>OX403604.1:0-10000000 GCA_948107665.1 Lomographa bimaculata | reverse complement strand
TACAAAGGCATTGCGGTCAGTGCCATCAGCAAAAACCATTAGTATACCATTCCGGTTTCCTGTGGGGAGCATTGATTTCATTAAGCCATGCGGCTGGAGCATTGGTGAACAGATCACGTCTCCGCAAAATCAAGGTTCAATCGCAACAAGTCTGAAGAAGTACCTACATTTGTGATCGTATTTAGTAGAATATAGATTAATAAACGTTTAGTAACTTAAGAGTCACTGTTCTATTTTTTTTATGTATTAATTTGTAAATCCTCTTTTGTGATACTGCCTCGGCAAACATCTTAACCGAAAACTGGGGTAGATTGAAAAACAGCGATGCGATTCCATGCACGCATGTACTCGCAGCACATGCTGAATCTACACCTATTGCCCTAAACCAGGGATCAGCAACCTTTTGAGTCGGAAGAGTCAAAAATTACAATTTACACAGTTTCAAAGTTTTTAAAGAGCCACAAAAAAAATTGTCACGGGTGAGGGGTGCGGTGAAAAGCGAGTACAACACAAGTGGCTGAGAGATATAAATGGTGCCTAATCCTCGTTTATCGATTCAGAAAGATTTTTAAATGTTTTATATTTTGTAATAAAATAAATAATCTTTGCGTATAGAACTAAAGAGCCGCAGCTTTACATCCAAAGAGCCGCATGTGGCTCGCGAGCCGCAGGTTGCCGACCCCTGCCCTAAACCATACCTAAACTGCACTGAGAGATGCGACCGTTTCAGTCTTGGCTTTGGTAACATTAGTTTTCACAATAGACTAACCTAGTCCCTCAGACTGAAGCGGTCCGTCTACCACTACTAAAATTTTGATGTAAATGTGTTTTTATGTTTTAATGTGTTTTATTTTTTGGCAAAAATTTAATTTTTATTAATTATTTATTTATTTACATATCTTAACTCGACTATAGTTTGGCCGGGGTCTATTCCTGGCATCGATTATTATTACATCGACGATGAAATCTAACGATTTTCTTTTGTTATGAACCATCGATCATCATCGATTTTTGATAAAACTGCAAAGTCTTGGTCACCGACGTAAGGTAGCAAGCCTATCGGTATTATATCGCTTACATTTTGGAGAGTGTGCTCAGGATTTGCATGATATAATTCTTTCATGCCCTTTTTACCATCAAACAACAAGACAAACTATCAAACGTCATCCATTTATGGTTGACATACCTCCAGTTCGCTCGAAGCGTTTTGCTTCTACATTCACCATCCGTATAGCGAAGGAGTGGAACTCATTGCTTGCGTCTTTGTTCCCTGCACGGTACAATCTGGGTGTCTTCAAGTCTAGAGTGATTGGTACCTTCTAGGCAAGCATGTTCCATCTTCGGTCGCATCGTCACTTTCCATCAGGTGAGATAGCGGTCTAATGCTTGCCTATCTAGCATTAAGAAAAAATCGAATCGAATTAACTTTCAACCGATCGAATGTCGTATCAACGTCGCACCAATTCGAACAATCGTGACGACCAGAAAAGACCTACAGTTGTATAAGAATTTTTCAAAGGTACCTACCTATTATGGGCTGGCAAAAATTAAAAGACCCAGTCGCAAGTCACAGTCAAAGTCAAGTAAAAGAGTCAAGGTCCAGTCAGTCAAGTCATGCCCCAGTAAAGTGGTAGAACCTTTACCAGAACTTTCATTGGAGTTTTGGAGTTTTTCATCTTTGTATGATTTGCATACACTTATGCACGTTTACTAAGTATTAACGGTTAATAGACCACCATTATTACACATTAACACTCCAAGAATCACAGGTTTTGGAAAATTATACAAAATCAACAACGCCATTTTTTTTACTTTCGCGGCAAAACTCCTCTTATACATAAGTTATAATTATACTTATACCACACGCCGCTGGCTACGTAGGTACTATACGTACGTATCTATATCATATGCTTCAAGCCGAAGAACATCATTAGGAGTAATGTGAGATATGATTGTACCTATAGTAATGCTGTGATCATTTCCTTGAGTACTGCTTACAAAACGGTACTTGCATTGTTTGAAGATGCGGACCAGGCCAATAGTACCAATAGTGGGTGGAATAATAGATGCAATCAATCAGTGGTGAACTGCCCGTTGGTTTAGTTAGGTGTGCGTTCGCCTTTTAAGCACCGGGTTCGATTCCCGGTAGGAACACAAGTTTTCTTTCCAAGGGAAATTTGTGTTTCTGGTTCTGGGTGTGATTGTGTGCGTGATTTGAATGTTTCCGGCACTCATTACACAAGTCTTTGAACTGAGTGTAAAGTTGTGTAACCTTTTTTACATATATTGTACATATTTTAATATGAATTCAGACTCAAAACAATAAAGCTACAAAACGTTACACACACGTCACGTTCAATCACATCCAGATTCAGAAGCACAGTATCTTGGGATAGAAACTTGTGATTCTTCCGGGAACCGAACCTAGGGCACGTAAAAAACTGAAATATTCCCACTGCGCAAACGGGATCGGTTTGTAAATTATTTGTCAATTTTCGAACTGCTCGTTGGCTTTGTTGGGTGAGCGTTCGCCTTCTAAGCAAGGGTATCGGGTTCGAGTTTTCTCTCCAAGGAAAATCTGTGTTCCTGGTTCTGATTGTATGTGTGATGTGAATGTTGCCGGTACCCGCGACACAAGTCATTGAACTTAGTGTGGGGCTGTGAGTGTGAAGGCGTAAAAAAATCTTAATACAATATTTTTAACACAAACATAAACGCTTTCACACTCATAGCCCCACACTAAGTTCGATGACTTGTGTCGTGGGTGCCGGTAACATTCACAATCACACACACAATCACAACCAGAACCAGTAACACAAATTTTCCATGGGGAGAAAACTTGTGCTCCCGCCGGGAATCGAACCCGATACCCCTTAGAAGGCGAACGCCACCCAACTTAGCAAACGGGCAGTTCAAATAATAATGCTCACAGCCGCATGCTGGACGCACCATGATGTCTTGTAAGAAACCTTTTGATGTTTATATAATTTATTCAAGTGGCAATAAGTGTCAAAATTGATTAGCAGAAGTATATATGTGGTAAATAATGATTCCTTATCATCGTATCGCCACGCTCATTAATGTCCCCTTGGCATACATTCTGCGCTCCCAATTCGATGATTGTCTTCACCAGGTCTGATTGACTGTTATTTCATGCGTTATCTTTCACAATATAAAAGACTAGCGACCCGCCCCGGCTTAGCTCGGGTGTGTAATTTACATCATTTTTTTATGTTATTGAGTGACGAGACATTACTTTTTTTTATTACTTACTAGCTGCGCCCCGCGGCTTTGCCCGCGTAAGTCCCGGACCAGCCAGAATTCGGGGTTAAAAAGTAGCCTATGTCCTTTCTCAGGCTCTAGACTATCTGTGTACCAAATTTCGTTTAAATCGGTTCAGTAGTTTTAGCGTGAAAAAGTAACAGACAGACGGACAGAGTTACTTTCGCATTTATAATATTAGTAAGGATTATAATTATATTATGTCTATTGTATGTATATATGTATTTTTGTGAGTATACAAATATTTTTAACTCGATATAATGATGAGTTAAATCTTTTTGGCATACAAATGATAGTACATATTTTTATCGACTTCAAAAAAAATGAGGATTTACTCAAGTAGACTGTTTTTGTTATATGGTTACCTCATAACTTCTTTCCACGTGAAACGATTTTTTTTTTTTTGTTTGATAGATGTTGCTTTCCAATTGGTCCCATTTAAATTTGATCAAGAACTGACTATTAGTTTTTGAGTTATCCTCAATAATGCGTATTCTGTGGAATACATTGACGATGTTCTCGTTTTTAACCGACTTCAAAAGTAACCTCATAACTTCTTTCTTTGTGCGCCGATTTTGATGATTATTATTTTTTATTTTAAAGCTGGTGCTTTCCATGTGGTCACATTGAAATTTGGTTAAGATCTAATAACTAGTTTTTGAGTTATTGTCAATAATGCGTGTTTAATACGTTAAATCTGATCAAGGTTCCGAAGATAAAGCTGTGAAGTCGCTTTTTTTAAGCTTTTCTTGCGTTTAATTATTGTTTTTAATATTAAGTTACTTTTGTGTCAAATAAATATATATTCCTTCTTTCTTTCTTTCTTTAGATTGAGTAGCAAGTCTTTAGTAGGATTTGGAATCGTATGTTAATTCTGTTATAATATTACAATATATTCGCTCAAATTAAAATTCAAATCTTTTCCTTTAAATATAGTGACGAATTTTGAGAGAATGCTGTTGTGAATGTTTGATGTACACTATGTCGATGATATTATAGATAAACTAGCTGCGCCCCGCGGTTTCACCCGCGTCGATAATGATGAAAAGTGATGATGATGATGATGATGAAAAATATATGTTGGCCGATTCTCATAGATACCGGATAAGCACAAAAAATTTCACCAAAATCGGTCAAGCCGTTTCGGAGGAGTATGGCAACGAAAACTGTGACACGAGAATTTTATATATTAGATAAATAAACTTAATTAGGTTTTATTATATAAAAAACGTGAAAACGTATCTACCAGATGGTGAAAATCGCATCAAAATCACGTGCTTTAAGAGGAATTAGCGGATAAACAGACAGACAGACAGACGCGGAAAGCGACTTTGTTTTATACTATGTAGAGATAGAGAAGAGATGATTTGTTGACGTGTGAAATGTTGCTAGCTTCTATATTATATCAGATAAACACTTGCTTCCTTTCCAAGCGTGGACGTTATAATTTGTGGTGTGGGAATAATTGGCTCTAAACAAGATAATCACAGCGTTGGTTTCCTGCGCTTAAATACTTTTAGTAATGTTATGTAACAGACTTAATTATGATTTTTATTAGCACGCAACAACAACGTACATTATTCTATGTATTTTTAAAAGGTTTTACCGACTTCAAAAAAGGACTACTACTATGTTCTAGTACTATGACTAGTACTATGTTCGACTGTGTTTTTTCTTTATGTATGTTCACTGGTTTCTTCCCCATTTGTGGACCGACTCTTAAAATTCTTTCTTTGTTTGGTAGATTATACTTCAGAAGAGGTCTCATATAAATTTTATCGAAATCGATCAAGCTAAAACCTAATATAAGTGGTGAAGTCGGATTTTTTAAGCTTTGCTTACGTTTAAATTATCATACTCCCACTCCACAGTGAGTTCGAAGACTTTAGTCGTGGGCTTTAGCAGTATTTACACCCAGAACCAGAAATATTCAGCAGATCAGAAATCACTTATTACTCACGTAATTGTGAATATGCGAGTAATTAATTTATATATTAACCAACTTCAAAAAAAGGAGGAGGTTCTCAGTTAGACTGATTTTTTTTTCTATGTGTGTTATCTCAGATTTATTTTTATCAGAACCGATTTTGATCATTCTTTTTTTATTTACAAGCTGGTGCTTCCCATGTGGTCCTATTTAAATTTCATCCAGATCTGACCAGTAGGTTTTGAGCTATTCTCAATAATGTGTATTTAATTAATTGAATCTGGTCAAGGATTCCGAACACACAAAAAACAAAGTCGAATTGAGAACCCCTACCTTTTTTTGAAGTCGGTTAAAATAATGAAAGAACCTTCTCAGTACATAACATTGGATTTTCCAGATAAAGCAGCATTTACAAATGAGGTCTGAACAAAATCTTTGCCCAACTCGTGTACAAATCTTTTTCTGCACGCCTGCCTGTGTCGTTTATTATATTTTTAAATCAACCAATTAGCAGTTGTTTTTCTCTCCTAAGCGTACATCAACGTCACGAAGTTCCCGTTCGATCTGCAATTAGGAGGGCTGTTTTTGCAGTACCTACAGTTAGACGGTTCAGGCCGTCTTCCTTACATGGAGAGTTGTCCCAGACGGGAATGTATGCCCAGCAATGCTAATAGTTCCGCAAGGTTTGCGGTCCGAGTCGATCTCGAGATCGATCCATAAGTCTTGTATACCGGTTATAACCGGTATTTGGATTCGGTCATCATGTTATCTTATCAAGGAACGCTACAAAAGAACTCATGAACAATGTCTTTAAATAGAGACAATAAGAAAAGTTTTAATGGACACATTCTTAGTCATTGCAATGTCAGTCTAAGTTAAATTACTAATTAGCCATAGTTTGGTTAGATTTTAATTAAAATAGTGTACTTTGTAAGATGTACTCTACAAAAAAAAAAGGGATGCTTTTTTTTTTAGTTTAATTTGATGTATTTTTGTTTTTTATAGTAGCAATAAATATATTTCTTTCTTTCTTTCTGTCTTGATCTGGAGGTCTTTGTGATGGGAAGCTGATTTTGTTCCGGGTTCGAATAGCGGCCTGGTTTTTGTGCTCGTTTGGTTGTGTAAGGTGAAATTGTCGATTTGTGACGGTTTTGTCGCAGAATACCTAACAGTACCAGCACGGTGTATTAGCGTCGTAATAGGTTTAGATAGTAGCATAGAGTTGTGCCATTTGGAAAAGTCGATTTGAATTTGCTACGGTCACATGAACGTGGTTACTTGAGTCACCAAGTTTTGTAAGACTGTGAATGCACTGGTTTGACTAAAAACCGGACATCGTGTAGTATTACAGCAATTTTTGCTGCATCAAGCACAGCTGGAGAAATATTCGTCTGCCTAATTTTTATTTATCAGAGTATACCTATATTACAGTACACCCTAAGCGGGATTCAGTGCAGGCCTTATCGCCTTTAGAATAAGAATAAACATAGGCAAAAACGCATCAAACAAAATGGAGACCTGTATCTGATTTCTATTTATCAGAGCATATTGTCAATCACGCCCAATATATCTACAATATACAATATACATACAAATACGTAAAATAGCACAACGTTACTTATTAACTATGCTAAATACAAATAAATAACATATCACGGCATTTTTACTTTTTTTTACTACTTGAAAAAGAAGGACGTTTGTTGTCTATCTCGATAATTTCACAGAGAGCACGTTCAAATTTAAAGTAACAGAAGAACAAGTTTATTAAGAAACTCTAGCTTGCAACTGTTGCGAACAAGTTTTAGCAAACTCAACAAAACGTCGACGCAGAAAAAACATTTATTGGATTTAGAGTGACGTCACATTATTTTTAGAGTTGTTTTCAGCAAGTCCTTTCATTAGGTACCCATATTGTAGATTGGATTAAAAATAGCTTATCCGCCAGTTTAGGTGTTCCGCCATGTTCTCATTGTCAGACAATAGATAGACATATATACAGGATAGATAGAGACAGAGATAGTTTAAAAAAACGGGGTGTACATCAGAATCGAGGCCATTGTCATCCAAACTAAACGTGGATACAAAATTTTAGCTCATTTAAAGAAGAAGTTGAAGTTGAAGTAGAAAATTTTAGCTCAATCGGTTGAAGATACCTGTTTCAAAATTGAGTTGCAATATTTCACCCGAACAAACATAATTACATTACATACATTACTAGGTAAATAAAAGCTTGGAATAATATCTTTAAAATACGCAGTTCGTGTGAAAGCCTGTTTTAGAAAACTCAACAAAACGTCGAGTCTAGTGTGTAATGAAAGCGCTCCATGCTTTATCCCAAAAGCGGCTTTTAGCATCCGCCTCAGTTCCGAGACAAGTACTTAAAAAGATAGATCCATAAGGTTATTTGCTAGCGGACGTGTCCCATTAGTAGCTGCGAGAACGGCCATTATGGCACTTATAACTAGTTACCATCGGTGGGTGCACTCGTTCTTAGAAACTAAGTTATTCCGGTGAGAAGTTTCAACATCTCGTCAAGATATTCGTATATAAAAAGCCCCATATTTGATACATTAACGATCTGTGATAATAAAGCTTTGACTTTATGACTTTTTTTAATTGGCTTCGCAAACTTTGTGCATTTAGCTAGTGTCAAGTGATAAATATTTTCAAGTTTTTAATAGGACTAGTCTTAGTCACAGTCAAAGTCAGGTAATAGAGTCATGGTACAGTCAATCCTAGGCAAGTCATGCCTAGGATTGACTGTACCAAAGTGTTAGAAACTTTACTAGAACTTATGTTGGAGTTATGGAGCGAAAACGAAAATCACAAGTATCGTGTCAAGTATCAGTTTTCACGAGTATCGTGGTAGCAATATGCTCCTCGGCAGCCTTAATAAATGTCCTCTCTTAAAATATTTAGTGGATTGGTGATTTTTGATGTGTTTTATTAAAATTTGAACCAATACCTGAAAGTCTAATTGAAATGAAGGTCGAAAAGAAATCGTTTATAAACCTTTTGAAAATTACCTTTTTTTCAGAATGCAAACTGTGGCTTTCTAAAAGCATGAGGCATTTTGTGCTAAACCAATTGTCGTCTGTGGTCTAAAATTATAAACAATTTAAATGAATACCGAGGGCTAGTATCTGGTCGTAGATTAAAGTTTGTATATCGGGAAACATCTGGTGCAAATAACAATGCTTTTCATCGCAGCATTGTCATTGCACTTCTTAGCCCTTGGAAAGGAGGATAGATTTTGTTTTAAATAATGCATTTACATTCCTACCAACATTTTGCGTTGGATAATTACATGAACAAAGTATGATTTTAGTTATTTTAGGAAAAGATAGAAGCGACTTCTCTGTTTTACAGCAAGCCTACCGTTTGGTATCTGTTGTTATACGCCCAAAGTAAGGTAGAGTTATGTTTTCGAGTCCCTAGCTTGGTATTAAGATTCGGTATTTGACGCTACGCTACCACTTCGCAATATCAAAACAGTAGAGTTTTTATAAGAAAGATTAAGATTGAACTTAATGTTTTTTATGTCAAATGCTTACAATGGTGTGGTGCACATGTATAATATATCCTATTTATAATGATAAAAAAAATCTTCAATTTGAGCACATTGCAATGAGATAACAGATAATACTAATAACTAAGTATTATAAATAATTTTTGATTAAGTTTTATTTTATTTTAAGGTTGACTTGATCGAGAATATTCTTAGATATGTTTGGTGAAAATCGCTGCAGCCGTTTTCCAGAACATCGGGGCTATTATCAAAATGACTTGTCCATTTGTAATATACCGTGATACGAGTAGGTATAGTCACAGTTAAAGCATAGTAGAAATATATTTCTACTATGGTAAAATGCACAAGCTCTTAACAACTTCATTCCATTAATTTAATTGCTAATAAACTATTTATTTGAATAACCATAAACACATATTTCAGCTCAACATCATGACAATGCACTTCGTCAACAAACACGTACGTATAATAAAATTGAGCCCCAGGCTTGCAGAAGCGAAGTGAAACTATATACTCGACCAGAACACCTAGATCTTTCAATGTGGCGCTACTCGCCATCACCTGTAAAAGCTTTCAAAGCTTTAAAATGTATGCTCAATTTCTCCGCAGATCAAGTTATAGTGGTATTTTGTGATAGAAAGCTCCAAAGTTACCATATCGAGCGAGTAGTCCCGCGAGTTCCATTAAATGCAATATTTAATAACCGTTTATAGATAGGTGCACTTGGTATTCCAATTGCATTGATTGTGGCTTTCAAACGTCTCTTAGAATGCGTTTTCACTTTATTTGCAAGTCATTTTGCATAACTTTTGTTTAATAATTTAATATATCTAAGAAGGAGCTTCAAATTATTTAGAGCACCTTTTTCGTTGTAGTAGTTGGACCAAAAATAATAGCTCGATTGTTACGCTTAATAGATCGGAGTATTTTATTATTATCTGTAATAGGCAGATATTCAATAATAATAATTGACTTGGCCTTCGAAGTAACCGCTATGTGGAATGTAGATTCGACGATCATTGTCCCGATAGTCGTTTCGGCGAATGGGCTAATATCGAAAAGCCTCGATCAACACCTCAAGAGGCTTTCGCTAAATGGTTGGATCAAGGGTCAGATTATGAAGACAGTATTCCTGGACGCATTGACAGGAAGTTCCTCACTCTGCAGCACTGACCTACCGGTAGCTTGGGCCCGAACCCGCTTGGCCCTTTTCAACGATTACCCCACAAGGATAGATAAAAAAATAAAAATTATTTTGCTCTCGTCTTACATGTTATTAATATTTTCATTTATATAATTTTAAATGTCATTTCTGGCTTTGGGCCGTAGTTTTACATGTTCTATGAGAATTTGAAGTCATTCGCTAATATGGTTTAGACGCTAGATGCCTCTGACCCAAGCCAACTTGGAGATCTCGCTTTACTCGATCAATAAACATGGGCTGATAAACACATTACCCTCCTTTGCGTCGGTCTACGAGATTTATGAACTCTGGGCGCCAGAATTCATAATATAAAATGAAAAATGTTAATAAAGTTTCAATAACGTTTCGTCAACATTACAACAGGGCTGCGGTTAATGCCTACAACTCCGTTAGTTCCGTTATTTTTTATCAGTTTGACTTCACGTGCAGCTTTTCGCGGGGATCCTTATAGAAATTTGATATTGACAGGCGTCAGAGTGTTTTACAACCATTTCTCATGATCCGTTGGAAGTACCCATTTGGTTTGCTTCCGAGCCTACCGTCGGGGCATGATAATAACAGCTAGCGCGACCCTTTCTTCCTCAATGGCACTTTCTCTTTACGATATAATTTTGCTCAAACGAAGACAAAGATTAGGGTATGATGGGATTGAAATACCAAAATACGTAAAAGTGCCAAAAAAAGTTGAACAAAAAAAAATCTTGCCCCACCTTGGCGAGACACTAAACACAAGGGGGGGACTGAAGGAAAGGGGTACAAACTCACTTAGAGTTTGAACCCCTTTCCTTCACCCATGTGAAGAGAAAGGGAAGCGGAAGGTATTTTTTCCCCGTAAAAAAAAACATCGATCGTGCTAGAGCGTTTCAACTCACACTAACCGAACGTTATAACCGAGCTTCCGAACGGGCAAGGGTGAAAAGTTGCAACCAGAGCATAGGTACTGAACGCAGCCCAGTAAAGCAGTACGTACTTACCTATATATTATGTTCCAAGCGAAGGTAGGTATTTTATATCTGCGGACCACACTGTCCCGCGCGATAAAAACTTGCACAAAAGGTGCTGTTGTGACAAAATGTCTGTAATGCGGTGGGCTTACATTGTATTCGCAAGACTTGGCTTTTGTTCGAGGTTTTGCCTTGACCCTCTTTTTTATGCAAAAAAAAAGGAAAAATTTAGGCGTTCTCCTAATGGTACGCGACATGACCGTCTATAACTGCCAGTTGGCTTAGTTAGTTATGTGTTCGCCTACAAAGCGGGGTATCGGATTCGATTTCCGGCGGAAACACAAGTTTTTTCTGTAAGAAAAATTGATGCTTGTGGTTCTAGTTGTGGTTGTGTGTGCGATGTGAATGTTTCCAGCACTCACGACATAAGTCATCGAACTTAGTGTAAATGTGAAAACGTTTATGTTTATGTTATACATATAACTATGCATAAGTAGTCATGCAATTTATTCAATGTTATATACGGCCTGAAACTAGGAAGAATGTCAACTTATTATGTTGCGGACAAATTCTAAGTCAAGAGTGAATAGGTTTCTTCTAGACAAACATGCTACACCTTCGGCTGCATCATCGCTTTCCATCAGGTGATTAGGTCTAAAGCTTATCTACCGAACATAAAAAAAATAAAAAGTCGACAACGTTATGTGGATTACTCACGATACCTAGTTTTAACTTTCAAATCATATCAGTGGTAGGCCTAAAATAGGCAATGGATCTCAAAGTTACCGGAGCACTTTTTGGTGACCGATAGATTTTCTACTAGGATATGGTAAACTACGACTCTTCTACTGGTAAAGTAGTTGTAGCTGTTATCAGAGTTGTAATTATGCAGCAATTTGTTATTCAAAGTTCTGTTTCATGCGCTCCTCTCCCTGAGATAAGTCACATATGCCCTGGCAAAAGAGGCTACTTACTTTTCCAGCTAGAACAAATCAAGACTGGTTTCAGAGCAGGACTGTGATAGCAGGCTATCACAGTCCTGCTATTCGACTGTTTCGAAAGGAGTGGTACCGTACCAGGCGGACTCGCAAGAAGATACCTTTTTTATTGACAGTGTAATATTTTTCAATGACAGAATTTCACCTTTTTTATTGACAGAGTTTCACCTTTTTTATTGACAGAATTTCACCTTTTTTATTGACAGAGTTTCACCTTTTTTACTGACGGAGTTTCACCTTTTTTACTGACAGAGTTTCACCTTTTTTATTGACAGTGTCATCTTTTCAGCCGTTTGGTCTACAGAAGATATTTCATTCGGAGATTTATACTCCCAACGACTGTTAGCATAATAATATTTGTATGAACAAATCGCATTGCAATCGGTTTATTCATTTATGAGCTAAGACTATATAAAAACTTCTTTCTTTTTGTAGTTTGGAATAAAACCATATAGATTTTTTTTCCCATTCCAAAACCATGGTCCTCCATCACACTAATATTATAAAGGCGAACGAGTGTAAGTGTGTTTGTACGTTTGTTACTTCTTCACGCTCAAACGGCTGGACCAATTTTGATGAAATTTAGTATGGAGGTAGCTGTCACCTTGGATTAACACATATGCTACTTTATCCCGGAATTCCCGCGGGTCCGGGACTTGCGCGGGTAAAATCGCGGAACGCATCTAGTTTAAAATATAACAATCTTTTATTTATATGGGCCCCAAAGAGTCACTCATGAACGTTAATAACGTTAATAGTAGCTTTATATAAGTTTGGGATATTTGAAGGAAACAAACGAACTAACTTAGTAACTACAGCATATGATATATGCTGCTAAAATCTTAACCTTCCTTTTTGCTTATCTTGACTAAATAGTATTGGGTCCAATTTCAACAAACTGGTATGTATGCATCACAATACAATACAGACATACTTACTAGCAAGCCAAACAACAAAGTCCAGAGAGCACATGTGGATCGCGCCCACGCACGTCTGGTTCCGTTATAGTTCGATTTCGGCGTCGCCTCGTGGAATTTTGTATCACAGACACTTTCCGGTCAATATGTATTGGCTATAAGTAGGTGACAAGATGGACTGACGTAGTAGTTAAAAAGGAAGTTCTCAATTCGACTGTATGTTTTTTATACTTTTTTTTGTTGTAATTATCTTACGCGGTATAGTTTCTATTATTTTTAATTTTTATTTCCTTCATTTTATCGCACAACCATCCCTACATTGTCATTTCGTTTATATTTCCATTCAAAGGTTGTCTGGAAGATATCGCCCTTAGCGATAAGACCGCCAATTGTACCTATGTTTATAAGTTTCTCTGTAGGTAAGTTGTATTTATCTTTTGGTGTCAATAAAGAGTTTTGTATAGTATTGTGTACTTTACAGGTGGTCCCATATAAATGTTATCGAAATCGATCAAGCCAAAACCAGAATATAAGCATTGAAGTCGGCGTTAAATGTTTATTGTTTATTTTAAATTTGGAAATTTCCAAATAAAAAAATACAGGCAATGGTTACTTATTTAAGCCGTTCAGTGTTGAGACACTGAGCTTGTAGGGACGGGGAGCTCCATCTGTTTAAAAAAATTA
The DNA here is from genome assembly GCA_948107665.1 of Lomographa bimaculata. Lineage (NCBI taxonomy): Eukaryota > Metazoa > Arthropoda > Insecta > Lepidoptera > Geometridae > Lomographa > Lomographa bimaculata. Next base: position 9,986,515 of record OX403604.1, on the reverse strand, counting down.
CAGTGCACCTGGTTAAGGCGACGCGTGTTTTAAATGCTGTTAGGTACCTTCTATTAGGATTGCAATTCAGAAAAGCAATGCCGCCAGCATGATGGGAACTCTACCCACTGGTAGTGGGCTTGGGCACTTGAGTTACCTATAAGCTGTGAGTGAGAGAGCGAGTTGTATGTATGTAACTAAAATTTTTGATGTTTCATAGTTTTCATTTAGTTTAGGAAATGTAAGCAATTGGTCAGGCAGCGAAAATTGTATTGATTAATCGAATAAAAAATCCTTCAACACTTTTATTTCGTCTCGGGGACTGTTTAGTGTAGCCTAATTTCTCAAAGGCCACATCCTTAAATAGGGAAACACCCATTGAGAGATAAAATTTCCCTAGGGTTGGAGGGAAATATACCTACGTCAAGAATTGAGGTGGAATTACTTATTGCTAGTCCGTTTGGGGAGGTAAGTACAATAGCTTTGCCAAACAGCCGAATAGGTGTACCTACCTACTGCGCTAGCAGGACTGGTTCTGGCTGAGTGGACTAGTTCCCGTTGTAATACTAGGAATTAAAGCTGAAGCCTAGGAAGAGGACCGCTTTTCAATGCGACGCGGGATTTTTGTATTTTCATTTTGTTTTTTTTTCAAGAACTACAATAAAGTCTACGGGCTAATTGCCTATATTTGCTAAAACTAAACTATATATATAGCAAAGAACTAAGTTACCTACAAGACATCGAGCTTATAGGTAAGTCAAGTGCTCAAGCCCACTACTAGTGATTTTTGTTATTCAACATCTATGTTATTAAAAATTCCAGATGTGCAACAATTGTTTGCAAGCGTTACACTTATTATAAGGAAAACTTGCATGTTTTTTAACAACTTAAAAAAAATCTGCGTTTTAAATTTGCATTTAAGTAGTTTATTTTAAGATAATTTAGAAAACTTGGAGATTCGTAGATATCCATTCGCGAATTTATTGCTTCTTTGGTCAGTTTTATGTACCATAAAACTCGAGTCCGCTACATAAGGCAACATGATGTAATATGCTACCAAAACAAACCAAAAATTTAAATCTTAGAACGCACGACGAATTTAAATCACGATCAAGGACAGCGTGAGCGGCAGAGCGTGACAAATTGGTGTCGGATTACTTCTAAATCTTGTATCGCTGTGTAGAGGCTACCATGAGTTAAGATACAAATATGAGACTAGGAAAAAAGCTACATAGAGATTTAATCGATAACCCGTAGTCTTAGACGAGACGAAAAAAAAACGAAAACCCGACTGGTACGATATAAATAACAGTTCCAAAAAAATCTACGTTATACCTACTATAATAATATTTATTACCGTAGGTATATATAATTTGGAAATTGTATTTGGAGCTCTTTCATTCGATATCCATGTTATTTATCGTGGTATTTGTATAGGCTAATTTTTTTATTACCTTATGGAGTAAGTACTACGGACGCCATTTTGTTTTTTTTTATAAATAAACGCTTTCACTTTGTGCGAGTACACAGCCACACACAAAGTTTAATACTTGTATCGTGAGTGCCGGAAACATTCTCATCACACACACAATCACACCCAGAACTAGAAACACAAAATTCCTTGTGTTCTCGCCGGGAATCAAACCCGATACCTGCTGCTTAGAATGCCGACATGCACGTAACTAAGTCAACGGGAGTTTTAAATACTTTTACGTTTATACAAAATCTTACCTTTGGACTAAGTACTGAACGCCCGAATTAAAAACTTAGAGTATTTAAAAACTTAGAGAGATTGTTCTATATTCTAAGCTTAGAGACTTCGTATCGCTTGGTCATTAAAATAACAACCTTTTAAACAAAAATAAAAAAATGGTTCTATTTTTACCCGACTGCTCAAAAGGAGTTCTTTTGATATTTTATTTTCATGCACGATAAGAAAACATTTGTTCACTATCTCTCCTGATGGAAAGCTAAGATGCGGCCGAATATGTAGCATGCTTGCTCAGAAGCCTAGAACCTTCACTCTTGACTTGAAGAATCCCAGATTAAACCGTTCAGACAAAGATACTATGCAAAGTTCAAACAAAGATACTATACATAGTTACTGTATTGTATATAGTTACATTGATTATTGTCCTAAGAAAAAAAATTGTATGTAGACACTACTCTTATCTATTTGAAGATGCGGTTACTAGCTCTACCAATATGTACCCACGATCTGCCGGGGATTCGAGATAGGAGATAACGTCTGGAAGCCTGCTTTATCTCACCAGTTTTTACAAACAAGTGACGATGTGTCGTGATAAGGTGCTATTGCAAGGTTGGCAGGTTGACTGTAACAATCACAAACCATAACTACAAGCACAAATGTCCGTTGGTAAGGAAACTCTGTGATTACAAGAAAAGTTCTGTACCCGCGGCGTTGAAGTCCAGAGGTTGATTGAATACCTACCTTTTTACTGCGCGACGCAAAGGAGGTTAATATGTTTTTCTGCGTATGTATGAATGTTTGTTCTTTTGTGGCGTTCTAGAGACCAAAGGCGTGGGCCTATTTTGATGAATCTTACGTTAGTCACATTTTATATGGCGACCAAAGGACACCATATTATTATTGTGAATTATAAAAAAAATTAGGTCGAAGAACTGCGTCAAGTGAGGTATCGTAGAATAGGTATTTAATGATGTTTAGATTTAATTTTTTTTTATTCAAGACAGGCAAACGTTTGACCACTGTCTTATCTGATGTTAAGGGGGTTTATTTCTTTTATCTTCTCTCTCGCTCGCACAATTCGATATTTTTAATAAATACAATTATGTACGTGTGTTTTTGAAAATATTTTCAACTAACTATATGGACATTAATATAAGGATGTTTCAAACTTCTTTTCGCTATCATATCCTTCAATAACATGAGAAAAGTTTCGTGAGTTCGTCTGAGAAGAGTTTTCAGAGCTCCCAAATTTCTATGTTATTTTCACGCTTTCTTCGTTTAACTTAAAGAGAAGAATTTATTATATTACTGCCCATATAGTTGGTTGAAAACATTTTCAAAAACACACGTAATATATATTAGTGTATTTTATTGTTTTATTTATGTATTAGTATCTAGAGTAGCTGTGAATAATGATGTACTATTATATATATATATATATATATAATATTTTATTGTACACCACCGTCTATTCATTCTTCTATTACTGTCCATCCAAAGGTTGTCTGGAAGAGATCGCTTTAAGCGATAAGACCGCCCATTGTACTACCACGATGATTGTAATATTTTATTTGTCAATGTTTATAATTTTTTTGGTATACAATAAAGTGTTTTGTATTGTATTGTATTGTATTTATCGACATGTGCGAGCGAGAGAGAAGAGAAAAGGAATAAACCCTCTTTGTTCTCTACAGATCGCATTACTCAACCGATTCCCGTGAAAATTTGTGATGCAGGTTTTTTTTTGTTGATCCAGTTTTTGGGTTTTTTTAAATGGTTGATGTTTATTTTTCAAAATGGGGTAATGAAGGTTGAAAAAGTAAAAAATACATATTTCAGCCATTTCGAAAAATACGCGATAGGTGTTCAGCTCACAGAGCCAGTAAATATTATAATGTAACATCTATAAGTGAATAACTGTCGCCAGTTGGTCTCCCTACGATAATAAAATGTATTATTAACTTCACCTTCATAAGAGCGATTGTATTGTAATTGAATATGAAAAATCTTTTTATTTAGACAAAAACTAATTTGTAACACTCCATGTACTTTACGTGGTCCCCGGGTGGTGCTAATCAGGTGACATTTGAGAGGTGGTAGAGCATTTTGTGAGTTGCTCGCCTGGCTTGCTACCAAAGTAGCTTACCACCATCAAGTTGAAAGTCTGCCGCCAAGCCAAATACGGTGTTCCGGCAGTTATCCTTGAGAGCCTGCGTATTCCAGGTCTAGTGTGTTTACCAGCTTCGATCACATCGTCACTTACCATCAGGTGAGATAGTGGTCAAACACTAGCCTGTCACATATAAAAAAAAAAAAAAAAAAAAAAACTTATAACTAGCTATAGTAATAGTAGGAACACAGCATCTTATATTATAACTTGGCTCATACAGGTGGTTCATAAATAAACTAAGCTGATCAGATATTTGTCTTGTACATGGATAAACCCTAACTCCTAACTAGGTTGCCCTGTGTGTAGGATATCAGTGCTCTCCCGCCATCTCACAAATAGGTACTTTACTGTATAATATATCAGTAGAGTTTCATTCTTAAATAATCTCGATTTAATACACACATTGAAATAAACACGGCATTTATTTCCGGCCTTCACATAGCTGCCATACATTATCATTGATATTTTTTCGATTCCTGCACTTTTCAAGACATTGTTATGTATAAACACCGCCGTCCAACTTAATTGCGTAATTCCTCTCTATCCAAAGGTTGTCTGGAAGAGATCTCTTTTAGCGATAAGACCGCCTGTTTTCTCACAATTAAGGTGTTCAATAAAGAGTTAATATCTATCTATCTATAAAATAAATAAAAAATAATAAACGCATTCACACTCACAGCCCCACACTAAGTCCGACTACTTGTGTCGTGGGTGCCGGAAACATTCACATCACACAAGCAGAACCAGAAACACAAATTTTCCATGGGGAGAAAACTTGTGTGCCCTCCGGGAATCGAACCCTATACCCCTGCTTAGAAGGCGAACACCACCCGACTAAGCCAACGGGCAGTTCATGTGCCTTGAGAATGCGTTGTTTGTATGTATTAGTTAGTTATTACTTTGTTTATGAACAGATACAAAACGCCGCGCCGACGCAGTGCGAAGGTGCAAAGCAATAATAATCATTATTATTGTTGACTATTTCATTATTAATTACAACAATGGCGGCTCGATTAATGTCCAACAGATTAATGGTATTGTTGACATACACTTCTGTGAATTATTTGAATAACAATTTTCATGCACAAAAGTTTTAACAAAGGAAATAGTGGATTTTATTAGCGAGATGAAAAATTGTAATTTAATATGTATTATTTACCTAATTCAATAAATTTCACAGGAGAAGCGTTTGTGAAATAGATGCTTGTAATGTGATTATTTGTGAAACAAAACATTTATGAAATAAGAGGTATTAGAAACGAACTGTATTAAGCACTTTGTCCGTCCGACTATTCGTCTGTCAGAAGCATCTAGCGTCTAAACCATATAAGTGAATGACTTCAAATACTAATAGAATATGTAAAAATACGGCCCAAAGCCAGAAATGACATTTAAAATTATATAACTGAAAATATTTAGGGGGCTTTTTAGGTGTGTGTGGAGTAAAAGTGGGGAGAATTTTTAAATTTTATTATGTACCTTTGTGGAGAAAAGGGCTTGCAAAGTAGAGTACGAAACCGGCTTAAAAAAAATGTTGGATTATAACGATTTGGTAGGCCACCAAAATTACTGTTTTTAGACCTATTTTGTTCCGGTGTCTATCTCATAATCGCCTTCACATTGAACGCTGAAACTTAATTATAATAACCGTTATATTCTGTACTTGAACAACAAATACAGAAAAAAAAATATATCGTATAGAAAAAAAGTTTCAAGCAAGTAACATCAACAGATTTTCCCCATGAGCCAAAATGTAGGCAAGATCTCAGTTCGGTGCGAACGACTAGTATTATTATGTAAAATGAATAATTTTTGAAATAGCATGTTTTAGAAATTAATTGTATACGAAACGTTGTAATTAAATAAATTGTGTATGTGATGCGAATGTTTCCGGCACCCAAGACACAAGTCATCGAACTTAGGGTGGGGCTGTGAGTGTGAAAGTGTTTAGTTACATTGATTATTATATACTACTGAACAGTTTTACTCAGTTGCTGTTTGAAGCTCGAAAATTTCGAAAAAGCATGCTGATATTCACAACATATATACATATGCCTACTACGTTTCAGTTTTATAGTAAGTACCTGGATGACCTGGTCTTTTTTTCTAGATCGATTTATCGCCCCCGAAACCCCCATACAAAATTTCATGAAAAATCGTTTGAGCCGTTTCCAGGATTCAGATTATATATGTATATACAAGAATTGCTCGTTGTAGATGGCCATTTGCATTATCTTATAAACAAATACCAAAATAAGATGTTATTTTTTGAAATCGAAAGTGTTCTGTTTACTAATGTGGCATGCGAGAACATAAAATTCAAAAATTATATTGTGATTTCAAATATGGCGTAGCTTCGAGGCCATACTTACGAACATTTACATATTTGCAGGTATTTATTGCGTAGGTTTTAATGTTTTTATATTGTAAATGAACTCTTAAACGCAGGGTTGCCATTAGATTTTTTCCTCTTAGATTTTTCCGGGTATTAAAAGATTAAGATAAGATTTATAATAGGTAGATATTATAAACACAAGTAAAGCTGAAAATAAGTTAAGCGTAAGCATAGCTTAAAAAAACCGACTTCACCGCTTCCTGGTTTTGGCTTAATCGATTTCGATAAAAATTATATGGGACCACCTCTGAAATATAATCAACTAAACTAAAAAATAATTATGAAAATCGGTCCACAAATGGGGGAGGAAATCGGTGAACATACATAAAAAAAAAATACAGTCGAACATAGTACCTCCTCCTCTTTTGAAGTCGGTAAAAAATCGAATTCACCGCTTATATCATGGTTTTGGCTCGATCGATTTCGATAAAATTTATATGGGACCACCTCTGAAGTATAATCTATCAAACAAAAAAAAAACAATCGATCCATAATTGTCGGAGATATCGCGTTACATTATACATACAACTCAAAGTGTCACTAGTTGTAAGTTAAATAAATTCTGAATCAATTATCATTTAATACCAGAAATTCCGTAACGAAAATAACCTAACACCCCCCACTCTGACCGGCACAGCGGTGATACTTTTGCCATCTATCGATGAATAGCAGAACTTTTAATGACTTTTTTGTGTGTTCAGCAACTCGCCTCTAGGTGGCAGGAAAAAAAATACTGCATAAATAAAATAAATAAATAATTATAATTGCATAAGTTGATAAAAAATGCAATGCAATAACTTTACCGCGGCAGTCCCCGAGTGCCACACGTCTTTTTTTTTTTGTATTTATGTTACGCGATATCTCCGCCAATTATGAATCGATTTGGATGTTTTTTTTTTTGGTAGATTATACTTCAGAACCAAAATCAAAATATAAGCTGTGAATTCGGTTTTTTAAGCTTTGCGTGCATTTAATTATTAATGTTACGTTAAGGTAGCCCTATGATACCACCCACGATAACGATTTGCTTGTGGAAGTGTCAAGTCGTGACATAACTATCGTCGTAATTATTCGGAATGGTATTTTGATGTACCCGGTGTCTGTATTTATGTACCAAGAAATAATAGCAGCTCATTTCACCTCGATAAACGAAACCTTGCTAAGAATGCTTGGTAATCAGTACCTAATATATTCTGGCTGGCCGACTGACTAGCAATACAGTTTCATTGTACATTTTATCGCTATAGTCACCAAAAAGTATGTTCCAGCAATCCTTGATTTAGCCATTCTAGGCCTATAAGCTTGTTTATCATCCTCGCTTGTTCATGCACACCATTTTCATGTTCATCATCATCACGTCACAGACTTATAGCTCTCTGGGCATAGCTCTCATTTTCCTATCTACTACCGCTATTCTCCTAATGTCATCGGTCCATCTTGTTTTATACCGACATTTTTTTTTATGTGAGTACCTCATATCTTTTTTCCACGTGAACCGTTTTATTATTTGAAAGCTGTTGCTTTCCCATTGGTCCCATTTAAATTTGATCAAGATCTGATCACTAGTTGTTGAGTTAATAGCCTGTTTAATACATTAAATCTGATGAAGGTTCCGAAGATAAAGCGGTGAAGTCCTTTTTTTAAGCTTTGCTTGCGTTTAGTTATTGGTCGACCTGGACATCTCGGACCCAGTCTGGGCCATTTTCATAGTAGAATGTATGATTAAAATATATTACCAGTTACCAGTTACCACGGTGATATTGTGCTACATTCTGGCAATAATTTTTATTTTTATCAATCTTCGCATTCACAGCCCCACACTAAGTTCAAAGACTTGTACTTGAACCAGAAGCACAAATGTCCCTAGGGAAGGAAAGTTGTGCTCCTGTCGGGAATCGAACCCAGAACCCACGTCGCCGAAGGCAGAGATCACTGGGCCACTGCGAAAACTGGGTCGTCAACTATTTATGATTTAGCTGTGTTATGAATACTTATCCTTAATGGATACATTTATAACTATGCTAAATAAATGTATACAATTAAGTAGAATATCTGTAACGCTGTAAATAGCAAAGATGATATATAATTGGCGTAATCTCAGCTCATCTTCATCACGGTCAAAAAGGTGAACAATGTGCCCCTGATACGGTAATGAAACTGGCAAGTTAACCACGATCACAGATTATTTGCCAGTTCTCACCCCAAGTTAACTTTAAGTAACTTGGAAGTAACCAAAGCTTCGAGCAGGCTCGGTCGCTGCCCGCAAGGACGTTGGTGCGCGGGCGGAGGCAGATCTCGACTTCTTAACAAATCACGGACGAGGCTTCTCTGTGTGAGTGGGATCTCGTGTACGTACGCAGTAAACTTCTTGGCGGGATATGATATCGGGGTCTTGGTGCTGCCATCGTAGAGAATTTGAGCATTTTGTAAATCTTTATAGATAAGATTGTTCACATAGTATGGTAGTGAGATAACTTATTTTATTTCTTACTAGCTTGTGCCCCGCGGCTTCGCCCGCGTTAATTAAGTTAAAAGCGTTATAAACTATCTACATTCTACATTTCATCAAAATCTGATTATTCGTTACGGAGATACGTGGCAACTAACATTAACACACACACACATACAATTTTTCCAATTTATAATATTAGTGGGACTATAACAATAAGCGTGGTACCGAATAAAAGTATTATTAAATAATAACTGCCTGTAAATTAAAAGTGTATATCAGACCAGAAAGTAGACATACATACATATATACCTACTTTTCTGGTGTGATATACCAAACCTATAGTATAAGAAATATAATACCTATACATTTTAATATAAACCAATTATCAAGATATTTTAGATTCTTATAATTTAATTTTTGAGTTGTAGATTTTATTAGGTACATAAAGAGAATGAATAAGTCACATAAGTATTCAAAAGGTTTTCAATCTTAGTTAATAATAGTGAAAGTTGATTTTCGGACTATGTAATTACTCATATTTGCATTTAACATCGTAATGTATGCGCAATGTACAATTAATACCTATACTTGCCAATTATACCTTGGAATATTGTCCAAATTATTCTTTTCCGAAATGTATTTTACTTGGCCTTAAGAAGTGGCTTATATAAAAATTTGATGAAGATATTTAGTCAGAGACGATAAGGTAGTGTTTAATAAAAATAATTGTGGCAAGCAATATAAAATGTTTTAAAAGATTCATCAAAACTTAACCGCTGATAAAACCGCTGTTTTAGTATACACAATAAGATAACAACATGTTTAAACGCTGTTCTTAATGTTCGTTAGGTCTTTAAGAAATTTTGTAACTTATTTATAGATTTAATTTAAAGAAGTATATTTCATCAAGTGCATTTATTAGGTTATGCTGCGAAAGTGAAAAATGGCGTTGTTGATTTTGTAATTCTTCGAGTGTTAATCTGTAGTAATGGTGGATTATTAACCGTTAATACTTAGAGAACGTGCATAGGTGTAGGCAAATCATACAAAGTTGAAAATCGTGATTTTCACTTTCGCTCCATAACTCTAATAGAAGTTCTAAAGTTTCTACCACTTTACTAGGGCATGACTTGACTATGACTGTAGCTTGACTCTTTTACTTGACTTTTACTATGAAATACACATGAAATATTTTACTACTTGACACTGGATAAATGCACAAGACTGCGTAGCCAAAAGTGCATTATTTTCCGATTGTATGATATCATTGATACGAGAAGATAAGATCTATTTTTGGTGTGCAACTGGCAAGCATATCTAGCTGAGAGTGCGTGTGCCTTACACTGTGGTGTGCGTGTGCCCATTCACCCACACTGTTGCGCTACCTCGCCAGAGAAGGTTGTGTGCGCGCGTAGTGTACTTTGTTTTTTTCTTTCTTCCGTATACAGCCACTAGCCTTCATCCTTGCTCGCTCGTATACCTGCCAGTGTTCCGAACTTTACACAATTATAAACTTTTATTCGTGAATATAGCAGTGATACGCAAAAATCTAAAACACGGCCAGTGAAATCTGTAGAGTGAACTCCAGATGTTAGCGGTGTAACCTCGTTGTGACAACAAATAATAATAAACAGTGATGGGACAAGTAGCCCGCCTTGTTTGGAACTAGTGATGAATTAAACAAAGCTCTGAACTGGTAAATCTGGTAATCCTGGATCAGAATGGACCTTGTTTGCTTTCGGAACGCGATTTCTGTTGCGGCTTCACCTACTTAACTTTTATGGTAAGTAAAAAGTTTCGTGTTTCGTAACTTGCAATTACAGACTTTTTTATCTCGTTCTCTGCGCGCCTTTTTTGTTTTTGTATTTATGACTTTATTTTGCTTAACAATCATTGTTTGGTCTTAATTCTTTTTTTATGTTAAAGGCAGTTCTATTTTTAGATCACGAGCAGTGGGTAGATGAAGGTTTTTTATTTTGTTTTGCGAAAGGCGTTTAAATAAACTTGAGAATATTTTGCGTATAATTTTAGGAGTCTAATAAGTAACTTGCTAAGCTTAGTGCATAGAACGTTGTAACTGTAGCCTTGTAGCATCTGGTGCCTATACTATTGTGTATACATTTATACGTAGAATATTTAAATTATTATCTATACACCTAAATACCTATTGAGAAACTTGCGATTGGGTAAGTACCTAGTGACCATAGTTTTACTATACTTTTAGTACCTATAGGTGTTTAGATACGGTACACGTAGTGATTATCTAAAGGTTAGGTAAATGAACTGCTGTCATATTATATAGGTACAAATTTAGTTACTTGCATACATCGCTAAACTAACGCTGACATTTTTATTTGAATGGCCCACATTAGGTAGGTACGATACCTTATGTATTCAAATAAAAAAGCATCATAGGTAAGTAAAAATATGTGTCAAGTATATACCTACTTACTTAAATTTACCTAATAAATAATTATTTGTTACTTAATTATCTTTTTTTTCATCAGCTGCTAAGTACGGCCCAATCGCCTATATTTCCTAAAACTGTAATAAACCTATATACCTACATCTATATCGAAAATACCTAGTTACAAGGCATCGAGCTTATAGGCAACTCAAGTGTTCACTACCCAAGCCCACTACCAGTAGGTAGCGTTTCCATTATGCCGGCGGTTATTAACCGACGTCCCAAAAGGAGTAGGTTCTATGTTCGACTGTATGTATTTTTTTTATGTATGTTCACCGATTTTTCCCTCATTTGTGGACTGAAACAAAAAAAAAAATTTTGTTTGGTAGATTATAATTCAGGGTTCCCATGTACATTTCATTGAAATCGATCAAGCCAAAACCAAAACATAAGTGGGGAAGTCGGTATTTTTAAGCTTTGCTTACGTTTAAATTATTCTTCTACTCGACTTATTATAATTATCCAGATGTTTGTTTTTAACTGACTTCAAAGAGGCCCTACCTCTTTGAAGTCAATTAATTTGATAGGATTTCAAATTGACTGTATATTGATATTGTATAGGCAGTACCTAGTTTATATAGTTATACAAACTAAGGTATGTAGTCACTTATGACATATTATATTACAATTGGTTGTGGTTAGCAAGCATTTGACCACAATCTCACGTGATGGAAAACGAGATGGAGATACCTAATATACTTGCCTAGAACTTAAACATAGAAGGTACCTATTCGTTAGACTTTAAGGACTGCGAGATAATACCGTTCGATCAATAACATTATACGCTCATTTGCATAAATAATTACATACTTAAGTACAAAAAATTAATTTACCATTGGTAAAAATGGTAAAAAAAAAGACGTGTGGCAATCGGGGAATGCGCCGCGGTAAAGCTATTGCATATAATTTTTTATCAACTTATGCAATTGTAATTATTTATTTATTTTATTTATGCAGTATTTTTTTTCCTGCCACCTAGAGGCGAGTTGCTGAACTAAAGAGACAAGAGTGATATTTAAAAAAAGTCATTAAAAGTTCTGCTATTCATCGATAGATGGCAAAACTAAAAAGTATCACCGCTGTGCCGGTCGGAGTGGGGGGTGTTAGGTTATTTTCGTTACGGAATTTCTGGATTCGGTCTCCACGCTCAAGGCTCGCGATAGAAGCTATGCAATAGCTTAATAGATTTTTGAAAAGTCCCTCATTACTATTATAAAATTATTGAAAACTACCTTATTAATAGACGTAATGCAGTGAGTGACGCCACTAATTACAAATATCACTCACTATACTTAATATAATGTGAATACTGGTAATTCTAGCAAATTATACTCAAGGATATACTTAATGGCTCGATGGCTTGTAGGTAACTTGGCTCTTTGCTGTATATAGTTTTAGTTTAGTTTTAGGAAATATAGGCAATTGGCCCGTAGATTGTACCACAAGGGAAAAAAAAAAAAAAAAAAAAAAAAAAAGGATATACTTATAAATAAACTATAAGTTCGGTGACTTGTAGGTAACTTGTCTTTGATTTATTTTGGTATTTTAAGAAACTGTTGATTATATTGGATACAATAAAAAATAACATACATATTACGTGACGATGTTAGCCAAAACATGGCTGCGTCTAATTGGGACGATGATACAAAACGCCAATCACAGCTCTTATGATCGTCAAAAATCAACAATTACGCAAATGTATCTCTTATTCAATATTATTCTAGATATTATCTAGGGTTTAAGAAATAAAGATATAAAGGTTTTTCTTGAAAAAACATTTACGAATAAATTATTAGTAGACAGGATTATATTTATGTACTATTCGGACGCAGCGTCATGTCAAGTCATGTGTACGCTTACATAGGCGTTAATGTTATTGGAATTCGTTTCATATTACCGACCTGCATCAAGGACGCAAGTCGTAGAATCAGTCTTAAACGGGCGTCGTTGCGTGCAAAAAAGCAAGTAACAATTGGTGCAGGGGCTTTCAGTTCTATAATCGCCTGTGAATACAATCGTTAATCCATGGTCAGCCCATATTTGTCCACTGCTGAACATAGGCCTTTTCCCATGAACGTCGGTTCTTCTCAAACAGTTTCTGCCGGCCTTTTTTCGTAGGTCGTCGCATCACCTGGCCGTTCGGGCGTCCTGTACTACGTTTGCCGATCGCGATCTTCACTCAAGTATGCGTCTACTCCAGCAGTTATCCGTCCTTCTAGAAACGTGGCCAGCCCACTGTCAGGTTGCTGATTCTTTGAGCTATGTCGCTGGCTTTTGTTCTCTGTCGGATCACCTCGTTCCGGACTCGATATTTCAGAGAAATACAGAGTTCTCTCGCTGGGCAACAAATTTGTAGATTAGTCCTACTGTCAGTATCCACGTTTTATAACAGACAAAATGCACGCATAAAAGACTTTGGTTTTTAAGCACTGTGGAATGGATGAAGAGACGACTTGACTAAGCTTGCCGAAAGCTGCCCAGCCACAATCGTGCTTGGTCCTTAGTGCAGCCTGTATTAACCTACAATACAATACAATATTTCTTTATTGAACACCAATAAGTAGTTAAAAACAATAACAAGAAATAACCGAAAAATAATAATTGTTGTACAATGGGCGGCCTTATCACATTAAGCAATTTCTTACAGGCAACCTTTGGATGGACAGGATAGTAGAAATATTTTGCTGTAGGTGGTGTTCTCAACTCATGCAGTATAAAACAAATTAAATACTGATATGTAACTTAAATACTACTTACATACAATTAAACATAATATATAAATAGCACTATATGTGGATAACAATATATAATTAATAAATCATATATATCTGTATATACAATACGTATACCTAATATAAATATTAATATATGTACATAATATACTTATTAGTACATTTACAAACATATACATAAATAAATACATATGTATCTATAATATTCAAATAATAGTTTCAAAAATTATTTAACAGGTAGTGTAACTTGACCAAATTTTTGAAAATGTCAATAGTTTTACATGGGCAGACATTCCACAGTCGAACAGCTTGGACTGTGAAGGCACTTCCATAAAAAGATAGTGTGTTTTGAGGAAGTTTAATTGGAGAGTGGTTGAAGAACGAAGAGAAAGGGAATGAGATAAATGAAGATATTGAAAACGTTATTTTAGATAAGGAGGAGTCATAGGGCTAAAGAGAATATTATAGTGAAGATAAAGAACATGAGCATCCCTGCGACGCCGGACGGGCAACCGCTTCAACTTATTACGATATTCGGTAATGTGATCGTACTTGCGTAACCCAAATATAAATCGAATGCAGAAGTTTTGGATGCGTTCAAGCTTATTTAACTGCTATTCAGTTAAATCAATGTAGCTGACGTCGTCGGCATAATCAAGGATTGGCAGTAATAGAGACTGTGCCAGAGAAATTTTAGTGGTGATAGGTAGAAAGTTTCGAAGTCTTTGAAGTGATCCCGCAGAAGCAAATACTTTTCGACTTATTTCGGTTACTTGTGGGCCCCAAGGTAGTTGTCTATCAATGATAACACCTAGATTTTTACTACCTACTTTAATTATATGGGTAGAAGGTAGGTATCTATAGCTTGTATACCTAGCTTAAATGCATCTGCGGCTTACGTGACTCGTAAGTTGAAACATTATCCGTAACCTCAAGCATTGCTACTTGAATTGACCGATTCCACTCGTATTACTGTTAGTAGGTAGGTACGAGTACCTACATCATTATCTTATGTCTTTGTTTGTAGATATAGAGCTATTAAGTATTCGTGGTATTTCATTTATTCACGAGTCAATTGTACGAAAATTGGGATATAAATAGGGAGGAGTTTCCGGCACCCACGACACAATTCATAGAACTTGTTGTGTGGGGTTGTGAGTGTAAAAGCGTTTAAAAATGCTTGCTTGTTATATAGATTAATAGTAGACTCCTGAAAGGAAGTTGGTCTTATTGGTCGGAATAATGTCCTAATTTTTTTTTGGTATATCATCAAATTACCTTTATATATTTTCTTTGTAAAGGTATTGTACATTTTAATAGTTTGGTAAAACACACGATCACGTTATCCCAAAAACAGCCTTCAAAGCAAAGCAACATCAAACACCAATTTGGGCGGCAATAAAATGCTGATTGTTGGCAATGAACACAATGCTCGATCATTACCGAGGTGTTGCAACACTGGTACTGATGTTGCCAGCTCTAATGGGAAGACGAAATCAATTTGGTTAAAAACGATGATAGCTGTGCCCCGCGGATTTGCCTTCGTTACTCATGTTATAAAGTAGCCTATGTGTTAATCCGATATAAAAGACCTTACTAATTATTAATCAAATTAGAAAATAACAATTTGGTAGGCCACCAAGTCACTGTTTCTATAGCTATCTTGTCCTGGGGTCTATTTAAAAAACGGCATCACATTTAGAGCTAAAGCTTACGTATAATATTCGTTAAATCCTGTTCTTGAACAACAAATACTTAATTAACTTTAGAAAAAACGTTATAATCAATTAACCTCAATTTATTTTTGTCTAATACGCAAAATGTAGGCGCGAGATCTCAGTTCTGCGCGAACGACTAGTTATTGCCAAGCTCTTGCTATTGTAACTAAAAAACAGTTATACCTCCTTTCGTTACACAGGAAGAGCCTCAGTGGGAATCACTTAAGTAATTATAGTAATAAAAATCACATTAAGTTGGTATTTATAATTTATTTCTAACCGGATATCCTGAAGCTATAAAATGTAGGTACAAATATCTAAAGGATTATATTATATATTCAAACGATTCTGTTACTAATGTAAGTATACAATAACTAACTAGTGTAAATATACAATGTTAGTATGTTGGTTTTCTCTTCACGCTGTAACGGCTGAACGGTTTTGGATGAAATATGGAATGTACGTAGTTTATACTTAGGATTAACACATAAGCTACTTACTTTTGCACGGGTAACAGCTAGTGCAATATGACATAAAATATCATTCTTGTCATATTTTTTTCTCTCATATAATTATGTGTCGAGAAATAAAGCACTTCAAGTCTTTTATTGTCCTTCTTAGTTAGATCTGAGCGAGTCTGTGAGGTCCAAAGTAAGTAGGTACATACTCTAGTTATTATAGTAAGTAATAATAATAAATTTATTCTCATATATTTACAAGATCTATCCATTATTTATTTTCCACTTAGTAAATTCTTAGTAAGTCCATAGTATCTAACTAGTCCATAGTCCATAGTATATATCAATTTAATTAAAACTTATAATATATATATATATATACACATAGGATATTTTTTATCTTCACTTTTTAAAATCGTCAACGTAAGTTATTTTTGTTATTTTTTTATGCTCGATATGCAAGCATTTGACCACCATCTCACCTGATGGAAAATGAAGATGCGGCCGTAGATGTAGCATGCATGCCTAGAAGAAGAAAATGAAACCGGGTATCAGCTAGTCACACTATCACACCAACATAATAAAGGCGAAAGCTTGTGAGTGTGCTAATATGTTTGTTACTTCTTCACGCTTAAACGGCTGGACTAATTTTGATGAAATTTGGTACGGAGGTGGCTGACATCCTGGATTAACTCATAGGCTTCTTTTTATCCCGGTGTTCCCGCGGGTCCGAGACTTACGCGGGTAAAACCGCGAGGCCCAGAAAGTATAAATATAAAAAGATAAACAACTCCCCATGTTTGCTACTGTGATTGTTAAAATTATAAAGATATTATCATTACATGTGAAAGTTGGTAACAACTAACAAGCCGTCAAGTCAGAAAGCTTGTTCAATACGACCAGTTTAATAAAAGGATTGATTGCCTCTAGGCAGGTTTTTAGAATGTGACGAATTGGTTGTTCGAGTTTGTGAGAATTCGCATTTCTGTGGTAATCTCGTAATTGCGAAAACTTGTCCGAAAATATATTCTGCACTAGCGATCCGCCCCGGTTTCGCCCGGGTGTGATAAATGAAGAACCGCTCGACCGATTGTTTGCAAACTTCAAATAAACCATCTACTAAATAAACAACAATTCCAGAAAGAACGTTGGGGTTATTTTTAAAATGTTTATTTTGCCATTTAAGTTAGTTAAGTAATTGTAGGAAGTTGTTTATCGATTACACTTACCTATCTATTTTGAGGCATAAATTTTAGTGATACTGTTTTGACTCACACGTAGCTGGCACATTTGTGATATATGATAATAATGTCATGAACTTCAATTTCCACAATGTGGTTGATAAGAGTCAAGTTATGTAGGTATACAATATGTCATAGACATACCTACTATCCATAGGTGACACGTTCATTCGCATAATTTTACATGGCATAAAGTCATGACATGTCATAAAGTTATTTTGCATACATAATGAAATAAAAAATATGCATGAAGTCCTCATAGTATGCACAACAAATTGTGCAAAAAAAAAAATTATATTACTAAGTAAATTAGAACTTAAAAAATTGCGAAAACGATATGCGAAATAATTGGGTATATAAACTGCGTCCACATCCAAGCAACAGTTACAAAATTAGGTAGTCGCTGCACCGGCATGGATTGCACTTTGCTCCGCCGCCCAGAAGAAGCGACTCCAAACCGTCCAAAACGTCGTCCTGAGGCAGTGCACAGGAGCTGGCCGTTACGTGCGCAATGACGTAATCGCCAGAGACGTCAAAATCGAGGCGGTGGGGGAGTTCGTGGCCCGTATGGCGCGCGGCATGTACGACCGCGCCGACAACGGGCCACACCCCCACCTAAGAAACATTGCGCCGCACCACGCCCGACCTCCTGACGTAACGGCTTGGCGTGCACTCCCTCGCGACATCGTCCCGAAGGACGACGACGAATAGAGGGCAGGAAGCGGCACCAAACGAGACAGCAACAACATCGGACAAGACACCTACCTCGACTAATCCACCCAGGAAAGGTCGTGAGAGCCCCGGATCGGCAGACCCGGGCCAACTGACCCGAGGCGGCCCAGGAGGGTGACTCCGACCAAGTACGGGCATAACAACCACACAAGAGCAATGATATTGCTCGCCAAGCACCCTGGGAGTAATCGCTCCCAGCGCCCAGCCCAGGCAAAGATACGAAAAAAAATCAAGGCCTAAACCCACCACGCCAATGAGGGCAAGTGGAAGAACCCGTGAAAAAAAGAGAAAAATTAGGTAGTTTTCTTTTTTTTTTTGTATTTCAGTAATAATGTATACAGAAATATTTATTATTCTGTATAATCTATACAGAAAAAATAACTACCCCACAGAGTTTCTTAGTGTTTTCTTCTCTAGTAGGTGCAACCTGAACTTGAATCATCTTTAACTATGTCGCGTTGACGTGTCTTACTCCTGACGAAAATGAGGGGTTATAAGTTCTTAGTGTATCTGTCCGTGGCATCATAGCTCCAAAACGGCTGGAGCGATTCTGGTTTAGATTTTTTGTATCAAAGGTGACTTGACCTAGACTGTTCTGATATGAAAATGAAACGACAGAACAAAATGGTTCTAATTTTTTTTGTAATTTAGAAAAAAAAAACACGTGTGGCACTCGGGGACTGCCGCGGTAAAGCTATTGCATAGCATTTTTATCAACTTATGCAATTATAATTATTTATTTATTTTATTTATGCAGTATTTTTTTTCCTGCCACCTAGAGGCGAGTTGCTGAACTAAAGAGACTGAATTACCACTGGGAAATTTCAAATCTGTAATAAAACGGGCATTAATTAAGAAAGCTATATAAGACCACAGACTATATTAATGACAAGGATGCATGGAGACATACTGCACAGGCTCTTTCTAGCGACTACCGTAATAACACCTAGGTTAAGAAAATTATGTATTAGAAATTAAGAATGTTTTAAAAAAAAACAAATGAAAAAAAAAATGCGCCGCCGAGTTTCTTGCCAGGTTCTTCTCGAGATGGCTGTAATTTTGCGAATCTGGCAATAGATTCATTAACTTTCATGAGTGCCTCTTTGGGGCCCATGTGAATAAACGATTTTGATTTTGAGACAAGCGTGATTTTTCAAAAAAGTCATTAAATGTTCAAAAAATAGATGGCAAAACTAAAAAGTATCACCGCTGTGCCGGTCGGAGTGGGGAGTGTTAGGTTATTTTCGTTACGGAATTTCTGGATTCGGTCTCCACGCTCAAGGCCCGCGATAGAAGCTATGCAATAGCTTAAAAAAAATATTAATGACACTCACAACTACAAAAACAATCAGCAAAATTTTTGATTTGTTTTTTTATAATATTTATTTTGAGAATATTCTTAGAAGACGGAGTCATTTATCATATCATACAGATTCCAACGAATATTTTCATTACATTATAGGTTTTGTTATGAATGCTGAATAAAACGTTTACAAAGTGACGCGTTTCTTCTATCATCTCAACACATGGATTTTATAATCATATTATCTTTACCAAAAACTCAAACTCGTGGTAAGATTCGAAACCTCGACCGTCCGATCGACGGCCGCAGCCCGCCTCCTTCCCATTGAGCTGGTATGTAAGTACCACAGAGATTTGTGGCTGGTACGGTACCTCGGCCTCTCATTAGCGCAATCATCTCTCATTGCTGCGGTTGCTAGTGTTTATCAGCCACTTCGTACAGCACTTTGCTTGGCTTTGTAATTTGCGCGTAAGCGTTGGGTGACCCAAAAATACTAAATAGGAACGCCTAGAAAGATTACGTGGGCGAGTTTCTAATTAATAAGATACGCATGTTGTTTGGACGCATTTTTTAAGAGGACCGGGAGATAATAGCAATTTTTACCCGAGTTTAGAATAGGATTGGTTACATTTTGGCGAATGTGCGCAGGAATTCACGAGTTATTCCCCCATTTTACCATCTAACCGCAAGGAAAACTTGCAAATGTCATCCATTTATGGTTGAAATACCTCCGGTTCGCTCGAAGCGTTTTGCTTCTATATTTATCATCCATACTGCGAAGAAATGGAATTAATTGCCCGCTTTTTTGTTCCCCGAACGGTATAATCTGGGACTGTTCAAGAGTCAATAGGTATTATCTAGGCAAGCATGCTACATCTTCGGCCGCATCATCACTGCAACAGGTGAGATAGAGGTA
This sequence comes from Lomographa bimaculata, assembly GCA_948107665.1. NCBI lineage: Eukaryota > Metazoa > Arthropoda > Insecta > Lepidoptera > Geometridae > Lomographa > Lomographa bimaculata. The sequence continues at coordinate 9,966,241 of OX403604.1, read as the reverse complement.
CTTGCCTATCGAGGAACAAAAAAAAATACAATGATGAATGAGTAATGGAAGAGTATTAGCAACATTTTGCGGTCACAAAAATATTGTCATGATAAAAGTCGGGTTTTAAATTTTGAAAAATTGTAAACGATTGAAATACTTTACTTACCAATAATAACTCTGATAATGAATAATAGTTTTATAAATAGTACTTAAAACTAGGACATAAAGTACCTATGTGAACCTCTGTCCCCTACAGTCTGTCTGTCTCGTTAGAGCCTGTATAAGTGAGGAGAGCGACCTACATAAGTTCAAAACTTTAGGTGGCACTGAACTGCAACGAGCAAGCGTGACGCTTACCATCAGGAGAGCGACCTCCTCTTTTTTTTTTATATGTTTGATAGGCTAGCATTTGACCACTATCTCACCTGATGGAAAGCGATGATGTGGCCGAAGATGTAGCATGCCTGCCTAGAAGACTCCTATTCACTCTTGACTTGAAGACTGCCAGATTATACCGCTCAGGAAACAAAGACGCGGGCAATGAGTTCCACTCCCTCGCAGTACGGATGATAAACGTAGAAGCGAAACGCTTCGAGCGAGCTGGAGGTATGTCAACCATGAATGGATGACGTTTGACTGTTTGTCTTGTTGTTAGATGGTATAACGGGCTTGGGGGAATTAACTCGTATAATTCCTGCGCACACTCTCCGAAATGCAAACGAACGAACTCATATCGTCTATCAATTACATAAAAAAAAATCGTTTAACGTAAAAAAATAAATGTAAACTCTTTTTTAAATTTGGTTAAGACAATACCTCTTTTTCAAGGGTACGAATGCGAGCTTTCTCAAACGAGTATTGTTCTTTACAATGTGTTAGTAATAAATAAAGGTCCATAAACCGTTTACCGCGGTTGTCCCATTACGTTAACGAGCGTCCTTGTGCGAGTACACTACAGTCTACACTGAGCTTTTGTTCTTTTTTAATGGCAACACTGGAGCTCATGACCTTACGCTTTATGAGTTAAGATTAGAACAAAAAGGAGCTTTTGTCACTGGTGTTCCACTTTTTAGATTATTTATAGATATAAAAAAAAATGAGGTATTTTTATGCCCGATAAGCAAGCCTTTGACTTTAATCTCATGTGATGGAAAGTGGTGATGCGGCCAAAGATATATATATATAGAATAGGTACCGTCTAGGCATGCATGCCTTGAAGGTACCTATTCTTGACTTGATTATTGTGAGCGGTATTGGCACATTTTAGGACCAATTGTAATTACTGAGGGTATAAATTATTGTTTTAAGTGAAATAGTACAAATTGTTATAGAATAACTCCCCTTTAGAGGTCAGTAAGATTGAGTACTGTCAACAGATAATTAAACCCAAGTAAAGCTTAAAAAAACCGACTTCACCGCTTATATTTTGTTATTGGCTTGATCAATATCGATAAAATGTATATGGGACCACCATAAGGAACCATCATATGGAACCTTCATAGGCAAGCATTTAACCACTATCTCACCTGTTAGAAAGTAATGATGCGGCCAAAAATGGGACATGCTTGCCTAGAAGATACCTATTCACTCGAACAACAAAGAGGCAGGCAATTAATTCCACTCCTTCGCTGTACGGATGTTCGTAGAAGCGAAACGAGGTCTTCAAAGTTTCTGAGACGCTGATAACAGATGTCATCGCGAACGTACACGCAGACTCCGGAGCGTGCCTTGAATTTATGCTCGAGGGTGTAGCCTGGGTTGGCTAGGTACGACGCGTCAGATGGGCATAGAGCACAGACCTTCATTTACAGGATAACATGCATTTTTATCCCCCGACATAAAATAGTGTTGTTTTAAGTTTTTTGTAGTGTATATATCTTTATACTATGTGTATCTTTTTGTCTGTTGCATCGTAGTTCCTAAACGGCTGGACTGGTTTTTTTTTTGCACCAACGGTGAATTATTGAGATTGTTCTTAGCTTTGTTTGGTCAATCGGTGCAGCCATTTATGAGATAGAGCGTTGGGGATATTTAAAAAAATGCTATTGCCACTTGTTTAACCATGGGATCGGGCTTATTTTGCAATTCTCCATCTTCCATAGCTCCATCTCATTCAGTCAGGGTTCAACGAATGGTCCACGGTCACAGAATGAATAGCAGTACCTTCAAGCACACATTTCCAGGAAACAGTAGTTCTTGTTCGCCCCCGCCACAGTATAGGCAACAGTTCGTACAATCGACTGCTCTCAGAGAGCGCATTGTTCTACGCATAATAACAATAATACTGGGGAGATGGATTGTCGCAAAACAGAACACTCATGATTAAACTTGAATTATATTTATCAAGGTTTAGTAAAATTATCTAAAGTATTAAAAAAGCGCTTCGAATTTCAGCTAGCTAATTGACCGAGCAAAGCTAGGTCTCTATGTAAACACGGGATTTTAGCTCATTGTCCGTCCTTCAGTCTGTCAGAGGTTTATAGCTCCTAAACCAATCATGTTTATTACTTGAAATTCGCAATATGTGAAGCTACGGCCCAAAGCTGAAACTTGAAATGGACAATAAGTACATTTTATAGACGGAATTTGATATTAGTACAGATATCAACAAAATAGTATAAAATACTCGTTGATGTCTTTGGAAATACCTTTACTGATTGTGATGTAATTTATTTTAAGTTTCATTATATGGAGTTTGGACACATAAAAAATCGAAGCCCCTTTATTAATAAAATAAAGTATTTTTATAATTAAATTCTGTTCAATAAGTTTATCAGTTGTATTATATGTTTTGTCATAGTTTGACGCGTTTACCAAAAGTTTTATCTTTTATGAATAACGTCCTCAGACGAGTACGTATCTTAATTGGAATGTCTAATTACCAAGTGTAGATTGTGTAAATTGGAACTATGGCCACTGAGGGCATTAATTAACTGATGCAATTACAAAAGGATACGACAAAACTAGCACTTGCTTTAAAAACTTGTACTTATTGCAAGTAACGCGATGCATGTTTTGTACCTAGTCAATGCAATGTTGTGAATGTAAAAGCGGTTTTGTTTCCACATAGAATTTAAAACTCACCTGATCCACTCTAAACCTCTGAATTAGATCCATGAATTTGAATCCCATTTTCGATTCATTCTTATCCATTCCAAGGATGGATTCTTTCTTCACTGCTATTTATAATCCACTATAAGCAATTGGGGATGGATTGGATTTAACAACTTTTATTTATTTCACTCTTATTCAATACCGTATAAGATTAAATCTTACTGCTATTTATATTCTACAATAGTAAATTACTGAGACGCATTAGATTAAGATCCCGCTACTTTTTATATTCCATTCTATTCCATTATCGGATTGGATTAGGTACTACTTCCAATGTTCTCTAATCCATTACACCAATGGATTTCATTCCAAATGAAGTCCTTCGGAAAATATCATGACGTTTCTCATATGCTCTAGGCTTAGTTTACAAAGCATTATGACGGTCCAGTGTTTATATTTCACGCAACCGACATGGCATTGAGCACGTAGCCCGGGATTTGTTATCGACGGGCTCGAGGACAAAGCTAGTAATCAAGATAAATTATTAAATATATTATAACTAATATAATAATCTGCCAATAACGATAGTAGCGTAGTGGCGGCCGTGGAATGTGTACCTATAAAATGATAAATAAGTACCTGTATAAACTTGTTTACTGTTTTATTTCAAGGTAATACTTGATTATAGTAATTGGAGTTAAAATAATAATATTAAGCTGTATTGCAGCAAGTGTAAATTTGCATAATATTCTACACATGCCAATTCTTAGTCTCAACACGGATACACGCATGAAATCCATTTTTAAAAAAGAAGAAAGTTGTCTAGGTGAACCGATTTTGATGATTCTTATTTATTTGAAAGCTGGTGGTTCCAATGTGGTCCCATTTCAATTTGATCAAGATTCAGTGATATTCTCAATAATGCGTATTTAATTAATTTAATCTAATCAAGGGTACCAAAGATAAAGCGATGAAGTCGTGTTTTAAAAAACTGACTTCACCACTTTGTTTGCGTTCAAATTATTAGTTACTGACTAATCACAATATACAATATCATATGAAACAAACTGTGTGTGAGAGAGTTCAATGTGTATGTTTGTATTGTTTGTTGAAACGTGGTATCCACGAAATAATTTGGAAAAAATTCAGCCCAGAGTCCCTGGAAATCCTGGAATAGGACATAATCCACTTTTGTATTACCAAACGTAGGCAAAGCTGCAGGGCACAGCTTAGCTAATTATATGTTGTGGAACTATACATTACCTATTATTACATCACATACCTACAGTTAGCTCTAAGTGTTTCGCTTATATATACGTTCATCCTCCATACAGCGAAGGAGTGGAACTCATTTTCCTCGTCTTTATTCCCCGAACGGTATAATCTGAGATTCTTCAAATTTAAAGTAAATAAACGCCTAACATAAATGATTTCTCGCTCACACCCCCACACTAAGTTCGATGACTTGTGTCGTGGGTGCCGGAAACATTCACATCACATCACACACACACAAGGACAACCAGAATCAGAAACAAATTTTCCTTGAGGAGAAAACATGTGTTCCCGCCGGGAATCGAACTCAGAAAGCGAACACTCATCCAACCAAGCCAACGGGCAGTTCAAATAGGTATCTTCTAGGTTACCATGTTATATCTTCTGTCGCATCGTCACTTTTCTCCAAGTGAGATGGTGATAAAATCCTTGTCTATCAATAAAATAATTTAACGCAAGTAAAGCTTAAATAACACCGACTTCACCGCTTTATCTTCGGAACTGTGATCAGATTAGATGTATTAAACACGCATTATTGAAGATATTTCAAGAACTACTGATCAGATCTTGATCAAATTTAAATGGGACCAATTGGAAAGCTATATCTCTCAAACAAAAAAAAAATAAAATCGAAATCAGTTCACGTGGAACTGAGGTATGAGGTAACAACGCACATAAAAAAAAATACAGTCGACTTGAGTATCTCCTCCTTTTTTGTAAAGTCGGTAGAAAATACTCAAAAATGTCAACTATAACGTAATAAATATCACACCTATTGAATACAATTTTATATTGAGTAATAATATACACGCGATAAGCCTCGATAAGTTATCAGTTAAGAAGTATACTACCAGTTACTATACTTTACACTTGTATCGAAGTAGGTCAATCTATCACGTACTTAACGCACTTATCATTAACTTCAGCTTGTTTGCTTTTTTCGGTGCTTAACCTCCAATCATTATCATTGGTAAACAAGTTATTTACCTACTTTAAGTAAACCTGCTGCACCTGAGGCGATATTTTTATGATTAGGTGAAAGTACATATTAAGTACTTTAAATAATAATGATCTGATGCGTGACGGCATGACTTTAACTCCATGGAAGATGAGATGGCTTTTAGTGTGGGATGCAACTTGTGTCGATACTTTAGCTCCGTTACATCTTCCTGAAACACAGAATGGGGTTGGCGTCGCGGCAACTTCGGCAGAGCAGCGCAAACGGCGACAATATGGAAACCATGGCAGTAGTTACATATTTGCGCCGTTTGGTGTTGAGACACTGGGTCCGTGGGGACCGGGAGCTCATTCTATTTTCAAAAATCTATCAGAGCGCCTGGTTGAGGCGACGCGTGATCGAAATGCAGGCACTTATTTGGCTCAACGTATTAGCATTGCAATTCAGAGAGGCAATGCCGCCAGCATGATGGGAACGCTACCCACTGGTAGTGGGCTTGAGCACTTGAGTTACCTATAAGCTCGATGCCTTGTAGGTAACTTAGTTCTCTGTTGTATTTTATTTTTACTTAGTTTTTTGTTGTAATTTTTTAAAAATTGTATTTTCACTGGGAATCGAACCCGATACCCGCTGCTCAGAAGGCGATCGCGCACCCAACAGAACTAAGTCAACGGGTAGTTCTATGTTGGATGCGGTTTGTTGGGTGGATTGTTATTTAGCAACATTACTCTATAGAATAGGCTGGCTGGCCATGCCCATCTTCAAGTCGTTATCTGTGTCTAATTTCTGCGTCTTACACAAGAAGCCACTGACCGGGTGAGTAGGTATATTTTTTTAGCTTTACCCATACCCATCTAAAACTATTCACGACCATATTAGACGACACAGTTGTCCGCCCTCTGCGCTGTTGGTCCTAGGTTCGATTCCCGGCAGGAGCACAAATTCCTTCCGGGATATTTGTGTTTCTGGTTCTGGGTGTAATGTGTGTGTGTGATGTGAAGGTTTCCGGCACCCGCGATACAAGTCTTTGAACTTAGTGTGGGGCTGTGAGTGTGAATGCGTTTTGTTTATTAGATATCAAGGTATTAGACTGCGCCAACTGTTATGTCAAATCACATATTTTCTCATAAACATCAGTGTTTACATCATACTTTTAAGGTACATCATCGAATTAGGACCCACTTAACGATTTATCTTTATTTGTCCAAGGTTTGCCGCCGAAATACGGAAGCCTACAAATAAATAGAGTAATTCGATATGTCCGATGCTATCTATATCGATACTAATGTTAATATTTAGGTCGGAGGCATTGAACCTACTTGAGATAGGCGGACGTTTGAGTTATATCATTATAAACATGTTTTATCTACAAAGAGGTCGACTGTTTGAATGTTTATAGTTTTAAGATTTGTAGGTATTTGCATACTCGTACTCGAGATGGAAAAAGAATGTCATATTCTTGTTTATAATTAGGTAATTAGTTAAATATTTTATTTATAAGTAGGTATTACGTAAGTAAAATAGAAGTGAATACAAAAATAGGTTTTATGATTGCTTCCTTGCTGGTTAGCCTCTTAAAATTGTGCAATCATCTCTTTGCCATGTCCCGACGGGTTGGCACAACATGAACTCACTTTTGATAAAAATCTGTAAAAAGATTTGGGATGCGTTTATATGACCAGCCGTCTGCCTTACGTCAACCCGTTAGAAATTCTTTTTTGATATACACATCAAATCAATTTTGATATCAAAATCATTCCTAAGGGGGAGTTGACTGAAAGCAGGTGGTACAGCATTTTGTGAGTTGCTCGCCTGGCTTGCTACCAAAGTAGCTTACCACCATCAAGTTGAAAGTCTGCCGCCAAGCCAAATACGGTGTTTCGGCAGTTATCCTTGAGAGCCTGCGTATTCCAGATCTAGTGTGTTTACCAGCTTCAATCACATCGTCACTTACCATCAGGTGAGATAGTGGTCAAACACTAGCCTTTCACAAAAAAAAAAGGTCATATAAACTCATCCCAAAGTTTTTTACAAACTTCTATCAGAAGTAAGGTTTATTTCTTGATCGGCACCACGTGCAAAAATATCTTAAAATAGCTCTAATCTCAAAATTGTGCAATTACATAACTATCATTGTTATTTTATTGTAGCTACTAGCACCTCTATTATAAAAGCTTGATCGACTCGACGACGCCGTGCGCCGACTTTCTAAAGTCACGCACGAGTCCACGCCTATGATAATAATAACTGTCCTGTCATTTACATTCTTCACTTTAGTACTAACTATATGACACTAAATCAATTAGTCACCGGTAGAGCTAGCACGCCTCTACTACGTGTGGTGATCTAATTTCACCCACTTTGGAGTCAGCTAATTAATGATTTTGCAAATTGGTGCGCTGAAGCAGACGGAAGTGCTTGGTTAAAAATTTGTATCTAGAATAATTAAACGCAAGCAAAGCTTAAAAAACCGACTTCACCGCTTTATCTTCGGAACCATAATCAGATTTAATGTATTAAACACGCATTATTGACGATGATTCAAAAATTTTAATGTGACTACATGGAAAGCACCAGCTTTCAAATAAAAAAAATAATTATTAAAATCGGCTCACAACGAAATAAATTATGAGGTAACACACAAAAAAACAATTTTTTCGAATTGAAGACCTCCTCTTTTTGTTTGAAGTCGGTTAAAAAACGTCTTTAATCAGAGTTGGCTGAACTCGTACCTTCTTATATGTTTTCTATATAATTTGTATTTTTACTTGACGATTCATCAAAAGCACTTTCTCATTTCACATGTACCAAAATAAGAACAAAATCATTGTGTTATTTCGCCTCTAGGCATGCATGACTGTTGTGTAAGACACCCATCACCTCTCCCACTCGTGAGTGTAGGATGATCGCTTTCCAAATATATTGTAAATAATAGTTATTATACTTATGACAAATGAAAGAAATCTTTACATAGTGCTCCTTATTGTTTTGTAGAAAGTATTTTAACAGCTATATAAAAGCTGCTGTCGATTAGTTTCTACTCAGAAAGAGTTGAGAGAAAGAGTCAGTAGTAGTTAGAACACACAGATACGTTTTAGATGGAAGTGCAAAACATTGGTTATTTTTAGAAAGAAATAATCAATAGAGATCAGAGCCAAGTTATACATATACTATTTCGAGTAAGCGATAAATAATATAATTTAAACGTAAGCAAAGCTTAAAAATACCGACTTTACCGCTTATATTTTGGTTTTGGCTTGATCGATTTAGATAAAATTTATATTGGATGGTCCCATTCTCCGAAGTATGATCTACCAAACAAAAACAGAATTTTGAATTCCTCAAATGGGGGAGAAATCGGCGAAAAAAAAAAAAAAATTACTTACAGTTGGACATAGAACCTCCTCCTTTTTTGAAGTCGGTAAAAAACTCGTTTTTCGTGATAACTATACAATTTACGATAAAAATGGTTTTTAGGTACTTTAAATTATCTAAAGAAGTTAGTACAAATTATTTTTTTATCTCTTCTGGAGTGGGAGAATGAACGATGTTATTTTTAATTAGAAATTGTAATAATTAAAAAGTGATATAAATGCATGGGAAATTCAAAATAGCAAAACGCACGGTACTAGACGTCGTGACGTCAGTTAGACATTTTTGAGGTCATTGATTGGTCAATTTTTCTTGACGGTGATTGGATTGAGGAAGTCACAGAAAGGGCGGCGTTTAAAATTGTTTAAAATTTTTAAATATGTATTTTAATACGATATGTAATGTTTTTTCTTTATGCAAGATACGTAAGCATTTGGCCGCTATCTCACTTAATGGAACTGATGATGCGGCTGAAGACTTCGGCAATATATTAACGTAAACTATATAATAGCACAAAAACAGCATAAAAATATATTCCTGTCCACTATGATTCTTACCATCAACGCAAGTTCCCCGAACGCTCTATCCTCTCTCTTGGTTTTTTGTTTCAAGTTCATCAAACTCCGAAAATCCGTAGCCGTCGGGTACACTTTTCAAAATGGCTACTTTATTCCATCCGAATAGTTAAAACATGATTTCTGCCATTACTATCTCGTTCTGTATATGTCTGTAAAGCAATTAAGCTGAATTAGAAGTAATAAAACAACATCTTACCATCGCATTGGTTTTAGAGTGAACTGCCATTGATCTATTAATACTCTACATCCATAATTTACTGGAGGGGACAGTGAATTACGCTAAGCCTGTTTCAGAGTAAATATTCTTTCTAAGCTAACAACCAACTAATATCGCCAATATATTTACAACTAGCCGTGCCCCGCGACTTCGCCCGCTATTATCAAGTTAAAAAGTAGCCTATGTGTTAATCCTAGGTATAAGCTGTGTACATTCCAAATTTCATCCAAATCCGTTTAGCCGTTAAAGCTTGAAGAGAGAACAAATATACTTACACACTTACGTAAAACTTTCGTATTTATAATATTAGTAGAATATCAATCAAATGTGTAAATTTACAATCACTATAATCATAGTGATTGTAAATTTACACATTTAAAACTTTAAGCTGCTTAAAGATAAACTTTTCTTCGAATTTGGAATTCTATTTTCTTACTAGCGTAACAAAAAAGCGGTAGCAGAGAAGGCAAGAACAAGCTAAGAAGATTCACTCTACACTAATATTATAAAGGTGAAAGTTCGTGAGTGTGTAATGTTTGTAACTTCTTCACGAACAAACGGCTGGACCAATTTTGATAAAATTTGGTATGGAGGTATAAGACACCCTGGATTAACACAGGCTTCTTTTTTCCTCGGAATTCCCGTGGATCCGGGTCAATATAGTCAAAAACAGTCTGTGTATCTTCATTAGGTTGCAAAATCAAAATTAATGACTCTATCTTCATTAGGTTGCAAAACCAAAATTATTTTATGAAAGTTAATGACTCTACCTCGGTAGAGTCACCTCTAGTCTTAGTATTTATAGCTTTACATCGGATACGGATGTCTGTATGATTTATTGATTGGTCATACTTTGACTTTTAAACTACAGGTGTCTGGTTTGATGAATAACTGTACCAGTTTTAAGTAGCCATCTAGCCGATTAGAGTTTTAGTTTTATTTGCTTATGGATAAATAAATCAGTATTTAAATCGGTATAATGTGTATAATATGTATTTATAAGATTTTACAATTTTGTAAGTAGGTACATTTTAAGTACCACTAAACTTCGGATTAAATGTATTGATTAAATAAATAAGATAATCAGGTGAGATAGTGGTCAAATGTTTGTCTATAATGCAAAAATAATTAAACGCAAGCAAAGCTTAAAAAAACCGACTTCACCGCTTTATCATCGGAACCATGATCCACCAGCTTTCAAATAAAAAAATAATCATCAAAATCGGCTCACAACGATAGAAGTTGTGAGGTAACTTTTGAAGTCGGGTAAACCAGAACATCGTCAAAGTACGCATTATTCGTCACAAAATAGACATTATTGACGATATTTCAAGAACTACTGATCAGATCTTGATCAAATTTAAATGGGACCAATTAGAAAGCAACATCTTTCAAACTATAATATACACTACATACTATAAAATACAGTCGACTTGAGTACCTCCTCCTTTTTAGGGAAGTCGGTAAAAAAAGAGTCACACTCGTTGTGTTTGCGATGTGAATGTTTTCGATACCCACGACACAAGTCTTCGAGCTTAGTTTTGGCTTGTGAGTGTGTATGCGTTTGTTTTGTAATAGCGTCAATATAACTTAAAAAATGATTTCACTATATTTAAACTGTTGTAATTTTGCGAATCTGTCAGTAGTGTCATTAACTTTCATGGGTGCCTCTTTGGGGCCCATGTGAATAAATGATTTTGATTTGATTTTATTTCTAACAGAAAATCATAAAATATGTCAACAAATTAATAATGAATTACAGAAATTTTACAAATTTAAGTTTTAAACTGTTATGACATATTTGAATGTTGCCAGTACACATTTGCAAAATTAGCTGGGGCCCAACCTTGGTCAAAGATGATGATAAATGGTTTAATAAGAATTACATATATACCTACAAATTAATATTCACTTTACTAATTACGAAAACTTGTTTCATGGATGTCGGAAATATTCACATCACACACTAACTAACACCCAGAAGAAAATACCGTAGGAGGATACCCCTTAAGTCTGACTCCCTACACGTGGTCCCCGGGTGGTACTAATCAGGTGACATTTGAGATGTGGTAGAGCATTTTGTGAGTTGCTCGCCTGGCTTGCTACCAAAGTAGCTTACCACCATCAAGTTGAAAGTCTGCCGCCAAGCCAAATACGGTGTACCGGCAGTTATCCTTGAGAGCCTGCGTATTCCAGGTCTAGTGTGTTTACCAGCTTCGATCACATCGTCACTTACCATCAGGTGAGATAGTGGTCAAACACTAGCCTGTCACAAATAAAAAAAAAATTAAAAATAATTGTATCTATAGGTACAAATTTCTCTTTCGTTGAAAACTTGTGTTACCACTGGGAACCGAACTCAATGCGTGCTGTTTAGCAGGCAGACGCGCAACAAACTACGCCAGTATGACTTTGCTTTATAGTTGCTCTGTAAAAGTCAAAACCGCTGGCGCAGTTGGGTGCGCATTTGCCTTCTATGCAGCGGGTATCGGGTTCGATAACCTAAATATTATAAGGATCTATATAATACTTTCAGAAATTCCAAAGAATTATATAAAAAAAAAGGATCAAATTAATTAAGTTTGTATGTAACAAGCTTTCAAAACTATCTTCTTAAATAAAATGAAGGTAAAAAATAGAAATCAAGTTATAAATAAAATTCTAAGTATTCAATTAAATTCAAATCACCAACAGCAATTAAGAACTGTCAATTCTTCCAATTACAAAATCAACCAACATCATTATTGATCAATCGAATAAGCATTAAACAAGTTAATAATCACTAATGTATATAATAAAACGGTGATTGTGTTGTCATCAACTGCTGACAACCGTTAAGTAGAATGTTAAGCTGGGGACCAGAGTTAGATAGGAAATTGACAGACAGATAGACAAATGGACGGATTGACGGCGACCTGATAATGTGTAAAGAACCAGTTAGGTAGTCAAGGGAGTCACGGGTAGCTTGGAATTTAAGGTGACAGATAGACCATAAATAAAGAAAAAAATATTTTAAATACGTTTAAATGAAAACTAGTATAATTGGCTTATAGTTCAAAACAACCTCTTCCTGACAACTTTTCGATGGAGAGGAGAACAATTTTGGTAGACAGAAAAACACTTGCAAAATGGCGGGAAAGTATCTTTAAACTTTTTCATTTCTAACTTTCAAAATATCACCTTTTAATGATGTTGAAACCTTTTAATAGTACAATAAGTACAACCAAAGTGATTTCATCTCAACTTTCATAGACACATAATACGCAAAGACTTTCCCCCGACATATTACGTTCTTAATTAACTTGACGTTTGATTTGAGTTTCTAAGAAAATTGGTTTCAGTCTATCAGACTAAAAACTTTTTGCAAATTCGCAATGATACCTCATTGCATAGAGACTTTTTTGATTTAAAAAAATGTGTTTTCTAAAAACAAATAAAAGAATGATCGTCAATTATTTTTAATTTTTTCCTGTTATAACGCTAATTCATAATGTTGGTGAGGTGGTGACGAGGAGGTTATAATATTTACATAATACATACTTACATTGTTTTGTAAATGTTTCTAAGTATTTCCTTCTCCGTTAGTTGACTTAGATCAGATGTGAGATTTTTGTTAGGATGTATCGATGTTAATGTGTTTTTATTTCATTTTCAGTAACCAAGAGGAAGGAGCTAGAAAGATGTGGTCGACGTTGCAGAAAGTTGCTGCGGTTATATTGCTCAGCGCGCTCAGCAAAGGAGAATTGCCGGAAGATGATTTTAGGATAATCAATAGCCAAGGTATAATTATATAGTAAAAATACAATATACAAAATATTTATTTCAGTAAACTTAATCTAAGTTACACTTCATTACTCTTTTAAGTATGGAGATACCTGTGTTAGAGTGTCTCGCTCTTCCGTAGTATATATTGATTTGATTAAGTCAAAGTAACATAACAACACTTTCACAGCTCCACACTAAGTCTGATGACTTGTGTTGTGGGTGCCAGAAATATTCACATCACACACACAGTAATTTTTTTTTATATATTTACACAGTCATATTGTATTGTATATTATCAGGGAACACAGGTAATGAATTCCATTCTTTTGCAATTCGCATAAAGAATGTAGAGGTAAAACTTTTTTCGGCACCCGCGATAAAGTCACTTAGGATGTAATAAAAGTGATACTAATAAGTATCGGAGCGTTAACTTAGAACTCAGGCCTATCGGAGACAATTGGTGGGTGTGACTAGAATATTTAGCACGTACAAAAACATTGCCTCGTTTCTAGTAGATAATTAAACGCAAGCAAAGCTTAAAAAAACCGACTTCACCGCTTTATCTTCGGAACCTTGATCAGATTTAATGTATTAAACTCGCATTATTGACTTTAACTCAAAACTAGAGATCAGATCTTGATCAAATTTCAATGAGACCTCATGAAAAGCACCAGCTTTCAAATAAAAAAAAAATCATCAAAATCGGCTCACACCGGAAGAAGTTATGAGGTAACTTTTGAAGTCGGGTAAACGAGAACATCGTCAAAGTAGTCCACAAAATAGACATTATTCCAAGAACTAATGTTCAGATCTAAAAAAATAAATAAAAAAGAGGTGTGGCACTCGGGGACTGCCGGTAAAGCTATTGCATAGCATTTTTTATCAACTTATGCAATTATAATTATTTAATTATTTTATTTATGGAGTATTTTTTTTCCTGCCACCTGGAGGCGAGTTGCTGAACTAAAGAGACAAGCGTGATATTTCAAAAAAGTCATTAAAAGTTCTGCTATTCATCGATAGATGGCAAAACTAAAAAGTATCACCGCTGTGCCGGTTGGAGTGGGGGTGTTAGGTTATTTTCGTTACGGAATTTCTGGATTCGGTCTCCACGCTCAAGGCCCGCGATAGAAGCTACGCAATAGCTTAAAAATACAGCCGACTTGAGTACCTCCTCCTTTTTTGGGAAGTCGGTAAAAAAAGTTTGCTCACTCAACAGACTAACAACAACAGTGTCACAATGTATTCACTTCTCGGAACAGCAGATAGCTTTGCTCTGTGTACCATTATGTCGGTTCCAGCTAATTGTTTGATAACCATGTGCTGGCAAATGACTTTTTGTACTTAGACCTCACAGGAGACATCTATACGTATAAAACAAAGTCGGGTTAGTTACACCATTTATAACTGAAGAACAGCTGGGCCGATTTTTATTGTCTTTGATTTGTTCGATTTGTCTCCGCCCCGAATAGTTGAATAACTACTAAAACAATGGAAAAAATGAAGTAAAAGAAATTATAAAGAAAATTTTACTCATACATTTTTTATAGAATGGCTTCGGCATTATGGCAGGCGTCATAGTACGCTAAATTTTACTTGTCATGTCTGAAAAATCCATAATTAACTCTCATTCTTCCTCCAGGAAAACATGTTATCTCTCTACCTAATTGAGAAATGGAAAAGAGTTGTTTATCCTATAATAAGATGGTATCTATAACTATGCTTTTTGTAATCTAGTCAGTCAATTTCAGTATAAACATAAATTTCACGCCGTAAGCGTATTTTATAACTTTTAATTAAAAGCTTGGGTGCCAACACCGCTGCGAATTGAGGTGCTTGTTAATGACTCACATAATTATATAAGAGTTATATTAGCTATTCTGTGTCACAATGCTGCTAATTATTTGGATAAGCGTATTACCATTGCATATAGAGAGGCAATGGCCAGCTTATGGTCACGCTAGCCATTCAAAATCAAAATCGTTTATTCACATGGGCCCCAAAGAGGCACTCATGAAAGTTAATGAATCTATTGCCAGATTCGCAAAATTACAGCCATCTCGAAAAGAACCAAGGCAAGAAACTCGGCGGAGCATTTTTTTATTCGTTCATTTAAAAAAAAAAAAAAAAAAATTTCTAGCACATAATTTTCTTAACCTAGGTGTTATTATGGTAGTCGCTAGAAAGAGCCTGTGCAGTTTGCCTCCATGCATCCTTGTCATTAATATAGTCTGTGGTTTTATAGTAAGATTGGTAGTGATTACATTGGTAGTGGGCTTAGGCATTTGAGTAACTTAAAAGCTTAGCTTGTAATTAGCCTTTTACATATAAATGTTGGTGTTTCGTTTTTGTTATATATACAAAAGTAGATGTACCAGGCGTGCGTATCAATGCTACATTTAGAATAAGACTGTTTTACCTCTTTCACGTTTATGGTTGCCTAGTATTTTAAAATGCCATACTTAAAACTTTTTGGATATTTCATCCAAAAATGCTAAAATCACAATAAACAAGGAGTGGGTGGCGGTAATAGGGTGAATAATACTTTACGACCTATTATCACGCCTACCAAATAATACAAAAAATATATAGGTATTAAAAATCGGTCGAGCCGTTTCGGAGGAGTTCGACCACAAACACCGTGAAATAAGATTTTTATGTTTAAAAATCATAAATTTAGTTTAGGTTAAAGTCTTTCAGACCACAATCATGAATCAACAGACAGACACATAGATACACCCGTTAAACTTATAACACATCTTTTGCATCGAGGGTTTATAAAACAAAATGCATCACACTAATACAATAAATCTGAAAAGTTGTGTGTAAGTATGTTTATTTTCTCTTCACGCTCTGTAGCGGCTGAAAATTTTGAATATACTTAGCTTATACCTAGGATTAGCCCACTGGCTTGAGCACTTGATTTACCTGTAAGATCGATATTTTGTAGGTAACTTAGGTCTTTGCTATATATATTTTTAGTTTAGTTTTAGGAAATATAGGCAATTGGTCCGTACTTTGATTATGGATACTTATAATCCTATTATTTTTGGGATTAACACATTAGGTAACTTTTTAACTTGATAAACGCGGGCAAAGCCGCTTTGCACGGCTAGTAAGTTACAAAAATCTTGTTCTTAAATATTCAAAATTCCATTATAACTGTTGTTATGAATTTACCTGTTTGTTATCCTCAACGTCTGGGTCTATCCATCAAACATAATGAACGACTTCCTTTTGAAAGGAGGTCACAGCTTAGTAGTGATGTGTCTTTGCGAGATATTCGATTTCTAGACCCGAGTAATCTGTTTGGCTTAGTCTCTCTGATTGCTTTGTAACAACCCTTGAAAAAAAACCAAATGGAGTTTAGTCGTATTCAAAATATATTTTATTTCTGGGCTAGCGTTAGATTATCTTACCGGATGGTAAGTGACGATATGGCCGAAGATCATAAATACGCTAGGATTAGAATTACTGGGTTATGCAGGCTCTGAAGGATAGCTGCCAGAGAGATTTAATAAATCAGTTTTGTTATTGGGTTTTTATTATTGCGTCGATACATAACATCATATTCCATCTTATTAAAAAAATTATATAAGTTTGACCCAGGTCAGAAGGCCTGGGCCTTCGACCTCGCCTAACATCTTTGCACCGATATTACATTATATATAATGCATAATAAGCGTTCATATATCAAATTTCAGCTCAATCGGTTAAAGATAAAATTCAGTTGCAAGATTCCACCCGGACGAACATACATACCTTGCAAGTTAAATAAAAGTTTGTGAAAAATAAAGTTTAAGCTACAGTGAGGAGTAGGAGAGTTAAAACTCAACTTGGCCACTTTTAAGCCCTACTTATTTTTTTATTCGTAAATATATTATTACCTATATTAGTAGGTTTATATGTACGTATTATAGGTAGGTATGTTTGTAAATATTATGTTTCTTTTTAACATCGACCTCAATTATTCAAAATTAACCCTATCTCTATCTAACTGTTGACTGAAACTGGTCGCCCTAAACGATAATTTGTAGGTACCTACTTTAGTTTTTTATGACTACCTCTGGTACATAACTTTTTTTTTGGTGTTCTATACTATTCTATTCTATAGGTATGCATAAAATATTATTATGTACCTACAGGATATGGTTGGATCTAAGCAAATAATTTTTATCTGTGGATCTAGGCTTTTTTTATCTTGATAATCACGAGCTGCATCGCTAGTAATCGACAAAAAATAAATCGATTAAGAGTGATAATAAGATAATAGTTTTTGCTTGGTTTTGTTCAGAAATTGTGGTCGTTTTCTACAATCGATCCTAAAAAAGTCGATGGATAGAAATAGATTTTTTTAACAATTTATTAGGAAATACTCTGTTTACGTTATAACATCCCTACTCTTAAGTGTAATTAACCATTGTAAAAGGAACAAATATTAGCCAGCACTCCATTAATACTACTTAATCGTGTTTGCATTGCCAAAGCTATGTTAACATTGCAGACCTTGTCGGTTTATTTGTGTCCTCTACGTGTGAAATATATTGTAGTTCTAGTTAAATTTTATTATACTAGTATAAGGCACGAAGGGTTCCGTACCATTATCTATAAAAACGGCAAAAAAATCATGTCTGTTGTATGGGAGCCCCCCTTAAATATTTGTTTTATTTTAATTTAACTATTTGCCTTTAAAGTGAATATATAACGAAATATTCTGTGAATATTTCGTTATACGTCTACCTGTCTTTAGCAATATCAAACAAAAAAAATCACGTTTTGTATGGGAGCCTCCTAAAACAATTATTTTATTTTGTTTTTTAGCATTTGTTGTTTTAACGGCAACAGAAATACATCTGTAAACATTTCAACTGTCTAAATATCACAGTTCATGAGATACAGCCTGGTGACAGCAGGACAGACAGACGGATGATAGCAGAGTTTTTGTAATCGTGTCCCGTTTTACCCTTTGGGTACGGAACACTAAAAATGGGTCGTATAATAATGACTACTTAAATATTTGGTGCAGTTGAATAATAATCACAAAAAGGGGTATAAACAAAGGTAATTATATAAATAACACCTAGCCGCCCAAGTTGGCCTCGTACACGAGGTGCATTGTCGATCAACGAAAGAGGCTCTGGCGGAGCGCAAGGCATTCTCTAGGAGTGTTGACGTCAGACTGTCGATGGTGGCCGATCATAAACACTCATTTATTGTTTTAACGAATCCATATTGTAGAGAATAACAAGGAGGTGATAATGAATAATAAAAAAATAATGATGTAACAAACTGTTTTTAGATAACTTAGGTTATAATATAGTTAGGAAATAATATGAAGCCTATTAAATCTTCATTACCAACCAAAATGTTGAATAACTTAACTCAATGCAATGTACTCGCCCCCTTGAAACATAAATTGATGAACATGTGTCAATATTACAGGGAATACAATTACAAAGTTGTTGTAAGATTATAATTACTCATTTCAATTACAAATACTCTTTAAATCCAATACAAAAATCTTAAAAACTAACTAAATAAATAAATTTTCTAGAGTTTTCACAATAGGCGGTCTTATCGCATAAAGCGATCTCTTCCAGACAACCTTAGCCTGGATATACATTTTATAAAGAACTGCATCTGGCGGAGGTGTACACTCAAAACTAAGTAATAAATAGAGAATTCACAAGTAGCTAAAACTTTCTGTTATTAATTGTAATTTTAAGTTAATTGTAAACATTTTAATAGGTAGATTTATTTCTTAATTAATGTTTTTACCACTCAACATTAGAGAAAGTTTCAGATAATAGTGCGCGCAATTAAGTGTTAATCATTAAATAATTATAATGAGAAAGTTCATGTGTTATATTAGTGCGCCAGTGAAATTCAGTATTTTTACATCTATCTAATACCTTTAAACGAGCAATTCTTGTATATATGTATGTGTAATCAGAATATATATATTTTCATGAAATGTTGTATGCAGCGGGTTTCGGGGGCGATAAATCGATCAACTAGGTTTCAATTTTACAAAACGTCGTTTTATACGTGTTTTCAGCCGAGCAATGCTCGGTTATCCGAGTAATTTATGTATGATACAAGACATTTGTAGGATTTATTCTACATTACCTACCTAATGAAAGTTTGCAACAAACGTGCACCTGTTCATTAACATGAATCACCTTAACTAATATGGAAATTCTAGTTGTTCTTTGCAAGCAATAGGTCCTGGAAGTAAATAGGGTACTTTTCTACGGACTTCACAAAAAAGGAGGAGATATGCAAGTCGATGTTTTTTATCTGTGTTACCTCATAACGTTCCACGCACAGATCACAGAAACTAAAGGGTTCCACGTGAACCGATTTTGAAATTTTTTTTGTTTGAACGATGTTGCTTTCCAATTGGTTCCATTATACAAAGAACAATGGCGAACTCCCATACATCATTTTAGTTGAAGTAAAATAGCATCGTATATAGATAAAAAAATATCTTACGTAAGGCCGGTTGCCTTCTGAGCTTAATTTTAAAAGAATTGTCGTTTTAAAAGGCCTAGTTATTAAGATATTAAACAAAACATATTTGTAGGTTATGGCTCGGCACACTTTGCCGATCTCTTTTTGAATACGCCAACAGTTCTGACAGTCGTGAAATCGTGATAAAAGCCCATTCCAAAGATCCACCACTATGTATAAACTTGAAATATATTATAACTTGACACTGGCTAAATGCACAAGATTGCGAAGCTAATATTAAAAGAAAAAAAAAACATACGTCAAAGTGAAAACGTCATTCATACGACAGTTTGGTATTGCCATGACATTTGCTTTTTCCCCTTAAATGTCGATGACTGCAATAGCAACCGCAGCTATTTTTAGAAAACCTGTGAATGACAGACGGCTTCTAGACAGCTGATGGTTCATACATAAGTTACCATAGTATTTTTTGTTTTATGGATACATCATAAGCATTAGCATTACGGCTTAGGAATATAGAGATGCACTAGGGTAAGGCAATGGACATGGTAACATCTTATTATATAACAACGGCACAGACAAAAACAGAAAAATGAAAAATGGTTGAAAGTAATCGTTTTGTTTCTTTTAATGTATATTTTTTTACCTGGCTTCGTCTGCCTTTTCTGTTGTTTTAGTAAATCTTTGTAATTTATTTGAGTGAAGTTCGTTAATTTCACATTTAAATACGATCAAACATAGGCCAACTAAAATTTCGCCATTGTTCTTTGATCAAGATCTGATCAGTAGTTCTTGAAATATCTTCAATAATGCGTGTTTAGTACATCTAATCTGATCAACGTTTTGAAGATAAAGCGGTGAAGTCGGTTTTTTTAACTCTGCTTGCGTTTAATTATTATCCTGAGTTTTCATCCGTTATATATACATAACTCCCAAGCTATCTTTAGGCGTTTCGCTTCTACGTTCATCATTTGTAGGTATAACAGCTAATTATATAAACTCAAAATTTTAAAATTTAATAAAAAAATTATAACAGAATTTGCAATAGCCGTAAGTTGGTCTCAATGGTTGGAATGAAGTCTTAAGAGATTTCTGGTATTTTACAATTTAAACATAAACCCTTTCACACTCACAGCCCCACACTAAGTTCGATCAATTATGTCGTGGGTTACGGAAACATTCACATCACAAACACAATCACAACCAAAACCAGAAACACAACTTTTCTTTGGGGAGAAAACTCGTGTTCCCACCGGGAATCAAACCTGATACTCCTGCTTAGAAGGCGAACGCTCAACCAACTAAGCCTACGGGCAGTTAACCAAGCCAACGGACAATTTACAAATTATACTTTATAATCCGTAATCCTACTCCTACTAATATTATAAATCCGAAAGTTTGTGTGTAAGTGTGCAAGTGTGTAAATATGTTTGTTCCCTCTTCACGATTTAACTACTGAACGGATTTGAATAAAATTTGGAATGTACATAGCTTATACCTAGGATTAACACATAGGCTACTTTTTAACTTGATAATAGCGGGCGAAGCCGCGGGGCACGGCTAGTAATATATATTTTCTAATGTTTGCATACGATTGCTTGGCGGTTGATTGACTGGCAATGATAAAGTTATTCCCCAGTCGGTCTCTAAAAAGAGTCTTTCACCTATCAAAGCGGTTTACATAGATATAACTACATTACCTTGTGTTAATCACACATACACTGAGGAGTAATGCCGTAAAACTAGTAGTATATCGAGTAGTAACTGTAGTACGCAGGTTCTTAATTGAAATCACATGTAAAATCATGTTTGCGTAGTTAAAGTATTTAAATAGGAGCCAGTTAAGTCGAACAACGTGCACAGAATATCTTAAGTACCAAGTCTTTAGCATTAATGTTTTTTGCGTTAAGTTTGTGGTTAAGCTGTTTGCTTACCGATGTGTATGTTAATCTTTAATCTGTGGTGTGTTTTTGTTCTTATTTCAATGGTTCTTTTATTTCACTATTTATTTTAAAGAACTGTAACTATTCAGGTTTTTATGAAATTGGATAATCCATTTCTTGTCTTAATGTTTGACAACAAAGTCGGCGCGGTGGACAAGCGCTGCACTGGGGGTCCTGAGGTTCCTAACGCAATTTTCTTTCCTAAGGTCTCCATTATAACATATACATATCACACCCAAAATTATAAGCTAAAATCTTTTTTTGCTTATGGTTCTGAGTGTGATATGTATATGTTACCGGCACCCACGATACAAGTCTTTGAACTTAGTGTGGGGCTATGAGTGCGAAAGCGTTTATGTTATGTTACTATATAATTATGTTTATGCACATATAAACGGGCGATGAGTAGTCGATGCTTTTATATAATTAATCAGGCCCGAGTTCACTAAGAGAAGTTAACGCTTCGTTAGTCTTAATTGTTATTTACTATTGGTTGTGATGACGTTTGCTTATTTTTATTTAATCACCATATCTCAGTTAAATGACCGTCATTTTCTTAACCGGAGTTTCGTGAACTCCAAAGACTGTGTCGTATCTTTTTTGGTCATGGTGTATCGCTGTAACGACTGAACGAGTTTGGGTGTTTGCTTCCCTATGAAAGTAAAATAACAAACAAAACATCGAAGCCGGTATGATGACTTGCAAACCTGATCGCATTTTTGGCTATTCTCTGATTAATAAAAAAAAAATTTTTTTTATATCATCTTTGATACTACACAAAAAAAATGCAACTCTTAATTAACCCGGCGTGAGTAAGGTTCAAATTTGTAACACCAAGCGTAAGGTTGGTTTTTTTGAACCCGACATGGTTACTGAAGCAAATCTATTAGTTTATTATTTTTTACGAACTTTTATTAAATATTATGTTTATTTAGTCTACTTTTTATATATTAGTAAGTAAAATTTTGAAATAAAACAATTATTTTAAGTTATTTAGTTTTTTAAATTATAATCAACATTTTTGGTACATATTTTTCATTAAAGCCTTTAATTGACCTCTTTTCATTTTAAACTAAATAAATTTAATGAAAACTTGAAAATTTTTATAGGTTTATCTATGATGAATTGAATAAGAATAGGTTTCATCTTATATAACTAGTCAGACCTATGTTATTTATCTTGAGATCGTGCGCATTCTTCACATGTGAATATGGAGTGTTCCATGCATGTGTTTTGTTTTGCGAACCTTTTTAGATGAGTATATTGCACATCACCTGATTGGATTGGGTATCTTATTAGGGAGTTCCTCTGAAATGGTCCACAAATGTCGCTTTCACAGCTTCTTGTACTTATATAGTCAACTTCTATCTCACTATCCAAATCTCCCGATTAGTCCGCCTCAACACTATTCCAGAGCTCCAATAATTTTATTCGATTCCCTTGATACGACATGATGAATGTTTAGTCCGAAATTATAATCATAAACTAAAATAAAGTAAAAAAGAGTAAAATTTTACGTGTTCAAATTAGTAACACCCAGCGCTAGGTGGGTCAAACTCACCCGCCAACCACTTTGACACCGTCTAACTTCCGCACCGCGTGACGGCTGACTAAGCGGTGTCACTCAACACTTCCTTACCTATCCCTGCGCAGCTACTCAAACGCACAGCTTCATTCAGCGCACCAAATTCAAAATATCGACGAAAATCAGATACCTCGGGTGTATTACACCCAACCTTACGCTCGCCGGGTTAAATTGTCTCTTAATTATTGCGTCTTTGTTCCCTAAACAGTATAATCTGGGAGTCTTCAAGTCTAGAGTGAATTGGTATCTTCTAGGTAAGCATGCTTCATCTTCGGCCGCATCTTCACTTTCCGTCAGGTGAGATGGCGGCCAAATGCTTAGCTATCTGGCATAAAAAAAAAATTGATGGAACATATGAGTTTCGCTGTCGAGTTGATTGCGCTGAGCTAGCTTGTAATCTAAAATTGCCTCCCACAGGCTCGAAAAGTCGAAATTATTCAGCAAAAAGTTTGCGTTAGACGAATAATTTGTCTATTGAGAAATCCTTGAAAGGCGCCAGTGTCCACCAACGACCTGTTACGTTCGACAGGTTCAGACTAATCGAATATTCAAATTCGCAGATCTGCTGGCGTCTAACACCGATATATTCGAAGATAACGACACTAAATCATTTTCGCAACTGCTGTTCGATGTGGCAAGGGACCAGGTGATCGTGGGCGCAAGGTAAGCACTATTTATACCTTTGGAACCTTAGTTTGCATTGGCGACGAATTTGCTTTGCAATCCTAAGTGGTGGGACTACTTTCTGGTTGACGTGAACACAGAATTGGTGTTTGTGAACATAATTTGCAAATTGTTGTACTCATTTAACGGTATCTAGATAATCATCTACGTAATCACGTAATACATGACATAATTCCACCATGATATTGCAGTTTGGGATGCTTTTTTATTAAAGTGAAGATTTGTTTATTAATTATTGGTAATCACACAATCTTTTATTCATTATGGCTCGTGTCTGACCTCTATCTTTATTAAAACTATTTCAATCCCATCCTTCTCTATCTATAAACAATGAATATATTATTCCAAAGTTGGTATCGTCTACTCAAATAAATTAAACGCCTGTCCACCAATTTTGTCATAAATGGTCCAATCGTTTGCCAAATTTAGTAAAAATGCGTCTATTCTGAGAGTGCAGACGATCTCTATGTAGATAGAGACGCTTGCTAAAAAGGAACTGTACTGTAGTGATCCTACTGATAAACTACCATCACGCAGGATAGTCATCAGTATGCTACCAACTGGACATACCTAAAATTTTCTACAAAAGAAGTACGGTTGTCAATGAAGGCATATTTAAAACGAGCTGTTTGCTTTTGTCCGCTTTGGATTCCTTAATGCTTCCCTACACTTCTTCAAGTCAAGAGTGAATATGTATCTAGGCAAGCATCTTCGGCCGAATCGTCACTTTTCTATATCAGGCGAGATAGTTGTCAAAGGCTTCCCTATCGAGAAAAGATCTATCGAGAGAGAAATATCGCTTAAGGGGGTTCAACCCGCGGCCATAGGTTCCTTTAGTTCTGCCTAATATGATGCTCTATTTAATACGTACGAGTTTAAAAAACGAATACGTGAATTTAATCGCAAATATCTTTGAAATTCTACATCAGATCTTGATCAAATTTTAATGGGATCAACAAGAACGAACGAACCTTTCAAACAAAACAATATTTTTCCAAATACATTAATAAAAAGATTCTGACGAGTAGAGAACCTCCTCCTTTTTTGAAGTCGGTTAAAGAACAAAATCGGTTCAAATATCAAAGTTTCAAAAACCCTTTATCTGCAAACCAAAGAGCCATAATGATTCCATAGAATAAACTCTCCATTCGTTAGAGAAACTTGTCATATGTACAGATATTCTGTAGAGAAATTGTTATGTTACGAAGAAGTCGATAAAGCTTCAAGAGATAAACACTATAGATAACTTGAAACGCTTTGCTTATTAACATTACGGCACTGAATAGTTGCTAGCTTACATTGTATATTGTACGGTAAGAACAACTCTAGAAAGCTAGGTATAGGTTGGGATTTACCGTTATGTGCCATGCCATAGTAAAATGAGTACTGTACTGCGACCGGACATTTCTAAACTTAGCTCTCTCGCGATAGGAACATCTCTATGTTGTGAGAACATTTTCTAATGTGTAGATAGCTTTAATACTCTAGTCCAGGAGTAGTTAACTTTACTAGTAGAAGATACTGGTACCAAATGCTTAGTAGTGGTGCTATGGGAATCAGAATGGTTTCCGAGTTCCCTACGACTGGGTCGGGTTGAGTCGTTGGTAACTCAGTTGTGTAGTAGGGAATCAAAAGCACCGACGGCACAACCATTTGAGCATAGTTATTGTGTCTTGGGTTCGGAAGTTAAGTTAAGGCAGAGCCAGCTATCGTTCATGCTTCTGCTTACTACCTTCAATAACGAATTATCAGATGAGAATGTAGTCAAACGCTCACTGGCCTTTCTGCTATCAGATATAAAAATAGTATAAAAAGTCAATATACTAAAAATCTAAGATAGTGAACTCACTTTTTTATTTATGACTTCACAAAAAAAGAGGAGGCACTCAATTCGACTGTATTTTTTTTGTGTATGACCTCATAACATCTTTCCATGTGAACCGATTTTGAAAAATTTTTTGTTTGAAATCTGTTGCTTTCTCATTGGCCTCATTTAAATTTGATTAAGATCTCATCAGTAGTTTTTGAGTTATCGTCAATAATGTGCGTCAGATTAAATGTATGAAACATTTAATCTGATCGAAGGTCCGAAGATAAAGCTGTGAAGACGGATTTTTTAAGCTTTGCTTGCGTTTAAAATATATTAAAGAACTTTATCACAGCTTTATTATAAGTGTTGATCATTTTAGTGAGAATGTTTGCTAACATACTTTAAATCATTATAGATCCTAAATCGTTATTCGAAAGTTTATTCATGACTCCTTTTTGCCTTTTAAGTAGGTGGAGTCTTATATGATCTAACAATTCATTACAACATTTACAAGCATACTTTATTGTCCACTCCGGACGCTACTAAATAAGACGCTATGAGTAGAAAGAGCTATGAGTAGATTTTTAACTTAGTTACGCGATCACATCCTTTACCAAGATTTCTCCTCTATGTTTACTGAACGGATAACATAGGAAAGAAAGCGGACTTCCTCTGTCAATTTAAATAATGTTTGCATTTACATGCAACATCCTATTTTACACAAAGTACTTACATAGATAGATAATAGTAGTATCGATGTCGCTACAAAGTATCTCTTTACAAAGTGCATGAATATTATCAAGTATCTCCTTTTCAAATGATTAGAAGTAATTTAGCACTTGAAATTGCACGTGGAGACCTCGTATTATATGACGTCAAATCAATCTAAATGTTTGCTATTCCGTAACACTATCATAGAGTCCGGTATTTGGGTGACCATCTAATAAACGCTAAAAGGCCAACTTCTAGGCGTAAGCAGAGAATTGATTTGTACTGATAAAACGTACATAATCCCCAATTGGGGACTCCGCTTTCCGCGATCCATGCCACGCATCCCCAACGTGCCGATCAGTGGTCAGATTAAATTATTCAAACGCTGCGTTACACCCATATGACCTATACGTCTTGAAACAATTGCAGGAATGAGGCAACATTATATATAGTACGCACACATTTGCGTGTCACTGTTTTTGTATGACGTTGATTAGCAACATTTGTATGGAATATAGGTTTGAGGTAATGCACAATACACTCCAAACGGGACGTCAATGCAGGCCACATTGAATAAGAATAAGAAAGGTATGGGGTGGGCATGTAAGTTAGCGTAATCGGAGTAAGTACACCCTAATAATTAAAATATATCAAAATATTAAAAAAGCTAATTACTCCAACAGACTAATTTAGAGCAGCATAAATCATAACCCATAAAAAGTAATTTCAATCTTAATCTTAGTCTTATCAATGCCAGCTCTGATAAGAGTCGTGTACGGCCTAATAAGTTGTACAAACAAGTTGAGTCATTCACCTGCCTGTCACCTTATGATATAAGATAACTGCTATCACTGCTGAGAACAGGTTTGTAACGGTTTGTAATTCAGTTGTTAATTAACAGTGCTTTTGAACACCGACAAAAAGGAATGCAGTAATGCAGATAATCTGCCACAGACGACCACTTGTTCAAAGATATTTTATCAGAATTGGCAGTATCCGCGTGTGTGGAATGCATGTAATTTTATTTCGTTTTAGTGGTCGATTTGTTCTGCCGTTGATTTTCTTGTATCTTTTATCGATAAATAATTGTTCCGAGTGATTCTATGCTCAGCACAATGTCTTTTTGAGGAAGGGTAGCTTTGTTCAGGTGTTATTGTTACAAATGAAAATGCTTTTAGCTATGTTGGCTTGTATGTAAATAGTAATTTTGGTTTGATAGAATATAGTGTAGAGTTGTTCCCATGAAAATATCATTAAGATCTCATGTAAAGTTAGTGAAACTGGAAATTTGTTTTAAAAAACACAATGTAACGGGTTCTGGCTTATAAACATAATAATATTATTAAATTCTAGCTGCGTCCCGCGGTTTTACCCGTATAAGTCTGATAAAAGTCGGATAAAAAGTTAGATAAGCCTATGTGTTAATCCAGCGTGTCAGCTACCTCCATACCGAATTTCATCAAAATTGGTCCAACCGTTTGAGCGTGAAGAAGTAACAAACACACTCACAAAGTTTCGCCTTTAGAATATTAGTGATAATTGATTTTTTACTAGCCGTGCCCCGCGGCTTCGCCCGCTATTATCAAGTTAAAAAGTAGCCTATGTGTTAATCCTAGGTATAATCTATGTATATTCCAAATTTCATCCAAATCCGTTCAGCCGTTAAAGCGTGAAGAGGGAACAAACATACTTACACACTTACACACACACAAACAAACTTTCGGATTTATAATATTAGTAGGATGAAAAATAAAAGTGGTTACACAAAATTAGGACACAAAGGAATTGGTTCAAGATGTAACATTTATTATAGTGTCTACTGTATCTCAAACTAGTCTACCCTGTTTTGTGAGATTCAATATTTTTCGATTTAAAATAAGTGACAGGTAGGCAATAGATATGTCTCATAATACTCAATTTGTAGGTAAACACGCAAAGATAAATACTTAATGACCATCATACAATCCTTCACTATAACGTCGTATAGTACGTCCTTATATAATAATACAACAACTTTTTTCCTATAAAAATGGACGCACAGGATGTACAGTTGTATTAGACACTTAATAAAAATTTTCTCTTAGAGTACCATTTTCCTCTGGAATTCATAATTAATACATATGCACTGCATTTAATCAACAGTCACGGTAAAGCAATTTGCAATAAACTTAAAATATTAAACATAAACATAAACGCTTTCACACTCACAGCCCCACACTAAGTTCAAAGACTTGTATCGTGGGTGCCGGAAACATTCACATCACACACACATTACACCCAGAACCAGAAGCACAAATATCCCTTGGGAAGGAATTTGTGCTTTTGCCGGGAATCAAACCCAGGACCCACGGCGCAGAGGGCGGGTACCTGTCCACTGCGCCAACTGGGTCGTCATAGTCGTCACTGGGGACTCATATTACCGGTCTAATTAGAAATAGCAGAGAGCATCAAGAAAATTTATTAAATTAGGCGTTACTTTTCGGAAATCCATAACGACAAAGTTAATTTATTATATTTAGTGTTAATCCCGATAATGTTGTTAGGCTTCAAGCAGGATTGATCTGATCCTGCTTGAAGCCTAACAACATTATCGGTATTAACACTAAATATAATAGAGAGCATCAAGTTAATTATTGACGAACATAGATAAATCTGGTGCCCTTAAGGGTCCTCCACAGATGCTCTTTAATTGCATGTTTTTGATAGAATTACTATAATCTCGCTTTAAGGTATTCTATTTATGGGGCATTTTACTAGCTGTGCATATGTTCTACTTGTAATAATTTATACAAAAGCCACTAAAATCTTCCTTCCGCCAGTTTTATTTAGTACTAATTTTCTCTATTGGGTACAGTGTTACCAAGTTGTAGTAATTTCATTATCATCATTGTCTAATTCGCTACGAGTATCTTTTTATCAGGCGAGCATCTTGCATGTCACCTTTCTTACTAGGATAAAAATAAATTTCTCTTGACGCATACTCTTACAATTAAGTTTTATCATCAAGATTCATAAACGGAAGTGTTTTTATAGTACTATAAGGGACTTCTTGGACTAAATCTTCAATACAAGATTTTAAATGGACAAAAGAATGTTTCCCTCTTCGGTTATTTTCATCCGACATTTTGCTTAGCTCACATAGCATGTTATTAGAAATCATGTGTGCGGGGAACTGAGGCACTTTATTAAATCTGACTCATCGTCCCCTAGAAACTGTTTGCGTAAACCTATCTGACTTCAAAGTTCAGATGGCTTCCGGATGAGAACGTTACGGTTCCCTACAAACAATTGAACTTAGTTTATGTTACTGTGCTATTGCCATCTAAGTACGGCATGAGATTGAACCAGATTGATGGATAAATAGTTCCAAATACATAGGTGAACATTTTCTATAAAATAAAACATTACATACTGTTTTTTTTTTTAATACTTCTACCGATAATGTCATTGATATTGCTTGTCATTTGCTGTTTTTTAATAACTAGCTGTGCCCCGCGGCTTTGCCTGCGTTCATTAAGTTAAAAGTAGTCTTTGAGATTATTCCTAGGTATAAGCTTCGTACTTTCCAAATGTCATCCTAATCCGTTAAAACTTGTTTAGAAAACAACACACATACACATTTGCACACTTAAACACAAACTTTCGTTTTATAACATTAGTGTGATAATTACATTAATTACATTAATCTTGGTATACGCCAATGTGAGTGGATAATTGTATGGCTTACTCTTGGTATTTACCTTTAATAGTTTTATTTCGAATTTAACGATTTCACTCACACCGGACGTTTTACGCGCGTCCAAATGAAGGAGCACCGACTGCTCCGAAACTAGTCTCGCAACAAACCAAGCTTGAGTGTTAAATCCTTAATAGGTATAATACTTACGAATCTTATAATAAACTTTTTAAAACTCATAGCCCCGCACTAAGATCGATGACTTGTGTCGTGGGTGCCGGAATCATTCGCAAGATACACGTGTGCGATGTACCTAAATGTTTCTGGCACCCACGACACATGTCTTCGAATTTAGCTGAGAGTGTGAAAACGTTTATATGGCTTAAAAAACAAAGCACATACACACATTAATTTACAGTTATTAAATGTATTTGGATCGTCAAAGTAAACTAGCGGCGTACATCAAAACGTGGAAAACACGATGTTTGCCACATTATGTCAACACAACGAACATTTGACCTAGCCAGCCATTATGTTTTGTTTGCTCAAGTGTTTCTCGGTCTGTATGGATACTTATTGCACCTAGCTAAACTTGTAATATGGGAGGCGGTAGTTTAATACGATTGTATAAAGCTACGATACCTGCAACACCTATATGAAGTACAAGGTTTTACTTTAGATAGGTAACAATATATAAACAAACACATAAAAAGCATAATATATTTATTGTCTTATATAATAAATAAACCCATAGGCTCCTAAACTAGTGTCTAGCACTGTATTTCAGGTTCCAATGGCTTCTCTACTCGTACTAGGTACCAGTATACTAACAGTTAGTTCTGTAAGATGTTAGTATGGTCCTCACTCATCCTCAGCGATGTAAGATAAAAGTCAGGGTAGCCCTGTGTATAATGTTAAATCTACTTTTTTTGTTATATATTTTGCTTGCGTTCTGACTACGAACAAAAATAAGCTTGATCACTCTCAAAAATAAGTTAAGTACGCGTTTCTATACCTTTCTCTATATTGCTACAAAATGTATTACTCTGAAATAATAAGCCCATCATATTCATAAAAAAACATTAACTCAATGAATTCAGAAATAACACTAAACTAAAGACTAACGACGAAAACAGAAATAACACTATCTATGCATATCAATAAATGCGTTTAAACAGGAGAGTGCCAAAGTTTCATTGTTTGATGATAGAAATATACCGGCATTTAAACATCATACTAAACATATGTACTACAGGTGTAAAAAATAGGTATCTATAGCACTTATTGGACTACTATTGCAATAGTTTCTGCCTAATGATGTAATAATAACGAATGCTTTTCTCAAAAAAGGCAGAAGAGATATTTTCCCATCGAACTTGCGTAACATTTCCAAAACCGCTCGATGGTTCCATGTGGGGAGACGATCAATAATATTATATTATGTAAAGTAATACCCCACACTCCTTATTTAGCCTTCGGCGGACCTTTATTAAGCCTTACATTTACCTCGAAGTTTTATGTTAATGTGATATATAATATTGTATAGGTAATTGGTGTAGGTAGTTTTAATTTACATTAATTATATGAATGGCGTTTCCGTGAAACAGTAGGTAAACGAGTAGGTTTCTAAGTTCTTTTTTATCGTTTAATCGGTTTGAGAAGTTGAATCAATTTACAGTTATTATTTACTATAGGTGGATTACGGCTGAAAATCAGTGACTATGGTAAAATTCTTTCTCATTATATATTTTTTAATTAAAATATCCTATGTAATGGTTTCTTAAATCCAGCCTTGTAACAATTTGATATGCCTAGGCAGTAGTATACCAAAAACAAATATTATTAATAGTTTATTTATTTTTCATCTTCAAGATCATTATCCATTGACCAGTCGACATAAGATAAATAATAGTTTTTATTACCTATATATCAGAGCCTATCTAGAGTCTAAACTTCATGCAAATAAAAGCAGTAACAGAGATACCTCGTTTCAAACATATTTTTTCACGAACTTGCATATGAAGTGTGATCCTTGAGGAGGAAGTTTAAGTTTTCGCGGGGCACGGCTATATATAATATATAGAATTCCGAAATTCTATATAATTATTATAAATAGCCGTGCCCCTGCCATGTGTTAATCCTACATATAAGCTATGTACATTCTAATATTCATCCAAATTCGTTCACACACTAACACACCAACTTTCGGATTTATAATATTAGTGTATACAGCGATTTATTTAGTTAGGTGGTAAAGTATAAATATCAAAAGAGTTTTAATTAGTTCGTTACTAATAAATAACAAACCTACACATTTCCGCAGCATTATCAATATAAATATCAATATAAAATGAAATAGGTACACCTATTAATTACTAGTATTGCATAGAAACGTGATATCCTGAGTGCACGATTGTGCAGTTCGCAATATAGAATTTCACTCGCAGGCATGTTGCAGTGGAGTAGGTACTTTGATAGGTATTTCGAGGACGTTATCTGCTGCAGCTCACGCTCTTTTGGCGTGATTAGGTTTATGTTTCAATGTTTTGTTTATTCATGGAATAGGTAGTACTTACGTATTTGCAAATGATAACATATTCTAAGCACTGCATAGCTATTGCATAGTATGTAGTAGTAGATAATTTTATTATACTCGAATGGCAAGCATTTTACCACTGTTTTACCTGATGAAAAGTTATGATGCGTCTGAAGATGTGGCTTTGACTCTAAACAAAGACTCTTAGGTAAGCTAGTCGTATAAGCAACTAAGCATAGTTGCTACAATTATGGCTGCATAATCGCTTTTCATCAAGTGAGATAGTTGTAAGTTATCAAATCTATCAAGTATAAAAAAAGGATAATAATTACTACTAATCTCACCTGATGAAAAGTGACGATTTGGTCGAAGATAGAGCATGCTTGCCTAGAAGATACCTGTATTTTAGTATTTTTATAATAACGATTACCCATGCTGTCTGTTACTTATTATTTGTGGGTTTTAGTTTAAATGAGAACGCTTTTGAACGAATTAGTTATTAAATCACTAGCCGTGCCTCCCGGCTTCGCCCGCTATTATCAAGCCAAAAAGTAGCCTATATGTTAATCCTAGGTATAAGCTATGTACATTCTAAATTTTATCCAAATCCGTTCAGCCGTTAAAGCGTGAAGAGGGAACAAACTTACTTACACACAAACTTTCAGGATTATTGAGTTTTCTGTGACATATTTTATAAAAACATCCCTATCTTTTTTTGTATTAATTTATTATTATTAAAATAAATACTAGATTCCTAGAGTAAGCCTTTTTAAATAAAAAAAAATCTAATGACATATTTATAGATTATTTTTACACATTGTAAAGAAGTAAACCATTTACTTTAGCGTACACAGCTGATTTGATATTTCGAAATAGTATGCAACATACTAATGATTTACAACTTAAAAGTTACCTACCTTGTATTATTATTTAGGTTAATTTTATATACGAAATCAAAATTATATGACAGTGCATCAATGCTAGATACAACTTAACCATTATTGGCTTCTTGTTAACCTCGATATATATATGTTTATTGTAACTGCTGTAGGCATTAAAGCTATAAATAATAAAATTGATATATTATGCTAATGAGAATAAAGACCTGTTATACTTACTAACACATCATTTGGGTATTTTATCTCGACTAGATATTGAGGTTATTTTAGTTGTTGTTGAAACAAAAATACACAGTTGAACTGAAAGCTCTAACTTAATTTAGTTGAACTGACTTAATTTAGTCCCGCAAATTATAATAAGCCCCATATAGCATTACTAGCCATGGCCCGCGGCTTACCCCGCTATTAATAAGTTAAAAAGTAGCATATGTGTTAATTCTATGTAAGCTATGTACATTCCAAATTTCATCCAAATCCGTTCAGCCGTTACAGCGTGAAGAGAGAACAAACATACTTACACATTTACACACAAACATTTAGATTTATAATATAATTAATCGATTTACAGGTTTAAGCGCGGAATTTCAAATTCTCAAAATGACGGAGGGAACACACTTACTTACACATTTACACACAAACATTCGGATTAATAATATTGGTATAAATAATCGATCTACAGGTTGAAGCGCGAAATTTCCAATTCTCAAATGACAAATGAGTTTAAAGGACATATTCAAAATTATAAATTCTACAAAGCCGAACTCTCAAAATAGAAAATTCTACCAATGTAACATTCTTAAAATAGCAATTTTATTCAAAATGGGAAGAACAATTATTTTTATTTATTTCCTGTATTTTTATGTACCTATATTTAGCTTCATAATATTACGCTATGTACGAGTATCTCTAATTAAATACTGGTTAATTAGTAGGTCCCATATAGCTACCGTGTGATGGGTTATGCCACTGCGCTCCACGAAATAGTGAACAACGCTCCACGAGCACTTTTTCTGACTTTACATTTATTTCACTGCGCTCCACGAGAAAATTATTAAGTACAGACAGCAAGTGAAGCTCATCTAGGCCTTACACAACTCAAATACGAGTAACTAATTTGTCAAAAATGTGCTAAGTCTCAGGGCTTTTAAATATTTGGTTAAGGCAATAAAGGCGGCTCGTCGTGCCGTCTTTATCTACAGCTGCCAGCTTACCTTCGAGCAGCTCAAGCCAATATATGAGCGATCGCAGCTATTTACACTCTCTTGATTCTTGACGGACACTTTCTTGATATTGCATAACTACGGTAACCTACCTTGCTGTCACGGTACGACGCGTCCGGTAGCTGACAATATAATAAAACAAAAAAAAAACAAACGCATTCACACTTACAGCCCCACACTAAGTTCAAAGACTTGTATCGTGGGTGCTGGAAACATTCACATCACACATTACACCCAGAACCAGAAGCACAAACATCCCTTGGGAAGGAATCTGCTCCTGCCGGGAATCGAACCCAGAACCCACGGCGCAGAGGGCGGACGACTGTCCACTGCGCCAACTGAGTCGTCTATAATAATAATATAATAGAATAGAATAATCATTTATTCCGACAAGCTTAACTTACATACTTAGCACACTTACAAGACAATTAAATACACATTTTTAATAAAAACACAGTGTCTGTTTAATTTTTCTGTAATTAACTGTTTGCGAAAAAAATAAAATATTTCAAAGTGTGTTGGAAACGGTTAACATAACGAACTTGGCATAATGCTGAAGACAGAGCCTCGCTGGTTTTCATCTCCGACCTGTGTAGGGTGACGTACGGACTATGAATGAATATCTATGCGAAGATACACAAATATACACTAGCGATATTTTGAAACTCGTCGATAATCAAAGTTGCAACGAAGTTAATAATTAGAAATCACAACATAGACTAACTGTTTTTAAGAGCTATCTACTTACATCTTCCATTTCGAAAAGGATCAGCGTTGTGAGTACTTGGTAGGTATTTGGTGCACGGTGACATGGCAAGACAACTTGTTTGCGCCATGACGAGATTATTGTCGCCTCAATGTCGCCACCTTTGGAATACCTTAATTTCATACCTTCATAGAAACATGCGTCGCTTAGGCTTGCAATAATACCTACCAGTCTACCCAGAATCGTTTGTTAGAGTTTTTTAATGTTTGCCAGGTTACCACTCCATCATGGTACAGTCAGAATTATTGTTAAAAACGGGATAATAATATTTATTATGTATTTTTGGACGACTAACTAAATATCGAGCCTTTAATAAAATCCAAAAATATGTGGTAAATATTCCGTTTCTAAGAATTATTCTGATATCAGTGACCAAATCATATTAAAATCTTATATCAGATTCAGATTCAGATTGTTTATTGCCTCCATATATACCGCACAAGATGTTACATTCCAAAAGGTAGGTACAATGTCTCGTATGGAACCTGTCGGGCGCGAGAGAGTATATAATGGTACAGTCGTTGTTTACCATGCTCACATATATATATATATATATAATATGTATAGGAAATCTGCCACCCAACCTAAATAGCGTTCCAAAGTAACCTTGAAAAGTCTAAGTTTAACGTACTTACTAATCTCGACCACATCATATCTTCAAGCTAGATAGCAAGCGCTGGCGTATCCGGAAAACAAAGTTAACTTGTTAGGTCAATTTTTAAACTGTTACTGTTTTTTTATATCCGTGATTTCCCCTTTCAGAGATGCCCTCTACCGCCTTTCTCTTCGAGATTTGCATCGGCTTGAGCGCGCAGATTGGCCGGCTCCTCCAGACAAGATCAAGCTTTGTCAGGACAAAGGCCAGACTGAAGAGGACTGCCACAATTATATCAAGGTGTTGCTGTCGCACGGGCACAAGCTGTTTGCGTGTGGAACGCACGCGTTTAGCCCCGCTTGCAGTTGGAGAGAGGTGGGTCCTACCTTTCAGATTACATTATGCTTAATGTTTGCCTGCCTTGGATATAAATAAAATATGAATAAATCCATTTTACACCAGCTATTTCAGCAGTGATAGATCACCTACTTTACCAGTGATAGAAAAATATCGACTTTGTTGTTGACTAGTTCGGATAACTAATATAGCTTGCATATGTAAAAATGACGACTTACTTTGTTGTCGAGTAATTTCAGACAACTAATTTGTCCGGCATGTTACACCTAAATCTCTATAAATGGAAATCTCAAAACATAAGGGCAGGCGTGTTCATTGTCTCTACTACAAAAGCAATGAGGGACACAATACTTACTAAAAGTCTGTTCTAGATTGAGGCAGTGAACACAATTTCCGAGTACATGCCAGGCGTTGCGCACTGTCCTTACAACCCTCACTCCAACGTGACTGCCGTGATAGCTGACAGCGGGGAATACTATGTCGGAACCCCGACCGACTTCAGCAGCTCTGACTTTGCTATAGCCAGGTATGTAATCAATGTGCTACATATTCAAAAAACCCGACTGCTAGAAATGTTAACCAACTTTTTATGTAATTCACTTTTAATTTTCTCCATTTTGATTCCCTACTGGTTTGGTTTATGAACGTATTATTATTTCGCGCCAAAAATCCGCAATTTTTTTTTCAAACACCTATCTAAGGACCCTTGAGTTTTTAAGACGAATATACGATACCTTAACTGTCGAAATCTATCCATTAGCAGTTTGAAAGATACGAGGTAAAATTTACAAATATACATACGAGATGCGCGCGAAAACCCTTCATTGGCAGTCGGGTAATAAATCTTAGTTGGTAGAAATTTCTAACAAAATGATAAAAAAACTATCCTGCAGATACAAACATACACCGTACCGAGTATAATAAGTATTTGAATTGCTGTGTCGTAGTATAATTACTAGTAATTGTGCCAATTTCGTCGACGTGTTTGTTTAAATCTAAAGTGTGTCTAGATTTTTTTTTTCTAGGTAATTAAAACTAAATTAACAATCAAGGATATATCAGTCAATTTGAAATACTCTTCACCTAAGAGTACGTTTGAAAATGGGGCTTAGGTTACATTCACTAGAGAAGTGAAAACATAGAATCTGTCAGAAGAATTCTTGTGTGATCTTTTGATCGAGCGAAGTGAGATCTCTAAGTTGACTTGGGTGAGCCGGCATATTGTCCGTCAGTCCGTCTGTCAGAGGCATCTAGCGTCTAAACCATACAAGTGAATAACTTCAAATTCTTAGAGAATATTTAAAGCTATGGCCTAAAGCCAGAAATGACAATTAAAATGATATAAATGAAAATATAAAGGAAAGTGGGAAGCAAAATATTTTTTATATTTTATATAGGTACCCTTGTGGGGTATCTTTGAAAAGAGCTCTGCAAGTAAAGTAAAAAACCTGTTTTAGAAAAAATAGTACGTTGGAAAAAACTAATTGGCAGGCCACCAAATTCACTGTTTATACCTATTTTGTCCCGGGTTCTATCTCAAAAAACTTCACATTCAAAGTTGAAACTTACGTAGTTATATGTACTACTTATACTGTACTTAAACAACAAAATACAGAAGTCAAACAATTATTATAAAGAAAAGAAGTTATTAGCAATTCACCCCAAAAGTTTTTCTCTATTAGGCAAAATAAAGTTGCGAGATCCAGTTCAGGGAGAACGATTAGTTATTCATCTTTATACTCTTGTCATCAGGAGCCGTGGTGCTGCAGTGCGAGATACGGGCATGATCCGTACTGCCCAATACGACTTGAAACTGTTAAACGAACCGCAATTCGTGGGTAGTTTCGAGGATGACTTCTTTGTGTACTTTGTGTACAGGGAGATTGCTGTAGAACACATGAACTGCGGAAATGTAAGTTAATTAAACGTAGTTTTAAAAAAATACTCAAGAAGGCCACGTCGTCGCGTCGTTTACAAGTCCCCAATGTTGCTCGATTCCTTCTCTATGCATCGCGATGGACCCTGCACAACGCACATGGTGAATCTATAATACTCAGAAGTTTTCATCTCTATTGATACCTAAATACGCTATAAATTTAAACTGTTAAACGGAAAGTCAATGGTAACTTGGAGGATATAATAAGTACTTCGCGTTCGTACGGACAAATCGCTTGACATGAAATATAGAAAAGTAAGTTCCGTAAAAAATCGAATAAAAAGCACATGAGCATCCCAGGACATGTTACATTACTAAAACAATACAGATACATATATTTATACATAGTAATAGTATCTATACTGTAGACACTGTGGTCCAGTGTGTATGCCATAACAGACATCATGTCAGTATGTCTCGAGTTCTTGGACATGGTCCTTAGACATTCCGGGTTCCACCAAAAACCTTACCTGAGTCGGTGTTTCCTAATAGGTACAATATGTAAATCTTGAAGTCGCGAGTGGTATCTTCTAGGCAAGCATGCTCCATCGTCGACCACATCATCGCTTACCATCAGGTGCGATAGTAGTCAAACAATTGTCTATAATATAAACTAGCGTTTTACCACTCCTCCCATTGGTTAGTGATTAAGTGGTAGTCACGTTAGTCCTTTATAATGGAACTGGCAGTCATCGTAGTCGTAGATACTAAAATAAGGCCTATCTAGCGTTTTTCTATCTTCAGATGGTGTACTCCCGCATATCACGCGTATGCAAGAACGACTCAGGCCATCACCTGATGATGAACGACAATTGGAGTACATTCATCACCGCTCGCATCACGTGCTCTGTACCTGGAGTGGTGCCTTTCTACTATGACGAAGTCCAAGGCGTCGAGTATCTTCCCCAAGAGAAGGTTCTTGTGGCCACATTTACTACACCTGTGTAAGTTTTAAAAGTTTCCATTTAATTATAGGGCTTAAAGAGACTTCGCATCTTCATCAATCAACGACCATTGCTTTCGATTTATTGATTTCTGATGATAGTGTTGGTACGTTCACTGCCTTACGTCCTCTGTGGCACTAGTGGAGCATCACTTATGGCATGAGCATTGCATGGTGGTACACTTGTGGCATGTGTATTTTTGTGTGATTTTTGATTTTGATTGATTTGCTTTTTGATTATAAAAATAAACAAACCTAGAAAGGTTCGACAAACTAATAGTATGTCAAATTTTGGGAGACTTTCATTTTAGACTAAAAAATCTATCGATAATCAACGCTCAGCTAGATATATCTCTTAATATTGAAATAATGCATCATAAACGATCAGAACTATTCCCACTTAAAACTATAGACAAAGTTCTTATGATAGTTGTAACCTGCATCAATTTCTATTCTTCTTACAGAAACAGCATTGCCGGCAGTGCAGTGTGCCTCTACAATATGTCCGACATTCACGCAGCTTTCGAAGGTCCCTTCAAAGTGCAGGATTCCCTCACTTCCACCTGGGAGCCAAAAAATCCTAGCAGACACGCGAGGCTTAAGTTTCGCTGTGGACAAATTGACAGGTAATATGTTAAACATAACATACACGTAAACGTTTTCACACACGTAAACGCTTTCACACTCACAGCCCCATACTAAGTTCGTTGAATTATGTCGGACTTATTCACATCACACACACAATCAGAACCAGAATCACAAATTTTTCCATGGGCAGAAAACTTGTGTTTCCGCCGGGAATCGAACCCTATACCCCTGAAATATATAAAGACGACCGCGCACCCAGGTAAGCCAACAGGCAGTTCATTAAGGGTATTCATTTTAAACCTGGGCCTAATGTAGTATGAATAATTCTTATCAACAAGTTTTTCCTCTTTTGTAAATAGTTCCAAGTCTGGCTTGGACTGATCGAATGATGAAGCTGATCAATGGTTATCATAGTTATATTTATCAGCCCTTCTATGTCTACTGTGTTGTATATTTCTTTGTCTGCTCGTGGGTTTATATTCTTCCATTTTCCTTCAAGTCCTTTACTCAATAATCTCATGAACTGTAAATTTTTCAGAGCTCAAGAACCCATAGAATACAACACCTACCACCTCATGAATGAAGCTATCCATCCTATATCCGGAGCTCCCGCGTACCGAGTGACGT
The DNA here is from genome assembly GCA_948107665.1 of Lomographa bimaculata. Taxonomy (NCBI): domain Eukaryota; kingdom Metazoa; phylum Arthropoda; class Insecta; order Lepidoptera; family Geometridae; genus Lomographa; species Lomographa bimaculata. The sequence continues at coordinate 9,925,693 of OX403604.1, read as the reverse complement.
CAGAGAGATTCACTCATGTCACCGTTGACGTCACAAGTGCCAAAAATATAGACAAACAGTACGTGCTCTATGTGTCGACGGCTGACAGCAATGTTTTGAAGATAGCAGTTCTGCCGACGTTGGATGGAGCTTGTTTGGTGGAAAAGTGGAAGTTGGGTCGTGAAGGGGGCTATGATGTGCTTAGCATGCGGTTTGTGAAGGAAACTGTAAGTATTGACGTTTAACTAAAAAGCTGGAGTGGAACACTAGCGCCTGCTCCTAGAATTATATTCACAAGTGATCCAATGAAAAATACGATAAGTGGCTGTTCCTAAATTACTAATGCTCCTGGTTTTATTTTATGATGCTCTTAATAACTGCTTGCTATAAAATTTGTTATTGAATCTTCTTTTCAATGTTCAACGCTGATATCCGTTTGTAGGAATCCTAGCCTCATCAAAAATCATAAAATGAAGTACCGTCATTTCAAAAAACACAGAAGGTCGAATAGGAGGTCTATTCCGGGCTGGATTATCTTTACACCGACGTCGAAATCGAATGTTTTTTTTTTCTTATCAAACATCGAATCGACTGAACTTTCAACTGATTGACTGTTGTATCGACGTCGCATTAATTCGAATAATCGAAGTTAAGTAGATCTACTGTTCTTTCCTGGATTAGCTGCCGCCATTTTTTTAAATTCCTTATAGACAAGCGTTTGACCACTATCTCACCTGATAGTAAGCGATGATGTGGCTGACGATGAAGCACGCTTCCCAAAAAGATACCTATTCACTCGCGACTTGAAGACGCCCATATTGTAACTATTAGGAAACATCGACTCAGGTAAGGTATTCCATTCCTTTGCGGTTCGCATAATAAATGGGGATGGGGGAACTAGATCGTGTAATTTTTTGGCACATTCTCCGAAATGTATCCGATAAAATACCGAGAGACTAGCTACCTTGTCGACGATGTCCCAAGCTCTGAAGCTTTACATCGGCCAATTTTCCGCGGTCAGAAGCCCATTGTAAGGCCTTGCTTATCTCTAAATCCTAAAACAAACCAAACAGGATCTCAATGATGCTATAGTTCCACAAACCTCCCACAGATGTCGATATACATCGGTAGTTCCCGCGGCGTCGTTCGCATCGGCGTTGAGCGTTGCTCTCGCTATCACAGCAAGTCGGGTTGCGTGGGCGCCGGGGACCCACACTGCGGATGGGACGACGCGAGGGAGATATGTGTGCGCGCGAGCAGTAGAGTCAGGGACCCCTCGTTTGTGCAGTCTACTGGAATTTGCCCGCCTCAAGATACACCTGGTAAGAAATAACATACATGCTTTTGCACATACAGACTAAACCCGATGTCATTTAATATATATAAAACACTAGCCGTGCCCCGCGGCTTCGCCCGCTATTATCAAGTTAAAAAGTAGCCAATGTTAAATTCACTATATTTCGCATTACAATTTATTTGAATTGTTTTACACAGTCGTGATATTCGTTTTTTTTTTTATTTACTCAGAATGAAATCCATAGTATGGTGCTATTAATACAATGTTGACAAAGATAATTATGATCTAGCTATTTTCGTTTGTTTGAGATAAGATGCAAGGAGTCACTTATTTGCAGAACTAAATTATCATGATATCAATTTATTAATCGAGCGAAGCGAGATCTATAAGTTGACTTGGGTCGTTCAGCACTTGTTCCGTCCGTCCGTTTGTCAGAGGCGTCTAGCATCTAAATCATATAAGCGAATGACTTCAAATTCTCATAGAATATGTAAAACTACAGAAATGGCATTTAAAATTATATAAGTGAAAATATTAAGTGGGCTTCAATACATGTAAGTGTGGAGCAAAATATTTTTTTTTTATCTATATTTGTGGGGTATCCTAGAAAAAGGCTTGACAAGTAGAATACGAAACCGGTTTAAAAAAAATCTATGTTGGAAAATAACGATTTGGGAGGCTACCAAAGTCACTTTTGTTAGACCTAATTTGCCGGAGGCTATCTTAAAAACGGCTTCACACCGAACGCTGAAACTTACGTATAATATCCGTCATATCCTGTACTTGAACAACAAATACAGAAATCAAAAAAGTTTTAAGCAAGTAACCTCAAAAGTTTTTCTCTATGAGGCAAAATGTAGGCGCGAGATCTCAGTTCGGCGCGAACGACTAGTTAGATCAATAAGACAATATTCCTGCAGTTGACGGAGGCTGGTCATCATGGTCGGAGTGGGAGCCTTGCATGCAGGACGGCACGTCACACTCGGAGTACGGAGACAAGCCTGACATGTGCATGTGCAGGAAACGGACCTGTGACAACCCTAGGCCGGCCAATGGCGGACAGGGCTGCAAAGGTAACTAAATAGGCCACTTTCGTTATTTCGACTGGCATTGCAACTGAGTCTCGCAACTAGTTGTAAATCAAGATTTTTAATCTTTAATAATATATATGTATATATATAAAACACATAAACAAAAACGCTTTTACACTCACAGCCCCACACTAAGTACTATGACTTGTGTCGTGGGTGCCGGAAACATTTACATCACACACAATCACATCCAAAACCAGAAACACAAATTTTCCTTGGGGAGAAAACTCCGGGAATCGAACCCGATAGGGGTATCGGGTTCGATTCCCGGCTTAGAAGGCGAACGCTCAATCAACTAGGCCAACAGGCAGATTTAAAATTTAAAATGAATTGACGTTTACAAAAAATCGAGAAAGGCTGAACCGATTTGCCTAATTTTGGTTTTGAAATATTTGTAGAAGTTCACGAAAGCACCTTTGAAAGGTGCGAAATTAAAACGACAACTATAATATTATTTCCCCATATAAATTGTTCGTACCTGTCAAAGATTAGTTACAAAATTAATTTCTGAACGAAATGTGACATATATATGTGAAGTGCGCAGAAATTTTACTATGCCAAAGAGTAGACGACCTTTTAAGCTTTTTTCTTTATGGCACCCACCAGAAACATTCACATTTACACACACAATCACAACTAGAACCAGAAACACATTTCTGGTTTTCGGGGTTTGAACACTCTATATGTAACTAGGCCAACGGGCAGTTCAAAATCATTTTCGGCAATGTATTAACGAAAACAAACGATTAATAGTATAAAAAAAATTGTGTGAGTATATACATTTTTATTTTTTACCGACTTTCAAAAAGGAGGAGGTATACTATGTATTTTTATGTTTTTTTTTTGCCTGATAAGCAATCATATGACTATAATCTCACCTGATGTAAAGTGATGATGCGGTCGAAGATCTAGCATGCTTGCCAAGAAGGTACCTATTCACTCTTGACTCACTTGATGTTCACCGATTTCTCCCCCATTTGTGGACCGATTCTCAAAATTCTTTTTTTATTTGGTAGATTATACTTCAGAGGTGGTCCCATATAAATTTTATCGAAACCAATCAAGCCAAAACCAAAAAAAAAAATATAAGCGGTGAAGTGGGTTTTTTTTTAAGCTTTGCTTATGTTCAAATTATCTCTCTTCAGGAGTCAGCGTTTCAGTAGCAAACTGCACAGTTCACGGCGGTTGGTCGAGCTGGTCTGGATGGTCGGAATGCTCGGCTTCTTGCGGCATCGGTGTCAAGTCACATAGAAGAAGCTGCACCTCGCCAGAACCGCGCTTTGGAGGCAGGGTCTGTGTTGGATTGGACGTCGAATATGTGTACTGCGGGAATCTACCACCGTGTCCCGGTAAGGCAATAATTCTTTTTACTAACTAATAAAATCGGCCAAGTGCGAGTCGGACTCGCGCACGAAGGGATCCGTTTCTATAAAAAAATCAAGTTTGTTGTATGGGAGCCCCCCTTAAATATTTATTTTATTTTATTTTTATTATTTGTTGTTATAGCGGCAATAGAAATACATCATCTGTGAAAATTTCAACTGTCTAGCTAACACCGTTCTTGAGATACAGCCTGGTGACAGACGGACGGACGGACGGACAGCGAAGTCTCAGTAATAGGGTCCCGTTTTTACCCTTTGGGTACGGAACCCTAAAAACTATTGTAATGTATTATTCAGAAATAAGAAGCACTTAGTGTAGTTATAAACATATCATTCAATTGATTTTATTTATATAGCATTAGCCATTTTTTTCCTTTCTAAATTTATCACTATATCATTCAATGTTTTCAGTTTCATAGAATATAATCCTACCTTTTACAAACGAACAAACTTTACCTCTTTATTTTGTTTAGTTTGTTATTCGTTTTAATCTTGTTTTGCGTAAATAATGTAGCCTTGCGTGTTGTAATGAATAAATGTATTTTCTTTCTTTCTTTCTTTCTTTATAATATTAATGTAGTTATGACGGATTTTACTAACAAATGTTGCTGAAATGCTTGTAATATCTGACCAAATTGTTGTCTACTTTTTGTGCCTCTTTCTTCAGCAAAAGAGAGAGCGATCAGTGTTCAACGAGTAATAATTGAAAACGTTTTGAAAATACCCCCGACGATCTATCTGGACAATAGCTGCACCAATGTTCACCAAACATAGCTATAAACGTTCTCAATCAAAACACCTTTCAAACAAAAAAAAAACAATTCAAAATTGGTCCAGCCACTTTGGAGCTACGATGCCACAAACGGGCACATATACACACATACATACTTTAAACTTATAACACCTCATTTTCATCGGGGGTTAAAAAGCTTGAACAAACATCCATTTCTACCCTTCAGATCCAGCCTTAGCTCCAGTAGACGGGGGTTGGTCTGCCTGGGGCCCTTGGACGCAATGCATAAGCGCCGGCGGGGCGGGTTGCGGCGCCTCAGCGGGCTGGCGGGAGAGACGCCGCACTTGCACCAACCCCGAGCCGAAACATGACGGCTTGGACTGTGAGGGGTCCAAGATTGAGAAAACCGTGTGCGACATGAGACCCTGCGAGATCAGGAAGGCTACAGCTTGGACTCCTTGGGTGCAAATACCTGGTGAGTTTACTGTAAATAAACATAAACCCTTTCACACTCACAGCCCCACACTAAGTTCCATGATTTGGGTGCCGGAAACATTCACATCACACACACAATCACTACCAGAACTAGAAACACACATTTTTCATAAGGAGAAAACTTGTGTATCCGCCGGGAATTGAACCCAAAACCCCCACTGCTTAGAAGCCGAACACGCCCTAAATTCAGCCAACGAACAGATCAAATTAATTAGCACTGATAAATAGTAGCTTAATTATAAAAATAATAAAATTTGTTTCATTAAAACTTTAATATTTTAAAAATAACTAACATTACAACACTGAGTCCTTTATCCTGGGATTCAGTCTCTTTCAGTATTGTACTTTACACTTTCACAATTTATGCTGCCGGTAATAGTTACATCTTATTTTTTATGAATTAATTGACATATAAATTAAATTTATAATTCAAATCAATAACAACAAAGTTAAATATAATATTACTAGATTGTTACTTGTTAGTGAAAATCTCAAATCTTCATTAAATTTGGATGAATTGTGATAAATCACAAATGAACAAAATGATCTGCGATGTGACGCTATCTCAAAAAACCGATTATTTTTTTGCGTAAAGATATAATATTAAGATGCTGACATGTTATGATGCTTTACTTCTTTTATGACAGAAGGGTAAAGTCTATTAACCTATTGTTTTTGATTTCCGAAATACTTTTTCTGTTCCAGGAAACTCTTCTGATGGTAGCTATATGGAGAAGAGATTTAAATTTCTATGCAAGGCGCCTTCTCCCGAGCAGATTAGGGTTAGTAAAACTATACTTTTAATTTATTGAGCGCGTCAATAAAGAAGGGTCTGGGATTGACGACAACTGACATTGCATCTCACTCTCACAAGCGACTAACAGCGCAGTGGGAGTGAAACACCATGTCATCTATCGTCAGTTTTAGTCCCTTTCTTTATTGGCGCTGGTTCTACTTAAGCTACACAGAACAGAACCGTTCTACTTAAGACAAACAGAAATTATCCTTGAGGACGAAACTTGTGTTCGAATCGAAGGTGTATCGGGTTCGAATCGAACCCGATACACCTGCTTAGAAAGCGGACGCGCACTCAGCAAGTCAACGGTCCGGTGTAATGAGTTGTTGTTAATGGTATCTTTGAGTCATCAAGCCATATCGAATGGGTTCAACTGACCTAACAAATGCTTGACAGCCTATATATATGCCTACTCTTCAAGTGTATTAATATAAACTTAAAGAGAAGGCATATCAAGAGAGTTAAACAAGTCATACTTTAAAAAGATTTTTAAAATCAAGCTTTTAAAAGTTGTAAATAAAGAGGACTAAAAGTTATATAACTGGAGAACTTATCAAGACGAATCAAACGAGCCGAAACTCGATGGGGTTGCGTCATTTCATTGCGAAGTTCCTTTGGCCACCTTCCAGCTCCATCATCAAATCAGCACCACGCCATCATAATATTGCATTATCGCGCAATTTACACATGTATGCAAAATTTCAGCTCAATCGGTAACCGGGAAGTGGATAAAATTTAATTTACAAGATTTGATGACAAACATCGGGACAGGTGAAACTATATAAAAAAAGGAATGGCAGATCTATATTCATACTTTTCTTCTATTATTCGACAGCTGTCAATAGCTCGCGAAGAGGAACGCTACTGCAACTCTAGAGGAACCTGCAGCAATACTCCACCGGAAGAGGAAACTGGTTGGGAAGAGTGGGGTAACTGGGAAGCTTGTTCGGCTGCTTGTGGCGGCGGACAACAAGCCAGAACAAGGAAATGTCGGAAACCACCTTGCTCTGGCACGGCGAACATGCTCAGAGCTTGTAACACTCACGCTTGTGATGGTAAGTAGTAAGGTCTTTAGAAGAACTGCATGGATCAGTTTGATGTTGTGATTTTTTTTATCTATGTTGCATTTTCTACCGACTTCACAAAAAAAGAAGGAGGTACTCAAGTCGACTGATTTTTTTTTGTTTGAAAGATGTTGCTTTCCAATTGGTTCCATTAAGGTAATTTGTTTTTCATTTTATGTATGTAATAGTATGTATATATGTGTGTTCCTTTGTGGCGTTCTAGGGACCAAACACCAATTTCGGTAATTCTTACGTCAGTGACAGTAATTAGAATTCAATATGGCCACCAGACGCTATATTGGTTATTTTTTTTTAATAATTGATGGTTTTTATAAATATGTTACGTTTATTTTTTTTCCCAGAAATACTTTGAAACATTATTATTATCGATTGATTTGATTTATTTTATGTTGCATAGAACAACAAACCAACGAATGAACACTCACAGCCCCACTCACAATACTTGTATCGTGGGTGCCGGAAAAATTCACATCACACACACATTACACCCAGAACCAGAAGCACAAATATCCCATGGAAAGATAAAATTGTTTTACTGCCGGGAATGGAAACCAGGACCCACGGCGCAGAGGGCGGACACCTGTCCACTGTGCCAACTGGGTCGTTAAAGTAAGACAGATGGAGAAATAGGTTAAAACATTAAAAAAGATGACAAATAATCTAGACTATTTGTATACTTGCTGTTGCAAAATTAAAACGATCGTTTTATTACATGTAATTTTTAATTACCTTTTGTAATTCACAGGAGAATGGTCCTGTTGGACTGAATGGAGTGACTGCAGCGGAAGTTGTTCAAGTGGTACCAACTCCATCAGCTCGACGGGCCATCGAACTAGGACGAGGAAGTGCCTTTCGCCTGAAGGCTGCACTGACGCAGCCGCGGCTTTGGAGAGACGAGCTTGTGTCAATAACTGTGCAGGTATGTTAATGATAATTATGTTTGTGAAACTGTAAAAGATCTGAGATATAAGCAATTTGAGACCTTAACGAAAAAGACGTAAGTTCTATTTGCGGACCGATAAGTTTTGCCGGTGACTGATTATTTTAAACTTAAACACAAGTTTACCAGCGGATTAACATCATAGTAATATTATAAATGCGAAAGTTTGTGTGAATGTTTGTGACCACGTATCTCCGTAACGAATAAACCGATTTTGATAAAATCCTGAATGACATTTTAGGTCCCTGAATAACACATAGGAACTTTTAAACTTAATTAACGCGGGCGAAGCCGCGAGGCACGACTAGTAAAACATAAACATAAACACTATCACACTCACAGTTCCACACTAAGTTCGATGACCTGAGTCCTGGGTGCCGGAAATATTCACATCACACACACAATCACAACCAGAACCAAAAGCATACATTTTCCTTGGTGAGAAAACTTATGTTCCCGCCGGGAATCAAACCCGATACCCCGACTTAGAAGGCAATTGTTCATCCAACTAGGTCAACGGGCAGATAGTAAGTACACCTTGGCTTACAATAATGTTGTAATGTGGGTGTTACGAGATAATGAAACAGTTCTGATAAACAGCCTGGTGGTGTGGCCAAAGCTGATAATTGCAGTGAGACTTGCGACTGTTGCTTGACTCTGTCCCTTTGGGCTAGTATCACTCTGTCACAGTTTTGTCACAGATACCCGCTGCTTAAAAGTCGTACGTGCACCCAACTAAGCCAATGGGCAGTTGAAGACTGAGTAAAATATATACATATATATCTATTACTTTTCAACAGATTCCGAAGCTGGCTGGGGCGTTTGGGGCACGTGGGGTCCCTGTGAGAATGGCGAGAGAGTGAGACAGAGGAGCTGCGAGACAGGCGCGTGTCTCGGGGCGCAACTACAAGCGGCCCGGTGTAGCCCCGACCATGAAGATGTTGACAACGGTATGTAACTTTACACTCGCAACATAACCAGTTGTGAGAACGGCCAGAGAGTGAGACAGAGGAGCTGCGAGACAGGCGCGTGTCTCGGCGCGCAGCTACAGGCGTCATTTTGGAATTTAAGTATAATAATGTAGTCGTCATTAACCGCATCGGAAATATTGTCTGATATAAAAAATAAGTAAACTGTTATGATGAAAATGGTTGCTATCACGCTTCCGCAGCGAATAAGTATTTTTTTATTGAAAAAACACTGCACTCGACTGATGAAGGAGCAACCGAATGTTCCGAAACTAGTTTAGTAACAATGCGAGCAAACAATCTTGTTTGAGTCGTATAGTTTATTTATTAATAAGTTTATGTTTATTTTTAATTATACCAAACCAAGCCAGTTACATCGAAGGTGCTTGTTCCAGAACTGTATGCGATGCCGGCTTACAGCCAGAACGTGGAGATGGCATCATTCGTCACTATGGCGAGCCACGACTCACTGTCTATTGGAACCATTATCGGGTGCATCGTTGCTGCTTTTGTTATGGGTGAGTGTTTCCTTAGCTTGTTTATTTTTGATAGGCTAGCGTTTCATACAATCTAACTTACATCTTCACTTTTCAACTTAAATGTTAGTAAGTTGGTGTGAGGTCGAGACTGGTAAGCTAACTAGGTCTAATGATGTACCTGGTGATCTCAAGGGTAGGTCGTGGAAAACCATTTACAGTCTTACTTATAAACTCCTCTTAATTTTTAATCAATTGCTTAGCTACAATTTGACAAAAATTTCAATTATAAACGCGATTTAGCGCTAAAACATCGTTAAGTAATGCTTAAATAGTTGTCAAAACTAAACACCCCCATTGCATAGTTTAAACGGCTGAGCTGATATCGGCGGGCTGATATCTTTCAATAATAAATGTATCAAAACTCTTTACTTATGGCGCCAAATTGTTTACTTTATAACCGTTAAATGTCATGTGTCTTTCGTTTTCATTTCAACAGATTAATAAAAACACATTTTTGACAGCCAAATTCGTATAATTTCATTTTTAGTCTATTATTTTGGTTGATCATGTAAAGGAGATGTTTCATTTTGGGCCAGCACTATGTACCATACATAGAAAAATAGGGAAAAAAGATTGCATTTTCTTAAAAATACAAATAAATTAATCTGCAGAAGAATACAGCTGTACCCTCAAATTATTATTTAGTGAGTTATTAAATATGTTAACCCTATTTTTGGGCAGACATGACAAGAAGATACTGAATGTCACTCTGTTCTGAGTTTCAATCGAGTAACATTTTATTCTATAGTCCTATTATAATTATAACGAAATCCAAATATTTTAGAATTGGTATGTTGTTTACAATAAATGATCATAGACAATAAATGACAGTTCAATATTGTCGCAATCCGCCATTTGTAACTGTGTTGTGTTGCTATCGATGTCCCAAGATATTTTAAATGTACATTAAAACGAAATAAAATTAAAGAAAATAAACATTAAAAAACGGATACTATATTGTATTATATTGTAGCTATATGTATGTACATGGTGCTGGCCCAGGCTCCTTCAATTTTGAAACATCTCCTTTTTATTATTTTATTCTCTGTGCGTTTCTAACTATGCAGCGCCTACCTAATGTTTATGGGTAAAAAAAATAATTGAGTATGGGCTTTAGAGCTGCTTAACTAAGAGATGGCTAAGCATTACTTGGCAACATTTTTATAAGCAAGACTGTTAATGTATTGCCGACAGAAGGTAAACTACGACTGATCGGTAAAGCACAGCTAGTCAGAAGAATATGAGAAAAAATACCATGGATTTTATTATGATGATTATGAACTGATAAGTGCGCGTCCGCATTCTGAGCAGTGAGTATCGGGTTGGATTCCCAGTGGGATCTCAGGTTTTCTCCCCAAAGGAAATTTGTGTTTCTGGTTCTGGGTATGTTTGTGTATTTGTGTGTGATATACCAACTGCGTCTATAGGGAAGTAGTTTCGGTGAAGGCAACATCATAAACATAAATGCTTTCAAACTCACAGCTCCTCACTAAGTTCGACGACTTGTGTCGCGGGTGCCGCAAACATTCACATGACACACACAATTGCACCCAGAACCAGAAGCACAAATTTCCCTTAGGGAGAAACCTTGTTTTTCCACTGAGAATCGAACCCAATGCAGTTCGAAATAAATGTTATCTCATCTTGTCCCAGGTTGCCTTCTCTGCTTGGCTGTAGTGATCTTCTGCCAAAGACGCGGCTCTCGAATGCCGTGGAAGAAGTCCCACGGAGTGCCATCGAGTCCACACTACATCACGGCAAAACAGAACAGCTACGTCACCGTGCCGCTTAAGGAAGTGGTAAGTTCAAGCAGTACGGTATAGTTTCATTAGTAATCGACAGCATCATCGCTTTTCATCAGGTGAGATAGCTGGCGAATTCTTCCTTAACCAACATAAAAGCATATTACCAAAAATTTACTCCCAAGATCTATTAAACCTAGAAGTATAAGTAGTACACTAGATTGGGATTTGGATTGTAGGTAGTTTTAAGTTATATAGGTTATAATATAGTTTTATTTCATTTAGTTTTCAGTTTATATTTAGTTTTACTTTCTGTTCATGAAATCCCACGCTAAGTAGTCTTAAGTCTCGGTAACCTACATATTATAAATAAATTAATTGCTGTGCGTTTGTTTCGCTAAAACTCGAAAATAGCTCGTCCGATTTAGCCGATTGTTTTTGTTGTGTTCGTAATTATCCGGAAAATATTTGAATTAAAAAAAAGTTGAAAAAGTAACTGTTTCAGTAGTCAGAAATAAAAAAAGATACTTGCAGTGATAGTACAATTTTCTGTTTCATATTTCGAAAGGTAACTATGATATCTATGATCAAATTGTTTGTTTTTTAGATAACTCACAATCAGATCTAACGCTAACTGTACTATCTGAAACAGACATTAATATAAATAAATAAAGCCCACATTGCTTTAAAACAGTTAAATAAGTTTGGTAGAGTCAGAAATACAGATCGGTAAACACTGTATTAAATGGAAGTTTTGTAACAAAAGGATAATGAGGAACCTTCTTTGAACAACGTCTATTGCTTGACGTAATTAACATGGTTTTGCTAATTAATTGTTGTGATGTTTACGACCTTCTGTTTACCATAGTAGGATATAAACAACAACTGCCCATTGGATTAGTTGGGTGAGCGTTCGCCTTTTAAGTAGAGGTATCGGGTTCGATTCCCGCGGGAACACAAGTTTTCTCCCCAAGAAAAATTTGGGTTTCTGGTTCTAGTTGTGATTGAGTGTGATGTGAATGTTCCGGAACACACGACATAAGTCATCGAACTTAGTGTAGGGTTGTGAGTGTGAGTTAGGCGAAACATAACGCACAATATCTGTGTTAAGGTCTATGTTTACGACTAATATACAATTTGGATTTGAAATTTGAAGACAATTTGACGAGTTTTAAGATCCGCCGCCTTCCGAAAAAAATACTACAATTTTGGTTTCGCTCTCACAGTCCCAGATTAAGTTCAATGACTGAAACATAAAAACAAACGCTTTCACACTCACAACCCCACTTTAACTTCTATGAATTGTGACGTGGATGCTGGAAACATTCACATTACACATACAATCAACCAGAACCAGAAACAAAAAAAATCTTCGGGGAGAAAACTTCCCGCCGGGATCCAACCCGATTCCGCTTAGAAGGTGAACCAACCAACGAAGCCAAAGGGCAGTTCAAAAAAACTTGATTCGTGGGTTAAGAAATTTGGTAAGTATAAGATAATAATTAATATCATTTGTTCCCAGCCCCGTAAAGCAAAACGCCAGCCATCATTCAGCGGTATAGGCAGTTCAAGCGGCATCATCCTATCTAAAAGCAACAATATTTCTAACCCAAACAACCACAACAGCTCTATGGCGACACCGAAACTCTATCCCAAAGCGATTGCAAATGAATACGACGCAGTCGGGACACTAAGAAGGCATTCCAATCAACCCAATAATAAAAACAACATTGACGTTGAAGAGGATAGATTCTATTGAAGGTTATTGTGAAGAATTAATGAATAATCATTGCACCAATAGCACTGCTGGTGCTTCAAAATCATCGTCTCCCCATAAGTGGAATCGGCATATATAATTATCTCTAGAGGAACAGTAGCAATGGATTCTTACTCGTGAATAAGATTGAACATGACTTTCCTTGGGGATTATTCTTGCGAGTCAACCGAGCCTCGTTCGCCGATCGGCAGGGGCACCACGTGCTTGGTTTTGATAAGATTTAACATTAGATTTTACGACCTTCTTTGGGAATTATTCTTGCGAGTCAACCGAGCCTCGTTCGCTGATCGGCAGGGGCACCACGTGCTTGGTTCTGATAAGATTCAACCGAGCCTAGTGCTTTGATCAGCAGGTGCACCGGGTGTTTGGTTACGATGGCTAAATGTTTCCTTCTCAAATATAAGCAACATAATTTTCGTCAAATGCTCGGGACAATGATGCTTGCTGGGAAATAGTGTCATGACGTCATCAGATATTTGGACATAAGTTTGTGATAAATATGTGTTAAAAGTGGGATTTTATAACGAGGTGTCGTCGAATATTAAGACTTATTCAAGTGCCTTTAGAAGTTAAGACATTCTTGTGGTTGGACTTAGCTGTGTGTTGATATCAACTTAAACGCCTCGAAATAAAGACTTTTTTGTATTGCATACGTTTGCAACGTTCTAAGTGTCGAGATAGTAGATAATTAAGAAGGATCTCCGTATTATTAGATATATTTTGATGAGAATTTAAAAATAAATAAAAAATCAAATGATTAGGAATTGTTTTATATTAAAAATGTTTTATATTATTAATTGAATAATGTGATCAAAATTGTGTCCGTTAGCAATAAATGTATTGTAGTTAGTAGAAATCCTGTGCCATTTCGATTAATTATAAAATATGTTATATAAAATTTCATATAGGAACACATTTTATATTTTTATATCTTCTAATAGATAAGCTTTTGTATTTTTATGAACAAATTACAAAATGTGCCATGTAAATAAGTAGCCAATCAATTGTACAATAATCGATAACAAATAAATATTTTTAATTATGTAAAATATAGCTTAGAAATGATGATGGTCATGGTAATAGTGCTAGAATGGAATAAAAAAAGAAATATGTATATTTACACTATTTACACAGTTTCTATAATAATATATCATAATATGAACTGCCCGTTGGGTTGGTTGGGAGCGCGTAAGCTGTGGGTATCGTGTTCTATTCCCGGTGGGAACATAAGTTTTCACTCCAAGGGAAACTTGTGTTTCTGGTTCTGTATCGACCTAGTTGGCGCAGTGGACAGGTGTCGGCCCTTTGTGACGTGGGTCCTGGGTTCGGCAGGAGCACAAATTCCTTCCCAAGGGATATTTGTGCTTCTGGTTCTGGGTGTAATGCGAGTGTGTTGTGAATGTTTCCGGCACCCACGATACATGTCTAGAGTGTCAATGCGTTTGTTAGTTTTTTTGTACGTATGGAGTGAATGTTTCTGCTACCACCTAAGTCATCGAACTTAGTGTGGCGTTGTGAGTGTGAAAGCATCAATGTTGTGCTATATAGTTACTATATCACATATATAAAAACTTTTACAGTCACAGCCTCAAGTGTGATGACTTGTGTCGTGGTTGACGGAAACATGCACATCACACCACACAATTACGCCCAGAACCAGAAACATAAACTTCCCTTTATATAAATATACTAGCTGTATCCAGTATACGTTGTAATGCCACGTTTAGAAAAAGTGTTTTACCTCTTTCATGTGTATGGTCGCCTGGTACTTTTATACCATTCTTAACACTTTTTGGATATTGTTCATACCAAAATACTGAAATCACGATAAAAAAAATGGGGGGTAGGGGTAGAAGGGTGGAAAATAGTGTACGACCAATTCTCATATCTAACAAATATACATAAAAATTAATTAAAATCGGTCGAGCCGTTTCGGAGGAGCTCGACCACAAACACCGTGATTTTTGTATATTACAAGATATTACGTATAGAAACTGTATTCGACAAAATAATTGACAATCTATCTGAAAGTTTCATACATCTAATATATTTTACAACATGACTCGTAGCATTGCGTTATGTATGTATAATGTAAAAGAAAATTAAAAATAAGAAAATTTTATTGCCTAATGATGTTGACATTATTTTATATTACTTATATTGTATATTTTTAATGACAATGATAGAAAATACGTTGATAATTTCAACTTTTATTTGGCTCATGTTGAGTCAATTCTGTTAAGGTTGTGTAAGTGCCTAAGTGAGCTTATTATTATATCTTAATATTAAAATAAATATATTGAGCTAGTTCTTAATATTAATGTTTATTTTATAGATGTTTTAAGTATTCATATTGTTCATCTATGTAATGTTTTATACATTGTAATATTATAAAATCAAACAAATATTGTTATAAGCTGACAAACATTTCATTGACTGTGAAGTAGGTATACATATTTATACAGGGTGATTTGTAAAATAGTAAAAACCTTTTCGGACATAATTTCAACTCTCAACAAAGTGACCAACGGCTTTCTAGGTACGACCTTTGCTAATTCTGTTTTTTGATATTTCAAATAATTTTTAATATATATTATTTATCGTCTTTTGGACTTGGCGTGCATATCACGAGGCGCATCGCGGCCTTTTTGCGAAGCAGTGTAGTTTAAACAACTATTAATTTAACAGTTTATTCGTTACGGAGATACGTGCTAAAAACATTCACACACACAAACTTTCGGATGTAAAATATTAGTAGGATAATAGATTGTATAGAATATATCATCTTAATTATTACGGAAAATATTAGCATTCAGGAGAAAGTCGTTAAAGTTAAAGTCTAAATGAGCTAAGTAAGGGTTAGAACAAGAATCACTGTCTGAGAGCTTTCTCGTATTTTATGAATAACCTTGTATATACTTAAGCCAGAAAAAAGGCTATTTGGGCTCATGTATTGCCTTAGTAAGCTATGTACTTACCACTTCTTATTATAAACCTTCAATACATTCCTTCAGAGGCCTTGAAAGTCATTTGAGTAAAAGCTCCTTCTAATAGAGCGCTTAACTGCCTACCCAGCACTAAATACCAATTAGGCAATAGCAATTAGGCGGGCGATAAACAACGCGTTATGGACGCGAGCAGAAACCGACCGATCGGTTAAGGGGGTGATGCCAGAATTTCTCCTAAAACTCGCGAATTTGTTACCGTTTTACTCGGCAATAATAACAAAATCTGATAAATAAAAAATTCGTCGGAATCTGTATGATATGATAAACGATTTTTTATTCTCAGAATATTTGTAATAGTAAGAGAAAAAATATCAAATCACATGCAAATCACATCAATTTTTGTTTCTGAAACTATTTTGTTTCGTCATTTTATATCAGAGCCCTGTGAAAGATAAGTACCTGGATTTGTTTTTTTTACCTCGGTTTGTTTTTTTACTAAATGACGTTTTTTAAAAATGAAACCTAGCCAGATCGATTTATCGCCCCCGAAATCCCCTGCATACAAAACATAAATTTCATGAAAATCATTGGAGTCATTTCCGAGATTCAGATTATATATACACATATATACAAGAATTGCTCGTTTATTAGATATAACGTATATACGATATACGATATACGTATATACGTATGTTTACTAGACGAATGCTTTCTTCACCAAAATTTTTTTTGAGGCGCATTTTCACTAAATTTGAATAAAACCATAAAAAATCTAAAGTTGCCACGCGTGACAGTTATAATATAAGTTATGCAACAGGCACCTTTATGTGTAAGAAAGTAAGGGGGAAATTTGGATGAGGTTAAAAAATCTGCTCACATTGACGTATATCTGCCCCTTAATGACTGCTACCTAAGTGCCCTTACATATTCTGAGTACTGCTGCGCTATCAGTTTGTTCTCATATACTCTGATAGAGATCGTGCGCGTGAATAAAATTATTTGAATCAATTTTGTGCGAACGTGAACGGGCATAGAAATTTGGGTACGCACTTGCGGATCATTAGCGTTAGTTTCAGGATATAAACTGTCAAACAGTGTTTGTCTAGTTCTAAAAATAGCGACAACTTTTGTGTTCCATGGATCAACACGTGATTATGTATATTTTTCGAACGCAAGTCTCTATGTACTGTAAAAAACAGGATAGAAGTGAAATGTTTGTATTGCAGGGAAACATTTTCATTATTCATTACCGTGTTTACCCCCAATTTTTGTCACACAATAAGGTTGCGTATATTTCACAGACTTCCCATAGGAAATTTCACTTCATAATGAAAGCTCCTCCAAAAGTTTGCGTAAAATTTTAATGTCAAAAACTTGGCGTTCAAAGTCTCGTCTATCTATCAGTATAATACTACCATTATACTGATAGATAGACGAGACTTAGATAGGTACGCGGTTAGTCTTAATGCAAAACTAAAGCTTCTTCTTCTTGCACACTATAAACATAGTAGAAATATACTATGCTATAAACGAGCATTTTAAATTCTAAGAGTATATAAGCTCTTCGGTTCTTATTAGAATGATAATAGTTTGGAGTTGAACTGAATGAAAATTGTGTCTATATGAAATCGTTAGTCTAAATGAAACTATCGAACTCTTTCGAATATACTCCGTAATTTAAGCTGCTTTTTAAACGTATATTGGTATATTAATACGTACTTTAAATACCAATTTTATGTATATTGCAGGAGTTATGAACGCACCCTTTTTTTCTCTAAACAATACACATATGGTCTTAAGATAACCTGTTACGTTATTACCTACTCTTCTTTTCTCTAAGTGTAATATTTCGGTCACTTTATTCATACACATGCTATCTATTCTCCACACAGCGTGCCTAAACAATAACGAGAAAAGTTTCCTCATCAGGAGTATTAGGATACAGATACACAGACGCGGTTATAGAATAATGTATATATACATATATATTTATACACGAGTGTTATAGCAAGATTAACGACCGCGAAGATTACGCATCAATCATACGCAAACGAGGATGAAGCGTTCACCATTTCACGCATGTGACCTTAATTAGTTAATCTTAAACCTCGCGTTCATTTCCTAAACGGGTTTCAGATATTTTACAAGGATTTGTTGAACGTGGCGTGATAAACAAATGTATACGTATAGCACGAATACATCTTAAAAAGCTTTTATTTAACATGTAAATTGTTCGGGTCAAATCTTGCGACTGGATTTTAAAACAGTTATCCTCAACCAAATACCAAATTTTGCATAGGTACACTCTAAGTTTGGATGACAGCGCATTGTGAAATTAGTGCGTTATTCAAAATCCAATATGGCGGCCCAAAATGGCGGATTAGGTATTTTTTGTGCACGCACATGATATGGATATCAAATGAAAGGGTTTGCTAAGAGGAACACGAAAATGATTTTGTTTTACTGTTAATTTATTTATGTCCCGTTTACAAACAAATTATTCGATATTTATGAACTGATTTCATTGATTTTTTGTAATTCGTACTAAATATAATGAAAGAAAATTAATTTCTTCTTTTCTACTTGTATCGTGTTTGATTTTTTAAGTAACCCTTTTCATATTGTAAAATTACTGTGTATTTTTTCTCATAAGTGTTATGATCCTCTACGTTGCACCTAAGCAATTTTTCATATTTGTTTCGAAATCCTGGATGATTGGTTTTTAGCAATCTGTAATTTTTCAAAAGAAGAAAAAGGAATAGTTATTGCTTTTTTTCTGCATGTGTTAGTATCTCATCGAGTAAGTTCTTTTTTTCTAATAATAATAATTAGTTGAGTCCATAAAAAACCGATCAAGACCGGATGATAGATTTGGAGAAATCGGAGAAGTCGTATTCTGGTTTTAAGAAAAAAAAAACTGGCATTAATGCTGATGTAACAACTTTAGTAATCACGTTGTTTAAAGAGATATAGTCACTTATATAGAATGTAGCGGAAAATTTTAAGTACAATTTCTTTTGCTCCAATTTTCTCAGTTAATAATTTTATGTCTCAAAATGACACTGACGGACAAGGGTCTCTCATTCCATCATGAATATTGTAGTATTTCTTAGAGGCTTTCCATGTTACTCACCGATTTTATTTTTAGCGGATATTTTCATGATGTATGCGACATAGCTATTTGTTTGAATGCTGAATTTTATGTTATGTTATTAATAAGACGCTGTACATTGTTATTTTACTAACTACTTAAAGTAACAATAAAGACTGTTAAATAATTAAACGATTTGTCACCTTTTTTATTATCCTTGTGTCGGATGTCAAGCGGTAAGGGTCTACAATGTTTTTGAGATGCTGTGCTTGGACAATACCAGCATAGTCCGAGGCGAGAGGCATTATAGCCTATCAGTGAGCTCATAACGGCTGTGGATGATGATGATGATTATCCCCTAACTTCACCCACCAGGCATAAGTACTTTGTCTATTGCTATTTACAAAAATACACCTTTGCATTTATAATAAAGAATCTTCTCAGAAATGCAAAGATGTTTCTTTGTTTTTATTTATTTATAAAAATAAATCTCATATGAATAATAAATCTAAAATGATTTGACTGCGACAATGGTAAAACTCTAGACAGTCAAACAAAAATAATTGTTTTTACTCAAGTAAACGAGATAACATAAGTGATTACATTTAGTTTGGATGATTGGAGATTTTCTAGTCAATCGTATCAAACATTTGTGAAGAAGATTTTTGGAAGCAGTGGGTAGCATAAACTTGTCTTCAATTTTGTCGGGTTAATAGCATCATTGTCAAGGGTGGTATAGGTACATCCTCGCTATCAACAACACAACAGCTTTCTTTGATAGGCAGTTATTAAATTTTATAGATAAGTATTAATACATTAAACAAGTATGCTCCACATTAAACTACATCGTTACTTCAGATATCCATCGTCAGGTGTGATTGTAGTCAAAAATTTGATGTCAGATTTTAAAAAATGTACCGTTTACTTTAGAATACATTTAAGTTAACCACAAAGTGTATTTACGCATCAGTAACGACAAGAAACAAATAAACTCAATCTAAGAATTGTACTCAACACGTTTTCTCCTAATAAAATTCTCCAAGAAAATTAACCCACTATCGGGCGCTAGACGAGCAGACATTTATTAAGCTCTTGACCTTTAGGAAATGGTAATTCGCATATAAAGGGATCTTGGACTAACGCGATAAAACAATAAAACTGACGATATCAAACAAATCAATACCTATCTATATATAATGTCTACTTTCCTAGCGGCTAGGGTTTGCTCGCTTGGGTGCATCGATATAGGAGTAAAAAATACGTTTACCTGTAAAATCCTTGTTTGGATATAGGTACAACTCTATCTACTAGCGCTATTAGCAACCTAATAAAGAAGAACTGCGCTAAGCTCCAAACGGATTTCAAGCAGCTAGTTCGCAACCGCATTTACCTTTGATCCTATCTTAATGATACACACACTTTGTGATCTAACTTAGAGAGTAACAAAAACCCATACAACACAATAGATACTTAAATCAACTTCTTTTTAATGTATTTTAATTGTTAAACATGTTAGAGCTGGTTATTATTGTAGATCCTGATATGGGAATACCTACCATAGCCGCTGTATGCTGAAACACCGACGATGAGCCTAGTTCAGCAGCAGATCAGATACCTACTGTACAACGATATTGCTAAATTAGCTTTTAAGTACACTATCGAGAAATATTGTACATACTTTGTAAATAAAGATCTGCTTTTTTATAGAATTAATATTAATATCTTTGACTGCATCGATAATTTCATTTAGGTGAAATAATTATCTGACTAATACTTGCATATTTTCCATTAAAATAATTAAATGAAAGAAAATCTTAATAAAACACTTTAACAAACGACTTCACCGCTTTATCTTCGGAACCTTGATCAAATTCAATGTATTAAACAAGCATTATTGAACGACCCAGACGACCCAGTTGGCGCAGTAGACAAGTGTCCGCCCTCTGCGCCGTGGGTCCTGGGTTCAATTCCCGGCAGGAGCACAAATTCCTTCCCAAGGGATATTTGTGCTTCTGGTTCTGGGTGTAATGTATGTGTGATGTGAGTGTTTCCGGCACCCACCCACGATACAGGTCTTTGAACTTAGTGTGGGGCTGTGAGTGTGGATGCGTTTGTTTGTTTGTTGTTTATTATTGACGATAACTAAAAAACTACTGATCAGATCTTGACCTAATTTAAATGGGACCAATGGAATAGCACCAGATTTCCACCAGCAACCAAAAAAAAACTTTAAAATCGGTGCACGTGGAAAGCCGATATGAGGTAAGACACGTAAAAAAAATACTGTCCTTTTTCGTGAATTCGGTAGAAAATAAAAAAAAGTGTTATGGTGGTCTAAAGCTTTATCAAAAAGCAAACTCTTCAAATATAAAAAAAATATCATAGTAGTAAAACCACCTAGTAGGTACCTACTTATTATTCTAGCCAATTTCCTTATTAACGGTCACAAACGTTTATAAACTGATATAACCGAGTAAATTTCCATAAAGACAAGGAACACGTAAAGAAAATAGCTTCCCTCTCCACCCTTGAACAGAAAATTAGTTCCACTCCTCCTTTATGCCAACAAGTAGCCTTGCTCTGAGTATTCTCATAGTAATTGAAGATAATAAACAGATGCACTGCAATAAAAACAATGACGCCATGCTGGCTAGACTGTACAGACCTATAAGGGTTGTTAGTAGATTAACTGCACCGCAACGGTGTATAAATACTATCCTATTATCTGATTTTATTTATATAGCATTAGCCATGCTAGGCAGAACTATAGTGATAAATTTAGAAAGGAAAAATTATCGCTTGAGGCGGGATCCTATTATCTCCTTAATTGATATGAATCAGCGTAAAAGTAGATGTTATTTATGGCATTAGCCATGCTAGGCAGAACTATAGTAATAAATTTAGAAAGAATTTGAACCCACGGCCATAGGGTGTCATGCCCTATTGCTCTAACCGCTGAGCTGCTCAAGTCCCGCCTGAAGCGACGAAATTAACCTTTCCTTATTATTATCGTCTAACGGGGACGTGTGACGTCATCTACCGAGACAGTTTATAGAATTTACTACGGCCAACGAGTACACCAGTAGCCACAAGAAGCCGAAATCCAATCACCGTCTCATAAAATAAACAGCTTTAGGCAAAAAAATCACGTCATTGCCTTATGAAAGAAAGTACAACCAAGAACCGAATCTTTTATAGTCCATATAGCGCTATTGATCAATTTCTTACTTCGTTATGATAATTAGGTATACCTACGTAGGTATACTTAATTATCAGTAGCCTACTATAGATATATGATATTATATATATGATAGTACTGATCAGTGAAGTTCACAATTCTTTTATTTTTGCAGTTACTTTAGTTTTTGAATAGAATTATTTTTTTTGAAATTGTAAAACAAAATTGATACTTTTTGCATACACAATTTTGTCTTTTCGTATCGCCGCAGTTACGTTCATAATTTTTTTACTATCTACTAAGTACTTGGCTTAAGTAGGTAGGTATTACATACAAGTGTCTGCTTACTAAATGTAATGTAAAATATGAACTAAATGTACGTACAAAAAGTAATGTAATAAGTTATTTACTATATAAATTTGTACTGCCCGTTGGCTTAGTTTAATGGGCGTTCGCATTCCAAGCGATTCCCGACGGGAACACTAGTTTTCTCCCCAAGGAAAATTTGTTTCTGGTTCTGGTTGTGTGTGTGATGTGAATGATTCCGGCACCCATGACACAAGTCATCGAACTTAGTGTGCGGCTTTAAGTGTAAAAGCGTTTATGTTTTAAAGTTAAAAAAGATACATAAAAAAAGTTAATACTCCACCGACATTATTGTGACCCAGCTACAATCGGGAGCCATTTTGTACATTTATCAAATACGTAAGTACGTCAGCGAACAAAGAGGTTAAACTTACCTAAAATAGAGGTAAAATAAAGTCAAGATAAGTATCTACTTACTTCATTATATTCATCACCTCTGGGCGTTACTGGGAACTAAAGCCTCCAAACAATAGCTATTTCGAGAGAAAGAAAATCTCCGCCCTTCTTTGTAGAACACCATAATAATATCGTATATCGTTGTAAACAAACGTCACAGTGGAAACAAAAGAGTTAGACAACTTGGCTGATTCCATGTTATTGTAGCCACAGGTGGATTAAGTTTTTAGATTTTATAGAGGAGTTGGTAGTACTACCAAGGCTTCTTCAAAGTTTTTGGCTCTCCGCATCCACAGGTAGTGAGAAGTCCGAAAGCGTGTTATTGTTCTCTCGAAACTACTATTAAGTAGTCTGTGATTTATGAATTCAAAAAGTAGTTTTTTTTAATTACATACGAAAGTAGGTACCTTGTAAAGAAGCATTTCTCCCTCTGCTGGTTCAAAACAGCGATGTAAGTAAATCTTTAGGACATTTTATAAATAAAACCAAAACATCAAGATTTGCCGCTAATGTGGCGTTAAAATAATGATTACCTAACTTGACACTGGCTAAATGTATCTACATAGTTAAACATAATATGTATTAAAAAAACCTATTTAGTTTACTTTTTATAGTTCCGCAATCTATGTGCATTTACCCAGTGTCTAGTCTTATATGACATTTAATTTATTTAGTTTATTCATTCATACAACTAGTTGTAGCAAGTTGTAGTAACCAGTCACATTCAAAGTTAAATAAAGGAGTCAAGGTTCGGTCATAGTCAAGTCATTTATTTGCATAAATACGTCATGCCCTAGTAAAGTGGTAGAAACTACTTTACTAGATTTTTTCAACAGACGTCAAAAAAGGAGGTACTGAATTCAACAGTAGGTACCTATGTTTTTTTTTTGTATGTATGCAACGTGATTCCTCCGCCATTTATGAATCGATTTTGATGTTTCTTTTATTGGTATATTATACTTCTGAGGTGGTCCCATATGAATTTTATCGAAATCGGTCAAGCCAAAACCAAAATATGTGTATATATGTGTGGGTTTTTAAGTTTAGTTTGCGTTTAATTGTTATTATGCCAGGCAGAACTAAAGTACGAGTAGTTCATATAGAAATGAAAAAAAAAAACGTCCACATAAGACTTTAATAATAAAGAAAAGATAATTGCGACAGACAGGGCTTGAGTAGCTCAGCGGTTAAAGCAATAGGGCATGAAACCCTATATAGCCGCGGGTTTAATCACCGCCTGAAGCGATAATATTTTCGAAATAAGTATAGGTAAGTTATAATACCATTACATCGTCTTTGTTCCCTGAACGGTACAATCTGGGTGTTTTCAAGTCTAGAGTGAATAGGTACCTTCTAGGCAAGCGTGTCCCATCTTCGACCCTATTGTAAATAATTAATAATAGAAACTAAGGAGCCATTGTAATATGTTTCTTTGCAAATAAACAATTTTGTATTCGTATTTGTATCGTCACTTTCCATCAGGTGAGATAGCGGTCAAATGCTTGCCTATCCAGCATTAAAAAAATTCAGAGATCTATGAGAGATAAGTTGCCGCCAAATTCACTTTTCTCTCAAACTAAAACATCTAATTTTGCCGCGAAAGTGAAAAAATAGCGTTGTTGATTTTGGATTATTTTCCAAAACTAGTGTTTCTTCGAGTGTTAATGTGTAATAATGGTGGATTATTAACCGTTAATACTAATTAGTAAATTCAATGTGTTTAGGCAAACCATACAAAGTTGAAAAATGTGATTTTTCCTTGGCTTCAAAACTCCAATAGATGTTCTAGTAAAGTGTGTTATGTTCTTAACATATGTCGGGTTTAGGTAGAACTGTTTTATAAAAATACGTATAATTTTGATTGTAGAAGGTAATTATCATATTCTCGCTAGTAAGGTAATTATCAGAATACTGTGAAGAAATTTGATATTCATACGTTCAGACGAGC
Organism: Lomographa bimaculata; assembly: GCA_948107665.1. Classification (NCBI taxonomy): domain Eukaryota; kingdom Metazoa; phylum Arthropoda; class Insecta; order Lepidoptera; family Geometridae; genus Lomographa; species Lomographa bimaculata. Next base: position 9,900,942 of record OX403604.1, on the reverse strand, counting down.
TTCTTCGCTACACTGTACAAATATTATTTACGTACACAAATATATACTTGGGTACATGCTCCAATATCCGCCCACGCTCCATTGTTATCACAACATTCATATTAATTTAATAATCATCTGGCTGTTTTGGTTAGGAAAATACTCTATTATTGAAGTCTTTTTAATATTATATTAGAGAAAATATTATGAAATGCGGAAGTTATGTGTTTATTTAATGCTATCTACGGGCCAATTGGCTATGTTTCCTAAAACTAAACTAAAACTATGTACAGCAAAGAACTAAGTTACCTACTAGACATCGAGCTTATAGGTAACTCAAGTGTGTTTATTTGATGTGAGATATTTCTAATATCAACGATCGGATTTAAAAACTGAGAGGTGGTAGAGCATTTTGTGAGTTGCTCGCCTGACTTGCTACCAAAGTAGCTTACCACCATCAAGTTGAAAGTCTGCCGCCAAGCCAAATACGGTGTTCCGGCAGTTATCCTTGAGAGCCTGCGTATTCCAGGTCTAGTGTGTTTACCAGCTTCGATCACATCGTCACTTACTATCAGGTGAGATAGTGGTCAAACACTAGCCTGTCACAAATAAAAAATAAATAAAAAAAAAACAACTTAGAAAGTGGTTAGTATATAGAGGACCCTAGAATAATACGTACATAATAACTAGACTGCTTTTTACATGACTCCTCCAAAACGGCGAGTATTTTTTCAGAGATCCAGATTTTGATTTATTCAACATACGCTACGGTAAAATAAATATGTTTATTAACTAATCATAAAGACTCCCAGGTCTTTAAGTCAAGAGTGAGATATCTTCTAGGCACGCATTATCGCTTTCAATTAGGTGAGATAGTGGTCAAATTATTGTCTATCGAAAGTAAAAAAATGTGTCTGTGATGTGAACATTTCTGGCACCCACGACACAAGTCATCGAACTTAGTGTGGGGCTGTGAGCATGAAAGCGTTTATATTTATGTTTATAAGAAACTATTTTCGGTTTTAGTTCTTGAACTTCCGTTCTATTACAATAGGTAAGTTATACTATCAAAAAATGTGCTAAGGTACCTGGGTATGACAATTTGTCGTTATATCTGCGAGAGCTATAAACACAGTACATGATTTCCTCTCGAATTGGCGGCCATTTCTGGTGTCGTTTAAATTGGAAATTTGTTTATCACCACGTTTATAATATTTCAATTTTCATGCCAACATTAATAGCTCGTTAAACTTTTAAATGCTCATAAAGCCATCGTATAGGTAGTATGTCTACCAAAAATGAAAACCTTATCCTTACTATCCTTAGCCTTACTAATATTATAAATCCGAAAGTAACTCTGTCTGTCTGTCTGTTACGCTTTCACGCTAAAACTACTGAACCGATTTAAACGAAATTTGGTACACAGATAGTCTAGAGCCTGAGAAAGGACATAGGCTACTTTTTAACCCCGAATTCTGGCTGGTCCGGGACTTACGCGGGCAAAGCCGCGGGGCGCAGCTAGTGGTCCATAAAATAAAGACAAGATGTATACTCGAGGCTAATTTGTAAAATTCCAGGAACCTCTTGGGACATCATTTCAGCCATAGAGACGTCTTTCTTGGTTCAGCTATTGCAAATACTATCGCATGATTCTTCAAATAAATTTTAAAATATATTATGTATCTTCTCTGTTAAGTCTAAGGTTTCAAATGTCTACTGGCGTTAGCGTGCATAAAGCGAGACGTTATTTGCGGGACAGTGTAGTTTAAACAACTATTCATTACTAGCCGTGCCCCGCGGATTCGCCCGCTATTATCAAGTTAAAAAGTAGCCGTGTTAATCCTAGGTATAATCTATGTACGTTTCAAATTTCATCCAAATCCTTGCAGCCGTTAAAGCGTGAAGAGGTAACAAACATACTTACACACTTACACACAAACTTTCGGATTTATAATATTATATATAATAATAATATTATATATAATACTAGCTGCGCTGAGGAGTATGGCAACGAAAACTGTGACACGAGAATTTTATATATTAGATATTAGTTGGATAGTAGGATTAAACATCGTATTCAGAAGAAAGTCGTAGAACTAAATAAGATAAGGGTTAGAACAAGAATTAGTATCTGAGAACTTTATGGTATTTTACAAATTTATCTGTAAATATAGTCTGAGCGTTAAAATTATATAGCTTCTACATAAATGGGAATGACTTCAATCGCAAATATCTCCGAAACTCTTCATCAGATCTTGATAAAATTATAATGGGACCACTTGAGAAGTATACCCTTTTAACCAAAACAAGAATTTCTCGAATCAATCCAGGCGTCTTCGAGTAATTGGGAACATACATAAAAAAGAGATTCCGACGAATTGAGAACCTCCTCCAATTTTGAAGTTGGTTAAAAGGCGAACGTAGTTCTGCAATTGTGCGCTGGGCTGTAAAGCTCGAGGCCAAGATTTCTTTCGAAGCGACACTGGATCCGGGTATCCTTATACAACCAATGTTACTTCTACAACACTTCAATAGAACGGTGTCTATTTGAAACCCTTTCAAAACAAACTAAAGTGCAACAACTGTAAGAATAGCCACATAATTTCAAAGTCGGTGCTATCCCGTAGTGCGAAATAAAACAAGCGATACATAGTTGGTATGAAGGTGCCAAGTTTTCTCCTAAATGCCAGTCACGGCCCGTCTGCAAATATTGAAACTAAAATAAGTATTTTTGTCCAAGAAAGTGTGAATGGCTGTTTGCTCACTTGCATTATGATTTCAGCCATATTTTTCTTCAAATTAGTTTGCTACTCTTGTTTTTTATTTAATCTACTCGGCATTTTTCTTTAAAAGAAAAGTCATTCGACGTTTTCGAGGGACGTTCTTGAGAGACGTTCGCCAGGGGTATATGAGGCCCTTACATGGCCTCTTGTTTCCTCTTTCTACTAATTGGCCTACATTTATCAGGAGGACCATTGAGGATAGGACCATGGACAACAAAATTTGCCCAAAGCAACAAACCAATGGGTCTTACAACCTATACAATTTTCGTGATATTCTAAGTTCAGTTGAATTGAGTATGACAACATATTTATGCTGTGGTTGTATTATGACCTAATTATAATTAGTTAAGTAAGAGATGTAATACCAATATTTGTAGAAACTTTGGGTCCGTGTGGACCGTTGCACACGAAATTTTTTACTTTATATAAAAACGTTTGGTTGGAGGCGACAAGTGACCAAATTGCTGGCTCTTATTTAGCATAAAAAATAGTATAGCTATTCAACATGGAAACGCAGCCAGTATTCTTAGAACTTTTACTTCGGGAAGCGGTTTATAACATTTTTGAGTTAAGAAACACGCACCTTCTAAGAAACTGATTAATATTCTAGTTTCCTTGCAAATAGTATAAACCGGAATTTTAGTGCTACATAAAGAGATCTCTGCAGCGAATGTTACCAATTAAAGTTTTAGTACCGTTTTATATTTCAGAATAGAAGCTTTTCAGCTAGAACGTTCAGTTAAATATAGAAAAGGAGAACGGGAACATTACAATGGCAATAACATTGTGGGGTGCTGTCTAGACGAAAAATGCGATTACTGCACGATAGGGTTAAGGCAGATTGCGTCTTTGTTGGGCACTTGATTCTTGTCAAGGTAAAATCGGTATTCTATCGCTTATATATTTTATTTTGAGTTACATGATGTAATTCCTCCAACCTTTTTACCATCAAACAACAACAAAAACTGTCAAAAGTCATCTCTCAAGTCTGACATATCTCAAGTTTGCTCGAAGCGTTTCGTTTCTACATTTATTATCCGCACAGCGAAGGAGTGGAACTCATTTTCTGTGTCTTTGTTCCCGGTACAATCTGGGTGTCCTTAAGTGAAAAATGATTAGGTACCTTCTAGGCAAGCATGTCTCATCTTCTGCCGCATCGTCAATTTCGATTAAGTGAGATAGTGGTCAAATGCTTGCGTATCCAGCACAAATAAAAAGTTCTTTTAGATGTACATATATATTTACTTGTTTTACTTCACTTGTTTTTTATACAGTATACGCAAATTTTTCTCACACTACTGTAATTATATATTATGACTTAGTATAAGATGCTTGCTTGTCTAATGGATAGGACAGTTCTGTCCCCCTATATCTTTGTCGCGAAAAGTTTCTAACAGAATTAATTCAACAAAGAATATGATGTCTGGTGTCAGGATTTGTCAGGCCGCCTTAAAGCATCCAATTGCAGTTTCCTTCCTAAGCACGGTAACACTCTGTTGTAAATTGGCTTGATAATATACGCTTACAATGATACTATTAAGGTTCAAATAACGCTGGTGTCGTCATAACATACAGTAGGAACCCAGAGTATCAGTAACAGAAGGACAAGCGTGGGCCGCGGAGACGTCATCGGTTCATTCTTCTTGATGGTAGGGCATTCTAAATCAATAATATACTTCTCTGCCTGTGGTAACTTAGTAGTGAATACTTTTGAATTGAATCGAATTTCCAAGGATTTAAGAATAACAAGCATTGACTTAAATATATAAAATATTCTCGAATACATCAATACTTATCGCTTGTAGTCTGTTAGAATGGATTTTTGTGTTGTACTGAAGATGTGGTCAAAAGTTGACCATTTAATAATACCTATGTGAATATAAACACAAATTAAAAATTCACACGTAGATATATTATTATGGTATTGCAGGTTAAGTCATCCTGAGTTTACCATAGGTTAAGGTTTACATAGTTTAGTGGGTTCGAGCCCCACATACCCCCTTCCTTCTCCCCTGGGAAGGAAAGGAAGTGCTAGGCATCCCCCCCCCCAAAAAAAAAGGTTAACATAGAAATATTTTAAAAATTATATATTCGTTTGTTAGTTATAATGCCCGCTGGCTTACATAGATGCGCGCTCTCTTTTTTAGCAGCGGGTAACAGGGGAGGAACACACATTTTCTTCCCTAGGGAAATTTGTGCATCTGGTTCTGGGTGTGATTGTGTCGCATCACATATGCTCGCACAGTGATGTGCATGTTCGCAGCACCCACGAACAAGTCGTCAATCTTATATGGGGCTGTGAGTATGAAATCGTTTGTTATAATTATTATACTAACGTGAGGAAGTGAAAAAAGGGCTCTTTTGGTAAATATGCAAGACGTTAGTAATAAAGAACGAAGTTAAAAAAATACAAAGATGCGCCGAAAATGCACATTTTTCTTTACGTAGCACTTAGCTAAGATGCCTGAGTGAAATTTTAATTCAAAGGGGTAGTTAAGGAGTAAGCACCGTTTAATTTATGCAAACGACTAGACACTCCAAACTTAGCTTCATTAATGAGGTCGAAGTCCTGGAGATCCCTTCGATAAATAATAAAAGAGAAAAGTTTTATCAAATTTTAAATGTAGACGTTTTTATGATTATTGTCGTTTCAAGGTTTAAATTTAAAAGCTTTACAAAAAAACAGATGTGAAAATACTTAACTTTTGTTAACAACTGGTGACATTCACTAATGGTTTTTTTTTATTTTTACAATAGGCGAGATGCCTTAAAAAAATTAATTTAGTCTCTAAAAATTCCATTTAGAAAATCTGACTGACGACGTCGTACCAATTACAATTTTTGTTTTATACCCAGGCATTGGTTTGGTTTTTAGTTTACACCAAAATGAGGGTTATATATTTTTTATTAAAGTCAAATTTAAGTAAATTACTAACCGCGATGACACATTCTAAGTTTTAATATGTCAAATCAAATCATTTATTCACCATTATAACAATGTGCGTTACACCCTTGGGTCTATATCTTATTTATCTATATGCGTTACACTGGGTACGTCAATTTAAATTAATCAAAATAACAATTAAAACATTTATATTAATAAATATTAATCAAACAATATAAACAAAACAATTATCACATATATGTATCAAAAAATTTGATATGATGATGTCGTAACTTAATCATTATTCTTTAAAAAAATATTAATTTATGCAATTTTAAAACCATGAAGTAATAAATATTATAAAAAGGATAATTAAAAAAACGAGAGATAAAAGAAAGAATAGGAATATAGAATAAAAGGAGAGATAATATGTTAAGCCTAAATATGTTTTTATATAATGCTATACTATTCTTGTGAATTTAGCCACGAAATAATCTTATGTGAACATCATTCTCAAAAGGAATAGCTGCTTGTACCGAACTTGATAACTCTCCTTCTTTATTGTCATCGGGACTACCATTTTTATTTTTATTTTATTGAGCTGTGAGTCGCTTAGCAACAAAGCCCTTATAAATTAAAAAAATATTAAAACATCGACGACTGCCTACTTATAAGGCTGCGCCTTTTAGCGTTCCATTTGCCTCATAATCAATCTTCAATTTACTTTGAAGAAAACGATATCTTTACCTTTTTCAGTTATCAGATGATATACGATCCAGCCAAAGTTTTTCTCGTTGAGTTTGTACCACAGTTGCTCAAACTGTAAGTAGCATGGTTGCAGAACGTTGTCGTAAAAGCCGTTGTCGCGGCCGGAAGCTAAAAAGAGTTATCGTATTAGCCGATTTTTTTTTACTATTCGGGAAGCGCTCTTCTCGCTAGCCTCCGTTCCAATATCCTGCAAAAATGCTTTCGTATGTCCGGCGGATATCCGACTGTTTTCCTCTACAGGAAGCATTTCTAAACTGATTCTTGTGAAGTATTGTGAGCAGGTTCGGTAATTATATTACAATTTTTCAAAATGGCGCGGTTCGAAAATGTTAAATTAACTTATTCTCCAATTATAAAAAAATACCACTAGTAAGTAAAGTTTCAAATATATCATGATTATTAAAGGATTTTTATATTGCAGATGATCTTTGGCCGGAAGGTAAAAAAAGTTAGACTTCGATTACCATTTCTCAAGGTGAGGTGAGTTTATATTTACGATAATTTTCGCTTGGTTCAGGCTTACCTACACGTCCGTATCGCAAAGAATAAAGTTTTACGATGTCCAATTTAGTTCCTGTGTTATATACAAACTGTTCTACTTGTACTTATATATGTACTTTTTAAACTGTAATCATAGACTTACTATCCAGAGCCCTGTAATATAACATTTTTATGTGTACGTTGTCTATGATTCCTACTTAAGTGATTTTTTTTATTCCGATCAACGCGAGCAAAGCCGTTTTATTTGTGTGAAGAGGTGTGATAATGTGTGGTATCTTTTGTAATAGATTGATGAGCTTTGTACAGAATTATATCTAGTATGTTATGGTTAATCAGTAAGGTACAACTAAATAGTTGTCTGCCTGATGATAATTAGCAATTAATTAATCCCTAATGGTACCTCGGAGCTATGCCTGCAGATAATCAGCAATCACTTAATTAATTAATTCCTTATGTTAATTATCTCGCCATTTCGGCTAAGTTGCATCGGCTGTGGTCGCGAGATAACTCCCGTTATATATGAGCTAAAAGCGTGAGTTTAAACATTACAAAATGATCACTTCTAAGAATGCCAACGTTCGTGCAGAAACCAGGTATGTTCAATTAATCGAATAGATAATTACTTACTATTGGCCAAATATTTCATCATTGATTTTATCCCACCGGCCAAGTACCCACGTGCTTAGTACCAAAGACCCAACCAGAACTAAAAGAATATTTGTATCTCAACAGTGATAACGTTTATGGTTAAAAAAATATCGGATCTGAAACGAAAGCTGCTTTAGCTGCTGCACTAACTTTTAGATGCAGATCATTACAGTATACATTTATTTGTAGGTTTGTTAAAAAGTTGGAGAATCGCAGTTCTAAATATTATTACGGGTATATTTGAGTATTGGGAGTTTCAAAGTAATTTTAATGGACGAACTTGTCCCTTGAGATCTTCTTTCAGAGTTGTAGCTCCCAAGGTTTTAGGCTTAAATGTTTTGAAGCAAAATTTCAAGATGTCTGAAATTGTTTTTTTTTCTTTTTTTTTTAATTTGTAATTCTTTCTACCGTGACGGCTGTTGGCATGGCGGTAGAAAGGACTAGTTAAACTTATCGATTACATACAATTTTAAATTATATTTATAATTATATCATATCATAAATCATTGAATACATTTCTCGTGTCTTTTGATACATTTTCTACGGGCATTAGCAGAACCGTAGCCAACTACCGTAACCGTATACCGTTATATTGTTATCAGTATTTTATTTAAAAATGTAAAAAGATTTCGGTAAACATCTTTAAAAAAATATTAATCTAATCTTGCAACAATAAGCGTAAAAATGTAAATCAGTTTTATTCAATTTTTGCCTTTAGTTTTAGTCTAATAAAAATAATATGAGCGTGAGTTACTCGGTTTCTCAAAAAGAAGGACGCAATATTGCTTTTTTTGGTAGGTATGTTACTTACCTCATACTATAGAGTACTTATGCTGCCGGTTTTAAGTATTATTTTTTAGAAAAATAATTAAACGCAAGCTAATTTAAAAATAACCCGTCTTCACCGCTTTATCTTCGGAACTTTGATCAAATTAGATGTACTAAACACGCATTATTGAAGATATTTCTAGAACTACTAATCAGATCTCGATCAAATTTAAATGGGACCGAGTGGAAAGCAACATCTTCCAAACAAAAACAAAAAAAAACAACGGGTTGTACTCCGGGAGTGCCGGCAGAAGTGAAAACTTGAACATTAACGTTGTAAACAGCAACAGCAGGCATACATTTTCGCCGCGCGGTATAAAGAGAGGGGGATATGATTTCCTCTCCTCCCTCCGTCTTACGAATTTTCTAACGGGTCACGTGTCCTGACGCGAGTTTAACATTTTTTACTCGTCCCAAAAAGTGCAAAAAGCCGCTAAAGAAGTTTTCACTTAAAAAAATAATTCAAAATCGGTTCAGGTGGAACGAAGATATGAGGTAAAACAGATTAAAAAAATATACAGTCGACTTGAGTACCTCTTCCTTTTTAATGAAGTCGGTAGAAAAAAAAGAGCAGTGTTTAATTCCATTAATTAAAATCAGATGAAGGGACTTAAGGATATCGAGAAGGCGGTTTTTGCTATTTCTATGTATTCTGAGTTCAAAAATAGAAGTCAAATAGATTGGAATAAAAAACGAAATAGCCTAAGACTTGACTAGTAACAGAGTCCTACCAGTTTCAAGCTGTTTTATATAAAACGGTAAGAATAGAATAGAATAGAATAGAAAATTCTTTATTGTACACCAAATACAGTTAGTTACAGGGGTAATCTTAAAAAACTAAAGTACAATGGGCGGACTTATCGCTAAAAGCGATCTCTTCCAGTCAACCTTTGGATGGAGAGAGGGATAATTTTATATAATGAGGTCGGTGGTGTAAAAACATACTAATAGACATAAATACAACTTACTTAGATGCCTATCTATACATATACATTAATACATACGAATAAACATAAAGCTTACTACAACAAGACTATCGCCCATTATTAAACAAGACAAATTTTGCAAATAATTGATAATCACAATTTTGAATTTAAATAAATAAAATTCCTCTTTTAGCTGAAAAACAACAAACAATAAATCCAAACTGACACAAATCATGTCAAGTCCAATCACAAACGGCTTTGATCCCGATTAAGATATAATTTTAGCCAGGAAGGTTCTAATCCGGGCAGTAATATTGAAACCCTGGAGGTATTGTTCACTGAACGTTATATATAAGTGTATAGTAACACCAAGATCACAGGGCACAGGGGACTTAGGTAGCCGCCCAATCTGCACGTGATGATTATTTGAGAAGGGTCCAGTGAATCATAAAAGCATTCTAAAGGTTGTCGTCGGGCAAGGTCCTTAAAACACTTGAAAAATTCACTTTACTAGGGCATGACTAGACTATGACTAGACCTTGACTCTTTTATATTTGACTTTGACTGGGACTTGTGACTAGGACTTTTAATATGAAATACACTTGAAATATATTATTACTTGACACTGGCTAAATATTTACACAAGATTGCGAGGCCAAAATTAAAAAAAAAAACTCTTGCCAAATCATTTTGTACTCTCATAAGATTAAAGAATAAAACCAGTTAGTAGAGATATCAGGTATTTAGTAGCTTCAAAAATGTTTGGTGAGCCTGAGCGTAGACTGGTACGTTTTGCAGTACTTATAGGTCAATAGTGCGTCAATTTTAACCCACTAAAATATCTCATCGAATTAAAGGAAGAAACTGGTCTGTAGAGCTAGAAACCGTTATATAAAGATAAAAAACCTTGGTCGGCCGAGTACTGTCTTGGCACGTTCGGGGAATGGGTAATGGATGACGATAACGCGAAACGATAGAGTAACTGAAGCTGATCAGATATTCTTTGGTTAGCCTGATCTCAGCCTGGATGGTTTTCGGGTCGGACAATTATCTCGAAAATGAATAAATGGTAAACTTCAAACAAAGTAAAGTTTGCTGCACCAACATTTTGTGTTATATCAATGATTGGTCAACTTGCTTTACGGCAGTCATGGTTGGGTCGTGGAAGTCACAAAAGAACGTCAAAAAACCGTGCTTACAATCGACCGAACGTGATTGCTTTTTCAAATATTTATTTTGATATACAATGTAGTATTTTGATGAAAGAATTTTTACCGAAAATGAATTAACGTAAACAATCGTATAAAAAAATAAAAAAAAACGTATAAAAATGAAACTTTTTATGGCTTGAAATGGGCTTTGAAATTCTTATCCGCAACCTTTTTGTGTAACAAAAAGTGGTGGGGGTAAACACTGTGAAAAAACATGTAATATTTCCCGGATGTAAGTCATAAGTTTAAGTTCTATCATGTGTCTTTACGACACAACCTGTTCTTTCTTAATTGTCAGTCACCTATCTAGACCACAGTTGCATGATGACGTTCAAGTTTTTTTTTATATAAAAAAAAAAAATTAAAAAAACCAAACAAACGCATTCACACTCACAGCCCCACACAACGCTTATATCCTGGGTGCCGGAAACATTTACATATCACACACACAATCACACCCAGAACCAGAAGCACAAATCTCCCTTGGGAAGGAAAAGTGTGCTCCTGCCGGGAATCTAACCCAGGACCCATGGCACAGCGGATATGCCAGATAGATAAGCATTTGTTGAACACCAATAGTAATCATGCAATCTATTTCTCCCGGATAAATTACCTTTATGTCTTTAACCGAAGTTTGACGAACTTGGACCTGAGGATTATCTACCTAATTCGCTTTGAAATCAGATTAGTTCGTACAGTTTTGACCCTTTGTAAGCGATTACTGCGTCAAGTTTTCAGGATACAAGAACTTTCTTGGGCAAGATCTAAGTTACGAACTTTAATCTTGAGTAATTGGAAGTTTGTCGTTTGTAGCTTAGATATAGAACTATAGTAACTTTGCCGACAATTTCGTACACTGTTCTTTATCTTTGATAGTTCGACTACTATCTCACCTGTTGATTGGTAACTCATGATTTATTGGAGAGTGGAAACTACGCTAGAACTGTGGTGTATATACAGGGTTATTTGTAACATACCAGAAATCTTTCAGACCTTGACACTTGTTCTAACCTCGTTTGGTTCAATGCTAAGAATGCCAAGTATTTTTTCTGTAATAATTAAGATGATGTATCTATAGAATGTATAATTAACAGTTTTTGAACGACATTGTTCGGCAAAGTACGACATAACCGCGCCGCGCCTCTATGCTCGCCAACACCGGTTAATACTTGACACCTTAGACTTAATAGAGAAATATATTTATAAAAATCTATTTGAAAAATCATAAAACAGAATTTGCAATAGCCGTATTTGGTATATGGTACGTTGAAAAATTACCATGTATATTTAGAGATACAGTCGAGAAACATGTTCTACGTGAGTGTGGTAAACTACGACCGTATTTTGGTACAGGATATAGATAGATAGATAGATAACGCTTTATTGTCACTTGCAAAAAAAATTTAAAACTTAACCAGCTAGAAACGAACGAGCCCAGACGAAACCCAAACGAAAGAACCCAGCGAGAACAAAAATACTCTACTACAATAGACATTGTCACGATGTTACTTTCACCGAAAGCTTAAACTCGCCGTGAGATTTGAAACAGCGACCACTCGATTGGGAGGCACCGTTACTACGACTGAGCTATCATCTCCCTAAATAACCACGCTACAATGTTTCTATATCTCTTAAAACCATTTTTTCTTTAAATTATCTTATGCCAAGATGGCGTAATAAGCAGCGTAAAAATCTAATTTTAGCCATGTGAGCCCGGAAAATACAAATTATACGTAAGCGGATTTACAAATTAAATTACGGAAGCAAATTCCGTTTATGAGAAATTATGGTAATATCTTAACTTGGGAAGAATGAAAAATAAAATCAAATAAGAGGCAGCTTACTGAAACTTTATACAAGTTGGTTTTCCAGTTATCAAGTATTTTAAATAGATTTGTTGATTTTTGTTTCCTTAGAATTAGCCATGAAAAGTAAGTAGGTATTTAAAAAAAAATTACCTCGCCTTAATTATTATTTTTTCATTCTAAATTTACTACTTTATGATCGGTCTTTTGTTTAGGGTTCCAGACTCAAATAATACAAATGAGTCCTACTAAATCTACGCAATTTGTCTGTCCATCCTTCTATTAAATATATCTTCTATATAAAAATAAGTCGGGTTTTCCTTCCTGACGCTATAACTCCAGAACGCACGAACCGATTACCACGGTTTTGCATTCGTTGGAAAGGTCTCGGGCTATAGTGGCGAAACGGAGTTCGCCGGGTTTGCTAGTATAAATATAATAAGGGTTATATCTACATTTTTTTTCAATCACCTATCTAATTACAGTTAAGTTTATAAGACGAATATAACGATATCTAACTGTCGAAATCCATCCAGCCGTTTGGATGATACGAGGTAATAAATAAGTATAGTCGAGTAAATATTATACAAGTTTCTTAAGCACTGGCTGCACCCTATTCTATGCATAAATACAAAACATATACTATTTTAATTTGCTACAGTTTTCTCATAGATAAAATCATTTAACTATACCCATGATTCTTAAGTTTCTTTGTAAGCTGTTTTATTGTATCTATTTGGGTTTTGTTTTATTTTACATATTTCATTTGATTTAATGTTTCCTACGATAAACATACAGTTTGCGCCATTATTCCTTACATGTGGAAAATTCCATCCATTTCCACCGCATAAATCATTGGCAGGTGCTAAGCGTCCTCATAACAGATTCCAGACATAACGTTTGGTTACTCCTCTCACGTATATTGGTGTAGATAGACATGTACCAATCTCGTGATACTCGAGATGTATAGGTACAATATACGCGTTGCAATTTCGAGACCGGAACAAAACCGCCAAAATGTGGTATTATTATTATTAGACGTTCGCGCTGAACTAAGATCTCGCGTCTACATTTTGCCTAATTAAAATCAAAATAGTTCATTCACAGGAGCCCTAAAGAGGCACTCATAAATGTTAATAATTCTACTGCCAGATTCCGAAAAGTACATAAAAACAGTGACTTTGGTGGCCTACCAAATTGTTGTTTTCAAACATAGTTTTTTTTTAAACTAGTTTCTTACTCTACTCGCAGAGTTTTTTTCAACGATACCTCACAAAGGTAGATAAAAAAATAAAAATGTTTTGCTCCCGCTTACGTGTATGAATATATACAATTTATATAATAATTAATAATACAATTTCATTTATATAAATTTAATTGCCATTTCTGGCTGTGGGCCATAGCTTTACATATTCTCTAAAAATTTGAAGTAATTCACTGGTATAGTTTAGACGCTAGATGCCTCTGACAGACGGACGAACGGACGGATAGACAAATTACTAAAGCACCCAAATCAATTTAGAGATGTCACTTCACTCGATCAGTTATCGTGGTAGGACTCTTCTGCAGAGTCCGCTTGGGGCAGTACCACACCGTTGCCACACATTCTACCGCCAAGCAAGTAATGTGCAAACATTACTGTATTCCAGATAAAGGACAATGTCTCTAGTGTAATTACAGGGCTTAAAAATATTTAAAATCTAATATATCGAGGTGACGAGCGCAGTGCTTAGCATAACACGATTTTCACCTATATATATAATCTCAAAACTCTGCGTGGCACTGAACTGTATTTAAAATCGTAACTAAATTACCACTAGGAAAGCTTAAATCTATAATAAAACGGGCATTAATTAAGAAAGCTTACTATAAAACGATCGACAATATTAATGACAAAGATGCATGGAGGCAAACTGCACAAGCACTTTCTAGCGACTACCATAATAACATTTTGCGAATCTGGCAATAGAATCATTAACTTTCATGAGTGCCTCTTTGGGGCCCATGTGAATAAAAGATTTTGATTTGATTTGATTGGGCAAGCGAGACGCTTTCCATCAGGCGAACGACTAGCTCGTCTCGTCAATCAATTACATTTAAAAAATGTGGAAGTAGGAGGAAATTCTTCAGTCTATCTATCAAAATGTTTTGCTTGAAGCCCCAAACATATTATTTTGGGGTTCGATTTAGGTCGAAACATCCCTCGGGCACCTCGGCGGCTTCACTTTGCAAAGACGTATGTCTTTGATCGGAGTGAAATGTCTCGGAGTTTGCTTTTATAGAGTTTATAGTGCGTATATATCGCAAGTAAACTTTACCCGATAAATTGACAATCGTTTTCTGATGCTTCGTTAAGTAAAGGATTTTAGTCCTTGTCGACTAAACTTAAGCAAACAATGTCTAAATCTGGAGTTCCCCTCACTTCACTCCTCACACTATTTAGACAGACTTGTAAGTAATAAGAACTAAAATCCTTTGACTATAAGGAGAAACTACCAGAATGTCTCCTAAAACGCGTGTTTTTCTAACTGTTATGTAGTCATAACAAAGCTCAATAAATAAAAATATCCGTCGGTATCTTTATGATATACTCCTTCTTAGAATATTCATAATATTTAAAAATATAAGAGAAATAATTTAAAAGCAAGCAAAGCTTAAAAATTTACTTCACTGCTAATATTTTGCTTTTGGCTTGATCGATTGCTATAAAATTTATAAGGGACCTCTGAAGTATAATTTACCTAACAAAAAATATCAATCGATTCATAAATGGCGGATTTATCGCGCAACATACATACAAAAAAAAACCATGAAATTGAATTGAGAACCTCCTTTTCTGATTTCGGTTGAAAAATATAAATTCACATAATTTTAATCCCATAATTCACTTCATTTTTATCCGGCGTTTTATAACAGAAAACTGTGAAAGTTAATTATATACTTATATTTACTAGACGATTGACTTCTTCAGCTTGTTTTAATTTATTGATGGAATTTTTCTTAGAATTTGAATAACACAATAAACATTCAAAGGCTGCCATAATATAAATTATACAATAAGCACTTTTATGTCTAAATGTAGAAGGGGGATAATTGGCTTGTTAAAAATTATGCTCGCATTGACGTATAGCCCTGAATTGTAAAGTTCCAACGTAAAAAGCTGAGTAACCTTAACCTTTTTGGCATACAAAAACTCACATTAATGATTAAAAAAACTTTATTTTTAATGTCAGATTTTAAGTTAATTGTTTTTTTTTATAATACCTAATAAGTGTGTTTTCTTTCTTTCTTTCTAACTAAGCGACGTTACAGGTTGCCTGGTCGATACAGCATACAGCTTTACGTGATAAGGCCGGCTGCTGTGATACACTTACTTGTATATTATATTATTTCAATTAATAACTCATTTTAGAGTTATGAGACTAAAATTACCTACAATTTAACTGAAAATGACATTGTAAGAACTGCCGACTTACCGTTAAATACTAAAGAATGATAGGCAGACCGCGTAAGCTAAGTAATTAGACCCGTTTGTACCTTAAAGGGGCTATCCCCAAACATTTAAGAAGCAGAAGTCCATTTAAAATAATTTACTTAAAAGAACCTCTATAACAAACAAATAAAGAACATTATATAATATTTTATGCTTACGTATAATACGATGTATATGAAAGTCGATGCCTCTTAGGAGCTATTAGAACCTTATTAGTGAGGGTCGTGGCAGTAAATAGGAATTTATACGATTGCTCTTCAGTTATTTATATTGGTAGTTAAGTAAAAAGGGGATAAAAGGCATGTCTATTACTTTGAGTAGGAAAATGGTAGAAAATTATAGGCAGAATTGGTTTGAAAAGTAATTAGGGTCAGTGTTATGTAATGATGCCGGCTTTCAAAGATAAATGTTAGAAAAATAAATAATATGGATTAATAGGACTGTACAAAGCCAAGCCAAATACGGTTTTCCGGCAGTTATCCTTGAGAGCCTGCGTATTCCAGGTCTAGTGTGTTTACCAGCTTCGATCACATCGTCACTTACCATCAGGTGAGATAGTGGTCAAACACTAGCCTGTCACAAATAAATAAAAAAAAACATGGATTTTATGTAGGTATCCTACGTATCCTATCACATGGTATTTTGTTGTGTTCTGCAAAAAACAGACAGGTTATATATAATATAACCTATGTATAAAAACTACCGTACCTCAGACAACCAGTGTTATTTGTGAAATCACTTAGTTTTAGATAAAATTATCTATATCATCACACTACACACAATCATTCTACATTATAAAATTGAAAATAACCAAGAATCCTAGAACTCAGATTAAATTGTTCGGTAAACAAATAAACGGGCCATGGCCCGTGTTTGTTCCAATCCTTCCTTCTATGTAAGGATCAATAATGGACGACATTTGACAAGTTGTCTTGTTGTTAGATGTGTGCGAGTATAGTCAGTCAGTTAGGTAGGTTTAAATTAAAATAAGCATGCGCTGGAAGCTCTCGATTTAGATCAATAACAAAGTAGCAATTCTTTTTTTTGCTGTTATTAGACGCGTGGTTTTAATTACAACTTTGTATTTGTTGCTAGAGCTCATGCATATAAACGAATATGTAAATTAAGGAAATATGGACATTGCTTTTATTAAAATTATATATTACCATCGGGAAAGTTTAAATCAGTAATAAAACGGGCATTAATTAAGAAAGCTTATATAAAACTAATGATTTCATTAATAACAAGGATCATGGAGGCAAACTGCACATCTGCTGTCTAGCGACTACATAGACATACCTAGGTTAATATAATTCCGGTATCAGTAATTTAAGAATTAAAAAGAAAAAACGGGCCACCATGTTTTTTGCTAGGTTCTTTTTGAGATGGCTGTAATTTTGTGAATCTGGCAGTAGAGTCATTAACTTTCATAAGTGGCTCATGTGAATGTCTGGATATAAAGACATTAACACTGAAATATGTTAACCTTAAGACTTCACTCCTTTTCAGACTGCCATTACACAAAGATGAAGGAACCAACCCAAACTAAATTCTTCCCAGATAGTTTGATCTACTAAATAAGTTGGCAAAGGGTCAAAACACGTTCAAATCAAATCGTTTGGGACTTTCAAGATTGAAACTTAGACGTTTCCTTCTTTTACATTATTTTATTTGTATGTAAAACATACTAGACGACTTGATTGGTCTCATCTATCCAATTACAAATGAGCTCACCTCATTTGTAATTGGATAGATGAGACCAATCGGTAATGACTAAAAATTACACTTTCAGTTTAAAATAATGACTATTTTTTCAAACGACTTCAAAAAAGGAGGTTCTCAATCCGACTGTATTTTGTTTTGTATGTATGTTACGCGATATCTCAGCCAATTATGAATCGATTTTAATGATAATTTTTGTTTGGTAGATTATTCTTCAGAGGTGGTCCCATATAAATTATATCGAAATCAATCCAGCTAAAACCAAAATATAAGCGTTGAAGTCGGTTTTTTAAGTTTTGCTTGCGTTTAATTAATTCAGTTGATGCATGATGCAATTAATGTAATGTTTTATTTGTAGCCGTATCGGTTTCTATTTTTTTCTATGCCAGATGGATATTTGACCAATATCTCACCCGATGGAAAGTGACGATGCGGCCGAAGATGGAACATGCTTGCCTAGAAGATACCTATTCACTTTAGAATTAAAGACACCCAGGTTGTACCGTTCGGGAAACAAAGACGCAGGCAATGAGTTCCAGACCTATAGGAGAGTAGACCTAGGATAGATTTATTTAAGTAGAACATTATTTGTTAATATCAATGCTTACACTTGTCATTATCCAAGTATGTTAATTATAGTGAGAGGTAGAGAAATAAATAGTTGACTTATGATTTCATTATATCAGTAGGATCCAAGGTTTAGTTCACAGCTAAATAATATATAGGAGGTACTATTGGCTATAACGTAAGTCACAATAAACTTACTGCAAACTTAATTAAAGCTTGAATTAAACGATAAAACGAACGAGAAGGAACGAGTAGGTATCTGGCGTTAAATGCTATTGTATTTAATAAATAAGCTTACAATTGTGACTTTAATGACATAAGATATATAATTAAAGTTATATCAATAAGATAATGTTATATCGACAGTGGTTACATATTTGAGCCGTTTGGTGTTGAGACACTGGGCCCGTGGGGACCGGGAGCTCATTCTATTTTTAAAAATCTATCAGAGCGCTTGGTTGAGGCGACGTGAGATCAAAATGCTGGCAAATATTTGGTCAACGTATTAGCATTGCAATTCAGAGCGACAATGCCGCTAGCATGATGGGAACAATACCCGCTGGTAGTGGGCTTGAGCACTTGAGTTACCTATAAGCTTGATGTCTTGTAGGTTAACTTAGGTCTTTGCTGTATATAGTTTTAGGAAATATAGGCAATTGGCCCGAAGATATGATATTATGACTTAGTTAAGAAGAAGGTATGTATGTTATATGTAATGAAAATCTGTAAATGGGCGAGTCAATAATCACCATGTTTTTTTTCTTCATACCGCAACTGATTTAACAGATTTTCTGTTATTTGGATATAAATAACGCTTTGCCTCTTGACGTTTTCACACTCACACACAGCCCTACACTAAGTTTACAAAGATTTGTATCGTGGTTGTTGTAGGACTGGAAGGATTGGTCTTAACTGAACAATTGTTCAAGTATCTTGGTATCGGGTTCGATTCCCGGTGGGAACACAAGTTTTCTCTCCAAGGGAAATTTGTGTTTCTGGATCTGGGTGTGATTGTTTCTGTGATGTGAATGTTTCCAGCACCCACGACACAAGTCATCGAACTTAGTACTTAGTGGGGCTGTAAGAGTGAAAGCGTTTATAAAAGAAAAATACGAGATCTCTGTACGTATTGATTAGGACCTAAGTTTTAAGTTCGTTTCTTGTGTTCGCAAAAAAATGTCATGAGTGTGCCATGTGTATCTTCAATAAGTGTTTTCCTGTGTTATATTTATTAATATAACACGGGAAAACACTTATTGAAGGTACAAACACACCCAAAACTAGCAACATACATTTCAGAGAAAACTTGTTTCTACCGGAAATCGAATCTAACACACGCTGCTTAGAAAGCAAACGCGCAATTAACTACGCCAGCGGGCAGTTCATTAATTAAGAATAACATAGCTTATTCTTAATTAATGAAATGCCTTAATGAATTATAATTAAGATTTCGTCGAAAAATATTCTAGCAAAGTTTCTGATTTTTCTTCTCATCGGTCATTTTCCTTTACCTTCTGAGAAACAGGCAAAGTAGGTTTGCCGAGACCCTAAGTTAGATGATTATTTATCCTAACACTGGGTCCATAAAAACCACAAGTTTCGGCATACATCGTGAGATAACGAACTTATGTGCGACGAAAATATTTACTCCTATATTCACTACCAGGCTTGGGACCACAGAGAAAAAAATATATAGACACCTTATGTGATACCAGAGTACAACATTTTACTACGTTGTTTAATACAGTGTTTTAGTGTCTATTTTATGAAACTAAGTTATCACGATAGAATGTAGCCTTTATTTTATTCCAAGATCTTAGCTGATTATATTTAAATAAATCCAGCCATATATACAAGTATATTTTTACAAACAAACACATTTACATTTAAAACTCAAACTGAGTTAAAAAATGTTAAAACAAGAGCCGGAAACACAGCATATATACAATCAAATTTGTAGGTTTAATTTTTATAAAAAATATACTGCCGCGCCATTATCCGATGCCTGGTAGTGTTCTCAAATAAGTATTCGATAAGTACGCCTTTGATTTGTTTCGACTATACTCATGACAAGTCGGTTTTAATCATTGAGATAGGAAACAAATCTACGGTTTATTTACTGCAAAATACTTGGTTTTAATATATCTATTGTGTAATTTACACAAAAGTTGCCTATGCCTTCTAAGCTAAGTTTTTATAGGTACCAGTCTAGAAGTAGCAAGGTACTTTGAATAAAGTCATCTAAGTGTACGTAAAACAAATCTTAAAATTTTACATTCCACTGATAGGTGTCTATTAAATTATAGTCTGCACATTCGAACATCACTTTGATGATTATTTACGTGGTGAAGGGATGAAGGAAAAAGTTACGTAGTTTCGTTTCCTTTTCAGCAAATAAAGCCATTTTTTACCTTCAATAAAGCCCGGTTAAGGGCCGAGTAGTTTTTTGTTCGGTTATTAAGAGTCTTCAGGAAGAATTTGGCTTCCTGCCAGGAGATTATAATCAGTAAAACTGCTTTCTTTACTTGAGTTACGACCACGTAAACAGGTATTGCTTTAGACGTCTTGGGGACGTTGACTTGTTGTGTTTGTCTCAATTTGTTTGTGGATGGAAATTATAGGTGACGAAAATAGATCCTTTATAAAAAGTAAATTGGCAATGCATTATTTGGTTTGGTGTATTGTTATCTGGATTATTGTCATAGACGATCAGAGCAAAGGTTTATAATTTTATTGATTTTATGTTTTCCGTCCTCAACCACATTCATTATCACTTACAATCGGGTAAAGTGACAGATAGAGATATTAGTCAGATGCTAGCCTATCAGAGATATCCCTTTTTGCCCAAATGTACCATAAAATTTTTGATTTACCAACAATCAGTTGGTATGTACAGAACGAAAGGTGAATAATTTACACATTTATTGAATTTGAAAGTGCTGGGCAAACATGACTAAGAAAGAGCTAATTTATCGACCGCAAATCTTGTACTCGCCTATCAAAGAGCAACAAAAACTTATGTTACTGACCAAGCGAGCGAGAACCGTTGGGTTAAAGTGTTGTCGTATGAACGGATGTCCTGCTAAAATGTCCAATAAAAATTTTGTAATCCGGTCCGATATTTACATGGATTTTTTTGTCAAGTCAGTTCTTGGTTTATCTTAAAATGGCGGAGAATCGTAAAAAAATAATATTTCAGCCATTCCAAAAAATACGCGAGGTTTTCATTTTACACAGCCTTAGTTTATATAGGAGGTACTATTATCAAGTGAAAAAGTAGCCTATGTGTTAATATAATCTATGTAAATTCCAAATTTCATACAAATTCGTTAAAGCGTGAAGAGGGAACAAACATACTTACACACAAACTTTCGGATTTATTATATTTTTAGGATTATTGCTGATAATATTTCCTTGCTATTGTTTCATAGACGAGAACGTTATCACATTATACTCATATCTTTAATATCCAATAGATATACTTCGCAAACGACCTTCAAACTACTATTATTGCTATAGCAAACTTTATCCTTTGATTCAATTAAGTTTGTCGAGTTCAAAGGCCGGTGCTAAAATAGAATCGAGAACTCATAAGATTGGCTTGACATTGTTTTTGAAGTTAACAGGCTAACAGCCATTATAAGGGACTCCTATATCTTAAATTCGACATTTTATTACATTGAATTCCCAAAATCGAAGTTAGGCGTTATCTCTTTTATTACAGCACCTAATAAAAATTCGTTAGCAATTTCATTTATTTGCCCCTCGCTGTCTTAAACAATATTACAATTTTCGTGTCATGTTTCCCAATGTTTGATTCGAATTATATTTATGATGTTACTGCATTTTAATGAATGTATAATTCTAATCTAATTTTGATAAACACGATACGAAAATTGTTATAATTTTTTACCCAACTACACCAGTTCCTATTATAAACTAGTTATGCTATACAACTTTGCTCGTTTACAAATAATCAATACCTATGTGTGGTAATATTTTAATGAATAGACATGGAGAAGATAATATTTTGTAAGTAGGTATTTTTTTATTTCTTGTTACAGAGGTAACAAAGAATAAAAAATGTCTGATGTCAGCCATTTTTAAGGGTTCGCTACACAAAGGGTGCAATCGGGATTCTATTACTAAGCCTACGCCATATGTGAGTCTGTTTGTTCTCAATCTTTGGCTATGTATTTTAAACCGTAATGAAAGACCTTCACAGAACAGTTACTTCGTTAGATATACTATGATGATCTGGTAGGTATACAATAAATGCAATACAAAACACTATATTTATTATACCCGGCATGCTTGCAGCGCAAGAAAACCACGTCACGAAAAAGTGTTTTACCTCTTCCTCGTTTATGGTTGCCTAATACTTTAGTAACATATGAAAACTTATTGGATATTGTTTATACAAAAATACTATAACATGACTAATAAATTGAGAGTAAGTGGGTGAAAATTACTTTAAGACCTATTGTCATACAACAATAATTAAACGCAAGCAAAGCTTAAAAAAAACCGACTTCACCGCTTTATCTTCGTAACCTTGATCAGATTTAATGTATTAAACACGCATTATAGACTATAACTCAAAACTACTGATCAGATCAAATCGGCTTACAACGAAAGAAGTAATGAGGTAACTTTTGAAGTCGGTTAAACGAGAACATCATCAAAGTAGTCCACAAAATAGGCATTATTGGCGATATTTCAAGAACTACTCATCAGATCTTGATCAAATTTCTAACTAAAAATAATTTTCGAAATCGGCTCACGCGAAGAGAAGTAATGAGGTAAAAAAAAAATACAGTCGACTTGAGTACGTCCTCCTTTTTGGGAAGTCGGTAAAAAACATTAAAAGCGTTCGAGCCGTTTCAGATGAGTTCGACCACAAACACCGTGATACGAGATTTTTATAATATATTACAAGAATAAGTATACATATCACATGTCGAATCAATTTGAATAACGCAAAAAAACCCGCTAGGCAAACTATTTTAACCGCCAGGCTGACTACTGGGAAATACTGAAAACTACTAATTCGTTACTGGATCAATAACTATTAAGTAGTATTCAGAGTTTGGCGCAATTACTAATAGCCCCCACATTCTAACTCTATACGTATAATTGTTTAAAACCGACAAAAAACCCTTATGTGTCGTTGTATACACAGGCAAAGCAACGGGGCGTAGCTATGAAATATAAAGGGTGAAAATGAAAATCCATTG
The DNA here is from genome assembly GCA_948107665.1 of Lomographa bimaculata. Classification (NCBI taxonomy): domain Eukaryota; kingdom Metazoa; phylum Arthropoda; class Insecta; order Lepidoptera; family Geometridae; genus Lomographa; species Lomographa bimaculata. The sequence continues at coordinate 9,877,590 of OX403604.1, read as the reverse complement.
TCTGTCCCTCTCGACTATTTTACTTGAATATTCATGTATGTAAATGACGTGTGACGGGAATACGCACCTGAAGGGTTGTTTTTAGGAATTAGGACGATTTGGGGTAAAACATGATGAGGTAGTAACCTTTCTCGCTTTGAAACTTTTATAAAGGTGCGGGGCGATGTCCGATCATCAGAATATTGTTGGTGAGATTTGTTTTATACAAGGTTACTTTGAATTAACACTCCATATTCCGTAGGTGGGTTAGGTATCAACAATGCGACCAAAAATAAATAAATAAATAATTTAAACGCAAGCAAAGCTTGAAAGAACCGCCTTCACCGCTTTATCTTATTTATAACGCGTTATCGCAACTATTGATCACATTCAATGAATTAAAAATGCATTATTGAGAATAACTCAAAAATTACTGGTCAGGTCTTGATCAAATTTAAATGGGATCAATGTGAAAGCACCAGCTTTCAAACAAAAAAAAAATCAAAATCGTTTCACTTTGAAATAAGTTATGAGGTGTGAAGTCGGTAAAAAAATACTTTGTTTATTTTTTATGGATTTTGTGTTGATAAGTAGGCAAACTACCAAGCTATGATTAAAACCAATTATCCAACACGTAAAATCAAAACTCCACCTGCGGAGTATGGAGCGTTAAGACAAAGTAACCTAGTGTATAAGACAGCTTAAAAATATTTAACTGTGATTAAAAATTATATATTTTTATATTCAGTTGGTTTCTATTCCAGGCGTAGTGTGCTCACCATGCTCGATATACTCACTGACTAAATAAGTAAGATATTTATGAATATTAGTTTTTTTTTCTATATATTATAGCTTTTGAGTATCATTTTGTTTATTTATTGTCCTTATAGCTTTTGAGTATCATTTTGTTTATTTATTCGTCACTTTGTTGTTTTCCTCGGGTAAACAAAGCGGTTTAATGTAAGAAGAGTATGACAATTCTTTACATAAAATGTCATTACAAACAAGTTTCTGTAAAACGAGCTCGCTTATCATATTTTTAAATTAAAATTTTTTGTCCGTTAACATTTTACTCAGTTCTAGATATTTTTTTTACGTAATACAATTTAACGATTGCTTATTCTATTTTTTCCCGTATTAGGCATTAAACCGTTTATTTATAAATAGCTAAATTGTTCGTTAAGCCCTCTTAAATTAATATATTATGTTTTTTTTATGTTAGCGTGACATTTAATATTAGTCAATTTATTACAAAAAATATTTTAACATCGAAGATTTATCGACCGTTTATAAAATAAATGCTTCATACATTAGTTTCTAAACTAACTTATCAAAATATAATTAAAACATCCGTTATTAGACATTTAACTCTACAAATAAATCATGGTGAGACAAACCGAAGCTTCGAGCGAGAAACCATCGATCACGCAGCACGCTGAAATTCGTAGGTCCGTAGGCCTGCTACAGCCAGTCGCGCTCTGTTCGTAGCCAGCTACACTCGTAGCACCGCTACGCTGCTACGACTTGCCCACGCGATTTACTTACTATAAACAGTGTAGTGAAGTGATTAGCGGGACTTGGGAGTTAATTAGAAGTTCACTGCTGACATCACGTAAGTTTTTCTTATTTTATAATTTAAAAAATAAATATATTTATAGTTGACAGTTGTAGTGTTTTGTTTTCCTGTATAAGTGTCTCATTATCAACTTTAGTGCTGTTTTAAATTCGCGCCGCGTGGCACATGTGATAAGGAAGTTGGCCTCAGAAAAAATAGGTCAACGATCTCTGTAGGTAACAATTATGTTAGTATATTTATCCTTAACGTCATTTGGATAATTTCGTGGGCTATTTTTAGAATGCGTTCATTTGATATTAACGAGGTAGTGAACTTAGCGTTGTTTGTATTATTTAAATGAAATTAAATTGGTATGGATGATAACATTTTAGCAGCAGTTACTAGTTGAAATTACAAATTGATTATATATTAAAAAGATATGCCATCAGTGTATTGCATTTGAGTTCACCGTACATCATTTATAGCAGCATGTGTGCAATATTTTTACAGATAGTTTAGATAATTGCACTGCACATGCCATAATATTTTCATTTTTCAAAAGTTGATTAGTTAATGCATAATTGAATCAGAAAATTATTATGTATCCAAGAATTATTTTATATATCCGGGTTTCTAAATCTACTTGTACTGAACATTATCCCACCAGCTGGGTAAGTCTTGATTTAGTCGAGGGTAGTATACAGGATAGGTTTAGGATGAGATTGGCTCTTAAATGTAGCTACCGGAACATCGTTTAATATTTAAATTCATTGGTATGGATGATAACATTTTAGCAGCAGTTACTAGTTGAAATTACAAATTGATTATATATTAAAAAGATATGCCATCAGTGTATTGCATTTGAGTTCACCGTACATCATTTATAATCTAAGGCAATCTACCATAAACGCATCTAATCTCACATCCCCTCCCTAAATTCAAAGACTTGTATCATGGGTGCCAAAAACACGAAATCACATATATATATATATATATATATATACACTATTATGCTAAATTTATATATTTATATATAAATATAAATTTAGCATAATACAGATTATTTGCAATAATGTCAAACAAACAAAGTACAGCGTGGCCTTTTAACGTTTATGTATTCCTGATACTTCTGTTCTGAGGTCGCATACCTACATAAATATTACTTTCCAATTTGCCAGCTTCTTCAATCAAAAAAAAATTTGCATTGTGAATTGGGTAAAGGATCTTGGAGAAATCAGTGTTATTTTTAAATAATATTTACACTTTAGTCAAGATATTAAGTTGTATGTCCTATTCCAAAATCTAGATTGTCTATATACGAAATTTCTTTCAAATCCGTCTATCCGTACAGTAGGGAGAATGTATGTAAATATTTTTCCTCTTCTGTGGTCCATCCGTCACAGATACATATCGTTTAAAAGATTCGCAAACACACGGCTTACATAATATACAGCTTTATAATAGTAATAATAATATTTATCTGACATTAACTATGTCTCACGGCTTTTTCCAAAGCTTGAAATCTATAAGCCGTTAAATCATCACTTATCTTGTAGGCATACGTGCTCCATCGTTATTGCATCGTCACTTAGCATCAGGTGAAATGGTGCTCAAATTTTTGCCTATCACGTATTGAAGAACTTTTCAGCATTCACGGAGATTCCTTTTTTCAAACATTCTGTAATATAAATTCACACACATAAACTCTCAGATTTATGGTTGTAATTGTGTGTGTCATGTGAATATTTCCGGCAACCACGACACAAGTCATCGAACTAAGTGTGGGGCTGTGAGTGTGAAATCGATTATGGTTTATGTTTTTTTTATAAAAGATGTGTGATTCAAGATTCTCTGGTATGAGTAAGATATTTAAGATTTTAGTGACTACAGAGAGTCACTGAAATGTTGATAATGTGGACTGACGTCAGCCTCTCTGCAGAATGGTAAGTTTGAAGTGGTCTGAGGTAGAGTGTTCTCATGTTACTCTGTCGACTCTGCACAAGAAGCCTAGTATCATTATTATTAGAAACTTTTGTATCTATCGGATTTTTATTCTTGATTCATAATTATGCGTATCATAAAAATTTGGTGAAATTGGTATTATTAATGTTTATGTAATATGATATATCTTCTTCTATCTTATAAATAAAAATTGCCACAAGGAAAAAAAATATTATTTTTATATACTTTTTTCCATATAATATACTTCTCGTTTCATTCTCTAGTGGTGACTTGAAAAAGTCTACCGATTTGGGTGTTCATTATTTGTTGTGTTCGTAATTGTCACGACAAGTTTTGTATGATAGAAAATTTACCGGAAATTGCACCCGCGCGAAGCCAGGGCGGGTCGTATAGCGAATCGATACACTTCAAAACCATGTCACCGACATTCCACTACATTGCGTTATTCCTCTCCATTTTGAGGTTGTCAGGGAGAGATCACTTTTAGCGATAAAGCTGCCAATTAATTAAGTTATTTTAGTGATTGTTTATCCTTTCTTTTTTTGTTGTTACTTATGACGATACTTTAGGGTATGAGGTTTTGTGCAATAAGATTATTCCCATTCATCTTGAAAACGGTTTGATAGATTTAGATAGGGTTTTTTATTTGAAAGGTAACTTGATCTAGTGTGCTCCTAGCTACGTTTAGTGCAAATCGCTGCCGTTTTAGAGGTTGCAGATGGAATAAATGAAAGAAAGTTTTTTTTAAATAAATCATAATAAGACGTAAAATTTTTATCCTACTCCATCATTATCATCAGGCGTACTAATACGGAACGCCGATAGCTCCGTTGTTGTAGTAAACGCGCTTCGCAATCCAGCGGTCATGGTTTTAAATCCTATGACGGGCTTCAGCCACACAGGAAAAGGGTAAAATCATGATACAATTCTAAATGATATGGAAGGACATGTTTTTTCGCTTTTCTGGCTACCTACACTGTACCAAAATATAGTCATAATTTACTGTATAAATAGATAATTTTACCGCCAAGCTTTAAGTGATATGTGATAGCACCGCCTTGGTTTTGACCACTCACGACCATATAATTTCTGATCAACTTACTAGTCTATCAGAGGTGAATAGATACATAACACTATAACATTCCACTACTTCATAAATACAAGCGTTTTTTCAACACGTCAAAAGAACTGAACAGATTTTACTGAAAAAAAAAATGTGTAATGTAGATATCTGCAATAACATTATAGGCTAAATTCAAATTTGATAAACGCGGCGAGGTAAAGCTTGTATGACATATTACATAAACGCTTTCACACTCACAGCCCTACACTTAGTTCGATGACTTGTGTCGTGGGTGCCGGAAACATTCACATCACATACACAATCACAACCAGATCCAGAAACTTAAATTTTTCTTGGGGAGAAAACTTGCGTTCCCGCCGGGAATTGAAGCTACTCGTACTTGCTTAGAAGGCTTACGCGCCCCTGTTGGCGCGTACGCCTTCTACAAAGCCATCAGGCAGTTCGAATAGAATGTTATGGATTTTGTTGTAGTGCTATATCTGTTTTATATTATTAGTTTTACAGTAGGGACTAAAAATTATAACAATATATGTAATATTGGTCAACATGTTATTAATTTATGACGAAACAATGAATTATTACGTCATGCATGACGAATTATAGTTACCAGGTCCCAAGCGGCTACATATTACGACTAAACTCAATGTAAGTTTGTTCCCAAGTATGAAAGATACATTTCAAACTCCGTTACAAACGCAGTAAAGCTGCCTTCTCTACAGAACAGTGTTGATACTGTAGATATAACATTCGATCATAATATAAATCGTTAGATTCACAGTCTTTATTTTAATATATATCCCTGCTAAAAGTTATTTTGTAATTTTTTTTGTGTGTGTGTTCAGGTGGATTCAAGAATGGTTAGTAGCAGAATAAATATTTATTCATGAAAAAAAATATGCAAAGTAAAACTTATTTTCTCCTGGACGGGAATAAGTTACTCGGATTTGGTAAAGTACAAGGTAAACATAAACATGAAGGAGGTAATCATTTAGTAATTATAGATTTAGTATGGTATTAAAGTACTAGACAACCATAAACGTGAACGAAGCAAAATGCTTTTTCTACCTATTTCACAAAAAAAAGAAGGAGGTACTCAAGTCAGTCGACTTGAGTACCTCCTTCTTTTTTTTGTGAAATATAATACAGTCGTATTATATTTTTGTGAAATATAATACAGTCGTATTTGTATGGAAGATGTTGCTTTCCAATTCGTCCCATTTAAATTTGATCAAGATCTGATCAGTAGTTATTGAAATATCTTCAATTATGCGTGTTTAGTACAATTAATCTGCAAAGTTCCGAAGATAAAGCGGTGGAGTCGGTTTTTTTAACCTCTGCTTGCATTTAATTATTTTTTACGTGGCATTGCAACGGATGCGGTGACGACTGTGGGACGCGGCCTATCAGCCTAACATAATAAAACAAACTAATGAGAATTACAACTGGCACTTTAAGTAATAGTGACTATTAATCCTCCTTAGTTACCCTGCGTCTGTTACCCGGCCGTCGATCTTATTCTAGAAGGTCCATACAATATTAACAACTCTAGGGCCATGAGTTCCTAACTTTCGAATAATAACCTTGAGGTGGCGTGACCGGGGAAAATAAGTAATACTTCTCAGGGTCACATTATACTTTCTTATAAATAAAGGACACGCCACCTGAATAATAAATGCCCCCGAAGCTATAATTTGTGACTGTGGTAAATAAAGGTTTACGGCCCTTGATTTATATAGTACTTAGTATTTTTGTTAATGATTTTGCTACGCCTATAGGGGTATAAGCTTAAACAAACTATACAATAGACTAGATGCCTGAACAATCTATTTAGTCTGTCTTAATATTATCAAAAAAATACATATATTTTCTTTGTCTTAAAAAACTGACTTCATTGCTTATATTTCGGTTTTGGCTTGACTGATTTCAATAAAATTTATATGGGACCACCTCTGAAGTATACTCTACCAAAAAAATAAAAATCATCAAAATCGAGTCATAATTGGCGAAGATATCGTAACATACAATAAAAAAATATATACAGTCGAATTGAGAACCTCCATTTTTGAGAACCTCCTTTTTTGAAATCCCGCGTGATGTCACGCCTCAGTAAAAGTGTAGTACTAGTGTCACGAGCCTCCACTCCCGAACTTTGATGGTCTTTGTCTTTATCAATTTATATTGATTTGTTTCCATTTTTTTATAATCTAACCGACGGACTTATTAGTTTTTTTTACCTAGGCTTCATCTCAATTGTCTTTAACATGGGATTATATTTTCAACCGACTTCATAAAAGGAGGTTCGACTGTATGTTTTTTTTGTATTTTACGCGATATCTCCGCCAATTGTAAATCGATTTAGATGTTTTTTTTTTGTTTGGTATATACTTCAGAGGTGGTATCATATAAATTTTATCGAAATCGGTCAAGTCAAAACCGAAATATAAGCGATGGAGTCGGTTTTTTAGGCTTTGCTTGCGTTTCAATTATGTCGGTACAGCATTGTTTTTGGTCCAAAACAAACGATAATAAATTTTTCATACACCACGGTAAACATACGCTGATAAAATCATAACCCTCCTGTTAGCTTCGCCGTAGTGGAGTAAATAGGTCTAAGCAATACGACAATAACTGTAAGATAGGATAAGCCATTCGGTGAATAATCTTCGCTGACGTATACATTCGACGACCTTCCATGTTTAAAGTCCCGAAAGCTTCAATCAATCGCTTGCCAGTGACAATAAAAAAGCAATTAAACCTTTGAAATGCAAAGGCAGCAGTATCGGAGCTGTGATCGAGGTCAAGTAGCTTTTTGGCTGTAGGTTTAATCAAAGTGTTAATCACTTTTCCTTTCAATACCTTTGTACAAAAGCTAACCAGGATAAGTACAAACTCTTTTTTGTTCTTTTTACCGACTTCCCAAAAAAGGAGGAGGTACTCAAGTTGACTGATTTTTTTTTTGTGTGTTACCTCATAACTTCTCTCCACGTGAGCCGATTTCGAAATTTTTTTGTTTGATATTGCTTTCTAATTGGTCCCATTTAAATATGATCAAGATCTGATCAGTAGTTCTTGATATATCGTCAATAATGCCTATTTTGTGGACTACTTTGACGATGTTCTCGTTTAACCGACTTCAAAAGTTACCTCATAACGTCTTTCGTTGTGAGCCGATTTTGATGTTTTTTTTTTGAACCTGGTGCATTTCATGTGGTCCCATTGAAATTTGATCAAGATCTGATCTCTAGTTTTTGAGTTATAGTCAATAATGCGTGTTTAATACATTAAATCTGATCAAGGTTTCGAAGATAAAGCGGTGAAGTCGGTTTTTTATGCTTTGCTTCCGTTTAATTATTGTGGATATTATTTAATAGATTGCTTGTAAGATGAAGATAAAATGTTGCTTGCTTGCTCGTCGAATGAACTAGTGAGCAGTCATTGGGGTATCAGGCTTTTTCAGACCGCCTGAAGACTTCCAACATAGCTTAACAACTGTTGTCTTATGACTAACAACCGGGATCGATGTCTTATCGTGCCTTCCAAAGTACGGTAACACTCAGTTGAAAATCCCACTGTCAAAACGGTCATCCATGAAGAACATTAAACAACAAACAAACGCATTCACACTCACAGCCCACACTAAGTTCAAATACTTGTATCGTGGGTGCCGGAAATATTCACATCACATACACATTACACCCAGAACCAGAAGCACAAATATCCCTAGGGTAGGAATTTTTGCTCCTGCCGGGAGTCGAACCCAGGACCCACGGCGCATTGCTTAGTCTTTTACGATTGACCAAGCCGACCGCGACAAGACTAGTGTAACGAAAATGTTAAATTTGCTCTCACATTAAATTCATTTTCAATCAACTTCAAAAAAGAGGTTCTCAATTCGACTGTAGGTTTTTTTATGTATGTTACGCGATATCTCCGCCAATAATGAATCGATTTTGATGTTTTTTTTTGTTTTTAGGGTGACTTCAGAGTTGGTACCATAAATATTTTATCGAAATCGGTCAAGCTAAAATCGAAATATAATCGATGAAGTCGGTTTTTTAAGCTTTGCTTGCGTTTCAATTATTTTGTCTTTGTTAGGCAAACGATTGACTACTATCTCACCTGATGTTAAGTGACGATGCGGTCGAATAATAATAATGTATATTAAATTCTAGCGTAGATTTGAGATTTCTAATGACTCCGCAACAACAGTTAGCTATTAGCTTTTAGCTAGTTAGCCAAGTTGCAAGCTCCAGGAAGTTCAAACTTGTTGTGGGAACCAATTGCCCCATTTATGATAGTATACCATCGATTTTCTACTTTTGATCATTTAGTTCTACGACTTTCTTCTAAATTACATATTTTCGATAATTAAGATGATGATTTCTGTACAATCTATAATTTATTGTTGTTTAAACTGTCTTAAGAACGGAATCGTGTAATATACATGCCAACGCCAATCGCCTCTTTACAACAATTTTAAGATTTATTTGAAAAATCATTAAACATCATGTGCAATACAATACAATAACTCTTTATTGACACCAAAAGATAAATACAGAGAAACTTATAAAATAAAGGTACAATGGGCGGTCTTATCGCTAAGAGCGATCTCTTCCAGACAACCTTTGGACGGAAATATAAACAAAAGTGAAAGTAGGGATGGTGGCGCGATAAAATGAATGAAATAAATTATAATAATAATACTAATATTTTAAACTAAATAAACAATACATACTATTAAAAATAACAGAATACCTAATTTAATAAACTTACATAAAATAAATAAATAATTACAAACAACAAGCAATAGTACCACGTTAGACGTTGGTCTCAATTGTAGGAACGATGACCCAAGAGGTTTCCGGTATTTTTCTACCGACTTCACAAAAAAGGAGGAGGTACTCAAGTCGATTGTATTTATTTCAATTTTTTGTGTGTGTTACCTCATATCTTCGTTCCACGAGAACCGATTTCGAAATTTTTTTGTTTGTAAGAATGTGCTTTCCAATTGATCCTATTAAAATTTGATCACGATCTGATCAGTAGTTCTTGAGATATCGTCAATAATGCGTGTTTAGTACATCTAATCTGATCAAAAGTTCCGAAGATAAAGCTATGAAGTCGGTTTTTTTTAAGCTTTGCTTGCGTTTAATTATACATATTACCCTGTGTAGGATTCCTTTTTAGGGTTCCGTACCCAAAGGATAAAACGGGACCCTATTACTAAGACTCCGCTGTCCGTCTGTCTGTCCCTCTGTCACCAGGCTTGTATCTCATGAACCGTGATAGTTAGACAGTTGAAATTTTCACAGATGATGTATTTCTGTTGCCGCTATAACAACAAATACTAAAAAACAGAATACAATAAATATTTAAGGGGGCTCCCATACAACAGACATGATTTTTTTGCCGTTTTTGACATTGGTACGGAACCCTTCGTGCGCGAGTCCGACTCGCACTTGGCCTGTTTTTTTATTATTTATTGAGAGCTAGTTTGGGATCATAAATCTTCATCCATTCACTATTATTGATACATCGGTCATTTGTATCACACAGTAAAGCCGAAACATATGGAACTAATGTTAGTGACCCTTGAGGTAACTACGTTTTTCGCTACATCCTGGCAATAGTCCAAACTCTTTAAGAGCAATGACCGGCTCTTATTGACGGCGAGACGGAGGGAAGAGGATGTTCTTTTCTTAAAAATGTTTAAAGTATTTTGGGTGAATCGCCGGTTTTTTAATCAAAATGTTTAAAGTATTTTGGGTGAATCGCCGGTTTTTTAATCAAAATGTTTAAAGTATTTTGGGTGAATCGCCGGTTTTTAATCACTAGTACTACAAAGCGTAGAGTTCACTAAATCAAGTTAACGCTCTTAACGCGGTGTTACTAAATTCTCCGATAGGTCATAATTATACGTTCTTCAATGGATGTGATGACGTTTGATTTTGACAGCTCATTAACATTTGATCGCAATTTTATGTCGCAGTAGACAATAGATTTTGTCCTTTTCCGGAGTTTGATGTAATCGCTCCATAGAAAGTCTCTTTTGGAGCGTACTTCAATAGAAATAGTTTTGTTTGATACTCTAACAATTGCCTATTATTAAGTATATTTTGGATTTGTTGATCAGTCAAACCTATAAGTACAATAATTTAAACGAAAGCAAAACTTTAAAAACCGACTTCATCGCTTAGATTTCGATTTTGGTTTGACTGATTTCGATAAAATCTATATGGATATATGGACCACCACTGTAGTATACTCTACCAAACAAAAAAAAAACATCAAAATCGATTCATGATTGGCGGAGATATCGCGTAACATACAAACAAAAAAAACTAACAATCGAATTGAGAACCTCCTTTTTCGAAGTCGGTTGAAAATAGTTGTTTACTATCTTAGCTCACTAGCCACTAACTTTTTCTAATCTTTTGCAACTGCAAAATCTATCAGCTTTAAGGATATCTTATTAAAAACAAAATAGTAACATATGCGTCGCGACTAACTGAAATTATATATGTCGTGCATTGATTATTGTCTTTTGTCGCTATCTAAAGATTTTTCACTTTTACCGAACAAAAAGTCCTCTGACACGTCCGAGCCCCGGCCCCGGTTCAATTTATTATCACCGACACTATTTCCTCTCCGAGGCGTTTCACCTTTTTGTCGGTCCTTTCACGCGTGGGCTCAGCGGGGAATATGTGTCAGAAATCCGAACGTTGGAAATGTGCCGTGTATTTTTCGCTTTACTAGTTGTTATTTTCGCTTTGAATATAGCCAGGATATAGATTTGAGCATTCATAGAATGCACTAACGCCAAGTAAGTAGAACTCGTCGCTAAACTTATCAACGAAGACTTCATCACTATGTGAACTTCGAGGGTATTCAGCTCCTCCACAACATGGGCATATTGAGAACACTCAAGAGAACTAACCCTTATGAGTTAATAGTGTTGTGATAGTGTAGTATTGTGAGTGCATCTTATCAAGACCATATACCGTACCCGGCGATAAATATTGCACATCGACCTTTGGAAAGAGACAATCGGTCAATTTATTTTATTTGTACATCTCAACTCATCTCAATATCGACCTGCAACAGTAAGAGAAGTATTAATGGATACAGTCTTAGTTTACAATTCTATTTAGCAGTAGGTCAAATTTATATAACTCATTAGTCTTTATTACAACATTAAGCACATATGTACACATATATGCATAAATAACCGGCCCGGGCTTCGCTCGTGCAATTTCCGGTGGAATAAAAAATATTATTTATTGGATCTTATTGTATATATAAACCACTCGAATCTACCTGAACACATAAAAATCGTTCCAGGCATTTAGGAGTTTAGTCACATACACACGTACAAAATATATAAAGATAAAACCAGTTGATGACGTATGAGGCAAATTTTCTTTTTTCTACCGAGTTCACAAAAAAGGAGGAGGTACTCAAGTCGACTGTATTTTAACAGGTAGAAATTATTGAATAATTTTCTGGTGCAGATATTATCGCAGAGATATTTATAGTATAGTTTAGGTAATATCTCGGGACTTAATCGCGCTAAAAAACTATTTTTATTTACGTCGACGTTTCGGCCAAGTTGCACTGGCCATCTTCTCGAGACCATGGCCAATGCAACTTGGCCGAAACGTCGAGGTAAATAAAAATAGTTATTAAGCGCGATTAAGTCCCGAGATATTACCTAAACTATGTGTTCGAATCGCGAAAGTTTAAAAATTACAATATTTATAGTAACATATTTATGCTCGTGACTGTACCCAGGCACAGTGCCAACCAACTAAACTATAATCTGGACCCTTTAATGTAGATATCATAAATGGTATCATGTGTAGGTTTCTCGACGTACCATTAGTAGCCTCGTGTATCCGAGTTGAATTAACATCTTCCTACTAATTAACCTCCGTTAATGATACCTATTTATAGATTCAAAGTAAGTAGATACTGGTTATTATTATTACTCGTGAACTTTGTGTCTCCTCAGTTACAGTAATTTACCATAATTACTTAGTAATGCGATATGTTTTATTTATAGAATGGAGTATAATTTGTTTCATGAAACTTGTATCTAATTTATACAATAAAATAATGTTATTTTTGTATTTGGAATCAAGATTTCACCAGGATCCCACATAAGGAACAATCATTTGTCTTGGGATTCTGTCTCTTTCACTCCGGTGTTTATTACATAAAGATATACATTCTATTGATAGATAAGAATTTTAAATTTATTAAAAGAAAAAAAATAGATAATTACATCATTATTATTATTAACAATCCGTTCAACTTAATAAGAGATTTAGTTCTTTGGAAGTTATGTAATCTCTCTTCTATTCCAAACTATATTTATACACCGAGAAAAATGTATTGTTGCCGTTACTAACATTATAGTAACTATATAAAATATTTTTAAGCTATTGCATAGCTTCTATCGCGGGCCTTGAGCGTGGAGACCTAATCCAGAAATTCCGTAACGAAAAAACCTAACGCCCCCCACGACTTCACAAAAAGTTTTCGGTTACGTTGATTTGCGAACTCCGTACAGATGCATTCGATTCAGTATCCAATACCAATCGGCTACTGAGTCTTCTAACTATAACATCGAAATAAGCCTATAGGTTTTGACGTTTACGTTTTTAAAGTAAACGTCAAGATCTATATGCTTATTTCGAAGTTATAGTTAGAAGACTCGGTAGCCGATTGGTACTGGATACTGAATCGTATGCATCGGTACGGAGTTCGCATCTCAACGTGACCGAAAACTTTTTGTGAAGAAAAATGAAACTGAAAAATAAAAAATGCTATGCAATAGCTTTACCGCGGCAGTCCCCGAGTGCCACACGTCTTTTTTTTATTTTTATTTTGCATATATATGTGACAACTATAATTATTTACTAACAATCACAAAATGATACAAAACAAAAATTAGGAATATATAAAAAAGGTCCCCATTATATGGCAATAAAAATATTAAATAAAATTCCCGCCGAAATCAGAAAAGCAAAAAAAAAATTACTAAATTTCATTTAATAAATCGATGCTACTATACCGTAAAAGAATTTGTTTAAGAAAATATTGTTACGGTCCCACGATAAATACACAATTAACACATTTAATGTAATTTCCCGCCTAATTCATTTCTAATTACATTCATAAATAATTAATTACTACCTAGTTAAATTTAGATTTAAGATGTGCATGTTAACATATAATTTTTTTTTTCAAACTTTGTCTATACTCGTTGCTATATACGCCCTTCCAGGGTGCATGTAAATAATTATAATTAAGTGTTATTGTAATTTTTACATGTGTGCAATCCTGCTTAATATTATAAATCCGAAAGTTTGTGTGTAAGTGTGTAAGTATGTTAGTTCCCTCTTCACGCTTTAACGGCAGAATGGATTTGGATGAAACTTGGAATGTTCATAGATTATACCTAGGATTAACACATAGGCTATTTTACTTGATAATAGCAGGCGAAGGCGCGGGGCACGGATAGTAAATAAATAAATATATAATAACTAGCTTATTTTGTAAAATGAACGTAGTAACTGTAATTTTGACTAGAAAATATGTTTCTGAGGACTTTGGTAGTCTAGTTGCCCCATTTTTTTTCTCCATGTAGAAAAGTCGCCAGGATAATTACTGGGTATATGACCTGTAACGCTTTAAGTCTTAGAGAGAGACGCGCATTGCAATGTTCTTCATTTTATTAGTCAAAGATTGGATTATATGCACTATAGATGTATGGATTCCACCCAGATTTTTCTCGAGATGGCTGTAATTTTGTGAATCTGGCAGTAAAGTCATTAACTTTCAGGAGTGCCTCCTTGGGGCCCATGTGAATAAACGATTTAGATTTTTCGTGTTGAGATAGGTGTGTCTTGTCACTTATCATCAGGCGAATAACTTGCTTATGTTTCATTTTAGCATTAAGAAGAGACTAAGAAGATTTTTGGGCTCTAGATTTACTATTGTTGGCACACTCTCACAGAATATAGAAATCACGATGCAAAAAATAGAATCAATCAAACTTGGTTCTCCGTGATTTAGCGTAAGTTCTCTAATATTAAAGATATTCTAAATTTGATTGAAATCCATTACGCCGCTAGAGAAATAAACATCTTGCAAACAAATTTTAGCATATATTTAGTTGTATGATTTAATGATGCTAAAAAACACCCTTATGTGCTATTCAATAAGCGTTACTATCGACTGCGGTAACAAACATTAGTAGTCTCCGTCGCATTTAATGAATCATTATGTAGCTAAAACTGCTCTGCAGCATTACTATACCAAGTACTATTATAAAATGGCAAACTTACGGAACCCATTAGATAAGTAAGCAAAGAGCTGGATGCAATCAGCACTTAGAGCGGGAGCCGTAAGCGACGCCTTTTTCAGCCTAGCTTAGGGTCAAAACCCATTATGTACTTTAGGTTTTATATTAGTATGCTATCACTATACACATCGACACTTAAGCGGTAGATTAAAAATAACATACACGCTTTTACACTCACACCCCTACACTAAGTTCGATGTGTTGTGTCGTAGGTGCCGGAAACATTCACATCACACACACAATTACACCCAGAACCGGAAACTCATTTTTTTCTTGGGGAGAAAACTTGTGCTCCCGCCTGAAATTGAACTATTTAGAAGGCGAACGGTCACCAAACTAAGACTACGTAGGTATTATTTTATTTTTATCTTTAATTTTATATAATTTAACTACGATTCAATATTTAAAAATGGGTACTTCCCAACGGATCATAGTATCGGATTTTCACATTAACCGATCATAAAAGTTGTTCCCATCTGATCATAAGATCAGTTGCAACTAAAATAAATTATATATTATTCTTCCCAACTGATCATAAGATAAATTATTATATGTTGTTGTTCTCAACCGATCATAGGATCTGTTGGAACTTAAATAAATATCTGTTATACCTACTCATTGGATCATAAGAATTATGTTTATGTTTTTGACTTATTTTGTCGCGATTCTTTGCGTCTACGATTCTTTATTGTTTTCAAAGTGTTAAGCTATACGAAAAATCGATATTTCGAATTTTCAAATTATTGTTATTGATTCTTGAAATATGGATTTAATAATCTGAAATAAATAAATTGTATTGAATTAGTACCTTTTCCCCATTTCGAAAACACTCCGCTTACTCCTGGCACCATGTAGTTTTATTTAGCATGAAAAATACCTTATTAATATCATATAATATTATTTCTAAAAAGCTTAGAAAGTAATGGTTTAGGTTTAGTTATGGTTGTAGGTGATTTAAGGATAGATAATTTGAATGGAGTCGACATTGATCACCTTGGTAATGACATTCACGGGTGATCAAAGGACACTAAAGAGTCATCTATAATTACCCAGGTGATCATAGTGAAATAGACTTATAATATCACAATGAAAAGCAATATATCGCATTCAATTGACGACCCAGTTGGTGCAGTGGGCAGGTTTCTATATATATTTTTTTCTAATGGACATTTGTGTTTCTGATTCTGGGTGTGATTATGTGTAATGAACCACTGTGAATGATGAATACACCCACGATACAAATCTTTCAATTTAGTGCGAGTGAGTGAGTAATCGTTTGTTTAAATAATACATCGTCTCCAGACCGAAACTTGTGAATTATGTTGTAAATTTTAAATCCAAATATACCGCAATTAAGACGAGCAAGCTTAAAAATACAGACTTCACCGCTTTATCTTCGGAAGCCTTGATCAGATTAATACGCATTATTGAAGATAACTAAAAAAATACTAGTCAGATTTTGATTAAATTTAAATGAAACCTCATGAGAAGTATACCCTTTGAAATAAAAAAATATTTTTCCAAATCGGTTCAAGCGTCTTCGAATCGGTGAAAATACATAAAATTTAAGAGATTTCGACAAATACCTAATAAGAACCTGCTCCTTTTTTGAAGTCGGTTAAAAAGAAAAAATGAAAGAAGCACACAACAGGGGCGTTAGGTTTTGACCATAATGCGGGGAAGAACGGATTATATACATACGCCGCGGTTTCAGAAACTTACTTTCTATCTTAACGCTTATTATTGCAGAACAGTTTTGCATATATATATTTTTATGCCTCAGTTTTAATTAAGTATTTCTAATTGTAGCAATTTATTTATCAAATGTATGTCGTTAATTATTTGGCATATTACCTATTATATGACAAGCTGATTATAAAGTGAGGTAAAGTCTTAAGGTGAAGAGCGCTTTGCAGAGCCACGCCACGCGATGGCCACGATATTTCGATATTTATAGTTTCAATGTCAAGGAATAATTGAAACGCAAGCAAAGCTTAAAAAACCGATTTCATCGCTTATATTTCGGTTTCGACTTGACCGATTTCGATCAAATGTATATGGGACCACCTCTGAAGTAAACTCTACCAAATAAAAAAAAACATAATTGGCGGAGATAACAAAACAAAATAAACGCAATTACACTCATAGCCCAACACTAAGTTCAAAGACTTGTATCGTGGGTGCCGGAAACATATCGCGTAACATACAGTCGAATTGAAAAATACTCTGAGATGACAAAAATGAATATAGAATACGTACGTTTACATATGTATTTTACATGGGATCCTCAAGCTACTTATACATGCTTCTAGATTTGCTAAAGGCGCTGGATAACTAAAAAAAAAAAGAAATAAAACTTTATTCAGGATACAATAAAATGGATTATATTAGATAAGTAAAATAAACATTAAATATACCACAGTTATAATAAAATGCTGTAATGTTGTGTCAATCACACCGCACAACTAAGGTGGTGAAGCCTTAGTCACTGATTTTCAGTCGTAATCCATAGTCATGACGCATTTATACGTATATATAATTGATATATTTCTTTATTATTGTATTATCTCCCATAATGTGAATAAGAAATTGTTTTAATAAAATATTGCTTAAGATTGCACTAACACTGCAAAGCGTTACAATTTGTCAGTTCACCAATAATTTATTCATGATTCTCTTGATAAAAGTAAAGTTGACATACCTCGTACTTGGAGTAACTACTGTTAATAACTAATGACCTTTAATCGTCTAACTTAGAAATCAATTTCAATATCTCCGGCAATTATGAATCGATTTTGGTGTTTTTTTGTTTGGTAAAATATACTTCAAAGCTGATCCCATATTAATTTTAAATAATATTAGCCGAAATATAAGCGATGAAGTCGGTTTTTTTAAGCTTTGCTTGCGTTTCAATTATAATCAAAACAAAAACAAACGCATTCACACTCACAGCCCCACACTAAGTTCAAATACTTGTATCGTGGGTGCCGGAAACATTCACATCACACACACACACTACACCCAGAACCAGAAGCACAAATATCCCTTGGAAAGGAATTTGTGCTCCTGCCGGGAATCGAACCCAGGACCCACGGCGCAGAGGGCGGACACCTGTCCACTGAACCAACTAATCGTAATCGTAATGGGTCGTAAGCCAGGTAATTTACATAGGGTGCGTAGATATACACGGAATACCGTGAATGTTATAAATTATAACTTTATAGCCCCTTTCCTGTCGCCAGGCTGTCCTAATTGATTAATATACTCACAATTACCATACCAAGTGAGATCCGTTTTATCCGGACATGTGATAAAGTATCTTCTTATTAAAAAAGACCGTAATTTTATGAAAATTTCGCAGATGGCGAGATAAACGTAAAAAAGTAAGAGCACCATTACTTTTTTACGATTTTTTTAGGATACAATTTAAATTTTATGTCTAAGCTAATCAGATGAAACTTACTTCCTTTACTCTGCTTGTGTCGAGGTGACACTTAACACGCCTGCCGACAGTATTTTGGCAAGTAATAACGTAACATAAAACAACGGAGGTAGTTAACGGCAAGCATCGAATAATTGAACTGCTTTACTTGGGTGAGCGTTCGCCTTCTGAGCAGGGGTATCGGGTTCGATTCCCGCCGGGAACACAAGTTTTCTTCCCAAGAAAATTTGTGTTTTTGGTTCTGGTTGTGATTGTGTATAGATGTCAATGTTTCCGACACAAGTCATCGAACTTACTGTGGGTTGTGAGTGTAAAAGCGTTTACGTTTATGTTATAGTAATAATACTAATAATTCTTTATTGCAGACACTCGATCCATATTTAAACGTACATAAGGAGTAAAAACTATACCTAATATAAACTACAATAAAGTTAAATAAAAGATGTGAACAAGAAAGCTTTGTACGTCTAAAAAAAACATTAGGTGGCAATCTTCAGCCATCGTCTGTACGTTGTCGAATGGCAAAGTCGATCCGACAGACTCTTAACGATGTTATGTTTATTAAATCTCAGAGATTTTTTTCGCATGATATTTAGGTAGACGGCCATTCACCTAATTTTAGGTACTTACATAAAGGTATCAGTCATGTCATAAAGTTATTCTTCATACCTATGTATTAATTTTACTTTGTATTTAACATATGTACCTACATATGTTAAATCTGGATCTAATAATATGCATATACTAATATACAGTGTACATCTAAATAGTGCAAAAGAAAAAGAAAAAAGTGGCAGAGGATAAGCTTTGCTATACAGCGTGGTAATGCAGCAAGCATTTTGGGAACTTTGCCGAACATTAAAGATCGTCTAAACCATCTTTAACCTTTCTTTTTATAACTTGTAATTTAATAAAACTAAATAAATACTTTGCAAAAGAATAAATAGATATAGTAATGAAGTGTAAAAATTAGGGCTACCAAAAATGAGAGCTAATGAGATTATGCGAATATATAGGGATTTAGGAAACCGTTATTCAGGGCTACCATGAAACTCCTGCGCGACTGTTACAATCTCACTTCTAATTAAGAAGAAATATCAAACCGGAATACTTTGTTTTATAAAGTTTGTGTTGTTTTGTTTCCAATGTAAATTTTAAGTTTCACATTTGGATTTTGCAAAGTGACAAGACTGATAATAGTCATACATGCTATCAAATCCTTCATTTTATATTGTTGTTGGTGTTAGTGATTGTGTTTTATTATATCTGGCGTTAATTAGTTTGCTGCCATCTGTTTTTACACGTAAATAAATAACAAAAAAAACCCGTACATTAAATTAATACACGAAACAAAAATTGTTTGTAGAAAAGCAGCTGGGTGGGAGGAGCGTTAAGGAACGAAAGGGCGACGGCTTATATCTTTCATATATTCCTCTAAGCCCTCAAGTTCTTTATACTTCTTGTTTTAGAAAAGCGCAAATGCAGCGCGTTTTCATGGCCACAATTCTATAGCAAAAGGGAATTTGTTTCATGTCATAATTTTATTGTCACTTGTTTTCCCAATCTTATCCACCCACCGGCACCATCCCGGATGATGACGTCACTAAATGTTATATACGTAAAAGTACAGTGCAGCTCTAGGTCTGCAGAACAATTATCCTATACGACCACCATTGCAGCCATTATTCATGAAAATTAAAACTATCTTGAGTGTTACACGTAATGTTTAGGCCCGAGCCGCTCGCCTCCGCGTATTGAGCGTCTGACTTACCCTGATGAACACAACGAACTTGTCCGAAACTAGTCAACTACAAAGTCAGTAAATTTTTTTATGTGGAATAACCCGTAATACCTGGAAGACCGAGCTTTTCTTGGTTAAAAACACGGATAAAATGCTGTTTTCTAAAGATGAAACCTAGCTAGATCAATTTATTGCCCCCAAAAATCGTTGGAGCCGTTTCCGATATTCAGATTATATATAATATATATGATACAAGAATTGCTCTTTTAAAGGTATTATTTATAACATTGAAAGATTATATATTTATTAGTCTCCGAATATAGGAAAGACCACAGAGCAAGGAATTTTCTATACCGCGCGCTTCGCCGAGCAATTATCCAGCTAGGTGACAGTTTTATCCATCTGTTATCAGTTTTCAACGCTGTGTTCTTTTTATTCTTAACCAATCATTGCTCGTACGAAATATGATCATAGCCTGTAAAAAGCGAGCATTTCCTCTTGAGTACTAAACTTTTTATCTGTTCACTTACTATTTAAAATGTTTGTTGCCAACGTTACAAAGGCATTGATTAATCTATATAGGAGCATATGAACCGATTTGGATGAAAATTAGTGGGGAGGTAGCTTAGATCCAGGAAACGGGTATAGGATACTTTTTAGGAACGTCACATTTTTTATAAAATCATTCTCTCATACGTCAATCGGCTTTGGTAAAGTACTAGGCAAACATAAACATGAAGAAGGTAATAATACAATCACGTGGCATTATAACGCATGCCGGGTATGGCTTCCTAAACAAGCACATTCAGTGACTGTTAGGTGGAACGAAGGTCGCCGGGACAGCTAGTTTTCTTATAAAATTGAAAGACGATATGGTCATGTCGCTTGCCTGATGGAAATCATTGCCATTGCCCATTACAGTGCAGCGCTACTCAGCTGTTCAAAATCTGCGCAGCATTGCGCTCATTACCTGAGATATCAGATGTTAAATCTCTTTATACCCTGTTATTTCCTTCCAAAATACAGTAACGAATGCTCACTGGTGCTCGGCAGCTGAATGGCTAAAAAGGTGAGATACCTCCCTAGTCGGACTCTCCAAAAGAGTTTAATATCATCCTATATTCTACGCTGATTGGATATGAACTGAAGCATTCAATAGTGAAATACAAAATCTCTTTGAAGCCTTTAAAAAGCAAAACCTACGTATAGTTCGATACACTTATCCACTGACCCCGCTTGAAAGGCTTATACAAGTAATATTGATATAAAAGTTACAGATTCTCTGAAAGCATTTGACCATTTTCCGAGATGACGATTCCGTGTTCCTCGGTCGGAATCCAAGGATTTATTTATTTGTAGATACACCTACTTTTAGTACAGTAAGTGAAATAGTAATCAATCAATCCAGTTCAATGAAATCTTATGTAGTAAATAATTTTCTAGTGCCCGTATGGCTAGCTATCCTGTACCGAAATAATTAAAACCAGTTGCTTTGTGAGCTGAAAACCTCGCGTATTATTCGTAAATGGGTGAAATGTATTTTTATCGAGTGGTTACCTATATCGGGTGGCACTATTACAATTATAGTTCAATAATCATTGAACTGCCCGGTAGTTTTAGTTTGCGTCCACATTAGCAGCAAGCAGCGGCTTCAATTCCCGGTGGGAACACAAGTTCTCTCCCCAAGAGTAATTTGAATTTTCTGACACACACGACACAAATCGAAATGTTTATGTATATAAGCTAAACAAAAAGTGGTGTAAAAGTGTTTATGTATGTCTATATACAAACACTTTACTGACACATACTTAACTGGAATAGTCCAGTCAAGAAGAAACATTTGTCGCTAAACACCGAAGTCCTAGCTCTCCTACAAAGCCCATATCCATAACATTAAATATTAAACACCTTGTAAAACTACTAGGTCAGTAAGAAAGCTCAAGGTACACGAACAGCATCCAACATACATTAACCAAATGGTACCGACTAGTACTACAACAACAATAACATTAGCAAGTTGCCTTGCAGCGTGTAATGCAGTTACCGGAAAGTTTGTTAACTGGTGTGAGAAGTTTTAATAATTTATTCATTGTAATATTTAATTGTAGGTATTGTATAAGAGCTTTTCATTATTATTATTATTATTTCTTTTGAAACAGATTTTGTTTATGATAAATTTTTTTTATATATAATTAAACGTAAGCAAAGCTTAAAAACTTGCCGACTTCACCGCTTTATCTTTGGAACTTTGATCAGATTAGATGTACTAAATACGCATTATTGACATTTGATCTTGATATTTCAAGAACTTCTGATCAGATCTTGATCAAATTTATATGGGACGAATTGGAAAGAAACTTCAAAATCAGTTCTCGAGGAACGAAGATATGAGGTAACACACATAAAAAAATACATTCGACTTGAGTACCTGCTCCTTTTTTGTGAAGTCGGTAATGGAATGGCAATAATCGGAAATGGCATATAATATGTCATAATAATACTTCATTATTTAATCGATATATTAAAAAGGGCTTAAACTTTTTTCAGAATGTTAATATTTCATAAAAAGAGCAATTAAAAACAGTCATCCTTTATAAGGGAGCTACGAAGCTACAAACAAACACACACAGACATAGCCGTCTGATTCAACACTATTTTTTGTCTCACACCTCGCCACTCTTTTGGGACGCGGGCTAAAATAAAACTTATTGTATTTATTTTAAAAAAAGCAAAGTGTTACTTCAACATTACCTCTTTACTTTCAGGCATTAGCACATATTGTCCTAGCTGGTTTTGGATTTATTGTATGTTTGATGTAAATGCTACTGGCATCAGCACATGTCTTAGAATTTAATTCGAGTTGTGAACGTGGAACATATTTCATGTAATAAAACATTTGCCCGCTTGTAATTTGCATCGATGAAATCCTACTATCCTATCCTACTAATATTATAAATCCGAAAGTTTGTGTGTGAGTGTGCAAGTGTGTAAGTATGTTTATTCTTCACGCTTTAACGGCTGAACGGATTTGGATGAAATTTGGAATGTACATACCTTATGCCTAGGATCGACACATAGGTTAATTTTTAACTTGATAATAGCGGGCGAAGCCGCGGGGCACGGCTAGTATAGTATAAAGTTACGTGTCACAGTTAAAACAAACTGTAAAACGCAGTAGGTTTACATTAACATAAGTCGTTAAAGATTGATGGCCGTTCGTCCACGAGCGGTTAACGACGCGCGAAGCCGCCAGTTAACGGTTGATTACGGCTGTTAACGTCAAATAAGGGCATGGTTTTAACTTCCATTTACTTGATGAGGTTACGTATTTATTATAATTATGTGGATAAAACACACATCATCACTTACCATAACGTGAGATAGTGGTAAACAAAAAAAATCACCAAAAAACTAGCCGTGCCCCGCGGCCGCGCCCGCTTTTATTAAGTTAAAAGGAAGACTATTTGTTAATCTCAGGTATAAGCTATGTACATAACAAAATTTGTGCAAATGCGTTCAGCCGTTACAGCGTGAAGAGAAAACAAATATACTCGTACTCGTACTTACACATATACACACAAACTTTCGGATTTGTAATACGAGTGTGATTATTTGTTACAAATTCCACCATCTATGTATACTATTTTGTGAATAGATAAATTCATACAATATTATTTTAGACAAATTA
Organism: Lomographa bimaculata; assembly: GCA_948107665.1. NCBI lineage: Eukaryota > Metazoa > Arthropoda > Insecta > Lepidoptera > Geometridae > Lomographa > Lomographa bimaculata. The sequence goes on along the minus strand of OX403604.1, from coordinate 9,853,770 downwards.
ACGGTACATAGAAACAGAAACTGCAAGATATTTTCGTTTTTTTTACTGAGCTCTTCAGTATGTTATAAATGATAAAGCTCTAGGTAAGGACGGACGAAAACCCAGACAGACAGCCTTTTGTGTGAACCCAATAAAGGTAATTTTTCTCAATCTTTTCAATGCTTTCTTAGAAACTTTTCAATTTTGGAGCAAGAATATTGAAAGGATAATGAAAAGGTACCGACAAGCATATAAAAGTGTGTTGAAAGGCGCAGGTACAAGTTTCTTTGTTGTGTTGAAATATTCAGCATGTTTTACAGCCTTCGATTGAAAGGTCTTCTAACCTCTACACATAAAATATTGACAAATTAAATTGAAGTATGACGATGGCTATTGAAGGGGAAAATTCACAATTGAATTTTTTATATTAAAACATTTATCGGACAGTTATCAATAAGTTTATTTATTTTTGCTTGATTGGCAAGTATTTGACCACTATCTAACCTGAGGGAAAGTGAAGATGCAGCCGAAGATATAGCATGCTTGCCTAGAAGATACTTATTCACTCTTCACTTGAAGACTCCCAGATTATACCGTTCAGGGAACAAAGACGTGGTTAATGAGTTCCACTCCTTCGCAGTACGGATTATAAACGTAGAAGCGAAACGCTTCGAGCGAACCGGAGGTATGTCAACCATATAGGGATGTCGTTAGATGGTAAGTTGCTGCGAGGTCTCAGTTCAGTAGGATACCATCATATCAGGGTTTGTCGTATGGAATCAAACAATAAACTTGCTTTTGGACACTTATATTCTTTTTTTTCGCACACCTTTTCGATACGAGCTCTTGACCAACACTGACTTGCTTCTTACAGCTCCACCATCCGCTCGATGACATTAACCAATCACAACCCGGGTTCCTACGCGCTACTTTTTAAATTCCGCTCTATGATTGGCTGGCGTCATCGGCTGACAGTGGTGCCATGAGTAATCCAGACTTACCCACATTAAATAATATTTATCGATATAAAATACCAATTATGATTGCAAATTAACAAACCCTAACATTATTACCGAGAGTAACACGGTACATAGCTATTATTTACGATTAAATTTAACGTGTAGACATCAAAGCACTATATATATCGTGAATATATCTCGCTTAGTCTTTCTTGAAATCTTCAAGAACAAAGGAAATAAATCTTCACATATCTGGTTTATTTGTTTAGGTTTTAAGTCTCGACGTAGACGTAGTGGGTGTTAGACAAACGTTTGATATCTGACTCCTGGGTAAGGTGTATTTTTGTCGCTGTTAAGAAGCATTTTATCGTAACAATAACGGCGGCAATGTGTCATAAAACACTGGCTTGAAATATAACATAACAACATAAAAAACATAACATAAACGCTTTCACACTCAAAGCCTCACACTACATTCAACGAGTTGTGTCGTGGATGCCGGAAACATTCACATCACACAGTCACAACCAAAACCAGAAACACAATTTTTCCTTAGGGAGAAGAAGACGAACGTTTACAAACAAAGCCGATGGGCAGTTCACATGAGAAGTTTTCAGAAATGACTTAATTTTCCTTGAAACTCTGAATTCAAATGTATTTATTACCGACTTCACAAAAAGGAGGAGGTACTCAAGTCGACTGAATTTTTTATTTTTTTTTGTGTGTTGCCTTAAATCTTCGTTCTACGTGAACCGATTTCGAAATTATTTTTTTTGTTTGAAAGAAATTGCTTTCCAATTGGTTCCATTTAAATTTGATCAAGATCTGACCAGTATTTCTTTAGATATCGTCAATGCGTGTTTAGTACATCTAATCTGATCAAAGTTCCGAAGATAAAGCGGTGAAGTCGGTTTTTTAAGCTTTGCTTGCGTTTAATTATTGCAAAACAAATTGTGTTACAGGTTATTGTGATTACCCTCTCTTTTGCGTAAGTTTTAAGACTGTGTTACGAAAGGCTGTCGTCCCAAAATTATTGTGATAATAGTTTTACAATGCAATATTATACTACTCGTTGCCTCGAACTGGGATCTCACGCCGACATTTTGCTTATTGAAGAAAAACTTTTGAGGTTAATAGCTTAAATTTTTTATCTTATCTTATGTTATCTTATCTATATATATATAAAAATCAATACCACATTTCGTTGTTATTTTATAACTCAAGAACGGGCTCACATATCCAAACCGAATTTAGGATTTGTTCGGACTATTTAGTAGATGGTTTATGTGAAGTTTGCACAAAATTGGTCGAGCGGTTCTTCATTTATCACACCCGGGCGAAGCCGGGGCGGTTCGCTAGTTCATTATAATAATTGTTTTATTTGTTGTATTATTAAAGGATACAACATAATAGATATCATACGTTATAAATGTGTAGGATTGGACAAATAGGTTTAAAAACAATGACTTTGGTGGCCTACCAAAATTTTATTTTCCAACATTGATATTTTTCACCAAAAATTGTTGCGTTCTCTTGTTTTTAAGCTCTATTTAACGATATTCACAAGAGCAGAAAAAAATATATTTTGTTCGCCACTGACGTGTATGCGTGTCCCCTTATTATTTTCATTCATATCATTTTAATTACTATTTCTTAACGTATTCTCTGAGAATTTAAAGTTATTCGTTTGTATGGACTATGGTTTGTATTAGACGCTAGATGACGGACGGATGGGCGAACGGACAATGTGCTGTACCACCCAAGTCAACTTGGAGACCTCGCTTCCCTCGATCAATTATGTCATGAATACAAATTCGAAACATAATTAAGACTAAAATTAACAAGAAGCAATACCTTAAATTTATATGGCACGTTAGCAGAAGACTAACCTATCCGTGTAATTTGAATTTACAACAACGATTGCGCACTTTAGGGCCCGATAAAGACACCCTAAGGGGTGATTTGGGAATCTTATTACAGTATCTCTGTCTGGGATATATTGGGATTGTATGGATTGAACGTATCCAGGACGGGGGCCTAAGGAACTGGCACAATCACTAAATATAACAAACAAATTAAATTATGATTTATATGAAAATTTTTTTACTCAATAGGTAAGCATTTCACCGCTATCTCTCCTGATGAAGTATGATGCGGCCGAAGATGTAGCATGCTCGCCTAGAAGATTCAGTCTTGACTAGACGACTGCCAGATTATACAGTTTATCCACAAATTCGAGGCCAATGAGCTGTACGGATGATAAACGTAGAAGTGAAACACATCGAGCGAACTGTGTGGTATTATATAACATTTAATTAATTGTCTGATAATCCTACTAATATTATAAATCTAAAAAATTGTGTGTCTGTGAATGTTTGTTACCATATATCTACGTAACGAATTAACTGATTTTGATGAATTTAAGAATGTTTAGGTTTATGTTTAGTTTTCTTCGTTTATTTTGTTTAGTTTATGTTCAGGTTCCGGAATAACATATAGGCTACTTTTAAACTTAATTAACGCGGACGAAACCGCAGGGTACGGCTAGTGATGAAATATATTTGTACAATAACAAAATTTAAATAATTATAATTGCGATGGTAATAAATTATAATTGAATATGAAAAATAGCAATGAAAAAAATGCGGCAAAAGATATTCTATCGTAATAATAAAATTACTTGAAATGTTTCTAATATTATCAACTAACAGATTACTTGAAGTCGCTTTGGCATAAGCGTAGCATAAATGTAAATGCTATAACGTTCATTTGGCTCACTCTCAACTATAATACTACTGAGCGAGTCGAGTCATATCATACATTTCTATTAGGTACATACATATTCAGTGAGTTTCAAAGAAGATAAGAGACTGACAGCAAAAACATTTAGAACAAATTTTGCAAACAATCTCATATAGATAACTACATTATCAACCAGTCAATTAAATCGTTGCCTTTGCCCCTGCTTATCAATACCCTGAATCCATCCCTGCGGGTATGTCTTTAAAGGTATGCCTTTTCCCGATAAATTGCGCAATTTATTTCAACTTAGCAGGATTCTGATACTTTAAGCAGCAATTAGGATGTAAATATGGCATCATTTCCGTGATTAGTGATCGGTCGGACTTAATGGAGCTATTAGACGGACATTATCAGTTAACAAAAATGATCTATAATGTGTTAGATATTGATTAATCAGAGTTGCGTCATTAATACAACATTGTAACAAACAAACTAATTAATTAAGAATTTATGTAAACTACGTAATTTGGCTAAAAATGCCAAAACTGCAATTTATTTTAAACTAGCCTTGCCCAGCGGCTTCGCCCGCTATTATCGAGTTAAAAAGTAGCCTATGTGTTAATCCTAGGTGTAATTTATGTTCATTCCAAATTTCATCCAAATCCGTTCAGCCGTTAAAGCTTAAAGAGGGAACTAACATACTTACACACAAACTTTCGGATTTATAATATTAGTAGGATTTTTTTGTCCTAAAGTTCATGAATGATGACTATGAAACGACTAAAAATCAATGACTAAGGGTTAACCTTAGCCGTATGCTGAGTCGTGACCTATATTCATGACACTCACAACATCACACTTCTCTTTCCTTTATTTGTTTTATTTTTGCATTATTTATGTATGCATATTTAGGTTATGCCACGTATTTTATATTATGTGTATATTATGTATACAATTTGGTTTTGTAGTGTAATGTTGTGTGTCATTAATGTATTGTCTTTCTTTCTTTCTAATTTAGTCTTGCTGATTATAGAGTTTTTGTGCTTTTGATGACGTAATGCGTCCTCGTAAGGTAATGGCTTAGAATGAAGAACACATAAAAAAACATCGAGAGAGGGTTGAACCAGGATGCAGGTTCAAATCCCAAGGTAAATTTCGTTAACTTTTAATGATCATACCAAATGTTTCGCGTACTACACGTTCTCATGTACTTTCTTCATAAATGATCGGTAAATTAAATTTCGGGCCATAAATAACGACGCCGTCGGTCCCTTGGAGCATGTGTGAGCAGCGAAGGTTTTACGAAAACTGTAATATCAAACTGCATAAATTGTCAATTTAATTTCAAAAACTTTTCTTTTGTTGCAGAATAATGTCACTAGTTCCACCAGGGGGCGCGGACTCGCCAAGTCCCCGGCGAGCCGTCAGTCCTCTGCTTGAGATGCGACGCCCACACTGTACCTTGGCGTGTGACTACTGTGCAGCTGTACTGGAGGACAAGTTCAAACGTAAGTATGAAAGAAAGAAAGAAAGAAAATATATTTATTTGTGACAATAAACACCTAACAACAATAAAAAAGAAAATAAAATAAATAGTTAAACATAAAAAATAATTGGTGCCATTGCCACAAATCGGTTCCAACTCAGCATAAATGTTGATCAGAAGATCAGCGCTGGTCTTCCGTTGGGACCGGATTTGTTGTCCACTACCACTTGTATCTAGTCTCTCGGTTTTTACTTATCGGATACATGAACTGCATGATCTAGTTCCCCCATCCCCGTTCTATCATCGGACAATCAGGCATACTGCTTAGCGACACCGCTTTATGGTAGATATTTCATAAATGCGCACGAAGCGTTTTGTTTTCACATTCATTGTGCGAAAGGAATGGAACTCCTTGCCAGAGTCGGTGTTTCCTGATGAGAATCTAACTTCTAGGCATGCTTGCTCCATCATCGACCACATCGTCGCTTACCATCAGGTGAGATGGTGAGATGGTCAAAAGTTTGCCTATCTAGAATAAAAAATAGTGAAATGTATACTCTCTTCATTTGCACATTCAACGAGGAGGTAAAAGTGGTTAAGGTATCTCTATTTTTGGCTATTGGGATATATTGCTATATAATATGGGATATATTGCTAATAGGTAAAACATTCTTGGCAAGCATTTCGCTATCTCACCTGATATTAAGTGACGATGCGGCCGCAGATGGAACATGCTTGCCAAGAAAGTTTTACCTATTCTTACTTTCTAATTTTAAAGATACTATTTACTTTTATGATGTCCTATCAAAGATTTTACCACACATATCCCCAGGAAAACTGTATTTTTCGTAGAGAGATTGCTACATTAGTAACACGTCGCAATGTAGAAAACCTGTTTTTTTATTGTAACATAATTTAATTAGCGTGGTTGTAAGCATAGCCTAAATTAGCGTAATTTTATTTCAAAAAATTAACAAGAGCTAGGTTAAAAAATAGTTTTTAAAAATGGGACGTGTTTCTACGTCCCATTTTTAAAAACTATTTTTTAATTGTAAAATAATTTAATTAGGTTGTAAGCATACCCTTAATTAAGTTTAATTTATTTAAAAAAATTAAAAAGAGCTAGGCTTAACTGTTTTATATTAAATTCATAATTGCCAGACTCTTTTATGTTATTACAAGCAACGTGTCAGGACTGATAAAGTACTTGTATACATACAGTAGTGTATAATATTAGCTCAGCTGAAATATTATATTGTTTTAGGATCATCTCATAATATAATAATTATAGTTAAATAGTCCTTATTACGTTGTGTTGTAGAAAGGCACTCGTTTAGTAAATAAATGTATATTTACTGTAAAATTATTATAATACAAACATATTTAACTTATTTACTTATTGGGTGTAATGTATGTGTGAATTGCATGATGTGAATGTTTCCGGCATTCGTAATACTAGTCGTTGAGCTAAGTGTGGGGCTGTGAGCGTTTGTTTGTTTTATTAAGAACTTTTTTTAAACCTTCGCAATCGAATTCCTGGTACTACTGGTATCTGTTTAGGCATCGGCATAGTATTCTATTATAAAATGGAGGAGGTACTCAGGTCGACTGTATTTTTTTTTAATTCTTTTTCGTTTGTTAGATGTTGCTTTCCAATTGATCCCATTTAAATTTGATTAAGATCTGACCAGTAAGTTTTTGAGTTATCCTCAATAATCCGTATTCTGTGGACTACATTGACGATGTTCTCGTTTTTAACCGAATTTGGTAGGTATGAGAATAGGTCGTAAATTATTTTTCCCTCTCCCATTTTTTTAAATCGTGATTTTAACTGTTTTGTATGAACAATATCCAAAAAGTTTTTAGTATGGTATTAAAGTACTAGGCGACCATAAACGCGAAAGAGGTAAAACTCTTTTTCTAAACTTGGCATTGCAACGCATGTCGAGTACAGCTAGTAATTGATATATACCTTTTGAGAAAGGCTTAAAATTAATGTCGATCTTGAATAGAATCTTCAAGTCATGGTAATATTCAAAGAGATTTCGATTTGAATTTCATGATCTAAATCCCAGGCGGACCCTTTTCGCGTATCTTTGCCATGAATGTTTCATAAAGTACCCAAAATAATTCACAGGCGTTATAGTAAATTATGGGGCAGTCAGTAGGATACATAAGAACATTAAATTCCCAACTCTTTTCCCCATTTTAAGTTCATTGCAGGACTGGCTGTGAAAAACGCTTTAAAACGTTTTCACACTCACAACCCCACATTAAGTTTGATGACTTGTGTCGTGGGTGCTAGAAACATTCACATCACACACACTTTTATATCCAGAACCAAAAACACATTTTTTTTCCATGGGAAGAAAACGGTGTTACCACCGGGAATCGAACCCGCTGCTTAGAAATATATTGACCAAACATTTTATGTTATCACATTTAATACTAATAATGTTCTCGGACGACCCAGTTTGCGCAGAGGGCGGGTCTCTGCTCTTTGTGTTCCGTAGGTCTTGGGTTCAATTCCCGGCAGAAGCACATTTTCCTTCCCAAGGGATATTTGTGGTTCAGGTTGCTGTAAATGTTTCCGGCATCCACGACAAATCTTTGAACTTAGTGTGAGGCTGTAAGCTGTGAATTCGTTTGTTTCGTTTGTTTGTGAGAAATATCACAGAGGAAGTTATCGTGATGATATGTCTATACAATGTGTAATTGAAAGGTGTAGTAATACTCAATCCACGCATCTGGCTACATGTATAGAGTCTAACAGGAGCTTCTGAATTCCCGGAAGCACCATGAATATTGAGTTATGATATATTTTAATTTCTAAAATGATATGTAATTTGCAACCCTATTTCATCAGCTATCGTTCTAAACCACATTAATTGTCTATAGACTTAGACGTCTAGGCTATATCAAAGGTCAAGGTAACCTACCCGCCACAGATGTAACCGTAGAATTGAAAAGAATATTTGAAAAGAAAAATGTTTAATTTTTGTATGGATAAAATTATTTCCGTTTTCGACTTTTATTCTCTGGCTGACGATTCCTGGCACGATACACATACGCACCACCACGTATTACTACACCTCTCTATTAATAACACCCTGTTTTTCCACCTCAGAGTTAGAATTCGGTAAGTTTGCTTAGTAGGTATATACTGCATTGCCTGAGCTGGTTTTGGTAACAAAGCTGTCTTATATTCATGGCCAATATTTATGCAAGCAACTTCGTCCTTCTGCAACCAGTTGCTCCCACAGTGCTGCTATGCAGCTAAATCTACTTTTTTAATATGATAATGAACATTTTGAAATATGTTAAGTAAAAAAAGATTGTCAGTTTTTACGGGAAGTAAGTTTTGAGATAAACAAACAAACAACTTACGCATTCATACTCACAGCCTCACACTAAGTTCAATGACTTGTATTGGTGTGCCGGAAACATTTATGTATCACACACACACAATTACACCTAGATGCACAAATATGTCCCTTGGGTTGAAAAATTCTTCTCCTGCCGGTAATCGAACCCAGGACTCACAGCGCAGAGGGCAGAGACGTGCCCACTGAGCCAACTGGGTTGTCGAAAACCACAACACAAACATAAACGTAAACGCTTTCACACTCACAGCCACAAGTTCAATGACTGTCAAACCTAGAACAAGAAACACGAATTTCCGTAGGAGTGAAAACTTGCGTTTCCGCCGGAGATTGAACTCGATATACCTGCCTGCTGCTTAGAAGTCTGGGAGTCCTGACTAAGAGTCTTCAAGTCAAGAGTAAACATCTTCCTTTTCCATCAGGTGGGATAGTAGTCAAACGTTTGCCTATCGCAAATAAGAAAAAACCGGCCAATTGCGAGTCGGACTCACGCACGAAGGGTTCCGTACCATTACCTATAAAAACGGCAAAAAAATCATGTCTGTTGTATGGGCCCCTAAATATTGATTTTATTTTATTTCAATTATTTATTTTTAAAGTGAATATATAACTAAATATTCTGTGAATTTTTCAAGATTCTACCTGTTACCTTTATCAATATCGAGCAAAAACGAGCATAAAATTCACGTTTGTTGTATGAGAGCCCCCTTAAATACTTATTTTATTCTGTTTTTTAGTATTTGCTGTTATAGCGGCAACAAAAATCTATCATCTGTGAAAATTTCAACTGTCTAACTATCACGGTTTATGAGATACAGTCTGGTGACAGACAGACAGACAGATGGACAGACAGCGGAGTCTTAGGAAGAAGGCGGACGCACACACAACTAAGCCAACTAACAGTTCGACAGTAACAATAATGACATACAACAAAAGCATCTTAGCTAAACAACAACTGTTTACGTACTCTTATTTTTGTGTTATCCTATTTTCAACTAGCTTCAAAAAAGGAGGTTCTCAATTCGACTGTGAGTTTATTTTTTCTATATATGTTACCCGATATCTCCGTCAATTATGAATCGATTTGAATGTTTTTTTGTTTGGTAGAGGTAGATACTTCAGAGGTGGTCCCATATAAATTTTATCGAAATCGGTCATGCCAAAACCGAAATATAAGCGACAAAGTCGATTTTTTTAAGCTTTGCATCTCCTGTAAATTTTCTAAGTAAAAAAACACGAAATACTCGAGGTGATTCATAAATGTTCGCAGTAAATGATGAGGCAGTCTAGGATGAGAGATTTATCGAGGAACGCCAGCAGGTGTGCGGAATGTATATCGGTATCCGATAGCAACAGAAAAATATGTTGTACAACGTTGTATCGGTTGAGATGGTTACAGAGTAAATATAATACCTACAGGTATCTACTACTGTACTTTATTAGTACTAGGCCTTGAACAAAAGAAATGTTTAAAATATGCGCATGTACATTTATAACAAAGCATGCTACATCTTCGGCCGCATCGTCGCTTACCATCAGGTGAGATTGTGGTCAAACGCTTGCCTATCGTAAATAAAAAAAAAAAAAAATTTTTAACAGTACCTACTTGTAATGAAATCAAAATGGTGAATGGAAACAAATTAAAAATACTTTGACTAGCTGGCTTCTTCAAAGCCATTCTTTAGATTTTAATAAATTTTGAGAGTAGTAAGGAGTTTAAGACTTTTTTGTGAATCTATAGACTTCACTAGATAATATATTAAACATAAACGCTTTCACACTCACAGCCCCACACTAAGTTCAATGAAGTGTGTCGTGTGTGCCGGAAACATCCACATCACACACACAATCACAACCAGAACCAGAAACACAAATTTTCCTTGGGGAGAATTCTTGTGTTCCCGCCGGGAATCGAACCCGATACCCCTGCTTTGAAGGCGAACGCTCACCCAACTTAGCCAAAGGGCAGTTCATACAGTATATTAGACATAGAAATCATCATTTGCACGTCTGCTTGCAGACTGAATATATTGTGTCACGATTTACATTACGATCTTATGTAAGTGTATTCTGGCAAATAATAAACGATTTGATTTGATTACTTTTTAACCGACTTCAAAAAAGAAGGAGGTTCCCAATTCGTATGTGTTTTTTTTTAATAACCTCAAAACGTTTTTCTAGATGAACCGATTTTGATGATTCTTATTTTATTTGAAAGCTGGTGCTTTACATGTGGTTCCATTTAAATTTGTGTGACGTTATTCTACGTCCAACATGGCAGATCACACAAAATGGCGGACAAGTAATTTTTAATGCACTCCTACAATAAGGGTATCAATGAAAGGGTTTGCTGAGAATAACTCGAAAAATAAAGTGACGTCACTTTAAATCCAATATGGCGGACTTCTAAAAGTTTGTCTTTAAAAAGATTTTAACAAGTAAATTATTTAAGCTTTAAAGTTTCCGGCAACCACAACACAAGTCATCGGAACTTAGTGTATGGCTGTGAATGTTAAAGCTTTTATGTTATGTTACATAAGAAAATGTCTACGACGAAAGCCGAATAAAAGGCAAGAGGGGGTTATCTGGTATCTGAGTTAATGCATAGCAAATAGCAAAGAGCTTTCTGCTGTAGTACACGAGTATATATAGGTATAGTTATTTCAGTATACCAGCTGCTTAACCCTACAAATCTTCTAATATATAAAAATCTGATGTCACGGTGTTTGTGGTAGAACTTCTCCAAAACAGCGAAACCGATTTTATTGTTTTTTTTTTTAATATTTGGTAGGTATGAGTAGGTAAGTATATAGGTCGTAAATTATTTTTCACTCTCCTACCCCCACTCCCATTTTTTAGTATGGTATTAAAGTACTAGGCGACCATAAACGCAAAAGAGGTAATACTCTTTTTCTAAGCGTGGCATTGCAACGCATGTCGAGTACAGCTAGTAACTTATTATATACTAGCCGTGCCCTGCGGCTTCGCCCGCTATTATCAAGTTAAAAAGTAGCCTATGTGTTAATCCTAGGTATAAGCTATGTACATTCCAAATTTCATTCAAATCCGTTTAGCTGTTAAAGCGTGAAGTGGGAACAAACATTCTTACACACTTACACACAAACTTTCGGATTTATAATATTAGTAGGATATACCTTTTGAGAAAGTCTTAAAATTAATGTCGATCTTGAATAGAATCTTCAAGTCATGGTAATATTCAAAGAGATTTCGATTTGAATTTCATGATCTAAATCCCAGGCGGACCCTTTTCGCATATCTTTGCCATGAATGTTTCATAAAGTACCCAAAATAATTCACAGGCGTTATAGTAAATTATGGGGCAGTCAGTAGGATACATAAGAACATTAAATTCCCAACTATTTTCCCCATTTTATGTTCAGTTCAGGACTGGCTTATGAAAAAAGCTTTAAAACGCTTACACACTCACAGCCCCTCATTAAGTTTGATGCCTTGTGTCGTGGGTGCCGGAAACATTCACATCACACACCCAGAACCAGAAACACATTTTATGGGAAGAAAACTTGTGTTTCCACCGGGTATCGAACCCGCTGCTTAGAAAGCGAACGCGCACCAACTGAGCCAACGAGCAGTTCTTATGTCAGTATAACAGGAAAAATATATTGACGAAATATTTTATGTTATCACATTTAATACTAATAATGTTCTCGGACGACCCAGTTTGCGCAGTGGGCAGGTCTCTGCTCTTTGTGTTCCGTGGGTCTTGGGTTCAATTCCCGGTAGAAGCACATTTTCCTTCCCAAGGGATATTTGTGGTTCAGGTTGCTGTAAATGTTTCCGGCATCCACGACAAATCTTTGAACTTAGTGTGAGCCTGAAAGCTGTGAATTCGTTTGTTTTGTTTATAAATAAGAAAAATCACAGAGGAAATCATCGTGATGATGTTCTTAACTCGGTCTCACGTCTATAAAATGTGTTATAGAAAGGTGTAGTATTACTCAATCCACGCATCTGGCTACATGTATAGAGTCTAACAGGAGCTTCTGAATTCCCGGAAGCACCATGAATATTGAGTTATGATATATTTTAATTTCTAAAATGTTATGTAATTTGCAACCCTATTTCATTAGCTATCGTTCTACACCACATTAATTGTCTATAGACTTAGACGTCTAGGCTATATCAAAGGTCAAGATAACCTACCCGCCACAGATGTAACCGTAGAAGAGTAAGAAATACTTGAAAATTAAAATTTTTAATTTTTGTTTGGATAGAATGATTTCCGTTTTTGACTTTTATTCTCTGGCAGACGATTCCTGGCACGATACACATACACACCACCACGTATTACCACACCTTTCTGTTAATAACACCCTGTTTTTCCACCTCAGAGTTAGAATTCGATAAGTTTGCTTAGTAGGTATATACTGCATTGCCTGAGCCGGTTCTAGTAACAAAGCTGTCTTATATTCATGGCCAATATTTATGCAAGCAACTTCGTCCTTCTGCAACCAGTTGCTTTCACAACTGCTATGCAGCTAAATCTACTTTTTTAATATAATACTGAAAATTTTGAAATATGTTAAGTAGAAAAAGATTGTCAGTTTTTACGGGAAGAAAGTTTTGAGATTAACAAACAAACAACTTACGCATTCATACTCACAGCCCCACATTAAGATCAAAAACTTGTATGGAGGGTGCCGGAATTTTTTTTTAAGCTTTGCTTGCGTTTCAATCAATCTGTAATCTTTCTAAGTAAAAAAACACGAAATACTCGAGATGATTCATAAATGTTCGCAGTAAATGATGAGGCAGTCTAGGATGAGAGATTTATCGAGGAACGCCAGCAGGTGTGCGGAATGTATATCGGTATCCGATAGCGACAGAAAAATATTTTGTACAACGTTGTATCGGTTGAGATGGTTACAGAGTAAATATAATACAGGTATCTACTACCGTACTATATTAGTACTAGGCCTTGTACAAAATATTTTTTTATAATATGCGCATGTACATTTATAATAAAGCATGCTACATCTTCGGCCGCATCATCGTTTACCATCAGGTGAGATTGTAGTCAAACGCTAGCCTATCGTAAATAAAAAAAAAAAAATTAACAGTACCTACTCGTAATGAAATCAAAATATTGAATGGAAACAAATTAAAAATACTTTGACTAGCTGGCTTCTTCAAAGCCATTGTTTAGATAGTAGTAAGGAGTTTAAGACTTTTTTGTGAATCTATAGACTTCACTAGATAATATATTAAACATACACTCACAGCCCCACCCTAAGTTCAATGACTTGTGTCGTGGGTGCCGGAAACATCCACATCACACACACAATCACAACCAGAACCAGAAACACAAATTTTCCTTGGGGAGAATTCTTGTGTTCCCGCCGGGAATCGAACCCGATACCCCTGCTTAGAAGGCGAACGCTCACCCAACTTGGCCAACGTACAGTTCGAACAGTATATTAGACATAGAAATCATCATTTGCACGTCTGCTTGCAGACTGAATATATTGTGTCACGATTTACATTACGATCTTATGTAAGTGTATTCTGGCAAATAATAAACGATTTGATTTGATTACTTTTTAACCGACTTCAAAAAAGAAGGAGGTTCCCAATTCGAATGTGTTTTTTTTAAGTTACCTCAAAACGTTTTTCTAGGTGAACCGATTTTGATGATTCTTATTTTATTTGAAAGCTGGTGCTTTACATGTGGTTCCATTTAAATTTGTGTGACGTCATTCTAAGTCCAACATCGCGGAACACACAAAATGGCGGACAAGTAATTTTTAATGCACTCCTACAATATGGGTATCAATGAAAGGGTTTGCTGAGAATAACTCGAAAAATAAAGTAACGTCACTTTAAATCCAATATGGCGGACTTCTAAAATTTTGTCTTTAAAAAAGATTTTAACAAGTAAATTATTTAAGCTTTAAAGTTTCCGGCAACCACAACACAAGTCATCGGAACTTAGTGTAGGGCTGTGAATGTTAAAGCTTTTATGTTATGTTACATAATATGTCTACGACGAAAGCTGAATGATAGGAAAGAGGGGCATTCGGGTGTTTTGCTTCGCACGGTTTGTGCATAGAAAGGTACTTTTGCATAGTTGAAAGCACTTTTATTAGGGTTCGTTATAGAAAGTGCTGTAGGACGCTGTCAGTCTGTCTATCTGCTCTTTCAGTAATCGCAGCTGGTTATGTTTTTTTACAGAATAGGTACAGGTTGATTATGATGTCTACTAACTTAATCTCTACAATTATAAATCTTTTATTATTTCTAAAATTCCCGGGTGGTGCTAATCAGGTGACATTTGAGAGGTGGTAGAGCATTTTGTGAGTTGCTCGCCTGGCTTGCTACCAAAGTAGCTTACCACCGTCAAGTTGAAAGTCTGCCGCCAAGCCAAATACGGTGTTCCGGCAGTTATCCTTGAGAGCCTGCGTATTCCAGGTCTAGTGTGCTTACCAGCTTCGATCACATCGTCACTTACCATCAGGTGAGATAGTGGTCAAACACTAGCCTGTCACAAATAAAAAAAAAAAAAATTCTAAAAAATTATAGGGATTAAGGATCTATGCATTTCATAAAGAAAGTTTACAAGAAGGCTTTTGAGTCTGTGTTTCCTGATAAATACAATATGATAGTCTTTAAATCGTTAGTGAGTAGGCATCTTTTAGGCAAATGTGCTCCAACATCGACCCCATCGTTGCTTACCATCATAGCTGAGATAGTGGTAAGACGTAGGGGAGAGGCGTACAAAATGACATACTAGTTATAAAATCGGTTATAAAATCTTTATTTATTGGAAATTTTGAACTCTCTATGTAGCTACATATTTTTTGATATATTACCTACCGAATTATCACATAGACCGTTCAATTTAAACATAAACATAAAAATTATTAAACATTTATAAAATATTTTTTGTCCGCCTTAGGCGGGTAAAATGGACACGTGGTGTGGACAAAATAGCATACCAAATTTGTACTGAAAGTGAGTCCAATACTTACAGAGTTCACATTAAAAGCTTCGGTGAAAGCTTGTGAGGAAGAGAAATCATTTTCACTGTTGGAATTAATTTCCAAAGCTTTTGAAACATTTTTAGCATTTTTCTTTGAAACAGGTGGATTGAATATATTTCTTTCGGCACTGGAGATAGCACGATGACTGGAAAATTGTTATATATGCCTTGGAGTATCAACCTAGGTGATGTGGGAGTCGCAGGTATTGCAGCAGCTGTGTCAACAGATCGGGCCGTTGAGAGTGGACCTGGATTGTCTACGGCTGATATACTCTCGACCATCAGTGATGTTGAACTGCTTTCTTCCGCCTTAGATGGACTTGTTGAGGATATGATTAGGTTTTTTGCTGCCGTTATATCTTCTTCGAGCTTTACCCAATTTTGTTGCATGAGGATGATTGTTATTTCAGCAGGCTCAAACAAATAAACAATTATTTTAAAGAAGAAAAAGATAGGTGGGTCAAACGACATACTATGCCATTTTACCCGAACAAGTGGTATGTCATTTTGTCCACTTTATAACCTCAAACATTATAAAACAATAACTAAAAATATAGTATCAATTTGTAGGTTTCAACACATTCTCTGAATTATTTAGTAAAATAATTATAAACTTGAGTCAATAAAAACAAAATAACTTAAAAAAATACTTACTTTTACGAAGAAACAAAATCCATCTGAGTAAAACTCGTGACTGCAAAAATCAAACAAACACGAATACTCATCACACGGTCAGACGGAAGCAACTGGCGTCAACACAGGTTGCGATTTGTTACTAGGCGGCCCTCTGCAGGCTATTGCGAATACTAATATGTCAGTTGTTTTGGAGAAAAACAAGTGTGTCATTTTACCCACCTATGTCATTTTGTACGCCTCTCCCCTATGCCTATCCCACTAATCCTACTTCCTACTAATGTTATAAATGCGAAAGTTTGTGTGTGTATAAGTATGTTTATTCTCTCTTCACACTTTAATGGCTGAACGAATTTGGTTAAAATTTGGAATGTATATAGCTTATACCTAGTATTACCACATAGGCTACTTTTGAACAAGATAATAGCGGGCGAAGTCGCGGGGCACGGCTGGTTTTGAATAAAAAAAGGAAATTCCATGAAATAAAAAAAAAAAGCGTTAAGCTATTGTATTATATTACACATATTATTATTTCGTATCAAACGTACACTCGCTCTCTCTCTAGTTTCACACACAACATCCACATACACACACACACGCGGTAACTAGTTAATAAGAATTGTTTTTTTCTTGAAATAGGAAGTTCAGATATGCGGAACCGTGGCACGTCTCCACTTTCTGCATCACCACGACAGTCTCTGACCGGCGAGCCACCTTGGACTCTCCCTGATGATGACCGACCTGACTTCTCAGCATTAAAAGAAAACATACACAGGATTAACAAGTAAGGAAATTAATATAATAACCATTACTGAACCACTAGTGACATTTTGGGCTTAGTCCGGCCCCGTTGGCCCGGCTCCGGTACCGGGGCTTGCTATAAAAAAAGAAACTTACCATTTTGTATTATATAATGAAAACTACTTTATTTAGTTTATTGATAAAGATTTATAAAACATTTATATTTTAGTAATCAACCGTCTTTAAACTTATTATAACTGAAATATTTATATTTTATAATAATTTTAATAAGTAAATAGTAGAAGTCCCTGTAACCATCTCCCATCAGTGCCGACGTCCCCGTTAGATGTCAACGCCGTGATAGCGGGGACGTTGGCACATTTATGTATATTATTACCATGGGCCCTGGTATCAGGCCAGGCCATCTAAGCAGGGCTAAGCAGCATTTTTGGGCAAACGTAGAATAGTAAATATTTATTTCAAGTCCGAATAATTGGCGTTGGTAACAATGTATGTCCAGTTCTGGCATTAAAAAAGCTATAGATAAAATAAATACATTTAATAATAATCATTGTCAAATTAAAAGCAACACATTTTTTAATATTAAGTGAAAAAAATACTTCGCCTCAAATTTTATATATCTAAATATATATAACTCAAAGGTTGACTGACTGACTGACTGACTGACTGACTGACTGACATAGTGATCTATCAACGCACAGCCCAAACCACTGGACGGATCGGGCTGAAATTTGGCATGCAGGTAGATTTTATGACGTAGGCATCCGCTAAGAAAGGATTTTGATTAATTCTACCCCCAAGGGAATAAAATAGGGGATGAAAGTTTGTTGTACTTCTTAACGCGAGCGAAGCCGCGGGCAAAAGCTAGTTTTATATAAACTTTAATCATTCAATTAATCCGTTCCATATTATGAGACCCACATTTTTTTTATGTTAGATATGCAAGCATTTGACCGCTATCTAAGCTGATGGAAAGTGGCGATAGAAGTGAAGATAGAACATGCTTACCTATTCACTCTAGGCTATAATTTTGCAAATCTGGCAGTGGAATTATTAACTTTCATGAGTGCCTCTTTGGGGCCCATGTGAATAAACGATTTTGATTTTAGACTTGAAAACAACCAGATTGTACCGTTCAGGGAACAAAGACCACTTAACATGATAATAATATATTCTATTATTTTAGGAAAAATACTCAACCAAATCGGTAACATGTCATACAAAGATAAGTAATTTTCATTTGAATTAAGAACGTTGTCTCGTGAAATATATTTAGTGACAACTTATATACCACGTCCTAAGAAAGTATCGTTTAGGCGGATTAGATAAGATCCGTAGATAGTTAGATACGTCTAACCTTCTACGTATCGTATATCCGTATGATCGAAGACGTCGATTTATTATTAAGCATGTATTTATTTAATCTGTGATGCGATCCTAATATTAAGCGTTACAAAAGTGAAAAATGACCTTTTATCTTTTTTATACAATAACAATTTTCATAAATAAGTCATTACAGTTACTATATTTTTAAAACTAACCATAAATAACTATAACTAGATATAAATATGTACAAACATTAATCTAATAAACCGCTGCCAGTTAGCAAAGTACCCAAAATGCTGGCAGCATTGCCACGTTGAATGGCAACGCTCAATATCTGTCCAAAATATTTGCCAGCATTTTGGTCACAGTTATAAAAATAACTGTTTTAATAACTTACTGTAACCTACGTTACTTTTCTAAAAGGGACTGCGAGACCTCAACGCGACTGGATATGCTGCTTACACAAGTAGAACAGTACGCGAACAACTTAGAAGCTTTGGTGGAAGAACGTACTTCTGACTACTTGGAGGAGAAGAGAAAATGCGAAGAGTTGCTGTATCAACTGTTACCCAAGTATGTTATAAGTAAATTGTGTATGACGGTCTATCCTCTCACATTTCATGCTGCTTTGAGGTGGGATGTGACAGCGAGTCAGCCGTAGCTTCTTTTCATTCTGAAGGAGGCTTCTAAATTAGAGTGAGGCTTCAATTGTGCGTTACGTTGCATCGCATAGTCGCAACGGATCAACGCATTGTATGTCACAACTGCGTTGCGTCGTCACACGACGCGACGTCGCAACGGAAGAGGGCACGCACACCGTCGCAGTCGCAGTGAACAGTCTTAGTTCGATAGATATAAGATGCTAGTTTTATTTTGTCCTAATTGAAATCGAACAAAAAGGAATATGTAAAAAAATATTTATTTTCCTAGAAATGCGAAATTCTAGGCTTGGACCTTTTTTCTTGATAAGGTGTAACATCTATGAAAGTCCTAATCTTATCAAAGTGTCCACATGTTTCACGTTGTAAGTAGCCAAAACCCATCTTGTAGTGTGAATAGGCTTAGAAAAACGGTGATTGTCAGTCGTAACATGTCTCCCAGAACCCTCTTAACTGCGGCGAGACAAAAATACTAGATTTATCTTTCGGTTGACACAAAGATACACTTATATTTTATCCGATTTTTTGTTAGGATTGGAATAACGGTAGATTTATTGACAACAAAAAGACGATAGATAAGATAAGGATGGTATAAGACCCAGGTATCCCAGCCAATTGTATATGCGCGTCTAAAGTAGCGAGGTTTCGGTGACTCACTCAATTCTATTTGATTTCTTTACTGTCCGGCAGGGCCGGTCATTCAAACTCATGTATCAAAAGAAAGTAGGTAGTTGACGAAGAGAAAGCCTAATTATCAATCACCAGTTAGATTTTTAAGAGCCTACAGCATCGTCGTAAATAATTATGGTATAAAAAACAAGATGTAACAAGTGTTTCCGATTATTTGTGGAGATAAGCCAAGATATTGCGTGTTTTTTATCCCATTCCCTTCCCGTCTTTATACAACCAGACCCAAATTCAGAAACCCAGCGAGAATTTAATTTGTCTAACTATATTTAGCTCTACTCATGTAAATAATTTCCCAGTCACAAACGTTTACAAACCGAGAATAAATTAACAACCGACAGCGTCCCGGGATTTCAATGCGAAACCCGCCTTACCAAAGGAACCGCAGATGTCCAGCTTCATTTGAATATCTGTGGCCTCCGGAAGGCTTGCGGTCTCTGTGACGTCAGAATTGGCAATGTTGACTGACGTTTTCGTTGAGAAGCCTTTACTTTACGGACCTTAGGTCAGTTTCGTATCTTGATGGGCTTTACTTTTTGTTGAATTTCTAATATTTATTAGTAGAACAAGAAATGGGTCACAGTGTACATAAAGTAATATTTACATTTACGTACATAAACAACGCTTTCACACTCACAGCCCCACACTAAGTTCAAAGACTTGTGTCGTCGGTGCCGGAAACATCCACATCACACAATCACAAAAAAAAAAAAAAAACTATGTGGAGAAAACTTATTCCCGCTGGAAATCAAACCCGTTATTCCTGCTTACATGGCGGACGCGCACCCAACTAATCCAACAGGCAGTCCAATTTAAAAACTATTTGACACATTAATTTGTTAAACCATTTGTATGCAAAAAATATAAATTGTGTATGTATTGTTGATTGAAACTTCGTCTTTTATTCGTATAAGCGGCTACTATTTATTACGAGATGGAAGTTTATGCCGGATAGGTAAGCATTTGACCGCTTTCTCGCAACTAATTACGATGATACTTATTTACTTTGGATTTGAATATTAAAATTTAATTTAATAAAGTATTAGCTTGTGTCCCGCAGCTTCGTTTGCCTAAATTATAATTAAAAGTAGCCCTAAACTAATGTTTCTAGATTCGGGCAGGCGGCGACCATTTTATTCACGGCATGGATCTACAAATTTGAAGAATTCTTCCCTCCTTCATAAAGAGTACCTTTTAGTACCTATAGGTATTATTAGGTTGTCCCTATTTCTCTAAGTGTGAAAAAGCAACGTCCTATTCCAATCTACACTGTATTCCACAATGTAATGTAATCCAAATCTGTACAGCCTTTAAGAGATAATCATAATTTACATTATTTTTCGTCCCACTGCTGGGTATAGGCCTCCAGTTTTTTTATACCATTCGTCTCGGTCTAGCGCTACTCATATCCAGGATTGACCCGTGATCTTAATATGATATCTTCAACCCATCTTTTTGCAGCATGGCCGACGCTTCGTTTGTCCTCTCTCGGCCACAGCTCTTTAGCTTTACTCCATCTGAAGAGATACTAGATCCAAACATACTTACACAATCGCACACATACATAAACTTGGTTTATGTATATGTGCGATAGTGTTATTTGATACGATTAAATACTTTGTGGTCATCATTCTTTGTTATATTTGTTAACAGATCCGTCGCTTCTCAGCTAATAATGGGTCAGCCCGTGATGGCGGAGACCTACGACCAAGTGACCATCTACTTCAGCGACATCATTGGCTTCACCCAGCTCTCTGCAGAGTCTACTCCGCTGGAAGTGGTAGACCTCTTGAACGACCTGTACACATGCTTCGACTCCGTGCTTGAGAATTTCGATGTTTACAAGGTGAACCTAGAGAAAATACTTTTCGTAATGAGTTAACAACACATTTGATGTAATTTGCGGCCATCGTAACTGTTTATGATGGTTAAGCAATAATTTGAATAGAACTCAACTCTGACATAAAATTTAATAAAACAGGAATTGGCGTAACTTTAGCAATTGTTTCGGCTTCATTCAGAAGTCTTCTTTAGGCACAGGCCAGACAGAGGAGGCGTTAGACAAGGACGCGTCGCAGACAGGGCAGAGGCGGAGATCGGACGTGACTTTTTAGATTATACAGAAGAGACGAGACGCGGGCACTGACCCACCAAGTTACGGTACCCCGCGCGCTCTTACCTGTACTTGTGTCTATGCAACAGCCCCCCTAGCCAAAAACCAAAACGCTTCGACACTATTCTATCAATAGAAACGGTGTCTAAATGTAACAGACCTAAACATGTAAGGTTTAAAATATCTTGACTTGTAATTAAGCGCTCACTGTGATAACAAAGTTACAGACAAGCAATTTGAAACCTTTGTACACAAGTATTAAAGTCACATTTGGAAAGCGTTTCTTTTGATAGAATAGAGACGAAACGTTTTGGTTTTTGGCTAGGGGGCTGTTTGTACAAGCGTCGCCGCGCCGCCGTCACGTCCCACCTCTTGTGCGACTTTCCACAGTGGGAGGTGTCAGGTGGGACGCGATGACGAGCGCTCTGCGCGTTTTGGTTTTAGTCACAGATGATTGTCATAGAAACAGACTAGTCAATAGCGTGAGTTTTGTTATTTTTAATGGATAATTTACTATGGATTTTTATCACTTTTTATTTATTAAAATTAAGCATTAAATGCCCGTGAATATAAGACACGCTAAAACTATTGACATTTTCAAAAATTTGGTCAAGTTACACTACCTGTCAAATAATTTTTGAAACTATTATTTGAATATTATAGATGCCTATCTATTTATTTATTTATATGTTTGGCAATGTATTAAAAAGAATATTATGTACATATATTAATATTTGTATTGGGTATACGAATTGTATATACAGATATATATGATTTATTATTTATACATTGTTATCCACATATAGTATGTAAGTAGTATTTAAGTTACATATCAGTATTTAATTTGTTTTATACTGCATGAGTTGAAAACACCACCTACAGCAAAATATTTCTACTATCCTGTCCATCCAAAGGTTGCCTGAAAGAAATTGCTTAATGTGATAAGGCCGCCCATTGTACAACAAATATTTTTTTTCGGTTATTTATTGTTAGATATTGTTTTTAACTACTTATTGCTGTTCAATAAAGAAATATTGTATTGTATTGTATTGTATTAAAATAAATATAACATGTATATTTTATGTCGGTTATTCTATAGAACTACTTCAGTGCACAAACTTTATATAATAGCTATAGCTATACTACGCGTACTTGGCGTATATTTAAATAATTTTCAGGGACATATCCAAATGTTTCGTCCGTGCAATAAGTTAACATAATGCTGACTCTTATTTAAATAGTATTACTACTCAATGTAGAAACGCAGCCAGTATTCGGGGCATATTTCCTTGTCTACAAAATGTTTGAGTTCATTTGTTTTATTCTCTTTCTTTTACTTGATATGTAGGTTTTAGAGCTTAATGCGACGCTTCAAAAGTTTATTTAATTTCATTAAAATTAACAATTTCAGTTGCCAACTGTTAATGTATAACTGATTATATAGGTAGTAAAATCCTATATTATACTATTGTGATTGTTACATCTAGTTCTACCCTTCCTAAAGGCCGTTTCTTCAATTTATTATTAACTTGTGACCTATTCCGAAATACCGCGTGTTCACATTTCTGAACAATAGTTGAATCAAGGTCATAATAAATCATGTCTGGACATTCATAATATTATTAATGTTTTAAATTAGTGATGTATAAGACCGCCTAATCCAATCTATTTTTACCGACTTCCCAAAAAAGGAGGAGGTACTCAAGTCGACTGTATTATTATTATTTTTTTTATGTGTGTTACCTCGTAACTTCCACTCTCCACGTGAGCCGATTTCGAAAATTTTTTTGTTTGAAAGATGTTGCTTTCTAATTGGTCCCATTTAAATTTGATCAAGATCTGATCAGTAGTTCTCGAAATATCGTCAATAATGGCTATTTTGTGACGAATAATGGCCAATAAATGTATTTAAATTAATTTCATTTCAAGAACAGAGACTCCTTAGAATGAATGCTTGAATGTTCATCATCATGTCTTTTCCCCAAAAGTTTGTATTTAACACTATGGATGTAATTTTGCGATCTGGCAGTAGAGTCATTAACTTTCATGAGTGCCGCTTTAGGGCCCATATGAATATACGATTTTGATATTTTGACTAAGTATGTACTCTTTCAGGAGACAGATATGGAGTTTAGAAAGTATTTACTTAAAGGCTTTCACACTCACTGCCCCACACTAAGTTCAATAACTTGTGCCGTGGCTGCCGGAAACGTTCACATCTCACACACAATTACACCCCGTACCACACAATTTGGGGAAAAAATAACAAATACCAGCATTCACACTCACAGCCCTACACTTAGTTCAAAGACTTGTATCGTGGGTGCCGGAAACATCCACATCTTACACACATTACACCCAGAACCAGAAGCACAAATATCCCTTGGGAAGGAATTTGTGCTCCTGCCGGGAATCGAACCCAGGACCCACGGCGCAGAGGGCAGACATCTGTCCACTGCGCCAACTGGGTCGTCGTCAAAAACTTGTAAATCCCCGGGAATCGAACCCGATACCCGCTGCTTATAAGGCGAACGCACATCCAAGATAGCCAGCAGGCAGTTCAGTGAATTATGATAGTAATTCATATTACTTCGTTTATTACTATTGATACTTATTGATACTTTACGATCCTAAGCCTCAATTGCTTTTCCTTAGAGAACATTAAACCATTAAGTATTTTATTTGATTGTCACTTTAAGGCCAGAGTTAATTAAGTTTGACAAACTTCAAATAACGTAACTCCAAGTTATACCTCGTCGAATTGGTTTTGTTGATATTTACTAAAGTTCGATTTTACAGAAATCTGACTAAGGATAGTTACTGGTGTTTTACCGGAAGATGGCGTTTAAACACACTGACAGTTATTTATTCAACAGAATAGCTATCAAAAACAAACGTCACATCATGTAACAGTGAATGACAATTAAGACCTGTAGCAAATACTCCTCTTGTCAATATTCTCATTAAATATATAGTTAACCACAAGACAAAATTATAAACACTTTTTAAGCTATTGCATAGCTTCTATCGCGGGCCTTGAGCGTGGAGACCGAATCCAGAAATTCCGTAACGAAAATAACCTAACACTCCGACCGGCACAGCGGTGATACTTTTTAGTTTTGCCATCTATCGATGAATAGCAGATCTTTTAATGACTTTTTGAAATATCACGCTTGTCTCTTTAGTTCAGCAACTCGCCTCTAGGTGGCAGAAAAAAAAATACTGCATAAATAAAATAAATAAATAATTATAATTGCATAAATTGATAAAAAATGCTATTCAATAACTTTACCGCGGCAGTCCCCGAGTGCCACATGTCTTTTTTTACTACTTATATTTATATTCATCTGTGCCTTCTCTCCTACTTACCCATTATCTGACTTTGTACTAGAAGTAGAATTAATAGCTTGAAGTTACCGGGCATATTTTACAAATAATTTTTGAAATGTTTTAAACTGCGCTCGTACCTATATGCGATATTGGCAGAATGATGGTGCGATAGCCCTTTAGTCGCCATTTAAAGAAGAAGTTGAAGTTAACAATTAACACATAGCCGGAGAATTTGGCTTGTCTTGATTAAACATTAATGTACCACAAATGTGTAATATTATTTGTTTATTAACTGGCTAGGTTTCGCGGCGGGTTTTGTCGGATTTTCCGACTAGTTTCGGGGATGTGAGATGCCGATCATCGGGGAGGTGGCCGATCGCAACGATCTCGTAGCCTCGAGGCGAAATTAGTCGGAAAATCGAACAAAACCCGCCGCGAGTCCCAGCCGTTTAGTGAACAAATAATAATGAATAACTCTCGCGATAGTTTTCAAACTCAAAATCTATAATATACTAGACGTTCGCGCCGAGCTGAGATCTCCCGCCAACATTTTGCCTAATCTAGAAAAACTTTTGAAGTTAAATGCTAATAACTATTTTCTTTGTAGTAATCGTTTGATTTCTGTGATTTTTGTAGGATACAATGAATATTATACGTAAGTTTCAGCTTTAAGTGCTTAGTCGTTGTCGGGTCAAGATAGGTCTAAAAACAATGACTTTGGTGGCCTACCAAATTGTTATTTTCCAATATATAATACATTTTATTATACCCGGCTTATTATTTTACTTACAGAGCTCTTTCCAAAGATACCCCACAAAGGTAGGTAAACAAATAAAAATGATTTTGCTCCCCAATTACGTGTACTGGTGCCCCCTTAATATTTTAATTTATATAATTTTAATTGCCATTTCTGGCATTGGGCCACCTTTACATATTCTCTGAGAATTTAAAATTATTTGCTTGTATGGTTTAGAGCTTGATACCTCTGAAAGATACATATTCTCTGAGAATTTGAAATTATTTGCTTGTATGGTTTAGAGCTAGATACCTCTGAAAGATACATATTCTCTGAGAATTTGAAATTATTTGCTTGTATGGTTTAGAGCTAGATACCTCTGAAAGATAGACTGACTGAATGACTGAAGTCAACTAAGCCAATAGGTAATTGTCATATTGATAACTCAAAAGTTTCATTGCAAATATCTACTAGTATTTTTCTTTTATTTATATATTATTTCCTGATATAAATGATATTTAGTCGTATTCGAACGCCGCATTTGATTTATGTTAAAACGGAAACAAGCACTGGGGTTATTTATTCATCATCTTCTCTTAAATAAACCGTGAATTGTGAAGATATTTTATTTTGATGGGGTTTTTTTTTATTTGGCTTCGCAATCTTGTGCAGTTAACCAGTGTCAAGTGACTGTATATATCAAGTGTATATTAAATTAAAAGTCCCAGTCACAAGTCATAGTTAAAGTCAAGAAAAGAGTCACGGTCCAGTCACAGTCAAGTCATGCCCCAGTAAAGGGGTAGAACCTTTACCAGAATATCATTAGAGTTTTGGAGCGAAGGCGAAAAACACGTTTTTCAACTTTGTATGATTCGCCTACATTTATGCACGTTTACTAAGTATAAACGGTTAAAAGTCCAAGTAGTAATAGTATAAAAATTAAGATTGATATACATAATTATAAAAAAAGTTACCAACTTTGACGCCATGAATTACAAAATGCCTTAGAAAAATCGGACTTTGTTGGAGGAAAGAAAGATTAAAACAAACTAACGCATTCACATTCACAGCCCCACACGTATAAGTTCAAAGACATGTATCTTGGGTCCTGGAAACATTTACATATCACACACACAATCACACCCTGAAGCACAAATGTCGTAAAAGCGTTTAAAGCGTTTATGTGTTTATTTATTCAAATTTCAATTTAAGGGCCGACTCAAATTACCAATTATTTAGTATAGAGTAGAACTTGTTTAAAATATTTCCCGAGGGAAAAATACACTTCTGATATTTTAGCTTCTGAAAAATAAATTCCTTTCAGGAACTTTTCCAATTAAGGCTTCAGGCAATCCTTCATCTTTTTAATGTCACTGGAGCTATTTCATGTTTATTGACTTTTAATTTACGAGGTATTTTGTTTTGATCTTGTGGATTATTTTTATTTAATCAATGATAAGATGGTAATAAAATAACATGAATCGGTGTTAGAGTAGGTTTTCTGTGGGTTTCCCGCCTCCTCTCTCCTCCTCTGTAGTGGGACCACTGGTGGAGAGCCAGTGGGCTCATCACCGGCTTGCACGGCCCCACACGTCTGGGGGGTGGCCTTGGTGAGCAAGGTCACCCCTCCCTGGGCGCAGTGGCCCGGTTTTGAACCCGGGCCTACCGCCGGGGCAAGATAGTGACTGTTAACGCGACCCTATCTTGCTCCACCTCGGCGAGGGACTGCTCACGGGGGGGTTTTTAGTGGGTTCGAGCCCCACATACCTCTTTCCTTCACCCCTGGGAAGGAAGGGAAGTGCAAGGCATTTCTCGCCCCCCCAAAAAAGGTTTTCTGTGTAAACATACAAATAATCACCATAAAAAAAGATGCCCAATTTCCTTCAGGGAGAAAATTTGTGCTCCCACCGGGCATTAAACCCGGCACTTGCAGCGTAGAGAGAAAGAAAATACATTTATTTGAGACAACACGCGACGTTACATTGTTTACATAAAACAACAAGACAAAACACAAAACAAAAAAAAGAAAGTGGATAGATTTCCTTTTATTTAATTATATATCGTCAAACGTTAAACCACTATATCACCTGATGGTAAGCGAAGATGCGTTCGACGATGGAGCATGCTTGCCTAGAAGATTAATTCGCTCCTGTGGGCAGTAACATTTTGCTGGACTTATATCAGTGAAAATCAGTGTCGAGTTCTCTGCTTGCCAAAAAAGCTGAGTTTAGCTCAGCCTCAGCCCTTTTTGGCATACAAAAATTCACATTAATGATTAAAAAAAGTTTATTTTTAATTTTAGTTTTTAAGTTTATTGTTATTTTTATTCGTTTATAGTGCCAAATAAATGTGTTTTCTTTCTTTCTTACTTTTATATAATTATTAATGTAATTTGTTGTCAGGTGGAGACAATCGGCGACGCGTACATGGTAGTATCTGGTCTTCCCATGAGGAACGGCAACAGACACGCTGCTGAGATTGCGAGGATGTCTCTGGCACTCCTCAAGACGGTTACAGGGAAGACCGTTCCACATCGGCCTGGGGAAAGACTCCTGCTAAGGATCGGCATGCACAGTGGTACGTGTTGATATTGGCATAACATTGGGAGAATTATAGCGTTTTGGCCTTGTTTTGTGCACTCCTTTAGATAAAGATACACTATTTTACGAGTTTCGTAACACATAATTATTATAAAATAGATATACGGCTTATAAGATACTAGCTGCGCCCCGCGGTTTCACCCGCGTTGATAATGATGAAAAGTGATGATGATGATGATGATGATGAAAAATAGATGTTGGCCGATTCTCATAGATACCGGATAAGCACAAAAAATTTCATCAAAATCGGTCAAGCCGTTTCGGAGGAGTATGGCAACGAAAACTGTGACACGAGAATTTTATATATTAGATATACATTGTATGGTAGCTTAATGGATTGCATAGACAGAGAAAAAAAATGTTTCTCTTTCCTTTTTTTAAAATAACAACTTAACTATGCAATAATATTAAACATAAGCCAAGACATAAAACATATTTGTTTGTATTTTTGGTATTTTTTAAAGTATAAACTAGTTATTCCACGCGGCTTCGCTCGCGTTACAATTTGTAATATCATCAAAACCCCAATTCCGTTATGAAATGTAAGAGAAAAAAATATTTTTTCGTATTTTTTCTGATATTTTAATAGTTATTTTGCTATTCAAGGCGGAAAAAATCCGACGAATCAAAGATCATTAAAATCTGTCTACCCGTTCTCGAGTTATGAGTGTTGTAACAAACCCGACTTTATTTTTTATAAATATATATATTTATATAAAAATTTTAAAGTTTAAAAGTTCTACAGCGCTGCCAAGAAGAATTTTGTGTAAAAATGGTAGTCGTCAGATGAGGAATTAAAACGAGCAAATGATAAATGTGTGTTAAGTGTCCATAATTTTGTATTATTACAATTAGAAAAGTGAAATAATTTCAATAACCTTATGAGTTGTGACTTATATAGAACTCGAAGACACTTCACACTGACAGAGTTTTTTTTCTTGATTATAAGCAAACGTTTCACCACAATCAATTCAACGATCCAATTGGCGCGGTGGGTAAGTCTCTGCCCTCTATGCCGTGGGTTCCATTCCCGGCAGAAGCACAATTTTCCTACCAAAGGGATATTTGTGCTTCTGGTTCTGGGTGTGATTGTGTGTGTGATATGTAAATGTTTCCGGCACCCACGATACAAGTCTTTGAACTAAGTGTGGGGCTGTGATGCGTTTGTTTGTATTTAAAAAAAAATACAATTATTATTTTCGAAATTGGTCCTTTTAAAACACTAATATTGTCATCATTAATATTTCTCTCAAACTTTGTTTCACTGCAAGTCTTTAAGTCTTTGTATATTATTTTGTAATTTGAAGAACAGTATAAAAGAAAACATCTATAAAATCAAACAAATATCTTTAACAACAAAATTACCCCAATTTTAAGGAAAAATATCTTCAGCAATCTGTCACTTGATCTACAAAAACAAGGTTTCAAACCACAATCAAATTACTCCCTGTTCTGAATAAAAAATAACCTTTCAAAGTTTGTAAAGCTCTTTAAAAATCAGGGTATTCGTTACTTTTTCTCTGAGGTTAATTTACTTGGCGAAAGCTAAAGTAGCTTGGATAAGTTGCTTTAACTTCCGGACTTAATTCGGTCAGGAACTTTTTTTAATTTAAAAGCTCTGGGCTACTTAATTCATTTAACTCTTTATTTGGTTAAACTTCAAAGTCGAATTTCTACGGCGAAATTGGCTTTTGTTAAGAAATGTTATTTACTCAAGAATAAATAAATCAGCAAGCGCGAAGCGCTTCCGTTTCAACTTAGACAAAAATGATTTTGTATTTCTGACGGATGTCCAGCGCCATTTCCAGATCAGTCTCCACGTCGCATTTTTCAACTGTTTCTCTTGAAATGTTGACTACAGGGTCGATAATTTTAAAGATTTTTTTGTTTATTTAGTTTTTGGTAATTTTTCAAAATGGAGGAGATACGGGTATTCAATATGCAAAAACAGACTCGCGAGCTCATCAGCTCAAAGAGCCAATAGTAAAAGTTTGTCTTTGGATGCAACGGTTCACCTGTCAGTAATTAATTGATTTCAGATAGGAGGGCTTTTTATATTTAAGTAACACATTGTGATTTGGTCTACAGTAGGTCATTGCTAGATATAAATAAATTGTAAGGAATAATTAATTTTCTTATAGTAATTTCCTATTGTTTCCGATTGTTACACATGTATAATAACGAAAGTGGTTACCTTCCACAACGCAGCCTAGTGTGTAAGTCAGAAATCAATCTAATAAATTCTGTTTTATAAGGATGGAAATAAATGTTATATATTATTATTATATTATATTTCGTTGTTACAAAGACAGAACAAAGTATGTTCTTAGAAACTGGATAATAAAGAATTAGGTATATAATTTTTTCTAAAGCTTATAAAATTTTCTAGAATATATATTAAGTTCCCTGATCTGTGGCGCCGTCTGATATTTTTTATAATAATCACTTTAGTTCTACTGAGTGTTCGGTTTTACCCGCGTCTGCTAGAAACATTCAATACATTAATAGTCTAAAGCTAGCAGAATGTCTTCGGGCCTAGACTTTAGTTTCAAAACTAAAACTGTCTGTGGTAGGCACAGAGGGTAAAAATGTACTACTTCTCTTTTGCCGTAGGTCCTTGTGTAGCTGGTGTGGTTGGCTTGAAGATGCCTCGGTATTGCCTTTTTGGTGACACAGTAAACACGGCTTCGAGGATGGAGTCGCATGGAGAAGCTCTGAAGATCCATGTCAGCCCAAAAACAAAGGAGGTTCTGGATCTGTATGACACTTTTGAATTGGAGTGCAGGGGAGAAATTACTATGAAGGTATGTCTAATTTTAGGTGTACCTTAAATAACTCATCTACGTCAAACTTAAACGCCTCCTCCAAATTTTTCTAACAATTTAGTGTATTATAAATATCTTTATATGACTATTCAATAATCGAATTCAATAAAAGCTTGAAACTATTAGTAGTTCAAAATGTTTGCTAAAGTGATCGAAGTAGGTATTGATGCAATAGCAACTATTGCAAATTTCCCTAATGTTGATTCTAGTCTAAGCATCCTACACTACTAAGTTTTTTTTACAGGGGAAGGGCAAAATGACAACATACTGGCTGATAGGCGAAAAAAAACCTCAAAACCAGGAGATACAATCCTACGACCAGCCGAACCACATCCAACAAAACATCGTCAACCCGAGCATAACATTTCAAGGTCCTGACAGTCCAGCATCACACTCCCTCACACACAGTCACAGCCCCGATCAGAACAATGAGCCTAGAGAAAGGAACACTCCAATAGAAATCCTCAATGAAAAAGACCGTATCAAACATGAAATAGCAACCTGCGTTGCCAAAGACCTAATCAATAACATTGACAATGCAGTCAGAGAGTTCAGAAAATCACACAGTGCTCACTTCAGTTCTGTAACTAATAAGGAATTTAACAATTCAATGGTCAAAGAAGTTAAGCCTCTATGTAACGGAAAGAAGCAAGGCCTAATCACACCCACTTATGATAAAGAACTAGTCATCAGCAAAGGAAAAGTACGTGATGTAGTCAATAGGTTTAACAGCGCAGTTGTGACTGCTGATGCGAAAAACAAAACGAAATCTTTGAAGAACGAAGACTGAAATGCAGATAAAGCGAATTTGTGGCCGGTCTAACTCTTATTTGTTACAGACGAAAATACCCAATGTATCGTGCGAAGCACATTCTATTCTATGCTCTAGTCATACCTTTAAGTGTTTAATAAAATTAGATTTTATGTAAACTTATTTATGTAGTGGGTGACCAAGTACACTCCGAATTTTTAAATAAGAGTAGATGAATTTAATACAAATATAAGTTTATAGGATAGAAAAATCGCAAATGCGATCAAAAGAAAGATGTAGTGAGAATTTAATGTAATAAAATGTAATGTATTATACACTTAGGCCCTGTAGTGTTTTTACCAACCTTTTATACTTCCGTATCTTTCTAAACTATACCCTATTCATGTACTACAAGTAAAATTAGGGTAGGCATTTCTTAGTAATTAGTAAGTATCTATATTTATTATATTTGAATGTCAGTCATGGAATAAAACCAATGAATAAAGTCATGTACAAGTCAACTCGCAACATTATTTAAAAATTTTATACTTCCACTAGCTGACTCAGCAAACGTTGTTTTGCCTTATTTTTTATATCATGCTGAAAAAAGAAATGTGTTGGACCACTCGTAACATTTAAGGGTACAAACAATAGATGTTGACCGATTCTCAGACCTACCCAATATGCACATAACATTTCATAAAAATCGGTCGAGCCGTTTCGGAGGAGTAAGGTAACTAACATTGTGACACGAGAATTTTATATATAAGATTACGTAGCTTTTAATATATTTTTCTATTAGTCCGATACTTTAAATTAAGTAGGTCTCTCTATAATACACTGATCAACGCTAGCCGTAGGACATAGCTAGTAAAATAATAATTTATTGTACTAATTGAGCTGACAACAAAAATCCTCATTAAATACACTGCTAGTACCTGCCCGAAAGTAATAGGACATCAGATGTAGAGTCATGCTGCGAGGTTACAACGGATTTGCATAATATTTGGGATGTGACTACTTTTTAACTTGATTAACTTGAAGTTTAGTCAAAATAAACATAAGCCGCAAAAAAAAACAGTACTATCAGTTCATCGACTATGTAGCGTTGGTTTTATTTCAAGATCATATATTATATTCAATAATTGTCCAGAAGTAACCTGTATTTGATATTATTACCATGATGTTGTGGACATTGTATTACGCTTATCTCTAATATTGTAAATAAATTATACAACTTACTAAAGATATTATAATATTACAAATCTTTACGGGTGTCTTTCTCCTTATTTACTTAATTGTATCTAAATAATTTTATAGATATTAAGTAGCTTTGTAGTTTATTTTAGTGTACATCGTGATCTCATATTACCATCCATATGAATCGTTTACATAGAAAAATAGGGCTTGTAATTTTATTTGTTTTACACCAAATTATATATTACATATATATAAAAAATTACCATCTATAATTATCTAACTATGTTAGAATTTATTCGATCTCATACGTATTTATCTATTGTACCCAAATATTATAAAACCAATTGTTAGCGTTAATTTTCTTTTATAGCATAATTCGCCAACGAGGGAAGAGGACAAGGCAAACTTATGCTTGTTATTGGCCGATCCGTGTTTGTGATTGGCAGATGTGGCAGTTGTCAGCGTCAGTTGTGGCGTCATTTGATGAACGAATAATGACAACAAAATGGAACTATATAACTATTTATTGTTATAATAGTATGTCGCTTTGTGATGAGAAAAGGTACTTTTATAGCAAATTACTGGTTATTTTGTCTGTGTTCTACCCAACTGAATAATAATTACACTGTAAAATCATGTTGGTCTTTAAAACTAACTATTGAATTAAGCAAACTACCCTTTGGCTAAGTAATACGCGCGTTCGCCTTCTAAGCAAGGGTATCGGGTTCGATTTCTGGTGGAAACACAAGTTTTCTCCACAATGGAAATTTGTGTTTCTGGTTCTGGGTGTGATTGTTTATTTGTGTGATGTGATTGTTTCTGGCACCCACGACGAAGTCATTGAACTTATTGTGCGAGAGCGAGTGTAAAAGCGTTAATGTTTAAAAAACGGTAGACTACAGAGTAAACATAAATTTTCCTTGCACTATCTATGATAACGATAGAATATATTATTAGAAACTAATGGAAAATTTTTGAAAACCCAATAAATATTGGAATTATATGTTATTTTATCTGATAGCCATTACTGAATGCACTATTCTATACTTCATGACCCTAATCAATCAATAATAGTTTTAATTATGTAAAATTCAATTATGAAATATCTACTCTGTTTAATGATTATTTTACTATTGTTTCTGCTAGTTCAGTGTTTGCAAATTGTTTTTAATAAAGTATAAATAAATAAATCAAACAAAGTTCACTGATAAGTGGCATTTGATTAATGTTTTACATAATTTGCTTTTCGACTTGTTTTGAGTAAATAAAATTACTTATTAAGTTATTAATTTAGTTATTCCAAAAGTATTTAATATTAATACATTATATAAGTAACCTTTTAAAATATTATAAGTTACGTTCTACCAAAATTAGTGCACACTATATATGGCTAAATCTCACTAGATATTGTAGCGAAAACTGTCAATAAACAACCCAAACTAACTAGTTTGGGTTGTTTATTGACAGTTTTCGGTTAGTTTATATTGTTGTAATTTGTAACTACAAATTACAACAATATAAAGTTATAAATTAGGAATTACCGCTAAAGATAATTGTAACCATCTTAAGTCTTGTTTACATTACGAACTGAAACATCAATTTTCTTCAACAAAAAATACATAATTGTAAACGATTACCTTTTGTTTTACGCAACAAATGAGGCATAATAAGTCTGCAAATGACAGGTTTGGTCCAAAGGGGACCATTTGTTATAGCTGTTCGGAAGAACGGCGTGCTGGGACGTGGGTGACTCTTGTGTAACGGTGTCCGCGCCCGTCTCCACTCGCCGTCGAACCAAATGCGTCAAGTGTGTACCAGTCATTAGTCGACTTAGAACATTTTTTTTTTGTAATATTGCTTACTGGGAGTTCCGGAACCGGTTCAATGATAAAATAATGATTACTTGTAACCATAATAATATGTATTTTTTACGCGTACGTTGTATCTTCACGCACATATTTGCACAAAATATAGATGTTTGGTGTATTTCCTTGTGATATTGTTAGATTCTAATTAGTTATTGCAATGTAAAATGTCGTTGTTAAAAGTTCCTTTAATCTATGAACAGAATATGTTGTGAATTGTTTTATTAAATTCGGTAAATATATATTATTGGAATTGTATTGTTATTTTATTAACAAACAAGAGTTAAAGCCAAACACGTATACAATTTAACCCGAACTCTATGGGTGTACTCGTATCAACTTTATCATCAGATCATCTCAACATTTACATAAGTCAGTCGTCGACAAATGAGGTGGACTTTTTCCGAGTCCGTCTGAGACAGTAACACTCCATTCTCCTTTGCGCCTAGAGGACTACGAGTACGTCAGCTGAGTAGTCCGTGTTAAAGAATTGTTGTAAGTTGGGAAGAATGCAAGTTGCCAATATAATTTTAGGCCATATACGACAAAACCTGACATTGAGTATCAGGGAGAGGACAGCGTATTGCAATACCGCGCGAATCTTTGATATTTATAGATCTGTGCCACTGTAGAGTATACATATAGTCGATCGTGTCACATACCTAAAGCTAAACATCTACTTGGCTCTATTCTACTAGAATCGGATAGTAAACATTTTATTGCTACTAGCAAGAAAGAAAAGTATTTAGCTTTCATATTGACGAGTGGTTTTAAACCGATATGGATACTCTTTCACTTGTAACTTGCATGGCTAGAGTTGCAGGCCTAAAATAGGCACCAGTTCCAGCCAAGGGTAGTTCAAGACGCGAGTGAATAGGTATCTTCTATCTAGGCAAGCATGTCACATCTTCGGCCGCATCAGCACTTTCCATTAGGTGAGATAGTGGTCAAATGCTTGCCTATTACGCATAAAAAGAAAAACTCTACTCTTCGGCCAAGATGCATTGGCCATGGTCTCGAGAATACTTAACGTATTGTAGGTAAATAGGGTGGTATACGAGGTAAATAAAAATTGTTTTAGTGCGATTAAGCCCCGGAGTGTTACCTAAACTATATATATAGCTTAGGTAAAATTTGGGGCTTAATTATATAAGCATTTGACTTCTATCTTACCTGATGGAAAGTGATGATGCAGCCGAAGATTCGAAATGCTTGCTTAGATAGAAAGTACTAGGTATTCACTCGAGACTTGAAGACTCCCAGATTATACCGTTTTATAAAAATATTTTTTAGCGCGATTAAATCCCGAAACCTAAACTATTTCGAATCGAGATAGTTAAAAAGTTACAAAAGGTATATACAAAGTTACAAAAGTTATATACCTACCGCACAACCAGCACTATTATACTGTTGCTTAAATATCGTATCTGAAATGAATCTGAATGTGAAACGCCAGCCGTTTTGTCAATTACTCTACAACAAAACCAAGGCGTACAGCTCGCGTCCGCGGTAGAGTGCGCGGGGGCGATCAGTTCTTGTGTACGAACTTGTAGCGATGTACACATCGATGCATCCTCTGATTGGCCGCAGCGTCTAGTCCAGCTAGTCCAGGAAAATTAGGGTTTCACCTCGGAATGAAAGATAGTCGGCTGTAAACTTGTATAAACCTTCATTTTAACACTCTAAAACTTGTCTCAAAACCAGTATATCGTAGGGTGTCCGCGACTACAGATATTCCAAGGTCAAATGTCAAAAAATCTATTTTTTACATATTTATTGCAAATATCTCGTTTTCTATGGGTTTTATGCTATTTTTATTTATTAGAAATAAATAAAGTTTTATACAATTTTATAGCTGACTATCTCTCATTCCAAGATTCTTGCCCTAATTTGACTAATATAACTGGACTAAGCGTCTGCACGCGGCGGTGGCGATCAGATCGCGCTTGTTATGTTAGGACGCTTCTTGCAGGTATTATTTGTAAATTTTTTATCAGATAGCGTTGTTTTGACGCCAGCTTGGTGAACGCCTGACCAAACGCGACAGTGTGCACAACTTCTGCACGCGCAGTGATCGCTACTGTGCACGCCACCGCGAACGCGTTGGTTTGGCCTTAGCTTTAGGCGTCCGTCGTCCTAATAATTGGTTCGCTCGCGATCATGCGATGCAATCGTTGCGTCGATTGCAGAACCGACATCGACATATCTAGATACATATCAGATAATGTAAATATACAAGCCAGCGAGAACCGTACGTTCAAACTCGAACTTGAACTCTATAGATTGTTTTTTTTACAGAAAAAAAAATTTGTACGTAAAAATGTTCTCTCTTCTGACCACAGAATATTAGGACCTCCTAATAGGCGTTTGTGCGATCAATTTGCTGATTTTTATCGTACAAGTATCGCTTACTTTTGACCCTCTGCTCACTAGCCCATACGGCTGTAATTTTGTGAATCTGGCAGTAGAGTCTTAAACTTTCTGTGAGTGCCTTTCACTAATGCCTTTAACTTTGGGGCCATGTGAATAAACGATTTTGATTTGATTTGATTTGATTTGACAAGCAAGTATCTATTCGATAATTATAATGGCTAGGCGCAGAATTCTACTGGCTCTGAATAAAGAATTGATGGATAAATTACAATCAAGCAGTATGTAGCTGTTGAGGTTGAAAAATATAAATAGATACAGGTGAGCCATTCCTTTAAAACCGGGCATGCTTCCAGTCTTTGTAGGTTTTTTTTAAACGTATTCACATTCTCAGCTTCACACTTAATTCGTAGACTTGTATCGTGAACACCACACACACAGATACTCCCAGAACAAGAAACACAAATTGTGTTCTCACCGGGAATCGAACCCATTACCTACTGTTTAGAAGGCAGAAGCACACACAACTAAGTCAAAAGTATATCGTGCGCTACACCCTGTTCTAGGTAATCAGTTTCTTCTCCTAGAAAATATGGACACTGCCAGTCTACTGAAAGTTCAGCAGTCCCAACTATACTTATATAATCTAACACTAAAATCAATAAGAATAACATTATTATTAACAATAAGCCTAAAGTAACTGAAGTTTAAGGGCATAATACCCAGACTAGACTAGAAAATCTATGCACCCTGCCTACGGACAATGGTATACTTTATTCATAGCCTTGCTATACAGGCACTGTCCTAGTTACGTCACCAGAAACGGATACATTTCACCCCACCCACAAAAGATACTAAAATAGAAAGACAAGTGTTCAAACAAAACCAATATTTATTGGGTTTGATTTATCACCCCGCCAAAATATTGGACTATGAAAAATGATACCTACTTTGGCAGGGGACACACCTAAGCGATAACTCGGTAGGGTATTTTGCTATAGCAAGAAAAATACTGGCCTAAAGTATATATGATCAGCATAATATATTGTTGCATTGAGCAATCAAACCAAAATGTGTAGAATTATTTTTAATTAAAATACGTGATTGTTAGGTACTTATGTTGTACGTTAATTAATAAAAAAATATGTTAGCGATCGTGATAAAACTTAGATTGTTGAAGTATAGAGATTAGGATAGGGTATATATGTATAGGGATAGGGTGCTTTTACTCCAGCCCCGTAGGCCAAAAACCAAAACATATCGTCTCTGTTATATAAAAAAAAGCGCTTTCTAAATATAACAACCCTTAAAACTTGTATACATAAGGTTTAAAATATTTTGACTTGTTATTTAGCGCTCACAAGTGTAGTTACAAACCAGTAATTTGAAACCTTTGTACACAAGTTTTAAAGTCAGTTACATTTGTAAAGCGTTTCTTTTGATAGAATAGAGACGAAGCGTTTTGTTTTTTGGATAGGTGGGGCGAATAAAATATTTTATATCACGCAAAGCCACACCACAAAACAAATAATTTGTAATAAACGATTTTAATAGTTGATTGATTACAATAAACTAAAAACACTGGCTAAATGACAAATCAAAATTAAAAATAAAACGTTGATTTTATTGTCAAAATTCAAGAAACTTTACTAGTGGTGCAAAAAACTGTTAACACTATAATTTTGGGCAAATATTAACTTACAAACATACCAAAAAGAGGCTGATTAACAATGACACGTTAGTTAAAGTCAAATTGTAAAGTCTTGAACAATGACGTAAAGTTGCATGTCTGTCAGTATGTTATAAAATACAATGTACACAACTATGAGGAACACAACCTTGTTACTGCTTCATATTTTTTCCAGACGGACGTCGTCGCGTCACCCATTTATGCATTAATTCACACGAAACGTTTTGCGTGTTTGCCCATTAAGAGAGTACCAAAAGAATGGAACGTTTTGGCGTCATCTGTATCCCGAAAGGTACAATTTGGGTGTGTTCAAAAGAAAAGTAAATAAGTATTAAGCAAGCGTGCTCTATCTTAGACTACATTCCAACGTCTCAATCCATCTGGTGTAATTGTAATCAAAAGATTACTTAGTCGGTGATTAAAAAACCCAAGACAGTATTGTAGATACCACGGTCGCACAGGTGTGCCCAACACTATACGCTTTATAGTTATAACAATTTTCTCGTGTTCAATTCCATGATGGATTTGGGAGTGGTTTACGGGTTTACTATTTTTGTATTGTTTTACTGCCTGAAGTAGGTAAAGGTCAATGCGTACTCACACGGAAAGGGAGTAAGTGTTATTCGTATACTATCTGCACCCCGCGGTTTTACACGCGTCAGTCCCGGGTCCGCTGGAGTTTCGATAAAAAAAGTAGCTTTTGCGTTAATCCAGCTACCTCCATACCAAATTTCATCAAAATAAGTCCAGACGTTTGAGCGTGAAGAAGTAACTAACATACAAACACACTCACAAACTTTCGCCTTTACAATATAAGAGTAATTTCTGTACGAAAAGGATTTGTATTTGAGTTAAAACACCAATATTAAGGGTGTAAGAAAAATACGTATTTTTACGCTCGATCCAAATCAATTAAATTTGCAATTTTTCAATAATGAAGTAAGATATTATCAATTATCGGTATGACTGCTAACCTTCTGAAATCTAGTACTATAATTGAAGCATTTTTTTCTACAAATAAAAATCTTGTGATTTGGTCAGCATATCTATCCTACTGCTTCTGGAATAATACATAGGCTACTTTTTAACTTAATCAACGCGAGCGAAACCGCGGGCCACAGCTAATATTGTATAAAAGGCAATGTCCCGATTGACTCGCCATCGAAACCCTCATAAGTAGAAACTTGAAATTTTGAAGATTTTGAAAGAGCTTAAAAATTAGGTACCAATCGCCTTACACTTTTTTTATACACAGTCACGCCTATCTACGCGCCAATTGCCTATATTTCCTAAAACTTAACTATATACAGCAAAGAACTAAGTTACCTAAAAGACGTCAAGCTTATAGGTAACTCAAGTGCTCAAGCCCACTTCCAGTACAACTTACACTAAATATCTGATGTCGATATTTAGATTTTTTAATTTGTAAATAATTTGGAGTGTACGTAGAGATATTTTGTGAGCCCTAAAGCTACGTGGCTTTTGTTATACATTTGCCAAGAGAAACATCATTATAGTTCAACGACTGAACACTGTTCAGGGAGATAAGGGAACATCGCTAGTAATTGCCAATTAAATGTCCAATGTTATTCCTAGCGGACGTCCGGGTATAATATCACAGAACAGGAATTACATGAGCTGATTCTATACAGCTCGGTCTATCATTATTCAACAAAAAGTTTTTTTAAAGAGCTATAGGCAAGTACCTACTACAATACAATACAA
Organism: Lomographa bimaculata; assembly: GCA_948107665.1. Classification (NCBI taxonomy): domain Eukaryota; kingdom Metazoa; phylum Arthropoda; class Insecta; order Lepidoptera; family Geometridae; genus Lomographa; species Lomographa bimaculata. Next base: position 9,812,931 of record OX403604.1, on the reverse strand, counting down.
AAACTCTTTATTGACACCAAAATATGAATACAGAAAAACAGAGAAAACTTATACGTACAATGGGCGGTGTTATCGCTAAGAGCGATCTCTTCCAGACAACCTTTAGATGGAAAGATAATCGAAAAGACAATGTAGGGATAGTGGTGCGATAAAATGAATGAAATAAAATTTAAAATAATAAAAATACATTATTTAAACTACAAAAACAATACATACATACATAAAATAAAAAAATAATTACATATAAATACCTATAATACATATTATTTAACATATATAATTCACATATAGTAAAGTTTACAGATTGGACAATCATCATCATCATACTCAGCCTATCTCAGTCCACTGTTGGACATAGGCCTCTCCCAAGGTGCGCTACTGAGCCCGATCTTCGGCTCTTCTTCTCCAGTCGTTACCAGCAGCCCTACGTATATCGTCGTTCCACCTAGTCACAGGACGTCCTCTGCTACGCTTACCGATTCGTGGTCTCCACTCCAGAACTCGTCTACTCCAACGGTTGTCAGTTCTGCGGCATATGTGACCAGCCCACTGCCACTTCAGCTTGCTAATTCTTTGAGCTATGTCGATGACTTTCGTTTCGTTTTTTCGTTTTTCGATTGGACAATATATATATATATATTATATAAGCCGGGGCGAATGGCTAGTCTTTGCTGAAAGAAAGTGATGATGAGAAATGATAAATTAACGCTTTCACCCTCACTCACGCGGATGATAAATGTAGAAGCGGGACGCTTCGAGCGAACTGGAGGTATGTCAACCATATGTATACTAAAGTACATTGGTATAATCAAAGAGCTTTTGAGTATAAATGATCGAAGACTTGAAAATACGCCTGAAGCAGTTTGCAGGTTTGTAAATGAATGAACGCCAACAGTCTTTAATGTATGTATGGCTAATACACTTCGTTCAAAACGTTACTATTCATATTTAGCGAATTTAAGTCAAGCGAATACCTATATAAAATAGACCAACTTCTCAAAACCAATCGCCAAATACACACTAGCGAATGTTAAGTCTTATACAATTATAATTATATCGGTTATAGCAATAATAGCAACCACGAAACTGGCGAGAACATTCTCCGAGGTCTTGATAGCAACATACAATTTTTAACAGTTGACTGAGTTCACTGACTGGCTCGGATGCTTATATCAAGAGACAGCAACTTATCATAGAGATTACCAATAAATAAAGCTCAGTCAGGGTTTTAACTTGGAGTAAATCACATTGCAGAGACAGAATGTGGTTTAAATATGACGTGATTTATTTTGTAAGATAAAAACAATAAACGTTTCTAGGTACTGTAACTTTTATTAACTAAATTTATGAAAAAAATTCTTTGAATATTATGAAGTTTTAAAGTAATTTTCCAGCTAAAGTTTTTTTAAATCTTTTCTAGTAGAGATAGAGATAATTGATGCATGTAGATATAATTAAATAAGGAGGTGTTGAAATAAAAATCTCCAACAAGCAAAAACTGGGTTTTGTAGCAGCTTTAAAATTGAGAGACAATTCATATTCAGGACATAACGAACCATTCTCGAAACTATCATCTGTTTTATTGCGATCAATACTACTTTTACTACTTACGATCTGTTTTATTGCGATAAACAAGTGAGATCTATAAGTTGACTTTGGTGGTTCAACATTTTGTCCGTCCGTCCGTCTTTCAAAGGCATTTAGTGTCTAAACCATACAAGCGAATAACTTCAAATTTTCGAAGAATATGTCCTAAGATCCAAAGCCAGAATTGGCTGATTTAAATGTTATGTGAATTAAAATGATATAAATGTAAATATTGAGAGGGCACCAACACCCGTAAGTGGTGGGCAATGCTTTGCTTTTCTTCCCTGTGTGGGGAATTATAGAAATGAAGTTTAAAAAAAAAGACTTACAGTGACGGTGACTACGCTAGTTTTATGAACTAATAATAATAAACTTGAATTATCAAAATTCTGGTACTTATTTGGCTCAACGTATTAGCATTGCAATTCAGAGAGGCAATGGAAAGGCTACCCACGCAGTGAGCTTGAGCACTTGATAACCTATAAGCTCGATGCCTTGTAGGTAACTTAGGTATATGCTGTAAAGATGCAAGTAGTTTTAGGAAATATAGGCAATTGGCCAGTAGATTAACAATCTTGAAATATTCTATGACTTGACACTGGCTCATTGTACATAATTTGAGGAGCCAACATTAAAAAAGAAATCATAAATATAATAAAAAATAATTAGTTGCAAGCAAAGCTTAAAAAACCGACTTCACCGCTTTATCTTTGGAACCTTGATCAGATTTAATGTATTAAACACGCATTATTGACTATAACTCAAAAACTAGAAATCAGATCTTGATCAAATTTAAATGGGACCAATTAGATATATATATACAGTCTACTTGAGTACCTCCTCCTTTTTTGGGAAGTAAGAGCCCTGAGCCTTGACATACTCGTAAGCTCGATGCCTTGTAGGTAACTTGGGTAACTTGGGTATAGACATGCATATAAGTTTAGTTTATATTTAGGTAATAATAGGTATAATTATATATAATTTAGGTAATTAGCATCTTCATTATCATAATTTCATTCATCAGCAAAATCATAATTTAAATAAATATAGGTACATCATTTAATTGCAAATCTCCACGTACCATAATTCGGTAAGCGGATACACTTTCCCAATAATGGCGGCTTTTCACGTATTTCATGATCGCCCATTAACATAATTGTGACTGGGCCTAAAATATTGCTCGCCAGTAAAACCATTGAAATAATTACGGGTTTACGGCGTCGCTGGACCGTCGGTCAAAATTATTGCCTAATTATATTTCACGTTTAGTTTACTTACATTTATTTATTTATTTGGCTCAACGTATTATCATTGCAATTCAGAGAGGCAATGCCGCTAGCATGATGGGAACGCTACACACTAGTGGCTTGAGCACTTGAGTTACCTATAAGCTCGATGTCTTGTAGGTAACTTAGTTCTTTGCTGTATATAGTTTAAGGAAATATAGGCAATTGGCCCGTATATAATACATGTTTATTTGTTATGAAGAGTTACTTAGAGTTAAAGATATTAGTTTAAGGGATATTTTTGTTCGAAATAAAGAAAAAAGACGGTATAATCTGGGAGTTTTCGAGTCAACAGTGACTAGGTGTCTTCTAGGCGAGCATGCAGCATCTTCAGCCACATCGTCCCTTTCCATCAGGTGAGATAGAAGTGAAATGCTTGCCGGTCGAACATAAAAAAAGGATTTTTTAAATATAAATTACATGAATACTTTACTCACATATTTACATACGTTTTACACAATAAATTACACACTATACCTACATAACAATTTTGTATAATATTAAACCAAAGAATTAACTAATATATATCGTCAATGGTAAGTAGTGCACAATCCTGCACAGGGTAACTTCTAAACGATAATTGCTAAGCAGATAATTTTTTTTTTTTCAGGAGCATATGAATTAATTTATAATGTAGACCATTATTATGTCAGACTATAAATGTTTTAATTTTTTATATTTTATAATTAGGTGCAGAGCTCGGTGATGCTCAAATGTTCTTAAAATAAAATTATTGTTAAGAAAGAAAGCTGCTAAAATTTTTCTCCTTCTTCGTTCTCAAATCTCGTCATTCTGAGACGGCATTTCATAATAAGTAACTGCCCGTTAGCTTAATACGCGTACGCCTTCTAGCAGGCGCCTTCTATTCGATTCCCGGCGGCAACACAAGTTTTCTCCTTATGGGAAATTAGTATTTCTAGTTCTGCTTGTGATTGTAACTGTCATGTGAATATTGCTAGCACCCACGAAACAAGCCATCGAACTTAGTGTGGGGGTGTGAGTGTGAAAGCATAGAATCATTAACTTCCATGAGTGCCTCTTTGGAGCCCATGAGAATAAACGATTTTGATTTGATTTGATTTGAAAGCGTTTATGTTTAAAAAATACGGGCCGGAAATTAACATTTGGCAGTAACTGAAAAACAACATTTTTTTTTAAATAATAATGCTGACATAGTCGCCTAGAAAAATATAGATAAAAATGACTCAAAGCTCTTGTCTCAAAAAAAAAACGTATTTTTATTAAAAAATACGTTTTTTTTTTTCATTCATTATCTATAAACATTGTGTATACACAATACACAATAATGAATGAAATAAAGATAATTATATTATATGTATGTATTGTATATTTAAAAATATGTAGTATTTTATTATTAAATTAAAACAAGATAAGATTAGAAAAGGGGGATTAAAACAAATAGTACTCAAAAATTTTGTAAACCGCTTGCCAAAGGAAAAGTGAAATAAATTAATTAATGAAAATAGTGACTACAAAGGCAACCCTATTTCAACGAGTACCAAGATGAGACCAAAATGGAGATGTTGTGTCTAGAATTTTAGTTCTGGAATTGAATTTTCTTAACAACCAAAGTAATATTTAGTCAATTATATCCAATAGAGGTCAAAGTGTATTATTTTTCGTCTAGAATTGTAAATATTGTTCACTCTCCGACGCTTTGAAATAACAAAACTAAAATATAATAGCACAGATATTGGATTGAAGTTCTAGTTTTGTGAAGTCGAGGCTCTAGGGATACTGGAGGAGGCTTTTGTGCCGCGAAATATGATTACTTTGTGTATATTTGAATACATACAATACATGTAACGGTAGGAACTTGGAAATACGGAACAGAAAAAATTAAAAACGTGCAAATTCAGACGTTGCACTGATATATTTCGCTAACTATTACGATAGCTACACGTATACCAATATACATACATAAACTACGTATATAACAAAGGTTTGACAATCAGCAACAGTATACATAGCAACTAAGTAAAAAATAAAACCCAAGTTAAGCCAAAAAAACCGACTTCACCGCGTTATCTTCAGAACCTTGATCAGATTAAATGTATTAAAAACGCATTATTGACAATAACTCAAAACTACCGATCAGATCTTGATCAAATTTAAATAGGACAAATGGGCAAGTATAATTAAACGCAAGCAAAGCTTAAAAAAAGCCGACTTCACCGCTTTATCTTCGGAACTTTGTTCAGATTAGATGTACTAAACACGCATTATTGAAGATATTTCAAGAACTACAGATCAGATCTTGATCAAATTTAAACTGGACCAATTGGAAGGCACCAAATTTCATAAACATAAAAACAAAACGCTTCGAGCGAACTGCAGGTATGTCAACCATAAACGTTCGGTGTTTGACAATTAATGGCGGTCAAGCGTTTGCCAATCTTGAATAAAGAATAAAAAATAGTTTTGTCGTTAGATGGTAATGAGGGATGGGGGTGTGATTATTTGATCATGTTACCGGCACCCACGATAAAATTCATTATACTAGTGTGGGGCTGTGATTGAATTTGAATACGTTTATTTGTTGTTGTTTTATCATACAATAAATATTTTTTCTTTGTCTTGCATTTCATTGAGGCTGTAAGTGTGTGACGGAGTCGTGTGAAAGCATTTTCCCCTATTATTTATGATAACAAAGAGCACGACCCATTATGTGTGGATATTGTTTAGGTATTTAATAATAACGAGGGCTATTAAGTATGTCGTAGAAACTTAATGTTGGAAAAACAATAGTAGAAGACCATTACGTCCTTCCGATTATGTTAATAGCGTATTGGATACGCACAATAATACGTAAGAGGCTTCAGTCTTCGCATAAAAAGGCACGTTTAAAATGCAACGATTTAATTAAACAGTCGAGTTTTGGAATCGAATAGGGGTTTAAAGAGAAAACTGGTGAAATGTTCAGTAAAATTGCTTTTGTTATGTAACTATGCATATCAGTCTATGTGAACAGCCTGTGATAAACAGATTTTTAGACCATCATATTGTAGCCAACGTCTAGGCAACTTTTATCCTAAGGAAGCCGCATAAGAAAGGAATTCCTTGCCTGAGTGGGTATTTCCTGATGAGTACAATATAGGAGTCTTTGAGTCGCGAGTTGATATCGTCGCTTACCATTAGGTGTGATGGTGGTCAAAACTTTGCCTATCTTAAATAAAAAAAAACCTCTGGGGTGCTTACAGGACTGGGACACTATCTCACCTGATGGTAAACGATGGTGCGACCGAAGTTGTAGCATGCTTGCTTACATAAAAGATACCTGTCATTCTAGATCGGAAGACTCCTAGATTCTGCCATTCCGGAAATAAAAAATAAGCAATGAGTTTAAATTTTCCGTAATATAATAGCAGACTTAAGTATACAGTCTCTTTTAGTAGACAAATATGTCGCTAAGCTTTATTTGGTTATCCTATAGTATCCTTGTATTTGTTTTTACTAGTCGAGCTATATCATCAGGTAAGATACTGGACAAACGATAAGACTAGCTATCATAGTAAAAATAAATATAAAAATATTTCAATTGTAATATTTAGTTCTAGAATAACCAGTTAAATTAATTGTTTGAAAGTTTCAATAAAAACGACAAATTCATCCACACAATCACTCCTGACCCAATCTCAGTCAAGTAACACACATAAAACAGTATGTCAGACTCGTAACACTCGTAGCAATATCGTAGACATCTACGCCGTAGAGGCAACAATGGCGCTCTAACGCAATATAACGGAAGTGGCCGTTATGTCGTTATAGGCCTCTCAACAGCTAATAAGAATTCCTACACGCAAATCGTGGTATTCCTCAATAAAAATTATTACCATTCAACCTTGGACTAAGAAGAACTTTATTAAAGTCCTTGGTTATGCTATTTGATTATAGATTCGGAAAAAGCTATTTATACAATGCTATGCGGACACAAAAAATCTTTCAATGCATCTAAGAATAACAATGCTTTTAAAGTATCCTGTCTTATCAACGCAAAAAAATCAGAATTCCAATATATATATTTTTTTTTTATTTGTGACAGGCTAGTGTTTGACCACTATCTCACCTGATGGTAAGTGACGATGTGATCGAAGCTGGTAAACACACTAGACCTGGAATACGCAGGCTCTCAAGAATAACTGCCGGAACACCGTATTTGGCTTGGCGGCAGACTTTCAACTTGATGGTGGTAAGCTACTTTGGTAGCAAGCCAGGCGAGTTATAACAGTTATTACAGTTATCAGTTTACATTTATAACACCAATAAATGTAAACTGATAGTCTAGGTTTAACATTATAACTCATCTAATCAAATAATTTTAATTTGTATGTTTGTTACCATCACATTCAATTATATACATACTCGTACAATGTATATTATGTAGTCTATTCATATTAGCTATACTAGAAATACAATAAAACATGTACCCGATTTTGACCTACTTTTATGTAAGTTATTTTGTAGACATTTTTAAAACAAAATTTAAAAACTCATGGGTACATGTTAAAAAACATATATACTTATTGTATTAGAAATATGATACAAAAAAATAATAAATATATAATTATAGTTTATTTTATTTTCGTTTTTAGTTTAATGTAATATATGTTGTTGATTATACTTTGAATAATTAATAAGACGTATGATACAAAATATATACAATATGTAATATATAATAAATAAATAATACCTTATTTAAAATACCTCGAGACTGCCTCATAGTTTACGGGCCATTTGCCTTTATTTTCTAATACTAAACTAAAATTATATCCATCTAAATAACAAAAAAAAGTTCACTACAAGACACCGAACTTATAGGTAACACAAACACACTTTCTATAAATACTTAAATGTTTCTATAATCAACAAAAAATATAAATAGATACTTCGAGAGCCTATATAAATAATACACCACAAGTGAAGCCAGCTCGTATTTATTTTTAGTATTATATTTTACGATCGCCACATGAACTTTGAAAGGTTTCGAGATCAGTTATTATACGGTATACACCTATAAATCGCAATGATCATAAAAACATGGAATAAAAATGCGGAGACTCGTCACGTGGGATATTTTCGGCATGTACCTATTTTTGAAGAATTTATCCAACGTTAAAGCGGCAGTAAATCTCCACCGACCTGAACCACCTTATCAAAATAACGCCACTGCTGGCTTCCTGTGTTGATTTTGAAATATGTTGAACGTTTATTTTTTTTATTCAAGATAGGCAATCTTTTGACCACAATCTCGCCTGTTGGTAAGCGACGATGTGATCGACGATGGAGCAAGCTTGCCTAGAAGATACCTATTCACTCGCCACATAAAGACTCCCATTTTGTACTCATCAAGAAACACCGACTTAGGCAAGGAGTTCCATTCCTTTGCAGTTTGCACAACGAATGTGGAAGCAAAACGCTTCGTGCGCATTTGTGGAATGTCTACAAAATAGCGTTGTCGCTTAGCAATTTGTCTACTTGTCCGATGATAGAACGGGGATGGGGGAATTAGATCGTGCAGTTTCTTGGCAGACTCTCCGAAATGTATCCGATAAAAAACCGTTAAATTATTTAAGGATGAACGCTCAGACATTGTTTATACATATTTATGAATAATTGGAATAGAATTGACTCCGGGTTTGATTTAGCTTCACCCGATAACCGATCGATGACCGGCCTAGAGTATTTTAATACTAATAGGCTAGTGTTTGACAACTATCTCAACTGTGAGTAAGTGATGTAAGTCGAGATTCATAAACATCAGTAAACACGCTATTTCTAGACTGGCAACGAAACGAAAACGGTTCAAAAGTAAGTGAAAAGGTATTTACTGAGCTAATGTGCTCCACCCTAGTGGTTGTAGTCAAACGTTTGCTTGGTCAGTTATAAAAAAAACTGGTTCTTAACAAGCTGCCAGAACGTGATAAATGAGTATTAACAAAAACTGAAGGATATTTATCTGGAATTATAATCTTAGTTTCACAGATGCGATGACATTACTACTGCCATCTGTTTTGAGCCTTTGATATTGGCCAGTGTTATGCCGCCCAAGACCGTAACTATTACGCAATTTCGATTCAGCACGAAATAACCTGGATTTGATGATTGGATTCTGTTGGAACGGTAAATTGAATCATCTATTCATCCTCGGTATAGTTTTGCAGCATAGAAACTATGCTGTTTTATACTCTTTTAATAGAGACCTGGTTTCAACCAAACATATAAACCATTCGATATTTTTATAATGTCATATAGCGTATATTTAAACTGCGACTGATTGGTCAATCTGCCCATAATTGACAACATCTTGAAATTTCAGAATAATTTAAATCTTCCCGACCAGTTATTAATAAAAAAATATAATTATGGTTCTTTTTTTTATTTTATTTGACGACCCAGTTGGCGCAGTAGACAGGTGTCCGCCCTCTGCGCCGTGGGTCCTGGGTTCGATTCCCGGCAGGAGCACAAATTCCTTCCCAAGGGATATTTGTGCTTCTGGTTCTGGGTGTAATGTGTCTGTGATGTGAATGTTTCCGGCACCCACGATGCAAGTCTTTGAACTTAGTGTGGGGCTGTGAGTGTGAAACGTTTGTTTTGTTTGTTATTGTATCGATGGCACTATATGAAGCACTGTTTTTTTTATTACTGACCAAGCAAACGCTTGACTACAATCACACCTGATGGAAAGTGATGATGTAGTCCAAGGTGGAGCACGCTTGCTCAGTAACCTATTACTTTACTTTTGAACATACCCATATAGCACTTTAAAGTTGATTACACCTTTTTAACACAATACTAGGCGACGCATATTGTAACATAAGCAAGCCAGTTTTTTTATTGTTTCGCCTTTTGTTTTCTTTCAAGACAAGATGGAGACCATTTTAAAGTAGGTTAAATCAGTCAAGCCAAAACTGAAATATAAGCGATGAAGTCGGTTTTCTTAAGCTTTGCTTGCGTTTCAATTATGATCTGTTATCCATTCGTAATTGGTATGTAAATGTTTACAAATTTTATCGTGCGAATTGAAGTGGTTTTTTTAAGCCATAAACCAAAGTATTAAGCATGATAATATATGGTTGTAATAGTTTGTAGTAACGCTTTACAATCGCATCAGTTTGTGCTTGGGTCGATATAGACATGACCCCTTATTACGTATCTCTGTTGCGAGCAGTTTCAATTCGAATGAAGCAAAAATAAACCTTATTTCTTAGGCGTTTTGTCGTTTTCGAATTGAAATCGTTTGCAACAGAAATAAGTAATAGGAGGTCTGGACAGATTGTCTTTTGATCTACCAACCTGGGTACGCAGCACGCTGAGCAGTCAAAAGACATACTGCAGATATTTGCGGATTGAGAATACTGCAGATATTGCGTATAACTGCCCGTTAGCCTTTTCTAAGCAGGGGTGTAGGGTTCAATTCTCGGCTGGAACGCAGTTTTCTTCAAGTAAAATTTTTTTCTGGTTCTGGTTGTGATTGTGCTTGTGATATGAATGTTTCCGGCACCCACGACACAAGTCATCGAACTTTTTGTGGGGCTGCGAGTGTGAAAGCTTTTATGTTTATATAATGTAATCAGCTTCAACAATGTCACGTTTTATATCGCTAAACGTTCCAAAGCTTCGAATTCAATCACATCCCCATTAAAGTTACTGCATCACCCATAAACTCGCCACTAGGTTGCGAGGTTCCACAAGTAGGTTACGTTGTGACGTCACCGATGACATTTAGCTCGTGACGCCACGATGCAATCGGGATAAGGGATGGGGCGAGTTAGTAAACGTCGTTCGGCACAGATTTTTGAGTGTATAGGCGAGTCAAGATGTATTAGCCTTCATTTAGGACTAGTGTGCTCATCAATTTAGCTTCTTCGCCAAAATCATAACTTACCAACTGATGAGACAGTGGTTAAACTCTACTTGCTAGAAAACTAATACTAACGAACGAGATTGTTGCTAGAAAAATGTAATATTTGTCTAACGTTGAATAATACTTCATTATAGCAGCTTTCCTGAAAGGTTCCTTACGTCTATTAGTTCTTTCACAATCGCTGCGTAGGACCACAGATGAGAGCCCTCTAAATTGACTTAAGTTTTAATAATTGACTCTTATTTTCAACCAACTTCAAAAAAGGAGAAATCTTTTTTATGTATGTATGTTACGCGATATCTCCGCCAATTATGAATTGTTTTTTTGGTAGATTATACTTCAGACGTTGTCCCATATAAATTTTATCGAAATCGATCCAGCCAAACCCAAAATAGCGTTGAAGTCGGTTTTTTTTATCTTTTTTTTTATATACAGAATAGGCAAGCATTTGACCACTATCTCACTTGATGGAAAGTGATGATGCGGGCAAAGATGGGACATGCTTGCCTAGAAGATACCTATTCACTCGAGACTTGAAGACTCCCAGATTATATCTTTAATTGCGTTTAATTATGCCTTAAATAAAAAAAACACAAGACGACAGTTTAAACATTAAAACCCGACAGGTACCACAAAATGGGTTTTTACAATTTAATTGTTCTACGCACAAAAAAAAATTCTACAGAGTTATACTTTATCACTACATGTATTGTATATTTTAGAAATTTAATTTTAGAGCTTTTTATTTTGTTATTCATCGTGATAGTGCTTCCTTACTTTAAAAAAAAATGACACTATGAAGTACATTACTATTGACGCATTTTGTTTATTCATAAGTAAAAAGACTTGTCTATGTAACCCGGTGAATTGTGACAAAATTAACGATATCCTATATTATACGTGGACGCTGTGACAAACGAACACACATATATCCCTTTTGCCGTAGTCGGGTAATAAATAAAACCTCTTCATAATATGGCAGATTTCCATAAATTAAATTAAACCACGGTTTCATGACAAATTAAACAATTTAATACCGCTAGGCGCGCGTGAAGTACCTACCAGTGTAAATAAAGACATCCATCTCGTTGGATTTATTCTGTCGTTCTGAGGCCTCGGGAAACAGTATAAACAGAAGAAAAACAAAGACATAATTAGAGATCCGTAACTATGGGTGCAAACTCCTAGTCAAAGTCATTAAATAATTAGCGATTGAAAACATATATAAAATTTTTCACTCAAAACTTAATCTCATTTTGGTACTTTCTCGTTTTCGTACAATTTCTGGAAAAGCAGGTCGTTTAACGTGGCCAGGCGGTGCTCCATTGGACGTTCAAATCATGGTTAAATCTTGATACTTTATTATCTTGTTTTGGAGTAGGTCAAGTTATTGAACATCGTAATCATAATGTCCCAGGAGTAGTTTTCAATCCATAATTTGTGTGTAATGCTACAGAGCGTCCGGAACCTTCGGTGCAATATTTCAACTCACTCATAGGCTATTTATGACCAATCTCAGATAATGTCATACAATTTGTTATTTTCTCTTAACTGTAGTTTATCACGTCAATATTATTTTTTTAACTTAATAAAATAAGTACGCTGTAGCTCATGAATATAGATTTCACCATCATGTGAACGTCGAAGCCATACAGCTCCTCGATCACACGTAGAAGACTCAAAAGAACAAAACCGTTTGAACTTGTTTAGTGTTAGTGTATTAGTGTAATGTAGTGTTTTGTAAGTGCTGCTCGCAAAGAAGACTTGAACCAAGTGTCTTCGCCTTAATAGAAATTATAAGAAAAGTGTTAATGGACACATTTTTGGATATTTTGAATCAAGTATTTAAGTTATTTATTATATCTTGGCCAGATTGTAACAAAAATAGGGAACACGCTATCGTGACCTATAATAGTAAAAAAAAACCTTTAGCAAAACGATTGATGAATGCATTAATAGCATTATATTTATAATTAAACTAGTCCTACAATTAGTCACTAGTCCATACGACAAATAACATTGAATTAGTTACTGTGACTACAGTTTTAGTTGGTTCGTTTACTGTGTGTACTAGAAACATCGCAATTTCGGTTTCAGGGATTTTCATGCAACCTGAAAGCTTCTGACACAGCTTACTACGACTTTTGTATTACGATTAACAACCGGAATTGACGGCTTAGCTTATAAATCGTATAAATCATGAAATCAAGTTATTTATCCTTACTGGTTGTATACCCTCTTTCCCAAAGGAGGTTAGGGCTCCACGACTTTGTAATGAAAATTGTTAAGGGCCCCAGACATTCGGTTCACAGAGCATTGGAGTACATTCTCGTGGATTTCTCAAATACGTAGAATCAGTTTTGGCTTAAGGAAGTTGGGAACGATCGTTTGATAGAAGTAGATACGAGAGAAATTAAGCTTACTAAGCTGCTCTGATCCAATACGTTAGTCTTGCGTCAGTAGATAACGTTTATCGTTCACCGGGTTTTGAAATTGAAAGAACATAATATGGGTTTCTTTTTAATAGTATATTAATTAATTAAACGCAAGCTAAGCTTAAAAAAACCGACTTCAAGACAAGACCGCTTTATCTTCGGAACCTTGATCAGATTCAACGTATTAAACACGCATTTTAGACAATAATTTAAAAACAAGTAATCAAATCCTAACCAAATTACATGGGACCACATGGAAAACATCAGCTTGCAAATAAAAAAAAATATCATCGAAATCGGCTCACGACGAAAGAAGTTACGAGGTAACTTTTGAAGTCCGCTAAAAACGAGAACATCGTCAATGTAGTTCCACAGAATACGCATTATTGACGATATTTCAAGAACTACTGATCAGATTTTGATGATATTTATATGGAGCCAATTGGAAAGCAACATCTATTAAACTAAACGGTTCACGTGGAAAGAAGTTATGAGGTAACACACATAAAAAAAACAGTCGACCTGAGTACCTCCTTTTGTGGAAAGTCGGTAAAAAAACGCAATCTTAAAGAAAATTGTACTTGACATTGTGATTGACTTGGGTGGTTAAGCATTTTGTCAGTTCGTTCGTTCGTCTGCCAGAGGCAATTAGCGTCTAAAGCATACTAGCGATTAACTTCAATTTAGTTCATATAGTTTGATATCGATTAAGAAGCTTCCCCGGGTGAAGTACTGCCTGACTTTAGCGAGGTTACCCGGTTTTATAGCAGCCAGTTGAGCTCTTGCTTCGATGTATGAGCCAATGTTAAGATTTTATAAAAAGTGTGATAGGACACCATCATATCAGCGTTTGTCGTCAGGAATCAAACAATAAACTTGCTTCTGAACACTTATATTCTTCTCTTAATTCACACACCTTTACGATTCGAGCTCCCGAGCAACACTGACTTGCTTTTTACAGCTCCACCATCCGCTCGATGCAACCACCAATCACCAACCACCAATCATAACCCGGGTTCGTACGCGCTACTTTTTAAATTCCGCTCTATGATTGGCTGGCATCATCGGCCGACAGTGGCGCCATGAGTAATCCAGACTTACCCACATAAAATAATATTTATCGATATAAGATGACAATTATGATTGCAAATTAACAAACCCTAACATAACGCAACGCTAATAAGCTCAATGTTGTTTGTTGTTGGTATTGGCACATTTTGGAACTAGTAGGTAGGACACTGTACTTACTACCCAATTTGATTATATTCACTATTCCTCCTATTTTGGCGAGACAAAAACCTTGAACCATTGTCATTTGCCATGTCCAATATTGGAGCCTAATTATTAGGAAAATATTCTGTAGATAGTGGAATCCTTAGAATTTCTATCTGTAGAACTTAAATAATTCGAGTAACGATATACATAATATAGGCATATAATTATAATATAAGACCATGTAACACGTACCAATAAACAGGGTTATGAGTACCTATAGGCAGTATCTGATCTATTCAAGATCGAAATAGCAATAATGTAAAAGTGAAACCAATAATAAACACTTTCACACTCACAGCCCCATACTTAGTTCGATGACTTGTGTCGTGGGTGCCGGAAACATTCACATCATGTGTGATGTGAATGTTTACAATCACAACTAGAACCAGAAATACAAATTTTCCTTGGGGAGAAAACTTGTGTTTCAGTCGGGAATCGAATACCCCTGCTAAGAAGGCGAACGCCACCCAACTAAGCCAAGGAGCAGTTCGAATAATGGTTATTGACATAGAAACGTTTCTATAAAGGATAATATTAATTTTCTGACAGTTAAAATATATGGAGGCAATTAAAAAAGAAACTTGTGCTTGAATTGGTTAAATTCGTGTTTACCTGACTACTAGGAAATAATTATTTACATGTTTTTTGTATAAATTTTATTATCTTCTAAATAATACAAGAGTTTCAACTCTACTACAAACCAAAATACATAGTTTGAACCGCCCGTTGGTTTAGTTGGATGCGAATATGCTTTCTAAGCAGCAAGTATTGGTATGGTAACCGGTGGAAACACAAGCTTTGTCCCCAAAGTAAAGATTTTGCGAGTGGTGTGCATACTTCCGGCACCCATGATACAAGCAATCGAACTTAGCACGGGGCAGTGAGTGTGAAAGCGTTTTAGTCAAGACAAACAACGGTTCCTAGAGGTCGATGAAAGTGTGTGTATATATAGGCCAACAAAGCTTTTCAATAAAATTGTTCCCAGTCGGTCCGCTGAGGCATAACAAAACTGAAGGAATTCAATTTGCAAAATAGCTCTCCAGAAACTCCTTGGATGTTTATTTTTTGACAATTACGAAAGCGAAATTACTTTGTTGATACAAAAGTAAAGTCGGTAGGTGAAGATTTTGTTTGCTGCTGGGATTAATGTAGGTTATTTTTTGTGGATGTTAATGATGTAGGAATTTACTAGTATTTTAGAAATAAATTATGATATTGGAATGTTGTGACGTATAGCTAAAACGTATTGCTTCAATTATTTTACAGCTTTGGCCCGCGAGATTTTCGACGGATTTGGATGAAATTTATGTACACAGTATAATGTCATTAATACACCGACTTTGTTTTAAATGTGCACATAAAAAAAAGAATGGTTGTATATTATAACTGTATTATTAAAAAAGAGTCTCTGAAATCTCTTTGTTGAAGTTGAAGAAAAAAATCTTTTTGTTGAAGTTTGCCAAGACAGTAACTAATAATATTATCACTTATTTATCTTCTAATATACTCACGATGTTTGTAGTCAAATTCCTCCGAAACGGCTCAACCGATTTAAATGAATTTTTATTTTGTATATTTGGTAGGTATCAGAATAGATCGTAAAGTATTTTGCACCCTCCTACCTGGGGGTAGGAGGAAGAAAAATACTTTACCTCCCATTTTGTAATCGTGATTTTATTTTTGTATGAACAATGTTAAAAAAGTTTTTAGTAAGGTATTAAACTACTAGGAGACCATAAACGTGAAAAAGGAAAACACTTATTTAACGTAGCATTGCAACGCATGACAGGTGGAGCTATAGTATTCTAATATTATCACAGAAGCAATAGTAGGAATGAAAACATTAATTATACATAAACGCACACATAGGTCTACAAAAATATACAACAAAATACGAGTATGTTCCGGGGTTTATCTCAAAAACGGCTGAATCTTACGAATAATATGGCACCAAAGAATAAAGATACTATTTACTGCACCAGTTAAATGTGCTAATAAAGGCGTCGCAAGGGTGAAGGAGGGGAAGGGGTGTCGCGCCTCGACTCCGCTTTTGTTTGAATCATAAATACACAACATACATATTTCACCATATGACTATACAGCAAGGCAGCGTTTTAAATTGAGCTCAAAGCTAAAAACAAACGAGCACGTTGAAACCGTTTCGTTTCCCGTGGCTAAGTGAACGTTCGCCTTCATACTAGGGGCATTGGGTTTGATTACCGACAGGAACACAAGTTTTCTGCTAAGGAAAATTTGTGTTTCTGGTTCTTGGTGTGATTGTGTGTGTGACATTTCTGGCACCCACTACACTAGTCCTTGAACTTAGTGTGGGGCTGTGAGTGTGAAAGCGTTTATGTTTATGTTTAAGTCGTACCAGTAGGAAAATGACTACCATCAGGTACTGATAGTACCAAGTAGGTAATACCAGTAGAGTAGAACCATTTTAAATGTGCACGCCCCTCCACCAAATTAGTCAAACGGTCGAGTGTCAAATGTATGTTTTTTTTTTGTGGAGGGGCGTGCATATTCTACTACCATTACCGTTCAATAGGTTTAATTGAAATAAAGCAATTGGCATTTAAAGTGATTTCATTCAAATTTAAGTGACAAATAATTTTGAAGTGGTGATTGCCTATTAAGCACGCCTTCCGATCGTGTGGTCGCGGTTTCGAATCTCACTATGTGCACTTGTGATAATATTTTAAGCCCCCGACGCATAAAGAGGACTGTTATAGACTTGACCGCTATGTTGGCTAAGTTGGGTGGCGTTCGCCTTCTAATAAGGGGCATCGGGTTCGGTTCCCGGCTTAAACACAAGTTTTCTCGCCAAGGAAAATTTGTGTTTCTTGTTCTGGGTGTGATTGTGTGTGTGATGTGAATGTTTCCGGCACCTACGACAAAAATCATTGAACTTAGAGTGGGGCTGTGAGTGTGAAAGCGTTTATGTGTTTTTTATTATGTGTGTTTTTCTTTGGCATCGTAGCTCTTAAACAGGTGAACTGATTTGTATGTTTTTTTTTATTTGAAAGGTTACTTGATCGAGAATATTCTATCTATGTTTGGTGAAAATTTGGTATTACAATAAATATTTTATTTGATAAGTTTATTTGTTTTTTTTTCTACTTGACGTTGAATTGCATGTATTATTAACATTTGACCAAATTTATAAAATTATATGCTAGGTTGCATAATGTTGGTTATGTATATTATATAGCAGAGATATATATTTAGTCTGTAATTATAAGAATACCAAATGTCTTAAAATAATTTACCAACAAAAACAAGACAAACACATTCATACTCACACTAAGTTCAAGGACGTTGCTCCCGGAAACACTTATCATTCACACAATCACACCGAGAACTAGAGAGTGCAGTACTCTTTATGTCCCTTAAGAAAAAAATTGTGCTCCTGCTGGGAATCGAACCCAGAACCCATGACACAGAGGGCATTTGCTCACTGCGCCAACCGGGTCGTTAACAAAGTGACGTAGTGGCAATTTTTTGGCTCCAACAGCAATTTTACCTACCAAACAGCTTCTAAGAATATGTCATGTTAATAACTTTCCACACCTTTCCTCTCATACGTGATCAACACAAACATGTTATTTTGTCGGCTACGATTTACATAATTCATACAACTTCAAATAACATTATCGTCAACTGTAATAGAATTCAGTCTACATAGTAAAGATTACCTCAGTTATATAATTTAAACGCAAACAAAGCTTACCGACTTCACCGCTTATATTTTGGTTTTGGCTCATTGTATTATGGAAGGTAGTCTCTTTAGTAACAAAAGGTGTAGCTTTGTATTTGTTGAAAAAAGTCGTATGACAACAGTCGTTAAGTCATATCGGATGCCTTCAGGATACCTGAAAAATTACACAAGGACTGACTATATGACAAGCAATCAAGCATAACGTTTATCAATTCAAATCATAATAATTAGCGTTGCTAGAAAAATAACCCTAACTAAATATCTAAACGACTTCGACAGCCCCTTCTAAAATAAAATTATCTATTAAGTTGTTTATCTCCCCATCGCAACAGCCCCAGCTTGCCTTCCTGAGTATGCTTGACAAAACCAATATTATTTTACATTAAAACAGGCATTTATGTCTCTTGTTTAAGGTTGAATGTGGGACGATTGGCTGTAGACATATTTTGGTGTTCCTATGAATGCAACTCTGCAGAGCATATAGCGACTTGGTATATATATGTAGGACGTAGAGGAGATACTCGTGTCTACTATACGAGTATCTATGTAGTGGTGTATGAGTAAATAGATTTGCTTGTGACACAGAATACAAATACTAGGATTTGTCTGAGCTTCTGATGTCCTACTTTATTACTCGACTGCGCGACGCAAAGATGGGTAATGTGTTTATCAGTCTATGTATGAATGTATGTTTGTTCTTTTGTGACTTTCCAGAGAACAAACGTGTAGGCCGATTTTGATGGTTTTTACGTCAATCAATTTGTCTTCTGTTGTTCAATTGTCACTAATGACAGTTCTTTTTTATGCCCGATACGCATTTGACCACAATCTCACCTGATGGAAAGTGATGATGATGCCGACATGACAGTAATCAAAACTCAATATGGCGAAAACCAGACGCTATGTTGTGAAAAATATTAAAATGAATATCAACGAATTGTTTCTAGTGGAGTATCTATTGAATTGAATCAATTGTGTTGAATTAATTGAATCTATTGAATTTGAATATTTTTCGAAATGACGGCACTTCAAAAACTGTAACGACATAAAAAGCCATATAATTTCTGAACCTGCTCACAAAAATTCACGAGTATCGGTTGATAAATGCGACCTGTAGAGGAGAACAGCAGGACATCCGCCGGACATACGCAAGCCGTTTTGCCCAAGCTGAAACAGAGACGTATCGCTCACAGGGGGCTGAGTCAACCACGTCCGTAGGAGGATACCCCTTAAGTCTGACTCCCTACACGTGGTCCCCGAGTGGTGCTAATCAGGTGACATTTGAGAGGTGGTAGAGCATTTTGTGAGTTGCTCGCCTGGCTTGCTACTAAAGTAGCTTACCACCATCAAGTTGAAAGTCTGCCGCCAAGCCAAATACGGTGTTCCGGCAGTTATCCTTGAGAGCCTGCGTATTCCAGGTCTAGTGTGTTTACCAGCTTCGATCACATCGTCACTTACCATCAGGTGAGATAGTGGTCAAAAACTAACCTGTCACAAAAAAAAAAAAAAAAAAAACATGGCTCGCTCGGTCAATAAATCAATTCCATGCGGAAGTCTTATAAATTCCTCATAAAAAAAAATCATAAAACCATTTCACACTATTCAAGAATCCTACTAATATTATATAATAAATAACAAAGGGCGCACATAAAACCTTGTATTAGTTTTTATAGACGAAAATTCTTTTGTGATAAGCATCGTAACAGCGAAAACGGCTGCTGTTATAATAAAATCATAATGTTACATATAAAAGTTACATTATACGACAATAAAGCCCCCAAGACATGAACCGAGAAGAGGTTGAAAAGGATATATCGCCATAAGGAAAATTTTCTTATATCTTTTAGCGTTTAACTGATTGCTATTATAAGTTGAAAAGGCACATATTATACATTTCTTTTGCAATTATTATGGTATGATTCCGAACTCCGCTTTACGCAGCAGTGCTGCCGCAGCACTACTGGTCCCTATATATTCTCTATAGGTTTATATAGAGATTACATTACGAGCTACGCAGCAATGCCGCGGTAGCAATGCAACGGCAGCACGGCTGCGCAGTAGTGTCGCCCCGTCGCGCAGGCACAGACTAGTAGAGTGACGCGTCCGCCGCCCGCAGCGATAGTACACATGAATGTTGAGAAGTAAATCCTAGTATATATACATATAATATATCTTCTAAATATATATAACTCAAAGGTGACTGACTGAATGACTGATATAGTGATCTATCAACGCACAGCCCAAACCACTGGATGGATCGGGCTGAAATTTGGCGTGCAGGTAGATGTTATGACGTAGGCATCCGCTAAGAAAGGATTTTAATTAATTCTACCTCCAAGGGGATAAAATAGGGGTTGAAAGTTTGTATGAACCTTTGTCAATTTTAAAATAATACTTAACGCGAGCGAAGCCGCGGGCAAAAGCTAGTATATAATATAATTAATATATTTATATAATTAATATCATAAATCCGAAAGTTTGTGTGTAAGTGTACAAGTGTGTAAGTATATTTGTTCCCTCTTCACGCTTTAACGGCTAAACGGATTTGGATGAAATTTGGAATGTACATAGCTTATACCTAGGATTTACACATAGGCTACTTTTTGACTTGATAATAGCGGGCGAAGCCACGGGCACGGCTAGTTGTCATTAAAAAGATGAATTTAGACCACAAACAGCGCAAAATTGCCGCGTTGTTCGGAATCACTGGGCAGGCATCACTGCTGCGCAGCACTGCAACACAGTGTCAGCACTGCCGCGGCCGATCTGCTGCGTGTTGAATCATACCTTAACACTCATACCTCGGCCTGGTCGATCGTAACTCATTAACAAGAAAGACCGTTCAGCCAGACCAGTGTTTGGATGGGCGACTGTTTAAAGGGATTTTCAACCGTTAACGTACTTTGAATAGCACGTTAAGCCATCGGTCCTGGTTGTTTGTCGTAAGATAACAGTCGTTAAGCCATGCCGGATGCCTTTAAAAATTCTAATAGGAATAAAATCTATCGGATTAATTGACTTACATTTATTTATCCCCAAACGCAAGCTCGCAACATTATAATAGTATGTATGGCTATCTAGTCTGTACGTCTTGAACAACTTATAATAGATAAATAAATAAAAACCAATAAAGTAGTTTTCTATCTACGGGCCAATTGCCTATATTTCCTAAAACTAAACTAAAACTATATACAGCAAAGAACCAAGTTACCTACAAGACATCGAGCCTATAGGTAACTCAAGTGCTCAAGCCCTCTACCAGTGGGTAGCGTAAATAAAGTAGTAATACCAACACGTTATATCTCATCATCAATGTTTAGCACAAAATCATATGCTTTTATCTATTTTCACCAATTTCAACCATTTTTAGAGGGCTCGTATTAGTTATACTATAAAAATTAGGAATTTGAGAATTTCTCATCACCTTAAATAAACGAATTATTTTGGAGTACAACTTAAGTATGGAAGAGAGATTTCGCACCAGATTGGTTGCCACTCGCCGCTTCCTGATCTAATCAGATCGTGCGAATTTGAATTAATTCTGATCCTTATCTCATACCCTTGTTTTGAAGGGCTTTGTTGCCATCACCTTCATTAAATTAGACAATCAATAGATAGCATGTAAATTCAAAATTAGAATAAGATCATTTTTACTAAAATATTTTTTGTTCACACTAAAATCATTATGAAAAGAGAAAAAAATTAAAGGTTCGCATATTAAATTCAAACCTGGCACAAGCTCATTAAATGATGATGAAAGTGTCATGATTCGTTCTTTTAAATTGCCATAACTTAATATTTTAGCATTGCAACATTTAACTTTGGTCTGTGAGCACCTTAATAGCTTGTAGTTGGCTGGCATTTGAAATTTGGCTGAATTGCCATTAAATTCGCCATCTGACGTCGGATCGAGGGAGATAGAGAATTGAGCGAAGGGAGTTCAGTTGACTGCCTACCATTGAATTGTACGGTCGTAATTTAGGAAGACAAGTGAAAGTAATGAACCAAGTAGGTATACACACATATCACCTGAGTTTGAATTATCATAATAAAAGCTTCAAAATATGATTTAGAAGATTCGTTTTTAGATTCAAATATTAAATTGTCACACACTTATAAAATACACCTATAAGCTTGTGTATACTAGTATTGTATGTATATTGCAGTGGACTCTTTTGCAGAGTGTGCCTGGGACAGTACCACCACCATTACATACTACACCATTGCCAGGCATTCAACCGCCAAGCAGTACTATACAAACAATATTGTATCTCGGATTAAAGAGCAATGGTTTCCAGTGAAATCACAGTTCTGCCTGGTAGGATTTTTAAATATTTTAATATTATGGTTCTGAACTGTAATGGGCTCGCATGACGCTTACTATCAGGCTAGGAATAATACTCTTGTTTTTCAATCACGAAAAAACACGTTTAGGTTCTATTCTACTTAAATATAGTATGATTGTTTGTAAAATATACGTTTAATTCTTTTTAATTCCCAATTCCAATGAAAAAGATATTCGGCTCAACAATTTTTACCTTCCAAAGATTTGAGAAAGGAATCCTTCCAAAAAGCTACCGAAAGAACAATACTAGGCCTGAGACTGCGAACCACACATCGGAATACAAAAGTATAGGACGCATTTCTAATGGTCGCAAAACTAAAGTGGAAGGGAGTAGGACATACTTCGAAGCTGCCGGGCAACAGGTGTAGCGAAAAAATCCTGCGTTAGACCCCTATAAAAAAACAGCGAGACTGCCCAATGCAGATATAGAAAGATGACATAAAATAATTAGCTGGTATAGACTCTGTGCCCATACTTCCCACCAGACGAAGCCACCCAGACATAGATAACCTCATACAATTGAAAAACGTCATCCATGTAAAGTTAATTTGAGTACCTCCAGTTCGCTCGAAGCGCTTTGCTTCTAAATTTCATCATTCGTACAGTGAACGAGTGGAACTCATAGCGTGCATCTTTGTTACCCGAACGGTGCAATCAGGGAGTCAGGAGTCTTGGAGGTGATGAACTACGGCTGTATTTTGGTACAGGATAGCAACCAAGATGAGAACAAGAAAATACCTTACCACCATGGATTTACCACAACGTTACCTTAACCGAAAGTAGGATTCGAAACCGCGACTCCCGATTAGAAGGCGGGTATCTGACGATAGCACCATCACGCCTTCAAAAATACTAAATTTTTATCCTTGTAGTGTACTAGTAGTAGTGTTGGTACAGCACTTAACGTACACATTGCTCGGACGATTCCGACACCGCATTGTTCCGCATCAACTGACCTAACTTCGACTTAATATAGGTCAGTGTACGCATCCCGCAAATGAAATACGAAAAGTTCTTTTGACGACTGACACTTCACTTAAGAAAGGTTGCTTCAACAAAGGCTTCATGAAATTCTTTTCAGGAACTTCAGAAAGTCGAGCTACGCTCTTGTGGAAAGTTCGGTTTTCTGGGAAAAAAAGGTGCAAGTTAGTTGGAGAACTACATTAAACTGCTTTGTGTTTTATGACTTCTATATAATGAATAATATTAATATATTATTCTAATATTTTTTGTTGGCAGTCATATTGTTATTTAGCATTCGGCAAGTGTTAGTGTCAAGTAATACCTACATATTTCAAATGTATTTTATTTTATAAAAGTTGTCCTCGTTACCAATCACAGTCAAAATCAAGGACCAGTCAAAGTCAAGTCATGCCCTAGTAAATTGCTAAAAAGTTTAACTAGAACTTCTATTACCTTTTTTTTCTAGTTTTGGAGCGAAAACAAAAGACATTGATGTGATTTGCCTATACTCATGCACTATATACCGACTGTTAATGGTAAAAAATCGACCAATAGTACACATTAATACTTAAATAATCACAAGTTTTGGAAAACGATACAAAATTGATACAATTTTTTACTTTGGCATTAACCCCTTTAGCAACGTTAGTAGTGTATATGTTCGTGCCCCTGGAAACCAACCTGTATTTATAAATTTCTTTACATAAAGGCTTTAACACTCACAATCCCACACTAAGTTTGGAGAAAAACTTATGTTCCCGTCGGAAATCGAACCCGATACGCTTAGAAGGTGAACGCTCACCCAACTAAGCCTACGGCAGTTCATTTAGAAAAGTAAAAAACCGTCGTGATAGGAAACAAACCTATGGTTGTACCAACTTAGAGTTCTAAAGGCTTCGCCACACAATACTCACCTGGCTCTAACGGACGGCATGCGGAGACGCGGACGCGGGCGCCTTCTATATACCGCGTGCCCGCGCTTGGGACCACACACGCCGATCTGTTGCTGTGGCAAATCTTCCCTATTCTTTTAGTTAGTATTTCTCATACTGCGTTAGTGCGATCATTCTTGTTCAGTTCTTTCTAAGAGTCTAGAGTACACCTAAAATTTCATGTGAGCTTGCGAGAACACACAAGTGCTTATTTTACCTACTTAGAAGCAATACATTCGATCCTAAAGCGATTCCATCCATATTACCCTGTAGGTCCTAAATCTGTTCAATCTCGTAATTTAATTTTTACGATTTCCGGATGAGATTCGAATTGGACCTTTATGTCGGGTAACGCTGGGTAATTGAAATTGAAATGTGTTTTATTATTTAAATTACTATATTAAGTCCATTAAGATGTTTTCCATGAAATCCGGACCTGCAATATAGAATGAATATTTGAAACGTTAAGTGACAATGTTATGAAAGGAGACATCAGGTCATTTGCCTGATTTTAGCTATTTCGAAAAATACGTGAAGTCTTCAACCACTAGTATGATGCGATGGCTTATTGGGAACTATTTTTGGGGGCATAGTCTATAAGGTAGTTATATAATATACTTTATTATATTTATTAAAACATTGAATATCACAAATATTAAATACGAAAAAATACATATATTACATTAAACTAAAAACTAAATTAAACAAAAAAACTATATAGGTAGTTATTGGCCTCGATTCTGATGTCACACACTAAATTAAATTTAAACTATTCCTGTCTTTTACAAAATAGGAACACAAGACAGAGATAGCATACTGTTGTGCTGTCAAGTTAGTCAGAACTTAGATGTCTATGCAAGCTTAGTCGAGTATGCGTTGTATTGGTGTTGACTAAAAACAAGCGCCTTTCTGCTTCCGCTGTTCATATTTAAATTGATAAACTAGCGTGACAGCATTAAAATGCATGCTATCTCTGTCTTGTGTTTTATTTTATAAGAGACAGGGATAGTTTAAATTTAATTTAATGAGTGTACATCAGAATCGAGGCCATTGTTTCCTACAATATATTTTTATATACCTTATTTTTCTCGTTCTTCTATTGCTTTTATGCTAATAATATTAGCGATTAACACCTGATAGTAAGAGATGTGTTTTCCCATCATATAAAAGCAATCGGAGCCGTAGTGTATTTTAGCTATAGTAGAAAATATATATATTTCTTTTATTAGTAGTTGGCCATGCCAAAAGTTCACCAAGTTTAAAATCGATATGTATGTTAAACAGAAAGCCGCTTGCAAGAGACAGCCAATTTAAGTTTTGCGGGAAGAATTTCTAAGGGTAGTGAATCCCGAGATCAACAATACATAACCAGCACTTAAACAAGTTATCCTACTAATATTATAAATCCGAAAGTTTGTGTGTAAGTGTGTAAGTATGCTTGTTCCCTCTTCGCGCTTTAACGGCTGAACGAATTTGGATGAAATTTGGAATATACATAGATTATACCTAGGATTAACACATAGGCTACTTTTTAACTTGATTATTATCGAAGCCGCGGGGCAAGGCTAGTATATAATATACTACAAGTGCCATTTTTATAGTCTGTGGCGCCAGAGAAGATTTTCGGCGGGAAACACTCGGAAAAAGGCGGGTGCATGGTTTTTGGGACTTCGTATGGAGATTATGTTTTTAGAGGAATTTTCATGGAACCGTATATATTTGATTAACGGAGGTTGATAATGTTATTTTGCAACTGAATTATAGAAGCAACCGTATATGTATGAAAGTTATAGACAATTTATTATTTCAATAACGATAAATTTTGATCAGGTAAAACCGCGTAACAATACGAAATTATCATACCTACTCGCAGAACAGTTCTGTTCTTGGTTCCTACTTATTCAAAGTGAAATGGGAACTTTGGGAGACTAAAGTTGCCTTCCCAAAGTTGTCTGTACTTCAGACAACTTTAGGGAGCCACGGCGGCGGTATTCCAAATAACAGGTTAAAGTTTTCAGACACGATCATATCTGTAGACCCAAAACGGTTTTACATAGAGGTAATATTGGGTTATATTCACTGACAGAAGGGAACATTTTAACAAGCTTTTATTTAACTTACAATGTATGTGTTTGTCCGGGTGGTATCTTGCAACTGAATTTTAAATCAGTTATCTTTAACCGATTGAGCTGAAATTTGGTATACACGCTTATTTTTATGAAACGCATACTTAGTTATGTGACGTCATTCTGATTCCAATATGGCGGGACCTATAAGATGGCGGATAAGTTATAGTATGCATTACTACTATATGGGTATCAAAATATGAAAGGGCTTGCTGAGAATAACTCGAAAAATAAAGTAACGTCACTCTAAATTCAATATGGCGGACTTCTAAAAGCTTGTATTTAAAAAAACCAGGGGCAGTGTAGTTTAAACAACTAATAATAATTGATTGTATAGTACACATAATCTTAATTATTATGGAAAATAAAGCATTCACATCTTGGGCCGCATCGTTACTTTCCATCAGGTGAGAATTATGTATGATTTATATCCATGCTAAGGTTGTCTATAAGAGATACTGCTTTATGCGAAAAGACCGCCTATTTTGAAACTTCATTAAAAATTATTCATTTATTTAGTTGGTTCTTAAGATTTTCGTATTGATTTTTCAATAAAGAGTATTTGTATTGTATTGTATTTTTTAATAAATTACTTGCATATTTAGCATAAAAAACAAGTCAATATTAGGCATTTTGAAAACGCCATTAAATTAAGGTTAACATACCTTTTTGCTCCTCAAAGCTTTTAGCTTTTACATATATCATACGTACAATGAATGAGCGGATCTAGATATGTCTTTGTTGACTTGATAGAGTAACTGCATATTGGTACAGGTAGGTATCTTCTTTTAAATCTATGCATCTTCTATGCAAATATCAATGCTTCTAGCATGTTGAGCACGCTGCGTATTGGTACTGGGTTTGACCACATGGCGACTTAAAGCGAGTCTTTTGCTGTCTATAAATGCATAAAGCTATTATTGAGTTAAAGAAAAATAAAGGCAATCAGGCCATACAATTTTTTTTTTTTTTTTTTATTTGTGACAGGCTTGTGTTTGACCACTATCTCACCTGATGGTAAGTGACGATGTGATCGAAGCTGGTAAACACACTAGACCTGGAATACGCAGGCTCTCAAGGATAACTGCCGGAACACCGTATTTGGCTTGGCGGCAGACTTTCAACTTGATGGTGGTAAGCTACTTTGGTAGCAAGCCAGGCGAGCAACTCACAAAATGCTCTACCACCTCTCAAATGTCACCTGATTAGCACCACCCGGGGACCACGTGTAGGGAGTCAGACTTAAGGGGTATCCTCCTACGGACGTGGGTGACTCAGCCCCCCAATTGATAAAACACGTACTAAAAGAAATATAAAACGCTTCTGAAAACTTCAAAAAGAAAATGTAAAATGGAAACCACATAAATGCTTGTTATCAAACTTAAAATAATGAAAAGTCAGATCGCTTTTCATTCAATTATGACTTGAGATTGACGAAGCCGCAAAGTTTTTTAACAAGAAAACTTGAAGTTTTGTGGCAAAAAAAATAATGACCTTGTATTTCGGATAGTCGTGATATTTGACGTCAATACAAAATAAAATCGGTTTAAATACATTATTACTTTATATCATACTAATATTATAAACGAGAGTGTGTGTGCCTGAGTGGGTGTTGCATCTTATCGCTGCAATTGTTTAACGGTTTTTAAGCTATTGCATAGCTTCTATCGCGGGCCTTGAGCGCGGAGACCGAATCCAGAAATTCCGTAACGAAAATAACCTAACACCCCCCACTCCGACCGGCACAGCGGTGATACTTTTTAGTTTTGCCATCTATCGACGAATATCAGAACTTTTAATGATTTTTTTGAAATATCACGCTTGTCTCTTTAGTTCAGCAACTCGCCTCTAGGTAAAAAAATACTACATAAATAAAATAAATAAATAATTATAATTGCATAAGTTGATAAAAAATGCTATGCAATAGCTTTACCGCGGCAATCCCCGAGTGCAACACGTCTTTTTTTTTATGTACATAGCTTATAATCAGGATTAACCCATATTATGGTCTTAACGTCTGGACTCCACCAAAGCGGAGAGGTGCGAAGCAAGGAGTAGAGGAGATGCGCTGGAAGTAAACCCACCGGAACTGGACGGGAATGCGTGCTGCCTAGACAGGAGCAGAGCGGAGCTACATAAAAAGAGAGTAAGATGTTGAGATGAATTACGAGCGAGTGCCGCGGGGCGGGCTGGTTGTGAGACGCGGGCGGGCGGTTAGTGCGACACGGGGCGGGCGGGTTGTACGATGAGGGGAAACAAGCGGTGTCGCTCACCGCATGCCGCTTACCTCTCCTCTTATCTCCACTGCGTCTCGTTTATCCACCAAAGATGTGCGGAAATTACGAGCTACCTAGACCGGAGCAGAGCGGAGCTGCATACGAGGTATGTCAACCATAATATTAAATGGCAGACGTTTAATTGTTTGTCCTGTTGTTACAAGGTAAAAAGTTAGCATAATCACGCGAAGACACAAGGCACAAGTTAACTAAGTAGTTACAAACAAAGCTTTCGTAAAATTGCCCTTCTTTTAGGATTAAATTATTCGCGTGGGTCACAATTTGTTATACGTCAAGCTCGATAACGTTGAAGATTGCTTGTACCGAATTATTTACCAATATACGTATTGTTCTAAACCCTACATGTTATTTCTGGAATAATCTTGGGTTGTTATTTTTTTGCCCGCAAAGTTCGCTTTATTTTACTGAGCTTGTTTGGTGTAAGAAATGAGGAATACAGGGTGTTTACACTCTATAACATCTTTTGTAGGTAAATATTCTATTTAAGGTAAAATCCAATGTATTGGATGGATATGTAGTTTATTGATCGAGCGAAGCGAGATCTCTAAGTTGACTTAGGTCGATCAGCACTTTGTCCGTCCGTCAGAGTCATCTCGCTTCTAAACCATATAAGCGAATGACTTCAAATTCTTATAGAATATGTAAAACGACGGCCCCAAGCCAGAAATGACATTAAAATTTTTATAAATTTTTTATGTCATTTCTGGCTTTTACAATTAGAGTAAGAAACCAATATTAGAAAAAATCTATGTTGGAAAATAACAATTTGGTAGACCACTAAAGTCACTGTTTTTTACCTATTTGGTCCCGGGGTCTATCTTAAAAACGGCTTTACACTGATCGCTGAAACTTACGGATAATATCTGTTATATCTTGTACTTGAACAACAAATACAGAAATAAAATATTTATTGTATAAAAAAAGCGAAAAGCAACAACGAAACCAAAAACCTCAAAAGTTTTTCTCTATTAGGCAAAATGTAGGCGCGAGATCTCAGTTCAGCGCGAACGACTAGTATAGTAAAATAAATATTTTTTACTCTGATAGGCTAGCGTTTGCCCACTACCTCATCTTATGGTGAAATATAATGGTATCATATACACAGTCACCTGATGAAGTTACTGAACTCAGTTCAGATTTATTATTAAGGTTGGACAACGCTTCTAGGAAATTGGGATTGATTTGATGGGAGTAAATTCTCATGCCAACAATGTAGGTAACTGAGCAGATCATATATCCTCATCGATTATAAATAATATTAGGTAGCGAACACCCTGTGTGAGCGTATCTCGGTCAATTTGTCGACTAACGGAGTAATCAATATTGTCCCTACTATGTCATCCTCAATCAACTGTGTCGTTTGTGCCATATAAAAATGTATTGGTCATCATTATCATGTATACTAAGCTCTGTATTGATATTAATGTATACTAACTCTAATAAGAAGAATGTATACTAGTCTTCGAGCTTATTAAATTGTCATAGAAATAATATAAACATAAACGCTATCACACTCACAACCCCATACTCAAAACCAGAATCATAAATTATCTTCGGAGTGATAACTTGTTTTCCCACCTGCATCAAACCAGTTACCCGCTTCGTAGTAAGTAGACGAGCCACTTACGCTAGCGGGCAGTACTTTTTTTTTTCTAACTATACTGTTGCTTGTCATCATCACACTTCCCTGCTTCCACCTGATCAAGCAATTGATAAGAGCCTCAGTTTATTTTAAGGCAAGAACTTTCCATCTTTGGCCGCATCGCATTGACACGGGGAAAAAGTGCATAGGCGTTTTTTTGGATTTGGCCAAGGCATTTGACACGGTGTCTTGGCCCATCCTACTCAAAAAGCTCGAGCTTCTTGGAGTGCGAGGAGTATCACTAGACTGGTTTCGGTCATATCTAAGCGACAGAAAACAAAGAGTTCGAATCACAAACCTGTTCAGTGACTATGCTCAAGTCTCCTATGGCGTACCACAAGGAAGCGTACTTGGACCTACACTTTTCCTAACCTATATTAATGACCTCTGCCAGCTTCAAAATAAAAATATGGACATTATAACATTTGCCGACGACACAGCTTTGGTTTTCAAAGGCGACAACTGGGAGAAGGCCATTGATGGGGCCCAGAATGGTATGAAACAGGTGGCACTCTGGCTGCAAAATAATCTACTGACGCTAAATACTAGTAAAACAAAATATTTGGCATTCCATATCTCGAAAAAAACAGAACCACATCTCATTAACCTCAAACTACACTCATGTACGTCACAGTCCATTCAAGATTGTGACTGCCCTAGCCTTGAACGAGTTGACTGTATTAAGTATTTAGGCGTTACAATAGACGAAAAACTTAACTGGGAAAAGCAGATAACTTCTTTATGTTGCCGTATTCGCAAGATGACCCATATTTTCAAGCGCTTGGGTTCAGTTGCCGATTCAAAAACATTGAAGATAGTCTACCAAGCGCTCTGTCAGTCTATCCTTAATTATTGCATTTCCTGCTGGGGCTCAGCCAATAAAACATCATTTTTAAAAATCGAGAGAGCTCAAATGTCACTTCTTAAAGTAGCTTATAAAAAAACATATAGATACCCAACAGACTGTCTGTACCAAGACACCGAATATCTCCGGGTTCGGCAGTTATATATTCTAGCGGTAGCGTTACGTTTTCACAAAACGTCACTCGCAACGATCATGCCGACGACACGATCCTCTCGGCGCAATGCATGGACAGTACCTCCCGCCAAAACGCTGGTAGCTCAGCGTGCCTACGCTTTTAAAGGCCCCTCAATATACCAGCGTCTTGATAGAACTCTGAATATCTCGCAATTGTCACGCTATGTTTGCAAACGAAAGATATCAGCCCTACTCTTAGGTATTGGCTACAATGACACTGAGAGCTTCATTAAATATAAAACATAACCTTAAGGGGTCTGCTGCTTCATCCGAACGACGAAAACTTAAGTATTTTATGTGAATATATGTGTATGTGTATATGTGTGTGCGTGTGTATGTGTATGTATGCATGTGTGAATATGTTTGTGTATGTATACATGTGTATGCATGTCTGTGTGTATGTATGTTTATATATATTTGCGTCTATAACTACATTTTTATACTAATAGAGTAAAGAGAAATATAAAAGAAAAATAAAACATTTGGAACAGCTTTTCTATGTTTTTGTCGTCGGGTGTGGTATCAGACCCCATCAACACTTTTAATTCACCCATTTTACAAACGGTTTAATTGTCATACTTGTTTAATCATAAAACAATGGTATTAATATCCATTAAACGCATTCCACTAAAACATTATTTTTTTTATTAGACAAACATATAATCAAGGTTAAACAGTTAGAGCGTTTAAACCGCTACGTGCCGGCAGCTAGTGCGTGCACTATACACCCGATACACTCACTCAGTCATATTACGCACACAACTATGATATTACGCACACTGCTGCGTACACTACACGCACACTACTATATAAATAAAAAACAAAATCACGCGAAACAAAAACGCGCATATAACTTATATTTAACTATTATTGAAGTTTACATTCTAGGATATTCGAAGGTATCTGTATCAATTTTCTTTTATTTAATTTTTGTGTTCTGGTTGTTGGCTTATTATCGATATTAAGATAATATTTAATTTAGATTACCTGGCTAGCCTACTGATTTTAATAGACAGAAACTAGCCGTATGTTAAGCTATGCCTTTAAATATTAGTATATTAGGATAACAGTAGTTATACTCCAAATTATTGTTTGTTTACCTTGTGATGGATAGGTATGCCGAAACTACCCGCTATTTTTGACATTAGCTTATATTTTATTTTTGGTTTATGTGTCAAGTAGGTAGGTGCAAAAGTATTTTGTTACATAAAGTAGTAGTCATAATTATAATTAAACTCTCAATCAAAATCTCGAAAGAATAAGTACCTACCTAACATGATAATTATGTTATAGTTTTAAATACTGTCTGAACAGATATATTAATTTTTTTTTTTAATTCTAATTTTTAGTTAAGCTACTCTTATTGTACTGTAATAACAGTGAGGAAGAGACTGAATCCCACAACACAGGTTTTCCTAGTGTGGGAGACAGTGGTCACCTTTTATAAACAGAAAGGCCTTGGAAATGCATACATACCTAACATGTTTTGTAATTCATCTGTTTAATTAAGCTTAGGTTTTTGATGATGAATAAATTATTATTATTATTATTATCGTCACTTTCAATCAGGTGATATAGTAGTCAAAAGGTTACCTATCCAGCATTAAAAAGAACGATGAAAGCGCTGTGGAAAAACAGACCCAACTCCCGATCGAGCGATCGTGGTTTCGAATCTGCCGAACAAAGACTTTGCTGCTGAACGACATTGGCTTCTACCTGATTCCGACCATAATTTCATTAAAGTTCTACTTCACTTATATGTATTCTGCCTTGCTCCGTGTCCCGCCCAGCACCATTTTAACTTCGAAAGTGCATCGCCCAACTCTCCCACGTTGACGTCTAACTTCTACGTTTCCATACAACTCGATCTGAGAGTTTGATGCCGATGTATGATGTATTACGAGTCAATTTCCCCCACTTGTATATTTTGACACAAGACAAATTATACATATAGATGAACATTATATTTTTAGATGTATGTATACACATAATTTATTTATTTTAATTTTTTACTATTAAAGTTTTCGTGAGAAATAGACATTATAATATTATTAAAACACGGCTATCACTCACGTCATTTGATCGATATTGTCGACCTAGGTTTCGAGCCGTTTACTCCGCGAGATCGCGACGAAGACGAGAGTCTTCCTACTATATTTTCGTACTACATATTTTTAACTTACAAATCAGCTGTAAA
This sequence comes from Lomographa bimaculata, assembly GCA_948107665.1. Lineage (NCBI taxonomy): Eukaryota > Metazoa > Arthropoda > Insecta > Lepidoptera > Geometridae > Lomographa > Lomographa bimaculata. The sequence goes on along the minus strand of OX403604.1, from coordinate 9,779,201 downwards.
TATCATACAAATTTAAAGTTAGATCCCGCAAATTACTTTTTCCGGCTCGACAACCATCTCAGCTCGAGCAAGGGATATGCTGAAAACCAGCCATGAGTAAAATATTTAGGTACTTAATGCAAAAAAGTGCTGAGCATATTACCAACCACTATTGTTTTTGTCTATGTAACAAGGAGAATATCTACGGGCCAATTGCCTATATTTCCTAAAACTAAACTAAAATAAATACAGCAAAGATTCAAGTTACCTATAACTATTTTACATGTAACTGTATCTTATTTAACTGTATAATGCTATTGTTATTTTACACTTCACATTGTATTGTAGACTATAAGAAAAAAAAACTGGCAATAAATACTCTTTTATTGCATTAATATATAATCCATACAGCGAACGGAAGGAAATCAATTTTCGTGTCTTTCTTTTCCAATTGAAAATAATCTAGAAGTAATTGAGTATATAACGTTTTATGTTTGTAATTTATAAACGAAACTAGAAATTCGCTCGCCTGATGGTGAGCGTCATGATTGTCCATCAGTCCAGTAATTAGTAGTTAACTATCCAGAATTTTGAATTTAAATAGTTCAAAATCCTACGCGGCAAAGAACTCTGCATACCCTGCAATTTCACTGAAAACGTCCTTCAATCCGAAATAAAGTAATTTTTATACACTATTTCTCTTCATACACTATTATTCTTCTATTTCTCTTCAACTGGTTGAATATCTGACAAAAGTGCGGTACTGCCCCAGGCGAACTCTGCAAAATAGTCCTTTCACCATAATGATACGAGCATAACCGACTTCAATCGCAAATATCTCAGAAACTCTTCATATGATCTTGATCAAATAATAATAGGTGCTCCCATTATTATGACAAGAACGTATACCTATCCTTTAGAGCAAAATAATTTCCAAATTGGTAATTAAATGACGGAGTTTATAGAGTACATAGAAAAAGATACCGACAAATTTAACACCTCTCCTTTTTTTGAAGTCTCATAAATAATCAACACATTAATAATTTATATTCAACCGCATCATTACTTTCTGTTTGGTTGGATAATCAAACAAACAATTGCATTGACACTCACAGCACACAAAGTGCATAAACGTGGGTGCCGGTAACAATTACATAAATATCACACATACAATCACACCCAGTAGCAAAAGCACAAATTTTCCTTCGGAAGGAAAATTATTATCCTGCCTGGAATCGAATCCAAAAACCGCGGTGCAGAGGGCAGAGACTTGACCACCGCGCCAATAGGGTCGTCATAATGGAAATAGCTTGCCTGTCACGCATAAAACAACTAGCTTTAGCTAATGCCTTCGAGCTAACTGCTACTTTTTATAATGTCTGATATTTTTCTTTCGCCAGAGGCCATAATGAAAATCGCAGTTAAAAGGTTTCCGACGTTTATTGCTCGTCCACTCCGCCTTGCTGGCAATTAATCGCTTTAGCTGGCTCGACAAGAAATTGGAAACGAGGTTTTCCACTTCTAATCTAATCACTTTATTTTAATCCAGCTGCTCGTCCGCATTAATTAAGGGTTTTTTTTTTGGGGGCTGAGTCACCCACGTCCGTAGGAGGATACCCCTTAAGTCTGACTCCCTACACGTGGTCCCCGGGTGGTGCTAATCAGGTGACATTTGAGAGGTGGTAGAGCATTTTGTGAGTTGCTCGCCTGGCTTGCTACCAAAGTAGCTTACCACCATCAAGTTGAAAGTCTGCCGCCAAGCCAAATACGGTGTTCCGGCAGTTATCCTTGAGAGCCTGCGTATTCCAGGTCTAGTGTGTTTACCAGCTTCGATCACATCGTCACTTACCATCAGGTGAGATAGTGGTCAAATACTAGCCTGTCACAAATAAAAAAAAAATAAAAAAAAATGTAGTGGTTGGATAGTCTATATTATCCTCCTTCTTGCCAAAATTCTTGAGATTCTTTTCACGAGCGCAATGCTTTGCCTAGCAGATTTTTTACCAATATACAATGTGCAACAGACAGGTGTAGTTATACTCAAGCCACGCTTGCTAAATGTATGGAGTCTAACAGGAATTTCAGCAAGCAGCAAGCGGCAGCAACATGAATATTGAGTTATGATGAATTAAAGTTTCTAAAAAATTATGTCATTTACAACCCTATTTCATCAGTTCTACCGTTTCGTTGTAGCGTACCACATAGGTTTTGGACCTAGACGTCTGACGGTGGTAGCCATAACAAAGGTCAAGGTCACGCACCACAAGTGTAAATGTAGGGTTGTCAAAAAATACGTGAAAAAAAAAATTGCGTGGAAAAAAATATCTCCAATTTAGAGTTTCGTTCTCTGGCAGACGATTTCTGGCACTATACACATACACACCACCATGTATTACTACACCTTTTTATTACATGTTGTATTATGTTCAACACTTTGGCTCTGAAGTGTATTCCGCAAGCGTGACGCTTACTATGAGGCGAACGACTTGCTCCTCTGATGCACATTAGAGACTAACATATGTATAAGTTTCATCATTATAAGTTAGGAGATACTAATTAAGCGTAAAACTTCATGGAATGTCTTACATATAAAAGTAAAAAAGTAAAGCAAAATAGTTTGTCTGATTATTCGCTGAAGGAATGGGTGTGGGCAAAAGTGAATTTATATAATACTAGCTGTCCCGGCAACCTTCGTCCCGCCTACCAGTCAATGAATGTGCATGTTTAGGAAGCCATACTCGGCATGCGTTACAATGCCACGTGACTATATTATCACCTCCTTCATGTTTATGTTTGCCTAGTACTTTACCAAATCCGAGTGACGTATGAGAAGATGGAAAGCATGTCGAAATGTAAAAATGTTAAAAAAAAAAAATGTACGTCCCTAAAAAGTATCCTATGTCCGTCTCTTCTAAGCAACCTCTCCACCAATTTTCAGCAAAATCGGTTAAGCCGTTCTTGAGTTATAAATGGTGTAACTAACACAACTTTCTTTTATATATATAGATTACAAATAAAGATATTCACATACCTAAAAAACGTCGTAGGTAATTACTTTTTTGATTTAATTTGCTGTCTGGAACGGGGTGTAAACACGTTCATAATACAAACAATAGTTAAATTTTTGATAGTTATGTAACGTTCTAGAACCCCAAAGATCTTAATCAAATGTGTTTAGATATTTTGAACGTACTTTTCATTTGTTAAAGAACTAAATTAAAAAACTAACCAAAAATAACTATAACTAGATATAAATATGTACCAAACTTAATATAATAGACCGCTGCCAATATTGGCAAAGTACCCAAAATGCTGGCATCATTGAATAGCAATGAATCTCTATGAGTAAATTAATAATTAATAATAGTTTTTATTTAGTTTTTAGTTTAATTTATTATTATTAAAGAAGTATCGAATAATAGTTTGTTAATAAAATAAATAAAATTTGTTAAGAACGAACATAAATAGTACGTACCTACATTAAGCAACATAAAAACTTATATGCTAAAACAACAGCAAACTAGGGATATGATTAATAGATATATACTCTTAGGGGCACGCTTAAATCAAGTACCTGTTCGAATTGAACGGGATACGCCCTTATTGTTTTACACCGTCGATATTACACTTCCTATTGCTTAGTTAGGTGTTAGTTAGGTTCTAAGCAGGGGTATTGGGTTCAATTCCCGGTGGGGACACAAGATTTCTCCCTAAGAGAAAATTCTGTTTCTGGTTCTGGGTGTGATGTAAATGTTTCCAGCACTCAAGACACAAGTCATTCGATATAGTATGTGGCTGTAAGTGTAAAAGCGTTTATGTTTATGTTTAAGTATTATTAAAACAATATACCAAAACAATTCAAGTTTTATTACGAAAGACTCACGCTTCTTTCTTGCCTTATGCAAGAAACAAGCGTGAGTCTTTAACCAAGTTCTACAAGTAGGTATTGACGTTTCTAAGCTCCGCTACCTTTTTGCGAGTTTGACTGAGGCATTCTAACAATATTCCAGAAATGGTGGAACATAAATCAGAATTGGTTCAAAAGAATTCGTAAAGTTCTATTTATCTTCTGTGTTAGCATAAAACTAACAAAGAATGCCAGCAAACTGTCTCCGGGTACAAAGAAATATAAACGGCTCGAATAACTTACAATTCCGAGGTATGTGGCACAAAATCCCAGCAATATTTTAGAAACTGACAGATTTACTTAGAAAAATAATGAGTTTTTTTGGTAGGAAAATATATTTTTCAGATAAACGTTTATGCAGTGTGTATTTTGTACTGAAAGCTTTGTATCTGAATGAATCGAAACACGTTGCTTTTTTTCCTTGTCTCATCTGGTTCTAGTATTTAAAAATATATAAAGAAAATAAATAAAAAATAAATAAATAAAAAAATTTATGCTAAATGAACATGTATGAGTGTAGGCAATTCACCCAAGTATGAAAAACGTGATATTTGCTTTCGGTCTTGTTAAAACTACAACCGAAGTTCTAGTAAAGTTTCTAACACTTTATTAGGGCATGACTTGACTATGACTGGACCTTGACTCTTTTACTTGACTCTGACTTGTAACAAGGACTTATATTGTGAAATACCTATGTAACACTTGGAATAAATGCACAACATTGCGGACCCAAACCTTACATACTAACACTCGAAGAATCACAGGTTTTGGATGGATAACAACGTTGGTAATGTCAAAATACGATTGCCGGAATATAATAGAAAAGAATAAGATCCTATTTATTGTTCAACTGTGAACAAAGTTCTTAATTATTAACATTAATATGTTTCAACAGTTCTGTTCATTTTAAACATACAATATTTTAGGGACACAATATAATAATAATTATATAAAATTACTATTAACATTTTTGTCTAATTAGAAATTCTAACAATAGACCTAATTATATAAAATGCATTAAATAATATTATTATTATAACAATATATATTATGTTTTTTATCTATGTAGGTATGCTTGGTGTATTAAGATATCAAGCATTACAATATCAAAGTATTCTTTTAAGTTATGGAAAGCTGGCCGTATACAGTCGATGTTTCTTTAAGGAGTTAGATTGTCTACCCCATCACTTCATCGTCAGATCAGCTGACAGCTATCGTAATGTAATAATTGTGTTCTCATCGAAATTCGACAGGCATGCTGAAATTCAATCCAATTGAATTATTGAAGAATGGAAAGTTAATATTAACTGACAAGATAAGGCTTAAAGATTAGCATCTTTGAGTGACTGTGGTTACAATTTTAGAGTTACAATTTTCTTAAGTTGTTTGCATCTCAAAATCATTATCTCACTTTTCTTGACTGATTTAGCTAGTGTCAATAAATATTTTATGTTTATACTTTATTCATCACAGTTCGCCATATTATCCTAGTAAAGTGGTACCTAGTTGGAGCTTTGGAGCAGAAACGAAAATCAAAATCAAAATCGTTTGTTCACATGCGCCCCAAAGAGGAACTCATGAAATTTAATTACTCTACTGCCAGATTCGTAAAAATACAGCCATCTCGAGAAGAACCTGGCAAGAAACTCGGCGGTGTTATTTTTTTTTATATTTTTTTTTAAATCATTCTTAATCACTAATACGTAATTATATTAACCTAGGTGTATCTATACTATGTAGTCGCTATAGAAAGTGCTTTTGCAGTTTGCCTCCATGCATCATTGTCATTAATGAAAATTACGTTTTTCAACTTTATATGATTTTCTTACACTCTAGCACGTTCACGAACTATTAAGGATTTCTTAATCCTTAATAGATTTATTAGAATTTTATATAAGATATATTCCACATCATGTGAGTGTTAATGTGTAGTAATGGTGGATAAGAATCCACACAATATAAAATCACCTATGCCATTTTTACTTTCGCAGCAAACCTTCAATTAAATATTGAATAGGCAAAATTATCGTAATCACATGCCACGGTAAATTACAATTGAGATTTAAATGCACGGTACAAGCAATCTATATAGCCTATAGTTTTACGTAACTGAACTGAAATACATGGTGAAATACAGGAAGCAAGCTCTTCCACTGATGCTTTCTTTCTTTTTTTTAATGAATCTGAACCGAACTGAAATACGCGGTGAAATACAGGACGCGAGCTTTTCCACTGATGCTGCCCTGGTTTCCCTAACTGGTGTGAAGTTGGCAGCCAACATTTAGGAGAGCCCTATGCCATGTATGTTGCTGGGTCTACAAATCACTTTGGTTTAGTCAACGGTTAAATTCGTAAGTAGTTACTTTTTTAACTGAATTCGAACAAAGGAGGAGGTTCAAGACTCATACCTCAGAACTTTTTTTAAGATTAACCGATTTGGATGGTTACTTTTTTATTTTAAAGCTGATGCTTTCCATGTTGTCCCTTTAAAATTTGATCAAGATCTGACCAGTAGTTTTGAGTTAACCTCAACAATGCGTATTTAATTAATTTAATCTGATCAAAGGTTCTGAAGATAAAGTGGGAAAGTCGATTTTTTAAACTTTGCTTGTGTTTAAATTATTATACGATGTATTAAGTGGTAAATATTGAGATCAGTGGATACATTTCATTTATCCATAGAGGTGTAATTAGGTACCACAAATAACTCCACTATACTTTTGCCTGCCTCTTAGGAAATAAGTAGGGGGCGTTTGGTGGCAAGTTCTAGAGACATACTCGTACTATAATGCCACCAGTTCTCCCCACTATAGGATTGTAAAAGGGTTCAAAAGGTCAGAATATGGATAGCTACACCGTTTACCGTTTCCGTTTTCGCCTAGTGACCTCAGATTGTTCGGGTCAGGCCACAGTGTCATGTTACAGTATGGAATCTATTTCTAGTCTAAGTATTTGATACCTTATATTTTTTTGGTTTTATTCACATTTCAATTTATGTCATAAGATTTTCTATCTACTTATTAGTATCGTTATTTGATTAATGAAACAGCGATATTTCATTATTTTTAACGAAATTTCATGATTAATTGAAACAGCATTATTTTATTTTATTATTATATATATTTTTATGTTCTGGTAAAATTCCTAGGCCGAAGATAAAGGTTAATTGAAAACCAGTACTGATGTTAATGTACACGGAGTACAAGCTGAATTGACTTTTTCTCTATAAAACGTATTATTATTTGCTTATGCCGCGAAATTGAAAATGGCGTTGTTCATTATGTATAATTTTCCAAAACCTGTAATGTGTCTTCGAATGGTAATGTGTTATAATGGTGGATTATTAACCGTTAATACTTAGTAAACGTACATAAGTGTAGGCAAATCAAACAAAGTTGAAAAACGTGATTTTCACCATCGCTCCAAAACCGCACTAGAAGTTCTAGTAAAGTTTTTACCACTTTACTAGGGCATGACTTGACTATGACTGGATCTTAATTATTTTACTTGACTTTGCCTGTGACTTGTGACTAGGACTTTTAATATGAAATACATTATAAATAAATTATAACTTGACACTGGCTAAATGCACAGGATTGCGAAGCCAATATAAAAAAAACGTATTATTAAGTTAAAAGTAGTTTTAATGTATTGTTTTTTATAAAAGCAATAAATTTTTGTTTCATTCTCTCAAGAAGTCGCATTATAAATTGTTCTTCTGACCCGTATTCTCTTGGTACCTAAAGTTTTTCTTATACCAAGTCTGAGGTTCAGATATCACTTTATAGACGTGTATAACTCTCTAGAGATAAGCCACTTCAGAGCATGTTCTTGGTTTATGTGCAGTTAGAAAGGAGCTGTCGTTTTTATCGACATTGAATTTGCTTTATTCCGGTTTTTATGAAGACAAAGGTCGCTCGACAATGATATAGGATATATTGTACTATGGGTACTACTTAAGTTAATGAATGATATTTAACAGCATATCAAAAACTGGTTCTATTTTTCTAACTAGGTTTATAATCTGTGATGGAAGACAAAAAAATGGTGTATTTTGATATGCCATCAGTATTTTTGGTATGGAACCTTAGACCCTCGACTACATCATCGTTTACCATCAAGTGAGATAGTGGTCATAGCGTATCAAAAACGCTCAAAAAATATATTTTAGGAGACATGTCTGTTAAATGACGTAAATCGCCATAGACTGATTTTATATACCACCCTGTTGATAATATGGTAGATATCAAATTCGACAAAAAATATAAGCAAACACCACTTATTTATAATCAACAATTATTTGCAAGAGCTCTACATATCATGTAATGTCTCATGAAACAACAACAATTTTTCCATCACTCACAGCCCCACTAAGTTCGATGACTTAAAAACAAAACAAACAAACGCATTCACACTCACTTGTGTCATGGGTGCCGGAAACATTCACATTACACACACAATTACAACCAAAACCACAAACTAAAATGTTCTTTGGGGAGAAAACTTGTGTTCCCGCCGGAAATCGAACTCGATATGCTTAACGCACTTACGAATTATCTCTTTCTAATATAATAAAATATACAAGTTATAAAAAGAAAAGTTAAAGATGGTTTCACGATCTTTAATATTCGGCAAAGTTCCCAAAATGCTTGCTACATTACCACGCTGTATAGCAAGGCTTATCTTATCTCTCTTATCTTAAAATATTAATATACAATTTTATAATGTTAAAGTTAATCAATGAAGAGCGGCGGACATAATGTAATCAGTTCCACGAGCTGGTACACTGGAATTGCATTATAAGTGCTAATGGACCACTCGCCTGGGTCTTTAGAACCAATTCCACTCTGTGATGTTTTTAATTAAGTAAATCTCTTCATAATTTTCATTGGGTGTCAATTAAGTACTAGACAATTAACTACTAACTAGTTTATAGTGTCAATAATGGAATCGGTGATGCCAGTTGGTGAGTTTGTATGTGAATACTAGGTTCTTGTATTATTTTAGGACCTACATTTCTTTTTAAGTCTATCCGTTGTAGATAATCTCAAACCCTTCAATCCCGCAAAGAAACAAACTCCTTACCTGAATCTGTATTTCCTGATAAATGCAATAGGAGAATCTTAAAGTCGCGAGTGACGCGACGTGCTCCATCGTCGACCGCATCGTCACTTACCGTCAGGTGAGCTAGTAGTCAAAAGTTTGCCTATCTTAAATAAAAAAAACATAGACACGCATACAATTGCTATTGTTTTCTTTTTATATTTGTATGACCGCATGCTTTTTTCTTTTTTTTATACGGGATAGGCAATAATTTTTTTTATTTTCAATTGGCAAGCATTTGACTATTAACTCACCTGATGGAAAGTGACGATGCTGTTGAAGATGGAACATGCTTGCCTAGATGGTACCTTTTCACTTAGACTTGAAGATCTCTTCAAGGTCTTCAAGTCTAGAGTGAATAGCTACCTAATTAATCATCAAAAACATTAGAGAGTTTTCACACGTATAATATTATGGAAATTTTTAAGCTTCGGTAACGTAGGTCACTTAATAAAGATTTGCAGATTTCTCAAAGCGGGTTCGTATCCAACACAATTACTATAATGATGCCTTTGTTTCAAACTTTGCTAAAAGCTTCCACGAATCGTCCTCATTGTATCATTGTGTGTTTTAATGAAAGGGACTCTATTGAGACCGGATTTCAACGAATTTGAGTTAGGTTAATAGTTTGGGTTCTATAACAACACACAAGCTTTTATTATGTATAATATATTTATGAAAAGGTAGCGCACACACTAATTATTATTTATAAAAAAATTGTGTAGGTAAACCATACCTACGAAATTCCAGTAAAGCTATATCAAAATATTCGATAATACTGTAAAAGCCTTTGTTAATTATAAATTAAAGGCATTCACAACCTCACAATAAGTTCAAAGAAATTGTGAGTGCCGGAAACATATACATTACACACAATGACACCCTAAACTGGAAACCCAACTGTCCCTTTTCATATTAAATAAAAAAAAAACAAATTAACAAAATTGTGCTCTCGTTAATCGAGCCCAAGAAAAAAGCAAAGACTCACCAACTGGGTCGTCGGTTAATTATTCACTGTTTTTATTTTCTAAAGGATTGATCTATTCTGTAAAGACGTGTCTGTTTAATCTAGGTCCAAGATCAAGAGTTATGCTTACTCGCCTCTTCATACTAAAGAGTAGACAAGCAAGTCGTTTGCCTGATAGTGGACTATAAATACCAAAGCTCCGCGTGGAACTGTGTTGCTACACTTCTCTCCCCGACAGTCTTATGAGCCTAGACATTTTACTGGCCACTCTTCTTTTTAATTGAAGTCTTTTCAGTGCTGCTATTTATCTTTTATATAAAGTGCTGAGCGACAACTTTTGCTTCTATATTTATTGTGCTAACCGAAAAATTATTGGTATTGCCTAATTAGTACAATATGGGAGTTTTCAAGTAGCGAGTGAATATATCTTCAACGCAAACGTGGAAAAAAAATACAATGGCAAAATTAAATGTTTAAACCTTTCTTAAAACGTCTGAAATTATACACAAAACACACAGACACACAATAAATTTGTAACACCAGGGATGTAATAAACAAACAACAACAAACAAACGCATTCACACTCACAGCCCCACACTAAGTTCAAATACTTGTATCGTGGGTGCCGGAAACATTCACATCGCACACACATTACACCCGGAACCAGAAGCACAAATATCCCTTGGGAAGGCATTTGTGCTCCTGCCGGGAATCGAACCCAGGACCCACGGCGCAGAGAGCGGACACCTGTCCACTGCGCCAACTGGGTCGTCGTAAAATACACTATAGTCATTATATATTACCTATAAGCTCGGTGTCTTGTAGGTAACTAAGTTCCTTGCTGTATAAAGTGTATATGTGTTACCTCATAAGTTCTCTCCACGTGAGACGATTCCGAAATTTTTTTTTAGTTTGAAAGATGTTGCTTTCTAATTGGTCCCATTTAAATTTGATCAAATCTGACCAGTAGTTCTTGAAATATCGTCAATAATGCCTATTTTGTGGACTACTTTGACGATGTTCTCGTTAACCCGATTTTAAAAGTTACCTCATAACATCTTACGTTGTGAGCCGATTTTGATGATTTTTTATTTGAAAGCTAGTGCTTTTCACGTGGTCTTATTGAAATTTGATCAAGATCTGCTCTCTAGTTTTTGAGTTATAGTCAATAATGCGTGTTTAATACATTAAATCTGATCATGGTTCCGAAGATAAAGCGGTGAAGTCGGTTTTTTAAGCTTTGCTTGCGTTCAATTATTATCATAATACCTTCAACATTTTACTTAGGAAAATTGATAACGAAGTGGTTCGAATTGAGCCGTAGGAAACGTTTCACGTATAGCCTCGCCGACTGTCGATCTGCGAAGGATCCATTCCAATTTCCAAATTTTCTTTTATGCTGCGATTTCCAATAATTACTAGGGAGGAACTCAATGGTTCTTATTCCTGTTCTCTCCTCTGGTTCAGATTCGGTAAATGATTTGTATAAAGATTTGAATTCATAAATGCTTCTCTTTTTTAGCCCATACCTATTTTTTCCATATCTATCTATCATAGAAGTGAAAATTCTTATGGGAAGACTTTGAAATTCTGATCTGCAACCTTTTAGTGTGACGAAAATTGGTAGGGGTAAATACTGTAATTAATAATTATAATTAAACGCAAGCAAACCGTTAAAAAGAACCGACTTCATCGCTTTATCTTCAAAACCTTGATCAAATTCAATATATTAACCCTTAATTCACTAGGTGAAATACTCGTACACTTACGTAAGCACCTTCTATGAGTCACGGGGACTCACATATTTGTTAAATTTTTATGGACAAAAAAAATATTTTTCAAATATTTTCTATTTTAACTTTCTTTATTGCTTAGTCAATAGTAACAAAAAAACAAAAGGCTTGGGATCTCCTCTTACAAATTTAAAAATCAAACTTTTAAGTCTCAAAACAGAATGATTTTTCCAAAATTAACATATATTCCAAAAAAATTATAAACACGATATTGAATATACAAAATCAACTAAAAAAACTAAAAGGTTTGCTTCCATATAAAAAAACAAGGCGTTTCTTGGAGCAATCCAAATATTCTTTGTTTGAGTTATTAAAGTTTTACCGATCATTAATTGATAGTATAGCACTGCTTGACTGATCGACTTCTAGTTCATTGTCACTTCCAATTTCATCGTCGAGTTCTTGTTGGAGCCAGGAATTCAAAATTGAGTCTGCACCGTCCGTAGTCGTTAAAATTTATATTTCTGGATTCAAGCATGCGTTGTGCCATTAAAGTTTTATAACAAAAAATAAAATATACTGCATTTAAAAGTAATAATAACGATAAAAAGATTACAATTGACAATCTATTTAAATTATAAAAATCATAAAGTAAATAACTAGTATGAGTCCCTGGGACTCCCTTGGCTCAATTATTCACCATATATGTGCTCCTGGCTTTGCATCGTTAAGGTCACTGCAGGAAGGTACAGATACAGGGGGAAAACTAGCTATAAAAACGATAACACACAAACCACTGATTAGATCTAGATTAAATTTAAATGACACCAATGGAAAGGCACCACCTTTTAAATAAAAAAAAACTTTAAAATCGGTTCACGTGGAAAGAAGATATGAGCTAACAAACATAAAAAAGGTACAGTCGAATTGAGTACCTCCTTCTTTTTTGAGAAGTACATGTAAATGTTAATAATCTATACTTATAATAAAACTGTTCGAGGTCAAATTCTGTACAATGAAGATATTTTGAAAATGTTTAATGGAGGGCAGTTTACTATCGAAACGAAAGCAAAATATGTATTTAAAAAAATGTTTGTCTGTCTGTCTGTCCTCCTGTATCTTGAAGCACTATCACGCCAAAACTACTGCGTGGATTGTAATGAAATTCGGTGTGATTATAGTGTGTTCTCCGAGATATTACTTAGAATACTTTTTATTCTGAAGTTTTTATTAGTTTGGGTTTAACAGCTTTTTTCCCTAACTACAGCATATAACTTTGTAATTTCATGTAAATGTATGAAGTTACCAACTTTACTTTGCATTTGATGCAATCAATGCGATCATGTACATTGCAGATATTTCGAATATTTATTCTAACTTCGGTACGTATGTCATGGGTTTTGTACTTTTTAAATTGCATAAATAAACACCTACGGCCATATTTGGTGCAACTCTGTGCTTCATGTACAGCGTAGAATGGCAAAAGAGGGGCCTACCGCATGCACATATTCTATTATGGCTGCAAGAAAAAATTCGTCGGAATGACGTCGATAACATAATTAGCGTTGAATTTCCAAATCCCAGTGATGATCCGTCCTTGCATGCCATCGTAAAGGCGCATATGGTGCATGGTCCATGCGGTACTCTTAATAATAACTCCCCTTGCATGCGAGATGGGCGTTGTACTAAGAGGTTCCCGAAAACACCTGTCCAGCTGACAGTGACTGGGGAGGATGGTTACCCATCCTACCGTCGCCGTTTGCCTTCGCAGGGAGGTTCCTCTGCGACCATGGCTGTACGTGGCCAAGAAATCTTGGTGGATAACCGATGGATTGTGCCGTATTCTCCAGTCCTAACAAAAACATTTGAAGCACATATAAACGTTGAGATGTGTAGCAGTGTGAACTCGATAAAATACATATGCAAATATGTCAATAAAGGAAGCGACCAAGCGACAATTGCTGCAGACAGCACCAACAGCCGAGATGAAGTTAGTCGCTACCAATCTGGTCGATACATTAGCTCTTCGGAAGCCGTTTGGCGGATTCTCAGCTTTCCAATACATGAACGCTACCCACCTGTTTCACATCTCGACATTCATTTGGAGAGCCAGCACAGAATTTATTTCAATGAAGATAGCGTCGAAGAGAGGCTACTAAATCCAAGACAAACAACTTTGTTGGCCTTTTTTCGACTATGACAAACCGATGTTTTTGCAAAAACACTATTATACGAAGAAGTGCCTGCCTATTACACGTATAATAAACAACAAGGCGAGTTCAATCGGCGTAGAAGAGGTGCAGCAGTGGAAGGTTTTCCCGGTGCGTTTAGGGAACACAATTTGGGTAGAGTATACACAGCGCACCCAAACAATACGGAGTTGTATTACTTGCGGTTGCTTCTGCATATTGTTCGTGGCCCGACGTCATTCAGTGGGCTACGAACAGTGAACGGCGTAGAACAACATAGAGCGTAGAAATGTTGCCGCATGCCGATAACTACATTTGCTGGATGATGATCAGCACTGGGATGCTACACTAGCTGAGGCTTGCACCAGCGACAGTCCACGACAATTGCGCCATCTGTTTTCCATGATGTTGGTGTTCTGTGGGCTTTCTGATGCCTTACAGCTTTAGCAGAAATACCAAAATGCTTTGGCAGAAGTTTTCATTTGGAATGGTGCAAATCCCGGTACGTCTCACAATGAATGCCTTAAGAAAATTCAAGATATGGTTTTCTCAATCGATGGGAATAGCCTCTAAAGCTATGGTTTGCCAGAACCTGCACCTATTCCAGACCAAGTACAGCCTGCTAACCGGGAGTACTTTTCTGAGACCAACCATGACCCTGCAGAAATCGCGGCAACTATAAGACATGGACTGCACCGACTAACTGTTGAGCAACAGGCAGTTTTTCATCAAGTATGCAACAGCGCCGTGAACAATACAGGAGATATGTTTTTCTTGGATGCACCCGGGGGAACAGTTAAAACATTTCTAACCAAAATAATCTTGGCTCAGATACGCAGCCAAGGCAAAATTGCCTTAGCTGTGGCGTCATCTGGCATAGCTGCTACATTGTTGCCAGGAGGAAAAACAGCCCACGCCATGTTCAAAATTCCTATACAATTGGAGACTTCTGAAACACCGGTGTGTGATATCTCACGCAATAGTGATAAAGCACAGATTCTACGTGGGAGTTCTCTAATTGTATGGGATGAGTGTACAATGGCGCACCGCAAAGCAGTGGAGGCTGTAAACAGGACGGTACAGGACATAAGGCGAGACGACCGGCCCATGGGAGGTATCACAATGTTGTTTTTTGGAGATTTCAGACAAACAGTGCCTGTAGTCCCACGCGGCACAAGAGCTGATGAAGTTAATGCATGTTTAATATCGTCAAGTCTCTGGCCACAAATATATCGGCTTCATCTTAGCACCAACATGAGAGCTCAAATCGGCGGCAACAATAATGCTCAAGAGTTTTCCGATTTGTTGCTTAGTATTGGAAATGATACGTTTCCAAAAGAAGAAGGAAAAGTTAGACTACCGTCTAAATTATGTCAGATGGTTCCTTCTTCTGAAGAACTAATCCCAGCTGTCTATGGTGATATTGAACAAGTGATAAATCGTGAAAACTCTTGGCTTTGCGAGCGTGCCATACTCACGACTCGAAATGACCAGGCAGCAGCTTTGAATAATAAGATACTCAGTCGCGTCGCTGGTGAAGCCACCAACTTCAATTCTATCAATAGGATAGTAGAGCAAGATGATGCTACTACTTACCCAATAGAATTTTTAAATTCACTGTCGGCCCCTGGGCTGCCATCGCACTCAATAAGTTTGAAAGTTGGAGTGCCAATTATCCTGTTGCTTAATTTAAGTCCGCCCAAATTATGCAATGGAACTCGACTGAAGGTAGTTAGGTTGCAACAAAACGTCATAGAGGCAGAAATTTTGACTGGGGAACAAGTTTTCATTCCCAGGATACCGCTTATACCGAACAATGAGTGAGATTATGCTTTGCAATGACAATAAATAAAGCGCAAGGCCAGACTTTGCGCACTGCGGGCGTGGACCTCACCTCCAGCTGTTTCAGCCACGGACAACTGTATGTGGCACTGTCGAGGGTGAGTGAAGCAGAAAATATGTTTGTGTACTGTCCCGACGGTGTCACTCATAATATAGTGTACAGAGAAGCTTTGTAAATGAAGGTGCCATTGCCGTGACACAAATACAAATACAAAATTTATTTATTTAACAAACAAGATTAATACAATAATATAGAATTGCCCACGAACCCCGCACTAGGACAAGCCTGTACCGCGGGTGACACACACCTTAATTTACAAAGGCAACATAACGGACATATACTTTCTAGATTCAGTGTACGTAACTTGCTCGGTTGAAATAGTGAAAAACAAGCAAGGTTATCCGAAGGTGTAAACCGTTTCAAAGAAGTTCAATAAGTCAGAACACGCGTGCAACGCCGCGGGTACAGCTAGTATCAAATATAATTAAACGTAATCAAAGCTTTAAAAAACCGACTTCATCGCTTACATTTCGGTTTTGGCTTTACCGATTTCAATAAAATTTATATGGGACCACCTCTGAAGTATACTCTACCAAATAAGAAAAGAATCATGAAAATCGATTTACAATTGGCGGAGATATCGCGTACGTAAAATACACACAAAAAAAACATACAGTCGAATTGAGAACCGTCGCCGTCGCGTCGGTTGAAAACTGCGGTACATCAATAAATGGAATAAAAATATCTTACTATTTTTAAGTATTTCGATATGATTGTAAAACTGTTGTCTGGTAAGGAGCATTAAACCCATTAAAGTAGAATGTACATTGTAGATATGTGTACTCTCTGGGGCAAAGTTAGACACATAAAACCAAATCGCATCATGAAAGAACGAATAAGCAAAAGTTAGAATAGACTTCGGTGGTAATGATCCATTTGTCAAAGAGAACTTCCTTCAATGATTTCTTGAAGAAACTTCACAAATGAGGGTCTGAACTTACACGACTGTTGGAGATTCTGTTTTTGTCTTCAAGGAAATGCTGATTGTAGCAGTTTTTGCAGCAATTCATTTTTCAAAATATAGCTAATCTGCTACCATTACGTCTTAGAATTGTAGCGTTAGCATAGCAGTGTTGTGTGTGTCAGTATATGTTTAAACGAGTAAGTATTTCTATAATACTGGATTGGGAAGAGTATTAAGTACTTATGCAAATTACAAGCGAAATATTTTGGTTAACTGTATATTTCTCGTCTACGTCCCCGTAAGACGTTATAAAAGGAAAGGATAATTTCGTCGCTTGAGGCAGGGCTTGAGTAGCTCAGCGGTTAGAGCAATAGGGCATGACACCCTATGGCCGCGGGTCCAAACCCCGCCTCAAGCAATAATTTTTCCTTTCTAAATTTATCAATGTGTATGTATATGTCGCCGTAATACAGTTACTAGGTACAAAACTGTCTGCATCACAGTATACTTACCAGTAAAAATGTAAAAAATATATTTTCAGATCAAGAAAAAATATCTGCTGAGTATTGTACACTACTAACCAATGACAGCATATGTATTACACATTGTGATATTTTTATTTATATCTACCTTAATATTATAAAGAGGTACAGTTTGTTACTTCGTTTTACAAACATTTACAGTTTGTAAAACGAAGTCTCTGGAACAACTGAAAAATCTGAAAAAAATATGACTACCGTTTGGCTTTTTGAGGTATTCAATACAAATTCTCCAAAAATAAATAAATTATTTGAGCGTCTATACATCTAGGAGACGTCGTCTACCGACAAATAATCTAGGAGAAATCGTTAGACGGGTCTTAGCGCAGTAAACGCATAGAAACTTTGACTGGAGCGAAGGGTCACATATCCAGTATAACAGTAGTGAAAGGAGTATTTTTGCAGAGTCCGCTTAGGGCAGTACCACACAATTGCCAGACATTCAACTGCCAAGTAGTAGTGTGCAAACAATACTGCATGCAGGATTGAAGGGCAATGTTTCCAGTGAAATTACAGGGCTTAAAGAGATTTAACATCTAAATCTCAGGGTGACGAACGCAATACTTTGCCGAGCAGGATACTTAGGAACTTAGGTCAAAACCTAAGTTCAAAACTCTGGCAATGAAATGTAATGGATAAGCGTGACGCTTACCATCAGGCGAATTACTTGCATGTATCATCATTCAACAACCATAAAAAGTTGCTACATAATCTAGTTTTTGGCTGGATCGAATAACTGTTTTATATTATCCTATGATGAGTTTCTTGCCAGGTTCTTCTCGAGATGGCTGTAATTTTGCGAATCTGGCAGTAGAATCATTAACTTTCATGAGTGCCTCTTTGGGGCCCATGTGAACCATCGATTTTGATTTGATTTGATTTAAGACCATTATCAACCAAGTTTTTCGCTTCAAAGATAAGTTAGATTCTAAGGAATTAAATAAAAACTCGTCGTAATCTGTGTGATACGATAAATGATGCCTTCTTCTTAGAATATTCATAAAAAATCATAAATATAAAGGAAAAAAATGGCAAATCTCATCTCATTAATATGTATTTTTGTAACCATTTCGTTCCGCCATTTTATTTCGAAAGATTGTGAAGGTTATTTCATATACGTATATTTACTAGACGAATGATGTCTTCAGCTTTTTTTTTGAAGCGTTTTCACGAAATTTAAATAGAACCATAAAAAATCTAAGATTGCCTCGCGTGACCTTGCGTAACCGTACGATGTAATTCACGCAGTATATAATACCTTTAAACGAGCAATTCTTGTATATAAATATTAAATCTGAATCTCAAAAACGGCTGCAACGATTTCATGAAATTTTGTATGTAGGGGAGGTTTCGGGGGCGATAAATCGATCTAGCTAGGTTTCATTTTTAGAAATCGTCGTTTTAACAAGCTAAGCTAGGTCATCCAGGGACTACACCTTAATGTTTAATAGTGTAAGGGGGATAATTGGGTGTGCTTAAGAAAGGTGCTTGACGTATACCTGCCCCTTAAGAGTAGATTTGATTTGTCACCTACTGTAAAACAGAACCATGAACATTGTGTTATATCATTGTATGATGTAGGACCTTTAACGCAATAACTTGGTTATTTACTCCGACCTCGGTTCTCGTCAGAACTTTCCTTGTTATGAGTTATTTTATCACATGTGAGAAACATAAACAGATTCCAGAGTATTCTGGAATCTGTTTATGTTTGTTTGCAATTATAATACGTTGTCTATTTTCCCGTTTTTTTTTTTTTTTTTTTATGCATTATAGGCAAGCATTTGACCACTATCTCACCTGATGGAAAGTGACGATGCGGCCGAAGATGCAACATGCTTGCCTAGAAGATACCTATTCACTCTTGACTTGAAGACTCCCAGATTATGTTTATGTTGACTTGGCCTTTTAAAGGTTAATTATGTTTATTAAATCTTAAGATGACTATATGTGTAGGTGATAAACTATTTTATTTACCATGTGACCTAAAACTATGACTTACGAATATAATAAATAGGATACCTACAATTTATTCCGTGAAACTTATCAAATACCTTTAAACAAGCAATTCTTATACGAAGTGGCTGGAACATTGACGTCAAAAAAAATTTTAGGTCCCTCATGACGTGGGGTATTCGAATCACCGCCATGTATGTTGATGCGACTTTTCATAGTTTTCGAGTTATTAATGATTTTCAGAATTTTTGAAAATAATCAATATGAACAACTTAGATTTTTTTTTATCTAAAACTTTTTCAAGATTTTTATTGTAACTAAACTGTTATAAGTTGCACTTTTGCACATAAAATAATCAGCTTCGTAACTTTGATGAAAGTTATGAAAATGTTGGTCTACAGTGAAAAATTAAAGTTCGGTGAATTATGACTTAAATTTTCAACATTAAATTAAAAATCTAAACCTTTCATAATCACGCATTTAAAGACATCGAGGTGGAAAATTCTTAAAATTAACTATTGATTTCAAAAATTTTTTTTTGTCATTCCTAATGTCAATTGATAGAAATGCTGGAAACTAGCTAACAAATAGCTTCAGAGGTCGGATAAGAAAAGTTTTAAGTAAGAAGTAGTTTTCTTGATAAATCTAAACTGGCGATTCCATGGTTTCTTAGTAGGTGCCATCTGTGTTAATGTGAAAAAAAAAATATAAAAAATAGGGGAGCCCAGGATCTCATACTAGAAAAAATCCTGTGTCCTGTGTACAGTAAGACATACTTAAGAATTAAGGTTTTCTTTTTCGTTGCCTATTTACATAAATCATTATTTTTGAACTAGTTAGTTGCGTACGCAATGTTACGGGAGTATTGGTGTAAAAATGCACGACAAATTAAAACGTATACGCAATTTTTTGAAGTGAAAACTTCTCTAGGCGCATTGAACACTTTTTGGGTGAACAAAAATCATAGAACTCGCGTCATCGTACGCTTTCCATGAGCTATACTGTGTACTGTGTATATATGTGTATTTTTTGGATGAACAAAAAGCGTGAAACTCACCTCATCGTCACCGCACGCTTCACATAAGCTATTTGTATACTGTGTATATATGTGTACTTTTTGGGTGACCAAAAAACGTGAAACTCGCCTCATCGTCACCGCACGCTTCACATGAGCTATTTGTATACTGTGTATATATGTGTACTTTTTGGGTGACCAAAAAACGTGAAACTCACCTCATCGTCACCGCACGCTTCACATGAGCTATTTGTATACTGTGTATATATGTGTACTTTTTGGGTGACCAAAAAACGTGAAACTCGCCTCATCGTCACCGCACGCTTTACATGAGCAATTTGTATACTGTGTATATATGTGTACTTTTTGTGTGACCAAAAAACGTGAAACTCGCTTCATCGTCACCGCACGCTTCCCATGAGCTATATGTATACTGTATATAACTGTATATATATATTATATATATAGTTTTCACTTATGTCGGCAGTGCCCAAAGACTGCACCGCATGTTTTTATTTAATTGAATAGAAGTAAACCGAGTTATCTTATCCAATGCAAAATACATGATATCATATAATTCGGCGACACTTTATGTCTTTTATCAAATAAATATTTTGGATTATTTTATAAATATTATATTCTTTAATTTGGCTTTGCTGCTCGTTGCTATTAAATTAAACAAAGGGAAGTAAATTAAATTGACCAAGTAACCAATCGAACATTTGTACCTTTTGATTAAACAAAATTAAACATGTATTCATCGACATAAGAAACAAACCGTATGTTTGTTTCTTATGTCTTTAGCTACAAAATCCTTGCATGTATCTTTTATAAGTATCCGAAGCCGCGGGGCACGGCTAATATAGCCGTGCCCCGCGGCTTCACCAGCTATTATCAAGTCAAAAAGTAGCCTGTGTTAATCCTAGGTATAAGCTATCTACATTCCAAATCCGTTCAGCTGTTAAAGCGTGAAGAGGGAACAAACACACTTACTTACACACTTACACACAAACTTTCGGATTTTATTATTATATTATAGGATATTAGTAGGATTGTATTGTTTTTTAGGATATCTGTTATATATATAATAAACCTTTACACGTTACGATAGATAGTCGAACGGCGAGTGTACGCTTATTACTGACCCAGGCCCTACACTTTTGTATAAAATCAAAATTTCTCATTCTATTTTCAAAAATCTATCAGAGCGCCAGGTTGAGGCGACGCGTGATCAAAATGCTGGCGCTTATTTGGCTAAACGTATTAACATTGAAATTCAGAGAGGCAATGCCGCCAGCATGAAGGAAACGCTACTGGTAGTGGGTATGAGCACTTGAGTTACCTATAAGCTCGCTGCTTGCTTGTAGGTAACTTAAGTCTTTGCTGTATATATGTGTATATCTTTATATAATTATATTATGGTATGCAACAGCTGTAAAATTATCCCATGGATATATATTAAATCAAATTAATTCTTTCGTTTTAGGAATATAGGCATTTGGCCTGTAGAGATACTAAAATCCAAAAGTGTAGATAATATTCCTTCCTCCGCTCCGCCTTAAAGGTAAGATTCCTCGACGCAACAAAATCGTGCCTCTACTATCAAAACAGTTGTGCAAAGTTCCGTATTAATATCAACTACGTATTTTTAACCGACTTCAAAACTGACAACAAACAAACAAACGCATTCAAACTCACAGTCCCACACTAAGTTCGAAGACTTGTATCGTGGGTGCCGGAAACATTCACATCACACACACATTACACCCAGAACCAGAAGCACAAATATCCCTTGGGATGAAATTTGTGCTCCTGCCGGGAATCGAACCCAGGACCCGCCGTAGATGGCGGAGACCTGTCCACTGCGCCAACTGGGTCGTCAAAAAAAGGAGGAGTTTCTCAATTCTACTGTATATATTGTTACCTCAAAACTTTTTTCTTGGGGCACCGATTGTGGTGATTCTTTTTTTTTATTTGAAAGCTGGCTGTGGTCTCATTAAAATCTGACGAGTAGTTTTTTAGTTATCCTCAATAATGCGTATTTAATTCATTTAATCTGATCAAGGGTTCCGGATATAAAGCGGTGTAGTCGGTTTTGTTAAGCTTTGCTTGCGTCTAAATTATCTCAAGACTCTTCACAAATATTTATAGATTTTCATCCGAAAATAATGACGGCATTTTTATGGCATCTAAGCCTAATACGTGTTCACATGGCATGAAATTGAAACATGTAACGTCTTTTCGAGTATGCCTCTTGATTCTTTTGACGGGTTACAATCATGTAAATGTGACTCGAGCTGGATTAAAACGTGATATAAACGTATTTTATTTCTGTCCGATGGTATTTGATGAAAAATAATTGAGATTTATCCAACCTCTAAGCAATGATATATATCTAAAGCGTACTGGGATATTTTTTTTTTTCGTTCAAGATAGGCAAAGGTGACCACTATCTTTGCCTAGAAGATGCCTATTCACTCGCGACTTAAAGACTCCTATATTGTATTTATCAGGAAAGACAGACTCAGGTAAGGAGTTCCATTCCTTAGCTGTCCGCATAATAAATGTGGAAGCAAAACGCTTCGTCCTGATTTGTGCAATTTCTACCATATAGCGGTGCCGCTTAAGAGTCTGTCTCGAAGTCCGATTATAGAATGGGGATGAGGGAATTAGATTACCAAGCCAAATACGGTGTTCCGGCAGTTATCCTTGAGAGCCTGCGTATTCCAGGTCTAGTGTGTTTACCAGCTTCGATCACATCGTCACTTACCATCAGGTGAGATAGTGGTCAAACACTAGACTGTCACAAATAAAAAAAAAAGATAGTGTAAATTAGATACAAAAACATAAACGGTTTTACACTCATAGCTCAACACTAAGTTCGATGACTTGTGTCGTGCGTGCCGGAAACATTCATATCAAACACACAATAACAACCAAAACACAATTTTTCTCTAGAGAGAAACTTGTGTCCCCGCCGGGAATCGAACCCGATACTTAGAAGGCGAACGCGCACCCAACTAATCCAACAGGCAGTTCAGTAAGTCAGTGAAGGTGATAAATTAATGGAATTGTTAAAAATGTAAACTGTATTAATTTGTTTTTTAAAGGATTACGAACATTGAATTTTTATATACTTAACTTTGAGAGCTACGTGGCTCAGCCGCACACGAAGAAGTGCCAACTCTATATAACCACCTTGGTTTGAACCCTCAGCCCCGCAAAAATAACTAAGTTATGTGTAGAATTTGCACTCGCTCTAAAAACGGGAATATTAAGGAAGGTATGTCCAAGAATTACAAAAATGTGGAGGATATGAGTCATCTACAAATCCGTACTTGGTCAATAGCTAGGTTATGGCTTAGACTTTCTATCAGCAAATATATGTCGCTTCTGATGACGATATACTTTAATCTCATCACCAATAATAAATCAGTTTTTTTATATGCTCTATAGGCAAGCATTTGACCACATTCTCACCTGATGGAAAGTGATGATATAGCCGAAGATGTAGCATGCTTGCCTAGAAGATACCAATTCACTTTTGACTGAACCCTAGATCACAAAATATTATTCTCACGGACTACATAATCTTCACGCATTCGCTGTTTAAGTATGTTCCTGGTACACCCCCGGTCCGCCCAGCTCAGTATCTTCAAATTCAGCTGTGCACATGCAACTTATTTACAGAGATTTTGCGAAATATTAGTCTCTCAGACTAATGTTTAGCGACTACGTGTGGTAAAATTTACAAGGAAATTCATTACAAGTTTTTCATTATTTTATCAAAGTTTGACTGTCTCTTAAGTCATTTTGTGTTTCTGGAACTGGGTGTGTTATTTTTCAAGGCACACGCCTTGAAAATTTCCGACACCTGCGATACAAGTTATGGGGTGTGGGGCTGTGAATGTGAAAGCTTTTTTGTTTATATATAGGATTTGGCATTCAAATTGTCTAAGAATGTTTGAGATTATAAGACATAATAGAGAACTGACGCCTTTGACGTAGAGTATTAAAAAAAAAAAATTAAAATTTGAAATAAATATATAAATAAAGATAAAAGAGAAAAGAGTATTAAAATTTGAAATAAATAAATAAAATAAAAGTAACACAATTAGTATAAAATTCAATTTAACTGCAACAATACTCAGCATTTTATATGCAAGCTGGCCAACTCTCGATTGCCGTACATGCGAGTAATTGTATCAAACTCTCGTTCCATTTGCTTTTAGTTGCAATACAATTCAGCAATTTAGCTCCATGTTACAAATTGGATTAAGGGTTATAAATGAAACATTGGGTTTAAATATCACTATTTTAGTTAACATAACTAGAGCTAAATACTATTTACAAAATACAGGCAAGATGTTTAGGGCGCATCGTCTCTTACTGGGAGGTACTGGTTGCGTCTCCTTTGACTCAGTCTACGTTTGGGCTGCGGCGTCACCGACTCTTCAGATATTCTTGATTGCGCTCCTTCTAAATTTGCCGCACTGACAGGAACAGGCGTAACCGAATAACCGGCAGCCACTAAGGCAGCAAACTCCTCAGGAGTGTAGGCTTTGTTGTTCTTGGGCGGAGGAAGGAATGACCTCTGCTCGTCTAAGTTGCGTCCATGTTGCTCTATGTTCACTTGTTCGACCTCCGATTGTTCCCTGTAAGCAGGCTGTGGCCTAATTTTTCTTGGAGCGGGCAAGTTTTTGCTAACATAGATTGCAGAGTGTGGGGGCTTTGTAGGATGATTGACTTGCTCAGGTTTAGCAGAAAGCTCGTATCTTGGTTGCTGCTGCTCGTTTGTTCTGTAAATAGGTCGAAGAACAAATTGTTCGCCGTATAATTGAACTTGCTGTTGGGAAGCTGTTTCTGCAACGGGGTCATAAATCTTTACAGATCTCTGCTTCTCAAGCTCTGGGTAACGTTTGAGATAAGCAACAGGCCTTTCGATGCTGGAGGATGGAGGAAATCTAAGTTCTTGCCTGAGGGCCTGGGGTCTTAACTGCTGCGGAAGTTCAACTATTCTGTATTGTTTCGGAGAAGCTTCTTGCTGTTGGTATTGGGGAGCAACTCTGTAGTTAAGTGGCGCTCTGACTTGTTGCAGTTTTGGTGCTGGTACAATCTTCAGACCTTGTGCTTCTGGACGCTCGTATGCAAACTCTTGCTGAGCTTGAGCTTGGGCGATGGGAACATAACGAAGAGACTGCGCTAGTCTTTGTGGTGGTGGCGTTGGCCGATACTGTGGCTGAGGTTGTTGCTGTTGCTGAACATTGGTGGTCTCGATCAAGTATTGTTGAGGAGCTTCAGTTGGCTGAGGGAATGAAACGTGGACTTTCGATCGTAGCTTGGAGGATTTTTTGCTTGGCTTAGAGACGTATCTATCAACCTGAAATATAAATAAAATATCAATAAATCACTGATCATACGAAGCAGGTCGGGTTGTTTGGATTTTATGTATAGATAAAAGAAATAAGTATTTTCAACTTACTTGTTGGTACTGTGGTGCTACGCTGCGTACAGTTGTAAATTGTTGAGGCGCTGGTGAATACCCCTGGTGAGGTTCCGCTCGTACTTGGGGCTGGCCCAGCAAAGCAAGCAGTTCTTGATCGAAAGAGTCCGTGGAACTAGCCCCAGTGTCGCTTACGGAGAGCGCTGCTCCAACTGATGCTTCACCACCGTTGAAATTGTATTGGGGACGAGCAATTACGGCGTGGGATGGGGGCACCTGTAATAGATATTAAATAATACAAACAAATTCCTTGTTGAGATGATGCTGTTCGTGTGTAGAGGTGACCTAGAAGAACCGCCTATCATACAAGACTGTATTTTCAAGCCACGACACAAATTGCGGGAATGTTGTAAGTGTAACGTATGTATCTATGTCTACAGTATCCATTGAATATTGATATATTATATTTTGACGATGTCATCGTAGCTCCCAAACAATTAAACTGAATTAACATTAGTTTGTTTATTGAAGAGGCGAATTCGCAATTATTAGTGAAATACAATCCAGTAGTTAGGATATTTTTAAGCCATTGCAAAATTTTAGGTTTATTAATAAAATAATCTTATTTGTGAAATAGTAAAAAAATATGTTAAACAAACACAAATGCACTTAGATATTTAAAGACACATAACTTAGACATTATAAAACATTTTTTTTTTTATTTATGCTGTAAAAATATCTCACCTATGTTGACTAATACGCTTTTTTTAACCATACTTTCTTCTATCCTGTAACTTGACTATTGATGATTTAAGTCGTAATTAATTTTTATTGTGATGTTATTCAGAATTGCTGCGTTAATTTATAGAGAATTTTCAGTACTAAAACATCACCACACCTGACGTCCACTTTGTTGTTGGGGCTCCAAGTAGTAAATCTGCTGAAGGTTCTGCTTATGCTCCTGTTGAGGGTTCACATACAACTGCTGAAGAAGCTGACCACTGGAAACTGGTGCTTTCCTCTCAGGCTGGAGGTCCAGAAGTTCTTGAGCGTTGAGGGAAAATACTTGTCCTGGGCGGTATTCCTGAGCATCTGACTGACTGAAAATTATAGAGGGTAATTTAAAAAAGTGGTCTCTACAAATGTACGACTGCGATGATAATAAAGTTGTAGTCGTAGTTTGACCAACTGACTGAGAGCAGACTATCTATTAAGAGATAATACTAGCCGTTGGTCTAGACGATGATAGGTTGGATAGTTTTGGTCGAGGTACGACTTAATTTCAACTCTGTTATATAAACTTATTTCAAATTACTTATAAAAGTTAGGTAAAATGTTATATCACTACATAATTTAATTTAAAGACGCTCATAAAGTTATTTATTCAACCTAAATAATCATAATTAAATAATCAACTTCATGCATAGTTACATAAAATAATTCTATTTAAACAATATCCTTATTATCCTATCGATTCGAAATCTGCCGGACGCGGATTAGTTTACTATTTATATCTTAAAAATTGCCTAAGGTTAAAACAAATTTTGAATTTCGAGGTTAGAGATTCCAATTATTGACCTGGATTGTAGTTCGCCGAAGGTAAGTGGTACCGGAACTGCTGTTACTGGGTAACCAGCGGCAAGTAATCCGTTGTACTCTTCAGGTGTGTAGAATTTTCTGTTCTTAGGCGGTGGCAACGTCTCCAAACTCTGCCTATAGTGCCCCAGTAATCTGGCTTGATCAATTTTTAAGCTTTGCTCTCGCAAATGATGAACTGGCGCCAGCGTACTTGTAACAAGCTGGTTCTGGTATGGAAGAGGCGTGGAGGAGTATGATGCTGGATGTCTCATTGAATTCACCGAGTTATCAAACCCATCAAAGCCATTGAAATCAGGAACAGGAGTGACAGCAAATCCAGCAATGATCAAAGACGTGAATTCCTCAGGGGTGTACGATTTACCGTCACGTGGGGGAGGAATATGAGACTGACGTCGATCTTCTAGACTAAGACCACGATGCTCAATAGAAATCTGCTGTGTAACCTGATTCGCCTGATCTTTGACTACTTCTACATTCACTTGTTTCATACTTGAAGCCTGATAAGTTTTTTTCTTTTCACTGCCTGGAGCAGTTGTAGTCTGGTCTGCGTTTTCTGGTGGATTGGGCGGCTGTTCTCTCGGTGGCCTGTCAACTATTGCACTTTCATTCTCAGATGATGGCTGAAGCGACGACGTCCGATTCCTATAGGTCAGACTTGTAATCAGTACCATTTTCTTCTTTTTAGTCCTTTCACCAAAAGTCCTCATGCGACCAGATATAAACCGTATTAACAAATAATAAAACTGAAATAAAATAGTTAGGTATTTCAAAAACCTTCCAAGCCCGTTCGGTAATATGAAATTTAAGAGCCAATTGTTTCCAGAACCATGCTGTATATCCGAATTGAAAATAGGTTATTAGCCTTTCAGTTAGGAGCTATTTGGCTCAGCGTCATAACATAACCTTGCCAAAGAATTTAGAATATTTCTTTATTAAATTTGATTAAACATTTGTTAATTTAGAAAAAGTGTTGGAAGATTTCATTCCTTCCCGCTCTAATTAGTAAAAGTCTTGTTAGATCCATAACATTTTGTTAATAGTAATGTTATGGGTCTAACCCCAAGTTAGTAAATACATACCTGAGTCCCTTATCGTCATCTTGAGATTCTTCAACAGGCGCAACTTGTTCCTGAAAAATTAGAAAAAGCGAGATATTAGTAAAATTTACGCTTACATAGTTTTACCTTTAGACGTTTCTATTGTTTTTTAAGTGGCAAATGCCTAAATATAATTATTGTCCATAACTATATTAGAATTGTAGACATACTATTTCTACAGTCGTATAGTTCATTATCCTCACAACCTTATAGGTAATCCACGTGCTTAAACTCATCAGACTGAGAAGTTGGCTGCGTGTCCATCATACTGATGGCATTGTGTGATGCTCACTTTTGATTATTTCCCTTTTGAATCACTATGCTAGTTGTCTTCTGAATTACTACTACTAGTACTTATAAATTAGTCGAAAAAATACTTTCACATAGTTTGGGTTCTTTGGAAATAGCAAACCTGACTGAGGCCATTAACGCCAGGAAGATGGCATACCCAAACACCTAGCTTCCACTGAGCTCCTCACAGAGACTGTGCGATTGACCGCTTTGTGAACTAGACGGAAACATCTTTTAGAAGATACTTGTCCTAGCGTCACAGAGCGTGCTCGACTTCTATCATTTTCAGTATGGGGAGTCTGGGCTTTTGTCATACTTCGAAAATATAAAAACCAGTGGTTACATGTTTGAGCCATCGGTGTTAGTCACTGGGCCCGTGGGAACCGAGTGTTCATTTTCTAAATTATATCAGAGCGCCTTGTTGAGGCGACGCGTTATCAAAAAACTGGTATTTATTTGGCTCAACGTAATAGCATTGCTATTCAGAGAGGCAATGCCGCCAGCATGATAGACCGTGGGCCGGTTGTCGTCAACCCTACCTCATCGAGTACCAAGATGAGACCTATCTGGGGGTGTCGTGTGTAAAAAGTTATGCTAAAAAAATCAGGGTTGCCTGTTCCTAGCCTGGAGCATTTTGTGCAGGCGACAAAAAACTAATCCGTTTTTTTGGTGAAATTTACCTCATCGAGTACCAAGATGTGACATATGCCAATCGATAGCCCCGTTCTTCCTTCTATTAAAAAAATTGGGTTGCCGGCCCTAAACCTGGAGCATTTGTTTTTCGGCCTACTTTAGTGTTCAGGCATCAGAAGTAAGTTTTATGAAAATAACATCGAAATGATATATTTTAGTTATTTAAACAACAAAATATTGTAGAAAATGATGATGCGCATCATACAATTGACTATTTAGTACTGTCAAAAAGAAAGTGACCTCACAGTGAGCCAAAACCGTGGTGGCGCAGAATACAAAACTTTGTTTTATAATTACAACGAGTTTTGATTGAGCAACTAGATACTATATATGGCAATCGATAGTTCTATTCATCCTTATACTAAAAAAAATGGGTTGCCTGGTCTGATTTGAAAGCATTTGTTTTTTGGCTTAGTTTAATATTAGGGCGTCAAAAGTAAAGCATTTATCAAAATCACTTCTAAATTACATATTTAAGTAGTGTAAACGACAAAATATTGTAGAAAGCAATAATGAGCAACGTTATTTCGACTTTCAAGTCCAATCAGAAAAGAAGTGAACACGTAGTAAGATAAAACATAAATCACACAGTAAACAAATCATATCATGCAATTACAACGTCTGTTCATTGAAATGAGAGAAATAACGTGTGGCAATTAATAGCTCTACTCTTCCTTTTATTGAAAAAATTGGGTTGCCAGGACTTACATTAGAGTATCAGTTTTTCGGCCAAGTTTAATTTTCAGGCAAAAAATTACCTCATCGAGTACCAAGATAAAACATATGCCAATCGATAGCGCTGGTCTTCCTTATATTAAAAAAATTTGATTGCCGGCTCTAAACGTGAGCATTTGTTTTTCTGCTAGCTTAAATAATCAAGAATCAGAAGTAGGCTATATGAAAATGCCTTGTTTAGTTGTTTCAACGACAAAATACTGTACAAAGTAATAACATGAAACATATATTTGACTATTTAGTACAGTCAGAACAAAAGTGAACACGCAAAGAGCAAAAACAGTGATCCACAAAATTGGTATTGTGCACATATTACGAGTTTTGATTGTGTACTAAAATACAATGTATAGCAGTCGATAGTTCTATTCATCCTTGTATTAAAAAACTTGGGTTGCCTGGCCTAAATGTAAAGCATTTGTTTTTCGGCCTATTAAAATATTCAGTTATAAGGAGTGGTTTTTATGAACGACATGATATCTTTTGATGATTCCAACGAACAAAAAACAAAAAAAAAATAGTAAAAAAAAAAATAGTTCAATGTTCAAGAGACAAATATTGAACAATTTTTTTTAATAGGCCGAAAAACAAATGCTTTACATTTAGGCCAGGCAACCCAAGTTTTTTTGTAAAAAGATGAATAGAACTATCGACTGCTGTACATTGTGTTTTAGTACACAATCAAAATTCGTAGCACGTGCATAGTATAGTTTTGTATATGGCGTGATTACTGTTTTGCTCACTATGCGTTTACTTTTTTTCTGACAGTACTAAATAGTCAAATGTATGATGCTTTTTATCGCATTCGTTAGTGTTTTGTCGTTTGAATCATCAAAAGATATCATGTCGTTCATAAAAATTACTCCTTATAACTGAATATTTTAATAGGCCGAAAAACAAATGCCTTACATTTAGGCCAGGCAACCCAAGTTTTTTAATTCAAAGATGAATAGAACTATCGACTGCTATACATTGTATTTTAGTACACAATCAAAACTCGTAATATGTGCACCATACCAATTTTGTGGATCACTGTTTTTGCTCCCTGCGTGTTCATTTTTGTTCTGACTGTACTAAATAGTCAAATATATGTTTCATGTTATTACTTTGTACAATATTTTGTCAATGAAATAACTAAACAAGGCATTTTCATATAGCCTACTTTTAATTCCTGATTATTTAAGCTGGCAGAAAAACAAATGCTCAAGTTTAGAGCCGGCAACCAAATTTTTTTAATATAAGGAAGACCAGCGCTATCGATTGGCATATGTTTTATCTTGGTACTCGATGAGGTAATTTTTTGCCTGAAAATTAAACTTGGCCGAAAAACTGATACTCTAATGTAAGGCCTGGCAACCCAATTTTTTTAATAAAAGAAAGAGTAGAGCTATTAATTGCCACACGGTATTTCTCTCATTTCAATGAACAGACGTTGTAATTGCATGATATGATTTGTTTACTGTGTGATTTATGTTTTATCTTACTACGTGTTCACTTCTTTTCTGATTGGACTTGAAAGTCGAAATAACGTTGCTCATTATTGCTTTCTACAATATTTTGTCGTTAACACTACTTAAATATGTTATTTAGAAGTGATTTTGATAAATACTTTACTTTTGACGCCCTAATATTGAGCTAGGCCAAAAAACAAACGCTTTCAAATCAGACCAGGCAACCCAATTTTTTTAGTATAAGGATGAATAGAACTATCGATTGCCATATATAGTATCTAGTTGCTCAATCAAAACTCGTTGTTATTATAAAACAAAGTTTTGTATTCTGCGCCACCACGGTTTTGGCTCACTGTGAGGTCACTTTCTTTTTGACAGTACTAAATAGTCAATTGTATGATGCGCATCATCATTTTCTACAATATTTTGTTGTTTAAATAACTAAAATATATCATTTCGATGTTTTTTTCATAAAACTTACTTCTGATGCCTGAACACTAAAGTAGGCAGAAAAACAAATGCTCCAGGCTTAGGGCCGGCAATCCAATGTTTTTAATAGAAGGAAGACCAGCGCTATCGATTGGCATATGTTATATCTTGGTACTCGATGAGGTAATTTTTTGCCTGAAAATTAAACTTGGCCGAAAAACTGATACTCTAATGTAAGGCCTGGCAACCCAATTTTTTTAATAAAAGAAAGAGTAGAGCTATTAATTGCCACACGGTATTTCTCTCATTTCAATGAACAGACGTTGTAATTGCATGATATGATTTGTTTACTGTGTGATTTATGTTTTATCTTACTACGTGTTCACTTCTTTTCTGATTGGACTTGAAAGTCGAAATTACGTTGCTCATTATTGCTTTCTACAATATTTTGTCGTTTACACTACTTAAATATGTAATTTAGAAGTGATTTTGATAAATACTTTACTTTTGACGCCCTAATATTAAACTAAGCCAAAAAACAAATGCTTTCAAATCAGACCAGGCAACCCAATTTTTTTAGTATAAGGATGAATAGAACTATCGATTGCCATATATAGTATCTAGTTGCTCAATCAAAACTCGTTGTAATTATAAAACAAAGTTTTGTATTCTGCGCCACCACGGTTTTGGCTCACTGTGAGGTCACTTTCTTTTTGACAGTACTAAATAGTCAATTGTATGATGCGCATCATCATTTTCTACAATATTTTGTTGTTTAAATAACTAAATATCATTTCGATGTTATTTTCATAAAACTTACTTCTGATGCCTGAACACTAAAGTAGGCCGAAAAACAAATGCTCCAGGTTTAGGGCCGGCAACCCAATTTTTTTAATAGAAGGAAGAACGGGGCCTATCGATTGGCATATGTCACATCTTGGTACTCGATGAGGTAAATTTCACAAAAAAAAGGGATCAGTTTTTTGTCGCCTGCACAAAATGCTCCAGGCTAGGATCAGGCAACCCTGATTTTTTTAGCATAACTTTTTACACACGACACCCCCAGATAGGTCTCATCTTGGTACTCGATGAGGTAAATTTCACCAAAAAAACGGATCAGTTTTGTCGCCTGCACAAAATGCTCCAGGCTAGGAACAGGCAACCCTGATTTTTTTAGCATAACTTTTTACACACGACACCCCCATATAGGTCTCATCTTGGTACTCGACGAGGTAGGGTTGACGACAACCGGCCCACGGTCTATGATGGGAACGCTACCCACTGCTAGGCTTTGTGTCAATCAAATTTAGTTATGTCAATCAAATCAAATCAAAATCGTTAATTCACATGGGCCCCAAAGAGGCATTATGAAAGTTAATGACTCTACTGCCAGTTACGCTCGATGTCTTGTTAGTAACTTAGGTCTTTACTGTTTATAATTTTAGGAAATATAGGCAATTGGTCCGTAGATCCAGTTAACAAATTATAATAATAACGTTATGCCAAATATCAATATACCCTTGGGCCTTGCCACTTGCCAGAAGTCTTTCATAAATATTCTACGGTAATTATAATATGTCAATGTATTATTTAAGTATAAGACTGTTCAACGTGGTAAGCCCCCAAAACTATTCAGCCACTGTGCGAGTGCAGTATTATCGTAAATATTTACACTATATTTACGAGTATATATCAGTTTAATAGTCTTATGCTAAGTTGAATGATCTTAAACATTATCTCTTGATTATAAAGATACATTGTCTCGGTTATGTGAAGAACACTTCTCACAAGAAGGAGGTATGAGCATTTGAAGGCTCAATTAATGATGAAAAACGTGGGTAAACGTCGACGGAACATATCCTAACATAATACCTTCGTCGTTTAAAATTCTCAAGAACCGCAAAAACAAATAACAAATGCATTGTAAACTTTTTATTAAACCAAGGTGATGATAAGTTAGACGTCTATGACTTAATAACTGAATAGTAAATATTAAACATTGTGTCTAGTAAATAAAAAGCTTACTGTACGAAGTATCAAATCAACAGCGGTCAAAAAGTAAATACATATAATATTTATTGAATAAGCGCAAAGTATATTAATTAAAAGATTTTGAGACATTGTTATAGAAAATTTTAAGTGCTAATGAAAAGGTTATGGACTCGGCAAACGCTGTTTATCAGACCTACCTGGAGTCACATGCATCTCTCCAGAGATGACAATGTTCTCCATATCAAGAATCATCCGTACAGCGAAGGAGTGGAACTCATTGCCTGCGTCTTTGTTCCCCGAACGGTATAATCTGGGAGTCTTCAAGTCTCTAGTAGATATGTATCTTCTAGGCAAGCATGTCACATCTTCGGCCGCATCATCACTTTCCATCAGGTAAAATGCTTGCCTATTGTAAATTAAAAAAAAGATTGCAATGTCTAAGTATGGTTCACATATTAATAAGACCTAATTCATGAGACAAAACAAACTCATTTACAAACACATGCCCACATAAGATCAAAGACTTGTATCGTATAAACATAAACGCTTTTACGCTCACAGCCTAAAAATTGTATCGTGGGTGCCGGAAACATTCACATCACCAGAACCAGAAACACAAATTTCCCTTGGGGAGAAATTTGTTTTCATACTTGTAATCAAACCGCTACGGAAAATAAACTACGCTGGCAGGCAGTTTGAACTGTTTTTGATGAAAAAGATTACATCACAAATATCACAAATTTTCACCACAAATTTTCCTGCACCTTCTCGGATGACTGGCAGAAAATGTTGTATTAGCATTAAGTCATTCGTGTGTTGTATTGTGCAAAATAATAAATAAATAAATATTCCTTGCCTGCAGGTAAATCAAACTTAAGACCTGCGGCGTAGAAATTGAAGAATCACAAGTTTTGGACAATAATCATCATCACCATCATACTAGACATAGGCCTCTTTCAAGGCGCGCCACTGAGCCCGATCTTCGGCTCTTCTTCTCCAGTCGTTACCAGCAGCCCTACGTATACCGTCGCTCCACCTAGTCACAGGACGTCCTCTGCTACGTTTACCGATTCGTGGTCTCCACTCCAGAACTCGTCTACTCCAACGGTTGTCAGTTCTGCGGCAAATGTGACCAGTTCACTGCCACTTCAGCTTGCTAATTCTTTGAACAATGTCGATGACTTTCGTTCTCTGGCGAATTACTTCGTTCCGGATTCAATCCCTTAGAGATACACCGATCATAGTTCTTTCCATAGCTCGCTGAGCGACTTTGAATTGGTAGACTAGTCCTGCCGTTAGTGTCCACGTTTCGGCTCCGTATGTCTAACTGGTAGGACGCACTGATTAAAGACTTTTGTCTTAAGACTTTGCGGTATTGGCGACGAGAAGACTCGACGAAGTTTTCCAAAAGCTGCCCAGCCCGTAAAATAATACAAATATTCTACTAATAATTTTTCACTTTCGCGCCGAATAACCACAATAGTGTATTACTATACCGATAAATAAAACAACAACGTGTATTTTCGAAACTAGGCGGAGACTACACGCGCTGTCGACTTGATCAATTAGACCGGTCGTTGGTACACATCCGGGGTTGAAGAATGATCGATTGCGTGGATGTGGGCTACGTTACAATGTGACGAGAGCCTAATCAACTGTGTTAATTAATAGGCAGAATGAACTAGACGATTGAACTATACACATCGTTAGCGGTACTATTATCTATTAGGTACCTATATCGCTTTTTTATGAAATTTAAAACGTACATTATACCTAAGATACATAGGCAACATTTTTACTCGATTAACGCAGGGATAGTAAGGTACTTATATAAGATATATTTTTCTTTTTTTTTCTCGATAGGCAAGCATTTGACCACTATCACACCTGATGAGAAGTGAGACGATGTGTTCGAAAAAATCAAAATCAAAATCGTTTATTCACATGGGCCCCAAAGAGGCACTCATGAAAGTTAATGAATTACAAAATTACAGCCATCTCGAGAAGAACCTGGCAAGAAACTCGGCGGCGCATTTTTTTTCATTCATTTTTTAAAAAAACATTCTTAATTTCTAATACATAATTTTCTTAACCTAGGTGTTATTATGGTAGTCGCTAGAAAGAGCCTGTGCAGTTTGCCTCCATGCATCCTTGTCATTAATATAGTCTGTGGTCTTATAGTAAGCTTTCTTAATTAATACCCGTTTTATTACAGTTAAATGAAGCATGTTTGCCTAGAAGATACCTATTCACTCGAGATTTAAAGAATCTCAGATTGTACTTATCGGGCAACACAGACTCGGGTAATGAGTTCCATCCATATATATCTTTTTAGGCCTGATGGGCAAACATTTGACCACAATCTCACCTGATGGAAAGTGATGATGCGATATTCTTGGTAAATGTGATAAACACACAGTCTTGAGAACCTTTGACGTCGGTTATAAATTACGGTTCCATGTAACTACTAGTTTAAACATGGGAATGTTAAAACTATCAAATGGAATTACTGGGACCATTAATTTGATACCATTATAATGGGCGTGCACTAAAAATATCTAGTCCGCCATTTTGGATTTAGAATAACCATAAATTGTCATCTAAACTAAATGTGTATACAAAATTTCATCTCAATTGGCTGAGTATAACTATTTGAAAATTCATTTGGCCCGATTTTACAACCTATCCTACTAATATTATAAATCCGAAAGTTTGTGTGTAAGGTGTACAAGTGTGTAAGTATGTTTGTTCTCTCTTCACGCTTTAACGACTGAACGGATCTGAATGAAATTCGAAATGTACATACCTTATACCTAGGATTAACACATAGGCTACTTTTTAACTTGATA
Source organism: Lomographa bimaculata (assembly GCA_948107665.1). Taxonomy (NCBI): domain Eukaryota; kingdom Metazoa; phylum Arthropoda; class Insecta; order Lepidoptera; family Geometridae; genus Lomographa; species Lomographa bimaculata. The sequence goes on along the minus strand of OX403604.1, from coordinate 9,742,430 downwards.
ATAGCGGGCAAAGCTGCGGGGCACGGCTAGTTCTTACATGTACATAAACATTGCAAGTTAAACCTTGTTAAATAATGTTTATTTCGTTATGTAAACAACCATTAAAAAAATGGCTATTTATGTACGATAGGTAGACGAAAAATGCATCTTGGAAGGTAAAACACAAAGTTGAAGATGGAGTTTGTTTTCAGAACTTCGTTGTCTGAAGTTCTGAAAAGCTAGCCCCTAGAGAGGATGAAGTGCGAAAGTTCCTATATCTTGTTAAAACAGTATGTAGCTATACAATAGAAGCCAGGAACTATAATAAACATAAACGTTTTCACACTCAAAGCCCCCACACTAAGTTTGATGACCTGTGTCGTAGGTGTCGGAAACATTCACATCAAACTCGCAATCACAACCAGAACCAGTAACACAAATATTCTTCGGGAAGAAAACTTGTGTTTTTGCCGGGAATCGAACCCGTAAAGGGTTCTTTTTTGCCCAACTAAGCCAACGGGCAGTTCATAAGTAAAAACGTATATATCATTGAGAGAGAGAGACGAAAAAGTCGCTCACTTGATGGTAGGCGTCACGCTTCAGAGCCACCCAGAGTTTAGAACTTTTATAATCCGAACTCCTGCGCGGCAAAGCATTTAACTGCCCTCGTCGCCCAGAGACATTAGATGCTAAATATCTTTAAGCGCTATAGTTTCACTACAAACAGCGCCTTTCAATCCGAAATACATAATGTTTGCACACTGTTCCTTGGCGGCTGAATCTCTGTCAATACAGTACTGTCAGTACTGCCGCAAGGGGGACTTCGTAAACGAGTCCTACCACTAAAAAAAATGTAGGCGCTAGTTTTAAATTACTAATATTAGATACCTGAATGTATATTTCAATTGAAAAATATACGCCTAGGAAAATAACCTCACTAATTTCACAGCTAAATAACCTCGTAACAAACAGCCTTTCTTCTATGCTCGTTTGCTTGTCAATACGTAAATTTTCCCGTTCTGTGAGCACAAGTAATATCGGAATGTAATATGAAGCCTTTCTGGTGAAATACGTAAGTAGGTGAAATACATATTGGGGAAATCTTTTGGCAGACGGTTTCGGTGGTTCGATTTTGGTAGTATGAGAGCTAGTGGCGTCGCATGTGGGATGATTACTAGTTGTGCCCGCGTAAGTCCCGGACCCGCAAGAGTTCCGTGACAAAAGCCTATGTGTTAATCCAGGGTGTCATCTTTATACCAAATTTCGACAAAATTGGTCCAGCCATTTGAGCGTGAAGAAGTAACTAAAACAACCACAAACTTTCGCCATTATTATATTAAAGTGTGGTTAACAAGGGAATTGGAGTAATTGACGCGATGTCGATGACAAGATCGACAATTGTTTCGGCTTTATTCGGAAGCCTTCTTCAGGAATACTAATAAAGTTAATTTATGTATGCTAATATGAAAGTTTAAATGAGCGCAGATTTTAGTAAAATTTACATGGTTATTTACACTTTTCTTTTTAATTACTTTTATGTATGTATTCATTGAAACATAAAATAAAAAGACAGTAAAGTTAAATTTTCAATAGGCGTGGTTTAAAAAAATAAACGCCTTCAAACGAACAATTTGAAATTTGGAGTTTTTTCATTTCGAATCTTTAATCGAACTGCCCGTTGGCTTAGAGTTGGGTTAGAGTAGGGGTATCGGGCTCAATTCCCAGCGGGAGCACTAGTTTTCTCCTCAAGGAAAATTTCTGTTTTTGGTTCTGGTTGTAATTGTGTATGTGAATTTTTTCGGCAACCACGACACAAGTCATCGAACTCAGTGTGCTGTGTGAATGTGGAAGCATTTGTTTTTTATATTATATTCTATTTCTTGGGCACGAACTCCTATTCTATGAAGTTCTCTTGTAGCGTGGGATCTCTGGAATGAGGCAAAATATTTTCTCATTGGTATGTGCCCGGGGACTGCTCAAATGTAAGAAAAACGAACATTTAGTGAGACGACGATATTTTTCATTCTTATGAAAATGCCTAAGCAGAATACTTAGAATAATATTGAGAGAAAAATCTCTCTGAGTGTACTGCGTAAGCTGTAAAATTTACTAAGTTATCTGTTATTTAAAAAATAAAGATTTTTTTGTAATAGGTAAGTAGTTTAGTTAAATCTGTATTTTGATTAATCATGAATGTTATTTAGAATTGTATATAATAAATAAAAAAACTTATAGTATTTGTAAGAAATTTTGTATGGTAAAAAAGCAATAATTGAGTTTTGTCGCGAAAGTGAAAAAATGGCTTTGTTGATTTTGTATAATTTTCTAAAACCTTTAATTATTTTAGTGTTAATGTGTTATAATGGTGGATTATTAACTGTTAATTACTGAGTAAACGTTAATAAGTATAGGCAAATCATACAAAGGTGAAAAACGTGATTTTCACCTTCGCTCCAAAACTCCATTAGGAGTTCTAGTGAAGGTCTACCACTTTAATAGGGCATGACTTGACTATAACTGGACCTTGACTCATAATTTACTCACTTATTCGTAAATTTTACCATCGACGATGCGCTACCCTCTATAGTCTGTTCTTTTGCTACGATTACAATATTCAATTTCCGGCAGGGCGCGCAAATTTTCATCCCAAAGGAAATGTGGTCGTAATTGTGAATGTAGCCGTTACCTGCTACAGAAATCTTCAAACTCAGTGAGGACCTGTTAGAGTATAAATACTCACAGAATAAACAAAATATCACAGAATAAAAAAGCCACAGAATACATTATAGAAAGAATAAACTTTTATTAACACCAGAGATATTCTAATTCTTAAGAATTAGAATATCTATTTTTAATAGACATACATAAAAATAGAACGTTGTCTATTAAATTGTATTTTTTTATGTGTGTTATCTCAGAATTCTGACATGTACCTATAGAGTTATTTGAAAATTTCATCAAATCGGTTCAGTAGTTGTTCTATAAATCAAAATAATTGAAAAAAAGCCATTTTAAAATCAGTTGTAAGCTGTTGTGTGTTGTACATACAACCTGACCTAATACAATAAAAAACGGATTAAACTTATGAATAATTTAAACGTAAGCAAACATAAACATAAACGCTTTCACACTCACAGCCCCACACTAAGTTCAATTACTTGTGTCGTGGGTGCCGGAAACATTCAAATCACACACACAATCACAACCAGAACCAGAAACACAAATTTTCCTTAAAAAAAACCGACTTCACCGCTTACATTTTAGTTTTCGCTTAATTGATTTCGATAAAATTTATATGGGACCACCTCTGAAGTATAATCTACCATACAAAACAAGAATTTTGAGAATCAGTCCACAAATGGGGGAGAAATTGGGAACATAAAAAAACATACAGTCGAACATTAGTACCTCCTCCATTTTAGAAGTCGGTAACAACATTAATGTAAGTGCGATTTTGCTTACGTATAACACATTACACACACGTGCGCGCACGCACACACGCTCCCAAACGCAAAGGCATACAAAATCTAGTAATTAACAAACACAACAAACGCATTCACACTCACAGCTCCACACTAAGTTCAAAGACTTGTATCGTGGGTGCCGGAAACATTCAAATCACACACACATTACACCCAGAAACAGAAGCACAAATAACCCTTGGGAAGGAATTTGTGCTCCTGCCGGGAATCGAACCCAGGACCCACGGCGCAGAGGGCGGACACCTGTCCACTGCGCCAACTGGGTCGTCTAGTAATTAGAATGTAAGATCGCCATACGATTCAGCCATAAATGGGATAAGTCGCTGGTCCCTGAAACAGTTTTCAACTACATGCTTCACAAACATGAAGGTAAAAATCTTGTGTTACTAAATGTATTTGTATAATTATGTATGGTACTTGTATTACAACACAAAAATGCCTTCAGACATGCTATTATTGCACTTGCAAGAGCCATGCAACGATACCGTCGTTTGTGACCAAATGTCGTAAGGCCTATTAAACGAGAATTAGAGAGCTGAAGCAATGGGTGCTCGTTAATATGTTGTGTCATTTAATGATGCGCAAAATAAGATCAAGTGTTGTGAATTTTGGAACATAAACCTAAGGCAAAGTAGGTGAGAGCGCAACGGCTTGCAGAACTCGGTTTTACAGTGCAATTACTTTTTCAACCAACTTCAAAAAAGGAGGTTTCTAAATTCGACTGTATGTTTTTTTGTATGTATGTTACGCCATATCTCCGCCAATTATAAATCGATTTTGATAGGTTTTTGTTTGTTTGGTAGAGTATACTTCAGAGGTAGTCCCATATACATTTTATCGAAATTGGTCAAGCCATAACCGAAATACAAGCGATGAAGTCAGTTTTTTTAAGCTTTGCTTACGTTTCAATTTTTTTTATTTCTGTTAGTCTAACGTTTGACAGAAGTACTAGTAAAAAATCTACCACTTTAGTATGATATGACACAACTCTATGACTTAGCCATGACTATTTGTTAATAGTAGAATATCGCTTAGAATAGAACCTGCGGCCATTGAATCATGCTCTGCTGCTCTATCCGCTAAGCTATCCAAGTTACGCTTCAAACAACGAAATTAATCCTTTCCTTGTTTTGAACGTCTTATGGGTACGCGTGATGCTATCATGGGCTTGATTGTTTAGCGGTCAGAGCGGAAGGGTATGTCACTCGCGGGCCCGGATTTAAATGCGATATTTCTCCTTTTTAAACATACTACAATATTTCTGCCTAGTATATAGTATAGAAACATAAAAAAATACAAACAAACGCATTCACACTCACAGCCCCAGACACCTTCACATTACACCCAGAACCAGAAGCACAAATATCCCTTGGGAAGAAATGTATGCTCTTGGCGGAAACCAACCAGGACCAACGGCGCAGAGGGACACCTGTCCACTGCGCCAACTAGGTCATCAAATACATAAAATCAAGTAAGTAGAAAAAATCAAAAATCAATCAGAGCGCCTGGTTGAGGCGACGCGTGATCAAAATGCTGGCACTTATTTGGCCCAACGTATTAGCATTGCAATTCAGAGAGGCAATGCCGCCAGCATGATGGGAACGCTACCCACTGGTAGTGGGCTTGAGCACTTGAGTTACCTATAAGCTCGATGTCTTGTAGGTAACTTAGTTCTTTGCTGTACATAGTTTTAGTTTAGTTTTAGGACATAAAGGCAATTGGCCCGTAGATAGCATATACATGAAAAAAAAAGTAAGTAGTAAGCAAGACTAAGTAAGTAGTAGACTCTTTTATAGAGTCCGCCTGGGTCAATGCCACACCATTGCCGGACACTCAACCGCTAGCAGTAGTGTGCAAGCATTACTGTATTTTGGATTGAATGCCAATGCTTCCAATGAAATTACAGGCCATAAAGAGATTTAACATAATAATATCTTATGGTGACGAGCGCAATGCACTGCCGCGCAGGATTTGAACTAAGTATTTCAGTTCAACTCTGGATGGTACTGAACTCTAATAGGCAAGCGTGACGCGTTAGGTTTTAGGCTCGTCTCGTATTACAATATAATTATCCGCAAGCCAAGCTTAAAAAACCGACTTCACCGCTTTATCTTCGGAACTTTAATCAGATTAAATGTACTAAACACGCATTATTGACGATATTTCAAGAACTACTAGATTATACTAACTACTACTAGATCAGATCTTGATCAAATTTAAATGGGACCAAAATCTATCAGACAAAAAATAATTTCAAAATCGGCTCACGTGGAACGAAGTTACGAGGTAATACAAAAAAGAAAAACAGTCGACTTTAGTACCTCCTCCTTTTTTGTGAAGTCGGTAAAAAGCAAGTAAAAGCTTTTTGTTCCAAAATATTAGAATACTAGGACAATTATTGTATAACAGTATCACCGAATAAGATGTCTATTAAATGTCATTCTGAAATGTCCAGTTCGTGACGAGGGGTCAGCATGGGTCTGGAACTCGCTGAGATAGACATTTGTTCTCCCTTGGTACCATGGCAGCTTACTAACAGTAAAGGTAGAATACAAAATAATCACGTAGTATTAATAGTATGTTATATCGGGTCGTCAGTGTTTCAAAATTTCGATTTTGTTTCATGAAGGTTTGTCTGTCTGCTAAATGCAAAGAACACAAATTATTGCATACAAATTGGTATCATAGCCTTTTTTTTCGTTTTATTTGGTGACATGAATGAATGAATGAATGTTTATTTCTTCATAACACGTTTTCTTAAATTAATCCTACACTAAATATACAGAATAAAGTGTTTTCCGAACTAAAAACTATAAATATTTAACATTGTTCCAATTGTTTAAGCAAGTCTTATATTATATATTAAGTAGGTATTCCAAAATGGAAGCGGTCTTTAATTTAAATTGCAAATCAACAAGTAGATTGTAAGATTTAGTTCTACCCACCGTATTAGATCTCACTGTATGACGGTAGGGCAGGCATTCCTCGTCCAACAACGACGTTTACAGTACATGTGCGGTAATTTAGATCAATCTGTTTGTTGACAATGTTTACCAATATAACTGATAAATATAGAAGTAATCACAGTTTTACTTAATTGAAAAACAGCACTGTGAGCGAGTTCACTAACGCAGTTTGCTCAGCGTATTGATTATTCAAAATTATCTAAGCGATCATATTACACAAAAAATCAAATGTATGGGCCCCTTTTTTTATTTTTATGACTCTAAGAAAGTAAGGCCGGTGTTAGTACTATGCGGTTGATCGGACCGGTTAATCGGTCAGCCAGATTCTTCTAAAGATGGCTGTAACATCGCGCATGGCAAATTGAGTCAGTAACTATTACGAGTGGGCCAGTCACTTTCTATAGGCTTAGCGTGTTACCATCCTCGACCACATCATCACTTACCATCAGGTGAGATCGTGGTCAAACGCTAGCCTAGAAGGGAAAAAGATCAACATTGGGTCCATATAATTATTTGAATTTTTTTCTTTATCCCAATGATACTGCTGGACCGTCGTATCTTGATGCCTTTACAATCATTACCGCTTCAACAATTCTTACCTCTATAGACACTGTGTAAAATATCCGAGTAGAAAATAGAAAGTAAAAGTCTGCGGTTAACCCTAAACCAAATAATATAGGTTCTGTGAAGCCGCTTACTTTGCCAAGGTTCATTTTTGTACTATTTACGTACAAAATTACATCTCGGAAGTTGTTTTCACAATGTAGCATTTTTTTTATGGTAAATACGCGAGGCCTAGAATCACACTCACAATCACATCCAGAATCAGAAACACAAGTTTCCCTTGGAGAGAAAACTTGTGTTCCCACTGGGTTTCAAACCCGATACCCTATTACTAAGACTCCACTGTCCGTCCATCTATCAGTCCGTCTGTTACCAGGCTGTATCTCATGAACCGTGATAGTTATACAGTTGAATTTTTTACAGATGACGTATTTCTGTTGCCGCTTTAACAACAAATACTAAACAACATAATACAATAAATATTTAAGGGGGCTCCCATACAACAAACGAGATGTTTTGCTCATTTTTATAGATAATGGTACGGAACCCTTCATGCGCGATTTCGACTCGCACTTGGCCGGTTTTTTTTATTGTAATTGACTGTTTAAAGACACCTTTTTAATTAATTACCTGTATATTAAACCTCTGACTGTAGCGTGAATGTGAGTGAATTTTGTAGTTAACTTGATTACAACCGTAAAAGTTAGAAAATTTGGAGCGCAATGCAGCATTGCGGGCGAAGTTTGGTTCCGGTAAACTGTTACTATGTTTATGGTAAGTATTTTACGTAATACCTACGTCGAGTATGGGACTAAATCATTAACACAACGCTTTTGCACTCACAGCCACTAAATTCGATTACTGTGTCGTGGGTGCCGGAAACATTTAGGTACATATCACACACAATCACACCAGAACCAGAAGCAAAAATGTCCCTTGGGAAGGAAAAATATGCTCCTGCTGGGAATGGAACCCAGGACCCACGGCGCAGAGGGCAGAGACTTGCCCACCGCGCCAACCGGGTCGTCATATATAAAGCAAAGTATTGTTTATTACCTTACTCATTATGATACTATAGGCTACAGGGGGCTACTAATACTGATGATCGCGGAAGAATCTGCAGGAACCTTGTAATTTTTCGTTAATTAAAACATTAATTGACCTATTTTCGCGCTAAATTGTTTCATTAAGCTAAAACAGAATTCTACGGTGAGAATCTAAAAGCTTTTGGTCCCAGATTACGTTGTATAACATTGTAATAACGTTGATTTGGAACTCAATTATATATATGTAGGTACTATATGTGTGTCGCTGATTCATTCATTTATAACAACAAGACAAACTGTCAAACGTCATCCATATATGGTTGACATACCTCCAGTTCACTCGAAGCGTTTCGCTTCTACGTTTATCATCCGTACAGCGAAGGAGTGGAACTCATTGCCCTCGTCTTTGTTCCCCGAACAGTATAATCTGGGAGTCTTCAAGTCAAGAGTGAATAGGTACCTTCTAGGCAAGCATGCTACATCTTCGGCCGCATCGTCGCTTTCCATCAGGTGAGATTGTGGTCAAACGCTTGCCTATCGTACATAAAAAAAAAATCGACTTTTCTATCGACTTCACAAAAAAAGGAGGAGGTACTCAAGTCGACTGCTTGTTTCATGTGTGTTTCCTTATAACTTCGTTCCACGTGAACCGATTTAATTATTTTGTTTTGTGTGGGGCTGATGTGCTAAATGTGAATTTGTTTGTAATTGTTTGTTTATTGAACTGTCCGTTGGCTTAGATAGCGATCACCTAAGCAACCCTGCTTCAGGTTCGATTCCCGGCAGGAACACATTTGTTTCTTCTGGTTCTGGTTGAGATTGTGGGTGTGATGTGAATGTTTTCGGCTCCCACGACAAAGTCACCGAACTTAGTGTGGGGCTTTAAATGTGAAAGCGTTTATGTTTGTTGGAATTATAAGTCGTTCAAACATTGAGAGCTGAATTTCATCACTTGTGAATGCAAGATCCTTTTCGACTCAAGGATAGCGACATTTCCCTCTCAATATTCATGTGCGATGGTCAATTTATATTAGCCACTCCGCTTTTATGTCCATCTATTTTGCATGCCTGCGTAGTCTGGGAGCCATTGTTTATTTGTATCACATGATATATTTTTTTGTAATATAAATATTACTAGCCGTGTCCTGCGGCTTCGCTCGCGTTGACCAAGTTAAGTAGCCTGCTAATCCTAGGTGTACGCTATGTACATTCGAAATTTCATTAAATTTTGCGTTCAGCAGTTACAGCGTGAAGAAGGAACAAGCATACTTACGCACAAACTTTTGGATTTATTATATTAGTATGATACCGTGAACTAGGAGTCCGCGCAGCTTTGCCTGCGTTAATTAAGTATAACAGTAGCCAATGTGTTAATCCTAGGTAAAAACTACCTACATTTTAAATTTCTTCTAAATCCATTCAGACGTACAGCGCAAAGATAAAAACAAACCAAATATACTTACAAATTTACACTATCCAGTATTACTACCAGTGGTAGCACGGGTTGATTCTATACTCGTTTTAGTAATAAAATGAAGAAATGGCTTGTTAAGCAGGCTTTTTATACATATGGCGAATTTATTGAAATGAGAACTACTTAATCGTATGTATGCTATTTTGACATGTATTAATAATAATTTATTTTTTTATCCTAAAATTAATTACTATTTCTATCAACATTAATGAATAATTTATTTCATTTTATTTTTATTTTTTTACTTTTTGAATATTATTTTTAAATTTACACATTGTGATTATTTCTACATTGTTATTGACCTGTAATCATTATTTACCAATAAAATGAATATGAATATGAATAGAATATTAATAGTATAGCTTGGTAAATAGAAGCTAACGAAAATATTTTACTCCAAAAAGTTTTGATTTGGCTTTGGTAAAACAAAAGAAAATCGGTAAAAAAAATTAGTTCAGTAAAAACAAAAGAGCTATCAGTAAGTAAACAAAAGCAAATCGGAAAACAAATGAAAGATCGTTGGAGTGAACCAATCTGGCAGGAGTTCCTCAACTACAAATTGTGCACGAATTCTACCTACTAAGCCTAGGGTCTAGTTAGGTCGTGACGAAATCTAGGGCACAGTGAAAGGGCACTTTATCTTTTTACTATCAATACGGAAAATATTGCCCAGAGACAATATTTAGTAAGAACTAAAGGGCTGTACAGATTTTGACCTACCGATGATAATTTAAGGCCCTTGAGACACAATCCACGATCGTTAATATAACACATTTTTTTTATGGGAGGTTTTTATTCTGATCCGCTACCTTTTTATGTGCCGAAAAGTAGTGGGGATAAACACTGTGATGAATGATTAAAATGTTTCCCTATAATACAAAAGTTTCATTTCCATCGTTTGTTTATGCGATACACCCTGTTATATTTTTTACAGACTTCACAAAAAAGGAGGAGCGGTGAAGTCGGTATTTTAAGCTTTGCTTGCGTTTAATTATTTTTATAAAATCTGGTCATTTCTTTCAACTGTTTCCAAAGTAAACTCCGAGCTTGTACGCAGTTAGCAGCTTACCATCAGGCGGGCAACTTCTCGACTACACACTAATATCCTGAAGTTTTTTGGTAAGTGTGTAAGTATGTTTGTATTCTCTTCATGCAGTAACGGCTGAACGGATTTTGATTTTTCGGCTTAGAATTAACACATAGGATGCTTTTTAACTTGATAAACGCGGCATTGCTAGTTGTTTAATACGTTTTAAGATTTTTCTGCAATAGATATAACTATATATCTGAATTCAGAGGTATATATATACATACATATCTCTGAATGCAGATACACTATTATTTTAAACTATGTATAAATAATGATTACTTATTGTAATCTAGCTCTTAATTATATTAAACTAAAACTTAATTTTCAAAAATTTCAGTTATTTTTATTTTCTAATGTTAGACGACCCCGTTGTGGAGTCTTTACTTTTTGGGCTATAGGTCCTTGGTTTGATTCCCGGCAGGAGCACAATTTTCTTTACCAAGGGTTATTTGTGCTTCTGGTTCTGGGTGTGTGTGTGATGTAAATATTTCCGGCAACCATGAAACAAGTCTTTGAACTTAGTAAGGTTGTGGGTATGAATGTGTTTGTTTGTTTATAGATACATTATTTTTTTTTTTAAAACAAACCATAGTATCTACGCGCCAATTGTCTATATTTCCCAAAACTAAACTTAATTACATACATCTACACAGCAAAGACCCAAGTTACCCACAAGTCATCGACCTTATAGGTAACTCAAGTGCTCAAGCCCACTACCAGTGGGTAGCGTTTCCGTCATTTTGGTGGCATTGCCTCTCTGAATTGCATTAGTAATAAGTACCAGCATCTTGATTACGTGTCGCCTCCGCCAGGCGCGCTGATAAATTTTTGAAAATAGAATGAGCTCCCGGTCAACACCCCATTCTTGTTTCAAACATACATATATTGTAATATTTGTACATTATTGTGTGTTAGGCTTCATTTTGAAAATTAATTTATGTTGTAGTATATAACAGCCATTTAAGTTATTAATTATCTCGCACGTATTATATGAAGTGTGATAGTTATTACGATCGATATTCGATTCAATTTCAATTATTTTTACTAACACAAAAATCAACTTTCTTTAGATTCGTTACAACCTATTAAACACATTTTTTTCAATTTGCGGCCTCAAAGTAAATCGTTGTAGGTTGACACCATAGTCATTATGTCACGTGCCAAGCAAAACGAAATGGAAAAAAAATACGTTTCGCAATTTCCGTTTCAAAGTAGGTCAGTAACCGGAAGTTATGAGCAGCTTGGCGGTTCTAATAATTTTTTTTTTAAATCAAGCGTTTACCAGTTGTAAATAAAAAAGAACTAAAAAGTTATCAAAATCGATTCATAATAGGCGGAGATAAAGCGTAACATACATACAAAAAAAAAACATACAGTCGAATTGAGAACCTCCTTTTTTGAAGTCGGTTGAAAAACCTTTTCATAAGTTTTCTCCCTAGAGGGAAATCGCGTTTCTGGGTCTGGGTGTGGTTGTGTCTGTGATGTGAATGTTTCCGGCACCCGCAACACAAGTCATCGAACTTAGTTTTGTAAACTTACTTGTTTTCTAGCGGTTCTGTACTGCAACTGCGAGTAAGTGCCTTCTTGTGCTTGTCTTTTCTCTGGACTGTGAGTGGAGTCCGCGGCAGCATCTTTCTTTTCTGGCTCTGGAATTTCAGTAGCGCAGGCGCTTAAGGCAATAGCTGTAACAAGAGAAACAAAAATAAGTTTGTTATGTCACTTGGTACAAAATAAAAAACGTGAACGGAATAGAATTAAATATTTTGATATTTAAAATTTATTTTCGTTTTTCAAATAATTTATAAATCTAAAAATAATTTACTGAACATAAACTTGAAAATTTAAATAAATATATGTTAAAAAAAAACAATCTAGCAGACCGCTGCCAGTCCAAAATGATGGCGGCATCGGCACGCTCTGGATAGCAATGCTTTTTTTAATACAGGCTTGCATTTATATTTGCTGATTAATATTTCCAATAATACGTAGTTTTAATTTATGGTACAATAATAATGTAACAAATGATACAGATTTGTACAAATTTACACAATCGTGAGAGCAAATGTAACACCGATTTGTTTTTAAACATATTTTTCATTCTCGCCCACTAGCTACAATGTAAGTACTAAAATACAGTTGTAGCGTACCAAAAAATCTTCAAACGCTAACGAGAGCTAGAAAACGAGATATAAAAACGTATCTCTAATGAGAATATGTAGATAGGGATGACATTATTTGAACTAAAAAGTTAATTTATTATATTTAGTGTTAATCCCGATAATGTTGTTAGGCTTCAAGCAGGATGCAACACCCGCCCGCCCGCACGCCGGGAAAGTTAGTGTTATTGGGGTGCGAACGTTAGTATTATCATCGTGGGAACTCCGCCGAAGCCTCTGCTCTCGCCGAACCCTGTTCGACACGTGAACTGTTTGAACTGGTCGCTGGCGTAGTTGGACAAACGAGTATTGGGATCGAATCCCAGTGGGGGAACACAAGTTTTCACCTGAGGGGAAATTGATTATTTTTGGGACCTACAACACAAGTCTTCGAACTTGGTGTGGGGCTTTGACGCTATAACTTAAAAAACTTTACCGATTTCATTTATAAAGTTTTTTAATACTTTGTACAAGACTATTACGTAAAGAAAAGTTAAGAAAATTGCGCATAAAATTGGATAATATCAGAAAACTTAACGACGATTTTTACTTTGCGTTATTGACAGTTCCCACATTTTACAGTTCGCGCATTTGATGAATGTGAATTTATCAGACAGCAGATTAAAGAGGTAATAATTTAGTATGTATTTATTTTATATAGTTTTTTGTATGGTTTTAAAAATACTAGGCCACTTTAAACGTGAAAGAGATAAAATACTTTTTTTTTTCTTAACGTGGCTTTGCAAGGCATGTCCGGTAGGTATATATAGTTATTATTATATACATTGATATATAACGTTTGGTAGTAACCAAATTCTGCATATAAATGTAAATATGAATTAAGCATTCATGTTTTGCATTTCCTGTGTGACTGACACCGATTCCAAACTCTTAGAATTTATTCATTTATAATATGACTGACATACATTTTATGCATAAAAACTTGCTAATGATTCCATATAATTTGCATAATAGAAGTATTTAATAGCAAGCGTAACCTACAACATTAACATGAGACGGACACTTCTACAATGAGGATAATAATTATATTCGTAATGTATGTTATCTTCATGTAATATAAAAAGTCATAGGCTACTCAATCCTATTAATAACATTGTCAACCGGGCACCCAAGATACAGGAGTTGCCTAGTTTGGGGTCCACAGACAAGATGCACTTGACCCAAGGCGATGAGGGTATGTATACCTATGTAAGTACGGTTTATCGGAAATAAATACTTTGTACCTACTTTTCCTTTTAATCTTTCAATAAACAAACGCATTCACACTCACAGCCTCTAAATCATTTCATGGACTTGTTTTGTTGGTGCTCAAAACGCACATCACACATGCATATAATAACCGAAGTACAAATTAATGTCCCATGGAAAATAAAATTATGCTCCTGCCGCGAATTGAACCCAGGACCCGTGGCGTAGAAAGTAAAAACTTGCCCACTTCGCCAACTGAGTCGTCGGTTAATACCACAAATTCAAATTCAACCGCCACCCCTTCAATATCAGATTTACTTATCTATAAATAAATAGGGCCTTATAATAACATTAGGTATAATAAAATTTCATTTTTGCAATGTATGTGTATCTTTGTTTTTTTTTTGGATAAAATACTATCTGCGGGCCAATTGCCTATATTTCCTAAAACTAAACTAAAACTATGGAGAGCAAATTTATTCTTTGTTTAGTTTTGTTTAGTAGAGTACTAGCTTATTAATTATTTGTTAGTATTTAATATTATATGTCTCACATAATTTTTCAAATAATTATCATTGTTAAAGAGGGAACGAATGCTATGTAATATATTTATAAGTCTGCGCCGCCCTGTATTTATAAAAATAACATTATGTGGTTGCAATATGCCTATTTAAAATAACTATAAAAAAAAGCAAACCAAGACAAGCGCCCTTTTTAACCGACTTCAAAAAAGGAGGTTCTCAATTGGACTGTATGTTTTTTTTGTATTTATATTACGAGATAATTTCGTCAATTATGAATCAATTTTGATGTTTTTTTTTGTTTGGTAGAATATACTTCAGAAGTGGCCCCATAAAATGTTTATCGAAATCGATCAAGCCAGAACCAAAATATAAGCCGTGAAGTCGATTTTTTAAGCTTTGCTTCCGTTTCAATTATTAATTATTTCCTATCAAAAATGTTGAAGAAACTCAGTCATTTCCCCTGACCCTCGTTTGACCTAGTCAGATGAGTGAAATCAAATGTTTTACACGAAGTTTATGGAGTCGTAAAATTATATAAGAACATTAATAAACTCGTTATTTAACTATAGGCCTAGAACATTAATCGTTACCAACCAGGGCGCCAATTCTGCTAATATTACGCCGTGCCTTTAAGATAAGATCATATAATACTTATGGTAATTGACTATAGCTCGTTTTTGACAACGCCACTGTACATCTGGATTAAATAGCTTTGTATATTTAGATAGTATAATATTATCTATTGTAACTTTTAAACTAACTTATATTATTTAAAATTCGAAACCTTTACGTCCCAAGATATTACCTAAATATTATCTATGTTGGGATCATAAAAATATGTTCAATGCTCAGAAACTATTATGCTATTGTACTGTTGTATGACGTTAACAAGTGTTCCAAGATAACCTACGGTATTCAATAGTTGAATTGACTTCAGAAATAATTACGTTGAAATTAAGGTTGAAAAAATTAGCACAATGTATTAAAATTATAATTTGTATAATTCATATTGTTAAAGTACTTGTAAATACAATCGTTAATTTCAAATGCTATATGATTATATATTATATATATTATATATGGACATTTTAAGATAATTTACCCGTAGGATACAATTTTTTTCAAGGCAAGCATTTGACCTCTATTCTACAGTTAGTCTAACGTAAACAAATAACTTACTGCGACGATTTTATATAATCATATATAAAAAAATGTGATGTAATCCTTTAACTTGTTTCTTGTACTTCTGCCTCACCAAAACATGATGATTAAAACATTACATCATGAAATGTAATCTATGTTTAATTCACTCAAAATTTCAAAAATAAATATAATTTCGTAAAATGGTGACAGCGTGACTTAGAGTTAGTAGAATTGAAGCTAGAGGTTAATAAGCGGAGATTGACCCGTCACAGCACGAGAATAAACAGAGACGAATAATATAACAATTAGCATCTATTAAAATAATATTTTTCGTTGTATAAATTAAATACTAACCCAGTATAGCAAAAAGTAGGATTAAGAAAGGCTTGTGCCGTGTTTGGAACAATTTTAGCATTACTTTATTATTTTTCTAAGTATATTCTTGAGCGGTTCTTTATTTTACAGTTTAAATTTGTTTATTCTTTTGTAATATTTCGTTAACCTATAATATATCATGTAAAATTAATGTATATCTTCTAAATAATTATCTTTCTTTCTTCTATATATCCCATAATATAAAATGTCAATGTACTTGAACTATTTAGAGTTTAAATTATATGTTTTTGTTGTTATATAAATGTCAAAAAAAATGTGCTGCAGAGCAGATGAACTTTAACCTTATTAGGATCAGCTTGTAATGCTCAATTAATATTAATAATATTTGAATGTATGAAATATTTATTAACGATAGGCAAGCGTTTGACCACAATCTCACCTGATGGAAAGCGATGATGCGGCCGAAGTAAGTTAAGTAAGTCTATTTAAGTTATATGTTTATTTTTTTCCGTTATTTAAGTTATTTTCTATATAAAATTTAACGATAGTGCCGAATATTCCGATTTGTAATATAATTTGTAAAATAATAGGGAAAAAAGGTAAAGAGCCTTAATTTCTGATATGTTTATTTGCTCACAAGTGCGACTTCAGAACTATTTCAAAGAACATACTAAAGCACGTACTCTAATTTGATACTACCGTCCTCTCGGAGTGAAGGCCGCAGACCACTATCACCTGATGTACAGTTCGCAGAAAAAGTAAACTGTAGCAGTATATCTGACCTTTTTATTTATAAAGTTTGCAGCATTAATAACACTAGTTGAACACAGCTTCAGATTCGTTTAAGACCATCTATACTAGTTCAACGACCGAAAAAGTAAGTTATACTTAGTGGGTTGTCCCAAACCGATACCTCTACCAACAATTTAAAGCTAGCGAGTGGCGTTTTATTTTTAAACTAGCCGTGCCCCACACTTCGCCCGCTATCATCATGTTAAAAAGTAGCCTATGTGTTAATCCTAGGCATAAGCTATGTAAATTTCAAATTTAATTCAAATCAGTTCAGCCGTTAAAGCGTGAAGAGGGAACAAACATACTTACACACAAACTGTCGGATTTATAATATTAGTAGGAGGTCTGCACATGTAAATATTTATTATATAAAATGTCACATGATATCGCATTTAGGCATTCTGAAACAAATTTTATCAAAATCAAATACATGGATTTAATGCTCGTCAAGGTGTGGCAACAATTATTATTATTGTAAAAACAACACTTATTTCGATTAGTTGAGCAACAATTCTAATAGCAACGATACATTTAATACTCGTAGGTAGAGTACCATACAATCAAACTCTTTCATGAGAATAATTTTCTTGAAGAGTAGAGGTAAGGTTTTATTCTCGCAGATACATATTAGATTAGATTTAAGATTTATTTCATATAAAGGTGTACACTATATACCTAATACGAGTACATACAGTTTACTGGCAGTCCCCACACTAGGGCAAGCCTGGGGCCGCACGTTAGTAAAATAATATAATCATATTATATATGCATTAATCAGAATCAGAAATAAATTTATTGCATATAACTGTGTTAACAAAATGGTTTTACAAATTTAGTATTATAAAAGTATCAACAGTAAATGTTCAATTCGGACGTACAATAACATTCAGTAGAACATTTTTGTTCCTATAGTAACATACCAAAGAAAAATTTTATTGACATGATCAACTGAGCAAACCATAATAAAATTATTTGATGCTAGAATTTAAATGGGTACATTATTATTTTTAAATAAATATTATTAAATATTGATATTGATAAAAAAATGTAATTAGTATTGTTGTTCTTGTTATGCTAACGGTAGTTTGACACGGCCCAGTTCCCACAGATATTCTACGTAAAGCCAAACGTGAAGCGCATACCGAAAAGTATGAACACAGTAAAAAAAACTGTGACCGATTAAAATTTAAACGAGTTTAACTGCTTAAGCTTTTAAGGTAGAGATCGTCCAAAGTTATTAAGTGACATAATAGTCGTAAGCAAAATGTATCAGTATTTTAGCTAAATACTTATAACAGTCGATATGGGTACTGTTTCTTGCTTTTTCTTTGCTAGTCGCTTTCACACTCACAGCCCTACACTAAATTCGAAGATTTGTGTCGTGGGCCAGAAACATTCACATCACACACACAATCACAACCAGAACCAGAAACAGAAACTCAAATTTTCCTTGGGACTTGTGTTTCCGCCGGATATCGAACCTAACAACCCATGCTTAAAAGGCAAACGATCACCCAACTAAGCCGACGGGCAGTTCAGTACGGACAGAATCCTACTAATATTATAAATCCGAAAGTTTGTGTGTAAGTGTGCAAGTATGTTTGTTCCCTCTTCACGCTTTAACGGCTGAACGGATTTAGATGAAATTTGGAATGTACATAGATTATACCTAGGATTAACACATAGGCTACTTTTTAACTTGATAATAGCGGGCGAAGTCGCGGGGCACGCCTAGTTTATAATATTAGTGTGATTTTCGAGGTGCAAGTGACAATAGTAGGTACCTAACTGCATACATTAAATTTTAACTCAAGGTCACGAACCACTTCTAAACCATTCGTTTGTACTTAACTGAGAAATAACAAATAAACGCTTGAACGTGTTCCGTGTGAAAGAGTTTTATCCATGTTATTTCTCTCTACGTGCCTGTCGCCTAACTAGAAATGTAACCAGGACATTTAAATAAGTTTAATATATTATATGACGTTATTGTGGCATTTTAACTACAACCTATTATGAATTGCCCATTGGCTCAGTTGGGTGAGCGTTCGCCTTCTAAGCACGGGTATCGGGTTCGATACCCGGCGGGAACACAAGTTTTCTCCCCAAGGAAAATTTGTGTTTCTGGTTCTGGTTGTGATTGTGTGTGTGATGTGAATGTTTCCGGCACCCACGACACAAGTCATAGAACTTAGTGTGGGGCTGTGTTTGTGAAAGCGTTTATGTTTATGCGTTTTATTATTGTTGTATGTTCGAATAGAACAGGCTGTTGAAACAATATTTATTTACTTAAAATACCTAAAGGTACATAGTTTATCAAAAAAGATTATTCCTTTCTATATTCTTTTCTATTCTATACGATTTGTGTTACATTACTACTACGTCTTCATCACGCGTAGATACCGGATTACCAAAAAAGATGTAGTACCAGTGTACAACCCGGTCACAATATCTGTGCACCTGACCTCGTGACGTCATATCGGCGGTCTGGGTACGGTGTGAAAAAAAGTTTTTTCGAGAAATGTGGAGGTAAAAAAAAATTACTATCCTTTTCAAATCACAGAGGTGAGGAGGTGAGGAAGAGGTGACAGGGGAAGCGGGAGAGGCGCCGCATTCCAGCGAGGTGCACAGATATTGTGACCGGGTTGTAATTACAGGGCTTGATGATACCAGAATTCTTCTAAAACGCGTGTTTTTGTGACCGTTTTACTCGGCATTCATAACAAATTCTGGTACAAAAATATTCATCGGCATCGGTATGATAAATGATGCCTTATTATTAGAATATTCATAACTTTCATAAATATACCTAAAGGAATAAAATATCAAATCTCATGCAAACAACATCAATTTGTGTTTTTGTAACCATTTCGTTCCGCCATTTTATATCAAAACACTGTGAAAGTTATTTCATATAACGTAGAGTTATTAGACTAATGATTAATTTAGCTTGATTTTTTTTTAAGCCGCGTTTTCACTAAATTTTAATAAAACCATAAGAAATAAAAGATTAAACACGATACAATTTACTCAATATACACCTTTATGTGCAAAAATGTAAGGGGGGAAATTGTCTGTTGTTAAATCAATTTTAATAAATTTAAATTGAAAATAGTGTAAAAGAATATATATATATCATTGTTAAAAAAGCGTAGGGTCCTTTTTAAGATATTATTATTTATTTTTCATTTTTTAGTTAAATTTTCTATGAAAGTGTATTTTTTAGTTTTTTAAAACTATAATTAATTTAACATCAATTCCTGTATTATTGACTATAGATAAAAATTATATAAATTGGCAAAAATCATATTTTGCAAATTTAGTAATGGAATAATCTTATCAAATTAGTGTATTGTCATCGGTCCTCGATTAACTACAAAGTTTGAATGAAATCTGGCCGTTTAAAGTGGGTCTAAATCGCGTTTAAAGGAGTCAGTTACAAACATACATACAAACAAACATACAAACAAACATACAAACTCACATACAAACAAACATACAAACAAACATACAAACAAACATACAAACAAACATACAAACTCACATACAAACAAACATACAAAAGAAAGATACAAACATACATACAAACAAACATACAAACAAACATACACACAAACATACAAACAAACATACAAACTACATACACACAAATATACAAACAAACATACAAACAAACATACAAGCAAACATACAAACAAACATACAAACAAACATACAAACAAACATACAAACAAACATACAAACAAACATAAAAACACACATACAAACAAACATACAAACAAACATAAAAACACACATACAAACAAACATACAAACAAACATACAAACAAACATACAAACAAACATACAAACAAACATACAAACAAACATACAAACAAACATAAAAACAAACATACAAGTGAAGCTAATATAAAGCGTGTAATAAAAAGGTGCTCGGATTGACGTATATCTCCCCCATAAAGGTACTTAACATCACTAAGCTAATATTAATTAATTAACTTATCAATGTTTAACATCGAATATCTCGGATTGATGAGCGCAGAGCTTTTCCGCGGATTTTGACCTATACATATAAGTTCAAAAGTTTGGGTAGTACTGTAATGTAATGGGCTAGCGTGGCGCTAACAAACAGACGAGCGTCTCGTCTCTAATTTTTTTTTTAAAGTTTCCTATTAAAAGTTCCCTTAACATTTCCATTATTCCGGTACCAATACCTACGTACTTAATGAATCCTTGGTAAAATCAATAGCGGTGCGACTCCCCGAAGAGTTGATTATATTCTCTCGCAATCAACAAACTCGATTGTCGAATATCGATTCGGAAAACAGACATATCTCTGTTGCGAATGGTTTCAATTCAAAAATGACGAAACTACTAAGAAATAAGGTTCGTTTTTGCTAAATAGAAACTGCTTGCAACAAAGATACGGAATAGGGGGTCAGTTCTTTGTCACACAGATTGTATTGTAACAAGAACAATGATGCAGATCATTAAAATTTAATGCTAGCAGTGCCCCGCGGCTTTGTCCGCGTTAATTAAGTAAAAAAGTAGCCTATGTGTTATTCCGGAATCTATATACATTCTAAATTTAACCAAAATCAGCTTATTCGATACTAAGATACGTGGTAACAAACATTCACACACACACAAACTTTCTAATTTATAATTGGTAGGATAGGATAGGATAGGATAATGTGGACATCGATCTACTAAAAAAACACAGATACTACTCATGGAGTTTAATTTATCTTAAAATCATTAAAATGTTTGTATTTCATAATTGTTATAAATATAATTTTTTTTTTAATATTGCACTCCTCTGAAGAAGGTAGATTGTATAGGGACTTTTATATTAATCTTAACAACTCTGTAGGATACCTACATTCTAAGCAAAAAATGATTTGATTTGATTTGAACATACGGTAATATATTACTCTAGAAGTGAATACCACTTACTTACATTAGCAACTACCAAATTTCATCCTAATCCGTTCAGCCGTTGTAGCGTGAAGAGGGAACAAACATACACACAAACTTTCGGATTTATAATATTAGTAGGATAATGCGTGTTTAGTACGTCTAATCTGATCAAAGTTCCTAAGATAAGGCGGTGAAGTCGGTTCTTTTTAAGCTTTGCTTGCGTTTAATTATCTTATTACTATTCGTCCATTACTATTTACCACTGTTCATATGTTTTTTTTTACAAAAGCAATAATAGGTACTTAAACTGTTTATTGACACCAAACGAAAATGATATAACAAAGAGATAACTTATTAGATACGCACAATAATAATATTCCAGACAAACTTTTTAGTGAAGTATATATATATTTTTCGCTAAGAAGTGCTACTTAGCGGAAAATATATATATACTTCACTTCCTTAGAATAGAATAGAATAGAATATATATTTATTGTCATAACTGTGTACATATGATGGTAAAATGAAATTAGAGGCATCAACAGCTTGCCCATTTCGAGCGTACAATATAAATTTCAATTAATTACATAAAATAATAATAACATTATTTTAGTTTAACATAAAACAAATTAACAATTTTTTTAAAGTTACAGTTTAATTATTAGATGAAAAGTATTCCTTCAAATCGTAAAAGCATTTATTTAGCAGCCACTTCTTTAATTTTGTATTATATTCTGTGCCTTTTAATGTTTTTATATCCAACGGCAAATGATTGTATATCTTAATAGCAGTAAAGTATGTGCTTTTATGAAATAAGGTGTTATTTGCTTGAGGCATGAAAATATTATGCCTATATCTAGGTCGTACGATATCTAATCGACAAGATTTTGTTTCAAAAACTACTTCAGCGCCATGTTCCGTGAGTAGCATCTGTATTAGAGTACATCTGTTAGTAGATCAATGGCTGTGGGCATCACTAAACACGCGTCGTTATAAAGACTCTTACTTTCCATTTGTCAGTTGGAGATTCCATTGCCACTACATTAGAACAATATTGTCATGTGTGCGTTATGCACACTTGCACAGATATAAACACATAGTTTGCCGTGTTTACGTGTTAGTATAATTAAGCAGGTGTAGTGAATTAACTTTGTACTATACGGTTTATTATGAAGTCTTTACTTTAATGGGCTATGATGAACGTGTTTATTTTTAATCATGTTATACAAACATTTACACTTATTTACTGCCGGTTGCCTTAGTTGGGAAAGCGTTCGGCTTCTAAGCATGGGGTTAGATTCCTGGCCCGAGCACAATTTTTCTCCCCAAGGGAAATTTGTGTTTCTGGTTCGTGGTGTGGTGACTATATATTTTCGGCACCCACGATACCAGTCATTGAACTTAACGTTGGGCTGTTTATATTTATATTCATTTTTGTATTTAACATACGGAAACAAGGATACAAATTTAAATCCAGCAAAGTCTAGACTACCTACTTATTTGCGTAAATCAATATCCGTAAATTCACTTACCATCTAAACAAATAAGATTAAAGGTGGTGATAATACTTAAATAAGTATTCAATGCAAAAAAACAATGGCGACGTCCCATACATTATATGACCCAACCTTTTTGGCAACTGCAAGCTACGTTCATTTGAGATAATTTTAGTCAATAAACAAACGCATCCACACTCACAGCCCCACACTAAGTCCAAAGAGTTGTATCGTGGGTGCCGGAAACATTCACATCACACACACATTACACCCAGAAACAGAAGCACAAATATCCCTTTGGAAGGAAAGTGCGTGTGAATGCGTTAAAAAAAAAATTGACATAAGAAAAGATACGTGTCTAATATTTTTCAACCGACTTCAAAAAAGGAGCTTCTCAAGTCGACTGTGTTTTTATTAATTTTACATACATTACGTTACTTTTACATATATTACGCGATATCTCCGCTAATTGTGAATCGATTGTGATGTTTTTTTTGTTCGCTAGATTATACACGAAAACCGAAATATAAGCGATGAAGTCGGGTTTTTTAAGCTTTGCTTGCGTTTACATTTTTTTATAAACTATCTGACAGACTAATTAGATTTTTCATGCATAATTTTAGCGCAATTGTGACTTTTGATCGTGTATCATTATAATAATTTTTAAAACATGTGCAAAAGTCATGAACAAAGAACCTACGAAGCTAATTTACTGCCGGCAATTATCTACTGTTCTGTTACTGAAAGTGGTTGAAAGTGATCGCGTGCGTAGTTGGAACGCAACCTAGTAAAAGTAAACTTCCTAATCGCTAACAATGGACAATAAAATTATTATCTCCGTGCACGCGACTCATTCCACGGAATTCGGAACACTGTGTCAGTTTTGAAGGTCAAGATCTGGAGATTCACTCTCTTTTGTTGAGGTAGACGAACTCGCTTGGTGAGTGTGTGCGATGATATCATGTGCAGGACTTACGGTTAAACTTCGTAGGTTTAGAGTTTCTTGCGACTGCTCCAATTAGATAGTCGTTATAATTTAAACATAAACACTTTCACACTCACAGCTCCAGACAAAGTTCGATGACTTGTATCGTGGTTGCCGGAAACATTCACATCACACATATACACAGTTACACCCAGAACCAGAAACACAAATTGTCGGTGGGGAGAAAACTCGGGTTCTCGCCGGGAATCGAACCCGATACCCCTGCTTAGAAGGCGAACGCTTACCTAACTAAGCCAACGGGCAGTTCACGACACGGCATAGTAATAATAACTTAGTATAAAAATGCTTTTAAATAAATCTAACAGCGTTTATAATTATACGAATATTATAAATCCGAAAGTTTGTGTGTAAGTGTGTATGTATGTTTGTTCCCTCTTCACGCTGTAACGGCTGAGCGGATTTGGACGAAATTTTGAATACAAATACAAAATAGTTTGTTTTCCAATTAAACACTTTACAAACATAGGTATCCTAGTTACTAGGGCTTGCCTGAATCGAAGGAGGCCATTCTACGATTTGCTTATAAAAAATGTATGTGGAGAACTACAAATTATACATATTTTAAACAATTACTTGAAAACAAAATGTACATAGAATTACATAGGCTATTTTTAACTTGATAAACGCAAGTAAAGCCGCGGGGCATGGCTAGTACCAACATACATATGTTACAGCTGCCAATTCCTCACAGTAACAAAGACAGTAAGTGTTAAAGATACTGCAGATTTGGATTGGTTCCAATGTTAGTCACGGTCAGACGAAGGCTAGATGTTAGAATGTAAATGTTATTATGGCAATTACCATTACCCATGAAACATAAACAATCTTTAAAAGACTTATTCATCGACATTACATACAGAAGATTTTGCCATAAAAGTGTAACAAGTCTTTTTTGTATAATATCAAAATCAAGGCAGTAGAATCATCAACTTTCATGAGTGCCTTGGGGTCCATGTAAATAAACGATTTTTTGATTTTGATTCACATTTTTTTAATGTATAGAAAATTTTATTAAACATTTATTTATATTTTTTTTAATATTTGTTCAAGTTTATTTTAAGCTCTAATTTTTTAATAGACGCGTATTTTGAGTTGCACGCCCAAACAATTTTTTTATACGCCCAGGATACACACAAACTTTTGCATGGTAGATAATGCTTCATTTGTACAATGTTATGTGCTAAACTATTATATTATACTATTATATTTCTTATTAGCCTTAATTAACACTAGTGGTTCACGCCGAACTGAGATCTCGCGCATACATTTTGCCCCAACGGATATTATACGTAAGTTTCAGCGTTTCGAAGCCGTTTTTGAGATAGACCCCGGGACAAAATAGGTGACTTTAGTGGCCTATCAAATCGTTATTTTTCAACATAAAATTTATTTAAAACCGATTTCGTATATACTTATCAAGCCCTTTTTAAACGATACCTCACAAGGGTAGGTAAAAAATATTTTGCTAACCACATTGACAGCCCCATTAATATTTTCATTTATATAATTTTAAATGTCATTTCTGGCTTTGGGTCGTAGTTTTACATATTATATGAGAATTTGAAGTCATTCGCTTATATGATTTAGACGCTAGATGCCTCTGACAGACGGACGGACGGACGAAGTGCTGAACGACCCAAGACAACTTAGAGATCTCGTTTCACTCGATCAATATAACTGGGTTTTTACTTTCTGTAAAACAGGAACAGGAAAAACGAAATTCAGTGTTGCAGCAAACGTGGCGACAGTGAAATTTAACATGAATTCGTGCCAACGCAATTTTCCGGCAGCTTAAATACCAGCTAAATTCACATCCGTTCAGTCATATAAATATAAATAAATACATATAAAAATAATACGAAAGCTTGTGTGTAAAATTTAAAAAAAAATTGTTATTTTTTGTGATACATATTATTTATTATATATATTTTTTATTCATACAGCTTGAAGAGAAAAAAACATAGGTACACACAAACTTTTGCATTTTATACAAAATAAAATTCCCGGACGAATAGCAGCTTTACTATGGGGCCCAGTGTCTCAACACCAACGTGTATTACTTACACTACCATTTACACCTTAATTTTAACTCCCAATTTCACAATCATAATTGCAAGCCATAATACCTTAAAACTGTGTCAATAACTTCTCAGAACTAAAACAATAACATACTATTAAACGTAACCTTGTATGTTTATGGAGGTATTGTTAATTTTGGTCTAAAAGTTTTATGTACAGAGCATTTGTTATGTGAGAAGGTATAATTCTCACACAAGAGTAGCTATTAGTAGTATTTTTCTTAATAGCTTAAAGTAGGTCAATGCCACTATTTTTAACTGACTTCAAAAAAAGTAGGAGGTTCTAAATTCGACTGTATTATTTACCGACTTCAAAAATTGAGGTTCTCAATTCGATTGTGTACTTTTTTAGGTGAACCGATTTTGATGATTCTTTTTTTATTTGAAAGCTGGTGTTTCAAATGTGGTCCCATTTAAATTTGATCTAGATCTGACAAGTGGTTTTTGAGTTATCCTCAATAATACGTTTTTAATTAATTTAATCGAGGATAATTCAAAATAAAAACTCTAATCAAGGTCCCGATGACAAAACGGTGAAGTCAGTTTTTATACCGACTTCAAAAAAGGTGGAGGTTCTCAATTCGACAGTATGTTACGCGATCATTCCGCCAATTATGATTCGATTTTGATAATTATTTTTATGTTTGGTTCATACTTCAGAGCTGGTTCCCATATACATTTTATCAAAAATGAGTAAATCAACTAAAAACAAAATATAAGCGGTGAAGTCGGTATTTTGTAAGCTTAGCTTCCATTTAAATTATGTTATTATGTATGTTCGATCTCGTATATGTAATACATATTATTATCCTTAGGATTTCTTGTTCTAGTGGACTATAGACCCTTTGGGGCGCTAGGATATCTTGCCGTTTGATACCCTTGCGTCCTTTATCACAGAACTAGTTTTGAATCTTGATTGTCTGTAACATATTAGGTCTTTGTATGTAGATTATTGAAGATACATCATGTTAATTAGTTTCTTACTGAATCGTTACAGTCTAGAACAAAGGGAGATGAATATTATTAGATTTTCATATAAGCTAAACGATGTTTATTCAATCCAATTCAAAATCGTTGTAGTGCGCACACGTAGTAGACATACGCAGTCACATGGGCTAGGAGGCCAAAGAGGCACTCATGAAATACAGCCATGTCGAGAAGAACCTGGCAAGAAACTCGGCAGCGCATTTTTTTATTCAATTTTAAACATTCATAAATGACTTTAAAACCTGCAATAATTATCTTAACCTAGGTACATCTACAAAATACTACATAGTAGTTTAGTTTTAAAAAAAAGTTTCGTTAATGTGATCATCGCTTTTCAAAATATAAATATAAACGCTTTCACACTCACAGCCCCACACTAAGTTTGAAGACCTGGCGTAGGTGCCGGAAACATTCACATCACATATACAATCACACCGAGACACAGAAACACAAATTTATTTTGGGGAGAAAATGTGTTTCCATCGGGAAACGAACCCGATACCGCCTCAACTACGCCAACTGGCAGTTAATCAAAACACAGGTCGTCAATTCGTCTTATAAAATTATCATTAACTTTAAAAAAAAAAAAAAAAAACTAGCCGTGCCTCGCGGCTTCGCCCGCGTTAATTAAGTTAAAAAGTAGCCTATGTGTTATTCCGGAACCTAAACTATCTACATTCTTAATATCATCAAAATCGGTTTATTTGTTACAGAGATACGTGGTAACAAACATTCACACACACACACAAACTTTCGCATATATGATATTATTTAAAAATAAAAATAGAAGAATTTTTCATAGATTCAGTAATTTTGAGAAGCTGGACGATATCCGCTCGTAGTGTTTAGTTGACACAAACTTTTGCATTTATAATATTAAAGTAGGATTTTTCATAGATATTAATTCAGTAATTTTGAGAAACTGGACGATATCCGCTCGTAGTGTTGGCTGGAGTGCATTGTATCACATTGCGTATTACGATTTTGCTAGTTCATATTTTTTAATAATAATTATATGATAGATAATTGTTGCAGACGCCAAAATTAATGAACACATCAGAGCTCTAATGCATGTTATATAGAACGAACCGTTGTGTAAGGTTTAATGAGGCATTACTAATAAATAAAAAATAAAACCGGTCAAGTGCGAGTCGGACTCGCGCACGAAGGGTTCCGTACCATTATCTATAAAAAATGAAGTTTGTTGTATGGGAGCCCCCTTAATTATTTATTTTATATTATTTTTAGTATTTGTTGTTATAGCGGCAATAGAAATACATCAACTGTGAAAATTTCAACTGTCTAGCTATTACCGTTCTTGAGATACAGCCTGGTGACAGACGGACGGACGGTCGGACAGACAGCGAAGTCTCAGTAATAGGGTCCAGTTTTTACCCTTTCGGTAAGGAACCCTAAAACAAACCAATAAACTTGCACGATGTAATATGGTATGAAAATTATCATGCTGTTATGTTATATTTTCTAATGATGTCGCAAAAAAATTATACTGTGCCCTGCGGCTTCACCCACGTTATCCAAGTAGAAGATAATCTACTCGAGAACTTCGTATTCTAGAGTTTGAGTCAACTTATTATTTTCCTTGTCCATCATATCCCACTTTATGGAGGGTCGGTAATTCTAAACTTGTTTTTTTTTACCGACTTCCCAAAAAAGGAGGAGGTACTCAAGTCGACTGTATTTTTTTTTTTGATTTGTAACCTCTCCACGTGAGCCGATTTCGAAATTTTTTTTAGTTTGAAAGATGTTTCTTTCTGATTGGTCCCATTTAAATTCGATCAGTAGTTCTTGAAATATCGTCAATAATGCCTATTTTATGGACTACTTTGACGATGTTCTTGTTTACCCGACTTCAAAAGTTACCTCATAACTTCTTTCGTTGTGAGCCGATTTTGATGTTTTTTTTTATTTGATAGCTGGTGCGGTGAAGTCGGTTTTTTTAACCTTTGCTTGCGTTTCAATTATTATTCATGACCAGCACAGTTGGCTGTTTGTGTTGTTGTGTGAAAAAGTGTAAATGGCGGAGTTAATATAACATTAAGCATTTGAATAATATAGAAATTATATATGAATAATTATGTTAGCAATTAGTATAAAAATATTTATTTGATATTGTTGTTTATGTCTGTAAAATATAATTAAGATAAATGTACCCTCTCGTAAGTTGCAGCGCCCCTACGGGGTATCACAGGAACTACAATTTTATATTTTAGACCTTATGTTAAGAAGTCTTATGTGATATGCAATAAACAAATTTGAGTTTGAGTTTGATATGAGCGTCAAAAAAACAAATTTAACCCATTTCGAAAGATATGCGAGACCTCAGAACTTCTAGTATTAATGTGTTGTGATAACGATGCTTAAGAGCATCAATCTTATACCAACATTTGTGTACTACAAAGTATGCTTGTTACACCTTTCTACTTTCATCTAATCGCTCCATCTATGACTAGTCATATTTGAACAAAATATGCATCATATTTCTACAAAATTGTGGCCATTTAGTATAAGTACAGTAATAACTGGTCAGTGTCAGCTTTCGCTAGAGAATCTCCTTTTACAAGGATGTATAAATCTCACTGCTCGGACAGACGTAGTACGAGATATTTCTATTTGAATGATTAATATACAATTAAAATGATTGAACTGTTATATTAGCTTAAACTTTCATTAAAATATCAGTGTTTATGAAAAGACTAGCCGTGCCCCGCCGTTTCACTCGCGTTAATTAAGTTAAAGAATAGCCTATGTGGTATTTCGGAATCTAAACAGGTAGTTTAGATTCCGAATACCTTCTAAATTATATCAAAACAGGTCTATTCTTTACGGAGATAGGTGGTACACTATAATAATGTGAACGTTACCAACTGGCAATGGTGTGTAACATTAAATTTTATTTATGTTTAATGTTTTAGATAGTGTTAGTTTTCTATTTATTGGAAAATTGTATGTACGTAAATTTAGACGAAAAATATGTATTGAGACGGGGTCTAAATCTGTGTCTTGCTGTATAGATCTGAGCTACCCAAGCCCTGCTTTGAGCGCCGAAAACTGTCCTTTGCCATCCATTGAAATGGTAGGCATATTCATAATGGTGGTACAAAATGCAATTTTATTTGATGATGATAACATGATGATAACATCAATGATTTTTTTTATGTGAGTAGATCATCAATTTCGATTTAGAACTAACTTATATTAAAATCTAATCGCTTCATTGGAAAATTGTATGTACGTAAATTTAGACGAAAAATATGTATTGAGACGGGGTCTAAATCTCTGTCTTGCTGTATAGATCTGAGCTACCCAAGCCCTGCTTTGAGCGCCGAAAACTGTCCTTTGCCATCCATTGAAATGGTAGGCATATTCATAATGGTGGTACAAAATAATAAATATAATCAATAAATATAATAATAATCAATGATTTTTTTTTATGTGAGTAGATCATCAATTTCGATTTAGAACTAACTTATATTAAAATCTAATCGCTTCCTTAATGACACCATCCCAATAAATTCTTAAATTATTCAACAGTTTTGTAACGTAAACATGTACACGTAGTCAAACAATCAAGTATACACGACTGCAAATTAGTACCTTGTTGCTATAAGCTTAAAAAGCTCTCCATTGAAAACTTTGAAGTAAGCTTTAGAAGTTATTAAGACAAAGTTGTAGAGTGTTTGTTGGGAAACTCATAAATCTTTGTCAGCCTACATTGAGACACCCCTTGGATCGAGAACGTGAGACGAGCCGTTAACCTTTGACCTAATACTTGCCATTCTCTTTATAGAAATGGCGACAATTTTGGAACAGTGAAAACTCGTAACTGTAAATCGAAATGAGACCAAATTTCGTCACTCTGTTTCATGTGTTATTGTTCTGTGATGAAAGGAAAATGTCGTGGGAAATGTTCGAATTATGCCAAAAATTTACCTATACCTACCTACTTTGTAATTTTTCCACTTGCATCCTATTTTGATGAGAAGTTGCGACATTTGAGTGCAAACGTCTAAAACTAAGTCAACATAGTAAAGAAACTAATATTTTAAACAGCTCGCACTTGAAGGTGTTAGTGGTGAGTCACATACAAATAATAATAATAAAATAACTTTATTTGGCTTGTGGCTTTGTAAGCTGAAACAGGTTTTTCTGCGTATTCAACCCCAACCAAATTGGGATCGCCCCATTCGGACACGGCCAACAAGCTCGAGTTCAATCGCGCGACCATTGCCTGTTTGTGACTACTAGCACGTGCATTGGGTACTTATATATCTCAACTGTGCATACCCAAAAATACCGGGCTTGAGCAAATCGTTCATATGTAGCAAGAAAAGCATCGTCGAAAGAAACGACCCTTGAGGTACCCCGGCTTTTTTGCAAAAACGGAATCGACAAAAAAAAAACTACGTAATTATCGAACCTGCTCACAAAATTTAACGAGAATCGGTTAAAAATGCGACCAGTATTACACATTAACACTCAAAGCTTCAGAAGTTATGAAAAAGAATACAAAATCAACAACGCCTTTTCTTCACTTTTGCGGCATAACTTAAATTTTTATTAAAAAATATAGATTCTATATAAGACATTCTACAAGATGTTACAACACGAAGGACACGTGTATACAAATCTAACGGGTCTTCGCATGTACAGTAAACAAGTTTCCAGGATTACATCAATTATTTCAGGAGACAGCTCAATGGAGCTGGTTTGAGAGCTGAATAGCCGCTTTATACTCAGTTTATACGCACTGTGATTATCTGAGGATTACATTATAGACGTAGATATCTCGATTTAGTTAGTATGCCCTTGTCTATGGTGATTAAGCGCTGAGGATGTGTTTATGTGATAATGATGTAAGTTAGTAAACGTATACAGTTAGCACCAAGTTCACATATTACGGCTTTCAGGATCCTTAAAATGTTACGAATTGTCATATAATTAGTTAGAGAAAAGTCACGATAGGAGTCATACCCTCGATTTATAAGAAAACAATAACTGCATATTCAGCTTTTTGGAATTTTCTATTTATTTTTAGTAAATTATTTCTGTGCATGATTGATACTTATGACGGCCCAGTTGGCGTAGTGGACAGGTCTCCGCCCTCTGCGCAATGGGTCCTGGGTTCGATTCCCGGCAGGAGCACAAATTCCTTCCCAAAGGTTACTTGTGCTTCTTGTTCTGGGTGTAATGTGTGTGTGATGTTAATGTTTCCGGCACCCACGATACAAGTATTTGACCTTATCGTGGGGCTCTGAGTGTGAATGCGTTTATCAGCAACTAAATTCATTGATTCAATAATACAGAATGTCTTTTTTTAAACATTCGAGTAGATTTACGTCAAAAATAAAAGTCAAAAGATTAAAAAGAAATGTGCATTTATTATTTTCTAATAAATCGAGGGCGTGTCTGACTCCTTTTACGACTATTCCCTTACTCTCGTGGTTTCGGACTTGGCCATCCTATCCCTCTCAAAAACCACACTGTAAATATAATTTTAAACTGTTTATAAACAAAAACATATCCGATTACATGAGCAGGCAATAATTCAAACACTTATTTATGTTAAAATCAGATATAATAAAATTACACTGAAAACATACCCACCTACATAATTAAAAAGCAATTATAATCAACTGAAACATAAAGACTCGTGTAATTATACTAGTAAAACCTAGTCCATATTAGCAAACGAGTAGATAACTATCTGACAATTAGAAACACTGATGGATTAACAGGCATTAATATGGAAATACCGTTGCAGTACTTATATAATTTTATTGTTACGGCATTCGTCATTTCTTTGCGGAAATGTTATGCATTTGATCACTTGGTATCATAGATATAGATAAACAGTAATTAAACAAACAAAACACACGCATTCACACTCACAGCCCCACACTAAGTTCAAAGACTTATGTATCGTGGGTGCCGGAAACATTTACATATCACACACACAAATACACCCAGAACCAGAAGCACGAATATCCCTTGGGAAAGAATTTGTGCTCCTGCCGGGAATCGAACCCAAGACCCACGGCGCAGAGGGCGGAGACCTGTCCACTGCGCCAACTGGATCGTCAACTATTTCACTGTTAGAAAAAATATGATCTTATTGTATCTATTAAGGCGAAGACACGTTAATCATGTGTTCTTAAAAACATAACTTAAACGCTTTTCAATCACAGGCCCACACTAAGTTCGATGACTTGTGGGTCCCGAAAACATTCACATCACACACACAATCACAGCCAGAACCAGAAACACAAATGTCGTGGGTCCCGAAAACATTCACATCACACTCACAACTAGAAATTGCCCTTGGGTAGATAAATTATGATCCCACCGGGAATCCAACCTAATACTTAGAAGGAAAATAAATAAGGAGAGTTACATTTCATACAATCATTGCATTGAAACTAGTTTCAAACGTCTTATTTCAAGGTGACTAAACCAAAACAAGTGATACTTTAAAAAGTATTTTTTGAATCAAACTTTTACCAATGGTAAATAAAAGTACTAAAAAGTAATATAATCAGAGAACTTGTTAAGACGAAAGAACCCCAAACTCGATGGGTTTACCTTATTTAGTTTAGCAGTTCCTATGATCATCTTCCGTCTCTATCATCAGACCAGCTCCATGATGCCATATTATGTCTTTTCGCAGAAAATACATAAGTACACCACATTAGCGTCCAGTCGGATATCGGGAAGTGGGTCTAATTTAGCTAGCAAGATTTCATTACAGACCGACTGATAGACAACGACGTGACACGAAAATCAATTATTTATTTATTTATTTGTGTAATAATAGCCACAGTACCTACTTAAACATGGCAAGGTATTTCTAACTATTATACATATATCCAAAAACGGATTTACTTTATATCCTTATTATTAACTAAGAGAGCAACAAAAATGTAAACATACAATTTATTTCAATTACTACATAACATTAACTTTTGTTTCTTGCTTCTTTTTAATTTATTTATACACAACAAAAGCTTGATATGTACAGTTCCTTACACATTCTAACGAACCTATTTACGTTATTAATTTTGTAATTATAACCAAAACAGAAGTCCTTCAAAGTCTTGTGATGTTTTCTCCCTATGTTGTTACGTTCTATCAGCGAAGTCTCAAAACATAATTAATTATTTGATAACAAGTGAAAACGGATATATATCAACGCCACAAGCAATATCAAGTGGTATCGAAATAACTGCGGCATAGTAACACGCGATATGACGAGAATGAGATGTTTGCGAATGTTTGCTATTGATACACTTAGCGGATCACGAAAGAACAATCAAAATTACGAACTACCAGAAAAACTGGTTATAGTAGTGTATAGGCTTATTACAAACAACTAATATATTATATATGTAAATAATATATTAACGAATTTGTAACAGTAAAAAAGTGTTTAAACGGTTTTTTAAGCTTTGTTTACGTTAAAATTATATTTTTTATAAATGAATTTTCTAAAATAAGATGTAATTTCTTATATTATACAGATTCCGAAGCCGAGAAAAACGGTGAAACTAAATCACGCGTTTTCGAAAAATTCTAGTATCGCCCTCTTAATAACAGAGTACGTTTTATCTCGTACCCAGGTTGACGATTAGTGCGCGCACAGAGTTGATGATTTGATAAATGTGTTTCAACCTAAGCTAACATTGTAAAAATCAAAGCAAGCTAATCAAAAATCCATTTTGTAGTAGCAGACATGACAAAGAAAATATACGTTGTGTTCAATAGTACATACTTCTTTCAAATTGGATAGCGCACGCGAATCTCTCGAGCGGATAACGATTGCTCTTTTGCAATTAAGGTTTTTAGATCACATTCTGGGGGAAAACAACACAAAACGTGATATGATTCTTTAGCTCGTTTAAGAGAAAAAACATATTACTATCAAAATATCATAACATAGACGCTATTACTTTGTATGAGTACAAATTAACTAGTCGTTCGCGCCGAACTGAGATCTTAGCGCCTACATATTGCCAAATAAAGAAAAACTTTCTAGGTTAATTGGTTACAACTTTTCTCTTTATAATAATTATTTGATTTCTGTATTTAAGGACTGATATAACGCATATTATACGTTAGTTTTAGCTCTAGTTGGGTAGCCATTTTTGAGATAAACCCTGGGACATAACAGGTCTAAAAACAGTGAATTTGGTGGACAGTGTGACCTACCAAATTGTTACTTTCAACATAGATTTTTTTAAGCCGATTTCGTGTTCTACTTGCAGAGCTCTTTTTAAACGATAGGGAAGAAAAAAAAAACAAATATTTTGCTTTCCACTTACGTGTATTGCCTTTAATCAATTGATATATGTAATTTTAATTGTCATTTCTGGCTCTGGGCCTTAGCTTTACATATTCTCTAATAATTTGAAGTTATTCGCTTGTATGGTTTAGACGCTAGATGCCTCTGACAGATGGAAGGACGGACGGACAAAGTGCTAAATTACCTAAGTCAACTTAGAGATCTCGATCAATATCTGTTTCGCTCATAAGGATGCGTATTGCATATAAGTGAGACAACTTGATTTGAACTAGAAACTAAAATCTTGAGGAAAAAAGACTGTAGTTAATATTTTATTTTTATCCATTCAGTTTAGATATAAGCTATGTGAATTATGTCCCAAACAGGTACCGGGTTATTTCTATTCGGGTGGTCCCAACATCTCTTTGATGTGAAAAGATTAATGCTCAACTTAGTTCCCGGATTCGAGATTAAAATTAATATTGCACGATATTTTATTTTTCTTTACTTGACTTTTTCCGGTGTACCGAACAACTTGCACGTAATAAATTTTACAAGACAATTAATTGGTAGGATTATGCCGGTTGCTGTAGCGGAACAAGATAATATCTGTGTTGTATAATTCATTGATATTAATTGCAACGGCTTACAACATTCCAGATTAACCGAGGCGTTATTAATGTGCCTAGGATTCTAGCAGGATTTAGAGACTATATTAAAAAAGCTTCTGTACTACGTAATCCCATTGTCTTTTAACAGTACTCATCAACTCATTGCCATCGTCATTGTTCCCCGAGGGGTATTATCTGGCAGTCTTCAAATCAAGAGTGAATAGCTATCTTCTAGGCAAGCGTGTCACATCTTCAACCGCATCATCACTTTCCATCAGGTGAGATAGTGGTCAAATGCTTGCCATTTTAACATAAAAAAATGTAAATGTAATAAAAAACAAAAAAAAACTAACGCATTCACTCACAGTTCGTTGTTGTCAGTATAAGGTTTGTATGTAAAAAATTTTTTAATCCACCGGATAATACAACCGCGTTTTGGATCGGTAGTTTTAAATAAAAATTTACAAATTATATGCCAAACCAAGCTATTTACTTCCAGGAAAGAATAAATGGGAATGCTTAGATAATTAGCTACTATCGACGCAACAAATGGACTTCTCTAAATAACTCTACAATAAATTGGGACGCTTTGGTGTTTGTTTCTTGCCTCGATTTATAGAGGGTTCGGGTAAAATATACCTTTTTCAGAGCGATCCCAAGGGAACAATTTGGTGGCTGGATTGATCACATTACGTAAGTTATGCACGTCTATAGATTCTCTTCGAAATGTATGCATGAACTTGACTCCAGACAATGTGTTTTCTTTGTTATAATATTTTGCCGATCCTGACCCAGTGGGGTACATAAGAGGCCTAACCCGAAAATAGGGGTGCTATGTGATTGAAGCCACAGTCATATAACAAGAAAACAAGTACGCATTAACACTCGCATTCCCACACTTAGTTCAAATACTTCTATTGTGGATATCAGAAACACTACCTAACATATCGCACACACTCACACCCAGAACTAAATGCTCCTACCGAGAATCAAACCCAGGACCCAAGGCGCAGAGACTTGCCCGCTGCGCCAACAGGGTGCTGTAGTTATATTATGTCTAACTATTTATTTATCAGGCAGATAAATATTCGGGGAGCCAAATATAATGATATTGACATGAGACAAAAAAAATTTAAAAAAAAACCCAATCACTATAGGTACGGTTACATAAATAAAAGAGAAAGAGAATAATTAAGAGCAGATAATATTAATATACCTACACTTTCACACCCACAGCCCCACACTAAGTTCGATGACTTGTATCGTGAATGCCGTAAACATTCACATCACTCATACAATCACAAACCAGAACCAGAAACACAAAATTCCCTTGGGGAGAAAACTTGTGTTTCCGCCAGAAATCAAACCCGATTGCTTGGAAGGCCAACGCACATTCAACTAAGCCAACTGGCAGTTAATGTCTTCGTTTCTAAAAAACTTTGACCTACACGCTATAAAGTTAATAATTCACTATAATTTCTACGAGGGATTACTCCACATGCTAATAGAAAGTAAAAGCAGCCATAAGTGTGCTGACACCAAAAATATGAATATGGCCCTATTTCTTGTTAATTAACTTTAAATTACCATGTAATTGGTAGTTGTCGACCTAACGTTGTAGGCGTTATTCAACATTTATTAAAATATTAAACATAAGGCATGTTAATACAAAATATTTAGACAATGAACTGCTTGTTGGCTTGTTTGTGTACGCGTTCACCTTCGGAGCATCGGGTTCAATTTCCGGCGGAAGCACAAGCTCTTTCCCCAAGGAAAATTTGTGTATTTGTTCTGATTATGAATGTATGTATGATGTGAATTTTTCCGGCTCCCAAGACAAGATTCATCGAACTTAATATTGTAAAACTTGTGTTCCCACCGAGAATTGAACCTAATATCCGCTGTACCGAAGGCACTAACACCTGCACTAACAAGCAGGTCCAAATCTTAATATCCTTCTTTCTATCCTATCCTACTAACATTATAAATGCGAAAGTTTGTGTGTGTTTTAATGTTTGTTATTACGTATCTTTTTTTATTTTTTTTTATTTGTGACAGGCTAGTGTTTGACCACTATCTCACCTGATGGTAAGTGATGATGTGATCGAAGCTGGTAAACACACTAGACCTGGAATACGCAGGCTCTCAAACTCCGTAACAAATAAACCTATTTTGATGAAATTTAAAACGTGGGGAGTTTAAGATCTGGAATAACACAGTGACTACTTTTAAAGTTAATTGACGCGGGCGAAGCCGCGGGGCACGGCTAGCGCCTGTATAATAATTATTCTGTACGTGTGTGACTGAACTCTTCCCAAACGGCTGGTCTGATTTTGATGGAATTTCAGTGTGCGTTCAGGTTGATTCAAGAATGGGTTAGATTCCAGTACCAGGTAAGGGAATTATTACCACCTTTATGTTTATGTTTATAAATATGAAGGAGGAAATAAATCTCTACGTTCGCTTTGGTAACTAAACTTATCTAACCAGTTACAAGAGAAGATTTTCCTATCGCTGTTTAGTAACTAGTTTTGAGAGAAGAATTATTATTCCTTTTTTGTAACTTTTGATAGTTATGAACGTGGATGACTCACATACTTAAAACCTCTTTGTTAGTAACTGGCCACTTGTTAAAATGATTAAGTCAATTGTCTAGACAAGGTAAAGATTTCTTTGAAATCCATCAGACAGTGCAGTAGTATGGATGTAATATGGATATAAAATCTATTTCGAGGTTGTCTGATTCAAAGTAGAACCAACATAGTTTAATAAAAGACATAACTAACGTCTAAATGACTAAATGAGGAACTCATATTAATTATGTCGTAAATCTTTTTGTAAACGACGCATTTGCAATTTTGTCTTCCGTTAGACCAGTATCATTGGCGACTACATGTAGTTAATTTGCATTTCAAAAGAATACTGCATTATTTTATCTTTTATTAATTTAATTATTAAAAATCTGTTACCAAATGAGATCAATCGTATGAAAATAATCAATAATTTCTAAACGCATAACTTTTGGGTAAGTATAATTTGAGGCTATGGGACTGAAATTCTTAAAGAATAAAAGCTTTGCGCCGTGGGTCCTGGGTTTGATTCCCGGCAGGAACACAATTTTCCCTCCGAGCGGTCTTTGAACTAAGATGAGCTGATGATGATGATGGGCTACGAGTGTGAATGCGTTTATAATTAATTCACATTCACACTTTAATTCACAGCTCCACACTAAGTTCAAAGACTTGTATAGTGGGTGCCGGAAACATTAACATAACACACACAATCAGACCCAGAAGCACACATTTTCCTTGGGGAGAAAACTTGTATTCCCGCCAGGAATCGAACCCGATACTTACAAGTCAAACGCTCACCCAACTAAGCCAACGGGCAGTTCAATTGCTTGTTTTGTTTTGACTAGAGTAATTCAATTATTTGGAAAAAAAAACATGAAATGTCGTCGATATTTTCAGTTATAAGGCTTTGCGAATTTCATACATTTTAGTCTACCAAGCTTACAATAATAAGATCGAATCCCTAAGTTATAATATAGCTATAAAATCGTGAAATCTCTTCAACAATCGCGTAAAACTTACAACTATTGCTCACGCTATATACATAACGAGGTAGGTAGAGACCGGCACTAAGTTTTCTTTTTTTTATCACTCTATTTGCACATTATATATATATATTTGATTGTACAAAAAATACTATCCCACAATCATTAAACGCTTTCGAGGTCATGCTACTGATTCATTTCAGTGTTTTAGGGTTCTGTACCTTAGAAGGAAATAAGAAATTATTAAATGATCACTGCTTTGTTAGACCGATTTACTTAAGAACGCGTTGAAATATGAAAATTATCAAAGTAAAAGTCCTTTGGAGCAGTAATAAATAATTTTTAATCAAGGCAATAAAAAAACCCAGCCACTTATGCGACCAAAAAGTCCAATATTGTCAATTAAATACAACGGAATGGAGCATAAATATAATTTAGGCCTCTGCAAGTCAAACTATACAAGCATGCCCCACTGTAGAACGCATCGTCGCTTTCGGTGGTGAAGGTTTCGAAGGTGAAATCGCTGTTAAATGCTTGCCTATTCATCATAAAAAACGTTATCTACATTTCCTGTAGACCTAGAATCATGAACGTTGTAAAAGAAGACAAACGTTACAGAAAAAATAAAAAAGCAGTAATTTAAGGTAAAAATAAAAAATTGTCAAAGCTTGTCGACTCTACTAGAGATCACGGAAGTGATCGATGAACTACATACAAGTTTGTATGGAACCCTCAATCTCCGAGTCGGACTCGGACTTGTCGGTTTTATTTTATATAAAAAGGTTTTTGAAACTATTGAACTTCAATTCAAGGTCCAAAAGACCACGATCGGCATTTTAATCTAAATCTGAAATGTAGATAAAAAATGATTAAGCTCATAACAATAGTGATAAACTAATGTTATTTAAGTCGTGATTTTTGAATATTGCATTAGTTACCGGATATAGTTGAATGTTGAACCAAATTATTAGTAAATTAGCATTTGAATGATTTAAACGCAAGCAAAGCTTTAAAAAACCTATATTATTGATATCCGTTTATATTGGAATCCTTGATCAGATTAAATTAATTAAATACACATTACTGAGGATAACTCAAAACTACTACTGGACAGATCTTGATTAAATTATAATGTGACCACATGGAAAGCACCAGCTTTCAAATAAAGAAAGGATCATCAAAATCGGTTCACTCTCCATCCAAAGGTTTACTGGAAGAGATCGCTTTTAGCGATAAGTCCGCTTATTGTACTTTAGTTTTTTAAGATTATTTTTTTTAAATCATCAAAATCATAGCGGACATAAACTTTAATACAATATCGCGTAACATAAATACAAAAAAAAAAACATACAGTCGAATTGAGAACATCCTTTTATTAGGCTAGTTGAAAAACATAAAGGTAGTTCTAATTTAGCTAGCAAGAAGATGATATTGATATTTTAGCTTATGTTATAGATATTATAGAAAATAAGATGATTATAGTTATGCTATAAGTGATGCTAGACTTGACAAAAACAATTTTGGCATCACACAGTTAACAACATAATTATGCAACCAATTTCTATTAACACATAATTATGACCTAAAACTATTTTTGGTGTGCAACGCGAAACGCCCGAAATTTGAGCGCAGCTTGTATGTTATTTAGCTACACTAGAACAACCAGAGGAAATATAATCTAGCTCCCAGCGCGTCACAGTTGGCGGAATTACTTTTGAATAAAGGTGCATTTACACTTGAAATTTTTTACACTCATATAAAAAAAAACAAGCATGTCGCTCGCTTGATGTAAGAGACACCGCCTCTACTTATAGGTACTCCACAGTGCTAAGTTATATTATCACACTTATAAGTGTAAATAAAGCTGATATATTAAATAAAATTGCGACTGAATGACTAAATATGCAATTTGCTAGCGTTTGACAACTATCTCACCTGAAAGAAAGTGACGATGCGACCAAAGATGGAACATGCTTGTCTAGTTGATACCTATTCTTTTTTCGTTGATACTTATCACTTTAAACTTGAAGACACCCAGATTAAAAACAAAGACGCTGGCAATGAGTTCCATTCCTTCGGTGTACGGATGGCTAACGTAGAAGTGAAACGCTTCGAGCAAACTGGAGGTATGTCAACTATAATGACGTTTGACAGTTTGTGTTGTTGTTATAAGTTAAAAAGGGCATGGAATTATTATGTCATGTTATTACTACCTTACAAACCTTACGAAATAGTCTTGCTACCTTACGTTGGTGACAGAGTCTTTACATTTTGAACTTGACTAGCTTAATATCGCCAAATCGCCAATGAGTGTTTTGGCTCGTCGGTCAATCAATACAAGAGATTCAAGCTGACGGTACTTAGCGGTTCCACCGGAGAGGTGGCCACAGTACTCCATATTTGAGCGGACTTGAGCTTGATATAATTGAGAAGCTACCTTGGAGTGAAGATCTGCCTGACCATACCTAGTTTCTTAGTAGCTTGCGTGATGGTAATCATCGCGCTTAGTTTTGAACTTCAGCATTTACGTGCTTACAAAAAACTAATGCTAAAAAGCCTTTTCTCCGAGTTGTGGTGGCTAAAGAATAACAAAGCCTTTAATTTAAAACCCTGCACTTGATTCGTAAATCTGTTTGTGACTGCATTTACATCAGGCACGCAAAAAATCTCCTATCGTGAGTCTACAACCCTCTTTACTTTTTATTGAATAGGTGCATGCGGCGTTGGCATTCGTCCAAATTCTGCATAATATTTTCTACTCACTTTACTAATACGTATTTTATGGTTTTTTTCTTCGCATCTGTGATGGCCTGTCGTCGGAAACCCGCCTGCTAATTGGGATTCACGGTTGCAAATCCGACAACGGGTTTGAGCTTCGGTAACATCGTGATTAGACCCGTGATGTTAGGGTATTTAATCGTGCTCGCCTGGCTTACTACCTTGTACAGAAATACGTACACGCAATCGTTCGGATTTATAATATGGATATAGATTTATTTGATTTTGGGAATAGACGAGCAAGTCCGAGTGAGTCGCTCGTTTGATGGTAAGCGTCACGCTTGCTCATTACAATGCAGTTGCAGAGTTCCAGAGTTTAAAATTTTGATTGAAAATCCATATATTTGATGTTATTTTTTTTAAGCCCTGTAGTTTCCCTGGAAACATTGCCTTTAATCCGAAATACAGTATGCTTGGCGGTTGAATGTCTAGCAATGGTGTGTTATTGACTGTGCACAGGAACTGCATA
The DNA here is from genome assembly GCA_948107665.1 of Lomographa bimaculata. Lineage (NCBI taxonomy): Eukaryota > Metazoa > Arthropoda > Insecta > Lepidoptera > Geometridae > Lomographa > Lomographa bimaculata. Next base: position 9,699,472 of record OX403604.1, on the reverse strand, counting down.
ACCTTGTTCTCGCTTCACCTTTTTACCATCATACATCCAGACGGACGGAGTCGAGTCACCCATTTATAATTGATATACCATTCATTCGCACGAAACATTTCGCGTCTTCGTTGATTTATAGAACAGCAAAAGAATGGAATGCTTTGCAGTCATCTGTATTTCCCGAAGGGTACAATTTGGGTGTGTTCAAAAGAAAAGTGAATAGATATTTACTTAGCAAGCGTGCTCTACCTTAGATTGAACAGTCACTTTCCATCAGTTATAAAATAATTTTAGCACAAGCAAAGCTTGAGCTCGTTCTACTTGAACCGATTTTGAATTTTTTGTTTGAAAGATGTTGCTTTCCAATTGCATTTAAATTTGATCAAGATCGGATTAGTAGTTCTTGAAATATCTTTAATAATGCGTGTTTAGTACATCTAATCAGATCAAAGTTCCGAAAATAAAGCGGTGAAGTAGGTTTTTTTAAGCTTTGCTTGCGTATTATTATTTACAATAACATTGTTATTGTTAACAATGATCAACCAATCTAATAAACCACCACTCTACCGCTAATTCCAAAGTAAGTATGAACGTACTTAGTTGTAAAGCCGTGTAGTAGAAGCTTTAGTGGCGGCATTTACGAGAAACTTACAAAGTAATGTCCCTGCAATTAAGTTAGCTAGTTCCTTAGATATAAACCTAGCTTTATGTTGATATTTTTAACTTAAGTGCTAATAAAGGATATCCTTCATTGTGATTGTAAGTTTTGATCAAATGATTAGCTGGCAACCCTATCTTGCCCCGCCTTGGCGAGGGACTGCTCACGGAATGAAATATGAAATATTGAATTTGAATTTTAATGTAACTGCCCTTTGCCCTAGCGAGGCGGGACATAAAATTCTCTTATTAACGCTTTAAAATTTTAACGTTTTCACACTTACAGATACACACTTAGTTCGATGACTTGTGTCATGGGTGCCGGAAACATTCACATCACACACACAATCACAACCAGTACCAGAAACACAAATTTTCTTTGGTGAGAAAACTAGTGTTCCCGTCGGGAATCGAACCCGATACCCCTGCTTGGAGAGCGAACGCCAGCCAACGAGCAGGTCAATCAATAAACAGTTGCATAAAATGTCTCAATCTCTACATTACATTAAGTACATTCTTGTACAGAGCGCGCTTATTAAAGACGCAATCTTCCGTTTGCCTAGCCCGCCTATATCCTGATATTTAATGAACGGGATATTACGTCTTAACGAACCAGTCTTGACTCTACGTAGAGCCAAGATAAATACATGTTTAAGACTTGCAAGTTTTGCCGCGAAAGTGAAAAATTAGCGTTGTCGATTTTATCGATTTTTTCAAACTTGACATTAATCGAGTTTTAATACGAATAATTATGGTGGATTATTAAGCATTATGTGCACGAAACACTTTTCTACCGACTTCACAAAAAAGGAGGAGGTACTTAATTCAACTGTACTTATATTTTTTATGTGTTTTTATATTGATATTCTCTTTATTTATTATTTTTTCTTAAGCTAAGGTTTTTCTTTACAATATTTTTATAAAAGTAATAAAAAATACAATATTACAAAATAAAGAAAAACTGTAAAAAAACACCTAAACCTAGTATGGCACCAGCAACGGGGCAGGGCCCAAGCTACCGGTAGGTCAGTGCTGCAGAGTTAGGAACCTCCTGACAATACGTGCCAAATAATAATAATAACAATATAATATTGTTATTATTATTATTTTTTCTATTGTTAATTGTTATTTTTCTTTGTGTGCAATAAAGAGTATTTGTATTATATTGTGTCATATCTTTTTGCCACGTGGACTGAATTAGATTTTTTTTTGTTTCAAAGCTGGTGCTTTCCCATTGGTCCCATTCAAAAGTTTGGATAGAAGATCTGTAGTTTTTGAGTTATCGTCAATAATGCGTGTTTTATACATTGAATTTGATCAATGTTCCGAAGATAAAGCGGTGAAGTCGGTTTTTTAAGTTTTGCTTGCGTTTAATTATTGTGCGATCGCGTCTGCGACGTTACATACTATACCATCTCTTCTATTTCATTCTCGCTGTTGGGACTCAGGCAAAAGAATAAGTAAAGTACCAACTACGTATTTTACTACATCGTACCATCCTGCACAGGGGTACTTATTCTTTTCACACTAATATTTTAAATCCGAATGTTTGTGTATAAATGCGTAAGTGTGTTAGTATGTTTGTCTTCTCGCTGTAACTGCAGAACGGATTTGGGTGAAATTTGGAATTTACATAACTTAGACCTAGGATTAAAACATAAGCTGCTTTTGAACTAGATAAACGCGAGCGAAGCCGCGGGACACGGTTAGTGAGAAATAAATTATACAATACACTCAACGGGTTCTTCTTTGCAACAGATATTTGATAGAATACCACGTTTGACCCCAAAAGACCCCATTCAAGAGAAACGTGAACAAACGCGGAATAAAACAGCAGAACACAACTATTTGCCTGCTATTACCGATTTCGTTAGGCTATGGCTTATTTTGCGATCGTAATTATGCATACCTGTTTGGCAACTATCGTGTAGTTTAGTGTAAACTATGGTTGCTTGTCTATATTATATACATTCTACCTGTAACTCAGTTGACCTGTGACATTTTGCAGAGGTAAGGCGGTGTTCTCACGGTACTTTATGTCTGCTTTAATAATAATAGGGATTATGCAATTAATAAAAAACATAAAAAACCATACCAACACATTCACACTCACAGCCCCGCACCAAGTTCAATGACAAGACACATTACACCCAGAACCAGAAGCACAAATATCCCTTGGAAAGGAATTTGTGGTCCTGCCGGGAATCGAACCAATTTATGGATTTAAATACAATTAAGTTTTTTTTTATCTTTAAAGTGAAAGCCACGATTGAACCGTGGACGTATCAGAAAAGACGTCAAAATGGCCGCATTTATAATAAATTTCGAACCTTCATATATTTATTTTGATATGAAATGGTTTGACCTAGGTTTGATTCCCGGCAGAAGCACATTTTTTCCTACCAAAATTTCACAATGTTCATCGCAAGGGACATTTTTTTAAATGTAATTGAGAGACGAGACAAGCAAGTCGCTCGCCATATTTGATATTTACAAAAAAATATGTTTATTTATTTATTTGGTTTACCAACAGTAGATACACAAATACTTTCATATTAAAAAAAACAATGATATGCTTGTAAGCATTTGAACTTGTAAGCTTGTCTTTGAAAAGTGTGGGGTTTAATTGTGAAATGTGATCGAATCAGGTGAAATAGTCGTTCAACATTTAACTATCGAATATAAATATCATTAAAAAAAAGACGTGTGGCACTCGGGGACTGCCGCGGTAAAGCTATTGCATAGCATTTTTTGTCAACTTATGCAATTATAATTATTTATTTATTTTATTTATGCAGTATTTTTTTCCTGCCACCTAGGCGAGTTGCTGCACTAAAAAGACAAGCGTGATATTTCAAAAAAGTCATTAAAAGTTCTGCTATTCATCGATAGATGGCAAAACTAAAAAGTATCACCGCTGTGCCGGTCGGAGTGGGGGGTGTTAGGTTATTTTCGTTACGGAATTCCTGGATACGATCTCCACGCTCAAGGCCCGCGATAGAAGCTATGCAACAGCTTAAAAAAAACGAAAATTCACCAAGAACCAGACACAAATTTCCCATATAGAGAAAACTCGAAGCAAAAACAAAACATGCACCCAACTACACCAGGCAGTTCAAAAATGTAATCAATCGTATACATACGATAAGAACGTATAAGGCGATCTATTGTTCAAAAAATTTATTTAGTCATCAATTCACCCGTATTTGCAGTAAGTTAAAGTACCTTTTAGCGTACGTGTTTTATAGAAAGGTATATATGTATAGGTGCCTAACTACGGGCCAATTACCTATATTTCCTAAAACTAACCTCCAGTTCGCTCGAAGCGGTTTGCTTCTACGTTCATTATCCGTATAGCAAAGGAGTGGAACTCATTGCCTTCGTCATTGTTCCCCGAGGGGTATAATCTGGGAGTCTTCAAATCAAGAGTGAATGGGAATTTTCTAGGCAAGCATGTCACATCGTCGACTGCACCATCATTTTCCATCAGGTGAGATAGTGGTCAAATTCTTGCCTATTTAGCATTAAAAAAAACTAAATATATACAGCAAAGATCTAAGTAACCTACAAGACATCGAGCTTATAGGTAACTTAAGTGCTCAAGCCTACTAGCAGTACGTAGCGTTCCCATCATGCTGGCGGCATTGCCTCTCTGTATTGCAATGGTAATACGTTGAGCCAAATAAGTACCAGCATAAGTTAGGTACTTTATAGAAAGGTATAGTCTCACATCGCCTTAGGAAATCACATGCAGACATGCTAATGCACTTGACCCCAGGGAAATGTAGAGGCGTAAAGCAATTTCCACTATTACGGGCAAGGCATCGTGAAATTGAGTATATATTGAGTATATCCTGCTTCTATTCCTGAACTTATTAAGAACTTATCAATACACATGTGGAGAAATATTAATGATTAGTCCTCAAAACGGCGCAAATATTCAAAGCTCGACAGAGGTTACATATTTGTGCCATTTGGAGTAGAAATTTATAAAGATTTGGTTGGGAGATTTAAAGAGCCGACTCGTGAATAAAATGCTGGATTGCATTTTGCTCAGCAATTAAGTCTCGCTGTACAACGAGGTAACTTGGAGGTAACGCAGCGTTTTGGAAATACTGCCGACCAACGACTTTTTGTATTAGGTAAGTAGGTTTGTTAAGTTTTTATTTAGATGGTTATTTTTAGAAGCATATAAAAAAGAGGATAAGACAGAATGCTACTTGTTGACAATCACTTTGAACAAGATAAAATAAACGCTTTCACACTCACATCCTCAAATTAAGTTCGATTAATTGTGTCTTAGGTGCCGGCAACGTGTACATCACACACCCGGTTGAAGATGTTCAAATGTTTTATTATTCACATTATCACAAATTGATACAATATTCATTATGAGTTTTATATAATAATATATTTTTACACATTGGTAGAGTAGAACCATTTCAAACTGTTAAGTCTCAAATTTATAAAGAAAAATGTAGAGGGGCGTGCATATTTAGTATGGTTCTACTCTAGTGGGCTTCAATACTTGAGTTACCTATGCTTGATGCTCGATAAATTAATTATTTGCTGTATAGATGTTTATAGTTTTAGTTAAGTTTAAGGAAATAAAGGCAATTGACCCTTAGATAACATGGTAGGTACCTATGCTATACGTCAAACTTCGTATAATTCATAACATGTATGGAAAAATGTTAAAAAGCGGAACTATATTTAACGACGCTAATAAAAACCATAACTTTCTTGCTTTCTTGTGCAAATAAATACACGTGTTCTAACACTGATAAATATTCAAGATCCAGTAGGTAGTCCAAAGGTATTAGAAATTATGTCACTGTAAAGAATGCTTTTCCACTCGCGTAACCATAATGTATTCCGTGAATATTTATTCCAATACAGATGGTAAACATCATCGATCTATTAAATAACAGAGACACAACGCACTGAACTTGCGAATGAAGCCGAAACAGCGGATATTAATATATTAAAAGCACATTCTTATATCAGTAAAGATAATGGTTATGCTATCAGTCACTTTTTACAAACTTCATCCAAAATATAGAAATATCAAAATAATTACATTGAATATATCAATAAGTTAGTTACGAGTCGTAAGCAAATCCATTTGTTTTACTTATGCAGGTATAGCTTTTCGGTGGAATGATATCAACTTTTCCGCCTGTACTATTTTCTTTTATCTGTATATGCCCGCGTCTTTGTTCCCCGAACGGTATAATCTGGGAGTTTTGAAGTCTAGAGTGAATAGATATCTTCTAGGCAAGCAAACATCTTCAGCCGCATCTACGCCTTTTTGATCTAAGGCATTTGACCACTATCTCATCTGATGATAAGATAGATGGTCAAATGCTTACAAATATTCTTGCACTAATATTTGCAATGAGGTATACTTAACTTAAGACAAAGCTTATAGCTGTAAGTTTTCAAGCTACCATGGTCACTTTCACTATAAATGTTTGTATCAGCTTATAGCTAAGCTTATAGCTATACATATATATCTATAAAAACGTAAAATCCGTTAGGTATAGAAAAATAATAGTACACACATTTCTACCTATAATAGTAAACACATTACTACCTATAAATTTCTATAAATATAGATGAGCGGTGATCATTATAATATTTGAATAGAATAGAAATAATTTATTTGTGACAAACATAAAAAACACATAAGAAGCAGTAACAAAACAGTTAAGTAACAAACCGGCTCCGGCTCCGCATAATGCTAGCTTTGCACCAGAGCTGGTCTTTCGCTCAAACCGTTTGGGCACAGACATACAATACATACAGGTATGAATAAACGAAACAAAATAAATGAGAAAATAACTCAATAAAAATAGTCGCTGTCATTATAGTGCGTAATAGTTACTCTTCCAAAGTACCAAGTTCCACGCGTTGTATCTGCATGTTTTAGTAGATCAATGGTAATAATATATTCTAATGTTTTAGGTCGACGCTATTAATATGAGATAGTTATGTTGTAATAATGAGTCGTGACACATCAATCCGCATAGGTAACGTTTCCACCTTTCAACATACAGAATGAAATGAAAAGATGGAATCTAGGTGATATATATGTATACAGAGCACTAGACATGACAGCAATATACTTGGTGCTGTATGATAACACTTTCTTTTTATGAATAACTTAGGGTCATGCGGTTTTTCGAGCCTTTAGGCCCTTGGCCCTTTGTGAGATGTCGTTAGATTGCTCGATTTCTTACTAAAAAAAATGCCCTATTTTTTTTATGTAAATAAGTTAAAGAAACCTTTCCTCCACGTGAGATGGGGTGAGATTCGGCTTGATCCCCTCTCCCCCCTAAACGCCTCACGAAATTAATGGATGGCTTCTTGCCCTTTTAAGTCACCCTGCACTAAATAATGATTTATTTTGCTAACTTAGCCTTTAAATACACTATCGTGAAATATTGTTCGTTCTTTGGAAATAAAGATTTATTTATTTTATTCTTTTATTTCACTGTATTATTTTGGTTTTGACTTCGCTGACTCTAAGTTTACAAATACCCATAACAATTACTAGAATGTCACGAATAACCATATGTCGAAAATATCAGAGTTCTACCGATGATTGGGTAAAACTTAACAGAATTTAAAACATTTGCTAGTGGTAATTAAAAGACTGAAGTTTGTAGCATTAAGTGCCCGTAAACTTATGTTTCCAATGGTGTAATGTATAGGAAGCCGCGTAATACATTAGATGGTGTGACCTTAAAAAACATGTAAGAGAACGTTAAGTAACAAGCATTTAAATTGATTTTATTTATATAGCATCAGCCATGCTAGGCAGAACTATAGTGATAAATTTAGACCCTGAAGTCCCCGTAAGACGTTAATAATAAGGAAAGGTTAATTTCAACGCTTCAGGCTGGGCTTGAATAGCTCAGCGGCGCAGTAGAGCAATAGGGCATGACACCCTATGACCGCGGGTTCAAATCCCGCTTCAAGCGATATTTTTTCCTTTCTAAATTTATCACTAAAGCAATTAAGTATTTACTACTAATGTATCACCCTATTCATATCACAAATTTTTAATTTAAATGCAAGAAAAGCTTAAAATCCCGACTTTACCGCTTTAGCTGCGGAACCCTGATCAGATTAATGAAGCAATTTAGTATTATTGAGGATAGCTTAAAAACTACTAGTCAGATCTTGATCAAATTTGAATTGGATCACATGTGAAGCATCGGTTCACCTAGAAAATAGTTCCGAGGTAACACATAAAAAAGAAACAGTCTAATTGAAAACCTCCTCTTTTTTGAAGTCGGTTAAAGAGACAGACATCAATGTTTATATTCAGTGTCTCCTCTATATATATTCATGTAGTTTAAACCAATGTCTGGATGTTGCATGTCTCACAGTTCAAAGTCACTACATTCTTCCGTTGACACGTTTTTGTAAAGCATTTGTATGCAAATTTGTATGAGACAAATGTCATATCACGGTGTGTCACGGCTCATGGGTGAAACCTTCTCTATGCTTATCAGATTGGAATCAATTTCTATACAAAAACTTTTTGTCTATCCGTGTTGCAGAAGAGAATAAACAGTTTAAAAGCATTAAAGCATAACGGTTAAGCTCCACACTACACAGCTTCGCAGCTTTCACAGCTTTATCACGTATTTATCGGAACCCTTGATCAGATTAACTAAATTAAATATGCATTATAAAGGATAACTCAAAAACTTCAAGTCAGATGTTGATCAAATTTAAATGGGACCACATGGAAAGCACCAGCTCTCAAATCAAAAAGAATCTTCAAAATCGGTTCATCTAGAAAGAAGTTATGCTGTCACACACACAAAAAAACAGTCGAATTGAGAACCTCTTCCTTTTTTTAATGTCGGTTAAAAATTGAGGTCCTTGATATATTTGAAGGTAGATTAAGAAATATTATAGAGCGTATGTCGTAGCGTATAGAGGCGCATTTAGTGGTGTAAAAATATAACGGTTACGCAAGCTTTCGCGTGCCATGCTTATGTTATTAAAGTTCTTAGTAAAAAACTCGAAAAATAACAAATATATCAGAATGTTGGCTAAGCAGCGGATAACAAACAATATTTTATAACTTTTAGTAAATATTCACGGCATCTGGCCTGTTCAACGTAAAATCCAAAATAAACTCAAAAAGTCATAATTTTCGATTTTGTAATCTATCAAGTGAAATGCATGCATTTGTGAATCTGAACAAAAGGAGGAAAAAAAAAAGGTTTAAAGAAATAGATGTTAAGGTTAAAAATCAATATAAGTATAAATGATCGACTCAAAATATAATTGCAAATTATCATAATTTTTAGGGAGCCTGCTCTAAATTTAGCAGTTAGACTTTGAACTTAGCCGCCTTTTACAAGCATAACATTTTAAACACTCTATGAAATCAGGCTAATTACAAAAAATCAATTTCTAACTATAATTTACCTCAGAAAGCAACAGTATTCATGAGTGCGGCAGCAAGTTTACATAATATAGATAAAAAAGTAGGTAAGTTATACATTTCGTTGATATCCGCGTAAGGTCGTGAACCTCGAAAGTTTAACTTGACTACCTCAATCAATCTATAATTGTTATTCAATTCAAAGATTCCATTTTGTTATCCTCGGAACTGTCTGATCATTATATTTACGGAACTGACTTATCATTATTTTAAAGAATAATGATAACTTATTCTCTAAAGAATGTGCACTCCTACTTAAAATCCACAAGATACATTGAGGTTTACTCGAAGTACTATTACTACTACAAAATATTTTCATTTGTGCAATGAAGAATTTTCAATCATTCAACAAACTGATGATTTTAGAGATTGCTCTTATAATTGGTATCAAAGCATGTTCTGTGATATATTTACGGAAATATATAATAAGACTCAGATATTTTAAAGAATGTTCTAAAAGGCCCATAAAAAAATAATAAACATATTTTTAAAAGCTATGTCAACTCATGGTATATTAGTTTTTAACTGTCTTCGAAAAAGGAGGAGGTTATAGAACCTACATAAAAAAATACATACAGTCTAACATAGGTAACTTATGTACACCGATTTCTCCCCCATTTGTGAACCGATTCTCGATATCCTTTTTTCGTTTGGTAGATTATACTTCAGAGGTGGTCCCATATATACTTTATCGAAATTAATTGATTTCGATAAGATTTTGGCTTAGTTAATAAGCCAAAATCAAAATATAAGCGGTAAATAGCTTTGTACGTTAAAATTATTTCACTTTTACGAATTATTGACTGTTAGCCTGATGTTTCCTTGTTTTATGTAAGTATCTACATAATGTGAGGAACAATCAATTGCTAACAATTACAAAGTAATTCAGTTTCATCCCCAAAATAGAAAATCTATGTATATAGGTTTATACATATAATGATTAGGTAATACTTATAGGTAGTTAGTGCAGTAGATCCGTAAAACGAGTATAGGTGGCGTTCTACCGTGTTTCTTATTTTAAATAGAGACCTCTATCTCCGTAAACACAAAGTACTCTGTGCATCAATGTATGTTTCAATATCTCTACTAATTCCCATCGCATTATTGTATCAACAAATTGAAATAGTTTCAATCACAGCAACGTCCGGCCAAGAAACCAGTTCTTACGACTAAGGTTTCCATTGTGCAACGTCGGTACGCAATAGTAACAATAATGGAAATGATAATAAAACAATTACATGATATTGATCAATAGATAATAGCTATGGCTTCCCACGGCGGTCCTTCGCCACTACAATGTGTATCTCACATCTGCAGTTTCTTGTGTGTATCTCGAGGTTTATGCTTTTGACGGTTTCGCACGTTGTATTGTTCTACATGTGGGATTGCAATTAATTTACGCGAAATACCTAGTAGTGTTGTGTCTTTTATTATAGTGTTTAGGTTAAATATTTGCGGTTATTTTTTTTATTAATTTTGGCTTCGTAATCTTGTGCATTTAGCCAATGTCAAGTAATAAAATATTTCAAGTGTATTATTGGAATGAAAGTTCCTTATCGCGCGTTGCGAAAGGGGGCTAGACGGAAAAATTAAGACCAAAAGTTGTAACGACACTTTTTGCTATAGTTGTAAGCCATACCACGTTCTCGTCCGATCACCGAAGTTAAGCAACGTCGGGCGCGGTCAGTACTTGGATGGGTGACCGCCTGGGAACACCGCGTGATTTTGGTTTTTGCATGTTTCTTTTAATTTTGGAACGAAAGTACCTTATCGCGCGTTGCGAAAGGGGGCTAGACGGAAATAGAACTTCGTTCCATCCGGGTGTGCCTTGACACCTCTCAAGTTTTTATTATTATATTTCATATTAAAAGTACACATTAACACTTAAAGAATCACAGATTTTAAAAATTATACATAATCAACAAAGCCATTTTTTTTTCGCGGCAAAACTCCCTTATCTTTTATATTCATTATGGATGAACTTTTCATTATTATAAAAAAGCTGTCAGTAACAAAATTACAGTTACTAGGTTCTTTTTACAATGTAAGCTAGGGATTAGCTAATTGTTTTTTACAGAATAATTATAGTTGTCACATATAGCAGTAGAATGCTAGTAACGGCAACGAGACATATATCTCAGTGTACACTCTAGTCCCACACTTTTTTATACTGGATAGGTAAGCATTTGACCACCATCTCACCTGATGGAGTCACGATGCGTCCGACGATGGAACATGCGTGCCTACTTACTACGTATTTACTCCAGACTTTAAGACACTCAGATTGAACCGTTCGGGGAACAAAGACGAAGGCAATGAGTTCCAGTATAGTACTAAATATTTACTAGACCCTACGTTAGGTAGATATTCTATCATGAACCTTCAATTGAAATCCATTGACATCGGGATCTGGAGGATCTATATTCTAATTTATAGTATAAATAATTAATTGAAAACTTAACCTTGTTGTCGACAATAACACTTTATTAATTCAATATTTTTATATAATACAGATTGAATCGCTCATATTAGAATCTCAGGTAAAACTCAGATGGACATTATTTTTAGTAGATAAGTATGTAATTCCATAGAACCCTATCTAACTCTGTAGTTACTAATCCATTGTATGTTTCTTAATAGTTACCGATGATACACCTTTAATAAACCTATAGGAATATACTGCAAAACGGGTAACGATCTCGTTACCCTGCTATCTGTGAAAGCTTTTAAATTAATTTAAAATAAAATTAAATCAAAATTCAGCTTACAACAACCTGAAAGTAATTATCCCGGAAACAAGACACCTTTGTTTGTATTTACTCCGAATGGAATAAATGTTTAGAATAGAGGAAAGGAGGCATTTGTTTTCAACTTTGCCTTCCTTAGGAAAATTAGAATTTCCCTTCATGAGAAATTTGTAAAGTCAAATTTAATTATATAAACGATAATTGAACTCATTAATTCACTAAAATACTGCAATAACAAGATCTAACTTAAATCATGATGGGAGCGTTTTCCACTTGAGGCTTGAGGACTTGATTTACCTATAAGCTCGATGCCTTGTAGGAACTTAGGTCTTTGCTGAATAGAAGTATATAATTTTAGTTTTATTTACATAATGTAGACGGGACAGTCTGTTGGTAAAGTGGACAAAATGCTGGCAACATTGCGCTCTTAGAATAAGATAAAATTCATAATCTGCCCAATAAAAATAATTTAGTCAATTTCAGACCTGACCTACAACAAACACTTTTAGGTATAACGATATCAGCAACTTATAAAGCTAACATATAAGTATGACTGAAATAATAATTGGATGTAAAGTTATGAATAATTTTAATACAAGTTGTAATAAATCTAGAGCTCTACATATTTTCTCATGTTTGGTAACGCTCTAAACCATCCCTATCAAACCAGTTATGATTATTATATAATTAGAAAACCTTTTTGAAATATAATTCACAAAGTTTTCAAACTTTCTGTTGTTCTTCCAAAGTGGTTGTAATTTTGTAATAGCCCTCTGGCGGCGACAAAAATTTCCAATCTCCTCGATAAAAATGTCTACTTATATAAAGCCGGGCTTTGCAAGTGTTGTAACTATTATATTTAATTTCTTACTAATAATATAGTAGGAATATGTGAAATAATTAACGTAAGAATAAAAAAAAACATTAATTAAAACAAGAAGTAAGAAATTCCAGTGAGTCGAGTGTATCTTCTACTGGATTCCATTATTATATTAGTTTTGTAGCATAAATAGGTTTGTTTGTTTTTTAGCACTTATTATGAGAATAACCATTTAAGCTGGGTACAAAATATTCTCATGTTTCTGAAAGATTAAGTCAAACGACTGATTTTTGATAAAATTTGATATATATCTTTGTCGTTAACTTATTAAAATATAGTATATAGATATAGACCTATATAGATATAAATTAGACCTGCTTTGGCGATTCATTCAATTCAGTTAATTGACAGTAATTGTTTTTACTTAGAATAACTGAAACAAATGACACAACTCTGTTTAATCTTATGTTCATAATTAATGCATACCCACATAAAAAAACTTCACAACTAAATTAAACTAAGAGACAAATTTTAGTCCTCCAAAAAGACGTTGAACTGCTCGTTGGCTTAGTTGGCTGGCGTTGGCGGGAACACAAGTTTTCTCCCCAAGAAACAATTTGTGTTTCTGGCTCTGGTTATGATTGTGTGTATAATGTGAATATTTTCAGCACCCACGACACAATTCATCTAACTTAGTGTGGGGCTGTGAGAGTGAAAGCGTTAAGCGTTATTTGTGAGTTCATAAATTTATTAATTTATCTGTATTAAAATATCAAAAAAATACCTCAAAAAAAAAATTACATAAAAAAAGAATAAGTGTACTCATAAAAAAACATATGTTGCAAAATATGACAAATCGCGAAAAATGGACCGCGTTCTCCTTCACAGTTCATTTACCTCACATTAAGGCTAATATCCGACTGCACATAATAGATAATAACTTAAGTAATAAAGCAACCAACGATTTACAGCGTGTACGCGTACGTAATGACAATAATAATATCATTGTCACTAGCATTAGAAAATTGCGGTGAAGAAAAACGCAGCGACACAGTCTACCTTGTATGAGCACAATGAGATATATTTGTAAGCGTGTAATTCATTTTTCAAGTATGAACACTGACTGCACCCAAGCCTTATGTCGAGTCAAACATAACTAATGTCCACCCCGAACTAAGATCTCACGAACTGAGATTTTAAATCTTCTAATAGAGAAAAGCTTTTGTGGTTCAATGATTTTCACTTTTTTTAATAGTACCTAGTTTCAAGCGCCCAAGATACAGGCTTTGCCAGTTTGGGGCCCACAGTGATAAGATTCATAATACCTTTATTATGTATGCTAAATCAACTGTACTTAAGTGTTAATTCATCTGTAAATAAACTAATTTTAACTTTTTACTTTACTTTACCTAATTAATTGAATTTTATTCAAGTACGGGATATAACAGATATTATACAAAACTTTCAGTTTTTAAATGTGTAGCTGTTTTTGAGATATGCCGCGGGATAAAATAGGTCTAGAAACAGTGACTTTGGTGTCCCATTAAATTGCTATTTTCTAACATAGTATTTTTTAAATAAAATTTACTCTATTTGCACAGCACTTTTAAAGAAAAGTAAAGATATTTCCACATGGACCGAAAAAAAATATTACCCCCTCTTACTTGTGCGGTGTGCCCCCTTAATATTTTCATATATATAATTTTAATTGCTTTTTTTTGCTTTACAATTACATAGTAGCAATTCAGTCTCGCTGTACAACGAGGATACGCAGACAGCATTTTGGGCACGATGCCGATCCACTTTTTGCTTTGGGTAAGTAAACAGTTTTTCTATGAGGGTTTGTTCGTCGTATCTATTTTAAATACTTTTTTATAGATAAAATCAAATGCTAAGTTTTTTTGGGTAAAACCATCCTACTAATATTATAAATCCGAAAGTTTGTGCGCAAGTGTGTAAGATGTGTGTTCCTTCTTCACGCTTTAACGGCTAAACGGACTCGGATGAGATTTGAAATGTGCATAGCTTATACTCAGGATTAAAACATAGGCTACTTTTTAACTTGATCACAGCGGACGAAGCCGCGGGGCTCGGCTAGTAGTATATTATTGTAAAGTAATGTCATCAATTGATAATGACTGACTATTACACGCTTCTATGCGACAAAAAGTTTTCTCCATTGTTCCGCAAACATGCTACGTATAGGTACCTGTTAGCTAATTTATGTGAAACTCCCCAATAATGTATGTAATTACTAACTCAATACAAGACTCAACAAATTTGGAAAGCACGTGATGTAACATAATGTTGAACAGCAGTTACTTTATATCTCATATGCAAGCGTATGACTACACACTTGGCTGATGTGGTCGAAGGTGGTAAGCACATTAAAGGCCTAGAACGGTATTCTCACACTAAACTTTCTGATTGAACTGCTCATTGGCTTAGTTTGGTGGGCGTTCACCTTCTAAGCAGAGGTATCGGGTTCGATTCCCGGCGGGAACACATGTTTTTTTTTACTACTTCGCTACTGAAAATAGATCATTAATCGTTACCTTGTAGCGGAAGTAAGTCTCGTAAAAAAGATTTAAGTCCATATTGGTTATAACCGGATCATAATATAAATAACGTAATGATTTTATTAAGTCTATAAGTAACAAACCAATATATCGAATCGATTGTGTAAACAATAGTCATAAGCCTGAAGGAAACCAGCATTACTTAGCGACTGTTGTCTTGCGACTAACCACAGGGACCGACAGCTTAACGTGCTCTCCGAAGCACGGTGACACTCAATAAAAAATCTAATCAAATCCCAAACATTGACATTTACGAACCTACATAAAAACTGTTGAAGCGATAGCTTCGAGTAGTATGGAGGAAGCCTCCGATTGTAGTATTACACAGGCATAATCACACTAATATTATCAAGCCGAAAATTTGTGTTTGTATGTTTGTTACTTCTTCATGCTCCGACAGATGAGACCAGATTCCCGCGGGACTTACGCGGGTAAAACCGCGGGAGGCAGCTAGTAAACTATACATATAAATTGCTAGTCTTCTCTAGATATCTCTGATTTTTAGTTTCAAATTCTGGAGACGTTGGAATAAGGCCAAACGAATCAGAACATTTTTGATTTTTACCATTACAATGGTGCAAATAATCGCTAAAATATATCGCCAGTCCAAATAGTTCCCACGTGAGCTGCAGTGGGAAGTACTAAAACACCTATTTATCTGAGACACGCCAACACAACAAGAAACTGTCGCAAATAACAACCGACATCATTGAACAATACAAATGACCAGCAAGCTTATAAGTAAGAAGGTAAAAATGCAAAATCGTTCATTCACATGGGCCCTAAAGAGGCACTCATGGAAGTTAATGACTCTACTGCCAGATTCGATAAATTACAGACACCTCGAGAAGAACCTGGCAAGAAACACGGCGACGCATTTCTTCATGTTTTTTTTAAACACTTAAATTACTAATAGTAATTATATTATAAACCTAATATTTATATTATGTAGTTGCCAGAAAGCGCTTGTGCAGTTTGCCTCCATGCAACATTTTATGAAAAAAAAAGTATGCGTTAGTGTCAGAAATAAACACGGCTGGTTCTTATTTCGGACAATTACCTTTGAACTTTAGCTTAAGTTTGCGTCCTTGATTATTATAAACATAGAATATATAACAATATAGGTAACTACAAATTAGAGTGACGCTTAGCGTCCTATTGGCCGTGGTCCTATTTATTATATGTTTGATGTTTGTTTGTTTATTGTTTGTTTGTTTGTTTGTTTGTTCCTTATTGGCGCTACGTTTTGTTTTTTATTCCTTATACAAAATGTATGTATAATAAAATTATAAAATTAAATTATTATTAAAGAATTTAATTTTCATTGATACAAGTAAAAGGGACTTGATATACAAAGCGCCCGAGGCGCGCGGCACAGAAATGTATGGCCTAAGCCAAAAATGATAATTATTATATAGCAATTAACCTCAAAAGTTTTTCTCTATTGGGTAAAATGAAGGCGCGATTGGGCAAATCAGTGGGTAATCAACGACTAGTTATACAATGTCCTAGGTCAGGGGTCGGCAACCTGCGGCTCGTGAGCCACATGCGGCTCTTTGGATATGAAGCTGCGGCTCTTTAGTTCCATACGCAAATATTATTTATTGAAAAAAAACAATTGAAAAACGTTCTGAATCGATTTAAAAGGACACCATTTCTATCGAGCCATTAACAAGCCTTCAAAAGTACATCCTCCAAAGATACGATACTTATAGTACATTAGGTATCATTGTTGCCATTAAGGATTATTGTTGGCAAGAAAAAAAATTGTGGCTCTATAAATCTTTGAAATTTTGTAAATTGTAATTGTTGGCTCTTCCGACTCAAAAGGTTGCCGACCCCTGTCCTAGGTCATAAATATGTTCTAGGCAGGTATTACGCTTGTCATCACGCGTAAAACATGCTTGGCTCCTCTCTTATTATTAAAACAGGTCTGTGTCCGATAGTTTAAAACCGTGTTTCTTTGTCTCAATTCTAAACACTACAAATTTCACAGTAGATCACGAACAAAAGTCCAATGAGGGCAGTAAATACGCAGATCACGAATTTAAGATCAATTGTTCATGCGACTTGTTCTGAATCTATTGAATCAATTTCAATTTAAGATCAATAGAAAATGTGTAGAAATCGGCATAGTGCCAGAAAACCAACAAGCTTGCTGTTTTTCGTCAATATTCCAGTATTTGCAATAGCTCACCAATTCGACTGTATGTTTTTTTTGTATGTATGTTACGCGATATCTCCGCCAATTATGAATCGATTTAGATGTTTTTTTTTTAGTTTTTTTGTTTTTGGTAGATTTTTAGAGGTGGTCCCATTTAAATTTTATCGATATTGATTTAGCCAAAACCAAAATATAGGCGTTGAAGTCGGTTTTTTGAGCTTTGCTTGCGTTTAATTATCCTCTATTCTTTTTAAATCTATCGATATCTTTATTTCATACGTATTTTTTGTTCGTTAATAAAATTATTTATACCAAGTGCTAAAACTAACTAAACCACTATCTACGGGCCAATTGCCTATATTTCCTAAAATTAAACTAAAAATATATACATCTGTACAGCAAAGAGCCAAGTTACCTACAAGTCATCGAGCTTATAGATAACTCAAGTGCTCAAGCCTACTACTAGTGGGTAGCATTCCCATCCTGCTGGCGGCATTGCCTCTCTGAATGGCAATGCTAATACTTTGAGCCAAATAAGTACCAGCATTTAGATCACGCGTGGTCTCAACCAAGCGCTCTGATTTTTGAAAATTAAACCTGTGTATGATGTGTGACTTATTTTTGTAAACCAACAACGGAGTCATTTTGTTTGTATTCGTGCAATAAAGACATTATGAAATTGTATTGTACTCGTCTCAGAGAGAGAGTGAGTGAGAGTGATTGATTTACAATTACAAGGATCGTTTTAATCCTATTGTAATTTACATACAAAAGGATGGTCGGATTGATAATCACTTCAAAACTACAAGCACATTGCACGTAGGCACATATAACTCTAATAATGCGTTTAAAATCTTATAGATTCTCATATCAAAAGTTGGAATATAATATTATTAATTTCTTTTCAGTATATAATAGCGTATATTCTAGGCAAGCATGCTACATCTTCGACCGTATCATCGCTTTCCATCAAGTGAGATAGTGATCAAATGCTTGCCTATCGAAAATAAAAAATAAATATAGCCCAGAGCACACAATTTTGTTAAGGACAAGGATTTTATAGCTAACCGTAGGTTTGTTTCTTATCTAGATGGTTAAGGATACATGGACACAAAGAGTGCTTTTTGGATACAGCCACATAATACTTAATAATACTATACTTAGTAAGTAAGTTAGTAAAATTTTTATTTCCTAAAATAAAAATTACATTCAATAATGGAGTATTCAATAATAGTGGATACAAACTATACATTTGTAGGAAAATGCTTTCTTTAACAACAACATTATGTAAGCCTCAGACACCCACACTAGGCAAAGCCTGTACTGCAGGTACCTGTGTTCCCCCAAACTGATGTCTTATATATTTAGAATATTTTGTCCTAGATGGTTTGTACAATAATTAACAATTAACTTATAAACATTAGTTTATAAAAATATATTTTATCGCTATATGGTACATAAAATAATCATTACCAAGTTAAATAGGTATCTTCTAATCCGCAAGCATGGTACATCTTCGGTCTCATTTTCACTTTCCACCAGGTGAGATAGTGGCAAAATGCTTGCCGCTCTAACATACAATAAAGATATTCAGGGTCTTTTTGAAGTAGCTATAAATTTGTGATATCTAGTTATTACTTTGTAGCACATGTGATATAATTTTGTATTCCCACTTTTTGGGTATTTTTTTTATGTTTATAGCTTAAGGAAAGGACTTGCCAACCGCGAAATAAATATCTCAGATTTCGACTTTCGTTGTCTGGTAGACGATCCCTGGCACGATACTCATACACACCACCAATTATTACTACACCTTTTTGTTACAGGTTGTATAGTAGGTATATAGTAGTAAACTATATAGCCTATCAACCAAAATAAAAGAAGAAATTCTTTGTTGTTGTACTGCTGATCTAAATCCGGAACTCGTAAAGTTTATCCCGCCATTTTCTCAGCTGGCGCAGGATCTTGAACAGTGCCTCTTCTCCGACAATGTCATCAGTAAATATAATTCACCAAGTTGCCTTCTGTTGTGTGTCCGAAAATCAGAGCAGTCGTAATCAGGAGGTACAAATAAGGGTTTCTATTCCTGGTGAGAGTTTACAGCAACCCTGAACTTGTTGGAAACGACCAATGTAGAGCAAACGAGCGCGCAGGCTCTACAAGGCTACACAAGTACATAATATATCCCAGACACTTATCGCTTAAACAAAACTGACTACATAGCCCGGGTACTGTACGTACACTATGTACAGTTTTTTGTGTCTATTTTATAGTTTACTGTCATCATCGTTGTTAATTTTTATATACGACAATTTTTTTTTAATTTCAAAACGCCAATTACGTCAAAAGCTTTAGTTTTGATAACTGTACGACCAAGTCAGATAGGGATTTAGATATACTTACTACGTAAATGTTACGCATTTTTATTAATATTACCGCATTAATGAATCAGAAAACTAGCAATCTACCATCTGAGAGAGTAAAGGCTTGTATGTTGATCCTGAATATTCAAATTTTATTAAAACGAGCCGTTGTTGCAATAAGAGACAAATGACACATTGAGTCTTTTACATCTAAATATATATAATCTAAATATATATAACTCAAAGGTGACTGACTGACTAACATAGTGATCTATCAACGCACAGCCCAAACCACTGGACGTATTGGGCTGAAATTTGGCATGCAGGTAGATGTTATGACGTCGGCATCCGCTAAGAAAGGATTTTGATTAATTCTACCCCCAAGGGGATAGAATAGGGGATGAAAGTTTGTATGAAACTTTGTCAATTTTAAAATAATACTTCGTAACGCGAGCGAAGCCGCGGGCAAAAGCTAGTTTTTAATATAATTGTGATGGTGTAAAGTGATATGAACCCGTTATGAACCATTTTAAATTAAGTAGGTTCAATACATAAACTGATTAACAATTTAATCAAGTTAATTTATGTATACACAACAGGCGGCATTATCACTAATAGCGATCTCTACCAGGCAACCTTCGGATGGAGAGAACTATAGAATGTAATAGACGGGGTATAATAAATGGGTGTATGGAATACCTAATTAACTTTAGGTAACCGTGTATAATTTGAATTAAAATAGTTAATACTAGTAATAACTGTAATCAACTACTACAATATGTTGTTAACAATAATGACTTGTATTAACTAACGTTATTCGATAAAACTTTTACGTCCCAGTAGTTAATTAAGATTACATGTACTTTTGTAATACATTTCCTGACTTAAAAGTTAAATCTTATAATGTATTACATGTTTTAAATCAGAAACATACATAATACACAGTAGAGTGTTTACTTGTTTGAGCCGTTTGGTGTTAAGGCCCGTGTGGACCGGGAGCTCATTCTATTTTCAAAAAACTGAGCGCCTGGTTGAGGCGGCGCGTGATCAAAATGCTACTATTATTTAACTTTGATGGGAACGCTACCCACTGATAATAGCTTGAGCACTTAGTAATCATAATATGTATATATATATATATATATATATATATATATATACATCAAAAATTAACTATACGTAGGTACAATACTACAATAATAATAAAAATATCTCACGATGTGAATTTAAGAATAATTAAAATAAATTGAATTGTCATATATTATTACATTAAATTAATTGTAACCTATATAAGCTCGGTGCTTTGTAGGTAACTTAGGTATTTGCTGTATAGATCTATACTTAAAGTTTAGTTTTAGGAAATATAGACAATTATCACGTAGATAGAAAAGTCGATATATACAATAATATCTGAAATCTGTTTATCTGGAGTCCCATTCATAAATGATCAGTTGAAAACTTTATATTATGTACTCGTAGTAGATCACACTAATATTATAAAGGTAAAAGTTCGTGAGTGTTTGTATGCTACTTCTTCACGCTCAAACGGATGGACCAATTTTGATGAAATTGGGTGTAGAGGTAGCTGACACCCTAGATTAACACAGGCTTTTTATTCCTGAATTCCTGGTCCGGACTTAAGCGGGTTAAACCGCGGGGCGCAGCTAGTTGTTCTATAAAATCTTGACTTAAATCTTACTAAGTATTTTATTTTTATTTTTATTCAAGATAGGCAAACGTTTGACCGCCATCTCACCTGATGGTAAGTGACGATGCGGTCGACGATGGAGCACGTTTGCCTAGAAGATGCCTATTCACTCGCGACTTAAAGAAGAAGTACTTATAAAACAAGTACTTACTTCGTATTGTATGTACTCATTGTTCACTCAACGGAACCTCTGAGTAATTTGTCGACCGCAATGATGTTCTTACAAATTGACAGGATCAGAAAGCCGCGGAAAGTAATTTTTTTATCGTCATTAACGCCACGGAAAATGATACCGGTAATCTACACCAGTAATACATTGTAATAGTTCAGGAAGTTAACTAATTGGTGGAAATAGTCGGCAGTTTAGTGTAATTTATGCGGGTAAAAGCGAAGAACCGATCTTACGAATATGATTATCACGACTATGAAAGCAAATAACGTTGTTATTATTATTGAAATATACGATTTTTTAATTGTATCACTTAAAAATAATACATTTTTGATGTACAAATTATTTCCAAAAACATCCTTTATAGGTCGTAATTAATACACAATGCAAAGATATAAAAAACTTACCCAAAAAAATTAAAACTCTCATTTTCATGTTTACAGCAGACAACACTGGCACAAAATAGTCTCAATATTTTTTTTTCCAAAATCAAAATTTTGAAATATGAATTTTGTATTCGGCGTTTGATTCGCGTTAACGCCGAGCCGCGTATGTTTAGATGCGCGTGCGCTGCTTGCGGTGGTGGTGGTTAGAACATTCACTTTCTACAGTTGTAGTGGGGCATGCGGGAACAGAGGGAAGCTAAGGGTTTGTTGACTTATCTTTGTATACATATTGTATACAATATATGACAATTTGACTCCAAATTGTATTGATCATTAATAAGACAAATTGTTTAGTCTAATATGACCTAATTGACAGCAATTTTGAGTCAGAAGTATCGCGTTGAATTCTTTTGTTTAACAATTGTATTGCAAGCGCATGAGATAATTTTGAAATAAATAGTACCAATATTTGCCAATTTTGTTAATTCTATCAATAAATAGTGCTGTAATTTTAATAATAATACAAGTATATTGTGTCGCATGGTTTGTGTGAGTAGAGGGATGGTGTATATTTAAACAAACGCATTCACACGCACAGCTCCACGCTAAGTTGAAAGACTTGTGTCGTGGGTAATAAATACACAAATATATCCCATGGGAAGAAAAAATTGGTTTCTACCGGGAATCGAACCTAGTAAAGACTTGGTCACTGCGCAAACTTGGTCGTTCATTGCGTTTGACCATTATATCGCGTGCTGGTATGTGATGATATGGTAAACACGCTAGTCCTAGTGTATTTCAAGGTTAGCTGCCGGAACATCGTTTTTAGTGATGATGGAGCCAGATTTTTCAATTAAGGACTACTTTTCTACTGATCATTATCTTATACACACACCTCAAACCCGTGACCTACTTATATATAATTTTAATTGTTTTTATCTAATAATGTACTATACCTACCGAATAATAGATCATTATGTTTATCTTATTTATTATTTAACATAATTTGACCTTGCACTTTTTTTATTCCGTAATATATACGGTATGTAAAAGTACGTACCAATTTTATTAATTAAAACTATTTTTATTTGTAAAATTATCTGTTTTTGCATGAAAAATACCTTATTATCAATAGCATATATTTTTTTACTAATAACTATAAATAACATATAATATTATTTATAAAAAAGCTTAGAAAGTAATGGTTGTTTACAGGTGATTTAAGGATACTGAATAGATAGAGGTGGTAGAGGTGGTAGAGCATTTTGTGAGTTGCTCGCCTGGCTTGCTACCAAAGTAGCTTACCACCATCAAGTTGAAAGTCTGCCGCCAAGCCAAATACGGTGTTCCGGCAGTTATCCTTGAGAGCCTACGTATTCCAGGTCTAGTGTGTTTACCAGCTTCGATCACATCGTCACTTACCATCAGGTGAGATAGTAGTCAAACACTAGCCTGTCACAAAAAAAAAAAAAAAAAAAAGATAATTTGAATGTAGTCGACTTTGATCACGTAGGTGATTACATTCACGGGTGATCAAAGGACACTAAAGAGACGCCTATAATTACCCAGGTGATCATAGTGGAATAGACCGTATGTATCTTAGGCTGAGGGTAGAGGTACATTGAAAAACAGGACTGTTTGCTCATATTAATAAACTCGCAGTACAAGCTAATTTACTCCTATTGCTCTATAAAAAGTAGTAATAAGTAAAAGTGTAAGCTGAATTCGATTAATTTTTCATTTTTATAATATCGATAAATATATTTCTTTCTTAATATCGAGCGCATTTCATGGCCGCGTACAATTTTGCAGATTAAAACTCTGGATGCACGGACTTGTTGGCAAGCGACGTTGACCATCAGACGAGCAACTTGCTCGTCTCGTCTCTAACTTTTTTTTTTTTCATATATCGCTATCTCACCTGATGGAAAATGATAATGCGTCCAAAGATGTAGCATGCTTACCTAGAAGAAACCTATTTACTATAGACTTGAAGACTTACTTTAGAAGAAACCTATTTACTCTAGACTAGAAGACTCCCAGATTATATTGTTCGGGGAACAAAGGGGCGGGCGGTGAGTTCCACTCCTTCGCTGTAGGGATGATAAATGTAGAAAACGCTTTGAGCGGATATGAGGTATGTCAACCATTAATGGATGACGTTGGTCAGTTCATCTTGTGGTCCGATTATAGAAAGGGCAAGGGGGATTCAACTGGTGTAATTCGTGTGCACATTCACCGAAATGTAAGGGATAGTACGCCGAAAGGCTAGCTACCTTACGTCGATGACTGAGGCTCTGCAACTTAGACTCAACTAGCTTGTCATCACTAATGAGTTGCTTTGCTCGCCGATCAATAGAGTCAAAAGCATCAAGCTGATACATGGCTGATATATCAAAGGTGAAAATAAAAAAAAATGATTATTTATATGCATTCAATAAACCATTTCCACTCAATTAATAATTGTGCTTATTTTATGTAACAATATTATCAGCTAGATATTGTTTAGTTCTAATGATCGTGTAATAAAAATGCATGCCTGAACATATCGTTGTTTAACATTGATATACTATTCGATTTTAGTGTACGATTTCTATCATACTGTACATTTTAATGTCGAAAGTTAGCTAATTATCCTTTCCTAGATTATGTATAGGCTTGCAACACTGCTGATTAGGTGTTGCACGTTAACATGTTTCGATGAAATTGCATTTTAGGGAAATTGTCGACACCATTTTAGATTGATCTAGATACTTTTAAATTATAGTATACTTTAAGTAAACAAGAAACAAAAATTTTAACACTAAAACCCGACTACACTGGCCTTAAATGGGTTCATAATTTTCTTTTTTCATTGGAAAAAAAATATTTTTTTGTTTTTCAACTTAAGGGGCAGGTATACGCCAATGCTAGCACCTTTTTAACCACAGCCAATTATCCGCCGTATACTTTTGCAAATAAAGGTGCATATTGCGTAAATTATATCGTGGCGGTTACGCAAGGTCAGGCGTGGCAATGTCACACGTAGCACTGTTTTTTATAGTTTTATTCAAAATACGTGATTAAACGCCTCAAAAAAAAAAACAAGCTGAAGAAATTATTTATCTAGTAAATATGCTTGATGAAATAACTTTTTACATTGTTTTTATATAAAATGGCGGAACGAAATGGTTACAAAAATACAAATTGACGTTATTTGCATGAGATTTTATATTGTTTTACTTTATATTCATAAACGTTAAGAATATTTTTAATTGCAATAAGGCATTAAGGCATCTTTTATCGTATCACACAAATTACAAAGAATATTTTTATTTATGTGTTTTTATTATGAATCCCGAGTAAAACGGTTACAAAAACAAGAATTTTAGATGAAATTCTGGTATTGCCACCTTAATGTGACGTCACATAGCCTATAACCAGCAGACAAAGAAGACGCTTACAAAGACACCTCATTTCTCTAATTATGATAAGTAGTTTGGAAGTTATGAAGGAGTAGATGAACATACATACGTACATAAACACTATTGCACACAGCGGTCAAAAACATAACACTCCCTTTTGCTTCGCCGTAGTCGGGTAAATACGGCAAATCATCGTTATCGTTTTATTCTCTTTTCCTATTGAGTGGCCTCTGGATTCGCCACAATATTAATTCTTCATGGAGGAAGAACATACACAATTATATCTATTTAATTTATATTAAGGAAGACCAAGCTTATAAATCTAACAATTTACAGGTTAAGCATAATACAATGAGCCAATTAAAGGTCCTCACGGTTAGAAAACATATAAATAATACAAATCAAGCTTATGAACAGCTAGGAACACAGTTAAACAATTAAATAGTTAGGTATAATGTAACTCTGTAAAATTATCTATATGGCTATACTTGTCTTTATGGCTTAGTTATCAAAAAAGTCACTGCTCAACAGCCGTCT
Organism: Lomographa bimaculata; assembly: GCA_948107665.1. Classification (NCBI taxonomy): domain Eukaryota; kingdom Metazoa; phylum Arthropoda; class Insecta; order Lepidoptera; family Geometridae; genus Lomographa; species Lomographa bimaculata. The sequence continues at coordinate 9,673,486 of OX403604.1, read as the reverse complement.
AGCCGACGCTATACTAGTATGGAATAGATCTAAATCTAGGCGCTTACTAAGTTTATTGAAATTTCTGCTCGCTCGCCATAAATATGAGTTTTGTCTGTAATTTGTATTAACTGAGGGTACATTCAGTAATATGTATAAATTATCCAATTTTCATCTAAACCTATTCAGCTGTTACAACGTGAAGAAAAACCAAACATACTTACACATTTACGCTCAAACTTTCGGATTTATATTATTAGAATGATTTGAATGATTTTTGTTTGTAAGGAAGTATATAGTACATTTAGCTAACAGATGACACAAACTGTTATGGCGTAGTACCTACGCAACATCCTGTGTAATAAGTATAACGAAAGTCTCCATGCTAACTACAATTTAACACATCAATTAGTATATATGTAGTATAAATCAAGACGATACGATCGCGCATCAATTTTAAGTGTAACTTGTAATTATATCGATATATTTGGCCTTTAATTACTACTTAATTTGCGACCGAGTTCATCAAACTCTGGTCAAAGACATAACTGGGTCTGGTTAAAGAAAACTTCAAGTTCTTTGAGTCCTCAAATTCCCTGTTGCTAAGGTCATTGGAAAACTAATTCCTTGTTGACGACCCAGTTGGCGCAGTGGACAGGTGTCCGCCCTCTGCGCCGTGGGTCCTGGGTTCGATTCCCGGCAGGAGCACCAATTCCTTCCCAAGGGATATTTGTGCTTCTGGTTCTGGGTGTAATGTGTGTGTGATGTGAATGTTTCCGGCACCCACGATACAAGTCTTTGAACTTAGTGTGGGGCTGTGAGTGTGAAAGCGTTTGTTTGTTTAGCGTTTGTTGTTGCTAAGGTCATCGGAAAAATTGCGTCTCAAAAATATTCAAAATGCCAGTGCACAGCACGAGCTTCTTCGATTCTTCTTTTACCGTAGAAGCATAGAAGAAATATATTTCTACTATGGTAGAAGCGTGTGTCTCTGGAATGCTCTGCCTGTAAATGTCAAACGTGCGCAAACTCAAGTCAAAAACTTTTATTTGTCCAATCTATATTATGTATTATAGGTAGGTACTTATATGTAATTATTTATTTATTTTATGTAAGTTTACTTGATAACATATTCTGATATTATTATTGGTATGTATTGTTTATGTTGTTCAAACAATGCTAGTATTTCTATTATTTAAAATTTTATTTCATTCTTTTTATCGCACCACCATCCCAACATTATCTTTTCGATTATATTTCCCAAGGTTGTCTGTAAGAGATTATGTACTGACGTATGAGAGATTATGTACGACGTGTATGACTGTATGTAACAATTATGAATCGATTTTGATGATTCTTCTTTGTTTGGCAGATCATATTTCAGAGGTGGTTTCATATACATTTTATCAACATTTAGCACTTTTAGAGAAAATGAAAATATAAGCGGTGAAGTTGGGTTTTTACTTTGCTTGCGTTTCAATTATTTACAACTTTTACTAAATTGTTCATCCCTAAAGCTCACTAACGATTGTTTTGTAGCATCTAACCTTGGTCCAAGAAAGGTAGAGACATTCTCTACAATAATAATTATTTTCAATGGCATGAGAATGGCCCAGAATTAATATGCCTAACGGTTATAAATCATTGTTTATATATATTACTCCAATATTGTAAAGGCAAAAGGTTGTGAGTGTGTTTGTATGTTTGTTACTTCTTCACGCTCAAACGGACCAATTTAGATAAAATTTGATAAGGAAGTAGCTGACGCTCTAAATTAACACATAGACTTTTTATCCCGGAATACCCGCGGATTCGGGACTTACGCGGACCTTTTTTAACCATACTCAATTATCCTTCTTACACTTTTGCACATAAAGGTGCATATTGCGTAAATTATATCGTGGAAAACGACCCTCAAAGAAATAAAACAAGCTGAAGAAATCATTTATCTAGTAAAAATATAAGTACATAAAATAACTTTCACATTGTTTTGATATAAAATGCCGCAACTAAATAGTTACAAAAATACAAATTGGAGATATTTGCTTAAAATTTGATCTTTTCTGTATATTTATTAACGGTTTAAATATTCAAAGAAGAAGGCATCAGATTGCGACGAGCATTTATGTTTATCTGGTTTTATAATGACTGCTGAGTAAAACAGTTACAAAGTCACTCGTTTTAGGAGGCAGTTTGGTATCACTTATCAATCTCACCCTTAACGATTAGATCAAAAATCTAACCTGTAGTCATATATTTGCCTGTAGTCTTGGGCAATATGACCTTTCTGCAATATAACATGTGAATCTTATATTATTATGCGTGACGGTTGCAGATCACACTGTATATGGATAGATCTGTCTGGGACTTGGCCAATGTGACCTTTTCTGCTGCAATGTAGGCTGCAAATGTCATTTGAAATTGAGCGCTTTTGATGCAGTGCGATGTTTTATAGAGGAGATCATTAGTCTATGGCTATATAAGGATAATCGAAACACATTGCAAAGTTGTATGTAACGTTCTAAATGTGATTAAAACATAAACAGAAACGCTTTCACACTCACAGCCCCACATTTAGTTCGATGACTTATGTCGTGGGTGCCGGAAACATTCACATCACACACGCAATCACGACCAGAACCAGAAACACAAATTTTCCTGTGTGCGAGATGTGAATTTCTCGTCACCCAAGCTGCGATACAAGTCCTCAAACTTAGTGCTTAAGGCTGTGATGTGAATGCGTTTATTTTAATATTTAGATCGGTAGTTTAAACTTTCTGTCCTATTCATGATAGGTTTGTTCCCTCAAACACAGACAAACTTTCGGATTTATAATATTAGTTGGATAGGATTAACATTCGAAGCGATACAAATGTTTGAAATTAATGAAAAATCAACAACGCCATTATTTTCACTTCTGCGTTTATTATTTTAAATTGCTTCTACATTTTTTATGACTCGGTCAATTCTAATTTGCAAGAGACATTGTAGTTTTTTCATGCCTAGCATATTGTTTATGATACACATTTATATGGCTTATTTTTCTCATAGATAACGAGCTATTCTAACCTAACTAGGTTGTTAACCAAATAAAATAATAACGATCTAGATTGCAACTGCAATTTAGATCGTTATTATTTAATTTGGTCTCCCTAATCATTAAAACAAGGCTATTTGTATCGTTACCTTTTGTTTTGGATACAAAATTATAATAAAATCCTTCGTATATTCTCACGATTTGATTTTTTGATTCAATGAAAACCTGTCTATTATACTACGAACAAATTTAGTTCTTATGAGCATAGTTGCACAACGGTATATTTATTTAACAATTATTTTTGCGTTAGCTTGTTTGTACCTAATTACGACGAATAGAGAATTTGTGAGACTAGCTTTTGAGCGTAATCTAGAAATTATCTCAGGTCTTATGAAACTTAGACAATACGATGAGACAAGCCATCTTTTTTGTTACCTAAAAGTACAATGGAAGCAATACCTTTGTACTCTTTTCTACATTCTTACCACAATGAGTTCGCCTATTTGCTTTTGTAATCTACTTAAGAAAATAATTAGTAGGTTAAATTGTGTTTTCTTTTGCCGACTTCCTCAAAAGAAGTTCTCGATCCGACTGAATATTGAATTTTTACCTTTATACCTTACTAGCCGTGCCCCGCGGCTTCGTCCGCTATTATCAAGTTAAAAAGTAGCCTATGTGTTAATCCTAGGTATAAGCTATGATTCCAAATGTTATCCAAATCCGTTCAGCCGTTGAAGCGAGAAGAGGGAACAAATATACTAACACAAAAACTTTCGAATTTATAATATTAATAGGATATGTATGTTTGTAAATTTCTATATTACCTCATATCGTCCCAACGGCAACGTTTCGGACGTTTTTCGGCGCTAATTTGTTGGTCGTTAATATTACTTTTAATAATTTAAACGTAGGCAAAGCTTATAAAACCGACTTAACCGCTTATGTTTTGGTTTTGGCTTGATCGATTTCGATAAAATGTATAGGGGACCTCTGAAGTATAATTTACCAACACAAATGGGGGAGAAATCGGTGAACTTATATAAAAAAAAACATGCAGTCGAAGCCTCCTTGAAGAAAATTACAAAATACTAAAAATATATTTAAGTCATAAGTTTAAATTTAATTTAGTGCATTGCTTATAAGTCGATTATTTTGCAGTCGGATTTTACGATGATTCAAAATTAAGTTATTTAAAAAAAAAATATGAATGTTACGCGATGTCTCCGCCAATTATGAATCGATTTTGATGTTTTTTATGTTTGGGTGATTACACTTTAGAGGTGGTCCCATATAAATTTTATCTAAATCGGTCCAGCCAAAACCAAAATATAAGCGTTGAAGTCGGTTTTTTTAACCTTTACTTGCGTTTAATTATTGTGGTACCTATAGTATATTATTTCATATTCGGTGTACAGTAACTGATTTGGATGAATCTTTTTTTGTTTAATATTTATGAACACGAAGGGTTGTAAAAGGATTGGAAATCGGTTTTTGATTTGAAAAATGGTTTTATTCATCAACTCCTTCTGGAACGACTATGATTCGCTCCTCCTCTTCCTTTAATGCTAGCTGCAATATAAGCTGTATTATTATAATTTTTTCTTCTCTACCGATCGTACATGCCACTGAGAGGTCTACTCGATTTCTTATTCATTAATTTATTCTGTTGGAAATTTAGCTGTAGGTACATTTACACTACAAAACAAAAGAAATAAACAACCACATTTACACTCACAGCCTGACACTAAGTTCAAAGACTTATATTGTGGATGCTGGAAACATTGTGTATGTTCACACCCAGAACCGGAAGCACAAATGTTTTTGTTTTTTTTTAGGAAAAATTGTGTTCTCTCTGGGAATCGAACTTGGTGCTTAGAAGGTCAATGCACAAACTACCACACGCCAGCAGGCTGCGTAAATAATAAAAACATGCAAACAAACGCATGCACACTCACAGCCACACGCTAAGTTCGAAGACTTGTACTGTGGGTACCGGAAACATCACATGCAGAATCACACCCAGAACGCGGAACTCAAATTTCCCTTGGGGAGAAATCTCGTGTTCCCGCCGGGAATCGAACGCGATACCTGATGCTTAGAAGGCATACCCAACTAAACCAACGGGCAGTTCGAAAAACTATAACCATTTCGTAAACCACAAAGACAAACGATTATATTTTCTAAAAAAATTAAGCAACTGTGCTAAGTTTGAAAAATGTGTAACAACATTAATTCAAAACCAAAATTCTAAGCAGTATTGCTAAAACTCAAAATGTTACGAAACCTCAAACTGGATCAATACATTAAAGATTAGTTATGGAATAAAACAGTTATCAACGGAATATTAAACTAATGAGGCGTATGTTGAATAATAATGAACGTATTACGTAATTTGTTATATGTGGTTTCTATTTTTTTGATAAAATGTTGGTATTGCCTTCCTAGTTGCCCAGATATACGAATTGGTTACGCATTCTTGATTCCTTTTGTGTAACACAATGACTTATTCAAAGTTTGAGAGTGTTACATACACATAAACGCTTTCACACTCACAGCCCCACATTAAGACTTGTGTCGTGGGTGCCGGAAACATTCACATCACACACACAATCACAACCAGAACGAGAAACACACATTTTCTTGGGGAGAACACTTATGTTCCCGCCGGGAATCGAACCAATCGAATATCTAAAAAAAATTGCCAAACACTTACGTGGTTCTGCCTTAAATAATTTAATTTTAATTGCCATTTTTGGCCACAGCTTTACATACTCTCTAAGAATTGGCAGTTATCCTGGTATACCGGGAATCAAACCTAATACCAGCTACTTAGAAGACGAACTAAGCCAGGGGGCAGTCCAACGAATAAAAAGTCAAATGAAAAAGAGATTGTCAAAAATAATTAAACGCAAGCAAATCTTAAAAAAATCGACTTCACCGCTATATCTTCGGAACTTTGATCAGATTCAACGTATTATACACGCATTATTGACAATAATTCAAAAACTAGTGATCAGATCCTGATCAAATTTCAATGGGACCACATGACAAGCACCAGCTTTCAAATAAAAAAATAATCATCAAAATTAGCTCACAACGAAAGAAGTTATGAGGTAACTTTTAAAGTAGGGTAAACGAGAACATCGTCAAAGTAGTCCACAAAATTGGCATAATTGACGATATTGGTCAAATTTAATTGGGACTAATTAGAAAGCAACATCTTTCAAACTATAAAAAGTTTTCGAAATCGGCTCACGTGTAGAGAAGTTATAAGGTAAAACACATAAAAAAATGAACCTATTATAAGAAAAATGTGTGTACGGCCTGCGTATTCCAGGTCTAGTGTGTTTACCAGTTTCGATCACATCGTCACTTACCATCAGGTGAGATAGTGGTCAAACACTAGACTGTCACAAATAAAAAAAATAAAAAAACATACATTATAAGTAAAATGCTTATAAGTAAAATTGGGGGCTGAGTCACCCACGTCCGTAGGAGGATACCCCTTAAGTCTGACTCCCTACAGAGGTCCCCGGGTGGTGCTAATCAGGTGACATTTGAGAGGTGGTAGAGCATTTTGTGAGTTGTTCGCCTGGCTTGCTACCAAAGTAGCTTACCACCATCAAGTTGAAAGTCTGCCGCCAAGCCAAATACGGTGTTCCGGCAGTTATCCTTGAGAGCCTGCGTATTCCAGGTCTAGTGTGTTTACCAGCTTCGATCACATCGTCACTTACCATCAGGTGAGATAGTGGTCAAACACTAGCCTGTCACAAATAAAAAAAGAAAAAAAAAATGTACACCATTTTTACAAGTGCCTGATTACAAGGAAGGCAACACTGATTATAAGAAATTGTCGTCATTAATTCTATTTTTGCTGGCAAGTTTTATACGCGCCATTTAGGAAATCCTGGTTGTATGGCGGTGTGGCCCTGATTATATGGCGGTAATTATCTAGTTACTTTAAAATTATGCAATGAATTATAAATGTAAATATATTCCGTCAATATCATCCAATAAAAACTTATTTTTTTCTTTGGCTCCGCAATCTATGTGCATTCATCCAGTTTTAAGTAATAAAATATTTTACTGTATTATATACTTGTTGTTCTCCACGGCTTCACCGCGTTAATTTCCCAAATATCATCAAAAGGCTAATGCCGTTACAAAAAGTAAGAGAAAATGTTTTTTTTCTTTTGTATTTTTTTCCGATTTTTAATAGTTATTCTGCTATTTAGTGTGGAGATAAATCCAACAAATCAAAGATCATTAAAATCGGTCCACCCGTTCTCGAGTTGTAAGTGTTCGAACAAATCCGACTTTGTTTTACATACTTATATAGATTTCATTTAAGAAATTAAAGTCCCAGTCATAAGTTACTGTCAAAGTCAAGTCACGCCTAATAAAGTAGAACCTTTACTAAAGCAAAAGCGAAAATTACGTTATCAACTACCTACTAGGATTTGCCTACACTTATACACGATTACAAAGTATCATCGTCTTAACCGTTAATCCACCATTATTACACATTAACACTAGAAGAATCACAAGTTTCGCAAATTAATACAAAGTCGACAACGCCATTTTTTCCTACCTCGTCGGACTTTTTATATAATTCTGTAAACAAAGCGGGTATCAGTACCGCCGACGATTTTTAAAGGACTTTAAAAAAAGGAGGAGGTTCTTAATTCGACTGTTTTTTTTTATGCATGTTACATCAGAACTTTTTTGTAGGTGAACCGATTTGGATTTTTTTTTTATTTGAAAGCTTGTGCCTTCCATGTGGTCCCAATTAAATTTGACTATAAATAGTATTTTATTCATTGAATCTGATCAAGGGTTCCAAAAATAAAGCGGTGAAGTCGGTTTTTAAGCTTTGCTTGCATTTAAATTATGTACTTAATTATAAATAATAAAAAATGTGTAATTATTTACAGTCCCTTTTTATTGTTTTAAAACATATTGTCTTACTCATATAATGGACCAGCTGGCAATCCTATTATCAAGATTTTACTGGCCACCTGAAGGAAACAGACATGGCTTAACGACTGTTGTCTCATGACTAACAACCGGAACCAATTTCTTAGCAGTCCTAATCATGAAAGATACGTTAAGATTTCACTATTTCTTTATAAGAAACATACTTTATCGGCTTTTTTTAATCGCTTTAAAGTAGATCGCCTCCTCCCAATCCTCATTTGCTTTAAGATTTATTATAAAAACGGCATTAGGTAAATTTGCATAAAAACATCTAGTCATTTCAAAATATGCAATCTATGAATTTGCAAGCATGCATTAATTTTGCATAAATAATAGGCATCCTTGTTTCAGAAGAGATTAAAGATATGGCCTAGTGAGAGTCGGACTCACGCTTCGAAGGTTCAGTACAAGTCTAGGTACAACCTCACGATGGTTTGTTGAAAGTTTGATTCCCCACAGGAGCAGTTTTCCTTCCCAAGTGACATTGAGAGTGTGATATGTAAATATTTCCGGCACTCACTATACAAGTCATTGAAATTAGTGTGGGGCTGTGAAAGTGTAAATGCGTTTGTTTATTTGTTTCATGGCGTGGACCTGAATTACTAATTTGAACTTGGCCAGTTTTAATAATATGTTACTTAAGGAACATGATATAAAATTTTACCTTCACAGCGCCCGAGGCGCGCGCCCCGGGCGCTGTGAAGGTAAAATGTATGGCGATTGGCGAGTATGGGACCTTGATATTCTAAGCGCCCGCTACTCCTCCCCCCGCGCTGCCGCTTTGTAAACTGCCGTCATAAGGAAAAATGACGTATCTGCATTTTTGCCAAAATTGAGTTTATGAGATATGCATCATCGGAATCAGGGAAAATAGACGCTTTTACTATTAGTTTTAAAATATTCAAACGCAACCCTATAAAGCTTACTTTTAATTTAGAAGTATCTGCTACAAGTCATAACATATACTAAATAGTAAAGACATTTCTGATGTACCTACATAACTCAATTTTGACAAAAATATCAGTTACGTCTTTTTTCCTAATGACAGCAGCAGAGCGCGCGCGGGCGCTTTGTATATCAAGTCCCAGTTCATTTTAAAATCTCTCCAAGTTAAAAACTTATTTGTTTTAAATTATCAAATCGAATCAAATCAAATCAAAATCGTTTATTCACATGGGCCCCAAAGAGGCACTCATGAAAGTTAATGAATCTACTGCCAGATTCGCAAAATTACAGCCATCTCGAGAAGAACCTGGCAAGAAACTCGGCGGCGCATTTTTTTTTTCATTCATTTTTTTAAAACAATTCTCAATTTTTTATACATAATTTTCTTAACCTAGGTGTTATTATAGTAGTCGCTAGAAAGAGCCTGTGCCTCCATGCATCCTTGTCATTAATATAGTCTTTTTAGTATTAAAATTAAAACGGGAATTAGCTTGACTTACGCGTTGTCGATGTCTAAGTCGACAATTGTTTCGGCTTCATTCGGAAGCCTTCTTCAGGATAAAGCTAATTTTAATTTTAATTTAATAGTTCAAAATGTGCGTGTGTTTTTATCAACTTATTTGTTTTATCACAATAAAAACATATACCTTGCAAATTAAGTTTAACTGTATCCCGTTTCTTAAACTTTTGTTTCTAGTTTTCCTTAAAATAACTCGTCGTTGCCCCGAACAGAGATCTCGCGCTTACATTTGCCTAATAGAGAATATTAATAGCAAAATAGAGTTTATTTTTTCGTAGCACTTTTTTTTTATTGTGTTGTTTAAATACTGGATATAACGGCTAACGTAAGTATCAGCTTTAATTGTGTAGTTTTACATATTCTCTGAAATTTTCAAGTAATTATTTTGTACTTATGGCTTAAGCCCTAAATGACCATACCGAGAGGGTTCATAATTGGTAGATAATTTAAATTTTACCATCTAATTTACATTGTGGAATGCAAAAAAATATATGAATATGAAATGTATCCGCGGATCATCGGACGGAAAGACAGACGGATGGACAGACGGACAAACTGCTGATCCACCCAAGTCAACATAGAGATCACTTCGCTCGATCGATTATATAATTATAAATGAATTAAGCTACTTATTGTCATTAACCATTTATATGTCAGGACAGACAGACAAATCGCGTAGGCTTAGTGAGAGAGTCCCTTTTGTACCCAAAGGTACGGAACCATAACAATTTATTGAATATTATTAAAATATAATTAAACAATAACAAGCAACCTTGCTATAACATTATATTGTTTCACAAAATTGTTTTTAATTACACACAATTTATTGTTATATATGTAATTATGCTAAATTCTAAGAGCTTTTTGTTATTTTACAAATAACCTGTATATTTAACCTCTGTAACGGCTATAAATATTTAAGTGCTACTGGTATAGAGGTATGCTTATATATAGATCGGGTTATGCCACTGCGCTCCACGAAATAGTGGACATCGCTCCACGAGCACAGTTTCTGACTTTTAATTTACCAGTACATTTATTCCACTGTGCTCCACGAGAAAACTATCAAGTACAGACAGCAAGTAAAGCTCAAATAAAATTGTAAATATAATATGTGGTTATTAAGTTTCGCTTCTTTTAGGCGTTTCTAAGAAATGAGACAAACAAAACAATCGTCTTCAATAGAATAGCATCAGTCTGGCAAAAAAAAAAAATTCTAGACCGTTTTCAACTGGCATCAAAAAAGGATGTTCTCAATTCGACTGTATGTTTTTTTTGTATGTATTTTGCGCAATAATTCCGCCAATTAATGAATCGATTTTGATGTTTTCTTTTTGTTTGGTAGATTATACTTCAGAGGTCCCATATAAATTTTATCGAAATCGATCAATCCAAAACCAAAATATAAGCGGTGAAGTCGGTTTTTTAAGCTTTGCTTGCGTTTCAATTATTATCTCGATTTTCGGGCGGTATTTAATATATCATACTACTAATACTACATATCCGAAAGTTTGTGTGTAAATTTGTTAGTATGTTTGTTCCCTCTTAACGCATTAACGGCTGAACGGATATTGATAAAATTTTAAGTGTACATAGCTTATACCTAGGATTAACACATAGGCTACTATTTAACTTGATAATAGCAGGCGAAACCGCGGGGCACGGCTAGTAAGTAATATAGGGTTGTCATTTTGCTCGATCTTCATTTGTTTTATCCGATTTTTATTACTTCGAGTCATTGCATGTGTATCCTTTATTAATTTCAAGCCGTATAAAGCATTTATTTATTATGTCATTATTATTAATGAAACTAATGTTTGTGGAATCACGCCATCTCTGTTTTAAGTGTAGAGGCACAACAAATTTGATCAGGCACGTTACTATAGACCGAAATTAAGTGAAAGGTTTTTAAAAGTAGAACCTCTTAGTTACTGCACTGTCATAGGAAGAGTTGATTCCCGGTTTTCTCACTAGATAGAGCTGTTAGCAAAATCGACCACGGTACTTGAGGAACTTGTTGGATAGGAGATTTGCTGTGAAAAAAACATTGGTGTTGTTGATCTTGTATTGGTTTGCAAAACATTCGATTCTTCGAATGTTAATGTGTAATAATGGTGGATTAATAACCGTGAATAGTGTGTGAACGTGCTTGACTGTATGCAAACCACACAAAGTTGAAAACGTGATTTTCACTTTCCCTCCAAAACTCCAATAAAATTTCTAGTAAAGTTTCTACCACTTTGACTTGACTACGCCTGGACTTTGACTCTTTTACTTGATTTTGACTGTGACTTGCAACTTGGATTTCTTATACGAAATATGTAATACCTATACTAAAATATTTACTACTTACTAGCCGTGCCCCGCGGCTTCACCCGCTATTAAGTTAAAAAGTAGCCAATGTGTTATCCTAGGTATAAGCTATGAATATTCCAAATTTCATTCAAATCCATTCAGCCGTTAAAGCGTGAAGAGAACAAAAATTACTTACACACTAACAATAAAACTTTCGGATTTATAATATAAGTAGGATAGTACGAGCACGAGCTAAATGCCCATAGATTGCGAAGCCAAAATAAAAAGAAAACTTCTTAGATATAGTGGACTGGTAGTAACGTAATCTTTCCTGATCTTTCATGAAATCATGATAGTTACCTATTAACTCTACCTACAAATAAAGGAATATTAATACTAATTAATATCGCTTATTTTGTTTTCTGTAACTGATAAGCAGCGTTTGACCACTACATATCTCACCAGGATGAGGTATTTGAGAGTGTAAGCACTAAACACGCTAGCTTTCAAATATAATTAGTTGTCAAAAATAGCTGCAGGGACACCATTTAGTGCTTAGTTTTTCGGGTGATCGGTAGGTACCTACATACTCGTATTATTAAGACTGTCAAGCATCTTTTGCCTAAATGATTACAGGATCTTATTTAGTTTCACCTGCTCCGTTATCTGTCAGTCTGTAATCAAATCTTGCAAGCTAAATTAGACCCTTTGAAAATTAAAACTATCGTGAGTATTACACATAATTAATGTTGTGTACGGCTTGAAACACGTCTAAATTTCGACTTACTTTGTATTCGACTAGTTTCGGACAAATTTGTTGTCCTTCATCAGGATGAGTCAGACGCGCGATACGCAGAGGCGAGCGGCTCGAGCCTTGGCGCGTGACTACAAAGTAAGTCGAAATTTAGACGTGTTTCAAGCAGTACACAACATTAATTAAATTAGACCCTCTTCCCGATGTCCAATTAGAATCGAATTTGGTGTACCTACATGTATCTTCGGTGATGCTTAATACAATTATATGGTACCATGGAGCTGGTTTGATGGAGACGGAAGATGGTCATAGGAACTTCTGAACTAAAAAAGATAAACCCATCGAGTTTGGGCTCGTTTGATTCGTCTTGACAAGTTATCTCTTGTTATATAATTCTTTAGTATTTTTTTATTATCTAGTAAAAGCTTGATAAAAAAAAAGGAAGCATATACTTATTTAGATCGATTCAGTGCAGTCTTTATTTATGCTAAATAGACAAGCATTTGACCACTATCATACCTGATAGAAAGTGACGATGCGGCCAAAGATGGAACATGCTGACCTAGAAGATACTTATTAGAGATAGTGGTGGCTTGACTGTCGACCATAAAAAAAGTAAATGAAACAAAATATATAATAAATCGTATATTTGACTAGCTCTACATTTATTTATCTACTATATATCTACATACATAAAATCCTGTTTATCATAAAAATATAAACTTAATAATAAATACGTATATAACTACACAATGCAATACTCTAAGTTTTTACTCGCATAAGTCACAGTTATTGTCAACCCAATATCATCCATCCCCTAGTCCACAGTTAATCTTTTATATAAAACTAGCTGCGCCCCGCGGTTTCACCCGCGTTGATAATGATGAAAAGTGATGATGATGAAAAATAGATGTTGGCCGATTCTCATAGATACCGGATAAGCACAAAAAATTTCATCAAAATCGGTCAAGCCGTTTCGGAGGAGTATAGCAACGAAAACTGTGACACGAGAATTTTATATACAGTGGAACCTGGTTAATTGGGATCTCAAGGGACCAAGAATGTTGTACCATTTATTGAGTGTTTCCATTAATCCAGTTTTCCAATTAGGCAGGTTTAAAATTATAGTTGTCTCATTTACAGAGGCTCCTGCTTATAGAGGTTGAAATGTATTTTCTATTTCATTTTTAGAGGGAGAGGTGGAAATGTTAATAAAAATGCGTATTTTTGGTGTAATGAATCTAATATATATAATATATATCTATAATATATTAGATTCATTACACCAAAAATACGCATTTTTATTAACATTTCCATTTTCCTGTAGGTATGAATGTACAAACATTATGTATAACGTGGAATTTTTTTTTTTTTTTTCATCAAGTTTGATATTTACGTTTGGGCATTTTGTACACTTTTACTCCCTTGTTTTTAGGTCAAAACTTGAGATAGTACTGACAAACAAAGCGTATGCGAAAGACATTCTAATGTGTAAACAAAAGTGTCAAAACCTGTCGCAACCTGTTAATTTGTCTCATTTATAGAGGGAATTGAGTTACAGAGTCCCAATTATATAGGTAAACATCGATTAAATCCTAGAAATCAGATCTCATATAACCAGGTTCGAAAAGTCCCATTAATAGAGGTTATTCAATGAAAAAGTACCGGGACCTCATTGTAACTCTCAATAATAGAGGTTTCTCATTTATCCAGGTCCCATTTAACCAAGTTTCACTGTATTAGAAGATTCTCGTGTCACAATGTTAGTTACCTTACTCCTCCGAAACGGCTTTACTAATTTTTACCAAATTTTATATGCATATTCAGTAGGTCTGAGAATCGGCTACTATCTATTTTTCATAGCCCTAAGTGATAAGGGTGGTTCACCCTTAAATTTTTTTTTTAATTTTCGGACAAAAAAAATTATTTTTATTTTTCTATGATTCAGCATTGAAAAATACATACAACCCTAAATTTTCACCTTTCAAAAATTAACCCCTATTTATTTATTGAACAAAAAAAAATTCCTAGAAATAATGTATATGGCAAAACGTTTGCCGGGTCAGCTAGTTCTATATATAATTATTGTAAAGGCGTGTGCAAACATAAAACGGCATCAACTTCTAACATAAGAGATGTCCGTCGTATGTTTGGACACGCCCGATATGTTATTATTAAAACGTAACTATACCAAAGGGTCTCTTAGCGTTGGTTACGGCTCCGCTAATGCCTTACAAAGGTCCGGTAATTGACCCGTGAGATAAAATAAATATATATAACTACGCTTGTTAGGATATGATCATTATACTTAGTATAAAATATATAACAATAATATATACGAGTTTAAAAATCTAATAACCGACTTCAATCGCAAATATCTCCGAAACTTTATCAGATTTTGATCAAGTTATAATCGAACCACCTGGGAATTATATTTAAACAAAAAAAGAATTTCTCGAGTCGATCCAGGCGTCTTAACATAATCGGGGAACATACATAAAAAAAGATACCGACGAATTAAGAACCTCCTATTCTGAAGTCGGTTAAGAATGTAATGTTAATTGATTGTAATGAAAGCATTCGCATATTAGTCAATTGGCAACTAAATGGAAGAATTCACGGGAAAATATAACACATTTTACAAGCTTTTATTTAACTTGCAATGTAAGTAACTATGTTTGTTCGGGTGGAATCTTGTAACTCAATTTTGAAGCAGATATCTTCAACCGATTGAGCTGAAATTTTGTGTTCACGTTTAGTTTGGATGACAATGCATGGTTAGCTGTGTGACGTCATTCTAAGTCCAACATGGCGGAACACCCAAAATGGCGGTAAAGTTATTTTTAATGCACTCCTACAATATGGGTATCAAATGAAACCGCTTGCTGAGAATAACTCGAAAAATAAAGTGACGTCACTCTAAATCCAATATGGCGGAATTCCAAAAGATTGTTTTTAAATAAGTTTAATAATAATATAATATAATTTACTTATAAACAGTTATCATTAATGTTAGAAACCAAATAATTATCATCTATTTTTTATTCTTTTTTAAGGACTCTGATATTTCGGCGCCGTTACAAGCGCCATGATCACAAGAACTGAAGTGAAGATGTGGCCGAAAACATAGCATGCTTGCCTAGAAGATACATGTAACAGTAGGTGTTTATGAAACATTATTTACTAAAAATATGTCATCTTTCGGTAAGTGCTGATGAGGTCTAATGTGGTAAGCATTAGACCTAGAATTAGAACAGGCTCTTGAGGATAGCTGCTGGAACACCGGTGACTCGTGGTAAATTTTACTCAAACTTGTTAAACAACAAATATTCGGTTAGCCAGTTGATTGCTTATCGGAAAAAGTATCTTATCCAAAAATGACGCAGTCACGTGTTCACACTCACAGCCTCGCACTCAGTTCGAAGACTTGAAATTAGGCGTGTCGGTAATATTCACATCTCACATACAACCACACCCAGAATTACTATAGTGTTGGTATTTTTTGATAATTTTATCGTATATTTGTTATAACAAGTGGTTCACATTAAACTAGATAGATTATGTGTTTAACAACTTCGACCGCATCATCACTTACCAACAAGTGACAATAGCTTACTCAAGAAAATTTTAACGTGATTTATTTACTAGTCCCTTGTACCAACTATATTATATTATATACTTTATCTATACATAATGTATATTATTATTTAAATACACTTTACTTTCTTACCCTTATCAATTATAATATAGGTAACAATACATAGGTATATAAATATTAATTACCTAGATAATAAAGATGATTTGGTAACTTAGCAGTAAAATCACTTTTAGATTGATGTGGTTATCTTCTTATATCTATCTATAAATTATAGAATGCGTACTTATGTTATAAATATTTATGGTATAATAATAATTATGTTAAGTAAAATATAAGATTATTATTGCATTTAAAATATTTGTTTATTTGATGGTGTATGATATATACGAGTTACGAGTTTAAAAAACTAATAACCGACTTCAATAGCAAATATCTCCGAAACTCTTCATCAGATCTTGATCAAATTATAATATAAACACCTGGGAAGTGTTATGTACCTTTCCAGGTGTTTATATTATTTTTTGCTTTTTTTTTATACAGCGTGGTAATGCTTGCTGCATTACCACGCTGTATAGCAAAAAATAGTTGATATATTTCGAAAAACAGCGCGTTAGGCTACTTTGTCTTGCTGACTGTACATACGTTATTTAGTTTGACGTTACGTTTCTTTATTGTTTTAAAATGTAATATTTATTTTGTGATGCCTATGTTATAAACATATTCGAGGACAAAAAAAAACAAACGTAATGCCACAAAACGGGTGAAGCACAATAAGTACTATATATTTCGCTTGTCATAACGCGAGCTTTACGCACACAAATACACCAAAGGTCCGACAATCGGCGCCAAAACACCTAGTAACTATTAAGTTGTCTGTGGCAGCTTAAAGCGAGATGGACGCACACCACCACCCTAGCCAAAAACCAAAACGCTACGTCTCTATTCTATCAAAAGAAACGCTTCCTAAATGTAACAGACCTTCAAACGTATACGAGGTTTAAAATATATTGACTTGTTATTTAGCGCTCACCTCGATTGCAAAGTTACAGACTTGCAATTGGAATCCTTTGTACACAAGTTTTAAAGCCGGCTACATCTGGAAAGCGTTTCTTTTGATAGAATAGAGACGAAGCGTTATGGTTTTTCGCTATGTGGCTGGATTGCATGCTTCACTTTGATTGAATGAGATAACGTTTTAAAGTCGGCTACATTTGGAAAGCGTTTCTTTTGATAGAATAGAGACGAAGCGTTATGGTTTTTTGCTATGTGGCTGGATTGCATGCTTCACTCATGATTGAATGAAAAAACGTTTTAAAGTCGGCTACATTTGGAAAGCGTTTCTTTTGATAGAATAGAGACGAAGCGTTTTGGTTTTTGGCTAGGTGGCTGGATTGCATGCTTCACTCATGATTGAATGAGATTACGTATTAAAGTCGGCTACATTTGGAAAGCGTTTCTTTTGATAGAATAGAGACGAAGCGTTTTGGTTTTTGGCTAGGTGGCTGGATTGCATGCTTCACCCATGATTTAATGAGATTACGTTTTAAAGTCGGCTACATTTGGAAAGTGTTTCTTTTGATAGAATAGAGACGAAGCGTTTTGGTTTTTGGCTAGGTGGCTGGATTGCATGCTTCACCCATGATTGAATGAGATTACGTATTAAAGCCGGCTACATTTGAAAAGCATTTCTTTTCATAGAATTGAGACTAAGCGTCCTGTTTTTTTGGCTAGGTGGCTGGATTGCATGCTTCACTCATGATTGAATGAGATAACGTTTTAAAGTCGGCTACTCTTGGAAAGAATTTCTTTTGATAGAATAGAGACGAATCGTTTTGATTTTTGGCTAGGTGGCTGGATTGCATGCTTCACCCATGATTGGATGACATTACGTCAGTAGTTCTTTCAAGTCCGAGTACATTAACAATTATCAACAAATGGTAATAAAGAATGATGTCACATTATCTAAAAGACATCGAGTCTACCGAACATCAGTAGTTCCCCAGTAACAGTTGATCGTCGCATCCTCTTCTTTTTCCGAGCTGATGGCAGAGCTGTGGTGACCCCACTATGTCTCCCATGAATACGCTGAGGAGGTAGAACTCCTTGGATTGGTCGGCGGACCGTTTGTATTGCCTGGAAAAGAAGTGTGTTTGATTATTAACTGGAAAGAGGAGATTAGTTTCAAACATTTTTTAACCTTGGTGTAGTACCTTCTGTGTTTATAGCATTGCAGTACAAATATGGTATACGCTGCGTTGAAGTCACTGTCTACTATATATATATGTACCTATACATTCTTAAAATGATGCGCTGAATGTTTATTGTGTACCCACACTAAGTTTGATGACTTGTATTATGGGTGCCCGAAAAAATCACATCACAGACAAACACACCCAGAATCAGAAACAGAAATTTCCCTTGGGGAGAAAACTTGTGTCTCCACCAGGAATCGAATCCGATACCCGTTGATTTAAAGGCGAACGCGCACCCAACTTAGCCAACGGGAAATAGAAAATCTCGTGTCACGGTGTTAGTGGTCGAACTCATCCAAAACGACTCAACTTATTTTAATTGTTTTTTTTTAGTATAATTGGTAGGTATGAGAATAGATCCTAAAGTATTTTTCACCCTCCTACCCACCACCCTCCATTTTTTTATCGTGATTTTAGTAATTCTGTATGAACAATATCCAACAAAAAGGTTTTGGTATTGTATTAAAGTACTAGGCGACCATAAACGTGAAAGAGGTAAAACACTTTTTCTAAACGTGGTATTGCAACACATGTCGGGGTACAGCTAGTAAAATTATAAAAATACTAGTCGTTCGCGCCGAACTGAGATCTCGCGTCTACATTTTTACCTTTTATATAGAGAATTTTATCATAGAGAAAATCTTTTGAAGTTACTTGCTTATAACTTTTTTTCAATATAATAATCGTTTAATTTCTGTATCTGTTGTTCAAGTGCAGGATATAATCGATATTATACGTAATTTTTAGCGTTCAGTGTGAAGCCGTTTTGAGATAGACCCCAGGATAAAATATGTCCAAAAATAGCGACTTTGGTGGCCTACCAAATCGTAATTTTCCAACATAGATATTTTTTTACCGGTTTCGTACTCTACTTATCAAGCCCTTTTCAATGATAAAAAGGTAAAAATGCAAAGGTAGATAAAAAAAATTAAAATATTTTGCTCCCCACATACATGTATGGGAGCCCCCTTAAAATTTTAAAAGTCATTTTTTGCTTCGGGCCGTAGTTATACATATTCTATGAGAATTTGAAGTCATTTGCTTATATTGCTTAGACGCTAGATGCTGCTGACAGACGGATGGACTGATATTTTATTTTTATTTTTATTGGAAAACTAACTGCTAGGTACATGAAATAATAAATATCTATGAAACTAAGGCCAATTAAAAGTTTTCACTGATAAGCTAACTAATTAGATTAAAAAAACACACATTAAATATAATTGTAAAATTAAGTATAGGTTTGTTAGTTAATAATAATTGAAAGTACGAATACAATACAATTTTTTTTGAAACAAGTATACAATACAAATTTCGTTAAATTATCGTTTAAGACAAAAATGTTAATGCTACAAAGTTTGTTGATAAATAATAATTATTTGAGAGTAGAAAAAAAGCGATCGTTGTAAATCCGCTTAAACTTAGACGCTGGGATAACAAAAACATCCAAATCTATTTCATTAGCGAGTTTGTTACACCTACAAGCTCTAATTAGAAAACTATTTTGACGGTAATTGCATCTTGCTGAAGGAATATTTAATATATTAGGTTTGCGTGTGTACGCCGTGAGTGCTCTCAGCCCTAGCTCACCGAGAAGCTCCGGACAGTCAATAGTACCATTGGCTTTATTTAAAAGAAAAGAAATATCAGCGGCCTCTCGTCTCGCATGTAAAGGGAGTAGGTGGAATTTTTTACATCGAGAAACATAATTTGGCAAAAATGTTTTAGCGCGAAATTGGAGATAACGCATGAATCGCTTTTGAATGCCCTCGATTCTGTTTATGTAGATTCCGTATACAGGGTTCCAGACTTGCGAAGCATACTCAAGGTGGTTACGAACGTAAGTGCAATATAATATTTTAAAGGTTTTCATTGAAGAAAAATCAGAGGACATTCGTAGTATGAATCCTAATGCTTTTGAGGCTTTATTGACAATCGTATTAACATGCTCATCGTATAGTAATTTTTTGTCAAATGTTACGCCTAGGTCTTTAATTGTAGATTCGCGTGCAATTTGATAGTTTTTTATATAATAATTGTTAATTATTGGGTTTGGCTTACGAGTGTAAGAACATACATAACATTTAGACACATTTAGATCTAGTTTATTAGTCGTACAATACCTTTGAAAACGGTATAGATAATTTTGAAGTAAATAGATGGACGGACAAAATGCGGAAAGACCCAAGTCGACTAAGAGCTCTCGCTTCGCTCGACCAATTATATTCCCTTGCTCTAAGTAATATAAAAATACAGTCGTAATCTCTCTACAATAACAAAATAACAGGGAAAAGCACATTCAATCTCATCTCCAGTAGACTAATATTTTCCTTGTCAATAATAACAAAGGGATATACGGAACCAATTCAGCAATCATTGTAAACTCACGAGCATTACAAATCTTAGCTTTTTGTGTATCTCAATTCAAGACTCTATTTCGTCACAGATAAGTCTCATTATAATTCCCATGTTGCGACTTCGTTTTTGTAGTAATCTTATGAAATTGTAAATATATAATATCGGCTGTATCACTTTGAGATAAAGATTGTTTTTGGTTGGATAATGGAAGATGTAGTGAAAGTGTTTTGCGGTCTTGCATAATACCGGCTAACCTCGGACGTCGAATGAGCTGATGATAGTTTACCACATACAGACTTTGTGCATTAGAATTTTAGTTTGAAGTTTTCTGATACTCAAATTATGCGATACGAATTTGTCATTATTTTAGTTAAGCAATTTCTTAGACAAGTTATTATTTATTTTTTAAAACGAAAGCAGAAGATTTACTCCAACTTTTTTTTTTCTTCTTCTTAGTTTTGGCTTCGCAATCTTGTGCGTTTAGCCAGTGTCAAGTGATAATATAATATTTTAAGTGTATTTCATATTATAAGTTATAGTCACAAGTCACAGTCAAAGTCAATTAAATGAGTCAAGGTCACAGTAAAGTCATGCCCTAGTAAAGTGGTAGAAACTTTACTAAAACTTCTATTGGAGTTTTGGAGCGAAGGTGAAAATCACGTTTTTTTAACTTTGTATGATTTGGCTATACTTATGCACGTTTACTAAGTATTAAATTATCCACCATTATTACACATGAACACTCGAAGAATCACAGGTTTTGGTAAATTTTACAAAATCAACAACGCCATTTTTTGACTTTCGCGGCAAAACTCTTCAACATTTTTATTTCTTATTGATATATATTGTTTTATAAATAAATTAACCTATTAAATTACATTAAGATCAACTTTAGACAAGTGATTGATGTATAGCGTCATGTGATATTACGTCGAACTAAATTATGCATAAATAAAATTGGGTATAAGAAAAAGTGTGCGTTTCAAGTTACGTTTTTAGCCAACCCTTGGGTAAAGTAGGAGTAGGTTATGATTTACTTTTCTAAGTGATTGATATATTAGGCGTCCTACGAAATAATGCCGAACGAAATTATGCATAAATAAATTATGTCAAAGCAATATGAATCCTACTAATATAATAAATCCGAAAGTTTGTGTGTAAGTGTGTGTGTAAGTATGTTTGTTCCCTATTCACGCTTTAACGGCTGAACGGATTGGGATGGAATTTGGAATGTACATAGATTATACCCAGGATTAACACATAGGCTACGTTTTAACTTGATAATAATGGGCGATGCTGCGGGGCACGGCTAGTGTTAGATATAGGTAGGTAGTTAATGTCAGTTTTTATTACTATTATTTAATTATTAATTATTTTAGATGTCTTATGCTATTATTTTGAATGTTAATGTTTTATAAAAGAATTAGCCAATATTTATGAGTCAAAGTTACTTGAAATAAATGAAATTTAATTTAATATTATGCTAAAATAAAATTATGCTTTTTGAAAGAGTTTAATTTATGGCAAACTGTAAAATGTAAAAAGAAATACATAAAAGTTTACCGTAGATCGGAGGGTTTACAAGTAACCATTGAGAAGAACTAATATCCTCCATATTAGTTCTTTTCAATGGTTACTTGTAAACCATCCGAGTTTGATATCTTAAATTGTGCTTACAATGAGCAAAATGCTGACTACTGTCCGAATGGCTACAGAGAACAAACCAATTAAGGCGCCTAAGTTACGGCTGGACTTAGATAAGCTGATTCCGATCTTCAGTCATGATGAATTGATCAGAGAGAGGATACACAAAAGGTATGGGTTTAAATCATACTAATATTATAAATCCGAAAGTTTAGTATAAGTGAGTAAGTATGTTTGTTCCCTCTTCACGCTTGAACGACTACACGGATTTGGATTAAATTTGGAATGTACATAGATTATACCTAGGATTAACACATAGGCTACTTTTTAACTTGACAATAGCGGGCGAAGCCGTGGGCGCGGCTCGTTGTTAATAAATAACATAATACTTACTTATTAACAATTTAACTACATTGTATATGGTATTAAATAGATTGGCGTGATCAGAGTGTATTACGTAAAAAAACAGTTATTATACAGTTATTACCAAGTGAAATCTTCAAGAGGCCAAGAACACTAAGGGCCAAGGATGACAGTGGAAGTTTGACACAATTATTTATGTTACTGTTATCTTTACTAAAACAGTATTTAAGATGTTGCCTTTATTATTAAAACCAGCTGCGCCCTACTGTGTTGGGATAAAAAGTACATACATACATATAGTCACACCTCTTTCCCATTGGGGTAGGCAGAGACCACTTCTCTCCATCTGCTACGATCCTGACACACATCTCTTGCTTCTCCTACATTCATGAGTCTTTTCATACTTGCTCGTTGGTTGCGGGTACTTTTGACCTGTCCTTTTCTTAAGACGTTTTCGATCTGGTCAAGATACGTTTGCCTTTTTTTTTTTTTTTGTGGCGGGGAAAATGCCTTGCACTTCCCTTCCTTCCCGGGGGTGAAGGAAAGGGGTATGTGGGGCTCGAACCCACTAAAAACCCCCCCGTGAGCAGTCCCTCGCCGAGGTGGGGCAAGATAGGGTCGCGTAGCAGTCACTATCTTGCCCTGGCGGTAGGCCCGGGTGCAAAACCGGGCCACTGCGCCCAAGTAGGGGTGACTTTGCTCACCAAGGCCACCCCCCAGACGTGTGGGGCCGTGCCAGCCGGTGGTGAGCCCCCTGGCTCTCCACCAGTGGTCCCACTACAGAGGAGAGAGGAGGCGGGCGAACTGCCTCCTCCTCCCTCCCGTACGTCTACGCCGGATCAGGTCAGACTGAGGGTCGACCTCTCTGGCCCTCTCCGCGGCCTCCTTCTGCGCCATCACCGCTTCGCAGAAGGAGACCACCGCCTGCGGCGTTTACCACGCTCGGCAGGGAGAGATCTCCACCTATACTCGCCAAAAGTGTGTGCCGCTGTGGGCCCCATGCGGCACACACTTCCAGCGTGTGGAGCGCCGTATCCTCCAGCGCTCCACATTCGTGACAGGCCGGGGTTGGCTCCCGTCTCGCGATTTGGTGCAGGTACTTTCCGAAACATCGGACACGGATGTTTCGGAAAGTACCTGCACCAAGTCAGGAAGGTCAGCGAGCCAAATCGTCGCCGCACCCACCTCTGAAGGACCGGGCAGATGGTCTCCACCGTCCTCTGCCCGGGGACCGGTGGCACCAGGTCCTCCGCCCACCGCCGCAACAGGGCGCCCGCCACCGCATGCGGGTGACCTCTTTCCACGCTGGGGGGTCACCTCGAGACCTTCTCGCCGCCACGAAGTGGTACACTTCGGCGAGGATCTCCGCTTGGAGCTCCCAAGGTGGGTCACCCGCAAGCACACACCCCGCCGTCCAAGACACCGTCCGGTACCCGCGATACGTTTGCCTAGATACGTTTGCCTAGATCGACCCTTACCAACTTGGCTTTTAACCAAAGATAAAAAGTAGTCTATGTGTTAATCCAGGGTGTCAGCTACCTCTACACCAAATGTCACCAACATTGGTCTTGTCGTTTGAGCGTGAAGAAGTAACCCACTCGCAAACTTACGCCTTTATTATATTCGTGTGCTCTAGCAAAAACAAAACTCTTAAGGCTCTAAGTTGAATACCTCATTGTATCGGCGCGAGGTCAAGTGTGTCGTGGTATTGCATGATCTAATTCTCTCACCCTTTTTATACCGTTAATCAATTAAATAAACCTGTTAATCAGTTAAATAGACATTATTTATTTGAAGACCCAGTTGGCACAGTGGACTGTTCTCCGCCCTCTGCGCCGTAGGTCTTGCGTTCGATTCCCGGCAGGAGCACAAATTCCTTTCCAAGGGATATTTGTGCTTCTGGTTCTGGGTGTATTATGTGTAGGGCTGTGAATGTGAATGCGTTTATTTATTTGTTATCGAATTGATTTGTGAATCTAAATCATTCTTGAGCACACCTGAACACATTCAATCTTTTTAATCAAATTCGGTCCAGCCCTTTAGGATATTTCAGTCACATGCCTACACGTACGTACAGGATAATTATATTTATATATAAATAAAGATATCCCATCGAATAACCAGGAAACAGATATGGTTTATGTATTTTTATATAAGCATACTTTTGTCATAACGGCATTGACGTAACATAACACTGACGGATAAAAACATATTTTTTTTGGGGGCTGAGTCACCCACATCCGTAGGAGGATACCACTTAAGTCTGACTCCCTACACGTGGTCCCCGGGTGGTGCTAATCAGGTGACATTTGAGAGGTGGTAGAGCATTTTGTGAGTTGCTCGCCTGGCTTGCTACCAAAGTAGCTTACCACCATCAAGTTGAAAGTGAGATAGTGGTCAAACACTAGCCTGTCACAAATAAAAAAAAAAAAAAAAATAACTTTGTATTCAGACAAAATTTTAGCACACGGAAACAATTTACTATTATTATTTTAATTGTATTATTACTATGCACCACAATACCCGGTGACTTAACATTTACGTAACCTGTGGATGCGCACACGATGACCCATACAACTAACTACTATATATTCTGTGTACCTACCTACTATTGCGTGACAGAATTACATCGACGTCCTACTTGCAAGACATGCGAGCTGTTACTGACCTGAATTGGTTACATGACCTTGAATCGACTGTTTATATTTAACGAAGTTGAAGTACCGTACATTTCTTATTCACAATATATTATGCTTTTGATCACTTTCTCGTCTGGTGGAATAGCAAAAGAACTAAATATTCCAACTAATTCTGATCCCGTATAACTACTTAATCAGCTATCAAAATCACAGCAAGATATATATTATCCACTATACAAATCCTAATCTATAATAACCAGAGAAAATATAAAAAACGGGGGATAGGAAACAAGGTAATATAAAAACAAAAAACGGGTTCAATTCCCGGCGGGAACACCAGGTTTCTCTCCAAGGTTATGTTTCTGGTTCTGGTTGTGATTGTGTGTGTGATGTGAATGTTTCTGGCACCCACGCCAACCCACAATCATTGAAACGAGTGTAGGGCTGTTAATGTGAAAACGTTTATGTTTTAACTGAAAACGAAAAATTTATATAGTACTAGCTGCGCCCCGCGGTTTCACCCGCGTTGAAAATGATGAAAAGTGATGATGATGATGATGATGAAAAATAGATGTTGGCCGATTCTCATAGATACCGGATAAGCACAAAAAATTTCATCAAAATCGGTCAAGCCGTTTCGGAGGAGTATGGCAACGAAAACTGTGACACGAGAATTTTATATATTAGATTTATACGGCTGATATAAAGACTACAATATAATCATTTTGCGAATCTGGCAGTAGAGTCATTCACTTTCATGAGTGCCTCTTTGGGGCCCATTAGAATAAACGATTTTGATTTGATTTACAAAACTTGCAAGTCCATTACTGTACCGGATCGGTTACCCTTGAAGCTGCTTAATTTATAGGAGAAACTTATTAATGAAGTTGATGGGCCTGCAGGCAGTCATGTCAAGGTCGGTATTTGGCAAGACCTATGGTGTCAAATAGTCTACGGTGTTGTTGCACAATTGTTTTATTATTGTGAGTTTTTTTTTTAGTTTTAGGGCCGCAATCTATGTGTAGAGTTTTGCCGCGAAAGTAAAAATGCCGTTGTTTATTTTGGATTATTTTCTAATACTTGTGATTCTTCGACTGTTGATGTGTAGTAACGGTGGATTATTAACCGTTAATACTTAGTGAACGTGCACGAGTGTAGGCAAATCATACAAAGTTGAAATACGCGTTTATTTTAGCTTTTGGTCCAAAACTCCAATCGAAGTTCTAGTAAAGTTTCTACCAGTTCATTAGCTAATAAAATGACTGAACCTTGGCTCTTTTACTTGACTTTGACTGTGAATTGTGAAGAGGACTTAAATTACGAAATTTACAATACTTTATAACTTGTCACTGGCTAAATTGACAAGATTGCGGAGCAAAAATGAAAAGAAATAAATGTGCCAGTGTCAAGTAGTAAATAACTTTCAAAATGCATCCCTATTAACATTTACTCTTTCGACAATCAAATTTTGCCTGTCAATATTTTGTGATGAATATTTTGCATTACCTGAACACATCAGGCCAGTCCAGCTGCGGCCTGGGTTGCGCCCGGGCCCTGGTCGCGTAATGTGCGCAAACCCTTTCAAAGATACAGGACTTGGCTCCAAACTCTCCAACAATGTACTTCTCAACTTCTAAAACGTCGAATGGTTCCGCTGGCTCAGAATAAGACAGCTGTCGGCGGGTGCGAGCTCGGTAGGTTGCTGGAAATGAAATGGATCACGTTATTGGCTTCCATAAAGTAGAGCTATAGTCTATATACTGTTTTTTTACCTAATAGAGAATAAAAATTGAGGTTTATTACATCTAATATGCATTTTAATTATGTATATTGATATTTTTCTATTGATAATTTTTAATAATCATCCTACTTCCTTTAGTCTCTATATCTTTTTGATGCACGCCTACTCCCCTCCTCTCTACTACCATGTGCTGTTGACTGGTAGAGAATGTATTAAGTCTACCTTTTGTACTTTTTGTGCAATAAAAAGTTTAAATAATCTTATTCTAATATTAATTTTGTTTGTTTTTTGTATTTGTTGTTAAGTATAGGATATAATGGATATTGCACGTAAGTTTCAGCTTTATACGTATAGTCAATATGTATTATAGGTAATTATTTATTTATTTTATGTAAGTATATGTAAGTATATTCTGATATTTAATTTATTTATGGTATGTATTGTTTATGTAGTTAAAACAATGTATTTATAATATTTTTAAATTTATTTCATTCATTTTATCGCACCACCACCACCCTACATTGTCTTTTCGTTTATATTTCCATCCAAAGGTTGTCTGGAAGAGATCACTCTTAGCGATAAGACCGCCCATTATAATCTTTATAAGTTTCTCTGTAAGTTGTGTTTATCTTATGTGTCAATAAAGAGTTTTTGTATTGTATTGTATTGTCGTCTAAAAACATTGATTTGCCAAATTATTGTTATCCAATACAAAGACTTTTTGAAAAACGGTTTCGTACTCTACTTATAATTATTTTAACGATATTAAGTTTTTCTACACATGTTGGGCTCGTTCAATAATTTACAAGAATTTAATGGCTCATAAAACTAATAAAGAAACACTTATAGTTTTATGAGTACGTAGCACGATATCGATCGTAACCATTGACAATGTTAGGCAACGTAGAGTACAGTAAGTTGAATGAATGACTTTTATTGGTGGGATTTTAACTAAGTGTTACTTTTCAGAGACCAAGTTGTAATTCGTAAGACAAATTTCGAATGCATTCAGGCAGCCTTAAACATTTTTAAATAACAAGTGATACTTAAAAAGTAAAAAAAACAGGTTTTATTGGTTGTTAATAAAAAAGAACTGAAAAGTTATATAACCAAAGAACTTGTCAAGACGAATCAAACGGTCTCAAATTCCATGTGGTTGCGTCGTTTTATTGCAAAGTTCATATGGTCTCCTTCCGGCTGCATCATCAGTTCAGCTCGATGTTATAATAATACTCCATTGTTAATCGGTTAACATATGTATTAGCATACATAACCGATTTACAATGGAATTCAGCTCAATTGGAAACCGGAAAGTGGGTCATATTTAACTTGCAAGATTTGACAATGGACAGGCACCGGGACAGGTGAAACTAAATCAAAGCTTCTAAAATTTACCACTAATCCTTACGACAAACAAGTACATATGTAATAATAATCTATTGCATACTTCTGATCGTTCCGAGTTACTTCTTGGTTAAGAATGATATAAACTAAATAATCAAAATAAATCGTAACGGGTCGGCAATGTTCTCAAAATGCTGGCTGCGTTGCCCCGCTGTATATAGCAATACTTATGCACTGTGCAAAATACTAATACTATGTCTTGGTAACGTTTTATATTAGAAAGACTTTAACATATGCAGAAAACCACAAACATTTTTAGGGATATCCATCAAACGTGTCACCCACACAGCCTCTGTGGATTAAGGTACAATCTCTTCCTTGAGGAAAAACCACGAAAAATTACGAGCCTTTTACTGAAATGAAATACTGTTTAAATATGTAGTAGGTATATAAATTATCAGTCGGTTTATCATCATCGCCATCAGCGTTTATCAAATTAAAAAGTAGCGTATGTATAAGTTCTAGGTATATTGTTAAAGTGTATATAGTCGTAGGTATATATAGGTATATTCCAAATTTCATACAAATCCATTCAGCCGTTAAAGCGTGAAAATAAAACAAACATACTTACACACTTAACATTTACATACTAACACAGAAACTGTTCATAATATAAAAGAGTACATATAAGAGTCCTATATATACTAAACATATGTCACATATAGCTTAAGTTATGTAAAACTATCAAATAAACAACATATCCGATTAATAGGTACATATATCCGAACGTTCATTTCTGTGAATATATTTGAAATGAGTTGTCTCTAAAAAAGTAAAATTTATGGTATGAAGATAGTCTAAAGCAGTTTCCAGAATAGGATATTAGCTACTTAATTCTGGTCTCGATTCAAGGTTGCACATCTAAGTAATGTATATCAGATAACAATATATGTAAAAGAAAGCTTGCTCGTGGGTCAACAAGACCAAATTTTTTTGTAAATTGAATTATAATATTTGTCTAGTACCGTGATACAAATGATTAGGAATAATTAAAATAGGGCTATCGCTAACGTGATTAGATCGATATTGTCGTCACGATCTCGCGGCGTAAACTCATCCCGAACAAGAGCATCGTATGCTCGAAACCTAGGTCGACAATATCGATCAAATGACGTGAGTGATAGCCGTATTTTAATAATATTATAATGATTAAGAATTAGTTAAATGAACCTACATTAACCCCATGTACCTCTCAATTTAACTTAAAATTGCAGACCAGTCAAGTTCTGCAGCAAAGTTTCCCATTACTCGTTCAAAGAAGTTATCTAGGCGTTAACTACGCGCCATTAATTCCTTTGAGTCATTTACTATCGTTAGTTAACAGCTGTGTGATAAGTTACCAGCTAATCTTTACGTAATTGCCTTTTAAATTAACTACTCCCATTTTCTCCAGACAGTGATAATCCTTTTAAACTTCATACAGAAAATAGACCTCTTGGATTTTTTTATTTGCATTCACTCTCACAGCCCTACATTAATTTCATTGATTTATATCGTGGGTGCCGGAAACATTGACATCACACACACAATCACGCCCAAAACCAGAATCACATGTTTTCCTTGGGGAAAAAACTTGTGTTCCCATCGGGAATCGAACGCGATACCCTTGCTAAGAAAGCGGACGGGCAGTTTATTTGCCCACGTTGATTGGTGTATAAAGTAGTCCAATTCGAGGTCTATTTTATTCTCTCTACTTTTATTTTCTGTCCGTGTTTTTGCTTCCCGCACCGTATAATTTTGGGAGTCTTCAAGTCTTCATGATATCTTCTAGGTGCATGTTACATCTTTGGCTGCATAATATAACACTATTTATAGCTTAGCTACAGATTTTTCATTTCATAAATTCAAGGTGGACATAGAGGAAAAAAAATGGGGTTTACTTATGGGGTTGTTGCTAAGTAGGTACCAGCTAGAAGCTCTTGAATCTATTTACCGGCGAGCCAAAATACTCATTGGCGATAATAAGTTAGCCGAGTCCAAAATGCAAAATCTCGGAGTAACTTGAAAAATAAAGTGACGTCACTTTGAATCAAATATGGTGGCTATCTAAAAGCATGTTTTAAAAATAAAACAACGGGTTGCACTCCGGGAGAAGTGGAAACTCGCCGCGCGGTAGAAAGAGAGGGGGATAATACTTCCTCTCCTTCGTCTTACGAATTTTCGATCAGGTCACGTGTCTTGACGCGAGTTTAAAATTTTTAACCCATCCCAAAAAAGAGCACAACCCCGCTAAAGAAGTTTTCACTTCAAAAAGTTTTTAACAAGTAGGTAACTTATTATAGACATAATTTTAGCCAAAGCTTTTTCTCGGGTCTTTTTAAGGATGCTTTAAATATCCGTTAGTCTAGAACAGAATAATCCCATTGATATACGATGCAATATATTTCACACCCTATTATTCTAGAAGCGCTCGATCGCATTCATCTACTAACTGCAGCATCCATAAATCTGCCAGTGGCCGAGCGAGCAGCGAACGTGCGAAAAACCGTATATATCACATGGAGAATATTGAAGAATCTCCAACCATTTTTTTTTAAAGTTTAATGGCAAGTTTTTGAACACTGTCTCACGGGGAGGAGTTTTGCCGCGAACGTGAAAAAATGGCGTTGTTGATTTTGTATAATTTTCCAAAACCTGTGATTCTTCGAGTGTTAATGTGTAATAATGATGGATTATTAACTGTTAATACTTAGTAAATGTTCATAAATGTAGGCAAGTCATACAAAGTTGAAAAAAGTGATTTTCGCCTTCGCTCCAAAACTCCAATAGAAATTCTAGTAAAGTTTCTACCACTTTACTAGGGCATGACTTGACTATGACTGACTACTTGACTTTGACTGTGACTTGTGACTAAGACTTTTATTATGAAGAAGAGAAATTGTTAATATTTGTTTAATATTTCGACTGAAGGACTATGCATCCATGGTCATGAAATAATTAAAAAGAAAAAATGTCTCACGGGAAAGTGATGATGCGGCCGAAGATTAGGCATGCTTTCCTAGAAGATACCTATTCACTCTTGAGTTAAGAGGTCAATGCGAGCACGTTTTTTAACCACAGGCAAAATGCACCTTTATGTGCAAAAGAGTTAGGGGAACTCTTTTGCACATAAAGGTGCATTTTGCGTTAGTTATATCGTGGCAGTTACGCAAGTTCACGCGTGGCAATCTTCGATTTTTAAATTATTTTGAGAAAACGCGTCCAAAAAAATCAAGCTGAAGAAATCATTCGTCTAGTACACATATATGTACACATATATTGTCTACATAATTATATGAAACAACTTTCACAGTATTTTGATAAATGGCAGAACAAAATGGTTACTAAAATATAAATTGAACTTATTTGCATGACATTTGATATTTCTTTCCTTTATACTTTAGATTAGAATGTTATAAATATTCTAATTCTAAGAAGAAGACATCATTATCACACAGATTCCGAAGAACATTTTTATTTATCTGGTTTTAGAATTAATGCTGAGTAAAACGGCTACCAAGTCACGCGTTTTAGGAGATATTTTGGTGTCACCCCCTTAAAGACGCCCACATTATACCGTTCTGGGAACAAAGACGTGGGTAATGAGTTCCACTTCTTCGCAGTACGTATTTTTTTTTCCGTAAAATTTAATGTACGTAGTTACTCCTTGGACTATTATATATTCTGGTGTAACGGTTAGGGTGACCGTGTGTCAGAACGTTTGTCTAGGAGAACCGATTTTGATGATATTTTTTAATTTGAAACACCATTCGTTTACGAGTTATCCTTAATAATGCGTATTTAATTAATTTAAAATCTGATCAAGGGTTCCGAAGATCAAGCTATGAAGTCGGTTTTTTAAGCTTTGCTTGCGTTTAAATTATTAATATTTACGTTGTATATATAGATATACGCACCTGGACTAAGGGAATACGATAGTTTCTTGAAAAAGTTCGTCAACTTCACGCTCCCTATAATAAATGGGAAACCCACCAACTGCACTGGTAACTCAAACGGTGCCTCTTGCCCCCTCGCGTCATTGCAAAAAGTAAATAGGAACACCAAAAACAGAGAAAAGTAAACTAACACTTTGCACCTCATCGTCTTGTCTTGCTCAAATTACGAGTACGTTGCACAACGTAAAACAGCACTTATTTATTTTTAACCTTTAGAATTGTTTATAGTTTGAACATCATTGCACAATACTTTTTTCCTCAATAGTTCTGGTACCAACACTATATTAGTAAAAAAAAGAAAAATATTGCTGCTGGTACGAAAATTGAAAAGAGAACTTTTTAATTTTCGATTCCCGCGCTTTTGCGTTTCGTTTCGTGTTTTTTCCCAGCGTCAGATTAGGCTGTTTACACACAGCGCAGCGTATTAACTTGTTGAGAGCCGAGATTGCACTGCAAAAACTTGCGCTACGTGACAAGGAACGCACCTTCTCCACTGATTGCGGCAATATTGAATTGTGGGTCAATCGTACTTGGTATTTGCACAATTTATGTGGCTATATGAGAGGCACAATTGTTGGAATTGTGAATTATTTTGAACCTAGTACTAATGTCCGTCCTGTTTAGCGATTGCTCATTACGTTGTCCTACCGGTTCAAATCGTGAACTACAGTGTTTCTGTATCAATTTGCAAAAACGAAAAGTAAATGGGTTAGTTACATTTCTTTTACGTATTTCTAATTATGAATTATGTTATTTTTAGATAGTGACCTTCCGTCGTGAACTCGCCTGATGATGGGGATCGGACATCCCCGAAACCTAGGTCGCAAGAGTCGACCTTAAATCGTGAGTCAAGTCGTTTTGTTTATATAAAGTATAATGTGTCAAACTCACGAAAACTTTAATAGTAAAATTATTTTTAGATGTTGATAAAAATAAGTAATTCATGATAACAATTTATATAAACATTAAAATTAACTTATTCTCTACCATGATAAAACATTAATGTTAATAGTGTTTGAGTTCATGATAGTAAGTAGATAAATACAATGCAAGTAGGTTATGTCGGTAATCCTACTAATATTATAAATCCGAAAGTTTGTGTGTGTTTGTGTAAGTATGTTTGTTTCCTCTTCACGCTTTAACGGCTGAACGGATTTGGATGAAATTTGGAATGAACATTGATTATACCTAGGATTAACACATAGGCTACTTTTGAACTTGATAATAGCGGTGAAGCCGCGGGGCACGGCTAGTATATAATAAATACATGGGTATATTCATACAACAACATCAAAAACATTTTGAAAAAGTTATACATAAAGAAATAGTGTTTTGACATGTTAGTAAGTAGATAAATACAATGCAAGTGAATTTTGTCGATAATATTTAGTAAATACATAGATATATTCATACAACAACATTTTGATTAAAAGTTATAGAAAGACTTTATCACTTACATGGACTCAAAGCATAAGTTAACATTTTCACAAATTTAGTCAACTTCACAGCCACAGTGATGAACGGGAACCCTATCAACTGCACTGGCAACTCATTAAAAAATTGTTGACTTGATCCCTCCATCAGGCATTCGAGCAGCAACAACAAGACCAGTGTCCAAACGTAGCACACCTTTGCCAACTGCATTTTACGAATAAACTTTTCAAAATTCGAACACAACGTTTGTGAAACTCCGCGCGCTTTTTTGTTTCAGTATTCTGGGTGTATTCTACAAAATTTTAAACTTGAATCGATTTTTATGCGCTACTTTAAAAAAAATATTTTTTAATCGATATACATCGATTTTTTAGCAAAGCTAAATGGTACGTTTGATAGACTTGTATAAGAGTACGACCTTAGTTGGTTAACCACGTATAACTGACCATGTCGAACTGCCTGCCACTATACCGGGTTAGTATTTCGTAATACGTAATTAAAATATTATCGTAGTTAGGTCACCGCCTGACGAAGTTGTCTTGTGGATTAACAAGGACGTCAATGCAACAATAACTGTAACGATGGGAGACCACGCAAATCTTTATTGATATGATGAAAAGACATGCATTAGTTTCTGCTTAGTAACATTTAGATGGCTTGGTACCCTGTTGCAAGGCAAGGTCCTTCATAATGTCACTCGTTGCACAATACTATACGCAACAAGGTGTGCAACACATTCGGTTTAGTAACACATAGTGGTCTTAGGAGCGCAAGGAATTCCATAAAATAAAATATTAATTAGTGTAAAATTGCATTAAAAATTTTACACATGTCATGTAAGAAAACATTCATAAATAATTTAAAAGTAAGCAAAGCTTAAAATAGCCGACTTCACTGCTTATATTTTGGTTTTGGCCGATTTCAATAAAATTTATAAGGGTCCACCTCTGAAGTAGTATCTACCAAACAAAAAAGTGATTTAAAAATCGGTCCACAAATGGAGAAGAAATCGGTGAACATACATAAAAAAATATAAAAAATACATACAAGTAACAATTGTTTAAATTGTGCATTATTTAGAACCTAGTAGCAGACATTACTGCCCTGTTAAGTAATTGCTCATTACGTTGTCCAACCGTATACTGGTTCAAGTTGTAAACTACAGTGTTTCTGTATGAATTCGCGCGAACGAAATTAATTAATTGTCTTAGACAACCAGACGAACTGCATTGCGACATCGTTATGTTGTTGAAATTCCACAAAAACGCACAAAGCGATTTGCTTCATTCACAATTACTATGCGCGCCGCTAGGTAATGGAATTCCTTGCCTGAGTCCGTGTTTCCCGATAAATATATATTGTGGGAGTGTTTAAGTCACGAGTGAACAGGTAACTTCTAGGCTCCATGCTCCATCGTCGATCGCATCATCACTTGCCATCGGGTAATAGTAATAATGGTCAAACGATTGCCTATACTGAATAGAAAAAAAATATATGTTTGTTAAATTACTTTTACTTATTAAGTATTATCAATTATTTTATTTTTAGATGTAGATTAAAAATAAAAAGTTCATGATTATAATTTAAATAACATTAAAATGAACATTTCCCTAATATATATATATACCTAGGTATATTCATACAACAACATACAAAAATGTTTTTAAGGAAACATTATTGCCGGTTTAAATTTGAACAAAGCACACTTACATGGTCTCAAAGCATGTGTTAACATTTTCACAAATTTAGTCAGCTTCACAGCCACAGTGAAGTACGGAAAGCCTATCAACTCCTCTGAAAACTCATAAATTTGTTTACTTGATCCCTCCATCAAGCATTGGAGCAGCAAAAACAAGACTAGTGTCCAAACGTAGCTCACCTTTGCCAACTGCATTTTACAAATATTACTTTTCAAATTTCGAACACAACGTTTGTGAAATTCCGCGCGCTTTTTTGTTTTTAACTCCGCACGCTTTTTGTATGCAGAGTATTCTATAAAATTTGAAACTTGAATCGATTTATTGCGCTCTTATAAAATACTTTTTAATCGATTTTTTTCGCAAAGCTAAATGGAACACTACGTTTGATAGACTTGAATAAGAGTACGACCTTACTTGGTTAAACACGTACAACTGATCATGTCGAACTGCCTGCCAGTGTATCGGGTAAGTACTTATTTCGTACCACGAAATTAAAATATTATTGTAGTTAGGTCAACGTCCGGCGAAGTTATCTTATGGATTAACATGGACGGCAATGCAACAATAACTGTAACGATGGGCGACCACGCAAATCTTTATTGATATAATAAAAAGATTTGTATTATTTTCTGCTTGACAACATTTAGATGGTTTGGTACCCTGTTGCAAGACAAGGTCCTTCACAATGTCACTTGTTGCACAATACTATACGCAACAAGATGTGCAACCTATTCGGTTTTATAAGACATAGAAGTCTTAGAAGCGAAGGAATTCTTTAGAAAAAAAATATATATATATAGTACCTAAGTATAATAGTCAGTGTAAGATAAGCAGCTATAAAAATTTTTTTTTTTTGCAATAATTTAGCACTTTTCCACTAAGCTACTACATTAGGTCTATGTGATATAGAGTATATTTTTTGTCTGGAAATAAAACATAAATATATATATCGAAAATTTAACACATTGGCAGCCGGGTAAAAAGGAATTTGTATAAAATATTTTTTATGAAGTTTTTTTTGTTTAATCCTTCAAAACGAAAGATTAACTTCAGTATTCTGAATTTAAAAAGGAAACGGCTCAATTCTATTAAATTTTCAAAATTTAGTTTTTCAATTTTCCTGAACTCAAATTTAAATCCGACATTTACCTGAAGTGGCTTAATCCAGGGAATAAAGTCAAATCACGTTTTCGATTTATTTGGATTAATCTATTCCAATGGATTCGCGAGCGTTAAATCGCGGATTTAAGTATCGTGAAAGTGATTTTCTAAGAATTCATCGTCGGATATTGGAATTATGATAATTTTACTTTTAAAATAAATTGAATTTAGATACGAATTAAAGGATCGTAGGATCAGTAGGTACCTATACTCAAATATTTTGCCTTGTCGCTTTTACTTGACTTTGACTTGTGACTAGGAATTTTAATGTGAAATACACTTGAAATATATTATAACTTGACACTAGCTAAATTTAAAAGATTGCGAAGCCAAAATTTAAAGACAAAAAAACGACTAAAAAGTTCCTATGCGCTAATGACTTTTGCCATTATCTCGTATCGTAAAATACTTTGTGGAGATTATTGGGTCATTTGGAAGGTTTATGGTCGATGGAGTAGAAAGTAATGAGTATAGAAAAGATTATACCTACCCAAGAAGAATACAAAATGCATATAAATCAAGGTGAACCCATTTTTACGCTTCAAGGTTACTTGGTACTATACACAATAGCCCATATTGGTTCGTTTCTTGTAAATAAAAAAACAAAAAAGCGGGAAATTTTAAATTATGAATGGTAAGTTTATTTGAACATGGAATCAAAAAACGTTAATATTCTAATTTGCCGTTACATGAAAATAAATCCTTGTTTATATGTTTATTATTACTTCGAAAATGGAAATTGGTTGATTAAACAGATGGTGGATTTGCTATACATACTTACAAAATATAATACTTTTTCGTCATTATCAGCCACCAATAACCATTACTAATATTGTCCCAAGAGCACATAATATTATAAATCCGAAAGTTTGTGTGTGAATATTTGTTACCACGTCCACCATCTACCATCTCTGTAACGAATAAACCGATTTGGATGAAATCTAGAATGTAGGTAGATAGTTTAGGTTTCGGAATAACACAAAGGCTACTATTATATATTTAACTTACTTAACGCGGGCGAAGCCGCGGGGCCAAGCTGGAATTATTTAATTATGCACTTGATTTTCCGTCTGCCTGAAAGTATTTTCTTTGGTATTAACTTATATGTTTTTTAAATACCAAAAGCGTACTAAATCTCCCATATTGTCTCATCAGCATAGTTTTAGATTATTAGCACATTTGCTTTAAAACTTTTTCTGAGGTTTAATCTAAAATTAAAAAAAAATTAATAGCATACTAAATTTTCCATTATGCCTATCAGCAATTTTTTGAGTATTAACTTAATTTTTTTAAAAATACCATAAGCCATAGTAAATCTTCCATTTTGCCACATGAAAATAATTATGGACTTATTTGCCCGTCTGCTATAAAATGTATATTTTTTTTTATTAAAAAAAAAATGTTTTACTTGGCCTGTACATTTCACAATATATCCTTACAACTATTGGTATGCTGTGCTTTATTTTATGCAGAACTAGCAATGCCCCGCTATTATCAAGTTAAAAAGTAGCCTATGTGTTAATCCTAGCTATAATATATGTACATTCCAAATTTCATCCAAATCCATTTAGCCGTTAAAGCGTGAAGACGGAACAAACATACACACAAACTTTCGGATTTATAATATTAGTAGGATAAAATGCGTCTAGAGAGAATGGGTGCGGATCGTAACGTCAAAAATGCGTATTTGGGAAAGCCGTATGGGCGCAGACCAGTGGGTCGGCCAAGGTATCGCTGGATCGACGAACTGGAGGCAGACTTGCGTCTGCTTCAAACCCACAACTGGCAAGAAGTTGCGCAGAACCGAGACCAATGGTGTACTCTTATCTCGGAGGCCAAGGCCCACTTTGGGTCGCTGAGCCAGCGGAGTAAGTAAGTAAGTAGTAGGATAGGCAAGCATTTGACCACTATTTCACGCATATAAGGAAGAGTGAAAAATGTGTACAAAAAATTCAATCATAATGTTTCCATAACAATGATCCCGATCACTGTTTCATTGTTATCCAAGGTTGCTTACAAGATCGACGAATCGAAGATAAAACACTCCCAGTCATAACACCGCCGTTTGATTATCACGTTTAAATACATTAAAATTAAACATAAATATCATTATCGTGGCTCTGTGAGCTCGCAGATCCACTAGTCGTTCGCGCCGAACTGAGACCATCATCAAGTTGAAAGTCTGCCGCCAAGCCAAATACGGTGTTCCGGCAGTTATCCTTGAGAGCCTGCGTATTCCAGGTCTAGTATGTTTACC
This sequence comes from Lomographa bimaculata, assembly GCA_948107665.1. Classification (NCBI taxonomy): domain Eukaryota; kingdom Metazoa; phylum Arthropoda; class Insecta; order Lepidoptera; family Geometridae; genus Lomographa; species Lomographa bimaculata. The sequence goes on along the minus strand of OX403604.1, from coordinate 9,634,496 downwards.
AGCCTCGATCACATCGTCACTTACCATCAGGTGAGATAGTGGTCAAACACTAGCCTGTCACAAATAAAAAAAAAAAAAGATCTCGCGCCTACATTTTGCCTTATTGAGAAAAACTTTTAAGGTTACTTGTTTATAACTTTGTTCTATATATTAATTGCTTGATTTATGTTTTGTTGTTATAACGGATATTATACGTAAGTTTCAGCGTTCAGTGTGAAGCCGTTTTTGAGATAGACCCCGGGACAAAATAGTTCTAGAAACAGTGACTTTGGTGGCCTACCAATACGTTATTTTCCAACATAGTTTTTTTTTAAAACCGTTTTCTTACGCTACTTGTCAAGCCCTATTCAATGATACCCCACAAAGGTAGTTAAAAAAATTAAAATATTTTGCTCCCCGCTTACATGTATGGGAGCCCCCTTCATATTTTCATTTATATTACTTTTAATGTCATTCTGGCATTGGGCCGTAGTTTTACATATTCTATGAGAAATTGAAGTCATTCGCTTGTATGGTTTAGTTAGACGCCTCTGACGGACGGATGGACGGACGGACAAAATGCTGAACGACCCAAGTCAACTTGAGATCTCGCTTCGCTTGAAAAAAAAAGCTGTGCCCCGTGGCTTCGCCCGCTATTATCAAGTTAAAAAGTAGCCTATGTGTTAATCCTAGGTATAATCTATGTACATTCCAAATTTCATCCAAATCCGTTCAGCGGTTAAAGCGTGAAGAGGGAACAAACATACTTACACACACATTTACACACAAGTAGGATATAAGTAGGATAGTCCTATTTTATTTACAAGTAATAAAAGCTAAATAAAAGCTTGATTTTAAAAGAATTGCTTGTTATTTATAGTTTTATAATATGTTTTCTAATATAAATTCTATAGGTATGTTATATAAATAACAGAGTCCAGACAAAATATCTAAATTATGTTATGCGTAATTTATGCCCGAGTCCCCTTAGCGCCACCTGGCTACGTCATAAAATCAGCTCCATGGCACCATAAAAACTTTGGCATTGTACTTCCGGGATGAGAGCAACACCAACGTACACAAACAAAAACATCACGACATAATATTTTAGTGACGCATTTTCACTGAGATAGTGAAAATGCGTCACTAATTAATAGTTAAAGTTGTAAAAGTTCTAGTTTGCTCGAAGCGTTTCGCTACTACGTTTGTCATCCGTACAACGAAGGAGTGGAACTCATTGCCCGCGTCTTTGTTCCCTGATCGGTATAATCTGGGAGTCTTCAAGACAAAAGTGAATAAGTATCTTCTAGGCAAGCATGCTCCATCTTCGGTCGCATCTTCGCTTTCCATCAGGTGAGGTTGGTATTGGTCAAATGCTTGCCTATCGAGCAAAAAGGAAAAGAATTAAGCTTAAGGCAGGTTCTGAACTTGTAGTACCATTTCTGACTTGGGCCTGAACTTTAGGAACCCAATCATACCCGTACACTCGAGCTTAGAACATGGACATAATGTAGCTACGTACAAGAAAATCATTTATTACCTCTTTTTATATACAACTAGCTGTCCCGGCGACTTTCGTTCCGCCTAACAGTCAATGAATGTGCATATTTAGGAAGCCATACCCGGCATGCGTTACAATGTCACGTGACTATATTATTACAACCTTCATGTTTATGTTTGCCTAGTACTTTACCAAATCCGAGTGACGTATGAAAAAATGGAAAGTATGTCGAAATGTAAAAAAAAAATTTAAAGAAATGTACGTTCTTAAAAAGTATCCTATGTCCTTCTCCTGGCTCTAAACTACCTCCCTGCCAATTTTCAGCTAAATCGGTTCAGCCGTTCTTGAGTTATAAGTGGAGTAACTAACACGACTTTCTTTTATATATATAAGATATACACAATATCCAAAGAGATTACTTATGTCCCCTCGCCCTTAAGGGCCGCTGTATTGCGAGGGAATTCTGTTGCTTGAGCTGTTCTCTGGAGCGAGGGTCGAGCCTCCTATTCTATTTTCAAGCTAGATAGGTACGCATTTAGCCTCTATCTCATAATGCTAAATATAATACGAACTGCCCATTGGCTTAGTAAGAACGCGCCCGTCTTCAAAGCATGGCTATCGGGTTTGATTCTCGGTGGAAACACAAGATTTCACCCAAAGGGAAATTTGTTTCTGGTTTTGCGTTTAATTGTGTCTACGATTTGAATGTTTCCGGCAACCACGACACAAGTAATTAAACTTAGTGTGGGGTTGTGAGGTAAAAAAATAAAAACATTTATTTTTTTTTGTTCTGGTCTGACTCTAGGTAACAATTATACAAAAAAACAAACATTGAAATCGATCGAGCCGTTTCGGAGGAGTGCGTTATATTATCTTTGGCATCCATACAATCATGAAAACGGCTTCAACGATTTTCATGAAATTTAGTATGCAGGTTTCAGGGGCGATAAATCGATCTAGCTAGGTCTCATTTTTAGAAAACGTCGTTTTATCCGTGTATTCAGGCAATAAAAAACTGCTACAATATCATAAGAATACGAAGGTAAATTTTGCCTCTAGCTACAAGGCTATAATAATAGCTCAGGTGAAAAATCGGGTGATCCCGAAACCAGAAGTCCCCGGTTCAAGTCCAGGTGATTATATTTTCACATTACTTTTTTTTTATCAAAATAAAAAAGCTAACTCTGTCATTCAGGTACTTATCTTCTTCTTCTTTCTTCTTATATATAAAAATGAATTGCTGTTCGTTAGTCTCGCTAAAACTCGAGAAAGGCTGGACCGATTTGGCTAATTTTGATCTTGAAATATTTGTGGAAGTTCAGGGAAGGTTTAAAAGATGAGAAAATATAAAGAAATTGTAATAAAATTAGTAAAAAGTAGTATTTTATTTTCCCATACAAACTGTTCGTACCTGTCAAACAGGAGATGTTTCTGAATATTTGACCACAGACAATTTTATTGGCGGTATGAAGTTCGCTGGGTCAACTAGTATTTAAATAAAAACTTACTGCTTTTTTTATCAAAGTTACTATAGTTTTTTTATGTCAAGGTCCCTAAAGTGGGATTAATGAACACCCGAAACCAGCTAACCGTAAACTACCTTAATCCAGCACACCAACCTTGCAGCACGAAACTTTCGATTCCAATTACAACTAATTAAACTAAAACAAAGCATATCTAACTTGTTCACTGTATACAGGCACGCAACCGTGTGGAATAGAATTAGGTATATTAAGACACAGCAAGTACAACACAGATACGTACACAGACACACTACATGTTCCATCTTCGGCCGCATCGTCACTTTCCATCAGGTGAGATAGAGGTCAAATGCTTGCCTATCATAAAAAAAAATTACAATCATATGAGAAACCTAAGGAAAATGACAAACAATCATTCGTCCCTATACGGTTTATCGGCAGAAAAAGACAAGACTTATTTGAAACTAGCCGTGCCTCGCGGCTTCGCCCGCGTTTTTCAAGTTAAAAAGCCTAGTGTTAATCCTTGGTATTTGCTATATACATTCCTAATTTCTTCCTAATCCGTTCAGTTGTTACAGCGTGAAGAGAAAACAAACATACTTACACACCTACACATTTACACACGAACTTTCGGATTCTTATATTAGTGTGATTATGATTATGTAATTACACCAGTAGCAAGTTCAGTAAATGCTAAAATCTCCTGTCATAATCACGCATTTCTCACCGATTTAGGCTATTTTATCTTTCCCCAGAAAGTGAGTGAGTGTGTGTATGTGTGTGTATTTTTTTTTTTTTTTTATTTGTGACAGGCTAGTGTTTGACCACTATCTCACCTGATGGTAAGTGAAGATGTGATCGAAGCTGGTAAACACACTAGACCTGGAATACGCAGGCTCTCAAGGATAACTGACGGAACACCGTATTTGGCTAGGCGGCAGACTTTCAACTTGATGGTGGTAAGCTACTTTGGTAGCAAGCCAGGCGAGCAACTCACAAAATGCTCTATCACCTCTCAAATGTCACCTGATTAGCACCACCCGGGGACCACGTGTAGGGAGTCAGACTTAAGGGGTATCCTCCTACGGACGTGGGTGACTCAGCCCCCAAATAAGTATACAGCGAGAACACAAATTTTCCCCTTACGGATATTTATGTTTCTAGTTGTAGCTATGTGTGTTATGTCTAAACGTTTCCAGCACCTGAGATACAAGATTTTTAAATTTGTATGGGGCTGAAAAGGAATGAAAAAAGCCCCTCGTGGAACAACACGAATGGAGAAATGCACTTCCTACTTCGAAAATTAAGTATGTGTTGATACTCGTATTATGAAACTATTGTTTTGATAATAGAAAGTATCAAGACAAAGGCTTTGTTATTGAAAATGTTTAAACAAACGTTCAATAGTTTAAAAGTCTACTCTAACGTAGAACTTTCAAATATCCATTTGTCCCTGATTACCTTCAAAATACGTATATTAAACGCTTTCACACTCACCCCCAATCTTAATTCGAAGACTTGTATTTGCTTGTATCATGAGCGTTGAAAATATTCACATAACACCCAGAACCAGAAACAAACAAACTTATTCACACTCACAGCCCCACACTAAGCTCAAATACTTGTATCGTGGGTGCCGGAAACATTCACATAACACACATTACACCTAGTACCAGAAGCACAAATATGCCTTGGAATTTGTGCTTCCGCCGGGAATCGAACCCAGGACCCACGGCGCAGAGGGCGGAGACCTGTCCACTGCGCCAACTGGGTGATTCTAATTGCCCTTGGAAAAAAAACTTATTTTTCCACCAGGAATCGAACCCAACACCCGCTCAAAAGACAGACGCCAGCGGCCATTTAAATGATTCATCTAGTCACTAAAAAACTACAACTATCACTACTCAGAACTGTCGGTCCCGGTTGTTAGTCGTAAGACAACAGTCGCTAAGCCATGTCGGATGCCTTCAGGCGGTTTGAAAAATCCTGACACTAGGACTGCCCACTAGTCTATTATGCAAGCAAGCAAGCAAGCTCCTACTTCTACTTACCTTTTGATTTTGAAAACTATCGCGAGTGTTATTCATTATTAATATTTACTAACCGGCTGGTACTCGCGGCGGTTTTGTCGGATTTTCCGACTAGTTTCGGGCATGTACGATGCCCATCATCTGGCATAAAATCCGACAAAACCGCCGCGAGTACCAGCCGGTTAGTAAAGGCGTAGTGAGTCACCCACGTCCGTAGGAGGATACCCCTTAAGTCTGACTCCCTACACGTGGTCCCCGGGTGGTGCTAATCAGGTGACATTTGAGAGGTGGTAGAGCATTTTGTGATTTGCTCGCCTGGCTTGCTACCAAAGTAGCTTACCACCATCAAGTTGAAAGTCTGCCGCCAAGCCAAATACGGTGTTCCGGCAGTTATCCTTGAGAGCCTGCGTATTCCAGGTCTAGTGTGTTTACCAGCTTCGATCACATCGTCACTTACCATCAGGTGAGATAGTGGTCAAAAACTAGCCAGTCACAAATAAATAAAAAAAAAATCATTCTACTTACCTTGTTCAGTAACTTGAACCAAGCAAAGCACCACACATCCTACGAAACATAACTGAGCACGCATTTTAACTTATTCAAGTATTCTCCAAAGTTTACTCTCACTGCACGTTACCGAGATCTTTCTTAGCCTCTTGCTTGACCGCGAATGGCGAATTCGAGCAATCTCCGCGAAAGTGTTAAAACGAACCTGTTGCAACTTTCGATTCAATGAGCCGTTAGAAACATTGGATTTAAGTTTAAGTGCAAGCTGCGCTTTGGTCTGAGCACGATTGTCGTCACAGGCGATTATAGAACATAAGTTGATACAAATAGAGGCGCATTTAGCAGAGTAAAAATGTAAGGCGATTACGGAAGGTCGCGGCTTAGGTACTGAGGTTTTTCGTAAAATTCTCGAATAGTAAGATGTATATTAAAATTTTGGTTAAGAAACGAAAAATTAACTTCTTTTCTAGCTGTTAGTATTTAATTTTTTTAACAAATACAAAAATGCATAATTTTCGACGAAAAACCCTATCCGGTGAAACACATTAAATCGTAAAATTGGCTAAAAGGATGATAGAAAAAGTCTAAAATAATTCATTCGCACCTTACCTACACTCTTTTATAACACACTTAATATTTTTACATTTGTAAATGTCTACATTTTTACTTAAGTCATGCGTGAAGCTTAAAGAAACTTCGTGAGCTGTGTCAAATGTCAAACGTCAAATGTCAAAATAAACGTCAAATTCGAGGGGTTCACTAGAAGCCATTACAGAGTTCTACTATACATCTCCTGGCTCCATCATCAGATCAGTTCCAAGCTTCCAAATTATAGTTTTTTTTTTCATGTTAGGTAAACGCTTTATTAGCCAAAATAAATATTATAACAAAGTTTCATTTCGATACGACGATTAAATGTAGGTTCCATGGTTTTATTATAGTAAAAAAAAATCAACATAAGTGAAGGTATTAAAGGTTCTTAATAATAAAATCGTGTAAAAAATATATACACTTTTTTACTGATTGCTAAAGACATAATCGCTAAATATTATATTTTTTAGGTAGGTTGCTCTTAAATTAATAGCCATTTAGCGGAAAATTAATTTTGGCAGTAACGTAGTGGTAGGTACAGATGTCATGGGCAATTATCAAACTAATAGCCTTCGTTTTAGTTAACGCGTGATTATATTTAATGTGATTCATTACAAAAGATAGATAATATTCTTCATAACATAAGAATAGACGAGTTCGCACTCACAGTCCCACTCTCAGTTTAAATACTTGTGTCATGGGCTCTGAAAGTATTCACATCGCATTAATCACATCCTGAACTCTTTAGGGAGAAAACTTGTCTTTTATCTGTGGCATCGTAGTTCCCTAACGGCTAGATCGATCTTTATTTAATTTATTCGTTTGAAATTTTACTAATCAAGAGTGTGTTGAGCTATGTTTGGTGAAAATCGGTACAGCCGTTTTCCAGATAGAGCGTCTGGGGTATTATCAAAATAAGTCTAGTCAGTATTTATAATTACTGAAAATAAGTATGTTTTTTAAGATTTATGAATTATTTTTTTAAGAAGACCAACGGCATAAAGGGCATTAGATACGGTTCGCGTCTTCGTTCATTTATAGAACAGCAAAAGAATGGAACGCTTTGCCGTCATCTGTGTTTCCCGAAAGGTACAATTTGGGTGTGTTCAAAAGTAAAGTGAATAGGTATTTACTGAGCAAGCGTGCTCCACCTTAGACTACATCGTCACTTGCCATCGGGTGTGATTGTAGTCAAACGTTAACTTAGTCTGTAATAAAAAAAATGAAGAAAATTTATTAAGCCGTATAAAACCACATAAAATCTGTTATGGTTTATAATGTAATCGATAAATTTAAAAAAAAATGGTATTAATTAATGTGTGCACATAGCCATGAAAACGAATAGCACCCGTTCAGTTGAATTATGTGTACAGTCGAAGTCACACGCCAATAAATAAAAATTTTGCAATGTAAGTAAATTTCAACTTTTAAACTTTCGCGATTCGAACACATAGTTTAGATAATTTTTCAGGACTCATCGGTCGAGTAAATGTATATTTCGTTTTAAAATTCGTATTTGAGGTTTGTGTGAGAGTGTAGTAGGTACTGATACAGATACAAAACTAATTTCTAAATTGAGTATTTTAAGGAGTCTTTTATAAATAGAGACTCCTTCTAATTGAGATTGTTTAAATGTGTCGAAACGAAAACAAGCCACAAGAAGTTTACTATTTTGTTTGATTTCCCTTTATGACGTTTTTAATTTTAGCACTTTCAGGTACTATAATTACATCTAACATAGTAACTGACTAATAGCGGACGATTGGTGAGAATTGTATAATCTAAATTTCAATGTTTCAAAATCATATCAAAAAACTAGCCGTGCTCCGCAGCCCGCGTACCAGTTTAAAAGAAGCCTTTGTACTAATCCCGGTATGTATAAGACACATTCTAAATTTCATCGAATTCCGTTCAGACATTACAGTGTGAATATAAAACAAAGATACACACATATTTACACATAAACTTTCGCATTTATAATAATAGTGCGATATGTCCTTATATCGCATTTTTTCATGTCGTAAATTTACACGAGACTAAAAATAATCTACAATAAAATCTGATTTTCATAGATGAATGTACCTGCACTATTGCATGAGAGTTTACGTAATAACGCACGTAATTTTCTGCATAAAAATTGGGTCGTACGTTATGGGCAATGACTTTGACGTAGTTCAGTGCATGCTTACATAATCTTTTGTGTCCAGTGATTTTGTGCCTGAATGTACATTATGTAAACAGAATGTGATACGTGTAAAGGCATTAACGTTAATTTTGAATGTCAGCTTTCTTTTCTTCCTTTCGCTTTTATATCAATTTGACTGTTGCAGCATGAAATGGTAGAATACATAAAGTAAAAAGACGGTTATGCACACTATCCGCATTTCAAGTTTATGGATTTTAAAAGTATCTTTGTAAATATACTTATTATATATTTTTTTTAAAACAATATTTTTATAACAGATTGTACGTGTAGCACATAATTATCACTGGCAGCAATTAATTATTTTTTAAATCATTTAACTTTTCTATTTAATTAGAGACTTTAGTTTCCTACAAGCATACTATAAGCCACCGAGCTTAATATCTGTGACGGTTTTATATTTTTTAATATTTAGGAATACATTAATTCTATTTATCTAAAAATAATAATTAGACCTAATAAAGCTAAAACTAAATTAAATGTAACCCAAAATAATTATTACTTTAATAAATATGAACAAAACTTAATCTAATAGACCATTGCCAGTTGGCAAAGTACCTTAAATGCCACGCATAGAGCCTAGTGACGCCGCACATCCACCGAAGCATTTTCATTTTGTGACGTTTCACTACCGTATATGAGCACTGGTCTTATAATGGTCACTTCACTGGCATTCTCTTATCACACGTCACTCCTGTTACTTCCCGCCCGTTAAACCACGCTGCGGCTATTCGGTGTTTTATGTTGCATTTAACGTTGCCAGATTTGTGCATCATACTACCCAGCTAATTGTACTGGTCGAACATGAAGCCTAATTGTCCATCGATGGCAATAGGACTGTCATTTATATTTGGTTTGCTTATAACCATGAATGGATTTTTTGCAACACTCATCACAAGGCCACCGGCTCTTAACTAGTGCTTCCATGCGATAAGTGATTCAGATAGCGACTTCGTCAGCGTAAACAAAGGTCCATGATGCTGTATTTTGCACCGCTTCAGTAAGAGAATCCAGAACTAAGCAAAACAAGCTACTGAGCCCTGATGAACACCTTCTGTGGCTGCTATTGGTTTTGTCTCCTCCACAACTGTCCGTACCATTGACCTCACATTCTTATACATGTCGGCAATCATTTTCACGTATTCCTCACGAAGACTGATGGAGTCTTCTTAAGTGTGTAATTTTGTCCCTAGGAACACGATCAAATGCCTTGTCCATGTCTAAGAATGCAACATACAATGGACAGTTTTTAGAACGGTACTCTTTATCAATCGTTTTATATTGGATCAGTTGTAGATACACCAGAGATGAAACCATAGTGATTCTTAGAAAGGATGCACTCAGACCTTAAGCGGCTATCAAACTCTCTTTCATGTAGTTACATAGTACGGCTCATCAGCTTGATTCCTGTTACATTCGTACTTGCTACCTTTACCTTTATTAATCGGTATAATAGTGTTCAATCTCCATATTCTGCAATTTTTGAAGAGAGCATCACACAGTTAAAAAGATTGGTACTCAGTACTTTCAAGCTTCGATAGGGACCCATAGATTTTAAACATAAACATATACGCTTTCACAATCACAGCCCCACACTAAGTTTATTGATTTGTCGTGGGTGCCGGAAACATTCACATCACACACACAATCACACCCAGAACTAGAAACACAAATTTTCCTTGGTGAGAAAACTTGTGTGCCAGGAATCGAACCCTACACCCGCTACTTAGAAGGCGAACGCTCAACCAAATAAGCCAACGGGCAGTTTTTGTTGGATATCTTTCTTCAAGTGTTTTTTTTGCCTCCCAAGTTTATATTGGAGGAATTAGCCCAGTATTATTGGCCAGTTCGAAAGCTGTATACTATAGTTAAATGAATTAAATGACGATATTATTTATTAATTATGTAAAAACGAATTCCTAGAAAATTTCCAATCGTTATATTTGGCATTTTTATCTAAAACGATTAGAAGAAAATAAAAGTAAAAATTAATGTGTTTTGAAATTTTTATTTCATAATTTGACGTTTCATCAGGCATGTTCATGACAAAACAAAGATGAGAATGGCCTCAAACATAACCAAAACATTGTTGCAATATTCCCATGACCTCTTACAAAATTTGACAGCCTGGTTGCGACTCCATAACTTAACTAAAAGATGTCTAGACACAGTTCTCACAACGAGAAATACGTTGAAATCTTGCCAAGGAAGGATCAGGAATTTGTAGTTTCATCGAGACATTTTCTTGTAGATTTATGTAGTTCGGCTATGCTCGGATGATAATAATTGAAACGCAAGTAAAGCTTTAATTAATTAAACGCAAGGAAAGCTTAAAAAAACCGACTTCACCGCTTTATCATCGGAACCTTGATCCACCAGCTTTCAAATAAAAAAAGAATCATCAAAATCGGCTCACAACGAAAGAAGTTGTGAGGTAACTTTTGAAGTCGGGTAAACCAGAACATCGTCAAAGTACGCATTATTCGTCACAAAATAGACATTTATTGACGATATTTCAAGAACTACTGATCTTGATCAAATTTAAATGGGACTAATTAGAAAGCAACATCTTTCAAAACTAAAAATTTTCGAAATCGGCTCACGTGGAGAGAAGTTATGAGGTAATAAACATAAAAAAATAAAAAAAATACAGTCGACTTGGAAACCTCCTCCTTTTTTGGGAAGTCGGTAAAAAAATTACTTCATCGCTTATATTTCGGTTTTGGCTGGACCGATTTCGATAGCATTTATATGAGGCTATCTCTGAAGTATAAGTATTTCTTTGTTCCCTGAACAGTATAATCTGGGAGTCTTCAAGTCTAGAGTGAATAGGTATCTTCTAGGTAAGCATGCTTCATCTTCGGCCGCATCATCACTTTCCATCAGGTGAGATAGCGGCCAAATGCTTACCTATCTGGCATAAAAAAAAAAAAAAAAAATACTCTACCAAACATAAAAGAACCAATAAAATCGATTCACAATTGGCGGAGATATCGCCTAAAATAAATACAAAAAAATACAGTCGGATTGACATCCTCCTTTTTTGAAGTCGGTTGAAAATATACGACGTATCAGGTTTTAAAATGATTGTTTTTTTCAATAGGATAGTGTTTGAGCATCTCCCTGTAGTTAATACGATAAACAACATTATAAATTTGTAAGCCTATTTATTATAGGAGATGGAACATAATTTCTGTGATATTGCGACATGTTTTTATTTTTGAGAGTGATAAACTATGTTTAATCAAGGTACAGCATAGAAAACCAGACGAGCATGATCCATTTAGATCATAAATCGTACATATTAAAGACAAGGGCCACCCGTTATTCTGCAATCATATGCATGTTTGTGGTAAGTAGACAGCGACTTTTTTTAATTTATTGGAATACTAGCCGTGCCCCGCGGCTTCACCCGCTATTATGAAGTTAAAAAGTAGCCTATGTGATAATCCTATATATAAGCTATGTACATTCCAAACTGCATCCAAATCCGTTCAGCCGTTAAAGCGTGAAGAGGGAACTAACATAATTACACACTTACACACAAACTTTCGGATTTATAATATAAGTAGGAGTAGGATTAATATTATCTTAGTGTGGAGCTGTGAGTGTGAAAGCGTATATGTTTATGTTTATTTTTAATAAGCTTTAGGTAAAAAAATAAAATCTTTAGTTGACCATAAACTTGATGAGTAAGCGTTTGACACTATCACATTTTTTTTATTTTTTTTATTTACATGTGAGTAATTCTAGCGTGTTTACCATCTTATCATCGAGGATGGTAATTGTAACATCACTATAGCCTTGAAGTGGTTACGAAAAAAAATCATACTTACACACATACACTTAATCGCTTTCACAGTCTCAGTCCTAAGTTTCATGACTTGTGTTGTAGGTGCCGAAAACATTCACATCACACACAAAATCACACACAGAACCAGAAACACAAATTTTCCGTCAGAAGAAAACTTTTGTTTTCACCGGGAATGGAACCTGATACCCGCTGATTAAAAAGCGCACAGAATTTAGCCATAGGGCAATTCATATAGTGTTATAATATGATATAAGTTCAGACACATATAAAGTTAGTATATAATATTTATGTGACAGTGTGAAACGTTGAAGGACAGCGTTTCATAACAAAATTCAAGTGTCACCTCGCACTTACATTCCCAGCTTTAATATATAGCAGTAAAGTTTATTCCACACTCGTATTGGACTTACGAGAAACTCCTGAGCTGCGGCAAACTGTGGCACCTCCTCGGAAACTTCTCATGTTTAGAACAAACGACGGATATATACATGTTATGGTACCATAATATACATGTAAATGTACCATAATATACATATACATGTTATGGTAATATAATAGAAAAACGCTAACGGTCCCCATGGATGTTAAAGATCTAATCTATACAAGAAGAATGCTATCTACGGGCCAATTGCCTATATGTCCTAAAACTAAACTAAAACTTTATACAGCAAAAAACTAAGTTACCTACAAGACATCGAGCTTATAGTTAACTCAAGTGCTCAAGCCCACTACCAGTGGGTAGCGTTCCCATCATGCTGGCGGCATTGCCTCTATGAATTGCATGATTGCTAATACGTTGAGCCAAATAAGTGCCAGCATTTTGATCACACGTTGCCCTTAACCAAGCGCTCTGATAGATTTTTGAAAATAGAATGAGCTCCCGGTCCCCACGGACCCAGTGTCTCAACACATATATATATGTATATATATATATATATATATATATATATATATATACCTACAGGTTTCTTTTTCTACCACTGGCTGATAGAGAAATTTATTTTATTTTATTCTTTATTTATTGGAAAACTAACAGCTAGGTTCATGAAATAATAAATATCTATTAAACTAAGGCCATAACACATAACAACATAGGTAACGTAGCATCTTTCTAACAGAGATGTAGGCATAATATGTTAGAAAAACGCTAAAGGGAACCATGGATGTTAAAACGAAAATAAACCCACGGTATAAACTTCCTTCAATTGCTTTAAAAATAAATTGAAAAGATGGCTTATCGAGCAAACGTTTTATAGCACAGATGAGTTTATGAAAATGAAATAATTTTATACATTGTCATAAATTATATTGACATGTTCTTTATGGAAATTATTATATATTGACGACCCAGTTGGCGCAGTGGACAGGTCTCCGCTCTCTGCACCGTGGGTCCTGGGTTCGATTCCCGGCAGGAGCACAAATTCGTTCCAAGGGAAATTTGTGCTTCTGGTTCTGGGTGTAATGTGTGTGATTAAATGTTACCGGCACCCACGATACAAGTCTTTGAACTTAGTGTGGGGCTGTGAGTGTGAAAGCGTTATAAAAAAAATATCTTTTAATGTTTATTTTCGTAATTTTTCATTTTGACATTTTTCATTTTATCATTGTATTTGTGATTAAGAAATATTTCATTTTAGACCTTACAATATGACGTGTAAACAAATGTTTATGAATAAATGAGTATTTGAGTGATATAAATATTTATGTTTACTAGATACGTATAGATTTATTCATTTATACCCTTACGTGTACATATAAGTGGCGTTAATAATAGCGCATGGAACGGGATAGCGTTATAAACTTCATATGCATCTCGCTCTAAGTACTTAATTATAAATGGTCGGCGTTTAATAGTATATTCAGAGAGTGCCAGTCTTCTACTAATACAATAGTTGTACCAATAATAATATAGTAGTTATAGAGCTATCCTGAACTGCCCATTGGCTTAGTTGGGTGGCGTTCGCCTTCTAAGCAGGTATCGGGTTCGATTCCCGGCGGGGAACACAAGTTTTCTCCTCATGGAAAATTTGTGTTTCTGGTTCTGGTTGTCATTGTGTGTGTGATGTGAATGTTTCCGGCGCCCACAACACAAGTCACAATCGAACTTAGTGTGGGGCTGTGAGTGTGAAAGCGTTTATGTTTTTATGTTTATCCGATGGCTTTGCCCAACTACGAAATCGAGCACTGCGCAATAATATAAAAAAATATATATTCTATGCAGCAGTTATCGGGTTCGATTCCCGGTGAGAACCAGCTTCTTCCCCGTGGGAAAGTTTTTTTTTTCGTTTCTTTTTCTGGTTGTGATGTATTGTGAATGTTTCAGGTGCCAACAAGTCCTCGAACTTAGTGTGGGCTGTGAGTGTGAAATCGTTCATGTTATGTTTTGTTTGTGTGTCCGATGTTATTTCCCTCGTTTCGATTGTGTTATATAGATAATATAGATAGTGTAGCTCTTTGTACGATTTTTGACGTGACAACGTCTTATAAATTGGTTTGCCGGGTGACACTTCAAGAAACTGCGTTACGCTCCGCTCACGTTATGCGCTCACAATGAGAGCGAGTGAGAGGGAGGAGGAGGACGCGTTGTCTGTCTCTCTCGCTCTTAGGCGGGCTAACCATGCCCGAGTTGTCACGTAAAACTTTCGCCCGTATACCGACTTTACAGGCAACCAATTTTTTTTCTTTATGCAGCGTAAAAAGTGAACGTATTTCAAACGACTTTTGCTTGTTTCGACTGTATGTTTTTTTTTGTAGGTACGAATGTATGAATCGATTTTGTTTTTTTTTTGTTTGGTATATTGGATTATACATCAGAGGTCGTCCCATATAAATTTTATCGAAATCGATCAAGCCAAAACCAAAATATAAGCGGGAAGTCGGATTTTTTAAGCCTGCCTGCGTTTAAATTATTGTATATTACACTTCTTCGTTAATGAGACTTATTATGCGGTTTTACAAGAACTTTACCACAACTTTATTAATAACTATTGAAAGTGTAAGTGAAAATGGTTACTAACCAACTTTAAATCGTTACAGATCCTAAATGGTAATTCAAAATGAAAAACACCCACTTGACACAGTTCAACGATTAAAAAAAATATCCGGATGACCGAGCTTTGCTCGGTTTTTTGTTTTTGGTAGAATGTGTTTGAATTTGTAGCCTCAGAAAGCTCCATCTAGTGTCGAGTAGAAACGGTTTTTTACATCGGTCATGGCGTAATAGATGGCGCTGATAGTTTCTTAAACCCGATTTTTCAAATGCAAATTGGGAACCGAGCATCTCTCGGACCTGGAACGTTGAGAAATCGATTCCTTGGGCCGAAAAACCCCTAATCTGTAATTTTCATGAAAATCGTTGGAGCCGTTTCCGAGATCCTGATTACACATACATATATATATATATATATATATATATATACAAGAATTGCTCGTTTAAAGATATTAGATAGATATGGCATCTAGGCCATATTGAATTTTAATAACTGTCATATATTTTGTTACATGACGCTGATAAACACATAACTCTCCTTTGCCTCGCGCAGTCGGGTAAAAATAAAACCGTATTTCACTAGGCCATGCAATCATAAGCATCGCAAAACGAATTTATCAAAAACCACAAGAGAAACCCGGGCCTTTTATATCATGTGGCACAATTAATGTGGCGGTTGCCAAAGTCATTAGTAAAACATAATGGCAGCGACACGCGCTGCATTGTTAATGGGACGCAGGTGCAATTAGCAATTATCTATGAAACTTTGTCTGCGGCATTAGCAGAGGGCATAGTGTGATATTAAACAAGGCGAAAGTTAAAAACTAAAACCTTCTTTTAGTACTCAAATAGCTTTCTAAAATTGAATACCGAAATTATTGTTTATGCTATGTTTATCACATGTGTATCTTATATCTTTGAAATTGTATTTTGGAGCCATTTGATTTGATACCCATTTCAATGGTATTTGTAGATTTTTTCAGTTACAGTTGGTTGTGATTGTGTGTGTGATGTGAATGTAGAAGCTTAATGAAACCTACTTCACCGCTTATATTTCGATATAAGCGATGTAGTCGTTTTACGATCAGGTGTTTTTTGTACCTATTAGTTCATGTTTTGTAATTTTATTTTAATATCTATCTACTAGAAAAAAATGAAAAGAAATAGTTCATGACTTCTTATTTTCTAATTATCAAAGAGACATAATTAAAATAATCTTTATAGGCTCCAAAATCAAACCGAGGGTTTTTTTATGCCTGATAGGCAAGCATTTTACCACAATCTCATCAGATGGAAAGTGATGATGCGGCCGAAGATGTACCATGCTTCCCTAGAAGGTACCTATTCACTCTTGACTTGAAGACTCCATAAAGGTAATATATATAACAACTAAAGCAAGGGACAAAAAGGAAGTCAAATATGCTGTCGACCGGTTCCGGTGAAGAAGAGGGTCCCTAATCTTGACGCATACATACAGTTAATTTAATTTAGATTAATATTAACAACCGATACACGGAAGCAGAGGCCGCTCTACCAAGCTTATTGAATATTGGCGAGGAATGAGTCCGGCCCCTCGCCGTGGCCGGTCTTATCGACAGCAACGGACTCCCCGAAGCAACTAACAAAATCAGTCCCATATAAAGCAAAATGCTCGGAAAATATCGTTTGCGCGATTCAGGCCTGAGCTCATGATTGGTTGGCTGAGAGCAATTTGTCTTCGTGCCGTTACAGTCAATGCACCGTAGCAAAAAACGCACGAGGCCAGTTCTGTTCCGGAGGTAGACAGTGACTCGTCGGTTAGGTTGTAATAACTTGGAAATAATGGTTGGTTGATTAAGTTATTAACATAACAAAACATAAACGCTTTCACCCTCACAGCCCCTCACTAAGTTCTATGACGTATCGTGGGTACCGAAAATATTTACATCACATAGACAATCACAACCAGAACCAGAGTCAAATAAAATCCTTGGGGGAGAAAGCTTTTGTTCCCTCCGGGAATCGAACCCATGCTTAGAAAGCGAACGCTCACCCAACTAAGCCAACAAGCAGTTAAATTAATAAACGTATTGGGACCAAGAAATTCCCACTGAGTTGTATTTTTCATTCTACTAATGTTGGGATATGAAATAGGTTCTTATATACCTACATAAGGAAAGAGTCCATATTAATACTAAGCTGAAATGAAAGTGCGTCGGTCGTATTTACCCCAACTGATAATCTTCGGCTTAAAAAACCTTTCAGTCGTCATGGCGACTAACGTTTGCAACCTGTATATCGCTGGAATAGACAAATATTTCAGAGTATTGATAAGCTACGGCTCCATGGTATAGGAAAATATACAAAGAGTTAAAGTAGAGATCATATTGCGCATATCCTTGTTCCCGCTTCACCTTTTTTCCATCTTATATCTAGAAGAACGGCGTCGCGTCACCCATTTATGGTTGAGATACCGTTCATTCGGACGAAACGTTTCGCATCTTCGTTCATTAATAGAACAGCAAAAGAATGGAACGCTTTGCCGTTGTTTGTGTTTCCCGAAAGGTACAATTTGGGTGTGATCAAAAGTAAAATGAATAGGTATTTACTAAGCAAGCGTGCTCCACCTTAGACTACATCGTCACTTTCCATCAGGTGTGATTGTGGTCAAACGTTTGCTTAGTCCGTAAAAAATAATAATCTTGTAGTGTCATCCGAGTTGCTCTTTTTGAGAGTAACATCCGGCTAGAGAGCTCCTCTAATTGTATAATTAAAAAAAAAAGACGTGTGGCACTCGGGGACTGCCGCGGTAAAGCTATTGCATAGCATTTTTTATCAACTTATGCAGTTCTAATTATTTATTTATTTTATTTATGCAGTATTTTTTTTCCTGCCACCTAGAGGCGAGTCGCTGAACTAAAGAGACAAGTGTGATATTTCAAAAAAGTCATTAAAAAAGCGTTAAGAATCCATAGTTAGATCAGTTAATTAGATTGATCTAACCACGGACACTGTTTAGTGTCCTTGGTTAGACTGATAAAATTTCAGTATCCGTAGTTAGACTGGTGGACGTGGTCGGTGCCACTATGAACATTTTAACCAACAAACGTGAGCACTTTAAACATACTCCGGCATCGAGTAGATATGTCAGACGACAAAAGTAAAACCAGCAGACGTATTTTGTAAAGTGGTGTAATCTAATAAGGCTCTCCTGGGAAATTACATGACGTTACAGAGTTTACAATACATTTTTTGCTTTGTCTAGTACTGAAATGCTCGACCTTTGTTATGTAGCGTAGAAATAGTTAACATAACATAAAAGCCACACTCACAGCCCCACACTAAGTTCGATGACTTCTGTCGTATGAGCGCTTTCACACTCACAGCCCCTTCGATGACTTGGCGCCGGAAACATTCACATCACACACATACACAATCAGAACCAGAAACACAAATTTCCTTGAAAACTTGTGTTTCCGCCTAGAATCGAACCCGATATTCCTGCTTAGAAAGGTTTTTCATGTATGGCTTTGTTGAAATTTACTCATAATATAATTTGTGCTAATACATTACACTTAACTTATTATTACTCAAACAAACGCATTCACACTCACAGCCCCACACTAAGTTCAAATATTTGTATTGTGGGTGCCGGAAACATTCACATCACACACACATTACACCCAGAACCAGAAGCACAAATATCCCTTGGGAAGGAATTTGTGTTCCTGCCGGGAATCGTACCCAGGACCCACGGCGCAGAGGGCGGACACCTGTCCACTGCGCCAACTTTATGAAGGGTTTATTTTATTGTTGCGTCTAGCATAGGCAACGCGGGAAAAGCGAGCTTTTTACGCGATCTGTGCTAACTTTAAATGGGCTTTATCTTTTAAACACTCATGCTACTAGCTGCTAAGTACTAGCTAGAAGTACTTGAACGTATTGACCGGCGAACCAAAATACTCATGGGTGTTAATAAGCTATACGAGTCCAAATTGCAGTCTCGGTTACCGAGGTAAGGTAACACAATTTTCCATCCTAAGTAACATTTGTGCTTCTTGTTTTGGATGTGGTTTTGTTTGTAATATGTAAATATTTCCAGCACCCACGACACAAGTCTTTGCCCATAGTGTGGAACTGTAAGTGTGAAAGCGTTTGAATTTACCAAAGAGTCATTTTCACCGGCAGTCTGCCTAACGTCAAATCTCCTTGGGAATATTATTGTGATTTACCGAAGCCTCGTTTGTTGATCAGAAGTGGCACCACGTGAGGGTGGGTTGGCTTGTGTTGTTAAGTGTTACACCCTTACCCAAAATAAACTCATCCGTTCTAATTCACCTTGATATGTATGACATGTTCAACTGTCAGGAAGATTGGGGGGAAACGTAGAACGATTTGAATAAGTCATGAGCTGGTGTCTCCGAGATATGGTGTTGTGAGATGACTTTATCAAACTTAGTACAGATAGCTTTTTGTAGATGAAGGGTTCCACTCACTTCAGCACAAGGTCTATTCTGGTCAAACTACAATTGTTAGAATTGATGCGACGTCGATAAGACAGTCGATCGGTTGAAAGTTGAAAGTCGATTCGATGGAAAAGAAAATCATTCGGTTTCGGCGAAAGATAATCGATGGCCAAAATAGCCAGTAAACAAATCATTATTCTCAAAGCTATAAACTTGATGTAGGCGTCTATATCTATACTTATCTATAAAGACTATAATAAAGTTTGTTTGTTTGTATGTAAAAGGTAATCTCTGAAACTACTTTATGATTTTTATGATGCATCCTTTTCTGTAGAGGCAGTGAGTTAATGGAATTGTCTTCCTGTTACAATCAGGCCAGCTACTTTTTTAGCCGTCTTTCAAAATAAGGTTAAAAAGTTTTATCTACAAACACTAACTTAGGATAAATTGGTATCCGATATTAATTGTTAAAAGGGTATTGTTTATAATATTTACGTAGGTTTATATAAAATATTACTTACATAAGTAAGTTTATATAAGTTTATATGTATGTATGTATTAATGTATATAGATAGGTATCTAAGTAAGTTGTATTTATGTCTATTAGTATGTTTTTACACCATTATATAAAATTATCCCTCTCTCCATCCAAAGGTTGACTGGAAGAAATCGCTTTTAGCGATAAGTCCGCCCATTGTACTATAGTTTTTTAAGATTACCCCTGTAACTAAAAGTATTTGGTGTACAATAAAGAATTTTCTATTCTATTCTATTCTACTGATCCGATTTTGAAAATTGTTTCACTAATAACGAGTAAACTTGGAGATGGTGTAAGTACCAAGTACCTCATTGTTAGCTAACTACTTACAGCTGCTAGAGTAACAATCCTTATCAAAACTTATCCATTTTCTTCCTTGCCGTAATATGATTTATCTGAAAAAGAGACTTCATGTCACACACACACTATTTTCTCAGCCTGGAATTGTGTTTGACTGTGAGCTTTTGCATTCTAAGTAAAAATAGGATTCGATTTTCAGCGGGACCACAAGTTTTCTCCACTAGGAAAATGTGTCTTTCTGGTTTTGATTGTGATTGTGTGTGTGGTTTGAATGTTTTCGGCACCCACGACACAAGTCATCGAACTCAGTGTGGGATGTTAGTGTGAAAGCGTATAAAAAAAATCCTTATACATTCAATAAATATACTAGGTCATTTTTCAACCGACTTCAAATAGGCGGTTCTCAATTCGACTGTATTTTTTTTTCTTTTATTTTATGTATGTTACGTGATAATTCCGCCAATCATTATTCGATTTTGATGTTTTTTTTGTTTAGTAGATTATACTTCAAAGGTCCTATATAAATTTAATCGAAATCGATCAAGCCAAAACCAAAATGTAAGCGGTGAAGTCGGTTTTTTTAAACGTTGCTTGCGTTTAATTATTTAAACTAGTAATCTTACAAAATTTACTTGACTTTCTCATATTACATCGATCCATTAAAAAAGAAACGTACAGTCGAAATAAGAAACTCCTTTTTTGAAGTCGGTTGAAAATGTAGAATAAATAATTCAAATTCAGAATACGACCTCTTACAAAACCAAAATCAAAAATATGTATTCATACAAATCCCAAAATGCTCTTCGAAAAGTTAATTACTCTAATTACCAGATTCGTAAATATATCAGACCTTCTCTCATTCTAAATAGGGTTTTAACGATAATTATACATTAATGAATCTGAGTTAGTAAAAGATTATTTAAATTCGGGTAAACCCACGCACGTTTGAGATTTGCTTTGGGTGAACCCTCGATCTGACTACATACGAGTACAACCCACGGAATTTGGAAGTGAAGCCGTAAAAGCGGGTACTTCTCTACAATACTGACTGATACGAAGCTTCAAAGTCTGGAACATTGTCACAGAATCGCAAGTCTATCGGTCTTTTATAGGATGCATTTCGTAGAGTGCGCTTTAGAATTGCATAATCTGATTCCTCTATCCCCCTTTTACCATCGGACAACCAGACAATCGGCCACACGACATCGGTTTATGGTTGATATGCCAAGGGTGCGTACGAAGCGTTTTGCTTCCACATTTATTGTACGTACTGCTAAGGAATGGAACTCCTTATCTGAGTGAGTTTTTCCTGATAAATACAATAATTATGGGAGTCTTTAAGTCGCAAGTGAATAGGCGTCTTCTAGGCAAACATGCTCCATCGTCGATCTCATTGTCGCTTTCCATCAGGTGAGATAGTAGTCAAACGTTTGCCCATCTTGAATAAATAAAAAACTATTCTGTAAAAAAATAATTTTACAACAATTATTATTTTTAGTTTTTATGTTATTAACATGTTACTTAACTATCTTATTGGTGTTTAATAAATAAGTATTGTATTGTATTAGTTATC
Source organism: Lomographa bimaculata (assembly GCA_948107665.1). NCBI lineage: Eukaryota > Metazoa > Arthropoda > Insecta > Lepidoptera > Geometridae > Lomographa > Lomographa bimaculata. Next base: position 9,612,545 of record OX403604.1, on the reverse strand, counting down.
TACTACGGTTCAAGTTTAAACAGACATATGGACAGACGCGACGTATGTAAGTAATACGAACGAAACCTAGACCTAGGGTGTTTTAGGATTCATGTAGCTACATTAAACCTCGCATGTTTAAGATATGTTTTGGTTACACTATCGGTCTAGTAAAAAATATAGACCCAACGCACGAAAAATGTGAGTGAATCCGAAAAAGCGGATGCGAATACAAGGACACATTGGTGGGCGGATACAGGATGCGCGGTGGTCGCGCGCCTCGGTCGCTTTGTATGTCAAGTGCCTTATTTTATTAATTACAACAATAATGAATACATTCAACATGCGACAGATAAAACCATCCAACCAAACAATAATTTTATTCAAATTCTAAATCGTTTATTCTCATGGGCCTCTAAGAGGCACTCTTAAAAGTTAATCTAATGCTAGATTTGCAAAATTACAGCCATCTCGAGAAAATATGATCATTACCCAACTAAAACAAGTACACCAAGTAATGAAGTGCAAGTCCCGGCACCCACGATACAAACCTTTAAGCATGGTACAAATCTTTAAGGGGTTGTTAATGTGAATGCATAAAAAAATGCAATACAAATAAATCAAATGGAAAAATAAAATTGAGTTAGAAACAAACTAAAAACGTTTCAGTATTTCACCACACTGCTGAAAGAAAATACGTAGGCACGAACGAACGAACAGTTATATATACGTGCTGTTGTATATATCTACTCGTCTCTTTGAAAAAGGCTTGAAAGTAATACTCGCTCGTTGCTCGTAAGTAGCTCTCCTTCATCTCCTTGTTGCTGATGAAAATAAAAACACCCGTTTCATTTGTTTTTCTTTTGTCTCTTTTTTGCCAGCGATGCGTAACATAATGTAATAAATATGTTTGACCTTGAAAATGTGCAGGTATGTTATATTACGTGCATTTGTGTATATTATATGTAATATGTAAAAGTATAAAGCTTCACTAGCTGATGTATATAGATGTATGAACTGCTTGTTGGCTTAATTCGGTGCGTGTTCGATTAAGCAGGGGTATAGAGTTCGATTACCGGCGGGAATATAAGTTTTCTTCCTTGATAAATTTTGTGTTTCTGGTTCTGGGTGTGATTGTGTGTGTGTGTAATGTGAAAGTTTCCGGCACCCACGAAACGAGTAATTGAACTTAGGGGCTGTGAGTGTGAAAGCGCTTATGTTTACTGGTATCATCTGACTTGACTAAATAACTTACTCCATTCCGCTTTCAACTACATACTTAGATAGTTATCAAGTAAATATGTAGGTACTTAGTAAAGGTAATAAAAAAAATTATACCACCTCTTTCTACCCCTTTATTATACATTATCGAATGCAGAGGCTATGATTCGATTATTCAAGTAAAAATCACGTGAGATTCAAGTAAAAATACCCGGAATAGATCCGGGCATCGATGTCGTATCGACGACCATCAATTTGAACATTCGTAGTTTGACGACCAGAATAGACCTACACAGTCTGTGAAGCACTGCAGATGTTTATAACTGAGCGTGTCACTTACCATCAAGCGACCGACAAGCTCGTCTTCTATATTACTAGTTTAAAAAAATATATAAGTAAAGGAAACATTTTACTAACGTTTTTTGCCGAGAAATCAAAAAACCTGTTAGATTTAGATATTTTCTAATAATTTCAACCACGCCAAAACACCAATTCAACTCAATTTCCTCTAAGAAATTGTAATATCCTAAGTAATCTATGTGCCTATTTAGTTTGTTTTACTAAGCGAAAACATGATCACACCTCAGCGTTCAATGCAACTGCGTGTCATTACTAGACTCAAAGTATGTTCTAGATTATTATTTCTTGTCTTGTATTTGTTAAGGTGTTCAATAAAAAGTTTATCTATCTATCTATCTATGCATCAATGAATGAAACCGATACACAAAATTCAACGAATGACAAAAAAAAACGCTTCTATTTGCATGAAATCTAGAAGCTTACACAAAACTGTCAAAATGTTTTAAAATGTTATTCCGATACCAATCTTCATAGACGCGGGTCCGCCTATTCTATCGTATTAAGAAATGTTCAGTAAGACCAGTGCTTGTATGGTTGACCATTTATCGGGATTTTCAACGGAGTATCACGCTAGGCTGTCGGTCCCGAATATTAGTCACTAAACCAAGTTGGATGCATTCAGGTGGCCTGGAAAATTCTGACACTTGGATCGCTCACCGCTCACTAGTTGACAAGCAAGCACCTATCTTTATAAAAATAGACCAATACTCTATTTTCATATTGAACCATATTTTTTTCATATATTGTTATCCTTTAGTGAATAGCAATAGTATGCAGCACTTCTAGCGGCGCAGCCCACTTGGTCGATCTAATGCCCCGCTAGCACAACAGTATTAAAATAATAAAGATCCTTCCCTTCTAGCTTGGTGTGTACCTAGTAAAAATAAAACTAATTATTTATACTGCCCGTTGCCTTAATTGGGTGCGCTTTCGCCTACTAAGCACTATCGGGTTTGCTTCCCGGTGGGAACAATATTTGTGTTTCTGGTGCTAGTTCTAATATGTGTAATATACGAGTACCTAAATATTTCCGGCACCCACGACATAAGTCATCGAACTGAGTATTGGCCTGTGAGTTCACGCTTTAACGGTTGAACGAATATGGATGAAATTTGGAATGTACATAGCTTATACCTAGGATGAACACATAGGCTAGTTTTTAATTTGATAATATCGGGCAAAGCCGCAGGATACGGCTAGTATGTTTATAATTATAGTGTTGATCATGTCGAGTGTTGCCACGTTGCTATTAGACCACGTGCGCTTAGATTAATTTCATTTTTGTTATGTCAATTTTATCTCTTGCAGTCACCGCGATTGAGCATGTTTGCTTTGCCTAAGGAGGGAATAGAATTATAAACGCTGGATTCAATTACGGAGACTGTAAAAAATAAATTGAATATCGTGGGGAGGTCGCACTGCTACGACCTATTTGCCCGTACTTTAGTGAAATTAAATGTTACAACAGAACTGCGTGAGGTGGCTGTTGAGGTAAGAGGAAAATTATTTTAATTTATTCTATGAAGTCAGGCATAGGTTGGAACTCTCATTATATTTTTTAGCTATTGCATAGCTTCTATCGCGGGCCTTGAGCGTGGAGACCGAATCCAGAAATTCCGTAACTTAAATAACCTAACGCTCCGACCGGCACAGCGGTGATACTTTTTAGTTTTGCCATCTATCGATGATTAGCAGAACTTTTAATGACTTTTTTGAAATATCACGCTTGTCTCTTTAGTTCAGCAACTCGCCTCTAGGTGGCAGGAAAAAAATACTGCATAAATAAAATAAATAAATAATTATAATTGCATAAGTTGATAAAAAATGCTATGCAATAGCTTTACCGCGGCAGTCCCCGAGTGCCAAACGTCTTTTTTTTTTATAATTATGAAAAATACGTGAGGATCTTTTTATTATACTAACGTCAAAATTCTCTATTATTTTGACTTGATAAAGCTATTTTATAATGAGTCGAATGGTTTCTTTTGTACATAACTAGCTTTAGTTCAATAATCAAGATTTCTAATTACTCTTATATTTCAGAGTATGTACTCATTCCAGGCCACCATAGACCAAACCATTACTTATCATCAGATGGTTTTGTGTTTAAACGCTATATAAAACAGAAAAATAAAGGTATTTGATGCAATTTCGAAGCAGGGTTATCGAGTTCGATTCCCGCCTGAAACATAAGTTTTCTCCTCAAAGAAAATGTGTTTCTGGTTCTGGTTGTGATTGTGTGATGTGAATGTTTTCGGCACCCACGACACAAGTCATCGAACTTTGAGTGGGGCTGTGAAAGCGTTTATGTTTATGTTAATACATATAAAAATTGATTTATTCAACGACAATAAACTAAAATCATTCATATTTACACAGCAGTAGACACTACAATACCTTATAGGTAACTAGCCGTGCCCCACGGTTTCGCCTGCGTTTATCAAGTAAAAATGAAATGCCTTATAATAAAAGCCTATGTTAATCCTAGGTGTAAGCTATCTACATTCAAAATTTCTTCCGAATCCCTTTAGCCGTTACAGAGTGAACAGGAAACAAACATACTTACATACAAACTTTCGGATTTATAATATTAGTGTGATTTAAGTTCAAATGCTGTCACAGATTAATTAATAGTTACAACTTCCACTTCAACTTGTATCTATATTCATTCCACTAACGTCACAAAACAAACTCAAAGAATGGCTGCTAGAAAAAAACCTTCTACACTGTAAATGAATTGTAATCATCATTAAAATTATACTTATAGGTATATGGTAGTAGTATTCAATTGTGGGATTGTAATTACTGATGAAATAATTACATTATAGTAATATATGAAATATCTTTGAAATTAATATTCAAACATTTTTACATCTCTTGACATTATAACTTTATTGATGAATTTTCCATTGCCACTTATTGTAATTGGGCCACATATAAAATAAATGAATAAACAAAATTATTATTATGACGCTATAAATACATCTAACTACCTAGCCCTTTAATAAATATTTTTCACTATTATGACCAAGTGTGTGAACTAACTAAATTGTGGACAAGACTAGCACAGGTCCGAGGTGAATGGCAGAATATGAGAGAGGCCTATACCCAGCAGTGGGATCAAAAGGGCTGTGGATGATGATGATGATGATGTGTGAACTATATTGATACACCTAACTCTACATCTATTCATACCAAAGATAATATAACCATGTTCATACATACACTTGAAGCAAATAAATGCATTTCATTTCATTTCATTTCAAATACTGTGATAACGAACATAAACAGTTTTGTGATTTTCAGAGCTTTGATTAGAGCTGGGCTTTCATACTCTAGCAAAATTATATCCTGGAAAGTATAACCTCAGGCGCCTAGCGTTCTGTATTCATGGAATATAAAAGCCCGCAGATATCATCCGCTGAAGTAATTACCATTTTAATTGAATCCACTCACCAAATGAATTTTTCAGCCACTTTCTGCTTCATATCTACGTTTCGTTTCAATTTTCAGTATGAAGATAAAACCGTGATTGGGCTACCGAATATTTTCGGAGTTGAATTTTTTTGTCCTTGGGGTTTTTGGGGTTTGGTTCTTTCTCATTATACAAAAGCAGCTAGAAATTAATCTTCTAAATAGGTATACGTTCTTTTTAATCGACTTCAAAAAAAGGTGGAGGTTATCAATTCCACATCGTCGCTTTCCATCAGTGATAATAATATGGTACTCAAAAGTTTGCCTATCCCAAATAAAAAAGCCTGATTTTTTTGCGTTGCCTCCGTTTCCAAGTGTGTTTTAAATTTGATCAAGATCTGACAACTAGTTTTTGTGTATCCTCAATAATGGGTATTAATTTATTTAATCTGATCAGAGTTCCGAAGATAAAGCAGTGAAGTCGGTTTATTTAAGCTTTGCTTGCGTTTAAATTATTTTATTTGTAGCTAGTATGAGAAGTTTCTCAACTTGATAGATTATCATAGAAAAAACAACTAAAGAATGCGGGAGGAACCTTATTCATAAAAGTGGTAACTGTCACTGGAAGGTTCTTACATGCAGCGGCTCCTGTGATACAGGTCGTCCTCTTCCCTCAGATATAGTTGAAAAGGACGATGGCTTTTCACAAGTAATGCTTACCATCAGGTGAGATAGTGGCCAAAAGTATGCATATCTTGAATTAAAAAAAAATGCTTTTAAACGGCATAGTAAGGCTGTTCTGTGGTGAAATTTAGGTATAGACTGAAAGCTAGTGGTTGTCATAAATATATCCACCAATAACATAATAAATATAGATAGATAGATAGATAAACTCTTTATTGAACACCTTAATTAAGATAAGAAACAAAACAAAATAACAATTTACAAAAAAAAGTGTTACAATAGGCAGTCTTATCGCTAAAAGCGATCTCTTCCAGACAACCTTTATTATCTTTATCTTAGTCAATGTAATATCTTACAGTGTATCCGTATTTAATTAATAATACTGTTACGAGCTAGGGTTCGGGATAAATAAATGTATGCTAAATTAACCCTTTATTTCACAAACAATTAATTTTACAAAAGCCTAATTACAACACTTGTAACTTAGCACTTCACTTAATAATTCACTAATAATCACTCCGTAGTATCGCAATGTATCGCGTACGAAAGCTTTAAATATTCTAGAACCTCTTTCTGGATCTTTCGATGGGTTGCGCACGCTCATCTGGAATATTCTAGAACCTCTTTCTGAATCTTTCGATGGGTTGCGCACGCTCATCTGGAATGTTCTAGATTCTATAATATTCCAGATGAGCTTCTAGGATGAGGTTCTAGAATCTAGAACCTCTTTATGGGTTTTTCAATGGACGTAACAATATTTTTGGGATAATTGTTCTTTCTTATTTAATGTATTGTCTAAAATAATTGTTTATAGTTACAAATGGGCACGGATACTAGATACACGTATGTGGTGAGCATAATAAAAAAATATTGACACAATTCTAGACAAAATAATAATATTATCAGAATTATGGTATTTAAAAAAAATCGTTATCGTTTAGACTAGTCTTATGTTGCTAGAAGTTAACGAAGCTATTTTTTTTTATTTATAGTAATGGGAGAAACATCAGTGCATAAAATTGGAAGACTACTCTTTTGTTTGACTTGCCGTGTTCACCAAAAAGAAACAGTTAACCGAATAATATTATTTTTGATATAATAATGAAACAAACAGGTAATCATTTTCTCAAGAAAATAGGTATCGCATGTCTATTCAAATAAAATAATATTTTATCATATTTTAAAACGAGTCTATAGTAGCATCCAGTAATTATAAATTATTTTTTAGCTGCGCTATAACGCGAGATCAAACCCAGATTAAAAGGAGCCTTTGTGTAAATCTAGGGTGTCAGCTACCTCTATACCAAATTTCATCAAAATTGGTCCAGCCGCCCGTTTGAGCGTGAAGAAGTAACAAACATACAAACACATTCACAATATGATGTAATTAATAATTGTTAACCTTGTGTTAACCTAGTTCTAACCACCTTGGGGGGATGGAGAGCCAGGGGGCTCCCCACACGTCGGGGGGGTGGCCTTGGTGAGCAAGGTCACCCCTCATGGGCGCAGTGGCCCAGTTGGGCCTACCGCCGGGGCAAGATAGTGACTGAAAAGTTATAACCACCTAGTTTAAATCACAGTATTAATATATATTTTCATCTTCTGGTTCTGGGTGTGATTCAGTATGTGATGTAAATGTTTTCGAAAACCATACAAGTATTTGAACGTAGTGGAGCTGTGATGCATTCATTTGTTTTTTAACAAAACTCATAAAGAGAAATCGAAATCCATTACCACAGATAAAGAAATTAAAACAAACCAAGTTCCGGATAAAGCTTTTAATCCGCAGTGTTTTGCATAAAATTAGCTTTGACATTTTCCCATTTTTCATTTTGTTTACTTAGGACAGGAACCCTCTGCGTAAACAGAAAAACTGAAAAAAATGTGGCCAACATCTGTTGATTTGTGGACAGCCTTTTTAACATGTTTGGGGATTACAAAGGAGTTGTATTTATTGTTTGTTTTTTAATAAAATGTGAAGTTTTTAATTTTTTTAACAATTTCATTTTTTGCCCTGAATCGAGACCTAGCGACAAAGTTTTGCTTAATCCTACTATAATATTATAAATCCGAAAGTTTGTGTGTAAGTGTGTAAGTATGTTTGTTCCCTCTTCACGCTTTAATGGATTGAGATGAAATTTGGAATGTACATAGATTATACCTAGGATTAGCACATAGGCTATTTTTTAGCTTGATAATAGCGGGCGAAGCCGCGGGGCACGGTTAGTAATATATATATTTTAAGGTAATGAATAATAACTGTTTAACACATTTAAAACTGTTTATTTTTACAATAACATAATTTGACTAATATTATACGTAAGTACCTGTAACTACTGTACTAAAACTGTTTCTCAGATACACCTCGACACAAAACAGGCTTAAAACAACTATCCTTCAAGATGTTTAGTCATTAAAAAAAAAAGTAAGTACCTACCTAAAACTTTAAGTGTACCCTTATTGTCCGCGTCTTTGTTCCCCGAACGATATATTCTGGGAGTCTTCAAGTCAAGAGTGAATAGGTATCTTCTAGACAAGCATGCTACATCTTCGGCCGATTCATCACTTTCCATCAGGTGAGATAGTGGTCAAATGCTTGCCTTTCGAACATAAAAAAACCTTTAAGACAGGAACATGCAAATTTTTTGATTTCATCTTAAACTTAGACATTTTCTAAGTAGTAGGTACATACCTAAAACTTTATTATATTTAGATGTATTAAAGCTGTTCCACAGAAAGTCCCGGGGACAAAACATATTTAAAACAGTGACGCGCTGTCCGACTAAATCTCTCAAATATGTAACACCTCAGCATTGAAGACAAACAATACTTTTATTCGAGCCCTTGAGCTTAAAGCCCTTACACTAATAACCGCAAAGCCGCTTACGACATTAAAGCTTGCGGTAACTTTTACGTACGTTTCAGTAACCGTTTTCAGCGATTGCAGCGGAACTCTAAAGCTTCAGTGTTCCTTCAGTCGTGAAGAGAAAGCGCGGCGACCACTCGCGTCCCGGTCCTCCGAAAACTTCGCGGTAACACGTAAATATGACATAAGTGTTGTGTTTTCTACCATAAACCTGCTTCACGTCGGAAAGTTTAACAATGAGAGTTGAGCGCTGAAAGTGCTGGAAGTTCACACCCAGGGAATTGCCGGTTTGAAGTTACGGTGAGTTCTCAGTTTTAATTTGTTGAGCTGTGAAAGTTTTACGGTTGCTTTCGTGCATTTGAATTTGGGAAATTATGCAGTATTGCCTAATAACATCATAGAATAGCTGAAAAAAAAACGGCTGGTGAAATCATAGTTAGATTAATAAAATTTTGCGTAGAGAATTATTTAGCAAAGATTTAGTAATTACAGGCTACCTATATTGTAAACATATAGTACATATATTATTATCACGAAAACTATGGAATGGAATTCTCGTAATCAAGACGCTTGTAACGGTGCCGACACATCCGGTCTTCAAAAAAAAATTAAACATAGATGGTCATATCCAGTTACTTACCATAATGCCAATATTATTTATCTTTTAATACAATTTCGTATTAATGTACGACAATATAAGTATACGCTGTGTTTTTATGTAAAGTTCATCCTACTAATATTATAAATGTGAAAGTTTGTGTGTGTGTGTATGTGTGAATATTTGTTATCACGTATCTCCGTAACGAGTGAACCGATTTTGATGAAATTTTGAATGTAAATAGTTTAGGTTACGAAAAAACACATAGGCTACTTTTTAACTTAATTAACACGGGTGAAGCCGCAGGGCACGTCTAGTATATATAAAATGATGATACTCATTGCCGCACCGTCAATCACTTAAATCAAAATCAGAAATCGTTTATTAACTTTGAGTTTCCAGTGAAATTAATATCTCAGGGTAAAGAGCTCATCACAAAATAGTACCAGTTCTTTCCTACTAATATTATAAATGCGAAAGTTTGTGGATGTGTGTGTAAGTGTTTGTTACCACGTATCTCCGTCACTACTTAACCGATTTTAATGAAATTTAGAATGTAGATAGCTTATACTCTGGATTAGGACATGGGCTACTTTAATCATCATCATCATCAGCGGGCAAAGCCGAGGGACTCAACTAGTAATTAATAAGTTCTGTTATACATACATATTTTTAGGTGTGCGATAAAGTCTAATTATATTGCGTTAGTAGTAGAAGGTAGGCAAAAGGGCACACCATTAATTCAAGCTACAAATACCTACTTTTCCTTCAAAACATCTCTCATACGTACCTATACACCGTTATATCTACCATCACAAAGCTTATTAAAGTCCAAAGACAATGCAGCCCTAGGGACGTCCCAGTGTGTGCCAATTAAAACTTGGGACCGGCACTAAAAATAACTTAATTAACTTAGAAATAGCATGAAGCGAGAATGAACTATATGGAAGAATTTACGAGTTAGACTATAAGTTAGAGAGAGAGTTAGACTATATACTATAATATTATTGGTCAATCTATAAGTAGGTAATATTATTTTGTTAGCTGTTTATGTAGGTATATATTATATGTATCATATATATATTGTGTATATGTGTATTATGTATGTTTTTATTTTATTTATTTTTATTTATTTGGATATATTATATTAGTATAGAACGCCACACCAACCCAAATCATCCTGCACATTTTCTGTCCATCCAAAGGTTGTCTGGCAGAAATCGCTTAAAGCGATAAGACCGCCCATTGTACTACCTCATATAACTGTATTATTTTAAGTTCTACAAATTTACTTTTATTTGGTGTGCAATAAAGAATTATTGTATTGTATTGTATTGTACTGGGTTATAAAAGTATAATGACAACAAAATGAGATATGTATTTAGTCTCTTTAGTAAGTACCAACGTAAAATGTATTATGGTGCAAGCTGTGTCCTTTTTCTATATATTAGATAGGCAAGCATTTGACCACTATCTCACCTGATGGAAAGTGAAGATGCGGCCGAAGATGTGACATGCTTGCCTAGAAGATACCTATTCACTCTAGACTTGAAGACACCCAGATTGTACTGTTCGGCAAACAAAGACGCAGCCAATGAGTTCCACTCCCTCGGTGTACGGCTGATAAACGTAGAATCTTAAGAAGCGACGCACACAATCTTAATACTGGATATAAGCATAAAATTACAGTGCGCGCATTTAGGTTAAGCTAAACGAATAAATGTTTTATGGCAAATCAAATTTTAAAGCTAAACGAATAAATCTTTTAAGCAATGGGGTTAGATTTTACAATAGAATTCCTAAATTCGTAACTGAATTACCACTGGGAAAGTTCAAATCTGTAATAAAACGGGCATTAATTAAGAAAGCTTACTATAAGGCCACAGACTATATTAATGACAAGGATGCATGGAGGCAAACTGCACAGGCTCTTTCTAGCGACTACCATAATACACCTAGGTTAAGAAAATTATGTATTAGAAATTAAGAATATTTTAAAAAAAAATGAATGGAAAAAAAAATGCGCCGCCGAGTTTCTTGCCAGGTTCTTCTCGAGATGGCTGTAATTTTGCGAATCTGGCAATAGATTCATTAACTTTCATGAGTGCCTCTTTGGGGCCCATGTGAATAAACGATTTTGATTTTGAATCAAAACGCTTCGAGCGAACCGGAGGTACGTCAACTATATAAGGATGACGTTTGATAGTCTGTCTTGTTGTTAGGTGGTAAAAAGGGCAAAGGGGAATTAAATCATGCAATGTCCTGCGACATTGCCAATATTAATCAGAATAAAAACGACTAGTCGATTTCTTATTCTAGCATATAGTCAATGTAGGTGATTATGATCAGTGTCGTCATAGTAAAATTACTTTGAAGAATTCATTACTATTTCATATCTATAAACACAATTATGTAGACGCTTTCACAATAAGTTCGATGAATTGTGTCGTGGGTGCCGTTATTATTTTTTTTATGATAGATAGGCAAGCATTTGACCACTATCTCACCTGATGAAAAGTGAAGATGCGTCCGAAGATGTGACATGCTTGCCTAGAAGATACCTATTCACTTTAGACTTAAAGACACCCAGATTGTGCTGTTCATAAGGAAAACAGATTTAACTGCATTTTTGAAAAAAAATTGTAATAGATATAAAAATAGATACATCTTCTAGTATTTATTTATTTTAAAATATTCAAACACAACCTACTAAATCTTACTTTTAATTTAGACGCATCTGCTACAAGTCATAACGTACTAAATAGTAAATAATTTCTGATGTATATAACGCATTTTTGAGAAAAAAATCAGTTACGTCTTTTTTTTCTTATGAAGCAGAAATTTTAGGGGAATTCAGTGTATGTCTAATCTACTTGTGTACTTTAAATACGTATTTGGAGTACAAAAGTAGATTAGACATACACTCATCATCATACTCAGCCTATCTCAGTCCACTGTTGGACATAGGCCTCTCCCAAAGCGCGCCACTGAGCTCGATCTTCAGCTCTTCTTCTCCAGTCGTTACCAGCAGCCCTACGTATATCGTCGCTCCACCTAGTCACAGGGCTTCCTCTGCTACGCTTACCGATTCGTGGTCTCCACTCCAGAACTCGTCTACTCCAACGGTTGTCAGTTCTGCGGCATATGTGACCAGCCCACTGCCACTTCAGCTTACTAATCCTTTGAGCTATGTCGATGACTTTCGTTCTCTGGCGAATTACTTTGTTCCGGATTAGATCCCTTAGAGATACACCGATCATAGCTCTTTCCATAGCTCGCTGAGCGACTTTGAATTGGTGGACTAGTCCTGCCGTTAGTCCACGTTTCGGCATACACTGAATTTCCCTAAAATACTTCAAATTTATAAAATCACATTCAAATTTCTGCTGTCCGCATCTAACCAACTGAAAGCGCGAATACCGCTTTAACCGATACTAACTTTATTAAGCATAACTTTATTATCAACTGAACGGCAAAGTGTTGACGTCAGCTTTACAAATCACCAAAAGGGCTGTTCACAAGACCTTCTCATAAACTACAGTGCCCAAATATCGCTGCTTTTTCGGATTTAACCGTATTATTTATCTACAAATAGGTCGAACTACATTGGCAACCTGTTTAGGGTGAACGCAAATACAATATCATGCTTAATATATAGAATATACTTACACACTTACACACAAACTTTCGGATTTATAATATTAGTCGGACTAACAGTGCTCCGAGACTTTGTACGTGGTAATTAAATGAAAAAGTTATAGCATAGATATTTTATGTGTTAATTAAAGTGTTAATAAACTTAAACTATGTAAATTCTAAATTTAATTCGAATCCGTTGACACATGACAGAAAACACAATACTTACACATTTACACACAAACTTTTGCATTTCTAATTTTTGTATGATATTTAATATCTACTTATAAGAATAACAACAGTACGCACTGTTTAAATTAACACAGAAAACATTATGAATTTTATTGATTAATTCAATATTATCAATAAAAAAGGTAAACATTGGATCTGTAGTTAAATCCCAAAATCAAACTAAAAGATAATAATGAATGCTTTCACATTCGCATCCCCCACATAGACTGGTATCGTGGGTGCCAGAAACATTCATATCACAGACAATAAATCAAAAAAAGGGAGAGAGACGCAACGAAAGATAGGGCGTCATATACGCCAGTTTAATTGACAATGGAAAATATGCAAAAATATTTAAAAAAATGAGGGGAATTCTATTTGGAAAACTTACAATGTTGTTCTTATCTAATAGCTTACAATACACATGTAAGATTACAAAAGGGGATTAAAACAAATAGTACACAAAAATGTTGTAAACCGCTTGCCAAAGAAAAAGTGCCCAGAATACTGGCTACGTTTCCACGTTGAATAGCGATGCAAATTTTTTGTGCTAAATAAGAGTCAGCATTCTGGTCACTTGTCGCCTCGAAATAAAATATTAAAAAAAAAATTTAATGACTATGTACAATATAATTTAAAAATATAAATCCAGCAACTTATTTGAAACCCATAATCAACTTGGCTCTTTATTACTGTCTTACGGATAATTTGTCTTAATTTCATTAATAAAAAATAGTAAATAGTTGAAACATTACGTTTACTTAAATCATATTTTGAGAGGTAACTCTGGCCATTTTTTCTATAGAAAATATTAATCGTTATCTTTTGTTTTAACTATGCATATTTGGTTATCTTGTCACCGACTTAAATAATAAAACTGCGAGATACAAATGTGCTAAAGTGGACCTTTTTACAAACTTTTATTTAAATTTAGTTTCACTGGTCCCGTTGTCTATCTATCGGTCTGTAATCAAATCTTGCAAGCTAAATTAGACCTACTTCGCGATGTCCGTTTGGACTCACATTGTTGTACTTAAGTATCTTCGGTGACAATACGATGATATGGTACCATGGAACTGTTTTGATGATGGAGATGAAAGATGGCCATAGGAACGTCTGAACTAAACAAGATAAATCCATAAAGTTTAAGCTCGATTTATTCGTCTTGAAAAGTTATGTGGTTATTCAAGGCAAGCTTGCTCTATCGTTGACCACATCGTCGCTTACCATCACGTGAGATAGTGGTCAAAAGTTTGCCTATCTTGAATTAAAAAAAAAATTGTTTACCCCTTTTTATTTACTACTGGTAAAAGCATGAATAAAAAAAAGACGTGTGGCCCTCGGGGACTGCCGCGGTAAAGCTATTGCATAGCATTTTTTATCAACTTATGCAATGATAATTATTTATTTATTTTATTTATGCAGTCTTTTTTTTCCTGCCACCTAGAGGCGAGTTGCTGAACTAAAGAGACAAGCGTGATATTTAAAAAAAGTCATTAAAAGTTCTGCTATTCATCGATAGATGGCAAAACTAAAAAGCATCACCGCTGTGCCGGTCGGAGTGGGGGGTGTTAGGCTATTTTCGTTACGGAATTTCTGGATTCGGTCTCCACCTTCAAGTAAAACTTCACAAAACCATTCAAACTAAAGTAAAAGCGGTTCGCTTGAACAGGCCCTTTCTTCAGACCTACAATTAAGGGCCCTAAACCGTAAACAAACTCCGTACAGATGTTGCAGGATAAACTCAGATTGGAGTAATTTGTTCGAGAAATCGACTGCTTGTTTCTTTGGGAGAAATAATGAGGCGCTTAGGAACTTGTTTATCCTGATGTTTATGTGTTCGTCGTGTATACCTATACTAGTCGTTCGCACCGAACTGAGATCTCGCACCTACATATTGCCTGAAAGATAAAAAAATCGGGTTAATAGATTATACCTTTTTTCTTAATATTTTTTTTTTATTCTTGTGTTTGTTATTCAAGTACAGGTTAAAATGGACATTATACGTAATTTTCAAATTCAATAAAACATGTCTTAAATCAGTGACTGGCCACCAAGGCCTGCCAAATCATAAATTTCCAACATAAAAAATCTTTCTCATACTCTACCTGCAATGTTCTTTCGAATTTGTTCACTACAAGCGTATATTTTAAAATTTCGGCGTTAGGCTATAGCTTTACATTTTTTCTAATAATTTAAAGTTATTTGCATGTATAGTTTAGACGCAAAATGACGGAAAACGGACGGACGGACAAATTGCTGAAGTGTCCCAATGTGTATTATATCGATTTGCTTATACTGTTTTGTCAATTGAGGTAGGGTTACATAATTTTGTTTCTCTCGTTAATAGATAGATAAAGTTTATTAATAAACTAATACCTTTAAACGAGCAATTCTTGTATATATATATATTTGTTAAAATTGAGTGGAGCCGACAAACTAGATAATTAATTCTAAATTTTTTATCAAAGCTTCTACAAAATTCGAACCAATTGAAAAGCTTTGATCGCTTTTCATTTTGTTCCTTATTCAAATTATTCAAAAGGTATCACGCTGACTCAACCTTTTTTTATCAATAAAATCTTTGAAATTGTGAGGGTAGTAACGATGATTATTCGAGCCTACATCGTACCTCTTATAATAAACAATATCTAGCGATCCGCCCCTGCTTCTCTCGGGTGCAATTTCCGGTGGATTAAAAACAATTGACATATAAACCTTGCCCTATCAATTATGAACACAAAAAAAATAAAACAGCCAAATCGGTTGAGCCGTTTTCAAGTTTTTGTGAGACTAACAAACCTCAATTGTTATTTTTTTACTATTTTTTATTTTATTTTATATACTCAAGCAGACCCGCCCTTATTTTGCATGGATTATGAGCTCAAGAATAAGATATAGGTAAGCACGTCGATAAAGCAGTAAGACTACTCTACTTTTCCTAAAGATTTCCACTCGGAACATCATTGAGGTTTTTTATGACTTAATTTACAGATATTGTGATTACCAGCAAACTCTCTGAATTAGAAGAATAGACTAGCACTATAACGTATAACTCGTAGTTTCATATAAGTGACATAATACAGCACTTCAAAAAGAACGTTGATAACAGTCGGTCTCGTTGTTATAAGTGAGAGACTCGATATTGTTGGGATGCCTTCAGGCGGCCTAAAAAATCCTTTCACCAGGACTGGCCACAAGACCATACGACATGCAAGTGTAATAATTTCCCTTATTGCAACCCAAATATTAAATTTGTTAAACTTAAAATAAAACAGGAGTTATATGAGGTAGTTATCGCTTTAAGCGATTTCTGTCATTCAACCTTTGGATGGACAAAAAATGAGCCAGATAATTTGAGTTGATGTGACGTTCTATGCTTAAATAAAAATAAAAAAAAAACATACACAATATAAATATTAATAAATACAAAATATATACCTACATAATATATATTAAATATATACTTAAACAGTAGTTCCGGAGATAACCAAATGTCAAACCAACTTTACATTTTTTGATGTTATTGAGAGACGAAACTAAGTCCCTCGATGGAAAGCGTCACGCTTGCTCATTAAAGTTCAGTGCTTCCCAGAGTTATTAACGTATTTAGATCAAAATCCTGCGCGGCAAAGTACTCATCACCTTGAATATTAAAGCGGTTAAATCTCTTAAAGCCCTGTCATTTCACTGGAATCATTGCCCTATAATCCGAAACAGTAATGTTTGCACACAACTGCTTGGCCAGACATTCAACCGAATGTTTAGAAATGATGTGGTACTGCCCCAGGTGGACACTGCATAATAATCCTACGACTACAAAAGAATCGTACCTCTTCATGATATTAGTATAAATATAAGTAAGTATGCAGGTTATTGTGGCATGAGTCTGATATCGACCCGCCAGCGACTCGGTCACTCGCCCCACTACTATCGATTTTTACCACAACATTTAGACCATTGCCGCTGGGACTTAGCAACTGTTGATAAAATATTTAAATCATTTGATTGCTTCATTTGCGATCGATTCGTTTATACATACTCTTTTACCTAGCTATATGCGTGATGGGAATTGGTTTTACAATTTTAATTTACAAGTTCTTATGTTTCAAGCGATTATAAACAAAAATCTATTTTCCATTCTTCAATTATTAAATAAAGAAAAAAAGTTTACTTAATAATCAAACTAACTTTTACTTGAAAATTATCGCGATTGCTATTCATTTGGAGTATTTCGACACACTATATAACAATGCAATGCCACCAGCATGATGGGAACGCTACCCACTGGTAGTGAGCTTGAGCACTTGAGTTACCTATAAGCTCGAAGTCTTGTAGGTAACTCAGTTCTTTGCTGTACATAGTTTTAGTTTAGTTTTAGGAAATATAGGCAATTGGCCCGTAGTTAGACTTCTCTATTGTGAAAAAAACTATATAACAAATATAAAATACAATTGGAATTAAAATAATGAGTACTTACGAGGCATCCCATGAGTTATCGTTGTCCGCACTAGATGCCTCAGTATAGGCGCTTTCGGGTCATCGGCCACTACTTTTAGGATATTGTTGCTACTCTCTCAAATCCTCACCAACGATGCTACTTTTTTCCTGATGAATGCCGTCTATGTGGGTTTCAACAACATCCTGATCACATTGTTATACTGGATGCGCAAGGGTATACCCATTTGAAAAGAGGGTTGTTAGGTACCAAAAAACTCTGTTGTAACCAAAAAAATCTGTTTAATCTTATTACTCTCTATCTTAATATTGTACACATGCCCATGACAAGGTTCATAATTAATCTCAAGGAAGCAATCGCGAGAGGATAAGTACTAAAGTTTTATGCTTATGCCTACACTTGAGCTTGTGTACGAATATGTCGATGGAGACGGGCATATTTTCGACAAACGCTTAGACCTTAGAAGGTCTAAGGGCAAACGCAAACCGATTTCATTACACCTTTTTTGATAGAGTTTACTTTTTACTGGGTCGATTAAGAGGGATGGTGCCTGGTTAAAAAAAAAGATCTAATTAGTCCATCAATTACATGTTAGACATGTATTTTTTTATTTAGCAATTTGATAGAAATTTACAAAGATAAAGAGCGTCAAAGCTCGGGAGTTGGGGCTCGTGACGTCATGCCTCAGTAAAAAGTGTAAAGAGGCGTGACGACACGCGGAATTTCAACGCACTATATCTTCGTAATTTTTTGTTTGACTGACAAAAAAAAAATACTTGTCCTATTTTTTAATAATGTAAATAACGGACTAAATAGTTTTTTTCAGGCATCTAGCCTAATATGACTGTTATAATTATTGGTCCCAGTTTTTGATTAATATGAATTCAAATATAGCTGTCCGTTGCCTTAGTTAGTTCAATTCATGTTGGGAACACAAGTTTTCTTCCCAAGGGAAATTTATGTTTCTGATTCTAAGTGTGATTGTGTGTATAATGTAAATTTTCCGGTGCCCACGATACAAGTCTTCGTACTCAGTAAGGGGAGGAGGTTCTCACTCGCAGAGAAATCGTTTGTTTAAAAATTAAACTCGGCACAAACAACAAAACAATTGGTGGTCGATTAATTTTAGTTTTCAATCTAACGTCGATTAAGCTCGGTAGTATTGAATCGAGTTTAACAATCGCCTCGTTTGTGAATACGATTATTCGATCATTCAATTGCACGGCTGAGGCTTTCTGTTATTAAATGATTTAATGATTAACCAAATAGGTACGAACCGATTAACATTTGGCACAACTGAATCTAAAATCAAATGAGCGGTTAGAGAGTTTATAAATCAGTCAATATTTTATCAATAGAAAATCGCTAATCTATTGATGTAAACACAACGATAATTTATAATTATTATAGCGTAGATTTATTTCTATCTTAGCTTGTCCATTATTGTAGTTCCTACGTAAGTAGCATAGATCTGTGCTACTTTTCCACTCGAAGGCGAAATCGTAAGACAAAGCTTTATCTTCTTCTTCTTCTCTAATATATAAAGTATTTGTGGTCGAACCCGAAAATGCTCGACCGATTTCAAGTTTTTTTTTGTACATTAAATAGGTATCAGAAGCGGTCGTAAAGTATTTTCCTCCCTCCTACCCACACCCCCCATTTTATACAGTGATTTAAGTATTTTTGTATAAACAAATAGCAATTTTTTTTTAGTATGGTATTAAAGTACCCGGCGACCATAAACGTGAAAGAGATAAAACCCTTTTGATATCGATTTATTTAAAAGATCAGTAATTGTTTAATGGTACAATCCCATCACTGATACTATCGCATATTATTGTTTATGCTATATCAACAAAGGTTTATAATACGCTTCTAAGCTTCATACTATGTTCGATGACGTGTGTACTGGGTGGTAAAAACATTGACATCACACACACAATCACAACTAGAACCAGAAACAAAAATTTTCCTAGGGGAGAAAACTTGTGTTCCCGCCGGGAATCGAACCCGATGCCGCTGTTTATAAGGCGAACGCGCACTCAACTAAGTCAACGGATTGTTTATATAAATAAGCTTGTTTGTTTGTTTATACCCATAGGCTTATTACTATTTTACCCAAGTTTACCAGTTACAGTGAACAATGAACCTAAGTTGAAAGTTGAAAATGTCATGTCGATCGATAGTAATGTGACTTTGGTAAGTTTGAAGGAACATTATAGTGCCGAAGTAGAATTAGTAACCCTAATGGAAGTTATACTAGGATTATACGCCTTTAGTTTCTGTGATATGTGGATTTAACGGTAGCCATTGCCGTTCAGCTATCCACCTCCATGCTCCATTATTTAACACAACATAACAGTCAATTGAATTTGTCAAAACCAAGGATTTCGTAACTAGTTTCCTATGTCGATGGTAACTAATTTATACGCCTAGCGTGTCTACTATTCTCGACCACAAAGGTACCATCTGGTGAAATAGCGGTCAAAGACTAAACAATCAGAAACAATTGCCGCAGTTGGCAGGTTCTGCCCTTGGCGCCGTGGGTCCTGGTTTCGATTCCCGGCAGGAGCACAATTATCAAAGTGACATTTTGAGTTTTTGTATGTGTTATATAAATATTTTCAGCATCCAAGATACAAGTCTTTGATATTAGTTTGGAGCTGCGAGTGAATGCGTTTGTTATTGAAATGTATAAAAAAAAACGTAAGTTTATCCATAAGTTTTAGCTTCTGTAACCCCTTGGTAGGCGATAACTTCAGCGTGCCACTGTCAACAACATAGTCGAGGGTGGTAAGCACACTAGGCTTAAAAAGAAAATTAACTTTTACTATACCATGTCAATATCGTGACAATGATAATATTTACAGAGGTCTGAATTCTGTGATTCCATCTAAAAATATTTTCTTCCAAATGAATTACGCAAGGAAAGGGTGGTGAACTCGAGAACTCAAGTTATAAAAAAGTTAAGTTGTTAAGAGTTGAGCTTTTTATTTTCATTTGCAGGTGTTCTATAATGCTATTTTGTAGAGTCTCGTAACTTTGTTAAACTTGAATGTTTTACTGTGGACGTTTTGGAAAGAAATGTTTTCGTTTTATACCTTCCATCCAAAAGCCGAACTGCCCGTTGACTTAGATGGGTGCACGTTCGCCTTCTAAGCACCAAGTTCAATTCCCGGCGGGAATACAAATTTACTCATCACGGAAACATTGTTTTTCTGGTAATGGTCCTAAGACACAAGTCATCAAACTTAGTGTGTGACTGTGAGTGTGAAAGCGCTTATTTATTTTTACGTCATCAATTTTATTTTGAATTTATTCTGTCTCTATATTTCATTTTGTACCTTGATACAATGTTGTGTATGGATAAGATAAGTATAAACAAATACGGTACATTCGACTTAAGTCAGAGTGTAATAATGAAGGTAAGTAATTAAATAAGACTATTATACGTACATAATACAAAGATAATACAAAGATAACTTTATTCATAGTAACAACATAATTTAAGTAGCAATTGTACATTACATTAAACTAAAAACTAAATTAAAATTAAACAAAAAAAACTATAATTAGATATAAATATGTACAAAACTTAATCTAATAGTCCGCTACCAGTAGGCAAAGTACCCAAAATGCTGGCAACATTGCCACGTTGAATGGCAATACTCAATCTCTGTCCAAAATATTTGCCAGCATTTTGGTCACGAGTTGCTTCGACCAAACGCTTTGTTAATTCATTGTAGAATGTATGTGCTCCCGGTCCCCACGGTCCCAACGTTTCAACCCCAAAAGGCACAAATATATAACCACTATCAAGATTACTATATTTGCGCCTTTTGAGAGTCTCTGCTGATTCAGCCGCAACACCAGCCTTATTTTTAGTTCCAGAAAGATGAGACGGTGCTAGGGTGTCTACGCAAGTTGCATCCCAAACCAAAGGCCGTCCCATCTTCCATGGAATCAGGGTCATAATAAGGTAGGTAAACTAAATGGGTGCCTAGAGCCTGCATATGACGCGGGTGCCTCCAAGACTGAAAATGACACAGGTAAGGCTTTTGAAACTTTGTAACAAAGGATAAAGTTAATTCAACAATAAGTTTTATAGTGTTTCATTTACATGAATTTTCATGCATTTGTTTATTTTATATGTGTACTTTATTGTTTATTTTATATACCTTTTTACCGACTTCACAAAAAAGGAGGAGGTACTCAAGTCGACTGTATTGTGACACGTGAACCGATTTCGATTTTTTTGTTTGAAAGATGTTGCTTTCCAATTGGTCCCATTTAAATTTGATCAAGTTCTGATCAGTAGTTTTTGGGTTTTTGTCAATAATGCGCGTTTGGTACATCTAATCTGATCAAACTCCGAAGATAAAGTGGGTTTTTTTAAGCTTTGCTTGCATTTAATTATTATGAAGGGGTTTCTCTAAAAGAAACCTTTTAATTTTCAAAAACTTTTTCATTTATTCATCAGTTCATAAATTGTTAAACTAAATTTAACAATTTATGAACTGATGAATAAATGAAAAAGTTACTCTGCTTTGTCAGGCGTATAATCGAGGCAGTTGACTAAAACAATACTTCAAAAAATGGGGTATATTTGGGTCTGGTTCTAGTCCAATAAGAGAAAGTTTACCCGTAAAACGTGTAGAATTTACGAGCAATTAATTTGTTTATTTTTAGTTTTCGAATGCAGTTTTGCGAAAAACAGTATACCTACTACTGTGAAATTCTGATGTTTATTACTGAACTAGCTGCACCCCGCGGTTTTACCCGCGTACGTCCTGCGGGAATCCCGGGATAAAAGTATCTTATGTGCTAATCCAAGGTGTCAGCTATCTCCACACTAAATTTCATTAAAATTGGTCCAGCCATTTGAGCGTGAGAAGTAATAACTTACAACACACAAACTTTCGCCTTTATAATATTAGTGTTAATATCTGTCACTCAAACACAAAAGGTAGGTATTATATCGGTTCGTCCAGTAACTGGTACTTACAATTGTTTATTGAGATCGTAACCTTCAAATGGGTCTCGTAACAATCAGCAACTACTTTCGACGATAACATTGAATAGCCCTCAATAGTAGGTACTTAAACCACAGAATACATGATAGTATAAGCACTATTCTCTAGATAAGCGCCTGACTCTAGTTACCATGCAAATGTAAGTACAACCTAATCAGAGATCTGATAATGTACAGGCGACGTATTCGACAAATCGCTTGCTCAGTTTCCAGTATCAGGTATCAAGGTTTCAGTAAATAAAATTAGAAATTAAAATATCTTAGTAGTTTTTTTTTTTTATATTTCTATGTATAATGATAACGGGTCATAACCAGACTCATTATTTTTTTGTTCATAGACGAGCAGCAGAATGCTGATATGTCTATATCACACAGTGTTAAAATTCATAATAATTCACTTTTCTAACCAAGTTTGTTTATTAATGCGCTACCAATTGTCAAGCTTGTTTTTAAATCCATTTATTGTGGTAGCAGAAACAACATCTTCCGGTAATCTGTTCCAATTGTAAACCACTCTGTTGCTCAGGAAATGAAAAGCAGTGTTTGTGTTTGATGGTGAACGGATGAGTAACGACTGGTGTATTCGTAAAAGTCTTTGTCTGTCTTTAGACTGTAAATGCTATGGATATCTTGCAGGTTGTATCGGCTGTTCATGATCGTGTAGGTTTCAATTAGATGTCCTATGACTCTATTTTCTCGAAGAGTAGTGAGATGTAACATGTGTAATCTTTCTTCATAGGATTACATGAGATTTTCAACGTCACCGCTCGTAAACTAAGTCAGTGATTCTGAGGTAAAATATTGTATTTCAAAACCAATGATGTTCCTAAATGGGAAGAGATGCGGTATGCTTTAACATCGAGTAAATAACATCTGGACCACAAAGGCTTTCACACTCATATAGCCACACTCAAGTTCAATGAATTGTGTCGTGGGTGCCGAAAACAATCACATTACACACAAAACCACAGCCAGTACCAGAAACTCAAACTCGGTGGAAACACCGGGAAACGAACCCGATTCTTAGACGGCGGATGCGCACAAATTTTCCTTGGGGAGCAAGCTTTTGTTCCTGCCTTGAAACGAACTCGTTACCACTGCTTAGAAAGCAAACCTCCTAACCCAACGGGCAGCTGAAATAATGTTAGATGAAGTAGCAAACATTTTATGAAATTGTAACGTAAGCTACTTTCCAATATTAATGTTTAGAGTTCGTGCCGTTTGCCAATTTGTTTCTTCAAACTTAGAGTGAAAAACTTTAAAATTTTAAGTTTATAAGTAGTTTCTAGTTGACCCGAATACGAATACTTGATAAGTTTTTAAGCTGGGGTCACACAACAGCGGCAAATGTTTCAATTAATGTAGAGGTTATTTTTTAATACTGGTTACTGCTGCAGACCGCGGATTTACCCGCGTAAGTCCCGGACACACGGGAATTCCGGGATAGAATTTTCTTTCGTAAGAACCTTTTCCTGGCAATAATTAACACAACAAAAAAAGAATTAGCAAAATCGTTCCATCCGTTCACGCGTGATACGATGACTAAGGTAAATAGATTCATTTTTATAAGTATAGATAAGAGATTATTTTGTTTTCTAGGGTTCACTAGTATTTATGTTATATTTTTTTTTTCTCCGAGCGCAAAAAAATGTAACACGCAGCTGTTGATAGACTGATTCGACAATTCGTTAAATTTGTATTTCTATCGGGTTTGATTCCCGATTGAAATAAAAATTTTCACCCTAAGGGAAATTTGTGTTTCTGGTTCTGGGTGTAATCACACTCACTCGTGTTTGAGATGTGAATGTTCCAGCACCCTTGATACAAATCTTCGAACTTTTTTGGGGTTAGATTGAAAGCATTCGTTTGTTTAAAAAAAATGATGACGTTTGACAGTTTAAACTGTTATTGGTGGCAGTAACCCTGCGCCAGCTCTTAACATTTATCAAGGTAAGTACTCCAACCTCCCCTGAAAGCATTCCCTCTATCCATTTACATCTATATCTCAAACAAAATACTGTCTGAAATAAACAAAGAAATCTATTGTCCCGAAGAAATGCACAGATCCCACGGGAATGGGGCTGGCATAGCGAAAGGTTCGCTGGCAATAATTTATCAGTTAATTCTAGCTTCGCCTAGGGAACACTGGCTGCGGCTTAAACCACGGCTTTTAGTTTAAAGGCTGGCTTGCAGATTCGAGACTTTATTTGCCTGTGTTGCAGACATTAGGGAAGTAATTCTGAATTAATATTAAAATACTAGCTGTACCCGGCATGCATGCAAAGCCACGTTTAGATAAAGTGTTATGCCTCTTTCACGTTTATGGCCGCCTAGTACTTTAATAACAAACTGCCCGTTGGCTAAGTTGGGCGTGCGTTCGCCTTCTAAGCAAGGGTATCGGTTCGGTTCCCGGCGGGAACACAAGTTTTCTCCTCAAGGAAAACTTGTGTTTCTGGTTCTGGTTGTGATTTGTGTGATGTGAATGTTTCCGAAAGCCACGACACAAGTCATCGAACTTAGTGTGAGGGTCGAAAGCGTTTATGTTTTCTAAAAACTTTTTGGATATTGTTCATACAAAAATACTAAAATCGCGACCTATTCTCATATCAAAAAAAAAACAATAAAATCGGTCGAGCCGTTTCGAAGAGTTGCGTCCACAAACACCGTGACACGATATTTATATATAAGATAATAATAATATTAGGCAGGTAGAGTACCGGGAGCTCATTCTATTTTCAAAAATCTATCAGTGCGCCTGGATGAGGCGACGCGTGAGGCGATTGAGGCGACGCGATCAAAATGCTGGTACTTATTTGGCTCAACGTATTAGCATTGCAATTCAGAGAAGTAATACCGCCAGCTTGATGGGAACGCTGGTAGTGGGCTTGAACGCTTGAGTTACCTATAAGCTCGATGCCTTGTAACTTAGGTCTTTACTTTATAAATGTGGTTTTAGTTTAGTTTTATGCAATAGCCCGTATATATTTAAGTACCTACACAAGGGAGAGCATGTATTCGATGAGCGAGATTGTATCGAAATTGTATATTCTACCAATTCATCATCAGCACGGAACTACTTATAATGCTCTGCGATTATCATCATAAAGTGTAAAAAAAATTTTAATACTTTATAGGCAAGCATTAGCAATTTTGTCCAAAATTTCAGTTACGTCTTTTTTCCTTATGACAACGTACTTTAGTGCTTTGTATATCAAGTCCCTAATAGTATAATATATTGATATATTATTTATTTTATTTTATTTTATTTTTATTGGAAAACTAACAGCTAGGTACATGAAATAATAAATATCTATGAAACTAAGGCCAATTAAAAGTTGATGACATAATTTTAGTCTCATGATTAAAATAGGCTTACTTAAAATACTATGTAATTTACAATTATTTAAAGCTCAGTCGAAAATACACAACTTCGCTCCGTGTTTCAAAACATGATATTTCTCCAAAATGTAAAAGCTTTGAGAATGTCAATATATATAAAGCGTAGAAGCGGACGCTAGCTTCGGTTACCAGTTTTCACATGAGTCGTTTCAGAGCCATCGGATTGACGAGCGACGAACATCCATTTCAGTCAATACACTACACAAATATTGGCACCGTTGTACCTTGTCGCTATACGGAATAACAGTTATGTATTGAGACATGCATATGTGCGATGTTATTTTGCTGAGACATAGTTTAATTGGATATTAAACTAAAAAAAAACAACAGAAATTATATTAACGTAGGTATATAACCAGAAAGCGCTTGTGCAGTTTGCCTCCATGCATCCTTGTCATTAATGTAGTCATTCATTCCATAGTAAGCTTTCTTAATTCACATCCGTTTCTTTAATGTTTTAAGCATTCCCATTGATAATTCAGTTACAATTTTAGAAATTTAGCAATAGTTTGATTTCTGTATTTGTTGTTCAAGTACAGGATAGAACAAATATTAGAAGTAAGTTACAGCTTTGAATGTGAAGCCAATTTTGAGATAGACTCCGGGACAAAATAGGTCTAAAAACAGTGGCTTTTAAATTGTTATTTACCAACGTAGATATTTTAAAAACCGTTCTGTTGACTACTCGCAGAGTTCTTTTAACAATAACCCACAAGGGAAGACAAAAAAATAAAAAAATATTTTGCTCCCAGCTTACGTGTATAGCTTACCGCTTAGTAGCTTACAGCTTACCTTATTATTTTTGCTTATTTGCAATGCCTCTGACAGATGAACGAACGGTCGGACGGACAGGCAAAGTGTTGACCACCTAAGTTAACTTAGAGATCTCGCTTCACTCGATTAAATATTTTCAAAATTTAAAGCTACCGTCCTTAAACATGGTCACATGTGAAAAATTACAATAATAAAAATTTAAACAGAGCTTAAAAAAAGGCTTCAAAAAACCGACTTCACCGCATTATATTTGTTTACCCTTGATCAGAATACATGAATTAAATACCCATTATTGAGGATAACTCAAAAACTACGGGTCAGATTTTGATAATTTCTTTAGGGGGACATGAAAAGCTTTAAATAAAAAAAAATCGCTCAAATAATATATAAGGCAACAAGAAAAAGTTATGAGGTAACATACAAAAAAACAAATACCGCCTCCTTTTTTTGTACTCGGTGTAAAGGTAAATAGGTAAAGCATATAATATAAAAGCTTTCCAAACAAAATGTTTTGCTCAGATCTATAATACTATTTTGCTCGACAAAAACAAATATCTATCAATTTATCGTCATAGGATAAACTTCGCGATATACCTCAACAACCACAAAGTTATAAAGAACAATACGACCAAGCGACCAAAACTTCTGCAAATCTGACTTATGCTGAGTTCACAAATAAATTCACTGTAAGAACTATAATGTTATAATATTAATGCCAAAATCCTACTATCCTACTAATATTATAAATCCGAAAGTTTGTGTGTAAGTGTGTAAGTATGTTTGTTCCCTCTTCACGCTTTAACGGCTGAACGGATTTAGATGAAATTTTGAATGTACATAGATTATACTTAGGATTAGCACATAGGCTACTTTTTAACTTGATAATAGCGGGCGAAGCCGCGGGGCACGGCTAGTGAAAAATAAATAAATGTGAGAGCATACTCATTCAATCAAAATCACTGTTTTTATATCTCAAAAACGGCTATACATTTAAAGTAAAGTAAAAATATATTCTTTGCCAAAAAGTTTTAAAATTTACAAAGTACAACATTTATACAAAGATAAACAAAACAGATCTGGAATATACAGAATAATAATAATAAATAAAACAATTTTTGTTTTGTTTGGATTCAATAGGCAAAAGGGCCAGCACTGGTGGGCAGACTATGTCTACGTAGGGCTGGTTTTTAGAATACCACCCCTATTGCTCATTTGAAGCTGAAACATTTTTTTTTATTACAGACTAAGCAAACGTTTGACTACAATCACACCTGACGATGTAGTCTAAGGTGGAGCACGCTTGCTCAGTAAATATCTATTCACTTTACTTTTTAACACACCCTAATTGTACCTTGACAATGTCGTCTTTTAAACAACAAAGACAAGAATCAAACAATACGTCTTACGACAACGCGCACCCAATCAGGCCAAACGGTCTAGTAAAAAACCGGCATTAATTAAGAAAGTTTTTTAAAATACTCATGAAAACAATAATGACAAGGATGCATGGAGGTTAACTTCACAAGCGCTTTATGGCGACTACATAATATAGTTATACATAGGTTAACATAATTTCTGTATTACCCATTTAAGAGTGCTATAAAAATTTATGAAAATATGCGCCATCGAGTTTGTTGCTGGGTTTTCTCAAGATGGGTTGTAATTTCGCGAATCTAAGAGTTAGTCATTTAAAAACATGAGAGCCTCTTTGGGGTCCATGTGAATAAACCAATTTTAATTTGAACATACAGAATGACGATATTCTACAAAATAATATTTTTTTCATTTGATAATGCTATATCGTACAATGAAAATGGAGTTAAGCGAAGAATTACCAAATGCAATTGATTAATATGGGACCATTTTGCAAACTAAACCAAAGAATTAATGCAGCTCATGAATCGCAGTGAGAGTAATATTTAAAATGAAACATACAAAACTACCTCTATTTTCACAAGTAAAAAACCCATAGAAAATATTTTTCCGTTTTTAAACAAGGAAATAATAAAAAGTAGGGTAAACATTCCATCACGCACGTTCCGTTTAAATTGAAACTTGAAACTAAACAAATTCGAAATGCGGTGTTTCCATCTTTGAATGAAATATTTCAAGTCAGAACTTCGTTCCTAGTTTGAAATTGCTTTTGTTGTGGAAATAAAACAGCTAATTTCCACAACACCTAGCAACTACAATTCGATTTTATCTCACATGTCGATTTAAGATTAGACAAACTTAGACTTCCAATCTTCCAGTAACCTCTAATTCATTTCGATTATATCTCGTTGCTCAATTTACCATAAGAATCGATCTGAAGAAGTAAATCCTAAGGAACACACACGGTGCCACAACGTTTGCATTATTGATATGTCTATAGTTATAATTTTATTGAAAAAATAAATCAATCTGCCATTTATCTGCGTTTTTAACAAATTCTTTGTCGTCACATATCTTGGTAGTACAACTATCTTGTTGTACTGTTTTTTACCAATACCCTTTTATAACCTGCAAAAGTAAAGAAGTCTACCAAATACAAATGATCAAGCGAAGTGAGATCTCTATGTTGAATTGGGTGAACCACCGACACTTTGTTAGTCCGTCTGTTTGTCTGTTCGTCTGTCAGAGGCATTTAGCGTCTAAATACAAGCGAATAACTACAATTTTTCAGAGAATATGTAAAGCTATGAACCAAAAACAAAAATAGAAATAAAAATTATATAAAAGAAAATATTAAGTGTAGGGCTGTGAGTGTGAAAGCGTTTATGTTTATGTTTAGATCAATAATGAAACAATTATTATGAAAAAAATATATACAAAATTAACCTCAAAAGCTTAGACGACTATGTGTTACTGCAAGACCTACGTAGGAGTATAATAAATACCGAATGGACCAGACCAAAACTTTTCTAGGTAGGTACTCCATCAAAAGAAAGAGGTTCCAAGAAAGTCACGTGCAAACATGTTGAGTAATAACCCGCGGTCGTGTTGATTTTCCTTGTGTTCCGGTAAATAAATCACGGGTTCTTTTTTCTGAATGATGGATCGCGTGCAGCCCTGTTTTGTTTCTTGTTTCAATGACACAATGGAAGTGGAAGGAAGTTTTGTTTTAGACGAAACTATTTACCTATTTTAATGGTGTAAGTTATTGGAATTCTCGGAAAGTAGCGCAGGTGTGTTAGTTAGTTGATTGAGTAGTTTTTGCGTGAACTTAAAGAACACCAATATTTTAGTGATTTTACTTTCTTGCACACGTCTAATTAAGCTATAAGGTCACAAATTAATTCTTAAATACTTTTTTACTGAAAACGTTAACCCATGCATTTGTTAAAGTTATATATTGTAAAATATCTTTATAATCCAATATTGGAACGAAAGTTCCTTATCGCGCGTTGCGAAAGGGGGCTAGTCGGAAAAAATTAAGACCAAAAGTTGTAACGACACCTTTTGCTATAGTTGTAAGCCATACCACGTTCTCGTCCGATCGCCGAAGTTAAGCAACGTCGGGCGCGGTCAGTACTTGGATGGGTGACCGCCTGGGAACACCGCGTGGTTTTTTCATGTTTCTTTTAATTTTGGAACGAAACTTCCTTTTGTTCTCTCCTACAACCTCTCTTCGGACCTCCGAGAGGCTACCGTAGTAGGAAAAGGCCCTTGCTAAATAATTTCAGGACCACTTCTACCCTTCTAGAGGCTTCAATGGAGAGTATGTGAGTGTCTTCAGACTTGTCCGAAGTAGACGGGGAGAGCAACTGCTGAAAGCGACCGTCTTCTTCGTGCTTCGTGCCCAAGCATTTAGACTCGGACACGGAGACCGTAGGCACGATGACCGCAAAGGTTCACACTGCTGAGTGAGGGAGGAAGAAGACCGGCAAAGCGGACCCTTGCATAAAGGACTTCATCAGGAGTTCTCCGACGTTGTCGGAAGGGAAGCTGGAAAAGTACTTGCGAGCTAAACGTTACAAGAGGGAGCCGATGCCGTCTCTGGCTTTATGACCGGTACGGAAAGCGAGTTTGGTGCAGGTGCGATGCACGGTGACCTCAGCTGAACGTCCATGAGCTGAGGGCATATTTGGCCGAAGACCGAACACTGCATTTTGGGGGTTACCAAGATATATGGCAACCTCTTGGAAAGTGCTTGCAGAGCCCTTAATGAACGTGGAAGTAAAACCCTTCGTGCGTATTTGAGGAATATCCACCAAATACTTCGTATTCGGGTAAAAAACTACAAACATTCAAACACAATAGTTCATATTGTCTCCACCATATCCTTTGTTTACAACCACGCCGTATTTTATTGTGGCTATCAGTTCGACCCAATCGGAATATTTGGGAACGTAACGCGTAAACGGTCGGGTTTTACCCAAATTACCCTCCTTTATTTACATTCATAAAAGTATACGACCTTATGAAATGAACGGTCTTCTTCGTAAGGACACTTTTATGTTACGACATTGATCATTTTTGTTTTATCGACAGTGGTTGTTGACCGAGCATAGCGTCTCTGAGGTCATTTGCAGGTTTAGTATGTTGCCCGTCCTTTTATTTCTTTCGTCAGTATAAATGAGGCCTACAATTTTTAAAAAATTCTTTCACACTCACAGCCCTACACTTCGTTCGAAGATTTGTATCGCGGGCGCCGGAAGCATTTACGTCACATACATAATGACTCCTAGAACCAGAAACACAAATTGGGAAGGAAAACTGCAATGTGCTCCTGCCGGAAATCAAACCCAGGATTCATGGCGCAGAAAGCAGAGATCTGCCCACGATGTTATCTGGATCGTGGTTTTAAAAAAGCGTTTATGTTTATGTTAAAACCCGGTAATAGGTAATACAAGTCAAGAGTGAATAAGTACCTTCTAGGCAAGCATGCTACATCTTCGGTCGCATCATGGCTTTCCATCAGGTGAGATTGTGGTCAAACGTTTGCCTATAAACATAAAAAAAATACAACCCGGTGGCATTCGCCAAGACAGTCATATGTTTTATCATTAAATTCACTTTGATTAAAAAACATGTAGATTTTGATGAAGAATGAAAACGCAGAATTAATAATAGTCATTATTACTGTCGCTACTCGGAACAAACCTCGGTCATTGACGTAGGGTCGCTAGCCTATCGCTGTTCTATCGTTTAGATATCGGAAAGTATGTCCAGATGTTACATGTCTTCATTTCCCATATCCGTTTCTGGCTCTCGTTTTATCAAGCATTAAAATAAACGACTCTTGGTCCCCTTCTGCTTTTATAGATCCTACTAGATAGAGTAAATCTAACTACCCGCATTGTTTATCTCCAACGGTATGATCTGGGTGTCTATATGTCTAGAGTAGGTATCTTCTATGCGAGTGCGCTGCTTCTTGGGCCCCATCGTCGCTTTCCATATAAAATGAAGTCGTGATCAAATGCTTCCATTACACAGCTTTTTTTGTGGGAGAGAAAATGCATAGCACTTACCTTCCTCCCAGGGGTGGAGGAAAGAGGTGTGTTGAGCTCGGACCTAGTAACAAAACTCCGTGAGCAGTTCCTCGCCGAGGTGGGGCAAGATAGGGTCGCGCTAGTAGTCACTACCTTGCCCCGGGCGGTTGGTCCGGATACATACCGGGCCACTGCGCTCTTGGAAGGGGTGATCTTGCTCACCAATGCAACCCCCTGACGTGTCAGGCCGTGCAAACCGAGAGAGAGTCAGGGGACTCTCTACCGGTTTGCACAGCTGCATAACACACCTAGTTTTATAAAGCTTTAACTAATATTGACGTGGAAAGCCGCTGTTCGGAAATTAATTAAAAACAAAAAGTTTGTTCGACGTTCAAATAACTCTAACGAATGCCAACATTGCCGATCAAAACAAAAGGCAAATTAAATTTCCAACATGTCTGTCGGTAACATGCATGAAGCGTTTAATCAAAGTTTTATGCTCTGCTACTCTCAGTGTTTAAATTTGAACGGGATAAAGTCTGAACGATGTATATGACGTAATTTGTGCTTTGGACCAACATTTTACGACATGTTTATTTTAAAAAGTATCCATGAATTTTCCTTTACTTTGTCCGTTGGCTCAGTTAAGTGTGCGTTCACCTATAAAGCAAGCTGGAGTCGAGTTAGATTCCCGGTGCAAATACCATTTTTTTCTAGGAATTCCCTTCTTCCAAGGGAAATTTGTGTGGACTGTAAGTGTGAAAGCGTTTTGCTTTGTTATTTATAGAGATTTTTGCTTTGGTTTAGAAGATATCAGCCATCTAATTTAACAATCACAACAAAGGAATGTCTTCTTTTTTATCTCTAATAGGCTAGCGATGACACTATCTCACCTGGAAAGTGATGATATGGTGGAGGATGGTAAACACGCAAGGCCTAATGACTGGGTATCAAGGATAGCTGCCGGAACATATTTTTTACTGATAATAACGACAGATTTTTCTACTTGAGTCTGGCGAACTACGACTTTATTTCGTAAAGGAAAGCTAATCAGGCGAACATAAAAAAATACCCTTACACCATGGACTTAATCACGATGTTACCTTCACCAAAAGCACAGGCCCGTCGAAGGATTCGAAACCGCGTCCCTCGATTAGAAAAGATTCTGGCAAAGATACAGCAGATAAATGGTTATTTATCTGTAGCTGTCAGCAATTAGCTACTACGTTTAGTTGTGCTTTTAGTTTTGGGTGTGATTGTGTGTGTGTGTGTGATGTAATACTTTTCAGCAGCATCCATGTCTTTGGACTAAATGAAGATCTGAGTGTGTGAAAATGTTTTTATTCTATAGCTTAAGAGTTGATCGCTATTTATATAGTCGTAGTATTTCGGAAACCAAGCCTAAACTTTCAATAGGTCGTTAATTTTCAGCCTGCAGTTTATAGTTTTTCAGCACATTGCACATAAATTTAGCTGTACCGCTAAATGGCTTTTCTCGTATAAAAATATATGAATATCGTGTGCTTTTTTCAACCTTTCCCGATTGCACTAAATCACTTTATTCTATAGAATGACAGAAAGCCATGAAAATCACATATGTGACAACACAAATCGTGGTGCGACCGCAACACGAGATTCGCCATGAAAAGCACGGACTAGGAAGTTTTTTTTTCGGGAACGTCTTTTGTTTTTGTTTTTTAAGAACGCATGAAAAGCGTAATTACTAAATGCCACCCCAAAACGCTGTCAGACGTTCTGTTACACAAGCCTACGTTACTGACTTAAGCAAGTTTAGGGGATTTTTATCTGAGCAGGATTTTTTAAGCGAAATTTCTTATGGGAGGGCTTTGAAATCCTGATCTGCAACCTTTTTGTGTGACGAAAAGTGGTGGAGATAAACACTGTGATGATAATAAAATGTAATACAAAAGTATCACTTCTATCGTGTGTCTTAACGACACACACTGTGTCTTAACGACACACACTGTGTCTTAACGACACACACTGTTTTCTACCGACTTTACAAAAAGGAGAAGATACTCAAGTCGACTGTATTTTTTTTTACATGTGTTACCTCATAACTACGTTCCATGTAAACCGATTTTGAAATTTGTTTTTTCGTTTGAAAGATGTTGCTTGCAATTGATCTCATTTAAATTTGATTATGATTTGATTAGTAGTGCTTGAAATATCTTCAATAATGCGTGTTTAGTACATCTAATCTGTTAAAAGTTCCGAAGATAAAGCGGTGAAGTCGATTTTTTTTAAGCTTTGTTTGCGTTTTATTATTTTTTTTCGATTGATTGATTATCTTACTTTTGAGAACGTCCCTTAAATTTGTTTGAAAAGGCCCCGCCCGCAGCACTGCAATGTGCTTCTCTCCCTGAGAATTGAAAGGTGTTATGTCTGAAGTTGTTATGTCTGTTTCACATTCTCCTTTTAGCCGAAACCTGCACGGATATACGACTGCTTGGCCATTCACTCAGACTTAGTTCAAATACTTGCTTTCGTGTATCAAAAACATTGCACACACCAAGGGCCAGAACCACAACGTGTAATCCCTTGTAAATTGTGCTCTTGGTGGGAATCAAACCCCGGACCTGCAGCGTAGAAAATCAGGTTTGCACACTGCGCCAAAAAGGTCATCAAGTGTTAAATGGTGGTAATGAATGAAAAAATGCGCTGCCTAGTTCTTCTCGAGGTAGCTGTAAATTTTGAGTAGTCATTAACTTTCATGAGTGCCTCTTTAGAGCCCATGTGAATAAAGGATTTTCATTTTAATGGCGCAAGTGCACTCGGAATTAGTACCATCTCGTTCTTACTAACTTATCTCATAAAACAATTAATTGGTCGGTTACTTAATTATTTTTAAGTACGAAAACGTGTTACTCTAGATTCACGTCTAGTGAATATACAGTAACACGTTTGTGTTTGACATTTGTTTCACTTTAAACACACTCATATTTGTATCAACATATTTGTAGACGCCTCAGTGAATAAGAGAGCACAGCGCTTTTTCTTTGCAGTAAAAGCCTAAAAGCAGTCCTTTGTTAACAGCGCGCTGCAGTATAAAATGTTGTAATAAAAAGTTTTCATAAGGGTAGAATTTTTAAGGAAAATTTTGATGTTGAGCTAAGTTATGTGAGAGTCTGACGTGTTAGTAAAAAAAACTTAAAGAAAAATTTTGCAATATTTGATTAGGTAAGTTGTTTGTTGTTACGCTTCAAGATTATAAAACTTTGTGAGTGACTTTTCGGAAACCGAAGGAGTATCAGGATAAGAAGTAACACTTTTTAGCGGGACGCATAACAAATTTAGGTAATAGGAAGTCGATAAAATGTTATAAAAAAAAATTACAAGTATATTGTTAGTAAAAAAAAATGACGTACTAATTTACTAGGGCATGACTTGACTATGACTGGATCTTGACTCTTTTATATGACTTTGACTGTTACTTGTGACTAGAACTTTTAATTTGAAATACATCGGCCAATATCGGCCCTCAATATCGGCCCTCGCGTTTGGTCTTTATAGCCACAAAAGAACATACATACATACATAGTATACACATCTCCTTTGCGTCGTGCAGTCGAGTAAAAATATCGTGTGCACTATTACAATATCTGACATACATTTCAGAGTCATGTTCATAGATTGCGGGAAAAAACATTCTCACTAGTTCTAATACGATGGGCACACTGAGAAACGTACCAATAACAAAAAAGTTCGACATCATTGAAATTAACGATGCTGCATTTGAAGCTTTGCATCAATCAGCAGATCATTGCTAGGTTTTTTCGTCCGGCGTTTGATATTTTGAGTGCCTTATGGAAGTTCCCCGAGACATCCTAAAGCCGCAGTACCCATAGGTCTACTGTACCATAGCAAATATGAGAACAGTGCACCATGTCAAACGGAATTGTAGTTGATACGAGTTGAGTGACTGGCCGATGAGAAGTAGGTACTCTATCACTTTGACAAGAATTCTTTTTTTTATGCTGGATAGTCAAGCATTTGGCCACTATCTCACCTGATGGAAAGTGACGATGCGGCCGAAGATGGAACATGCTTACCTAGAAGGTACCTATTCACATTTCTATTATTTCAATTAGATTAGATGCGATATTGGCCCAATATACAACCAAATATTTAGAAATGATATTTTTTTTTATACTCGATAGGCAAGCATTTGACCACTATCTCACCTGATGGAAAGTGATGATGTGGCCGAAGATGTAGCACGCTTGCCTAGAAGATACCTATTCACTCTTGACTTGAAGACTGAAATGAAAAAAATAATGATGAAATTAAAAAGCGTTATCTTTAATGCGGTGCCGACTAACTCAATATTATTAGTTCCTGGTTTGAACTGCCCGCTGGCCTAGTTGGGTGCGCGTTTGTCTTCTAAGCAGGGGTATCGGATTCGATTCCTGGCGGGAACACAAGCTTTATCCCCAAGGGAAATTTGCGTTTCTGGTTCTGATTGTGATCGTGTGCGATATGAATGCTTCTGGCACCCATGACACAAGTCACCGAACTTAATGTGAATGTGAAAGCGTTTACGTTATGTTGCGTTATATAAACATCTCGACAAGTAAGTTTGAATAAACTTATCGTCTGGCAAAGATAAGGAGTACGTGACAGGCGTATAGGTGGCATAGAATCAAACTTGATGATCGGAGAGTTCCAAACGCTCTGAGATAAACTGCTCTGTGACTTGGATCGCACCTTGTAAGCTATGACCATTTTGAATAATAATTTACGACCAAACAGCTGAAATCATCCCACATCAGACATCCGCCAGAGGCTCAGGCCAAATCTCCATCCACACGTTACATAAACGTGGTTGTAAATATTTAACATCCGGACATAAACCGGAGCCTGCATAATGCCGGCTCAGTTTACATCTTGCGTGTCCTATAACGTAACTTTTATATTCAATTACAGGCTTATGTGCAAGGTAGCGCTTGTGTACGAGATCTTTAGTTATATGGGCTTTATACGACGGTAATGCTTTTCATCTGTAATAAAATAACGGAAATAAAGACATGAAAGTATGTAAGATTGACGTACGATTGAGCCACAAATGGGAGAAGACACTGGTCCCTGAAACAGTTTCCAACTACATCAGGGGTCAGAGGCTTCATAAACACGAATGTAAAAATCTTGTGTCTGTTTTGTTTGTGTTAAAGAATAATTAAAAAGTGAAAAATAAACTAAAATATCCTTTGCATAAATAGCATATTTGTAGCATCTATTCAATTTATATAAATAGCATAGATGAAGCATAAATGTGAATTCCGCTCATAAAATAGCAAATTGTTATTTTTTATGATTGTTCAGTGGTTTAGTCGTATTTCAAAATAAAAGTACAATATCTTCTATGTTACCTTTCTAGAGGTGACTCCTCCTTTATGATAAAGTAAACTAACTCGACATCTAATCAGTTTTACCAAATATCTATATGCACCACCGTCCATATTTAAATAGTTTAATTATTCTTTTGGGTTGGGTTGTCTTGAGGAGATCGATCTGAGCGATAAGATTGCCCTTTGTACACATAGTTTAAATTTTCTTTCTCATGTTTATATTGTAATTTAGTGTTCAATAAAGTGTTATCTATCTATCTATTGTTACTCTTTTTATTCCAATTATTTTTTTTTTTCTTTTTCTTACATCTTTTGGCAAATTATAGGCACGTCAAAATGGTCACGCTTATCAGAAAATTTCCTACTTGTAGCTTTTATTTTAAGTTTAGTTTTGGCGGATACTATAGCGGATACTATCAAGTGAGATTATAAAAACAAAAATATAGGTGTGTGATTTGTCAGTGCTATGATAAATTTGAAATGCTTGAACAAATAAATAAAATATAAAAGACATACTCTATTGTCGTAAGGAATTAAGTATCCTAAATGTAGACTTTTACAATATAGGTTTGAATTTTCAAACGGCAAATACGTCTGTTTAGTACAACCTATAGGAAGGTTATTTTCTACCGCATTGGGAACAAATCCCCGCATACGATATGCCTCAATCCGCTAAGAGCATAAAAACAAACAAAGAATATTCTAGAATGTCTAAACTAGTATCAGCTTGCAGTGCACTCAAATTAGAGGGTGACCCGGTTTCAGGCTACTAAAATAAAGTTAGATATCAAAAGCCGGGTCACTGGTTTAAACTTGTTTGTATGTTGACAGGTTAGACATTACCAGTCTTTTTTACAAAAATGTCGCTAAGCAATGCTTAGCCATCTCTTAGTTAAGTAGCTCATAATAAATTATTAACTTCTTTTCGCTCATAAACATTAGTAAGACGCTGCTTATTTGAGAAACGCACAGAGAATCGAAAATAATCGAAATTTACACGATCGCCTCAGATTATAACCAAAATAGTCGACTAAATGTGAAATTATACGAATACAGCTGTCAAAAATGTGGTTTTATTAATCTGTTGAAATGAAAGACAGGTGACATTCAACGGTTATCAAAGTAAACAATTTGGCGCCTTAAGTAAAAAGTTTTAACACAACAATTATTGAAAGATATAAGTCCCGCCATCTTGCCTCTTAGCAAGTTTTAAACTAGGGAATGGCGGTGTTTAATTTTGACATCTAGCATTACTTAACGCTAAATCGGGTTTATGAGTGAAACGTTAGTTAAACTGTAGCTAAGCAATTGATTAAAAATTAAGAGGAGTTTATAAGTAAGACTGACATTTATTTAGTAAGACCATGAGCAGTTATAACTTCGGGCTCATCTTACGCTATCGTAGATACGACACAAAATGATAGTTACGGCACATTGTAAAGGTTGATTGTCGGGGAGACGAATATGCTATGTTAAAGTTTAAACTGTCGTGAGTATTACACTAATGCTTCAATGTTATATACGGCTTGAAACACGTAAAATTGACGACATAGCACATATAGACGCGACGAGGCCCGAGCCGCTTCCGCGTATCGCGCGTCTGACTCATTCTGATGAAGGACAACTAATTTCTCCGAAACTGGTCCACAATGAAGTAAGTCGACATTTTTACGTCTTTCAAGCCATATATAACATTGAATAAATATGCTGTTTCTATTTTACTTTTATTTATTTAACCGACATCCAAAAACTGAACAGGTTTAATTCAACTGAATTTTCTTACCTTTCCTTTTTAGTTAGGTACCTCATATATTTAGCGTACGTTAATCGTATTGGATCGTTTTTTTGCCGGAGCGTGGCTCGTTGGTCCTATTATGAAGGATGGATGAAGAGTTTTGCAAATTTGGATGAACTGAATTTTGGTTTTAAAAATATATGTTGGTTTGTTCAACAAAAGTGTTCAACGGAATAACTTCTGTTTATAACTGAGCAGCAATTTTAGGTCACACTGAAAATATGTGAAACAAGTGACAAATAGGTTACTTTAAAAAAAATTCTTTAACGAGTAAATATTACGTTTTCAAAAATTATAATTGCTACAAAAAACATAAACATAAACGCTTTCATACTAACAGCCTCACCCAAAGCTCGATTAATTAAATTGTGTCGTGGATGCCGGAAACATTTACATCACACCCACAATCACAACCAGAACCAGGAACACACATTTTCCTTGGGGAGAAAACTTGTGTTTCAGTCGGGATTTGAATAAGGCAAACACCAACCAACTAAGCCAATGAGCAGTTCATAAAACCAACAGAAAATCAGAATAATTATATCATGCGGCACAAACAAACTTCACAAGTTTTGATGCATATTCCCATCTATTACGTCTATTATTACCGGCACAAAGTGCACATAAGCTGTATGTTGAAACTCGGGTACATTAGGCAAATGGCGCGCTACAGGCACTTCGAACAAATTGCATGTATACTATGTATAATAATGTATATATGTACAGTACCTATGGCACTATCCCAAGCGAAGTAGTCTAACAAAATAGTCTAAAGCATGTTCCGGGTTTATGTTATGAATTTAATATACATTGTTAGGTTTAATATATTCTTTGAATCTTGGTTATAATAATATGGTAATGTTTTAATGATCCAGTTGCTGTGCAGTGCACAAAGCAAACGAGTTGTAATTTACGTATTCGCATCCTAATATTAGGTACATTAAGAAAAATGACTCGTTGCTGTTTTCTTTTTCTTTTAACATTGGCTTCGCAATCTTTTCCATTTAGCCAGTGTCAAGTAATAATATATTACAAGTGTATTTCATATTAAAAGTCCTAGTCACAAGTCACAGTCAAGTTAA
The DNA here is from genome assembly GCA_948107665.1 of Lomographa bimaculata. NCBI lineage: Eukaryota > Metazoa > Arthropoda > Insecta > Lepidoptera > Geometridae > Lomographa > Lomographa bimaculata. The sequence continues at coordinate 9,572,232 of OX403604.1, read as the reverse complement.
ACAGTCAATGTCCAGTCATAGTCATGTCATGCCTTAGTAAAGTGGTAGAAACTTTACTAGAACTTCTATTGGAGTTTTGGAGCGAAGGCGAAAATCACGTTTTTCAACTTTGTAAGATTTGCCTACACTTATGTACGTTTACTAAGTATTAACGGTTAATAATCCACCATTATTACACATGTATACTCGAAGAATAACAGGTTTTGGAAAATTATACATAATCAACAACGCTATTTTTTCACTTTCGCGGCAAAAACTCCCTTGTTGCTGTTGCTAACATTCTTGTGACAACTATAATTATTTAGTAGAAATAACTAAATTAAATTCTTGTACATTACTAAATCAACCAAAAAGTAATTATATGATCAAGATCTGATCAGTAGTTCGTGAAATATCGTCAATAAGCCCTATTTTGTAGACTACTTTGACGATGTTATCGTTTAACCGACTTCAAAAGTTACCCCATAACTTCTTTCGTTGTGAGCCGATTTTGATTATCATTTTTTATTTGAAAGCTGGTGCTTTTCATGTGGTCCCATTGAAATTTTATTAAGATCTGATCTCTAGTTTTTGAGGTAAGTATAGTTAATAATGCGTGTTTAATACATTCAAGTTCTGATCAACTACTGATCAAGGTTCCGAAGATAAAGCGGTGAAGTCGGTTTTTTTAAGCTTTGCTTGCGTTTAATTATTGTATGGAAAAAATTATCTCCGATTTTTACTTTCGTTCCCTGGCAGACGATTCCTGGCACTATACACATGCACACCATCAAGTATTACTACACCTTTCTGTTACAGATTGTATAGTGTGATTTGGTATATATCGTAGTATGTATATTTAGTGTCATTTGGTACATCTTGTAAATGCATTCCTTTTACACAAGAACTTGGTATTCCAACATGCAACTACAGTATTTACTTCAACCAACGAATTGCTCAAAGGATTTTCAGATTTCTAGTAAGCCTTGAGCAATTCCAAGAACCACTTGTTCGAGACATACATTTGTCTTTGTCAGTATAATTTGACGTTTCTATTTCCGCATAATTTGACAGAGGATGGGATGGGCAAACATTACAAATACGAGAGTAAAATAACGTTTATGTATGGACAGAATTTAAATATAGAAATGTGCTTTTAGATGAATATAGATTTTATGGATTTGGATTTATTTAGATTTTCGATCTAAGATTAATTTAGATTGTAGATCACAGATTTATTTAGATTGTAGATCATAGATTTATTTAGATTTTAGATCATAGATTTATTTAGATTTTAGATCATAGATTTATTTAGATTTTAGATCATAGATTTATTTAGATTTTAGATCATAGATTTATTAAATTTTAGATCATAGATTTATTTAGATTTTAGATCATAGATTTATTTAGATTTTGATCATAGTTTTCGTTGGATACTGGTTGATAACCCACTGCTTAGCGCCCGCAGCAAGTTGGATTCCCGAAACACAAGTTTTAGGTTCCAAGGGAAATTTGTAGTTCTGGTTCTGGGCGTAATTATACAATACAATATTTCTTTATTGAACATCAATAAGTAAGTAAAATAATGACAATAAAAAACGAAAACAATAATTGTTGTACAATGGGCGGCCTTAACACATTAAGTAATTTCTTACAGGCAACCTTTGGATGGACAAGATACTAAAAATATTTTGCTGTAGGTGGTGTTCTCAACGAATAAAACAATGCTACGCATGCAATATAAAAAAATAATACTAATATGTAAACTAATATGTCACCAGATGACAGTGGAGAAGAATGCTGGAAGGAAAACAGTGGCAGTATTCCTAGATGTGGAGAAGGCCTTCGACAGGGTGTGGCACGAAGGCCTCATTTTCAAGCTGGCACAAACGACGATGCCACCGGCGCTGATCAGCGTGGTGGCGTCGTTCCTCGCCGATCGTAGTTTCTACGTGGCCGTTGAAAACGTCAATTCCGGCCACCGTATGATCGCCGCGGGGGTGCCTCAGGGGAGCTGCCTATCGCCAGCCCTCTACGCCGCATACACCGACGACATCCCGACCCTCGAAGAAGACCAGAGGCTGCCGGGAGAACGGGGTGTCACACTTGCCCTCTTCGCTGACGACAGCGCCTACCTCACCTCGTCGAGAAGTGCAATCATAGCCGCCGCCAGAATGCAGTGGCTTCTAGCCAACCTACCGGACTGGCTAGATAAGTGGCGAATGGCCGTCAACGTGGGAAAGACGGCCGCGCTACTTACCGGCTTGCAGCGTAAGCACATACCTCCGCAGCTGAAGCTGCGAGGCGAAAACATCGAGTGGGAAACATCAATTAAGTACCTGGGTGTCCACATCGATCGGTCATTGAGCATGCGCCCGCAGGTAGACCACGCCGTCCGCACGGCGAAGGCCGCCCGCGCCATGCTCCGACCGGTCCTCGCCTCTCAGCTTCCCATTCGCACCAAAGTCAACATTTACAAGACCTATATAAGAACACGACTTACTTACGCTGCACCGGCTTGGTTTGCACTCTGCTCCGCCGCGCAGAAGAAACGACTCCAAACAGTCCAGAACGTCGTCCTGAGGCAGTGCACAGGAGCTGGCCGTTACGTGCGCAATGACGTAATCGCCAGAGACGTCAAAGTCGAGGCGGTGGGGGAGTTCGTGGCCCGTATGGCGCGCGGCATGTACGACCGCGCCGACAACGGGCCACACCCCCACCTAAGAAACATTGCGCCGCACCACGCCCGACCACCTGACGTAACGGCTTGGCGTGCACTCCCTCGCGACATCGTCCCGAAGGACGACGACGAATAGAGGGCAGGAAGCGGCACCGAAAATCAGGCATCACTACCGGACAAGACACCAACCCAGGAAAGGTCGTGAGAGCCCCGGATGGGCAGACCCGGGCCAACTGACCCGAGACGGCCCAGGAGGGTGACTCCGACTGAGTACAGACACTCAAACGAACCCAAGAAGAGCAATTAAATTGCTCACCAAACTCCCTGGGAGTAATTGCTCCCAGCGCCCAGCCCAGGCAAAGATAAAGAATATCAAGGCCTAAACCCACCACGCCAAGAAGGCAAGTGGAAGAAACCACGACGAACGAACTAATATGTAATTTAGATACTATACTTACATACAAATAAACATGACATATACATAGTGGATAACAATATATAAATAATATATATCTGTTTATACAATATGCATACTTAATACAATATTAATATAAGTACATAACATAATTATTTATACATTTACAAATACATCAATATATATATATATATATATATATATATATATATATATATATTATTGTATACATTATTTAAATAATTATTTAAAAAATTATGTAATGTGATTTTTTCCAGTACCCACGACACAAGCTTGGGCATCTTGAAAACGACTTAGTGTGGGACTGCGAGTGTAAAGGCGTTTATGTATTTTTATATACATTAGATTACGAACAAACTATAGTAACTTTGCTGTTCCACCAAAGTAGTAATTTTCTATTTAAGTAATAGAAGATTCTATGAATTCAATTTAAAAAAAACACAGGTTGGGCAATTTCGAACAAATTCGGACTTGACTTGCGGGGACGCGGGCGCGCTCGCCTCCTGCAAAGCACGCCAGTCTGTTCGAACCAAATTAGTCTTATAGTGTGGCGTACTCTCTATGGTTTGACGCAATGTGACAAAAACGCAAAAACCAAAACACTTTTAGCTACGAACTTTTAATCATTCACGAATGCCACTTAATCCCTCTTTAATTGTATCGAAACATGTTTTAAAATTACATCTACATTTTGTACGTTGAAATAACTCACAGCTAAGAGCTTTTCCAGCCAGGAGTATGTATGCATTATATTTGAAATAGTTTCGCCACTCGAAACACTTATAGTTTGCGTTCCATTAACCTTATCGAACGCGCTACTAACGTGCTGGTATTCCTGGAAACACCAATCCAAAAGGGACTTGATATACAAAGCCCGTGCGCGCGCGCTGTTCTGCCGTCATAGGGAAAAAGACTGTCATTTTTGTCAAAATTGAAGTCATGAAAGACATCTTTGGAATCAGGAAAAATAGACGCTTGTTGTCTACTAGAAATGCTTGCCTACCGAACATAAAAAAATATTCAGTATCTGATGGCACGGCAGTGCCCCCGCCAAGACGAGCAAAAAAGCGGCACGGTCGTACCATCCTTTTCTCGGAGCAGTTCAAGCTATTTTCGACCCCCTATAGCTTCGTTGTGGATATAACTAGAATTTTCAGTTATGATTTCAGTTATGATTATTTCTGAATTTTCAGTTCAGTTCTGAATTTTCAGTTATGATTATTTATCAATATACAATGAATTATAATCCATTAAAAACACTATTATATCATTTGAATTGGAATCTTGTTTATTTAACTTAATATGATGAGCATCATTTCAAATACTCGTTCTACTTCTGAATCACTGGCTTGTAGCAAAATAGTTTACAGAGTCATCCAATTTAGATTGAGCGTTAAAGTACAAGGATTCCTTATCTGTATCGTCCCTACTTACGACAAGGAACCAGACATAATACCCAAAACTTATACAATCTGCGTACCTGATAAGTTTCAACTAGAGACTGTAATGTAGGCAGCCCACGGAACAGATGAACATGCTATCCCGAGACGCAGCCTTTGTTATTATATATACAAGCCCTCAGATCGTTTTAGCTGCGTTTTAGATAGTAATTATGATTTGCTTGTTACTTTTTACAGTAACTAGACAGATAATTGTAAATTACGTAAGTATTTTAGGATTTAATATTTGCAAAAGTTTGTGAACTGCCCGTTGGCTTAGTTGGATGTAGGGGTATTAGGTACGATTCGCGGCGGGAACATAAGTTTTTTGCCCAAGGAACATTTGTTTTTCAACATTTTGTTCTGGTTGTGATTGTGTGTGTGATGTGAATGTTTCCAGTACCCACGACTCAAGTCATCGATGTTAGTGTGGGGCTGTGAGTGTGAAAGATTTTATGTTTATGTCTAGGATTTAACGACTTCACTCTTTGTACACGACGTGAGTAAAATCGTACTCGTCAGTAACTTACTGTACACGCGGAGACGCCGGACGTCATGTATTCGACTGATGAAAGGGCACCGATTTCTTCGAAACTAGTCTCGCAACAATATGAGAAACCAACAGTGAGTGAAATCGTTAAATCCTAAATAGAGAGATCATGACGCAAACGATCCGGCACCATCACTTAAATTTTCTTTAAAACTTCATCATCATCAGCCTATTTTTGTCCACTACTGAATATAGGCATCTTCTAATGAACGCCAATGAGCTCGGTCTTCGGCTCTTTTCAAACAGTTCCAGGGGCATCCTGTGCTACGTTTGCAGAGTTGCGATCACCACTCAAGTATGCGTCTACTCCAGCGGTTATCCATTCTTTGAAACTTACCCCAGCTAAAGGGTAGTTATAAAATCCTAAAAATATAGTGTGGTGTTTGTCCGTATATGAGATTTGAGATGAGAAAAACAACTGGTTTCACGGTCATCATAAGTCGTTCGTTAAGGAGACAGTCGAACTACGCGACGGACACGTCTCCTCAAAAAATAATTTCGTTTAGAATAAGGCATTCAAGTCTAAAATTGTTCTAACGTAGTTTATAGCCAAGTTTCTTTACGATATGTCCGTAAAGGGTACGTGAGGGACCCATTTTGATCACTATCGGCTTAGACGATACCTATTGCTTAAATTACAGAATAACTTTATGACCATAAAGATTTCCCCAAACTGACGTGAATAACGATCAACAAAGGAAGAATGTTCTAGTGGAGATGCATCTTTTTAATTACCCGACTACAGCGATATATATATATATATATACATACACCTTACTATATATATTTTTTTCTTTTCTAAACTTTTATTTACACCCCGATTCACCGAATTATTTAAAATCTTCTAGGTTGTATGGAAGGTCGCCGATTGTACACTTTAATTTTTGTTTGTTTAAAATTATTTTAAGTGATTTATGTAAGGTGTGACAATAAAGCGTCATCTATCTACTTACAACGTAGTTTTTTTTTTAAATTTAAACCTATATGAAAATTTGTATTAACCTATTCGGATTTAAGTTTGAACTTTTTTCTTGTGCTGGCTTGGCACGTGTTCTGCGAATTGTATTCAAGCTTAGTGTTGTTAATTAAAAAACCACAATCATAAACGGCAACCGCAAAATAAAAATAACAAACATACCAACCAGCTAACCAAAATTAACCGGATACCGCATTTGTAATTGCCACCACGGACTGCGAATATAACCGAATTTCGGATTTTAACTGTGCCGTACCGCATGATGATAGTATTCATTATTTATGTGACTGCGCTGAATACGATATCAAATAACTCAATATTCATTTGACGTGATAAATTATTAATTTTCAATTGATAATTTATTCGTTTCTTGCCAGGTTCTTCTCGAGATGGCTGTAATTTTGCGAATATGGCAGTAGAGTCTTTAACTTTCATGAGTGCCTCATTGGGGCTCATGGAATAAACGAATTTGAATTTTGAATTCATATAATGTCTCTATAGTAAGATTATATTCAAATGTGAATAAAAGTTTTGAAATTTGTATTTTTAATTTACACTTGAATTTACATTTGAATCTGGCACTAGTCGTTCACTTTCATGGATGCCTCTTTGGGGCCCATGTTAATAAACATGCATTAATTAAATGTAAACATAAACATAAACGCTTCCATACTCACACACAATTAAATGAAATGAATTTTGAATTCAAATTCAAAATCGGTTATTCACATTTGAATTTGAAGATAGAGACAACAGAGCTTTGGTAGCAGTGGTCCAATTATTATTTAAGATGGAATAGTGGGCGACCCTACCTATATTCGTTTCGAAATAATAGCATATTACCACAAATGGAAATATTACGAATGAACGGACAAAGTAACGGCATTCAGGAAATATCGCGGTACGAGTAACTGAAAATATGGAATTATAGCAAAGAGAGGAATCTCATTTCAAATTCAATTATCAACTGAAATATCTTTTAAGGAGGTGATATCAGAATGTCTCCTAAAATGGGTGCTTTTATAACTGTTTTACTCGGCATTCACACTTACTGTCAATCACATCTACCACTAAACTTGTCTACTACAATGCACATTATTCTAAAGATGTAGAAAGATCAGATTGGTTTGATCACTATCTCACCTGATGATAAGTGATGGGGTAGATGGTGATACGCACGCTAGACCTAAATTGATAGAACTCTTCAATGATGATTTAGATTGATAGAAATTTAAATGATCAATTTCAATAGAATCATTTTCATTGTTTATCGCAGTGTTTACCCCCACCACTTTTCTTCACACAATAAGGTTGCGGATCAGAATTTTAAAGTCCTCCCATAAGATTCACTTCTAAAACCACTCGACGACCCAGTTGGCGCAGTGGACAGGTGTCCGCCCTCTGAGCCGTGGGTCCTGGGTTCGATTCCAGGCAGTAGCACAAATTCCTTCTCAAGGGATATTTGTGCTTCTGTTTCTGGGTGTAATGTGTGTGTGTGATTTGAATGTTACCGGCACCCACGATACATGTCTTTCAACTTAGTGTGGGGCTGTGAGTGTGAATGCGTTTGTTTGTTAAAAAGTATCTGAGTTCAAAAACATAAAAATAAATCTTCGCAATCTTCGAATACCTTTGATCTTTATAATCTCTGGCATTAAAAGGTGCCGGGGCTTATCAATTGTCAAACTTCGCGCCTTTTCCAACAAAAGCAAACTTTTTCCACGACCATAATCTGCTACTTTTGACGGGCCTTTGTTTCAGTAGTTGAGCTTTACTGTCATTAATATTTTAGCTTTGAAGCAGACGGAATAAATTTCGGATTTGCACGAGCTCTGATTTAACAGAGATATTGTTTTTGGAGTTCCGTGACCGAAGGGCAAAATGGATAATGCTGCCGTAACGTGTGTTATTTCGTAAATATGGAAATATTGGTATTTAGCGATGTCAATCCGTCCATGAATTACGGATTTTTAGCTCGTAAACAAAATGGAAACGTTGATATATTGTTACAAAAGTATTGACCCAAAACCTATTGAATTAGAATTTCAATTAAATAAGGATTTTTAAGTAACTTTAAAAAAATCCTTACATGCTGGGGGTTATTTAGCTCTGGCATCTTTGTATAAAACTGATTGAATAGAGAACAAATCCTATCCTACTAATATTATAAATGCGAAAGTTTGTGTGTGTGTGAATGTTTGTTATCACGTAATCTCCGTAACGAATAAACCGATTTTGATGAAATTTAGAATGTAGATAGTTTAGGTTCCGGAATAACACATAGTAACTTTATTAACGCTGGCGAAACCGCGGGGCACTGCTAGTTTATACTATTTATTAGCTTCACCCGCGTTTATGAAGTAAAAAAGAAGCCATGTGTTAATCTTAGGTTATGTAAATTTAAGCCTATGTAAATTCCAAATTTCATCCAAATCCGTTCAGCCGTTACAGCGTGATCACAACCAGAACCAGAAACACAGATGTTCCTCGGGGAGAAAACTTGGGTTCCCGCCGGGAACCGAACCCGATATCCCCTGCTTAGAAGGCGAACGTTCACCCAACTAAGCCAATGGACAGTACAATGGTTGACATACCTCCAGTTCGCTCGAAGCGTTTCGCTTCTACGTTTATCATCCGTACAATGCAGTAAAACTCATTGCCTGCGTCTTTTTTCCGTGAACGGTACAATCTGGGTGTCTTCAAGTCTAGAGGGCATAGGTATCTTCTAGGCAAGCATGTTCCATCTTCGGTCGCATCGTCACTTTCCATCAGCTGAGATAGGGGTCAAATGCTAGCCTATCCAGCATAAAAACAAAAATAATTGCGCTGAGATTAGGACTAGGCCTCGATTAGGTATATAACAAAGTATGAAGTAATTCAATATACCGTTCCATCGTAACTTTTCAGACCCCTAGTGAAAAAAGCGCATAAAATATTTCAAGCAGCTTTACATCCAGTCATAAAGGAGGCCCAGCCCATTCATTTATAAAATCATGTTGGCATAAAGGGTTATCTAATATTTGGTTAGGTACGCCCTTCGAGGAAACTCTCTTAGAAGTTAGAACAGTCAATTAGGTTAATGAGGTAATAAGGAGAAATAACATTACACTGTGTAAATTCTTCAGAGGTTGTAAATTTTATGAATAAACAGTCATTATTTCTTTAATAAGAATTCATAACACCGGTAATATTCATAGGGAGGTTCTGAAGCATTTTTAGCATTAAAAGTAACTGGTAGAGTAGAACCCATACACTTACTACCCTTACTTATTATATCAATGGCACGATAGTTTGACGAATATGGTTGACATATTCGTACGTTTACATTTAAAATAGTTCTATACTCTACATCATTGAAGCTAGCGAGTGAAATTGTTAGGTGTGTATACATATACGCTTTACTCTCTATGACTTTCTTCCCCCTCAAATCTCTCGTCCTGTTTCTCTTAAACACCTTCTTTCTCTATTTTTCACCCGCTTTACAGTTTTGTTATGTAAATATATTGCGGCTAATAAAATTAAGTTGTAATTATCATGCAAATACTCACCTTCTCATTATTCACATAAATCTCGCTGAAATGTTTTGTTTTATTTTGTAACCACTTCCTTTTTTGTATTTATGTAAATATTTTGTTTTGCGTCCTATGGTCTCACATGACATTGGCGAAATTGTGGTGGCGTTACCACAGAAAGCCACAAAATTAAAAAATTTAAAAAATAATAGATTTTTCATTCTACTATATTATAATCTGTGTAATGTTTTTTTTTATTTGGCTCCGCAATTTATTGCATTTAGCCAGTGTCAAGTAATAAAAATATTTTAAGTAAATTTCATAGTATTAGTCCTAGTCACAAGTCACAGACAATCAAAGTCAAGTAAATGAGTCAAGTCAAGTCATATTCAAGTCATGCCCTAAATAAAATGGTAGAAACTTTACTAGAACTTATATTGGAGTTTTGGAGCGAAAGCGCGTTTTTGTCACTTTGTATGATTTGCCTACACTCATGCACGTTCACTTAGCGTTAACGGTTAATAATCTACCATTATTACACATTAAACTCGAAGAATCACTAGTTTTGGAAAATAACCTAAAATCAACAACGGCATTTCTTTACTTTCGCGGCAATATTCCTGTGTTATTTTATGATGTTTGCAAGGATTTTTTAACTGTGTTGTTTGTCAAAAACGTGCGTGGAGGTTTAAAGCATAGAATAGAATAAAATACTCTACCGGCTTGAAGGCACTTAGTATCAGGCTTAGAATATTTCTTGTATACATAATGAAATATATCTGAAAATTTTCGGAAATCAAAAATAGTTCTTATAGCAATGGAATTTAACGAATAAAAGCATACTCGTACATATTGATAGGTATAATATTTGACGTCCTAATCACACACTGATATAATTCTTAAATCTGGCAAAAAGAAAAGTTTTTTAGCGCGATTTTGGTAAGCGCTAAATAACAAGACAACCAATTTGAAACCTTTGTTCACATAAATGAAAGTCTATTAGATTTGCGATAGTGGCCTCGATTCTGATGTACACTCACTAAATTAAATTTAAACTATCCCTGTCTCTTACAAAATAAAACACAAGACAGAGATAGCATGCATTTTAGAGCTGTCACGCTAGTTTATCAATTAAAATATGAACAGCTGAAGCAAAAGGGCGCTTGTTTTTAGTTAACACCAATACAACACATACTCGACTAAGCTTGCATAGACATCTAAGTTCTGACTAACTTGACGGCACAGCAGTATGCTGTCTCTGTCTTGTGTTCCTACTTTGTAAAAGACAGGAATAGTTTAAATTTAATTTAGTGTGTGACATCAGAATCGAGGCCAGTGTTTCTTTCGATAGAATGAAAATCAAACCATTTGTTTTTTTTACAAGGGTGCTGGCTGATCAATTTTAATGAAACCGAGGATTGCTTTGTTTATCTATACATTAGAAATATCTATCGGTATTCTATCATTTCATTATGGAGAGTGTGCACATGAATTACATAAGTCATTGCATACGTCCAGTTCGCTCGAAGCCATTCGCTTCTACGATTATCATCCTTGCGGCGAAGGAATGGAACTCATTGCCTGCGTCTTTCTAAAACAGCATAATCTAGAAGTATTCAAGTCTAGATTAAATAGTAGAAAAACATTTTAAAACGAAATATTTACAGCAAATATTTACAGTTACAGTTTTAGTTTAGTTTTAGGAAATATAGCTGATTGCTGTGAAGTATTCCACTTTTAAAAAAAGAGGTTCTCAATTTGACTGTATGTGTTTTTTGTATGTATGCTACGCGATATTTCAGCCAATTATACATCGATTTTGATGGTTCTTTTTGTTGAACAAATTATACTTCAGAGGTGGTCCTATATAAATTTAATTATAATTATATCGAAATCGATCAAACCAAAACCAAAATATGTCGGTTTTTTTAAGCTTTGCTTGCATTTCAATCACTTGTAATTGTGTCAATAAAATTATTTCTTTCCATTGCTCCGTAGATAGCATAAAGCAAAAGACCTCAATATGCAAGCTATAAAACTGGAGCAAGCAGCGAGTAACCAGCATACATATAATACTCGCGGCATTACACCTCAGTACGTTGAGCCTTTCGAATACACTCCTATATTCAAAGGTTGAGCCAAATAAGTACCAGCATTCTGTTCACACGTCAAGTAATCTTATATCCTAAATTATCGCCTCTTATCAAAGTACCCCATAAACCCTTCCAGATTAAAACGTCAAGTCCAAGAGTTTCCCGTAACACGATTTTTGCTCGCATATCGCCTTGAACCGTCAATATCTGAAGTTCACGTGGAAACGGTGTAATTTCCTCAGGCGGTCCAAACGACCACCCGACGGTATCGCGAAGCTGTATTATGTATTCAGTACTTAAGATCGCAGAATATGATTGACCAAGCTGAAAACGATTACTACTGCAGACAAATACCTACTTTAAGTTCATGAACATAACATGGAGAAATGAACAAAGAAACGTATTACGTAGTCATATATTTTTGAAATTGTAAGGAAACAAATAGACATAAATACACAGTCATTGAACATACTTGCATACATACAAATATCAACCTTTTGGAGTTTTTGCCGCGAAAGAGAAAAGCGTTGTTGATTTTGTATAATTTTTCTAAACCTGTGATTCTTCGAGTGTTAATGTGTAATAATGGTGGATCATTAAATGTGCATAAGTGTAGGCAAATCATACATCGCAATCATACATTCGCCTTCGCTCCAAAACTCCAAAAGAAGTTCTAGTAAAGTTTCTACTACTTTACTAGGGCATGACTTGCCTATGACTGGACCTTGACTGATTTACTTAACTTTGACTGTGACTTGTGACTAGGGCGTTTACTATGAAATACACTTGAAATATATTATTACTTGACACTGGCTAAATGCACAAGATTGCGAAGCCGATATTATAAGAGAAAAAATATCACCCTCCCTTTTAGCTTCTCCGTAGCCTAGTAAAAAACATTAGGTAAAACATAGGAGTCAAAATGAGATTTAGAAACAAGTTAATCTCTTTGCTAAATAATATAATTAATTGAATTCAGCTTTCAGACAAGCAAATGCTACGCCAATTAATTGAATGCTACGAGGTCTACGAAAGATAGCTACGCAAAAAGTTTCCGTAGTGCATTCGTAGAGCTTAGTGAAACTATTGCACTGAGGGTTCCATACCACCACACGCACAATGCGCGAGGTTGATTGCGCTTGGCGGTTTTTTAACCCCCGACAAAAAAGTAGGGGTGTTATAAGTTTGTAGCGTGTATCTGTGTGCGGCATCGTAGCTCCTTCGGCTGCACCGATTTTGATTAGATTTTTTTTGTTTGACTTGACCGAGAGTGCTCTGAGCTACGAGTACGTTTGGTGAATATAATAACACGATTGCTTAAGAGGACTATTCTGATCAGTGTGGTTTGAGATACTGTCAAATGAACGAGAATATGAAGGACAGGTAGGTACTTACGTAAATCTTAAAATGATGCCATACAGAAGAAAGTAAGTCCATATTATTTGTCGTTTTACTTGAGAGTTTACACTATTATCTATAAAAATCAAAATGAATTATGTATGTTAAATAATATGTATTATAGGTTCTTATAATATGTAAATATTTATTTATTTTATGAAAGTACATTCTGATATTATTATTGGTATGTATTGTTTATGTAGTTTAAGCAATGTATTTATATTATTTTAAATTTCATTTCATTCATTTTATCGCACCACCATCCCTACATTGTCTTTTCGTTTTTATTTCCATCCAAAGGTTGTCTGGAAGAGATCGCTCTTAGCGATAAGACCGCCGATTGTACCTATCTTTATAAGTTTCTCTATAAGTTCTATTTATCTTTTGGTGTCAATAAAGAGTTTTTGTATTGAATTGTATCTATTCCAAGGTTAAAAGCTATGACAAAAGCTTGGTTTTCATAATAAACTATATGTAAGGCACTGTCCCTACTCTACCGAAGTCGCATTGATAAAGACCCTCACGCTCCAGGGTAGAAGTGTCGTTAGAGGGCAATTTCACGATAATTATACGTAACTGGAGACACGAGCACATGTAAATGGTTGTCGCTTACATTTGCGTGAAAAGTGTTTGTTTATGTAAAATGATGTTATGGATTTAGTTTCTTACTCTTTGTATGTGCTGATGAATATACGAAATGACTAAGTAGGATTTTATTATAATGAAACGCTTTTACACTCACATCCCTACACTAAGTACGATGAGTTATATCATTGGGGGTTGGAAACATTCACATCACAGACACAATTACAGAAACACAAATTTCTCTTGGGAAGAAAACGTACGTTTCTACCGGGAATCAAACCTCCTTACCCGCTGCTTGGAAAGCGAACGCACCAAAAACTGTTTGTTCAAAACCGTGGTAAGTCACGTGGTGCCACTGCCGATAGGCAAACGTTCGATCGCTATCTCACCTGATGGTAAGCGACGAAGTTGTCAACGATGGACCACGCCTGCCTAGAACATATCTATTCACTCAGACTCTCATGCTGTATTTATCAGGAAACACAGACTCAGGTAAAGAGTTCCATTCCTTTGCGGTTCGCATAATTAATGTGAAAACAAAACTTATCGCATTTGTGGTACGTCTGGCATATTAGTATCGCTAGGAGTCTATCTCGATGTCCGATAAACAATCGATCGGGGAATTACAATGAGTAATTCCGCTGCACACTCTCCGACATGATATGGTTGGATAGTTGTTAAACACTAGCCTATTAGTCAATTTAAAGACCTATCAAATTACACGCTTCTGAAACTGCAAACGATTTTACTACTTCAATTCCAACTATATCAGCCACAAGCTTTCGAAACTTGTTTGGCGAAACCCTTAAGCGTGTATTCAAATTGTATTGTTGCCAGACCGTTATAACTACGTCTAAAGCTAATAAAAGTTAATAAGGGTAACTATATTACATACATAAGCTCCTCACTAAATATACTAAAATTCAGACCCAGCTCCAAGCACATTGTTAGGTCAAGCGCTCGGAGAACCGTTTAATTTTACTATCCTTTTAGGTACAAGACGAGGGTACAAAGGCGGCGCCCAACCTTTCATTTGTATTCTCCACTCGTTGTACATTCATCCGGTTTTGCTTATACCGAAATCAATAACCTTATTCTTCGTGCGACTGATAGCGCTCCGGTTTTCATGCAACGGCCCAGTTACCAGAGCGTCCCGGTTTTTAAGAGCCTTTGTTGTTATGATCGTGGCCTTACAAAAATCGGGATCACAACTCTCAAAGGTCCTATGTTGAAATATGACGAAAATGATAAAGTATCTTACCTCTGAAATGAATTCCAATTTCTGTCGTACTCACAGGCCGGCAGAGGTATTACGAAAACTGAAGTAGCAACTCGCGACTATCGCTCCAAGAGAACTTTTAGAGCCAATAAAGTTGCGATTGGCTTGCAACTGGCCACAATCGAGACCTACTGCAAAAACAATGCACTTTTATATAATTATAGTGTTAACGTAATTATAGTTTAACCAGCGTTAATAATTACTAGCCGTACTCCGCGAGACTCCCTAAAATAAAAGGTTAGGCCCTATTCCAGAGCTTCTACAATCTACATACAAAATTTTATTCAAATACCTTCATCCTTAATAGAGACACCTCTTTTTACAAGCTTTTATTTAACTTGCAATGTATGTATGTATGTTTGTTCGGGTGGAATCTTGCAACTCAATTTTGAAGCAGATATCTTCAACCAATTGAGCTGACGTTTTGTATTCACGTTTAGTTTGGATGACAATGCATGGTTAGCTGTGTGACGTCATTCTAAATACAACATGGCGGACCTCCCAAAATGGGGGACAAGTAATTTTTTATGCACTCGTACAATATGGGTGTTAAATGAAAGGGCTTGCTGAGAATAACTCGAAAAATAAAGTGACGTCACTTTAAATCCAATATGTCGGACTTCTAAAAGCTTGTCTTTAAAAAGTTTTTAACAAGTAACTTATTAAATACACTATTTGCACACTCTCACACATACCAACTTTCCGATATTCAATATGGATAAGGATTAATAAGACTATTATTTTACTTAGTAGAGACTAAAATGCTTAATAATAGCATGTATATGGATTTTTCAATATAACGAATTATCAATGATATTAAAGTTTGTAGTCCAAAATGCTTATAAATAATAAAATATATTCAATGCACATACGTAAAACACTTAAATTGGAACCGATTGGAACACAAGTTTTGTGTTTCTGGCTCTGCTTCTGGTTGTGTATGTAATGTGAATGTTTCCAGCACCCGCGACACAAGTCATCGAACTTAGTGTGGGGTTGTGACTGTGAAAGCATTTATGTTATGTTTATAGCTATGTGCTTCAGTCCTTATCTTTATGGATAACACATAACATAATTATAACAACTGATATTATTTATATAGCATTAGCCATGCTAGGCAGAACTATAGTGATAAATTTAGAAAGGAAAAATTATCGCTTGAGGCGGGATTTGAACCCGCGGCCATAGGGTGTCATGCCCTATTGCTCTAAGCGCTGAGCTACTCAAACCCCGCCTGAAGCGACGAAATTAACCTTTCCTTATTATTAACGTCTTACGGGGACGTGTGACGTCATCTATAAAACAACTGAATAATTATAACAACTGAAAGACGCGACGGTCGCTTGTCTGTTACACAATACCTACAATTTCGCTTATAACCCATAACATAAAGGTTTTCTAACCCGTCCATATATTATTATTTCCTCCATTACTCAGGAGGCCACGTGATACCACGCATCTTCCCTGGGGTACAATTACCATTCGGGTCAAGCGTAACGGAATGACCTGGTACTTTATGGGAATAAGGTAAGGAATGGGGCGAAAGGGTCCAAGGCCCAATTGGTCACTTTTCATTTCGATATTGGACGTGACCGGAATATACAAATATATGGGTATGATGGGTCATAACATGACGTACTGTTTATTTTTATTATGTATCTGATGGGTATTTAGCACTGAAATGTACGCTGAGAATTTTGCTGAAAGTGAAAGAAAAAAAACAAACGCATCCACACTCACAGCCCCACACTAAGTTCAAAGACTTGTATCGTGGGTGCCGGAAACATTCACATCACACACACATTACACCCAGAACCAGAAGCACAAATATCCCTTAGGAAGGAATTTGTGCTCCTGCCGGGAATCGAACCCAGGACCCACGGCGCAGAGGGCGGGCACATGTCCACTGCGCCAACTGGGTCGTCAAAGAAAACAAAAATGGCGAGGTCGATTCTGTATTATTTTCCGAAACTTGTGATTCTTCGAGTGGTAATGTGTAATATTGGTGGATGAGTGCAGGCAATTCGAGCAAAGTTGAAAAATGTAAACTGATTTGGTATTTGTAACTCAAGTGATAAAGATATAAATAATATTCAAACTTAGCATTGATATTGATATAAGTAGTAGTAAGATGGAATGGGATAATTGGCCACGATTCTGATGTACACTCACTAAATTAAATTTAAACTATTCCTGTCTTTTACAAAATAGGAACACAAGACAGAGATAGCATACTGCTGTGCTGTCAAGTTAGTCGGAACTTAGATGTCTATGCAAGCTTAGTCGAGTATGTTATTTGTGTTGACTTGAAAACACGCGCCTTTCTGCTGTTCATATTTTAATTGATAAACTAGCTTGACAGCTCTAAAATGTATGCTATCTCTGTCTAGTGTTTCTATTTTGTAAGAGACAGGGATAGTTTAAATTTAATTTAATGAGTGTACATCAGAATCGAGGCCAACGTATGTTTTTACTTGACTATAAAGTCTGCTCTGCTTAGATTTTAAATGTAATCTATAGATAAAAGTCTACGTCGTTAATTCATGCTGTTTGATCTCTTAAGACTCTTCATTTGAAGGATCATAAGAGAGCCTTCCCGAACGTCTTAAGATCCATCTTAGAGTTACTGCTTTTAAATAAATTAATTTATGTTACTACACTTGAAAGTTGGATGAATGTTGTACTTTCATATATTTCCGTATGTTTTTAATGTTCGTTACGTTAGCATGTCTCTGACAGACAGACGTACGGACAAAGTACTGAACGTCTAAGTCAACTTAGAGATCTCGTTTCGCTCGATCAATAAAATATTACATATTAAGAATGTATGTGATGATGTATGTGACCCAAATATTGTCAAACATTTCAGTTACATCCTTTTTCCTTATGACGGCAGTGTACTTTCATATTTAGCTTGTGAAAAGTCCAAATGTGTCTGAAAAACTTGGCACATATTCAAAATTATAATGGTTTCGGTAATAACAAATGAATAAAGTCCAGAATAATGTCGCATCGTATAAATTTTAGTAAGTTTTTTTCTTGTTGGTAAATGACTACAAACAATTTAAATTACACCTAAAGTAATGTACCTAATCATATAGATACAGGAACACCTATCATTCTTTGCAGCGGGTATCTGTTTATATTCTAGGTGGGAACACTGATATTCTCCCCAAAGTGTGTTTCTGGTACTATGTGTATGTGATGTGAAAGTTTCCCACGATACGAATCTTCGAACTGAGTGTGGGGCTGTGAGAGTGAAAACATTTACCTGCACTTAAATTAGTTTATTAGGGCCATGATCATGATTAATCAGGATGAAAAGTACCCTACGAGCTATTCTTTGAGTACTGAAAGTTCGACTCCGTCGTAGCAGAATTTAAAATCACGACCACTCGATAGGGGGGTCCTTAAATACGGACCGAGCTACCACCGGCACCGCGTCAAAATTCGACATTTCTCGTTTGTTCTAAAATCTTGAAGGAGGTTTATAAAAAAAACGGATTCAAACTCTCAGACCCACACTAAGTTAAAAGACTTATAACACGATACAACCCGGAAACATTTACATCATACCCACAATCATGCCCAGAACCAGTAGCAAACTATGTCCCTTGGGATAATAAAGGAAAATCCTTCCAGATCGAACACAATCATGCCCAGAACCAGTAGCAAAAATGTCCCTTGGGAAAATAAAGGAAATCCTTCCAGATCAAGCCCAGGACCCACGGCGCAGAAGGCAGAGACCTGCCTACTGTACAATGCAGACTGTATAATGCTCTTACCTTTCATTGCATGATAGTAGCGGAGCTCAATAATACTAATGTTTAATGGTCGGCTGTCGTTATAGCGATGGCAATAATCATTAATCTTTATTCTTTACGACGACATTCGAATGTATTATTGATAATATAAAGCAAATGACATGCCTTGTTGGCGAGCCTTTGTTTCGGTTTAGCTATACCAAGAATACTACAAATATTTAAACCAGTTGATAGCGCTTGAGGCTATTATTCCTTTGCGAATGGAACGTTGAAACATGTAGTGGGAATTCCTTTGAGAATGGGACTTTCTGTGAATGGGACGATTTGAGAATGGGATAGTCTGCGAATGGGACGTAATTGTGACGTTTGGAGAAAGGGACGTTCTGCGAGTAAACCTTTCTTTATTTCAAAACTTGCCCCGCGGCTTCGCCTGCTATTATCAAGTTATAAAGTAGCCTATGTCTTAATCCTAGGTATAAGCTATGTACTGTATGTACATTCCAAATCCGTTCAGCCGTTAAAGCGTGAAGAGGAAACAAACACAATTACACACTTACACACAAACTTTCGGATTTATAATATTAGTAGGATTAGTTGGATTCACCAGCGTGGTAAGAAGGCGAGGATAAGTATACATGCGATTGGCTGTTGCGACAGTTGTCAGCGTCAGTTGCGGAACGGCCAATCATAACTAATGAGTTGATGTTCCAAAAGGGTTTTCGCATACCAGTCTATGGTGAATCAAGCTGTTCTAATATTATCACCCAATTGTTGTACCAAGTTTCAAGAAAATATACAATTTATAAAAAAAAAGGCATGTTGTTTTCGTGATAGCGTTTTTATTTATTTATTATAGGCATACATTTGACCACTATCTAACCTTATGGTAGCCATATTGTACGTCCCCATATTGTACTTATTAGGAAACACCGTATCAGGTAATGAGTTCTATTCTTTTGCGGTTCGCGCAAAGAATTATTTGGTAACAAAAAAGTCTTCTTTAACTATTTATTACCCACTCTTATTCTAGGCCGCAGACTTTTATATTTTATAGCTGCATTTTTGAACTCAGTATATTGTGTTGTTACGCAGCTTTTAAAGATCCGCGTTTTAAAAACAAGGATTTGACTTGGCTAAAATAAACATTATTTTAGAATATTAATATATGAAAATTATGGAAACTGTCCGAGACTAACTGCTTTTACTATTGAAATAACTACTTGCAAACCTAAACCGATGACTGTGTCGGTTAAGGTGAGTGTAATACATTATCACTAACAAGCCAAGGGTATAACAGTGTACTGTCTGTTGATGTAGTTGATACACTACCTCTAACTACGGTGCGTTTGCCGGGTTCGATTCCCGTTGGTAACACAAATTTTCGCCCCACATTTAATTTGTTTCTCTGGTTCTAATTGTAATTGAATGTAATGTGGTTTCCGGCAACCACGATACAAGTCCTTGAATTTAGTATGTGGCAGAGAGTGTGAAAGCTTCTAATCGACCGATACATCCTTAACTGGAACTTGGTGAACTTGGTTCAACCACTTAATTTAACTTTGGCGTTAATAAACTTAAAATCGATTTAAAAACTTCTCAAATAGGTAACATGAAAATGCTTTCTAAAGTTCTCAAAGCTCTTAATAGATTTATTCAGAATTTAAATAGAACTTTAATTTGCCTGGACTTGGCCAAACGTTTAGTTGACAAGTGAACAGAATTCTACCTCATGTAGCACTATAAATCAGCATTGCTATTCGCGGCAATGCAACTTGAATGCTGGCCTTCTATCTCTGTAGCAGTGTAGAAGTTTTATCATTTTACGAGGACAGAAATAGGTAATAATAGGTTTAAGACTCATAGGACACTTTGGCTTCTTCCGGCCGAAAAATGCCGGTTGGCTTAGTTGGCTGGCGTTCGCCTTCTATGCAGGAGTATCGGGTTCGATTCCCGGCGGGAATACAAGTTTTCTCCCCAAAGAAATTTTATTATTTAAATATTGACGAGGTAACAACTGAACTAATTTGAATGTAATTTTTTATTTTAGGTAAGTAGGTATCAACACTACAAGTGCCCGCGGATTATCACATATTATGAATACAGTAATAAACTAACGGTACAACTTATCTATGTGTGCACAAACTGAATGCTTAGACTTTTTGATTGCACACAAACAAATGGGTAATACTGATTCCCAAGGCGCTTTTTTCACTATGTCACCTGATGGTAAGCGACGATGCGGTCGACGATGGTGCACGTTTGCCTAGAAGATGCTTATTCACTCGCGACTTAAAGACTTCCATATTGTATTTATCAGGAAAGACAGACTCAGGTAAGGAGTTACATTCCTTTGCGGTTCGTATAATGATTGCGGAGGCAAAATGCTTCGACCACATTTGTGGAGTATCTACCATAAAGCGGTGTCACTTAGCAGTCTTTCTCGATTTCCGATGAATATGAATATGAATAATAGAATGGGGATAGAATTAGATTGTGTGATTCCGCACACTCTCCGAAATATATCCGATAAAATAACGAGAGAATCGCCACCATACGTCGATGCCCTAAGCTCTGAAGTTTTGCATCAGTCGCAGGTCGCTATTAATAAGTTTTTTGGTTCTTCGCTCAAGAGCCACAATCGTTGAATTAAAGCAGGCAGGCGGCGGGTTTATCTAACTTCTGCCAAATCTTTTTACAACTCGGTTATATAGGTACATAGTGCTGACCTCGATGGGTAAGAGACAAGGAAATTATGAATTTGCTGAAGTATCTTCAATTCTTATGTTTATTCTTATTTAATTAACAAAGGGAAAACATTGATTCGCCGAACACCAGCCAAGGAATTGGATTCATTGTATAACAGATGAACTCGCACCTATAACACGTAACAAAAGATGTTACTAATGCTGATTACTGACTAAACACTTTTTAGAGAAATATTTATAAATGATTCTTCCTTGTAATTATTGAACCTTGGACTTAAGCTTAGAGCTACTTAAATATATGAAAATTAAAACTATCCTGAGTATTACACATAATTTAGGATGAGTCAGACGCGCGATACGTAGAGGCGAGCGGCTCGCCTCTGGGTATCGCGCGTCTGACTTCTTGTAGTCGAAATTTTCTACGTGTTTTAAGCCGTATACAACAAAAACTACTTAAATATATTTCATCCTTAGTATAAACTAGTCTTTCGCTTCGAACTGAGATCTCACACCTTCATTATGCCTTATAAAGAAAATCTTTTGAGCTTAACTGCTAATACCTGATTTCTTTATAATAATTGTTTTTGTTGTTCAAGTACAGGATAAAACAAATATTATACGTAAGTTTCAGCTCTAAGTAAGTGGCCGTTTTTGAGATTGACTCCGGGACAAAATAGGACTAAAACAGTGACTTTGGTGGCCTACCAAATCGTTATTTTCCAACATAGATTTTCTTTAAACGGTTTCGTTCTGATCTTTACAACGATACCCTACACGGGCAGATAAAAATAAAAATATTTTGCATTCCACTTACATGCCTCTTGCTGCTTCTCATTATTTTTATTTATATAATTTGAAATATCATTTCTACCTTGGGGTCATACCCACACTATCTCGAGAATTGAAAGCTATTCGCCTCTAAAACTTAGACGCTAAATGCCTCTGACAGACGGACGGACGGACAAAGTGCTGAACTACCCAAGTCAATTTAGAGATCTCACTTCGCTCGATCGATAAAATTGTTTGCTTCCTTCGGTAGTTTGGTTTGATAACTGGAAAAAAAAAATCTGCTGCACCCTTGAGATCGAAATCGAAATAGCGCCGACTATTTCCATCCCCTGCAATTCAAAGCTATCACTGCGGTGAGGCGGCGATATCATTCCAAACCGCTGAAAATACATCTCTATTTCAAGTGGATTTATAATTCACGAAGCGGGTTCGTTAAGCCCCCATAGCGTATTAAAAGTTAGGAATGAACTTTTTACCCGACTACGAGACGCAAAAGAGGGTAATGTGTTTATCAGCCTATGTATGTATAAAAGTGCTTTCACACTCACAGTTTGTTCCTTTGTGGCGTTCAAGAGGCCAAAACGCGTGGACTGATTTTGACAATTCCTAAACGCAATAGATTTGACTTAATCTTGCGAGTGTCACTAAAGTTGTGACAGTAATCAATATGACAACCAGGCGCCATAATGTGAAAAATATGTCAACCAAGTGTGTTAAATGGAGAGTCGTGAAATTGATATTTAAAAATCATGTTTAGGTTTTTTTTCATGATAATGTAGGATCTACGATTTAAAGTTGGTTAGCAACTATTACATTTTCACTTAAGTTTTCAGTACTTATTAATAAAGTTGTGATAAATAAAGCCCTTATATAAACGCATAATAAGGTCTTAATAACGAAAACGTGTATATGGATTTTACATCTAAATCTATTAAGTTCATTTCCATTCCCCACGCACTTCAAATAATAAATAGGGCAGGATAGGTACATCATCCTTTGCACACCCCGTTCCATTTTATTAATTAGTTTTCCACGCCTGACAGTGCATCCGCACCGCTCAGCGTGATGGATTAATCCATTTGCTCTCACCATACCAGATATTTGTATATCTAGAGGTATATGCACTAGATTGATGATCCTAATGGAATACATGAAGTATACTCCGGATACATTTACAGATATATCATTACCTACCTGTATACATTATATACATTTCTGGGTAGATAGAAACAGATATGCATGTTAAAATTTAATTGTAGCTTTTAGTTAGACTTGCCGTTTTTAACGGATTGCGCAATGCAAAAGAGGGCAATGTTTATCAGTGAATGTTTTTTTTTGCCTGAAAGGCAAGCATTTCAACACCATCTCACCTGATGGAAAGTGATGATGCGGCCGAAGATATGGCTTGCTTGCCTAGAAAGTACCTATTTATTCTTGAATGTATGATTGAATGTACTCGTATGTATGTTTGTTCCTTTGTGGCGCTCTAGAGACCAAACGCGTGAGCCGATTTGTTTTTTACGTCAATCGATTTTTTTTGCGAGTGTCAAGACATTAATGTAATTAAAATTCAATAAGGCGACAACCAGACGATAACGTCTGGTTATATCATTTTTTTTTTCACTATATAAATAGTGAAAAAAAAATTCGACGAACGGTGTTTAGATATCATGAATTTGGCATTAAAAATTATCTTTTTTACCATTTTAATTTCTAATGCCGAATATGTAAATTAAAAACGTAAGTATAATTTACTTTTTATGGAGTCCCATTTTTTTGTATATTATTTGTAGTGTCTCTACATGCCGGTTTTTTTATGTTATTCTTTCCAATAAAAGTAATTGTTTTAGAGCGGGTATATAAAATGCCGCATATATCTTTAGAAAGTATGCAGGGCTGGAATTAGGGTGCGAAGGTATGTCAAGTCGCACGAGTTGTACGGGCTCTTCACCAGATACCAATACGTATACCTACACATAATTTAGGGTATGTAAACTGCTCGTTGGCTAAGTTGGGTGCCGTACGCCTTCTAAGCCGGGGTATTGGGTTCGATTACCGGCTGAAACACTAGGGAAATTTGTGTTCTTGGTTCTGGTTGTTATTGTGTGTGTGATGTAAATGTTTCCGGCACCCACGACACAAGTCATCGAACTTAGTGTGGGTCTGTGAGTGTGAAAACGTTTATGTTATGTTTATATAGCTGAAATAAGTATACTTAGCACTGTACTACAATGAGAAATTCCAAAGGAATCTATTTGGAAAATAATAAAAAAAAAACAGACCCAGTTGCTAAACAACGTAGAGTAAAGTTAAAGCGTACGGAATCTACGTAATTACTTTTTAATCTATCGAACGATTAGCGAATGAAAAAATGCAGATCATTCGATTGATTGAATTCAGCGACATCACACACCAAGCCGACCTCACCAAGTCTAGCTTCTACCGATCAACAAACGAGGCACTGGTAGAGTTTCCAAAAACAGTATCATAGAATTATAAGATAAGTGGGGGCTGAGTCACCCACGTCCGTAGGAGGATACCCCTTAAGTCTGACTCCCTACACGTGGTCCCCGGGTGGTGCTAATCAGGTGACGTTTGAGAGGTGGTAGAGCATTTTGTGAGTTGCTCGCCTGGCTTGCTACCAAAGTAGCTTACCACCATCAAGTTGAAAGTCTGCCGCCAAGCCAAATACGGTGTTCCGGCAGTTATCCTTGAGAGCCTGCGTATTCCAGGTCTAGTGTGTTTACCAGCTTCGATCACATCGTCACTTACCATCAGGTGAGATAGTGGTCAAACACTAGCCTGTCACAAATAAAAAAAAAAAAAAAAAAAAGTATAACTTGGGTTCTCGAGAAAGTGAAGAATGATTACCGGAAGAAGTTCAATCCATTGTTTACTTGTAAGAGTTCTTCATGAAGAAAGAGAACATATACGGCCACATACTTGCGGCCGACTCCAATAGTAGGAACAAGTCATACTATAAAAAAAAATTAAAATCAAGCTTTTACAAGTGGTAAATAAAGTTATGTAACCAGAGAACTTATCAAAACAAATCAAACGAGCCGAAACTCGATGGGGTTGCGTCGTTTCATTACAGACTTCCTATGAACACCTTCCAGCTTCATCATCAGACCCTGGCTACCATAGAAAGACTTTGGGCTCATTTATCCGGCAGTTATCCTTGAGAGCCTGCGTATTCCAGGTCTAGTGTGTTTACCAGCTTCGATCACATCGTCACTTACCATCAGGTGAGATAGTGGTCAAATACTAGCCCGTCACAAATAAAAAAAAAAAAAAAAAAATTTGAATCGCTTCAGGAGTAGTTTCCTGAAGCGATTCAAATGAGCCCAAACTCGATGAGGTCGTGTCGTTTCATCGCGATGTTCCTTTGGCCACCTTACAGCTACATCATCAGGTCAGCATCATAATATTACATTGTCACGCGATTTAGACATTTATGCTAAATTTCAGCTCAATCGGGATAAAAAGAAGCCTATATGTGTTAATCCAGGGTGTCAGTCTACCTCCATACGAAATTTCATCAAAATTGGTCCAGCCGCTGAGCGTGAAGAAGTAACAAACATATAAACACACTTACAAACTATCGCCTTTATAATATTAGTGTGATATATAGCAAATAAAGCAGTAAATTTACAAAGAATGAAGATATGTTTGTATGGCGTGATCTATTCGGCAACGGGCTATGAAAGTGTTTTAATGAAAGTTGTTGCTATTTTTTTAGATATAGAGGTACAAATAATAAATAAAAAATTTGGAACATAAAAAAGCTTTACTCATGATGAAAGTCAATATCTTTGACATGACATCTTTTGCTTTTTACAAGCTTTTATTTAGTTTCACCTGTCCCGATGTTTGTCATCAAATCTTGCAAATTAAATTATCCACTTCTCGGTTACCAGGCTAAATCCCCAACAACAAACAGACAAATTCTAAAATACTATACGAGTATGTTGGTACTGAAACTGGGTTGTCACTGGCAACATTTATATGCAATGAGTTGCCTGACTAAGCGGTTTTGAGCGTTGACTACAGGTCGGAGGGGCCTTGTATGCAAATTCAATTTGACTGAGTACACGAGCGCATTGTGCTCATTAGAACACACGGGGAACGGAGACGTGGATATGTTAAATAAGACCTATTTAAATTGCATCCACTAGACGAATTCAGTGATTCTTATAAATAAGCTCAAAGTCACACAACGAGCTATGGAAAGGGATATGCTTGAAGTTTGAGTTGAGATCGAATCAGGAATGAGCATATTCGTAGACGAACGAAAGTCACCGACATAGCCCGGAGTAGCAAGTTGAAGTGGCAATGGGCAGGGCACTTAGTTGGTAGAAGGGATGGCTGATGGTGCCGAAAGGTTCTAGAATGGAGGCCACGAACTGGCAAGCGCAGTGGCGGAAGACCGCCCACGAGGTGGACGGACGACATAGTGAAGGCCGCAGGAAGACACTGAATGCAGGCCGCTAATAACAACCGTTCTTTTTGGAGATCTTTGGGGAGGCCTAAATCTAGCAGTGGAATTCTTGCGGCTGAGTAGATGATGATGAGACATTCATATGACCAAAAACCAAAATATTACATACACCCCTAACTTCCTATCTGGAAAAAGTCTGTACCAATTTTCGCTAAACATAGCTAAGAGCACTCGACACGGGCAATGGGTTCCACTCTTTCGCTGTACAGGTGAATAGAAGCGAAACGCTTTGAGCGGAACCTTTTTGGAGATAAATGGAAACATTCGTTTTGCACACAACCTCTCACCCAAAGTACTTTTTCCGATCCGTAATGGGTAAAAAGAGGAAACTAAAAGATTTTTGACTTGTTATCAGCGTGCAGAGCTGCGGGGTACGGCTATTCTTATATAGAACAGTAATTCGTTTCATATAGAGTAGGTATCTAATATCACGGCTACATTAGCGCAGGGAAGACATCCCACGCCAGCTGTGCTAATCACCTAACACGACGCCGAAACTTAATTAAGTATACAAGTTGAGTAGGTACCCATACTATGACGTCATGGCGTCATTTTGTGACAGAGATAGCTGTCTGTCTATCTTTTGATAAATTAACTTAAGCGTATCTAGATAAAATATTAATATTCTGATAAACTATAGATACATAGCAATAAGGGTTTAGTTTATGTTGTATTTTTTATACTAAAGTAATATTTATGTATAAAAATAATGATCTATGATTCTTACCAAAGATAAAGTAATCACAACGTACAGTGTTTTTTATTCAACATGCATTATTTAATCATATAAATAATAGAAAAAATTACAACCTAACTATTCTTGTTCATATAATTTTTTATTTACAGACAAAAGCTTAATATTTTTTTCTGTAAATAATAAAACAAAATACGAGATCAGTTAGGGCGCCATTATCTAAACTTGCAGAAACAGTAATTAAAAACAGATAAGTATAAGTAGCTCTCTATGGCCGTGGGTTTAATTCCCGCCTCAAGCGATAATTTTTCCCTTCTAAATGTATCACTATAGTTCTGTCTAGCATGGCTAATGTTATATATATAAAATCAATTGATTTGGGTAGACGTTATCAACACAACGTGGAGCTAACTGCAATGTTAGACTCGTTGGCCGTATTAGTTCTATAAACTGTTTCGGTAGATGACGTCATACGTCCCCGTAAGACGTTAATAATGAGGAAAGGATAATTTCGTCGCTTCGGGCAGGGCTTAAGTAGCTCAGTGGTTAGAGAATTAAGGCATGACACCCTATGGCCGCAGGTTTTATCCGTGCCAGAAGCGATAATTTTTCCTGTCTAAATTTATCGCTTTAGTTCTGCCTAGCATAACTAATGCTATATAAATAAAATCATAAGATTATTATTGACTCAAGACCTAGCATAGTTACGACTTTACGATGATGTTTTGGTCCCTATCAAACTTTCACATTTCACAAATATCAGTTAATAAAGGGTCATTTAAACGTACGTACCTACTAAAAAAATTAGGAAATAAAAAAAATTGTTTTAGTTTATAATAAGATCATCATACTATATTAACGTTTACTTTTATATTTAACCACATAAGTACCATTAAGTTGATATTAAATCCCCCTCAAATATTCTGAGTACGAGCAAAGCTAAATCTAAAATTTATAATAGCGCGACCTAAGCTGATGCTCGTCAAATTTAGGACGGTTGAAAATCCTTTCTCAATTATACCCGATACGCCTGACAACAATTTGCGCAATCACGCCGACACATATGCAAATCCGTAGTTGGAACCTAATTCCACTACGTGAACCACCCCAACTTAATTAAACTATTCCCACACGTGCAGCTGATGAGCACTTAGTAACCTACTAACATGGTTCACTTAAAGCTGGATCCAAGAATCAAAGATAATGAGATCTATATATTTATTAGATAACTTTCTTTTTGAAAGAATGAATGAATGAATGGCTGAAGCCATGCAATTTTGCAAGCGTTTAAATCCGGATTGAAGGACCATAATATTATGTGGGAACACCAAAATACGATAAATTTTAAAAATCTTTAATGACAGTAAATCAATTAATAATTATTTATAAGTGCATGTAATACTTATATAAACTAAAACCGATATTTCTACTCTGATCATGAAATAAACGACGCAACATTTACAAATAAAAACAACGTTAAGTCTTTGCTTGCAAAAACTAGCGATGTTACCTCAAGAATTATACCCTGGCCGAGGTAAGCACCACCAGCCCATGTTCACCCGTTAAGTCTGGACAGCTAGTTTACCAAATTACGTGCCTCTGGATACCATGGGCTCATAGTTTCAACCCCTAACAAAAGAAATATGACCTGTGATTCGATTCCTCCGCTTGAGGTTTTTCGCCTTTGATTGATATAAAGAATTATTATAGCAGAAAATTTAATGTTCATATTAGAGTAGTAGTCACAGAGCGGATTCAATGTCGACAGATAGATACACAGAAAAACATACAACAACCCGTTTTTTCGATGTGTTGTTTTGACAGGAAGAACTCTATATTAGGAAGTGAGACTGAATTTTATATTTCCCTCTAAAGTTACAAAAGTTCAGTAAAGAGTAATCTAAGTTAAAGTTAACGGATAAGAATCACGCCACTGGCATCACAGACCGCGAGCCAACAAAAATATACCTAAGTTAGAAAGTTACTCACTTTATTCTGTGAGATAACATTTCTCATTTACGAAATACAACTTTACAAACAATAAAGTTTTTATGAAGCTATAAATTAAGAGAGTAAGTTATTTTGAGAAGACTCGTAGCAAAAGTAACTTATAGAGCCTGTCGCAAAAGAGAACCAGTTCTATATAAAATTATTGTCATTAGTGAGTGCTTCTACAACTAATCCTCGAAAGGAAATCTGTTTGTTTTAAAAAATAACCCAATTTCTTTTATTGTATCGTTTCAAAACTCAACTGATCTTAAAACTAGAGCAGAAAATATAGCAACCATAAATTAAAGTGCCCGTTGACGTAATTCGGTGCGCGTCCGCCTTTTAACTTACGGATTCGATTCCCGATGGGAACACAGTATTCATCTCCAAGGAAAAGTTGTTTCTAGTTCAAATCAAAATCGTTTATTCACATGGGCCCCAAAGAGACACTCATGAAAGATAATGATTCTACTGCCAAATTCGCAAAATTACAACCTTCTGGCTGTTATTGATTGTGTGTAATATGATCATATGTATTTTCGGCAACCGCTATATAAATCTTCAAACTTATTGCAGGGTTGTGAGTGTGAAAGCGTTTGTTAGTGTATCGTTTCACCACATGTAACAATTTAATGATATGCGTGGTAGAACTGAAGTGGTAAATGGAAGTAAGTAAAATATAGCTTGGAGTATAACTTCTATAGTGAAGTGGTTATAGAGTATCCTGCTCGCTCTAACTACTGAGCTATCCAAGCTTCGCTACAAACGACGAGTGAAAAACTAGACGAGTGTGCAGGCCACTCTGAGAACTGCATTTTTTTTTATGCTCACTTTATAACATTTTTTTTTTTTTTGTGGCAGGCTAGTGTTTGACCACTACCTCACCTGATGGTAAGTGACGATGTGATCGAAGCTGGTAAACACACTAGACCTGGAATACGCAGGCTCTCAAGGATAACTGCCGGAACACCGTATTTGGCTTGGCGGCAGCCTTTCAACTTGATGGTGGTAAGCTACTTTGGTAGCAAGCCTGGCGAGCAACTCACAAAATGCTCTACCACCTCTCAAATGTCACCTGATTAGCACCACCCGGGGACCACGTGTAGGGAGTCAGACTTAAGGGGTATCCTCCTACGGACGTGGGTGACTCAGGGTTAACTGATAGGGTTGCAATCTAACATAGTTGACCCAGACTCACAATTACACAACGTTTTTTTGCTCGCGATGTATAAAACAATCATATGTGAGCAAGATGAACAAGTATAAGTGTATTAGTGTAATGTAGTGTTGTATGAGTGCTGTTCATAAAGAGCGCATGAAACAAGTGTCTTCGCCTCAATAGAGACAATTAGAAAAGTGTTAATGGACACATTCTTGGATATTTTAAATCTAGCGAAATAAGTTATATTAAAGTTACTTATTAGCCTAATCTTGGCGAGATTGGAACAAATTAGGGAACACGCTATTGTGATAGTAGAAAAACATAGGTTTTGCTCTGTTTCCCACAAAGCTTGTAAAATACGACTGTCTGTACATGTTGTAAATACGTGGAACACTCGTGACCGAGTGAGTGTAGGTAAATAATTAATAGGGGTCCGCCAGACACGTCCGAAAACCCCTGAAGGACGCTCGACTTCGGACTTGAAATAATACTAAAGTTACAGACCCTGGTGACTCGATTTAACTTCTTGTTTTGATCCTCGAATGAAATGAAGGAGGAACAAAGTTAAAAAGGTAAAACTAGCTACACCCGGCATGAGATTTTTATGAATTAATATTTATCCTGCTTGAATCTAAACCATTCATGAATCTACCTGAACATTTACAAAATTACATCAAAATCTAGCCGTTTAGGAAGATGAACTCTTCCTAAACGGCTAGATTTTGATGTAATTTTGTAAATGTTCAGGTAGATTCATGAATGGTTTAGATTCAAGCAGGATAAATATTAACAGTGACATACACACGTACAGACAAATCACACTTATATTATAAAGCTTAAAGTTTGTGTGTAAATATGTTTGTTATCTCTTCACGCTGAACGGATTTGGATGAAATGTAGAATATACATAGCGTATACCTGACATTAATAAGTAAGCTACTTTTTAACTTGAAAAACGCGGGTGAAGCCTCGGGGCACGTCTAGTTATGTAGGGTAAGCAACTTTACATATTATATTTTTTTGCAATATACTGATCATTTATTAAAATAAGCCAAAAAATACATCAAATGTTGGGAACAAAACAAATGTGTATTATTACTGACTATTTGCGACTGGCCACTGGACAACGAGAATTTAATTTCTCGTTAGCCCCCATTGGGGCCCAGGGGGAAAAAACCCATTCGGCCCCATTGGGGGCAGTGGGGCCCCGCGGGAATAATCCCGCTGCTAGCATAAAGAGGGTAAAACAGTTGTTACCTTAGTAAAAAAAATTGTCGCCAAGCATCAGGTGAAGTTCCAGCAGCTTGAAAACAGTACTAAATTCTAGACTATTAAAAAAAATACAGAAATAACTTAAAGCGCAGGCAAAGCTTAAAAAAACCGACTTCACCGCTTATTGAGTTTCTTCTCGAGATGGCTGTAATTTTGCAAATCTGGCAGTCGAATCATTAACTTCATGAGTGCCTCTTTGGGGCCCGTGTGAATAAGCGAATTTGATTTTGATTTTTATATTTTGTCTTTTGTTGATTTTCTCAAACAGCGATAAATCAATTTCGATAAAATTTATATAAAGTATACCAAACAAAAAAGAATCATAAAAATCGATTCTAAATGCGCGAAGTGATCGCGTAACATACATACAAAAAACATACAGTCGAATTGAGAACCTCCTCCTTTTTTGAAGTCGGTTAAAAAAGGAGCTAGTTACATCTACAGCAAGCGTGAAACACTAATGGCGCATTGAAGTATACTACTCAAAGCACCGAGCCGTAGTAGGTAGGCACTTACGTTCCGTAGATGGTGCAGACAATAAGCATTAATGGCGAATGAGTTGGGTCAAGTACCGACCTACATACTGTCTCTAGTACACCTGGACTAAATAACAACTTGGTACTGAAGATAGGTGCATCAAATACGACGGTTTGCAAGAACCGTCGTTCTGCAACTTGACAATTTACTACTTAACTTGAAAGGGATAGGACTCTTTTACAAAAATGTTGCAGAAGTGCCACATCTTTACCAGTTATTCAACCACCAAGCATTAATGGTAAACATGGCATTATTTAGGACTGAAAGGCAATGTTTCCATTAAAATTACAGGGCATAAAGAGATATTTATATCTCAGTGATGCAGTTGCAGTTGGCAAGCGTGATGCTTACCATCAAGTGAGTGACGTCCATATCCTCGCTATGTAACATATAAAAAACGGCAAATTGAAAAAGGACTAAGAAGCAAACTAAATAGAACAGTCAAAACATCTGAACATGGCCAGATGGCGGTCAAACGTTTGCCTATCAAGAATTAAAAAAAAAAGACGTGTGGCATTCGGGGACTGCCGCGGTAAAGCTATTGCATAGCATTTTTTATCAACTTATGCAATTATAATTATTTTTTTATTTTATTTATACAGTTTTTTTTTCATGCCACCTAGAGGCGAGTTGCTGAACTAAAGAGACAAGCGTGATATTTCAAAAAAGTCATTAAAAGTTCTGCTTTTAATCGATAGATGGCAAAACTAAAAAGTATCACCGCTGTGCCGGTCGGAGTGGGGGGCGTTAGGTTATTTTCGTTACGGAATTTCTGGATTCGGTCTCCACGCTCAAGGCCCGCGATAGAAGCTATGCAATAGCTTAAAAACATAACAAGATGGCGTTACTGCTATTCTATAAGAATTAATAATGCCTACTAGACCTACAGAGAGACAGAACGGAATATTCTCTCCGAAAACATAGCAGCTACTATACCCACATAGCACGTAATACTGGGCACTTCACCCACATACTATTATATCACACGGGTACGTGCGCGGAATTCTTGGCGTAATTAGAAATTCACTCTCGCAACGTTGCAATAAGCTTAATGGATGGCTCATACGAGAGGGCGGCACTTCAACATGCAGTCTAGTGGTGGATTTATATTATACTAGCTGTACCCGGCATGCGTTGTAATGGCACGTAAAGAAATAAGTGTTCTCTTTCACGTTTATGTTTGCCTAGTACTTAAGTAAAGAGATTAAACATCTAATATCTCAGGGTGACAAGGGCAGTGCTTTGCCATGTGGGATTTTGACCTATTTAGTTAAAAAAATGGTTGTCTGTAAAGTCAGTTTACGGAAGATAATTATAAGTGATAAAGTCATAAGAAAACATCGAAGTTTAGGCCGTTCGTGCCTCTCTATCGCTTGTTCCACGCTCTCGTTTGCACGCTCAGGCTCAGGCGGAACGTGACACTTTTTCGAGCGTGCAGCCGGTGTTCATCGATTTTTAAGACGTTATCTCGTCAAAATCTCTGGGTGACAGTGACACTAACTGTAATGGGCAAGCGTGACGCTTACTATCAGGCGAGCAAAGTGCTCGTCTCCAAATTTTAAAAAACAAAGTATGTCAAGCGTTATTCTGTAGAAAATTATAAAAATAAACCATTTGCAACTGTTTTAATCTTTTTAGACCAGATGAACCTTCGCTGGCATAGGCTTTTAATTATTTTTACAACTTAAATTACAACTTGCATAAATACAAAATACAAAGATTTTTTTTCCCAACCTGTTATTGAGGTAGGTATGGTAAATATTAATTCATTTATTTTCAACCACTGCTCTGTCCCCGGAGCGGGAATCCAAATCTCTGTTTAATATATAGAAATTATATATAAATATAACCACAAATATATGCACTTACGCACGTTTACAAAGTATTAACGGTTAATAATCCACCATTATTACACATTAACACTCGAATAATCACAGGTTTTGGAAAATTTTACAAAATCAACAACGCCATTTTTTCACTTCCGCAGCAAAATTCTGCGGCGTGCATATTGTGAGGCGCAGTACAATGTCGATCTTTGCTGTATTTTAAATAACTATCAATTACAAATACTCGTATAATATATAATACGTCATTTAATTGTTAAGGAAAATATAGCGTTCAAAAGAAAGTCATAGAATTAGATCAGCCAAAGTTAGAACAACAATCTGCAGGGTCTGAGCTTTCTGGTATTTTATTAATAACCTTATATTGAAATGTTCTCTTGTACGTACAAGACAGAATCTCATCACAATTTCAAAGTAGCACACAGTTCCACAAATAAGCTGCACTAAACTAATAAACTTAACCATAACTTGTATATTTTACTGGACAATTTAATTTTATACCACCTAGACGGGCATAAACAAGAATAATCCTAGAAAACTTGGGTAAATTCGAAACAACGCTTATCTTGCCGACACCTCTATTACAGCTTTTATTGCTTTTACTGGCAGAAATTCGTGAAGTTTTCTCTTTTCAAGGGTATCACTGTCAAAGAAATACGGAGCATTTATTTTGAATACTGATATTTACTTCTTTGGTAGAGATGCAATATCTCGTCGATGTAATAAACTTATTGGACAAATCTACGGCGCGTTCTCCGTTTCCCTTCTTTTATAATAAGGAATATGCCCTTGGGTATATATCTTATTTAGCTCTGGAATATGCATTAGATTTAACAATGTACCGAACATGACTTCAAAAAAGGGGGTTCTCAATTCGACTGCATGTTTTTTTATTTTTGGATGTATGTTACGCGATAATTCCGCCAATTATGAATCGATGTTGATTTTTTAATTTGATTGGTAGATCATATTTCATATGTAGTTCCATATAATTTTTATCGAAATTGATTTAGCATATTTTGAGAAAATCAACAAAAAAATATAAACGTGGGCGAAGCCGCGAGGCACGGTTAGCATATTATAAATGTGAACCGCAAGTAACTTATTTGAGGTTCAATAACTTTG
This sequence comes from Lomographa bimaculata, assembly GCA_948107665.1. Lineage (NCBI taxonomy): Eukaryota > Metazoa > Arthropoda > Insecta > Lepidoptera > Geometridae > Lomographa > Lomographa bimaculata. Next base: position 9,536,923 of record OX403604.1, on the reverse strand, counting down.
ATATACCTTGAATATTATCGAACTACAACATCCAGTATTTAGGCTAGTCCCAAAGCTGTAAGACTTAGTCAGTTCTATACTTAGTTTTACAACTTACATCGCCACTTGATCGCCGTTTTAGTTTGATACTCAAACTTAGTTCGGCAAAGTTTCTCGATCTTGTAATAGGCTTAATATTATTGGGCAATTTAGATTAGATTTCAGTTAGATTACATCTTATAATGGGGTAAGTAAGGCTCATTTGGGTCGTTAGTAGTTAAACTCTTTGGGGATTTGAAGGACCAAATGTAGTAGTAGGTACAATGTTATCCTGCTTATACATATGCTGTATATGTTTTCAAGATAAGGTTTGTTGGCAAAATTATTAAAAACGCCACTTATCATATACTAAAAGTATCGAAATCTCCTTTAATGGGGATTTCTAAAGGGGATTTCGGCACTAACCCTAATGTAGACGTTCGAGTTGATAATTTCTGGGTGACTTTTATAAGAGGACCTGTTTTCGTCCATCGTTAGCTATACAATTATACTAATTAAAAACGTGACGTATTTTTAAACCCGACTGCCAAGGAAATGTTATGTTTTTTCGCGCGTATCTTGTATATATATGTATATTTCTTTATTACCTCGTATCTTCCCAACTGCTGGATGAATTTCGACAGTTAAGGTATCGTTATATCCTAAAAACCCAAGTGTCCTAAGATAGATGTTTGAAAAAAAATAGCGGATTTGTGGCTTGAAATAGTAATACGTTAGCAAAAAAATTAACCATACCTATCGAGTAGGGTATCAAAATGAAGGAAATTATCTATCATTTTTATGTGTAACGAAGTACAGAATGAAAATTGCTTTTTAAAGGCTTCTTTTTCCATTCACTTTCTGCATCAGATACTTAGCTTATTATGTGACTCCACTGCGCTCAACCGTACTTATTTAAGTACGTCTTCTTCGCAGCCTAGGCAGTATTACTATACTGCCTAGGCTGCGAGGAAGACAACTGTCTAGGCACTTTTCTTGCGGCAAGCGGTTAGTAAAATTTTAGAGTAATCTTTTTTAATATAAAAAATGAATAAGTCTAAAAATAGAGTCATCGAAGAAATGAAACTCTCAGTCTTTAAACTAGTGTTTGTACTAAAATCAATAAAATGTAATCGAAAGTTTTCAAAATAAAGGCGTGTCTATAAATCTCCAGTTCGAAAGTGATAAAAAATTACCATTTTTTCCTTTGAATAGTAGTAGTCCAGTTTTGTATAAAAACAGACTTGGCATGTTCAGTTTAAACGAGTCAAAGCTTTCTTTGCTACAAATACATGTCAATGTATAGACACGTTTCGGGCCTAAACTCTTTGCGGTCACATAGCATCGAAGCTGCATTATTTTTTAAGGATATCCTCTATTTATTCCGGTCCCAGCTTTCTATAAAGCTTGACAAACAGGCGGGTCCCACCTGGCTGTTCCGGCACAACAAACTAGCCATCAATAATTCAAGGCACAATCTTGCGCCAGGATATTATTTTAATAAAACAGCTTGGAGGCAGAAAAGACAGGGAATATCGGTGCCCCTTGGAGCGTGTTTTTGTTTACGTTCTCTCGGAACTAGAAAATAATAGGTATCGGTGAGCTCGACGGAATTTCATTATGATCGACGACACTCTCTCAAATAGTATTACGGAAATAGGGTTATAGCCTGACGATCTAACAAGGGGGAAATAATTCAAAATATAATTATTGTGCTAGAGATAATCTACCATAACATTGCGCAAATACAAAACGTTTGAATGTTTTTGTGAAAGTATTTACAAAGTGCCATCAAGACTCACAATGCACGTGTGCGTGCTGAGACGGCTGTCAAACAAAAACAAATCCAAAGATTTGTTGCTCGACTAGCGACGTAATTAATAATCTAATAGTAATAGATTTTTACGTTTCAAGGGGCGCGCCATGTTATCATAGTTTATCTCCATCAGAAGTTGTTTTGAATTTGATGAATCTCGGCTAGTCCGGGTGTCAGGATTTCTTAAGCCACCTGAAGGCTTATGACACTGCATACCAGCGACTGTTGTTTTACGACTAACCGGAACCGACTGCTTAAAGTAAAAGTAGACTCTGAAGCGGGACTGGTGATACTACCGAGTGAGAATTGTCAATTTTCCTATAAATATACATTTTCAATTAGTATTATGTCATAGCATTTGTAGAATACATAAAGCACTTAAAAAAATATAAAATGACCATTTTAGGTATGTGCCTTGACCAGTGAATGGGGATGACACCGCGTTTACAAGCCCTGGCCCGATCGATGATGAATAAACAAACGTTTGTCGATAATATGACCGAATGATGCATTGCTACTTATACGTGATATTATGGCCAAACTTACTACTAAAACTTTAACACATCTTATAATTCAAATTATAACTTCTCTTTATGGAAATCTTCGATTTTGGTGTTCAACTCAGCTAGCACGCGTTGTTAATAACCAGTAATAAGATGTTCCTCCATGATACTATAGCAAAACTTCATGAAACGGTCATCCGGTCAGCCGTTCCATGATAAAGTCACCGTCTTTTATGTATTTTACGAAAAAAACTCTTTTTATGATCGATAGACAAGGATTTGACCACAATCTCACCAGATGATAGAAAACTCTGTGAAGGGTTAAGCTCGCCTTTGTACATCTTTTGTTATGGCCTTATTGTAAATTTTTTTTTTATCAATGTGTGTACAATAAAGAATATAAGAATATAAGAATGATAGAAGATATCTATTAACTCTTGATTTGAAGACTCCCAGATTATACCGTTCGGGGAATATGGACAAGAGCAATGAGTTCCACTCCTTCACAGTACGGATGATAAAGGTAGAAATGAAACAATTCGAGCGAACTGGAGGTCAGACATAAATAGATAACGGACAGTTTGTCTTGTTGATAGATGGTAAAACCTGTACTGCAATTTTCAACTGAACAAGTCTTTGATATATTTAACATAACTTATAGCTTGCTTTGTTTACTATAAATTATATTCTTGTCCTCTCTTTCATTCTAGCAGCGCTTCGACGATGATTCGCCCACCAATATGGAGGTGAAAAAGACAGACAAGCCCGGCAGCCTGTCACCAGTGAAGCCGGCCCTGAAGCGAGACAGTGGCGACGAAGACCGACGCTCCAGATCCAGCAGCAAATCGGAGAAGGAGCTCCGGCTTCCACCCGAGAAGTCACCCAGTGATGATGGATCCGTGAGAAGGGAAAGAAAGCTGTCACGGGCTAGTGATAGCTCCAAAGAAACTTTTGATAGGTGAGTCTAGTTTAAGATGTTGTTTTCTAGAGAGGTCTAATATATGTGTGAGAGTTCAACTTCTGGTAATGTAACATCGATTGTTTTTTCTAGGGGTACAAAAATAAATTTTCTTACAATACACTAATATTATAAATCCTTAAATTATTAACAACCAGGACCGACGTCCGAACGTACCCTCTAACTACTAAGTTGAGAAATTAGTTTTGTTGAAAAACCAAGAACCATCATCGCTTTGACACAGTAAATTTGCGAGTCTGGCAAATACAGTTTACCTTAACTGAGTGCCTCTTTGGGGACCTTGAGATTATGCAATTTTGATTTTGATGGTGAAAAGTCAAGGGCATCCAAATGAAAAGAGTTGAAGTAACGCTTACTGTGTGTACCTCGCTTTTGGTGCGACATCCATTTCAATATTATGTTTCAATGTTATATCCGGCTTAAAACACGAAAATTTCGACTTACTTTGTTGTCGGCTGCTTTTAGACAAATTTCAGTCAACTACGAAGTAAGTTAAAACTGTATATAAGTATTACACATACTGTGTAATACTCACGATAGTTTTAATTTTAAAATCCATTTCAATATTTAACATCCATTATTTTCTACTAAAATCTTGCTATGTCAAACATAGCTTGTGTGCAGTGACCTAAAATAATCAAGATAAATGATACTTTTGGCGCTTAACAATCTTAAAAATTGTCCAAGAAAATCACAATTTATTGCCCCATCTAAAAATTACCAGTTGGTCCGCAAGGTACTCCCGAAAAAAGTTGACTTTACTTCATAGCTAACTGACGGATCGTCAGGACGTAACAATCAATGCTGTCGACCCAGTTAGCGCAGAGTCTTTGCAGCGTGATTCCCAGGTTCGATTCCCGGCAGGACCAGAATTTTCCTTTACAAGGGACTTTGTGCTTCTGGTTCTGGGTATGTTATGTAAATATTTATGGCAACCACGATACAAGTATTTGTACTTAAAATGGGGCTGTGAGTGGAAATGCGTTTGTTTTTTTTTTGTTTTGTTTTGCTATGTTTTGTTATCCTAGAAGAGACAAGGGCGGTAAACTTAGCTATGTTTTCCACCTGCATGTTACACAGATGCTGATTAACTAAAGCGAGCTTTTCCAAAAGGTCGTTAGTCGTTACGTCAGGCGGGTTTTAGAACAAATATCATACGAAATCTTATTAATAATTTGGGTTCACGAGTACTGCAATGCATATATACACTTCAAACTTACTTACTATAACTTCAGAAAGTTTGTTCAAGAATTGTTCCACTGCCTTCACGGCTATTGTTTTCAAATGTTGAAATGTCCATATTTATATGTTAGCTAAAAATACTCTGAGGTTCACCCTTGCTCCACCTAACAAAAATGTATATATATATGTAAAACCGCTCCTTGGCAATAGCATTAGTTTTTTAACCGCCTTCACAAAAAAGTAGGAGGTTCTCAGTCTCGGCGTTTACTGTTTAAGCGCGTACTCGACTGATGAAGGAGCACTGACTGATTCAAAACTAGTCTTGAAACAATGCGAGAAAACAACCGTGAATGAAGTCGGATAAATAAATAAACGCTTTCACACTTAAGCTTCACATTAAGTTCGATGACATGTGTCGTGGGTGCCGGAAACATTCACATCACACACACAAACACAACCAGAACCAGACACACAAATTTTCCTTGGGAAGAAAACTTGTGCTCCAGCCGGGAATCGAGTCCGATACCCCTGCTTAGAAGGCGAACGCCACCCAACTAAACCAACGAGCATGATAAATCCTTACTTAAGCATTTAATTCCTATCTCATATGGTGGAAAGTAAAATTCATCACGTATGAACTGGCATAGTACTTTAAACAGTTATGAATGACATATTGTATGGAATACTCCGTTTTAATTATTACGGACACTAAAGAATTCAGAAGAAAGTATTAGAACTATATGAACGTAGATGAAAAATCAGAGTCTGAGAGATTTCGGGTATTTCAACAAATTACTCTGAATATCTATGATTTAATTTTATTTATTTATTTAATCATTTTGCACAAAGCAAAGTCCAGGGAATGGCCTAATGCCAAATAGCATTCTCTTTCAGCCATCCTGGCCGTGAAAGAAAAGCGGTGGGTGTGCGGCAAAAACAAAATTACCGAATTTGTTATAAATATTATAGGATATATATAAACAATATACATGTCTATTCTACATTATAGATATTTATAATTTATATAAATAAAAATGTATAAATTAACATCCTTATATATTTATAAAATACACATTATTATACAAATTTATATGCACATACATATATAATATATTAAAATAAATAATATATGTACATATATACATTTTTAATAATGTGAAGAATATGTAAAAATTCTTTTAATAGAGCTATATTTTTACCACTTTATTATTTTTGATGCATGCCTACAGCCTTCGCTTTTCAACCATGAGTGGTTGACTGATAGAAAATGCTTTTAGCGTTAAGTCCACCCTTTGTACCTTTTTTGGGCAATAAAGAGTTAAATACATAAATAAATAAATATGGACAAGTCGTTTGAATATATTTTTATATTTTAAATATTTCATATTTTAATAACTTGACCCTGTTATCTTATGCCTCAAATGCCAACTATTCCACACAAACTCAGTTAAGTTCAAACTAAGCTACAATAGCCCCAAGTCACGAACTTAGTAAATAACTTAATCGCCGCAATGACGTGGTTTGAACAATGGTTTATCGGCAAATTAATCATCAAGATATTATCTTAATATGTTGATGGCACCTATTCAGTTTAAATGGTTTGGATTGGTAATGTTAATGTTCCGAAATGCAATTCGTGTAGAATAGAATAGATAACTCTTTATTGTACTATTGACTCTTTATTTCGATTCCCGGCAGGAGCACAAATTCCTTCCCAAGGGATATTTGTGCTTCTGGTTCTAAGTGTAATGTGTGTGTGAGATGTGAATGTTTCCGGCACCCACGATACAAGTCTTTGAACTTAGTGTGGGGCTGTGAGTGTGAATGCGTTTGTTGTTTATTTTGTACACCAAATAAAGTTAAGGTGTATTTTTATAAAACATGAAGTATACCAAATAACCGTCGAAACTAAGGTCTCGGTGCTATAATTTCAAATACTGTTTTGTGATTTTTTAAATAAATTTTAAATTGTATCTATTAAAGGTATCAAGTGTCAATTGGCGATGGCATGAATATTACCTACTAGGCTCGTCGCGGCAATGCCGTTTTTTTGCGGGACAATGTAGCTTAAATAACTATTAATTTATTGATTGATTTTTTTTTGGGGTTCCTCGTAAGTTGTTTCTGGGTGAACCGATTTTGATGATTTAAAGTTGTCAAGATCTGACCTGTAGTTTTTGAGTTATCCTCAAAAATACGTATGTAATTAATTCAATCTGATCAAGGATTCCGAAGATAAAGCGATAAAGTCGGTTTCTTCTAAGCTTTGCTTGCGTTTAAATTATTTAGTAATACAATATTTGTGAGCGTGAAAGCGTTTGTGTTAATGTTGCATTATGTAGCGAAGTTTCTAGTATTTTTTTTTATGCTCGATAGGCTTTGACCACAATCTCTCCTGATAGAAAGCGACGATGTAGCAAGTTAAAAAAAATCCGTCGTCAAGTATGCAAGTATTTCGTTGTAATGTTATTTATTATACATCATATATACTTATACACTTGTAATATTAATAATAATATACAAAATACAACATTGTTTATTTGCAAAGAAACATAATTCAATGACTCCTTAGTTTCTATTGGTCCCGAGGGCTAGCCTGTATCGCGGACGACCGGTACCACATCTAACACTGGTAGATATGGATAACTAAGAAATAAACCAACAAGAAATATGCTATATAAAATTATCTAAATAGGCCTTATTAATGTACGGATGTTTGATATCTTATGTGTGTGTGTTGGTGTGTGTGTATGTGTGGTTGGGGGTCGGGGAGGGGGGGTGAGTGTGTGTGTTGAGTGATAGGTAATGTTTACGTTTAACGATTGACAGTTGCCTTAACATACAACTTATTTATTATAATTTTCACTATATATATATATATATATATATATATATATATATACTTTTATATATATCATATATCATATATCATACCAAAGTTTCTGTGTGCTGTCAATCCGTAAAAGTACCTACGTTTTAAACTAGGTTCATCTTTAACTAGCATATAAACAGCTTATATATATAATTAATAATTATATGCCAAAAGAGAAACAAAACAAAACAAAAGCCATTTATTACAGTGTGATATCACAATATCAGAACCCATTGTTTCAAAAATGCAACATGCAAATGTGCCCGTCATCCGTAACGGTTCGGTCATCAATTCGTCAATGTCCGAACAAAATGTTTCAGGGTTCGAGCGGAATGCAATGCATTTTAAATTGTATGCAAGTATTTTGGTGTTATGTAATCCTACTTCATACTAATACACTATTTTTTGCCCCTGACCGAGATCTCGCGCCGACATAATGCTCATAGAGAAAAAAAATTGAGGTTAATTGCTTATTACTTTTTGAAGTACTTAAAACTTCTTATATTAGGAAGGGCTTTGAAATTCTGATCCGCAACCTTTTTGAGTGACGAAAAGTTTCACTTCAATAAAATCACAATAATATTATAAAAGCGAAAGTTTGCGAGTGTGTTTGTATATTGTCACGCTCAAACGGGAACCAATTTGAATAAAATTTGGTAGGTGACAACCGGGTTTAACACATAGGCTACTTTCTATCCCGGAATATCCTGCAGGTCAGGGACTAAATCCGCGGGGCCCAGCTATACTAGCTGCATATATATTATTATGAATATATATGGAGTGGAACAAACTATTCATGGACAAACTAGCCGAAGCAGAGCGTGCTAATCCGCTCTGAACCTCTGCGGTCGGTCTATTCCCGGTTTCCCGCTATTCCCGTGAGATTTCATGAATTGTTAAGTTTTGATCCGGATACGGATGAGTCTCGAATGAAGTTGCTTTTCAGCCGTGAACTAGTGCGAAGTGAATATGAATATATGAATATGAGGGATGGGAAAGACTTTTTAGGTTCATGTTCAGTTTTAAATTTTTCCCTGAATTTTAAGACGGTATATAAATATTTAGTTTCAATATGTGATAACTAGATTAGTGGGACGTGGTGTGATAATGTAATAAAATGCAACAGAATATAATAAAATCTTTATAACTACGACATTTCATATTGTGGGGGCGGTAAGGCTTGACTGACGTCCCGCTAAGGGTGAATTGTGGAGAGTAAGGGCACTTCTCCGTCGGCTTGCACGGCCCCACACGTCTGGAGGGTGGCCTTGGTGAGCAAGGTCACTCCTCCATGGGCGCAGTGGCCCGGAGGAGTTTGCATCCGGGCCTACCGCCGGGGCAAGATAGTGACTGCTAGCACGACCCTATCTTGTCCCACCTCGGCAAGGGACTGCTCACGGGGGGGTTTTCAGTGGGTGGTGGGAGCCCCACATACCCCTTTCCTTCATCCCTGGGAAAGAAAGGAAATGCCAGGCATTTCCCCCCCCCCCCATAAAAAAAAGAGTTAATTATGCATTTCCCCCTGCCCTAGGAACTACCCTTTCCACCGCAACCGCTTATAGTAACGGAGTGTCGATATCGGATGTTGCATAACTGATCCGGTGGTGAAGCTTTTGTATGTGATGCCTGTGAGACTTTCGATTTTGTGGAATGTTGCGCATTCCATTGGAGGCTGTAATTTCTTCAGTGACAACGCAGTGAGCTATTACATGTTCTACGGTTCGGTCTTGTTTTCCTCCATATTTATACAGAGGACTATTCAGGGCTTTCTATTAATGACGCCTATCTTGTATAGGTAGTAGCTTAGATTACTCTATAACAGTGAAGAGTAATAAGACCTACCATAAAACGACTAGATCTTCGTTTTGTTGTAACCGTTGTAACTTTAGCAAATTATTTGTAATTTTTCCCCTTAGAGACAGAAATGCGTCGATATATTATAATAGTTACTTAGATCCCTACAAACAAGATTACGCACACCTGCACCGTTATCAAATAGTTTATTTAGGAACACACTAATAAAGGTACCCTTCCAAACGAGACACATCCAATCGAGTCACAGCGTCACTTGATGAGATTTTTCTTTGCATCGACTCACCAGTCTCGTTTTTTCTGGATGCACTTTTTCTATATGAGATTTCTGGGTATCAGATATCATTTTTGAAACAACATAGTCTGCTGGCCTAAACATCAATATTTTTTTTTTATCTATACTAGTCTTCCCGTTCACCACGACATCTTGAATAGCTCTTAAGGTTAATATATAAGCTGATATGACAAGCGAAATAAGTAGTTTTGTATGCAGCATTACGTCTGTATTTTGTTCGTCCTAGTGTAGTGCCTATCAGTCACGGACAGGTCACGTCCGTGACTGGTAGGAGTTCGTTACAATTTTGGGTACCTACATATATATGCCTTTATAGGTCTTATTCTGTCTAATTAAATAATCATTTGGCCTGCAAACGTACAAACAATCATTTCCTTACAGACAAGACTCAAAATCAACATCCCTCGGCTCGCCGAAAGTCTCCCGCAAGTACTTTACTAACTGGAAACAAGCATGTGACAAGACGAAAGACAAGACCAAGGAACTGCTGAAGCGGTGGCGAACTCTTCCCGAAGCTGAATCGGTCGAGGGGCAGATGGATCCACCTGTTGCCAGCGAGGAAGAGAAGCACCACGGATGGAGCGTGCATGTTTGGAGTAAGTACCATATACGTGTTAAACAGGGTATTCATAGAGCCAATGCCGCCAGCATGACACTGAGACTGACATGAGCACTGGTAGTGGGCTTGAGCACTTGAGTTACCTATAAGCTCAATTCCTTGTAAGTAACTTGGGTATTTGCTCTACAATAAATGTATATAATTATAGTTTAGTTTTAAGAGATATAGGCAATTGGCCCGTAGATCGTACAGGATAATTTATTTATTTATTTATTAGGTCTGCCAACAGTTTATTATTATTTACATTAAGATAATTAGGAAATTAAAAATCAATTTAGCATAATTAAATTTAGCATAAAAGGGTTGTTTATAAAATACTCGATATCTCTCAGACCCCGATTCTTGTTCTAACCCTTAGGTCATTTAGTTTGACGACTTTCTTCTGAATGCTGTATTTCTTTTTATAATAATTAAGATGATGTATTCTATACAATCTATATACAATGTATTGGCTATAATTTTTAAACGGTTTCAAATTCAAATAAATTTATTGCCAGAAGTTTAACATACTAAAATGGTTTCGTACCCTACTTGCAACATTATTTTCGACGATACCCCACACTGATTGAAAAAATAGTACATTTCCCCCACTTACGTACAGGTACCCTTTATAATTTCATTTATATCATTTTATTTCCTATTATTGACTCTGCGCTACAGTTTTACGATAGAATGGTTTAGACGCTAGATGCCTCTGACAGACGAACAAACAGACGGACGAAGTGCTGAATCACGCAATTAAATTTTGACGCCTCATTTCACGTAATTTTTTCATTAATTGACATTCTAATAGAAATGTTAACATATTGTGGTACTAACCGGCTATTATAGAGTACTAGCCGTGCCCCGCGGCTTCGCCCGCTATTATCAAGTTTAAAAGTAGCCTATGTGTTAATCCTAGGTATGAGCTATGTACATTCCAAATTTCATCTAAATCCGTTTAGCCGTTAAAGCGTGAAGAGGGAACAAACATAAGTACTTCCACACTTCCACATTTACACACTTACACACAAACTTTCGGATTTATAATATTGGTAGGAAGGATATATAGTGGGTTACGTTCACATTACTCCATCGACCAAATAACTTCCAAACCGAACAGCCCTCATAAACATTCACTGACTTACATACTCCTCTAAAAGTTCCTGGAACTCTTTTGAACTATACAAAAGAGACCCATAACATAAGATTAACGGCAACAATAAATCCTCCATGACGTCACAATCGCTAAACGATGTATTTGTTCCTGAGAAATATTTATGTCAATTAATGTTTCGGAAGAGCCATTTCCCGCAGGTCAATTTTTCTTGAACGCTTGGCCGGAAGCTTTTACCGAAGTAGTAAACTGCACGGGGGACGATTACGTGTTTGTGTCGGTTAGTTTGTTTTACTAGATTGGTAAGTTTTTGTAGGAAAGTAAAATACAACATTGATTTGTTAGGATTTAACGATTGTTATTTAAAGTAAGACTAGCTTTTACCCGCGGCTTGGCTTGCATTGAAGCCATTAAATAAGTATCAGAGATCTTACAATAGAAATGAATCAACATGATTAAAGAGTGCAGTATTCAGGGTTGGAACTTTATTACTGGAATGGCGTTGAAGTAGCTAGATTTTAAGATTTTCTGACAAACTTTTTATCTTTCGTGAAATATTTTAATAATAAGTATCCTATATTACTTCTAATACCTCCAAGAATATGTGTACAAAGTTTCATGATGATCGGTTAAATAGTTTTCGCGTAAAAGCGTAGCAAACAAACTTACATTCACATTTATAATATAACAAACTTCCGTGTTTATAATATTAGTAGCGGGGATAAGATAAGATTGGCTAAACTGTAGATGACTGTTGTGTTAGTATTCGCGTGATCTTATTGCAGGTAATGTTAGCACAGCTGACTCATCTCGAGCGTACAATGTCACAAAATATGATTGTACAGATCATACATATTTTTCATTATTTACTGATATTAGATATTTAAAATAAACAAGTAAAGAAATTTCAACGGAATTGATCCCTTAACTGACGTTTCGAACTTTATAAAGCGTGAAAATTAAAACTATCGTGAGTATTACACACAATTTTTGTTGTATACGGCTTGAAACACGTAGAAAATGTCGATTTACTTTGTAGTCGACTAGTTTCGGACAAATTTGTTGTCCTTCATCAGGATTAGTCAGACGCGCGGTACGCAGAACTATACTAGTCGACTACAAAGTAAGTCGACATTTTCTACGTATTTCAAGCCGTATACAACATAAATTATTTATAGGCAGCGTTTTGAAAGTTAGTCATCGTGAGTATTATTATAAGTATAAATGTTTCAACGTTGTAAAAAATCCGTGTAGTTGTGGTAGATATTGGCATTCATGGCATGCTCATACAACATTTATATTCACAGATATTTCGTATGGCATCTCCTGGTACTATTATTGTGTGACTACAGTCGATTTTACCGCATTGTTGACGCAAAAGAGTTTCTCATGTTACGTCCCTCTAAAGAAATCCGAGGTACCAAAATCTCGCTTTGAAACCCGATATCTGGTTTGTTATATGTGGATTTACTTTAATAAAAGGAGAGGTTTTTTTTAAGTAATTGGGAGACAGACGGTACTTGCAAGTCGCTTGTTGGTGATAAGTGGGTTATGAATTTAAATTGATCAAAATCTTAGTAAGATACTTATTTGAAATTATTAATTGACTTCCATTTAATTATTCTTAGCCTTAAAATCTACCTCGAAACACATTTTAGAAGGTAGGTATTTTGTTCGCGTAATAATTGCTTGGTAAATTTCATAATAAGTGGTAAGAGGAAAATTCTTAGAGAAAATTGGTGGACTTTACACAAATAGTTTTGGTAGCTTTTGAACGAGAAATTCCAACCGCATGCTGCGGTGCCGCCTAGTGAAATTATTTGGCGGAATTCACAAATATATTTTTAGTAAAATAAACATAAACGTTTCCCCACTCTCAGCCACACACTAAGTTGAATGATTTGTGTCGTGGGTGCCGGAAACATTCACACAATGACACCCAGAACCAGAAACACAAGTTTCCCTTCGGGAGAAAACTCGTGTTCCCGCCGGGAATCGAACCCGATACCATACTCGACCAGATCATCAAACAACTGTTAATAAAACAAAGCTATCTCAACTGAATCAGCTAGCTTTTTTTATTTCTGATAGGCGAGCCTTTGATCTCTATTTCACCTGATGATAATTGATGATGTGGTCGAGTATGATAAAAATTTATTCAAATCTTTATTTTAATACTGTATGAATGATGTTAATGTTTTCTGCTTTCGCGTCTTTGAGCGACTTTCACAAGCTCACTGTGAAAGCTACTAAAAAAAAACTGCAAGTACGTACAGCTAGGTAATGGATCTCTTTGCTCGTCTGCGTTTCCCGATAAGTACAATCTAGGAGTCTTTAAATCTCGAGTGAACAGGTATATTATAGGCAAGCATGCTCCAAATTCGACCACATTGTCACTTTCCATCAGGTGAGATAGTGGTGCTAAATGCATGCCTGTTAAGATTTTTTTTTAAATCAAAGATTGATCATCTCCAAACATTACATCATGTTACATACACTCAAAACTTAGACAACAAGACGTAATCCATTTCTGTTGTACACCTACCTAGACCAACATTACATCATCACTATAAACACAATAGAATAGTCAATATACATACATTGTGACTGGTATGGGCTAATTTTATCAAGGTAACCAGGTACCATCTACTTCTACAAACGTTTTGCTTGCATATTGCATACTATGGTGGTTAAGTAAAGTTACGCGTGAAAGTAAAGTTAAGTAAACAAATAATCATTTAAAAAGTTATCAACCGACTTAAAAAAATTTGGTTCTTAATTAACAACAAACAAACGCATTCACACTCACAGCCCCACACTAAGTTCAAAGACTTGTATCGTGGGTGCCGGAAACATTCACATAGCACACACATTACACCCAGAACCAGAAGCACAAATATCCCTTGTGAAGGAATTTGTGCTCCTGTCGGGAATCGAACCCAGGACCCACGGCACAGAGCGCGGACAGCTGTCCACTGCGCCAACTGGGTCGTCCAATTCGACTGCATGTTTTTTTATAGGTATGTTACGCGTTAACTCATTTGTTAAATAATGATAAGTAGTTTAGAACTTATGAACATATATGTATTCATTTTGTACATATGAAGTGGCTTATTGTTTGTCCGCTAGTTATAGGCTATGTTACGTCTCATTAAATTCAAAATGGCGCTCTCTACGTGGCACGAAGGCAAGAACAAAAACAAGTCATACTTTAAAAACTTTTTAAAATCAAGTTTTTACAAGTTGTAAATAAGAGGATAAAAGTTATACGACCGGAGAACTTCAAGTCAAGGCGAATCAAACGAGCCGAAACTCGATGGGGTTGCGTCGTTTCATTACAGAGTTCCTATGACCACCTTTCAACTCCATCATCAGACCCTAGTTACCATTGAAAGACAAACCACTCGTCAAGACGATTAAAATAAGCCCAAACTCGATGAGGTTGTGTCGTTTCATTACAAAGTTCCTTTGGCCAACTTCCAGCTCCATCATCAGATCAGCATGTCATCATAATATTGCATTGTCATCATAATATTGCATTTTCACGCGATTTACACATTTATGCAAAATTTCAGCTCAATCAGTAACCGGGAAGTGGATCAAATTTAATTTCCAAGATTTGATGACAAACATCGGGACAGGTGAAACTAAATAAAAGCTTGTAATAATGTTTTCGCCCCACCCCATCTTATGTGGTATTGACAGGAAGTTTAAAATGAAGGAAGGGTATATTATATTTTAGTCAAGCGTACCGTTTGCGAGTGTATCCCGTCAAAATCATGAAAACTTATTTTTTTTCAATTAATTATAGGAAGACATTTAGGACTAGTGTAGTCAGGTTAGGTTTGATAGTTTGGTTTCGTTTCTTCTTTGACTCTAAATTTTATTTGCGTTTCATAGAGGCAATGCCTTTCATAGAGGGAACGCTATCCATTAGTAGTAGGCTTGAGCAATTGAGTTAGCTATAAGCTGTAAGTGGCTTGTAGGTAACTAAGGTATATAGGAAATATAGGCAATTGGTCCGTAGGTTGGTATTTATCATATAAACATGTGTCGATCGTATTACAAGCAGAGACAAACGAGACATGCCTATGGGTACTGAATAATTGAACAGGTCATCGAAAACATGGATACCGATATGTCGCTTATTCGACAGACAAATCGATATTTTACTCCAATGCCAGATTGGAGTACCTATTGCTTGCTTGTCGTATAGAGGAAAGTATCAGGGTTTTTCAAGCCGCCTGAAGGCATCCTACACGGCTTAACGACTGTTTTCTTACAACTAACAACCGGGACCGAAAGCTTAACGTGCCATCTGAAGCACGGTGACATTCACTTTAAAATCCCACTAAACGGTAACCCATCCAAGCACTGGTCTATTTTTTTTTTCCTACCTCTTCCCTTCCCTCCCAGGTTGAAGGAAAGCGGTGTGTGGGGCTCGAACCCACTAAAAACCCTCCATGAGCAGTCCCTCGCCGAGGTGGGGCAAGAAAGGGTGCGCTAGCAGTCACTATCTTGCCCCGGTATCCAAGCACTGGTCTTACTGAACATTGCTTAACCTTGTCGATAAGTTACGATCGACCAGGCGGACCGCGCTACGAGAGTGTACGTTTTTAACTCTACCTACATCGACACCCTTTATGTATTTGCTTTTTACTACTAGCAAAACTACGCGGTAGGTCCACGGGCAACAAATGGGATTAATCCTACGATAGACGATAAGCAAAAAAAAAGATTTTCTGTCAACATTACAAAGTGCTGTCATTCCTTTTTTCCTTACTCTCCAATCCACAGTCTCCTCCTTATCTTCGGAAGCGTTTTGGCTACCTTGTGCCACGCGATGTACAGTGTAGAACAGCGAAGTCTGCTCCTTAAGATAACTCCCCGCAATTCTAGTTGGTATAGTGACTCATTTACTGAACGTATATTTTTAACATATTATTAGTAACTTGTATTGTTATCATATTTCTTTGTACACAACAACCTACTCGCTCCTATAAATTACTACGCTACTTAAAGGGTTTGCTGGAAGAAAACTGTCTGAAGGGTTAAGCTCGCCTTTGTACATCTTTTGTTATGGCCTTATTGTAAAATTGTTTATCAATGTGTGTACAATAAATAATATAATATAACTAGCCGTGCCCCGCGGCTTCGCCCGCTATTATCAAGCTAAAAAGTAACCTATGTGTTAATCCTAGGTATAATCTATGTACGTTCCAAATTTCATTCAAATCCGTTCAGCCGTTAAAGCGTGAAGAGGGAACAAACATACTTACACACTTACACCCTTACACACAAACTTTCGGATTTATAATATTAGTAGGATAGTAGGATATACAAAGGACTTTATGGACGGTACCAGACAACGCTCGCCAATAACACATAATAATTAATTTACGAACATAACAAGTAAACATAGACTTACAACATACATGTTTATTAAAGTAACATGTTAAAATGTCGAGCCCCTTATCGTCACGAACTCGTACGATATCACGACCAATCGATGTTTATGAGCATTGTCGTTAACCGTCACGCCGTAAAAATAGTTTGATGTGTACAAGATATTACAACCTCGTTGGTATATTGTCACAGTAGACGATATCGCCAGTACATCATAACATCATAAGTATTAGTTTTATATATTATATTTTAAATCCGAAAGTTTGTGTGTAAGTGTTTGAGTATAAGTGTGTTTGTGTAAGTATGTTTGTTCCCTCTAAGCTAGTTATACTATATAATTTCACTATCGTAAGGTTCAATCAATTATTTTCACTAATATTACATTTTAACTTGAACCGGGTCTTAAGTATATCAGAAAGTAGGTACTATAGTTTACTCGTATTTCAACAATCAGTGTTTTACTAAACCACGGCCAATTATTAGAGTAATTAGAACTTGTACTGTCACGCTACTAAGTGATTCCGTCGATCACGACCTCTACGGACCGAACTAATCACATCTCTAGTACAAACACAATTCGTAGTCTATTCCGAACAACACGTGGCAACGTGTGCTTTTTTCTCTTTGCATTATTAAGGAGGTCAATTAGACCATCTGGCCCAAGTCACGTCACGCATCGATTCTGCCATTACAGCCACAGGGTCACGCACCCTGTTTATTAAGTTGGACTCTCTTTTATTTCACATGTGCTGGCATTTATTGAAACAGTAAATATCCAGTCCTATAAATATGTACGGGTAATAAGAGATTACAAATTAAGTTTACATAAACGCTTTTACACTCAGAGCCCCACACTAAGTTCAATGACTTGTGTCGTGGGTGCTGGAAACATTCATATCACACACACAATCAAATCAAATTAAAATCGTTTATTCACATGGGCCCCAAAGAGGCACTCATGAAAGTTAATGATTCTACTGCCAGATTCGCAAAATTACAGCCATCTCGAGGAGAACCTGGCAAGAAACTCGGTGGCAATCATAACCAGAACCAATAACACAAATTTTCCTTGGGGAGAAAACTTGTGTTCCCGCCGGGAATCGAACCCGATAACCCTGCTTAAAAGGCAAACGCTCACTCAACTCAGCCAGGGGGCAGTTCGATTATAAAGTTGATTTGATTTTAGAGCATGAAAATTATCCCTAAAATATTTTAACGTTTAATTCGCTAGTTTAGTTCCTGAGACAATTGATATTCTATATTTGGTATTAAGATATTCGAAACAAAGACAGGTTTACGTAAAATTACACCTTGTTCTATCTCTGTGCATTATTGAAGAAGGTATATGTATATTGGGGGATATCAGGCGGTGTCACGTCACGGATCGATGTTCTATTTCAGTCGCAGGCTGGTACCCGGTCCGTTTGATTGTCTGTTTCGAATCAATTATTTGTAGCGTTTAGAATTACATTGTGCTTTTCAAAATTAATCTGTTACAGGGCTTACGTAAAATGATATCATAAGCACTAACATCATTTTCGATTTACTTAGTCTCCGCGAAAAATTAACTTCTGTGATTAATGACCTGAGATGTGGCTATCCATTACGTTGACCTAGAAGATACCGCTTTTGTATTTCTATTATCATATTAAAAGAACGTACAAAATGTTACTACAGAAAAAAATTCAATGTATACGTTAGTAAAAAGCTAGTTTACATAGTATATCTGTGTATTTATTCTGTGCCAGTTTCTTGGCAGTATAGATAAGGTGACACGTCACATATCGATGCTCGGTTATGGTCTCAGGGTATCCAATTTAGTACCAACACAAATCATCCTCCATTAGCCTTTACTCTTCAAATTTTACATAATGTTTTTTAAATTTGTATATTTCATGACTAGTGTTCATTATCTAGTGTCAAATTTAGCTTCGTGTTATCGTCCTGAAATGTGGTATATTGTAAAAGTCTATAAAATATGCTTCAATTAAGGCTAAAATGTTTAGCTTTTAACCGCAAGTCATTTGTCCAGTATTTACTGTTATAACTATGTCTGTGTTCACATGAAACCTCGTTCTGTCTCCGTGCATTATTGAAAGGGTATATTACAATATGAGACGGTGTCACGTCATGGATCGATGTTCTATATCCGGCGCAGGGTGCCCGATTTTGTCCGAACCTCGACTGCTTTGAATCACGCTATGTTTTAAGATTTACTTAATTTATTTATTCTGTAGTATTGTCGAGCTGTGTACCGACTAAACATGGGCCTGAGCATATTCTTATTCTTTGAATTCAATCTTAATAACTTTCTCCATAAACATAAATGCTTTTACTCTCACAGCCCCACCCTAAGTTCGAAGATTGTAGGTGCCTAAGTATTCACATCATACACACAATCACATTCAGGACATTAAAGATTGTATAATAGCCTTTCAGACCTGATATAACTCTCTATTTGCATAGCCCTTGTCCCGGTGCGGTGTTTAATGGCACTTTTTATAGCGATGTCACGAATCTGATCGATTACGATTATTTAAGTCGCGTGATCACACTGCTTGGAAATTTTGTGTTGTTGTGAAATTGAAATTGGAATTGTTAATTTTACACAAAATAAAACTGACTAGTAGTTGGTAAAATAAACGTACAATATTGAAAAATTTAAAGTGCAATTTTATTTTTTAATAAATTACATTCTATTTATATGCATATGTAACTGTCTAATTATATAATATATATCATACTTATACTCATACGCATACGTTTATTTGACTACTAAGAGATACATGGGTCTATCTTCATATTATTAATCTTAGTGTGCAAGTGTTTGATTTACTAGTTCCCATGCTAGGATTCTTTGTGTAATGGGAACAATTTCCTTTTTTTTATAATATGTTGATAATTATGTAAAGTTAAATTATGTTAAGTGACACCGCTATATGGTAGACATTCCACAAATGCGCACGAAGCGTTTTGCTTCCACATTAATTGTGCGAATTTCAAAGGAATGGAGCTCCTTGCCTGAGTCGGTGTTTCCTGATGAGTACAATATGTTTTTAAGTCGCCAGTGAATATGCACCTGCTAGGCAAGCTTGCTCTATCATTGACCACATCGTCGCTTACCATCAGGTGAAATTGTGATCAAAAGTTTGCATATCTTGAATAAAAAGAAAATCTAATAGGTTTTTAAACAAATATGCATGTTTTTATATAATCAATTGTAGCTTTTAAGTGCTCGAAAAAATAACGATAATTAACATTTATACAATCAATAAAGTTAGTACTTTGTTGTAGGGGCCTGAATAAGTTTTCAAATTATACAGAGTTGCGCTATTGCGTAGCACGGAACGCAACCCACAACTTTTCGAATTTAAATAATGTTGCCAACTTTGATTCCGCTCGGGTTAGGACAATCACTATTTTGTTTGGTAAATTAAAGAACAAACCTTTGAGCTTATTGAAATTTCTAAATTATGTTCTAAATAAAACTATTGCATTTTTTTTTTCAAATCTCACCTCACCGATGATCGCATCATCGCTTACTATACAATAATTCATGACGCCCAGTGAGGCCCATTGTATTTTGATAGATAAGATAAGATAATTTATTCATGAAAAATATAAACAATTTTAAAACTTAATTGATACCTTGATAACTGAGAAAAACCGGCCACATTTTATTCTATTAGGGATTATCTAGACATACACAAAAATGGGTAAATTGTATTGTGTTAGTATATTTGTGACGACTTGTCCTTAGTCTTATTAATTTAATTATTATTAATACATAGGTTTATTATAAGCATAAATTGAAGTGTAATTCATGAATCAAAGTTCGAATTGTATTACTTAGTAGGGACTTAGATCAATTTTAATATTTGCACGCCTTTATATCCGTCGAATTTTAGTATGCTTGCAGACTGTTTTGTTCAAGTGAATGATCAAAATGCAGAAATGTGCTTCCTCAAAAAACTTACATTTCTCTTTTTACAAGCTTTAATTTAGTTTCACACGTCCCATTGTAGACGTCTATTTGTCGGATCTAATCTAATCGATCTAATCTAAATTTGTCTAATCTTGCAAGCTGAATTAGACCCACTTCCCGATTGAACTCAAATTTGGTGTAATTATGTACATTCGATGTCAATACAATGATATGACACCATGTAATCTGTCGATGGAGACGGAAGATGACCATAGGAATTCCTGAACTGAACAAGATAAACCCATCGAGTTTGGACTCGTTTGATTCGTCTTGACAAGATCTCTGGTTATATATAACTTTTCTGTCCTTTTATTTTTATTGTAAATAAAAATAAAAGAACTAAAAAGTTGAGTACTGGTAAAAGCTTGATTTTAAATAATTAAACGCAAGTAAAGCTTTAAAAACCGACTTTACCGTTTTATCTTCGGAACCTTGATTAATGTATTGACCAGATTTAATGTATTGCACACACATTATTGACGATAACTCAAAAACAAGAGATTAGATCTTGATCAAATTTCAACGGGACCACATGAAAAGCACCAGCTTTCAAATAAAAAAATAATGCTTAAAATCGGTTCACAACGCAAGAAGTTATGAGGTAACTTTTGAAGTCGGTCATAAACGAGAACATCGTCAAACTCGTCCACAGAATACGCATTATTGACGATATCTCAAGAACTACTGATCAGATCTTGATCAAATTTATATGGGACCAATTGGAAAGCAACATCTTTCAAACTAAAAAAAAATTCGAAATTGTTTCATGTGGAAAAAAGGTATGAGGTAACAGACAGAGAATATACAGTCGATTTGAGTACCTCCTCCTTTTTTGAGAAGTCGGTAAAAAGTATTTCTTGTTTAACATTCAAAGATCGTTACGATCGAGTTGCGGACATCCCTTTACAATAGCGTAATCTTTCATCGATTATATTTGTCGTCAAAGCAGAATTACCCCAGCGAGACGCATCGGTGACCTACGTGTACTGAATTTTAAAAAGAAATATGCTTTTTGCTACCCTCTTTGCTTTTTACGGTGACAGTTAGCTGGCATTAAGAGGCCGGGGAGGCTTTGAACGAGTCTATAGGCTGTCTCTGTTTAACTGGCAAACTGTGCCCATGCTTGATGCGATAGCACTACCGACCGAACAAATTATGATAGGTGCCGTAATACCAAAAATTATGAATGAAAATGTACTGTTTAGCCATTTTTTTTTGCATTAATAGTACCTTGAAATGATAATCTATGTTCCTGTTATAATGACAAAAGAAATGTGTTAGTTTTTAATACCAAACGAATAAGTTCAAGATGCGACATTTATGTCGTAATAATGTCTAAAAATCAATTGGTTTATATTTCATTTTAGGTAATTATTTTGGAATAAAAACTATCCAGGAACCTAGATTAATATGTTTTTAATCTGAATAACAGCACAGTTTGGTGGTAATATGCTTGAATTATCAATAATTTCGGTATTACGATTGTATGGGCAAATCTACCTCCGCAGGCCTCTTAAGGGTAGTATTTACTATATTTTCTTGCTGGAAAACGGCGTATGAAATTTAGTGTTAGTAATAAATAACCTGTCTTAAAATAGAATTCTTAACAATTAATATTTAGTTAGTTATAAGATAGAATGTAAACTCATTATAAGCGAACTATGTTCTTTATGAGTAAATAAAATCGTTAAACCTATATTAGAAGTACTGTATTATCATCGCTTTTCATCAGGTGCTGAGTAGTAGAGGTAGTTTCGCTTTTTTGGGGGCTGAGTCACCCACGTCCGTAGGAGGATACCCCTTAAGTCTGACTCCCTACACGTGGTCCCCGGGTGGTGCTAATCAGGTGACATTTGAGAGGTGGTAGAGCATTTTGTGGGTTGCTCGCCTGGCTTGCTACCAAAGTAGCTTACCACCATCAAGTTGAAAGTCTGCCGCCAAGCCAAAAACGGTGTTCCGGCAGTTATCCTTGAGAGCCTGCGTATTCCAGGTCTAGTGTGTTTACCAGCTTCGATCACATCGTCACTTACCATCAGGTGAGATAGTGGTTAAACACTAGCCTGTCACAAATAAAAAAAAAAAAAAAGGTGCGTTAGTGAACATTTCATCACTATCGAGCTTGCCAATCGAGCATAAAAACAAAACTGTATTATACAAAAAGTAGCCTATGTGTTAATCCTAGTTATAATCTATGTACATTCCAAATTTCATACAAATCCGTTCAGCCGTTAAAGCGTGAAGAGGGAACCAACATACTTACATACAAACTTTCGGATTTATAATAATACTAGCCGTGCCCCGCGGCTTCGCCCGCTATTATCAAGTTAAAAAGTAGCCTATGTGTTAATCCTAGGTATAAGCTATGTACATTCCAAATTTCATCCAAATCTGTTCAGCCGTTAAAGCGTGAAGAGGGAACAAACATACTTACACACTTACACACAAACTTTCGGATTTATAATATTAGTAGGAAGTAGGATTAGTAGGATTACACTAATAGTATAAATGCGAAAGTTTGTGTAGAATGTTAGAGTTCTCTTCACGCTGTAACGGCTGAACAGACTTGGGGGAAATTTGAATGTACATAGCTTATACCCGTGAAATTTCACATGAAGGGAATTTGTGAGCAGGTTCGTGTATTCTTAATATATGTAATGAGTCGAATTGAAATAACTTTCACAAGTCTCTTTAAAATACTAAAGGAGTACGTACCTAATAAAGCATTCGGAACAAAAAAGTGCGATGCCTACGATACCTTTTTATCAGAAAGGATGAGCCTGAAGGGATCCCTCAGAGATCTCCCAATAACCACTAGCATGAATAACATCACTCTTGTAAATATATTTAACTTAGACTGGAGTAACGCGTTTCATTCTTGACATCACTTCACACGTATCATACTTTACACTAATATTGTTAAGGACAAAGTTTATGAGTGTATTTATAACTTCTCCACGATCAAAAGGGCTGGATAAATTTTGATGAAATTTGGTATGGAGGTAGCTGACAGCCTGGGTTAACACATAATTTTTATCCCGGAATTCCCGTGGTTTCAGGACCGCAGGGCGCAGCTAGTCCTACTAACCGCCTTGGGTCCTGGGTTCGATTCCCGGCAGGAGCACAAATTCCTTCCCAAGGGATATTTGTGCTTCTGGTTCTGGGTGTAATGTGTGTGTGATGTTAATGTTTCCGGCACCCACGATACAAGTCTTTGGACTTAGTGTGGGCTGTGAGTGTGAAAGCGTTTGTTTGTTTGTTTTGTTTTTAATGTTATAAATCCGAAAGTTTGTGTGTAATTGTGTATGTTTGTTCGCTCTTCACTCTTTAACGGCTGAACGGATTTGGATAAAATTTGGAATGTACGTAGCTTATACCTATGATTTACACATAGGCTACTTTTTAACTTGATAATAGCGGGCAAAGCCGCGAGCCGCGGCTAGTTGTGTTTATAAAAGGCTTTATATATTTTACCGACTGAACAAAGTAAGGAGAAAGAATAAGATTTTACCAACATTATGATATGTTTATTGGTAACCTATTGCAATGAATAAAGTATTCTATAGGTTTGTTTTGCGAAAATACCCAATATGGCGACCGTGGTTATACATACATGTAGCTGTTGTTATAATATTTTCTTCGACTTCCGGGAACTTCGAATATACGTATTGCTTTGTTTTAAATTTTAATTATAAGGAAGACCAACGAATTGCAAATCTAATAATTTTCAGGTTAAGCATAATACAATGAGCCAATAAAAGGTACTTACGGTTAGAAAAATGTTGAACAATTCAAATCAAACTTATGGACAGCTAGGAACACAGTTAAACAAATAATTGATATATTGTAACTATGTTAATTAAGTTCTTATTAGCTATTATAAGTCTTAGCATCGAAAAAGTCACTGCTCAACAGCTATCTAGCCGACGCTAATTGACGCTATAGGTACTAGTATAGAATAGATCTAAATTTAGGCGCTTACTATGTCAATAAGCTTTATTGACATTTCTGCTCGCTATTAGTGATAATACCGCCTGTTGTGACACTTTATACATAAGCTCATTCTATTTTAAAAAATCTATCAGAGCGCCTGGTTGAGGCGATGCATGATCAAAATGCTAGTATGCTTATTTGCTTCAACGTATAATATTAGCATTGCAGAGGCAAAGCTGCCATCATGATTACCTAAAAGCTCGAAGTCATGTAGGTAATTTAGGTCTTTGCTGTATATAGTTATAGTTTTAGGAAATATAGGCAATTGGCCTTTAGTTACTATAGAGCGACATAAATAAAAAAAAACTAATAGTGGTGAAGCGTCTTTGCCTTTTATAATATAAAAAATAAATGTAAATTATACATCTGTGAATAAATACTTCACGTTATATACCTAACATTCATATTGGCAAGAATCTTTGGATATCTGAATGCATTTACAGTGTGTTGGGCTCTCTGCTGACCGCTGTTAGAGATCGTTCAAGGACGACCCTAGAGATGGCGCTACTTGTATCGAGTGACATTTTTTGCACTCGCGACTAACTTCACAGACTTAAAAAGGAAGAACTTCAGTCGTGTGTGTAACCTGATCGTGTGTGGTCGACAAACCCTCCGCTATTGAATTTTGTGACGTAGAAAACTAATTAAATAATTATCATCTAATTAACCAGGACTTAAAATAAAAACTTCATCGTGTTTATTGTGATCGACCGCGTGAACTGTGATCAGGATTAGTGTTCCGTGCCTCGTACCCTCTCGGATTACCACGGATTCAAACTCGCCGGCCGGCGCGACGTGGAGTTGTGTGTGTGCGCTTAGGCATACATACAGTTTGCTGTAGTTCCTTTCTTGGGGAGCTCCGGAGGCGGTTTCGAAGCAGTCTAAGGTACGTGAGCTTAAATAAACACTGTAAATTGATTCGTGTATCCCTACTGATTTTTGCCAATGTTTTAATCCAAAATAATTTACCGCTATCATTAAAAATATTAATACGTAAATGGTGGGCTATTTACACGCCAGCGATTTTACTCGCGCCACCAAATAGTTTGTTTGATTCTTTTGTTTTATCTCATCTTATGATCAATAAAGTTATCTATCTATCCGGCATTAAAAAAAATATCAGGGCGTCTAGTCGAAGCAACTCGTGACCAAAATGCTGGTAAATATTTTGAACAGAGATTGAACATTACCATTCAACGTGGCAATGCTGCCAGCATTTTGGGTACTTTGCTAACTGCTAGCGATCTATTAGATTAAGTTTTGTACATTATTTATATCTAGTTATAGTTAGTTTTTAGTTTTATTTATAACAAAATACAATATCATAATATACACAACATTTAAAAAATATACGTTACAGAATAGACAACGGGCAGACCTCAGGCGTTCGTTTTGTTCTTGAATACCGCAGTCGGAATCGTTCGATTCGTTTGCTTCATTCATGAATCATGAAATATTAATCCGGACTGCGGTTTCAGACGGAACCTATGTAAACAGAACTGCTGGAATCGATGACTAGCTTTTAAGCTAGTTCGATATCTGGTCTTGTCTGCTAGGGATTTAGTATAGCGTGTTTCCACTATTTAATTAGGGGGCATCCATTAATTAAGTGAGATGATTTTTGCGATTTTTCAACCCCCTCTCTCCCCTTGGTGAGATGTTGTGAGATTTTCCTCGACCTCCTCTCCCTCCCCTAAACTCACGTGCGATTTTTCAAAATGCGTATATTTAATGTAAATAAGTTAATATGTGCTTGATTATGTTAGAATTATTTTTTAGCGCCTCGTGTAATAATTGGACACCCCCATAGCAATTATATGTGATTCTTCCTATTACTAGCCTAGAGGTGTACTAAGAAATTCTACCCCTAAGAGGGTTAAATGGAGAAAAAGCGTTTGTATGAAAGTTCTTTGTTTTTAAACTTACAACGATGAAAATTGATATGTGAGTTTAAAATATTTTATTCATTTAAAATAGAAAAAATTACGTTATCAATATTTTTTGCAAGGTGTATTAAGGTAGTGCACTGGGAAATGAAAGTTCATATAGAAAGTTTTAAATTTATGAAGTTAAAGTGATGTAAATTGAATCTGAGTAGTAAAATGAAGGTTATTTTATTAATATGTCATTACAGTTAATTGTCAATGACTACTCTAACATTGTAGTTAACTCTATTATTATTCCACTAATATTATAGATCCGAAAGTTTGTGTGTAAATGTGTTTGTGTAAGTATGTTTGTTTATGTAACGGCTAAACTGATTTGGCTGAAATTTTCAATGTACATATCTTATACTCAGGATTAACTCATAGGCTACTTTTTAACTTAATTAACGCGGGCGAAGCCGCGGGACACGGTTAGTAGTTTATACCTAGGATTAAATCTTATGCTATTTTTTAACTTGACAAACGCGGGCGAAGCGGGGTACAGTTATTATTCGAGGCGTAGTCTTGTCTTGATGAACATTGGTTTGTAGTGGAATGTAGACTAAAAATATATCTACATTTTTACGAAGCAATAACTATATTAAAATCAACTACGTAATTATATTATTTGTATTTTTTATTAGCATTTCAATTCAGAGAGGCAATGCCGCCAGCATGATGGGAACGCTACCCGCTGGTAGTGGGCTTGAGCACTTGAGTTACCTTTTAGCTCGATATCGTGTAACTTAGGTCTTTGTACTTATATAGTTTTACTTTACTTTTAGAAAATATAGGCAAGTGATTTGTATTATATCCTTAACATCTGTATACATCCGTTTGGAACCTAAATAACAGACAAAACAGCTGTCTTTTCGGGAAAGGGGTTAAAAAATACCTAAATGGTACAAAAAAACAGGGTGTATAGTGAAACACACGATAGAAATGAAACTTTTGTATTACAGGGAAACATTTTTTCATTCTAAAGCTACCATGGTCACTTTTACTACAAATGTTTGTATTGTGGAAGTGTGTCATCGTGAGCGGATGTTGTGCCCACGATGACTTTCACACGTCGGAGAGGAGGCGAGGGTAAGGAGTGGATAAGGTGGATGTTCCACTGCGGAAGCGCCTCCATCAATCCGGGAAATACTTCCGACCGAGCCGGGTGATCTTGGCTCGGGGACGACTGTCCGATGTTCCCAACTTGGAAGTTGTACACAAGCGTTCAGCCTATGTAAATATCGCTTGCGCGATGCAGGCCTCGTGCTGTGATTGGTCGAGCTGGTCGGTGGTCTGTTTCTCCGAAAACTAGGTGGTTCTGCCACAGTGATGCAGATGGCGCTGTAAATGTGGCGGAGGTTGCCACAGTATCAATAACGGGATATTTACCATGTATTTACAAAATACATGGTATAAAAAAATACATGGTAACTAAATCTCGTTATTGATACAAACATTATTTTTTTCATTTATCTCAGTATTTACCCACCACTTTTCGTCACAAAAAGGTTGAGTATCAGAATTTCAAAGCCCTGCCATAAAAAGTTTTACTTCAATATACAGAAGCAACGATTCGCAAAACAGGCAAATTCTTCGTGAAGCAAATAGACTGAAAAATAGTGAACATACAACAGTGCTTAGGTTCTTGATAGAGTTACCATCCAGCCGGTGTATCTTGGATTCTGAAGCAAAAAAGAAACTGCTTGAAAAAGGCGATGCAGCATAAAACTTTGTTTTTGCGACCTTTTTTTATGTTATTGAATGACGAGACCAAGTCGCTCGCCTGATGGTGTTATAGTTTAGTCCTACCTAGAGTTATGAACTTATATAGGTCCAAATCGGTACTTCCCACTCGTTAATACCCAATCGTTAACACTATTAACGATTGGGAATGTTTTGTATTGAAAGGTATTTTCCCGTTTGTTAATACCCCATCGTTTACACTATTAACGTTTGGGAATGTTTAGTATTAAAAGGTTTCTCCCGTTTGTTAATACCCCATCGTTAACACTATTAACGATTGGGAATGTTTAGTATTAAAAGGTTTCTCCCGTTTGTTAATACCCCATCGTTAACACTATTAACGATTGGGAATGTTTTGTATTGAAAGGTTTTTTCCCGTTTGTTAATACCCTATCGTTTACACTATTAACGATTGGGAATGTTTAGTATTAAAAGGTTTCTCCCGTTTGTTAATACCCCATCGTTAACACTATTAACGACTGGGAATGTTTTGTATTGAAATATTCTTTCCCGCTTGTTGATAGTCCGTCTTTAACACTATTAACGACTGGGAATATTTTGTATTGAAATATTCTTTCCCGCTTGTTAATCGTCCGTCTTTAACACTATTAACGACTGGGAATGCTTTGTATTGAAATATTCTTTCCCGCTTGTTAATAGTCCGTCTTTAACACTATTAACGATTGGGAATGTTTTGTATTGAAATATTCTTTCCCGCTTGTTAATCGTCCGTCTTTTACACTATTAACGATTGGGAATGTTTTGTATTGAAAGGTTTTTTCCCGTTTGTTAATACCCCATCGTTTACACTATTAACGATTGAGAATGTTTTGTATTGAAAGGTTTTTTCCCGTTTGTTAATACCCCATCGTTAACACTATTAACGATTGGGAATGTTTTGTATTCAAAAGTTTTTTCCCGTTTGGGAATACTCCGCCGTTAACACTTTTAACGATTGGGAATGTTTTGTATTGAAAGGTTTTTTCCCGCTTGGGAATACTCCGCCGTTAACACTTTAACGATTGGGAATGTTTTGTATTGAAAGGTTTTTTCCCGTTTGTTAATGCCCCATCGTTAACACTATTAACGATTGGGAATGTTTTGTATTGAAAGGTTTTTCCCGTTTGTTAATACGCCATTGTTAACACTATTAACGATTGGGAATGTTTTGTATTCAAAAGTTTTTTCCCGTTTGTTAATACCCCATCGTTAACACTATTAACAATTGGGAATGTTTTGTATTGAAAGGTTTTTTTCCGTTTGGGAATGCTCCGCCGTTAACACTTTTAACGATTGGGAATGTTTTGTATTGAAAGGTTTTTTCCCGTTTGTTAATACTCCGCCGTTAACACTATTAACGACTGGGAATATTTTGTATTGAAATATTCTTTCCCGCTTGTTAATAGTCCGTCTTTAACACTATTGATGACTGGGAATGTTTTGTTTTAAAAGTTTTTTTCCCGCTAGTTAATACTTCGTCTTTAACACTATTGGCGTCTGGGAATCTTTTGTTTTGTTTTGAACGCGATATTTTTTCCCGATCGTTCACCCCTCGTTCCGAGTCTAGTTGAAAGAAAAGGGTCAGGGTAAAGAGAAGTAACCACCATGAAGAAGAACGGTTCCATGTCTTCTTTTTATAAACACTAGCACAGTTTTGCCACTCGAACTACATCCTGCTCGGCAAAGCACTGCTCTAGTCACCCTGAGATATTAGATGTTAAATCTGTTTAAGCCCTGTAATTTTACTGGAAATCCGAAATACAGTAATATTTGCACACTACTTCTTTGCGGTTGAATGTCTGGCAATGTTATTTTTCTTCGGACACCACCGACATGGGGGAAATAGCCCCACCAAAACAAGAAAATACCTGTCAAACGTCATCTATTTAGTTCGCACTTTCGCTGTTCGGACCCCTTAATATTTTCATATCATTTTAATTATTATTTTTGGCTTTAGACCCTAGATTTACTAAATTTCTCTGAAAATTTGAAGTTATTTGCTTATATGGTTCAGACCGACGGAACCGGACGGACAAAGTGCTGAGCCACCGTCAAATAGAGATATCGCTTCGCTCTTTTAAAAAACCAAACTACTAAACCGATAGGTATTAATGAAATTTCTTTGGGACCAATTTCTCAACTAAAACTTTTAATAAAAAACTAGTTTATAAATAACAGAGTTCTGAAGTGACAAACACAAAAAATAATAATTAATAACCTCGTTTTTTTTAAGTCGATTAAAAGAGTTATCAGTTATTTTACAAGTAAAATATTATGGTAAGTAGAGATTCGTAGTTCTTGTTTCGGCGCGGTGTCGGTTTAATTTGCGACAAAGTAGAGTTATTGGGACCTCTACGTAAAACGTAGGTATACTTCTAATAGGCCCACATTCAACAAAGGGAAAAACCTACATTACTAGCGTTATTATACTCTTTTGTGAAGGTAAATTGAGTAAATCGTTGGGGGTTATTTTTATTTCGCTCGAGCTAAGAGGGCTGCGATAACTTTTTACGAGAATGCCAATTACATAATTGCGGTGTTTATTTCGGGATAAACTAGGTATTATACCTATTATTATTTCTCTTTGATAAAACAATATATTACGTGATATTTTTGGCTAATTCAAAGTTAATTCTGGAGTTTCTCCTTTTAATGTTGGATCGGTTTTACAAAGTTAGTTACAGTTATTGTTAAGAAAGTGATTTAAGTTTCATAAATATTTTTTTTTATTGATAAGCTTTGAATTTCTCACGCGCTTTGTAAAACCGATATGTTAAAATCGACTTAATTTTTTATCTGTACGATGGATTTAGGACGAGTTAAAAAAAATACCGAGACCCCACACTAAGTGCGATGACTTGTGATGTGGCTGCCGGAAACATTCACATCACAAATTATAAAATTTGTTCATTATACACGATTATTGTAACTTTACGTAAAGTAATGTAAATGAACTGCTCATTGGCTTAGTTGGCTGGCGTTCGCCTTCTAAGCTCAAGCTCACATCCCCACACTAAGTTCGATGACTTGTGTCGTGGGTGCCGGAAACATTCACAACACAACACAATATCCAGAACCAGAAACACAATTCCATGGAGAGAAAACCTTTGTTCCCGCCGGGAATCGAACCCGATACCCCTGCTTAGAAGGCGAACGCGTACAAAACTAAGCCAACGGGCAGTTTGCACCATAATTTCAAAATTGTAACATTGCAAAGATTTCTTTAAATATCTCATTGCGCGCCAAAAACATAAACGTCATTTAGTTTCTGTGATCTGTGGTCATGTGGTTAGCACCTACCACTGTATAATACTATTTTTATGAGTCAGGTAAATAATATTATTCTCGTACAAGTCGAGCCCCTCTGTTGACATCTAGCACGTCACTTGTCTGGTTTAAAAAAAATGCAGTACAAACACGCCATTCCATAAATATACGGCACAATG
The DNA here is from genome assembly GCA_948107665.1 of Lomographa bimaculata. Lineage (NCBI taxonomy): Eukaryota > Metazoa > Arthropoda > Insecta > Lepidoptera > Geometridae > Lomographa > Lomographa bimaculata. Next base: position 9,505,236 of record OX403604.1, on the reverse strand, counting down.
ATAATATTACGCAATACGACAGTGGAAGTGGTGGAAAATGCACAGCGCGGTGATTGATTATTGTGAGTAATTTATTTAACAAATAAATAAATTCTGTTAATTGCTATATTGGGGACAATTTGATATTTTTGCTTGCCCGTACGTACCGTATGGATACCGAGTTTTATATAGAGCGACCGACACAGCTCGTTGCACTAGTATTCATTTATTGCAATCTATAATACTAACACACAGGTGTTTTATACCGTCTTCACAAAAAAGGAGGAGGTACTAAATTCGATTGTATTTCTATCTGTGCTCTAACCGCTGAGCTACTCAAGCCTTGCCTGAAGGGGGTCAATCCCCGCAACAAGCGATATTTTTTCTTTCTAAATTTTTTATCAATATAGTTCTGCCTAGCATGGTTAATGCTATATAAATAAAATCACTCTTTAAATGCCTACAACTACCCTATAAATTTGAAAATATCAGAGCTCTGGATTCAATCCCAATAAATACCAATACTGGATCCGGCTCAAGTGGAACAGTGAATAAAACACCAGAAAAGCTTCTACAGAAAAGTCCTGGCACGATTCACGATATTCGAATGCAAAGTTAACTCTTCAATGAATGGGAGACTCCCGCTTCTTTAGTGACGTTCCAAATAATTCTTGTGAAAATTAAAAAATATACTAGAATTGTGCTTGTTGTAGTGGTAGGTACTCTTGAGTCCGCCTGGGGCGATACCACATATATAATTACACGACATCATGAACTGCCCGTTGGTTTAGTTGGATGAGCGTTCGCCTTCTAAGCAGGGGTATCGGGTTCGATTCCCGGCAGGAATTCAAGTTTTTTTCCCAAGGATAATTTGTGTTTCTGGTTATGGTTGTGATTGTGTGTGTGATGTGAATGTTTCTGGTACCCATGACACAAATAATATCAGAGTCATTCAGAGTGTGCAGATTTAGTTTTGGTAGGAATTGAAAAATGTCGTTCTCGATTATGTATTATTTTCCAAAATTTGTCGTGTGTTAGCAAACGTCACGCTGACTATCAGTAGTGACTTGCTCGTTTTCTCTCCAAAGACAGGCTATATGATCTGTGGTTCTCTCCGACTTAAAAACAAAAAAAAAGAATCGATTTGCCCTCGCTCGGTCAATTAGAAAGATGTATTCGTACTGTCACGACGATGACTTGTGTCGTGGGTGCCGGAAACATTCAAATCACATAATCACAACCAACCAGAACCAGAAACACAAATTTTCCTTGGGGAGAAAACTTGTGTATATAAAAATCCAGATGTACCGGTCACTTATAGATAGCAGTCGCAAAACAACTTTCAGTAAATTCGTTTAAGCCTTAAGGGATAAGTAAGGTAAAGGCTCCTATTACGGAGGTAAATGGCAACATTTGAAAGTAACAAAGAAAAATAAGCATTTGTAAGCATCAAGATAGGTATAAAAAATAAATTTCGGCAATAATGGAGATTAAATTGTATATTTCTTGTAACACCTTGTCTGTTATTAAGTTGTTTATAATTTATAAAAAATATTTTAGTTCTCAAGTCGAATTTCCCTATTACGGAGGTTTGATTAAGGTTCAAGCCAATTACGGCGGTAATCGGCTCCTAATTCGGATGGTAAGGTAGTTAAATGTATTGTGGTTCCGTAAAATAATTAATATCTTTTCTAACTAATTATAAATGCGAATTGGACTATGTTGATATGTTTTTAATGTTTTCAGGCTATAAGTGTCTAACTGATTTGAATAAAACATTGGTAAATAGATGACTAGCTTATATATGACTTGTGTGTAAACATAGTAAAATGGTTTTTCGTAATATTCCCACGGGGTCGGGAATAACGAGAGTGAAACCGCTGGGTGCTTGCTAGTTTTATGGTATAAAAAAGCATGTGTTAAGTTTTATGAAGAATCAACTTTATTACTTAATAAACAATGTCGGGTACAAAAACAACACTTTTAGCCATTATTAAAAAAATATATATGCTTATAGCATCAAAAACCAATAAAAAATACAACGATATCAAAATTAACTGAATTAACTCCCTATAACTAATAGGAACTTAATGTTTTTTATAAAAACAACACTTTTATATATACATGGTTATGTGTTTAATACCATAAACCTCTCGTGAGATGGTTCTGATTATCAAAATTAACAGCATAATAATAACATTTCTAAATTCTGAGGTATTACTTTTTTCATACAAATTCGGAAAATAATTGGCTATGATTTCCCGAATTTGGTGCCAAAGGGTATTTGGTGCCAAATTCCCATTAAACAGAGAACGAATCGTTATATGTTGTTTTTATGGAACCCTAAAAAATGCATTTCGTTACTCCATAATAGGTACTATGAAATTCCTGTTACGGAGGCATGCCCACCGCCTTAGGAGCTCATAGAGCCTATCACGGAGGTACCTCAAATTCCTACCTCCGTAATAGGAGAACTGTTTGTGTTTTAATAATCCTTATTCTGACCCATCAAAATTTCGATACATAAACAACGAAGGTAACTTAGTCGATCGACAATAGTATTTTGGTTAATGTATGTTAGACTCAAGTCAACGACTATACAGATGACTGCTTTTTGATGGACTAAAATACACCTTTTTTTTTTACCTTTCTAATAAACCTTCATTTTACACTCAACAGTTTTCATATTTAAATAGGGTTTCTAGAGGATAAATCATACCGCAGAAATTGGTTTTTAGTTTGTGGTATTGAACATTATTTCTAGTCAACTTAGAACTAAGTAAGTACATTATTATATTGAAAGTTATAAGCAAATAAATGTAATACAGTATTTCTCCTAATACGGATGATACATCCGTATTGGGACTAACCTTTAAAATTCTTATCCTATTACGGCGTGGTATTGTTTTTTTATTTTTTATATATAAAAACAGTTGCAAACAGGATAAAACCTAAACATATAGTTAGTAAAATGATAGACAAAAGCTACAAATGACATATTCACACACTTGAACTGCATATTGATATAAAAAACTTAGACATTAAATAACAATGAACTTACGTACGTCGCTCCGCGTTTGTATGAAACACCCGGCCGTATCGCCGCCGTGAAAGTAACTGTTTGATTTTTGTGACATGCCTCTGTGTTACATTTCCGGACGTCCGGTATGTGATGAAGTAAAAGACTATGAATGGATAGACTCCATTTTGGAGTATCTAAATTTACTTAAACGAGAATAATACACGAAAATAAAAATGCCTCCGTAATGGGAGTCGATTTTGAGTACCTCTGTAATAGGAGCCTTTACCTTATTCTCTGATAATAAAAATAAAACGCAAGCAAAACTTAAAATAATCGACTTCAACGCTTATATTTTGGTTTTGGCTTGATCGATTTAGATAAAATGTATATAGGAACACTCTGAAGTATAATCTACCAAACAAAAAAAATCAAAATCGATTCATAATTGGCGGAGATATCGCGTAACATAAATACAAAAAAAAACAGTCGAATATGATCGAGAACCTCCTTTTTTGAAGTCGGTTGAAAATAGTTCAACAGCACGTCACTACCCGGGGCACATATTCGTCCGAATGGCGGGCTCCAATTTAGGATTTTGTCAAAGCACAATAGGCCGGGGCTCCGCAATGCGACGCAGTAATTCGAAGCCCCCGGCCTACTTAATAACTAAACCTGCTGCAGATCTAGGTCGATGGCTAATTTATCGTTAACCGAAAACTGTCTTAGAATTTAAATGAGGAGTTCACCTGAGCTTTTTTATGCCCTCTCTCACTTCAAATTGTCATAAACATAAACGCTTTCACACACACAGCCCCAAACTAAGTTCAATGATTTCTGTCGTGGAAGCCGGAAACATCCACATCACACACACAATCACAACCAGAACCAGAAACACAAATTTTCCTTGGGAAGAAAACTTGTGTTTCCGCCGGGAATCAAACCCTATACCCCTGCTCATCCAACTAAGACGATGGGCATTTCAATTTCTATATATTCCTATAATTTATCGAGCAAAGCGAGTTCGCTAAGTTAACATGTGTGTTTTAGCACTTCATCCGTCCATAAATTTTTCAGCGGCGTTTAATATAACGTAAGACAACAGTCGTTAAGCCATATCGGATGCCTTCAAGCGGCCTGGAAAATCCTTTATTTTATAACTTTGCGATCCGCCCCGGCTTTCACGAATGCAATTTCCGGTGGATTTAAAAAAAATGTTTCATACAAACCTGACAATTACGAACACAACAAAAAAAAGAATCAGCCACAACGGTCGAGCCGTTCTCGATTTTTGTGAGACTAACAAACGTCAATTGATTTTTATGTATAAAAAAATTATTAGTTTGTGGTTAAGTGCGTATGTTTGTTCCCTCTTCACGCTTTAACGGCCGAAAGGATTTGGATGAAATTTGGAATTGACATTGCTTATACCTAGGAATACACATAGGCTACTTTTTAACTTGATAATAGCTGGCAAAGCCGCGGGGCACGGCTAGTATATAATATATAGAAAGAACCTTTATTTTATACTATGTAGCGAAGAAGAAGGTAACTTGATATGAAAATGATCGACAGAATATCATTGCGAAATATCATATAAGTGTAAAGGAGCTGGCTCTGGTAAAAGTTAAAGCAAGGATTGCGTGTCTGTAGTCATTTATAAGCTCCAAATACCTCTTCAATATAAGTTTCAAAATTTCGTACATTACAAAGTTTGTTCTTGTCTCTTTTGAGCATAATTTTCGGATAAAATACGCAACAATAACTTTCAAGGAATTCCTTATCATCCCTCATCCCTTTAATGATAGGGTATCAATTCAACTTCAAAAGTGTTTATCTTGGAATTTATCTTAGGGATGTTTAAAAGTTGACGGTCTACGTCTATGAAGGTATACCTAAATATTATTTTATATTTAGAACTGTTGTGACGTTTGTTTTTATGTTTTTTCCACATCAAGTACGTCTGCCCACTCAAACAAAATATGTCACACTAAATAGTGAAGAGACTCAAAAGAACGAAACCGTTTGTACTTGTTTAGTGTTAGTCTATGTAATGTAGTTTTTGTTAAGTGCTGCTTATAAAGAACACATGAACCAATTCAAGTGTCTTCGCCTTAATAGAGACTATAAGAAATGTGTTAATGGACACATTCTTTATTTTGAATCCTTCTTCCATTCTTTATTCAGAATAAGTAAAATTTTAGTTACTTATTTTCCTAATATTTGCCTCTTCCTTGTAACAAAAATAAGGAACACGCTATCGTGACCTATAATAGTTAATAAAATAATTAAACGCAAGCAAAGCTTACAAAAACCGACTTCACCGCTTTATCTTCGGAACCTTATCATGATCAGATTTAACGTTTAAACATCCATTATTACAATAATTTAAAAACTAGTGATTAGATCTTGACCAAATTTAAATGGGATCACATGAAAAGCACCAGCTTTCAAATAAAAAAATAATCATCAAAATCGGCGCACCAAGAAAAATGTTATGAGGTAACTTTTAAAGTCGATTATACGAGAACATCATCAAAGTAACGATATTTCAAGAACTACTGATCAGATCTTGATCAAATTTAAATAGGGGAAAAAAATTCTAAATCGGTTCACGTGGAAGAGAAGTTATGAGGTAACACACATAAAAAATAAAATACAGTCGACTTGAGTACGTCCTCCTTTTTTGGGAAGTCGGTAAAAAATAGGGAACACGCTATCGTGACCTTTAATAGTTAATAAACTAAGATATTACAGCATACCAGTCTTGATTATTTCAGTAAAACAGTTTCCTAGAGAGAGAGAACATCTTGTAGAGTTCTATAAATTGAGATTCAAATGATGTTCTAACAAACTTACCGCTACTTCAACTGCTCAAACTTAATATAACAAAAATTCGAACAAATATGTGCCCGTAGACTTAAACTCGTTCACCTTCTAAACAGCGGGTATCGGCTTTGATTCCCGGTAGAAACACAAGCTTTCTCGTCAAGGGTAATTTGTGTTTCTAGTGAGATAGTGTGTGATGTGAATGCTTCCAGCATATATGATACAAATCATCAAAGTTTGAGGGCCGTTAAAAAATGTAACATAGTAATATTGTTAGAAAGAGGAAATTCTGTTTATTGAGACCGCAAAACTTTGGATCCCTTCTGTTGCAAAGTTTTTTAATCTGTCACCCTTTCAAACCCTTGGATTTGGATAAACCGTATGAAGTATCAATATATTTAGAAACTTTTCTAATACAACTTTTACATTTACTCGAGAATACCTTTTTGTATCTACGTCAAATATATCCTACTAATCCTACTAATATTATAAAACCGAAAGTTTGTGTGTAAGTGTGTAAGTATGTTTGTTCCCTCTTCACGCTTTAACGGCTAAACGGATTTGGATTAAATTTGGAATGTACATAGCTTATACCTAGGATTAACACATAGGCTACTTTTTTACTTGATAATAGCGGGCGAAGCCGCGGGGCACGGCTAGTGTATATATATACTTTTCGTAAGCATAATGTCCAAAGCAATGATTTAGTCAAATCTAGAAACGAGAGGATATAGACCGTTCGGTAAAACTTTGGTCAAATGCTTGCCTATAACGTATAAAAACATATTCTTGCTTAAGTAAAGAACTACTATATATACTACTTTAAGTAATAAATGAAAAGAAAGAAAGAAAACACATTTATTTGGCACGATAAAAAAATTAAAAATAATAATAAATAAAAAAATTACTCTCTAATATTACTAAGACGAAACTTTTGTGAGGTTGTTTCTATGTTTGTTACTTCTTCACACTCGAACGGCTGGAGCAATTTTGAAAGGTTGAGAAATTTGGTACACCCTGTTAAAAAGCTATATGTTAACATATCACGGGTCTTAGACTTCCGCGGTAAAACCGCGGGGCGCAGCTACTTATTAATAGTTCAAAAACCTGACTGCCAAAATCAAGTAAAATTAATTCTTATGCGCAACATAGTTACTTTAACTACTTTAAAAATCTTAGGACGGCTCAAATATTGATGATCAGATAGATATTGCTTTCTAATTGGTCCCATTTTAATTTGATCAAGATCTGATCAGCAGTTCTTAAAATATTGTCAATAATGCCTATTTTGTGTACTACTTTGACGATGTTCTCGTTTAACCGACTTCAAAAGTTACTTCATAACTTCTTTAGCTGTGAGCCGATTTTGATGATTCCATGATGATTCTATTCTGGTACGTTCCATGTGGTCCTATTGAAATTTGATCAAGATCTGATCTCTAGTTTTTGCGTTATAATCAATAATGCATGTTTGATACATTAAATCTGATCAAGGTTCCAAAGATAAAGCGGTGAAGTGGTTTTTTTAAGCTTTGCTTGCGTTTTATTATTTCTAGATGCGTCCCGCGGTTATACCCGCGCAAGTCCTGGACCCGCGGGAATAACGGGATAAAAAGTAGCCTGTGTCCGAGCTCTATGTTTGTGCCAAATTTCATCAAAATCAATGCGTCCAAATCCAGCCATTACAGCGTCACAACAAAACACACTTACATACAAACTTTTTCATTTATGATACTAGTGTGATGAGTATTTTTATGTTAGGTATGTGGCGACATTTTGGAAAATTTCCAAAGTTCTCTTCGACAGTAGTAAACAAACTTTTCTATCAACAATTCTAAAATGTTTTGGCATCTTACACCTCCGCTATTTTCGAGTTCTATTCAAGGCCAATAATGCACCAAAATGTACGGAAAAATTGTCAATACGTTCTCTAATATGTTGGTAGATTTGAAAGCAGTGAAGCGAGAGGAAATATCACGTCGGGAAAGGAAACTCTTTCATTTCAACGAAAAGTTTTCAGAATTCAACGCCACAGTTTTTTTTTTTAAGTTGCAGTCTAATATATACATACTTTGTGTAGAAATGTTAAGTATTTTTATTATAATAGTTGGTAGATAACAAATGGCCTCTACACTCACAGCCTAAGACTAAGTTCGATGACTTGTGTCGTGGGAACAATCACATCACACATAAAATCACAACAGAAAAGACGCGTGATTAAATGCTGGCACTTATTTGGCTCAATGTATTGGGATTGCAATTCAGAGAGGCAATGCCGTGGGAACGCTACACACTGGTAGTGTTGAGTTACCTATAAGCTCGATGTCTTGTAGGTAACTTAGGTCTTTGCTGCATATAGTTTTAGTTGAGTTTTAGGAAATAGCGGCCAAGCTTACCTATGGAGATATTCATTTGGGTAGGTTCCTCCGGGTAATCTAGTGGCTAAGCAATTAAATTAAACTAATATTAGATTAGCTATCAAATAGAAAGCAAACTGAACAGTTTAATGGATTAAACATAATAATTATAATTTAATATTCTTGAAATGGATTTTCCTGTTAAGAAATTCAAGTGTAGTTAAACCGACGGGCATTGGACTTTACAAGTTATATAAGTCCATTTTCAGTAATTTTATTGTTGTTTTGAACTGCCTGCGTAGTTGAATGCACGTCTGCCTTTCAGTGTAAGTTTTCCCCCCAAACACATATTTATTGTGTTAGTTTTGTGTGCTGTGAATTTTACCAGCTCCCACGATACAAATATTCGAAACATAGTTTGGGGCTGTGAGTATCAAAGCGTTAATAAAAAGCGTTCATATCATTATATTTGTTCCGCGATCTCGCTTGCACGCTCAAGCTCAGGCGGAACGTGACACTTTTTCGTGCATGCAGCCGGTTTCATTATCGTATATTATTCATCGATTTATAAGATGTTATCACGTTAAAAGAAAAAACGATGTTCTGTAAATTGAGAAACTCTTCCTTATTAGGATATTAGTTAAGCGATAAGGATGATCGCCATTGGTCGCTGACCATCATCCTTGCTTTGTAATGAACCAGCAGCGACCAACTCGCACCCCGCGGTGCTACCCGCTGTTTTACAGCAGCATATGTGTTAATCTAGGGTGTCAGCTATCTCCATAACAATTTTCACCAAAATTGGTCCAGCCGTTTGAGCGTGAAGAAGTAACAAACATACAAACACACTCACAAACTTTCGCCTTTATAATATAAGTGTAATATGATACTCAGTTACCTACCAAGCTAATTCTTTTATCTCTCCACCAGCAACATGGGTGAACCGATGCAGCGAAGACCTGGAGTGCCTAGACCTAGAAGAAGAACAGCCCCTGGCCACCCTCAGTTCCGTTCAGCACGACAAGATGACCCTCTTCTTTACGGAGATGCTGGATCACGACCGAGATGACGTGATCTGCGACCAGGATTTTGACTCGTTCTTCGAGGTATGAAGGTATAAAGCTTATTCAGCGGTGGATTGAAAGTGTGGTTCTGGATGCATCTACGATAATTTTTTTTTTTAGTTTTGCCTCCGCATTTTTTGTGCATTTAAGCATTTAAACCAGTGTCAAGTAATGAATATTTTCCAAGTATTTATATACTTGTATATATTTTTTTATTCAAGATAGGCAAACGTTTGACCGCTATCTTACCTGATGGTAAGTGACGATGCGGTCGACGATGGAGCATGTTTGCCCAGAAGATGCCTATTTACTCGCAACTTAAAGACTCCCATATTGTATTAATCAGGGAACACAGACTCAGGAATTTTGCAGTTCGCATAATGAATGTGGAGGCAAAACGTTTCGTCCGCATTTGTGGATCTACCATATAGCGGTGTCGCTTAAGAGTCTGTCTCGATGTCCGATAATAGAATGGGGATGGGGGAATTAGATTGTGTAATTTCGTTGCACACTCTCCGAAATGTATCCGATAAAATACCGAGAGACTCGCCACCATGCGACGATGCCCTAAACTCCGAAGTTTTGCATCAGTCAACTGGTCGCTGTTAATAAGTCTCTTGGCTCTTCGCTCAATGATTTCAAGTATATAGTCATAGTCACAATTCACAGTCAAGTAAAAGAGTCATGGTCCAATTATAATCAAGTGCCCTAGTAAAGTGGTAGACTTTACTAGAACTTCTATTGGAATTATGGAGCGAAAGCGAAATTCACGTTATTTAACTTTGTGTGATTTGCGTACATTCATACACGTTCATGAACTATTAAAAGTTAATAATCTACCATTATTCATATATTGATTTTTATTCCGACTTGTCTTACGAATATTGTTATTTCGAACTGAAAACTAACTTTCACTCAAGGATAGGAGATATAGAGAGATTATGAAAAGAATATTCAGAATCGGATCAGTGGTTTCAGAGATTACCTTTCACAAACAAACAAAATTTACCTCTTAATAATATTAGTATAGACTATATAAAGTATATATTACCTAGTATAGATGTATAGGTAAACTAGCTGAACCTGGCATTCCTTGCAATACTACGTAAAGAAAAAAAGTGTATTACCTCTTTCACGTTTTACGTGAATTTCCGATGTTTTTATAGTTATTCTGCTATTCGGGGCGAAGACAAATTCAATTAATAAATGATCATAAAAATCGGTTAAGCCGTTCTTGAGTTATAAATGGTGTAACTAACATATTCATTTTATATATATAGATATAGTAACTGCGCCCCGCGGTTTTACTTGCATAATTAGACCTGTGGAAATTCCGGGTAAAAGTAGCCTATGTCCTTTCCCAAGCTTTAGTCTATCTCTGTACTTAAATTCATTAAAAATCGGTTCAGTGTCTTAGGCGTGAAAGCGTAACAGACAAACAGAGTTACTTTCGCATTTATAATTTTAGTAGGGATTGTTCTCTTTAAACGGTTGCATTATCAAAGCAAGGATCAGGACCTTTGCCCTTCTGTCACAGCATCAAAGTTAATGCTCTGTCGCTGGGTGACATTTCGGTACCAAAACATACGGAAATATATTATATTTCCTTTTGTGTTGCCTCATGGGTCTGAGGGTTTTGTTGAGTCATCCCTTCACTACAGTGTACTATGTCTAGGTAGCTACTCCACACTATTACTATCCACATTATCCTTAATAAAGAATGACTGTGCAACCATAGTAGAAATATACTATGGTGCAACTTAACATCTTAATTGAGAACTGCCCGTTGGCTAAGTTGGGTGAGCGTTCGCCTTCTAAGCAGGGGTATCGGGTTCGATTCCCGGCGGGAACACAAGTTTTCTCCCCATGGATAATTTGTGTTTCTTGTTCTGGTTGTGATTGTGTGTGTGATGTGAATGTTTCCGGCACCCACGACACAAGTCATCGAACTTAGTGTGGGGCTGTGAGTGTGAAAGTGTTTATGTTTATGTTTATGTAATTATTTAACCGGAATTCATCATGTACGCTTCTACACTTATAGCCCCACACTAAGTTCAAAGACTTGTGTCGTGAGCGCCGGAAACTTGCGTTTCCACCGGGAATCTAACTCGATACCGGCTGTTTAGAAAGCGAACGGGCATCCATCTAAGTCAAAGGGCAGTATTGTATATACAACTTCGTACATAATTTGCATTACTCATGCATCCTACTAATCCTACTAATATTATAAATCCGAAAGTTTGTATGTAAGTGTGTAAGTATGTTTGTTCCCTCTTCACGCTTTAATGGCTGAACGAATTTAGATGAAATTTAGAATTTACATAGCTTATAGCTAGGATTAACATATAGGCTACTTTTTAACTTGATAATAGCGGGACAAACTGCGTGACACGGCTAGTAATACAAATTTAACAACGTAATCACTTTCGCGCCAAAACTCTCCTAAAATATATCACAACTAGCCTTGCCCCGCGGCTTCGCCGCTATTGTCAATTTAAAAAGTAGCCTATATATGTTAATCCTAGGTATAAGTTAAGAACACTCCAAATTTCATCCGAATCCGTTCAGCCGTTAAAGCGTGAAGAGGGAATAAACATACTTACACCCTTACACAATTGCACACACACAAACTTTCGGATTTATAATATTAGTAGGATAGGCTGACGATGTCGCAGATAACAGCTAGTCACACTATCAAATCACATTAATATTATAAAGGCGAAAGTTTGTGAGTGTGTTTGTTTGTTTATTAATTCTTCACGCTCAAACGGCTTGACCAATTTGGATGGAATTTGGTGTGACAGGTAGCAGATACCCTGAATGAAATTTGGTAGCTGACACCCAGGACTAACACATAAGCTCCTTTTTATCCTTTTACGCGGGTGATACCGCGGGGCGCAGCTAGTACAATATAAAGAAGGCCAAATAACACTGAAACTATGGTCGTGGTAGGAGGTAGGTACGTATAATGATTCCCTTTTATTGTGCCGGTGTTGGTTACATAGCGGTTAATGACGTAATGCTTAGCTTTAATGACGTCATCTCGCCGTATTGCCCAAAGCTTTTTTAAATGGGCGGAATATTATAATGAGGCCATGAGATACAAAAACACAATTTGTATGTCATTAGATTTTCTTTTTGAAGAATCCACTTTTTTAAGTGAACTGTTTTTATAGTTATTTTTTAATTAACACATTAACTGAATTACATTTTTTTAATTGGAAGACCCGTTCGCCGCAGTGGGCAAGTATTTGCTTCTTGCGCCGTGGGTCCTGGGGTTGATTTCCGGCAGAAGCATTAATTTAGAATAAACAGTGATAATTTAAAATAGCAAAACGCACGATGTTGACTACACTGACTAAATTGGTTCGTGACGGCAGTTCACACATTTTTGATGTCATTGATTCGTCAACTTTCCTTTACAGCAACCGTGATTGGTTGTGTAATTCATAGAAGGAATTCTTAACTGTCCGCTCTGAAAATAGCTCGAACCTACATTTTATAATATTTATTTCGATATGAAATATAATGTTTAAATGAATTAAATTTTATTTTCGGCAATGGATTTAAGTAAACAATCGATTTAAAGCATAAATAATTGAAACGCTAGCAAAGCCTTCAAAAAACCGACTTCACCGCTTATATTTTGGTTTTTGCTTATTCGAATTCGATAAAATTTATATGGAACCACCTCTGAAGTATAATCTACCAACCAAAAAAAAACATCTAAATCGATTCATAATTGGCGGGATGTCGCGTAAAATTCAAACAAAAAAAAACATTCAGTCGTATTGAGAACCAAATTTTTTGAAGTCGTTTGAAAACTATTCATATGTCTATTCTTCAAAAGGTTCACGAATTAATGAATTCACAAATTAAAAAAAAATACGAAGATAACTATATCTTCGTCTTTTTTTTACATTTGTGTATGCTAAACGCTAGGGCGTTGAAATTTAGCATCTGTACATTTTTGCTTTTTACTGAAGCGTGACGTCACGAGCCCCCACCCCCGAACTTTGATGCTCTTTATCTTGTGTCGATTTCTATTGATTTGATAAATAAATAAAAATTAAAAATACATGTCCAATATTTTTTGAAAAAACTAAAGGACTAATAAGTTAAAAAAAAACCCCAGGCAGCATCCCCATTTGAAGTCAGTTTTTCGTTTAGAGAAAATATTCGAATGTTTTTGAAATTTTAATATTTTGTTTTTTTTACAGAAATTGGCGCACTTTGCCGACTGGTCACCCAACTCGTCTGAATACCACATTCTCCTCGAGGTGAAGAGGGAGTTCATCGATCACTTTATCAACCCTTTACCGTCCAAGTAAGTTATAGTCAAAAAGTCAACGCTTTATAAGTTCTACAGTTCTATTCAAAAGTATTAGTTTTATTATTTGTGGTAAAGATCTTTCAGCCTAAAATTATACGCCAATCCACGAACATTCTTATAGATTTGACAATCGATCGTTGACAAAATTATTTTTAAGATTGAACTGTCCGTTAGCTGAATTGGGTGAGCGTTCGCCTTCTAAGAAGGGGTTTCGGTTTCGATTCCCGGCGGGAACACAAGTTTTCTCCCTGAATAATTGGATAATTTCTCTTCTATTGGATAATCTCCCCATGGATAATTTGTGTTTCTTTTTCTGTTTATGATTGTGTATTTGATGTGAATATTTTCGGCACCCACGACACAAGTCATGGAACTTAGTGTGGGGCTGTTAGTGTGAAAGCGTTTATGTCATAGATCTTTATTAAAGATTTTGCAGCAAACCTTAGGTTTGTTTCCTATCTCGATGATCTTTACATATTTAGCCTCCCTCATCTCGGCTTCGATCAATCTATGACAGAAGCTAAATTGTTTTTATCATTTTATTGGGCTTCGCAATCTATTTGCATTTAGCCAGTATTAACACAGTTGAGGCATAAATTATATTATGTAAGGTAATCATTCTGTCAATTTCTATGCAATAAAAGTATTCACAAAAATCGACGCCATAAAATTTCCATTGAATTTTATAGCATAGCTTTATACGGCAGACGTTTGTATAAATAATGCTAAGACAAAGTAATTACTACGATTTATAAGGATTAACATTTGCTTAGGTGCTGAACGGGATTGAAAAGATTTTGAAACCATTCATTGATAAATTTAGAAATGAAAAATTATCGCTTTAGGCGGGGTTTGAACCCGCGCCAATAGGGTGTCATGCCCTATTGCTCTAACCTCTGAGGTACTCAAACCCTGCCTGAAGCGACGAAATAATTGATTTGGAAAGACTTTTCGACACAACGTGTAGCTAAATGCAATGTTAGACTCGTTGGCCGTAGTCGTTTCTAAAAACTGTTTCGGTAGATGACGTCACACGTCCCCGCAAGACGTTAATAATAAGGAAAGGATAATTTCGTCGCTTCAGGCAGGGCTTGAGTAGCACAGCGGTTAGAACAATAGGGCACGACACCCTATGGCCGCGGGTTCTAACCCCGCCTCAAGCGATAATTTTTCCTTTTTAATTTATCAATATAGTCCTGCCTAGAATGGCTAATGCTATATAAACAAAATCAATCGTTGTATTCAAACAAAACAAACAAACGCTCTAACACTCGCAGCCTCACACTAAGTTCAGAGACGTATATCGTGGGTGCCGAAAACAATCACATCACACAATAAAACCCAAAGTCAAAAAAATCCCGTTATATATAAGGTTACTCGCTACATGCTACTCCTGCCGGGAAACGAACTCAGAATCCGCAGCGTAGAAACCAAAGACTTGCCCACTGCGTCAACGTGGATTTTGCCATTCACTTTCGTGCGTGGGTGTTTTCTTAATATTTTCATTGGATGTCCTCTTAATATGTCCTCCTAATATTTTCATTTAGGTATTTCATTTTAATTATATTTTTTTACTTTGGGCCATAGCTTTACATATACCTTGAGAATGTAAAGTTATTTGTATGGTTTAGACGCTAGATGCCTCTGACAGATGGACGGACGGACAAAGTGCTAAACCACCCAAGTCAACTTAGCAACCACGCTTCGCTCGGTCAATTATACCTACCTATTATACCTACTAATCCTACTAATATTATAAATCCGAAAGTCTGTGCGTGTGTGTGAATGTTTACCACGTATCGCCGTAACCAATAAACCGATTTTGATTGAATTTAGAACGTAGATAGTTTAGGTTCCGGAATAACACATAGGCTACTTTTTAACTTAATTAACGCGGGCGAAGCCGCGGGGCACGGCTAGTCAGAAATAATGTTCTTAGAAGACGAATAAGATTATTTCGTACAGCGAAGGAGTGGAACTCATTGCCTCCGTCTTTGTTCCCTGAACGGTACAATCTGGGTGTCTTCAAGTCAGAGTGAATAGTTACCTTCTAGGCAAGCATGTTCCATCTTCGGCCGCATCGTCACTTTCCATCAGTTGAGATAGCGGTCAAATGCTTGCCTATCTAGCATAAAAATAACCCATGTTCCTACGTTATCATATCAACCAAACTTACCTGAAAAATAATATAGTACAATAAGTTATAATAAAAACAAACGCCCGGCTGTTGCCGTTCCGCCAGTCTGTCCAAACACTGGTTATTTAATATGCAATCTAGTAGGTCCCATATTTTAGCCACCGATATTCTCCCAGGGGATATAAACAGTAACGCAACATGCACGTTGTCTATCAAGCGAAAATAGGTTCACGCAGGTAT
The DNA here is from genome assembly GCA_948107665.1 of Lomographa bimaculata. Classification (NCBI taxonomy): domain Eukaryota; kingdom Metazoa; phylum Arthropoda; class Insecta; order Lepidoptera; family Geometridae; genus Lomographa; species Lomographa bimaculata. The sequence continues at coordinate 9,489,278 of OX403604.1, read as the reverse complement.
TTTTTTCTTTTAATGTTGGCTTCGCAATCTTGTGCATTTAGCCAGTGTCAAGAAATGATGTATTTTAAGTGTATTTCATATTAAAAGTCCTAGTCACAAGTCACAGTCAAAGTCAAGTCATGCCCTAGTAAAGTGGTAGAAACTTTACTAGATATTCTGTTGGAGTTTTGGAGCGAAGGCAAAAATCACGTTTTTTAACTTGGTATCATTTGCCTACACTTATGCACGTTTACTAAGTATTAAAGGTTAAGCATCCACTATTATTACACATGAACACTCGAAGAATCACAGGTTTTGGAAAATTATACAAAATCAACAACGCCATTTTTTCACTTTCGAGGCAAAACTCTCTACACACAGGTTGTTTAGTAAATATAACTTTCATTCCGTATTTAAGTATCTAGTCGTTCTCTTCGAGCTAAGATGTAACTGCATTGTAATTTGCATAAAAATAAGGGATGTTAGAGCTACTGGCTACAAGGACAATGTACGAAGGCACATGTCAGTCTTCTAACTAGTCGTTCGCCACGTACTGAGCCACGCCACATCTCACGCCTACGTTTTGCTTAGTTGAGAAAAGCTTTCAAAATTAATTATATATAACTATATATATATATATATATATATATTTTTATTAGAATTATTTTATTTTTATTTTTGTAACGTTGCTGAAGTTAAGGATATGATGGAAATTATACGTAAGTTTTAGCTTTAAATATGAAGCGGTCTTTGAGATAGACCCCGGGACAAAATAGGTCTAAAATAAGTAATTTTGGTGCCCTACCAAATTGTTATTAACCAACATAGATTTTTTTTAAACCAGTTTCTGTACTCTATTTGGCCCTTTCCAACGATAAAATTTATATCATTTTCACTGCCACTTTTTTGCTTTGGGCCATTGCTTTATATACACTCTGAGAATTAGAAGTCATTCGCCTGTATGGCTAAGACGCTGAATGCCTCTGAAAGACGGACGGACAAAGTGCTGAACCACCCAAGCCAAATTAGAGCTACTTACGAACCACTTCGCTCAATCGATTATAAATAAGAAGCTATTTTAGGTAGCTAGTTAGGTAGCGAGGCACTCTATGTTAGGGAGGGCACGCTAGTTTCCACACTAAGTTAGAATATGTCTAATATTGATACACGATAGTCACTAATATTCTTCTACATACTATTCTTCGATATTATGCTGAGTTGGGACCATTTTGTGTTTTTTTTTTTTTTTAAGTGTCATAGGGAAACATTTTACCACTATCTCACCTGATGTTAAGTGACGATGCGGTCGACGATGGAGCACGCTTGCCTAGAAAATACCTATTCACTCTCGACTTGAAGACTCCAAAATTGTACTTATCTGGGAACACAGACTCTGGCAAGGAGTTCCACTCCTTTGCAGTGCGCATCATGAAAGTGGAAGCAAAACGCTTCGTGCGCATTTGAGGAATAATGTGTGAGTGCACATTAATGATTAGAGTAGTTTTAAGTATTTTAATTTCATTATATTTATTCCTCATGCTAGTTATTGTTGTGACTTATAAAATAAATGTATATTCTATTCTATTCTAATACTTAAGATGAAACAATTTACGACAAAGTACTTCCATAGTATCTAATATAACTGACTTGGCCTGAATAAGATTGCGTTGCGAGATGTGACTTTTTGTACATTTTATGTTTTTAATGAGATACCCTACTGTTTATACGATCGACTCTCATGAAATGTCAGTTATTTACGCGCCTATTGCGCCGTATAAAGTAATGCTCTCCTTTGTAATAAACAACAGCTTGGAACGAAAAGAATACACTCCCATTGTTACTATTGAAAACGTAATAGAAATATTACACCAGTGAGAAATTATTCTGAGAGTTGGAACGGGTACAAAATAATTTAAACGCAAGCAAAGCTTAAAAATCCGACTTCATCGCTTATATTTCGGCTTTGGATTGACCGATTACAATAAATTTTAACGGGACCACCTCTATCAAACAAAAAAAAAAACGTCAATTCAATTCATAATTGGCGGAGATATCGCGTAACATAGAACCTCCATTTTTGAAGTCGGTTGAAATGTGTGAAGAAACTTCTGCAAAAAGTACTGTTACAGTATAAGCGCTTTGTAAAATGACAAAAAAATAATAATTTGGATTTCCTTTAATATTTTATTTTTACGATTTTATCATTTTGTGTATCTATTTTATTATATATAGTGTAATTTATTATTACTTTTTGACATCATCTATTGAATTTAAAATCTTGATCATAATAATAATTTACCGACTTCCGAAACCGACCGAAAAAATGCGTCGCCGAGTTTCTTGGCAGGTTCTTCTCGAGATGGCTATCAGGTTAAGATAGCGGTCAAATGCTTGCCTAACCAGCATAAAAAAGTCAACCGGTTTTTTGCCCACACAAAATTTAATGACTTGTGTCGTGGGTGTGAAATGTTCACATTATACAAACACAATCACAACCAGAACCAGAAACCCAAATATCCCTTGGGGTGAAAACTTGTATTCCCGCCGGGAATCGAACCCTATACCCCTGCTTAGAAGGCGAACGCGCACCCAACTAACCAACGGGCAGTTCGATCCAACATCAAGTCTGTTAATCATGCCTCTTACCCCTTTACATTGTTCCCAGGTGGGCAGAACTACCCTACTACAACCGTGTATGCGGGCCAGAAGCAAGCGGCATCAATATCCCCGGGAGGACCACGTTGGAGGGGTGGATAGCTCGGTGGGCGCTCCACCTCAGCGAAATGAAGAGATTCACAGACCTACCTTTATACCTACAGTACCTTTGCAAGATACTGTTTCACGTAGTTGATAGAACAAGTGAGTTATCTAATAATAATTATACTTTACCATCCTTTTAAAGTAGCTTTTGAAAGGCAAATTTTAAGGTTTAAGGTGCAATCAAAGAACCCAATACATATGCTAAAAAATTCATACTGACCAATTCAACTTAGTGAAAAAAAATATAATACAGTCGACTTGAGTACCTCCTCCTTTTTTGGGAAGTCGGTAAAAATATTCGCAAACTTAATACCCGCAATAAGTTCAAAACCTGGGTAGCACTTTACTGTGCTAGTCTAGTCACTCAATAACATAAAAAATCAAACATAAGCAAAGCTTAAATAATTAAACGCAAGCAAAGCTTAAAAAAACCGACTTCACCGCTTTATCTTCGGAACCTTGATTAGATTTAATGTATTAAACACGCATTATTGACTATAACTCCAAAACTAGGGATGAGATCTTGATCAAATTTCAATGGGACCACATGAAAAGCACCAGCGTTTAAATAAAAAATCATCAAAATCGGCTCACAACGAAGGAAGTTATGAGGTAACTTTTGGAGTTGGGTAAACGAAAACATCGTCGAAGTAGTCCAAAAAATAGGCATTATTGACGATATTTCAAGAACTACTGATCAGATCTTAATCAAATTTAAATGGGACTAACTAGAAAGCAACATCTTCAAACTAAAAAATTCGAAATCGGCTCACGTGGAGAGAAGTTATGAGGTACAAATAAAAAAAAAAAATGCAGTCGACTTGAATGCCTCCTCCTTTTTTGTGAAGTCGGTAGACAAAAAATAAAAAACCTTTGTAAGTTTTTTTCATGTTTGGATAGGAAAAGTGACTTAAATTTAACCTTCATACACCTTTCTTCTACTTAAAATCTGCAGCGCTAAAAGAAACATACACAATATATTATGTGCGTTATAGAAAATAGAAGTGAAACTTTTGTATTACAGGGAAATATTTTAATTATTCATCAGTTTTTATAGCCAATACCATCATCCGAAAAGAAGGTGGATTAGAATTTCCATAAAACGTTTCACTTCTACAAAACTTCAACACATGAGAGCCACACCACAGAATAAACAATAGTAATCATAATCATCATCATAATCATTTATTTGCTACGTACGAGTATGAGGCTAAGTACGAGGCCTCACTCGCCGTTTTAATTCCTTCAGGTACATTTAACTTTTCTAACTACGTGTGGAGAACACTTTATTACCCTCCTCGTGCTGCTGTCAATCTCGGCTGTCAAGCCTCGCTCTCCGCCGTCAAATTAAACCCTGCTTCAAGCTACTAGATAGAAAAGCTCTTATAAACCTGTAGGTACTTTCAGCTAAATAGGACGTGTTACCAGATTACATCTTACTTACCTTGTATCGCCATGTATCGCTGTAAAGTCGAAAATGCTGCGTTTTGATTTCGTATTATTTTCAAAAATTATGAAACGTTTTGGGTGGTACGTTTTCAAGTTTCATTTGCAACTAATTTATCCTACAGAGTAGACGTCTATAAGAAGTGATATAATGTGATAATAATTGTGAGAAAGACCTGGATGATCACCGCAAGATGAGTGGCTCAAGAGAGAGGAGGCTTATACCCTGCGTTGGGTCGATACAGGCTGATGATGATGATAATAATAACATGATAGAAAAATAATGATAATTGACCGAGAGAGCTCGAAGCTCACTCACAATCAGAGTTCACTGATGAAGCTAATTATTTGAATGAAAGGAAACTCGTACTAGCTCTATTCATTGATTTTTCACGCGCCTTTGATACACTTGAGCATAAACAGCTAATTAATAAGCTTGACGAAGTGGACAATACATACAGTGAATCAATAACAGCAACAGAGGGCACGGCCCAAGGATCAGTCATAGGCCGTGAATCAATAACAGCAACAGAGGGCACGGCCCAAGGATCATGCCTAGGCCCTCTTCACTTCTTGTCTTATCCTGTTATTGTGAGGGTTGGATGACACAGTGGTTCTATCACAATTCACCGAAATACAAAGCTTCTAGTTGCGTTTTGTGCAATCATACATACTTAATATACATAGATTACGTTTGCAGTTTGTACTTTGTTCGGGCCCGAAGTTTCAGATGTTAAAAAACGTGGTAGACAGTCCCGGTTTTTTCCAACCCAGGCAGAAACTTGATAGTGACGCCCCTCTCTCTGGCATTTCGAAATGATTTTTTAATAGCTAAATGACGTAATTTTCAGTATAAGACGTCAATTGTTGACACGGCAAATCTGAAATCGGCAACTTGACTCCACAATTTTACTTGTGGTGTGGGCCTATGGTAAGGGTGGTAGAACCACAGCGAATTTGAGTGTTGTTATTCTTGGACATGACGGCTACCGCACTATATTTTCCTTCACTGTTATTAGAGATTTAAAAGTCATTGGTGCGTGATTCCAACCAGGCTATAAATTAAAGTCGTAAGCACATTTCCGTCTCCTTCCTTCCAAGAAAATAACTCACGTGCTCTTTTCAACTGTCTGTTGGCTTAGTTGGACGCGCGTCCTTCTTCTTCTTCCAGCGGGTATCGGGTTCGATTCCCTTTTTCTTCATAGGAAAACTGTTTTTCTGGTTGATCTGTTGCTTTTTTCCGGCACCCATGACACACGGTTTATGTTTACTTCCAATACTAAGTTTTTAAGAAATCTTTTAGCTATTCTCCGATCTTGTACTACCGTTCGAAAGATCTAACATACTTACGTAAAACTTTTACTACGACAAGGTACGCGAAGAATTCATGCTTGTAGGAATGTAAAAGATATACCTAAGGATGTTGGAGCGCAGCAATTTTTCACGCAAGAACCCGTAATAAACATGGATCTAACGAATGTGGGTGCGTGTACGTGATGTTTATACTTATTTGTGTAGATATACTGTTTTGTTGTAAATAAGATCAGGATATTTGTGCGGTGATTTACGAATTTGATGGTTAGGTGTGTTTAGTTCCTCTATTCTCATGTATTATATATTTTAGGTAGGTAAAGAAGGTGTGTTATTTTTAAGAGTGAAATCCTTTTTTTTATATCAAGATAGGGTTTTTTTTTTATTATTATTTGTGACAGGCTAGTGTTTGACCACTATTTCACCTGATGGTAAGTGACGATGTGATCGAAGCTGGTAAACACACTAGACCTGGAATACGCAGGTTCTCAAGGATAACTGCCGGAACACCGTATTTGGCTTGGCGGCAGTCTTTCAACTTGATGGTGGTAAGCTACTTTGGTAGCAAGCCAGGCGAGCAACTCACAAAATGCTCTACCACCTCTAAAATGTCACCTGATTAGCACCACCCGGGGACCACGTGTAGGGAGTCAGACTTAAGGGGTATCCTCATACGGCCGTGGGTGACTCAGCCCCCATAATTAAGGTATTGTTTGTTGAGATAAATTTATAGTTCAGACAATTAGACAACCTGAACAAGGCCTGATACTATAATACCTAATACCTAATACATTAAGTCGTATGACCTGAATTAATTAAGTTAAAAAGTATTTTTTCTATGCAAACTTTTAGCCACCTGATAGTGATCGACGATGTGTTCGACGATAGAGCAAGCTTGCCTATAAGATAGCTATTCACTCGCGACTTGCAGACTTCCATATTATACTTATCAGGAAACACTGACTTAGTTAAGGAGTTACATTCCCTTGCAGTTCGCACAGTGAATGTGGAAGCAAAACGTAGGCAAGCAAATCTTTTATTTATTTATTTATAAACAGGAGCTTATTGCACTTACAGCAATGCTAAGACGCACAAGAAATTAAAATAATAATTTAACACTATTACTAATTATAGCTAATAATTGATATACAATAAGGAAATACAACTAGTCGTTCGCGCCTAACTGAGATCTCGCTCCTACATTTTGCCGCTTGAGAAAACCTTTTGAGGTTATAACTTTTTCTATATAATAATAGTTTGATTTCTGTATTTATCGTTCAGTGTAAAGCCGATTTTGAGATAGACTCCGGGACAAAATTGGTCTAAAAACAGTGACTTTGGTGGCCTACCAAATCGTTATTTTGCAACATATATTTTTTTAAACCGGTTTCGTACTCTACTTGTCAAGCCCTTTTCAACGATACACCACAACGGTAGATAAAAAAATAAAAAATATTTTGCTCTTCACTTACATGTATGGGAGCCCCCTTAATATTTTAATTTATATAATTTTAAATGTAATTTATGGCTCTGGGCCGTAGTTTTACATATTCTTTGAGAATTTGAAGTACGGTCGGACGGACGGACGGACAAAGTTCTGAACGACTCAAGTCAACTTAGAGATCTCTGAGAATAAATAAATTATATATCTCATAAAATTCTCAATAAATTATACATTTCAATTGATTTGTTGAATAAAAATACATGTCCCTTTTTTTTTTTAAATCTACGTATTTCTTACTGACGGTCTATTAATTTTTTTTTAACATCATCCCTAATATTTGAACTATAAATCTGTCTCTACTTACAAAAAGCCTATAAAATTTGTTTTGGTTCTCGTCCAACAGCTAAGATTTGGCGCCTGGTTCCGTGCTTTTGGCCAAAAACGGCGAATGCACAATCACATTGAATGGGAATGTCTTTCGGTCCTACATGGGTACATATAGTTAGGTAATGCTTAATTTACACAACAAAAGAGAGCACTTACAAAGAAATCTTACAGGGAGATGATAAATATATATTACAAACAGGGACGGTGGTGTATTCAGCACTTACTTTAAATAAGTATAGGTAGGTATACTAACTGACCCAGCAAACTTTGTTTTGCCATATACATTACTTCATGCTAAATCATAAAAAAAAATTTTTTTTAAATTCGGGTTATGAAAAATAGATGATGTTCCATAGTTCTGCCTAGCATGGCTAATGCTATATAAATAAGATCAATTGATTTGGGTAGACGTTATCAACACAACGTTGAGCTAACTGCAATGTTAGAATCGTTGGCCATAGTAGTTTCTATAAACTGTTTCGGTAGATGACGTCACACGTCCCCGTAAGACGTTAATAATAAGGAAAGGTTAATTTCGTCGCTTCAGGCGGGGCTTGAGTAGCTTAGCGGTTAGAGCAATAGGGCATGAGACCCTATGGCCGCGGGTTCAAATCCCGCCTCAAGCTATAATTTTTCCTTTCTAAATTTATCACTATATCAAAAATAGATGTTGGCCGATTCTCAGACCTACCCGATATGCACACAAAATTTCATAAAAATCGGTCGAGCCGTTTCAGAGGAGTAAGGTAACTAACATTATGACACAATAATTTTATATATAAGATATATATTTATATACTAGTCGTTTGGGGCGAACTGAAATCTATTCAAATTCAAATTCATTTATTGATTGCGAATACAGGTGTAAACAGGTGATGACAAAAGTGAAAAAAACGATGGGTCGCCGTATCCGGCCTTTCGGCATGCAATACAATTTAAAACTTATCTAATTAGGATACATATTATGTAAGTAATTAGGATGTTTATTTAATTACAGTTTATCTTTTAAATATTCTTCTCTACTGTAATAAGCCTTATCAAGTAAAAGGCATTTTACTTTAGACTTAAATATATTAAAAGATTTTGAAATAAGTATTTCATTAGGTAAGTGGTTATAGATTTTAGGGGCCATGCATAGTATGCTTTTATTCAGTAACGCTGTTCTGTTAACAGGACATCTAAGTTTTAAATTATGTCGTTTGCTATTAAAATTAACAAATAATGCGATGTTATTGCGTACAAAATTGACGGTCTCGATAATATATAAACATGGTACAGTCATAATCTTTAAATTTATAAATTGTGGTTTACAACTTTCGGTTTGATCTAGTTTACAAATAGCCCTAACGCACTTTTTTTGTGCCTTAAAAACAGAATCTTTACCTGTACTGTTACCCCAGAACATAATGCCATATCTAAGAGATGATGCAACATAGCCATGATAAGCCGTAATTACTGTAGCCTGGCTGACAGTTTTCGATAGCATATACAGCGCATAAGAATATTGGCTTAATTTAATACATAAAGCTTCAACATGTCCTTTCCAGTTTAAATTTGAGTCTATGTTTAAACCGAGAAACTTTGTATTTTCTACATAATCAATTCTATGGTCCAAATATTGAATGTAATAAGTATTTGTCGGACTTACCCTATTTCTAAATAACATAAAATTTGTTTTGTCCAAGTTGATCTTTAAATTATTCAATGACAACCATTGTATAATATCATGAAGTGTTCTATTAATTTCTTTTTCTAAACACGGGTGTTCTAGACCAGTAAAAAAAATAGTGCTGTCATCTGCAAATAGTATTGTAGTGTAAATAGTGTTTCTAGGAAGATCATTTATGTAAATGATAAATAGCAGTGGCCCGAGTACGCTTCCTTTTGGCACGCCAAATTTTACCGTTCTATAATCAGATGAGTAAGCCGATTCATTCTACATATTAGAATATGCCTAATAGAGAAAAACTTTTAGGTTAATTGCTTAGAACTTTTTTCTTAATTAATGTTTGATTTCTGTATTTGTTATTCAAGTAAAGGATATAACAGATATTATACGTAGGTAAGTCAGCTTAAATATGAAACCGTTTTTGCGATAGACCCCGGGACAAAATAAGTCTAAAACAGCTAGTGACTTTGGTGGCCTACCAAATTGTTATTTTCTAACTATATTTTATGACTATAGATTTTTTATTAAACCGATTTCGTACTCTACTTGCAGAGCTCTTTTCAACGATAGAAAAAAAAATGAATTTTGCTCCCCGCCTACGTGTTGACCCCTTTAACAATTTGCATTATTTTAATTGTCATTTCTGGCGTCGGGCCGTTGTTTTACATATTTTCTAAGAATTTTAAGTTCTTCGCTGTATTGTTTAGACCCTGACAAACGGACGGACGGCCAGACGGACTAACGGACAAAGTGCTGACCCACCCAAGTCGACTTAGAGATATCGCTTCTCTCGATCAATTACACTAACTAATCGCTCTGTAAGCTGAAGACTTCACAGATTTTTCGAAATGGCCGAAATATATTTATTTACGTTTACAACCCCCGTATCCACGCCGTTTTGACAAATTTCCAAAAACAGAACCGAAAAAAAGACTCCTAATAATATTATTATTGTCGAAAGTAAAAGTCGAAACTCATAATATTTCACGAGAATCGGTTGAGAATTCCGACCTAAACAGTCATAGTCAAGTCAGGCACTAGTACAGTGGTAGAAACTTGACTAGAACTTCTGTTTTGGAGCGGAAACGAAAATATTTTTTGCCTCACACACATTCACGTTCAAGAGCTATTAACAGTTAATAATCCACCATTATTCCATATGACCACTCAAAGAAAAACAAGTTTTGAAATATAATACTAAATCGACAACGCCATGTTTTTTCTTTCGCAGCAAAATTACCTAAAACTAAGGTTTAAAACATCATAAATACGTACTACCGATATAATAAGACAATCCTACGGTATGTAGCTGCAAAATCCATGACATTGTACTTTCTAATGACTTTCTACCTTGACCAGAAAATTATAAGAAACATCAAACTGCAAGCAGAAATGATCATAGAGTTTAGGTATCGAAGTTGCCCCAAAGACCTAAATAAATATTACAACCTCATTGAGCTCATCCGATCATAAATCTATGCAGATAGGTATTGACAGAATATACTGACAGAGTAAACATTACTGTCAAAATAAAAGCGAAATTGTTTTGACAGATATTTGGATACGACATAACATACCGGTCAAAAAAATTATTTTGAAAATGATGTGACAAATACACATGAAAACCTCATAAAATCTTCAAATCAAAAGAACAACATGCGTTAATGTGGGGTAATATGTGATGATGTACGATCCTTAACAATAATGGCAGGCAATAAAGGACTCTGTAATGTTCAATTCAATATACCAAATTTATTGATGCTTGTCGGCTCCGTCGCCGTACTCATGATGCTTTTCTTAGCAACATGCCTCTTAACTACCCCCTCAAAAAGTGAATGAAGATACAGAACATCACTTATAAAAAGTTCCTGCAAGAGAACATTAGCTCCAGCTTGTCAATGAAAAAACGGAGAACTAAAAGTAAAAATACTTAAAGACCGAAAATAAAAGAAGTTACTTGAAAATTATGCACAGCAAATTATGATGCCTGCAATATACCAATAATAGGAAAAAAATTACATGCAGATACATCACAGATTAGAATCGATTTGAAACCAGCTTGCATTCTAATTCATAATATTGAACACAAGGCGAAATTAAATTTTAACATGAGGTTTCGCTGTTGTAGAAGGACATTCTCTCACAAAGCATTTACCTTTGGTGTAGCTATAATAGTATGGGTATTTGTATTAATGTTGTTTTACTCAGTATGTCGTTTAGCTTCTAATGAATTGTAGTAACGATCTGGAAAATAAAACAGATGTGTCAAATGCCTACAGGGACCGAGTATGTAATAGCAAACCAGAACTAGAAGATACAGGTCAAGACTTGGGATAAATTATGAAGACTCGTCTAAAGTGGCATGGTGAGACTAAACCATTAGGATATTCAACAGATTCTAGTAGAACAAATCATGTATAATGTAAATTAGTCTTAAAGAATCTTGTCTCATTATAATCTGCAACTTTCTATAGATAATCTAGTAACAGACTAACCTTGATTGAAAATGCAACGTTTTGTGCTTATAAAGATTCACAAAAAGGATGTCCAGGATAATCTAGCCGACTAACTAGTCAAAGAGTGGCCTATTATTCCAAAGAACCACAACAAGATTTTTTCGCTGGCAATTTAGAAGGAGACGAATCATGTATCTATTCTGATTTATGAAGACCTACAAAAAGAACAATAATCAAATAAACTGGTAGATGTCATTTGTAATGTGACCTTACTCTTGGATCAGTATAAAGATATGAAGCTAAAATATTCTTAGTAACAAACGAATTGTGTGCAAACATTTATCCAGTTTTGCTTGAAAAGACAATTTGCAACAACAATATTTTCAACATAGTCCATTTACAGACCAATCGTATCTCTATACGCTTGATCTGTGGCCATTTTCTAATGGCCTAGTTTCTGCATAACAATAAATTTACGAGATGATATACCTATTTGGTAAATAGATAGCCGCTGTAGCTTACGTCACCGATAATCAATATATAGCCGGATGCTCTAAAAAATGTCCTTTGAGCTGAAACTAACCAATACATAGAAGCTATCAAAATAAATGTTTGGAGGACTATTAGAGCGTATAACTTGGGAATTCTATGAAAACTTTGATTTATCGATGTCGTAACATTTGCTGAACAAAGCCAAATATATCGCTTCAAATAAAGCAAATTTAGCGCATAGAAAATCAGCCTTGTATCTTTAAAGTTTTACGTTGAATAGAAGAGACAATGACCTCGAATCAAACCTGTTCCAGGGGTTTATCTGGACTGAGCAGAATCTCATACAAACCAGACGAGGAGAGAGGCTTAGATGGGCTGTTAATAATAATATGAGTGCCCAGATGTTAACTTCTACCGGGAATTACGAATTTTCGTAATGACAGCTACGAATAAATTATGACGTAATATAACTTTTGTATCATACTTATGTCTAAAGAGTTTAGAGCGGCTTGTATGCACCTCCATATTGTCTCCGATACAATTGCTATTTATTAGACTAAGTTTCATTTTGATTAGAAGTATTTTATTGATTTGAATTTTTACTTGTTTTATTTCTACATTTAATAATACCAGTAACCTTTTAGGACTTCATTCTAACCACAGAGATCAACTTAATTCGCGGTACGGCGATTTCAAATACTGTCATTAATGTTTTTTAAATAACTATGTTATTTATCTTCTCTGTTTAGTCTAAGGTGTTATCTCGGTATCGGTATTTTACAAATAACCCTTTATATTTTTTTATAAAAGCTACCTATTTTATGAATAGCTTTCTTTTTATCCTATCGTCGGAGTTCAAGCAGATACCTTTAATCTTGTCTGAAGCCTGAACGGAAACAAGTAAAAACATGTTGCCAAAAACTACGTGAACCAAATCACCGATAAACCCCAAGTTTTAAGAGCAACTTCCAGTAAAAGCTTGGTTGTATGCTTGCCAATTGAGAGAAAACTATCTATAGGTACCCACTTACTTACATTTTAATACCGTTTTACCTAGGTTTATATAATAATATCTGTGCATTAATGGGCTATTAATTAATTACGTAGGGGGAGAAGGGTAAAATATCTCTACATGCCCTTATCTTGAGGAGGATATTCATCAAATGCGCACGAAGCGTTTCGCTTCCACGTTCATTATGCGCACTGCAAAGGAGTGGAACTCCTTACCAGAGTCTTGTTTTCCCAAATAAGTACAATCTTGGAGTCTTCAAGTCGAGAGTGAATAGGTATTTTTTAGGCAAGCGTGCTCCATCGTCCATTCGTCTGTGTTCCCTCAATGGGAAAAAAATATAATCTAGGAGTCTTCAAGTCAAAGGTGAAGCATGATCATAGAGGAACTTTTTATCATGATCTTTGGCCACATCTTCACTTCCCATCATGTGAGTTACTACTCACCTCATGGGAAGTGAAGATGTGGCCAAAGATCATGCTTCACTTTGACTTAAATGCTCGCCTATCGAGCATAAAAAAACTTCCTTCTCCGTTTGTCTATCCATCTGTATCTGTCTGTCATGACCCTTTTTCTACCGACACAAAAAAGGAGGAGGTACTCAAGTCGACTGTTTTTTTTAATGTGAGCAACTCATATCTTTTTTGCTTGAAAGATGTTATTTTCCAATTGGTCCCATTAATCCTACTAATATTATAAATCCGAAAGTTTGTGTGTAAGTGTGTAAGTATGTTTGTTCGTATCGTATCCGTACAGCCGTTAAAGCGTGAAGAGGGTCACGCTTTAACGGCTGTACGGATTTGGATGAAATTTGGAATGTACATAGATTATACCTAGGATTAACACATAGGCTACTTTTTAACTAGATAATAGCGGGCGAAGCCGCAGGGCACGGCTAGTAGTCCCATAAATTTGATCAAGATCTCAATCAGTCGTCAATAATGCGTGTTTCATCAATAATAAAGCTTTGCTTGCGTTTAATTATCTGAGGAACTCATGGAAGTGTCTTGCATAGAAAAAAATATACTCTACCTGGTGTCTTGACACTCCCAATATTAATGTCAAACACAACTTGTTCTGTTGGGCATATATTTTAGGAGCTGTAACAAATATGTCGGCTTTTTACGCCGTCGGGTTTTTTGAGTTTTTAGTATATTAGCTTGTTAAACGCGGACGAAGTCGCATAGCATAGCTAGTAATATCACAACGTTTTCTGTTTCTTTGCAGGCTCAGGCGAAATAACGAAGCCAGCTCTAGCAGCATTCTACAGATCAGTAATAGGACTTCCGGCAGCGAGGGTCGAGGAAATCATCGACACTGCTTACGACAGAATGACCAGCGTGAGTGCCAAAAAACTTTAGGAAAGAGAATTGCTCTGACCCCCTATCTCTGTTGCGAATAGTTTCAATCCAAAAACGACAAAACTAATAAGAAATAAGGTACATTTTTGCTTAATTCAAATATAACATCTCGATACAGAGAGAGCGTCTAATCCGGCTTGCCCTGTTTTTTTTTTAATGTTTGGCTCCACTATCTGTCCGCATTTAGCCAGTGTCGAATTATGAAAAAAACATATTTATGTATGTCGTTCATCTAAATATATATAACTCAAAGGTGACTGACTGACTGACATAGTGATCTATCAACGCACAGCCCAAACCACTGGACGGATCGGGCTGAAATTTGGCATGCAGATAGATGTTATGACGTAGGCATCCGCTAAGAAAGGATTTTGATTAATTCTACCCCCAAGGGATAAAATAGAGGATGAAAGTTTGTTGTACTTCTTAACGCGAGCGAAGCCGCGGGAAAAAGCTAGTAAAAGTATATAGTCATTATCACACAATCAAAGTCAAATAAAATAGTCTCGGTCGCTTTACTAGGGCATATGACTTGTCATATCACACTTGTCACATGCCTAGTGAAGTGGTAGAAGCTTCACTAGAACATTTATTGGAGTACTGTAGTTGGTTCTATAGGATCTCTAAGTTGACCTGGGTTTTCAACACTTTGTTTGTCCGTCTGTCCGTCCTTCAGTCAAAGGCATACAACATCTAAACCATACAAGCGTAAATACAATAGGTACATGAAAATATTAAGGGACCACCTACACGTAAGTGGGAACAAAAACATTTTTTTTATTATTTTCTACTTTTGTGGATCGTTAAAAAGAATTTTGCAAGTAAAAACCGTTTTTAAAAAAAATATATACGTTGAAAAATAACAATTTGGTACGACATCGAAGTCACTGATATTGAACCTATTTTCCCCGGGGTCTATATCAAAATCGGCTTCTTATATTTATAAAGCTCAAAGATATAATATCTGGTCTATCCTCTCGTTTAAACAACAAATACAAAAATCAAACGATTATTATGGAGAAAAATGTCTTATAACCAACAACTTACATCAAGTTTTTCTCTATAGGCAAAATATAGGCGCAAGATCTCAGTTCGGAGCAAACGACTAGTTCATTTAAAAGTAAAGCTAACAACATCATCATTAGAGAGGGTAAATTCGACACCGCCGAGCCAAGGTAACAAGGTATACTCTGAAGACACATTAAATCGATGAACTCCCTCATCCGCACCGATATAATGATGCCCTTATTCTATACACATAGGTATATATTCCATCTACAGTTGAAAAAGATTTTGGTCATCAAGATAGGAAACAGACCTACGATTACTTGAGCTAAATCTTTATTAAAACGATTAAAAAAAAATTTTTTCAATTCGATTGTGTTTTTTTACTTGATATCTCCGCCAATTATGAATCGATTTTGATGATTTTTTTGTTTGGTAGATTATACTTCAGAGGTGGTCCCATATACATTTTATCGAAATCGATCCAGCCAAAACCCAAAATATAAGCGTTGAAGCCGGTTTTTTAAGCTATGCTTGCGTTTTTTTCTGTATACCTGTGGTCGACGTTTTTTAAACTTTTCTAGAACTTTTATTGGAGTTAGGTAGAGGTTATTAGATTGTAAGATATTAAAAAACAATTTTAAAAAATCTCTACAGGATAGGTACAGGAATGCTAATAATGCCGACAAGTTAATGTAAACCTACATTGCACCATTTTCCTATTTAGATATAGATCTTCTCATATGTTTACTGGTGATTAACTGCTGGTGACTGCTCGCTGGCGCAGTTAGGTATGCGTCCGCCTTCGAATCAGTTAGTATCGGGTTCGATTCCCGATAAAAACACCAGTATTCTCCCCAAAGAAAAGTGTTTCTCGTTCTGGGTGTGATTTTAAGTTTTTTTCTATAGCCGCCACGACACTAAGTCATAAAACTTATTGCGGGGCTGTGAGTGTAAAACGTTTACATTATGTTAAAGATATGTTTCTCTTTTCAACAGAACGGCTACCTTATCCTGGACTACGGCACATACGTCCACTGCTTCACCAACTGGCTGATGGGAAAGAACCCTAACGGGCCCGGTCAATGGGTCCTAGTGCCTCCTAAAGACTCTTTGCCACAACCCCCCTTTCCAGTAGACTACAGCGCTTTAAACACGGAACCAGCTAAGCTGGAGCCCTACGCACCTGATAAGAAGACCAATAGGCATTCTGTTATTGTTTAACACACACTCTAGGCAAATGAAACCAATGTGTCATCATCTCCTCGACTTACAAAATGTTTAGTCTCCGCAATACAATTGACCGCCATAAATTGAACTAATGAGAGAAAACAGTTTCACTGGTACAGTCAATTCAACTGATAATTGCATTACTGGATACAGAGGCTTTTTTCACTAAAATAGAGACAACAAATAAAGTGTATAATGTGTGTAATAAATAAGATGTAGTATAGAAAAATAGAAGTATATGTATATTTTTTTTTTATTTGTCTCCGCAATCTTGTGCATTTAGCCAGTGTCAATTGATAAAAAAATGTAAATGTATATAAATAGAAGTCCTAGTCACAATGAAAGTCAAGTCAATCAATAAGATTCAAGGTCCAGTCATAGTCAAGTAGCCTAATGAAATGGTAGAAACTTTACTAGAACTTCTATTGGAGTTTTGGAGTGAAGGCTAAAAACACGATTTTCGATATTGTATGGTTTGGCTGAGCTCACGCGCGTTCACTTAGTATTAACGGTTAATAATCCAGCATTATTACACATTAACACAAAATCACAGGCATTAGAAAATAATACAACATCGACTACGCCATTTTTTCACTTTCGCGGCAAAAACTCTTCTGAAAAATGCTCACTCGACTCGACTGGGACTCGGGGCCTTCTCCCACAGGGACATAGATAGTCTATGGAGGGATATGACAGATCACGTATTTTGTGATTAAAGGACATGCCAGACATAGAGAAACTTTGTTTTTTTTTTTTTGGAGAAACATCGGTCATAAAGAGGTATCTATATCTCTGGCCGATTCGTCATTACAACCGATGCTTATGTTTTCTTCAACCATAATCAGAGTGTGTGCAAATTCTGCGGATAACTTCAAAAAGTTTCATTTGTTTTAAGCGAGATTCGAACCAGGGTGCGTAAGATTTAACGTCGTATGTACGAGATACCGCTGAGCCGTACCCACTCTGTTCTAGTGTGTGGAAATACCTACTAACCGATGATGATGAATAAATGCGATAAAAAGTCTATAACGTGTGCATAGTCGTAGTTCTATTTAGGAACTTAGGTGATTAAGCTGTTTTAGGTAAGGATACTCTGCACTAACCCTCAAAATGTGACGTAGGTAACCAGAAAATCCAAAATATCTCCTTGCATTTGGAAGTGTAGCAGGAGGTGTCTTAATTAGTATGTATGCGAAAGTGTGTGAGCATAATATTACCTATTATGTTTTAAAGGAACGGTCGGTTTTTCTGTAGACTGAGGCAGTAGAGTACCTTTTTGGAGCCCGTGTGTAAACGATTTTGATTTATGTACCAGCGCTGGAATTTTTGGTGAATATACTGTGATTTGTCTGAATCTGGACCCTTAGTAAACTAGAACTTGTACAACTTTGGGCAATTACTTAATAAATTATCAGTTATTTTTAATTCACAATTAACTCAAGGACTTGAAAGAAATGCGGGCGTAATCTCATCCATTAATGGGTCAAATGGGTGAAGCATACAAATGTCCGTGTGTGCGTGCATCGCGCTACAAACCGTCTCAGACAACTAAATAGTTAATTATTAGGAGTATTGACGCCGATTGTCGGACCTTTGGTATATTTGTGTGCATTTAGCTTGCGTTATGACCAGCGAAATTTGTAAGTCCTAGGGTGCTTCACCCGTTTTGTATGCCGCTTAACGTTCGTATTTTTTATGTCCGTGAATATGTAACCATACGAACTACCTACGCAGTAGGTACCTACTGCAAAAGATAGTGACTGCTAGCGCGACCCTATATTGCCCCACTCCGCCGAGGGACGGTTCACGGGGCGGTTTTTAGTGGGTTCGAGCCCCATATACCCCTTTTCTTCACCCCTGAGAAGGGAAGTGCCAGGTATTTACCCACCCACAAAAAAAAGGTACCTACTGCAAGGCTTTTAAGTACTATCTAATTTTTTATTATTTTTACCTACTTACATAGTTTTTTTTTAATTATTTTGTAAAACCCCACTGAAATCTTAGATTTCCTTTAAGTTGGAAAAAACTGTATAGTGAAACACAGAAGATATATATTAATCTAGTTCTGTAGGAGATGATACCCTAGCATGTTTCAAGCCAATACAACAAACTTGAACTGCCCGATGTCCGTAGTTCGGTGCGCGTCCGCCTTGTAAGCAATGGCTATCGGGTTCGACTCCCGGAGAACACAAATTTTCTCCTCAAGAGAAATAAGTGTTTCGGGGTTTGTGTGTGTGTTGTGAATGTTTGAAATCCACGCACAAGTCACCGAACTTGGAGTTGGGTTGTGAGTATGAAAGCGTTTAAATAAAAAAAGTAGTCACACCTTTTACACCGCATTAAGTTCGAAGACTTGTATACATCACGCACAAACAATTGCAACCGGAATCGTAATATTGCTTTGGGGAGATAATTTGTGTACCTACTGGTAACTTATCGAACCCGACACTCGCAGCCTAGTAGGCAGTCGTGTACCAACTATCTAGTACTTACCTAGTTTATATTTCTGCAACTTAAATATTTTGTTTATTTATATAACTTATGCAGTGTGATATAATAATCTACTTATCAGTAACGCCGTGACACAAAATATTGCTACTTACCCACTATTATTGGATATATTTTTCCTATTATCAGATCTTAAAATGTATTTTTTACATTAACTTTTTTATAAGCATAACTAACCTTTTTTATGATTATTTAGTGGGTTATGCCACTGCGCTCCACGAAATAGCGGACATCGCTCCACGAGCACTTTTTCTGACTTTTAGTGAAAATAATATAAGCCGGTACATTTATTCCACTACGCTCCACAAGTAAATTATTAAATATAGACAGCAAGTAAAACTCAAAAAAAATTGTAAAGTCCGTACTTATCTTCCGTTCTCATTGAAAGTATCTTATTGAATGGCTCTTAAAACGCTTTATCTAGAATAAGTAGTCTTGTAAGTTTCATGCAATTTGACCAAATTCTAATCAATTTATACCTTAAGATATACTATATTGTAAATATTAATATAGTGCACCACACGGTATGCAATACTGCCTTAACTTAAGTGTGAACGTTAAGTTGTTAATAAGTCACATCTCACGGTAAAGCCTTATTTTGTAACTTTAACTTAGATAGTTTGTAAGCTCACTTTAGTTCACTTAAATAAATGATTGAATAAAGTAATGACTTGTATTATTTATAAGCAAACTTTGGGAATTATAGATTATATAGAATACATTAATTAATTATTACGGAAAATATAGCATTCAGAAGAATGTCGAAACTCAAAGAACTAAATGAGCAACGGGTTGTTCTGACAAGAATCAAGAACAAGAGAACTGAGAGCATTTTTATTCTTGATGAACGTAGAAGCAAAACGCTTCGAGCGAACTGGAGGTATGTCAACCATAAATGGATGACGTTTGATAGTTTGTCTTGTTGTTTGATGGTAAAAAGGGCATGGAGGAATTATATCAATGTAATTCCTGAGCACACTCTCCAAAATGTAAGCGATAGAATACCGATAGGCATACATACCATTAGGTATAGTTTTACAAATAACTTATTTCAATCAATAACTTGAATATCGAATTCTTCTACTTTAAATTTTCGCAATCTTGTGCATTTATTTAGCCAGTGTCAAGTAAAAATATATTTCATATTCATATTCATTTATTTATTGCAATCTATAATAATAGTAATATACAGGTGTTTTTTAGGAGTACAGTTCTATATAGACCGCAATAATCTTAGAAGAGAGGAGGACTGCTAGGTTTTGTTGACAGATAAGAAATAAACACAAATACTACATAAGAAATATTATATAATATTTGTGTTTATACATTTCGCATTGATCTTCGTCGCGCGCGGACGTGTATCGGTTGTCGCAAGTTTTTTAATTATCGATTTTTGTGATTGGTTACAAGTGAAATTTTCGATTCCTGCTTCCTCTCGGCTGGTATAGAAGACAAGCTCCACCTTTTGGGTGGACTTAGAGCGAGATAGCCTCTAGTTAAATCAGCTACACTTAAAATTTGGAGTGGTTGTGCGAATATTACTGCAAAATTGGTGAGTTTGGTGGGGGAGCGAACCCACAATCCCGGCATAGCAGTCGACGCTGAGAGCCGCTACACCATCGCTTCATATTGCACCTTTGCAAATTATCGCATCTATCTGTGCTACGAGGTCTACGACATTTAGCTACGTCACGGCACGCTGTGCTACGGTTCACTACGCTCGGTAACTGCATCCGCTACGCGACGTGCGCTACACTGCCTGTTGCATCACTTGCTTCGACTACGATTCGGAAAGCCGTCGCATTTAATTATGCCTTTAAAAAGAACGCCACCACCTTCTTCGGACGCAAACCTTATGGAAACACAGTCTGAAGGTAACTTGCCGCTTCTTATACGAGAAGAAGAGGCTATCGGTAACGCCTCCAAGAGATGCAAGCGAGCCCGTACGCGTGGGCTTCCAAAGTCCCCATCATATGCATGTGAAGACATTGAAGGCACTTCGGATGAAAATAGCGATATTAAAGCATTAATTTTGTCCTTCAAGAAAGAGCAATCGGCCGTCATGAAAACTTTGATAGCGGACATAAATGAGATTAAATCGTCAAAAAAAGAGCAATCCGAGTTAATGAATAAAATTATGGCGGATATAAACGAAGTAAAGACTCAAAATACTAACATTCAAAAAACGAACGCAGAATTAGAAAAATCTATGGTAAGCATAACCCGTAACTTTCAAGACATGGAAATAAAAATAGAAAATTTACAAAAACAAAAGGTAGAATGTTCCCAAAAAATTCATGACCTTGAAAACCAGATTGAAGACCAACAGCGGTCGTCCCGACCTTCAACAATTGAAATCAAGAATATTCCGCAAGGAAAAGATGAGAGCCTGGAAGAACTCAAGACTGCAGTTATAAAACTCGGCGCGACGCTCGATGTTCTCGTACAGCCATCGGACATCAGGGACGTGTACAGACACTCCGGCAAACCGGGCTCCGTGAGACCAATAATTGCAGAGTTTACAACTGTTGCCCTTAAACGCAATATATTAAATGCAACAAAGCAGTTTAACAGGAAGAGAACGGGACACGACAAGCTCAACACGGGGCACCTAGGACTTGACAGCAATGGAAACTCGCAAGTTTACGTCGTGGAATATCTATCAGGATCGTCTCGTAAGCTTTTCTATCAGACCAGAGAGTTTTCAAGGGCTAATAACTACAAGTATTGCTGGTCAAAGGATACTAAGATCTTTATTCAAAAGGATGAACACTCTCGGGCTTTAAACATTAAAAATGAACAGTCATTAAAAGATGTGCTGGCTCAAGCGTGACTATATAGCATTAAAACTCCTGATTGCTCTCTTTTGCTTGGTTATACGTTAACGAATATTATAACTTATGCTTATTATTATTTTTTGTACTATATTAGATTTGTATTCCAACTTAGTATTACGAACTTACACACTCAGACATTTAAACAAAACATTACACACATACAATATACAACACACAAGTCTAAAAAAATTGCAGTTTTGCAGCCGGCAGATAATGATGATGAAACAATTGCAAAAGTGACCGCATACCCAAAGCATATGTCTAAATACATCCCACTGCGTGTGACGGTTTCACACAGGGATTTCCACATTTTATATACCTTAACATGATTGATGTTGAGAGTATATGTACGGACATTGATGCAATTGGACCATCGTTATCTTACTGCTGCCCACCTGAAGACTGTATAAATCACTTAAATGCAAACAAGAAAGCGCTTGATATTCTTCACCTTAACATTCGTAGTTTAAATTGCAATTTCGACGGTTTACTAACTCTGCTCACAGTTTTACAATTTCGCTGCCACGTAATTGCCCTTTCAGAATGCTGGCTGCGCAGTGTTAATAACATACCAATAATAGATGGGTATATATCATATCATACAACAAAAACAATTAATCAAAATGACGGAATAGTCGTATACGTAAGGAATAGTATTGAATGCTCTATAATAGAACCCAATTTTAGAGATGGAAATTGTCTGGTCTGCTGCATAGGTAACCATACCGCAATAGTTGCCATATATCGACCCCCATCCATTCACAATCTAGATAATTTTACTGCAAGTCTTAATGCAGTACTCACTTCGCTTTCTAGTTATAAAAACATTTGCCTTATCGGGGACTTCAATATTGATATTAAATTCGGTAGTAGCGACCGACACCAAAATGAATACCTTAATCTTACTGCCTCCCATGGACTGCTTCCCGCTCATATATTTCCAACGAGAGGGGAAAACTGCCTAGACCACATTCTTCTCAAAAGCACTCACAAGTCATGTGCTATAGTAATATTGACTTATATTACGGATCACTGCCCAGTACTTCTATGCCTATACAGTGATAACGGGCACATATCTGAGTCCAGTCATACCACGCGCATTGACTTTAATGCTGTAGGACGTGAAATTATCGCTACTGATTTTTCAGAAATTATGTCTCTTGTAAACGCTAGCGTTGCAGCCAAACGTCTAGTCACAATGCTGAAAACTATCATAGATAAAAATACATTTTCCATCTACTATTCTAACCGGAAAAGGATAATAAAACCTTGGATAACGCCTGGACTGCTGCGCTGCATTCGCCACAGAGACCAGCTTCATCTTAAATTAAAAAAAGATCCCCAAAATGCGAGGCTTAAATTGATCTACACGCGCTATCGAAATTTCCTGACGAACCTTTTAAAAAATCTCAAAAAGACTTATGAAGAAAATGAATTCTTAAAAGCTAAGAACAATTGTAAGCTTACGTGGAAAGTCATCAAAAAGGTCACCCATTTTAAAGTCACATCTAATCCACCAAAAGAACTACTTAAAACGCGTGCTGAACCGTTGCTATCCGTAAACCATGTAAACAATTACTTTGCTAATATAGGTCGCACTTTAGCTAATAAAATAATCAAATCACAAAATTGTAACTACTCCAACCCCGGTATTACCTCCCCGCTAAACTCATTTGCAATCGTCCCGACTAACGAGACTGAGGTCGAGCACACTATTATGAGCCTTCGCAACGACTGTGCGGTTGGCTGGGATAATATTTCATCTAAAATTCTCAAGCAATATCGACATATATTCGTACCACTTTTAGTGCATATTGTTAATCTCTCCATTTCAACTGGCGATTTTCCCAGAGTATTCAAAAAAGCGCTAGTACATCCTGTTCATAAATTTGGGAACAGAGACGATGTCAATAACTTCCGGCCAATTTCAGTCCTGCCAGCAATGTCTAAAATACTGGAAAAAATTTTAAAGAGTCGGCTTACCAATTTTTTGGAGGCTAATAAAATTATTGCAGACAACCAGTACGGCTTTCGGAAGGGTAAGTCCACAGAGGACGCTATAGGAGGTTTAATCGATAATGCAGCTAATACCCTTGACGCTAAGGACAACTGTTTGGTTATCTTCCTGGACTTGTCAAAGGCCTTTGACACTGTTTCTGTCCCAATTTTGCTCAATAAGCTTGAAAAGATTGGTGTGCGAGGGGTGGCATTGAATATTTTCCAAAGCTACCTCTCCAACCGTACGCAGATGGTGAAAATCGGATCAGTGATAAGCAACGAAGAGTACCTGGACTACGGCGTTCCCCAAGGTAGTATCCTGGGACCAACCCTGTTTCAAATATACATAGACGACCTATGCCGATTCAAATTTGACAACTGCAGCATATTTTGCTATGCAGACGACACAGCTATATTAGTTCGCGGACAATGCTGGCATGATGCTAAATTCTTTGCTGAAAAAGCGATGCAAATTACGATGGCATGGTTGGCAGAGAACTTGCTTACACTGAACGTTGATAAAACGAAGTTTCTAGCATTTTCTCTTACAGAACGGTCACAGCCACCTAGAGAAAGTTTTGAAATTAAAGTCCATAGATGTGGTATTAGCAGTGGTCTTTGTGACTGCGCGACTCTAAAGAGAACAGATAAAATGAAATATCTTGGAGTGTATGTTGATGAACACCTAAATTGGCATGCTCAGATAGACGCATTAACATCGCGCACACGAAAACTTATATATATATTTAAAACGCTCAGAAGCTCTGCTACACCGGCTACGTTAATGTTAGCTTACTACTCATTATGCGAGTCTATCATAAGATACTGCATCACAGTGTGGGGCGGCACGTTAAAAACAAAAATGCTCCAACTGGAAAGGGCACAAAGGGCAGTACTGAAGGTAATGTTGAAGAAACCATTCAGATATTCGACATCTTATCTATACCAAGACAGTAAACTGCTCTCAGTGCGGCGCTTGTTCATAGTCCAAACTTTACTCCGTAAACACTCTGCTCTAACTTACAATCCAACACCTGACGAAAAAAGAAGGAACTATCGAGTCTGTACTGTACCAAAACACAGAACTGCCTTCTATGGACACTTCTTCCCCATAATAAGTAACCTATTATATAACCGGATCAATAAAATTCTCAACATATACCCCCTATCTAAATTTGAGACCAAGCAAAAAGTCACTAATTGGCTATTAAAATTAAACTATTCTGAAACAGAAGAACTTTTGCAATCAGAATTGCAATAACACATAGTGCTGCCTATTATTTAATTTTATTTAATTTAATTTTGTTTTGCATTTTACCAACATACATGCACATACACATTCATTCCGACTCACTCCCAACACACATATATATACACACACACACACACACACACACCTACAGAATCGTTTACTTACCAATAATTCACTAAATATTTAACATAGGTACAAAACTATTATATTTTAAGATATTTTGCTCACGTTTGTCGACGAAAATCACCATTAGTTATTAATTAATTCATTTGATGCCTTAAACGCAGGTTTTAAACCTAACCAAGGCATTAATAATTCCTGATTAATCATTTATACTATCTTTTTTAACTATACTACATACGTTATTTGTATTCTGTGACTAGCGATCTGGAGAGGCAGTCATTGTCCGAAATACAAGTATTACTTAGTTTGGAAACGACTGCCTTAAAAGATAGTGTTGTCACAGAATGTGCTCTAGGTCTCTATAAGTTGAATTTAGTTAATATTTAGTATTTAATTCGTTTTATTGTTTCTTTTATTTAAGATGGAATTTAATTTAAGCTACTTTGTTGTTGTGAATAAACATATTATTATTTATTTATTTCGTTATAGTAATTATTCAATTTAATATCGTCATAGTATTCAAGTGTATATCATATTAAAAGTTCTAGTCACAAGTCAAAGTCAAGTCATGCCCTAGTAAAGTGGTAGAAACTTTACTACAACTTCTATTGGAGTTTTGGAGCGAAGGCGAAAATCATGTTTTTCAAATTGGTATCATTTGCCTACACTTATACACGTTTACTAAGTATTAACGGTTAATAATCTACCATTATTACGCATTAGCACTCGAAGAATCACAGGTTTTGGAAAATTACGCAAAATCAACAACGTCATTTTTTCACTTTCGCGGCTAAACTCTGTCTCTCTCCGAATTTGTCATAAGACAACGGAGTAATAAAAAAAGCCGTTCTAAGTTCAAATGTTTTTGATCTCTAATTACATTTATTTATGGCTATTTTTATTCGTCAAACAAAAATGCTCAGTAAATCGCCCTCTTGATGTTTATGTGGTCAATTAATTCCGAGTTCGTTTGTAAAACATATAACAATACGTCATTGATGAAAGGATGAAAACGTTTCTAAATTCCGCCCGGTATAAAACTCGCTCACCACTGCATGTTGAGGCTCTGTAATTAAATTACGCAGACCTATAAATATTTTGAATTGAAAATATATACCTGTTATCAGAATAAGAAATTAATCACCTAATAAAATTAATAACCTATTTTTTTATGTATTTGTTATAAATAACATAACGTTAAAGCTTTCACACTCACAGCCCCACACTAAGTTCGACGACTTGTGACGTTGTCCACGACTCGTGGGAGTCGGAAACATTCACTTCACACACAACCAAACCCAGAACCATATTTTTCTTCCCAAATAATGTTTCTTAATATTTTTATCTGAGTCTTCCTTGTCGTTAAGGACTTATTTTGAGTACGCATTTAATTTTGATAGCCGGGTTTAAGTTTTACCATGACATGGTTGCTGCATTCATGAGCGAGTCCTGACTAGGAAACTCCTCAATAATTGAATGAATGAATGAATGAATGAATGAATGTTTATTTCTTTAACACGTTTTCTTAAATTAACCTTACACTAAAGATACAGAGTAGAATGTTTTCCGAACTAAAAACTATAAATATTTAACATTGTTCCACTTTTTTAAGCTAATCTTATATTATATATTAAGTAGATATTCCAAAATGGAAGCGATCTTTAATTTAAATTGCAAATCAACGAGTAGATTGTAAGATTTAGTTCTACCCTCCGTACTAGTTCTCACTGTATGACGGCAGGGCAGGCATTCCTCGTCCAACAACTCGACGTTTACATTATATGTGCGTAATTAAGATCAATCTGTTTGTTGACAACGCTTACCAATATAATAGTTACTTATCATTAATTGCAAAACAAAGATATAAACTAGGAAAATCGACGTAACTTGTCTTAACTGGACATTAAATAGTTAGGTATGTAGGTATGTGTGTGTAATTAGCAGCACAGACATGAAAACTTAATATTAAAAATGTATTTTACTATTAATTTATTATAAAAGGAACTTAGGCAACCAATATTTTCTGAACCTTTCATCCACGTAACAATTATAAATAGTATTATTATATGCTACGAACCGTTATTCTAGACCTTAAACAGTGAGATAACATCACTTCCGGAACGACGTCACGACCTCTTTTGTCTCCCTCACATCCGGCTCCGCCCCACTTGAGCCGGGGGAGGGGGGGGTGAGCTTGCCCGAACTGTCAGGCGTGCTCCTCACATTGGCATTTGCTTTCGGCGTGAACACACCTCTTTAAAAGCGGGTAACAGCTTTGCTGTTGGTTATAATTTTAACAATTAATTTAAATTTTTATTATAAAGTAATAAACTTCTTTATAATTTTTATTTTAAAAAAATATTTAAATGTTAACAATTTAACTTTTATAATATTTAAACGTGACTAATTTGTGCTTTTATTTTGTTATTGTAGCACTCGTAATAATTTTTCAAGATTGAAGTAGGTGAACGGGGTCGCCCGCCTCCGCTAATTTCACCACTGATATCTTCGTCATCTTCACCGTTGTCGTCGTGTAACCCAGCCCCACACCGTCGAGTCACCGCGGTCATCGAGCGAGAGACAAGCAGAGGGGATGCGGTCAGGTTCGATGCGAATTCAAATTTGCTTATTTCACAAAACGATACACACATGATAAAAAAAAAAAAAAAAAACCTATGAGGGTAAGTTGCACATTTGTAATTAACTGCAGCTTTAAGATTCAACTAGGATTTGGTTTCTGGAATGAGCCTACTTACCCCGCTCGATTTATAAACCAACAATCTTGTTTCAAAAATATGTGTATTGTCTTTCCTAACTGAATTGTACGATGCGAACCAAATCATCCGAAGCAGTC
Organism: Lomographa bimaculata; assembly: GCA_948107665.1. Lineage (NCBI taxonomy): Eukaryota > Metazoa > Arthropoda > Insecta > Lepidoptera > Geometridae > Lomographa > Lomographa bimaculata. Next base: position 9,461,157 of record OX403604.1, on the reverse strand, counting down.
GCACTTGTATAATAAGAGTCGAATTTCTAAAGTTGGACTCGCAAAGGATCCACGCAATTTAAACTTTTCAATTCACAGGATTTCTTTCCTTTCTTACAAATTATAGTTAATAGACACGACAAAGATATCGCATTAATTGTATATTTTGTTTTGAATTTTAAAGGCTGGACATGCAAAGTATCCACGCATTAACCTTTTCAATCCACAGCATTTATTTTCTTTCTTACTAAGAGCCAGAGGTTCAAAAAAGCTGTATACAACTCGAACGTGAGGGTGAGCCCCCTGGCTTTCCACCAGTGGTCCCACTACAGAAGAGGAGAGAGGAGGCGGGCGAACTGCTTCATCCTCCCTCCCGGACGTGTGCGCCGGATCGGGTCAGACTGAAAAGCCCGCTCCGCGGCCTCTCAGTCGGAAACGCAGAAAGAGACCATGCACCGCCTCCGCCTGCCACGATCTCTCGCTGTCGAGCATGTCGTTAACAACTCGAACGCTGTGGGAAAGAGCTTTATTCGTGTCTATGCGGAATAGGCACGATGTTTGCAAAGCGACCGCGGAAGTCCTATTATTGCAACAACAATGAAACTGAGCTGTCACAAGTACATACTTTAAAAGCTGGTCGTCAACGAATTTTCATCCATAGGTAAGAACCAAAAGCTGCCAGAAATAAATCCGATCCGAGACAAAATTACAGTAGCTAAACATTCCCGATAACTCGATACATATTAGCTTAATATTTATGATATCAATGCAATACAATTACTATTTATTGACATCAAAAGCTAAATACAGCTTACAGAGAAACTTATAAATATATGTAGGTCTTATCGCTAAGAGCGATCTGTTATATCTTAGATTGTATTATAATATTTTTATGAGACTTTATTGAAATGTACCTACATTTTAATAATATTACCGAATTGCTTCTTTGGCTATAATACCCTCGCTATTTAAAATATTTTAACAGTACCCCGGTAGCTGAGCGTGTATTTAGCAATAATCTAAACAATATCAAACTTTACTTGGTATTGAAACCAAACATTTTAATTTTTTGTTTCTCGGATCGGACTTATTGTAAGCGATCGAATTGTGATCAAAATATACATAGACCCGGATATTTTGTTTACGTATTTATCGCCGGCGCCCATCTACCGTCGGTTCTAGTAGGTATTGTACGCGTTGGACTAGAAATCGAACCCAGAGCGACTACACTAAACAAGTATCGCCTTGCCTGGACTAACTAAGCTCGACAAGCTATTCAAGTCCTCGTTCGTGTGAGTGATGCAGAAGTCCAATCTGACGCCAACTAAGGATCGTTTTTCCTAGACGGACTAAGCTGCGGAAGCTATTATGTCCTAACCTCATTCGAGTGAGTGATAAAGTATCAGAAGTCTAGCCTGACTCCAATTAAAGATCGTTTTTCCTTGACGGACTAAGCTACGGAAGCTATTCAAGTCCTAACCTCGTTCGAGTGTGTCACAATTTTTAATATACAATTGCAAATAATTCTGTAACATTGACTTGCCTTGTGTAACAGTCAGTTGTAATGGCCAATAAATGCATTTAATTTATTTTTTCTGATGCCAACCAGGGATTGTTTTTCCTTGAAGGACTAAGCTGCGGAAGATATTCATGTCCCAACCTCGATCGGGTGGATTGTGAACTATGAGAAGTCTATTCTGATCCCAACCAAAGTCATTTATTATCAAATGGAATCCAAGCCTAAACTCCACGTATTTGCCCGGGTATAAGAAGTAAATATGGCTCAAAAATATTCGCTCTAATCTAAAAGCAAATTGGTGGAGTCTGATAATACCTGGTAAGCATATTAAACTTTACGGTTTCGGCCTAGTTAGTAACTGAAGGTATCTGTTTCACTTGCCATTCCTTGCAGTTAATTTGCAGACTACCTAACTGAAATAACGAAGTCTTTTCTTTTAAGTAAGTACTTGGTCTTAATAGATACAAAGAATGCAATCAGTTCTTGTTTCATACCTTGTAACGACCGTTGTCTCATGCGTTACAGTGGAACCTATTAGATGGCACTATATGTCTTCTAAGCACCAAAGACGTTACTGCAATCTGATGTACTAGTGGGGGTTTACCGATACTCACATACGTAGTGAAGTTACTATTTATACATTCCATAGTAATTGTATATTCATATATGCATTATTTAGTATGTTATAGCTTGTGTTATAGCTGTATTTATTTAATGTGTTACATTACACTGGTTAACAATATGTACACCATCCTGTTATCATTACACAAACTGTCCAGTAAGTGTACTCTTCTGAAACGGCTTAGGAAGAGACATTGTGAATTTTAAAACGCAGATAGATTTTCTCGCTTCAACGAGCACACACTTTCTTTTTCGCTATGTTCGTCTCATACGGTTCTGATACTTAGTAAAAACTTCAACTTACTCGGTGGTTTGGCGTCTGGAACTCGAAAGAGCTGATAACGGAACATTTCTGATGTTTTTTAATGGTTGATCACATTCTTAATTTCTCCGTCATTTTAGTACAAAGTTTTATCTGGTATTTGGCAATAATTATAATGTTGATCATATATCAATCACATTCACATGCTCCCTTTGTTTAGTTAAGCATCGTTATCGATCGATCTCGTTCATTTCTTGCTTAAATGCATTTAAAATTATTTAAATATTTAATTTTTAATTACCATAAGGAATTACTACAACGACGTTTTCCAATGGAGTGCCAATAAGAGTTTTACCTTAGCCTGTGTGTAACGGTCACGTAGACCAGATATATTACGAAAGGACTAGCTATAGATCCCAGTCTTGACATTTATAATTTGATTGTACTTGAATGGATAAGTGATCAACCATTCCTTTAAAATAATATTTCAGATGAGTATTTACATAAGGTACGGTTTTCTTATTGCTTCTCGAATGTAGAAGTCAAGCCCGCAATTTTGCACATTTAATTATCGACCCAAGATCAAATACGAATTTAAACATGTTTATTGACATCCTTTCTTTGGGTCTACCTACTCCACAAGTATAAACCCGCCGTTGCAGTTATTATGGAGATTACAGATCTAATAGAATAAATGTCTTGTTGTAGATATGTCTTGTTTAATGATGTAGACGTAAGAAATGTGTTTTCATCTCGTAGGGTATGCAATAATCTAGTCGGGGAGGAGGAGAGAGTGCGCGAGCGGCGCAGCGGCCGGCGCGGCGGCATCGCTCGAGTCAGTGCCATCGAGAGCCGGACCGAGGCAGACGTATGAACATTCCCCCGCACTCCCCGCGTTGTGCCACACGCTAACCGCGTGCTGTTTATTTAGTGTGTAAGCTAATGTACCGGTTGTATTTAATAAAAGTGCTTCAATACTACGTTCCCCGTGTCTTCAATGTGAACCCCCGCACCTAAATCTCTATAGTAATCATGTAATAATGATTCGGTTTGGGTAAAGATGATTTTAAGAGGCAAGTATTGAAGCCTCTTCATACTTTGTACTTGGACTACTTCAGTACTTGCAATAACTTGATGTTTGAATTAAGTGCTTTTATTTTTACAATGGCCTCTCAAGGTAAATTTATGACGTATCCCTACGTGTGAGCCTATTCGAATTGAAGCACTGTAGCATAAACATATATAACAATATATATACAAGTGTCATTGCTAAACTGTTATTAGATCCATAAATGATCAAATTCTTTACCTACCTGTCTATGCATGTGATAGCATTGTAACTAATAGTCATTTTAACATTTACGATTGTTAATTCCTTGTCACAACATTATTTTAGTTAAGGTACCATAATAATAAAATGTATTTGTCGTGAGTTACAAGTATAATTATTCTAATTTCAAGGTGACTTTTATCCCTCTGTTCTGCAGGTACACCTATTCATGGGATATATATCATAGATTTGCATAACCTAGGTACACATTATAAAGTACCTGGTACTATCAATTATATTTATTCACACATTGGCATACTTTTTAGCTTGCCACCAGGCGATAATAAACACATCTCACTGTTTAAGGTCTAGAATAACGGTTCGTAGCATATAATATGATGTTTTACCTGAAAATAAAACAATTATTATATGCGAAACCTTATTCTAGACCTATATTTAGAATCCTGCCTGGTGGACTTCTTTATCTTGTCCACCGAAAGTGAGATGCAATGTGAGGAGCACGCCTGACAGTTCGGGCAAGCTCACCCCCCCTCCCCCGGCTCAAGTGGGGCGGAGCCGGATGTGAGGGAGACAAAAGAGGTCGTGACGTCGTTCCGGAAGTGATGTTATCTCACTGTTTAAGGTCTAGAATAAGGTTTCGCATATAATAATTGTTTTATTTTCAGGTAAAACATCATATTATGAATAATTTTGCTATTTCCTCTCAATACAAAGGTTGTCTGGAAGAGATCGCTTTGAGCGATAAGACCGCCTATTGTACTAGCCTTAGTAAATTTCAAGGTATTTAATGTATTTTCCATCATTTATGGTGTAGGTACAATAGACTTATCTATCTACTTTCGAAGATTTTATCAGGCCACGCGATAGCAATTAAATTATATATAAGTTTTAATGTGAAACAGAAACCACGCCAGAAGTCCCAGCCAAAGCCGATGCATTAAAAGAGGGGTTGTTTTGACACCCTGTGATGGATGACGGGTTAAATAAAAAGATGCGAAGCCCTGTCGCTGACTCGGGGCGCTCCTTTTCTAAATTCAGGCAATCTATCATTGGGCGACAGACAAATTCCTTTATGAACGTGCAAGGCTATTATTCGGGTAGAAAAACACCGAATATATGAATCGTTTTTTTTTATTTGGCTTCGCAATCTTGTGCATTTAGCCAGTGTCAAGTAATAATATATTTCAAGTGTGTTTTAAATTAAAAGTCCTAGTAACAAGTCACAGTCAAAATCAAGAAAAAAGCGTCAAGATCCAGTCATAATCAAGTCATGCCCTAGTAAAGTGGTAGAACCTTTACTAGAACTTTTACTGGAGTTTTGGAGCGAAGCCGAAGGTGAAATTCACGTTTTTCAGCTTTGTATCTATGATTTGCCTACTTATGCATGCACGTTTACCAAGTAGGTATTAGCGGTTAATTATCCACCATCATTTCACATTAATACTCGAAGAATCACAATGAAAATTATAAAAAATCAACAACGCCATTTTTTCACTTTCGCGGATAAAAACAAAGAAAATTAAACTTTGTAGGTCAAAAACTAAATGTCGTACATGACTTAATTTTGCTTGTCGTAGACTAGTGGGCAGTCCTAGTGTCAGGGTTTTTTTAAAGCATCCGACATGGCTTACCGACTGTTGTCTAACGATAAGAACCGGGACCGACAGCTTAACCCTCCAAAGCACGGTGACATATGACACTGAGTTGAAAATCCCACTAAACGGTCGACAATCCAAGCACTGGTCTGACTGAACATTGCTTTATCGAACAACTGTTTAACAACAGTTACGATTATATTTTTTTATTTATTACCAATATACGCTAAGTAATAACGATATAGGTACACGCGTCAGGTGAGATTTTTCCTTGTTATCCTTAGTATTAAGAGGCCGGGGAGTCTGTGAAACGAGTCTATATGCTGTCTCTGTTTAACTGGCAAACTGTGCCCATGATTGATGCGATAGCACTACCGACCTAACAAATTATGATAGGTGCCGTAATACCAAAATTATGAATGAAAATGTTATGTTTAGCCATTGTTTTTTGCATTAATAGTACATTATGTTCCTATCGTAATGACAAAAGAAATGTGTTAGTTTTTAATACGAAACGAATAAGTTAAAGATGCGACATTTACGTCGTAATAATGTCTGCAAATCAATTGGTTTATATTTCGTTTTAGGTCATTATTTAGGAATAAAAACTATCCAGGAACCTAGATTAATATGTTATTAATTTGAATAACAGAACAGTATGGTGGTAATATGCTTGAATTATAAATAATTTCGGTATTACGATTGTATGGGCAAATCGTATTCTGCGTATTCCAGGTCTAGTGTGTTTACCAGCTTCGATCACATCGTCACTTACCATCAGGTGAGATAGTAGTCAAACACTAGCCTGTCATAAATAAAAAAAAAAAAAAAAAAACAATGAAGATTGTACTTATCTAGGAACACAGACTCTGGCAAGGATTTCCACTGCTTTGCATTGCGTATAACGAACGTGGAAGCAAAACGTTTCGTGCGCATTTGATGAATATCCACCATATATCGGTGGTGCAAGGCAGTCTGCCTGTTAGACAATTTGTCTTGTTGTAAGATTATAAAAAGGGCATGGGTTAATTAACCCAAGTATTTCTGCACACACACTTCGAAATTTAAACTACACAAATTACCTAAACGGACTTAGCGTTACCAACATAATAATGTAGTCGTACGTAGTCTGTGTATATAGAACATTCCTAGAAAATTTGTATAAAGAAGGAATAAAAAATCTACATTCTACAACAAACAAACAAACGCATTCACACTCACAGCCCCACACTAAGTTCAAAGACTTCGTGGGTGCCGGAAACATTGACATCACACACGCATTACACCCAGAACCAGAAGCACAAATATCCCTTGGGAAGAAATTTGTACTTCTGCCGTGAATCGAACCCAGAACCCACGGCACAGAGGGCGGACACCTGTCCACTGCGCCAACTGGGTCGTCAAAACATTGGTAACTTATTATTCTGAGATGAGATGAGTCAACTGTAATAATATTACCTGCAATATAAACTCGCGAATACTAACACTGCAGTTTTTGCCAATAAAGAATTATCTTATCTTATCTTATCTTACCTGAAAAGGCGCAGGGTTAAGTTAGTAAGCAAAAAAGTTAATGTTTGTATAAACATTTTATATCAACAAGGTACAATAATAACTAAGTAGGTATATATAATTATAATAGGCCGAAAATAGCCTCGAACATAAACAACTGAATATCACTGATTTTAACTTATCTCCACTTGTCTATGTTACTTTGTTGCACTAATATATCACAATTAAACCGTACTAGAATCAGCTTCTCGCTTTATACTCTCATTGGCACTGACCCCTTTTAAAACATTCTTCATTTTCTTTACAATTGCTTCATCTGTAACAAAAACCCTATCACTAGGTCCCATAGTCAACTTCCTCTCTACCTTAGGCAATAACCTTTCAATTTTACACGAACTGTGAACAATTTTGCAGCCTATGTCCATGAAAGTTCTAGCGTTTTTTACGTTTACTCCAGCACCAGGCATTATATCAATCTGTCTTCCATAAGTCGCTAATAGAGACCGTATTAAATGCACTGCGTCTATATCATCAGCTGTAGGTCTTTGACCGCTCGTGAGTAATCTATCGAAACCGAGTTTAACAATAGTTTCTATGGCTGTTTTAGGATTGGAGCACAAGTCGAATGCTCTATGAAAAGTGACTGGTTTTGGGGAAGCTTTAGTTAATATTCTGATGCACTTTTGTTCGTCAATTTGTTGGGTTGCTGTTAGGGCGCCAAAAACAAATCTATCTGCGCCAATTTGTTTGAAAACGTCTATGTCGGAGAGTAATGTTTTCATTTCATGTTCTGAGTAGATGAAATCGTCGCCGCCGCGACATCGCAGCATAATGTTAACCTTTGTTCTTCGTTTAGCTGGCTGTGTGCTCACCTGCAATAAAAAAGCACAAGTTTAAACCTACACTAGCTTTGCCCCAGTTTGCCTTGAGTTATTTAAGATATATGTACCTTAACTCCTATTCCAGGGTACCAATGTTTTAGAAGCCTTTTGAAACAAACAAACATAATCACACTCATAGCCCCACACTAAGTTCAAATCACAACAAAGTTTATGTTCCCATCGGGAATCAAACCCGATACCCATTCCCTAAGCACACCTACGCACAATCAACTGAGCCAACATGCAGTTCATTGGAGGATGGTTAATTGGACCAAATCTTATACGGTTGGACTACCCATAGCAATTATGATCATTATCATCATGACTGAGGCACATAGCAAAATTTTAATGAATCAAATACAATTAACTGATCCTATTGTACTATTATTCTGAGCCTATTGTGCTATATTACGAGTTCGATTCCCGGCAGAAACACAAGTTTTCTCCCCAAGGAAAACTTCTGTTTCTGGTTGTGATTGTTGTGAGATGTGAATGTTTCTGGCACCCACGACAAAAGTCATTGAACTTAGTGTAGGGCTGCGAGTGTAAAATAACTGGTTTTTAATTGTCATATTCTTTGCTAGTTTACCAGTCGCAAGACTTCCTTCGCAAGTCCCGGCGAGGGTGTGAGCCCACCATCTGTCAGAGCACTGCAAAGCTCCAATTCATCAGCACCGCCATGGATAGCAGCAACTGCAGACTCCAGGCTGTCTATGCATACTTCAAGCATTCTCTGAAATTAAATACAATTATGATTTACTACAAGTGTGATTCATTGTTACCTTATGCAACTTCAATTCCTACACTATCAATATTGTTCTTGAATAAGAAGTTTGTTTATAGTAAACATCTTAAGTAAATAAACTATGATTTTTGCTACCTACATATTTAACCCTACCAACATGGAAATATTAATATTTTCTTATAAAAAGTTTTCATGAGTTCAATACATTATAATTTATTAATATGATACGGCTTGATTCACAATTTAGGGTTGACTCTTGCAACCTAGGGTTCGCAGAAGTCCGATCCCCATTATCAGTTCACTACGGAAAGTCACGGCACTCACTATATCTTATCTATCTTATACTAATATTATAAGTCCGAAAGTTTGTGTGTGTGTGAATGTTTGTTACCATGTATCTCCGTTATGAATGAACCGATTTTGATGAAATTTTGAATATATATAGATCATATTCCGGAATACCACATAGGCTAATCCAATTTTCAAAAATCAACCCTTAAGTGTTCTAAATAGGGTGAAAAAGTTTGTATGGAAATTTTTACTTGCTTCAATTCACTCAAAACTCTGTACAAATAAATATTAAAGTAAATAATGAAACTTATATATTTTATTTTCTCAAAACTACCCCTAGCGTGTGTGCAAAGGTAGTTCTAAAGTTTGTATGGAAAATTTTATTTCATGCTTCAATTTACTCAAAACTCGGTACAAATAAACGGTCTTCTAGATTTAGATTATAGACAAGAATCTATCAATTCAAAATTATAAACCCTGAAAAAGTTCAACCACAACTTTTAACTCAAGTGGGTGAAGCTGCGGGGAACAGCTAGTGTCAGTATATGGTGTATGTGATTGTGTAGATTTGACAAAGACAGATTGTCTACCTATCTACATATATCTACTTAGTGATTGTTTGTGAATTTGCAAGTTACAATAATTGAAGCTCGAAACTACCTTCAAGCCAGTCTGCAATAACTAAGTGAGTATGTAACAAGAACCCCGAAACCTAACAAGACTCGACCCTAAATCGTCAAGCCATATCATTTATACACAATAACATGTAATAATAATAAGTCTTTATTATGTACAATAAACTAGAATAATACAGAGTACGATGCCACCTGTCGCAGATGGCAATGCCCCTTAAGATAATGCATTTATATATGGTATGTGTGCGTGTGAGAGTGAGTGAGTGTGAGTGTATGCTATTCTGAAACTCTTATAAGATCTTTTGTATCTTGGTAAGTCAAGGATTGCAATTATTTGAAGCATTTCAGTTTGAATTTATAAGTTGGCAAGGAATAAATGACTTATTTTTTATTAAAGCTGTTGTAAAGTTTTGAACTAATATAATAATAGTGACGACTCGCTATTGCTGTGCATCTACATTCAATTTTACATATTTTATTAGATTTACGTTTAGTAATAAATAAGTTAAGATCATGAGAATGTTTCCTTGAAACCGTTTGTAATATGAAAAGTTGCCTCACTGAAAGGACCTGGCAGAGTGAGAACAATTCTGTCGTAGGAAAGTATCGTGGTTTTGTAGTGGTTCTTTCCAGCCTGATCGTATGTGTTTTCGCAGTGCTGCCTCAAGCAATAATGCAATAGGAGATTACTGTTAAAGAATGTAGGCGAAACCACATACATAATTTAAAAATAGCCAATTGTTACTTACGGTGAATGATTAATGATTTTTCACATATGCTATGTATAGAGGATTTATTTTCAGGATTCATATACTTTAAAGTATTTGAATATAGGTTTGGCCCACTATAACATTGTGGTAGAGTTGCTGTTTCTGAAAAAGCAAATAAGTATGTAAGATAAGCACCAGACAAAGGCAACCGTGTTCCTTAAATACAAAGTAGGCTGATTCGTTTTGACAATAGTTGCTAATACTCATGTCTTATACACCGAATAACTGACGCCTACCAAGAGGATATGAATACCAAATAGGTGCGATTTGGTCAAACTATGGTCTAAATATCTCAACTTTAGAAACCACTGCGATCAAATCTATGGATAACATATAACATTATCTAGTAATTTGTACCATTGATGAAATGGGAAGGAGTTTGCAAGCTTCAATGTTTTGAAAACTTATAATAATTAGTCGGTTCCTATTGCATAGAAGAATTACCTACACTCAAAAGATAGATATCAGCTGAGTCGTCTCAACAGGTGCTTACAGCTCAATTATTATAATACACAAGTCACACAAGTTAACATTACTGTATCATTATTTTGCTCGAGAAAATTGTTTCAACACTATGTAGTGCTTTACTGCGACGATATTTTATCTATCATGTTGATAAGAAGAACAAAGAATATACAAGTACTTAGTATGAACAATAATATTATCCAGAATCGATTCCCTTAGCAAGGTATATAATATAATATCTTGTTTTATATCTATGATCGATTCGAACAATTCGAATTTCTAACAATTTGGCAACATTTATTTCGTTGATAACTTTCAATTTGTCCTTTTGTACGAACTTCAACGTATAGATTATGTACACGTTCCAAAACTCGTCCATAACGATCGCATCGCTCAATGAACCGTGGCAGCTCCACTACCGGAGCGCAATCACCAATTTATCTTAAATTCATTAGCACACATGTCATCTGGGATTAACAGTTGTTCAAGCACAGGATATAACAATAAGTATACGTAAGCTTCAGCTTTATATAGTTATGTAGTATTTTTTTATATAGACACCAATGGCAAAATAGTTCTAAGAACAGTAACTTTGGTATCATACCAAGTAGCTATTATCTAAAATAGTTTATATAGTACAGTATAAAAAGACCAACATACTATATATTTATAAAATATGTATAAAAAAATATGTGTGATAGGTAAGCATTTGACCACTATCGAACCTGATGGAAAGCGACGATGCGATCGAAGATGTAGAATGCCTGCCTAGAAGATAGCTATTCACTTTTGACTTGAGGAGTCAAGGTTCCACTTCAAGAATAGGAGATTTGATTAATTTACTTATTACACTCACGCTATATGTGATGGCAAAATAGACTAGCGCGTCCCTTACGAATCCGTTCGGAATGTAGCTATTTTGGGTAGAATTTTAGACGAAATTTTGCAAAATGTCACACCCGTTTGTTGCTAATGTCATTGATTTACTCCTTTTGACATTTCGAGGTAAAAGGACACGCGAACGTCGGCAAAAGTTGGCCACGTTCGATTACTTTTATCAGGTATATCTTCAATAATTACTCTTAAAACCGTTATTTAAATGTTGAACTAGTTGTTAAAAATAACTTCCCTCACAAAATTTGGCCATACAACGTACAACATATGATAAACATTGAGGTTAGGATCTGTGCCACATATCGAAATGAAAGTGGTCCTTGTTTTATTATTTACAAAGTTTGAGTGATTCATGTATTAACGACTGTTTGTCTTCTTACAGTTATGTCTCGAAATAAACAACATGAAGAGACTGATAAGCTTACGCGTATCGCTATCGTAAACGCGGATCGCTGCAAGCCAAAAAGATGCAGACAAGAATGCAAGAAGAGTTGCCCAGTGGTGCGTATGGGCAAGCTCTGCATCGAGGTGACGCCTAACGACAAGATCGCTACTATCTCAGAAGAACTCTGCATCGGGTGTGGTATCTGTGTCAAGGTAATTAATTTTAGTTAGGTGACAAAATTATTTTCTTATATTCTTGCTTGATGGCTGCTATTACAAGATGATTTCCTAGTTGATGTCCCTAGTGCATAACTGCACAAAATAAAATCATATGTTTTTTAATTTGTTAGTGACCATGGTCATAATATATTAGAATGTTTAGTTCATTACCTACCCATTGTTATTGTTCTTGTAACAATGTATTTATAGACAATGAATCTGCACTATTTCAAAGTGATGTTGTCAAAATAGATTTTAAGGTTTCTTTTTTGTGAAAAAAAAACCTTTTATGTTTTTTCTAGATTAATATATTTTCCTCAGTGAAAGATTTTGTTGACTGGTTTGATATGTTTTTTTTTTTACTTTTATAACACACTAGTTGACCCGTCGAACTTCATACCGCCAATTGTTAAATATTCAGAAACATCTCCTGTTTGACAGGTACGAACAGTTAGTATGAGAAAATAAAATACTACTTTTTACTAATTTTATTGCAATTTCTTTATATTTTCTCACCTTTTAAACCTTCCCTGAACTTCCACAAATATTTCAAGATCAAAATTAGCCAAATTGGTCCAGTCATTCTCGCGTTTTAGCGAGACTAACGAACAGCAATTCATTTTTATATATAAGAATTGAATTCATAAGATTGTTTTACCTAATCTGCTGTGGATATAGTATCAATGTGTTGGTATGGTTAGTATGGCAGTGAATGTAATAGATATGGGAAGCATGAACACTACATAGCTGTACTTTAGCAAATCTGTAAGCAGTAGAATATTTAACTTTCAGGATTGCATCTTTGGAGCCCATTAGAATAAACAATTTTTTAATAATCCATGTCTGGATTACTCATTAATATAAAAATGTTAGATACAATCTCTATTGCTGAAAAAGTCCTTCACACTCAACATAATTACATAAACCTAATATCTTTGGTTTCTCTTTCCAGAAATGTCCCTTTGAGGCGATCACCATCATCAATATCCCATCGAACTTGGAGAAGCACACCACTCATCGCTACTCCAAGAATTCGTTCAAGCTCCATCGGCTGCCGATCCCACGTCCCGGTGAAGTCCTGGGACTTGTTGGCCAAAACGGTATCGGCAAGTCTACTGCTTTGAAGATCCTTGCTGGGAAGCAGAAGCCCAACTTGGGTCGTTTTGCTGTAAGAAATTATATTTAAAAAAAGTGTATGTGTGAAGCCATTGTCTGTCAGTATTTCTGTATGTTGTCCATGCAGTGTTGTAGTTCCAAAAAGATTTACGATGGTTTTTTTAAGCTGGTTGCTTTTTAGTAGATATCATGAGGTGGTAAATGTATCTTTTTTTTTAAGTTTGTATAGAATTTTTAGACATTTTGAATCCTCAAATAACCCAATAATCCATGTTTTATAAAATCTTCCTCCAAAATTAATAGTTGATCAGATCTGATCAGATAGTTGCAGACTAATCAAGCATCCTAGCTGCATTAGATGTTTATACTCTGATATAAACTTCCAATGCACATCAAATTTATAGTATACATATATTTATATAGTTCCACTCTGTATAAGTACTCAGTCACACGTTAATACCCCACAATCATGCATACTTCCAATATCACCATCAATAGACATTTGGAATATATGTTTATTATAATGTTTCGCTGACTAAATAAATTTTACACTCCATGCTACTCATGCAATTTAGATTAATGTATTGTGGTCCCTGTGATACAGGCCTAGCCTAGTGCAGGAACTACTCATATACCTACTTTAAAAATAAATACAAAAGTACCTTCAAACGTTTTTTTAAAATCAAGGTTTTACCAGTTGTAATAAAAAAAAGAATTAAAAGTTATATAACCAGAGAACTTGTTATGATAAATCAAACAAACCCAAACTAGGTGGGCTTATCTTGTTTAGTTCAGAAGTTCCGACATGGCCATCTTCCAGCTCCATGGTACCATATCATTGTATTGTCACTGAACTGAAGATACATAAGTACACCAAATTTGAGTCCAATCAGACATTGGGAAGTGGGTCTAATTTAGTTTACAAGATTAGATTACAGATGGACAGACAATGTGATAGCATTTGTATTAAGCCTTAATGTAGGAAGCTCTTTATAGGTGTGATTCGGAAGTAATTCAATAAAAAGAATGTAGTTATTATGTCACACCACATAGCTCACAAGTCAGGCTATGACTACACATCAACTCATTTTATTTTCTAGGATCCCCCAGACTGGCAGGAGATCTTATCTCATTTCCGCGGCTCTGAGCTGCAGAACTACTTCACTAAGATCCTGGAAGATGACTTGAAGGCCCTAATCAAGCCCCAATATGTAGATCAAATTCCCAAGGCTGTGAAAGGAACTGTTGGCCAACTGCTTGACAGGAAGGATGAAATGAAGAACCAAACTCAGATTTGTAAAATGTTGGGTAAGTGTTGTATTGAGTTTTATATTTTTCCAGGTAATGTGTGATTTTGCAGCAATATTTACGGGCTTTATAAAAAAGATAACCATGAAGGCTAAGGCAGACTTCAATTTGGCCTTGTAAATGAAACATACTAAGGATTTAAATTATTTCACTCACAGTTGTTTTCTCGCATTGTTTCGAGACTAGTTTCGGAACAGTCGGTTCTCCTTGCGAGTACTCGAATGATGAAGGAGCACTGACTGGGAAACTAGTCTTATAACAGTTTGAGAATACAATTGTGAGAGAAATCGTTTAAATCCTTAATAATTCTATTTTTAATTTATTACAGATTCTACAAATTAATATGCAATGATGTTAGGATTTTTTGACCATTTTATTTTCGCTTCTGGTTTGACCTCTATCATTGTTTATGGAAAGTGACGAAATGGTCCAGGATGGTAAAAACAAAATGACTTAATGATTACTTATCTTCTACAGACTTAATTAAAACCCAAAAGCGATTTTGTGTTTGTCTCACTCCTAAATTACTAAACCAATCTTGATGACATCTTTTACCAAGTTTAATTTTCATACTTATTCACCATACACTTAAAAACAGGCGAAACCATATGGAACAGCTAGTTTATAATGCTATTATTAAAATTTCCAGATTTGTCCCACATTCGTGATCGCGAGATTGGAGCCCTGTCTGGTGGAGAGCTCCAAAGATTTGCCTGTGCCATGGTGTGCATACAAAATGGAGACATATTCATGTTCGACGAGCCCTCCTCGTATTTGGACGTAAAACAGAGACTGAATGCTGCGCGCACAATTAGGTCTCTTATACATCCTGACAAGTAAGTTGATTTTTATTTGACTATGATGAAGTTAAGAACATTACATAAATTCTTTCACACTCACAGACCCATATAAGTTTGATGACTTTTGTCATTGGTGCTAGTCATTATCACACCCAGAACCTTCCCTTGAGGAGAAAACTTGTCTTCTTATCAAGAATTGAACCTGATACTCGCTGCATAGAAGCCGAATGTGCACAATTATGGTGCAAGGTCCAAAGGACCAAGGACCTGCCATAATCTGACCTACTGATATGTGATGATGTAGTCAAAGATGTTATATATATAGCATTCTAAGCCTAGAATGGGAATGTATTCCAGGTCTAGTGTATTTACCAGCTTCATCACATCGTCACTTACCATCAGGTGAGATAGTGGTCAAACACTAGCCTGTCACATATAAAAATAAACTAACAATAGCTGCCTGAACTAAGTAACAGGTAAACTTAACTTGAAGGTTTTAATATACACTTAAGTTCCCATCAGTGGGACTGTCATGGGCTACAAATTATAAAATATTAGGCAGTACACCTAGTCCATATGACAAGCAAGTTCCATGGCTACAAAGAAAATGATTAGCTCTTTTTCTAAAGGACTTGCTCAGAGCACCTTATTTGACACAACAGCATAGAATTAATAAGTGATTACTATTATCTATTGCTATGTTTTAACTGCAATATAATATGTTGTCCTCAGGTTTATAATAGTGGTGGAGCACGACTTGTCCGTATTGGATTATTTGTCGGATTTCATTTGCTGCTTATACGGAGTCCCTGGTGCTTATGGTGTTGTGACTATGCCCTTCTCTGTGAGGGAAGGTATGATATTATATTACTAATTTTTATAACCTAGCTTGCCTTTTTCTCCCTAAATGATAAGTAAATTAAATATGGGTCACTTAAAAAAATCTGTTTTAAAAGTGTCAGAGTAAGCAACTGATATTGATAATGGTATCAACGGGTGTTGTAGATGCAACGGTGACTACTTACCATCAGGACCATAAGCTTGTTTGCTACTTAAAGACATAAGAAAATTAGTTGGCATAACATTTACTCATAAATCTGTGTTGTAATTAAGACAAACATAAACGCTTTCACACTCACAGCTCCATACCGAGTTCAATGACTTGTGTCATGGGTGCCAGCAACATTCATATCACACACACAATCACACAAATTTCCCCTGGGGGAGAAAACTTGTTTTCCCACCGGGAATCAAACCCTGCTTAGAAGGGGGATGCCCACCTAACTAAGCCAAAGGGCAGTTCGAGAAAACCATACACTAAGTTCAATAATTAAACATTTACATTTACATCTGTGTTTTTAGTACTGGACATGTGTGTGATACACATGTCCAGTACTAAAAACACAGATGTCCCTTAGGTAGGAAAATTTTGTTCCTGACGGGAATAAAAACCAGCACCTTCAGCATTACGTTCTATGACCTGCATATTTAAATTTTTATTTAAATATGCAGGATATCAATATACTTTACTTTTACTACACAACTTAAAATGTTGTGTAGTAAAAGTAAAGTATTTGTGAGCAAGTAGAAACAAAAACTTACTGAGGTTAAATTGTTTCAGGTATTAATATTTTCTTGGACGGTTTTGTGCCCACTGAAAACATGAGATTCAGGACTGAATCATTGGTATTCAAAGTTGCTGAATCTGCGACTGAAGAAGAGGTAAGATGGAACCCTAAATAGCTCTAAAGCTATCTCCTACCATTTTTATGGTCAACAATGATAAATAACATTTTCATTGTTGACCTTTTCCTCATTAGCATTTTCTTAACAGATAAAAAGGATGAACCACTATGTATACCCAGAGATGTCGAAGAAAATGGGCGATTTCGGTTTACATGTGAAGCCTGGAGAGTTCTCAGACTCTGAGATTCTAGTGCTGCTTGGTGAGAACGGCACTGGCAAAACAACTTTCATCAGAATGTTGGCTGGCAACTTGGCACCCGATGAGGGTAAGTTCATATAATTGTAATCTGTGAAAAATTTAGAATCGAAATTATATTGCACTCAAAAAGTTGAAATAATTTGCTTTGGGCAAGCAGTCTGTTATGAATACTATTGTTATTCTTATTATTTATATTCTATATTGCTTTTGATAATTATTATAGTATTATTTGGAACTGCCCATTAGCTTAGTTGTGGGCGCCCGCCTTCTAAGCAAGGTTATCGGGTTCAATTCCCGGCATGGCCACAAGTTTTCTCCCCAAGGTAAATTTGTGTTTCTAGTTCTGGGTGTGTTTTTGTGTGTGATATGAATATGTCCGGCACTCACGACACAAATCATTGAACTTTGTGTGGGGCTGTGAGTGTGAAAAAGTTCGTATGTTCGTAATTTCTAAGGAGAACACCAAATTCACTAAAATAACTTTATTTAGACCAGACAATCGGCCCCACTACATCCTTTCGAACAAAAAAGGAAAATCTGAATTCGTTTACGCACGCCACAGGTATAAGAATCCGAAAAAAAGCAATATTCAGTGTAAAAAATAAATCGAGATCATCCTCCGTTTGGAATAGTCGTACGTAGCTATGAAAAGTAGAAATAAAAAAAAAACGATAAAATCGATTTAAAAAAATCGATTAGTTGACATGGCTATTGATGCCCTGCACTATTTGTCAACTAGTAACACTGTCTTGAACTGTCGTCTGTCAAACTCAACGAATGCTTCAAATGTCAATAGTTGTCAAACTTGACAATTCGGTGAAAGTTGTCAAATGGCTGCAATTTTGTTGCAAAAAACGTATATTCGTCGCGAAAATCATTATTTACTCAACGTTTTTAGTGCTAAACTATTGTAGACTGAATGCTTTGTGATTAAATACACAAATTGCTATTATGCAAATGATGTAGACGTATACCAAACATTAGAGGTTATAGGTATTAAAATTAGGTGCTTTCTAGGTAATAAACGTGTAAAAAGCCGATGGAATGGCTCGAAGTGAACTATTTGATCTGTTTTTCCACCCCGTATTTCAAAAATGCTTAAAGCATGCAGAAGCTTCTATCTCTCCTGAAGGTACTGTGTTCAAAGGTTTAATTATATATCTTATATCTCTGTACAAGTTTGGCAGGCATTATTTGTAGGTATTATTTATTCAATAATATATCTGGAATAAGTGAATCACACTGTGTAGTCTGTTATTTTGTGTGAGTGTGTGTGTAGTGAGCTATTACTGTAACAGCTGGATAGATTTGTAAGAACCGAGGTTTGTGTATAATAGAGCATGGCTACTTATATTTCCAACATAATTATGACTGCAGTATAAGATTTTGTATTATCGAACTGTTCATAGTTGGGTTTACCTTCTCTGCAGCAGTTGTCTGGTTTGATGACCGTTAGATGGTTGGATCACAAGTTTACACTTAATGTAGGGCAGTTAGTATGAATGCATTTGTTTGTTGATTGGATGCATGGAGGCGAACTGCACAAATGCTTTCTAGCGTCTACATAATAAAAACCTAGGTTAATATAGTTATGTATTAGTGTTTAAGAATGATTAAAAAATAAAATAATGAAAAAAAATGTGCCTCCGAGTTTTTTGCCAGATTCTTCTCGAGATGGCTGTAATTGCAAATTGCTCAGTAGTCATTTACTTTCATATGAATAAACGATTTTAATATGTTTTTATTGATATCACCATAAGAAATATTTTAAGTAGTTAAATCCCGAATGTAGTGGAAACGCCTGGGCTTTTCTTTAAAACTGGCATTAAATTAAATAGCTATTTGCATAACATTACAGAATTACTTATTTTTTTATACACAAGAAAAAGCTTTCTGTAAGCAACAAATCAAAACATGCTCGCTTCATACAAACCGCCTCGGACAGCACGAGTGGCACATTAAAATCTGTATGCGTGTATAGTGATGGAAAGAGATAGATGATCACTGCTTATTGCATCTAGGACTAAGGTCTAGTGTTCCATATTTAGTTGCTTTCCTATGCATTTTCCTACAAATGACAAATGCTTAATATGAGTGCAGACTGGTTTACGTTTTTCTTCACAGATTATTGAAGCAGTTGTTTCATCTTTCATACTTCAACTTATACAACCTTATTCCTTTGTCACAGGTTCAGGTCAGCTGCCACAGCTCCACATTAGTTATAAGCCACAGAAGATATCGCCCAAGTCTCAAGGACAAGTACGCAATTTGTTGCACGATAAAATTAGAGATGCGTACATTCATCCACAGGTAATTTAAATATTTTTTTAACGCTTTCACACTCACAGCTCGACACTGATGACTTGTGTCTTGGGTGCCGGAGACATTGACATCATGTGTGATGTCACAATTACAACCAGAAACACCACATTTTCCTTTAGGAAAAAACTTGTGTTCCCACCAGGAATCGAACCCGATACCCATGCTTAGAAGGCGTATCGAGCCCAACTAAGCCAACGGGCAGGTCAAGATAATTGCTTGTCTCAAATTTTCACTTTCACTCCAAAAATAGAAGTATTATTAAAGTTTCTTCCACTTTAATAGTGTGTAACTTGACTATGTCCTGACTAGGACTTGAAATATTTAATTTCATGACACTATCTAAATGCATAAAATTGTGCTGCCAAAATTAAAAGAAGAAGTAATTAAGCTCACCTATGTACTCCTCAGTTCATCACCGACGTGATGAAGCCAATGAAGATAGAAGAAATAATGGATCAGGAGGTGCAGAACCTATCTGGTGGTGAGTTGCAGCGGGTGGCTCTGGTGCTCTGTCTCGGCAAGCCGGCCGATGTGTATCTGATTGATGAGCCTTCCGCCTATCTGGACTCAGAGCAACGTTTAGTCGCAGCTAAGGTTATTAAACGGTGAGTAGATAGAAGTCCTTATTGATATGCTGTTAATATTTTTCTGTTAGGCTAGTTTTTGAAATCTATACACCTATTGAAGGGTGGGCTTCAGTCAGTTAACATAACATAAACGCTTTCACACACAGCCCCACACTAAGTTCAATTACTTGGTGCTGGAGACATTCGCATCACAAACTCAATCACACCCCGAACCAGAAACAAAAAATTTCTCTTAAGGAGAAAACTTATGTTCCCCACGAGAATTCAACCCAATACCTGTAGCTTAGAAGGCGCACCAAACTAAGCCTCAGACAGGTAATATGGCCCAAAATAAGTCAGGCCTGTATCTTGATGGCCAAGACGTATATTAATTATGCTGGATATGTGGTGCGCACGATAATGACTAACAATTTTTACTCGATATCCATATTCAACACTAAAATTTTAATTTCAGATTCATTCTCCATGCCAAGCGAACAGGATTCGTAGTGGAGCACGATTTCATAATGGCGACGTACCTCGCCGACCGAGTTATAGTATTCGAAGGCACGCCGTCATCTAACGCCACGGCACATGCCCCACAGTCGCTCCTCAACGGAATGAACAAGTTCTTGGAGCTATTAGGAATCACCTTTAGGCGGGATCCTAACAACTTCCGTCCGAGGATAAACAAACATTCTTCTGTTAAGGTTGGTATAATGGCAGTTTCAATTTTTTTATTTTACAGCCCGTTGGCTTAGTTAGGCGAGTGTTCGCCTTCTCAAAAGGAGAACCAGAACCAGAAACACAAATTTTCCTTGAGGAGAAAATTTGTGTTGCTGCCAAGAATCGAAACCCGATACCCCTGCTTAGAAGGCGAACGCTCACACAACTGAGCCAACAGGCAGTTGAATATTTACCCTTCAGAACTTTCTTTGAAGCTACTTGCTTGAGAACTGACATCAATTTACTATGACAAGGTTCCCATTCTTATACTGGGTAGATTAAAATGTAGTTAAAGAATGAGTACTAATTCCTGTTTCTATTTTTTCAGGATATAGAACAAAAACGAGCAGGCCAATACTTCTTCCTGGAAGACTAGAGAAACAAAAGTAACAATATTATTTATATATATTGTATTGTCACAACTGCGGTCGATGACCTCGGCTGCTGTGTATTTCCAATTAAATGTATTACTGTAATAAATCATGTTTTACACAACCACAACTCATTATTTCAGCTTTATTCTGTCAATTGCTGAATATATGTTATGTATAGTTAGCATTTTAACGTAGGACAGTTATTTTCTAAAAGGAATTTTATTAATTACAGCTTTAAATAAATACAGTTTTATATCACGTTTTTGTTAACTCTCAGGATGATACAGAATAAAATAATTGTTAGAATATAATGAATAGTTTATGTACAGAAGGATAACTCAGTTAAACCTTTAATAACGACTATTGTGATCTTATCATGCTCCAATAAAGAACTTTTTAGTTTGCGCAGCACTGCATCACAGACTAGTCGTTTGACATAATTTTTGCTTGATGGAATCCTCTCACATCTCATGTTTAAAATCAAAATCGTTGATTCACATGGGCCCCAAAGAGGCACTCATGAAAGTTAATGATTCTACTGCCAGATTATTACAGCCATTTGTTATGATACAACAATTTCATCAAATTGACTCTTAATTTTTTTGAGTATCAACGGTCCAATTGCCTATACTTGTTAAACTAAGCTATAACTATAAACATCTATACAGCAAAGACTTAGGCTACCGAGCTTATAGATAACTAAAGTGATCAGGCCCCCTCTTAACTAAATATTACGTATGGTAGTGGTACTATGCAATGTCTGTAAATTCTTCGCCGACGCGAAACGCCTTTGGTTCTTGCTATATTATATAGGTATTTACTACTTATTATTTTATTCAGTGCCAATGTATCAAGCATTGATTTAGACCATCCATTTACCAATTCAATTTTGTTTGGACTTTTGAAGGTCGATGATTTATAACTATAGTGGCTATAGTAAGATAATAGGGTAAATGAGAAACAGAAAATAAGTCTCTTTGCCATGAAAGACTGAAAAAGGTCCTCTATTTAACCGACTGCGCGACGCAATGGAGGGTAATCTAAATATATATAACTGAAAGGTGACTGACTGACATAGTGATCTATCAACGCACAGCCCAAAACACTGGACGGATCGGGCTGAAATTTAGCATGCAGGTAGATGTTATGACGTAGGCATCCGCTAAGAAAGGATTTTGATTAATTCTACCCCCAAGGGGAAAAAATAGGGGATGAAAGTTTGTATGAAACTTTGTCAATTTTAAAATAATACTTCTTAACGCGAGCGAAGCCGCGGGCAATAGCTAGTGTGTTTATAAACCTATGTATGTACGAAGTTAAAGAGATATAAATTGCATTGTCGCGGGTGACGAAAACATTCAGATCACACACAATCACGACCAGAACCAGAAACAAATTTTCCTTAGGGAGAAAACTTGTGTTCGCGCCGGTCATCGAACCCGATACCCCCCTGTTTAGCGGCGTACGCTAACACAACTAAGCCAAGGGGTAGTTCACATTAACGAAACTATCTTAATTTAGAAAAAGTAGGCTCGCTGTTACGCTGTCGGATTTTTGATTTTATAGTAGGTATTTTGACTTGTTCTATACTATGTGATAAGTACCTACACTAATTTAGACAACTAGCATGCTAGACATATACCAATTTTGAAATTACAACCAAATCCATACGTCAATTGTAAAACATACAGTCTATGTTTGCAATAAAAACAAGTACCTAGTTGTTTCCCCTGTGTTCCTATGTACTTATATCGTGGACAACTGCACTAATGAAGTATGTTTTTGTGATTATAAAGACGTATCAGTATCACCGTTGCAAAATATCACGTTTGCTAGGAAGAAACGTGACGGTGATTATGCGTGTTGTGGTGTCGATAAGTAGGTCGATTATGAAACCCTCACCTGCAGTTTCCGTATAGTTTTGTTGTACCATTTGTATACAGTTTATTTTTCTTGGAGTAACCTGATTCCTTAGAGGTCGCTTCTTCAAGTGGCAGACAATAGAACGCCCATTTAGAGGTGTAACAGAATAGTGAGGGATATAAAATACCTCCGGACCACAGAGAGATAAACCTTCGCCAAACGACGTCTGAGAATCAATGCCACATGATGTACAACACAATGTACAATACAAAATCTTTATTGACACACAGACTAAACTAGCCTAAAATTAGTTTTAGTCCTGCTTTAGTCCAAAACATATTCAGAAAATGCAAGATTAGACTAAAATTAAGTTTGACAGGACTAAGTTAGTTTAGTTACTCTATTTAGTGAAAATGACCAAATTTTTATTCTGATGTACATGTTTTCGTTCAAATTAAGACTAAAAATAGAAATTTTAAACTCAAATTAGTCTGTATGAAAAGGTCTGGATTATTTTTAATGTGATCTTATACTTGAAAGAGTCCTGTCATTTCAACTTTTAAATTAAGTTCAACGTAAAATCAGAATAGCGTTTAGGTATTCTTTGACTAAAATTAGTTTATTTTTAGTTTAGTTTAGGTTAGTTCGGTGCTCAACAGAATTAGCACCATTGACTTATAATTTAGATTAATAATTAAATTAGGTAGGTACAGAGAATATTAAACTTTAAAAGGATAATAGGGCATAGTTTTGTTTTAATAATGACGCAACAGTCACGATTGGTACATCATTGTAATAACGATCTACCCTTAAGACTAATAAGTAATTTAATTTAGACCTGAACTGCTAAGTAGAGTAGTAAATTAAGAATGTGTCCAGTAACATTTTCTAACTGTCTCTATTAAAGGGAAGACACTTTGTTCTTGTGTTCTTTGTTAATAACATTAATAATACACTGTCACATCGCTACACTAACTCAAAAGGTTTAGTTCTCTTGAGTCTTCTCACTAAGTCTGTGTTTTCGAGGAGCTGGATTGCCTCAACATTCTCAGTCATGGTGATGAAGTCTTTGTTCATGAGCTTCGGCGAGTCTTTTTATATCACTAGCGACAAGTTCCACTTTTAGATCCCGATGAAGATCGTAATTTTAATGTACCATGATTAATTAACAATGCCCCTAAGAACTTAGTTTTCGTATCATTGTATCATCTGGTCCCGCGGTTTTACCTGCGTATGTCCCGGATCCGCGGGAATTCCGGAATAAAATTTTCTTTCATAAAAACCTTCTCATGACAATAATTAACACAAAAAAAAAGAATTAGCGAAATCATTCCATCCTTTCAAGCGTGATACGGTGACCAAGGGAAATAGAGATTTATTTATATATACTTATACATATATGCATTACACCCCAGTATATAGGCAATAGGAACTGGATTTTTTTTTTGTTTATTTTTTTATTAATGCTCTCACACTCGCAGCCCCCAACAAATTTCGATTACTTGTGTCGTGGGTGCCAGAAAAATTCACATCACACACACAGTCACAACCAGAAATACAAATTTTCTTGGGGAGAAAGCATGTTCCCGCCAGGAATCAAACACGATACCCCTGTTAACGTAGGTACACCCAACTAACCCAACGGGCAGTTCAATTATAAAAAGCTTTTCAGATCTCTACTATTCATTAAAATGGGATTAATGTATATACCTAGTGTTAGACTTCTGCCACAGCTTGTCTTAAACTGGTAAACATAATAAGATCGAGATAGGAGACAAGCCTAGCTGCAAAATCCTTTCATAATAATTAAAAGTAAAAAAGTTCATTAATACTTTTTATTTGAATACATAATTTTAGATTATGAAAGGTTGTGTTTTTAAGTACTTAGACAAGGTCCAAATGGTGCACCAACACAATAAAAAAAATGTTATCATCAAATAGGTACATTGTTGGTGGATATAACAAAGAACATGATAACATACTACCATATAACATTTTGATATTAGTAATCCAATCATCTCTTTGTTTACAAAAATTCGTCATAGATTTTACGTAGCACTAGAAATGACTCAACTTCCGTACAACGGAATGATCTCAGTGATCATGAATAAGATTCTGTGACGACAAATTATGTGAATCGATACGTAATCTACACGCATGTTATTTTTAGAGATGACGCGAGCCCTTTAAGTTTTAATTCATGCAACCAACAAAAATAATTAATGAAACGCAAGCAAAGCTTAAAACCGACTTCACCGCTTATATTTTGGATTTGGCTTGATCGATTTCGATAAAATTTATATGGGACCACCTCATTCTATTTACAAAAAATTATCAGAGCGCCTGTTTGAAGCGACGCGTAATAAAAATGCTGGCACTTATTTGGCTTCACGTATTAGCATTGCAATTCAGAGAGGCAATGCCGCCAGCATGATGGGAACGCTACCCACTGGTAGTAGGCTTGAGCACTTGAGTTACATATAGGCTCGATGTCTTGTAGGTAACTTGGTTCTTTGCTGTATATAATTATAGTTTAGTTTAAGGAAATATAGGCAATTGGCCCGTAGGTAGAACCTCTGATAATCTCTCTGTATAATCTACCATGCAATAAAAGAATTATCAAAATCGGGCCTGTCTGTTATGCGTGGACATACCTACATAAAGAATAATAATTACGCATTAACTTAAGAATCCCTCCGTTTTTTCGTCGGTTATATATTATATGTATATAGATATAGTTTCATACATAGGGTTATATAGGAAGCAAAAAAAATTAAGTGGCATTTGACATATTCCATCGAAATAGGTTTAACCCTTAATAAGCACTGTTATGGTCTCACAGACTCCCATCGCAAAATAAACGATGCATGCTGTTTAGATGTGTGGAGTTCGTAAAGGTTGCCTGTCAAAAATATATCACACACATCAATCTGGTTAAATTTACGGGCGCTTTTAATCCTTTATATAAAAAAAGCATTTATAACATTATATAGTTTCATAAATTAACCCAACCGCATCCGCAGAGTTGTGTCTGCGTGTACAACCTCAGAAATGGAAATCAAATTATTTGTGTTTAAAAAGTACTTAGGTACTTTGCTAGTTTTTGGCATTTATCTGGTTATTGGTAATGATGATCATGATAATTTTAGTGACAGCGGATTATTACATCGTTATAGCAACTTGTTCCGATTTTATAATTTGTTTAATGAGAGGTCAGGTAAATCACTTTACCGACACACCGCTCGAGCTCATTCTAGGTAAATATTTAGTAGGAACTACATATATTTTTTTCTGTTAACCGACAACTTTAATATTAATGTATAAGTAGGAACGTATAAACAACCTAGTAAGTATAATTAACTGGGTAAAAAGTATGGAAGTCAATCCTGTAATTAATACCCATCTTAGTGCTCTTGGAACTACCACAATGTTAAAAATAAATAATTCAAAAACAGTTCAGCGAGGAGGTACTCAATTCGACTGTATTTTTTTTTATGTGTTCTTCTTTCCACGTGAACCCATTTTGATTTTCTTTTTGTTTGAAATCTGTTGCTTTCCGATTGTCCTATTTAAATTTGATCAAGATCTGATCAGTATTTTTTGAGTTAATGTCGATAATGCGTGTTTAATACATTAAATCTGATCAAGGTTCCTAAGGTAAAGCGGTGAAGTCGGTTTTTTTTAAGTTTGGCTTGCGTTTAAATTTGTTTCTTATTTACTAGTAAAGTAGGTAACAGTGTCTTGCAGCCTAGCCTGCGGACAATATAAAACGTAACTATGTCCATTTCCAATATGTTGTAGTCTATCTAAATAAGTAGATACTCATTTGGTTCATAAAATTACATAACTTAATAATTTTATTGGCATTTCCTTCTGCATACTTAAAAATAAGAATTACGAAATCATCTGTATCGGTTTGAAAATTGTTGTTTATGTTTCCAAACATTTATATATGATTATAAGGCTACGTTACCTTATCCTTGTATAAATGGGGTTGTTCGGAGCTCTCAGGAAAAATTGGGTTAATGGATCTCTTCGTTAAATGGGGTCATTTGAGTACGAGCTTTTTCTAACTTTGTACATAATTTGTTGAGTACATATATAGATAGATAGAGAGAGTATATAGTGCTGAACCACCCAAATCAACTTAGAGACCTCGTTGCGTTCGGTCAATTAGTGTGATGTGATTGTTGCAGTAGGTATATGTTTTACTAGCCGTGCCCCGCGGCTTCGCCAGCTATTATCAAGTTAAAAAGTAGCCTATGTGTTAATCCTAGGTATAAGCTATAGTATATTCCAAATTTCATCCAAATCTGTTCAGCCGTTAAAGCGTGAAGAGGGAATAAACATACTTACACACTTACACACAAACTTTCGGAATTATAATATTAGTAAGACCTAAGGTAAGAAGGTATTCTGTAACCTTCTTTTAGTATCTTCAATTTCTTATACTAGGCAAATATATAGTTTTTTAGTAGATTTAAGTAGGTGGATATATCGAAACTACGATTATTTATTTATCGACGTATTGCTATTGTCAAGATCACAATGCATATTATCTGTTTCTTGACCTGTGTTTCGTTCAATGCGAAGATTGCTACTTAATTCGTGAAAGTTGTGGTTTTGTCCAACAACAACAGATTATAGAGAAAATCAGTGGCATTTTGTTGTAGGTTGCTTGGTAGTGGTACCTACCGACCGGGGCATGACCGGGGGACTCGATACCGGCGCGGTGCCGGCGCGGCGTCTCTGAGTCTCGATGATGTCATCGGCAGCGAACCTGTGTCAATCAGAGCTGCACAACATTTTGTTTATTAAATATAGATAGGAATATACAGATTCTATTCGCGTACTGAACAAACGCCTTAAAATAGACATTGATTCACTTGATATACTGACTGAGAACCGCGGCTTCGACTGCTTTATCGGTTAAGCAGTGTTACTTCATTTCTGTTAATAATTTCTTTAGACACAATTTTACTTTTCCATTGAAAATATTATTGTTATATCATCAAGAATTGTATCGTGTGAGGATAAGTATTGCGTGATGACATTTTTGATCAAGGAATAACGAACACGAACAAAGTACCTATAACAAAATAATATTATCTTATGCTTACCGAAATCTATTAATCATTTTGGACGTGCCTAATCTCTTTATCAATCTATAAGTCATACGTTTGAAACATTTTAGCAGGCCAGTGTAATAAAATAGTGTCTTGTAACAGATTTCACTAGAAAATTATATGATAATGAAAACATTGCCAAAGGTTGACGATCCCCGATAGAAGGAGAGGGAAAACAAAATGCGTCGACTTCGACCAGTCAAACCGAGTCGCGTATTTCTGAATACAACCCGCAGTGGTACGGTTGGGTGTGTCACATAAAATATAAAAGTACGTACCTTTTCCTTTACATTTTCCTCTTATTTACTTTAACAGTATATTTCAAACGTTCTTATTAGAAAATAAGTGAGTATCGAACTTATCAAATCAGTGTATAAATTGTGTAAATTATGAAATGCCGGCGCGGTCGGAGCACCGCGCCTGATGTTTGTTGAAAGCCGGTCTGCGTTGATATGGAGTTTATTTTTAGATCTAACGTGAAATGTTTTATAATAATGTTTTTCGTTTCTTAGGAATCTCTCAACATGAGCGGCCAGCAATACTACCCGTACAAGGTAAGTTTCCACCTACATTACTGCCTGCATTCTTTGATAAAATGTCTATAGTCGATCTGGCGAGATGATGTCATCTTTTGGGGCAAGGTTAACTATATAGATGTGGGTATGTTTTTAATCCACGTCAGGTTTTTGTTTATTGCTGAGATTGAGAATAGGTATTGACAACTTAGATCTACCTTTCCTAAAGATAATTGAGGAATCAGTTTATCATTCCTTAATATTGATTATGCGTTCTAAAGGACCTAAAACTAGGAAAGCAGAATTCAATTCTTATTAGTCCCTTTTAGTACTTTACTGAGGTAACCTTGCGTTCGCAATCACCAAGCTATAAAGTTTTATGCCTACTAAATTCGCAAGGGATTGCAAAATCACGCCCTAGTCGGTCAATGGTCCCTATAAATGATGCCAAGGACGCGCCAACCGGACAGCCACGAAGGGTGGAGACCATTAGCATTTTAGTTATTACTACATGGTCCCCAATGAGCTACAAACACTCAAGTTTATAAATGAGCGATACCGATTGGAAGGGTTTATAGTGATGGAATTATGAGTAAGTTTTTGATATGTGGGTAGTAATTGAAATATTCATTGATAAAGTAACGGCCTTACTTGCCAAATATTTAAGTTAATGATTATGTGTTATAATGTTAATTAACACATTAAAAGCTAGGTATGCTGCTTTTAGCTAGTGATTGCTACTACTTTTTATTAGTTTTTATGCCTTAATTAAGATTTGATATCAATTTCCTATATTTAAAAAAGGAATCCGTTTTAAAGAATTATTGAATGTAGCACGTCAACATATTATGAGTTTAATAATAAGGAAAAGATAATTTCAACGCTTGTAGCAGGTCTTGGATATCTTAGCGGTTAGAGCAACATGGTTGCGAGTTAAATAAGACCCAGTCTCAACACTTACTTTTCTTTTCTAAAATTTCCTTAAATAAGTTTTATATTGCACATATAAATCCTAAATACATTGCAGTGTACCCCCACGGTCTACCCCGCGGAGCCTTTTGACCCCGTGGCAGATGCGGAGACTCTCCGTAAAGCCATGAAGGGCTTCGGCACTGACGAAAAGGCCATCATCGATGTCCTTTGCCGCCGTGGAATCGTCCAGAGGCTGGAGATCGCCGAGACTTTCAAGACCAACTTTGGCAAGGTATAAACAAACAAACTCATTCACACTCATAGCCCCACAAGTTCAAACAGGGTGGTAAAACACCAAATCACCCAAAAAATATTTATAATCTCCTCTGGCTATCACCTAATTTGTTGTTAAGAAATTTTAAATTAAAACAGATTATTCAAAATTGTAAACAACAAATGCCTTACAACTAAACATGAAACCTGTTTTTTAACCGTGATGTAATATCCAATTACTATCATTAAGAAAATATTACATTTTGAACCTTGTGATTTGGTAATAAGCCTAAAATTTACCGGAACCTTGGTGCTAACCGTGCGAATGGGTCGAACTGAACTGTTGGCCTTGCTGACTTCAATCTATCTTCCGTTGTTTAGTCACCGTTGATTCACTTGACTCAATTCGACAAGGAAACCTGTTTTCCTCCTCGAGCTCGAGCTAATGTGAAGGAAGTGAACTGTGAATCATTGGCGTCTCATTAGCTAATGATGATGATGATGTACAAGCTAGAGCTATTAGCCATGGAATTACTATATTAGGTCTAATGCCTGCATACTACGGTCAAATGCTTGCATACCTAGCAAAAATATTTTATTAAAAAGTAGATGTCTATGTTTATTATTGGGTCAAAATCACCAAGGTGGAAAATTAGCTTTGCCAGCAAATAAATGTCTAAATTTAGTTTATTTAAGCAAATCGTTATTGTAAATATTACTAACTCTGTTCATATTAACTGTACATAATATTTTATACTGAAAAAGTAAAGCACGTTCATAATTATTTGAAGAAATAACTACAAAAAATCATTTCGAGAACGCGTCCTATGTAGCAATCTTCAGAAATAAACTTTGGAAACATGCATAAAATAAAATAAAGTGAAAAGATTTTCTTACTTAATGGCCTACAATTTTATCTAATATCAATTAATTATAGTTATTATTAAAGAAAGAAAAGAAATAAAAGAAAAACAAGGCAAAATATTGTGTCCGGCAATGCAAGCGTCATTTAAGTGAACGCAATTTTGATTCTCAGTAAAAAATCAGTTTTTGAACGCAACCTTTACTTGTCTACGGTTCAGTGATGTGAACAATGTAAACAAACGGTTGTCGAGAGAGTATTCACCAAAAACAATTGAAAATAAGTGGTAAGTGTCTTTCAATTCATTATTTATAGAGCGTACATCAATACGTCATCATACCGGGAATGCATTTTTCAACTTGGAATATTGAAAAATAAGTTTTTTAGTGTTTTATAGCAAATACTAACACCAAATATTTTACAATAAAAAAGCCGAACATAATGTCGAAGATGGCTGCCGTCTAAAAAGGGCGCAATAATTTAAAAAAGTCATTTCGGGATCGGTCATTACGGGACCGTTCCCGAACTTTACGGAGCGTTCCTGAAATGACTTTTTCAAATAAACGCACCCTATTATTATAACTATTGGTTAATTAATTTAGTGTATGTTGTGCTAACATATTTTTTAATATATGTTTAATATTTTTTAGCAATATGGAGTCTCATGTGGCTGAACAAAATAAAAAACGTCCGAAAAAGCAAGTTTAAAAAATAGTTCGGCTTACTTGCAACAGTGAGCAAACAATAAGTATTATTCCAACGCCATTGCTCAAAAAGAAAATAATAGAGAGTATTATTACTTTGAGACTCATATTGATGTTTATGAAAAAATCAAAAGTTTGTTTCTTTTTATATAATATTATATTCTTGTGTTCAATTAATATGATTAGGAGTTCTTGTTTTTGAAGTAAAGTTTATTTAATATTAACTACAAAACAATAAGTATAATGTTTAGATGATTTGATTATTACCATCATAATAAAAGTTTAATATGATTATTAAGAATTTCTAATTGGCTGACTGTAAAGTGATTTAAGTTACGTTTTTGTTAATTAAGAACCTTATGCCACAATGAATAAGTAAGTTTGACATAAAAAACATTGCTTATATGATTTTATAAACCTCAATTGTATCTATATCGTGATTTAAGGAACACACGTATCATTCCACGAACAACTCATCATTTCCGGGATCGTCACTAAAATCACAGATAATACATTATTATTTTAGATATTTAAAAAAAAGCCCTGATAATATTAATATTAGGCGAACTTCTCATACCTATAGCATGTTAATTTATATATAAGACAGCGATATTTCTCATATTTAGATAATTTAGACAAAGAAATAGTCATAATAGCTCCATTTGCACTATATTTTGCTTTTTAACGTCTTTATTGGCAATTTCATTACATTTTTTAAATTTTTATTTAAAAATAACATATATCCGCTATTGAAAAAGGTAAAAAATAAATACTTATGTTATATTATAATGTTATTATAAGCCTCACAAAAACGTTCCCGGAATGATTATTTTCAACGATAGCTCTCTTTAAAAATAAAATTACAAGAGTAGTAATCAATTCTGTGCTCTGCCAACGTAAATATTGTTAAAACATAAGTTTAGTGATCATTTAGGCTGATCATCAAAGTAATAGCTGCTAGGTAAATTCATCGTAAAACAGAATTTGGAATTTGCCACCTTGGTGATTTTGACCCTATTATAGTATATATGAGTAATACTTCTTTTTCGTCATGTCGTTTATTTTATAGGGTTATTCGTATAGATCATTTTCTGAGAGCACCATCATTATTATATTATAATGGATCTAATAAGACTTTTTAAGCTTAGCTATAGGACTTAGTTAGGCTCACTCAGTGGCGTCGGTTTTAAATTTAAATGTTTCTATAAAAGTAAACTCTCGCAATTTGTGTTAAAACATTAAAATAAGGTGTAGTGGTTTCACTTGTTTTCTCCTGGATAATCTTAAAACGGCGTCTTATCGTAGGTGAGGTGACACATGATTGTTTACTTTATGAAAGCGATAAGATCCGCAACTTTTACAGAATACCAATGTTACTGATATGGAGTAAATACCTAACTTTATTTTTGCGGATTCTGCGAAAACAAGAACATAGGAATGTACGTATAAAAATTGTACATATAAATGAAATATTCAGAGACACAGTAGTTTATACATTTAAGTAGGAAAACGTTGCGAACAAAATTAAATATGTCGTAGACAGATTTTTTTATGCTTACGTTCACAGGATAAAATACTTTATTATTTCGTTAAACTATGACCTCTTGTAGCAGTCTTAGTTCAATTATTACTCATACAGAAATATTAGTTAGTTAGCATATATATAAATGTCTTCGATTAACGAAGCATTTATTAATAATAATTAAATAATCCTTATTATATACCTATCGTACTACGAGTATCGTATAGAAAACGCTATGCACGCGTTATGCCTACCTAATCATCCCATAATTTACTTATTTCAATTGTATAGATGGTCATTTTTGCTACCTGTGGAGGCTTGTTCATGGCTCTTCTTACGTTGGGTTATTTTTATATAGAAACTAGCAGCGCCCTGTGGCTTTGCCCGCGTAAGTCCCGGACCAGCCAGAGTTCGGGGTTAAAAAGTAGCCTTCTCAGGCTCTAGACTATCTGTGTAGCAAATTTCGTTTAAATCGGTTCAGTAGTTTTAGCGTGAAAGCGTAACAGACAGACAGACAGAGTTACTTTCGCATTTATAATATTATTAGTAAAGATGATAGCCACCTAAATACAATAAAATAAAATAAATAAAACAAAATATATACTCATATATTTCTGTAGAATGTCAAAGTATTATTAAAATAAGACTGCTTAAAGAGGTCGTGGTAAAACCCCAGATCATTTAAACACAAATAAAACTGAATAGATTTACGATTTATAGGGAAAATTACACAAAATGCGAGCTAGAATTGTGTTCACGATATTATATAAAAGATATATAATTATGTTAACGATATTATTTAAGGAGGACAATACTCCAGCAAAACGAGAAGAATACATATTTTATAACTTACTTTTCCAAAATAAGTGAAATGTTTTATAACAAATCCTACGAGCGAGAAACTAGAAGCCGATAGGAACTATAGTTTAAATCAAATAGTAACATTTTCTTCATTATTATTGAATGGTTCTAAATTGATCGTGATGGCCGTTTCTTCACCTCGCCAAAATGAAATAAGAAACCCACTTACAATGTTTGATCTTAGTACTTCGACTTAAAGACTAGTTTTTTTTTTTTTACGAATACAACATGTCGAATACTGAGCAATGAGTATGAACATTAGTCATTGTGAAGCAAATTACGTGCAAAGCTAATAGGTGTAGGTACCTCCTACAGTTTTCCAAGTATTGTATGCGCCATATCTTTAAACGACATGCGATATTTCTGCAGCTGTTTATTTTAGGTCTATTGTTATCACGATATTGTAAAATAATGTATTTACACTACTATGCATTTGAGCATTTGGTTTAAGTTAATTAGATATCTATATGAGATGTGTTCGGATTGGGAATAATGAGCCGGGGTGATTCGGCAGCAATCGGCTATTTTTTATGACCGTCAGCGTTAAAACATCTTTCATAGTGCTCCCCAACAATACCAAAGAAAGCAGCTCTGACTTCAGGTCTCTATCATCTCTGGGTATTTTTTAAATACCGGGCGCGAAGGCTGAAATGAATGAGACAGAATGATCAGAGCTTTGAAAAGGTTTAATAAATTTTTCACACATGTTTTATATTATATTATTACAAGTTATCCTTAGTCTAATCATCTCTGTGTTGGGCTTGACTGACTGACGATTTACGCACGTAGGTTGTCAGTCAGTCAAACCGGGAAATACGTAACGGTTTTATAATAATTAGATTAGGATTAATTACAATGAATTATGTGCCAACATAGACTATTTATAATGGAAAACAATCAGACAGACTAGAGGTATAACTTTTACTTTCGGGTTCATAATATTTTGTGGTAGTACAAAATAACGAGTAGAAACAGAAAAAAAAACAACGTGGGTTGCTCTACATTGAATGATCAACGACTTTTTGGATGACGAATGCCTGTTCACATGTGTTTTTTGTCATTTGAAACTGTTATGTTAAACAATGGTTTGGTATATGTACATACCTACTAATATATAAGTGATACATTACACTTTACATAAGTCGTCTAAGTCTAACAATGTTCGGCCTTGCAGCTTGAAATGGCTCCATTTACGCGTATAAATTCAATTTGCTAACGTTCATGTAGAATTATTGTTATCGAAATATTGTGTCAGAAGTTTTAATGCATAAGCTTATCATTTTGGGTGTAGTTTACTGTGATATTTCCGGACCAAACGAACATCAGCACAACTTCTGATTTTAAGGTTTGTTAATCGTGATTGATTTTGTGCCCGATAGGCAAGCATTTGACCACAATCTCACCTGATAGAAAGTGATGATGCGGCTGAAGATGTAACATGCTTGCCTAGAAGGTATCTATTCACTCTTGACTTGAAGACTCCCGGATTATACTGTTCGGTGAACAAAGACGAGGGCAATGAGTTCCACTCCTCCGCATATTAATTTTACTGCGCCAATAAGTTTTACCAAATGGTCCACGGCCATTTTTTTTATCTGATTAGTATCAGTATTTTTAAGTTTTACATAGCAAGATAGAAAAAACACCAACGCTTTGATGTTTTTGTTATTAAACCTATTATATTTTCTTGAAAATATCTCAGAGATCGATCACCTTTTTAACAAATTGAACACTTAGTACCTGGTAGAGTCTGTCAGACCCACTGCTGCATAAAAATGCATTTATATTTTCGAATTTAAGTATTTATGTACTGCATCTTACAGTAGCCGGAGGCTCAGCAGACTAAATTACATTTTACTGAACCTTTTGCAGCCTACGGCACATTCCTATGGAAGTAGTTTACGTACAAACGCGCGTAGATCTGAGATACCCCATATAGGCCGCGTAGGCATGCAACGTAACATATTCATATTTCAAGGGATTTTTGTTTTTTCAAGGGTACAAATTGTTCAAGAGTAAAAAAAACTAAAGAAAATCAATTAACTTACGCGGAATACCCGCCTGAAAGTACAAATAAAAAAACAATAATTAGTCGAATTTAGAGCCCTTTTCTTTTTTAAGTAAGAACAAAAATGTATTGAGTAATAACATTCATACGCCAAAATTATGTTTTCAATTGTAACTAAAATATCAAAATAATCTCCACTAGGATTTGATCAGCGAACTGAAGAGCGAGCTGAGCGGAAACCTCGAGAACGTGATCATCGCCCTGATGACCCCTCTACCCCACTTCTACGCCAAAGAACTTCACGAAGCCGTCGCGGGCGTGGGCACTGATGAGGAGGCGATCATCGAGATCCTCTGCACTCTTTCCAACTACGGCATCCGTACCATCTCCGCTTTCTACGAACAATGTGAGTTTCTCATATAACCACTTTGAAATCATGATAATCGCTCTCATGACGACATAATATCTAGGTATGCCATAGAACTTGACGTCACAGTCACGAGTCTTTGCACTGTAAAGACAACGATCGAGATTCTCTGCATTCTACGGATAAAGTATGACCTAATATTAACTGTACTCTGATAATCAGAGACAGTTTTTGAGTCTACACGTACTTCTTAGTATCAAAACAGTAGAGTTTTTGACGTGAGCAAACATGACTTCGAACTCAAGTGGTGTCAGATAGAGCGTAGTTTGCACTCAACTACAGCATCTGACCCCCTATTACCTATCTCTGTTGCAAACAGTTTCAATACTAAATTGATAAAACTCCTAAGAAATAAGGTTCATTTTTGCTTAATTGAATTGGAAACCGCGTGCAACAAAGATACGTAATAGTGGGCTGATCCATACCACCACACTTTCAAATAATAAGTCAATATAACTTTAATAGTCTATATATTAAAGCATATGACATAACAATTTATAAGTTATAATATACATAATAATACAGCCGTGCCCCGCGGCTTCGCCCGCTATTATCAAGTTTAAAAATAGCCTATGTGTTAATCCTAGGTATAAGCTATGTACCTACATTCCAAATTTCATCCAAATCCGTTAAAGCGTGAAGAGGGAACAAACATACACACAAACTTTCGGATTTATAATATTAGTAGGATTTTGTAAGCTCCTTTTACTTTCTTTCATTTTTTATACCCTTCTCAATATAGGTGTTGTAAAAAAAATAATTATGGAATTTTATGATATTTATATTTTAAAAACCGCCAATCTAAGGACACTTGTGTTTTTGAGAACAATCTAACGACATCTGAACTGTCGCAAAACCATCCAACCGTTTGGAAGATACGACGTAATATAGAAATTTACAAACATACAAACAAGATACGCCCAAAAACATAACCCTTCCTTGGCAGTCGGGTAAAAACACTAAGCAGGACGATCGCCAAAGTTTAGTAACACACACGCCTGTACATATCTGCAGCTACCACCGGAACTTTGGTAACAGCAAAGTTCTGAGAGGGAATGCAATGTGATCTAAGCTACAGTAATAGGTATCTTCTAGGCAAGCATGTCCCATCTTCGGTCGCATCGTCATATTCCACCAGGTCAGATAGTGGTCAAATGTCTAGCATAAAAAAAGTCTGAACTGGTGACATTGAATCTCTCAAGTGTGTGTTGAACTATTATTATGCTGGATTTCCTAGCTCTTATATACAGTATATTTATATATATATATATGTATATACGAAAGGCATACATTAATTATTAAACACATTATGTCTGCTAATGAATGTGATAAAATATAATAAGTACCTACCTGCAGCGAAACAAATCAATGAAATTATTTTCTAAAATAATTTATTCATATCCGTATTCTTGGGGTTTTATGTACGAACATAAACGCAAGAGTCACTAAAATTTCATACTGCAATAGCATAAACCTTTATTACATGTGTTTTAAGTTTGTACGTCGAGATACAAACACACGGAAACTATTATAGCAAGGCCTTATTTACTATTATACAAGTCCAACGGTCTATAAATATTACTGCATTGGCTTCGCTTTATAGCGTAATATAACACTGTACACTAATATTATAAAGGTAAAAGTTAGTACATTTGTATGTTTGTTACTTCTGCGCGCACAAACGGTTGAACCAATTTTGATGAAAATTGGAGTGGTTGTAGAT
Organism: Lomographa bimaculata; assembly: GCA_948107665.1. Taxonomy (NCBI): domain Eukaryota; kingdom Metazoa; phylum Arthropoda; class Insecta; order Lepidoptera; family Geometridae; genus Lomographa; species Lomographa bimaculata. The sequence goes on along the minus strand of OX403604.1, from coordinate 9,423,141 downwards.
GTCATCCTGGATTAACTTTTTATCCCGGCATTCCCGCGGTACTGGATTGTTGTTTACGTTAAAAGAACCAAACTAATGTTATCCAAATCCGTTCAGCCGTTACGGGCGTCAAGAGAATATAAATTTACTTTCCTACATACAAACTATCGCATTTATTATAGTGTGATTCCAAATTCACAAAACTTGTTTATCAAATTATTTTTTCCCATACAGGCATGTTTTAGTTTTTAACACATTTCTAACGTCAATGATTAAAACATGGCGTCATCAATTAAGTTATTATGTTAATCAGGATTCAAAATGAGTCATTAACATTGTTTTGACCATGAATCAGTAGGTCAGACCTACTGATTACCATTACCGTAATTCGTGACTCGAATAAAGGTTTTTATTTGCAACAAGTTTTTTTTTATTTTGGCTCCGCATTCTTGTGCATTTAGCCAGTGTCAAGTAATAACATATTTCAAGTAAATTTCATAATAAAGTCCTAGTCACAAGTCACAGTCAGAGTTAAGAAAAGGAGTCAAGGTCCAGTCATAGTCAAGTCATGCCCTAATAAAGTAGTAGAAATTTTACTAAAACTTATATTGGACTTTTGGAGCGAAAGCGAAAATCGCGTTTTTCAACTTTGTATGATTTACCTACACTCATGCACGTTCACCAAGTATTAACTGTTAATAAATAATCCTCTTTTATTGTATATGTACATATTAACACTCGAAGAGTGTAGTTTTGGAAAAAAAACCAAAATCAACAACGCCATTTTTTCAGTTTCGCGGCAAAACTCCATATACAAGTTGTCATTAGCTCTATCCGATTTTTTTTAAATAGAATAGTTTATTAGTAGGTATAACCTTGTAGGTACGTGATTTTGTGCGAAACATCACATTTTTATACGCAGAAGTTTTTCAGTTGTTGTTCTGATTTTGCGTGTGATGTGAATGTTTCCAGCACCCACGACACAAATCAATGAACTTAGTGTGGGGGTGAAAGCGTTTATGTTTATAAAAATTTTTCTAGCTTTATTTACCTACAAAAGGAAATAGTTTAATTGTGGATATTAGCATTTAAAGAAATATCTCGATTCAAACTTACCTACATAACTAAACAGTACCCGGGTGACCGAGCTTTGCTCGGCTGAAAACACGGATAAAACGACGTTTTCTAAAATTGAAACCTAGCTAGAACGATTTATCGCCCCCGAAACACCCTACATACAAAATTTCATGAAAATCGTTGGAGCCGTTTCCGAGATCCTGATGACACATATATATACCAGAATTGCTCGTTTAAAGGTATTAGATAGGTAGGTAGTACGAACTCCTACACTGCGAAGCACTGCGCTCGCCTCCGTGAGATGTTAAATCTTATTAAGCCCTGTAATTTCACTGGAAACATTGCCCTTCAATCCGAAATAAGTACAATATTATTGCGATAAGTAGCTAGGTTAGATAACTACATAGTACCAAGTTACCAAGTAAGTTACTAAGTGCTAGAGTTTATCGGTCTATCTTAATACTCCGTATATAGCGGTTATCGTTGAAATAACGATGTAGTTAGGCAATTTTAGTAGGCACTTTGTTTTTTGAAGCAATAATTTAATAGGATAAATATTATTTACGCTAAACTTTCCTACATATAAGTACCTATGGTATTATGTTGTACAACGGTACAACATAATACCATAGGTAGGTGGGATAAACGTATCCCAGTTATCCTCGTTTTTTTTTGGCAGAACATTCAATTCAATCTGAACCGATTTAAATAAGTCATATTTTTTCACAAAATAACGCTTTCACACTGACAGCACCGTAATAAGTTCGAAGACTTGTATCGCGAGTGGCGGACACACATACATCAATCATCACACACACAATTACAAACAGAACCAGAAATTTCCCTTGGAAAAAAATCCCTCAGAAAATATGTGTTCCCACCGGGAATCAAACCCAGCATTCGCTGCGTAGAAGGCAGCAAGTATGTAACCATATCCGAAGGCGATCAGTTCTTTCATCTCCTATATACTATATGTTATTATATGTATCCCACTATTATTATAAATCCGATAGTTACAAGTTAAAAGTGTAAGTGTGTAAGTATGTTTCTTCCCTCTTCACGCTTTAACGGCTGAACGGATTTCGATGAAATTTGGAATGTACGTAGATTATACCTAGGATTAACACATAGGCTACTTTTTAACTTGATAATAGTGGGAGAAGCCTCGGGACACGGCTAGAATAAAAAAAAATATATGTGCAAAGCATGCCTTTTTATGTTTTATCGTCAATTTGACTAATATTATCATTCCTTCACAGTGTACAACAAGAGCTTGGAATCTGACCTGAAGGGCGACACATCTGGCCACTTCAAGCGTCTATGTGTGTCCCTGTGCATGGCCAACCGTGATGAGAACCAAGGGATCGACGAGGGAGCCGCGAAGGCCGACGCTGAGGCCTTGGCCAGCGCTGGCGAAGGCCAGTGGGGCACTGACGAGTCCATCTTCAACTCCATTCTCATCACCAGGTCTTACCAGCAGTTGAGACAGGTGAGATTCTATTTAGCGCTTAAATATTTTTATGGTGAATACGGAAGCATTATACCGCGATTTTACTGATAAAACGACGATGCGGTAGACGGTAGCACGCTTACCTAGTAAAATACGTATTCACTCTTGACTTAAAGAGCACAGTGGTTTGCCACTAATAGTAAGAATAACACGGGCTTGTTTTAGTAAAGGTTTTGTTTGGAAGTGATCATACAAACTAAAACTAAATGCGTCTCTACTAAATCATACTAATATCATAAATTTGAAAGTTTATGAGTGAGTGCCTAATAACATAGTAGAAATATATATAATAATTTGTAACGTATATATATATCTAGGTAATGTGTAATCTGTGGGTAATCAGTAATGGCTACAAAGCGTTAATGATGATGGATCATGATGAAAGGTTGATACCATCTTCCACTCCAAATCAAAACTTTCTCCCTACCAAATTTCATCAAGACTTTCATTGACGCTTTCGCTCCAAAACTACAACAGAAGTTCTAGTTACGTTTCGATTTCTTTACTAGGGCATGACTTGACTATGACTGGACAAACGACGCTTTTACTTGACTTTGACTGGTTTTATGAAATACCTAGCTAATTTGAAAATTATTTATAACTTGTAACTGGCAAAGTATGTCTTTGGGGACTGCCGATAGAAGTGAAAAGTACATTATATGGATGGAATTGTGAGGTATCGAGTTAACTTAATTAACCATTATCAGTTGATCCCCGATCGTGAGCAATATGTATCGCGCTTAGAGCTCTACTAATATTAGCCGTTCGGTAACGATGACGCGAGTTCCATGATTTTAGTTCTCAACGCGCCTAAATAAGTTTTCACTGAATAAATTAATACATTTTATATTGACTCGTGTCATGATGCAATAAAATTCCGATTCATTGCGTGCATGTACTTATATTCACTTCTCTTTCTACCGCGTGCTCTTATCTCTTTTGGCTTGCAGCATAGCATTGATTGGATCCGCCAACGGCCGATGCACTTAGCTGCACTCTTAAAAAGTGAAATGAGTCGAAATGAGTACCAGAATGTCTCCTATAACGCGTGACCGTTTTCTCGGCATTCATGATAAAACCTGGATATTTAAATATTCGTCGAAATCTGTACAAAATATATGAGAAAAAACATATTTTTTTAGAATATTCATGAAATTTAAAAATGTCACACTACACCAACGTGCCTTTTTTTAAACCATTTTGGTCCATAATTTTATATCAGAAAACCTTTATTTACTAAACGAAGAACATTTTCAGCTTGTTCTTTTTTTTTGAGGCGCATTCCACTTAGATTAAAACCATGAAAAATCGAAGATTGTCACGCGTGACTTTCATTACCGTTTAGTCTTAGAATGTCCAATTCGCAAAAAATGTCCAATACGCGGAATGAAACAGCCATCATTTAAGATAGGTATTCAATATGCACCTTTGTATGCTAGTGTAAGAGTAATAATTGACTGTAGTTAAAAAGGTGTTCGCATTGACATACATGTCAGCGTTTATCAATACTCTCGTTATTATATTTCTAGCTGGCTAGGTTGTTAGCAGGAACAGCGAACCACTGCGCAATGTAAAGCATGCTCAATAACCCCAATTGCACAAATAAATAGGGACACAGCTTTACGGCCTGCATAATAATCTCTAATAAAACGATGTCCGCTTGTTCACCACATAACAATGTCGACGTAAGCGTATGAATCACGATCTTGTTATAGACGACTATGCAAGTCTACAGACGCCTTCCATCATCATTAATTATTAATGATTTGCGAACATGGTATGGTATACATAAGTATTGCGATATCAATGACCTAGCTTGTGGTAGCATTAGCAACAATAGCAACTGAAATGATTTAAGGATTTTAAAGGAGTACTATTTGCGCTTCCCGGCTTCGGCGATGATGATGTACAATATAAAAAGTGCCCAAAGTCCTTCCCTAATACTTAAACTTTCCTTACAAGATCAGCTTAGCCGTAATGAAGAAAAAACCCAATATACCTATAAAAGTGTTATTAAATAACAAATTCCTTTGAGTTACAAGTACTAAAAAAAAGTACAAAGTCCTTATCCAATAATTAATCTCTCCTTACCAAATTTCGTCCAGATAGATATAGCCGTGATACAGAATAAAAACCCCTACATATAACACACTTTGTGTCATTGCATAACAATTATAAACCCCCTATATACATATAACACATGTAGTGTCATTGAATAACAATTATAAAATACCTATACACAGAATACATAGTTTTAGTTTAGTTTTAGGAAATATAGGCAATTGACCTATACACATATATCACATGTATAGTGTCATAGAATAACAATTAAGAACCGCTACATATAACGCATATAATGTCATTGAATAACTAATGGCCTACTATGTCTATGTTACTGTCTCATATTATGAGCAGTTATTTCATTACTTTGTATGTTCGTCAGTTCTTCCAGGATGCAATCGTTGCACAGAATTTCCTTGCAGCTGTGTAATAGTTACTGGTATTTAGTTAGTACCGCCTCAGACAAACCTGTTCACAGCCTGACCTTCATTAGACCACGTTTTTTATAAAAAAACTGGGCCTTTTTGCGCTCTTATATTCAAAACATGATTGCAGGTTGCAAAATTTTATACAATTCTAAATTAGATCAGTTTATTTATGTACCGTACCGTACTCTACGGGATATATCGCATAAACACTGTGATTACGTTTCACACCAACTAGTTATAGCTAACCATCACTTGAACATAAGAAAACGTACATCACAAACAACCCAAAAGTTTGGTTAGCAACTACAATGTAGTTAGGTACTAAGTACTGAATAAGGTGCTATATAGGGCATTTCTGTTTCTATAACATTATATTACTCTATTAGTCATGCTAGGCAGAATTAAAGGAATAAATTTAGGAAGAAAATATAGTTTTTCCCACTCACAGCCCCACACTGAGTTCAAAGATTTGTATTGCGGGTGCCGGAAACATTCACATCACACATTACATCCAGAACCAGAAGCACAAATATCCCTAGGGAAGGAATTTTTTCTCCTGCCGGGAATCGAACCCAGGACCCACGGCGCAGATGGCGGAGACCTGTCCACTGCACCAGCTGGGTTGTCACAAGTGATGTTGGTTGATGGCGTCACAAGATGTTAATATTATAGATAAAATTCACCACTTGAAGCGTAACTTGGTTAGCTCAGTTGTTAGATCGGCAGAACACGACACACGCATCCGAGCGATACTTATACTTTCTAAATTATTCTTTTCCATCGATGTTTTTTGTACATACCTACGTTTTAAAGTGTATGTTTACTTTATTTCCAGATCTTTGCTGAATATGAAGCCTTAACCAGCAAGGACATCGAGGAAACCATCAAGAAGGAGTTCTCTGGAAGCATTGAAAAGGGCATGCTTGCTATTGGTGAGTGATATTCCAACGTTCTTCTATTAAGTTAAATTTACGATTCACACTCAAAACTCATGACTTCCACGCCAACCTCGGTACATAGATACCGAAACAGATAAGATAGGTACGTCGTTCTGTTATGTGTATTTAATTACTTTAGCCCTTACGTTTAGGAATTTGACACAAAAGATAACTAACAGATATAACATAAGCGATACATCAATCGGCTCAACCCTAAACATCGTCCACTTTTAGTATGAACCAGGATAAAAACACTTATCATACTAGTAACATAACATAGACGCTTTGACAGTTACATCCCCACACTAAGTTCGATGACTTGTGTCGTGGGTGCCGGAAACATTCACATCACAGACACAATCACAACCAGAACCAGAAACACAAATTTCCCTTTGGGGAGAAAACTTACGTTTCCGCGCATGAAATCCTGAGTGTTCATCCTAAGTATAAGCAGTTCTTTCTGTCGAAGAACTACCCGTTAGCTAAGTAGGGTGCGGTTGCCTTCGAAGTACCGGGTAGCGGGTTCGATACCTGGAAAAAAAACAAATTTTCTCTCCAAGGGAAATGTTTCTGGTTCTGGGTGTAATTGTGTGATGTGAATGTATCGGGCACCCACGACACAAATAATTGAACTTCGTGTGGGGCTGTGAATGTAAAAGTGTTTATTATTTCAAATTTCAACAAAATTCAAAATCATTGCTGCGTTTACAATAAAATTTAATTAGACTTTGATTTGAGTGTGAACATTAAACAAACCCAAAAACTTTGATAATAGGTATATTGTAATGATGATTACGAGCAATTTTTTATATATTTTTATACCTATCCATATACTACATCAGACCGCATGGTCATCCGGTATACTATCCTATCAGCTTGCCGCAAAAACATTTGGCACTTTTCGACAGATTTTACTACCTACTGCACAATTTAGATACAAAGGCGAATATTTCGTGGAGTAGGATTATATGGAACAAGCAAGCTATAACAAGTTGCAATGCCACTTAAAGAAAATAAGCTTTTTACCTCCTCCACGTTTATGATTGCCTAGTACTTTTATTGAAGTAGGTACTTAGTATGGTATTCCATACTAAAAACTTAGTGACTACATTATTAATGTTTGTTTGCCTAATAAAAAAAAACTTATATATTTATATTTAATTGTGAAACTAGAACCATTCTTGAATACACACAAAAAATCTATATATTTTTTTTTATTAGACTAAGCAAACGATTGACTACAATCACACCTGATGGAAAGTGACGATGTAGTCTAAGGTGGAGCACGCTTGCTTAGTAAATACCTATTCACTACTTTTGAATACTTTTGAACACACCCTAATTGTACCTACACAGATGACGGCCTCTTTGAGGCCTATGTGAATGATATAGACTTATCAAAATTCTTATGAACATAGACGAATCCGCGGGGCGCAGCTAGTTGCGAAACAAATCTAGAAGCTTCTCAACCGTTTAACAGTCCAAATATCACGTCATCCAAGGCCATAGGAGACCGAGTTTAACCTCGCTCTGTCATTCAACTGTGCAGTATTAACGTTATCACGATTATTATATTTCACACAGTATTTTATAGTGAATGTCATGAATAAGCATACAATAGGATTAATTACATGTGTACAAGGATAGCTATAAATATAGTCATAATGTTGGTACACGGAACCCGAAGGTTTAAATACCAAACGTAGGTGCTTATTTTACATTACAGATGGGTGGTAATCATGCTAAATAGGCCTTTAAGGCCTAGCTCCGCAAAACGGGTACTTTCAAAACAGAACTCCTCCTTAACACCTTGGTTTAATTAAAGACTTGAAAAAAATATATCTGAATTTTTTTAATCAAGTCATCGAAATATTATACAATACTAGTTGCAGCCCGCGGCTTGGCCCGCGTATAAAAAGAACATTATTTATCGGAACGATTTATGAAACTAAACCATTTTTTAATTCACCTGAACACACAAAATTTCATCAAAATCGGTCCAGCCGTTTAGGAGAAGTTTAGTCACATGCACACGTATAGAAGAATTGTATAAGTATAGCCATTCCCCACGGCTTCGCCCACTATTATCAAGTTAAAAAGTAGCCTATGTGTTAATCCTAGGTATAATCAACGTAGGTACATTCCAAATCCGTTAAAGCGTGAAGAGGGAATAAACATACTTACACACAAACATTCGGATTTATAATATTAGTAGGATAAAGATTTCGTTAATTCAAGTACAACATACCATGTTATTATCGTATACTACAACCAAAGGTGTGTGGCGAAGAACAAACTGCATAGGCCTCTACACTTTACTTGTTCAATATAATTCATGATTCGAGGGAATTGGAGTGTGAAATTGCCTCACGCCATAAATACGTCCAGAGTGCAAATAGGCAGCTGTAAGGAATGCCACAGATAGATTATACTAAATGTTTTACAAAAATCTCTTATTTTAGTAAAATGCGTGAAGAGCAAGGTCGGATTCTTCGCCGAGCGCCTGTACTACTCCATGAAGGGCTTGGGAACCAACGACAAGACTCTTATCAGAATCGTCGTGAGCCGTTCCGAAATCGACCTCGGAGACATAAAGAACGCCTTCGTCGAGAAATACGGCAAGCCCCTGGAGAGCTGGATCGCTGTAAGTAACCTTAGCATTCGAATATGGGGTTATATGGAAATAGTCACTAAAAATGGGAGTGGTATGGAACGGGTAACTAATAATAGGGGTGCCAATAAAGGGGTGATTAGGGAATGGGGTTTTATGGAACAGGTTACTTGAAAATATTATGTAACATGTATCTGTTACGTATAACTAATATTGATTAATAATAACAGTAAAGACCCGGGTGATAATGGAAAAGGAGTATGTATTAAGCTCGTAGATTGAAACTATTTGGGACAGATTTATATTTCGAGCGGGTAACTTATAATAGGGGTGACAGTAAAGGGGTGATTAGGGAATGGGGTTTCATGGAACAGGTTACTTGAAAATATTATGTAACATGTATCTGTTACGTATAACTAATATTGATTAATAATAACAGTAAAGACCCGGGTGATGATGGAATAGGAGTATGTATTAAGCTCGTAGATTTAAACTATTTGGGACAGATTTATATTTCGAGCGGGTAACTTATAATAGGGGTGACAGTAAAGGGGTGATTAGGTAATGGGGCTTTATGTGAAGGAGGTGTACCGTTTGCTGTATGTATAATGAATGTGAATGCTTATATTTTTATCGGTTTGAAGCGTACATAGATTATTTGTTTTTGCTTGGCTATTCTGAAATTATGATTAAAGAATGCCATTGAGTTTTTGTTCTAATAAATAAAATTCAAAACGATATGGAATCGATATTGATGAGTGTAAAAAATTGTGTTTATATTTTAAATAGACCTGTGATGTTGCAATTATAATGGGAATGTTAGACATCTAACTAGCACTTTTATAACACTTACTAACTATAATATTATCTAACTTGTATATGTTGTATGTATAGATATAACATTATTGTCGCCTTGCATTATATTTTGCTAACCTTAGATATTATACTAATATTTTATTGATCATTAACACTAATAATTAACCTTTTTTTCATCATTAGATTTCAAAAACTTAATTGATTTGGTGGATGAGCTATTATTTAATGCATGGAATTGTAATGTTATCTATATAATGTGTATATTTTTAAATCAAAACTGACCCATATTTTCAAAATACTAGACGCACAAAGTATTTTAATTTGGCACTGAACTGCCAAGACATTATACATTATCATATACACTATCATCGATTAATACCTTCAACCTATTTTCTCATTAACATTCCAAAATTATACAGATCTATTTAATACAATAGTCAGAAACTATCAAAATTGTACCATCGAATTAAATGGTTATACAAAATGTAAATATTTTGAAATCTCGAGAGAACGAGCAGGTTTTCAAACATCGGCTTTCGTTAGTTTAGAGTTTAGGCGATTTGAACGTTTTCATGTGTTGCTAACACTGCGGGTATGAATGAAGTTACTAATTGGTAATGTTCCAATTTATTTCTACTGGGAATCACATAATCTTATCTATCTGAAGAAATAACTATGGAGTCTATCTCGCTTCCAATTATTACCTATCTAAAACGAATTAGTAGACATAGCATGTTTTTATTATGTTCTATGAGTCTAATAATAATAGAAATATAATTCGTATTAAAAGTAAGTAATTTTAAAGATTTTTTTAAATAAGTGTTCCTATTTTGTTTTTTTAAACACCGAGACGTCCAACTTTATTGCGTAATTTATTCTCCATCCAAAGCCTGTCTGGAAGATATCGCTTTTAGCGATAAGACCGCCTATTGTTACACTTTTGTTTTGTAAATAATTATTTTCTGTTTTGTTTTTTGTCTTAATTAAGGTGTTCAATAAAGAGTTTATCTATCTATCCTAATCGAATTGTACTACGTAATGCAGATGTAAAATGTATATTTGAATTTGCGTATCTGGCAGTAGTCATTAACTTTCATGAGTGCCTCTTTGGGGCCCATGTGAATAAACGAATTTGAATTAATTTAAGAGCTTTATCAGCATCCAGATGCTACGTCTACTCTTGTTCTTTAACGATAGTGGTACAGCGACAATCGATATGAAATTGATTAAACTCGGATAGATTCGATTATTGGCGCATGTCTCAAAGATAAATATGGAAACGTCTAAAGAAGAGTGGTCCATTTTGATTACAGGACGACACATCGGGTGATTACAAGAAGGCCTTACTGACCGTTGTCGAATAATAGGGGCTCGAGTGGCCGGGACATCAATTCCACCTGAATTCGAATACTTAAGTTTAATTTCTGTCAATTAGGACTAAGATCTCGTGCGCTAGTGACGCTACCAAACCTTTTGCAAAACTTTAACTCGAATAATACTTGATTTGAAAGGTCGGTTTCGTCACCAGCGCACTGCGTTAGGTTATCCGTGTCGGTTGTATATTTCTCTCGAAAGATCTGTATATTTTGCTTCTTCTTTTTCTTTCCTCACGGCCATGCGATCGCACTCTAGTTACAGTTAACCGCTTCTGTGTCGTGCATGCGGGCTCGGTGAAGTCACAAAGTAGTTCCTAGTCTTACGAGTAGTTTGATTTCAGGACGAGGTAGGAGGTACCATGGGCCACCTCCTCTCTACGATGAGTTACTAAGCCACTGCTTTTAAACACTCAATATTACGAGCGCCGTACTGACCCGTAATAATTATATATGTAACATGATGAAATAAACTATTCAGTTCAGTTGCACTAAAAGTTTGCATTTATAAAAACATATATCACTAATTTTAAGTTAAAATTGTGCACGTGTAGAGTACAGGAAACTATGGGCCAGTTTTTATTTTCGACTTTTCTTTGGCTAACTTTGAACTTGGCGTTTTCGGTGTTCACAGGAAGACCTAACGGGTGACTTCAGGAATGTGCTAGTCACACTGTGTGCTTAATCAAATCAAGCAAAATTTATTTTTATATGAATATTTGTTTTACGCTTGGCATGTTAAAGTAGATGTAAAGAATCTCAACATGTTGTTACAAGTACAATGTAATATTGCAGGATGATACGAAAGGAGACTACAAACGAGTGTTACTGACTCTAGTGTCATAAGAGAGCATAATAAGACTACAAAATGATTCAAATTATTCCGTGCTTGAATGCCTTTACATTGTATAACTGTTGAATGTTGTAGAAAACAAAGCTTGATATTTTTGTGAAAATGAGATATTTATTGGTGCTGTAGTTTTGTTTACACCTATTTACATTTAATTATTATTAATTAAACTACTATTCTATGTTCCGTGTTGGTTTTATTCGACATCCCTGATCCCTTCCTTTGTTATCTGCAAAGGAAAAAAATATCAAACACTAACAAACACACACACACAGGTTTCATGTTATATGGTAAAATTTTCACGAAGTTGTGCTTCATAGCGTGTGTGATGTGAATGTTTCCGGCATCCACGACAAAAGTCATAGAGTGGGGCTGTGAGAGAGCGTAAAAAAAAAACAAAGATAAACCGCTTGATGACCGCCTCAAGACAAATGTGTTGTCTTATTTGGCGCTCTACGTTCAATTTCCATCAAATGACAAAAACATTTTTTTCGCTTTTGCACTCACAGCCCTACACTAAGTTCGATGACTTATGTGACGTGGGTTCCGGAAACATTCACATTACCCACACAATCATACCCAGAAACAGAAACACAAATTTCCCTTCGGGAGAAAACTTGTGTTTCCATCGGGAATCGAACCCGATGATACCCGCTGCTTAGAAGGCGAACGTACAACCAGCTAAGCCAACGTGCAGTTCAACCTACTAATATTATAAATGCGAAAGTTTATGTGTGAATATTTGTTACCACGTATCTCCGTAACGAATAAACGGATTTTGATGAAATTTAGAATCTAGATAGTTTAGGCTCCGTACTTTTTCACTGCCTCTATGATTTTCTTAATTCCTTCTGAGGTGCCACCAATATTAGTTTGGACTCGCCAGGCGAGTCGCCGGCACTGCATACTAATTTAAATGGACTCGCTAGGCATTGTTGAATGCGTTTTTTTCTTAAATTATAAACCTAGTCATATATACGAGCCACAGTGTAAATGTTCATATTAGCACTCGGCACTGAATGTGTTACTTAATTAAATTGCTCGTTGGCTGCTGGTTGTGATTCTGTATGTGATGTTAATGTTTCCGGCACCCACGACACAAGTCATATAACGTAGTGTGGGACTGCTAGTGTGAGAGCGTTTATGTTTAATTAACGCGGGCAAAGCCGAGGGACACGGCTAGTATTTCCCATATTTTAACTATAGAAGATTTATCAAACGTATAATATTTTTATGAATATGGTTTGTATTTATTTATATGTTTTCTTATTCTTGGCGCGATTTCAACAATGCCGTACTCACGATTATTAAGAACCCAGGAACCCCCGTATCTTTTGGCAACAGTCCAGTCTGCGCATCGAATGATAGTAATGATACCGACGGATATTGACGCAATCTGCCGGCTAAATTTATGACTTCCCTGTCCTAGATCAGTTTGAGAATGGATTTAACCGACTTCACAATAATTAAACGCGAGCAAAGCTTAAAAAAACCGACTTCACCGCTTTTTCTTCGGAAGCCTTGATCAGAATACATGAAGTTTTGCCGCAGAAGTGAAAAAATGGCGTTGTTGATTTTGTATAATTTTCCAAAACGTGTGATTCTTAGAGTGTTAATGCGTAATAATGGTGGATTATTAACCGTTAATACTTAGTAAATGTGCATAAGTGTAGGCAAGTCATACAAAGTTGAAAAACGTGATTTTCGCCTTCGCTCCAGAACTCCAATACAAGTTCTAGTAAAGTTTCTACCACTTTATTAGGGCATGACTTGACTGGACCTTGAATCTTTTACTTGACTATGACTTGAGACTAGGACTTTTAATATGAAATATATTATTACTTGACACTGGCTAAATGCACAAGATTGGACCTTGAATCTTTTACTTGACTATGACTTGAGACTAGGACTTTTAATATGAAATATATTATTACTTGACACTGGCTAAATGCACAAGATCGCAAAGCAAAAATTAAAAAAAAAACGGTAGTCGGTTTTTTTAAGCTTTGCTTGCATTTTAATGATTATACGAACGACGGTCGCAAGTCTATCGATATTGTATCGTTTGCATTTAGGAGAGTGTGCGCAGGAATTACATGAGTTAATTCCACCATGCCCCTTTTACTATCTAACAATCAGACAAACTGTCAAGCGTCATCCATTGATCGTTGACATACCTCCAGTTCGCTCAAAGCGTTTTGCTTCTACGTTCATCATCCTTACAGCGAAGGAGTGGAACTCATTGCACGCGTTATTACCCGAGGGGTATAATCTGGGACTCTTAAAATCAAGAGTGAATAGGTATCTCCTAGGTAAGCATGTCACACCTTCGGCCGCATCATCACTTTTCATCAGGTGATAGTGGTCAAATGTTTGCTTATTTAGCATTAAAAAAAACACGCAAGCGTTTGTCTGTTCGCCGAGGAAACTGCTGGGCAAGTGGAATCAACAAATGGAATTAATAATTAGGATTTGTTTTGTTAATTCTATTTATTATTTACCGTCCATGCCCCTCGGCTTAGTCCGCGTCAATAAATTGAATAGTAGCCTATAGATATGTTAAACCAGGGTATAAACTATGTATAATATGTTAATTTCATCTAAATCCGTTCCGCTGTTACAGCGTGAAGAGAAACAACAAACAAACAAACGCATTCACACTCACAGCCCCACACTAAGTTTAAAGACTTGTATCGTGGGTGCCGGAAACATTTACATCACACACACATTACACCCAGAACCAGAAGCACAAATATCCCTTGCGAAGGAATTTGTACACCTGCCGGTAATCGAACCCAGGACCCACGGCACAATGGGCGGACACCTGTCGACTGGTTCTGGGTGAAATGTGTGTGATGTGAATGTTTCCGGCACCCACGCTACAAGTCTTTGAACTTAGTGTGGGCCTGCGAGTGTGAATGCGTTTGTTTGTTTGTTTATCAAAGAGGAAAAAATCAATAGAACTATAGTAGGAGTGATCCAATACAAATTCCAAATGTTACGTTGGCTTAATGAACTGCCCGTTGGCTTAATTGGGTGAGCGTTCGCCTTCTAAGCAGGGGTATCGGGTTCGATTCCCGACGGGAACACAAGTTTTCTCCCCATGGAACATTTGTGTTTCTGGTTCTGGTTGTGATTGTGTGTGTGATGTGAATGTTTCCGGCACCCACGACACAAGTCATCGAACTTAGTGTGGGGATGTGAGTGTGAAAACGTTTATGTTAAAAAAAATGGTTGTACCTGAAAGCTGGCCACAGCTGCGGGCGCATCGTTACTTTTCATCAGGAGAGCCAGCCGACCGCCGCGTGACGTCAGCAGGACACGTTTGTTGCAGCGATGTGACCACGCGTCTCCGAGGGAACCGACCGTGGATCCGCTTGAGAGGCCCAGACGTGTGCTCATTTCATTTGTTAGGACAACCTGTCACAACAGTTCCTAAGTATTAATACATTTAGTTATACATAGGGAGCAGTTGGGTGACAAATATGCGGAGAATGAAGGTAGATTCAAATTCAAACTGTTTATTAAACCTATTAATATTATAAATCCGAAGGTTTGTGTGTAAGTATGTTTGTTCCCTCTTCACGCTTAAACCGCTGAAAGGATTTAGATGAAATTTGAAATGTACATAGCGTATACCTAAGATTAACACATAGGCTACTTTTTAACTTGATAATAGCGGGCGAAGCCGCGGGGCACGGCTAGTCGTAAATATAGGTATACATGCTGCTTGCAGCTCTTAAATAAAGTTAGAATCATGCGGTATGTATTGTTCCTCATAGGGCATACAATATTTCAAGAAGTAGAGTAATTTATATAATACTAGCCGTGCCCCGCGGCTTCGCCCGCTATTATCAAGTTAATAAGTAGTCTATGTTTTAATCCTATGTATAAGCTATGTACATTCCAAATTTCATCCAAATCCGTTCAGCCGTTAAAGCGTGAAGAGGGAACAAACATACTTACACACACACTTACACACAAACTTTCGGATTTATAATATTAGTAGGATAATATATATAGATAAATGTCTTAAATCATGCAATTTCCGCAAATTACATCAATAAGACCGCAATATTATAAGGTACAGTGAGTATGTCAACAAATAATTAAATTAGTTTAAATAAAATGATAAATCTACAATTAAAAAAATCCCAAATTAAGAATAATAAGATTTATTAATGATAACTATGTTTATTAATGTTATCAAGTCCTAGTTTTACAATATAAATATTTAAGTTATAAACAGGTTAAGGGCAATTTAGACAATCAATGACAAATGGGTATAATTTGTTTTTGAATTAGTGCACTTCTTTTTTACGTAATTCTTAAGACATATATAAAAAAACTTTTATCTTTTTAAAATCAACAACGCAATTTTCGCGGCAATACTGGTTACTTAGTATTAAATATCCTAAAACATTGTGTACTCACAGCAATCTGTTGATCAACTGCTATCCTCTGCAACTCTGCCATCTGTCTAAAGAGCAGGCCGGTCCTCTGCCTCGCAGATATTCCCTCTTTGAATGGAAATATTATAGAGTCTATCACTATCAGTCTTATCTGAAAAAACAAATGTAATATATACAGCTTCAGACTCATCCTGATGATGGACAACTAAGTTGTTCGAAACTGGTCAACATATTTTAAGCAGTATATAATCTTGCAACATTATATTGTGTTTGTGTTTTGTGGAGAATGCGGATTGACATAACTAATACTAATGGAAAAGGAAGATATTTTTTTAACGCAAGCTGAAATCTTGTTCTGAACCAACTTAAAAAAAGGTTCTCAATTCTGCATTATTGTTTGTTTTTTTTTGTTACGCGATTACATGAAGTCCACAGTATCGTTTTATAAACAATATTTTTTAATTTGTTGTGTGTTAAGTTGGTCCCATATGAAATTTGTGAAGATCTATAAGATAAAGACATATATATCTGGTAAGAGTCATTAACTTTCATGAATGCCTCTTTGGAGCCCCATGTGAATAAACGATTTTGATTTTTATTATTTTAATTCACATATTATCTATCTTTGTCTCATATAAGATTATTTTAAGCTTTGCTTATACTAAATGCTTATTAATTATTACTTTTTGATTATCAGCTATAAACTTTGGCAGTCTGTGCATAAAAGCACAGAACTTCTCGATGCCAAATGCATTCACATAATGCAGTTTCTTCAATGCATCATCTACATTTAAATGTTCATTTGAAGGCACAAGTAGTTGACATTTCCATATGCTGGCATTTAATATTTCTGAAATAGAAAACATCATTAAGTCTTATGTATTAGTGGATAAATCATTTTATTGCAATGACAAATTTCTAGCCATTTATTTTTTTGTAATTGCTCTCACTTGTGAGTGCATTTGTTCTCCGCAGTAAGTTCAAAGATTTGTTTAATGGAAACCAGAAACATTTACATATCAGAACCATAACCAGAAGCACTTATGCCCCTTAGGAAAGTAATTGGTGCTCCTGCCGGGAATTGAACCCACGGCCCACTAGTCTGACTATGTTACAATAAAATCTGCATTATTACATAGATTAATGTTTGACTTCTGAATTGCTTATACTTTTAACTAACTACTTATACTTATGATCTTCTATTTAACTGACATTCTATTTAATACAATTACATTTATTAACTCTTGAAACAATTTTTAATTACTGAATTTAATTAAGCAACTTGTTTTAAATTACACTGCCAAGGCTCATCAAGGCTCGGATATGGAAAACTATTATAACACCTTTGACCAACATTTTAGTCCCTATTTAAATACAGAAGTAAAAATATTTTTTTATTGTTTTCTAATATTTGAAAAAAGAACATATATTCTATATGGCTTACCTCGGAACCTAGGAAGAGTAAAGTTTGTGTTTGTGTCTATATATAAAGCTTCCGAGTTTAATCCTCCAAGAGTGGTTGGTATCTGGACAGACGCACACAACTGTAAGCTGGAAGAGATATCCGATACTAATGCCATAAATAAGAAAGTCTTACTATCCGTTGTGGGATTTTACATAGCCAAACACATTTGAATAGTGTTTGAGTTAAGTTTATTGTAGGGACACACTATAGGTATACAGGAACTGCTCGTTGGCAAGATGCATGTGCATTTGCCTTCTAAGCAGGGGTATTGAGTGCGACACCTAGCAGAAACACAAGTTTTCTTTCCAATTTGTGTTTCTGGTTCTGGTTGTGATTGTGTGTGTGATGTGAATGTTTCTGGCGCTCATGACATAAGTCGTAGAACTTAGTGTGGGGCTGTAAGTGTGAAACTGTTATAAACCAAGTTACAGATTAATCATAGTTTGTAAGGTATGGTATTGTAAGCAGCACGAGTCAGTTGTTGCACACCCTTCTATAGGCTAAATTATATATGTATGTAATAAATGTTATTAATCGCTACATATTTAAAACCAATGAATATATTAACACCATTGGATACTTATAGTGAAGTAAAGGAGTGGAAAGCGAACAGTGTGTTCCATGAGAATCTAGATCTATATATGTATATCTATATTATAGATACATACCATAGTTGTGTTTTCCCTGTACCAGGTAAACCTAGTAGTTCAGTAAGGGAGCCTAGCTGAATACCGTCGTTTCCTAAAATATTATCGAGGCTTTGACTGAACGTGGGAATCGAAGGCCGGCTGGTATCTCTCTGAAAAGGACACGAATGTAATAAATATTATTGGAAGGTAACATATTTTCGAGGTAAATAATAAAGCAATAAATAACCGTACTTGCCACAACTCCGCAGCATGGTAAATTTTATTAGCTTTCATTTGTAATTTTAATATCAATGTAATATGTTTAATTCTCAATAAGATTATGATTTATGAAATAAATTCAAATAAAAAAGTTAAAAGAAAAGTTCCCGGTATAAGTTCTAACCACAGACCACAATTCACATACTATACCTCTGACCATAGATGATAGAAGATAATACACATACCCTTCTGACGGTCACACGTGAGCGTCAATACTGCGATTGTCCTTAAACTAGTTATTGAATGTTGGAATAGTAGCAAAAAGGTACTTCTTCCACAAAGGAAGTAATTTAATGCCACCAGCAAACCCAGCCACATTACGAGATATCCCACCCCGCGAAAGCACCAAAAGAAGGTATCGCAAGGAAAAAAAGACCGCCCCCTCAGCTGCATCCACACCACTCCCGGAAACTCAACAAAGGCATGCATTTGTACCATACACCCAAACGGCCTTGGCGGAAAGCCAGAGACAGCAGTCTAACCAATACCCGAAGAACCTTCATTCCAACACACGCCTGGCACCCACTGTGCCCTCTAGTACACAGGACAACCAACAGGAAAAAAGACCCCCCTTTACAAACCAAAACAACAAAAGCCCCGAGGTCCTAAACCTACCAATCAGAATACAACAGAATCAAGATAACCCCCAACAGAGGATCCAAAATCCAAAACCAGGACGCCCCATTAACCAGGCCAGTGTCAGCACCGAAAACACCTACCCAACAAACCAGCGAGTAACATTTGAGCCCGTGACGCGATCAGCACCGACAAGAGCTGTCACACAACCCCCACATTCAACCAAACCATCAATACAAACCGCCTCCACACCATACTTTACACACAGCATGCACCCGCTGATGCATCCACGGTCATATATAGCAGAAGAATTAATGGCTGACACCCCAACCTGCGCAACCAACCAACCCCCCCACAGGCACGACCCACCACCTGGAATGGAAAACACAAAAATACCTCATTACTACGCACCAGATTCGCTGCCTAACACAATGCCCCAATTTCACCCCAACGCAAACTCCATTGGGAACCCCACGCATGCACTGCTGGGGATCCTAGTGGAAATTCTGACAACCATCGCTTCGGGAGGAGATATCCGCCTCGCAGCTATGAGAGGACTGTCCAGACTTGGCGGACACCTCCATGGATAGATCAGCACTAAGAATACTTTACTGGAACCCCGGGGGCATTCGAAACAAGATCCCAGCCCTCAAAGTCTTAGCACAACAACAAGATATTCATATAATTCTACTGGGAGAAACCAAACTAAGGGCCAGCCAAGACTTCAGGGTATCAAACTACGCCGTGTACAGAAGGGACGAAGTCTCTCCAAAGGGAATCCCATATAGGGGAACAGCGGCCCTAGTCAGAAGAGACCTACTACATGAAGAACTAAAACTCCTCGAGTTTACTGAAACACGAACAGTAGGTGTAAGAATTAACATAGCTGGGAAAGAGGCGAAAGTTTATGCTGGCTACCGTCCCCCCTCAGCCCGACTAGACACAAACGACCTCCGCAAAATAATGGATGGGCCCACTCTCCTGGCTGCCGATCTAAATGCCAAACACAGAGCATGGGGCTCAAGAATTATCACTCCTGTTGGAAAGAGACTCCTACACGACTCTCAAAAACACGGTTATGAGGTACTGGGCCCCGACAGCCCTACCCATGTACCAGCAAATCCACTTCACTACCCTGATGTACTAGACATAGTACTGTGCCAACATTTGCCCTGCCCCGTTCATCTGGAAGTACTATATGACTTAGACGAGCAGCATCTCCCGGTGCTGATTACACTCAAAGCTGACGCAAACTTCACACCTATGAGACCGCCGCGCCACAAGACAGACTGGCAAGCATACCAAACAGCCCTTGGAGACATCAATGTGGGCAACATTGCGACGACCGAAAATGTCGAGTTCTACACAACCTATATCACCGACCAAATCAAAAACGCCTTGAAAACTGCCTCCTGCCTTGTACCAACCACCAACAAAAGAGAAGAGCTGCCTAGACAACTACGCACCAGCTTGAGCAAAAAAAGGAAACTTAGAAAACTTTGGGCCCTCACTCGATGTCCAAGAATCAAGAGAGAATTGAACACCATTACAGCCTCTGTTGCGGAAGCCATAAAAGCCTGGAGGGGTGCCTCCTGGGATAACATCATCGAGAAAGCAGCCGACCACGATACCAGCCTCCATCACTTAAACAAAATGTTGACCCAAGCCAAGACAACAGTATGCCCTTTACTGGACGCTGCTGGTACCAGAAAATACTCAGCTCCAGATAGAGCTGAAATCCTAGCAAACCACCTAGAGACACAATTTCAACTGCACAAAGACCCTCCCCAGATCACGGAGTCGATCAAGGACCACCACAGGAAAATCGAATGCGAAGTAGAAAACTTTTTACAGAGGCCAATGGAGGATCTCACAGGGGTCCAATTCATTTCACCAGCAGAGGTATGGAAAGCTGTCCAACACCTCCCAAAGAAAAAGGCACCTGGCCCAGATGACATTCCAAACACAGCTCTCACTCAGCTGCCTCGCAGAGGATTGGTGGCCATAACCAAGCTCTTCAACGGAATACTGAGAACGGGATGCTTTCCCTCTGCCTGGAAAACAGGGAAGGTAATAGTTCTCCCTAAACCGGGGAAGGATCGCCGCCATGCGAGCAGCTATCGGCCCATCACATTACTACCCCACATTGCCAAACTCTTCGAGAGGCTACTACTGAGAAGGATAACACGAGACATCACACCAAGAACGGAACAGTTTGGTTTCCGTACGGACCACTCAACAACCTTACAACTAACCAGAGTCCTGCATCTGCTGGCGGATGAACACAACAAAGGCCACCGCACAGTCGGTGTCTTCTTAGACATCGAAAAAGCATTCGACCGCGTGTGGCATAAGGGACTCATCTACAAACTGCTACAAACGCCGGTCCATTCGAAACTTATCCAAACAATAGCATCATTCCTAAAGGATCGACGGTTCTTTGTGGCAGTAGAAGACGCTGCCTCAGACTGCCGCCAGATTGCGGCCGGAGTCCCCCAGGGAAGCTGCCTGTCGCCGGCGCTCTACGCGCTCTACACCAATGACATCCCACTCCTGGAAGAAAACCACCTACAGCCAGGAGAACCGAAGGTAGAGCTCGCGTTGTTCGCCGACGACAGCGCCTATTTCGCCTCATCACGCCACGCGGCGGTTGCTGCCCTCCAAGTACAAAAACTTCTGGACATATTACCGATATGGTTGGACAAGTGGAGGATGGCAGTAAACCCCGGGAAGACAGTGGCCATACTAACAGGAGCCCAAAGAAGACTCCCAGATCCACTAAGACTAAGGGGACAGGAAGTAAAATGGGAACCAACGATACGCTACCTGGGTGTATACATCGACAGAACGATCAGCATGCGCCCACACGTAGACCATGTCATTCGCCAAACAAAAACCGCAAGAGCAATGCTCAGTCCAGTACTCAGATCCAAACTACCTCTCAAAACGAAAGTAGGAATCTACAACACATACATACGTTCACGTCTAACATATGCAGCACCTGCGTGGTATGCGCTGTGTCCAGAATACCAAAGGAAACGACTACAAGCCCAACAAAACCTAACACTACGCACATGCACAGGAGCAGGCAGATATGTGCGTAACGAAGTCATCGCCAGAGACCTCAAAATCCAGAGCATCGAGCAGTTCGTGGAAAGGCTAGCGCGAAGGATGTACGACCGAGCTGACAACGGCAGACACGTACACCTCCAGAACATCGCTCCGCTTCATACTCGCCCCCCGGAAGTAAGGACTAAGAAAGCCCTACCCCGAGACATACTTTGTCAACCACATCATAGCTAGTGCCACGACCAAACCCTACCAATCCTACTTAGGTAGCAAAACCCATCCAACCATCCCAGTGGTGTCAACCACACAAAATAGTCCACAGCAGGGTAACCGCAGCTATAAAGGGTCCCACCAACGCCAGGGACCAAGCGCGAGACCTGCACCAAGTTACCCGGGGGCAGTAGCCCTCGAGAGTTCAAGCCAGGGTAAAGAGCCTTGCTCGAATCCCTCCCTGCCGCTCCCCCCTATAAAGGAATGGCGGAAGAATCCAACAACAACAAAAAGGTACTGTCAGTCACCGTCACCTGTCATTAGCGAAATTGCGGTGTCAAATTAGCCGCACGAAACCATACAACTCATAAAAGTTGAAGTTGATAATTTCGATAGTAAATAAACAAGTTCAATTTTTTAACTTGGAAAAATAAATCATATTTAAGCCTTACCAATGATGAACCATAATCAAATGAATATGCACGTGCCTATGAACCCTGTGGGTGCGTCACCAAACGTCGGCATGCAGATGCAAGTGCCAGGGCCTATCATGCAACAGCAATCCCCTCAGCAAATGCAGCCTGCTATGCCTCAGCAAACACAGCAGGATAAGATGGACAATATCTCCAAAGTGAAGACCCTGATGGGGTCTTTGAGAGATTCTATACCGGTACACACTTATCAACCAATAGTTTATAATACTTATATGTTGGTATAGTTATTATAACAACATTTTTACACCAGCCTTGACCCGCGGCTATGCCAGTGTTGGCTGCATTACATAGGGAAACTACTTAGCTTCAAAGATGAATACCAAATTGGATTAGTTTGGTGCACATTTGCCTTTTAACCAGAGGGTCTTAGCACATTCACTGTGGATGACTCATCACTGGGTCTTTTTGTAGTACTCACCCTATGGGCATGAGTCCTAACAAGTTTAAAGACAACCGATGTTACCCGGGTGTTCAATTAGGGTTGCCAGTACCTACTTACCTATAACATATATTGTTTGCAATAACGAGTCAAATCCATAATTAAAGCTGCACAGAGAATGTGTTACAGTCGCAAGGTAATAGGTGTCTTCTAGGCTGAATTGCTCCAACATTGACTACATTGTCGCTTACTATCAAGTGAGATAGATCTTAAATATAAAAGAACAAGCCATAATTTAATTTTAATGTTGATGCAATAGCGAAAATAATTAACAGTTTATTATTTCAGATGACATTGAAGTCGGCAGCTCAAATTTTGCATCAAAATCATACTGTGGACTCCAATTCACAGTAAGTTTTCATTGCTAGATCTATTATTTCCTTAGTAATAAACATGTTTTGTAACTTATATTCATAAGTACATGTTACAAAACATGTTACAAAACATGTTATCAAAATGCAAGGATCCTTATGATCTACACTGTCTAAGCATGTGCAAATATGTGACTTACATAATCCATAATCCAGTCCATGAAAATGTGTTGTGTGTTTGTTACTTTTTTACATACACAGACACTTTTTTTTATACTACACTTCCACACTATTACCTACACAAAAATGGCAATGAACCTCACTTTATATATAGATAATTATTACAGTAAGATTTATTACTAACACTTCATTAAATTTAATATGTAGATAAAAATTACATTAACAATTACTGTAAAAAATACCTAACAAAAAGCTATGTTATGTGTTACCGGAGAGAGTCGCTGTAACCCAGCTATACAGGCTCTTAAGAGACCTAGTGCTGGGGACAGAGAATCACAAAAGAACATAATTTCGTAATAATTATTCACATAAATGTTGTATCCTAAATCATAATGAACCAAACACTGTTCTTCCTGAATAAATAACTTTCTATCATTATTTTTTTTATCTTTACTGTCAAAGAGCTGGACCAATCTTCAAAAAGTAGCCTATTCGCTATGCCAGGGTAAAGTTTATTTACATACCAAGTTTCATCATTCATACCTTGTTTCACACGTATTAGCCACACACACATTAAGTGTTTATAAAAAAAATGCATTTATACCACCTATAAGAAATAAAAGTATACATGTATAGTGTGATAAAAAAAATATACTAAGTAAAAAATAAAACTCTAAATCTGTCTTATGACCTAAATGTATTGAGATAGAATATTAATTTGAGTTGTTTAGTGCAAGGTCAAAAGTTGAACATTGGTGCTTTAGGTATACCTGTTGTAGAATCTCATTGTTTAATACCTTATTCCAGAAAAAGCATAGACAATCCTGTACCCAGATTTGACAAGAATTTGGAAGAATTCTTCTCAGTTTGTGATCAGATGGAACTACATTTGGTAAGCAAAATTAATTTTACTTAACCATAGCTGCCGTGAAGAAACCAAACATTGACATCAAAAATATGTAAACTTACACCATAAATCAGCGTTAGTCAATAGCGTTTTGCTAGTTCGATTTTCCCATGCATTTTTATCAGTTTGTACTTATAGCTAATATGAATTATTTTTAATTAGAAATTGCTTGCATTTTTTTTTTTTTTTTTCATTTAAATGCTCATTCATTAGAAATTTAACATGAATTGATAATGTAAATTCTCATATTTTTGATGTCAACGGTAGGTCAATTATCTTTCACGGCAGATAGTAACCAGGTGGTTGCTTAACTGACACAGAGTCTCATTAGCCATTAAAATACTGCTGCTGTTTCAATTTCGATTCTGTT
The DNA here is from genome assembly GCA_948107665.1 of Lomographa bimaculata. NCBI lineage: Eukaryota > Metazoa > Arthropoda > Insecta > Lepidoptera > Geometridae > Lomographa > Lomographa bimaculata. Next base: position 9,398,157 of record OX403604.1, on the reverse strand, counting down.
GCTGTTTCTGATTTTGTTTCAGTTTCTGTTTCAGTGCTAGTTTCTGTTTAAGTTTTATTTATATAAATAACAGAACCAAAATGAAACAGCAGCAGTATTTTAATGGCAAATGAGACTTTTTGTCCCTTTGTGTGTGTTCCGGCACCCACGACTCAAGTCATCGAACTTAGTGTGGGACTAAGTAACATTTAAACCTTAAAACAATCGTCTAAAATTGATATAAAAAACGAAATTAATTTATTAAAAAAAGTAAATTAATTTATTAATGAGGCTTAATTTTTGGGACTTAACAAATCCTAATTATATACAAAGAAGTCCAGTATATTATTATTAGCTAATCAATCAACTAAGTTCTCGAACTATCGATTACTAAAGTACAATAAGTTTAATAGCAGCAATACATTGTAGTTATTTGTGCAGTCAGAGTAAATACTGAGTATCGAAGTGCTCGGTAACTTATTGACCTGGCAACAGTCTAATCACTGTTTGCTATTATCACTGATGTCTTGACGTATCACTTCTTAATACTAATAAACCTATCACATCCTTTGGGTTTACAATTATATCATTGTTTTTGTTTGAAGAATACATGAGGGAGGTCGTAAGGCATTATATCACATGTTTAGAAGCAAGTGTTATATTGGCAGTGTTTCTATACAACCACTTTCTTAAAAATAATTTAAAGAGAGTTCATTGCAGAATCGCGCCTGTCAACCGCCTTCAATAATTTAACGTAAGCAAAGCTTAAAAAAACCGACTTCACCGCTTTATCTTCGGAACCTTGATCAGATTTAATGTATTGCAAAACAACAAACAAACAAACAAACGCATTCACACTCACAGCCCCACACTAAGTTCAAAGACTTGTATCGTGGGTGCCGGAAACATTCACATCACACAATACACATTACACCCAGAACCAGAAGCACAAATATCCCTTGGGAAGGAATTTGTGCCGGGAACTCCTGCCGGGAATCGAACCCAGGACCCACGGCGCAGAGGGCGTACACCTGTCCACTGCTCCAACTGGGTCGTCAAACGCATTATTGACGATAACTGAAAAACTAGAGATCAGATCTTGATCAAATTTAAATGGGACCAATTGGAAAAAAACATTTTCAAACTAAAAAAAAATAATTGCGAAATCGGTTCACGTGGAAAAAAGGAATTAGGTAATACACATAAAAAAAATACAGTCGACTTGAGTACCTCCTCCTTTTTTGGGAAGTCGGTAAAAAAAAAGGTTCTTCTGTTTGTTTTTTTTTTGTATGTATGTTACGCGATATCTCCGCCAATTGTGAATCGATTTTGATGATTCTTTTTTGTTTGGTAGAGTGTACTTCAGAGGTGGTCCCATATAAATTTCATCAAAATCGGGCCAGCTAAAACCGAAAAAAAACCGATAAAGTCGTTTTTTTAAGCTTTGCTTGCGTTTCAATTGTAGTCTTTATACTTTTATCATTTTATGAACATTACCTACTGCTCAATTTTCTAAATTTAAATTCATTATTTATCGCTCACAGTTCAAAACTAATATAATAATATTATATTGTATAATTAATTCTGGTTCCATAACGTTATAGTACACTACAAATCACTCAGTTTACCTACAACAAAGTTGTAATCGCTTATCGCGCCTCAATTACCTATCGACCTATGATGTATACCCTATCTCGGTATACGTCTACAGTAATAAAATGTTATAGATACCACAAACGAGGTTATTTATCAATATTTTGATTCAGGGACCTGTTTACTTTCTAGCAAGCCGTAAGCTTGATGGTAAGCTTTAAGCTTGTCTTTTACAGATCAGTGCCAACCAGAACTTAAACTTGAACCATTCAACATTTCAACTGATATTTTAAGCTATTGCATAGCTTATATCGCGGGCCTTGAGCGTGGAGACCGAATCCGTAACGAAAATAACCTAACAACCCCCACTCCGACCGGCACAGCGGTGATACTTTTTAGTTTTGCCATCTATCGATGAATAGCAGAACTTTTAATCACTTTTTTGAAATATCACGCTTGTCTCTTTAGTTCAGCAACTCGCCTCTAGGTGGCAGGAAAAAAAATACTGCATAAATAAAATAAATAAATAATTATAATTGCATAAGTTGATAAAAAATGCTATGCAATAGCTTTACCGCGGCAGTCCCCGAGTGCCACACGTCTTTTTTATTTTCCATTCTCACACACAGCTCCACATTAAGCTTAAAGACTTGTATCGTGGGAACAGCAAACATTACATTTACATCACACACATAACCACAAATATATATTATATTTATAGAAAACTTGTACTTCAAGCAGACGCCGTAGACGCGCTACCAACTACGCCAGCGTGCAGTTCAAAATATCCTTAAGTTAATTATTCAGAAGCGAAATGTCCTTATGAAGGAAAACGGTGCTCCTGCCGGGAATCGAACCCAGGTACAATGGCGCAGTGAGCAAAGATTTCCCTACTGCTATCTGCGACACAATTCTTTAAACTTAGTGTGGACTATGAGAGTCCTTTCCTTCTGCAAAACATTTAGGTACCTATAGGTAGGTAGGTATTTTAATTAATGATTTATAATAATTGAATTGACATGATAATATTATTTACTCAAAGGGCATTGTAAACTTTGTTATACTTAAAATTAAATAGCAGAAACATCTTATGACGTTGCATACCCATCTATAAAGAGTAGATTGTATGGGAATTATTATTAATTTAACAGCTTGTATTATCAACCTACATTCTATGCAATAAATGAATTATGATTATTACATGTTTTCAAAGAAAGTAGATTCAATACCTACAATTTGTTTCCATTGCAGCGTACAGCTATAACTTGCATACAGCAAGCGCAGTCTGCCGCGCACTACCTGCCCCTGTCTGTGATACCGTCGCGACTCGACTCTGGGCCAACGACACAGGTAAAACGCTAAACACTTTCACACAGCCCCACACTAAGTTCGATGACTTGTGTCGTGGGTGCTGGAAACATTCACATCACAGACACACTCAAACCTAGAACAATGGCTCATACGTACTTTTAAAACCCTTAATAATTAATATGTCGGGCGAGAAAATTATCCAAGACGACATTGAAAATAAATAAGCGCAAGCAAAGCTTAAAAAAAACCGACTTTACTGCTTTATCTTCGGTACTTTGATCAGATTAGATGTACTAAACACTCATTATTGAAGATATTTGAAGAACTACTGATCAGATCTTAATCAAATTTAAATGGGACCAATTGGAAAGCAACATATTTCAAACAAGTGGAACGAAGTTATGAGCTAACAAACATAAAAAAAAGACATTCGACTTGAGTACCTCCTCCTTTTTTTTGAAGTCGGTAGATAATTGAAATCACCGGTCCGCACTATTCACATGTTCATATAGGCAACAAGTGTTAGCTGTCTGTAAAAAACTTGTCCTAGATCGGAGCCAGGAGAAGGATATTAGAACTCTTCAATGGCAATACTAGTAAACCCCTTGAGATTGGGCTCATTTGGTTAGTTATGACGAGTCCAAGTGACACTTGGCAGCATATGTCTGGCGATGAGACTATATATTAGGTAGAAAATAGAAAGAAGGTAGCTGGTCTTCAATCACTACTTGTGAACCTCTCGAGGTTAGGCTTATTTAGTTAGTTTTGACGGGTCCAAGTGTTACTTGGTAACAAACTCTGATGATGGAAGAAGGTGGAACAGAACTCTTCCAAACCTCTCGACATTGGGCTTATTACCAATTTATACATGTTTTTAGTGCTTTTATTGTTTATTTTATTATTTGATTTGACTGATTCAGGCCTTGGTGGTCCTATTGGTATCCGATACATTTTACGATGTATTTATTTTACAAGCTTTTATTTAGTTTCATCTGTTCTGTTGTCTGTCAGTCTGTAATCAAATCTTGCAAGCTAAATTAGACTCACTTCCCGATGTCCGATCGGACTCAAACATGGTGTACTTATGTATCTCCGGCGACAATGCAATGATATAGTACAATGGAGCTAGTTTGATGATGGAGACGGAAGATTGCTATAGGAACTTCTGAACTAAACAAGATAAATCCATCTAGTTTGGGCTCGTTTGATTCGCCTGATAAGTTCTTTGATTACATAACATTTCAGTCGTATTATTTACAAGGTAAAAGCTTAGTTTATAAAAACTTTTAAAGCATTAATTGTTTGTTGTTGCAGGAAACCACGCTCAGTTACCCCCAATACCTAAACACAGTGCGTCTACAGATTTCATACGCAAAAGACATCCATGACACTTTAGTTGCCGCTGCACAGAATATATCGCCTGCTGAGTGAATTACGATGATTATACTTTATTTATTGTGAAGAGAAAGAATAAGTTTAAGGTATATTTTTTTTAATATAATTTGATAGTATGATAAAATGTGTTTAAATGATTTACCTTGTAATAACACGATTTTCCTGCACTTAAATAGACTAGTGGCCCTGAGCTGAAGACTTACCAGTTAATTTTATATGGCATACACATTTAACTATTAGTATATACAATACTATTAGTATGACAATATATGTATAGACAGGCGTTAAAAAGCAGACATGCATTTCATCTATAGACCCTCAACATTTTAGAGTAGATATTTTATTGAGAGCATTTAGATTTAGCAAAACGAATAAATGTATTGTGGCAAATGAGTTTAGATTTTACAATAAATATTCCTAAACACCGAAGTTATAAGGCAGTCGAAAGTGCCCCAAGTGGCTTCTGGAGAAGGATAGTACGATTTTGTTTGCTTAAGTTGGTGGGGCAATGCCGTGCCCCCGATACAGAGCACATTGTAATGTTTTTTTTTATGCTTAAAAGGTAAGCATTTTACCACTATCTCACCTGATGGAAAGTGACGATGCGACCGAAGATGTAACATGCTTGCCTAGAAGATACCTATTCACTCTTGACTTGAAGACTCCCAGATTATACCCCTCGGGGAACAATGACGCAGGCAATGAATTCCACTCCTTCGCTGTACGGATAATGAACGTAGAAGCAAAACGCTTCGAGCGAATTGGAGGTATGTCAACCATAAATGGATGACGTTTGACAGTTTGTCTGGTTGTTAGATGGTAAAATGGGCATGGTGGAATTAACTCATGTAATTCCTGCGCTCACTCTCCAAAATGCAAACGATAGAATACCGATAGACTTGCGACCATACGTCTGTGACCGAGGCTCTGCAATCTGGACTCAACTAGCTTATTATAGCCAATGAGTCTTTTTGCTCGTCGGTCAATAGACTCAAGACCTTCGAGCTGGTACTTAGCAGATCCGTCCCAGAGATGGCCGCAGTACTCCATACACGATCGGACTTGCGCTTGATATAAATTGAGAAGCTGGCGAGGTGTGAAGTAAAACATTGTGAATAAAACGCTTCATATGATCATTGAATAAAATATATTTAAAGAAAATGACAAACTAACACACTCAGTACATTAAAGTTTCCAAGATCTTCAACAATCTATATTAATACAAAATTACAAAAGAAAAAATATAAAACTAAAACCTAAATAAGCCGGGTATAAAACTATTTACTTAATTCTACTTGTTTTTTTTTTCAACATTCGAGATCATACTCATAGTCCTCTAAAATTTCATGAAACTTAAATTCAATTACAGTACTCATATATTTCATTTTTTAAATGATAATAATGGCACTTAATCACTAGTATTTAATAAATATTAGAATTCTTATAATAATAATATATGGAAGTACAGAATTTCAAGGGCCTGCCTCATGTGTTACGGCCCGTTAGTCTAATAATTAAAAATCTTAATTTAAATCTATCACAAATTTTATACAAATACTATCAGTCTTTATATCCTACGCCCTGTTATCTAACCTTGATGCAATTTATTTCCATTTGAATCAAGCTAAAATGAGCCTTAAATCTTTGTAATTTTGTCGCTTTCAAATTCAAACTGATTGCGTCAAAGTTAGGTAATAAGGTGTCTGATGAAAACAGGAACATTTTAGTAGTTAATAATTTGTATCCATTTAAGTTGTGTACCTGCAACAAAAAATAAATTGTAAATTCAGAATTAATCATAAACATAACGCTTTTACACTCACAGGCACATCCTCAGTTCGATGACTCAGTCGTGCCGGAAACATCCTCGTCTCACCCAGAACCAGAAACACAAATTTCCCTTGGGGAGAAAACTTGTGTTCCTACCGGGAATCGATCCCGATACTTTGAAGGCGGACGCTCACCCTTCAAAGCCAATGGGAATCCTATGTTATCTTCTTAGCATATATAAAAAATAGCTTGACAGCCAACTTTTTTAGATTGTTCCACCTTACCTAGATCCATTGAGGTATCATCGCTAATAACTTTCCAACATGGCATATTCGTACATATATTCTTCTATATATATAAAAATCAATGCCACTTTTCGTTGTTATTTTATAACTCAAGAACGGGCTCACCTATCCAAACCAAATGTTTAGTCTTTGTTCGGACTATTTAGTAGATGGTTTATGTGAAGTTTGCACAAAATCGGTCGAGCGGTTCATTTATCACACCCGGGCGAAGCCGGGGCGGATCGCTAGTATACTATACTATATATATATATATATATATTATGGCATATCTAATATCTTTAAAAGAGCATTTTTTGTATACGTATGTATGTATATATATATATATGTATGTATATAATCTGAATCTCGGAAACGGCTCCAACAATTTTTATGAAATTTAGTATGCTGGGGATTTCAAGGGCGATAAATCGAAAATAAAAAAAAGCGAGCTAAGCTCGTCTTCCAGGTACTGTATACTAAAGTAGTACATTTAAATACTTGAACCAAGCGGGACTTAGATAGCTCAGTGGTTAGAGCAGTAGGGCATGACGCCCTGTGGCCGCGGGTTCATTTCCTGCTTAAAGCAATATTGCCTGTCTAAAACTACTTCTGCCTAACATGACTAATGCAATCGATACTTTATATTAATCAAATGTATGACGTGTAATTAATAATTATGAATAAATATATGTTTATATAATGTCTTTAAGCTTTAGTGTTAATTTTTTTAAGTTTATTTGTTTCTCAATACTAATTAATAATACTACCGGATTTATGTTAATGGCATATAAAGCCAAAACCAAAAAACGCACGTTTTGATATTTTTCTTTATCTTTAAATAATTTAATACAAGATACATACAATTCTAGAATACATTGTACCAAAGGTCTATTGCCTGGCAACGAGCCCTGGGGGGCTGCAAATAATGGAAATACACATAAATCGCCCACTATCTAACATAAAGAGACACACAGCCGTCTGTTTGCCTGCCTGACCCGCGATAAACTTATTTTGATGACATAAATAACTCGAAGTGTCTTGAAGCTGCGTGGAATAATACAGGTTCGTAATGTATCACTGAGATACAGTGCATACAAATTAAGTATTGCAACTCCAACAATCATATTTTTCCTTGTCTTTATCTTTCCTTAAACTTCATGGTTTCTGATGTTTTTTTTTGTTTTTATCTGTGATAGGCTAACTTTGACTACTATCTCGAGACGATGCGGTCGACGATGGAAAAAGTTTTGTAATAATAATTAAACGCAGGCAAAGCTTTAAAAAAACCGACTTCAAAATCTTCGGAACCTTTATACCGGAAAGATTAAATGTATTAAACACTAATTATTGACGATCACTCAAAAACCACTGATCAGATCTTGATAAAATTTAGATGGGACCAACGGGAAAGCACCAGCTTTCAAACAAAAATCATCTTAATCGGTTCACGTGGAAAGAAGTTATGAGACTTAAAAAAAATACAGTCGGATTGAGTACCTCATTTTTGTGAAGTCGGTAAAAAAGACCCTTATTTCCTAACTACCGCCATTTTGAACCTAGATAACATAAAGTGTTAACCGTAAACATCACTGACCAACTTAACGTCAAATCTATTTAAGATTCATATCATCCGGTAGATTCCGCTGACCCTTTGACACCCACACGATTTGACCCAAAACAATATGTTTATTGAAATCCCTTCGAAGAAGGAGATAAAGGGTTTCAAATTTGTTATCGATACTATAAATAGATTTTAATTGCAATTACATATGTAAATGTCTAAAATGTCGGCCCAATAATAGCTATTTTAACATCCGACGCAAAAAAGGTATTATAAGTTTGACTGCTATGTGGTGGGTGTCTGTCTGTGGCATCGTAACTCCAAAAAGGCTGGACCGATTTTGATTTAGATTTTTGTTTGAAAGGTGACTCAATCGAGAGTGTTCTTAGCTATGTTTGGTGAAAATAGTGTAGCCATTTTACTGTGGGCCTTATAATAAGCTCAGAGTCGCACAACGAGCTATGGATAGGGCTATGCTCGGAGTTTCTCTACGAGATCGAATCAGAAATGAGGAGATCCGTAGACGAACGAAAGTCACCGACATAGCCCGGCGGATTAGCAAGTTGAAGTGGCAATGAGCAGGGCACATAGTACGTAGAACGGGTGGCCGATGGGGCCGAAAGGTTCTCGAATGGAAGCCACGGACTGGCAAGCGCAGTGTCGGAAGGCCGCCCACAAGGTGGACGGACGACATAATGAAGGTCGCAGGAAGACGCTGGATGCAGGCCGCTAACAACCGTTCTTTTTGGAGATCTTTGGGGGACGCCTATATCCAGCAGTGAACTTCTTGTGGATGGTGATTTTCCAGAGCGACGTAGGTATTATTAAAATTTTGATTTTGCCCTTTGTAGGTGACCACAAAAGAATTTAGTTGAGAGTTGGTTTTTGAAAAAAATAATAATATTGAATGTAGATCGCTAGGGTCGTCACTAGTCGTAAGTACCTACTATACATTTCATATCAGCCTGTTTATGTACAAAATATATAAGTTTTTATCTAAACATTATGACACTCTTTTTTTTTATTCAATACTAGCTGCGCCCCGCGGTTTCACCCGCGTAAGTTCCGGACCCGCGGGAATTCCGGGATAAAAAGAAGCCTGTGTTCTTTCCCAAGCTCTGGACTATCTGTGTACCAAATTTCATTCAAATCGGTTCAGTAGTTTTGGCGTGAAAGCGTAACAGACAGACAGACAGAGTTACTTTCGCATTTATAATATTAGTAAGGAAACTTTTGACCACAATCTCACCTGATGGTAAGCGACGATGTGATCGACGATGGAGCAAACTTGCATAGAAGATACCTATTCACTCGTGACTGGAAGACTCTCATCAGGAAACACCGACTCAGGCAAGGAGTTCCATACCTTTGCAATTCGCACAATGAATGTGGAAGCAAAACGCTTCGTGCGCATTTTCACTTATTATTATTAAGATGTAAAAAAAAATAAAAAATTAAAAGTTCTTCTTGGTCGTTTATAATGATTAGTCATAGAGGCGCTGTAGGTATATTTACCCCCAGCGCAGTCATGAAATTCAATGCTGATTGTCAGGCTTCCATTATCACTGTTAGCAACAGCTGATAAAGGTTATTCACCCAGACATATAGGCCCTTGCATAATATAAAAAGTAATTCTATACGTAACAAGCGTTTATTTTTGCATTGATAATTTTATCGCAAAACCGCGTGTTGCTTTTTTATGAAATTAACCATGGCCCGGTAAGATACGAGAAAGTGATAATGTTGTATTTTTTTATAAATAGCAACTGTTTTGGGTCAGCTTTATTGTTTTATATCAGCGGAACTGGAGAATATCGGGACGGAAACACATGTCTCGTTGTTCTGTGGCCACTGATATTGTTAGGTTGGCTAATTAACACTTTGTATAATTACTGTGTATATTTATGAAATAATAACAAGTAAATTATGTTGTCGTTAGACAAACTACATTTTATTTTGTAAGTATCTAAGAAGGAATCCATTATACGAATGACGTATATTGTTATGCCTTTAGAATAATGATTATGTGAATTGATATAGATGTCATGGCTAAAAGGCATGAATGAAACATACATGATATGAAAGGAGTATTGTTATCTTTGATTCATACCATATTCATATCATGGATGTACAATATCTTGGATGTAAGGTGCATTAAAGGAGGTTCGTATGTATACTGTTTAAAGAGTAAACTTCACGGATGTCAGATATCGCACTAAACTATCGTAGAGATGTTATAGTATCCTCATTTATTTATAGACGTAAATACGTATAACAAAATAATTGATCGAGCAAAGCGAGATCTCTAAGTTGATTGACTGGGTTTTTGTTGACTGATTTGTTGACTTGGTGGTTCAGCACTTTGTCCGTCCATCCGTCTGTCATAGGCATCTAAACCATACAAGCGAATAACTTTAAATTCACAGAGAATATGTAAAGTTATGACCCAAAGCCAGAAATGGCAATTATATAATATAAATTAAAATATTAAGGGGGCATACGCGCAAGTGGGGAGCAAAACATTTTTTGTCTATACTTGTGGGGTATCGTTGAAAAGAACTAGGCAAGTAGAGTACGAATCAGTTTAAAAAAAATTATGTTGAAAATTAACAAGTTGGTAGGTCACTAAAGTAACTGTCTAAGAATTCGATTAGCAAACTTTCTGTTGATGTACAGCCAGAACAAACACTAAATAACTGAATATAAATAAATTAAATATTGATTTGCTTATCGTACATAAAATATATATGATCAAACAAACAACAAACAAACGCATTCACACTCACAGCCCCACACTAAGTTCAAATACTTGTATCGTGGGTGCCGGAAACATTCACATCACACACACATTACACCCAGAACCAGAAGCGCAAATATGCCTTGGGAAGGAATTTGTGCTACTGCCGGGAATCGAACCCAGGACCCAAGGCGCAGAGGGCGGACACCTGTCCACTGCGCCAACTGGGTCGTCATGATCATAATTATGATCATATTATATGCGTACAATAGTAACAAAAATCATCTAATGCTATCTGTATTCTTTTTGGTAGATAAAATATTTCAATCGAGTTTGAAGGAATATCTTGCCAGCAATCAGTACGATTAGGAGAAACTTTTAAATACCGAGCAAGGCCGTAACGCACGAACGTAAAAATAAACCTAACGAGAGACTAGCCCCGATATTCTTGTAATTATGATTACGTGAGTTGTAATTGAGACATGGTTACGCAAGTTTTCCCCTTACTGAGTCCTCGTAATATTTTGCCTAATAGAGATTTTTTTTATCGGTGAATTGCTTATAACTTTTGTAAATACTATGACCGTTTGATTTCTATATTTGTTGTTCAAAGATATAATGGGTATTATACGTAAGTTTCAACTTTAAATATGTAGCCGCATTAGAGATTGTTCTCAAGACAAAATAGGTCTAAAAACAGTGACTGACAAAATTGTATTGGTTTGGTACTACTTACGTATACTTTTGATACGCCACACAGGCAGAAAAAAAAACCACTGGGGTTAAAAAAAACCACAATTTACATATAAAGTAAAAGGCATTTCTCTTGATATCTTTATATTGTTACTATTATTATGCAAATAATAGTTCAATTACATTTCTTTTACTACTTCGAGGACAATAAACTTGTAATGCCACTTATCTGTTTTATATTCATTTGACAGGCAATAAATAATAGTGTTTTTCTTTTGATAATGCAAGTAACCACTGGATGTAAATGTACTTGCATGTGTAATAACAAAAGCATTGGCCTTTGTTGCTAAAATAAATTACATATTTTTTTTATTGGGCTGTCAAACTCTTTAGATATGCAGAGGTTTTTTTTTGTGGGTAATAGTTGACTACTACCTAGCTACTTTACATCTATATGAATAGAAAATAATGTTTGTGTCTATGTTTTCTATGCGCTTCTAAACTATTAATTCGATTGTGATGAAACTTTAGTCTTAGTGTGTTGTTCTGCGTAAGCACTCGAAGGTTCTTAGCCCAAATAAAATCGTAGAGTTGCTACTGGTTTTATTTTTATTTTCAGGCTCAGGCAATCATAAAATATATGAAAGATGTGATAATTTAATCATTTAGCTTATATCACACTGATATTATCAATGCAAAAGTTTATATGTAAATGTGTGTGTATATTTATTTTGTCTTCGCTGTACGCTGTACGAATTTGGCCGAAATTTGGAATATGCATAGCTTTTAGCCAGGATTAACATCCAAGCCATTTTTTATCCTTATCATCGCGGGCGGATCCGCACTGAAGCAACTAGTTATATTTATAAAGTACTAGGCAACCATATACGTGAAGGAGGTACATTGCAGCCATGTACCTAAAGAAAATGCATGCATGCCGGGTACAGCTAGATAAACGCATTGAAATACCGTGACACGATTCTACCACTCAGGCCCATGGCGTCGCAGATGTCACTAACACATGCTTTATCAAATCTTGAAGGTAGTTCATAGACTGTCGATTTATTCGCTATATTATTTTTCACCTTTTACATTAACTAAAAAGGTTTACTCTTTTTGTTGTTGATGAGATTGAGCTCGTGGTGGGATCTAACTACGTGCCTATAAGCGGGCAGTCGATGAACTTACGCTTTCTGACGTCATCGCAAATAATATACATAGGTACTTACTTAAATATAAGCATAGTAAAGAATATACTCTATCTGAGAATACCTAATAGTACCTGAAGTAATACAAAGGGCCTGTTACACAACCTTTATAATTTATCTGGAAGATTATGGAGTTTTATAGAAATCTGTAGCATTTTCTAATTTAAATTTTTTATTATTGAAACTAAACTTTAGTATTGAAACCGTTTGCAACAAAGATAGGTAATCGGGGGGCTGGTCTCTGGACACAGACCATAAACATATACACTTAGTGTAATAATTAATAATTTATCTGTTTCCTGACTTTAAAAGTGTATGTAATCCGAGTTCTTTTTTACACGCTGTTTTTTGAGCAAAGCAATTTTTTGAAAATAGCAAAAAGAAACTTAATCTTTTAACAATCTAAATCGTTTATTCACATGGGCCCCAATGAGGTACTCATGAAAGTTGATGACTCTACTGCCATATTCGCAAAATTACAGTACAATGTTGTTGATTGAAAACGTTGTAGAGTTCCTGTTAATAAACCCATAACACGTTGCATATAATATAGATACAATTCTTTGTTTACCATAGGTACGATAAAAGTAACACGTATAAGAGGTCAGACGTCTAGTAGATATGAATTTTCTAAACATATATGATAATTTCTTCACATTTTCCATCTAGGTATCATTGCTGTGACATTAGAGTATATCATAATATCTGTCATTATGTCTACATTCACAGGGTGTTTTATAGTGGTCAAACGCTGCTATAAAAAACAAGTGAGCAAAAAGTCACGTTTGTTGTATGGAAGCACCCTTAAATATTTATTTTATTCTGTATTTTAGAATTTGTTGTTATAGCGGCAACAGAAATACATCATCTGTGAACATTTTAACTGTCAAACTATCACGGTTCATGAGATACAGCCTGGTGACAGACGGACGGACAGCGGAGTCTTAGTGATAGGGTCTCGTTTCACCCTTTGGGTACGATACCCTGAAAAACGCGATTCCATGGCCATAAAATTATAGCCAATTCTTAGCCACAATAAAAAAAATACTTTATCACAACAGAATAGGGATGATCCCTGGGTAAAAAAAAATCTAATTAATCCGTCAGTTAGATTATCAAAAAATATTGGACATGTATTATGTGTTCTTTAATTCTTTATAATTCAGTGTAGAAACTTACTTTCGTTCACCCGAAGACCTGTTGCGCTGCGTAGGTGATATGCAAATAGCCGTCGTCGCCTCGGAAGTGTTCGTATGCCTGCGCCATCGTCATGCTGTGGCTCGCCAGTACCTTCTCGTTCACCAGCAGGTATAGTGCCTATTGACAAAACAAATAATATTGTAAACGTTATAAACAAGACGAAAACCTCGAAACAATGGCCTCGATTCTGATGTCACACACTAAATTAAATTTAAACTATTCCTGTCTTTTACAAAATAGGAACACAAGACAGAGATAGCATACTGCTGTGCTGTCAAGTTAGTCAGAACTTAGATGTCTATGCAAGCTTAGTCGAGTATGTGTTGTATTGGTGTTGACTAAAAACAAGCGCCTTTCTGCTTCTGCTGTTCATATTTTAATTGATAAACTAGCGTGACAGCACTGAAATGCATGCTATCTCTGTCTTGTGTTTTATTTTTTAAGAGACAGGGATAGTTTAAATTTAATTTAGTGAGTGTACATCAGAATCGATCTCTGTCTTGTGTTTTATTTTTTAAGAGACAGGGATAGTTTGAATTTAATTAAGTGAGTGTACATCAGAATCGAGGCCAATATCGCGCTCATAAGGACTTAAATCTGACGAGTGGACAGATTCCATCCATAGGATTTTCCCACGATCTCGTCTCACTACTATACCTAATATAAATTGCTGCCAGTCGAAGACGGTTATTGGTTTATGAAAGTCTTCGACCTTTACAATCTTAGGAAAGGATCCCAAAGATAGTCATACCTTAGAAAATTAAGTCAGTGTTGTTATTTCTTGTGCGAGGTCACCTGCCGTTACCAACGGAATACCAGCGCTGGTTTTTTAAACGAGCATTATGCTGAGTTGAGGACGGTTTGTGGTGAAAATGTGAAACAAAAATCTATTTGTACCTACCCTTTTGTCAATTTTAATTTTGTTTTTCTTTTTGCCACATATAAATATGTCTTTATGTCTAAAATAAATTCCTAAATAATCATCCTAATCGGATCACGTCCGACCTCGTCTGAAGGAGACATGCGCAAACATAGCCAAAAAGCATTGTGTCAATGGTATATGTATATATTCTTATACTAGCGAACATCATTAATGCCGTTAATGTGTGTCAAATCAAAATCGTTTATTCACATGGGCCCCAAAGAGGCACTCATGAAAGTTAATGATTCTATTGCCAGATTCACAAAATTACAACCATCTCGAGAAGAACCTGGCAAGAAACTCGGCGGCGAATTTTTTCATAATTTTTTTTTTAAACTTTCTTAATCTCTAATACATAATTTTATTAACCTAGGTGTTATTATGGTAGTCGCTAGAAAGCGCTTGTGCAGTTTGCCTCCATGCATCCTTGTCATTAATTAATATCTATAAGTGTGAAGAAAGACTCAGTATTGCAAATCTGTAAAATGTTCGACGTAAGCGACGAGAGATCTTGCAAAAGCCTGTTGACGCCTGAAACTGATTTTGAGTTTCATCACTGACAAGGACATTGATAGACAAGACCTGTCTATCAATGTCTTCAGACGAGTGAAGTCCTTAGCAGCGCAGCGTGTTGAAATACGCAATCACTTACACGTTACTTAATCTGTTCTGTTTCATGAAATCACTAAAAATTTACACTCGCGTCACAAATATCGACGTCTTCTTCAACGGATTTATCTATTGTAAATCGCTATGGCTAGGTAGGAGTCTAATAAAAACAAATGAAAGATAGGTCTAGGTATATTTACTCTCATTTGGGTGTAAAGTCGAATTCTCGCTGTCCGAACCCGCTTGTAGTTAGAAATAATATCATCCCTGTATTGGCAAAGCGCGATAAGGAATATCTAGGATTGTTTATGAGGTACCCAATAGTAGGAAAGGTCCCTAAATCATAGAATTTCCGGTGGTTTCGGGTCATTGACATTAGCATTGGATTTCATTCGGAAGTGTTATCTAATAACGAGTGATTATGATGTTACCAACCACAGTTGATAACTATTGCGAAATAACAGATGCCCGAATAATTGCCAAACTGGTCTGTTCGCTGTTTGCCTCTCTGGCAGGGCAATAATATTATCAAATCTGTTGAATTGATACTTAATATAATTTTATTCCTAATTCTATGTTTTGGATGTTGTTATAATTTATTAGTGCCAAGATACTTTGGCTGCGATAGATATTTGACAGCTTCCCTAGAAAAGACAGTTACACAATCTGGGTCTCAACGAATGAAGGTTCGGATTAGATACCCTAAGCGTAGATCAAATAGGAAGGTAAATAAAATAGGAAGTAAACACTTAGATATTATTGTTGAAAATTCATGCCCTAAGGCGATTATATAGGGCTTGGAAGTTTGACTTTTCTGACTGATACAATACTAGTCGTTCGCGCCGAACTGAAAACTCGCGCATTACGTTTTGCCTAATAGAAAAAAACTTTTGAGGTTAATTGTTTTCATTTTTACCGACTACCCAAAAAAGGAGAAGGTACTCAAGTCGACTGTATTTTTTTTTTTTATGTATTACCTCATAACTACTCTCCACGTGAGCAGATTTCGAAAAAAAATTTTTAGTTTGAAAGATGTTGCTTTCTTATTGGTCCCATTTAAATTTGACCAAGATCTGATCAGCAGTTCTTGAAATATCGTCAATAATGTCTATTTTGTGACGAATAATGCGTACTTTGACGATGTTCTCGTTTACCCGACTTCAAAAGTTACCTCATAACTTCTTTCGTTGTGAGCCAATTTTGATGATTCTTTTTTTATTTGAAAGCTGGTGCTTTTTATGTAGTTCCATTGAAATTTGATCAAAGTCTGATCTCTATTTTTTTAATTATAGCCAATAATGCGTGTTTATACATTAAATCTGATCAAGGTTCCGATGATAAAGCGTTTTTTCAAGCGCAAGTCGGTTTTTTTAAGCTTTGCTTGCGTTTAATTATTTCTTTGTAATAATTAATTGATTTCTGTATTTGTTGTTTAATTACAGGATATAACGGATTTTATACGTAAGTTTCAGCTTTAAATGTGAAGCTGTTTTTGAGATAGACCTCGGGACAAAATAGGTCTAAACACCAGTGACTTTGGTGGCCTACCAAATTGTTATTTTCCAACATAGATTTTTTATTAAACCGGTTTCGTACTCTACTTGTCAAGTCCTTTTCTAAAATACCCCACAAAGGTAGATTAAAAAATAAAAATCATTTTACTCCCCACTTACGTGTATGGGTGCCCCCTTAATATTTTCATTTATATAATTTTAAATATCATTTCTGGCTTTGACCGTAGTTTTACTTATTCTTAAGAAATTTGAAGTCATTCGCTTGAATGGTTTAGACGCTAGAAGCCTCTGAAAGACGAGACGGACGGACAAATTGCTGAATTGTCCAAGTTAGCTTAGACATCTCGCTACGCTTGATCAACAATCGCTCATCGAGTACTCGGCTAGTAACGAAATAAAATATATTTTGATAAACTATTATGAATAAAAAATTATCATACAAAATATTTTTTTTTTTAATTGTGGTGGGAGATTCGGAGTTTTTCACTACAATACATAATGTTGCTATTGATTATTTACCTGAGAGTCTCGTAGTTTCATCTTTGTCCGTATAATGTATAGAAACTGGGACATTGTAAGTTCTTGTGGGACCAGAAACTTGTTTCTTTCCAAAGTTGGGACCTCGCGCTCTCTAGAGTATCTTTCGACGTACAACTGCAAACAAACATTGCTATTTAGATATAAATATGATAATTGTATGTTAATATATTTAACATGCTGGATGATTAAAAGTTTTGATAAAAAATATGACAATTAACTACTCGTATTGTAGACTTACCGGGACTTTATTAGGGAACCTGTGTCTGATGGCTTGCACCTCTTGTAAACCTTTCCCAGTCATATCTAAAACATATAATACAAGTCAGTGTTTATGGTTTAAGAGCTCAATAGAGGCAAACTGCACAAGCTTTTTCTGTCGACTACATATTATTGATATACCTAGGTCCTAGGTTAATATAATTCCTGTATTAGTAATTTAAGTGTTTTAAAAAATTAAGGAAAGAATGTGCCGCCGAGTTTTCCTCGAGATGGCTGTAATATTTCGAATCTGGCAGTAGAGTCATTAACTTTTATGAGTGCCTCTTTGGGGCCCATGTGAATAAACGAATTTTGTTTAATGGATTTGCATATTATAGATTCCTACACATTTTTGCAGGTTATACCTACATAACGATCTCAGTTTAGTCCTGCACTGTTAGTATACTTCTTTAGTTTCTTCTCCGAAGACCTAAAGGCAAATCTAGGAGAAGACCGGTGTCCAAACAGTGTAAATATAACTTTGGTAGAAAAAATAGAACTATGTACTTGCCAGTCTTGTTTCTGTGTAATGTACCTTTATAAATGAAGTTTCTTACCATCCTTATATCCAAAGATCTCCTGCGACGCATATGTAATATAGAGGAATCCGTCCTCGTCTCCGTAAGCTTCGTAAGCTTGTGCCATCGTGAGGCTCATGCTCAGCATCGATCTGTTGTTGATTATCAGGTACAGTGCCTGGAAGAGATGACTTTTTAAAATATTTGGTTTATACACAGACAGTTTATATAGACAGCAAGCTTCAGGCGCAGTCTCAACTGCTGGGTTTATCTTCTTCTTTGTCGGTATCACTCTTGACAGAGTGGTCGTGGTCATCACTTCAGGTGTTGGTGGGAATTGCTTCACAACACGCCGCCACTCTTCTCTGATGGCCGCCTTCCTCGTGCATTCATGTTGTGATGATGAGCCATTTACTGCTCTTTCATCTTGTGATTGTTATATATATTCGACCAACTTACACCTAAAAGTTGTGCTGTAAATATTAAAGCTCTTTTGGAATAGAATAATCATTTATTTCGTTTTTCGTTTATTTCCCGTGTACTACTACCAAAACTTATCTACTATAATATAACAGTAGTAGAATAAGGAAATGTGGCATCGCATCAAAAAACGGAATACTAACTGTGGCATCATACTTCTCCAATTGTAATGTACTTTTAGGTAAAATTTAGTCCAGTAAAACATAATATTTATTTATGAAAAATACATATAATTTTTCAATCGGTTTATTTTGCGAAATGTGAATACCGACATTCAAATTGGCGTCAAACACGCGTCTTTATATAATTATCTATTGAGTCTAACATTTTTAAACTAAATAGGCAAGTATTTGCCCACTATCTCACTTGATAGAAAGTGATAATGCAAAACTTTACTATTCTGTCTCTGTACCTACTAAGTAGGCTCTATCTCTAAACTGTGAGTTGGCTGATTTATCATATTATTAATTCAATTAAGTACCAAGTTATTTAATTATAACTAATCTGAGGGAGGCACGTGTGACAACCGCAGTATTCCGACCTGAAGATAACTGCAACAGCGTCGTCATGGCTATCGGTTCTTAATTGAAATGTTGTAAGTCGGAAAGGATCAAACCGGTTTGCAACCGTGTCAAAAGTTCACACAATCAATGAACACATCAGAAAATAAGTACTATTACTATTTGAAATGTCGAGACGTGATAAGAAGATAGAACGTTCGAAGTTGAATTCCAAACAGCTGTGACCATGATAAAAAACTGGCAAGTACTGGCGAATACAAAAACTGGCATAACAAGTGGTAAAATCAAAATTTTGAAAATATTGGTGCTCTATTTGGAAAACGCAACTATTTTCACTAAAGCTAGGAACACTTAAATCAGCTTTCAAATAAAAAAAAACTCAATTACAATCGCTTCAGTCGTGTGGAAGCTACGATGCCACAGATAGATACAGATACACACAAAAAACTTATAACACCCCTATTTTTTTAGGGGGCTAAAAAAGACAAAATAATGCAATCATTATTCATGTCATCAGATTTGTCTTCTGAAAAGATAAGTGGTCCTGTGAATTACTCTAGGTTAGTGACCATCTATTGAGTGAAAAATACTGTAGTATATATTTGTCGCCTAGTCAGTATATCCAAGTTATAAAAGGCTAAAAACATGCGGTTGTGGCAATTGTAGAAATCCGTGACATAGTCTCAAGTTTGAATAAACTTCCAGCAATTTTTTTTAAAGGACCCACGGATCGCCGTCGCCGTTCTAAGTAAACGTTGGATTCGTAAATTAACAATGAAACCGTGAACTAAAAAAAAGATGATGTACGATTGACAATATAATAAGCCTGGCCTCTAAAAAAATTTAAGAAGAGAGAAAGATTATTTTCTTGGTTTCCATTATATGACGTTATACTTACTTGGTTGGGCTTAATTTTGATCCTGTTTCTTATTATGACCAAAAACTGCGACATTGTGATATCCTCCGGAACTAAGAATTTCGACTTGTCCAACATTGGTAGGTTTCTTTCCTTGTGATACCTCTCTACTATTAACTGAAAGAGAAAAATTTGTGTGAACAATCCTGCTTTTGAACATATTCGAAAGTAAAAGCAAGTATCGTTAAATAAAGTCGGTAGTAGTTGACCAAGCGACTTCGCGCTTGCTCATTTCGTTTCAGCTTGGGAAAAATTGCTTTCGAATGTCCGAATGTCCGGTTGTTCTCCTCTACAATTATATTTTGTTTCTTCTTCAATATAGAAACGCTTTCACACTCACAAAATACAAATTGTGTCTTTCACATCATACACAAAATCACACCTAGAACCAAACTGAGAAAACTTGTGTTCGTCTGCAGGGGGTTTCGGGTCCAATAAATCGAAAAAACAAAAAAAATTTTTTTTTTTGATAAATCGGTCTAGTTAAGTTTTATTTTTACCGACTTCAAAAAAGGAGGAGGTACTTTGTTCGACTGTAGGTATGTATTTTTTTATATGTACCTATGTTCACCGATTTCTCACCCATTTTTGGACGAGAAATCGGTGAACAATTCTCAAAATACTTTTTTTGTTTGGTGGATTATACTTCAGAGGTGATCCCATATAAATTTTATAAAAATCGATCAAGCCAAAACCAAAATATAAGCGGTGAAATCGGCTTTTTAAGCTTTGCTTACGTTTAAATTTTTAGAAAACGTCGTTTTAACAAGCAAAGCTCGGTCATCCAGGTAAAGTAATTAATGACCGTCAAAAAAAAAATTTAACAATTTCTAAATTTAGAAACATCTTGTTGGAAAAAAATATACTCACCGGTATTTTTGTGGGGAACTTGCTTTTAATTGCCATCACTTCTTCCTTCCTGATCACTGTAACATAACACATTTTTTACTTGTATATTCTCCTTGCTTCAAGAAACGTTATTCACAAACGGCGCGTCTGTTTGTGCCTAATCTTGATCGAGTTGTGCGACTCCTGCGCACAAACGTTTACTAGTCCCTATGGCCACAGATAACTTAACAGTTACTACTATGGCCCTAGTCCAAATTGTTTGCCCCGCGGCTATTGGTGGACTCTGACTGTAGTCACGTATGCACTATAGACAGAGAGCTGGCGTCTACATTGGAGGGAAGTATTTGTATAAGACTTTAATACGGCATTTAACTTCACCTAATTACCCTAATAAAGAAATCGTTATTGCCGAGTGAATTATATATATTCACTTTTGAAGTAAATAGTTGAATGGTTTGCTGAACATTGAAAATGATTACTATGTTTATGATTTTTAATTGTTACGTTTTTAATTTGAAATAATGTACCTATAATCGTTATTTTGACTTGAATGAGTATGGTATATTGAAAGTATCTAATTTATATTAGTGTTATTGTTTATCATACCTAGATTTATATCAAAAAATTACATATAATAGGTATACCTACATTTATAAAATTACAATAACAAAAAGGAGTCAAAATGCATTTTTGAATAATATATATGACTTTATATATGATTAAAAAAGTTGCGGATTAGAATTTCAAAGACCTCCCATAAAAAGTTTTACTTCAAAATATAGTAATTATTAATAATGTGCATAAGCTAATTCTGTTACAGCTCTTGGACTACATTCATAAATTAGGACGTAAATATACGCAATTTTGATAACGCGTGCAGTGATACAGCGCCACTATTCGTAAACAAAATCTGGAGTTCGATGAACTTCATTGCGC
This sequence comes from Lomographa bimaculata, assembly GCA_948107665.1. NCBI lineage: Eukaryota > Metazoa > Arthropoda > Insecta > Lepidoptera > Geometridae > Lomographa > Lomographa bimaculata. Next base: position 9,376,363 of record OX403604.1, on the reverse strand, counting down.
ATTAATTATATATTTACGTTTTTTTTATAATTTTGGCTTCGCTATCTTGTGCATTTAGCCAGTGTCAAGTAATAATATATTTCAAGTGTGTTTCGTGTTAAAAGTCCTCGTCACAAGTCACAATCAAAGTCACGTAAAAGAGTCAGGTCCTGTCATAGTCAAGTCATTCCCTAGTAAAGTGGTAGAAACTTTACTAGAACTTCTATTGGAGTTTTGGAGCGAAGCTGAAAATCACGTTTTTAACTTTGTATGACTTGCCTACACTTATGCATATTGACTTGATATTGACTAAGTATAAACGGTAAATAATCCACCATTATTACACATTAACACTCGAAGAATCACAGGTTTTGGAACAACGCCATTTTCTTACTTTCGCGGCAAAACTCTATATCTAAGTTCTTTATTACAAAGAAGCTCACCTATAATAAGGTTTGTAGCAAACACGGTGCATTTCCACCACGACCGTGTTTAGATTTACATAATATGTTTACCTCATTGGGCAAATAGAAAGTAGCCCTAGCAACTTGTTTTTACATTATTATCAAGACTAAAGTCCCTGGTCAAGTATATTCGTTTATATAGTACATATTATAGACAGACAAAATACATTTTTAGGTATAAGTTATTCATAGCTACAAATATTTTTTGAGAAATGCTATACCTACTGACGAAATTAACAAAATACACAAAATGATATCAAGACGAATCAAAAGAGCCCAAGCTCGATGGATTTATTGTTTAGTTCATTAGTTCCTATAGCATTCTTCAGTCTCCATCATCAGACTAGCTCCATGGTACCATATCACTGTATTGTCACCGAAAATAATTACTCCAAATTTGAGTCGAACTTCTTCTACTTATCTTTGATTGTACAAAACTTTTGAATGTAAAATAGGTTCTTTTTTTAAATAGAATTTTTGTAGGGGCTTTGAGCATAAAGCGCGATACCTATTATCGCGACCAAAAAAAGGCCGTTGTAAATTTGACCTTGTCTAGTTTTGTAACCCAAATAGATGGACCAATTTTGATGGATTTTGTTTATTTGGTAGATATGAAATAGGGTTGATTCTTAGCTATGTTTGGTGACTATCGGTGCATCTGATTTCCTGACGTAAGGGATTTGCTTTTCAACCGACTTCAAAGAAGGAGGTTCTCAATTCGACTGTATTTTGTTTTTGTATGTATGTTACGCGATATCTCCGCCAATTATTAATTAATTTAGAATTTTAGATGATTGTACTTTTGTATGGTAGACTATACTTCAGAGGTGGTATATATAAATTTTATCAAAATCGGTCAAGCCAGAACCGAAATATAAGCGATGATGTTGGTTTTTTTAAGCTTTGCTTGCGTTTCAATTATGTATTAAATGTCGTTATTGACACTAAGACTTGTTATTAATATCGCTATCATGACATTATTTACTCTTAAATTAATAATTTTATTGATACCTATGGAGGCTTGTTAATGGCTCTTTTTAAGTTTGAGTTATGTTTATTTTGTAATGATAGCTGTAAGCTACCCAAATACAATAAAATAAATAATATGAAAGAGTGTAGTTATTTACAGTTCTAATACAGAATTATTAGCCATATTATATATACTAATGATTAGAACAACACCATTGTTTATTAGACTACTTTTTGTATTCTTTTAGAACTATCGTCTGAAAAATGGAAGATACCTATTAACAATTTCATAAAACATAGGAATAAATTACAATAATAGAATATAACAACAATAGAATCGAGTGGGAACGACGCAAGTCCTCGTCGTGTTCTATTAATTAATTATTATAAAAACTAACTATATTTCTTAGCTTCTCATGAATAAACTGCACTGCTTCTAAATCATAGGTAATCCTTGCTCAGTCACGCACTCATTCACATATATGTTACACGAACAAAAACACTAACAACTAATGATTAATGGTGGAACATTACATTACATTGCATATAGACTCCGGATTCTGGATCAATAGCATAGAGAGCGGGCGACAAACAATTCCATTGATCTCACAAATGTGAAAAAAAAAGCAAGTAGGTAGACAGGTTGCCAAGCAGGTAAACTCGGTGCATCTCTATGGGAGTAATGGGACTCGAGTAACTTAAATCTACTTTAAGTTTAACAACTTACCGAAGGGTTTCTTAGACTTGAAGCACTGTTTCACGTTATGGTTCATATCGTGTTTAATAAGCGTCGAGACAAAGTTCAACTCCATTTTGTATGCCGGTATAACACTTAGAGACATGTATTCGGTTCGACGGTCCGACTTCGACTACGGTTAAGTAAATAACATCAATAGTTTTATCGCTGGACGTAGGGTCGAAAGTTGTAAACAACATCCGATTATCATTTATCAGTTATAGGCACCCTTTTTCTGCACGGGTGCAATCTGCTCGACTAGTGAACTATAAAAGTTCAGTTAGTGCTAAACTTATAGTTCTACTTAACGACACTTAAGCGTAATTGTTTTTTTTTTTCTAATGAAATGTATTTTTTTCCGTGTTTAAATAATGTGGGTGGAATTAACGTAAATGTGAGAAGTTAACTTCGGATTGTGTGCACTCGAATTACACCAGTTTCCCCCTTGCCCTTTCTATAATCGGACCACAAGACATACAAACCAACGTCATGCATATATGGTTGACATACCTCATATCCGCTCGAAGTGTTTTGCTTCAACATTTGTTATCCGTACAGCGAAGGAGTGGAACTCACTGCGCGCATCCTTGTTCCCCGAACAGTATAATCTAAGAGTCTCCAAGTTTAGAGTAGGTATTTACTAGGTATTTTCTAGGTAAGCATGCTTCATCTTCACCCGCATCCTCACTTTCCATCAGGTGAGATAGCGGCTAAATGCTTACCTATCTGCCATAAAAAAAAATGTAATCGTATTTACAGTCGTAGTTGATCACGCTCAAGTTTATAATAAATGTGTTCCGGCAGCTATATTTGAAAGTCAGTTATTGTTTAGTGGTGAGACAGTGGTCAAAAGCTAACCAAACAATTTTAACCGTTAATTATTATAGACACTAATCTGTATATGATAAGTGAGTTTTAACACATCTACTCATTCTATTCTATAGAATTATCCTATTATATTAATGGACCAATTAGCCTGATGTTCTCTTTGAATTTAATCCTTATATTTTGATCCTTTATCTTAAGTTTGTTTATCAACCGAATGCAAAAAAAGAGGTTCTCAATCCAACTGTATTTTTTTAAATATATGTTACGCGATATCTCCGCCAATTATGAATCGATTTGATGTTTTATTTTTGTTTGGTAGATTGTACTACAGAGGTGGTCCCATATAAATTTTATTGAGTTATCTATATACATAAAAAAACATGTCTTTGCTATTTAGTATATATTATGACTTATAGCAGATGTGTCAAAATTATAAATAAGATTTAGTAGGTTGCGTTTGAACGTTTCATAATAATAATTAAACGCAAGCAAAGCTTAAAAAACCGACTTCACCGCTTTATTTTTGGAACCTTGGTCAGATTTAATGTATTAAACACGCATTTTTGACTATAACTCAAAAACTAGAGATCAGATCTTGATCAAATTTCAATGGGACCATAGAAAGTACCAGCTTTCAAATAAAAAAATAAAAATATAGTATAGATGCGTCTATTTTTCCTGATTCCGATAGTATAAACAACTCAATTTTGACAAACATGCAGTTACGTTTTTTCCTTACGATGACGGCAGAAATAGCTAGTAGAGTCAAAACTGCAAAGTCTTGGTCACCGACGTAAGGTAGCAAGCCTATCGGTATTCTATCGCTTACATTTTGGAGAGTGTGCTCAGGAATTACATGATATAATTCCTCCATGCCCTTTTTACCACCAAACAACAAGACAAACTGTCAAACGTCATCCATTTATGGTTGACATACCTCCAATTCGCTCGAAGCGTTTTGCTTCTACGTTCATCATCTGTACAGCGAAGGAGTGGAACTCATTGCCTGCGTCTTTGTTTCCTGAACGGTATAATCTGGGTGTCTTCAAGTCTAGAGTGAATAGGTACGTTCTAGGCAAGCATGTTCCATCTTTGGCCGCATCGTCACTTTCCATCAGGTGAGATAGCGGTGAAATGCTTGCCTATCTAGTATAAAAAAAAAAAGAAACCAAATATAAGCGTTGAAGTCGGTTTTTTTAAGTGTTGATTGCTAAATGCAAGCAAAACTTAAAAAAAATATGTTAAAATTTAATAAGTGCAACAGAGTTTTGTAGTTTTTTATGCAAACATTACTACTACCTTACTCAGGTAGTGTACATAATTATATTTCAACAACGTACATAAAGCTAAACCGCCAAGTTAAAATCAAAATCATTATAATAACATATTAGACAAGTGTTTCTGAAATAACTTCCAACGATTACGTAGATGCATGTCTCAAAATTTACATTCGGCCGCATCATCACTTTCCATCAGGTGTGATTGTGGTCAAATGCTTGCCTATCATGCATAAAAAACATCATAATCTAGCAAACGACGGTGAAAATACAAATAAATTATGTATTTGTATTTATTTATAAAAAGTTGTAGTTTTTTTTTGTTATATTAATTAAGGTAAAATAGGCTCCAAATTGGACGATTCATTCGCTCGAATATTAAGATATGACTAATATAAGATTTGACTTTTAAAAACGGTCGATTAACAGATTTTTTTTATGTGTAATAAATGTTCACAAAATATTTTATTCGGATATGTTCAGAGATACACGAATGAATAAATTAGGCTCGATAGAAAAAAAAATTAAACTTTATTAAAAAACACAAAATTTCCCGTTCCCGTCAGTGGAATGAATCAACTTTATTCTGTTTCTATAAAAGATATTTTTTACAAAAAATATTGGGTGTCATCCAAACAAACATTCAAACCTTGTTGTGAACTCAAGTTTTTTGTAAAAGGGTAGGATTAATTAAAAAATATATATGAATGCGCGCACGCTGACTATACAGTCAATTCTACAAGGCTACAGTTTGGTTCCAGTCCGCCAAGTCGATACCAAGTCGCCTTAGGGCAAGAAGACCTTTTAATTCCAATTCCGTACTCAGCAGCGATAGTGGTGCCGATTCTGTTGTCCAGAATTAGACTAAACTAGCCTAAAATTAGTTTTATTCCCGCTTTAGTCCAAAACCTATTCAAAAAATGCAAGATTAGACTAAAATTAAGTTTGACAGGACTAAGTTAGTTTAGTTACTCTATTTAGTGAAAATGACCAAATTCTTATTCTGATGTACATGTTTTACGTCAAATTAAGACTAAAAATAGAAATTTTAAACACAAATTAGTCTGTATTAAAAGGTCTGGATTATTTTTAATGTGATCTTATACTTGAAAGAATAACACGTGCAATTAATGAAGCAAATACTGACCTACAAAGTCTATAATAGAGGAATATGTGATTGCGGCTTTTGTGAATACAATTCAATTTGGTTGCTGTCAAAATCAATTTTAGTCCTGTCATTTCAACTTTTAAATTAAGTTCAACGTAAAATCAGAATAGCGTTAGGTATTCTTTGACTAAAATTAGTTTATTTTTAGTTTAGTTTAGGTTAGTTCGGTGCTCAACAGAATTAGCACCACCTATATAAAATGCTAAATAGGTACTCTATAAATTGTTTTGATTTATGCATAGCAATCAGCCGATGACGATGAATCCGCATGATAAGAACAAATTATCTCTAATTACCCGTGAAGATTAACTGTAATATGTACCTAGTAATACAATATATCTATAGTACTCTTAAAAAGTATTTGTCTGTTTGTCCGAATATCACGCAGAAACAAAACAACCTTGTAAATCAAATTAATATTTTGTAGGTACCCATACTTATTTTATCATGGTCATCATACGCTTCAGCTAAACTGACGTTATTTGTTAATTAGCAGACAAGAATGCGATTGTGAGAGAAAATAAAGACATTTTATTATAAATTTATTATTATTATCATCATGAATAGTTCTAAGATCAATAGTCACGCAGACAAAGTCGCAGTTTAAGTTAAGCTATTAATTATGGTACCAAGGTGGGTAGAAACGAGTAAGAAGGTAGTTATGTATCCCCCTCTAAAATTAGGGGGACTAAAATTGTAACAAGTCGACGCTATGTTTTCTGTGGACCGCTATTTTGCAGATCTCGACATAGGTAAATATTTTAGCAGTGGTATTTATTTTTAAAACATCAATGGACTAAGTGCGCGGAATCAGGATTTTTTCGCTATTTAAATTTATTGATTGGTAAACATGTACGAATCATCCCGCATGATCTTACTCAACATTATATCTGATCAAGTATCATTCTATAGGGTCACCTACGCTTCTATCCTATAGATAGGCAAGATCGAATGGCAATCAATAACACGTCAAGGGGCAGAGTGGTCACATTGTGCTAATCTCCCATGACCCTATGTGCAGAGTCAATGTGGAAATTGTTGTGAGTGTGATAGACGATACCCAGAATATTATATTATTACTAGTAAGCTGTGTATGCGTTGCAATCCCACGTTTAGAAAACCATCCTAAAAACTTTTTTGACATTTTTCATACAAAAATTATAAAAAGCCACGGTTTAAAAATGGGAGGTGAGGGTAGGGCGATGAAAAATACTTTACGACCTATTCTCATACCTACCAATATATACAAAAAAAACTTGAGAGGTGTCAAGGGACACCCGGATGGAACGAAGTTCAATTTCCGTCTTGCCCCCTTTCGCAACGCGCGATAAGGAACTTTCGTTCCAAAATTATAAGAAACATGCAAAAACCAACATCACGCGGTGTTCCCAGGTGGTCACAACTACAACTATGGCAAAAAGTGTAGTTACAACTTTTTGTCTTAATTTTTTCCGTCTAGCCCCCTTTCGCAACGCGCGATAAGGAACTTTCGTTCCAAAAAAATTAAAACCTGACGAGCCGTTTCGGAGGAATTCGACCACAAACACCGTGACACGACATAAACCAACTGCCTTATCTTGACAGAGAAAACCTCTTCGAGCTAAGGTATTGCCGCCCAAACACCCTCGCATCCATCGACGAGGAGAGACTATGCACGCATCGGAACCCCATGGATGTCGCGTACGCCCTTAGCGAGGTCTACTCTGGAATGTATTCATCAACAACAAGAGTACACTCTCTGCATCGTGAAAGGTATACAAACTCGGTAATCCACCCTGACCTCCCAAATACCTTATACTTGACCCACACGCAAGAAGAAAAGGAATCCCTAATCACTCAGGGATATGGGAAGGGAAGTAGGTCAAGTGTTTTAACCATTCACGAGTCCCAGGGCCTAACCTCAGAATCGGTAGTCATTATCCAGACAAAGTCGTTAAAGATGCGTTTGCACCAAAGCGTTCCGCATGCAGTAGTGACGGTGTCACGACACACTCACAAATGTGTTTATTACACCGACAATGCCGACGATGCGATCGGGCGTTTCATTGAGCGAGCGAAAAATGCTACGACCAAGGCGATTTTAGATCACAACCTCAAGATGGCCATTAAAAATAGAGATTACAAAGTAATAGAAAAAAGCAGGATGGACCCCGCACCAAGCTAAACCTAGAATAACTTAATATTACTGTAAAATTATAAATTCTGTGCTCAATTATGTTATACAAATAAAAATAAGGATAAATTTATATATAAATATAGATAAGAATTAACATAAAAATTGTAAAGTGTGTAGTTAATAAAAAAAAAAAAAAAATAAATAAATAAATAAATAAAAAAAAAATAAACGAATAAAAATAATTTAAAAAAAAAAAAATAAAAAAAAATAGTACGAAAAAACAAGAAAAAAAAAATTAAATAAAAAATATATATATATATAATAGTTATATAAGATGGACTCACCATAGTAATAAGCGAGTATTTAATGTAAGCTTTTTGAAAATAAAAATTAAATAATATTTAAAAAAGGCACTGACACCATGTCAGTGGTAAGTAGTTTCATTAAAAAAACACCGTGACACGAGATTTTTTATATATTAGACATAGATAATGGCATAATAATATCGTCATCTTCATGTTCTTTGTCTTTTCTAGTCATATCTTCATTCTCTTTCCCACCAAATAGAATAAATAGGCATAAGGTTTACTTGTTGAAAAGAATGGCAGTCCCTTTGCCTGACATCCCTCACCGACCTCGTGTTGTTGATGACATGATGACATGTTCATGGCAGAGGCACCACCAGATGGTGAGCTCGGCTTGAGCGGCTATGTCTGCCCTTGTCCCATAAGAAGAGGTACATACAATAATAATATACAATAATAGCATACCATTACATTTTTGTTTCTATAGAATTTGTTGTGATGTAAAAAGAAATATCTTAATTTTAAAAAAGCTGTCTAATTACCGATGGCTGACCAGTTCCAGATGAGGAGCTTCGATAAGTTCGATATCATAAACAAACAAACAAACAAACGCATTCACACTCACAGCCCCACACTAAGTTCAAAGACTTGTATCGTGGGTGCCGGAAACATTTACATCACACACACATTACACCCAGAACCAGAAGCACAAATATCCCTTGGGAAGGAATTTGTGCTCCTGCCGGGAATCGAACCCAGGACCTACGGCGCAGAGGGCGGACACCTGTCCACTGCGCCAACTGGGTCGTCAAATAAAAGTTTATCTTTTAAACCTACGACACCTCTTTTTGCGTCTGTTGGTTAACTTTTTTTTTATTCTAGATAGGCAAACTTTTGACCACCATCTCACCTGATGGTAAGTGATTATTATGCTAATAGTCTCTTTAATAGAGGACTAGACTAGCTGTCGCCTCTGAATAATATAAATTTAAATTTAAAAAAAAATTATATACTTAGCGCAGTTTTGCGATTCGGCTGTTTCGCAACTGCTATTGTACTGATCTAGCGACAAGTTCTACTAGCTCCCACACAAGATACGCATTTGGCCCGCGAGGACTGGTATTACGTGCGAGGATACGGGCATAGTCCGTGCGAACCAAACGGGTCTTATTGTAAGTCTCATATCTTCAGCCATGCGGCTCGCGTGAGGATCTGTTTTACTTCCCTTCTGTCCTAGAAATATTTTCCCCCATACGCTACATGACATTTTAAGTCATCTATAAATTAAGATCACAATGAGATTTGCCGCGAAAGTGAAAAAATGGCGTTGTTGATTTTCTATAATTTTCCAAAACCTGTGATTTTTCGATTTTTAATGTATAATAATGGTGGATTTTTTACTGTTATATTGATAAATTTAGAAACGAAAAAAACTAGATGTTAAATTTGTTGGCCGTATCTAGTAGTTTCTAAATACTTTTTCGGTGAATGACGACACACGTCCACGTCAGACTTTAATAATGAGGAAATAAAAATTTCGTCACTGCAAGCAGGGCTTGTATAGCTTAGCGGTTAGAGCAGTAGGGCATAACACCCTATGGCCGCGGGTTCAAACCCCGCCTCTAGCGATAATTTTTCCTTTCTATATTTATCAAAATAGTTCTGCCTAGCAAGGCTAATGCTATATAAACAAAATCAATTTATTAACCGTTAATACTTAGTAAACCTGCATAAGTGTAGGCAAATTATACAAAGGAGAAAAACGTGATTTTTGCCTTCGCTCCAAAACTCCAATAGAAGTTCTAGTAAAGGTTTTACCACTTTGCAAGGGCATGACTTGACTATGACTGGACCTTGACTGTTTTACTTGAATTCGACTTGTGACTAGGGCTTTTAATATGAAATACACATGAAATATATTATCACTTGACACTGGCTAATAGCACAAGATTGCGAGCCAATATTAAAAAAAAATCATTTAAGATCATGATCTTTTTGCCTGCAAAATGGAAGGGTGAAAAAAAAGTTACTGTCGTCTGTCTTGGTTGACAGTGACATGTCGTTTGTACGTTTCTGCTTACGTAAAAAGATAAACATATTCTCCCGGTAGGGAGTAATAGTATTCTGTGAACATATTTTACTTGACTCTATAGAAGGAGGATTAAGTGTTTTAACATAAATAATAATTGTATTATTAAATTAAAATCACGGTATTAATTTTTTGTTTAAGTTCCAATTATATTTCTTAAGTGTAAATTAAAACACTGTCAGTATAGCAATTTAAATGCAAGCTAATTATTTTCCTCTAAAAAGTGTGTTATTATTCCTTGATTTGATTGAGAACTTGCGTGTAACGGAATGTAAAAGTTTCTGCGAGATATTGAATTTTCAGTAATTTATGAATTTCTAAATTTTTTGTACATTACTGATAGAAAAAAGGACAAAATTAATTTGAAAATAATCATTTCTGTTTTATGTGACTGAAAATTGTATATTTATCATACATAATATTGTAATTTTTGTATAGATTTATTTGATATAATTTACCTACTGCAAATGGACTTTAGAATCGATAACCCAATTTGGTTGCGACTTTTTTGCATTGGTACAGAGATAAATTACAAAGGAAATATGTACAGTACATCAGTAATAATGTCGTTCTAGGCATCAATCAGTAGAAAGTGCACGTAAGCCTGTGACCATGTTATTCACGCCAATATATATCGCAATGACTTTTATAAAAACTTGGCGCATTCGATCATTCCGAGCTCGCTTGCTTGAATTCCTAAATGGCAATACAAGTGTCGCGTTTTGTAAAGTTCCTGAAAACGCTGCAGGTAATAAATAATCAAAGAATTCAATCCTACAACCATATCTGCAAGTTTATGTAATATCTTCCTTGATTACAGAAACACCGACATTGAGTTCGAAACTTTGCACTAATCCGAAGAACGCGTATCTATGTGATTTGCTGGACTATACAAATGCTACTAGAATATGTAGTATGAAGCCTACACAGTGTATTGAGATCAGCGACTGGGTGTCATGCTCTGGTGGTCTGCCGTTGGGATCAAGTGAACTCTCTCCTATCACTGATTTAGATGTGGATGTATTGTTCGAGTGTGAATTAGACCCTCATTCCAATACAGACCAGGATGTAACAACTGTAAGTTATTCTGCAGTTTGTCTTAGTTAAGTCAAAAATTTATTCAGCGATTGAGAACAGAAATCAGAAACAACCTACAAAAAATAATGGTTAAATTACTACATAATAAGTGACTGTAAAAAATTATACATTTAAGGTTTATGATGATTAATAGCATTTCTTTAAAAAACAAACAAATACCTAAAATATATAGTCATTATTTAAAGCCAGTACAAGCCAGCCACGAATCCCTCAGTTTTACTACATTGACTATGAAGCTAAAAGTGATGACCTATTAGCGTAAACAAGAATAACATCCAAAATGTTACATTTATATGTATAACCAGCTGACCCGGGTGCTGCCCACCTGTGTAAAAAAAACAAACACATAAATGCTTTCATACTAGAAGTATTATGACTTGTGTCGTGGGGCTGTAAACATTAACACCATACACACAACATTCACATCATATCCAGAACCAGAAACACAAGTTCACGTGGGGAGAAAATTGCTTTCAAGAAAAACATGCACCCATCTATGCCAGCGGGCAGTTCAAAGAAGTTCAAAGAAGATTTACCCGGCATCGCTTGGTAAAAATATACACAAACACTTTCACATTCACAGCCGCACACTAAGTTCAATGACATGGGGCCGTAAACATCCAATTTACACACAATCACATCATGCTCAGAAAAAGGAACACAAATTACCCATGGGGAGAAAACTTGTGCTACCACCGGAATTCGAATGGGCTGCTTTAAAGACAAATCTACGCCAGAGGGCAGTTAAAGGTTCAAAGATAAATATTATAACTGATAAAACAAAAAAAAAACAGTTGAATTTATGTCCTTCTTATGTAAGATGGCTTAAAACATAGAAATATACCGGATTACACAGCCAATAAAGTGGCCAATTAGCAAATTTTTCTCTGGCTTGTCTTACGAATCTTATTATTTTAAACTGAAAACTAACTTTTATCCCAATAAATCATAACATATTCGACTGCCCGATTGGCTCCCTAAAGGAAATTTGTGGTTTTGGTTGTGATTGTGTGTGTGATGTGAATGTATCCAGCACCCATGACACAAATCATCAAACTTCAGCTGTGTAAGTGTACAACATATGTTTAACTATAAGTGTTTATAGTGTGTGTTCTAAGTGAGCTTTTGTTTTCAGTTGGAGTCAATGGGCCAGCCAGTGGCATGGAAAGCTGGAACTCATCTTGCAATAGTGTTGAAGACTAACATTGAACACCTCAGTGTTATTGGCTTTAATTTTGTTGGGGGCGAATTTGTTATTGATCATCATTTGCCTGTTGTAAGAGTGCAAAGTATGTATTTGATTATTACCTTAACAAACACTATTACAACTATTACATTAAGTTTCTCTTTTAGAATTATTGATTGCTAATCTCTATCATTGTACTATGTGAACTTAAACAGTGTATGCCCAGTGTAGTGTATACTCTGCTTCTACATGATAAACTGCCTGTTGGCTAATTTAGGTGCATGTCCACCTTCAAAGTATCAGCTTTGATTCCCGCAGTAACACAAGTTTTCTCGGCAAGGGAAATTAGTGTTTCCAGTTCTGGATATGATTTCCAGCACCCATGACAACTCATTGAACTAAATGTGGTGCTGTGAGTGTGAATGTGTTTAAATGAGTGGTAGGAATAAGAATGGAAGAAAAAAAATTGTAGTGATAAAGTACTCCTATGGACACATTTTTGTGCATGAATAATAACAATGTTACATGCTGGATATCTTCATGTAAAATTTTGTTTTTCAGCTGTCCAAATATCGGGAGAACCCAACAAAGCAACAGATCCCTCGATGAGGAGTTTGAAAAGCGACATCCAGCATAGTCTTAAAAATCCATTAGGTGGTTTCCAATGGCCCATCCATGCAGCTCTGTTACGTAAGCTATCCAAAGTTGTGGACATCAAATCAGATGCAAGAAGCACCACTGCCCATCTGAACGGAACCAGTGATATGTTGCTTGAACCCACACCAGCCAGAAGGAATGTTTCTTTAGCTGACGTTAGCGTGAACACGACTAAGTCGCTTACAGAAGAAGAGCCTGTCGAAAATAAACAAGGCGATACTATCCAAACTGAAATACTACAAATATCACTGCCAAAAAGCCCAGATAAGCCAGACTCGCAAACCTTGCCTCAAGATCATGGAGACAAAGAAGTGGTATTGGAGAATGTGACTGTAGAAATCCAGCACAACATAACACCAAAAAAATCTAGTTTAAAACTAGACTTGAAGAAGGGCACGAGTTCCCTGTCCACCTCACTGCTTAACATATCCAGTCAGATTAAATCTGTCACGACACATAAAAGGGTAGTGAGCACTACTGGCCCCAAGAGACCACATTCTCAAATTGACTCTTACCCAGCTGTGAAGGAAGAGGCCCATAGAGCCTCCACATCTCAACAGAGCACACCAAAGTCTGTAAAAAGTTCCCGTCCATTAGTTAATACGAAATCACCAAATGTGTTGATATACTCAGACAGTATTGCCGCTAGAGATAATCTCGAAGCGTCTCTTAGGAAAGTATTGGATTGTGATAGGTTAGTATTATTCAATATTGCTATAATAAAATAGCTTGAACCATACACAGTCACAATCACAATGAGATCAATAACTCGCGCCTTGTAGATCTTTGAAATTATTTTCCGAATTGGCAATAGTAAAAATATTTTTTTCTATTTTAAAGTCAGCAGACAGGCAGTCGGCCCGTCTGATGGTAAGTTGCTGTAGACTGCATCAAATGAGCCCACCTAAAATTCTTTGAATCCTAAAATGCAATATAAAACACAATTCTCATCACAAGCTTTGCTGTCTTAGATTCATATAAAAATCTTAGAGACAGCATAGAATAATAGCTTGTAGTACATTCTGCTTTATTACAAAATTGTATGGCGCTTCACCTACTAAAATATAGCCTTTTTCTAGACTGTATTTAGATCATTATTAGACACATTATAATGTCTCAGTGCTAAATCAATGTATCTATCCTGTTTAGCAAATAAGATATGCTTCAAACAAAATCGGTATGATACAGTACACCATTACTTCTTCTCTGTTGTTTAAGCCTATATACAATCTATATACTACTAACTATACATATTGATTCTCTGGAGAATCAATATGTATAGTTAGTTACTACTGGTAGTACTACTGCAAAATTGTCGCGTAATGAAAGGCGATGACGTGACGCGCCCTCTCACTAACGCTGCAAAGATTACCCCAAATATTATAGAACATAGACTTTTGACTCTAATGCCTTTTGCTTGCAAAAACACCAAAATCATACTTTAACAAGTGTTATTTGCTTTTACAGTTACAACGTACAATGGATGCATATTATTTTCTTTACAAATTAAGAACTCAATGATTTTTCCAAAGATAAATGTCTCTGTTCTAAAATATATGTTTTAGTTTTGCTCTAGAACAATACTTCGTTTGCTAAATTCTCAAAAACCTATTAAGTAGATACGATATAACGACAATTCAAGTGACAAAATATATTTTTTACCACCCTTGACAACTAATCTGGAAAATGGCTGCACCGATTTCCATACATAGCTATGAAAACTCACGGTCAAGTTACATTTAAAAAATAAATTTAAATCTGTTCAGCCGTTTTAAAGCTATGCCACAGACACATATACGCACGTTAAACTTATCTCCTCTGTTTGCGTCGAGGGTTAAAAAATCGCTACGAACAATAACAAATAAATCTTGCATATGTCAAAAGCACTACAGATTGGTGGCAAATAGAGTGATATCTCAGACGTTTCCGGGGCTGATTGACGCTGCTTCTAAGTTGCTTAAATCTAAATCCAATAGCGTCAACGCATAGACATAAAGGGGTCGTTCCAGGTATACATTGTACAGCATCAGTCGCGAGACTCTGGAGGCGGGCGCATGGCGCGGGCGCGCGGCCCTGGTCGCAGTGGCGGGCTGTGTGGGCCGCGGGGCTCCCTTGTTACTGGCGCACCTGTTGGACGGAGGCAGGCTTCTTGCACTCTGTTCTGACTTGTTGCACGCCGTGCTGCCGTATTACAAGACTGCCGAGGTATGAACACCGGTATTAAGTAAGTAGCAACTACAGGAACATACCAAAATATCTAGGTCATTCAGGTCTCTACTGTGTAAGCTGCGAAACTCCTTCGTTACTAGCGCATCTGTTGGAAGGAGGCAGGATTCTTCCGCTTTATTCCGATTTACTGCCCGCCACGTACTTCCATATTACAAGACTATCCGAGGAATGCACGCCATTTTTAAATAAGAACCCTTACTTTTTAACTACACAGTCAAGGTGGTATAAGTCGCGGCGCGGCGCTCTCATGTTACTGGCTCATCTGTTCTAGACAGAAGCAGGATGCTATCGCTGTGTTCTAATTTGCTGCCCGCCGTGATGCAGTATTACAGACTGCCGAGATATGAAAATTGAGAAGAAACAAAGAACACTTCGAACAAATTTTAGGATATCATGACGGTCAAGTGCTGTGTAAGCCACAGAGCTTTCTTGTTACTGGCACATCTGTTGGACAAAAGTATACCGCTCTAGTGCCGGCAGTACGGCTAGCACTAAATCATTACTGCACGCCGTGCTGGTGATGTCAGACGTTTCTTGGTAGACAATTGAAAATACTCTTGAGCAATACTTGAATCAACAATAAAAATACGAAATATTAATCTTTACAGGTTCGCGAAAATGAAGTTGTACAATTCACATTCGATAAATGGAAGTCGGTTAAGATGAAGCACCATATTTTCTGCTACCAAGCATCTCCTGCCAAGAAACAGTTTTCGACTGAGAGCGATAGACAGTAAGAATAATTCACTTTGATACCGCTTTGCTTATGGCTTTCTTCCCTATTAATCAAAATGGATATTTTCGATGCATAACTGGTGTTAAGGGTGGGGGTTATCCAGACGTGTCAGTGGACCTCACTTTTCCGCAGTTTTGTCTCTAATTGTTGCTCAGAAACGTCGTCTACTAGAGCACTTAACGTTGTATTACACTTTTACGCTTAAACATCAGAAGTGGGATTACGCGAGACGATATATTTTCGCGATGTTTTTGAGAACAGAAATGGATACAACTATTAAAAATGCTTTTCAATATTATAGCAATATGCAGTTGCTTATTTAATCTTCTGTATTATAAACTGTGCTTACAATTTTTAATGAATTTTGCAGAGCAAGTCAGGAAGCTAATATGTGTTGGTACGAGAATTGCACTTACTTTTGTATGATACTTTCAGAATTGTTTGGAGTAGCGATAATGACGCGTAGTTTGTTATCATTATTAATAGTAATCAATTATACATACAGCTATATATTTGCTACGATTTTATACCTAATGCATATACATTTATGTAAATAGTTAAGTATTGCATTATCTGCTGGAAAAAGAAGGCTTCTGCATGGTTCAATCCATTAGGCGCAAAAATATATATACATATTATACTTAATTATTTCTACACTCAAATATTCTGAATATGTTCTAGATTGATTAAAATGCATCCGTTTGATATCAAACACAATCAGTGAATGCTTTCAGTCCTAATTGTTATGTTTATTATAATTATACTTTTGCAGTTGGCACCAGGCAGGAATTAGCTAAATTAACCTTGTAAATAAAATAATACTTAATACAAGGTCGTTATAAAGGCATGTGTCGAATATAATATTTAATTTCTCGAAATAACTCAATCGAGAACTAAATTTGTATTGTTTCATTATAAAATAATCAAATAAATGCCGAACAAATGTTAAAAATATTGCAAGTGACGTATAATCATAATTATATTAAAACAACCTGTTTATAACGACTCTGTATTTCGAGTAATTTATAGATATCATTATAAATAAAATATCTATACATATCTTACCTACCTGCTATTGATTCATATTATATTTTAGGAAAGTTTTAAATAATATAACCACTGTAATATTTTCCAAGATTAGAATGATCAGTAGAAAAAAAATGAAAAAACAATTACTGTTTATAGCGAATGATGAGACACACTTGTATTCTATAGATCAGAGTTATTTAAATGTACTAAGAGAGTGTCTAAAACTTTTGATAGTTTTATCTTGTGATATTAGTGCAAAGTAATACGACCCCGTATCGACAAAGTTGGTTATAAAGTAAACGTCCTATATTATACTCAGTGTTATAATAAATAATACATCGTTTATGTCTTCCAAAACATCAAGAACGCCTAACCGTACCCGGGTCAGAAAGACTTCTCTTAATATCGATATTCTTGAATCTGAAAAATAAGAGAGCCTAGAGAAGCTTTAAAAGTAAAAAAAATATTACGTAAGTAATTAAAATATTCACTGTAAGTAATTAGGATACGATAAAAGAAGAAAAACATCCTTGATAATTTAGTATTATATTTTAATTTGTTTGACTTTTCTTTGATCTGCAAATTTATTATCTCGGAACTCTGATCTATGGAATGTTGAACAACGCTTTCTAGTTACAGGCATGACTTAGAATCTAGTATATGTTTAAAAAAACAGCCTTTCTCAAATGTTTGTATAATATAGGCCGTCCAAATACACGGGTCATCCAGGCCATGAGCTGGACATTCAAGTGTTAGCCTCGGAAGAGACTTGGAGGACTCCATCGCTGCTTCAAGCGACTGACCTTACGAACAATGGCGTCGCTATTTTTTCACAGGTATATTAACATAACAACTTTCATGCTCACGGCTTCACACTAAGTTCGATTTACATCATACACACAATAATACTAAGAAACGGAAACACAAATTGCCATTGGGGAAAAAGCTTTTCCATTGGAATTCGACCATACATGCTGGTTAGAAGGCGAACGCGCACATAACTAAGGCAACGGGCAGTTCTTACGCTCTATATCTATCTATAATATTATACATCCGAAATGTTGTGTGTGAATATTTTTGAGACTATATTTGTATTTCAATAGATTTGGATTATTGATGTGTAGTTAGTCTAGACCTTGTAATAGGGGAGATTGCTTTGCAACCCTAAAATCCGGGGCAATCCATGCTATTGTCCGAGGTGTTGTGGATGCACTCCTTCACAGCTATAGTAATATTATAATTACGAAGTTATTGTGTGGGTGTGTCAATTGATTGGATGCACGAAAATTTAATTTTTATAATTAAAAATAAAACATTGTGTCTGATTAAATACCGCTCACTCGATGTATATAACCGACTTCAAAAAAGGAGGTGTTCTCAAATCGAGTGTTAGTTAGAGTGTGTGTTTTTTGTTCGTTACTTCATAACTTCTTTCGAGGTAAACTGATTTTGATTCTTTTTTTTTTGAAGCTGATTCTTTCCGTGTTATCCCATTTCTATTTGATCAAGATCTGACCAATGGTTCCGAAGATAAAGAGGTGAGATCTACGCAAGCAATGCGTTTCAATTATTAAACGTAGCAAACGTTTCAATTCCAGATTCACTTAGAAGCAGACCCGAGCGATTACCTCGGTGATGAAGGCGCCAAGTCAAATGAAGCCCGATTAGAAATCATTCACAAAATACTGGGTGATATTCTCGGGCTTCACGTCAGGGCACCTACGGAATTAACGCAGATAGACTTCACTAAGGGTTTTTTCTTGGGAAATCATGTGGTAAGAATTCTAATTATAATCTCTAATATCATATTGCATCGCCATTATAGTAGAAAATTGCTGACTTAGTTTAACTAATTAGGAGATATTGAGCCAAAGGCCTCGGCAAGCGTGGTGACTGAATCTGACATTTGTAATACCGACCATTAGACTGCACTAAAAGAATGGCAGCGAGAGCGCTTTGCGTATTTAATTTGACCAAACTTTCATATACATATAAAGATGTTTGTTAAACGAGGCAGCAGGCAAACAAAAAAATGACCGTGGAATAGGTCATTTTTGAATCAAGATATATATATATATATATATATATATATATATATAATATAAATAATATGTCTAGTCCGAATAAAACCTTTGCCTTATAATCTTTTGTACGAGTACGAGTTTTATTTCGAATTAAATGTTTTAATATGTTAATATATAGGCAAGTTATTGACCCTAGTAAGGAACAGAATCGTTAAGCAACGAGGTAAAGCTTTAGTGTAAATTATATTCTTGCTAGCTAAATTGCTACCAAAACATGTGTTATCACAAACATATGTCAAAATAAAACTCAGAGAGCCTCCTCAAAATGATTTCCTGTAGCTACAATACAAACGGCTTGAATGCATCGGCTTATGGTTGATATTCCAAATATTCCACATTTATTATACCCTACCAAAAAATGACAAAAAATGGAACTCTTTGGCGAGTCTATGTTTCCCGATAAGTACAATCTAGCAGACTATAAATCACGAGGGAACTTTCTAGTCAAGATTGCTCCATCTTCGACCACATCGTCACTTTCCATCAGGTGAGATAGTGATCAAACGCGTGCCTATCAAGAATAAATAAAAAATTACCGGTCTAACTATCTCGTCTCAAAATTCACTCTGTATAGCTCTCGTCAATGGTCCCGTTAAAGTATATTAAATAAATATTATTGTCAGTTTTTATTGGTTGTTGGTTCCAACGCTTTCCGAGTTCCAATATATTGTACAAGTTTGACCATTTATTTACCGTATTGATGTAGGATTGAGTATGAGTAGGTAGGATTAGGATAATGCTTTTAGGTTACACCGTCATTTGGTTTCACCGTCACAAATTTGAGCCATTCATTGTTGTACTCTGTGGCACTTTGTTTTCTAGTGACACTGTACTATTTTTAATATGTGGTAAATGTTGTATAACGTATTTTTTTGTAATCCAGCCAACATTATCAATCAGACACCATCTGTTCAAATAGTTTCAAAACGTTCACTCATGTACACAATTTAGTGAAAATATCAGTAATTTAGTTAGTCCTTTGAGAAGATCTATTGGCATAGATAGAAGATATATATATATATATATATATATATATAAACTCTTTATTTCATACCTTAAAAATAACATATAAATTAAATACGAATAACAGTTAATATATTAGTGCATCAATAGGTGGTCCTATCGATCCTGAGAGCGATATCTTCCAGACAAACTCTTGTATTATATATACAACAATACTAGAGATTATCTATACATACAATTTATATAATATTTATGTATCTCTTTTCTATTCATATAACTGAGGTAAATTATTTTTATTGTACATTATTTATGTACCATTTAAGCTGTTTACTAGTAAATCCTTGATTCAATATTCTTGGTTCCCAATGCTCTCTATCATGGAATTACAATATAACTAATGCTGATAATGACTGATGATCGATTCTCACAGCGTCTTTATATGAATGGAAGCATTCTGTAAACAAATCAATCCACCTGATTCCCCACTATATATACGAACAATAGGCATAATAAGGCACGAGTCAATCGAGCCTAAAGATTGAGTGATTTATATACATTGAAGTTTTTGTCAAACGACCAGCCTTCTGACCCTGTCTAATATTCTTGCGATCAGTTTTTTGAGTTAGGCAAAATTAAACCTTTTCACTAAGGACTAGAACACAAAGTGCAGTGGTACATGTATATCGACGTATCGAGTGACGTAGGTGTTGTCCACTAGGGGGCGTGGGCGAGCAGCGCGGGCCCCGGCCACGTGACGGTGTGATGGCCGGTGAGACGCACTGCTTCCTGATGTGCTGTTCTTTTCTATCGCTTGTTAGGTTTCAATAGTGACGTCATTACAATACTCTAAATGCCTTGGATTTTTTTATGCGACTGAAATTGGTCGTATGTTACCTGACCGAGGAAAGCAGCAGACTGTAAGAACTCTTAGACAAGAAATGCCTAGCATACATAATTTTCTTTCTGTCCGATGACATCGTCGAACTGTCAAAGAACATTTCAAAAAAGTATTTTTCCATATCTGCTTATTCTTTTAGAACATACATATTTAAATACATACACATTTAAATACTCTCGTGATTCTATTTATTGGTAATTAATTCAAGAGCCTATTCCAGTATTCATCACGTCTAAAAACGTTAAAGACAATTCCATCAAAACGGATCTATCATGGTGACTATGCTCTAATTCCTCGGAATTAGACTGCACTTATCTTCAGTAGCTGTATTGGATTTGATATTGGCTTGAGCTCAAAAAGATTATTATTTAAGATTATATTAATACCTAACGATTTCCCAAAGTTTCTACTTTGGGAATATATACTATTGTGTTGTCGGATTTCTAGCCGCGATCAAAAATGTCACTATTGAAATCTAAAACACAACTAAAGCTACATCTTCGCTTTTATTTTATTTACTAAAACAACCGCTTATATCTGGATGCACGCTTTCTTTTTGCTTTGTATGACACGAACACATCAACAACAATCTACACGATTCTGTAAGCATTTATCTTGGTTTAATTTTTATCCTTTAAAGAGTATTATGCTTATTAATTCGCTAAATATAAAAGATAACGAAATTTCATGAATGTAATACAAAACTTTAAAGGAGTTGCTATTTAAAATTCGAACTAACTAATAACCTAAAGATGATTAAATTAGTTTTGCTAGGCGAATAGTGTTTAGTAGGCCTAATCTAACTAGTCCAACGATTTTAAATAAGTAATAGTTAATTATAATATAACTTTTTTCATATTTCTTAATGTGGCATGCTGTATGAACTTACATTGTAATAAAGAACTTTATTGAAGATTTAAATGAAAGCGCTGGCTACATTTATTTCTATACAGTCGTTATTGATATAGAAAGCTAGCGATTTTCCTGTATCATTTTATTATAGAAAGCGTACTACCATCGCTTTCTTCGTCCTATTCTTGAATTACCAACGCTACCATTTTAAATACCTTAGGCTGGACTCCACTGCGAGCAGGATGCAATTGCAATCTGGCGAATCGCAAATTGTGTCATGTTTTCTGCCGCTGCGGTGGCCTCATTCACCTTCTCCTCGCTTTTCTTATAGAACGTAAGAGAGATAGCGGCCAAATGCTTACATATACGGCAATAAAAAAAATACATTAAGTGATCAGTGATCATAATAATTTAAATGTTCAAGCGACCGCAACGGTGGGACCTTTGGACTGATGTAGTGACCTTACGCCGAGCGTCATTTAGTTACAATAACTAGCGTCCTGCCCGAAGTGTGATCAAAAGGCTAGATGTCTGAAAATGTATATTAAGTCTGTCTTGTACATTATCAAAAAATATTGAACACGTATTTTATTCTTTTGTCAAGTAATCAAAAATTACGAAGTTAAAGTGCGTTCAAAATTTCGAGTTACGTCACGTCTCAGTAAATTGTACTGAGGCCTCACTCCCGATCTTTGATGCTCTTTACCTTTGTCAATTACTATTGATTTAAAACACACGCTTTCACACTTACAGCCTCACACTTAGTTCGATGACTTGTGTCGTGGGTTCCGGAAACATTTACATCTCACACACAATCAGAAACAGAACCAGAAACACAATTTTTCCTTGGGGAGAAAACTTTCCCGCCGGGGGTGAACCCTTTACCCCTGCTTAGAAAGCGAAGACTCACGCAACAAAGCTAACGCGCAGTACATTTGTTAAATAAAAAAATACATGTCCAATATTTTTTGATATATTCAAACTGACGACCTAATTAGAAATATTTTTTACCCAGGTATCATCTTTATTATATATAAAATATTTAAAATAGTTATTGCATTGTGGTTATCGTTGGTGCAGCACAAACTCCAGCTGTTAGAGCGGTGGTGCGTGGGGGAGGGGCCGCTAGTTCAGACTCTAGACGGAATCACGGTGCAGTGGTGCCGCCGGGGGGAAGAACCCAAGGAGCCTCCATCCGAGAGTTTCCTCCCGGTGTACGTGTATGACTGCCCCGAACACTTCTCCACCGTCGAGTACTTCGATGTAAGTAGCATCCTATTATCTTTGAGCCTACCGAACACTGACAATGTTTCTGCAATACTACGATTCTCTTCGGGGAATTTGCTTATTTAATATGAAACTTCTCTACCATCATAATATATTCAATGTGATTGACATCATCCTCTCGATCACATAATTTTTTATTAATTAATTAATTAATTAATTTTAGGCGTACCGATTCGTGTTCCTTTTTCCAGGCCGATTTTATTATGTATGAAATAACCTACAGTGAGGAATAGTGTATTACATTACATAGCCATTCGTTTTATAGCTTAGCAGGATTCGAACTAGTTCGAGGTTTGGAGTCGCACTATTGTTGAGCCATACGAACCTGCTCACAAAATTTTACAGGAATCGGTTTAGAAGTGCTACCTTTATTTTGTTTGGTTGTGATTGCGTGTGATGTGAATGTTTCCGGCACCCACGACACAAGTCATCGACCTTAGTGTTGGGCTGTGAGTGTGAAAGCGTCTATGTTTATGTTTTATGTTTATTAGAGGAGAGCAGCCGGACAATCGGATATACGAAAGCATTTTTGCTTACACTGAAACGGAGACATTTCGCTCGCTCGGGCAATCATAACGTTTATTAAAAAAAAATAATGTATTTTTTTTTAATAAACGTTATGATTGCCCGAGCGAGCGAAATGTCTCCGTTGTATCCGAATGTAGTTTAATTAAATGCGTGCGCTTTGCCCGCGTTTATTAAGTTAAATTGCCAATGTTAATCCTAGGCATAACCTATGTTCATTCAAAACTTCACCCAAATCCAAGCAACTTTCCGATTTATAACATTAGTGTGAGTATAACAAATGGGTAGTTAAAGTAGCACGACTCCCCGATAGCCGGGCCAGGTCGAACCTCTGTTGCAGGAAACAGTTTAATCATCCCCTTTTGAAATATGATTATTTTCGAAACAGAACTTAACATCGAGCTCCCTGGGTCGGCTCGTGGTGTACACGGACGTGATAGCGTCGACGCTGCTTGTGTCGGGCGCGCCGCTGGCGC
Source organism: Lomographa bimaculata (assembly GCA_948107665.1). NCBI lineage: Eukaryota > Metazoa > Arthropoda > Insecta > Lepidoptera > Geometridae > Lomographa > Lomographa bimaculata. The sequence goes on along the minus strand of OX403604.1, from coordinate 9,352,412 downwards.
ACGGCGTGGCGTGCGTGGCGCGCCGCCAGGCCGCCGCGAGGGGCCGGGGGGGGAACGGCTGGATCTCGCCGTGGGGGCAGGCCGTCATCTCGCTGCAGGTGGGCTGTACGGCTACACGATAACTATGTCTAGTCGAAATAGAGAGCATCAGGGAGTTTTGCCGCGAAAGTGAAAAAATGGCGTTGTTGATTTTGTAAAATTTTCCAAAACCTGTGTTTCTTCGAGTGTTCATGTGTTATAATGGTGGATTGTTAACCCTGAATACACTTAGTATTGCATAAGTGTAGGCAAATCGTACAAAGTTGAAAAACGTGATTTTCACCTTCGCTCCAAAACTCCAATAGAAGTTCTAGTAAAGTTTCTACCGCTTTACTAGGGCGTGACTTGATTATGACTTGACCTTGACTCTTTTACTTGACTTTGACTGTGACTCGTGACTAGGACTTATAATATGAAATACACTTGAAATATTATATTATCACTTGACACTGGCTAAATCCACAAGATTGCGAAGCCAAAACTAAGAAGAAAAAAAAAACGAGCCTCAGGTACCCTTATGCGATACGAGCTACCGCTTGTTAGTGTGCAGGCAGGTGGCGAAGGGGAAAGGGGGGAGGGCTGGATCTCGCCGTGGGAGCAGGCCATCATCTCGTTGCAGGTGGGCTATACGGCTATACGATAACGATATCTAGTCGAAATGGCGAGCCTTAGGTACCCCTATGACGAGCTACCGCTTGTTAGTGTGCAGGCAGGTGGCGGAGCGGGAAGGTGGGAGTGCTGGATCTCGACGTGGGGGCAGGCCGTCATCTCGTTGCAGGTTGGCTGTACGGTTACACTATAACGATGTCTAGTCGAAATAGCGAGCCTTGGGTACTCCTATGGCGAGCTATCGCTTGTTAGTGTGCAGGCAGGTGGCGAAGCGGAAAGAGGGGAGGACTGGATCTCGCCGTGGGGGCAGGCCGTCATCTCGTTGCAGGTGGGCTATACGGCTATACGATAACGATGTCTAGTCGAAATAGCGAGCCTTAGGTACCCCTATGCCGTGGTACTGCTTGTTAGTGTGCAGGCAGGAGGCGGAGCGGAAAGGGGGGAGTGCTGGATCTCGACGTGGGGACAGGCCGTCATCTCGATACTGGTGGGGTAAACAATAGGGATAAGGATGTCATGTCGAGAAAGAGAGGCATTGTTACCGCTTGTTAGGTGAGCAGGCAGGTGGCGGAGCTGGTGGGGGGAATTACTGGATCTCGCCCTGGGGGCAGGCTGCCTTCTCGACAGGTGGAGTATACAGTAAGGATAAGTATAAGAATGTCAAGTCGAAAAAGCAAGGCATTTTTACCGCTTGTTATTAACCGTGGCTGCAGGCCGTCATCTCGAGACAAGAGGGCTATACTTGTATACGATAAGGGTGCCAAATCGTACAACTGCATCATGATATTGCTTGTGAGATGTGCAAGCAGGCAGCGAAGAGGGGGACGGGGGAGGCTGGATCTCGCTGTGGGGCAGGCCGTCATCTCGCTGCATGTGGGGCTATTATACAATAAGAATGAGGATGTCAAATCAAGAAAGCGGAGTTTAAGTTAATTTATTAAATTACAATCGTAACCCATACAGCAAATAAAACACAGCACTTCCATGATATAAATTATTATGAAATGACCTTTCAACAAGATCAGCACACGGTTTACCCGTGAAAAGGTAACAAACAAAAAGAGAGACATGTATATTATGTAATGTTTATGACAGGTGTGGCAGAAAATAACCCCATCCCTGCCTCTAGTCCAGCACGCGTCTGCTCTAGCAGCCGTCCGCGCCATCCGCTCTCTGCCCGCATACGAACATCTCGACATCAGGTGAGGAATTCTAAATCATTACTCATCAGCCTACGAGTATAGCTATGTTAATAACATAAAATCTAAGCTTTTCTAATGAGGCGGAATTAGCAGGTTTTTTTAAACACTTTCACACTCACAGCTCCACACTAAATTCGATGATTTTTATCGTGGGTGCCGTTCACACTGACATTCACATTACACACACAATCACAATCAGTAACTCACATTTTCGTTGAGGAGAAAACTTGTGTTCCCGCCGGGAATCGAATCCGATACCCCTGCTTAGAAGGCAACCGCTCACCTAACTAAGCCAACGGGCAGTTCGGTAAGACCAGAGATGCCGAATTCTCTTACCATAATCGACAACATTTGACAACTTAGTATGGGGCTGTGAGTGTAAAAAAAGTATGTTCGCAACCAAGGAACTCAGACTAAGGAACCAAAACATGGGCGATGAGCTAGTTCCCTTATTCACTGTACGAATAAATGTACCATTTTAATTTCCTATTCAGTTCATTAATTACGTAACAATTTAGTGTCGTTCATGGTCAAATTAACATTACTACTATATGTTCCAGAATAAAATGGCCTAACGACATATACTACGGCCGTGACGTCAAAATCGGCGGCACTATAACCAGTGCGAATTGTATGAATGATGACGTCATCATTGTCATTGGTGAGTCGCTTTATTACCATCATACTAAGATAGTGAAGTCTTTCTTAAATTAGATATGTAAAGAATTTAGACTCGCTTTAAAATAACGGTAAAGAAAATCATAGCGAGGAAATCGGGATTTCCAAGAATCACGAAAAATTCGAGGATATGTTCCATTAGCCAACCTGCACTTGTCAGCTTATTCAAGTGCAGGATGGCTATTGGAACTTGTCCTCGAATTTTTTGTGATTCTTGAACGTAGACCTTAATTGTCTCCCACTGAGATAAGGCTCCAGTCCCAGCAGTGAGAACGTAGTTGGCTGAAGACGATGTGTGTAATTAGATTGCCATAAGTTAGACGCGCATAAACTCGAAAATGTTTCAACCGCTTCGATTTTTTTTCTCATATCGAGCAAAAGAACAGTCGACCAATCGAAATTCAAAGTTGCACGAAGTCTGGGTCATTTAATCCTACTATAATATTATAAATCCGAAAGTTTGTGTGTAAGTATGTTTGTTCACGCTTTAACGGCTGAACGGATTTTTAATGTACATAGCTTATAGCTAGGATTAACATATAGGCTATTTTTTTACTTGGTAATAGCAGGCGGAGCCGCGGGGCACGGCTAGTAATCTATAAAATGAGTTAAGATTTCTCACTCTTTTTAGGATTTTTTATATGTAGCAGTCAAACATTTGACCGCTATATATCTCACCTGACCTTATCGACACCTATCTCTCTAGGTACTGGCATAAACATATCAAATATCGTGCCGACGACTTGCGTCAACGATATTATATCGGAGCACAACAAGATGCACGGGACAACACTAGCGCCGATGTCGATAGAACGCTTCCTCGCGCGGTACTGCTCTCAGCTGGAGCGAATACTCGAATACATGGCTTCAGATGGTGGAGTCGATGCTTTTCTAGAACAGTACTACCAATATTGGCTTCACACGTGAGTATATTGATTACAATAGTAAAAAAAATAGTAAAAATTGTTTGTTTCTTTAATAATTGTACATTTTACAAGTTGCGGCCCTACTTACCAAACTGGGTGTGAGTAACACCCGTATCTTGGTAATAAGTTCTTTCCTGAGGTGAACATTATATTTAGTACTTCTTATCTAGGTAGTTTAAGCATTAAATGAAAAATTAGACTAACAAACAAAATTTTAATCAAGCGTTACTTTGAAATTATGAAATTATAGTACTATCGATATGTCGATAGAGCGCTTCCTCACGCAGCACTGGGCTCCGATGAAGAGCATGATCATAATTTATTGGCTCCTTATATGACGTAGATGCGTCTCCAGAATTATCTTTACACGTGGATATAATCATAATAGAGATCTTGGGCCGCATCATCACTTTCCATCAGGTACGATTGTGGTCAAATGCTTGCCTAACAGGCATAAAAAAAATGTTTTTATTTTAATTATCTGTAATCGATTAAAAAGGCGAGTATATAGGTAATGTTGTTATGTTGTTTTAAACGTCATATTCATAATTTTTTTTTGTAGAACTTTATTGTGTCTTGTAAATATTTTGTGTTGATACAACGTCTATAAATCGCTTTTATAGCTTCCTGTAATGAGACAAATATTTGAAGCGATGCGTGCGTTATTGTAAGGGCACCTCCCGATCGGGTGGTCACGGTTTCGTATGCTACGACGTGCTTCAGCTCCCGAAGAAAGTAACATTATGACGAAATCTTAGCTCCTCTGTAAAATAGTACTTACCACCCTTAACCAGAAAAATCTGTCGTCAAACTCGTGGAACGGCTTTAAATGCTAAGCTCCCTAATTCGAATCCTGCTATGCGTAGCACTAATGACTTTCTCAAGTTATGTGGGGATTTGCACTCTGATAAACGTAAGGATAACATCGTGAGGAAAACGGCATGTAATCACTAAAAAATTAGGAAATGTCCACATCGACCAGCCCCCACTTGGCCAGAGGAGTGGATGTATTGCATAAATTATCTTCCTGTAAACGAAAGTCCTAGTAATAAGGGACTGAAAAGGGCTGATATTAAGATCATCTGTTATTTACCCAGCGATGAAGAGATCCGCGTTCTTTCCGCTGGCGCCACCACCCCCATCACAGGCAGAGTGGTCGGCGTGGACAGTGCGGGGTGGTTACTGGTCTCCACCTCCACGGGAGAGCTGCAGCTGACTCCTGATGGCAACACCTTCGATATGATGAGCGGCCTCATCGCGCCTAAGTAACCTCTAGTTATTGTGAAGACTGGCATTATGTTGTACACGGATGTAAGTCACGCGTTTCGACGGGGTAAGTCTTTGTGAGTAAATGCCCAATTTCTAACTTTTTCCGATCAGTTTCTGTTTGAAATAATAAAAAATGTACCTTATTTCTTCAGAGTATCAAATTTCAACAGATAGCTGCAAATTGAACATATATAATAGGGCATCAAAGTCAGACATCCAATTACTTAATTTTGTTGTTATTTGTTTGTTGCTACCCACAATATTCCGAAGAAATAAGGTAAATTTTAAAGGTCACCTATCGTACAAAGTTGGAGAATATAGGGGCAGATCGAAATGGCGACACAATGCAATGCTAAAGTTTAAATACAACAAAATTATTCCCCACTGATGACGTTGTACTAAGTTTTAAATGGTCTTATAATAATTATCAACCAACATAAATAATCTCAATATAAATAATAATACATTTATCTATCATTATGTCGGCTAAGCCCTAATTTTGGAATGTATTCACGGGTTTCATTGATTAAATATGTCAATATTTAACTTATTCCGAAACTCAACCGAGCATTCTGAAACAGACGCTGCGGTTTATCATCGAACGTACATATAACGTCTCAATTTCATAAAAACAGTATATTGTTAACGTGATTTATGCGCGAATACGTGATTTAGTCTAAAAATTAAGCGCAATCGATGTACGTACATAACTACACATCAATATTGTTACTAAATAAGGGATGGTGAAGGCACTAATGATATACTATAATGGCAATAAGACTCATTGCCTTTATGGGCCCCATTTTTTAATTTTGAAGTACATGAAATAACAAATAAACATACCAAGATAATATACACAACGGACTTAACCACCGCAGTTTGTATAAAAGTTATAACAATTTGTACAAAACCCATTCAACAAGTTCTGCCAAGTTTACTTTTAATGTAAAACTGTTACGTCTATTTATTTTTTCTAACACACATAAACTCTGTAAAAATGTATCATAAGTGATTATATGACTACAGGAAATTTTCGCGTAGAACTAAAACCGGCTTCAGTATGCAGTGATAAACGGACACTTGGATCAATGAAATGTAGTGTAATAAAGTGAAAGGTCTAATTATAAGTGTGAACTTAAATTGCGGGTGAGAAATTCCTAGAAAATGTTACCATAGATTAAGAGGACATAGCTCCCACCATAGATTAAGTAAAAAGTAACTAACCGCCTTAGTCATAAACGTCGCATAGCTGTTGTTAAATACAGGTTTGTCTCTTTCTAATGAGTGATATTTTGCATCAGCAGAAATGAGATAAAACTGTTTTTAACTACGTAAAAGCTATGCAATTTTTGTAAATAGACGAGAAATGTATTATTAAGAAACTATTTCGTAAATTTGGCCCAAATCTCAACATAATGAAAATACTGAATCTGGTCGATTATGTGCTTGCACGTGTTTATAAATAATGTTCAATTTTATGCTTCAGACCAGACGAGCAAGTCTCGAACTGAAGACATAGTAAATACAAAGAGTTCTATGTAGTTTTGTTGCATACAATCGCAATATAATTCCATATAAAGGCAATATCAACAAAAACACGACCTGTAGACATGTTTTTTTAACCTGTTGAGATCTAGAGAAGGTTTTAAATAGAGAATACAAAACTTCTTTGATGATTATGGCCAAATTTGCGAACTGTTACTTAATCTATGGGGCTTATCTTAAGGCTGGTGTCCACTGAAGCAGAACGCTGCAGATGCCGCGCGGATAGATTTTAAAATGTTATGAATTAATTCCCATTTAAAATCTAATTATTCGATTAACAGCCCACATATCTGAGGCGTCTCTTTTGCAGTGGATACCGTCCCTTAATATATCATTGAAAGCATCTCAATTTGAGATAATCGAATGATTGGTGTGGAAACTATCGTTATAAATGACTAGTAGGTGTTCCTATAGACTATTAGAGTAGAATATATCGAAAAAAAATGTTTTTTTTCATCTCAATGTGATTTATTTAGTTTAAATGCGATAGTGTTGTAGCTGAAACAACCGTCTGCAATAAAACGAGTGATATTAAAGCTAAAACGTAATACAATTATTGTAAGCTTCAATATTACTGTTGTATGATCTGATAATTAAATAGATTTTAATGTAATAATATCAGAGAACCTCTCAGTAGGTACTAAATGTATGTAGGTAGGAATTATACACAGTATATTTGTTATCTAGCAAGCTGTCCTATTTAAATATTTATAGTTAAGGCACAATTATATTAGATCGATTAGAATTTTTCGCGGGAGTTATAAATGGTGTATGGTTGTTAGTTAACTGTGTCCACATTTGGGCCTACGCAATAATAGACCCAATTCTGTTCTTAACAGAATAGCATTTGAATTATTTGCTTACATTATATCTAGAAGGATTTTTGCCTTTCCTAACTTTTGTGAAGCAGTTGGGAATACTTTACGTTTGGATGTTATAAAACTTGAGCTAATTGTTAACTTTATAATTTCCACTAATATAATCAGGTGTAGAGACCATCCCGCCGGTATGGCGCTATTTAACAGATAATTTCAAAAATGGTCTCACTATCTGCCAAGTACATTAAAATAACTTAATAGTGGGTGGTTAAACACCATGTGAAGACAAAGTTATATAGACTACCAAAACCTTACTTATGTCTTAGTCTAGACCAGACTACCTACTAAAATTATGCAGTTTAACAGTTTCTTCGTGCTACACACATACGAACTTTTAAATTGATCACTATGAAAATTAAGAAAGGAATGATGAAAAAGGGTACATTCCACTATGATCACCTGGGTGATATCATAATCATAGGCGACTCTTTAGTGACCTTTGATCACCCGTGAATGTAACCACCTAGGTGATCATAGTCGACTCCATTCAAATTATCTATTCAGTATCCTTAAATCACCTGTAAATAACCATTATTTTCTAAGCTTTTTTATAGATTGGTAAAAATATATATATGCTATGCAGACTAATAAAAAATAATAACAATGCATATATCCGATCAGCGAAAACAATCTGGGTGTCACGTGTCAGTCAGGGGATTTCACGCCTGATGGCATCACTTTCCGTCGGTGATATAGTAGTCGAATGTTTGCTCATCTAAAATAATCTTGTTCAAATGTGGACGCGGTAACCAAAATTTGAAATCTCAAAAATTTTATCTAAATTGTTATCACCTAGTATTTAACAGCCACAACACTGCCAGTGCTCTTGAATACGAATATAACTGTGTAATACGACTTTTATAATAATCCGTTCATAAGAATACGCGTATATTTTAGTACTACTTTATGTTCTGGATAAATAGAGAAACGTTTTATTAGCATGTTACTCATATGTATAGTTTATTTTTAAACGATATCAAAATACTTGCTATGTAATTATTATGAGTCAATTAATTGTCGTGTCAACGTAAAAATCTCATTTGGCTCTCTAAATTTCGCTAGGATTATAGCTTAAAAATGAAAATTTCAATATTAAAAAACTAAATGCAACTATCCTTAGATAATGACTTTTGAATTTGTAATGTTGTGAAAAAGATTTGCCATAATTTGACTCAAGAACATTTACAACGACTGAAATTGTTTATTTATTACGCTTTTAAAGGCGAAGGATAGCGTAATCTGGCCTTCAGCTTTGACCATGTCAATATAAAAAAAAATAAGTTGCGTATGTATGTATACTTAGCAAATTATTTGATATATTTTATCAGGAAAATGTGCCTAAGGAAATTGTAAATGATATGTTAAGATGTATAGCCATATTTATTTATATTACTAAATGTTTCATCAAATAAATTATTATCAATGTCTTTTCAATATTTTAAACTATTGGTATCTTTAAATTTTGAGAACTTTTTGGGTGTTACTTAAAGTTTTGATGTTATGGCGACCTTGGGAAGTAATTTCCTGTATTCACAAAGGTCGCATTTTTCTAGTCGTTTCGCTGTTGTAAAGTGATGTTCTGTTATCTATTGATAGTCTAAAATGTTATACAATTTCTTGTTACTATTACTCTGGTTGTACTCATGTCCTCTAATAAATTATTTCTTACTTAAGCTTGCTTTTATTTGTACAATATACCCGGACCAAAAAGCTTTGTACGTTAATAATTAAAAAAAAACAAACGCTTTCACAGTTACGGCCCCACACTCATTTCAAGGATTGTATCGTGGGTTTCGGGAACATTTACATCACATATAGTGGACAAGTTTTTGCTTTCTACGGCGCAGGTCCTGGGTTCAATTACTGGCAGTAGCACAATTTTTCTAACCAATAGATATTTGTGCTTCTTCTCCTGGGTGTAATTGTGTGTGAGATGTAAATGTTCCCAACACCCTCGATACAAATCTATTAATTTAGTACGGGGCTGTCAACAAAAACAAATCTTCACATAAATAATATATTGCATAATGAACTAAACACTACACAGTCTTAGTCTCGCTAATAATAATCCGCGTTATCATATCTAAATGAGTAGGGCGGGACTCCGCGGCTGCCGGTCCCTCGTATCGTAAAGATGGCGCCCCCGAGAGGCTCACTGTCCTCATTCAGTTTGTCCCGCGACGTAGTCACGAACAACTCGTCTAGTTTGGGCCCTCCCCATGCGAGTGACGTCACTCGGGAGACGGGCAGCTTGTAACCGAACACCACTTGCCTGGTTTCCGGGTCTATATGAAGAACCTGGGGAAGATGAAGTAGCTATAGTTTTATGTGGCAAAAGTATTCCAAAAAGATTATTTGAGATAAATTCTATAAAAGCCCAACCCAACGAGCCTAAATACGAAGGGCATATCTTGTATTACTTGAGTAAAGTATGACCACCTTCTGACTCCGACATTACCATGGACTAGTATCCTACGCTAGACCTAAACGTCTTTAGTACTAGTCTGAATAGATTCAACGATAAAAGTATATTTTTCAGAAAAGCTGTTAATACATCGTCAATTCCTGTCAGGTGTGATAGTGGTCAAACGAAAGCCTAATAGAGATAAAATATATATGTGTACGGTACTGTAAGTTAAATCCAATAACGCATACCAAAGTTCATCTAAATCTGTTACAGATTACCTCGTTTCAAAGTTAAACACGAAAATTAATAGATTATACTTACAGCTCCACCAAACATAAGAGCGACCCATAAATGGCCGTCGCTATCGATCGTCATCCCGTCGGGAATGGCGTCTTCGTATCCGTAATTTGTCACGTCAATAATTGTCCGACGCGCACCTGCAAACAATATACCGTAAGTCGTAACCGATAAGAATAACATTAGAAGGATATAAGAATATCATAAAGAAACTTGGCAATGAAAGCTTTTAGGCGATAATGTTACGTATATACCTTCGTCGTGTCGACGTATACCTACTATTAATTATTTAATGTTAAATGTTTTACTTCAAGACTTTCAATTATTGTTAAAATTTCAGATAGGTACCAACAATGCCAAAGTAATTACAAACAATACCAAAGTTATTTGGGAAAGGATATACTGAGTATCCAATAATAGTTACAATTTCCGTTTTGGATATAAAATAACGTTTGCATTGTATTACACCGGTTGCCAAAAACAGTGTGTATAGTATAGGCTTCCTAAGATATTATTCAAGTAATTGAACTCGAATTAACGATCACGTACTCTTGCGACATTTTATAGCTTTTGACAGCCTCTCACATTTCATTGCACATTTCAAAATTTTGTACATCCATTTAGTTTTGTATTGAAGAAAAAATAGCCCCGTGTATTATACTTCAGCCTTTGTCACGTAGAAAACTGAGAACTAAATTTGTGAATTGAACTGCGGTACTTACTCAACTCCCCCTTCTGCAAATCGAAGTCGAAGGCTTCTACCTTCTGCGTAGGCGAGTCAACATAGTACATCACGGAGTTATTGAGGGAAAACACAAGGCCGTTGGAGATTGAGACGGGCCGGATGTGGACCGTAGGCTGATGCAATGATTTCTGGCACACGCTGTATAAAGTAGACTTGTCTGGTTGAACGTCGTCACCCGTTTCAGGGCCTTTTGTACCTAAGGATACATTTTATTACATTAGTCAATATTTACTTTAAGACATTTAATTTTCTTTTAAAAAATAATGGACTGTATCAAAATGTTATGGTAGACGTTATTTACAAGATAATTTTTTTTGTCCGAAATAATCTGCCCAATTTATTAACCGGAATTTATCGATAGGTGTGACAACAGCCCTTTCAGGAGTCATATTTAAAGGGTATTAGTACTTACAGTGAGTCTAGGCAACAAATTTGAAGAAATGTAAGTAATTTTGAGAGTTACATAATAATAATTTATAATCATTATAACACAAGAACATTACAATTACTTATAATGTCTGGTGAGCCCTGAATCCCACACTAGGATGAGTCCTGTGTCGTGGGATTCAGTCTCTTTCAATATTGTTCATGAAAATTTTACAGTTAAATACATTAATAATTGATTACATTAGAATTAAATATAGAAGTAGCTAAACAACCCTTTTTACAAAATAAGTTAATATATAAATTATGTTAACAATACTTGAAGCTGTGAAATTATTAATTCTGTTATTATATAAAATGTTCCTTATAGAAATAGATTGAGTAAAAAATAGACTATGGCATTATACATCATTATAATATCGACCAATATGAATAAATAAACATTAGGATTAACTAATTAATTTATAAATAATTTAAATATCGTGAATTCTTTATTAGAGCGCTTCTTACATGTATTTTAATTGCCTACGACGAACAGAAGAAGAGCTACAACTGCTGCAATCGCTATGTTGAATATAAACAGGTAGGTTTGTGTTTTTTATTTTTTTTTATTTATGTGTGATAGGCAATGTTGTATTGAATTGTATCAGTGAAGGAAATTTGACAAGGAATGTGATTAACTTTGCGAGTTAATACATTATACTATGCAGCTAGCAACAAAGGCCCGCATCCCGCCCACCCGGACACGATCTGATACACTCATAGTACGTGTGGTCCACAAATAAACACGTAAACACAAATACTATGAGTAAATGAGACCGAATGTATACGTATGCATACATTCGCTCCCACTCAGCCCTCTGTCCAATATAATTGTGTTAGATTGACAGGTGCAGGCCCCTAGTGTTATCTGTTAACTTTAATAAGCTGCTCAGTATCCTCGTAACCTAGGGACATAAGCCAAGTGGAGACCATTCGCTTACAGATGTACCGTGAAACATGCAGTATGTTGAGTAGTTTATCTAGGTACTGGTAAATGTGTGCACCATTGTATGAGAAGACACGCTTAGCGAATAAGGTTTTAGTATGAGGAATTATCCATGTGTTTCTACGAGCTGATCTATTAGAGATGGACACTGTACTAAGAGAACTTTTGTGAAATCGTAGAGAGGATGCCAAGATGTTAAGCTGTCTGACTCTTAGGTATTTAGTGTCTTCATAGAGAGAATTGGTTGAGTATCTATACGGTTTACGGTAAGCTACTCTTAGGAACTAAACTACTTGAGGAATAGCGTTTTCGGTGCAGATCCCCAGCACACAATACAATAGCTCAAAATCGACTGGCACAGAGCCAGATAAATTAAGCGCAAAGTCTCAGGATCGGCTACATAAACAAGCTTTTTAAATATGTGCATCATCTTGCGTAGACGAGTACAGACAGTTATGATTTGAGTCTTCCAGTTCAGTCGATGGTCAATCATGATTCCAAGGTATCTGATACTATCTACAATTTCAAGGGCTGGACAGACACATGTTAGAGGTTGGTGTGTGTGGTTACATGTATGTAGCCTTAGATTGATGCTGTTTGGTTTGGAATGTTGTGATATACGAAAAGCCATATATTTAGTTTTGGTCGAGTTGAGGGTGAGAAGGTTTGATTGTAACCATTTGGCCACCTTTGATAGTCCCTTCTCGGCAACATCAACGAACTCTTTCCAGTTTTTGCCGTAAAAGATCAGCGCAGTATCATCCGCGAAAGTAAAAATGCTTGTTTGCTCTATGCTAAGTTGGCAAAGGTCGTTGATGTAGACCAGGAAAAGTGTGGGCCCTAATACTGATCCCTGTGGAACGCCAAAGGATACACTAGCATAATTACTATACTCACCTTCAATGCATACTCTCTGTTTCCTGTTACTCAAGTAAGATTTGAACCATTCCAGTGTAGTACCACGTATACCCAAAAGCTCCAGCTTACGGAAAAGTATTGGCCAGGACACCGTATCGAATGCCTTGGCCAGGTCTAGGAATACACCTATGCATTTCTGTCCTGAATCAAGTTTCTGGGCAACACAGTCCACTAGAGACACTACTGCATCTTCAGTTGACCTGTTTGCCCTGAATCCGAATTGGTTTTTGGACAGTAAATTGTGTTAATCCAGGAAACTCAGCAAACGCCTATTAACGACTTTCTCCAAGATTTTTGAAATAGAAGGAAGAAGAGAAATAGGCCGATAATTAGACACTGAAGACGAATTGCCAGATTTGTAGATTGGACAGACGTCTGCCATCTTGAAGCAGTTTGGAACTTTGCCAGATAACATACTCAAATTGCAGAGGTAAGCAATCTCAGGGGCAAGGATATGTTTGCACTGTTTCAGTGTATTGTTGCTTATTCCGTCGCAACCCGATGCTTAAGTCTTAAGATCTGATAATAATTTCATGATTTCAGGGGTATCAGTTGGGGCTAGATAAAATGAATTGCTAGGGGTTTGGTTTACTCTTAAAGAGAGTGCCAACTCAGATTCGGATTTATTAGTTTTTTGCAGGATAGTGTTCGCTAAATCGTTACCTATGGAAGAAAAAAAGTTGTTTACTAAATCAAGAGCATCCACTTTGTCAGTTTGCAATTTAAGTAATTCGCAAGAATTCGTTTTTGCTGGTTTCATATCACATATATATTTGATAGTTCCCCATAATTTTCTGCTATTATTTTTGTTTTGTTCAATGAGTTTGGATTCATATTTATTTTTACAGCTCTGGAGATGGGTATGACAGCGATTTCGATATGTTTTATACTGGTCTTGCAGAATCTAATCAAGTGGTGCTTTTTTGGCTATTAGATGCTTAGCATCTCTACGACGAATACAATTTACGAGTCTTACGGTCATCCATGGCTTAAAAGTTGCTTCCACACTACGAATGGTTTTCGGTTCGGTATTGCTTTTTACTGCGCAACTGATTCGGTCACCTAGTAAATTGGTTGCAGCTGTGACATCTGTTTCTTGAAAGAATGTGTACCAGTTAAGGTTTTCAAGATAGGAATTAACATTTGTGAAATTAGTTTTGCTTAAAGTTTTATTATTACGAGGTTTGATTTTAATGATGCTAACTATTTTATTTTATTTTATTTTTTATTTTATTTTATTTTATTTTATTTGGGACAAAAACAATTGTACACTTAAAGTATTTATACAATGGTAATAAATTTATATAAGGTATTTTAATGCACAACCTACTACATTATCCACAGGTTACAATGGTGATAATGTTTAAATGAGCAATGATTTTCCGGTTTTCTTTCTAGGTGCTGTACTTCACCCGCGAAAAAAAATTACAATAATATATCCTTTTGTGTGTGAAATGATTAGGTAGTATGCATGTTTAGTTACTTACATTTCAAGAATGGCATCTATAATTAATCTGCGAAACTTGGAAGCGGACAATGCAAAGACGTCAACGTGCTCGAAGTGAGTATTGTAACTTTTGACTAGCTGATGTAAAGGGGCTCGCAAACCCGCGTTAGTTCGACACGAGGACGTGGCGAACAACCTACCCGATCGCACCGTGCGTCGATGCACCGTCCGCGGTACAGTATAACATAGCTTGTTCGTTAGTTCCATGCAATCATACTTATTATGACATAAGTTGTGAAGGGTTACTGCTCCTAAGAGTAGACGTCTTTGATGTAGACTTAAAACCTTGTATTCTTTAAGTAACAGTTTATAAGGAAGATAGCTACGACAGCATCTGAAGTGCATAGACCTTAGATATTTATATTGAACTCTCTCCAATTGCTCAGTATATTTATTGTAATGTGGATTCCAAATAGAAGTTGCGTATTCTAGCTGAGGTCTGACTAAAGTATTAAATAGATGCATGTAAGTTTTGGTTCTCTTAAAGTTTTTACTTGATCTCATGACGAAGCCAAACATTTGGAATGCCTTACCAACAATTTTTCGAATATGGCCGTCCAAATGAAGCTTCGCATCAAGTTCAATTCCAAGATCCCGCAGAGAGGAAACTCTATTAAGTGCTTTATTACATAGATTATATTTAAATTTGATGATGTTCTTATTTTTCGTAAAAATTATATATTGGCACTTAGGAAGGCTCAGATGTAGTTTATTTTGATAACAATATTCCGTGAAGCGGTCCAAATCTTCCTGTAACAACAAACAATCATTAGGATTAGTTATGTTTTTAAAAACCTTAAGATCATCTGCATACAGTAGATATTTAGAATGCTTAAAACACCTGTTAATATCATTAATAAAGATGACAAATAGTAGAGGCCCCAAAATAGATCCCTGCGGAACGCCTGATGTAGCTTTTATTATGTCAGATTGGTAACCATTTATTACGACCTTATGACTTCGATTTATTATGTATGACGCAAACCACCGGAGAAGATTGCCTCTTATACCGTTATATGCAATTTTATCCAGGAGCAACGCATGGTCTACCTTGTCGAAAGCTTTCTGAAAATCTGTGTAAACGGAGTCTACCTGGATACGACGGTCCATTTGCTCAAACAAAAAACTGGTAAACAACATAAGATTGGTACAAGTTGACCTGCCTTTTACAAACCCATGTTGCTCATTAACAATCGCTGGATGAATAATAGGATATATTTTTTTGTGGACAAGTCTCTCGAAAAGCTTCGACAAGGCCGACAATATCGAAATAGGACGGTAATTACATACATCGTGTTTTAGACCGTTTTTAAAAATGGGAGTAATATTTGTATGTTTCCATATATCTGGGAATACTCCCTCATTTAAGCATTTATTGTACAAAATATGTAAAGGCTTACAGATACTTGGCGCAGTTTTATTTAAAAATAAAGGATGTATACCATCAGGTCCAATGCCTTTGTTAGGGTCTAGTTTTTTAAGTTCGTATGTAACTGTGTCCATATCTAAACAGATATTACTTATAAGAGTGCTATTTTCAGCATAACCTACAGGAGGAGACCATGAACTCATATCCAGTGTTGAAGGCTCATAAACTGAATGAAAGAAATTTGCAAAATAGTTACAGATGGCGGTAGGTGTACTGCTAGAATGACCGTCAAATGTCATCGTTGAAGGTATGGTAGGCTTATCTTTTAGATCAGATATATATTTCCAAAAGTACTTAACATTTACACAGATACTATCCTGAATAGATTCAATATACTTTTCGTAACACATGGCACATTCTTTTTTAAATATAGTTCTGTAATGTGAAAAATTCTCATAATCAGAGATGTTTCCATATGTTTTCCATTTAACCCAGGATCTTGTTTTGCTCTTAAAAATCAGTTTTAATGATGGAGTGAACCATACTGGAAAATTAGATGCTTTTATAGTAGACAAGGGAATATGCATTTTTATAATTTCGTAGATTTTCTCATAAAATACATTAACTGCTATCTCAGCTGGTAGATACCCAATAGTCTCATCCCAGTTTATATTGTTTATAGATTCATTAATTTCTGAGTAATTAGCTTTGTTAAAATTACTCCTAGTGACCGAACAACGTGCCATGTATGAAGAGCGGATATTCAGAGGTATGATAGCTGCAAAAGGAGGATGATATGGATCTACTTTTGTTAAGTACACACCCGGATCTGAAACGGAGCATTCCACATTGGATATCAAGAGGTCTAGCATTTTGTTTATCGAGTTAAATATATTATTATATTGAGCAGCACTATTAAGGGACATAAAATTTATTAATTCGTCAGCTACATCACTAGAGTCAGAGGTAACACATACTAGAGCTTGATTATTATTCGGATCTTCAGTCCATTTTAATTGAGGCAGATTAAAGTCACCTACGATTACATAGGTGTCCACATCGCTAAGTATAGCTTGAAGTGACTCTAGATATAGTATATATATATTAAGGTTAGTTTTAGGTGGAATATATGTTACATTTACGATATTACGCCTCATACGATTGTTAAATTTACAAATTATTTCTACAGAGAGGAATTCTACCTCGGAGGGTAAAGCAACAGATGACGGGAGATCATGAAATGAAGCTTTTAAATCCTTGCGAATAGCAATCAGCACCCCACCGCCATCCTTTTTGTTCGTGAGGACACGATCACGGTCTCTCCTAAACACCGTATATCTTTGGTCAATGAATTCGTTATCTGAAATTTGTGGAAATAGCCAAGTTTCTGTAAAGACAATAATATCGTATGAGTAAACTAGACTTATATTAACTGTGTCATGATCCGAAATGTCCAAATCACACACAATAACCCGAGCAACTTTATTTGTCTTAATGAACGCGTGATCTAGGCAATTGGGACCTTTAGTTGGCAATAGGTTGCCTGGGATATATCCGTAATGAGAGGTAAATTGAAGATATTCAAGTGACCTTGAGTGCGCTGAATTTGGTTTTATATCAATATTGACATCACCCATGAACGAAATACGTAACAAGTGTTTTGTTTTAGTAATTTTTTTTTTAAATAACTTTTTTAATGTTGTTTTGTGATAGATATAAATAAAATCTGTGTTATTGGATGGCGCTTTTTTTTTACTTAGGTATCTCTTCATCATTAAATAATTTTAACTTTCGTACTAGAATTGAAATTATTTTAATGAAAAAAAGGTAAAAGGGATATATTTATCGATGAAAAAGCTAAAAATGTTTTTAAATAGGTGGTAACGATTCTTCGTACCCAAACACATAACATAAAAGACATTGAAACTCGCTACGTGATAATTATCATTGAACTAACCCCGAATTGTAAGTAAGTAGAAGCGTCAACCTTATAATCTCAAATTCAAGTCAAGAGTGAACAGGTACCTTCTAGGCAAGCATGTCCCACCGTCGACCGCATAATCGCTTTCCATCAGGTGAGATGGCGGTCAAATGCTGGACTATTAGTCACAAAAAAAAACTCACCTGCCCAAAACCGTCCATTAGCATCGGCTTTCCCTTCGTTGATAACATTATCTGGGAGACCGTGATCCACCGTGGTAAGAAGGCGCAGGGCAGCGTCTCCCGGTACCTCCCAGTCCAAGAGGTACAGAGCTGAGCGCACCGCCACCAGCAGCCGCCGGCTATCGGTCACCAGGGACACGACGTTTACTTGGCCATAACCTAAAAGATGACAACATTTTATATGGCTGCCTCAGAATTGGTGGCAAGTTAGGCACGTCTTCAGGATTAGTTGATGATCATCAAGGTGTATAAGGAGGGTAACGCCATTTCCCGTTGCTACGACAAAATTAAACCCACGACCTACAAACGAAAATATTTTCCCTCTACCAAATGTCAAACTAAGCAGTTTTATCCACTTTTCGTTGCGCCCATGTTAAAAAGGGAAAAATATATATGTCTACGCCAAATGTCAAACAGGGATATACTTTCCCTTTTCACTTCTGCCATGCCGCGTATGGTGGAGAGGATAATCTTGTCACTTATCAGTGGATAAAAAACAGGGGATAGGCCTGCTGGTGTGGTCCTCTCATTATCATCTATTTCCCATTTTTATGCTAATTATAGGGCATGTACCTAGTACTCTTCCTTCATGCTATGAACAAAATATGGCAGTTTTCAGGACCAGCCAACTGCCTAACGAATCGTCGGGTCGCGTTCGTAGATTGGCACCACGTGCAGGTGCTTCGGCCGATATTTTTCTTACTACTATCACCCCCAAGTTCATCTACCTTACCGATATGCTTAGTTGAGATCTGGCCGGAGGTATAATCGAGCCTGTGGACGTTCTGTTGACGCGTATCCACAAAGTATAGGCTCTGTGTGTCGGGGTCCCAGACAGGACTCTCGCCGTGGTTGAATAATGCAGGGTGGCCGGGGTTCTGGTGCGATGCTACCTGAGATGACAGTAATAACCTATATAGATCACAAATAATCACAATAATAGACTACTCAAAGATGACGGCGTCTTTGGGCAAGTCCCACTTCAACAGTGACACCGAATGCCTTTCACGCGTTGCTTTGGTGACTCGTATTGAATCAGTTCTCTTCACCCTGAGTGTGCTACGCGTTATCGTTATCTTGGCAAACGTTGAGTTTGTGACCAAGTATCCACAACGTGGGTCAGTACGGGCAGAATGTAAATGACGAATGAGACAGAGCACAACTAATGAGACTGCGGAAGGTCACCTTTATTCAGCGTCATCAATGACCAGTAGCGTTCTATACGGCAACCTAACTCCTTGACTTGTCGGTTTTAAAGGAGTTTAGCTGACCGAAGTATTTATTATTCAAGTAGCTTTTGTATAATATCTGCATGTCATTTCTCTCGGCTCTACATTTTATGACGTTTTGAGTTCGGACCATAAATCTTACACTTGGGTACTACTAATTTAATATAACTCATCTTCTATACACATATAGAAAACAAAGTCGGGTTTGTTACAACCAAGTTACAACACTTATAACTAGAGAACGGACCGATTTTAATGATGTTAGGTTTGTTGGATTTATCTCCGCCCGAAATAGCAGAATAAGTATTAAAATATCGAACAAAAATAAACATTCTCTTACACTGTAACGGAATTGGGGCTTTGATGATTTTTCGAAAATTAACGCGGGCGAAGCCGCGGGAGACAACTATTTAAAAATAATTTAAATAAAGTAATAAAATAAGTCTTAAAAGAAAACTCACTAAATAATAATAACAATTAAGGAAGATAGTTACTTACCATCGAAATCCTAAAATTATGTTCATTTGCTTTAACTGAAGCACTTCCATGATAAATAGCTGCAATTACACTAATTATAATTAACATCGTACCACAATTGAGCCCTACATAAAAGCGACAACGCTTTCGAACCAGTGACCGAGCGTTTCAAGAAAAACAACTACAATTAGTAAAACAAAAAAATATCAACCGATCGCAAAGAATGGAGCTCGTAAAAATGGATAAATGAGTCTAATCGGTCGGGAAAAATGACAATAAGTACGACAATGTTCTGACAATAAAACAGGCTGCTAAGATTAAGAACGTACAATTGAACATTTTTGTTAAGGTGAAGTAGGTTCCAAATTGGACGATTCATCCTCACGAATATTGAAGATTTGACATATAAAAACGGTCGATTAACAGCATTTTTTTATGTGTTATAAATGTTCACAAAATATTTTATTCGGATATGTTCAGCGATACACGATTGAATTTCACGATTTGGCTCGATAGAAAACAATTTTAAACTTTACTAAAAACACTAAATTTCCCGTTCCCGTCAGTGGAATTAATCAACTTTATTCTATTTCTATAAAAGATATTTTTTACAAAAAATATTGGGTGTAATCCCAAGAAACATTCAAACCTCGTTATGAACTCAAGTTTTTTGTAAAAGGGTAAGATTAATTTAAAAAAATATATGAAAGCGCGCACGCTGCCTATGCAGGCAATTCTACAAGGCTACAGTTTGGCTCCAGTCCGCCAAGTCGCCTTAACTACACATACTTGCTACACTATTTCTATGTTGCGTAGAATGTATAACAACTGTATATACAAAAATATTGCTTATAGGATATTAATTTAAAAATGACGCAAATATCTCCAAAACTCTCCGAGTCTTCATAAAATATGCGACTAATAAAAACACTGAAACAAAAAATCATCAAATGCTTCTTTTTTTAACAGCTGAATAAACAGGAAGAGTGAAGGTTTCGCAGGTATTTTTGTATTTATTAATCCTTCGTTTCATCCCTCTTCATCATTCGTTCGAATTTCTTTTTTAAAACAGCTAAGAATGTCCTGTGATTTTGAGGATCCACCGATTATTAAAATACTTTTGAAATGATAAGATTAGAAAAAGGGATTAAAACAAATAGTACTCAAAAATTTTGTAAACCGCTTGCCAAAGGAAAAGTGCCCAGAATACTGGCTACGTTTCCACGTTGAATAGCGATGCTAATTTTTTGTGCTAAATAAGAGTCAGCATTCTGGTCACTCGTCGCCTCGACTAAACGTATGGATAAAAATTTAAAAATTTCGTGTGCTCCCGGTCCCCACGGGCCCAAAGTTTCTACCCCAAACGGTACAAACATATAACCTCTATCAAGGTTTGAATATTTACGCCGTTTAAGGTTTAAATAATGAAAAATTTTAAAAAATTCGTTAAATTCTGTTTCTTGTTTTTCCGGGGCGCATGTCACATATAGCGAGATAGGCTTCCGGATTCAGCTAGCAGAGGTAACTGTGTGCACAAGATAATTTTATGACCATTTTCAACTTGAGTTAATCCAATTTTTTTACTCATCTTAGACAATCTTAACAAAGTGATAATAACAACCCTTGATTGTGGCGTGTGGATAAACATCACATTTGAGACTGTAATATCAATTTTAAATTAGTCTCTAAGTATTAAAAAAAGTCTTCTATACGTAGCTCTGATTTGTTTGGTAACATAATGTAAAGGGGTACAAAACTGACGGTGTCTTCGTCATTACTTGTAATGTCTACGTGCAAGGTATACAGCTGATAAAAGGGTGTCGTTGTTATCTTAAATATTATATCGCCGTAAAATACTTCATATTTTGTATCAGTTGCTTAACCAATGGACTTCCAAAAAATATAATTCTTTCATCATCATATAAAAAAAGATATCCTCTAAACAGTGTGGCAATTTAAGTTTCTTCATTGCTTTGCATTCAGAGACTTTTAGATATTTTCGTCGCGATCTATATGTATTTTTTTGTAAAAATAAGGTTAATAGGGTTTGTATCTTTTTTGTCGACGACATCGATAGTAGCTTATCTGCCTTTATGCAAATCTGTTCTCAATCGATTTTGCTATTCCGGGGTTATGCTTATCTGACCTTCTGCTGCTTTTGAGGGGATAAACCGCTTTCTTACTCACAGCCCCACACTAAGTTCGATGACTTGTGTCGTAGGTGCCGGAAACATTCAAAGTTAGTTCACACATTTTTGATGTTAATGATTGGTCAACTTTCCTTGACTTTTAAAACGAAATATAATGTTTTTACGAATGAAATCGGCAATATATTGCTATATACAATCGATTAAAAAACTATGCATATGCCCTATTCTGTATGTTATAAGGGCTACATGACGCATTTGGTTCGAACAGATCGGCATGCGGAGCCGCGGACGCGGGTATTTCTGCGGAAACAGCGCCCGCGTCCCCGCACGCCATTTGTTCGAGCAAGGTGCGTCCAGTGTATATACGCACATTCAACACTAAGTAGGAAAAGGATATGTTAGACGATCTCTAATATTATTTAAGATAGAAACTGGTTATAAACTGTAAAATCATTTATTACACAATAATGATTAAAACACAGTTGATGTACGAAGCCGCGAGTAAAAATCATAACTTCTTACAATTAACCTAATATTGTTACATAATGTCTATGAATAATTTACAAAGGACACATCACTATTACTATCTTACCACTTAATTAAGGTAGATCTATTATATACTTGTCAATCGTAAAAGACCAATGCTCAGTTTAAAACACTCGCGGTTCAAACTGCCTCATAAATGTCGACATCAACTTCCACTTATTTTATAAAAATACCACACAATGCAGCAAGTATTTATTTGGTGATATTGTTCAAATTTCACATATTTTTATAATTTTTTTCTTGATTTGATAGTATTATACCAAATCCATATTCAACGTTTACGGAGAAACCAAACACGAAAGCATAAGTATAGGGTCATGATGACCACGTTCCAAAACTAGTTTGTGCGCGATCGCGGCTTTCAACGCTCACAGCATTAATTTTGACTTTCGACAAGAGAGCGTTGATGGCGTTTTTAAGTGAAACGACAAAGAGTCGTCGTGGACTTTCTTAAAAGATAATTTTTTAACTAACATTTTTGACAGCCACATTCTAGACGATCGCTCCGACCTTGCACATGCTTCGCCGCGTGCCGTGAGCGCCATTTATGACGTCATCGCGTCATCTTGACTTTTGCTCGAGATGGACGACCGCAACAATCGAGCCCATTAGTGGGACGCCGCAGTAAGCTTTGTGATCGTTGCGGACAAATTTTGAAACGTGGCCAACAATAACACAAGAATATAATTTTGGAATGGAGTATTTTATTTTCTTTATTCCACATACAAAGGTGAGATGTGGCCAGTTTTAATATTTTAATAGTGAAATATGCATTTCGAAAGTACACAATGTACACAATCATGTAATTAACAGGTCGTAACACGGAACCTGATTATTGATAAATATATTTATCAATAAATAGAACTGAGCTTTAGATCGGACTCAGTGGCGCGCTTTGGGCTCTCCCAACTGTTGGATATGGGCCTCTGCCTGTGTCCAACAGTGGACCGAGTTAGGCTGAGTATGATGATGATAATGATATTATTTAAGATCGAACATAGAACATCTTTCCTGTCTTGTTAAAGCAAATACGTCCTTCGTTCTACATGTTACACTGTAATCTGTATACTACTGTATCTGTATAAAGATGTGCAAATAATAACCGTGCCTTTTATCTCGTTTTAACGATTACTTGTCATTGATTTTGTTTTTATAACATTAGCCATGCTAGGCAGAACTATAGTAGTACATTTAGGAAGGAACAATTATCGCTTGAGGGTTTGACATGTTAAACTCGCTGGCCGTAGTAGTTTCTAATCATTTCGGTAGATAATCAGAATAAAATTTAGAATTATAAAGAATATAATAGATGGGTAAGTAATTCTGTAGTATTTCGTCACACGTCCATAAGACGTTAATAATAAAGAAAAGATAATTTCTTCGCTTCAGGCAGGGCTTGAGTAGCTCAGCGGCTGGTTAGCGGTGGCAATAGGGCATGACACTCTATGGCCGCGGTTTCAATCCCCGCCTCAAGCGATCATTTTTCCTTTCTAAATTTACTACTATAATTACTTACAATACCAGTTACAAATATATATAACTACGTCTTACAACTAAACTCGAGATAACGCAATAGAAATGGTGTATCAACAAAACAAGCGCTCACATTCATTAATACAATACTTTTACATTAGCAATAGTGAATTTTATCGTATTCAATCTTAGATTATTTTTGACGGGTTTTTGTTTGACTGTTATCTTACCTGATAATAAGTGAAATGTATTTTATACTAGTGAGTTTGAAGTAATTTATATTGCCTCTAATTCCTGCAATTGATAAATCTAAAACTTAAAATACATTGCGTTTTAACAACGCGAATCACTCATATCAGTAGGTCTATGATTGATTGATTGTCTATTCCAGATTGTTCAAATTGACGCGACGACGTGTCGATACGACAGTCGATCGGTTGAAAATCAGTCGATTCGATGGTTCATTTGAAAAGAAAATCGTTCGATTCCGACATAGATGTAAAAAAATCGATGCCCGGAATAGACCCTAAGTGATAATTTAATACGACAAATAATGTAGTATAATTTCATTTAACATTTTTGTCTATTCTAACCTGCACATTTAGAATAGTTATTTTGTTACGTACCAGTTATCAAGGTACCAATTATACACCGAATGGTGCATACAAATAGAGTCCATAATGTACTCTAAAATTATTTTATACATTTAACACTCAATCGATTGTTTTGATTTTTAGACTTGGAGTATATTTATTTTATAAGTGGATTTCGAATAGACTAACGTAATACAAACCGATATTAAAATGGTTTAAATTTAATTTGAACAGATTCATCGAGACTCGTGGTGTCGCCTCATATTATAATTTTAATGCAATTTTAAAAGTAAGGCAGTTCTTAAAATTATTCATTGTGCATAGTCAAGTTAAGCTCAAGTAAACCGGCAGAAACTTTACTAGAACTCTATTGTTCTCACTTCTAAAGTAAGTTCTGTAGTAATTTCTATAATTTGGAGCGAAAACAGAAAAAAACACGTTATTAAACTTTGCATGATTCGGCTCTACTTATGCACGTCTACGAACTATTAATAGTTGATAATCCACCAATATTACACATTAACACTGGAATAATCACAAGTTTTGTAAAATAATATAAAATCAACAACGGCATTTATTCACTTTCGCGTCGAACTCCTGGGCATCCTGTTAGTGTTTAAGGTAGATACGCGTGTTCCGCGTAGTGCGGGAGCGGGTGCGTGTCACGTGACCCGGGAGTGTGTGTGTGTGTGTGTGTGTGTGTATTAGTGTGTTAATATTTGTGTGTGTGTGTGTGTGTGTCTACGCGTGCGTGGCGGGCGCAGGCGCGGCAGGGTCTGGCGGCGGCGCCGGCTGTTCGCCAGCCACCGGGGCGACGCCGCTCTCCGCCTGTAACCTACCACAAACAAACAGCATGATCATCTTCTATCTATATCTTGCGAGATTTTTTTTAATTTTGGCTTCACAATCTTGTGAATTTAACCAGTGTCAAGTAATAATATATTTCAAATGTATTTCATATGAATAGCTAGACCCAAGTCACGGTCAAAGTCAAGTAAAAGAGTCAAGTTCCAGTCGTAGTGAAGTCATGCCCTAGTAAAGTGGTAGAAACTTTACTAGAACTTCTATTTGAATTGGAGTTTTGGAGCGAAGGTGAAAATCACGTTTTTCAACTTTGTATGATGACACAAGACATGGAACTTAGTGTCAACTTCGAGTGTGCATTAATTAATGCATGGGAAATGTAATTAAACTGGATTTTATCTATATAAAACGCCGAATTAAAAAACATGTAAATAGGAAAGATAAGGTTAAATGTGTAATTCAAAAGCTATTAAATAAAAAAAAATACGTAACCTATATTGAAATCGCATGCATTTTACCTATTATTATATATTTCATGTGGTAATACAGTTGACCGAACTCCCGTAAAATAAAAATACATCAACATAGACCATTTCAAAGAAAAGTGTACAATGAGGCTTACCTCTGATGCGCTTGATGTCTGGCGCGGAACTCTGCTGCTTTCAACTGTTCGAGATGGAACTGCTGTCGCTCCTGTATCAACTGCTGCCGCTGGTACTCCAAACCTGTGACACAAACACTATATCATTAAACATAAACATGACATAAACGCTTTTACACTCACAGTTCCACACTAAGTTTGATGACTTGTGTCGTGGGTCCCGGTACATTCGCATCACACACACAATTACAACGAAGAAAATTCGTGTTCCTGCCGGAAATCGAATCCCTGGTTAGAAGGTAACGCGCACCCAACTATACCAACGAGCAGTTCATTTTGTCTTAGAATTTCTTAACTAATTTCCAAATACAGATTTCAATAAGACAGAGATAACTAAAGACTGTACTTTATATTGCGTAATGCGTGTAGATTTATATTTTAATTAACATGTTTTAAGTAAGGTTAACTTTGTAATTTTAATTTAGGTAGTTTAATTAGCTAAGATATGTAGATAAAACGGGTGTACTTCCGAAAAGCGCATACCGCCGATCGATCTGAAATTTTTTATAATAACGTATTTTGACCTCCTTATCACAAATATCACTACGAAAATTGGAGCAAATGCCATTTTGAATATGAAAATCGAAGAAGAACCTCTTTTCGTTCGGTGTGCATAATAGTGGCAGTGACGCCCCACGCCTTCTAATCTCCGCTGTACACACACACACACACACTCACGCACACTCACTTTCTGGGTAAAGCTAAAACACACACACACTCACTCACTTTCTTGGGAAAGCTAAAATATTTTTAGCTTTCCCAAGAAAGTGATTTTCATATTCAATATGGCGTTCGCGCCAATTTTCGTTGTGATATTCGTGATGATCGGCATCAGATCGATCGGCGGTATGCGCTTTTCGGAAGTTTATCCGATAAAACTAATATGATTTCACATGCATGCTCCTTTGTTATTTTTGCCTTATCCTAACAGTATTGTTAACTTGTATTACATGTCCTAGTGCAACTGTAGTTGTATATTTATTGAATTTAGTGCAAACAATGAAAGCAATAAAGAAATAACTCACCCTCTCGTTCCCTCTCCATAGTAGCCTCGAGTTCCTCGAAGTGTCTCAGTTTAATTTCCAGTTTCTTCATCTGTGTCTCGACCAACAGAGCGACGAGAGATTTGATCTTCCTCTCTTCGACTCCAGCGAGATGTTTTGCCTTCACGGCTGCGGCAGCCAGCGCGGCGGCGGCTGCTGATTGGAGCTTAGCATCTACTGTGCCTGTTTCAGCTATAACAGGGATAATTAACTAATTAATTAACATTTTTATTAAAAGTTTTATTTCATAAATAGTACTAAAGGTGGACTTAATGCTAGGGGTTTTGTCTACTACTCAATCACACATGGTAGACGAGAAGAGAAGTGTAGGCGTGCATCAATAAATTTTATAGATGCAGGCAAAAGAAAGTATGATGATTAGTTTATCATCGGAGTAGGATCAAGGTAATGATGACAATGCCCTTTCAGATGCCAGATGTTATTTATGAGTTCATCTGGATTAGACTAAGAAGTCGCATAGTGTGGGACTGGTTGAAAATGTTAAATTCCAGCTTAGTCTTGGGAGAAAGATCTGAAGTGCAGTGCATATCAGTTAATATTATTTAAAGAAAATGTAAAAAAATCTACTTATCTCAAATTGGTATTAACTTATGAATATCGGTATAATATCTTATTAATATAGAAGTTTTATTTGTTTATATATTTATATACACGGTGCAATTGAAGTCAGTACTTTCCCGTAAAGTATGTACTGAGACCATGCTTTAGAAATTTTATGAATGGATTGTGCATTTCCCCTTGCCAGCACTCATCCGAGCCATCCGAACTCCTTTACAAAATGGAGTATTCCCCTGGGATGCTGGCATAGTTTTTCCAATGTGATTGAGTTAATTGCGAGTAGCATGATGACGATAGCCCGGTACAAGGTGCGAGCGACCACAAACGAGTGAGTTGCTTCTGTCTCTCAGTATATGAACCTTACTTATTGTTATGACGTACCTGGCGGCGGCGAGGCTTCTTCCTTAGTCTCGGTTTTGGGTTCGACGGGCGGCGTGTCCGCTGAAGCGGGAGCGGGCGAGGGAGCGGAAGCGGGAGCGGGCCCGTCCGCCGTCGGCTCCTCTTTGACTTTAACACCTTCCGGCTCTTCTACCTCCATCGCTTCCGTTTTGGTATCGGCGCCGCCTTCTTTCTTTTCACCTGGACCACAGAATATAAATGTAAGTACAATTCTAAAGTCATGTATTCGTGATTACGTGTCATTCCGTCGCATTATCTTAAGCGATAAAAGATCATATCAAAAATAATATTTGAAAATGCAATCAGGTTTGGCTAATTTTAATCGTGGCCATTTTGACGTTCTTTCTGCGACGTCCACGACCAATTTAAGTTAAAGAAAATTTATACATATACGACGGCATTTTTTCGTTTCGCGCCAAAACTGTCAAGTTCCTTTTGTAAGGTTATTTTTTTCTTATAATATTGGCTTCGCAATCTTGTGCATTTAGCCACGGTCAAGTTATAATTTATTTCACGGGTATTTCATATTAAAAGTCATTGTCACTAGTCACAGTCAAATTTAAGGTCCAGTCATAGTCAAGTCATGCCCTAGTAAATCGGTAGAAACTTTACTAGAACTTTTATTGGAGTTTTGGCGAAAATCACGTTTTTCAACTTTGTATGATTTGTCTGCACTTATAGATAGATAATACTTTATTGATCCACTTTATAAGATGAGATAAAACAAAGGTAACAAACAAGCTTATACGTAAAGTATCACAACAGGCGGACTTATCACTAATAGCGATCTCTACCAGGCACAGGTACCAGGTATACACATTTACTAAGTATTAACGGTTAATAATCCACCATTATTACACATTAACACTGGAAGAATCACAGGTTTTGGAAAATTATACAAAATCACACAACGCCATTTTTTCAGTTTCGCGGCTAAAACTGGTTTTAAGTTTATTTTATTTTTTTATTCATGATAGGCAATATTTTGGCCACCATCTCACCTGATGGTTAGCGACGATGTGGTCGACGATGGAGCAAGCTAGAAGATACCTATTCACTCGCGACTTGATGGCTCCCATATTGTACTCATCAGGAAACACCGACCCAGGTAAGGAGTAAACATAAACATAAACGCGTTCACACTCACAGTCCCACACTAAGTTCGATGACTTGTGTCGTCGACATACACACAATCACAACCAGAAACACAAATATCCCTTAGGGAGAAAACGTGTGTTCCCGCCGGGAATCGAACCCGATACCCCGAAGAAGGCGAACCAACTAAGCCGACGAGCAGTAAGGTTAGAGTGTAGATACCGGTGGGTTCTGGCGCGGTGCCGGCGATGCCGGTGGCGGTGAGCGCGGCGGCGGGCCCGTGAGCTCCGGCTGCCTTCAAGTGCGCCTCCATCATGTTGGCCGGCACCTCGTCCTGCAACAATACCACACCGCGTATATCTCAAACATCACACTAAAATTTTCAAAATTAAAATCGTTTACACGCTTGGGCCCCAAAGAGGCACTCATGAAAGTTAATGATTCTACTGTCAGATTCGGCAAAATTACAGCCGTCTCGAGAAGAACCTGGCAAGAAGCTCGGCGGCGCATTTTTTTTTAATGCTTTTCTGTTAATTTTTTTTATATAAAAAATGTGAATATATTTGTCTTGTAACATCTGATAATTATTTTAGGTAAGCTTCTCGGAATAAATTTATTGTGTTTCTGGTCAAAGAAAAATTGTGTTTCTGGTTCTGGTTGTGATTGTATGTGTGACGTGAATGTTTCCGGCACCCACAACACAAGTCATCGAACTTAGTGTGGGGCTGTGAGTGTGAAAGCGTTTATGTTTATGATTACCTTGATAGCGGCGAACTCGTCCATAGCGGCCCTGGTGGCTTTGGAGGCGATGCGCGGATCCACCACCGATGCCAGGAACGCAACGGTACTCATCACGGGGTTGCCAGTCTTGCTGAACGGAATAGGCTGGTACGCCAATGGACCTAGTACACCACCTAGAAACAAACTACCCTATTAATACGTGGATGTCGGTATTCTATAAAATAAATTACGGTGAATGTGCTCAGGAACTACACAAACTTGTTCCCGCTTCACCCTTTTTCCACCTTACATCTAGAAGAACGGCGTTGCGTCACCCATTTATGGTTGAGATACCGTTCATTCGCACGAAACGTATCGCATCTTCGTTCATTTATAGAACAGCAAAAGAATGGAACGCTTTGCCGTCTTCTGTGTTTCCCGAAGATGTGTTCTAAAGTAAAGTGAATAGGTATTTACTAAGCAAGCGTGCTCCACCTTAGACTACATCGTCACTTTCCATCAGGTGTGATTGTGGTCAAACGTTTGCTTAGTAAGTAATAAAAAAAAAAGTTATATATTTGTCTATCAGCGAAAACATAATCTGTTCCAAGAGATGGCTTGTGCCGTGCGTGTCGGAAACAATCACATTACGCTCACAATCACATCCAGAACCAGAAACACATTTTCTTCTTGGGAAGAAAACTTGTGCAAGCAAATCACATCTCACCGAAAATCGAACCCTATACCTGGTACTTAGAAGGCGGATGTGCAACCCTTTAACCCAACGGCCATTTCAATATATTAATCAAACATCAGTCAACTTACAATACAATACAATACAATTACTCTTTATTGACACCTTTAAACAATTGATAAATA
The DNA here is from genome assembly GCA_948107665.1 of Lomographa bimaculata. NCBI lineage: Eukaryota > Metazoa > Arthropoda > Insecta > Lepidoptera > Geometridae > Lomographa > Lomographa bimaculata. The sequence goes on along the minus strand of OX403604.1, from coordinate 9,321,840 downwards.
AAAAAAATGATTTTTACATTAAAGGCTACAATGGGCGGTCTTATCGCTTAAAGCGATCTCTTCGAGACAACCTTTGTATGGACAAGATGCAGATAGAAGGAGTAGTGTCGGGTGTACTATTGACTTATAACCATAACCAACTTACCTATCGAGTTCTTAGGTATGAATGACTGTACAGTTATGGTAGCGTGGTCAATGTTTTTATAATATAGTACTTCTATGGGCAAGAAGTGCAGCATGTCAAAGTCAATGTCAACTATTTATACAGCGATAAAGAAAAAAAATCACTAAATTCACTCACTCACCATGTGCACGTTAAGGCAATCACGCTCTGGGTGTAATGTGTGTGTGATGTGAATGTTTCCGGCACCCATGATACAAGTCTTTGAACTTAGTGTGGGGCTGTGAGTGTGAATGCGTTTGTTTGTTATTCCTCGACAACACAGACTTAGTGAAAAGACTCAAGAGAACCAAACATTTTGAGTTAGTGTAGTGATGTGACAGTGTATTATATAGTGAGTGCTATTAACAAAGAACACAAGAACAAAGTGTCTTCCTTTTAATAGAGACAGTAGGAAAAATGTTATTGGACACATTCTTAGTATACTACTCTACTTAGCAGTTTACGTCAAAATTAATTACTTATTAGTATCAATACTAGATCGTAATTCCATAATTGGTATGTTACTAATAACAACTATAAACCAATTAAAACTTAAATTAAAATGACTCGTCGTGCATGCTTGTGTGTGTGTGACTACTATATCTACATACCGGAGGCAGGGTCGTTCAGGTAGGGCTCCTCTATGGGCAGACGCAGGAAGTGCAAGATACACTCGTCGTGGGTTCGAGTCCCGACATGTGCCGCCACTCGGTTCCAGTCGTCGCGGTGCAATTCCAGAGCTTCCAGGAGTAGGAGCGTTTCTTGTTCCGACCATTCGCGCCCGCGACAACCACCGCGGTACTAAAACATACATTCACGTTTGTTTACCCCGACCACTACTCGGTCACTCCATACAAATGTTGCAAATCAACTTCAATAGAACATCGACGAACGTACATGCAATTCCGAGGTGTCAAATAAATATTTTTAACATTCACAACCCCACACTAAGTGTGAATGGCTGTACCAATACAAACCTCTTTTGGTTTAATGGTACTGTACTATAAAACTATGTAATTTTTAAATTAAATTAATAAAAAATCATTTGTTTATTTCCGAGAGAAAACTTGTTTCCACCGGGAATCGAACCCGATACCCGCTGCTTAGAAGGCGGACGCGCAGCTAACTAACCCAACGGGCAGATTTATTTTGTATTTTTATTTGTTTGGAAAACCAAACAGCCTTCTTACAAAATAAGTCAAAATCGTGAGAATGAGAGCACCTTGGACAGAATTTAAATATTATCAATAATCATTTAAATACTATAATTGATCTTTATGTTTTATAGATATTCAATTAATTTGATTAAAACCCACGCACATTTTGAACTATTACATTGAAATTAAAACAGGAATGTGCGAGGTGGGACGCGACGGCGATCGCTTCGGACTCATTCTGAAGAAGGCTTCCGAATGAATCCGAAATTGTCGATCTAGACATTGATAACGCGAATGTTACGCAAAACCCCGTTTTATTTTTAATTAAATAGATATTCCATTGTTGAAGAACTGATCATGTTCAATTGTTCATACATTAGTTGGTGATTGTACCTGATCGAGCTTCAGTCCAGGGTTGAGGCCGAGGTCCAGCGTGGGTTCTTGCTTGATCTGCGGCGCGGGCGCGGGCGGAGCCCCCGCGGGCCCCGCCCCCACTCCTACCCCGCCCGGGGGCGGAGCGCCGGACTCAGCTCCGTTTGGGAGGCCCGGCTCTACTTTGGGTACATTCTCCGCTGGAAACAAAGGACTATAATTATCTTACGCCTATTTTACGCACAATTATCTTGCACCTGGTGCCCCTGCCGATCAACGAACGAAACTCCGGTGACTTAGTGACTTGTAACACGCATTCCCCATTGGGCTGCTGTCAGACAGGAGGCAAATATTATAAAAATGGATCATTGTTCGCCCTTACTATTTCTTCAGGAAGAGTAAATGTTGTACCTATCTCATTTAGAGGATATGAGACCTTTGCTAAAATACGCGGTTTTTTATGCTAGATAGGAATGCATTTGACCACGTCTCACCTGATGGAAAGCGAAGATGCGGCCGAAGATGTAGCCTGCTTGCCTAGAAGATACCTATTCACTCTAGACTTGAAGACACCCAGATTGTACCGTTCGGGTAACAAGGACGCAAGCAATGAAATCCCTCGCTGAACGAATGATAAACGTAGTAACAAAACGCTTCGAGCGAACGAAAACTTTGTTTTTAATGTTAGTTTTTAAGTTAATTGTTACTTTTTATTTATTTTTATAGTGCCAAATAAATGTGTTTTCTTTCTTTCTTTCAAAAGCGAGGTGTTAATCTTAGAGGCCTATTATTTAGTGTGGTGACTGACCGGGGCGGGGCTGCGCGGGTCGTGCGAGTAGCGGCTGCAGGCCCGACGGCGTGTCCGACAACACGTGGAAGTGCGACGTGGGCGGCGGGCCCATCGCTGTCGGACGGGACTCCGCCTCCAGCTGCAACAGAGGAAGGTCGCATTGTAACATTTGTAACGTTTTTTTGTGTTTTAATTTAAAAAAATAACAAACGCAGGTAACTCGAGCCCATTTCTTTAAAAAGCTCCATCGTATCATTATCATTATCATAATAATAACATTGTTATATTTTTGTTTGATTCATTTACAATGTAGTCGAAGTCTAGTACAATTTTATATATATATATATATATATATATATATATATTGTACATTATATCTTATATTATACTAGCCGTGCCCCGCGGCTCCACCCGCGTTTATCAAATTAAAAAGTAGCCTATGTGTTAATCCCAGGTATAAGCTATGTACATTCCAAATGTCATCTAAATCCGTTCAGCTGTTACAGCCTGAAGAGGGATAAACATACTTACACACAAACTTTCGGATTTATAATATTAGTATGATTTATGCATGTTTTTTTCTCTATTTAGCACATTCTAAACATGATATAATTATGTAACATTAAACTAAAAACTAAATTAAAACTAACCAATATATTTGGTATATTTGTAGTATGTTATGCTATGTATATATGTAGGTATATTTAAGTCCTAAATAGACATAGTAGTTAATAGTCGTTGTACTGCACTACCACGAATTTTCCTGCACCTTTTCGGATGCCTGGCAGAAAATGCTGTAATAGCATTAAGTCCTCCATGTACAGCTATATTGTGCAAAAATAAACGTAAGCAAAGCTTAAAAAACCCGACTTCACCGCTTATACTTTGGTTTTGGCTTGATCGATTTATATAACATTTATATGGAACCACCACTGAGGTATAATCTACCAAACAAAAAAATAATTTTGAGAATCGGGCCACTAATGGGGGAAAAATCGGTGAACATACATAAAAAAAATACATGCAGTCGAACATAGTACCTCCTACTTTTTTGAAGTCGGTAAAAACAAAGCATTCACAGATATACCGACGAGTATGCACTACACAGAAATATACCGACTAACGGCCGACAAATCGGGAAAGCCGACTATCCGGCCATATTCATGGTAGGGTGCGCATTGTCTTACATAACTTTTCAACTCTTATCATCGTAGGTCCAAAAATATTTGTTATACCATTCAAAATCATAATGATTATTACTCATAATATTTGTTTATGATCAAAATTCATAATCATTCGAATAAATAACTATAATATTCATACATGTTTTATTCTAATATTAGTTTTTGTAATTTTTTTAATCATAAGTGGTTTTATCCATATTATTGAAAATCATAATGTCTATATCAGAACTGTGACCCCAACAACGCGCGAGCCGAGCGAGCGAAGCGAGCGTGCCGCGGCAGCGACCGGCGAAGCGCCAGAAACTATTTTTTGCTAGAAAAGTAGACAGACACAGCGACAGATACGTAAAATATTTTCTTAGTATTATCATTGAATGTTATGAAGAAAAAAGATGTGAAAAAAAATTAATTTAAACTGGTTCTTGGTATTAACAGTAATATTTAAAAAAACATAATCACTAACTGTTATGAGCTCCGTCGGTAGTAACAAAAATGTATGAATAAAAAAAGTATGATAAATAAAATTATGAAGAGTGATTATTATGAACACAAATCGGTAGTAAGACAAAGAATAGGATTAAGAATTTTATGTGAGCCAATATGGACCCCATAGAACGCGACTAGCCGGCTATTACTTTTTTCATAATACTATTCTTAAAATACAGCGATTAATATGAAATTACCTTATTATTAATTATTTATATTTTAGTAACACACAGTATTGGCAATTTAATCTAGAAATAGGAACAAAGGAGGTAATTGAAGACTATGACCAAGTTAAACAAAATTATTAAAAGCAAGCAAATCAAATAACTGAAATCACCGCTTTATCTTCGGAACCTTTATCAAATATAAAGAGAAAATATGAGATAACACACAAAAAAACAGTCGAATTGAGTACCTTCTCCATTTTTGTGAAGTCAGTAGAAAATATACTCTGAACATATGTTTTTACAACTCTGAACAATGAACAAATTTATTCATATAATCACTATCTCACCTGATGGTAAACGACGATGCGGTCGACGACTGTTGTTGATGCGGTTTGCCTAGAAAAGAAGCCTATTCCCGCGTAACTTAAAGCTTAAATAACTGGTTTAATTGATTACCTGGGTTTAATAGTTAAATATTTCCGGCATACACGATACAAGTTTTTGCACTTAGTGTAGTAATAATAATAATTTATTTCCAAAAAAAATATTTACATTAATTTGATATAATATCTAACTTCCACACTAGGCGAACTTGTGATATGGAAGGTAGTCTCCCAAACGTTTGCTAAACTTAAATAAAAAAAGAACCAGAAGCACATGTATATGTATACGTTGGCTTAATGAACTGCCCGATGGCTTACTTGATTGAGGGTTCGCACTCTAAGCAGGGGTATCGGGTTCGATTCCCGGCGGGAACACAAGTTTTATCCCCAAGGAAAATGTTTGGTTCTGGTTCTGGTTGCGAATGTTTCCGGCACAAAAGACATAAGTCTTCAAACTTAGTGTGGGGCTGTGAGTGTGAAAGCGTTTATGGTTTATGTCTCTTGGGAAGGAAAATTGTGCTACTACTGGAAATAGAGGAAATGGAAAGGAATCTTATCGCTTCCAAATGACCGAAACAAAATTGGCAGTAATGCCGGCGATAACACATGGCACATGATGGCGTCGACGGCGAGACATTTTTATGAATAATTTAGATAGGCCTGGTAATAAATAGGTAAGGCCAGTTAAGTATCTGCATCTGGCAGTTACATCGACACCTGGCAGTTACATCGACACCTGGCAGTTTCATCGACACCTATGGTTGTATCGGCACCTAGTAGTTGTATCGGTCGCTGGTAGTTGTTCTGGCACCTGGCAGTTATATCGGCATCTGGTAGTTGTATCGAATGCTGGTAGTTGTATCGGACACTGGCAGTTGTATACACCTAACAGTTTTATCAGAACCTGATAGTTGTATCGACACCTGGCAGTTTCATCGACACCTGGCAGTTGTATCGGCACCTGGTAGTTGTATCGGATGCTGGTAGTTGTATGGGATGCTGGTAGTTGTATCGGATGCTGGTAGTTGTATCGGATGCTGGTAGTTGTATCGGATGCTGGTAGTTGTATTGGACGCTGGTAATTGTATCAACACCTGGCAGTTTTATCGGATGCTGGTAGTTGTATTGGACGCTGGTAGTTCATATAATCAATATTGTACGCACATTAATAAATTTTTTTACAATAAGGCCATATTAAAAGATACGATATAAATAGATAAATATAATAAAGTAAGATTAAAAATATTAATAAAAATAAACTTACTTAACTGTAATAAAATAGTGATTTTTCACTCTTCTTTATAATATTTCGAAAGAAAAACTGTCTTGTATGTCATGTGGTAGGGAATTCCATGGCAGTTGTATCGACACCTGATAGTTGTAGCAGACACTGGCAGTTATAAACACCTGACAGTTTTATCGGAACCTGATAGTAGTATCGACACCTGGCAGTTTTATCAGCACTTGATAACTATCAAGCCTTGGCTGTAGTACACATCTAGCAGGTAGTTTTATCGAAACCTGGCAGTTGTATCGGACACTGGCAGTCGTATCGGAGACTGGCAGTTGTATCGGACGCTGGTAGTTGTATACACATGGCAGTTGTAAACACATGGCAGCTGTAAACACCTGGTTGTTGTATCGACACCCGGTAGTTGTATCGGATGCTGGTAGTTGTATCGACACCTGGCAGTTTCATCGACACCTGGTAGTTGTATCGTCACGCGGTAGTTGTATTATATAGTACCTGGTAGTTGATGAGTCCCCACTGCTCGAGGAAGCCGTGTACGCGCATGATGGCGCACACGTCGCCCGCGAGGTTGCGGCGGCACGCGGTGCTTGTGAGATACTCCGTCGGGTTCAGGCGGTACGTGTCGATCATGAAGTTCCTGTTCAACATTAAGAGTGTTTATTCCTATTGGCTTCTCTCTCGCTCAAACAATTCGGTATTTAAAAAAAATATAATTATTTGTGTTTTTTTTTTGTTTTGTATTAACTATATGGACACTTATTAATGTTTTATTATACATTTCATTTTTCATATCTTTAAATTATACAAAGAATGAAATTTAGGAAATGTGATTTTTCTCTTCTTATTGAAGGATATGAAAGCGAAAAGAAGTTTGAAACATATTTGTATTAATGCCCATATAGTTAGTTGGAAACATTTTCAATAACACACGTAGATAATTGTATTTATTAAAAATAAATATCAAATTGTGCGAGCGAGAGAGAAACCAAAAGGAGTTATTGGCTATTTTTACAAGATGTTAGTTTAAGACAAATAAAAATGTTGTGTTGTATTTTAGTTAGCTTGTTTAATCTAGATATAATATATACCTTCAATAAACCGGACTAAAAATTTACCGAATAATAAAAAAATTAAGATATTATTAATTTAAAAATAGAAAGTGATATAATATAGGAAACAATTCTAATGGAAGTAATTCTAACCACTTCCTCTTATCCTACGGGGTTAAATTCCTACATGTTGGTTTAGTTCCGATAACAATTCATTTTATAGTAATTATAGGTAAGCATGGCCTGAATCGTCATACACGAATACCTCCAAATTAAGTATTTTTACAGCACAAACATATTGTTCTGTGTACGCATTTAATTATAATAGCCGGCTTCGATCAAGTTATGCTATCAAGATATATCATTACCTGCAAGCGAGATATATCTCTGGCGTTTTGGATTTATTCTTCCCATTGAAGAATTCCGGCATGGCTCGCTTCTCTATGGTATGTATGGAGTTGTAGTCGAACCAGGCCGAGTACGACGGCACGACTATGTGGTGAGTTTGGTCGGTCACGTTGTCTTCGAGCTCGTCTTTAGGTATCATTTCCTGTAAAGGAAGTACACAGTAAAAGAAAAGATGTTTAAAGTTATTATGCATGGATGCAGGCCGCTAACAATCGTTCTTTTTGGAGATCTTTGGGGGAGGCCTATATTTAGCAGCGGACTTCTTGTGGCTGAGATGATAATGATGAATGACATACCTATTTCGTTAGGTACGCCATTGTAATTACGATCAAGCCTTAAGATTAATATAGACCGGAACTGCTAAGTAGAGTAGTAAACTAAGAATGTGTCCAATAACACTTTTCTTACTGTCTCTATTATAGGGAAGTGAGTTTGTTCTTGCGTTATTTGTTAATAGCACTCACTACATTACTATGTCACATCAAACTAACTCAAAAGGTTTAGTTCTCTTGAGTCACTAAGTCTGTGTTATCGAGGCTGGATAGTCTAACATTCACATGGTGATGAAGTCTTTGTTCATGAGCTTCAGCGTGTCTTTACATAGCACTAGCGACTGGGATATTATATACTATAGGATACTATATATATGGATATTTAACATCGTAATCAGGTTTCACTATTGTCGACGTGTGAAACCGCAGATTATCACATCAATATTTTAAATGCGAAAGTTTGTGTGTAAGTAACAATGCGTGTTTTCACGTTGTAACGGCTGAATGGATTTGAAATGTACATAGGCAATACCTGGGATTAACAGATAAAGGATACTTTATAAAAAATTGAAGATGTATTTCATTACAATTATAATTTATGTATTTTTTGTAAATGTTTTGTTGTAATTTTCTTTTCTTATTAATGGTTTATTGTGATTAATTTTGTCGTCACAATAAATCCGGTCCCAACAGAAGACCAGCGCTGATCTTTCATCAGCATTCATGCTGAGTTGGAACCGATTTGTGGCAATGGCATTTAATATTTATTTATGTACAACCATTTATTCTCTATTTCATTTTTGTTAGGTGTTTACTCTCACTAATAAATATATTTTCTTTCTTTCTTCTCTTACTATAATATTGGGTTGAGGTGGGAAGCAAAGTTTGACGACCCAGTTGGCGCAGTGGACAGGTGTCTGCCTTCTGCGCCGTGGGTCCTGGGTTCGATTCCCGGCAGGAGCACAAATTCCTTTCCAAGGGATATTTGTGCTTCTGGTTCTGGGCGTAATGTGTGTGTGATGTGAGTTTCCGGCACCCACGATACAAGTCTTTGAACTTAGTGTGTGGCTGTGAATGTGAATGTGTTTGTTTGTTTAGTTGTTTACCTGCGTGTTGGAATCGCTGTGCTTCCCCTGGGAGTCGTCATGCGTGTCCATAGGCGGCGCCGGCGTAGCGGGTGCTTCGGCCGCCGGCGCGGGTTCCGGTGCCGCCGCAGCCACCGGGGCTGACATACATACATTACTCTTTAAATTTGACTTAGTAAACTATGTCCATTTAGCTAGTATCAAGTAATAAATAGTTTTACTAGAAGTACCTAAAAATCTCAATTAGAGATCTTTCATTCTAATTTGTGTTGCTGGTTACATACTCGACTAAGCTTGCATAGACATCTAAGTTCTGACTAACTTGACAGCACAGCAGTATGCTATCTCTGTCTTGTGTTCCTATTTTATAACAGACAGGAATAGTTTAAATTTAATTTAGTGTGTGACATCAGAATCGAGGCCAATAATAAATAAAGCGATTCATCTGGTAGTCGATTTGTTAGTATAACCAGCTATTTTAAAAATGTTTTCTTTTAACTGATAGACGAATAAATGCTGTCTGTATATTTATCTTTGAAAAATCGATTCTAAATCGATAATTAGAAACAACGGTGTAAGACAGAGACAGCAACGTACCTTCAGGTGGTTTCTCAACAGTCTCGGGTGTGGGCGCGGTGTCAGTGTTATCTCTCGAAGCGTTGTCCTCTTCGTCCTCGGCATCATTGTCCCGTCTCTTTGTCACGCGACTGGACAAAACAACCATCCAAAATAACCAAGGGCCTATGTGTAATAACACATAGTCCCTTTCACAAACACAACATTCACATCACACCAGAACCAGACTCACAAATTTCCTGTGGAGAGAAAACTTGTGTTCCCTCATGCTTAAAGGACGGCAAGGACGAAAAACGATGCCAGCTGTAGCTAATCATTTAAAAAAAAAAAGCATAGTCTATTCTCTATTGAGAACCTCCTGTTTTGAATGCGTTTGAAAAAATAATAACTATTAAAATTTCTGATTCTGGTTGTGATTGAAATTGTGATGAAACATTCACATCACACACACGATGTGAATGTTTCCGGGACACAAGTCATCGAATTTAGTGCGGGGCTGTGAGTCACTCAAGCGTTTATGTATAAGTTAATATCTCACCTCTTTCTTTTATTCTTCTGCGGCGGCGGCGAGGGCGATCGCTTCCTCTTGCTGCCCTTCTTACCCTTGCTGGACGTCTCGCCTCCAGGGATCAGATCGTCCACCGACAGACGGAGTTTGTGTACCTGAGAAAACCATGTAGTTCTGTATAAAGGTTCTAATAACCGTCGCATACAATTTAAATAATTAAACGCAAGCAAAGCTTAAAAAACCGACTTCACCGCTTTATCTTTGGAACCTTGATCCGATTTAATGTATTAAACACGCATTATTGACTATAACTCAAAAACTAGAGATCATATCTTGATCAAATTTCAATGGGACTACATGAAAAGCACCAGCTTTCATATAAAAATAATCATCATAATCGGCTCACAACGAAAGAAGTTATGAGGTAACTTTTGAAGTCGGCTAAACGAGAATATCGTCCAAGTCCACAAAATAGACATTATTGACGATATTTCAAGAACTTCTGATCAGATCTTGATCGAATTTAAATGGGACCAATAAGAAAGCAACATCTTCCAAACTAAAAAAAAAATTTCTAAATCGGCTCACGTGGAGAGAAGTTCTGAGGTAACACACATAAAAAAAAACAGTCGAATTTAGTACCTCCTCCTTTTTTGGGAAGTCGGTAAAAAGAGATAAATTCACAAACATTTTATATCAACCGACTGCCCAAAAGGACTTGTACTAAAGAAATGTTTATAATAAGTGCATATTAATTTTTGACAGTGAACCTAATGAAATGAATATATTAGATGGAAACAAATTTAAAAAAATCTTTGGCTGGATGGATTTTTAGCCATGGTTTCTATAGTGTTGAGGAGTTTAAGAATTTTTTGCAAATCTATTGACTAGATATATATAGAAATCATTATTTGCAAGTCTTGTTGCAGACTGAATATATTGTGTCACTACTTACATTAAGATCTTATGTACATGTATTCTGGCAAATATACGATTTGATATGATTTGAAATAAGAATGCCCTTGCTCAGAAGGCGAACGCTTACCCAGCTAAACCAATAGGCAGTTTATGTACCAGGTTTTGCCGCGAAAGTGAAAAAATGGCGATGTTGATTTTGTATAATTGTCCAAAACCTGTGTTTCTTCGAGTGTTAATGTGTAATAATGGTGGATTATTAACCGTTAATAATTAGTAAACGTGCAAGTGTAGGCAAATCATACAACTTGAAAAACGTGATTTTCGCCTTCGCTCCAAACTACGATTACTACTAACAACTCTACAATTAGAATTTTGTATAATTGTCCAAAACCTATGTTTCTTCGAGTGTTAATGTGTAATAATGGTGGATTATTAACCGTTAATAATTAGTAAACGTGCAAGTGTAGGCAAATCATACAACTTGAAAAACGTGATTTTCGCCTTCGCTCCAAAACTCCGAAGTTCTAGTAAAGTTTCTACCACTTTACTTCGGCATGACTTGACTATGACTGACTACTTGACTTCGACTTGTGACTAGGACTTCTATTATGAAATATAGAATTTGTTACTTTTTGTTTTATATTTCGACTGAAGGACTATGCATCCATGGTCATGAAATAATTTAAAAAAAAAATGTAACAGGTGAAAATCACGAACCTTTTTCTTCCCGTGTACGTCCACCTCGTAATCCTCCTCGTTCATCCACTCATTGTACTGCGGCAGGTCGAGGGCCCAGGTGGCAGTAACGCGCCACGGCTCGGACCTGTTGCAATCCCAGTTTACAGTTTCTGGTGCGTCCACCTGGAATATTAATTGGGTACTTAACTCAAAATCAAAATTGTTTATTCACATGGGCCCAAAAGAGGCACTCATGAAAGTTAATGATTCTACTGCCAGATTTGCAAAATTAAAGCCATCTCGAGAAGAACCTGGCAAGAAACTCGGCGGCGTATTTTTTTTCATTCATTTTTTTTTAAATGTTTCCTTAACACAAATACACAATTATATTAACCTAGGTATACATATCTATATTATGTAGTAGCTAGAAAGCGCTTGTACAGTTTGCCTCCATGCATTTTTGTCATTCTTGTCATTACTGTAATGTAGTGCGGGGCTGTGAGTGTGAATGCGTTTGTTTTAAAAAAGTAATATATATAAAAAAAAAGTTTTTTGATTTATGTGCGTTCTATTACTGTTTATTCTCCTGTAATTCAATTACAACTTTAGGAATTTTATGAACTTTTAGAATTTTAAATATTTAAACTTACTTGACATAAAACATTTATTCTATTTGATTATTAATCCAAAAGCGCTAAATAAAAAAACGTATCTACTCTTCAAACATATTGAACAGATGAAATGCATGATGAAATGTTTGCAACGCCTGTATATAGATTGTCATGTATTTATCAATAGTTATATGTGTAATTGTGTATGTCATATTACACTTACCGGTAAGTCAGCTTGCGCCCACGTGTCGTGGCTATCTGGTAAGTAGTACCAGTGTACGAGCGAATGGTTGCCGCGACGAAACACGGGCCTTGCGTACTCCTCTTCAAGCGGGTCCACGGTTGGATAGATGATATGGGTCGCGTCTTCTTCGTCCTCTGTAAGTAAAATATAACGCTTTAGACAAAATCTTAATAGACGATGGAAGTCATAATGAAATGCTCATTTAATACAGCGAAAGATCGCCATCATACGACCCTTAAGAGGCCGGGGACTTTGTGAAAAGAGTTGATTGCAAAACTTCGTCGCTATATAGGGTGTCTCTGTTTAACTGCCCATACTTGATGCGCTACCAACCGAAAAAAAATTATTAGAAATTGTGATAGGTGCCGTAATACCAAAAATTATGAATGAAATGTAATGTTTAGCCATTGTTTTTTGCATTAATAGTACCTTGTAAACTATGTTCCTCTTGTAATGACCAACGAAATGTGTTAGTTTTGAATACAAAAAGAATAAGTTAAACATGCGACATTTACGTCGTAATAAAGTGTGAAAATCAATTGGTTTATATTTCGTTTTAGGTAATTATTTTGTAATAAAAACTATCCAGGAAACTACATTAATACGTTTTTAATCTAAAAACAGCACAGTATGGTGGAAATATGCTTGAATTATAAATAATTTCGGTATTACGATTGTATGGGCAAATGAACCACCGATGGCCTCTTAACGTTGTAAGATTCTAATATATATAATACCTTCAAACGAGCAATTCTTGAATATATGTATATATGTAATCTGAATCTCGGAAACGGCTCCAACAATTTTCATGAAATTTAGTATGCAGGGCGTTTCGGGGGCGATAAATCGATTTAGTAGGTTTGATATTTTTAGAAAACGTCATTTATAAAAAAAACCGAGCTATGCTCATCCAGGTACTCTTTACTAATACCCATACGTTCAGACTTAAAGTGCACGGAAATGAAAATGGATAACCATCATATTTTATTGCATTTTATTGCCAATATTTCACAAGCATTTTTTTATACCGAATTAGCAAGCATTTTACCGCTATTACCTGATGGAAAGTGATGATGCGGTCTAAGACGTAGCATGCTTGTCTAGAATATACCAATTCACTCTAGTCTATACCGAATTAGACTCATGTGCTATTACTGGTTTTATAAATGAATTCATATCTAGTGTTTAAGTGACCATAATTTATTATTAGATGATAATTGTTAATATACAGCACACTGTGGTATGACATATTTTTATTAAACTATTTTTTATTTTTATATATTTTTTTTGTACTGACAAAAAAAAAATGAAAAATCTTTTTATTTGGACAAAAACTTAACTAATTTGTAACAGTCCATGTACTTATAACTATCTATAGTAATAGTAGGAACACTATTGTGTGTCAACACAGCATCTTATATTATAACTTGGCTTATACAGGTGGTTCATAAATAAACTATGCTGATCAGGTATTTGTTGTGTACATGGATAAACCCTAACTCCTAAGACATTGATTTTAATATTTGAATGATTTATACAAATCTTACTCAAATTACAATTGTAAAAATATAACTATAAGACGTGTAAACAATGTTTATCAATAAATGAGTATTTGAGTATTTGAATCTTTAAAAACAAAAGATCTTACCGCATATCTCTCCCTGATGACTGCCCACAATGTCCTTAACTTTGTTCGCCGTCGCTTTGTCCACCTCCGGCCTAATATACACGCAAGGCATACGGATGAGCTCGGCTCCGAGTAGAGACGATTCAATCTCCAGCATCATTTGCACGTTCAGGTCCTTGCGCGAAGGATTCTGGAAAGGCGTTATAGGGGAGGGAAGAGAGGGAAACGTGTGTTAGTGTAAGTCCAGTTTAGATACTTATATATTGTATTTAATTTATGACCAAGCAAATGTATAGAGCGAAGTCAGGTGCAACACACAGGTAACTTAAGGGCACGTGTTCTATTAACCTTTCATAGATATTATGAATATTCAATTTGGCATATATAAAAGCATTGTAACACGTCGTGAGTAAGGAGTTGAATTGAACTGGCTATGGTCGTGAGTAAGGAATTGAAAGGCTTTCTATTAGTGAAGCAGTTCATTTGAAAATTCTTACTACTAGAATGCATTTGAAACAAAATGTTACACAATGTTTGGCATTTTCTAAAAAACTGCTTCAGTTACAAATGTTTTTTTTAGCAAATTTATTAACATTTAGATCGTTAGAAATACTAAGATTATATTATTGTTTCATACGTGGGATAGGTAGACTCAAAAAGAGGAGGCACGGCGATTTAATTGCGTTCCAGAAAGATTGGTAAGAAGAGGCACAAGTTAGAGATGCAGAGAAAAAAATGGGCGTAGACCTTTGCCCAGCAGTGGGACACTACAAGTTAACAAAATGTTAAGCCACTACACGTAGATTAGCTTTGCATAAGATTAATTTAACTCTTATTTCGCTCCATACTATATAAGTTGTTTTAGAAAATTATCTAATATAAGTCTACATCGGTTAACCAAAGAATTTAACTGTTAAAAGAAAGAAATCAGAAATTCTCATTCATTTTAACTAGGTAAGTATTATTACAAATAAGTGCTAGAACTTTCGATTTTGAAACTATTAACAAATACACATAATACACACTAACACTGGGGTGTAACTATCGTGTCAAAGAGAAAAAGTGAGACGTGATAAAAAAACATCACATAAAAATTACACATGCAAAAAAATAAAATTCATAAAATACAAAAACCCATTGTTATTAGTGACGAACAAGTAAATTATTCACATAAACACAATTGAATTGTTACTGGTTTCCACAAAAAAGAGTATTTACATAACAATTATAATCCACTTCTGATCCAAAACCAACATGTATTCAGCGTCATAATGGCCCTTGCATGAAATGAACGAAAAGTATGAATTAACAGGTCTGCTGCCTTCCTAAGCAAAAAGGATTTTTGATAAAATAGAAAAACACCTTAGATTTCCCACGTGTACATACTAAACTACACAAAAAACAATTTTTTTATAGTAAGATCTACACTGAAATAGTATTCAATTACTTTTATCATAAATTTACTCAAATAAAAAATAGTCAGAGGTAAAGAGTAAAATTAAATCATAATAAAAACTGTCATAAACAGCACAATCTCATTACATCGGTATTTACTAATAACTATTGCTTTTATGAATTAAAGACCGTATTCTTACTTAAAAGATAAAAAATCTAGAGTTAAAATAAAATTAGTAATATCATACCCTGTTTCGTGCATTTAGCCACAACACGCATCTGACATTACTATTAAATAATAATTAAACTGTGAGAAATGTCATATATGTCTGGCAAAATAAAAAGTTCTCACAATCCATTTCAGGTAAAACTAAGATATATTAAAAAACAATATCAATAGATCATCTTGAATCTGGTCAATGAGAACGATCTTAATCGATGCAGGCTACGTTAATGCAAGAAGAAATCCTAAAGGATTCGTTGTTGTTAACCCTTGATATGGTAGTACCAGATTGGTAGAGATAAACGGTATGAGAAGTTTCGAAAACCCAAGTAGGACCAAAACTCCAACCATAGGACAAAATATTAGACCGAATCTTAATTATGATCGACGTTCGAAAAAGGTTTAAAAAGTAAGGTTTAATTTATTCACTGTGATCCGTAACAAACTGTAATAAAATCCTCTGAGACATCCCATGAACCTAAACCTTCCATATCCGAATTATAATTGATACCCAACGTCTGTCAAAAATGTTTTTCATTGTGGAAGGGTATTTCCTCCTAATCACCTGGCTTGCTGTCTTGTACCGAAATACAGTCGTAGCTCACCAGCATTTTTTATGCTAGAAAGGCAATCATTGGACCACTTGCACACATGATGGATAGTCATGTTCTGGCCTAAGATGTGGCATGCTTGTCTTCTGCATTCCTTCACCGTACGGATGATAAACGTTCAAGTCAATCGCTTCAAACGAACTGGAGGTAAGTCAATCATTAATGGATGACGTTTAACAGTTTTACTTCTTGTTAGATGGTGAGCACCATTACCATCTAACTTACGTAATTCCTGCGCACAATCTTCAAAATGTAAACAATAGAATAACAAAAGGCTTGCCAATGACTCTTTTAGCTTGTCGGTCAATGGATTCAAGCGTTTTAAACTGGTACTTGGCGAATTTAGCCTGGAGGTGGCCGCATTATTCCGAACACCATCGGACTCGAGTTTGAACTTAGCGAGAATACCCAGTTTCTTCGTGGCCAGTTGAGCTCTGGCTTCGATGTAAGTGCTAAAGTTAAGATTCAATGATAAGGTAACGCCAAGAAACTCAAGGTTGTTTGCTAACGGTATTGACACATCTCGAAAAGACAGAGATAAATTGAAAGGTCTGCGTTTGGAAAAGAAAAGACACGCCTGTCTTTTGGACATACGACATTATAAAAGTTACTCATTGTCAGCGTGACTTCATCTCATTAATTTAGTGCCGTAAATATATTAAAGATAAGTTAGAAATATATTTTAGGGCTGTACTGTACACCTATCCGCCCAAGCCATCCAAATGTTGTTTCACACTTCTTAGTGGCCAAAGTTAAAGGTGATAATCTGATGGATGATAATGGTCATGATAATGAGACTTTCTTTGTTCATAATTATTTGACAGGCTAGCGTTCAAGCACTATCTCTATTTAAAAATGATGAGATTCTAGTGAACACGCTACACGTAGAATAGGACTGCATGTTAACACCCAGTTTCGGGATTTTATTTCGGTCTAATTTATCATACAATAAGCCAGGCATGAGAAATTACCTGAACATGGTAAAGAAATAATTTCAGGTTTGTACCGAGATATCATTGTTAATGCGACCAATCGTAGCAGATGGAGATACATAGCCAGAACCTCCAGGACCTAAGAGAACCTTGAAATCACTCTTGACAGAGTTGTCTGTCTAGAGTGTACGACTACTGAAAAAAGCATTGTTAACTCTGTAGTGGTTGCAATAAATCTTTTAATAAAAAAAATATTACTAATCAAATTTCTGCACAGGAAAGACATTATCTTTGAATGACACAAATTTTAATTAACTTTTTGCATGCTGTGCACGACTTTTTTTAGGAATTATTTTTGAACACAATGTGTCGTCAACTCCGGTGTACGATAAAATGGTGAGAAAGAGACAACAACATCAGCAGCCTAGCAGTAATGTGAGATGCGTGTTGCACGTGATGTGTTATGCCGCTTGGTGCGTGGCGGGGGCGGCGCGGGGCGGGCGGGTTGTGAGCGAGGCAGCGTGCGCGCCGGTGCATACCTTACCGACCTGGAAGTCGAACTTGCGCCACCGCTGCTCCGACTTGAAGCGGAACATGGTGGCTAGGGCCGTGCTCAGCGCACCGCCCGGTTTCATGTCCATGAACACTTTCATCTGAAACAATAACCAGTCTAAATAAATACGAGTTTAAAAAACGAATAATGGACTTAAATCGCAAATATCTCCGAAACTCTTCATCAGATCTTTATCAAATGGTAATTGTAACTGTAATTACACTAGGTGCACATACTAATTATCATTTCTTACCATAATATATGTCAGTAATAATATGAAGATGACCAAAGAGGGTCGCTGTAACACAACAATACAGGCTCTAACGAGACCTAGTGTTGAGGACAGAGGTTAACGAAGGTACTTTGTGTCCTAGTTTTAAGTACTATTTATTTATAAAACAATTACTATGTATATGGATTTTATGGACAATACATATTTGGAGATATTGGAACTACCCCTTGGCTTAGTACAATGCGGGTTCGCCTTCTAAGGAGGGTCAGGGTTTTTTTTTTATTATCCGGGCGCAGAGACCCGGCCAGCGTGTTGCTTCCTAACATAATCAGGCATAGTTATTTTTTCATTAGTTTTGTTTATTAAATATGTCCCGGGGGTCGGGTTCGATTCCCAGCGGACAAACAAGTTTTCCCCCGGGGAAAATTGTGTTTCTGGTTCGGAAAATTTGTGTTCTGGACTGACGGACAAAGTGCTGAACGAGCCAAGTTAACTAAGAGTTCTCGCTTCGCTCGATCAACAACGCAAAGTTAATGAAAGTAGCGAAAATCATAAGTAATTAGAATAATACATAGACGTATTTAGAGATCCCTTAAAAAATCATTATGTATTTACTGTGAATCTTTTGTACTACAAAGTTCTGGGTGCCACTGTAAATGAATATAGGCCAGGATATGCCTGGCTTACCATCAGGTAAAAGTCTAGCTTCTCTCTTTTTCCGTTACCTTAAAAAATTTCCTGGGACTTCGTGAAATACCTAAAATATCACGTAACATGTAAAATATTCTAATATATATAAAAAACATAAAAGCTTTTTCACACTCAGAACCCGAAAATAAGTTCTATGACTTTTGTCGTGGGTGTCGAAAATATTCATCACACATACCACACCCACAACCAGAAACCCAAATTTCCCTTGTAGAGAATACTTGTCTTCACAATACAATACAATACAAAAACTCTTTATTGACACCAAAAGATAAATACAACTTACAGATAAACTTATAAAGTTAGGTACAATGGGCGGTCTTATCGCTAAGAGCGATCTCTTCCAGACAACCTTTGGATGGAAATATAAACGAAAAGACAATGTAGGGATGGTGGTGCGATAAAATGAATGAAATAGATTTAAAAATAATAGAAATACATTGTTTAAACTACATAAACAATACATACCAATAATAATATCAGAATATACTTACATATAATAAATAAATATTTACATATCGTGCCCCGCGGCTTCGCCCGCTATTATCAAGTTAAAATGTAGCCTATGTGTTAATCCTAGGTATAATCTATGTACATTCCAAATTTCATCCAAATCCGTTCAGCCGTTAAAGCGAGAAGAGGGAACAAACATACTTACACACTTACACACTTACACTTTGAGCTCAAACATAATGTGGATAAAGCGCATAAAATTCTAAAGTAAGGATTGCCCATTTTTATTGTAATATTATTGGTTTTTATGCTTCACATTTGTTAAATTTTTGTCCATCTGTTTTTATTCTAATTATTATTATTGTTATTATTATTTTATTTTATCTTTCTCTTAAACTTTTTGAAGAAAAGTTTTGTTAATTATCTTGTTGTAATAATGTTATTTATTTAAAATTAATTCTAATTTAAGATAAATTTAGAGATGATTTGAAGTGTATTGTTATTATCTAATTAATGTTGCCTTTGTAAGTGAAATTAATATAATGAATGTTGTAATTAATAAGTGAATCCAATGTATCTTATCCTAATTATGTAACTTTTTATTTTATTTTATTACTATTATTTTTATTTTTTATGTTTAACAGTGGACGGAAGAGACTGTATCCCACGACACAGGACTTTTCCTAGTGTGGGATCCTGGGCTCCCCTACACAATAATAACATTGTTGTTATTGTATGTGTTAATACCAATAAGTTCAAGAAATAAATTATTATTATTATTATTATTATTATATAAGTACCTATAATACATATTATTTAACATATATAATTCACATCCATCTTCTCTGTTGAAATTTGGGTGCTTTTTAACAAATGCCTAATGCCTCCGACTGCGTATCGTATTACATTAGACTGTACTGTACAACTAATGGCATCACCACACTGGACACAAGAGTACAGCGGTGTTCGCATCCTCGCAAGACGATCAGTTCGAACCAAATCCGTCCTGTGTGGCTCAGCCTTAACAATAACGACATGATTTATCAGCAAACCTATTTAAAAGAATAAAGCTAAGGTAAATAACAAATGAACGTAATAAATCAACCGTGTTATTATATTGTTTATTGATATAGCTGTATCGATGTTTTGTATTAAAGTGAAATTTCAGTTTAGAGGCAGTATTTGAAATGCATGTTTGTTTTCTAACATGATTGTTGAAATAACCTTACAAGTTCGAGTATGACTCGCGTTTTCGAGGTTCCGGACAAACATAATTATGAATGTAGATGGTACATCCCTCTCCGTCTTCGAACTGCCCGTTGGTTTAGTTTGTTGAGAGTCTGCTTTCTAAACAGTGGACACGGATTAGATTCCCGGTGGGATCACAAATTTCCTCCCCGAGGGAAATTTATGTACTGA
The DNA here is from genome assembly GCA_948107665.1 of Lomographa bimaculata. Taxonomy (NCBI): domain Eukaryota; kingdom Metazoa; phylum Arthropoda; class Insecta; order Lepidoptera; family Geometridae; genus Lomographa; species Lomographa bimaculata. Next base: position 9,301,384 of record OX403604.1, on the reverse strand, counting down.
GCCGATATAAAGAAAAAGAGACTATTTACTATGGCAATACTAAACACTAACTTAATACTATAAAACATATTCAAGCATAATTCTTTAGGTAGGTAGATACCGTTGTAAATGAATGAGTCTGTAGAATCATGAAATAATTTTAATTATTCTTTATCAAATTAAAAGCCTGATAAATTAAACACCTTAAAAATTACTGCCTTCCTGTATAAAACCGATAGTAAGCATACAAATAATAGGTAGGTACATAAATACTGATGAAAGGGGTGAGCATTTTAATTCATTTAAAATATTACCCAATATAGAAACGCATGTAATTGTAATATATAAATTATGTGGTAAAATTAATTAAAAATAATAGACTACAACATATTTAAACATATTCTTTACTATTTGAAATAAGAAACGTTAATTTAAAGATATATTTACTACTTTTACCACAAACCAAAAACATTGAAAAAACATGAACCTGAATGATTGATGTAAAACTGAATAGTTACAAATTTAAAAATGAAACTACAGAAATACATTCATTCCTCTGTTTATGTATATATTACGACATGACGTAATTGAAGTTTCTATTATAATGTGTACCTTATGACAACTCAAACTCTGTTGTTTCATCCACACGCACTGTAGTAACATAAATATTAAAAAACGAGATCAAAAGCTATGTAATAATACTTGTTTAACATTATAGTGACGGTTCAACTGATAGTTGCATGCATTAGTAGCACATGCAATAAAAATAGCCCGTAGACAACGCAGTAGAACCACGTAACGGTCAATAAGTCTTATCTTTTAAATGTAAGGTCTGAGATCTACGCATATTACAAATTAGCGTAGAGTACTTAAGGATTTGGAGGGAGGGCCCGCCATGCATTAGCTGCTGAAGCACCTAGAGTGAAGAGAGCGACGGTTAGGGACTGAAATTTCGATCATGAAATGAACTAGGACAGTAAAAGTCCATATATTTTTAATTCTAAGTACCTACCCTCGAAATTTTTATGTGTGAATAAATACAAATGATCACATAAAATGTCCGTTTCTTTGGATAAGGTTCATTTAGTAGCTTAAATCTTTAACGTCTATCAGGGATCATAGACTTTCACGATTAATATTAATTTCAACTTGTTATCTAACATCCTGGGAAGAAGGGTCTATTGACAGAAGGACAGAAGCATTGACAACAGAGAAAGAAAAAAGGTTTCATTTTGAGGTACGGGACCCTAAAAGATCAATGCAACATAAGCATTTATTGGCGTAGTGCACTTTGCAGTCAGGTGAACAGCTGTATATCAGCATATTTGGCAGCATCGCATAATTGTGATTATCATTTTATGTCATAAAATGGGCTCCAGAAAAATGTTGACTCTACACATTATTGGCAGCATAATTTTGTTGGTAATTGTTATCAACGATGTGTCAGGCTTAAATGTGAGAATACAGAGGGTATGTCAATTTTCAACAACATCTCTATCTATTATTTGAATTGCTCGTTGGCTTAGTTGGCCTTCAAAGTAACGGGTATCAAATTCCATTCCCGTTGGAAACACAAGTTTTCTATACTATATAGATATATATTTTATACTTTTCTTTATGAATTAGATTACAGCCGCAGGAGCTATGATGCTCGAAAGTCCACAATGGTCGGTGCAAGAAAATGCTCTTTACTGGGTGGACCTGGGCGATCAAAAGCTCTTCCGGATGGATGGAAATACTGGTGAAATCACCACGAGGAAAGTCTGTAAGCCTTGTTTGTTTATAAATTCTGTGTATGCCATATGTTCAGATGCTGAATCATCGTCTTAAAAAAAGTAAAGTCCTGCCTTATAGGTTGGTAGTAACAATGAAAGAAGTGAATATACGACACTTATAATAATCAATAAGGCAATATATATTATCACATGAGTTTTATAAGTTTACTTCCACATAAAACAGATTATTTATCGATAACTGTTTAACATATTATAGGCGTAAATGTGCAATTATTCGTTAGCTAGGTCAGTTAATGTAGCGGCTAATTTATTTGAGTACCATTTCACATTTTTCTGACTATTCATTAATATAGATTGTCTTTTGTTCAGTGTATTTGCTGAATTTTCACTGTTTAGTTGTTTTGTCAGCTTAAAGTGTATACTTAATTCACCCACCTGAGATATGGTTTCAGTAATTAGATATGTCAAAATCTAAACAATTTATTTTATTTGGGACTTAAAAAGATTACATTTCAAACTATTTACATATAGGTTTTATATAACACTATCTATGTAATGTACAATCTACATTATCCACAGGATTGTAATTGGAGATTGTAGCTGCCGATATAAAAATATACTGGTTACTTCCAGGCTCAGGAATGACAACACTCATAGTGCCAGTGAGAGACCACCCAGGTCAAGCCGCACAAGCGTTTACTTGTTGAAATGGGGAGCGCCGGGAGGAGACTCGGCTTTGAGACAGTTGACGACGGTAGACCGCGGGAAACCTGACAATAACATCGACGACGGCAAGGCAGACGCGAAAGGAAGACTTTGGTTTGGTAGAGCAGCTTTTTTAATTTAACATTGGTATGCCATGTCGGATGCCTACGGACGGCTTGAAAAATCCTGACACTTGGACTGCCCAATAGTCTATACGATAAGCAATCGTTGGCATAGAAGGGAATTAATATGGATTAACTCGGTCTAAATGTTTGAATTAAACTTACTTTTGAATTTGTTAGTACTTTTGTAACAATTATAAGACTTGCATTTTTTTCAGGCACAATGGGCAAACTAGATTTTAACCTACCAAGTTTAGTCGTTGTTGACCAAGCTACGTTATATTCAATGGACTACAATAATTACGCTGATCCAGTCATTAAGAAGAGGCCAGTCAGTATTTCCAACGGAATCGCCTGGTCTCTGGATAATAAAAAGATGTACTACAATGACTCGCCTACTAGAAAAGTAATTGCTTTCGATTACGATTTAGAAAAGGGATCAATCGGTAAGGAAAATAATATTACTGAGACTTTATGATGCAGTAATACGAATCGATGTATATTTAGTTATATTTTTTATATTTTGCAGGAAATGAGACTGTATTATTCGACTTTGCCAAACACGACATACCAGGATTACCTGACGGAATGACCATAGACGTATACGGAAATCTTTGGGTCGGCACTGTTACCTCAAGGGTGTGTGATCTTTACATCTACTAACAAAATCTGATATCTGAGAAATACGGTTTAATTTATTTTAATAACCGCAATTCATAAAGAAATAACAATATCTTCATTACTGGCTGCATGTAAATCCCTTGCCAAAGGTTTTATAAAGTTTGAAAAAAAGTATATGAAAAAATGCGCCGCCGAGTTTCCAGATTGAGTAGGCTGTTATTTTGTGAATCTGGCAGCATATCAATAATTTTCATGAGTGTCTCTTTGGGACCCATATGAATAAATTAATTTGAATTTGAGAAAATCAGGACATTTTAACACCTTAAACGTTCTGACATTTGGACTTATACACTCCGGAGTCCAATAAATAATGCTGGCGGAAACGGTAGAAACATGGTGTAATTTCAAATCATGTTTACACCATGACACATAATAAAATGAAATCCTAACTAAAATAAATTGTTTGACATGAACAAAGAAATTGAACATGCATGTCTTTTCAGATCCTCATTATATCCTCTGAATCTGGCGCACTACTAGGTCAGATCAAGATTCCAGAAGTGGACCAAGTCAGCTCCATGATATGGGGAGGGTGCGACCTTTCCACTCTGTACGTGACAACCGGGAAAATCAACGTGACCAACCCACTGCCATGGTCTGGAGCTTTGATTGCGATAACGGGACTAGGAACTAGAGGACTACCGGAAAATCAATTTGTGTTTCCTAACGCTCCTTGCTATTGAGAGCTTTATTAAAATATAAAGTCAGAAGACAGATATCCATTTGAAATACATTAAGTAAAATTTTTTTAGAAAATAATCTGTCAAACTATCTATTAGTCAATACCGGAAGAACAACACGGTTTCATGAGCACATCACACACACACACACACACACATACATACACATATAAATACACATATATATTCTTATAACTTTCTTTTCTTCTAAACAATAGGGATTGTTTCGTTAAGATCAGACACAATGTTCATTATATAACATATGTAATCCTATTTTGGCTAAACTAGTAGAATATTTTTATTGTCTACATATATTTCGTAAACGCTGTTGTTTTAAAAAAAAATTCAATAAAAACAAACGAAAATTTAAGAGAAAAATAATTGTTTTTAGACAGCATAAAATCTTACAAAATAAAAGTGTTTTTTTTTTTCATTTTGAAGCTAGGCCGATTAATTATGCTTGCTTTTCGTATGGACAAAGGGGCAGTCCTGGTGTCAGAATTTCTCACCGACTGCATAACGTCCTCTCGAAAACTCGAGACATTATTCTAATTAATCACGTGATTCACAACATCCATGTTAATTTATTGGTGACATTAAAAAGATAATTAAAAATAACATATAAAATATAATGTCGCGATCTCTATGGTCACTAACTATAACAATAGTATTAAAACCTATCAACAAACCGAACCGTTTTACTACCAAGTCTTAGTTCCAGCACAGAGTAGAAAAAGCACTGCGTACTACCAGCAGAACAATAGGAGAACATATTTCATCCATTTACTGTTCCATAAGTAAGCTGAAAACATCTATTGCCCGCCGAAGACGATCAACTAGATTCAGCTATATAGGCTTTAGATTTTAGCAACGATATTGCATTAAAATATTGGTCTGTGATTACAGAGAACTATCAATTGCCCGCCGAAGACGATCAACTAGATTTAGCTATATAGGTTTTAGATTTTAGCAACGATATTGCATTAAAATATTGGTGTGTGATTTCAGAGAACTGTCAATTTCCCGCCGAAGACGATCAACTAGATTTAGCTATATAGGTTTTAGATTTTAGCAACGATATTGCATTAAAATATTGGTGTGTGATTTCAGAGAACTGTCAATTGCCCGCCGAAGACGATCAACTAGATTTAGCTATATAGGTTTTAGATTTTAGCAACGATATTGCATTAAAATATTGGTGTGTGATTTCAGAGAACTGTCAATTTCCCGCCGAAGACGATCAACTAGATTTAGCTATATAGGTTTTAGATTTTAGCAACGATATTGCATTAAAATATTGGTGTGTGATTTCAGAGAACTGTCAATTTCCCGCCGAAGACGATCAACTAGATTTAGCTATATAGGTTTTAGATTTTAGCAACGATATTGCATTAAAATATTGGTGTGTGATTTCAGAGAACTGTCAATTGCCCGCCGAAGACGATCAACTAGATTTAGCTATATAGGTTTTAGATTTTAGCAACGATATTGCATTAAAATATTGGTGTGTGATTTCAGAGAACTGTCAATTTCCCGCCGAAGACGATCAACTAGATTTAGCTATATAGGTTTTAGATTTTAGCAACGATATTGCATTAAAATATTGGTGTGTGATTTCAGAGAACTGTCAATTGCCCGCCGAAGACGATCAACTAGATTTAGCTATATAGGTTTTAGATTTAAGCAACGATATTGCATTAAAATATTGGTCTGTGATTTCAGAGAACTAAGTTCGTGGTCGTCATCATTGACTGTTAATAGCTCATCAGCTCTGTACGAAGACGCTAGTGACTTATTATTGCTCATTGTTTTGACAGTGCGAAATAATTTTAATGTGATACACACCATAAATTGCAACACGTATGTTCGTAATTGTGTGTGACTTAAATAGATATATGAACATGATTACAGACAGGATGACCTCGAGAAATAAAGCGAGCTATAGTAAAATAATATATCAAAAGACTCGGTATTCTAATGCGATATTAATGTTATAATCAAACAAACGCATTCACACACACGGCCTCACACTAAGTTCAAAGACTTCGTGGGTGCCGGAAACATTCACATCACACACACATTATACCCAGAATCAGAAGCACAAATATCCCTTGGGAAGGATTTTGTGCTCCTACCGGGAATCGAACCCAGGACCCACGGCGCAGAGGGCGGACACCTGTCCACTGCGCCAACTGGGTCGTCAATCATACATTACATATCCAAGTACCCTACACCGGTAACTCTCTATGTTGGTCTGTAGGTCATAAAATGTTACTTATAGATTAAGGCTGCCATTCCACTAGGCATGCGTAGCAAAAGTATATATGTAAAATCCCCCGGTGTAATGGCTTTATTTTCATAACCCAGCTGATACGGGTTTTTTTTTTTTTTTTTTTTTATGCCTGATAGGCAAGCATTTGACCACAATCTCACCTGATGGAAAGTGATGATGCGGCCGAAGATGTAGCATGCTTGCCTAGAAGGTACCTATTCACTCTTGACTTGAAGACTCCCAGATTGTACCGTTCGGGGAACAAAGACGATGGCAATGAGTTCCACTCCTTCGCAGTACGGATGATAAACGTAGAAGCGAAACGCTTCGAGCGAACTGGAGGTATGTCAACCATATATGGATGACGTTTGACAGTTTGTCTTGTTGTTAGATGGTAAAATGGACTAGTTGGAATTAACTCGTATAATTCCTGCGCACACTCTCCAAAATGTATACGATAGAATACCGATAGGCTCGCGACCTTACGTCGGTGACCGAGACTCAGCAATTTGGACTCGACCAGCTTATCATCGCCAATGAGTCTTTTTGCTCGTCGGTCGATGGACTCAAGAGCTTCAAGCTGGTACTTTGCGGATCCATCCCACAAGTGGCCGCAGTACTCCATACACGATCGGACTTGAGCTTGATACAAATTAAGAAGCTGCCCCGGTGTGAAGTACTATCTAACCTTTGCGAGGATACCGAGTTTCTTAGCAGCCAGCTGAGCTCTGGCTTCGATGTAAGTACCAAAGTTTAGGCTCGACGACAAGGAAACGCCAAGAAGCTCGAGTTTATTTGCTATCGGTATTGGTACATTCTGGAAAGTCGGAGACAGGTGAAAAGGTCTCCGTTTAGCGGAGAAAAGACACGCCTGTGTTTTAGACGCATTAAAACGAACCAAGTTGGCATCGCCCCATCGGTTGATAGAAATAACACATTCTTCTCTTACATCTTTCGCTTCATAGATAAATTTCGAGCTCTATAAATCCAGGGAGGTAAAGTATGTGAGCTTTAAAAACAAGCGAGAAAAGTGGGTGAAGAGAATGGATGATGTGGCTATGAGAGGTAGAGATAGATTATAGCTGGGAGCCTATGTAATTATGCACATGATTGCGATGGAGTAGACATGCTATCTTGGTAGAAAATGTTTGTCTCACAAAGCGCGATGAAGATGTCCGTGTCGGAAATTCGCCAAGACAGATTGATGTACATAAAGTGCTACGCAATTTGGTCGTAAACTAGGCCAGTATTTCTGACGGGTTACCAGGTATAATTCTGAGAAGCGTAATTTAATGCCCGATTCTGACACGAATATTTCGCCTCTCTATGGAGACTGGTCAAATACCAAAAACATGACAATCTGCAGACGTGCAGCGTATGCTTAAAATGTCAGTAACGATCCTGCCAACAAAAATGCCTCCTCAGTGACAGCAATATGGGTTTAACTTAAACCGGCAAATTGAAGACATTCTTGCATATGCCACTCATATAAAGAGTAAAGCCTAGGAATAACACGGCGAATCACTTGTGGTCTCGCTGGATACGGACTTTACTGTGGTAGAGCACGATAGCCTATAATGAAACCAAACTAGCCTCACCTGCAGGAGGTAACCCTGATCAAAAATCGAAGTTCCGTCACCGATGACTAATACCAAGCATGTCCACGGAGGTCTCTCAACGGACATGAAACTCATGCTGAAATTGACAACATCAGTTTAAGTCAATTGGAGAAGTTAAGAATATTTTTCACTCTTAACTCTCCACCAGAGTAGGTACACGTAGTTCCGACTCCGCAACTTAGTGCGAAAAGGGAAAGGAGATGATAATGATGACTTCACTACTGATGAACTGCCCGTTGGCCGCCTTCTACACCGCGGGTGTCAGGTTCTATTCCCGGTGAAAAGCACCAATTTTCTACTCAAGGGTCATTTCTGTTTCTGGTTGTATATATATGTATGTGTGAATGTTTCCAGCAACATATAAGTCTTGCAACTTAGTGCGGGCTGTGAGTGTGGGCGTTTCTTTGTTTGTACTTTCATGTAATTTTAGATAATGATTACATTAGGAATAATGAATGCCTCTCTCTAAACTTGTAATTATCAATGTTCAGCGAAATAATGCTTTACCTATCACTGATTATAATTATGATAGATTTCATAACATTTTTTGTACCTCTTTTATGTATAATTATTATATTGCACTTGTAGGCAGGTCGAGTTGCTGTCAATTGAAAATTACGTAAAATTATCGACACAAAACCTTGAAAGGCTATATGGGCAAATAGCTTGAAATTACTACTCGAGCTTGTATATTAAGGGCTTATAAACCCATTTAGGAAGTAATCAAAGATAATAAATAACTTGCTTTATTGTTTAATGTTACAGGATATTGATGCTGACAAGACTGGAGAGTGAGAAAATTGTTATCTTAAAGTGCCTTATAAGGGCCATGTATCACTGCGAGCACCTTTTTTAACCACAGTCAAATATTAAGGTTCATATTGCATATTAACTGATGATCGGTTGCGCAGGCATAGCGGACATCATAATTTTTAACAGACTTCAAAAAAAAAATGAGGACGTTCTCAATCCATCGGAATCTTTTTTAGGGTTCCGTACCCAAAGGGTAAAACGGGAGCCTTTTACTAAGACTCCGCTGTCCGTCTATCATCAGGCTGTATCTCATGAACCGTGATAGTTAGACAGTTGAAATTTTCACAGATGATGTATTTCTGTTGCCGCTATAACAACAAATACTAAAAAAGAGAATAAAATATTTAAGGGGGCTCCCATACAACAAACATTATTTTTGATAGATAATATATATCTAAATAAAAAGGGTATCTAGTTGGTCTCATTATAATTTGATCAAGATCTGATGAAGAGTTTGGGAAATATTTGCAATCGACGGTTTATCGGTTATTCATTTTTTATACTCATGTATATATATATATATATATATATATATTTTTTTTTGTGACAGTCTAGTGTTTGACCACTATCTCACCCGATGGTAAGTGACGATGTGATCGAAGCTGGTAAACACACTAGACCTGGAATACGCAGGCTCTCAAGGATAACTGCCGGAACACCGTATTTGGCTTGGCGGCAGACTTTCAACTTGATGGTGGTAAGCTACTTTGGTAGCAAGCCAGGCGAGCAACTCACAAAATGCTCTACCACCTCTTAAAATAAATATATATATATTATTTTTATTATTTATCATATAGATTATTAGTAATGGAGCCTCATAAAAAAAACTGAAGACGGAGTGTGAAAGTTTTTAGTAAAGAACAAAGGTTTTTAGTATAGAAATAAATACATTTGTGCAATTTGTTTTTAAACGCTGGACCCATGGAGACGCTTGAAATTTTCAAATATATTATAATATTTGTCTAAGATACTGATTGATTCGGCACGTGACCAAAATGTTGGGTTGTATTTGGGGAAGAGGATAAGCCTTGATATTCAGCGCGGTAATGCAGCCAGTATTTTGGGCACATTACCGAACATTAATTATTAGAATTATCGTCTAAACAATCTTTAACGTTTTTTATTTTCTTTTTATAACTTAGATATTTATATAGTACAAGTGTATTTACTAAGTTTTTTAATATAAAATGTTGTTTAGATATCCAATCAAACGCAAGCAAAGCTTATTAAACCGACTTCACCGCTTATATTTTGGTTTTCGCTTGATCGATTTCGATTAAATCTTCATTCAAAAAAATCATCAATATCGGTTTACAATTGGCGGAGATATCGTTTACATACAAAAATAAACATACAATCGAATTGAGAACCTCCTTTTTTGAAGTCGGTTGAAAATGAGGAAAAATGCTTTCAAACAGACGTTTTGCTTTTGATTTGATGTTTTTTCCCTTACATATTATGAATATTCTAAGAAGGTGTTCCTACTCATACCATACAGATTTCGTCGATTATTTTTATCTATCAGCTTTTGTTATGAATACCGAAAAAATGGTTAGATTACGTGTTTTATCAGAAATTCTTATACCAGTTTCCTAATGTAATAAATTAAAGTATGAATAGAGATAATATTGGTGCAGCATTGGAGCTCTTTAGCCAGCGAACAAAACACAGAAAGGTTTGGTTGGTTAGTGTGCGATTTTCTAAGAGATGACATAAGAAAAGGCCTTGCCGATGTTGTTACGCTAGCTTCCGCGGAATCACGACCCATCTACCGTAAAGTAAAATTGCCGGTTTAGCAATCGCGGTCGTGACCTTCGATAGCATGTAGTCGCAAAATCTAAACAAAAAAAATCTAGGTCAGAAATAAGCTAGACACATTCAAATGTAATTAAATATGACGTTTTTTATAATAAAGCGAGAGTCTTAACTCGGGTGTTCTCATGTCGAATTAATTGAGTCTAATCTAAATCACGTCACAAACGAATACTAAATTGAATTTGAATAAACAAAAATTTAAATAAATAGGGACGTAATAACCAATTTTTGGAGTGAAAACTTCATTAGCGGCATTGTGCACTTTTTTGGGATGGGTAAAAAATGTTAAACTCGCGTCAGGACACGAGACCTGATCGAAAAAAAGGAAAATTCGTAAGACGAAGGGAGAGTAGACCACCTCATTACTATCCCTCTCTCTTTCTACCGCGTTTCTATGGTGACGATGGTATTGTTATTTCAAAAATGCACAACTTTAATGTTAAAGCTTTCACTTCTGCCGGCTCTCCCGGAGTGCAACCAGTTGTTTTTTATTTTAGATATTGGTATAAGAATTCTTCTCGTGAATTCGTTCTAATTAATCAGAACATCAAGTACCTTAAGTATGACTAGACTAGTATGACTATGAGATATCAAGACTCTATAGTGTAGACTAAGTTTAGATTTTGAAACTGGGCTACTTTATATCCATAGGCTGGACTTATCGATACATACCAAATGTGATCCGACTCCGTCCAGTCGTTACAGACATACCTCGTTTTAAATCAAAATTTTGCTCATACATGAGTATTAACTTACACATTTATTATATCTTTAAGTATAATACTATTTATCACTTATAAAAGTAGATTTGATGTAAGCTATAAAACATTATCATCTAACTAGCCTAGACAAGCGCTCCAATTTATTTTCAAAGATGTGTATATATACGTCTATTTAATTATTGCACACATTATATATTATTCTACATGTATACGTACAATTAGATCAGAAACATCATATAGTTACACAGAGCAGAACCCTGTATTTTTGGCGGTACCTTATGTACAGTTAAGGGCAAAAAAATGTATACACATACAGTTTATATAGTTTGGTATTCATCTACAGAGGCAATAAGGCAATTGGCAGGCAATTGCCATCCAAACATTTACAAGTATGTTTACTTTCTCATGGGCAAAAATATTAAGACAATCAAATGCAAAAACACGTATACATGTAACACTAATAAAAATATATATAAAAAAAGCAGCACTAACTTGTATGTATACGTCATAATGCTTGTAAATAAACAAAAAAAAGAAAAAATGCAATAAAGAAATAAAACAGCCAGTAAGTCACGTTATTAGAAGAAGACATTTCAAAAAGTATTTAATCCTTTCTGTGTTGTAATCTTAAAGTATTTATTTCATGTAGGTATTAAAATAAATACTCTAAGGTTGTAATGACTTCCTTATTAAATTATCAATCATTATGTTGTTTAAGTAAGTACTCTTTAGTATTGAGTGAGTGATGGAAATATGCTCTCTAAAGTTTGATTAGTAAGTGTTTACATATTATTGCTGATAACTATGGATACATAGTAATAAACATTTTGTTTCCAAATGTATGTTCTGATTGTTGGATACATAATTATTTATTATTGTATACATACTAACTACCAAACATTGTGTAAATATTTTTAAACTCTTAGATATTTCAATATTTATAATCGTGTTGAGGGTGTCATTTTATGAGGTAGTGGAGTGTATACATATTTTTGCCTTTGACTGTACCAAGAAAATTAAATTTATATACACCCTATAAGGTAAGGACATACCACTACATTCGTACTATACAATCTCCGGTCTGTGTTTAGCATTGACCAGTCGCGATTCGCGCTTCGCGTGTCACAGTTACCAATCTCGAGAGAGAAACCTTCGAAATTTGAAATAATCGTGCATTCGTAATTTAAAATATTATATTGAATTTAGAATGCGTTACCTCGATATATTTCTTCTAACAGTTCCATTAGTGGCCAGTGTTTGTGGTTACAGAACTTCAACGCCGCTCATTAAGAACGTAAGTAATTAATTTAATATATTTTCTTTACAATTTTTTTTGGTATCAAACTAGATACGGTTCGGAGTGTGTGATTTATTTGTAATAGACCAGTTTTAAGGTCTGTATTATGTAACTGCTAAAACTTGAAACCATCATAATATAAATATACATATATAAGTACCTATGTATATATGAAAATTTTAATCTAAATAATGCCCTTGGCTTCGCTCGTGTTCCGAGTATTAGATGAATTTATCGCAAAAAAACATAATAATATTAATATTAGAAATCTGAATCAAATTAGATATCATGATAACAATTTTGTTGAGTCGATTTATTTGTTCACCAAAAATAGGATACAATCGATCATAAACGCTATTTTAAAACAATCAGTGAAGATATATGTAACAAACCAATAACAGGTAAACACAGCATGAATATTATTGATTTATGTCCATTTTCCGTTATTTTATGCTACGTTATTTAATTATTCCGTTATTTAATCCTACTAATATTATTAATCCGAATATTTGTGTGTTAATGTGTAAGTATGTTTGTTTCCTCTTAACGCTTTAACGGCTGAACGGATTTGGATGAAATTTGAAATGTGCATAGATTATACCTAGGATTAGGCATATTCGATCAATGCACCTTTCAAATATAAAATAATTATATTTTAGTTTGAAAGATGTTGCTTTCTTATTGGTCCCATTTAAATTTGATCAAGATCTGATCACTAGTTCTTGAAATATCGTCTATTTTGTGAAGAATAATGCGTACTTTGACGATGTTCTGGTTTACCCGACTTCAAAAGTTACCTCACAACTTCTTTCGTTGTGAGCCGATTTTGTTGATTCTTTTTTTATTTGAAAGCTGGGGGATCAAGGTTCCGATGATAAAGCGGTGAAGTCGATTTTTTAAGATTTGCTTGCGTTTAATTATTTTGACTCGGGGTATGTTCGCTTCGACGACTTTGGCAAAGTTTGATAGGACTCACCCTGTAGTAAATACTTGTACACTGGTAACACATAGTCTACTATACTATTACTGTCTGTTAAGGTATACCGCGGAGGGACACACTTCGAAGGCCCGCACTGGTCGGGCAGTGAAAACGCTCTGTACTGGGTCGACATTCACGGTCAAAGAGTGTTGCGATTGGATGTCAACAGTGGAAATGTCACCTCCAGGGAGATCGGTGAGTACATACATTTTAACTGCCCGTTGGCGCAGTTGGGTGAGCCTTCTAAGCAGGGGTATCTGATTCGATTCCCTGCAGGAACACAAGTTTTCTCCCCATGAAAATGAGTGTTTCTAATAGTTCTTGTTGTGATTCAGTCATAATAGACAAATCTACGGGCCAATTGCCTATATTTCCTAAAACTAAACTAAAACTATGTACAGCAAAGAACTAAGTTACCTACAAGACATCGAGCTTATAGGTAACTCAAGTGCTCAAGCCAACCAGTGGGTAGCGTTCCCACCATGCTGGCGGCATTGCCTCTCTGAATTGCAATGCTAATACGTTGAGCCAAATAAGTGCCATATATGTTGATTGTTGTTGTGTGTGATGTGAATGTTTCCAGCTACCACGACACAAGTCATCGAACTTAGTGAAATGTGCATGTGAAAGCGTTTATGTTTTGTTTTATATAATTACATAAGGCATATTCAATTCCATGCAATCCGATTACGCGCTGTGTATCTTTGAGCTAAAAAAGTACTTAAGGAGTCACATCTAACCAACATTTAGATAGTTGTTTTATATATATGCGAAGAATACCCCGGTTTTACCCGAACAAAAAAAAGTTGCCTATATGTCAATCCAGGGTGTCAACTACCTCCATATCAAATTTCATCAAAATTGGTCCGGCCGTATGAGCGTGAAAAAGTAAACAAACATACAAACACACTCACAAACTTTCGCCTTTATAATATTATTGTGATGAGTTTAATATAACAATACCGAATATCTTCAGGCAACCCGGTACTTAACGTCGTAATCACAACGTGTCAGATGCGCCGCTGAGATAAGCTTCATATCTTATCCCATGTATTCCGTCACTCACACCATTGAGCACTACATCCTTACATATTGATGGCTATATCAAGACGTAAACATAATAAAACATAAACGCTTTCACACTCACACACTAAGTTCAAAGACTTGCATCGTGGGTCCCGGAAACATTCACATCACAAACAAACACAAGCAGAACCAGAAACACAGATATCCCTTAGGGAGAACACTTGTGTTCCCGCCAGCAATCGAACCCGACACCCCTGCTTAGAAGGCGAACGCTCACACAACTAAGCCGAAGACGGGCAGTTCAAAACAAGTAGTCAGTAACAGGATAAATGATGGGATTTAAGGCGCTATGCAATTTTTTTGCACGTTTAGAAATCGTACGACAAAAATAAAACTTTCATATTTGGACATTTGTAAAAGATTTCTCAATAGAATTATTTTTAAAAAAAGTATCTTTCGAAACTCTAAGATAGAACTCTAGATTTTACTGGCTCTAAAATATTACAACATTCTTTAGATAATTTAAATACCGAAATAAATTGAACACATTTTTATTTGAAATTATTTTTTTTTTACGCAAAACGAGTTCTTATAATTTATCGCTTAACAAAGATAATGATCGGTTTTCTATCGTTTGTATTTCGTAGAGTATGCACAGGAATTATACAAGTTATTTATTTATTTACAATTAACAAACAATATTTTAAAATGTCAATGTACTTACTTAAAATTAAAATAAAAACCAACTGCGTAAAATGTGAACCTACTTTTAATGTAATCCCCTTTAAATTTAATTCATTTTGATACCATACTCGATAGGTTTGTTTTTATTTAAATAACTGTTCTATTTCGCGCCAATAACCATTTTACTGTTCTTTCAAACATCTATCTAAGAACACTTGAGTTTTTAAGACAAAAATATAACGATACCTTAACTGTCAAAATCAATCCAGCCGTTTGAAAGATACTAGGTACCTAATAAAGATATTTACAAATATAGATAAAAGATACGCGCGAAAAACATAACACTTCCTTACCAGTCGGGTAATTAATTTTCTGATATACTAATAATGATATGTATAGAAATATGTATAGGAAATACTGCGGCTATCCTACTAATATTATAAATCCGAAAGTTTGTGTGTAAGTATGTTTGTTCCCTCTTCACGCTTTAACGGCTGAACGGATTTGTATGAAATGTGGAATGTACATAGATTATACCTAGGATTAACACATAGGCTACTTTTTAACTTGATAATAGCGGGTGAAGCCGCGGGGCACGGCTAGTATGATGTATAAGAATTACTTATAATGATCTGTGAGTACCTACTACGCGACGCACGCGTACGTCGATATACTGTTATGAACTATGCATAATATTTTCATGCTTTTAATCGATTATTTACGTCAAAGTTTTAAGTTAAAAGTAGCCTATGTGTTAATCCTAGGTATAATTTATGTACATTCTATATTATTATGCTGCCTGCGTTTTGGGTACTTTGCCTACTGGTAGCGGTCTATTAGATTAAGTTTTGTACATATTTATATCTAGTTATAGTTTCTTTTTTGGATAATTTTAATTTAGTTTTTAGTTTTATGTAATATATAATGTATTTAAGTTTTAAGGAATTAAAAACACAAATGTTTCTGTACATTCCAAATTTCATGTATATAGTTTCAGTGTAGTTTTAGGAAACCAAGGAAACATAGGCAATTGGCCCGTAGATACCCTAGTAATGAAAAAAAATCATCCAAAGTATAATATTAGTCGGATTCATTGCAATTATTCGTAGTTGTTTAGTAAAAATAGGTGCGAAAATTTTCAAGATTTAACATTACAACTTTGTCGTTGTGATTACAAGAAAAATCAATTAAGGAAATCTGTCATCAAGCCAAAGGACGTTCCTCTTATTTATTCTGTGGTATGGTAGTATCCTTGAGAGGCATTGTTTACCACCCTCGACCACTCTTACCACAGAGATAGTGAATGTGTATTATGTCATAATGGTTAAACCCTACCCTATCGATAAGGAATAAAGGATGTTACTGTTAGTTGCCTAATAAAAATGTTTCTCACAGCATATGGACCAGTCTCTCTAGTGGTGACCGTCAAGGACTATCCCAAGCTGGTCGTCATCACGGTGCGGTCGGAAGTGTATCTTCTAAACTGGGACGCTAATGAGGGCGACTGTGCTCTGAGGCTGCTGAGTTCGGTGGACATCGGTCATCCTGACAACCGGTGCAACGATGGGAAAGTAGACGCCAAGGGACGGCTGTGGTTCGGTATGTTTTTAAGCGAGTTCCAAATAGGTTCTCAATTCTGACTGTTTTTTTATGTGTGTTCTTTCTAGGTGAACCGATTTTGATGACTTTTTTATTTGAAAGCTCGTGCTTTCCATATTGCATTTGAATTTAATCAAGATCTGACCAGTATAAAGCGGATTTTTAAGCTTTTCTTGCGATAAAATTATAACGAACTAGCGATCCGCCCAGGCCCAGGCCCAGGTCTCGCGAGGGTGCAGTTTCCGGTGGATGCAAAAAAAAATATATACAAACCATGCCCTCACAATAAAACAAAAACAGAAAAACAACAATAAAAGAATCGGCCAAATAGGCCGTTCTCCAGTTGTGATTAACAAACGTCAATTGTTTTTTTTTTTGCAAAATAAAAAACAAATAACTTATGTTAACAATTGTCGATATTTTTATATCCATGTTAACTTATTTATTTCAAAGGCATGACATACGCCTGAAAGGTAATTAAATAATCTAGATCACAGGTCTTAACACGTTCTAACAAACTATAATGTACAACAGTCGTTTATTGACAAAACAATAAACCTCTTTGAAATATGATGCTTACTTGTCGTAAGGTCTAATAGACAGACCTAGTGTCAAAATTTCTCAAGCAGCCTAAAGCTATTCGACGGCTCAATGACTGTTGTCATACGACTGTTAACCTGATTATACTCCTTAAGTTTGTAAGTAACTTATTTGTATCCTAGATGTCATAAACTGATGCACTCTATATAATTTTCTAAGACTTGATCAGATATATTATGATCAGAAATTGTAAATTTATATTAGCTTATGCGGCTGGCCTAGTTTAGGTCCAATAACATAACATAAACTTAAACACTTTCACAGTCACAGCCCTACACTAAGTTCGATGACTTGTGTTGTGGGTGCTGGAAACGATCACATCTCACAAAAAATTATAACCAGAACCAGATACACAAATTTCCTGTTCAAATTTCCAAAACTTGAGTTTCCACTAGGAATTGATCCCGATACCCTCTGATTAGAAGGCGAACGCGCACCCAACTAAGCCTGCGGGCAGTTCAAGCAATAACGTGCAAATAATCTCATATATAAATATATTGTTTGACACATTATACTTTATATAAACAAAACGACTTGACTCACGATCCCCATCATCAGGCGAGTTCACGACGGAAGGTCACGGCGCTCACCTTCCGTCGTGAACTCGCCTGATGATGGGGATCGGACATCCCCGAAACCTAGGTCGCAAGAGTCGACCTTAAATCGTGAGTCAAGTCGTTTTGTTTATATAAAGTATAATGTGTCAAACTCACGAAAACTTTAATAGTAAAAAAATATTGTTTGTCTTCCAGGAACAATGGGCAAAGAGGTAAACAACGAGGTTGACAAAGACCAGGCCACGCTATACATGATGGACAAGGATAACCACATCAACCCTGAGGAGAAGGTGCGGCCAGTCTCCGTATCGAATGGCATCGCGTGGACGTCCGATAGCAAATTCATGTTCTACATAGACACACCGACCAGGAACATCGACGTCTTCGATTTTGATCTTGAGAAAGGAGAAATACGTAAGTAAACACCTCGGAAACTCTTTAAGGTGTGATTCCGAAGTCCGCACGCAGCAGTGTTGCCGCAGCACTACTGGTCCCCGTATATATTCTACGCAGCAATGCAGAGGCAGCATTGCTGCGCGGCAGTATCGCCTCGTTACCGCGACAGACCAGTAGTGACGCGTCCGCCGCCCGCAGCGATAGTACATGTGAATGTTGATAAATAAGTTGACGACCCAGTTGACGCAGTGGACGGTGTCCGCCCTCTGCGCCGTGGGTCTTGGGTTCCATTCTAGGCAGGAGCACAAATTCCTTCCCAAGGAATATTTGTGCTTCTTGTTCTGGGTGTAATGTGTGTGTGATGTGAATGTTTCCGGCACCCACGATACCAGTCTTTGAACTTAGTGTGGGGCTGTGAATGTGAATGCGTTTGTATGTTTTTTTTTAAATTAGCAACGCAAAGATAAATTTTGACTACGAGCAGCGCAACACCGCCGCCTTGCTAGGAATAAGCGCGACAGGCAGCACTGCTGCATGCTGCCGAGATCGGAATCATACCTTTAAACAGTTGTAATATGGAAATAGACACCCATAAATCCATGATGTACAGATACCATAGACATTATGTAGAACGTAAATCGTCAAAGCCATGTTTTAATTTCACAAGTAATATAATATAATTTTTATCGGCAAAATGTCGATCTGAAAGCTTTGCCTAGATAAGGGATTATAGCCTTTAAAGCTAGCGCGTTTTAAGTCTCACCAATATAATGAGACTCACCAATTAATCAATTTATCCATACATTTACAGGCAACAGAAGAACCTTGTTCAGCTTCCAAGCTAACAATGTGACGGGACTGCCGGACGGCATGACTATTGACACCGAAGGAAACCTGTGGGTGGCTTGCTTTAATGGGGGAAAAGTATGTTCCTTTAAAATTACTTAAATGTGTCCAGGGTTCAATGCTTTGATCAAGAAATCAGGATAAAAATTGCCTAGACAGGCTACTTTTGGATATTATGGGATTTTCAGGATAAAGTTCCTGAATTATAATAATATAGTTATAATAAAAAAAAAGCTTTAGACCAACAATTAACTTCTTTTATCTCCGATTGGCTACCTTTTTTTTTTCCGTGCACAGAGGCCCGGTCAGCGTGTTGCTCCCATGATCATGATCAGGGATTTTGGATGCAATATTTTTTTTTTCAGTCAGTCTTTAGTAACAATTTTAAAAAATAAAAAAATCAAATTCTTGTTATATTTAAAAATGCACACCTTATTCTAATATCACATTTTCAATTATCAAATTAGTCACAACAAAGTTGGTTTTTGGATAGGATTGACTACCTTTAGAACTTTTTTGATGGTAAATGATGATGTGGTAAACATGCAACTATATCAGCTAATGTTTTTATGTTCAGCTTTTATGCAGGCCATGATGACAAGCACACCATTTCTGATTAACAAATATAATATTAGTGACTGCTGTGCTTGTACTGTAGACTAGTGGGCAGTCATCGCGTCAGGACCGTTCCAGCTGCCAGAGGGCTACCAAGATTGCTTAACAGCTGTCTTCTTATGACTTATAACCGAGCATTCTATAATTTTATGCTAGACAGGCAAGCATTTGCTTTTATCTCCCCTGATGATAAGTGATAATGTGGGAATGGTAGCTTGTCTATAAGATACCTATTCTTTCTAAAAGAGTCCCAGATTGTATTGTCCAGGGAACAAAGATGCAGGCAATGAGTTATGCCTTCGCAGTACAGATGAAAAGTATCTAATATAAAGCTTATTTAACATTTACAGGTTATCAAAATAGATTCAAGAGCGGGCAAACTGCTTGAACAACACAAGTTGCCGGCTGACAAAGTGACATCAGTGATGTTTGGCGGACTCGACTTGGGCACACTATTTGTCACGACAAGTCGAGTGGGGCTGACTGTGGCAGAACTGGCGCAGCAACCGGAAGCCGGATCATTATTTGTCATCGAAGGGACAGGGTCTAAAGGCCTGCCTGAGAATCTGTTTGATTTTCCCAATGCAGCTGACTATTGATTTATAAAAAATATGATAAATATTCATTTTAATTATGATTAAAAGAAGTAAGGTTTTGAGTAATTTCTACTTTTATTATTGACTGAAAATATAGTATTTTAACTCTGAAAGAAACCCTATTATTATTTTGTCAGTGTATATTGGGATTGTAATTGGGGTGGAGGTCATACAGTATCAACATTTAAAAATTTCATCCAAATCTATCCAGCCATTACTAGTTTTTTAAATACTCACGTACATTTTCAGATTTTTTATCAGTATGGGAAACAAACATACATAAAAACCACAACATAAAAATGTAGTTGCATTTTTATTTCTAAAACATTAACCATGTTACGCAAAACTTAATTAGAATGTCACCTTTTGCTTTGACTTCAAATTTCTCGTGTGAACCGTGGCTTCACCCACAGAATTAAATTAAAAAGTAGCCTATGTGTTTATCCTGGGTATAAGCTATGTGCGTTTTTAATTTGGCACTGTTTAAAAGAAAATACTTAAAACATATTTTATGCACACACTTTTGCATTTACAATATGATTGTGATAAATAAATGTGCATGTAAAACAGATATTAATAAGATATATATGCTAAATGAATTTCGCACACCTGCTTGCAGGCTGAATGCATTGTGACATTCTTGTTCAAAAGACCTGAATATATAAATGATGCATATGAACTACCCATTGGATTAGTTGGGTGCGCATTCGCCTTCTAAGTAGCAGGTTCGATTCCAGGTGGACATTTCTTTTTCTGGTTCTGGGTTTATTCTTTCTGGTTATTGTGTGTGTGGGTACCGGACCCACAAGTCATCAAACTAAGTATGGGACTGTGAGTGTGAAAGCATTTATGTTCATATTTTGACGAAAAATTAAATTTATCAATGGATAAAAATCAACTTCTTTTATATGAATAAATATAAGTTAACAAAACAGTATCAAGAGAGGGCTTACTTCTTAAACAAGAAAACTGCCGAATGTGTCCTTAGTGATGTTTGGTGAACTTCATTATCTACACTATTTTTGTCAATGTGAATAACAAAATTGGAACAGCAGCCAGAGGTAGATTTGTTATTTGGCATTAAAAGAAATTAAAACGGCCTACAAGGATATTTTTCTCACACAGCTTACTATTAATGTGTTTCTTCACTTATAAACATAAACACATAAACGCTTTCACACTCACAGCCCCACACTACGTTCAATGACTTGTGTCGTGGGTGCCGGAAACATTCACATCACACACACTATCACAACCAGAACCAGAAACACAAATTTTCCTTGGGGATAAAACTTGTGTTCCCGCTGGGAATGCAACCCAATACCCCTGCTTAGAAGGCGAACACTCTCCCAACTAAGCCAACGGGCAGTTCTATCCACATCATACATATTTAAAAGGAATGGACTTGAAAAAAATACAGATATAATCTCATCCAATCATACATGAAGCATGCAAATGTCCGTGTGTGTGTGCATCTCACTGCAAACTGTCACAGACAACTAAATAGTTAGTAGTTACTAGGTGTATTGGCATCAATTGTCAGACCTTTAGAGTTATTGTATAAGATTAGCTTATGTTATGACAAGTGAAATTTGTTAGATGTGCATCACCCGTTTTGTACATCATCTTTCTGGCATTATGTCCATGTTTTTTTTTGATCTTGCTAAAAGTTAAACAAGGTTAGGCTACAGTAACATCGGCAGCACTTACCGGAAGCCTCAGGAAAGGAGGATCAGATGCATTCTTCCCCAATTTATTCTCTTGGTACTGGATGAGTTGAATTACCAGCTGTGCCAAGCCTTCTTTGGTTGGTGGGTCGGTTTGCACATGCTGGAAATAGTTCAAAATGCTCAGATTTTAAAATGGAAACAGTGTAAATGGCATAAAATGTGTTTATGAGATGTAATTATGGAACATTTCTGGACCAAACTGTTCAACTGAACAAAACGCTCGTTACACACAATTCATGCCAAGAAACACAGTAAAGTGTAAAAAATGCATGAGTATTGTATATTTTCACTTACCTTTTTGCAGTTTTTCTGCAGCCAAACGCGAATTTGGTCAAATTGAGCCAGGCATTCCGGCGATTGGAAATAATCAAGATTTGGCCCACCGTCCTTCTTAGGACCTATAGCAGCCATTGTAACTTAACTAAATATCAATTAAGCAATTCAAAATTAAGCAAATGCTCCACAGATATCCCGTATTTCAGTAATGTAAAATGTTTTTCAAAAACAAGAAGCGTACACGAAACACGGCGGCGTCGCTCTTTGACAAGTTTGACAGAAAAGTATGACAGACATCATTTTAGTATTGCCATCATAAATATATAAATATTTAATTTAGTGACATCTATTGAAGAGTAGCGTGAACTCTTAATTTAATGGCTGCAAAGCTATAACTATACCCATTGTTTCGGAAAATTCCGGTTTTTATTCATAATACCTAATCTTGAAGTACATACCCAGACAATAGGAATCTTCATAAATCGTAAGGTCCATGATAGTGGAAACTATATGCCCAATACCATTATATTAATATCTTCTGACTTACAGCCACTAGGGCAAGTGAAGTAACATATAAACAGAGGATGGCCAATCATTTTCTAACAATAAAAACACCTCTACGTAGAAAAATATTGACGGTAATGATAAAAAAATGTTCCCCCTCCCCCAGCGCGTTGCGTTTTATACCCTGGTACACATAAGTATAAAGACGTGTGCTATGGCCTCATGCTTTAATTTTAAAAATATTGGTTCCTTTACAAAATGTGGCTATACAGCTCCCACTTTCGAAATCTTTGGCGACATGAGTCAGGCACTGAGTTTAAAGTCTGGCTTGCTTGCTTCCTTCATCGAAATCCGTACAGGCTCGTTTCAACATAGCTCACACGTAGGTACATTATTGGATTTCGTATTATATGACATAGGTATGATAAGTTCCTACTGGGACCTTTTAGATCTAGGGTGGTAGCTGTTAGGTTATGTGTTCCGTTTGCCTACTTTACAATAGTTTCTTCTAAGCCTAAAGGCTGCATGCTACATCCTCAGCCGGATCTTGAATTTTTTAGAGGCAGGACAAAAACTGAAAAATGACCCTGTATTTCATAGCCTGTGTATTTTTACATTTATCATCATCATCATTTCAGCCATCAGACGCCCACTGATGGACATAGGGCTCCCGGAAGGAACGCCACAACGACCCGATGAAGTATTGTTATATGAAGTAAAGTTGCGTTAATGATGAGTTGTATGTTCGGCTTCCTAGTTTGAATTTGTCGCCCTCTGAATTTGTCGCCCGGGGCATGGGCTCCGGCTTGCTCCCCCTAGATCTGAAGCTGTCTTCAGCCAACTTTCAATCAGATAAGATAGTGGAAACATATTAAAAAAATATTCAGAATTTTTCATATCGTCATATGAAAATATAGGTATACTGTTCCAACTCGCTGTGTATCTCGTCCAGACTGTCTTATTAAATATGACTTTTTATTAAAAGATACTAATCTAGCGACTATACTGGCCAAAAACTCTCAAGAACAAACTCCTATATCCCTATATACAGGATACTGATAGATTTTCTATTCGAATACCTAGCAATTCTTGTATATATGTATAATCTGAATCTCGGAAACGACTCCAACGATTTTTATGAAATTTTGTATGCAAGGGGTTTCGGGGGCGATAAATCGATCTAGCTAGGTGTCATTTTTGGAAAACGTTGTAAACAGCAGGAACAGGCATACTTTTTCGCCGCGCGGTAGAAAAAGAGGGGGATATTACTTCCTCTCCTTCGTCTTACGAATTTTCGATCAGGTCACGTGTCAGTTTAACATTTTTTACCCATCCCAAATAAGTGCACAACGCCGCTAAAGAAGTTTTCACTTCAAAAACCGGTCGGTTCGGACATCCAGGTACTTTTATTTAATTCTAATAAAAACAAAAATCATTATCAACAACATAATTTTATTTGCTAAACATTCAATAACATTGTAATTATTACACCGATAGAGTACATATACTTACTATAATAAATAGCACAACAAACCGACGCGTGTCGGGAACATACTTGTTTTTACGGGAATAGGTAGCGTTACATACTGACAATTTTTTTAATTATTTTAAAACGAATATTAAAGAAAAATATAACATTCAAGAAACTGTAGAAACGCATACATATTAAAACATGAATCTACTAAATCCATGCATTGAAATAACTTATTATTTCTATGAGTATTTGTTTTCGAAACATTTCAAACTAGTAAAGTCAGAAGGTAATATTTTTTCTCTCTTAGTTTCTTACTGATATATAATTTTATATGTTTACAACAATGTATATTCCCGACTTTTAATTGACAACGTTGAATTTAAACACACAAGACTATAACAATGCATGATTGGTTATCATTTATAAATAATTTATAATATTAGTAGGATTATTGTCTTAAATAGATAAGGCAGGACAAGCGAGAAAGTAATTGTGCACTAAAGTCGGCAGTGTCAGGAATAATATACATACAATTAGTTGATGCTTTACTAAACGAACCGCATTGTTACGATTGGCTTTAGGCAATGGCCTATACCATTGCCTAAATAATAGGCCAGGGATGGCGAACCAATGGCACGCGACAAATTAATTTGGTGTACAATTGATCGAAAGAGCACTTCAATAATTACTAAATCTATATAGGTACTTGATCATCAAAGATTGGGTGTCATACTAAATATCGACAGTTCGTTACTTCGACAAGTTGCTTACTTCGAAAAAATATATTTCGACAAGCCATTGCTTCGACAGATCATATATTCGACAAGGAATAGTCCGACAAAACTAACTTCGACAACGCACACTTTAGAACATAATTATGCTCTGAAATCCAATGAAACTACAGAAGATTTATGTCGAAATAATTATCTGCCGAACAAGTGCACGTCGAAGCAGGGTTTGTCGAAGTAGTGGTCTTTCTAAAGCGTGCGTTGTCGAAGTTAGTTTTGTCGGACTATTCTTTATCGAATATATGATCTGTAGAAGCAATGACTTGTCGAAATATATTTTTCGAAGTAAGCAACTTGTCGAAGAAATGAACTGTCGATATTTAGTATGACACCCTCAAAGATGTACATTCAATCAACAAGCCACACTAATAAAACATCTTTATACATAAACATTTCTGACACCCACGAAGTCTTTGAATTAAGTGTGGGGTTGTGAGTGTGAATGCGTTTGTTTGATTACATCAGTAAGTCAATATTATGTGATGTCACGTCACTGCAATATTACTATTTGTTTTATAAAAAACGGCACGTTCACCGATAAAGCTTCGCCATCCCTGGCATAGGCCAGTTACTCACACGCGTTTTTATGTATACTTATTATTATATTATTCTACCTTCCGAATCGGTAGGTAGGATAATAACAACTACCACACCTATTTTTCCCTATTGTTATTATATGTCAACGTTCACATTACTGAAATATTTCATTAATGCTAATTTCAAAGTTAAAGTGGAAAATACGGCTTGATTTGAAAACGTGGGACGAGCTTTACAAGTCATATTCCGTGTTTACTTCTACAGAATTTACCTTTATATACAACCAATTCAATTACCCGAATAAAAATAATAAAATAAATTGATCAGGCAAAAGGGACGAGTGCCTTTTTGACGTGTCCCATTCGCCCGACTACTCTGATGAATGTTGACTTGGAAGCCTTGAAATATTTTATTTATGATACTAATCAATCAAAATATCAAATCTCGCATATTATGTTGTTTCAAACTGTTCAAATACAGTGATATAGATACACTTCAGTGATATACTATTTGTGTTTCTTTTTAAATATTTACATACATAAATAGCTCGTAATTGTAACACCTTACGTGTTACAATGACGAGATATTTATGTATCTATCAGAGTCATCATGAATCGGCTCGATTAGTACAGCGAAAATGCATTTGACAAGTATAAATTGATCGAATACACCAATACAACATTTAACACTTACATTTTATACTTTTAAAAAGGGTTGATAGTCACACACATGATGGAGTTAAAAAATATGTTAATACAATAAAACAGTAATTAAATATAGATAAATGATTAATAAGCGTAAAATATGTCAACAAAACCAATTATTTTATTTGAACTATTATATTAATCACAGCATTATTTGAATTTGATCTTTTGTACTAGCGCTGTTATTATTATTTTTATATAATTAATTTAATTTAATTATATTATAGCGCTGTTATGATTTTAATATTATTATTGTTATATAAACAATTGTTAAAGACACCTGTGTGTGGGAAGTTAGTTCTACACGGATTTTCTTGAACGTAGTCTGGAAAGAAAACCTATACATACTCTTTGCACTCCACGTTCAAAGTAATCCTAGTAGAATTTTATGTTTCAATAAGTTATATCCCAATGTAAAGTTTTTAGATAGGAACAAAAGCGTTTGAGAAACACTTTTTAAATATCAAAACTTTGTTTATCTTTTTGTATTTCAGCAAAAAAATGCAAATCGGCATACAACAATAAAACTGGGCGACGATAACATAGAGTTAACATTGCCAGCGTGTTGATTCGGTTGCGTCCAGTACATGGTATATTTTTTATTCCAAAATCTTCCCATTTTGTACACTTGGCACACATTTGAGTGTCATTATTTTTAATACAATAAAATAAGCATGATGCATATATTTTATTTCATGTCTTATTGCCATTGTAATAGAACCTAAAACACTTTTCAAAAATAAATTGATTTCCTTGATAAATCAGATCTCATAGACCTAAGCAATTGACGATTAAATTACATTTTTGATTCCATTGACGAATATAATTCATTAATATACTAACTAGGTAGCGCAGTGGCTGCAAGTTATTGTCAATACTTTCTTTTGTTTCTTCTCTCTAAATACACTCATCGAATAAATTACATATAAAATAATAATTGATAATCATAAGACGCAGACAAATGACTTGTTATTTAAAATTTAAATGCTTTTTACAAACGGAAGACATAATATAGTTGGGAAGAATTCATTTCAAAATTAATTACCCAAAAGAGCAGCATCGTAATATGGCAACAACAAAATTTGCAACAAAATAAATAATGTACACAATAATATCACTTGAATATACTCCAACTTAATAATTAAATCAATTGAGCTAATGCTTTACAAGCTAAAAAATACAATCAAGTTTTATTTCGGGCCTTTTCTAGTGCCACATATCTAAATATATAAAATAAATATTGATTTAATGCAATATCAATACGATGTCATGATAAATTAATAAAAAAATACATTATTAACTATGCAGGTAGATAACATTTAAGCTTAAATCATAAAAAATACTTAATAATTGCGACAACCAGGTGTCATAACATAATCCAAAATAATGCTTTTAAAACAATTAAATAAATATTAAATAACACGATTCCATGCGAGTTCTATAAAGCTGTCATTATTCCATCACAATGATACGAAAACGTCTTATTCTAGAATAAAATTTGCAATGATTTTAGATCTTAGGGGGCGTCCAGTAATTACGTGAGGCGTTAAGGGAGGGGGGGGGGGGGAGAGCCGAACCTCACCCAATCTCACGTGGGGGAGAGGGCCAGCAAATATCACTTTTTTTTTTTAACTGAAAAATACTGAATTATGGCTAAAATATATAGTTAGTTAGTAAGAGTTAGTCTTAAATAAAAAGAATTTAACAAAATGTTTGTTGAATAAATTCAACTAAATCAAGCGAATATTAACTAATTTACATTAAAAATACGCATTTCGAAAAATCTCACGTGAGTTTAGGAGAGGGGGAGAGGGTCGAGCAACGACTCACGAAATATCACCAAGGGGGGGGGTCGAAAAATCTCACGTGAGTTTAGGAGAGGGGGAGAGGGTCGAGCAACGACTCACGAAATATCACCAAGGGGGGGAGGGGGTCGAAAAATCTCACGTGAGTTTAGGAGAGGGGGAGAGGGTCGAGCAACGACTCACGAAATATCACCAAGGGGGGAGGGGGTCGAAAAATCTCACGTGAGTTTAGGAGAGGGGGAGAGGGTCGAGCAACGACTCACGAAATATCACCAAGGGGGGGAGGGGGTCGAAAAATCTCACGTGAGTTTAGGAGAGGGGGAGAGGGTCGAGCAACGACTCACGAAATATCACCAAGGGGGGGAGGGGGTCGAAAAATCGCCAAAATCACCTCTCGTAATCAATGGATGCCCCCTTACTTGTATTTATAACTTATCATAGATCACTAAAGGTAATATCAGATTGTTTACTTGGTTGTTAGGATTCAGCTAACTTGCGTGAATTTCGCAGTACGCTAACATCGTTGAATTGGTTCACTATAAATAATTATACAATCATTTGTTCAGATTTCCGATGTTATACCACAAAAATGTACACAAAGTGAACAGCCTGATATCGCCTTTAAATTTGGACGTAGCGTAGATATACTATAACTTTTTAGCTGTATTTATTCTCTCTAGTTTCATAATAAATCTAATTCATAAAGATACAAGCGTAAGCGCTATACTTTCTACCTCGTGATGGATTTTATGGAACTTATACACTGGAATTATCAAACTCGAAACAAAGAACCAACTTCGAAATACATTCCTTTTATAAGAGTGCTCTGTGACGTCTACACTAAATGAACCCAAACGTTATTACTATAATCTACGTTCCAAAACTAGTTGCCGTTTTTATAGATAATGGTACGGAACCCTTCGTGCGCGAGCCCGACTCGCACTTGGCCGGTTTTTTCTGACCACACGCTGCTGGCTATGTGTAGCTTTTGCAACGCCACCGGGCGGGATTTGTTACACGACTTCGTGAACCTTGCGAATTCTGACGTAATCCAAGATTGGGATCTTGAACTATAACACTTGGCCACTAGACGTCATGTATTTTCTGTCGAAGGAAATGTGGACGATTGAGTATCAAGTGTTAGTATGTACTAAGAACGCATGCCTACCTGCTAGCTTACCAAAATAAAATACGTGACGTCTGGTGGCCATGGGATCTTACTCTATTACGCAGTTTCTCACTACAATGTGTTGGGCATTGTGGAGGTTGTTTTGTTTTTATTTTGGCTTCGCAATCTATGTGCATTTAGCCAATGTCGAGTAATATTTTTCAAGTTAGATAAGTAGTTCATAAATCTAGTCCTAGTCACCAGTCACACTCAAGGTCAAGTAAAAGACGCAATTTATTTACTTTCACGGCAAAACTTCCATGGCTACTTATAACTTGATGATCAAGAATATTTAAATAAAATATAAAATAGTCACTAAACATTATTAAAAAAAAAATATCTCAGAAGTCGTAAATTTCTCTAAGACCTTGACGTAAGCATATAAATTTAAAATCACAAGCCTTTGTTTTACGGCATTGCCCCCTTACATTTCCTGTTTTGCAATGCCGCGGAAGAAGCCCAAGTCCTAGTTCACGTTCCATACTATCTATATTTCAAATTTCACTTAAGTCCACACAACTTTCGGATTTATAACATTAGTGTTATTTGCAATTTTTTTTATTTTTTTCAATTTCATTTAACGTCGACGTCACATGGGCACTCTATACCATCGCAGCCTACATTCCTATCCGTCCATATCCTCGTATATATACCTCTTTAGGAGTCCTAGATAAAGTTGCTATTAGGAATGTCTGGATGCCTTACTTGAGGCCCAGGAGATATTCGGCGATTCCGACGTAGTAGACAGCCTGTGCAATACCGAAGAGAGGTGCGATGACGATCATACGACAAGCACCGCCCTTGAAGAAGGCAGTCGGACCTTCATACTTCAAGGTTTTTCTGTAATTTAAAAAGTAATTTATGTTCATTTAGCCAGTTTCACGATTAAATGAGTTTCATTGCGGAGGACTTTCAATGTGCGAGACATATGTTTATTTATATACCTATAAAACATTTAAAAAAAAACTTGACCAATACTTCAATCTTAACGTATTTAAACGCGGTTACGCCATTCAGTTCTTTCTATGACATCAACTAATCACGGTTGCCGTAAAGGAAAGTTGACCAATCATAGATATAAATAATGTGTGAACTGACGTCACGAATCTGTTAAGCGAATAGCGTGCGTTTTGCTATTTTCAAATTCCCATGCATTTTTATTACTTTTTATTCACTCAAATTCATATTTAAAAAGCTCTCAAAACACGTTATTGGTGTAATTCTATGGCTAAAAGCCTAACTTGTATTGATATTTTACGCATATTCCCTATTGAATATTCGATAAACGGAAAAGCGTTCAGCTTTAGAATAGGCGATCTCTACTCACGTGACACAGTCCATGATGGAGGTGTACTGACGCTCGCCCGATCCTTTAGTGAGTGTCTGCATACGTGTCTTCACCACGTCCATCGGATTGACGGCGAGTGCCGCGGTGGAGCCCGCCGCGCATCCCGATACAAACGACCACCTGCGCACGCAATTGTACAATTCATTGTAAAGATTTCTCCATCACGTCTACAGACTAAATAAAAAAGGAAATCGTAAATTTTTCCAGCACCCACGATACAAGTCTTTGGACTTAGTGTGGGGCTGTGAGTGTGAAGGCGTTTTGTTTTGTTTGCTTGTTATATATTTTTTACTTTTTACATTCACACTGACAGCCTTTAACTAAGTTTAAATACTTGTGTTGAGTATGCCGGAAACATTTAAATCTCACACACAATCACATCCAGAACCAGAACAACAAATATTAAGATACCTTGGAAAGGAAAATTGTGTTTCTGCTGGCAAATGAACCCAGGACGTCGCAGAGAGCAAAGACTTGCCCACTGGTGGTTACGTATCTTTATTGATTATCTTCTTTCTTATATATAAAAATGAATTGCTGTTCGTTAGTCTCGCTAAAACTCGAGAATGGCTGGACCATTTGGCTAATTTTGATCTTGAAATATTTGTGGAAGTTCAGGGAAGGTTTAAAAGGTGAGAAAATATAAAGAAATTGCAATAACATTAGTAAAAAGTAGTATTTTATTTTCGCATACAAACTGTTCGTATCTGTCAAACAGGAGATGTTTCTGAATATTTGACCACAGACAATTGGCGGTATGAAGTTCGCCGGGTCAACTAGTATATATATATATATATATATATATATATAGTTATCCCTTTACGGTAAATGTTGATCTGACGCGACTTCACGCGAGCACTTTGTTGATCCAAAAATTTATGTTGATCCGGCGCCTTTTGTTGATCCAATATGCATCTTTGGTTACTAATGTGGCTCCGACCGGATCAACATCTACACTCACGGGACTGCTTACTAGCGTTCGCCGAAGTTGATCCGATATACAAATCCACCTTGCGATAGTTACGGAAAACGTTGATCCGATTTAAATAAGCCAATCAGAGCACAGCAAACGATAAGATTGGCTGAAAGCAGCCGCGACGTTGCCGTTTCGTATCTTTGTCCGTCACAAGCTACAGATTGAACGGATAACTTAACAATTCGACAACGCCACGACTTGTACCGAATTTATGGTGGTCAAATTGAATGCCAGCCCATATGAAAATAAATATGAACTAGAAATAACTACACATAAATGTAGTCGAGGAGCTTGGTACGATACCACCACCACCTCCGCTGTTTCCGCCTCCACCTCCATCATGCACAGACCCTGCTCTCCACCTCCACCACTGTCTTCACCAACGGAGACAGTGGTGGAGATGGTGGAGGTTGGAGGATGGTTGGTGATGGTGGAGGTGGAGGCAGCGGAGGTAGTGGTGGATGCACTGGAGTGCAGTGCAGTAGGGGGAACGCGTGAGGACAAGCGGGGCTTACGTTAACGGCAGGTGATTACAGTGGGGGATAGTGTGGCTAGTAAGTCAGTATCGATACTGACCATAAATATGTTACTATGTACTTCATTTTACCGAATATCCACTTGGCTACTTAATGGTAGGTACTAGGGACAAACTGAACAGAACTTTTGTTTTGTGACTTTTCTAACTCAACATTTTTATGCATTTTTAGCTGATAATATAATAGTTTATGCATACACACGCCGTGACAGCAGATATGTCAAGTTGCATTATGTAGAAGTTGCATCCCAATACGTACTCTAATTCCTATTGACATGTTTCAATCCTTTTGCAATTGTTCTGTGAGATTCTATTGCAATTGTTGTGAATTGCTCGTTGGCTTAGTTGGGTAGCGTTTGCCTTCTAAGCAGGGCTTAGAAGGCAAACGCCACCCAACTATCGGGTTCGATCCCCGGCGGGAACACAAGTTTTCTCCCCAAGGAAAATTTGTGTTTCTGGTTCTGGTTGTATTTGTGTGTGTGATGTGAATGTTGCCGGCACCCAAGACACAAGTCATCGAACTTAGTGTGGGGCTGTGATTGTGAAAGCGTTTAAAGCGTTTTATTCGATGCGGTCTTAATCCTAATCCGGTCTCCCGGTCTAAATCACATTATCACGTATCGATTACAGCTACGAAACTTCGTGCAAGTGTTGTATTATTTTGATTGAGCTGGAATCTTAAATATTATTTTGATTGAGCTGTAATCAAAACTTCTGAAATTTTGTAAATAGGTATGTAGGTATGTTTGGTCTTTTTAGGTACTTACTAAATTAAAATAAAATAAATAAATATCCTGGACATTTCACACTTATGTAGTCCCTGATCTCAAACTAGGCAAAGCCTACTGTACTAGGAATGGAGGCCTGAGAAATACATAGATAATTAGGTAGTTTTTTAAGACCAAGACACAAAGCAAATATTCGTGTTCGTCACACAAATGTTTGCCATGGTTAGAAATCGAACCCACGACCTCAGGATCCGCATTCAGAGCTACCATAGAGTGAGACTGACCACAGAGCCAAAAGGCCAATCAAATTGTTGGTTATCTATTTTTATTATTCTGATTCAGCTTCTGGCAGGCAGCACTAGTGAAATGATGGCGTTTTTGCTGGTCCTATTGTTATTTGAAACGCATAGTAAGTAGGTACTACGTACACATACCTAAACACAATCACAACTCTTTTTTCGTCCGAGGTTAAAAACTGTTAGCTAGGTACTAGGTATTTAAGTAAGTCCTTATTAGGTATTATAAAGTGAATATCTATTTATTACCATATGTATCGATTATGAATGAGGTAGCGCGTTTCCACTGAAGCAGTCTCTAATACGCCCCCTTCATGTGAGCCGATCACATCCGGCCGGATTAACTCATTAATACAATACCATACAATAACACCCACATAATATCAAGTTTCTGAATAGTTAAATAATCAAATATGGATATGGTTAATAAAATACTCACCATCATCTTCTGATTTGTCCATGACAAATGAACAAAATAACACAAATTCGCTCGTAACTAACGCATCATTCTTACCTTATTACTCTAACGAAGTAGTCTACTAGGTTCTCTATCACACGCAGAATGCGACGTTGCCGCTTTTTTTTCGAGTACCTATTAGTCAAATTTGGCTCCGGATCCACTTAATCTAAGTAAATGTCGCATATAAGTTAAATATACACTGGATCTAAGAAATCATATTCAGTATGATTTTTTCGACCGTTGATGGATCAACAAATGTTGGTCGATTCGTTGACGAGCATGTTGAAAACCTGTTAGTGCAGATCCACCGACGTCACACGCGCATGAAGGACGGATCAAAGTATATCAGTTTGCGCGACGCGGAGCTGAGTAAACAAGTAAAATAGGCGGATCAACAATTGTTCTAACTTCTCACTGGATCAGCATTTACCGTTAAAGGTTGATTATATATATATATATATATATATATATATAAGTACTACTAATATTATAAATCGGTAAATTTGTGTGTAAGTATGTTTGTTCCCTCTTCACGCTTTAACAGCTGAATGGATTTGGATGAAATTTGGAATGTACATAGATTTTACCTAGGATTAACACAGGCTACTTTTTTACTCGATAATAGCGGGCGAAGCCGCGGGGCACGGCTAGTGTATATATAAGAATAACCGAGCAATCAGTAGTTGTTATCTTCGTTAGTAACAAAGCGTATAGCGTCGCCTCACCTGCCGTCACCTGATTGATGAGATAACAATTATACATAACAATAAATGGGAGAGTGTATACATCACGCGATACATACAAAATATTGAACTGCTTTTACAATTTTAGCATAGAAAAATAAGACTATCGGCGTTTTAAAGTTATTTATTTATTTTTTCTTTTGCACAATACATATATACACGAAGGACCTTAATGACAATATAGCACTTTCTGCCAGTCAACCGAGAAGGTGTAGAAAAATTCGTGGTAGTGCAGTATAAGGGATTTTAACTATTATTTATGATTTAAAATATACATATACCTACATATATACATAGCATAAAATACAACAAATATACCAAAATATATATATTATATCATACATACGAGTAAATCCTACTAATATTATAAATCCGAAAGTTTGTTTGTAAGTGTGTAAGTATGTTTGTTCCCTCTTCACGCTTTAACGGCTGAACGGATTTGAATGAAATTTGGAATGTACATAGATTATACCTAGGATTAACACATAGGCTACTTTTTAACTTGACAATAGCGGGCCAAGCCGCGGGGCATGGCTAGTATAATATAAGATAAAAGGTACTCACATAAATATAAAATTGTAAATAGTGTAGTTATGTGTTATAGAACTCAATATATGGTTTGGGCCACTATTCACGACCTATATACCAAATTTAAAATTCTCAAAATAACTTACCAAGTAACAAAGATATCAATTTCCTTCTAGAAATAAATACCTCAACCTAAAAGGTCTGTTACAGTTAAATAACTTACCAGAAAGGCGGAGGTCCGCCGGGTTTCTCCTTAGGTCCGAGGTCATTGAGGGTCGCGAAGAGAGGGAAGTATACCACGCTGAATGAGACGTCACGTGCCGCCGTCGCCGTGATGCCTTTGTAAAGGCCGAAGATGCCACGTTCGCGTAGCAGCTTCCGCGTGAGCTCGAGTGCCGTTGTCCGTACGAAGGTTTTGCCCTCTGGAGAATAAACGATACACAGTGAGTAAGTGCATTTGGCCAGTCATGTGGAGTAATGTTCTTATATTTGGGATGGCTCTGCGAAGTACCAGCTAGAGGCATTTGAGACTATTGAACAGAGCTAATAGACAGCAAAGAGCTGACTGATGCAAAGCTTCAAACTTAGAACATCGCAGAGACATAAGGCGGTCTTTTCAACCGACTTCAAAAAAGGAGGTTCTCAATTCGACTGTATGTTTTTTTTGTATCTATGTTACGCGATATCTCCGCCAATTATCAATCGATTTTTAAGTTTTTTTTTTGTTTGGTAGAGTATACTTCAGAGGTGAAATTTTATCGAAATCGATTTAGCCAAAACCAAAAAATAAGCGTTGAAGTCGGTTTTTTAAGCTTTGCTTACGTTCAATTATATCATTTTTAGACTTATATCATACACAAAACATTTTCACAAACCATTAAGTAGTTAGTGATAATGGACTGGAAATATTGCCCCCAATAGCAAAATGTATGTATATAATACAAGGTGTATTATAAAAACAACAACAATCTAAATAAAATTTCCATACATTTTGAAACCATCAAGTACTTTCCATCCAAGTAAATATCATTACGAATGTCCTAGCAGCCAAATATAAATCAAAAACACCTTTCTGTTGACAAGTTCAATGTCCAGACGATATCGCGGTTTATAATGAGTAGATATTTTTAGGTGTAATCGGTTCACATTAGGTGGGCTATCTGCCAAATTTTCCACAAATGAGAGAGATCAAACATTGTTTCACTCTAATTATTGGGTTTGATATAAAACAGTTTAAAATTCGACATGACTATGCATAATTAAACGCAAGCAAAGCTTTAAAAAAACCGACCTCATCTTTATCTTCGGAACTTTGATCAGATTAGACGTACTAAACACGCATTATTGAAGAAATTTCCAGAAATACTGATCAGATTTGATCAAATTTAAATGGGACCAATCCCTACTAATCCCTACTATAATAATATTATAAATGCAAAAGTAACTCTGTCTGTCTGTCTGTTATGCTTTCACGCCTAAACTACTGAACCGATTTTGATGAAATTTGGTACAGATATAGACTAGAGCTTGGGAAAGGACATAGGGTACTTTTTATCCCGGAATTCCCGCGGGTCCAGGTCTTACGCGGGTAAAAACGTGGGACGCAGGTAGTTGGAAATAAACAACTAATCAAAAATCAAAATCGTTTCACGTGGAAAGAAGATATGAGGTAACATAATTAGAGTGCGACTGTCTGTAGTAGAAAATTAGCCTTAAATGGGAAACACCATATCAGACACGGCTAGATAGATTTTTACTAATTCCAATTGATATAGTAATTACTAATCATAGAATTAGCGCAAGACCGAATGTTTAAAACAAAATTTAATATATATATATATCTGAAGCTGGATGGAAAGAAATATCTTATTGATTTTTGTATCTAAAACACTAAATAAACGCTTACACACTCACAGCTCCACACTTAGTGCGAAGACTTGTATCGTGGGTGTCGGAAACATACACATCACTCACACAATTACACCTAGAACCACAAACTCATATTTCCCTTGGGGAGAAAACTTGGCCTCCCACCGGGAATCGATCCCGTTACCCGCTGCTTAAAAGGCAGACGCGTAACCGACTTCGCCATCGAATAGTTCAGTAGATGTAGATAGCATTCGATGGGCTAGCTCATAGATTCTGGAGTAAACATATTCTGATTTTATTTATATAGCGTTAGCCATGCTAGGCAGAACTATAGTGATAAATTTAGAAAGGAAAAATTATCGCCTGAGGCGGGGATTGAACCCGCGGCCATAGGGCTGCTCTAACCGCTGAGCTACTCAAGCCCTGCCTGAAGGGACGAAATTATCCTTTCCTTATTTGTAACGTCTTACGGGGACGTGTGACGTCATCTACAGAACTAATACGGCCAACGAGTATAACATAGCAGTTAGCTCCACGTTGTGTTGATAACGTCTACCCAAATCAATTGATTATATTAAATATCAATCCCTTGGATATTTATATAGCATTAGCAATGCGAGGCAGAACTATATTGATAAACTCTTTTTTTTTTATTTGTGTTACCTCAAAGTGAACCGATTTCGAAAAATGTTTTTATGTTTGACAGATGTTGCTTTCCAATAATTGGTCCCATTTAAATTTGATCAAGATCTGATCAGCAGTTTTTGAGTTATCGTAGTTCTTGAAATATCGTCAATAATGCGTGTTTAGTACATCTAATCTGATCAAAGTTCCGAAAATAAAACGGTGAAGTCGGTTTTTTTATGTTTTGCTTGCGTTTAATTATTCCTTTCTAAATTTTATATACTCTGTTAAGCTACACAAACGTTGCCGTGGGCAGCGCATCGGTCAACGCCAATTTTTGTTGTTTGTTTGTATTTTGTTTTTGTACCGCTCAATTAGGAGTAGGAGTGTCGACTAATATAAAATTGTGTAGGCGAAAAAAAGGTAAACCAATACGTCATATGTTTACGTTATTACGTGTATTGTATGAGACACGCCCTCTGTATGCGTAATAGTCAATCTTATCGTACGGAATTTAAGAACTACTTTAGATTGTGAAAAAAAAGGAGTTTTTTATGATAAAAAGTGTTGTATTTCGTTGGATACTGGGTAATAATAGACCGGCTTGATTGTAGCAAATAGACTACGATAAATAAACAAATATGACGATAATGTTATAGGGCTTTTGTATATTTTTAGATGTACCTAAACAAGACCTGAACTATCGTAATTTTCGGCATACACTGATAATTTTGTAGATATTCTATGTAACTATACCTACATTTTTATACAATGTGTAACAGAAAGGTGCAGTAATACTCGAGCCCCACATCTTGCTACATGTATGAAGTCTAACAGGAACTTCTAAATTCGGGGCCGCACCATGAATATTGAGTTATGATGAAAATAAATTTCTAAAAAAATATTTCATTTGCAACCCTATTTCGTTAGCTACCATTCTACACCACATAGTCTTTAGACCCTGACGTCTGACAGTTGTGGTCATAACAAAGGTCACGCGCCACAGATGTAACTGTAGGGTTGTCAAAAATATTTGAAAAATTTAATTAAAAAAAAATGGTTACCGATTAGGACTTTCGATCTCTGGCAGACGATTCCTGGCACGATACACATACACACCACCAAGTATTACTACATATTTTTGTTACAGATTATAAATATAATTGAAAAAGTTGAAAATCGCATCAAAATGCTCCAAGGGAACGTAAATGCGGCCGCCGTTGTATCAGACAAGGACATCGAGAAGCCCCAGGCTGAGATCTCACCGATCCATCGGATCAGGATCACACTGACATCCCGCAATGTCCGCTTACTAGAGAAGGTGAGCGCTGATCTCATCAACGGAGCTAAGAAGCAGGAGCTCCGTGTCAAGGGGCCAGTCCGCATGCCGACCAAAATCCTTCGCATCACCACCAGGAAGACACCTTGTTGTTAAGGTTCCAAGACCTGGGACAGGTTCCAGATGAGGATACACAAGCGAGTGATCGACCTTCACTCCCCCTCGGAGATCGTGAAGCAGATCACCTCTATTAATATCGAGCCTGGTGTGGAGGTGGAAGTAACCATCGCTGATGCGTAAGCACAGCTGCTATTAAAATATTTTAATATATTATAATTCTTCTGGACATACACACGGTATATGACTGAACTCCTCCTAAACGGTTGGACCTATTATAATTAAATTTTGTGTGTGTTCAGGGGAATTCAAAAATGGTTGAGATTCACAATTCGATCTGATAATTATTTTTATTTATTTAGGCGGGCGAAGCCGCGGGGATCAACTAGTTGTTATATTAAGTAGGGAATATAAAGGTTTACCGTTTTGTTTAATGGTCATAAATAATGCCTTGCGGCTGTAAAACAAACTATTTGTTGACCAATATGATAATATATGATCAATGGTACAGTGAATTCTGACAAATTCAGAGATGCAGTAACTCAATGTAGTGTTTTTACTTCTAGGTTTTCTCTTACATAGTTTCCTATTATAATCACAATCTAGCTAAAATAAGGATAATCTGTATTATTAACATTAAACATTTTCTTATCGTCTCTATTCAAGGGTAAGACACTTTGTTCATGTGTTCACTGTGTGTGTACTACACTCGCACTATACATATTTTACACTAATATACACTAACGAAAACTATACGCTAGTTCAAATGGTTTAGTCCTTTGAATTCTTCTTACTAAGAACTCACTCTTGAACTGCCCGATGGCTTAGTAGGTTAGCGTTTGCCTTCTAAGCAAGGGGTATCGAGTTCGATTCCCGGCGGGAACACAAGTTTTCTCAACAAGAAAAATTTGTGCGTCTGGTTCTAGTTGTGATTGTGTGTGTGATGTGAATTTTTCCGGCACCTACGACACAAGTCTTCGAACTTAGTGTGGGGCTGTGAGTATGAAAGCGTTTATGTTTTTTTTCCGTCTGTTAAGGAGCACGAAAAATATCAATCCCTTGGCAGTCGGGTGGTAAATAAGAAATCCAATTCAGTTCTTAGTAACCCGTGATAAGGCAAACAGTCCTGCAAAGAGGGATTTTACGCACAAGAAAATGCTGTCGATACATGCAAACAGTTAGACATAGATATTATAAAATCGAATGGTACTGACCAGCTTTCGCTTGCGCCGCGACTCGTCCCGCGTCTTGCATTTGAATCTTCAGTAGCTCCATAGGAGTGGTGATGATGATTTGACAAGCTCCCGCCATCCCACCGGCGACCATCTGTCTGAATATGGGCAACGTTCTGGAAATAAAGTAAAAAGATTTTGTGAAGTGAAGTTAATATTAGTAGGAGGATAATTTATAGACGTAACAAAATCTATTCGGAACATATGCTATTAAGATCCTAAGCTTGTCTCCTTGTCGATTCTTAGTGTACTTGTGTGTGTATTGTCAAAATTTCTTACACCCGCGATTGAAGCACTTATAGGGCTTTTTTTTCGTGGTCCCTAACTACGGGCCAAATGCCTATATTTCCTAAAAGGTAAGCATGCCTGTTTCTTTAAAAAATCTCCTGAGAGATTCGCGCGGACCCATATCATATATTGCACGAACTCTCTTTTGTAGAATAAAAATAGTTTCAACATCGGCAGCAGATCCCCATAGCAAGATTCCGTAATTCATCAAACTATGAAAATATGCAAAGTAAACCAGCCTTGCCGTCGCTACATCAGTCAGTTGTCTAATTTTACGGATCGCAAAAGCAGCGGTACTCGAGCGACCTGCAAGCACATCAATATGAGGACCCCACTGCAGTTTTGAGTCCATAGTCAGACCTAAGAAAATAGTTTTCTTTACAAGATCTAATTTGTTGTTTTCAAGTGTAACATTTGCATCTACCAAAGGAACATTAGCGAAGACCTAAGTAAACTAAAAGACATCGAGCTTATCGGTAACTTAAGTGCTTAATAGGGCTTTGTTCTGTAAGTGTCAGTGATTTGTGTTCTACGACAACAGGAACCTGAGAAATGTTTCTGTTTGGAATTGATTCGGTATCTTACCCATCTTTTTGAGTGAGGTAATGTCGGAACATGTCATTGGCTGCTAGTTTGATCGCCTTTTCTGGCGTGATGAGAATGATGTTGACAGCCGACCCTCGGTACATGCCGAAGTAGCCCTCGGCCGCGTACGTCTTCTTAAAACAGTCCAACCTGGAATCAAATTGGAGTTAGCAATCAAGAAGCAAAATGGCATCAAGTTGTCTAAGATGTTATTTTTATGTCATTAAGAGACGAGACGAGCAAGTAGCTCGCTTGATGGTAAGTCACTCTTGCCCATTACAGTAAAATGGACCACGCGGAGTTTTAAACCCTTGTCACCTGAGATATTAGATGTTGAATCTCTTTAGTCCTGTAATTTCACTGCATTTTTTTTTCAAATGGATACCTAAAGATTAAACAATTTGATTTTGCCCGTTTTTCCATGTTTGCCTTAAAAATATTAATTTGCTAATTGTTTTACAAGTGATGCTATGAGATCTTGGACCAATATGAAAGTTTTTAGAAAAAAAGTCGCCAGAACTCAGTTTTAAGCGACACTCTTAGCACATTGACTGTCCGTGCATTTACATAACAATATAATAATATAGAATAATATAATGCACACACTAAAG
Organism: Lomographa bimaculata; assembly: GCA_948107665.1. Taxonomy (NCBI): domain Eukaryota; kingdom Metazoa; phylum Arthropoda; class Insecta; order Lepidoptera; family Geometridae; genus Lomographa; species Lomographa bimaculata. The sequence continues at coordinate 9,259,840 of OX403604.1, read as the reverse complement.
GTCTGATCTATCATTGTCGCCTAACGTAGATAAGCCAGCTGTGCCCTATTATCCTTAATAATGGGTAAAAATTATTCATAACTTGACGCTATTGTGTTTATTACCCGACAGCGCGACGCAAAGGCTCTCCTTTCTCGACATGTCGGGCTGATAAACGCGTTAGGTATATATGTATGTATGTTCATTTGTGGCGCTCTTGTCTAAATCTTGCGAGTGTCTAACTTTCTCTTATCAATTTTAATTTGGAATGACAATTTAGGAACTATAACGATTAAAAGTTAATTAGCAATTATATTTATTTTCATCAGTTTACTATAATAAAACTGTGTTAAAAAACCTTATATTATAATCACACTAGCCGTGCCCTCCGGTTTCACCCGCTATTATCAAGTTAAAAATATCCTATGTGTTTATCCTAGGTATAAACTATGTACATTCTAAATTTCATCCAAATCCGTTCCGCCTTTAAATAGTGAAGAGGGAACAAACATACTTACGCACAAACTTTCGGATTTATAATATATATATATATATATATATATAAGTAGGATTAGTAGGATAATAGATCTAATCATAATTAACAAAAAAGAGTAAAATAAAAAAGGTAAGTTTAATTTTTAGGTGGGTTTTTGATTTTTAAATATTATATTGACTTGTTCGACATAATCATCAGTCAATTAATCTTATGATAATAATAATAAATAATGATAACATTTTCGTTATTATATCATCTGTATGGTCAAGGGTAAAGTTCAAAAACTGGTTTGCCGGGCGCTTGCAAAAGTTGTGAAATATGTTGTAAATATCTAGTTGAAGAAATATAATATCGATATTGGCATATATCTATTCCGGGCTGTCGAAATCGAATGATTTTCTTTTTTTATGAACCATTGAACCAACTGAACTTTCAACCGATCGACTGTCGAATCGACGTCGCATCAATTCGAACAATCGTAGTTTGACGACCAGAATAGACCTACTGGTTACTAACAACCTATTCTCAGACTACGCGTACCTCTAATGTATCTACGGGCCAATTGCCTATATTTCCTAAAACTAAACTAAAACTATATACAGCAAATAACTAAGTTACCTACAAGACATCGAGCTTATAGGTAACTCAAGTGCTCAAGCCCAGAATAATCCTTTAATCAGGCACTTTATTAAAAAAAAAAAAGGGATTTCCTTCATATTTGAGGTATGAAGTACAGTGGGTAGCGGTCCCATCATACTGGCGGCATTGCCTCTCAGAATTGCAATGCTAATACGTTGAGCCCAATTATGTTTTAGGAATTATTTGCTGATGTTTGTCTTTTAAATTTTGAGTTGATATTACAATTTTTTAAAGACTTCAAAAAAGGAGGAGGTTCTCGACGGAGGTCTCGTTATTCGACTGTATTTTTTTATGTATATTACCTCATAACTTCTTTCTAGGTGAACCGATTTTGATGATTCCTTTTATTTGAAAGCTGGCGCTTCCCATGTGGTCCCATTTGTATTTCATTTAGTCGCATAATTTGATAAAGATCTTACCAGTGGTTTTTGAGTTATCCTCAATAATGCGTATTTAATTGATTTAATCTGATAAAGGGTTCCAAGTCGGGTAGTCGGAATTTCTAAGCTCTGAATAAAATTATTTAAATTTGAAATATTTATATCTATTGTTTGCAGTCTCATTCAGCGCGGCTATTTAATATATTCATTAGGCTATTGCTTTTAATCATACATGTTATATACTTGCAAGACCCATTATTAAATTTTTGTATACCTAACAATTTCCACAGGTCACCTGGTTCAATGATATCTGGTAATGTTTTCTAACAGATTTCAAGCTGTATTTATATACAGCTTGAAATAAAACATAAAAACATAAACGCTTTCACTCTCACAGTCCCACACTAAGTTCGATGACTTGTGTCGTGGGTGCCGGAAACATACACATCACACACACAATCACAACCAGAACCAGAAACACAAATTTTCCTGGTTCGTATTTATATACAGCTTGAAATCCGTTAGAGGTTATCCTCTGCATCTTCACCAGGGCTGGAGGTTCTTTAACTTACATGCTTTTATACTGCTTCTCGCCATTGGCTCCCACTGTCTGGTTCTGCAGGCGAGTCTTGACTAAATCCAACGGGAACACTACAGACACACCCACTATGCCAGCGATGCCTCCGTTTATGATCTTCGGGACGAGGCTGGAACAAAAAAATGATGTAGCTGATGTGATTTTTTTAGTAAGAGTTTGACATAGACAGTATCTCAGCTGATGGAAATTGGAAAGTGACGATGCGGCCGAGGATGTAACATGCCTAGAAGGTACCTATTCACTGTTGACTTGAAGACTCAGATTATACCGTCCCGTCCTGGGAACACAGACGTAGGTAATAAGTTCCACTACTTCGCGACGATGTGAAGCAATGCGCTTCGAGCGAACTGCAGGTATATCCTACTAATATTATAAATCTGAAAGTTTGTGTGTATTGGGTAAGTATGTTTGTTCCCTCTTCACGCTTTAACAGCTGAACTAATTTAGATGAAATTTGGAATGTACATAGCTTATACCTTGGATAACACATAGGCTATTTTTTAACTTGATAATAGCGGGCGAAGCTGCGGGGCAAGACTTGTGTGACATACATGTCACAGTGCCGTTGTTGTCAAAGTTCAGACAACTTTTATTGGCGGTACGAAGTTCGCCGGGTCAGCTAGTCAACCATAAATGGATGATGCTTGGTAGTTTGTCCTGGTAAACTCTTTTACTTTTCTCTTGGGGACATTAATTTAAGCAAATCCTGCACACACTTTCCAAACTGTAAAGAATAGAATACCTATAAGCTAGTGACATGGCGTCTGACAAATTCTACAGTATATATTAGTTAATAATGCATAGATTATTTTATACAAGCTGCTCCGCGCTGCCTCGCCCGCTTATCCTATGACTACTTCTATAACATTAAACTCAACCTAACCGGCTGTATAATATATATATATATATATATACTAGCTGCGCCCCGCGGTTTTATCCGCGTAAGTTCCGGACCCGCTGGAATTCCGGGATAAAAAGAAGCCTGTGTTCTTTCCCAAGCTCTAGACTATCTGTGTACCAAATTTCATTTAAATCGGTTCAGTAGTTTTAGCGTGAAAGCGCAACAGACAGACAGACAGAGTTACTTTCGCATTTAAAATATTATTAGTAAGGATATATGCCTATAAATCGTTTATTTTGTAGAAGATGTAAAATGAACAAGATTACTATCATAGCATAAGGAGTTCATATTATAGAGAGATATAAAGCTTATCTCTAAGTACTTTACGTAGCAGTGCCGGTATTCCGTTTAATTGCTGTTGGTAATCAAATTATTAAGATCTGATAAGAAATGATAGATAGGTAGAAAATAGATACTATGAGCAGGTGTGTAAAATGTAATAGGTTAAACATAATCAGTCTGATGCGCGCATAGATTTTTGTTTTTCCGACTTCACAAAAAAGGAGGAGGTACTCAAGTCGACTGTATTTTTTTATACCGACTTCCCAAAAAGGAGGAGGTACTCAAGTCGACTGTATTTTATTTTTTGTGTGTTACCTCATTCCATGTCAACCGATTTTGAATTTTTTTTTCTTGTTTGATAGATGTTGCTTTCTAATTGGTCCCATTTAACAACAATCAACATCTCAACATCTGACTTGAGTTATCCTAAATAATGCGTATTCTGTGGACTACATTGACGATATTCTCGTTTTTAACCGACTTCATAAGTTACCTCATAACTTCTTCCTTTGTGCGCCGATTTTGATGACTATTTTTTTATTTGAAAGCTGGTGCTTTTCATGTGGTCCTATTTAAATTTGGTCAAGATCTGATCACTAGTTTTTGAGCTATTGTCAATAATGCGTGTTTAGTACGTTGAATCAAGTTTCCGAAGATAAAGCGGTGAAGTCGGTTTCTTTATGCTTTGCTTGCGTTCAATTATTTATTAATTCTAAATATGTCAGTATTTGACCAATATCTCACCAAAATGTTTTAAAGACATAAAGACATATATTTATTTCTGGCAAAAAAATTAAATTGACAAAAGGTACAAATAGAATATAAATACATATATATTTGTTTTCTGCTAGTCTAGAAGATACCTATTTACTCTAGTAAGACGTTCTATTATAATCAATGTTTAACGAAGTAAATATATTTTTTTTTATGTGCGTTACCTCATAACACGTGAGCCGATTAAGAATTTTTTTTTTACTTTGAAAGTTGTTGCTTTCTAATTGGTCCCATTCAAATTTGATCAAGATCTGATCAGTAGTTCTTGAAATATCGTCAATAATGCCTATTTTGTGACGAATAATGCGTACTTTGACGATGTTCTCGTTTACCCGACTTCAAAAGTTACCTCATAACTTCTTTCGTTGTGAGCCGATTTTGACGATTCTTTTTTTATTTAAAAGCTGGTGCTTTTTATGTAGTCCCATTAAAATTTGATCAAGGTCTAATCTCTAGTTTTTGAGTTATAGTCAATAATGCGTGTTTATACATTAAATCTGATCAAGGTTCGGATGATAAAGCGGTGAAGTCGGTTTTTTTAAGCTTTGCTTGCGTTTAATTATTTAAAAGTTAAGTTTTGATAGGCAGATCTTTCCTTTCTCCGTTTCACGTTGTCAATTAAAAGAGAACCGTGATAATGGTTCTCTTTCAATTGATTAAAACTAAACTAAAATTTTATACATCTATACAGCAAAGACTGAAGTTACCTACAAGTCATCGAGATTATAGGTCACTCAAGTGTTCAAGCTCACTACCAGTGGGTTGCGTTCCCATCATGCCGGCGGCACGGCATTGCATTTCTACTTATTGCACTAAATCCTTTACATCCAAGTCCTATTTAGTATAATTAATTTAATTAGTTTAATATTCTATTGCAGGATTATAATGTACTATAATAAATTTATCATAGAAAAGATAATCACTTTAGTGTTATATCAAAAAGAGGTATATACTGAGTTAATATAACTGTGTGTAGAGTGATTAGTACTATGATGGGAATATGTTTCATAAACATATCAAAAACTTGGCAACTACCAAATGAGAGTAAATATTTAAACTAGCTGAAACTACAGTAATGTTATGTCATGGCCATTTACATTGTGGACATCGTTATTATACCGTAGATTACATAATAGTTAGTGTTGAGTTAAATATTGCTAATGTTGAACATAATTAGTTGCTTTAAGGACTTTGAGATAATATGACTTGTCCTTGGTTTTAATGTACTCATTGTAGTTATGGAAATAAAGCAAAAGTATTACTGTACTGTTAGTTTTTGCAAGCAATTTTCTGTAAAGCAATATAAAATAGTAGCCCATGCTAAACATAACAAACACTTTCACACTCACACTTAGTTTTATGGCTTGTGTTGTATGTGCCGGAAACATTCACATTATAACAATCACAACCAGAACACCAAATTCCCTTGAAGAATTTTATTTTTACTACATACAGGGTTTGTAGGAAAAGGTCTGCAAGCTCAGCAGAACTTCATACAGGTGACAAACAACTACAATACATAAAAGTAATAATAACAATGCCACATTTTTAGGTAGCAATGGCTTGAACTGCCCGTTGGCATAGAAAGATGAGTGTTTGCCTTCTAATCAGGGGTATTTGGTTCGATTTCCGACGGGAACACAAGTTTTCTTACCAAGGAAAATTTGTGTTTCTGTTTCTGATTGTGTGTGTGATATGAATGTTTTCAGCACCCACGACACAAGTCATCGAACTTAGTGCGGGGTTGTGAGTGTGAAAGTGTTTATGTTTACCAGAAATTAGCTACTGCAATTGTTGGGCATTTAAGGATGAACACTATATCAGGTTTGTGTTTTCTCTTAATAGTATTAAATAAATCTGAGAAGTACAAGTCTGACTCAAATGAAAAAATGCATAGGATATTCATAATAGCAAAATGCAGCATTATTGGTAAAATTGATTTATGAGGTCAGTTTACACAATTTTTATGTTAATAGATTGGTCAACTTTCCTTTACGGCAGCTGGGATTGGATTGGGAAATGGCCACATTTAAAATTATTCAAACCTGGTCACTTTTTACAATATATACAGTGAAACTTGGTTAAGTGGGACCTGGATAAGTGAGAAACCTCCATAACTGGAACTCATGCTGAGGTCCCAACACTTTGGCACTGAATTACCTCTGTTAGTGGGACGAGGTAAACCTCTATATCTGGGATTTTTTCTTTCGATAGTTACCTCTATAACTGAGACAGCGAGTAAATTTTATATGCATAAACCTCTGTAACTGAGAGAACATTGTTTGTTTACTCATTCTTATTCTACCCACAAATTCCACACGTAATTCCAAGTACGTAAGTACAAATTTAATTTAAGCTTCAATTACCTTCAGTTTTAGTTTCGCTTTACTATCATACAGATGTTTATTTGAAAAATGTCAAAACGAAAGCTACAATCGTTATCATTACGTGAAAAACTGAAGCTCACAATAATATGCCCGAGCTAAGCCACATTAAACTCGTGTATCTGCCTCCGAATACGACAAGTAAATTGCAGCCAATGGATCGAGGCATCATCAACAATTTCAAAATTTATTACAGAAAAGAGGTTGTTCGACATGTTATTAAAACTATAGAAGACAATCAGTGCCCACAAATCGATGTTCTTCAGGCGATGAGGTTTGCTAGGAAAGCTTGGTTTTCTGTGACCAAAACTACTATAGCAAACTGCTTTAAAAAATCTGGATTTACATCTGGAAGCTTACAAGAGGAGGACGAAAATTTAGAAACTGATCCTGAAGATTGGAACTTAGCCATCAGCAACGACAATAATCAACAACCAACATTCGAAGATTTTATAAACGTCGATGACGGTTTAATAGTTTCAGGAGAACTTAATGAAAGCGACATTGTTCATGCCTTCTCGTCTTCTTCATTGGAAAATGAAGAAGAAGACGATGAAATGAGCGCGGAAGTAAATTTAGTAAAAATTTCTAAACGCGAAGCAGTAAAAGCACTAGAAACTTTGCACAGTTATTTTGAAATGTCATCAATTGGTGACCAAAGCATATTTGATGAAATTTATAATATCGAAAAACATCTGATGGCTGATACTTCCAAACGACAAACTAAAATGACAGATTTTTATAATTGATACATTCTGTTTCCATATTCGTACATATTACGTGTAAAAACGAGCTTGAATATTTTTGTTGATTACATTTGTATGATTACCTTTAAGTACATACTATATTTTTTTTATTAAAACTCATTTACATACATAACACGTTATTTTATTTAATGATCGCACCTGTATAACCTGTATTCTCACCTCTATTAATGGAACCCTCTGTAAATGAGACAGATATTTATTTATACCTGTATATCTGAGACACTGGGTAAGTGGAATACCTCTATAAGTGAAACGACATTGCAGGTCCCTTGATGTCTCACTTAACCAGGTTTCACTGTATTTAGATATGAAATGCAATGTTTTTGTTAATGAAATTTGTATTATTGTAAACAATCAATTAAAAATATGCAAATTCCCTATTGTTATTTGTTATGTGACGGGGAAACTGCTAGGTATGGCTGTGATGTCACTTTTACCTTAGTCATAGGTACTATAATTAAAAAATACATGTTGTGGCAAATTCACAACATTAAAATATAACTGTGGCGAGTTAACATATGCTTTTTTCAGTTATGAATTCACTTTGTGGTGAGTTTACAATAACAACATTTCCACCGACAGAAAAACAATAATAAAAACTAATTACCCACAAAGCATCTAACTGAAGTGCAAAACATTTATAATATATCTTGTAATATCTTATATCTTCTTAATGTCTTGTAGGTAACTTAGGTCTTGCTGTATATAGTTTTAGGAAATTTATATACACAAAAACATTTAGGATTCTAACACTTGTTGACTAAAATAGCATTTCGGCCATGGCTCAATTGGATGTAATGTGGACATATATGAGTAATCAATGATCAGTACCAATCAATATATTTCAAAAGTACTGTATATTATCACAACAATTCTATAATTTTTTCATTTGATAATATCTAATAATAAAAGTTTGGTTGTATCTTTATCTCATCAAACTCTTAGCCGATTCAGTTGAAGTTCTGATTCATCTTCATCAGAATGGGGGTGAAACTGTATGGCAACTACAGAATAAAATAAATATTCATTTACTTTACAAATAATACATGTATGTACCATGGTACTTATTTTGATTAGCAATGTAAATCTCTTATAAAATGGACATCATAGGCATAAAATGTTACCAGAGCAGAAAATACTTTATTCTAATATAAAAATTATTAACTAGGTAATTTATTTTTATTTGTATAAAAGGCGCGAAAATAGGCTATACTAAAGTGGGCTAAATATGTATGCCATAGGACAGAACAGCTTAGGTACACAATAAAATCTGAATTGATCCACAACCTGGTGTCCAATCAGACCTAAAATGAGATGACAGCTAAAAATAAGAGTCAAGGTTGTACTATCATCTTTTCTAATATGAATCAAGGGTGCATATTATCTCAATTTATATCTGATCTGGTCAAACATAGCCAAGGATCTCTATAGCTGTAGAGAAAATTGAGCATACATATAAAAGCTTCATCCTTCGAATAGAAAATGTATGTCAACATCCTAAACTACACTGTTACTCAAGGGAAAATGATCCAGAGTGCGACATTGTGCGGGACTTATAGCCCCCATTTTAAATAAGGATAGAAGAGGTAAAGGAGGACTTTTCTCTGCAGGGTACCTCTATAGGTATTTGTATTATAATGTATACTTAACATTGTTCACTCAGACATGAGGAGCGAATGACACGATAGTGTAATGAACACAGCCTGTAAGTCTTACTAAAGAAAATCCTGATTCCAAAACAAAAGGTGGATCTTTTAAATATTTTGGACAGAGATTGAGCATTGCTATTCAACATGGCATTCAATTTTAGAAAACATTGTTTTATTCGTGTTTTCAGGCGAGCAAAGCTCGCTCATCCGGGTACTTATTATTAAAGTAAGCTAGGTTTGATGTAAATAAATATTGCTTCTTTATCTAAATTAAAATGTTATTCTACACAAGTTATGCAGTACAGGAAAGAAGTTACTAGCAGAGTTTGGTCATTATTAACTAATATTGTGGATGATTCATATTCTTACCTGAATTGTTGTGGTTTTGGTGCTTCATTGCCTTGACTCATATCGTCAGCTTGTTTTTTGGAACTGAATCAAAACAACAAAATGTTAATGAAACATCTTCTGGCTACAGATTTGTGGAGGCGGCGTTTGCTAATATTTTGGTCTAAGGTTGCTTTAATGGCAAAGTTAAATAAAGAAGACTGTTGTACAATTAAACTAACTAGGATCAATAAAACAGTCGACAGTTGCCAAAAACATTAGCAGCTCAGAATTCTGATATGTACGTTTTTTATCGATTCAACCAGCTGTAAGTCATGGGTCGTTTTTAAGCTCAAGATAATTTACATAACATAGAAGAAAACCAATATTGATGAGTACCTATTTGGAATGATGGTTAACCTGCGAATTGCAATCTATCCAAAAATTGTAAATTTTATTGAATTGTGACAAAATTTAACACAACCCACTGCCTTGTTCAACTTTTCGATACTGATTTTTAGAGATGGGAAATTCTAAATTAATGTTGATACGATAGAGACTTTTACGAATTTAACATCGATGTTTCAAATAAAACAGTCATCATGCATTGTTGAAAAGCTTTTGATTATAATCTATTGTTATTTTTATTCACTCTTTTTATAACAGTTTCTAAGGTTCAATTTTCTTTTTCAATATTCCTATAAAAATAATAAACCATACAATACTACCAAATATGCTAAATATATTCCAGCCCAAGCTATTCTATAATATAAATGTATTATGATGTAGATTTAATAAATTATGCTCACAAAAATTATTGCCCATTACAAAGATTATTTAATTTTAATGATTAAACTTCCCTCATGATAACTTCGGTTTTATATTGTTCTGTCGTCGGAGAGATTAATTTTGACTACCCTAGAGCTTACTACAAATTAAACTAGGAATTTTATTTATGTAACTTTTATCGCAATCCACTATAATATCTTATCCTTATTACGATCAGAGAGCGCAAAAATCGTATCAGATCAATCGACATCGCAATTTTTTTAATGTTTATCCATCCCTACTGACAAATTGACAGATGTAGTACTTATGTCAGTGTCAATCTCGTTTAAGAGATTTTGGCGCGAAAGTGAAAAAATGTTAATGTCGATTGAATAACGCTTTTCAAGCTTTCAAAACTTGTGACTCTAATTCTTTGAGTGTTAATGTATACTAATGGTAGATTATTAACTGTTAATACCTAGTCAGTGAACGTTCATGAGTGTAGGAAGATCATACAAAGTTGAAAAATGTCCTTTAAGTTAAAAAAATAACAATTTAATAGATACAAATTAGTTTATTGAGTAATAAAGAAATTCACTTGACATTAATAAAGAAAATACAGATTTAAATAAAAAAAAAAAAAAAAAAAAAAAAAAAAAAATTAATAGAAGTTCTAGTAAAGTTTCTACCACTTTAAAATGACCTTTTACTTTGACTGGCGACAAGGACTGCAGCACTGCTAAATGCTTAGTTTGCGGAGCCAAAATAAAAAAAAACTCGTTTTAGCCGATTGGCGGAAAGAACCTTGGTCCGAGACCGAGAATCACGTCATTGTAGTCAACAGTAATTGCCGCTGGAATTTTAGATGTTTGAAAATTCTGCCAGAAACTCATTTTTGCGTTTTACACCCTCGCTTTCGCGTTTTACTTGCTTGGGAGTCTCAGTACTTATTACGCATTATGCAAGCGAGGGTGTTTTTATAGATCAGGGACGTCGGCAATTTTTGGTTACGAGTCTGTTGGAGAGATATGGATACCCATTACGCGGTTATAGTTGTGTTTAACGAATTGATTTATACATAAAGAACCAATTAGATTCTAGAAAGCATAGTTCGCTTAGTGTAAGTTTACCAATTTCCCTTTTAATTGAGAATCGTTCTTTACGAATATAATTTTATCAAGAAGTTTACGATACTTAAGAAAAAGTGTCGATAATCACTAAAGTAATATTACGTAGTAATTTTACTTTCAAATAAGGTCTATGATCCGTTTCTTAGCCAACCAAAACATTATGATATACATCTTACCTTACGAGAATTTTATGTAAATCCTTAAAAATCTGAGTGTGGCACACGCATCCAACCCAACCATACCGCCATATTTATACTCCTATAAACGCGCACCTATGTGCTGACACAAACTACACCGGTGATGACAATCGTGCTCGGACCTTTTCTCTCTATCGCCCCAAGGGTTTGTGTATCTGGTATGTTTGCGGTACCCACGACTCAAGTCTCGAACCTAGTGCGGGGCTGTGAGTGTGAAAGCGTAAAAATTAAAGGTAATAGCTTTTTTTTTCCACTAAAATGCATCATCACCTTCCATATAGGTTCTTAGAGTTGCGTCACAAATACAACTTTTAAGTACCTACCTATATAAGTACCAACTTAATATAGGTAGTGTACCTACATCAAACTATGGTGTAACAGGCAATAACTATCACTAGTTTTTGTCGGTGATTGCACCTATCAAAGTTATCAATCTAGACGTAACTCCGAAAGCTCTACAATTATCTCCTACGAGGACTATCCCTTTCGGACCTATTGTTCTTCCGTATACACTCGTATAAAATAATCGAAGTCCATGTATCCAGTACCATTACATTTGTTCCCTTCGGACAACAAACATCATTTGCAAAATGAGTTTCAAGATTTTGGTAAGTATCCACACGATATTACGACTCACGCTTAGCGTACCTAATACGATATGTGTGAACTTTTATTTACTGTGCTTTAAAGATTACAAATTTCCCACAAAATTCGGTATAATTACTATTTAGGAAGTAAAGAACTCAAAATTATGAAAATACTTCAGAGAATTCTGATTGACTTTGGACTTATAAACAAAATGGCTGTACCGATTTTCACCGAACACATCTAAGAACCATCCTCAATAAACTAAAACTTATTTGCAATTAAAAAACGCATTAAAATAGGCATATCCGTTTGGGTGCTACGATGAGACAGACAGTAAGACAGACGTACTAACAGACAGGTGTCAAAATTAAAAACCCCTTATCATTATAAAAACAGACCAATGCATTCTATAATTTTGAAGCGATGATAGCGTAGAAGCTATAAGTCCGCCTCCCGATCGGGTGGTCATAGTTTCGAATCCGACGACGCGACGGGCTTGAACTTTCGGTGAAGGTAAAACCGAGATGAAATGCATAGTGATAGAGCATATTCTCGTGCTCGCATGACTGCCACCTTGTACCATCGATCAAAAAGCGTATTTTCCTGCACTGTGGTATACAGTGGTACACCAACACAAGAAACAAAGCTATCCTTGATAGCCAGTCTAGGCCCAGCAACCATCCATCCATCGACAATAATTTTCATCACTACAATTATCATGAGATAAAGGTCAAAGGCTAACCTTTTAGAAATAGAATAAAGACTAGAGGTAGTAATTTAAGCTATATTTTAAGTTTGTTCCACACATTCTATTTCAATTTCAGCTGTTAGTTGTGTCCGTCGTCGCGGCTGGCACTACTGGTAGCCAGCCAGACAAGAGGAGCCTCCCAGGAGGTTGGGAGCCCGTGGCGTGGCCAGCTCCGCCTGCCTGGCCCCAGCCGTTGCATGGAAATGGTACGTATCTCAAACTAAATCTCAATAGTCATGCCGATGATGACGACATATAATGTCCAGGTGCTAGTTGGGTTTGGGAGCTGAAATAGTCACGTGTTTTTGAAATGGCTGAAATAAGATTATTTACTTTTTCTACTCCAGTATCTTCGCCATTTTGAAACATTCCTAAAACTGAATCGACAAAGAAATCCATAGTACATATAACTAATTATCGAACCTGTACGACCTGTACCTGTACCTGTAAAATACGATTGTTCGAATTGGTAGAAATTTCAGTTGATTCGATGTTCATAACAAAAGAAAATCGCTCGATTTCGACGTCGATGTGACGCCCGGAATAGACCCCCTGCTTACAAAATTTCACCAGAATCGGTTGAGAAATGCGATATGTAGAAGTGAACAGCCGGACATCAGACCCCCTATTACGTATCTTTGTTGCACGCGGTTTCAATTAAAATTAAGCAAAAATGAACCTTATTTCTTAGGAGTTTTGTCAATTTAGTATTGAAACCGTTTGCAACAAAGATAGGTAATCGGGGGGCTGGACATACGAAAGCATTGTTGCCAAAGCTGAAACGGAGACGTTTTGCATGCCCTTCGCGCTTAAATAAGTCAATAAGTGTCAATCGCGCTGTCAATAAGAGTAACACTATCCTACTAATATGCTACTAATCCTACTAATATTATAAATCCGAAAGTTTGTGTGTAAGTGTGTAAGTATGTTTGTTCCCTCTTCACGCTTTAACGGCTGAACGGATTTGGATGAAATTTGTAATGTACATAGATTATACCTAGGATTAACACATAGGCTACTTTTTAACTTGATAATAGTGGGCGAAGCCGCGGGGCACGGCTAGTATTATAAATCCGGAAGTTTGTGTGTAAGTGGGTAAGTATGTTTGTTCCCTCTTCACGCTTTAACGGCTAAACGAATTTGGATGAAATTTGGAATGTGCATAGATTATACCTAGGATTAACACATAGACTACTTTTTAACTTGATAATAGCGGTCGAAGCCGCGGGGCACGGCTAGTTAACAAATACGATCATAATTTCGTCATAATCGTTCATTTTGTCGATCAGACCTAAGCGCAGACGTAGCGGGCGCAGTAGCAGCTGCTAAAGCCGCAGCTGCAGCGGTGATGGCGGCGCAGCATGACGTAGCGGCAGCCAAACATGCTGCTCTGGAGCAGCAGAGCGCTGCCAGTGTTAAGGGGGTCGCAGCAGCTCAAGCAGCACATAAGAGGTATCTCCTACACGTCACAATAGCATCACTTTACTTTAGTAGATATCTTAATATTTTAAAGCTGAAAGTTGGTGAGTGTATTTTGACGACCCAGTTGGCGCAGTGGACAGGTGTCCGCCCTCTGCGCCGTGGGTCCTGGGTTCGATTCCCGGCAGGGTATTTGTGCTTCTGGTTCTGGGTGTAATGTGTGTGTGAAGTGAATGTTTCCGGCACCCACGATACAAGTCTTTGAACTTAGTGTGGGGTTGAGTGTGATTGCGTTTGTTTGTTTGTTTTTATTTGCATGTTTGTTACTTCTTCAAGCTCAAACGGCTGAGCCAATTTAAATAAAATTTTATATGGAGGTAACTGACACCCTGGATTAACACATATGCTTTTTATCCCGGAATTCCCACGGGTCCGGAACTTACGCGGGTAAAACCGGGTACAGCCAGTATGAAATAAAACCGGATGCCGTTATAATTCACCTGATTGATTAAACATAGGTACTAATTTGATTAGTAGGCTTAATTCACCTATGAAGTATATACCTAATCATCACTTTCCATCAGGTGAGATAGTGGTCAAATGCTTGCCTATCGGGCATAAAAATTAACCTTGGTGAATTAAGTATTCAAAATATTTAGAGTACATTTGAATACTTGATTCACCCAGCTGCATCAGTATAGTAAAAGCTTTTCCACCATATGTATACAATTAGTTTTTTTATGTACGATAGGCAAGCGTTTGACCACAATCTTACCTGATGGAAAGCGATGATGCGGCCGAAGACGTAGCACGCCTGCCTAGAAGGTTCACTCTTGACTTGAAGACTCCCAGATTATACCGTTTGGGGAACAAAGACGAGGGCAATGAGTTCCACTTCGTCGCTGTACGGATGATAAAGGTAGAAGCGAAACGCTTCGAGCGAACTGGAGGTATGTCAACCATATATGGATGACATTTGACAGTTTGTCTTGTTGTAAGATTGTAAAACGGGCATGGGAGAATTAGCTCGTGTAAACTCTAGTAATGTTTGCACATAATCTTAGTTTGGTTCAATATATTAGCCAGCGCTGTTTGCGATGACAGGGCGGCGCAGCCAAATGTGGCCACTTTTGCATTGCATATGCAAAATAACAATGCGAGAGCTTTTTTTTCACCCTTTATCTTTCTCATCTCTGATCTCAAACTGCAGGCTAGGGTCACACAGAAGATACAAAATTGTCTATTCATATGTTTTTATCAAAATTTTGTGACATATTTCAAGAGCTACTAATGCTATATTTAGGTGCCGTAGTAGTATTGACTATGTAACTAAAAGTATTGGATGGATTAGCAAAATGTACACTGCAACCGAATATTTCGGCAGACCATTCGCACGAAGCATTTCGCTTCCACGTTCATTATAAAATCTGCAAAAGAATGGAACGCCCTGTTGTTTACTGTATTTGCCGATAAATATAATGGGGTTATTCTAGAAGAGAGTGACTGTACTTACTGAGCAAGCGTGTCATCTTCTATCTTATCCTCGTTTTCCATCAGGTGAGATTGTGGTAAAACATTGGCATATTCACAAATAAAAAAATTGTTTGACTAACTCACATAGACTTAGTTACTTATTTATTTTATGTTACCAATCTTGTTTCAATAGCGAAGAAGCATCACGCCTAGCCCGTGCGCATGCTTTAGAGGCAGCTCAAGCGGCAGTACAAGCTCAAGCCCAGCTCGCGTCTGCACGTGCCAGGGCCGCCGTCGCGCAGAAGGTGGCCGCAGCAAGGGAAGCTGCCGCAGCTAAGGCAATCCAACGTGCAGCTCACAGCCAGGCGGCTAGACTGCAGAACGCTGGTAAGAGCAACCTTGAAACCAACTACAAATTTAGCCAGCATCCGAGCAAGACATTGACGCCGCCACACGAAGGTAAAATCATCGTGGGTAACTGCTGCTGCTAAGACGATCCAATGGGCAGTTCACAGCCAGACTAGACTGCAGAACGCTGGAGCAGCTAGCCTCGAAACAAACTATAAGTTTAGCTATCATCCGAGTGAGACAGTGACGCCGTCGTAGAACGCAGAAAGTGAAGACTCAATGTGGTATGCTGCCGCTGCTAAAGCAATCCAATGGGCAGCTCACAGCCAGGAGGAACGCTGGAAAGTGTAGCTAGCCGCAAAACATTCTACTACTTTATCTCGTATTCGATTGGTTTGGGATACGGTACGCCATTGCATATTGTACTCGTAGAGGCAACCAGCTACGAGTGGCTATGACCAAAGCTATTTATAAGGCGTGGCGGCTAAATTACTGATATATATAGAATACTGATAAACTAATAAAAACAGCATTTGAAATCGTCCACCATAGAATAAAAGCCCTTCCATTGGCTTCTCCATATATTTGTCACAAAATCATTACATATATTTGATAAAGGAGTACTAAATCTAAAAATAAATCTGTCTACGAGCTTAAACACGTTCGCGTTTACCGGGCCAGAATCTCTGTCTAAATATAAAAAAAGATAGGTGGACATAATAAGAGGCGGCTTGATACAACTAGTGTTCTTTGCAGCGGTATAGAAGTAAGCCTTGGAAAATTTGAATATATTTTTCTGAGGAACAGATCATATCTATCGGTCCTATATAACCAGCCACCGTAACGTCTCATACCTAAGCTTGAATTAGAATTGAATCCCACACACCGACTTTCCGGCTCCTATTTAAGATTAGAAATGTATGTAAAGATGCCATTAATGCATTTTGCATCCGTTCTAAGAGTTGATCTCCTAAAATTATCCAACAATCAGCAATTCCTCTAAGACCGGTTCTATATATTCTATATATCCATCATGTGCAAACCAGCATTTGATAGAGCCTGATCTATTTTTCTCGTTGCGGAAAGGTGCGTTTGCAGTGGGAGTCTATAGGAAACTTGCAGGGTAAAAAGGACGAAATAAGGCTTAACGTTATCCTTCCAGACATCGAAGCTCTAAAGCTGTCAGTGATCCAAAGCACGGGTGCTGCCGGAGCAGCCGGGGCAGCTCACCATGCGGCCTCGGCAGCCGCTGCGGCGCTTCGTCCTTCACCCGCAGACTGGCCCAAGCTGGCCTGGGCTCCCGCTCCCGGACCCTGGGCCTGGGCTTAGGAGAACAACCCGAAGAGATTCTTGACTCCTATAGATCAAATAGACTAGTTTTTGAGTCCATGGAAATTGTCGTGTATCTTTTCTTATAAACTACAAAGTTGCTGGAGATCGATAGGCACATTTTCTGCAATGTTGTAGTTATAGGATGCGATGTTGTTTAGACAATGATAGGTTTTTGAGTTTCATTAGCACATAAGTAGATGCTACTAGATAACTATAGCTAGTATTTTGTGTCCTATTCTTGTTTATAATATGAAGGTATGATGTTTTGTACTGAGAGATATTTAAAAGTAAAAGTAAATGTTATTTTGATTGGTAATGTCGCTGATATAATGTTGGTATTGTTTTACTATGATGATATAGATATAAGCATTTAGTCTATTTGAGATAATGAGATACACAAACCATACCTTTACAGTGTTTTCATTAAGGTTTTTTTATACATTTTATTTGTATTAGGTGTTGCTTTAGTTGACTAGATAAGTGCATATCGCTTTTTATCGGAATAAATGGTTCTACTTGACAAATGACTTTTCTCTTATAGACCCGTCACTTACTTACAATAATTAACAGCAAGCATAGCTTAAAAAAACCGACTTCACCTTTAAGATTTCAGATTAAATGTATTAAACACGCATTATTGACGATAACTCAAAAACTAGTGATCAGATCCTGATCAAATTTAAATCTCACCACATGAAAACCAGGTCTTAAACAAACCTTGGAACCTCCTCCTTTTTTGTTAAGTCGGTAGAAAAGAGGTCAGACAAGATTGTATGAGGCTTTTGAGACAACTTATAGAACGAGAAGCTTATACAAAAATTCACCTTATTATCTCTCATTCCAGGGTTGATCACTAATTTGACTGGACTTATCATTCTCATTGCATCCATTCATTTTTTCATTCAATCATCTACCGAGAGGACGTCGAATGAATTGAATAGTTGACGCTTCTCCATCGCGCATCGATTATTTAGAAAAGTATAACGCCTGCGCGGTCGTCACAGCGACTCTAGTAGGTCCGACCCAAACCCCTTCATCCAGCATCCCTCATCTTAGGCTTCCATTACGTAAATGTTACAAGTTGTTATGATTACACAATGATTCGTTACGATTGAACATGTCTAAGGTACGTTACTGTGTTCGCTATTATGATGTGTAATTGACATAACGCTTTCAGTGTTATTACTTTATTATGTATTCTATTTAGTAAGGATGGGCCAGGGACCTGAATAATTCACGTTTCATCAGAAGTTGGGCCTCACGATGCGATACTAACTTATGTGCTTATTAATTAAATAAGTTCAGTGTTTTTGGGTTTCATATTTTACAGAAGGGTGGAAAATTTCACAGTTCATAACATAACGACATCAGCTGTTGATGACCTTGCTTTAAAAACTCGTAGGCTGTAATTTTGCGAATCTGGCAGTAGAATCGTTAACTTTCATGAGTGCCTCTTTGAGGCTCATGTGAATAAACGATTTCGATATATTTATTTTGATTTTGGAACTGAAAATTAGAAATATTGTTGCATGTTAATGGAGAGAAACATTAATCAGGATCCAATGTAGCCTTTGTGTTAATCCTGGACATGAACTATGTCCCAATTACAAACAAATTATTAATTCAGCATTACAGTGTGAAAGGAAATACACTTGCAGACATTTTCGGATCTTTAATAATATTGTGTGATACATCAAATAATTTAGTAGGTATTATAGGTATATCTTCAGTAAGATGTTAACTCGTAATTAATTTGGTACCTACTTAATAACGGCGGATATTAGACCATTCAATATTTTTATCATACAGCGTAATAAATAAGATGTACCTATATTGCAGGCGCTGAAGGTTCATTGTAGCGTCTGCAGTGTATTTTTTCGAACAACAGAGAGCACAAAGAAACTGTAGTAAATTTTTTATTTTTGTTACTTTTCTAAAACTAGTTAAGAATCTCATAAGAGTCAGTGAAATGATTCATAGTAACTATCAATAGAGAAGTAGATAGGTCCCTAATAAAATTAAATGTGATAGCGGTTTTTAGAGTTTCAAGGACCCAGTTGGCGCAAAGAACAATTATCTGTCCTCTGCGCCGTGGGTCCTGTGTTAAATTCTAGGAAGGAGCAGTTTTCCTTCCCATTTTGTGCTGGTTCTCGGTACGTTTGTGTCATATGTGAATGTTTCCAGCACCCAAGATACAAGTATTTAACTTGGTGTGGGGCTGTCAGTGTGAATGCTTTTGTTTCCTCAAACAAGTACGCTGGTAAATTCTTAAAAAATATTAATTATCATGTTTTCTCTAGGACGGGATGTGCTTAGCTCGCATCCTGCTGGTGGCACTATTGTGCGGCACCAGCCTGGCCAAAGCCGATGACGACAAAAATGGAGACAAGCGACGAAAAAACTTTTCCAACCCAACTTACTACAACGTGGGAGGAGTACTGTCAAGCAATGAGTCTATTGCCTTCTTCAAAGACACAATCTCGGTATGATCTTTTGGTTTAATAATTGAAACGCAAGCAAAGCTTAAAAAACCGACTTCATCGCTTATATTTCGGTTTTGACTTGACCGGTTACGATAAAATTTATATGGGACCACCTCTGATGTATACTCTACCAAACAAAAAAAAACATCATAATCGATTCATAATTGGCGGAAATATCGCGTAATATACATAAAAAAAAACATACAGTCCAATTGAAAACCTTATTTTTTGAAGTCGGTTAAAAAGTACCTTCTTAGTGTCCACTACAACATTTGATCTAACGTGTACACGTACACTTAAAGAATAACAAATACTGTCACACTCACAACCCAACACTAAGTTCAAAGACTTATATCGTGGGTGCCAGAAACATTAACATCACAAACACTTACACACAGAAGCACAAATGTATCTTGGAGATAAAAACTTGTGTTCCAACCGGGAATCGATACCCGCTGCTTGGAAGGCAGACGCGCAACTAACTTATCAACAAGTTGTTCAAAACCAAACAAAGTAGACCAAAAACCTAGAAGCAGTCGCAGATATTATGTACTTAGGGGTCTATGTTTCGCAACGGAATTCCTACTGGATAACACAATCCAAAGTGACATAGGCTTTGAGGAATATTTTTGTAAGCATGACCTGCTTGACGTGTAAGCTAAGTAGGTACCTACATACTCATATTTTTCAATAAACATTTTTAATATTCTTTCAGAGTCTCAACTTCAACTCAAATTATGTGCCCCGGGGAGTGACTTACCACGACTATTCCATCTTAATGGACCCAAATCCAATAAAAACTGCTCTCAATGTATGCAAGGATCTAATCGCTCACAGGGTCAGTCAAATATCATAGTCGGAAAATTTGTTATCCTTTTAATAAGACACTCAAAAAGTTTTTTTATGCCTGATAGGCAAGCATTTGACCACAATCTCACCTGATGGAAAGCGATGATGCGACCGAAGACGTTGCCTAGAAGGTACCTATTCACTCTTGACTTGAAGACTCCCAGATTATACCGTTCGGGGACCAAAGACGAGGGCAATGAGTTCCACTCCTTCGCAGTACGGATGACAAACGTAGGAGCGAAACGCTTCGAGCGAAGTGGATGTATGTCAACCATATATGGATGACGTTTGACAGTTTGTCTTGTTGTTAAACAAAAGTGTTGTGGTAAAACGGACAAGGTGGAATTGAATGGTATAATTTCTACGCACACTCTCTAAAATGTATACGAAATTCCCGAAAACATCCAAATACCTAACATCTTATACATTTTAGGTGTATGCAGTGGTGGTCTCTCATCCACTCACAGGAGATTTATCACCAGCCGCTGTATCCTACACGTGCGGTTTCTACCACATACCAGTGATTGGCATTTCTTCAAGAGACTCTGCTTTTTCGGACAAAAACATTCACGTTTCATTTCTGCGAACAGTGCCACCGTATTCCCACCAGGCAGATGTGTGGGTCGATGTCCTAAAGCACTTCAACTATATGAAGGTCATAGTTATTCACAGCTCTGACACAGATGGCAGGGCGATACTTGGACGGTGAGTTTGTCCCCTCATATTTCGCACAAGTAAAGTATACTATCTTCTAATACTATAAGAATCTTTGTCCTGATTCACTGACTGACTGACTGACTGACTTAGAACCAATGCACAGCCTAAACCGCTGGTCGTAGAGACTTGAAATTTGGAGGGTACATTTGTCTTAGTACGTAGGGGTGTAGTAAGAATGGTTTTTGAAAATTCCACCCTGAAGAGGTTAAATGGAGTGAAAACGTTTCTATTAAAATATCTTTGTTTTTGAAGTTATAGCGATAAATTGGTATTTGAGTAGTTCATTTAATATAAAAATGTAATAATATTTTTAATACTTAATTAACGCAGGCAAAGCCGCGTGACTCAGCTAGTAATGTAGGTTAAGATATTTATAATGTTGTTAAGATATGAAGACTAGCCAACCAAAATCAAAATCGTTTATTCACATGGGCCTCAAAGAGGTTCTCATGAAAGTTAATGATTCTACTGCCAGATTCGCAAAATTACAGCCAATTTTTTATTACAACGTTATAATATATGTTGAGTTGTTCGTTATTATTATGTTAAATTGCACTTCCGTAAAGGGCAACTGTTGAAACCTAACATTATTTTTGTAAGAACTTGGTACACAGGTTTTGGCAATAAAAAAAAAAAAATTTGTGATTAAAGATTGAATGACTCACTAATACTTTATTGACAAAGACGAAAATGTTGAGATGAATTTGTACGTGAAAAATTTGAGATGATTTGCTAATTGCAAAAATTTTGAATGCCTTTACAGCTTCCAAACGACGTCCCAAAGTATAGACGAGGATATAGACCGCAAAGTCGTGGTAGAGCAAGTGATAGAGTTTGAACCTGGCCTAGATTCTTTCAGTGATAGGTTGATGGACGTAAAGAGTGCTCAGGCTCGAGTTTTTCTTATGTACGCGAGGTAAGGCACTTTAATTCAGAAACACTATTAACATTTCCAAAGATGAATATCAAAACAAGCAATTGTTTTACTATTTTAAATTATAGCAAACAAGATGCTGAAATAATATTTCGAGACGCGACGTTCCTCAACATGACGACAGCGGGCTACGTGTGGATGGTGACAGAACAAGCTTTGGACGCAGCCAATGCACCTGAAGGTCTTCTCGGATTGAGACTTGTAAATGCCACTAATGAAAGAGCTCATATCCAGGATTCTATGTAAGTGCATTTTTATATTAGCCGACATATCAGCGACTGCATATTGCTAATTTGAGTCCCTGATCTCATAAAATGTAGTATGACCAAGTAGGTAGGTATCTACTCTTATATGAGAACTGGAACTCAAATGTTCGTGCCAGTAGCATTCAACTTTGTTTGTAGCTATGTACTTGCATCGGCAATAAGAGATATGAACACTTCTGAGGAGATCCACGCACCTCCATCAGATTGTGACAATTCTGGATCGATCTGGACAACAGGGCGCCTTCTATTCGACTACATTCGAAAGCAAAAGTTGGAAAATGGAGAGACCGGTTACGTGGCTTTCGATGACCATGGAGATAGAGTTCATGCAGAATATGATATGGTTAATGTAAGAGCTGAAGGAGAACATGTTGCAGTTGGCAAATATTTTTACTCGAAGGTATTTGGAAGACAATTTTTAAACTTTCATTTTCAACACTGAATATTAGATATTAATTAATACGTTTTTGTTTAGGAAACCCAGAAAATGCGTCTAGAATTAAAGGAACATGAGATTATTTGGATGGGCCGTAGTCCTTCCAAACCAGAAGGCTTTATGATACCGACACACTTAAAGGTATTATTTTTACTTAGAGTAGGTATAAGATAATCGTAAGTCCTCTAAATTCTATAGTCTTATTGTTGTCCTACTTTTTAAGGTTTTGACGATTGAAGAAAAACCTTTTGTCTACGCTCGTCGCATTGATGACGGCAGTGAATGTTCTCCGGAGGAAATTCCCTGTCCTCATTATAATGCCAGTGATGATACTGGTAAGCGAGACGAAATATCGACTTTTTTCCTCATAAAAGAATTCTCCTTTATTATACTCTTCATTTTTACAGACCAACTATTTTGCTGCAAAGGATTCTGTATGGACTTGTTGCGATATCTTTCGAAGTCGATAAATTTTACTTACTCACTGGCTCTGTCACCAGACGGCCAATTTGGGCACTATGTGATAAAGAACGATTCGATACCCGGTGCTAAAAAAGAATGGACTGGATTGATTGGTAAGTTCTCAATCTAGTAATAAAATAAGACAAATATATCCTTTAACTCGTACAAGTAGGAGGTGAAAGTTAGCCGTATTACAAATACATTTCCAGTACTGACATACCTATTTATTGTAAACTTCAGACGTAGATATTGCTATTTTTTCCTCTAAACTAAACAAAAACATATTACAGGTGAGCTGGTATACGAAAGAGCTGACATGATCGTGGCCCCACTTACCATCAACCCTGAAAGGGCAGAATTCATTGAATTCAGCAAGCCTTTCAAGTATCAGGGCATAACCATTCTGGAGAAGAAGGTATTCCTAAAGCCATTCCTAAAAGGCTCGATGTCTAAACAATGAACTTCTTCACATAATACAGACGTAGAAACTTACCCATTATCTCTTTATTTCCAGCCGTCACGCTCTTCTACGCTGGTATCGTTCTTGCAACCGTTCTCCAATACTCTCTGGATTCTGGTGATGGTATCAGTGCATGTGGTGGCCTTGGTCCTATACCTACTCGATAGGTTTTCCCCATTCGGAAGATTTAAGCTGGCCAACATTGACGGCACAGAAGAAGATGCATTAAACCTTTCGAGTGCAATCTGGTTTGCTTGGGGTGTATTACTGAACAGTGGGATTGGTGAAGGTGAAGTCTTTTTATACTGTTTCTTTAACTTCTGCCTGCTCTGTATCTTCCTTATGGATTTTATTGTAATGTTGTGGGTATTTCGTTTCAGGCACTCCTCGAAGTTTTTCTGCAAGAGTTCTCGGCATGGTTTGGGCAGGATTTGCGATGATCATTGTAGCTTCTTATACTGCCAATTTAGCTGCTTTCCTCGTTCTGGAGCGTCCTAAAACTAAGCTAACAGGGATCAATGATGCTAGAGTACGTAACATAAAATTGTAATGTCATAGTCAATATTGCATGCAAGTCACTGATTCTAAGCCTTCTGTTTTAGCTGAGAAACACGATGGAAAATTTGACCTGCGCTACAGTAAAAGGTTCTGCTGTGGACATGTACTTCCGAAGACAAGTAGAATTATCCAACATGTATCGAACCATGGAAGCAAATAACTATGATAACGCCGAACTGGCTATACAAGACGTCAAAAAAGGGTAAGTACTTCTTATTTGTATAATGTTAATGACTCTCAGATAATAAAGAACAAAAAACATAAAGAATATTTGCAACTTTCAGGAAACTGATGGCATTCATTTGGGACTCCTCACGGCTCGAGTTTGAAGCGGCCCAAGACTGCGAGCTCGTGACTGCCGGAGAACTCTTTGGGAGATCGGGTTATGGAGTTGGATTGCAAAAAGGATCTCCGTGGGCCGACTTAGTCACTTTGGCTATATTGGACTTTCACGAAAGTAAGTAACCTACATACGTAGACTAAAGGTTACTGAGCGGTGAAAAGATGGTCGAGGGATTTCGAGTGACATTTTCATAACCATTGCAGGTGGTATAATGGAATCTCTGGACAACCAATGGATTCTCAGAAACAATATGTTAAATTGCGAAGAAAACGAAAAGACACCTAATACTTTAGGACTGAAAAACATGGCTGGGGTGTTCATACTCGTATTGGCCGGCATTATTGGAGGAATCGTTCTTATAGTCATTGAGGTGGTGTACAAACGGCATCAGATCAAAAAGCAGAAGAGGATGGAGATCGCCAGACACGCGGCCGACCGGTGGAGAGGGGCAGTTGAGGTAAACAGGGCCAAGGCTGACGCCATGAACGTGGACCACTTCAACAACTTCAAACACCATATTGAGAGTAAAATGTGAACGACTCGTGCAAGCCGATGGCCCTTTATGACGACACACACGCTTTAATGTAGCTCAGGGATAGCGAACCACTAATCAAATTATAGAGTCCCTTCCCATATTTTATGAGCAATTATAGAAATAGATTTTAGGACAGAATCGTCAATTTGCAATTAGAAGTTCCCCATAAGACTGTTGCACTTTGGTTTCGCCATCCCCGATGTAGGCTTTTAACTATTGTTAGAAACCAATATTTATTCTATATAATAAACAATTTTCACGTTCATTTAGCTTGTTAATTTCAATCACTAAGCTGTCCCCACCGCTTTAATCTCGTGGATCATCAGTCACCTTGCTGGAAGCAGTAGTAATATCGATGTCGTAAGTAGACTTATGTTGGTGTGTAGTTTTTTTTACATTTTGGGTCTTACGGTGTTGAAAATGATGTTTCAGAAACGCAAGACGCTGCGTGCTTCACTGATGCCGTCGCAGAGAAGGGCCAAGTCGAATGGAGTGAAGGAAGCTGGCAGCATCAGCTTGGCCGTAGATCGAGGAGCGCGTCGGCGAGATGAGCCGAGAGTACCGCGATACTTACCCGCGTACACCCCAGACGTTTCACATTTAGTAGTATAAGATTCACATTCGTCCTTGTATTAGAATTTACATTTGAGTGTCAAATCGTATAAATGAATATTCGTGTAGTTGTAACGTAATATGCGTGACGCCTAACAATTTCGCGCAATGTTTACTCAAAGCACACGGTAATTGTTAGGAGTACAGGGTAAGGCCGCAAGAACCTGCCTTTTTTATAGTTTAACATTTTAGTTAGACTTATGTTAGAAAACGCATTTGTAGGCACTAATAATAATAATATACCTAGATAGTTTTTGGATGTTAATCGCTCAATGTTGACGTTAGACTAATTAAGTATCCTAAAATATATGAATTTAAATAACCATATTATACGAATTGATCTCACATTTTTCGAATTTATATCGTTGTTTCTATTCAAATATTTAACAACAGTTATTTCTAACAATTGCCTAATACTAAACCAAGAGTAATTAATTATTTTTACAGTGTATTCTCATGAGTTAGCAATATTTTTACATAAGTATTAATATATTTTACGAATTCGTGTGCCAATCTTTATACAATTGTTATTTTTGTAATTTATATTTGAATGTGTTGTGAGTTTCAGAGGCAATAAATTATGTTTTACTTACATGAACTATTACTCGATTATCCCAAACGGGATCGTCTATATTGGGTGCATTAATCATATAAATGAAACAGGAATTTAACACATCTATATATTTACACAAGAAATTTAACAGTGCCATACGGGAATTATACATTGTACCTTGTTTAATAAGAGCTATAAAAAACAACTGCTCAAAGCAAGCCAACATGTTACATTGCCAGGATAGAAGAGCGTGGAATGCCGACTCTGTTGCGAAGTGGATCGTTGACACCACACTGCGGGCAGCCAAATCTTTTCATCGATTTAAGTGAACCTAGCGTGGGATGCTGCCGTCAACACTCCATCTCGCAGCATCGCCGGAAACCCACACTACCAGTAACATACACGAGAAAAATATTTACCGATAACATTCAATTACATCAAGATTATTCTGAAATACATCGAATATTATATAACATCGAGCTACGGCAGGAAGCTGTGAACTTGTGCTTAATACTGTGACGAGGTGCCGGCGCCAAACTAGCCCACGTCGAGCTTACGAGTAACATCTTAATTAAACAGTTTCCAAAGCCTATAAACTACGTCCTCTATAATATACGCTACGAATGAATTGTAGTAATCGAATATTTTATTATAACACTGTCGTTAAAAAGCGGCGAAACTAATGTACAGTCGAGCGTCAGCGAGAGCCAGGAATCGTAAACACGGATCGAGGCTTACATTTCTGGCGACTTTTCTGGACCACCGAAACTGTTTATGATTAATTAGGCAAAGGAAACACTTACGATATAAGATTAAGTTCTACATACAAGGAGAGTTAAGATTATATAGTTAGTATTAGTGGTGCGGTGGTCGCACGTGGGGTTTAATCGGTGAATTTGCGGTTAGGGTTGGGTCCGAACAGAGCGCTACGAATCTCTGGCAGCAGCTGCTGAGCGATCAGCTCCAGACGGGACTCCAGGGTGTTGGTGATCTGCAACGTGACACACCGTTCAGTACCGCCGGTCTATCCATCGATGTACCTATTCCACTGGCCAGACCCAGATATACAAGAACCATAGAAACAACAGAGCATCATGAATCGAAAATTACATTATTTTAATTTACAGGTAACAATGGTAAATAAAAAATATATTGAACTATGTGATAGACGTGGACTGTGAGAGTGTGTATTTGTAAACAAAATCTGGTTTTAGTTCAGAAAATCAAAAATTGTGACTTCGATCCTTCGACATCATAGTGAAGATGTAACAGTTACACAGAGATTTACAAGAACAT
Source organism: Lomographa bimaculata (assembly GCA_948107665.1). Classification (NCBI taxonomy): domain Eukaryota; kingdom Metazoa; phylum Arthropoda; class Insecta; order Lepidoptera; family Geometridae; genus Lomographa; species Lomographa bimaculata. The sequence goes on along the minus strand of OX403604.1, from coordinate 9,232,157 downwards.
GGTGTACAACAACCCGAACGATTTCCGAACTATGCATCGAGAGTGAATCACATAGAGTGTGATCTGCTCCGATGAATTTTAGATAGAATAATTGGTGTGTGAATTCCAACAATTGCATCGAGAGTAAGGCATTCGTTCCGAGACTGCTGCTCCGATGAAGCTTTAGATAAGCTAACCGCGTCGCCGGAAGATTAGTGCAAAACGCAGAATATTTCATTAGATCATGGAAAGAATAATTGGTTTACCTTGATACGTCCGCGCGCGGCGACGAGTTCAACGCCCCCGCAAGTTTCGGCGGGAAGGTAGTGCTCACCGTCGATCTTGATCTGCACATCCTTCTTGATCTTGTCCTTGTAATCGGCAGACGCGCGTCCGAGGACGGATTCTACGAGCCCCTTGTCCGATTGACGGACGCGAAGCGTGACAGTAGGCTCCATCAGCTGGGGAATGTACGCTTTCATACAATCAACAGCCAAAAGACTGGCGATAGTAAGGTAATCGAGTCTAAACTGCTGACTTCGTTGTAAGATTTTATTGCCTATCGGTTTTATATCGTTTTTTTCCGATGGTAGAAAGGGGACAGGGAAATGTATAATGAGGGGGAATAGATCATGAAAACCAGTTGCACTCGTCGAAAAAGACAGACAATCTGGCAACCTTGCGACGATGCTCTAGGCTTTGGAGCCTTGCGTCGATCAACTGCACGTTACCTACAAGTCTCTTGGCTCTGCATTCAATTGTTTCAAGTGCCTCAAACTGGTACTTTGCTGAGCCATCTCAAAAATGAGAGCAGTACTCCATACACGAACATTCGCGGAACGTGCGCAGTTACATAAGTCAATTGCCACGTTCCCTTTTTACCATTTAGACAATAAGACAAACTGACAAACGTCATCCATTAATAGTTGACATATTTCCTGTTCACTCGAAATGCTTTTCTTGTTCATCATCCGAACGGTTTACGCTCTATGCCCGCGTTTACGTTCTACGACCGGTATAATCTTGGAATCCTCAAGTCTAGAGTGTATAGGTATCTTCGGCCGCATCATCGCTTACTATCAGGTATGGTAATGAGCAAATGCTTGCTTATCACGAACATAAAATATTTAAAAAAACACGCTAAGTAGTAGGATTCGCGCCCATACTATACAGGTATACCTCATGTTCCATGCTAAAACCTCACTACATTGGAGCAGTTTCTATGTCTTCCAACCAAGCCATCTCCAATATTCAAGGAACTGTGATGGCTTAGATAGTATCCAGTTATGGTATTCTTGTCTAAGTTCAAATAAAATTGAATACCGTTACTGGAATGCAATACCATTCATGGAACGGAATTTCATACCTGGAATGGAATCCGATGCCTGGAATGGAATATAATACTGTACCTGGAATAGAGCCTGCACGATGAGAGTGACGAGCAGATCGGTGTAAAGCTTGTTGTCGCTGGGCACTTCAGCCAGGCGCAAGCGAGCCGCGTCGAGTACATTACGTACGTGGTCTTCACGTACTTTGAGCACCTTGAGACGCGCTTGGTTCAGCATGTTCGAAGATTGGCTGCGGGTGGGAAACGTGTGTACTACAGCCATGTGATACAAACACAAGCATTATATGTAGAGATCTTTTAATAGTTGTAAAGGATGGAAAGAAAAATATGACTAGATGGCATCTAACATAATCCGCGCGCGATAAGAATTGGATGGAACCTTGTTAAAGTAAATCGTAAATGACAGTTTTCAGGTAGCGTTAGCAAAAAAGTTCTGAATATGAATTGTAAATAAGTTATTTCTACGATCTATCAAAGAGTTATGAAAATACAAAAAAATGCGCATCTCAGTTCCAAAAGGTCGCATCCCATTCTCAACGCGCGCGGATTATACTCAAAATACTCGTAGAGAGGGCGTATTAGGTAAAAGGGGAGGTTTACAAGGTAAAATCTCATTTAAAGATGGGGGTTAATGGTAATTTCTACTTATTACTTCAGTGTAACAGGTAATAATTCCTGTTAATTACCTTTGTACTCATTGTTAATTGATAGCAAATTTAATATCGTTTTGTAGATACAGCTATCAAAATAACATAAAAATGTACATTCCAATGGATACATTTTTATATAACATCAGAAAAAGAGAAACCAACGACACAAGTTATAGAACTAAATGTGGTGCTTTGAGTGTGTAAGCGAAAAAAAAGTATAAACTATATAAATGCGTCTATTAGCTATTAGTTACCAAAACACCTTATATAATTTGTAATACATATAACTGGTGTTTCAGTAGCTATCCTTAAGAGCCAGTGACTAAATAATTGTTGAGGGTGGTATCACATACCAATATATGAGGTGTTGGTGAAATGCCATCTGACTTTGAGAGTTATTCATTTATAGTAAATAAATTGAACTGCATGTTGGTTAGTTGAGTGCGGGTTTGCCTTCTAAGCAGGGGTATCGGGTTTGATTCCCAATGGGAACACAAGTTTTCACCCAAGGGGAAGTTTGTTTTCTATTAGTGTGTGTGTAATGTAAATGTTTCCGGCACCCACGACACAAATCATCAAACTTACTGTGCTTCGTGGGTGAGTGTATATTATTTTAAGAAAAAGAAAAAAAATTTATTGCATTTGAATTTAGTACTATTGATTTATTGATGTAATATAAAATGAATAGTGCTGTCTGTAGTAAATTTAGAGTAGGTAAATCTCCGATTTCATGCCTAATCTTTCAAGATAACTTTATGCAATCATTCTTATCACACCATTTAGGCCTGTACTTGCAAAAGAACTATAGTAAAACCATTGCATAAAATCATTAACTGACCTAAAAAAGTAGGAGGTAATGTATTAGTAGCATATTTTTATGTATAGTGTACTCCTATGGCTTATAGATTTTTGGGTTGATTGTTGCAATTAGTTTTTTATAGATCGAGCAAACCGAGATCTTTAAATTGACAGAGGTGCTTCAGCACTTTGTCCAGTCTGTCTGTCAGAGGCATCTAAACCATATAAGGAACTAATTTAAAATTCTCAGAGAAAATGTAGTTTTGGCCCAAAGCCAATAATGACAATTAAAATTATTTAAATAAATGTTTTTTTTCTGCCCGATTGGTGTTTTGTTAATTTTTTAACGAAACCGTTTATTTAAAAAGTCTTCATTGAAAAATTACATCCTGGTAGGACATCAAACTCACCACTGGAACAGTTATGCCAGCACCCCAAAACCACACTCTGCTATTTTAAGGAGCTGGGGTGGATGGGGTAGTTCCTGGCAGGGGGAAATGCACAATACACCCCAAGCGGGACGTCAGTGCAGGCATTAACGCCCCCATATTAAATAAGAATAAGACATCAAACTGACTGTTTGAAAAACTTTATTTAAATTAGAGTTATTTTTAATCCAGCTTTAATGTTGTCAAGTTTTTTGTTTATAAATTGTATCAACATTATACTCATCTCTTGAGTGATCTCTATGATATTAACCCGTAAACAGTTGCCAATGTGTTATGAGCTATGTTTGTGTACATTGTTTTTCCGGACCTTGGAAAAATAATGTACACAAACATATTAATTGTTCACATGGTAAGATAATATTGAACTACTCGTTGACTTAGTTGGCTGGTGTTTCGCCTACTTGGCGGGGGTATCGGGTTCGATTCCCGGCGGAAAAACAAGTTTTCTCCTCAAGGAAAATTTGTGTTTTGTTACTGGTTGTGTGATGTGAATATTCCCAGCACCCATGAAACAAGTCATCGAACTTAGTGTAGGGCTTTTTCTGTGAAAGTGTTAAGCATTTATATTTATTATACATTGACCCAAAACTTGACCCATAGGTTAGTGTCTAAATCAAGGAGAATTCCAGTATCCTATTGGAAACAATGTGAGCTGGAAAAATCTAAACTGAAGCAGTATGTTCAAAGGATGATAACTATAACTTCTTTCTGTATGCTACACTGCACCAGCTACATTTGATATTGTACTGTAGAATTTACACACTTGACACTTTAAGTCATTATACTACCTATCCCTATAGTCACATGACTTTTTCATTTAATATTTTGTGATATTTTGTCCAGGATTAAGAATTATTTCAATGTCTTATAAACTGGGATGAAAGATTTGTTAATGGAGGTCTATATTAGGTAATATAGATTGAGTTGGCAACAGTAAGTTGAATAGGAGTATTTGTCACATGTGACTTCAGTTATGTTAGTCTTCAGTTGTGAACATGAAACAGATCAATTCTTGAATTCAACTCTGTAAATTCTTGAATTCAACTCTGTAGTGTACAGTTGATATGTTTCATGTTCACATGTGTGTTCATATAACTTATTTCATTTTAATGACATAATTATAGAACGCTTCTCATTGGACTTTTGAACTATCTGTGCATATTTATGTCTAAAATGGCAATGCAATAAAATATTAACATACAGTATATGTGGACTCTGCAAGACAAGTTCACACTTGTCTAAAACCGTCTTCCGACTAATAGAACTGGACTCTGTACTGGCTTAAACTTTTAACAGAGAAGTAGGTATGAGTAGTTATGAAACCATAACTTGATGGTGGTGTTTTTGATAGAAGGGAAGATATGAGAATGGTGATTGAGGAATATAAATGTGACCTACATCTTTTTCTGCAGTTCAACTTGTTTTTCTTTTTTCTCATAGTACTCCATGATCTTGAGTCGCTGCTGCTGCACCAGGCGACCCTTCTCAATGTTGAACTCCTCCTCAGCCTTAGCATCAATTTCTTCAGCCTTTTCATTGGCCTCTTGTTCGATGAAGGCCATCATGTGCTTGATCTGTTACCATAAAATAAAGTCTCCAGTCATATACCATTGTTATTACCAAAATCGGGCGCATTCTACTATCGTCTCAACAAGAGCAATTAGGTCGCCCGTCGCAAGAGCTATATCTTCGATCAATTATCCTGACAAGACGGTGTCGACGGACGTACAACGTGAACCTCTCGTTTAGATACATTTCACAAACGTACCTGCTTTTGAACATCTGCGTCGCTGAGCGCCATGGCTGATAGTTATTATTTAGCACCACTAACACGAAAAACAACCGATTTAGAGCCAGAAAATCAAAAACTGGCTCGAAGAAGTAAGACGACGCCTATCAGACGTGCTCCTTCATTTAACAATCATATGATCCCGGTGTTGCCATTTAATTTAAAAGTCACATTCAAAACCAGAGACATTTTATTTTATCTATTTACCTATTCACAAGTCAACAATTCGTCCATCATCAAACATTCAACTTCATTCATAACAATCATATCTGTAATATGCTAAAAACATAACACCTTTTTATTCACTTTATATAAAGTAAGGTACGTTACATAAAGTGAGTTTCCTTATTATACATATAATAAAAAATAATAAATATGTTTGTGATTAGAAGATATACAATCTGATGTTATACTATTTCGTAGAAAGTTTTATTGATTTTTAAATAACACATTTTAATATAAACAACAATTACATTTTTGTCTCTTATGAATGCCATTCCAAAGGAGAGTGACTTTGGTTATGGTGAGGGGATAGAATCATAGACTTAAAAAAAATATATATTAATAAGTTTAATGTGTTTACAATTTTACGCTAATATTGAAAGTAATAAATAAAATGTTTATGATTAAGAATATAAATGCAGTTTCATCATTGTGCGTCATGAGCATGATGTATATAACTTATATAATATGTCTGCACTGATGTCACGCTCAGGGTGTATTGCGCATTTCCCCCTGCTAGAAGTTAGCTCAGCTACCCCAATTACTTTATATTATCGGAGTGTGTCTTTGGGTCCCTGGCACAATTTCTGCAGTGGTGAAGATATAAGTGTACATGATTTCCACTATCAATTATATGAAATTATATTATTTTTATGAAAATAGAGAATTAATTTTATGGGTACCATTATAGACTGGTCATCGACTCTGGCTAAAGCTATCAATACTACCGTAAAGATACCACAACGATACACTTTATTCTTCTCGATACAGATAACGAAGAAGTGAAGCTACTTTACTTGGGCTTGAACCAAATTGCGCTGTTGGATGGGATTATAAATTCCTTTGACACTCCTCCTTGTACAATAGATTTGCCAGGTTCGCCGAAACTAAAAAACTCAATTCGCTCTATCGTTCCGGAAAAAATAATAGTCAACATCAGACAACATTCAACAACATCAAGACCCCATTTCATTTAACAAAATATTCTAATACTAACGTGCAACTATATTCCTGAAGCAGCAATATTTGTTAAAAAAGTATCATAATTTTTTATGCCTAATCTAAAGCGTTGAAAATACATATTGTTGTTACCAGAATCCGAAAAAGAGTTAAATAATAAAGAAGCACAATACATGCTTATTAGAGTTTATAAAAATATTCCCCAAAATATAAAAACCGAACCTAATGATAAATATTTCCAATCAAAACTGCATAAATTACTGATAAACAAATGCTACTACAATATCAATGAATATTTAGAAGATAAAACGTTACGATCTCATTGCTAAATAAAACCTTAAATAAATAACTTGTAGATGCTATGTGAAATTAGAAGATACTAACACTAAAATATCTCACCTCTGATATAATATTAGATAGATGACATACAATTGTTACATACTTGCTTATCCCTACGTTACAGGGTAAATGTGTCTAAAATGGACTGTAGTTTCTACGTTTACTCTTATGACCTATATACTATACATGCAATGCATATAAATAAAAATAAATAAATGAATAAAATAAGTTAACTTAAAGTAACTTTCTATGCCAATTGTTCTGTAAGTACAAAAGTAGACAATAAAGAAAAATGTATCGGCATCTTATTTAAACATCCTAAAAGATTTCGACACTGGCCCTTAGCTTCATTCTAAATTGGAATTTCTGATTCCTACACTGGCGTTTTGTGAGGACTATCTTCGTGCTGTAACTTGATGTGTATGTGGTTGGCTAGGCGTCCTGTAAATAAATGAAATATATCAAGTGTAAGTTAGTTAAACAAACAACATGGACTATCATAGTTGCACAATTTGTGTAATAATATAATATCATATATCATGGGTGTCCGTAAAATTTCATTCACACATCTAGAACCAAAAGTATTAAAATTAAAATTGTGTTCATGCCATGTATCAAACGCAAAAGCTGAAGCGTCGAAATCAAAGATTTGCCCACAGCGCTAATAAGGTCTTCAAAATGTAGGTATTTTAATAATCGTGGAGTTGTTCAATGGTTCTATGGGTACTCTCCTAAAAAATATTGGCTTTTTTCTCGTGGGCAGACGCACATCAGACAGCATCAAGAGTGTAAAAGCAGTAGGGGTAAGTTTGATGTATTTAAAAGGACTGATATTTGCTTCAAAATACGCTATAAAGAAGGACAGTGCAATTTAGGAAAATTAATTTCCACGTTTTATGTTATTAAAATACCCACATCAGATAAAATAAAAAAATGCATGAATGGGTTAAAGCATAGACAATGATGTTTTTCATTCCTTTACGAATATTTATATGTGGCAAGGTAATGAAAATACTGTCAGTCATGATGAAAACTTTGCATTTTATATTATAATCTTTTTTTAAATACACACTAAAATTTCATATTAAAAAATATTCCCTCATTAATAAATACATCTTGATTGTAGTTTTATTTTTTTTAGTTTGATTGTAATGAGTTTATATTTAATAGAAGCTTAACTAAAAATTGCTACTAATTTCCGCTCGTATATAACAATATGGCCGCCAGTTGTTTAGGGTAATGTGGCGTTCGACGAAATTGAGTGAAATAGTTAAAACATTTATTAGTGACGTAAAGATGTATCAAGTTTTCAGCGTTTTATAGCAGTGTTTCATGCTCAGACACTTCCAGACACACTTTGAGCTGGTGTATAAAATTTTGGATGCACACAAATCGTCTTCAAAATTGGACAGTCAACAAACTTTTGTTTATTTCGTTGGAGTGGACTTGTATTATTTCTGCAGAGAATACTCGATTATGAACCATCTATATTTGAACTGAAATTGTGGCACAAGGACTGACGTCGACACATTAGGTAAATATTTGTGTGTAAAGAAACATTCATCCTGGGTCGCCATTGTTTGACAGGACTCGAAATATCCGTCTCAAAGTACTGATAAAGTTACTATACGTACTTTCATTTGTTGTTTTTACAAACGTTATCTCTGTAAGTCTTTGGAGACTTTCAATGATTTATCGCATATGTATACAAGCGTCAATAACACTCGTAGTTTTCTCTCATGAGTTGGAAGTAAAATCTGCAGAAGTCAAGATGTTGCCAATTTTACCGTAATCACAGATGCTTTCACACTTGTTAACTTATTTTGAAACAATTCTAACACAACCGTGTGTAACACGTTTGAAAAATAATTTAAACTCAACTTTATCAGTACTTTTGCAATAGAATGCCTTGAGAAATACTCATGTACTTGTTACAAAAGTGTAATAACTCTTTGTTGTTTTGGATTTGGCCAGTGTGTGTCAATGCATGCCAGAACTGAATGCATTGTACTAATGTCCAGTCAAGATATCAGCTTTGTACAGCAAATTGAAGTTGGAACTCAATCATACACACATTCAGATTATTCTCTGCGTGAAATGTTAGTATATAATAATAAGATTTTTTATTTAGTTGGTTAATTTATGAGAGAATACTTTTTGTACTCAGTAATTATAGTAAATCTGCATAGTAAGAGTTCATGCTATAAAAACATTATCACCTGTCATCTCTTTTGTCTTGTTGCTATGCACATTTGGATAAATGTAGGTCAAACTTTCATTGTCTGTACAGTTTTGTAAATCTGGTTAGCATGTAGAGCATTTCATTTTAAAAGTGAAATATGGGCAAATTATTTTTCAATAACTTAATATTTATCATGCAAAAGTTTGTGAGAGTTGATCTGTAACAGTCTGTATGTTAAACATATATATCTGTAGTGACTGAAAATGTTATTTGGGTAGTGGGTAGTTCTTAGAGAATGCAGTAGTGCAGTAAAACTGCACAGCACTGTCATACAATCATAATACAAATAGTGTAACTATATTTTTATGCTAAAATCTATATGAAATTTTGCTGCAATTCTCAAACGAGTTTTGTTAACAAATGTTTTCTACATTTTTAAATAAAGCAACAGATGACAAATAATAACCCATACCAATTTTTAAAACTGACTATAGAGCCTAATATGACAATTTGTACATAGCTTATACCGAGGATTAACACATAGGCTACTTTTTAACTGATAATAGCAGGTGAAGCTGAGGGGCACGACTATATATATATGGCAGTAGTTGTCTTGTCAGCAAAGCCTCTAATACTTCAAAGAATTGTCATTAATACAATAATTGCTTAAAAGGGGGAAATGAAAAAAACGCCTTTAGCAGGATTGCAGTGCAGACCTATCCAGGCCCGTGTTCGATCTACAGATCACACCTACTAGCGCCATCTATATTTTGTTGTGTATTGGTTAAACTAGATGGCGTTAGTAGTAAAATTAAAACTCGCAAGCGTTTCGTTCGGCGAAACCATGATAGGGATAAGTGGACGTTTGAAATATAACCAGCTCAGGATACGTAAACAAGGCGTTTTATTTACCCTTTCGTCATCCCTAATTAGTACATGGTCCTTATGAGCCGAATTAGCTCAGGCTAAAGTTAGGTCAACGGTTTCGCAGTAGGCCGTTTCCCCCGTACTCGCAGTGGATCGCTGCGCCAGGAGTACGCGGCACTAGCTTTGGAAGCTGTTTTCTGCCAAGCGGAAATAGCTAACAAGCAGTGGAGGAAGGAAGCTCAGCCAGCTCATCAGAGCAAGCTGGTGAGCACCACAGAAAACGTGAGCAGCAAGCAAGAAGGAAGTGGAGCGCCGCCAGTCAGCTGCGCGCACGGAGTACGTAAACGGACAGAAGTGACAGCCAGCCACCCATCGCGTCGGGAACTGACAGCTGTCAGTGACAACATCAGGTGACAGTGAAAGAGTGGAACCAAATCAGTGAGTACTTTCCAATTTTAAAGTGAATTCAGTGGTTATAAAGAAAATATTGACTTGTAAAATTTATTGATTGTGTTTTGGGACTTAGAATAATTTGCATGCAGTTCAGGACTTAGAATAATTTTTAAAAAAGGTGAAATACGGGGAATCCATGCCCGATTTTTAAATTGTTGTTAACAGTTCAAACACTTGTAAAATTTTGAGCATTTTTAAGTTAGTTACTAAATTATAAAGATGGATAGAATCATTAACTTGCAAAAACAAATACAAATTGTTTTAGATAAAGCCTTCAGCAACTATAAGAAAAGTCCGAAAGAAAGAATTACCATTGAATATATCGAGACAAGATTGGAATTATTGGAAAATAATTGGCAATCTTTTCTTGAAAATCATAGAAGGCTATATGAAAGTAGTGAACCAGAAGAGGTAGAAGGATCGGATTATGTTGAGTCAGAAATTTATGACAAAACTGAGGAGACTTATATAGCTTATAAATCACTTTTAAAAGCGGTTAAAAATAAATTAACTCCTACAGCTGATAAGCCACAACGCAACCCTTCCGCGTCAACAGTAGATAAGCCATCCGTGGTAAAGTTGCCAAGGATATCTATCCCACAGTTTTCAGGAAAATATTCAGAATGGACTACTTTTCGCGATTTGTTCACTTCTCTCGTTCATAAAAATGAATCTCTGGACAATGTGCAGAGATTGCATTATCTGAAGGGTCATCTTAGTGGTGAGGCTGCTCAGCTAGTGAGACATACACCGATCACTGATGCCAATTACGAGGAGTGTTGGTCTTTATTAGAAAAAAGGTATGACAATAAAAAGTATCTGTCAAACTGTATATTAAAACGATTGTTCGGTCAACGACGTTTGAATTCGGAATCGGCATCCGGTTTAAAAGATTTGTTAGACACTACTGTAGATTGTTTAAATGCACTGAAAAATTTGGGGATCAATGTGAGTACCTGGGACATCATAGTCATTCATGTTGTTACCTACAAATTAGATCCAGAAACGCGTAAACAGTGGGAGTTGTTTATTTCCAGTGACGAGACTCTCCCAACCATTGATCAGTTTAAGACATTTATTGAACAGCGTTTTAGAGCTTTGGAGTTTATCGAACCACGTAAGTATACCCAGAATAACCCTCAAATCCAAAATACCAAGGTTCTTTTGGCTACCAAATCTCCCAAGATTACGTGCGAATATTGTTCGGATACTCATAAAATGTGTTTTTGTAAAAAGTTTGCTGCGCAATCTATCACAGACAGACGCGAGTTTGTAACTAAAAATAGAATATGTTTTAACTGTCTTGGTAGTAACCACATATCTTATGATTGCAAAAAATCATCAACATGTAGAGTATGTCACAAAAAGCATCATACACTTTTACACCCCTCGGGTAATACGCAGGAAGGCCAGGAAGCAATGAATAGTTCGAAAAATCAGGCTATTGGCAATACTAGTTCAGAAGCCGAACTTCCGATTGTAGCATGCCTTTCTACGGGTCAGGTGAAGAAGCCAAAACAAGTTTTATTGGCTACTGCGATAATCAAAGCCGAATCGAAGAACGGGGCTCCCTTACTAGTGCGTGCCTTAATAGATCAAGGGTCGCAGGCATGCTTCATTACAGAGGATATCGTGCAGCAACTACGACTTAAGAAGATTCCAGCAAATGGAGTAATATCTGGTCTGTCTAATGAAAAGACGATGCAAGCTCACCACAAAGTTCGTGTCCAAGTTAAGTCTCGGGTGGATCCAAATTTTAGGATGGAAATTGAAGCTTACGTTTTAAGCAAGATTACGGCATATCTACCAGAACAAAAGATAGACGTCATAGATTGGGTTGAATTAGATTCTCTGCAGTTAGCAGACCCTCAGTACAACGTACCCAATAAAATTAATATGTTGTTGGGTGCTGATGTTTATGGCACCATTATGAAGGAAGGAATAAAGAAGTGTCCAAATGGATCGCTGATTGTACAGAGCACCACCTTAGGTTGGGTACTTTCAGGTGCAATAAACAAAGACAATGAAAGATGCAATGAACCTTCAATGAAGGTGCGAGTTATGCATGCCCAGGTCAATGAAAATGAAATTTTGAAAAAGTTTTGGGAAGTAGAAGAGAATACCTTCTACAGTACAAAGAAAATATTGAGCGAAGAAGAACAAAGGTGTGAAAAGATTTATGAAAATACTACTACAAGATCAAAAGAAGGAAGGTATACAGTGAACTTACCGTTTCGCGACGAAAATCCGCATTGTAAAAATGGTGATTCCAGGGATATATCTGTAAAAAGACTAAAATCATTAGAAAAAAGGTTATCTAAGGATTCTGATCTTCAGGGAAGATATAATGAAGTTCTTAAAGAATACCTTACGTTGGGTCACATGAGACAAGTTGGTGAAAATGATGATAAGAAACAAGTATCTGTCTACTTACCTCATCATGCCGTTGTGAGAGAAGATAAGTCCACCACGCGGGTTAGAGTCGTGTTCAACGCTTCTGAACCAAACAAGCTCGGAGTATCCTTAAACGACGACCTGATGGTTGGACCAACTCTACAAGCCGATCTTCGTCACATTGTGTTGAATTGGAGAACCTATCCCATAGCCTTGGTCGCCGACATTGTAAAAATGTATCGACAAGTGCAAGTAGCCGAATCTGATGCTAACACTTACCAACGCATTGTGTGGAGAGAAGACCCTGCTGATGAAATCAAGGATTATGAACTTCTTACCGTCACTTTCGGTACTGCGGCTGCTCCGTACCTGGCAGTTAGAACACTGCATCAAGTTGCGTACGATTTCGGACTTCAATATCCACATGCTGGAGAAAAGGTCTTGAATTGCTTCTATATGGATGACTTGATGACGGGTTGCGCGACAGTGCAGGAAGGCCTGGAAGTATTTAAAGAAATGGAAGAATTATTAGCACAAGGAAGTTTCCAGCTACAAAAATGGAATAGCAATGAAAAGGAGCTTCTTAAGCCAATTAGATTGTACTCGGAAGTCAGAAATGACACAGATCAAGAAGAAGTAGAAATAAAATTAGACAGTACTATCAAAGTTTTAGGACTTACATGGAGTCGAAATGAAGATATATTCCAGTATGCAGTGCAGCTTTCTCCGACGACAGGACCTGAAACAAAAAGAAAAATAATATCAGAAATCGCAAGACTTTTGATCCGTTAGGATGGGTTGCACCTAGTGTGATTCTAGCAAAGGTTTTTATACAAAAGCTATGGTTGAAAGGAGTAAGCTGGGATGAACCATTATCTCATGAATTAGTAGAAGAATGGAATACTTATCGTAAGGAGCTTGCCGAGTTTTCCAGGGTACAAATTCCACGATGGCTTGGCACGAGGAACAACGATCACAATATGGAATTGCACGGGTTTTGCGACGCGTCTTGCAAAGCATACGCAGCGGCAGTCTACATACGTATTGTTGATTGCACAAATACCGTAAAAACATCACTCGTGGTAGCAAAAACAAGAGTGGCACCCGTTAAACAAATAAGCATCCCTCGCTTAGAGCTATGTGGTGCAGTGTTGTTAACACGACTTTTAATAGAGGCTTCAGATGTTTTGAAGGTACAGAAGGACAAGGTGCATGCTTGGACAGACTCCACAATCGTATTGGCTTGGCTTAATAGTCACCCGAACCGTTGGAAAACCTTTGTTGGCAACAGAGTTTCCGAAATCCTTACCACTCTAGAATCGTCGCAGTGGTCCCATGTTTCGAGCAAGCAAAATCCCGCAGATTGTGCGTCGAGAGGTGTCTTACCTGTTTTACTGGCTGAAAACGATTTGTGGTTTTCAGGCCCAAGCTTTTTGAGAGAACAGGAAATTCCCTACAACAGACCAAAGGATTTGGTAACAAACGAAGAAGAATCTATTCGGAGTCATATGGGAGAAGTTTCGGAAGATTCTTTATTTCTGCGATATTCATCTCTTCAAATGCTGCTGAGAGTAGTGGCTTATTGTAGAAGATGGTTAAAGAATTCTAAAAGAACACCATACTTACGCAAGACAGAAATAGATGACGCATTGCAATGCTGCATAAAAATGGCTCAATCAGAAGAATTTGTGGAGTACAATGAGTTAAAACAAGGAAAACAAGTTTTGAACAAGAAGAGCAAGCTTAGAATATTATGCCCTTATGTAGATGATAAGGGTATTATTAGAACAGCCGGACGCTTGCAGAATTCTAGCTTAGAAGAGAAAACTAAGACACCCATCGTCATGCCTCATGACTCACCGTTAACAAAATTGTTAGTGGCTGAAGCTCATAAAGAGACATTTCACGGTGGGCAACAGCTTATGCTGAACTATTTGAGAACAGCTTACTGGGTGATTGGAGCCAAGAGTTTGGTGAAACAGCACATACGCCAATGTGTTACATGCGTCAAGAATAGTGCGCCAACTCACAATCAATTAATGGGCTCGTTGCCTTCTGTAAGATGCATTCCAGCGCGTCCGTTTTTCAACAGTGGCGTAGATTATGCTGGTCCTATTAAAATCAGAACCACAAAAGGACGTGGTCATGGATCATATAAGGGCTACATATGCCTTTTTATATGTATGTCAGTACGCGCCATACATTTAGAAACGGTAAGTGATATGACCAGTCAAGCTTTCTTAGCCGCATTCAGACGTTTTGTTGCTCGGCGCGGTAAATGCGCCAATTTATGGTCCGATAACGGCACAAACTTTGTCGGAGCCGCCAAGGAATTACGAGAACTTAGTTCCATACAACCTGAAATTGCTGAGCACCTGGAAAAAAATGGGACTGAATGGCATTTTATCCCTCCCCGAGCTCCAAACTTTGGTGGACTTTGGGAAGCTGCGGTAAAATCCACCAAATTTCACCTGAAACGAGCAATAGGAGAGTTGACGCTGACTTTTGAGGAGATGAGCACTTTGCTCGCTCAAATCGAGGCTTGCCTGAACTCCAGGCCGATGACGGTTGTTTGTGGCGAAGATCCTAATGAACCCGTACCGTTAACCCCTGCTCACTTTTTAATAGGCGAGCCACTAGTGAATGCACCGGATATACACTACGATTTAAATACATTCAGTTTATTGTCAAGGTGGCAGCTCGTGCAAAAAACTTTGCAAACTTTTTGGAAGCGTTGGTCCGAAGAATATTTGGTTAAACTCATGCAACGGTATAAATGGTCTCGAATAACTCCAGAGCCTACAATTGGTGATGTGGTTTTAATAAAAGAAGATGATCTTCCACCGGGTCAATGGTTGCTTGGTCGCGTTATGAAAAAACATCAGGGTTCCGATGGTATTACCCGGGTAGTCACATTGCGCACCAAATGCTCTGAATTGAAACGACCAACATCAAAATTATGTATACTCCCGGTCGATCGTAATTAAGTTTTAGTTCGTTTTATAAGTAAATACTATGTTAACATAAAATAAAAGATAAATTTATGTAAGGTTTAGTTAATTTTCTGTGTTAAATGTTTATTAAAAACCTATTTGGCAAACTTCAATTAAGTTAAGTGTTATTATTATAGTATTATTGTATTATTATAGTATTCTTGTTATTAGTTCTTAAATTATAATAAGCACAACTTACCAATGACAATTTGAGATCATTCATTACAACTTTGCTATCAGCATATTGTCTTGGTTTGTTTGAAGGACATGAATTATCACATAATGTCCTTGGTGGGCGGTATGTTCGATCTACAGATCACACCTACTAGCGCCATCTATATTTTGTTGTGTATTGGTTAAACTAGATGGCGTTAGTAGTAAAATTAAAACTCGCAAGCGTTTCGTTCGGCGAAACCATGATAGGGATAAGTGGACGTTTGAAATATAACCAGCTCAGGATACGTTTACAAGGCGTTTTATTTACCCTTTCGTTATCCCTTATTAGTACACAAATAAGATACCTGTAACCTAAACATAGTAACAAGCCTCAGTTTACAGATTGATTGTGTCAACTTTGGAAGAATAACCTAAAAAATTTTTTTTATTAGTAATAAAAACGAAAAAAAGTAATTGCACCCAAAAGCCCTGATCATGTTAGGGAGCAACACGTTGGCCAGGCCTCTGCGCTCGGAATAAAAAAAAAGCTGCCTATAAAAGAGTTACCAAAATGTTATCATATTTCAACTATTCAACCAAATTAAATGTCTGTAGAATTATCTAAGTAATTTGCTTTTTAAATGTATCAAAGTTGCATAACAACTGGATTAAAATCATTAGCATCATTCTTTTTAAACATCATATTATCTTGTCTATTGCTCTTTGAAAACAATAGAACTTTTTATAGTAGGTATTCCCACCATCCTCGTGATACCTACTTACATCCTCACTGATAAATATCACAGACTATTTAATTGTCATCAGATAGTAGATGTTTTTCTAATGAAGTTAAAGTTCCTTTTTTAATTGACATTTTAACAGCTTTTAATATGTTTTCAATAAGTAAAGTTTAAAAGTTGTGTTGTTCAATTAATAACTATAGCAAAAACCCTAAGAAATAAACGCTAAACATAAACGTTTTTACACTCACAGCCCCACACTATGTTGTGTCGTGGGTGCCAAAACATTGTGAAACATTCACATCACATACACAATCACAACTAGAACCAGAAACACTAATTTTCCTTGGGAAGAAAACTTGTGTTCGCCCCCGGGAATCGAACCCGATACTCCTGCTTAGAAGGTGAACGCCACCCAAATAAGCCAACAAGCAGATCACAAATCATTCTTTAACTGATGAAAACATAAGCGCCATGTTTCGCGGCGAACCTATATTGTTTGTTTGTATGCAAAATTACCTACAACTATAATATAAATAAAAAATGTACTAGTTTTGTTTATGTATGTATAAGTCCAACAAAATGTTTTGTATTGTAAATTATACTCATTTAAGTGAATGTAATTCTTTATGAGAAATAAATGATCTTCAACCTCAAAATATGGGATGTACAAGCGGGATTTAGAAGAGGAAGTGAATGTATGGATAGTTACGATACGAAGGTTCCAGTGCTTGTGTTAGGATCAATAGGGCTTACAAAGAGTGGTTTAACATCAATAAATGTATGTGTAGGTTCCGATTGAAGCAAAAACAATTGTCGATTTAGACATCCACAACGCGTAAATCACGCTGAGAATTAGCTACTAGTTTTAATTTTTATTTAATAGTTCAAAATGTGCATGAGTTTTTATCAAATTATATGTTTGTTATTTGTGATTACTAAGGTAATAGACAAGATCAAGAAAATATTTGATTGCTTTTAGATAGGCGGTATACTACTCTATATAAGTTATTGTCAGAAAGTATAATAATAATATCCTTCACTGATTAAGTTGCTAATGGCATTAGCTAATTCTTCTTAATTTCCTTTTTGTATTGCTCAACTTGTAAAAGAGTTTCTGTTAACTTTGTTCTTTACCAGCAATATCTGAATAGTTGCTTAACTGTACCTAAATACTAGTTTTAAACTGCACCTAAATCCTAGACCCAAACTACCTAAATACTAAGCTCAAACCATACCTAAACACTAGGCTCAAATTGTCACAAAACCAGCCAATGCTACAAACAATGGACTATGGCCAAGTTGCAGTAGGAATAACACCACACATTAACGTCACAATAAAAAAAAAAAAACGAAAAGGCTTTAACAGGCATTATAAATTTGCAGGTTATGGCAAACTTGAACTTCCAGCAAGCGCCCAGAAGCCTAGCGAGCAGCGGGGTGGGCGGGCGCGTGAGCTCGGGGCTGGTGGGCGGAGTCTCGGGCCATGTGACGCCCACGTTCGGCGGCGCGCTGTCACCGAGCAGGAGCAGCGCGGTGATGCCAAGCGCGCCGCCTTCCATGGCCTCGCGGGCCACACTCTTCGGGCAGCGCGCGTTCGCGGACAGAAGAGTGCCGATGCCGACGACGTTGTCGCAACCTAATTCTAACTCTATGGTGAGATACTGTTACAACCTTATTCACGGTGTTTCGAATTCCATGTACTCCATAGCAGGCAAATGCGTTGACCAAAGAGCGTTTTTGGGCAGCGCATTTGCTGACAGAAGTTGCCGATGCCGACTACGTTGTGGCAACCTAATTTTTAACTCTATGCTGAGAAACTGTAAGACCATACTCAGTATTCCGAATCCCATGTCTTCCATAACTTTACAGGTACCAGAATGGTTGCAGGCAAATGCGCTGCCCAAAGAGCGTTTTTGGGCAGCGCATTTGCTGGCAGAAGGTGCCAATGCCGAGGAAGCTTTCACAACCCGATTAGTAACTATGTTGTATTTATTTAAAAACTTCATGCACAAATACTATGTACATAGGAGGACTTAATGCTACAGCATTTTCTGCCAGTCATCCTGCTATTTCAGGAGATATATCGGCGTGCAATAATGTTGTGAGAAATGATGTTGCAACGTAACTCAATGGTTTCGAACAGTTGTACGCGCGTTATTACATGTTAGAATGCCGATTTATATCTTCGGAACACAATTCTCTGTCTTCCCCGAACACTCCATATAATTATAAAAAATTTGATAATTGTTATAATTAAATAATTATTATAATTAGAAATTAATTTAATGCAACAATAATTACATACCTACATACACGGTTTTTCATTTGTGTAAAGTTTTTACATAGATGGCCGGACGCTCACATTCCTCGGTATCATACTGTGTTTTGTTTTATTGGAATGCAGGAAAAACTATATTAGGCACACGTGGGTCACGTACTCCGATCTGGACGCGTCAGAGCCCATACATTTTGTATGATGACTAGCAGCTTAGAGCTACATTAAATCCACGCATTCCGACGCGACGCCACGTACGCTACGCCGATTCTGCAAACCCAGATTTTCGTATGCGCGAAATACTGGAGTTCTACGTATCGGACGTCATACGAATATCGCCAAAGGAAACCGTTATTTCTCACTATTAGGTCGTGATTTAAAAAAAAAATTAACAATTTCATGAGATTTTATTTATACATATTTTTTCGGTAGTGTAACATAATAAAATCTGGAGACTTCCAAGTCAACTCACTGTCATCTAGAGTTAAGTAGCTCCTATATTGTACCGTTGCTGATATATCCATTAGCCATGAGGTAAATCTTCTCGAACCTTATTGAAGGGCACAGTGAATTAGCACAGAGAGATACCAATACACTGTTTTGGTTTTCAAATACACATTGCAATATTGAGGCCAACATTTGAATTGAAATGCTTAGCAGTCTGTCAATTTATTCCTTACGTTTTGTATTTTTTTAACAACAATTTTAATAATTGAGATTTGAAAACACACAATTTTAGTAACAAAAAGACTTCGTTGAGAAATAATTTTATTTATTGTATCAGATGTTTTTTCTTTGTAGAATTTTTTTGAGCTTTTTTTCATAAAAGTTTATCTCCTTATATTGAAATTGGATCAATTTGACCTCCAGTAGGAATTACTCCATTTAATTTCACTAGAATGGTTCCAACAGAATACCAGCGTCGGAGATGTGGATGGTGGGTGACTACCTTCTTCGATATTATGCTGAGTTGGGACCTTTTTGTGTGAGTGCACATTAATCATTAGGGTAGTTTTAAGTCTTAGTTTCATATTTATTACCCATACTAATTATTGATGTGACTTATACAAATAAATTAATATTCTATCCTATTCTATTCTATAAATAGTTTGTTTATTCCAGTCATATATGGGCAACCTGGTCAGAGCGCTGCGACAAAAGCAACACAGTAGCTAATGTAATAAAGCTTGGTATATATATTTAGACTTGTGCATTTAAATGTATTGTCTGAAATGGTGTTTGTATATTATATGCAAGTATAGGAAACCTGGCCGGAGAGTTAGGACAAAAGTACACGGATGCAGGTTTATTTGTTGGTTTTTTATTAATATGTATTTTCTGAAAATTCCAGTCAAGTATGGGCAACCTGTCCAGATTCAACGCGGGCAGCAACTACCATTCTGTGTTCGGCGAGGCGGGGGACACGTCGACGCCGCCGCTCCTCGACCTAAGCGAGTTCCCCTCGCTCACGGCGCGGGGCGCGGGCGACCAGGCGCCCGCCGCCGCGCCGCCGCCGCCCGGCTCTAAACCTTACGGTCAGCACACACCACACATTATGACCTTCATTTTCCTTCATAACAGGCGTCTTCAGCTTGGGCAAAAATGATTTCGTGTGTCCGGATATCCGGCTTTTCTCCACTAAAGGTTGCTTACCTCAACATTCTCGTGAAGTTTTGTGAGCTTCAATAATTATTGTATTATTTTTTTTCGATTTAGTTTTTGGAAATTTTTCAAAATGTGGTTTAAAATGTAAAAGTAACAAATTTCAGCCATTTCGTTGTCGGCGTCTGTTGCGGAACAACCAAATCATAAAACTACTGAATTGATGCTTCAACGGGCATGTTGTTTTCGTGAGGGGGAAACTAGGAAGCTACCGACAGTACAACTTCCATTCTGAGATTGAGAGACGGGCGCGTCGATTCCGCCCGGCTTTTGAATCAACCAAGTTAGAATGTATATTATAATTTCCAGTGGGTATGGTAAAGCAGCCGACCTCAGAGCAGTCCGAGTTCACGATGTCGTCAGAGGACTTCCCCGCGCTCCCGGGCACGTCGACCGGCGGCGCCGCGCCTGCGCCCGCGCCGCCGCCGCCGCAGGACTACTCCAACCACACGGGGCCAGACAAGCCGCGCAAGGGGATACAGACCTCGCCTGACGGTAATACTCACATACACATACATACACACACACACGCCGCCGCAGGACTACTCCAACCACACGGGGCCAGACAAGCCGCGCAAGGGGATACAGACCTCGCCTGACGGTAATACTCACATACACATACATACACACACACACGCCGCCGCAGGACTACTCCAACCACACGGGGCCAGACAAGCCGCGCAAGGGGATACAGACCTCGCCTGACGGTAATACTCACATACACATACATACACACACACACGCCGCCGCAGGACTACTCCAACCACACGGGGCCAGACAAGCCGCGCAAGGGGATACAGACCTCGCCTGACGGTAATACTCACATACACATACATACACACACACACGCCGCCGCAGGACTACTCCAACCACACGGGGCCAGACAAGCCGCGCAAGGGGATACAGACCTCGCCTGACGGTAATACTCACATACACATACATACACACACACACGCCGCCGCAGGACTACTCCAACCACACGGGGCCAGACAAGCCGCGCAAGGGGATACAGACCTCGCCTGACGGTAATACTCACATACACATACATACACACACACACGCCGCCGCAGGACTACTCCAACCACACGGGGCCAGACAAGCCGCGCAAGGGGATACAGACCTCGCCTGACGGTAATACTCACATACACATACATACACACACACACGCCGCCGCAGGACTACTCCAACCACACGGGGCCAGACAAGCCGCGCAAGGGGATACAGACCTCGCCTGACGGTAATACTCACATACACATACATACACACACACACGCCGCCGCAGGACTACTCCAACCACACGGGGCCAGACAAGCCGCGCAAGGGGATACAGACCTCGCCTGACGGTAATACTCACATACACATACATACACACACACACGCCGCCGCAGGACTACTCCAACCACACGGGGCCAGACAAGCCGCGCAAGGGGATACAGACCTCGCCTGACGGTAATACTCACATACACATACATACACACACACACGCCGCCGCAGGACTACTCCAACCACACGGGGCCAGACAAGCCGCGCAAGGGGATACAGACCTCGCCTGACGGTAATACTCACATACACATACATACACACACACACGCCGCCGCAGGACAACTCCAACCACACGGGGCCAGACAAGCCGCGCAAGGGGATACAGACCTCGCCTGACGGTAATACTCACATACACATACATACACACACACACGCCGCCGCAGGACTACTCCAACCACACGGGGCCAGACAAGCCGCGCAAGGGGATACAGACCTCGCCTGACGGTAATACTCACATACACATACATACACACACACACGCCGCCGCAGGACTACTCCAACCACACGGGGCCAGACAAGCCGCGCAAGGGGATACAGACCTCGCCTGACGGTAATACTCTCACTCACACACACACACACACACACGCGAGGCTGTGCGTGTGTGAGTGTTACATCTATAAATGCATTAAGCACAAAAACATGTTTCTCATACATACGTCGAAAGCAGCTCAAGTTATTGGTAATAACAATGATTTTTAATGAAAAATAACAAAAATAGAGCTCTCGTAAAGATTTCTGGCTACTGTAGTATAAACTTTCTATAAATTATGCTTACAATGTATGTCATAAACTATTCCATCGACTGTTCGCCCACTAACTACAAAATTCTTTGGTTTTCTAACAACTTTTATCGTTTAAAATCGTCTGTTCTAAAACTGAACGCTAAAAGTGTTTACGCTCATGAAAAGTAAATAAGTGTTGGTGTATACACAAAACTTGCTCTAATTGTCATTGGTTGAATGATGACCTACACAGTTTTCGATCAGACGATCTCTACCAAATCTGGAATTCTATAATATTTATATATTGACTACTAGCCGTGCCCCGCGGCTTCGCCCGCTATTATCATGTTAAAAAGTAGCCTATGTGTTAATCCTAAGTATAATCTACTTACATTCCAAATTTCATCCAAATCCGTTCAGTCGTTTAAGCGTGAAGAGGGAACAAACATACTTACACACTTACACACAAACTTTCGGATTTATAATATTAGTAAGATTTTATAAGGCAGTGTCCAAACCCAGTACCTATTTCTATTAAGATCGGTTTTAATTCGAAATCGACAAAAATCCTAAGAAATATGGATTCTGTTTGCTTAATTTAAATAAAAACTGATCGCAACAAAGTTAGGAAACGGTAGTATGATACAGACCGACAAACATATCTATCCGAGGCATCACAAGGAACTAGTATTATGTTTATAATTTTTTTATTAGCAAACAAATATTTTAATTACTATGAGATTTATATTCTCATATACTCATAGGGAATATGCAAAAGATTTAAATATAGGTAAATAAGTATAATATATATGAATATTTATTTAATTACTTTTCTAATTAGAAAGTTTAATAAATAAAAGTGAAAAAAAAGTATGGTAAATTCAAGATGGCACAACACGCTATTGGCTACGAACAAATTATAAGTCAAGAAATGTGACTGTGTTACAAAAATGACCCAGCTAAAGTCGTGTCCTAGTAGGCAGGGCTTAAAAGTCGTGTCTAGCGCGTCATCAGTCGTACATTTTCCTTGCAAGCGAGCACACGTTATATTTTCGCGTACTTTTTCGTTTTTATCGTGTGAACTACATCATGCCAACATGTGTTGTGAAGTGGTGCAGGAGCCATACAAGATTAAAATGTCCAGGGATCACTTTTCACTAGTTAATAAAAGCAAAATTATAATTATATTCAAAGATGTTCTAATACGATATTAAACCAAGATGGTCAACACTATACAACATGAAGTCGGTAAATGTTTGACCTAATTTAGAAGATTTTTTTTTTTTTAATGTAAATCGATAATTTCGATATATTTGTGACAGTATAATTTGCTTATTTCGTTTGATTTAATTTTAGTTTCCCAGTCGATCCCATTCAGCAAAATAAGTGGACAGCTGCAGTTAAACTTCAAAGACAAGAGTATGACTGGATACCTGTAAAAACCAGCAGAGTAAAGTACTCAAGCTAAAATCAACTGTACAGAATGCTTACGTTACTCCCGTTCCCTATCGTTGCAACGATAAACAAGAGTTTAAAGATTTGGGTGGACTCTCGTATCCATCTTTGGTTTTGTACATAATTTGCACACGCACATAGATACTACTAAGATAGATAATAAAAATAAATGATAACGGAAAATCACTTAATCGAGCGGATAATTTGTAAGTAATATCAACACAGTGTTTTTTTAAAATAATTGATGATGAAGATACAGCTCCCACTGAAATACAGTCACCAGGCAAATATCGACCATTACATTTTCTTGATATAAAATGTATAATCGTGGAATTTCTCAGAATCCGTCTTCACTACATTGCGAGAAAAGATTCTCTTTTAATATCTCCTAGACAAATACTTAGTAAATTAAGTATATTTCGTAGGACATAGAATTCATTGAATTGTAAAAAATTACCCAAAAAAGTATTCTATAAACATTGTAAAGTAATATTGCTTTATTATTAACTTGGTCCGGTCCACATATTGCTTAACATCGTCCAAGCCACAATGACTTAGACTTAACAGACATTGCAGTACGCGCGCGAACGAATCCCTGCTTTCGTTCTGAATTTAAACCAATTACCAAGCATGTCTATTTGTAACCTCGGAAATGATTCGTACTTTGAATAATATCGTTTTGGTTTGAATGTTCTGAATTAGACTTCCTGACATATAATTTGTTCGTAGGCTATTGGTTAGATTCGTGAAGTCATCGTCAGTTCCTCAGATGTTTTATATCAGTGATCACTATTCCTTTACGACAGTCATATTAGTAACTTGAAGTTACCGGGCATATTTTATAAATAATTTTTAATTTGTGATAAACTGCGCTCCTACCTATACGCGATATTGGCAGAATTATGGTGCGACAGCCCTATAGTCGCCATTTATAAAAGAACTCCTGCCAATGAAAGACAAAATGGCCACGTTTAAAATTACCCAATCCTGATAGCATATTTAGATATTAATTTTGAAATAAAATACAATATTGTAACCGAAAAAAAACATAAAAATATGCATATTTACTAATACTGTAGTTTACCACACATTATAATATGTTTAGTTTGTCTGTCTGTATCTGTAATATGTTCTGATCTGTTATAACGTTGGAAAGGATATTCTAATGCATTTCAATCTGACACTAATGATGTTAACATATTGTTAATAACTTTTCCGCAATAAGTGTAACTAACATTTATTCCTTTTTGTTCCTAAGTCACTACCCCTCCGAAGGAATACTATGGTGGGTATTACAAATCAACAAAGTATTTATGTAGGTAGTTAGTGCTCATGAAAAATGTACCAAAGAGTTTACTCTTGCTTGTTTAATGCATGCAGACCGTAAAGTAAACTAATTAAGCAATTTACTGCTGAGATGAATGTAGAACAATATTAGGTCAGATTTCGAATGGACAATTGCTTATTTTGTATAGCTCTACCCTGCATGCGTTGCAATGCCACTTATAGAAAAAAAGCATTTTACCTCTTTCACGTTTATGGTTGCCTAGTACTTTTAAAACCATACTAAAAACTTATTGACTAATGTTTATGTTTGCCTAATTAAAAACAAAACATCATTTATCGGATCGAATTGTGAATCAAAACCATTCTTGAATCCACCTGAACACACAAGAAATTTCATCAAAATCAGTACAGCCGCTTAGGAGGTTTTCAGTCACATACACACGTAGAGTAGAACCATTTTATTAAAATTAAAATGTGTTCAACTAAAAAAATCATACATTTGACACTCGATTGTTTGACAAATTTGGTGGAGGGGTGTGCACATTTAAAATGGTTCTAATTCTACAGAAGAATTACATATAAAGATAGTTAACATGTATGTCATATATTAACTAAAAGGTTTATAAATTATAGGGTTTCACAATGCATGAAAGTAATTAAAAATAATTTCAGCATCTATTTCATCGATCAGCGCTCGGCTTTTCTCAACTCTGTTAATTTACGCCCCGCTTTTTTAAGCATGCCGCTTTTTAATCCAGTCATATAAGGTTTCACCTCGGAATGAATGATAACAAGCTGGAAACACCTTTATAAATTATACCTTCATGTATATACCTTCTTTCTGGCGTTCCAAAAATTGTCTTATAAGTGTTAAAATCTCGTGGCTGCGTCTTAAGTTATTCAAGGTCAAAGGACACAAAAATCCTTTTCTTTTACGGTTGATCTCGGTAAATCCCTTACGATTTTATGTCAATTTTGCGACATCTTTTAGGACGCCAAAATGAAGGTGTATACTAAATTTCCAGCTAATCATTCCGAAGTTGACCATTTTTTTGCTCAAGTGACTACTATCTATACACTTTCGAAAATCAACCTAGATAGCGTAGACGGAGTGTTAAATAAATACGGACGTTACCTCATCTAATCGTGTGTGAAGCCAGCAAATTAGAGTGCCTGTGACATTCTAGGCATAACGTGTTTACTCTAGATCAATACTTACCAACAGAGAGTGGTCCTACTGTAACTTATCGAATTAAAAAATACCCGCTTGCTATGTTGCTTGCTTTGCGTTTTGTATTGTCACAGATAACTTGATAGTTACTTAGCGTACCGACACTATTGTCGAACCTTAAAGTACAACCCGGACGATATCATGGCACATCCTATGCGGTCTCTTGCCGCCAGTTGCTTCAACCGGAATATATTTGTGCGAAGTTTGAGTTTTTTTTACGCTATATAAGCAAGCGTTTGATCTCGTATCTCACCTGACGGAAAGTGACGATGTGGCCGAAGTTGTAGCATGCTTGTAAAGATACCTATTCACTTTAGACTTAGACTTCGACTTCCTGATTATACAGTTCAGGGAATATAAACGAAGTCTCGAGCAATGGGTTCCAATCCTTCGCCGTACGAATGATAAACGTAGAAGCGAATCGCTTTGAGCGAAGTGGAGGTATTTCAACTATAAACTGATGACTTAAGAGTTGTAATGAGTTATTTATGAGTAGCGACATTGTAGGAGCTATGCGCCACACACTGCAGCATAAAGTCTCTATCTCTTTCAAATCCGTGACATATAAATCTATTTCTATTGACTTTTCAAAACTCGTTGTAGGTTCGAATATTATAAAATTAACCTGTAATTACACATTGTAGGCAAAGTGACGAATATACCAGAGACGATGATACCGAATCAGTTTGGCATCGTTGGCCTGTTGACGTTCATCCGAGCGGCAGAGTCGGACCCTAGCTTAGTTTCACTGGCGCTGGGGCAGGACCTTACTGCGCTGGGACTTAACCTCAACTCGCCAGATAACCTGTATCTCACCTTCGCCGGCCCTTGGGCGGACACGCCTTGTAGGTAAGAATTTGGTTTTTATCGCTTCATTCCTCATTTGTTGCTTGTGGACGCGGCGTAGAGATGAAGCTGATTAAACGCTTTTGGTCGATCTTCGGCCGCATCATCACTTCCCATCAGGTGAGATTGTGGTCGAATGCTTGCCTATCGTGCATAAAAAGGGGGTTCTAGTTTATTATGACTTGACGAAAGTTGCGCCGGCGCTTGCCGATTGCGCCTAGATCGAGATCACTTCCCAAAGGCAACAAAGAAACTGGCGTCCAAAAAAGTCATTTAAAATGTAACACATTATATTAGGTTGTTCAATCACCCAGTTAAGGTAAAGCTTAAAAGCGCAATCCCTTTTGTGCTCCTATATAAATTTCCTCCTGCCGGAGAAGTTTTGCTACCCAATGTGCGTACCCCTATCCGCCACTTAAGCCGCGGCATCTAAGGAATCAAACCCTCCATACTTAATTGTGATGCAATCTTCGAAGAAATAAGGTTAATTTTTGCCTTATTCTGATATAAAGACATCAAAATGTAAAAGCACTAACGCCTAAATACAGATAATTATGAAATATTTGTGCTTACTCTACGCCGTGTCTGGTAACTACCTAAACTGCACAATACATTTTTATTTTATTTAACCATTGCAACAAATAGTCGCTACTAATACCTTGCACATTAACCCTTTTATTTATAAAAAGATGGAACTTTCGAGAAACCTTCAATAGTTAAAATATGTTGTTTTATTTTGACGCGAGACTTTTAACATCAGCAAAATAAGATAACACATTTGAAACTATTTGGTTGATCGCAATTTTTCTGTTTAGGCTTTATCGGTTGCTGATTTGCCCTCGTTTAATAGGCTCGAAAAGATTAAAATATATTTGACTGACGACGGTAAATAACGATAATGGCCTCGATTCTGATGTCACACACTATATTAAATTTAAACTATTCCTGTCTTTTACAAAATAGAAACAGAAGACAGAGATAGCATACTGCTGTGCTGTCAAGTTAGTCAGAACTTAGATGTCTATGCAAGCTTAGTCGAGTTTGTTATTGGTGTTGACTAAAAACACGCGCCTTTCTGCTGTTAATATTTTAATTGATAAACTAGCTTGACAGCTCTAAAATGTATGCTATCTCTGTCTTGTGTTTCTATTTTGTAAGAGACAGGGATAGTTTAAGTTTAATTTAGTGAGTGAACATCAGAATCAAGGCCAATATGTAATCAAAACTAATATTCTTTTTTCTTTAAAAATAAACAAGTAATAGTTCTAAAAGTATTTTAAAATCTCTTTTGCCAGTAAAACTAAAAATGTAACGAGCCCAAACCCGATGGATTTATCTTGTTTAGTTCAGAAGCTCCTACGGCCATCATCCATTCTATCATCAGACCAGGTCCATGTTACCCTATCATTGTACTGTCACCAAGGATACATAAACCAAATTTGAGCCTAATCGGACATCGGGAAGTGGGTCTAATTTATCTTTCAAGATTTGATTACAGACCGACAAATACACAAAGGGACAGTTGAAACTAAATAAAAACTTATAAAATTGAATGTATTGTACACAAAGATCTCAAACTGAAAATTGGTATTGAACATAAATGACGTTGTCTTGATCAAAACAGCAACTGAAAGCATTGAGCTATATACGTATGCCATTTTTTGTTTGTAATTAATCGTACATTAAGAAGTGTTTTATACTAAGTTATTTTATACCTTTAGGCTTTTTCTGCTCTCCTGGTTACTATTATTCCGTAGTGCAGCCAAAGTTAATTATTAGTTTACTACCATTAAATAGAAAAATAACTGCTGCCAAATGGTATTCCGGCAGCAAGCTGTTCCCATTCTAGGCGTAGCATGCTACTATCCTCGACCACATCACCGCCTTATAGGAAAAAGTTTATGCACATTTAATCTCTGACCATCTCAGTCTTATACATCAGTTTAATGCTGACTGTGCATGGGAGATATAGAGCAATCTCTTCCAGAAAACCACAATTGTAATAGTCATACCGTGGGCTTACACTACTGAAACACCTTCAAAAACATGTTGAAAACACTATTGTCTGTACAGTTTCGTACAGTCCTAACGATATACATATTTGTTTATGCTTTTAATACATTAAAACGTTACACATCATACCAAAATAGATGTTTGAAAATGCGAGCATCGAGCAATTTTAACCGCGCGGCTATTTCAACATTCTCTTTGACATCCACAATCCAATCACAGCTGTTGTCAAGGAAAGTTGACTAATCATTGACTTCAGAAATGTGTGAACTGACCTCACAAATCAGACTAGAGTCTAGAGTCTAGCCAATTTCTATTTTGAATTTCCCAATTTATAAATGAATTTGCATTTTATAACTTTTTATTCATTATCTTCGGCCTTATATTCACACTAATATATTATGTACTAGCCGTGCCCCGCGGCTTCGCCCGCTATTATCAAGTTAAAAAGTAGCCTATGTGTTAATCCTAGATATAATCTATGTACATTCCAAATTTCATCCAAATCCGTTCAGCCGTTAAAGCGTGAAGAGGGAACAAACATACTTACACACTTACACACAAACTTTCGGATTTATAATATTAGTAGGATTGTACACCACAAATATGTGATGTATGTTTGATATATTAGAACGGAGGTATCTCTGTAACGCTACCTATCGAGCTATCACGGATTTGAACAAAATTTGTTATGTTGGTGGCTTGTTTTTGTGGAGCCTTGGAATTATGGAGCCCTCGTTTATGTGTAAAATAGTTTTTTTTTAGTTTGGCCACTGTTACACGTTGAAAAGCGTTTACCTAAAATATACCTATACACTTGCGACTTGAATTGACGACTCAGTTGGCGCAGTGGGCAGGTGCCCGCCCTCTGCGTCGTGGGTCGATTCCCGGCAGGAGCACAAATTCCTTCCCAAGGGATATTTGTGCTTCTGGTTCTGGGTGTAATGTGTGTGAGATGTGAATGTTACCGGCACCCACGATACAAGTCTTTGAACTTAGTGTGGGGCTGTGAGTTTGAATGTGTTTGTTTGTTGTGTGCATACCCATATCGTAAGGAAACACCGACTCAAGTAATTAATTTAATTCTTTTGCGATTCGCACAAGATTGCGGGAGCAAAACACTTCATTCGAAAGTGATCTTTGTTACTACTATTTTCCACAAAAACGCGGGCGCCGCTGCACGCTGCTTTAAGTGTATATCATATGTTAAACCTAGGTATAAGCTATGTCTATTCTGAATTTCATCCAAATCCGTTCAGATGCTGCGGTGTAAAGAGAGGCCAGACGACTAAACTTTCTCATTTATAATATAAGTGTGATATTGCAGACCACAAGACATGGACTACCACGTGCCGCCTGAGTATATGATCAACGGCGCGATACGGGAAAAGCTGGCTCCCTTACGACTGACTCGATATAAGGATGACCTATTGTTTTATTTGTTTTACTGTTTCGTCGGAGACGTGCTTCAGATCGCGGCGGCGGCGGAACTGTGAGTTGTATAACTTGTGTACACTTTTGTTAACCGACTTCAAAAAAAGGAGGTTCTCAATTCGCCTGTATTAAAACGCTTTCACACTCGCACTACGCTCGGCGACATATCGTGGGTGCCGGAAACATTTACATATCACGCACGCAATCACAGCCAGAACCAGAAACAAAATGTCCCTTGGGATGGAAAAAATGTGCTCCTGCCGGGGATCGAACCCAGGACCCATAGCGCATAGGTCAGAGATCTACCCACCGCGCCAAATGAAACGTAAATTTTTTTTTTATGTTTATTTTTATTTGGTTTTCTCATGACTTCTTTCTAGGTGAACCGACTTCGGCGATTGTTGTTTATTTGAAAGCTGGTGCTTTCCATGTGGTCTCATTTAAATTTGATGAAGATATGACCCGTAGTTTTTGATCAATGGTTCCGAAGATAAAACGGTGATGTCGGTTTTATTAGGCTTTGCTTGCGTTTACATTATTTGTTTTGTTTTTCCCCGTTTGTTCCCCGTGTCTAATTCTAATTGATAAAGGGGGGCGATAAGGCCGCTTGGAAGGAGTCTAGTGTTTTCCATATTATTATTCTTATATGGTCCAGAAACGTGGACCCTTCAAACGACCGCAGACGTGATACCTTTGAGATCTGGTGTTGGAGAAGATTGTTGCGCATTCCCTGGACGCTGGATCTAGAAGAACAAATACTTCGATACTCAAGGCACTCAAAGTTACTACTAGGCTTTCATCCATCTGCCTCAAACGAGTTCTTGATTACTTTGACCATATATCCCGAAAAAGAAGTGATAATTTCGAAAGGCTAGTCATTACTGATAACATTGAGGGAATAGACCACGAGGCCGAAGCCCAATTCGCTGGTCTGATTAAATCCGCACCACACTCGACACCAAAGTACACGATGCTATGCACGCGACTAAGAATAGGAACAAGTGGCGCAACATGGTTAAAGACAAAGTAATCCGTAGAGGGGGTCACTAACTCACGACCCTCAGCATTGAGGATATTGACGCAGAGTGAGAAGGCCGCTTGAGGTGTACCCAAGCTATTCCAGCGTCGTTCTTCCATATTTTCCTGCCTTAATCTTTAGTATATACAGGGTTATTTGTAAAATACCAGAAAGCTTTCTATAACCCTGATTCTTGTTCTAACCATTTAGTTCTACGAATTTCTTCTGAATATTACATTTTCTGTTATAAATAAGATGATGTATTCTATACCTACTATATTATATGTTTAGTTGTTTAAGCTACACTGTCCAGCAAAGAACGGACCGCGCCTCGCAATATGCGTGCAAATGCCAGTTGACACTTGACACCTTAAGAACATGGTATACAAAGCGCCCGAGGCGCGCGCCCTGGGCGCTGTGATAGTAACATGTATGGCGCGTAAGGGAACTTGAACCTTCTGCTGACAATAATTAACACAATTAAAAAGAATTAGCGAAATTGTTCCATTCATTCACGCGTAATGCCATGACCAAAGGAAATAGAGATTATTTTTTATATGTATAGTTAACCTGTGTAGTACTATCAATGACGTATAGAACGCCATTTTCCGATAGGATATATAGGAGTCGTCTGACAGCTTTCTGGTATGTTACAACTCTGTATAATTGAGAGGTCTCGTATGTTTATCTGTTTAATTGAGTGGTTTCGTTTGGCAGATATAATCGCGAGTGGCGGTATCACATGGAGGAGAAGGTGTGGATCTCTCAGGCGCCCGGCATGCCTATGTTGGAGAAAACATCAACGTACGAGCGCGGCACATACTACTTCTTCGACGCGCACAGCTGGCGGAAGGTAAACTGCACTCTAGTGACTTAAACTTTAATAAACTTACATTGTGAAAGGTTTTGCCGCAAAAGTGAAAAAATGCCGTTGATTTAGTATAATTTTCCAAAACCTGTGATCGAGTGTTAATGTGTAATAATGGTGGTTCATTAACCTGTAATACTTAGTAAATGTCCATAAGTCTACACTTATGGACGTTTACTAAGTATTGGTTCAACTTTGTATGATTTGCCTACGCAAATCATACAAAGTTGAAAAAAGTGATTTTTGCCTCCGCTCCTTACTTATACTTGACTATGACTGGACCTTGAATCTTTGCCCTGACTTTTAAGGCTAAGACTAGGACTTTTAATATTTAATATATTATTACTTGACACTGGCTTAATGCACAAGACAGCAAAGCTCAAAATAAAAGAAAAAATTTACACCCCGTTACATAATTCTAATCAAAATACACTCTAAGCGAAGAGACCGCCGATTGTAAACTTTAATTAAGTTAATGTTTTTTATTTTTAAGCGTATTTTTGTAATGTGTGTCCATAAGGATTTATCTATACTGCCATCCACGGCCAATATCTAAAAACAGTGTAAAAAAGTAAAGAGATTTAACATCTAAAATCTCTACTGCACCATAACGTAAATGGATGTATGGCCGTTCTGACATTCTTAATCGAAATCTGCGAAAGCATGCGCGCATTTTTCCAACAACTTTTAACTTACTTGTTTGGTCTAACACATATGACGCATACACACTCACCCACACACACACTCACCCACTCATACAAACACACACTCGCTCACTATAAGTAGAATTCAATAGTTGGCTATAAATTGAAATATCCTTTTTTAAATTGTTACTGTAACCCTAATGATAAAATTGTATAGTACTGTGTTTTTCTATTGAACTCTTAAACGTTCGCATTTATTATACAAGCCGTGCCCCGCGGCTTCGCCCGCTATTATCAAGTATGTGTTAATCCTATGTATAAGCTATTTACATTCCAAATTTCATCCAAATCCGTTCAGCCGTTACACAAACTTTCGCATTTATAATATTAGTAGGATAAGTAGGATTACTTGCGGTACAGGCTTGTCCTAGTGTGGGGATCGTGGGTAATACATGTTGTGACTAGGTTTAATAGATAAATAAATGTTGTATGTGTTTATATTTTGTAATGTTGGTGCATCATTGTTGCAGGTGGCGAAAGAATTCCACTTAGACTACAGCAAACTCGAGGGGCGACCGCAGCTGCCGCCGCATGTGATCACGTAGCGCCCCCGCACACCCCTCTCTCACACTATTGTAGTTTTGTTATATAAAAAGTACAAGTTTACGGCGCATCTTTTATTTATCTCCTGGCCTAAAAGCCTAGAGCTCAGAGACCTTAGCTGTTAGTGAATAAAAAGTAAATGAAAAATATCCAAAATCCCGATGAAAATAATTTTAAATAAAAACAGGTAAGAAAAAGTAAGTCAAAAAGTTTGATGACTTGTGTCAAAAAATTCAAATCACACGCACAATCTCTCGAACCAGAAATACAATTTTCCCTTGGGGAGAAGACTAAACTTGTGTCCATTAGGAAAATAACCCGATTCCCGCTGCTTAGAAGGCAAACGCGCACCCATCTAAGCCGACGGCAGTTCAAATAAGGACCTATTAAAAATCTAGACCGGCTCAAATCTTCCCAATATTAGCTCAGCTTTATTATAATTTTTGTAAATTTAAACATAACCTAAACGCTTTCACACTCAGACGCACACTAAAGTCGAAGACTTGTGTCGCGGGTGCCGGTAACATTCACATCGCACAATCGTAACCTCGCGGCTGCAGCGCAACCAGAACCAGAAACCTAAGCAAATTTTCCTTGGGGAAGTAAGAATGGTTGCTAAACAACTTTAAATCGTTATAGATTCTAAAATAAAACTGTTAAGATTTTCATTTACTTTTTCAATTATACCACCATTACCACCATAGATTTATCTGCGTTTTTGGATACCACCACAACACAGTTCGTTGAATTTTTTTTAAATTTTTTTTCACTATCTGGCGTCTTGTTGTCTATTATCAGCAAAGATGTTGTAGCTAAAAAAAATCCGGTATAAAAGTTCCTCTATGAATGACGATAATCATAAGTCAATATGAAGTAGCTTTACTGATAATCATCGAGATAGGAAACAAACGTACGGTTTACAAACCGTATAGGAACCGAGATAGGAAACAAACCTACGGTTTGTTTCCTATCTTGATGATAGGAGAAATCATAAGTCAATATGAAGTAGCTTTACTGATAATCATCGAGATAGGAAACAAACCTACGGTTTACAAACCGTAGGTTTGTTTCCTATCTCGGTTCCTATACGGTTTACAAACCGTAGGTTTGTTTCCTATCTCGATGATTATCAGTAAAGCTACTTCATATTGACTTATGATTATCGTCATTCATAGAGGAACTTTTATACCGGATTTTTTTTTTATTTTATCGTCATTTCTTTAGTGACATCAAGTTCCTCTATATCTGCAAGATTAAAATAAATCGATAGACGTAACGGTAATTTGTTGATAATTTTGCTGTTTTACTTTTGAAACTTGTAATTTTACGAATTATTGATCGATTGCGACCCTAAAATGCAAAAACTAGACAATTATTGGTACGACTTTAAATATAGTACGTGCAGGGAAGGCGAAACAAAAACGATCAATGTGACTTGGACAATCATAAACTTTGAATGGATTATGCGTAACAAAACCGACCAAGAGATTCGCACATATAAAGCTAAGGACTATAAGGACGATGTTGATAATGATTTAAAACTGGAATTCAAGATCGATATGCAAAATATAGGTATTAACTTCATGATTCCAAACCCTTATGTAACAAAATATATCCTTTATATCACTAAAAATGGTAGTTTGCTCGGTGCTTACAAACGATCGAGTGGACCGACATGGTTTCCAGCAAGCGTATGGCAACATATTCCGATTAGTCCTTTTAGTAATTTTTTAACTAATATCGGTTCACTCGTCCTTCATTTCGAGTTCATCGTCACTGATATTACTAAGACACCAATGATTATAAATTATGATGATTATGAAGATGTGCCTAAGACGCACCTGAATCGTGATCTCGAACACTTACTACAGACCTCAGCTTTGTCTGATCATCATTAAATTCAGTTGAAGGAGTGCAATTGCCTGCTCATAAGGCGATCTTGTTCGCCCGAAGTGCAGTTTTAAAGGCCCACTTTGAGCACAATACAACAGAAAGCTTGTCTAACATAGTAGACTCTCCGTTTGAGACTGAAGTACTACAAGAAGTATTACATTACATCTACACAGACGAACGCTCCGAAACTTAATGAAATGCCAGAGAAAATGTTAGCCGCTGCTGATTTCTACCAATTAGATTCT
The DNA here is from genome assembly GCA_948107665.1 of Lomographa bimaculata. Lineage (NCBI taxonomy): Eukaryota > Metazoa > Arthropoda > Insecta > Lepidoptera > Geometridae > Lomographa > Lomographa bimaculata. The sequence goes on along the minus strand of OX403604.1, from coordinate 9,196,319 downwards.
TTGAAGATCAACTGTGAGAAAGCAATATATAAAAAAATATGTGTAGAAAATGCGATTGAAGTGTTAAAATTGGCGGATTTACATTCGGCTACAAAATTAAAGAGGTTGAGTCTTAAGTATATTGATTATGCTAAAAGACAGATAATTAAGACTGAAAGCTGGAAAGCACTACAATCCGTTTCGCTAATTAAGATTATTTACGAATTTAATAATGTTTAAAAGTTATTTACCAACTACACTCCACTTGATTACACTGAACTCTGGAGACAAGCCTGACAAGCCTGTGGCCGCGTTGCTCTTAGCCGGACACTTACTTCCATCATATATTACAAAAAGATTTAATTTGCTTAACAAACGTTTATTCTATTGTGCTATTTAAATTTAATAAATTTTGCAACGAAAAAATGTTTTTCTTTGATACAAGCATTTAACCATTAGACATAACTTTAGAAGCCGCGAGTGATACAATTAATTTCACTATCTATACTAATATTATAAAGAAGTAAAGTATGCTTGTTTGTAAAAGGTAATGTCTGAAAGTAGGATCCTAAAAATTCTTTCACTAATAGATAGCTACACTATCGTTGGCTGTCTTTTATTGGGATAAAAGTTAGTTTTCAGTTAAAATTAGTATTCGTAAGACAATTCGGAGATAATTTGCTAACTGGCCACTTTATCGGCGTACACTAACTAAACAGTTACACATCTATGGTACATAATACATTGTATGGCAAAAATGTTGTTCTTCATGAGTTTCACAAAAAAGTCCGCGACAGCATATAATATCTAACATATATATGTATTTAGCTCAGAAAAATACTTTTCTGTGTCAAAAAACTGAAAAAAAATATGCTTATGGGGCATTCAATATTAATCCTTATCAAAATTAACTATTTCGTTGTTTTACTTAGTTCTTGAAGATACAATTTGCCTTTTACTGCATATAATTTGGACAAATAGTCTAGGAGAAATTGTTAAATTTATTTGAGGAGAAAAGCGGTAGATCACAGAATGAGTAACACCGCGTAATCCGGCATACTTCTACGTTTTGGACCGACTTACGTAAGAAGGACATAAATTCGACTGTTTTTTTTTTTGTTTTGAAGGTAACTTATTTTTGAAGTGCGTAGTTAGGTGCGCGTTCTCCTTCAAAGCAGCGGGTTCGAATCCCGATGGTAACACATGTTTTCTCCCCACTGGAAGTTTGTGTTTCTGGTTCTTGGTATGATGTGAATGTTGTGTGTGGTTTTAATGTTAACAGACCCTGTGAGTGTAAATGCATTTGTGTGTATATGTTTTTTTACTCGAGCGACGCCGGGCGGGTCAGTTAGCAGTGAATATTTTAGTTCACCTTCGAGCATCAATACAACAGACATCGGCCTCCTCAAACACATTAAATATAACCTGCTTGTTAGGTAGGTCATCAGGCATCAAGTTCTCACACAATATTTACATAAACGTTGTGAGAGTAAACTATTTATTTCATGACATAGCTTACCTATACCCAGGTCGCTCAGTGAGAAAATATAAAGAAACGATCCTAGCAATTTCTTAATATTTAACTAGCTGTCCCGGCGACCTTCGTTGCGCCTAACAGTCAATGAATGTGCATATTTAGGAAGCCATACCCGGCATGCGTTACAATGTCACGTGACTATATTATTACGACCTTCATGTTTATGTTTGCCTAGTACTTTACCAAATCCGAGTGACGTATGAGAAAATGGAAAGCATGTCGAAATGTAAAAAAAATATTTAAAGAAATGTACGTTCTTAAAAAGTATCCTATGTCCTTCTCCTGGCTCTGAACTACCTCCCTGCCAATTTTCAGCTAAATCGGTTCAGCCGTTCTTGAGTTATAAGTGGAGTAACTAACACGACTTTCTTTTATATATATAGATTACCTTTTAAACCTTCCTTGGACTTCTACAAATATTTCAAAACCATAAATGAAACGCAAGCAAAGCTTAAAAAACCGACTTCATCGCTTATATTTCGGTTTTGGCTTCACCGATTTTGATAAAATGTATATGGGACCACCTCTAAAGTATACATATACTCTAACCAAACAAAAAAATCGATTCATAGTTGGCGGATATCGCGTAAAATATATACAACCAAAACAAAAACATACAGCCGAACTGAGAACCTTCTTTTTTGAAGTCGGTTGAAAATTAGGCAAATCGGTTCATCCGTTCTCGAGTTTTTGTGAGACTAACGCAGAACAATTGATTTTTATATAACTAGGTATATAGATAGATACATACATACGTACATTGTGCGAACTGCAAAGGAATGGAACTCCTTGTCTGAGTCGGTGTTTCCTGATGAGTACAATATGGGAGTATTCAAGTCGCGTGAAGTTCAAGTGAATAGGTATCTTCTAGGCAAGTTTGCTCCATTGTCGACCACATCGTCGCTTACCATCAGGTGAGATGGTGGTCAAAAGTTTGCCTACCTAGAATAAAAAAAAAGTAAGTAGAAGTAAGTAGTTTTAAGAAGTAGTAGTTTTAAGTAGAGTAAGTAGTTTTAAGCTAAAAAAGTTGTCACATTCATTGATTTCTTTTGATATTCACAAAACGTATCAAACAATAATCACACTAATATTATAAATGCGAAAGTTAGCGAGCGTGTTGGGATTTCGGCTAGATCAGGGGTCGGCAACCTTTTGAGTCAGAAGAGTCAAAAATTACAATTTACAAAATTTCAAAGTTTTAAGAGGCCACATTTTTTTTGTTCTTGCTAACAATAATCCTTAATGCCAACAATAATACCTACTGTACTATGAGTATCGTATAGAAAACGCACGCGTTATTCTTACCTAATCATCCCATAATTTACTTGTTATTCGATTCAGAACGTTTTTCTAAATTATTTTTTTAAAATAAATAATGTTTGAGTATGGAAATAAAGAGCCGCAGCTTCACATCCAAAGAGCCGCATCTGGCTCGCGAGTCGCAGGTTGCCGACCCCTGGGCTAGATGGATATAGATAAAATTTTGAAGAGATAGTTTACACCCCGAATTGACATAGTAGTTAGCCAACCTTTAATCCCTAAAAAACTGTCTAATCGCGGGTCACACCGCGGGCAGCCACTAGTATTCCTCATATTGTTAATGTACCAAGAATATGAATGTAAGAAAACAACAATTTGGGAACTTACAGTATATTTAAAATCTCAGGTAGACTTTTTTTTATTAGCGTTGTACATTAAGAGTTCAAATTCATTTGTAGAATGGAAGAATTTATAAAAATAAATTCTCAAACAGACAAACAAAACGCGTTACCACGCAAAATTGCTCTACATGGATTTTAATGAACAAAGACGGGCAAAGACGGTAATACGCACTCTTTGCAAGCGACGTTCTTTTAAATCATTGTAGAACTTAATTTAAACATTTATTGCTTATTTTCTGATATAATTTCATTATCATAATGGATTCAGCATTAGGTTCACGAGGTTCATGGTTAAGGATTGAGGCGACCCCGTACCGTATCATCACAGGCTCGCGTCCGCGCGCTCAACTAAACACACACCCGTGCCGCTTGCAAATCTATACTATAATAATATTATAAAGCTGAAGAGTTTGTTTGTTTGAACGCGCTAATCTTAGGAACCACTGGTCCGATTTGAAAAATTCTTTCAGTGTTAGATAGTACATTTATCGAGGAAGGCTATAGGCTATATTATAATTTCAAAAAAATTTGGGATCCTTACTAAAAGTCCAATAATCACGCAGACGAAGTAGCGTTATCTGTTACTCCAGCCTTGTGAGAAATAGGTAATATTATGCACGAGATGTAAATATAGGTTTGAGTTTTGCCGCGAAAGTGAAAAAATGGCATTGTTGTGTATAATTTTCCAAAACCTGTTATTCTTCGAGTGTTAATGTGTAATAATGGTGGATTATTAACCGTGAATACTTACAATACATTACAATTGATATTAAGTTGACGTCATTCTCTTCAAAACTCCAATAGAAGTTCTAGTAAAGATTCGGTAGAAACTTTACTAGAACTCTTATTGGACTTTACTAGGGCATTTCTTGACCATGACTGGTCCTTGACTCTTGACTTTGACTGTGACTTGTGACTAGGACTTTATTATGAAATACACTTGAAATATATTATTACTTCAAACTGGCTAAACGCACAAGATACGCGAAGTCAAAAGAAAAAAAATTGGTTTTTTAAATCTTTATAACTATTTACATAATTAAACCGATATATTTATTAACTTATGTTAATGCCTATTAATTAGGAATTTTAAATAATGAATGAGAAATTCAAAGTAGCGTAACGCAGCTAAACTAATTCGTGACGTCAGTTCACACATACTCGTATATGTCAATGATTAATCTTTCCTTTACGACTGTCGTGATTGGATCAAAGACGTTACGGAAAGAACGTTAAATCATAATATATATATTTTATATGAAATGTTTTATTACAATTGGTGCAGTGGACAGGTGTCCGCCCTCTGCGCCGTGGGTCCTGGGTTCGATTCCCGGCAGGAGCACTAATTCCATCCCAAGGGAAATTTGTGCTTCTAGTTCTGGGTGTAATGTGTATGTGATGTGAATGTTTCCGGCACCCACGATACAAGTCTTTGAACTTAGTGTGGGGCTGTGTGTGAATGCGTTTGTTTTGTTTGTTTAATTTGCAAAATTATTCTGTAAGAGTTGTTTTTCAGTTAAGTAACTCTAAAAAGACAGCGGTGCCGACGAAGTAATATTAAATAATGCCAGCGGCTCGGCACTTGGGATTAGTAGTCCTCGATTATGAGGCGGTGTTGAGCGGTAGGCGAGGCGATGTCAGCTTCAACCGTTAACCTTACAGATAGAATACTTCTACGAAAGTGTCAAACGAACTACCCCCTATAGTAACTTATAAGCCGATTATAGACTCAGGCCTGAATACAAACTGAAAATTCAAACTAGCGGTCCGCTCCGAGCGGAGATCTCACTACGTTTAGACTACAAAGTAACATTGATCGTTTTAGGTACATAAAACATCACTTTTCTAGAAACCTTACTTCGAACGGTCATTAATTACAATGGAAGAATTAAACCGGATATAAATTCATCAGTCTTCATTACAATCGCAACATTTTCCACTACAATTTTAGTAAATAAAGTTGTTTCAGTTTAAATGTATTCCCCTGATGTCAGAGACGAGAACAAAGCAGAATCAGTTAAAAAGTTTTGTAAGGCACTGCCGATGTTAAGAAAGGCGGGACGTTTACCGTCAGACGAACGATCCTTGTTTCTCTCTCTTAAATAAAAAAAGCCTACTCTCTCTATAGCACTCGGGGAGCATGTTTGTGGTCAAACGTTTGCTTATCTTTTATTAAAATATAAACTGTTTTACGCTAGTAAGGGACAAGCTAGTCGCCTGATGGTAAGCTATAAGCCCGCCGATAACACGCAAGCGGTACATGGAAATGACAACAAATTCTTGTGTTGACATCTTCCAGTTTAAAACGCCTACCCCCTTATGTACGCATTACTTTTGTTGACTGATGTTAGATATATTTAAGAATACACATTATTTTAAATATAAAACATAACAAAAAAGCTCTGAGATATAAGTGTGTTTAAGTTTAAGTTTTTGGCGGGGATTGAGTGGAGATGTTCTGTCACTCTCAAAAGTTAACATAATTTATATTGCGATAGCGGTCCTTGACGTCATAAGCCGCTACTTTAGAATGTTTATAACTTCCTTATGTTTGAACAAATTTTATTTTTACCGACTTCTAAAAAGGAGGAGGTACTATGTTCGACTGTATGTATTTTTTTTATGTATGTTCACCGATTTCTCCCCCATTTGTGGACTGATTCTCAAAATTATTTTTTTGTTTGGTAGATAACACTTTAGAGGTGGTCCTATATAAATTTTATCGAAACTGATCAAGCCAAACTAAAATATAAGCGGTGAAGTCAGATTTTTAAGCTTTGCTTACGTTTAAATTATGTTTTGGCTGATCGGCTACAAATTTAGTTAGTTTTTAAGGACAATTAAATCAGTCGACATCTTTAAAGGTTTTAAGGGGGTGTTCATTTTCCGACTGGAAGATGTCTAAGCTCTGTATTCAAAGACCACTTAAGCTGATATTCACTTTAGACATTGAATGTTTTTGGGTCTAAGAGCAATGTGAAAACAGTAGGTTGGTGGCGAGGAAGTTTGAGTTTGAGCTTAGTGTGGTCGTCTTTGAGTTCGAACTCGCTTGCTCACATCAAAAATTGTTTTGACATTGCAGAGTATGAGTATCGTCTCTATGTATCAGACTTAAATCTGTATTTAAAAACTCTTTCCAGTTCGAACTCATGCTTGCTCAAACAAAAAACTACTCTTTTGACATTTCTATTGGGTTCTAGTATAGACTCAAACACTGTCTGGTATATCTGACTAGAAAATTAATAGTTTCTAATCAGAATTGTATATTCAGAGATTTTTGAGTCTATACTCGTATCAATGTCAAGATATTAGAGTTTTCGCATGTTTCAGCACAAAAAAGCATAAATTTATAGTTTTTGAGTATTAAAAAAATATTTAAAAGACTCAAAAACTGTTCTGTATAATATTTAATTTAACCAAAGTTTAAAACTGCCTCTGAATATCGGCAGTCCGTTTGACCTATCCCGTAGAAGTATCCCTCGTGAGTCGAAGAAGCGTCATCAGTATGTTTCAGTCCACTTCCTCGGTGCTAGTCACGGGTGGTTCGGCCGGAGCTGCGTTTTCCCTCATGGTGGGTTCATCATCATTACTCCCGGGCACCCAAAGCCCGGACGCGACGCATCTGTTCATGAAATAGATGGCATCCTGTTCCGGCATTTTGGCGATGGTGGCTTGGAGCATCGGCACATCTTGAGCGTCGAAACACCTCTTCAGCTCCTGTTATGAATTGCACATCAATATGAGAATCCAGAGAAACAAAAGGTGGGGTCGTAAATCTGCCAAAGAGACTTCTAGAAGACAAAGTCATAGTTGTTCTCCAGAAGTCACCATCTCATTTTTTTAATGTTTGATAGGCAAGCATTTTTCCTCTATCTCACCTGATGGAAAGTGATGAAGCTCAATTTATTATTATATACATTAACATTTAACACGTTCCTTGTCTGCTGAACCACATATGGCTCATAAAAGTGAGTTTGGAGAGCACTAAATCTGGGAAAGTTTAAATCAGTAATAAAACGGGCATTAATTAAGAAAGCTTATTATAATTCGATTGACAACATTAATGACAAGGATGCACAGAGGAAAACTGCACAAGCGCTTTCTAGCGACTACATAATATAGATAGTCATAGGTAAATATAATTATGTATTAGTGTTTAAGAATAATTATGAAAATGAAAAGAAAAATGCGCCGCCGAGTATCTTGCCAGGTTATTCTCGAGATGGCTGTAATTTTGCGAATCTAGTAATAGTCATTAATTATTATTATTAACTTTCATGAGTGCCTCTTTGGGGCCATTAGAATAAACGATTTTGATTATATTTGATTTTGACTAATATGTTCAAAGCCATATATGTATGTGTCAGGAGAAACAAAGGATTTGTATAGCAAATAATTCCACTAAGCGTGCTGGGACTGTTCTATTTTTGCATTGGATGTGCTAGGATGATTATACAGTTAAGTTATTTTTCTTTTCAATTTATTACTTAGGATTATCCTGTGATGATATACTTTTTTTTTTTATGTACATAGGCAAGCGTTTGACCACAATCTCACCTGATGGAAAGCGACGATGCGGCCGAAGATGTAGCATGCTTGCCTAGAAGGTACCTATTCACTCTTGACTTGAAGACTCTCAGATTATACTGTTCGGGGAACAAAGACAATGGCAATGAGTTACACTCCTTCGCTGTACGGATGATAAACGTAGAAGCGAAATGCTTCGATCGAACTGGGGGTATGTCAACCATATATGGATGACGTTTGACAGTTTGTCTTGTTGTTAGATGGTAAAACGGGCATGGGGGAATTAGCTAGTGTAATTCCTGCGCACACTCTCCAAAGTGTAAACGGTAATATACATTACTTTACTGAACTTGCGGGTACAATTTTGCATGGGGTACTTATTAGGGACAGGGAAGGTGTACATATTTTTTTTTTTATATGTAATGTGTAAATTCTGTCTGAATAAAGGGCTATATTAACTGCATAATTTATTACATTGACATTAGAAAAACCTAATGAAGGATTCATTTTCTTCTGTAATAGAAGCATACTAACTATTCAACTTGATATAGATAGAGTATATTATAAAGTTACCTATACAGATAAACTACTTACATCAGGCAGTTCATCGTAAACTTCGACGGGGTCTAGTCCTCCAGGCCCGAGCCTCGCCTCCCGTTCCTCATCCTCCTGTTCCTTCATAGCTTCCTGGAGCTTCTCAGCCGCTCGCTTCCTTATCCTAGCCTTGAACTGCTCCAACTCATCGTCGAATGAGTCTTTGTAAGTTTTCTCAGCTATTTGGATTCTGTGAAGAGATGAATTTAAAAGGTTGGTAACGGTAGGTGGAAAACGGTTGCACTAAGGAACATTCTCGATCAATAAAAAAAAACTAGATCAATATTGGTAATTTTGGGAGCTATGATGCCACTGACAGATACACAACCTCTCTTTTTTATTGGGGCTAGGTAAAGGACCCCTTAAATGCTCACCTTCACTACCCTCTCCCCGCCTAGCCAAATTTTGTACGGACCTACAGTACAGCTATAGATTTTGTGTAAACCTTCTTGACAAGCTTAGTCTTTTAATTGCTGTAAGGGATAGAGAGATTAGGATGAAATTGGGTACATAGATAATCTAGACCATATGTTAGTGTAATGCAAAGTTAAAAATATTACATAATACATACATAAACACTTACACACTTACAAAAAAAAAAACCTAGAACCAGAAACACAAATCTCTCTTAGTGAGAAAACTTATGTTTTCACTGGGAATCGAACTGCTTAAATAACCTCTGCTTGGAAAGCGAATACGCACCTAACTTTGCCAAAGGGCAGTGCAAAATAATTAAAATTATATATTACAAAATTGTTACTTAGCAAAGAAGGATCCGATACAGGCTCTGGGGTCAACGTCCAGCTGTCTCGAAAGCTCCAGAATGTACTGCATGCAGATGATCTGGTGCGCCACATGTGACATTAAGTCATGTTTCTGAAATAGGTTTGTTTACTTAGTTGTATTATAAATAAATAATCAGAAATCTTTATACATATAATTCTTCTGTATGTGTGCATGTGACTGAACTCCAACTAAAAGGATGGAATGATTTGATAAAAAAGTTTTGTGATTAGGTGGATTCAAGAATGGTTTAGATTCACAAATTCAATCAATAAATAATCCGCAGAAACCGCAGGGAAAAACTAGTTACCTATATGATTGCACAGACAAGTCAAAATGTTCATGTTTTTATTGGCTGAATAAAATGTTTATTTAGACTTTACGTTGTTAATAACAATTTTTAAATAGCCTGTTTAGATAGTATCGGTATACCTTGACCACTATTTTACGTGTTGGTAATGTGGTTGACATGTTGGGCCCATAGAGTGACTCTACTTGAAGTAAACTATACTATCGCACCAATTGCAAAACCATGTGTTCACACTGAGCTTTAAGGAGTGTCTCCTATTAAGGCTAGATCATAGCGTTAAGACATAATTGGTACATCATTAGGAAAAACAACACTACTGGCTGGCAAAGGTGCGGATTTCAATATTTAGTGGAAACATGACTGGTCAATAATTTGGTAGAATATAAGGTAAACATGTGGTAATATTGTTGTTTAAAATAACAGGTGAAATAAAAAATCTTGGAATTTTTCCTGTTCCGATTACTTATGATGTGGCAAATGTGACTTGTACAAAATGCCAAGGTCTGAGAACCTGTAGGAGGACTTATATCAAAACTATTTTAGGTAAAAATAAATCAATGCCTTCCTATGGTTGGTTGTAGCAAAATCTCAATCCAATATGCACACCAATATACAAGACAACACAGTTGGCGCAGTGGACAAGTCTCTGCCCTCTGCACTGTTGGTTCTTTTCTGAATTCCTGACAGGAGCACAATATCTCATGGGACATTTGCGCTTCTGGTTCTGGGTGTGATTGCATGTGTGAAGTAAATGTTTACTGCACCCACGATACAATATTTAATAAGTTGTTAAAAGAACCATTTTGTATCCTCCTTATAAAACTTAAACTTTTGTCTGTTTAGACTTGGCAATTGTTAGTAGTTACTTGAAAAATAAGTACAATTATGTAGTGAAAATGTGGTTGTGGGTGGTTTTAATAGAAGTTTAAAAGGAGTTGGTCATCTTGAAAGCTTATCATTTGATACATAGGTATTGGCCTGGTTCGTATAATCGTAGCCAACTAGCAACTTGTCCAAAATGTCAAGGCAAATAATAATAAGTCTTTTATACAAAATAGCCCTATTACATTTCTCTAATATGTCTTAAATTATTCAAAAGTTGAAATGATCTCACGTCTTCAATAACATGTACTATGCAATTGTGATGGATATGTAAATTATTACACTAGTGTGTGTGTCGCAAAAACTAAACAGATTTGGATGAAAATTTGAATATACATGACTTATAAACACAGGATTAGCACATGGGCTACTTGTTACGCAGGTGAAGCTGCTGATTGCCACAGGTCACATTATATTGGTTATTTTTACAATGAAGGTGTTTTTGAATTTTGTTTTAGGACTCTATACTTAAGCTTCATAGATATGCCTCAATTTGTAAATAACACACACTAACAAATACATCTTCGTGTCACATTTACATTCTCGTGACCATGGTGGATCCTTATATTGATAACATGGTATACATGGTAACTAATCCAATTATAACATTAGTCTTAAATATCACCATATCAGTTTGGAAAAGCTTTAGACTCACCTCTTCCATTTCCAAGTTAATACACCAAATGACAAGGTAGTTAGCGGTTTCCTCGCACACCAGCTGATTGTGTTGCAGCAGGAACTGCTTTGAATCATCATACTTTCGGAGCATTCCGAATTGTTTCAACAATTTCTCATTTTCTTTGATAAACTTCTTCATTTTGGCCTCCTTCTCTTCTTCAGTAAGATTTTCATCTTTTGGATGCGCCGGTTTCGTGTTGATCACTGTTTTAGTAAATCCAGGCTCGCTTATCGTGTCTACATTCCATGGAGCCTGCTTTTCCTTCTTTTTGATTTCAGCATCTCTACTCAGTATTTTCCTTTCTTCCTCTTCTAATTCAGTCAGCGCTTTCTTCAGAGAACTTAAGTCGGTACTTTCGGGTGCAGCCTGAGCTATTTTCCTCCTCGTTTCTGCCAACTGTCGGATATTTTCATTCTTTTTCTGTAGGTGTTCTTCTCGCTCCCGTCGTCTTTCTTCCATTCGTTCGACACGCGCCTGGTGCCTCCATCGGAACAATGAGGGTGTGTCGATATTAGGATGCGTCTCATCCTCATCATCTGATATCTACAAATAAAACATCTTCAAGTTACCACTGAACCACACGTCGAACGGTGAAATCAACGCCATTTGAACGCCAAGCAGTCAATTACATACCTCTATATCTTTCCACTTGCTATAGTCAACCATGGTAAATATATCACACTAGCAATTTTAACAGCGTGCTTCGAAGTAAATGGATAAATAAATAACTCCTGTTTTCCAGAAACGTATAGAAATCAAGAAATGATAGTTGTTCGTTCAGTCAGAGGGGAACGGGATTGGGACGGGCCGCGGGCGCGCCGGTGGGGGAGCTGTGTTGCAACCTGATAAAATAGAAATCACAGAATACTATCATAGTAGAAATATATAAGTAAGAAGCCCGTAGGAGATTCAAATGCCTGCTCCAGCCGAATACGCAGGGTTGTCACTATCTCTGACTTTTAAAGATACCTATATGTAAAATGTATATTATAACAAACCAACAAGTAGGTACAATAAAATAGTATAAAATATGGTGGTAAAATGGATACGATTTCATTTGCAAGAAAGCTATAATTTGGCATGAATATACATTAGCCACGCTGCCAGTCAAACAAAACGTTGAAAAAATTTTTTTTGCATATCTGACAAGAAATCACGGTAGTAGTATATACCGCCATGGGTAAGTAGTGCACAATACTGCAGGGGATGGTTTGGGATCGATAACTGAGCAAATTAAAAAAAAAAAACAAAAAAAAAAAATTCAATTTTTAATCGTCTGACCTGCATGCAGTTCAGTAGTAATTGTCAAGTAAAGTATGGCCCTCCGTAGACAGCCGCTACAACAATAGCTTCCAGAGTAGGTGAGTGCTACGAGTGCTACGGGGTCATTGAACTAACATGTGACGAGAGGTCACATTTCAGTGTGACCTCTCGGCGGTTCAGGAATTAATTACCTCATAATAACTAGGACCGACTAAATAAATAACGATTATCATAACTGAAACGGAAGCTTTATGCTCAATAATAATAATAATAATAATAATTTGCCATTCTCTTAACAAGTTGGTTGGTTCTCGTAATTCCTGAACCACCTTTCAGTGTGACCTCTGGAGGGCCATACTTTACTTGACAATTGCTACTGAACTGGCTGCAGGTCAGACGATTAAAAATAAAAAAAAGTTTTTTTTTTTTTTTTTAATTTGCTCAGTTGTCGATTCCAAACCACCCCCTGCAGTATTGTGCACTACTTACCCCGGACGGTATATATAATGAAGTTAAATGGAAAACTATCATATCTAAGTAGGCTTCAATAAATCAATGTTCGCAGCATGTACTTGTCTACGACTTGGTAAAACATCAATCTTTTACTTAAATAACAAAAAAAAAAACATGCGGGGCAGTCTTTGGGGACTGCCGATAGAAGTGAAAACTATATATAATGTATATGTACACATTATACATAAATAACCATTATAAGTTGATCTCCGATCGTGAGAAATATGTATCGCGCGTAGAGCTCAACAAATATTGGCCTTCGGTGACAACGACGCGAGTTCCATGATTTTTGTTCACCCAAAAAGTGCTCAACGCGCCTAGAGAAGTTTTTACTTCAAAAACCTACATAGCTATTAAATTGAACATACACGAAGAATAACACAACAATAGGTCCGATTGTTTGATGTAGACATAATTCGAGGGAAACGCTTTGCGCGGCACGCGATATCTGTCTGCGCAGAAAGGCCCATGGCGAATGGCGCGAACACGGCCAGACGTCAACGACAAGTGCTTGCGGGCGGCCCCGACTCGTGTTGGCTTCGCCGGTCTGTTATTTATCATAGTGTGCTTGCTGAGGTACGTGCATACGGCCGTGCACACGTACAAGCTGCGTTTGGTACCACTCTATGAAGATAACTTACCTACTGATATATTTCTACTATGATACTGTTACTCTCTCCCTCCCTACGAGTCCCTACCAGGAGATATAAATTCACTATACCAAAATCCTAATAGATTCTAAATATGTATAACAAATTGAAGGTTATGCCGCGAAAGTGAAAAATGGCGTTGTCGATTTTAGAAAATTAATTGAATTAGGCGTTACTTTTCGGAAATCCATAACGACAAAGTTAATTTATTATATTTAGTGATAATGTACATTATCGGGATTAACACTAAATATAATAAATTAACTTTGTCGTTGTCGATTTTGTTTGTTTTTCCAAAACTTTTGATTCTTCGAGTGTTCATGTTTAATAATGATAGATTATTAACCATTAATAGTTCGTGAACGTGTATGCAAGCACATGCACCTGATTTTCGCTTTCGCTCCAAAACTTTATTAGAATTTCTAGTAATCTCTATACCACTAATTTTTACTAATTTTGCACAAATCAGATATAATTAACCAATATTATACGTAACTGTAGGTATATATAAAAATCAATTGCTGTGCATAAAAAAGTCCCTAAAAAACTCGAATATTTTTCATTTTCTTTTGTTTGTTTTAATACTGCGGTGGTTTAGAAAATTAGAAAAAAACCCTTCATATTAAGTGATCATCCTCATACTGGATCATCTAGTATTTTATAAATTCCAAAAATTTAAGCCAAACGACTGCTATATGTTTATTCTTTCTTATAGTTACCTATGTAGTTAATAGATGTTAATAGTCTATTTTTATTAAATCACTGAGGTGTAAGTGGCAATACTTCGGTTGAGAATTATGATCATTCCATGGATCATAGGTACGTTCCGCCCCCATCTTTGTTGCAAACGGTTTCAATACTAAATTGACAAAACTCCTAAGAAATAAGGTTCATTTTTGCTTAATTTTAATTGAAACCGCGTGCAACAAAGATACGTAATAGAGGGTCCGATCATCGTCCGTAACGATGGCAATTCCGTATTTTTTAAACGAAACCTTATTTTTTTTAGAATGCTACCATTTCGTGAAGTCTTTGCTTTTTAGGTCTCGGTCCCTGTCCCAGCAGGACTCCCGGTTGGGAGTAATAGTATTCTGTACAGCAGGAGCACAATTTTCCTTCTAAAGGACATTAGTGTTTCTGACCCTCTATTACCTATCTCTGTTGCAAAATGTTTCTATTCTAAAATGACAAAACTACTAAGAAAAAAATTCATTTTGGCTTAATTCAAATAAAAACTGCTCGCAACAAAGATACGTAATAAGGGGTCTGGCGGTCTATTCCGGGCGTCACATCGACGCCGAAATCGAACGATTTTCTTTTGATATGAACATCGAATCAACTGAAATTTCAACCAATCGACTGTCGTCGTATCGACGTCGCATCAATTCGAACAATCATATTTTGACGACCAGAATAGACCTACAGGTTCTGAATGAGATTATCTGTGTGATGTGAATGTTTCCGCATCCACGACAAAAGTCGTATTTGAACTTAGTGTGAGGCCTTAGAATACAGAATTCTGTATTCTAAGTATGTGTCAATGCGGTTTTTTACACATGCCGTGCTTAAATAGAGTATTTTTTTCGAAAATAGACGAAGACGCCCGTAGTCCGTAGTTCGTAGTACCCATATCGTAACATCAATATTTCATGATGTTATATCGTTCTTAGCTTTCTAAATTAGGTAAAAACAACTAAACAACCGAGGTAATAGGCAGCGAACGCAACCAGTTTTTCTATAATTAACATTGTATTGAAGAAATTCATCAACGTGTCTTTTAGAAGAAGTAGGGAAATTTTGTTCCATATCATTAATCTTCATAATTATAGCCGAGACGGTTGGACGTTCCTGCTTCGCACAGTGGCGTTCTAGATGCTCCTCTGATCTGATTGCTGTGGCTCTTCACATAGCTAGCAACTGCTGAATTGCTTTAACACTAAATGATAGAAACAATGAGTCGCTTACTGAGCACTAATGTCGCTTAGATACAACTCATACAAGGGTTTCGGAATTCAAGAAATGAAAAAAATATTAAAATTCGACCTAACCGCAATCACAGACGACTAACTAATAATATTTATTTCAAAAGCTTAACTATTCGAAGTTTTACTATTTGCTCTAATTTTTCTTCTTCTTTTTTGCCAGTGTGGTAAGAATGGTCGTCATGGCCGTAGTAGGGGAAGTTAGAGCTTCCGTAGACATCGAGGTCACGTTTGAGAAGTCAGCATCGTCAATTTGGTTCTGGCTGTCGTCTGGAATACTAATCTGGAACTGCAGCAGCACCACAAGGTAAGTCACCATTGTGGCTAGGAGCTGTAACAAAAGCACTTATGAGTTTTTATATACTTTATAGACAAGATTTAAAGACTAGTTAAGTAGTCTAGTTTAGTAGGTACCTATTCCTAATACTGTATACCTACATACATAACATTATCATGCACAAGGCACAGTTTGTCCATCTAAATTTCGTACATATCGCTGTGCAGTTAAACATTTTGAGCTATGTAGGTAGAAGCTACTGAAATACCAGAACAAATCTTCCTTCGAGAGAAAACTTTTATTCTCGCCGAGAAGGGAGCCCAATACCCTTGCTGATAAGGCGAACGCGCACCCAAATATGCCAGAACAGTCCAAAGTAGTACTTACAAGACGCGTTCTGCTTATATAAAATGAATAAAATTTTATAGAAGAATTATAATATTAAAAGAATTATTTTCATCTTCTGAATAGTAAATGCAATTATACGTTTAAGGATTATTTAGATAAGAAATTGATTTAATTACTTGTTTAATTATTTTTTAATCTTTTGTACAAGTTAATGACATTGTTCCACTCTTTTCACTTAATAATATTGTATTATAATATTTTTTTGTGTAAAAATATGTTTGCATGCCTAAAGGGTAAGTTACAAAGAGTCTATTGTTATTAATAAGATCTATAATTATAACCTGTATGAATAAATGAATATGAATATATGAATAAAAATCATATTTTTATGGACTAAATGTACAACTGCGCTATTTAATATCTTTAAACGAGCACTTCTTGTATAAATATACAATATGTAACAGAAAGGTGTAGTAATACTCAAGTCACACATCTAGCTAAATGTATGAAGTCTAACAGGAACTTCTGCATTCGCGGCAGCACCATTATTATTGAGTTATGATGAATTAAAGTTTCTAAAAAATGATGTCATTTGCAACCCTATTTCATCAGCTACCGTTCTACACCACATAGCCTTTGACCGACCTAGACCTCTGACAGTGGTGGCGATCACAAAGTCACGCGCCAAAGATGTAATCGTAGGGTTGGCAAAAAAAAATGTTTAATTTATGTACGGAACAAGTATCTCCGCATGCCGCCAATGTAACTGTAGGGTTGTCAAAAGTATTTGAAAAATATAATTTTTAATTTTTGTACAGAAAAAATTATGTCCGATTTCGACTTTCGTTATCTGGCAGACGATTCCTGGCACGATACACATACACACCACCAAGTTTTTGTTACAGGTTGTATATAATCTGAATCTCGGAAACGGATCTAAGTAGATCGAGTACAAGTGTATCCAGACACTCCATCTCATTTTGGCCATAAAATGATCAGCATTAAACGGATAAAAAAGTGTTCCAGGCTACCCATAGCAAACGGACGGCCATAGTTATAAAAATATCTCTCTAACTAAACTTACTGATTTGAAGAGGGTGCGGTCTACAGCAAAGAATCCTCCAAGGCTAATCTGCGAGGGGTTCATCTCAGTGGCTCGTAGGAACATGTTCACCTCGGTCTGGGCATCTGTGTTCATCCAGGACAATTCCACCATCAGCAGCTTCTTCTGGAAATTGGTTCTTACCTGAAAAAAAAAGACTTTATCACCATATGATTTTATTATTTTACCCTAAAAATATTTTTTTTAAACGCTCTAGCTGGAACGGCTGCACCGATTTTCACCAAACATAGTCTTTAACACGCTAGATCAAGGCACCTTTCAAATAAAATGAAACCGCATCCAAATCGGTTCATCAGTTTAAGAGCTACGGTGTCACACACACACACATAGCGGTCAAACTTATAACACCCATCTTTTTGTGTCGGACGAAAGCACTCTGCACTAAATACTCAAGATTTAACTATTAGGAGACAAACTCTTGCAGATTTTAACATCTCCAGTTTAAACACGATATATTTTATTTAAATTAGGGTAATGATACTTGCGTTATGAGATGCGTAATGGGCCTCATCACAAATGAAAAAAAGCAAGAAAATGCTGCATGTAGCTGTCAGTGCCAGTCCTATATCCTTGATCCCGAAGCCTTCTGAAATTTGACTGAGGAGCCCGTAGACTGACAGTGTAATAATGAGAAACAGGTAGAGATTGACGAAGGTGAAGGTGTAGCAGTTGGCGATACCGGTGTCTCGGGCGAGTTTGCTCAGGCGCAGCCAAAGTGCCCGATACTCGGCTACTTTACCAGCTGGGCCGATGTGCCGAAGAGCCTATAAAATAAAATCAATCAGCGCTCTGATAAAATAAATCCAACAAAATAGCGAAAACCCGTTTTAATTAACTCAATTTATTACCTGCTGAAAATCTTCAGCCAAGAAACTCGCGCATACTCCGAGCATCTCACACAGGAGATACCAGTACCCCCCAAGAATGTACGTCAATATCTCCAGAAAAACATAAGGGACTAGCTGCATCGCCTTGAAATGGACCATGGTGGCGTGAGTGATGATGACAGATGTCGTCGATAGGATAGGGATTATGACCGCAATGAACAGAGCTTTCTTGTACAGATTTATTGGAATTGCACGTCCTGATAAGTTGCGATAGGACACCTCAAAATCTACCCATCCATTGAGCACATCTGCAATTTTTCGTGTCTCGTACCACATAATCGGAATAGCCAGTAACGGAAATAAGTAAACCGTAAAAAGGTATTCGATAACCGCTTCTTCAAACTTGCCTTCGGATGTTCGCAAGATCTGCACTTTATTTAGAGAAAGATACATAACATAGCTGATCAGAGATATGAATACCATAAGCGAGTATAACATAGAAGGTGAAGCAATTTGAAATTGGTTTACTCCAGGTGATGGTCTCGTTAAGGGAAGGACGCCCATCAGACGTAAGATGAAGAATACGGGTTTGATATTTTCGTATACGACGTCTTTGTATATCACGGGATCTATGAGGTTGTTCCTCATCGGACCTATTGCATTAGGTGATGGAATTTTCATTACAGGTGTTCGGGAAGGCGTAACATCCAAGAATATAATTTTATTTTTCGGTTTATCTTCCATTTTATTGGGGAATCCATTTGGAATGGAGATGGAAGTTGTCGGGTAGAGACTATTGCTTGTATAAAATGTCATATTGGCCGCGTTCTTTGTTTTCCAATGCACAATTGAACACTCCCGGTGCTGAACGCCGACTGAAGTTTTCAAGAGGTAGCTTAACGACTTTGGGTAGTTAGTTCATCATCATATTTCACACGTGACAAGTTGATTGCAACTACGTAAGCGTTTTGGCGCCCTAGTCATTAAATTTTCAAGGCGTTCTTCACCTTGAATGGAGCCCTTCTACGCCGTCTTGAATAATGTAATTTGAGTTTATTTTCTGAATGTATTAATATCGACACGTGCGAGTGTGGGTCAGCGGTAGCTTGTGCGACTTGAATCCAACGCACCATTGTTCGAACCCCACTAGATCACGAATTCATTACTTTCTCTAATTCTTTTTCGGTCTAACAGGAATGAAGCAGATCTAGCGTATAAAGGAAGTTTACCTACGCTACTTAATTGCTGCTGGTCATTAGCTGTCAGTGTAGGTGTTCTAACTAACTGACGCAGTAAACGATTTCACACTTATATCCCCACTAAGTTCAATGACTTGTGTCATGGGTGCCGGAAACATTTACATTACACATACAACCACACCCAGAACTACGAAATTTCCTTGGAGCGAAAATTTGTGTTCTCACCGGGAATCGAACCCGATAAGCCAACGTGCAGTTCAGTAGTAGTAATGAATGATTAACGTAAGTAAATGCTTGCTTATTCATCATAATAAAATAAATATTCAGGTATGCATATGACTCATGTGGCATAAACGACGTAAGGCTGTGAATTAAAACATTATGTTGACTGCACATGGTGAATACAATATACAATGACGTATAAAAGTTCTTTAGATGGCGTAGCAAACGTCCATCAATAACTTAAGTGATACAAAAATTAATTTGCTAGATGTGTAGAAAATCGTACGCGCTATTTACTCACCATACATTAAAAAGAGATGAACAATGAATCATATCACACACACAATCACACCAGAACCAGAAACAAATGTTCCTTCAGATGAAAAAATTGAGCTCCTGCCAGGAATTGAACCCAGGACCCACGACGCAGAGGGCAGAGACCTGCCTACCGCGCCAGCTGAGTCGTGATGTAGGGATTAGCATCGAACTATGTTTGATACTAAAGCTAGCAGCTGTCTAAGAGTTCCCATAGTTTACTTGACATTTACTGCTCTGTTTGCGCCACAATTGACTTACCAATAAGGAAAGTTTTTTTTTTATTTATACCAATAATCCATTTTTTTTTCTTTTATTCTGCCCTGTTGTCGATTGTAAACCACCCTCTGCAGGATTGTGCACTACTTACCAATGACGGTATATTGTCCAAATATGAAGACTGTATTTTTGTCGTTACTGAATACGACGTATTCGTAGAGGCTCAAATAATTTGGACAGCATCTTAATTACTTACAAGTTATTATTGGAATCCATTTACAATTAACCAAAGCCAATTAGTATCCCCCTCACACTTTTGCATCTGAAGGTGCATATTGCGAAAATTATATTTGCGGCGGTTACGCAAAGTCACGCGTGGCAATTTTTTATTTTTTACGGTTTATTCGAATTTCGTGGAAAAAAAAAAAACAAGCGAAAGATTTATCATTCGTCTAGTATATATACGTTATGATTTTTTCACAGTGTTTTTATATAAAATATCGAAACAAAAATACAAAATGATGTTATTTGATATTTTTAACCTTTATATTTTTGAACGTTGTGAGTATTATATGAAGACATCATTTATTATATCATACAGATTCTGAAGAATAGTTTTATGTTTAGGTATGGTTCTATTATGAAAGCCGAGTAAAACGGCTACGAAGTCACGCGTTTTAGGAGACATTTTGGTATCATCCCCTTAACCGTCGGAGAGGTGGCATTAAATACTTCTAAATACAACTGAACGTTGGGAAATTCCATTTTATGGTTAATAAAGCTTTAGGGGCACAATAAATAAAACTCAAAAGTGTTTCGCTGTAGTGACCTCTGCCAGCTGAAACCGTAAATATTGCAAACTCCTTCTATTGGGAAATATTTATTTTAATTTTATATTATTTGTTTAGGAAGACTCACAAATATCGTAACATAATATAATAATTTAAATATACTTACAAGTTTACCGGTTCATCTAATGTTTATAGTTAGGTATATAAGTTTTATGTATGTGCGTGTATGTGTGTAACTGAACTCCTCCTAAACGGCGGGACCGATTTCGACGAAATTTTGTGTGTGTGTGTGTGGATTTAAGTATGGTTTAGAATAGTGTAGATTCACTAATTCGATGCGATAAATAATGTTTTTTAATTTACGCGAGCAGCTAGTTGCGGGGAACATTTTTGACTCAATACGTTGATTATTGCTTCAATTCGCTGCATTCAAGGTTGATTAAAAAATACTTTGTTTAAGTTACAATTTTTAATAAGCCTGTTTAGCTAATATAGGCCATTAGGCAAACCTTG
The DNA here is from genome assembly GCA_948107665.1 of Lomographa bimaculata. Lineage (NCBI taxonomy): Eukaryota > Metazoa > Arthropoda > Insecta > Lepidoptera > Geometridae > Lomographa > Lomographa bimaculata. The sequence continues at coordinate 9,175,125 of OX403604.1, read as the reverse complement.
ACTGTGTGTATGTGACTGAACTCCTCCATAAAGCCTAGACCGATTGTGATGAAATTCTTTGGGTGTGTTCAGGTGGATTCAAGAATGGTTTAGATTCACAATTCGATCCGATAAATGATGTAAGAAATTACTCTCGTGCGATGTCGGGGCCGGTTGCTAGTATATTCCCTATCTCATTTGATAGATAAAAATGAGATAGGGAATATAACGGAATATTTATAGATACATAGATTTCTCGTAAGCAACCTTTCATTGCTTTTGTTTTGATCAAAGGCTCTGATAGAAGCTTCAGCGTACTATCGTAAAACTAACGTCGGAAGTTTCATTGAAACGACTCTGCACCTGTCCTTGATCCCAAATAAGCTAATTCGGCAGTTTTGGTGGCATGTTAGGCAAGATTCTATTCTGCGATTTAAATGCACAGCGTTCTATAGCTCTATTAGCTTTGCTCCGTGGCCACGTTTATTAAGTTAATAATTAAACGCAAGCAAAGCTTAAAAAGCCGACTTCACCGCTTTATCTTCGAAACTTTGATCAGATTAGATGTACTAACTAAACACGCATTGTTAACGATATTTCAAGAACTACTGATGATCTTGATCATTTAAATGGGATCAATTGGAAAGCAACATCATTAAAAAAATCGAAATCGTTTCACGTTGAACGAAGTAAATTGTGTAGAGGTAGTAGAAGAAAATTGGTTGTCTGTAAAGTCGGTTTACGGACGATAATTTTGCGTGATAACGTCATGTTAAGACGAACGCTTAGGCCGATCGTGCCTCTCTATCGCTTGTTCCGCGCTTTCGCTTGCACGCTCAGGCTCAGGCGGAAAATGACACTTTTTCGTGCGTGAAGCCGGTGTTCATCGATTTAAAAAAAATACAGTCGACTTTACCTCCGACGTCGGTAGAATTTTTTCTTATGTGTTAATCTTGGGTATAAACTTTATACATAACAAATTTCATCCAAATCCGTTCCACCGTTCCAGAGTGGAGAGAGACAAACATACTGCAAATGTTTGCATATATATTAGTGTGTTTCAGGAGTATGAAGCTTTAGAAGACCTAGGAGTTTTGCCGCGAAAGTGAAATAATAGCGTTGTCGATTTTTGTATGTGGTCAAAACTTGTGATTCTTCAAATGTGTATGTGTTATAATGGTGGATTATTAGATGTGGTGGACTGTTAAGATATTTGTTCATGAACTGTAGTCATAGACTGTAGTCGAATCCTACAAAGTTGTTAAACGTACCTAATTGACAGTATAAAGTTTATATCACTTGATTAGGGCATGACCAAGGATTTTATAGCTAAAGTAATAAACGTAGGTTTGTTTCCTATCTCGATGGGTAAATATCATTTACTTGACTTTGACATATAGTATGCAAAGTCAAATTTGAAATAAAAAAGAAGTTATTTGCCATAGCTTTATACATATTGAGTGAGAATTTGAATAAATTAAATGGTTGATTTAAAAGCTGTACATAACACCCTGATACCTAGAGAAGTTCGCTTAAATTGGCAAAAGTTATAAAAAAAAAAAATGTCACTACATTAGTTACGGGCTATAGCGGACAATGCACGGGAGGCGACCGCCGCGCCGGCCGCCCGCGCCATCCGTTTAAACAAGTGTCCAGTATGTAGCAGCTTTTAAATAAAACATTTTTTTATTAAGATAGGCAATCGGTTGACCCCTATGTCACCTGATGGTAATACGATGCGCTTGACGATGGAGCATGTTTCCCTAGAAGTTGCCTATTCACTCGCGACTTAAATACTCCCATATTGATTTTATCATGAAACTTAAGTAAGGAGTTCCATTTATTTCCATTCCTTAGCGCGTTCCTTAACATCGCAATAGAATGCGTAAGCGTAAAAACGCAGCGTTATCGACGTGCGTCCTAAACGCCTGGTATAATTTTACGCTCGGATCTAAAGCGACAACACTATCATGCCAAATATATTATAGTAAAAGAAAACGAGCAAAACTTTCTCCCTCAGTGGGAAATTCGTTTATTGTCAATAGCGACGTGAGTCGTGACATGAAAGAAAGTTATCTATTAATAAATGTTACTTCCGCCAAGTTTCGGCTTATATTTTTTTCTAACTATAACATAACTATTTATTAAGGATTTATTCGTTGGTATATAAAATTACACTATTTCTTCCAATTTGAAATCATTTTTAGATAGATAAATAATTCTATATTTGCACACCAAAAGACAGCATTTACAAAGAAATCTTTAATATAACATAGGAGCACAAAGGGCGGTCTTATCGCTCAAGGCGATTTCTTCCAGACAACCTAGGGCAGATGATAAAATATTACATACAGGGGCGGTGGTGTACCTCAACACTTGAGATCTTTATTTACGCCAGACATACTAGCATTTGCACCACTCTTCCGACGGAAAGTGAAGATGTGGCCGAATATGTAAAATGCTTGCCTAGAAGATTTCTATTTAATCTAGACTTGAAGACATCCAGATTGTTCCGTTCGGGAAACGAAGATGCAGGTAATGAATTCCACTTCTTCGCTTTACGGATGATAAACGTAGTTATATAGAAGCGAGCTTCTTCCAGCGAACTGGAGGTATGTCAACCATAAATGGATGAAGTTTGACAGTTTGTCTTGGTGTTATAAAGTATAAAGGCCATAAACATATCTTCAAAACTTCGATTTGTGTACACTCGGCTGTAACACTATAATTGTAAAAAATATAATTTATTTGTTACCTATGTTATGGCTAATGCAATGGAAATTATAAATGTTTATTGTTGATTTTTTCAGCCCTTTGGCTTAGTTGAGTAAGTGTTCGCCTTCTAAGGGGTATCGGGTTCGATTCCCGGCGGGAACACAAGTTTTCTCCACAAGGAGAATTTGTGTTTCTGGTTCTGGGTGAGATAGTGTGTGAGATGTGATATTTTTCCGGCACACACAACACAAGTCATCGAACTTAGTGTGAGGATGTGAGTGTGAAAGCATTTATGTCAGAATGTGATTGTTGCGACGTAATTTATACCTAACAAAAACAATAATAACAAAATATGCACAATAAAATATATTCCATTATAATGCTTCTGTTGGGTTTTGATTTTTCTGCATTTTTCTCCTCTCTTTCCCTATACCAGGGGTCGGCAACCTTTTGAGTCGGAAGAGTCAACAATTACAATTTACAAAATTTTAAAGTTTTATAGAGCCACAATTTTTTTTCTTGCAGACAATAATCCTTAATGCCAACTATAATACTTACCGTACTATGAGTATCATATAAAAAACGCCATGCACGCATTATACCTAGATAATCATCCCGTAATTTACTTATTTCAACTGTAAATACTTTAGAGGCTTGTTAATGGCTCCTTTAGAGCTAATGGCTCGATAGAAATGGTGCCTAATCGTCGTTAATATCAGAACATATCAGAACGTTTTTTAAATGTTTTTTTTATAATAAATAATATTTGCGCATGGAACTTAAGAGCCGCAGCTTCACATCCAAAGAGCCGCATGTGGCTCGCGAGCCGCAGGTTGCCGACCCCTGCCCTATACCTATTTTCCTCTTTCCCTATCTCCTATCTAGCTTCCTCTAACCTTGCTATTCTATCTTCAATATATAAATTTTTCGGTAGTCCTATGTATATCTCCTTAACAGTAGCGATAAAAAACCTATTAACGCGAGCACAAAAAAAATCACCTGCGAATTATTTACCAACTCCCAATTAATGAGTTTATAAGCGAATCGTGTCAGACGAGGTTACTCCATCACAAGGAGGTTGATATACTTAGCCAGAGTCAGTAACTCATGTCCAATGCTCCATGGTAGAAATGGTATTAGAAATTACGATCTTCATCGGGATGTAACAGTTGAACTCGTGTTATAAAAAGACTCGCTGGAGGTCATGAACAAAGACTTCATCATGTAAACGTTGAGGCATCTAGCTCTTCGATAACACAGATTTAGTAAGAAGACTCGTGAGAACTAAACCTTTTGAGTTAGTGTAGCTGACATTGTAATATAGATAGTGCTATTAACAAAGAACACAACAACAAAGTGATCCCTTTAATACAGACGGTAAGAAATGTGTTATTGGACACATACCTACTAAGAGTATACTAATCTACATAGCAAGTTTAGGTCAAATTTAAATTACTATTTACTATATAATGTTTAAATAATCAAACACAAGCAAAGCTTAAAAAACCGACTTCACCGCTTCATCTTCGGAACCTTGATCAGATAAAATGTATTATATTAAACACGTAATTTTGACGATAACTCAAACACTACTGATCAGATCTTGATCAAATATAAATGGTAACATTGGGAAAGCACATTCATAAAAAAAAACACCTAAATCGGTTTAAGTTGAAAGAAGTTATGAGATAAAACACATTAAAAAAATACAGTTGAATTGAGTACCTCCTCCTTTTTTGTGATGTCGGTAAAAAACTGAAGCGCGAGCGCCGTTACTACTTTTGTAATTGTATTGCGATATGGGCTCCAATTTACCTAATACTCGATTAACCCGGCCGCGGTGCAGCTAAATTTGATTGTGTGAGGTTTGAGAAGCTCCCCGAGGACTACTTTTCTCCTCTATTGATCCCAGAGGACTCCTATACATATATATTGCACTGGTTCAGCATTCCTTGACTGCTAATGACTGCTGCTGACGTGATGGGACAGGATGATGCGACTGCTTGGTGGTGTATATATCTCATTAGTTTACTTTGTTTTCTTTTAATAATACGATGAAATATACATGAGATAAAGATATACTTAAACAACCCTGTTGACGTATTTGCTGTCTACGCTGCGGGCTCAAGGTTCGATTCTCGGCAGAAGCACAATTTCTCTTCCGAATTGATCATTTGAACAGACTATTGGAGTAGTTGTGCATACGCTTTTAAGCAATGGGTATCGGGTTCGATTCCCGGTAGGAGAACAAACTTTTACCTATGTTTATCTTACAGAGCCTTTGTATTTTGTAATGACAAAATCGGTTACTAAGGTAAATTCCTAATTCTCGAGACTATTAAGCCTTTTTATGCTACATAGGCAAGCATATTTGTCCACTATCTCTATTGTTAAAAGTGACGATGCGGCCAAAGATGAAATGAAACATACTTCCCTAGAAGGTATTCTAGACTTGAAGACTCCCAATTGAAGGTCATACCGATCGGGGAACAATGACACGGGATAATGAGGTCCACTCCTTCGCTGTACATATATGTATGTATATAGGTAGGTACACATAGGTATACTTAACTAGTGATAGGTATGTTTATGCTTAGAAATCAATGATAGGGGCAGGAAGAAGGACCGCGTGCGAATGACAACCACTTGAAGGCGAGAGCCCGAGATTTCAATAAGTATGACGTCAAATTGCCGTTGCCCGTAAGCGAAGATTGCGGATTGAGAAAGGTAGGTATATTGTTTTTGTTTACTTTAGTTTTAGAATTGATATGTACATATAATTTCATCAAATTAATAAGCTAGAAAATGAAAATCCGTAATTGGCTGTTAGCTTTACCATAGTTTACCATTGTAGGTTTTATGTTTGAATAAATAATTCTTCTGTTCCGGTACCTTTTTCACATTCACAGCCCCAGACTGAATTCGAAGAGTTGTATCGTGAGTGCCGGATTGATACACATCACACCCAAAACCAGAAACTTAAATTTACCTTGGGGAAAAAATCTTTTGTTTCCACCGGGAATCGAACCCGTTACCCATTGCTTAGATAGCAAACGCGCTACCAACAACGCCAGCGGGAAAGTTCGAACAAGGACAGGTAATTCTATGTGAAGATGTTTGTTGAAGTGGCATAGTCGTGGCGCTACTACACTACAGTACACTACAGTACAGTACAGTAGCTGCCATCCGCATGTGGCTCTCGCCTTACATTTTGCCGAAACCTACTTGATCGTTGTCGTGAAGGAATAAGTGTAAACTTATTCCTTTAGCTTCTCTGATCAGAGGGCTAATCGGGTATTTTCCAAAGATTATGCCCCGTTTCATGAAAAAACCGGATCATTTCGCGCTTTTATTTTCAGTCTCTCGTAACCACGGCCGATGCAACCCTACCAAAAATAATGTTATTTAGAAAAAATACCTGGTTTTCTTATAAAAACATGATTGTAGAAAGCGAAAGTAAAATAAAATCGATCATTACTTCGATTAATTTGTTGTATTTTTTTTACAATTGAACTGAATTCGAATAACATCTTGAACTCCATTAAACTAGTTCCTGTATATATAACTAGCTGACCCGCCCGGCGTTGCCCGGGTAAACAAAAGCTTACACATAAACGCTTTCTCACTCACAGCCCCACTGTAAAAGTACTATAAGTTGTGTCGTGGGGCCGTAAACAATTAACACCACACACACAACATTCACGTCATACCCAGAACCAGAAACATAAACTGTCCCTGGGGAAAAAACTTTTGTTATTGTGTTCCCACCGAGATTCGAATCCGCTACTTTGAAGACGAACGCGCACTCATCTACGCTAGTGGGTAGTTCAAAGTTCAAAGATAAGACTAAACAAAAAAAAAACAGTCGGTTCAAAACATAGACGTATGCCGGATTACGCAGTAACTGTTCCATTCTGTGATCCACCGTTTTCACCCTCAAATAAACTTTACGATTTCTCCTAGACTATAGGTCCAAATTATGTGCCGTAAAGAGCAAATTGCATCTACGTGAACTACGTAAGCCGATGAAATAGGTTTTTTTGATAAGGATTAATATTAAATACTTAAAAAAAGCCAACGAAATAGAAGCCGCTATTTTTTAATGTGCAGGAATGCGTAGTACGTGTCGGTACATTTCTGACCCATCCCGTTCACGGGCGGACTCCCGTGAAACTAATTTCACGATTTCTCATAGACTATTTATCCAAATCATATGCAGTAAAAAGCAAAATGTATCTACATGAACTACGTAAGACGATGAAATAGTTTATTTTGATAAGGATTAATACTGAATGTCTGAAAAAGCCAACTAAACATAGGCCGCTTTTTTTCAGATTTTTAACAAAGAAAAGTATTTTTTCTGAGCTATACATACATGTTAGATATATGCTGTCGCGGACTTTTTTGTAAAACTCATAAAGGCCAACATTTTTGCCATACATTGTATTCAACTATGTCTTACGGTTTCTGCAGCGCACGCCAGAATAGCTCGCAGATGGCAGGTTTTTCTCCTACTTACTTGACACTTATCGTTATATTTTGGATAAATTACATTATATCTTTATATATTATAGCCTATGTGTTATTCTGATGTGTAAGCTATATTATGGGAAAGTTTCATCAAAATCTATCCAGTAGTTTTTGCGTGAAAGAGTAACAAACATACATCCATACATCCATACATACATACATTCTTACAAACTTCCGCGTTTATAATATTATTAATTAATTAATTAATTAATTAATTAAAGTAGGATAAATAATAAAATAATTTTAAACGCTTTCACAATAACAGCCAGAAACATTCACACCACACAAATAATTAGACCCAGAAACACAAATTTCCCTTAGAGTGAAAGCTAGTGTTTCTACCGGGAATCGAACCCGATACCCGCTGCTTAGAAGGCGAATACGTGCTCAACAAAGTCAAGGGGCAGTGCAAATGTAACTTACCTTGACTTGGGACTGACTGTTTGTAAAAGAGATAAAAGTTACCATCTAAGTACTCACTTATTGTTATTAGATTATACTAATATGTAGGTAAGTACTAATATGGGCATGCACTTATACATATAGATGGTTAATGCCGAAACGATGCGGATGTAACTATTTGACACTAATTTCTATGATAAAGGTGCAGGGGCGTTTAGTTTAGAGTAATCCATATCTTCAAGATTTTCTAACGTGTTAATTAAACGCAAGTAAACCTTAAAAAAACCGACTTCATCGCTTTATCTTCAGAACTTTGATCAGATTAGATGTATCAAACACGCATTATTGGCGATATTTCAAAGAACTACTGATCAGATCTTGTTCAAATTTAATGGGACCAACTGGAAAGCACAATCTATCAAACAAAAAAAAAATCAAAATAGGTTCACGTGAAAAGAAGTCATGAAGTAACTCAAATAAATATATATAATATATATATATATATATATATATATGTATGTATATAAATAGTCGACTTGAGTACCTCTTCCTTTTTTGTGAAGTAGATAGAAAATTGAGATGTCTTTAGTTTGATCCTAACATGGAAGGGGCTCCTGGTGGCCGAACCGAATTTTTACTGGATAAATTATTATCCAGTAAAAATTCGGTTCGGCCACCAGGTACAGTTCTTAAGTAGGTAAGCTATTAAGCTTACCTACTTAAGAACTGTACCGCATCTATAAGATATACATATAGATAATACAGGCTATCTACAGCTACGACAAATTTAATTTAGAATAAACTAGTATGTAGAGAAGGCTGGTGAACGAACTCCTGGATTATGCAAATTAGTTTTGTCCGATCTCACGAGCACGGCCCATAGAGTATAACTGAAAAACATGTAAATCCGGAAACTTGTTTGACCTATAAACAATACCTCGAGCGTTTTGTTCCAGGAAAGTTCTTCTGTGTTTTCTAAAGGTTGTGTGAACGTGGGTGCTTGAAATTAGTCGCTTAGTAGGTTCCTTGGCTTGGCTTATCAAAGGGACGTAGTAAGTAGGTATGCGGTGCGTAAGATTTTTAAGCGAAGCTCTCCTTTGAACTGCTCGTTGCATGGCTTAGTCGGGCGGCGTTCGCCTTCTAAGCAAGAGTATCGGGTTCGATTCCCGGCAGAAACACAAGTTTTCTCCCCGAGGAAAATTTGTGTTGCTGGTTCTGGTTGTGATTGTGTGTGTGATGTGAAAGTTTCCAGCACCCACAACAGTAAGTGTGAAAGCGTTTATGCTTAGGTTTATGTAAAAACATCATCTATGAGATCTGTCAACTACTTCACAGTGCAATAATATGCTCATGCAATGCTATAATACTTTTTTCTCTTAATTGTAGCTCCGCAATCTTATTTATTTAGCTTGTATCAAGTAATAATATATTTCAAGTTTGTTACATATTTCATAATATACCTCCTCGTCTCAAGTCAAGTAAAAGAGTCAAGGTTCAGTCATAGTCAAGTCATGGCCTAATAAAGTGGTATAAACTTTACAATAACATCTATTGGCGTTTTGAAGCGAAAAGACGTTTTTCAACTTTGTATAATTTGCCTACACCCATGCACGTTCACTAAGTATTAACGGTCAATAATAAACATAACAGTATAATATTATACTATAGAACGGCAAGTATGAAATGCAACATGAGAGTTATTATGACACATATTTTACATAGGAACAGAATAAGAATCATTTTATTGTATATAACTGTGTACATAGTACTCTCGTATTACTTAAAATTATCAAAAACCTCAGTCATTTCATGTTGTATACCTCTAAGTATATAACCAGGGGAGTAATTGGTTCATATTTCATGCACATTCACAGGAATCTAAACCATATTCCCGCCCCATTTCGGTTTAATTACGTGACTGTGTGGATTACTACCTTAAAGGTACTTTATGCATCGTTCCTGCCATAATTGCTTCCATCACTTCAGTGCTAAGTCCCTTTGCCGATTTGTTGACTCAAGACTGAACCCGCTCACTACGCTAGTGACTGACAATTAGAAAATTAAGGACATAATGAATGAAATTGCTGTTATATAGTATCTAATGCGACTTGTTGCTACACTACTACCTGTTAATTAACAATAAAATAGATAATCCCACCACGCTATCCCACTGTTCACTCTCTGTCCCTGACCAGCTGCGGTGGTTGCGTACGCGGCGCTTATTTGCTACTCCTACAGTCCGTACACAAACTGCGCAGTTTGCTCCAACAACTCAAGCCCTAAGATTGCTTAATGACTTAATTGCTAAAGAACCAGATGTAGATATATTCAACATGCGCTACTCTGATTACATTAGGTATATAACTTTTTTTTTAAGTTCCTAATAATAGTCTTATAATAGTGTAAATTATTATTTTAGTTTGTTCCTAATAATAGTGTAAATTTTATTTTAGTTTGTGGTGCGTCTTGGCATTGCTGTAAGCGCAACAAGCACCTGTTTATAAATAAATAATAAATAAATAAATCTAATACCAATGCAGTCAAGTGGAGTGGATCCAAAGTGGCCTATATTGCTATGATGACTCAGATTCGACTAAGTATGTCAATGTAGTCATGACCAAGTAAAGAGGTAGAAACATACAAGTTTCTAGAAGTGCAAATAAAATTAGTGGCTCTGTGGGATCTTCTGTCTTCAACCTCGCGTCTGTCTATGCAAAATTATCATCCGCCATTTTGAAAAAACTTCTCCAACTTTCAAATAAACAAGGAATTATCGAAATCGGTTCACATAGAAAGAAGTTATGAGGTTAAAAAAAATTCAAAATTCGTGTTGAGAACTTCCTCCTTTCTTTGAAGAAGTTAAAATGTTACTATAGTTACTATAAGTAATAATCGAATCGGTTGAGAAATGCTACCTGTAGAGGATAACAACCGAACATTTCGAAAGCATTTTTGGCCAAGCTGAAAGGGAGTCCCTTCACTCGTGCTTCGCGATCGCTCGGTTAAAAACCCCGTTTTTCACATAACTCATGTAGTACACCGAAGAATTATAGGTTTTGGAAAACATAATCCCTACTACGCCATGTTTTCAGTGTTACGACAAATACCTATTTGTCTTCAAATACGGGCTGGGAGGAATGAAACCAGTGCTACAGGTTTAGTTAGCATGCGTCGCGCGTTCTGCCAAAGTACCTACCCGCGCTTAGACTATTTCCGCTCTGCGCCGATACGCCCGGAAATAGAATCTGCTACATTTACTAAATTCTCTTTACGTGACCCGCAGATGTGTTTTCCTAGAGCGACGAACGAAGATACAAAGCTAGTAGTCTATTTTAAAATTTAATATTTCTTTTTAGCCCCCGAAGAAATAGAGGCGTATTTTAAGTTTGTAGTGTGTATCTGTAGATAGAGATCGACCATTCTAAATGTGCACGCCTCTCCACCAAATTTGTCAAATGATCAAGTGTCAAATGTATATTTTTTGTGGCGGGGCACTTTTAGAATGGTCGATCTCTACCTATGACCGTATGTGGCATCGTAACTCCCAAACGGCTGAAGCCATTTCAATTTAGTTTTTTTTTGTTTGATAAGTAAGTTGATCGACACTGGTGCCGATTCTGTTGTCCAGAATTAGACTAAATTAGCCTAAAATTAGTTTTAGTCCTGCTTTAGTCCAAAACCTATTCAGAAAATGCAAGATTAGACTAAAATTAAGTTTGACAGGACTAAGTTAGTTTAGTTACTCTATTTAGTGAAAATGACCAAATTCTTAATCTGATGTACATGTTTTACGTCAAATTAAGACTAAAAATAAAAAAATTTAACTCAAATTAGTCTGCATGAAAAGGATCTGGATTATTTTTAATGTGATCTTATACTTGAAAGAATAGCGTTTAGGTATTCTTTGACTAAAATTAGTTCATTTTTAGTTTAGTTTAGGTTAGTTCGGTGCTTAAAATTAGTTTAGTTTAGGTTAGTTCGGTTTATTTTTAGTTTAGTTTAGGTTAGTTCGGTACTCAACAGAATTAGCACCACTGTTTGTGTTAGATGCAGCCGTTTTCCAGAAGGAGGGTCGAAGAATTTTCAAAACTTTGTTTTTGCCACTTGTTAGGTACTTGCCTTAGTTTTCCTGGCATAGAAATCCTGTGGGGGCGTTAAATACGTGAGGGGCTTAGGGGGGGGGGGAGGGTCGAGCCGAACCTCACCCTCTCTCACGTGGGGGAGAGGGGGTGTCTCAGCAAATATCACGTAATATTTTTTTTGCAAGACACTGGGTAAAATTGCGATAAAGCTGGGTTTAATGAAAAACCCAGTTTTCTCGCAATTTTACACAGTAAAAACAAAAAAAAAACTACTGAATGGAGAAATGGCTAAATCATATAGTTATTAGGGGTTACAATTGAACTAAATGTGTGTTAAATAAATTCAACGCAATCAAGCACATATTAACTTATTTACATTAAATATACATTCAACTTATTTACATTAAATATACGCATTTAGAAAAATCTCACGCGAGTTTAGGGGAGGGGAGGGGGTCGAGTAACATCTCACCAAGGGGAGAGAGGGGGTCGAAAAATCGCCAAAATCACCTCACGTAATTCATGGATGCCCCCTATTTATAAATTAGGTCAGTGTACGTAGCAAGTGCAACTTAACAATACCTGCTTCACGCTAAGTTAGGAGAATTGTGTCGTGGGTGTCGGAAACCTTCACATCACACACACAAATCACGACTAAAACCAGAAATCGAACCAGATACTTTACGTTTTTTACCTCTGATGAGCTAGCCTTGCACGTGGTGCCCCTGTCGCTAAACAAGCGAGGCTCCTGTGAATCACAAATGATACATAGGAAATACATACATATCCTTAATAATAGGTGGATAAGCAATCTTGTGAATTTACCACAAATAATATTACGATATCTGATCACCTTCGCAGGCGACAGTCAGACGTATCCTTTGCACACGTAAAACAGTTTTGATAACAAAGGTGGACGGTGGAAATTTAATATTTCCCAAAGAAAACTCAGATGGTCGCAGGAGGTGGACGCGGTGGATAAGAACTTAATTTGGTAAAATGGATATTTATTTCTGGTATGCTTTAGCGAACCACGGTGTCGGCAAGTCATACTAACTTATCGGGGCGTAGTGACCCAAAATGAATCTTGGCCTCCGACACCAGAAGACGCCATTTCTCTTTGTCCTGAGCAACTTCCTGCTACGAGGTGGCTTGGAGTTCACGCAAGTCCTTTTCTGTTTCATCCTTCCAGCGGTAGATATCTGGGACGTCCTACAGGTCGCCGGCCTGTTGGCCGTCCCAGGTACGCTCGCTTTGCTGCACGATCCTCTCCCATCCGTTCTAAATGTCCAAGCCAACGAAGTCTATGCCCTTTTGTTTCGCCAATGTTTGGCTCGGCCACCAGATCTTCTATTTATATGTTCTTCCGGACTCTCCAAGTGCCATCCTCCCTCTTAACTGGCCCCAAAATTTTTCGGAGTGCCTTTCGCTCTGCTACAAGAAACGTCGGCAAGTCATGGATCGATTAAACTATTATTATTTGTAGCCATCATTCGGCGAAACGTTTTTTCGGTAAATAATAGTATCTGCTTACAAACTTTTCGTACTGTAATTGATTGGCAAGCTGTGCATTCCATGTAAAATTGTAACATTCAATATATAGTGTAATTCTATAAACTGTATGGGAGTATTTGACTCGGTTAACATCAAGCAGGCGTCTGGTAATAATTTTACATGATGAATTCACAAGTTGGTTTTTGTCATACCTGACTCTGATGAGCTAGTGTTGTATGTAATAATTTTCAAAACATATTCTATGATATAGTGTAACAATGCTGTCTTCTCTATAATTTAATTATAGAGTCTATAATTATGAAGTTAATCATTAATAAGAATGTTATAATCTGGGAGTCTTCACGTCAAGAGTGAATAGGTATCTTTTAGGCAAGCGTGCTACATCTTCAGTTACATCATCGCTTTTCATCAGGTGAGATTGAGGTCAAATGCTGCCTATCGAGCATAATAAACAAAATTAAAATAAGACACAAAAAAAATTATAATATTTAATAAAATATTCAAATATTACATGCAATATATATAAACTTCTACATATTTTATATTCAGTGTCAACAGTATCACAGCAAAACTTCATCAGATATAAGCCCAATACAAATATGGACATATTATTGACTTCATTCAACTCATTAAAGTGTACATAAAACTACATATCAATAAGTTACAACCTTTAACAAAAAAAAAATATAACATTACATTAACAAGTTCACACTCAAATCCGCACACTAAGTTGTAATGACTTATGTTGTGGGTGCCGGAACATTCCCATCACACACATAATCACATAATCACGAACATTCCCATCACACACCCAGAAACAGACACTCAAATTTCTTTTTGGGAGAATTCATGTTCCAACCAAGATTTGAACCCAATACCTTCTGCTTATAATGCTCCAATTAAATCAATGGGCTGTTGAAATTCATAATATTATTGTTCATCCACTAGCAGCTTTAAGCTGATGCATGTATTATATTTTTTTGTACTTTTTAAATATTTGTCAAGTTTATTTAAAGAAATGTTCACTGAGGAAACATTAATTATTGTCTCCAGTAATATTAAAGTGTTTTCAGGGATTGCTTGTACTTCCATGCTTGACCTTGTAATGCCCTTAAAGTCTGCCCACTGCCGTACCTTGAAGGTTTATTAGCTAGACTATGATGTAGTGATGAAAAAAAAATAACGTGATCAGTCATAATTTTATATTTCTCTATCACTACTACGTCTGCTTTGTTTTCAAGGTGGTTATATTACATGTTGTACTGCCCATTATATAACAACCTTAGTGCTACTCGTATAAAAATAAAAATGCTTTCATACTTCCCCCACTAAGTTCGATGACTTGTGTCGTGGATGCCGGAAACATTAAAATCACACACGCAATAACAACCAGAACCGGAAACACAAATTTTCCTTGAGGAGAATACTTGTATTTCAGTCATGAATCAAACCGGATACCCCTGCTTAGTAGGCGAATGCCACCCAACTAATCCAATGAGCAGTTCAAATAGAGTACCAGGCTTCATGTTAAATAACTAAATACCCATAGCTATTAAAATCATCCATTATAGCTTTCACAGCTGATTTATAGCTATTTACAGCATGCTGTTTTTCTTCAGGAGTAGTCCAAACATGTTTGCTTCTGACATGCCCTTCTTCTTGTAGCCCATTTGACAGCCATAAAGCTGTGTTCGCTGTTATAAGGCAAGCAGGTGCTACAATCTTCAAATCGTTATCAAAGTCAGCTCGAGAATAACACTCCTTTGATGTGAACTTTA
The DNA here is from genome assembly GCA_948107665.1 of Lomographa bimaculata. Taxonomy (NCBI): domain Eukaryota; kingdom Metazoa; phylum Arthropoda; class Insecta; order Lepidoptera; family Geometridae; genus Lomographa; species Lomographa bimaculata. The sequence continues at coordinate 9,160,124 of OX403604.1, read as the reverse complement.
ATGTATCCATACAGTTCTTAAATGTTTCGTAGTACGTGTTCAACATATTGTGGTAGCTTTCTTGCCTCAGTGTTGTATCCGTACTGCTGATAATAAGATAAAGAGTGTCGAAGGCTGGACTTGATACCCTTGCTGTTTGGTAGTCGATTAGACATGCTTCCGTAGGCTTCTTATTCTGGAATATACAATGATATTATAAGTATCTAATTTCTTCGAAGGTTGAAGAAATGTGACTGTCAACTTTTAATGCCAAAACAGCAACAAAAAAAAGGTGGGAATCTAGCTTTCCAGTTTCATGCAGTGGTTGCAGTTTTGTCATTTTATGGTTCATGCAATAAGTTATGCAAGTTTGCATGAATGTTTTGCAGTGGAAATCCACAATTATGAATTAATTTTAGAATCGATTTAGTTAAAAAATATTCTTATGTTTTGGGAGAAGTTAAATGGGTTATTGTTATTGTGGAGGTAACAGTCTCATACATTAAGTCCCCATGGAAAATATGAAAATAAAAAGTAAAGATATGCAAGGGATTATGTGCGAAGAAACCTAATAATGGTGGGACTGAATTCAGAACTTAAAAATTAAAAGAGGTTATTACAATAGAAGAGTAACTTGACTTGGAACTAACAGAAGAGAGTCGAAATAACTTGGCATGAGAATTAGTGCAGTGCTGTGAATAACTAAGAGTAATAAGGAGTAGGGTCTAATGCATATGGAACATTAATTATAATACTCTCTATACTTTACCTCAGCAAAACCTTCATACTGAAACAATATATTCTCTTTCCAAACATCACCATGACATATACAAGTGGCGGCAGCCAGTTTTACAGCATCATCAAATTGTTTACCGCAATTAAGTTTAAGATTCTCTAACAACGGCACATATTGTGTGCTTTCAAATTTGCACAAAGCTTTAGTCAATCGATCCCTCATGATGTCCATAAACCTTTTATTGGATTCCTCCGTTAACGGTTGACAAGTTTTAGCGACTTCATCATATAATTTTCCATCTCTTTCTATCATTAGGAATGATAGGGAATGAAACCGAGCAAGGGATTTCAACGCAATTGTCACATATTCTAGATCCAGATATGGTTTCTGAGTATAAGGTTGAAATCCTGAATCTCGCATATCTTCCATTACTATCACTTCTTTGCAATATTCATCTCGAGCGAAATATAAAGAAGGCATGATAAACGTAGGTTTCATTACATGGCCAACAAGAAAATCTTTATACGTTTTCAGTAACACTGAATATACAAAAATCTCTCTTTTAAACATAAGTGTGACCGCTCCACTAACTCTGTACCTCTCATCAGTAGGAGCCAGTTTCAAAACCAAACCATATGTTTTATCACTGTTGCTCTTAAATCCAGAAAGTGATACCGGTATAATAATCCCAAAATAATTCTGGCCAATACTTTCAAAGTTTCTTAAGGAATGCCGCCACGATGTGAGGTCTAATTTAACAGCGACTTCACTTAATATACTTTCAATGTATTCTTCAGATATTGTTGACATTTTGAAAACTATATAAAAGTATTTGTGGTTTATCTCGAGGCCACACAAAAACAAAAATATTATATTTATCTGAGTAACAATGACTGATGTGAGGAAAGTAAACAAATATCATTACGCCACTTGTCACTTGTTACATTGATTTGTGACAGTCACAGTAAAAGTAATAAATGTCAATGTCAGTACCAATAGCTACTATGTTCTGGGCATGTTCCGGGAGATGGTGTTCGTCTTTAGCGGAAAATTAAGAATTATATGTCCCTGAATTACTTTAACGTAAGCTTCGTATAAAATGCCACTATAACCCGCTATTTCTATAACAAAATAAATACATAGGTAATTTATCAACAGTATCTCGTTAAGTACTCCTCTGGAAGCCTTGTATTGTATTAACAATTTAACTTATAAGATAATTATGAGAAGAAAGTGGCGTACGGACTTACAGAAAAAAAAAAAATTGTTATGAAGGTACAGAATACAGATATTGGAGTAAGTGATAAGTTTTTGTCATAAAATCTTAAATTCGGGCCACATTTGGCGTCGTCGATTTTGTATTCTTTTCCACCATGTATGATTCTTCGAGTGTTAACAATAATGGTTATGTGTAATAATCGTGGATTTTCAACTGTAAATAGTTTAACAATGTGCACGAGTAGGTACCTATAGGCAAATCCAAAAAAAATTGAAACGTGATTTTCTGGCTCGAAAACTCCAAGACTTCAATAGAAGTAATTCTAGTAAAGCTAATACCGCTTTACTAAGGCATTTCTTGACTAAGAATGGACCGTGAAATATATTTATTACATGCCAAAGGTTGAAGGCACGCAAATTGTGGAGCCTAAATAAAAAAAAAACAATAATATTGGCACAGATAGCGTAGACTACAGTTGAAGGGTTCCAGAGAAAAAAAAGGCATAATTGTTTTAAGGAGTTTTGCCACGAAAGTGAAAAAATGGCGTTGATATTGTATAATTTTCCAAAACCTGTGATTCTTCGAGTGTTATTGTGTAATGGTCGATTATTGACCGTTAATACTAAGTTAACGTGCATATGTGTAGGCAAATCATACAAAGTTGAAAAACGTGAATTTTGCCTTCGCTCCAAAACTCCAATAGAAGTTCTTGTTACCTAAGTGTTCCCGCACGCCGTCCGCGAGAACCAAACACATACAGTGTGCAGGTGGCTTAAAAAGCCTTATAGGAAGACAAAAAGTATAATAAAAATATGAGCACTGTCGAATTTAAACCCACTGATTAACAAAACTAGGTTTAGTTTTAGTGACATCCACTGCAGTGGTGCCCAAGTAGGTACGATCTATACAGCAAAGGTTAGACTGTACCTGTAGCTGCTGTATATATATCCAATTAGATTTCTCGCTTCGTCCTTTGCGGACGCTGGGTAGCATCCAGCGTATAATCACATAAAAATAATTCAATCTAATGGCTGCTCTGCTCACTAGTATACCTATTTTATGAAGTATGTTTTAGAATTTCATGGTGATATAATTTTTATGTGGATTCGTAGGTTTTAGAAATGAATAAATAACGATTTTCTTTATTGACGCACAGTGTAACCACCTATCTATCAAGCGTACTAAAAATTGTTGTAAAACATGCTACTATCCACTGCATGTCCAGTTGATACTAAGCTAAAGATTTAGATACAAATAAACGCAACATTATTGATAAATATAAATTAAGAAACGACGCACACAATCTAAATACTTACATATATGCATAAAATGCATAAATACAGTGCGCGCATTTAGATTAAGCAAAACGAATAAATCCTTTTTGGCAAATGGGGTGAGATTTTACAATAAAATTCCTAAAATTGTAACTGAATTACCACTGGGAAAGTTCAAATCAGTAATAAAACGATCATTAATTAAGAAAGCTTTATAAAACGATTGGCTACATCAATGACAAGGATGCATGGAGGTAAACTGCACAAGCACTCTCTAGCGACTACATAATATAGATATATACCTAGGTTAATATAATTATGTATTAGTGTTTAAGAATGATTAAAAAATAAAAACAACGGGTTGCACTCCGGGAGTGCCGGCAGAAGTGGAAACTCGCCGTGCGGTAGAAAGAGAGGGGGATATTACTTTCTCTCCTTCGTCTTACGAATTTTCGGTCAGGTCACGTGTCCTGACGCGGGTTTAACATTTTTTACCCGTCGCAAAAAGTGCACAACGCCGCTAAAGAAGTTTTTACATCAAAAATGCGCGCCGAGTTTCTTGCCAGGTTCTTCTCGAGATGGCTGTAGTTTTGCGAATCTGGCAGTAGAGTCATTAACTTTCATGGGTGCCTCTTTATGCCATTTGAATTAACGATTTATATTTTTGATTTTGAATGAATATATCTGTCATAGCGAAGCTGTTATTATAATATAGATATGGTTGCCCTCTCGCCGCCAGTAGGTCGTCTCTCTACCTCCGTTCACTTAACTTGAGTAATACTAAGTAAGTACTTAATAGAATACTTTGTGACGTCATATATGTAAGTGAATGATTGCTATTTCGAAATCGGTTCACGTGGAAAGAAGTTATGAGGTATACACATAAAAAAAACAATACAGTCGACTTGAGAACTTCCTCCTTTTTTGGAAAGTTGGTAAATGGTAAAATTTTCTGAAATTTTCAAATTTATAGCGCAATTTTCTTTATTTTTCTTTCCGTAAGATCCTTCTTCAAAGTTAGAAAACTAAAATAAAACTTCGAATTAAATCGATAATGTCGTTCTCAATTTATGGGGTGACCAACGTAAATAGGGATAAATTTATATATATATATATATATATATATATATATATATATACATATTTTACGGTACAGATATTTATCTACTTTTATACCAAAACTTCTATCCTCATAAGTATCCCGGGTACTGCTCACGATATATAAAGTTTAGGGCTTGGGTATAACATAAAAGGAAGTGATGGTCGGTCCCCTAGGAGTCTGACATCCAACAAGACCGATGCATTTCTTCCATATACGTATAGGAGACAGTAACCAAACATTCTGTCTAAGCTACAAGCTAATTACTAGTACTTTCTTTTAATTTTGACTCCGCATACTTTTGCATTTAGCCAGTAACCATTTATAGTCATTAGTTAAACATTACAAACAGAAATAAAAACGTTAATAAAATCAGTTTAATAACAATTTCTGGACACAGTATCAACATAAACAGTATGGACAATACAATGAAATAAATGAATACATATTACTCAATATTCAATTCTATAGTGCTTCCATAATGTACAAGGGTTCTTAAAATTACAAAATAATTGAGACCATGTGGATGCGAATGTTTCTGGCACTTTTTTAATTCTTTCTTTATACTTATTATATCGATGCTTTACTCTGAACTTTCCTTATCGAGGAAGAGTGAGAGTGAAGAGTTTTATATCAGATAGGCTAGCGATCAACCACTATCTCAAGGAAGCTCAAGCACGTTGTAGGGTTTGATCATCATAGCTTCACTGAAGAGCTCTAAACTGACGGTGGGTTAGTTGGGTGCGCGTCCTAAGCCGGGGTATCGGGTTCGATTCCCAGCGGAAACACGAACAAGTTTTCTCCCCAAGGAAAATATGTGTTTCTGGTTCTAGTTGTGATTGAGTCTATGGGATGTGAATGTTTCTGGCTCCCAAAACACGTCATCGAACTTAGTGTGGGCTGTGAGTGTGAAAGCGTTAATGTTTATTTTTGTGTTTTTTTTTTTTTTTTTTTTTATAAAGTACAATCTACGGGCCAATTGCCTATATTTCCTAAAACTAAACTAAAACTATATACAGCAAAGAGCCAAGTTACCTACAAGCCATCGAGCCTATAGGTAACTCAAGTGCTCAAGCCCACTACCAGTGGGTAGCGTTCCCATCATGCTGGCTGCATTGCCTCTCTGAATTGCAATGCTAATTTTTGTGTTTATTGATAATTTTCTCATGTTATAAGAATAACACATCGAGATAGGGGACACACTTATGGCCAAAAATAAACCACCAACGACACAATTCATCGATTAGTGTTGGACTGTGAGAGTGACAGTGTTTATTATTTTTATTCACGAAAAAAATACTCAATAGCTGGACTTTAGATACTGTTCCTGTGATATAGTGGCACATTTACCTTTGATTGCGTTCAATAGCGACCGAAACGGAACTCGGGCTGGCGGGAACAGTCTACGAAAATATATTATCTGAAGCTCAAGTGTGCTCAAGTGGTCTACCGTAACTAATGTGAACAAAATGCTCATTAGTTCTAATCAGGGGTCAGTTTCCTTTCTGTAGTGCCGCACTTTTACTTGTGTGTTTGCGGGGATAGTAACTTTTATTTGCATGATACGATTTAGGTCCTCATTTTTTTATGCTAGATAGACACGCAGACGATTTAGGTCTATTTTATACTTGTATTGCGTCGACTAGACGGCTGTTGAGCAGTGACTTTTTCGATAACTATAGCGAATTAAAGCAACATAATATAAATAACTAGCCGTGCCCCGCGGCTTCGCCCGCTATTATCAAGTTAAAAAGTAGCATATGTGTTAATCTATGTACCTACATTCCAAATATCATCCAAATCCGTTCGGCCGTTAAAGCGTGACGAGGACATACTTACACATACACACACACACAAGCTTTCGGATTTATAATATTAGGTAGGATAATAAAGATGTTTAGGTAGGTACATATAGTATCAATGTAACAATGATTTATTTAATTTTGCTCCTAGCTGCTCATAAGTTTAATTTGTGCTGTTTATATTTTTTCAAATCGCAAGGACCTTTAACTTGCTCGTTGCATTATCCTAAGCTTGAAAATTATTAGATTTGTAAGCTGTTTATCCTGAACAAAAAAATTACATTATATTAAATTGGACTACCAAACAAGTATATATTTATAACTAGCCGTGCCTCCCGGCTTCGCTCGCTATGATAAAGTTAAAAAGTAGCTTATATGTTAATCCAAGGTATAAGCTATGTACATTCCAAATTTCATCCAAATCCGTTCACCCGTTATAGCGTGAAGAGGGAACAAACATACTTACACTCTTACACACAAACTTTCGGATTTATAGTATAAGTAGGATGGTAAGTTTATTTAGTTTATTAACCTATAAGTATGAATATGTTCAAAGTAATGTACATTTCTTGGATGTGAAGGTGAGCTATAGGTACATTTTAATACGCAGTAAGCAATTTGCTAATATCATACTTTGTTCTCGTTTTACAAATAAGCCTTTTATATACATGGGTAAACTTAAGTAATTGTACGGAAACTGTACCAGCGAATTTGTCCTACAGGAACTTACTCATAGTTGTAGAAAACTATAATTATCTTAGATAATTTGACTTCAGGTGTCGAAAAAGTAATGAGAAGACATTTAAAAGATTTTATCTAAAACTAGCGATCCGCCCCGGCTTCGCCCGGGTGCATTTGTATGGGAAAAAGAAAAGGGCTATTTTTAGGGTTTTTCCAGCAATAATTCTAATTTTTCTCGCCGTAAAAACCATCCTTGAACTTCAACGAACATTTTAAAAAAAGATTTGGCCAAATTGGTCCAGGCGTTGTTGAGTTATGCGCTTACCAACACATTTTGCGATTCATTTTTATATTATAGATGCATTTTGCTTAAAACGTATTAAGTCTATTTCTACATATTTTTTTTTTTTTTTAAACATCAGCTGGCAATCTACGGGCCAATTGCCTATATTTCCTAAAACTAAACTAAAACTATGTACAGCAAAGAACTAAGTTACATATAAATTGCCTTAAATGTCATTTTGACCTCAAGTGAGGTCAAATAAAATATCAAGTTCATATATAATACAATTTGACGAACCAGTTGGCGCAGTAGGCAAGTTTAATCTTTCTACGCCGTGGGTTTGACTTTCGATTCCTGACGGGAGCACAATTCTTATTTCCAAGGGACATTCGTGCTTCTCGTTCTGTAAATGTTTCCGGTACCCATGACACAAGTACTTGAACTTAGTGTGGGGTTGTGAGTGTGAATGAGTTTGATTGTTTAATTTTATATGTTGTGGTGTAAAGGGGCAATGCAAAGTCTCAGTGCGAATACAATAATATGTTATTTTTAAAATATCAAAATTAAATGCTACTGTTTAATACATTTAACAGTCCCGATTTGCGTCTAGCGACCATTTTGTTTGTGGTCTAAGAAGGGTCTATATAATGGGTAAAGATGTCACAATAATTATACCTAAAAGTTTTGCCACTGGCATCGGACTGATGACCGAAGATAAGAATGGAAGACTCAGTAGCCAAGTCAAAGCCAAGCCAGTCAGCCCAAGCCAAGACAGGCAAGGAGCTCCCGCCATGATTCCCCGAGGGTAGTAGCCCTCGGCGCCCAGCTGAGGCAAAAGTTTCTAACACTAAGACCTGAACCCTGACGCCTAGACAAGCGCAGAAGAAAGTCTTGATGATTGATGTTGACCACTGGCATCCGGTCATGACACTGTGACGAAATTCGTATCTATGTCTACTCGTAGTTGAATGCGCGTTCGCATTCTAAGTACCTATCGGGTAACGGTTGAAACATAAGTTTTAAATGTATGTTCCTGATTTTGGGTATTATTGTGTGATTATAATGTTTCCGGAACCCACGACACAAGTCATTGAACTTAGTGGGGACCATAGATAAATAAGATAAGTGTGGGGGCGTTTATATCAAAAGCTGTGTCACTGGCAGCCACTCGGCAGTTCCGCTCACGAGGCAGAATCGAGGTTGATTCGATAACGGAACCTCTTAGCCATCCTATTAGCCAATCTGCGGTAAACGTCGTTCCGTTTAAACGCAGCTTGATTGCTTCGAGTTTGCTTGACGTGCCATGACTTGTATTGAGCTGAAGCTTGGTCAAGTTATCGGTTTAAAGCACTGACAAACCGGTTGATTGAGAGTTTTGCCGCGAAAGTGAAAAAATGGCGTTGTTGATTTTTTATAATTTCCAAAACCTGTGATTCTTCGAGTGCTAATGTGTAATAATGATGGATTATTAACAGTTAATATTTAGCAAATGTGCATATATATAGTCAAATCATACGATAGGTACCTACATAAAACGTAATTTTCGCCTTCGCTCCAAAACTCCAATAGAAGTTCTAGTAAATTTTCTACCACTTTACTAGGGCATGACTTGGCTATGATTGGACCTTGACTGTTTTACTTGACTTTGACTGTGACTTGTGACTAGGACTTTTAATATGAAATGAACTTAAAATATATTATTACTTGACACTGGCTAAATGCACAAGATTGCGAAGCCAATGTTAAAAGAAAAAAAAACCAGTTGATTGCTAGTATCTTAACAAATCTTTGAAGCATCAATTCCGTAGTTATGATTGGTAATTCCGCAACTGACGCTGGCCGCTGGCACTGCCGCATCGGCTGGCACTGCCGCATCGGCCAATCACAAGCACGCGTCGCGAAAGCCAATCATATGTTATGGTTTTTTAAGTAAAACTTTTTATGGGAGAGCTATGGAATTCTTATCCGCAATCTGATTTTTTATTATATTTAAGTAAGTTTATGTGTATGTATTAAAGTATATAGATAGGTATATGTAAGTTGTATTTATGTGTATGATTGTGTTTTTACACCGCCAACCTCATTATTTAAAATTATCCCTCTCTCCATCTAAAGGTTGATTGGAAGAGATCGCTTTTAGCGGTAAGTCCGCCCATTGTACTTTAGTTTTTTTAAGATATCCCTGTAATTTAGTTATATTTGGTGTACAATAAAGAATTTTCTATTCTATTCTGATTGAGTGACGAAAATCACATATTTTTCGTCACTCAATCAGAATAGAATAGAAAGTTCTAAACAATGAAGAATAATTAAAATTTTCCATGTAATACAATAGTTTCACTTCTAGAAAGAAAAGAAAGAAAATATTTTTTTTGTGACTTAGCATGATAAATAAAAGAACAATAAAAATACTATTATAAAATATACATTATAAATGAAAGTCACAAATCGGTCCCAACTCAGCATAATGCTGGCAGATGACCAGCGCTGATCTTCCGTTGGAGCCGTTCGGTGGAATCACGGCATACACAATACGCGAACACAACAATAAACAACTAAACACATTTTTCAAATATAACATATAGGTACTTCTATCATGTATCTTTACGACACACCCTGTTTTTTTAATCTTTGCCTAAAAATGTATAGTTATTTATAGTTTACATAGATAGGGTCATCTGCGGCTTAGCGTAATCTGCGCTCAAAAAAATTTAGATTTAATAATGGTGTAATTCTATAGATCAAGGATTACTAAAATATATTTAAATCTCATACATATTCCCCATTGGTGTAATTTTGCTAATCTCAAAACCGTATCGTGGCGTTAACATGACCCCTTCCAAAGCAAGGGATGAATAATCTAAAAGTGAGGGAAATTATCCATTTCAAGGGTCCGCATTAAATCAGGTTTAACAGCTTAGCGTAAGGAACGGGCCGCTCGTTACTCGCCGATTGGTTCCCGCGGGACCGAGTTCTACGAATAAACGGGATCATCTCGCTCCACTTATTTTTGATGTTTTTATACTTTTTGGGGTCATTGAAATTGCTTTAGTTGAATCAATTGAACTTGTAGTACAACTAATAGTATTTACATGTTTCGTAGTTCGACTGGTTGTACCTTAGGCATTAGGACAAGCGTGCACCATCTTAGGAGTTGGTTGTTAACTCGAACGCAAAATACTCGACCGCGTGGTCGAGGCGTCACATTATATATTTATTTTATTTATAGTACTTACCTAACTCGACCACCATTCGAGTAACTACTATAAATAAAATAAAATATAAAGTGGCGACTTGACTACGCGATCGAGTATTTTGCGGCCGAGTTATTAACCAACCCCATCTTACACCATATCGTCACTACCTATAGATACCCATCAGGTGAGATAGTGATCAAAATGTTGCCTATCTAGAATAAAAAAAAATAATATTTTGTGTTCTTTGTAAACAAATATATATTTTTATCATCACAGCCTAGTGTGCTTACCGCCCTCGACCATATCATCACTTACCATAAGATAAGTTTTTGCACCTGCATATTATGATCAACTAGCCGTGTCCCGAGGCTTTGCTCCCGTTGATCAGGTCAAAAAGTAGCACATGTGATAATCCTAGGTATAAGCTTTGTATATTCAAAATTTCCCTTAAATACGTTCAGCCGTCACAGCGTGAAGAGGGAACAAACATACTTACACATAAACTTTCGGATTTATAATATTAGTGTGATTCCATGGAACTACTACTGGCAAGTAGAGAGTAGTGCGGTTATTAAGGATTACTAAAATATTGAAATTTCATAAATTCGAAATAAACGAAATACGAGTACATGGTAAATATCCCATTATTAATACTAACATTTTTAGTAGGTTATATGTCTGCCTTCTATACTGCGGGTGCCGGGTTCGATTAACGGTAAGAACACACATTTTCTGATACTCATTTAAATATAAATTGTTTACAGGAGAGCCATTATATTTTTTTCCAAATTTGGGATTTTTTTCTCTTTGGGTATAGATAATTTTGTGTACCTGTTAGTTATTTGGTACCTTTTTTTACAAAGTCTGTCTATTAGTGTTAATAAAGATACTTGGCACACTAAACCAGTGGAAAAATTACAATGTAAGTATAGTTTTTAACACTTCTTATATAAAACACAATGTTTGTAAAATGAACTATAATCTCATTTTACAATGAGATAATAGTTCATTTTAGTTAAATTAGTAATATAATTACTTTCATATTTTTACGCTCACACTTATCTCTATATATACATATAATACAAAAATATTTCTACCTACGTCATTTAAAGACTTTGAAATTATCCAACCGATGAGTCCAAAATCAAAATCAAAATCAAAATCGTTTATTCACATGGGCCCCAAAGAGGCACTCATGAAAGTTAATGAATCTATTGCCAGATTCGCAAAATTACAGCCATCTCGAGAAGAACCTGGCAAGAAACTCGGCGGCGCATATTTTTTTCAATCATTTTTTTTTTTTAAACATTCTTAATCTCTAATACATAAGTTTCTTAACCTAGGTGTTATTATGGTAGTCGCTAGAAAGAGCCTGTGCAGTTTGCCTCCATGAGTCCCAAACCGGTTTCCTTTTTTTTTTTTTTTTTTATTTGTGACAGGCTAGTGTTTGACCACTATCTCACCTGTTGGTAAGTGACGATGTGATCGAAGCTGGTAAACACACTAGACCTGGAATACGCAGGCTGTCAAGGATAACTGCCGGAACACCGTATTTGGCTTGGCGGCAGACTTTCAACTTGATGGTGGTAAGCTACTTTGGTAGCAAGCCAGGCGAGCAACTCACAAAATGCTCTACCACCTCTAAAAAAGAAATTTTCTTCCTTTGAAAGGCAATAATGCGAAGATGGTTTTAAATATAAAAAAATGCATTAAAAGTTTTTTTTGTGTAGTAGCACACGCCGGGTAACCGCTAGTAAGAGATAAACTACGAAAACATGTCCCTTAACAAACCTTTTCAAAGTGTGTAAATATTATCCTTACGGAAAAATTTTAATGTAGTTGTTAGTATAACGTTAACCATCATAACCAGTTAGCAAACTTGTAATACTTAATTATTATGATATTCCCTGTTTACAAAACCGACATAACTGTGGCATCAAAATAATGAACTTTTCAACTCAACAAACACAACGTTACGCACTTCGGTGCTCGAAATTATAAATCCTATGCAAATTAGCCCATCAAAACAACTAATGTAAATGTTAGGAAGCTTTGTAATAAAATTTTAATAAACTTTACTGAACATTTAAAAGGCAAAATAGTTGTGGTGCTCGCTATTTATGTAACTGACCTTTTGCGCGTCAAGACCTACGTAATCGACCAGTTATAAAAATGTTAAACTTACAGTGTGGAGACTGTGTGCGTATATTACAGCAAGTGGATTACAGAATCTTATACACTGTACATAATATTCTGTAATCTATCAGCTGTAAAATCGTTAAGACACTTATAGCGTTGAGAAGATAATCTTATACACGCACAGTGTGTGTATAAGATTCTGTAATACACCAGCGGTAAATATTATGTTCAAAACTAAGTGTCAAGACTGTGTGTGCAAGATTCAACGAAAACCGCAGCGGAAAATATATAGAAAATAACCTTATGATAGAAAAATCCATAGAACTGTTGTTAAGTAAAAACTTAGTTAAAGGTGAGCCTCTAACTAAGTTTTTTTCATCATCATCATCATCATCATCAGCCTGTGTCTATACATACTTTATTTGTATTCTGTGACAAGCGATCTGGAGAGGCAGTCATTGTCCGAAATACAAATATTGCTTAGTTTGGAAACGACTGCCTTAAAAGATAGTGATATCACAGAATGTGCTCTAGGTCTCTGTAAGTTGAAATTAGTTAATATTTAGTCTTTAATTTATTTTATTGTTTCTGTTATTTAAGATTAATTAATATGGAAGTAAATTTAATTTAAGCTTCTCTGTTAATAAACATATTATTATTATATTTATTTATTATTATACCCTTACAAGCCTCCTCTCTCTTGTGCCTTTCCTGCGATCACCACTATATCGTCGACCCATATTTATAAGGGTTTTAAATACCTAATAATTGTTATTTAGATATAACGAAATATATTTTAGTTCTTATATACAGCAACAAGATTCTTGGTGAAGTTGTTAAGTATCTTATAGCGTTTAATCTTAGTTTTTTTTTTTTTTTTTTTTTATGCCTGATAGGCAAGCATTTGACCACAATCTCACCTGATGGAAAGTGATGATGCGGCCGAAGATGTAGCATGCTTGCCTAGAAGGTACCTAATCACTCTTGACTTGAAGACTCCCAGATTGTACCGTTCGGGGAACAGAGACGATGGCAATGAGTTCCACTCCTTCGCAGTACGGATGATAAACGTAGAAGCGAAACGCTTCGAGCGAACTGGAGGTATGTCAACCATATATGGATGACGTTTGACAGTTTGTCTTGTTGTTAGATGGTAAAATGGACTAGTTGGAATTAACTCGTATAATTCCTGCGCACACTCTCCAAAATGTATACGATAGAATACCGATAAGCTCGCGACCTTACGTCGGTGACCGAGACTCAGCAATTTGGACTCGACTAGCTTATCATCGCCAATGAGTCTTTTTGCTCGTCGGTCGATGGACTCAAGAGCTTCAAGCTGGTACTTTGCGGATCCATCCCACAAGTGGCCGCAGTACTCCATACACGATCGGACTTGAGCTTGATATAAATTAAGAAGCTGCCCCGGTGTGAAGTACTGCCTAACCTTTGTGAGGATACCCAGTTTTTAGCAGCCAGCTGAGCTCTGGCTTCGATGTAAGTACCAAAGTTTAGGCTCGACGACAAGGAAACGCCAAGAAGCTCGAGTTTATTTGCTATCGGTATTGGTACATTCTGGAAAGTCGGAGACAGGTGAAAAGGTCTCCGTTTAGCGGAGAAAAGACACGCCTGTGTTTTAGACGCATTAAAACGAACCAAGTTGGCATCGCCCCACTCGGCCACGGCCAACAAGCTCGAATTTAATCGGTCTATCATCCCCTCTCTGAGAGACTGGACTTGTACCTCGCCAGCTCGTGCATTGGATACGTATCTTTCGACAACAGTGCTATCATCTGCATACCCAAAGATACCGGGCTTGAGCAAATCGTTGATGTGAAGCAAAAAGAGCGTTGCCGAAAGAACAGACCCTTGAGGTACCCCGGCATTAATTACCATTAGATCGGACGAGCAGCCGTCAACTACCACTCGAATCGATCGTTCCCTCAAGAAGTCAGATATCCAAATACATAAATCGGGAGGTAAACCATAGGCTGGAAGCTTGCCAATAAGGCTATCGTGCCAAACCCTGTCAAAAGCCTTGGAAATGTCAAGCGAGACTGCGAGTGCCTCGCCGTGTTTCTCCAAGGCCTCGCTCCATATGTGAGTGGCATATGCAAGAAGGTCTCCTGTTGACCGGTTCTGGCGAAACCCATATTGCCGGTCACTCAAAAGATCATTTGCTTCAAGATAGCCAAGGAGCTTTTTGTTCAGTACACGTTCCATTGTCTTACAGATAATGGACGTGACTGAGATGGGCCTATAATTGGCCGGGTCGGCACGACTTCCCTTTTTGGGCACAGGTTGCACGTTGGCAAACTTCCAATCTTTCGGTACTTGACCAGTCTCCATAGAGAGGCGGAACAGGCGTGTCAGAATTGGAGTCAACTCAGGCGCACATGTCCTCAAAACTACAGCTGGTATGCCATCAGGGCCACTGGCCTTGTTCACGTCCAGATTGCGCAGCGCTTTACGTACATCTATCTGTCGAATGCGGATTTCCTTCATGGACGACTCGCAGACAGATAAACTCGGAGGCACAGCGCTACCAGCATCTAGACGAGAAGATTCCGCAAAGAGTGAAGCAAACAAGTTAGCTTTCTCCTTTGCGGTGTGAGCCAGTGACCCATCAGGCTTCAGCAGTGGAGGCAGTGAGGGACGGCAGAAGTTCGCTTCAACCGATTTAGCCAGGGACCAAAATGCTTTGCTCCCTGCGGGATAAGAAGCAAGTTTGGCCCTTATTCGGCTAATGTGGTCGAAACGAGCCTTCTTTAGAACCTTCTTGCAGGACTTGGCAGCTTTATTGGAGGCTTTCTTCTTTTCACGAATGTCCTTAGCTTTACAGATTCGAGCATCAGCCCAAGCGGTGTAGGCCTCATGTTTTAGCGCTACTGCGCTATTGCAGTCGGCCCCAAACCAAGGACGAGCTTTGCTGGACAGAGGTACGTCTGAGAATGGAATAAAGTATTCCATACCTTGACGCAAAACCTCCACCACAGCATCCGCGCATGCAGAGGGATCGCTAGAAGAAAAGCATACTTGCCGCCAAGGATAAGATGCATAAAATGAACGCATCTCATCCCAATCTGCTGACTTGTATCGCCATATCCGCCGAGTGCCTTCTAGTCTGAGCGAGCTTCGCAACTAAACCCAGTCCTTCCTCGGAACGGCTAGCCCGGACATCATGATGGAACGCGAATCGCTTGGCATCATGACTTTGTCCGGGGGGTGGTACGTAAGCCGGCGGCCGAAGCCTCCCACCACTTATCTAGTTGCTCCTTTGGCGCCACCCAGGGGTCACGTGTAGGACATCGAGGGCTAAATCCTACGGACGTGAGCAACATGAACCCCCAAAAAAGTTTTGTTTTAGTTTTATAAGCATATTGTTCTGAATTGTTTACAGTATTTTCTATTATTATAGTACTTATGTTAGTGTATTGGAAACATGGCAAAACAAATTAAACCTATTCATGAGATGACGAACATATGATCCATGAGATGTTTGTAAATGGTAAAAAGGGAATGGAGGAATTATATCATGTGATTCCTGAGCACACTCACTATTCACCAAAAAAAATAATTAACAAGGTTAAGATAACTTATAGAAATAAAGATGTCAGTATTTATTTGAAATAAAGTGCAATCGAGTTTATTGCCAGGTTCTTTTTAAGATGGCTGTAAATTTTCAAATCTGGCAGTTACAGTCCTTAACTTTTATGAGTGCCTATATATCCCATGTAAATAAAACAAATATAAATTTTAAATCTAAGTTGATATGACTTCAGGTTGGGCTGAAAATCAGTATCGGCTGAGACCGTAGCCTTTTGATACGTTCTTATTTGTATAATTATAAAAACAAGGTAGTAATTTTTGAATAAAAATCTTATTAAGATATATTTCAATAGTATTCATATACAGGAACCGGATGTGCCCTGTTCCTAATCTCTTCTGTCGTATCTCGATATTGTGGTCGTATTTTTCTATCTTTGTATCTCTACTATACTAGTTCTTAGTACCAGAATGCTGGCTCTTATTTAGCACGAACAATTAGCATTGCTATTCAACGTGGAAACGTAGCTAGTATTCTGGAAAGTGCCCAGAATACTGGCAACGTTTCCGCATCCTTTGGCAAGCGGTTTACAAATTTTTTGAGTACTATTTGTTTTAATCCCCTTTTCTAATCTTATCTTGTGGCTAGTACTATACTAGTTTATGTCGATATAGCACTGCACCATGGAACTAATATGTACTTCCGCTCTCAAATAAAAAACACGTCTGTTCCATTCTGCAGCACAAGTAATTATGAATAGTTGGCCAACAGATCTAATACTAACGACACAGTATAAAATTCCTTGTAATTGTTTGTAGAAAGAAGAGACGTATTTTTATTTCCTTTATTTATCGTTGATCATTTCAACGAAATGCGTATGTAACAGGACTAATATTGCCTATAGAAACATATATTTATTTATATATTATAATTGGGTGGCTTACAGCTATAATTACAAAATAAACATAACTTAAGAAGAGCCATTAACAAGCCTCTACAGTCAGCAATCCATTTCACAGGTATGAGTACGATGTTAAGAATATAACACAACTTCTAAACTACCTCTTTAATATCAATATACTTTCTAGTCCACCTGCCAGCACACATACAAACACGTGTATAAAACACAGCGTACGTTTTATATTTGCCGTCAACATTTACCACGTTGTGAATTCCAGGCGCAGATTTCCCATTTCCCGCAATTTTCCAAACGTTACTACGGTAATTTGTTTATCTATAGATTTTATTGCGAACGAGAGTTTCTTGGACTGTTTAAATGCGAAACTTGAGTCTAGAATGTTCTCTTTAGAACTACTACTACGACAAAATCGGAAATCTACCTCGTGAGTGTTCTGTATTAACTTTATTACTAACATAGTCGAGAAATTACTTATTCTGCGTGTTATTAGATATATCAAAAAACGCTTTAATGTATTATGGTTGTAAATAATATAATAAGGCAATACAATATTAGCAATCAAAGCTTGTATAAACTTAGAGATTATTTTAACTGTCTACGATGTAGAATACGCATCGTAGCAGTTTCGTAGCTACGTAGCGATTATGTAGCAAGATGCTACGAGATCCAATTAAAAAGTGGACGCACGATTTGGCTTAGTTCTTTCGACTTAAATATTTAACTTTTATGCTCAAGCTAATGGACCTGACAATTTTTGTGACAAGAATATTAACATTAGACAATCAGAGACAATCTGAGTCTAAACTCAGCCTTACGAAATATAATGCTAAATGTAAGAGTAACAAACAAAGTCAACACTTTTCTTAATGATATATATGTATAAGAACGTCAAATATTTTCCAAGGCCTTACGAGTTGTAAACTTCAACGTTGACAATGGCCTAAAACAAAGTTGATATCGCGCGGGTTTCATTAACGGTGACAATGGCGCTTTTAGCCGTGATTGTCTTCTTTCCTTTTTTCCTTTACCAGTCACCAACTTTGGTTTAAATTAGAACCCGTTCCAAGCTCGATTTTAGGCAAAACTTTTATATCTGTTTTTAAAAATATGTACAAATGCTCCGATAAGTTTATTTTTTATGTTTTTTCTAAATCTTGTTATTAAATAAAATGAAGTCTCAAGTGCTGCAAAAAGTACAAAAAAAATATTGGCTAACACAGAAGAGATACATTTGTGACTGCTACAGGAGGTACATAAAATATGTTTATTTAATTTAACGAATTATCAAAGAAAAAAATATTTTTGAATATAAACAATTCAGATAATTACAAATCCTTTTTCCCTCTTTCATCAGTCCTATATAAGCCTCTTTATTTGCACGTTACATTTTTATTTTTTTACCTTCTTCAGTCAGATTTTGTCAGCCACTCTGCAAAAATCGACTCTCCACCGAGCCAGAGGAGTTCCTATACGACGTTTATCACTTCACCGTCTGTTCTTGAGTGGTCAAGAACATGACTCATTACCACAGAAAACTGAATAGTACAAGAACTGAAGTTTCTCTCCGCAATGACATTTAAATAAATAGCAACTTTTGATCTGATTCAGTTTAATATTCACCTATCTATAGCGTACTCATATCTTTATAAGCGCGTGGTAGAGGCATTAGGAAGGCCCGCAGTGGTAACTGCAACAATATTACGTGTAGGTGAGTTCCTACAGTGCAAAGAACACCACGACTGAAAGTATTGTGCATATTTTCCAAAACAGTAAATAAACAAACAAACGCATTCACACTCACAGCCCCACACTAAGTTCAAATACTTGTATCGTGGGTGCCGGAAACATTCACATCACACACACATTACACCCAGAACCAGAAGCACAAATATCGCTTGGGAAGGAATTTGTGCTCCTGCCGGGAATCGAACCCAGGACCCACGGCGCAGAGGGCGGGCACCTGTCCACTGCGCCAACTGGGTCGTCAGTATTCATTAATTGAACTACGTCTTGTTTCCAGTAGTTACCACCGTGAACGAGAAAACTACTCTGAGAGAGTTTCATAGGAATGTTTTATGACAGTTGAACAACAAGTTTTACTAGAATCGTTCAGCAGAATACTTACTATACGCTATTCACAGTTACGATGTCGTTATTTTATTATTCAAACTAGTTAACATGTTTTATTGCTTTTTATATTTGATTGCCTAGATTTTAATCACTATATTACCACTTTAGGTAAGTGATGATGCGACCGAGGGTGATAAATACTGTTGGATTATGTGATGTGTAAGTTGTTGTCAATACAAGACATACGATCATATATTTTTTTAGTTCTGGCTCTGTTTGCATTTAACCAGTGTCAAGTAATAAACATTTTAATTATATTATTTCATACAAAGTAATAGTCACCAGTCACGGTCAAAGTTAAATAAAATAATTACGGTCCAGTCAAAGTCAATGTTCTTATACATTGGTAAAAACTTTACTAGAACTTCTATTGGAGTTTTGGAGCGAAAACAAAGATAACATATAAAACGCTTTCACACACACACACACACCCATACAAATTAGTAACGGTTATGAATCCACAATTATCACACATAATATAAATAACTCAAATAATTATAAATTTCGCGGCGAAACTCTCATTTACGTTGTTTTTTTTTCTATTAATTTTGGCTCCGCAATCTTGTCATCAAACTTGGTATGGAGCTGTGAATGTGAAAGCATTTATGTCTATTTATAATTTTATTATGTTATAAGTATAACACATCGAAATTTGAGACAAACCTATATCTATAACATCCATATATAAGGCTATAGCCCAGACAAACTGAAATAAAACACTTTTATAAAATAGTTATTTATCACCAGACGAAGTGGGTTTGGACCAATCGAACGCGGCTGCCTAACGGTCGTCTCCACGGGTACATGACAGAAGCTTTTTTATACCTGACGACACGACTTTTATCATATCCTTGTCCTTCTTCCACAATCTCCATAGAACTGCCTTAGTTAAATGCTCCTTATAATCAGGGGTTACGGATTCGATTCTCGGAACACAAGTTTTCTCCCCAAGATAAAATTGTGTTGTTGGTTCTGGGCGTGATTGTTTGTTTGATGTGAATGTTTCCGGTACCCACGACACAAGTCATTGAATACAATGTGGGGATGTGAGTGTCAAAGCGATTTTAGGCGTTTAATCGATTTCATCACTTTATTTTCGGAACCCTTGATCAGATTGAATTAATTAAATACGCATTATTAGGATAACTCAAAAACTGCTTATCAAATCTTGATTCAATTTAAATGGGGCAACATGGAAATGACCAGCTTTAAAACAAAAAAATAATCATCAAAATCGGTTCACCTAGAAAAAAGTTCTGCCTAAGATTGGGGATGTCAAGCATGTCCCACAGTTGACCACATCATCGCTTTCCATCAGGTAAGATTGCGGTCTAATGCTTGCTTAAGAAGCCCTTCTATAAATAGTTTCACTAATAAAATTCTCCTTTTACCATTGCTATATCGTGCCGTACAGTAAGATTGGCCGTAGAGGTAAGATCCTCAATCGATGCGGATCACGTCAAGATGCTTCTTAAGACGCGCGTGACGCTCCACACTGGAGCACGAAATAAAGGATAGACAAAGTGATCTCGATAGCTCTATTGTATTATATGGTCCGAAACAAGGCAAACTTCAACTATAAAACTGTACTATTTAATACCTTTATAGTACTCAGTACTCGTATAAAGTTTAGGTTTGTATGAAATTTTGACGCCGTGAAGACGCCATTTGTATTGGCGCCGTTAAATCTTCTGAGCGGGGGCCGCGGTTTCGAATCCTATGAAGGGTGAAGGTAGCATTGTATTCATCCATGAAAGTGGAAGGGTATTTTCTCGTGCTCGCCTGTCTGGCTATACCCTATACCGAAAAACAGTAGTAATACTCGTAAAATCGTAAAATCCATGGACATAATGACTAAGAATGAAGTTCCAGCAGAAAAAAAATGGTCACTGTAGAAAATGATTTACCCTTGAGAGAATTTTTGGTGTTCTTTTGTGGTGATATTATAAGTTACCAAGAACCAAAATCTCAAAATGTCAAAATAGAATAGTGCAAATAGAGCGTCGAGAGTGTTTCCAAAATTTTGAATTTGCTCTTCTTTATTATATAGATAATCAAGTCATGTCGTAGTAAAGTGGTAGAAACTTTACTAAAACTTCTATTAGAGTTTTAGAGCGAAAGCGAAAATCACGTTTATCAACTTTGTATGATTTGCCTATACGCCTACGCTCAGTATTAACGGTTAATTACCCCTTATTGTCTAATAGTTAAAGCTATTAGACAATAAAGGGTAATTTACCGAGCAATTCTTGTATATATGTATGTATACAATCTGAATCTCAGAAACGGCTCCACCGATATTCATGAAATTTAGTATGCAGGGGGTTTCGGGGGCGATAAATCGATCTAGCTAGGTTTCTTTTATAGGAAACGAAAAAAAAAAAGTGGTCTTCCAGGTACTCATTAACACTCGAAGAATCACAAGTTTTGGAATACACTAGCCGTGCCCCGCGGCTTCGCCCGCTATTATCAAGTTAAAAAGCAGCCTATGTGTTAATCCTAGGTATAATCTATGTACATTCCAAATTTCATCCAAATTCGTTCAGCTGTTAAACCGTGAAGAGGGAACAAACATACTTACACACTTACACACAAGCTTTCGGATTTATAATATTAGTAGGATAATCAAGTACCGTCGAAATTTTTCCACTTTCGCGGCTAAAAACTTAAACATTTTAATGTTTTACTTATGTTAACATTTAATTCTAACTGTCTCGAAGATATGTCTATTGCACTCAAAGTTGAATCCTAAAAGTTTATTTTCAAAAATGTAATAAGTAAAGTTAGTTATAATAGATTAGCAACAGAGGAATATATCCGGATTTAAACGATTTTTCAGGCTTTCTCTTGTCCACGTTGCAAATATAAAAATAGTTTCTTTTTGAGTTTTTTTTTGTGACAGGCTAGTGTTTGACCACTATCTCACCTGATGGTAAGTGACGATGTGATCGAAGCTGGAAAACACACTAGACCTGGAATACGCAGGCTCTCAAGGATAACTGCCGGAACACCGTATTTGGCTTGGCGATAGATAGATGGTATAATGTTTCACATACAGATAAAACCTATGAATTGATCTCAATTTACTGCAGAAAAAATCACAAACAAGGCAATATACGGGACATTGACACTGAAATCTCTTTCTTTGGCTGAATTCCAAGTGATTCGACTAAGCGATACGATACTCTGGGGGTATATTTTGGCTCCCTCAAGTGGTATCAAGATAGCTTTAGTTTAGTTCAAGTTCAGTGAAATATATATTAAAACAAATAATAAAAGAAACTAGTAGAGATCTTCTAAACTAAACCTGCAAACACACTTCAATATTTTTTATGATAGTCAAGCGTTTGACCACTATCTCACCTGATGGAAAGTGTTGACGAGGCCGAAGATGTAGCGTGCTTTCCTAGAAGTTACCTTTTCTCTCTAGATTTGAATACTCCCAGATTATACTGTTCAGCAAGTTCTACTCCTTTGCAATACGGTTGATAAAGCTAGAAGCGAAACGCTTGCAGCGTAATTAAATACTTGACACTCAATCTTTTGAAAAAGTGGAGAGGTCTGGTTATTAGTATATATCTACAATAGCTAGATATCATCGAGTAGTAAGCAAGACATCAAGATAAACGCTTTTACACTCATACCCCACACTATGTTCTATGACTTTTGTCGTCGGGGCTGGAAACATTCACATCACACACACAATCACAACCAGAACCCAGTATTTTCTTCCAAGCAAACGGCTTACAACGAAAGAAGTTATAAGGTGACTTTTCAAGTCGGTTAAAAACGAGAACCTAGTCCGCAGAATACACAATATTGTCGATATTTCAAGAACTACTGATCAGATCTTGATCAAATTTAAATGGGACCAATTGGATAGCCACATCTTTCAAACTAGAAAAAGGAAGGAAAAGTGCCTAGAATACTGACAACGTTTCCACGTTAAATAGCTTTACAATTTTTTTGTGCAAAATTCTGGTCACTTGTAGCTCACCTGATGGAAAGGAATTCTGGTCACTTGTAGCATAGTAGAAATATGTATTTCTACTATGCTTGTACCCTCGATAAATATATATTAGTTGAAGTTATGTTTATTTTGTAATTATAGCTGAAAGCTACCCAAATACAATAAAATAAATAAATTATACTCATACGTGTTTTTTTATCGTAACCGCAAATCTCAGTAATATATTCATAAAAAGTCTTCCACGTCGTACAAACCGAAGCCCTACGTCGTAACCTAACAAAAACGTTTGAGACCATTCCCAGGTGAACTGCCGTGTTTTTGTACCGACAAACACATATCTCATGAACGAGACATGACTCGTTACAGAATACATGATCCCTTTATCTCCTTTTTTGTTAGGAACTGAGGCATATTATCACTTTCCTGAAATTTATGTGAAGTCGTATTTTCAGCATTTGGAATGTTGACTCGTTCTAGGATTTTTGGTAGTAATGCTTTTTATTTTAACCACGAAGGAGTATTGTTAATGTGTTTATCAGCCTTTGTATGTTTGTTCCTTTGTGGCGTTCGACAGACCAAACGCGTGGGCCGATTTAGATAATTCTTACGTGAATCGATATTTTTAATCTTGTGAGTGTCACTAAAGACATGACAGTAACTGAATAGACCGTAAATTTTCAATATTTATGATAAAACTGTGTTAAAGTTTTCTTATATAGGTAATCGCATTATAGGTCGAATTAATAAAAAGGCCCCACCAAACTGCCCGGTGCAGTGGCTTAGTTGGGTGGCGTTCGCCTTATAAGCAGGGGTTCGATTTCCGGTGGCAACACAAGTTTTTTCCCCCAAGGTAAATTTGTGTTTCTAGTTCTGGTTGATTGTGTGTGTGATGTAAATGTTTTCGGCACCTACGACAACAGTCATCGAATTTCGTTTGGGGTTGTGAGTGTCAAAGCGCTTTAGTTTAAGTGTATGATAATCTGGATCCTTTTGCCTGTTCTGATGGCATCCGCGGGATGAGAAGAGATAAATTGTTACAACCAATCTATTATTCACGCAAAGTGTGCGGCTGAACTGCCAAGTACTCAACGGTGTTCCAGCAGCTATGAGAGTCAGTTTCCATACTAAGCCTAGAGGCCTACGAGGATGGCACCTCGTTCATATTATTCATATTTCTTTATAGCAAACATATATAGTTACATTAAAACTAGGTACATGTACCCTGCATTATCACTTACTAACATGTGATTTATTGGTCGGACGTTAGCCTATATCAAATACAAACAAAAGGCTGTTTTATGGAATGTTCCATAAATAACGCTGGGATTCCGGAGCACAAAAGTTCCTAGTTACTATTGACGTGTCAGTATAAATATACACGAATTGTGGTATACCGCGGGAATGGAAATCTTCTCATACGAAAGAAGACGTGAGCCACTGAACCAATAGTTGTACAGGAAGAGAGAATTGCAGCGTGGTAGAAGAAGTAGTGACAACGGCGGGATGCGTGCTTGCGAGTGACCACCCTGAGAACTCTGAGCAGAGATTCTCGCCGAAGTGCCACTTCGTGGCGGCGAGGAGATCCCGTGGAGACTCTCAGCGTGAGCAGAGGTCACCTGCATGCGGTGGCAGGTGAAGGCATACGCGGCGCGTATACAATTTTGTCACTCTATTGTACTGAAAAGTAAGGGAGAGACTTTACTGAGAGACGAGATGAGCAATTCCCTTGTCATCAGGCGGTTCCATGAACCAGTTGTAGCCAACCTTGTTGTCAAGTTGGGTGTGCGTTTGCCTACTAAGTAGCGGGTATCGGGTTCGATTTCATATGGCAGCACATGTTTTCTTCCCATGCGAAAGTGTTTCTAGTTTTGGGTGTGATTATGTGTGTGATGTGAATATTTCCGGCAACCATGACACAAGTCATCGAACTTCGGCTCTAAGTGTGAAACTGTACAAAAAATGATTTTGTTTCCGCACATATAAGTGCGTAAATAGATACGAAAAATCAGGGTGTGTCGTAAGACACACAATACAAGTGAAACTTTTGTATTACTGGCAAACATTAAAATTAAACCACCACTTTTGAGTTTTTTGCCGCGAACGTGAAAAAATGGCGTTGTTGATTTTGTATAATTTTCCAAAACCTGTGATTCTTCGAGTGTTAATGTGTAATAATGGTGGATTATTAACCGTTAATACTTAGTAAATGTTCATAAATGTAGGCTAGTCATACAAAGTTGAAAAACGTGATTTTCGCCTGCGCTCCAAAACTCCAATAGAAGTTCTAGTAAAGTTTCTACCACTTTACTAGGGCATGACTTGACTATGACTGACTACTTGACTTTGACTGTGACTTGTGACTAATACTTTTATTATAAAAAATAGAAATTGATAATATTTGTTTAATATTTCGACTCAAGGACTATGCATCCATGGTCATGAAATAATATTAAAAAAAAAAACACCACTTTTCGTTACCAAAAAGGTTATGATCAGAATTTCAAAGCCCTTCCATAAAAAGTTTCTTTTCAAGCCCTTCCATAAAAAGCTTTACACGACTGCGCTTATAAAATGTATGCATACGTATTGCAATATAACCACGAAGATCATGAAGAATCATGCTAATCACAAAGGTATGACGGCAGCTAAGAGCCCATATCCAAAACCTTCAAACTCCCGTGAAACCTCAGAATTCCCATTCGAAACTTTCTCAAAGATATTTAATTAAATTGGTTCTCATAAAAACTTATGTGACACTTGTAATAGGGGTCGATTTGAGGCTTTGGACGTGAACCGACTATCCTCGAATACCCTCGAAATTCATTTAGCGGGATACTATTTAGGCCTCACCTTGTGGCCTGTGAAGACAATTTATAGGGGTAGATAAAGCCCCTGTAAGCACGGCACGCATGACATTTGGCATAATTAAAACTTCAATGGAACTCGTCTCCTTTCTCGGTCGAGTGAAATAATATGACATGTGACGCAAGTAGCTAACACTTTTATGTCACGCTTCTGTTATTTATTTCCGGAACTGAAGTTTCTCGTGACATTGATTTTTAATTTAACAACAAACAACATCAAACCATATTATCTTTTCATTGAATGCTAGATAGAAAAGCATTTGACCACCATCTTACCTAATGGAAAGTGAAGATGCGGCCGAAGATGTAGCATTTTTGCTTAAGATACCTATTCACTCTAGACTTGAAAACTCTCAGATTATATCGCTCAGGAAAAACAGACGCGGGCAATGAATTCCACTCCTTGAGGAAACCCTATCTTTGGCAAAGATATAATCGGCTGCTTAAGATAATAGACTGCATTATACTCATTGAACTGCCAGCCACTAAATCATAATTCTATTTTTGGGAGAGACTACCATATACTTCTAATAACGTGATCTACCATTTGTCAGTATAAGATGGTAACTCCGCAGTAACTCCAAGCGATCTTAGCTCATTTGTAACAGACCACTTGTTCCGGTATCCAACCTGGAACCTGTGATCGTATTAATTATAGTATCGATGTCGCTACCTAACTATCAGGCTCTGTATTCCGGTCGTATTGCATCACCAACTATCGAGACAAAAAGTCCGGGACCGGACTAGATAACCAAACTACTACCGTATGCGTGTTTACGTTCGTCGACCATAAAACTTGCTAACAAATGAGATGAGCTGTAAAAACCAAAAGGTATTATATAACCAGGATAGCCTATAAGACATTAGTAGAAAGAAATATTTTATAATCAATATATATACAGTTTATTTTGTAGTACATTCTTACCGTTGAGATTCCGGTCTTCTCAAGCATAAAAAATAGGACCTGATCTCAGGTTGGGTTTGTTTTATGTTACCCACATTAAGAAATAGGGTCTCAGAGAAGCTAGGCTGAGAGATGTGATACACATAAAAGTAGTTATATGTCCAGTATAAAGTACGACAGTAACATTGCTGGCGCATGTCATTAGGGCTAAGTCGTGTTTAATATATAATCCATTGCACACGTGTCATTCCAGCTACCGATCGGCATAGCTTCGAATACCTTCTACTAACCGAGCCCAGGTGTAGTCACTAAGAAGTTTATGTTTTTAATTTTGCTCCACAGCTTTGTGTATTTAGCCAGTGTCAAGTAATAAAATAATTTAAGTATGTATTTACATATTACATAATATGTCTTAGTCACAAGACACAGTCAAGTAAAAGAGTCATGGTCTGGTCATAGTTGAGTCATGCCCTAATAAATTGGTAGAAACTTTACTAGAATTTCTACAGGATTTTTGGAGCGAAAACGAGGTCATATCACGCTTTTCAACTTTGTTCGATTTGCCTACACTCATGCACGTTCACTTAGTATCAATGGTTAATAATCCACTATTACTATAATACAAGAACTCGAAGGTTCACAAGTTTTGGAAAAACGCCACTACGATGTTGAGTAGGGTTCGTTGCTGGTATTCTGAACCGCTTTTGAAGGCGGTGTTGATCGGTTGCCGTGGCATTACGTCTAGGTCTAGGTCATCAACCCTGGTTCTTGACGGTACAGCGAGTAATCGTTGATCAACGACTTCTTTATTATGACTTTTCCAGAAAATATATGCAATATTTAGAGAGTTATCAAATCCCAGTATTAGCAGAATCAAGTATTCGCCCTTCACGTGCGATTCAAACCAAACTTCGGTCGCAGATTGCATCTGCATTTTAAATTGGCAGTCGTGTCCGAGACTCGGTCCGGGAGCTTAACAACCCTGCTTTATTTCTATTATTGTTTTAATAAAGGCTCTTTTGATATGAAACTTTCCATTAGAGATAGTGCCTGAACAAACCGAGCTCATTGTGTATAATTGTTTAATTAAAACTTCGGATCTGCAAGCGGAAAAATGGCGCTAATGAAACCGATTGTTTTGCTGGTCTTATTCATTTGCAGTTCCTTTTATAAAAAAGTTCGTTGATTAGTTGACGATCTGTTTTGTGTTGACGTGACTTATCTTGATTATACTATTTGTGTCTCTATTATCTGTAAGTGAGGGTTTAAAATCAATCGTATTAAAATATATGCATTTTCATTATAACATTGATTTTTACATGGGATTCTTAAGGCATACTTTGGTAAGAGTCTGTTAAATACCAGCTTGAGCCTTCTGACATCATTGAACGAAGAGCCGAGAAACTTATATTAGTAGCGACTACTTGATTGATGCAGTGGCATAGCTTAGGGCATCATCGCATGGAGGCGAGTCTCTCGGTATTTTATCGGATCATTTCGGACAGTGTATCAAGATCTATTCTCCCATATTAATTCTCCATCATCGGACATCCAGAGAGACTGATAAGCGACGCAAAGTTGAATTCGTACATCGGTTCCAACATGTGGACATATTTACCTATAATTTGAGTGCTATTATTAATAACTTAAGAATATTTTTAAGTTTTTATATCTAGTTAGATATAGTTTCATATAGTTAGCGCCTTGGCAATCGCTGTAAGCTTATTATATTTTCTGAAATAAATAAATAAATAAAGAATTTTATGTTACCTGATAAGTACAATATGGGACTCTTAAGTTTTAAGTGAATAGTAATTTACAACCGCCTTAAAAAAGAGGAGGTTCTCAATTCGACTGTTTTTATTTTATTTTATATGTATGTTACGCTATATCTCCGCCAATTATGAATCGGTTTTGATGATTTTTTTTTTTTGGTAGTATGTATTTCCGAGGTGGTCCCATATAATTTTTATTGAAATCGGTCAAGCCGAAACCGAAATATAAGCGATGAAATCGAATTTCTTAAGCTTTGTTTGCCTTTCAATTATCTAGACAAATGTGCTCCATCGTTGACTGAATCGTCGCTTACCATCAAGTGAGATAGTAGTCTAACGTTTGCTCATAATAAATAAACGCTCTATCTGGAATACTCTCAATCAAATCACATTACATACAAGAACAGAAACAATAACGGTCCAGCCGCTTGGGAGCTATTACAATAGAAACAAAGTTTTTATTTTAAGGATACGAGTTTCAGCATAATTCCTGTAACTCGCGTTAATACACGCAAATATATGAAAACAGTAACTAAGGTCCGAATTCACCGAAATGCGATTAAAGTTATTGCATTTATTTAACCGGGAGATAATAAGTAAATAAAAAGTCGAATAAGTTGTTAGAATTGATCCTCAACTCATGACTTGAGCGTCAACTTACTGAACTCTACCCTTATATGATTGCTAACCTAGACACAAATTAAATATTTTCATTCTTCTAAGTCTTCTTTATTTATATTCATACATATTTTTGTAAACTGGTAAGTATGCCTGTTTCTTTAAAAGGCTTTAGGAGAGCAATTCATGCGGATCCATATCATAAATGCACAAACCGCTCTCTTTTGTAGAATAAAAATAGTTTCAAGATTGCAAGATTGACAACAACATATTGATAAACTCCAACCTTATTTCATGTAATTATAGTTAACCAAGAAACAAATCAATTATCTCCATTAAACCGAAGTATTATTCTAAAGCCTCGTTTATCTCGAAGGTGTATCGGAAAGTAGCACTATTTGTCTGATTCTCTAAAAATATGCGGGTTCATTAGATCGTCTATAAAGCAATTTATTACTCGATTCCCGGAGCAATGCATTTAATTAATGACAATTAAGACTTAACCGTAGAATTAAACAACGAAACTCTATCTCGTCTTCATGAATTCCACCATTACCTTATGTGATTAGTTAACAAATCGAATATCTCCAATGTTAAACTGAGGTCTCATTCTAAAGCCGAGTTTATCTGTAAGGCGTATCGGAAAGTAAGACGATTTGTCAGATTCCCAAAAAATAGTAGAGTTCATTTGATCGTCTATAAAGCGATTTATTCCTCGATCCGTGGTAATCTCAGAATGTTCCCGGGGAGCACGCACCTCTTGGTGTGATTGAAAACCTCACTTCGAGTGGATTGCAGCTATTTTTTGTACGCTCAGCTTAATCGGTTATTTGACGTCGATATTTTCTGGGTCGCTTTCTTATTTCGCAGTTGGGATTACCTGTAAATTTAAGGAAAGGTTCTCGTGTATTAATTCTGACGTACTGGGTTTTGGTGTAGTTTTTAGCTTGTTTTTCCAGCAGGTTGCGCTTGTTTTGTGATTGAGGTCAAACGTATTTCCCGTCTTTGGTCAAACTTCCGTCAAAAGAGAGTCAAATACTACGACGTTGTCATCATAGAGTATGTATTTATATATAATTATTCTGTACGTGTGTATGTAACGAAACTCTCCTCCTAAAGGGCTAGATCGATATTGATGAAATTTATTGTGTGTGATTTCAGGTGGATTCAGGGATGGTTAAGATTCCGTATTTGTCATTAATGTGTTTTATTTCACGGGAAAGTCCATGAGCGAAGCCGGGTCGGATCGCTAGTCTTTATAAATGTAATTATTCTGTACGTGTGTATGTGTCTAAATTCCTCCTAGACCGATTTTGATAATAAAAATTGTGTGTATCCAGGTGGATTCAAAGTGCTGTGCCTCGTGATATGCATACCAACGCCAGTTGATGCCTTAGACTTAACAGAGAACTCGTATTTTAAAATTTATTAAAAAACCATACAACAGAATTTGCAAAAGCCGTACCAAGAAATACGTTAGTCTACTACTAGTACTATAGTTGACATAGACATAGACATAGATTTATTTGTGGCAAAAATTTTAATTGACAAAAGGGTACAAATAGTTTTTTACCATAAACCGTCCTCAACTCAGCATAATGCTGGTTTAAAAAACCAGCGCTGGTCTTCCGTTGAGAACGGCAGGTGCCGTCGCATACTGAAAAACAACACTGTTATTAAAGTAAAGTGTAACAGGCAAGGAAGACCCATGAGGTATCTGGTATTTTATAAATACCCCTGTATAAACGGTACGGCAGTATATACCACTGTGACTCAGGTTTGAGTTCACTACACCTAATAAGGTTAAAGACTTAGCTGTCAAAACCAAACGGCATCATGACTTTGCAATCTTGTGCATTTAGCCAGTGTCAAGTAATAATATATTTCAAGATTATTTCATATTAAAAATCCTAGTCACAAGTCACAGACAAAGTCAAGTAAAACAGTCAAGGTCCAGTCATAGTCAAGTCATGCCTAAACTTTACTAGAACTCTATTGGAATTTGGAGGGAAAGCGAAAATCACGTTTTTCAACTTTGCATGATTTGCCTACACTTATGCACGCTTACTAAGTATTTACGGTCAATAATCCACCATGATTACACATTAACATTCGAAGAATTACAGGTACAAAATCAACAAGGCCTTTTTTTCACTTTCGCGGCAAAACTCTCTCATGACTTAACCGGAGAATTAAGCATCGGAACGTTAGCTAGTCGATGATCTCGAGCCTCACGAGATGCTGGTTCAAAGTTACACATTAAATGCAAGAAAACTAAAGATGTAAGAAATATGTATTTATTTAATTATTTAACTCTTAATAACGAACCATAAAATATAACGATATACATACATAAAAATATAGCTAAATTAAGTGAAGTAAGATACAAATTATAAAAAGAAATGTTAAAGATGGTTTAGACGATCTTTAATGTTCGGCAAAGTTCCCAAAATGCTTGCTGCATTACCACGCTGTATAGCAAGGCTTATCCTCTGCCCCAAATACAAACCAGCATTTTGGAAGATGTAAGTAATTGTAGTAAATATTAAAGAAGATAGCGCAAGAACTATTATTAAAAGTTTTTTCATCTCAGAAGTTATCACGGAAAGCGATGTAGTTTGTGCCTTTGGTTTCTTTCGAAAAGGTCAGATGAGATTATTCATTGAACGGCAGCTGACGTCACTAAGCGTTTTACCCACAAGCGTGGGTGACACGCTTAATGACGTCACTTAGCAGTGACATCATTGTAGATATCTACATGGAAAACCCTTCCAGCCGCCTACGAAACCAGAATTACGTTACTGATTTCGATAGAAGATTTAAAACATTAATATTTATATCACACAATTACACCTAGAACCAAAAACACAAATTTCCCTTGGGGAAAAATTAAAAATTGTATTCCCTTCGGGAATCGAACCCGAAGCTTAGAAGCTGGACGCGCACTTAATTAACCTAACGGGCAATATTCATTTACATGTGTTACATTTTTAAAGAAGTTTAATTAAGTTTCATTATTTTTTTACCCACCTTAAAATGTATTATTTATTATGCAATTTATTTTATGTGTTTTCTTGTGCTGAATAAATTGACTTTCTTTTATTCCTAGAAATAGTTACAAATTCAGGCTACAGACATTTTGCGGTAGCCAATTATTCCCATTTTTGCAAAATTTCATACACACGCAAACATCACATAACTTACAAAAAACTTACTGCAGGATCCCTCTATAGTAGAAGATAAATTTCAAGAAAATCATTTGGATTTGTACTTCAGCGTTATAATTGTAAACAGCAAATGAGAATAAAATGATTCAAATTCAAATTTTATTCCAATGTGAGCATAATATTAAACTCTTACGACTCCATAATTATGTACGCTTCTAGCTTTGAAACAATGAACTCGGCATACACGTATAAATCATTACACGAGTTAAATGATGTACGATCCGTTTATAAGTTTCAACATTACTCAACACCGGAAGGGCTCAGTAATGTACCCGACGGTTTTATTATTTTAATGGGTTTAGTTTCACAGCAGGATAGCTGATGTGAAATAACTTTGCAAGGCGCCAGTTTGCTAAAGAAAGTTCCTCTCGGCATCACGAGCAACGTTAGATTACAATTACGGTAAGCTGCCGAATAAACTTTCATCATTTTCCATCAGGTGAGATAGTGGTCTCTAGTGGTATCTAGTATAAAAAAAAAGACGTGTGGCACTCGGGGACTGCCGCGGTAAAGCTATTGCATAGCATTTTTATCAACTTATGCAATTATAATTATTTATTTATTTTATTTATGCAGTATTTTTTTTCCTGTCACCTAGAGGCGAGATGCTGAACTAAAGAGACAAGCGTGATATTTCAAAAAAGTCATTAAAAGTTCTGCTATTCATCGATAGATGGCAAAACTAAAAAGTATCACCGCTGTGCCGGTCGGAGTGTGTTAGGTTATTTTCGTTACGGAATTTCTGGATTCGGTCTCCACGCTCAAGGCCCGCGATAGAAGCTATGCAATAGTTTAAAAATACTGATATATTACTCTTCAACTGGTGAAATGCAGATGTAACTTTTTAGTCATTTTGAATTTGAAAACACCTCCCAGATGATGGGATCGGGACATGCCCGAAACTATTCGGAGAATACGACAGAACCGACAAGAGTCCCAGCCAGTTACTCAACTATATTATTTTTAGTCACTGTTCTAATGTTAAACCAACTTCAAAAGACGAGGAGGTTCTCAATTCGACTGTATGTTTTTGAAGTGAAAACTTCTTTAGGCGCGTTGAGCACTTTTTGTGTGAAAAAACACCATGGAACTCGCGTCATCATCACCGAACGCTTACTATATACTCTATGTATGTATGTACTTTTTCCACAATATATACATAGTTTTCACCTCTATCGGCAGTCCCCAAAAACTGCCCCGTATAATTTTTTTTGTATGTATGTTACGCGATCATTCCGCCTATTATGAATCGAATATAATGATTCGCTTTTTGTTTGGTAAATCTTACTTTGGAGGTGATTCCATATAAATTTTATTGAAATTGATTTAACGCTTTTTGAGAAATTCACCAAAAAACAAAATAAAATGCGGTGAAGTCGGGTTTTTAAAGCTTTGGTTGCGTTTAAATTATCTGCTTTAATAATATGTAAACCCGCGTCTGTCTCACCACCTCGGCGAACATCTTAACCGAGAACAAGGGTGGGTAGTAGAGACCGCTATTAGTGATAAGGCCGCCTGTTGTGATACTTTACGTATAAGTTTGTTTGTTACCTTTGTTTTATCTCATCTTATAAAGTGGATCAATAAAGTATTATCTATCTATCTATCTATCTAAGGGTAGATTGATTAGAGGTGGTAGAGCATTTTGTGAGTTGCTCGCCTGGCTTGCTACCAAAGTAGCTTACCACCATCAAGTAGAAAGTCTGCCGCCAAACCAAATACGGTGTTCTGGCAGTTATCTTTGAGAGCCTGCGTATTCCAGGTCTAGTGTGTTTACCAGCTTCGATCACATCGTCACTTACCATCAGGTGAGATAGTGGTCAAACACTAGCCTGTCACAAATAAAAAAAAAAAAGTATGAAAAACAACCCTGCGAGTGGAAAACAACCTCGCAGCACATGCTGGACTTACCCTATTGCCCTAATCTGTAGGGATAAATTATTTTGAATAAACTCTGAGTGGGACTGGATTATAATGGGCAAAGGTGACGCTTACCATCGGGCCAGCGACTCGCTCCCGTCTCTCAATTCAATAAAATAATATATTTCATTGCAAAAAAAGGGTGGGGTGCATGGTGTCAATAGTTATAAATAATTTTC
This sequence comes from Lomographa bimaculata, assembly GCA_948107665.1. Classification (NCBI taxonomy): domain Eukaryota; kingdom Metazoa; phylum Arthropoda; class Insecta; order Lepidoptera; family Geometridae; genus Lomographa; species Lomographa bimaculata. The sequence continues at coordinate 9,125,662 of OX403604.1, read as the reverse complement.
TGACAGATATAAGAAGAAGAATTATTAATTTAATAATATCTTAAAAAGGACCCCACGATTTTTTACAATTAAATATATTTTTTTACACTATTTTCAATTTAAATTTATCAAAATTTATTTTCTATTTTTTAATTGCATTTTATATAAAGCGTGTTTTTTAGTTTTTTTACTATTATTTATTTTTAATTTTTTAATAAAATTTTCTTTAAAAGCGTATTATTTAGTTTTTAAAACTATAATTACTTTAACATCAATTCCTGTCTTATTGACTATAGATAAAAAATATATAAATTGGCAAAAATCTTATTTTTCAAATTGAATAATGTCATAATCTTATCAAATTTGTGTATTGTCATCGGTCCTCGATAAATCTACAAAGTTTAAATGAAATCTGGCCGTTTAAAGTGGGTCAAAATCGCGTTTAAAGGAGTTAGTTACAAAACATACAAACAAACATACAAACAAACATACAAACAAACATACAAACAAACATACAAACAAACATACAAACATACATACAAACAAACATACAAACAAACAATCATACAAACAATCATACAAACAAACATACAAACAAACATACAAACAAACATACACAAGTGAAACACCAAGACTAGATTGTCGAGTAATGCCTTGAGTAATAAGTACAGTTATTATGTTATTAGTGATCTTGTGGACGCTTTTTTGGTCGGGGAGGATATTATTTGTGGAATTATCCTTTTGTCTATGTGACTAGAGGCTTGTGATTTTTTTTCTTATGCATATATTCTGAACGCCCGTAGTTTTACAAGACAAAAAAAAACATCAAACATTTTAACTGCATGGTCCAGCGTCAGTTGAACCCTCAATTAATTTTTTTTTTCCTTATGATGACGTACGAATTGCGTTTGGTGCACGATTGGAATAACGATCTAGCCTCAAGACTAATAAGTAATTAAATTTTGACACAAACAGCTAAGAAGAGTAGCATACTAAGAATGTATTCAATAAGACTTTTCTTGCCGTCTCTATTATAGAGAACAGACTTTGTTTTTGTATACTGTCACTACACTAACTCAAAAGGGTTAGTTCTCTCTTCTCACTAAGTCTGTATTGTAAAGGACCTGGATTGCCTCAATGATGTTGGTTATGTTTTTTATTCGATTTTTATTTTTTTATGGTCTGTTTTAAGGTACATTGTGATTTATTTTAAATGCTCTGAGGCGCGTTTAATTTACTCAACTTTGTGTGAACAATATACAACAGTGTAATCATGAGAAATATCGTAATGTTCATCGAGGCCTTGAACTTGTGCGTCAAAGTTGTGTTAACGGTAAAAGTTGCAGCTTTCCAAGGAAAACTTTTAATCGTTTTTTTATACCATTCTTAGCTCACGTAAAGTTCTATATAAACTTTTACTAGCGTAAATAATCGTGTAGATATTTGTATACAAATTTAAAAAAGGTTTTTATTCTCATAGCCCGACACTGAGCTCTCAAGACTTGGATTGAACGTACCGGTCGCATCACAAAATCACACGCCGAACAAAAACATAAATTTCCCTTGAAGAGTAAACTTGTGTTCCCGCCGGAACTCGAACCCGATACCCGCTTTACTATCTCGTGAATTAAAGACTCTCGCGTTATAGTAAAAAAAAAAGAAAGAAGACAGTGATTTTGATAAATACTCGTTTATATAAGTATGTTTAAAAAATCTTTCTATTTGCACCCGTCACTTTAAAATGCAGACTGTTAAGTAGGTAAAATGTATATATTTAATGTCTCTCTGCTTGAATGGTCAAAATTTCCATATAGACAAGTTTCTTTCGATTGTCTTGGAATAAAAATGTTAATTTGTAAAAGGGGCCTGTTTCACGACTATATTATTCTATCAGATATCTAAACGAAACTAGATCGCGAACTTAGTCTTAGCTATCGGATCTACAGAAAGTGTGAAATTTCTTGCTTTTGTTCGTATTCTTAAATCCTCTTGTTGGTTACATTTTTAATTCCTAAAACTAGTCATGATACTAAAAACTAAAAAACCAGACAGCGTAAAAAGTGAATTTACTTTTTAATCGACTCTAAAAAGGAGGTCCTCAATTAGACTATACGTTGTTTATTTTGTATGTATGTGTGACAAATATTTTAGTTTGGTTGATTATACTTCTGAGTTGGTTACATATGAATGGCGGTGAAGTCTGTATTTTTAAGCTTTCCTTGCGATTCAATTATTTTATTTTACACTTTTTATGTCTACCATAAATGAATGACGCTTGACAGTGGCCTTGTTGTAGATGGTATAATTAAACGCAAGCAAAACTTAAAAAAAACCGACTTCACCGCTTTATCTTCGGAACTTTGATGTACTAAACACGCATTATTGACGTTATTTCAAGAACTACTTATCAGATCTTGATCAAATTTTAATAGGACCACATGAATAGCATCAGATTTGAAATAAAAAAATAATCATCAAAATCGGCTTACAACGAAAGAAGTTATGAAGTAACTTTTGAAGTCGGCTAAAAACGAGAACATCATCAATATAGTCCACAGAATACGACTTATTGACGATATTTCAAGAACTACAGTCGACTTGAGTATCTCCTCCTTTTTTGGGAAGTCGGTAAAAAGGGGTGGAATTAGCTTGTGTAATTTCTGCGCATACTCTCCAAAATGTGAACGATAGAATACTAATAGGCTTGTGACCTTACGTTCTAATGTTTTCTATCCTCCGACAATACTATACGAAAGCTTTTTATGACTCCCAGGACAGAATTTGTTGTAACGTAAGTTTATACTAGTGTCTCCGTGAGCTACATTTTCAATGCCCATTACTCCCAAATCACCGCCATTTTGAAAAAATGCCATACACTCAGAGTCAATCAATGTGCTCAGAGTCTAAATAATAATAAAACTATAGTAATAATGATAATTATTATTAGAATCAACCGAAAAAATCCATATAATTAAAATTATAATTAAATCACGGTGTTCCGGCAGTTATCCTTGAGAGCATGCGTATTCCAGGTCTAGTGTGTTTACCAGCTTCGATCACATCGTCACTTACCATCAGGTGAGATAGTGGTCAAACACTAGCCTGTCACAAATAAAAAAAAAAAAATCATACCTGCTCACAAATTTTCACGAGAATCGGTTGAAAAATGCGACCTTCAGAGGAGAACAACCGGAAATCCGCCGGACACGCGAAAGCAATTTTTGCCCAAGCTGTAACGGACACGCTTTGCTCGCTCTGCTTGCTCGGTCAATGAAACTATAACCACCATAATTGACTTGTTTTAAAGTACTTTGGCATCATTAAAAAGGGTTTTATCCTATAATTGCTCGGCGCCGTAAAACGCCTTAACTAGCTTAGCAGTAAATTTAATATTGTAAAATTACGTTTGGATTTATGACTGTCTGTGATAATATTGTTTTGTTTATCTGCTGGCTACTATGAAATATCTACTTGTGGTTTTCAGAATTACCTTGCATCGAATAGCTGCAAATATTTAATTTATTCACATGAGCCCAAAGAGGCATTCATGAAAGTGCCATTGTCTCACATGTCTACTGCCAGCTTCGAAAAATTACAGCCTTTTCGAGAAGAGCCTGGCAAGAAACTGGGCGGCACATATTTTTATTCTTTTTTTAAAACACTCATAAATTACTAATACAGGAATTATATTATATCCTAGGTATACTCGTACGAGTATTATGCAGTCGCCAGAAAGCGCTTGTGCAGTTTGCCTCCCTTATCATTAATGTAGTCATTAGTTTAATAATAACATGACAACCTAGTTATTTACGACCCAGTTGGCGCGGTGGGCCAGTCTCTGCCGTCTGCGCCGTGGGTCCTGGGTTCGATTCCCGGCAAGATCACAATTTGCCATCTCAAGGGATATTCGTGATTCTAGTTCTGGTTGTGTTGTATGTATGATATGCACTTGTTTCCGGTATCCACGATACAAGTCGTTAAACTTAGTGCGGGGCTGTGCATGTGAATGCGTTTTGTTGTTTTGAATTTCCCATGCATTTTATCACTTTTCATTAATTAAAATATATTGATATAAGAAAATAATTTTATAGGTGTATTTCTGTAGCTATCTTTATTTAAAATTATTAAGTATTTGACCTATGCCTACCTATTTCAATCTTACGTATATTCCCTATGCTGGATAGTAACATTAGACCTTCTAACCTAGGTTAGATAATCTAAGCTTGTAACTTTCATTGTTAACTAGTTGACCCGGCGAACTTCATACCGCCGCCGTCTGTGCTCAAATATTAAGAAACATCTCCTGTTTGACAGGTACGAACAGTTTGTATGGGAAAATAAAATACTACGTTTTACTAATTTTATTGCAATTTCTTTATATTTTCTCACCATTAAACCTTCCCTGAACTTCCACAAATATTTCAAGATCAAAATTAGCCAAATCGGTCCAGCCATTCTCGAGTTTTAGCGAGACTAACGAACAGCAATTCATTTTTATAAAGAAGAAGAAAGAAGAAGAAGATAGTCATCTGTAATTGATGTTTGTGAAACCGTCCCTATATTACGCTCTCGTAAATCAAAGAGCCCGAGAGGATTAGTTTCAATCTCTACTATTCTCTAATGTCCGCTAAATATACAGTCTTTAAGTGCGAGACTGCTGCACTTACCTTGCGATATTTAAATTTAGTTCTAGCGTTGGGAATTAAATCTTATATAGTAGTAGGAACTAATTAAATGTAGAATTCAATTAAACTTTAAATAATTAAAAGCAAAGCTTAAAAACCCGATTTATACCGCTTTATCTTCGGAACTTTGATCAGATTAAATGTATTAAACATGCATTATTGATGATAACTCAAAAACTACAAATCAGATCTTGATCAAATTTCAATGGGACCACATAAAAAGTACCAGCTTTCAAATAAAAAAATAATCATGAAAATCGGCTTACAAAGAAAGAAGTTATGAGGTAACTTTTGAAGTCGGTTAAATGAGAACATCGTCAAAGTAGTCCACAAAATAGGCATTGTTGACATTCATTTTTGATATTTCAAGAAATACTGATCAGATCTTGATCAAATTTTAATGGGAACAATTATAAAAGCAACATCTTTCAAACTAAAAAAAAAAATTCGAAATCGGCTCACGTGGAGAGAAGTTATGAGGTTATGAGGTTAAAAAAAATAGTCGAATTGAGCGCTCCGTATAAAAAAAAAATTCGTACTCGTATAATTTCTTTATGGGTCGACTGTCACAAAAGCAAAACGACCTACTATTAAAACTTCTAAAATTTAAAATCGTCACTACCGTCACACCCCATATTGGATTTAAAGTGACGTCACTTTTTGAGTTATTCTCAGCAAGCCCTTTCATTTGATACCCATATTGTAGGAGTGCATTAAAAATTACTTGTCCGCCATTTTGTGTGTTCCGCCATGTTGGACTTAGAATGACGTCACACAGCTAACCATGCATTGTCTTCCAAACTAAACGTGAATACAAAATTTCAGCTCAATCGGTTGAAGATACCTGCTTCAAAATTGAGTTGCAAGATTCCACCCGAACAAACATACATACATACATACAGTGCAAGCTAAATAAAAGCTTGTAAAAAAGTAAACCACTAATGAAAACTCAGCAGTATATCTTCGGTAAACGATTCAAATTGAAAGTAAACGAACGTAAGCTCGTCGTAAGGAGTTTGATTAAGTAATACAAATTCGCGGGCTTAGTACCTTACCTTATAAATAGCACAAAGTACCTGTGCTATTACCGTTAAATCTCTCCGATATCCCGAGGCCGGAAATCCGCTAACCCAAGAGTAACATATTGACGGTTAAGACATACATACCCCTATATATTGACGGAATTCAGGTAAATGGGCCGTAGATCTGTCGATTTACATTTATCTACAGCCACTGGAGAAAAACGTTTGGAATAAAAGCAATCGGTTCAGTTATTTTTTTTTGGGGAGTATAAACAATGCTAAACGGAAGAAAAGTTATAACGTTGATATCTTATAATTTCTTATGTCACGATTTAATATGAAAATGAAAAAAAAATGAAAAAATCGTTTATTTTAGGATAAAAACAAGGTTGTACAGACAAAAATTTTGGTAAAACGATGACACCTGCAGTAGTGTAAAACTGTGTCGCAGCTGCCAACGCCCTCTTCCGAAAAATGTTGATACAATATTCACAATTTCAAACAATTATACTGTTTCAGACAAAGATAAATAATTTAAGTTACGAATCTATCTAGAAAAGAACTATACATAATATCAAACTTAATTAGGTAACATAGCTAAAACTGTTTTTTTAACTGTATATGTGTGTGCGTCTGTGTGTGTGAGTGTAAATGTGTGTGTGTGTGTGTAATATTAATTCTTTATTGCAGACACATGACCCATATTTAAACGTGCATAAGGAGTAAAAACTATATTAAAAACTAAAATAAAATTAAATAAAAGATGTGTAAAACAAAAAAGCTTTGTACGTCTAAAAAAAATTGGTGGCAATCTTCAGCCATCGTCTATACATTGTCGTATGGCAAAGTCGATCCGACAGACTCATGGACCTTCATGATTTATTTAATCATCATCCATCATTATACTTTATATAAACAAAACGACTTGACTCACGATTTAAGGTCGACTCTTGCGACCTAGTGTCGCCGTGACCTTCCGTCGTGAACTCGCCTGATGATGGGGATCGGACATCCCCGAAACCTAGGTCGCAAGAGTCGACCTTAAATCGTGAGTCAAGGCGTTTTGTTTATATAAAGTATAATGTGTCAAACTCACGAAAACTTTAATAGTAAAATCATCCATCATCAACCATCAGACATTAATTATTTATTTAATTTTACATCATAATAATAATACGCATAACAGTATAATGCATAGAAAACTCGTAGAAAATATTGTAAACTATTCTTTATGTTATTGTATGCCTGCAAATCCGGGATTTGCTTGCCTGCTTCAATAGAATAGATAAATAATTTAAAATGTACATAAATAAATAGTGCAATGTATATAGATAATGGTGTTAATTCTGTTGAGCACCGAACTAAACTAAACTAAAAATAAACTAATTTTAGTCAAAGAATACCTAAACGCTATTCTGATTTTACGTTCAACTTAATTTAAAAGTTGATAGCCAAATTGAATTGTATTCACAAGAGCCGCAATCACATATTCCTCCATTATAGACTTTGTAGGTCAGTATTTGCCTCATTAATTGCACGTGTTATTCTTTCAAGTATAAGATCACATTTAAAATAATCCAGACCTTTTTCATGCAGACTAATTTGAGTTTAAAATTTCTATTTTTAGTCTTAATTTGACGTAAAACATGTACATCAGAATAAGAATTTGGTAATTTTCACTAAATAGAGTAACTAAACTAACTTAGTCCTGTCAAACTTAATTTTAGTCTAATCTTGCATTTTCTGAATAGGTTTTGGACTAAAGCAGGACTAAAACTAATTTTAGGCTAGTTTAGTCTAATTCTGGACAACAGAATCGGCACCACTGTCTGTGCCGTGTAAATAATTGATTAACTCAGTCTCAATAATGTCTTTTAAAAACTGTTTTTTTATGTGTTACCTCATAACTTCTTTCTGGGTGAACCGATTTTAGTGATATTTTTCGTTTCAAAGGTACTTCCCACGTGGTCCTATATAAATTTGATCAAGATATGACCAGTATTTTTTGAGTTGCGTTTAAATTATTTCACACAGATACATCCTACTAATATTATAAATGTGAAAGTTTGTGTATGTGTGGTGAATGTTTGTTACCACGTCTCCGTAACGAACAAACCGATTTTGATAAAATTTTGAATGTAGATAGATTTGGTTCCGGAATAAGACATATGCTACTTTTTACCTTAATTAACGCGGGTGAATCCGCGGGGCACGGCTAGTAATATATATTTTGTTCTTTCCTTTTCCTCACAGCTACATATTTGTGCCTTTTGGGGTTGAGTCACTGCGACCGTGAGGACCAATACGGTACCCTAGTAGTACCCTATTTTCCATGAATTATCGGTACGTCTGTTAGAGGCTACACGGGTCCAAAATGATGCATTATATTTCGCTCAGCGGATCAGCAATGCTTTTTAGCGTGGCAATGCTGACAGTATTTTCGGAACGTAGCTTACTGGCAGCAGTTTGTTAGATTTAGGTTTGGATTTTGGACAGTTTTACGTTATATAGGTCAATATATTAGTTATGTTTAATTTAGTTTATAGTAGTCATTCATATATTTTTTAGTTATTTTAAGAATAGTTAATACTTTAATGTAACTTGTTTTACAAACAATTTTTTAAAGACTAATATTTATTAGTTATTTTTTAACTATAATTTCATCGCTTCAGGCTTGAGTAGCTCAGCGGTTAGAGCAACAGGACACACCTTATGGCCGTGGATTCAATTCCCGCCTCAAGCGATAGTTTTTACTTTTTAAATTGATCACTATACTTCTGCTTAGCATGGCTGATGCTAATTAAACAAAATAAAATTAACAAAATATTTTTTTAGATACCTTTTCAATTAAATTATTAATGTTATTTTAACAAAACGACTAAAGTATATATTTTATGTTAAGTAATTTGCCTGGTGGTTATGTTGGGTGAGCGTTCGCCTTCTAAGCAGGGGTATCAGGTTCGATTCCCGGCGGGAACACAAGTTTTCTCCTCAAGGAAAATGTGTGTTTCTGGTTCTGGTTGAAATTGTGTGCGAGTGATGGGAATTTTTCCAGTACCCACTACACAAGCCATCGAACTTAGTTTAGGGCTGTGAGTGTGAAAGCGTTTATTTTGAATTAATTGGCCTATACTGCTGAAGGTATTTAGATAATTGCCAGAATTTCAGCAAATCCCTAGAAAACCTTATAAAAATCAACAACCTTTGAGGTGAAGGGAAGTATATTCCCTCCCGGCTCTCCGGCATCATAGTGATAAAGCTGCCGATATAAAGCGTAGCGGAGAGATAAGAAGGATAGGGTCGTATGTCTCCCGCACGCCACATTTACCTGAAATTGAAAAGAAAGTACTAAATTCAGACAAAAATGCTTAGAAAGATAAGATTGTGGAGTGCTGAGAAAGCGTTTTGTCACTCGCACATTTGCGTGCACGTTTTTTTTAATAATCTGAGTTTGAATGAAGATTACTTACTATCACTATTGGATTTTGATTCTATACATATTATGTAAAAAGCCGGCAGAAGTAAAAACTTGAAAATTTTTCGCCGCGCGGTATAAAGAGAAGATGTTACTTCCTCTTCTTCGTCTTACGAATTTTCGATCCGGTCACGTGTCCTGCTTCGCGATTATTTGCACTTATGTGTATGGTTGGGCATCTGCCCAACCTTGCGTCTGTCAGTCGTCCATCTGGAGGGACAAAGTGATGAAACAACCCAAGTCAAATTAGAGACCAGTAATTAATAATTATAACGCGGGAGATTCCTAGCGCTCGGGTTTGTTTCCGAATGAATCCGATTTTAAACGAATCGCGCATGCGCGGGCCGAGTCGCCGTCCCTCTCCCCGCACTCTTCTCCGCTAGTCGAGCTCCGTCCACTCGCGCGCCACGAGCGAAATACGCTCGCAGATAACCCTTTTGTCATCCTTGCTTTGTTTACATACACAATTCAATTATTCGTGAGTAAATACCTTTACTTGTTTGAAAAAGATCGTGTTTGAACTTTATTTCCGCCCTGATATAACCTACAATAGGACTCCTACTTATAGTGACGCCCAACTCGCGGGCACGATCCAAACAGTAAATGACTATCGCGATGTGCAGACAGTCTACCTAAAAAGTGCGTGGATTTTCGTGCAAAGCCGGACTGTTTATCCCGCATTGCGACGGCTATTAGCACGTAGTGACAAAACAAGAAAAACAAACGCGCGAAGCGACGCCGCGCCGCCGACACCCGGCACCCGCTCGACCGACTCAACAACGAACCGTGCAACCTCTGATGTTTGAGAGTCTACCGACCGGCATAGAGAGACGCCCCGGAGTTACGAAGAGCTTAGTACACCGTTTACCTCTATACGTTGTTGAGGCCATAAATCGCATTTGACATGCCGCCGAAGATGCCAAAACGGCAAGTGAAAGACGCCGCGGATACCTACAGCGAGTCCGACGAGGAGGAAAATCGGACGATAATTTCGTCCCCAACAATCACGATGACGGAGGAGATGCTTCAGTCCCTTGTTACTAATATAACTAGGAGCCAGCTGGAGTCCAACCGGGTCCTCATCGAAAGTATAATTTCCAGCAACGGGTCTAACGGAAACCCATGTATGCGTAGCCCCCAATTTTCACCGAACCTGGACGCGCAGCCCCAGCCAAAGCGTGCCGGTAACTTCGCCAAGTGCACCGCCCGCTTTGAAGGATCATCAAAGAATAAAGATGAACTCGAGGCCTTTATCGACGCCATCCAAGTGTACAAAGAGTGTACCAATATCAGTGACGAACACGCCCTGAAGGGGCTACCGATGCTGCTGACGGGAGAAGCTGCCATCTGGTACCAGGGCGCAAAATCGTCAATAACATCTTGGAGCGACGCACTGATTCGACTTCGAGGGATGTTCGGCGTGCCGCGACCAGGCTACAAACTGTTTCGGGATATTTTCGCCGCCGAGCAAAACGACGAACGCGCTGACGTTTTTATTTGTAAAGTGCGCGCTTTGTTATCGAAACTACCTTATGATGTACCGGAAGTAATGAAAGTTGATATTGTATACGGACTGTTAAACCACAGAATTAGAAAACGCGTATCTCGCGACGCGGTGAACGGGATAGAGGAACTTATCACTAAGTCCAGGTTAGTGGAGGAGTCGCTGGCGGAGGTGAGTCCATATTTGTTTAGTAAAAACAACGTAGGTTCTATTGGTAACCCTCCTACGACCGCGCATAACCGTTCGGAAACAAACTTGAATGTTAACCCGTTCACTACCGGCCGATCCCAAGTTAACCCTGTGAATGCCGGCATACCCTATCACTTGATGGGTAAGTCGGGAATTTCGGGTAAATCGGGAATTCTAGGTGCAAATATTACGAACCGTCCGTTATCATTAGACGCGATTAGCGACAATAATAGTAGTCAAGTTAAGCGTGTACGACCAAAATGCACTTATTGCAAAATTTTCGGTCATACGGCTGATGAATGTCGAAATAAATTAAAAGTTGATAAGAAGCCTGATGAAAAATTATTAAGCGAGCCTAAACGAGAAAGTGCACAACTACGTTGCTACGGATGTGGTCAGTTGGGTGTAGTTAGGTCCAAATGCGAAAATTGTAAAAGTATTCCTAGTACTAGTAAGTCGAATTTTTGCAGCGCCTATGTAGCCGATAGCGACGATACGCGCCCCGTGGTAGAAATCGAGGTAGCAAATTGTAAAGGTGTGGCCATATTGGATACTGGGGCCACACACTCTCTTGCAGGTCCTATGCTATACAGGTTACTGATCGACGTCGGCGTTGATTTTAAAACTACATCACGAACGATAGCCTTAGCCGATGGGTCGCAGCAATTATGTACTGCACTTGAGTGTGATACCAACATTACTATAGAAGGTCGCCTGATACCTATCAGTTTTATGGTATTACCAGACGCACAGACAAGAACGTTGTTAGGTAGGGATTTTATAATGAAGGCTAGCATTATGCTGGATTTACCGCAGAGTAGCTGGTGTTTCAACGACGCGCCGCAACAGTGGTATCCGTTTATCACCAGCTTCGAATTGGCTACCACAAGCGAGATGGAGCTGATGAAGGTCGATATCTCAAACGTTTCTCTTAGGGATGATGAGGGCACGAGGCTAACAAGCACACAGAGGGCTCAGTTAAACGCGTTCCTAGTAAAAAAATCCGGCCGCTTCGCGAAGGAAGGTCCTCCGACAGAATACGCCACACATCGATTGAAGATCGACGCGCATCAAGAGCCAATCGCTTCCCCCCCTTATCGGATGTCCCCAGGAAAGAAGGCGATTCTGGAGCAAGAGTTAAAAAAGCTACTAGATGCTGATATAATCGAGGAATGCGATTCGCCTTGGGCCGCCAATGTGGTCTTAGTCACAAAGAAAGACGGAGGGGTCCGACTTTGCGTAGACTATAGGAAGTTGAACGCGGTGACTGAGCCTGATCGCTACCCACTTCCAAGGATTGAAGATGTACTACATGCGGCCAAAAATACCAGTTTCATGACGACCTGCGATCTCCGATCCGGCTACTACCAGCTTGGCGTAGAACCCGATGATCGAGATAAGACCGCATTCGTGAGCCCACTGGGCTGCTTTCGGTTCAAGAGAATGCCAATGGGTTTACGAAATTCTGGGGCAACTTTTCAGCGGCTGATGGACCGTTTTAAATCCGGCAAAGAACTGGCTGATGTGTGCCTTCTGGCGTATCTCGACGACCTGATTATCCTGTCTGAATCTTTTCCTAAACACCTGGAGGACCTGGATGCTGTATTCAACAGGCTCGAGACTTATAACCTTCGTGTCAACCGCGAAAAAAGCTGCTTCGCTCGAGAATCTGTAAAATTCTTGGGTCACGTAATCCTACCGGGTGGAATAAGAGCAGACCCAGATAAGATTGCAGCCATTGCTAATATGGCTCCGCCGAAAAACGTCAAACATGCCAAAACCTTTTTGCAGACGTCCAGTTGGTTCCGGCGATTTATACCCAATTACGCTGACGTAGCCAGACCTTTGACAGATCTACTGAAAAAGGACAGTAAATGGGTGTGGACCTCGAACCAGCAAGATTCTTTCGATTGCATTAAGCGTCTACTCGTTTCAGCTCCGATACTACGTCAAGCTGACGAATCAATGCCATTTACACTACGAACTGATAGCAGTGGTTATTGCCTCGGAGCAGTACTGATGCAGGGGGAGGGTGCTGATGAACGACCGGTTGAGTACGCAAGCCGTTTGCTGAACAGCGCAGAAACGAACTACAATACGACGGAGAGAGAGGCGCTGGCGGTGGTATGGGCCGTTACCAAATTTCGTGGTTACATTGAAGGATCAGAGGTTGTGATAAAAAGTGATCACCAACCTTTACGATGGCTCATGACTGTTAAATCGCCCAGTGGCCGCTTAGCAAGATGGGCCTTAACTCTCCAAGAGTACAACCTCCGCATCGAATATACACCAGGAAAGTCCAATGCTATCGCCGACACGCTTTCGCGTCCTCCCTGCGATGGTGAAGCAGAATGCGACTTGTGCTATGCCGAAGTCGATCTTCCATCGAGAAGCCCTAAGGACGTTCGCGAGAACCAGAATAAGGATCCCGAAATTCGGAAAATCGTTGAAGATCTGGAATCCACCGACGATCCCTTTAGGGGGAGGAGTTGGTCCGACCGGGGATTCCTAATGTCTGATGGCGTATTATATAGATATGGACCAGATGAGTGCGAAGAGGAAACGGCATGCCTAGTTGTCCCCGAACACGAACGTGTGAAAATTCTAACTGAATACCACGACGCGCCAACAGCTGGACATTTTGGAGTCGAACGCACACTGGATCGGGTGAAATCGAAATATTATTGGCCTGGGATGAGACAGACCATCATTACACACTTAGAGAAATGCATAGACTGCCAAAGATACAAGTCCGATAACAGAAAACCAGCCGGACTACTTCAAACACCTGCAACGAACCGCCGTTTTGAAGTTGTCGCCGTAGATCTTTTTGGCCCACTACCAGAGACTGCCGACAAAAACAAGTGGATATTAATTGTAGAAGATACATGTTCCAGATGGGTTGAACTGTTTGCCCTGCAGAATGCAACTAGCTCAGATTGCGCCAAGGTTCTAGTTTCAGAGGTATTTCTGAGGTTCGGAGTGGCCAGGCGGATTCTAAGTGACAACGGAGTGCAATTCATTAGCGAAGTAATGCAACAGGTATGCCATGCATTTGGCATCACTCAGTCACTTTCACCGGTATACCACCCACAAGCAAACCCAGTAGAAAGGAAAAATAGAGACCTTAAACCGCAACTTGCTATTCTCGTAGGAAGAGACCACAAAACCTGGGACATCCACTTACCTGCGATACGTTTCGCGATGAATTCCGCAATCACCAGTAGCACGGGCTTCTCTCCAGCGTATCTTACGTACGGACGAGAGCTACGGGCGCCAGCTGATGCGATCACAGACATGCGTACAATCGTGGAGAGTGATAACGCGGTGACGTGTCTCAGTCCTTATCTTCAGCGAATCGCAACCGTGTTATTCGAAGCTCGAGAGGTACACGAAAAAGCACAAGCCAAACAGAAACAATTCGCTGACGAGGGTCGACGCCCTGCCCCTGATTACTCCGCGGGAGACCTCGTGCTCTTGAAAACTCATGGCAGTAATGACACGACCCGCGGGCAAACACCAAAATTTATACCACGACGTGACGGGCCATATCGTGTTAGGGAAGCCGCAAGCTCTAGCACGTACGTTTTAGAAAGAGCGGCCAGTGGCGACATATTAGGACGATACCACGTATCCCAGTTGACCCCATTCGTAGGCGACGTACCAGCACCACCGGTCAACGAGAAACGGAAACGGGGAAGACCAAAACGCTTTCTTGACTGACTTAGACGCGAGGGCGCTTAGTCTATGTCAGAGGGGGAGGATATAACGCGGGAGATTCCTAGCGCTCGGGTTTGTTTCCGAATGAATCCGATTTTAAACGAATCGCGCATGCGCGGGCCGAGTCGCCGTCCCTCTCCCCGCACTCTTCTCCGCTAGTCGAGCTCCGTCCACTCGCGCGCCACGAGCGAAATACGCTCGCAGATAACCCTTTTGTCATCCTTGCTTTGTTTACATACACAATTCAATTATTCGTGAGTAAATACCTTTACTTGTTTGAAAAAGATCGTGTTTGAACTTTATTTCCGCCCTGAGATAACCTACAATAGGACTCCTACTTATATAATTATATTACTTGAAAAAATATCCAGCCATAGCTAAGAACGGATATGGATTTTTTCATTTTTTAAAGTCGGACAGCCAATGTTCATAATATAACCTAATAATATGTAATCCTATTTTGGCTATACTTTTAGAATATTTTTATTATCTAGGTATATATATTTGTTAACGCTGTTGTTAAACATTCAAGTACATACATTAAATTTAAATTTGCCCGTAATATTGTAAAAAAATACAGTTAACCGAAAAATATTTTTATATGTAATTTTTCTGTACGTGTGTTGATTGTACTCCTCCTAAACGGTTGGACCGATTTTGTTTTTTTTTTGTGGATTCAAGAATGGTTTAGATTCACAATTTGAACACATTTTTTTTAATATTGCGTGCAAAACCGCGGGCATCAACTAGTAATATAGGCATTTATTCACGGCTTTGAAAATTTACCTACGTAATTTTTTACGGCTTTGAAAATTTACCTACGTAATTTTTTTAACGCTTTCTCTGTCACAGCTCTACACTAAGTTCGAAGACGTTACAAGTCTTCAGATCAACGTGCGGGGACCGCTGCTGCACGGTCGTCTTTCATACAGCGATGCCCTCTCCCGCACCCCCGCACGCCGAACAGTTCGAATCAAATGTGGATAGTGTGTAGAGGCCATTAATTTCCAAGCGTGATCTGGACTTAGCTACTGCTGAACTATTAAGACGGTATAACTTATGTATTCAAGATCGATGAATGAACATTCAAATTGTATAGACGAATATAATAGACGTCATTGAGTTTGGGAAGAGGTTGGCGTCGTTAATGTTTGAGATGATATATAGATACATTGTAGCCTTGACCGCTGTACTGTCGCCTCCCTTACAGCGTCGCCCGCACGCCGATCCGAACGAACCATGTACGTCCTATGTAGCGAAGCCCTAATAATAATAAAATGTTTTTTTATTTTATAATTGTATTATTTATAACTTATTGACTAAATAATCATCTAACTTTCTCTATTATAATAACAATGTTTTAAAGCTGGATAGCGATCCAAACTACATGTGATTACAGCTATACTAATTAAACATAAATATCATGCGTGTGTGCTCGGAGCTAATAATATTGCTAATGCAATTATACTTAAAAAAAGAAAATTTAAAAAAATATAAAATCATCTTAAATAAAACAGTTATTCAGACGGACGAGGCGCTACGGCGCCGCTGTTGTCTGAGTTTTTTGGTTTGGGGAAGAGGATATCTTTCACAATTTTGATATAAATACTATATCTCTATAATACGATATTTTACGAAAGTTTCGTTATACTGGCTATACGGACAAGGGGATTAAAGTAAGAAATGTTGTTGCTGTGACTATTAAGAACAAACAAAGATGTATTTTTGGAATTAAATAGGGATTATCATAAACTCATTCTACTGCAAACCTACTGTTTAATTATCTCCGGCGTTCTATAATAGGTGATCCATATTCATACGTCAACCCACAATTCTCTGGTAACAAATTATTTCGCAATACGAGGTCGGCTCTATGTTAATCTGTTTTAATTAATCAAACGAAAGATTGTGAAACCTCCTCGTGTTATGAAATTATTTCTGCGATACATTTTTATTCGTGTTTTGACTATATTTGTAGAAACAATGTTAATTAGGTTAACATTGTCCGTCCGTTCGTCTGTCAGAAGCGAAAACAATCAAGCTTATTACTAAAACTTTGTTTCAAAGCCAGAAATGAAGTTAAAATTATACAATTCGCCTTCTAAGCAGCGAGTATCGGGTTCAATTCCCGGTGGAAACACAAATTTTCTCTCCAAGGGAAATTTGTGTTTCTGGTTCTGGGTGTTATTGTGTGTAATGTGAATGTGTGTGAAAGCGTTAAAAGCGTTAAAAAAACTTATAAAGAAGGCGCTCATACATGCATATCGGGGTAATGTAGTTGTAAGTTTAATGGGTAACGTTAATTGTATATATGTGATAACGTAATTAATTATAATTTATTACCTGCATTAGATAGATAATATTGTTTGCTTGCTGTGTCGAAATTTCTCGCCACCTGAAAGTATTTGACTTAAGAATAGGCTGCGCTTCAGTCCGAGGTCAATTGTCATCAGAGGCGATTAAAAGCTCAAAATAGCACAAATCAAAGTCATTCCATCGTGAAACTAGCCGGTGAAGGATAATAGTCTGAAAATATATATACTAAAGTGTGTTTAATAGGATAAGTGATGGATTTACAATATCATTTCAGAATATCTAATATCTTTAAACGAGCAATTCTTGTATATATATATATATATATTCAGGATCTCGGAAACGGCTCCAACGATTTTCATGAAAGTTACAGATTAGGGGTTTTTCGGCCCAAGGAATCGATTTATCAACGTTTCAGGTCCGAAAAATGCTCGGTTCCCAAACTGCATTTGAAAAACCGGGTTTCAGAAACTATCAGCGCCATCTATTACGCCATGACCGATGTAACTTAAGGTACCTCAGATACAAAGCGTCCGAGGCGCGCGTACTGGGCGCTTTGTATATTTTGTTCTTCCATCATACGAAAAATGACGTAAGTATCTGACATTTTTGTCAAAATTTAGTTATAAACATCAGAAATGTCTTATATTCTTTATTGTACACACATTGATAAAAAAAATTACAATAAGGCCATAACAAAAGATGTACAAAGGCGAGCTTAACCTTTCACAGAGTTTTCTTCCAGCAAACCCTTTAAGTAGGATATAATTTATAGGAGCGAGTATGTTGTTGTGTACATAGAAATATGATAACAATACAAGTTACTAATAATAAGTTACAAATATACATTCAAATTTTTTATAATAATAGACAACATATAAAATACAAATAGATATATATATAAACAAAATATGAACAAATGTATTTAATATTTAGTATATGTTATGACTTGTAGCAGAATAGGTTGCGTTTGAATATTTTAAAAATACTGTTAGATGCGTCTATTTTTCCTGATTCCGATGATGTATATAACTCAATTTGGACCAACATGGACAGACGTTTTACAGACGGCAGTTATAAAAAGTTAGCGCGGGGGGAAGAGTTGAGGGGGCGCGCCATTTGTACCTATGTCTCTTAGGCGCCGTACATTTTATCTTCACCACGCGCGAGGCGCGCGCCCTGTACGTGCGCCTCGGCCGCTTTGTATATCAAGGCCCTAAGAATCACCTAAAAAAAGGGATAACTCCAATCTCTTGTTTTGTGTTTTAAAAAGTGTTGCAAAAGTCGAAATTAAGTCAGTCTGAATTCTGCACTCCTCCAATAGTTATGAGTTATTGCTGTAAAATATCACTACAACCTCTAAGAAAGAAAACCGATTAGTTCAGTCGTTTGCGTCAAATAAATCTGAACCTTTTCCCGTTCGGGGCCAAAAGCTATAATGAAATTGCGAAGGCGATTTCACGTTCAAACAATCTGTTATAGAGGCACGTAATAAGCAATAGATCATGAAGATAGACTGCAAGTATCAAGAAATTATTTCGATTGTATTAGGAAATAAAAAGATAACATGAAAATGTTACCGATATAAATAAATACAGCTGATGTGATTATGCAGGCTACCTAAACACTATATGCTGTGAGACGAAGACCTCGCGTATTTTTCGAAATGGCTAAAATATGTTTTTTTACGTATTCAACCCCAATATCTTCGACGTTTTGTTTTTTTTTATTATAGAACCTACTCACAAAATTTCACGAGAATCGGTCGATAAATGCGATCTGTAGACGAGAACAACCGGAAATCCGCTGGACATACAAAAGCAATTTTGCCATGCTGAAACGGAGACGCTTCGTTCGCTCTGCTCGCTCGGTCAATTATAATATTTTGCAATGTTATCCTGGGTTGATTATTTATCTTTTCTATGTGTAACTTTAATATATATAATTTTGAGACTTTTTTCTATCTTTCATTTAGCCAGTTTCACGATATAATTGAGCCAAACCAGAGGGCGACAAATTTCAAAATTAAATTTGAAAAAATTGTTTCACGATTAAAAGAGTTTCACTTTGTCTTTGAGTTTATTTTGTATTTTTCGTTAAATTGGCTGTAAGCATTATAGCGTCAATAATAATAACACTAAAAAAAAATATTTTCATACAGTAACAGTTAGAAAACATAGTTTATATCCGTTTTTTAGACAAAATTATAGTGTACTAGCAATCCGCCCCGGCTTCGCCCGGGTGTGACAAATGAAGAACCGCTCGACCGATTTTGTGCAAACTTTACATAAACCATCTACTAAATAGTCCGAAAAAAGCCTAAACATTTGGTTTGGATAGGTGAGCCCGTTCTTGAGTTATAAAATTACAACGAAAAGTGGCATTGATTTTTCTAATATATAAAATTCTCGTGTCACAGTTTTCGTTGCCATACTCCTCCGAAACGGCTTGACCGATTTTGATGAAATTTTTTGTGCTTATCCGGTATCTATGAGAATCGGCCAACATCTATTTTTCATCATCATCATCATCATCACTTTTCATCATTATCAACGCGGGTGAAACCGCGGGGCGCAGCTAGTATATATATAGATTTCTAAACAAAAACGCATGGTAAATATTCCGTGTCTAACAATAATTCTAACATACCTAACTGTTCTGTTAGGTATCAAATCTGTTTAATTTAATTACATACATTAACAACTTTTTTCAAGCGATTTACTCACAATTTCACCCTACATAATATTTTGCACCCCATCAAACAACAAATCATAAAAGACTCTCGCCAAATTTGTCCTAATTATAGAATCTCTGAAGCCTAAATGAGGCGGAAAATATATCAATTATAGTCAATTTATAGCGTTTGTTAGCACTTGGGCATCACGCCAAACGATTTCAGGCAACTACAGAACTAGGCTGAGTTATGTTTGCTATTAAAACATTACTTAGGGTTGGAGAGAAAATTATTTGGATAGTTGTATATCAGAAAAATAACGCGTGAAAGCTTTTGTGTTCTCCTTTTTAGGGCAACGTAGATCCCTACCTCAAAAGGAAAAAAATAACCCAAACCAATTCCTCGTCCTTTTGTCTTTTTACCAAGACCCTTTTTCCGAGGAAAGCGTGGAGGTCTGTAAAAACATTACACAAAGTCATCGCAATCAAAACTTACAGCAGTTTTGTCGCATATTTTGACACTTACGTACAAATTAATCAAACTGAAGAATGATACTTAAAAGTACAGAAAATTAATAACTAATGAATAGGTACAATGGGCGGTCTTATCGCTAACAGCAATCTCTTGCAAACAATCGTTGGATGGATATGAATAATTTAGAGATAAGCAGGGATTTTATTGTGTAACAAAGTGGTAATGCCTAAATTCTTGAAATTTGGTAAAAGCAAGGCTTACATGACATACAAAGGATACAATACGAAAGTCATTAAATTGTTGTTAAGATATTTTTATCTAAGAATATACTCAAAATACGGGCCAATTGCCTATACTTCCTAAAATTCAACTAAAACTGTATACAGCAAAGACCTAAGTTACCAGGATAAAATTAACAGGATGTTATGATTTTAGCGGCGTGTGTATGAAGTTATATGTATAGACATAAAGATAAACGCTTTCACACTCACAGCCCTACAAAAAGTTCGATGACTTGTATCATTGTACATTCACATTACACACAATCACAATATGAACCAGAAACACAAATTTTCCTTGGGGAGAAAACTTTTGTACCCGTCGAGAATTGAACCCCTGCTTAGAACGCGAACGCTACCCGACTTAACCAAGGAGTAGATCAGTCAGTCAAGGTCAGAGTATGTTCGTCTGTCTTTCACATATCCCACATTTTTATAAAATTTTATCAAAGGTAGTTTGAGTTTTTCTCTATATAAAATGAGAAAAAGAAAGCCTTATTATTATTGATTCGAGTATAGGTTCTGTATAAGTACTTCAGCTTTTTGAGGCCGTACACAAACTCCTTTAAGTTTTAATTAGGTATTCTTATGAATACCTAATTAAAACTTAAAATGTGGGTTCCTTAGCTTGGCATGCAATAAAATACTCAATCAACTACAAAGCTTGGCAGCTCTTCCTACCTGTTGCGGCATTTACGGCATTGCCATTAATGCTTTACTTAAATTGAGCATTCATTAATATCTTTTCATACTTGGGAATGTCGAATATCTCAACGTAAAGCAAGGCATTATATCCTACGTTTAGGTAATGTATCGGGACTTAATCTCGCTAAAAAACTATTTTTATTTACCTTCTCGAGATGAGTCTTCTCGAGACCATGGCCAATGCAACTTGGCCGAAACGTCGAGATAATAGTACCTGGGAGTGTGAAAGCGTAATCAATCAAGCGAATTCATCGTATTTTATCCTATGGCAGTCCTAAATTAAATTCTACGTTTGACAGAGACAATATAAATAATGGTAGAACTGAGTCCTGGTGTCATTGGATACATATCTGCCTTCTACGCTGCGGGTGCCGGTTCGAATTCCAATAAGAAAACAAATTTTGTGTTTCTGGTTTTGCTTGTAAATGTGAGGGTGTGATGTGAATGTATTCGGCACCCACGTTAAAATTAATTAAACCTAGTCCGAGGCATGAAAAAAGTATGAAAGCATTTTTTATCAATACTTTTACAAAAATTGTTATTTAGCGCGATTAAGTCCCAATATATTACCTAAACTCTTTGTTCGAATCGCGAAAGTTTAAAGTTACGATTATATTCTGAGCTTTACTAGACAAGCAGGCAGTTAACATAGAGCGTCTTGAATTATATGAAAATAATAATATAAAGAAACAGCCAAGCTGTTTTGTTGTGCCACTATATAAAAGATTTCACACTGACAGCCCCACACCAAGTTCGATGACTTGTGTTGTGGGTGTCAAAAACATTCACATCACACACACAATCACAACCAGAACCAGAAACACAAATTTTCCTTGGGGAGAAAACTTGTGTTCTCCCATAGGATTCGGTCCCCTGCTTGGAAGGAAGATTGTATACTATATTGTTGTTTAAAAATCAGTATCACTGCCAAATATTTGACTCGTATATCTTTGCAGAAGATAATCTCTTAAAGCATCCCGGATGACTGATTCCAAAGCTAGACACTCTGGATTATAAATCCCTTGTTTGTTTCAGTACAAGAACGCGTACGTTATTTATCATTGGTGAGTAGATAATATCACAGCGTATATAAATAACTATGTGAAAAATTGTTTGTGTGGTCTGGGTGAGCGGAAGACAGCGCTTAACATGTAACTGACCAGACATTCTGATTTTCTAATGTAACTGAAAGTTTGAATTGCCCGTTGGCTCAGTTGGATGAGCGTTCGCCTTCAAAGCAGGGGTATCAGGTTCGATTCCCGGCGGGAACACAAGTTTTCTCCCCAAGGAAAATTTGTGTTTCTGGTTCTGGTTGCTTAGGAGGCGAATGTCCACCCAACCAAGTCAATGGGCACTTCTAATGTTGTAGATTAGAAGGTTGTATTTATACTGCTGTGTAGAGTCTTGGTACGTTACTCCAACCATTGAGACCAACATCTCTCGCGGTATGGCTATAGCAAATGCTGTTTTATAATTTTGAAATAAATTTATAATATAATAAATTTATTTCAAAGTTTATATTATTTGTTGATATTATGTTGTGTACGGCTTGAAACACGTCTAAATTTCGACTTACTTTGTAGTCGACTAGTTTCGGACAAATTTGTTGTCCTTCATCAGGATGAGTCAGACGCGCGATACGCCGAGGCTCGAGCCGCTCGCCTCTGTACTAGTACTAGTCGACTACAAAGTAAGTCGAAATTTAGACGTGTTTCAAGCCGTACACAACATCAATTATATTATTATTATTTATCTTCTCTCTTAAGACAGTTAAAGAGTCAGTTAACACACTGGTGTTAGCGTGCATATCACAAGGCTCGGCGCGGCGATGCCGTTTTTTGTTATAGAACTTATTTATTTGGAAAATTATAGTATTCAGAAGAAAGTTGCAGAAATAAATTAGTTAAGGGTTTGGATATGAATAAGGGTCTGAGAGATTTCTGATATTTTACAAATTTCCTTGTATAAATAGTATAATCCCGAAAATAGGACACATGCTTCCTGAATGACATTGGTTAAGTCAGGGGTACGCCTCAAACAATTGCATTCTGCAGTGCGTTTTTTTAAGCCTATCAATCCTACATTTCTGCTTTAAAATGTAACAGCTAAGAGATGCTAAAACCTGAATAATATCATAATAATGACCTCAACTTTTTAAGAGGCTAATAAAACACAAAATGGCGGCATCTCAAAATGAAAATTCTTTATAACAGCTTAAACTTGTTTCCCCCATCTGTTGTCGCCATGAATAAGTTACAGCATTTCGACAAACAAGGCGTTCTTACAAAGTTCTAGAGAAAAATGGGCGGTCTACTTTTATGTGGAAGGTCTGGATAAGTACCAATACAGGAACTTTGTAGTGATAGTTTAGACACCAGGGACACACAGGGTGTCTTCTGATCAATGGTACAATCTTTAAACTGCTAGTTGGATTAGTTTGCTTCGCGTCCTTTTTAACCGACTTTTAAAAAAGAACAGGTTCTCAAGTCGACTGTATTTTTACCGACTTCAAAAAAGGAGGTGGTACTATGTTCGACTGTATGTATTTTTTATGTATGTTCACCGATTTCTCCCCCATTTGTGGACCGATTCTCAAAATTCTTTTTTGTACCAAACAAAAAAGAATATTGAGAATCGGTCCACAAATGGGGCAGAAATCAATCAAATTTAAATGGGACCTCAAGGGCAGCACCATCTTTCAAATAAAAAAAGAATTGTCTAAATCAGTTTACCTAGAAATAATGAGTATTTTATTCATTTAACCTGACCAAAGGATCCGAAGGTAAAACGGTGAAGTCGGATTTTTTTATGTTTTGCTTGCGTTTAACTATTTTAAGCATTATAAACAGATGGTATCGGTTTCGATACCCGGTGGGAAAGTATTTTTTCATCCCAAGCAAAATTTGTGATTCTGGTTCTGGATGTGATCGTGTGTGTGATGTGAATGTTTCTGGCACCCACGACAAAAATCATCAAAATTTGTGTGTTGCTGGGAGTGTGAAGGCGTTATGTCTCTCAAGCGAATTCATCGTATTTTATCCTATGGTAGTCCTAAATTAAATTCTACGTTTGACAGAGTCTATATAAATAATGGTAGAACTGAGTCCTGGTGTCGTTGGATACATAAAATATCTGCCTTCTACGCTGCGGGTGCTGGTTCGAATTCCGATGAAAAAACATTTTTTTTGTTTCTGGTTTTGCTCGTAAATGTAAGGGTGTTATGTGAATGTATTCGGCACCCACGTTAAAATTATTTAAACCTAGTCCGAGGCATGAAAATAGTATGAAAGCATTTTTTATCAATACTTTTACATGCCGAAATTAAACATACATACATAGTTACAGTGGTAGTGGGCTTGAGCACTTGAGTTACCTATGAGCTCGATGTCTTGTAGCTAACTTAGTTCTTTGCTGTACATAGTTTTAGTTTAGTTCTAGGAAATATAGGCAATTGGCCCGTAGATAGCTTACTAAATGGTCTTCCCCACAGTTACATATTATGGTACTATATGCGCCTTCTTTTTGCTCTCTGTATTCTTCGGGAATGTTATAACATTCTCTGAAAATCCACCAATCATTCCCATACCAATGTTAAACTATCCGGGTTCATTAGTATCCTTATTTTGAAATCTTTTTTATAAAGCTAATGCAGGTTAACCTAACACTCTATAAAACCTCCATCCCCCGATCCTCCACTCTGCATTGTTCAGGTATATGAGCAGGTACTTAGGTACGCAACAAGTTAATGTCATGACAGGCGGCCTACCTGGGTCTCTTCTCTCAAAGTTTCGTCATGTTCATGTACTCTGAGAAGTTGGAATAATTCTGAAGAGATTTAATTTTTTAATCCGGCTGACTGTTGGTTGTTTAGGAAGTTTTAAGGTAAGGATGATATCGTTGTTCTTTTACGAAGTATGTTGGTTCGTAGAACCCACAATGTATTGAATAAATACATGATTTAGCTTTGGTAAAAAACAAATGCTTTCTGACTTACAGCCCCACACAAAGTTCGATAATTTGTGTCGTGGGTGCCGGAAACATTCACACCACTCACACAATCATAACCAGAACCAGAATCACAAATTTTCTTTGGGAAGGAAACTTGTGTTCCCGACTGGAATCGAACCCGATACCCCTGCTTAAAATAACGCTCATCCAACTTAGGGCACAAATCACAGGGCACAAAAAGATCTAACATCTTATATCTCAAGGTGAAGAGCGTAGTGCTTTACCGCGCAGGATTTTGTACTGTTGAACTTCAAAGGTTTTATCAAAATCAGTTCAGTGGTTTAGGCGTGAAAGCGTAACAGTTAAACTTACTTTCACATTAAAATGTGAGTAAGGATTTATGCGTTTCCAGAGTGAAATACAAATTAATATTACATGCGGTTCAAAGCATCTGCACAGATAACATTTGTTGAGTTTGAGTTCATGCTAAATTGTTTATCTCTTATTTAAATGCGTTTAACTTATCGTTGTAACTTTATCCATTATGCCGAGTTCAGTATGTGCTATTTATAAAGCACAAAAGTAGGGTATTGGTACATTTTTTCGCTTGATAGGCATGCATTTGACCACTATCAGATAAGATGGAAAGTGATGATGCGACCGAAGATGTAGCACGCTGGCCTAGAAGATACCCATTTACCCTTGCCTTGAAGACTCCTAGACTATACCGTACTGGGAACAAAGACGAAGCAATGTCTATATAATATATAGCTTTACGTTTGTTATCCGTTCGGCGAAGGAGTGGAACTCATTGCCCGCGTCTTTGTTTCTTGAACGGTATAATCTGGGAGTCTGCAAGTCTAAAGTGTACAGGATCTTCTAGGCAAGCTACATCTTTGGCCGCATCTTTACTTTCCAGCAGGTGAGATAGTGGTCAATTGCTTGTCTATCTAGCATAAAACAACATTTTGTGATGTTAGGATATGATATGCTAGTATAGAACTGCCCGATGGCTTGTTGGTTGCGTGTTCGACTTTTAAGCAACAGGTATCGGGTTCAATTCAGATAAGTTTCAAACCACAAAACATTTTTGTTTCTGGTTCTGCGTGTGATTGAGTTTGTGATGTGAATGTTTCCGGCACCCACGACACAAGTCATTAAACTTAGTGTGGGGCTGTGAGTGTCTAAGCGTTTATCCTACTAATATTATAAATCTGAAAGTTTGTGTGTAAGTGTGTGTGTAAGTATGTTTGTTCCCTCTTTACGCTTTAACGGCTGAACGGATTTGGATGTAATGTGGAATGTACATAGATTATACCTAGGATTAACAGATAGGCAACTTTTTAACTTGATAGTAGCGGGCGAAGCCGCGGGGCACGGCTAGTGTTATATCACAGTAACGTCTCAAGTCAGCACGCAGCTTAATATCCCCTTATGCTTCCCGCCCACATTTGCGCTATCATACTAATAAAGTTAAAATTAGAATGTTATTTCGATAAGTTGCTTCCAAATGTGGGCGTCTATGAGATGGTGATAAAGTTTTCAGATCGCTTGTGTGGGTGTTATTGCGTATTTACCAACGATTCACTGTAATCATTTGATATTAAAGCTACCATTATATATTTTGTTCATAAGACAGCAAGTTTATGAAACATTTTATATCGTAATATATTCAATTCAATTCTATTTTCGCCATGTTTCAATGCTCACGTTAGATACTTTTGCGGGCCGAAGCGCGAATAACTGCTCTTTCGGGATTTCCCGCTACGGCCCTCGTACATTTGACCTGGTTCCCGAGACCTAACGCTACTTAAATTTTATTAAGTTAATTAGGTATTCCATACACCCATTTATTATACCCCGTCTATTACATTCTATAGTTCTCTCCATCCGAAGGTTGCCTGGTAGAGATCGCTATTAGTGATAAGGCCGCCTGTTGTGATACTTTACGTATAAGCTTGTTTGTTCCCTTTGTTTTATGTCATCTTATAAAGTGGATCAATAAAGTATTATCTATCTATCTCAAAATTTCTGGTTATTTCGACGTCCATCAGGCCTAATTTAAGCGGACCGAAGCGGGACTCTTTCTCTGATATAATTATGTAACAGCTACGTACCGCAATTTGTTTAATTTTCGTACTAATTGGCAAGATTACTTACCATGTAACACTTAGTTTGCAAATAAACGTATGAGTATGAGATTTGCGTCTGTAGTCCAGTATTTTTTATTCTAATTCATGTGGTAGAACTTCGACGAATATTTGGTGAAATTGTAAGTTGTTTACTAAATGTATTGAAGCGTTTGTGTGTTCGAGCTGTTAAAAAGGTTTGCGTTTGCTACGTACAAAAAGCTTATAAATATTAAACGCAAGCAAAGCTTAAAAAAACCGCCTTCAACGCTTTATCTTCGGAACCTTGATCAGATTTAATGTATTGAACACGCATTATTCACGATAACTCAAAAACTAGATATCAGATCTTTATGAAATTTCAATGGAACTACATGAAAAGCACCAGCTTTGAAATGAAAAAATAATCATCAAAATCGGCTCACAACGAAAGAAGTTATGAGGTAACTTTTGAAGTCGGGTCTACGAGAACATCGTCAAAGTAGTCTAGCGATCGCAGAAGTTTACGTCTCCTGTCTACCAACATGATTTTGGTCTTACAGATGTTGGTTTTAAGAGCAAGTTTAACGCTTTCTTCTTCAATTCTGCTGAGTAAGAAAGCTAGTTCCTCTTCACTCGATGCGATTGATGTAGTGTCATCTGCAAATCTGAGATTGCTCATTTTGCGACCACCTACAGTTATACCAACTTTCCAGCATTCCAGAGCTCTTGTCATGATATATTCTCCGTAGAGATTAAAGATTTTCGGGGAAAGAATACACCCTTACCGAACTCCGCGTTCTGTGGAAAAGAGTTTTGATTGTTGGTCCTCCAATTTGACGAAGCACGTGGCATAGAAGTAGGTAAATCATACAAAGTTGTAAAATACATTATTTACGTTTTCTTTTTATAACTCCATATATATAAGTCTTTGCTCGACTGTGATTATGACTTGCTTACTCCTATTATGATATGATGACATGAATATTTAAAAGAAAATAGCTCTATCTAACACATGGAAGTTATTGCTGCGTTTAACGGAACTTTTATTTAATTTTATTTAAGACTAGCCGTGTCCCACGGCTTCGCCCGCTATTATCAATATAAAAAGTAGCATATGTGTTAGTCCTAGGTATAAGCTATGTACATTCCAAATGTCATCCAAATCCGTGCAGCGGTTAAACGTGAAGAGGGAACAAACATACCTTGCACACTTACATACAAACTTTCGGATTTATAATATTAGTAGGACAGACAAACTTTAGACCACTATTTTACCTGATGGTATGCGACGATGCGGTCGAAGATGGAGCACGTTTGCTTAGAAGATTAAAATTATAAAAAAAAAAAATTATAAAGACTCCCATACTGTAAGATTTCACAGGAAGTGGTTGATAGGTACAAAGTTTATAGATGGGACAAAATTTGACCTCAATACACTTTTTATCTAAATATAGAGAAGCTGGAGAGAACATCTAGCAATATAATAAGGAAAACTTTAGCTTGCTCACGCCTTCGCATTTACTCACTAATATTTACGAGCTGTTTAACCCCATAACTATGTGGTGACGTGTCTACTGATTTTATATTTTTCCGTAGGCGTATA
Organism: Lomographa bimaculata; assembly: GCA_948107665.1. Lineage (NCBI taxonomy): Eukaryota > Metazoa > Arthropoda > Insecta > Lepidoptera > Geometridae > Lomographa > Lomographa bimaculata. The sequence continues at coordinate 9,096,982 of OX403604.1, read as the reverse complement.
TGAAGAAAGGGTGTTATTTAGTGGTCCAAATGTTGGGAATAAGAAACGGTTATATACACCCACTGATTTTGTGTTTGTTCATGGAAAGGTCGACACAATTTTTTACCGATTTTACCAAAAAGGAGGAGGTACTCAAGTCGACAGTATTTTTTTTTTATGTGTATCAATTCTTAACTTATTTACCATAACTTCTTTCCACGTGAACCGATTTCGAATTTTTTTTTTAGATTGGATGATGTTGCTTTCCAATTGGTCCCATTTAAATTTGATCAAGATCTGATCAGTGTTTCTTGAAATATCGTCAATAATGCGTATTCTGTGGACTACATTGGCGAAGTTCTCGTTTTTAACCGACTTCAAAAGTTACCTCATAACTTCTTTCGTTGTGAGCCGATTTTGATGATTTTTATTTGATAGCTGGTGCTATCCATGTGGTCCCATTGAAATTTGATCAAGATTTGATCTCTAGTTTTTGAGTTATCGTCAATAATCTGATCAAGGTTCCGAAGATAAAGTGGTTGTTTCTTTATACTTTTATTTTTCCTTCTAATGTACACAGATAACACAATATAACATTGTGTTGTCTGTGATTATTTAATTATTATTATATTTTCAAAATTCTATCAGAGCGCCTGGTCGCGTGATCAAAATGCTTATTTGGCTCAATGTATTAGCATTGCAATTCAGAGAGGCAATGCCGCCAGCATGATGAGAACGCTACCCACTGGTAGTGGGCTTGAGCAGTTGAGTTACCTATAAGCTCCATGTCTTGTAGGTAACTTAGTACTTTGCTGTACATAGTTTTAGTTTAGTTTAAGGAAATATAGGCAATGGGCCCGTAGACAGCATTAATATTTAGTGTCATAGACTATGTTTTGTTGAGATATAATAAAAAAAATATATAACAGTATTATATTATGATGTCAATGTTTGTTTGTTGCCAATCTAAATATATTATAAACGCGAATGTATGTACGTATGGATGTTAGTAACTCTTTCACGCAAAAACTACGGAATGGAATTTAATGAAACTTTACAAAAATAAAGCTTAATAAATTCAACTGGTTCTCAGAGGACGCAGTGGTAAACTAAGCGGTAAGCTGTAAACTATAACTCAAAAATTGTACAACTCTACATAACAGTGGTAGAGCCGGACAAGCAAAAAGAGTTTTCAACTGCCATGGAGAATATAATACGCACTAAAAACCTCCTTCTTCTGATTTATATCGAAGTATGTAAATATATAACATATACTGCTTATGCCAAAAAAGTTGTTTATTCTCAAAATCAAAATCACATGGGCTTCAAAGAGGCACTCATGAAAGTTAATGACTCTACTGCCAGATTCGGAAAATTACAGCCATCTCGAGAAGAACTATACCCTATTTTTACTTCTGATATACTGATACATAGATTCTATACTTCTGATCCTATAACCTAACTTGTGTACCTATCTCATACACAGCTGAATAATTATATGAAACGCATAGCCCATTTAATATAATCTCTATGATTCACTGCTGCAAAATATATTTGGTCCGATAATAATAACAAAAATAATTCCCACCCGTGATCTCTTATCCCATAAAATAAAACGATCTGCGTCTATCCCTATATTTGTGATTTAATCTCGAAGGGAATCTAAGGATTAAATAGGCAGCAGCCACTTTGTGGTAAACAGGAAGTACTGTGGGGTTCTGGGGGAGCGGATTAAGCTGAAAACGCGCTGAGGAGAGATTTAATTTCTTTTAAAGCCAGTTCTCATTATAAGCCTAAGCCTATAAAGGAAACTGGCTTTCAAGAACATGCTCATAGAAAAACTAACTACCTCGTTTAGCCATGCTTATCACCGTCGTCCACATCAATACTTACAAGACGTAACGCTAGCTTATTTTTTTGAATTCATGAAAGGCAAACGACTGACCACTATTTACCTGATGGTAAGTGACTATGCGGTCGACGATGGAGCACGTTTGCGAAGGTGATACATATCTGTTCACATGTGATTTGAAGACTCCTAGATTGTAAGCATCACTAAACGGACTGAGGCAAGTTAAAGTCATTTTAGCTCTATCGTGCTTACCATTCTTGACCACATCATCACTTATTATCGGGGGGGATAGTGATCAGACGCTATTCTGTTAAGTGTCCTTAGCTGTAGGAACGTGTAACAAACGCAGGAGTAAAACGCTTCGTACACTCATAAATTGGACACGTGGATGGTTGTTTATATGGATATAAAAAAAGACCATTCCAGTAAAAGTTGTACAAGTTTCGAATAAAAAAACAGTAGCTATACAAATGAGGAGTAGTAGGTTTTTATCCTGGTGATTCAGTTTGTTATTTCACCCAACTATTTAAATAGTTAAGTTGGTATACAAAGACCAGCAGAAATGTCGCATGTACATTTGTGCAACCAATAAAAGCTAAAATTACGAGAAATCTGTTGAATTTAATCGTGGCCACAGTTTTAAGTTCTTCTAAGAACGAACACTGGAAGCCTATATACTATTTATTGGATATAGGAGTAAATAAAATGTCTTATTCAGGTCTGTAAAAATAAGCTTCCGATTTTTTCCCTGGTTCTCTACTTGAGGATAGTAAAATGAATTTCTTGAATATTTTTTATATAATTTTTATTTTAATTAAACTTCGAGGTTAACTTGAAGATAATGCTTCATAGCATTAAGTTCGCCTGTTTAATTTGTTTTTGTTTGTGCAAAAAATAAGTTTCAATCAATCAAACTTCTTTTTCCTGACTTTGACCAAAGAGGCTGGGCTCAAACTTGAATTGTATTGTAAGTGTGAAACATTCACATCACACATACAATCACACCCAGAACTAGAAACACATTTTTTTCTTGGGGACAAATATTGTGTTCCTATGGGGAATCGAACCCGATATCCGCTGCTTAGAAGGCGAATCAACTTTGCGAACAGTTCATTTTCTATTATGTATTCTTTTTTTAGGTGCTCATGAGTCACTTTCGCAAGTTGCAGCCATCTTGAGAAGCGCTTGGCTTAGAATACAAAGTTTGTTCTGTATTATAAGGCGCTTGGATAGAAATTCGGTGGCGTACTTTTCTTTTAAGAGACGAGACAAATTGTAAATGTACTAAAACTTCACTAAAATAATTCTTGACTTTGACTTTGTGCGCCACACCTTAGGTAGACTACAAGTGTAAATTAGCTGGTTTAAGTCAATCAAAAAGAATGACAGCAAAAAAAACACGGTTCGTAGTCACAATCTTTAGTAGATTTTTATACAGTTTACTGAATCGTTGAGTTAAATACCAATAAAATGTCATTAGTATGTGTACGATGTTCCGCATTGAAACATATTTGTAAATGGATTGGCAATGTTGAAAGGAAACCAAAAGTTTATTCTACATTCAGTATTCAGAAATGTATGCATTTAAATTTAACTGACATTTTACGATGCAAGTGATTTAACGCGCTGCAAGCACGTTCTTTCACGTCTTACGTTGAACTAAATTGTGCTTGTTCACAAATTTATTTTTATACTTGATGTACCCGTTTAGAAAAAGTGTTTTACTCCTTTCACATTTATGGTCTCCTAGTACTTTACAATACAATACAATACAATAATTCTTTATTGCACACCAAATAAAAGTAAAATTGTAGAACTTAAAATAATACAGTTATATGAGGGTCTTATCGCTTTAAGTGATTTCTGCCAGACAACCTTTGGATGGACAGAAAATGTGCAGGATGATTTGGGTTGGTGTGGCGTTCTATACTTATATAATATATCTAAATAAATAAAAATAAATAAAATAAAAACATACATAATACACATATACACAATATATATATGATACATATATAATATGTACCTATATAAACAGCTAACAAAATAATATTACCTATTTATAGATTGACCAATAATGTTTAAATACCAACGTTTTAAAATACTTTAATACCTTACTAAAAACTTTTTGGATATTGTTCATACAAAAATACTAAAATCACGATATAAAAATGGGAGGTAGGAGGTGTAAAATACTTTAAAACCTATTCTCATACCTACCAAATATACAAAAAAAAAAATCATAATAATCGATTGAGCCGTTTCGGAGGAGTTCGACCACAAACTCTGTGACACGAGATTTTTAATCATAGAAAAACAAATCACGGTACTAATTTCTACAACTTCCTGGTACTCGAATGCAAAATCTGCCACTGACAGCAATTTTATAGTTAGAGCTACAACAGCCCACATTCATTCATAACAATGTCAAACCTTGGCTAAACGTGCATGCCCACGCCTCAGATGCTCCGTTAATAATGAATGAGAGGTATGTTCGGAAATTACGTGGGTGGAAATGCAACTATGGCCTATTAGTTTTATATGGCACACACACGAGTGTGTATTTCTGGTTGGTATTTTTCGGTTCTGGTTGTAATTGTGTGTAAAGACATAAAGACATATATTTATTTGTGGCAAAAAAAAAAATTGATAAAAGGGTACAAATAGGTTTTTTTTTTACTTATTTATCACAAACCGTCCTCAACTCAGCATAATGCTGGTTTAAAAAACCAGCGCTGGTCTTCTGTTGAGAACGGCAGGTGACGTCGCACACGAAAAAACAACACAGAACAGCTATGACAAGAAAACAATTACAAACAATGTGTGTGATGTTAACGTTTCTGGCATCCACAACCCAAGTCATTCAACAGTAAGGGGCTGTGAGTGTGAAAGCGTTTATGTTATGTTTTATACGGGCCTAAGCAGCCCAGGCAACATATAACAACATGCATCCGACAATGTACTTAGCTTGAGCGTTCAGCATTATGTAAATAGGTACGTTAGAAGCGAGCCCTGTAATTTATGTACCTTTTGGGCGAAGGGTCGAAATGCTGGGTCAGAAAGTCGGAACATTGGAATCCTTCATTCTACGGACTTACAAGCTTTTTATTACGCTCATGTTTCCGTAGCTGGCTATATATTTGTGGGAAGAATGGAAATATAAACTTGGTGAACATGCTTTTATGACGTTTCTATTGTGTTTTCAGTAGATTTTAGTAGCATGGTTTATAGAAGTTTAGAGCGTGATTTATTATGCGTTAATCTTTACAATATTTTATGGAAATTTATCACAGTACGTAGACTAACTGGAGAATTTTCTCCAAATTTTTATTTTAGTATTGGTAAGTCATTGCAGACTAACATAATTAAGAAGGAAGGTAAATTAAAATGTCTATTTTCTATTTTAAATGCTTTTCTTTGGCTTATCTTCTTTGCATCACGCTCACCATTACCTACATCCTGAACCAAATTGAATCCGGTGCCCGCAGCTTAGAAGGCAGACACGTAGAACTGATAAGAACAGTTAAATTTGTAAGTAGCTCTTTTTGATTATTTGTATTTACACGTCTAATAAAAGCAAAGATAGTTTGAAAATAATGAAAAAGAGCATAAGCGTATATTTTATTTCAAATAATTTAGATTAGACATATTTATTGAAAATGACTGGTTTCTCTCCAGGTTGACTCCTTCAGGATTTAAGCTAACTTTGTCGCGTTTAAAATTTTCAGTATTCACCGAAAAAACATGACAAATAAACAGACAGACAGAATTACGAATGTATTATATGACCGAAGGAGCAAAATGGCGGAGATTCGGGGGTTGAAAGTGTCACATTTCAGCCATTTCGAAATAAGGTAAAAGCTCCTATTACGGAGGTAAATGGCAACATTTGAAAGTAACAAAGAAAAATAAGCATTTGTAAGCATCAAGATAGGTATAAAAAAAAAATTTCGGCAATAATTGAGATTAAATTGTATATTTCTTGTAACACCTTGTCTGTTAATAAGTTGTTTATAATTTATAAAAAATATTTTAGTTCTCAAGTCGAATTTCCCTATTACGGAGGTTTGATTAAGGTTCAAGCCAATTACGGCGATAATCGGCTCCTAATTCGGATGCCATTATATCATACCATTTATAAATGCGAATTGGACTATGTTGATATGTTTTTAATGTTTTCAGGCTATAAGTGTCTAACTGATTTGAATGAAACTTTGGTAAATAGATTATATATGACTTGTGTGTGAACATAGTAAAATTGTTTTTCTTAATATTCCCACGGGGTCGGGAATAACGAGAGTGAAACCGCTGGGTGCTTGCTAGTTTTATGGTATAAAAAAGCATGTGTTAAGTTTTATGAAGAATCAACTTTATTACTTTATAAACAATGTCGGGTACAAAAACAACACTTTTAGCCATTATTTTTATACAAAAATTTATGCTTATAGTATCAAAAATCAATAAAAAATACAACGATATCAAAATTAACTGAATTAACTCCCTATAACTAATAGGAACTTAATGTTTTTTATAAAAACAACACTTTTATATATACAGGGTTATGTGTTTAATACCATAAACCTCTCGTGAGATGGTTCTGATTATCAAAATTAACAGCATAAAAATAACATTTCTAAATTCTGAGGTATTACTTTTTTCATACAAATTCGGAAAATAATTGGCTATGATTTCCCGAATTTGGTGCCAAAGGGTATTTGGTGCCAAATTCCCATTAAACAGAGAACGAATCGTTATATGTTGTTTTTATGGAACCCTAAAAAATGCATTTTGTTACTCCATAATAGGTACTATGAAATTCCTGTTACGGAGGCATGCCCACCGCCTTAGGAGCTCATAGAGCCTATCACGGAGGTACCTCAAATTCCTACCTCCGTAATAGGAGAACTGTTTGTGTTTTAATAATCCTCATTCTGACCCATCAAAATTTCGATACATAAACAATGAAGGTAACTTAGTCGATCGACAATAGTATTTTGGTTAAGGTATGTAAGACTCAAGTCAACGACTATACAGATGACTGCTTTTTGATGGACTAAAATACACCTTTTTTTTTTACCTTTCTAATAAACCTTCATTTTACACTCAACAGTTTTCATATTTAAATAGGGTTTCTAGAGGATAAATCATACCGCAGAAATTGGTTTTTAGTTTGTGGTATTGAACATTATTTCAAGTCAACTTGGAACTAAGTTAATACATTATTATATTGAAAGTTATAAGCAAATAAATGTAATACAGTATTTCTCCTAATACGGATGATACATCCGTATTGGGACTAACCTTTAAAATTCTTATCCTATTACGGCGTGGTTTTGTTTTTTATTTTTTATATATAAAAACAGTTGCAAACAGGATAAAACCTAAACATATAGTTAGTAAAATGATAGACAAAAGCTACAAATGACATATTCACACACTTGAATGGCATATTGATATAAAAAACTTAGATATTAAATATCAATGCACTTACGTACGTCGCTCCGCGTTTGTATGAAACACCCGGCCGTATCGCCGCCGTGACAGTAACTGTTTGATTTTTGTGACTTGCCTTTGTGTTACATTTCCGGACGTCCGGTATGTAATGAAGTAAAAGACTATGAATGGATAGACTCCATTTTGGTGTATCTAAATTAACTTAAACGAGAATAATACACGAAAATAAAAATGCCTCCGTAATGGGAGTCGATTTTGAGTACCTCTGTAATAGGAGCCTTTACCTTATATGCGAGGTTTTAAACTGACAGAGCCACTAGTAGTGTAAAAGTGTGTTTTTTTATCAGCACCAGCACGCTACAAATAATAAACACAATTTCAACTAACAAGAAAGGACGTAAGCTACCAATTTTTCACACCAGCCACCAAACTCTAACATCCTTGTTAAGCCATTGTACTCTACTTTGAATTCTGTAACATTGCCATACGACGCAATATCGTATGTAGCGATCCAGTTACATAATGCATTATGGGGAGAGCTGGTTGAGAAGCACTCAAATCTTCGCGCAAGTTGAAGAGTCCCAGCTCACGTGGTTGGTAGTATTTGCTCCTAGTGCATAAATCCAAGTTAAGCCAGGATTGGAGCGACTTACTCTACGAAGAGAAATCAAGAGTGTGGAATGCCTTCGTGGTTACAAAAGGAAGTGTATAGTTAAAGCTCTGTAGAGAGCGGATTTTGAATAGAAGCGTAAGTACCAACTGTACATTACATAACAATACAAAATTCTATTGTACACCAAAAAATTTTACATACCTATACGACTACAAAGTCAATTAAAACTCTATAAGTTTAAGGCAGTATGAATATTTAATAATCTTATTATATTATCTCCTAAACCCAACTATTGAGACAAACGTCTTTCGTGACGCCGCTATTGCAAATTCTGTTATGATTAAGGTTGTCTGGTAGAAATCGCTAAAAGCGATAAGACCGCCCATTGACCGCCTTGTAATATTAATTTCGTAGTTTTAAGTTTGTATCTTTTTATTTTTTTGGTGTACAATAAAGAATTTTGTATTGTATTCTTTTTTTATTATTATTATATATCTTCTTCTTTATTAAGCCTAAGGAGTCAAATATCAACTGGCGTTGGCGTAACTTGTAGTTTAAACAACTATTAATTAAAGATTGTATTGTTATACATCATCTTAATTATTAAGGAGAATATATCATTTGGAAGTCGAAGAACTAAATGAGCTAAGATGTAAAACAAAAATCAGGCTCTGAGAGCTGTATGGTTTATAAATAACCCTGAATAAAAATAATTAGGACCGAGCTCATCAACACAGCTTAAAGTTCTGTTGCTTAGTTCTTCGGTTATGTCTATGTTATTGTTATTCACCGATGCATGTGATTTCCATCAAATTATATTTAAAAAGACACGAAAAACAAAAATTCAAGCCCCTTAAACTAAATAGTCATTTGTACATCGTAAAATTTTCTACATTTTCCCGTATCTTTGCCAACGAGCGGTGAAGCTTTGCAATTTAAGAGACAGCATCCTTCATGGTGCTAAAGCTAAAGTTAATAATAGGCTCCTGTCATTGGATTATGATGCCACTGAAACCTTGCTTATCGCTCAAAAGTGAACTCCAATAAATAAATCCCGTAAGACGCACCCTTACTCACCCATATACACACAAATACCCTCAAAGTCATACGTGTCCCATGTAACGAAATAGTCAGCTTGTTCTTTTTGTTTTATTTTATTTAATTATTTTTGTAAGATTTGTTTGCAATGAACTGGTTAACTCTGTATTATTTGTAGTTCTCCACAAAAATGTTTTATGCAAATCGTAGAGTGGCTTCCCGCGATACAGGCAAGCTCTAGTGCCGGGACCGTTAGTAACTAGGATGTTTATGTTTTTTGGAAATAAAATAATCGTATTTTGACAGTTCTTCATCATTAAGTCTAATATTCAGAGACAGTCTTTGAGTCTTCGTTTCGTTCTCCGCAATGTCATTACCAAATAGAGTTTGGCGTGAGCAAGCATAAGTTTGATCATAATATAAAGCGGTATCTGAATTCAGAAACATCTTAAATAAAGGATTATGCGATGCATTTTACTTAAAAATATGGCACTGTGAGTTTTGCTACATTCTTCCATAAATTATTGTAAATTTGCAATTCTGGCAATTCAAGTTGTTAGTTGTCATGAGCGCTTCTTTATAAAATCAAATAAAAATGATCAATTTATCAGAGCGCCTAGTTGAGGCGACGACGTGTGATCAAAATGCTGTTGCTTATTTGACTCAACGCGAACGTAGCATTGCAATTTAGAGAGGCAATGGCCTCGATTCTGATGTCACACACTAAATTAAATTTAAACTATTCCTTCTTTCACAAAATAGGAACGCAAGACAAAGATAGCATACATTTTAGTGCTGTCAAGTTAGTCAGAACTTAGATGTCTATGCAAGCTTAGTCGAGTATGTAATTGGTGTTGACTAAAAACACGCGCCTTTCTGCTTCTGATGTTCATATTTTAATTGATAAACTAGCTTGACAGCACTAAAATGTATGCTATCTCTATCTTATGTTTCTATTTTGTAAGAGACAGGGATAGTTTAAATTTAATTTAGTGAGTGTACATCAGAATCGAGGCCAATGTTGCCAGTATGATGGGAACGCTACTAATTGGTACTAGGCTTCAGCTCTTGAGTTACCTATAAACTCGGTGCCTTGTAGGTAAATTAGGTCTTTGCTGTATATTTAATTTAATTTAGTATTAGAAAATATGGTAAATAGCCCGAAATTAAGATAAGACCTTACTTGTGATTAAAATTAACTGTTAAAACATAGAAAACCCATAAAGTGGACGCAGAAAAATTACGTTTCACAAAATGGACGCAGAAAAATACGTGAGGTTTGTAGTAATGGAGTTATGCTCGAAAGTAAATAATGGCGTTGTATACGTTGTTTTATTTTCCAATACTTGTGATTCTGCGAGCGTTAATGTGCCTTAATAGTTCCTGAACGTGCATGATTGTAGGCCAATCTTACTAAGTTGAAAATGTAATTTTGTTTTCGCTTTAGCTCCAAAACTACAATAGACTTTGACTGGCGACTATTTTAATGAAATAATTGGATTAAATAAACTCGATATATTTTATTACTTTACATTGTTATAGTATAACTTTTTTTTTCTAATACTAAATAATTTTAAGAGATTTTAATTGCCAATGGCATATAATATAGTCAAAACCAAATTTGTACACCTCCTCAGGTAAAACGTATACCGTCACAAGCCTCCTGTAAAATCCTGCATGCATTTTTGATCATGTATATGTAAACGCATGTTTCGACGAATAAAATTATCTTTACCTTTACTGACTAAAAACTGTCTGAGGAGACAAATAAAAAAAATTGGTAGATCGTAATCTATATATAAAAATGTTCTTTTATCATCGTTATCATTACTGATATTATATTAAAAGGAATATCAATAAAGCAAGTCATCGACCCCAGCGCCTCCAATAGTTAGCGACCAGTAATTACTTCTAAAAAACAAGACGGATCGCTTTCTCCCCTAATTACCAGCTCCGAACAAATATTTAACCCGACCGAATAGCACACTTATTCGCTCCACAGAGCATAATATTAGGGTTAGGAGTACTTCGCAGTCTCGTGAGCTAGGGATGCTAAACAAATCGATTAATTAAGTTTAATTTTAAATATTACAATGTAAATAAGCGTCATACCTCTTTCACGCTTATGTTTGCCTAATGCTTTATTACCATAAAGTTTAAACTTAATTATTATGTTATCTCTTCCATTTTTATGTTTGCCTAGTATTTGGATACCTCTTTCACGTTTATGTTTGCCTATTACTTTATTACCATAAAGCTTAAACTTAATTATTATATTGTCTCTTCCATGTTTATGTTTGCCTAGTACTTTTTAATGCTTGACAGACAAAATCATGTACCAAATTCCAAATTTTCTTAAATATACAATATTTATGCGCAATTTTCTTATTTTTTCTTTCTTATACGTTAAGCAAGAAATCTTAGTTGTATACAAGTTAGCCGTATAGTAATATGGTCTCAAAGATAAAATATATTTTATACATTTTATATCCAGGACAAAGTTTTGACAAGTGTGATTCTTTTCTCAACATTAAAATTTAATAAGAAATAGCGTTATGACATAATAAATTATGTCTTTTTATATGTTACTATCTGCCCCTCTAGTTCTGCATTTTAATGAAAAATTCACATGAGTTAAATTGCTTGTTGCGATATAAAAAAAAAATGTTTTCTCGAAGGTGACATCCCTATTGTAAGTCTTGCCACTAACCGTTTCGAAGTTAACCACCACCATTAATTGTCAGCGAGCTAACACTAGCGATGAGAATAGAATTATTTAGGTAAAGATAGAAAAATAGAAAAAAAAGACGTTTGGCACTCGGGGACTGCCGCGGTAAAGCTATTGCATAGCATTTTTTAACAACTTATGCAATTATAATTATTTATTTATTTTATTTGTGCAGTATTTTTTTTCCTGCCACCTAGAGGCGAGTTGCTGAACTAAAGAGACAAGCGTGATATTTCAAAAAAGTCATTAAAAGTTCTGCTCATCGATAGATGGCAAAACTAAAAAGTATCACCGCTGTGCCGGTCGGGTGGGGGGTGTTAGGTTATTTTCGTTACGGAATTTCTGGATTCGGTCTCCACGCTCAAGGCCCGCGATAGAAGCTATGCAATAGCTTAAAAATACCTATTATTATTTAGGTACCTCGCAACGTGGGGGCTGAGTCACCCACGTCCGTAGGAGGATACCCCTTAAGTCTGACTCCCTACACGTGGTCCCCGGGTGGTGCTAATCAGGTGACATTTGAGAGGTGGTAGAGCATTTTGTGAGTTGCTCGCCTGGCTTGCTACCAAAGTAGCTTACCACCATCAAGTTGAAAGTCTGCCGCCAAGCCAAATACGGTGTTCCGGCAGTTATCCTTGAGAGCCTGCGTATTCCAGGTCTAGTGTGTTTACCAGCTTCGATCACATCGTCACTTACCATCAGGTGAGATAGTGGTCAAACACTAGCCTGTCACAAATAAAAAAAAAAAAAAAACGTATGTGACTCTAGAAAAAGCGAAGTATTTTTTAGGTCACCTCGCGGTTTTATCCACATTAATGATATGAATGTGTTTACGTCAAGGTGTTTGTAGCCTATGTCATATTTGAGAGTCTTAAGCAGTAAGTCTTAAATCTGTTTAAAAAAACCACTTAGACTTAATGAATAACATTTTTGTGGTAATAAAATTGTTATTTAACCGAGAAATAATATTAAGTGATTGGTGTTTAAACATAAAAAAGCACGTCTCTTCATCTACTTTTTGAAAACTGGTTATAAATTTTTTTTTTTTTATTGGACTTACTAACGACATAGACAACAACGACACTTTTTGCCGCGAAAGTGAAAATATCGCGATGTTGATTTTGTATAATTTTCCAAAACCTATGATTGTTTGAGTGTTAATGTGTATATAATAATATAATATATAATAATGGTGGATTATTAACCGTTAATACTTAGTTAACGTGCATAAGTGTAAGCTAATGATATCAATTAGAAAAACGTTATTTTCGCCTTCGCTCCAAAACTCCAATACAAGTTTTAGTAAATTTTTGAGCGGGGCGGATGTGAGGCTACTGTCCATTCCCTTAGAACATTTTTAAATCAAAATTGTGGAGAGGTGTTGCTAAAGGTGGATGTTAAGAATGCTTTTAATTCTGTTGATAGAGGCACCCTTCTGACCCAGGTGAAAGATAAAATTCCAGAGTTATATAATTTTATTTGCAAACCATCAAAATTAATTTATAAAAACGATGTTCTTTTGTCTTCCGTTGGCTGTCAGCAGGGTGACCCGTGCGGCCCAGCAATTTTTTCTTTAGCTGTCAATCCAATAATTCAACGTCTCCAATCCAAACTAAATGTTTGGTATTTGGATGACGGAACTCTGGGAGGTGATGTGAATACTGTCTTAAGTGATTTAAAATTAATAATTGATGAATTTAAAATGATTGGGCTTGAACTAAATTTTTCGAAATGCGAACTTTTTGTTTGCGATAACTGTTCAGACAAATTATCGGTTTTACAAAAATTTAACTCATTGGCTTACAATATAAAACTAGTAGACAAGTGTTCACTTCGCCTTTTGGGTTCGCCGATATTAGATGAATCAATTTCACCTTTTGTAGAAGAAAAAAATTAAAATTTTAAAAATTCTTCCGTCAGATTGCTTAAAATTAACACTCATATGGCTTTTACAATTATTAGATTCTGTCTTTTTGTCCCAAAATTTACGTATTCTTTAAGATGTTGTCCGCTATGGAAACATGGCGCGCTCCTCGAGAGCATGGACAATATCGTAAAGAATACTCTTATATCGGTTTCCCAGTGAGGTTATCCTCACAGAGACTGTGGGATCGGCCGCTCTGTGAACTAGCACGGAAACATCTTTTAGATACGTGTCCTAGCGTCACAGAGCGTGCTCGACTTCTAGCAGTTTCTGTATGGGAGTCAGGGCTTTGGTTGCAGGCCATTCCCTCTTTTAATACTGGCACACTTATAGATCCATCTGCTTTCCGTCTCGCTATATGCTTACGTTTGGGTGCAAGGTGCTATGTTGCCCATAGCTGTCAGTGTGGTACTGCTGTTGACCAGCTCGGTCACCACGGCCTCTCGTGCCAGAAAAGTGCTGGCCGAATTTCCCGCCACGCCAGCCTCAACGATATCATCCGCCGGGCTTTTACCAGTGCCAACGTTCCAGCCATTCTCGAACCGAATGGTCTGATGCGTGACGATGGTAAAAGACCCGACGGCATGACTTTAATTCCATGGAAGATGGGACGGCCTTTAGTATGGGATGCAACTTGTGTCGATACTTTAGCTCCGTCACATCTTCCTGAAACACAGAATGGGGTTGGCGTCGCGGCAACTTCGGCAGAGCAGCCTAAACGGCGCAAATATGGAAACCTTGGCAGTGGTTACATATTTGAGCCGTTTGGTGTTGAGACACTGGGTCCGTGGGGACCGGGAGCTCATTCTATTTTCAAAATTCTATCAGAGCGCCTGGTTGAAGCGACGCGTGATCAAAATGCTGGCACTTATTTGGCTCAACGTATTAGCATTGCAATTCAGAGAGGCAATGCCGCCAGCATGATGGGAACGCTACCCACTGGTAGTGGGCTTGAGCACTTGAGTTACCTATAAGCTCGATGTCTTGTAGGTAACTTTAGTTCTTTGCTGTACATAGTTTTAGTTTAGTTTTAGGAAATATAGGCGATTGGCCCGTAGTTAGTACAGGATATAAAAAAACCGATGATGTAATGAAAAAAAGTTTTAGTAAAGTTTCTACCACTTTACTAGGGCATGACTTGACAATGACTAGACCTTGACTCTTTTAAACTTGACTTTGACTGTGATTTGTAACTAGGACTTTTAATATGAAGTATACTTGAAACATTTGTGTTTCTGGTTTCTGGTCGTGAATGTGTGTGTAATTGTGATGTGAATGTTTCCATCAACCACAACATAAGTCACCGAACGTAGTGTGTGGCTGTGAGTGTGAAAGCGTTTACTAATGTAATATTTCACTATGAAATGAAAATGTAAAAGGTAAATATCCCGTATTAAACATAAAGTATCCGGATGACCGAGCTATGCTCAGCTGAAAACACGGATAAATTGACGTTTTCTAAAATTGAAACCTAGCTAGATCAATTTATCGCCCCCGAAACCCCATGCATACTAAATTTCAAGAAAATCGTTGGAGCCGTTTCCGAGATTCTGATTATATACACAAGCATTGCTCGTTTAAATGTATTAGATATCGAAAAATGTTTATGCTATATAAAATAACTTTATACTAATAATGTTGGAAGCTTTGTAACTGATTAATTTCACTTGGCTTGTGGTAGAATATTTGGATGGATAAGAAGGGATTATCTGTGGGATTCCAAGGGTTTCGACTGCGGAGGTTGAAAATCATTCAAAGTCTAAGGTTATCTCATTTGACGTGTCTCTATGTATGTAATGTAGATCATACTAATATTATAAAACCGAAAGTGTGTGTGTAAGTATGTTTGTTCCCTTTTCTAGCTTTAACGGCTGAACGGATTTGGATAAAATTTGGACTGTACATAGCTAATACTTAGGATTGACGACCCAGTTGGCGCAGTGGACAGGTGTCCGCCCTCTGCGCCGTGGGTCCTGGGTTCGATTCCCGGCAGGAGCACAAATTCCTTCCCGAGGGATATTTGTGTTTCTGGCTCTGGGTGTGATGTGTGTGTGATGTGAATGTTTCCGGCACCCACGATACAAGTCTTTGAGCTTAGTGTGGGGCTGTGAGTGACACACAAAGAAACGCATTCAGTTTCTTTGTTTGTTTGTTTTGTTAACACGTAGGCTACTTTTTAACTTGATAATAGCAGGCGAAGCCGCGGGGCACGGCTAGTAGGACATAATATAGTACCATAGCCAGCTAGCTGCGCCCCGCGGTTTTAACCACGTAAGTCTCGAACCCGTAAGAATTCCAGAGTAAAAAGTAATAATGTGTTAATTCAAGGTGACAGCTACCTCCATACTAAATTTCATCAGAATTGGTCCAGCCGTTTGAGCATGAAGAAGTAACAAACATACAAACACACTCACAAACTTTTGCCATTTTAATATTAGTGTGATATACGTACGCATGTAAACTATTCTATCTACACGTACTACGTACGTGTCTTGGCATAAATACATTAATAGTATTTTTTTAAAACAAGCTTGTTTAATTTTTTGTATTCTTCTCTGCAAAGCCTTTTGCTATCCATATTATGGGAGTGCTTAAAAATAAAAATTCCGCCATCTTGGGCGGTCCACCATACTTGATTTAGAAGTCGTTTTAATTTTCGTAATTTTCTCAGCAAACCATTTCATTTTACACCCATATCATGGGCGTGCACAGAAAATAACTAGCCCGCCTATCTTGGGCCTTCCGCTATATTGGATTTAGAACTTTACTTACCTAACCATGTTGCCATCCATATAACATTTCACCTCCATCAGTTGAAAATAAACGCTTTAAAAATCAGTTGCAATATTTAACTCGAACATACTTTTTTTATTATACTGAATAGGCGAACATTTGACCACTATCGCACCTGATGGTAAGTGATATTGCGAGCAACGATGGAGCATGAATACCTAGAAGATACCTTTTCACTCGTGACTTGAAGACTCCCATATTGTACCTATGAATTTATTTATAGGATTACATGGATTAGATAGATAGATATATTCTTTATTGAACACTTTAAAATAACAAGAACACAAAATAGGAATGAGTTTAAAAAAAAAATAATTATATAAGTGTAACAATAGGCGGTCTTATCGCTAAAAGTGATCTCTTCCAGACAACCTTAGGATGGAGAGGAATAACGCAATGTAATAGGACGTCGTTCTACGTTCATAAAAAATCAGACCAGTGAATAAAAACAGAAGATATATAAATAATGAATTTACATACACGTAAACAGATACTATATTATTATAATAAAATACTTATACTATCGGGATATATATATATGATTATACTATCGGGAAACACATACTTGGGTCAAGAATTCTATTACATAGAAACATTGCAAAATAAACAAAAGCTTATAAAAAAGAGTTCAGTTCTGAAGATACATGCGCGTGCCGCGACCTGTAAACGTAGCTCCCAGAAGTAGGGCATCCTATATTTCCGAAGCATTTTCTTCCGACAATAATACGTGAGTGAGTACCGGTTTACATGTGTAAAAACTGGTGTAAAGAGCTCAATCATTGGCAATATTTAAAGAATCCGTCAAAATACATTACCTTGCAGGTCAAACATAATAATACAAATTTACTTTGTTGTCATGATTTGAAGGTGAACATTCTATTCGTCACGCAAATATTTATAACAGTTATGTATTAAGGTTTATGCGTTCTATATCATAGCTTAATGTAGGTATATTATTGTTTATTTATGTTTATTGTATTTTCTATATTATTATATTTATACAAATCACCGACGTCCAATTTCATTGCTTACTCCTCTCCATCCAAAGGTTGTCTGGAAGAGATCGCTCTTAGCGATAAGACCGCCTGTTGTTACACTCATTTTCTAGGTTATTATTCCTTGTCATGTATTTGTTAAGATGTTCAATAAAGTGTCTATCTATCGACCAATGGAACCAAAATGTACAAATAGTCTTATGTCTGGTACTGTATACCGTTATTTGGCACTTAACGTTAACTTTATATTTGTTTTCGTTTAAACAAAACATTCCTCTTAGCGGCCTGTGTTAAAAGCCCTCACCACTTTTGAGGGGCGAAGTTGGCTTTTATTCTTATTTTTATTTACCGTCTCGTTCTTCATAATCGAGCTCTCCTGCAGTCAACCAAGCGTCGGGATTCCATAGAGTTACATTTTCCTCGGACAATTTCCAAAAATATAAAATGTAAAACCAGACGGTTTAAGTCAAGTCAAAAATAAATTACAATAATATGAATGTTGTAAAAACTGGATATAAATACCATTACTTGTGATTTATGTTTAAAATAATTTATGTTAAATTATTTTCAATTTTTTATAAACGAAGATAGAAACTCAAGATGGGCAATTTAACCTGAAATAAAGAAAATTTGAATTTGTAATATGGACCATTGAGGCCCTGACGTGGCTTAGCCATACATGGTTATGTAACGTTTCTTAGACGTCTACGAAAATATATCAGAAAATATATTTTTATGTATTAAGTTACAACACTAGTCAGTAAAATATATTGCTAATTGTTAATTATATTATACTAAGAAAACGTTGCATAGAAAAAAAATGTATCGGAGAATACCTAATAGTATGTATACCCATGAATCTATCAATGTAATTGTAACCGATAAACCAACCGATTAACCATTGCCCAGATTATTACTTTTTTACAATATCACAATAATAAATAAATCCAAAAGTTGTGTGCATGTGTGGGTATGTTTGAAATTGTCTTGGTTCAATAAAATTTGGTTTTTCGGTCTTGATCTTAACCTTACGGTAATAAACGCTTCCTCTGGCAATTTTATCCGATATACTATATAATCATGGTAACCCTATCCGCGACAACTTTATTCGCTCCGAGAACGAGGGCTCCCTGCTTTAATGACTTTTCATCTAACACTAATTTAATTTTGTTGATTACTTTCTTGTTTATCTTTGACTAATGTTGAATTAACTGTAATGTAATTAAGATTTATAGTAACTATGCTTTTTTGATAACTGATCTTTTTAACATTATTTGATGCTACCGGTCTCAACCGGTTTCATACGCACTAAGGAAAAGTAACTACTGTTATTGATAAATAAATAAATGCGCTCACACTCGCAACCCACAATAAGTATGAGTAGGTACTTGTGTCGTGGTTGCCGAAAACATTGACATCGCACACAGTTATACCCTGAACTAGAAACACATATTTCCCTTGGGAAGATAACTTGTGTCGGGAATCGAACACGTTGCTTTGAAGGCGGACGCACATTTACTAAGCCACACGGCAGCTCAAATCATGAATTAAGCTTTTTTTGCAAGACATTAAAATGTATTCAGCCGTATTGGAGAATAGAATTATAAAAAACTTCCTAAAGATTATATAATCAATTGCTGAATTGCTACAGGTAGAATACTTTAGATATTTAAGCAACTTTGATAAAAACACATCATAAAATTCATATAAATGTTCATTGAACATTTGTTAATACTTTCAATCTTTTATTACAAACTTAAACTAGTGGATTTTTCTAGTGGAGAGCTGAAGACCTTGCGTATTTTTCGAAATGGTTGAAATATTTTATTATTCGTACTCTGCCATTACGAAAAATTTCCAAAAAGTATACCGACACAAAAATCCTGTAATAATTAATCCTGCTCACAAAATTTAACGAAAAACAGGCATGACTTCAATACTTTTAGTAAAGGACTCTAGACAATCTGTTTGTACCAAAACCTAAAAAGGATTACATGCAAAAGGACCTCTGGATTACGAATAGCCTTGTTCACATTCCTGAACTAATAGAGCTTGAAGATAAGTACTAAAGGAGTTCGTCAAAAGTTTAGGGTCGATGTGAAAGCTAGCGCTAAGTCCTTTCTGGGCACAGACTGATCAGACCCATTTGCAGTCTTACTTATAAAAATGTCGCTAAGCAATGCTTAGCCACCTCTTAGTTAAGCAGCTCTTAAGCCCATAATCAATTATTAACTTTTTTTTCACTCATAAACATTAGTTAGGCGCTGCTTAGTTGAGAAACGCGACGATGAGGTCGACAATGGAATAAGCTGGCCTAGAATATACCATTCACTCGCAACTTGAAGACTCCCATATTGGCTATTCGCATACATTTGGCTTATTTGTAACGTAATTATTTTCCTAAACTATCCCTGTATTGGGACAAACAAAACAAAAATTAAAACAAATCGGTCAAACCATTTTTAATATTTTGCGAGACTAACGCACGGCAATTGATTTTTATATAAAAGGAACAAGATTAATTAAATGTGAACGTATTAAAACCAAATCCATCTAACGGATCCATCTAACGGAACCATTGAACGGTTACCCACTGTGCCATCATGGCTTCCAACTTCAAGCTTAGTCTCGATTTGATCCAGTGGGTTTCATACCTTATTGAGCGCTTCTATATTCATGCTAGTAAAAGCACTCAAGGCAATTTGTGGTGACCATTTAAATACAGATGTTTGCGGCACTGCATGTCTGCATGCGAAACAGGAGAATTGAATTATTTTAATACCACGGTAAATATTTGGAACATAAATTGCTTCGTACGACCTATTTCATTTGAGCAGGTAATATTCATAATTACTGTGTGCTTTGTTTACATTTTGGCCCGAATTTATCAAGACTAGTAAACGTGACGTTATTATTCTGGTAAATTCTCAAGTGTCATTTTGTTTTCCTTTTAATTTGGCTTCACAATCTTGTGCATTTAGCCAGTGTCAAGGAATTATATATTTCAAGTGTATTATTAATAAATTTTATATTAAACGTCCAGTCACAAGTCAAAGTCAAGTAAAACGTTCAAGGTCCAGTCATAGTCAAGTCATGCCCTAGTAAAGTGGTAGTAACTTAGCTAGAACTCCTAATAGAGTTTTGGAGCTAAGGCGAAAATTGCTTACATTTATGCACGTTTACTAAGTATTAACGGTTAATAATCCACCATTATTACACATTAGCACTCGAAGAATCAAAGGTTTTGGAAAATTATACAAAATCAACAACGCAATTTTTTCACTTTCGCGGCAAAACTTCTTGAGTTTCCATTTTTTTTTTAATTTTGCTTGAGTATCTTCTTCTTCTTCTTCTTCTTCTTAATTATGGCTTCGCAATCTTGTGCATTTAGCCAGTGTCAAGTGATAATATAATATTTCAAGTGTATTTCATATTATAAGTCCTAGTCACAAGTCACATTCAAAGTCAAGTAAAAGAGTCAAGGTCCAGTCATAGTAAAGTCATGCCCTAGTAAAGTGGTGGAAACTTTACTAGAACTTCTATTGGAGTTTTGGAGCGAAGGCGAAAATCACGTTTTTCAACTTTGTTTGATTTGCCTACACTTATGCACGTTCACTTAGTATCAACGGTTAATAATCCACCATTATTACACATCAACACTCGAAGAATCACAGGTTTTGGAAAATTTTACAAAATCAACAACGCCATTTTTTCACTCACGTCAAAAAACCCCTGCTCGAGTATCATTTACTCTTGAGAGCGATGACGTTAAATATTGACAGCTAGTCAAATTGTTATCGCCGTCTTCCGGTTATAGGTACGTTTATTTAACGATGTTCTTAATCAAAATTTGGTCATAGTGAAGTGCAGTCAGTTGCACTTATACGTATATATATTTCATCATTTTTCAAAATAATGTGCCTACCTAACAGTATTGGATTTCATTAAGAAGTACACAACAAAAAAAAAATGGTTGTCTGTAAAGTCGGTTTACGGACTATAATTTTACGTGATAACGTCATAAGACGAACGCTGGGCCGATCGTGCCTCTCTATCTCTTGTTTCGCGCTCTCGCTTGCACGCTCAGCCTCAGGCGGAACATGGCACTTTTTCGTGCGTGCAGCCGCTGTTCACCGATTTATAAGACGTTATCACGTCAAAACTCTAAAAATATGTTAACATTTCATGCATTATTTGTAAGAAATTCTAGGTTGTCAATAAGCATACAGTGTAATTTTCAATAATTTCTAAGGTACGAAGCTCAGGTTGTGTGGAAGAGATCGCTTTTAGCGATAAGACCGCCGATTGTACACTTTAATTTAAGGCTTAAAATGTTTTGTAAGTGATTTATGTAAGGTGTGACAATAAAGCGTTATCTATCTATCTATCTATCTCATGATAAAATAAGCTACCGTGGTGGATCATATGTTTTTCAACGTTCTGTAAGTTTTGAGTATTTTTTTTTTCAAAATTTGCTTGAAATATGAACTTAAAATTAATTTTGAACTCTTACGCATATGTTTCTACGCATATAACGTATTATTACTTAATATTTTTTTTAGATTATGACTTATTATGTGTCCAACTGTTCATCAACACCTTTTGAAATTGGGCACGCAGTTTTTTTTTATCACAAATAATGAAAAAATCTGAAGTTACCTGTTCCAAAATCCGGAAACGCTCAGATGAACCGGTGACGTACTAGTAAATATTATTCCTCCACGGAAACCAGTTCCCAAACTCTAGTTTCGTAAACGGCTGGAGTGGAAATCCCTACGGGCGATCAATCATCTAAGCACTGACCATATTTGACGTAGCTCTAACTTTGTTAGTGAACTATATTTATTAACTATAACTACTGTTACTTAGGTACATATGAACTGTTACTTAGGAACGTAAAATCTCGTATATATCATGAGTAAAATACTTTTAGAAGTGGAGGCAGTACCGTCGTATAACGCTGTGTAAGACCGCCGTTCGATTGGAAGATCACGGTTTTATATTCTAGAATGAGCTCCAGCTTTTGGTGGAGGCAGCATCGTAATTAAACCTATGGCAGGAAATGTTAGTGCTCGTCTCACTTGCTACTCTGTACTGAAATACAGGGATAATTTCCCGGCCTGAACTCGAATAATCTGTCGCCTACACTAATAAAGATGTCCCAGCTGCTATCCTTGAGAGCCAGCCTTAAACCTGTTAACCAAACTCGTCCATATCTCTACTCACTCAGGATCGAAAGTGATCAAACATCAGCCTATAATAGATAAAAAACGGAGAGAAAATTATATACTACAGATCATGTAAAACCATATAGCGTGTCAAATTAGTGTTCTTGAACATTGCCCACCAATTAATATGGAAATGGAACAACCGCACTTGCGTCATTGTGATAGGTCACTTAATATTACACCACCGCTTGTTAACGATACTAATAATTACTCGATATGCAATGACGGCGATGTACGAAAGTCGGAGGTCCTCGACAACAATAACTAAAATTCATGGGGTTCGATTCCCGGCGGGAACACAAGTTTTCTCCCCATGGATAAATTGTGTTTCTTGTTCTGGTTGTGATTGAGTGTGGGGCTGTGAGTGTGAAAGCGTTTTATGTTTATGGG
Source organism: Lomographa bimaculata (assembly GCA_948107665.1). Lineage (NCBI taxonomy): Eukaryota > Metazoa > Arthropoda > Insecta > Lepidoptera > Geometridae > Lomographa > Lomographa bimaculata. Next base: position 9,073,988 of record OX403604.1, on the reverse strand, counting down.
TGTAATGTGTGTGTGATGTGAATGTTTCTGGAACCCACGATACAAGTCTTTGAACTTAGTGTGGGGCTGTGCATGTGAATGCGTTTATTTGTTTTAGGAAACGAGTTTATTATCTTTTTATGGTAAATATTTTGGTGTCGAATGGTAATAGGCAATTTTAATTACCAGTAATATAAACTTTTATTTATATAAACTGCCCTTTGGCTTTGTTGGGTCGCTTTCGCCTTCTAAGCTGGGTATTTCAATTCCCGACGGGAACACAAGTTTTCTCCCCAAGGAAAAGTTGAGTTTCTGGTTCTGATTGTAATTGTGTGTATGATGTGAATGTTTCCGGCACCAACAGCACAAGTCATGGAATTTAGTGTGGGGCTACCAGTGTGAAAGCGTTTGTTTGGTTTTTTTTTTATAATTCTAAGCTTCAGCTTTACAATAGACATCTGTGGGCATTTTTTAATCGCGTATTATAGTAGCGACTTTCCAGCTGTCGGAATGTTTGTGTATTTATTGGTTACTAAATCACAACAAACTACCAATGAATATTTAGACATCTTTACTGAATTTCATATCCTTCTTTATAAAATAATTTCCAGATAATTACATTAAAACGTTAACTTAACTTTTGTATGTTGGATAATGCAAGCAAAGCCTATATTTATTTTTATTGTTAGCAGTTTCTAAATAATCCTAATTCCTTCTTTCTTTTAAATTAATTGATCAGCATGTTGCTTTGTTGTTTTTAAGTATGGTATGATGTTTTTTTATTTTATTTTATGTATAAAGATTTGTAATTCATTCACTAGAAAGTAACTTGCCCATTTTTAACAACAACCCCTACATAGCTAAGGCGTAAACTTTTTTTGAAGTTGACATTTTTGGAAACGTAAGCGTATATAGTGGCCACCAACCTCAAACGTTTAGGTATCTTTAAGGCATTCAATTTATCTTCAAGTGTTTCCAAACTTGGCGTTCCGTAAGATTTGGAATTGATGGTGAAATTGGGCATTAGAGTGACAGGCGCTTCGCTTAAACTCTAAGTAGCGTCTGTTTCCTTATACAGGGTGACAGGAATTCGAAAGGTCTTCAAAAACTACGTTTGAAGCGACATGTAATCTAGTACTTACTTCACCTGGCGTATTTGAATTAAGATACGCCGCGCGTAAAATCTATTACCCAAATTCCGTGGACGACGTTTTCAAAAATTGGTTCTATTGTTTTTTTCCAGATATGATTTTTCTTCTGGGTATGTATCTTCGTATCAGAGGCGTACTTTAACTGATTTATGTATTTAATTATTTGTCTAAATACAGTGTCTGTTTGATTTCAAAACAATCAAGATTATATGAAACGATGTTTAGGGATAGAGATACAAAAATCATATTCAAGCATTTGTTAAACGATAACGAAATTTCACTTGTAAAATTATAGAAAATAATTAGGTAGGTACTATAAATAAGTGGTCGAAGCAGCTTCTGGCCAAAATGCTAGAAAATATTTTGGATAGAGATTGAGTAGTGATTCAATAGTCATTATACATTAAAAGATTTTGTTAGGTACGAATTAAATCTTGATGGGTTATAAAGAGACATCTACAAATACATAAAAAACGGAACCTCGCAAATTTTTCGAAATGGCTGAAATAGGTTTTTTAAACGCCATAACTCCACCATTTAAAAAATACCCAATAACTGATTTGGTTAAAAAGTTCTATATAATTATCGAATCTTCTCACAAAATTTCACGAGAATCGGTTGAGAAATGCGAATAGAGGAGAACAACCGGAAATCCGCCGACATACGAAAATAAATTTGGTGCTCGCTCGGTCAAAAATGTCCATTCCTAAAACACGTCCTTGATTAAACATAAACACATACCGTTGTACCGTCACACTGTATACAAGTTGTAGGTCCCATCAGTATTCATTATTCAAGAGATCGTATCACACTCTACTAAGGTCCGCATCAAGACGAATCAATGTAAGAAAATAGAGTTTTCCAAATGTCCTCGAAGGGCGTGTTGTCTGATTCAGGTTTCGTGAATAATTCAATAGCCTGATTTACTTATTGTACGCTCGATGACGTAATGTCTTTGAGGTTCCGATTGAATTCAACAGCAGCTGATGGTATTCTGCCACCTATTACCCTGCTATATTTAAACATATTTTATACTTTTCGTTGCTTACCTCTTCTATCTTTACCGCCAATCTAATGTAATCATTACAATAACAACAAGTGGCATCTAAATTTTAAAATACCCATGATGATCTATCTGGAAAACGTTTATTTTTTATTTTATTTATTGATTGTAGGGAAACTTACAGCTAGTTACAGAATATAGAAACACTGATACGTCATGAATGCCATTTAAAAAATTTCAATACGTTAGCACCAATTTTCACCAAACATAGATCAGAACACTCTTAATCACGTTACCTTTCAATAAAAGAACCGCATTCAAATCGGTTCACCCATTGAAGAGCTACAGAGAGACACACATACACACATATAGCGGTTAAACTGATTGCGTCGGGAGTTATGGCGACTAAATATCAATATCAGCAAACCTTTAAATACAAGCTGTAACGTCTAACTAAAAAAGTACTGATAGAATGATCATAGATGATCTAGGTAATGCTAAACATACTGTAAGCTTCCTCCAGGAAGTAAGATGAACAATACATTGATGTATAACAAAGAGTCATGCGAAGTGTGAAAGACACGATAAAATGATCGTATAACGAGGTGAACAGCGGGTTTGGGTGAAATAATGTATGAAATAGACGTTATGTTTTGAAACATCGGGAGGTTGTAATAGAACCCTTCTCTTTTAGGTAAGAATGATGACTAGTTTAGCAACTGCTACTAATCACTGCACTAATCTATACTATATACTTATTAATAATCTCTGCGTAATCTTCGTAACTACTTACTTTAATGGTAGGCTCACGTTTGACTACTATCTTACCTTATACTAAGTGGCAAACAACAAGATAAAAATAAAACAAATAATTCACTAAAAGGAAGATTACCTTCAAGTACTTTATGCTACTTATTATGGTAAAGATGAGTTAGTAGTAAGATATCGGAATATCTGTAATTTGGGCAGAAAATAAACAAAAAAATAATCTGCTTTATCGACGTTGCAAGGTCTTATTCCTCAGTTGATTTTAATATCCGGTCTAAGAAGGAGTCAGCTACTCGAGATATATTTGTTTTATATCAAAAATCATTACGTCTAAGCAAATGCAAATCTTAGTTACGTCCGGAAATGCATAAACAAAGCTTGCGTTTCATTCATCTCCTGTCGGTTTCTACTCGAGCAGCTGTATTTACTTCCAGGAAACTTCCTGTAGCAGTCTAGTGTTTATTTCACACTTCACATTCCATGTCATTAGAGAGATTCAAATAAACACGCGTGATATAGTGGTGTAAATATATCAAATAGAAATGTTGTAAGCTGTGTTAGAAGCTATCGAGGGGCCTGAAAAACGGACAACAAGAAGGTCCACCTATTGATTTTGTTTATATGATAGCATTACCCATGCTAAGCAGAATTATAGTGGCAAATTTAAAAAGGTAAAATTATTATCGCTTGAGGCGGGGATTGAACCCACGGCCATTGGGCAGAGCTTGTGTAGCTCAGCGGTTAGATAAGTAGGGCATGATACGCTTGAGGCGGGCGATAATTTACCATTATTTTGTCGTATGAACTTGGTAGACCAAGTTCATATGATAAACGCTATCGAAAACTCTGTCCTTTATCGAATATTAGTACTTACATTAAACAAGTAGGGGATTTTATGTGTCAGTTTTGTATGACATGTGTATTTAGCTAGTGTCAACCAAATTAGCTTTATTCATTATAAAATAAGTTGAAAGTGAGTTTTAATCTCAGTCTAAGCCAAGCCAAAAGAGTCAGTCATTGTCAAGTAAAGTACTATTCTAGAAAAGTAGAAGAAGATTAACATACCTGCAAATTTCTATTGGAGCTTTTAAGCTATATCGAAAATTTCATTGTTTGTGTTTATTACATTTTGTATTCACAAATCATTAACGGTTTATTAGTGCAAACAATAAAATACTAATACTATTATCTACCATTATTACACACTCAAAGACACACAAGTTCAGGAAAATAATACAAAATCGACAGCGCCATTTTCACTCATGTATCGGTTATCGATTGTAATTATTTGAGTGACATGACCTGCCAACTTGTCAATTGTGACAGCTATGTCGGTTTGATGTCATTATTCCTTCACTAATTATAATTAAATAGAGTTTATTTTGGTTGCCCCATGTGAATCAGCTTTAAGTCCCATAACATACGGTTCACATTGCATTTTGTTTTCGACTGTACCTTATCAGGAGTCTTCCATCGCTGCTACCAAAGAATCGTAATGTAGGACGTAGCCATTTATCTGATTCAACGAATCATCCAGTTTTTCTGCAGAGTCCTTTTGATCTTATTCTAATAAACCTTCAACAATTGTGGGCGGCCATCTAATATCTATATGTAACATTTTATTTATAAACTTCCTCGTTGTTTTGGTGTAACCATGAAATAGTCAATGTAATACCAAGTTCCAATGTAAGAAATAGTTCCGACTAGTGTCGGATCTATTTCTTATATGATAAAAATGATCTTGTTATATAGTTATAACAAGATCATTTTTATCGTTGCAACACGCTAAGACCGTAAGTAAATTTTATTATATGTACTATAAAGATAGATAGATAGATAACACTTCATTGATCCACTTTATAAGATGAGATAAAACAAAGGTAACAAACAAGCTTATACGTAAAGTATCATAACAGGCGGCCTTATCACTAATAGCGATCTCTACCAGGCAACCTTCGGATGGAGAGAACTATAGAATGTAATACACGGGGTATAATAAATGGCTGTATGGAATACCTAATTAACTTAATAAATATCATTACTTATACTATGGCATAAATACAGTATGAATATACATAAACAAGTAATATATTATTATATAATACATAAAATAATTATATTCAATAAATAAATAACATATGTATTTATCTAATATATAAAATTCTCGTGTCACAGTTTTCGTTGCTATACTCCTCCGAAACGGCTTGACCGATTTTGATGAAATTTTTTGTGCTTATCCGGTATCTATGAGAATCGGCCAACATCTATTTTTCATCATCATCACTTTTCATCATTATCAACGCGGGTGAAACCGCGGGGCGCAGCTAGTATATATATATATATATATATATAAAGGGACATTCAATATGACACGTTTATGATGTTTTCCTATACACACTTTAGTGAAAAACGCAAATCTCTTGAGCGAAAGACGAGAGAAATAAAAAAAAATTAAAATAATAATACATTACCTATGTTTCGGAAAGGTAAAAAAATAAATTGACATAATATCTACGGGCCAATTGCCTATATTTCCTAAAACGAAACTAAAACTATATAAAGCAAACAGTATAAATAATAACAATTATAAAATATATACAAATACAACATTACATTTATTACAACTATAAACAAAATGTTGAAATGTTTTAATATTAATGTCTAAACTTATTGTGAATTTGAATAAATTTAAAAGATAATGAAACAAAAACAACTATAAACATAATTTTATATTATATTATGAACGTTATCATTATATCGTAGTTAATTGCTAAACGTTATGTTAGGTTTTTTAAATAGTTTTTTATATATTTACTTACTACAGGATATGTTTCTTATAATGCTTCGAATAAGCACTGCACAAGCACGATTGGTTCCGGCTGAAAAAGCTAGTGGACAATGGAATTTCAAATAAAATCGGGGTATGAGACATAACACTTTAGGTGTCGGAGTAGATGTGACTGTTTTGCAATGCCACACGGGTCTAAATAGTCTAAGTCTAGGGTGTCATTGCAGATATTACAGGCAGCCATAACGCTTATGAGTCTAACGAATTTCTTGAATTTTCTTAATTACATAAAGAACGTTATTAATTTTATTCAAAAACTATTGTCTTCTGCAGCACTCCGCTATGAATAAGAAAATTAATTACTATGCAAGTTCGAAGCTTTTTAGTAATATTGGCATTTCCGTAGACTAAGCACGTCCGTAACTGTAGCATGTCCGTAACCGTATGATTTTTATTTGTGTTCCTATCGTAGCTGATGTAACTTCGTAGCTGATGTAAATTCGTAGTTGATGTAAATTCGTAGCTCTCTTAGCGATTAGTAGCTCGGCGATAATTGCGAGTGCATTGTATCGACATCAGAATGACCGACGCGGCGTAATTACCTCTTCCATTGTTGTACATGGAGTAGTATTATAGAAAACGGCCATTATTTACGAGATGACGTCATTGTTCGATGAATTTGTTAGCTATTGCTACCATTTGATCATATCGCAATAAATAGGCATAGAATGCCCGCTTTGTTTTGAAATAGAAATAGTATTTTGGAACTCCTTCATTTATTACTCATAATTTCAACAGTGTCTTTTTGTCAATTACGATTTTTTTATCACTACACAGTTTATAATAATATAATAATAATAATAGTTTATTTACAAAAATATCGGTACTTATATCTACAGACATATAGTAGGTATGAACAAGTAAGATTATTGTTGCACATGTTCCTAATGCAATAATACAGTAAAAAAGTATCTATTCATTATAGGAAAGGTGAAGCTCCTTGAACTGCAATTACTGTTTGGTTAACACTGACCTCATACTAGGATTCCCTGTGTTATGAGGACCAGTTTCCACCGTTTGTGCTATTTTTGACTTGATAATATACATTACATTACATATATATGTATAAATACATACATATATATATATATATATATATATATATATATATATATATATATATATATATATATATATATATATATATATATATATATATATATATACACTTACAAACTTTTGCGTACGAGGATATTGAAATTATCTTAGTCGTGTAGGTACGACCAAGTTCAACCTTTTTCGTTTATTATCCATTACCGGATTACAGTCATTGTTTACCACACTCTAGTTGAAAATCTACCAGACGATGTTCCGGCACTATTCTTGTTAGGCTTGGTTTGTATAACCATTCTCGACAAACCACTACCTACCAACAGCTTGATTACTATGCCCATCTGTTTTACTAAAAAATGTCTCCGTTGTATGCTTCTGTTTATGACCTTATCACTAAATAGATAGCTAGTCCAATATTTATGTACATGTATATATACTTTACACTTACGTAGTTTGATGTACATCTGCTTTATAAGGGTACTAAGTTTTATAGGAGCAGATATTTTCCCCCAATAATAATTAAACGCAAGCAAAGCTTAAAAAAACCGACTTCACCGCTTTATCTTCGGAACCTTGATCAGATTTAATGTATTAAACACGCATTATTGACTATAATTCAAAAACTACTGATCAGATCTTGATCAAATTTTGAGACCACATGATGACCACATCAAATTTGAATGGGACCAATTAAAAATCAACATCTTCCAAACTAAAAAAAAAAATTCGAAATCGGCTCACGTGGAGAGAAGTTATGAGGTAACACACATAAAAAAAAATACAGCCGACTTGAGTACCTCCTCCTTTTTTGGGAAGTCGGTAAAAAAAGCGTGTTACCATTCTGGATGTATAGTGTGATACGATTTTTTCTATATCTGCCTACCTACTAATCAAAATTGTAACTTTGTGTGTGTACGTTTGAGACGAGGTAGTAATTGTAGCGACTGAGCGAAATGTGGGGACAGATCGGAATAAAACGGATTTGCATGAAATTAGGATGCGGTAGGCTTAGTTCACCCGAATCCTGGGTGAACTAATTAATATAATTTTAATTTCTCCCTGGGAATCACCTCAGGGGTCGGCAGCCTGCGGCTCGCGAGCCACATGCGGCTCTTTGGATGTGAAGCTGCGGCACTTTAGTTCCTGCGCAAATTTTATTTATTTTATTAAAAAATATAAAACATATAACAATCATTTTGAACCGATAAACGAGGATTAGGTACTATTTATATCCCCCAGCCACTTGTGTTGTACTCGCTTTTCACCACACCCCTTCCCCGTGACAATTTTTTTTGTGGCTCTTTAAAAACTTAGAAATTTTATAATTTTTGTAATGTTTGATTCTTCCGACTCAAAAGGTTGCCGATCCCTGACCTAGGTCAATTAAATACATGATACTTCTAATGAACTAGCTATATCTAGGTGATATGAAGATGACAACAGTAAGCTTTGTATAAAATTAAGATCTTGGAATAGAATATACTTTTCTGAAGTTTGCAGGCAAAGATACAGTACCAGAGTACACATAACAGTTATTTAGTTAATATACACGCAAACGCATTCACACTCACATCCCCACACTAAGTTCAAAGACTTGTATCGTGGGTGCCGGTAACATTCACATCACACACACATTATACCCAGAGTCAGAAGCACAAATATTGGGAAGAAATTTGTGCTCCTGCCGGGAATCGAACCCAGGACCCACGGCGCAGAGGGCGGACACCTGTCCACTGCGCCAACTGGGTCGTCAATACAAGCTCGTTAAAACTACTTTTTATTATGTGATCTCGACTATCTAGACTATTTTTTTATGCCAATGAGACGAGATGATTAATTCACATGCCTGATAGTAAGTGTCACTCTTGCCAATTATATTTATTGCCATTAAATCATAATTATAAGTGTTTACCAATTAAATTTTTTGATATTTATGTTAACTAATGACTTCTTCTTCTGCTTAGCGTTTGTCCCGGCTTGTGCCAGGGTCCGCTTTCCGACTAAGTCTTCTCCACTTCGCACGGTTGTTAGCATCCTCGGTATTTAGACCGTTGGCTCTCATGTCATCTTTCACAACGTCAAGCCATCGTCGTTTGGGCCGGCCCTTGGGTCTAGCGCCTGACACCACGAGGTCTAAGCATTGCCTACCAACATACTCCACCGGCTTTCTTAAAACGTGTCCCATCCACCGCAGACGACTTTCTGTCAGCTTGTCCGCTACGTCACGAACTCCAATGCTACCGCGGATGTGCTCGTTACGTATACGATCCATACGCGTAACGTTGCACATCCACCGCAACATCTTCATTTCAGTGACGTGAAGCTGACGGACATGACGCTGTAATATGGGCCACGTCTCACTACCATAAAGGAGCACGGGTCTGATAATGCTTTTGTAGATTAGACCTTTAAGTTTTGGTGGTATCTTCTTGTCACAGAGAACGCCAGTGACTTCCCTCCATTTAGCCCAAGCGGCGCTAATACGGGCTTTGACGTCATGATCGATGTCACCAGACGATTGTAACACACTTCCAAGGTATCGGAATGTTTGGCATCTGTCGACCAGCTCATTCCCTATTTTAATAGAGCTGGTAGTTGTTTCACCAATCGCCATGTAATCCGTCTTCGCCACATTTAGTTTGAGACCGCCGTTTTCGAGAGAATCTTTGTTAACTAATGACTGACATTCATTAATTAACCCCTTGACGCAAAAAAGGTGTAGTGCTGCTTGTTGGCTTAGTTGGGTGGCTTTTGCCTTCTAAGCAGTCCTTTTTTGCATTGAGGGTTATTAAATGAATTACAGCAATCGGGTTCGATTCTCGTCTGAAGCACAAGTTTTTTTTCCCAAGAAAAAATTGTGCTTATGGTTCTGGTTGTAATTGTGTGTGGGATGTGAATATTTTCGGCATCCACGACACAAATCATCGAACTTAGTGTGGAGCTTTGTAGAATAGAATAGAATAGAATATAAATGTATTTGTATGAGCTTGTATGAATTACTAGTATAAGAAATAAATACAATGAAATTAAAAAAACTTAGAACTACCCTAATAATTCATTACCCTATTAATTGTGAGTTTGAAAGCGTTTATGTTTTACTAGCCGTGACCCGCGGCTTCGTCCGCTATTATCAAGTTAAAAAGTAGCATGTGTGTTAATCCTAGGTATAAGCTATGTACATTCCATTTCATCCAAATCCGTTCAGCCGTTAAAGCGTGAAGAAGGAACAAACATACTTACACACTTACACACTTACACACAAACTTTCGGATTTATAATATAAGTAGGATTAATATTAGTAGGATAAGTTTGAAGAGTGTATCTATACCCGTTAAACTTATAACACTCCTTTTATGTGTTTTTAGACCTTTTGTGTGTCTGTCAGTCTGTGGCATCGTAGCTCTTAAATGGCTGAACCGATTTTGATTTAATTTTGTTTTGTTTGAAAGTTGACATGATCGGGAGTGGTGGCTTTTTGGTGAAAATCGGTGCAGTGCAAAACTACTGCACCTTAATCTGGAAAATCAGATAGAGCATCGAGGTATTGGCTATGTTTTGAAAAAACCGGTGCAGCCGTTTTTCAAAATTTAGATTTAGCTACCGTTTAATCAAAGCGTTCTAATTTAATATTCATACAGCATTATAGTAGATTTTTTTTTTATTTTATGTACGTTAGCAAGCGTTTGACCACAATCTCACCTGATGGAAAGCGACGATGCGGCCGAAGATGTAGCATGCTTGCCTAGAAGGTACCTATTCACTCTTGACTTGAAGACTCCCAGATTATACTGTTCGGGGAACAAAGACAAGGGCAATGAGTTCCACTCCTTCATGGATGATACACGTAGAAGTAAAATGATTCACACGGTACGTATATTTAAATCACCGCCCGCTTCTCTCTACCACGTTCGGTAAAATAAGCCAATCTTCAAGTTTAGAATGAACAAGTATTTCTAGGCCAGCTATTATTTGTTCCGCTCCGTCATTGTTTTTTACTTGGTAACTTTATAATGTTAAACGAAGCTGGAATAGAAATAAGAAATATACTTTATTGCTCTAACTGTGTACATATTGGTCTTAAATTAAAAATGTCTCAACAGCCTGTCTATTTCGAACATGCAATAGCTTTACAAAGTATGCATGATATACACATAACTAGCACTGTAGCCATTTCACAGTGAACACATTTGTCACAGTATTTGTTCAGTATTTATTTATATATGACGACCCAGTTGGCGCAGTGGACAAGTGTCCGCCCTCTGCGCCGTGGGTCCTGGGTTCGATTCCCGGCAGGAGCACAAATTCCTTCCCAAGGGATATTTGTGCTTCTGGTTCTGGGTGTAATGTATGTGTGATGTGAGTGTTTCCGGCACCCACGATACAAGTCTTTGAACTTAGTGTGGGGCTGTGAGTGTGGATGCGTTTGTTTTTTTTTTATATATAGTAGGAACTATCCGATGTTTCTGAGTAAATAGTTGAATAAATTAGAACTAGTTGAAACTATTAAATATTTATTTCTGATTTTTATAAGAAATAAAACAATGTCAAATGAAAAAATATTTTTTTTATATAAATTGATACGACAACCCATTTCAAGTTATTAATAAATATAATTTACGTACGATACATTACACATATTATTTATTCACAATTTGGAAATGCTAATTGCAAAAATGGAATGAATTTATTACAATTACATGTTCATCTAATACGTTTAGTTATAACTAGAGCACATATTATGCAGAGAGCGTAAATTCACAAAAGTACGTCCGTTTCCATTTTAGAATAAAATTTGTAAAAAATTATAATAGAATATATTTTTTTTCATCAAACTTACACCTAATTCATACACTATAATAATGTTATTCTCGTGTATGGGATCTGGAGATCAGGATCGAGATCAGGAGATCATGGAATACAGTTTCTTTCATTCCGCTGTTTGTTACATAGAAAAATACATTCTACTCTTAGATTGTTTTTTAATTTAACAAAGGAAAAAATAGATTATTTCATAATTTGGATTAACAATTTGATCATTTCAAGATAATTTTAAATTAGAATTTTTAACAATTGGTTATTATTGCATTTTATAATGAATATATTTTGATATATATTCATCACGTTTAAAATTATTATGACGGAACTTAGTTTACAATAAATACATTAATACATGTTCACAATGTTTTTCAATTTATACACAAATACCCAATGAAACAAAAAACCAAAATAAATTGAAAAAATATCAATGATTCAATTTAATACAATAAATCCACTACTTCTTTAATTGGCCACCATCTCTCCTGTAGGTAAGTGATGACGTAGTCGTGGAAGAAATACATTAGGCCGAGAATAGTAACTGGCTCTCAGGGCTGATGCCTGTTGACAGATTGGTCTATTTGCAGGTGGTTGGTAAACGCCGACGTATGGTAGAGTCGTGCTTACCATAGACCGTTTTGCACTGGGCTTACTGTCTAACGAGCAAGGTGAGCATTTACGATGACTAGTCGACACATGGAGTTGAATTTGGCGAATGATGCCTTGAGGGCAGTTGTAATGCTAGTATGTAAGTATGTGTGTTCGGGTCAAGCTTTGCATCTGAATTTTAAAACACTTATCCTTAACCGATTGAGATGAAATTGTTCATACAGGCTTATTTGGATGTAATGTGTATAGACAGATAGCTAAGTTATAATATTTTAAATAAAATGTGCCGGACGGCCCAAGATGATCGACTAGTTATTTAAGTAATAATGTTTTAAATGAAATATGCCGGATGGCCCAAGATGATCGACTAGTTATTTTTTGTGCACGCTTACATGGGTATCAAATGAAAGGATTTACTGATAAGAATACGAGAAATAAAATAACGAATTATTGATAATGAATCTTGTTTTTGAAAACGTTTTTTTACTATTCATTTTGATGTATTGCTTATGCTCTCTGCAAAATCAGTACTAGATCTATGTACAATGTTACATTATTATAGTAATCTTAATATTATAATTAAGATTTTTGATACAAGTTACATCCCGATTTAATAAGATCTCGACACAGATAATTCACACTTTAACAATATTCAGAATCAGGATATTTATTAATTAAAACGTATTGTATCAAAACTTTATTTGTGATAGGGATGTATTACTAGTTAGTTTTGTTTCTACAAGTATGTGCGTATGATATTGTTGTTTACAAAATTACAGGTACAAAAAGACCACGGGCCTTAAGACGTTTCTGCGACACATAGAGAGATAAGCTTAAAGCTTTTTGGCAAGCTTTAGGATCATCTGTACACGTGCATCATTGTGTGCATGTACGTGTTAACGAGACTAGTATTGGTGTGCTTATGCTCTGTTTTAATTTGTGATATTAGTAGGAACAGGCCATCGAGCTAGGAGACAAACCTACGGTTACTTTATCTGCAAAACCCTGCGGCAAATACTGAAATAACATATATATGTATAGATAGACTTCATGGGTCCAGATAGGTACATACTTAACTCATTTAATGTTAAAATTTACTAAATAACATCTTTTTTCAAAAAAATAAACTTAGCTGATTATTTACAGCCAAGTTTTATTCTTATTTTATTTAAATTAATTTGCAGTGAAATGCTTCGGTAACGCTATATAATAGATATAGGTAATCATGATTTAATTTTGAAGACACTTTGTAAAAATTAAATCATGATTGTATTTATTTCAAACCATTATAATGTAGTAAAATTAGTATACATTGTGTCAAATTCAAGGTTAAATAATGAATAATCATTATGGGTTTAGTATTTTAATATAAGTCAGTAGTATATGATCCAAATCCATTCATAAATATTTCAATTTTTGTTTCTATGCGTGCAATGGTTCAAACACATGTTTCAGACAGTTTGGGCCAATCAAAACGATTAAAATCTCTATCGTAAATAAATACAAAACTAACAAATACATACAATATAATATTTCTAAGGCTAAAACGATTAATTTAACAATTATTGCACTTATCCATATTTACAATATTATTTGTTTGAGATTAAGATATCAGTCAATATAGTTGTTATAAATAAAAAAACATTATTATGCATATTTACATTGAATTTAGTTTTAATATAAGGTTTATTTCAAGTATTATATTGCAAGCGTAACTTAACAACATATTATTATTATGTATATATAAAGAATTGGCTAAACACAGAAATGACTAGGTTATACCTACATGTAATACAACAATATATATTTCTATAACAATGTGACTATATTACTTTAGATTATAGCAAGACTGTTTAGGCTTTGATTAACAGCATACTGAAACGCTGAAAGTACAGACCCGAAAGAAAAGAAGTATTTATAAAACACACAGATACTATGCACGCAATTAATAAAATACCCATTATAAGACGTTACACCAAACAAATGAATATTGTTGGACTCTTTGGATTACAAGTAACTAATCACATTTTAAAAATATCGGGAAATTATTCGAGAAAAATGTAACAGATCAAATCTTGGTAAATTCTTGAACCAGGTTATTGAGACAATCCTATACTTCTAATGATGCGGTCAAATAATAAGTTATTATGTTATTATACACTAGTGCTCTTTGTTAAAATGTAACGTCTGTTGGTATGTACACATAGAGTATATATTGACCTCCATAAAAGCGCATATTCTTCCCTTTTATGTACAATACTAGACAGACCTAGAAAAGCATGAAAATACAACATGTACATCACTTTATTCTACTATATACATACTACAAGTAAATCACAGCTCCTGATTTAAATATTATCATGAACATGACTAGAAATCTTAAACAAACACCTCTTATTATTTAATTTGAGATCACTTCCGCTTTGGTTTGGTATGTCACACGTTTTTTGCTACCTTTAGGTTTTTGCTTGATGGATGGGTTCCTGCTGTCACTATCAAGACTTACTTCACTGATAGACTCTGAGTCCTGGCAGCAGAGATGTCTGTCCACGCACGGTAGTGGCTCCTCAAACGAGGGGTGCTCTAAATTACGCATGCGGAAGACGTCTCGCTCGCACGCGTTCCGCTCGCCGCTTGCTCCAGCTCGTCTTGAGCGAAGCGAGCGGCGCTCCTTACATCAAGAACAGCGCCCACGCGGACCACGGAAAGTGCCCGCGCGGGCTTGCTGTCACAAACGACACATCTCGTGTTGCGAAACCGACGAGTACATCATCGTTGACACTGGATACTGCAAACAAAATACAATTTTACATTAACGAAGTTCAAGTTTATCTTTCGACCGAAAGGACTTAATCCCGTTCTTCTCGAAACAATCGAAATTGAATCGAAACGGACAAGACTAATCGCAAAATTATAATGAAAGATCCAAAAACGGCAACCTAAATCAATACGGTGAGAATGAAATCAAGAGGCAGACGGCAGACGGGTCCAATCCCGATTGCTTTCAGAAGTGTTGGATAGGGCACAGATTAAGTGATAGTTACTATGTAGCTGGCAACGGCAATCTATTGGAAAGCGTGAATTATCACAAATGGAATGGAAATTCACACTCGGGCATTGAATACATCAAGATTTCCACTGATTTTAACGATTATAAATATTTAAATGTTAGTAAGAAGACAAGCAAATGGTTACGTGCGTTCGGCTGGCGTAGTAGATTGTTAGACAAAATAAAATACAAGGAACGTGCTTTTAACACGTAAATATTGTAATCGATGAATTAATGCTGTTTACAAGTCATGCAAAATGACGATATCCTTAACGTCAAATTATTTCTTGGTTGTAGGATCCCTATCACATAAATATTAGAAGGAATAAAGGTAAGTACGAAACATTGGGGCATTTCGAGCGAACAGATGTTAGGACGCGTATACATAATCGGCAACCCATGCAACATTGTGAAATACACATATCAAGAGAAGGATGAAATAAAGCATTAGAGAGAATTGTTCGATAATAGTCAAGTGCACACAAAACTTGCAGCTCCACGATATGACATGTGGGTATAGCTTATACACACACAGTGCAATACGTGCATTTTCACATCAGTGTACACGTACCTCTCTTTCTTTGTATTAAATCTGCATGAAGACGTAATGGTGGCAATTAAGTCACTTAATATAATGTTAAGTTCAGAAAAATATAGTTTTTTATTGAATTTTTGGAAGTGATTTTTAAGTTCGCGAAGGCACTTGGATAGGAAATCGTAGGTTCTGGTTTGCTATATGTAAGTCTGTTCACAGGAATTATGCCTGATCTGCTGTATGCCCTGCAGTTGCAGTTCACTCGCCGAATAATAACGCCGTGTTGTACGCAACTGAAATAAAAGAAAACATACAAAATCTATTCAAAAAGCTTTCCATAATGCAACTAGCGAACTAAACAACATCTCCTTTATAAATGGATTTTATTTAAAACAATGGCTAATTAAAAGCGACCTCTGTTTCTAATGGTTAATTAAAAGCAAAAACTTCAACGTCATCTTTTTGAGATAAACGCTACGTTACCTTTATTAAGCGAATCATTTCGAATATTTGCGTTAACACAAACATAATTGAAATTAATCAAGATCAACTAAATACGAATACAAACTTGCCGGAAGGGACGCAAATATACAGTTTCAATGCTATGACTTACCTGAGACTGTTTATTGAATCTAAGTTGTGGTTGATACTTCCTCCGTAACTTCCTCGGGCAACACACGCACAGAATTCTCAGGAACGCCCTGAAACAATATTAACGAAGTTACTGCATACTAGGATTATATATAAATTAACCAGTCAGAGCTTCGGGCAGAGAGCATTCAACGAATAGATGAGCATCATTTCTAAACTTTGAATTGAAAAGCGAGCTAAAAAGCTGATTGGCCATACTGAACCATTAGAGAAAAGATTTCCGAGCCTCGAATATCGGCGTAAGGTTGCTAGCTTGTGCGTATTCTACAAGATACATTTCGGAGAGTATGCGACAAAACTGCATGATTTAATTCCTCCAGCTCCCTTCCATCATCGGACAAGAAGGCGTACTAAAACGAGACATCCTTTCATGGTGGATATTCCTCAGATTAGAACCAAGCGTTTTGCCACAACTTTTATAATGCGAACTGCAAAGGAGGGGAATACCCTTCCTTCGTTCTTGTTTCTCGATAAGTATAACATAGGCAATTCCGATTCTCATAACATTCAATTTAACTCCATATAAATATTTAGGTATATTGAGAGAAACTCGAGTCCTACATAACGAATAAATACTATATAAATAAATACTATATATAGTTATAATATAAAACAAAGTCGGGTTAATTACATCATTTATAACTTAAGAACGGCTGGACCGATTTTATGTCTGTTCATTTAAACATAGGTAATATTATTATTTACACACGTGCATGCAAACATACTCGCACATAAACCAACAAAATTATAACAGAATTATATTTTGTGTTTAAAACGAAGTATATCTATACAGATATACCGCGTTTTAAACACAAAATATTATTCTGTTATCATTTTATAAATTACGAAAAAATGTATAAACCAAAAGAAATCACATTAGAACATGGAATACATAGCCTACTTTTTTCCAGATTATCCAAGCCGCGGTAAACTTAAATCCTTTCTTTAATTAAGGCATAATTAGACCGTGCCAGGGAAAATTTAAGCAAAAATCGCTTTTCACCAGGCGCGAAGCTATTTTTCTCTGATCTGAGGTGCGAAGGCACTCCAATATTACAAAACATCTAGGTTTGCCTCTAATACTTTAGGAATTCACGAGAATATTCATCTAATAACTCGTACATCTTATTTCGCCTCCGTAAATAGACTTGATATGTAGAGGATATTCATATTCATATCTTTTCCATGAAAAGACCTGAAATTGAAGAGATTTTCTCATTCATTCGTATGAGTGAATCCCTATAGGTGTAGGACGCAATAATTTCAATGATTTCAGTGCCAAAAACTTTTCTGCTGTGTGCGGGTCATAATGAGTTGTGATACAAATCAAAATAAAATGGTTTCATTTTACAACGTAGCAGAAACGTAACGATATGAGGACGGTATAACACCTAAACGTCCAATTTGCTGGTCTACAACCAAGGCTCCGGCGATTAGTCTAGGCTGGTCAGAAAAACTCTTCAAAATATTTTTATTCTTCTGCCTTCTGCCAAATATATTTGCAAAATAGTTTCGCAAGTGAGTCAAAAGATTTTTTTACCATCCTCTTTGACCTCTATGTCAGCTGTTGGTAAATGTTCGGCCTAGAATGAGCAACTATTC
Organism: Lomographa bimaculata; assembly: GCA_948107665.1. Lineage (NCBI taxonomy): Eukaryota > Metazoa > Arthropoda > Insecta > Lepidoptera > Geometridae > Lomographa > Lomographa bimaculata. The sequence goes on along the minus strand of OX403604.1, from coordinate 9,055,925 downwards.
TATCCCGAATTTTCACCTGAAAAGGGACAGGCACTAAGATGCAATGATTTCTGCCAATGTTAATAACATTGTTTTTCTCTAGCTATCACTCTTTATCCTATTTATAGTAAATTAGGCACCCCTTGGACACTTTATTCGTTAATTCGTTACTGGGTCGTGGTTCAACTAGTTTGTCCAACCAGTTGGACCATGGGCCTTTGGTAGGGACATTATACGGTATTAATTAGATTTGCGTAGTCGCTCTCCTGCTTATTTTATTTATTTAATACTTTTGCACAAAACAACAGTACAAGGAGGACTTAATGCTAGAATAGCATTTTCTGCCAGTCATCCTGGAGGTGCAGAGAAAAGGGTGGCGGTGCTTATATTCTATCTTAACCATCCGTACTATTATGAATAAGGTTTGAAAAGGTTGTTTGCAACTAAAAAGTATTTCAGGCTGATACCTTTAACCCTTAAAGTTCCAAACAGTTATTCATACTGTTCGTTGATGTTGCGGTCAGCCGTCACAAGTTTGTTTAACTTTCACTATTTATTAAGAGGTACATATTAAGGTAAGGCTGTCTTTCCACCTGAAATGTGTGATATTTATCTTCTCCGTCTTAGGTGTCAAGTGTCAACTAGTGTTGGTGTGTATATTAAGAGGCGCGTTGCGGAGACGAATACTTTTCTTTTTTATAATATTGTTATATTTTTTAGGTCTATCTGGAATAAAACCTGCGTATCCAAACTGATCGACTATTCAGTATAACAAATTGGAACAATTACGTCCAAACTGTTAGATCATCGGATTACTGGTAGACAAAATGGAATAAACCACCATTCTTTGCTGACTAGAGTATTTCAAACAATAATTAATTATAGATTAAATCATCTTAATTATTAGAAAAACACAGCTAAGAAAGTCGTAGATCTAAATAAGCTATGGAGTAATCCTTAGCTTTCTATTCTTGATGTAAATCAAGAATCAGGGTCTGATATCTGTCTGGTATTAACAAATAACCCTGCATTAATATTTCGGTGATATATGCTATGTTTATATCTATTTCGACGGCCCAATATAAATACAATAACATGTGGGCTATATACGATCACATACCTAGATAATGATATATACATGAATCAAAATCGTTTATTCACATGGGCCACAAAGAGGCACTCATGTAAGTTAATGATTCTATTGCCAGATTCGCAAAATACAGCCATCTCGAGAAGACAGGACAGGACAGGTGTCCGCCCTCTGCGCCGTGGGTCCTGGGTTCGATTCCCGGCAGGAGCACAAATTCCTTCTCATGGGATATTTGTACTTCTGGTTCTGGGTGTAATGTGTGTGTGTGATGTGAATGTTTCCAGCACCCACGATACAAGTCTTTGAACTTAGTGTGGGGCTGTGAGTGTGAATGCGTTTGTTTGTTTGTTTGTTTAAATTTATAACTGAATTACTACTGGGAAAGTTCAAATGTGTAATAAAACGGGCATTAATTAAGAAAGCTTACTATAAAACGATCGACTATATTAATGACAAGAATGCATGGAGGCAAACTACTTTCTAGCGACTACCGTAATAATACCTAGGTTAATAAAATTATGTATAAGAGATTAAAAAAGCTTTAAAAAAAAAATTAATAAAAAAAATGCGCTGCCGAGTCTCTTGCCAGGTTCTTCTCGAGATGGCTGTATTTTGCGAATCTGGCAATAGAATCATTAACTTACATGAGTGCCTCTTTGGGGCCCATGTGAATAAACGATTTTGATTCATGTATATATCATTATCTAGGTATGTGATCGTATATAGCCCACATGTTATTGTATTTATATTGGGCCGTTTGCGGCCGACGATGAGCTTGTATTTAGATAATTAAAGTGAAATAGCCCGCCAATGGCTTCTACTCGATTAATTTAAATTGTTCTTGACGACGTGTCATAACCGTTATGTTGTGGATAACGACCTTTGTTCGGCTAGTGTTTGGAATTGAGTATGTTGTTTGGAGAGATAAAGAGCAATGCGAGCTAGTTGTGTTGGACTAACTACTATATAAAAGTTATTTTTATTTCATTTCTTTGTGTTGTAAATTACTTGCATGCTAGTGTAGTAGTTTCTATGTTGCGATTGCAACATTTAGTAGTTATAGCATAGAACATTATGGAACAATTATTTCTTCACAGATAGGTATTCAAAGATAAAATCAGATAAAAATTTTCATCTAATCTTAATTATTTTAATTAGATAATATAAAATAAATAAAACCGGCCACGTGCGAGTCCAACTCGCGCACCGAGGTATCCGTACAGACCTGTAGGTAAAAGTTATGGATTTTTTATTGCTTAGTGAAATTATTATATGATGTAACTAAAAATTTATGCTATTCGCAATTTTTCCTTTATCTGCTTCGTATATTTAAATTTCTTCGTACCAAATTTCAAGATTCTGAGTTCACGGGAAGTACCCTGTAGGTTTTGATTGCAAGTGTCGAAAATTTGCAGCATAAACGGCTGTATCTTTTGATTGCGTTTGCTTAGACGTTTGATTTTTTAACAGTTCCAAGGGACAGTAGACCTGAGTATTTGATATGAATTACTTGAAACCTCCACACGTTCCTGAAAAAAAGGTTCTTGACAGATAGACGAACAACAAAGTGATCCTATAAGGGTTCCAAATATCTCTATTATAGACCCTCTATCCGGTATTGATTAAACTATTAGACCATCTAGACATCCAAACCATTCCAATTCCAATGCTGTAAATACTGCTATTCAAATGCTGCTACACACTAGACAATACAATACAATATAAATAGTCTTTATTGTAAGCAAAATGATTATGTATAACAGAAAATAGTCACAATATATCAGTTTAATCGGCGGCCTTATCTCTTAGCAGCGATCTCTTACAAACAAACACTAGACGCACTTGAATTTTAAACTTAACGAGGAAGAGCATCCCAAAATCCTTCTAAATCAAATCCCAAATCTATCTTACTCACAGAAAAAACCTAATGATGGTAATACTTATTCAATGATTTCCCACTTTTCCACAGTTCGTCGGTTTATTTTTTCAACCGACTTCAAAAAGAGATTCTCAATTCGATTGTATGTTTTTTTTGTAAGTTATTCGATGTCTCCGCCTATTATGAATCGATTTTGATGATTTATTTTGTTTGGTGGATTATACTATACCAGCCAAAACCAAAATATTGGCGTTTAAGTTGGTTTTTTTATAGCTTTGCTTGCGTTTCAATTGTTATTTTTAACAATACGGCGTCTGGCCGTCGTCATACAGAATTTTGATTACTGTCATGTCTTTAGTGAAACAAACCTATTAGCTACAACATCCTTGAGTGACACTCACACAATTACGACAAATCGATTGACGTAAGAATTATCATACTTGGCCAGCGCGTTTGGTCTCTAACAAGCTACTAAGGAACGACATAGGCTGAATAACACATTATTCTCCTTTGCGTTACGCAGTCGAGTAAAAAACGCTACATCAAGTTCATTTGAAATTATCACACTGATGAAAATCGATGTCGGTCGCTGCAAAGGATTCATTAGCATTGTAATTCAGTTTCTCGCTTCAACAGCCTTCGAGGAACTCGATTAAAGCTCGCCGGAGGATTTCTTTAATGAGCGGAAGATACAGATTCAAACTTACGTAGAGATTTGTAAATTGTTTTTGTTGTTTGGGGACCCGGAATTAGAATGGTGTTTGTTTGTTAAAGTATTAACTTGAATTTGTTATGAATTTTACGAAGAAATTTAGTAAACACATCATGGTTTATGATTTTATCTTACTCTGCTAGTTGAAAATGCTTTTATGGCCATAATAATCCCATTAAAAAAAAGAAAAAATAAATAAATGACCATTATGAATTAACCACTATTAGGGACTTGATTTACAAAGCGCCTCGGCCGCGCGGTGTGTGCGCGCCCTGGACGCGCGCCTCGGTCGCTATAATTTTGTACCACTAGAGCCTATACAAAACGTTGGCAACGCGGGGGGAGAGTCGCGGGCGCGCCTGCTGCTCGGCCGCGCGTCCCGGCCTCTTTTTAATATCAAGGTCCCTTAGACGCCATACATTTTATCTTCACAGCACCTGGGGCGCGCGCCTCGGGCGCTTTGTGTATCAAGTCCCTAAATTACTATGTCATTGCTGCCTAATGGCATCAATGATAAAGTGTTGAAACGCTAGCTTATCAAAAAAAATACTGAGACCATTTCAATAAACATAAACTTTTATTTTTTTGTCGGGCGGGCGGGCTAGGCGATTCGCATGAGATCTTGAGGATTGTTTTAGTAAGTATCACACCGTTGCCAGACATTCAACCGCCAAGTATATAGTGTGTAAACATTACTGTATTTCGGATTGAAGGGTAATGTTTCCAATAAAATTACAGGGCATAAAGAGATTTAAGATCTCATAAAAAAATCACACCTTAATCGTGGGTGTCAGAAACATTTACATCACACACGCAACCACACCCAGAACCGGCAACATATATCTTGTAGGGCTGTTGTGAAATTGCGCTCCTGCCGGGAATCTAAATCAGGACCTACGGCGCTGAAAACAACAGCTTGCTCGCAGCACGAACTGGGCCGTCCCCAGTCTCAGGATGAGTCTTAATCCCCATAACTCATGGAGATGAACGTAGTGCTCTGCCTCGAAGGATTTTAAACGATTTTAAAATCAGAACTGGGGTGGCACCGAAATGTAATCGGCAAGCGTGATGCTTAACGTCACGCGAGTGACTTGCTCGTCTCGTCTCTCAATTATATAAAAAAGTGCGTATGGTGACGTATATATGATGCTCACTCGTAGTGCGGTGCGCCTGGTTCATCGTAACTGATTGAAAAGGTTAAGCAATGTTCATCCAGACCAGCTTGAATGGTGACCGTTTAGTTGGATTTTCGATTGAGTGTCACCGTGCCTCGGAGGGCACGATACGCTGTCGGTCCCAGTTGTTACTCGTAAGACAAGTTGTTAAGCCATGTCGGATTCCTTCAGGCGGCTTGAAAAATCCTGACTAGGACTGACAACTAGCCTATATGACAAGCAAGCAAGCAATCATACTCACTGAGCTAATTAGATATATATCAGCCCCCTAGCCAAAAACCAAAACGCTCCGTATCTACTCTATCAAAAGAAACACTTTCTAAATGTAACAGACCTTTAAACTTGTACACGTAAGGTTTAAAACATCTTAACTTAATATTTAGCGCTCACCGGGATTGCAAAGTTTTAAACTCTGTTTTATTTCGAAAGCGTTTCTTTTGATATAGAGACGAAGGGTTTTCGTTTTTGGCTAGGGGGACAGGTTTGTACTGATTAACTCATTTGCAACAGCTAGAGCTCCACGAACAGCAAACGTAGTTGAAAACTTTGTATTGTTACTTATAGTTCTCAAACTCATAGACAGCTGCATCCCGCTTTGCCTTTAATCATCCTGTCAGTAAATATTGCTGAAACTCTGGTCTTTGTACGCGCACCTCCATCATTAGGCAGGAACTTAGGCACTTGGCACTGTTTCGTTAGCCTGCATGCAAATTAGGACATTTTGTGATTGTATCATTTGTGGAAATTAGACGCTAAACTTAATTATTGCAAATAAGTCAAAGTTTAGTCTGCCTACTTAGTCGGGTTTTCGTTGTTATACTTAAAAATACTAAGATTAAATTAAAAATTGTCGTTCTTGTTGTCTTATTACGTTTGAAACAGTAAATAAATAAACGCTGTCACACGTACAGCTCCACAATGCACAATCACACCAGGAACTTGAAATAAATTTCCCGTGGAGAGAAAACTTGTGCTTCCACTGAGAATCGAACCCGATACTTGATGTTTAGCGCGCAAGCCAAGGCGTACGCGCTATGTCAACGGGCAGTATAACACATTAATCTTAAACCATCACAAACAAAATAGATCGACCTAGCGAATGATTTATTTTTTAGCCTATAAGTCTTTTTGAACTACCCGTTGGCTTAATTGGATGCACACGTTCGCCTTCTATGCAGGTTTATCGGGTTCGATTCCCGGCGGCAATTTTTGTCCTAAGGATAATTCATGTTTCCGACACATTTACACACTTACATACAATTTTTCGGATTTATAATATTGGTGTGATATGATGAGTTTTTAATTAGTTCCTGCACTGGTACAGTAAAATTTCTAACAACTATTATATTTTTGGCGCGAGTTCAAGGCACGGACCCTTTAAGTCTCATTTCGGCGTACAAAAGGAAGCCCTGGCACAAGTAATGAAATTTCAATTGTTGAGGTTTCCGCTTTTGTTAGAGGCGATGAAATATTGAAGGAGAGCTTGTTACCCAATTTAGGCGTATTTAGCGCACTCCCGCCTTGTCGACCCTAGCCGAAATCGTCGACCAGGATATATTAAACGTAACCTAACATATAGGCTTGTAGGACTTGAAAAGAAAACCGTCTCGTGGCATTTTTTACCGACTTCACAAAAAAGGAGGTACTCAAGTTGACTGTATATATATATATTTTTTATGTGTGTTACTTCACAACTTCTTTCCGCGTGAAACGATTTCGAAATTTTTTTAGTTTGAAAGATGTTGCTTTCCAATTGGTCCCATTTAAATTTGATCAAGATCTGATCAGTAGTTCTTTAAATCGACAATAATGCGTATTCTGTGGACTACATTGACAATGTTCTCGTTTTAACCGACTTCAAAAGTTACCTCATAACTTCTTTCGTTGAGAGCCGATTTTGATGATTATTTTTTATTTGAAAGCTGGTGCTTTTTATGTGGTCCCATTTAAATTTGATCAAGATCTGATTTATAGTTTTTGAGCTATCGTCAATAATGCGTGTTTACTACATCAAATCTGATACAAATCTGATCGAGGTTCCGAAGATAAAGCGGAGTAAGTCTAGAATGACCTGATTCTATGTAAGCATGATATTTCTTCGGCCGCATCATCACATTCCGTCAGAAGAGAAAGCGGCCAAATGCTTGTCTAACTGGCATTAAAAATATGTAACTATGTTTGTTTTCTCTTTACACTGTAACGGCTTAACGGATTAGGATAAAATTTGTAATATACATAACTTATACATGGGCTACTTTTAAGGCTAGTATTAGGTATCCTAGGTATATTATTGGTAGAATTATCTTGAACTGTCCGTTGGCTTAGTTGGGTGTGAGTTCGCTTTGTAAGCAGGGTTTCGGTTCCCAGCGGAAGTAGAAGTTTCTCACCAAGGAAAATTTGTGTTTCTGGTTCCGGTTGTGATTGTGCGTGTGATGTGAATTTTTCTGACGCCCACGATACAATTCTTTGAACTTAGTGTGGGGCTGTAAGAGTAAATGCGTTTAAGCATTTATGTTATTTATAAATTAAATAACTTGAAATTAACCCACCAAGCTTAATATGTTCTATTTACCGACTTAAAAAACGTTTTCAGCGAAATACATGTTTACTCATCCATAAAATCCACGTTCGGTAAAATTCCGAGTAGCCATATTTTAAATATTTTCAGACATTTCAGCGAAACTCTCCAAGAAGTTGGGAAACGGAGAGGATGTTAAGGTAACGTTTAAATTTCTTCGTTTATTTTTTCACGTAATCCCGTAAGATGAGCCGGGTAGGATAAACATAATACCGTTTTAATTTTTGAACCGAATGTTCCTTCTCATTATAGATAAATTAAAAGTAATGTTCTGTTTTAAAAACGATTTGTGAGTAGGTAAGTTTGGTTCTTGATAGCTTAGGTTAATGAACTGGTATTAAATCCAAAAGATTTAGAGTGTGTGTTTCGCTTCTACGTTTATCATCCGAACAGCGAAGGAGTGGAACTAATTGCCTAAGTTTTTGTTCCCTGAACGGTACAATCTGGGTGTCTTCAAGTCTAGAGTGAATAGGTAACTTCTACGTTCATCTTCCGAACAGCGAAGGAGTGGAACTAATTGCCTAAGTCTTTGTTCCCTGAACGGTACAATCTGGGTATCTTCAAGTCTAGAGTGAATAGGTAACTTTTACGTTCATCATCCGTACAGCGAAGGAGTGGAACTAATTGCCTGCGTCTTTGTTCCCTGAACTGTACAATCTGGGTGTCTTCAAGTCTAGAGTGAATAGGTAACTTCTAGGCAAGCATGTTCTATCTTCGGCCGTATCGTCACTTTCAATCAGCCATGAGATAGCGGTCAAATGCTTGCCTATCGAGCATAAAAAAAGTAAATATGCTTATAAATTTCTTACGCCGCAACGGCTGAACGGATTTGGATAAAATTTGGAATCACACTCGTATTATTTCAAAAGCTCTTGCCTGGGTTATCTCTTTTGGATTGAATTTGGAATAGGTAAAATCGACTTAGTCGTTTTCTGATATTGTCAGAGCTATTTTAAGCCAAAAACCAAATGGTTTTTCCACTCAGAGCATGTGGTGCCACTGACAATAAGCAAACGAGGGTCCGATGAATCATAAAAACGTTCCTAAGAAGGCTTGTCATCAAGTAAACGACTTGTCATTAAACCTCTTGCTAAATAGTTTTACATAGTTACGGCGATTCAAATAGAAGCGTTATAATTTTAGCAGCGTATGTTTATAAGTATATATGTACGAGTATGTTTGTCATTTCCCTCACATCGCTCAAAGAAATAGAGCCGTTTAAGGTATCGTTGAATTTGTCTTAGTTCTTTGGATGTTATAAGCCAGGTTTATTTAAAAAAATCTATAATAGTGTCCGTGGTACTGGCGAACGAATCAACAAATTTTACATATACCGACGAGATGAGATGTGGAGGTATTTAATTCTATGACATCTAAAATCTCAAGGAGAAGGAGCGCAATGCTTTGCCGCGCAGGAGTTCGAATTATAAATGTTCAAAACTCTAGGTGGCACTGAACTATTGTGGGTAAGCGTGACGTGCTATCAGGTGAACGCCTTGCTCGTCACGTCTCTCAAAGATATAAAAAAAAGTTGAAGAGCTCCGCCAATACAAAAGTATATAATAAGTACATATTGTTATGGTAATAGTAGCTATTAAGTACTACTAGATTTAGTTGAGTTTTAGTTTTTAATTATTACAAAAAAAAAATACATAGTGAATCTATTGATTCACTGTCCATTTTTTTACCGACTCCACAAAAAAGGAGGAGGTACTCAATTCGACTGTATTTTTTTATGTGTGTTACCTTATAACATCTTTCCATGTGAACCGATTTTGATGATTTTTTTTGTTTGAAAGCTGTTGCTTTCGCATTGGTCCAATGTAAATTTGATAAAATCTTTATCAAATTTACATTGGATTATAATTTTTTGAGTTATAGTCAAAAATGCGTGTTTAATACATTGAATCTGATCGAGGTTCCGAAGATAAAGCGGTGAAGTTGGTTTTTTTAAGCTTTGCTTGCGTTTAAATTATTAATTAACAGACTTCGAGATAATTAAACGCAAGCAAAGCTTTAAAAAAACCGACCAATTTTGATGATTCTTTTTTATTTGAAAGCTGGTGCTTCTCATGTGGTCCATTTAAATTTGATCAAGATCTAGTTTTTGAGTTATCCTCAATAATGCGTATTTAATTAATTTAATACGATCAAGGCTTCCGAAGATAAAGCGGTGAAGTCGATTTTTATAAGATTTATTGCGTTTAAATAATTTGTAATCCGATTTAAGTTTATGTTGTGCGACTCCACTCGGTGAGATAATGACAGGGTTGATGATTTTGCCACTAAGTAAGCTAGTTTAATAATATGTGTGAGACAGAATTATCTTCTGTTACCTACTTACAGTTTAATGAAGGTGACCCGTCTCGCCTCAACTACAGCCTCAACTATACATAAGTAAACACACACTCTGTAGTACTTTATTATTTACTTAAGATGTACCTACTAGAGTAACTTTATACTTAGAACATTATGCACTGGTAAAGCAGTGAGGTAAATTAAAAGACAATTTTTAATTTTTTTTTAATGGGAGGAGGAATAGATTTATAATGGTCAGTTTTATATCGATTGACTTTTTGTTCCTGATAATCAACTTTGTAAGGAAAATAAGACCCAGTACCAAATTAAGAGAAAAAAAATTTGCACTCCTGTCAATTTCTGATTTTCATTTGTTATAATTTTTTTTAAGATTGAGTAGCAAGGAGTATACAATACATACATGGTACATCGGCAAACCAGTTATTAAGGTATGCTTCCGAAATCTGCTGCACGCAGCAGTGCTGCCGCGGCACTAATTACTGGTCCCCATAGATTTATATGGAGATTACATTCCGAGCCACGCAGCAATGCAGTGGTAGCACAGTTGCGCGGCAGTGTCGCCCCATCGCCGGGACAGACTAGTAGTGACGCGTCCGCCGCCAACAGCGATAGTACACGTGAATGTTGACAAGTAAATTGACAATAAAATGATGAATTTTGACCACGAACAGCACAACACTGCCGCTTTGCTCGACTTCACCGCAGCAGGCAGCACTGCTGCGCAGCACCACAGTAGCAGCACTGCTGCGTGCTCGGAATCTTATCTTTATTCTCCTTCAACCCACACGGTTGTACGGGGATCGCTGCCCTTCAACCCACTGGTGCGTTGAGCTGGTGGTAGCACTAGTAACTATGTTACAACGAACCGATCTGTTGTAGACTGCAGGTTATGTACAACGGATCTCGTCATAAACTATGAGTGGTTTGATGGTGGATGGTGGGTTTTCTTTGTACACTACCTACAGTAAATAACTTAATCATTGCCTCAAAGGCTTTCGGTCCTGTTATTTCGTTGGGAAATTAACAAAGTAATTTCGATAACTTAAATATGTCACTCTTTGATCGCTATTGCCGCTTTGTTTGATAGATTTTACTTTAATCCGGAATGAAAGCTCAAATTGTTCTCATTTGCTAAATAAATAAAAGTCAAAATTAGAACCCAGTTTCAACTTTGAGATAAAATGTACACAATCCATCACAGTTCGACTAAAAGAAAAACAAACTGACTGACAGCCCACTGTCACAGTATTTAGTTACAAGAAGTATAAACTTCCATTTATCATTTTGTACTGTTTCCCAATAAACTTACAAGTTCAGTGCTATTCAAGTCGTTAAAATTGCAGAGAGAACAATAGCTATTTTTCACAAGACCCGCAGAACGTTCTGATACAGAAAATTGCGCTGTACAAAAGAAAATGAGGAAACTAAAATTGCGCTCCTGGTCACTAATTTATCCAAGGCAGCTATTTTTTTGTGTTGTAAGTGGTTGAACAATTTATTTTGTAGCTAGCTAGTTTTGTAGCATATTTACTATGAAAATCAGCAATTCTTTACTAAACATATTACACAATTATCTAGTCTAGATATTTCCTATTGGCATAAGATTGTCGTGACTTTATTAATTTGATGTGATTTATATTAACTAATAAAAGAAGTTAAATTGTTATTTTAGTTTGTTGGCAGATATTGTAGATACGTGGTTGACCGGAAGGGCTATCAACCAATCACGAGGTGCCTTCTAGTTGATGGCAGCACCGTTCAGCGCGTGATTGGACGAGGACGCTGCCTATCGCAGGCAGCTGTCGGCCAATCATAGCAGACTTCGGTTTGACATTTTCTGTGGAAAAGGGCGGAAATGGGCGAACAGTCTCGGTGTGGCAGCCAAAGGAATAAGACGTCTGATCAGGAGTGTAGTCAGTTATAATCAAGCGTAATGTAACAAGTGTAATGTGAAATTGTATGTAGCTGGAAAGATCCAATTAAACAAGTGTACAAAGTGTCTTGTTATCATTTACATCATATCAGCAGCGGGATAGAACCGAGGTATGTAAATTTACCTTTTCTTTTTATGATCATGCCCACGTTTTGTATAATTTGACAAGTGATTTTTCTTTTCCTATATCCACGAAAATTTATTTGTATCTCTGAAGTGTGAGATTTAGTGACCATGACTAATCGGTGTGAATTCTAGTTTATATGATGACGATCACTGAAATTTTTGACATAATTAGCGCCTTATTAAGCTTGAGTTTAAATGAAATGATAACCTAACGACATATATTATTTATTTTACTATAATATTAAATTGGATTTTTGATAGATTTTAATTTTGTTTTGAAGCATGGGTAAGTCGAAATGATTTTGAGACTATCCACCCGCGCTAGTTCATTTGATAACTGTATTTTTGCCGAGTTCGATTTTTAAAGAAGACGTGTACCTACTACCCTCTGATATCAGTGCTTGATACTACCGATGATGATAAGAATAATTATTTGTAACAATGTAAGAGATACTTTTAATTTGTGAGATCAGACTTATGAATATATATGAAACATAATTCTTGTTCAAATGTTACCACATTATTTAAATGCATAAAAATCAAAGTAGAAACGGTAACGCAAGAATAAAGTTATATCCAAAAAAAAAAAAAGCCTGTTAAAAAGCATAAGCCAGTCAGTCAAGTGTTTGTAAAGCTATTTTATTCTAAAATTTCAGTATATTATTGTCATAATATTATTCCTTACTACATATAGATGCGTAAATTGTACATATTAAACAACTATTCTTATAATTTATATAAAAATGAGGAGATTGGTATAAGAAGTTAGTAAATTTTGCACGCCATTTTGACGAGATGAAAATACAAATCTCTTATGTAGATACGACAGAGGAAGAATGTTCATCATGACATGAAATGACATGTGCCAAATAGGGACCGACAGTAATCATCTCGGTTAAACATGAGACAGCAAAGCGACGTATGGTTATGTATGCCATACTGAGTGACATATGGTTATGTGTGCCATACTGAGTGACATATGGTTATGTGTGCCATACTGAGTGACATATGGTTATGTGTGCCATACTGAGGGACTTATGGTTATGTGTGCCATACCGAGGGACTTATGGTTATGTATGCCTTACTGAGGGACTTATGGTTATGTGTACCATACTGACTGAATTATGGTTATGTGTACCATACTGAATGACTTATGGTTATGTGTGCCATACTGAATGACTTATGGTTATGTGTGCTATACTGATTAGCTTATGGTCGATTGCCATATCGAAAGGTAGTGGTCATGTGTGCTTTACTGATTACCTCATGGCTATATATGCCATATTTAAGGACAAGGTTAAGTGCTCCATTATAATAATAACTTATTAAATTATGTGTGCCGTTTAATTATGAATAACTTTAGGCCAAGTGTGCCGCTGTCTGCCAAGTGATAACCTGTAAGTAAATCCTTGGTAAGAATTAAAATGGGATACTACCACGAATTTTAAAATGATATTGTTTATTATTTAATTCTCAAAGCCAGTATCCGAGCTGATCGTCTTAATTATAATAGCGATAAATAAATAAAAAGAATATTGTTATATTTTGTTGATGTTGATAAGAATTAGAGAGTGAATGCAATTTTAAGCAATTAAACTTTTGTTCCGACAAATAAGTATTTTTTATTTAGTAAATTGATAAAATGAAGTGTTCACATCTGTGCTAACTACTTTACGGTTACTTCATTCATAATGACTGTATTGATCATAAGATTATTAACTAATATTTATTTTGTTTTTCATGAGGAAATGAGCTTAAATGATCCTGAAAATCCTGATACTAAATACAAGCCGAGTTGAGGACGATAGCGGGTATAAAAGCTGTGTACAAACTGGATGAACCATGGAGAACATAGATGTAAAAGGATAACTGATGGAGCCAAATGAGATTCCTTTTATACATTCCGTTACTGCATTAATTTTAAATTTTATTGACTATGTATGCTATCAATTATCTTAAAATGTGGCTACCCACCCACGTGGGTTAGTATATTGCTTAGTTTTGGGCACTTATCGCATAAATAGTGAAAAAGGCTGTATTTATAACTAGTTTTTCATAAAAGTCTATAAAGAAATTGGTATTCTTGCATACTTGTGTATTTTTTGAAAATGTAATGCGAGTTCGCAAGATTATCAATATATATCATTTGGGAATTGATGTACTTATATAGTTTTAATACTAGACGTAGGTATAATATAGTGGTGAGCGCGTTTAGATTGAGCGGAACTGACAGGTCATGTATGGCAGATTGAGTGTTATGGCAGAAATATATCAGATTTATATCAGTGGTAAAGGGTGTGTTAATTTGGTAGGCTCGTTGTAGGGTCGATGATTATATATGTGGCGTATATGCGCGGGGGCAAACTGCGCGAGGGCTTTGTGGTGGCCGTGAGGTATAGATTAGGGAATGTATTATGTTTATTGGTTGTATATAAATTGTTGGAAAAAAATAGAGAGGAAGATGTATTATGTATTATCTACCGAGTTACTATCGTGTCCTTCACGAGATGACTGAATTTGCGAAATTGGTTATTAGTCATTGGCTTTTCGTGAGTGATTCTGCGGGATGTGTGTGTGGAGTGAGTGAACAATGCTCATGTTAATTAAGTTAAATTAATGTAATTCCGACGTTGAGACCAAAAATAGTTCATGGCGCTATTTACACAAAGAAAAAAATAACATATGTCAATTATCCGATAATCAGACTCGCATTACAGTTTTTACCAACGTTAACATATTCACGGAAGTTATATGTAAAAATATAGTATTCATTATTTCCATAATTTAAAATCAATGTGACTTTCACACTATGCGGATCTGTGTTGTGGAAGAAAGCCACTTTCGCTATACATAGTTTATGTATTTTACACAAGAACAATAAATATAGATAGAAGCTTCAGTAAATAGGCAGAAATACTAAAGAATACTACAGATATGTATCACTGTACCAAATTTTATAATCGCAGCATGATTGTATTTTTAATGGACTCATTTTGAACTAGTCAACTGAAATGAGATCTCGCGCCGATATTTTGCCTAAGGAAGAAAAATTTGAGTATAATTATTTATGGATTTCTTTTTGATAGTAGTTGTTAGATTTTTATATTTCTCATTAAATTGGATGATGTAGCAGATAGTATGTGCAGGTTTCAGCTTTGAATGTCAGACCGTTAGATCCCGGGACGGAGTGAGTCTAAAAACGGTGACAGATGTCCTACCAAATTGTTGTTTTCTAACATGGATTTATTTTTAAATGGTTTCGTATTCTTCTTGCAAGGTTCTTTTCAACGATAAACCACACAGAGACATATGGACAGAGTGCTGGGTCACCCGAGTCAACAGGGAGATCTCGCTTCAATCAGTCGATGATTCATTAATAGACGGTATTTTCTGGACGTGAAAGGACCACTATATAAAGACCAGAGACTTACCAATAAAATTTAATTTTTTTAGCTAGCTTTCAAATGTATATAAAATAGGCAATACAAATTGTAACAATTGTGCTTATGCACACCTTTGTCACAAAAAATCGGACAGTGTTACACTAATACTGAATTCAAAAATTTACCCCACGTACCCAATTTTCGATTAGAAAAAGTAAATTATTAGATTTTTGGAAACAGTGCACACTTTAATATTTGTTAATAAATGAGCAGATTGTGCAACTTAATAACCGGTATTTAATTTGATAAATCTAAAAATACAAATTCCTTTATGCAACCTACACCAAGTTGAAGATTACATAAATGAGAAGACTCCTATTGTCGTTTTGAAAATAATTAAAGCATAGTTCACATTGGATGATATAATATTCTGTGTGAAAGAACAAATTTGTAAATTTGTGTTCGTGTCCAGTGGGTGAAACCTTAAGTACAATTTTCAAATTCATGTGGAATTGTCATCTCTTTGTTGATGAACCGTTAAGACCTATAACGGAATTTGATAAACTCAAATTTTGGTTGGCATAGAGTTTTGGTAGCTTAATTATCGTTTTGACTTGGACTTTGAGTAATAATAGATTAACTTGATGAAAACTCTAATGTTTTGCAACAGACAAAAATATTACTTAACCCATCGAGATATGGATCTTTTTTTTTCCTTAGTTTTGACTTCGCAATCTTGTGCATTTAGCCAGTGTCAAGTGATAATATATTTCAAGTGTATTTCATATTATAGGTCCTAGTCACAAGTCATAGTCAAAGGCAAGTAAAAGAGTCAAGGTCCAGTCGTAGTCAAGTCATGCCCTAGTAAAGTGGTAGAAACTACTATAACTTTTACTATTTGAGTTTTGGAGCGAAGGTAAAAATCACGTTTTTCAACTTTGTATGATTTGCCTACACTTATGCACGTTCACTTAGTATTAACGGTTAATAATCCACCATTATTACACATGAACACTCGAAGAATCACAGGTTTTGGAAAATTTTACAAAATCAACAACGCCATTTTTTCACTTTCGCGGCAAAACTCATATGGATCTTTGTAAGATAATTAAATTTTGGCAAAGTTGAATAATTAATGCTTCAACTATGGTAGTGCTTGTTTCATCGAAAGTGTTATTAAGTGTTACGTTATAAGACATCATTTATTGAAAGACTCTTTAAATCTGCCTTTGGAATCGAGATCTTTTACTACGTAACGTACGATGCTTACAAATAAGCTAATTTATTTGATGAGTAAATTATATTGTTCTGGTCGTCTTTGTACAATATCGAAAAAGAAAATTGGCTATTTACTGTTCTGGTCATCTTTACACAACATCGAAATAGAAAATTGGCTATTTACTTACCACTGACCCCGACAATTACCTAAATTGTAAAGATTCTTCAACCTGACACTGTTACGGACGACGTACACTGTTAAGGACGTTTGAAAGCATCTATGCAAAGTTAACGTATATTAATGAATTATATAATTATAGAAAAAAAAAATGTATTACAGTGGTAAACTGATACTATAATTATCCGTTAGTAACGTAAACGTAAAGTACAATATTGTAATAATACTGATATAAAAAAAAAAACAAATGATAATTTATTTATGTAGCGTCGGCTATACGATAGTTGTGCTGTGACTTTCCAATAATTATGCCAATAGTTTATAGATAATAAGTAGTTTAGTTTCAATTTAAATAATAACTTGGTTAATTAGTCGTAACTGGTAATAAGTTTGACTTCTATTATTAATATTTTTTCCTACCAAAGGGACCTGCAATTGTATTATACTAAACATTAAAATTAAAAGACTTGTAAGCTGTTAGTCTTCCTTAGCAATCAATTAAATGAAAACCAAATGTGTAATGTATAATAACCGAATGTCGTGATTATAATTAGATAACGTGTGTTAAGATATCTGTTACCGAGTATGAAATGAGAATATGATGCTAAAATAAATCTTGTGCAAAAGAAGTTGTAACAAGTTCATGTGTATTACAACTAATTAATAATTTATAAAATTAGATAAAAATAATGGGAATACAATAATATTGTTGCGTAAAGGTTTCATCATTTTATTGTGTTAAAGAACTAGGTAGATATTTATATTTGATAGCTAACAGTGATTAACTTCTTTTAGAACTTGTTTAATTTCGATGTATTATACGACTAACTTAGTTATCACTGCAACAAAGGTAAATTGACTGCTTATAAAGTTGTGCGTCGGGAGACTGCACAATGTCGGATGGCCGAATGTCGTGACTTTATTAATTTGATGTGATTTATATTAACTAATAAAAGAAGTTAAATTGTTATTTTAGTTTGTTGGCAGATATTGTAGATACGTGGTTGACCGGAAGGGCTATCAACCAATCACGAGGTGCCTTCTAGTTGATGGCAGCACCGTTCAGCGCGTGATTGGACGAGGACGCTGCCTATCGCAGGCAGCTGTCGGCCAATCATAGCAGACTTCGGTTTGACATTTTCTGTGGAAAAGGGCGGAAATGGGCGAACAGTCTCGGTGTGGCAGCCAAAGGAATAAGACGTCTGATCAGGAGTGTAGTCAGTTATAATCAAGCGTAATGTAACAAGTGTAATGTGAAATTGTATGTAGCTGGAAAGATCCAATTAAACAAGTGTACAAAGTGTCTTGTTATCATTTACATCAAGATTTTAATTGATTTTTTACGTTATATTACGCCATACATTGCCGAAAATAACATTCGAATATCAAAATAAAAACACGTCTATTTTGACGTTCTCTTTGTGACGTCAGTGTCCCAGACGCAATCTCTACCATGGACGAAACTTGATAGGTTATTGATATAAAAAATAAGGGACTGACGTCACGAATCACATTAGCCAATAATGTACGTAGCCGGAGCTTCCGCTGAAGAGAATCAGGAACGCACTATATTCATGATAAAATACATGGATGGTGTTCTAGAACATTTTCTCGTGCTCACTTGATTGCTTCATTGTACATCGAAATACAGAAATTATAGATATACTGGCTGCTTTTTTGATAGCCAGTCACATTTATTAATCACAGTTAGCTTGTGATTCACCCTCAACCACAGCAGTTACGTGAAACGTAACTGATCAAAGCTTAGGATGCCTACGCTAGCGTATATCTATATATATAAATGAATCCCTATTTACCTTGGTCACGACATAACTTGAGAACGATATTACCTATTTCAATTGTCTTTCTTTTTAAGTTATTACTCTAATGCTTTGTAGACGGTACTCGTGGAAAGAAAAAATTAAGAAAATTGTGGAAAGAAAAAATTAAGAAAATTGCGCAAAAAAAGAAAATTTAGAAAATTTTAAATTGGGAACATGTTTATATCTGTCGTGCTTTAAAAAGTACTAAAGACTAAACATTAAGGAGGTAATAATTTAGTCATTAAGTTTATAATATTATGGTAACAAAGTACTAGGCAACCATAAACGTGGGAAAGGTGAAACACCTCTTTAAGCCACGTACAGACATCGCGAGGCGTGCGTCACGAATGGCACACATGTCACATCACGCATGCCTCGAGCTGTGTGGACGTGTGTGCTCACTGTGAGCATTCGCCGCGTACGCTCGTTGCGATCACCCGGTTCAGTGCGAGCCGTGCGCTACGTGCAGACGGACGGTTTTTTTTTGCGTTGCGTGCACATGCTTAATAGAGACCGATACCGAATCACAGCGTGAACTTGTCCAACTTTGAAAATTATATAGTATTATGAGACTCTAAGCATTCTGATTATTACAATAAATGTGAACGAGAAGACGCGTAAATACTTGAAGAACAAACGAGATCATTTTATACTGACGAACACCGTGCGTTGTTGTTTGCAAGCTCAGCTTGAGCATGTATCGTTTAAGACGCTTGCATAAATGTGTCGTCGTATGCCTCAGGTTGAGGCATGCGTGACGAACTAATCGCGACGGACGCCTCGCAATGTCTGTACGCGGCTTTACGTGGCATTGCAACGCATGCCGGGTACAGCTAGTAAGATATAAAACAAGTCATACTTTAAAAAATTAGTTTTAAAACCATGCTTTTACAAGTTGTAAATAAAGAGGACTAAAAGTTATATAACCAGAGAACTTGTCAAGACGAATCTAACAAACCAAAACTCGCTGGGGCTGCGTCGTTTCATTACAGAGTTCCTATGAACACCTTCCAGCTCCATCATCAGACCCTGGTTACCATGGAAAGACAAACTACCTACTCGTCAAAAAGATTCGTAATGAGCCCAAACCCGATGAGGTTTTGTCATTTCATTGCAAAGTTCCCTTGGCCACCTTCCAACTCCATCATCAGATCGGCACCATGTCATCATAATATTGCATTGTCATGCGATTTACACATATATGCAAAATTTCAGCTCAATCGGAAGTGGATCGAATTTAATTTGCAAGATTTGATGACAAACATCGGGCAGGTGAAACTAAATAAAAGCTTGTATAAAGGTATTTTGTAAGCGTTAAATATTTTCGCCAATACGAGAACAACGATACAAGCTGGGATACAATTAGTTGCTCCATTAATTAAACCCAGCTTAATTGAAGCCAAGAGTAACTTCGTAGTTGATTAATATTGTTCTCTCGTAGGCAAACATTTTTCGATTCTAGTGATTTTAGGAGTTCTAACTTCGCCTCTGCGTATCGCGCGTCTGACTCATCCTGATGAAGGACAACTAATTTGTCCGAAAATAGTTGACTACGAAGTAAGTCGAAATTTTCGTGTTTTAAGCCGAATATAACATTGAAACATAACGTTCTATTACTATTTTTGGTAGTGATTACAATAAGTATTAATTTATAAGTAGGTCAACATTTTCAAATCTATTGATTTTAATAGTTAACGCTTAATATTAGCTTCACTTTAAGATGTGCTTGAGGTGCTTTTTTAAGATATTATCGAAATGATAATCCTTTTTCTCATATCTGTCAATGAAATATTTATAAATATTGACTACTATACAACATGCACCCCACGCTTTTTTTAGAATAAAATTTTTTTTTGTTATTTACACAATTATTTATTTATATTTATTAAAATTGTTTACGCTATACTTAATTCAAGTTTATTAAAAAATATTTCCTATTTTTTAGTTTGGTTTTCTATATAAAGCGTGTTGCTTTGTTTTTTTTACTATTATTTATTGGTTGTGATTACAATGGGTAATAAATTATCACGGCTACGTTTTAAATGTTAAGGTCTGTCCGTGTGTGCATCGGAGTAAATATAGTGGCTGAATGTGTTCGGATCGGGCAAGCGTGTTACCATTCGTCTAGCGACCTGGTCGTTGTATCTCTCAATTACCTACATGAAAAAGACATAAACGCTTTCAAATGCTAAAAAAAGGAAATAAATGTGATATTCAGTCGAAATAACTCTTACTTCGTAAGTTATTAAGTTATCATCTCAAAAATGCAAAGAATTTCCTTGAAGAACATTTTAGGGATTAATATCACATCTATGGCAACACTTATGAAGCGCTTATTATTTGCTTCTATATCTTTCTTTCAACATAGTATAAAACAAACTCGCTTTCCGCGTCTGTCTGTTTGCTTATCCGCTAACTCCTTTTACCTCCTTAACCACCCATCGGATTTTGATGCGGTTTTCACCATTCGGTTAAAAGTTTTTTGATGAAAGTTTTATATACATAATACAAGCTAGTTAAGTTTATTTGTAAGTAGAAAGAAAGAAAAAAACAGAAAGAAGTTGAAACAAAGGCAGTAACTTTACATTTTTCACCTTTTTTTTTAATTGCACCCGTGCGAAGCTAGGGCGGATCGCTAGAAATTTAATAATTTTAATATGATACAACTAAATTGGCTGTTTTAAAGTGAAAATATATATATACCTTCTTCGGTTCTTAAGTGAAAATAACTTAACGCTCCCATAGAAAAGAATATACTCTACCCGAGCTCGCTCCCAATACTAGACAGTATCATATGTAATGAGAACAATGTGAACAAAAACAGAGTTCAAACACGCCGCTAATGTTGGCAATACTGCAAACTTGCCAGTTCCGACTACCGCAGTTTACTTGCCAACCGGAAGCGGAAGCTAGGAAGTAGGTACAGACAGCTGCATTTAGTTGCTGCTTTGTTATATAATTGTTAATAAATATTTTTTTTAATTACTCTTAATTATATTTAAATAAAATGGGTAAAGATAACTAGGTTAGTTAAGTTTCTATATAGATTGTTATTTTTAAAAGCATTTGAATAAATAGAAACAAATATCCAAAAAAAAGTTGTAAGTAAGTATGTTTATTACTAAGTTGTTATAAATGTTTCATACCTAATCATTTAAGCAATATTTGGTCTTTATTTGTTACTAGGCCCGTATGAATTAAGTGAAAAATGTATTTTATAAGTTACTAGCTTTTGCCCGCGGCTTCGCTCGCGTTAAGAAGTATTATTTTAAAATTGACAATGTTTCATACAAACTTTCATCCCCTATTTTATCCCCTTGGGGGTAGAATTAATCAAAATTCTTTCTTAGCGGATGCCTACGTCATAACATCTACCTGCATGCCAAATTTCAGCCCGATCCGTCCAGTGGTTTGGGCTGTGCGTTGATAGATCACTATGTCAGTCAGTCAGTAAGTCAGTCACCTTTGAGTTATATATATTTAGATTCCATATTGATATCTACCCACTTTCCAAATTTCAGCTAAATCAGTAGTTTTAGCATGGTTGTGTAAAAAGGCCCATAAAAAAAATGAAAATTCGCATTTTAATAGTAAGTGGAATCACTTAAAATAATAATCAGTAACTTTGCGCTTGCAAACCTATACCTTGGTAGGAAACCGGACCAGCACATTTAATCCGAACTTTATTATTACAATCAGATGCAAAAAAAAAATATATATAAAATATCACCAAAGTAAATGTCATAAATTAAATGTCCCCTTATCGTTGCCAATTATTGATACAAATATAAATAGTAGCAGTCTAACAAGCGCTGCTACTCCTCTCAAACCGTTTAGGGAGGTACTGAGCTTGTACAAAAATTCGGTCCCTCTTTTAAAGCGCATTCCGCGAGGCGCACGCATTTCGGTTGCTAAGTCCCTTTCAGGGGCAATTAAGAAAGTGGTTTTTCAAAATTCAAAGAGTGCCTGGGAATATCTCCTGACTTTTCCTTACCACGTACTTTACGTACCTTTTGACCCTAATAACAAAACGTCCCTTACTAATAGAGTAAAGGAAAACTGCGTAAAGTACATGGCATTGGAAGACATTTCTTTCGATACTTGCATGATTGTCCCGCCAATAAGGCGGGATAATACAAATTCTAAAAAAAATGATAATTTGGCGAATTATAAGATTGTAGAGAACAAAATTAGTGATGGTGACATTACAGGGGCAGCACGAGTCTTGTTCTCTAGCGACACTTTAGCCCCTTATAATTCGGATACGATACAGTCACTTCGTGACAAGCATCCGCCTGCGGCAACAAATCTCCATTTACCTGATCCACCTCAACAGAGTGACGTCACTGTTGAGGCGACCGCTCAGGATGTTGCTGCGGCTGTTATGTCTTTTAAAGGTGGATCTGCCGGTGGCCTAGATGGCTTAACACCGCAAATTCTAAAAGATCTTTTATGTGCTAGTTCTGGCGAGATTGGTGAGATACTTTTAAAAGATATAACGGCTTATAACTTATAACGGCTTTAGTTAACCTGATGTTGTCAGGTCAAGTCAATAATGACGTCACAGATATTTTGTATGGCGCAAATTTATGCGCACTAAACAAAAAAGATGGTGGCATCAGGCCTATAGCGGTAGGCACCACATATCGCCGCCTCGCGGCTAAAATCGGTTGTAAGAAAATGTTTGTTTCTTTAAGCAATCTTTTTCAGCCTATACAGCTTGGTTTTGGTTCGCGGGGCGGATGTGAGGCTGCTGTCCATTCCCTTAGAACATTTTTAAATCAAAATTGTGGAGAGGTGTTGCTAAAGGTGGATGTTAAGAATGCTTTTAATTCTGTTGATAGAGGCACCCTTCTGACCCAGGTGAAAGATAAAATTCCAGAGTTATATAATTTTATTTGGCAATGCTATGGCAAACCATCAAAATCAATTTACAAAAACGATGTTCTTTTGTCTTCCGTTGGCTGTCAGCAGGGTGACCCGTGCGGCCCAGCAATTTTTTCTTTAGCTGTCAATCCAATAATTCAACGTCTCCAATCCAAACTAAATGTTTGGTATTTGGATGACGGAACTCTGGGAGGTGATGTGAATACTGTCTTAAGTGATTTAAAATTAATAATTGATGAATTTAAAAAGATTGGGCTTGAACTAAATTTTTCGAAATGCGAACTTTTTGTTTGCGATAACTGTTCAGACAAATTATCGGTTTTACAAAAATTTAACTCATTGGCTTACAATATAAAACTAGTAGACAAATGTTCACTTCGCCTTTTGGGTTCGCCGATATTAGATGAATCAATTTCACCTTTTGTAGAAGAAAAAATTCAAAATTTTAAAAATTCTTCCGACAGATTGCTCAAAATTAACACTCATATGGCTTTTACAATTATTAGATTCTGTCTTTTTGTCCCAAAATTTACTTATTCTTTAAGATGTTGTCCGCTATGGAAACATGGCGCGCTCCTCGAAAGCATGGACAATATCGTAAAGAATACTCTTATATCGGTTTTGAATATTGACATAGATGACAGGGCTTGGTCGCAGGCTTCTTTACCTGTCAGACTAGGAGGCTTAGGTATACGTAAAATTTCTAGTGTTGCGTTACCGGCTTTCTTGTCCTCAGTTCATGGTACTTCTAAATTAGTCGAAAAAATACTTTCACATAGTTTGGGTTCTTTAGAAATAGCAAACCTGACTGAGGCCAGAAGCGCCTGGGAGATGGCATGCCCAAATACCGGGCTCCCAGTGAGGTTATCCTCACAGAGACTGTGGGATCGGCCGCTCTGTGAACTAGCACGGAAACATCTTTTAGATACGTGTTCTAGCGTCACAGAGCGTGCTCGACTTCTAGCAATTTCTGTATGGGAGTCAGGGCTTTGGTTGCAGGCCATTCCCTCTTTTAATACTGGTACACTTATAGATCCATCTGCTTTCCGCTATATGCTTACGTTTGGGTGCAAGGTGCTATGTTGCCCATAGCTGTCAGTGTGGTACTGCTGTTGACCAGCTCGGTCACCACGGCCTCTCGTGCCAGAAAAGTGCTGGCCGAATTTCCCGCCATGCCAGCCTCAACGATATCATCCGCCGGGCTTTTACCAGTGCCAACGTTCCAGCCATTCTCGAACCGAATGGTCTGATGCGTGACGATGGTAAAAGACCCGACGGCATGACTTTAATTCCATGGAAGATGGGACGGCCTTTAGTATGGGATGCAACTTATGTCGATACTATAGCTCCGTCACATCTTCCTGAAACACAGAATGGGGTTGGCGTCACGGCAACTTCGGCAGAGCAGCGTAAACGGCGCAAATATGGAAACCTTGGCAGTGGTTACATATTTGAGCCGTTTGGTGTTGAGACACTGGGTTCGTGGGGACCGGGAGCTTATTCTATTTTCAAAATTCTATCAGAGCGCCTGGTTGAAGCGACGCGTGATCAAAATGCTGGCACTTGTTTGGCTCAACGTATTAGAATTGCAATTCAGAGAGGCAATGCCGCCAGCATGATGGGAACGCTACCCACTGGTAGTGGGCTTGAGCACTTGAGTTACCTATAAGCTCGATGTCTTGTAGGTAACTTAGTTCTTTGCTGTACATAGTTTTA
Organism: Lomographa bimaculata; assembly: GCA_948107665.1. Classification (NCBI taxonomy): domain Eukaryota; kingdom Metazoa; phylum Arthropoda; class Insecta; order Lepidoptera; family Geometridae; genus Lomographa; species Lomographa bimaculata. The sequence continues at coordinate 9,030,929 of OX403604.1, read as the reverse complement.
GTTTAGTTTTAGAAAATATAGGCAATTGGCCCGTAGTTAGGCATCAGATACAAATATCTCCTTTTGGCAATCTCTCTACAATATCATTATAATCTATTCAACCGTTAAAACGTAGTAAAGTTACAAAAACAAAACCTTTTATAGAATTAACAATAATGTATTCGGTAAAAACTTAAAAATTTAAACTAAAGTATGTTAACATTTTGAAATTTTTGTTCAACTAACAATTATCATATACAATCTTATTTCTATATTGTCCTGAGGAGGACTGGACACCACACTTAACTCGGTCAATAATAACAGAATGACTATGTATGTATATGCTATATCCGGCATGCGTTGCAATGCCACGTAAAGAAACACAAAAAGCATTTTACTTCTTTCCCGTTTATGGTTGCCTAGTACTTTAATGGCCTCGATTCTGATCTCACACACTAAATTAAATTTAAACTATTCATGTCTTTTACAAAATAGGAACGCAAGACAGAGATAGCATACATTTTAGTGCTGTCAAGTTAGTCAGAACTTAGAAGTCTATGCAAGCTTAGTCGAGTATGTAATTGGTGTTGACTAAAAACACGCGCCTTTCTGCCTCTGCTGTTCATATTTTAATTGATAAACTAGCTTGACAGCACTTAAATGTATGCTATCTCTGTCTTGTGTTTCTATTTTGTAAGAGACAGGGATAGATTAAATTTAATTTAGTGAGTGTACATCAGAATCGAGGCCAGTACCATACTAAAAGCTTATGGCTAAATTATCACATCCTTTATGTTTAGTCGTATTTTATCAATACCGAGGTATGTACTAAGAAAAATGTACCCTCTAAATTTCAAGTCTCGACGACCAGCGGTGTAGGCTGTGCGTTGTCTCTTAGTCAGTCAGTCGGTGAATCAGTATGCTTTTTTTATGCTCGATAGCCAAGCATTTGACCACTATCTCACCTGATGGAAAGTGAAGATGCGGCCGAAGATGTAGCATGCTTGCCTAGAAGATACCTATTCACTCTTGACTTGAAGACTCCTAGATTATAACGTTGGAAAAACAAAGACGCGGCTAATGAGTTCCACTCCTTCGCAGTACGGATAATAAACGTAGCAGCGAAACGCTTTGAGCGAACGGGAGGTATGTCAACCATATTTGGATGACTACAGATCACAGAAACTAAAGGTGGATGACGTTACACAGATGTCAGGACAAAGATTATTAAAGTATTAGAAAAATATAGTTTTCTTTCTTACTACGGAAGTTTACGTAAGGTGGAGCGATACACTCTTGATTGAGTGGTCGGAATGGTAGTGAATTATTTATGACATTTTATTTGTTACTCGGTCGCGCAAACGTAAACATTCGCGATAACAGAAAACTTCCGCCCTTGCTCATGACAACACAAGCACATCTACTCTTGCAGCTGCCTGTACTACAGCATGTCGCCGCTCAGGATGCTTTATTGCCATTATAGAAAGTTCGAAGTGGGGAATGGGAATTAATATGACGTTAATCTGACTACGTTTCAATCTAAACGCGATTTGAATTTGATTTGTTCTAGCGAAACTAGGTTTTCACAGATGAGAGAACACACGAGATGAGGTTATCAGGTCGGATTGAGTAATTTTTTACCGACTTCCCAAAAAAGGAGGAGGTACTCAAGTTGAATGTATATTTTTTTTTAATGTACCCAACTTATTTCGGCGTGAAACGATTTTGAAATTTTTTTTTAGTTTGAAAGATGTTGCTTTTTAATTAGTCTCATTTAAATTTGATCAAGATCTGATCAGTATTTCTTGAAATATCGTCAATAATGCCTATTTTGTGGACTAGTTTGACGATGTTCTCGTTTAACCTACTTCAAAAGTTACCTCATAACTTTTTCCGTTGTGAGCCGATTTTGATGATTGTTTTGTTATTTGAAAGTTAGTGCTTTTCATGTGGTCCCATTGAAATTTGATCAAGATTTGATCTCTAGTTTTTGAGTCTATAGTCAATAATACGTGGTTAATACATTAAATCTGATCAAGGTTCCAAAGATACAGCGGTGAAGTCGGTTTTTTAAGCTTTGCTTACGTTTAATTATTTATTATGAAATGAGTGAAATATGTTTTTTGGAACTATACACAAAACAAAACCTACCATAAATACAAACAACAAAAACAGCTTACAAAAAATCATAAGAAAGATAATAAAACAAAACAAAAAGTGCCAAAAGGGTCGTGACATGATATATATACGTATGATCGGCCACGCACCTATTTAACTTAGTGGTCGGACGACTGCTTTTGAAGCAGTCTGAAATTGGTTAGTTACTGAAGTGTTTTAGTTCCTAAAACACTTCAGTAACTAACCAATTTCAGTTTACCAATATACACTTATGTTTAAAAAATGGTAGTTATAAGTAATAACTGCATATTACCTATGTGCAGTTAAAAAGCAGCCGCGTTTAATAAGTGGGTAATAATTTAATCTTTTAAAACAGAATACGAGCACACTACGGCATACTAATAATATTGTATGGGACGAGTTATACCCCATACAAAATGGTGTGTAAATCTATACTCTATACTAATATTATAAAGAGGTAAAGTTTGTTTGTTTGTTTGTTTGTTTGTTTGTTTGTTTGTATGTAAAAGGTAATCTCTGAAACTACTGATCCGATTCTGAAAATTCTTTCACCAATAGATAGCTACACTATCACTGAGTGTCATAGGCTATGTTTTGTCGGGATAGAAGTTAGTTATCAGTTCGAAATAATAATATTCGTAAGACAAGTCGGAGAAAAATTTGCTAACTTTCCGCTTTATCGGCGTACGCTGACTAAACGGTAAGACATAGTTGAATACAATGTATGGCAAAAATGTTGGCCTTCATGAGTTTTACAAAAAAGTCCGCGACAGCATATATCTAACATGTATGTATAGCTCAGAAAAAATACTTTTCTTTGTTAAAAATCTGAAAAAAAAGCGGCCTATGTTTAGTTGGCTTTTTGAGACATTCAGTATTAATCCTTATCAAAATAAACTATTTCATCGTCTTACGTAGTTCATGTAGATACATTTTGCTTTTTACTGCATATGATTTGGATAAATAGTCTACGAGAAATCGTGAAATTAGTTTCACTGGAGCCCGCCCGTGAACGGGACGGGTCAGAAATGTACCGCCACGTACTACGAATTCCTGCACATTAAAAAATAGCGGCTTCTATTTCGTTGGCTTTTTTTAAGTATTTAATATTAATCCTTATCAAAAAAACCTATTTCATCGGCTTACGTAGTTCAGGTAGATGTAATTTGCTCTTTACTGCACATAATTTGGACCTATAGTCTAGGAGAAATCGTTAAGTTTATTTGAGGGTGAAAACGGTGGATCACAGAATGAAACAGTTACTGCGTAATCCGGCATACGTCTATGTTTTGAACCGACTAACACAAGAAGGAGGATATAAATTCGACTGTTTTTTTTTGTTTAGTCTTATCATTAAACTTTGAACTGCCGGCTAGCGTAGTTAGGTGGGCGTTTGCCTTTAAAGCACCGGGTTTGATGCCCGGTGGGAACACAGGTGTTTTCCCACGGGAATTTGTGTTTCTGGTTTTGAGTATGTTGTGAATGTTGTGTGAATCTTGGATGTTTACTGCCCCTTGATACAAGTCATTGAACTTAGTGTGGGGTTGTGAATGTGAAAGCGTTTATGGGTATGTTTTTTAATATTTACTACCCGGCCGACGCCGGGCGGGTCGTTCCTGAACTTTGAACTGCTCGCTGGCGTAGATGGGTGCGCGTTCGCCTTCAAAGCAGCGGGTTCGATTACCGGTGGTAATTTACCTAGAAAATTTCTCTCCACGAGAAATTTGTGTTCCTGGTTTTGAGTATGTTGTGAATACTTTGTTAATCTTGGATGTTTACGGCCCCCGATACAAGTCATTGAACTTAGGGTGGGGCTGTGAATGTGGAAGTGTGTTTCTTTGCATATTTTTTAACCGGGCGACGCCGGGCGGGTCATCTTTTGAACTGTCTACTCGCGTAAATGGGTACGCGTTTGCCTTCAAAGCAGCGGGATCGATTCGCGGTGGTAACAGAAGTTTTCTCCCTACGGGAAATTTGTGTTCCTGGTTTTTAATATGTTGTGAATCTTGGATGTTTACGGCCCCACGTTACAAGTCACTGAACTTAGTGTGGGGCTGTGAATGTGGAAGTGTTTATGTGTAGATTTTTTAACCGGGCGACGCAGAGTGGGAAATCTTTGAACTTTGAACTACCCACTGGCGTAGATGAGTGCGCGTTCGTCTTTAAAGCAGCGGGTTCGAATCTCGGTGGGAACACAATAACAAAAGTTTATTCCCCACGGGCAGTTTATATTTCTGGTTCTGGGTATGACATGAATGTTGTGTGTGTGGTGTTAATTGTTTACGACACAACTTATAGTACTTTTACAGTGAGGCTGTGAGTGAGAAAGCGTTTATATGTAAGCTTTTGTTTACCCGGGCAACGCCGGGCGGGTCAGCTAGTGTGTTAATATGTAAGTATGCTTGTTTTATCTTTACGCTGTAACGGCTAAACTGATTTGGCTAAAATTTCCAATGTACATAGCTTATATTCAGGATTAACACATAGGCTACTTTTTAAATTTATAAACGCGGGTGAAGCCGCGGGACACGGCTAGTTATATATAGAAAATACTCTGTATCCGTGGTCATGAAATGAATAAAATATAAATTTAACTAAAGTCGATAACGCAAAAGGTTGTTTCACTGCTAAAACTTTGTGTTGTACTTATAGGTACGTATAACTACTTAGACTACGTAGGTATCGCATCATATTGGTTTGATATGTGAAAGAAATATACTCGTTTAAGCAAGATAAAAGGCGAAAAATATAAGAATATATTATTAAGATTTCACGAATACACAAAAGTCAAATTTCAATTTTCGTTCGTAAGTTTTGTGAGTTTGAATTGGCTACACGGTACTCCATCTGTCAACTCACGAATTTTGTCACGAAGTTTCAGGTTTTCGTTGCCAATTGCACGCAACGTAACCCGAAACTTAATATTTGCTGAATTGTGTTAGACCCCCTGCGTGTTAAGAAAATATTGAATAAGTAAACTTGTTTGAAGTAATTTTATTGACAGTTTGCATCCACATTATCACTAAATACAATTTAAACGCAAGCAATGCTTAAAAAACCGTCTTCACCGCTTTGTCTTCGGAACCTTTGACCAGATTGAATGAATTAAATACGCATTATTAAGGAAAACTCAAAAACTACTGGTCAGATCTTGATCACATTTTAATGGGACCAGTTGGGAAGCACCAGCTTTCAACTAAAAAATCATCAAAATCGGTTCACCTAAAAAGAAGTTATGAGGTACACATAATAAATACAGTCAAATTGAGAACATTCAGCTTTTATGTGGAGTTGATTAAAACCAAGTTCAGCGGAAGGGCGGGTTTTACCTTTAAACGCAAAGTAACATAGTTATACGTATTGTTAATACATATAGCTCGACGCACAGAACTAAACATTACCAGAAAATTATCACAATTTCTCCCATATTTCTCTCTTTCAACAGCTTAGAAATAGATTTCCTCTGTCTACACCCATTTGTCTGTACCCACAATGGTTGCAGCGAGGTAACAATAGAACCTATTGTAAGATATTGTGTCATCCACAACCGCCCTATTGTCTCAGAAAGCGTCAGATAAAATCCGTCTCTCGCGCTTATTCCCGGACGGATTCAGTGAGCGCGAGTGCATTTCATCCGTTCCGAATTTCGGAAAAAATTTAGACCGTCAAAAATAAAATTGATTGCAAAATATATTCGAATGAAGCAGTGCATATGGTTGGGATTTAAATTGAATGAGTGGCAGAATGAAGGACTATTGACTGATAGATAAGAATATTGTGTTGTAAGTATAATACAATGTGTACAAATAATTACATCCAAAATATGCTACCGTATCCGACGTAAACGCGGTATACATCACCTGACGATCGTGATAACCATTCGTTTATAATATAATTAAACGCAAGCAAAGCTTAAAAAAACCGACTTCATCGCTTTATCTTCGGAACTTTGATGAGATTAGATTTACTAAACACGCATTATTGATTTTTACGAAATTTAGAATGTAGATAGTTAAGGTTCCGGAATAACATACAGGCTACTTTTTAATTTAACTAACGCGGGTACAGCCGCGGGGCACGGCTTGTGTGTAATAATGGTTATTAACCGTTAATACATAGCGAACGTGTATGAGTGTAGGCAAATCATATAAAGATGAAAACCGAGATTTTCGCCTTCGCTCCAATACTCCAATAGAAACCTAGTTCTAATTAAGTTTCTACCACTTTATCAGGGCATAACTTGACTATGACTGGACGTGGACCTTGAATTTTTTACTTGACTTTGACTGAAACATGTGACTAGGACTTCTATTATTAATCAAATATTACTGCTATCTACGGGCCAATTGCCTATATTTCCTAAAACTAAACTGAAACTATGTACAGCAAAGAACAAAGTTACCTAAAAGACATCGAGCTTATAGGTAACTCAATTATTAATTATGTTCTATTTGTAATATTTTATTAAGTTCTTAACACTGGCTAAATGCACAAGATGCAGCAGCCCAGTTGTTGATCAATGACATTAACATAAATGAAAATGATTGTACAAAAAAAAATGGTAATGTTTAGTATCTGAAATACCAATATTGCGGTCGTTCCCGGAAAACATTGTAAATACCTCGATGTTCCGACAGGATTAATCGACACCGAGCGACCGCATAGCAAACAAAAATTCAACTAAACACAACTTCAAACGAACATTGTTTTCCCGGCTTATTTTATTAAAACAACTTGGTCGACGCGGTTCATGCGGTTTAATCCTCTCCTCGTGGAACACCATGGCCATGGCAATTTAAAATATATGGAGTATATTAATCTCTCGTCATATGTATAGACAACCAGTAATAATTTAAACGTAAGCAAAGCTTTAAATAACCGACTTCACCGCTAATATTTTGGTTTTGGCTTGAACTAAATTACGAAATTAATTTTTTAAAATTTATATAGGGTCACCTCTAAAGTATAATCTACCAAACAAAAAATATTTTTGAGAATCGGTTTACAAATGGGGGAGAAAACGGTGAACATACATAAAAAAAATACATGCAGTCGAATATTGTACCTCCTCCTTTGTGAAGTCGGTAAAAATATGAAAATTAAAACTATCGTGAGTATTACACATAATTGATGTTGTGTACGACTTGAAACACGTCTAAATTTCGACTTACTTTGTAGTCGACTAGTTTCGGACAAATTTGTTGTCCTTCATCAGGATGAGTCAGACGCGCGATACGCAGAGGCGAGCGGCTGGAGCCTCGGCTCGAGCCGCTCGCTTCTGCGATAAATTTGTCCGAAACTAGTCGACTACAAAGTAAGTCGAAGACATGTTTCAAGCCGTACACAACATCAATTTCGGTAAAAATAGCTCGGGTTATTTATTACATAGTTTTTAATTAGTTGAGTTTTTAGGGAATCATATTTTTTTTAATGTCGAATTACACGTCCAGCTAGCGTTAGGAATATAAATTAATCGATGACCGCAGAGTTTGCTCCAAAATCCAAATTGTCAAAATTAAGGAAAAACCATTTCTACTGAACTTTACAAGTTTTATACGAAGGTGGATAAAACCGTTTCAGAATTAGAGATGTATTTTCATTTAGTAATAAGTATTCAATTTATTGGTAAAATGTCAATTTGCAAGTCACTTAAATAATAATTCATGCCAATGTAATGATAAAACTGGTACACAATTATGAAATTGTGTCACACTAATATTATAAATGTGAAAGTTTTTGAGTGTGTTTGTAAAAAAAAAAACAAATTTTGATGAAATTTGCTATAGAAGTAGGTGACACCCTAGATTAACACATAGGCTACTTTTTATCCCGGAATTCTTGTACATATCCGGGTAAAACCGCGGGGTGCAGCTAGTTAAAAATAATGACGAACAAAAGTTTGAGACGTTAGAAAATTTGTAATGGGTTTGGGCTAGACAAATGTGGCCTTGCGCTTGCTTCACCTGTCCTCTCCTTGCCTGGCCAGGCAAGGTGGAATAAGCTCTTAACAGAGTGAACGTAAAGACAAGGCAAACGCAGCTTCGGACATCCAGCGGCAGATGTGTCGACAATATCGTCAAACTTGCATAAAACTAGCACAACAAACAGTTGAATGGTAAAATATGATGCCCTAGCCTATCCCAGCAGTGTGATCAAAAGGACTGTCTATGGTGATCAAAAATAAAATCGCAATGAGTAAAAATATAGATAATAAAATCCATTGTAATATTTTTCAATAATAGAATCTTTAATCTTTATTTCACTAGGAGTCCGTAAATTCAAATTCCTAGAAAACGAACTCTATTGTTGAAAAGAAACATAAAACAAATAGCAAAGCTAGTGAGACCTAAAGAAAAGCCTTTTCCGGAACGCGCGACAATTTGTGGTTTCGCGCGATGACAAAATGCTGTCGTTTGCCTTTGGGACGCCTACGTTTTCCGGACCGGAGGGCGGTCGTCGTACTTTTATACAAAAGAAAGATATATACAGTAGTTTAACTCTGTACGCGAAGCGCGAGCTTGTTATGGAAGTCAGTGACTGTGCTGATGCGGTTTGTTGATACAAACAAAAGCGACGCAGGCTATTGGTTAAAATAGCTAAGATACATGGCAACAAATTGTAAAAACCTATTACTGGTCAACTTTATTTGTTACTTCGAATAATAAGTATATTATTTAATCAAATAGATTGTATGATTTACAAACCACGTCTCGCAGCGTCGCGTCGCCCTCGTCCCTCGACTTAAGCACCAAATTCCATTACAGAGATTACACTCACCCCCTCCCCCACAAAGACAGATATACTCATCACACACACCCATAAACACACATTCACATACTCGAACATTCGGTCTACTAAACATTAGTGTAATGTAATGTTAATAGTTAACCTTGGTTGATTGAAAAAACCTTAAGTAACGTAACCAACCAATAATTAAACCAAGATCTAAATTAAGTCTTAAATCAAGTATTGGCTCGCCGGTCAAAGGACTCAAGAGCACTGGTCTTTAGCGGATCCATCCCAAAAGTGGCCTGCAGTACTCCAAACGATCGGACTTGAGCTTGATACTAATTGAGAAGCCACCCCGGTGTGGAGTACTACTTAAACTTTGCAAAAAGATCTAGTTTCTTAGCGGCCAGCTGAGCACCGCCTTCGATGTAAATGTCAAAGTTAAGATTTAACGATAAGGTAACACTAATTCCATCAGCAAATAAAGCTCGACTACTGTCTCTCGGTTTTATATCCCTTCACTTTTTATTCCTACGACCCGAGTAAAAATGTAAAGTGACTCCTTTTTTGCCCTTCAGTAGACGACCCGTGAGGCCCGAAAATGTTTTCCAAGATTTATGCATAGGATAATTTAATAACAGCGTACAGCCACCTGCCGAGTCATGTTTTGTAGACAGAAAAACTTTGTTATGTAAAACGTTGTTTATTTTATACCTTGATTAAAAGAGATTTTGCAAACAAGATGATTGAGTTAGATGGTGCTTGTTAACATGCAACGTTAAAATAATTAGCTGTTAGGGAATAATTACTCTACACGCCTAATGCCTGTGGATTCTAATATTAAACTAAAATTACAAATATCGAATTTTTGGATGGTTTTATTTAACTTGCAATGTTTGTATATTAGTTCTTTGTCTCGGTGAAATGTTGCAAGCTGAATCAGAACCACTTTTTACGCTTTACACTTTATCGCTGTTTAGATCGTACCGCTGCACCAGGGGTTGGCAACCTTTTGAGTCGGAAGAGTCAAAAATTACAATTAACAAAATTTCAAAGTTTTATATAGCCACAAGGTTTTTTCTTGCCAACGATAATACCTACTGTACTATGAGTATCGTATAGAAAACGCTATGCACGCAATATACCTACCTAATCATCCCATAATTTACTTGTTTCAACTGTATAAATGTACTTTTTTGCTACCTTTGGAGGCTTGTTAATGGCTCGATAGAAATGGCGCCTAATGCTCGTTAATCGATTCAGAACGTTTTATTTAATGTTTTTTTTTAATAAATAATATTTGCGTACGAAACTAAAGAGACGCAGCTTCACATCCGAAGAGCCGCATGTGGCTCGCGAGCCGCAGGTTGCCGACCTCTGCACTACACTATTGGAAGCTATCTGAAGTGACTATAAATACAAAATTACCTATTTGGTATTTTTATTTTTCGGCTGTTTCTTTAGGTTTCTCCTAATTAACTCTCATTCAAATCTTTTTGTATTAAGGCGAAAAAACAACATGTTGGTTGAGCCATTTTCGAGTTTTGCGAGTTTACTTAACGCACGGCAATTACAATTATTTTCCATTTAATATATTAGGTAAGATAAGCTAAAGCTAAGCTTGACCCCTGTCTCATTTGTTACCAACAAAGAATGATGAAGTGATGATGTTGTGAATACTAAGTCTGGAGTGTGACTCTCAGTGACAGATCTACCACTACCATGGAGGATTGCTCTAAAGTGCTCAAGTCCACTAACAGTATGTTGATCTCGTATAGGGCTATAAATGTAAGTTCAGTAACATGGACTAGTTCAGGTTTACGTCCTTGAGATAACTAATTAATAATGTCTGGTGATAATGTAGAACTTCCACCAAAGTGAATTTTAATTGTAACATACATTGTGAAGTACTCGAAATTATACTCTTGATCAAACCTATATCAGTTACATTACGTAGAAATAATATAATGATACTCAGTACGCTCGAAGCAACTTATCAGTGGTGATATAAAGTAAATAAATAAGCAAATTAGGTACTTACACGTGCCATGTTTTCTCAATCGATTCTTGTTAGATGTAGACTATACATTTGGTTTCATATGTTAAACTGCCTGTTAGGTACGCATCCGCCTCCTAAGCAAATTATTCGGGGATCGGATCCAATTCCCGGTGGAAACACAAGTTTTCTATAGTTTTCTAAAGTGTAATTCTTATACGCATATTTGAATTAAAAAAAATTATTACTTAATAATAAAATACACCAAATAATAGTTTGGTTGTATGAAGTTAAATACGCTAGTTCACTTATTTTCTGACACGTTTTCACGCCTGAACCACTGTACCGATTTTGATGAAATTTGGTAGAAAGATAGATTTAAGGTAACTTACTTGAGAAAGGACATAGGCTACTTTTTATCCCGGGATTCCCGCGGATCCGGGACTTACGCGGGTATAACCGAGGGGCGCTGCTAGTTTCACATTTATATTAAAAAACAAGTCTATAACTACCACAGTTTGTTGTTGGCTGACGCTCAAAGAAAGAAGGCTCTTTTCTCAAACAATAGTTCCAGTGTTCTTTTAAATCTTGTGGTGAAACTTGTGACACAAAAGATGAACAACTTACCTATTGTTTTCATATGCCTGCGAAAAGGAAACCGCTGTCAACTTCTCAAACATTTGTTTTTTATAATGACATACCAATTTTGTTTGGTACACTACGATCTAGTCGAGTAATTTAATTTTGACCTAACCTGCTAAATAGATAAGTATCCAATAAAACTTTTCCCAATCTTAACTCAAACTTTTTTAAAGGGAAGACACTTTGTTCATGTGCTTTGTTAATAGCTATGTTTCGATATCACATCACGACACAAACTCAAAAGGTGTAGTTCTCTTAAGCCTTCTCTTTAAGTCTGAGTTGCCAAGGAGCTGGATTGCTTCAACATTCACATGGTGATGAAGTCTTTGTTCATAAGCTTCAGTAAGTCTTTTTATAACACAAGCGACGATTTCCACTTTTAAATCCCGATGAAGATCGTAATTTCTATTGTACTATTTAAAACATAAGTGACTATAAATGGAATCAATTTTATACCAAATTTTTGGTGGTGGTATTTTTAAAACATTGTTCAATCAAGTTTAAATTCAATAGTTTTTATCGGCTGTCAAAATCATGGGTTTATTTATGAAATGTAATAAAACAGAAACACTTTGACGCTCACAGCGTCTCACTAAACTCGTGTGTGCCGGAAAATTTAACGTCACACAGATACACCCACAACCAGAAACACGAATTCGCATTTGGGAGAAAACTTGTGTTTCCACCGAGATTGAACCCGCTGCTTAGACGGCGAACGCGCACCTAATTGAGCCAATAGGCAGTTCAATATAGGGTAAACTTGGAAGAGATGCCTACAGTTTTGAAAACAAAAATCATTTACGATCAACGGAATGCATTTTAAAAATGGCATCTTTAAGTTAACATCTGATAACCGAGTCAAAGGCTATTGACGAAAGAAAAATAAATTACAAAAAAATGTTCTCAAAATGTATTAACTAAATGTTCCGGAGATTATTTTCATAGCTCTGTACGATTACACTTAACTTTTTTATGTAAAGTTCGCAAAATTCGCATAAATAGGGAATATCTTGCACAAAAACTTGCTTTGGGGTGATAGACGATCGACTGACACAAATAGAATGCGTTCTAATATTGGTTACTTCTGTTTTTTTCAACCTTATTTTTTATAGGCGTCTCTTCCTTGTAGGCCTCTCTTCCAGGTTTACCTTATATGATATTATATCTCCCAGGTTTACCCTATAAGATATAAGATAGAGGTTTGTATCCCGGTCAGGTCAGAACTTTTTCAAGTCATATGTGGAACTAGTTGAAGTTTCTCTCCACAAAGATATTTTAATAATTAGCGACACTTAGATGGATCCGCCAAATACCAGTTAAAAGCTCTTGAATCTATTGTCCGGCGAGCCAAAAGACTCATTGGCGACAGTAAGCTAAGACCAGGTTGCAAAGTCACCGACGTAAGTTGGCAAGCTTATCGATTTTCTATCGCTTACATTTTGGAGAGTGTATACTTATGCACACAGGAATTACTTGAGTTAATTCCTCCATGCCCATTTTACCATCGAATAACAAGACAAACTTCAAATATCATCCATTTATGGTCGACCTAACCCCAGTTCGCTTGAAGCGTTTCGCTTCTACGTTCATCATCCGTACAGTAACAAAGACGCAGGCAATGAGATTCACTCCCTAAACTCATTGCCTGCGTCTTTATTCCCCGAATGGCATAATGCCTTGGGAGTCTTCAAATCTCGAGTGAATAGGTATCTTCTAGGCAAGCATGTCACATCTTCGGCCGCATCATCACCTTCCATTTGGTGAGATAGTGGTAAAATGATTGCCTATTCTGCATTAAAAAATGCCGTTGGCGTGCATCCGGCCTAACTATGGAGCGACCTACATCTGCGTTAAAATCCCTCCTGGAATCAAATTAGTTAATGTAATAATTTTTATATACAAATAATTATAATCTCAGAAGTAGGAAAGTACTGTGTAATTAAAATTACCATTAACTAAAATAGGCAAAAAGTGGGTAAGTAAAGAGAGTACCTACCCACTTTTAACATTCGAGCTAGTTTGCCCTACGCTACGTAAAGTTTTAATTATTTGGGATCTAAAATTGTATCTGTTTTGCAAAACCTTAAAAATACTTTTGTAGCCACGGTGAATTTCGGTGAACTGTCGTAAATTCGCAAAGTGACCTTTATGTTCAGCCAATTTCACATTTAACCTTTTTTTATGTGTCGTAGAATCTGGCAATAAACCTACGCTCAATGTCAATACCTGAATACGTCCTTGTGTAATTTTGTTATTTCGTCCATTTGATATAATCCCTGGATTGAAACAAATTATTCACCGATCAACTCAATAGCAGTATGGGATCTCGCGCAGTAATTTTATTATATAGACTATTACATACATGTTGTCTTAAATATTATATTGTTTTGTTATCTCAGAAAGTGGTCAATTTTTTTTGACTGATCACCTAAAGTCGATTTGTTGCATATATGATGCTTTTATGGTGCATTTAATCCCGGTTCTAGTGATGAGTAATGATGGAAAAGGTACTTACGATTGTATAAATAAGTGACCAGTCCGCTATACAACAGTGTTTTTTTTTATTTTTCAATTTATTTATTGTACTATTTAACTTTTACATTCTAGTAATAAGTTAAACTAGCTAAAATATACATTATATCATAGATTATATTGTCATCATTGTCAGTAGGAATTCGCGTTCGTGTGTTGCGTGGTTTTGTGCGTGTGTGTGTGCGTGTATGTGCGTGCGTGTGTCATTTTAGAACTGTAAGAATATTTTCAGTTTTATAATAATAATTATAATAATTGAAATTTCGTTATGTAAGTATCAGGGGTATTTGCGACACCCATGAAGCAGGGGTATTTGCGACTGTAATAAGTTTTAAAAATAGGCAGTCGAAATACTTTTTCTGAGTGGCGACGATTTATTTGGTTCCGTGGGCGGTTATTGATGAATTCTGAAGATGAAAATCTGTCACACAGTCTAAACCTTTGTTTCTCGAAACAATGACTCAGTGGGGAATCGAAACAGTAGAGATTTCATAACCTTGAGAACAGCGCGTTGAGCTCTTACTAGATGAAGGAATGTAGATTTAGCGCATCCGCCCCAGGCATCAATACAGTACCTTAAAAGTGATTGGCATACTGTAAATAAATTGACCTCATTACGTCGTCTGCGACATGGCGAATGTTTTTAAATTAAAGATTTTCATTAATATGCGCTTTGTTATAAGACGATAGCTTCATGTCAAATATTTTATCAAAATCCTTTATTCACATGGGCCCCAAAGAGGCACTCATGAAAGTTATTGACTCTACAGCCAGATTTGCAAAATTGCAGACTTAATGAATAATAATAACCATTAAAACAAACCATAATAGCTGATGAAAGTTATACGAGTAAGTATCCATAATTCTGCCACAGACACGACTCTAAGCAATCACTTCTTCTTAACTTGATAATAAAGCCACGTATACTAACATATACACGTAGGAATAGAATCGAGTACCTAGTTAGCTGTAATTTTATTCGAAAGGGCTTATTTTCTACAATCACGATGGCTTACGTAGGTCCCCGAAAACTTCATCAAGTTTTAATATGGTTATGGAAAAAAATATTATTTACTTACTCTATTGTACAATAGTGGTATTATTTAAATGATATACCTTCAAATAGGGTATCTCTGGCTAGCACTATACTCTATTCCAGCCTTAGACACTAGTTCCCGTTTTAAAATAAACCCTAGCGTCTATATAAGTAAGTAGACCCAGTTGGCGCAGTGAACAGGTGTCTGCCCTCTGCGCCATGGGTCCTGGGTTCGATTCCCGGCAGAAGCACAAATTCCTTCCCACGGGATATTTGTGCTTCTGGTTCTGGGTGTAATGTGTGTGTGTGATTGAATGTTTCCGGCACCCGCGATGCAAGTCTTTGAACTTAGTGTGGGGTTGTGAGTGTGAATGTATATCATATCCGCACCATCACCCCTACAAGAATTGTGATAAACGAGTCGGGTAATTTTATATATTTGTTCCTTCTTTGATGGCCTAGGGTTTGACCACTATCTCACCTGATAGTAAGTGATTATTTGGTCAAGGATGATATTTAATTTTTACATAATATGTACTATACAAAGGTATGTATAAAGGCTGGTTTTGCGGCTGAATCAGATAAGAATCTCAAAAGGCGCAAGTATAGTTCTTGATAGTGGTTATATATTTGTGCCTTTTGGGATGCTCCCGGTTTGAACGAACTCAACGTCTCACATTGGCATCGTTGGGACCGGGAGCACATACAATCTTCAAAGAATTATCAAGGCGCTTGATCGATGCAACTCGTGACCAAAATGCCGGCAAATATTTTCGATAAAGATTGAGCATTGCCATTTAAGGTGGTAATGCTGCCAACATTTTGGGTACTTTGCCAACTGGTAGCGGTCTATTAGATTAAGTTTTGTACATATTTATATCTAGTTAGAGTTTTAATTGAATTTTTAGTTTAATGTAACATAATTATATGATGCAATAATATACATGTAACTCATAAACGTATTATCCATGAAAGTATATATTTCATATTATTACTGCACTTAAAAAAAAGAGTTCAGTCATCATGTTGAATGACTATAGACGGCCTGAAAAATTCTAACACCAGAAACAATTAGTCCAAACGTTAAGCAAGCAAGCGGCATAAAGATTGTTTTGTAGGAATGTGGATGTAATAGAAATAGACAGAAGTAGAGGAAGGCCAAAAAAAGATTAAAGTTTTGTGTAAAAATTTACACAAGTAAAAAAGGAATGACGACGGCTAACAGATGAAAGTGGACGTAGAAAACATATTGTGCCTCCATATAAGGACAATGAGATGTTATGAACTAAAGCAAAAATTGCTTTAGTTTCTTTCTATTTAAATAAAGCCCTCAAACTAAAATGTAAAGCGCACAATTATTCGATGTTTTCGTCTGATCACTGAAATACAAACAATAACAATCAGATTAATAGGAATGCGGCAATATCAATAAATATTTGTTATTCCTATTACTTTTCCCCTCTGTGTCAACAGTTATGTTTATCTCTAGTTTTCGTCCTAACGGAATCCGTAAATCAGGTTATATTATTGTAAGCAAAAACATGATTAAACAGAAGTGGTACGAAGTTCCCATAAAGTTATTTCACTGATTGTGTTAAAATTCATAAATACGCCATGCATTAGAGGCAAACTTCACAAGCGCTTTTTGGCGACTACATAATATTTATTTCTTTAATTATGCACACATGAACAATAGTTATTTACATACTTATAGGTAAGCATGACATGTAACCTGGATAAAAAGGTGTAACAAATAATACATAAACAGTTTATTTTATTATAGACACTCATTAACTATAGAAATACTTGAGTTTTTCCAAGATAACTCAAATATGTCTATATTTTAATGGACTATCTATTTTATGGGAACGCTACCCACTGGTAGTGGGCTTGAGCACTTGAGTTACCTATAAGCTCGATGTCTTGTAGATAACTTAGTTCTTTTCTGTATATAGTTTTAGTTTAGTTTTAGGAAATATAGGCAATTGGCCCGTAGATAGATAATTCATCACTCGTAGATATAAGAACCTTCTTCCATATATTCATTAAGGGTATACATAACATAACTTTATTAAAAATTGTCGAAGTTTAGTTTGGAAAATCTTATTTTTTATTTCATTTTTTATCTGCTCTAGGTTTGTATTATATATTTTTTTATTAGCATATATTCAGGGCCTTTCTTAAACATTTCTAGTATTTTCTGATAGTTATAGTTTTATTTGTACCTACTGTCTTCGTGGGGTAAAGTAGGGTCGACAGCTCGAACGCTGGCGCATATTATTAATTATACGTACATATTTTTTCTGGAGGATTAATTGATCAGCGTCCGTGCTATATATACAATGTGTAACAGAAAGGTGGTCTAACAGGAACTTCTGCATTCGCGGCAGCACCATGAATATTGAGTTATGATGAATTAAAGTTTAAAAAAAATATGTCATTTGCAACCCTATTTGTTCAGCTACCTTTCTACACCACATAGCCTTTGGACATCTGACAGTGGTGGCCATAACAAAGGTCAAGGTCACGCGCCACAGATGTAATCGTAGGGTTGGGATTTTTTTTTTTGTACCGAACAAATATCTCCGATTTCCGCACATGTAACTCTAAGGTTGTGAAAGTATTTGAAAAATATATTTTTTTATTTTTGTACGTAAAAAATTATGTCCGATTTCGACTTTCGTTCTCTGGCAGACGTTTCCTGGCACGATACACATACACACCACCAAGTATTACAGTACATATTTACAGGTTGTATATCTATATATAGCGATATACCTTGGTTAATATTATTTCTGTATTAGTCATTTAAGAATGCTTAAAAACTTATGAATGATAAAATACGTAAAATAAATAATATGAGAGATCCTATTATTTATTTTACTTCTTTTAACCTACTTTTACCGACTTCCCAAATAAGGAGGAGGTACTCAAGTCGACTGTATTTTTTTTTTATGTGTGTTACCTCATAACTTCTCTTCACGTGAGCTGATTTCGAATTTTTTTTTTTAGTTTGAAAGATGTTTTTTTCTAATTGGTCCCATTTAAATTTGAACAAGATCTGATCTGTTCTTGGCATATCGTCAATAATGTCTATTTTGTGATGTTCTCGTTTATCCGACTTCAAATGTTACCTCATAAATTCTTTCGTTGTGAGCCGATTTTGATGATTCTTTTTTTATTTGAAAGCTGGTGCTTTTTATATAATCCCATTGAAATTTGATCAAGGTCTGATCTCTAGTTTTTGAGTTATAGTCAATAATGCGTGTTTATACATTAAATTTGATTAAGGTTCCGATGATAAAGCGGTGAAGTCGGTTTTTTAAGCTTTGCTTGCGTTTAATTACTTGTATCGATATGGATAAATATGGGAGCGAAATGCGACATCGCTTCACTATTGTAAATTAACGCTACCCACTGGTAGTGGGCTTGAACACTTGAGTTACCTATAAGCTCGATGTCTTGTAGGTAACTTAGTTCTTTGCTGTACATAGTTTTAGGAAATATAGGCAACTGGCCCGTAGACTTACTATACTAGAACATTCGAACATTCAATCTAAAATACAATTTATTAGTATGAAATACAAAACTTATGAGCTAAAGCAAAGTGAAGTAAACCACGTAGCAAACTCGAGCTTACAGCAAAAACAGGACCATTTGAGATGGAA
Organism: Lomographa bimaculata; assembly: GCA_948107665.1. NCBI lineage: Eukaryota > Metazoa > Arthropoda > Insecta > Lepidoptera > Geometridae > Lomographa > Lomographa bimaculata. The sequence goes on along the minus strand of OX403604.1, from coordinate 9,012,208 downwards.
ACCATGATTATGTAATCTTCTTTGTGAGCTAGTTACCAATGCGAGCTAATTCACATTTATCTTGGCAATGGGGTAAGGAGTCTAGAATCCTTCAAAGCCATTAACCCTCCAAAGCCGGGGGCTACATATTTCACTTGAGCGCAATAGACACTTAAAACAGTATCTAAATTACGTCAAAATATTTTAGAATTTGTAAAGAAGCCGAATTGGAGTGGATTTATTTATTTATTTAACTCTTTCTTGCCCAAAGGAGGAACATAGGGTAGACTTAGCGCTAAAAGCATTTTCTACCAGTCAACCACTCATGGTTGAAAAGAGGAGGCTGTAGGCATGCATCGAAAATAAAAAAGTGGTAATAAATGACAAATAAAATATATCATTCATCGTAGTAGTACAATGGACGGTCTTATCGCTTAAAGCGATCTTTACCAGATAACCATTGGATGGACAGTAACAAAACGAGGAATAGATGGTGGTGTACAAAAAATAATATAGTAGGTACATAATTATTCACAACTACTCTAGATACTAATCTAATATATAAAATTCTCGTGTCACAGTTTTCGTTGCCATACTCCTCCGAAACGGCTTGACCGATTTTGATGAAATTTTTTGTGCTTATCCGGTATCTATGAGAATCGGCCAACATCTATTTTTCATCATCATCATCATCATCACTTTTCATCATTATCAACGCGGGTGAAACCGCGGGGCGCAGCTAGTATATAAATTAAACAATAATATATATTAATAATAATTATTATACATACATAAATACTTAAAAAGAATTAAAGAAAAGAACATAAACTTCAATATGCAGCGGTTTAAAAGTTGTTAATTATTTACCAATACCGGAAATAAACGGTTGATTCGGCGTCAACCTACAGATCATTTTGCGCAAAGTTTACATACTGTCTAACCGTGAAAGGGTGGTTCTTTGCAAGATCCGATAAGATTACCAAGACGTCGGTCACAGTCGCGAGACAGTCCAAGTTTGAGTAGATTACCTCGGCGCTAAAAACCGCTTGAGGCCCGTCGCTTCCCGAACGAATTATAAATTAACTTGTTTGTTGGATGAGAAATTAATTAAGTATTCTTTTGCAATATTAATCTTGGAATAGCTACTCGTATAGCCTATATAAAGCGAAATTTGCTGGTGTATTTATATTTGTTGGTTCGCCGTATTACGAAATTATTTGGTTGAAACCATCAAAAGTAATCCACGTAATCGTATTTTATGGTGGGACTTATCACAGGTCACTGCGAACTAAATAACCACATGTATAAGACTGGCGCCACTGATGGTCCCTTATGTCGTGGCTGCCTACGGGAGAATGAAACTGTGGAACACGCGATGTTACACTGTGAAGCCACAAAAGAAATACGAGCCAAAATTGGGATACATGAACATTCCCATGAAACATAGTCATCATGCACACCTACATCCTCACCACTGGAACAATTGTGCCAGCGACCCAAAGCCGCACTCCGATATATAAAGGAGTTGGGGTGGCTGGGCTAACTGCTGGCAGGGGGAAATGCACAATACACCCCAGCGGGACGTCAGTGCAGGCCTCATCGCCCCCAGTTAGAATTAGAATTAGAATCACTCGCGGTTTGATTTTAGCTTCGTTGCAAGACTATATAGTTTATGATAAAAGAGCACGGAATGCTCCGAAACTAGTCTCACAACAGTGAGAAACTGACCGTGAATGAAAACGCGTACTTTTTTTTTTTATTTGTTACAGGCTAGTGTTCGACCACTATCTCACCTGATGGGAAGTGACGATGTGATCGAAGCTGGTAAACACATATACTATTAAACACATGTACTATTGAAAAAAATCGATATTTCGAAAACTACAAACTATTTTTAGACAGTGGCTCGGTTGTAAGCACACCTTCCTCATATAGTACCATAATTTTCTGACAATACTAATCAGTGACATTTTTGTTGCATTTCTTCTATATATTAATAACAACTACAATATTTTGCCTTTTACCAATCAAAAGATATTTGGATGTCATTTACATATAACTTATTACTCCTAGTACAATAAAGTAGGTTTAGGTACTTTTTTATTCTTGTTGTAATATACAAATTTATATCCATTGATCACTTAGATGAATTCCTGTTGCAATAACGATATCATGCGGTCAGTAGTTTTTTATTACCGACTTCCCAAAAAAGGAGGAGGTACTTAAGTCGACTGTATTTTTTTTAATTTTTTTTTATGTGTGTTACCTCATAACTTCTATCCACGTGAGCCGATTTCGAAATTTTTTTTTTTAGTTTGAAAGATGTTGCTTTCTAATTGGTTCCATTTAAATTTGATCAAGATCTGATCAGTAGTTCTTGAAATATTGTCAATAATGTCAATTTTGTGACAAATAATGCGTACTTTGACGATGTTCTGGTTTACCCGACTTCAAAAGTTACCTCACAACTTCTTTCGTTGTGAGCCGATTTTGATGATTCTTTTTTTATTTGAAAGCTGGTGGATCAAGGTTCCGTTCGAAGTTGGTTTTTTAAGCTTTGCTTGCGTTTAATTATTTTACAATGATTGTTTTTTTTTCTTCGATCCTCTGAAAAAAGATTGCGCTTTTTTAAACATAGTCTCTTAAAATTACCCCTATTAAAGAGACAAAATTGCCATAACATTGTAATTTCTTTAAAAAAATAGTTTTGCTGGGCTAAATATGGCCAATGGATAGCTCTATTCATTCTTTTACTAAATAATTCAACGCAAGCAAAGCTTTAAAAACCGACTTCACCGCTTTATCCTCGGAACCTCGATCAGATTAAATGTATCAAACTCCTATTATTGACGATAACTCAAAAACTACTGATCGGATCTTGATCAAATTTAAATGGGACTAAAGGGAAAACAACAGCATTCAAACAAAATAATTCAGAATCGGTTCACGTGGAAAGAAGTTATGAGGTAACACATATAGAAAATACAGGAAGATCCAAATTATAAAAACATTCCCGAGGGAAATCTGAGATTTTCAGTTGTGGGTGTGATGCGAATGTTTCCGGTACCTACGTTACACGTGAAACATAGAAGTATTTTTTTAATGCCAGGTATACCAAAATGTAAGTAGATATATTTTTTTAAGATGGGATACAATAGTCTCGTATTCTTTTATTTTTAACGACTTAAAAAAAGGAGGTTCTCAATTCGAATGTATGTTTTTTTTTATTTTTTTTTATTTGTGACAGGTTAGTTTTTGACCACTATCTCACCTGATGGTAAGTGACGATGTGATCGAAGCTGGTAAACACACTAGACCTGGAATACGCAGGCTCTCAAGGATAACTGCCGGAACACCGTATTTGGCTTGGCGGCAGACTTTCAACTTGATGTTTTTTTAAATGAAAAATTTTTTTGGTGCGTTGAACACTTTGTTGGGCGAAAAAAAAATCAATTAACTCGCGTCATCGTCACCGAACCCTTTCCATGAACTGTATGTAGACTGTGTTTATTATATTTTATATAGTTTTCACTTCTATCGGCAGTCCCCAAAGACTGCCCCGCATGTTTTTGTGTGTGTGTGTGTGTGTGTGTGTGTGTGTGTTACGCGATAATTCCGCCAATAATGAATTGATTTTGATGTTTTTTTTGTTTGGTAGATAAACAGAACACAGCCCGCTCTTCAGGTCTGCAGTCACGGACCAAATTCGAACTGCCAGGGTGTTTTGACACGCTTATTACGAAATTGAATGTAATTTTGGTCTGAAACAAACCTTTCTTTTCTTTTCTTTTGTCTTCAAATGAATATTTTACGAGTTTTCGACCGAAAATAAATGTTGTGGGCGGCAAGCGGCTCATTTTGCGATTCGGTTTTTAGGTCTTCAGCCATGAACCAAATTTAAACTGCCAGGAAGTTTTTACATGTTTACCACGAATATGAATGAAATTTTGATCTGAGGCATAAGGGACGCCCTGCCGCACCCAAATTTTTTTGAATTTTTTTTCTTTTTTTTTACTTCAAATGAAGATTTTACGAGTTTTCGACCGAAAATAAATATTGTGCGCGGCATGCGGCCCATTTTGGTATCCACTTTTAGGTCTGCAGTCACGGATCAAATTCCAACTGACAACTGACTTCAGAGATGACCCCATATACATTTTATCGAAATCGATCAAGCCGAAAATAAAATATCATCGGCGAAGTCGGTTTTTTTAAGCTTTGCTTGCGTTGCAATTATTCGAATTATAAAACTCCCTTCCGTCATTCTAGGCTGCGCCTCTACTAAAGGAATGTTCCTGTCACGGCGAATTGATGATCGCCGGTAACACAAGTTTCTGAACTAAGTGTGCGTCTTAAAACTGCGAGTCTTTCAAATACTCATTTATAGATAAACATTGCCTATACATGTCGTATAGTAGATATTGTTTATACATTTAAATATCGAGTAATATTTGTTTATTGTTATGTATACACAATATACATATACATATAAATTTACAGTATAATCTGGGAGTCTTCAAGTCTAGAGTGAATAGGTACCTTCTACGCAAGCATGCTACATCTTCGGCTGCATCATCGCTTTCCATCAGGTGAGATAGAGGTCAAACGCTTGCCTATCATATAAAAAAAATATCAAAAAAATATATGTATATAGAAATTATATTATGTAAAGGTAATATTGCATTTAGTTGTAATCCATCATCATCATTATCTCAACCGTAAAAAGTCCACTGCTGTAAACAGTGGCTGTATATAGGCCTCCCCCAAAGATTTCCATAAAGACCGGTTGTAAACGGCCTTCATTCAGCGTCTTTCTGCGACCTTCATTACAACCATCCACCTAGTGTAATACATGCAATACTTTTTAATATTAAATGTTTACGACCCAGTTGGCGCAGTGGACACGTGCCCGCCCTCTGCGCCCTGGGTCCTGGGTTCGATTCCCGGCAGCAGCACAAATTCCTTCTAAAGGGATATTTGTGCTTCTGGTTCTGGGTGTAATGTGTGTGTGATGTGAATGTTTTCGGCACCCACGATACAAAACTTTGAACTTAGTGTGGGGCTGTGAGTGTGAATGCGTTTGTTTGTTTGTTGTCTTTTCCTATACAGCCGCAAATATTTGTATAATTCTCTAATGCGGTAGTAAAATGATCTTTACTAAGCTCACAAACCCTGGAGTAATTAAGCACACTACAATATTGAGGATAGTTGTGTGAGAGTGTTTGTACAGGACGTTTCACAACAGTATCTATGTATGTACATTCATTATGCGGACTGCAAAAGAGTGGAATTCCTTGCCTGAGTCTGTGTTTCCTGATAAATACAATATGGGTGTCTTTAAGTCACGAGTGAATAGGCATCTTCTAGGCAAACGTGCTCCATCGTCGACCGCATCGTCACTTACCATCAGGTGAGATGGCGGTCAAACGTTTGCCTATCTAGAATAAAAAAAAATAACGTCTGAGTGGAATTTATAGCTTTATTTTATACAAATAAATAAATAAAAAATACATGTAAATACGTGTGTTCTATCACAGTTATTGACTTTGACTGTCTGGTGATTTAAAATAGTGTTATGAACTACTAAAATATTTATCTGAAAGTAGAAATGATCGTGAGTATGTATTGACTTGTTTCGAACAATTGGATGTCCTTCAAAGTAAGTCGACGATTTTAGTGTTTCAAGCCGTATATAATATTAATTCATTCAAATATTTTTTACTTAACACTCTAAATTCACACAGAATACGTAGACTCATTAAATATGTTTTAAAAGTACGTACTTGTTCCTTACTCTCTCTCTAATAGAGTTATATAACATGCAAAATAAAACTTACACACATACAAATAATAAAGTGCCCGTTGGCTTAATTGGGTGGCGTTCGCCTTCTAAGCAGGGGTTCTAATCGGGTTCGATTCCCGGCGGGAACACAAGTTTTCTCCCCATGGAAAATTTCTGTTTCTGGTTCTGGTTGTGATTGTGTGTGTGATGTGAATGTTTCCGGCACCCACGACACAAGTCATCGAACTTACTGTGGGGCTGTGAGTGTGATAGCGTTTATGTTTATTTTATGTTTATAAAAACAAGCAGAGTGGAATTACAATCAATCGACTAGGTCAATATTAAGGATAGCATAGTTTAAGAAACTTGTGTCTTAAATAGTTATCATCAATAATCTAGTGTGTTTACCAGCTTCGATCACATCGTCACTTACCATCAGGTGAGATAGTAGTCAAACACTAGCCTGTCACAAATAAAAAATAAAAAAAACAATAAGAGCTGTAAATCATCGGTTACACGGAAAATATTTGGTGCGTTCGGTGTATTAAGAGGAAATATATTATTCATCACACATTACACATAAACTATCTATTCTTCCACCAAAATCTAAGATGGTGTAGAGAAAAGCGTGCCCGCGCTAAACCTACTTGTTAAAATTCCTTGTGGTTCGCTTGATCGAACTTCGCGGCAGGAGCGGTCTACTTTACGCCGAATGTTTCGTGTGTAATCATGGGTGTAATAGATAATTTACGGCCCTTTAAGATGACCTTACAATACAACAATGGGCTATTACAATTTCTATTTATATGTAACTAGCCGTGCCCCGCGGCTTCGCCCGCTATTATCAAGTTAAAAAGTAGCCTATGTGTTAATCCCAGGTATAATCTATGTACATTCCAAATTTCATCCGAATCCGTTCAGCCGTTAAAGCGTGAAGAGGGAACAAACATACTTACACACTTTTTTTTTTATGTTTTTTTTAGTTTTAGGTTTTTTTATGGTTGATAGGCAAGCATTTGACCACTATCTCACCTGATACTTATTCACTCTTGATTTGTAGGCTGCCAGATTATACCACTCAGGAAACAAAGACGCGAGCAATGAGTTCCACTCCGTAGAAGCGAAACGCTTCGAGCGAGCTAGAGGTATGTCAACAATGAATGGATGACGTTTGACTGTTTGTCTTGTTGTTAGATGGTAAATATAGGCAATTAGCCCGTAGATAGCATATTTAAGCCCATTAACATTTCATCAACTAGATTAATCCTAAGGATTGATAGGATGTTATGATTGCTGTTTTAATTAAAGGAATATTTTATTTCGTTCAAAGTATTTACTCACTACTGATTTTTGGGAAATTTGTTTTCTATTCTGTATTTTCTAGATTTTTGACAATAAATTCAGTCTAAACCGCACCACTTTGTCAGTCAAATTAGAGTAAGGCAAGCATAAATATAAACGCTTTTACACTCCCACTCCCACACTTAATTTAAGGACTTATGCCGTAGGTGCCGGAAACGTTTACATCGCACACAATCATACCCAGAACCAGAAACACCAATTTCCTTGTGTACACACCTGGAATCGACCCCGACCCCCTCCTTAGAAGGTAGATGCGCAACAACCTTCGCTATCAGACAATGGCTGGCTAAATAGATTATTATGAATTTTTATGTGAGCTGTCAGTATCTAAGCATTATATTTTTTAGTCAAGAAATTAGTCAAAATACTTTCATTGGTCAATCTATATAAATCTTATTCACAAATTTGTTTCCATAAAAATGTCATAAAAGCTCAATATAATAGCTGCGGGCTTACATTTAAGCATTTCACGAGGAACAAATTTATTTCATGGCAATGTGCTAATGAATTCAATATTGAGCTTGTGCTTGAGTAGTTCCCGAAATTGTATATAATTTTGTTAGCTTCTGTAATGTGATCGTGCTTTGAAGTAGGCTGTCAGAGGTACTTTTTTGTATAGGCAGTGAGTAATCTTTATAGTATACAACACAGATACCACACAAATTATATCTCTTTGGACTCGGCGCACGTATAATTGAACAGCTCGTTGGCTAAGTTGGGTGAGCGTTCGCCTTCTAAGCAAGGGTATCGGGTTCGATTCCCGGCGGAAACACAAGTTTTCTCCCCAAGGAAAGTTTGTGTTTCTGGTTCTGTTTGTGATTGTATGTGTGATGTGAATGTTTCCGGCACCCACGACACAAGTCGTAGAACTTAGTGTGGGGCTGTGAGTGTGAAAGCGTTTATGTTATGTTTATGTTTATAATAATGAAAGAACTTCACGTACAGCTAAGTTCGTTTCATCAAACATGCCATGTTCCTTGGCTATGCTCGCGTTAATCTGGATATGTAAGGCGCTGTCTCAATGAGCTAAAGAATCGCGATGAGTCCGTGCTTCTATCGTCGGGTAATCTCCACGAAAGAGCGATTGTTCTGCCAGCGTATCATCACGACTCGAAGTACTGTATACATTACAATTTCTTTTTTAGTCATTGTTTGTAAAAAGCTGTTTTAGTCATTAAGATAAGAAAATTAGTTTGCCGACATAATGCCTTGCTGTGTTACTCATACTTTTAGTTATTTTTTGTGACATAATATGAGTTTATCAGCTTATAATTGTGAGCCATTGTTTTGAAAAGCATAAAGCCTTGAGTGTGACGTAACCATCATCAAATAATGAAAAAGCATATTATATATAGTAAAACCAAATTATATATGTCAGTTTTCTAAAACAGAATTTAAGCAGATTTTATAAAATCAGATTTTAAACAATATTTATGTTTCACGGATAACTAATGATGGCAGTTTGTTCGGGGACATTTTAAACATTTAACAAATTTTAAAACACGAGTAAACTGATTTACTCTTGCTAGAATTACTATATCATCAATTGCCTGACCTACAAAAACTTTGAACTGCCCGTTGCCTTAGTTGGTTGAGCGTTCGTCTTCTAAGCAACTGAGATATCGGGTTCAACTCCCGGCGGGTGCACAAATATTCTGAAAGTTTGTATTTCTGATTGTGACTGTGTGTGTGATGTGAATGTTTCCGACACCCACGACACAAGTCATCGAACTTAGTATAAGGCTGTGAGTGCAGAAGCGTTTATGTTTAAAACGCCATTGTCTTGTAAAAATTAACACACTGTATAGCTTGTAGAATCCTACTAATATTATAAATCCGAAAGTTTGTTTGTAAGTGTGTAAGTATGTTTGTTCCCTCTTCACGCTTTAACGGCTGAACGGATTTGGATGAAATTTGGTATGTACATAGATTATACATAGGATTAACACATAGACTACTTTTTAACTTGATAATAGCGGGCGAAGCCGCGGGGCACGGCTAGTACTGTCATAATTTCTTGTATAAATTTGATCTACTGGTCCAATCACACTGTGTCAGGTCGGGTCTCGTAATCAAAACAATTTTATTATCCTGTTTGAAGGTTTTTCTTGTCACTTTAGAGTAATGTCATTAGGGCAGAGTAGATTTTTTGGCGCCGAGGGACGGTCGCCTGATTTAAATTGTCTACTTTTGAGTTGATTTTTGTTACTATGGAGTGCTTTTAGGTCGGAATGATGACTGTTTTATGTTTGAGAACTTGCTTTTTAAGGGCTTTTTGAGAAGTAACTTTTGTAAGAACTAAATTGATTTTCCATAGATTGAGTTATTTGTCGTCTCACATTAAATGTGGGGAAATCGCAATCTTTGCAGCTGTAAGTTTTGAGTGAAAAATGTTTGCTTTTAATTTCTATTCGATTTTTTTTATAAAGGTATGCAATAAAAAGTTTACTTCATTAAAGTATATTCAAACTACGTGCCAATTGCCTATGTTTCCTAAAACTAAAATTATATACAGCAAAGACTCAATTAATTGAAATTGATATTGTTCCCAATCCGACAATTCTTTTACTTACAGTACTAAAATTTCTATGGAGCGATGTCGACTTACGTAAAATATAATTTTAATTATTGTTCGTGGAGCCCAGTGGATACAAAGTATTGACATTCAATCGTTTGAGAACAATAGCCGTGGAGCACAGTGGCATAACCCATTTGATCCAAATATATTTATTACAAATTATTAATTTAATATTTTTTTTGCTGTGTGATTATTTTCATAAATATTTTGCTGTGCCCAACATTGTTTATAATTATACTTCTATTTATATTGTTCTTTTATAGATACATTTACAGACGCTTATTTTAGCATATTTATCAAGCTTAGTTATGTAAAATTTAAACTAAATCTAGCTACTTTTTATGTATTTTATAAAGTAACTATTAAAATAATTACCGTGGAACTGTATTTAAAATGAAACATAAACGCTTTCACACTCACAGCCCCACACTAAGTTCGATGACTTGTGTCGTGGGTGACGGAAACATTCGCATCATACACACAATCACAACCAGAACCAGAAACACAAATTTTCCTTGGGGAGAAAACGTGTTCCCGCCTTGAATCGAACCCGATATCAGGTTGCTTCGAAGGCGAACGCCACCCAACTAAGCCAACGAGCAGTTCAAATAAATTTTAATTTAAGGAAGCAAATTGAAAAAACAGAACTGTTATTAAAATTAAAATAAATATAATCGATATTACTTTATCGGTGTTAAGGAAAACAATATAACACTCGGCTGGATTATGCGCATTAATAGTAAAAAAAAAGACAAACAAATATTTTATTGTATTTTATTGTACCTCTAAAATATATAAATCCTATTTAGGTACAATACAAGTACTCTTTATGACACCTTAAAAGAATTGGTAGGTACATAAAAAATACAATTTTACATGAAAGGCTACAATAGGCGGTCTTATCGCTTAAAGCGATCTCTTCCAGACATCTTTTGAATGGACACGATGCAGATAGAAGGAGTAGTGTCGAGTGTACTATTGACTAATAACCATAACGTTATAACAGATTACAGATAACATAATATAATGAAATACAAATAACGAAATGTTACACAAATATTCTAACATATATAAATATTAAATAGGTAAATTATGCTTAACGTAACAGATATCAATTTAAAAACCTAATTGTGAATTTATATTGGAAAGATATATCATTGCCAAGACACGTAAAATAATATATAAAAAACACAAAAAACCTTTATCTATTTCCATAGTCTTTCAAACTTCAATCTCATTCACTTTTAATTTAAACTTCATATCATCCCACGCCCGAGCTTTCCCACCAGGCCTTTATTATTTTACGTAAAAGTATCTTTGGTCCTTTTATCGAGTTCCTTACAAATACACTCATCAAAACCTCTCTGACCCTTTTAAAATCTCCGTAATCCTCAAAGTCGCATTAGTGCCCAATAAAACAAACTTTTCAGAAATTTCATCAAGCGGGAACAAAGTTGAGCGAATGAAGGAATTGATCCAATAAACTGATTAGATCAGTACATCATGTCCTTTCATTTCCACCCAGTCATTCAACGGTATAATAATGCTTTTGCTTATAGCATTAATCCTCCTTTCGTACACTATGTTTTGCAATAAATAAATAAACGTTTTTATTTTAATCTCATTTATAAATTATTTAACATTTATTGTCGTTATGGAGTATGCAGTTATAGTCAAAAACGTGTCCGTAAGCGTTATATAAGAAATAGAAAATGTATTTATTGATAAAATTAATTATTTGCATATTAGGTTAATATTATCTTATAACTTCGGTTAGGTTGGACCAGATAATAGGGTTCTCAAACATCAAAGTATTAACATATCATATAACGCTAGGTAAAATAAAAACGAATTGCGAACAAGATAATAGACTAAAAATTATTTATGCTACCTACAGACACAATAAGTTGGGAGACATATTACAATAAAACATTCGACATGTAAACACTTCTACTACGAGAAGTGGTCGGGTGAGTTTTGAGCAAAAATCTACGAGGATGATATAGCTCTCAATGTAAGCAAAAATCTACGAGGATGACATAGCTCTCAATGTAAGAAAAATCTACGAGGATGATATAGCTCTCAATGTAAGAAAATATCTACGAGGATGATATAGCTCTCAATGTAAGCAAAATTCTACGAGGATGATATAGCTCTCAATGTAAGAAAAAATCTACGAGGATGATATAGCTCTCAATGTAAGCAAAACTCTACGAGGATGATATAGCTCTCAATGTAAGAAAAAATCTACGAGAATGATATAGCTCTCAATGTAAGAAAAAATCTACGTGGATGATATAGCTCTCAATGTAAGCAAAAATCTACGAGGATGATAAAGCTCTCAATGTAAGAAAAAATCTACGAGGATTATATAGCTCTCAATCAAAGTTAGAATAAATCTTCGAGGATGATATAGCTCTCAATGTAAGATAAAATCTACGAGTATGATATAGCTCTCAATGTAAGAAAAAATCTACGAGGATTATATAGCTCTCAATCAATCAATGTAAGAATAAATCTACGAGGATGATATAGCTCTCAATGTAATAAAAATCTACGAGGATGACATAGCTCTCAATGTAAGAAAAAATCTACGAGGATAATATAGCTCTCAATGTAAGAAAACAACTACGAGGATGATACAGCTCCCGAACACGTGACTTAGTAAAAAATTTACATTTTGGCAGGGTTTGATTTAATAGACGATATACGTTTACAGGCATAATACATTTAATTCCTTTCTGGCTATCATGAGACCCCGTTTAATCTTAATTGCAATCTATTACTTTTTGAAACCGAACCAACTCCTACAAGTACTCTTAAAAGTTTTTTTATAATCATGATTTTACCATATTGATAAATTTAGAAGAAAAATTATCGCTTGAGGCGGAGTTTGAACCCGCGGCCATAGGGTGACATGCCCGATTGCTCTAACCACTGAGCTACTCAAGCCCTGCCTGAAGCGATGAAATTATTCTTTCTAAATTCATCAATATAGTTCTGCCTAGCATGGCTAATGCTATGTAAACAAAATCAAGGTTTTTACCAGTTGTAAATAAAAAAAGGGCCGAAATATGTATATCATCAGAGAACTTGTCAAGACAAATGAAACGAGTAAAAAAAAACCCAAACTTGATGGATTTTTTCTTGTTTAGTTAAGAAGTTCCAATTCCGTCTTCATCATCAGACCGTTATAAACATAAACATAAACGCTTTCACACTCACAGCCCCACACTAAGTTCAATGACTTGTGTCGTGGGTGCCGGAAACATTCACATCACACACACAATCACAACCAGAACCAGAAACACAAATTTTCCTTGGGGAGAAAACTTGTGTTCCCGCCGGGAATCGAACCCGATACCCCTGCTTAGAAGGCGAACGCTCACCCAACTTAGCCAACGGGCAGTTCGTTCGTTGTACTATATTTTTGTATTGTCACCGAAAATAATTACACCAAATTAAATCCAATCCAACATCGGGTAGTGGGTCTAATTTAGCTTTTAAGATTTGATTTAAAACCGACAGATGAACAGCGGGACAGGTGAAACAAATGAAAGTGTAAAATAACGTTCCTTTTTGTAATTCAAACAGCAGCTGACTGTATAGTTGTAAAGTTAGACGATGACACCAGTCTCCAATGGACAGACCAATTCAAAACACAAGACTGCACAAGTTTGGTGTTTTGTTCAGTTCAGTTTTGTCCAGTACGCTCGAAGCGTTTTACTTTTACGTTTACCATCCGTACTGCGAAGGAGTGGTTTTCATTACCCGCGTCTTTGTTCCCCGAGCGGTATAATCTGGCAGTCTTCAAGCCAAGAGTGAACAGTTATATTCTAGGCAAGCATGGCGCATCTTAGGCCGCATCTTCACTTTCCATCCCGTGAGATAGTGGTTGAATGCTTGCCTATTGAGCATAAAGAAAAAGTTTGGCTACTCATACAATAGTCTATTGTGAAATAACAGGGTAACTCTGCAAACTTCGTTAATATGACGAATAAGAAGCAATGCAATCATAGCTGACTGTTATTGTGTTCTGTTACTGTTCGCCAGATGATTTATGTAACGAGGTTTAACTTTTAAATGTTAGGGGAAATTGGATTAAGCAATACATACATTATTCATGATTTAAAGGCAAATAAACATCGTAGTGTCAAAGTTAATAGTGTTTATCCCGATAAGGTTGTTAGGCTTCAAGCAAGATGCTCTACCCGCCCGCAAGCCAAATAACCGCTCCGAATCAGAAGGTCTATAAGGGAAAATGTCATTGTTTGCAGAACGTCCATATGTTAAAACGTCTATTAGGTGACAATGTCTAGAGTGGCAAAACGACAAACCCCAACAATACTAACTTTTGCGACGTGTTTGCATCCAGCTTAAAGCCTAACAACCTTATCGGGATTAACACTAAATATAATAAATTAACTTTGTCGTTATGGATTTCCTAAAAGTAACGCCTAATTCAATAAATTTTCTAAACATCGTAGTGATGATATTTGCGGGCTTACCTGAAAATCCAGCGTCGAGTTTTTTTTTATGACAGATAGGTAAGTATTTGGCCGCTATCACACCTGATGGAAAGTGACGCTGCCGCCGATGATGAAGCATGCTTACTTAGAAGATATTAGTGTTCAAATATGTTTTACTTTCGCCACGTGTCGAGTGAAATTATTTTTCTTTCTTTCTTAGTTAAATAAATACGGAAAAACTTTATGGTTGTCACACACATTGAGAGATTAACAATATAATAAAATTACTACATAATATTGCTACTTAAATTATATATATTTATTATACTCGTTTTACTCTTATACTCTTTACAAAGTTTTTTAATTACAACATTTTTTTTTCATAGTAATTACTTTATTTTATTCATATTTATTTGAGCGCAGCATGTTAAATGAGTGATGTTCAAATGTTCAAAACGGCGCAAGATAGCTTGCGATCTTGTCTTGCGATTGCCCACTTTTAAAATAAAAAGCTCTATAAATGGTATTACTTAAAACAATACTTCGTTTATTAACGTATCCCAATAATCACTTCATACATTATAAATGAATTTTCTAATTATTATTCTGTAAACATGTTATTCACCTAAAGTCAATAAATGGACAATGGACAGAAATAAAATTCGTATTAATGACCCTGTTAACAAGATATTTGAGCTTTATTACTGAAAATACTTAATTTAGCTATTACTAAAAATAGGGATAGAATATTTAACAAAAGTTTTATCGATAGACTGTGTTTAGTAAATTGTTTTTTAAAGGAGTCGGGTGTTTGGAGATTTAATAATGTTTTATTTTAAGAGTAAGTTTAAACACATAGAAGTTTCAAAAAGCAAACAAGGGCGGTCTTTAACGTATCACACTTATATTATAAATCCGAAAGTTTGTGTGTGAGTGTGTTTGTATGTTTGTTTTCTCTTCACGCAATTACGGCTGAACGGATAAGGATGAAATTTGGAATTTACATACCTTATACCTAGGATTAACACATAGGCTACATTTTTATTTGATAAACACGGGCAAAGCCGTGGAGCACGACTAGCTAAAATACTCTTTACCAAAAAACACTCAACCCTCAAAACATTGCGCAAAACCCGCAATTTTTCAACACCATTAACAAAGAGACCCAACAATCAATCGCGCCGTTTTGCAAAACCTCTGAATGATTTACCGCCATTTTACCGTTGTATATTAACGAAAAAATCTTTTTTATCAGATTTATGGCGAGATCGGCATTCCGGTCACGCTCCGACACACGGCACGGAGCCGCCACGGACGTGAGCGGATCGCCTGGAGCCCCTTAATTGACAGCCTGTGACCAACAATTTAACGTGGCCCGGTGTACCGGGATCTGAAAAGGCTTTCAAGCTGATTCTGGAAGGTAGATACCTATACCTATACCTTCTGGAAGGTAGATATACGACTTACAGTTACAGTACTTTAGAGTTTAGACAAAGAAGGCCAGCTCTACGCCTCGGCTAAAGCTTCGTGAATAAGGACAAACACCTTTTTTACCGACTTCCCAAAAAAGGAGGAGGTACTCGAGTCGACTGTATTTTTTATTTTTTTTATGTTTGTAACCTCATAACTTATCTCCATGTGAGCCGATTACGAAACTTTTTTTTTGTTTGAAAGATGTTGCTTTCTAATTGGTCCCATTAAAATTTGATCAAGATCTGATCAGTAGTTCTTGAAATATCGTCAATAATGCATATTTTGTGGACTACTTTGACGATGTTCTCGTTAACGTGACTTCAAAAGTTACGTCATAACTTCTTTCGTTGTGAGCCGATTTTGATGATTTTTTTTTGAAAGCTGGTGCTTTTCTTTTGGTCCCATTGAAATTTGATTAAGATCTCATCTCTAGTTTTTGAGTTATAGTCAATAATGCGTGTTAAATACATTAAATCTGATCAAGGTTCCAAATAAAAAGCGGTGAAGTCGGTTTTTTTAAGCTTTGCTTGCGTTTAATTATCAATTCTGGACATGAACATAACATAAACGTTTTCACACTAACAGCCCCACACTTAGTTTAATGACTGGTGTCGTGAGTGCCGGAAACATTCATATCATACACACAATCACAAGCAGAACCAGATACACAATTTTTCATTGGGAGAAAACTTGTGTTCCCGACGGGAATCAAACCCGATACCCCTGCAAGGCGAACGTGCTAAACTACCAGGCCAAAGGGCTCTAAGCCTTCGAGCAGTTAAAGTTGTATACCTTATTTGTCTAAATTAATTTTTTTATTAAAGTTTTTACCCATATACTCACATTCATAATACTCATTTACAAATTGTTGTGTATGTAGATACAAAAGACTTTTAAAAAATATTAAGCTTTTGACAAAAGGGCTGTTTATACTTTGCTCAAAGAATTGCAATTGCTTAAAAGTTTCTCAGTTTCTCAGGTATATATAAAGGTATAATAGCTTATAGAGTCTATTATTGACGATTGTTTATTATTATAGTCATGGAATAAATTGAGTTAGAAACTACAAAAAAAAACCATAAAAATAATATATCTCTCTTTGTAATTTATCAAAAACGTAAAATAAAAAAGCTCACCGAACCGTCGTTAAAATGTAAGACCAACATTGACGACGCGCTTTCATTGTAGAGTGACGGCAGCCAAGCGTTAATGCACGTGATTCGAATAAACTACCTTAAATCGTTTTTAGTAGATTCTTTACCGTGATACTGTAATAAAAATATAAATATTATTAGGTGTAAACTTTGGCGATGACAATTAGTCACAAGCTCGCCTATAAAAGGAAGCAAAGAACGTGTGATCGGCCATTTTGCTCGTTGGCGTTCGAAGTGGAATCATCAATAATTCAGTCATAGTGGGTAGAACTGGTAGACACGTGAGTCATTCTTGTGGTGATTTTGTAAGTAGTTTTGAATAATTAGTACGTAATTTTGAGTAATTTGTAAGTAAATTTGTGATAAGTCGATTTGTTTTGTTTTGTTTACTTTTCTGATTATTGTTAAAATGTTAAAATAAATTTAGGTTACTTGATTGTTTTTTTTTTAAATCTGATCTATTCTGATAAATTAGATCAGAAGTGGGATAAAAAGCCTCTAAAATAGCCCACAAGTACTCTAAAGCAAAACAAATCTACCCACATTAGTACATTTAACTTTTTGGTTGTGAAATGCCGCGGTCCACGTCACGTGGTCGTTCTAGATATCGCTCAAGAAATGACTCGCGTGTCAGGGCGCGCCGCCGTTCGCGGAGTTTGTCGCGCAAAATTTCACGGGATAGCACGCGTCGCAGTAGGTTGCGATCTCATTCGCGTGATTTTAGGAGTCGAACGCCACGACGCAATAATAGGGACAGGGCGCGATCGCGTGATCACTCTCGGTCACGTTCTTCAAGTGTCGAACGCACTCGGCGTCGTCGCTCACGTCCTCGTAGATCGCACGATACCCGGAGTCATAAGAAAATAGGTGATTTTGGTCACTCATCTGGTTCACGTAATCCCCAACAATATCATCGCGACCCATCTCCGGTTTTCGGGCCATCTGCGACGGACTACGGTATTAGAAATTTGGTTCCCAACGATGGTGGGCCACGTCTATCCGTGGAGCCAGATACACCTCCACCACTCACTGGGTCCACGCCATGTAATCCACCAATTCAAGGGGTTTGTGGTCAATCTGTTGAGTCAACTCAACGAACCGAGGCATCTACCTTCGCTCAAGCTCTCATCGAGGCCATAAGTACGATCCGTTCAAATAGGTCCCACGGTTACTTTGTTTCTAACTTTGACCCAACGCTTCACAACATTGAAACGTGGTGTGAGGAGGTGGAACGCGCTAGAGAGGTAAATAATTGGAATGACTATGAATGTTTGTCACGAGTGGCTGCTTGTCTGAAAGGAGACGCTAAGGTTTGGTTAAGCGAGTGGGTAACGAATGATCGCACGTGGTCCAACTTTAAACGAGAATTTACTCCACTTTGTCCTAGTAAACTAGATTTTGCGAACATCTTGTTCGAGGCGATGAAGAACACATCGGATAAGTACTCAACGTACGCCGAGTACGCACGGCGTACCTTACTTCGTCTTAGAGTAGTGAAGGGACTGAGTGAGGAGCTGAGGACCCTTATCGTGATACGCGGTATCGATAACCCCCAAGTACGCGCCGCCGCCGTAAATGCAGAATTAACATCTGACAAGCTTATTTCATTTTTGTCCATTTACACCAAACCGGGTAAGTCAAATAACGATAGGCGTCCTCAAGCTACTTTTCAAAAGCGTCATCATCAGTTTAAGCCAGGCAACAGTGATGATAGATCTTGTTTCACGTGTGGGCAGAAAGGCCACCTCAAAGGTAATTGTCCTAAGAAACCCAAACCAACCCGTGCGTTCTTTGAAACTGCTGCTTCATCCAAAGCATCTACTGACGTTACTTGCACGTTTTGTAAAAAACGCGGCCACACCGAAGACCAGTGTTTTGGAAAAGCACGATCCGAGTCGCGAAATCAATCGAAGGTAAATTTATGTGCCGACATGTCTAGGTACTCGAGAAGTGGTAGTGACATTATCACTGCAGTAGTAGAGGGTATACCTATGGATGTGCTAATCGACAGCGGTGCGCTAAATATTTCTCTCGTCTCGTCTGATGTGCTGAAATACCTTCCGTGTCAGCCCAAGCTAAGGCGTAGCGTGCTTAAAGGTATAAGTGATAAGGAGATAGTCTCCACTTCTTACGTTACAGTAACTCTTGAGTTTGATTTCATTTCTATCGAGGCTGATCTAGTGGTGGTGCCGTCGTCCTGCATGAACACGCCGATTATTGTTGGGACCGACATTCTCAACCGCGAAGGAGTGACGTATGTGCGCACCAAGGACAAGCAATACCTCACACATTCTAAGGTAGCAGCCGTTGGAAGCGTGGTCAAACCAAACGATGCCATTGAGGTTAATACGCCGCTCCAGGGTAAAGAACGTGAGAGTTTAATGACTGTGGTAAGTGAATTTTCAGACTTCCTGATCACTGGTACTGCTGCAACCACCGTTAAAACAGGTGAGATGGAAATTAAACTCACCAGTTCCACTCCAGTAGTTTACAGGCCATACAAACTTTCCTATCAGGAAAAACTAAAGGTTCGTGACATAATAACAGACCTCTTAGATAAGGGCATCATCAGACGATCACAGTCGGAGTACGCAAGCCCGATCATTCTGGTTAAGAAGCGCGATGGAACGGACAGGCTTTGCGTTGACTTTCGGGCTTTAAACAAAATCACCGTAAAGGATCGGTATCCTCTCCCTTTGATCGATGATCAGATTGACCGCTTAGGGAACTCTACATTCTTCACGAGTTTAGATATGGCAACCGGTTTCCACCAGATCCGTATTAAAGAAGAGTGTATACACCTCACAGGGTTCGTAACTCCCGAAGAACATCTAGAGTTCGTGAAAATGCCATATGGTCTGGCTAATTCGCCGATTACGTACCAGCGTATCATAAATGATACATTGCGAACTCTCATCGAGGAAGGTAACGTTCTCGTATATGTTGACGACGTTCTACTCTTAAGTAACTCTGTTCCTGAGGGTATTGAGTTACTACGTCGTGTGCTATACACGTTAACTCAAGCAGGGTTTTCCATTAACTTGCGAAAATGTACATTTCTTTCCACTGAGGTCGAATATCTGGGACGAGTGGTAAGTCAAGGTCAGGTTAAGCCGAGCACTAGAAAAGTGGAAGCTCTAGCAAACACCTCACCACCGCAAAATGTCAAACAGGTAAGGCAACTTCTCGGTCTTGCTGGATATTTTCGGCGTTACATAAAGGACTACGCAAGCAAAACTGCGTGCATTGCGCATTTAACTAGAAAGAACGTCACTTTCAATTGGGGAAGTGAACAGGAAAAGGTACGTCAAGATCTTATTAAACATCTAACGAGTGAACCAATCTTAGCAATTTTTGAACATGGCCTGCCTACTGAGGTCCACACAGATGCCAGCAGTGTCGGCTATGGGGCCGTACTTTTTCAGACTCATCCAGACGGAACGAAGCGCGTCGTTAGCTACTTTAGTAAAGTGACTCAGGAAGCCGAGAGCAGGTATCATTCCTACGAGTTAGAAACTCTCGCGGTTGTCAAAGCGTTACAACATTTCCGTCATTATCTCGTGGGAATGAAATTTGTTGTCATCACTGACTGTAACGCCCTAAAATCTACTGAGCGAAAAAAGGATCTCATCCCTCGTGTCGCGCGCTGGTGGATTTATCTCCAAGATTTCGATTTTTCAATTGAGTATCGAAAGGGGATAATGATGTCACACGCAGACTACTTGAGTCGCAATCCACCTGCGCCAGCAATCGTTAATCAAATTTCCAAGCCTCGTAACTGGGCTCTGATAGCTCAAGCAGCGGACGACGAGACCCAAAAACTATTAGAAAGGCTTCAAGAAGGTAATTTAGATGCAAGTAGGTATGTAGCGCGAGATGATCTGCTGTACTACCGGTATACTCCAGTAGGTGAGGAGGCTAGGCTTTTGTGTTATATTCCTAGGGGACACCGGTTAAGTCTGCTTAGAGTGTTTCACGACGAGCACGAGCACATAGGGGTGGACAAAACAGTGGACCTCATCCTGAAACACTTTTGGTTTCCGGGTCTCCGACAGTTCGTCAGCAAATATGTAAGTCATTGTCTGGTATGTATCTCAAAGAAACGCGTACCTAGAGCACCTCAGCAAGAGATAACTTCTTGGGAGAAACCAGATGTTCCTTTTGACACTGTGCATGTAGACGCTTTGGGCCCTCTGCCATTATCTGGGGACTTTAAATTTGTGCTTTTAATGGTAGACGCGTTCACCAAATATTGTCTTTTGTATCCGATTGGTAGGCAAGATGTAACAGAATTAAAACGAGTGGTTACTCAGGCTATTTCTCTATTTGGGGTTCCAAGATTAATGGTCACTGATAAGGGGAGGATGTTCGAATCAAGAGAATTTGTCGGGTGGGTTAATGAAATGGGGTGTGATCTTCACCATATTACTCCCGAAATGCACCAGGCTAATGGCCAGGTAGAGAGATATGTAAGAACCGTCCTCAATATGATCCGCGTCGAAGTCAACCACAAGGGCTCCTCTTGGTCTGAAGTGTTGTGGAAGCTCC
Source organism: Lomographa bimaculata (assembly GCA_948107665.1). Taxonomy (NCBI): domain Eukaryota; kingdom Metazoa; phylum Arthropoda; class Insecta; order Lepidoptera; family Geometridae; genus Lomographa; species Lomographa bimaculata. Next base: position 8,990,863 of record OX403604.1, on the reverse strand, counting down.
AACTGGTATTGAATATAACCAAACAAAAGTCTACGCGTACCTCTCCCCTAAGTTTATTGATCGGTATAGAAGCCACCACCCCAGTGATTCGTGCGCTGATCCGTAACGTTGCTGCAGACAACTCAAGGCCGAATCGAGAGGCCTTACGCGAAATAACCAGGAGCAGAACTAGAGAGCTTCTCAAACAAAATCAGGCTCGCCAGGACGAGTATGCGAACAGACACCGACGACCGCCTCGTGAGTTCGCGCTCGGTGATATGGTCTTCGTAATCAAATTTTCTCAGTCGACAGGGAAATTGGACCCTGGAATGCGCGGCCCCTACAAGGTGGTCGGCATAAAGCCGAGCGGTCGTTACGAGCTTACGCTGCTGAGTGGCAGCTATGGCAAGACGACGCAGGCTGCGGCGCAGTACATGGTGCCGTGGCGTGGCGAGTGGTGTCCGGAGACGTGTGCGGCGTTCTTCGACAGTGAGTGTTCGATCGTCTTTACCTTGGTCCTACAAACGTTGCATACTTTTGTCGGTTGTTATCCTCATATTCGGATAGTGATAAAAATCTAAATAAACTGTCACTACCCATCGTAGGCACACTCGCACACATAGACACACCTACCTATAATAGTAATTTGGGGTTTACTTTAACAGCTGTATAAACTTAACATAGTGGGTAACTTTTGACAACTTGGAATGTAGCGTGTGGACTGAGATGAAGTTCGATCAACGTGGCGAACGTATCTGCGGATACGTGTCGCGGATCTCGCTATTACTGCGGTATACGCGAGTAGACGATGCGTTCGTCTGTGGGAAGGCACAAAGCGTGTCGACCTGAGTCCTGTGGTGGACTGGTCCGTAGTCAGCAGTGCTATGCACTCGGTCGGACGGCGCCTGTGGGCGGCACCATGGCGGTGTAGCAGTGTGCTGGTTGACCTCCACGGCGAGTGCCGAGCCAGACGACCGTCACCGCGCCGTGCCGAAGTCTTCATAAGAGTAACAGGGCCCTATTTTTATTATTTGAGACGTCTCTGAGATGAAGAATGTCCGAAGGAGTTCTGAAATGATGTACGTTCTGTGATGAATGATTTCAGTGAAAGTGCCGTAGTGAGAGGAGAATTTTAACTAGGTAGCCGCTATTGTGACACTGAATATTTTCTTGAACAAGTGTTTTCTTCACAGATGATGAACCCGATGAGGCTGATAATCGGTCATCATCTCCCGCACAGAGACTGGCTGCTCTGCCCTCCATGCCCTCTCTAGACGCAGATCCTGAGGCTGGACCTTCAACGGCAGCCATCGCTGGTACCAGAGGCACCACTCCGCGTCCCTGGGTCGAGGACGACCCCTTGTCAGAAGAGGCCGTATTAGGTGTAAACTTTGGCGATGACAATTAGTCACAAGCTCGCCTATAAAAGGAAGCAAAGAACGTGTGATCGGCCATTTTGCTCGTTGGCGTTCGAAGTGGAATCATCAATAATTCAGTCATAGTGGGTAGAACTGGTAGACACGTGAGTCATTCTTGTGGTGATTTTGTAAGTAGTTTTGAATAATTAGTACGTAATTTTGAGTAATTTGTAAGTAAATTTGTGATAAGTCGATTTGTTTTGTTTTGTTTACTTTTCTGATTATTGTTAAAATGTTAAAATAAATTTAGGTTACTTGATTGTTTTTTTTTTAAATCTGATCTATTCTGATAAATTAGAATATATATTGTCTCAAAAATATTGTAAGCGACGCACGTTAGCATAATAATTTTGTATTTTATTCATATTACTTGTAACTTATTTAAAAACAATGTTTGTACGGTTTTCTCCTTTTAATATTTTTTATTTATACCGTGATTTTGTACCTTGTAACGCCATCTATTGTGATTTGTTTGAAGTTTAAATAAAGTTAGAAATTGGAGGGTGTGTGAACAAACTCGAGTAAAATTTGATATTTGTAAATGCTGGTAGTTGTAAGAACGTCTGTACTGAGGCCGGCGATCGGCCGCACGTACGCTACTTTAAATTTGTGATTTCTTCGTATTTAATTGACTGTTTAATCCCGTGACGCGAAATATCGCACCCTCCAACTCTGTTTTGTCGCTGAAATTGTGGACTTTCATTCCAATCCGTTATAATCTGGTCTTCGAGCCAAATCACTGAACTCAAGTGACAAACGCGTAATGGCGGAAACGCCTCAATCGAAAGTGTTAACTCGTCGTCAGCGACAAGTGATGGACGATAATAAGTTGGAAAGTGCACGTAATAAGATTCTGGATCGCGATTTCGGTGCTACTTCGTCAAGGGATGAGCACACGGCAACACCAATGCCGTGCAAAAAGTCGCCACGCGGTACCGTGGTGCCGTCGACATGTCGGTCAAAGACGACCTTGCGAACGAAGAAATCTACAGCGTCTTCGGTAGCAAGAAGAAAACAGCTTGAACTACAAGCTGCCGAAGCAAAAGCAAAGATTCAGAGTCAAGCGGTCGAAGCCAATGCAAAAATTCAGATGGAGTTGATAGAGAAGAAGTTGGAAGCTGATCTCGCCAAAGTCGACGCCGATGATGAAATACACGCCGACACCGATGAGGCTCCAGATGAAGACCATGGCACGAACTGTTCTTTGCCGGACGAACAGACGAAACAGCATAATGTGGAGAAGTGGCTGGAACGCAACTGTACACCTGTTCAGCCACCTCAGCCCCATGATGACAGCATCCAGCAACTAGCACATACGTTGAAGGATCTGATGAAGCAGACAGCTTCGCCACGCGAAGATCGTCTACTGAGCCGCCTGGCTACACCGCGCGATTTGCCCGTATTCAGCGGTGACTATGTCGAGTGGCTACATTTTAAGTGTGCATACGAAGACTCAACTCGTGTGTGCCGATTCAGTGACTCTGAGAACTTGTGGAGACTGCGCCGAGCATTACGAGGTGAGGCTAAAGAAGCAGTCACTGACCTGCTGATCGGCAATACTCCGCCGTCGGCAGTCATAGAAGCTCTTGAACTACGATTTGGTCGAGCTGATATTATTATTCATAGCATAACGATGCAATTGAAGAAGTTACCATCCTTACCTAACTATTACCAACACGAGTTAACTTCCTTTGCTGTTAAAGTCAATAATTGCGTGGCAACTATACGCGCACTGGATGAACGTGACTACCTACGAAGCCCGGAACTCGCCGCAGCTATTGTATCAAAATTGCCGAGCACCCTGTTGGCTAAATGGACTGAATTTGCCTATAATCGTCTACGGGATGGTGGATCGAAGCTAGAACTACTAGCCATATTTTTGAAAATCGAAGCTGAGATGTTATCTGTCGTCGGATGCACCCAGCCAAGAGAATACAAGAAGCCGACAGACGCAGAAGTAAAGCGAACTGATGATAAGAATCGACATCGCTCCGTGTTCACTGCTACTGTCGCCGATGAAAAGAAATGTCTTTTTTGTAAAAAAGACAATCATAAACTTCCCGACTGTCGTATGTTCAAACGCGCGATGCGCAGAGACAAGTGGAAATTCGTTAAAATGCAAAGATTATGTTATAGTTGTTTATCTAAACAACATAGCAGCAACGAATGCCCGGAGCCGGTTTGTGACGTAGATAACTGTGGTATGGCCCATCATCGCCTACTGCACTGGACGAAGCCTACGATGACGTCACAATCAGCTGATGCGCCGGTGATAAGCCGAGATGGCCCGGATCGATATTTACCTACGCCGCCGGACGACGCAGCTAACGACGCAGTTCATGTTGCACAAAATGATGACGTCACGGACTCGCTGTCGACCGCTGCGCCAGCGACCAAGACGGAGGAATTTGCCTTGCTGAAAGTACTACCAGTTCAATTACGCGGACCTAACGGTATAGTAAACACCTACGCCCTCTTGGATGAAGGATCTTCCGTTTCTATGTGCGATTCTGAGTTAGCGGAAACTTTGGGCTTAAAAGGCGAAAATCCGTGTGCGATTAAATTCACGGACGCGTTTGGTTTAGAGGTATATCAAGCAGAAGTACCTAAAGTGAAGTTGCAAATATCGGGACAAGACAATGCTTTCTATGATATAAAATTACGTAAATGTGATAAGTTGAAATTACGTGCTCAAAATATGTCGGTTTTAAATAAAGTTCATTATCCTCACTTAGCGCACATCAAACCGTTGATTTGTGGACACAATATAGTGCCGCGTATATTGCTAGGTGAAGATAATTATTTTCTTATAGCCCCCCTCGAGATTGTTCACGGAGACAGGAATTCTCTGTACGCGTCACGCTGCAGGCTGGGATGGACCATACATGGCTATCACAAAGGTCGTACTCACTCTTCGGTAAGTGAACATAATGTCTTCCATCTCGCTCGCTCTTCCGATAGTGATAACATGCATGATATAAGTGAACTTAATAACTTAATTAAAAATTCATTCAGTCTCGACTCTGTAGGTATTTCGACCTTATGTCGTGAAAATAAAGATCACGTTCGAGCTATCGATGTTTTAGATAAAACCTCGAGACAGGTAGGTACACAATGGGAGGTAGGTTTACCTTTTAGAAAGGACGTTTTTGAAATGCCTGACTCTTATTTTAATGCCTATTCACGCCATCAGCTGTTACTACGTAAGTTTTATAAAGATATTGACTATGCGCACAGATATAAACAAGAGATAACGAAGTTGTTTGATAGCGGTTACGCGCGGCAATTGAAAGACAGTGAACTGTCAGCTGATCATGTGTGGTATCTACCACACTTTGGTGTACGAAATCCTAACAAACCCGACAAGTTACGGTTAGTTTATGACGCCGCCGCGAAAGTTAATGAAGTATGTTTGAATGATTATTTGTTGACCGGACCCGACTTGTATAATTCATTGTTTGGAATTATGATTCGTTTTCGCGAAAATCCGATTGTAATAATAGGCGATATTCGTGATATGTTTTTGCGTATTAAGGTACGTCCAGAAGATCAGCATGTCCTCAGATTCTTATGGCAAGAGTCCACAGACAGCCCGATTAAAGTTTGATTTTCGGTGCGACATGCTCGCCGTTTATCGCGCAGTACATTAAGAATAAAAATGTCTTAAAATACGATGACATTAATTCTGTAGCTGTAAAGGTAATTATTAATAATCACTATATGGACGATTGTTTATATTCGACTAGCACCGAAAAAAATGCCATAAAGTTAGTAAGCGATATAACTGCGATTCATAAGAAAGGCGGGTTCGAGATAAGAGGTTGGTCGAGTAATAGCAAACAGGTCTTGGATTCTATACCTACGGATAAGCTGGCGCATACAGCGATTCAATTCAAGGACGGTTTATGCAATACAACTGAGCGCACTTTAGGTTTAATTTGGCATCCTTCCGATGATTCATTTGGTTTTCAAATTAATTTGTCGCGTATACCTAAAGATATATTAGATGGGAGTGTCCCGCCTACTAAAGCTAAGATGTTGAGCATTATTATGTCAGTTTATGATATTCATGGATTTCTGTCACCGTTTTTGATAAAAAGTAAAATTATTTTACAAGATGTACACAGGTCTAGTGTCGATTGGAAAAGCCAGATTTTACCCGCCGAACATGCCAAGTGGGTAAAATGGATCGATGAACTCGTACAATTAGAGTCTTTACGAATTCCTCGTTGGTATTTAAATGCTGGTACGTGGACTCCGTGCTATTCAGCCGTTGTAGGTACACTCGATGCGAACACTATAGTAAACAAACAAATGCATGTTTTTTGTGACGCATCTATCAAAGCGTTTTGTAGTATTATACTTTGGCGTTTGACACGCGCTGATGGAAATGTGCTCGTATGTTTTGCAGCCGCTAAGAGCAGAGTGACTCCACTGCGCCCTGTGTCAGTTCCACGCTTAGAGCTACAAGGTGCTTTGATAGCTTCGCGTCTCGCTGATACGCTTCAACGAGAACATAAAGATTTTATGCCCGATAAGCGATATTTTTGGACTGACTCACATACGGTCCTTCAGTGGATCCGTAGTGACCCCAGAAATTACAAGCCTTTTGTTGCTCACCGACTTGGTGAAATTGACGAGCTTACTGTTACGTCCGAGTGGCGTTACGTGCCGACTAAACTTAATGTAGCGGATTTAGCTACTAAAGAGGAGTCGCCGCCACTCACAATTGATAATGTTTGGTTTCAAGGACCGGGATTCTTACGGCAGCCAGAGAATACATGGCCTAAGGATCTTAAGTCTACCAAGACATCAAAAGACGCAGTCTGTGAAACAAGGAGCACGAATGTAGTGATGATGTCACACGTCACCGCTTACTCCTTGCCTAACGAAGAAGACTATTCGTCTTGGACAAGACTCGTTCGTGTCGCGGCTCGAGTTTTATTGTTTATAAAACGATGTCGTCGTATTGAAGCTCATCTTGACGTTATACTGCTTAATGAAGCAGAAAAGCTACTGCTAATAAAATGTCAACAAGACTCATTCGCTCAAGACATTGAATTGCTGAAACAAGGCAAGCCCTTGTTACCTACCAGTCGCTTGTTGACTTTGACACCCTATATCGACTCTGATGGTATTTTACGAGTCCAAGGACGGGTCGATAAAGTCAAAAGCGTTGTGCAATCAGCTATGAGACCCGCAATACTTGACGGTCATCATAGGATGACGCGATTGTTGGTAGAATTCTATCACAGGAAAGCGCTTCATGGAGCGCACGAATTGGTCGTAAATGAACTGCGACAGCGGTTTTGGATTATAAAGCTGCGGCCGACTGTACGCGCCGTAGCATCGCGGTGTTTGTTCTGCCGATACAGGCGCGCCGCCCCGCTGCCACAGCGCATGGCGGATCTGCCCGCCGCCCGCCTACAGCATCACCGACGACCTTTCACCTTCACTGGTATTGACTTCTTCGGTCCTATGGAGGTTACCATTGGCCGAAGAAGACATAAGAGGTACGGAGTAATTTTTACCTGTTTAACAGTAAGGGCAATCCATTTAGAAATTACCGAAACTTTAAATACTGACTCTGCGATTATGGCTTTGAGAAGGATGATAGCTCGTCGTTCGGCCCCGAGCGTTATTTATTCCGATAACGGTACTAACATGCGTGGAGCAGATAACGAGCTAAGACGGAGCGTTTTAGAACTTAATCAAAGTAAGCTTTATGAAGACGGCACTGTGAGAGGCATTGAGTGGAGATTTATACCTCCCGGTGCGCCCGAAATGGGAGGCGCCTGGGAACGTATGATACGAACTGTAAAAACGGCACTTAAAGTTGTACTTAAAGAACGCGCTCCACATCCAGAGACGCTAGCTACTTTGCTCGCGGAAGTAGAAGCTATTGTAAACAGTCGTCCCATAACTTACGTTTCCTGTGACCCGCAGTATCACGAAGCCTTAACTCCCAATCATTTTTTGATAGGCACGTCTTCTAACGGTCCTCCTATAGGTAGGTACGACAACGATGACTTGTGTTTGCGCAAACAATGGCGCATAGCGCAACGGCTAGCTGATATGTTTTGGTCTCGCTGGTTAAAGGAATATTTGCCCACATTGCTGCCTAGGTATAAGTGGAATAAAGAGCAGAGAGCGTTGCGAGTTGGAGATTTTGTTTTATTGATAGAACCTAATTTAGATCGTGGCTCCTGGCGCCATGGAGTAGTGAGTGGGACACTTGTGGGCGATGATGGTCGCATCAGAGTGGTGGATGTGCGCACACGCACTGGTGTAGTGCGGCGCCCCGTCACGCGCGTCGCCCTCCTGTCTTCAGCGGAGTGATAGTGCTGATCTGAACTTATCTATTGATTTATTTGTTGTTTAACTATATCAGTTCAGCACTATGGGGGCGGATTGTAGGCGACGCACGTTAGCATAATAATTTTGTATTTTATTCATATTACTTGTAACTTATTTAAAAACAATGTTTGTACGGTTTTCTCCTTTTAATATTTTTTATTTATACCGTGATTTTGTACCTTGTAACGCCATCTATTGTGATTTGTTTGAAGTTTAAATAAAGTTAGAAATTGGAGGGTGTGTGAACAAACTCGAGTAAAATTTGATATTTGTAAATGCTGGTAGTTGTAAGAACGTCTGTACTGAGTCCGGCGATCGGCCGCACGTACGCTACTTTAAATTTGTGATTTCTTCGTATTTAATTGACTGTTTAATCCCGTGACGCGAAATATCGCACCCTCCAACTCTGTTTTGTCGCTGAAATTGTGGACTTTCATTCCAATCCGTTATAAATATTATTCATACTTTCTATAACCTTGATCGTGCTCCATGAAAGTTTGTTGGCATCGCATTAATATTAAAAATCCGATTTTTTTTCTCACACTGCAACGGCTCGGTTTTGAATGAAACTTGTAATGTACGTGAACGCATAGGCTACTTTTTAACTTCATAATTCGAGCCAAGCCGTGTGGCATGGCTATTAGTTTTGTTAAACGAATTCACGCTAGAACAGTCCTGGTTCTAGACCCAGCTAGTAAAATTTCGGAAGGTATATGTGTGTACCTTTCGACATTTTTGCAAGCATTTGGTTCGTGCGGACGCCTTCCGTGCAGCAGTATTTGCGCCCGCGACTCCGCACGATAATCCACGCGAACCAAATGCGTATCGTGTGGCAGCTTTAACATGTATGCGTTCACCGGGCTCTCGGTAGTGTCACTATGTACACATGAAGACACGGCTTTGCATGGTAATCTTGTGTTTAGTCCTGTGTTGTCGGCCCGAATGGGATCAAAAGACCCAGACATAGCTGGGCCCGGTATTTGACTTTAACTTAGTGCTACGAAATCTACGCCCAGTTTGTAGAACAATCGTAGCGCTTCTACGTTGAATATTTTATTCATGCTTTCACCGGGCTCTCGCTAGTGTCACCATCTACACGTGAAGGCATGGCCCTGTATGGTACATTTGTTCTTAGTCATGCGTTGTCAGCCCGGCTGGGACCAAAAGACCCAGACAAGGCTGGGCCCGGTATTTGTCTTCAACATAGTGCTACGAAATCTACGCCCAGATTGTAGAACGAACGTAGCGCTTCTACGTTGAATGTATTCCACGCCTACGCGTTGTCAAACAAGGTTTTTTTTTTTCGCCTACATGCCAGATTTGGAGTCGTTTATGGTTGAATTGGTCGGCTTATTGGTTATGTTTTTATAGCATTAGCAATGCTTGGCAAAACAGAAGTAGTAAATTTATCAAGGAAAAATATCGCCTAAGGTGAAGATTGAACCCGCGGCCATAGGGTATCATGCCCTCTAAACGTTAAGCTATGACGTGACGCTATCTATCGAAATAGTTTGAAGCTACTACAGCCAACGAGTCTAACAATGCAGTTAGCTACACGTTGTGTTGATAATATCCGCCCATATTAATTGATTTTGTTTTTATAGCATTAGCCTTACTAGGCAAAAATGAAAAATATCGCTTGAGGCGGGTATTGAACCTGCGGCCATAGTTTCTAATGCCGTATTGACCGCTAAATTGTGAGTCAAGCCGTTTCATTAATATGAAGTATAATACCTAAGTTTAAAATGTTAGATATTCTTATAAATGATTGAAGTGAACATTTTTATGGGAGGGCTATGAAATTCTGATCAGCAACATTCTTGTGGAAAAATGGTGGGATAATTTCCATGTAAGAGAAAAGTTTCACTTCTATCTTGTGTCTTTACGTCGAATCCTGTTTTTTTTAGAAATAGTATAATAGAGCTATTAAGTTTGTTAGTTACACGAAAAGTAAACAGAAACAAATTCTTATCCACGTGTAAATAACCACAATGTCGACGTTCGATTAAATTGTCCGATTTAGAAGCTTTCATGTGGTTTTGGTAACCGTTTGTTATACGACCCTGTTGGGTTTAAGCTGATAGGTAACTTTGATTAATTTAAGAGGTTTACATCCATTCTAACGAAACTGAGTCGATATATACACTTAGCACTGGAACATTTGCTTATGATAATTAAACGCAAGCAAAGCTTAAAAAAAACCGACTTCACCGCTTTATTCGGAACCTTGATCAGATTTAATGTACCTATTAAACACGCATTATTTATTGACTATAACTCAAAAACTAGAGATCAGATGTTGATCAAATTTCGATGGGACCACATGAAAAGCACCAGCTTTCAAATAATAAAAAAATAATCAAAATCGGCTCACAACGAAAGAAGTTATGAGGTAACTTTTGAATTCGGTTTAAAACGAGAACATCGTCAATGAATGTAGTCCACAGAATAAGCATTATTGACGATATTTTTCAAGAACTGCTGATCAGATCTTGATCGAATGTAAATGGGACCAATTAGAAAGCAACATCTTTCAATCTAATAAAATATTTTCAAAATCGGCTCACGTGGAGAGAAGTTATGAGGTAATACACATAAAAAAAAATACTGTCGACTTGAGTACCTCCTCCTTTTTTTTGGGAAGTCGGTAAAAAACTTCACGAAAATAAACTCGGATATTGAACAAAGAGGCATGTCGATAAATCAGGCAGATTACCAGTATATTATTACAAGCTTGCAATGTATGTATGTATGTTTGTCCGGGTGGAATCTTGCAACTCAATTTTGAAGCAGATATCTTTTTTTTTTATTCAGTGTAGGCAAACGTTTGACCGCTATCTCACCTGATGGTAAGCGATGATGCGATCGACGATGGAGCACGTTCGCCTAGAAGATGCCTATTCACTCGCGACTTAAATCGATTGAGCTGAAACCTATTGAGCTGATTTTTTTTTTATTTACGTATGACCTGTATGACGTCATTCTTAGTTCAACATGGCGGAATACCCAAAATGGCGGGCAAGTTATTTTTACTGCACTACTACAATATGGGTATCAAATGAAAAGGCTTGCTGAGAACGACTCGAAAAATAAAGTGACGATCTCTAAATTCAATATGGCGGACTTCTAAAAGCTTGTTTTTATAATATTTTTTTCTAAATCTTTTTAATTTTTACATTACCAATATTGTGATATATTACTAACATTCATCTTTGTCAAAGTAAAAATGGCCTATGTATATATAGTACACCGGTATAATGTAACTACATAGTAGTGACAGACTTTTCAGAATCAGATTAGTACAAAGTTACTAACATACCGCCCGTTGGCTTAGTTAGGTGCGCGTCCGCCTTCTAATCATGCGATCGGGTTCGATTCTCCGCGGGAATGCAATTTTTCTTCGAGGAATATGTGTTTTTCTGGTTCTGGGTGTAATTGTGTGTGGGATATTATTTTTTCTAGCACCTACGACAAAAGTCATTGAACTGTTTAGGGCTGTGAGTGTAAAAGCGTTTATAGAATCATACTTTACCTTATTGTAATTAGTGGTTATTGATCCGCCCAACTCCTGATATACAAGCAAAATGTTCAAACTTTAGTTATTTATTATTCAAACATCGAATTCATAGTCTCGGTATTTTTACCGACTTCCCAAAAAAGGAGGAGGTACTCAAGTCGACTGTATTTTTTTTTTAATGTGTGTTACCTCATATCATATCATCCTCATATCCTTTTTAGTTTGAAAGATGTTGCTTTCCAATTGGTCTCATATAAATTTCATCAAAATTTGATCAATAGTTCTTGAGATATCATCAATAATGCGTATTCTGTGGACTACTTTGACGATGTTCTCGTTTTTGACCGACTTCAAAAGTTACTTCATAACTTCTTTTGTGGTGAGCCGATTTTGATGATTTTTCTTTATTTGAAAGCTAGTGCTTTTCACGTGGTTCCATTTAAATTTGATCAAGATCTTATGAGTAGTTTTTGAAATATCGTCAATAATGCGTGTTTAGTACATCTAATCTGATCAAAGTTCCGAACATAAAGCGGTGAAGTCGGTTTTTTAAGCTTTGCTTGCGTTTAATTATCTACAATCATAACAGTTAGCGTGAAACAAATTCAATGTGTTCTTTTAATTTAATTTAAACTATTCAAAATTAGAACAAAAAAAAATCAAAATCAGTTCACGTGGAACGAAGTTATGAGGTAACACACAAGAAAAAAATGCAGTGGACTTGAGTACCTCCTCCTTTTTGTTAAGTCGGTAGTTTGGCTTTGTGGTTTTTTATACCTACTTTAATTTATGCTACTCCTTACTCAGTTACATAAAAATCTTTCCTATGTCAAGATGAATGAATTAAAATAAAAAAGATGAATGTTACGGCTTTGATATGATCATAACCTCTTTTTGAACCAAGCGCTTGAGTAAAGAGCGTACTCAAGTAAATAAATGTACTTGTTAGAATTTCCCCGTAGTACCAAATCAACAGCATTGATACGGAGAAGGCGCTGGCTTACGTACAAATTGAATTATGTACCTTCTGTATAGGCACACATTGGTTAGATAGCATCTACGCTTTCATTACAAAAGCATGTTGGAAATCCAATAAATATAAGCTTAGAGACATTTCCTACCGACTTCACAAAAAAGGAGGAGGGACTCAAGTCGATTATATTTTTTACTTTTTTAAATGTGTGTTACCTCATAACTTCGATCCACGTGGACCGATTTTGATTTTTTTTTTTGTTTTAATGATGTTGCTTTCCAACTGGTCCCATTTAAATTTGTTCAAGATCTGATCAGTAGTTCTTGAAATATCTTTAATAATACGTGTTTAGTACATCTGATCTGAGCAAAGTTCCGAAGATAAAGCGGTGAAGTCGGTTTTTTTAAAACTTTGCTTGCGTTTAATTATATTCAATAGGTAAGTAGCCCAATAAACCATTACCAGTACCTACCTGTATTGCATCATTGTTTTGATTCACATAAAACACTAAACATAAACGCTTTTACTTATAGCCCCACACTAAGATCGATGACTTGTGTCGTGGCTGCAAGAAACATTTACATCACACACCAATCACAACCAGAAACACAAATTTTCTTTGGGGAGAAAACTTCTGTTCCCGACGGGAATTGAACCCGATATAGAAGACGAACTTTCACCCAAATAAGCCATCGGGCAGTTCAATATGTTGTCGTTGTTTACTTTTTTAAATGTGTGTTGTCTCATAACTTTGATCCACGTAGACCGATTTTGATTTTTTTTTGTTGTAATGATGTTGCTTTCCAATTGGTCCCATTTAAATTTGTTCAAGATCTGATCAGTAGTAATATATTTTGTTATCTTTAGAAAAAATCTAACAAGATCATTATTTTTAGGTCAATGAACCTACGAAGATTGATATTTACGCTTTGTATAACAATCGGACGACATTTTAACTATTTTGCGATATCATTATCAATTCAGTCATGATAAGACATATTCAATTTCTTCATAATATTGAAGTAAATATTTTCATTGTATTTTACAAAAGCAAATTAAATTCAGCATTGCTTTCTTTGTTAACACACATAATCATTGATAAAATGGTTAGAGACTAATGTGAATCCTTATTCTTACCTTCTAAAGTCCCTGCTCCAACATGCGTAGATGACTGGGTTCATGGAAGAGTTGACCCAGCCGAGCCACGTGACCACCATATTAACGATCTCCTCGTGCGCTATACATGCCGAGCAGATCCCCGACAACAAGTTCACCACAAAAAACGGCAGCCAGCACACTATGAACACACCCATCACTATCCCTAAAGTCTTTGCCGCCTTCTTCTCTTTCGCAAACTTCGCCAGTTTGCGCGACAGAGAAAAGTTTTTTGGTAAGTTCTTTGCGTGAGCCACATTCGTCAAACGCGTTGACGATCGCGATAGTCCATTGTTCTGAAGAGCCGTCAATGGCTCTTGGTCAGCCTCCTCAGGCGTACACACACCCTGACACACGTCACTTCGCTGCCGCACTGTTCCACCTCTGTGTATCCTCAATGTCAACTCCAACTCTCCACTCGGTCGCATCACTTGTTTAGTCCCTATCTTTAAAGACCGCGTCTGAATAGTCGCCGCGCGGTATATACGATAATACGTGAACACCATCACAAAAAGAGGCAAGTAAAAAGATATAGTCGATGAAAAAATTATATACTCTAAGTTTTCCGTGAATGGACACTTATAATCTGGCACTTCTTCAATGCGGACTGCCCGCCACCACGCTATTGCCGGAAAGGATATCGCGCCGGAACACACCCAGACGGCTGCTATAAGGAAAGCGGCTTTACGACCGCTCATTCGCATTGGATAGGTAATGGGGTCCGTAATAGCCCAGTAGCGATCTAAAGATATCACGCACAGATTTAAAATTGATGCGGTACTAAAGAGAACGTCAAGCGACCGCCACACATCACACCAGTCTACGCCAAAGAACCACGTGTGTTCTAGGACTTCGTACAAAGCCGAGAAGGGCATCACCACGAGTCCGACCAGGCAGTCGGCTACAGCTAATGACGTCACGAAGTAGTTAGTAGAAGTGTGGAGGTAGCGCTCTCGGACCACGGCAAGTATGACCAGCATGTTGCCGAAAACAGTCGTCATAGAGAAAAGGAGTAGAAAAGAAACTAGCACAGCTCTATCTTGGAGAAGTTTGATGTAATCGTTCCAGTGCTCGACATTGTCGGTTAAGTTGTATGCGGAGCTGTTGTCATATGTGACATTGAACTCAAAAGAAGAGTTGTAAGCTGTGCCAGTTGATTCTAGAGCGTACTCAGGCCTTCGATACAAGATGTCCAGTTGGCTCTTTGCCACCAGTGGGTCCGGTTCGGTCGCGTTCATATTTTTCCGATGGTTACTCGCACACTAGTGCCATGGTGAGTGTTTATGCTTCCCTTGTTTCGCCCGCAGCCATTTCGAAATAACGTTCTTGGCAGGCATTGTATTCCAGAATTCCAATTGTTGGCACATGTTTTGTTGGCATACTTTTTCGCGGCCAACGGGAGTTTGATACGGATCTGTAACAAGTGAAAAAAGTATTTTAATATCTGGTGTTCTCTTTGGCGCTAAAGCTTTCCTTTACAAAGAGTACTTTCACTATATAATGTACATACGTAAATGGGTATTGGTATTGTAAATTTTTTATACTTATTATTTGACGACCCAGTTGGCGCAGTGGACAGGTGTCCGCCCTCTGTGCCATGGGTCCTGGGTTCGATTCCCGGCAGGAGCACAAATACCTTCCCAAGGGATATTTGTGCTTCTGGTTCTGGGTGTAATGTTTGTGTGATGTGAATGTTTCCGGCACCCACGATACAAGTATTTGAACTTAGTGTGGGGCTGTGAGTGTGAATGCGTTTGTTTGTTTTGTTTTTTGTTTATATTTGCCTTTATTTGTTAAGATAAATTGGTTGAGAAATTCTAAGGGTAGGTACTCAAAAAGTAAATAGGTAAGAATAGATCGTTTTTTTTATTGCACCTACAATATTGTAGGTACATGGACTGAACTTAATGCTACAAAGCATTTTCTTCCAGTTAGCCTGGGTATTAAAAAAACGTAGTTGAATAATATTTTTTTTTTTCAACAATTTTGTATATCTACGGGTCATTTGCCTATATTTCCTAAAACTAAACTAAAACTATAATATACAGCAAAGAACTAAGTCACCTACAAGACATCGAGCTTATAGGTAACTCAAGTGCTCAAGCCCACTACCAGTGGGTAGCGTTCCCATCATGCTGGCGGCATTGCCTCTCTGAATTGCAATGCTAATACGTTGAGCCAAATAAGTGCCAGCATTTTGATTACGCGTCGCCTCTACCAGGCGCTCTGATAGATTTTTGAAAATAGAATAAGGTCCTGGTCTCCACGGACCGGGAGCTATAATATAATAGGTTCTAACAACAAGTCTCGTAACTAGACATCACTATCGATAAATTTGATGAGCCATATATTATGGTCTCCTTACACATCATACGATTGAATTGCTTATTTCCAATCTCTTGCTAATATCTGTAAAGTTGTGATGCACGAAGACTCGCGGGGAGGGAGAGGGGTTGAAAGGGTAGGGGGTTGTCGACGCTGTCATGTGGACGGACCGATCACGGCCCACGGCACACAATTCGTTTGATCTCGGATGAACTGCTATTTATACCGAAGGCCACGTGATGACGACCGTTCCTTTCCCTGGCAATGGCATAGCTAGAAACAATTAGACTTGAATAGTCTAAGACTCTGTCCTTTATTTAAGAGACATATTCAATGTCTAGAATCGCTGAATTGTAATTGAAACCCAGAGCACTCCGACCTTTACCAAAATGAAGAATGTTTCGTATGTTCAGATCTTGGATCAATTTCTAGGCTTCCTCGCTAATTTATCTATATTGATCTCTTTTTTACTTGAACTTTTTTTCAACTTGTTATCTTTTATTCAGAGAAATCAACATTTTTTGTAGATGAATATATGATGTCTGAATGTAATTCGATACAAAAAAAAATGTAAGTAATAGAATATCTTTAAGCAATTTTAGCTAAATTTGTTTTGTTGTGTAATGTTGTATGTATAATAAATAATGTACGAGTATTTTCTTTCTTTCAAGTTAAATTTGCAGCTAATTTAATATATAGAAATTATCACACCGCACGCGAAACTTTATGAGTGTGTGTGTGTGAAGTAGGAGTAATACATTTACTAAATATTTGTTACTCGTCCACGCTGAAACGGCTGGACGTGTCCGTTACGTGGATAAAATTTAGATCGGAGATATTTATATCCTGAATTAAGGGGCAGGTATACGTCAACCCGAGCACGTTTTTTAACCACAGCCAATTATCCCCCTTACATTTTTGCACATAAAGATGTATATTGGGTGAATGACATTGTGGCGGTTACGCAAGGTCACGCGTTCTTTGATTTTCTAATGACTTCACAAAAAAGGAGGAGGTACTCAAGTCGAATGATTTTTTTTTGTTTGAAAGATATTGGTTTCCAATTAGTCCCATTTAAATTTGATCAAGATCTGATTTCTTGAAATATCTTCAATAATGCGTGTTTAGTACATCTAATCTGATTAAAGTTCCGAAGATAAAGCGGTGAAGTCGGGTTTTTAAGCTTTGCTTGCGTTTAATTATTTATGGTTTTATTAAAATTTAATAAAGATGCGCCTCAAAAAAAAAATGAGCTGAAGACAAAATTCGTCTAGTAAATGTATATGAAATAACTTTCACAGTGTTATACGTATATGAAATAATCAGTGTTTTGATATAAGATGGCGGGACGAAATGGTTACAATAATACAAATTGATGTTATTTGCATGAGATTTGATATTATTTTCCTTTATATTTATGAACTTTATAAATATTCTAAGAAGAAGGCATCATTTATCATATCACACAGATTACGACGTTTTTATTTATCAGGTTTTATTATGAATGCCGAGTAAAACGGTTACAAAAACACCCGTTTTAGATGAAAATTTGAAATCGTCACCTCATATTACGCTACATTTTTATCCACGGATAACACTGCGGGTCGCAGTTAATAAATAGTGAAGCAAAGTACAATCGCTGTGTGATGGGAACGCTACCCACTGGTAGTGGGCCTGAGCACTTGAGTTACCTATAAGCTCGATGTCTTGTATGTAACTTAGGTCTTTGCTGTATAAAGTTTTAGTTCAGTTTTAGGACATAGGTATAGGCAATTGCTCCGTAGTTAGGACTACCATGGATAATTTGACACTTGGGTTGTAAAAAAAATAGCTGTATAGTTATTTAGATTTTTTTTTAATTGCGGTTGTCAAACTTTTGATCACTATTTCACCTGATGAAAAGTGAAGATCTGGTCAACGTCGGTGCACGTTTGCCTAGAATATACCTATTGACAGGTGACTTGAACACTCCCAGATTGTACTTTTTTTATTTACTTTTATTTGTTTTACAGATGTAGTCCGTCTACTTACCGATCTCAATTGTGCACAAATAAAACTCAAGCAACGGTTAACCTTGACGAAAATGAACGCAAACTACATCGAAACTTGTAATTGACAATTTGTCCAAGACTTTCAAAGTTTCAAGAAAATATTAATATCTAAGCCTAATATTTTAGTCTAGGAGGTCAAAACCCATTGATACCACGTTGACAGCATACATAATTTAAAAAAAAACCGCTTATTTAATCAGTATTTTTTTGTGACGGCACAAAGAAATAACAAAAGTTAAAATTTAAAACTAAGTTTAAATTAAATTTAAAAGTACCCTGCCCCCACCGCTCGGCCTGCTTGTATAATAGGAAAATAGAGAAACAATTAAGAATTTCGATTAATCCATAAACTTTTTCACAATCACAGCCTCACACTAAGATCGATGACTTGTGGGTGCCGGAAACATTCACATCTCACACAGTCACACTCAGAACCAGAAACACTCAGAACCAAAAACATTATCCTCGGGGAGAAACATTGTGTTCCTGCGGGGAATCGAATCCGACACCCGACACAACAACAAACAACAAACAAACGCATTCACACTCACAGCCCTACACTAAGTTCAAATACTTGTATCGTGGGTGGCGGAAACTATCACATCACACACACATTACACCCAGAACCAGAAGCACAAATATCCCCTGGGAACCGAACCTAGGACCCACGGCGCAGAGGGCGGACACCTGTCCACTGCGCCAACTGGGTCGTCAACTGTGATCCATATGTTTAGAAGGCAAACATGTATTAAACGGGCAGTTCAAGTGAAAAGATTTAATAATGTATTTTAATCATTATTTATAATTTAATTAAATCATTAATGGCCTCGATTCTGATGTCACACTCTAAATTAAATTTAAACTATTCCTGTCTTTTACAAAATAGGAACACAAGACAGAGATAGCATACTGCTGTGCTGTCAAGTTAGTCAGAACTTAGATGTCTATGCAAGCTTAGTCGAGTATGTTATTGGTGTTGACTAAAAACACGCGCTTTTCTGCTTCTGCTGTTCATATTTTAATTGATAAACTAGCGTGACAGCTCTAAAATGTATGCTATCTCTGTCTTGTGTTATATTTTGTGAGATACAGGGATAGTTTAAATTTAATTTAGTGAGTGTACATCAGAATCGAAGCCAATTTATATCCTAAACTTAAAACTATAAACACATAAATACCATTTTAAAAATCTACAACCTGTAAAATAAAGGCATGGTAATACTTGGTGATGTGTTTGTATATCATGCAAGGAATTGTCTGCCAGAGAACGAAAGTCGAATCAGAGAATGTTTTTTCCATACAATAATTAACACTTGTGTGTGCTTATTAATAAAAAAAATATTTAATTATTATTCTCTTTATTTATTATTTTTTCTTAAGCTAAGGTTTTTTTTACAATATTTTTATAAAAGTAATAAACAATTCAATATTACAAAATACAGAAAACTGTAAAAAAAAAACCTAAACCTAGTATGCCAACAACGGGGCAGGGCCCAAGCTACCAGTAGGTCAGTGCTGCAGAGTGAGGAACCTCCTGACAATACGTGCCGTGTCCAAGAGTACTGCCTTCTGAATCTGACCCTTGATCGAACCATTTAGCGAAAGCCTCTTGAGGTGTTGATCGAGACTTTTCTAATTATTATTATAATTATAAAGTATTCACTTATTTTAATATCAGTATACTTAACATAAAAAAATACGACTGCAAAAAATTTAATCCAAATTTTTATGTAATCCAGTTTTAATTGCCTTCATTTTGAAATCTTACTCGATAGGTTCGGTTCTTTTTATTAATGTACCAACTTACTACCTTTATTTTTTTAACTTGTGTTTTTAAGACAAATATAACGACACCTTAACTGTCCAAATTCACCCAGGCGTTACGAAGATACAAGGTAATAAAGAAATTTACAAATATACATACATGCATACATACATACAAGCATACAAGATACACGCGAAAAGCATAACCCTTGGCAGTCGATAATGAGCAGATGACGATAGATAAAAAGTAGTTTTCGGGTTGTATTAATTAAACACAAGCAAAGCTTAAAAAACCTCATCACCGCTTATGTATTGTTTTTGGATAGATCGATTTCGATAAAATGTATATGGGAATTACCTCTGATGTATATACAAAAGTATACACAACAAACAAAAACATCAAAATCGATTCATAATTGGCGGAGATAATGAGAACATACAAAAAAAACATTAATTCGAAATGAGAACCTCCTTTTTTTAAGGTCGGTTGAAAATAACGAGTTCTGGCAATTTTTTTTATTTATATGTATCATATGATCTGTTGTATGTATGTTTATGTATTGAATTCTAAAAGTTTTTGCATCATCTACACGTTTTATATATATTTTTTTATTTACACATATGTAATTATTTTATATTTCTGAACCTTTTCTTTATTGTATAGCTTCATTTATTGCACGCCGATATATCTCCTGAAATAGCAGGATGACTGGTAGAAGCTGAAGCATTAAGTCCTCCTATGTACATAGTATTTGTGTATGATGTTTATAAATAAATAATTAAGGCCGGTGGGTTTAAAACATAAGCAAACAAAAGGTTTTAACATTATTAGGAGACAAGTTATAATGCCTACAAATTATGCTGCGTAAATAAGAAAGCATAGCTTAATAGTGAAACTTATTTTGAGGCAGTTTATAATTTTATTAAACTAACATCTCTTTCATAACTTAACAAAATATCGCATCATGATAATATTATTATAAGACGTTGAAAGGTTCGCTGGTGTAGTTGTTTACATGTTCGATTCCCGTTAGGAGCACAATTTCCGATTTCGTGACATTTCGCGTATTTGACATTCCGCGGATTGGATATTTCGCGGCCACTGGACATTTTGAGAATTAGATATTCTGCGACTAAACTATGGAGACCTGTGTTTCTTTTTTTATTCGGGATAGGCATACATTTAGCCACTATATCACCCGATTATTGCCTGACTATGAGTATATCATTGACGATGCGATCGACGATGGAGCATGATTGACTATGATTATGATTGCTGTATTGTGACCGATGCAAACGTTTTCGACATACACTATACAAGTTGAACATAGTGCGGGGCTGTTACTTCTTGGGCTTTTCAAATGCATAAAAAGAGAAGTGTGTTTGTAAGGTGCAACACTAATAAAGAAAAAGTATTCAATCAAATTATTAAAACAATGGAAAACAAAAATAGATGATTATTCATATATATATATATATATATATATATATATATATATATATATATATGTGTGTATGTGTAATCTGGATCTTGGAAACGGCTCCCACAATTTTCATTAAGGTACAGATTAGGGGTTTCTCGGCCCAAGGAATCGATTTATCAACGTTCCAGGTCCGAGAAATGCTCGGTTCTTCTTCTCAAACTGCATTTGAAAAACCGGGTTTAAGAAACTATCAGCGCCATCTATTACGCCATGACTGATGTAAAAAACTGTTTCTACTCGATACTAGATGGAGCTTTCTGAGGCTACAAATTCAAACACATTCTACCAAAAACAAAATCCGGATATTGTATCATATTATGAACAATAATATGAATTATCTACAGAACCCAACTGTTACAAGTCAAACTGAGGTGGCGGGAAATCTTAGTGCCATTTTAAAATATCCTCACCAATAACAAGCTTCGCTATTTTGTTTAGTAGAATATTCCATTCTTGATTGGCTACCGGTATTCTTTTAATAGTCTTTGAATGAGTTGCCCTCTACCCTCTACTAATTTTGTACTCTAGTAGTCGGGTTAAAGTAACTTTCTGTCTTATTACTATAAAAGGTTTATTTAACATTTTATTTTTTATTAATTAAGGAGGTATGCTTTAACAAAAAGCCATGGCCACAGTGTTTTTCCTTTTCAGACTAGCTACTTTCAATTAAATATAAATTTTGTATATATTATACAAATTCGACTAAAGCCGTGTTTAAATATTAAAGGGCCTTAAATAGCTGTTGATGGAGGTCTTAAACATAACATAAAATAACATCGGGCCCGTAGGGACCGAGAGCTCATTCTATTTTCAAAAATCTATAAGAGCGCCTGGTAGAGGCGCTACGTGATGAAAATGCTGGTACTTATTTGGCACAACGTATTAGCATTGCAAATCAGAGAGGCAATGCCGCCAGCATGATGGGTACGCTACCCACTGGTCTTGGGCACTTTATTTACCTATAAGCTCGATGTTATGTTTTTAGTTTAGTTTTAAGAATTATAAGCAATGACGTAGAAAGAGGACGAAAAAATATATATAAATAAAGGTCTTCTATTTCGATATCCACGTTACATCTAGTAGACATTTAGATTTTAAATGATATCGGTTTAAATCTAAATATATATAAAACATATATATCTGTATAATATTGTATGTATTGCAGAAATAAAAGGTATAAAATGTTCAACAATCTTTTAGAGAATGCAAGCAATTCAAATAGTTCTCCTTTCATTCTGAAGTCACAATCATGCCACTGTAGTTTTTTAATCAGTCTTGTTCGGAACTGGATAGATCCAATTTTTAAAGTCCATACACATGCCGACTTTTTCCAGCCTAGAGCGATTTTTTACTACTGTCATGTTTTTAATAGGAACTTAATAAGATATGAATGATCTATTGCACCAAGGCGTATACAAAGCGTATTGTTTCGCTATTCCATGTTTTAGCCATTTTGACTTCAATGTTTCTACTGTAGTTATTCAATCAGTGATGTTTCGAGCTGACTATAGGTATACATTTAGTTTTTGAATATATCATACACATTTATTTTCGGTTCTATCTATAAGCATCGAAACATTTACTAAACAAACAAACACATATAAACGCATTCACACTCACAGCTCCACACTAAGTTCAAAGACTTGTATCGTAGGTGCCGGAAACATTTACATATCACACACACAATCACGCGTAGAACCAGAAGCACAAATCTCCCTTGGGGAGGAAAATTGTGTTTCTGCCGGAAATTGAACCCAGGACCACGGTCTGAGGGGCAAAGACTTGCCCACCACGCCACAAAATTAACTATTTATTTTGTTTGTTTTATGTTTACAATAATAATATGTCAGCACTGTTGCAAGCGCCACTATCCCGCCGCCCGTACCACTACTAACAATAGAGTGTAATTCAAAACTCTTTTTATAATAAACAGTATATACGCAAATATTTTGTATAACATTGAGCGAAGAGCCAAGAGACTTATTAACAGCGACCAGTTGACTGATGCAAAACTTCAGAGCTTAGGGCATCGTCGCATGGTGGCGAGTCTTTCGGTATTTTATCGGAAACATTTCGGAGAGTGTGCAACGGAATGAATTAAATTATGAACGAACGAAATTACACAATCTAATTCCCCCATCCCCATTCTATTATCGGACATCGAGACAGTCTCTTAAGCGACACCGCTATATGGTAGATATTCCACAAATGCTATGAAAAAGCTACGCTGGATGAAGCGTTTTGCCTCCACATTCATTATGCGGACTTCGAAGGAGTGGAATTCCTTGCCTAAGTCTGCGTTTCCTGATAAATACAATATGGGAGTCTTTAAGTCACAAGTGAATAGGCATCTTCTAGGCAAACGTGCTCCATCGTCGACTGCATCGTCACTTACCACCAGCTGAAATGGCGTTCAAACGGTTGCTTATCTTGAATAAAAAAAACACAGTGAATTATGTGTAATAATAGGTTGTTAAGGGTAATACATCGGCGGTCCTATCGCATATATATTCTACCATAAATACTATCAATGTAATCACCAGCTACTTCGTGATCACTATAAAAAATATTACGATGCAACACTTTCAACTGGAAGATACTTCATATCATTAGGTTCTCATGTGTACCTGCGATTTAGTATGTATTTGTTGTATTATTGCCCCGCGGCTTCGCCCGCTATTATCAAGTTAAAAATAGCCTATGTGAAAATCCTAGGTATAATCTATGTACATTCAAAATTTCATCCAAATCCGTTAAAGCGTGAAGAGGGAACAAATATACTTACACACAAACTTTAAGATTTATAATATTAGTAGGATTACACGAGTTACTCAGTGATCACTACACTTGCAACATTGCCTTGCAAAGTTGCGGCGTGTAAGGGCACACAGTATCATTATTCTCTCGCAGCCTAACCTCCATTGTGTCACGGCTGAGCTATCTAACAACTTGTTATTGTATCCGTCTCGCGAGTGGAACCCTACCCTTTACATGTTGAAATAAAAGCGCTGTTTGAGTTGCATACTTTCGCTCACGTATTCTAGAAGAAATCATTGAAAACAAGATCATTATAATGAAACAATATTTGTACATTGATTGGCCCTGTTATAATATTATAGTATACTAGGTTTGAACTATGACGTCATAAGTGCATTATGCGCTCTCTTTTTAGTGAGAAATTAAAGAATTTTTTTTTTGGTATTTTCAACTTATAATTCGTATTAAAGAAACCTTTTCATAACAAGCAATTTGTTTGTCTTTTTTTCGTGTAAGAAGACTGCTCTTATTCAAAATTACGTGTAAGGTAATGTGGATACTTTTTCAATGTATACTTTTCTCAATTTGATATTTTACTTAATCTATGGAAGTTGTTGAAATGCCTGATAAGCAAGCATTTGATCGGAGTTTTGCCGCGAAAGTGAAAAAATTGCGTAATTGATTTTGTATAATTTTCAAAAAACTGTGTTTCTTCCAGTGTTAATGTTTAATAAATGGTGGATTCTTTAACTTTAACAATTTATTAATGAATGATCAATAGGTAAATCGAAAGGCTTTGATGGCTAATTCATAAAATCCCCTTCCGTTTATAAAGGTTCCCGTTTTCTATCTTTTCACGATTTGTGAATCTTTGAGGGCAAGTCCATCCATTTGGTTTTTTACCGACTTCCCAAAAAAGGAGGAGGTACTCAAGTCGTCTGTATATTATTTTATTTTTTTACGTCGCAGTCTCGTCTATAATCGAAATCTAGTAGACCGTGATACAAAGCTAATTAAAAAAGAATTTTATGAATTTACCGCTAATCAAATAAACGTCATTCATTATTTACTTTAATGTTTATATGTACCGGTTTTGAGTGAATCGAAGCGAGTAAAAATGTCCATGCCAACTTTTTCACCTTATTTAGCGCACTTAAGGGTTGATTTATGAAAATTGGATTAGCCTATGTGTTATTCCGGAACTTGTATATTTATATTCAAAAAAATCGGTTCATTCGTTACGGAGATACGTGGTAACAAACATTCACACACACAAACTTTCAGATTTCTAATATTATTAAGATTAAGATGAACATCTATTCAGTACCAACCCTGACTTAATTTATTAATGCATCTTAATTTGTGCACGTTCTTACCAAGATTTCCTTTAATTAATACAAGTGCTGCAACGTAATGAACAAAACTGAGTACCCTTATACTGGGTACCAAAAACGCTGAAGTTGGTAATGAATAGAATATTACTTGGAAGCAAACTCACTGGCGCATTTATGTCGAGAAGTAGTTCCTGAGATTTCCGCCAATTTGCAGGTGCTTGTGCTGATCTTAGCTCTTAATGACTTGAACTCTTTTTAAGATTTTTAATAGTGTTAGCGTTAGTGAATAAGAACTGAGTTGTAATGCCCGTTTGTACTGAAATGTGGGCCGTTAATAATATATAGTTATAATATTCTCAAATCTATATATTTAAAAATAAATCTCTATTTCCCTTGGTCATCACATCGCGCGTGTACGGATGGAGTAATTTTTCTAATATTTTTTTTTGTTGTGTTAATTTTTTCAAGCTACCATGGTCACCATGGTTTCCGATATTTCGGCACTGTTGCAAACGCCATGATCACGGAGTAACTGATCGGACTATCGGAAACTCAAAACAAACGAAATACATGGTAAATATCCCGTTATTGATACAAACATTTATAGTGTTAATTTTTGTTCGGGGAAGGTCCTTATAAAAGAAAATGTTATCCCTTGAATTCACGCGGGTTAATTTATTATATGGTGTTATTATAACTATCGAATAAACAACAGATCACTGAATTTGCTGTTCATTTATATGAATAATTTAAATTTGGAAGTTGCTGAATAATGGAATTTAAAATCAGGTACATTATTGAACTTCGAAGACGATTCAGGGTACCAACATAATCAGATTAAAAGCCTGTTAAACATTCAAAGTCCAAAATCTTCTAAATCACACAATAGAACGCCATGATTAAGAAAGTTACGCACAATGAAGAACTCTGAAGAACAGCCGAGTCATTTCAATTAAACTTCCACCCTTGTCTTCAAACTGCATTATCATGATTTTATAACCGTTCCATCCCTTCGCCACTTCTTATCAACGTCTTTCATTTACTCATGACAGTAACAAATCTGTCTGTTTCGAAAGCGCACTATGAACAGTATGGTACCTTAGGACGTTGTCGATCACTTCTCCAAGACACTTATTTCGATTATGATAACTGATGTGTATTTAAATAAACTTATTTACTGTAAATTCGAAGACTTCATACAGTATAAATAATTAAAACGTTTATTAGTAGGTACGTGATCTTATTAGCGTCTCTAATACCTTAATAGTTTAACCAGGCGTTAATGCTACATATCGAGAAAAATACGCTTACCATTTAATTAGGCGAACAACTATTGTCTCGCCACTAGGTTACATATAAAAATTAAGATTTAGAAAATATATAAATAGCGTGTAGGTACATTTGTTTAAAGTATAAATAACCCCCATAATATGCCCCGAACGGTAGAATCTAGGCATGCATGTCTTATCTTTGGGCGCATCACCACTTTCCATCAGATGAGGAAGTGGTCAAATGCTTGCCTATTCTGCATAAAAAAAATCGTTTAATATTAAAACGACTAAGACTCGCGGTTTTTGTTGGATTTTTCGAATAGTTTTAGGCATTTACGATGCCCATCATCTGGGAGGTGGCCGATCGCAACGTTCGCGTCGCCTAGTAGTAGTCCGACTAGTCCTAGAGGAGAGGACTAGTCAGAAAATCCGATAAAAACCACCACGAGTCCCATCTGGTTATTAGTAAGCAATAACTA
The DNA here is from genome assembly GCA_948107665.1 of Lomographa bimaculata. NCBI lineage: Eukaryota > Metazoa > Arthropoda > Insecta > Lepidoptera > Geometridae > Lomographa > Lomographa bimaculata. The sequence continues at coordinate 8,963,999 of OX403604.1, read as the reverse complement.
ATAATGAATAACACTTGCGATAGTTTTCAAACTCAAATATGTATTATAATCATCAGGGTCCTTACTGCTGTTACAACAATTCAGACCGTTGATTTATTGAGCAAGAAAACAAGGACTAACAAGCTGAGGGCTACATGGAACTGTCATGCCATGTAATTGGATGTTGGATGTAACTATTGTTGCTTACAAAATTGTTTTATTGGGTGTATAGTTTGCAAAGGACACAACTCTATATATTTCGATTAAATTTTGGTCGTTTAACTCAGAACTGCTTATATTACTGCTCTTTATAGACTAAGAACGAATAAATTAATATCAAGTAATTAAGAGCCCGCTCCCTATTAATTATTATATTTTGCAATTATATCCTAAGTTGATCGCTTACACACGTCATCATAACAAAGTGTAACAATAATATTTATTTTTTCACACTTTTTTTCTATCCTCCATTTAGCCAGTTTCACTCGAAAAAAAAAAATTGTTGAAAATTTTGCCTTGATGTCTTTATTTTGACTTTTTCATGAAAAATTGAGAAACGTAGTTTTTTTTTTTTTTTAAACCTACCATGGTCACTTTCACTATAAATATCCCGTTATTGATACAAACATTTATAACTTAGTTTATTATTCGTGTGTAATATAATTATTGCGAAAAACATTAAACATCTAAGTATGACACTCACAACCTTGCGTCAAAAATCAAACTAAGTATGCATCTCTGATGGATAGAGATATATAGTAGAACTTGTGTTTATAGCAAAAATCCATTACCTTACTCACTCGTTATTAATATAATACGAATATAATATAATGTATTACGAAAAAGTTATGTATTGCCTGCCTGGATTAATTGGTAATATGTCAGCTTTTTTCGCTGCAGGTGTCAAACGGCACTCGAACAATTTCTCTAAAGGAAATTAGAGTTTCTAGGTCTGGTTGTAATTGTGTGTGTAATGTAGTCCCGGTGCCAGAGAGGAAACCACAATACAAACCTTTAAACTTAGTGCGGGGCCTTTATGTGAAAAGATTTTTTGTTATTTTGCAATTAAAACAGCCAATATTAGAACACATAATCAATCAGACAGTTTGTAGTCCATGGAGTTTTCTACTATGGTATATAATTCTAAGAATTTAGTTCCATATAAAAGCAATTAAAGCGATGGTCGTGTATGTTGTACACATTCTTACTAAGAATCGGTCAATAATGATAAACGATGCATTACCCCACTAGCCGCATATTTGTTTCGCGGTAATAAATAGGTATCTTCTAGGCAAGCTTGCTCCATTGTCGACCACGTCGTCGCTTACCATCAGGTGGGATGGATAAGATAAGATAAGATAGGATAATTATTTATTGGCAAAAATTGTAGTGTTGGTTGTTGAGTTGGTGGTCAAAAGTTTGCCTATCGCGAATAAAAAAAGGCTGTAAACAGTAATAGCGTCATACTCGTAGCGTCTATAAATAAGCGTAAATATATTGGAGAATAAAATTTGCTAGGACACTGTTTTTGAACCCATTTTGTTCCGAGGCGTATCTTAAAAACGGCTTCATAATTATCGCTGAAACTTACTTATAATATTGTAATATCTTCTTATTAAACAAACAATACAAAAATCGAATAGCTAATATTAGAAAAAGTTATTAACAATTAAATTCAAAAGTTTAAAATTAGAAAACATGTAGGCGCGAGATTCGAGTTCGGGGAAAATTATATATTAGATTTTATTTATATCATGACCACACTCCATTCTATTGACTTCGAAAACATAGTAGCTATTTGCCTCTACACACACAGAAACAACAAAGAAGCGACAGCGGTCGGTATTAAATTTGTACAAGCAGGCTTCAGGCTTTAGGTCTCGGACTAAACGTACTAATTAGCCCTAAAGCTTACGAATCTTGACAGTAACTACGAACGATATTTTGAATAATTAACATAAACGCTTACATACACACAGCCCCACACTAAGTTCGATAACTTGTGTCGTGGATGCTGAAAACATTCACATAACACACACAATTACAACCAGAACCAGAAACACAATTTTTCCTTGGGGAGAAACCTAACTTGTGTTTCCACAATAATCGGACCCAATACGCCTGCTTAGAAGGCACACCCACCCAACCAAGCCAACGGGCATTTCGCATACTATTCTTCTTTTTTACCGACTTCCGAAAAAAGGGGGAGGTACTCAAGGCGACTGTATTTTTTTTTATGTGTCGGAATCGAATTTTTTTTGAAAGATGTTGCTTTCTAATTTCTATTTGATCAAGATCTGATCAGTAGTTCTTGAAATATTGTCATTAATGCCTATTTTGTGACTACTTTGACGATGTTCTCGTTTAACCGACTTCAAAAGTTACCTCATAACTTCTTTCGTTGTGAACCGATTTTGATGATTATTTTATTATTTGAAAGCTGGTGCTTTCATTGTGGTCCCATTTAAATTAGTCAAGATCTGATCTCTAGTTTTTGAGCTATAGTCAATAATGCGTGTTTAATACATTAAATCTGATGAAGGTTTCGAAGATAAAGCGGTGAAGTCGGTTTTTTAACCTTTGCAGGCGTTTAATTATCTTATAAATATTTCTCTTATACATTATACTTCAGATTGAGCCAACGAAAGAAATTCTATCAATGTCGAGTATCAGATACTAAACATACCGTACTTTTATTTTGTGACATTTTATTCTTTCACGTCTGACGGACGTCTGTTATTACAAGCTTTTATTTAGTTTTACTTATCCCTGTATATGTCGGTCTGTATTCTTGCAAGCTAAATTAAATCCACTTCCCGATGTCTGATTGGGCTCAAATTTAGTGTACTTGTGTATCTTCGGTGACAATACAATGATATGGTCTCATAGAGCTGGTCTGATAATGGAGACGGAAGATAGCCTTAGGAACTTCTGAACTAAACAAGATAAACCCATCGAGTTTGGACTCGTTTGAATCGTCTTGCCAAGGTATGGGTTATTAAAGTTTTAGTCCTTTTTTAAATTTACTACTCGGAAAAGCTTGATTTAAAAAACTTCTTAAAGTATTACTTGTTTACTGTCTTTTATACAATCTTTGATGCTCTCTTTTCTAATGTGTGTATCTAAATTTGGTCGTGCTGTGAGCTATTATGGCTTCTCGTCCACGGCGCTTATTTTGTCTTTTACATAGCTTGATCGTTGATAAAGTTTGTAGTAGCATGCACAAAAATTATCTAAGTTTTAAATTGTGACAGTAAACAATGCAATCGCTGCGACTTACCTTCAACTCGCGATACCCATGATTGTGACATGAGTGCCAATTTCATGTCATCTTTTCTATAGACAAGGATAATTTAAGTTAGATATAAGTGAATAATATTAATTTTAACAGTTACATAATTAAAGTTCATTTTTCTTCAGTTGTCGCCAAAAAGTTTCAATTAGAAATCTTTAGCACTGTTACATATACTTTAACTGCGCCCCGCGGTTTTACCCGCGTAAGTCCCGCACTCGCGGGCATCCCGGGATAAAATCAAAATCAAAATCGTTTATTCACACGGGCCCGAAAGAGGCACTCATAAAAGTTAATGAATCTATTGCCAGATTCGCAAAATTACAGCCATCTCGATGAGAACCTGGCAAGAAACTCGGCTAAAAAGTAGGCTATGTGTTAATTCACGGTATCTGCTACCTCCATACAAAATTTTATCAAAATACTTCCAGTCTATTAAGCGTGAAGTAATAACAGACACACTCACAATATTTCGCATTTATAATGCGAATTATAGTATGCATTTATAGTGATATATACAATGCTTTTTATCCACAATAGTAAATAGGCAAGCATTGAATATATTAATGCCCAGGTAACACACAGATTTATTAAAACTTCTCGCCAACACCTGTCTAAAGCAAAAAGTAGAACAAACTAAACCATCTAGTAACTCCGAATAGGTTTGCAGGCGCAAAACATGCACCTAATAAAATTGTAATAACGAACTCCTGAACATACGTTTACTAAAACTGCGCACATAAATTCTGCATACAATTTTATGAACAAATTGTAATAAAATTTATAAGCGTAACCACGGTTTCCCCTTGAATGGAATAAACCCGCAATAAACGCAATGAGGCCGCGACATGCTTAGAAAATAGACAGTAAGGTCATTTGCTCTTAATACTAATAAACAAAAGCGTGTATAATTCAAGGCGAAATTTCGATAAATCGCTTTCATAAAAAAAAACATATTGTTTTACAAATTGTTTTGCTAAAAAAAGTTTCCGACCATTGTCGGGAGGAAAAAAGGCGGAACAAAAAAAGCCATTGATTATTATTGCTATAAATTTTCATTCTGATGTTTTATGCCTAGAATAAACATTTTTTACGTACAATTTATGACAGGTAACGCAAGACATGCGAGAGCACAGCTATGGCAGAGCTTAAAGTTTCTCATAACGCAAGTGAGATTTGACATATGAAAGAAAATAAAAAAAAAAATAAAGCGCTGGGTCCATATACAGCCTAAAAACGCTGCCAAAGGTAACGAGTGTTATACAAGGATTAAAATAAACGTGCAAAGTTCGTGTTTTAAAAAACAAGGAAAGCTCATTAATATTAATTAAAAACATGAAAGGTAACAAAATTGATTACTCAGGAAGTCTCATTGTTATGAGAGACCCGAATGAACACGTTTATATCAACTTTTTGGTTTTTAAAAGAAAGAAATAATTTTATTGACACAACACAACTGTACACAACAACAAAAATAAAGATTTGTCCAAGTACACAACTAAGCAAAACAATTGTCACTTAATAAATGTTGTAGATTGGATGTAAAATAGAAAGTGTATTCATATTGCTGCCGTGTACAATAATATCACAATAGGTTTAGACTCAGCATGACGCTGTGGAATACTTCCCTGCGCTGATTTTCAGTCCTAGACCCTGGGTAAAGCACTCTGCAAAATTTTATATATATCATTACTTAATAATAAATAACATAATTAAACGCAAGCAAAGCTACTTCACCGCTTATATTTTGGTTTTGGCTTGACCGATTTCGATAAAATGTATATGGGACCACAATAAAAATCATCTAAATCGATTCATAATTGGCGGAGTTATCGCGTAAAATACATACAAAAAAAACATACAGTTGAATTGAGAATCTCCTTTTTTGAAGTCGGTTGGGAATAATAAGATTTTATTAACTAAATGTAGGGGAGAGGCGTACAAAATGACATACTAGTTATAAAATCGGTTATAAAATCTTTATTTATTGGAAATTTTGAACTCCTTATGCAGCTATATATTCTTTGGTTTATTACCTAATGAATTATCACAGAGACCATTAAACTTAAACATAAACATAAAAAATATTAAACATTGAAAAAATCTTTAATAAAAACCGTTTTGTCCGCCCGAGGCGGGTAAAATGACACACGTGGTATGGACAAAATGGCATACCGAATTTGTACTGAAAATCAGTCAAATACTTGCAGAGTTCACATTGAAAGCTTCAGTGAAAGCTTGTGAGGAAGAGAAATCATTTTCACTGTCGGAATTAATATCCAAAGTTTTTGAAACATTTTTAGCATTTATTTTTTAACAGATGGATTGAATATATTTCTTTCAGCATTGGAGATAGCACGCTGACTGGAAAATTGTTATATATGCCTTGGAGTATCAACCTAGGTGATGTGGGAGTCGCAGGTATTGCAGCAGCTGTGTCAACAGATCGGGCCGTTGAAAGTAGCTCTGGGTTGTCTACAGCTGATATACTCTCAACTATCAGTGATATTGAACTGCTTTCTTCCGCCTGAGATGGATCTGTTGAGGATATAATTAGGTTTTTTGCTGCCCTTATATCTTCTTCGCGCTTTACCAGATCTTGTTGCATGAGGATGTTTGTTGTGTCAGCATGCTCAAACAAATAAACAATTATTTTGAAGAAGAAAAAGATAGGTGGGTCAAATGATATACTATGCCATTTTACCCGAACAAGTGGTATGTCATTTTGTCCACTTTATTACCTCAAATATTAGAAAACAATAACTAAAAATATAATAACAATTTTAAGGTTTCAACACATTCTCGGAGTTATTTAGTAAAATAATTAAAACTTAAGTCAATAAAATAAATTATCGTAAAAAAATACTTACTGTTGCGAAGAAACAAAATCCATCTGAGTAAAACTCGTGATTGCAAAAATCAAACAAACACGCATACTCATCACACTGTCAGACGGACGCAACTGGCGTCAACACAGGTTGTGATTTGTTACTAGGCGGTCCTCTGCAGGCTATTGCGAATACTAATATGTCAGTGGTTTTGGAGAAAAACAAGTGTGTCATTTTACCTACCTATGTCATTTTGTACGCCTCTCCCCTATGTAGTAAACTGATGAGGGATCCAAGTATAAATACTGACTAGATTTAGACAATAATAACGGCATTTGACCTCTATCGTATAGATTCTCTCAATGTCCTAAATGAAAAGGACCACAAGAAGCGACTTCAGAAATGATTTCAAAACTATAATACTACATTTTTATATGTATTTATTACTATTTTATAGTTATATCAAGTTAAAATAAATCTATGTTTTGAATGTAATTTAATGTAAAAGTCATCCTATTTATTAAATGTAAGTTATAGATTTTTTTCTGTTATTTTATGAAAGAATGTAACATGACCATCATGTATTTGCCTAACATTTAACCTAATTCAAGGAATCAACTCCTGTTGATTCAATAGAATTCGCATGAATTTGTCCCTGAAATTGAATTTAACGTTAAAGTTACGCAAAAAGAAACTTTTCCTACTACACTGTGTTAGAATTTTAGAGGTTTATCCCATCAAAGCTTCTAAATCCTATTAAACGTGCACCTGAAAGCGTGCTCATAATCAGACTGCTTTAAGTAAGATAAACTTATTCTTATTATTTATGTACAAGCAATGTATCTATTTTCAGTTATATTATTGGAACGAAAGTTCCTTATCGCGAGTTGCGAAAGGGGGCTAGACGGAAAAAAATAAGACCAAAAGTTGTAACGACACTTTTTGTTATAGTTGTAAGCCATACCACGTTCTCGTCCGATCACCGAAGTTAAGCAACATCGGGCGCGGTCAGTACTTGGATGGGTGACCGCCTGGGAACACCGCGTGACGTTGGTTTTGGCATGTTTCTTTTAATTTTGGAACGAAAGTTCCTTATCGCGCGTTGCTAAAGGGGGCTAGACGGAAATTGAACTTCGTTCCATCCGGGTGTCCCTTGACACCTCTCAAGTTTTTATGGTAATGAACCTCATTTGAGCCCAATTATTGTTGCATTACAAACAATCATACGATGACCACAAACAAAATAATATAAACGCTTTCACACTCAAAGCTCAACAGTATGTTTGAAGACTCGTGTCGTGGGTGGTGGAAACATTCACATTACACCCAAACCCAGAAACACGAAACACTCTTGAGAAGAAACTTGTGTTTTCACTGGAAATCGAACCTGATACTCGCTGCTTAGTTGGCGAACGCCCACCCAACTATGCTAAGCAACAGGCTGTTCATTCTAATTTATTATTACCAGTGTAATATACCTACATAGTATACATATATACTGTCATTGTTTAGTAGTATACAATCCTGCAGGTGGTGGCTAAGAATCGACTAGTGAACAAAATAAAAATAAAATAAACTGAAAAAAGAAATTATTAGAGATGTCGAATTGGGTTTTCAACCCATACTGCTTTTGTATAATAGGGACCGTTTGCCACACGGCGTCGTCGTCGCTCGGCGCAAGGCAAACATTATGCAAAGCAGAAAATCCCATTTGCAACGTGTACCAACGTGTCGCCTCTCGCCTAACGCTTCAAACAACCTAATAGACTTGTTTATAGAAAGGGAAGTCAATTCCCTCTCCGCTACAATGATTTTTCTCCTCCGAAATGTTCGCGAAAAATCCGCTTCTTTGTTTCGACACACGAGGCTCGAAAGTTTATTACTTTTCTTTTTCAACTTCAGTCTACACTTTAGCTGAGTGAAAATATTTGTTGATGCCAAAAATATGGAGTCGCGAAAAGAATACTAGTTTATTGCCAAACTGCGAGTAAGAAGTTTAAAAGCTATCATAATTCAACAGCTATATTTAATTCTACAGCTTTGTGAAATATATTGTAAGCTTCTTACTAGTCTACTCGATTAAACTTGAATCATTTGGACGACTGAGTTTCACCGATTTTTTTGCTTACGTAATCGAGTCGTAAATCTCTCGAGCAATCGTACTCGAATCAAAAGTTTGCACTTCCGTGATTTATAGGTACTTTAGTTGCGGAAAAATAGTAGGATGTCCAATAATTTTCTTCCACCTCCATTGTTTTATAAATAATAGAGGTTACATTTTTGTATTAACCATCTTTGTTGTCCAACTTTTACTATTATTACTATCAAGTGCAATTTTTTATTTCACGTTCCACTGCCGAACCTTTCTTTTCTATCGTCATATATGGTATATTATAAAAAACTAGCTGGCCTGGCGAACTTCGTACCGCCATATTTTGTTTTTCTTGTCCCAGCCTAAGGAAATGTAAAACTTCCGGTAAATTCAAATTAGTTGGATTACCAATAATTCTATTATGTACTAGCGATCCGCCCCAGCTTCGCCCCGGTATGATAAATGAAGAACCGCTCGATTTTGTGCAAACTTCAAATAAACCATCTACTAAATAGTCCGAACAAACCCTAAACATTTGGTTTGGATAGGTGAGCCCGTTCTCGAGTTATAAAATAACAACGAAAAGTGGCATTGATTTTTATATATATAATATAGATTGTATCTGATTAACGCGTCAAATAAAAAATTACCGGATAATTTACACGTTAATATAATAAATAAATAATGTTATATGTAACAATGGTGTATAAAAAACTGTTTTTTTTTTTAATTTTCTTTTATACAAACTTAGTCCTGACAATAACGAACACCAAAAAAATTATTATCTATTTTGGTGCAGTCGTTCGGAAGTTATAGGTACGCGTACATACATGTCGTCGATTAATTTTTATTTATAAAATAAATAAATAAAATAAACATTATTTATCTCGGATAAATCCATAGAACAGTTGGTTAGTTACATTATAAATTTAATCTATGTTAGTATTACAATTACAACTATTAATCTTTTCGTATCCAATGTTTTTGGATAGGACAAACAAAGCGAGATGCAAACATTTTCAGAACACTGTTGGAACAGCACTAGTGAAACATGGAGGCGACTTTATTTCACATGACAGCATGAAAACCATTCACCCGGGCCTCCGCGAACATTCCAGACGCACTGCAACACCATGGTAGTCCCAACAGTGCTCTAAAAGCATTGTTATATTGCACCCTGAGGGCATTGTAAGTACGTTGCGTATACTGAGCCCACAGGCTGCTCGAGCAGAAAGTTTGACAGAACGCTTTATATAGAAGATAAATTATAAAAAATGATTTCAGTCAGTTTATTTCTGTGGCTTAACTCTTAATTACGGACGTCGAAATTCCGCAGAATAATGCCACAATTTGCATGTTAATCATTCTCATTCATGGAAAGCTTTTTATACGAGGGGAACGAGTTAGGGATTAAAAATTAGTATTCTATGGACTCAAATTATACAAATAAGCGTAATTATACAAAACGTTTTGTGTTTATTTGTCCAAGACAACAGTTTTCATTATAATAATGCGGCTGTTAAAAAAAAGTAGTAAAATGTCTGAAAATACTAGGCTATGTAAGTTAAAGAACTTGAGTATTTTTAGAAAAAGCTGAAACATGTTTTTTGTACTGCTATTTTGAATGATTTCCAATTATGAATCAAAATTCCTTGTAAATTATCACGAGAATCTGTTGAGAAATGCGACCTGTAGAGAAGAACAGCCGGACATCCGCCGGACATACAAAAGCATTTTTTTCTTTTCCATTGATTCCCAGCTACAGCACAAGTTTTCTCCCTAAGGAAAATTTGTGTTTCTGGTTCTGGTTGTGATTGTGTATATGATTTGAATGTTTCCGGCATCCACGACCTTCATCAAACTTATTGTAATTATTTTGGGTTAGTTTAGTTTTTATATAATATATATATATATATATATATATATATATATATATTAATTACATGGACCCAAGAGGTTTACAGCTATCTCGAGAAGAATAAAGCTTGCTAGATACTTTCCTTTCTTTTTTATTTCCAGATAAATACAACTTAAGTGTATTCAAGTCAAGAGTGAACAGTCGAAACAAAAAAACTTCATCCCAATCAAAATAATTCTATCAAAACAAACAGTACCGGGTTCGATTCCCGGTGGGAGCAAAAATTTTATTCTCAAGGAAAATTTGTGTAGTTGTGTATGTATGTATGATAGTGCATGTTTCCGACACTTGCGATACAAGTTTTCGAATGTAGTGCAGGGCTGCAAGTGTGAAAGCGTTTGTTAATGATTAAATTTCCAATAGCTTTCATTCATAATAGTTCCATTTATTTCTTAATAAAGATTCAAATTTATTTTAATTTTAAAGCACATATTAGATTGTATACTTTGTTACCATCCTTTATTAGTTAAAGATATTATTATTGACAATTAATCGGTGCAAAACTTAGATCGGTGTCAATCAAATCGATTTCAATTAAACTTGTAATTTATTCGTGTGCATTGCTACTGACAGGTCACTTAGACCATCCGCTGAACTTGAGGGAACTTGTTTATAACTCGTCTAAGTTATACCTTACTTATAGATTTATATAGATTTATTTATCGGCGGCGCCGCTAAGCCGAGTAAGTTGATGCAGCTTAGTGGAAAACAAGATAAGTGATGGTTTAGGGCTTATGCTCTTACTTATGTACCCGATTAGTTTTACTTAGATATGAAAGATTGGGATGGGATAGTTTAAAGATAATTAAACGCAAGCAAAGCTTAAAAAACCGACTTCACCGCTTTATCTTCGGAACTGTGATCAGATTAGACGTATCACAGTTCCGAAAATAAAGTGGTGAAGTCGGTTTTTTAAGCTTTGCTTGCGTTTAATTATCTTTAAACTATCCCATGGATTATTGACGATATCTCAAGAACAACTCGGTCAGATCTTAATCAAATTTAAATGGGACCAATTGGAAAACAAAAAAAAAGTACTAGTTGTGTGCGCCGAACTGTGATCTCGCGCCTAAATTTTGTCACATAGAGAAAAACTTTTGAGGTTACTTGCTTATAACTTTTTTTCCATACAATAATTGTTTGATTTCTGTATTTATTGTTCAAGTACAGAGTTAAGATAGAATCCGGGACAAAATAGGTCAAAAACAGTGACTTTGGTGGCCTACTAAATCGTTATTTTCCAACATAGTTTTTTTTTTAAACCGGTTTCGTACTCTACTTGTCAAATACTTTTCTACGATACCCCACAATGGTGGGTACAAGCATAAAAAATATTTTGCTCCCCACGTACATGTTTAGAAGACCCCTTAATATTTTCAGTTATATAATTTTAAATGTCATTTTTGGCTTTGGATTATAGTTTTACATATTATATGAGAATTTAAAGAAAAATTTACCTCTGACGGACAAAGCGCTTAACGAACCAAGTCAACTGATCTTAAGATAACAAGAGATCTCGCTTCGCTCGATCAAATAAATAACTATATTTTGATACATTTTATTATACAGTATATTGCTCTATGAAAAAGCAAATATTATGATTCCTAAAACATATTTGCTTTTAGTCTGGTAGCTTATAAAATACACAAAATTTATTGTAAAAAATATCAGAAGCAGGATATCACAAAGCTGACAACGTTCTTTGTACAGGATACGAAGTCATGGATAACTCATTTAAAAGTAAAACAACGTTAAGCCCGTGCTCCGTACTACGCTTGCCAATTTACTTAGCGCCAAAATGCCTACCGTGAGAGCTTACATTTATAGCACAATGCAGTTATTATGATCAGAGGGATATAACCTTTACACTATGCGTTTTTACAACGCAGCGTATACAATGTGTAACAAAAAGGTGTAGTATTACTCAAGCCACGCATCTAGCTTCATGTATAAAGTCTAAAAGAAACTTTAGCGAGCGTAGCAGAATGAATATTGTTATGATGAATTAAAGTTTCTAAAAAATTTTGTCATTTGCAACCCTATTTCATCAGCTACCTTTCCACACCACATAGCTTTAGGACCTACACGTCTGACAGTGGTCATAGCAAAGGTCAATGTCACGCGCCACTGATGTACCGTAGGGTTGTCAAAAATATTTTAAAATAAATTTATTAATTTTTGTACGGAGAATCTTATTTACGATTTCGATTTTCGTTCACTGGCAGACTATTCCTGGCGATACAGATACACATCACAAAGTATTATTACACCTTTCTGTTACAGGTTGTATTAGGCTGAGCGTGCATTCCACTTGATCCTTCTCATATGTACAGTAGACGTAACTAACGTTTTTATGTTCGATAGACAATCATTTAACCACTGTCTTACCTGATGAAATGTAATGATGCAGCCGAAGTTGTACACGCAGTGCTGTGACTAAAACTATCTTTTATAAAAGGTAGGTATAATGATTATCCATTCTTAGCAATTCGTAGCTTTTGTTTGCTTAATACCGTTCAGTTTTAGTTAAAATTTTGATAAAAATATAGATTTGTAACAAAAAACGTTGTCATTTATAAATAAAGCATTAGTTTAAAACGCATTTAATATAAATTCATTAAATATATTAATTCATCATGCTGAGTAGTTTTAGGATTCTGCAACTAGTAAAATACCTCATCTCGAGGTTAGACATAGATATTAGAGGGCCATATTTTTTCAATCTAAAACTATGTAGTTCATGTGAATAAACATAGTTTAAATAAAATATTATTTCCCATCGTTATCGTTTTGTTCAATAAAATAATTTAAAAGTAAGCAAAGCTTAAAAAACTGACTTTACCGCTTATATTTTGGTTTTGGCTTGATCGATTTCGATTAAATGTATATGGGGGAAAAATCAGTGAACATACATGAAAAAAAAATACATTTATGTATTTATTTTCCTTAAACTTAAGATTTAACAAGTTATTACATAAAATGCACCTTAAAACCTTGGATAGATTTCATACAGTCGAACATAGTACCTTCTCCTTTTTTGTAGTCCGTAATAATATCTGTTTCTCGATGATTGCTTAGAAAGCTGAAGTCGCTTATATAACGCACGTTTTAAAACGTTACAAAAAACAAAGTGAAAAGCTTGGTTTGTATAATAAGCGCTATGTGTAAAGACCTTTAGAGTATAATTCAGTTATTATGGTTGCAATATAATCAAATAGCCGTACCTTAATAGATATTAGGAGTTTCTCTGGTGCATCGTATAATTTATATTCTATTCATATTATACAGTTTGACATGGAACATAAAGATAAACGCTTTCACTGTCTGTTGTTTTTTCGTGTACGACGTCACCTGCCGTTCTAGAGTAAGATCCCTGGGCCAAAACCAGCGCTTGTTTTTTAAACCAGCATTATGCTGAGTTGAGAACGGTTTGTGGTAAAAATGTAAAAAACTATTTGTACCCTTTTATCAATTAATTTTTTTGCCACAAACAAAACAGTCTTTAATTTTGATGACTTGTATCGTGGGTGCCGGAAACATTCACATCAGACCCAGAAGCACAAATTTCCCTTGAGATAAATCTTGATTTAACATCGCAAATCGAACCCGATATCCGCTTAAATCAGGCAAACGAGTAATCGACTATGCCAGAGGCAGTTCACGGCGGAAAGGCAGGGACTGCTTTGCCCCCAAATTGTAAGTTCTCTTTTGACATTGTCGGGTTACAGATTGTGTAGTAGGTATATAAATATATATATATATAAATCTACTAAGATAAGTATATTTTTTACTTATATCTAGTATCTTTTAGCATATGCTTTCCTTGCTGAACAGTGGCTTCTAGGAGTTCACGTGGCGTGATTGTGTGTGTGATGTGAATGTTTCTAGCGCCCACGACACCAATCAACGAACTTAGTGTGGGGCTGTGAGTGTGAAATCATTTATTTCCATTCACGATATTATTATTAAGACGCAAACTATTTCTTATTCATGTTTACTTATAATAGTTTATAAGATGAGTAGAAAGCGGCACTGACGATCAATTCAGTGCAGTTAGAATTAACTGATAATAATAATTGAAACGCAAGCAAAGCTTAAAAAACAGACTTCACCGCTTATATTTTAGTTTTGTATATTTTCTCACAAAGCGCTTAATCAATTTCGATAAAATTTGTATGGGACCACCTCTGAAGTATGATCTACTGAACAAAAAAAAACATCGAAATCGATTCATAATTATTATTGGGGTAATTATCGCGTAACATACGTACAAAAAAAACATACTGTTGGATTGAGAACCTCGTTTTTTGAAGTCGGTTGAAAAGAAACCCGCTGCGGCGTAGTTCCGACGCTTGTATGGTGTCATAAAACAAAAGAAAATAAAATTTCTTTAGGGACTATCTGTTATAAATACGAAGTCTTGATTAAGCGCCTGAACGTTATCGTAAACAAATAACGCAAAGTGACTAGCAGTTCTTTGAACAAACGAAACCAACGATTAAATATAGAACCGTATCATTTTGGTGTAAGCACGCTCAAGCCCTGAAAGTCCGACTGCAGAAACGATCAATATCCCATTGTACACAAGTAGTTTAAACAAATGAACGGTATGATTGATGGATAGTCTAAACTCGGTCCGATTAAATCCGATGTCACTTCGAACAAAAGGCTTAGTGCGATAAGGGACTAGTGTTGATGTTTATTAAATTTTAGGGTTAATTTTGTTTGAAAGGAACTGAAAATATGATTGATTTTAGAACTATTAAACACTGTTATCATTTTTACAGCCTTGGGCTTAATTGCTTATTGTGGTAGGTAGTATTATTTCTGCCTAACCGCGCGGTTTTGCCAGCAATTATCAAGACAAAAAGTAGCTTATGTGTTAATCTTTTTTTTTTTTGTTTATTTGTGTTTTTTTTTATTTGTGTTAGCTAGTGTTTGACCACTATCTCACCTGATGGTAAGTGACGATGTGATCGAAGCTGGTAAACACACTAGACCTGGAATACGCAGGCTATCAAGGATAACTGCCGGAATACCGGTAAGCTACTTTGGTAGTAAGCCAGGCGAGCAACTCACAAAATGCTCTACCACCTCTCAAAAATAATTAATTAATCCTAGGTAAGCTGCGTACATTCAAAATTTCAACCAAATCCAATCAGCCGTTACAGTGTGAAGAGAAAACGAACATATTTACTAACACTGCCTTCTAAGCAGGCGTGCGAACCCGAATAGCTTTATCGGGTTCGATTCCTGGCGGGAACACAAGTTTACTCCCCAAGGAAAATTTGTGTTTCTAGTTCTGGTTGTGATTGTGTGTGCGATGTGAATGTTTCTGGCACCCACGACACAAGTCTTCGAACTTAGTGTGGGGCTGTGAGTGTGATTGCGTTTATGTTATGTTTATGTTTATATCTGCTTTATAAAGATAAGTAATATCCATTATCAGCCCACCCCAGGTGTACTTACTTGATTTACTTACATGAGTAAGATAAGATAAGATAAGATAATTTATTCATGAAAAATATAAACAATTTCAAAACTTAACTAAGTATATCTACATACCACACTATATAAATGTTCTGATTACAATTTAGGTAGGTAAAGTAGGTAGGTACACTAATCTGTGGTGGCCGTGCTAGGTCCTACGAGTATTAACTATGAGTATTTTTTTCTATGCCAATTTTACTATCTAAAAACAAAACAAACTGTCAACAGCCATCCAATTATGGTTACCTAACATTTCTCCAGTTCGCTCGAAGCGAAGAGGCGCATTTTTTCATTAATTTATTCAAACATTCTTAAATTACTAATACAGGAATTATTTTAACCTAGGTAAATTATGTAGTCGCCAGAAAGCGCATTAACACTCACAGCCCCAAAAAATATTAAAGACTTGTATCTGTCGTGCCGGAAACATTTATGTATCATACACGTCAGTTGTGCCCTTACCGGAAATCGAACAAACCAACTGAGTCTTCGAAAATAAGTTTTTATCTAAAATAACTGTTACGTTAGTTTTTTTGCCAAGGACAAAGAATTAAAAAATAGAACTTGTTTAGTGTCATTCCATATTTTCAGACAGCCATGTACGCCGTTTTCTTAAACACTGAAATTCCTTCTGTTAAATGAATAGAATTTAACGCGGATCATTTCATTCCTCTCCACGGACCATTCGGCAATTCTCAAAAATAACATTGACCCCCACGCGTACTGCGTTAAAGCGTAATATAAAGGGTTAAGGTTCAAAATATGCAAGAAATTCAACATTGTACCACGCCAGTAGCTTTATTTTTTCGTTCCTGAACAACAATACCTGTAGCGGAGCATTCCCACAGGAAATTACTCTGAGTTTAGAAATGGGACGTAAAATTGTGTCACAAAAAAGGAAACCTGTAACAACATTATTCTTTGTATATAATCCTTCGATCGTCATCGTTAAAATAAACAGTTTTGGACTGGTTGGTGTACCATCAATCTTTTTGATTTTGACACTTGGCTGTTTAAAAAAAAATTGGATTGGGGTTCGCGATTTTAGATGATATTATCCTTATTCAAAATATATTTCTAGAGGTTTCCTGTGCCACGCGCGTAGAACATATAGTTATTAATATAATTTGTATATTATTTTTTTACTATTCTGGGGCAATTAGTAGGCATTAGCGGGGCCGTAACCAGCTGTAAGAGACCCTTTGTTATTATTTTAACATGTATATAAACAAGAGTGTCACAACGAAACATAAAATAGTACACTATATATTTTACATATCAAATAGGATACAATACTAATCACATATTTATTAATTAAATAATAATTATAAACGCTTTCACACTCACATCCCCACGCTAAGTTCGATTACTTGTGTTGTGTGTGCCAGAAAAATTCACATGACACACACAATCATAACCAGAACCAGAAACACAATTTTAACTTCCTTGAAAACCCGTTTTCCCGCCGGGAATCGAATCCTATACCCTGCTTAGAAAGCGACAAGCTTACGGGCAGTTAAATATAAAGCCTAGCAAGTAGGTTTATTATTTTTATATGTTTATCAAAACATATAATTCAATAAACCTTTGGGTGGCTCATTGCAATAGATCTTCTGCTAGTGCAAGGATCCTGTAGACAATGCATGCCATATCCTGCTTTTTGTTTCTCATCTCAATAAACCGGCCAGTGTACATTTGTGAACTGCTAAGATTTGATCATATTCAGTAAAAACAAAAGACATTTTTTTAAATTTTGACAATCCATACTTGAGGAATCAAATAAGATAAACCCAGAAATATAATTAGCGAAAGTTTTCTACATACAATACAATACAATACAAAAACTCTTTATTGACACCAAAACATAAATACTACTTACATAGAAACTTATAAAGATAGGTACAATGGGCGGTCTCTTCCAGACAACACAATTTTAACTTTTTTTTAACATACAATTATTTTTCGAAGTTGGATCTTTTGAACCACTAATTGTTCCTTCTCTGACTATATACTAAAGAGTAATAAAATGTATTTATGTTATTTTTTTACATAATTTTAGCCTAATTAAATAATTTTTAGTTTAAGTGGTATGGATCTCAAGGAAAATAATATTGTTATGATTTATCGCTTATCCGAGATAATAAGACTAATCTGAACTACGTGTTTATTTATTTTTAATGCAAGACGAAATATTTGTATATTGTAAATTGATCGTCTAATTTTACACCTTTTGCTAAAATAAATTTGGGTATCGTCTTAAAATATCTAACTAGAGACTTTTCCATTTTATTATACATCACCATAATAAACCTTTTTTTTTTCTATCTTTTCAACAAAATCGAGTGACGACGAAGGCTTAAATTATCTTGGCCTTATTTATATCAGACAAGTTGTAAGTTCGTAAAACTTTTTTATTTCCTTTGAAATAACGCGAAACTTTGTTGAAAATCTAGCTATACTTTAAATTATATGTGTCTAATACGGCTTCGTAACTTTAGTCGTGATAAAAAACGTAATTTACTTAAGTCTAATTCTAGGGTTTATTAAGACTGTTTATCGCGCAGCTCAGTGTCCGGAAAAGTGCTACTTATGTAGGTATATTTTATCAAAGATCTATCAGAGCGTTTTGTTGAAGTGCATATAGCGTAGTGCATATTTGGGTCAACGTATTAAAAATTGCAATTCAAACAGGCAATGCCACTAGCATGATGGGAACGCTACAACTACACTAGCAGTGAGCTTGAGCACTTGAGTTTCCTATTAGCTGGTATGATGACTTGTAGGTAAGTTCCTGATAAGTACAATATAGGAATCTTGAAATCTCTAGTGAACAGGTATCTTCTAGGCAAGCATGCTTCAGTTTCGACCGTCACTTTTCATCAAGTGAGACAGTGGTCAAATGCTTGCCTATCGAGATTAAAAAAACAAATGCGGTTTTCTTTGTGATAATACGTTTTAACACAATATCTACATGCTTAGTAGGCCTCATGGCGTGACCTCCGTCTGTGTTGGCCAGAACATCGAATTTGCATTAGCTCACAAGGCATTTGGCTACTCATACATGTCTTTACATATTGTGCGGCCTTGAGAGATGTTTGGTATTTATAGCGTTGTAGAAAGTTGAGTAAGGTTATGTTACAGAATAAATATAGTATTCGAACGTAATTGATTGACAAAGCTAATGTTCAGTCAGGCCAGAGCAGATCCCTGAAAGCGAATATGGGACCACCTCTGAAGTATAAACTACCAAACAAAAAATAACATCAAAATCTATTCGTAATTGGCGGAGATATCGCGTAACGAACATACAAAAAAAACAGGCGAATTGAGAACCTCCTATTTGAAGTCGGTTGAAAACAAATGCAAGCTAATGTTATCCTATACTCTTGCTTGTGTTTTAGGCATTATAATATATATCGCTCTCTTCTTAACTTGCATTTTCACTGTGCTTAGCCAGCATTACTATATAAACTTCTTCTCATCTCTATTGTCAAAAAAGGCAGAGCAAAGTCAAGATATATCATGCGACTGACATACCTACATTTGCGATGTTACAAATCGTTACAAACCATTAAAAGTAGGTTAAAATCATGTTTCTAGATTTGTTTAAATACCTGCCGTTATAGCTTAGTTAGGTGCGCGTTCGTCTTCTGAGCAGGAGTATCGGGTTCGACTCCCGGCTGGCATCAAAATTGTGATTCTAGTTCTGGTTCAAATTGTGTGATGTGAATGTTTCCGGCACCCACGATATAAGTTATCGAACTTTGTGTTGTGGGGCTGTGAGTGTGAAAGCGTTTATGTTATGTTTATGTAACTAGAAATTATTTAAAAATAATAGAAATTTATTTAATACTAGAAATTTCAATTTTATTAGCAAAATTAAGTCCTCAACATCTATTTACGCTATCTAAATGTATAGTTATTATGTATATATAGGAATTTTTCACAAAAATAAGAATTTTTGACATTTTCTTTGCTTCTCATTTCTATGCTATTGTCAAAGACAGCACTTTTCATTTCTATGCTATTGTCAAAAAAAGGTAAAGCGAAGGCAAGATATTTTGTGAATGCATTCTTACATGTGTAATTTCTCAAATCAAAACTACCATTAGAAATTACAAATGTCTTACAAATTAGAAATTAGTTAAAATCGAGTTTTATACCTACAGCGAACTGTAATGTGATGTGAAACTAATACAAATAAACACAGCGCTTGTAGAGTTTCGTGGCCAAAAGGTTACGCGTGCGATACACGCATTCGTTTTTGGCACTTTTGGCAGACGTTCGTGATATCTCCTTTTCTGATGAACGATTAGACTTTGATGGATGCTTACAGAGAACGAAACACCTGTAAATGTAACGCTAGTCCGGCATGATAGATCACTTCCGGAAAATCCGTGAAACCTCGGCAGCTTAACCTACTTCGAATTCCTTTCCAGTTTTACTACTAGCTTTTAGATTTGTTATTTATTGGAAGAATAACTTTTACGGTTTTGTTCAGACAACTTAATATGTCAATTATTGGGAAAGATTTCGTTAGAGAACTTCGTTTATCGAGGTTTTGCCGCAAAAGTGAAAAAATGGCGTTGTTGATTTTGTATAATTTTCCAAAACCTGTGATATTTCGAGTGTTAATGTGTTGTAATGGTGGATTGTTAACTGTTAATACTTAGTGCACGTGCATAAGTGTAGGCAAATCATACAAAGTTGAAAAACGTGATTTTCACCTTCGCTCCAAAACTCCAATAGAAGTTCTAGTAAAGTTTCTACCACTTTACTAGGGCATGATTGATTATGACTGGACCTTAACTGTTTTACTTGAGTTTGACAGTGACTTGTGACTAGGACTTTTAATATGAAATACACTTGATAGATATTAATGCTTGACACTGGCTAAATGCGCAAGATTGCGAGGCCAATATCCGAAAAAAAAACTTCATTTTTCTTGTATCGGTGGTAAATTTATGCCAAATAGACGATGGCTGATCATTAGAAAGAAACTCGGTTACGATAAATACCGTTCTGTGAAAATATCGTTCATCTTTTGTCCATCTTGTATCCCGCTACTGGAACAGAAGGCCTTTTCTCACTATAAAAAAGAGAGTTTGATCCGTAACCTGCACTGACCCGGTGTGTTATTAGCGAAGGCGAAGTAATTCCAAAAAAAGGTGCTACATCAAATGTTCAATTGACTATCTCACCTGATGGAAAGCGATAATGCACCCAAAAATGTGGCATGCTTGAAAGAAAGAAAGAAAGAAAGAAAGAAAGAAAAAAAAATTCTACACGAAGCGAAAAATCACTAAGTATATCTACTTCTCATTAAGCATGCCGAAATGGGTTTGATGATTGATGTCAGCACAAAAGTCAAGCACAAAACTCGACGCTTATTTTCAGGCACGCCCGCGGATGATGTTTAAATAAGTTTACACCTTATGTAAACTTATTTACAAATATTGTCTAAAAGATACCAATTACATCTTATACATTCATTACTTTGACAAATACAACAATTTCTCTTCTAAGAACAAATTTCCATTGAAATCAGTTACATTTTAACTGTTATAGCGATAAATCCTTTAAATATAATAAAATACACGCTCACAAACTTTCATGTGATAATTAAATTAGAATGCAACGAAGGAAATAGAAATACACATATTAATGGCGATATCATTAAAATCTCATTTGACGACACAAACCTTCTCGAACCAAATGGTCTGATGCGTGAAGACGATAAAAAGTCTGACGTAATGACCTAAATTCCGTGGAATATAGCTTTTCGTGTAGGATACAACTTGTGTCGACAATACTGTCACATCACATGTTCTTGAAACGCAGATTATAGGGTTGGCGCCGCACCAACTTTGACTGGATAGAGTCGTCGAACATTGGAACCTTTTAAAGCTTTTGGTGCATTGCCCCGTGGAAACTCATTCTCTTCTCGTCTGGTTGAAGCGATTTGTCATTAAAATCCAATTTATTTGATATATAGTAATTCAGAGAGGCAATGCGTCGTGGGAGTCGGAAACATTTACATCACACACACAATCACAACCAGCACCAGAAACACACATTTTCATGGGAGAGAAAACTTGTGTTCCCGCCGGGAATCGAACCCGATACCCTTGCTTAGAAGGCAAACGCTCACCCAGGTAATCCAACGGGCAGTATAAAAAGATATTTAGATTGCATTATTTAGAACTCATGCAAATATGGCGTGACTTACGTTGTCTTTGTGTAGACCAACAATTATTTTGGCTTTATTCGGAAACCTTCTTCGGGATAAGTGAGAAGAGAGCTCGCTGTCGGTCGATTCCCGTCGCACTGATCGCGCGATAGTAATAATGAATGATTACTTTCCGTCTATAAAGCTTGAGTTTTCACTAGTTTAGCAAAGTATCTACATAAATCCGATCCGTATTTCGAGATCTTTGATGTAAGTAATGGTTCAAGTACAGTTTCGCGCTAAAGTGCTATCAATAACCTAGTGCTACATTTTCTAAAAGTTTGTCTACAGCTTCTATCCCCGATGTATGAGAATAATAACACTCCTGGGCAATAAACGGCCAAGATACATGTAACGACTCAATGGCCCGTAAGATAGTAAATGTTGATACATCGGCGTCCATAAATTGCCTACCGTAATACATATAGAAATGCCTACCGCGGAGTATCGCTGAAATTACTAAGTGACGAAAGGTAATTACTAGGTATGAGACATCAGAGTATATTTTGTACTTTTGGAAGAGATAGGAGATAAGGCTATGGTTTACATAGTTACTGGTCAAAAGTATTTGACAGTTTGCATCTCCAAGGCAAAATTAGCCTAAACTACGCCAAAGAGCTTTGTGTGTTGGGAGAAGATTAGCAAAAACTTTTCCGCCACAGGGCTTTGTGTATTGTGACTTATCAATATCAACTGACAGTTTGCGTCTCCGAAGGAAGATTGGCCAAAGCACAAGCGCTTTGTGTGTGATTTGTCAAGAGCAATTGACAGTTTGCATCTCCAGGACAAGGTTAGCCAAAGCTCTACGAGAGGCTCTGTATGTTGAGAGAAGATTAGCCAAAGTTTCTCCGCCAGAGGGCTTTGTGTGTTGTGATTTATCAAAATCAATTGACAGTTTGCTTCTTCGAGGGTCTGTATTCTTACTTGTCAAGAGTAACTGACAGTTCGCATCTCCAAGTCAAGATTAGCGAAAATTCCACAAGAGGCTATGTGTGTTGGGAGAAGATTAGCCAAAGCTTCTCCGCCAGAGGGCTTTGTGTATTGTGACTAATCAAAATCAATTGAAAGTTTGCGTCTCCAAGGCAAGATTAGCCAAAGCTCCACCAGAGAATTCTGTGTATTGGGATAAGGTTAGCAAAAACCTCTCCACCACAGGGCTAAAATAGATCTTAATTCGAAATATTTAAACTGCAGTTTTAATTAGAAAACAAATTGAAACAATGTTAGGTAACAAAAAGTCCGAACTCGAATTGTCCATTAGAGTTCAGTTTGCGTCAATCAAAAAGAGAGTATTTGTCCAAATATTAAAATGTTATCGTTTACACATGACGTGGAATTAAAGTGTGTAACCCTTTAATCGCCATTTAAAGAAGAAGCTGACTAGTTCATAGCGGCTCGAAAAAATACATAGCATCCCATGTACCTATTTAAATAACTTTTACTAACTGTTGAGCTGTGATAATGCTAAACACAGTAGGTATAGTTCACTATTATTATAGTTATAGCTTAAGTGAAGGTAAATCTAAGGCAGAGTGTGTTTCTCTTTCCCGGAACACTTCTAAATACGCTACGAGGGAGTGCCTAATCCGATTGCCGCCAGGAGCATTCATATACTTACTTTACGTAGGTACGTAAAGTTTTAGGAACACAAGCGTTAAGAGGAAGACTGACGCATAACTCTAATTTCAAAAGGCTTTTATTTTCTGGATGTTTGATAGTGAAAATTGTAAACCAATATGTTTTGTATGTTTCTTCTTTATCTACTGAATTTGTTAGTCGACCGAGCGAAGCGAAGTCTCGTTGATTTGGGTGGTTCAGCCATTCACAGGTTTGTCCGTCCGTCTGTCAGATCATTCAAACAAACAAATTACTCAGAGAATACGTAAAACTGTAGCCAATTAAAATGAAGTAAATGTCCTATTTTGTCGCGGGGTCAGACTATTTTATACTTTCTTATGTCCATAAGTTTTTTTTTTCTTATTTTTAATTTAGGTCCATTTTGTGAGTACTTATATACCTATTCAACGAACGTCCACTGGGGGTTTAATCTTTTCATAGTAGGGTCTTTAATTAAACTTTTTTAAGTAATTGTTCTGGCTTAGCGTTTTAAGTTTAATAAGTTTGGAAAATAGGTTTACTTACCTAAACTTTTTTTTTTTCACTATCTTACCTGATGAAAAGTGACGATGTGGTCGATGATGGAGCATGCTTGCCTAGAAGATACCTGTTCACTCGAGATTTAAAGACTCCTAGATTGTACTTATCGGGAAACACAGACTCGGGCAAAGAATTCAATTCCTTAGCAGTACGTATAATAAATGTGGAAGCAAAACGCTTTGTACGCACCCTTGGAATATCGACCATAAACCGATGTCGCGTGGCTGATTGTCTGGATGTCCGATGGTAATGCAGTGTTTTGGTTTAATAGTCTAGCTGCGTTTTGCAACTGGTAAGATCATGGTATTTTATTAAATCATCAAAATCAAAATCGTTCTTGCCAAGTTCTTCTCGAGTTGGCTGTAATTTTGAGAATCTAGCAATGAGAGTCGTTGACTTGCATGAGTGCATCTTTGGGGCTCACGCGAATGAACGATTTCCAATTTAGATTTTTCTAGAAGAAATTAAGTAAAAAAAATTACAGAACATTCTTGCTTAATGTAAAAAAAGTAAATTTATACTCTTATATCAACATCGTAGAGAACTGTTGGAGTATTTTACTACTATATAAATAAGAGGCTTTCTCAGCAATTGGGCAAAGTTCCAACGACATGTTAATATGTGCATAAAATAACCGTAAATTGTAAGTAGATGAGTGAATTACCTTAACTTACTTGTCAAAAAATTCTAGAACCACAAAAATAATCGGTTATTGTAAGTGCATTGGACTCTACGTGAACTGGATTGATGATATATATAATACCTGTAGATTGTATGCAGAATTATATCTTATCAAATTTCATGTTTCAAACCCTTGATTATTCCATTTATACGAGTATCTTCATGATATTGATACATATTCTATGTATTTGAGAAAAAACCTTCAATTCAAAATATCACTAGCTGACGCGTCGCCCGGGTAAAAAAACATATGTACACATGAATGCTTTCACACTCACAGCCATACACTAAAAGTAAAAAGACTTGTATCATAGGGCCGTAAACATTACGACAACACACGCTAGCGGGTGGTTCTAAGACGACTCGCTCGACGACGTCGGCTAGTTAAAATATACACATAAACACTTTCACATTCACAACCTCACACTAAGTTCAATGACTTGTGTCGCGGGGCCGTAAACACCCAAGTGTGTGTAACATTCACATCTTACTCAGAACCAGGAACACAAATTTCCCGTGGCGAGAAAGCTTGTGTTACCACCGGGATTTGAACCCGCTGCTTTGAAGGGGAACGCGCACCCACGCCAGCTAGCAGTTCAATGTTTAAAAATAAGCCGGGTAGGTCAGCTAGTAAATTATAAGTCGATTCATTCGTAGATTGTGGTCAAATGCTTGCCTATCGTATATATAAAAAAAAAAAGATATAGAGAAAATATTAACAAACATACATTTTTAAATTAACCTTGCGAAACGAAGCCAAGGACCTGAATATAAATCTAGAGAGATAAATCACATTATCCTTTGTCACTCAGATGTTTCAATGAGACAGTAAAACTATTTAATCACTTTTAAAATAAAAGCATAATCTTGCTGTGAGATTTTGCCATTCCAACGTTCTATTATAAATATTTTTTTTTCGATACGGCGCGCGGCGTCATCGCTATGTTTATGTCATGAATACACGAGTTTGGTTTTCAAAGTAAAGTTAAAATGGAAATGTAGTAGCCAAATAAAACTAGCTGTGAGGGGTGGTGAGGTAGCGGTGGCAGAAAAAAAAAAGTAATTATACGTTACCAATGACATAAGGTATCTATGCTTAATACATTTCTGATTACCTACTAATGAAATATAAACAAACAAAAACAAACGCATTCACACTCACAGCCCCACACTAAGTTCAAAGACTTGTATCGTGGGTGCCGGAAACATTCACATCACACACACACATTACACCCAGAATCAGAAGCACAAATATCCCTTGGGAAGGAATTTGTGCTCCTTCAGCTTTCATTAAAATACCTAGACTGGGTTAACGCAAGTAATTGAGATTGCCCAGTGTTCAAAATGTTGGTAGGTTGAAATGTTAGCCTTTTGGGAACAGCTAAATCTAATCTCTCATAGATACGAATTTATTTAAATTTGATATAATGCAGGTTTTATACTTTTCATATATTATTTTAATATTTATTTCATATAATGCACGTAATACAAGTTGTTAAATTCGCCGAGAGTTGCCTTGATAATGATATGATCGATTTTCGTTAAACAAAATGTTTAACAACTTTGTTATTGTGCTCTTTTTTGGATGGGTAAACATTTTTAAACTCGCGTCAGGACACGTGACTTGATAGGAAATTCGTAAGACGGAAAATTCGTACGACGACGAAGGGACCGCCGCCGCGCGGCGTAGAAGAGGAAGTAATATCCCACTCTCTTTCTACCGCGTTTCTATGGTGACGATGGTATTGTTATTTAAAAAATGCACAACGTTAATGTTCCTGTTTTCACTTTGCCGGCACTCCCGGAGTGCAACCCATTATTTTTTATTTATTGCTTATTTCACATAACTATAAAAATGTATACTTGTTAACATATAATATGTACCTACCTACAATCCCCTGTGTATATTTATAGACGTTTTATTATTCTATCATTATAGTACCTAAAGTTGAACTATAAATTATATGTGCTATACTTACATTTATGTTCTTAATCACACTCATATTATAATGGCGAAACTTTGTGAGTGTGTTTGTATGCTCGTCACTTCTTCACGCTCAAACGGCGGGACCATTTTAAATGAAGTTTGGTATGGAGGTAGCTGACACACTGGACTAACACATAGGCTTTTATCCCGGATTTCCCGCGGGTCCGGGACTTACGCGGGGGAAACCGCGGGGCGCAGCTAGTTTCATTATGATTACAATCGAAGTACTGACTGACTGACATAGTGATCTATCAACGCACAGCCCAAACCACTGGACGGATCGGGCTGAAATTTGGCATGCAGGTAGATGTTATGACGTAGGCATCCGCTAAGAGAGGATTTTGATTAATTCTACCCCCAAGGGATGAAAGTTTGTTGTACTTCTTAACGCGAGCGAAGCCGCGGGAAAAAGCTAGTATTTGCATATAAAAGAAAGACCTTCATGCACATGCTTTATATTGGCATGCTATATAATGTGTGGGATAAAAAGCAGAGTTCGCAATAAAAGCGTGCTACTGAAGAGCAATCAGAGCCACGGGACTGTTAAAGAGCTCTAGCACACGTAGTAGGTAGTACAATAGTATATACTACTTAGAAATAATAAAAAAAAAAAAATTCAAAATATTTTGCTTATGGGTCAAATACCTACCCATATTTTTTAAATAAACTATAACCTACAAACATTTCCTACATATCTTAACAGCAAAGGAGAAAGTAGTGATTCGCTGATTCTTATACATAATATTGACCAAGTGAGTGCGAAGCGCGAGCGAAGCGTCTCCGTTTTAGCTTGGGCAAAATTGCTTTCGCATGTCCGGATTTCCGGTTGTTCTCCTCTATAGGTCGCATTTTTTTACCGATTCTCGAGAAATTGTTGACCAGGTTTGATAATTTCATAGATTTTTTTTGTTGATACCGTTTTTTTAAAAAAGGCTGAGCTATTTCGAAAAATGCGCGTCTTCAGCTCACAGAGCCACTAGTTTATATATTCCTTAGACCCGACTCCCAATTATTGAAAAAAATAAGTTATTTAATAGCATGCTATTTTATTAAACTTTGGCTTCGCAATCTTGTGCGTTTAGCCAGTTATAAAATGTAAGTCAAGTTATCAAATATGTAATATGTATTTCAAAATAAGTCCTAGTCATAAGTCACAGTCAAAAGCAACTAAAAGAGTCAAGGTCTAGTCATAGTCAAGTCATGTAAAGTGGTAGAAACTTTAGTAGAACTTCTATTGGAGTTTTGGTGCGAAGGCGAAAATCATGTTTTTCAACTGTGTATGATTTGCCTACATTTATGCACGTTCACTTAGTATTAACGGATAATAATCCACCATTACTACACATTAACACTCGAAGAATCACAAGTTTTTCACAATTTTATCACTTTCGCGACAAAACCCATATAGCATGCTATTAAGCATCTTATGTACCGTTATCTTATAATGATCTGAAGTTGTTCTTCAGCATACACTTTTGTCTCTTTAGAAAATACATTTGATAGTCTCGGTTGCAATGGTATAATTATAAGAACCGTGGAGACGTTGACAAATTGGATACGAAATGTCGTATCATTGTTTACGATGTTATTGTCTTATGTTTCATGTTGTGTTCAATAAAATAACAAATGCTGTGTTTAATGGCAATTAATGAGAGTATATAAGACGATACAATCCTAAAATGTTTCTCCATTACGAATATAATGAAGTATATTATAATTTATTATTTTTAGATTCATGCACTCCTAATAATTTTGTTTACTTAAACAACGACGTCCAACTCTATTGCGTAATTCCTCTCTAACCAAAGGTTGTCTGGAAGAGATC
Source organism: Lomographa bimaculata (assembly GCA_948107665.1). NCBI lineage: Eukaryota > Metazoa > Arthropoda > Insecta > Lepidoptera > Geometridae > Lomographa > Lomographa bimaculata. The sequence goes on along the minus strand of OX403604.1, from coordinate 8,935,521 downwards.
GCTCTTAGCGATAAGACCACCATACAATTTTTTTGTAAATAATTATTTTCTGTATTGTTTTTTGTCTTAAGGTGTTAAATAAAGAGTTCAAAAAAGAGTTTATCTATCTATCTATCTTTAGGCGTTCTATAAGAAAACAATATTCAGTAATATGAGTTATTAAAACATAACCCTTTACTTTAACAGTAATAAATTAACGACGGAGGACGGAAGATGGCCATAGGAACTTCTGAACTAGACAAGATAAACCCATCGAGTTTGAGCTCGTTTTATTCGTCTTGATAAGTTCTCTGGTTATAAACTTATTCGCCTGTTATTATTTTCAACTAGTAAAGTATTGATTTCAAAATACTTTTTGAAATGTGGCTTGTGTAAATCAATCGTTAATATTAATTATTAAAAAAAAACTAATACGTAATCACTTACTATCAGGTGAGATAGTGGTCAGTATTTCCTGAATAAAAAGAAATTCATAGATAATACACGTTATTCAGCGTTTGTTTCTTCATTTATTATTTTAGACTGATATTCAATTCATAAAATTATCTTCAGCGGTACAATCATGAAATCCGAATTATCCCGGCCTCGGAACATTAGATCCATCATTAATTATTAAATGCTTAGCTAAAGATAATTGAGAATTTGATATTTTAGCTGTTTCAGTCGTCTTAGTTAAATTAAGTGGTTATAATATTGGATGTTTAAATAACGTATCTATCTCTCTTTTATACCTAAAGCGTTGAAATGTACTACAATACCGTTTTCATATTTATTGAATTTGTTATTTGATGAAACTTGTTATTTATTTTTGTATTTCTGTTGGCTAGATCTCAAATATTGCAATGTCAAAATGCTTATAAAACATGTTATCCTTTCATAAGTTGCCTAAGTTGGTTAGATAAACGATGTTTTATTGGCAAAATGCCCTTAATTTGTCTGAACTGTTGAACTTATTACCTAACTCTGTTGCGGGCAGGTTCTATTTGAATTACCTAAGCAAAAATGAACCTTATTTCTTCGTAGTTTTGCTGTTTTAGAATTAAAACCGTTTGCAACAGAGGTAGGTAATAGAGGGTCAGTTCACAACTAGCAATTGCAGAGATGTGATATTAAGACGCAATATAAAAAAGTGCAGTTATTGCGAAAGTGAAAAAATGACGTTGTTGAATTTGTATTATTTTTCATTCTTCGAGCATTTAATGTGTAATAATGGTGGATCATTAACCGTTAACACTTAGAGAGCGCGCACGAGTGTAGACAAATCATACAAGTTGATAAACGTTGATTTTAGCTTTCGCTCCAAAACTCCAATAGAAGTTCTATTGGAGTTTTGGAGCGAAAGCTTTTTTATTTTCTACCACTTTATTAGGGCATGACTTGACTTGACTATGAGTGTACTTTGACTCTTTTACTTGACTATGACTGTGACTTGTGATGAATTAAGAGATAACCCAAACTAATATGTTATAGTAATGTTTATTATGGCTTATTGCTTATTACAAAAATGCTGAAGTGCGAAACAATACCGTAAAGGCATATGTGGGTAAATTAGTTATTGCCTTACTGTATAATTTTATTGGCTTAGAATGACTGGCTCTCAAGAACAGCTGCCGAAACATCATTTTAGTGATAGGTTTTTTGATTTGACGGTGCTGAACCACGACTTTGGATAGGTACAGGTTAGCAGAATAAACACGAGAAGATATAACAGAAAAATTATAATGTAAAATTTATTGGGGTTTTATGATACATAAGGAATTAAAAACTATTACATTTTGCTATAAATGTTTGTATTTATAACGGGGTATTTACCATGTATTCCGTTTGTTTTAAGTTTCCAAGACAAACATAGTGATAGTAAAAACGTATAATGTTACATTTTGTAATCTTTTTGGTTGCTGTTTCCAACCAGTTTAATTTGATACTTATCTATTGGCATCTACAGCTTAAGTTGTAGAGCGGTTAGAGCTTACATCAGCTTATACTGCACTGTCTCCTCTTGCTTATCTCGAGTTCCATAAAAACCACTCCCTACTTACAAATCCTGGCTTAATAAAAGACACAAGAGTCGCGACGTCTCGCGACTCTACGCAAAGCTTATCTTCCCCTCCTCACTACAAACAGGCGTTTGACCACTCACCCTTACAGTACTCAGATGACAATAAAATCATGCAATCAAGATTAAGGACGAGTAATGCAGCCAGTGTCGTCGAGACGGTCAATGCCCAATCATCAATGTGCAACTTTCAACAAGTTGCAGAATAATTAAAAGTTTGAAGTTTAATCAACCGCAGGAGCAATTCGTTTTTGACTGACTTCACGAAGAAGGACGAGGTCAAATACCCATATTTTTTAAATAAACTATAATTTCCTACAAACATTTTCTACATATCTATACAGCTAAGGATACAGTAGTGATTCGCTAATTCATATATATATTATTGACCAAGTGAGTGCGAAGCGCGAGCGAAGCGTCTCCGTTTTAGCTTGGACAAAATTGCTTTCTCATGTCCGGATTTCCGGTTGTTCTCATTTTTTTACCGATTCTCGAGAAATTGTTGACCAGGTTTGATAATTTCATAGATTTTTTTTTTGATCCCGTTTTTTCAAAATAGCAGAGCTATTTCGAAAAATACGCGTCTTCAGCTCACACTAGTTTATATATTCTTTAGATTCAGATCGGACTCCCAATTATTAAATAAAAAGCAAGTAAAAGAAAGAGTCAAGGTCCAGTCATAGTCAAGTCATGTAAAGTGGTAGAAACTTTACTATAACTTCTATTAGAGTTTTGGTGCGAAGGCGAAAATCACGTTTTTCAACTGTGTATGATTTGCCTACATTTATGCACGTTCACTTAGTATTAACGGATAATTATACACCATTATTACACATTAACACTCGAAGAATCACAAGTTTCAGAAAATAATCCAAAATCAACAACGCCATTTTATCACTTTCGCGACAAAACCCATGTAGCATGATATTAAGCATCTTATGTACCGTTATCTTATAATGATCTGAAGTTGTTCTTCAGCATACACTTTTGTCTCTTTAGAAAATACATTTGATAGTCTCGGTTGCAATGGTAGGTATAATTATAAGAAGCGTGGAGACGTTGACAAATTGGATACGAAATGTCGTATCATTGTTTACGATGTTATTGTCTTACGTTTCATGTTGTGTTCAATAAAATAACAAATGCTGTGTTTAATGGCAATTAATGAGAGTATATAAGACGATACAATCTAAAATGTTTCACCATTACGAATATAATGAAGTATATTATAATTTATTATTTTTAGATTCATGCACTCCTAAAAATGTTGTTTACTTAAACAACGACGTCCAACTCTATTGCGTAATTCCTCTCTAACCAAAGGTTGTCTGGAAGAGATCGCTCTTAGCGATAAGACCACCACACACTTTTTTTGTAAATAATTATTTTCTGTATTGTTTTTTGTCTTAAGATGTTCAATAAAGAGTTCAAAAAAGAGTTTATCTATCTATCTATCTTGAGGCGTTCTATAAGAAAACAATATTCAGTAATATGAGTTATTAAAACATAACCCTTTACTTTAACAGTAATAAATTAACGACGGAGGACGGAAGATGGCCATAGGAACTTCTGAACTAGACAAGATAAACCCATCGAGTTTGAGCTCGTTTTATTCGTCTTGATAAGTTCTCTGGTTATAAACTTATTCGCCTGTTATTATTTTCAACTAGTAAAGTATTGATTTCAAAATACTTTTTGAAATGTGGCTTGTGTAAATCAATCGTTAATATTAATTATTAAAAAAAAACTAATACGTAATCACTTACTATCAGGTGAGATAGTGGTCAGTATTTCCTGAATAAAAAGAAATTCATAGATAATACACGTTATTCAGCGTTTGTTTCTTCATTTATTATTTTAGACTGATATTCAATTCATAAAATTATCTTCAGCAGAACAATCATGAAATCTGAATTATCCCGGCCTCGGAACATTAGATCCATCATTAATTATTTAATGCTTAGCTAAAGATAATTGAGAATTTGATATTTTAGCTGTTTCAGTCGTCTTAGTTAAATTAAGTGGTTATAATATTGGATGTTTAAATAACGTATCTATCTCTCTTTTATACTTAAAGCGTTGAAATGTACTACAATACCGTTTTCATATTTATTGAATTTGTTATTTGATGAAACTTGTTATTTATTTTTGTATCTCTGTTGGCTAGATCTCAAATATTGCAATGTCAAAATGCTTATAAAACATGTTATCCTTTCATAAGTTGCCTAAGTTGGTTAGATAAACGATGTTTTATTGGCAAAATGCCCTTAATTTGTCTGAACTGTTGCCACCATTAGGGCTTGACCCCTTATTACCTAACCCTGTTGCGGGCAGGTTCTATTTGAATTACCTAAGCAAAAATGAACCTTATTACTTCGTAGTTTTGCTGTTTTAGAATTAAAACCGTTTGCAACAGAGGTAGGTAATAGAGGGTCAGTTCACAACATTGCAGAGATGTGATATTAAGACGAAATAGAAAAAAGTGCAGTTATTGCGAAAGTGAAAAAATGACGTTGTTTAATTTGTATTATTTTTCATTCTTCGAGCATTTAATGTGTAATAATGGTGGATCATTAACCGTTAACACTTAGAGAGCGCGCACGAGTGTAGACAAATCATACAAAGTTGATAAACGTTGATTTTAGCTTTCGCTCCAAAACTCCAATAGAAGTTCTATTGGAGTTTTGGAGTGAAAGCTTTTTTATTTTCTACCACTTTATTAGGGCATGACTTGACTTTACTATGACTGTACTTTGACTATTTTACTTGACTTTGACTGTGACTTGTGATGAATTAAGAGATAACCCAAACTAATATGTTATATTAATGTTTTTTATGGCTTATGGCTTACATAGATACAGTGCAAAATTATTTGAACAATACACAAAAATGCTGAAGTGCGAAACGATACCGTAAAGGCATATGTGGGCAAATTAGTTTTTGCCTTACTGTATAATTTAATTGGCTTGAATGACTGACTCTCAAGAACAGCTGTCGAAACATCATTTTAGTGATAGGTTTTTGATTTGACGGTGCTGAACCACGACTTTGGATAGGTACAGGGTAGAATAAACTCGAGAAGATATATCAGAAAAAATATTATGTAACATTTATTGGGTTTTTATGATACAAAAGGAATTAAAAACTATTACATTTTGCTATAAATGTTTGTATTAATAACGGGATATTTACAATGTATTCCGTTTGTTTTAAGTTTCCAAGACAAACATAGTGATAGTAAAAACGTATAATATTACATTTTGTAATCTTTTTGGTTGCTGTTTCCAACCAGTTTAATTTGATACTTATCTATAGGTTTCTACAGCTTAAGTTGTAGAGCGGTTAGAGCTTACATCAGCTTATACTGCACTGTCTCCTCTTGTTTATCTCGAGTTCCATAAAAACCACTCCCTACTTACAAATCCTGGCTTAATAAAAGACACGAGAGTCGCGACGTCTTGCGACTCTACGCAAAGCTTATCTTCCCCTCCTCACTACAAACAGGCATTTGACCACTCACCCTTACAGTACTCAGATGACAATAAAATCATGCAATCAAGATTAAGGACGAGTAATGCAGCCAGTGTCGTCGAGACGGTCAATGCCCAATCGTCAATGTGCAACTTTCAACAAGTTGCAGAATAATTGAACGTTTGAAGTTCAATCAACCGCAGGAGCAATTCGTTTTTGACTGACTTCACGAAGAAGGACGAGGTTTTCAATTCACCGGTTTTTTTTAAATTTGTGTTATTTTATGTAACTTCTTTCTAGGTGATCAGTAGTTTTTGAATTATCCTCTTCACTTTCGACCGACTTCAAAAAAGGAGATTCTCAATTCGACTTCACTTTTTTTTGTATGTATGTTACGCGATATCTCCGCCAATTATGAATCGATTTTGATGATATTTTTTTGTTTGGTAGAGTATATTTCAAAGATAAATTTTATCGAAATCGGTCAAGCCAAAACCGAAATATAAGCTATGAAGTTTTTTTAAGCGGTTTTTTAAACTTTGCTTGCGTTTCAATTAATTAGGGAAATTTGTGTTTAAGGGCTGCTTGTAAGTTTGAGTGTGGTGTAAATCTTTGCGGGGCTGTGAGTGTAAATGCGTTAGTTTGTATGTGATGTATAAAAAGTTACGAATACATATGAATATATTATTTTTTGAGCTTGTCGATTGAATTGATCGTCTTGGGTCGCCTTAAACAATATAGTATTGATAAAGTTTAACGACTCGTCATTGTGAGCCCTGATATCTTTTTACAGCTCGAAAGCGCAATATGTTACGCTTTATTTACTGCTGGCAATAAATTTACTTTTATGACTGTCTTATTTTCACAAGAAAAGGTGGTGGACCCCAGTATTGCCATTGGAATTTTCCCTTTTTTATTCGTCGCTGTAGTCATTGCCAATAAACAATTTTATTGATGTTTTGCGAAGATTTCTCCTTGGCTTCTGCTTTTACATGAATTTGTATACAAATATTTTGCATATTTTTCGTATATGTCAAGATTTCATTGGGTTTCTGATTTTTGTAAACAGCTTTGCGCAACATCAAGTAAAAGAAGAATCAAATAAAAGAAATATTCAAATTACTCTTACAGCCCCACACTATGCTCTAAAACTTATATCGTGGGTACAGGAAACATTTACTTCACAAACACACAATCACGCCCAGAATAAAAAACACAACCCAGGACCAGCGACGGCGGCGTATTGCTATATTAGATGGCATTTTGTTAACCTTTAGATATCTTGATGGCATACGTACCTATAAAGAACAAGTGAATAAAAGCAATAATGGTGACGTATTGTTTAAGAGTCCCAATAGTAATGTAATAGTGTTACAATAACTACTGTTAGTGAGTTTTGCTGCGAAAGTGAAACAATGGCGTAGATGTTTTTTTTCAATTTTCCAAAAATTTTACCGTTAATACTCAGTAAACGTGCATAAGTGTAGGCATATCATACAAAGTTGAAAAACGTGATTTTCGCCTTTGCTCCAAAACTTCAATAGAAGTTCTAGTATAGTTTCTACCACTTTACTAGGACATAACTTGACTATGACTGTGACTTGTGACTAGGACTCTTAATATAAAAATACACTTCAAATATATTATTACTTGACACTGGCTAAATGAACAAGATTGTGAAGCCAAAATTTAAAAAAAATATAAGAAAAAACAGAACAACGCCATTAACCTTAGGTTATTTTATTTTTTGTTCGTTAGGGTAGCATTTCATCACTCTCTCACTTGATGAAAACTGATGATGCGGCCGAAGATGCTTGCCTAGAAGATACTAATTCACTCTTGAATTGAAGACTCCCAAATTGGTTCGGGGAACAAAGAGGGCAATAAGTTCCACTCCTAGGTTCATGAACACAATATATCAAAACCCAAGGATTTGCTAAACCAGCTAAACATATGTATGCTCCTACCGCGACGCCAAACCGATTATTTTTACTTAGGTATGTGGAAGGCGAAGCCTTAAAATGAAAACCATTAATTCATATTCTTTTAACAGCTGAAGTTGACAAGCAAAAAGTAAAAAAAAACAGTGGAACAATGACATTTTAATTGAAAATATAATTCCATCAGCGCAGCGTTCGTCGGGAATGAGTGACAATTTATATTAAATTGTTTTGCCAAAAAATCACAATGCAAGTTGGCTTTCTATTTTAGCATGAATCAGAAAATTGCTGAAATAAATGAAAAAACGGCTATATTTCCTAAAACTAAACTAAATGTAGGTATATACAGCAAAGACCCAAGTTACCTACAAGGCAACGAGCTTATAGGTAACTCAAGAAAATAATATTATAAATATTTATTACTTCTAAAATTATTGAAATTTATAATGTTTTTCTGTACTCACAAGTACACAAACATAATCGCAACGTGAATTGTGCTTCTCCGAAAAATACACCATATGAGATTTGAAGCTATAAGTAACTCTTTTTTTTTTTATTTGTGACAGGCTAGTGTTTGACCACTATCTCACCTGATGGTAAGTGACGATGTGATCGAAGCTGGTAAACACACTAGTAGTAACTCAAGTATAAACATTTAATTAACTTGAAGCTATCAGGAATTTTGGAGAACCAGTAACTGCTAGTATTTGTGTACCAATCACATTATTGAAGGCCATAGATACATCCTTGAAATTGGAAACAATAATTAATTAATGAAGTACATACAGTACAGCGGGTTATTTCATTAACTTTTTTGACTGTATTCGCTTTAATGACCCTTCTTGTAATGTACATTTATTTGATAATTTAAAAAAAAAACTATAAATTAATAAAATTACCATATTATTAATGAAATAAACATATTTCTAAAAACAAGATAAAACATAACATAATTAATAGATAGACAAAAACAGCAAACAAAGAAACATAAGAAAGTTAATAAAACAAAACGAAAAATGCCAAAAGGGTCGTGACTCAGCATTTTTGTCACTCAGCATTTTTGCCACTCAGCATTTTTGTCACTCAGCATTTTTGCCAAGTTTAACACTCATCAGCTATCAATGAAATGTATAATTATTGTGCATAAACTATTTAATTAAGCAAATTGTTTGTGAACATTAACCACTAACCTCTGCAAAATAAAAATTTTTCATTTACAACTAGAAAGAACATGACGCAAACATTGTGGCACCATCAGTCGAGTTGTATTTACATCCAATAGTTTATGACTATTTTTCTGTAGGAACTGAATAATTCAACATGTAGATGTAGTTAGTGTAAGATATTTTCTTTTGGTTCAGGTTCCAAATTATACGTCTTCATAACATAACGTTTCTTTAATTATAATATTGTGCAAATGTAAAAAAAAATATTGTATTAAATCACACACATAATAAAAAAATAAGTAACAACATTGGAGAGTAATAAAATTATTTGAGTTTAAGAAATTTCCACAAAAACGCAATTACCAAAAGTCTTATCGAGTGTCTGATTTCGATCCGGCGCATAAGCCGAGCGTTTTACAGGCGGCCGGATTTAAAACTACCGTTTTTTTACAGAGAGAAAAATAGGTAATTTGTCGAAAGGGTTTTCTTTCGGCCTAGATCTCGCGTTCGGAGTGTAACGTGGGATAAAGACTATCATACTTTACTAACGTGGATTTAATTTGTAATGTAACTAGCGGACCAGGCAGACACCGTCCTGCCCGGAAAAGCAGCGCCACATTCACATACAGACAGCAGCGCCACCTACCGGGACCAACTGTATTTTCAAACCATTTAAGAACCTATTGAAATGTACACACAAAAAAATTCATCCTAATTTGTCCGTATTATTTTTTAAATTAAAAAGAACTTCGTTCCAAAGCTCATGATATAGTGTGGTGTTTGTGTTTGTGTGTGTGTATGATGTATGGGATAATGAGTGCTGGACATGTGCTGGATGTGCCCCATTACAACTCTATGGTGGTTTTTATCTTGTTTATAATTAACTCAACCATTATGTCAATGTAAATCATGCCATGAAAGTGGGGTTACACAATAACAAACAGACAGTGATCATTTGTCATCTCCACGCAGTTAATTCCTGTTCTTATTAATATTCAACAAATTATCGACTTTCAATAGTTCCAATCTACACATTTCACTGATGGAGGTTCATTTATTATGCGAACTTACTGCATTTAATACAGGTAATGACAACGATCAGTCGCCAATTCTCTGTCCACTGCAGCGTAAGCCCTGTAGGTCCAATACCCGGCAGGAGCACTATTTTCCTTCCCATGGGACATTTGTGCTTCTTTCTGGGTCTATGTGTGATTGTGTGAGTGATGTGAATGTTTCCGGCACCACGATACAAGTCTTTTAACTTAGTGTGGGAGTGAAAGCGTTTGTTGTTGGTTGCGTTTGTTATTTTTTGTATTACTAGTTAGAAATAAGACAAGCAAGACGTTTGCCTGATAGTACAAATATCTACAGACAGCCACACGGAACCTCCGCGTGGGATTGCAATGCGCTCCTCTCCCCAAAACATAACGTGTTATATATATGTGTCTAGTAATTATGCTGGTAACTCTCTCTGTCAGCGGTTCTGTTTATAGAAAGGGGTGGTGCCGCCACAGGTGCAATCGCATGAATTCCTTCTACTTTGTTAACAGGGTTTCATCTCTAGTCTTGTAATCCGCGGGAGCGATATTTTTTTCTGTCCTGCCCTGGGGAGATTTATCTACCAGCAGATGTTTCCCCGGTCCTCCATCTTAGGATGCGGCTTTCAGGTCAACAGGATGCCCCCAAGTAACGTAGGTAATACTTTTAGAGAATTGCCACAGCATTTCTCTCTTACCATGGGGAGTTCTACCTACCATCACACGTCCCCCTATCTGCCACTTGAATACACGGCCTCCAAAGGATCAGGCTTCTTCAAAGCCCTCCTTCTCTAGGAAGGTTTACTTAGCAACAGACATACATATCTGACTTGGGGACGCTTGGAATTTACAGCGGAGTAATAGCGAAAGAGTTCATGTCATGTGAACTCCTAGAATCGCGGCATAAAGATAATTTTGGACAGATTAAACTGTATCTGGGTACAGTTTATTAGCTGACCAAGTTGAGGACGGTTTCTAGCATTGAATTAGCGTGAAATATATTCCCAAAAACAAGTTTTAATATCCTTAAAATCAACATAACAGCTATTGTAATAAGAGTAGACAGGTCACCCGTGAATCGGGGGAAACAGTGATCATTTGCATTTTATTGAAATATACTCCAATTTGCATTACAAAAGATATTGATGGGCACAAACAAAATACGAAATGAAAATCCTAAGCCGATTGGCATGGTTGATTAAATTCTTGATATTCTGGATAAACAAGCTATAATGAGATCGGAGGAAGGTCTGGGGTTTATCAAATAAGACTTGATTGATCAATAATACTCTTGTTTACTAATTTTAACGTTACATTAGTTGTTATGGCTAACTAAAGTAGTTGGACTCGTTTGCAGAACACCGCCAAAGGCAGTATCTCATCTTTGCCAGTGTCAACCGACTAGTAGCAGAACTGTGCAAACATTACTGTATTTTAAAATATTATATAATTAAACGCGATCAAAGCTTTAAAAAACCGACTTCACCGCTTTATCTTCGGAACCTTGATCAGATTTAATGTATTAAACACACATTGTTGACGATTAATTAAAATCTAGTGAACAGATCTTAATTAAATTTAAATGGGACTAAATGAAAAGCACCAGCTTTCAAATAAAAAAATAACCATCAAAATCGGCTCACACCGAAAGAAGTTATGAGGTAACATTTGAAGTCGGCAAAATATGAGAACATCACCAATGTAGTCCACAGAATACGCATTATTGAGGATAGCTCAAAAATTACTAGTCAGATCTTGATCACATATAAATTGGACCACATGGACAGCACTAGCTTTCAAATATAAAAGAAACATCAAAATCGCCTTACAACGAAAGAAGTCAAGAGGTATCCCACAAAAGAAAATATGGTAATGGGTAAGGGTGTTACCGGCTTAGTAGCAACTGGACACGCAGATCATCAGGCAGGACTTACTCAGTTAAATAATAACAAATGTTGTAATAATGTTGTAACTTCATCTTAGCCCGCTTAGATGCTACAGAGTTACATCTAAGAATATCTTTTGTGTGCATTCTTTACCTTACTGCGCGTCGCAAAGTAGAGTTATGTGTTTATCATCCTATGAATCTATGTATTTATGTTTGTTTGTTCCTTTGTGCCTTTGTAGAGACCAAACCAGGGTACCCAAAGTAGAGTGGAAGGCACCAGATCACGCAGAAGGTCACCTATGCGATGGACCGGTCAGATCAAATCAGGGCAGCCTCTTGCATGTTGACCTCAAATAGAAGCAGAATGCGAGAAATCGTAAGGCGAGTGCTCAATGATGACCACAACCGCTCTGCCTAGAGCGAAACGAATGAGAAGGAGATAAGACCAAACGCGAGAGATGATTTTGTTGATTCTTGCATCAATCGATTTGTCTTAATTGAGCGAGTGTCAGTAAATGCATGACAGTAATCCAAATTAAATATAGCGATATTGAGGAAAATACTTACTTCTTCTCGCTTGAATGCTTTATTCTTTTAATAAAGCTGTGTTATTTCTTAAGCATTTGGGTTTTTTGTTTCTTTTATATGTTGACATGTCTTCTTAATTGCACATCGAATAGTTTCACAGTATATGTTAAATCTTTATTGTAATTATTGTTTTTATCTCTATCTAATGGAGAAGCGTTTATAACCACTATCTCTCTTAGTGGTAAGTGATGATGTGTCTGAGTATAACTCCATTCTCAGATATCTATAGAATATTTCCTAATTATTTTTTATTATATGTAAAAGTTAAAAAGTAAAAGGACCGTAAATAAACGTATATATTTACTTTTTAAATCTTCTATTAAAAGTTAATTCCTCTTCTGTTTTTTCTGGCATTGTTGTGTTGTTCCTTAATGAAGTGACGTAATGCTAAACTGGGAAGATTCAGAATATAAACACCATTTGTACCATATGGTACATAATTATAATATATCTACTACCATTTTCCCCATTAATGAGAAAGCTTAATAGTTAAACCGGTCCGTTGCCTGAGTATCGGGCTTATTTTGCACAAACTAATTTCCAGGGCTTGTATTTAAGGATCTTGAGAGTAGGGTTAGGTACTTAGTACATGCTTCATAGCATTCTAAATTCCACCCGAACCTCTCTTCAATACTAACAAGCGTATTCCATTATCTAGAAGGCCTCTCATTTCGTTTTGTCAGCAAACTCTATTGCTTGTCCCAGAGCTCCACTTTGGAAGTAAACTGAGTCTAGTGGCCATTACACCCTCACACACTTGACCGCCGTTTAGTCGCAGATTAGGGGATAGTGGACACTTCCCTTTATTGATATTGGATGATGATAAGTTTACTTTGTCACTAATAGAGGTTTGGAGAGGTGTACATTGTTTTTATGACTGTACTAGCGGATTTATTTAGTTTAATCCATCATCGGAATTGGTCTAGTTACCTTAAATAAACGATATATTACATCCAAATAACATAATTTAAAACTATGGATTTTGAATGTGTTATTGTATTTATATGTATTAAGTTATAAAAACAAAAGAAAAAAAGAGGCTAAAGATGGTTTACACGATCTTTGATGCTTGAAAAAGTGCCCAAAATGCTTGCTGCAACACCATGCTATATAGCAAGGTTTTTCCTCTTCCCCAAATACAACCCAGCATTTTGGTAATGTGCCGACTCAATCAGTCTCTTATACAAATCTTTGAAGATTTTTAATGCGTCTAACGTTTCAACCCCAAACAGCACAAATATAAAACCTTCGTCATGTTTTACTTGCCCCGTTTGATTCAGCTTCTACAGCTGCGCCACTAGCTTGTTGCAAGGTTTCAGGAAGATGGAATGGCGCACAACACGTAACAGTTAGAAGACGTGCACGCTCTGAGAGTGTACAGGTGTCGGTACGATGAGTCTTACAATTTCTTTCATTCCATTAGTTATTATACTCATTATTTAATTTCTTACAATCTAATAGGTCAATCCTTCACAAGCTTAATAGTATGGTGAGCAAAATAAAACTCACTATAATATTTTTATCTCTTTCGTCGGGCTACCTTTATAACAACTATTTTATTGCAACAGGGCAACCGAAACTTGCACTATAATCTAACTTTGTTGCAAGGAATTTCTTTTTCTGTTTAACAAAACTGAACCTCATTTCTTAAGTATTTCAACGATATAGAATTTAAGCCGATAGCAATAGAGTTATGTATAATAGGCGGTAATTCATTCCGCAAGGCACCTAATTAATTCGATTGAAATAGACACATGTTCAGTGTCCAGTAATCACTTGATTTCGGTTTGCAGTAGGATAGTCAACAATACGCCGAATGCTTTAATCATGATTGATTCGTTGAATAAACATGTTTTATTGCAATTGCAAATAACAAAACCGATTGTGTTAATAGATAATCACTCAGGTTAAGATAGTTAAATCTACACAAATATGTTCCTGTTTGTTATGCATTTGTCTTGTTTTGTTAACGTTTGACAGCGCAGTGAATATTTATCTACCTTCTGCGCCTTGGGTCCTGATATCGGTTCCCGGCAGGTGCACATTTTTTTTCTAGCACGGACATTCGTGCTTCTTGGTTCTGGGTGTGTTTGCATGTGTGATTCACCCACGATAAAAGTCTTTGAACTTGTGTGGGGCTGTAATTGTGAATGCGTTTATTCTCAACTCTTATTTAAAATAAAAATATACTCAAAATCCAAAAATGTACAGTATCATAGGTACTCGTAGCTAATATTAATAATACTAATTTTTAACCGACTTCAAAAAAGGAGAAGGTTCTATGTTCGACTGTATATATTTATTTTTTCTATGTATGTTCGACGAATTCTCCCCCATTTGTGGACTGATTCTCTAAAGTCTTTTCTTGTCAGGTAGGTAGATTATACTTCAGATGTGGTCCCATTTAATTTTATCGAAATCGATCAAGCCAAAACCAAAATATAAGCGGTGAAGACGGTTTTTTTAAGCTTTGCTTACGTTTAAATTATTTTAACTGCATTCACACTCACGCCCCACGCTAAGTTTAAAGACTTGTATTTTGGGTGCCGGAAATATTCATATCACTCACACCCACATTCACACCCAGAACCAAAAGCACAAATATCCCTTGGTGAGGAAAATTATGCTTCTGCCAGGAATCGAGCCCAACTCCCACGGCACAGAGGGCAGAGACGTGCCCACCATTCCAACTGAATAGTCAAACAACACTACCAGCATAATCATGAACTTAATATTATATTTATCTATGGTACCTATAGATTACAAGAACACAGGAAATAGAAGTTAGTGGAACTGAAGTTGTGGAAATATTTTTAAACATTCTTTTATGACTATTACTAACTAGCCGAGCTCCGCGGCTTTGCCCGCGATTATCAAGTTAACAAGTAGTCTATGTGTTAATTCTAGGTATAAGCTATGTTCTTTCCAAATTTCAGTTTTGAACTGCCCGTTGGCTTAGTTGATGGAGCTTTCGCCTTCCAAGCAGGGGTATCGGATTCGATTCCCGGCGTGAACACAACTTTTCTCCTCAAGGAAAATTTGTTGGTTCTGGTTCTGGTTGAGATTGTTTGTGTGATGTGAATGTTTCCGGCATCCACGACACAAATCATCAAAGTTAGTTTGAAATCGTTTGTTTGTTCATTCAAATCCGTTCAGCCGTTACAGCATGAAGAGAAAACAAAAAATGCATACTTGCACGCAAACTTTCTAATTTATAATATTACCTAGTGTGACATAACCTATCAATAATAGTGACCAAATATTGGCCATATCTTTTCAAAATATTTAATTAATTTGTTATAGTTAATGACGTTCGCATTATATATCTCTAAAAGCTTTTATAATAACTGTAATTATTAATTACAAATGTGAGCAATTTACACATTCACCGGTAAAATACCATCCGAATAATTATTATAGCAATTGTAAAACAATGCTGCAATTAGGTTGGAGGGAATGTGAATGCCTGGAGTTGGTATTCAGCAAACTCATCGTGATCAAATAGATGAAATAGAAAGTGAATCAAATAGACCGCTGCAAATTTTGACATAGTACCAAATATGCCTGAAGTGTTGCCACGTTGAACGACAATGCTTAATCTCTGTCCAAAATACTTGCCAGCATTTTATACTAATTATATTTTTAATAAACCTATTATTACTTGTTACTAGGCTTTCATTGAAATGTGTCGCACGAAACGTTTTGCGTCTTCGTTCATTTATAGAACAGCAAAAGAATGGAACGCTTTGCCGTCATCTGTATTTTCCGAAAGGTACAATTGGGTGTGTTCAAAGTAAAGTGCATTGGTATTTACTGAGCAAGCGTGCTCCACCTTAGAGTACATTGTCAAGCAACCCAAAATAAAAAATACTTTGTTCATTTATTATGACTTTTGTGTCAATAAGTAGATGAGCAGGCCTGTTCTATCTTCGGCCGCATTGTCACTTTCCAGCACTTGTTAGCATAAAAAAGTAGATAAAGTTCCGAGATATCCAACATGTAAAATAAAAAAATATATTACATATATTCCTGGCGGGAATCCAATCTGGTACACGCGGCGTAGAAAACAAGGATTATGCTCGCTTCATATCCGAATATCCGAAGCGCGTCAATGAACAATGAATATGGAAAAAATAATTTTCCGCCTGCGGAGTATGAAGCGTTAATTCAAAGTAACCTTGTATATTTAAAATTACAGACAATTTGATAGAATATGTGTGATCGGCTCAGGATTACATTGCAAAATGAAATATTTTTAGGGAACATGCTCTTCATAATTAACCTCAATAGTCACTAATCGCATTAAAGATTTTTTATTACATTAGAAAATAACATGACATAGAATATCCCACTTCCAATCTCGTGATAATTAAAAAAAGCCCTAAAGCCAAATTGAAACATTAATATTTCTAATTTTCCTTATAGCAAAGAGGAATTAAAACGGGAAAATAAATGGTTCTTCGTTAAACTTCACCGTCACTCACAGACGTATAACTTCCAACGGACGGCGACATCATTTGACCCGAAAACTGAGGAACTTGATTTAAATAGCCTAAGTTGCCGAATAAAAACTTATTTGCTGAATATTGGTGAAAAAATACACAACGGAAGGAGTGCTTACTTTTGCCAGGAGTTCTTTGTTCTCAGGTTTTTTCCGAATGCTAACTTTTATTGGATGTTTGTCAGCATCAAAGTTGTTCAAACTTATAATTGTAGGTTATAATACTTATATTTCTAATATAACCTCGGCAATGGTTACATATTTAATTGGAGTTGAGAGTTGGCTCGCGGGGTGCGGGAGCTCTTTCTATTTTCAAAAATCTATCAAAGCGCCTGGTTGAGGCGACACGAGATCAAAACGCTGATATTTATATAGTCCAAGGTTAAAGTAAAAAAATTAGCGAGCTCACTATAAAAAAATTAAGAGTAGAAGCATAAATAAATTTATTCATTTCTACTATGGTAGAAGTCACTATAGTGGATACTAAACAATAGCGCTACGAGACGGGAAAACTATGTTAATATTTGTTCTTAATCGCTCAATAAAATCATATCATCAATAAAATAACTTAAAATATTTGGAATATTTTTTTTTCAATGAAAAGCGAAGATGCAGCTTTTTTGCTTGAAAGATACCTATTCACTCTTTACTTGAAGACTCCTACATTATATACCGTTAGGGGAACAAAGACGCGCAACAAACTCATTGCCAGCTTTATATATACGTTTATCATCCGTATCAACAGGAGAGAGTGGAGTTCCACGCCTTTGCATTACAGACGATAAACGTAGAAGCAAAACGCTTCGCAAATTGGAGGTATGCCAACCATAAATGGATGACGTTTGACAGTTTGTCTTGTTGTGTTAGATAATAAAACAGGCATGAGAGATGTAATTCCTGCGCACATTCTCCAAAATGTAAACGATATACAGTGGAATAAAACGAAACATTAATACCCCAAAGGTTGTCTGTAAATTTTGTTACTCCACCTATTTCCAGAGCAAATAACCGACGTTTAAGCTATTTCTGAAAATACCCAAATAAATAAATAAACGGATTCTCCGTAATCTCACTTTTGACGATAAAGGTTCAGGTACAAGCCCGGCTTTGCCTAATCTGAGTACTAAAACTAGATTATCGGTTGTTTTTACGACCCCTTTGGCCCCCTTTTGATTAAGAAGTGTTTTATAACATGAACGTAACTAAAATAAATACAAGCAGACAAGTATAACTGAATTTCAAACTGACATAATGATAATTGGATAATAAAATTAAGATGAATGACATAATATGTATATCAATACACCACCGTCTATTAATTCCTCTGTTACTGTCCATCCAAAGGTTGGAAGAGATCGTTTTAAGCTATTAGACCGATCATTGTACCACGATGATTGTAATATTTTATTTGACATTGTTAATATTTTTTGGTATACAGTAAAGTTTTTTGTTTTATTCAAGATAGGCAAACGTTTTGTATTGTATTGTATCGTATAATATAAATAAAAAATTTAATGAAATTTAACTATGACATGTATATAACGATATGTTGGTACATAAATGGATTTAGCCTATACATTTGTACGCTTACAAGCAAAACATGACGATCGATTTAGAATTTGTATGACCAATGTGCATGCTCATATAAAAATGTGTGTGTACAATGTACAACAACGGTAAAAGACCCGATGGAATGACACTCATTCCTTGGAAGATGGGTCGGTCCTTAATCATTAATAATAATCATAATCATTAATCATAGCTGAATCTTCAAAACGGCGCAAATATTCAAACCACAACAGAGGTTACATATTTGTGCCATTTGGAGTAGAAACGCTGGGTCCTTGAGGACAAGGTGCACTCGAAATATATAAAGATTTGGCTGGGAGATTGAAAGAATCGACACGTGACTAAAATGCTAGATCACGTGACTAAAATGCTGGATCACGTGACTAAAATGCTGGATTGTATTTTGCTCAGCTTTTAAGTGTCGCTGTACAACGAGGTAACGCAGCCAGCATTTTGGGCACACTGCCGACCAATGACTTTTTGTATTAGGTAAGTTAGTTAAGTTTGTATATAGATGAATAAATATTGACACACGTGTGTGTTGACACACATCTTGACACACACGTGTTAAAATCATGACAGACATGTAACTCATGTTTCACATTTAAAATATCTTTGTGAAGTCTTGGCTTCTGAATAACTATAGAAAATATTTTTTAGCGTACATTAATATTTTCAATAAATGATGACATAACATAAACGCTTTCACACTTACTTTGTGGGGCTGACACAAAGATAGATAGTTCAATTAATAAATCAGTAGTAAATCCATTTAAATATAATTTAATTTATTTATTAGAAAAAAAGGTAGGCAAACAATTCAATTATTACATAACTTAAGTTATCTTTCACATTGGTAAGTTATTATTTGACTAAAATCCCATTGTAACCTTTGTTATGTTTTAAATAAAATTGATCAATAGAAACATTTTTATGACGTTGCACGCACTATGTATAAAGGGTATAGTGTGCATAGAACTTATTATCAATAAATGATCTATGATACATATTATTTTATCTGTAGGTACTTTAGTTATTGGCTTTAGTTTAGAACGGCGAAAAGATGTTGTTATTTTTATATTGACCACAATCTTGTAAAATTATTTTATTAGTGATAACGATGGTTTGTTAGTAAATTATCTCATTATTTAATGCTTGCTGTAGAATATTTGCTGTTAATTTTTTTTTAAGTTTTTGAATGTTTTATGATTAGGAATATCTACAGGCCAATTGCCTATATTTCCTAAAACTAAACTAAGACTATATACAGCAAAGACCTAAGTTACATACAAGTCATCGAGCTTATAGGTAACTTAAGTGCTCAAGCCCACTACCAGTGGGTAGCGTTTCCATCATGCTGGCGGCATTGCTTCTCTGAATTGCAATGCTAATACGTTGAGCCAAATAAGTACCAACATTTAGATCAGGCGTCGCCTCAACAAGGCGTCTGATTTTTTTTTTTAAATAGAATGAGTCCCGGTCCCCACGGGCCCAGTGTATCAATACCAAAAGGCTCAAATATGTTACCACTGCCGAGGTTTCCATATTTTCCCCGTTTGCGGTGTTTAATACCCACTAAATCCATCAAGGCCTTGTATATATAAATAGGTATTATTCCTTATACCAATTTAATTTAAAAGCATTTTTATAAAAGAAGTATTTTTGTTCATTTTAGATCCCAGTCGTATCAGCTATCGTAAAACTAGGCATTTCGATGTTTAATAACTGTACTTAGTGTCTGAAATCGGCCTGTCTAGGATCAAAGTGATATTGACAACTAAAATTCTTGTAGAAAAATACAGTTACAAATATTTTTATGATTAAGTTTATCGAGGGCTACAAGGATTTTTATAGTAGTGTCTTTTTACTGAGAACCTTGAGAGCTAAGTCTAATAGTCTATCATATTGTTGAGAGTGCTCCCTTAACATTTTCATTTATATCATTTTAATTGCCATTTCTGGCTTTAGACCATATATTTACATATACTCTGAGAATTTGTAGTTATTCGCTTGTATGGTTAAGACGCTAGATGCCTCTGACAGACGGACGGACAAAGTGCTGAACCACCCAAGTCAACTTAGAGAACTCGCTTCGCTCTATCAATAAATAAAATTACTACGTATACGTCAATGAAATGAGCCGTGGCATTTTTAGCTAACGATTTTAAGCAATTTTACGACTTCTAGCTTTATTGTAACACAGCACGCTGTAGTCTCGATCATAAACCTGTAAACCAAACTTGAGATTGCGAACTATGATAATAAATAGTATAATCTAAAAGCAAGCAAAGCTTAAAAATCCGACTCCACTGCTTTATTTTCGGAACCCTTGATCAAATTAAATTATTGATAATAACTCGAAAACTTTTTGATCAGATCTTGATCAAATTTAAATGGAGCCACATTGGAAGTACCATCTTTCAAATAAAAAAGAATCATCATAATCGGCGCACCTAGAAAGAAGTGATGTAACACACATTAAAAAAACTGTTGAATCGAGGACCTTCCCCTTTTTTGAAGTGGGTTAAAAATAATAAAGATTAGCTTAAACAACCTTTCAAATATAAAGTCGTCGATTTTTAGGCGCGTCTTCTACAAAATCCTCGCTTATTTTCAAATCAAATTAAGGTTTTCTTCCCCTGCCCATATCTTTTTGTAGCATCTACATAAATTCTCTATAATGCGTGTCTGGCTGTCTGTTTTTGCCCTCCGTCCTGTCCCCTGTCGCCTTTGAGCAAAAGGGCATTACATACTGTCCCTTTTGGCCACTTTGTATTGAATAGTGTTTTATCGCGTTAGTGAAAAACTGCTGAGGGTCTGTAACAATATGGCGATGGGGTCAAGGGGTTTTTATTAGGTACCTATGGATTAGACATGTTTGGACTAGTGATTGTCTACTGTCTCACCTGATTGTAGATTTCTACCGACTTCACAAAATAGGAGGAGGTACTCAAGTCGACTGTATTTTTTTTTATGTGTGTTAGTTACCTCATAACTTCGTTCCACGTGAACCGATTTTGATTTTTTTTTTGTTTATTAGATGTTGCTTTCCAATTGATCCACCGGGAATCGAATCGCTAGTTAAAATCTTGAGTCTATCGATACAATCCAACATAGTCAGCGGGCAGTTCAAATAGAATTAAAGAGTTGTATAGCTTTAATGGAACGAATTCAATTTAAATGACGTATCAGAACATGCATGCACGCAAGTCTATCGGTATTCTACCGTTTACATTTTGGAGAGTGTGCGCAGGAATTACTCGAGTTTATTTCCCACGTCCGTTTTACCATCTAACAACAAGTCAAACTGTCAAACGTCATCCATATATGGTCGACATACCTCCAGCTCACTCGAAACGTTTCGCTTCTACGTTTATCATCCATACAGCGAAGGAGTGGAACTCACTGCCCTCGTATTTGTTCTCCGAACAGTATAATCTGGGAGTCTTCAAGTCAAGAGTAAATAGGTACCTTCTAGGCGAGCATGCTACATCATTGGCAGCATCATCACTTTCTATCAAAATCAAAATCGTTTATTCACACGGGCCCCAAAGAGGCACTCATGAAAGTTAATGAATCTATTGCCAGATTCGCAAAATTACAGCCATCTCGAGAAGAACCTGGCAAGAAACACGGCGGAGCGTTTTTTTTTCATTCTTTTTTTTTTAAACATTCTTAATATATTAATATCAAGTGAGATTGAGGTCAAACGCTTGCCTATCGGGCATAAAAACAACAAAGCCAAAAAAAGCGTAAATTAAAGCAAGACATCTATTTACTATTTACCTTTTTCTTAATTAATTCCTGAAAACATAATAAGCCTGTCTGAATAAACAAATTCGTATTCACCGAGGACTCTTAAAACACGCCTACAATCTCTTCACCGTAAAATTCGTAATTGATGAGATGCTATTTTTTGTCCAAATTGTAATTTAGTGTAATTAATATTCATGAGTTTGTAAAAATAGACCCCTGGAAATTGAATTAGAAGGAGAAGTAAGATTATGAGAAGGTACTTACTATCCGAGTATAAAACGGATCATCGTAATACAACTACCGTCATTTTTACCAGCTATTATTTCTCTTGCAATGTTAGTCAGTGTGTTTAGGTTAGATCTTGCTAGCTGAATCAGAACCGATTCCCCTCATCCTAGGGCGTTGAATTTTTACAGTTGAAATGTTGTATAAGCATTAATATTTCCTAAAACTAAACTAAAACTATGTACAGCAAAGTACCTACTAAGTTACCTACAAGACATCGAGCTTATAGGTAACTCAAGTGCTCAAGCCCACTACCAGTGGGTAGCGTTCCCATCATGCTGGCGGCATTGCCTCTCTGAATTGCAATGCTAATACGTTGAGCCAAATAAGTAAATTAATTATTAATTCATAACCTATTCCAAGTGCCATCATTGCAAAGCTACTGCTTTTAATGTTGGTTCCTAACGCAAGTCTATCGGACAACCAGATAATCAGCCACGCCACATCGGTTTATGGTTGATATTCCAAGGGTGCGTACGAAGCGTTTTGCTTCCACATTTAGTACGTACTGCTAAGGAATGGAATTCTTTGCCCGAGTCTGTATTTCCCGATAAGTAAAATGTAGGTGTCTTTGAATCGAGAAAACAGGCAAGCATGCTCCATTTTCGACCACATCGTCACTTTCCATCAAGTGAGATAGTGGTCAAATACTTGTTTATCAAAAAAAACGCAGGAACTCTTCAACGTCTTCTCATCCTATCAACTCTTTATAATTCTATGCATTTAATTTTCAAAGCACAAAGTTTTAAAAATATTTTTGTTCTATTTATTTATTCAATTTATTTATTTATTTTAAAATTTTCATTTCTAACTTCCACACTAGGCGAGCCTGTGTTGTGGATGGTAGCCTCTTTCGTTTAACAGTATGCTTACAATAACAATAACAATAACAATGAAGAGCTACAAACAATTAATTAATTAAGATTACTTAAATGTATTACGTACGGTGTCGACACGACGAAGAAGACTTAAATGTATTATACTTATCTAATAAAAATGAATGTTATATTATAAACTAAAGGAAAAAAAATGTTTTATGTGTGTGTGTTGTATCTGTGTGTGTGCTGTATGTGTGTCCCTGTGTATGATGAATTAATGTAAGATTTTGTGCATTTATGTGAGAAAATATTTTATCAAATATTAATGAATGTTAATATTTTGCCATTTGGAAGTACCGACGTGATATTTATATTTCTTTTTCTTTGATTTATTTATTATTATTATTTATTACTACCTAAACCGACAGACGTTGTCCTATCTTAGCACATTCATCAAACGTACAAACGTAGTTCATATAAATGAATCCCTCCTTACTTTGGTCACGCCATAACTTCAGAACGACTTTAACGATCTCTTTCATTTTCTTTTTTAAGTTTTAATACTTTGTAGAAGGTTCTTACGGAAAGAAAAATTAAGAAAATTGCGCAGAAAATTGAAAAAATGTAAAATACCTACGTTTGTACGTTATAATTGTACATTAATAATGTATTATATATATGTTGTTATATATATGTACATTAATAATGTATTATATATAATGTATTGAATATTCGCATATATAAATATGCGAATATTCAATACATTATTATATGTATACTTGTCAGCGATAGGATTGGTAAAAATCAAAATTAATCAATAAACTAAATTGTGAAGAGGCACATAATTAACTGAGGTTTATTTATTATATTTAAGTAAGTCTATAGGTCAAAATATTAGGTATTGTTCATGTTTTTATGCGTATATTTTTGTTTTTATAACACCTATTTGAAAATGGAAGCAGGTACCAGTAATTCTCAGAGCAATTCTCTTGATGTTTTGTGAACAGATTTTATAATTGAAATTATATGTATTTTTTTTTGTCGATTTAGTTTTAGAATTATTTTAAATGGCAGTGATATTTCAATCATTTAGAAAAATATGCGAGACATTCAGCTCGCACACAGCCACTATTACATATTATATTCTATAGCTATTTATTTAATAATATAAGAAATATAATAAAATTTAACTATAATTTATCTTTTTATCTTGCCTCTTAGCGTTGGCTACGGCTCCGCTAATGCCTTACAAAGGTCCGGGCACAGACCCGTGTGATTAAATAAATACTTGGTTAATAATAATAATACTAGTCCTGTATTATTATTTTTTTCTTTTAAATTTGGTTTTGCAGTCTTGTGCATTTAGCCAGGGTCAAGTAATAATATATTTCAAGTGTTTTTACATTAGAAGTTCTAGTCACAAGTCACAGTAAAAGTCAAGGTCTAGTTATAGTCAAGTCATGCCCTAGTGAAGTGGTAGAAACTTTACTAGAACTTGGAGTTTTGGAGCGAAGGCGAAAATCACGTTTTACAATGTTGTACGCCTTGCCTTCACTGATACACATTAACTAAGTAATAATCCACCATTATTACACATTAACACTCGAAGAATGACAGGTTTAGGAAAATTATACAAAATCAACAACGCCATTTTTTCACCTTCGCGGCGAAACTTATTCCCTTCCGTTACACTAAAAGCAACATAACCATAAGTTGTCATACAGACAAACAATATAATCCACACCTGTACAGTGTAATGTAAGAAATGCACTTGCATAAATCCTACCTCTAGCTGGCTTGTGACAACTGCAAAATGCAACCCCTAGGTGTAAATGCTACGATTTCCTAGTTTCTTAAAAGCTTTGGCCACACTGCGAGCATAGTTATATGTTTTGATAAGCTTACATTCGCCTTTTTTTGCGCCATTCGATTTGTCTCATTGATTTTCGAGTTGTTCTCAGCAAGCCCTTTCATATGTCCTTTATTACCTAATATTCTTTATTTCTAAGTTGATACGTGTCGAAGTAAACTGAGGAGCTCAGCACCTGGATAAAACATTTTAGGTTTTTAGGTGTCACAAATTATGTACTTACTAGTAATACTTTTTTGAAATAAATAAATAAAATATGGTAGGTACCGATGTTATTATTGTAGAGTGCATTAAAAATAGCTTGTTTTATATATAACCGCCATTTTGGGTGTTCCGCCATGTTGGATTTAGAATGATGTCACACAGCTAACCATGCATTGTCATCCAAACTAAACGTGAATACAACATTTCAGCTCAATCGGTTGAAGATGATATCTTCTTCAAAATTGAGTTGCAAGATTCCACCCAAACAAACATAGTTACATACATTGCAAGTTAAATAATAGCTTGTAAAATTATACCTATGCTTATCCAAGACCTTATTGCCAGGTTCAGGGTATATAATTCTTCTGTACGTGTGTTTGTCACTACTCCTAAATGGATGGACCGATTTGGATGACATTTTATAATTTAAAATTATATAATCCTCCTCCTAAATGGATGGTTTGAAAACACAATTGGACCCGCGTAGGTGGCGCTGCTGTCGATTTCTATGTGTGTGCTTTTCCAGGCGGGACGACGTCTGCCGGGCCTGCTAGTGGTATAAATATAAAACTTTAAATATCTTCCTTAAAGAGTCCTTTCTCGAAATAAGTATAGTCTAGAATTCCCAAGGTGGCAGAACTATGCATTTCGCTAAATGCTTGTGGCAGTGAGATATCTCCGTAGTTAAGAGGAATTTCGAACAATGAAGCTAGCATGCATGTGGTAGAAAACTTTTATAAACATCTGGAGTTCCTGCGCTGAGAAGTTAGCAAGTAAATCTCTTGGTCTGAAAATAAAACCGCAGAGTGAACCCGCTAAGTAGAACTCACGTTTGGACATCAAAAAGCTTTTTTTTTTTTTTTTTGGGGACTGCCGCGGTAAAGCTATTGCATAGCATTTTTTATCAACATAATGCAATTATAATTATTTATTTAATTTATTTATGCAGTATTTTTTTTCCTGCCACCTAGATGCGAGTTGCTGAACTAAACAGACAAGCGTGATAATTCAAAAAATTCATTAAAAGTTCTGCAATTCATCGATAGATAGCAAAACTAAAAAGTATCACCGCTGTGCCGGTCGGGTGTTAGGTTATTTTCGTTACGGAATTTCTGGATTCGGTCTCCTTGACCCGCGATAGAAGCTATGCAATAGCTTAATATGGTACCACAGAGCTGGTTTGATGATGGAGACGGAAGATGGCCTTAGGAACCTTTGAACTAAACAAAATGAACGCATCAAGTTTGGGCTTGTTTAATTCATCTTGACAAGTTCTCTGATTATGTAACTGTTTAGTCCTCTTCTATTTCCAACTTCTGGAAAAAGCTTGATTTTAAATACTTTTTAAAGTATTAGTGGTTTATTTTTGTATACTCGTTAATAAAATGCTTGAAACTATGATAGCTAATCAATAGGGCAATTTATCTACTAATGTTCGTTATTAGGAAATTACATCGTAAATTCATTTGTTTATCTTAAACCGAACGTACTTAATAATAATAATAAAATTACAAGTTGGTTTCATATTTTTAATGATTTTAAAGATGTTCTATAAATAAATCTGATTTATCATGCTCAAGGTCAGGCTGAAGACAATTTACCAGCCTCAAATTTAGCAGAGATGTGCCGCTTTTTCCACAAATTAGGTTCCTGTAACTCAGTACAGCTGCGCTCAATAACACTGAAGAATGAGGCTGGCGAATTTCTTAAAGATTTTTGGGTAAAATACTAGAGGTTCTTAACATTCTTATAGAAAATTCTGTAACAGAACACTCTTTGAATTTTTAAAACAATTTGGAATTATTCAAAGCTAGGAAAGTTAACAATTTACTTGAAAACTAAGTGACTACATCATCGAGCAACTTTGCACTGATCTAAATACCTTCTAAATAATAAAGCGTATGTTGAACAACTGTAAGCACTTAAATTACCAATAAAACATATCATTACCTCCCATTCCTAATTTTGTCATCTATGTTTAGTATCATAAATTATGTAAAGCCTTTATACACATGTCATTAAATTATTGCAAGTCTACAATAACTTTTTTAAAAACTAACACATAACGGAAATTATTTTCTTTTTCAGTACATAAAAATATCTTCACTATAGTAAACATGTGAATAATAAATGCAGCAGACGAGACAATTATATAACTTCACATCATTGGACTGGAAGTGCACAGAAAATCGTTTCAGAGCCTTTACATACACCGTAATTTTATAGTACGTTTTTACTACGATATATTCGCTATATATAATTCAGCTAATAAATTAGCATTTAGTTAAAAGAGTTTACAGCACAATTATTTTGACAGTGACCTATAATAATTAAAATGTTAACTTTAGGATCTTTGTAAACCACCATAGTATGTATATGAATTAATGAGGCCGATACAAAATTTGTAGACAATATTACCAAAACTACACAGTCATAAAATAGAAAGATTAAAAAAGGAAAAAATATCATTAAAATGATGCAAAGAGCTTTTTTTATAATCTAGTAGTATAATAAAAGTAAAGACAGAATGCACACTAGTGAAAAATTGTGAACATATACCAAGTTAAGCGTGGAGTTAAGTCCTGGATTAGACTGTAGAATATATAATTATAGCATTTCTATTATTATTTATAAACCTATCAATAGGCTTGTTATTGCAAAATCCTGGATTAGATGAAGCAAATGTCATAAGAACGGAGGAACTATACACCCACTGCTGCTGCTTCGCATTCTACAGATTATAAGCATGTTTAAATTAAAAATATAGCTTCAAATCTAATCATCATGAGTCTATACAATACATAGTTTTTGCTTAGACGACGGATAAACGACAGACGAGATCGTCACACTACATCGCTACATGTAACGGCTCTCAATCTTTTCATTGCAATCCTTGCACATGCCAATAATATATTCTAGTGTTTCTGTAAACTATAAACTGTGCAGTGACACTGGTTTTACAGCTTAGTTTTATAGATTTACGACGTGGGGAAGGACCAACGTTATAGCATTGAACCGATTGAACGTATAAAATGTTAGGGCGGTGATTCACGAAGCGATTTGTTCGCGTCGTCCGTTGAAAGGCGTGAAGGGAAAGAACTTTTATGAGCCATCAATATAAACAGTAATAATAAATAAAACAATATTTTTTGAATAAGAAAATGTCAACACAATATATATTTGTACCTTATATCTAATAACTCAATTAATAAACTATTTATTAAAATTAAAACATTCCAACAATATTAGATAAATTAACTAGGAGTGATCATGTATCTCAGGATCTATTTTAACAGGCAGCGATATAATCCTGATATAACCGTGTTAATATAATTTTAAAGCAAGCAAAACCTAAAAAACCGACATTACCATCGGAACCCTTGATCAGATTGAAATAATTATATACGCATTATTGAAGATAACCCAAAAAATACTGGTCAGATCCTGATCAAATTTAAATGAAACCACAAGGAAGCACCAGCTTTAAAAAAAAAAGAATCATAAAATCGGTTCGCCTAGAAAAAAGTTCTGAGGCAACTCGCATAAAGTCACTCACAATCGAATTGCGAACCCTCCTCCTTTTTTGAAGTCGATTAAAAATATAACAAAACATTAAGAGTACTTCGCAACGGATCCTAGAATCAGATTTTCACATTAACTGATCATAACTGTTGTTCCCATCTGATCTCAAGATCAGTTGCAACTAAAATAAATTATATATTACAATATTGTACACCAAACATGAAATAGATACAAACTTATAACTACGAATGAATATTATAAGGCAATAAATACAATGGGCGGTCTTCTACCAGACTAATGTAATTATGATCTATAATTTAACTATAGAAGTCTTAACTATAGAAGAGGGAAATGTTTTTATTCTCTCTTTTCCGTGGTCTTAACAATAAAAAGCCATAAGGCCAAGAGTAAACAGACTAAATTATAATCACAGTGGTTAAATTATGGAAGCAAGTGGGGTAATAAATTCATACCTTCTTAAATGTTCATGCCACATGGGGTCGTCCTTGCAGGAAATTTTAAATTTAAACAGTATAGAGCTCGCTTTATAATTTTATGCCGACTTCACAAAAAAGAAGAAGGTACTCAAGTCGACTCTATTTTTACCGACTTCCCAAAAAAGGAGGAGGTACTCAAGTCGACTGTATTTTTTTGTGTAATTTTTTTTTAGTTAGCAAGATGTTGCTTTCCAATTGGTCCCATTTAAATTTGATCAAGATCTGATCAATAGTTCTTGATATATCGTCAATAATGCGTGTTTAGTACATCTAATCAGATCAAAGTTCTGAAGATAAAGCAGTGAAGTCGATTTTTTAAGCTTTACTTGCGTTTGTTGTATCAAGCAAAAAAGTTTCTCGGCATTGCTAAATAATTTATAATAGTGTTGTTTTATTAAAAAAATTCCGTTGTTATTGTTTAAAAAAATGCATACCTGTCAGACGTTTTACATACCTACATTTATTACTGATCATCTCCACCTGAAACAAAAAAATATTCATCTTTAATGCTGTACCAATTATATTTTTTATCTCTTGAAATCTATACAACCTGTAACAAAAAGGGGAAGTAATACTTGGTCGTGTGTATGTGTATCGTGCCAGGAATCGTCTGACAGAAAACGAAAGTCAAAATCGGACAATATTTTTCCCGTACCTACAAAAATTAAAAATTATATTTTTAATTTTTCAAATACTTTTGACAACCCTACAGTTACATGTGCGGCAATCGGAGTTATTTGTTTTGTACAAAAATGAAAAAATATTTTTTTCATTTTTCAGATTACATCTGTGGCGCGTGATCTTGACCTTTGTTATGGCCACTACTGTCAGACGTCTTGGTCCAAAGGCTATGTGCTGTAGAACGGTAGCTGATGAAATAGCGTTGCAAATGACATAATTTTTTAGACACTTTAATTCATCATAACTCAATGTTAATAGTGCTGCCGCGAATGCAGAAGTTCTTGTTAGACTCCATACATTCAGCAAGATGTGTGACTTGAGTATTACTACACCTTTCTGTTACACATTGTATAGACAAATAAATACTCTCCATGAATAAAGAACTATGAACAGCAAGGCTAACCCAGTATTTCATTCTGTTAAATTTAAATAATTTAATTAGTACCATCAAAACATAGCGTGCCTATTGTAACCCCGGCCTTTTGACGTCCGTTCGTGACCTGAGTGACACTATTCCATGTTTTTTAATATTTGTTTGTATTTGAATGCATTCGTCTGGTACGTAGCTAATAAACAAAACGGAACGTTTTATGGACGTATTTGCATTCAGACGCTTACTGGATTGTTTATTGAAGTAGTTGAGTTGATGCAATAAAACAGTGCCTTGGCCTCTCTTTGTGATTGTAGAGGGAAGCTCGTATATTGCATAGAGAGACTGTCGGCAAGTAGGTACTCGAAATGGTTTCATTTCGGGTATTTGCCGTCTATGTATTTTGCAGTTTTTAATCTTGCTGCCTAAACTTGGAACTTGAACGTGTTCTTCTTCTAAACATGATATTTTTAACTTGTTATTTAAAATCCTTTTGAACTATTTACTTGCTTATGTTGTTGGTAGAATTTCTGCTTTAACAGCGGCTATCGAGTTCGATTCCCGGCTGGAACACCAGTTTTCTTCCCGTTCAGATCAGAATCAGAATCAGAATTAATTTTATTTCATATAACTGTGTTAACAAAATGGTTTTATAAATTTAGTAATATAAAAATATCAACAGTAAATGTCCATTTCGGACGTACAATATTATTCAGTGGAACAATTTGTTCCTATCATCATTCATCAATATACATCGCTGTTTTTCCCAGGTGAAATTTGTATATCCGGTTCTGGATGTGATTGTGTAAGTGTGATGTGAATGTTCCCGGCATCCACGATACAAATCATCGAACTTAGTGTGGGGCTGTGAGTGTGAAATCGTTTTACGGGTACTTTAATAATCTACGGGGACGCGCTTTTCAGTGAATAATTATCTAGAAATTTAGTCTGAAGGAACACAGTTTGGTAAATGTGGAAGTATTTCCAAAGAAAATAAATTTCTAATCCCATGTGAAAATATCAGATAACAAAGTTATATTTGCGGTTAATTTTACAAAGCCTATATGGCGGGCGCTTGCAATATATACCTACCTATTACATAGTATGTTACACGATCCCGATTTAGCGATACTGTTAGACAAATGCCTTTCTTTACATTTCATATATCGTCTCTAAATGCAATACATGATATTGTAACACATTTTAAAATAGGTGAGGAACTAGCGATTGAACCTCAATTGCACATGGTACCCCTACCGATTAATGAACAAGGCTTCAAAGCTAAAAAAAAGTTATGTTCCTTCTCCTTTGGTGAGAAAACTTATGTTCCCGCCGGGAATCGAACCCGCGATACCCCTGCTTAGAAGGCGAACGTTTAACCAACTAAACCAATGAGTAGTTCGATTAACATACAAACAACTGTGTGTTTGTTAGTGATTTTCTTTACATACATATATTTAATTATGTGAATGTATACTCTTAAGCTATTAAGCTAAAACTATTAACAGAAATTAGTATTGAAATCAGTCCGAGATAGACAATACCACATACAGTCAAATTAATTTGCCTTATCGCTTGATTTTGTAATGTAACGCAAAAGAAAAAACTGAAGAGAATATACTCATCAACTAAAACATCCTCTCTCTGCGTCGGTTTCAAAAAAAAGAATATTCACCATCTCTTTTAAAAAACAATTGAAAATAACATATTTTACAAGCAACAAAGGCGCGTAAAAGGCGACGCGACGGGGCGAATCTGATACGCGCAGAAAAAGACAGCCTCGATTAATTATAAGTTGATATAAATCACCAGCTGGGGAATTAATTTAAAAAACTTTACAATGGATGGAACTTGGGCAGTAAAATGTTGAAATATTGTCTTTT
Organism: Lomographa bimaculata; assembly: GCA_948107665.1. Classification (NCBI taxonomy): domain Eukaryota; kingdom Metazoa; phylum Arthropoda; class Insecta; order Lepidoptera; family Geometridae; genus Lomographa; species Lomographa bimaculata. Next base: position 8,903,419 of record OX403604.1, on the reverse strand, counting down.
CCGGTCAAATGGTACGAATATTATTTCTGCGTAAATCTAATGCAATTGGACATATATTTATATGTATACCAGCTGACCTAGCAAACGTTGTTTTGCCATATACATTATTTCATGCAGATTCTTAAAAAATATAAACAAAAAATGTAGTCCAAAAAATTTTATTATTTAAAAATTTTATTTATTTTTAATTACATTTTTTTCTTGTAGGTAACTTATTTCTTTGCTGTACATAGTTTTAGTTTAGTTTTAGGAAATATAGGCAGCTGGCCCGTAGTTAGGCATGGAAAAAAAAAAGAAAAAAGAATAAAAAAAAAATAAAAAAAAATGTTGGTTTGGACCACCCTTAACATTTAGGGGTATGAAAAATAGATGTTGACCGATTCTCAGACCTACCCGATATGCACACAAAATTTAACTATTAAAATTTTCGTGAGTTTGACACATTACACTTTATATAAATGAAACGGTTTGACTCACGATTTAAGGTCGACTCTTGCGACCTAGGTTTCGGGGATGTCCGATCCCCATCATCAGGCGAGTTCACGACGGAAGGTCACGGCGCTCAGAAAATTTCATAAAAATCGGTCGAACCGTTTCGGAGGAATTTGGTACCTAACAAACACCGCGACACGAGAATTTTATATATTAGATTTTTTATGCTTTTGACGCAATTGGCCCGTAGATATTAGTATCAGGGGAAAATGATAGGGATATCTTTCATCGTTTGTTTAATACATTGTAGAAAAAAAATGTTCATTAATAAAAACATTGCATTGCATCACACCAATATTATTTGTGTGTAATGTGTTACTGTTTTTCTGTTCTCTTCACGTCCGTAATGGCGATAACGAATTTAAATAATATTAGTAATCACCCAGTTAATCACTAAGTTAATGAGCCAAAGCGTGCGTTTTGCTATTTTAAATCGCCCATGCATTTTATAATTTTTATTCAGTAAATTTCTTTATTAAAAGAAATTGAATTAAGAAAATAATAATTATACGTCGTCAAAATTTACTTATAATTTTTCCTAAAACGCACCAAAAGAAGATTTTTTAAAAATATTTTCTATTACTGCAATTTATTTTTTAGTATAAAAATATTTATCTGGGATGAGGGTCAATGCATTACACTTAAACGCTCCGGCCGCGAGGTTCGATCGCGTAGTTCGATCAAGGAACCACAAGGATCTTTAGGTCCTTATGTTACTGTGCACATTTGCTATTAGATGTCCATACGGTTCAATCAAGCGAACTACGCACTTACCTAAATAGCGATGGGCAGGACATGTGGTAAATCGAGGTGATGATAGGTGGAGTAGAGCCCTGGCATACCAGGAGAAGGTAAGCGAGCCATTGATAAACCAAAAAGCGTATTAAAGATCGCGGGTAAGACCTGAATGGGGTCAGCGTAAAACAGAGGTTAATGGTATAAGGGAGTAGAGGCTTATCTATTATATTAGCAGCTTAGTATACCCTACAGTTCAAGAGGGACGATAGCGGCTGATGATTATGACGATGAAGAATATTAATAACGACACAATAAATACTAGTGGCTCTGTGAGCTGAGGACCTCGCGTATTTTTTAAAATCGCTGAAGTATATTTTATTTACGTTTTTGAGTAATCGGTTGAGAAATGCCATCTCTAGACGAGAACAACCGGAAATCCGGACATACGTAAGGACTTTTTCCCAAGCTGAAATAGAGACGCTTCGTTCGGTCAACTATAACATATTTTCAAAAAGCTTAATTGAAACGTAAGGTAAATCTAGAACTTGCCGCTGATATAGAATTTCCCTGACCTTTGCAAGATGCTGTGTGACCTTTTTATCTACGTCTGAGTGATTTTCAGCGATCTAACCACCTTAGCTCAAGGTAGAGGTCTGTTTATCGAAACTAACGTAACAATATAATTTAAATATAATGTTATACTAACATTGACAATTTGTTTATAGTTAGTTTATTAAAAATAGGAGTAGTACTCCTTGCCCGAGTCTGTGTTTCCAAATAAGTACAATCTAAGAGTCTTCAAGTACCTGGTACCGACTTGAAGACTCCCAGATTGTCCGATGGAGCACATTTGAAAGGTGAGCACATAGAAGATACTCGTGAACCCAGAGTTTTCACAATTTTGCGCGGCAAAGTTCTGCGCTCGTGATACTGGGATATTGGATGTTGATTCTCTTTGAGCCTTGTTATATCACTGAAAACATTGCCATTTAATCTGAAATGTATTAATGTATGCACACTACTGCTAGCGGTTTAAAATCTGGCATTGTTGTGTGTGGTACTGCCCCAGGCAAACTCAAGAGGCCTAGCACTTAGAGAACATGGTGACTTCTTTACCTAGCATATGCATTGATATAGAGTTCAGAAACGTCCTACTTCCAAACACGTCTTGCTGTTTTCTTTTCATTCCATCATTTCACAATCGATTCCCCGTTCACGAATTGTGATTTCGTGAAAGCAGGCCTCGATACCGGTTTGGGAACGACACTCGTTTCCTGCCACCCTGGCCGCTCTTTGATAAGCGACTTTGACTGCTCTCAACGGTTAAAGTGATTTTTTGTCGAACCTTTTAAACCGATAAGTATGATTTTATATCGCATTTTGCGGTAATGGGATATCGAGAGACTATCTTTGTGAAAATAGAGTCAGCTGCTAGCTTTGAATTTTATTATGGTCGTGAAGGGTAACATTATCGATGATGTGCTTGTTTAGTCATGCGATTACATCGTCTGTCCAGTTTGTTTCGATTGCTGGATTCGAAAACTTCTCTAACCAAGAGCTTTTCCGCCTTTTTTTTCGCCGACATAAATCGGACTCGTTTTTCAGCTGAATATCCTCCTTTCCTTATTTTCCAATCTTTTTTAGTTATGCATATTTTTTTTTTAAAAAATTGTACATCTTTTTTTGCCATTTCAATCATATGTAAGTATAATTTACACTCAGAGATAGCTTAACCCACAAGCCAACACGGTGTATCATTGCGGGTTGGTAGATGACACATGTTCTATAAATATTGTGATTCTGGGATTCCTGCCGGTTTTCATGATAATTTTCCTTCAACGTTATTAGAGCGAGAGACAATTTCGCATATTACTTGAGGAATTTATTTGTGTCGGGTCAAGCTAAAATCAAATCCCAGTTTGCGTAGACTTTAATGTCACATAAATTACCGCTCTTTATTCTACTTGTTAAAGGTATCCTGACCACCTGCTACTGCACCTCGGGTTTGTTTTTAGTCTTGAAAGGCTATTGATTACAGTCTCAATTGACGAACTGCCAATTGGATTAGTTGGGTGAGCATTCGCCTTTTAAGCAGAGGTATCGGGCTCGATTCTCGAGCGGGAACACAAGTTTGCTCCCCAAGAAAAAAATAATTTTCTTGCTGTGATTGTGTGTGTGTGATATGAATATTTTCAGCACCCACAACACAAATCATTGAACGTAGTGTGGGGCTGTGAGTGAATATGATGGTCAGTAATGTTGTGGTCGATAATGGTATAAACTCTAGGCCTAGAATTAAAGGTTTTCAAAGATATCTGCTGGAACATAATGAGCTATGATTATTTTAGTAATTCATGGTGGGTATTCGTCGAAGCTTTATACTTTCCTCATCAAAATATGTGCAACAAAAGTATTTGAGCATTGCTAGAGTTTCAAAGTACCTAAACTGTGTTAATATGAGAGACTAACTACGCTCTATTCTCGTACTAAGCGCTGATTATTCGCCGCTGTATAAAACATATATATGTACTGTCTGTATATTATATTTTACAGGTATTCAAATATGGAAATTCTTTGGAAAGTCTGGACATATTCAAAGCTCAAAATGACTTTCGACGTCGACACCAAGACCAATATAAGTCTGATATGAAACAGCTGTAGGCATCTGTATTTTGGATAGGTAATCATTATAGCGATTCATTTTAATAAAGGAATCGCTCAATGATTATTAAATTTTTTCTTTCATTTTTTTGCTTTGTAATTGAACAAAGAACACCTTGGCGTCGTGTCATCTATGTTTCCCAAAAACATTTACAGGTGTGAATAACCAAGCGTATTTCGAGACTATCGTAATTTTCAAACAAGTGCGTTTTAATCTTAACTTAACTTTGTAAAATTTAAGTGTAAAGGAATGTAATTTAAATTATCAATTTGATTTACTTTGATATTACTTTGATAGTAGTTACTCTGAGCAAATTTCTTCAAAACCTTAATTTTCAAAGCATTATCTTTTTATATTAACTCTGATTTATTATAGTTATTTACGCTTGAAGTCTCTGTTAACCGTAATAGTATGGTTTAAAGTTTTATGTTACTTTTAACAGGCTTATAATAAGCGCCACTCGGTTGGAAAATGGTTTGTGAAATGAGGTTCTAAGGGTTTTTAAAGGTCAAAATACATTTCTCTCCGTTATTATGTATTATATAATAGATCAAATGGTATGTACTTTCTATCTTAGACTCCCAAAGTACAAGTAAAGCATTTCAGAACGTTCTTTCTTTACTTACAAATAAACGTATGAGTAGGTATAAGTTTTCTTATTTTGCGATAAATCAATACGTCAGTCAGAAATGACTAAATCGCATAAAAATTTAGTAATTTGAGCATATAGTCAAACATTTCATTTCTAACATGAACTGACACGTCTCTACACTTATACACGGTAAAAGATATTTAAGTATTTCCATTGACGTAAAAGTTTATTTGTGGAGCTTATTTATTTATGGTTCACCAACAATTAAAACATCAATACATGCTTAAAATAACATATTAACAATCTTATTACTAAATGTATAATCAGTCACAGAAGAACACCACATGCAATACATAATAATATAATTAGTGTTTATAATATCAACTAAATCTATAATCTATGTGCTTTTGGAGTTGTTGAAAAAATCAGAACCTTTTTTTCGAAAACCTTGCAATGAGTCAAATACATCAACCGAATTATCGTTGTCATTAAGTAGCTTGCTGAGCCTTGGTACCACGGAGTTAGCTCCGTGTGTAGTCCGCCGCAAAAGCTTCACAAATAGTTTTATAAAATAGCGTGGATGTTTTCGTGGTACTTTAATTTTAAATCTTCCCAGCGAGTCTGGACAATCAACGTGGTTTCTTATAATAATAGTAATAGATACCTATATTATTTTTACTTTACAAACTCTTTTAACTATTTTTTATCTACAAATTACTATTATTAGAACGACATCTGTAGTTATTTATTTATCATCTATAATCAACTGCCCTAATTTTATGTTCTACTACTAGAAAACATCTAGCTTGGGTCATCGACTGATACCTTAAGATTTTGATCTATTTTCTTATTATATTATTATAAGTATAATTATCCTACTAATATTATAAATCCGAAAGTTTGTGTGTAAGTGTGTAAGTATGTTTGTTCCCTCTTCACGCTTTAATGGCTGAACGGATTTGGATGAAATTTTGAATATACATAGATTATACCTAGGATTAACACATAGGCTACTTTTTAACTTGATAATAGCGGACGAAGCCGCGGGGCACGGCTAGTTTATAATATATTCAATTATTACAAACTGTGATTCACTGTTTAATAATAATATTCTATTATGACCATGATTAGACCAGTACTGAGAGAATACAAACATACTTACATACACACATTCGGTTTTATAATATTGGTGTGAAGCTTTTGAGTTTATTCAACCTACGAAGCTGTACAATGCCGCCAGCATGATGGGAATGCTACCCACTGGTAGTGAGCTTGAGCACTTGAGTTACCTATAAGCTCGATGTCTTGTAGGTAACTTAGTTCTTTGCTGTACATAGTTTTAGTTTAGTTTTAGGAAATATAGGCAATTGGCCCGTAGTACTAAAAAATTTAAAAAAAATAAATAAAAAGCTGTACAAAACTAAAATCACCGATAACACCCTATAAACACGATTTTGTTTTATATTCAACAAAGTATCTAGTATCCCCATAAAAGAATAAAACGAACATTAAAACCGTCTCGGAAACGTCGCAAAAAGCTCGCGCCCCAAATTCTGTAACAAAGTGTAAAAACCAGTTATAACATGATCGGTTTCGTCATTAAAGAAAATGAAATTTTAAATTGCTGAGATGGTTTCCTAAAAATAATGTAAATCGATAGCAGCGCTGGGCTTTCTGGCGGTTTATTTATGACTGGGGTCAGGCTTCACATACATGTTATCTGGGAGATCTACTGGAGTAGTATCTATGAAAGTCTAAGTAGTTGAATTATTGTTTTCGGCATTCACGACACATGTCATCGAACTTAGTGTAGGGCTGTGAGTGTGAAAGCATTTTTATTTATTATTGTTTATTGTTATTACGTAATCTGTTTTTCATTATTTTCCATATTCTTTTAAAACTAAAAACCGACTTACCGATACTTGACTTGGTTATACCGAATAAAAAATAATTTTAAATCGATTTAGAAATCTTTGAGTAATCAGTGACATGCATAAAATAACATAGGCATAGAGAATGTAGTCATTGCGAATGTTTTTATTCCATATTTAAAATCTTCCTAATTTATAAAGTCATTTGAAAGAGAGTTTTGCCGCAAAAGTGAAAAAATGGCGTAGTGACTTTGTTTTATTTTCCAAAACTTGAGAATCTTCGAGTGTGTTATAATGATGGTTTAACTATTAATAGTTCGTGAATATGCATGAGTGTAGACATATCATTCAAAGTTGAAAATCGTGTACCTATATTTTGTAACAAGCTGTAAGTTTCCCTACGATTAAGTAATACAATATAATTAAGTAATAAAAACAAAATTAAGATTGCGAAGCCAAAATAAAAGGTGTTTAATAAGAGGAGACATAAGAGTCGTTCTCCCGATGGCAAACGTCACGACAGCTTATCCTACTAATCCTACTAATATTATAAATCCGAAAGTTTGTGTGTAAGTATGTTTGTTCCCTCTTCACGCTTTAACAGCTGAACGGATTTGGATGAAATTTGGAGTGTACATAGCTTATACCTAAGATTAACACATAGGCTACTTTTGACGTGATAATAGGGGGCGAAGCCGCGGAGCACGCCTAGTAAGATTATATAGAAAATTTGAATTATGAAATCCCACGTGGCACTGCAATGCACTCCTCTCGTCTTCTTTGTGTTTTCTGTGGTATCTTTAACCATCTCAATAAAACTAGCATTTCCAAACGCAGTATCAAGAATTGAGATCTTTACTCCCCAAATATCCTTATCAGTAAGTTGTATAACAGGCCTACAAAATTTCATCGCCGCAACTCCGTCACTTTATGTAGGTAAAGTGGATCTCGCTAGTCGATATTTATTTGATTGGCAATCCCGACTGAGCTCGCCCTTTGAAAATATCACTCCAGACCGGAATATCTCCTAAAGAATTTGGCGATTGAAAATGGTATAAAAATTTGTTTTCCATTCACTTTCTTGGCGAGGTTTTAGGTAGTTTGTCATTCTGTTTGGAGTCGGAAAAGTTTCGTTTTGGGGTTGAAAGTTAGTTCTAGGTTAGGATAAAGATCTATTTTTAGTTGAAAGAACCGAATTTATTTAGACGAACGATATCAGTAGAATTCAAATTTATACCAAATTTGTCACTTATACCGACGGTTTTTGTATAATTTAGATACGGTTTTTAGAAAAAAGAAAGAGGAAAGAAAATAATTTATTTGTGACTTAGCTAACAATAAAAATACTATTATAAAATATACATATAAATGAAAGTCACAAATCGGCCCCAACTCAGCATAATGCTGGCAGATGACCAACGCTGATCTTCCGTTGGAGCCGTTCGGTGGAATCACGGCATAAGCATACACACAATACGCGAACACAACAATAAACAACTAAACTAAACTAAACACATTTTACAAATAATACAAATATAACATATAGGTACCAGTTTCTAAACTTCTACCAATCTATATTGCACTCGTATCATGTTTTAGTGTTTCCTCATGTTTCTGATGTGCAATTATAAATGTTTTCAGTTTGAATCTAAAACTGTTGACATTATGCAGGTTCCTCACCGGCGGCGGAATATTATTCCAGCATTTGCTAGCTGCGTAGCGGAAACTACCTCTGAAGGAGGCTGAGCTATGGGGTTGGATGGAGAGTTGTGGTGCGCACTCACGGGTTCCTTGGGACCTGTGGCGCTACACCCAAGACAACTTCTCGTAGAGATAGGATGGGAGTTGATATTTTAAAACACCAAAGAGTAGGCATGCCAAGTGCAGCTTGCGACGATGCTTCATTTTAAGAATTGAGTTTTTATTTAGTTATGGTGTCACGTGAGTTCTTGACGGAATTTTAAAGCAGAAGCGAGCACAGGCGTTTTGCACTCGTTGTATAAGTGTTTTTGTTCGTGCCAGTAGTCTAGGGCCAACAACTACATCCATGTTATTTAGTTTTGACAACACTTGAGACTCTACTAGTTGAATACGTAAGTCTTATTTAAGATAAGGTCTGATTCAATAAAGAATTTTTAACTTATAAAAACAATGTTGTATTGACTTGGCTATATGTTTTTCGTAACGTAAATTGCAATCCATGAGCAAGCCTAAATTACGAGCTTCGTAAACCCGGTCAATAGATTTATCCATGAGCTTTACTTTTTTTTACGTTTATAGTTTTAAGGGTTCCGTACCCAAAGGGTAGAACGGGACCCTTTTATTAAGTCCGTCTGTCACCAGGCTGTATCTCATGAACCGTGATGGTTAGACTGTTGAAATTTACACAAATGATGTATTTCTGTTGCCGTTATAGCAACAAATACTAAAAAACAGAGTAAAATATATATTTAAGGGGGCTTTTAGCTCGATATTGATAACGGCAACAGATAGACGCTTGAAATATTCAAAGAATATTTAGTTATATATTCATTTAAAAAATAATTAATTAAATTAAAATAAAACAAATATTTAAGGGGGCCCATACAACAATCGTGATTTTTTTGCCGTTTTTATAGATAATGGTACGGAACCCTTCGTGCATTTACCTGTATCATGCACGAAATTTGTGGACACCCAAGGGATAATTTGTTTCTGGTTCTGGTTGTACAATCACAATACACTTGTATTTATGTTTTTCAAAATAAATTTGGATGTTGTTGGCGCGATTGTTTTTAGGGGGTTTTTTCTGTTTATTTAACATTTTACCTTTTTTTTTCTCCAACACATACTGGTATGACGGTAAACTGGGAAATAGAGTTCAACAAACCTAAAAGCCATATTTACCAGCAGTAAAGTATACTTTTTAGGTAGATGTGATAGCTGAAGTACCTACGTCAACTGCCCGCTCTGGCGCAATTGATAGAGTCTCGTACTTACTAAGCAGTGGGTATCGGTTTGATTCCCGGTGGGAACATACAGTTTCTCCCCAAACAGGAAAACATTTTTCTGTTTCTTGGTATGATTGTGGGAATGACGTGAGAGTTTCCGGCACCCAGTCTTGAATTGTAGGTATGAAAGCGTTTGTTTGTTTGTAGATCATAAAACATATATAAAAACACCAACTCAGTAAAATGCAGCTGATATGTACGCATAAAAGTCGATAAGCAGTGCGTTATCAATTAACATAAATGGTTTCACACTTACAACCCAACACTAAGTTCTATGACTTGTTTTGTGGTGCCGGAAACATTCACATCACACACACAATCATAACTAGAACCAGAAATATACATTTTCCATGGAAAAACTAGAATGAAAACTTGTGTTCCTGCCGGGAATCGACCCAAATCCCCCTGCGTAGAAGGTGAACGCCACCCAACTAAGCCAACGGACAGTTCAACTACATTAGTATACATATTTGATAAATTTGTGTTTATAGTGTACCAATGCTCTGCCACCTTGCTTCTCACATATTTACGTGGTAACTGATAGCATTGTTTAATCTGGATCTGCCGTAATGATTATAGTCTCACAGTAGTGATTATAGTCGAGTTTATAGTCGGACACGATTTTCTACTCGCGCTTTATATTGCATATCGTGCTGCGAAAAAGGCTCTGTCAAAATCCCGTCCGGTAATCGGATTGACTCGTCCGACTTTTTGGAGAAAATAAACCCCGACTTTTGAAGTCAAATTAACAATTATTTTAATTTGTATTTTTTTAATGATAAAATGTAGTCCTTTCAGAATGTGTAACGAGACAATTTATTAATCACACTAGCTGTTACCCGCGGCTTTGCCCGCATTGAACAGGTTTAATAGTAGCCTATGTTTTAATCCTGTGTAGGTATATATTGCCATTTGAAATTTCATCCATTTTTTTTTGTTACAGCGTGAAGAGAACATACATACACAAACAAACTTTCAGATTTTTTATATTACTTCTTCTTCCTCCTCCTCTAAGTTGACACGTTTGGATTCTCATTGTTGTATTGGGTTTTTTTCTTAGGTAATGATGTGGTCGAGTTGGTAAATACGCTAGAACTACGCTACTAGGCTTAGAATGACTGGCATTCAGGGATTATTGCCGGAGCATCATTTTTGTGATTTTAGCGACATATTTTTCTGCTTGAGGTGACCTACGACTATATTTCGGTACCCAACATTAACACTGTCGTGAGTGCTGGAAACATTAACATCAAACACACTTTCACACCTAGAACCAGAAACACTAATTTTCCTACAGAGAAAACTTGTGTTCCCGCCGTGAAACGACCCGATAGCTAGCTTAGAAGATGGGCGTGCACCTAACTAAGCCAATAGGCAGTTCAATCCGGGTGAGCACTAGAAAATACCTTACCTCCTCGTATTTCATCACGATGCTGCCTTCACTTCAATCTCAACACCGTAGGTATCGAAACCTCGACCCTCGATTAAAAGGCTGGCTATAAACGACGCCGCCATCACGGCTACAAATGTCGTAATGCAAATTCGAGTATCATGTCTACGTGCGTGTTCTAACTCCAGTATTCATACAAAAAGTATTTTGCGTGTGATGCGTGTCTTAAAACCCCTTTCCTTAACATGAAAACATGATGCTATACCCATTTTATTTCGCCTTTATGTCGCGAACAGCCGGCTTTGTGGCCCATAACCGTAAAAATCGAAGGATGTCAATGGCGAATTTTTTTGATTATTATCTTTATTATCACGATTCAGTTTTGTGAACGGGCATTCAGAACAAGAAAAGTGAATGTTAGATAAATATGTATGTGTTGTTATAATTTGTTTTGGTTTTTCCGTTTTGATGAAAATACTCACATCAGATAGGTCGGTTTTTAACCGACTTCAAAAGAAAGAGATGTTCAATTCGACCTTTTTTTTTATGGGTGTTACCTCAGAGCTTTTTTTCTACGTGAATCGATTTTGATGATTATTTTTTCTACCGACTTCACAAAAAAGGATGAGGTACTCAAGTCGACTGTATTTTTTTTTATTTGTGCTATCTCATAACTTCGTTCCAAGACAAATGACTATGAATTTTGTTTTTGTTTGCTTTCCAATTGGTCCCATTTAATCAAGATCTGATCAGTAGTTCTTGAAATATCTTCAATAATGCGTGTTTAGTACATTTAATCTGATTAAAGCTTCGAAGATAAAGCGGTGAAGTCGGTTTTTTTTAAGCTTGGCTTGCGTTTATTTATTTGAAAGCTGGTGCTTGCCTTGTGGTCCCATTTAAATTTCATCAAAACCTGACAAGTTTTTTTAGTGATCCTCAATAACACGTATTTAATTTATTCAATCCGATCAACGGTTCCGAAGATAAAGTAGTGAAGTCAGTTTTTTAAGCTTTGCAAACAACAGCTCCATCGAGTTTCAGCTCGACTTATTTGTCTTGACAAGTTCGCTGGTTTTATAACTTTTTGGTTATATTTGGAATATGAACACATGAACAAAGTGTATTTATTACCCTTAAATAGAGAAAATAAGAAAAGTGTTCATGGACACATTCTTAGTTTAGCAATATAGCAGTTTAAGTTAAAGTTAAATTACTGATAAGCCATAGTTTGGCTAGATTGTAATTATAATAGGGCACTTTGTAAGAAGTACTCTAGAAGTAAAAAAAAAAAAATATTTAGGAACAATAATATTATAAACTTGTTTTAAAAAACTTAGTATTTGTTGTTTTATTTTTTTAGTTCGTATTGATTTAGCTACTTGATAAATGCAGCCAGATTGATAAATGCAGCCAGTAAAAATATATATAAAGTTGCGAATTAGTTCCATTTATGCACCATACAGAAACATTCACAATTAAATGCACTTTCCTTAGCGACGACAGTTTGCATTTTAGCGGCTATTACCCACAGTCCTTACGTATCTAAATGCAAATGTGGTCTCCGTTTTACTAATGCACTTATTATGATATATAGCTTTTCGTCTAAGTAGGTTTATGTGTTTGTATGACCGAATTTCCGCACATATTTAAATGCATGTTGGCGTGTGATTGTGAAATTCCTTAGGAGATTAAAACTACGTTAAAGTTTAGTTACCTTTTTGGTATCATCATATAACTTGTACCTTCATAAAATATTATAGCGACATCAATAATAATAACGCATTATAACGCATTCACACTCACATCCCAAAACTAGGTTCAGAGACTTGTATTGTGGGCGCCGGAATTACTTACATATCACACACACAATCACACCCAGAACCAGAAGCACAAATATCCCTTGGGAAGGAAAAGTGCTCCTGCCGGGAATCGAGCCCAGGAGCCACGGCGCAGAGGGCAGACACTTGCCCACCGCGCTAACTGGGTCGTAATTAAACTTTAGTTGTCGTGCTCTATGATACTGCGGACATTACTAACTTACATTATAATTACTTTTTAAATTTTTAAGTTAGACGTTTGCTTTATGTCATGCCGCACAATAGAATTTATATGAAGAGCTCATACTTATAGTTATATTTAAGTTATATTTGACTCTTCAACCGTTAAAATTTCACACCAAATTCGATGTGTGAAACATTTTACAAGTTTTATTTTTGTGACTCTTATTGAGTAATAGTCGACTTAAATTAAGCATAGACTCTAGATGAAAATTTAAGCAATTTTTGATCGAACCAAGCGAGATCTCTGAGTGGTCTTGGGTGATTGAGGACTTTGTCCGTCCGTCTGTCAGAGGCAGCGTCTAAACCATACAAGCGAATAACTTAAATCTCACAGAATACGTAAAGCTATGACCCAAAGCCAATGGAATTTAAAATTATATAAATGAAAATGTTAAGGGGGCATCCATACACATAAGCGGGTAGCAAAGTATTTTTTACTTTTCTATACACCCTTGTAGGGTATCATTGCAAAGAGCTCTCTCTGCAAGTAGAGTATGAAACCGGTTGTAAATTAAATCTATGTTGGAAAATAACAATTTTGTAGGCCAATAATAAAGCTCAATGTATTACAAAAGTTTTCACACACCCTGTTCTTTTATTTTCTACCTTATGAAGTATACCGACAGATATTTCTTTATCTGCCACATGAGGACGTAGCTTCTAGTGTACCGGGCTACCCGGTTTATTACATACGAGTTCAACCAAAGATTACATTTTGTCAAAATGTTCCCTGTAATGAAGCAATTTTTGAATGAAACATTTGCCAGAAATTACTCCACTACATGCAATTCGTGTTTCAAGCAATATCATATTTTCGAGCGAGCTAACTAGAAAAATCACTTAGTAGGATTAATATTTGGATTATTTTGCGACCATACGACAACGAGACACGAGAGTTAAAGCTATAACATAGGTAGATAATAATATAAAGGTAAATAAAATAAACGGTTTCACACTTACAGCCCCACACTAAGTTCTATGACTTGCGTCGTGGGTGCCGGAAACATTCACATCACACGCACAATCACAACCAGATCCAGAAACACAAATTCTATTCCTTGGGGAGAAAACTTGTGTTCCTGCCGGGAATCGAACCCGATACCCCTGCTTAGAAGGCGAACGCTCACACAACTAAACCAACGGGCAGTTCAGAAATACGTACGACGTATCTGCATGTTTTTTGTTTTATATTACAGAAAAATGAAATTTATCTGTAATATAAAACAAAAAACATGTAGATACGTCTCTTAATAGCATGCTCGTATATCCATGCAAGTTTGAATTAAAAAATTGAATAATAAATAAAACCTAATTGCTGGTAACTTTAATATTAGGTCACTAGCCTATTTAAGTTCTAGTTGATCTTAATTTTTAATTAACCCTCTGTTATAAACTAAAATTGCCATATTATATTACAATAGTTGTTAGTTGTCCTACAAAAATAAAATACATAAGATGTTTTCTCTAGAGCACGTATGTATTCTACTTGTATTTCTCCGTTAAGTTAAAGATAAATAAAAACAAAGTAGAAACGGTTTGTCTCCCTTGTACTTGACATTTGATCGTACATCACTGTCTACTGGTAAAAGCAGGAACATCAGAATATTCACGCCGCATCACCTTGGAAAATTAGCTTGAAACTTTGAAGCGATGATAGTGGTAGTAATAATATATAAATCGGCACCCGATCCTTCTGCCTCATACTTAAAATACAGAAGCAAAAAAAAATGCAGGTCGTTTCTGTCGAAAATCGAATATAAATTGTCTGTTTCATTTTCATCAAAAACGCCTGATTTTTAAGTAAAAGGTTTAGCACAGGAAATAAACCTTCATATCAACGACGAGGTTCAGTATGTCAGATATTACCAATAATTTGAGAAGATTTTTTGCATGATGGAGTTGTTTAGTTTTTTGAATGGACGTGGCCCATCCCCGTGACTGGTTAAGAAGCTATCTTGATATCAAACTTGATGAGGCAGCTATTCTTAATAGGACTTCGAATAAAGAAAAAATGTGGTGGAGTCCGTCAAGGAAGTATATTTATCCACAAAACTAAATCGTGATAATAAAGACATAGCATCAAAATTACGAGCTATCTTATAATGACTGCTTTTTTTATTTGTTTTTAATTCGGGCGTGTAGGCCCTGCCAGCGTGTCGCGTCTCTAACATGATCATAGATTTTCGTGTAAGTTGAATTATTTTTTCATGTTTATTTTTATTACAAATTTCTTAGTCTAATGCACACCTTAATTTTAAAATCTATATTCATCTACATTTATCTTTGGTCAACATTTTCACAATAAAATACATAGTACACATTTCTTATGGTAATATCACATATCGTTTCTATGTATGGTCTTTATTCGCTATATTTACGCAATAATAAAGACTGCTTACAAATAACACTATAGACCGGTCCTGTTTGTTCCAAGAGTAAAGGTGCTCAACTTGCTAGCAGCATTGCCACGTTGGATAGCAATAGCTATCCGATCCGGAAACTAAGCGTATCAGAAAAAAATAAAACGGCAAAATAAGCTTATATAGCGAGAAAAATATTTACTGGGTTGTTTTTGCCAGCAATGAAGTCTCGCTTTACAACGAGGTAATACAGCCAGCATTTTGAGCACACTGACGACCAACGACTTTTTTTGCATTAGGTAAGTAGGTTATTTAAGTTTGTATATAGATAGCTATAATAATTATAAAACGTTCATGAAATAGACTCTAAATATACACATACTTATATGAAAAGTATTAGTATTTTCTCGATGTAGGAAGAAGCCAACTTCGCTGTTGCAAATCTTTGCAATATCTAGGATAACATATACCTACTATAGATGAGTTTGGTAGTCTGCCAATTCATATATTTCTAAACAAAAACGTACATGCACTGTCGTATATATATCGATAAAAACCATCAGTTGAGATAGAATAAAGAATTTTATATCAAAGAAAAACTTTTGTTTGGCAATCACAAACTTAACAGAACTTCTTCGGAAAAATACACGCCAATTATGTATACTTTTAAATATGGCTTCAAATAGCGTGTAGCACTGGTAGAATCCTCACGTAAAGCTTTTTTTTTTTTGGATGAATTCAAATATTTTTTTACAGATACGTCTATTTCATAAGATATTCATTCGATCGTCTGTTCATTCGATATTTTATTCTATCTCAGTATATACAACATCAATAATGTTAAGTTATATTTTTGTATTACTCATCTACTAGGTTTTTCTTTTACCCACAGGATACGAGTACGTCACTCAAACTAAAATCTGCAAACTTAAGTTGGTTTGCAAACAATTTTATTTAAAAATAACCTCCAAAAATTAAGCGTGCGCCACGTGAACTTGCCTTACCACCGTATATTAGACACGCAATATAAGCCCTGTATTATACGGCGTAAGCAGGTGAATTGAACATGGGTACAAACGTTGCTAATTTAGTGATACAGTCCCCTTATAATATTATTCTTGCTACAACAATCATAGTCTATCCAAAGGTTGTCTGGCAGAAATAGGTGAAAGTGCTAAGACCACTCATGGTACGAGCTTATAATACTAGTCGTTTGCCATGAAATGAGATTTTCTAATAATGAAAAACCTTTGAGGTTAATTGCTTATAACATTTTTTGTTTATTATATGTTTGATTTCTTTAGTTGTTTTTCAAATACAGGATATAGCTCATCCTACTAATATTATAAATCCGAAAGTTTGTGTGTAAGTGTGTAAGTATGTTTGTTCCCTCTTCACGCTTTAACGGCTAAACGGATTTGGATGAAACTTTTCAGTTTTAAATCTGAACCCGTTTTTGAGATAGACCCCGGGGCATAATAGGTCTAATAACAGTGACTTTGATGGTCTACCAAATTGTTATTTTAAATCATAGATAAAAAAAACAGTTTCGTATACTTTACTCCTCAAGTTTTTTCCCACACGGGCAGAAACAAAACAATTTAGCTCAACACTTCACTTAATCGAATAATTACTTTGCAGTTAGTTATAAGTAAGTTTGTATCTTTTTGGTGCACAATTAATAATTTATGCATTGTTTTGTATTATATGACTGTTGTATGTTAGGTATCCGACATGCGTTGCCAACGTAGACGTCAAAGTGCGTCGCCGAAGCGGCGCCATCTCCCGAGTACAGCCACAGTTTCTTCCAAGAAACAATGATAAAAAATTACAATTCTGTCTGTCAGACGGAAGGAAAGATATTGTAGCTATAAGAAATATTAACAAAATGACGAAGTGGCGGGTGGAAATTCAAGTTTCTGCATCACCGCCTCTGATAGCTTGCGAAATTGATTTTTTACACAGAAGCGATAATATTTCCGCTCGAATTTGTTCCAATTTCAGAGGCAGTTTTTCCGGAATTCTTGGTCGTTAGGTGACATGTTCTTGGAAATTTCTGCGACGACTTATTTTTCTTACTTCGAGGTAAATGTTACATGTTTAAATACTAATTACGTATTTGTATACTTATTATGTCTACAGTAAGAGACATATGCTCATAAGTTATGAGGAAAACCACATAAAAAAATACAGTCGACTTGAGTACCTCCTCTTTTTTATGAAGTCGGTAAAAAGAAAAAAATACTTCAAGTTATCGTGTTTGTAAAACAAGAAAATATCTCAACCTACATTATGATACATATAAAAACTATAAATACAAATTTTTATCAAAGGCTGGAAAATAAACATTCGTAGCTACACAAAAATAATTAACTTAAATACGTTTTAAGAATTTAATTTCTTATAAGAATTTACTTTTAGAAAGAAATAATTTTAAAACTGAATTAAATTGCCGCTATGCTGCAAGTCAGCCTACTAAATGAGTAATTACTTAAGTTACATTATTACGTAAGTAATAATAGGTTATACTATTGTAACTGATTAAGTAAGATTTAATATGTCAACAAGATACTCATAAGTAGGAATAAATTTGTCAAGTACGTAGTTCAGATATTCAAGATTACTTAATTAGTTGGCGAATGGTGGACGATTGTAATACAGCATGCATTTTTTTTGCTTACGTAAGATTGTAGAGACTAGCAATTAGTTTACTTGATGATAAGTGTCAAGTCAATTCATAACATAAAGATCTGCGTAACTGCAATGTGCTCTTTCTTTCTTTGATATATAAAAATCGAAACCTAATATTAGTCATAAAAAAAATATGTGCTATTTGCTTGCTTTTAATTAATTTTTGTCTTGTAAGCGTACAATATTTATATTATAAGGTAAAGTTTCTTTTTAAATATTAACATTATTTTCACGTAAAACAAAATAAATTGAAGCCACCTGTTCGTATATCTATACGTTTGGCAAACATCTCGTTACATTGACAGAATAACGAAGCCTAATGTACAACCCGTAACAAAAAGGTGTAGTAATATTTGGTGGTGTGTATGTGTATCGTGCCAGGAATCGTCTGCCAGAGAACGAAAGTCGAAATCGGACATAATTTTTTCCGTACTAAAAAATGATATTTTTCAAATACGTTTGACAACCCTACAGTTACATTCGCGGCAATTGACAGGCGTCTAGGTCCAAAGGCTATGTGCTGTAGAACGGTACCTGATGAAATAGGGTTGCAAACGACATATTTTTTAGAAACTTTAATTCATCATAACTCAATATTAATGGTGCTGCCGCGAAAGCAGAAGATCCTGTTAGACTCCATACATTTAGCTAGATGTGTGACTTGAGTTTTACTACACCTTTTTGTTACACATTGTATATATATTTATGTTATTTATTTTTAGGTATGTATGTTTGTATATTCTTAAGTATTTATGTAAAATACAATACGATATACATTTCTATTATGTATTGTTATTATCTTACATATATTTTCTGTCTCATTTCATTTCCACCGCTGGATGACTGTTAGAGAATGCTTTGAGCCTCCTTTTGTGTCAATTCAGTTAAGTCCTCCTTTTGTAAACTATAATTAAAAATATGAGATATCCTTATAAAAGATAAACCTAAATATGTAAGTACCTGAAAAGTTCTTACTGATGAGTCTCATAGGTGTATTAAGTTTGTTGTAAACACAGGCAGGTAACACAAACAAGTAAAGTTTTGAGAAACCACAGGCGCTCTACACAGTATAAACATCATTAGAATTCTCTACAGTGTCTCTACTACAAGTGGCGTTACACATAATATAAAGTTTATAATTAAACCCCAAGAAAGCTTAAAAAACTGACAACGTTTTGGCTTGACCGATTTCGATAAAATGTATATGGGACCATCTCTAAAGTATACTCTACCAAACATAAAAAAAATATGAAAATCGATTCATAATTGGTTGAGATATCGCGTAACATACATACAAAAAAATTGTAGTGAATTGAGAACCTCCTTTTTTGAAGTCGGTTAAAAACTAAGAATAACATGTCAAACGCCTTCCATTTATGGTTGTCATATCTCCAGTTCGCTCGAAGCGTTAAGCGTTAGCTTCTTTTTACGTTTATTATTCGTACTGCGGAATAGTTAAACTCATTGGTCTCGTCTTTGTTCTTTGAACTATGTAATCTGGGAGACTTAAACTCTAGAGTGAATAGATACTTGCTGAATTGCTCCATCGTCGCCACACGGTCGCTTACAATCAGGTGAGATAGTGGTCAAAACAAAAAAGTGGCTTGCCATCTTTCTCTTTCTTATATATAAAAAAGAATTGCTGTTCGTTAGTCTCGCTAAAACTCGAGAATGGCTGGACCGATTTGGCTAATTTTGATCTTGAAATATTTGTGGAAGTTCAGAAAAGGTTTAAAAGGTGAGAAAATATAAAGAAATTGCAATAAAATTAGTAAAAAGTAGTATTTTATTTTCCCATACAAACTGTTCGTACCTGTCAAACAGGAGATGTTTCTGAATATTTGACCACAGACAATTGGCGGTATGAAGTTCGCCGGGTCAACTAGTACATATATAAAAATGAATTTACCGATTGTGACAAATAGGGTTTATTTCGTCTCTGGAAACACCGACTCAGGTGAAATCCGTTCCATTGCGGTTCACACAAAGAAAGTGGAACGCTTTGTCGTATTTGTAGAATTTCTACCATATAGCGGTGTCGCTTAGCAGTTAGTCGGTTTGTCGCATGATAAAACGGGGATGGGGGAGCTAAATCGTGTAGTCCCTTGGCACACTATCCGAAATGTATCCGAAAAAAAGAACGAGATTCCGAAATTATTTGAACGCAATATGAAAACGAACATACATATTATAATAGTATACATAATACGATTCAAAAATCATAACCCTCCTATTTGCTTCGCCGTAGTCGGGTAAAAAGTATGTAGAGCTATTCTGTAGTCTGTGGAATAGGATAGGCTCCTGTTTATTCCGACAATTTCTATAATAGGATTTAATCGCAAAACACTCGTCTAATTTTAGATGTTCACAAATAACAATTCTAAAATTAAAATACGTTATCTATATTTCTTACAACAATTTAAATTAAATCTTAATTCAATTTTGCTTACAAACACAAAGACTATTGAACTCGATCCCAGAGTTTCATCAACCGAAAGGTTTTGGTTTTTGTTTTATCGCCGAGTCTCTTCGCAGTCAATTACCGACTAAATTGTTTGTGATCTCTGACATTTAATGAAGCTTAAATTGAAGATTACGCGGCCACGTCTGTGCATAATTAATCTTAGGAATCAATTTACAAACTAAATTGCTTGTTTAATAATTCTATTACAAACTCATTCACACTCACAGCCCCCAAGTTCTGAGACTTGTATTGGAGATAACGGAAAGATATAAAAAAAATGATTTTATTCTGTAACCTCCAGTTTGCTCAAAGCGATTCGCTTCTACGCTTATCATCGATATAGCGAAGTAGTGGAACTCATTGCCTGGTTAGTACGGTACAATCTGAGTGTCTTCAAGTCTAGAGTGAATAGATATATTCTAGAAAAGCATGTTACATCTTCGGCCGCATCTTCACTTTCCATCAGGTGGGATAATGGTAAATGCTTGCCTATCTTGAAAAAAATAAAAAAAACAACTGGTACCAAATGCTTAAACGAAAATTAGGACCCATATTTTTTCTTCCGGGAACATAATATTAGGATTATAAGGAAGAAGGCATTATAAGAAACTTGCTCCGATGAACAATTTCCTTATAATTTTAAAGTCTCTAGTTATACTTTAAAGACTCAACAGTCTTAATTATTGTCATTAACTGTTGCATGTGATGACGTTTAATTTTGATAGCCATTTAAAATTTGATGCCCACCTCGCGGTTAAACGACCGCTATGTCATAAACCGGATATAACTTGGGCGTTAGTAGTTAACAGTAGAGCACATTATTAACACTGTAATTATGACGAAAGTACAGGTTTCAGTTACATCGCATATGTTACCCGATTATTAAATGATTAAAACATAAACATAAACACTTGCACACTCACAGCTCGACACTAAGTTCGATTTGTGTCGTGGGTGCCGGAAACATTCCCATTACACAATAATACCCAGAACAAGAATCACAATTTTTTCTTGAAAACAATTTAAACCAACTCTTCTCAGAAAAAAAAAACTAAAGTAATAAGCCAAACGAAATGAATAATCTAATATATTATAAGGTATTCCAGTTCTTTGAGAGAAAAATCTTGCGTTCAAGTAATACCATCATGACAAACTCCATCTTTGACCGGGTATTGTTCGTCCAGCACTCTAATTGAAACCCGCAGACTATTGTCATTTGCTTTTTACCCTAACTTCGTTCCCCAACAGAATTTAAAGTTGGAATTACTTTCGTATAAGATTCTAATATACCCTCAATTGATTCTTGGCATATTGCCAGACCAAATAAAGAAAATTGAATTTTGTTTAATCTTCCTACGTGTCGGTGCAAGAGGCGAAATTTTACAACTTTGACCTCGTAGATTAAATATTAATTTGAGAGGATCGGTTTTTCTTTTTTTTGAAATGAAAGGGACCTATTTACTTCCCTACCTCTCATTTCAGTCCAAGTACGCTATTGAAAAAGTAATTTTGATGGGTAATTCAAATGTTTGCCAAACAAAAAAGAAATAAACGCCATCACACACACAGCTCCACACTAACTTCAAATGCTTGTTTCGTGAACCAGAACCATTTACATATCACATTCACGCCTAGAACCAAAAGCACAAATATCCCTTGGGAAGGATTATTTTTTATTGTCTTCTGACGTGAAGCGAACCCAAGACCCACGGCGGCGCAAAGAGCGGAGCCTTGTCCATTGCACCAATTAGGTAGTCAAATAATTAGTAAATAATTTATAGAATGTAGATACACTAGTCGTTCGCACCCAACTGAGATCTCCGCCTATTAAAAAACTCCTAGATAAACTTTTGAGGTTAATTGCTTATATATATGCTTGATTTCTGTATTTGTAGTTCAAGTACATGATATAAGGGATATTATACGTAAGTTTCAGCGTTCAGTGAGAAGCCGTTTTTGAGATAGACCCCGGGACAAAACAGGTCTAAAAACAGTGACTTTGGTGGCATAAAAAATCGTGTTTTTCCAACATAGTTTTTTTAAACCGATTTCGTATTGTCCAGTCCTTTTCAACGATACCCCACAAGGATAGATAAAAAAATAAAAAACATTTTGCTCCCCACTTACATGTATACGAGCTCCCTTAATATTTTCATTTTTATAATTTTTAATGTTATTTCTGGCTTTGGGTTGTAGTTTTACATATTCTATGAGAACTTGAAGTCATTCGCTTATATGGTTGAGACGCTAGATGCCTCTGACAGATGGACGGACGGACGGACAAAGTGCTGAACGACCCATTTCTAACTTCTGACGCTATGATGACAGCTTCTAAGCCTAGACTTCAAAGCATCGTCGCAAGGTAGCATGTAAGTCAGTCTTGGGTGAGAGCTTACTGTATAGCACAATCTAATTTCACCACCCTCATTCGATCAAAAGACAACCAGACTAATTACATTGTGATATTGTTATGTATCAGATATTCTATCAATATGCATAATTTGCTTTGCTTTCACATTTACACTCGTCACATACGAGATATTAAAAGGAACATAATTAAACGCAAGCAAAGCTTAAGAAAACCAACTTCACCGCTCTATCTTCGGAATTTTAATCAGATTAGATGTACTTAACACGCTTTATTGACGATATTTCAAGAACTTGAAATAGGACCAGTTGGAAAGCAACATCTTTCAAACAAAAAAAAAATCTAAATCGTTTCACGTGAAAAGAAGTTATAAGGTAACATATAAAAAAAATACAGTCGTCTTGAGTACCTCCTTATTTTTTCTGAAGTTGTAAAATTAAGAATACACAAAATTAAAGTACACTTCATCAAAACACATATCAGGTTAATTATTGGAAACCATGTAAGTATGTTTGTTCCCTCTTCACGCTTTAACGGCTGAACGGATTTGGATGAAATTTGGGAATGTATACAGATTATACCTAGGATTAACACATAGGCTACTTTTTAACTTGATAATAGCGGGCGAAGCCGCGGGGCGATTAGAAATTGTATAAACGGTAATTAGCACGAAACGAAAAATCCGAGTAAATTTTTAGTGCCTAGTGGATCAGCACGGGCGTCTAACATTCGGTAAAATTTAAAATTCGAGCACTTTTTTCTATAACAAAGACCACGACTACCATATCGTTCCGTAAAGATCAAACGCCATCAACGCTCACGCCTTTTTGAACGCCAAACCTAACGTTGTGAGCATGAGTGCAGCTATTGCTCACGAACATATTATCTTAACGTATAAAATTTCACCAAATAAAGCCATACGAAAAACACTTTACAAATTCCAGAGGCCAACAGAACCATTCCCGGGTCTAACGCCTATAAAAATATGTTGTGTACATTTTACACCGGGACATTAACGCAAGTACTTAACTCTTGTCTAAAATTGGCTGCTCGTAAATTCAACTTACTGTCTGTCGAACACAATAGACTTTCAAGGGTGTGGTTGGCTTTTTCAGTGCTGCCAGATGTAATGAAAGATTCGCTTGTTTAACAAAATCGTGTTTTATAGCGTTGATTAATTTCGTAGTAATTTCAGGCTGCAGAAACGAGCTGTTCGCATAATACAATATTATTTTTTTTGCAAAATTAATACAAAACAATAAGTATTTAAAATTAGACAGTATCTATGGTAGTAGTGCATAGGTCTTTATTTTTTTATTTTTTTATTACTGACTACACGTTTGACTACCATCACACCAGATGACGGCAAAGCGTTCCATGGTTTAGCTGTTCTATAAATGAACGAAGTCTTATCGCTTTAAGCGATTTGTGCTAGACATTTTTGACCTTTGGATGGACAGAAAAGAGCATAATAATTTGAGTCGGTGTTGAGTGGGACCACCCCGCACGGACACTGCACTGTTTAAACAAAAGAATATACTGACACTGCCTTCCCTAGTCATTTTAAATGTAGCAAAGCATGAAAAAAAAACCTAGGATAATATTCTGTTTGGAATGAATCGCACCAATACAATGCCAGGAGAAAAAAAAAGATTAACTAAAGTAGTAAATTTAGAAAGGAAAAATTATCGCTTGAGGCGGGGATTTATCCAGCGGCCATAGGGTGTCATCCTCATAAAACAAATATTTTTTTTGGGTGTTCAGGCATAATAAGCTGTCTCAGAGTATAGTTACCGCAAAAAGCTATACTATGTTTATAATCAAGCTTAAAACACCACTGCTTCAAAAAGCGTACTATTTTATGGAAAGTTTCTTACTGATTTTTCACTCGCTAATCCAAAGCATAAAATTAGATTTATAGATAAATTATTATTCTGCAGTTAAATAGTTCGGTATTGATTGAAGAACTTTATTTTGAGAATTTATACATTAAAACTATATATATATATATATATATATATATTAGCCAAGTCGGAAAGGAATCGTTTTCTTACACCGTGATTGTCTCTTCATGAGCTTTCCATGTGGTCCCATGATTTTAATCAAGATTATCATGACCAGTAGTTATTGAGTTATCTGAGGATAATGCGCTTAAATTTAAAAACAAATAAAAAATTCTTTTATACTGGTTATGGGTTCCGAAGATAATCGTTTTTTTTAAGTGTAGCTTCGTTTAAATTATTTTTTGTTGTAAATTAATCATGGTACATGCACAAGTCATGATAAATGCAGAGATTGATAATGTATATCAGATGACTGAAAAACGAACATATCAGATGACTGACAAACGAATAAGTTACTTGTTAAAAACTTTTTTAAAGACAAGCTTTTAGACGTCCGCCATATTGGATTTAAAGCGACTTCACTTTATTTTTCGAGTTATTCTCAGCATGCCCTTTCATTTCATACCCATATTGTAGGAGTGCATTAAAAATTACTTGTCCGCCATTTTGTGTGTTCCGCCATGTTGTACTTAAAATGACGTCACACAGCTAACCATGCATTGTCATCCAAACTAAACGTGAATACAAAATTTCAGCTCAACCGTTTGAAGATATCTTTTTCAAAATTGAGTTGCAAGATTCCACCCGAACAAACATACAATATGTACATACAGTACAAACTAAATAAAAGATTGTAAAAAAAATGTCGGCTAATCCCGAAGATAACTAGTTTTCACGTATTATTTGCTTAAAGTTTTGACACTGTTTTTGTCTTCTCTCTAAGTAATGTCTTGAGATTAGGAAGATATAAATATATGAAAAAAATATTCCTACCAATAAAATACCGTGCCGTCAGCATGATGGGAACGTTACCAACTGGTAGTGGGCTTCAGCGCATAAGTTACCTATAAGCTCGATGTCTTGTAGGTAACTTGGGTCTTTGTTGTATATAGTTTGCGGAAATATAGGCAATTGGCCGGTAGATAGATAAAATACAAACCAACATATTTCATATATACCTCTAAATGAGCAATTCTTGTATATATATATATATATATATATGTGTGTAATCAGGATCTCGGAAACGGCTCCGACGATTTTCATGAAATTTTGTATGCAGGGGGTTTCGGGGGCGATAAATCGATCTAGCTAGGTTTCAATTTTAGAAAACGTCGTTTTTTCCGTGTTTTCAGCCGAACAAAGCTCAGTCATCCGGGTACTATAATTTGATATGAAATGACACAACTTGACATTGTTATAAGATTATTTATAATTTAAGAACAGTTTAGTTAAATTTTATAAGAATAAAGATAGAAAATATTCATATCATAAACTAAAGCATTTTTTCCTTATTACTACCGGCTAGCGTACTACTGGCAGAGTAAAATATTTCTAATGCAATATAAAATTTTAAATTTGGCTCAACGTATTACCATTGCAATTCAGAGAAGCAATGCCGCCAGCATGATGGGAATGCTACCCGCTGGTAGTGGGCTTGAGCACTTGAGTTACCAATAAGCGCGATGTCTTGTAGATAACTTAGGTCTTTGCTGTATATAGTTTTAGGAATACAGGCGATTGGCCCAAAGATATTTATACCCACTTATCTTTCTATATATAGAATATAATTATACAAAAATAAGCATCATATAACGTAGCCACAAACCATGACACAGGCATAAAATACACAAACAAATCTGAAAAATAATGAAACTCTGAAATCCATATTATTATCGTCCTTATATATTGGAAAACCTTCCAATTTGGCAACATTGCCTTTTTCCTTCGGTTTAATGTTCACAAAACCGGAAGGTTTATAGTCAGCGAGATGTTAACACTCCTTTAACTGGTAGTTGGAGATTTGTAGAACATTTGACGATCCACAGTTTTCGGGATGAAGATACTAACCATTTTCTTTGCTAGAAATCATTTAGAGTTTGAACTCATGCTTGGTTACGTCATAAACTCTACCGTTTAGACATTGTGTGAATGTATAGACTCAAGAGCTGTCTCTGAATATCAGACATAGACTTTTTAAACAGGTGAGTTCATGAAATTTCTTATAATTTTAATTTTATTGAGTAATTTCTAATTTCTGTCATAAGTATTATATAATTCCATATTGTACAGTAAGAATATATATAGTATCTACAGCAGACTATACTTGCGACATTTGCAAAAAATATGTTCAATAATCAGATATTACTCAGGTACGGTTCTATAATGGGCATAAATACTGTAAAAAACAGAAATATATACTTACAAAACAGCTGAGGCCTTGCTAGTAAGCTGGCGAGTATTTTTACTAGATTTTCCAAGACACAGTTCCATATGTAGGTACTATATTATAGCTTTTTCATTCGAATAGAAAAGATCAGTCCTTTTTGTAAGAAGTAAAAATACTAGTCCTTTGTACCAGCCGTCACATCACATTTCGTAACTCATTTGACACCCCTATACTGAGGCTGTTTCAACTGAACATGTTGTTGGAGTTTACACGTAGCGATTTGTTGTGTCGAACATTTTGAACGTATCATTTAATGCCATATAACTAAGTATCACGTATCTGGTCTTTTAAAGAATCTGGTATAATAAATGGTATTGTAAATTAACTAGTCGTTTGCGCCGAACTGAGATCTCGCGTCTACCTTTTGCCTCATAAAGAAAAACTTTAAGGTTAATTGCTTTAACTTTTTTTCATATAATAATTGTTTGATTTCTGTATTTGTTGTTCAAGTACAGGATATAACGAATGTTATACGTAGGTTTCAGCGTTCAGTGTTGTGTGTGCGTTAAATTGTTTTTGAGATAGACCCCAGGACATAATAGGTCTAAAACAGTGACTTTGGTGGCCTACAAAAATCGTTATTTTCCAACATAGTTTCTTTTTAAAACTGGTTTCGTACTCTACTTGTCAAGCCTTTTTCAACGATATCCCACAAGGGTAGATAAAACATTATAACATATTTTGCTCTTTACTTACATGTGAGCCCCTTAACATTTTCATTTATATAACTTTAAATGTCATTTCTGGCTTAAGGCAGTAGTTTTACAAATTCTATAAGAATTTGAAGTCATTATCTTATAAGGTTTAGACGTTAGATGCCTCTGACTGACGGAAGGACGGACGTAGGGACGAACAAAGTGCTGAACGACCCAAGTCAACTTAGAGATCTCGCTTCGCTCGATTAATAAGAATAAAATAAATAATTTTCACATATTATAATTTAACTAGTTTATCAGTTCTATGTTCCGTTTTTTAATCCAAGCTATCTAGTGGTGAGATAGCAGGTGAGATAGTGGTGTGGATACAACAAATTCATTACAGTTGCTTTTGGGGCGTATTTTTATTAAAATGCCAAAGAATGCGTGCTGTTTACTGTCTATAAAAGTAACATCAAGTAGAACGTTTTGGTCACTACCAAAAAAAATTAACTACCAGAAAAATTAAAATACTTTTCTTGTTCTTCTTCTTCTTAGTTATGGCTTCGCAATCTTGTGCATTTAGCCAGTGTCAAGTGATAATATAATATTTCAAGTGTATTTCATATTATAAGTCCTAGTCACAGTCAAAGTCAAGTAAAAGAGTCAACTTTTGTTGTAACAGAAATTTGATTAACTTCAAACATTGTAATTGATATATTAGAAAGTATTTAAAAATCTACGAATTCTTAATATATTATTTTTATTTTTGTGACAATTAGTTTCCAACTATTGCCGAGTCTAAAGGTTTTAAGTTAGAATTGACGGCTGAAGCGAAATTTTGAGCTAGGGTTGCGACATTTGTAGCGGGCTGTGTCAGTTATTGGCAATTTGAGACGACTGGCGCGGCGTCGGGAGGTGAAAAACTTATACGGGTCAGAAAGATGGGAGACCTGAAAATATCGAGATATATACATTTTATTGTAGGTTCTGTTATTTTAAAAGGTTATTTTATTTTGTTGGTGCTATTGTGCTGACTTGATTTTGTTTTAGTGGTGTTGATGGCGTTTCTCAATTGTATAATCATGTTATATAAAATGTATAATTTGTACCAAAATATAGTTGTAGTTTATCAACTTCAAGTAGAAAATCTATCGCCTGTGAAGCCTTAGAAGATGTATCAGCAGCTTTCCTTGAGAGCCTTATTCGACGCCTATCGTGCTTGCCTTATATTATACTAGCAGTGCCCCGCGGCTGCGCCCGCTATTGTCAAGTTAAAAATTATCCTATGTGATAATCCTAGGTATAAGCTATGTACATTCCAAATTTCTTCCAAATCCGTTCAGCCGTTAAAGCGTGAAAAGGGAACAAACATACTTACACACTTGCACACACACAAACTTTCGGATTTATAATATTAGTAGGATAAAACAATAATTTTTGTAACCGGTTTCCAAGTGCTACCGTAAATCCTACACAACGAAAAAGCCGTCAAGATTACCTATAAAGCTGTTTGCACACAAAATCACTGTCATTAAGCGTACAACGTATATCGCGCCTTATAATATCACAAGGAAATGTTAATGGGTACGCAGTGAGTGTGCGTTATGCCTTTTAATAGGTTAGGTGCTGCTGGATAACTTTAAACAACAATCATGTACTGCTAAAACTATCTACTAATCTATGGGTTCGGTGACTAATGAACTTTATTTTAGAACGTGCAACAGAGTCGTAATCAATTTGCACGTAGTTTTTTATTCGCTTTTTTGTTGTGCAAATTTAGAATATTTTTCTTATGTTTTACATTTATTTATGCTTTTAAGCGATTGTTTAGTAAAACTTTATGCTTTTAAGCGATTGTTTAGTAAAACTAATCGCAGGTTCAAAAAAGAAATTACATTTTATATCTAAACAGGTATTTGAAAATACAATCTAAGTTATTGCACTTTTATACGCGGCCATTCTTACGTACTTTTTGTGACACCAGATTCTTGTACACGTCTGCCGTAAAGGAAACTGACTTCACGAAGCAGTTTGGCCAATAGTCTCATACATTTTTGTTACTTTTATTTATTAAATTTCTTTAATAAGAGACATTTTAATAAAAAAATAACATAAAGATTAAGAAAATATATAATTGACCTAGTTATATTTAAATATCACCTATTACTTAATTTAACGCCTTTACTATTTATTTTTTAAAAACATTTACAGAAATGGTCTATGATGTTAAAATATAAGTAGCTTATGTCCTATACTGAAGTACACCTACCAATTTTCTTCCTAATCCAATAAGCAGTTACAGAGAAGTCTCATTTCAAACATACCATTCATAACTACACACTCACACATTCAACATATTATAGCGCAATTAATATATTTATTTTTTGTAACGTTATAATATCAGTCACCATCCCCTATACTAATCATGAATAATGAAAGCGCAGCGATAAGCGTACCTCGTATTAATGTTCGGTAGACGCCCGTGTAACTTTACCCTTACACGTCAATTTGTGAATGAAATTAATATTGTGGTGCACGTTAGTCTGTTATTTAGAACGTTGATGAGATTTCCTTTGTTAAAGAATATCAGCCGGTTTCAATATATAGTAACAAATCGCTTTGCTTATAATTTGAATACTGTTTTTTTTATAATGGAACAATAATAATGTTAGTCAAAATAATAACAATTTGATAAATGCGTGTGCGAAGTTCCTTTTAATAAAACAACATGAATTTATAATATTATTAAAATTACGGCTATCACTCACGTCATTTGATCGATATTTTCGACCTAGGTTTCGAGCATGTACGATGCTCTTCTTAAGGATGAGTTTCACTCACGAAAGCTTTAATAGTAACATGAATTTAGTTCCCGAAATTCTTGTTCACCAGATTATTGAATTGCCCGCTGGTTTAGTTGGGTGCGCGTTCGCCTTCTAAGCAAGTATCAGGTTCGATTCTCGGTGGAACACAAGTCTTCTACAAAGTAAATTCGTTTTTCATGTTCTGCGTGTGATTAGATGTGTGACGTAAATGTTTCCTGTACCCACGTCACATGCAATCGAACTAAGTGTGAGGCTGTGAGTGTGAAAGCGTTAATTTTATGTTAAAAATTAAATTATAACTGTAATTATCGAATAAAAAATCTATTTAACATTTATATTTTGACGTTTTAATGTTGAATTCTTCTTAGATACGAACATATTAATGTGTTTTTTATATAAATCAATATTAATCACAAAATCATTATTTACATCTCAGTTATAACTTCATAGTTTTTAGCCAGGAAACAGCGCTACGTTAAATCATATTTTATAATAATAATAATAAACGCAGGGGCGGTTTTGTGGCAAACCGTCGGTGTGTGGCGACACCGCGTACCACGAGACACTCCCTGGGGCTAAGTGAGACCCCTGACCCTCGGCTTGTCTTAATTGGCCGTCCGAGAGTGGAGGCGCAAGAGCTAAGTTTCTAAGCTCCAAGTTGGAAGTGATAAAGGGCATAACGTCGGGAGTAGCGTTTAGTGAAACTGCAGCAAAACCTCTCAACACCCTTTAGCTATCCACACCAACGTTGCTCCTTATTTCGCCAATGCAGGCGGCCCTTATGGGGAGCCCCTTCAGTAGGTGGCGAGTCATCACCTGCCTACATATTTTTAAATGAGGCGGAATTGGCTGGTGCCTTAGTCTCATGCCATAATCCAGTTATTTTATAAACCATCAAATATACAATGCAATACTCTAAGTTTTTACTCGCATTAGTCACAGCTATTGTCAACCCAATATCATTCATCCCCCAATCCATAGTTAATAATATATAATTATTGTTAAGGCGTGTGCAAGCATAAAACGGTATCAAGTTCTAACGTAAGAGATGTCGTGTCGTATGTTTAGACACGCCTGATATGTTATTATTAAACTGTAATTATACCAAAGGGCCTTTTAGCGTTGGCTACAGCTCCGCTAATGCCTTGCAAAGGTCCGGGCACAGACCCGTGAGATTAAATAAATACTTGGATAATAATAATATTTATTGTTCAAAGATTCTTAGATTTTAACTTATATTAGTATACTTAGGAATTGGTTCACGATGTCAGCAACAGTAATTCTTTTTCTTTTTTGAGTTTCAATAGGTTAATTAAACATAGCTGTGAACTCTCTTAATAAATAATAATAATCATGGTTTTAGTAATAAATATTTTCTACACAATGTGAAATCTCATCAATATCTTTAAATAAGTGTAGATGTATAGAATCTGCATATAAATAAGTGAAATTTGAAAATCATTCTGTACCTACGTACAGAATGATTTTCAAACGAAATCTACCTCATTTTCGAAAAACTGCATCATGTATAATAACTTTGTAGCACCACGATGCTACAGATACTGGTGCTACATCGCTACGAATGCGTAGACCGCGTAGCACAGCTCTGGAGCTACGATAAATTACGACGATCCAACAAGCCACGTCGTTATTTATGAGGTCAATGGACAACTTAATGCGCTTCGTGTTAATTTTAACGATTTTATTCCCATTTGGTTACTTCATTTTTTTCCCTTACAGATTTAGATGAAGTTTAGTGGAAATATAGTAATTAGATGTTTAATGAATACATACTCTATCTTACTAGCGCCTGATGCGTGTCACATATTTGGCTCAACATATCTGCATTGCAATTCAGAGAGGCAATGCCGCCAGCATGATGTGAACGCTGGTAGTGGGCTTGAGCACTTGATAGAACCTATAAGCCTTGTTGACAAAGCTCGGTGCCATATAAATAACTAAGGTTTTTGTTGTATAGATGTACATAGTTTTAGTTTGGAATTAGGAAATATAGGAAATTGGCCTGAGGATATAATATCTAATAAAGTGTACATACATTTTGTGTCAATTTAATTAATTGAAGCTGGACGCTGCTAGTGACAAATACAATATATTTTCTTTTTAGATATCCTTAAGGATTTTACAGCTAAAGTACAAACCTATGTAGGTTTGTTTCCTATCTCAATTGATATTATTTTTTATTTTGGCAACATCAGTTCGTCTCCACTAAGTAAGATAGTAGTCTCATTCCATATACAAAGAGATCGGAAAGTGGTAATTGTTACTTGTGTACAGTTGCGTTACGGCATTCAGTTTTAAAATAATTTAAACCCTTTTAACTAAGATTTTGTCATTAAACTGGAATTTAAAACCGTACCTCTAAACTTATACAGTATACATTTTTGTAAATATTAAATATACGAGGAAAACTATACGAATCCAAGTTATTTAAACACCACTTAAAACTCTAGAATTATCCATAAAAAGTCACCGTGTTTAAAACCATAATTAAAATTTAAAATTAATAGCTTTAATAAACATGTTTTTTGAAAATAATCCTTTTTATAATATCAATGAGTTCATGGTTTTAAAATTGCATAAATCTTAATTTTTTTCATAAGAATAATATTAAGTTCTATTTTTATTGTATAATTTGTTAATTAATTTATTTTATTACAATTATTTGATTAATGTTATTATTATGATATTATATATTTGACAATTATTATTATGATGAATGTAAATTGACGTACCTAGTATAACGCACATTGTTATAATGGTGAATAAATGATTGATTTGATTTGATTTGAATTCCTTACTTAACCAAATCATTTAACGACTAAGCCGTATTAAATTTGGTTATTCTGAGGTTTCTGAACAGAGTAAGAACAGAAGTACTGATCTTGTTAAATCTTTAACCTAATTCTCTATGAAAATGACAATGTCTATTTCCATTATAACAGAAGGGGAACAGCCGTTACAATTAATTTCTCTAATAACATCATAACAAAGGTATTATTATGTTGTTATTTTGTAAGATTATGAACGTTGGTAATGGGTAGTTTGTGGCTTAGTATCATAATCGCTTGAAAATATGATAGAAATAATAATATTTTGGTTTACAACGCTTTTCAATCCGACTGTTCTTTGTATGAGCAGTCGAGTTAACAACAATATAAAATAAAGATGCTAACTCGACCGTGCGGTTGAGTTCCGGTCGGTCGAGATAACAACCAACTCAACTGAACACAAGGTCTATTTCATCCAATGTCACCATGTTATTTCACACTGGATAAAAAGGCTTTCATATGACTTTTTTTTACTGATGGATTAGCAGACACACTGATCAGCGACACTACTATATAGTAGACAATCCACAAATGCGGACGAAGCTTTTGACTTCCACATTCATTGTGCGAACCGAAAAAGCATAGAACTCCTTTGCCTGAGTCGGTCTTTCATGATGAGTACAATATAGGAGTCCAGTCACGGGTGAATAGGTATCTTCTAGGCAAGATTGCTCCATCGTCGACCACACCGTCGCTAACCATAAGGTGAGATGGTGGTCAATAGTTTGCCCTAATTAATTATATACATAATATTATTAGTACCTGGATGACGGTATTTTTGGTAAATGACGTTTTTAAAAATGTAGGTTTCATTTTTAGCTTTTTTTAGCTTTTGCTAGATCCATTTATCGCACCCGAAACCTGCTGCATACTAAATTTCATGAAAATTGTTGGAGCTGGTTTCGAGATACAGATTATATTTATACATAAATAAAAGAATTTCTTGTTTAAAGGTATTAGATAGATTATTTTTACCAATCATTGATATTCAAACTCATGTAAATAGACAGATAATAATGCAAAAATCGTAACACCATTATTCGAGTAGCATAAATAATGTACGCTAAATCTTTGTTTTATTTATCTTTCTTCCCGTTACTAACTATATTAATGTTATATTGTAATTATTAATGTATTTTTTAAAGTTACGTTAGAAAATACACCGACATTATTTTGCGTTAGGCACAAAAATACGTTGGTGGCTTGTCATTAATCCAAGATTTTAATGCTTTAGAGGAATTCAAAGAGTATTTTTAGATCATTTTATTTTTGTGTCGTATTTTCCTTTAATGTTGTAAAAAATAAATAAGTATAAGCAGCCATATCTAGTCATATTATAGGCATAGCGTGTTTATCACCCCTGACCGCATCATCACCGCTCTAGCGGTAGCTTACCAAGTATAAATACAATAGCAAATAACCTAGAAACCAAAATGATTGCTATTACTTCTGGACAATAGCAACAATAATCAAAATAAATTCATTGTATGTTTTCCCATCTTTCTGTCGTAAACGGGAATGTTTCCCAAAAGACTAGTATAGGGTCCACAGTTAACTGTAACTCTATTACTGGCAACACTGTTGGGAGTTGCGTCATATTGGCCGTACGCGTTTCGTTATAAGGAAAATCAGAAAAGGATGAGTACATAACGGCTGTCAGTTGTACAACGGCTTCAATCACATTTGATTGTTTTATGCTGATATATAATCTAACCAGACGTATTATTTTTATTCGCTGTCATACTCACGCCCCACACTAAGACGATGATTTGTAATATGAACATCACACACACAATCATATGTAGGAGAAATATTCATGTTTCCGGCATTCAAGCCACGAGCCATCAAACTGCCCCAGCCCCACGCTAGGGCCGTTACTGTGACAGTATAAATTAATCTGGTTTGATGAAAATATATTTCTAACAGCACTTACAAATTAATTGAATTAAAATTATACACAACTAGCTTTTGCCCGCGGCTTCGCTCGCGTAAAGAAGTATTATTATTAATTAGGTATATATCCCCTATTTTGTCCCCTTGGGGGTAGAATTAATCAAAATCCTTTCTTAGCGGATGCCTACGTCATAACATCTACCTGCATGCCAAATTTCAGCCCGATCCGTCCAGTGGTTTGGGCTGTGCGTTGATAGATCACTATGTCAGTCAGTCAGTCACCTTTGAGCTATATATATTTATATATATATAGAAGATAAAAAAGAAAAATAACCAGAAACACAATTTTTCTTCAGGATAAAACTTGTGTTCCCTTCGGTAATCGAGTCTGCTGCTAAAGGCGGACGCACACCCAACAAGCCGACGCCGACAGGAAGTCCAAATATTATGTATAAGTATTGAAAATTTTAAAGTGAATTTTCTTTCTAAGAAAAATCTTTTCACATTTTCTTTAAACATATCTTCTAAGTGCAAAAGGAATTTCTCCTAGCAGAGTTGAGCGAGTCCAATTCCCCCGGCTCCTAATCCTCCCTAACCGTTAGCTACGATAACTGCATTCTCCTCGTGGCGCCTGACCTCTATTTGTAATCCTGTGTTTTTATTTAACTGGGCACTTTTAATACATTTTGTTTGTGACTTTTCTTGTCACTAAACTCTTAGTTTTGTTCGAAATATTTTGTATGAAATGTCTATATATGGGAACGATAAAATTATATTTGAGCAGGTCGTCGATATCTCTTGGCAAAAGATATTTTATATAATATTTATAAATAGGTCACGTATTAATTTTAAATATTTAAGAACATTACAGCTTTAACATTATTTTATTATTTTAACCCTATTTAGGAATTTAAAAAAAAGTGATAAAAATGCTTGAGAAAACGCACGCTATCGGTTAGACTGATTTGTGACATCAGGTTCCTTGTTTTTGATGTAATTGACATCCCTTCAAGGCAGCCATTGCGTCTTGGACACTGACGTTAAAAAGGAAAGTTAAAAAATTGCCTGCGTTTAAAATGCATGAATTAAATTCACTGATTGCATTTTTTATATAAATGTAATGTTTTTATGAATGAAATTATATTTTTGGAAATAATTATGTAAGCAATTTATTAAGTTTATAATAATTCATTTTATTTCATTATTAATAATCTTCGGCCGCATCTTTACTTTCCAACAGGTGAGATAGTGGTCAAATGCTTGCCTAGCGAAAAACAAATCATCAAAAATCTTGTTCTTTATTGTTTTGTAGCATTGTAAAAAAAAGTAGTTTTATTTGATTTTGTATCTTTTTCGTTGACATATGCAGAGGAAGCGACCCAGGAGACGAATACAGGCAACAGAAGAAACTCATATTCATATTCATATTCTCCTCCACAACTCCACAACGAAGTATTGTACTGGTGCAAGACCGAGAAAAATTGACATTATTTACATATATATGGTCACGATCCTCATCTGCGAGGGAACAACGAAGAAGAAGAATATCGCGATTGATTTTATTTATAACGCATTAGCCATGCTAGGCAGAACTATAGTGATAAATTTAGAAAGGAAAAATTTTCGCTTGATGCGTGGATTGAACCCGCGGCCGCGGGTGTAAGTCCTTAATAGTAAGGAAAACATAATTTCGTTGCTTCAGGCTGGGCTTGTGTAGCTCAGAGGTTACAGCAATAGAGCATGACTCCCTATGGCCGCGGGTTCAATTTCGAGATATTTTTTCCTTTCTAAATTTACCACTAAAGAATATCCCGTTTAGCAAACGTCCGGTTTTGAGAAACACATACCTGTATAAATACCTACATAAATTTGCTTAACGATTCCGTAGATTTAATACTATCTCATCACTCATCAGGTAAACCTTATTACAATCTTAGTTGTGTCTTATATCACGTTACTGTCAGATACAAATATAGGATGTCACGAATATATTTTTTTCTTAAAATTTTGGCTTCGCAATCTAGTGCATTTAGTCAATGTCAAGTAATGTAACATTTTAAGTGTATTTTACATTATATGTCCTAGCCACAAGTCAAAGTCAAAGTTAAGTAAAAGAGTCAAGAATAGTAAAGATCCAGTCATAGTCAAGTCATGTCTTAGTAAAGTTGTAGAAACTTTACTAGAACTCCTAATGGAGTTTTGGTGCTAAGGCGAAAGTCACGTTTTCAACTTATTTTATGATTTGCCTACACTTATGCACGTTTACTAAGTATTAACAGTTAATAATCCACCATTATTACACATTAACACTAGAAGAATCACAGGTTTGAGAAAATTATACAAAATCAACAAGGCCTTTTTTTAACTTTCGCTGCAAAAAAAAAAACTAATAAATATGGAGATGCTGCTGTATCATACAGTTCGAATGACTTGACAATCATCACAGCTGTTAGATAAGAGATAATACATTTAACTTCCTATAACATGCCAGCGAAGTTTGCCCAGTGTTAGTGGTGCAAGTACTGAACGATAACGTCCTAAGTTGTGTGTAAGTTGGGACTAAGTTACCTGTCTTGACATGATTAACTGCTCGAAACTATGTTATTTGTATACGTATTAGTTGCAGAGTGGAGGTAAGCTTTAGTAAAAGCTTATTTATAATAAGAAAATACACAGAGCAAGAAGTGCATGAATAATGAGAGCAGACAAAAATAATAATCATTAATGACCTACCTGTCCTGTCCGACTACTGTCTTAGGCTTTACATTTAAGGTTTAAATATAGTTTATTTTTGTTATTAATTGAAATGTATTGTTTTTATATTGGAAACGACATGCTAATCATAGCAATGACTATACTTTATGTCTACGTAATACATTTAGTGATATTTGTGTTTTATATGAATGTACATAATGTATCTTGTTTGTATGTATATGTAGAATGTAAACAACATACAACATCAATTATAATAAAATATAGAATTTGGATCAAATCAAATCAAAACAAAATCGTTTATTCACATGGCTCCCAAAGTGGCACTCATGAAAGTTAATGATTCTATTGCCAGATTCGCAAAATTGCAGCCATCTCGAGATGAACCTGGCAAGAAAGTTGGCGGCGCATTTTTTTCATTCATTTTTTTTAAACAATAGTGTAGGACTAGTAATAGAATAGAAACAATAGTGTGATAGAAGATGATAGAAAGATGTAAGATCATAGAAGATGTCAGGATAGCAGAATAATATCGAAGTGGGTAGGTTACCCACTTAACATTTAATCACAAAAGACATCAGAAGTAGTTAACAAAACAATACATAGAAACCATTGTAAGCTTTATTTCTGATGTTCCTCTTCTTTCACATCACACGTGAAATAGATCGCGTAAATGTGTAATATCGATTAGATCTTATCAATTGTTTCTTACCAAATGCCAACTAAATGTGTAAAAAAAAACTGTGACATTTCCAAGCATATTTTGTAACTTTTAACACGACACAATTGCATTTTTTTAAGTAGGTCGCAACGAATTTTCGTATAATATTTTTGAATTAACAGGGTCTATTTCTTTTGTGTTCTCTCTCGCTCGCACAATTCGATATTTTTAATAAATATAATTATGCACGTGTGTTTTCGAAAATGTTTCAAACGTCTTTTCGCTATCATATCCTTCAATAAGATGAGAAAAAACAGAATTTCCATATTTCAATGTGATTTTCACGCTTTCTTCGTTTAACTTTAAGATATAAAAAACGATAGATAGATTAAGACATTCATTGTATTAATGTCCATATAGTTGGTTGAAAACATTTTCAAAAACACACGTAGATAATAATAATTGTATTAATTAAAAATATCGAAATGTGCGAAAGAGAGAAGACAATTGGAATAAACCCTCTTAAATAAAAATGCGGTTTAACAACATCCACGCACAACAAACCAAGCATTTCCGCTACTAAAGAACAATTTCACTAAAAATTCCACGGCGCAAGGATTTTTCATACTTGAAAATTCAGTAAATTGTTGTCAATCCCGGGGGATGTTTAAGAAACCCGTATTCTAAACAATTCTGCTTCTCAACGGTTGAGGACCACTCGCGTCCTTGGGGACCTCATTATGATGCCGAGAGCGAATACGTATTATCAGTTTCCCGGTCTGCGATGTGAATACGGGAGTTTCATGTATGATAAATTAATTATTTGATTTAGTACTGTTTGGGTAACTTTGGCTGGATTTATACGAAGAAACGTCTCTTCAAAGGTCCGGTCTAATTAGAAGCAGCTCTGTTTTAGGTATTATTAATATGACAGGCTAAAGCTTACCTTAGCTTTTTGGGTATAACCTTGTTATAGTAAACAAAGATACTCAAATCAAAATCGTTTATTCACATGGGCCCCAAAGAGGCACTCATGAAAGTTAATGAATCTATTGCCAGATTCGGAAAATTACAGCCATCTCGAGAAGAACCTGGCAAGAAACTCGGCGGCGCATTTTTTTTCATTCATTTTTTTTTTTAAACATTCCTTATTTCTAATACATAATTTTCTTAACCTAGGTGTTATTATGGTCGCTAGAAAGAGCCTGTGCAGTTTGCCTCCATGCATCCTTGTCATTAATATAGTCTGTAGTCTTATAATAAGCTTTCTTAATTAATGCCCGTTTTATTACAGATTTGAACTTTCCCAGTGGTAATTCAGTTACGATTTATGGAATTCTATTGTAAAATCTAACCCCATTTGCCATAAAAGATTTATTCGTTTTGCTTAATCTAAATGCGCGCACTGTAATTTTATGCTTATATCTAGTATTAAGATTGTGTGCGTCGCTTCTTAATTTATATTTACTAATATTTTTGCGAACATGCATAATATTTTCAAAGATGTAAAGTGAAGGCATGGTAAGTATGCCTGTTTCTTTAAAGAATTCCCTGAGAGATTCGCGTGGACCCATATCATATATTGCACGAACCGCTCTCTTTTGTAGAATAAAAATAGTTTCAACATCTGCAGCAGATCCCCATAGCAAGATTCCGTAACTCATCAAACTATGAAAATATGCAAAGTAAACCAGCCTTGCCGTCGCTACATCAGTCAGTTGTCTAATTTTACGGATCGCAAAAGCAGCGGAACTCAAGCGACCTGCAAGCACATCAATATGAGGACCCCACTGCAGTTTTGAGTCCATAGTCAGACCTAAGAAAACAGTTTTCTTTACAAGATCTAATTTGTTGTTTTCAAGTGTTACATTTGCATCTACCAAAGGAACATTAGGAAGGGAAAACTTGATACACTTGGTTTTGCTAGCATTTAACAATAGGTTATTAGCAGCAAACCATTTCGAGACTAGATCTAATTCATAATTTACTTCATTTAATTCTACGTCTTTCCTATTTGTTTTAAAAATAAGTGACGTGTCATCAGCAAACAAGACAATATCTAATGCTAGCGAAGTTGTCATATAAGGTAAATCATTAATATACACTAAAAATAGGAAGGGTCCCAATATTGAACCTGATACTAAAGGATATACATATAAAGTACGTACATACAAAGAAGCAACGCGCCAAGGCCCGAGTCGTATGGCGCGTCTGACATCCTGGTGAAGGACAACTAATTTGTCCGAAACTAGTCGACAACATAATAAGTAGATATTTCTTACGTGTATGCAGCCGAATATATCATTGAAATATGTTAGAAAGAAACCTAATAATTCCTCTTACCCCATATTTGCAATAAAAAGAATAACAGACTTACGACATCCTCTCTAAAATCTTTAAGTAACCCATATTATCGTTAAGAATTTAGAATACATCTGGTTTGCTCAAAACGCTATATTTGATTTATTTAATCCAAACATATACGGACGAAAAAATAATTTTTGTTTTTTTTTTACGAAAACGAAAAAGTTTTTTTATGTCCGAATCATATAAACGATTC
This sequence comes from Lomographa bimaculata, assembly GCA_948107665.1. Classification (NCBI taxonomy): domain Eukaryota; kingdom Metazoa; phylum Arthropoda; class Insecta; order Lepidoptera; family Geometridae; genus Lomographa; species Lomographa bimaculata. The sequence continues at coordinate 8,862,313 of OX403604.1, read as the reverse complement.
CAAGTATATAATGATTGTGAACACGCATTTTGCATTTTCAAAGAATATAAAAATTTTTACAGCCATGTTGTATGTTCAACAGCAACTTTCAAGTGAGACATTGTTCAAATAACTGCCTAGCTTGCGTAAAAAAAATAACAGCTATTTTATGTAACAATGGAATTTATTACCGTTAAACATTTTATGGACGTCAAACCTCAAAAATCGCATATAACATTTATAAACGTCTAGAATAATTCTTCATAAACATTCCTCTAGAATTGTCTGCGTAAACCTTCACCACTCTGACACGATCTAGTAATTGTTTTCTCGTCATCTGAGAAACATGAGCGTTGCTCCCACAAGATTAAGAAAATGTTTTTGTTTCCTCCCAGCACCTTTCAAATCCAAGGAACGTTTGTCACAAGGTGAAACGCTATTACATAGCCGCATTTATTTAAACAGTTATAGATCTCCGGGGGATCGTTGAGAGCGCTGTGTGGCACTCATTTGTCTTCATTTTTCATTTGTTTTCTTTTTAACGCCGTATTTTTGAGGTATAAGTTTGGTTTGTTTTAAAATAAACGTATTAACAAGTCATACTTAAAAAGTTTTTAAAATCAAGCTTTTACAAGTTGTAAATAAAGGGGACTTAATTTTATATAACCAGAGAACTTGTCAAGACGAATCAAAAAAAATCTCTTAATTTTTAATCAATTGCTTAGCTACAGTTTAACAAAAATTTCACTCATAAACGCGATTTAGCGTTAAGTAATGCTTAAATAGTTGTCAAAATTAAACACCGCCAATTGCCTTGTTTAAAACTTACTAAGAGGCAAGATGGCGGGTCTTATATCTTTAAATAATAAATGTGTCAAAACTTTTTACGTAAGGCGCAAAATTGTTTACTTCGACAACCGTTGAATGTCACCTGTCTTTGATTTTCATTTCAATAGATTAATAAAACCATATTTTTGACAGCTGTATTCGTATAATTTCACTTTTAGTCGACTATTTTGGTTATAATCTGTGGCGATCGTGTAAATTTCGATTATTTTCGATTCTCTGTGCGTTTCTCAGCTAAGCGGCGCCTAACTAATGTTTATGAGTGAAGAAAAGTTAATCATTGATTATGGGCTTAAGAGCTGCTTAACTAAGAGGTGGCTAAGCATTGCTTAGTGACATTTTTATAAGTAAGACTGTTAGAAAAATTAATGATGATTGCAAATATAAGTAAAAAAAAAAAGACGTGTGGCACTCGGGGACTGCCGCGGTAAAGCTATTTATTGCATAGCATTTTTTATCAACCTATGCAATTATAATTATTTATTTATTTTATTTATGCATTATTTTTTTTCCTGCCACCTAGAGGCGAGTTGCTGAACTAAAGAGACAAGCGTGATATTTCAAAAAAGTCATTAAAAGTTCTGCTATTCATCGATAGATGGCAAAACTAAAAAGTATAACCGCTGTGCCTGTCGGAGTGGGGGGTGTTAGGTTATTTTCGTTACGGAATTTCTGGATTCGGTCTCCACGCTCAAGGCCCGCGATAGAAGCTATGCAATAGCTTAAAAAAATATCTCAAAGACTGTCAATGTTATCCTGTGGTAAGCACATTTGCGGCCTCGAGTGGGGACTGATTTGTGAGGATAGCTGCTGGATAACTTTATAGTGCTTAGTGACCGATTTTCATACTTAAGGGTAGTGCAATATAAACTGCAATATGACTACTCTAGTATGGTGGAATAGCAGCTATACAACCATGGAATAGTCAGTAATTATATCTCTAACTAGTAAAATATATTAACTGTCAGTAAACAAAGGTACAGCTACTAGTGACTGAACTTAGTGATGGTCTGATAAATCTAGCTTACATGTTATTGACATGATTAGGTCTCATGTCATTTAAATTTATAGTCTGCAGCTTGATATATGACTCATACATCTTTTCCAGAGCATTTTATAGCAAAACTAGCGGTGCCTCGTGGTTTTATCCGCGTAAGTCTCGGACACAAGGAAATTCAGGATAAATAGTCTAAGGTGTCAGCTACCTCCTTCATACTAAATTTCATCTAAATTGGTCCAGCCGTTCGGGCGTGAACAAGTAATAAACACACTCACTAACTTTCGCCTTAAATAATGTGATAGACTGCGCGTAACACTGAAGAAGGTATTGTAATACTTTACCACAGGGAAAAAAATGTCAAAGCTCTGCCAGAGGGCTCAGTGTGTTGTCTCTTGTAAACAATAAACGCAAGCAAAACTAAAAAAAAACGACTTCACCGCTTTATCTTCGGAACCTTGATCGAATTCAATGTGTTAAACACGCATTATTGACTATAACTCAAAAACTACTGATCAGATCTTGACCAAATTTAAATGGAAACAATGGGAAAGCTTCCAAACAAACAAAAAATATCTCCACAATCAGTTCACGTGGAAAGAAGATATGAGAAAACACACATAAAAATTTGAACATAATTAACCCTACACGGCAACGCCATTTTTTCACATTCGCGGCAACACCTAGTTTCCATTTATATTCTATCAAATTGTGTGTAGTGTAAATTAAACCTAGTGTCACTTGAAAGGTCTGTTCGCTGCTTGCCCCCTTTTTGATTTTGTCTATTATGCCAACCATTCACACAAATGGTGGGATCTTTGCCCACATTTTACAATCCTGTTCTTTTGTATTAATTCGTTGCCCACTTTTCTTGTCTATGTAATACTTAATCAAAATATGTCCACTTCTTGAATTATTCTTGAACAAGAGATTTGCAAGCGACTGTATGTGTGAGTAAGTGTAAAACGTTGCTTGTAGCAACCTCAACATCTGTTTCCTGGAGCCTCATTCCATCCCACATTATTTCACTGGACCATTTGTTATCACGCGAAATTATTTTCGTGTCTCTTGAACGGAGATTATCTTTTTAAATATTGTTGGAGCGAAATGTCGCCATTATTTTGGGAAGAAAAATCGTGATTTATGCTTACGATGATTTTACAGCGTAACATAAGTAATATCTAGGGTAATTTTATTTTAATATAAACGAGTTCCATGTCAAAAATGTTTCTTTGCTCCGGGCTGTATCGTAATGTACCCGATTCAGAATTAATTTAATTCTATGAATCAAAGAATATTAAAGATTCTATTCTTCTTCTGTCTCATCTTTCTGGAACTAAAAATAAGTCTGATGTTTCGAGACTCTCCAAAAGGCGTAAATATAGTAATTTTAGTTGTGGTCATATATTTGTGCCTTTTGGGGTTGAGACGTTGGGACCGTGGGGACCGGGAGCACATACAATCATCAATGAATTATCAGGGCGCTTGGTCGAAGCAACTCGTGGCAAAAATGCTGGCAAATATTTTGGACAGAGATTGAGCATTGCCATTCAACGTAGCAACGTAGCCAGCATTTTGGATACTTTGCCCACTGGTAGCGGCCTATTAGATTAAGTTTTGTATATATTTATATCTAGTTATAGTTATTTTTAATTTAGTTTTTAGTACCATAATACGTCAATATATCATGATTATAATATACATTCTTCTATGTTTATATATGAAATGTATTTTTATGGTCGGATGCCTGCTTGACTTCAATCCTTCCCAATTCGTATTGAATGCTGTTATGATTAAACAGCTCTGCGTTAGTGATTCAGAAGGAACACCATGTGTAGGTGAGTTCGGCTGACTTTCCGTTAAGATATAATATGTCCTTACTTTGAAAATAAATTTATATACGTTTATGGTGACATTCCTCAAATGCGCACGAAGCGTTTTGCTTCCACGTTCATTATGCGCACTGCAAAGGAGTGGAACTACTTGTCAGAGTCTGTGTTCCCAGATAAGTACAATCTTGAAGTCTTCAAGTCGAGAGTGAATAGGTATTTTCTAGGCAAGCGTGCTCCATCGTCGACCGCGTCGTCACTTCACATCAGGTGAGGTAGTGGTGAAATGTTTGCCTATCACAGATAAAAAAAAATGTATACACCATCCATAAAAACACGCATAATAGTTTCAGGGTTTATGTAATACTTTATGAGCGTTTTTCGCTCAACGATAACTTCTAAACGCCTTAAACGATTGTTACACCTTCTTGTAAGTCAAATAATATAGTGATCAAACGCTAGCCTATCAAAGATGAAATAAAACATGGAAACTTCATACGATTGTCGAATTATGACTATATTTTGCAAACCAGGCGAGTATGAAGAAAAGTCCTACCATCGATTTTTACATTTACAAGCCGTGCCCCGCGGCTTCGCAAAATAGCCTGTGCTTAAACGTTACGGAGTCATGTTCCTTTATTCCCGGTCGTCCCCACCCTGTCGTCCCCACTGGGTACGAGTGGGAAAAAAAAGTTTCGTTCGTCCCCAGTGGTGACGATTGGAACTTTTTATTTCCCACTCGTTCCGCTATAGACCGAGAGTTAAAATACATGGGGATTCCAATAAGAGATTTCACGGATTGTTAAAATACTTTAATTACGAATTTCGGAATGTAAAAACATGCACACACAACCATTCGCATTCATAATATTAGTAGGAAGGATAGTAGGATCTTCTAGGGAAGCATAATAATAATAAATAATAAAAATGTTTATTACTAAAGTAGCTTAAATTAAATTAACTTCCATCTTAAATAACAGAAATAATAAAACGACTTAAAGACTAAATATAAACAAAATTAAACTTCTAAAGCACATTCTGTGACATCTTTTTTATGCTACATGCTGCATTATCGCTTTCATGTGGGATAGAGGTAATTTTTTTTTATACCCTATATTTAAGCATTTAACTTCTATCTCACCTGATGGAAAGTGATAATGCGGCCGAAGATGTAGCATGCTTGCCTAGAAGATACCTATTCACTCTTGACTTGAAGAATCCCAGATTATACCGTTCAGGGAACAAAGACGCGGGCAATGAGTTCCACTCCTTCGTTTCAATTTTCATTCAATCATTGCCTATAGGCCGTATAAATAATTAAAAAAACAATATTACTCACTACTAAAAACTAATTATAATTTAGGCCACCCTAAATCTCGTTCGGTATTAATAAAGGCGGGCGCAATCTATTTGGCCGAACAAAGAAACCATTTTGGCACAAATACGTTGTACTAAAACCAACGATTAATGGGCCTTCTACTTTACATAGCCGATATGATGACACGTCGTCACGGCATAGAGGAATATAAATAAATATAGGTCAAATGCGAATCGGACTCGTGCACTGAGGGGTCCGTGCCATCTGAAAATTGCGCAACAGTGGCCGTATTTTTTTTGTTTTAATTTAAAATTTACACTTTATTTTATTTATCCGTATAATCCAAAAGCAAAAATCTTAGAAGCTTTTTATTATCATTTTTACTCAAAATCAAAATCAAAATCGTTTATTCACATGGGCCCCAAAAGGCACTCATGAAATTTAATGAATCTATTGCCAGATTCAGAAAATTTCAGAGAAGAACCTGGCAAGAAACTCGGCGGCGCATTTATTTTCATTCATTTAAAAAAAAAAACATTCTTAATTTCTAATACATAATTTTCTTAACCTAGGTGTTATTATGGTAGTCGCTAGAAAGAGCCTGTGCAGTTTGCCTCCATGCATCCTTGTCATTAATATAGTCTGTAGTCTTATAATAAGCTTTCTTAATTAATGCCCGTTTTATTACAGATTTGAACTTTCGCAGTGGTAATTCAGTTACGATTTTAGGAATTCTATTGTAAAATCTAACCCATTTGCCATAAAAGATTTATTTGTTTTGCTTAATCTAAATGCGCGCACTGTAATTTTATGCTTATATCTAGTATTAAGCGTCGCTTCTTAATTTATATATACTAATATTTTTGCGAACATGCATAATATTTTCAAAGATGAATACTAGAGAGCAAATACAATAAACTTGCGCATAAATATTAAATTACTAATTTTACTTTTTACAGTGAAATTCTTCTCAAATTTCTTCTCGAGATGGCTGTAATTTTGCGAATCTGGCAGTAGAATCATTAACTCTCATGAGTGCCTCTTTTGGGCCCATGTCAATAAACGATTTTGATTTGATTTGAAACTATTTATGGGAATGCTTTAAAAAACCTTTTTGTGTGACGAAAAGTGGCATTTCCCTGTAAGTTTCATAACTATCGTAAATCTTTACGACACACCATGTTCTTTGTTTTTTTCTGTTTGTTAGGATATACATCTATCTGTCATCATCATCATCAAAGGCCCAATTCATTCCCACAGCTGGGACTTAGGCTTTCTTACACAAAAAGAAATGTAGAGGACAATTATCTATCACGCTTAGTATGGGTTGTAAGAAGACACAAATATACTCAAATGTTAAGTAATTCATCATAATTAAACATACTCTTTGATTTTGATTTGACGACCCAGTTGGCGCTGTGGACACGTCTCAGCCTTTTGCGCCACGGTTCACAGGTTTGATTCCCGGCTGGAGCACAATTTTCCCTACAAGGGGCATTTTTGCTTCTGGTTATTGTGTCTGTTGATGCGTTTTATAAGTTTGGTTTATTTCCACCGGCTATATGTTACAGTTCAAACGATTATATAGCTATATGTTGATAGACAGGCAGGTGGACGTAAGCTCAGTAAAATGGTTCCGTAGTTTGCACCGTTTCGGTACGTAATCCTAAAAACAAATGGGCTTGGCACTCAGGAAAGTTTTGTAATATCGTTTATACGTTATGCCTTAGAACAGTCTAGGACACAATCATTAAAAAGCTTTCAGAGCCGTGAACTCAACATTCGATCAGAAGTAATAATAATTTTTAGAAATAATAATTGTTTCTATTTTCAGATTATAATATAGTACTTTGATGACCTGGTTATCTTTTTGGCAAAAAAAAAATTATTGAAAAAATGATCATCTGGACTCGAACCGGGGTCTTCAGTTTCCGGGACCGCTTTCCCATCTGAGCTATTATAACATTGTAGATAGTAGCGAAAATTGAGACCTAGCTAGATCGATTTATCGCCCCCGAAACCCCCTGCATACTAACTTTCATGAAAATCGTTGGAGCCGTTTCCGAGATTCAGATTACATATATATTTATACAAGAATTGCTCGTTTAAAGGTATTAGATTAGATACAAAGTCAGAGTTAATATATTTGATAAGTTAGTGTTAAGAACACAATTTTAAAAAAATCATTAAAATCGGTTCTCGTGGAAAGAAGTTATGAGGTTCACATAAAAATACGATCGAATTGAGTACCTCCTCCTTTAATGTGAAGTCGGTAAAAAGTCACCTCAGACTTGTCAGTGAAATTTATAAGTAGCCGCTGGCGTTTTACGTAAGATTGAAAGCCACATTCCGTCTACAACTCAAAATATTATCAGAAAGAAAAATAATTAGGTGTCCCCTTTTGTGAAGACTCGACAACTGCAAAGACTCTTAAAAAAAACTTGAAAAGAAATGGCGTGATTAGATTCCGGTAAATTCCGGTTTATTCCGGTTAGTCCCATAACATATTGGAAACCAATAACAAAGGTTCCGAGTTCACCAAAGAAAGCTATATAAAAGCGTCGACAAAAGCGTCGGGTCCCGTATTTTTGTCAACAAAAGCGAAGGAACTGCTCTGGCTGTTTATCGGTTCGACAGATGAAACTTATTTTCCGTTGGGCCATTAACCTTGAAAGAGGTCGGCGTTTCTTTATGGCGGAAAATGGTGACACTATATTATTATTGTTATTCTAGACTTGGTTTGTCTAGAAAAAAACGCTCGATTATACTGACATTTGTAACACTTAAGGGGCCTGCGGAGGTTGATTTGCCCATACAATCGTAATACCGAAATTATTTATAATTCAAGCATATTACCACCATACTGTGCTGTTATTAAATGTGAAAACATATTAATCTAGGTTCCTGGATAGTTTTTATTCCAAAATAATTACCTAAAACAAAATATAAACCAATTGATTTTCACACATTATTACGACGTAAATGTCGCATCTTTAACTTATTCGTTTTGTATTAAAAACTAACACATTTTCCGTTTTATATTAAAAACTAACACATTTTCTCTTTCACAACAGGAACATAGATTATTTTCAAGGTACTATTAATGCAAACGAAGAGCAGAACGAGAACATCGTCAAAGTAGTCCACAAAATAGGCATTATTGACGATATTTCAAGAACTACTGTTCAGATCTTGATCAAATTTAAATTCGACTAATAAAAAAGCAACAGTTTTCTAACTAAAAAAAAATTTCAAATCGGCTCACGTATAGAGAAGTTATGAGTACACACATAAAAAAATAATTATACAGTTGACTTGAGTACCTCCTTCTCTTTGGGAAGTCGGTAAAAATTAGACACACTTTCACACTCTTAGCCCTGAACTAAGTTTATACTTGTAACGGAGGTGCAGGCAACATTCACATAATACACACAATCACACCCAGAACCAAAAACACAAATTTCCTTTGGGAAGAAAACTTGTGTTCCCACCGGGAATCAAACCCAATACCCGCTTAGAAGGCAACCAAGTACGCTAACGCGCATTGCAAACATTCATAATCTACATTAATTATGTACATGTACTAAGTAAAGCGAAATTTCCAATACTACTAAGTTACTGTTGCAAATTGGTTTTAACTTACCATATTACTTACTGGTCTAATAATGGTTATACAGGCTTTGTTCTCGTTAGAACCAAAAATACGTTGTAACCAAATCACTCACGCTGCGCCTCCCTTTCAGCTTGGGCAAAAATGCTTTCGTATGTCCGGATGTCTGGCTGTTCTTCTCTACAGATTGCATTTCTCAACCGATTCTCTTGAAATTTTGTGAGCAGGTTTTATAATTACATGACATTTCTTTTGTCGATTACTTTTTTGGAAACTTTTCAAAATGGCTTAGATACGGCTTAAAATGTTAAAAACATACATAAGCCATTTAAAAAAAATTGCGAGGTCTTCAGCTCACATATTTATAATTTTACCTCCATTTACCCTATGAACATAATATCTAGAAATAATGTAAATATATTCCTTAATACTTTAGCAGATATCGATCAAAGAGAACCTGGAATGGTACAGTTATGTCCTTTCACGTAATACACTTATTGCATTCCATTCCTCTCTAGAACTCTGGAGGTAAAATAGTGTCCTTATTAGAATAGAATATTATAACTTTCAGTTGGTAACGTGAAAATTAAAACAGTTTCTTTTACAGCGGTTAGTGGTTAATGTTCACAAACAATTTGTTTAAGTAATATGTATAAGTTTTTTTTTATAACAGATAGGTAAGCATTTAGCCGCTATCTCACCTGATGGTAAGTGATGATGCGGCCGAAGATTAACCATACTTACTTATATACCTATTCACTCAGACTTGAAGATTCCCAGATTATACTGTTTAGGGAACAAGGACGCGAGCAGCGAGTTCCACTCCTTCGCTGTGCGGATAATAAATGTAGAAGCAAAACGCTTCGAGCGGTTTAAGTATGATGTTATACAAGAAATGGAATATGATAAATTAAGACATACATTTCTGCCCGTTGGCGTAGTTATGGTTGCGCATCTGCCTTCTAAGCAATAGGTAACGTTTTCGATGCCCAGTGGGTTACTAGTATTCTTCCAAAGGACAATTTGTGTTCCTGGTTTTGGGTGTGATCGTGTGTGTGATACGGATGTTTCCTGCACCCACGAAACAAGTTTTCGTGTCTGGAACTAAAAAAACACTCTAAAAGCATATTGCTTTTTAAAACTAAAACTCAACTTAAACAACATAATTATACCTATCTTATCGCCATGTTATGTCCACCAGCTATCAGCATTTTGATCAGCCGTTGCTTCAACCAGGTGATCCAATAGAAAATAGAATGAGATCCGGTCCCAGGCTCAGTATTTCAACACCAGACGACTGACATATGTACCCATCTACAAGTTCTATGATTTACGCGTAGTGATTGTAACAATATACACCTAACTAATTGACTTTAATCCTTACGTCTTGAGTATTCTTTAGGATACCCACTGTATCCCAGTGTATCTTTCCTTGAATTTTGTTTATCCCACGTTTCTTAATTAAGTTCATTTCGGAGTTTCAATCGACCTTTCCGGCTCGTTTGTTTCATTAGCTTGTGGCATTAAAAGGGATAAGAATGTGTTGGGCTTTTATCTGTTTTTAACTTTGAACATTGGCGAGGAGTTTTTTAAAGATGCCTTTGATGTTTGCGATAGAATCGTCGAAACTTTTTCGGTTTTATTAGGTATGGTTCAGTTGAGGCTTTTTGTTACTTGTAATTTATTGAGGCTCTTAATTTAGGGTTAATTAACACCTACACTCAGATAGATCTTTTATTAAGTCGTTGTCATTAACCCGCCATTCTGTTTTGAAATGGTATATGAAACTCGTAGATGGTGAATAAAAATTTAAGGCGGGGAACAATATATCCCATCACACAATCATCGATTTCTATTACAATTATTATTCTTATCCTTAACTGTTAATAAGGGAGTGATACCAGATTTTCTCCTAAAACGCGTTTTCGTAACCGTTTTACTCGGCATTCATAATCAAACCAGATAAATAAAAATATTCATCAACATTTGTGTAATATGATAAATGATGCCTTCTTCTTAGAATATTAATAACGTTCATAAATATAAAGGAGAAAAATATCAAATCTCATAAATTTGTATTTTTGTAACCAATTCGTTCCGCCATTTTATATCAAAACACTGTGAAAGTTTTTCATAAACGTATATATACTAAAAAAAATATTTCTTCAGGTTGTTTTATTTTTTTTGAGTCGCGTTTTCACGATATTTGAGTAAAACCATATAAAATCAAAGACCTGCCCTTAAAGCGAACATTAATCACCCACATAACACACGTCGCGCACATACAGCCATAGTTACTTGTATGCTCTTTTACTATTACTTGACCAAATGGCGTTCCACATTGTATTCAGCAACAGAGCATGATTTGACCCGACGCGACGTGGCTTAAAGGCATTTCTACAACAACGGTTACAGTAAACAGTTAATGTACGGTTGGGTCCAAAATCAAGCTACTTTAATACATGAGGTTGAGTTCATTAACCTGAGGTTAGAATTAATTTGGTTTATGTACCTGCAGTACACCTATATCTTTGTCCAGTCTACCTGAAAGGACTTGGACATGAATTTATATAACAAATACAAATAATTTATTCATAACTCCATTGTCACAAGTCAAGTTTTTTCCAATACACTGTGTCTTATTGTATTGATCAAATTTTAAACTAGGTTTATATTCTGTTATTAGTTAAATAGGTATTTGATAACTGGCGTTATCTATAAAATACATATTGTATTGAGGAAACTATATCAATGCATTGAATAATATGATATCATCCAATGCTTTGTATATTTAAAATGTTAATTATAACTGTACATTATTAATGTTCTCATAACAAACTGAGAATAATACAATCCAAGATATTGGTCACGTACCTATCTACTATTTTTGTTCCGTATAAAATTATTTTGAGCACACTTTCCTACACGGTTCCCATGGGTTTTGTCTTTGCCCCGAACAGCATAAAAATATTATAATGACATTTTAATATTTGCACCTTTTGGGTGATTCGGCAGTAGATTAGTGAAACTTGCACGCTGCGGTGTCATTGGAAAATGAGACGGTGCCATAGTGTTACCACAAGTAGAGTTTTTCACTAACTCTAACACTACATAAATGAGCATGAAGAAATGAGCCAACGCTCGCTTAAAAGCGGATTATTTTTCAATCAATATCAAATATTTGATTACTTCAAAGGTAGCGGTTAATTCAACTACATTCTATCAAAGGTGATTGGTTCAAAGACGCACCGCAGCCTTTTGATTCGAGAATTCAGCTGCAATATGACTGACGATCACTATGAGTTATTTGATTTGCGTGGGAAAAGTCAAGCGTGCAGTACAAATATTACAGGGATGGAAAAGCATTGAGGTCATAAGGAGTAGGTATCAAAAATAAGCAAGTATTCTTGAAAGAAAGTCTTATTTAAGAATTATACTGTCTATAACGTGACTACATTATCAGTCAGCAAAATATGAGATAGGCTTGAAGTTTAGCGCGTATCTCATATATATATAAACATATATATCTAACTGTTTAGTCAGCGTACGCCGATAAAGCGGAAAGTTAGTAAATTTTTCTCCGACTTGTCTTACGAATATTATTATCTCGAACTGATAACTTACTTTTATCCCAACAAAGCATAGCCTATGCCACTTAGCGATAGTGAAAGAATTTTCAGAATCGGATCAGTAGTTTCAGAGATTACCTTATACATACAAACAAACAAACTTTACCTCTTTATAATATTATATAGTATAGATATAGCATAAACATGTATCCATCTTAAAGTCCCTTGAAAATACTTAATTGGATATATACGGATATAAATATTGGATTATTATTAATATATATTGGATTGTACGGAACAAGCCGAACATTGGACTCTACGGCAATCTGCCGCGAGTGCAGTTCATACGCCCGCGGCCTAGATGCATCAGATCGCGACCAACCACCTCATCAATCACGCGCATCTCATTAATAATAATAAGTTCTCTCTATATGAATATAATTACCATAATCAACTAATCAAACTAGTATCATTTCAACAACTAAGTACGGCAACAATAAACCGTACACTAAAAAAAATATATTATCAAAAGAATTAATACTTAAAGGCAAGTCCATATGTTTATTAAAATTTAAATTACCATTCACTATTTTTTTTAGCCGACAACATTAATAGGTATGATTGGCAATTCTTTTGTAATTCACCGGGGTTTCCTTTGTGAAAAGACAATACACGTATAACGTTCTTTGTTTAACACGATTTATATCAACTTTGTTTCCCATTATAATCACAAATATATCTTGCTCTAGCACCAGTCCTATACACAGCCACGTATCGTTCGGCTCGAGTTTTCACTTCGAATTACCTGGGCAAAGTTTCCATCTGCTCGTAATTTACTTTGAACGCAAATCCAACCAACACGTACTTGGTTTTTACGATTCCTTGGCCACGTGTGAACGCAGGTGTGAATGTAAATACAGCCTGAAACGTCGTTGGGATTCTGGTGTTTCTGCTTTCTTGATAAAAATCTCTTCAATAGAGGATATTTTTTTGTGCTCTAAATGGTGTTCCAACAGGTAGGTATCCTTAAGACCCCGTCGTTTATCCCTGATAAAAACTACACTTTTTAAAAACAAATTAGATCTTGTAAAGACAACTGTTTTCTTAGGTGTGACTGTACTGCAGTGGAGTGCTCATATTGATGTGCTTGTAGGTCGTTTGAATTCCATCATCATAATAATATTGCGATCCGTAAAATTAGACCATTGACTGATGTAGCGACGGCAAGGCATGTTTACTTTGCATATTTTCATAGTTTAATGAGTTACGGAATCTTACTATGGGGATCTGCTGCCGATGTTGAAACTATCTTTATTCTACAAAAGAGAGCGGTTCGTGCAATCTATGAAATGGGTTCGCGCGAATCTCTCAGGAATTTATTTCAAGAAACAGGCATACTTACCAAGCATTTGCTTTATATCTTAAAAAAATATTATGCATGTTCGCAAAAATATTGATACATGTACATTAAGACGCGACGCAAACAATCTTAATACTAGATATAAGCATAAAATTACAGTGCGCGCATTTATTTTACGCAAAATGAATAAATCTTTTACGGCAAATGGGCATTTTACCTAAAATTGTAACTAAATTACCACTGATAAAGTTCAAATCAGTAATAAAACGGGCATTAATTAAAAAAGCTTATTATGAAACGATTGACTTCATTAATGACAAGACTGCATGGAGGCTAACTGCACAAGCGCTTTCTAGCGCCTACATAACATAGATAGATATACCTAGGTTAATATAATTAGTGTATTAGTATTGTAGTGTTTAAAAATTATAAAAAAAAAAAAAAAAAAATATGCGCCGCCGAGTTTCTTGTCAGATTCTTCTCGAGATGGCTGTAATTTTGTGAATCTGGCAGTAGAGTTAACTTTCATGAGTGTCTCTTTGGGGCCAATGTTTATAAACGATTTTGATTTTGACTTAGCAACATGTGAAAAAGTGATACTAGCATATCAGTAAAAAAACTAAGATTGTTTTATGTTAACGGTCCAAAATATTGTTGATTTGAACAGATTGGGCTTGAATCAGATGCCTCAGGGATTCGTAGGATCATGGTAACCTTAGTAGGTTGATTCAATTAATCCCTGAGGCATTGAGGTTACTGGGTTACCTTAGTAGGTACCTAATCCAGTGACCTTGGTCACGCTGAAATGCATATCACACTAATTTTATAAAGGTAAAAGTTTGTGAGTGTGTTTGTATGTTTGTTATTTCTTCACCCTCAAACGGCCAATTTTGTTGAAATTTGATATGAAGGTAGCTGACACTCTGGATTAACAAATACATAACAGCTAGTCCAACTAATATTATAAATCTGAAAGTTTGTTTGTGTATGTTTGTTCCCTTTTCACGCTTTAACGGTTGAACGGATTTGGATAAAATTTGGAATGTATACAGCTTATATCTAGGATTAGCACATAGGCTACTTTTTAACTTTATAATAGCGGGCGAAGCCGCGGGGCACGGCTAGTAATCTATAAAAGTACCGCTGTTTTTATCGATACATATACCTATATTTTATGCAAAATGCAGGCAACTAATAGACACATCACCAGGTAACACATTTAATTGTGTACTTAATTTAAAATAAATAATTATGCTATGCTAGCTGTCTATATTAAAAAAATATCTTGAGGCAATCCAGCTCATCAACAACATAGACATTAGACATAGTGAGAAGACTCTCTTGAATTCTTTTGAACTAAACCATTTGAGTTTGTGCATGCTATCAACAATAATTAAACGCCAGCAAAGGTTAAAAAAAATCGACTTTACCGCTTTATCTTCAGAACCTTGATCAAAGTCAATGTATTAAACACGCATTACTGACTATAACTCAAAAACTACTGATCAGATCTTGACCAAATTTAAATAGGACCAATGGGCAACCACCAACTTCCAGACAAAAAAAATCTTCAAAATCGGTTCACGAGAAAATAAGATATAAGGTAACATATAAAACACATACCGTCTAATTCAGTTCCTCCTCATATTTCGTGAAGTCGGTAAAAAAACAAAAAGCAAAGTGACGTCCCTTTAAAATTATTCTTCAAAAAGGAATTACCTACTTAAAAAGAATACAGTTGAATTGAGTACCTCCTCCTTTTTTGAGAAGTCGATAAAAATATTATTTATATGCCCGTTGACTTAGTTGAGTGCGCGTTCGCCTCCTAAGCAGGGTTATCGGGTTCGATTCCCTGCGCGAACACAAGTATTTTCTCCAATGACAATTAGGGTTTGTGTTTCTGGTTGTGATTGTTTGTGTGATGTGAATGTTTCTAGTACCCACGACACAAGTCAATGGATTTAGTGTGGGGCTGTGACTGTGAATGTTTATTAATAGAGTAAATCATATTATGAGATTACTGTGATAACTTGTGTGGATCAAAAGGACGAATTTGTGATTGCAATTTTGATCCTCGGGCCGGGTTCATAAACGGGTTAATTTAATTCAATTCCAACCCAATTATACATAGTTATTATAGTTAGTGATGAGATGTTTTTAGTGAAAATGTAACTGATCGACTATTCTATTCTGTTAATAATAATTGTGACTATCTGACCGATATATATTTTTTTATTTTCATAGCCTATTTTTTATTCTGATACATTTAGTGAACCTATCCATAACACAATAATCATAATACAAAACATTAACCCTTAACATTAATATGAATTCGAGAAATTGTGTTTTTAGATAATAAATGAAAATGAAAATAACTTTATTTACAGTAGAAACACTCCTAATAATACAGTTATAGTTATATTATATAAATCTATGTTACAAGTACTAAGAGAATACAAGCTAAGATTTTTCTACCGACTTCACAAAAAAGGAGGAGGTATTCAAGTCGATTGTATTTTTTTTATGTGTGTGTTATCTCATAAATTCGTGCAACGTGAACCGATTTTGAAATATTTTTTTTTGAATGTTTTGCTTTCCAATTTTTCCCATTTAAATTTGAATAAGATCTGATCTGTAGTTCTTGAAATATCTTCAATAATGCGTGTTAAGTACACCTAATCTGATCAAAGTTCCGAAGATAAAGCGGTGAAGTCGGTTTTTTTTAAGCTTTGCTTGCGTTTAATTATGTTGTTTTGGTGTCTTGGGCTGAAAGTTTGACAATATATGCACTCTTAAAACTGTGTCCTCTCACACTAGGCAAGCCTGTACCGCGAAGACCTAATTCGAATATGTACCGGATAAATCAGTTTTATTACTTGCCTAGACTTGCCTTTACTAATCTGAGTAAACCGTACTCGTTCAGGGCCATAAAGAAGAGCAATATAAACTAAATTGTGTCTATTCTAATTTCGACAGCGAACGAATGTCTGTTCCAATTCGGCGGCCATTAGGCAGCCTTTCATTCGATGTCAAACGAAAAGTAGACAATTTCTATCTTGCGTAGCAACAGTACTAAAATAACACAAAACGAAACATTAGGTAAACTTTTTGGTCCCGATTCCATTATAGATCCGTACGTTTTGTGTATAATTTTATTTCTTTGTTAAGTACAGAAAAGCTTTCAATATGAGCTCTCTATTTTGGACACACAAATATTTTTATGACATTTTTTTATCTGCGGAGGCTTGTAAATGGCTACTTGTTATATATATTAAGAGTTATTTTGTATCATTAGCTGCAAGCCCCCCAAACAACATAAAAAATATATGATGAGGCGCGCGAGCTTTCGCAAATGAAACTTACTAACGCAGGCCTACCATCCTACTTCCTACTAATATTATAAATCCGAAAGTTTGTGTGTAAGTGTGTGCGTAAGTGTGTAAGTATGTTTGTTCCCTCTTCACGCTTTAACGGCTGAACGGATTTGGATGAATTTGGAACGTACATAGATTATACCTAGGATTAACACATAGGCTACTTTTTAGCTTGATAATAGCGGGCGAAGCCGCGGGATACGGCTAGTAGAGAATAAATCGAAAATTAGTCTTACCTAAATGCGTAGAACTTAATTAATAAAACTAATAACAAACCCTTGTATTTATGATCCATGATTTATGGTATTTTGATAGTTTTTTTTTTAAAGATGGCGTCTATGATAATCGATATAGTGAACCAAAAAGAAACTGTAAAAACGAATATCAATTGAAAGAACATTAAAGTATAATTTCATTTTGTTTTATAAAACTTCACACATGTGGAAATATGGTATTAAGTAGAATTTTTTTTTTATGCTGGATAGGCAAGCCGACCATATCTCACCTGATGGAAAATGACAATGCGGCCGAAGATGGGACATGCTTGCCTAGAAGGTAACATAATTTTGTATTTAAATATTAAAAAAATTAAAGCTCCTTAAAACCAGTAGTCGAGTTTTAATTTTAAACTTTCATCTTGAACTAAAAAGCATCTACTTATACAGGTGTAGCGCATAATTGAGTAGGTTTATGCGGTAGTGGAGCGATGCGTGAAGGTGCAGGTAAGAACTCACGTGGCTTTTTTTAAATATATATATACATAGTTGATAGACGAGACAAGCCAGTCACTCGCTTAGCGTTGCCTATTACAGTTGAGTATCACCCAGAGATTTTTGATCTAATATAGGTCGAAATCCCGCGCGGCAAAGCACTGATGCGCTTCTCACCCTGAGATGTTAAATCTCTTTTAGCCCCGTAATTTCCCTGGAAACAGTGCCCTTCAATCCGAAACACAGTAATGTTTGCACTGCTTGGCGGCTGAATGTCTGGCTGTGATACTTCCCCAAACGGACTCAGCAAACAATGGATTCAATATGTACTTGAATTTGTTTGTGTTATTCAATTCAATATGAAGAACGGCTGAGCAACGCAAACAGCAAAACTATGAGCCGTTTGGTGTTGAGACACTGGGCCCGTAGGGACCGGGAGCTTATTCTATTCTCAAAAATGTATCAGAGCGTCTGGTTGAGGCGACGTGTGATCAAAATGCTTTTTTGCCTCAACGTATTAGCATTGCAATTCAGAGAGACAATGCCGCCAGCATGATGGGAACGCTACCCACTGGTAGTGGGCTTGAGCACTTGAGTTACCTATAAGCTCGATGACTTGTAGGTAACTTGGGTCTTTGCTGTATCGGTGTATATCATTTTAGTTTAGTTTAGTTTAGTTTAGGAACTATAGGCAATTGGTCCGTACTTTCTTGAAATACGTAAAAAAATATATGAAGATATTCTATTCGTCTTTCATATTTCCCTTTTTACTTCAGCAAGCTCTTCGCACAGTTCTGTACTGTACTACCGCAGGAACGTTGCACGCATAACTGCGTGATGTGTTTCAAAATTGTGGGCACCATCCTACAATTTTGTAACGTCACTGTGAAAGACACCACAATTCAGGTCAATTCAGAAGTACCCACAACTTCCTATGAAACTTTAAATTAAATTTAAACGAAAAGTAAAACTGTGATTTCCGGTCACAAATGTTCAGCACAAAACAATTGGAAAGATGGGTGTCGTTCAAAACTTGGCGGACATTTTAATTCAACTTGTGTATAAGAAAACTTTCGTTACTTCATATCATTATTTGGATCAACATTCTATCCTACTAATATTATAAATGTGAAATTGTGTGTGTGTGTGTGTATTTGTGTGAATGTTTGTTACCACGTATATTCGTAACAAATAAACTGATTTTGATGAAATTTAGAATGTAGATAGTTCAGTTTCCAGAATACTACATAGGCTATTATTTAACTTAATTAACGCGGGCGAAGCCGCGGGCACGGCTAGTTATTAAATACTCGTTAGGTGGTCTGGCAGATATATAAGATTTTTCTTTTGAACTGTAATTTCGATTTAAGATTTACTAAGGAAATAACATTAATTTATTGTTTTTTTTTTACTATTTCTGTCCTTAGACTCAGCTTTAAGTTCAACAAACCTTTTACACATTTTTCAAAACACCAAGAAATTATAATAATAAGTTCCTCTCAAAGTAGTATGAAAGCAATAAAGACTGCTTGGAATCTACACTCAACGGTCATAATATTTAAAACGAATGGCGATTTTTTTTGTTTTTAAATTTTCATTGCTTAATTTTAATTAATTTACGTAATTTTGACGACTAGGTGTGGCACGCGGCTTTGCACAAGTTCATAATAATATTGAATAAGACTTAAAAGTGTGATTCCTATAAATGCGTTGCTGCGAGCAAATCCTATATGTGTCTATTCAAGTTTAATTCACACGAACACACAAATAAGCTGTGTTATGTTGCTCCACCCGCGTCAATATGAATATAAAATGTAACATAAAAAAAAACATAACTTTCTCAACGCCTCACATTAAGTTCGATGACTTGTGCCATGGGTGCCGGAAACATTACCCAATAATATATACCAATATATAAATAAACACCAGTAAAAGGCATATGTATCAGAACATACATACTATGATATATGTCATAGCCTTATAAAATGTTATATTAAAACAATAACAAACGCATTCACACTCACAGCCCCACACTTTTACATATCACATACACAATCACACCTAGAACCAGAAGCACAAATCTCCCTTGGGAAGGAAAATTGTGCTTATGCCAGAAATCGAACCCAGGACCCACGGCACAGAGGGCAGAGACTTGCCCACCGCGCCAACTGGGTCATCGATATTAATTGAAATATGTATACAGTTGGTGTCTCTTATATATTTAAATAAATAAACAAGAAAGAAAGAAGAAGAAAGAAAATATATTTATTTGTGACAATAAACACCTAACAACAATAAAAAAGAAAATAAAATAAATAGTTAAACATAAAAAATAATTGGTGCCATTGCCACAAATCGGTTCCAACTCAGCATAAATGTTGATCAAAAGATCAGCGCTGGTCTTCCGTTGGGACCGGATTTGTTGTGATGACACGGACTACCTACAACAACACAAACGACTCACAATAAAACAATAATAATAATAATTTGAGTAACAATATTACAACAAAAAACAAAAACAAATACATTAATAACTACTACATTTACTATTCGTTCTATAATAAATAATTATATAATAAATAATTATAATTATATATATATAAACGCATTCACACTCACAGCCCCACACTAAGTTCAAAGACTTGTATCGTGGGTGCCGGAAACATTCACATCACACACACATTACAACCAGAACCAGAAGCACAAATATGCCTTGGGAAGGAATTTGTGCTCCTGCCGGGAATCGAACCCAGGACCCACGGCGTAGAGAGCGGAGACCTGTCCACTGCGCCAACTGGGTCGTCATATATATATATATATACACACATATATATATATATATATATATATATATATACATATATATATACATACAAATAATGGTACAAACGTTATTACAATTTATAATATTTTATAACATTTTATAACACACTGGTATCATGTTTGAGAGTTTCCTGACTCTTCTGATGTTTAAAAATATACTTTTTCAGGTGAATTTTAAACGCATGAAAATATTGCAGGTTCCTCAGTGGCGGTGGTATATTGTTCCAACATTTAGTTGCAGCATAACGGAAACTACCTCTAAAAGCGGCAGAAGCATGCCGCTGTAAAGAAAGCTGTATTGCGCACTGCCGATGCAATCCTATATATTTCATGAGTCAAACTAACAAGTTATCCTTCAGAATAAAACTCAGTTGCCCTCCGGGAATCGTGCCCGATACCCCTGGTTATAAGGTTAACGCGCGCCGAGACTAACTCAAAACACGTAAAAATTCTCGACTTACTCTGTAGTTGACTAGTTTCAATTGGACAATTTTTATAGTTGGCCGCGTGATTTATAATACTGCCCATTGGCCTATATATATCCTATATATTTCATGAGTCAAACTAGCAACACACCTCATCCAAATTCGAAATACTTTGTTCACTCTTACGTGTACTCACTCCACTCACATACTTACAGATTTATTGCGATAATGTGAATGTAAAACGCATGCCCGTCCGAAGTCTGTTCACCCTGAATAGACGTAAAATTTTACATAAACAAATATACAACTTGGAACTTGGAACTTGATTTACTCTGGAGTTCATTACCTTAGGCAGTCTCGCCGGTTGATGCGCTCGTGTTGTCTTCTCACTATTCGACGTATGTAAATGCACCATCAAAATGTAGCATCATAGTATATACAATGTTATTTGTAAAATACTAGAAAGTTCTTAGGCAGAATAAGGGTTGCCAGTGCTCCTATGTTAGAAAAATATTAAGAACAAGCTCTGTAAAAAAATATGATATTTTGCTATGACGAGTCGATCACATATCCTCTCAGTGTGTTGCTTTAATATATTATAATTTTCAGATTTTTCTTTTTCAGTTTCACGATTGAGTGAGTTATTCGAATTTTCGTCGAAATATTTGCCTTTTACACTTTTTTTTTATATATAATTGAATATTTCGTTGAATTGGGTTTAGTTTTATGCCGTAAATAAGTACTTACAGTTATCAACATAAACATTGTTTATTCATTGTTTAGCCAAGATTTTGGCATAACTGGATCAAAACTGGAATTATCTGATATTGTGTAATGGAATATAAAGAGGAAAGCATAATTAACCAAGGAAAACTTGTGCTTCTGATTCTGTGATTGTGTGTGTGATGTGAATGTTTCCGGCACCCACGAAACAAATTATCGAACTTAGTGTGGGGTGTGAACTTACTGTGAGTGTGAATGCATTATGTTTATCCTACTAATATTATAAATCCGAAAGTTTGTGTGTAAGTGTGTAAGTGTGTAAGTATGTTTGTTCCCTCTTTACGCTTTAACGGCTAAACGGATTTGGATGAAATTTGGAATGTACATAGATTATACCTAGGATTAACACATAGGCTACTTTTTAACTTGATAATAGCGGGCGAAGCCGCGGGGCACGGCTAGTATTTTATAATTTCGTAGCTTGAAACAAGGTTTGGTTAGCTCAGCGATTAGAGCAATATCAAAAACCTAAGTAAAACTTTGTTATTACAAATATCAAAACTAGTCCTACTAATCCTACTAATCCTACTAATAATAATAAATCCGAAAGTTTGTGTGTAAGTATGTAAGTATGTTTGTTCCCTCTTCACGCTTTAACGGCTGAACGGATTTGGATGAAATTTGGAATGTGCATAGCTTATACTTAGTATTAACATATAGAATACTTTTTAAAATGATAATCTAAAGCCGCGGGGCACGGCTAGTATACCATAAGGTATACAAGTATCCCTGATTAGCTGCTCTCCGCGGTTTCACCCGCGTGGTGATGGAAAATTGTGAAAATGATGATAGAAAGTATATTAGGTATTTTTTCGTAATTTTTTTAATATTTTTATATTATTCTACTATTCGGGACGGAGACAAATCCAACAAATTAAAAAAATGAAATTATTGTATTTATGGTTCACTATTTTGGCGATAATGGCTTACACATAATAGATAGGTATATGCTGTCGCGGGCTATTTTGTAGGACTATTTAAAATAAACATTTCCATTACACATTATATACATGTAACTCTAACGGTTTTTGTGGCGCACGCCAGAATAGCTCGCAGATGGCAGATTGTTTTCTTACTTACTTGACACTTATATAATTAGGATATTTTTTGTGAATGACTATATTACACTATATCTCTTTATAAATTGTAGCCTATGTGTTATTCTGATGTGTAAGCTATATTATTGTAAAGTTTCATCAAAATCCATTAAGCAGTTTTTGCGTGAAAGAGTAACAAACATACATCTATACATCCTTACAAACTTTCGCGTTTATGATATTAGTAGGATTCGTATTTTGTCATATTTTTCGGTTGGCAACAATAGTTTTGACATTTTAAATCAAAACTTTGTGAAAAAGTTTAAAATGGTTTCCGATAGCAAACTTCCTAGTGAAGCCATACTTAATGTTTCAAACTTTCCCACCACGAAATAACGTCAAAACATGTTTGGTTTGTCGAAACGAAATGTTTACCTACTTACTTCAATTTACTTATCTACTTTGAAATGTGAGGTGTATGAAAATATCTCGTGCTTGAACAAACACTTCGGTAGTCTTCTGAAACGTAATCAAAAGAACTACAGACTGTTCACATATAATGATGTACAATCTTAAACACTAGCCGTGCCCCGTGCCTTCGCCCGCGTTAATTAAGTTAAAACGTAGCCTATGTGTTATTCCGGAACCTAAACCATCTACATTCTAAATTTCATCATAATCGGTTAATTCGTTACGAAGATACGTGGTAACAAATATTCACGCACACACAAACTTTTGCATTTATAATATTAAGTAGGATATTTTATGATGACATTTCTCTGGCGGGAAGGTACAGAAGGTAGGTATACATTTCTAAGGTGAGTTTAATAGATAATTTTTGAGTTTCTTCTTGTCAATACTAGGCCTGTATAATTATTTTGACATTCTTCCATAAATGTGTGCTACTTTCAAAATCAAAATCTCTTATTCACATGGGCCCCAAAGATGCACTCTAACTTTAAACAATATTGTTTTCTTTCCACAGTTAGTTAGCCGCTTTTTTATGGGTATAAGTTTGAATACCTTTTGTATACAAAAATTGAAATACAAATTATTTCCCAAAATGGCGGTAATTTTTAATGCACTCCTACAATACAGGCATCAAATGAAAGGGCTTGCTGAGAATAACTAGAAAAATGAAATGACGTCACTTCAAATCCAATTTGGCGATATATGACTTCTAAAAGCTTGCTTTAAAAAAGTTTTTAACAAGTTACTTATTTCCCTAATATTTTTATTAATTATGAATGTTTTAGGAAAAATAATTTATCATAATTATACAGATTCTGACGAATACGTTGAAAATCAGGTTTTTTAATGAGAATATGTCGATTTAAAATTACAAAGTCGTATACGAGATTGCGTTTTACGAGACACTAGTAACACCCTCTTAAATTTGATACAGCTTTGCTGCAGTTTATTAATGTAAGCTAGGTACTCACTAATTTCGACGACCCAGTTGGCGCAGTGGACAGGTGTCCGCCCTCTGCGCCGTGGGTCCTGGGTTCGATTCCCGGCAGGAGCACACATTCCTTTCCAAGGGATATTTGTGCTTCTGGTTCTGGGTGTAATGTGTGTGTGATGTGAATGTTTCCGGCACCCACGATACAAGTCTTTGAACTTAGTGTGGGGTTGTGAGTGTGAATTCGTTTGTTTTTGTTTGTTTTGTTTGTTTTTAATGCGTTTAGCGTACTCGTGCAAAATTACTACATATTATTATAGAGATCCTCGGCCCGTGCTCACGTTCTAATTATAATAATCGGATATTACGGCGCACAAGGATGATTTCGCGCTTCATTACATCCGCCTTGATCGATAATGCTGTAAGAACCCATCTTCTGTATAAACGCATTAGCCTAGAAAGCAGTCTAGATATTATTCTTTACGAAGAATAAACTTATAGAGATAGTCTCATAATAATAATAATTGTCAGGAGGCTCTTCACTCTGCAGCACTGACCTAACGGTAGCTTGGGCCCTGCCCCGCTGCTGGTGGCATACTAGGTTTAGGATTTTTTTTGCAGTTTTCTTTATTTTGTAATTAGTATTGTGTAGTATTATGTATCCTACTAATATTATAAATCCGAAAGTTTGTGTGTAAGTATGTTTGTTCCCTCTTCACGCTTTAACGGCTGAACGGATTTGGATGAAATTTGGAATGTACATAGATTATGCCTAGAATTAACATATAGGCTACTTTTTAACTTGGTAATAGCGGGCAAAGCCGCGGGGTACGGCTAGTTACTTTTATAAAAAAAACCTTTTCTAAGATGCCTTGCGCGACAATTTGCTCCTTGCTTGTCTAATCTAAACCTGAAAGCTTCTCGACTAAAGTCAAACGATTAACGATCCAATTGAACAAATTTCAAATCAATTTTATAACATAAAGTTATAGTCAAATGTAATGGTTTCACCTCTATTAATTATAAACATACTTTTTTATTAAGTGGACTAAGGGCCAATTACCTATATTTCCTAAAACTAAACTAAAACTTCATATAGAAAAGACCTAAGTTTCCTACAAGACATCGAGCTTGCAGGTTACTCAAGTGCTCAAGCCCACTACTAGCGTTCCTATCATGCTAGCGGAATTACCTCTTTAGCAAAAAATCATATTTTTTTTTTTTTAATTTTTCTAAAGGAAAGTGTATGCCCCCCAAAAAAGTGAATAGTATAGCTGTATTTAACTGAAGTACAACTATGCAATGATTATGAGTGAAACGGTTAGTAAATCAAGACGATACATAGAGTGTTAAGAAAAAAGTAATATACACTCGTTAAAAAAATTATACTAAAAATAAAATTGCGAAGTAACATTAAACACTAGCCGTGTCCCGCAGCTTCGCCCGCTATTATCAAGTTAAAAAGTAGCCTATGCGTTAATCCTAGATATAAGTTATGTACATTCTAAATGTCATCCAAATCCGTTCAGCCGTTAAAGTGTGAAGAGGGAACAAACACACTTACACACAAACTTCGGATTTATAATATTAAGTGGAAGTAGGATAATTAACAGTGATTAAGTCAATATGAAATACACAGTGTCATGACTATGAAAAAGGTTTTTGTTACATCTTTGACTTTCATTTTGATATTGTATTGATTGAAATCCGTTTTTATCCCACTTCCCAATAAAAAAGGCTTTACAATGCATCTGTTGAATATTATTGGTATTTTTCCTTTTTTCGGAATAGATGATATATTGTAGTTGATACCTTATGAATAGGTAATCTTGTGTTATTCGTATACCTATTTCTATAGACTTATCGCAATTTATGTGACATCCAAAAAAAATTTAAAGGTATGCAAGATATATGAGATAACAACCACATACTCTGATCGATTAGTTTGTAGAGTTGAACCATACTAAATGTGCACGCCCCTCCACAATACTAATCTTTTTCTTTTGTTTATTTAAGACAGACCTTGCTGATCCTAAAAACAAATAATGTAGATCAAGTGAAGTTCCGGAGATATTGGAAATTTATTAAATTAATTGCCGTGCCCTGTGTCTTCGCTCAGCCGTTACAGCGTGATGTAAAACAAACATACTTACACACAAACTTTAGAATTAATAATATTTGTGTGACTATTTTGCACTTATGAAGAAATAAATTATGCTCTCTATTCCGTAGAAATAGGGGTGAAAACATCACAATGACGACAACGTTAATTTATTATATATAGTGTTAATCCCGATAAGGTTGTTAGGCTTCAAGCAGGATGCAAAACCCGCCCGCCCTTACAACAAAGTTAGAAAATTAACAAACAAAACAAACGCATTCACACTCACAGCCCCACACTAAGTTCAAAGACTTGTATCGTGGGTGCCGGAAACATTCACATCACACACAAATTACATCCAGAACCAGAAGCACAAATATCCCTAGGAAAGGAATTTGTGCTCCTGCCGGGAATCGAACCCAGGACCCATGGCCTGGGCACGGGAACCTGTCCATTGCGCCAACTAAGTCGTCGTTATGGATTTCCAAAAAGTAACGCATAATTCAATTAATTATTGTAATGACGGCTGTCGCCATGATATTTTCACGCTTATTCAACGACCGTAATTTTGATTGTAGCAAATATGGCTGACATCCCATTCACAACGAGAATAACAAATAAATGTGCGTCCTTTGTTTATTTTAAGCTGGAGTCGCTCACTGAGTAAAATAAACAAAACAGCATGCAATGTGGTAATGGCAAAGACCCACAACAGTTTCTATATGTTATACGATTTTATAGAAAATACGGTTTAATAGGAAACAATTCAGCTGGTAAACAAAAACAAATAAATGTTGAAAAACTAATGATGTGTGACAAAACCAAATTAAAAGTTATTTATATAAATGAGGTATATACGACATGTGTTTCTGGTTCTGGGTGTGAGTGTATGTGTGATGTGATGTTTTCGGCACCCACGACACAAGAAATTGAACTTAACGTGTGAAGCCGTGAGTGTGGAGGCATAAAAAAAATTATGCGACAAAAAAGGTGACTAAACTACAGAATGGAACAAGAGCTAATGAAAATGACCTAGTCCTTGCTTCTCGGTGCTTTAACTAAAAAAATACATAAGAAAAATCAGATTTGCGACCAGAACAAACCGGGTTCTTAAACCATGGATCCTCTAAATCTAGTACTCTACATACTAGATTTAGAGGATCCGTGAACACAGAAAGTTACAAATTGTTATACTTCTCAACATTTTTAACGTATATTTTGACTATCAAATACCACTTTATCGAGTTCCGACTAAAATCCCTCAACGAAAACCATCAATCGTGAAGCACTGCTGTGCAAAAGAACTAATTCCTTTTCAATTTTCCCGGTAGAATGCCACTTTTTCATGTGTCACGAAAGGACGAAGGGGATAGGGTTAATTGCCACTGGAGGACGAAACAAATGTGGCGTAAATCGAAACACGACAGGGGGTCAGTTAGGGTTAGGGCGTCAAAGGGTATATATTGTTATGCGAAAAGTTAGGTGAGTTTTGAGTGGAGTGTTTATGATAGCGTTATTATATTATCATTGCTTAACAATCGATTTGTTTTGAGGGTAAGAGTAGTCAATTTGATTAAAAGTGGTTTTTCGATCCTATCCAATGCCGAACAATGTCGACTCAACCCTTATCTTAGACAAATAGGGGTTGTTTATGTTAGAGTTTAACTAATCTTGAGTAGGGATGCAATAGTTATTTGTTCAACTCGAGAAGAAAGTGATAGATTAATAATAATAATAATAATTTATTTATTTATACAGAAACAACAAGGTATGAGATTGAGCAATAGATCCCCACTAGGATTCCCTGTCTCGGGGAGACTATTTCTCTTCCAAACATTCTTAAACTTATTTAAAAATATATTTACCTACGTAGGACAATAATTATTTTTTTAATAATGTGTGTATTGCTAGTGGTGTGTGTGTGTGTGTGTGTTGCGAGTGGTATGTGTGTGCCTTAGATCACTAAGAAGTGTGCATTTTCCTAAAATAATAGGACTTAGTAATATATACTTTACCCCGGGTGATTCAAATAATAATTTTCTTTACCTTAGTGTAGGTCAAGAAAATGAACTTAGGAAGGTTTTTTTTTTCTTTTAACTTTGGCTCTGCAACCTTGAGCATTTAGCCAGTGTCAAGTTACAAAATATTTCAAGTGTTACATATTTATAATTATTAAAGTTAGTCCTAGTCACAAGTCAAAGTCAAGGTCCAGTCGTAGTCAAGTGATAAAGTGGTAGAAACTTTACTAGAACTTCTCTTAAAAAAAGTGGAGTGAAAACGAAAATGGAGTTTTTAAACTTTGTATGATTTGCCTACACTTATGCACGTTCACTAAGTATTAACGGTTATTCACATATTTATATTATCATTAATTCACCACTATCACACATTAAGAGACTAAAGACTAATTTTTTTGGAAAATAATTGAAAATCAACGACGTCATCTAATTTACTTTCGCTGCAAAACTCCATAGAATAGTTATTGAACACTTTATAACTATGAATTTATATATTTAGCACCAGAATAGAAAAGAATATAATATGTTTATTGTATAAAACTATGTACAAAGTTCTTATGTATTTTATTTTATTTTTTATTTTCATAATCCAACAGCGTTTACAAAATATACAAAAAATAAAAATATTCTAATAGTATAGCCAAAATAGGATTACATATGTTATAATATTAACAATGTGTATGTGTATGTTATAATATGAATGATATTATATAATTATATCATGATATAATTCCTTCATGCTCTTTATACCATCAAACAACAAGACAAACTGTCAAACGTCATCCATTTATGGTTGACATACCTCCAGTTCGCTCGAAGCGCTTTGCTTCTACGTTTATCATCCGTACAGCGAAGGAGTGGAACTCATTGCCTGCGTCTTTGTTCCCTGAACAGTATAATCTGGGTGTCTTCAAGTCTAGAGTGAATAGGTACCTTCTAGGCAAGCATGTTCCATCTTTGGCCGCATCGTCACTTTCCATTAGGTGAGATAGCGGTCAAATGCTTGCCTATCCAGTAAAAAATAATAATTTAATAGTGAATCAACAGACTTCCCATTTCGGGAGTGCAATAATATCTTAATCTATGATTTTCTATATTTAACATCAGTGGTATAAACTTAATCAATCCTCACAACGGCTTATTCCATCTACATTAAGTCAAAACATAGCTAAAGCTACAAATTAAATTATCATTACGTAATGTTCCTACGCGTACATGACCTAAATATACAATATCTATAGTGATATATATTACATTAGTGATTTAGTTCACGTCCTTATGCCGATAATTCGCCTTACTGCTATTAGGATTAATCTAAAGGTCGGTACTATCAAGTGAATATACTCGTTCATCTAGTTTACGTCGTAATTTTTTGTGGTTTCGTAGAGCATATGAAGACAAAATTAATGGTAGAAAAATTGATCAAATAAATATACCTACTTATATTAGTCTCAGTTATCTACTGCTTTATGGTACAAATTGCAATGAATAAAAAATTACATTTAATATTTATTTTAAGTTTGGGTCTATGCCCGAACCTTTATAAGACATAAGCGGAGCCGATAGGTCCTTTTATATTGATATAATAGCATCAGGTGAATCAAAATATAGAACGACGATATTTTTATTATTATTGTTATTCTATTAGCGTGTGGGATGATACTACTTGCTCAGTGCATGGATCACTTGGATAGTTTGTTTATGTTGTCCTCATAAATTCTGCATTATTTAATGTTTCCTTACCATATAATATATGTTATTAGTTAATTTAAAGTAATGAAGATGTGATTTCAAATGCGTTGTTTCTTAGTCTGTTTTGTATAATACAATTGAGTGAAGAATTATTTGTTTGAATCAGTCATAGCAATTTTAATTTGCCATCAACCAAATTGTTTAAAAAATGGCCTGGCACAAAGCACTATTAACTAAATGCACTGAGTTGTAAGTAATATTACTTACATCTTGTGCATTTAGTTCGTTAACCCTATCGCTTTCACACTGAGCGCCTTTCTTCTTTAGAACATTCACAACACACAAAAAATCACACCCAGACCCACAATATTTTTTTTTTAGTTTGGGGAGAAAACTTGTGTTCCTGCCGGGAATTGACCCCGAAACACCGGCTTAGAAGGCGGACGAGCACCCATCTAAACCAACGGGCAGTTTAATCTATATATCTATTAAATAAAACAATTGTTATGCATTAGTGTCGCAAATACTCGAAAACGGCTCGACCGATTCGGCTGATTCTTTTTTTGTAGTCAGGGCAAGGTTTGTATGTAACGTTTTTTTAATCCACCGGGAATTGCACCGGGCGAAGCCGGAGCGAATCACTAGTTTAATATATAATTCTATGATATGCAATGTTAAAATGATGTAACACCTTGTTTACTAGACGAATAATAAGGGCAAATAGCCAGAGAAACGTCACGTATAATTTACAGCCAACGTATCTACGGGCCAATTGCCTATATTTCCTAAAACTAAACTAAAACTATATACAGCAAAAAACTAAGTTACCTACAAGACTACGAGCTTATAGGTAACTCAAGTGCTCAAGCCCACTACCAGTGGGTATCGTTCCCATCCCAGTGCCTCTCTTTCGTATATTTTTTTATATGTTTATTGCCGGACTATGTGCAGTTTTTATACACTGTATTAATTTGACAAATAATCTAATAAAGCAATCAAAACAAGTACATGACTGGAAATTTCCTATTGTATGCCCAAACCACAAATTTATTCAAACATCGTCGACAAAGTTTTTGTTCCACTATACATCTAAAATGATGCAACACGCTAAGAGAGAACTATGATTAATTAAGCCCAACTTTCTTAACTGTTCTGAGCCGTGACTTAAGCAGATATAAGCCAAGATAAAATTATCCCTGCCCTCATTACACTTGGAACTTTGCACATACAATTATCTTGCCTTTCTTCGTCTCGGGGTTGGGATTTCCTCTGTAGAGTCGGTGACATACGTGGCTCTAAGCCCGCGGGCTTTCTGTTGTACGTGGCTTTGTTTAAGCTCGTTGCTTTTAAACGCCTTCAAACGTTCCTTGCATTTAAGCTAGAATGTTCGCGAGTTTGTTGTGTGGAAGTTTTAGAACGTTATTCCGTTCACATTACTGCACATGCTACAGCAATGAAAGGAGCAATTCTGAAAGTCTATGTACCTACCTAACTTACCTAAAGTCTTAGGGACATGATATACAAAGCGCCCGAGGTGCGCGCACCGGGCGCTGTGAAGGTAAAATGTATGGCTCGTAAGAGATCCTGATATACAAAGCTCTCAAGACGCGCGGCCGAGCAACGGGTCAGGGCGCGTGCCTACGACTCCTCCCCCCGCGCTGCCATTTTGTATAGTGCCGTCATAAGAAAAAAGGAGTACAGTACTCTCTCGCTAATCCGCCGCTCGATTATCCGACAAGTACTATAATCCGCCGTATTTTGGACTCGAGATTGGTCTTGATTAAAATCTGTAATCCGCCGACACTGAAAGTCTTCGACTCTATAATCCGCCGTCTTACCTCTCTTTCATGCGTAAGACAAACAGAGTTCTATACTCCGCCGCACGGTGCTAAGCAACCACTCTTCTTTAGTCCGCCCACGACATCTGGGGTGAAAGGTCGCGCGCGCATTCCACGCTGCATTTCGTGAAGTAAAGCGTCCAAAATGGCGTCGTTACCCAAACAATCCACAAAACGAAAGCATGAAACTCTAACTTTAGTGCTTTGAAATATGAGTAATTACTTCAATAAAAGATTCATGTTTG
Organism: Lomographa bimaculata; assembly: GCA_948107665.1. Taxonomy (NCBI): domain Eukaryota; kingdom Metazoa; phylum Arthropoda; class Insecta; order Lepidoptera; family Geometridae; genus Lomographa; species Lomographa bimaculata. Next base: position 8,830,357 of record OX403604.1, on the reverse strand, counting down.
TTGATTTCTTAAATCCTACTAATATTATAAATCCGAAAGTTTGTGTGTAAGTGTGTAACTGTGTAAGTATGTTTGTTCCTCTTCACGCTTTCATGGCTGAACGGATTTGGATGAAATTTGGAATGTACAAAGATTATACCTAGGATTAACACATAGGCTACTTTTTAACTTGATAATAGCGGGCGAAGCCGCGGGGCACGGCTAGTACAATATAAAAATAAATCATACATTTTTTTTTTTAATTTTTTGTTCCTGTACATTATAATCCGCCGTTTTCAGTAATCCGCCGATGGTTAGGATTTTATGGTGGCGGATTAGCGAGAGAGTACTGTATCTGAATTTTTGTCACAATCGAGTTACGTTCATCATCGGAATCAGGGAAACTAGACTATTTTTTTCTTTTAAAATATTCAAACGCAACCTACTAAATCTTATTTTTAACTTAGACGCATCTGCTACAAGTAATAACATATACATAAACGCTTTTACTCACAGTCTCATACTGAGTACGATGACGCAAGAAGTATCTATAAAAAAGCAAATACAGTCGTCATCAATTTTACGAATCATAAGCTCGTGATCTTACTCACTTGTCTGTTACCCTTTTTATGCGAAAGTTCAAAAGTTAAGGTCCATAGGTTTAATTTTAAGCTTATCTTGTATCCATTGTGTAAACTGAGTCTCGTGCACTTTGTCGTGCATTAACTTTTTCTAAAGCTTTTATAGGGTTTCATCGACGCTCGGAGCTACCGTCCTTTGTAAAGAATAAATGTAGTTTTATAAAATTCTATTTCAGCTGATTTGATTGACAAAATGGTGTAACTTGGTTCTTTGGATATAGCTCATTAGTACTGTTTAATCCCTCCTCCCCACGCTATCTCAAAGATCAGTTTGAATTTCTTCACCTTGGGCACTCACTCTCATTGAGGTCATCTGAATCATTAGAATTGAGAATGCCAAGCCACAGTTCTACATTTTATGATAAATCTTTTACTGTACAAGCTATTCGCCTCTGGAACAGTTTACCGGTCTCTATACGTCGCTCTCAATCACTACACACTTTTAAAGAACAAATTAAAAAATGGTATCACTCTCAATTAAGTTAAAGCTATGAATGTCCCTTATTAGTCATATAATGTATATATAATAATATATATTAGTTTGTGTATGTTTATAATATATTGTTATTATTTATGTAGGTTTTTGTATGTGTATTATGTATGTAATATTAATAAGTATGTATAAGTACATTTATTAATTTAAATACGTGTCGAGGTACACCACCGTCCCTGTTTGTAATATTTTTATCATCTCCCTTTGGTTGTCTGGAAGAAATCGCTTTGAGCGATAAGACCGCCCTTTGTGCTCCTATGTTATATTTAAGATTTCTATGTAAGTGTTATTTATTTTGGTGTGCAAATAAAGAATTTATCTATCTATCTATCTATCATTAGTTCTTGTTCTAAATTTCAATAATATGAAGATAGGGAAGTCATTGAAGGTTACATAATTGCTTAAAATTTGATAGAAATAATAATATATAAGCTTACACCACTTTTTCTTCCGACAGTACTTTGTATAAGTTGTCGAGATGACTACTATGAAAACAAGCTACTTATTAAAAACTTTTTTAAATACAAGCTTTTAGAAGTCCGCCATATTGGATTTAGTTTACTTTATTTTTTGAGTTATTCTCAGCAAGCCCTTTCATTTGATACCCAAATTGTAGGAGTGCATTATAAATAACGTGTCCATCATCTTGAAGGTCCCGCCATATTGGAATTAGAATGATGTCACATAGCTGTGGATGCATTGTCATCCAAAACAAGCATGTATTATACCAAATTTCAGCTCAATCGGTTGAAGATAACTGATTTAAATTTGAGTCGCTAGATTCCACCCGGACAAACACTTTTTTTTATGCAGATAGGCAAGCATTTGACCGCTATCTCACCTGATGGAAAATGCTTGCCTAGAAGGTACCCATTCACTCTAGTCTTGAAGACACCCAGATTGTACCGTTCAGGGAACAAAGGCGCCGGCAATGAGTTCCACTCCTTCGCTGTACGGATGATAAACGTAGAAGCGAAACGCTTTGACCGAACTGGCGGTATACATACATTGCAAGTATAATAAAAGGTTGTAATATTAAAGGTGGCAACTCGACCACGTGGTTGAATATTTTACTGTTGAGATTACTACTCATAATAATATTCAGTTGGTGCAGTCAGCAAGTCGTTGCACGTCTAAGTTAAACGTCCGCTAGGAGCATAATTTTCCTTCCCAAGAAATTTATAATGTTTTTATTTATGGAATTGTGTGCGTGTTGCGAATATTGAGCACCCTTGATACAAATCTTTGAAGTTATTGGTGGTATAAATAACAATGATAGTGTGTGAATGGTGAGGGCGCTCTCACACTCACAAGAGCTCTTTTTACGCCCTCTCATTTAATACCATCACTTACTGACACGTGAGTCAAACCCTATATAGCCATAAGAATTTAAAAACAAAACTAAATATTTCATATGCATTTTTATATGACCCTAACTTATTATATGTCACACCGCAGAACGCTGAATAAAATAAATTAATATACAGCCCAGTTAATACTTTCAAACGACATTTAATTAAATACTTTCATTTAAACTACGGAAATATTTAAGCACGTGGAAGTTTCTAGAAATCCCACTTACTTGGCTAACGGAACTTCCAACAGTTTTAATAGAGTACCGACTTCTGTAGAATTCATTTATATGAATGGTTTTTTTTTAATTTGTCTTCGCAATCTTGTGCATTTAGCCAGTGTCAAGTATTAATATATTTCAAGTGAACTTTCAAGTGAACACTGTGACTTGTGACTAGGACTTTTAATATGTAATAACATATTAAAAGTCCTAGTCACAAGTCACAGTCAAAGTCAAGGAAAAGAGTCAAGGTCCAGTCACAGTCAAGTCATGCCCTAGTAAAGTGGTAGAAATTTTACTAGAACTTCTATTGGAGTTTTGGAGCGAAGGGGAAAACCACGTATTATTCAACATTGTATTATAGCAGTCTATTTGTTTTTTTTTTAACTTTCGTGATTCGAACACATAGTTTAGGTAATATCTCGGGACTTAATCGCGCTAAAAAACTATTTTTATTTACCTCGACGTTTCGGCCAAGTTGCATTGGCCATGGTCTCGAGAAGTATTCTCGATATTACCTAAACTAAATCTATTTGTTATAAAACTGTACAAATATATTGTATATTTTTATATTATATATTTCAAAAATCTAAAATTGGCGTTAGCACAGTGCTGTCAATGTGTGTACACAGCAGACAGCACGTCAGTGAAGCTCAGGTCTGCTCTGCAGAGGTGACTACACTCCGTCAGGCAAACATTTGATCACTATCTCACTTGATGGTAAGCGACGATGCGGTCGACAATGAAGCAAGATTACCTAGAAGATGCCTATTCAAACTCATACTCATACGTTTATTATTATACGCTTTTTTATTCACTCGTGACTAAGGACTCCCATATTGTATTTATCAGGAAACACAGACTCAGGTAAGTCAGGAGTTCCATTCCTTAGCGGTTTAGACGAAGTTACGTCTTCAAATAACTGTCCCATAACCAAAGAAATGAAAAATCAACTTATAGAGTCTAATTCGTAAAGTTATTGTCTAATGCCATGGCCAACTAGTCAATACCGTTAGTAATCGAAGCAGTTCTGAGAATCGGCATTAGTCTTGTAGACGCCTTCAGCTATCGATTTTATCGTTCTATCGGCACATCTTGTTTGAAATGTTTACAGGAATTTGTAAACTTTGGCAACCATGGAATAGACTTAAGTTTTAAATCAAAATCAAATGATTACTTATAAAAATTTTATTTTAATAAGTAATCATTTGACCACACTATCTCACCTGATGTTAATTGTCGATGTGGTCGACGATGGAGCATGTTTGCCTAAAAACATATATTCACTCTCGACTTGAAGACTCCAAGATAATATTTATTTGGGAACACTGACTATGGCAAGGAATTCCACTCCTTTGCAGTGCGCATAATGAACATGGAAGCAAAACGCTTCGTGGAATATCCACCATATATCGGTGTTGCAATGCAGTCCGAAAAATTGTTACTTTCAATATTCGGCTATACTAGACGTCCCCCTCCCCCCCCCCCCCCATATACCGCAATTTTTTCATGACAAGCCGAGGTAACCATATTTTCGCCGTTTCCGATGCTCTACAGAAGTTGCCGCGGCGCCAACACAATATTAAATAATAAGTTATGAATAATTTTTCACACTGTTCTTCTTTTTTTTCTGTAATTCTGTACAAAATTGAGTTCATCTATACCTATAATTTTGCTATCGGATAAATAAACAAGGCTCAATAAAGTGGAACATTCTGTCTTTAGTATTACTCCGCTGAAACTCAAGTGACGAAGCTCAAGGCAGATAAATTGGGGAACAACAATTGATGAGCTTAACTTTAGAACGTTTTAATTATAATTCATTGTTCCTTAAATTAAGACTGATGAAGACAGATTTAACTTTGGCGTAATGCAAAAAGACAACAAGCTATAAATACCAATGTAACTAATTATATAATAATTGAAACGCAAGCAAAGCTTAAAAAAACTTCAACGCTTACATTTTGGTTTTGGCTTGATCGATTTGGATAAAATTTATATGGGATCACTTCTGAAATATAAATTACCAAAAAAAAAAATATTCGATTGGCGGCATAATTGGCGGACTTATTGCGTAACATACATAAAGTACAAAAAAAAAACATACAGTCGAATTGAGAACCTCCTTTTTGAAATCGGTTGAAAAAGGCATAGTGATCTCTCGTTGGTTTAAATAGAGCTCTATTAGTTATTATTAATTCGCCTTTTATGCAGCTGGTATCGGGTTTGATTCCCGGAGGATACACCAGTTTTCTCCTCAAGGGGCATTTATATTTCTGTTTCTAAGTGTGATTGTGTGTGTGATGTGAATGTTTCCGGCGCCCACGACACAAGTCGTCGAACTAAGTATTCGCCGGGTATCGAACCCTATTCCCCAGCTTAGAAGGACGCCACCCAACTAAGCCAGCGATCAGTATGCAAAAGCTTTAGAAGTATGACTTATTTAAGAAGTAGGCTTTAGTTGAGTAAAAAAATGGTATGTTTTTAAAAATATACCGTAAATTGACTTCTTCATTTAATTACGACCAGGAAAGTTAACATAATATCTTTACGAAATTTACGCAAGGAAAAAAAATTTCACGTATTCCATCCAATTTTTTACCTAATAAAGTTCAATTACAGAAAATACTGCGTAAAATTGATAATATATTTACATAAAATTAATATAGATAATATTTTATTGACACTCTGATTACAAACTGATTTCTAAAATTTTATAACAGGCGGCCGTGTACAATAAGTCTCCAAGTCTTTTTGATAGTTTTGAAGTCGTACATTTTTTTATGACAGATAGGAAAGCGTTTGGCCGCTATGGAAAGTGACGATGCGGCCGAAGATGAAGCATGCTTACCTAGAATGCATAAGAAAGAAAGAAAGAAATAAGGCATGCTTACATCATACTTAGTACTCGTAAAATTAAAACGACTGTCAAAATAGTATTTGTGGTCATAATCACAGAAGTGACAACAAGTAATTTTTTTTCATTATTTCATGTGATAGATAATTTTTTTGAATCAAAAGGTAGGCCATTCAAAAGAATACTTTTAGAAAATGAATTTTTAAAACGTTTTCGTACGATCTATTGTTTTGCTAATAACAAAGGCTTTTAAGAAATACAGATAAATTCTTTCGAAAATTTTTTTTACACCTATTCAAATATTTTGCTCATAGCTGATAAAAATGGCCGAGATGTTATTTGGCGGAACTTTGAAGAATAGGAAGGAGTGGAAGTGGAAACAGTAAAAACTTAAAAAAATCAGTTAGTAGGTTATTGTAATTATGCAGTCTAACATCCTTTTTTTCTTTTTTATGTCGGCTTCGCAATCTTGTGCATTTAGTCAGTATCATGTAGGTAATTATATATTTCAAGTGTCAATATGAAATCATATTAAAAGTCCTAGTCACATTATTGTGCATCTAGAAAGGATTTCCAATTTTTCTTTTTTTTTTTTTTTACAGACGCATTCACACTCACAGCCCCACACTAAGTTCAAAGACTTGTATCGCGGTTCGCCGGGAACATTCACACCACACACACATTACACCCAGAGCCAGAAGCACAAATATCCCTTGGGAAGGAATTTGTGCTCCTGCCGGGAATCGAACCCAGGACCCACAGCGCAGAGGGCGGACATCTGTCCACTGCGCCAACTGGGTCGTCAAAAAAAATTTGTATTGGTTATTGTGTTATAGTGTAGTGAGCCCTTAGAAAGTCACTTTACATTGTTTTAGGTATCTCTTCAAATAATGGCATACAAGATGCACTATTTTAATAAGCCGCCAAAACGCTATCTCGGACAATAGTGTCTTAATAAGGACGTGACAAGACAGAAAGTCCAAGGATTTCCCTGAAACTGTAGTTTGTTTTCTCTCGTATATCGATGGTAAAGTGACTAGAAAGAATTATCAGTATGACTTGTGACGTCATCATAAAAAATCGACCAATGTGTGATCGGAATCGGTGTGGACGCTTCCGACGGTACCAGCTGCGTATTCCAGGTCTAGTGTGTTTACCAGCTTCGATCACATCGTCACTTACCATCAGGTGAGATAGTGGTCAAACACTAGCCTGTCACAAATAAAAAATAAAAAAAAAAAACTGAAACTACCTGTTTATTTATAACACTCAATAGATATATATAATAGATAGGACAATCAGTTATTACCATATAAAAACAAGACAAACTTATCGCGTCATTCATTTTTAAAATAACCTCCAGATCACTCGAAGCGTTTCGCTTCTACATTTATCCGTACAGCGAAGAAGTAGAATTCATTGCCTGCGTTCCCCAAATGGTACAGATGTAATCTAAATTATCTTCTCGGCAAGCGTGATACTTCTTCGGCTGCATCATTACTTTCTACCAGGAGAGGTAGAAATCAAATGCGTGATTACCAATGCAAAAAAATTACTAAGAAACAGTTTTGGTCTCATAATCTGTGCGGATATAAAGACATTATTTGAGTTTATGCCATTTGAAAAAATGGCGTTGCTGAATTTGTATAATTTTCCAAAACCTGTGATTCTTGGAGTGTTCATGTGTAATAAAGATGGATTATTAACCGTTAATACTTAGTCAACGTGCATAAGTGTAGGCAAATCATACAAAGTTGAAATACGTGATTTTCGCCTTCGATCCAAAACTACAATGAAAGTTCTGGTAAAGGTTCTACCACTTTACTGGGGCATGATTTGACTATGACTGGACCTTGACTCTTTTACTTGACTTTGACTGTGACAGGGACCTTTAATTTAAAATACACTTAAAATATATTGTTACTCGACACTGGCTAAATGCACAAGATTGCGAAGCCAAAGTAAAAAAATAAATAAAAAAGACTATTTTTTCACACTGTTATATATCCTATTGACGCAATTCCATTTAATACTTTGTAGTATTTTAATTTCGCCCGAAACGTGTGAAAAGTTAAGTATAATAATAGGTATAACTATTTAATTCATAATCGAAATATGTACCATGATTGGGGTTCGTTCAGAGTTTCCAATATATCGGAATAGTTAAGACAAACAGTAATGATATGTTAGCTTGAAACTTATAATGTGAGGTAAATATTAAAGATCTTGAATTCCTGAATATAGGTATTTTAAAATAATAGTCATCCGTTCGCCTGTTTCAGAAACAATGTTTTGGGACGATAAACTTATGTTGAAGCTATGTATTTCTACAGTTAACAAACGAAATATTAGTCTTATTTGAATCATGTTTCGCCATTATTTTTTCGACTACAGCAAACATAATTTAATTCAAAGCTATCCACACTTACATAAAAAAACCGGCCAAATGCGAGTCGGACTCGTGCACCGAGGGTTCCGTACAAAATTGTAGGTATATAAATAAAAGTAATGGTATTTTTATTGCTAAATGAAAATATTATAATATTTTATGTAACTAAAAATGTTTTGCTTTTCGCAATTTTTCCTTTATCTGTGCTATAAGACGCTGCTTCGTACCAAATTTCAAAATTCTGAGTTCACAGGAAGTACTCCGTAGGTTTGGATTCCCTTGTGAGTGTCGAAAATTTGCAACATAAACGGCGTTGGCTTAGAAGTTTGATTTTTTCACAGCTCTAAGGGACAGTAGACCTGAGTAATTGATATGAATTTCAGTTAAGTACCTCCACACGTTCCTGAGAAAAAGGGTTTTGACAGACAGACAGATAGGATTTTAATTAAATTTTCCATACATAATTCATAAACATAAACGCTTTCACACTCACAGCCCCACACTAAGTTCGATGACTTGTCTCGTGGCGTAAACATTTATATCTCATACACAATCACAACCAGAACAAGAAATACAAATCATCCATGGGGAGAAAACTTGTGTTCCCGCCGGGAATCAAATCCGATACCCCTGCTTAGAAGGCAACCGCTCATCAAATTTAGCCAACGGGCAGTTCAATTCATGGAGCATACTTATCTTTTACACGTGATTTTATCCTGGTTAAAACGGGTAAAGCTGAGGGCTTAACTAGTATATTGTTAATCCTTTGCCTTGTGTAGACGGGGAACGTGTTGCATGTCTTGCAAGATGGTTCGTAAAACACGAGAAAGCCTTATATCTTGAAGAGTATATAACTAAATACTTGGTTCTACTGGGTATTTATAATTAGTTTTAATACATACGTAAATTAACGTTTTCACACTTACAGCCGCACACTAAGTTTAAACATAATCGTGGGTACCAGGAACATTTACTAAGATCAAACATTCACAATCGAACCCAGAAACACTTTTTTTGGGGAAGGCTAATTGTGCGTCTGCTGGGAATCCATATCAATATAGTGCAATCGAATATTTAATAGCAATTAAATACTTAATTCTCTGGGAATTAGGTAACAGAGCGTTAACTTAAAGTATTTTATAAAGATGTCGAGTTCAGGGTACGTTTAAATTTATGATTTTTTTATATGTTTTTCTTATACACAAGGTAATTTGTAAAATACCAGAATACTCTCAAACTGATTTTTGTTCTTGCTCACTTAGTTCCACGACTTTCTTTTGAATGCTATATATTTTTAAGATGATGCATTCTACACAATATACGTCATTATTAGATACTGTTCTGCAAAGAACGGCGTCAATGCGCTGCGCTTTGTAATATGCATGCCAACGCCAGTTGATATTTGACACCCTAAACTAAACAGAGAAGATAGACATAGAGTAAATTATTTTTAAATTAATTTGAAATAATGTTAAACTTTGCAATAGTCGTACCACGAAATACATTGGTTTCAATGATTAGAATTATGTTCCAAGAAGTTTCTCGTATTTTATAATTTACCCTGTTTATATCTGGCTTTCCTAACGCTTTTAGGAAAAGAGTATCAATAGAAATTGTTTATGTAGATACAGTTACCCGTATTCATAATTATTTTCATACATATACAACAGTATAAAGAGTAACGACTATTGTATGCAATCGCGAGGTTTGACCTCTCGTTTGATTTATTCTCACTAAAGTTCCAGCAAAAATTGGCAAAAAATAATTTGGAGTGATGCCAGAGCTGAGCCCGCACCCTGCACGCACTATGTATGTACAACGCAGTGATTAAGCTCCACACAAACGGTTCCGCTCTCTGAACAGACACGGTCAATAAAACTGAGCCCGGGGGTAAACAGAGATTGGACAATTGCAAGCGCTGTGAATATTTGCATGCGACGAGTTTTGATAACTGTGTTACGTCAACGGTTGACTGGTTCAGTTCTCTAATTTAATTATTATGCGACTGTTATTTGCATAGGTTTAAATGGATTTATTTGGCTATCAGACAAAGGTGACTTTGGAATTTGTCAAAGATTGTAATAGAGTTTCTAGATAATCTACGTTTTTATCGGTGGCATTACACCGACCGCGTCATCCTTTCTATTACATTTCGTTAATATGGTTGATAAGCAAACAGCTTCTAATAAGTTTTACATATCTAATAAAAAAACTTGTTCCTGCGTTTATACTTGTCCACATGCTGGCGAAGCCGCAGCAAGTCATATTGTAAATAGATTTAAAAAAAAACAGTGTGTGACGTAAAGTGTTAGTTGCAGGATAGTATAATTACAGGCATTACAGTGAATCATTTTAATTATTCATGTCAGTGTTTTAGTGTGTTGTCAGTGCTTTTTGTCACACAAAAAGGTTGCGGTCCAGAATTTCAAAGTCCTCCTATAGGAAGTTTCACTTCAATTATTATTTATTGATAGGCAACTGCTTATCACATATATAATAGCCTAAAAATATGTAAAAACAAAATAATATGATGTCTAAATTTATGAATTTTGCAAAATATTATGAACCTCTATTACTGTGTTATCATTACATCGTGTCAATGCCTATATCAATATCTCTAAATCTTGCCGTGACAGGCGCGTAAAGAGATTTCCCTTCGCCTCTGTCGGAGATAAGATACTAAAATATCAAAAGATAAAAGAATTAAATAGTTCGTAATACTGTATGATATCTTATTTTGCTGGTTTTTTATTAATTGAGCGAAAACATTGACGTTACACGTGGTACGCTCAACACTCGCTAACGATCAAGGCTTTGCGTAAAGATAATATTACGTAAGCGCTGTGCTCGCGTTTGCTTCTATAAAATACTCATACAATTTATAATAGATAGTGTTTTATTATTAAATGTTGAATGAGAGAAAATAAATAAATTTTTAAAAACGATACCTGCTTTGAAATATAAATGGAAAGTTAGAGCTGTTTTTTGACATTTTAGTACTTATTATTTGTATAGTGACATAACAAAGTATTCATTGTTAAACTGAATTAAATACGAAAGTGTTTGATAAACACTACTAGTAGGTCACTATCAATTAGCTGTTTTAAAACAGAGCTGACTTGATCTTTTCCAATTATTTAAATTGATAACAACAATGTTTTGAAAATATTCTTTTAAAATCAATCTGCTTTGTTGTCAATTTCTCCGGAACTCTTCATCAGAACATGATTACATTTTTATCGGACCCATATTCACAAATTAAACACAAAATATTCACCAAGAAAATAGGAAAAAAAAAAATTCAAACTGTGGTCCTCCTTTTTATAGTTGGTTAAAGACTGGGATTCTTTATTTTAAGAATCGTACATATATTATAATTTACAAGTATTTTTACTTGTATTTTTACTTGTGCCCTAAGCGTTTATACGTTTACCACATTACCGTTATACACATTACTATAATTCCTAAGTCACTTACTGTTAAAACAGGGATAAAGGTTGGATGTTTGAAATGCGATTGTAAAACCAAATCTGAAACTATGAAAAATAATCAAATGCGTCTGTGATTAAAATGTAAATAAAAAAAGGAATGAATTTTTTTTTCATAGATCTTACATGAGTATTCACTATTTGTAATTTCATATTTTGCCATGTCTAATATGGGATATATTGTAATCTCTCCTGCATAATACCACTTGAACCAAAATCAGAATTAAATTTATTGCAAATAACTGTTTTAGCAAAATGGTTGCACAAACGTATCAATAATAAATGTCCATTTCGGACGTACTCAGGCGGACTCCGAAGAAAACATAAACATAAAGGCTTTCACACTCGCAGCCCCAGACTAAGTTCAATAACTTGTGTCGTGGGTTCATCACACACACACAATCACAACCAGAACCAGAAACGTAAATTTTCCTTGGGGAGAAATCTTATGTTCCCACCGGGAATCGAACCCTGCTTAGAACCCAACTAAGCCAACGAGCAGTTAGAAAACTTTATTTCTATAGTAAAATCCAAAGTATTTTTTTTATACAACAAGTAGAAAACCTAACATAAAAAACAAAACAACGAACGCATTCACACTCACAGCCCCACACTAAGTTCAAAGACTTGTATCGTGGGTGCCGGAAACATTCACATCACACACACATTACACCCAAAACCAGAACATGTAAAGTACGTTACATATTTTTACCTATGTTGTTCTAATTAATCTGATCATACAACCTATAACCACATTATCATTACAAGTGAGACAAATATAGTATTCCATATACAAAAAATGCAGAGAAAATAAATGAATACAAACACATGTATCGTACATTTCAAATAGATAAGCACAACACCCAAGCCACACATTTTAATTAATGACTACCTACATAAACTCTACATGGCCAAATCTGCATAATAATCAGTAAGTATAGCGACTCTATCATAAAGTAAATATCTACTTTTCCTTACAAACCTTGCCCTACAAAGTAAACTGGCACAATTCACAAGCGTTTTCAAGAACTCGGAAATAACAAGTTATTTAAGAAACGTTCTCGGAAGCATTATTAAACCTATAGAAAATCGTATGATTATGTCTGTTGGTATTCTCGGAACAGTATTAGAGAACAAACGAATCGACTTTATTGCTTTGTAGACACTTTTACTTTGACAATCATAATCTTTTGTAGAAAGTATCTTCTACAAAGGATTATAATTTACAAAGTACAAATTTGCGGTATGATCGAAACAGATTTAGAATGGAACATATTGTGCCCACCCTACCTTTTCGCATTTCTAGAGACGTGTATATTTGAACGAGGGAAGCGAGATCTCTAAATTGTCTTGGGTCGTTCAGCACTTTGTCTGTCCCTCTGTCCATCTAAAGTCTAAACCATACAAGCAAATAACTTCAAATTCTCATAAAATATATAAAGGTATGGCTTAAAACCAGAAATGGCAATTAAAATGATAGGACCTGGATGACAGAACATTGCTCGGTTTTTATTTTATTTTAAACGACGTTTTCTAAAAATGAAACCTGGTTAGATCGATTTATCGCCCTCGAAACCCCCTGCATACTTCCTGCATGTTTCCGAAATTCAGATTAATTATGCAAGAATTGCTCGTTTAAAGGTATAAGATAGTTAAATGATTATTTAAATGACAAAATAAAGGTACACGTCAGTGGCGATAAAAAAAATTACCTTTGTAAGGTATCATTAAAAAAGAAGTTGATAAGTAGAGTACGAAACCGTTTTACATAAAAATATAAGTTGCAAAATAACAATTCGATAGGCCACCAAAGTCACTGTTTTTAGACTTATTTTGTCCCGGGGACTATCTCAAAAACTGCTACTCTGATATATCCAGTACTTGAACTACAAATATAGTTATCAAACAATTATTTTTTAAAACAGAAGCTATAAGCAATTAACCTCAAAAGATTTTCTTTACAATTCAAAATGTAGGCGCAAGATAGAAATTAATTCGACGCTAACTACTAGTTACTACAGTATTATTTAACTTATTTATTTAAACTCACGGGTCTATGCAGGAATAATGTTATGAACCTGCGGAGCCGTAACCAACATTAAGAGGTCATTTATTTACTCCATATAGCGCCCAAATAATTTATACAGTACCAGCAGCATTTATTTTTTATTGATAGGCAAGCATTTGACCACTATCTCACCTGATGGGAAACGATGATGCGGCCGAAGATGTAGCATGCCGCCTAGAAGATAGCTATTCACTCTTGATTGAAAGACTCTCAGATTATACCGTTCAGGAAATAAAGATGCGGGCAATGAGTACTCCCTCGAAGTACGGATGATAAACGTAGAAGCGAAACGCTTCGAGCGAGCTGGAGGTATGTCAACCATAAATGGATGACGTTTGACTGTTGATGTGAGCAGCGGCCGAAGCGCGCGTACAAGGCGCGCGCCTGGGGCGCTTTGTATATCAAGTCCCCTAGCTCTTATACATAACTAGTACTCGAGGAGTAAACGGAAATGGGGAACAGAAAATAGGAAATAAAAAACTAGAGAGGTAATGGTGCGAGAAAGCAATAACCGCGCACGCAGTCTAGCTCTGAAGCTGAGGTATTTCAGGTAGAGATACTGCGCTATTCGCTATGAGATTCTTGCGTAATACTTCACTTTTAGTTGAAATTTACTGGCATTTTACAAGCTTTTATTTAGTTTTGCCAGTCGCGTTGTCTATCTATTTGTCACTCTGCAATAAAATCTTGCAAGCTAAATTAGACCCATGGACGTCCTCCGTCTCCATCATCATACCAGCTCTATTGAACCATGACGATACATAAGTACACCAAATTTGTGTCTAATCAGATATCGGGAAGTGGGTCTAATTCAGCTTGCAAGATTAGAAAAATAAACAGATAACGGAACAAGATTTAGAACTTTTCGGTAACTTACCGAATCGATACAATTGGATAATTTCCTCTTTAAAAATATATTTTATATCATACGATTACTAATCGAATGGTACGGTAACTGAGTTATCGTATGGTTCCAGGGGGCTGATGAAACTAAATAAGAGCTTGTCAAGTAGTACTCATATTCCAGATGTTCATGAAACTGATTGATGTACAAAAATTTGAAATTCGAACTTTTTGGTTGTTCATTGTTCTATATGATATAACTACCTGTTCCCTGCGGCTTAGCCCGCGTACATTAAAAAAAACATTATTTATCGGATCGAATCAGGAATCTAGACCATTCTTGAATCCAACAAAACTGACATAAATAAAATTCATCAAAATCGTTTTGGGAGGAGTCAAGTTACAAACACGCGTACAGAAGAATAATATATTTAAAGATATTGTAGGTACATACATCCAATCTACGGGCCAATTGCCTATATTTTCTAAAACTAAACTAAAACTATGTACAGCAAAGAACTAAGTTACCTACAAGGCATCGAGCTTATAGGTAACTCAAGTGTTCAAGCCCACTACCAGTGGGTAGCGTATAAGATATTGTTATAAATCTGAAAAGAGATATTTTACAGTAGGTAATAATTTCTTCGACGAATTCAGACTGCAACTAATTGTAGTTTTAATTAGAGAACTCCCCTACCTCTAAACGACTCTAGGTCATAGAGTACGGCATAATGAGTTTCTAACTGCTGTAAATCTATCGTATCGACTTAAGATATCTGCCAGTCTCGTTGATAAAGGTCAAAAGTTAGACGTGAAATATTCGATTTGCTAATGCTGAGTTATATTTGAGTTGCCATTTGTCAGAGTAGGTACTCATTTTTATTTTTACCTGACTGTCAAAGAAGATCTTGTCTGTATCTATGTGAAAATGTATCTAGTAGATTATTTCCTACAAAAATGTATAAATATATAATTTTATGCATGTAGTTAGATTTTGTATTGGCTTGTATTTGTATTACAAATAATAATAGAAGTACCTAAATACTTAGACTCAATTATTTTCATCTCACAATTACGCTCCTGCAAGAAATAGAACCCAATTCATATGACCAACAGTAAACAACTATTCTGTCAGGCGTATATAGAACGAAACATCAATTAATAGGCTAGATGCTTGAAAAATTCTAATTAGTCCATCAGTTAGATGATCAAATAATTAAACGGAAGCAAAGCTTAAACATACCGACTTCACCGCTTTATCTTCGGTACCTTCATCAAATTCAATGTATTAAACACGCATTATTGACGATTTTTCAAAAACTACAGATCACATCTTAACCAAATTTAAATGGGACTAATGAAAAAGCACCAGCTTTCAAACAAAAAAATCTTCACAATCGGTTCACGTAGACAGGAATTATGAGGTAACACACATAAAAAAATCATGCGGGGCAGTCTTTGGGGACTGCCGATAGAAGCGAAAACAAAGTAACTAGTGAATTGTATTGTCGAGCTATTATAGAGTATAGAACTAGAAAGAGACATGGAAAGCGTTCGGTGACGATGACGCAAGTTCCATGATTTTTGTTCACCCAAAAAGTGCTCAACGCGCCTAAAGAAGTTAATACAGTCGAATTTAGTACCTCCTCCTTTTTGTGAATTCGATAGAAAAATATTGGACACGTATTTTTTCTTATGTCAATTAAACAAAAAAATACGAAGATATAAATTGTCGAAATTCTGCGTGACGTTGCGCCTAAGTACTTTTACCAAGGCGTGACGTCACGAGCCACTCATCAATTTTATTGATGAGTAAGAATAAGAAAAATACGTTTCCAATATTTTTTGATAATCTTACTGTTATATTCTATATATACTGACGGAATATTTAGAATATTTTGTTTATATTACACACTCATCACTATTATACTATTATAAAAGGAAATTTTTTGGTGGTTTGATTAAATAAATTGAAAAAAAATAACGTTCCAAGCTGATCTTTGGCCAACCTTAAATGTTTGACTTTTTGCTAGATTATTTGTCGGCTATCTCCAAACATCTACAAACTGGTTATTAATTAAATTTGAGAGATGTGGTACCATGCAGTGGTCTCAAGGTCTAGTAGTATGTAGCCCAGGGAGTGACTACTACTATATATCCTGATTATTATCATCATCATCAAGAAAGCAGGCAAAGCCGAAGGTCATGGCTAGTAGAGATCTTAGAAATGAAAACAACTCTACCTCATACCATAGTTCATTTTTACAAACGATAACTTATTCACACTCAAAGCTTTTCACCAAGCTCGAAGATTTTTATCCCTTGCGAAGGAAAATTGTACTCATGCTGGGAATCGAACCCAGAACTCACGGCGCAGAGGGCGGAAACTGGCTCACTGCGCCAACTGGGTCGTCATTTGACACTTATTCTTTGGAAACGTACTCTGCGATAAACGGTTGTTGTTTAGCCATATTCGAGAGTATGTAAATAACCTGTTTTGAAAACTAACAGTGTTTACCTTTTGTTGCTATCTGTAAGAGGATTTAAGTACGCACTAAAAATATTAATTAATATAAATAAATTAAAATCATTTATTTCAGGTTAAGACCCATACATTTGACATTTTCTAGTGTACACATTGATTAAAATAATAATAATAAAATCAAATGACAATTTATATACGTATTACACAAATATTGTGTTCTAATTAAATAATAATGTCAGATAAAAATAATACAATAAATTCTTGAATAAAATATGGTTTGTTTGTACCGTCGTCACGTCATGACGGCTGAACAAATTTTAATAAAATTTTACAAGAAGATTACTGAAGCTCACAACTCACGTTTAACTAATTGAAGAATATTAAATGTTCTTAATAACATTTGGAACAAAATATAACATGAGCATGATTTTGAGTCAGAACTTGACCATTTCAATGAGAAAAGTTTAATAATCGGAGTCCAGGTGACAAAACTTCGAAATTAGCAAGCGTGCTCAAGACAATAACGTACAACATTTCGTGTCCTAACTACTATATAACGGCCAACTAGTTCACAACTGGCAACTTGGGCTATTACGGCCACAATTGAAGGCATTAGACCGAACAATGAATGACCGTTTAGTCTATTTGGTTAAAGCGTTCGGCTATTCTCGGATTTGAGAGCAGGGCATTCGCGTAACAGTTGTCAGAAGATGACAAACAAACGCATTCACCTGCCCGTTAGCTTAGTTGGGTCCGCGTTTTCTAATCACGGGTATCGGGTTCGATTCCAGGCGGACACACAAGTTTCCTCCCCAAGGAAAATTTGTGTTTCTGGCTCTGGTTGTGATTGTGTGATGTGAATGTTTCCGGCACCTACGATACAAGTCAGAGAACTTAGTGTGGGGCGGTGAGTGTGACAGTGTTTATGTTTAAAAAATCACAAATTTGAAATATTTGTGTCGTGGGTGCCGGAAACCTTAATATATCACACACAATCACACCTAGAACCGCAAAAATGTACTAAGGAAAATTGTGCTTATGCTGGTAATCGAAACCAAGACCCAAGCCGCAGAGGGCAGAGACTTGTCGACCGCGACAAATGAGTCGCTATTAAAAGAAACAATTAATCTGTACATACATATAAATGTTAGCGAAATTTACTTACTTATCAAGAAACGTCAAAACTACTTGACCTAAATAAAGCTGAAATTGTGCTGTTAGCTTGTTTATGAGGAGTACACGTCTGCTATGAAAGGCTGTTTGTTTAGCTGTTGATAATATATCCACCCGGGAACAGGGTAAGTCGCTGCTAATGTGAGAGGGTTTTAACCTAAATAGCTTTTAAACTTCAGTTGTAGAAAGTAAAAATAATTACCTCAAGGATTTCGATCGCTCTCATAGTATAGTTGGTCCCAACCATACCACCATAGTGCTGACCTTTTTTTTTTGGGGAGGGGGGAGGGGGGGATGCCTTGCACTTCCCTTCCTTCCCAGAGGTGAAGGAAAGGGGTATGTGGGGCTCGAACCCAAAAAACCCCCCGTGAGCAGTCCCCCGCCGAGGTGGGGCAAGATAGGGTCGCGTTAGCAGTCACTATCTTGCCCTGGCATAGTGCTGACCTAGTGCGATAATGCTTGCCTAGTTATTAATGTCATACATTTTATTCATAACTACTGCTTCTATAGTTACAAAAAATTACATTATCATTTAATTAATTTCCGTCACATTCTTACCTCTAGTACTGCAAAGTCTATAAGCCTTTCTGTATTCTATCGCTTATATTTTGTCGAGTCTGATCAGAAATTACATGATATAATTCCTTCATGCACTTTTTACCATCTAACAACAAGACGAACTGCTAAACGTCATCCATTAACGCTTGGAGCGAACTGGGCCTCCAGTTTGCTTTCAGAGCGTTTCGCTTCTACGTTTATCATCTGTGCGGCAATGGTGTAGAGCTCATTGCCAGCGTCTTTATTTCCTGTATGGAACAATCTAGGTGTTTTCAAGACTAAAGTGAAATGTTATCTTCCAGGCAAGTGTCGTATCGTCACTTTCCATCAGGTGAGATAGTCAAATTCTTGCCTATCTAAAAAAAAGTGAAAGAACATTTTTTTTTCTTGCGATATAAGGCAAACGATTTATCACTAACTCACCTGAAGGAAAGTGAAGACATAATATTAAAGTTAAATAATTTTCTTGGTAAAATTTTTTTTTTGTTTCATTGAACTCCGATGTACAACTACGTACAAAGACTTAGCAGAAATACTTTTCGGTCCATTTGCATTGCTATAATATTCAAAGAAATAATCATAGCAATATTATGTCGACAGGGTTTCCACGAAATTGATACGCCATTGCGCAGTACGATAGAAAAATAAATAAAGCGAAATTTCGCAATTTTTTTTTAAAGAAGTATAATAATGTAATTAAATTTAAAAATAGATTTATTTGTAAATTACCAGAAAGCTCTCATACCCTAATTGTTTTTCTAATTTATTTAATGTCCATCTATGTGCCTGCATCATCGTTCCTCGAGGGGTATAATCAGGATGTCTTCTGATCAAGAGTAAATAGGTATCTAGGCTAGCATCTCACATCTTCGGCCACATCATCACTTTCCTTCAGGCGGGATAGAGTTCAAATGCTTGCTTATCGAGCATAAAAAAGCTTATTTGATTCTATGACTTTGTTCTGAATACTATGTTTTACATAATAATTCAGATGATGTATTCTATAATGCATAGTTGTTTAAACTCCAATGTCCAGTAAAGAACGACATCGGCGGGCTCGTAATATGCACACCAACGTTAACTGACAGACAAACATTATATTACTGAGTAGCGATCCGCCCCGGCTTCGCGCAGGTGCAATCCGGAAGATTAAAAACATTTTTAAATACAAATGCTACCTTTCCCTGTCAATTTTAAACACAACAAAAAAGAATCAGCCAAATCGGTTGAACCGTTCTCGAGTTTTTGTGAGACTAATGCAGAACAATCATTTTTTTTCTTACATATAAAGAGATAACAAAATTTTCGATAGCCGTACCACGAAAGGCGTTGGTTTCAATGTTTGGAATAATGACCCAAGAGGTTTTTGGTATTGTACAGAAATGTTTTACAAATAAACTATATAAGTACGTATGTACAATGTAAGTAGGTAAATTATATGTATAAAAATAGTTAGGTACGTATCGTGCCTCACTTATCAAGCAGCTACTTGTATACTAAAAAGTTATATCAATGTTAATAGTGCTAATTATTATTACAATTCCCTTCAATGACGTTATCATACGTAATTTAAAATAAAATAAAATTTACTGAATAGTAGCCATTTCTTTAAAACTAAGTTTTGCAATAATCTATATATATAAATATAAATGAATTTTTATTTCCCTTGGTTTCGCATCACGCGTGAACGGATGGAAACATTTTGCAATTTTTTTTTTGTTGTGTTAATTTTGTCAGGAGAAGGTTCTTGTGCAAGAAAATATTATCCCGGAATTTCTGCAGGCCTGGAACTTACGCGGGTAAAACCGCGGGGCGCAGCTAGTATTTTATAATAATGTATACCTACCATAATGTATAAACATGCGTATAAAATTTTAAACGTATAGTTGAATCAGGCTTACCTTATCTCACTTATTCAAGCATATTTGTATAATAAAATAAATTAATTTTAAAGTATTACTTATAACTAATTTCTTAATAATGACTAAAAATACAAATATTTACAGTCTAAGAAAATGGTGACGCAATTATAGGTAATTGTATAATTACTATGTAGATAGAAATTAGTGAATCGACTCACCTTTCCCGCCTTTGTAACTTTGTTCAATTAATTGTTAATTTTTCCTCACTGTACCACCAAAATTTTAATATAAATAATTATTTAGTTATTTAACACAACACATTTATTATCCACTCACTAATTATTTTAGTAAGTTATTTAATTCCTCGCACAGAACATATTGCGGAAACTTGTGTCAGCCATGTCTTAAAAAGTACACTCGAGCACAAAGAATTTCATTTTATTTTTTAATATTTTTCTGGCTTTGGTTTCACAGGAAGTTTTTCGCGGGAAATCGCGGGAAAGAAATGAGCTGCGGCGGGGACAACGGCACCCGCGCTTTCCATATCCCAACTACAGTTGAGCGGGAGAATTACCCGATTCGCTTGTGCGCGCAGTGTGATGCGCGAACGTTCGATGTTCGAATTTTGAATATATTTTTCTATATTTCCCATAATACTTACTTTTAAAGGTCTAGCAAATTCAATATCTCTTTGTGCTGCTTCAACCAAGTCAGTATAGTTTGTTTTTTTATGCTATTGGGTGACGACATTAGCAAGTCGCTCGCCTGATTGCTGCAAGCTTGCCCATTACAGTTCAGTGCTACCTAGAGTTATGTTCAAAATCCTGGTCACTCATTTCAACATTAATTGTAAAAAAAATGGCCCGAAAGTTTTAATGGCCCTAGCCTGGAACACACCGACTGTAAATGCTTTAGTGGTACACACAGCCACTATTTAGCAGTGCAACCACGTGCAGGTTATATAGGTTGGCTAGGTTTTACTTTTAACACGTTTTCCAGAATCAGGTGAGATAATAAAATATGTAGTAAGCAACTATAGGTTAATTGGATTAATTTGTATTGATTTGATACTTTATATTTCTCAAATTTGGTTTTATGTTAAGTAAAATTTGTGTGTGAATATGTATGTTTTTATCCCACTTACAGTAAAGCGGTGTTCATAATCTACATCTTCTATATCTATATTATAAGTCCGAAAGTTTGTGTGTGTAAGTATGTCTATTCCCTCTTCACGCTGTAACGGCTGAACGGATTTGAATTAAATTTGGAATGTACATAGCTTTACACCTACCTAGGATTAACACATAGGTTCCTTTTTAAATTGATCAACGCAAGTGAAGCTGCGGGGCACGGCTAGTAAATAGTCTTTTTTAGTTCAACTCAATTAGGTATGTCATTGGGAGAAATTATTCTCATCAAACTTTGCTCGCAAGCAGCATTTATGTATTTCATTTGCATCAAATTCCTAATAAATCGTGTGTCGTACACTAGTAGGCCTATTTAATTTTTTCCTTCTTATATTTTTGCTAACGAACACCAAATCAATTTCAATTAATTTTCAACCGTTTCTTTTGATAGAATGGAAACGAAGCGTTTTGGTTTTTGGCTAGGGGACTAGAGAGCCAAGCATATTCTAGACCTAGCGTGTATACTACCCTCGGCCACAATTATCTGCACATACATACATACCTTTAAACATTGCGACAATCCTCTAAATAATTAAACGCAAGCAAAAACCGACTTAAAAAATCCGCCTTCACCGCATTATCTTCGGAACCTTGATCAGATTTAATGTATTAAACACGCATTATTGACTATAACTCAAAAACTAGAGATAAGCTCTTGATCAAATTTAAATAGGAACACATGAAAAGCACCAGCTTTCAAATAAAAAAAACATCAAAATTGGCTCACAACGAAAGAAGTTAGGAGGTAACTTTTGAAGTCGGGTAAACGAGAACACCGTCAAAGTAGGCCACAAAATAGGCATTAATAAAGTTATGATATTATATAATAATGATTAAAGTTATTACGTAAGCTATTTTTGAGTCAAAATATATTTTTATCCTTGAAATAATCGTGCTAATCCCAGCCCATTTAGATTGTTTTAAGGCGGTAGGTAACTATTTAAAAAGAAGTAACAATTTGTTAAAATATAAACACAATCACAACCGAATTTAAATTGACGACCCAGTTGGCTCGATGGGCAAGTGTTTCCCTATGCGCCGTGGGTCCTGGGTTCGATTCCCGGCAAGAGCACACTTTTACTTCCCAAGGGACATTTGTGCTTCTGGTTCTGGGTGTGATTGTGTGCAAGTCTCTGAACTTAGTGTATATAAAAAAAACAAACAAACACATTTAAACTCACAGCCCCTGTGGGTTTGAATGTGTTTGTTTGTTTTTATATATATATATTCGATTGCAAGCATTTGGCCACTATCTCACCTGATGGAAATTAACGATACTGCCAAAGATGTAGCATGCTTGCCTAGAAGATGTGAATGTAGATTGTGTGTGTGATGTGAATCTTTCCGTATCCACGACGCAAGTCATCGAAATTAGTGTGGGGATGTGATTGTAAGAGCCTTTACGTTTTTTTTTATGTTTAATTTGTTGTGCTTTCACAAAACATTTTGTTTTTTAACCGATTTCAAAAAAGGAGGTTCCTATATATATAGTATACTTAAGAGGTGGTCCCATATAAATTTTATCGAAATCGGTCGAACCGAAAGCGAAATATAAGCGATGAAGTCGGTTTTGTAAGCTTTGCTTGCGTTTTAATTATTCATCGTGTAGATATGTGGGTAGGTACTTAAATTGAAACATAGAAACTAATCCACATTAAAATATTTCTATTTTACTAAAATATCAACAATTTTACTATCTCTCAACTTCTTGTAGTCTTAATCTGCTTGTTCTACTTTTACCGCATACCTATCGCATGACGTCACAAGCTTACATACTGGAATACACTTCGTACTAAATTGTAAGAGCAATTTTCGTCGCAGCTCTCAACCGGCTCGTTGGTCTAGGGGTATGATTTTCGCTTAGGGTGCGAGAGGTCCCGGGTTCAAATCCCGGACGAGCCCAATTTCTTTTTGTTGTTATTTTTTCTTTATTCGCCTTCCTCCTCGAACAAGGAGAACATTCTCATTTCGATTGAATAATGTATGTTTTTTTTCTGAATGCTTTTGGTTTTTTTTTTCACATAAAACTTGGAGTCACAGTACTAACAAAAAAATTATTATAGTACTAAGTAACGTAGAGATAACAAGCAGATATACATTTTTATTGCTAATATTAACGCAAGCAAAGCCCAAAAAAACCGACTTCACCGCTTATATTTTTGTTTTGGCTTGATCCATTTCGAAAAAAATTATATGGGACCACCTCTGAAGTATAATCAACCAAACAAAAAGAAATTACATCAACATCGAATCATTATTGGCGGAATTGTCGCGTAACATACATACATTAATATATATTTACATTTTCTTTTTCTAGACTATGATTCCTTGTCATATATTTGTCAGGGTGATCAAAAATAATTAATTCCCGCTAGCATGATGGGAACGCTACCTACTGGTAGTGGGTTTGAGCACTTGAGTTACCTATAAGCTCGATGACTTGTAAATGGGTCTTTGCTGCATCTTCTTTTATATACATATATATAATTCTACTGTACGTGTGTATGTCACTGAACTCCTCCTAAACGGCTGGACCAATTTGAATGTTTTTTTTTGTATGCGTTTGGGTGGCGCCCTGGATAACCCGGCAGATGGCGCTGCAGGGGTCTGCTATCGGAAATTGCACACGGGCGAAGCCGGAGCGAATCACTAGTAGATGTATATAATTTTAGTTTAGTTTTAGGAAATATAGGCAATTAGCCCGTAATTAGTGCATGTAATATACTTATGTATTAGGTGATCAATAAAGGGTTTCTCTACCTGCAAATTAAAACAGAATTTTTAAAGGTTTATTTAAAACCACAATGTTACTTAGTCCTGTAGGTACGTAGACATTTTAAGTATATAAAAATATAGCCTAACCTACTTCGGCAATACCAAAGGACTCAAAATCAAAGGTTAGAATAATATCAGAACAGACCTTTTTATAAATGGTATCTTCAGACAGTAATGGTAAAATTATCGCTTGAGGCGAGATTTGAACCGGCGGTCATAGCGGGTTAGAGCAAAAGGGGAAGACGGGTGTCTTCCCCTTTTGCTCTAACCCGCCTCAAGCGATAATTTTTCCATTCTAAATTTATTATCAATATAGTTCTGCCTAGCATGGCTAATGCTATATAAACAAAATCAATTACTTGATTAACAAGTGAACTGTATACAAATAATGCAGACAATAACAATGACCTCTAGTACTCATTATGCTATAAAGAAGCTATGGCACCGAATAATTAGGTAAGTTTTTGATTAGTTAAACTTTCTAATTGTCTAGACAAAGATTTATTAAGATTATGAAAGCATAAATCAGATAACAAATTAAGCAGATTGATAAAATTACGCTTACTTTCACTCGTAAATTGTGACAGGCTTATTATAAATATATATAAAAAATATATAAACATGACATAACGCTTTCACACCCACAGCCCTAAACTAAGTTCGTTGACTTGTGTCGTGGGTGCTGGAAGCATTCACATCACACACAATTCCAACCAGAACCAGAAACACAAATTTTCCTTAGGGGGAAATCTTGTGTTCCCGCCGTGAATCGAACAGCGAAGGTTGGCTTTGGTTGGGTAAATCAGCCACACAAACTGATTAGTATTCGATTGTTGTTGTTAGTAACTCAGCGGGATGCCCGGAATGCTAGAATAATATTTGGAGACTTCGCCGTCGATGCCATGGGCACGCTCGCTTTTCTTGTTCTGCTGCTTGCGCGATGTGGTTACCAGTAACCTTAGGCCTTACCTTGTAATTGTTCGTAATCGCTACTATGTGTATCACTGCTTAATTCTATAAAATTACTAAAATATGATTTAAAGGTACTAGGCGAAACATTAAAGAAGAAAGATAAATGCCAACGACAATTTACCATCATGTTAATTTTGTTTTTAAGCTATTAAGGTAAGCATTCACCTCTATCTCACTTGATTTCCATCAACCTAGAAAAAAAAACGTTTGAAAAAAACGGTTGAAAAGCAGAGACGAGACAACGTTTTTTTTTCTAGGTACAAAAGTAACATTTTTAAATGAATATGACATACCAAGGTCAAATTATTTGGTCATATGATCATATTAACATCTTAAATCCGAAAGTTTGTATGTTTGTACCCTCTTCATGCTGCAACGGCTGAACAG
The DNA here is from genome assembly GCA_948107665.1 of Lomographa bimaculata. Taxonomy (NCBI): domain Eukaryota; kingdom Metazoa; phylum Arthropoda; class Insecta; order Lepidoptera; family Geometridae; genus Lomographa; species Lomographa bimaculata. Next base: position 8,804,627 of record OX403604.1, on the reverse strand, counting down.
ATTTGAGTGTAATTTAGAATAAACTTAAATAGCTTATACCCAAGATAAACACGTAGGCTAATTTCTCGAATAACATGGGCGGAGGCGCGGTACACAACTAGTAATCTATAAAATTACTATCACGGATTTTTCAATTTATCTGTAATTTTATTTTCAAACATACAAAAATCGTTTATTACCATGGACCCCAAATACGCACTCATGAAAGAGAATGACTCTACTGCCAGATTCGCATAATTACAGCCACCTCGGAAAGAACCTGGCATGAAATCATGTTTTTTTTTTTTCTAACAATCTAAAATGTCTAAGACAGGAATTTTCTTAGGTATTTATTTATTATTATCAATTATGTAGTCGCCAGAAAGCTCTTGTGCAGTTTACAAAATCGTTTAATCATAACCCTAAAATGACTCTACTTGATTGTTAATTTAAAACCAATGCTCACTTGCTCAGGTCCTATAACATTATTCAGAAGCTACCTCTAAAATAGTCTTGAGGGTCACCTGTAAATAACCAAGGGTCACCGATAAATATAGCACGGGGGGTCAGCAAGGCCGAATTAGCATCGGTACGGAGATCACCGGTGTCAATTATAGAATTACCAGCCGAGACCTGTGGCTTCGCCTGTGTATATGGTGAATCAGTATAAAAATATCTTTAGATTGAACTATCTCTTTACAGAATTTTACCATCAGGAAAAAAGGAAAACTTTGAATATATGTTTTAGCTGGGTATCACGTAACTGAATCATGCTAAAAGCTATTTTCATTTATCTCGATGTATTGGCCGATGCAACTTGGCTGAAACGTTGAGGTAAAGAAAATATAGTTTTTAACGTGATTAATATTATTGTTTTCAAATGTCGAAAGTCTTAAGAAATATGATTTTAATAAGTTATCTTAATATTACTTTGTTACTTTTTATATCGGTTTGAATACAAACCTGCGATAATTTTAGTCGGCTACCTATTACGGTTTAAAAGATAGTAAGAGCCGTTTATAATTTAGGACAAAAAGATAGACAGCGTGCGTGGGTTTTATATACATGATAGTATAAGGTCGCGTTTGCACGCTTTAGCTATAGAACCATCAGTACAATACATGTATATACATATATATTATACGTATTTACTACCTATATAATTATTTAAGTAAGCTTATATAGTAATAATAATTGCTTGGATCAAAAACCGGTTTAATAATAAGTTGAGTCTTGATTGCTGGAAGCATTAAAATTAGACACACAGAACCAGAAACACTAGTTTTTCCCCAAGGGAAGGCAAGAGGCTAGTGAAGATTATGATCACTTACTACTGTTACAAGGTCATTTTTTATTATGGTAGGTGACATATCGATACCCTGCGCCGTAATTGGGTAAAAATGTAAGTTAGTATGTAAGTAGCGTTTACTCAACGTAACATATTATTATTTTTCAATAAATTTAGAAGATTTTACAATTTCCTAACGATTATTTTATGGTAGCTAAGTAAGTAAATACACTGACGTAACAGCCATATGATTGTGCAACCTGTTTAGAGCCGACATCATAAAATATAAGGTCCATTTTCACCTGACTCCAAAAGAAACAGACCCCAACCACGTCAGAGTATTTAAATTAGGGGTCCGCACGCTCCTTCCTATTTATAGTTTATTAATACCGTGGAGGCATAGCGTGATAGTCCACTGCTTGAATTTTATATTAAATCCTTCTACTGCCAAAGTATTCTCAGTTGTGATCCACTTACAGCTTTCACAAACAACTATTCACGTCACGTTTTGACGCAAAAAGAAAACGCCTGCGTGTTTTTGCGAGCAATGTGGTGACAAACGCTTGCTGGATAAAGAAACTTCGTCATTGGCAGCATCGACCACATTTCCAATGGATGCCCTATACCATAATGACATTATTTTTGACGGATTATCAGAGTGAATCACTTTGTATTAATGTGCACGTAATGTGTAAGAGGTCCATGCGCCTGAACAAATCTATCCAAGGTTTTCTGGTGCATATTATCCTACTTCCTTAAAATATGATAAATTGAAAGTTTGTGTTGTGTAAGTGTATAAGTATGTTTGTTCCCTCTTCACGCTTTAACGGCTGAACGGATTTGGAATGTACATAGTTTATACCTTAAAGGGATTAACCAGGATTAACACATAGGCTACTTTTTAACTTGATAATAGCGAGCGAAGCCGCGGGGCACGGTTAGTAAAGTTATATTTGGTTAAATATTATGTAAAGGAAATAAATTAATTAATGTCTTTATGCTTGGCATACTAGGCCTGCCTTGTTACCAATATCGTCACTTACAGTGGTCTAACGTTAGACTATCAGATATAAGTAAAAATATTAATACTAAAGTAAGTTATACAATTTATGATTTTTTACAATACTTTTTATGTTATTTATCTACTTTAGACTACGCGCTATTGTACACTGATAATAAAATTGTACACTGTAATAGATTGTGTCAAGATAAAATATTGTTTTAATTGATGATGGATATATTAAGGGAGTGAAAGAAAGTGTCAAAGATTTTTATTACAATTTCACTTTTATAATATGTATTTGATAGTCTTATGCAATAGAAGCAACAGTAAATAAACATGTTATTTCGGTCAAAGTTAGAAATAATAAAGAATCCAAAATTCTCAACACTTTCGCTGTTTTAACACTTTAACACATAACACACATCGATTACTGATTAAACTAAAAAGTCGATCCGGACACGTGCATTTTACAGATCAGATTGTAAAAAAAGCAGTAATATTTGGACTAATTAATTTTCTGTCTCCTTAACTCATATTATTCAGCGTTTAGTATCACGCATCTAGATCTTATACTCTGCGGCCACGAAGAAGTATTACTACATCGGACACGTCGAAATAACCGGAGAGGAAGATAAATAATTGAATTTAGAAGCTAATAAAAGTACGGGATGAAAGTGGATTGTAGTAACGAAGACATGTGCCAGTAACATGTGTCTCTATCTAACCAACAAGTTAAGCTTAGCTTTTTATATTTAACTAGCTGCGCCCCGCACCGTTACCTCCTGTTTTGGGATAAAAAGTAGCTATATGTTAACCCAGGGCATCAGCTACCTCCATATCAAATTTCATCAAAATTAGTTCAGCCGTTTTGAAGAAGTAAAAAACATACCAACACACTCGCAAACTTCTATTAGTGAGATCGTGTAATGATAGTAGGTAAAAGTCTCAAAATCCCTTATAAAGAGGATTTCTAATGGAGAATTTGCCACTAACCTGTAGGTCTATTCTGGTCGTCAAAATTCGAATTGATGTGGCGTCGATACGACAGTCAATTGTTTGAAATTTCAATTGATTCGTATTAGACGTCGATGTTAAGATATTCTATGCCCGGAATAGACCCCCTGGATAGTATGACGTTAAACAAATCGATAAAAGTATGTTTTTTTTTGTCAGTAATTACTGAATCGGTGTCATTCAGAACAGTTCTTTAGTGATGAGTGCGGAGGAGAGGAGCACATCCTAACGCGCACTATCTCGTTTTAATGTAATTTAAAAGTTTAATATATGCGTGAGTTTCAATGAATTAAGATTAGACTTTCTCAAACTGATAGTTCTATATATTCTACTGGTTCACTGACTAGTTAGGACACAGAAATGGTTACCTAAAGTAAGTATAACCCAGACCTTTTCAATCGAATGATCTTCTATTAAATTTAAAATTACTTTTCAAAGTTAAAGCCAAAATCATAATATGTGCAGTGTGCAGTTTAGCACCAACTTAATATGAAGTCAGAAAAAGTGCTCGTCGAGCGATGTCCACTATTTCGTGGAGCGCAGTGGCATTACCTAAAGACTCCAAGTTGCAAGAAGTACCTACTTTAGCATTTCATAAGCTCCTTTAAAAAAACGCGCTTACACACACGCAGCCTCCACACAAAGTTAAAAGATTTGTATCGTGGGTGCAGTAAACATCACACACAAAATCACACCCGGAACTAGCCACAACTACCCCAAAACTATCACATTTTCCGTGACGAGTGTTTCCACTGGGAATCGAACCCGATACCCATTGCTTTGTAGGCAGACGTGTAAATAGGCCAGTTGTATCTCTAAAAATCTTAGGGGTAGGTGTAATAAAAAGAATAAAATAACAATGCATTTTTCAATAGATTTATTCACTTAAAAATATGAGAAATAAATTAATTAAAACTACAGCACTCAGAGAGGAAGGCAATTTAAGTTCGCCGAGGATGGCAAAACTAATTGTTTTGTAGGGAATCAAATCATATAAAATTCACTCAAGAAATAAATATTTCACGCGTTTCTAGCGAGATAGCAATTTACTGTCAACATTAAAATAATACAGCAATATTTTTCCAACAATAAATTATTCTCTTGTGTAAAAAAAACTAGAAGAAGATATATCTTATAACATGTCTTCTGTAATAGTACGTGTACTGTGCCAAGACATTCTAAATAAAAATCGAGTTTATATAATATATTAACTTATATAGGTATAGTACCTATATACTTGCACATACAAGTGTACTCAACTGTTTTATGACGTACTATCAAAATCCTACATGACAAAAGTTGCGCCAAGTGGGTTATCTCATTGGGGACAATGCTTTTATAATGTATGTACTTAATGGAATGTAAAAAGATGTTTATAAACAGACTTAAAATTTATCTGCTTATATTAATATCCCCACAAAATATTATTTATAAGAAATGCCGCCTTGTACCTTCGCATTTACCAAAATTATAAATTAATTTCACAATTTAATCTCATTGTTGAGTATTTTCACACAAAATATACCTATGCTAAATACATAAGAAACTACTCTAAACATTATTCAATGTTTTAATACGTATGTTTAAACTAAATCCAACATTGTCGCATTATGTTAGAGGAACAAAATGGGTCAATATTACCGTATCTTAAATAATATAAACTAATAAATTCCTTATAGATTTTTTTATAATTTTTATCAATTTTCAACGAAACCAATCAATAAAAGTTGATATTCGAATTAACTCGTAAATTACTAAAAAAAATGAATTTAAATCAAAATAAAATATTCTTTTTGTTAATTATTATTTAGCGTTGTTAGAATGATACACGCATCTCAGTGTATATTGCTAACCATACAAACATAAAACTCCAAATTCTGTAGCAATATTCGTTACCTATCTTCTGGCCAATCTAAGGCCATCTACAGACTTGCGACTAATAAAATTCAGGATTTGCATTCGGGTCGACTCGCGTTGTCAGGCCAGTCGCACACGTTGAGTTTTACGTTGAAAATTGTGCCTGGTTGACACTTGAAGTTCATCGGCTCACCGTTCACACAACGCCAATACTATAAGAAATAATATTAAATTATTAATCGGGGACCAGAAAAAGGAGCTTTTCTGACTACGTTGCTTTATCTTTGCAAAAAAAATATCTGCCTGTTTTTTTCAGTAATAGTAAGACTAAAGCAAATCAATTCCTTAATTTATTGGTAATTAGATTCGGCATGAATTTTATCGGCTAGCCGCCTGACTGACGTCATTCTCCTTGGAATAATAAACTATGACTACATATTTATGAAAAAATATCCAGAGGAACAAAAAAAATATAGAAAGTTTCGTTACGTTCACAGAATAGATTAACATAAACAAACAAACAAACGCATTCACACTCACAGCCCCACACTAAGTTCAAAGACTTGTATCGTGGGTGCCGGAAACATTCACATCACACACGCATACACCCAGAACCAGAAGCACAAATATCCCTTGGTAAAGAAATTGTGCTCCTGCCGGGAATCGAACCCAGGACCCACGGCGCAGAGGGCAGACACCTGTCCACCTGTCCACCAACCATTTATACAATTGGTAATAAAATATCTGAACTATAACAAACATATTTACCTTATCACAGTTTTTCTTGTCAGCAACATAGTCTTCGTTAGAGTCACAGATATCCGAGCTGTCAATCTCATTGTCCTAAAAGGAAAAAATGCCCTTTTCAATAAATTGAATGTTGTTTACAAAACACACTTTCATCAATATCAACATCAGCTAAATCTGCATAAAATGTAATATATAGATATATATTTACCGTCTGTGAGTCTTCTTGTGGCTTTTGCGGTTCTTGCGGTTTCTGTGGGCGCTCTGGATCCGGCCTGATTTGTATATCATTCTCGATGTCTAGTATTTCTGTCGTAGTCGTCGTAACTTTCTGTGTTGTAACTTTCTGCGTTGTCGGTGCGTTTGTAACTGGCCTTACGGTGGTAGTGGTCGGCACAGGAGCTCCTTCAGCAGGGTCTGAAGGCGTCGACGGGGGTCGCGCCCATTCCGGCTGTATCAAAGATAACATCGACATGAGTAATGGATGGTATTTGGACGAAGCATTTGTTCGCCCGATTTATAGCGCATTTCCATATCTGTGTCGAACTCATTTTTGTTTGTCTCGGGTTTGGGGGGTGATTTATTTTGTGATTGGGTGATTTGAGGACGATGGTTGTATTGTTAGTTAGACTGTGTAAGTAAATTCAAAATTCATGGGATACCGTCAGCGCCCTCGAGAACTTACCAAATGTATTCTTAATATTATCTCGTAAATCAAAATGTACGAGTAGGTACTTTGTTTTGCTTCTATCAAATAATATATTCAGGTTATATTATGTGTGGCTTTTATTTTCAGTTCTTTGAACCTTGAAAGTACATTTTTTATCTAAGCACGACGTTGTTGTAAAACATTCAGTAAGTTTTTTTTATAATTCGGGATAGGCAAACTTTCGACCACTATCTTATTTGATGATAAGTGACAATGCGATGGAGCATATTTGCCTAGAAGATACCTGTTTACTCGTGACATAACTCTAGCACATTCTACGAATTGTAACCAATAAATGACCAAACAACGATGTCCTAGGCTTTAAAGCTTTGCATCAATCAGCCGGTAGTCCTATTTGTCTCTTAGTTTTCTTGGTTGCTCAATATTGTTAAGTGCCTCACTTCGCTGAGCCATCCCAAGGATGGAAGCAGTACTCCATACACGTGTCCTGCCTCTCTTTCCCCGTGCCAAAAGAATATAAAAAATATTAATCTCGTAAATTAGTAAAGCTTGAGCTACAATTTGGCAGGTGCAACTGCATTTAGTAACTTCGGTATTACTGTATAAAAATTAAATAAAGAGAGGTTATGTATAACAAAGAAAATCCAGCAAACCCCTAGTTTATCATTCCTATGAAGAAGTAGTAAAAAAGTGTTAGTTAACTTACAGTTGGAGTAGTATTTTCTGTACGCGGTGGAGGCACCTTATATGTGCTCATATGCTTATGCAGCAGTTTAATCAATGGGTTCACTTCCCCACAAAGGCCTTTAAAGTCATCCATGTCGATAGCCCAGGTCATGGCTCCGAGGTACCCCTTCTGCTTGATCCAGTTCATCTTGATCTCCACGCTCTTGGGATCTTCGTAGCCAACCCACTGGGTGCCTTTGTAAGCGTAGGGACATTTGCCGCTGTCGTCCCATTTTTTAGTCCACTCGGTGTCGTCTGTGTCTACTTCTGTGCATATCTGGAAGTGATAACATGTATGAATGAATTATGTTGAATGTTAGAATAAATGTATAAGTATTAGGAGTATTCGGTTAATATTTAAACAATTGCATAAACATATTAGTACTCTATGTTTTTGTGTAATTATTGCTCTAAAATTAATCCTTTTTGACGATAACTTAGGTACAGGGCATATATAGGGCATATACTGTTTCAGTTGTAAAAAAACATTGTAAAGCAGCTATAAAGCCTAAAATATTTATATATTGTGTCTATGTATATATCTATCGTGAGACATTAGTAAACAATAGTTCAGGCAATGTTTTGATGGTTTCAGAATAATAATTTATATATGGTAATATGAAACTTATCATTTACCCCGCTTTCCAAAATCGAATCGCAACCTTCAAAGGGATCTTGAAGTTTGTTATTTACCCACGACGGAAAGTAGGACGTATATTTTCTTTGTGTGCAAAACGAATGTTTCTATTTATCTCCACGTTTTGACCGATTTAAATACGGTATTTTTTATGACAGATAACTTGATCAACTCTTACCCTTGTTTGGTAAAAATTGGTGCAGACGTTTTCCAGATAAAGTTTCAAAATGTCGACAACTATCTAATCCGATTTTACCGAAGATTTCTCATCGGGTCTTTAGATTGTACAACAAAATCCGTAGTTCAGTTCGTAGCTGCTAGAAATTACTCTGGTACTTGCTTATATATGCTTTACACTGTTTAGTCTAAGTGTTTTAAGACTAAAATCTTATAGCATTAGTTACAATCACAATATTCTGAGTAAATCTTTACCTCATAATAAGCCCAAAAGCCTGTAGCGTTGGTGTAAGGAGCAGGGTCGCCACCTCCAGCCTCCTTGTTGATGTACGTCCCCAGTCCGTAGTTGTTGTTGCCAGCAGACAGCGTGAAAGAACGTCCGTAGAACGGAATGCCGACTACGAGCTTGTTTGTAGGACAACCTTTTTCCTCCCAAAGAGCCAGACCATCGTTCTGTAGAAAGAATGATTAATCATTTGAAAACCAGAAATTGATATCAATTGCCTACGAACACATTACACTATGGCCGTAAACTCAGAGAATGTAGTAAGTAACAGAATTGCAATTGTAAAAATGATTTTCTATTCGAGATCACAATAATATATTATTATGCCAAACGCAAAGAATGTTCAGATTATGACAGAAGCATATCCTAAGCTCAAATAAATAAAAACGGAGTACCGCAGGGAAGTTTACTAGGTCCGGTCCTGTACGTATTGTACACTAGTGATATCTTGGAGATCGATGACAATATTATTACAAGTTTGGAAACCTCCAAAAATCATTAGCACATTTTCTAATTGGACCAGAATAGAGAATAATTTAAACGTAAGCAAAGCTAAAAAAAACCAACTTCTCCGCTTACATTTAAGATTTTGGCTTGATCGATTTCGATAAAACTTATATGGAACCAACTCTGAAGGATAATCTACCAAAAGAAAAAATAATTTTGAGAATCGGTCCACAAATGAGTGAACATACATAAAAAAATACATACAGTCAAACATAGAACCTCCTCATTTTTTAAAGTCGGTTAAAAACATTAAAGCAATTCAAATCAATAACAAGAAGCTGAATTATAATGATGAATAGGAAGGATTGAATTGGATATTTAATAAAATGTTAATACATACCACATTAAGCTTCTCATAAGCCCACTGGTCATGCGGTCGTTTGTATAAAGGCGAATGCACATCTGCGAATCCAGCCCAGTTGCCGCGCAGGTCGTACGACATAACGTGGATTGCGTCTAGTTCTCTGAAAAAAATATGAATATAATGATGACATTCGCGAACTTTCCCAGTGGCAAGTCTGTTACAATTTTAAGAATTTTAATGTAGAATCTAACCCCGTTTGCCGTAAAAGATTTATTCGTTTTGCTTAATCTAACAATTTCAATCAAGTGAGACACACATTCCGTATTAAAATAGTAAATTTAGAAAGGAAAAATATCGTTTGAGGTGGGAATTTAACCCGCTGCCATAGGATGCTCTATTCCTCTAAAAGCTGAGCTACTCAAGCCAGCCTCTGGCGACGAATTATACTTAAAATATTATTAATGTCTTATGGAGACACCATCTACCGGAATCCTATATAAGGTCCATTGGGTACAGAAACATGTATAAAAAACACAAATATATAAAAAAGAAAATATCACAATTGATCACGTAATAACCAACATTTAAATTCAAACAACATGTCAGCTTGAGCACTTAAGTTACCCGAGCTTTATGGTTTGTAGTGATCTCTTTGGATGTATGTATGTAATCATAATTCAGTCAGACAATTTAAGCTATATGCCCATAGAGCAGTAAACAGAATAATCAAAGTTAAAAATCAAGCGGTAAGTCATTATTAACATAAACGCTTTAACACTCACAGCCCCTCACTAAATTCGACTAAACTCGGTGCCGGAAACAATCACATCACACACACAATCACAACCAGAACCAGAAACACACATTTTTCCTTGGGGAGAAAACTACTGTTCCCGCTGGGGATCGAACCCGATACTTCTGCTTGGAATGCGAGTACTCAACTAAGCCAATGGGCAAATCAATTAACAAAATGCGCCAACAAAGAGCGCCTGGTTGAAGCGACGCGTGATCAAAATCCTGGCACTTATTTAGCTCAACGTATTAGCATTGCAATTCAGAGAGGCAATGCCGCCAGCATGATAGGAACGCAACCCACTGGTAGTGGGCTAGAGCACTTGAGTTACCTATAGGCTTGATGTCTTGTAGGTAACTTGGTTCTTTGCTGTATATAATTTAGTTTAGTTTAAGGAAATACAGGCAATTGGCCCGTAGTTTGGTAGGTAAAAGATCTATATTCAAAAATGAAATTCATTTTAGACACTTAAAATAAACTCCTGTCAACAATCTCGAAAGCAACTTGGACTTGAAGAATTTCGAACTAAAAGAAACTGACATCATTCAACTTGTTTCTTTTTCTCTAATTCATGGAGGGTCTTCGTATAAATTCATTCCGCAATATAAATTCACAAGAGGGCATAAACTTACATTCTTAGCGACGACGCCGCTATACGCTTTTATGTTTATGGTTCATAATAAAAATACTCGGTGCCTTGTGATTTGTAACGTATTGTATAAGCACATGATTCGATACTCTCTTAAGATGTTTTGTGTAATGTTTCTCTTTTCGCGTCTTTACGCTATTTGCAGTAAATATTTTACAGTAAGGATCTCTTGCTACAACTGGTTGGTGTAGGTAAAGGTTGTAATCAGCTTTGTTACACTCGTTATATTCATGTCAAATTTTTGTAATATAATTCTATCTACTGGACAATTATGTATGCCTATGGTGATGGGCTTGAGCATTTGAGTTTGATGTTGAAGGTTGATGCCTTGAAGGTAACATAATAATTTATATGGGACACTCCGAAGTATAATCTACCAAACAAAAAAAACATCAAAATCGATTGATAATTGGCGGAAATATCGCGTAACATACAAAAAAAAACATACTGTCAAATTGAGAACCTCCTATATTGAAATGCTTGCAGCGCTTTAAGCTACCACAATATAGGTATAGGAAATAGTGATAAAGACCACTTACTGACACAACTCTGGCACATGATACCCCTCCATGAGCCTGAAGCTAGCCAGAGGCACTGCAGCGGTAAGCTCCCAGCCCTTCCCAGCCCTGATGAAGGCTCTTCTCAGTTCCTGTACGAAGTACAAGAACTTGTCCTTGTCAGAGAAGGAACCACCACGATCCGCTGCACCGGGATACTCCCAGTCGAGGTCGAGACCATCGAAGTTGTATTTGTTGAGGAAATCTGCAAGAAGAAAAAGGAGTGTTGCGTATATTGTTGTTTTATTAATACAAGATCACCAAGTCTTGTATTTTAATTAAAGAGATGAAATTTAATTTTAGATAGTTGCGTTTAAGGATTTCATATTATAATGAAATTTATTTTATTAGATACAAGTATCTTTGTAGAGGGACGACTATTTTACAGAGTCCACAAGAGAAAGACCACGCTATTGCTAGCATAATCGCTAAGTTCTACTACTAGTTCAGCTGGAAGAGTTAAAATTTCTGGAAAGCACTTAGCTGTGACGGACAAGCGTGACGCGTACCATCAGGCGAGTGACATTGCAATCATGTTAGTTTCATAAAAAAAATACAAATATATTATTTCGATATATATCAATATAACTTTATAGCTTGACTATTTAATTTAAAGTCATTCTGGAATATTATAACTGTACTGTGTTTCATTAATTATCCTTTCGTAACAACTATTCTTGTGTAAGTCTTATCTTACGAACACTTTCCTAAACGACACTTTTCCTGGACTATGTAATATTGTGTTGATACTAATCTTCCTTTGTTTCGCTAGATAACTCTTATTACGTATAGACTTTTAAAATGTTGTATTCTAAGTTCAGGCATTTGATTTTAACGTTGGAAATATTGCCAGTGTCTGAAGCAATTTTAGCACCATATAGCGTCATAATCCCCATTAACCCGAATTTGAACCCGTAATGGGGATTATGATACTAAAAGTCTCAAAATCCCCATTAAAGGGGATACCTAATGGGGATTTCGACACTAACCCCATCAAATTTTAATAACTCCTACACTATTTGGGATAGTTAGTTGAAATTTTGCATAAGTATATGTCATATATTGAAGATAGAAAGTGATAATTTGAGGCTAACACTAATAAGGATCAGTAACCACTCAGAAAAAGACTCTGTTTAGATTTATGACTTGACAGATAAATTAACTTAGCAAAAATATTAATAGACACAGGTCACCAATGGTACCGAGAGGTAATGATATCCTGATGATGTTACACGAACAGTAAAATAATGAATTATAGATTTCTTAGTTGGAAGAAGAATCTGTGGGTCACTATTTTAACCAATGGAACGACAATTCATAGTAATAAGGCTAACCAACAACAACTGTTACTATCACCTTGAATGTATATACCGTATGCAAGACACGAGCCGGAAGTCTCGAGAACGGATAGCTCTAAGACAGTTAGAAATATGGTCAGTCTTACCAACGACGCTCCTAATGAAGGCCATTCTTGTGCTCTTCTGTGCCACCATGTGAGAGTATTTGGAGCCACCCTCCGCCCAACCGCCCACGGCCACCGTGAATTTGACGTTTGGATGCGAGGAACGCAGGGCGGTGAAGTTCTTGAAACCATTCTTTTCCACGTCCAACTAAAAGAATTATCACAGGAACATTATAGGCAATTACTCTTAAAAGACTCTACTATACGGCACGTGAACCAAAATCAAGTAAAGACTTACTGAAAGGTAGTAGAGGTTGTTAAAGTTTTACTTTTATTCATACAAAAATAAATTAAAAGTATTCAATTGACACTAGCAACAATAAATACATATTGAATTAGTACAACGACCAACTTAGCAATAGTGCCTATATATAAGCTGCAGTATAGCTGCAAATAGCAAAGGTATCTTGAATAGCAACGATCAGTTATATTGGACACTAACTGTAAGTATGATATAATTATTTGCTTTTTTTATGTACGATAGGCAATCATTTGACCACAATCTCACCTGATGAAAATTATTCGCTACACAAATAATTACAATAATATGCGGTAAAGCCATTGATTCAAAATAAACTAGTATATTAAACGAGAAATTAGCTCGGTTTCAGATCATCGAAATAAAATTTTTCAAGTAGTTCAGTTTTTATAACATACGTTTCTTCACATCAGGAAGAAACTACTGTTATGAAAACTGAGCTCTTGTTTGATTCCTTATTCTGATTCAAGGGTATAATTTCTTATAGTAAATAGGCTAGCAAGCGTCCCCTATACTATCCCCTTATTGTTAAGTGGTACGTTGATATGGTCGGAGTTGTTACAATAGCTTTCTATCTCGGTGCTCGCCTACAAGTACTTATTTATGCTCTTAAATCACACTACAATACATATTTTAACCGACAGTTCACAAGCAAAAAATGCGTCCCTATTTTTTCCAACACAAAACAATGCATTTTCCTTTCCAGGACAGTGAACACACGATATGTAGAGTTTTTGATGAGTGTACACTGCGCTGCCGACTGGACTGCTACAAAGCATTTTACATTCGCAACCCGCATCAAAAACGAAGAGATAAAACAAAAGAGCCTTGGTCTGAATTAGCAAAATAAACAAGAAAATAATGTAATGGAATAAAATTATTTTGTTTTGAGATTTGTGATGGACTCTTTCGGAAAGTTTGTCTTGGAATCTACTACATCTTTGCCAATGACTGGCAAAGATGTAGTATGCGACAAGCAAAAGTATGCAAACATTACTGTATTTTTTGAGGTCGCTTTCAGGACCATGTATGTGTCCATGATCATCATCACCATCATGCTTCTCGCAATATCCATCTAACACAACCCTTCACACTGGAACTACTATGCCAGCATTCCAGGGCAATGCTCCGGTTTGCAAAGGAAGTAGGATGGCTCGGGTGAGAGCTGGCAGGAGGAAATGCACAATACGACCCAGGAAGGGAAGTCAGTGCAGAACTTATCGCCCCCACTCAGAATTACAATGAAATGCAGAAATACAGTACTTCGGATTGAAGTACAATATTTGTAGTGCAATTGAATCGATACAAATCGAACAATTGAAGTTTCACCGGCTGGCACTATTTCTAATGAACAAGCAAGCCGAGGAATTTGCTCGTTACGTCTTTTAGGTACATGATAAAAAAAAAAATAGAAGTACATTAGAGATAAGACTGCCTGTTGTGACATTTAATGTATTTTTTTGTAGCCCTTTTTCTCATCTTATGAAATGGATCAATAAAATATGATCTATTCATATTATTTGGTCATATTTTATGGGTCTTGGTTGAAACACCGCTTAAGTGTTCCTATCTATATTCACAAGTTCTTTGTAATAGCTTGGAACTAGTGTCAAACTATTTCAGTATTTACCTCAGGATCTATGATCAGAACTTCGCTAGTCTTCTCCGTGACACCAATGAAGGAGTAAATGATGTGCGTGCAGAGATCCACGGGTATATCTTCAATGCCGTATCTTCCGACGCCAGGACGGTATACCGCCCAATTGCTGAAGTAACATACTATGCGCGCTCTGCTATCCGCTAAAAAATCAAATAATTATTTTATTTTTATTTTGCAAAAAGGTAAAAAAAGTGGACTTAATGCTAGGAGCGTACCACCGGTCAGTTTCCTTACTCTTCAATTTCACTAATTCACCAGTTCACTCATTAGACAGTTTCTTAAGGTCATTCTCTACCAGTCAAACACATGGTAGGGAAGAAGAGTGGTGTAGGCGTGCATCAAAAAGGTATAGAGCGGGAGGGAAACAAAATAAAGTAGGGTAATATAAAGTAAAAGAATATTTCTGTAGGTACTTTAGTACAAAACACTCGTTTAGTTTGAGCGTATTTATACAGATAAATGATATTATATTCGAAGCCGTGTCGTCTTGAGAAGAGACTTTGCTCTCCATTGCAATGTTAATTTAATAATACTCAGATATACAGAATTTACTCTAGTGTTTTGTGGTCGCGCTTTTTTATATATTATACCATAAAGTCATCTCCATACTTTTCTCTAACCGAGAAAACACAACATCACTTATATTTGAACGAATGTCTATGTTCAATCGAAATTTCATCCAAATCCGTTTACCCGCAACAGCATGAAGAGAATACAAACATAATAATCTTAATATTTAAGTTATGTGTTTATTAATTCAAATGCAATATCTATTTACTCACAAACATTTGGATTTCTATTATTATTCGCGTGATTAGTGTGAAGTGTGATTTAACGTAAGAATCTGTGCAGTCGCTCGTTGCTACATTTTTTCCTAATTGAGAATTTAATAATGACAAAACACAAATATACTCCAAGTTTTAAATCTAGAGCCGACTGTGATAGGCCTTTAGAAATATTTAGAAAATGTAATTTTTTTCATACCTAACTACGAGCCAATTGCCTATATTTCCTAAAACTAAACTAAAACTATGTACAGCAAAGAACTAAGTTACCTACAAGACATCAAGCTTATAGGTAACTCAAGTCCTTAAGCCCACTACGGTAGCGTTCCCGTCATGCTGGCGGCATTGCCTCTCTGAATTGCAATGCTAATAATTTCAAATATTTTTTTTAAGATTGATCTAATTGACAACAGACTTAAAATTTTAAAATTAAAAAAACTAAATGCAAACCGATAATAACAAAAAAATAATCTGTCTTAATTACGTCTTCTGAATTATATTTTAATATAATCAAAACGTATAAATAAAACAAAACAAATATTGTGATATAAAAGATAACGTAACTTTTCTAAGTTACGTTATCTTTTAGTACATGGATGACGAGCTTTGCTGGTTTTTTTTTAAACACGTTTTTTTAAAAATGAAAGCTACCTAGATCGATTTATCGCCCCCGAAACCCTCTGCATACTAAATTTCATGAAAATCTTTGGAGCCGTTTCCGAGATTCAGATTATATAATTATATACAAGAATAACTTGTTTAAAGGTATAAAATATCAGAATATATGAAACAGTTAATTTGTTTCGTTACATTTATTCGTGCAACTATGTTACCAACACAGCTATCCACATGCACTATCAAACATTGTTTCAATACCGTAAGATTATCTCAGTTATGTCAGATAATGAGGTTTATAGGAAAACACTACACTGTTATCTCACTGACGCAGCTTACCGTTAGATATCTGTTAGGATGCTAGAGTTTCAATAAAAGAGAGTGCAAGATGCTTGCATCTGGTTTTTCTTTATTATTTGTAATATACAAATAAATAGCTGTATTGCTGTTGGTACTATACGCAGATTATTTCAAAATTGAACATGACTTTAACAAAAAAAACAAATAATGTGACAGGAAAGGTAATAAGATTAATTACAGACTCCAGATTTCATTTACTTCCTGCATCTGAATAAAAGTTTGACAGCGGTACAACACAGGTTCGCTACCTAACACGGCTACCAAATAGTATGCTTCTATAGTCATAGTCAAGGCCAAAATCAAGTTTTTTAACTTTGTATGATTTGCCTACACTATGCACATTTACTAAGCATTAGATTTACGAAGTAAGATTAATAAATACACCGTTATTACACATTAGCACTCGAAGAATCACAGGCTTTAGAAAATTATACAAAATCAACAACGCCATTTTTTCACTTTCGCGCCAAAACTCTCCCGCCATGCATTGCAATATGAAAGAGGTAAAACACTTTTTCTATACGCTTAGAAAAAGTTCTTTTTTACCTTATAAAAACTTCTTGGATATTGTTCGACCACAAAACAACATGACACGAGATTTTTATAAATTTTATTTATTTATTTATTACCAACATGAAAGTTTAACAAAATATTCAAAATCATGCATCTGTAAACCTCGTAAAGATTTGTCTAGATGCAAGGTCCTCTACAATAATATAGGCTTAGCAATAACAAATCGGTAACAATATACACGTGTAAAGTGAGTTTTTTCTAATTATCCTTATTATTGAGTAGGTAGTCATTAACATTCCGTATTAGAAGCAGGGAGTAATAGTATCCTGTGATTAGAAGATTTCCCTTTATCAAGTGCACTGAATAAAGATAAATGTATAAAAATAATTAATCAACGTTATGATCATGATATAAGTCTTTGAACGAAGTTTAGGGCTGAAAAAATAAATGTAAAAGCGATATCGAATCCCAGCAAAACAACATTCAAACATTATTAACCAACATTTAAGTAAAATCAAAAAACTTTTTTTAAATAGGTAAGTAAATGCGTTTATAAAAAGAAGGCTTTTAACTATATGGTTGTTTTTTCGCATCTGTACACATACGTATTATATTATTATATTTGTAACTTGATACATACAAGTATCAATGAAAGTACAAATAACTAGATCTACCTTACAAAAAGTGTATGAAAACACGCTCAGAAGTAACCTGTTCTCGTATTCCGTAATCTCACATACCATTATAATGCGAGATCGTCCTAATGCACGTTGAAGATGCACCTGCTACCATAAACGCGGCACCAGCTTAAAATATCAAGCGGTTATCTTGCCCACGGTCTGATTAACTTAATATTACCGGTATAGGTTTACGGTATTCCCCATGGACTATAATAGCAAAATGGACAGCAAAGCGAGTGCGTAAATGTTTATTGATATACCTACAATTATAATAAAAACCAATTTTTTGTTTGCTGCCCGTTGACTACTTATCACATCTTTATACTCCACACTAATATTATAAAGGCGAAAGTTTGTGAGTGTGTTTGTATGATTGTTACTTTTTCGCGCTCAACCTGGCTGGACCAATTATCAAGAATTTTTTTAAGGAGGTAGAAGTCACCCTGGCCTAATACATAGGTTTTATCCCAACAATATCCCCCAACCCCAACCCCACCCGTATACACTGAAAACAAGCCTTATGTAGACGCTGTTTAAGCAGCTAAGTGTTTCCCAACTGCAAAACATACATATTTTATTTATATTAACAATCGCTTAGTTTAGGCATGCTTTGTTGATAGATAACACTATGTTTACCGGTCTTGTGATTAACTAATACTTACACATATACAGAGTGGGTGAAATGGGCTATAAATTATCTCAGTGCGGGCTTAGAGATATTCTTCAGAGAATATAAACAGGTATAAACTTGTTTATATTCTCTGAAGAATATCTCAAAATTTTACTTCAAAATTTCTCAATACATGCAAGAGGAAATGCCGTCGTTGGTGAGCGAACTAATATCGGATTATGTTATTAGCAGTACCGGTATTAATAACTCGAAATCAATCCTCAATACTCACATGCAATAGCGGTGGATGATACCGCCAGGACGGCCAACGTCGCTAGTATTGCTCGCATGATGCACCTGGAATATTAAATATAACTTGAAATGCAACTGTGGTTTCATTTGTGCTATGAAACTTTGAGTGCATAAGTCATTGGTATCGGTAATTTATCATAACTCCCTTATTTTGCTGTATACCTTATGTTACTGTATATGTTTTATGTATTTTACAATGTTGTATTCATATGTAATACGTCTATTATTTATTATTGTGTATAGATTTTTTTAGATATAAATATTTTAGTTTTAACTTTAAATTTTATTTAGTCATAAAAAAAATCTTTTAATTGTGTCATATCTTTACCACTTTCTTATTTTTGATGCATGCCTACAGCCTTCGCTTTTTAACCATGAGTGTTTGATTGGAAGAAAATGCTTATAGCGTTAAGTCCACCCTTTGTACTTTTTTGGGCAATAAAGAGTTAAATAATAACAATAATAATATAACAAATAAATTATGCACATTGCGTATTTTAACTGTAACCATGTAAATGAATTTATGTCCATCAGATATTTCTGACAACCCATGAATCTAACTTTGACTTGACGCAGACTATGCAACAAGTATAATTAATAATTTATAATGGTTATATTTTAATAAAACTTTTATTAAAATATAACCATAATGAATTATGCTTATAGTTATTTTTTACGCTTTTACACTCACAGCCCCACGTTAAGTTCAAAAGACATTTATCTTGTATGTTTATTAATATTACTTGGAGCCAAAAGCACAAATTTCCAATTAGGTGATTAAATTGAGCAACAGTCAGAATTTGAACCCAGGACCCGTGACGTGAGAGCAAAGACTTATTCACTGCGCCAACGCGATCACCAATATTATATTGTTCGAGACCAAACGAATACAATAATATCTTCAGTTCCGAGCATTTCCTGACTCCATAACTTCTTACAAACGTGTTTAAAACGTTACGTATATACGGAAACGACGAAAAATATAGATTTATAGATATAACTATTTATTGAACCTAACACAAAACTAATAAAACAACAGTTTCTTGTTTGTTATGTGTAACAATCATAGGTATAGTTAAAAACGACTTTCCACTATTTCGCTTCTGCGAAACTAAAAATCATTTAAGTGGGTAAGTATAGAGTAATTTGTTGCTGCATTTCATGTTTTTTTTATGCATGATAGTCAAGCATTTGACCACCATCTAACCTGATGGAAAATTACGTAGCGTCCGAAGATAAAACATACTTGCCCAGATACCTATTCACTCTAGACTTGAAGTCTCCCATTATACCATTCGGGGAACAAAGACGCGGGCGATGATGAACGTATAAGCAAAACGCTTCGAGTGAACTAGAGCTATGTCGTCCATAAATGGATGATGTTTGATAGTTTGTCTTGTCGTTCGATGGTATAAAGGGCATGGAGGAAGTAACTTGTTTTTATTTTACTTATTTCCCGCGTTTTTTTTCGAATATATACATAAATTTGAGGCTCGTAATCTTGGTAAACCGAGATTGTGTATTACACATTCCTCATTCGCGATTTATAGACGAAAAACATAGTATTTTATGGCGGTGTTATGCGTCCTTATATATGCGCGCTTTGTTAATATTAAAGTATATACAGTTTGTACGAGTAATACAATAACAATGCAGTATATACATAAACATCCAATGTAGACGAAGAATTCATTCTGTGTTTTTTAAGTGTGTTTTGTACTAATGACTAAGTTAAGATTACTATTGAGACCGATCTATTCTTGATACAAGCGTTATTCAAAAATAACAAACGCTATCACACTCACAGCCCTACAAGTCGGTGGGTGCCTGAAACATTCACTTTACACATACAATCACATCAAGAACCAGAAAAAAAATCCACTGGGGATAAACTAGTGTTCCCATTGGGAATACCAGTACCCGCTGCTTAATAGGCGAACCCAACGAATGCAACGGCCAATTCGTTTAAATAGACAGGAAACGTTGGCTTTGAACCCACTCAAATTCAAATTTGGTCTCATAAAGAGATGCGCCATGCAAAACCGCGTATGGATTCAGAATAAAAGAAAACACAATCAGGTACTTAAAGTAATTTTGTGAATATTTACAAAGTACTTTTGCAGCAATTTCTACAATATGGTTGTAACATAAAAGTCTTTTTTCTATTTAGCTTCTTTTGAGTATATCAATATCTTCTCAAGTCCCCTTAATCCTTAATCCTTAGTGCAAATTAATCTCTTTAAATCTCATCTTAAGGAAAATAAATCTTCCTCAAACAGCCTCCGTCCATCTTTATCAAACAGAGATCAAACAATCCACACAGTGTAGAAAAAGAATAGCACACATATGGGTATGTATTTTATTTAACAGCCTCGGTGATAAACGACAGTCAACAAAAGCCTTTTATTTTCTATATTTTCAACGAAAACCGAATAACAAACGACCAAAAATTTGGCGGAAAATTTTCATCCGGAAAATTAAATGTAGGAATTTTTCATCAAATATTCGTGTGGACAAAATACTACGCGTGTAACAACTTGGAGAATTCCGAAATAAATGCGTGATATAAGCTGATATTTTTGTATTTTAGTATTTAGTGAAGTGACAAATAAAGCTGTGGTAGACATTCCACATATGCGGACGAAGCGTTTTGCTTTCACATTCATTGTGCGAACCGCAAAGGAATGAAATTCCTTGCCTGAGTCGGTCTTTTCTGATGAGAACAATCTGGGTGTGTTCAAGTTACGATTGAATAGGCATCTCTAGGCAAGCTTGCTCCATCGTCAACCACATCGTCGCTTACCATCAGGTGAGATAGAGACCAAAACTTTTCCTATCTTGAATAAAAATATTTATGGGAACCAATTATGTTATCAAGAGTTTTTTGTAATAAGCAGGAACAATATCGTCCTGTGCTTATACAACTTCTACGAATAACTGAAGAACAAGCACTAATTGTATTGTATGGAATATCTTCGCCTAGTAGATGCATATGGTCCAGTTTATAACATAACATAAACGCTTTAACACTCACAGCCCCACACTAAGTAAAATTTAAATAACTAAGATTATTAAGGGATTCTTTTTTTTTATTTAGTGTAGGCTAACATTTGATCAATATCTCACCTGGTGGTAAGTGATGATGCGATCGACGATGGACCAAGTTTGTCTAGAAGATACCTGTCCACTCATTACTTAAAGACGCAATACACTTTTCGGAAAACGCAGACTCAGGCAAGGAATCCCATTCCTTAGCGGTTCATATAGTAACTGCTAAATTAACTGACGGTTAGAAGTGGAAAATGACATAACAAATAAGTATAGAGATTGTCTGATCAAATTGAACTCTTCCCTGCCAAAAATGACAACAGATGGAGTGTCAAATACTAACACAAAACAATTTTATCCGGTTATTTTTGCGATAGAAAGCTACATCTACAGCTTCACGTTTCGCAGATAGTCGATGCTCTAACATGTTAACTATGCAAATGTGAAGGTCATAGTTTTTTAATTAAAACATCGATAATAAAGCTTTCTCTCTGTCACACAGATACTCGATCCTGTCAACACGTTCTCGAGTACCTACTTAAGTACACACGAAGCCAGTTCCGAATGGGACGGGCTGTAACGGATTGTATAACGGGACTTGTGCTCTACATGTGTCAGTTCTTGCGACCCAGTGTGTACAAGCCATTGTTTAATTGAGGCTGTAGGTTAGTGTTACTATCGAAAGGAGATCGAAGTTCTATGAGATGAATCTAAGAGATCAACCTATTGTTATTACCAGACTTCCGCGAAGAAAAAAGGAAAGTGACGATGTATGTAATTATGTTCGTTTATTCCTTATAAACATGTTGACAAGTAGGTACAGGGTTTAGACATCGAGATAGGAAATAAACCTACATTACTTTAGCTACAACATCCTTGGGTTTAGATTATTAGAATTTGTCTCTACGGTTGAAAAAAAAATGGCGTCCATAGTACTCCATAGAGAAGTAATACAAAATAATTAAACGCAAGCAAAGCTTAAAAAAACCGACTTCACCGCTTTATCATCGGAACCTTGATCAGATTTAATGTATAAACACGCATTATTGACTATAACTCAAAAACTAGAGATCAGACCTTGATCAAATTTTAATAGGACCACATAAAAAGCACCAGCTTTCAAATAAATAGAATCATCAAAATCGGCTCACAACGAAAGAAGTTATGAGGTAATTTTTGAAGTCGGGTAAACCAGAACATCGTCAAAGTACGCATTATTCGTCACAAAATTTAAATGGGACCAATTAGAAAGCAACATCTTTCAAACTAATGTTCGAAAGGCAAGCGTTTGACCACAATGTCACCTGATGGAAAAGGCTCTAAAATAGCTTAGAACTCCTTTCTTGACGACCAAGTTGGCGCAGTGGGCAGATCCCCGCTCTCTGCGACGTGGGACCTAGGTTCGATTCCCGGCAAGTGCACAAATTCCTTTCCAAGGGACATTTGTGCTTCTGGTTCTGTAATTGTGTGTAATATGTAAATGTGTCCGGCACCCACGATACAAGTCTTTGAACTTAGTGTGGGTTGTGAGTGTGAATGCGTTTATTTGTTTGTTTTGTTTGTTTCTAAATTTACTACTTTTTAGTTCTGCCTAGCATAGTGAATACTATATTATACTAGCTGCGCCCCGCGGCTTTGCCCGCTGTTATCAAGGTAAAAAGTAGCCTATGTGTTAATCCTAGGTATAAGCTATGTAGTATGTACATTCCAAATTTAATCCAAATCCGTTCAGCCGTTAAAGCGTGAAAGGAACAAACATACAAACTTTCGGATTTATAATATTAGTACGATAAAAAAATGTAGTTAGAAAATTTTGTTTTTGGGCTATCAATAATAATTAATCAGACGGATTAATAGTAACCTCCTATCGCTTTAAGTCTCTCGAACCAAATAAAATACCATAATTCATATTTAAATGTTGAGTACTTATAGAAGATGCAACGTCCTTAACCCAAATGAAAATGTAACCGATACTCGAAATGAACTTTCAATTCGTTATGTTAAACAATAGCTAAGAGTGTCACGAACGTCGCATTTAACATAAGACAATTTGCAGCTAAATAAGACAATTACGGAATGTCAAAATAATTCTGAGCAATAAGATAATGTTGGAGTTTTTCCGCGAAAGTGAAAAATGGCGTTGTTGATATTGTAAAGTTTTCCAAAACCTGTGATTCTTCGAGTGTTAATGTGTAATAATGGTGGATTATTAACCGTTAATACTTAGTGAACGTGCGTAAGTGTAGGCAAATCATACAAAGTTGAAAAACGCGATTTTCACCTTTGTTCCAAAACTCTAATAGAAGTTCTAGTAAAGTTTCTACCACTTTACTATGGCATGACTTGACTATAACTGGACCTTGACTCTTTTACTTGACTTTAACTGTGACTAGGACTAATGATATGAAATACACTTGAAATATTATATTATCACTTGACACTAGCTAAATGCACAAGATTGCGAAGCCTAAATTAAAAAGAAAAAAATAAGATAATAGTGTAGTACTGACATTTAATATAATATAGCTTTTACTATCTATGGGTCAATTGTCTATATTTCCTACAACTACTATCTACTAAACCAGAATTTACTTTAGAGGTAGGTAATCCCATATACATTTTATTGAAATCGATTAAACCAAAATCAAAATATAAGCGGCGAAGTCGCTTTTTTAAGCTTTGCTTGCGTTTTAATTATCGTTCTAATTGGAATTCAAAAAATGTCGTGAATTATTTACAAGAGGCAAGTTTTTTTACCCTTCCTCCAAAACTGTTTATCAAAGTTTTAAAGGACAAAAAAACATATGAAAACTTTCTATTGTATTACAAATTATTGTAATAAAACCAGTAGACATTATTTCATTTTAAATCGTCGAAATCAGTTCAAATATGTACGCCACATAGCAAAACCAATGTAAGATTTTCCACGAATAGATATACGATTTAAGTACCTACTCGAGGATGAGTTGGTACTCCATTGTATGACGTAGCTTTTTAGGAATTGTTGGCAATATAATTTCAGGTGTTTTGTTATTAAATTAATCCATAAGTTTTAAAAGATGATTACTACTAATAATACACAAACTTCAGATTTTGACTGACTGGTGACTTAGGACTGGTGACATAGGTTTTACTAAATATTAGCTATTTAGAATAATTTAAACGCAAGCAAAGGTTAAAAAAACCGACTTCACCGCTCATATTTTGATTTTGGCTTTATAAATATTACTTTTAGGATCGATTTCGATAAAATTTACATGAGACCACCTCTAAAGTATAATCTACCAAACAAAAAAATAATTATCAAAATCGGACTACTCTGTAAAAAGATATGCGTGATCATACAAAAAAAACGCGTCGACTTGAGTACCTTCTCCTTTTTTGTGAAGTCGGTAGAAAATATTTGTTACATAAATGCACATAGAATGCGGAGCCAAAACTAAAAAAAGGATAAATCTGGTAATAAAAAATATTAATCCTACACGTTTGTGTCTCAGTGTAACAGCATCATTACTTTTAGATACCGCGTCCTTACATTATTATCTATTCTGTGACCGTGTGTCACATAGTACAAGAAATTCCGACACGCTTTGAGGATAGCACGATAACAACCCGTAGCAAATTGTTATGACGATATGTATCATCAAAGAATTTGAGGCCAACATGATCGGGGACGAATTCCTCTTGTTTTATTTGTTTCATTATACTAAGTAAAAAATATCTTTGTTCATCGAACTCTTCAAAACTCTTAAACGACGAGCAAAAAGACTCATTGGCGATAATAAGCTAGTTGAGTCACTATTGCAGAGCCTCGGTCACAGATGTATGGTCGCATTCTATCATAATATTCTATTCTATCCTTTGCACTTTGGAGAGCGTGTGCAGGAATTACATGAATGAATACCACCATGCCCCTTTTACCATCTAACAACCAGAAAACCTGTCAAATGTCATCCATTTATACATTCCTCCAGTTTGCTCAAAGCGTTCTGCTTCTATGGTCATCATTCGTACAGCGAACTCGGAAGGAGTGGACCTCATTGCCTGCGTCATTGTTCCCCGAGGGGTATAATCTGGGAGTCTTCAAATCAAAAGTGAATAGGCAAGGATGTCACATCTTCGGCCGCATCATCACTTTCCATCAGGTGAGATAGTGGTCAAATGCTTGCCTATTTAGCATAAAAAATATATATATAGGTAGTTAATTTAACTTAATATATAAATATAATATAAAGTATAGTTGCGTGGCCATAGGTCCTGGGTTCGTTTCCCGACAGGAGCACAATTCTCCATTCCATTGGACATTTGTCTTGCTGATTCTAGGTGTGATGTGTGTTATATAATATAAATAAAGTATTCCGGCACTTACTATACAAGTCGTTAAACTTAGTATGTGGCTGTGAGTGTGAATGCATAATGCGTAAGTATGTAACTATTGTTTTAACGTCCACCAAATTTAAAATGGAGTTTGTCTCTATATATCCTATGCCTCCGTAGATTGAATAAATTCCATATTCTTCATCAAAATATACTTTTATTTTTTAACACTCATAGCCCTAGACCTAGTGTAGAGCTTAGTTGTATCGTGGATGCCGGAAACATTCACATCACACCCAGAACTAAAAGCACAAATTTTCTTTGGGGAGTTATCTTGTATTTTTACCAGGAATCGAACCCGATTCCCGCTTCATAAAAGGCAAACATGCACATAACTAAGTTCCAACGGGCAGTTAAATGTTACTATATGTATATTTATTAATTTATATAAATATTTCGATGATATTCCGTAAAGTATTTTCTATGATCCTTTATTTTTGCAGTGAAAACTTCTTTAGCGACGTTGTGCACTTTTTGGGATGGGTAAAAATGTTAAACTCGCGTCAGGACACGTGACCTGATCGCAAATTCGTAAGACGGAAAATTCGTAAGACGAAGGAGAGGAAGTAATATCCCCATCTCTTTTTACCGCGCGGCGAGTTTTCACTTCAGCCGGCACTCCCGGAGTGCATTCCGTTGCTTTTTTTGTTCAATAGTAAGAATGGAAAATAAAAAAGGTATATTTGGAACATTTGCGTTGACCTCAATAAAGAACAATTTTTTTAAGTCTTCGTTCAAGTCTTTTTATTTTGAAGTTTGGATTGATCGCGTATTCATATAAATACAAATTCCACAAAGATCTATGAGCACTAAGAATGCATTGAGAGGAGAGAGCTCTTTGCTTTATTTGATTTCAATGTGGACATTAGTTTTAAGCATATAATTATTCAATCTTGTTTTGTTCTCAGGACAGTGAAACCGGTCCGACGTCTTCACAACTGCTTTCCATCATGCAAATGTATTCGCGAATTTGCACCTTGACTCATTCGAGGACAAATGTTTACGAACTGGTACTACTTTTATGATTCAGAATTAGATTAAAAAAGGTTCAAAAAACGAATAAATTTATTTTAAAAGTCGAATTTTTTAGAAGCTGCATAACTTTTTACAACAAACTTTTGACGAAATTACTAGTATGAATCATGATATTTAAATATGACTCATTCTGCTAAATTAGTAACTGATACCAAGTTATCCATCTCAATGTCTTTATATAAATCTCAATTTACTTTGACGAATAGTTATCTTTTATCTCCTTCTGAATCCTATATCTCTATCTAGATGTATAATTGTAGTAGAGAATAGTTTTTATAAAAGTGACTTCGTCTGCATGGTCTCTTGGAACTTTCATTATTGATGTTATGGTGGTTTTCACCTACACGACTTACGTCGGTCTTGATAAATACCCCGTCCCGTAGCCAACGGGAAAAAAAGTACCTATTTTCCTCCTATTGAATGATAATAATAATTATTATTATAGATTATGCTATATTTAAAGTCTAATCGTGAGATTATAAACTTAGAAGGGTTATCAAAATAGGTTTAGATGTTTTAGCGTTTGTTTGAGAGAAACGGCGATACCAGACCAGTAATACGAGTAAATACGATATACGAGTAGTTTATGAGATAAGAAGTAGGTACATACTTAGTAGTAACACGAATGAATTTACGTTCAATTGCATCTAGATATTAACATTTATTTTTTTTATATTTATAGTTTAGTGTTAATATTTTTTTGTTTGGACACCTACGAGTAATTATGTATTGTTGGTATAGTCTGGTTTCGAGATCGGTTTTAGAGTTTTGGAGCTAAATATGAAGAAGGTAGTTTTTGAATTGCTCGTTGGCTTAGTTGGGTGGCGTTTGCCTTCTATCGGGTATCGGGTTCGATTCCCTGCTGAAACAAGTTTTCCCCCATGGCAAAATTTGTGTTTCTGGTTCTGGTTGTGATTGTGTGTGTGATGTGAATGTTGCCGGCACCCACGACACAAGACATCGAACTTAGTGTGGGGCTGTGAGTTAAGCGTTTATGTATATGTATTAAAAAACGTTAAACCCGCTTGAGTGAAATATATTTGTTGTTATTATAGCCGATATTAATCCTAAGAACATTTGTTAACAATAAGTTGCTTGACTAAATATTTTCTTTTGAACTGTAGGAAAGATATAATAGAGGTACTTAGTACAGACAGGCAGATGACTTATAAGGTTTGTAAAAAGGTTCCATTTGCCAATATGGAATCCTAAAAAATAAATATCAGTTAGAATATATTACTCTACTTTAGTTTTTATTTTAGTACTCTTCGTGGAAATCGCGCGCTATTCATGTACCATCATTAGAGAAGGAAATATGAATAAATTCCAGTAAAAATTCGAAAAAACTATCAATGGAAGCAGATTTGAAATAAGTTTTTAACACAAAAAGGTAGTGGTTTTTTCAAACACAAAAATAAATACAACCGAAACCATGTATCTCTGTGTACATCTGTGATGCAAGAGGAAACACTTTTCTAAATTATATCTACTTTTTTATGCTCGATAGGCAAGCATTTGACTACTATTTCACCTGATGTAAAGTGTTGATGTGGCCGAAGATACCTATGCAATCTTGACATATGACAGATTTTACCGTTCGGGGAACAAAGACGCAAGCGATAAGTTTCACTCCTTCGCAGTAGGTACGGATAACAAACGTAGAAACGAAACGCTTCTAACGAACTTTAGATAGTGGACACATGCATCTACGAATTGATGCATATACAAAATTATATATAGTATTAGACATTATTAACTGAACAAAAATCCTTGTTTATTACAATTGTACGTGTCAGCTAACTGACATGTAAAATTGTACATTATATATACTTGTTTATGGAGATAAAATACATACCAGCCAAATTTCAAATGCATAAATCAAGTTATTTTCCAGATTTCTTGATAAGTCAGTACATTTGTGAATTTTGTTTTTATACAAAAAAAATATAAAAATTAAATAGGTAAATGTTTATATATCCCTTAATTGTTTCCCCGGTCGTGTAAAAAGTAAATAACTTGATGATATCGGTGATTCAGAGTAAACATTTGAAAATGCATACCTTTTAAAATTGTGGATTGAATATAAATACAATTTAAATTTATTTATTTATTTAAAACATGTATAGTAAATAAATGAGTAATGACAAAAAACTTGCTGCATTTTAATCAACAAGGCTTGTCTAGACAAGCATGCCACACATTTACTTTCCATCAGGTGAGATGGTGGTCAAATATGGTCTATCAGCATAAAAAAACTACTTTCTTGGGAATTTATACTTTTTTTTTTCATGGGCTTTTATACAAGTTTGACCAACAAATAACTAAAATTCTGAAATGAAATTTCCGGTAACACTTACCTTCCTTGGTACGGTCGTTTCTAGGTGTATTTTTAAGTCAACGGATGAGCTCTCAAAGTTGAAATAGCCAACACTGGAGAGCAGTTAAATGTTGGTTCTCCGCCGATTTGTGAGCTCGTTAGAAACCATAAACATCCACACTGACTGCTGGACTACTCGCTTACTTTATAACATTTCGTTTTTACGTTCAAAAGCAGCGCCAAATGATTTTATTTCACTCTCCTCGCGTGTGTTAAAATTTTTGTTGCGATTATTTATATCTCTTTGTAAAAGATTTCGTATGTGTTGGTTACAATCACATCACACACAATCATACCCAGAACCAGAAGCATAAATGTTTTAAGGTTTGTAAAAAAGAAACGCAAAAAATTAATAACGAGGTTCCGAGAGGGAAAACATTCGCTAATACGTCAGTAAACTAAATCATTGAAACGTAAGCAAAGCTTAAAATACCGACTTCATCGCTTGTATTTCATTTTGGCTTGACCGATTTCGATAAAATGTATATGGATCACCTCTGAAGTATACTCTACCAAACAAAAAAAAAACATCAAAATCGATTCATAATTGGCGGATATAACGCGTAACATACATACAAAAAAAAGAGTAAATATAACTTAGGCCTCTTCAAGTCAAGAGTGAACAGGTACCTTCTAGGCAAGCATGTCCCACCGTCGACCACATCGTCGCTTTCCATCAGGTGAGATAGCGGTCAAATGCTAGCCTATTGGTTTAAAAAAAAAGACACACACAGTCAGTCGAATTGAGAACCTCCTTTTTTGAAGTCGGTTGAAAATACCAGCCAAGAAACCGGAAAATATTCACCTCTTTTTCATAACATGATAAAATGTTCTATAAGCCTCTAATAGTTATGTGTTGTCTTATTTTTTCTGAAGTTTAATGAATTGACTCGCGAAAGAGCTTGAGACAACTAGACTACTAAAGTTATTAGAAACATATTTTCTAGTCAAAATTACAGTTAAAATGTCAAAGTTCATATTAATTATAGCTTTCACTTATAGAATGTTACTAGAATGTTAGTAAGAGCAACAAAACATTTTTATCAGTGCATATTAGAACTATGAAAGTGGAACATTTTATCTTTCTATATGTATTACTTTATTTTGATATTTCTCACACGATTTGAGAACGAACTTAATAGTTCCCGGTATGGGATTCTTGCAACGACACCTGGCCAATGATCACACCGCCTATTGCCAAAACGCTAGAGGAATAATGATGAGTGGTGACTGTTGAGGTCATCGCTCCAGAGGTAAGGTCTCCAACCGAAAGGGAAAGATACCTCCAGTTCACTCGAAGCGTTTCGCTTCTACGTTCATCATCCGTACAGCGAAGGAGTGGAACTCATCGCCTGCGTCTTTGTTACCCTAACGGTATAATCTGGGAGTCTTCAAGTCTTGATTAAACAGGTATCTTAGGAAAACATGTTCCATCTTTGGCCACATAATCACTTTCCATCACTGCATTAAAAAAACACTTCTTCAATAATTTAAACATAAACGCTTTCACACTCACACCCCCACACTTAGTTCGATAACTTGTGTCGTGAGTGCCGAAAACATTCACATCACACATACAATCACACCCAGAACAAGAAACACAAATTTTCCTTGGGAGATAACTAAACGGTCTTAAATCCAAGCACTGGTCTAACTTAACATTGTCTTTATTCCTATACCTCCTTGATATTCATTATACCTACCTAATTATGATACGACCAATAGTCGATCGATATGAAGCTACTTAATCTATAGGGCACAGATAGTGTTATTCAGACATCTAATATACAAAGAAAAAACTTTTGAAGTACAATAAACATAATTTAGCTTTCACACTCATAGCACTATACTAAGTTTGATGAATTGTTTCGTGACATTCACATCACACACACTAATGCAACCAAAACCAAAAAAGCAACAAATTTTCCTTGGGGAGAAAACTTGTGTTCCCGCCGGAAATCGAACCCGATGGTTCGAGTTGAAAACTCACCGAACTAAGCCAACGAGAAATTTGTCTATGGTTTAATAGGTCTATAGTTTATGAAAACATAAATGTAACATAAAATATTTACAAACAAACGAAACGGATCTGCAAAGCTAGTCAGCTTATTGAAATAATGTCCTCAAATAAAATTGAAAGTAAATAAATCAACTTAAGTATCGTTTTCGTTACACTTTCACTAATAGCTTTTATTTCGGATTAATGGAAATTAGACTTTAGATGTTTGTTTATTGATGATATAAAATTTGCATAAAAAGACGCCGCCTTAAAAATACTAAATCATATTAAATTGAATTTAAATTTAAATCACACCAAATTAATCAAAATGTCCTGAGTGCTTTCTAAATACATATATTTGTTACAAAGACAATTTTGTTTAACACCCTAGCACATAAAACATACTTACTTACTTATCGTCATTTTAGCAAATGAAAAATCGCCGTACTATACGAAATTGGTCTGAATGACTGATTATTATTCACTAGTCGTGCCCTAATGCTTCACCCGCACAAATCATGTTAAAAAGTAGTTTATTTACTCATGCCGTATATAAACTATGCATATTCCAAATTTCATCCAAATCTATTCAGCCGTTACGGCGTAAAGAGAAAATAAACATACTTACACACAAACTTTTACATTTATATTTAGAAAAAAATTAATTTAAAAAAATTAGAAATATTTTTATTTGGACAAAAACTTAACTAATTTGTAACACTCCATGTACTTATAACAAGTTATAGTCATAGTAGGAACACTATTGTGTGTCAACACAGCATCTTATAGTATAATTTGGCTCATACAGGTGGTTCATAAATAAACTAAACCGATCAGATAGTAGGTATTTCTCGTGTACATGGATAAACCCTAACTCCTAACTAGCTCCAAAGTTATTATAATAATATAAGTTTGATTTATCAATTATTTTCTCGTCATTATAGGTTTTTCTTATATTTGATATATCTATAAAAGTAATAAACAATACAATACTACGAAATAAAACTGTATATACCTAGTGTGCTGCCGACAGCAAGGCATGGCCCAAACTGTCGGTGGAATAGTTGTTATTATTATTTTTTTGTTTACGAACTTAGTTCGTCTCATGAAGAACACGGTGCTAGGTCAAGAGATGATAATTATTATTATTGTCCAGTTACATTGTCTTTCGTAATCTAACACACCAATAATGTTTCCACTTCTATAACTCTTGCTATTTACACAATACACTAAGTCTTATATCATCACAGAATAATTGCTACGAGAAATGCATTGTAACTTACTTTATAACATGTGCAGAAGATTAATTGTTTCATGTTGAATTGTTTGTTGGATAATTAAATCACGAACAAGTGTTTATGTGTTTGAGTAATATATAGTATAAATATTGTAACTATTTGTTTTGAGTTGTGTAAATTTTATGAAAACAATAAGTTTCTTTTTACTTTGTGCTTACATATTATTGTAAATTCTTTGGCGATGATGAAATAACGTGTCAAGTGAATTTGATTTTTGTTTTTAAATTTTAATAAATATTTGATTTTAAATTTTAGTATAACATATAGTTACTGTGTGGCAACGTACAGATAGAGATATGTCATCGCGAATTTTTTTTTTAGATACAATGTATAAATTCTGTTGTACTTTATTTTTATGTAAAGGCTTAGCCTACGTAGGCAATGTAAATTATTTTTTTGGCATATATAGACTGTTATTTAAAAAATTAAAACGATATTTTTTTACACAAAATACGTGAGAAATATCGCAGTTTCAGTGAAATGCAATAATAAATTGTTTCACAATTTCTTGGAACTTTTTTCACTGTCACTTCACGAATCCACTAACTTTAAACACTTCTGTATAGAGCTGAAAATATATATCAAAATGTACTTTAAACAAGTCGTTTATTGTTTTTTAAAACTAAAATTAGGGGTTTGTACAGACCTTAATGAAAATATTGCAAAACATATTTCGAACAATCGATTTGTTTAAAATTATAAAGCTTATCAAACTCGTCCGAACAAGAACTAAAAAATATAAAACCAGATAAGAAAACCAGTTACATAAAGGAACCGGAGTTATCAATTTATATTTTTTTATAAACCATTTTTAAATCGACAGAACAAACAATTTTACCGTAGTAGTTTTAAAATAAACATGTAAGACAAGAAATTGGGCCGAAAAAAAAAATTTAATCAAATTAATGTAGCGTATTTAGAGAAAACAAGTTTGAAAAAAAAAACAGTTATTATTAATTTAATATTTTAGTATACCGTAGTCATTTTAAAATAAGTTTGTGTGACAAGCAACATTAATAGGTCCGATACTTTGAGAACAATTTAGAGTCGACTTTATTTTGCGTATTATTGTTTTGTTTACATGTAGTACTCACGATTTGATAGCGCGTGCGCGACGATCGGCGTGCGAGTGTAACGCGTCGGCGCTGCAACGCGGTTTTATGCGCACACGCATCTTGCACAGGGTGCGCGAATGTGACATACATACAAATCACTTTCCTGTATACATCTGATAATCTATCGATATTTTAAACAAAGAAGGTATGAACAACGCCGGCATTTGCCTTATCCTTTTGTTGTGGCTCAGCAAGAACCTTATTCTTATATTGATTTATAAGCATACTAGCCGTGCACCACGACTTTGCCCGCTATTAGTAGTTAAAAAGTAGCCTATGCGTTAATCCTAGGTATAATCTATGTACATTCTAAATCCGTTCACCCGTTAAAGCGTCAAGAGGGAACAAACATACTTACACACACACTTTCGGATTTATAATATTAGTAGGATTTTAAAAGTGAAAAATAACTGTATTGAATTTCTAAATTTGTTTGTTTATTACGTTAATAGTATATTATTACGTTACGTTAATTTTGCTAAAAACCTTTTAAAATTAAATTTCCATTTGCTTGACTTAGAAAAAAAATTGTCATTGATTATTTAATGACTTTTGTTTGACCTTTCAAGGAACTATGTATATAAATGTAAATACAAAATAATACATACATATAATATATATATGCTCATGATATAATTATTGTTTTTAAAATGTGTTATATATATATATATATATATATATATATATATACGTTATCCTTGAAGCCGAGCAACTTTTCAGTAGTATCAAAATATATTCAATAAAAAAAAAACAAAAGTTCTGTAATATTATCTAAAATTTGCTTTACGTAAACGACA
The DNA here is from genome assembly GCA_948107665.1 of Lomographa bimaculata. Lineage (NCBI taxonomy): Eukaryota > Metazoa > Arthropoda > Insecta > Lepidoptera > Geometridae > Lomographa > Lomographa bimaculata. The sequence continues at coordinate 8,770,131 of OX403604.1, read as the reverse complement.
TCGGCTAAACCTGTAATGATAAAAAATGGCTTTTTAATTTTTCATAAATAGTATAATAATATTATACATACAAAGTTTTTAGTTATATACTCGTAGTTATGTAGTCGATTTGACAGAGCTTTTGTGTTGTATCTATTTATGTCATGTTTTGCCTTATTTATAGTGCCAAATAAACGTATTTCATTCATTAATTCTATTGTCGCAATTGCCACATTACAGCGTGCTGATATTATGAACATTATCTGCACAGCAGTGATTGATTTCCGAATTGACCGGTAACTAGGTGCTAACATAGCCTATCTTAAATATTGTTTAGTAATTAAGACATAAGGATGTATATAACATTTACTTCCTACAAAGTTTTAAGTGTTTTGTTTAAAATACTGAGTAGAATGAATAAAAGATGTTAATAGTGACCACAACAATGGTAGGGATAAATAATGAAATACGAGTAGGGGCTCTTTAACGGGGGATTCAAAAAAATAAATACTTATTACAAATAATTAGTACCTGCTCGTATTAGTGTAGGACTTGGTTTTTCAACCGACTTCAAAATAGGAGGTTCTCGATTCGACTGTATGTATTTTTGTTTTTGTATGTATGTTACGCGATAATTTCGTGAATTATAATAATAATAATAAACTTTATTTTTGGTTACAAATATGTTAACACTTTAAAAATAAATATAATTTAATAACATTAGTGCATATGTGTTAATTAAGGATCCCTGTATCCCACACTAGGACGACCTGTGTCGTGGGATTCAGTTACTCTTCCAAAGGTTTGACTTTTGATGATCGGGTAGACTTAAAATAACAAAAAAGAAGCCTTATAATAACTATTCTAATTACTGTTCTAAATATCCCAAGTATATATCCTACACTTAATACAAGTCTGGCGGTAAGATAATTATATCGTCAATATCGATTATCGATGTTGATTTTTTTTTTTGTTTGGTTGTTTATACTTCAGAGATGAGGCTAAACCAAAATATAAGCGGTGAAGTCGGTCTTTTCAGCTTTGATTACGTTTAAATTATTCAATCTAAATAAAAAATTACAAGGTGAATATTTTTGTTATTAAGAATTTCGTAAAGTACGTTTTTAAAGAACAATTTTGAGTAACAAAAGTAAATACGAGGGAAAATATTGTAGTCAGTTTACCGTTTTCGAAATTCTTAATAACAAATATATTCACCTTGTAATTTTTTATTTAGATAGAATAATTTAAACGCAAGCAAAGCTTAAAAAAACCGACACCATCGCTTATTTCGGTTTTGGCTTGACCGATTTCGATAAAATTTATATGGACCTCTGAAGTATACTCTACCAAACAAAAAAAAAACATCAAAATCGATTCATAATTGGCGGAGATATCGCGTAACATACATACAAAAATATGTAATACAATAATATTTATTAAAATTACGGAATTTTATTGTAATTGCAGTCAGTATTTAATACGGGATATTTACTAAATACATTTTATAAAAATACCGATCACTGATCATGGCGGGCGCTTGTAACGGTGTCGAATTATCGAGTTCTCAACCAAAATCAAAAATACTTGGAAAATATCCCGTATCAAACAATGATTAAGACTACGTTAACTTAAAAACTTATAATTGCATAGTTTTTTATGCATGTGAATATCCCAACCCTTTAAACGCGCAATACTAAACATACCCTACATCCTGCCTCCCCCACTACATACACACACTCACACACACGCACACACACACGCACACGTACGACATAATCCGCAGTATTATCAGTGGGAGAAGCCATTGGAACCTGAAATACAGTGCTAGACACTAGTTTAACACTATTCACTCAAGACTTGAAGACTCCCAGATTATATCTACCGATCCGGGAACAGATACGGGCAATGAGTTGTACTCGCCGGCCGTGTAGTTGTTTTTTTTTATACCTGATCGGCAAGCATTTGACCACAATCTCACCTGATGGAAAGTGATGATGCGGCCGAAGATGTAACACGCTTGCCTAGAAGGTACCTATTCACTTTTGACTTGAAGAATTCCAGATTATACCGTTCGGGGAACAAAGACGAGGGCAATGAGCTCTTCTCGCACCCGCACTTCGCAGTACGGATGATAAACGTAGAAGCGAAACACTTCGAGCGAACTGGAGGTATGTCAACCAAATATGGATGACGTTTGACTTGTTGTTAGATGGTAAAATGAACACATGAAATCGAACTTGAGCTTGATATAAATTAAGAAGCTGCCCCGGCGGTGTGAAGTACTGCCTAAACTTTGCAAGGATACCCAGTTTCTTAGCGGTCAGCTGAGCTCTGGCTTCGATGTAGGTACCAAAGTTTAGGCTCGACGACAAACGCCAAGACTCGCCAAGAAGGTCGAGTTTATTAGCTATCGGTATTGGAACATTGTGGAACGTCGGAGACAGAGACAGAGTAGGTACCAGGATAATCTCAAATAGAAAGAAATGGCAAGAAATCATGAAGCGAATGCGCAATACTAAATCTACGACCGCTCTGCCAAGAGCAAAACATACGAGTAGAAAGTTGCGCTAAAAAATAGCACTCTGTATATAACAAGATCCTCAAACGACAATCCCCAAAAAGTGCAATGTATCAAACAATGGGATCGTCAGTGGGCGCCGCGGGGCCGACCAACGGTACAACCAGTACTACAGGGTAGTGACATGTGGCCACTTCAAAACAGTCGGGCTGTGTTGATAACTAGGGCAAAAATACCAGAAACAAACAAGACACGAGTTAATAATAAATAATTTTCGGTAGGTACAAGGAATTGTTTTTTAAATTATATCCTTACAATTTAATAATGTTTTACAATTAAAAAATTGTATTGGAAATTTACTGAGTTTGACTCGATATCTACTCTTATTAACAGAGTAACAACATTTCATATTCACATCGAGATTAAATATATAGTTAACCTATAACATTTATCTCGTCTGAAACAATATTGTGTATAAGGTACCTAATGTAAAAAATTAAAAAATAATAATAATATCAAGATTTCGTGAAGAGACGCTCATTTTTGGTCGGGAAGATTTCCCTTGCTAGGCTCGTTTTCGCAACTATGTAAATTTTCCAAAAGACTAGGCTCCTTCAAAAACGTTGATTTGATGAAAATATAAATAAATAACATTTTAATTTGACAGAATATCGCTATATGTTTATTGCGAAAGTTCTTTTATCGACGTAGAGCGTCTACGATCGCGATGCCACAGACAGATTTTTTTATAGAATGAACCTTAAATATAATTATTACTTATCACAATCATACTATACCAACACCGTCCGAATTTATACCAATAATAAAACCGTTCAGATACACTCCCGAATTAAATTCGCACGACAGTTAATGAGCGGACATTAAACGAATGCAGTTTTATTTAGGGACGTCTTTGGGGTTGCATGTATAGCTTATAACGGAAAACGGAACCATTTAACAAAACATACTATCACACTATGTTATTATTAATCTGAAAGTTTGTGTGTAAATATGTAAGTATGTTTGTTTTCTCTTCTCGCTGCAGCGACAAAACGGATATATAGACTTCTTTTCAACTTGATAAACGCTATATATATATATATATATATATATATATATATATATATATATATAATACTTTTTACATATAACACACATATTAGTAATATGTGTGTTATATGTAATAAGTATTAAAAAGAAACAAATATTACTAAAAAAAGTGTTTTTTTAAATCAAGGTTTTAAAATAAATAAATAAATGTACTGGCTTAAACAATTTTAATTAATAGTCCGACTAAGTGCTCGTGGAGCTATGTCCACTATTTCGTGGAGCGGATAACTCTAAAAAAAGACTAAAAGGTATATAACCAAAGAACTTGTCAAGACGAATCAAACGAGCCCAAACTCAATGAGTTTATCTTGTTTAGTTCAGAAGCTCCTATGGCCATCTTCCGTCTCCATCATCAGACCAGCTCCGTGGTGCCATATCTTTGTATTGTCCCCAGATATATCCAGTTTGAGTCCAATCGGATATCCGAAAGTAGGTTTAATTTATCTTTCAAGATTTAATTTAAAAAAATTAGGCACATATGGAGGTTTGTAAATAAATAAATGTGAAAATCGAAGGAAACGTTTTTTTTTTTCATAAAAGATTTTTAGAATTTTCTTTTTTTTAACAAAAAAGTAGGTTTTTTTACAGCGGAAACCACATTCTTAATTGTATAGTTAATGAAACTTTGAAAATAAAAGTCAAGTTTTAACTGCTTTCGTGTCTTGGGCTTAAAAGTTCACTAAATATGCAATCTTACACTGTATAAATAGGGAATCCAAATCATAATCATTTCCGATGGCATAATTTGCGAACAAGTTTTTGATCATGTCCCGAAGATGCCGGTCGGGAACACAAACAATTTAATTATAATATGTAATGACACAGAACCCTCAAGGTGTGAGTCCTACTCACAATTAACCGCCTCTTTTAATGCTCTGGTGTCTCTAATTGTAATGAAAAACTGTATTTTTACGATTTCGTAAGACTTGATGTTATTGCAATATTATTATTTGTTAACATATACATTTTGTATATTTTATTGTGTTACTTTACTATACTGGAGCACAAATCTTGTACATCGTTTTCAATAAAATCACGGATTTTTTTACAATAAATTATTATCAGTGTTTTTTTTAAGATAATCTTTTTATGAATCTTTCAAAATCTGATCCGCAACCTTTTTATGTGACGAGGTGGTGGGGGTATTTCCCTGTAATACAGAACTTTTACTTCATGTGTCATTACGACACACACTGATTTTTTATCTCTGTTATTTTAGAAGGTGACCTCTATCTCGCCTGATGGTAAGTAATGATATGGTCGAGGGTGGTAAACACGCTGCTGGAATATCTTATTTATAAACATTAACTTTTTCACACTCACAGCCCGACACAAAGTTCGGTGAATTGTGGGTGCCGGAAACAATCACATAACACACAATCACACCCAGAACCAGAAAATTGTTTTGGGGAGAAAACTCGCGCTTTTACCAATGACCAAGGAATCAAACCCGATGCCCACTGCTTAGAAGGCGAACGCGCACCTTACTAAACCAACGGGCTGTTCTTTTACATTCTCATTTAGTCATTTTGGCGATAGTGTTCCTTTAATCCAGAATTTGAACACGTTCAAATTCGTCGAGTGTCTTCAAAAGTCGTCGTGATGTAAACAATTTTTAATAATATTTTTTACTTGTTAACTGTACAAGTTCACAATGGAACTTCCAATCATAGACTAAATAGACTTTTTTTATAGTTTATGCTATCAATATGGTTCTATATAAGAGCTAGCAGTGCCTTAGTTGATATAAAAATAGATAGATAGATAAACTCTTTATTGAACACCAAATTTGTGCAAAACAGAATAGAAAATAATGAACTTCAAAATAAGTGTAACAATAGGTGGTCTTATCGCTAAAAGCGATCACTTCCAGACAATCTTTGGATGGAGAGAAATTACGCAACAAAGTTGGACGTCGCGTCGTCGGTGTTTTAACATAACAAAACTCAGAAAGGTGCTTCAGATTTGACAAAAAAAAGTGTTGATATATATACCTACTTAATTATAAATAATGATAAAAAAATACACAAAACCTGATTAATTTTCCCACATTGGCACATTGTGTAAATAGGTATTTCAACCTTATTGGTGTAGATAGATAGTTACATACGAGTAGGTACATGATCATATAACGTATGGGAAAACCATTAAACTTTGTGGAACTTACTAATTTTATCACTCCTTCATCATCCCTATTTCTGCTTCTATGAACACGTGACAAAGGTCAAAATAAACCTGATTACAATTTGAACTTGACTAATGTCAAATTTAAAAACCTAATTCAATATTTATAATATTTATATTCGTTTTAAAGATATGAAAAGAAATTGCCAGTTTGCTTAATGCTTTTCGCTTCTAGGCTCATCATCCGTGGGACCCTCATCTTTGATTCCTGGAGGGTATAATCTGGGATTCTTCAAGTTGAATAAATCTTCTACGCAAGCAAGCTATAAATACCTTCGACCGTACTATCGCTTTCTATTACGTGAGATAGTAATCAAATAACATAAAAAAAATACCTCACACTTCCACAATGAGTTCGATGACGTAGGTGCTGAAAACATAGACGTCACACAAACAATCACAACCAGAACCAGGATCACAAACTTTTCTTGGGGAAAAATCTTGTGATGACGATAAAAAAAAAATTTTGTTTGCTCAAAAGACGAACGCATATCTAATACCTTTAAATGAGCAATTCTTGTATATATTATGTGTACTCAGGATCTCGGAAACGGCTCCAACGATCTTCTTGAAATTTTGTATGCAAAGGGTTTCAGGGGCGATAAATCGATCTAGCTAGGTTTCAATTTTAGAAAACGTCGTTTTTTCCGTGTTTTCAGCTGAGCAAAGCTCGGTCATCTGGGTACTAACATATTATAAGCCACTGGGCAGTTAAAAATGCTTGCTTATTCAACATAAAAAATAGTTGAACGCTTTTTAGGTAAGTATTTAAATGTGACTTATGGAAATTACGGATTTTTATTAATACCAACTGACTCACGATGAGCATCGGATGATTTTGGTAAATTCACTTTGAGTCATCACATCTGGTGATATTAGGTTTGTGGAAAATAATCCATGCAATAAAATTAATTAAAATGAGAAGGAAGGATAAATTTCGATTTATGGAGTACATTTGAGACCATTGAACGTAGGCCACGGCAGGCAACGTTAGATAGTAATCAAATAACATAGAAAATCTAGTTTAGTAAGTAACTTTTATTTCCGGTCTGCAAAGTATGTGCATTTAGCTAAAAACAGATATAATTTAATTATATTATTAAAGTTTTAAAGTAAAAGTATTTCTTATATCTGAGCCTAGTCTAAGTCACAGTCAAAGTCAAGTAAAAGAGTCATGGTCCAGTCACAGCCAAGTCATTAGTAACGTGATACCAACTTTACTAGGTAAGATGTAAGTAGGTATTGCTTATTCGAAATTCAATTACCCTACAAAGATAAGATAGTATTTTAATTGTTTAGGTCAATTCGATTATTAATTAGTCAATCAATATAATTCTAGTGAATCCTTAGTCAGGAAGGTGAATATATTTCATCATATTTTGGTGGCGTCAGACGCCATTTTACCAACAAGTGCAAACACTTATGTAAACAAAAGTACCTAACATAGACGCCTGTCCTGTTGTCTATCTGTTGCTTTGGAAACAAATCATGCAAGGTAAGTTAGATGTCATAAATAAACTGTACAGTTTCTGTCTTGGGGGCTGAGTCACCCACGTCCGTAGGAGGATACCCCTTAAGTCTGACTCCCTACACGTGGTCCCCGGGTGGTGCTAATCAGGTGACATTTGAGAGGTGGTAGAGCATTTTGTGAGTTGCTCGCCTGGCTTGCTACCAAAGTAGCTTACCACCATCAAGTTGAAAGTCTGCCGCCAAGCCAAATACGGTGTTCCGGCAGTTATCCTTGAGAGCCTGCGTATTCCAGGTCTAGTGTGTTTACCAGCTTCGATCACATCGTCACTTGCCATCAGGTGAGATAGTGGTCAAACACTAGCATGCCACAAATAAAAAAAATAAAAAAAAGTTAGCACAGTTAGTGTGTTATAAATAAGCTCAAAATCACACAAGGGCTATGCTCGGGGTTTCTCTACGAGATCGAACCAGGAATGAGGAGATCCGTAGACGAACGAAAGTCACCGACATAGCCCGGCGGAATAGCAAGTTGAAGTGGCAATGGGCAGGGCACATAGTACGTAGAACGGATGGCCGATAGGACCGAAAGGTTCTAGAACGGAGGCCACGGACCGGCAAGCGCAGTGTCGGAAGACCGTCCACAAAGTGGACAGACGACATAGTGAAGGTCGCAGGAAGACGCTAGATGCAGTCCGCTAATAACCGTACTTTTTACAGATCTCTGGGGTAGGGCCTATATCCAGCAGTGGACTTCTTGCGGCTGAGATGATGAAGTTAGATCTCACGAGATGTCACACTTCCTGATGTCCGATTGAACTTAAATTAGATGTACTTATGTATATTCAGTGACAATACAATGACATGGTACCATGGAGCTGGTCTGATGATGGAGACGGAAGATGTCTGTACGAACTTCTTAACTAAACAAGATAAATCCATCGAGTTTGGGATCGTTTGATTCGTCTTAACAAGTACTCTGGTAATAATGTATATATACATTATTAGGCCTTTTATTATTTACAACTGGTAAAAGAAAGTTTTTTTTTTTTAACTTTTTAAGGTATTAGGTTTGTTGTTTGTTTGTTATTACTTGTTTTTACATCTATTCCTACTTAGTACCGTTGAAGGGACAACTGTTCATTTATTTGATTAATAAAACCACACTGTATCTTTAATATATTTATTTTTAAAATGATAAATGTTTAAAACTACAAATAAACGATCAAAATCTATACAATAAGAAGGAATTATTGATTATAAGAGTAGCGATACAACTCAACTGTGAAGAAATTTAGCCATATTTAATAATAAATAATCCTATAATTCGTCGGAAATGATTTTACTGGTAACAATTACATAATATAAAATACACCAAACCGTAAAGATACACAATGTTTTCTTGAGCAAAAGCATTAATTATTTATAAAATACAATAGTACCTATAGTTTTTTTGTTGGCTTTGCAATCTTGTGCATTTAGCCAGTGTCAAGTAATAAAGTATTTCAAGTGTTTTTCATATTAAAGTCCTAGTCACAGTCAAAGTCAAGTAAAAGAGTCAAGGTCCGATCATAGTCAAGTCATGCCCTAGTAAAGTGGTAGAGACTTTACTAGAACTTCTATTGGAGTTTTGGAGCGAAGGCGAAAATCACGTTTTCCAACTTGGTATCATTTGCACGCTTACTAAGTATTAACGGTTAATAATCCACCATTATCCACAGTTTACCAGTATCTATACGTCGCTCTCAATCACTACACACTTTTAAGAACAAATAAAAAAATGGTATCACTCTTAATTAAGTTAAAGCTATGAATGTCTCTTATTAGTCATATATATATATATATATATATATATATATATATATATATATAATATATATATAATATATATATTAGTTTGTGTATGTTTATAATATATTATTATTATTAATAGAGGTTTTTGTATATATATTATGTATCTAATATTAATAAATATGTATAAGTGCATTTATGAATTTAAATACGTGTCGAGGTACACTACCGTCCCTGTTTGTAATATTTTTATCATCTCCCTTTGGTTGTCTGGAAGAAATCGATTTGAGCGATAAGAGCGCCCTTTGTGCTCGTATGTTATATTTAAGATTTCTTTGTAAGAGTTATTTATTTTGGTGTGCAAATAAAGAATTTATCTATCTATCTATTATCACACATTAAAACTCGAAAATCACAGGTTTTGGAAAATTATACAAAATCAACAACGCCATTTTTTGCTTTCGCGGCATAACTCTATTGTTTACTTATTTAAATTATATCAAAAGAGAGAGAAAGAGAAAGAATACATAGTAACCGGTGACGCGAGTAATATAATGTCATCTAGGCCATCTAGCGAGATATCCTTCAACGATCTCTAACAGCGATCACCAATGAGCCTATGGAGGCTCCAAACACTGCAAATATATCCTTATATCCAATACCCATGATTCTTATCAATATGAATATTAGGTATATAAAAATCAAACAACTAGGTGACATGTTTATTCACAGATATAGAATTTACATTAAGTGATGATATTATAAAAGGCAAAGATGCTTCACCAGTAACAAAAGTATAGTTAAACATGAACGAACATGTCCATTTTTTCTAAATGGCTGCAGAATAAAGTGTTTTCTGCACAGGTATTAAGGGCCAGGCATCTTTTATTAAGTATGATCTAGTGAGTATTTTATGAACACATTTTTATTATTATTTTACATAGGTTAGTACATAATAACTTAATTTTGTACTTCATAATCTAAAACTATTATTATTATGAATTGACTTATCTTTTTAATCCCAATAACGAGTATTTACAGAATAATACTTATGCTCAACACAAAAATAATGATATCCAAAAATCAAAAAATAATATAAACGTTATCAAAATATAAAGTAACTAGGAACTGAACTACTTTTATTTCTATGCCATTAGATTCTGATAGACCTAACTTTACCAATCTAAGGTCGTTTACAGACTTGCGATTGAATCAGGCTTTGCATTCGGGACGATCCACATTGTCGGGCCAATCGCACACGCGGAGTTGTTCGTTGAAGATGAGGCCCGATTGACAGCTTAAGGTCGTTAGCTTACCATTGGCGCAACGCCAAAACTAGAAGAAAAATATATGTATCTATAAATAACTATTTTTCCGCCAATAGTAAATAAAGGCAATAGGGTATATGTATATGCATCTTGTTTATGTTTTTATTTGATTTTTTAGATTTATTTTTAAATTATGGGTAAGTTTATTCACCAACACATTACCTACATTATTATTATTTATCACACTAATATTATATAATCCGAAAGTTTGTGAGTAAGTATGTTTGTCTTCGCTGTAACGGGTGAACGGATTTGGATGAAATTTTAAATATACGTAGGTTATAGATACCTAAGATTAACATATAGGCTAATTATTATATTTACGCGGGCGAAGGTGTGGGGAACAATTAGTGTCAAAATAAATATTTTAAAATGCAATCAGGTTCGGGTAATTTTAAACGCGGTCATTTTGAAGTTTTTTTATAGACCCAATTGTAGCTTCCGTAAAGTTGATTAGTCATTGAAATCAATGTGTGAACTGACGTCACTAATCAGTTTAGCCAAAGCGTGCGTTATGCTATTTTGATTTTTCAATGCATTTCTATCACATTTTATCAATTAATATTCCTAAATAAAGAGCATTTAAGTAAATAAATCATGTTAAAGTTGTAATTCTATAAGCTATAAAGATTCGAAATAATACAGTCTCGTGCATATTTCCTATTACCTAAGTTTTAATTGCACAACGTACTTAAAAAATAAATTACTATTTGAAAAGTGTACTAATAGTTATATATTTTCAACATCAATTATGTTGAAAATATATAACTATGGGTAGTTAAAAATTAGAATCCTTCTTAAAAGAAGTTATTTCTAAGTGTTTCATAAATTTCCTAGTTACCTTATCACAGCTGTCCTCGTCAGGAGTTAAGTCTTCGGACTCACAGTTACTTTCTATCTCATTCTCCTAAAAGAAAATAAAAAAAACTATTTTAATAAAAGGAGCGACACACAGAACTACATTTAATAGGCTATAGATGTCTTAAAAAATTAGTTTAGTCCATCATTTACATTATCAAAAAATATTGAACATTTTTCTTCTTCTGTCAATTGAACAAAAATAACAAAGATGTACTGCGTTGAAATTCTGCGTGAGTGGGTACACTTTTTACTCAGACGGGACGTCACGATCTCCCGAACTTTAACACTCCTTATCTCTGTCAATTTCCATTGATTTGTTAAATTAAAAAACACATGTCTAATATTTTTTGATGTCTTGTAGGTAGCTTAGTTCTTTGCTGTATATATTTTTAGTTTAGTTTTAGGAAATATAGCCCGTAGGTAGTTTTTTGATTATGTAACTGACAGACTTATTAGATTCTTTTTTTTACCCAGGCTTCATCCCTCTTGTAAATAATATCAAAATTTGGTATAAGAGAACAAAAAGAAAAATGTTCTTACATTCAGTGATTCTTCTTGCTGCTTCTGTGGACGTTTTGGTTCCCATTTGACATGTATATCGTCTTCGGAGTCTATTATTGGTGAATTCATTTTGGGCGCATTTTTAACAGGCCTCACGGTGGTAGTTGTCGGCACAGGGGATCCTTCAGCGGGGTTTGAAGGCGTCGTCGGGGGTCGGTCCCATTCCGGCTGTTTTACAGATAACTTCGACATGAGTTATATTATTAAAGTTTTCGTGAATATCAGACATTACAATATTATTAAAATACGGTTCACTCATGTCACTTGATCGAAATTGTCAGTCTAGATTTCGAGCATATACGATGCTCTTCTTCGGGATGGGTTCACGTTGCGATCTCGCGGCGTGAGTGATTGCCTTATTTAATTATATTATAGTGAGTAATATTTCCGGACTAAGCGTTTATTTATTAAATTCATACTGCGTTTTCATTTGTTCGAGCTCATTTTTTTTTGTTTTTTCCGGATTAGAGATGTCATTTATTTTGTGATTGGTTGAAATAATTCACAGTCCCACACTAAGTTCGACACACACACAATCACACCCAGAACCAGAAACACAAATTTCCCTTGAGATAAAAACATATTTCCCCACCGGGAATCCAACCCGATACCCGCTTAGAAGGCAAACGCACACCGACTAAGCCAATAGGCAGTAGTTAGCCTTATTACGTGCCATCAAGTTAGAATAATTAAAATATATATTAATTTCTTCAATTTATTTACTTACAGTTGGGACAGCATTTTCAGTACGCGGCGGAGGCACCTTGTAAGTGCTCATATGCTTGTGCAGCAGTTTAGTCAAAACGTTCTTTTCCCCACAAAGGCCTTTAAAGTCATCCATGTCGATAGCCCAAGTCATGGCTCCGAGGTACCCCTTCTGCTTGATCCAGTTCATCTTGATCTCCACGCTCTTGGGATCTTCGTAGCCAACCCACTGGGTGCCTTTGTAAGCGTAGGGACATTTGCCGCTGTCGTCCCATTTTTTGGTCCACTCAGTGTCGTCTGTGTCTACTTCTTTGCATATCTGGTGTAGCAAGTGATAGCATATTGGTTTTATTATTACCGGACCGGTTTTTAACTTAGTTTAAACTTTTTTAAATGTAAATGTTTGTTACTTACATATTTGCTTATTATACCTACTTAATTGATATTCACACACAAATCGCTAAGTCGATGTCTTGTCAAAAGTTCCAATGCTAGGGTTCCCAAGATACAGGCGCTGCTGCCTAGTTTACGCCCGTTGTTATTGCAAAATTGAATTTATTAAATGTATTTTATGTGATTTTTTTATTTTTTTATACTAGATAGGCAAGCATTTGACCGCTATCTCACCTGATGTAAAGTGACGATGCGGCCAAAGATGGAACATGCTAGCCTAGAAGGTACCTATTCACTCTAGACTTGAAGACACCTAGATTATACCGTTCAGGGAACAAAGACGCAGGCAATAAGTTCCACTCCTTCGCTGTACGGATGATGAACGTAGAAGCAAAACGCTTAGAGCGAACTGGAGGTATGGCAACCATAAATGGATGACGTTTGACAGTTTGTCTTGTTGTTTGATTGTAAAAAGGGCATGGAGGAATTATATCATGTAATTCCTGAGCACACTCTCCAAAATGTAAGCGATAGAATACCGATAGGCTTGCTACCTGTGATTATGTGACTAGCGCTGCCACGCAGCTTCGCCTGCGTTAATTAAGTTAAAAAGTAGCCCATGTGTCATTCCGGAACCTAAACTATCTACATTCAAAATTTTATCAAAATCGGTTTATTCGTAAAGGAGATGCGTGGTAACAAACATTCAAACACACACACAAACTTTCGCATTTATAATATTAGTAGGATTATGTATAATGTGATGCAAATATCTGGATAAAGATTATTATTATTATTACATTCCTCGTAGTAAATTAATTTTACCTCATAATAGGCCTTCATGCCCGAAGAATTGGTGTAAGGAGCAGGCTCGCCACCTCCAGCCTCCTTGTTGATGAACGTCCCAAGTCCGTAGTTAGTGTTGCCAGCTGACAGTGTGTAGGTCCGACCATAGAACGGAATGCCAACGACGAGCTTGTTAGAAGGACAGCCTTTTTGTTCCCAAAGAGCTAGGCCATCATTCTGAAAGACACCAGAGATTTTAAGTTATACATCGTATTTACTTCAAAAATATATCGAAAGACGGATACTTATGACGCATCTTAAAAATCAGCTTAATTATGACAAAGTACCAGGATGTGTAAAAAACGTTCACTCACAGCCCCACACTTAGTTCGATGACTTGTGCCGTAGTTGCCAGTAATATTAACATCACAGACATAATCATAACGAGAACCAGAAACACAAATTTTCCTTGGGGAGAAAGCTTGTGTTCCCGCTGGGAATCGAACCTGGTACCCCTGAATGGAAGGCGAACGCGCACCCAAATAATCCAACGGACAGTTATTATATAATAATAATTATGTTATAGTTTTAAATACTGTCTGAACAGATATATATTTTTTTTAATTCTAATTTTTAGTTAAGCTACTCTCATTGTACTGTAATAACAGTGAGGAAGAGACTGAATCCCACAACACAGGTTTTCCTAGTGTGGGAGACAGTGGTCACTTTTTTATAAACAGAAAGGCTTTGCAAATGCATACATACCTAACATGTTTTGCAATTCATCTGTTTAATTAAGCTTAAGTTTTTGATGATGAATAAATTATTAAAATTATTTTAATAATACATAATAATAACATTAATAACTACAAATCGTTAAGGTGAGTTCAGATATAGCAAAACCAAATAGCAAAATCAGCATCAAAAATCTACGGCACCCTATTTTTACAAGTAAATTTAGAATTTATGATATCAATTAGACACAAGTTGTAAATTGTACAAAAAAAAATTTACAAAATTGCTTTATATGCTTTATATGGCAAAAAGGTGCACAAATGTTTGCCAAACTTAACTTCGAACACTCTCAATCAAGTCACCTTTCAAACAAAACAATATTATTAAAATCGGTTTTGCCGTTTTGATGCTATGATACACACTACAAACTTATAACACCTATTTTTCGTCACCGGTTAAAAATATATCTATGATATGTAATGTAATGTGAGATATAACGATTTACAAAAATTACAATTTATAATCATTATATTTTCAACCGACAGCAAAAAAGGAGGTTCTCAATTCGACGGCATGTTATTTTTTTCTATGTATGATACGCGATATCTCCTCCAATTATGAATCGATTTTGTTTTTTTTTTGTTTAGTACGTTACACGTTAGAGATGGTTCCACATAAATTTTATCGAAATCGGTCCAGCCAAAACCAAAATATAAGCGGTGAAGTCGGTTTTTTTAAGCTTATAAAGTTGGTTTATTTCAGACAAGGCTTAAAATATATTGCATTTAAATTTAACATAATAATATTGTTGATTTAACAGGTATAATATATTAAACGGGAATTAGCGTGACTTACCTACGTGTTGTCGATGTCTAAATCGACAATGAAGTTACAATTGCAATGATGCCGAAACAATTGTCGATTTAGACATCGACAACGCGTAAGTCACGCTAATTCCCGTTTTAATTTTAATGTAATAGTTCAAAATGTGCGTGAGTTTTTATCCAATTATATAGGTATAATATACTAACTTTTTTTTAAATATATACTAACCACATTGAGTTTCTCATAAGGCGATTGGTCAGTTGGTCGTTTGTATAAAGGCGAATGCACATCTGCAAATCCAGCCCAGTTGCCGCGCAGGTCGTACGACATCACGTGGATTGCATCCAGTTCTCTGAAAATACACGTGTAGATTATATACATATATAATAACCTAAAGTTAAAGACATTCAACCTCCAAACAGCAGTGTGCAAACATTTCTGTGTTTTTGAAGAGTTTTTGTTTATTGATTGAAATCAAAATCAAATCAAAATCGAAATCGTTTATTCACATGGGCCCCAAAGAGGCACTCATTAAAGTTAATGAATCTATTGCCAGATTCGCAAAATTCTCGAGAAGAACCTAACAAGAAACTCGGCGGCGCATTTTTTTTTTCATTCATTTAAAAAAAAACATTCTTAATTTCTAATACATAATTTTCTTAACCTAGGTGTTATTATGGTAGTCGCTAGAAAGAGCCTGTGCAGTTTGCCTCCATGCATCCTTGTTATTAATATAGTCTGTGGTTTTATAGTATATATTGAAGTTTTGTTGGTTGAAGAGTAATGATTTCAGTGGCATAACAAGGCTTAAAGAGACTTATACCTCCTTCTTAGGCAAGAAGTAACTTGAATCTAAGTCTGATAAACTCTTCCTTAACTTCTGGATACAAGCATAGGAAGTTGGCAAAGAAGTGCCTAAGTAAATTGATCACTCGCTAGCTTGCTTGATTGTCGTAGGGGCTGATTGGGCTGGTGTCAGGTTTTCTAAGTAGAATCAGGCATGCTTAGAACCATACGATAAATCAGTTACTATACGATTCGGTTAGTTTTAGTTAAAGTTATCCAATCGTATCAATTCAGTATGTTATGTTACCGAAACGTTCTAAATAAGGGGAGGGGGGGAAGGACCGACAACTTAACGTGCCTCAGATGAAAATCACCAAGACAGGTTTCACTGATTTTTTTTAACATCACACTCACATCCCCACTAAGTTCAAAGACTTCTGCGAATGCCGAAAACACAATTCACATTCACAATTCACATCACACAATCACAACCAGAATCAGAAACACAAATTTTCCTTGGGGCGACAACTTATGTTTCCACCGGGAATCGAACCCGATACCCCTGCTCAAAAGCCAAACGCTAACCTAACTAAGCCAACGGGCAGTTCATTTCACACAGCACATTGCTGAACCTTGTCCATCAGCTACTCACTGGCACAACTCTGGTACATGATAGCCTTCATCCAGTCTGAATTTTGCCATAGGCACTGCAGCGGTAAGCTCCCAACCCTTCCCAGCCCTGATGAAAGCCCTCCTGAGTTCCTGTACGAAGTACAAAAACATGTTCCTGTCGGAGTATTTGCCACCACGGTCCGTTGCGCCGGGGTACTCCCAGTCGAGATCGAGGCCGTCGAAGTTGTACTTGTTGAGGAAATCTGAAAAAAAGAAGGAAGAGCTTATTAGAGTATTTATTAATATACATTTCAACCGTTTAAAAAACGGAAGTTCTCAATTCGAATGTGTTTTTTTTTTGTATGGATGTTACGCGATGTCTCCGCCAATTATGAATCGATATTGATGATTTATTTTTGTTTGGTAGATTATTCTTCAGAGATGGTCCCATATAAATTTTATCGAAATCGGTCAAGCCAAAACCAAACTATTAGCGGTGAAGTCGGTTTTTTAAGCTTTCCTAGCATACAATTATTGATTGTTTAATAAGAATTAAACAGTTCAAGCAATTGAGATACAAAGATCCTAACTTTCTCATTTATATAGTAATTAGAACTTAAATAATTAGTTTCAAAAATTCCATATTGTGGTGATGTAAGTAGTAATAAAGATACGCGTGATCAAAATGCTGGTACAGACTTTCTATTTCACGATGAAGGTTTGGCCATGGTTGTAGTAGTGACATGTACAGACAGGCGCGTTTGTGTGTGTAAACTGAAGGAGCGTTAGCAAAGAAATGTGAAACGCATTTTAAATTAAGCCTTAATTTTTTTCATCGTGAAATACAATATCTGTACTTATTTGGCTCAACGTATATGGTGGACATTCCACAAATGCGCACTTAGCGTTTTGCCTCTACATTCATTGTGCGAACCGCAAAGGAATGGAACTCCTTACCCGAGTCGGTGTTTCCTGATGAGTACAATATGGGAGTCTTCAAGTCACGAGTGAATAGGTATCTTCTAGGCAAGCTTGCTCCATCGTCGACCACATCATCGCTTACCATCAGGTGAGATAGTGGTCAAAAGTTTGCCTATCACGAATAAAAAAAAAAAAAACGTTTTAGCACAGCATAACATAGTTCAACGTATTAGCATACTACAGCATGGCATAGCATATCATAGGTCTCTAGTTTGCAAATCAGAGAGCCAATGCCGCCAGCATGACGATGGGAACGCTAGCCACTGGTAGTGGGCTTGAACACTTAAGTTGCCTTTAAGCTCGATGCCTTGTAGGTAACTTGAGTCTTTGCTGTATAGATATAGTTTTAGGAAATATAGGCAATTGGCTCGTAGATAGCAGGATCTTAATAAATATGACGGATTTATATCCAACTAGCCGTGCCCCGCGGCTTCGCCCGCTATTATCAAGTTAAAAAGTAGCCTATGTATTAATCCTAAGTATAAGCTATATATGTTCCAAATTTCATCGAAATCTGTTCAGCCGCTAAAGCGTGAAGAGGGAACAAACATACTTCACACAAACTTTCGGATTTATAATAGTAAGTAGGATGTTCAAATTCTATTCTTGCCATTATTTTACTACCCAGTGTGGTGTAATATATAACAATGTTTGGTAACCCCAATGCACGGTTACAACCCTTTTAACCTAGTGCTGAACAACGAACCATCATATAAACACAATATTCGACTCAATATACTCCATATTAAACGATACCACACCCCATTAAAGTGATTTATACCCAGGAAATATGGCAATCATTTGCAGATTCAAAACAATGGGTAGTTAGGGACTTTATATACAAAGCGACCCAGGCGCGCGCCCCGTACGCGCACCCGTCGCGCTACTTTACACGCGCCCTGCCCGCTGAATATATTTTGTTACCTGGAGCCTATACTTTTGTCAGCGCGAGGGGAAGCGTCGCAGGCGCGCACCTGCTTTGTACCTATATCAAGTCCCTTATGCGCCATACATTTTATCTTCACAGCGCCCGGGCCGCGCGCCTCGTGCACTTTGTATATCAAGTCACTTAGGGGTGGGTTATAAAAATTCCCGGTTCAGATGCCTCGTGCGCTTTGTCATGAACGTCAGGTATTCGGGCCTGTTCCTTCTATTCTTAACCTTAGGAATAAAGAATTTCGTTTGCTATTGTCGAGTATATACCGTCCGGGGTAAGTAGTGCACAATACTGCAGGGGGTGGTTAGGAATCGATAAAGGAGCAAATTAAAAAAAAAAAAAATATTTTTTTTTTTTTTCGACTTGCCTGCTGGCAATTCAGTAGTAATTGTCAAGTAAAGTATGGCCCTCCGTAGACAGCCGCTACAACAATAGCTTCCAGAGTAGGTGAGTGCTACGAGTGCTACGGGCTCATTAACATTAACATGTGACGAGAGGTCACACTGAAAGGCGGTTCAGGAATTACGAGAACCAATGTTCACGTGAAGCAAACCACACCTATCTAATTCTAAATACTTGTCTTCAGTAAGTAATTAGGTAGGTACCTACTACCTGGTAGGTATTGAATTCCCAGAATTCGTTGATTTGATAACTTACAACAAATTCTGGGAATTCAATACCTACCAGGTACCAATGGTTTGCTTCACGTGAAACATTGGTTCTCGTAATTCCTGAACCGCCTTTCAGTGTGACCTCTCGTCACATGTTAGTTCAATGACCCCGTAGCACTCGTAGCACTCACCTACTCTGGAAGCTATTGTTGTAGCGGCTGTCTACGGAGGGCCATACTTTACTTGACAATTACTACTGAACTGCCAGCAGGCCAGTCGAATAAAAAAAAAAAAATTTTTTTTTGGAGCAAATAAAAAAAAAATTTTTTTTTTTTTTTATTTGCTCCTTTATCGATTCCAAACCACCCCCTGCAGTATTGTGCACTACTTACCCCGGACGGTATATATAGCATAATAATATTTTAGTCAAGCGTGAAAGTTATGCATTTCTTGTAAAATAAAAGTATCTAATACCTTTAAACGAGCAATATATATATATATATATATATGTATATATAATCTGAATCTCGGAAACGGCTACAACGATTTCAATGAAATTTAGTATGAAGGGGGCATCGGTTTCGTTTATTTTTAGATATCGCCGTTTTAACGAGCAAAGATCGGTCATCCAGGTACTGGATACTTAATACATTATCACGATTAATTAATGACGAGGATGCATGGAGGCGAACTGCTCAAGCGCTTTCTTATCGACTACATATTATAGATACACCTAGGTTAATATAATTCCTGTATTAATGAATGTTAAAAAATATAATGAAAAATGCACCGCCGCGGCGCCGAATTTCTTACCAGAAAGTTTGTGTGTAAGTATGTGTGTTTTTGATTTGCATAAAAATTGGAATGTACATAGCTTATAGAATACGAATAAAAATCATTTTATTGTATATAACTGTGTACATAGTGGATATTACAGTAATTATTTTGTACCAACAGTTTGTCCATTTCGGACATAGGATCAACACATAGACTACTTTATTAATGCGGGGTAGGGTTAGTTACTTAGCAAATGTATAGAAGAATTTTATTGGTCATTTAGTAATAATTTTCCCATGCTTGTACCTATACATGATGTTTGAAGTAGTGTGTCTACTATTACGTATCTCAGATTGTAAGTACAACCACAGTATACGGAACAATATTCTTGTAAGTTATACTAGTGTTTAATATAGGCATTCATAAGATTCTATAAAGCTCTCAGTAACATATTTTCTAGTAAAAATTACAGTCACTAAGTACGTTCATTTTACATAATTGCACCCAAACAAAGCTTAAAAAACCGACTTCATCGCTTATATTCCGGTTTTGGCTGAACCGATTTTGATAAAATTTATATAGGACCATCTCTGTAATTTATATTAATATCTCACATACTCTTCCAAACAAAAAATGAATCATCAAAATCCATTCACAATTGGCGGAGATATCGCGTAACATACATACAATTAATTAAACCCAAGCAAAGCTTAAAAAACCGACTTCACCGCTTTATCATCGGAACCTTAATCCACCAGCTTTCAAATAAAAAAAGAATCATCAAAATCGGCTCACAACAAAAAAGTTGTGAGGTAACTTTTGAAGTCGGGTAAACCAGAACATCGTCAAAGTACGCATTATTCGTCACAAAAATAGACATTATTGACGATATTTCAAGAACTACTGATCAGATCTTGATCTTACCGGGCGAAGCCGCGGGGCACGACTAGTTAAAAATAATTATAATAACATTTTAAATGTTTCTGTCAATGTCAATCTGTTATTGCGTCTTGTGTCATCTTATTTTCTCATTAAAATTGTCAAAACACCATATACCCATCGAGATAGGAAACAAACCTACGGTTCATATACCTTATATTTATTAAAAAAATGCGGCTGCCACAAAAAACTTGAGTTACCTATGAGCTCGATATCTTATAGGTAACTTAGGTCTTTATTGTATATAGTTTTAGTAAATATAGGCGATTGGCCGTACTTTGAGAAAAAAAATAGTAAAAAAATAAAAAAAAATGGGATTGATACCTAGGTATGTGTATTGCCGAACTGTGTCCAGTATATTATACACTCCGTATATTTACTTGACAAATAAACATCTTTCAAAACAAACAATGATGCTCGTCTGGAGACAGAAGTTTGTTAACAAGTTTTTGGGATTATATTTTTCAAAATAGTGTTTTATAAACTATGGACATATAGCTTACATATAAAATGTATCTG
The DNA here is from genome assembly GCA_948107665.1 of Lomographa bimaculata. Taxonomy (NCBI): domain Eukaryota; kingdom Metazoa; phylum Arthropoda; class Insecta; order Lepidoptera; family Geometridae; genus Lomographa; species Lomographa bimaculata. The sequence goes on along the minus strand of OX403604.1, from coordinate 8,748,723 downwards.
AAAAAAATCCGTTAGAATGCAAAGGCAACCGCTAATTTCTCAATATGGATGAAAAGCCTAAGGCCGTTAGAAATCAAACTTTTCTTACCGACAATGCTTCTTATGAAGGCCATTCTTCTGTCCTTATGTGCCACCATGTGAGAGTACTTGGAGCCACCCTCCGCCCATCCGCCCACGGCTACCGTGAATTTGACGTTTGGATGGGAGGATCGCAGAGCAGTGAAATTCTTGAAACCATTACCATCTACGTCCCTCTAAAAAAATATATGCGTTAAGATACACAGATGATTCACATTGTTTGTGAAAAAAGATTCAAATATTTTGGTATAAGTAGAGAGATCAATACAATAGATTAAAAACTTATTTGATACTATCGTAGAACCAATTTTGATAGATTCTTGGTTGTTATTAGCAATTAAATTGCCTAGCATTTTCATTTTCTAAATGTACTACTGAAGAACAAGTATGTCATCATTTGATTTTGTTTTTATAGCACCATGCTAAGCAGAACTAAAGGAGTAAGTTTAGAAAGGAAAAATCACCCTATGGCCGTGGGTTCAATCCGGGGACCTTAACCGATATTTTATCCTTTTTAAATTTACTCCTTTATGTCATCATTGTTAGTATAGAACTAGAAAATTATATAAATAGGCTAGTATCAGAAGTCCGGAAGAAATTTTATCACGCCACCATCCCTACATTAACTTTGAATTTATATCTTCATCTAAACGTTGTCTGGAAGAGATACCTTTTAGCGATAAGACCGCCATTGTACCTATTTTATAATAAAACAAAAACATTCACGCCATTATTAATTGTTATTTATTTAATTATTTGTATTCAATCTGGGTGTCTTTAAGTCTAGAGTGAATAAGTACATGTTCCATCTTCGGCCGAATCGTCACTTTCCATCAGATGAGATAGCGGTCCAATGCTTGCCTATTTAACATAAAAAAACGCTCAAAACCCTACACTAACATCAAAGACTTGTTTCGTGGGAACTGAAAACAGTTTTTTAGGTTTATGCGTTCTGTGACAGTATTTATCTATTGATGCCAATAAAGTGTTATTGTATTGTCGAGTTTACCTCAGGGTCTAGGATCAGAACTTCACTAGTCTTCTCTGAGACACCGATGAAGGAGTAGATGATGTGCGTGCAGAGCTCCACGGGTATATCTTCGATGCCGTATCTTCCGACGCCGGGACGGGTTACCGCCCAGTTGCTGAAGTAACATACGACGCGTGATTTGTGGTCCGCTAGAAAGGAAATAAAGTAAGCTTAAAAACGAATAATCTGGTTTCGAATATAGAACTAGTATTCGGTAGATATTTTTGGTGCTGCCAGTGTAAATTTATGTTCTCGTGATTTCCACAGAAAACTATTACCTACTTTGACTGGATGTTTCATATTTGAAATGTAACCTTCAACAATTAAACCTAGTAGATGCAAGCAATGGTTCCACTTTACTTCCGAAACCATTTATCAGATTCTGATATTTTAATAAGGGACCAACTTACCATCTAGGTCCATGTATTGAGTCTAACAGGAACTTCTAAATTCGGAGCAGCAGAAGAAAATATTGAGTCGTGATTTAAAAAAATCCAAAAAAATATGTCATTTGCAACCCTATTTCATCAGCTACCGTTCTGCACCACATATTATATAGACATAGAGTCCTAGATGTCTAACAGTCGTGGCCATAACAGTATGTAACCGTAGGGTTGTCAAAAATATTAGAAAAATATAATTTTCAATTTTTATATGGAAAATGTTATCGGTCGACTTTCGTTCTCTGGCAGACGATTCCTGGCACGATACAAATACATACCACCAAGTATTTGTTTACCTTTCTGTTACAGTTTGTATACTATTAGTACCTAATATACTCACAAGCCATAGCGGTGGATACCGCCAGGACAGCTAGCGTTACCAGTATAGCTCGCATCATGTACCTGAAACATTAAACAGAACATAGGTTAACATAAACGCTTTCACACACACAGCCCCACACTAAGTTCGATGACTTGTATCTTGGGTGCAGAAAAAATATTTGGCCTTTCCGCCAATTGGATCATCAAAATTGATGCAGCCGTTTTGGCAAGTTATATTTTATGTATTAATTTTCTATTACCAACTTAGTCTTTAAACTAGTTTCAATTTTTTATATGTACAAAGTGCCACTAATAAAATTTCATAACACAATTTTCAAACATAAATTTTTGTGAACTTTTGTTGAATTTATTGGTTTTTGTTTATGTTCATTAGTTTGTGATTATGTTTACAGTATTAGCTACTTACGCTTGTATAGTCGCGACGGCCGGCGTGGACTGTGACAAGTCGGTTGCTTCACCGCGTTTTATGAACCTGCAGGTTGTGTATGAATGGTGTATCAATGTGTCATACACAAAACACTTTCCTGTAACATTTGTGACAAATGTAGGTTTTTTGACACGATGAAAATTTATAGGAATTTTAATCCAAATGTCAATTAACCTTTTCCTCTTATTTATTTATTTAGCTTTTTATTGACCATAACGGGTACAAAGAGAGGACTAAACGCTAAATGCATTTTCTACCAATCAAACACTCATGGTTGAAAAGCGAAGGCTGTAGGCATGCATCAAAAATAAAAAAGTGGTAAAAATATAACACTATTAAAATAATTTCATGTTATGACCAAATTAAAAAACAAAAATATGTTTCTTAAAAAAAACAATACACATAAGTACTATAATAGACGTACACATCGCAAAACACAAATTTTCCTTGGGTAGAAAATTTGTGTTCATGCCGGGAATCGAACCTAATACCCCTGCTAAGAAGGCGAACACGCACCCAACTAAGCTAACGAGCAATTGATTCAAAACGTATTTGCCTACAATTATTGGGTATCGGATTGGTTTCCTTGTAGGAATACAAGTTTTCTCTCCAGGGGTATGTTGTTTCTGGTTCTGGGTGCGATTGTTTCCGGCACCCACAATACTTCGAACTTAGTGTGGGGCTATGAAAGTGATAGCGATTAGTTATGTTTATTCTGCTTCTACAAGGAATCGTACCCAGTGCCGCGGATTTGAAGTCCAGCGGCTGAACCTCTACGCCAATAAAGCAATCATGTGTTGTGTAGATACTTCAATATTTCTCCTCATCCATCTTCCCACCAAATGGGATTCCCTATTTCCCAATGTTTCGATTAGTTTCCATTCAAATTACGCAAAAAAATTAACCAGAAAATTTGTCGAAACGAATCAAACGAACGCAAACTCGATGGGTTTATCTTGCTTAGTCCAGAATTTCCTATGGCAATCTTCCGTTTCCATCATCAGACCAGCTCCATGGTACCATATGCTTCGACATAGTCTGGTAAAAAGACTTGGCATGAATTTTGTAACCGGCCGCCAGCGTGACATACCTCTCTGGGCGCTAGTAATGTGCAACCTGGAACAAAGTTGTGTCACTACTCCTGTGACAACAACAAGCTGGGATTTCTCAAGTGAATATCCTTGTATGTTTGCATATGAATGATTTTCAGACATTTTGAACAATAACAAGAATATTGTAAGATGACGTAGCAGGATAAGTACATATACAGACAGCCAGTGATTAATTAATTAATAATGGTTGCATATATACTAATTTGTACCTATATTCTTTTAGTCGGTTGTTAATGTATTATTATTAATTGATCGAACAAAACGGGATCTCTTAGTTGACCTGGGTGGTTCAGCACTTTGTCCGTCCATCCGTCTGTCTATCAGAGGCATTTAGCATTTAATCATACAAGCTAATAACGTCAAATGCAGAGAATATGTAAAACTATGGCCCACAGTTAGAAATGGCAATTTAAATTATGTGAATGAAAATAATAAGGAGACACCCATACACCTAAGCGAGGAGCTGTCCAATTGAAGTATTGTTGAAAAGAACCCCGCAAGTATAATACAAAACGGTTTTTTTATCTATGTTGGAAAATAACAGTTTGGTCGGCCACCAAAATCACTGTTTTTAGACCTATTTTGTCCCGGGGTCTATGTCAAAAACGGCTTTAACTACATTTAAAAAAGCTGGTCGCTATTATTGCTTGCTAGTCACAGCTCCTCATGAAAATCGAGGACTTGTATCGTGAGTGCAGGAAACATTTACATCACACACAAAATGATACACTCAGAACCAAAAGCACAAAATGTCCCTTGGGTAGGGAAAAATAGCGCCGAACCCAAGGTATTGGCTCTATCATTTTTGTTTCCCATATAAACACGAATTTCCTCAATAAAATTAATAATATATCCTCCAATGAATAACGCTACCAAAATATTGGCTCATCAGAAAAACCCGGCCTCATTCGTTCCTAATTCGATATTAATTCTAACAAATACTTAGATCAACAAAATCCCAACCTTTAGCACCAACTCATCTATTCTATTCAAAGTTGAAAATTCAAAGAAATTGTTATATTAATTTAAATGCTATTTGACGTACAGGTAAATTTATCACCTATTTGGGAATAATATAAGCTCATTAAATATCACACAAGTGCTCTCTTACTGTTTTATTTTTTACTAGCTTTTGCTCGCGACTTCGCTCGCGTTAAGAAATATTAATTTAAAATTGACAAAGTTTCATACAAACTTTATTATTTTATCCCCTTGGGAGTAGAATTAATCAAAATCCTTTCTTAGCGGATGCCTACGTCATAACATCTACCTGCATGCCAAATTTCAGCCTGATCCGTCCAGTGGTTTAGGCTGTGCGTTGATAGATCACTATGTCAGTCAGTCAGTCACCTTTGAGTTATATAGGTATATTTAGATTACAATACCTACCTAAATCTAAAAATAAGTAATCTCTCGCTATTGTCTATCGCCTTCACAAAAAAGGAGGAGGTAGGTACTCAATTAGACTGTACTTTTTACCGACTTCCCAAAAAAGGAGGAGGTACTTAAGTCGACTGTATTTTTTTTTATGTGTGTTACCTCTTATCTTCTCTCCACGTGAGCCGATTTTGAAATTGTTTTTTAGTTTGAAATATGTTGCTTTTTTATTGGTCCCATTTAAATCTGATCAAAATCTGATCAATAGTTCTTAAAATATCGTCAATAATATCTATTTTGTGGACTACTTTGACGAAGTTCTCGTTTAAGTGACTTCAAAAGTTACCTCATAACTTCTTTCGTTATGAGCCGATTTTAATGATTATTTTTTTATTTGAAAGCTGGTGCTTTTCTTGTGGTCCTATTGAAATTTTATCAAGATCTGATCTCTATTTTTTGAGTTATTGTCAATAATACGTGTTTAATACATTAAATCTGATCAAGGTTCCGAAGATAAGGCGGTGAAGTCGGTTTTTTAAAGCTTTGCTTGCGTTTAATTATTTTATGTATTACCTCATATTGTATATTCTTACCACGTGAACCGATTTTGAAGTTTTTTTTGTTTTAATTCTGGTCATTTCCCATTGGTATCCCGATCCTGCCCGGATCTGATGAGTTGTCTGAGTTATCGTTAATAATGCGTGTTTAAAAGATTGAATCTAATCATAGTTCCGAAGATAAAGCGGTGAAGTCGGTTTTTTAAGCTTTGCATGTGATTAATTATACCAATTATATTTTGAGGTCCACCATCTCCCGACTGCGAAGATATAAAGATGGTGTGTTTTTGAAGATGTTTTCAACAAACTATATTGACATTAATACAATTAATGTTTTGATCTACATTTCGTTTTTCATATTTTTAAGTTAAATGAAGAAAGCATAAAAATTACATTAGAATTTAGGAACTTAACAATTTCTCACCTTATTGAAGGATATGATAGCGAAAAGAAGTTTGAAACATCCTTGTATTAATGCCCATATAGTTAGTTGAAAACATCTTCAAAAGCACACGTACATAATTGTATTTATTAAACATATCGAATTGTGCGAGCGAGAGAGAAGACAAAAGGAATAAACCCCCCTAAGGGGAAGCAGTTTTCTAGCCAACCTTTTATTTAGGTATAATGCTTTTATTGGTATCACGCTTTTAAGGTGACTAGATCAAGCCATCTGTTATCGGGTGTTTAAATTTATTTGTATAATTTAAACGCAAGCAAACGTTAAAAAAGCCGGCTTCACCGCCTAATCTACTATATTTTTATTTAATGGTAAATTAACAGCTACATAAATGGTTAAATTTAATTTAGTGTTTGACATCAAACACTAAATTAAATTTAAACTATTCCTGTCTTTTACAAAATAGGAACGCAAGACAGAGATAGCATACATGTAAGTGCTGTCAAGTTAGTCAGAACTTAGATGTCTATGCAAGCTTAGTCGAGTATGTAATTGGTGTTGACTAAAAACACGCGCCTTTCTGCTTCTGCTGTTCATATTTTCATTGATAAACTAGCTTGACAGCACTAAAATGAATGCTATCTCTGTCTTGTGCTTCTATTTTGTAAGAGACAGGGATAGTTTAAATTTAATTTAGTGAGTGTACATCAATAAATCGTAAATTCGATAAATATCTATTAAATTAAAGGCCAATTAAAAGTTTCAAATGCGGATTATTGAGGACATCTCAAAAACAACTGCTCAGGAACAAATTTAAATAGGACCACATGTGAAGCACCACCTTCCAAGTAAAAACATTTAACAAAATCCGTGCTCGTGAAAAGAAGTTATGAGATAACACACATAAAAAAGTCGAATTGAGAACCTCCTCCTTTTTTGTGAAGTCGGTTAAAAATGGCTTATTTGGTGCAAATAGTTACGCAAATGTAAGTGACATGCATGCAATTTGTTTGAATTTAAACTTCATTAGACGTGATATTAAAAGTCCTTTTAATCACAATATACGTAACGGCCGTGGCACGTAAAATTTGGACATGAATTATTATAATTACTTTTGTAAGCTTAGTTTAATTTGCTTAATGGATTTTTGCTTATTATTAAATGATGTTGGATAAGCTTTTGGCTACATCTTTATGAGATGATATAGATTACTGAATTAAAGTTTTTGGGATAGTTCAACAGCTTTTTATGGTTTTCTATTTCGCGCTGAAAAATAATGTATTAGTACTTATTAATGTTAAAAGCTCCCGTGGGTCCTGGGTTCGATTCCCGGCAGGAGCACAAATTCCTTCCCAAGGGATATTTGTGCTTCTGGTTCTGGGTGTAATGTGTGTGTGTGTGATGTGAAAGTTTCCGGCACCAACGATACAAGTCTTTGAACTTAGTGTGGGGCTGTGAGTGTGAATGCGTATGTATGTACGTATTATACCGTTTGGGTAAAAAGTCGAGAACAATAAGTGCTACTCCTTCGCTGTACGAATGATAAACGTAGAAGCGACACGCTTCGAGTGAACTGGAGGTATACCAATCATAACATAAGGAATTAACTCGTGTAATTCAGAAACATAGTTTAGGTAGAGGAAATTAACCAAACATGGAATAGTAACCATAATTTACGCACTAAGCACACACACACACACGCAATAAACAATGTTTCCATCACTAAATGCGCTTGCAAGTTTCCATGTGTCACCTGAGTGGGGGCGGTTTGTTCGCGGTGACAGTGTTTTGTTTTATTGCTGTCAGAAAACTTTTTCACGTGCGTAAATGAAGTATTTCCCGTAATATAATGCAAATAGCATTGTACTTATTGCTTCTATACAATTTTGTTCTATACAAAAACGTGCATATGTGTAGGCAAATCATATAAAGTTGAAAAACGTGATTTTCGCCTTCGCTCCAAAAGTCAAATAGAAGTTCTAGTAAAGTTTCTACCACTTTACTAGGGCATGACTTGACTATTAATATTCATATTTTATTAGCATTCCACAATGTAACTTAGATGGTAAACACTTAAAATTAGCACCAATTATGGACCCTGTCGCGCACAGCAAAATGTAGGAGAGAGGCCCACATTTACAATATAATAGCTATAATAATATATCTGGTAATAGATTTAAAATAAGACTTTATAAATTTATCACAAAGTATCTTTCATATTATCGGTTATCGTATAGTAGGTTTTTTCTAATAAGATTGTTTTTAACTGCTTTACAAAAACATTATCTTTGGATTCATTTTTAAATAGGTTAGGTAATTTATTAAATATTTTATGCACATTACAAAAGGGCTCGTTGAATGTAATGTAGTGCGGGAAGATTTCAGTCAGCATTAGCCTGTTTCTATGCCTTAGCAAACGGCCAGGGCGTTTTTGAGAAGAATTCAGGATATTTTCTGATATTTTCTGACTATGACTGGACCTTGACTCTTTTACTTAACTTTGACTGTGACTTGTGACTAAATATGAAATACACATGAAATATATTATTACTTGACACTGGCTAAATGCACAATATTGCGAAGCCAATACTAAAATAAAAAAAATATAGGCGATTGGCCCGCAGATAGCTGAAGTTGTTGGTGCATGTAAATGTCTATGTGTGCATGCATCGCGCTTGGAACTGTTACAGATTACTAAATAGTTACTAAGTGTAGTGTTGCCGTTATATTGGTGTATACCAAAGGTACATACATCGGCGACCGTACTTTAAGTTACACATATATGTGAGTCAAGTTAAAGTACTAAAAATATACAGAGTCGGGGTAAGAGAGAGAAAATCTTCTAAAACTCTACTAATGCCTACATTAATGCCTATAATGATTTTAATGTTATATAGGTATGTGATTTTCTAATTACTAGAAAACAAGTTTTTTTGATCGTTTGGTATACCATTAGAAGTACAATCTAACCTTAAGACTAATATGTAATTTAATTTTGACCTAAACTGCTAAGTAGTATATTAAGAATGTGTCCAACACTTTTCTTACTGTCTTTATCTAAGGGAGATCCCTATTCATAATTATTCAAATAAATAGCAATAGAAGACTGATACAATTAGTGCTTATGATATAAATGACAAGGCAAGCTATGATCAAAAACATGTTAGAAGTGGGCAGATGCCTCGATCTCAAATTCCATTGATCCAGATCTGTTGACATTTAGATCGATGTAGATGACTTGCATTCTCGATCCGAAATGACTGAATACATTAAATATGCATATTGATCGATCGACATATGTAAGTAGGTACATGAGTCGATGGTGCTTCGATAGGAAAATTTACCGTTTGCATCTACACACGCATCATATTTATAATAATAATGGGTAAAAATAATGTATCTCTCAAAATAATTATGAAAATCTTTTATTCACATGGGCCCCAAAGGCACTCATGAAAGTTAATAACTCTATTGCCAGATTCGCAAAATTACAGCCATTTTGAGAAGAACCTGGCAAAAAACTCGGCAACGTATTTTTTCCATTTTTTTTTTCAACCATTATGGAAATAGGTATTTGAGGAGTTCATTTAAAATAAAAAATGATACTATCAATGTTTTTTTATCAACAAGTCTTTACAGTCAATTAGAAATAACTATTGTAACGCGTAGTAGACTTTATTATATTCACACTAATATTACAAATCCGAAAGGTTGTGTGTAAATGTGTTAGTGTATAAGTATGTTTTTTTCTCTTTAGGCTGTAACGGATTAACAGATTTGGCTGAAATTTCTAATGTACATAGCTTATTTGCTAATCAATGACTGACATTATATGTAAGTAAAATAATTTAATTCTTATATAATTTTAATGATATTATAATTTGTAATTTTAAGTTTACCAATGATTTATAAATGTTTTAACAAATGATGTAATATTGTGTTAATTAGTGTAAGTGGTTCTGGCCGTTCTAATAATCAATAAATAAATTAATAAATTATATTCAGGAATAGCTAGTAGGCTACTTTTAACCTGCTTTCACGGCTAATTTATTTATTTTTATTACACCTACAGAAGGTTATAAGACTAAACTTACATAATATATAAAGATATGCACCCTGTAATATAGGTATTACTTAGTTTGTCGTTATCGTATCATTCACAACCATTTATGGACAAGAGTGTCGAGAGTCCTGCAGAATTGTTGCAGTCATATAGTGAAAAATAACAAATGAGAGTCGCTGAGCTGTATGAAATAGGGAACCATTTTGTGTTTTGAAGTACCATTTAAGATCTATAATGATTTAAAGTTGGTTTACAACCATTCTCACTAAAATGTTCAATCCTACTAATATTATAAATTCCAAAGTTTATGTGTAAGTATGTTTGTTCCCTCTTCACGCTTTAACGGCTGAACGGATTTAGATGAAATTTAGAATGTACATAGATTATACCTAGGATTAATACATAGGCTACTTTTTAACTTGATAATAGCAAGCGAAGCCGCGGGGCACAGCTATTACTAAATAATGCTGTGATAAAGTTGTTATGTAACCACATAGCAGATGCTTTTAACGAAAAAGTGTAAAATAAAAAAAGTAATTAATTTTTATCGCAGTCGAGTTTTTTTTATTTTTACTATATTGACTTGTTACCGTATTCGAAATCAAGCAAAGTCAGAAAGCTCGTGGTAGAGGCACTACCTGTCAGGTCGTTACTCTAAAATAACGGAAGGAAGCGCTCGGCATTGAACTGACCACGTAGAGCGCATTGAATCGCGCACAGCATCTCAATCGTCTAGAACAAAGAGTTGTGTCTCGGAGGAGTGTACCTTATCGTTTATTGTTATTGAAAGCATTTGTCTGATTTTGCGTTCAGAATTTTATAAATCTGAGTTCTAACAAATAGTACAGCATAACACACCACCTACATGTTTTTAAGAAAAGAGTATAGAGGCTATAATAAACGTAAACCAAACTCTCTGTGGAGTAGGTAGAGCCATTATTGTAATTTGCGTTAGGTGCTCTTCAAGGTATTTTGCGCGTTCTTCTAGTAGTTATACAATTATCCAAGCTATCCTTATTCCTTAACGTATCAGAGGACGGCTTTAAGATGCAGTGTACTTATAATAATTATAATCATAAGTGTTATTCGTCAAAATTTTAAATTTTTTTTAACTCAGTACACTCAAATAATAATATCGAATAGTGGTAAAAAGGTATACAAAACGAAAATGTAATTTAAGTAACACAACACTTTGGTAGCTGTGCAAAGTTGAACCTGTGTTACGGCTGCCAACTCTTATTCGGATGCAGTAACATTTCACAGTAAAAAATACAATAACAAAGTCTACCATAGGATAGATAAATGATTAAAAGGATGGGAATTCATACTACTAAGGAATGGAAGTATAATATTAAAACAATAGTGTCTATAATCTGGTTGCATATAACGCAAATTATAACATACATATTGATGGGGGTCAATATGTATATTATAATTTGCGTTAGGGGCGGTTGGACTTGCGCTGACGTTCCGCTCAAGGTATTTTGTGCAATTATTTTAGTCAGCTATCCAAGCTATCCTAACTCCTTAAAATAACAGAAGATAGCTTTGAGTCGCGCTTCATAATTAAACATTAAAATAAAAGTGATTACACACACAGCCCCACATTAAATTCGATGACTTCTGCCGTGGGTACCGCAAACATTCCCATCACACTCACAATCACACCCAGAAACAAAATTTTCCTTAGTGAGAAGGGGAGTAGGTGTTCCCGTTGGGAATCGAACCCGATATCCCTGCTTAGAAGGTGAACGCTCATGCAACTAAGCCAAAGGGCAGCTAGCAAGCATTTTTTTACGAAAAGAGTGTGGCGGTTATAATAAACGCAAACCAAACTCTTATAGAGTGGGTAGAGGCTTAATGTTTATTTTATTTTTTTATATTTAAAATAGGCAAGCATTTGACTACTATCTCAGCTGATGGAAAGTGACGATGCGGCCGAAGGTGTGACATGCTTGTCTAGAAGATTGAAGACTTCTATTACTATTTGCGTTAGGTGCGGTTAGATTTGCGTTGACTTTCTACTCACGTTGCGGAAATGACCAAATCCTGTTGCAGAAATTATCAAAGCAATCCTAAGCCCTTAAAATATCAGATGGCTTTGACTCGCAGTGTAGGTACTTACTTATTAGAAAATAATGATTTCTATACTCTAAAAGTCTAAACAGTCAGTATGTAATAATCTTATTTGTTGAAAAAAATACACTAAAACACATGGTTTATTTCTTATGTTAAGCAAAACTCAACCGGAAGATAGTAGACTCTGAGCCTCTGAGGTCATCGTAGTGCAGTACCTCTTCAGTCACAATTCCGTCTCCTGGTTCTTGCAATTTGCGGTTACTTGCTACATAATGATAAATAACTCGGTTTTCTGCTCTTGAGGGAAATTTGTTGTTTTTATTTAAGTATAAATAGTTCTTTCTATTGTTATAGTAAAAAAAAATGTGTACATATATTTTAAATAGCCGTGTCCCGCGGCTTCGCCTGTGTTAATTATGTTAAAAAGTAGCCTATGTAATAATCCTGAGTATAAGATATGTACATTGAACATTTCAGCCAAATCAGTTTAGCCGTTACAGCGTAAAGATACAGAAACAAACATACTTTACACACTAACATATTTACATACAAACTTTCGGATTTTGAATATTAATGTGATTATAATATAGCTAACTACAATGTTAGAGTAGCTATTTCTATCTGTAATGAGTTTTTAATAAAAAATAACCTTTCATTTTATTTCGCAGATACAATTAACATCATTTTAACTTCATAAAATCTTTCCATTTGACTTTCATTCCCCATTGCACCACCTTAATGTACCTCTGGCAAAATATAATATTAATAATAGTATTTTTTTTCTATTTCAAATGAACTACTAAAATACCAATTTTCATCGCTATGAGTTCATAAACAAAGCACTTTCATAGAAACGTTTTCACCCCATTTAACCTTTTTAGAGGTAGAATTTCCGAAAATCCATTCTTAGTACACCTCTACCTACTAAAACAAATGTACGTACCCTCTAAATTGCAAGACTCTATGACCGGTGGTTTAGGCTGTGGGTTGTCTCTAAGTCAGTCAGTGAATCAGTATGTCAGGATAAAGATTCTCATAGTAGGTATTTGATATACTTCTGATAAAAAGAAATATCTCCTTTGAAAACATTGAATTTAATAAAAACAACGTGGGCTGTGTGTGTGTCGTAACTATTTGAATGTAATATATTGATGTTGGTATACCTATAGGTATGTTATTATATTTTAGATTATTTTGTGCGCTTCATAAGTGCCATCAATCCATTTAATTTTCTACATAAAAGCAGTTTAAATCTTCACTTCTTTTAAAGACGTTGATGGAGATATTTTTTATCGGTTTGCAATCAATCAAGAGGGCTTGTATTGAATTCGACGTCGATTTAACGACCATTAGGCTGGCCACCCTCTGATCGCTTCTTCGCCGGAATCTGGTGACTCTCAATTATCGTTTTTTGCCACTTTGTTACAATTCTGAGAGATTATTGTAATTATTTCAATTTATTTCAGATTAAATCCACAATACAATACAATTTATACTTACACTTAACGATTTTAAGAATGAGTACTTAATTATTGTAGTGATAAATTTAGAAAGGAAAAATTATCGCTTGAGGCGGGATTTGAACCCGCGGCCATAGGGTGTCATGCCCTATTGCTCTAACCGCTGAGCTACTCAAGTCCCGCCTGAAGCGACGAAATTAACCTTTCCTTTTTATTAACGTCTTAGGCGACGTGTGACGTCATCTACCGAAATAGTTTATAGAAACTACTACGGCCAACGAGTCTAACATTGCAGTTAGCTACACGTTGTGTTGATAACGTCTACCCAAATCAATTAATTATTGTGTATAGTATCTATCCATTTCAACATAATCCTACTAATACTATAAATCCGAAAGTTTGTGGGTAAGTGTGTTTGTTTCCTCTTCACGTTCAAACGGCTGAACGGATTTGGGTGAAATTTGGAATGCACATAGCTTATACCTAGGATTAACACATAGGCTTATTTTTAACTTGATAATATCGGGCGAAGCCGCGGGGCATGGCTAGTAGATATATAAACATTTAAAGCGGTGATAGATCTTTCTTAGTGTAGGCACTTCCCGATCGGCGGTCGTGGTTAAAAATCCTACGACGGGCTTGGGCTTCCGGTAATACGGATATAGTTCATGCTCGCTAGCAACAGATACGAGACGGGATAACAGCTGGCCGCTAAGAAACTGGGTGTCCTCGCAAAGGTTTGGCAGTACTTCACACCGGGGCAGCTTCTTAATTTATATCAAGCTCAAGTCCGATCGTGTATGGAGTACTGCGGCCACCTGTGGTATGGATCCGCTAAGTACCAGCTTGAAGCTCTTGAGTCCATCGACAAGCGAGCAAAAAGACTCATTGGCGATAATAAGCTAGTCGAGTCCAAATTGCAGTCTCGGTCACCGACGTAAGGTAGCAAGTCTATCGGTATTCTACCGTTAACACTTAAGAGAGTGTGCGCAGGAATTACACGAGCTAATTCACCCATGCCCGTTTTACCATCTTACAACAAGACAAACTGTCAAACGTCATCCATAATATGGTTGACATAACTCCAGTTCGCTCGAAGCGTTTCGATTCTACGTTTATCATCCCGTACAGCGAAGGAGTGGAACTTATTGCCCTCGTCTTTGTTCCCCGTACAGTATAATCTGAGAGTCTTCAAGTCAAGAGTAGTAGAATAGGTACCTTCGAGGTAAGCATGCTACATCTTCGGCCGCATCATCACTTTCCATCAGGTGAGATTGTGGTCAAACGCTTGCCTATCGTACATAAAAAAAACAAAATAATAATCCAGTCTCGTCCATTATAAATAGTCGTAGTTCACCTCTGTAGAAAAATCTGTCATCAAGCACTATGACATAAATAATCGTATTTCTTATTGCGTTTACTCAGAAGTCCAGTTTTACAGCTTTAAGGACGCGTTTCAGAGAAAATGGACCTTAAACACGAACGGAGTTCCTTTTAGTGTTTCCTTTTTTTGTCTTACCTTATACACACCTTCTGTATCAGTATTAATTTTCATATGTTTATCACGATTTGTATTGTTTTCATGGTTTTTGTGTACCTAGTCTTAATTACATGATGGTAATGATTATGTATGCCATCATTCGTACAAATGTTACATGGTCTGAACTTGAAAAGTACCAGTTGGAAAAGCTTAATAGTCGCTGTAAGAACTAGTTTATTTTAAAAATACATACTCTTGTGTTTAATTCTTCTTTTCAACCGACTTCAAAAAAGGAGGTTCTCAATTCGACTGCATGTTTTTTTTAAGCTATTGCATAGCTTCAATCGCGGGCCTTAAGCGTGGAGACCGAATCCAGAAATTTCGTAACGAAAATAACCTAACACCCCCCACTCCGACCGGCACAGCGGTGATACTTTTTAGTTTTGCCATCTATCGATGAATAGCAGAACTTTTAATGACTTTTTTTGAAATATCACGCTTGTCTCTTTAGTTCAGCAACTCGCCCCAGGAAAAAAATACTGCATAAATAAAATAAATAAATAATTATAATTGCATAAGTTGATAAAAAAAATGCTATGCAATAGATTTACCGCGGCAGTCCCCGAGTGCCACACGTCTTTTTTTGTATGTATGTTACGCGATACCTCCGCCAATTGTGAATCGATTTTGATGATTCTTTTTTTGTTTGGTAGATTATAGAGAGGTGGTCCCATATACATTTTATCGAAATCGGTCCAAAACCGATATATAAGCAATGAAGTCGGATTTTTTAAGCTTTGCTTGCGTTTCAATTATATTTTTTTATATTGTAATAAATGAAACAAGAACACACGTAGCATATCATTTATTTCCATATGTGAACAACATACACTATATAATTACAAGGATTGGTAAATACAATAAGAGAGAATATAAAACAATAAATATGCACTTGTCCCTGTAGGTAATTACAACAACTCAGTTAAGGCATAAATCTATAATTGGGTCCAGCCGCTAGTGTAAAACATCTATATAGATATTCCTAAGCAGGTCATGTAAAACAGAGATATCAAGCAGTTCGTTTCCGGATTTTTTGTAAAAACTTGCCATTATCATTATTGTTTTAAGCAGACGTACGCATCTCTCAAAGTGGCTCAGAAGCTAATAGTTTAGGTAATATCTCGGGACTTAATCGCGCTAAAAACTATTTTTATTTACCTCGAATTAAGTCACGATTAAGTGATTACTCGCGATTAAGTCCCGAGATATTACCTAAACTATGTGTTCGAATCGCGAAAGTTTAAAAATCAGAAGCTAATGTCGCTTTTTGAATCGTTTTACTATATTCTTTAATACTTTTATTGAATTTATACGGCAACACTGACCCAGCAAACGTTGTTTTGCCATATACATTAATTATAGGATTTTTTTTTTAGTTCATTAAAAAATAGGGGTAAATCGTAAAAGGATGAACAATTAGGGTTGTATGTATTTTTCAATGCTGAATCATAAAAAATAAATCTGTCCTAAATATAAAAAAAATGTTTTGGGGTGGGCCACCCTTATCGCTTAGGGAGATGAAAAATAGGTAACAACCTATTCTCAGACCTACCAAGTGTGAATATAAAATTTTATCAAAATCGCTTCAGCCGTTTCGGCGGAGTATGGTAACAAACACTGTGACACAAAATTTTTATATATATAGATTGCTTATCTATGTTACAGGCCTATTTTTTGCAACGCATTCCACTTTTCTTCTGTCTTGATAGTCAGTGCAAATCAGTCCGACAGGATTTTGTAGAGTTTAAGAAAACGGTTTTGCAGCTAAAGTAATTTGTTTCCTATCTCGATGGTTTAAGAAGCTTTTCTATTCAGTAGAAGTGAAAAGTAAGTATTGTAGATTATAAAACAGAATATAGAAACAGAAGTTAATTGTGCACTAGTATCTACAATTACTGCTTTAAAAGAAATTATTCAAGGCACTTACATTGATGATACATCACAATCACATAACAATAATAATATAAAGGCGAAAGTTTGTGAGTGTGTTTGTATGTTTGTTACTTCCTCACGCTTAAACGGCTGGACCAATTTTGATGAAATTCGGTATGGAGCTACCTGACACCCGGGATTAACACATAGGCTACTTTTTATCCCGAAATTCCCTGGGGTCTGGGACTTACGCTGACAAAACCGCGGGGCGCAGCTAGTTTCACATAATTCTTGCGAGTGCAGATTTGTATATTCAAATACATGTATGAGATATAATTAAAAACTTAAATTGCATGGATTGACTTAGTCCCATCAGCCCTGCGATTTCTCAGACATGATAGGAAAATAAGTGCCATCATAATCCAGTGCATAGGTTCAGATGCTTCTCCGATACTGTCCTCCTGTCATGGAGATAGTGGGGGCGAGGGGAAGTATAGGAAGTATCACCATCCCCGGTAGTAACTATTTCATTAATTTAGGGTCATTATTTTGTATCCGTGATAATTGATACCTCTGTTTTATACAAGTTTTCTACAGAGCCTGCCATTTTCCTACTCATAATTTTAAAATAAATATACCTAATACATTTAAATATATGGCGCCTTAAGCATAGAATATATTTTATGTAATTAATTAAGTATGATATATTTTTCTGTGATTCTAGTTCTAATAGATAGACGTCAAGCAGCCTTAATTATGTATACAGGTGAGTACATAATTATATAGAAACGATTAATTTAAGATTGAACTAGCATATTCATTAGACCATAATTATGTTGAGGATTAGGGAGGTACCTTCTACGTGATTAGATGTTTTGAACCTGATAGTATTATGTTTAATATAACAATATCCGGATGACCGAGCTTTGCCCGGTTTTTAGTTTTTGGTAGAATGTGTTTGAATTTGTAGCCTTAGAAAGCTCCATCTAGTGTCGAGTAGAAACAGTTTTTTACATCGGTAATGGCATAATAGATGGCGCTGATAGTTTCTTAAACCCGGTTTTCAAATGCAGTTTGGGAACCGAGCATTTCTCGGACCTGGAACGTTAATAAATCGATTCCTTGGGCCGAAAAACCCCTAATCTGTAACTTTCGTGAAAATCATTGGAGCCGTTTCCGAGATCCTGATCACACATATATATAGGTATATACAAGAATTGCTCGTTTAAAGATATTAGATTAGAGCACTAGCTTAGCGAGCTTGAGCACTTGAGTTACCTATAAGCTCGATGTCTTGTAGGTAACTTAGTTCTTTGCTGTACATAGTTGTTTCGTTTTAGGAAATATAGGCTTGGCCCGTAGATAGCATTCTTCTTTTACTGTAATGTGTGTGTAATTAATATGTAAATTACTATTCTACATTAGAGTATTTAAAATGTTATGTTGAGTTACCATTTTAATTTGACATGTACTAAACCTTTTTGTGTAGGTTGGTACCCACCTACTTAGTTATATGGTGAGTCGGAACCTCATTCATGGCATCACGCCGCGTTATATTGTTTAGTATTTATTGTATTATGTTTAGATTGTTATGTTTTTTATCTTGTTTTGTTGTCATGAGTAAAAGTATTTCATGAATTTTGATTTCATATAATATCTCACGCATATGATTTTATGGTCCACAGTTAAAAAAGACTAATGCGACCTTTTTTCCATTATGTTCAAAATTGGAAGATTTACTTATTAAATTTTACCACTACAGTAGTTTGTATAAACTGGAAGTGATATAAGACAGTCAGTAGATAATTTATAAATATTATATTTATATATAAAGGTATATTATAATTGACTACATAATTAAATTATAATAACGTTACTATGTGGGAATCTAAGGCAAACTGAAGTCAGTCTATATTTTCTAAATTAATATTTATAGGCATGAACTGATGAGAGTAAATCCTACTAATATTATAAATCCGAAAGTTTGTGTGTAAGTATGTTTCTTCCCTCTTCACGCTTTAACGGCTGAACGGAATTGGATGAAATTTGGAATGTACATAGATTATACCTAGGATTAACACATAGGCTACTTTTTAACTTGATAATAGCGGGCGAAGCCGCAGGGCACGGCTAGTTTTAATATAAAACGTACATTTTATATGGTTAAAGGGCTTCAATCCAGAGTGACGTTTTATTTAAGAATTTATATCAATGCTTTGAATTGTATAGTATTATACATTATGGCACATTTTATTAAAGAATTTTAACAAAACAAAGCGTTCAAAGTTCATTTATAAACAAATTTACTTGGAATCTGTTTTAATCGGCAAGTTTATTATCATCATCATTTCCAAAATGAAAATATTTTGTCTATGAATTATCAATTTATAAAATATTGGATGTCGATAAAGTATACAAAACAGTTTTTTATTAATCATATTAAGCTCATAAAAACACAGTTATAAAATGAACAGGTAGGTAAAGTCAGGGTACCTATATATACTAAGTATAGAATTTAAAGCTTTTTTGTTTAGGCATACCCATTATTTATTTATAATATTATATTTGCTTCTAAATATATAGCTAATCTACAATATTCTACTATATAAAGTCCCTACTTAAAACTTGGGGTATATACTTTTATTTGTTTAAGCATTAGACGACAAATAGACTTTGAAAATGAGTTTCATGACATGATTTAATTTTTTTTTTATTATATATTAAAATAAATAAAAAAAGTGAAAATAACATACATCAACCGATTAATTATCTTCTTTATTTTTGCATCTGGTCTTTGTATGAACATTTATATTTTATTTAACAAAAATGAAAATTTTACTTGGACAACAAATAAGAAAAAAAAACATAGTTAATAACACTGAAATATTGGACACATAAAATGTTATATTTATAAATATTTTTAGCTGTAGTTAAGACTATATTATAGATATTAACAAGTATGCTGCTTTTAACTCCTGTTCTCTATAGGGGAGGGTGGGGCAAGACGGGGTAGTGAGGTAAGACGGGGTACCCGGTCTACAGGCTTATCCAAACGCAATACGCACAAAACAGTTATTCATAAAGCACACTCCACCCCCGGTCCCTTCAGTCACCTGAGAACCGAAGAAGTGAAGAGACGCGTTTTGTCGCTATACTAAAAAAACTAGTTTTGACAAGTTTTCTTATTAATTTTTTACTTTTTTATCGCGTGACATCCGTGCTAAAGGGTTTACGGACTACCGCGACTGATAGAGTTATGAAAAGGGTGAAAACCAAGGATTTAGGTAAGCATATTTTTTTTTTTTTAAACTGTTGTAAAAAGTAACAATTACCGTTTTTTATTTTTTAATATCCAGTGGGGCAAGATGGGGTCAATCGAACGAGTGTGCCCCATCTTGCCCCACTGAACTGAACGAAAAAAAAAGATTTTTTTATCAAAAGTTAAGCCTTTAATTTTTTACTAAAAGTTAATAAAATCAATATCATTTTGCAGAATGGTACGAAACAAATACTCCCAGGGCCTCTAACATCAGGAAACCAAAGGTCGACTAGAAAGAGAGGTAAAACAGCACTTATCACTTCATCACCATATAAATTAGAATTGGAAAATGAAATGAACATGAAAAGAGAAGCAAAAGAGAAGAAAAGAATGGCAAGATTAAAAAAGAAAGAAGAAAATCAGTTTCTGAAAAGAAAGTATCCAGATAGAAATCAAGGAAATAAGAGAAAACATAAAAAATTAAAAAAATGAAATTAACCAAAGAAAATGATAGTGATGATGATGATGCTGGTGATACTGAATGCCTATACTGCCTTGGTTTTTACACAGAATCGATTGAAGGTTGGATAAATTGCATCAGATGTCAAAGATGGGCCCATTGTGGCTGTGCAGGAGTTGATGATGATAACGATGAAGCTGTTCATGTGTGCTTACTGTGTTTACCAGACTAAAAAGACAATATTACTTTTCTTCCTCGTATTCCTATATGCCTGTACGATTTTTCTTTAGTTGGGATTTAATTTCCTCGTCATAAGTGTTGATTTTGCACGTTGAAAGTTTATTTATAATTAAAGCATTTACCATACCCTATTTTGCCCCATAGGGTACCCCTTGTTACCCCACCTATGGGGCAAGATGGGGCAAAATGACTTTTTTAGGTTAATTGTTAATTACGTTAAAACTAATGCTGAATTACTCGGTTTTTTCAATTTATTCCAAATACTGATAACCAAAGGCTCAATAAATATGAGAAAGTTTTCGCTATCTTAAAAAACATCGATTTTATTTATCATCAAACCTTAACTACCCCGTCATGCCCCACCCTCCCCTAAATACTATCCTATTTAAAAACTTGTACATTCATAAGGATTTTTTATAAAATTAATTGACCAACTACGTGCAATCAAACTAATAATTATTATACATTACATTATTTTAATGAAACTAATTTAATTTATACAATTAAGTACATTTAAACGAAATAATACTAAAACGCATTGATGTTCGTCTCATTTAGTAAGACAATGTGAATGTGTAAAACAAACAAAATATAATATTAATCAACATATTATTATGATAAATAGAATTCTAATGTCCTGCTTAAATTTCTGCTGATTTTTATATTACATCGCATTTATCTACATTATAATTATCAATAATTAAAATGGCATCATCATTTGTATTAAAAACAATATTAATTAGTATCTATATTAATAAAATTAAATTAATGTGTACACAAATGAATTTACTATCAAATATATTCTAAATAAGTTGAAATTATAACTGGCCCTAATAAGTCTACTTCACGTCTTTTAACTTACACTAAATTTCAATATCTACAAAAATAATATTACATAATATTAAATTACAAGTGTTTGTACCTATATTAATAATATAAGGAATGACGTCAAACTTGAGCAAAACAAAAATTACCTGATTATTAAAAAACAAATAATTATTTTCGATTAAAATTTCACTATCCTCAGCATTTTTCGTCCATAATTGAACAATTATTATACTTCCCTACGATACCTACTTACTATGACATAGTTAGACGATTTTAACTTGATACTTATGTATCATTGCAAAGTTTAGACATAGACAATTTCAACTTGATACTTGCAAAGTCTAAGCTTTGCAATGTTAAATGGTAGTGTTGTTAACGTTGCAGTACATAATTTGTAATTCGAACACATAAGTAAGGTAATATCACAGGACTTAATAAAATGTCTATTTTTATTTACCTCAAAGCTACGGCCAAGTTGCAAGTTGCTGAATCTTCTCTAGGCCATATGCCAATAAAACTTGACCGAAACGTAAAGGAAAATAAATTTATTTTTAGGGCAATTAAATACCGTGATATTACATATGAAGTTTGTTCTTTAAATATGTTTTTATCGTACATAAATCCAATCAATTTTTAACACGATTCAACATTGCTACCAGGACCATTATTACTTTCCTCTATATACTTAAATCGAAATATAGCTATGTTTGCAGATAGCCGTACACGCGTAAGTACCAAAAAATTTAAGTACCTACAGTTCTGCCGATATACAATAAGTTCTTTAAAAAATGTAGGTCGATTTTATGGTTTATTAACATATTCATTTATTCTTTTGAAAACTGAAGAATGAATGCTAATTTACAGCATTTTCTGCTGGTCTTCCGAGGTGATGCAGGGAAAATCTTATTGTACAACTATACTTTTCGTTATCAAAAGAGTTTGTATTTACTTGTATAAACTCTTTCATCAATGTAACAAAAGTTATTTTATCATATAAACGCGGGCACGTTTTTTGCGATTCTATTGCGAATATTTAGCAATGCTATAATGTATAAATACATAAATCATAATGTTTTTATTGGCAATCCTAATTGAGTTAACGTCACAATCATTATTTTACTGTTATGTATTTTTAACAATAACATTTTTTTTAATCATCTTTAAAGCTAATTTGTTCCAGCAATAAAAACAATAACATTTGTTTGTCCTTAGAATTAAAAGAAAAGTTTGAACAAAGTGCATGTCATAATACATATTAAACGTGTTTAGAAATCTCATTATTAACTCATTATTTGGTATGTAAGTATACAAGATACATATATACAGTAGACATACAACGGATGTTTGCCAATCTGAAGTTGGTGCAACAGGCTGCAGAATTGCAAATGTAAGGCCTCATAATAGGTAAGCTTTCGGTAGGGACGGTACTGCAATGAAATACCACACTTCAGAAGGGCGAACTTCCATTTCCTCTACATTTAGTGTTAAATTGCACCGAATATTTTGAAGTATATTTGAGGTTAATGTGTTTAAAGTAACTCATTCATTTGACAAATTTACTTTCCTACATTTTACGTAAAGAAATTGTCTCTTTGTTGGTATATTGGTAGTTCGACGTCTGGTGAGCGATCGTCCCAGTCTTCCGAGTTAATATTTTTAGGCAGCTCCTCTAACGCTTTTACTGTTAGGAAAAATGCACACTTAAATTTCATATCATAATTTGTGTCTTTTGACAATAGCATCATTAGGCAGTTGGCTAACATATAAGAAACAGTGAGATTTGAATATTTTTTTATTCGAAATGCAAAGAATTTAAACCATTAATGAATCTAGGACAACTATTGCCAAAGGACTTGAATGAAGCAATATTTGTAACATACTTTTAAGGTATTAGTAAATCCAATATTGAAATGCAAAGTAACAAGGCAACTACAGAAGAGTTTAATAAAGGGACTACTCACAACATAACGCATAAAACGAAACCATGCTGCACACACTGGATCTTCTTAGGACCGTCCTTTGCAGCCAATAGTTTGGGTTAGAATTTTTAGAGTGTGTAGAGGTAGGGAAAGTGTAAAATTATAGAGATACACAGTAAGGTAAGAATTATATAATAGTAGATAAAATGTGTAAGGTTGGAGACAAAAAGGTTGTAAAGATCACCGTGGCACGAAATGTAAATTGGTGACGTAATACTTGACAAGACAAATAGCTTTCGTAATTTACAATCATATTTACCTTTAAACAGAAAAAATACCACTATCACATACGTGGTTAATATTATTATATATGACAGCTATGATCAAAATATCATTTTTGGTTCTTATATCGTTTAGAAAAAAAGAACTTGGCAAAATATGTCATTACATTTTACATCATGGTAACATTTACACCCAAAAAACGTCAAGAAAGTATAGAGATCAAAATAGATTGATCACTTTAAAGGATAATTTGGGGACATGGTATGTGATATGTGTAATGGTAACATGATATGTGACAGTGACTCAGTGGTTGGTGGCAGACGGTCCTTGGTCAGTGTTGGTTCCTGCAGAAACGGGACAAACGACATCAAGCATAATGTTGTTACATGCGTGTACACACGTGGTTAGATTAGTCACGTCAAATCACGTCCAATGGTCAGATTCGTAGAACATATACAAAGGATTATACTTTTTTACTTAGTTTCTAAGAACTTGGACTTTATTTTTTTCTTCTTAGTTTTGGCTTCGCAATCTTGTGCATTTATCCAGTGTCAAGTGATAATTTAATATTTCATGTGTATTTCATATTATAAGTCCTCGTCACAAATCAAAGTCAAGTAAAAGAGTCAACGTCCAGTCATAGTCAAGTCATGGCCTAGTAAAGTGGTAGAAACTTTACTAGAACTTCTATTGGAGTTTTGGAGCGAAGGTGAAAATCGCGTTTTTCAACTTTGTATGATTTGCCTACACTTACGCACGTTCACTAAGTATTAACGGTTAATCATCCACCATTATTACACATTAACACTCGAAAAATCACAGGTTTTGGTAAATTTTACAAAATCAACAACGCCATTTATTCACTTTCGCGGCAAAACTCGAACTCTGACTTTTACGTTTAAAACAATATCTGAAAAGAAAAAACAATAATTTCTACTTTTACTTATAATAAGAATCTACAATCTGACCATTTAGAAAATATATCATAATGTATCTAAATTGCAAATTAATTGTGCAACACTCAAATCTAACTAAACACAAAAACAACTGAATAATAAATAGGCTGCTCGTGAAGTTACTTAGCGCAAGTAAAGGCATATTCAACAAAAGTAATATTATTGACAGTCATAAAATTTTGTAGTCAATTAATATTTAAGAATAAGGACAAAATGTTCACACGAGAGCACAAACAAAACAACTTGATAAAATTGTTTAGTCGTAGTTTTCGTGACTACTGATAGTCTAGTAGTAGTAGTACTAAATATAGCGATACTGAATGTCTGAACGTTGAAAAATATTGATTAACGGCTTTCACTCTTGTCATTTGATTGAAATTGTCAACCTAGGTTTCCAGTTTTACCTAATGCTCTTACTCGGCATGAGTTAGCGCTGTGAGATCGCGAATAAGACTTAACTAGAAACCGAGGTCGACAATTTCGATCAAATGACAAGAGTGAAAGCTGATTCTTAATCATTTCATACCTTGATTAAAAGTAACTAAACTTTATTTACTGGATACAAAAGAGTAATACTGAAAATTACATTAGTGAAATAATTTTGAGAACAGTAAAAAATGCCAATAGAGTCAAAACGGTTGAACATGCCAAAAACTCAAACATAACATAAACAAACATTCTGTGGAGAAAATTCGACTCAATTTCACCATCAAATATATATGTGAAAACTATATCCATAATAAACTCAAGTTTCTTATAAGCCGGATGAATCAGCCTAATAATAATCGGCTTGTAGTATTTCTAGAAGATATAGATATTGTTACAAATAAAAACGACGTTAACAAGATAATAGAAATACACCAATAAAATTGTTTTTAGGGACGCCACAATATACTTAAACCAAATGTCCCAGAAATTATTTCCAGAACAAATATTATAATGAATGTCATGTGAAATTATCGAAGTTAATAAATTGAGTCGTATTTCCTCTCAATACATCCAAACAAATTACCAGCCAAAATTACTATCTTACCAGCGATGATTTTGCTCATCTCCGTCACCTGCTTGGCTAGGATCTGGTTCATTTGCAGCAGGTGTTCTCTTTGCCGCTTCTCATCGGCGTCTGGACTCTAATAAGCATACATAGGTTGTACAGACATTCGAAGCTTTGCTAGGGATTTGTTTCGTTTGGAAACAAAATCGTTGCCATTACAAAAGAAGTCTGATCTTCTTTAAGATTTTTGTAATTGATTTCTATTAACTGATTGTGAAAGATTTGTGTGATGATAAGGCTGGTAGAAATAATGAAATTAAACCTAATTTTTTAGTAAATTTAGATCAGTTTGTAACATGAAATAGAGATGTCAATAAAAAAAATGAAACATGTTGTTGATTTGATTATATTTCCAAACTTACACCCGTGTAAATATTAAATGAAATAACAAATAATAATATATTGGCAGTGAATTTTGAATTTTAATTACTTGCGACAATAAGTAAAGCATAATCATGCAAAAACAGTTAACAAAGACACTGTTTAGACAACATTGAAAGCTGAGATTATTTTAAATGATATTAAACATTAAAAA
This sequence comes from Lomographa bimaculata, assembly GCA_948107665.1. Taxonomy (NCBI): domain Eukaryota; kingdom Metazoa; phylum Arthropoda; class Insecta; order Lepidoptera; family Geometridae; genus Lomographa; species Lomographa bimaculata. The sequence continues at coordinate 8,722,410 of OX403604.1, read as the reverse complement.
ATGTTTGATGCTGCATAATTTTTTTCCCAAGCAATTACTATAAATTGTTACTCAGCATATTTTATACAATTTACAAACGAAATGGCCGCAGTTCCAGCATAATATTAAACATAGATGTTCATAGTTTTGGTATTTAATTGTAACTCAACTAAAATTCTAAGTATTTTTTACTTTATAAAAAAAAAGAGGTCTGATTTTGTCTGCCTTTACCTTAAAAAGATTAAGTAATAATAACAAAGGATTAAATTCAGTGAAACTGTTTAATGAAGAGCATACAAAAAAGAATCATTGGTGCAAGTAAACGAATAACATAAATTCGATGTTTCAGGAAACGAATTGTTTATTGCATAATAACTACACGCGATGTTAAGTCATGAGCGATAGATCATCGGAACGGAAGTAAAGTGATCATAATGAGGTGATTTAGTTAGAATAATAGACTGGGAAATAGTAAGCTAGAGAATGATGTAAACCTGGTTAAATTCGACTGAGCGTGATGTAATGTTACTACTGATTTCAGTGGATTTGATTAAGACCCTGATCGAAAAAACAATGATGTTAAATGTTCGCTTGAAATTATTTGCTGTTTTAGATAGTAACCATTAATAAATCAGTGATCAATAAACAAATTAAAAGATTTATTTCAAAATGGAAAGTCATAGATTCCAGCATACCTTGCTGTTAGGGTCAGCAGATGTGCTCGTCAGCATTTTCTTTATAGATTCGACCTTTTCCAGGCGCTTCTGCTGTTCTTCGGGAGAAAGTTCTGGAGGCTAAAAAATATCACCATTGTTATGCTTTGCACTATGTAAAAAAAAAACATTTATTTATCATTATAAAAGTCTACATTGTCGTACGTCTCATCACATAAAAATATATGATATCGGGTCACAGGAACGAGCAATGTGTTACATTTGAATTTTGTGATTTTCTTCTCGTCAAAAGTTATACCAGTTTAAGCTGAAGCTATATTAGCTGGTGGTATGGTGCAATGACAAGGCGCGACTTGTTAAAATATATCATCATCAACTCATTTCTTTATCACTGCTGGGACGAAGTCTCACTGAAAGAAAGTTAGGTTATGATTTACCACGTTGGTTGGTAGGTTGGCGGACGACACGTCTTCAAATTTGAAACAGCCTATCTATGGATTAGTCACTATACACTAGTTTGTGTTGATCTATGACATTACCTTTCTACCAATTTATGCAAATAAAAACAACACTATTTCTATATATAACATCATAACTCATTTGACATAATGAGTGTAAGAGTAAGCACCAAAGGTAGGGAACTCCAGTGCACCTGTAAGAGGTCGCAAAAAAACTACTCCCTAGAGGACAGTGTGATTGTCACTGATGTCTCTGATTTCACCAATGTCAGTTTAAGTAATATATATATTATATATATAAACTAGCTGCGCCCCGCGGTTTCACCCGCGTTGATGATGATGATGATGATGATGAAAAATAGATGTTGGCCGATTCTCATAGATACCGGATAAGCACAAAAAATTTCATCAAAATCGGTCAAGCCGTTTTGGAGGAGTATGGCAACGAAAACTGTGACACTAGAATTTTATATATTAGATATAACTTGCTCCATATTTTCAGAGTGGCTAGCAGCTTGTTCATAGATTTGTTTACCAGTTACCACAACATCTTACAGCAGACCTAGTTCAATATTACATTGACAAATTTATACTGTAGAACGTCAAAGTAGATTGCTTAAAGAGATTGTGATAGGGCCCAGTTTATGTTTAAACATACCATTACCCTATAGGCTATTGCAGTCCATGAATATTATTTACTTACTTTCTCAGGGATGTACCGCTCCGGGATCAGGATTTTCTGCGGTGCCGCTAACAGTTGGTCGATCGTGTTGTCTGCCAGTTTGTGCATTTGTGGGGGAAGTGCAGAACGGACCACATCGGGTGCAGGGGCCGAGCGTAAAGCTCGCTCCATGTCAGCGTCGTCGAGGGAACGACCGAGTTTCTGGTAAAATTATAGTAAACGTGAGAATAACATACAGGTTTCACGCTCAAAGCCCCAAGTCATTAAGATGACTTGTGTCTGGCTGCCGGAAACATTCACGTCACACACACAATCACACTCAGAGCCAGGAACTCCCCAGACGCAGAGCCGGGAATCGAACTCGATACCCCTGCTTAGAAGGCCAACGCGTACCCAACTAATCTTCCGTTACGACGAATGGTCACCATAGGTGGAAAAATGGAAACTTTCAGCAAATTTGTTGATGCTTCACTTAAAAAATATATTACTAACTTTCAAACCATATGACAAAGTTCTAACTTCTAAGTCCGAGTTCAGCCTTCCAGACCCTCAAAAATATAAAATTCAATTTGGGATCTGTGACCAATCGTGAAGGCAATTTACGAAGCTGCTGATAGACAACATGAAGATAGATTTCCATAGCTCTGGATTCTACTTTAATAGGAATCATCACGACAAGAAATATACAGAAGAAACTTATAAATACTCACATCCTGATTATAAGCATCCTTCGGCATTTCACTTAAAGTCTTTGCGCTCAAATGATGAGGCGCAGTATAATGCCTCCTCTTCTCTTTAGGAACTTGCCTCCTATGCAGAGATCCATTCTTAGGCTCCGACATTTCAGTAATAATCTGCTTAGCTGCCTCGCTCTTAAATATAGGTGATAACTCGACCGACCGAGTCAAGCTTACGATACTGCTGGTCTTAGAAAGAGGATCGTTGGTCAGAGTCCTGGAGCTTTCCGTAGGACTGTTCAAGTATTGGTTTGAAATGGACATGTTTCTGTCATATCCTCGCTCGTAGCTTTTGCTGTAGCTGCTATTCATTGACGCGCTTTGTGTGTAACTACTGGTCATAGATTGCGTGTAGTCGTAGTTTGAGAGCGATGGACTCGAAACATATTTGGGGCTCAGTTCCATGTTTTTATCCGCAATGCCGAGATAGTTGGGGGGGTTTCTGTAGTTGTAGTCTACGGTTCTTGGTAGCGATGTTTTGTTCAGGGATTGTACTAGTTCTTCTTCTATGAATTGGTCGAGGTTGGCTGTGATTTGGTTGGAAGGCCAGTCTGATAGAGGTTGGAGGGATCGCTCGCGATCTCTTTGGCGGCGCTCGCTTTCGCGTTTGACTATACGGACCGTTTTGATCTCTTGCTTTTCCACGTTGGAGAGGTTGGCTGGAAGAAATAAAAAGCTGTTAAAGTATTGAATATTTTTACCGACTTCAAAAAAGGAAGAAGTTTTCAATTTCACTGTATTTTGATTATATTTATTTTACTAGTCGTTCGCGCCGAACTGAGATCTCGCGTCGAACTAAGATCTCGCGCCTACATTTTGCTAATTAAGAAAAACTTTTGGGTTAAACGCTTATAACCTTTTATCTTTGTATATTTTTTTTATTTTCTGTATTTGTTGTTCAAGTACAGGATATAATGGCCTCGATTCTGATGTCACACATTAAATTAAATTTAAACTATTCCTGTCTTTTACAAAATAGGAACGCAAGACAGAGTAAGCATACATTTTAGTGCTGTCAAGTTAGTCAGAACTAAGATGTCTATGCAAGCTTAGTCGAGTATGTAATTGGTGTTGACTCAAAACACGCGCCTTTCTGCTCCTGCTGTTCATATTTTAATTGATAAACTAGCTTGACAGCACTAAAATGTATGCTATCTCTGTCTTGTGTTTTTATTTTGTAAGAGACAGGGATAGTTTAAATTTAATTTAGTGAGTGTACATCAGAATCGAGGCCATTATATATTATGTTTCAAATTTAAATGTGTAGCTAAAATTAGGCATATTTCCTATTATTACAGGAAGCCTTACCAAATCCTCCTTGCTGTATATCCTCACTGGTCAATGGCGACGTAACATCACCGGGCCCTCTTGTATCCACGTAAAGAGGAGTGTCCATATTGACCGCGTCGTAATGACCTGGCGGGACTAAAGGCCTGGTGACTTCATACTCATAGTCATTTTGACCGTGGTCGATTGTTTGACCGTGGTCGATTGTATGACCGTGATCGATGGTATGACCGGTGTCAAGGTTGGTTTCTTGCCATGAAGATAGAGGTCGGCGTTGTTTGCCTGTAAATAAAATTACTATATTTGTTATATAATAAAGGTATTTTTAACAAGACCAATGACAAACATGCATGGAGGCAAAGTTCACAAGCGCTTTCTGGCGACTACATAATATATCTAGGTTAATATAATTCCTGTATTAGAGTCTAAGTGTTTAAAAAAAATTAAAGAATACGCCGCCGAGTTTCTTGCCAAAGAAAAATTTTGCGAATATGGCAGTAGAGTAATTAACTTTCATGAGTGCCTCTTTGGGGCCCATGTGAATAAACGATTTTGAACGAATCGCCACTATTTGGTGTAGTGGTGTCACAACCCCCTAGGGTTCACACATCACTTAACCTACTGTCAACCGTCAGAGTTAGCTTAACTGATAATCAAATTATTTAAGATCTAGATCTTAGCGTTCATTGTTCACATATGACACATTGTTCCAATATTATAACGATCCTACAATTTTACTCCTGACATATCCTTCAACACGTTTCTCTCACATATCATAGAGAAGAAAAGCGGGTAAAGAGTTCCTGAGGCAGTGCTCCCCGAAGGGTATAGAGGAAGGCTTTAAATCAAGAGTGAATAGGTATCTTCTTGGCAAGCAAGTCACATCGTCAGCCGCATGATGCGGCCGAAGATATGACATGCTTGCCTAGAAGCACTTTCCATAGGGTGAAATAGTATAAGTATAGTCATAGTGCTTTTTAAAATCTTAAAGAAAAATCTTAAACAAAGGCTAACAGGGTCTATTTTTGTATTGAATGTTCTAGAACAACAGTATCTTAATTTAATATGAATTTAGTGCAAACAATAAAAATACTTAACAAAAAAAATACAAATACTTGAATATTTTTACATAAAAAATATTTAGGTAAGTAGTATATATTATATGATATATATGATCTAAAACACTTTTTAAGCTACCTGGCATAGAATCCTGGGTGGTTTGCAATGCGTGTGACTGTTGAGTGAGATGCCTGACAGCTCGACTCAACTCTTGTCGCTGTCTCTGTAACGCCGATACTAGCTGCTGAACGCGGGATACTTCTGTAAGGCAAAATTTCACAATATTGGCCAAAGCTTATCCAGAGGGCTCTGTATGTCAATACTTGTTCCGGTTACCGATTGAGCTAAAATTTTGCATACATGTGTAAATCGTCTGACAATGCAATATTATGATGGTGGATATGGTGCTGATCTGATGATGGAGCTGGAAGGTGGCCAAAAGAACTTCGCAATGAAACGACACAACCTCATCGAGTTTGGGCTCATTTGAATCGTCTTGACGAGTAGTTTGTCTTTCAATGGTAACCAGGGTCTGATGATGGAGCTGGAAGGTGGTCATAGGAACACTGTAATTAAACGACGCAACCCCATCCAGTTTCGGCTCGTTTGATTCGTCTTGACAAGTTCTCTGGTATATAACTTTATTTACAGCTGTAAATAAAGTGACTTGTTTGAAAATAGACACCAAAAACATGCAAAATCAGAGTTTTATTATTGTAACCTTTAGAAATATTTTTTAACTAACTTTTAAACAATTTCATAGGCAAATAATAATCAAATATAAATCTAATATATATCAAAATTTTAATAGATACAAGCGCTAAAATACTATCTGTTATAAGCGCTCAAACACAAGCAATTAATGGTTAATTAAAAAAAAAAAGATTTTTTATTCTGCCCTGTTGTCTATTCTAAACCACACGCTGCAGGGTTGTACACTACTATCCAATGACGGTTATATCATAGTAGAAATTTATTTCTACTATGGTTATATAGTGTAGTACTCACCGTCTTCTAACATGGCAGTGGGATGCGCAGGCGCAGCCGCGCGACGAGCTTGTAGTGCGCGCCGAAGTTGTTGCAACTCTCGCTCGAGTCTCGCGTTATCTGCTACTGTTTGTTCCAGTTTCTGTAAACCACATAACAAAGTTCTTGACTAAAGTCATTATGATAGCGAAGGTTTATAAGGGAACACAAATTAGACAAATTGAAGGTAATCTTCATGTACCTATCAGTGATCTACTCGTACATGTGCAAATAATAACCCTGTTTTCTACCGACTTCACTAAAAAGAGGAGGTACCCAAATTTTTTTTTTAAATGTGTTTTACCTATCTTTTTTCCACGTGAACCAATTTTGAAATATAAAAATAAACGCAAGCCAAACTTAAAAAAACCGACTTCACCGCTTTATCTTCGAATTGATCAGATTTAATGTATTAAACACGCATTATTAACGATTGCTCAAAAACTACTGATCAGATCTTGATCAAAATTAAATAGGACCAATCGGAAAACAAGCATTCAAACAGAAGAAAAACAAAATCGGTTCACGAGGAAAGAACACAATATGTAAGAAGACAATATTTATGAGGTAGCACACAAAAAAAATACAGTCGAATTGAGTACCTCCTCCTTTTTGTGAAGTCGGTAGAAAATGTACATATGGTTACATACACAATCAAAACCCAACACCTCTACAACAAATCATTATACACAAAAATATAAACATTATACCTAATAGGCTATATGCCTGAAAATTCTATTTAGTCCGTCATTTACGTTATCAAATAATATTGCACACGTATTTTTTACAAATGGCGAAGATATATTATATTGAAATTCTGCGTGACGTCACGCCTCAGTACCTACAATTTTTACAGTGGCGTGACGTCACGAGCCTCCACTCGCAATCTTTTACGCTCCTTATCTTTCTCAATTTATATTGATTTGTTAAGTAAATAAATACATATCCAAAATTATTTGATAACATAACTGACGGGGATTCTTTTTTTTTCCATGCTTTTTTCTTGTTATCAAATTCCAATTGTAAACCAATGCAACATTTTAGTCACAATGAGATAAAACAGTGTATAACTGTATATAGACGTTTACTTATAACAGGACATTAAATTGATAGTGCATGTGGGAGGTATAAATAATAAATACCTAAAAAACTAGTAAATGGACTAAAATACAATACAATAACCGAAAAAACTTATAAACATATTTCCAAAACCATTCGAATTTTACATAGCCCAAGATTCGTTGACGGATTATAACAGTATATTTATCTAAAAATTATTTTATTTAGTTAAAGCAGTATACATGACATCACATCACACTAATATTATAAATCCGAAAGTTCGTGTGAAAGTATGTAATTGTGTACTTACACATTTATTGTGTGTTTGTTTTCTTTTCACACTTTAACGCCTTCAGAACGGATTTGCATGAAATGTATACATTTCTTAACCTAGGATTAACATATAACCAACCTTTTTAACATGATTAATGCGGATGAAACTGCGGGGCATGGCATAATAATATGTATACACAAGCCATGTCCATATGTCTTGTAAAAGTGAGTCAAGTATTATTTTAGATACTTAGTCAGGTGGATTGTTCTTAATTTTTTTAATATAATTTAAACGTAAGCAAAGCTTAAAAACCGATTTCACCGCTTATAATTTAGTTTTAGTTTGATCGATTTCGATAAAATTTATGAGACCACCTCTGAAGTATAATATACCTAACAAAAAAAAATATTGTGAGGATCGGTCCACAAATGGGAGAGAAATCGTTGAACATAGACAAAAAAATATATACAGTCGAACATAGAAAAGGCGGAAGCCTTTTTTTGAAGTCGGTTAAAAAACCGATTTAACCGCTTATATTTTGGTTTTGGCTTGATCGATTTCGATAAAATTTATATGGGACCATCTCTGAAGTATAATCTACCAAACAAAAAAAATATTTTGAAAATCGGTCCACAAAAGGAAGAGAAATCTGTGAGCATACTTAAAAAAAACACAAAGTTAATACAGTCGAACATAGAGCCTCTCTTTTTTCGAAGTCGGTTAAAAAAAGCTTGCCTTAGACTTTTTTTTTATTCAAGATAGGCAAACTTTTGACCACTATCTCACCTGATGGTAAGCGACGATGTGGTCGACGATGGAGCAAGCTTGCCTAGAAGATACCTATTCACTCGTGACTTGAAGACTCCCATATTGTACTCATCAGGAAACACTGACTCGGGTAAGGAGTTCCATTCTTTGCGGTTCGCACAATGAATGTGGAGGCAAAACGCTTAGTGCGCGTTGTTGACTATCCGGCAAGGAAACTTGAGCTAGTAAAAATCGCAGTACTAAATACTATAAAATATAAATATAGAAATAAAAGTATAAAAATGTGCACGGTGCATAGAAAACCTTATAAACCTTAGAATTGTGCGCCAACATCGCGTGGACCCGCGCCAACTCCGCCTCCAAACCCGCGGACTGCCGACGTTCGGATAACAAGTCAGTCTTGTGGACTGTTGCTAGTTTACCACGGACTCCTGGAAAAAAAATGTACCTATTCATTTATTTCAATCAAGGTTCGATCGTACACAACAGTTTAATTAAATAAAAAAACACTATAAATATAAATAACACTAAAACTATTTAAATTTAATAAAATTCATAAATTTAAACCGAAATTACTTCTTTGACCACTCTATTGGTCTGTAAATGAAGCATACAACAATATTGATAAATTTGAAAATTTGAAAATTTGTTTATTTGGTAGAGAAAGAAATAATACAGTACAATTGTGCTGTCGGCCCCAAACTAGGCAAAGCCTGTATCTTGGGAGCCCGATATGGTTAACAATTATATAGAAATGCCTGTCTGTATTGATAAATTTAGAAAGGAATAAGTCTCAAGAATCGCTTGAGACGAGGTTTGAACTCGCGGCCATATAATATAGTTCTGCCTAGCATGGCTAATGCTATATAAACAAAATCATACCACAATAGTAAATTAAACGCTTTCACACTCACAGCCCCACACTAAGTTCGATGAGTTGTGTCGTGTGTGCCGGAAACATTCACATCACAGACACAATCACAACCAGAACCAGAAACACAAATTTTCCTAGGTGAGAAAACTTGTGTTCACATGGAAAACACCAGCATTCAAATAAATAATAAAGTAAAAAATAATCTTTAAAATCGGCGCACAAAGATAGAAGTTATGAGGTAACTTTTGAAGTCGGTTAAAAACGAGAACATCGTCAATGTAGTCACAGAATACGCATTTTTGAGCATAACTCAAAACTACTAGTCACATCTTGATCAAATTTAAATGGGACCAATAAAATTGGAATGCAACTCTATCAAACAAAAAAATAATAATTTCCCACTCAAAAAAGTTATGAGACACACATAAAAAAAAATACAGTCGACTCGAGTACCTCCTCCTTTTTTGTGATAGAATACTAATACCATTTGATTTAGATTTTTTGATTTTTCACTTTTTTTACTTTGCATATTGGCATATTTTTGAAGAATTTAGTTTTACCAGTAAGCAGCGATTCAATGGTGTCCTTATCAGTCTTCAATCCTTGCAGAATAGCAGCTTCATCAGCTAGCTCTTGCTCTAGGGCCCAGAGTTCTGCCACTCTTGCTCTGGCTGCTTCCGTTTCTAAAGGTTTGCCAGCTGCAACACTTTCCAACCACCTGGAAGATTAAGTGTTGTCGTTTATTATTTAAGTTCGCTTGATTGGTCAGATTTTGGAAGAATAGATAGATAGATAAATTCTTTATTTGCACATAAAAAAATAACACTTACAAAGAAATCTTAAATATAACATAGGAGCACAAAGGGCGGTCTTATCGTTCAAAGCTTTTTCTTCCAGACAACCAAAGGAAGATGATAAAAATATTACAAACAGGGACGGTGTACCTCAACACGTATTTAAATTAATAAATTAATGTACTTACACATACTTATTAATAGTAGATACATAATATACATACAAAAACCTACATAAATAATAATAATATTATTAGCGTGATACCGCCATCTTGACGTTCGAGCCTATAAAAGCAAGCGCGCAGTGGCGCCGCCCTCCTATTTCGCCGTTGGTCGTCAGACCGACAACACCTCTCGTATTTTCGTTGCTTATTTATAATTGTTGTTGTAATTACTTTTCTTGTAGAATCAGTACTTGGGTTTTTATTATTTTTGTATAAATTAACTTATGTGATGTAAATTAAAATTATTTTGTAGAATTTTATATTTTTTTATTAAGAGGGTAGAATCCGATAAAAATATATTATAAACATACACAAACTAATATATATTATTATACATATATATGACTAATAAAGGACATTCATAGCTTTAACTTAATTGAGAGTGATACCATTTTTTTTATTTGTTCTTTAAAAGAATAAGGTTTCAACCAGCAGAAACAAATAGGTCTCTTTGTAGTAGGTATAAATAGATAGATAAACTCTTTATTGAATACCTTAACAAACCCATGACAAGGAATAATAATATAGAAAATAAGTGTAACAACAGGCGGTCTTATCGCTAGGAGCGACAACTCTTCCAGAATACCTTTGGATGGAGAGGGGTAAAGCAATGAAATTGGACGTCGTTTTTTTTGTATAAATATATTTATTATTACAAAATAAAAAGCAGATTCGTTCAATCTTTAATCACACTAATATTATGAAGGCGAAAGTTTTCGAGTGTGTTTTTATGTTTGTTACTTCTTCACGCTCAAACGACTGGACCAATTTTGATGAAATTTGATATGGAGGTAGCTGACACCCTGGATTAACACATAGATGCTTTTTATTCCGGAATTCCCGCGGGTCTGGGACTTACGCGGGTAAAACCGCGCGGCGCAGCTAGTGTTTCCATAAAAAGAAGAATGACGTCAGCTCTTATATTAAAGATGTGCATTTGTGACGTATAACAAAATTTTCAGCATTGTTAAAAGATCCCAATTTTAGTTCGAGAAATATCGCGGGACGGAATCTGTTAATATTTACCGCAACCGCGACTTTTCGGTCCTATTGTATTCGGTCTTTTTAGTGCCATAACATTACTGAAGATTATATAGAAATCTTAAATGTTTTTTAAACAAAATTTTTTTTAGCTTCAGTTTCGCCTTGGATTTTCTTACCTTTGTTGCTCCAAAGCATGTTCAGCCAGTACTTTCTGCCTCAACCTCTGGTTCCTCTCAAGCCTTTCCACAGTTGACCCCGGCCTGTTATACAAGGAGCCTAGTTTAACCATATTATCTACCAGCTGTACTAGTGGTTTGCTCTTTTCATACTGTTGTTCTAGTTCCATCAATTGGATCTTTAGCTGTTCCAATCTTTGGAGATTCTCTTCTCGTTCCATAGCTTTCAAGGAGCCGAGACAGTCCTGAAATGATGCATAATTATTATTAGATTCTCAGATAGTATCTATATAAGTAGGTTAAAGTTAGACATGTGAGTATGTTTAGTCAAAGTAAGCAGAATTAATTATTTGTTAGTGACTTTTCCAGTTAATAAAAGTTTAAGATAATAACGAATATTAATTTCATTGGGTCATAATCCCAGCATCCAAAAAATATTGTATTAATTGTCCACGTGCTTTCCACATAACCTCTTTGGTTCCCCTGGTGATGAAAGGACACTGTTAATGGGTAACTGATAAAAAAGGACAAAAAGCGGAGGCATTTACCTTAATTACATTGCTTGGGATTAAAAAGAGAATTTAGTTTTAGTTTGAAAATAATTTCGTAAATACTATTAATGGACTCAAGGAAGATTAATAAATGGTTCATTGTTACAATGATTCTGAAAATTTCAAACATATCCCTATAAACACACAAAGTAATATATAATTCTAGACTCTAGACACAAAATGCAGTCATGCAGAACCATGCAAACCAATGCAAAACAAATGCTAAGCACCTCTACGCTATTGATCTGGACACAGCACTGCTCGATCGCACGATGAGTGGCTGCGTGTCTCCTCCTCAGTTGAATCAGTAGCAACACCAGTTCCTCATGAGTATGACCCAGAAGTTCCCCCGCAGTGGGTATGTCTAACAACTCTGCTGGAGTTGGAGGTACCCTCTGCTTGGTGACGGCAACATAAACATAACAAATGAAGCTAATACAACAACACTGTGTGGGTGATATGTACGAGAGTTCAAAGCTTCAAACCTTTCATCGCAAATACAGTTGATAGGCTTTTTATCATCTTGAAGAAATAAATCGCAAGTCCACAAAAAATACCATAATAAAACAACGAGTCCAATTATCTTAAGAGCATGCAGTGATATCATTTATTAATGCGACTTTTAAATAAACCGGCGATAAAAAATATTGTGATAGAAATCAAATTCATTGCAATGCACACTGTTCGTAGTAAGAGACTAAATACTGGATGCAAATAAATTAATAATACTAACCATGTCATCAATTTCGGTATTCCTTCGGATTCTAGGGCTAACAGCTCTGATGGGTTGCTGTGATGCTCTTGATGGTGACCTAGCTGTAGCCCATGAATCTTCAGTAGATGTAATGTTGTTTAGCTGAAATTAAAGAGAATTTTACATTGTTTTCTTGATAGTATTTTTTTTTTAATTGCAATGAAAAATATCGAGATTTTTTTATTTAAAAATACAATAGGCTGTTCTTACGTTTTGTTGGGAAGTTGACAACTGCTGTGAGCCATAGTGCTCATTAGTTGGCTTGTCCTCAACCCATCGCACTCTTGGGCTCACTGCTCTAACAGGTATATTGCCTTCCCTATTACTGCCCCTTCCAATAGACGTGTTACTGCCAAGAAATGCTTTCTTGGACAAAGCTTGTTGATTGCTTAAATTGCTGTTTGTATTAGATTCCGTATTTGTATTGCCTGCCATTGTCATTGAAGCTGCAAATGAATGTCACAGTCATCAAACTGTAATTTTCAGTTACCTTTAAAGGAATATATTAGACAGTAAAACATGATAAAGTGTTTCAATATGCATTTTAACAGCTTTAAATTATGTACACTATACATTACTTAGTAAAACATGCATGATTTAATTATCTGTACACCTTATCGTGTTTACACCCTGCCTTTATAACACAATTAAAAAACATAAAAATGCCAATTTATTTACAATTTTTATATTATAATGACTTTGCTTTGCAGAATAGTGTAAAGAAATATAACTTACATAGTGCACCTTACGGGACCATAGAATGTTAGAGGATACCTTCATTGCTTGCACTGTCAGTTCCCGTATCCGTGCCACAGGCAGTGTCTTGTAAGCCCACACCTGCACCCACGCCCCGCATACGTCCCGCTCCACCTTTCATCAATCCACTCGACATCAAATCCCACTGCCTAAGTTTTTCCCTATCTATTTCAAATTTCTTCCTATTTCTTCTGCTTATCGAGGTACATGTATTTTCAACATTCGTCATAGAACTCCCTGGAGAATTTACTGCTAAGGATTCATAGACGCCTTCATCCGGATGTTCGAGTGATGGACCTGCACTCTCAGCCAAACTCACATATACATCGTTTTCATCAGTCTTTGGCTCCTCTTCAAAACAATTATTTTGCAAACTAGAATTAATATCCCTACATATTAGAGCTCGACCTTGAAAGTCACAATTAACGTAGGTCACGTTTCTGCTGATTTTATTTGGTAATACTTTTTTAACCCTTTTGATACTGTTCATTCCACAGGTTTCGAAGCTAACTCTACGCGCTTCAGAAGTATCTGCAGGCATGGCATCTAAGTCATCCATTGATCGAGCATGCCTGTGAGAAACTCTTCTCAAATTGTCTCTCCACAGCGTATCATCTTCCCAAATCTTTTCTCCGTGGCACATGACATTTTCATAGGCACTGGCTTCTGCCTCCGCATCGTAATAAACTGTATTAGAAGAATTACCACTACAATGCGATGACATGCTTGTTGAAGACATTTTTATTAGTGCACTAGCATTAAGAGCACTACAATCTAGAGAAGAGTTATCAGTATTACTGTTGTTACTAGAATTTCTTTTACAACCAAGACCTGATAAGTTCATAGACTCCGGTATTTTTGAATTTCTTCCTCCTGTGGATTCATAAATATTTTTCATATCAATTTCTGGATCCTTATCAGTGGCACTTAAGAATTCTACTGATACACTTCTGGCAGCAGCTAGTTCAAAACTTGGTTCTGGCACCAAGACATGGTTATTTCTTATGGGATTGTGAATATGTGAGATTTCATTTTTCTTATGAAGTGGGCCCCGACGTCTTTGATTGTTAAGTTTGCGATGAAGGTTAGTATTTTTGAGGTAGTGTGAAGTAGGTAAAACATTAATGTGTTCTTGCGAAGAAAGGTCAGAGTAATAATAAGGTGCACTGTGCTCAGTAGAACTTTCTCTGCTGTGAAAGCCTGTAGATGTGGAAGAAGCGTTTGTGTCTAAGCCCGATTTTAAGGTTAATTTTTCGATTTCAAATTCTTTTATTTTGTCAGCAAGTGTATCATTATTGAGATTTTTACGCATTGTTTTTTCTTCATCGTAATTTTTGCAGTAATATGATATTGGTGATCTAGATATTCCGGTAGAACTGCAAGAACTTTGTGATCCAGCATATCCAGAAACTTGTTCACTTATATTTCTAAACTGTATTCCAGAATTATGTTTATTCCCGTAAGCTCTACTGTTGTGCCCAACAGGAGTACTCGAGCATCGAATGTGTGTAGCGGTGTGAGCAAAAGCATGATTTAAATTATCTTTGTAGTTTGAAATATCAGCAGCAGAACCATTTAACCTACAATGATTATGACTTTCTGTGTTATTTGCTTCACTTGAACTAGGTTGTAAATTATCCAGATAGCTATCTAAATCCACGTTTGCAGTAGATTCACTAGGAACCAAAAAATTTGACTCGGCTAGTTCAAATATAGAATCATCAGATAGAGGTCTTCTTTTCATCATCATTTCTATATCTTTGTAGTTCCCAGAGTGTCTAAAGTCGATGGCTGCGTCACTTTCACTTAAACTAGTCACTTCAGAAGAAATATTTGAAGGAACAATGTCAAATTTACTGCTTACGTCCGACTCTAACGATAATCTGGAAGACCCTTTGTCAGCATTGTAACTCCTGATTGAATCTGTTTCAACGCTACTAGAGTTATATTGATCAAGTGCGCTGTTATTGAGTATGCTTTGCGATGCATCCAAAAGTTTATTCCTCTCATTCAAACTTGCTCTGCTGTGACGGATTTTTTCTCCTCTGGAAAGTGTGTCATGTATGGAAGTCCTACTGCCATATATCATGAGTGATGTCGTTTTTCTCTTCACTGTATTCAAGTTTTGATTTTCAGCAGTTAACATTTTAAGTATAGAGTTTTCATTGGACATATCTGATTTATCTAATTTATCCAAAATATATTTAGACAACGCATCATCAGACAAATCATCACAAGGTGGAGAAGAACTGGGAATAGGTGGAGGTGATAACATTTCACTATCGGAACTATCTAGCAAATCTATAGTACTTTTACTGCTGCTTAGATAGTATGACGCTGGCCTGAAGGTATCAGATATACTAAATCTACTAAATGGACTCTCCAGGGAAATTTCCGTTTGTATTTCATCACTATTGTCAAAAGATTCTTTTGCTTTATTTTCATTCTTAGAAACTCTTTTTAAAGTGTGATCTTTAGTGTCGGCAAAATTCGAAGCAGTGTCACTAAGTGTTTTCAATTTAGACAAATCTTCCAATGGCTCTTTTTCTGAAATGTTGTTTAATTCCATGTATACCGGTTCAGCTTTCCCATTATTAATACACACTATTTCATATGTTTGTGAATCGTCTTCCTCGTTGCCTACGTTCATTTCTACGTATGGATTATCGTCGTAAGCTTGTTGCATGGTCTTATCAAATGCACGAAGATTTTTTATTATATCTTTGTGAGCTTTTTCAATTACAGATATTTTTCGCGGACTCATCGGTAAATAGTGACCCTCTCCTTGGTTATTGATGGCTGTTGGAGTAATCGGTTCATCAAAAGCTTCTTTGTTTTGAAAATCAATTTCATTTTCTTCATCATTTTGTATGGAATTGCTGGCACAATCAGATTCAGAGATTTTAATATCAGAATCACCTTCTAACAATACTTCATCCAAATCATTGTCTGTATATTCAATCTGGGTTTCTGACTCTGCCTCACTTTCATGCGTTTCATAACCATCTTCAATTACAAACGATTGGTCATTTATAGGTACTTCTGTTTCTCGGTTGCTGCAAGTATCTTCGTAATCATCTGTATCGTGGTCAAGATCAACTTTTGGGATAGAAATGGTGCACAATATATTTTCATAAGTGTTTTCGGTATTATTGTTTATAGGTTCACAAACTCGGACGTTGTTATTGGATTTGTTTGCTGGATTATCGACAGAGGACGCATGCGGGGTTGTAGGTCGCAAAATGATTGGACTTATAAGGTTCACTTTACTAGACCTTCCTGCCTGCATTTCTCTGGGTTTTTGCAGATCAGTGTCCGTTGTTTCCTCTGAGGTGCAAAAGTGAAACCGATAATCACTATCTGAATATTAGTTACTCATATTTTATTTAGATTCACGATCAACCATGTGTTAGTAGACCTCAAATGTTAGAGATATAAAACTACCAAGTTATAAGTCCCAATTTTTTAGCCCACCACCGATAGAAACCAAATATATCTTGTTAGTGGCACAATATCCCCGCAGGCAGGAAGGTACCCCTCCGCAAAGCGAAGTCATCATAATGCTATTGCATATAAATATATGATATTATACACATTAATATAATTAGGTATAGTATAGACAATCTTAATAGTAATGGCATTTTTATTAACATTATCTAACATTGTGAGTAGTATAATGTGGGAACAGTTTTGAATGGCCTATTTAGATTATGATAGTTAAAACGATTATGGAAATGGAATGCAGGTAAACACATGTGTATTAAACATAAATACTATAACATTTTGAAAAAGAAAAAAGGCTGTTTTGAATGATGCGTTTTTTTTCTAATTAAAATTATGTATTTACTTAGATTTTTCTCATGCAATAAAATCATTGTGTCATGCTGAATATCTGTAAATTAAGGATCATGGACGATACACTATTGAAATTCAATATACATGCTATCAAAAAACTACTTTAAAACATAGCTATAAATATAACTAAATAAATCACGTACCTTCATCGTCAGATGAGTAGCTGTTATAGGAAGCATTTGCATAGGATTTTGGTTGTTTTGGATTGTACTGATCTGATCTTAAAGACTGCCGGCTTTGATTCAATGATCTTGCCAATGATATTGTAGCTGGTGTACTCTTCCTTGTCAAAGGCGATTGTAACATCCTTTGCTTCCACTCTAATAGCCTTTTCATTGATTCTTCTCGCTAAAAGTTGATAGGTTAATTGATATTAATCACAACATCACATTTTTCACCATCTGATTATACAATGCGTAGTTACCGGTATTTTAGAGGGTCATTATTCATCTTTTTTATCATCACATTTACTTTTTTACCATGGCCTTAGAATGACAGCCATTTTTATTTTACATTCCTTTAATATCATAATACTAACATCAATTATATTTACGTAAATCTCGAAAATAAAACTGATTATATTTGGCCGGTGATAAAACTTTTACTAACAAAAAAATTTAAATTCTACTAATCATATAGCCTTAGAATATATTTTATTCTTCAGAAAAAAATATATTCTATCCGGCTAGACGCATTGTTATAAAAATATTGATGAAATTTTTGTTTTACCTGTTGGACCTTTTTCTCTCCTTCTTTTTCTCCAGACGTTGATGGCAGTCTAGCACTCGCAGACCTTATAAAACCATCAGAATTAGGATCGTATCTACTCATATCTTTCACAAATCCGCTTACGTTTGATCCATCGCTCATTACACTACCACTCCTATTGATATTGTTGAAGTCCTTCTGATTTTCCATTCCTTTTTCTTTCAATGTCCAATTAGAATTTAAACCTTCAAGATCGCCATATTTAGAACTGTAACTAAGATTGTCTTTATTTCTATTAGCCAATTCCGTTTCAAAATTGTTGTTCGTAATCTGTGAGTATGCTGAGCTCAATTGTTTTTGGGCTAAGCCACTGGCGTATTTTGCTAAAGGAATGTCCATAGTTTTCGGTGCCAGATTTCCTTTCTGTTGCAAATAATGTGCTGATTGCCGCATTTTTTCAGCATAACTTTCTTCAGAGTAATATCTATCTGAGCTGGGATCGTAGTAGGAATTTATGTCTAAACTAGATTTGGGTCGCTGTGGTTGTCTGGGAGCCTCGCTTACGTTCCTGGCTGGCACAGTTTTATTTAGCATCTCATTTTTAGACTCGTATTCGAGAAAATCTGCGCTATGCGGCCTTGGCATTGGAGGTTGGATTCCACTTGCTTGCATTTTTTTTCTTCTAAGAACTGAAGGACCGCTGAATGTTTTTTCTTGTACCTTAAAAATAATACTCAATATGTTTAATATTTTTTGGTATCGGTATCAGATTTTCTGGATGAAATGTAGTAATTTTATTTTGTCGTGATTTAAAATTTAAGTTATGCAGGTCCTTGGGGCTTTTCCGAGTTATTTGAGATAAAGAAGTGTCTATTTTTATTCCAGTCTCGATAGACTACGATATACTCGATAGATACATACCTTTTTTTTTTTATCCGACTCTATTTATAATCGCTTAGAAATCGACAGATATTCATAATCCGCCATTGCCTTTAACTTGTAACTCTACTTACTCAAATGTACCAAAGTCAAATGGTAGCTTATTTACAATTAAAAAAAATGTTTTAATCTTTGATATTCTAGCGTTTGACCACTATCTCTCCTATTGGTAAGCGGTGAAGATAGCTAAATTAAATTAAACTTTAATAATTCATCAAAGTCATCTGTGAATATATAACAAGCAGACAGACATACAGACTGAGTTCCTTTAGCTTTTTAATATTAATGCTAAATATAATATTGAATATGTGTGTTGTGAATCAGTGGACAAGTCTTTGCTATCTGCGCCGCGAGTCCTAAATTCAATATAGACAATTTCCCATACCAAGGTGCATTTGTGCTCCTGGTGCTGGGTGTGATTTCGGCAGTCCTACATACCGGTATTATTCTCTCTTTACTACCGGTGAATGTATGCAATACAAGTATTTGAACTTTGCGTGGTGTTTTGATTGTAAATGGGTAGTTGTGGTGATGGCGTAAGTTTTACAACATATTAGTTCCACAACATTCCTTCTTAACAGCTGTTGTCCTACCAAAATAAAATACAACTAAAACCACTAATACAACTTACATAGTTTCTAGTAGTTTCCTGCTGCTGTTGTTGATGGCTGGAAATACTGACAGCATCTCTCGCTTGAGGCGTATTTGGCGATTTAGCATACATCTGACCATACTCTTTTTCTGTTGCGTAGCTACCGTAGACATCTTCATAGTCTCCAATTTTGCCTTTGTGAGGCGCCATAGTTGTTGACCTTCCATAGGCGTCCGGGGTTCGCCTTTCGTTCATTAATCTCTCATTGACTGCACTACCTGATCTGCCTGCTCTAGCATTAAGCTCTCCATATACATCTCTATTATAAGCATTTATATCACTTGCGTTCCGCGATTCTGAATACTCATTAGGAACTGGCTGAGCTCGATCTTGAGCTTTATTCTGCACTTCAATTTCTTTAGGAGGGGTTTCCAGCTGAGGAGTTTCTTGCAAGAATGGATTTCGCTGCTGTTGTCGGTCGTATATCTGTTCTTGCTTATTCTCTTGCAATTCCTGACGATTCCTATCAAAGTAAGGTGATTGTGAATTATTGGGGTATACAGACGTACTTGGTTGGTTTTCACTTGCTGAGCTTGGTAATGTCAAAGAGAGGTTTTGTGCGTCGTATGGTCGTTTATATTGTGTTTGAGATGGTGGCGACTGTGGGCTGCAAGTGTACTCTTGGTTCGGACTACGCGTGTATTCTGAATTAGGGCTACGTGTGTACTCTTGGTTAGGACTAGTTGAGTAGTTTCCGTGGTCAGCGTATCTATTGTGTCCAGTGCCGTGACTGTAATGTGATGCTGGCTTTTTGAGTAGGTCGTAGTTTGGATCGTACCTGCAATGTTATAAGTATGTAATTAAAATGTGCTGTATTTATTTAACCTGTCATTAAGTGTTACGAAACTTACATATCAGGACTAGGGGAATTATATCCTTCATTTGATCGTCTCGGTTTTGGCGGTGCATTCGCGTAGGTTGGGATTCCATCATCATCCTGTAAAGGAAACTAGTTTTACAAGTTACAGTTAACAAAAAAACAAAAAAACAAACGCATTCACACTCACAGCCCCACACTAAGTTCAAAGACTTGTATCGTGGGTGCCGGAAACATTCACATCACACACACACATTACACCCAGAACCAGAAGCACAAATATCCCTTGGGAAGGAATTTGTGCTCCTGCCGGGAATCGAACCCAGGACCCACGGCGCACAGGGCGGACACCTGTCCACTGCGCCAACTGAGTCGTCAAAGTTAAAAGTTACTTAGTTATTTATTAGTAATCAAGTATTTATCGTCATTGAGCTTATAATTACGCGGTTAGCTGATGTGTCTATGTACGTCGTTAATGATAGAATCAGTCGCTCGACCGTTCTGTTATTTGCAGTTATAATGAAACGTAATCGCTGTCCTTGGTTCCGCTCCGGCAATCTAATTGCCGATCACCTGCAGCTCTATTCTGTACACGTCCGTGCACACAGTAATACCCACCTCTGTTTTCACAGCTGCTCTATCGGTCTGCTTTTGTAGCTGTTCACTGAAAGTAAATAATTATAAATTAGTTTTTGAATAAACTGTATTTATTTTAAATAGCTTTTGCTATGTTATTGTATTGTCCTTATAGAAATAGTGCAGCTCGGATAATTTTTATATATACCTGTTTGATTCTTATTAGCAGGTGTCAATCTTAACAAAAGACATCGTTAGAAGTATACAATTAAGATAAGTTACTGTTATTTGATCTTACTTGGGGTTTTGCATTAGTGCGGCCATTGTCATTGCCTTCACCCATTTCAACATTGCGTCTTGATCTGGTGCTGCTAGTATGTAGGTCCTCATGTTGGCATGTTCCAATTTAAACGCATATTTCCGCAACACTCTGTCTTCAGCAATGCAAGCTGATACTTTGTACGATGGAAGAAGCACAGATCCTAACAGCTTCTCTTCATCTTGACCTGTAAAGATACAGTTATCATTGTTTTTCCGTGATATAAATAAAATTAAAGGCATACTGATGTAGTTACTACTCACTTTTGTAATAGAACAGGCAATATTCAGACAAGACGAACCATCTTTTTCTCCACACTTTTAATCCATCTGAACCCTGCTTGTACAGAATCCCAGCCATGGCAACCGGCGCCGACGGTATCCGTTGTGCCACCGGTGACCTCAGAGCCTGAGTCCCACTACTGCTCCTTCGGCTATCCGATGATGGAGATTTCATACTTGGTGTACTTGATTCACTTGATTTCATTGGAGATGCCATAACAACGTTATTCCTAAGATTTTGGTTGTTAAAATCTGAAGGTGGAGATTGACTCTTCTCTTGGTTTACTTCTTTTTGGCGTCTACTGCTAACATATTGTTGTTCTTGCTCTCGAATTTCAGCCGCTTGTTTTGACTGCCATTGTTGTTCTTGATATTGGCGATTTTGTTTTTCCATTTCACGATATTCATTATTTTTAGTGTATCGATCTACCTCTCCTTGACTTATCTGACTTTCCGGGCTGAAATCTTTGAAATCATTCTTACTACTATATCGATCTAAATCTCTATACGAGTTATCGGAATATATGCTATTTTGTAAATTTGGTGGCGGTTGCACGCCATGGATTTGTTGTAACAACAGTTGCCTTTCAGCAAATTTCTGCTGTTGATGCATTTGAGCCTGATTTTGATAATGCATCTGTTGCTGCAGTTTCATTTGCTGAATTTCATTGTACTGCTTCCGTAATAACTCCGTATTACTCTGTGGTCCTATTCTACTGGAATATGGGAGATATGGTTTTGAACCGTACTGATTAACATTAGGCCTATACATAGGTTGATGATTTTGGTATATTTGGTTTGTATCTTTCGGTGGGTTGCGTTTCAAATAGTCTTGATAGACTTCTGCGTTATATCCTTTTGGGATGTTGTGAAGAAGTTCGTGGTTGACGTTATGATCTGTGTGAATTTCAGTCCTTTCGGCTCTCGGTGGCGACTGTGGATAGTTGTAATTATCGTTAGCTCCATAATGCCTCGCGTAGTCGTGATTGTGTCCAGTTCCATACAGATCGTGTCTGTTTTCCAGGAGTGGTGAACGCGCATTCATATTGGACTGATACTGGCTTTGAAGCAATTGGTGCATAACGCCATTTGGTTGAATTTGTCCTGCTTGCGCGGAGGTGAGGTGCGTCGTCATCTGAGGATGGTGCTGAGTGTATATTTGATCAGGGTGGACATGATGAGCCATCAAATGCTGTTGAGTGAGAGGCTGTTGTGTCGCTGGCAACGTCTTTTTGTTCTCCATTTCGAATTGCGATTGCGATACCGGTGGGTCAATCCTGAAACAAAAAAATACATAACAAAATTAGTTACATGTTCTAGTGCTATTATGGTTATACTTAGAGCTATTTACTACTGACTCCGATAGCATTGCGTGCCGATAGCATGTAGACCGAAACAATTCAATTTACCTCGGTTAATAGAGGATGTTATCGATATACGATAGGGTACGTAGGGAATAAAAGGCCATAATATGTATCATCACGTATTTTTTTGTGATACACAGTTAATGGACATAAAATTTTTATCAGGTGTGTAACTGTCTGTATTTTGAACATTGTCTTCTCACTCCTGTGTCATACTCTGCGTAATACTTGACCTAGAAACGTTCGCGTTTTTACATAAATTAGAGGCAATTTCTTATCTGTCGAGGCACTCGGTTTCCAACATTCACTGCCACCCTTATTTAAATATTCGTAGATAAAAGTAATGTCCATGCGAAGTTAGCACGCGAAACGACTGTTCCCACGCATATCGAACGAATAAATGAAGGGTTCGTGTGAAAATGTAGATTGTGTTCTTATTATAACATCATTGGACATGTTTTTACCCCACCGCAAATACTTGAACTGGAACGTTGAGCCTGTTCCCAAGAACTGTTTTGCGTTTGTTCTGTACAACTATTAGATCATTTATTTTTGTTATCCAAGCTGTAAACCTGTCGCTTTATATTATTTTATTATTGTTGGTTTAAATTATTACGTATTTTAAATGGGAGACCTTTATTATTTCAGCTGTAGGCGTTCATTTGTTTGTTTAATGATTGGACCCTTTAGAGTCTAAAATATGGCCTAGCGTGCCTCATGGTATTCGCAGAAATTATCATGAACATCACCTCGAATACTAGTATGTACCTTTTCTACCGACTTCACAAATAAGGAGAAGGTACTCAAGTCGACTGTTTTTTTTTTATGTGTAACTCATAACTTCGTTCCACGTGAACCGATTTTGAAATTCGAATATTTTCATGTCATGTTATAATCTATATATATAAAAATCAATGCCACTTTTCGTTGTTATTTTATAACTCAAGAACGGGCTCACCTATCCAAACCAAATGTTTAGGCTTTGTTTGGACTATTTAGTAGATGGTTTATGTGAAGTTTGCACAAAATCGGTCGAGCGATTCTTCATTTATCACACCCGGGCGAAGCCGGGCCGGATCGCTAGTTATATATAATAATATAGTTGCTTACAAAACAGTTGGTACGTAACACTCCACGTGAATTGGATAAGTCCAAGATAACAATGTAAACAAACCTCGCAGGATAGTGTCATCGACCTAATTTTATATCGATTACTATCAACTGTATCATCAAATTTCATTTATTACATTATTAGGTTACTAGGGCAATAGGTATGATACTGTAATCTTATTTAAAATTAAATGTTTCTACTGACTGATACAGATTTTAATCATACACTTGACCCATAAGTTTAATGTGTTCAAGTATACTGCAGTACTTGAAACTCAGGGCATGAAATCTCAGTTTCATATGTTCATGAGAACCATATCTTGGTACTGGCTGCGATCTCACGAAATTCACATTGTGTACTTTATTGCACTTTCTTGGCATAAAGCCTCGAGTAACATACCTAAATATAAAATTCATAAGTACTTATTCAAATTCTGTTGAAATACAAATAGTTTTGCCGTTCTTAGTGATCGAACTTAGTGCGGGACTGTAAGTGTGAAAGCGTTTATGTTTCCAGCTAGCAAGAGCCGAGCTTATTAGATGCATAGAGCAATTAGGTTTAAATATTAATGAAATCTTTGGAGAATTTCAAGACTGAAATCTACACGAGTCATTCGAATATGTTCCGATAAAACATACAATTACTTATTACATAACTGATTTCTAAAAATTCAATGGTCTTTAATTCGATGGCCGTTTTCTAAAGCAGCAATTCTTATCAGACTCCTATAACTACTGTAATCGATACCTCGATAATGGATAATAGCAGTCGACTCAATAGACTCCATTCTGGTCTTAATTGAGTGAATAAATAGATACTTAAACAGAAACAACATTAGCACTCAATTATCAACTACATAATTATTGTCTATAGCTCATTCGCCGAAGAAGCATCCGGTGCTGTGAGAGTGAAATAATAGCTTCGTCTAATGACCGGAAGACGAGCCAAGTTGTCGGCAGTCGACACATCCGTCTGTCCCGGCTTCCTGATGGTAAATGAGTCACGTCAATCAATAGGGGATTATTTGGAGCTTCGGACTGCCGGAAGACAAGCGTTACTAATTGTAGAGAAACGTTCATTATAAACGACTTTAAAATTTGTATCATGAAATAGAAATTATAAGGAGTGGGCCTCTGTACTTTTAACATTTTACTATTAATTATTAATTATTTCTTTATAGACAACTACCTACTCGCTTATAAAAGCGAGGATATTTTTTTTGTTTATTTCCTCCTACATAAAGGATTTGCTGGAAGTAAACTCTGTGATTTGTTGAACCCGATTTGTTATTTAAGCGAGACATCATGACTGTTTCTTGTGATTATATGTAAAGATTTTTAATCCTTATACACACACACACACACTGAATTCGGATTTTGTTATAAAGACATTATTATAATTGGCTAATGTGATAGTATTTTTGATCGAACATGACGTCAAACTTTTTCAAGCTACCCCTACCAAACAACATTAAAATGTTGATGTGAATGTTAAACATTCTACTTCATAAAATTAGCTATTAAATACCCCCAACAATTAGATGTTACTAAAATAAAATAATTTCTCATGTAAGTGAATAATGTATTCTTATGAGAAATAAAGAATCTCAAACCACATTTTTGTATATAAATATATTTGACTATTTAACACGTTGGTTATTTTATTGAATAATCTAAGACATCCAGCCAAAAAGTTGAAATGAAACAATAATATGCATAGTGCAAATTACACAATGAATACCCTATATATCTATAATTATCTGAAGCTAACAAAAACTCATCAGACGGCCTTGTCGTAGAAGACCGCGTAATTGACGCAAAGCCCCGTTGTTTAGTCTAGCAGCGTTAATTTCCTGCTGTGCACTAGACAGCTGTACCACGTGTTTAAAAATAGCACAGAAGCAACAATAGTATAGATAGAAAATCAAGACCATGGAAATCATGATATTTTAAACCCCCGACGAATAAGAGGGGTATTTCAAGTTTGTAGTGTCTATGGGATCGTAGCGTCCAAACGGCTGGACCGAATGAATTTTCTTAGCTATGTTTATTTAAAATCAGTGTAGTCGTTTTTTTTATTTTTCAGAAATAACGTCGGGGTTTATTTTTAATTTTGATTTTGCCACTTATAGAAAAACGACATCTCTACGAAAATTTAAAGGTAAGTATTGAAATAACATAATTTTTGAATAAAATACACAATTAGTATCATACTATTCCTACTTACATTATGTAAAGTTTAAACAGTTGACTCTATTAATAATACAGACCGTGCAGTTCTGTCGACAAAGTTATTAGATAGTCCACTGGCACAGAATGTAGCATCAAAAAACTTCCAACTTACACCTTTCATAGGTTTTTCGTTAAAAGAACAGTAAATTGCGACTGCATTGCGGTATAGGATAGCTAGCCAAGCAAGCGTAAGTAAATACCCCAGTACCGTGAATTTCATAACGATGTTATCTTCATCTGAAGATCCAGCCTGTTGTAGGGTTGGAGATCGCGACAGCTCGATCGAGGACGGCTTTACTATGATCATCGCAACAAAACCACATATTTTTCTATGCTCGATAGCTATATATGCATTTCACCTGATGTAAAGCGATGATGTCGAAGATGTAGTATGC
This sequence comes from Lomographa bimaculata, assembly GCA_948107665.1. Taxonomy (NCBI): domain Eukaryota; kingdom Metazoa; phylum Arthropoda; class Insecta; order Lepidoptera; family Geometridae; genus Lomographa; species Lomographa bimaculata. The sequence continues at coordinate 8,696,046 of OX403604.1, read as the reverse complement.
TTGCCTTGAAGATACCTATTCACTCTTTACTTGAAGACTCCTAAAGTGCGTCGGCCAGCCTTGATAAGTGGGGTTTACGCGCTGTCTCTTAACAGTATTAGATGGTCCACTTGGCCCCCAGCCAACAATGTGCGCTCCGTTTAGACGCGTTGAAGACGATCGCTCCCCTTTCAATGTCAAACCGACCTATATTAACAGATGATCAGCTCCTGAATTGGCACCGGCTTTGATCAAAAGCGGCTTTAATTGATATGAGCATCGACGATCCGTTGATCATTAGGTTGTATCTGTTCTCTTAATGAACATAACTCTAGAAAAGCCTATATAGCAGAATGAGTTCTAAGAAGCATTGAGTAGATATTAACAGTACAAGACTCACTTTAGATTTTTATAATTTATTTACTTGCTGCTTCCCCGCCTATAACAGTAGGGACTATCTTAATCCAAAAACTCATTAAAATCGTTTCAACCGTTTAAAAGATCACTCACGCACTCTCAAATTGCTTCTTTGTATTATAAGTTGTGGAAGTCTGTACCGTATATGTGTTTACCATCCTTAACCACATCATCACTAATCATTAGGTGAGATAGTTGTCTTAACCACATCATCACCAATCATCAGGTGAGATAGTTGTCTTAACCAGATCATCACTAATCATCAGGTGAGATAGATGAGATGTGAATATAATTAAGCTCGTATAAGGCCAAACGAAGAGTCTTGGTCAATATTTTAATACCAAAAATACAATAATTTGCAACTAAAAGACCATTACTTAAAATATAACTGGGGATTTAAAACAACTGTGGTCAAATGATTATTCTGCAATAACAATAAATTGCACACATTAATTTTGCGGTACACACGTTTAACCACAAACGTATTTGCAAACAAATGTGCAATTGCAAAATATTAAACAGTTTAGTAGTTACCCATACGAAAATAGAGTGCTAAATTCAAATACATCGATGAAAAGCACATGTAAGGCCACTTTTAATATAATGTCCACGATAATAATGATGATGTATTAGGTTTTTATAAGAATATCAAGTACCAGCTGGGCTATACCGTCTTTGGTTTAGGGGACAGAGCTTCAACTATTATTTTCTACAGACTTTATGTGAAATTTAAATGGGACCAATTGGAAAGCAACATCTTTCAAACAAAAATTATAAATTCAAAATCGGTTCACTATAAAGTTAGTTAAAAGTGTACAGGGTAATCGAAACTTACACAAACAATATATAGACCAGCTCCGTCTTCAATACTATGCCATAACATATCCAGTAGTAATATCAGACTTATCACAAACGAATTAATTAATTTTCAATTGAATTAATACAATATGATTTTGTTTATATGTATAGCATCAGCCATGCTAGGCAGAATTATATTGATAAATTAAAAAAGGAAAAAATATCACTTGAGGCGGGGTTTGAACCCAAGTTTTCAAGCGATAATTTTTCCTTTCTAAATTTATTAACATAATACGATATGATAGATTTTTTTTACTTTCGCGAACTCATGTCACCTGCCACCCCAGCCTCTCGTGACCACGGCCGATGCAACTCTGCCGAATCGTCGAGGTTAGTCAAAATAAAGTTATTAGGAGAATAAAAGCAAGAAAATATCCGCTTTTATAAAAACAAGATTTAATATATATATCTTTAATGTAGAAATTCACAAAGGCACCTTTATTAACTAAACTAAAATTATATACGTCTATACAGCAAATATCCAAATTTCCTACAAGGCATCGAGCTTATAGGTAACTCAAGTGCTCAAGCTCTTGCCATCATGCTGGCGGCATTTCCTCTCTGAATTGCAACGCTACAACGTTGAACCAAATAGTACCAGCATTTTGTTCACGCGTTGCCTCACCAGGCACTCTAATAGATTATTGTATTTTAAATATATTGATTTTAATGAATGGTAAAATAAAAGTTATTAAATAGATATTACACCCCATTAGTTGTATAGATGTAATAAAGTAAAACAAAGAGCAAATAAATAATGATTGTACCACCCAAATGGTAGCCATCAGGTAACAAACATTAATTATAGTGAAAAAGATTGTGCCAACATATCGATCTTTACTGCACTTCATAAAATAAATTGATCCAACCCAAATTGGACAGTAATGCCTATAACTTGTTTCTATATTCGATTGTATAATCAACAACCATGAATAGCACATTAAAATGCTTTCACAATCATCAGATAAAGCTGGTGGGATTCAACTGATGAAGCTAGTTCTTATTTGTAATTTTTTTATCTGTTCGTATTTCTTGAGCAATGCTTTGGATAGCTGCTTACCTTTTTATTAATGTTCAGTATAGGCAAACTTTTGACCACTATTTCACCCGATGGTAAGTGACGATGTGATTCACTCGCGACTTGAAGACTCCTAAATTGTACTTATCAGGAACTACCGACACAAGCAGGGAGTTCCATTCCTTTGCGGTTCGCACAATAAATGTAGAAGCACAACGCTTTGTCCGTATTTGTGGAATATCTGCCATATATTGGTGCCGCTTAGCAGTTTGTCTGCTTGTTCAATGAGAGAATGAGGATGGGGGAACTAGATCGTGTAATTATTTGGCACACTCACCGAAATTATAGCCTATAAAACACAGAGAGACAACCTACATTACGACTGTGTCCTAAGCTCTGAAGCTTTACATCAGCCAACTATCAAACTTATCTTAAAATGTCTACTCTGTTTTCCGTTTATTACTCGAATACTTTACTGTATCATCTTATATCATGGATTCATAAACAAGTTTTAGTACCGATCGCACTAGTTAAGAAAAGGACGAAAGAACGATGATGATAATACAGAGTACTAATTTGATTTCCAATGACGTTCTAAATGACTCATAATGAGTAAAAACGCAACAACGTAAAAACCTTAGCGATTGTCATACCATTAGCATAATTTACAAATAGCTATGTGGGTACAGAAGATCTTTATTCGTGTCTTAATTCCGAAAAGATCCTTATCGTTATAGAATTGTTCCCACCCCATTTCTATGCTGCCTTAGGGTTTATATTTTCATATTACGACAAAGTATCAGTTGTCACTTGATATTCAACATCACGACATGGATTACTAATGACGACAAATTCGTAGCACGTTCAGTGAATTAAATCCTCATTTACTTGTTTTCTAGACACGTTTCCATTCGCCGTTCAAATTGACATTAATCATGAGTCATCCAAGTGAAAGTAAATACTTAAATAAGTAGCTGGTGAATTACAATGATGACATTACTCCCTCAATATTTGGTGGAATGATTATATCATCAAAGTTATTGACTCACTGTAAATTTTGCGCCATTGTAAGTCGATAATGCCACTTATTTATGAATGTCTAAAATATCGGCTATAATTAAGACGAGCTATGGCTGCTAAAGTTTAATAGGCTGTTCAGCATAATGTAGGACTTTCCGTCAATGTTGTGCCAAGTTCGATACAACTATATTAGTGGTTGACACGAGCGATAGCTATACCTATAACTATACTAGTTATATTGTAAGTGGCGTTATATTGTAAGTAGCCACCAGCTTGCATATAAAAAAAGGATCATCACAATCGATTCACCTAGAAAAAAGTTCTGAGGTAACACATAAAAAAGAATACAGCGAATTAAGGTTTTTTTTTGAAGTTGGTTAATTAAAATCGAAGCCTTTAAAATTCAGCTACTTTTGGATTGCACCTCATTGCTGAACGCTCTCTTATTAATTATTATGCAGATATATGAGTATCTAGTCAACTATGAAAACTAAGATTCTTATGGACATGATATAATGCCCTGCAGCATCGTGCAGATTCGATAAAACGGCCACATCCGTTGTGGTTTCAATGCGTCTCACGAAGATATAATTATGGAACTTGTTTCTAGGACTAGTACCTAATTAGTAGACACTGGGAAAATGTAGAGGACCTACTCGTATGCGAGATGATACTCGAAGCTATTGAAGCTTAAACTACTAGTATTGTAGCTCGTACTTACAGCTAGAATTTAAAACCTTATTAAAGAAACACTTAACAATACGGATAATTTCACTTTTTATTGTTACTTCAGCTAGATATTGCACACATTACTTGCATGTAACTCCAGAAATCCAGAACATAATGACTTTACTATGTAACTACAAATATAAAATTTTTGTAGAAAAACTCCGGGACTACTAGCCCACACGATCAGCAAGCAAACAAGCATTGTGAAAGTCGGGCAAGTTTCAGAATAATAATTCTGTGTTAATCTATTATAACTATGTAAAGTACGAGTATGTACACTTTTTTTTATTTATTTAGATTTATTATTGGATAAATATTTGTTTAATAAGTTTACTCACATTTATATATCACCCGCAGGTTTGCCTGAAAATCAGCGTTGAGTTTTGTGCTTGACTTTTGTGCTGAGGCAAACCCATTTCGGCATGCATAATATATGTATAATATATAAATATTATATCATTAATTATTAGTTCATAAGTGTTTCAATGTTATTGTTACTTTTTTGCTACGTGTCGAAATAAATTATTTTTCTTTCTTTCTCTCTTTCTTACATAAACTTAAAATTGTTTGGTAACTGTGTTATAGAATGAAGTGGTAAATGTAGCACATACCTAAAAGAATAAATTTTATCAACTAATGTAAGCAAAAAGTTACCAAAATGTAACAATCACTTAAATCAATGTTATATCATTCAAAAAACATAATAACATACATAATCTATCCACGATATTGTAATTGATATCACAGCGTGATTGAAATGGATACTACGAACGTGATCGATGCAATATGACTACTTTGTAGCCGCTAGTTTATAATACACTAGGTTATTTTCAAGCAAGTGGTAGGTAATAGTAGGTATACCGTGTTTATTAACGAATAGTATTGGTATATCTACTCTTGTGTATTGACTAGCACTTATGCGAACTCAAACGGTGTCCTATACATTTGATTTTGCTGTTATCCACAACTCACAGTATGGGTAATTGACTTTATTACAAGACATTATTATAATCTATGAAGTCACGAGCACAGATTAAATTGGCACAGGAATATTAAGATCTATTAAAGAGATTAAAAAAAACATCAAAAGTTCTACAACCTCGTTAGCAGTGCAATAATAAATTTATAATATACATTTATTTCAAATGTTTTGATGTTTTGATACATATTATATACAGCAGATTATCATAATGGTATTATTTTAAGTACTGAAACAAATAACCACATTCAAACTCGCAGCCTGATACCATGTTCAGAGTTGTATCGTGTAGGTACAATACAATATCAAGTAATATCAACCCACTTAAAATGTAGGACACAATTCGAAATATATTTACATCTTGTGTTACATACGTGACAACACTTCCGAATATCAAATTCAGTACTTTTTTTGTATACGACACGAGTTGTGTAATATTATGTAACATAATAATATTATTAGATATAAAATATTGTCATAAGTAATCCAATCTTACTCGACTAATATATATAAAATACATATAAAAGCAAAATATCACTCTTTAGAAAATATTTGGAATAAGTAACCATAAAAAGCCATGGCTTTTAAGCAATTTTTTCAATTAGGTCTGTTGTCTTGACCTAAAAATCAGGTTGCTTTATCGTTAAACAACAGGACAGGTATAAAAATCCATGAGAATTCTCGTATATATATATATATAAATCAATGCCACTTTTCGTTGTAATTTTATAACTCAAGAACGGGCTCACCTATCCAAACCAAATGATTAGGCGTTGTTTGGACTATTTAGTAGATAGTTCATGTGAAGTTTGCACAAAATCGGTCGAGCGGTTCTTCATTTATCACACCCGGGCGAAGCCGGGGCGGATCGCTAGTACAATATACAGTATATGTCTAGAATTAATATTACGTATATACAGTTAAATAGTACTCTGCATAAACCTAACCTAGGTTTTAAGAGCTTAAAATCACTAAAGCGCTGAAAAGATAACGTTGCATAGAAATGTAAATGCCTATTTCTTTTAAGAAAGCGCAAAAATAAAAAGTTAAATATGCAAAAATACTAAAGCGCATATATTATTTATATTACGTGAGTGCAAAGTTGAAAGATAAGTGTTACTGGGCACGTCTGTTCCGTTAAGAATTCATTAGCACTCCTTGCAGATAAATACAACGATTCACCTCAGTGGAATGCAGAGATCGATGCCAGGACCGGATCTGGGGGCCTACTCTTGAGAGAGTCTAAGAAATGATGTAAACCTTGCTATATAATGCCTATCGTGGACTATGTCCGAGATATAGAGACTAACATCATAATCATTTTATAACCAAAAATACCTAAATCGCGATTGTTTACCGTAATTATATTAATATAATAAAAGTAATAGACTAGATAATTGAGAAAATCTTGAAAAGCTGGTTAAAAAAGAATCCATCGAAGGTAATATAATAAGGCATTACCATGCGTCTCTACCAAATAACTAACACCGTAAATCTGCCCCTGAAATCTTCCTTTGCCCGCTATTATCAAGTTAAAAAGTAGCATAAGTGTTAATCCTAGGTATAAGCTATGCACATTCCAAATTCCATCCAAATCCGTTAGCCGTTTAAGGGTGAAGAGGCTACAAACATATTTACACACAAACTTTCTCATTTATTACATTAGTAGGATAGTACGCTATGAACTACTGCTACGGTACAGGGTCTCTACTGCGGATAATGCTAAAGAATTCCTTCTTTCAGAATGCTTTATTCATGTTTCACAACAAGCTTTGATGTACAAATTGCTCTTCTTTTACGTACAAACGAGCCTAATTTTATGAGATGTCAGTCACATATTCTTATATAAAATGATCTGCACATACTCGATGGTCTTTTAACTAGAACTATTTCTCTATGAGTCCTATAAAAATCGTTAAACAACAGTAGGTCCCGAGCCGGTCCAAGTCACCACAAGAGCTCGCATCCATGTTCCCTTGAGGTGAACAACCGGCACACACGTTGTCGTCCTTGGATCCGCGTGCTCCTTTCTAAACAACCTCCAAGGGTTGACACACGTCCGATACCAAAGTGGCCGACAGGTTATATTGATATGACAGTTTCGATTAGACAACAAAACAGATGTAAAAACTTTAATAAGGTCTTACAGTAATGCAACTTTTAGCCATAAGAAAGTTTTTGAATAGGTTTCTGCTTGTTTTTATTTTCTAAAATAAATATGACTATAAAATGTGATAGGTGACATTATTGCTTTAAAAGAAAGTAAATGGTATTGCGTAACAATCGATTTTGTGTACAGTCTGAAGAAAGGTATTATTATAATACGCTATATTTTTTGACGATAAACGACATGGTTTCGATATTCTTACACTTTAGATTAGGGTTTAATATAATACAATGATCTATACCAACCGCAAACTAATTGCACTCCGTATTCCGTCCTTAAGTGTCGTATTCAAGACAAGAGTAAGGGTAGTAGGGATGGTTTTCATTAAAAAGATTCATTGTGGACTTAGGTTAACCCGGTTGTTCTATCAATGTACTGAGCGGATTAACTGAAAATTATTTTTATACTGAGGATCTGCATTATTGTGTGGTTCGCTACCGCATTCTTGCGTGCGGTATCTATTTGGGGTTATCTGTTATTGTAGGTAATTGCCACATATTATATCCGTATATTTAAAAACCTAACGAGTTATGTGTTCCTAACAAAACTTTAGCTTATTAGGTTTTCTTCAATATATTATTCGTTTTAGACACGCCTGTCTACTTCTAAACGTAGTTCATTTAACAAACCTAATTAACTAGCTTTTCGTGTCTAAGTGTATCTAATTACTCGATTAGGCTGAATAATAATATTCATATTCTAGTGAAGAGTAAGACACGACCCGTCAACCCTGACTGCTGAACAAACTATGCACTCAGATAATTTACACATTCATGTTAAACTGTAGCCATGTGGCATGCGGTAGTGTGAACTAATCAGCGCGTATAGTAAACGTGATTTGAGGGATCACAATGCAACAACGTGAACAATGCTGATAAAGTAGAAAAGATTTTGAATAGAATGAAAATAAATAAAACTTTACAAAATGAAGTAGTGAGCTCTTTTGCAGAGTCGCCTGGAGCAGTACATTAAACCACCAAGCAGTAGATTGCAAACATTACTGTATTTTGGACTAAAAGGCAATGACTAAATTTCCAGTGAAATTATAGTGCTTAGAGAGATTTAACATTATTATATTATCATATCTCAGGGTGACGAATGGGTGAGTTCGAATTATTTAAGTTCAAAACTCTGGGTGGCACTGACCTGTAATGGGCAAGCGTGACGCTTACCATCAGGCGAGCGACTAGCTCGTCTCGTCTCTCAAAGCCGTAAAAAAATGGCATGGAATGAAGTGGATCGGAAGAGAACGAAATGAAATGAGTCTATACATTTCACATGAAATAGAGCATACATATCGGTGTTAATCGATAATAAATGCTTCTATTTTGCCATGTGAAAATGCATGCATGTCGTTAAAAATTCTGAGTAAGAATGTATAAATGTTAGAAATTATATTTCATAGGTTAACCTTTTATTTGAGCACATATCTCAACACCTCCTAAGTGTCAATGTCGTCAAGGATAATAAGCAGGTGTAAATATTAATCTACGCCGTACTTTTGCTCCCTTTGGATTTTCTTGCTCGTTAACTTAGTTGGGTCGCCTTCTAAGCAAGGATGTTGGTTCGATTACCGGTACGAACATAAGTTACTGATACCTACCTTAGAAAGTTTTATCAGCGTTCTTTAATTTATGCATACAATAGCCGCGGCTAGAAAATGCATTTCGATAATTCCCATAATACAACTAGGTCTTCGTAATCTGAGTCATATGGCATGCGGTAGAATATAGTACTATTATTTATTCTGTAGTTAAGACAAGTATCAGTGCGTAGAAAACACGAGAAGAATATTTTCATCGCAACGAAAAGTATAAGTATCTATTTTTTTATCCTCGAAAGGCAAGTTTTTGACCACTATCTCACCTGATGGAAAGCGATGATGCGGCCGAAGATGTGGCATGCTTACCTAGAAGATACCCATTCACTCTTAAATATCTATAACGCAATTATATTAGTATGCCTACAGTGCAAGTGTGAAACATTGCATTTAAGGCGAAATAGTTACAATGGTTAAAGATTATGTTTCTGGAAAATAGACACCATTCTTTCACAAACAAATTAAACCTTAAATTATAATATATCTTACTGCCGAATATGAAAATAAAAAATTTGTGTTATAGTTACGCCAAAAGGGCTAAAACATCACAATTGTCTCAGCACACGTTAAACTATACAGTACGTAAAATCTATATACTACTATATATATACTTATAATAGTAACATAGAAAATGAACGACATATATATATGTGCTTCTCTTAGCTATACATATATCTACATAAGAAACCTTTCTAAGCCGGAGTCCACAAATAAATTCGTTTGACGTCATTATGGACGTTCTGTTTCAACTGATTTCAAAGATAATAAAAGAATATAGGTAGGTACTTTATTATTTACACTTCAATAAGATGCGATTAACATGTAAATATAGAAAATCGTGATGATGGTATAAATAAATAAGTAATCTAGACGAATCTTTTTGATAAAAAATCTAGTGCAGCTATGAAAACGATGCAATAACTCTCTGATATAAAAACCGACTCCATTTATCTTAGCTTTTATTTATAGAGCTATAAACTTTCGTAAAGTTTTAAAAATAATAGTCTAGAGCTGCTATTTTTAATGCGACAAACTGGGCGATAATTTCCACCCCGCTATGGTTTCCAGAAAAGGAAAAGTCGTAGGAAAGAGCATGTGTAAAAAAATAGAAGATCTATCACTGTCCAATATTAGCTAATAAAACTATCAGTTATAATATTTTTAAGACGCATCGGAATATAATATAAATTCCTAATAAACAAGGCCATGAGCAAGGAGCGTTTTACATTCACATTTATTACGTACCTATCGCTTAGTAGTGGAACTCCTCGCTTAAGTCTGTGGTTTCCAATAAGTACAGTCTGGGAATCTTTTAATCACAAGAGAACATCTTCTAGACAAGCATGCTCCATAGTCAATCGCTGCGTCACTTACCATCAGATGAGATAGTGGTCAAACTACTGCTTATCATGGATAAAAAAACAAACCGCGTTGTCTGCGCTGACACCGGGGGTTTCCTGTCGTGGTGTATAAATGAAGAAGACATGGATTGTCGTTAGTTAACGTATAATATTAAATTAAAATTTTACAGAGATACGGTTAGCTCAGAATGATAGATGCGAATTGTGGTTGACAGCAGATGTCAGAAAAAAGATATTGATATTGACGTTTGACGCGTTGTTCAGACCCCCTATTACGTATCTTTGTTGCACGCGGTTTCAATTAAAATTAAGCAAAAATGAACCTTATTTCTTAGGAGTTTTGTCAATTTAGTATTGAAACCGTTTGCAACAAAGATAGGTAATCGGGGGGCTGATACGCGACACGCGTTGAATATACACGACAAATTTTTCAGGTGCTTTATACAATATTGATCCGTTTGTTTTGATAATTTTTTCTCTGATGAATAAACAGTAAATTCCCCTTCAATCCATTTGCTACGGAAAATTGTTCATTTTTTTCTCAAATAAAATAGAATGTACATACATGCTCTACCCCCAAACAACTAGTAAACTAACGTGTCAACTAATACACGTTTACGTGATGTTGTCTCTAAAACCAGTCTCTGAATTATCCGAAACATACAAAAATGCAGTAAAATCCGGTTAAAGAGGCATATCCGTGTAGCCACCCCCACCCAGCTATTAAAGCAGGAAGGGTGGCTCCCCAGGGCGATGTCACCTGTTTCATTAGAGCTAACGCTCCGTTAGACTCGTTAGAGTGGTAATTAAATCTTAACTGGCGCTTAATGCTGTTAGAAGACGGTGTATTTATAGCTTTCAGATATTGAGTTACGTCTTTCTGTATTAGGACAAATTTAGTTGTTTAAAGTCAGAGCCTTCTTACTTTGCCAATAAAAAAAAATCTCGATTAATTAATACTGTTCCGGTATATGTATTTTATAGAAGGGTTATGGATTCGGGAAGTCTTAAATCATCTGTAAATTTTTCATAACATATTCAAATATGTTCCGGACTTAGAACAAAGCAATAATCAAAAGTTCAAACACGTGATTCTTCGATTCGCTATCAAAAATGCATTGACACAAAAATTATAAAAAAAGAGAAAAGCACCAGACTAATAAATTAAATGCGGACATTCTACTTTTAAAATGTCAACACACCAAAAATGCAGACTGCAATTCATATATATAACGATACAAGTGAAAAATTCATGGCAAAGGCCAGAAGTTTCATAAATTTGAACAACTAAACGAGTTATTTCTATCTCGCGTGCCAGCTCGACAGACCATGAAAACATAAAGAGTGTAGGTATTGTAAACTTGTACCTTATATACATATATTTGGTGTAAAGTTACACTGCTCTAGACTTCACACAATAAGCGTAAGCAGCGAGTTCACTAAACCAAAAACAATGACTAACGGTGTCTCGTGTTTGTTTTATTTTGTAAGTTGACAGTTGACACTACTTATACTTGGGCATTTCAACTCGGTGGCCTCATGACTGAGGTCAAATACCGACTTGGAGAGAACTGACTATTTGACCGCAAACACAGGTTATTGTATGTACTATCTCTTGTTTATAAGACAGGTTTAGCCTCGAGGTAGCCTAGTTTCCTACCACGCGTCTCTATGTGGCAGATAGGGAAACCCTCATTGGGAGGTAGAATTCTCTCTCCTTCAACAAAAATTAACCAACTCCTATAGCCTAGGCTGGCGAGATGTAACTTTGCAACCTAATGAAATGAAGAGATTTCTGGAGGGTCCGCTTATAACGGTACCAAATCCTTGAACCAAGTACTGTGCAAGCAGGTCTGGTTTCCATGCACAGGGAGAGAAGAACATAGTAGCACTTTGTCTATGAACTGCCCGTTGGCGTAGTTACGTGCGCGTTCGCCTTCAAAGCAGGGGTATCGGGTTCGATTCCCGGCGGGAACACAAGTTTTTTTCCCAAGATAAATTTGAGTTTCTGGTTCTGGTGTGATTGTGTATGTAATGTGAATGTTTCCGGCAGCCACAACATAAGTTATTGAACTTACTGTGGGGCTGTGAGTGTGAAGTGTTTATGTTTGTTATAAGTTCCGGATAGACACTACAGATATTATGGGCATGTCTCCTCTTTTAATAGGATGAAAAAGGTACAGAAGATGTGATGGGGTAATCGGCAATCATGAAAGTATTTACAAAGCGTTTGCATTCAGAACACATCTTCAACCACATCGTCACTTTCCAACAGGTGAGGTAGTGATCAAACGTCCTACCAATGATAAAAAGAAAAACATTATGACAGCTTGGTTAGACGTTTCACATTGGCTTACATATTTGTTATTTAAGCCACATTACAAGTAATTATACAGTCCATTATCCAACAGTTTAACAACCTGTTGTTTGCTGATGATTTAACGACAGGTTGAAATGCATACAAGGTTAACTTGACGCGAAATAAATAACCCATTACTAATTATATACCAAATGTTAAGGTCTCAGCCAAATAGGTAACTATTGTATTCTTCTAAATGTACTAAGACAAATCGTTGATGTAAAGGTGAACGATAAAATACAATGATAAACTATCGTTACTGTACTAAAATGCCTATTTGTTATTTCGATGGTGGTTGTACAAAGCCACAACCGTTTTGCATTACCTTGTCAAGTCACGCGGAATTCCTTTGCTATGACTACCTGCTATTTGCTCCAGTATCTGTTTTATTTTACCAGCTTATATTGAACCTTATACAATATGTCCGGACGCGGGCTACTAGTATTTGACTGAAACGTTTAGGACCTATTTGTATAGATAAATATACCCTCTTATCATGACCTACTTCACATCATTTTGGTATATCAGCCATTTTTATGTAGGTTAGAAGTTTTATGATTACATTTCGATTAATATAGATAGCAGCCTTTTGTACCGACTTCACAAAAAAGGAGGAGGTACTCAAGTCGACTGTAATTTTTTATTTGTGTCACCTCATAACTTCGTTCCACGTGAACTGATTTTAATTATTTTTATTTTTTTGTTTGAAAGAGGAATTTTTATTTTATTTTTATTTTTTTGTTTGAAAATGGGACCAATTAGAAAGAAACACTTTCTAATTGGTCTCAATTTAATTTGATCAAGGTCTGATCAGTAGTTCTTGAAATATCATCAATAATGCGTGTTTAGTACATCTAATCTGATCAAAGTTCCGAAGATAAAGCGGAGAAGTCGGTTTTTTTAAAGCTTATCTTGCGTTTAATTATTTTATGATTACACTAGACGAGCAAGTCAATGCTTGATGGTAAGGGTCGCGCTTACAAATTACAGTTCAGTACCGCCTAGAATTTAGAACTTAAATAGTTCAAAATCCTGCGCTTTAAAGCACTGAGCTCGTCACCCTGAGATTAGATGTTAAATCTCTTTATGTCCTATATTTGCACTGGAAGCACTGCCCTTCAATCCGAAATACAGTAAAGATTGTACGCTACTGCTAGCGGTCGAATGTCTGGTAATTGTGTAGTACCACCCCACACGGACACTGCAAAAGATACCAACCAAGGTATGACTAGGTCGGTTTATGACTAAATCTTAATATGACTACATCGCCTTTAGACTAATTAACTTTCCGACCATAATATATGCATGCGTCTGGGTTGACTTAATGAGTTTCCAACAATAGGTGTTACTTAAAGAATCCGGTGACAGTGTTCGTTATGTTTAATTTACATCTTGAATGATATTTGCATTAAAACTGTAGAGAGTATTATTAAACTTTTTCATTATTATGAGAGCTGTAATTACGTTAAATTAATGTTGATGTAATGAAAGATGGCCGTTAGTGTAAGATGTAACTTATGTCGACAGATTTTCCTGATACATAGAGGCTTGATGAAACAACTTCGGCTGAATATACGCCGAGTAGGTAAACAAATACATGTACGAATTCATAAGTAAACTGTTGTTGATTGAAACATAGTTAAAACTTGAGTTGGCTATTTATCGTGGTTCAGAACTCATTCTAGCTCAATCGCCTGGTCGAAAGGATGTATAATTTAAATGCTGGTGGCATACCGGTAATTACTATTCAGACGGACAAAGCCACCAGCTTGATAGATATGTTCGCTGCAGTTTGATCACACGAACTGCCTTGAGTTGAGTGGAGTCTGATATATACCATAGGTACTGTTATAATTTAATTAATAATTTTACTTAACACAGTATTTTAACATTAAGTTATTCTTAAATCACTGGATGAGGGTGGTTTAATACAACCTCTAACCGCCCAAACCAATTTCAGTTGCACATGGTACCAATTGATAAACGAGGCTCCAGTGAATCCCAAAAACATGCCCGAGGAGGTTTGACAGCAGGCAGTCAAGTCATAAAGACTCATGCCAAATATTGTTTCAACATAGATTTATTATGTCAGTACATGTGTGCCGACGTCACGTGGTAGGAGAAAGACAATGAAATGATGTGAAACCAAAATCACTTGATAATTTCTATATATAGCGTATTGATATGACCATCTGACATGAAACGTCAAAAAATTTACACATGGCGGCGTCAAACTTAACACTGGTTTCACGAGCGTTAATGGAAGTTCTTACCGAAGACGATATAACGATTATAACAAGTACTTGAACAATATCATACAAATGACATAACATAGCAACCTAAATTATTTATAATACAGATACCTGTATTAATAATGATGTGGGTTTTAGCCATGCTATTAACATACCAGACGGGCTTTATACCTACGTTCGGGAACTGGTTCACGAATGCAGTTATCGACTCAGCCTCAAAAGGAATTTTTAAGATACCAGATTGAAGCAAAGATCTTTGAAAATAAAATGTCGTCCGTTATGAGTTAAGTCATGGTAGACTGCCTTAATGTAAATGGATTATTTTCATAGCAATGTTTGCCCTAAAAATTTATGTTACAAAGAAATCTATTGTTTTTGAAGTAATAGTTCGGATGAAATCTTTCTCTAGATTAGTAGATTGGTCAGAAACTAATCCTATTAAAACATCAGAATTGTAGTTTTTGTTATTTACCTCGACTTTAGTCGAAGTTGCGTTGGCCATAGTCTCGAGAAGAATCTTCTCAATCTAAACTATGTATTCGAATCGCAAAAGTTTAACAGTTACATCAGGAATGTGTCAGAGCGAGCGAATGGAAACAACAACACGATAGCCAAGATAAAATTACATTAGCCATGCAATCAAAGTTTGTACACCATACAATGAAAATTATGGAAATATATAATCACAAAGACAGGCGGCGTGGATGGAAAATTTAGTCAGCGCTAGCAAATATGGAAATCCAGTTCTATTGTATATTCATTCTGCCGCACCGTGGCTTAGCAAATTGAATCCGGTTGTACTATGCTTCGTTTTTGTAGGAGCAAATATTTTGCTGCAACTTGAACATGCAATGTTTTCTTTTTAATTAATGTCGAAAGAATTGCATGGTTAATTAAAGTTATAGGGCTCTCACACGGTCTCTAGCAAGGCTCATCTTAATGCCAACTTACTTATTTTATTTTCTGGAAGAAAATTTAAATTCAAAAGACTCGTACCTACAATATTATACATATATTATTATAACCTGTTACTATATACGTTTAATCATATCAAACGAGCAATATTACTTAAATGCTTACTAGCGCTTTTTAAAATATGTACTAATATTACGATGTATTTACCATATCATTACCATAGAAATAAACTGCAAAGAGCAAAATCTTTTTAGACAGGACAGAAGAATCTATGCATCAGGAAAACGACAAAGTAAACAGCGACGCGATAAGAGCTGAGACAAAATTAGCAGACATCTTATCGGCAAAATATATAACATATCAGGACAGGCTACATGATATAAAAAATGCACCAAATCAATAAAAATCTGGTATCTAAGAGGGGAGAGAAGACTAAAGAAAAGATGGGAAGATGAAACAAAAACATCCAAACCCTAATTGATGAGAGTAGCATGACACAGACGCCATTGGAAAACTAGAGGAGGAAACACTCTATTACCGATATAGGTACCATACTGAATAATATTTTTAATTTATCACTAAGTTTGTAAATTGTTGTAACAGAAACAAAGGCTTTTTGTGGCATTATTATTGTAACCCTCGGCCACATCATTGCTTATTAAGTAAAAAGAAAATGAAATTAATGAAAAAAGAAAGTGACATATTGATTTGTCAAAATAATTCCGCCAATAGTCGAGTATAGACTTCATCTAGTTAGATTTAATTATGCTGTTAGATAAAGAAGTATGTTTATGAAGTAAAAAAGAAGGCTAAATGAGACGAAAAAAAATAAAAGGAAGAATATCCGGCTGTGACCGTTAAAAAACGTACTTAATTCAAAGTTGATGTACTATGTAAGTCACTTTCCTCGATAGTTTTATTGCCCCAAATGCCATGCACATGTGATTGAGATTGCGTAGATAAAGTTGCGTGGGACCTAAATACCATTGTATGCAGCCATGGTACTACATTCCCGCCCAGCCTTTGTGACGTCACTTTACACTTAACTATTTTACTCCTCACTGACGACAATATGATTGAAATTCATAAATTAAGCACCTAATGTTATGAAGAAACTTAGATTTTATTCTACTACGAGAAAGTTGTTTGAAACATCTTTGTTGAACTTACTTCGATAAAAGTTACAAAACAAATACGGAGCAGACAAGCTACTTACATAATTATATCTCTTCTCATCGATGTTGTTATTACAAAATTAAATGAGAAGTTAACATTAATATATCCTAATCATATATCCTAAGAAGATCGACGAGATTTTGCCTACAAATTATTAATGGGCTGGATAGTGACCATTGTCCAATTTATTATCATCATGACCATGAACGAGGGTGAAGACGCAGGACTCTGTAAGCATTAAGATCAAATGTGCGGTAAAGTGTTATTAATAATGAACATAATGTCAAATTATCACAGAGAAAGTTAAGTTAGGTATCTTCATGAGAATTATGTTGATAGCCTTCAGCAATCTCTAGAAGTAAGGTGTGAAATAGACAATTTGCTGAATTGATTAGACACGTGCAAACGTTCGGTAAATTACAGTGGTACAAATTGATACCAAAATTCCTATTAATAATTTTACGTAACGTATACGTGCACCTTTAATATAATACAAGAGGTCAATCAACATTATTAAAATATATAAAGATTATTCAGTATTAAGATATACAGGGTAATTTGTAATATACCAGAAACCTCATTTCACCATTAAGACCTACTTCTACTGTGGTAAGGCTATTGTAAATTCTATTTTATAATTTATCTTCTCTTTTAAGTTTGTGGTGTAAAGTGTCAACAGGCTTTGGCGTGCATATTTTAAGGAGCGGCGCAGCGATGCCGTACTGTGCGGGACTTGCTGTACTTTAAACAACTATTAATTCTAGACAATATATATATATACTATAGAAAACGTCACCTTAGTTATTACGGAAAATATAGCATTCAGAAGAAAATCATAGAACTAAATGAGCTGTGGGTTAAAACATGAATCAGAGTCAGAGAACTTTCTGGTATTTTACAAATTACCTACCCTGTAAATATATTTTTCTTTATTCATTATAGGCAAGCGTTTATTAGCGTTTATATGACAAGTAAAACTTAACTTAA
This sequence comes from Lomographa bimaculata, assembly GCA_948107665.1. Lineage (NCBI taxonomy): Eukaryota > Metazoa > Arthropoda > Insecta > Lepidoptera > Geometridae > Lomographa > Lomographa bimaculata. The sequence continues at coordinate 8,678,229 of OX403604.1, read as the reverse complement.
GAACGGAATATTTAATGACGATTAGGCTAACTTTTGATGGTTAGAATTTTAAGTTAATTTGGTGGTCGTCTTTCGCCTTACGAATTACAAGTATGAATGCCGGAATACATCTTAGTCATTCGTCTAGATCTAGAAAGCAAGCAAATCTTACATTTGACTAAATTGTACAAGAATAATAAAACAAATTATTATACTTGTTCGAATAAAATTACACCAGCAACTGGAAAAATAAAGACATTCTATAATATTTACTTTGGATATAGGTTAATGGTGTTGTAGTTAATCTTTTGTTGAAAAATTATTCAATGAAGTATGGAAAGTTTGGTAGAGAAGTGCCTGGTTATGTACAGAAAATTCTTTAGTTAAATTATGTACAAAACTTTTAACGCAATATTTGCCAACGCCAGAAGGCTGTAACCATAGAGTAATTATTGTCTGGGTTTTTTACCAGAGACATATTTGTGACTTAAAGAGGCAATGTGAAGTAAATCAGACAAGTGCTAGTATGACTCGTGCACCGAGGGTTCCCTACAAACTTGTATGCAGAAGATTTTTGTTCGGTTTTTTTATCAACATTCAACTAGTTTTGAGATTTTTTGGTTACACTTGCTCTGCGACCTTGCTTTTTACCAAATTTCATCATTCTAGGTGGTAAGTTAGGATTTATTTAGGAGAAATCTAAGATGTAGAAATATGGGCCAATTTCTTTTTCATTTAGGATTGACAAACGTTTAAACACTATCTCAATCTAATTTTGCCGTAAAAACGGATCCATGGGACCTTAGTATTTCATATTAATTTCAACTTGTTACTTCTACCAGTTCCTAAGAAAAAGGCTTGACAGACAGATAGACAGATGGACAACGAAGTGATCCTATAGAAACAAGAAAAAAGAAAGAAAATATATTTTTTTATGACAATTAACTCTCAACAACACAATAAAATACAAAATAAAATGGTATGAACAAACAAAAAAAAACACTAACACAGCGCCACGGTAAGTTCAATATTTGTATCATTAGTGCCGGAAACATACCGGAAACATTACATATCACTGACACAATCACACCAAAAAACAGAAGCGCAAATGTCCCTTGCACCAAGGGCGCGCAGAGGACAGAGAGGGCAGAATAAACATTATAAGAGTTCCTGTTTTATTTTCGAGGTACATATCCCTAAAAAAATTTCCAGCTAATATTTTTTTGTAATAAATGCAAGTTGACACAGTGTGGCCCAGTTGGCGCGTCGCCGTAAGATAATTATAATTGGTATACCTACGTCAGTGCTACTTGTGTATGTTGGCATTTTTAGAGCAAAGATAATGAGCCGAATTTTGGGTCATATTGTATGGTTATTCAGTTATCTTTATTGCGTTTCTTTATTGATTTATTACTGTATATTTTATTACCCGTAATCATTATTATTGTGATAAAGTTTTGGAGCTTCCTTGTCATATTATTTTGAGACCACCAACATCAACGCTATCAATTCAGGAACTAAAAGAAACAAACAACCCGTCAAAATGTTGATGATTGTGTAGCAAACTTTTATGTACCCAAATATATACTTTATTCATAAATATTTTAGAAAATAGCCTGTGTTTCTAGTAAAAACAAATTGTATGTACGTTTATATAATGTAGATTGAAATCGGTGGTAAGATCAGCGCATTCATTTGGAATAATCTATAAACCTCACCTAACAATTGGAACAGATTAACACCGTTACGGCCTCCATAATCGGCTATAATCGTAAAGACTTCACGTGGCACGCCATCAGCAGACTTTACTTCGATAATCCTAAGACTTTTATTGTAATCTAGAAAGCAGCATATTCAGCTACTAGATAATCCTCTTAACTCATACCTTGTTCGATATTGGAAATTCTACGAATTGTTTTTTGACACCATCTTATCGCTAAGAGCGATCTCTTCTAGGCAACCTTTGGATGGAAATATTAACGAAAAGATAATGCAGTGATGGTTGGTTGATAAAATGAATGAAATAAAATGTTAAATAATAATAAATTGAAAATGGTAAATATCCAAAACTAGTTAGGTCTAGAATTTGACTTGTCTCAAGGATAGCTGCCAGAGCACCATTTAGTGCTGTGAGTGTGAATGCGTTTTTTTTTTCAACAACAGAGTTTTCTATTTTGGTAAACTACGATTGTATTTCGTTTCAGAGTAGCTAGCTAGGGGATTATAGAAATAAACTCAAGTCCTTCGTAGGATTCGAAACAGCGACCGCTCTATCGGGAGGCGCCTATACACTAAAATTGAGCGGTCATCACTATTTATATAAAATATGAACATAATTGATTTATTTGTGTTAATCGAACTTTAGCTAAACTACTCAACTTCTGAAACTGCTTCTATTTTTCTTCTGTTCGCCATATTTTGAAACCATCACTCAATTACTTTTTTTATGACAATGTCAAGCAAAAAACAATTATCCACAATTATCAGCATCGCAACTAAAATCAGAGAGTTCAATCAAAATACGGCAATGGCAACGATGTTGCTATAATTCATTGGCTCCGCTGATAGCAAATTGTGTAAACAACAAACGAAGCGTTAGAAAGTTAGCTCAGCAAAGTAAACATGCAATAAAACGGACTGAATCCAAAAATACTACAAAGACTACGACGCCTAATAAAACTCTATAACTAACTTTTTTTCGTGTGAAACAAAGGAAGAATGACATACAAGAGCTACGCGTGTTTAGATTCTTAATCTTGGTCTAACATAATTACTATGATTGTTTAAAATATTGCTACTTGAACTGCCCGTTGGCTTAGTTGGCCAAAATATATTAAAGGCCTCGTCTAGTTTGAAAACAATAGCTTATTATTTAATTAATTATCTCATCAATAATAATATACACGAAAATGTTAATAGTATTTTAGTTTAGGATATAAATTAATGATTTAATAAAATGCTAAATCATCATTAAAATACATTATTAAATCTTTTCAAACAGGAGTGCCGGGTACGATTCGAGGAAACACAAGTTTTCTCCTCAAGGAAAATGTGTGTTTCTGGTTCTGGTTATGATTGTGTGACACAAGTTATCGATCTTAGTGTAGGACTGTAACTGTGAAAGCGTTTAAATTTAAAATTTTAATTTAAAATAATTTTCAAATTACTTTTATCACTTACAGACTTGCATTTGACCTATCTCATTTCATTTTATTGGTAAGAAATGATGAGAACAAGTGCAGAAAACACGCCAGGCCAGAAGAATAAAGATGACTACTTCTACTTTATTTTTACTTATTACTAATGCAAAAAGATTAACGGAGATTGTGCCAATTGAAGTCTTTCAATGCATTATCAGAACACTTCACTGATATTTAATAACCCATTTTACTTTACGATTAGAGGAAAGGCAGCTCCAGTTTATTAGCTTTTAACCTTAATTGCAGTTTTTATTTAAAATGGAAATGGTAGTCGGTGAAGCAGTTCAGGAAAACCAACATACCTTTTGGAATTGTGCGACGCTATCGAAACTTGGCACTTTATAAATACTATAAAAAACAAATGACGCGAGGGAGATGAGTCCTCTATTATACCATGCTATAATAAGTTGTACATGAAATGATAACGAAGATTCCAGTTACTCCGTGATCATGGCACTTAAAAACATGGTAAAAATCCCGTTATTTTTTTATTACTTTTATCTATCTACGGTCCAATTGCCTATATTTCCTAAAACTAAACTAAAATTATATACAGCAAAGACCCAAGTTACCTCCAAGGCATCGAGCTTATAGGTAACTCAAATGTTCAAACCCACTCCTAGAGGGAAGTGTTCATCATGCTGGCGGCATTTCCTCTCTAAATTGCAATGCTAATACGTTGAGCCAAATAAATACCAGCATTTTGATCCGTTATTGACACAAACATTTATAGTGAGAGTGGCCATGGTACCTTAAGAACTTATATGATAATGAAGAGAACCATAAAATGTGTTATGACATATTTCTAACCCTAACAATAATGTATCGCATACAGGAGACATTTTTAACTACACAATGACATACCTACGTAGTCTGAAGTCGCGACGCCTTCGCTGATAACATCGACAGACAAAATGACTTAGTCGTGAGAGAGGAAAGTTATTGTCACACTGCATACTTCGACTAATAGTAGTTGTAAGTGGGATAAAGAAATTCATACTCAATTAAGGCGTTGAGATTTGGAGAGACTATCATTAAGTTTAAACGGAAATAGGCAGTTAAATTCACTTTTATTTTATGTTTTATTGTGTGTACGTAAATAGGTTCGCATTTGCAGAATTTTTTCAAGGTTAGCTTAGAGCTTCGATTCCTTTTCAACCGACTTAAAAACGGAGGTTCTCAATTCGACTGTATGTTTTTTTTGTATGTATGTACGCGATATCTCCGTCAATTATGAATCGATTTTGATGTTTTTTTTTGTTTGGTAGATTACACTTCAGAGGTGGTCCTATATATTTTTTATTGAAATCAGCCCAGTCAAAACCAAAATATAAGCGGTGAAGTTTGTTTTTTAAGCTTTGTTTGCGTTTAATTATTATATTCATATGCCGGCACGACATTACTATGCATCTGTCATTTTTTATCTATAAATTATGAAAAAAACTATACTTTAGTCGTTGTTGTAAAATATATTTTTCACGATACGCATTTATATATAATATATTCTAACAAGGAAATAAAATATAATTCGTGGTACCTATGATATGTTTTATTTATTTAAATCTGTCCTTATCTAGAAATCACCAACTACCTAATTTTGCTCATTTTCGCCGTAGTCAGATTATGTTTCGGATTTAGTCGACTAAAAATATTAATAATTATTATTATGAAATACGGGTTATATTATTGGTAGTCACTAATAATCAGGATTAAAAAACAAATTGCAATAGAATGAGATATTATCATGTTTCGGCAACGAAATTCAAAATAGCATGCAATGACGCACAGGCAGTATGAATTTCCAATCGTACGTCATACTAGAAATTATCATCTTGTGACAAGTTAATACCTATTATTAATGACTAACATACACAGAACGGTCGAAATTGCAAAATAGAAACCTACTTCTAGGAAGTTAAAAGTAATTATTACGACTTCTTATCAACACATTTGATTGAATATTAAGTAACGTCTGTAAGTACACATTTATTATTTATAACTCCTATAAATTTAAATATTTTTTATTCTTTCATTAACTCACATTGAATCTTTGAAAACAGCTCCAATTAACAAGTTAAGTGTAAATTAACTGATTGCGAGCACGCAACACCGGGTTTATCTCTGCAAAATTATCTAAAGCTCATAATATGACCATAAAGGTAGCAGCTCCGTTTATTATTAGTATACGAAACACGATCCTTGTCCCTTCCACGAAACATAACACTGTTGAATTTATAAGTGGCTTATAGTAACTGACCGCGATTTGTCGACCACTAATGCGCTAATGGTTGAAAAATTTAACCTCTCTGGCGCGTAGGTACACGGTAGGTACACGTGGAACGTGACCCGAACCCAGTTCAAATGTTTGTTCGTAAACAATGTCTTGTAGCTTGTAGTGGGTGTGGAAATAAACTGTACTTTCAAGATAAGCTCGTAGATCCCTGAGAGGTGCTCGACTTACGCAACGTCTAGCGCAGCCTGCAGTATCGACCGCCTGCCAAAAGGCACTCCTTTCTCAACTGATATACACAAAAGAAATGTAATACTACTTAAACTTAAACTTTGTGTTTATAACGCACGCCTTACACTTAGAAAGATAAGCAAACACTTCAGGCGTAAAACATGTTTAATCGATTATCTCCATTCAGAGCACAGAATCTTAGGTCGGTACTTCCAAAGCTCGGTGCTCGCTCATGCCATAAAGATATAGGATCGGTTATAAGAGCGCAGGGACGTCCGCTGCATTCCAATGTTCCTTTCACGCTTCGCAATATTCTGCGCAATGAGCCAACGGTTAAATGTCGAGGAATGGATCGCTCCGACCTCAAGATCGAAACGAAACAGAATTTTCGTTTGCAAATAAAAGTCAACGAGAGTTGTTTGAAAAAAGTTTAGAACGAAGAGCATATTCCACGGCGAGGCGAGCGTAACGAGTTTTTCCAATATCCGCTTTGCTCGAGTCGGAGACCGTTACGATGACTGATTGAATGTCCGGAGCAAATAGATTTGCAAATACCTAAATCAATGTTACAGGTAATGTTCACGAATGCTAAGTAGATATTTGAAATATTGCGTTCTCGTTCGTTGTCACGGCAAGCACGAATTATGATTGTGATAAGGAGAACAACATGAAACAACACAAGCACAGGCGCATTCCAAGCGTAGTGTAATGTCCTGATTCAAATGCGTTTCTAATCGCTGGACCCGTATTAAAGTTAATCTTCCGAATTCCAATGGGTTGGAAATCACCCTTGGTTAGACTGCGTCAAATGTGGAATTACAACAAACGCAACAAAAGTTTGAAAGGAAGGACTTTTTGTTGTGTTGATCGTAGGTCTGTGTGCGGGCGCCGGGCACTCACCCTGCGGGGTGTTCGAGGGATGCGGGGAGATTGTAGATACCTCATCCGTGTCGTACTACGGAAGTCCTTACTAGCAGACCGTTTTGATAAGGTGATACAGGTTTACTTTATGGCATTAGCAACAACGATGGAACTCTATCTGTCTCGAAGCGTAGGTATATTAGAAAATATTATCTGACTAGAAAATGATAGGCCACACATTATTTCAACAGCAATATAACATGACCGCATTATCATTAGATTCATAATCGCTTCTCAGAAAGTGAATGCCGCAACTGGACAGAAAAACTTGAGGACGCCGAAGGTACTACAATAGCAACAAGTGTATGGCAAACAAACCTTCATAATAACCACGCCATTCATGCTTCACAAAGGTACGGGACAAAAAAGTCTTGCGAAAGGTCTCGCTACCTGCTTGAGAGACGTCTCAAAAGGCCTCTGAGAGGCCCTGGCTTGGTGATGCCGATGACACATCGGCTCGCCATATTTGATTTGACGACCCAAAAGATTTAGCGGTTCACCAATGCTTATATTTAGCAGCTGATCTGACTCACAACAAACAAACTGTACAGGTACGTATATTCAGATAAGCGAAATGCAATGCTGCAGCAATAAATCGCACTGGAGCTCTTAAATTAAAATGGGTGATGAATAAATTCCTCGCAGATCGTTGCAAAAACCTGCGTCGTTTTTTGCTCCCGTGTCGTGAACCTGGTTTTTATGATGCTCGCCCATAATTAAGTCCAGTATTGAAGTTTATGCTTACAATTATATCTAACTAATGAATCTATGAAATGGTATTTAGATATCTTAAAGTTAATATGCTGCCGAATACAGAGTCTTATACAGAGGACAAATCCTTTTCATTTTGATTGTTGATCAAATTGTAATACTCATATCTTGATATTATAGATGGAAATAATGACATCAGACCAGACACTCCTCGGAAGACATCCGGTTTAAAATTATAGTGTTTCTCTATTGCAGGTTGTATAATAACTACAATTTCTTATACAGTCACGACTGCAATGTGAATTATTGTACAGGAAATGAACAATCTGATCTCGATGCTTTGAGGACGCGTTGATGTCTTTTTAAGAGAAGTTTCTTTGAATAAAGAATCGAGCCAGATAGTAAACATCGGTGTACTAACCAAGGTTTTTATTGTAAAAAAACCTAAGTCGTTACAGAGCACCTGTTGACTCCACACCTGGCATCATATTGGGGTGGCGTGCTCTAAGGAAACCAGTGTTTATCTCTTCCATAAATATTTACACCTCGCGTGACTGAATGGGATGCTTTTTCGGATGCAGGTATTCAAATTAAATAGGGACTCGTTATTCTTGTTTTACTGCAAACTTTTTACTTTTTCTGGTCAAACATGCTATCAGCTTGCTAGAACAAAAGTAGTCAAACGAGTGACTATAATATCCGGTTGCCGTACCTTATTTGCTGGCATCAAATCCTCTCCAACTTTCCCAGAACCACTCGTGTCATTTAACTTAATATTGTTAAAGTAACGCACATCTAAGTTACCGAACCACTGCTCACTACCACTAAACACGAATTAATGATTATTTGATTTAAAATACTTTTGGCACATAAGTTACTAGTTAAAATGCTATTATTTTGTGGTTTCGATTGAGTTTTATGTTATGTTTTTCACTTGTAATGTTTTATGGTCGGCGATTTTTTAGTTAAATTGCCGCTATGCACTAGGGCACCGGTCGTTCGCCGTACACTGTCGGAACAGCAACGTACTAGGCGTCACAGCGAGCAGTGAGTGGGAGGAGGGATAAGAGACAACCGTACACAAAAACCGCGAGAGAGGGCGAGACAGCAGCTAACGCTACTGCTGGTACAACTAAAAACCTGCCAAATAAACAGTCCTCTCTAAACTAATAAAGAACTTCAGGAATAAAGAATTTAACGTGCTCCTAAATTTATTAAGGTAATACTGGTTTTACCTGTGTTTGAATGCGTGCCGATAAGGTAATTCGAATTCCTGCAGAGTGAAAAAGACGGAGGCTTTTGAGGTATAGATACTCGTACTCGTATGCAAGGGTTACACGGTTCAAAAGAAAACGCTTAAATTTAATTTGAATACTGGCTTCGTTAACGGTCACAGCAAGGCTTCTGGCGCGATCGACAACTGTATTTGCCAAACTCGTTTGGAAGAACACCTAAATTCAGGATATTATAATTCTAATGTTACCATACCCAGTTTTAACGATTCTGAAAATGAAGAGTATAATATACAAGTATGTCTATTTTATACAAAATCGCGTATACCTGCGAACATGGGCAAAAGTACCGGCCTCCAATTATCTTACAATTATTTTATGTCATTCATTGAGAGCGATAAAATTTATCAAAAGAAGCTATGTTACAAAACTGATGCTATTACCAATTTACGAAAAGTAGGTCAATTAACTTTCTAATAACAAATTACACAACCAACGTTAATTAAGAAAATGAGCAAAAATTTGAACCACGAAATCCGTTCATTCAATGAGCACTGGCCTATACCAAAACGTTGTGCAAACCCTATAACAACATTATACATAAAGTGTACCGTTAACCGTTTCATGATTCAGAAGAAAAAAATGCAGCCTTGTCTATTTGCCTTTTTTATCGACTTTTACAAAGAAAAGCTTCACTCTCTTCACTTTTACTAATTAACTTGCCGTTGCACGAACGGACACTATCAGAGAAGTCTTTGTTTTTGAAACAAGTGAAAATAGGGTATTAACTCGACACACTTTTGATACACCTGTTGTGAGTTTCTATTGTTTATTTTGTATGGAAATAGAGTGACGTCCTCTATACTGGGCCTTGGGCTTACTGACAAACGGAGGCGACAGCGGGCGCGAGCGTGAAAATACCTACCTTAAATGTCATGTAGTAACGAATAAGAAAGAATTATCTTGTAAAGAATGTCTGTGCTTAAAAGAAAATATCCAACATAAGGGATATTTTTTTTTACAAGAAGTTCCCTAAAGTGATCTATTTAAGTTTTGCAGAAATAACAAGCTTTAGATAAGAATCCTAATAAAATAATTTGGTAGTAAATTATTTTTAAATATTTCGCAACAATTGACATGATTTGTCAAAGTTTAAAGGTCGTGATTTTTTTGCTTAAATTACATCATCATTTATTATAATGTTAAAATAATGATGTTGAATATTTGTTTTACAAGTAGATCCTTGAAGTGATCTTTTTAAGTTTTGTAGAAGTGACAAGTTTTAGATAAGAATCCTAATAAAATAATTTCAGGGTAAATTATTGTTAAATATTTCGCAAGAAATGAGATATGTAGCAAAGTTTTTAAAAGCATTGTTTCTAAAACTTTTATTTTTGTTTTTGCGTTTGGACTTCCAATTTACAGTATTTTTTTCATTCAGTTAAGGCAAACCTTGACCACTATCGCATGTGATGGTAAGTGATGATCCGATCGACGATGGAGCATATTTGCCTAGAAGATACCTGTTTACTGACCTTACGTCCGGTCCGCTTTATTATTTTTTAATATGAAAAGTTTGAAATTTCTTTTGGCTCCGCTACCGCATACTCCACTGAAATACGAGGCCGAGGCCTTATAAGAACCCACAACTCGCATTAATAGGCGATAACTCAAGACTGGTGTAGCATCTGGAGTCTCGACGTTATGAAATGTTGAATTTAAGAATTTTCGATTTATTGACTTACCAGACTGAATAACTTGCTGAATAAAACTTTTTAGATTAGATAAAAATTATCTAGTTATTTTTGATATAACGAGAGTACTCGTTGGAGTAGACGAGTTCTGGAGTGGAGACCACGAATCGGTAAGCGTAGCAGAGGACGTCCTGTGACTAGGTGGAGCGACGATATACATAGGGCTGCTGGTAACGACTGGAGAAGAAGAGCCGAAGATCGGGCTCAGTGGCGCACCTTGGGAGAGGCCTATGTCCAACAGTGGACTGAGATAGGCTGAGTATGATGATATGATGAGAGTACTCGTACTATATCTTTAGACTTGGTGGAAAATTAAATGTATAAAAGCTTATAATGTATTTATGATAGTATATTTATTTTATAGCTTTTATTAATATTAGCCTTAGAATCCACAGATTTCAAAACAATCTTCAAAAAAAAAATACACTCTAACATTTTATCCTTGTTAATATGTGTTAATTATTGTTAGGAGAAGGTTCTTATGAAAGAAAATGTTATCCCGGAATTCCCGCGGCTCCGGGACTTACTCGAGTAAAACCACGTGGCGCAGCTAGTAAATAAATTAATTCATTTCATTGTTATTCTATATAGGATCTTCAAATTACATACAAGACGGACAAAAGATGTATGAGACATGAGATTAAAATCAACATACGAAAATTGAAACTGAAAGTATAGATCAAATCATCTGTGTCAAGTTGTTAGTATTCACTATTTGAGTTTTGTTTCTCGTGTATTTCAGGCAACCTCATAATTAGCATTCAGGTCTTATAAACATTTAGAAACTCTACGAGCTTTTATTGTTTGTTAAATCGGGACATGCTAATTCGATCTGCAAGAAAATAATTTGAAAATAATCTGCAAGAAAATTGCATATAAAATGTGCTAAACAGAGATAATCTGAATATATTATTCCTGCAATATTGTTTAATTAAAAGGAAAAAGTTTCGTGTTTTCTTTTTTTTTCGATAGGCAAGCATTTGACTACTGATACTGTTATTTACTTTGTAATGTTCAGTCATTTTATAGGGCATAGCATATAGAGGCGTAGTAGTAGCGATAGTGGCCAAATGCTTACTAAAAGATAACAATAAATAAATAATGTAGATTTCTGCATATTTATTTCAGTATCTTATTTGTAGGGATAAGTGCAGAGTATCATTTACATAGCCACCCAAGCTGAACTCGTCCGCACATTGTGCCATTCCCAATCAACTAACGAGGCTTCGATGACTCGCAAAAGTAGGTAATCCAAAGGAGCGTTGATGTCAGACAAGCAGCTGGTCGTATAAACTCATGCCAAACCTTATCCACAACATAGGTTCCCGATAAGTGAAGAATACTTTCTTCATTCCTACTCGTCTTCCTGGAAGATTACATATTGTGCCTACTATTTGATGGAAAATATATGATGATGATTGAGAGTATTTATAACTATGTATGATATGCTTTTATTAGCTTTGATATTATTTATGTGACTTTGCATCCTGCAGCCTAAATTGCTTCACGTCACAGTTACTCTCAAAGTGTTAAATATAAGTGTGTAAGAGATTAAATGACTTCAGAATCATGATTCCCTTTTCCACTATGTAGGGTCAATAGAAGAGAATAGTAAGAGAGAATTAAGGATCCTTGTTTTACTAGACTATTTGTCCACCCATTTTGAAAATAAGATTCTTGGGACTTAAATGTTTTTTTTTTTTAGATTATATATCACGGGCCTCAATGAAGAAGAAACGGGACCAACGCAAGTGCCAATTTTCGTCAGATGTCTGTACGTGATTGGAGTACGGCCAATAGTAGAAATCACCGGTGACCCGTTTGTGCATTGAATAGTAATGACCTTACATGGATCATTGTTCACGGCCGCTGACAGCATGCCAATTTTTAACCGCATTAAAAAAAGGAGGCGGTTCTCAATTCGATTGTATGTTTTTATGTGTGTTACCTCATAACTTCTTTTGTTGTAATCCGATTTTGATGTTTTTTTTATTTGAATTCTGGTGCTTTCCATGTGGTCATTGTGGTTATTCTCAATTATGCGTGTTTAATACATTCAATCTGATCAAGGTTACGAAGATAAAGCGGTGAAGTAGGATTTTTTAAACTTTGCTTGCGTTTTATTATTTTATTTGTATAAAAAATTGAGTTGCATATTTATCAATAATTTCAAATTATTGATAACTATGCAGATATGCAGATACCGGAAGTATCTATATACTTCCGCCTATCATCCTCCTTTTTTATAATAGAATGAAGTCCTATACCATAACTTATCAATTATAGGCGCATCTTATTTTGTAGGTTATGCCTCCGTTTGAAGTATTATGTAAAATGTTTATGCTATCGTATTCGAGTTCCACTTTATCATTTGATGAAAAATTATCGTCGGTATAGAAAAAGTTTCTAAATCTGTTAGCCCACAGGAAACACATTGTAGAAACAGAGACGCCTGTTAAAAAAATCTTAGTTTCCACTGTTCAGGAATTTCAATTAAATAATAATTACCTACATTACTTATACAATTATTAAGATAGGTAGGCTAGATGTTAACTGATGTTTAGCACTTGGCATATTTGTGTTTAAATTTTCGATCAGAGAATTATAAAAAAATCTAATTAAAACATTTATGTTCAAAATTGTGCCAAGTATCAAAAAACATTCGTCATGAAATGTAAGACATCCTAAAAAGAGCTAGATCAGTAATTATTTTACTTTAAAAGTACATATAGATGTTTTTTTTTAAATGTACAATAAACAGAAGTGTATCTATCTATTATCATTTATATTTATTACACAGGCATGCTATATTGCTATCTTTGACCGCATCATCGCTTTTCATCAGTTGAGATAGTTGTCGAATGTTTGCTTATCGAACTAAAAATTCATATTTTTAGCATATATGATGTTAAGTGTGAAAATTCAACATTAATAAAAATATGGTTAGTAAAATAAAACCGGCCAAATGCGAGTCGTACTTGCGCATGAAGGGTTCCATTATCTATAAAAACAGCAAAAAAATCATGTCTTTTGTATGGGGGTATTTATTTTATTCTGTTTTTTTAGTATTTTTTGTTATAAATTTCTACTGTGTATGATGACAGATGGACGGACAGCAGAGTCTTAGTAAAAGAGCCTTGTTTTACCCTTTGCGTACGGAACCCTAAAATTAGAGCCCTTTAGGCCACGTGGACTCAGTAATAGGATCCCATTAGCACCCAATAAGTACGAAACCCTAAAAAGAATATAAGTATCAAACAAGGTCCTCATGCACTTATTGTATCGATTACATATAGATGTACCTAATACCTAACGTAACGATTACTACCGTCGCATGTTAGTGTTAGTCTATTTCCAGCTATCGAGGTCGAAATCTACAATTAGTTATTTTCTACCACAGCGCTAGTACTGACAAAAAGAGCAAGTATTGTATTTTGTAGTGATAGGACTCTTTTACAGACTCCACCTGGGGCAGTACCACACCATTGCCAGACAAACAAGAAGACAAACTGTCAAACGTCATCCATTTATGGTTGACATACCTCCAGTTCGCTCGAAGCATTTTGGTTCTACGTTCATCATCCGTACAGCGAAGGAGTGTAACTCATTGCCTGCGTCTTTGTTAGTGTAATAACAGTATAATCTGGGTGTCTTCAAGTCTAGAGTGAATAAGTACCTTCTAGGCAAGCATGTTCCATCTTTGGCCGCATCTTCACTTTCCATTACGTGAGATAGCGGTCAAATGCTTGCCTATCTACTATCTAGTATTTTTAAAAAAACATTCAACCGCCAAGCAGTAGTGTGCAAACATTACTGTATTTCGAATTGAAGGTTTCCAGTGAAATAACAGGGCTTAAAGAGATTTGACATCTTATATCTCCGGGTGACGAGTGCAGTGCATTGCCGCATAGGAGTTCGAAATATATCCTACTAATATTATAAATTCGAAAGTTTGTGTTTAAGTGTGTAAGTATGTTTGTTCCCTCTTCACGCTTTAACGGCTGAACGGATTTGGATGAAATTTGGATTGTATATAGATTATACCTAGGATTAACACATAGGCTACTTTTTAACTTGATAATAGCGGGCAAAGCCGCGGGGCACGGCTAGTAAGTTCTAAATAAACTCTGGGTGGCACTGAATTGCCTAATAGGCAAGCGTGACGCTTACCATCACCCGAGCGATAGTAAGCGTGATATTCTGGTCCCTCAATGACATAGGAAAAAAATATCATCTCATTGTTTTTTACAGTTCATAATACAAACTACTATGTACTCGTTTATGTCAACAGTGTGAACAGCGTCATTGCAATAACTTGTATGCCAGTTTGAGGTTTGCTGTGTATTTGTAACTTGTTTGCCTTGAGTTAATACTAGATGCAAGGTACGCTTCAGGTCAAGATTAGTTCCTATACCTATTTATAATATTTATAGCTTCTGACGTAAGCTAGAAGAAACCACCAACCATTGTTAAATAAAAAAGCTACATTCATGAGGCAAGACCCGCCTATTCATTGAGCCCGATTAATTGTGCTCTTAACTATCTTTCTATAACATTTAATCAATATTTTTCCAGCCCAAATGGTCAGTTACTTTCGGATTTATAATATATGTAGAGATTATTTATTGATATAAAGCTATAAATATATATTTGTTGAAATAGTTATTTTCAAAGTGTTAATTGACTTAAAAAAAGGAGGAGGATCTTGATGCATCCAATTTTTTTTATGTATTATATTCGATTACTCAAAGAAGAACCGATTTGGAAAATTCTGTTTTTGTTTGAAATGATTTGAAATGGTTCCATTATAAAATTGACAAGACTTTGTAGAAAGGTTACGGGGATAACACGTTGAAGCCGGTTTTTTGAAGGATTTATTTTGTTTTTGTTTTAATAACTTACGCTACGGTTTGAACACTATCTCATCCGTTGTTGTGATGATGTGATCATAGGCGGTAAGAATGCTAGACGCAAGACCAAACTCCTTATGTTCTTGGCGACAATTTTATACTTAGGGGTAGTCAAAACTCTAAACCACAAATATAAACTGGTGCAGAGGCAGCAAGACAGAATTAGAAAATGCTCTACAACCAAAAATTACCTTGTTTATCACAATTGTTTAATTATTTATTTGCCACACATTTGAATATTATAGTAAACTAGCTGCGCCCCGCTGTTTAACCCGCGTCCCGGGGCCACGGGAATTCTGGATTAAAAAGAAACCTATGTGTTAACCCAGGGTATCAGCTACCTCAAATCCAAATTTCATCAAAATTGGTCCAGCCGTATGAGCTTGAAGAAGTGACAAACGCACCACACGCTTTCGGCTTTACAATATGACTGTGAATAATTGTTACAAAAATATAACCACATTTTTAAAACGAAACTCTGTCTGTGAATATCTATTTCAGTAAACTGTCGCGACGACAACACGTCACTTTACGTCCGGTTGAATGTGAAACCGAAATAAAGACTTTCTTGCCAAAACCCACGTTTTGGATCTTAGTTTAGATTGACAGGGAATTTCGAACTGGCGCACTAAAAATAATTAATATGTCTATTAAGAATCTGGTATATTTATCTCATTGTATCATATTAGCTGACCCGGCAGAGGTCAAGTCAACGTGTGATCAAAGTGCTAATTTGGCACAAATTTGGTTCAATTTTTTACATGCTAAATAGGTCATATTGGTAAGCAAATAGTGTATTGTTTAGCCAACCAAATCTGGCTAGATAAACAAATGATACATAATTATTAGTATATGTTTTTACTAACTGTGTGGGATTCAAAGTAACTAATAAACAAATAATAATATAACAAACCATATTAATGGTTAGCCCAGGCTGACCCAGACCCCACATACCCCTTTCCTTCACCCCTGGGAAGGAAGGGAAGTGCAAGGCATTTCCGCCCTCCAAAAAATAAAAACAAGGCCGACCCAGTTTGCGCGTTGGACAAGTGTTTTAAGTCTAAATTCGATTCCCGGCAGGACCACAATTTTCCGATCCATTTTTCTTCCCAAGAGAAATTTGTGCTTTTGGTTCTGGATGTGATTATGTTTGTCATGAAAATGTTTCCTACACCCACTACACAAGTCTTTGAACTTAACGTTCGGCTGTGAGTGAGCTGCTCGCCTCCGCGTATCGCGCGACTGACTTATCCTGATGAAGAACAACTAATTTGTCCGAAACTAGTCGACTACAAAGTAAGTCGACATTTTTACGTGTTTTAATAAGACGTATATAACATTGAAACATAATGTGTAATATTTACGATAGTTTTCAGTACTATTCGAGTACCGATTGGATCAACTCAGTACACACAACATTTAATAAAATTACTTTTTATTTTAATACTTTTATCTAAAGTAATATTCCACCATCTAGTTGGTCAAACGATTGATTGTCAAATAAATAAAAAGTACTGCGAATCGTTCATTTTTAGATTTAACGATCTCTATATAAGTACAGCAATAGCTCTATGTAAGTACATGTATGCAGCGATTTTGTACCTTACATTCACAATACGTCTAGATTTTTCATTACGCCCATGGCTGTCGACAAAGGCACATGACATAAAGGAAATGCCGGAGAGCCTCTATATGTATATATCAAGGATTATGCACCGTAGCGTAGGTTTGTTTCCTATCTCGATGGTAGGATCTATACTTACCTATAAAGGAAATATGCCAGATATAGATGTTTCATTCTTGGGGATGTTTTGTTTCAGCGGGGTTAAATGCTGCAACGCAGTAAATTTTTTTGATATAGCAATCTGAAGGAAAGAATGTCTGCTTTTTATTTAATATTTGCTGCCCCGCGTCTTTGTATTCCAAGACAGGTAGGTACTTCGTTTCAAACATATACCTAACTCACACACATTCTTCTTTTTTATACAATTTAGAAAAAAGATAAGCCAGACGCTTAGCTGGTAAGCAACGCGTTCCGAAAGTTTGAATAACAACCGTATGGGGGCTATGCACTCCTCTCCCTGAAACTTAAGGTCATATGCCCAGTAATTACACTGGCAACTTGCTTTGCATCCGAAACCAGTCTTACTAGAGCTACCGCCGCCGTGCTGTTGTTCGGCTGTTTAGCAGAGGTGGTACCATTCCAGGTGGACTAGCAAAAAATCCTACCATTTAAAATTACAATACTAATAAGTATAATATATTGTCATTTTATACAGATTTTGAGAGTCACGGTATAGTAGACCCGCGACTTCGTCCGCGTATATAAACAACAAACGCATTCACATTCACAGCCCCACAATAAAACCCTCGATACAAGTTCAAAGACTTGTATCGAGGGTGCCGGAAACATTTAAATAACACACTCACACAATCACACCCAGAACCAGAAACACAAATGTCCCTTGGGATGGAAAAACAGCTCCTGCCAGGAATCGAAACCAAGAACCACGGCGCAGAGGGCAGAGGCCTGTCCACCGCAACTGAAACTGAATCGTCAAATGTGAATAAAGTAAGAAACTAAAGTTTCTTTTGAAGGGATTCTCAATGTTCAATTACAAAGACCAAATATATGACAGTAGCAAGTTTTATTTATAACAATTCCAGCACACATGCATACCAGGACAGCTATACTAAAGGGAACTCTACACTGTGGTACCAGAACGTAACGTTGTGACAGCTTACTGTGTATCAACAAAGGAACTGAGTGAACAAAGTGGTGGAACTGTCAGCGAGTCTTCTGAAATGTATGCGGACACTGCGACAAGAACTTTGTAGCACTCCGCATTGTGAATGTAAGTTATATCTCTGGTTCACTGAGAAATAGTTAATAAATAGCTTGACTTAAACTTCAATGTTACATTATAAGTTATTGACAAAGATTTTATAAAATCATATTTGATGATTCACACCCTTGGGGGTAGAATTAATCAAAATCCTTTCTTAGCGGATGCCTACGTCATAACATCTACCTGCATGCCAAATTTCAGCCCGATCCGTCCAGTGGTTTGGGCTGTGCGTTGATAGATCACTACGTCAGTCAGTCAGTCACCTTTGAGTTATATAAATTTTGATAATAGACAATCTTTGGATGGACAGAGATCGTTGTAGAAACAGGTCGGCGGCGGTGAACAGTATACATAAATGTATATAAATTATAAAGTTAATAAACTACATAAAAAAATAAATTTAAATTATAATTTCACATTATTTGATTTTCAATTTACTTTTTTACCTAGTTAGAGTAAAATCAACCTACAGTACAAACTAGACAACCCTCTCTCTCTCTCTTTCGCTCGTCTCGATCAATTATTCAAGATTAGGTTTAGGTGTTTAGTTAAAGCTAAAGTAAGGAAATCAATCATTTATTTCCACCTTGATGGTTTCAAAATAGCTTTCTGTTGACGTCTTACTTCGGCTTTGTTTCCATGAGTTCAGAAGCGTTTAAATGCGACCCAAAGATATATTGTTAAAAATTCTACTTATACTGAGATTTGTTAGTAAAGAATATTCAGGGATATAACAACACAAAGGCACATACGTAAATAATGAATGAATGTACTTACTTAAAGACAACAGATAATCATATTGTAACTCAATGGAATATTGTCCTGAATACCATTGGGAAAGTTACGTTTATATTCACATTGGCCCCAAAGAGGCACTCATGAAAGTCAATGACTCTACTGCTAGATTCGCTAAATTACAGCCATCTCGAGAAGAGCCTGGCAAGAAACTCGGCAGCGCATTTATATAATATTTTTTTTAAATCATTCTTAATCTCTAATACATTATTATATTAACCTAGGTATAATGTAGTAATTCATATTATGTAGTAGCTAGAAAGTGCTTGTGCAGTTTGCCTCCATGCAACCTTGTCATTAATGTAGTCAATCGTTTTATAATAAGCTTTCTTTATTAATGCCCGTTTTATTACTGATTTGAACTTTCCTAGTGGTAAGTCAGTTACAATTTTAGGCATTTTATTGTAAAATCAAACCCCATTTTCCATAAAAGATTTATTCGTTTTGCTTAATTTAAAGGCGCGCGCTGTAATTTAATGCCTATATCTTGTATTAAGATTGTGTGCGTCGCTTCTTAATTTATATTTATGAATATTTTTGCGAAAATGCATAATATTTTCAAAGATGTAAAGCGAAGGCATAGTAAGTATGCCTGTTTCTTTAAAGAATTCACTGAGAGATTCGCGCGGACCCATATCGATTGCACGAAGCGCTCATTTTTATAGAATAAAAAATAGTTTCAACATCGGCTGCAACATAGTAAGACATGTTATTTCTAAGTCATGGAATTTAGTGTGGGACTGTTGGTATAAAAGCGTTTATGTTATGTCACTATGTACTTGCTACTATTAAACTTTACTATAGTTCTGTTTACATTAGAAACACGTGTAGATAATAACATCGGTGTAGCTTCAATAACAAGCTATCAGAAAAATGCTTGAAAACGCCTGCAGTACTGTCACATCCGCATCCGTGGAAAATCAACGCTAATAGAAGTGAAAACAGCATAATGTTGCGGCTTTATAGGAAAGTGCCGTTTTTGTTGTAGAAACCGACAATTTCTAAGTAACAACTAATTTTGAGTCTGAACACCTACTCCTACTACAACCGATGCGTGATTTTTGACAAGTTTGTTTGTAAGTGTTGTTTGATATGTGGAAGTTTGTGTTTCTGGCTCTGGATGTGTTCGGTGATGTTAATGTTTCCGGCATCCATGACACAAGTCATCCAAATAAGTGTGGGATGTAAAAACGTTTATCATCAATATTTTTTTTAAGGATTTATGATTTAATTTACGGTTGGTTACTTGCATTGTTGCAATAATACTTTCGGAATAGCCGGTAATCCTTCATCAGTCGAGTACGCGTGTATTCAATACCTACTCCAGTATATTATTATATCATCATACTTCACAAGAACATTATAAATGTTTTGTTTTTTTTTTTTTATGCCTGATTGGCAAGCTTTTGACCACAATCTCACCTGATGGAAAGTGATGATGTGGCCGAAGATGTAGCATGCTTGCCTAGAAGGTACCTATTCACTCTTGACTTGAAGACTCCCAGATTGTACCAGATTGATACAATGTAATAGTTTGTGTGTAAGTGTGTAAGTATATGTTTGTATTCTCTTAACGCTGTAGCGGCTGGACGGATTTGGATAAAATTTTTAATGTGCATAGCTTATTGTCAGGATTGATAAATAGGTTTTTATGGGCATGTCTTGTATTACTATACTGGTACATACCATAGCAAACAAAGTTATTGGGCACCTGATAAAAATTCATTAATATTTTTCTGTACTTGTCCCAGCTACTCTACGCCAATATCGCTCGTAGTGGGTTAAAAGGAAAACAAATAGCCGTATATATAAATACAAGGGTTTCTTTACATCCCAGTTGGAAAGCAATTAGCGTTACAATTATCGCGATAAATTTCTATCGGTTTGCCAGACAAGTGGGCTTTATCTTGGTTTGTGTTAACTTGTTTTGGGCTCTTGCGTAAGTTCTTAATTAGTACGAATACTTCGAAAGTTAAAAATGATTACATTGATATAGATACAGAAAATCACTAAAACCAAGCCCGATATAAATATTATATAAAGATATATTAAAAACAACAAAAACAAACGCATTCACACTCACAGTCCGGCGCAAAGTATTTTATAATACCTACTAGATAGGAAAGACTACTCCTAGATTATACCGTTCAGGATACAAAGACGCGGACAATGAGTTCCACTTCTTCACACCCAGAGCCAGAAGCACAACTATCTAATGGGAAGGAAAGCTGTGCTACCGGGGATCGAACCCAGGACCTACGGCGCAGAGCACAGAGACTTTCCAACTGTGCCAACTGGGTCGTCAAGAGATTAAATGCTTAACTATCTAGAATAAAAAAAAGATCGTATGGGTAGAATATATAATATTTACCAACTTAGGTATACACAATTAGCATTTTAGAGTAACTTAATGATACTTAAAGTGGAGTGCTTGGAAGGGACGCTAACAACTTAACTTCAAAGCTTCAATTATTGAGGACAAGCCTGACGAATGCAGCAACCGTGGCATGTAAAAGTACTCGATGGCTGGATGGTATCAAGGAAGATTCGTTGGGAATGGACCATAGTCTGGAGATATATTTTTAACAAATATAAAAAGCAAAGTAACAAGCATAAAGTAGAATGTGAGACATCACGTCTCAAGGCACGGGAAGGACTTAATAATAATAATAAACGCTTTCACACTCACAGCCCCACGCCAAGTTCGATGACTTGTGTCGTGGGTGCTGGAAACATTCACATCACACACACAATCACAACCAGAACCAGAAACACAAATTTTTCCTTGGGGAGAAAACTTGTGTTCCCGCCGGGAATCGAACCCGATACCCCTGCTCAGAAGGCGAACGCTCACCCAACTGAGCTAACGGGCAGTTCACTTGGTGACACTGCTAAAGGACGCGTACCAACAAAGGAACGTCTTGCTTGTATCCTTTTAATTTTTATTATTTACGTTCGATAAGCAAGCTATTAACCATTACCTATCTCACCTGATGAAAAGCGATGACGCGGTCAAAGATGTAGCATGCCTACCTATTTATTCACTCTTGAATGGAAAATTTGAAAACGAGAAGGCCAATTATGACTTATTATTGACTCCAGGTTGTACTTCTTTATAGGGATCCTTATGATTTAGAATATGTAAATAGTTTTATACAAATGGAGACCAACCACAAGGAATGATTGTGGTAAGCCCGATTACGAACGTAATACTTCCATTTTACCCACATCAATGTCATAATCAAACCTCACTCATATGATTCAAAGAAGATACGAGCGTAAAGGTCAAATTGTGATAAGAAAAGTGGCTATTTGACTGTGAGAAAGTTATTATGAAAGTATCACATAATCACACTATTATAAATCCGAAAGTTTTTGTGTATGTTTATTTTCTTTCCACGCTGTACCGGCTGAACGGATTTGAATGAAATTTAGAATGTACACAGCTTAAAACCAATATTAACACGTATGCTACTTTTTAACTAGACAAATGCGGGCGAAGCAGCGCGGCACGGATAGTTGTAAAATAAGTATATCAAATTCAAAATCGAAGTGTTCTTACCTTTATAAGTTTTTAAGTTATCGAGCTAACATGGTAACATTAATTCGTATTTATAATTGATACAGGATAAACATCAAACTCATAATCAATTAAAAACACATGGTTTACCATTATTAGTTATCTACTTCTAAAATTTTAAAGAACATATATTCTCCCGGTATGTTTTTCAAAGTTTATAGTAGGTATACTCAAGCAAAATCATTTTCTAATTTTACCTTGAACAAACAAACATTCAGTCGGCGAACGACTTATTTCTAAAATTACATTATGTTTATTTCTTCTGTGAAATTCATAACCAGTACTTTTATCTTATTTATAGTCGTAGTGAAATTCAAGAGTAGAAAGTCAATAATTTTAAACATTAAATGGGTGTTATTGGTATGATTAAGATGCTCGTAAATGAATATACGAACCGGTACCTTTATCTTAAGGAGAAGTCAAAGCGGTTCAGACATCAAGAAGATTATGAGGGATTAAGCTTAATTACTTTCGAGTATTGCAGCCTGAGACTTGACAGGAACTGAAGCGGTTTATAGTCCCTATTGTTTATTTAGACAATGAAATACTTGAAAGTTTTTTGTTAATCATAGATATTGTACTAAAACTGTATCTTACCGACCTCACAAAAAAGGAGAAGGTAGATACTCAAGTCGAAAGTATTTTTTTTATGTGTGTTACCTCATAACTTCTGTCACGGAACCGATTCAGACAATTTTATTATTTGTTGGAAAAATTATAATTTCCAATTGGTCCCATTTAAATTGTATCAAGTAGTAGTAGTTGTAGTTCTTGAAATATCGTCGATAATGCGTGTTTAATACAGCTAATCTGATCTTCTGAAGTTCCGAGTATAAAGCGGTGAAATCGGTTTTTTAAAACTTTGCTTGCGTTTTATTATTTTAAGTGTTAGGTTTAAATGTAAAATTAGGTAAACTTCATAATACTGGTCGATTTTTAATGTTTTTGAACGAAAAATATTCGTTTGGGAACCATATCGTGAAATATGGCGGTAGTTAGAAAATTTGCTTGTTTGACGTTTAAAATAAAAAAGATGGCTCTGGGGCATTCTGTTGGAGACCGGCAACGAGGCAGGAGTTTGTGCACGGATTTAGTGGAATAAGTCGGAGGTGATAAGTGTCCGAGTGGAATTGTAATGTGAGTGCTCTTCGATGTAATAAATATGTATAAACCCTGAAATATAAGTTTTATTATATAAGCTTTGCTTGCAATTAATTATTGGCTTTAAAGTTTTGTGCATAGTCTACAATAATGTTATGAAGAATTTGACTCTCACACGGATTGTATTCATTCTATTAAACTAATAGAATGAATATAATCTGTGGGAATGATTTAAGTAATCATTTGTCCAATGATTTAACTAATCATCACAGAGAATTTGCTATCTCAGAACAGTGAACATTGAACAAAACAAAGCAAATGTAGGTTAGGCATTCCAAACTTTTAGCGGCGCTTAGTTGGATCAACTGAGTCAACGTGAAAAGAACATAATATCTGTTTTATTACATCATACATTCTGCACACGGACACAAACTCGCCTAAGCCTCGGGCAAGTTGGATCTCTGCCGAATAATATTTCAACAAATATTTTCAGCCGAAATAAATGGTATCAAATGGAAAAGGGAAAAGCCGACAAAGCATGACTTCATCCGACCCGCATGAGGTGGAGATAATTCCTCAATTCCCTTAGATAGCTGTTAACTTTTGTTGGATTGGGGCATAGAAGATTGGGGTGCCGGCCGCCTCTTTATTTGAATTTGGAAAACTCATCGGAAATTACACCCTTGCAAACCTTAGGCTGGTAAAATAGTATACCCGTATAATAAGACAGATCACCTACTTATGTGACCGTGTACGCTGCGTTGGGAAAAGCCCGGCACCAAGCATTACTCTGATTTCGTTATCTTGCGTCCATAGCCAGCTTTGCTGCTTTCTAGGTATTAAACGGTTTTGGACGTTTTACTTCCACGTTTGTTATGCTCACTGCAAAGGAGTGGAACTCCTTACCAGAGTCTGTGTTCCCAGATTGCTTATCTGAGTCTTTAAGTCGAGAGTGAATAGGGATTGTCTAGTCACGCGTGCTCCGTCGTCGACCGCATCGTCACTTAAGGTACGATGCGGTCACATCAGGTAGCATGAGATAGTGGTCAAAGATGGATGAACTTACCATTCCCAAAGATGCACTAAGCAGTCGAACATGACGCATCCGTGCTCCGTGCTCATGCACGAAGCTGCTGGCGCCGCCGCCATCTTGAATGGTGCCGTTTCACTTCTCACTTCATAAACGCTTCGAAGGTCTGAAATAAGAACATTAGTTAGTTTAGTGTCAATTAGTTTTCAAAGGGTCGTGAAAGTGGAAATATACGTGATGATCTGGCTGTTACGAGTATGTTATGTATGAGAGGTTTTTTGTTATGAGCAATCTTGGATAACAATGAAGCAGTCGTCAGGATCATTATTATGAATTCTTAGATATAGATGTTTCATTACTACTATCTAAACATAAACGCTTTTACACTCACAGCCCCACACTAAGTTCGATAACTTGTGTCGAAAGTGCCGCGGAAACATTCACATCACACACACATAATCATAACCTGAAACACATATTTTACTTGGGTAGAAAACTCGTGTTCCTAATCACAACCAGAAACACATATTTTACTTGGGGAGAAAACTTGTGTTTTCAATCACAACCAGAAACACATATTTTACTTTGGGAGAAAACTTGTGTTCCCACCGGAATCGAACCCGATAGACCCCTGCTTAGAAGGCGAACGCGTACCCAACTAAGCCAACGGGCAGTTCAATTAAATTTTGGGGTTCGATTCCCGGCGGGAACACAAGTTTACTCCCCAAGGAAAATGTGTGTTTCTGGTTCTGGTTGTGATTGTGTGTGTGATGTGAATGTTTCCGGCACCCACGACACAAGTCTTCGAACTTAGTGTAGGGCTGTTAAAAAAAAAATATAAGCAAATTTGATCGATATTGTCGACCTAGGTTTGAGCATGTACGATGCTCTTCTTCGGGATGAGTTTAGTTTCAGTCTTCGTAGCGATCTCGCGGCGTAAACTCATCCGGAAGAAGAGCTTATTATAATGATTAATTCTCACGAAAACTTAATGATATAAGATATTATAGAGATATAAGAGATACAACCGTCTCTAGATCAGTTACTGTTTTGACAGTACAAACGGATATGTATATAACCATGCCATTGTAGTCCAAGTTTAACAATCTTTTAAACATAACATTGCTGTTACCGCAGACCGTGGCGGGTAAAATTCTTGTTACATAAATATATTACTGTTATATCTCAAGGTGAGGAGCGCAGTGCTTTGCCGTAGGAGTTCGAATTATAATGGGCAAGCGTAACGCTTACCATCAGGCGAGCGACTTGCTCGTCTCGTCTCTCAATGACATAAAAAACGTTTCGTTACTTTGACCTCTAAAAACTTTGATCTTTTCAATCCTATCATGTTCTAGATCAACCCTTTCTAGATCAAGCCGTTCCAGACAATCCCTATTATTTATTCAGAGCTCAAGGCGAGGACGATATATACGAGCAGTCTGCGGAGACTCAGCGGCTTTTTATAGATCTGAAGAAAAGACGACAGAACTCCAATTGCTTTTGATGCCTTCTTTATATTTTCCTTGTCAAATGTTCTTTCTTTAGTGCTGTTATTATTTATTTATGGACTAGCTGTGTCCCGCGGCTTAATCCACGTGCACCGTCCGCGACAAAATCCTACTCTTAGGGTCAGGACTATCTTCATAAGTACCAAATGTCATCCAAAACCGTCCAGCCGTTACAAAAATAGCACGTTTTAAACATACTCACTCATATACAAAGTATCTGATTCATAATAGGTAATTAGTGTAAAGTTCAGGAATATTCAAAGGAGATACATTAATAAATATGTACCATACAATACGATATGAATTTCTATTACTTATATATAATTATTATCTTACATATATTTTCTTTCTCCCTGATTGATGCACGCCTCATTTCATTTCAATTCGAACGCTGGATGACTGGTAGAGAATGCTTTTAGCATTAAGTTCTCCTTTTGTACACAATTATTGTGCAATGAGGTATTAAAAAAGTAAATTTTGGAAGAAAATAATCCAAGAAATACCCCCATGCCCGTTTTACCATCTAACTACAAGACAAACTGGCAAACGTCATCCATTTATGGTAGACATTCCTCCGGTTCGCTCAAAGCGTTTTGCTTCTACATTTGTCATCCGTACTGCGAAGGAGTGGAATTCATTGCCCGCGTCTTTGTTCCCTGAACGGTATAATCTGGGAGTCTTCAAGTCAAGAGTGAATAGGTATCTTCTAGGCAAGCGTGCTACATCTTTGGCCGCATC
Source organism: Lomographa bimaculata (assembly GCA_948107665.1). NCBI lineage: Eukaryota > Metazoa > Arthropoda > Insecta > Lepidoptera > Geometridae > Lomographa > Lomographa bimaculata. Next base: position 8,651,460 of record OX403604.1, on the reverse strand, counting down.
ATCACTTTCCATCAAGAGAGATAGTGGTCAAACGCTTGCCTATCGAGTATAAAAAAAAAAAGAAGGTAAATCGGTGAACACAACGAAAATGTATAAATACCTACATCATAGAAAATAACATTCGTCTCACCAACGGCTTTGCAGGGTCAAGATTGTATAAGATTTTAACAAAGATTATACTATCATCGTTGAACTATAAAAAGATATCTCGTGAAAACAACACAAATATACGTGGATATGCGCGTTTTAATCATAAGAGGATTATCTCACCAGGAGTATAATATTTAAGTGTACATATATCAACATGTAAATTGACATGTAAAATGATTATAAAATATGTTTAGTTATAATTATGTTTACTCAAGAGATGTTAACTAAGCAAATAAACATTCTGGCTGCTCCAGAATATTTATTTACTTAGCCTTATTTGTTTCTGTCCTACATTTTCTTCCATAATCGAGACTATCGTAATTTCTTCTTAAGAGGGTTTATTCCTTTTGAATGAGTTCCTTTAAATGAGTTCAACGAACTATATGGACATCAATACAATAAATGTTTTCAACTACCTTTCGTTATTCATATATAGATAATGGTTAAACGAAGAAAGCGTGAAAATCACATGAAAATTTGGGAACTCTGTTTTTTCTCATCTTATAGAAGGATGTGATAGCGAATAGAAGTTTGAGACATCCTTGTATTAATGTACTTTTATAGTTGGTTGAAAACATCTTCAAAAACACAAGTACATAAATTGTATTTATTAAAAACTAGCTGTCCCGGCGACCTTCGTTCCGCCTAACAGTCAATGAATGTGCATATTTAGGAAGCCATACCCGGCATTCGTTACAATGTCACGTGACTATATATACTATATACTATATTATTACAACCTTCATGTTTATGTTTGACTAGTACTTTACCAAATCCGAGTGGCGTATGAGAAAATGGAAAGCATTTCGAAATGTAAATAAAATTTTTAAAGAAATGTACGTTCTTAAAAAGTATCCTATGTCCTTTTCCTGGCTCTAAACTACCTCCCTGCCAATTTTCAGCTAAATCGGTTCAGCCGTTCTTGAGTTATAAGTGGAGTAACTAACACGACTTTCTTTTATATATATAGATATCGAATTGTGCGAGCGAGAGAGAAGACAAAAGGAATAAACCCTCTTGACACCGCTTATATTACCTACATTAAATAATATTCTAAGTACTTTTAAAGTTTAATATAGGCACAATCCAAGATTCCGTTGTTTACTGTCATTTGAAGGTACATTTACTGTTTCCCATTTGTAGAATTCCATCAGTTCGCGCAGCCGCATAAATTGCGAAAACGCCTAGACTGGAGAAAAGGAATTGTTTTGCGGTTATAATAACGGTTTGTAGAATTTTTGTCGTATTCGTTTGTACAGAGAAGTATTTTAATTCAATAAATAGAAAATAAAAGTAACTTTTAAAAAATATTGAAAAAGCATTTTTTTTAAGTAGGTTAGAGTGGCTCAATGTAATAATAGTGTTTTTTTTTACTGTACATATTTGCACTGACTTTTATTCTTTTAATAGTAACATGAAGAAAGTGTACAAAAAATAGGTCGTTAAACTAATAGCATACACTGCGCTCCTCCAAGACTTACGAGTATGTTTTCATGCCAATTTGGCAGGTACTATGGTATTCTGGTTGTACAGTGCTAAGTACTAAAAAGAGTTGTTATTATTTAGCGCTACTCTGGCAAAGCCGTGGTAACACCAAAGATGGACTCACTAAGAAGTCGATCCACATGGGGGCTTCTCGTTGACGAGGCTGTGTGCTTAATTATCTTGATAACAATTATGAAGCTTAAAAATTCATGATTTTGTATAGATCATGAACAAACAGACAAATCAAAACCTGGCTTCTAATGTCTTACCCAGTTTACTTTAGTAGAATACTAATACAACTATAGAATATGACACGTCAAGAAAAGTTGTAAGCCTTGACGCGACATAAGTACGAAGAAACTACTTGTGCGGATCATGTCTATTTTCTTTAATTCAATGCCGCAAATTCTATGAATAATCCTGGATTCATTGGAAGAAATTAAATTATTCATAGATAAAAATATAACTGTTAAAGTTGTAAACCTTTGGCTCGAATAGGAATTTAAAAGTTTTGCATTGATTATTCGTCCGTTACACTTATGCAGAAATGTCTAAGAAGTGTTCAACTTTGAGCACTCAGGAATCAGGTCAGTCTTAATTAAACAAAACGAAGGTCCAAATTCATCAAACTTCGCAAAAGATATAACGATTGCTTAAACGGACATGTATACTATGATTAAATATTTAATAGGTGTCCGAATCAAATATATTATATGTTTATTTTTTTATGCTTAAAATTGATTGTTTACGTTAAACATTACATTTCATTTTAAAATAATATATTTGGAAATGCGAGCATATTCGACCAATTTGAAACATTTTTCGTGTGACAGCCACAATCCAATCACCGTGCACCGTCAAGGAAAGTTAACCAATCATTGATATCAAAAATGTGTGAACAGACGTATGTATGTATTTTTTTTATTCAGTATCGGCAAACGTTTGGCTACTATCTCACCTGATGGTAAGCGATGATGCGGTCGACAATGGAGCACGTTTACCTAGAAGATGCCTATTCACTCGCGACTCAAAGACTCCCATATTGTATGTATCAGTAAACACAGACTCAGGTAAGGAGTTCCATTTCTTAGCGGTTTGCATAATGAATGTGGAAGCAAAACGCTTCGTCCGCATATGCGGAATGTTTACCATATAGCGGTGTTCGTTTAAGTACTCTTACTAATAAATATCATGCGTCAAAACAAGATAAAATATTATAATATTTTAACTATAGGAGATTTATTTATACCTTTTATTAATAAGAGGGTTAGTCTAACAGCAAGAGGCATCAACTACATTTTTAAGCTATTGCATAGCTTTCTATCGCGGGCCTTGAGCGTGGAGACCGAATCCAGAAATTCCGTAACGAAAATAACCTAACACCCCCCACTCCGACCGGCACAGCGGTGATACTTTTAGTTTAGCCATCTATCGATGAATAGCAATACTTTTAATGACTTTTTTTAAATATCACGCTTGTCTCTTTCTCTAGGTGGCAGAAAAAAAAACTGCATAAATAAAATAAATAAATAATTATAATTGCATAAGTTGATAAAAAATGCTATGCAATAGCTTTACCGCGGCAGTCCCCGAGTGCCACACGTTTTTTAATAATACGCATCTTCTATAAGCATTTCGAGGTAACCATAGTTAATGACATAATATTTCTCAGAAAAGTTCTTCAATCTAAGGGCCCTATTCACCTGTACTACTTACGTGAATAATGCATAAGCAAGTAAAGTAGGTAACCAGGCTGTTTGGCTCGTAATTTCCCAGTAGAGCTCATGTCATTTAGCTTATGCCTGCTAACAAGCTCACCGCTCACTAGTTTGTGGCATAAAAGGGCTTTCTAAGAAAAAGTTGATTTATTTCTGTACATTTTCTATACATTATCCGTATCTTCACTTTATAGACCTATTAACGATATAATGGCTAACATTTTACAATATTAAATTGTCGATGCGGCGCGGTGCTCTATTTAATATAGAGAAAAAACAAAAGTATTGAAAATGTATCTTTTCATTTATAAAATAACTACCATCTATAATATATCTCATCATATATAATATATAATATATAGCCAAGCCATCCGGCGTCGCTAGAGTAGGTAAGTTATAAAAGACTAAGAAAAAAAAATTCAAAAAGGTTCAACTAAAAATATCTTATTTTTATTTGTGTCTAAATTATATGCAGTAAATGCATCAAACAGGCATGAAAAAAAATTGCTATTTTACTTTTATTATTTAACAAGAAAAGTATTTTATGGGCTAATTATAAATATTTTATTACTTTGTAAGTGTATTGGTGTGCAAATGAAGCATTTATCTGTTTAAAAGACATGTACAGATTTTATACAACACACTGTTGTCTATTATATAGGATACTAGCTATGCCCCAGGGTCAGGATCTAGAGTTCTAGACTATCTACGTCCAGCCCTTACAGATATATTTCAGCTCAAACATCCTACTAATATTATAAATCCGAAAGTTTGTGTGTGTGTGTGAATGTATGTTACCACGTATCTTTGAAAATCCGATTTAAATGAAATTTGGAATATAGGTGGCTTTTACTCCGGATAAGACATAGGCTACTTTGACTATCATCATCATCATCATCAGCGGGCGAAGCCGCGGGGCTCTACTAGTTATTAATATTCACACGCCGACGCAAACAAACTCGAATTTATAATATTAGTATTAGCGGTAGAGTACATAAATATATAGACACAATCTAATAAGACGTTATGCTTGATACCATGATTAGCCCTAAGCCTCGTCATATACTACCAACAAGAGATAACTAACCACCATTACCTCCTAACGCTACCGATAATATCTACGAGTAAGACAGTACAATCCAGTACTAATATATAGGTAACCTCGCCATTGACTACGGTCGTTCTTATCTACATTGCTGTTACATGAATCACGTACAAGAAAGCCGATTGTTTGTTGATGTCGCAGAACAGAAGCCACGTGGAGGAGAGAACTCTACAATCTTCTTGTTTTATGTCTCATATATATAGTTGTCTATGGCAAGGATCAAGTCACGGACAAGTCTGTAGAGGAGAAAAAATCAACAAACTTCTTGAAGATATACTTACTATAGAAAAAAGTGCTGTGTATTATTCGGATTTTCCTACCTATAAAATTATATGGTATTTTTGTGAATTTTTCTTTACAATAAATAAATATGTTTGATGAGTCCATACATAAGATTCTTAAATGATGTTATTTTCCTGTATGACAAAAAACAATTTATCTAATATAATTTAAAACGTCTATAATACTACCCTCTTATAAACAGTTATACTCAATAAAAATGTCTTCTCTATTAATTTATTTTATTTTATTTATTATATATATTGTGATGTTCTGTATTACGTTTATTTCCCGTGCTAGTTCGAAATTTTATTTCAGGTGGTAGAACGGGTAAATTCTCGACCCATATCTTCAAGACTTTTAAATATCTGCTGGAAGTTTTATTTCTGGTGGTAGAACGGGTAAATTCTCGACCCATATCTTCAAGACTTTTAAATATCTGCTGGACATACCCGTATCTCTATTCCAATGGCTTATTAACTAAGATCCTGTAGTCGCAGTTGCTGAGTCTTTCATTCTTCGCCGTGTTTCCTGGTTTCATTCTCAGTAAGAGCACTATTTTCCTACCCAAGGGATGTGCTTTGGTTTTGGTTGTGTGCGTGATGGGTATTTTTAGGCACCCTAGTCTTTACAGTTAATATGGGCTGTGAGTGTAAAACGTTTGTTCGACATACGTATTAAATGGAGAGTATATGTGATATTCGTAACCTGTGTTATCATTATACCTAAATAAGCAGTCAAAAACGTACGCACAAATGGTCATTCGACACTCTATCGTCGACAAATTTGGTGCAGAGATGTAAATTTTTAGACTAAAAGTTTTTGTCTAGTTTCTATTAGATTTCTACCGGCAAAGCTGTGTATCTAATAACTGTTATATTAACTGTGTGTATAATGTAGAAGCTCGCTAAAACGTAAACATTAATTTCGTTGGATCTTTACCAAAGATACTATAGATTTGAATTTTATTCATTTTTCCCGATATTTTTTTTTTATATTCTTGTTTGTTTTTCGTTTGCAGTGTCAATCCCTAATTAAGTGAAATGCTTAAAATAGGACTAGTCCGTAAACAAACACTTACAATTTGTACCGTCATTGGTAAATATCTGAATTTGGTACCAGTGTTCCCATTAATGGGAAACCTCAATGATATAACTTTAATTTTTTCTAAACAATAGGGATTGTATGATTAGATTAGACACACAATGTTCACATTATAACATATTATGTAATCCTATTTTGGCTATACTATTAGAATATTTTTATCATCTATGTATATTCTGTAAATGCTGTTGGATTATGAAAATAAAATAAAAAAAAATAAACTGGTCCATCGTCACGAACTCTACCGAGCAAGGAAATAAGATGATACATGTTTTCTTCCGATACTATAGTAGGTATATATATACGAATTACGTAGGTTGGTTTATTGCTGCTACAGACGATAATACAATGGCCGAAGTAGCGGTTGTCATCGACCGTCGTGCTCCATTTCTCCTATGTTGACCATCGAGATTTTGCCAAGCCTATTATATAGTTGTAAGTGGTACTAAGAAACATGATTGTTTTAGCGCATTCGCTTCAAACTAATAGTACTTTCTTGCTTGTCATATGAACTAGTTTAACGCATTTTCAACAAACCAGCGTTGCTTGTTCTTCTTATGAACTAGGTAGGTGTTAAGTTTTGGTTCAGCGACTATTGTCATATATTATACTTGCCGAACCCCCCGGCTTCACCCGCGTCTATCGAGTTAAAAAGTAGTCTGTGTGTTAATATTAGGTATAGGCTATGTACGCTTGTTCTTCTTATGAACTAGGTAGGTGTTAAGTTTTGGTTCAGCGACTATTGTCATATATTATACTTGCCGAACCCCCCGGCTTCACCCGCGTCTATCGAGTTAAAAAGTAGTCTGTGTGTTAATATTAGGTATAGGCTATGTACGCTCCAAATTTCATCTTAATCCATTCAGCCGTTACAAACATACTTACCATTTACACAAACTTTCGGATTTATAATGTTAGTGTGATTACAAGTCGACTAATTACTGAGAGCGAGACGTAGCATGTCCATCGGAAGCACGATACTAATAATGTGTTTATTTTTTACTAAAAATCGATTTAACCGTCAATAATTCCAGAACCCTTAGTTCCATTAAAAAAATTATGACTAAAAAATAAAAAATTGGGTTGGACCACCCTTAACATTAAGAAGAATGAAAAATAGATACTGACCGATTCTCAGACTTATCCGATATGCACCCAAATTTCATTAAAATCGGTCGAGCCGTTTTGGAGGAGTTTGGTAACAAACACCGCGACACGAGAATTTTACATGCCAAAAAATGTGATGAATGATGAAATTGATTGAATTTATTAAAAAGTAATTATACGAAGATGAATAACAAGTTCATTTATCTCCCGTATTGCGATAAAAGTACAGTTAAATTTTACGACCAATATAACAGTCGACATAGCGCACCCTCCATCTAGAAGATTCCATAGTGAAGGGCGATCTCCCTAAGTACATAAGTGTCTCTCACCCTCTGATTATCCCGTACCCCTGACTTTCAAAGAATTATAGTAGATATCTATAATTTGGCAAGTTTAAATAATTTTCTTCGTTCATTACTTAAACTATACTACATCTGTTCCTTGACAATGAAATTAAAGGTTTTTTCAGCTAACTCAAGTTTAAGTAGTATGTTAATCTTAATATTTAAATTTGGCTCTTCTTTAACTATAATAATATGGAAAATGTTATTAACTGCAACATAACTTTGTGTACAACCGCGGGAGAGCCCTGGTGACTTATATTACAGGTTCTTTTTGAACTTACCACAGGCACCGTCTCATTTGTGGTGTCAGTGAAATAATTGTGACGTCATTGTTTTATAAAGAGAAAATAAACGCTAAACTACTGCTGCTGTGTATCATTGTACTGTAATGTAACTCTGTATTCATCAGAATATGTGAATTGGTAGTGACTGGTGAGGTACATTCTTGAATCAGTTGAAACGATGGCATTTTCTACCGACTTGACAAAAAAGGAGGAGGTACTCAAATCGACTGTTTTTTTTTAATGTTTGTTACCTCATAACTTCTTTCCACGTGAACCGATATTGAAATTTGATTTTTGTTTGAAAGATGTTGCTTTCCAATTGGTCTTGAAATATCGTCAATAATGTGTGTTTAGTACATCTAATCTGATCTAAGTTCCGAAGATAAACCGGTGAAGTCGGTTTTTTAAAGTTTTTTTTGCGTTTAATTATTTAATACGGCACTAACTGAAACTCTGACTAGTATCAGTACACAAATTTTATAAATATACTGGAATACACAAGCATACAGCATATACTTTTACGTCAATCGTTCAATTTCAATTCAAAATCCCCGAGGCACTGTCTAGTATGCGTATAACCAAAGTAAAAGCTAGCTAAAGTCGTAAGAAATAAGTAACATTTTTGTAATCACTCAAGGCAATTACAGAATGAGCTTTCAAGTAAACAGTACAATAAAACAAATTTATAGGTTGTTATTAAAGAGAAACTCTTTAATATCCACAACAAGATTTTCTGTAGAAAACTAAGTTATAAAGATAATTTGTATTTTCTAAACAGTTACCAAGATTAATTAACTCCCTTCACCGCAAACCTCACACGTTCTACAAATACTTCAATAAATCAAATCATTATTAAACCATTTGAGGTAATCTTTCATCCCGTTCATAGCCCTTAACACCTCATCAACTGTGTGAAGGCAAGTTTGAGCACTTCGGTAAGTAGTAGACTCTTACGTAATTGCGTTGGATGCTTTACCAGCCATTGAAATTGGCACGCCTGTGTTTTGATTCGCGATCGGTCAGTTAGTTTTTTTTATATAAACACGTATACTCTACTAATAACGAATTGAATAGAGTATCATTGATATAGTTCACAGAGTAAGATAGTGGCAATCTAATCAAAAGTTATTGTGGTCAAATGCTATTGGGCATAAAAAAAACTTCATAAACAAGCGCAAACTGCTTGTTGGCTTAGTTAGTTAAATGCTGATAATAATGCAGACCCAAAATACAATTTTGTCAATAGACTAAACTTTACTCCATAAATAAAATCGCATAGATTTCTCAATTTTTTATTTTATAACCTGATAAACAAGCTTTCTTTATTGTAAGCACAGATATTTTAATGCACTTTTCAATGTATTCCCTACAAATGAAACTTAGGAATTATGAATCACTTTAGTAGAAAAGTACTCGTGTAGATGAGGCTATTATTTTTTCTTAAAATAAATTAATAGTTTAGAGAATTTATGGCGATCGCAGCTGCCCCCCACTTCGCCACGTACGATCCGTAAGATTGTACGTTGTTGTCGAAGCTTAAAAACACTTTTGCATCAAAGTTTTACAATACAAAGACAAATTGCTCGCTTGAGAAATACTAAATTGCATAAGTTAGGGTAGTTCTATAAAAGGAACAACACAGAAAACATATTTAGCTCGCAGTTTTGAGTAAAAAAGAGGCAAAAGGGCAGCAGGGTCATAAACAGTTGACAAAACAAGCTTTGTTTTATAAAAAGACTTTAAACTAAAATTGTTATGATTTTTTTCTACGTCTTGCCTAAAAATAAGACTCAGTAAGTTATGAATTCACTTTACTACATGAGCTATATTATTTTCTTAAAATATTTTTTTCTCGCTAAAGTTTTTAGTTTAAAAAAACAAACGCATTTACTCAAGTTTAAAGACTTGTATCGTGGGCGCCAGAAACATTTACATCACACACACAATCACATCCAGAACCAGAAGCACAAATGTCTCTTGGGTAGATAAATTGTGCTCCTACCGGGAATCGAACTCAGTACCACAGCACAAGGCAGAGCGCCCACTGCGCCAACTGGGTAATCAACAGTTCGTTGACACAAAAGTGATATTTATGAAATGTGTCATTTAGCGGCCCTGCACTACACTACCATAAGCTAACAATTGTGCTCTTAAGTACCGAATGGTAATAACGTGTACAGTTATCTGATCATCAGGGCGTGTGCCGCGACCAGACGTCTGCAGTGAAAGTGTCCCTACCGCACAGTTACTTTATGAGTACCTTTGAAGTAGGGTCTCCATGACTTCCTACACATCTCATATGTCACCATTTATTTCTCGAACTACAACCAAGTCTTGCCTACTGTAGTACAACGGGAAAATCCTTAATATAATTGTTTTTACCAATAGGTACTACCTACTCTAAATCTTAAAAAAAACAAAGCTAAAAACCAATGAAAATTAGTAAAAAAAAGACGTATGGCACTCGGGGACTGCCGCGGTAAAGCTATTGCATAGCATTTTTTATCAACTTATGCAATTGTAATTATTTATTTATTTTATTTATGCAGTATTTTTTTTCCTGCCACCTAGAGGCGAGTTGCCGAACTAAATAGACAAGCGTGATATTTCAAAAAAGTCATTAAAAGTTCTGCTATTCATCGATAGATGGCAAAACTAAAAAGTAACATCGCTGTGCCGGTCGGTGTTAGGTTATTTTCGTTACGGAATTTCTGTATTCGGTCTCCACGCTCAAGGCCCGCGATAGAAGCTATGCAATAGCTTAACAAGCTACATGCAAATACTAGGCTTACGTGTAGGTATATTCTTGATAGCTGTAGCGGATTCCAACATTATTTTTTAAACCAACCACTTAAAACCTAAAAATCAACCTTGTGATTATCTAAATGAATGGTAAATGAAATTAATTAATGGTAAAAGGAATAATTTGGGTGTGTTCAAAAGTTAAGTAAATGGGTATTTACTATGCAAACGTGCTCTACCTTAGAATACATCGTCACTTTCTATCAGGTGTGATTGTGGTCAAACGTTTGCTTGAAAAAAATTAAAAGTAAAACCACTTTAAAAAATTGCATAGTTAAAAACAGCTTCTTCTTAACCCCCGACGAAACAGAGGGGTGTTATAAGTTTGTAGTGTGTATATTTGTATCTGTGTAACTGCCTGTAGCTTCGTAGCTCCCAAACGGCTTGACTGGGTTTAATATAGTTTTTTTTTTAATGCGACTTGATCGAGAATGTTCTTGATTTTGCTACTTGTATAAAAAAGTGGTAAATGTTTTAGCATTTACTTTCTTTGGTTGCAGTTTCGTACTGTATTCCTTACTTTTACGTATACAAGATCTAAGAAACTATTGTCAGCTTCATGCATAAGTATAGGGTTCTTAAGTTTCTTCACTTCGATTTTTTTGGGTATTTTCTCTCTACGATATAAAAAGATGGTTATATCATCGACATAAGAAACAAACCTACGGTTTTACTTTAACAACAAAATTCTTGGGTTATATTGTCTCTGACGATATACGATTAAATCGGTTTGTTCCTCGCTAGTCCAAAAGTGTGGTCACCGACAGGAGCTTTTCTCTCGCACCCGTCACACTGCTATCGACTGTCGTGTACACAGTAAACAGCTTTCCACTGCGAAGGGCCCATTGACTTTCCACCACGGCTTCTGTCCTACCAGTTTCGTGCGTCGAACAAAATAACCATTTTCGCAAGTGAAAGCGTTCATTCACAGTCACAGTTAATTAGTCAGGCAAACAACTTATGAGAAGGTAGCCGGTATTTTGTGACACAATCGATTAATTGCCTGAAATGCCGCGCAGGCTTTTGAAGTTATTCCAGTACCTTTCACGGTTGATGGGATACGCAGTCGAGAGTTTACGTATTGCGGATTGCAACATCGAAGTCCAAGAAAAAATAAATGTATAGAATAACTTTAAAATCTTTCTCCTGAGTTTCCTACTTTAAAAAAAATCTAGAAAGTTCAATCTTACATGTTATATACTTTTCCATTAGATGAGATAGTGGTCAGATGCTTGCTTTTGAATATAAAAAAACACTTTAGGATTTTTACGCGACAGCCAAGGAATGGTTATGTTTTTTGTGCGTATCTTGTACGTATGTATGCAAATTTGTAAATTTCTTTATTAGGTACCTCGTATCTTCTAAACGGCTGGATTGAATTCGTTTGTTAGAATTGAAAACCATTAGAATAGAAAATGCTACCTAGAACTATATTTAAACGTAAATTAAAAACTTGGCTAATTTCCAAAGTCCACTATAGCCTTAAAGAGTATTTTGATACCGAATCTTAAACTTTTTAAAATCTTATTTAACCTTAGCTTTAAACTTGTTTTTGTATTATCTTTATATATTATACGTTTCTAATTCTAATACATTAAGATGATACTTTTAATATTTTATGAAAATATTGTACGCTCGAAATAGGCAAGCTGTTGAAACTGTATATATTTTATATATGATCTTTTGTAACCACAGTCTGACTATAAACGATATTCTGATTCTGATTCTGAGTTACAGTTATATTCATCTCAAAACCCAAGTCTCCAAGGTTTTTGAAAAAATGGTGAAACTAGGTTAGTGTTTGACTACTATATCATCTAATGCTATGTGATGATATGGTTGGGGATGGTAAACACACTAGACTTAGAACGACAGGCTTTCAAGGATAGCTGCCGGAACATACTTTTTGTATTGATGGTGTATCAACCAAGGCTAGCGCGAAAAAATCCCCTACCCCTACGGAATATCTAATCTAAGGAACCCAGTTTATTGCATGCACTTAGCTTTCAGGTTGCACTTCAAACCAGCAATTATACTGGCAACCTATTAGGTAGGTAAGGCCTATAGTTGCATGATATGAAACAGTTCAAAAACCTTTCACAGTTCAAAAAACTTATTACGTAACATACGTGCCCAGCCAACTTTTAATTCCAAGAGGGACGAAAAATAAACGAAGGAAATTCGCCCCTGCAGGCGAATTTGGCAATGCGACGACTGAGGGGTTGCCAGGATAGCGCACGGTCAATGACACGACTTCACGGATTCTATTCTCGAAGAGATTTCGGAGTTTCAGACAGGAGAATAAGTTTTGGTAGTTGTAAGGATATAACTTGTGGCCCTGCAGAGCTTATCTCAGGTGAATTTATGAATTTATACTACCTACTTGAATGTTAGCTCGTTCCTAGAATATTAAGTTATTTTCGCTCGGATTTATTCTGTAGCTGTGGAGAGTACGTAACACCACGCAAAGTTTATGTGTAGGTACTGTGGCAACACAGAGGGTTCAAAGAGAAAAAATCATTTTAGATTTATAACAGTACAGGAGATATCAGTACATAATTGGGCGGATCAGTAAACACCCATCTAACAACTTCACTTGATATGAATACCGTGCTGAAACATATGCGTACGGCCGTGCACACATACAAGCCCCATTTGGTTCCACTATATGAAGATAACATACTTATTTGTTTCTACTATGTCAATACGATCTGTATTGACATACAATGTAACAAAAGTAGGTCTATTCTGGCCGTCAAAATACGATTGTTCGAATTGATGCGACGTCGATACCACAGTCGATTGGTTGAAATTTCAGTTGATTCAATGTTCATAACAAAATAAAATCGTTCGATTTCGACGTCGATGTGACGCCCGGAATAGACCCCCTGTTTCGTTATGTAGATTAATATGAATAATTTATCGCTAAATGTTACAAATGTTTTATCCGTAGCAATCGTTTTATTCAATCTATTTAGCTGAACAAAATAAATGTAGTAAATTTAACTTACTATGAAAAGAAAAATCTTTATTCTTGAGGTAATAATAAAAATAATGTCTGATAAGATTACAAAAAAGGAATAAAACAAATAGCACTCAAAAATTTTGTAAACCGCTTGCCGAAGGAGAAGTGTCCGTAATACTGGCTACGTTTCCACGTTAAATAGCGATGCAAATTTTCTAGCAAATTTGACCTTAATAACGTCAAAGTAAATACAAGTGATACCTACTCATGTCTGTAATGTCGAAATGAAAGTTAAAGGCTCTAACATTAATTATGATCTTAACTGCTACGACAGCGGTACAAAATAATTGAAACGCCAGCAATGCTTAAAAAAACCGACTTCATCGCTTACATTTCGGTTTTGGCTTGATAAAATTTATATGGGACCATCTCTGAAGTATACTCTACCAAACAAAATAAATCATCAAAATCGATTCATAATTAGCTGAGATACCGCGTGACATATATACAAATAAAAAAATATACAGTCGAATTGAGAGCCTCCTTTTTTGAAGTCTGTAGAAAATCTAGGACCAGTTTAATTTTTACAAAATATAAATATAATAGGTATATTTAATTACATTAATAGACCTACGAACAAATGCACCACGGTCTAATACAAACTTCACGAGATAAGTGTATCAATTTACCTATATAATATACAAACGTAGATTCATATACCTGTATGATGACACAAACTAAAACAATATAATTTATCTCAAATCTTGATTACCTAATACATTTTTAGTGAGGCGAGATTGACGCTTATATCTCGTTTTATCGCCTATGTTCCGTGAACACTTCTGAATAAGTTTGGATCCGAAATCCATCTATTTAGCAATAGATTCTATGTAAAACCAGTTGCTTGCTTGTCATATAGACTAGGGGGCAGTCCTAGTGTCAGGATTTTTCAGGCCGCCTGAAGGCATCTGACACGGCTTAACGACTGTTGTCTTACAACTTACAACCGGGACCGACAGCTAAGCAGGCCCTCACGTTGACACTCAGTTCAAAATTCTACTAAAGGGTCACCCATCCAAGCACTGGTCTGTCTAAACATTGTTTAACCTTGTCAATCAGTTACGATCGACCAAGCGTTAAAACCGACTTAAATATATATATATATATATATATATAATGTATAAGTAATTAATTGGTAGACCGTGTAAAATCTGAGCTTGAAAGTCGCGTGCATGTGATTGATATGAAAGGGCGCTGCGACTGATAATATATGTGACAGTGTTGCATAACTCAAAATTCTGTTTTTTTACACGTTGTACATTTTCCACACGCTATCTTGAGCAAAATACTCATACTCATACGTTTATTTGCAAACAATTGCATCAAAATCAGCTCAGCCGTTTAGGTGGAGCTCAGTCTAATACACAATAATTATTATTTATATATAAAGATATTGTTATATATTTTGACTGCTCGTTGGCTTAGTTGGATGAGCGTCGGCCTTATAAGCATGGGTATCAGGTTCAATTCCCGGCAGGAACACAAGTTTTTTCCCCAAGGAAAATGGGTTTCTGATTCTTGTTGTGATGTGAATGTTTCCGGCACCCACGACACAAGTCATCGAACTAAGTATGGGGCTGTGAGTGTGAAAACGTTTATATAAGATATACTTTCTCAATTGGTGCCTAGTATCAGTGGCAACCAACTTTAAAAACCCAATTCCCATTCTATGGGGGCCTTGAATTTTGTTACAAATATATTTTGCATAACATTGAATAACAGCGTATTTTAAGAGAATATTATGTTATGACTTTATGATTATAATTCTATAAATTGTATTTGGCGACGCGTGACCAAAATGCTGGCACTTATTTGGCTCAACGTATTAGCATTGCAATTCAGAGAGGCAATGCCGCCAGCATGATGGGAACGCTACCCACTGGTAGTGGGCTTGAGCACTTGAGTTACCTATAGGCTCGATGTCTTGTGGGTAACTTGGTTCTTTGCTGTATATAGTTTAATTTTAGTTTTAGGAAATATAGGCAATTGGCCCGTAGATACATATCTCAGAAGCCTAATTCTATGGCTTTATAAACCTAAGGCTAATAGGATGGCTAACACATAATATTATTAAAAAATATGCAACAGCTAAAATAGGCAAAAAAAATCACTACTCCTACTTACGAGTACTTGTTAGAATAGGTACATACGTACACTTATCAGAGAATTCTCTCCTAGCGGGCAAAGTACTCGGAATCGAACCCGCAACGCGCATTATTTTATAGGCAGGGTAAAAAATAAAATTTTGTACCTACGAAGTGAAAAATATATGCATAAAGAATATGCCACAATGTAATAGAAAAGCACGGGGATGTTGTCATAGACATGTTAATGATAATATAGGACAGATATAGACATCCATCCCTGAAGCGAAGGTGCGTAGGGTATTACGCTATGCAATTTGTGTCTACTATTTTCTAGAATAGCTATGCACGGACATGAATAATTAAACGCAAGCAAAGCTTAAAAAAATCCGACTTCACCGCTTTATCTTCGGAACTTTGATCAGATTAGATGTACTAAACACGCGTTATTGAATATACATATTTCAAGAACTACAGATTAGATATTGATCAAATTTAAACGGGACAAACTGGAAAGCAACATCTCTCGAACAAACAAAAAAATTCAAAATCCGTTCACGTGGAACGAAGTTATGAGGTAACACTAATAAAAAAATAAAAAGTACAATCGACTTGAGTACCTCCTCCTTTTTGGTGAAATCGGTAGAAAAATCCGGACGAAGTTTTGCATAGAAATTGTTAGAAGCACCCGATCCTACAATTTCGCTTGTCATATACCTACGCTCAATGCTTACTCGTACAAATACTTTAACAAGTCCGTGAAGCTAAGTAGATAAATTCTAATGCCTACAAATGGAATAGTATGGAACTACGTCGTAGATAAAAGCAATTTACTAACAGCTTTCTACATGAATAATCAAAAAACCATTAGGAACTAAGTAAAAACGCCACTTCAGTTATTTGTTTCGAATAAACCCAAATAGATCAAAGCCTGATTCAGAAGCTATAGCAACCAGCAAACCAAAAACATATTTTCTAACCCCGGCAATAACTAGGTCATCACAACGTGCCAATAATTTGTTAGATACACTTACCTACCTCCGACGATTTGCGTCGCACTTACAACAATTAATATATTACTAATCACTTTAAGAATAAATACAGTGTTCATAGGAAGTACACGTGATAGATAGATGCATAAATAGAGTATTTTAAGCTATAGGGGTTGTATTTGGTTAAATTTCAAGCGGAGTGTATTGATTTAGCGGCGCGCGGCCGCGCGTTCCTACTACGGAATGAAACGAGCGGCTACTATCCGGGGTGCGCGCGTTTTCCTACATTTTCCCGCCAAGCCGCCATCGCGCAACCACCGGCACAGGCCGTACTCGCTATTCAGCCGGGGTGGAACTTGTTTCCCGTCACGCTAAGCTGCGTTTTGTTTGTGCGTAATTAAAAGATCTTGTTACGATCGTGTGATGAAGAAGCGTTATTGTTTACAAAATATTAATCTTGGTTTCAGGAAATCTCCAGTCGTACCTTTAGGTAGGAAATGAACGAGAAACATATGTTTCTCGTTCGTTTGTTGTTGCAAATTCTAATTATTATAATCAATAAAAATAACTGCTTACCTATTCATCCATAGTTAGTAAAGTTAGTACTTACCTTACTACATATCTGTACCATTATTATCTACCATCTACAACTCTTGCAGGCCAAAATTTTTTTTTTCTATTACATTATCTATTTATTACACTATAGTAGAAACAGAGTTCTCTGTTTCTACTATGCTAGGTATCTACTAGACTAGACGTACCTTGCATACCTAGTTTATGTAGATACCACAAAATTGCAGATGTTTTCTGTAATATCCAGAGTCATGACTCATGAGCCAGAGTCCAGAGCCAACCTAATGTAGAAGATATTTATTTTTATATTTTCTAGTTAGCTGTATGAGTAGGTAACTAAAAAAATATATTATGATTATATAATTTTCTAAAAGAAATTTTCGTTTTCGCTTTAATACTTCAAAAGTTCTAGTTTTTCTAACACTTTATAAGGGAATGACTACACTGTGGCCGGTCCATGACTTCTAAACTTGTCTGTGTCTTTACGATAGTTTGATAAATACACAAACTTGTTTTTTTTTTTTACTTGTCACTGGTAACATAGTTTGCGGATGCAAAGACAGACTTAAAAAAACTTAGCCTCTGCATCCTCTAAAAAATTAGGATGTTTTTTTCACTCACAATGCACATGATGAAAAGTTTGGAGTACGTAGAGTAAGTACGGACTGCACGAGCTCGTTACGGTAGGTAGGGGTGCGTTAGGGCGCGCCCCTTACCACATCGCACCCCTCCATCGCCTGCGGAAAATAAGTGTTTTCACAACAACGCACGCTGCACTGGAGCAAACTGGAGAGTCCTTAACTGTACTTGTCGGCATAATTGTGGCTAGAATTTTAAAGAAAAGATATTCTTTTAACAAAGTACTAGCTTACTAATCTTGCCTTTGCCCGTCCGAGTGAAAAAAATTTGATGGTAGGTAGGGTTAACTATTTAGAGGTCAGGGACTTAATCATAAGGTTCGTGACGTTAAAATATTATTTCAGCTAAAAACCGTAAAAATTTAAGTATATTAACATTATTAACATAGTAGATATATTTCTACTATGATATTAATCTCGAAATGTCAATCTTTTATCTCACTTAGTCTTGATGGTAAGTGATGATGATAAACACACTATGATATATGTATGTATATAATATAATATATAGCTCTCAAGGATAACTGCCGAAACATAATATTTAGTTTACTTGACAATACCTTATTACGGGGGAAGTGTTGAAAAATCTCCCTCGTAAAGCTATAGTAAAACTTACTACTCTTATCAATGCTACATTCAGACTAAAATATGTACCTGATACGTGGAAAGTCGCCGAAGTGATTATGATACCCAAACCATGTAAACCTTCAAATGAGACCACATCATACAGACCCATCTCTCTACTTCCCATAATATCAAAACTATTTGAAAAACTTCTCTTAAAACGTTTAAAACCAATCATAGAAGAAAACAACTTGATTCCTGACTACCAATTCGGTTTTAGGGAAAAGCATTCTACTATAAATCAAGTCCACAGAATTACCAACATGATCGAAAAAACTTTAGAAGAAAAGAAAGTTTGTGCTACCGTCTTCCTGGATGTAGCACAAGCATTTGATAAGGTATGGCATAAAGGTCTCATACACAAACTTAGAATTTCACTTCCGAAACAGTTTGCAGATATCTTAGAGTCTTATCTCACACAGCGAATGTTCAGAGTAAGACAAGACGATGCATACTCAGAGCTAAAGGAAATAAAAGCTGGAGTACCACAGGGAAGTGTACTAGGTCTGGTCCTGTACTTATTATACACTTGTGATATTCCAGTTTTGGAGAAAAGAAGTAAAGCAACTTTTGCGGATGACACAGCTATCATGGCAACAGTAGTCACACAAGAGGGTGCAGAAAAAAAAGTCCAAACAGCCATCAATACCATTTGCGCTTGGACAAAGAAATGGAGTATAAAACTTAACGACACAAAATCTATACATATAGATTTCACCAACAAAAGACCAAACTATCACCCAGTGTATATAAATAGTCGAGCAATACCGTACGAAAATACAGCCAAATACCTAGGCATGACACTAGACGTTAATCTTCGCTGGAAAGCATAAAAAGAAACACGATGAGCTAGAGCTTCGCTACCGAAAAATGAATTGGCTACTTGGGAAGTTTTCTTCATTGTCAGTCTACAATAAATTACTTTTGTACAAGCAAGTCCTCATGCCAATATGGACGTACGGTATTCAGCTGTGGGGCTGTACCAAACATAGCAACATCCAGATGATACAAAGATTCCAAAACAAAGTACTGAGGGGCATTGTTAATGCACCATGGTATATTAGAAATGACGATCTTCATCGGAACCTAAAAGTGGAACTCGTCGCTAGTGTTATAAAAAGACTCGCCGAAGCTCATGAACTAAGACTTCATCACCATGTGAATGTTGAGGCATTCCAGCTCCTCGACAACACAGACTTAGTGAGAAGACTCAAAAGAACTAAACCTTTTGAGCTAGAGTAGTGATGTGACAGTGTAATATAGTGAGTGCTATTAACAAAGAACACAAGAACAAAGTGTCTTCCCGATAATAGAGACAGTAAGAAAAGTGTTATTGGACACATTCTTAATATACTCTACTTAGCAGTTTAGGTCAAAATTAAATTACCTATTAGTCTTAAGGCTAGATCGTAATTCCAATGGTGTTCCAAACGTAATTGGTACATCATTATAAGAAAATCAGTGGTGTTGATAGGTGGCCGACACTTACTGTTATCGACAAACAGGAAGAATTCCATGTGAATTTCCCCACGTCTTGGTGTGAAAGAGTAACAAACATTAAAACTAGTTAATTTTTATATATAGCTTGTCCCTGCGTTTTACGTAGCCAGCCGGGCACTATCAACCTACTTTACTAAGACTAACAAATGTCTAAACATCGAAACTTTTACATTTATACAGCAGTAGCCGCGCCCCGCGGTTTTACCCGCGTAAGTTTCGGACCCGCGGGAATTCCGGGATAAAAACAGGCCAAGTTCTAGACTATCTGTGTCCCAAATTTAATTTAAATCGGTTCAGTAGTTTTGGCGTGAAAGTGCGACAGACAGACACACAGACAGAGCTACTTTCGCATTTATAATATTAAGGATTCGTTACTAGCTGTTCCCCGCAGCTTCACCCACGTTGATCAGGATTAAAGAAGACTATGTTCTGGATATTAGCTATGCATATTCTAAATTTAATTTAAATCCGTTCCACCGTTACAGCGTCCTCAAGAGAAAACCAACACAGGTACTTACTTACATACTCACACAATTACACACAAACATGCTTAGATATGTAATGTATGAATTGTAGATTTTTGAAATAAACCTACAAAATCTGAATTACTCTTGTTTATAAATTACCTTGATATATTTTTTGTTGTCTATCTACAGCAACAAAATTGCTTTTCAATTTCGTTGATATAAAGTACTTCCTTACATAATATTATTTAGACCTACTCTAACAAAACTGTAAATGAGCTATTTGTAGTTAAATAATAGCACTACTACGTACTACTATGTAAAGCTAATAAGTTTCGCTTGTAGCAGAGCTTGGATAGCTCAGCGGTTAGAGCAATAGGGCATGACTCCAAACGGCCGCGGAGGCAAACCACGACCCGAGCGTTGATCTCTTCTTAGCTACCTAATTCGACGTCAGTATATACCAACATAATTAATGTTACTGAAAATAACTGATAAAATATTGAATTCAACATACTAGGTTCATAATTACTTAATCGATAAAATGGGTGTACTCGTACCTATGTTCTTGGTGGATAAAATATTGAATTTCCCGCCATAGCGATCAGAATACCAACGCAATAATATTATAAATTGTGCAATTTCTTTTTCTAATTTTGGCTTCTCGCACAAGTTTATTTAATCAGTATGTAAGCATAATAAAAGTATTTTTTTTTTAAATATTCGTAAAACCAGTCTTAGTTACCATAAAAGTTAAGCAAGAAAGTCATGGTCCAATTTAAAAAAGCGCGGTCTATAATTATTGACCATTATTGACCTCGCTTTTTTCACTTAACTAGAAGAATACGGCATATTAATACAAAATCATGACTTCTATACAAAATCACGATTTTTTTACTTGCCCAGCGAAGCTACGCTTTAACTTTTTATCAGCTTTTATAATTTTGCGGCCTTTCGCTTTGTATATAATATTTGACCGAATCGAATGGTAAAAAATCCCTTGATAGAATGTTTTCATCTTTATCATTATATAGTATAATAATGATAAAGCCGAAAATATACTATCAAGGGATTTTTGTGCCCCACGGCTTCGCTCGCTATTATCAAGTTAAAAGTAGTCTATGTGTTAATCCTAGGTATAAACTATGTATATTCCAAATTTCATTTCTATCCGTTCAGCTGTTAAAGCGTGATGAGGTAACAAACATAGTTACACACAAACTTTCGGATTTATAATAATAGTAGGATAATGACGTCGCAGCACGTACCTATAAGCATAGTAAAAACAAAGTTTCTATATTACTACTATGTACTACTTCATTTTAACTATGCTATAAGTAAATAAAAAAAGCGTAACTAAAAACATAGACAATAACAATTTCGTTTTTAGATTTGACATGTTTGACTCTTTATGACAGTGCTACCAACCTAGAGAATAAAAGTTATTTTCTCTGTGGAAAGCAAATTTGAAGAAGGCGAAGCAACGGAATTTTTAAATTAAAAACAAACTTTTGTGTGACGAGAATTACGAAATCAGTGCGCTGAAATGATAATGGCAAATAAGAGTGAAGTGCTAGAATTTGAAACAAAAGTCATAAATCATGAGGCTTACGGTAGAGAGTGAGTGCAGAGTGCATTTTTTATAGCGATGTAATGATTCCTCGTTTTACTTACCTACTCACTATAGATATACACATTTCCAGATACAAATGGTCACCGAGAGACTTCGAGCTTGGTTCTCATCTGGGACAAGGGAAGTTTGGGCACGTAAACATCGCTAGAGAAAAGAAAACTGGTTTACTAGTTGCCGTCAAAACTCTTTTCAAATCACAAATTGTGAAGTCAAAATGTGAACGTCAAGTCATGCGAGAGATCGAAATTCAATCTCATTTGAGGTAAAATAATCACCATACTATAAAGCCGTAATCTTTGTAATGTTCCTAAGTTAAAAACTAAGTGCTGCAACCTGTATTTTGCAGGCACCCAAACATTCTGAGTCTCCTAACGTGGTTCACTGACGAGAGGCGTATCTACCTAGTGGTAGAATTCGCAGCTGGAGGGGAGTTGTACAAGCATCTCACTAACTCACCCAAGGGAAGATTTCCTGAGGCAAAGGCGGCAAAATATATATACCAGGTACCTATAAGCTGATACCGATAGCACTGCATTGGTGCATTCTTTGCCTACAACTTCGGTCATCATGTTGATTTTTATACACTCAAAGGATCCTAACAATATATAACTACTGATAGCGTCTTGAGTGTAAAAGTGTTTATGTTTAGAAGCATCATTACTTACATAGGTCTTTTGCACACACCATTTGAATTGTATCAGAGTTTGATTCATATGACAAGCTATGTCACTTTGCACGTTTAATTTTTGGCAGTAGAAACCGCTACTAATGTTTGCTATTTTTGGGTACCACCAATACATAGCAGTTTTCTAAATTTATCATCAGTGGTCCTTGCTATTTCAGCCAATCAATAGTACTTGTGCTATTTTCAGGTAGCAGATGCTGTGGAGTACTGTCACTGTCATCATGTGATTCACCGAGATATTAAACCAGAGAATATTTTGGTGGCGTTGAACGGAGACCTCAAGTTAGCTGATTTTGGCTGGTCAGTACACGCTCCTTCAGAAAGGTAAGTAAATAAGTAAAAAAACATATTCATATTCAATGTCAATTGCCCGTTGGCCTTCTAAGCAGAGTACAGTGATGATTCCCGGCAGGAACACAAGTTTTCTCCCTAAGGTATATTGGTATTTCTGGTTCTGGTTGTGATTATATATGTGATTTGAATATTTCAGGCACCCATGACACAAGTCATCGAATGTTGTGTGGGGCTTTAAGTGTGAAAGTTATAAGCATTTATAATAAAATCAGGGGGCCGGGTAATCTTGCACTGACATCCAGCTTGTTGTGTGTTGTGCATTTCCCCTAGCTTGAACCTAACAAATCCACCCTATTTCTTTACCCTAGTATGTGAAGTCTTAAACCTTGTTTTTTAATGTTTGAAAGGCAAGTATTTGGACTTTATCTCACCACTGGAAAGTGATGATACAGTTGAAGATGTAGCTTGCTTAGAAGATACCTTTTAATTCCTGACTTGAATACTCCCAAATTATACTGTTCAAGAAACAAAGACTAGGGTAATTTGTTTACTAGACTACACACCCCCGCGTTTTTCTTGCTTAGTTACATTGAATGTCTAGGGGTCAGTGGGAGGGCCTATATTCGTAAACCATTGTTAACCTTCCTTAATAACATTCTCAGTAATCTGCATGTTTTTATTGTAAGAATTTCTTGACAAATTACTACTGTATATATGTTATATGGTACTAAAAAATCAATAAATGAAAATTAAACATGCAATTTACTCAACAACTGAATTCTAAAGCTAGATTGACATGAAATGAAACTAGATTGACGTTTTGGAGAGTGTGCACAGGAATCACATGACTTAATTCCCCCATGCCCTTTCTACCATCTAACAACAAGACAAACTATCAAACGTCTTCCATTTATGGTCGACATATCTCCAGCTCCTCTCTCTCAAAGCGTTTTGCTTCTACATTCATCATCCCTACAACAAAGGAGTGGAACTCGTTGCCTGCCTCTTTGTTCCCGAACAGTAAAATCTGGGAGTGTTCAAGTCTCAAGTGAATAGGTATCTTCTAGGCAAGCATGTCACATCTTCAGCCGCATCATCAGGGTGAGATAGTGGTCAAATGCTTGCCTGTTCAGCATAAAACTAAAATTAATACCATCTTTGTGGCACAGCAACAAAAATCTTTCTTTTTCATTTACAGACGCAAAACAATGTGTGGCACTTTAGACTACCTACCTCCAGAGATGATCAAACGGGAAATCTATGACGTGTCAGTCGATCACTGGTGCATTGGTGTGCTACTCTACGAGTTCTTAGTGGGGAAACCTCCGTTTGAAAGTGAAGGGCAGGACAAGACATATGCGAGAATCCTTTCTTTGGATATGGTGTATCCGAGTTATGTGCCTGAAGGAGCTAAAGATCTTATTTCTAAGGTAAGAATTTTCTTAATAAGAATTGTGGTAAATGTTTTATAGTAGTGGGGCATTTTATAGTGCTCACCTGGCTACTATGAAAGAGGAAAGCAGGTTGTGAATAGCGGAATTCTTCAAAGGCTTGGCTGTGTTCAGTGCCTACAACTTTGATCGTTTTATATTGATCCATTCTATTATTAATTATTATACATATTATAATATTGAATAGTATGATATATAATTTGTATGACAGTCAATTTCATTCATCAATTTTCATCGTCAACTTTCAATTAGACTCCACATACAGCTTTTCGCGTAAATTCTTCTACTTACTCTATTTGACATCGACATGGATCAGAGTGTATTACAAACATCTCTCAAGGCAGTAGTTTGGTTGTGATTAATTGAGCACTGAACACACTAGTGTTTCAACTCACACTAACTGAATGCTCTAACCGGGCCTCTCAGAAAGGTTGCAACCAGAGTGTAGGCACTGAACGGCAGCTCTATTAGTGCACCTTCAGAGTATGTATCCATTCAATCAAATACACTTTTTGTTGAGAGGGTCTTATGGTAAAGCAGGATACTGTAGATAGTGGTACTCTTCAATGGTTATACACTGTATAGTACTTTTTGTGCTAAAAAAGCATGTTGGTAATTTCAACAAATTTTCATTAATTCCAGCTTCTGCGACATTCAAGCAAAGACCGGCTATCCTTAGACGAAGTGAAGAAACACTTTTGGGTGCAACAGTTCTATAAAGGTTCTACATAGTATAAAGTTAGTTTAGAGTAGTTAGTTACTTTGTTTACTTAGTATAAAATTTAAATGGTGGTAGGGCTCTTACTCGTCTATCTAGCTACCCTGTACTAAAATACAGTTGTAGTATACCAACCTCGAGTAGAAAAATCTATCTCCTTGCTCGAAATAATGTTCAGTAGGTATCCTTGACAGCCTGTCACACTATAGGTCATCGTGTTTGTCACCTTTCATTACTTACCAACAGGTACGATAGTGTGAAAACGCTAGCCCATCAGAGATACAAAACAGTAAGTTTAAATAGTTATTATAGTAGTTAACGTTTGCAACAGTGTTACAATTCACATTATACAATTCTTCATAAGAACGTTGAATTAAGATAGGTACAAAGATGTTGCAGGATTATTATTATGACTATGATTGTTATGTTGCAAGATGATTCTTAGGTAGGTATATTCTTTTTTACTTTAATCTATTAAATGATTAGGTTACTGACTTCTATACTCAATAAAACTGTTTTAAATAAATATTTATTTCTCATTTATTTATATATCATTTATTTTGTAGCACCTGCGATACAAGTCTGCAAACTATGTTTATGCTAGTTAGTATGGGGACAAACTAGTTGTTGATAGTTTCTTGTCCTCTTCTGTTAATGAAACTATTTATTGCTTTCTATAATTTAGTCATCGGTTTATATTTAAATCAGGCAAAAATGAACCTTATTTTTTTGATGTTTCATTGGTTTTACACCAAACACAACAAAAAAAATAGGGGTCATAATAAGTAATACAGATTTATTTAAGTAGTGATAAAGTGTAATTTTTCAAAATTCACTAAAAACAGCTTACATTTCTAAAAATAGGAAATAAATTACTCTTAACACTATATCTATACTAATATTATAAAGAGGTAAAGTTTGTTTGTTTGTTTGTTTGTATGTAAAAGGTAATCTCTGAAACTACTGATCCGATTCTGAAAATTCTTTCACCAATAGATAGCTACACTATCACTGAGTGTCATAGGCTATGTTTTTTCGGGATAGAAGTTAGTTATCAGTTCGAAATAATAATATTCGTAAGACAAGTCGGAGAAAAATTTGCTAACTCTCCGCTTTATCGGCGTACGCTGACTAAACGGTAAGACATAGTTGAATACAATGTATGGCAAAAATGTTGGCCTTTATGAGTTTTACAAAAAAGTCCGCGACAGCATATATCTAACATGTATGTATAGCTCAGAAAATATACTTTTCTTTGTTAAAAATCTGAAAAAAAAGCGGCCTCTGTTTAGTTGGCTTTTTGAGACATTCAGTATTAATCCTTATCAAAATAAACTATTTCATCGTCTTACGTAGTTCATGTAGATACATTTTGCTTTTTACTGCATATGATTTGGATAAATAGTCTATGAGAAATCGTGAAATTAATTTCACGGGAGCCCGCCCGTGAACGGGACGGGTCAGAAATGTACAGAAACGTACTACGAATTCCTGCACTAAAAAATAGCGGCTTCTATTTCGTTGGCTTTTTTTAAGTATTTAATATTAATTCTTATCAAAAAAACCTATTTCATCGGCTTACTTAGTTCAGGTAGATGCAATTTGCTTTTTACTGCACATAATTTGAACCCATAGTCTAGGAGAAATCGTTAAGTTTATTTGAGGGTGAAAACGGTGGATACGTCTATGTTTTGAACCGACTAACATAAGAAGGGGGATATAAATTCGACTGTTTTTTTTTGTTTAGTCTTATCATTGAAGTTTGAACTGCCCGCTAGCGTAGTTAGGTGGGCGTTTGCCTTTAAAGCACCGGGTTTGATGCCCGGTGGGAACACAGGTGTTTTCCCACGGGAATTTGTGTTTCTGGTTTTGAGTATGTTGTGAATGTTGTGTGAATCTTGGATGTTTACAGCCCTTTGATACAAGTCATTGAACTTATTGTGGGGTTGTGAATGTGAAAGCGTTTATGGGTATGTTTTTTAATATTTACTACCCGGCCGACGCCCCGCCGGGCGGGTCGTTCCTGAACTTTGAATTGCTCGCTGGCGTAGATGGGTGCGCGTTCGCCTTCAAAGCAGCGGGTTCGATTACCGGTGATAATTTACCTAGAAAATTTATCTCCACGATAAATTTGTGTTCCTGGTTTTGAGTATGTTGTGAATACTTTGTGAATCTTGTATGTTTACGGCCCCCCGATACAAGTCATTGAACTTAGTGTTGGGCTGTGAATGTGGAAGTGTGTTTATGTGTATTATTATTTTTTAACCGGGCGACGCCGGGCGGGTCATCTTTTGAACTATCTACTCGCGTAAATGGGTGCGCGTTTGCCTTCAAAGCAGCGGGATCGATTCGCGGTGGTAACAGAAGTTTTCTCCCTACGGGAAATTTGTGTTCCTGGTTTTTAATATGTTGTGAATCTTGGATGTTTACGGCCCCACGCTACAAGTCACTGAACTTAGTGTGTGGCTGTGAATGTGGAAGTGTTTATGTGTAGATTTTTTAACCGGGCGACGCAGGGTGGGGAATCTTTGAACTTTGAACTACCCACTGGCGTAGATGAGTGCGCGTTCGTCTTTAAAGCAGCGGGTTCGAATCTCGGTGGGAACACAATAACAAAAGTTTTTTCCCCACGGGCAGTTTATGTTTCTGGTTCTAGGTATGACGTGAATGTTGTGTGTGTGGTGTTAATTGTTACGACACAACTTATAGTACTTTTACAGTGGGGCTGTGAGTGAGAAAGCGTTTATATGTAAGCTTTTGTTTACCCGGGCAACGCCGGGCGGGTCAGCTAGTATTTAATATGTTACAAACAATACACGCAAAGCTCCCAAAACCCTTCTCAATTCTGTCAAAATCATTAAATTTGTAAATATGGCAAATTTTATGAGTGCCATTTTGAGGCCCAGTGTATAAACAATCATTTTGAATGGTTTTATAAATTTCATAAAGTTACCGAATGTGCCGAGATTCACATGAATAAATGAGAAATTCTAACACATTTGAGTTCAGA
Organism: Lomographa bimaculata; assembly: GCA_948107665.1. NCBI lineage: Eukaryota > Metazoa > Arthropoda > Insecta > Lepidoptera > Geometridae > Lomographa > Lomographa bimaculata. The sequence goes on along the minus strand of OX403604.1, from coordinate 8,623,391 downwards.
TTCCAAAATATCTAGGATAGTCAAAGTCAAAATTAAAACAATTCGCTCCGGCCGCGAGGTTCGATCGCGTAGTTCGATCAAGCGAACCACAAGGATTTTTAGGTCCTTATTACCAAACAATGAAAATAATCATTGCTTCTCGTCAAGATCTTTCTATCTTGTCATCCGTAAGATGGAAACTCACACTTGTTAAGTTACCGTGAATGTTAGACATTTTGCGAATAAGACGATCGGGGTATTGGACATTCCAGGAATTGGACATTCCGCGTATTGGGCATTTCGCGTATTGGACATTCCGTGGATTTGACATTCCGCGTATTGGACATTCTAAACGTTCCTTAAGCATTATGATATGGGAATCTTAGAGTGCATAGTTATCTTCTAGCTAAACGCAGTATATCCTGGTTCACTCTCCATCAGGCGAGATAGTGGCCAAATTGTAGCCAATCCAAAACCCCCTTTAATAAAAAAATATAGAATTGACGACAGATGACTAGGTGTTTCACTCCCGGTGATGTTAACAACTCGTGAGAGCGAGCTGTATGTAGCTGATATTGCATCTCGCTCTTGCATTTCGTAGTCATTGTCAGATCTTTACATATATTATTCAACATTTATATTAAATATTTTACTTATTTATTAGTTTCTAAAAGGATTTTTCTGATATGACATAAGATTGCCATAACAAACTATGTTTGAGCCACTTAATGACGCCAAGCGATGGTTATTTAAATTTTAACATTATTTTCTGTATGATTTTGAACCCTCTGTGTTGTACATTTTAAAATATTGCTTACATAAACATAAATGCTCGTTAAAACGATGTTTTCTAATAATGAAACCTAGCTAGATGGATGTATCGCCGAAACCCCCTGCATACAAAAGTTCATGAAAATCGTTGGAGCAGTTTCCGAGATTATATATATATATATATATATATATATATATAATATGTGTACACAAGAATTGCTCGTTTAAAAGTATTAGATTAGGATCAAATTGGGCAAATTTTCCATTATCACATAGTATCTCAGAACTTTTTGATTCCAATCTAAACCCCATCACTAAATAAACTTTTAAAATGTGCTTACATATTCTCTTAATTAGGATAGGCTAGCTGACTGATACTTTTTATGGCTCTAAAAACCATTTACTGACCATTATCGTCTACCAAGACGATTGGTATTGGAAGAATATCATTGACGATAACCGTAAAATTTGCGTTTTGCCGACCAAAAACACAATATTATTAAAAAATTTCAAAAAATGGAAGTACTAAATATTTTCATATCAAGGAAGATAGAAAGCGCACTATAGCAAGATATGACAAGCCTTACGTACGCTATAAAAATCATATATGCTTTGCGGGAAAGGTATAGAACATCTTCATCTCACTCCGCATTAAAAACTTAAACGCTAATGCCTCAGAACTTTTGGCCTATTTGTTTTCTTCAGTAAACGTATTTATTCACTAAGAGCCCTTGTGATTAACAGACGCTTCCTACCAGATAAATTAACGCATACGGTGATGAAACCAAAAGTCCTAAGCTTTGTCAATGTCTATTAAAATTGTTTCGACTTCATTTGGATGCTTTCTTGTGGATGCGGAGCGCTCGCCGTCACGTCCCATCTCATGATGCTGTCCGCAGTGCAAGTCGAAAATGAAGGATTTCGAATGAAGCCGAAATCGTCGATCAACATGTACATCGACAACGCATAAGTCACGCCGTTTAATATTAGTTTCCAATTGGTCCCATATAAATTTGATCAAGATCTGATCAGTAATTCTTAAAATATCGTCAGTTTAGTACATACGCACAGAAGTCGGTTTTTTTAAGCTTTGCTTGCGTTTAATTTAAGCTTTGCTTATGTTTAAATTATAAATCAGTCGACTATCCTAAAATTATACATATTTTCCCATATCACAGACTGTATCCATACTTATTGACCCACTCAAGCCCATTCTGCGAGCCTGATAGTGGTTTGTACTCCAGCCCGACCCAATCATTGTAACCGGCTTGTGCGAGATGTTGCAATATAAACTTGTAATTTAACTCTCCCGGAGTGTCTGGCTCATGGCGATCGGGCACTTGTGCTACCTGGAAAAGTAAGAGGCTCTCCAATTTTAATCTCTACTTTTAATAACATTTTTACTATGATAGGCAAGCATTTGTCCGCTATCTCACCTGATTGGAAGTGATAATGCGGCCGAAAATGTAGCATGCTTGCCTAGAAGATACCTTTTTTTTTGTTATATTAACCTTCTTTTTTTCACACTCGTATGCCGAACACGGTTGCCGAAAACATTCACATCACCCACAAAATCAGAATCAGAATCAGAAACACAATTTTTCTTTGGGGAGAAAACCGGGAATCGAACCCAAACCCTTGCTCAGAAGGAGATCGCCGCCCAGCTAAGCCAACAAGCCGTATAAGAGACATTAAAGTGACATCACACATTTTCATTGTAGTCTCTTGGAACGGAATAAAATTCGCTGCTAGAAAATATATTGCTAACTATATTATTTAGCAAGGCCATTTTGTGTATTCTCGGCCCAAGGTTGGTAAAGCAATACGTTACGACTATAACATTGTTTGTCATTTTAAAAAGATTGTCTCACCTGGACGTGTCCAACATAAGGCATCAGCTTGGTGATGTTGTGTGCGATGTCGCCGTGGATTTGTTGCAAATGGAAGACGTCCAACAACAATCTTAGATGGGGGCTGTCGATGCGTTTTATTATTTCCACAGCTGAAAATAAAATAGTTTTTTATTCCTACTACTATTGTAGCTATTATTGTAGCAGCTGTCTAAGAGTTGCTATAGTTTACTTGACAGTTACTACTAAACTGTTTGTCCCACAGTTTACTTCCTAGTTAGGATTTTTTTTTTGAGATAAACTCATATTTTTTTTTTAATTCTGCTCAATTTATGATTCTATACAACCCCGTGCAGGATTGTACACTACTAACCAATGACGGTGTATAAAACGAAAATAGGAATGCTTAAGTTTTTGTTTTAGAGATTTATCCATCAACCATTTAGGAATGTGAGTTGGGAGTTGGCTTAGTAGTGCAAAAAATATTATTCTTTATCAACAAAGTTGCATTAACATTTTTGTCTTAACCGAAAATTTAACGTATTATTGTATTCTTGCTTTAAAAAGAAATTGTATTCGCAATTTCAATTATTATTGACTAACAAACCTATACTTAATTTTACATTTATATTTAATTTGTGTTTTTTATGCTAATTAGTTAGCTTATCAGTGAAAACTTTTAATTGGCCTTAGTTTAATAGATATTTAACTTGTTATTTCATCTACCTAGCTGTAAGTTTTCCAATAATAATAATAGTTTATTAACAAAAACATCGGTACTTATATCTACAGACATATAGTAGGTATGATCAAGTAAAATTATTGTTGCACATGTACCTAATGCAGAAATACAGTAAAAAGAATCTATTCATTATAGGAAAGGTGAAGCTGCTTGAACTGCAATTACTGTCTGGTTAACACTAACCTCATACTGGGATTCCCTGTGTTATGAGGATCAGTTTCTCAAATAAATAAAAAATAAACACTGTGAATCCGTTTAAGAATATAAAATTAACTCACCTTTGCCATAATCGTTCAAAAAGTAACCAGGTACAGAGTAATGGTTAATGGGCTCAATCAGGCCTACCAGGTTCTCATTTCTCAGAACATCGGCCGCATACTTCAAGTTGTTCTCATATGTTACCCAGTTGCTATCAGCTGGTTTCTCCACTACCCCTGCCATGATGTGAATCTTTCTAGCGTTTAGAGCTTTTGCATACTCTACGGTTGTTGCGAAGGCGGATTTGAACTCTGTCTCTTTGCCAGGGATCGCCGTTAGTACTGGAGTATTGTTGTCTGGAATTTGATTAAATTCTAGTTAAAAGAAATTGTTGACATAAGTATCCGTTTCAGCCAACTTACGGCCTAGTTGAGGAACATACCCCGCGAACCAAATAACAAGTAAGAATTAATTCGTGTTATCAGTACATATAGCGATATATTGTGCATTGGGGTAGCCTCATTTCCTCTCTCTGGAGTATCTCGTCTCTAGATAGAAGAACATCCGTTGGAAGGTAAAACTCCTCAAGGAAATAAAATGCGATCGCGGACCTGCATACCAGTGAGACAAAACTACGTCAACAGAGGCGTGTTTTGGACAAGCAGTTGATAGTTGACCAAATCAGGAAATAGTCGATTTTTTAAATACAATCCATTTTCATAAGCTCTTTTGATACGTCACACGTAAATTTTCCGATGTAGATTGTCCCCTATTTACGCTATACGTCCGTTATTGAGTTGTTTAACTCATGTACTAATTTTACATATGTCTAGAATAGAAGATGAATTGTTTAAACTTATTTTGCTTTTATTAAATTATTATTATTTATTTGAACTCCATGGGTCCTCATGGACCTTTATTAGGCATTAGGGAAGCTGTGGCCAACGCTAAGAGGCCCTATATTTTTACATTTATAAAATATCTTCAAGTATCTCACCACCCTACATTTTAATACGACTTTACAATAATTATAACTAAAGACTCGGGGATAACTGAATGCCGGGAGTAAAATATTGGTTTATTGCTTTCGATGTTTCTGGCTTAAATCTAGACTATGAAGTGAGACTCCGAGAAATTCTGTCTCATCATTAAGAATGTGTAGGCAAATGGAAACTTGCCACCCACTGAACGGGATCCCTATAAGGCCCCTTTTTATTGGCGACAAAAGAAGCAACGTTTGTGTGGATGGCTAACGGGTGTAGACGGGTGTAGCTGCAGTTTGACTAAACGCTTCTCCCGCTATGTCTTTTAGTACATCCACCAAGGGTGGAAGTCCTTGGGGGACTTGGTGGATGGACCCCTACTTTATAAATAGCTCTTAATCCCGGACGACCAATCAAGCCGAGAGTTATTAACTATTATTTATATTGTTATACATATATGTTGTTTACACGCCCATATATGTATAAAACAAAATAAAATTAAATAATTATACGTAAATACTCTAAATACACTATTATATGTTCTTTTTCAACCGACTTCAAAAAAGGAGGTTATCAATTCGTCTGTATGTTTTTTTCTGTATGTATGTTACGCGATATCTCCGCCGATTATGAATAGATTTCGATGTTTTTTTTTATTTGGTAGATTCAGAGGTGGTCCCATATAAATTTTATCGACATCGATCCAGCCAAAACCAAAGTATAAATAAGCGTTGAAGTCGGTTTTTTTAAGCTTTGCTCGCGTTTAATTATCCAATCTAATAACTACTTATATGATTTACAGACCTAGGTAAAGGTACAATTGTGTAACTTAACAACAATATGATCTTTGTTGATAAAACAATTCAAACAACTCGATAGTTAGAGCAACAACAAATAAGTGCATATTCCAAAAGTCAATAAAGTTATCATAAATAATTATCTTGCGAATTCATTATGTATATAAATAATTAATGTAATGATGTAAGTAACGCTATAATCTGGGAGTCTTCAGGTCAAGAGTAAAAGCAAAGATAATATAACCATGAATAGGTTCTAGGCAAGCATGCTACATCTTCGGCCGCATCATCACTTTCTATCAGGAGGTTGTGGTCAAATGCTTTCCTATCGGGCATAAAGGAAAAATTATTTATTTTCAACCGACTTCAAAAAAAGAGGTTCTCAATTCGACTGTTTTTTTGTATGTATGTTACGCGATATCTCCGCCAATTATGGAGCGATTTTGATGCTTTTCTTTTGTTTGTTAGAGTATACTTCAGAGGTGGTCCCATATAAATTTTATCGAAATCGGTCAAGCCAAAACCGAAATATAAGCGATGAAGTCGCTTTTTATAGCTTTCCTTGCGTTTCAATTATTGTTTCTATAGTATTAAGATTGAACATGAAAAAAAAAAAATGAAAATATTTATATATCTTCTTTCAATGTTTTAATTTTATAACAATAAAATTACATTTATAAAGTAACTATAATATATTTTACCTGTCTTCAAATTAATCAAAATTTGTTCAATGCCGGCGCTCTCCTTCGCCTGTTTGACCTGTTCCAAAGTAAATCCAGCCGGGAATGCCGATTCCACCGCTTTAAAACCAGCTGTCTTGGCTAGAGCATATCTTTCTATGATAGACGATGCTTCGCCGAACATAAAAGATATATTCGCACAGAACTTCATCGTAAATCTTAATATAAGGCTATAAAATATCAAATAATATCACTGTTATTAGCAAAACCTGAAGGTTAACTCGCGTAAAATAAGAAGAAGTAGAATGACAACTTGTTTTGACAAGCGAATGCCAAATAGCGAGCTTACGTTCCGTTCGCGCTTTTTGTTTCCTACACATGTTAACGAACTGATAATTTAATGTTATCTGACCACAAATGATTGTTATAAACCACAGGTTTTTAATGTTATCATGTTTATTTTAGTTTTTGTGATATTTAAAACCGCATTTGTCGTTGCCACCTTAATTTTGGAGTTCTTGTTTTGTATGTCTGTTTCACGTTTAACGGAACGTGCCGTTGATAAGATTATTATGGTCAGTAGCTATCATACTCTTTTTTTTACTTACTTGATAACTTTGATTGTAAGTAGTAGGTATAGGTACTAATTAATACCATATATCAGCTGCTGCACCCCGCAGCTTTAACCACGATAGAATAAACAGCCTATGTGCTATTCTAGGTTCTGGATTGTACGTAAACATCCACATACGTTTAATTACAATATACCTCGTTACAAATATAATATTAACTAGCTGCGCCTCGCGGTTTTACCCGGGTAAGTCCCGGACCCGCGGGAGTTCCGGGATAAATTATCCTTCATAAGAACCTTCTCCTGACAATAATTAAAACAACAATAAAATAACAAGCGAAATTGTGCCATCCGTTCACGCGTGATGCGATGACCAAGGTTATTAGATATTCATTTAAATATCCTACTTCCTACTATCTTACTACGGCTAAACGGATTTGGGTGAAATTTTGAATGTAGGTACGTGGCTTATAGGTACCTACCTAGAATGAAAGGCTACTTTTTAACTTAATAATAGAGGACGAAGTCGAGGGGCATGGCTAGTATATATTCTATAGAATTCAGTATATAGATAACTAGCCGTGCCCCGCGGCTTCGCCCGCTATCAATTGAATACCGATTTTAACAATTACTATTATTAATAGCATATTAAGTAGGTGGTATTATTATTATGAAAGCTTAGTGTCCCGTGAAGTAAAAAAAATTATAACTGCACAAATTTCCAATTGATCTTAAACATTCAACTTTGTCTCACTGAAACATAAGTCTTACTTTCGATCAGAATTGTTGTAACTTGCATTACTGTTAGGAAGCTGATTATTCTATGCCATAAAGTATAATTCATTATGATCATATTACCAAAAAAAATCAACATAATACTTTTCATATAACATTTTTAACCGTTCCGACCGTTTCTCATAAAAATCAATTGAAGTTTGTTAGTCTTACAAAAACTCGAGAACGGCTGAACAGATTTGCCTAATTTTGATTTTGAAATATTTGTAGAAATCCAATTAAGGTTTAAAAGATGAGAAAATATAATATATTAAGTTAAAAAAGCAATGCCGGGCGGTAACCTAGTTCTCAATAAAACTTTAAATAATCATAACTTGAAAACTACAAAAAAATCTGATAATATATGTGGGGTATTTTCAGATACCCCTGGGATCGAGGTATTTTTTTTTATTTGGTCCATCCTGTATATGTCTATACAGCAAAAGAGCTCACTACAAGCTGATTTTATAGAAAACTCACGGACAACTGTACCTTCTTAGTTCAATTATTCTAATCTCAAAATTGTATAAAAAAATAATATTTATTTAAACTTAATTATACTCGTTTGGGCTGTTGTGTTTATATTATTGTGATGGTGTTCGTCTTGGCGGAGAAAACATTTTTTAATAGACGTTTTGTTGTAGTTATTTTGATAATTATTGTAAATGACAAGTTTGATGTTCACCTCAAGTTCGCGAAATTAAACTATTATTTGCATTTATTTAAAAACTTGGCATAATTATTATATACTTAGAACTAGCTTTTGCCCGCGGCTTCGCTCGCGTTAAGAAGTACAACAAACTTTCATCCCCTATTTTATCCCCTTGGGGGTAGAATTAATCAAAATCCTTTCTTAGTGGATGCCTACGTCATAACATCTACCTGCATGCCAAATTTAAGCCCGATCCGTCCAGTGGTTTGGGCTGTGCGTTGATAGATCACTATGTCAGTTAGTCAGTCAGTCACCTTTGAGTTATATATATTTAGATAGATGTCGCAAATCACTCTATAACTAACAAAGTTAAGATAGATGTAAAAAAGGCGTCTCTCAACTGCCATCACTTTTAGCGAAATGAAACATCAATTATAATTACAAATTTATTTAGATGATCTCAAATATAATATTTTAATCTATAAAATAATCAGTAATCAAACAATAATATTTTATAACAAAACTACACGAGTTTTATGTTAAAATCTCCAGTAACATCAAAAAGAAATCAAATAAGTTGCTTTAACATAATGATTATATTAGAACTAAATAATTAAATTATAGGAAATGGCCACTTTAAAGTATGTTTATATAATAATGAATAACTTGAATAAGATAATCTTATCGAAGCTGCACTTAATAAAACACTTACAAATTAATGTGGAATGATTATTACACTTGATTAATTTTATATTAATCAATATAAAGCGAATAATAAGTACTTAATAATAAGTGGCACGTTACATTTAAATTCTAGGACAACAATCTGTAATCATTGGAAGGAATAGGTGTCAATTTCTATTACTTCAACGTTACAATCATTTTAAAATGTGATAAGACGCTTTATACATTATTTTTATTATATCATTGAATAGCTCTATTTTTTGGGTTCTTTACAGTTCTATATAAAACGACGAATAGCTGCTACATACGACGTACCTTGCCCAAACGAACCCGCGTCCCCGAACCAAATTTGACGACCCAGTTTGGGTACTGGGCAAGTCTGCTCCCTGCGCAGTGGGTCCTGGGTTCGATTCCTCCCTTCCCAAGGGACATTTTTGCTTCTGGTCCTGGATGTGATTCTGTCTGATATGTAAATGTTTACGCCAGCACTATACAAGTCTTTGAACTTAGTGTAGGGATACGAGTGTGAATCCCATAAAAAAATAGTATCCGTGTGTGGCAGCCAAAAGACGTACGTACCGCGACAACGAAATACAGATTTGTTCTGAATTCTAAGGCACAGAATAAAGAATAGAACATGTGTTAGTTGGGATAGGTATAGTGGGTACAAATCAGGGGTCAGTAAATGTTTACAGAATTTCAAATTCGAATAAACAGAACTATGGTTTGTGTATTATGTAATTGCCATTTATTTCAAAATAATATTTTGTGTAATTGTAAGCAATAACCTCATGTGACATGTGCGCGAGACATTTAGGTCCGTGATAAAAACAGGACGGACAAGTATTTTTTTATGTAATTGAGAGACGAGACGAGCAAGTTGCTTGTCCATTTTACAATGCTACACAGAGTTCCTGCGTGGCAAAGCACTGTGCTCATCACCATGAGATATTAGATGTTAATTTTCTTTATGGTCTGTCATTTACTGAAATGATGCTCTTCAAGCCAAAATACAGTAATGTTTGCAAACTAATGCTAGCGGTTTAATATCTGGCAATGGTGTGGCACTGCCCCAAGCGGACCGCAAAAGAGGTCTTACATCCCAGTATATACCAGTATTGGCTACGGAAACCTAAAAAGGAATCGAAAATTCAATAACCCTGTTTAAAAGTATGTTAACGCAGTGTCTCATAATAATCATCTTGAAATTTTTCACAGTTTTGGTAAGAACTTAAATAAACTAACTTCCTCATTAACTAAGGCTAAAAACTATTTGGATAAACTATATCTTATTTTATTGAAACTTCTAATTAACAAAAATAGGCGTAACTAAACTATAGGTAACATAATCGAGCAAGAATTGCGAAAGCTCTGTTTTTACATCGCAATATTTGATTATTACTCTGTAACAGTTATTTTTAATTTTTAAGTGAAAATACCGGAATAAACGATACAAAAAAATAAAGATCAGTACTGAACCAACAAAATTAACGCGTTAAGGCGCAATTACATCAGTCGTATTCGAATGCCTTCGTACACCCGAATACGGGCTAACGACCAAGTGTATTTGCGCCAATAGGTATGCGGTTAGGTAGAGAGATATGGATTATCCAAACTATATCTTAACTACCCTCTACCAAATTTTTATAGACCACTAACTGTCAAATTTAAGAAAAGCTTGTTGGGCGGGCGTGTATAGATCTTTTTTTCTACGCAATTATAGGTACAAAATTTCAACACAAGTTGCTTGCAATGTTAACAATGTTTACTTGTGAAAAATATTCTTGATCATCTTCGAAATAATTGAAAATATACATAATATTCACAGCCTACATAAAAACATTTTTACATAGATAGTTACGAATACTAAACATTTTTAATATATAATTATAATGTTATTTCGAAGTTATCCCTGAAAAATGCATGAGTATGTATGTTTAAGAGAGGTATTTTCGGTTGTAAAATTTACTTGTATAAATATGTTTTTGATATTGACACAGCCATATTATTTAATATTTATATTGTGTACAAACTATACTATGACAAAATAACAAATTATGGTTATTCTAAAATGTTTTAGTATACAATATGTAAATGAAGCTATTTACATTTGTTATAAATCCAGTTTAATGCTCGTAATTACTTATTTTATCCTGTGACATAAGGGTATCTCATGTGACATAAGGGCACACACACAAGGCATCATCTTCAAAGAAAAAATCTATAGAGTGAAACTCATTCATTCATGAACTGGAGGATACAAAAGTCTAAAAAATTATGAAAGTTACACATCGATAGAATAATAATAGGTATAAGATTGAGTGTTTCAATTGAAAAATATCTTATTTATTAGGATCTAACCTTCTCATATCGAAATCGGTACTAAATGTAAATAGTATCATTTTCTCAGTAAGTATATTTCTAGAGTGTTATAACTAAGTATTTTAAGTTTTTTCATAGGAGACGAAAATGTTTTGAATTTGAGCAGATTACCCTGTTAAATGTAGTGCAAGTGACAAAATGAGGTCCATTTGGACTGTACTTACTGAACAAAATCAAGATATGACTTATAAAATTGGATCTTATATCTACATCCAAATGTTATATTGCCATTTGCAATATGTTAACAAAATAGTTTATTGAATGTATTTCTACTACAATTGCTTGGTATTTAACACTGGAAGACCTCACTTATGTGCGCTATATCTAATATTAAAATAACATAATTTCTTAAAAACATAAAAATAAAAACTATAACATTAAAGCAACATTAACAGCAATGATTAAACATATCTTTAGTGTAGGGTAAAGCTTTTGTTACAGACGCTGGGAATCATTTAGAATGACTACATTTTCTGTGGTTAGAATAAAAATCCAGCCTAATAGATCTAGTTCTTGCTAATTTCTATATCAAAGGATAATAGTTTTGATCATAGGACCAAAGAGATTGCATTGGATTAAATACTATAATTATAAATGCGACATTTTGTATTATGTGTTTAAGTGTGTATGTGTTTATCGACTTCAGAGCCTCGAATATCGGCGTATGATTGCTAACTTGTGCGTGATTTACAATATACATTTAGGAGAGTGTGCGACAGAACTGCTTGATTAATTCCACTAGATCTCTTCTATCATCGGACAACAAGGCGTACTAAAATAAGACATCCTTTCATGGTGGAAATTCCTTCGATTCAAACCAAGAAATTCCCTACAACTTTTAATATACGAAATGCATAAAAAAAAATAGGCTTAACATTTTGTGACAATCCGTTAAATTTTATCGCAGTATTTCAATGCACGGTTATGTTGAACTCTGAATAATTGAGATCTGACATCTCAATTATTATTGTTATGTTGGTATGGAACGAAGATTTCTTATACTTTACTATGGAAATTTTCAAGAACTTGACCACTGGACTTAAAATGTATTTGTTTTCTATTCAGATTAATCAGTCAAGCGAATAAAGCACAACATGCGTTAAAAATCGATCACGATTCTTTGAGCGACATTTAAATACAAATTGTTGATATCAAAATAGGTTATATTAGTAAAATATTATAAAATCTCAAAGTAGGGGGATTTTTGGCAAATTTTGTTTAAATTACTGGGGTCCAACTCTGTACATCAATATGCATAATCAACGTCCATCTATTGACCGTAATTAGTATTACGACTATCCAATGTAAACTATTATAATTATTCTATGTTGCTCCAAACGAAAGAATATTTCGCTAGGTTAGAAGACAGCCCCAAGATTAGAAGAGAAGTTTCCACTAGTTAAAATAAACCATTCCATAATTTTATAGGAAAGTTGGAGAGATGGATACTTACGGTCGTCTTTAATAATCTGAATTGATACAACTTATATCTCTACTATCCAAAATGCCGGATGCGTAATCACTGTAGATATACGCAGAACGTTGACTATCAGCGAAAGAGCTTGTCTCCTCTTTAAGTTGGATAAAAACTTTACTGAATTGGACCCCAATATTTCAAAGGTTTTCTCATAACTAGGATCAATCTACCACTCGACTAGGCGTAATGAAACAGGTGCTTTGGGTGACAGCAGGAAGTCAAATTGGATGTCTAGTTCTCCATCAAACTCCACCCGCCATCTTTGCATTATCTGAAAACAAATATTAAAACTTTATAACACTGATAATACGTATGGATGAGCTTTATATTAAATGTAACAATAATACCATTCAGTATTAAGTCGTTTAGGGTGAAACAAAATATCTAATCCTTAACCGGTTCTACCTGATCATTTCAGGCAACATTTAATGCTGCCTGAAATGAATGAAGAGAAACGTTGTTTGAGGCATATGTTTCTTTTTTGATAGGCGTTGCTTTGTCGAACAGGGATAATTTTATGCATAATACTCTAATTTAGCGGTTTTTTTATCCCGATTCTGGGGGTCTATTCCGGGCATAGATTATCTTTACATCGACGTCGAATACGAACTATTTTCTTTCGTTATGAACATTGAATCAACATGAAATTCCTACCAATCGACTGTCGTATCGACGTCGCATCAATTCGAACAATCGTATTTTGACGATCAGAATAGACCTACAGGTTCTATATCGATAGGTATATAGATATTATGTTGTAGCACTGTGACTTTTAAATAAATGTCAGCAATGCCAAATCCTATTTTGTATGAATGGTTCTGTAGTAGTAATTTTGGTATGGTTATTACTAATAATCATACCTATTGATTTTGTTTTTTATATATTCGTAAACTATTTTTTTATTAGTAAATTATGATTTTAAAATCAAAACTCTCCTGTACAAGTAAGACGTTCATCGAATTTAGTTCGGAAACCTTTCATTATCACATTCGTGAGTAAATAGTTTTCTTTGTATTTGTCTTTTGCCGTAAAAGTGTAGGCTTGCAGGCTAGCGTTAGAAGTGTTACAACTTATCTACTACCCTATTAGCTCAGTTAACTAGCTGTTGCTTAGTACGCCGCAGGTCCTAGGTTTGTTTTCCAACAGGAGCACAGTTTCCCTCCCTGATGGTAATCAGTAATTTTCGTTCTGAATGTATAACATGAGTGATGAATAACTTTACCGGCAACCACGATATAAATCTTTGAACTTATTGAGGGAACGTAGGGTGCAGACATTTGTTTTGTTTGTCATTAATGTTTAAAACTCACCTTGGCTAGTAAAACGTTCAGCTCTAGTTCCACGAATCTCTTCCCGGGACACATTCGCTTGCCCCTTCCAAAGGGAGCAACTAGTGATGCTGCGTGGGGCTCCCTTACTTCTAGCCAGCGTTCTGGGCAGTATTCGTTCGCCCTCCAAAAGTTTTCTTCCCTGCGACATGCGGCGCCTGTGTGCGCTAGCACGAACGTCTGAGGAAAAGTAGTTATATATTTATTAATTTAATATGTATGCTATAATATACTTACCCTATATGCAGAAAACTTCATTATAGGTCAAGTGTTATTTTTTAAAATCTGTATAGCTCATCAACTCTAGGTCAAAATTACACCTTTATTTTATTTTATTATTAATTGTTTTTTAATAAAGATTTTAAATTTATGAAAACTATATAAAAAGTGGTAAAAATGCATGTAAATTCAAAATAGCAAAACGCAAACTATTGGCTAGGGTGATTCGTGACGTCAGATTTGTGATGTCAACGATTGATCAACTTTTCAAGAATCAAGAATCAAAAAATGAAATAAAAAAAATTAAGTTACAGTGCACCAAGGATCTTGTGGCACTTGACTGACATTTTTAGGGGGGCGTTGTTGTTGCCTCAGACAAAGAGGTTGTTTTCTTGTACAAAGAGGTTGTTGCTAAAGCGTCGTTAGCTAATAAAACCTCCCTTTATGAGAAGTTTACGATCTAGTGATTTTTAGCGTCAGTAATAGTATTCTGTGGCGTCATCGGTGTTTCCAAAAGTTTTGCCAAGAAGAGTGTAGGGGAGAGGGGCAACTGCCATAATGTCTCATTAGTGGCTGCTTTCAAAGAAGGAGTGATCGCTAACTCTTCAGCAAAATGGTAAACTATGAGATTTTAATTTATTATTGGGATGGTGAATAGCAGGTCGGTTTCAATCGATTTTTGGGGGCTGAGTCACCCACGTCCGTAGGAGGATACCCCTTAAGTCTGACTCCCTACACGTGGTCCCCGGGTGGTGCTAATCAGGTGACATTTGAGAGGTGGTAGAGCATTTTGTGAGTTACTCGCCTGGCTTGCTACCAAAGTAGCTTACCACCATCAAGTTGAAAGTCTGCCGCCAAGCCAAATACGGTGTTCCGGCAGTTATCCTTGAGCCTGCGTATTCCAGGTCTAGTGTGTTTACCAGCTTCGATCACATCGTCACTTACCATCAGGTGAGATAGTGGTCAAACACTAGCCTGTCACAAATAAAAAAAAAAAAAGATGTGGCGGCTTTATTCTTACCCCAGCAGGCAGTTTATGTCCATCGAGTGTCATCGGTGTCTCCAAAATTCTTGCCAAAAAGGGTGCGGTGGGTAGCAGACGGAAAGCCTCATTGGCGGCGGCTTTCACAGAAGGTGTAGCAGCTAACTCTTCGGCACTGAGCATGGCACTGGGTGGCAGTTCGTTGTGGATGCGACGCTGCCAGTCTGGTCTACTGCTTAGTAGGTAGAGGAGGAAGACTAGGCTGTTTGCTAACTGTAAACGATAATAGTATCATGTTTTCAAGGCGTCAAATGTAAAATCGTTTCACATCGATGTTTCGTTTGATGTATTGTTTATTTTGTTTTACGCTTACGGATTCTTATCTAACAAGCAAATTATTGAAGCGAATCTGAGGTTAGGCAAGATAATAGCTTTAAGTTTTTAATGTTGCTTTAAGAAAATAAATAAAAGGTGCGCATATATGCTCGCTTATTTAGCCACAGCGTTCTAAAGACATAATTCCAATGGCGGCTGCAAGTAAAGCATTGTATCATGTATTATTTAAATGGGACCGATCGATGTGTGATCGATGGTCTTTCTCAAAATCCCACTAAGGATATTAGTGTGATTTTACTAATATTATAAATCCGAAAGTTTGTGTGTAAGTGTGTTTGTTGTTCCCTCTTCACGCTTTAACGGCTGAACGGATTTGGATGAAATTTGGAACGTACATAGATTATACCTAGGATTAACACATAGGCTACTTTTTAGCTTGATAATAGCGGGCGAAGCCGCGGGGCACGGCTAGTAATATTATAAAGAAGTTTGCTAGTGTGTGTTATATGTTTGCTACTTCTTCACGCTCAAACGGCTTGACCAATTTTGATGTAATTTGGTATGGAGGTAGCCTACACCCTGGATTAACACATAGGCTTTATATCCCGGAATTCCCGCGGGTCTGGGACTTACGCGGGTAAAACCGCGGGACGCAGCTAGTGTAAAATGAAGTCAAACAAACGGGCACCTACCGTTTCAATACCAGCAGTAATGAAGTCAATGACAGCTGCTTTTTTATCCCTCATATCCAGCGCTGGGTTGCTCAATATCTTGAGGAAGATCTCTTGCATACCGTCGTCCTGTGCAGAGTCTTTGTTCCGTATCTTCGCTTCCTCCATGAGATCTGATACTATCCTGTTGGCAAGTTCCGTCCCTTTAAATATTATGACAGCGAGAAAAAAATTATTACATAGCAGTACATCATCAAAAGTAAAAAAAAAACACAACAAAAATGGGGAAAATTTGTGTCAGAAAATAAAAATATCCTACTTATATATACTACTAATAAATACTAAATAACTAAAAGTTATATAACCAGAGAACTTGTCAAGACGATTCAAATGAGCCCAAACTCGATGAGGTTGTGTCATTTCATTGCGAAGTTCCTTTGGCCACCTTCCAGCTCCATCATCAGATCAGCACCATGTCATCATAATATTGCATTGTCACGTGATTTACTCATGTATGCAAAATTTCTGCTCAATCGGTAACGGGAAGTGGATCAAATTTAATTTGCAAGATTTGATGACAAACATCGGGACAGGTGAAACTAAATAAAAGCTTGTAAAATCGCAAGCATTGTGTGACACGAACGCTCATCAATTATCAAATGTGACTGAAGCAAATTGTGTGCATTGCACACAATTTATGCGGCCCACATATAAGGAGCTAGTCATATATCTTCCGACTTTTTAACCCCCGATGAAAAATATACCTAGGTGTTGATGAAAAAGTATCTGATCTGTGTGTCTATGTGGCAATAAAGTTCCAAAATGGATGGGCTGATTTTTATTTAGTTTATTTTTTGTTTGAAAGGTGACTTGATCGAGAATATTGTTAGCTATGTTTGGTAAAAATGTGTGCTACCGTTTTCCAGATAAAGGATCAAGGGTAGGTATTTTGAAATATTTGAACTTGGCTTTTGTTATAATATCATTCATTGCCTACAAGCCTTGTCAATTCCGTTTATGAGTTTAAGAGGTAACTCCGATGTCTCAATAGAAGGATTACCGGAAAGACCTTTCTCAACGCCTCTTCGTATTTCCTGAAAGGGCTTACCTTTCCATTTATCAATAAACTTTACATAAAACCAATGTTACATGTTAGCAAGGGCAATATCAATCTTTTGTATGTGCGCCACGTTTTTTGTTCCATAATCTTCAATGCCAAGGCTGATTCTTTCGGTTCTTTTTGGCATCATTCGTACTTCAGTCACATTGCAAAACGTAGTCAATGTGCATAGTAACCGCGAATACTTCCTTGTGCGTAAACGAGGAAAGTAAAATGACTAAAAATAAATAGTTTAAGTATTGGTTACTACTTGGTGTTGTTACTGACAAAATATTTATTTTAGTTCATACTCGAAAGCATTCTCCATTTATTTATCAACATACATATCCAGCCAGTGAACCTATTACAAAATAATATGTACTAACAAGTCAATCTTTGTTCTATTGTATTTTTGTATTACTTACACTCCTGTTACCCGTGGCACCTATAACAGATTCCTGCACTATGTTCGAAGAATTGAACAACCTGTGTTAGATATCTAGATATATGGACCTGTGCGTACACATCGACAAACAGAGAAACACAGAAAATACCAGACAAAAACAAAAACACTACAAAATAACGAAGTCTCACAGCCCCGCACTAAATTTGAATACTCGAAGCGCGGAAGAATTACACAGAGACACAAATTTCCCTGCAAAACAATAAAGCAAACATACATGTGTACAGTTTCCTCGCTCTTCACAAAAGTCCTGTAGAGCGTAGTCGGTGCGAATTTCCACAGTGGTGCTCCGTAGTAGGAGTCCCTCTGAGCTCGGAAGTGAGCCTTGACAGCTGTGGCGAGAGTAGCTGCTCGGCCTGACATCCAGCGCTCTAAGAAGCCTAGCCGATTTCCCAGCATGAGAGCACAAACAGCTGCAAGGAAGAAAGATAGGTATACCATTGAGAAAATAAACAATGTAGACCTTCGCTTGTGATACATTTACTGTGCTATCCGGAACTTTACAGGTGCTACACACTGGACGCATTCTGTTCTAACGTTGCCCCCGCCCGTATCTCGCCGTCTGTTCTAATCAAATCCGTCCAGTGTGTAGCAGATATTTAACTGAATGAGTTACGGATCGCCGCGCGGTGAGGACTTGCCTCAAACACGGTTTAGGGCGGTGAGTGGTAAATGAACACAGATCATACCCAAAAGAGCGGGTGCTACATGGACGGTCCAGTTTATTTTTTAATGAATGAATGATTTTCATTTAGCGAAAAAGAAATACATAGCACAATAAGTGGGCCCCAAACTAGGTATGGCCCGTTTCTTGGGTGCCCACTACTTATACATAAAAAGAATTTCTAATCTAAACGTAGGTATGTGTAATTATTTAGATAACCTAATCATTCAATGTTAAATTAAAATGTTAGTCATGCTATTTCTAGTGTTGTTTTTTTTTCTTTTTGTGTTGTGTTCGTAATTGTCAGGGAAAGATTTGTAAGGTTTGATTAATTGTATATTTTTAATCTACCGGAAATTGCACCCGCGCGAAGCCGAGGCGGAACGTTAGTACTTTAAAAAGTTTATTAAAATCGGAAGCTTTTACCAGTTTTAAATAAGAAAGGACTAAAATTTTATATAACCAGAGAACTTGTCAAAACGAATCAAACGAGCGCAAAATGGGTTTATCTTGTTTAGTTCAGAATCCCATTATATCCTATTATATTATCTTCCATCTTCATCATCAGATCAGCTCCGTGGAACCATATCATTGTATTGTCACCGAAGATATAATATAAGTACACCAAATTTGAGTCCAATTGGACATCGGGAAGTCGGTCTAATTTAGCTTGCAAGATTTTATTAGGTACAGACCGGAAGACGGGATAGGTGAATCTAAATAAATGCTTGTAAAAAGAACTTTTATTCTAGCACAGCCCGATATCTGATGTTAATTCAAAGTGTCACAAACAATTGTATCTAAATAATTAAACGCAAGCAAAGCTTAAAAAACCGACTTCACCGCTTTATCTTCGGAACCTTGATCAGATTAAACACGCATTATTGACTATAACTCAAAAACTAGAAATCAGATCTTGATTAATGGGACCACACGAAAAGCACCAGCTTTCAAATAAAAAAAAAACATTAAAATCGGCTCACAACGAAAGAAGTTATGAGGTAACTTTTGTAGTCGGGTAAACGAGAACAACGTCAAAGTAGTCCACAAAATAGGCATTATTGACGATATTTCAAGAACTACTGATCAGAACTTAATCAAATTTAAATGGGACCAATTAGAAAGCAACATCTTTCAAACTAAAAAAAAATCGAAATCGGCTTACGTGGAGAGAAGTTATGAGGCACATAAAAAAAAAATTGTTGACTAGAGTACCTCCTCTTTTTTTGGGAAGTCGGTAAAAAAATATAAAAATACACACCACACACCTCGCGTTATCGGGTAGCTAAGCGATGCAATGTAACAGCAACAATTTCATAATATGCTGAGATCATAATGCATTTCTATTACAGCGCATTCCTTTACACGCACGCATGCTGGTACGTTGGCCTAACGCTATTCCTTGTTATTTAACCGATTTTGACCTGATTATTTATCTCGAGACGTCATTATTATCACGTCTCACTATGAGGTTCAGTTCTTCGTTATTCGAGACCAAGTTCTCGTATCAGTAACGGCTAGGGTCATGATAGCTGTGTTCATTTTCTATTGTCCCCAACGAGTGTGAATGACAAGTGGCGTGTTGCAGATTGCTTCCTTTAGTTGATATTGCGATACATTTTATTATGCGAATTATTGATTTGAACTTCAATTGTTTGATCTGCTTGTCCACCCGCAGTAAGTTATTCGTAAGATCAGAGACTTGCAATATACCATACAGTAATGTATAAGAGTTTAAAAAACGAAAAACCAACTAAATAGCAAATATTTCCGAAACTCTACATCAGATTTTGATCAAATTATAATGGGACTAATTAGAACGTAAACCCTTTCAAACAAAATAAAAAATTTCAAATCCAAAATCAAAATAACGTCGTTCTTAGTTTCTGAAGTAACATATATAAAAAATAAACCGACGAATTGAGAAACTCCTCCTTTTTTGTGTTGGTTAATAAGTCTAATATACTGTATACTTTAAAATATTTTTTCAAAACAATTAAATGTAATAAACGCTTTCACATTCACAGCCCCACACTAAGTTTGATGACTTGTGTCGTGGGTTCCGGAAACATTCACGTATCACACACATAATCACAACCAGTACCAAAAACACAAAAGTTCCTTTTGTGGAGAAAACTTGTCTTCCCGCCGGGAATCGAATCCGAAAATCGCCGGGAATCGAACCCGAAATCGAAAATTGATAAGTTATGGTATTAAACAATAATATATATATTTATGTACAACTTTTACTACGACTATATATATCCTAACCTAACTAACCTAACCTAACCTAACCACAAATACAAAACGCTTGCTAGCAATTACGAGTAGATATATTTTCAAATTTTTTTATTTCATAAAAAGTATCTATTATATGTAAGTACATAATTTGTTACACCTACCAAACTAAAATGGTTTATCCAGGCGCAGAGCTCCTTTACTTCGACACGTATCGACTTAGAATAAAAGAATATTAGGTGCAAAGTCGTTCGTAGAGTCTACGAATTTGCGATTCACTGTTATTTTCAGTCGTTTACCTCTAAAATTTTGATGTATTAGTTATCTTTTAAATATTGTAACTTTAACTTATTTTTTATTTGAAGTATTCTACTTGAAAGTGTACACCAACATTCTTGTGTATAAAAATAAACTATATATTTAATTACCGAAGATAACACTAACTAGTGGCGGTTATAAAGAATTATCTTAATTACCTTACTCGTGATAACTTTAGTTAGATAGGTATATGAACTTCCAAATTTGTACAAACAGATAAACCAGTTTATCTTAGTTTAGTCAATAATATGCCGCTCACGTTCACGTCTAACTAATTTAAAGAAACATCCTCATAAAATTTTATGGCGGAAATAATAAGTGATAGGTACCATGTTTGATTATGTCTGGAATTCTCGAGGTTTTGAATAGGTACATTGGCGCGGCGTTTTGAAATAATTTCGACTCAATTTCAGTAAATGTATAAGATAGGTATTACAGCTTAGACCAAGGTCTACTGAGACCACTTCTTCTTTATTAAGATGGTAAGTTATTGTACAATAGTTATAGTAGCAACAAATATTATATTCCTAACATTACCTGGGCCGCGCTGCTTTGCTTACGGTAATCAGATATCTATGCCAAATTGTATGTCGGCCAGACGTGTTGTGTGTGATTGCGTAACAAATAAACAAACATTCAAATTTTGCATACATTTTCTAATAAAATTTCTGCAAAGCTTACGAAGAGTCTAGCTTGAAGACTTCATCGTAACGTGAACTTCGAAGCTATGCGACTCCTCGAATACACGAACAGACAATAAGAGAGTGTTATTAGATACATTCTCGGTGCTAAGCAGTTACAAGATAAATTACTTAATAACAAGAAGGCATCATATTAGTAAATGGTCTGTCGTTAAAAATACTGACTTTAAGATTGTTGGACGAAGTGACCTATAAGGGAGTATTCATCATTGGTAGGTAGATAGAAAGCGCGATGATTGTGAAAACAATACTTCAGGGGAAATAAATTGGAAATCGGCGAGGAATGTTATCACTCTTTCATGATTTCTATACTTTTATAATTAAGAACCTACTGTACTTATATTCACAGCTATATGTACTTCGTTCACTTTTCTAGATGTCAAGAGTAGAGCGCGCTATATTTTCAGCAACAATAGTTCGGGGGAAATTTTGTCACTCATTTGTGATTTCTCAAATTAGTATACTGTTTGGCAAAGCTACGTTGGGTACCACTCCACTGCATTAAGGATTCTTGATCTACAAAAACTTGTAGATCCTTGTGCCTTAGAGCCATTAAAATGTTCGACTCTTCAATTTGACACAGTCTAGTCTACCATCAGTATTACAATACTCGATTGTATTGGCAGGTTGCGAAAGAGATCCGTTATTTATTACACAAAGATGATAGTTCATTTCTAGGAATCCTTCTATCGCGTATCGACTTAAGCTTCCCAGTGAGAAAAAAAAGAAGCGTGGGACTTACTAGAAGAAACAACTCGTTTTGCAGTAGTCACAAAATCAACTTACATTCTAGCCCGACTCTATTCGTCAGCTGATCGAATCCATGCACAGTTCCATCAGGTTTTTTATTCGTCTGCAGGAGGTCAAGAAAATCATCGCAGATGCTGTTCAGCTCTGGCAGAAATCCTTGCATCGTGTTGGGACTTGTGAGTTCGGACGTGAGGTGACGCCGAAGGTGGAACCATTTCTCGCCTTGTCTGAAAAGGACAAAAAGTGTATAGATATCGCTTAAATTGAATTTGTACTAAACGTTCCTATTTCCTATATACAAATGAGGTGCTAGCTCCCAACCAAAAATTTCATAAAGATATAATTGGAGTGAGTATTTTCGTCGACATATTAAATTGAGGCCCTTATTATAAGGTTGACATTATGAGAGAGATCTCTTTACAGTAAAGGCTTGGAAAAATTGTCCCCCGTGTTTCTACTAATTATTCCACTTTGGTTTTGGAGTGTACCTAATACCACTACGGTCCACGACTATTGTTCTCAAACGATTGAATATCCATAGTCCTGAAACCTTTTTCAAAAATCCTGACGTTGGGTTTTAAGATTATTTAAATATTGACATCTTATTCATTGAAGTTTCGATTAGCGCCATTTCTATATTTAATGTTATCTTCATAGGCTTCCTGCTCAATTAAAAATAGGTAGACCAGTTTTGTGTAAATAAACTAAGTATTTGATACTCTAAGTACCTACAATTGAAGATTCTGCCGCATTATGTTTCTAATGTTTAATGTTTGCTAATAAGTAGGTTAATTCTGACGGAAGTCAGTTTAAAACAGCTGCTAGAAACTGGGTTGCATTTATAAACATCCTCTAAATCAGGGCTAACATTGAAATATGAAACCACACAAGTTGTAACCTGACCGTTTAGTTTGGGTAAGCATACCTGAACAAATTCGTGTAAGCTATTCACATTTTAACAATTCTCGAACTGGCAGTCCTTGAAAACTGGCATACAATTAAAAAACTTTGTAGCATGTCGAATGAAGAATAAAGACCTCTATTTAAATTTGAGTTCTATCATAAGGCCAGACAGGAAGTGGCAACAACGATGTAAAAACTAGATACCACAATGTAAAACTCCCTATTTATATGCCAAAAATACGTGACCAGACAATGTAAAGCCATTTCAAAATTTTATGGAGCATCGCTCAGGTATTAAATTATTATGGCCATAATGTGCGAGAATGATTCTACAAGTACATATTGATATAGTATTATGTGTGATAAAGTCTATGTTACTAATTGTAGAGCATCTAAGGGCTCGAACGGATGGCATGCGAGGACGCGGGCGCGGATGCCTTTCGTACAGCGATACCCGCGTCTTTTCGTCGTCGATCTGTTTGGACCAAATTTGCCCAGTGTGGAGGAGCCGTAATGCTTCTCTAGCTAATGATTTAAAATGGACGATCTGTACAGGTAGCGAGATCATCAATTTTAAAAAACAATGCCTCCACCAAATTGTACAAAAAATTTACTGTCAAAATTAAGAATATAATTAGTATACTGGAAACATAGGGAAGTATATAATAGTCGTAGTTCTTGTTGCTAGGCACCAAACGATGATAGCTAACGAAGAAGGAAAACTTAGGGCTTAGGTACACTGCATTACTCTTCGACACGCCCTTGGCTACATAGGTACCTACTATTTCCCTTTAGTCTCGAGGTCATCCCACCCATAGTGAGGAATAAATTAACATATAATAACAGTTGTTACTATGCCAATAAAACGTACCTGTCTACTAGCGAATTACTTAATGGTAGTTATCAGTGAAGAGACTAGTTTGTTTTTACCATGTTTTGCTGGTTACCATGTCACGGTTTGGGTCGATACGGTAGGTAATTTGATGGATCTTTTGTCTGTAGGGTTCCGTACTAAAAAGGTACAAATAGCGACAGGAGGCTATTATTAATAACTCAAAAACTATACATCTCCTGGAATATAGTAGTATAACAGTAAACTCCCTCTGAGTTCGAGGGGGAATTCCTTCTCCCCTCTCCCCTCTCCTCCCCTCCCTTCTACGACCTATACCGGATATCTATATAGTTTTATCGTTTTTTTTTTGCAATACTATTATCAAAATCATAACCGATTTCGTGCAAAATGATCATATTGTAACGATACATGATAACAAATTCCCGATTCGGCTAATGAGAAAGTTTTTTAAAACGAATTACTGACTTCTCCTGCCTCTACGTCAGAAACCGTCAAATACTGATAAAAAATGAAAGGCAAATTACAAACTAGACCCTACTAAACAGCAATAGATCATTGCAATCGGAAAACGCGAATAGAACTGATAGCTAGAATTCAGTAAAAAAATGTGTAACTTACTCATTAACAAGTCCTGTAGAGGCATATCTGTCTGGCCTGCTTAATCTGTACACTTGGACGATTTCCGTAGGTGGTCTGTACGGCCACTTCGAAGGTACCCTGAGGACCGCCTCCAAAGCCGCGCGGTCTGCAATAGACACCACCAGGGCACCGCTCGGCGTTGTTTCAGCGAATACCGTCCCGTACCGCCTGAACATATCTGCGTGAAAATCTCTCATCGTGAGTACAGGATGGGTTTTTAATTCTATGATAGCCTAGCTTTCGATCCCAACCCCACTTTTAGCTTTAGCCCCGCAATTTAAGTCTATTTAGCCAGTGTCAATGAATACATATGTCAAGTTAACTAGTTCAAAGCTAGGTCTCGTTTTCAATCACAGTCAATGTTAAGTAAAAGAGTCATGGTCCAGTAATAATCAAGTCATATCCTAATAAAGTGGTAGACACTACTAAAACTTATACTAGCATAACTCCTGTACCTAGTTACTGGCAGAGCTTCAGACCGAAAATGAAAATCACATTTTTCAACTTCGAATGATTTGCTTACAGACATGCACGTTCTCGAACTATTACCGGTTAATATTCCACCATTATTACTATTGAACACTCGAAGAATCAGAAGTTTTAAAAAATAATACGAATCCGATAATGTTGCACTTTCGCGGCGAAACTCCTCAGGCGACCACAGCCTCATTTATTTGTATCACCCGCGACAAGAAAGGTACTAGATTAGATTATAGATAACAAGCGCCCCTAGCCAAAAATTAAAAACGCTTCGTTTCTATTCTATCAAGAGAAACGCTTTCCAAATATAACAGACCTTAAAACTTGTAGACATAAGGTTTAAAATACTCGTATATTGACATGTTATTTAGCATTCTCCAATTGCAAAGTTACAGACAAGCAATTTGAAACCTTATATGTTATAAGTGATGCTGTGTCGAAATGGTAGTGAGCAACTATTTATAGTCCTACAATTCGAATGGCTCTCAGATATTCTACTTGAGGGTGGTAAACTGCGACAGTACCAACAACGCCTATTTTTTGTGGTATTTAGCTACATGACCATCACCGAAAGCTCAAGCGCGTAGTATTTCAAACTCATATTAAACCACTCGATCAGAGGCTCCTCTAATCACCATCATCATCAGCACATAGAAGTCCCCTGCTGCACATAGGCCTCCAATTGCACGCCACTAAGCCTCTAATACCATTGAGTAACTATCGCTGGCATTTGGTTGCGATATGGGCTGATGATATTGTAGTTAAAGTTCAAGATGTTTAGCGATATGCGACAAACTTATCTTGGTACTCAACAAATAGTGTTACTGGGTCTCATTCTATACCTTCACCTACATATTATAATGCACCCTGCACCGTGACTCATAATAACGCCCAATATAGACGCAATGTTTGTATAATTTATAATTTTGTGGTTAAACTTTTGATTTCTAATCATACGAATATTATAAATGTGAATATCTGTGTGTAAGGATTTTTGTTTATATTATGTTAAATAATATGTATTATAGGTACTTATATGTAATTATTTATTTATTTTATGTAAGTATATTCTGATATTATTATTGGTATGTATTGTTTATGTAGTTTAAACAATGTTAGTATTTATGTATATTATTTTTAATTTTATTTCATTCATTTTATCGCACCACCATCCCTACATTATCTTTTCGTTTATATTTCCATTCAAAAGTTGCCTGGAAGAGATCGCTCTTAGCGATAAGACCATTGTACATATCTTTATAAGTTTATCTGTAAGGTGTATTTATCTTTTAGTGTCAATAAAAAGTGATTGCATTGTATTGTATTAGTGAAAGGACATGTTTCAAAATTGAAGGAGCCTGGGCCAGCACCATGTACCATATACATACATATAGCTATACAATATAGTAACCGTTTTTGAATGTTTATTTTCTTTACTTTTATTTCGTTTTAATGTACATTTAAAAGATCTTGGTACATATTTTTCTATGTATGGTACATAGTGCTGGCCCAAAATGAAACATCTTCTTTCAACTACGTATCTAATTTCCACCCTCAAATAGAAAACCTGTCGCCAAACACCATACGATGTTCCATGAGAGCTATTACATACCTTGGAGCAAACAAGCGTCCTTATTACCTCGAACAAATGTGTTCTTTTAAACATTCTCAGTTTTTAACAAAACAAAACAAACGCATTCACACTCACAGCCCCACACTAAGTTCAAAGACTTGTATCGTGGGTACCGGAAACATTCACATCACACACACATTACACCCAGAACCAGAAGCAAATATCCCTTGGGAAGGAATTTGTGCTCCTGCCGGAAATCGAACCCAGGACCCACGGCGCAAAGGGCAGACACCTGTCCACTGCGCCAACTGGGTCGTCATTTTTAAAGAGGTTATACTTATTCTTCCTCCAAATATACCTTTCGCTTTGTATATCTCACCTGCATAAGCCTCGTGCAGCTTATTCATCCTATACCGGCTCCAGAACAGCCACCTTGACCCCAGAAAGGGTAAGGCCGACGGACCAGGTAGGCGGTGCGGCTGCTTGTCATCTGGCACTCGTGTGGTTAGAGCAGTAGCGATGATCACAACAGCAATCAATGCTAGCAGCAACGTGGGCACTCCTGACCAGTCCACTAGTGGGTGCGGAGTGTTCTGCGAACAAGGGAATTTGTCTGTTAAAGATGTTGCCCGCAACTTCGTTCTCGTTGGAATTCCTCTCTTAATGCTTCCCTTAATTAACAAAGAAAGCTTATTTTTACGTCTCTATCACCTCTGGCTTAGGTTGTGTATTGATTGCCAGTAAGTCAATCACTGACACAGTTTTGATTATTTAGATTTTAATTAAGTAGATATACCTGCCTCGCGGACAAACGTCGGAAAACCCTTCCAGAGTATAATGACCTAAGTACCTAAAAATGTGTACGACTATAAACATAATAATTTAATATATGTCTAATGTCCGTTACTTAACATCTTAGGTTCGTCTGCTTTCAACAATTTATTAGCTTATCTAGCACTATTTTCAACTTAGTTATTAGCGAGGCGGGATTGTCGCTTATAACTCGTCGCTTATGTGGACACTTATAAGCGCGGAACTGAAATCTATGTATTGGTAGATCGATAGATGTTGCTATACTATTTTAATTAAATAGCGAGGCGGGATTGTCGCTTATGTGGACACCTATAAGCGCGTAGCTGAAATCTACGTATTGGCAGATCAATAGATGTTGCTATACTATTTTAATTAAATAGCGAGGCGGGATTGTCGCTTATGTGGACACCTGTGAGCGCGGAACTGAAATCTATGTATTGGTAGGTCGATAGATGTTGCTATACTATTTTAATTAAATAGCGAGGCGGGATTGTCGCTTATGTGGACACCTATAAGCGCGTAGCTGAAATCTATGTATTGGTAGGTCGATAGATGTTGCTATACTATTTTAAATAAATAGCGAGGCGGGATTGTCGCTTATAATTCGTCGCTTATGTGTATGAACGCGGAACTAAAATCTATGTATTGGTAGATCGATAGATGTTGCTATATCTACTATTTGAAATAAATAGCAATGCGGGATTGTCGCTTATTATTCGTCGCTTATGTGTATGAGCGCGGAACTGAAATCTATGTATTGGTAGATCGATATGTTGCTATACTGTTTTAAACAAAAATCGAGGCGGGATTGTCTCTTATAATCCGTCGCGCGTCGCTTATGAGCGCGAAACTGAAACTGAAACTTAGGTATTGGTAGATCGATAGATGTTGCCATATTATTTTAAATAAATAAGATACAAATGAGTGTATCTTCTTGTCTAGTCTAAGCGAAGTGAAATAGCAAGCGTTGATATGGTACAGATACTTTATTACTTCGATCATTCCAAACGCCCTAATTTACTTATTATTATTATGAAACTTTTATTTCTCATTTATGAGACTATGTATTCTCTTTGAGAAATAAAGATCTATTACAACAGACGTCTTCAAAAGTTAAAAGGATAATTAGAGTAATCCTACTAAGTAGGGTCGGAACAGCATTTACTCAATCTGGGGGATACTTTTATTATTATAGTGAACAATGAACTCTTAATACTTTTGATGGGTTCACAAGTTGTACATAAAATCGGCATGAGTTTTTTACAAACCGTCAACTTGACGTCATCCGCATTTGGTAATGACAAGCATTAGCATTTGGTATGTGAGATGTGAGTCACCTGTTCCTCGTTCGTTGATCGGTAGGGAAGCACGTGGAAACTAGGCCGGCTGTTTGGTGTCAACCAAGCCGACGAATGGTGTTATAGATACCCTTATCCCACAAATATTATAAATCGAAACTGTGTGTGTGTTTGTTCCCTCTTCACGCTGCAACGGCTGAATGGATTTGGATGAAAAGTGTAGATACATCGTTCATATATATTTAGGAACAGATAGGGGCTATTCTGTCTGACACTTTGTATCTCTATCTCTAAAAAAATATCTTTGTGAATTTAATGATATGTTTTGAAATTACCTAAATTTAAATCGTATGGCAGAATTTATTTCTTGGTCGTATTACGTTTATTTGGAGTCATTCTATTGCACGACCAACGATACAAGATGAGGATTTTCACCCACTACGGAATCATCACTTTCACTTTCCATTAGGTAAAATTGTGTTCGAATGCTTGCCTATCGGGCATAAAAAAAAGGAAAGGCTAAATTCTATATGGGATACGCCGCCAATATTTAGTAGTTTGCGTAAAAGATAACTGTTTGTTCACCCGTGAAATAAACACTCCTAAACTACTATCCAACAACTTATTAGTTCCAAAAATTCGCTGAAATTAAGTTTGACATGAGTTTCACGTCTAAATTAATTTTAGTGAAGTTTAGGCTCAGAGAGTAGCCGTAAAAAATCGCGCCCATAGATACAGATTTCAAAGAAATATATTTTGAACCTCGTGCTCATTTACTCTTTAACACAGCTCGGTTACTTTTTAAACACTTAATCATATATGTATTATGTAAGTACAAAGTAATTACTTTAAGAAAAGTATTATAGGAAACCTGGGATTATTCGAAAGCTTTACGCTTTATACTTAAGATAGGAGATATGTAGGAGGTTATGTATCTTCTACAAAGTTTTTTTTTTCTGATCCATGACTTCATATTTATACATCAAAAAAGAGTTGTTTGGATTGTGATTGAGCACATGTATCAGGAATTATCATCTAAAGATAGAGTAGATGCGGGTTAAAGGAACGAAGACCATGCTGAAATATGTCAAGGATACCTTGTTATTATAAGCACGGACCTTGCAAGAAGTTTACGACGACATTTTCTCTACCTGATAGTTCGTTCACCGAACGTCGAGACAACAGCCGGTTATTGACTCCCCAAATAAAAATCACTCGAGAACCTTCCAGTTTCCACGGAATCACGAGTTTATGTTTGAGTTACGAATGATATCGGCCATACGAGGCTTAATATTTGTTTGGTTGGCAAAGCGGTCGTTGAACTGCCGTTGCCGCGTGCTCGCAGGCTGGTCGATCGAGAGGTAGGCGTTGACGCTTCGCTCTTGCTCTTGACATTGGCTTTGCGTAATGGCGTAACGGTGATTACGCAACGTACTACGATACGCACGGCGTCAACGTCCGACCACCCAACTGCTAGTGACGGTGTAAGTAATATTGGGAATTATCGGCCTATGAATTATATTTCAACGTATTAGCATTGCAATTCAGAGAGAAAATGCCGAAACCATGATGGGAACGCTACCCACTGGTAGTGGGCTTGAGCACTTGAGTTACCTTTGAGCTCGATGCCTTGCAGGTAATTTGGGTCTTTGCTGTATATAGTCTTAGTTTAGTTTTAGGAAATATAGGCAATATTTTACAGCTATTTCGCTTAACTTTCCCATAGCGAACTTTTGAAATGTCTACTCGTAGCTGGACCGTCTGGGTGGTAATTTAAAAAAACAACTTAACAAAAATATTTTCTTAGCTGGTACCATACTTGTTGTAGACTAGTGGACAGACCTAGTGTTAGGAATTTTCAGGCCGCCTGAAGGTATTCGACATGACTTAACAACTGTTGTCCTACGACTAACAACCAGGACCAACAGCTTAACGTGCGTAATAGATAACCACTCAAAATCAAAATCGTTTATTCACATAGGCCCCAAAGAGGCACTCATGAAAGTTAATGACTCTACTAACGTGCTAGTGTCTACTTCCCACATAAACTACCTACATTGCCAAATTGTAGCTTCTTATGTCAGGTATCAAGATGTCGTGATCAGTATATTAATCAGTGAATTTCTCTAGTATACAGGTCATCATCATCATCAGCCTATTTTTGTCCACTGCTGGACATAGACCTCCCCTAATAAATGCCACTGAGCCCGGTCTTCGGCTCTTCTCATCCAGTTTCTGCCAGCCTCCTTTCGCAGGTCATCGCTACACCTGGCCGACGGTCGTCCTGTGCTACGTTTGCCGAATCGTGGTCTCCACCCAAGTATTCGTCTACTCCAGCGGTTATCCGCCCTTCTAGAGACGTGGCCAGCCCACTGCCATTTCAGCTTGCTAATTCTTTGAGCTATAGTATACAGGTATAGTATGCAAGCATGTCACATCTTCGGCCGCATCGTCACTTTCCATCAGGTGAGATAGTAGTCAAATGCTTGTCTATTTAGCATAATAAAGGTGATTAATCTATTAATCAGTGAATTTCTTTAGTATAAAGTATTATTCGTCTCGAGTTTGCCCGGATAACACATATTATAAACGGAAAATCTGAATCCTTTAGCTGACGTCTACTCCTTTAAAGTACCCAGATACCAGACAAGTTTCAGCTTCAAAGGTCAAGAAGTTTTCGTGAGCGTTTGATTTGTCAGTGACTCAGTAGATTTCGCTTTTTATATAGATATACAATTTTACAAAGAGTAAGAGGCTCTGGTTGTGATTTTGTGTGTGATTTGAATGTTTCCGGGTACCACAACACAAGTCATCTAACTTATTCTAGGGCTGTGAGTGTGAAGCGAAGCGTTTATGTTTTTAATGGTGTTGCAATGCTTTACGAAAACAAAAAATCTAATTCTTCCATTTTATAAACAAATATTTAAGATGTGCGCCGATGCTGTATGAGCTCTAATTTCTATCTAATACAAATGTAAATAGACATAGGCGCCACCAGTAAATAGTACGGACTTTCTATCAAGTACATTTAATGTAGATTATAGCGTTGTAAATCCTACTCATATTATAAATCCGAAAGTTTGTGTGTCTCTTCACGCTTTAACGGCTGAATGGATTTGGATGAAATTTGGAATGTACTTAGATTATACCTAGGATTAACACATAGGCTACTTTTTAACTTGATAATAGCGGGCGAAGCCACGGGGCACAGCTAGTATAATGTAAATTCCCACTGACTTTCCCAATTTCCATTCGTAAGTTACGCATTTTTTAAAGTTTCACCAGATAAATTAAATAGGGTTTGTGTTTTTTTTTATGGTATTTGAGTGACAAAACGAGCAAGTCGCTCGCCTGATGGAGAGAGCCCAGAGTTTTGGTCTAAAGTCACCATCCTGCACTGCGTTCGTCACCCCGATATATTATACTTTAAATCTCTTTCAGTCCTGTAATTTCAATGGAAACACTGCCCTTCAATCCGAAATACAGTAATGTTAGCATACAATGTGTTAACAGAGAGCCTGCGTATTCCAGGTCTAGTGCTACCTAGACCTGGAATACGCAGGCTCTCTGTTAACGCTACCTAGACTACCAGCTTCGATCACATCGTCACTTGCCATCAGGTGAGATAGTGGGCAAATACTAGACTGTCACAAATTTAAAAAAAAAAAACGTGCCTGTGAAACAATTCTAAACGATAAAAAAATGCGACTTTTCCAATTATTTCCACTCAATTGCGAAATATCGCCTCATTTGACTAGACTGCCTAATAACACATAATACTAAATAAATAATAGAAATGGTTAAAATTCTGAGCCATTCGTCTCAGACACGAGATATAATAAATAAATAAAGCTATTTGTTAAAACAACTTAGATAGGTAGGTAATAAAAATAATCTGTAAGTATAACAGATACGGTCAAAAGAAGAATAAAAATTAATGGTTAGTAAATAGTTGATATGATGTTATTTATATGACTGAGAACATACCTGAAATACCTACTCGTGATATATTACACTGAAATAAATGTGACTAGGAATGGAGCATTTAGTAAGTTATTGAACTACCTGATAGCTAAGTTGCGTGCGCGTTTGCCTTCTAAGCAGGGGTATCGGATTGGATTCCTGGCGGGAATACAAGCATACGATATAAACATAAACGCTTTTACACTCACAGCCCCACACTAAGTTCGATGACTTGTGTCGTGGTGCCGGAAACATTCATATTACACACGCAATCATAACCAGAAACACATATTTTCCATGGAAAGAAAACATGTGTTCCCGCCAGGAATCGAACCCGATACCCTGCTTACAAGGCGAACGCTCAATCGACTAAATCAACGGGCAGTTCAATTTATATAATGTCAAATGGGTAGGATCTAGATAAGACGTGCCTAAAGTCAAGTTAGATAGGTACATTTTTGTTCGTAAATGTTCAATTAATGTTACCCTACAAATCATACAAAACAAGTAGCACAGTAGGTAGTAACAAGCAATTAATATACACTCTTGCTATCAATTAAAATTGTGCAGTCAGCATTAGCAATTCATGACAATACGTACACAAAAACGCAGAACCATAACATAGCAACGAAGAGTTTGATTTTAGCGATAGAATCTGCAACAAAGTAATAAATGAAACGTTTAATGTTGGACCAATTTAGACCAGACTGTTTCTCAGACGTCCTTTTTCTTAATTGGCCTGCAACTCCTTTTTTTACTCTGGGCATTCTCGATTTGAATTACAAATTTCTTTAATGTGGCGCGTGATTTTCTTTAGGTTACTCGGGTGCGCGAGATGAACTTGCATGAAGGCCGTTTTATTTTATAAATACCTCTGCTTTTACTCGACGACGAAGGTGATTTTAGTCTTCACAGAGGACTGTGAGCAAGAGCTCTTCTTGCGAATTTGGCCTGCATAAGTAAGTATATGAATAAGTTACAGTATGCAATAAAACTGAATTAAGTACCTACCTTTATATTTTCATTATACATACCTTGCGTAAAGCACAAAAAAGATATGTAATCATGTAATGCAAGATATGGAAATGCTACACGATAATTGAAACGCAAGCAAAGCTTAAAAAAACCGAATTCATTGCTTATATTTCGGTTTTGGCTGTATAAAATTTATATGGGATCACCTCTGAAGTATACTCTACCAAAAAAAGAATCGTCAAAATCGACTCACAATTACGAGACGATCACGAGATATCACGTAACATACATACAAAAAAAATACATATAGTCAAATTAAGAAACTCCTATTTAGAAGTCGTTTGAAAAGGTACCTTTTATCTGAATCACTAGAGTACCTATTTTTCCTTCTCCACGACTTAATTTCTCCCAAATTTTATCAAGAGGTTAAATGAAGTATACAAAATTTTTTTTACACTGTGCTGGCCAAATCTCCTACTACGTTGAATAAACAAACAAACAAAAGAACGCATTCACACTCACAGCCCCACACTAAGTTCAAAGACTTGTATCGTGGGTGCCGGAAACATTTACATCACACACACAAATACACCCAGAACCAGAAGCACAAATATCCCTTGGAAAGGAATTTGTGCTCCTGCCGGGAATCGAACCCAGGACCCACGGCGCAGAGGGCGAACACCTGTCCACTGCGCCAACTGGGTTGTCAAAATAGCAAAACATGCTTAATCTATATATTTTTTTTATGAATTTACCAAGCCGGAAATCGATGCTTTTTTTATATTTATTAAAATGTATATCACTAGCCAATAGCATAGTAGAAACAGATCCAGTAGTGTCTAGTAGGATTAAAATTCTGAAAATAATGTTACACAAAAAACGAATGTGCAAATATACAAACTATATATATGAGCTTTAGACGCGTTTATCGAAATAAAAATGTATTAGTACATATACCAAATTTCATCCAAAACTGTCCAGCAGATACAGAGATACCTCATAGAATCCCATACCTACATACAATGTTGCAAATTTAATAAATAGATCCTAATAACACATTCTACATTCAAGACCGTAATAATATCGTCAAATTATCTTCTATCAGTCTGACCTTTCTAAACGTAATATTATTCTATTTAGTTAAATATTATTATTGTAACCTCCGACCCCTTATTTACTTTGAACAAGTAGGTAGTCTTAGGTCATAGATTGATAAGTATAAATTTGATATTAAACCTAGACCCAAATGCATAATGTTTTATTGATGGCCCCGCTGGCCTAGATTTGAAATAGGTTATATGCAAGCAAAACAAGCAATACATTTTGTTCATTATGTACTTACTGCATAGATTTGTTTAACATGAGATTAGAAATTGTTTACTAAAAGATTATAATTTGGATGCATTTAATTACAAATAGAGAGACCTTTAACATGATCTGTAAATATTATGACAGCAATGTTGCTGAATACATTGTCCAATGTCCGGCCGTTGCTATGTCAGACACTTTTTTAAGAATCATAAACTGTAAGATACAAAATTAAAACAAAATATGTTTTACTTACATATGAATTAGGTAAATAGGTACTTGATTATATATTTTTTTTAATGAAATATGGAGTCTAAGTCATTAACAAATGAAATATTACTGATATATACCTATGTCACTTAAATATTTATACGTTTCATTTTTATTTTTTACACTTAGAATTTAAAAAAATATTAAATATTTTTAATTACTTAAAAGAAAACAATATCGATACTATAGTAAGAAGATCTAGAGATAGAGAAAGAGAGAATCAGGTCGTATTTCTGATCAACATGTTTAGGTACAAGCACTATGTACGAAGAAGTTTTTATCGAAACGTTTTATTATTCCAATCGAATTGGATTATTCGTTAGCATATTACTGTATTCAATCTATTATCCTGATTGGTAGTAATAAAAATCATATAAATCATTCATTTATTACCTTCTGCTATAAAATTAACGTTTTTCGTCCTAAAAATGCTCGTAACTTCGGGTTATCGAAAAAACGAGTAAAATGATGCCTTTATATCTTTATGGTCATATTATCTAATTTATTTCGGCTCTGACGAATAATTTCTGGGAGCAAAAGCCTCGTTAGATTTTATTTGTTGTTTCTCACGAATAGAAAAAATATTTAAAATAAAAATTAAACAACTTTTTTCTAGCTTTAAAATCTAATTCTCTTATACAAAAAATATTCTCATTAGAATTGATTTAGATGAAATTTGACACGAAGATTGTGTCTAGACCTTGGAACAGGTAATTGGCTTTTATCACTTGCGAAGCCGCGGGGCTCATTTAGTGGCCAATAATTTCACTGGTACATGTTCCCTTACAACTGGAACCACAGTTGGATGATCGTTTGTTTTGGCAAACCAGTTTGCCGTGAGCTATCCTAGACAGACTCGCAAAAACTCTTACAATGAAAAAGGTAGTGCTTGGACTACTTCATATACAATTATATGTACATTTTAAGTGCATTACATAATAATTGACCAAGACAGGGCACTTTGTCCGTCCGTCTATCTGTAAGAGGTATGTAGCGTCTTTATTTTAGGTACTTACCATACAAGCGAATAAATTCAAAATCTTAGAGAAAATGTAAAGCCGTCGCCCAAAGCCAAAACTACATATTTAGGGGGGGAAAAGAATAAATAAAAAAAATCAAGGGGAACCCATACACGTAAGTGAAGGGCAAAATATTTTTTTAATATTTTTCTACTCGTTTGGGGTATCGCTGAAAAGAACTTGTGAGTAGAGTATGAAACCGTTTTTCATAAAAAAATATGTTGGAAAATAACAATTTGGTAGGCCACCAAAATCAGTGTTTTTAACCCTATTTTGTCTCGGCAACTATCTCAAAAACGGCTACACATTTAAAGCTGATACTTACGTATAATTAATTAATTTATAAATAAATAAAATAAATTTTAATCCTGTATTACAACAAAAATTTGAATAAAAAAAATACTACAGCAAAAAGTTAGAAGCCTCAAGAGTGTTTCTCTAATAGGCAAAAATGAAGGCGTAAGGCCTCAGCTTAGGGCGAACCACTAGTATATAATAAAATACATATTTTTTATAATTCCTCAACTATTTATAGTTGTGATTATAGGTATTTTACGTTGTTTATGATATCGTTGGTTTATTATTGAATAATATAATGAGGTAAAATGTGCTCAAGGTTCTAGCTCCCGATAATACAATATTACAGTGCATACATAGGTATAAATTAAATAACGCGAACGTTAGTAGTTATTCTTATGCTATAATTACAAATGCAAAATATTGTGCGTAGATTTCAAACGAAGTGTCAACATCCATTAAAGTTTTCGTGATAATTAGACATTATAATATTATCAAAATACGGCTATCACTCACGTCATTTGATCGATAATTGTTGACCTAGGTTTAGAGCATGTATGATGCTCTTCTTCGGGATGAGTTAACGCCGCAAGATCGCGATCTCGCGATCATTAGTTATAGCCGGTGAGTTATAGTCATATTTTAATTGTGTTATACTATCTTATCTGGAAAAACAAGCAATGATATCAAAGTTTAAGCTTAACTATTAACTTATTCTCTCCTAAACTTGTATTTACACCCCCGTTTCAGCGAATTATTAAATCTTCTCCATGCAAAGGTTGTCTGGAAGAGATAGCTTTTAGCGATAAGGTTGCCGATTGTACACTTTAATTTAAGTTTTTTAAAAAATATTATAAGTGATTTATGTAAGGTGTGACAGTAAAGCGTTATTTTCTAATTATACGATTCTATCTATCCATCTATCTCTAACTCTAGACTTTAAGATGCGGGCAATAAGTTCTGCTCCGTATTTAGAAACTCAAATCCGTTGTAGGATTCGAAAAAGGAACGCCCTTTTCAACCAACTTCAAAAAAGGAGGGTCTTAATTCGACTGTACATATTTTTTGTATGTATTTTACGCCAAGGCAAACATTTGGCAGTTAGGCACCTCGCCTGGTAGAAAGCGATGATGCTGAAGATGAAGCTTGCTTGCCTGAAATATACCATTCTCTGTTAGAGTTGAAGACCAGATTATACCGTTCAGGGAACAAAGACGCGATCGATGAACTGCTCGTTGGCTTAGTTGGGTGGCGTTCGCCTTCTAAGCTTTGTCGGGTTCGGTTCTTCTCAAGAGGGCTGTAATTTTGCGAAGCTGGCAGTAGAATCATTAACTTTCATGAGTGCCTCTTTGGGGCCCATTTGAATAAACGATTTTGATTTTGATTTTGATTCCCGACTGAAACACAAGTATTCTCCCCAAGGAAAATTTGTGTTTCTGGTTCTGGTTGTGATTGTGTGTGTAATGTGAATGTTTCCGGCAACCGCGACACAAGTCACTGAACTTAGTGTGGGACTTTGAGTGTGAAAAGGTTTACGAGTTATTTTTTTTTTCCGAACGGATGATAAAAACCATCATATACATCCTCATAGAATATATATTAACACCTACTTGACATTAAAAAAGATAATATTTACTCTTGATACCTCAGTTTGATATATAATTATATACACTAGTTTTATTACCTTAATTTATCAACATTCCTTCAATTTTACTGGCACATCTAGACAAAATAAGTCATTATGAGATTACCTCGCATACCTAACATTATAGATATTGTTGCGTAATGTTTATAGTAAGTACCTAGGTTCATAACTTTGGTGAATGACACGGATGCATGGAGGCAAACTGCACAAGCACTTTCTTACTACATAATATATATACCTAGGTTAATATAATTATGTATTAGTGTTAAGGAATGATTAAAAACAATTGAATGAAAAAAAAATGCGCCGCTGAATTTCTTGCCAGGTTATTCTCGAGGTGGCTGTAATTTTGGAATCTGGCAATAGAATCATTAACTTTCATGGGTGGCCTATGTGAATGAACGATTTTGATTTTGGTACCAATTTTAGATAGTTAGATATATAATACTTTATTGATACACTTTACAAGATGAGATAAAACATAGTGCATTTTTAGTAGGTACTTTATTAAAATGGCCTGGAAGATCTCTTCCAGGCCATTTTAATAAAGTACCTACTAAAAATGGGACGTAAACCTAATTTATAAATATATCAAAAAATATTGATCCCTATGTCCCTTGGTCACGCCATAACTTAGAAACGACTTTACCAATTTCATTCATCGTTTTATTTAAGTTTTCTAGTATTTTGTGGAAGGTTCTTACGAAATGATAAATTTTGAAAATTGGAAAATTACAGAAAACTTACGACAATTTTTATTTCGAGCGTTTGATAAATGTGAATTACGGAATCAAAAATGTATGAAAAAAAAATGTCATGGACAAGAATACGTCACTCGGATAGATTTTCAGCCGAATCGTCACTTTCAAAAAACTGTCGAATTATTAATCTAGGTCCAAAATTGTAACCGAATTTAGAGTCCGCATTAAAATTAAATTTATATCATTTTTTTCTTGTGCATTTAAACATGCAGTATAATTTATTTCAGAGTCATATTTCAAGTAGTAAATCAGAGTCCAATAAAGTATTTTAAATTAAATTCCGATATTTGTGGTTGCTCTGGCGATGCAGCGTTTCTCTTCCGCGTACCTAAACCGAGGCCAGGTTCATAAGGAAACTTGAAAACGAATAATACTTTAAAAATATTTTTAAATCAAGCTGTTACCAGTTGTAAATAAAAAGATATTTGAAAGTATATAACCAGAGTTATCACGAATCAAACGATCCCAAACTCTTTTTTTTTATGTGTGTTACCTACTTAGCAGTTTAGGTCAAAATTAAATTACCTATTAGTCTTAAGGCTAGATCGTAATTCCAATGGTGTACCAAACATAATTGGTAAATCATTAAAAAAAAAAACACGTGAGCCGATTTCGTTTTTTTTTTTTGTTGTTTGAAAGATGTTGCTTTCTAATTGGTCCCATTTAAATTTGATCAAGATCTGATCAGTAGTTCTTGAAATATCGTCAATAATGCCTATTTTGTAGACTACTTTGACGATGTTCTCGTTTGACCGACTTCAAAAGTTACCTCATAACTTCTTGCGTTGTGAGCCGATTTTAATGATTTTTTGCTGGTGTAAAAATAAAGCGGTGAAGTCGGTTTTTTTAAGCTTTGCTTGCGTTTAATTATGTAAGTACAATGTACACCAAATGTTTGTTATACAGTGAAAGGATTTCTATTCTACTATATTTATTCTATTAGACTATTAGAGATTTAACTCAGTTTATGTCAAAATTTGTTTCAAGAATAGCTCAAGTATAAAGTAAAAGTAAGGTAATTCTGTAAGCCAAACTTAAAAAATGTTTTACAAAAGACAAAGGTGTTGGTTTTCAAAGCCAGTGTATGAACTTTCATAATCAAAAAATAAATGTTTAATGTTTGATACTGATAGATACTGTTTTCCATTCAACAAGATAGCTTCTCCACAAAGAAAAATGCCTTAGTTCATTTTTATATTAAAGAAAATGAC
Source organism: Lomographa bimaculata (assembly GCA_948107665.1). Classification (NCBI taxonomy): domain Eukaryota; kingdom Metazoa; phylum Arthropoda; class Insecta; order Lepidoptera; family Geometridae; genus Lomographa; species Lomographa bimaculata. The sequence goes on along the minus strand of OX403604.1, from coordinate 8,583,074 downwards.
GCAAATACAGTTTCATCATAATGCAACATTGTTGACGAGCTTACGAGGGAAGGAGTAGGTACGTCTATGTATATTAGCTATCTGAATTCTCTAGGTCACATAATAATAGTGCTATGTGATGAACTTAATAAGCTTTATCAAAGATTAAGCGAATTGGAGTTGAAATATATAATGCTCATTCATATAAGTTGAACAAAGAATATTTAAGACTTATTTTAGACTTAATTATTATAAATATAAATATTCAAATATATTTGGTTATGGTTTATATTTGGTTTTGGATCGATTTCGATAAAATGTAAATGGGACAACACAAAAAAATATCCAAATCGTTTAACAATTGGCGGAGATATCGCGTAACATAAAAAAAACACGTACAGTCGAATTGAGAACCTCCTTTTTTTAAGTCGGTTGAAAAAGTCTTAATCGTTGGTATGTACACATAAAAAACACATGCTAGCGAGCGAGCGCGAAGCACGAGCAAAGCGTGTCCGTTTCAGCTTGGGCAAAAATGCTTTCATACTCGTAACTTGTGGATGTCCGGCCGTGTCAACCGATTTTCGTGAAATATTGTGAACAGATAAAAAATGAAATGAAAATGAAAAATGATTTATTTCTGTAACCAAGTTTTGCTTAACTTAAGGTAGGTTGGGACCTTCTATTAAGTATAAAAATACCTGTGTCAGAAGACCCCGCTCTTCCATATCCATACCATAAAATATATTTAGGTTTCAGATAAGTAGATGATAATTATACATAATTAAGTTTTTTAAGTTATAATTTAAGATTAATTATTATTATTATATAGATTTTTTATTGATTCAATTTTTGGAAATTTTCCACAATGGCAGAGATACGGGGGTTAATTATGCAAAGATAGACTCGCGAGGTCTTCATCTCTCAGCCATTAGTATTAATCTTTACAGGCATAAAATTGTACCTAGAAAAGAAAATGACTGAAAAGCTATTTAAAACAGTGAGTCACATTTATTTCTATACTCACATACTTACATTACAAGTTCCAGACTCTATTTTAAGTGATTACCTAGAGGAAAAGTAAGCACTTGAGTAAATAAAGGCAAACGAACTCGCTTGATTGTTAATCTTCCGCATATAAATTATTATAATATTTTTCTTGTTAATTTAATGTCTGGTTATGTCATTGCCGTTGATAAAATTATATCGATGGCCTATGTCGTGTTTATTACAAATTGCAAAAAAATAAAAAAAAGACTGAGTATCACGGTAGTATCTATTATAAACTAGCCGTGCCCCGCGGCTTCGCCCGCGTTAATTAAGTTAAAAAGTAGCTTATGTGTTATTCCCGAACCTAAACTATATCGACATCAAAATCGGTTTATTCGTTACTGAGATACGTGGTAACAAACATTCACACACAAAATATGACGATAATCATAATTCAATGGCGCCACCAGTCGCCATGTAGTAAAAGTAAAAAAAATAAAGTATATCTTTCATATTTAGTTATATTCAATTAAAATTAAAATATTTAATAAATATGTTTATATATATATATATGTCTATATAGGAAATATATGTATGTATATATGAGTACTATGAGTAGTTAAATGTATGTATAAATGTATATTTTTTTTTGGTATCTTAAATTAGACTATTTTTTATATAATACTATATACAAATGAAAGTTTTAATTGTAAAATAAAAACAACTTTTTACCGAAAATGTGCACTACCATATCAAAATATCCTCTATACACCCAGGTTAACTGGAAGAAAATGCTTTGTAGCATTAAGTTCGCCTATGTACCTACAATACTGTTTGTGCAATAAAGAATTTTCTTTCAATCTATCTATCTATCTTTTTTTTTTAATTTTACTTTATTTTATTTCGAATCCATCGGGACCTCCATCGGGACCTTAATATAGAGTTTTTTTAGGATCTAAACCTAACGATTAAAAGCTTATTCACAACCATTCTTACTTCAATTTTTAATACTTATAATATAGCGGTAATATAGTTTTTATATAATCGCATAATAAGTCTTAATAGTAAAAAAGTGTATATTAAAAAAAAAAGACGTGTGGCACTCGGGGACTGCCGCGGTAAAGCTATTGCATAGCATTTTTTATTTTTCAGTTTTATTTTTCTTCACAAAAAGTTCTCGGTCACGTTGAGATGCGAACTCCGTACCGATGCATACGATTCAGTATCCAGTACCAATCGGCTACTGAGTCTTCTAACTATAACTTCGAAATAAGCATATAGATCTTGACGTTTACTTTAAAATAATTCGGATACGATACAGTCACTTCGTGACAAACATCCACCCGCGGCAACAAATCTCCATTTACCTGATCCACCTCAACAGAATGACGTCACTGTTGAGGCGACCGCTCAGGATGTTGCTGCGGCCGTTATGTCTTTTAAAGGTGGGTCTGCCGGTGGCCTAGATGGCTTAACACCGCAAATTCTAAAAGATCTTTTATGTGCTAGTTCTGGCGAGATTGGTGAGGCTCTTTTGAAAGACCTTACGGCTTTAGTTAACCTGATGTTGTCAGGTCAAGTCAATAATGACGTCACAGATATTTTGTACGGCGCAAATTTATGCGCACTAAACAAAAAAGATGGTGGCATCAGGCCTATAGCGGTAGGCACCACATATCGCCGCCTCGCGGCTAAAATCGGTTGTAAGAAAATGTTTGCTTCTTTAAGCAATCTTTTTCAGCCTATACAGCTTGGTTTTGGTTCGCGGGGCGGATGTGAGGCTGCTGTCCATTCCCTTAGAACATTTTTAAATCAAAATTGTGGAGAGGTATTGCTAAAGGTGGATGTTAAGAATGCTTTTAATTCTGTTGATAGAGGCACCCTTCTGACCCAGGTGAAAGATAAAATTCCAGAGTTATATAATTTTATTTGGCAATGCTATGGTAAACCATCAAAATTAATTTACAAAAACGATGTTCTTTTGTCTTCCGTTGGATGTCAGCAGGGTGACCCGTGCGGCCCAGCAATTTTTTCTTTAGCTGTCAATCCGATAATTCAACGTCTCCAATCCAAACTAAATGTTTGGTATTTGGATGACGGAACTCTGGGAGGTGATGTGAATACTGTCTTAAGTGATCTAAAATTACTAATAGATGAATTTAAAATGATTGGGCTTGAACTAAATTTTTCAAAATGCGAACTTTTTGTTTGCGATAACTGTTCAGACAAATTATCGGTTTTACAAAAATTTAACTCATTGGCTTACAATATAAAACTAGTCGACAAGTGTTCACTTCGCCTTTTAGGTTCACCGATATTAGATGAATCAATTTCACCTTTTGTAGAAGAAAAAATTCAAAATTTTAAAAATTCTTCCGACCGATTGCTCAAAATTAACACTCATATGGCTTTTACAATTATTAGATTTTGCCTTTTTGTCCCAAAATTTACGTATTCTTTAAGATGTTGTCCGCTATGGAAACATGGCGCGCTCCTCGAGAGCATGGACAATATCGTAAAGAATACTCTTGTATCGGTTTTGAATATTGACATAGATGATAGGGCTTGGTCGCAAGCTTCTTTACCTGTAAGACTAGGAGGCTTAGGTATTCGGAAAATTTCTAGTGTTGCGTTACCGGCTTTCTTGTCCTCAGTTCATGGTACTTCTAAATTAGTCGAAAAAATACTTTCACATAGTTTGGGTTCTTTAGAAATTTCAAACCAGACTGAGGCCACAAGCGCCTGGGAGATGGCATGCCCAAATACCGGGCTCCCAGTGAGGCTATCCTCACAGAGACTGTGGGATCGGCCGCTCTGTGAACTAGCACGGAAACATCTTTTAGATACGTGTCCTAGCGTCACAGAGCGTGCTAGACTTCTAGCAGTTTCTGTATGGGAGTCAGGGCTTTGGTTGCAGGCCATTCCCTCGCTTAATACTGGTACTCTTATGGATCCATCTGCTTTCCGTCTCGCTATATGCTTACGTTTGGGTGCAAGGTGCTATGTTGCCCATAGCTGTCAGTGTGGTACTGCTGTTGACCAGCTCGGTCACCACGGCCTCTCGTGCCAGAAAAGTGCTGGCCGAATTTCCCGCCACGCCAGCCTCAACGATATCATCCGCCGGGCTTTTACCAATGCCAACGTTCCAGCCATTCTCGAACCGAATGGTCTGATGCGTGACGATGGTAAAAGACCTGACGGAATGACTTTAATTCCATGGAAGATGGGACGGCCTTTAGTGTGGGATGCAACTTGTGTCGATACTTTAGCTCCGTCACATCTTCCTGAATCACAGAATGGGGTTGGCGTCGCGGCAACTTCGGCAGAGCAGCGCAAACGGCGAAAATATGGAAACCTCGGCAGTGGTTACATATTTGAGCCGTTTGGTTTTGAGACACTGGGTCCGTGGGGACCGGGAGCTCATTCTATTTTCAAAATTCTATCAGAGCGCCTGGTTGAGGCGACGCGTGACCAAAATGCTGGCACTTATTTGGCTCAACGTATTAGCATTGCAATTCAGAGAGGCAATGCAGCCAGCATGATGGGAACGCTACCCACTGGTAGTGGGCTTGAGCACTTGAGTTACCTATAGGCTCGATGGCTTGTAGGTAACTTGGCTCTTTGCTGTATATAGTTTTAGTTTAGTTTTAGGAAATATAGGCAATTGGCCCGTAGATTTTTACTTTAAAAACGTAAACGTCAAAACCTATACGCTTATTTCGATGTTATAGTTAGAAGACTCAGTAGCCGATTGGTACTGGATACTGAATCGAATGCATCTGTACGGAGTTCGCAACTCAACGTAACCGAAATCTTTTTGTGAAGTCGTGGGGGGCGTTAGGTTTTTTCGTTACGAAATTTCTGGATTAGGTCTCCACGCTCAAGGCCCGCGATAGAAACTATGCAATAGCTTAAAAGTAAAGATGAGATTTGAATGTACATAGATTACACCTGGATTAACATTTATAGGCTTCATTTTAACTTAAATAACGCTGGCGAAACCATAGGGCACCGCTAGTCTCTAAATAAGACTAAGTATATCGACATACTAATGTAAGTATGAAAATAAAAACTACGTGGAAAATGTGAAATAAATACGAAAATAAATTAATCTTCAGTGAAAGTAAATAATGGGATAATTTGCTAACAATCCAAGAAACACGATGGTGAATACTTTTTTTACAATATAGAGTATGATGAAACTATATATCATACACATACCAGGAACAGCTTTCAGTCAAACATAGTAACAAAGTCTTACTTGGTGGCAAAACTTAGTGAAATGGTTAAATTAACCTTAAATTACAACCTTAATTATGAACTATTATATTTTTATTTTTTCATTATACACCACCTATTTCTTCTTCTGTTACTATTCATCTAAAGGTAATCTGGAATTGATCGCTTTAATCGATAAGACTGCCCATTGTAATCTAATAATAATGTAATTTTTACTAACATAGTTTTGTAAGGTATGTAAAACTAAATTTTATTATGAAACTTTTTTTTTTTCAATATGGACCATGTCTTAAAAAAATATTATTTATTTATTTAACATTATTGTACTGCCACGATGAATGTAATATTTTATTCGTCATTGTTTTTAATTTGTTGGTATACAATAATTTTTGTGTTTTGTTTTGTATTGTATTGTAACCTTCATCAACTCATCCGTCACCAAACAAAATAATAAAACAACGAAGCAAAACTGAAAGCATCACTCCCCCAGGAGAATAAGTACTTCTAATATAAATATTACGTCCTTGAACTTGAGCGTCGCTCAGACAAGATGGCAACAGCACAACATAGTTACACAACTGCAAAAACTGTTCTGTAAAACTAGTAAAAGCATAGCAAGATTGTGGGCAGAAAAACTAAACAACACCTGGCAATCAGCGGGCATGACTAATGAGGCTAGCTACTGAATGAGCGATGTGCTGGGCAGAATGGAACCTTAATGACGTCATGAGGTGAAAATCAGAATCAAAATCGTTTATTTACATGTGCTCCGAAGCACTCATGAAAGTTAATGACTCTATTGCCAGATTCGCAAAATTGTAGCAAAAAGAACCTGGCAAGAAAATGTGGTATTACGGCGACGTATGTTTTCGTTAATTTTTTTACATTCTTAAATGACTATCACATGATTTGTAATTACCTAGGTATACCTATCTATAAATATGTATAGTTTAGGTAATATATAAAATATATATAATATATAGAAAAACAGAACCCTTCCTTAGCAGTCAGCTATAAAAGAGCAATAAAGGTAAACAAACCATTCCCTTACATTACTCCAGAGATGCTTACAGTGTATGAGCTTTGTATGGGTACAGATGTATGTAGCTTCACTGGCGAGGGGCGAGGTGTTTCGTTTTGCTCAGTGAAGGTCGCCCGGTCTCCGTATCGGATATGTGTCACTATACCACTGTTTGTTTGCTTCCCTCACTTCCATCAAGTATTATTAGCACCATAATTGAACATTGGATCAGCTGAGTATAGCTACTCGATAACGCAACGTTAGCTTAGTTGAAGTTTGCGTTTAGTCGCAGAATGTCCAATTCTCAAAATGTCCAGTGGTCGCGGAACGTCCAATTTGCGGAATGTCTAATCCGCTGAATTGTAATAGTACTGCCAGCGTCAAACGGTACAATTCGGGAGTCTTCAAACTTAGATTCGTCATCTTTAAATAAGTATCCTCGGCTGCATCGTGACTTTCTATTAGGTGGGAAAATGCTGCCCAATATAATATTATAATAAATCATCTGATATCCATTACACATTATGTAATGGTATTTTTGTAAAACAAAACGACAAATGACGTAAACTTTTTAACCGACTCCAAAAAAGGAGGAGTTTCTCAATTTGGCTGTATGTTTTTTTTGCCTCTTTGTTACGCCTCTCCTTGAAGAATCAGTCTGGCCGGATCGATTAGGATTTTTAATTTTATATGAAAGGGTTTTGGGTACTTTGCCAACTGGCAACGGTCTATTAGATTAAGTTTTGTACGTATTTATTCTATTCATAACTATTTTGGTTACATTTAAATTAGTTCTTAGTTCCCTTCAGTCTTATTAGTAATTTTAAATAAATTGAATGAATATCTTCCTGAATAAATAAATAAATATTTACTTTGAAAGAGTATGGTTTCAAGTTGATAACACAAACATTTTCAAGATAAGGGATAAAACGGTTAAGCCGGTATTTTGTACATTTGCTTGAATTAAATTATTGTGGTTTAAATGAATGGCGGATTTATAATAGGTATTCCGATAAAGTTGATATGCTTATGCGCACATAATAATATTATTTATTACTGTCAGTGTGTGGCGTTCCTGACCTAGGCTACGCCTGGAAGGATTTTACGAGCACTCCCGCGACAATATTTTGATGGTGATTTATTTATGCGTTTATTATCTTTATCGGATTGTGTTTAAAGCTTTAAATACCTACACAATACATACATATTGCTATGAAGCTCTTGGATTAAAAATATCGTGAACGCGACTTCTAAATATATTATTTCGCTTTTAGCGATAAGACCGCCGATTGTACACATTAACTTAATTTTCTTTTTAATTATTGTTTGTGATTTATGTAAGGTGTGACAATAAAGCGTTATCAATCTATCTATTTATTTAGGGAGATGTTCATATATTATAATTTGAATCAATTATATCTCACATTAATATTACAAACCAATAGAAAATAAATCATAAACGATCACAGTCTGCCCTCTGCGCCGTGGGTCCTGGGTTCGATTCCTGGCAGGAGCACAAATTCCTTCCCAAGGGATATTTGTGCTTCTGGTTCTGGGCGTAATGTGTGTGTGTGATGAGAAAGTTTCCGGCACCCGAGATACAAGTCTTTGAACTTCGTGTGGGGCTGTGAGTGTGAATGCGTTTGTTTTTTGTTTGTTATATATATAGGATACAGGGGATTTCGGGGGCGATAAATCAATCTAGCTAGGTTTCATTGATAAAAACCTCGTTTCTACGAGCAAATCGGTCATCCAGGTACTATAGTTATCGGTGCGAGGGATAGACCAAAGACAAAATTCAATAAGTAGGTAAAGTACGTAATTGATTACCTCTACGCCGCGCGCCGCTCAAATTCCTCACGCCTGCTTAACAATATATATAGGCTATAAATCCTACCCTAGATTGATTTAAACGAGGACGTGTTTAAATCAAGATCACGTCTTTATTTTTTCTTTGTATTCCAGTAGCAAACCGCAGATACCCAGATGTAAATAAAAAGTAGGTCTGTGGCTCGGACAAAAATGACTCCCCTCCTTCGATCGGATTGAAAATAGAAGAACAGAATATCAAGTATTCGAGACGCGTGTATATTGCAGGATATCGAGGGTGGAGAAAGTATGAAAACAAGCTGGTAAATACAATACTTTGGGACATGGATGAGAAATATAAAAATTGGTCCAGTACCTTTTGCGTGATAAACGGTGATGGTGATGTTATTACTTTTTTGTTTTCAAGATCCAATAGCGTTTACACATGTATATAAATGAAAAAATACAGTTGAATTGAGTACCTTCCCCTTTTTTGTGAAGTCGGTAATATATGGTAATATAATCTAATAGTATAACCAAAGATGTCTTATGTTATATTAAGAACATTGTGTGTCAGAACTTAACGAAATAATTCCTATTGTTCCTAAAAAATATATGAGTCATAAGAGTGCGTTTTCTATGTGTCTGTTTGTGTGTGTATGTATGTAAGTGTGTGGTGTGGGTTGTATCTGTGACAGTGAGATACAAGTTAAGAATAATAATGATATACCTACCTAATATTTAAATATTTATCATTATCAATTAATTAACACAAAAAAATATGAATGAGGCTCGAGGAAACAGACTACCAACGCCTTTGTAGGTACCTAATAGTAAAGTAAGTTCGGTGACTTGTGTCGTGGGTGCCGGAAACATTCACATCACACACACAACTAGAAATACAAGTTTGCCTTAAGGAGAAAACTTCCCACCGGGAATCGAACCCGATACCCGTTGCTTAGAAGGCGGATGCGCCCCCAACTATGCCAGCGGACAGTTCTATGTATATATATATATATATTTGTTTTTATGGGTATCAGTAATTATTTTGATTATTCAATAACTTTAAAATTAATAAAGTGATGTCAACACCATAGAATAGGGAAAAAATATGTACAATTTCTCTCTCTCTCTCTCTCTCTCTCTCTCTTCTGTGCTCATGACGTTGCCCGTAAAAATATATCTAGATAAAATTAATTTGTATGTGCATAATTAAATAATTATCTAGTCTTTAATATAGCCTATACTTATTGAAATCTCATAAAACTGACGATGACGCTTACGTTATAATTTTTAAATTAAACCGGCTTCAAACTTATTTGAAGCCGGTTTAATTTAAAAATTATAAATATAATTATATTATTATTGAGGTCATTAGAGAATCTTAAGTTAAGGTTTCCTCCACACAGCAGCTTTTTTTATGACAGATATTTTACTGTCAAAGCTGTTCGGATGTGGAATGATCTTCTAGTTGGAATAAGAAGGGCGCAATCACTCTATATTTTTAAGGGCTCTCGATGCAATGAACATAAATCTCTTGCCAAATGTAGAGACTCACTCTTTAAATCTTAAAACATGATCATAAAAGTGTTACATGCTTGATGCTATATATTTCATTTTAAATAATGTTGTACCTATTCTTTAATACGTTTAAGTTACTGATACGTTTTCCTTTGCTTTCTAATATTTTTATTTGTTTATCTCCTTTAAATAAATAGACTAATGTATTCTTTTATGTGTGTATTGTTGTCTGTATCGCCTTCAGCGATTGGACCGCCTATTGTTACACTTTTATTATTAAATGTGCTATTTATGTTCTTTGTTATTTAAAGTGTTCATTACAGAGTTTATCTATCTATCTATCTATAATTAGCCTTAGCTTAGCTACGGAATAAGATCTCGCCTAGCTATTAATTATTAATGATTAAAAATAGCAAAACTGGGCACCAAAGCCTAATAATATCAAGAATATTAGCAAGATACGTAGCCTAATAATATCAAGAACATTAGCGGAAATTACAAAACAATGAAATTACTAAAGTCATTTGAGTGGATACTTATAATGCATATACAAAAGCTTAGGAAGATCGGTGTAGGACAAATATCGTAAAATGATCAATGTATAGAAGAAAAGAAGGATGACACGATATAAAATTATTTTTTTACCGACTTCCCAAAAAAGGAGGAGGTACTCAAGTCGACTGTATTTTTTTTTTTTTATGTGTGTTACGTCATAACTTCTCTCCACGTGAGCCGATCAGTAGTTCTTGAAATATGGTCAATAATGTCTATTTTGTGACGAGTAATGCGTACTTTGACGATGTTCTGGTTTACCCGATTTTGATGATTCTTTTTTTATTTGAAAGCTGGTGGATCAAGGTTCCGATGATAAAGCGGTGAAGTCGGTTTTTTTAAGCTTTGCTTGCGTTTAATTATTTATTTAAACGGATATACTTTTAGATCGGTTCCATAGACATAACATCAAAATCGGTGTAGTAATTCGATTTTTAAATTAAAATAAATTAAAACGTATTTTCGAGTATTTTGTAGCTAAATTAATAGGTTTGTTTCCTATCTCGATGCGTATATCATCCAATCATAGAATGTAGAATTGTCACTAATATGAACGCCCGTTGGCTTAGATGGGTGGCGTTCGCCTTCTAAGCAGGGGTATCGGGCTCGATTCCCGGCGGGAACACAAGTTTTCTCCCCATGGAAAATTTGTGTTTCTGGTTCCGGTTGTGATTGTGTGTGTGATGTGAATGTTTCCGGCACCCACGACACAAGTCATCGAAATTAGTGTAGGGCTGTGAGTGTAAAAAAAAAGATAAAAATATGGATGGAGCTTTCGTGTTCTTTGGTGTGGGTTGTTTTTTTTATAATTTTTTAATGTTCATTGAGAAGCGACCATTGATCGTAAATCGTCAAATGCATTTAAATTCAAATATAAACTTAAAATCAAAGCTTTTAAGTTTCTATTTATAAAACATTTATCGATCAGGCTCTAATCATTACCATTTTAATAGGGTAGTTTTAGCTGTAGCAGACCAACCAGTTGTGAGAGGCCATCGATAATGAAGAAAAACACGTAGGTGATCGATTTTTTTAATAGGCAAGCATTTGACCACTATCTCACCTGATGGAAAGTGATGATGCGGCCGAATATGTGACATGCTTGCCTAGAAGATACCTATTCACTCGAGACTTGAAGACTAACAGTGTATACCGTTCGGGGAACAAAGACGCAGGCAATGAGTTCCACTCCTTTGCTGTACGGATGATGAACGTAGAAGCAAAACGCTTTGAGCAAATTGGAGGTATATCGACCATAAATGGTTGACGTTTGATAGTTTGTCTTATTGTTAGATGGTAAAAAGGGCATGGGGGAATTAACTCATGTAATTCCTGTGCACACTCTCCAAAATGTAAGCGATAGAATACCGATAAGCTTGCCACCTTACGATTGCTATGAAATAAGCTAAGTGAGGCTTCGGTCAAACATTGAACTGCCTGTTGACATAGCTAGGTGCGGGTCGGTGTGGTGTGAATGTATCTGCGCCCGGGTCCCCGCACGCTATCCGTTCGAGCCAGATACGTCCTGTATAACGAAGCCATAAAAGATGGTCGTATGGAATCATGATTTTGTACCGTTTTTATCATAGGCTCAAAATTCGATCTGATAAATAATGTTCTTATAATTTACGCGGGTGAAGCCGCGGGGAACAACTAGTACCATTATAAAAATATTGTAAAATATAACGACCTTATTATCAGCATAGAGTCGTTCTAAATTCCAATCGTGATTATCTAATTATCAAATCAAGTACCTACCTTAGTGAAGTGTAAACAGAATAATTGAAACGCAAGCAAAGCTTAATAACCCGACTTCGTCGCTTATATTTTGATTTTGGCTTGACTGATTTCGATAAAATTTACATTTAAACACCTCTGAAGTATAATCTACCAAAAAGAAAACTTGAAAATCAATTCATAATTGGCTGAATTATCGCGTAGCATACATACAAAAAAATATACAGTCGAATTGAGAACCTCCTTTTTTAAAGTCAGTTGAAAATGTTTGTAATCATACATGTACATATGTATCTACATGTGTATAGATTTTTATCGGTATACTTATTTCTTGAAGTTTGTGTAAGACCCGAGGTCCATATTCGTAGGTCGATGTTTATTATACATTTATATTAATTACCTATTACAACCTTAACGTTTGAACTAACACGTATATTTATTATTCAAGCAACAGGTTTGTAAAATGCAATTTTTCCTTAATTTTCCTTTTTTTTTTTTTTTTTTGTTCAATGCCGATACTACGCCAGCTGATTGTAGTAACACCGACCTCTATCTATATCGAGCTTACTTACTGCATATTATTATAATTGATTCATTGACAGTTAAGTGTTGTAGGGGTAAAATGGGATGGACCAGTAAACAGACATGTAACATATACTACTCGTTCGCGCCGAACTGAGATCTCGCGTCTATATTTTGCCCGATAAAGAAAAAACTTTTGAGGTTAATTGCTTATAACTTTTTTTCTATATAATAATTGTTTGATTTCTGAATTTGTTGTTTAAGTACAGGATATAACGAATATTATACAAAAGTTTCAGCGTTCAGTGTGAAGCTGTTTTTGAGATAGACCCCGGGAAAAATAAGTCTAAAAACAGTAACTTTGGTGGCCTATCAAATCGTTACTTTCCAACATAGATTTTTTTTTAAACTGATTTCGTACTATACTTGTCAAGCCCTTTTCATCGATAGGACAAGAGTAGATAAAAAAAGATTTTGCTCCCCACTTACATGTATGGGAGCCCCCTTAATATTTTCATTTATTTAATTTTAAATGTCATTTCTGACTTTGTGCCGTAGTTTTACATATCCTATGAGAATTGGACATCATTCGCTTATATGGTTTAGACGCTAGATGCCTCTGACAGACGGACGGACGGATGGACAAAGTGCTGAACGACCCAAGTCAACTTAGAGATCTCGCTTCGCTCGATCAATAAATTCAAATAGTATTACAAAAAATATAACATTAACTTCATCCATAATTAAGTACTAATAATAATATGTCGTTTTATCTTAAAGTCCTTTTTAGGGTTCCGTACCCATAAGGTAAAAGGTCGCTGTTCGTCTGTCCGTCCGTCTGTCACCAGGCTGTATCTCAAGAACGATGATAGCTAGACAGTTGAAATTTTCACAGATGATGTATTTCTATTGCCGCTATAACAACAAATACATAAAAATAAAATAAAATAAATATTTAAGGGGGGCTCCCTCGATTTTTATAGATAATGGTACGGAACCCTTCGTGCGTGAGTCCGACTCGCACTTGGCCGGGTTTTTTTATTCTTGATTGTTGTTGGACTCCCCTAGATAGTAGAAATAGACTCAGATAAAATAACATTATACCACCATTCACTATAGGCCCATGCCCATAACTGGACCACTTTATCATGGAAATTCACCATGGAAATAAATATAAAAGCCCAGTTGTTGGACAACAAAAGATTTGTATTTTACTTTAGGCAAATAAAATCGCCTATTCATGGTATTCATCTCTATACATTAAATTTTAATTCAACTTTTGTTGCAGATATGAGTAGGTACCGTCCATTCTATTGAAAATAGTCTGAAAGCATCCGTATAAAAAGACATGGGAAAATGTTACGCCGGATTTTTTTATCTTTTAATTACATTCACTTTTATTTTATAAGTATTTACAGATATTATAAAGTAGGTACTTTGGTCGGTCCAATTCAATAGGTTATTTTGTAAAAAAAAAAAGACGTGTGGCACTCGGGGACTGCCGCGGTAAAGCTATTGCATAGCATTTTTTATCAACTTATGCAATTATAATTATTTATTTATTTTATTTATGCAGTATTTTTTTTCCTGCCACCTAGAGGCGAGTTGCTGAACTAAAGAGACAAGCGTGATATTTCAAAAAAGTCATTAAAAGTTCTGCTGTTCATCGATAGATGGCAAAACTAAAAAGTATCACCGCTGTAACGGTCGGAGTGGGGGGCGTTAGGTTATTTTCGTTACGAAATTTCTGGATTCGGTCTATACGCTCAAAGCCCGCGATAGAAGCTATGCAATAGCTTGAAAATATTGCGTATAATAAATACGCCATTTTTAAAATTATTAATTGATTAATAAATACAAATAATCAAGGGTGACTTTTTGTTAGAAAACTTTGCGTTATTGCATACAGTACCTATTAAAGATATTGTTTGTTATGACGCAGACAAAATTATCACTTACGACAACTCAGGACATACTTATATACCTGGCTCAAATGAAGAGAACCGACTCCAAATTATGAATCAAGGAAAGGTACCGGACGATGAGTAAGTCACAGGATTTTCATTCAATCAAAGTTTTGCAATAGTAAAAAATTTTTTTTTTTTAATTAATAGACATAAACGCTTTCACACTCACAGCCCCACACTAAGTTCGATGACTTGTGGGTTTCCTGAAACATTCACATCACACACACAATCACAACCAGGACCAGAAACACAAATTTTCCTGGGGAGAAACAGTGTGTTCCCGCCGGGAATCGAACCTGATAGTGAGCTTAGAAAGCTTACCCGAACGCTTACCCAACTGAGCTAACGGGCAGTTTAATAAATGTTTCATAAAATATCTTAATATATTTATCTTGAGTCAGTGTTTTTTTGAAAGGTACCTACTTATATATAATATGAGAATAACATATATAATATGAGAATCTTCAAGTCACAAGTGAGTATCTTCTAGGCAAGCGTGCTCCATCGTCGACAACATCATCGCTTACCATTAGGTGAGATAGAGATCAAACGTTTGTCTATACTGAATAAAAAAAAAACCTTAAATAACAGAAAATATGAATCTAACGTAAGACTAAAATATAAACTAAATTTAACCTATTGAGACCAATTCCTACGTAATTTGAGCAGAGTTGAAGCAAGGAACAATATCGCTGACTTATGTCTGTATCAAAACGCTACGCAAACAACTTTCTTTGTTTTGAACGTTTGTTGATAACAAATTAGGTTCATACGTTTATTATTTACTAGAACATTTTTCACCGTCTGAAATCAGCAAACACTTTGATCTCCAGAACGGGGTAAATGCTCTTTTGCCTTCCAAATTACATGAAATTTTGCATAACCACGATGACAAATTGATAACACTAGGTTTATAGTGATAACATTGATAAAGATCGTAATTTTATTTTATCTGTCACAGAGTTCACTTTCTTTTCAATTCAAAGTGCCTTGCGTTACTTTTATTGTACCTGTACCTATATAGATATTATAGCTACTGTTGTCTGTTTCTACAGCGTCTGTTGTTCGTTGTTGCCCTCTAGTAAGGACCCAGAGTTGAACACTTTTTGGTTTGATCCAAAAATAGCCTACCCCTATAATTTCGTTAGTGTAATTCGGAAATAACATAACCGTTTACACACTCACAGCCCCACACTATTTTCGATGACTTGTCTTGTGATACACACACAATCACAACTAGAACCAGAAACACAAAGGAGATGTTTCATTTTGGTTTACCTTGGGGAGAATACTTGTATTCCCGCCGGGAAACGAACCCGATACCCGTGCTAAGAAGGCGAACGCCACCTGACTAAGCCAACGAGCAATTGAATATATTGAGCATATTGTGAACAATGAATATGCAACGTTACGGCCGACATAATATACTTACTCACGCATCTCCTGCAAACTGTACCTTGTAATTACAAATGTTTCTAATCGTTTACATTGTGTGAACTTTTTAAAATATACTATCAATCAGATGCCTTGAACAGTAATTAACATAATTCAAAATATCTTATTCATATGGGCCCAAAGAGGCACTCACACATAATTAGTAAACTGATAAACTGAAAGTAGGTATATGTTAACATAAAATACAATATATTATTACACTAACTGAGAGATAATCTAAAAAGTGGACTTATCGCTTAAAAGCTATGCTTTCCAGTCAATATAATGACTTTATGTTAATAAAGTTATTTCGTTGATTAAAAAGAAATATAGTTTATGTTAACATATATACCTACTTTAATTATAGCTGTTTATAAATTAAGTGTTGTTAAAAGAATATACTTTACGTTACAATAATCTAAGTGGTATATAAACACATTCACACTCACAGCCCGACACCAAGTTCGATGACTTGTGTTGTGGGTGCCGGAAACATTCACATCACACACACAATCATAATCAGAACCAGAAGCACAAATTTTCCTTGGGAAGAAAACTTGTGGAAATCAAACCCGATACCCCTGCTTAGAAGGCGAACGCTCGTCCAATTAAGCCAATTAAATATAAAATATAATCTTCCATTAAGTTTTTTTTGTCTAGGTGTCTACCTATCTAAGAAACTACTAATAGAAGCTTTATGTTTTTCTCACGATAAACATTTTGTAGTATTTATAAAGACACAAATTAAATGTATTAAGACACAAATTAAAACTTGTTAAAGTAGGTGCATAAAATTACTAAGTACTTTTGTAAACTAATACAGAAAACTTAAAATATACTATACATATTAACACACAAATAAAAAATAGGACAACAACATAAAACATATGACACCAACTGAAGATCAAGAAGAAACAACGCAAAATCATAAAAAATAACAGAAGGTCAAGAATAACCACTGAAGATAAAGAAAAATCAATGACGATCGGGCCAACCAAATAAAACTCGAGAAAATATATGAGCACCGGAAAAACAAGCATGGGCAAATCATAAACAACTAGAAATAAACTATGGAAAAATCTATTTGAAACGTTAAGAAACATAAGACCGAAGAAACTCACAAGCTATTATACTCATCCTACTAATATTATAAATCCGAAAGTTTGTTTGTAAGTGTGTAAGTATGTTTGTTCCTTCTTCACGCTTTAACGGCTGAACGGATTTGAATGAAATTTAGGATGTACATAGATTATACCTAGGATTAACACATAGGCTACTTTTTAACTTGATAATAGCGGGCGAAGCCGCGGGGCACGGCTAGTAGTAAATAAATCCTAAAAAAAATATTTATATCAATAACAATAGCAGAAACTTTAAATTACAGGGCTTAAAGAAATTTAACATCTAATCTCAGGGTGACGAGATTAGTAATCTTCTACACAAGTATCCTCGGCCACATCGTAACTTTATATTAGATGTAAATGCAGCCCAATATAATATTATAAGAAATCATCTAATATCTCAGGGTGACGAGCGCAATCAAAATCAAAATCGTTTATTCACATTGGATCCAAAGAGGCACTCATGAAAGTTAATGATTCTACTGCCAGATTCGCAAAATTACAGCCATCTCGAGAAGTACCGTAAGAACCATAAGTTGAAACAAAGATTTATTTTAACATTGGGAACTGATTTATTTATTTATTTATACTTTATTGCACAACAAAAACAATGTACAATTGGAGGACTTAATGCTAAGAGCATTTTCTACCAGTCATCCAGCAATGTTAGGAAAAAAAGTAAAGCGTGCATCAGAACAGTGTATTGACAATAATTTAAACTATAATTATAATATATAATATATTATTTATTACATATAATATTATATGGCTTATATATATATATATATAACTGATCTAGTAATTTTGTTGAATAATAATATTTTTTTAGTTTATGAACTTACTAGCCGTGTTCTGCGCCTTCGCTCGCTTTTCGCTCGCAAGTTAAAAATTAGCCTATGTGTTAATCATAGGTATAAGCTATGTACATTCCAAATTTCATCCAAATCCGTTCTGCCATCACAGCGTGAAGAAGGAACAAACATACTTACACACAAACTTACGGATTTATAATATTATAGTATGCTTAATGCTTACATGTTCCTCAAAAATATGGTAAGCGGCACAAGAACGTAGGCAAAAGACAGGATCATTACAATCTGCTATGTTTAGCAGATTGTATGGAATGTAGCTTAAAATTGGCAGAGATGCAAACGTCACGTCGCGTCCCTTAGAGAAAACTATTGTAAGAAGTAAGAGTGAACTCTAAGAAACTGTTGAGCCGTTACAGGGTCATGGATGAGCTACCAAGTTTAATTAATTGACTGCACAATAAAGGAGGAATTTGGTAAATATGCTAGCAGTTCAGCGACCAGTAGAATAACAGGGCATAGAGAGATTAAAAGGTAGAGTATTCTTCGGAGGTGGTCCCATATAAATTTTATCGAAATTGGTCAAGCCAAAACCGAAATACAAGCGATGAACTCGGTTTTTTTAAACTTTACTTGAGTTTTAATTATGTAGCGTTAGTATAAACTGAGTGTATTAAATGAAATTAATGTGAGTATTAAACGCAAGCAAAGCTTAAAAAACCGACTTCACCGCTTTATCTTCGGAACTTTGATTAGATTAGATGTACTAAACACGCATTATTGACGATATTTCAAGAACTATATCGACTGTCGTATCGACGTCGCATCAATTCGAACAATCGTATTTTGAAGACCAGAATAGACCTACTGTTCGGACTTGATCAAATTCAAATGGGACCAGTTAGAAAGCAACATATTTCAAACAAAAAAAAACAAAATCGTTTCACGTGGAACAAAGTTATGATGTAGCACACAAAGTCTGCAGAAAAACTGAAGTCGGTAGAAAATACGGCGTGTCAATTAAATTATTTAATGTTTATCTATGTCTATGGTATTTTAAACTCCTACAGATCTTCTTATTTAATTGTACGGTAAAATTCCAAAGCAGACTACCTAAGAATTAATGGCTTGAGCACTTTACTTATCTATAAGCTCGATTTCTTGTATGAAGCTTGGGTCTTTGCTGTATCGGTGTATATATAGTTTTAGTTTAGTTTTAAGATATATCGGCAATTGGCCTGCAGATAGCAGGACACGTAAAACAATAATTTTAGTATATAGTAGAATTAACAAATAGTATATAGGTACCTTATATAATACAATATTTTATTTTGGAGTTATTCTTCTGTGACTACTCTTTACACAATGTTATAAGAAAATAGCTGACCCTTCCGTGGACATATTAACGGCACATAAAATTTTTTATTGTATGATAGGCACACGTTTGACCACTATCTCACCTGATGGAAAGTGAATTTGTGGTCGATTGATGTGTCCTTTCTGTATAGGGAATCGGGAAGTAGACTCCAGTACTATACACGATCCAAATTTCAGCTTTACAGGTCCAGTAATTTTTGTGGTTAGTCAGTGAATTGAAAATTTTAGATTTTCTTTTTCAAACTATTTTTTTTTTAGAGACTAATCAAGCGTTTGACTACATGTGTAATTCTTACATTAATTATATAAAATGAATGAAAATTATAACTTAATTATTAATTGCGTAAAATGAAATCTGATATTTATTAGTCAAATCAATTATTTACGTTTTTCAGCTCTTTAAACACATACACCCGACATAAACATTTTGTGTGGACTATGAATTTCAAAGACTTTCAAATTTTCATTGTTTTTTTTAGGAATATCAGTTATCTTATTGGAAAATATGTATTTATTTGTTTTATTCCCCTTTCGTATTTTTTGTCTTATCTGACATTGTAGATGTCAAAATAGTAATTTTTATTTATTCCAAAACCTAGTTTTAGAATTATGAATATTCAAGTTACAATATAGTATATTGTTATTCTGACATTGTTATTATTATTTATTAGTTAAGTAATGTAAAATGAAACACATTGGAAAATAGATTCTCCTTTTTCACCTACAAATAATTAATATGTTTTCAGTTGCTAATCTTGCTGGTTGCTACCTCGGTACGCAGAAGATCCCCTGCCTATATAGGTTGTATATTTTTTAGTCCCGTAGTCGTATAGGTCAACTTAACATACAACACTCTAAAGAGTTTTTCGCGTCATTTTGTAAAGAAAGAAACTAACGACTTAAAATTAACTTCGCCGAACCACGCGAGCTGCAGCAAATTATAAAGTGTTCGCAAGAAAAATGTCTGAATAATTTATTAATTTCTACCGGAGCAACTTGCACTTACGGCCTTAATCCGGAAACTCGGGTACATACAACGCTTCTGTTTTATTAAAGAAACTTTTTTAATGTATCATACCTCTGTAACTTGTTTTCTCGAGCAAATGTTCAATCAAGACCGCAGGGTTAACAATTTCAGCCAATCTTTTGAATTACATAGTTGCCTATACGCGCAAAAAAATAATTACCAACATGCTTGCTGCACTCACGCGCTGTTAAAAAGTGAATAACAATTTATTTAAATATTAGTGAATATTTTTTATTAAAATCCATCATCCATTTTCCACTAAAATAAAAAACAATCGAATTTTTACTCACCCAAAAACTTTCTAAGTAGTGTGAAAATAAAAAAACTCCCGAAAGAGACATGTTTGCGAAATTAGGAACACAAGTGTACTGAGAGTGGGGTACCTCGGGGGTATTTATTGATACACTTTTTGTTTACCCACATAAACAAGACATAGAGATCGGTAATCGGCGGCGGATTACCCGCGGCACGTCGACGTCTACGCGACACTGCCTCTACACTACTGAGCGGCTTGCACCACGTTGCGCCCCTATATACCTACTTACTTTTTGCTTTGCCTCAATGCTTTATTTCACGCTCTACATCCACGAATTAATAAACAGAACTATGGATAGTGGTTACTGAGTTAACATCTTCGATCGATTCGTCCGACTTTCTTCATCGCAACATTAGTTTAATTGACCTAATAAATTCATCGATAAGTTTAAGGGGCACGATGGAAATTAGTCCAAGGTTGCGTCCACTGGTGGCCCTTGAAAAGGAGCTCTAGTAAACTGCGCCTGATTTGATAGGTTCATAAATAATCGATTCATAGATATGCAGCTGCTGGTCGTTAAATGTTTAAAATTATATATTTATCACACTATAACAATGTACGAAAATTTGTGTGTGTGTGTGATATTAGTAGATATTTGAACAATTAATGTGTATGTACGTGTGTATAACTATTTTATCATACTAAAATTGTATTATTACAAAGTAAAGTTTTAGTATAGTACCTACTTGTTTGTTAGGGAGGTCTTTTGTTATGTCTATGTGTATTCCACCGTCATAGGTACTCTATGTAGGTACCTTTTGAAAAAAATAATGTAACTAGCTGTGTACCTCGGACTTGTTTGTATTATACGGATACTAAATCTACATATTTATCAGACAGGAAGAAACAAAATACATTTATTTGACGCAAAAATTTATGACTTAAACAATATAAGAATAAAACAACAAAAATAAAATTTTAATGCCAAAAATGATCACAAAGTATTTTTTGTGGGGGAGTTAATTATAACTCCCCCACAAAAAAATTGAAATAGAATAACTCTCCCTACTAAAATTTTTATTCATCCCCAACTTTTATTCTTATATTAAACTAGCGATCCGCCCCGGCTTCGCCCGGGTGTGATAAATGAAGAACCGCTCGACCGATTTTGTGCAAACTTCACATAAACCATCTACTAAATAGTCCGAACAAATTCTAAACATTTGGTTTGGATAGGTGAGCCCGTTCTTGAGTTATAAAATAACAACGAAAAGTGGCATTGATTTTTATATAAATAGATTATTGATTAGTATCTGATTTCTTAAGCATCCAAGGAGACATTTTATCAATTCTATTAATATTATTTTTCTTATATAATAAGGGACATTTTGCAAAAACAACTGTTTTAAACAAAACGTCTACAACTTTTGTTACGAGACTAACTGCCATACAGGTTCACCTAGTGTGGAAGTTATAGAGATTATATAAAATAAATGTAAATATTTTCTTTGATAATACATTATTGTAATTATTACATTAAAACACACCTTATAATCTATTATATTCTTCAATGGAGCAACGAGAACGACTCCCGGGAATTGTAGAGCAACTGCTCTACAATTCCTCTGTTTCACTAAGCTATTAACTAATAGCTTAGTGAAAAAGAGATAACGTATCTATATGTCACAAAAATTACGATTTTTGATGACTTGCAAAAATCAGTACCTAATTGTGTGACCTGAGATTATTCTAATATCTGTGGGATTCTTATATAATTTGTTTTTGCTATCCATTACGTTCTGTATTACATATGTATTACCCCCGATGCATTAAAGGGATTTGATTAAATTGACTAAATAATTGAAACTCAAGCTAAGTTTAACAAAACCGACTTCACCGCTTATATTTTGTTGATTTTATTAAAAAGTGCTTAATCAATTTCGATAAAGTTATTTGGGATCACCTCTGAAGTCTCATCTACCAAACAAAAAAAAAACATCAAAATCGATTCATAATTGGCGGAATGATCGCGGAATTGAGAACCTCCTCCTTTATTTGAAGTCGCTTAAAAAGGAGGAGGTTCTCAATGTCACCTCAGAACTTTATTCTAGGTGAACCGATATTCATGATTCTTGTTTTATTTGAAACTAGTTGACCCGGCGAACTTCATACCGCCAATTGTCTGTGGTCAAATATTCAGAAACATCTCCTGTTTGACAGGTACGAACAGTTTGTATGGGAAAATATAATACTACTTTTTACTAATTTTATTGCAATTTCTTTGTATTTTCTCACCTTTTAAACCTTCCCTGAACTTCCACAAATATTTCAAGATCAAAATTAGCCAAATCGGTCCAGCCATTCTCGAGTTTTAGCGAGACTAACGAACAGCAATTCATTTTTATATATAAAGAAGATTGGTACTATTTAAATTTGATGTAGTTCTGACTAGAAGTTTTTGAGTTATCCCCTATATTGAGTACTACATTCATTTAATCTGACCAAGGCTTCTGAAGATAAAGCGTTAAAGACGGTATTTTAAGCTTTTCTTGCGTTTAAATTATTTATGGTTGTTTTTATGTTCACTTATTTAGATCACGATAACCATCATAACTGATTCTATCTGAATAGTCCTTATCTACTTATTTTTAATATCTGATAAGTTAACATCTGACAACTATGAAAAATCTGTCACACATCATAAACATGAAATATATATAGGTACCAATTTTGATACAGTGGTTATAAATAAGCACAAAAATATATAACTCCTACATAGGTATAACAATGGTCAAACTTTTGTCTATCTTGTATTAAAAATAAATTAAGCTCAAGCGAAGCTTAAGAATAAATATACCGACTTCACCGCTTTATCTTCGGAACCCTGGATCAGATTTAAAGAATCAAATACGCATAATAATGCGGTAACATTTAAATTTGATCAAGATATGTCCAGTCGTTTTTGGTCCTTAAAAAACTACTGGATACTACTGGACAATTTAAATGTTACCACATTTGAAACACCAACTTTCAAATAAAAATAATCATTAAAATCGGTTTACCTAGAAAAAAGTTCTGAGGTAATACATAAAAAAAAAATCAGTCGAATTTAGAACCTCCTCCTTGTTTTGACTTTACCGATGGCTCAAGCAAGTCCGTGGTAGGTTTCGAAATCGCTACCCACATGGTCGATTTATAATATGAAACTAACCGTGGCCTGTAAGTTAAAAACCTGCAGTGTTAATCCTGGGTATTAGCTTTACACATTCCAAATATCATCCAATTCTGTTCAGCCGCAACAATGTAAAGAGAATACTAACATAACACTTAAGTACATAAGTTGGATTGTATTGTATTGAGAGATGCCTAGAAGATGTAATATGCTTGGCTAGAAAATACCTATTCACTCTTGACTTGAAGACACCCAGATTGTACCGTTCAGGAAACTAAGACGCAGGCAATGAGTTCCACTCCCTCGCTGTACGGATGATAAACGTAGAAGCAAAACGTTTCGAGCGAACCGGAGGTATTTCAACCATATATGGATGACATTTGACAGTTTGTCTTGTTGATAGGTGGTAAAAAGGGCATGGGGGAATTAACTTCTGTAATTCCAGCGCACACGCCAAAATGTAAACGGTAGGTAATACCGATAGGCTTGTGAGTGTAACCTTACCATCTTTTTGTGCACAGAGTGTTTGCAATAAATATTATACAGATTCCGATTGGCTTAGTAATAGATCCCAATTTGCATACTTTGGAACCCTAACTAATATTATAAATCCGAAAATTTGTGTGTTAGTGTGTAAATGTGTAAGTAAGTTTTTTTTCTCTTCACGCAGTAACGGCTACGGTAGGATTAACACATAGGCTAGTTTTTAACTTGATGGACGCGAGCGAAGCCGCGGGGCATGGCTAGTCGTTAATAATATAAAGTTCGCTTTTCATTTTATGTTAGAACCTACAAGCCGTGCCGCGCGGCTTCGCCCGCGATTGTCAAGTTAAAAAGTAGCCTATAAAGTATAAGCTATTTCCATTCCAAATTTCATCCAAATCCGTTACAGCGTGAAGAGAAAACAAACCAAACTTTCACATATACACAGTTGCACACAAACTTTCGGATTATATTATCATCATCATCATCAGCCTATTTTTGTCCTCTGCTGGACATAGGCCTCTCCTAATGAACGCCACTGAGGCCGGTCTTCGGCTCTTCTCATCCAGTTTTTGCCGGCCTCCTTTCGCAGCTCGTCGCTCCACCTGGCTGACAGACGTGCTACGTTTTCCGAGTCGCGGTCTCCACTCAAGTATTCGTCTACTCCAGCGGTTATCCGCCCTTCTAGAGACGTGGCCAGCCCACTGCCATTTTAGCTTGCTAATTCTTTGAGCTATGTCGGCGACTTTAGTTCTCTGTCGGATCACCTCGTTCCGGACTCGATACTTCAGAGAAATACCGAGCATAGCTCGCTGAGCAACCTTAAATTTTTCTATTAATGCCCTTGCCTTTCCTGTCCAGCGTCTTAAACATATCTTCCAGGACATTAGTAAACAGTTTCGGGGATATAACATACCCCTGTCTTACTCCCCTGCGTAGCTGGATATGTTTAGACTGCTGGTTCTGAACTTGGACACTCATAGTCGCGGCATCATGCAAACATTTCAACACTTCGATGTAGCGCCAGTCCACTTGGCTTCTCTGAAGTGACTCCAGAACAGCCCAGGCCTCTACGGAGTCAAAGGCCTTCTCATCACAAAAGCAATACACAAGGGTTGGTTTTACTCCTTAGATTTCTGTATCTAGGATTTATAATTATAATATTATTGAATTACGTCACGAGTCTTCGACGCGATCTCGCGGCGTAAACTCATCCCGAAGAAGAGCATCGTACATGCTCCAAACCTAGGTCGACAATATCGATCAAATGACGTGAGTGATAGCCGTAATTCAATAATATTGTAATGTTTAATTCTCACGAAAACTTTAATAGTAAAAAAAAGGATTTATAATATGAGTGTGATATGTCATTTGAAGAATTACCTGACTACTTAAGTTTACTAACAATTTCATATAAAATATCTATCTACATATTAAACAAGAGAGAGCTCGTTGATCTTGAATTAATTTACAGTGAAAAGCCAGTGACCTATATTTTATTGGTAGTAGGTTTTATCTAACGCGACAGCTTTGAATAAATTAATACGTTACTAAACATTATTTACGTCTCTCTATAGGGGAATCTGAGGGTAAGTCGATCAGATACCGAGAATAACTTTCAATATTTTTAAAATGTTGGGAGGATCTACAAGTAGTTATCACTTTTTCTATGCTGGGTAGGCAAGCATTTCACTACTAGGTATCTCACCTGATGGAAAGTGACGACCGGCTGAAGATGGGACATGCTTGCTCTACGCAAGGTACCTGTTCACTTTAGACTTGAAGATACCCAAATTGTACCGTTCAGAGAACTAAGATGCAGCCAATAAGTTCCACTCCTTCGCTGTACGAATGATAAACGTAGAAGCGAAACGCTTCGAACGAACTAAATATGTCAACCATAAATTGATGACGTTTGACAGTTTGTCTTGTTGTTTTTTTTTCTTTTAATTTTGGCTTCGCAATCTTGTGCATTTAGCCAGTGTCAAGTAATAATATATTTCAAATGTATTTCATATTAAAAGTCCTAGTCGCAAGTCTCAGTCGAAGTCAAGTAAAAGAGTCAAGGTCCAGTCATAGTCAAGTCATGCCCTAGTAAAGTGGTAGAAACTTTAGTAGAACTTCTATTGGAGATTTGGAGCGAAGGCGAAAATCGGGTTTATCAACTTTGTATGATTTGCCGTCACTTATGCACGTTTACTAAGTATTAACGGTTAATAATCCACCATTATTACACATTAACACTCGAAGAATCACAGGTTTTGGAAAATTATACAAAATCAACAACGCCATTTTTTCACTTTCGCGGCAAAACTCGTCTTGTTGTTTCATGGTAAAAAGGGCATGGAGGAATTATATCTAGTAACTCCTTAGCACACTCTCCAAAATGTAACCGATAGAATACCGATAGGCTTTATACCTTACGTCGTGACCGAGACTGCCGTTTATTATTATTATTATTGTTGAAACACTGAGTAGCTTGTTCGAATTGTGCTCGTGTCGGGAATAGAACCCAGGAGTTGCGGCGCAGAGAGCTACGAAATGTCTACTGCGCCAACAGGGTAGGTTAGTGAACTTCCAACAATGTAGTAATCCTACTAATCCTACTAATATTATAAATCCGAAAGTTTGTGTGTAAATGTGTAAG
Organism: Lomographa bimaculata; assembly: GCA_948107665.1. Taxonomy (NCBI): domain Eukaryota; kingdom Metazoa; phylum Arthropoda; class Insecta; order Lepidoptera; family Geometridae; genus Lomographa; species Lomographa bimaculata. The sequence continues at coordinate 8,556,414 of OX403604.1, read as the reverse complement.
TATGTTTGTTCCCTCTTCACGCTTAAACGGCTGAACAGATTTGAATGAAATTTGGAATGCACATATCTAGGATTAACACATAGGCTACTTTTTAACTTGATAATAGCGGGCGAAGCCGCGGGGCACGGCTAGTATTATATATCCGAAAGTTTGTGTTTAAGTGTGTAAGTATGTTTGTTCCCTCTTCACGCTTTAACGGCTGAACGGATTTTGATGAAATTTGGAACGTACATAGATTATACCTAGGATTAACACATAGGCTACTTTTTAGCTTGATAATAGCGGGCAAAGCCGCGGGGCACGGCTAGTATTTTATAATTATTTGTTGACTGTTAATATACAGCACACTGTGTGGCTGGTATGACATAATTTTTATTTTATTTTACTTATTTTTATTTTTTGCAAGAAAAAAATATATTTATTCTTACTATAAAAAATACACCAAATTAAACTAAAAACCTTTACTATATACTTTTTATAGTGCAATCGGGGTAAATTCAGCTTTGTACAGCGTGAATTGCACTGACATTGATTTTAATATTTTAATTTTTTATACAAATCTTACTCAAACAACAATTATTGTAAAATCTAACTATAAGACATGTAAACAATGTATATCAATAAATGAGTATTTGAGTGTATCGTAAGCTTAAATATTAGGCCCTCATGTATCTACTATATTGTGCAAAATCCTACTTTAATATTATAAATCCGAAAGTTTGTGTGTAAGTAAGTAAGTATGTTTGTTCCCTCTTCACGCTTTAACGGCTGAACGGATTTGAATAAAATTTGCAATGTAGGTACATATACTAAGTATACCTAGGATTAACACATAGGCTACTTTTTAACTTGATAATAGCGGGCGAAGCCGCGGGGCACGGCTAGTAATAAATAAATAAATGGTTATGGCACGTAAAAATTAGGACAATCAAAAAGTAGGGCTTTAGATGTTATGCGAATAAGTAGCTTTTGTTTTTACTATATAAGTAAGGAACGAATATATAATTGTTTAATAGATAATTTGTAGTGGTTGGATTATTCTATACATTCTGTTCTATTAATAACGTGACTTTCGCCTTCGCTCCAATACTCCAATAGAAGTTCTAGTAAAGTTACTACCACTTTACTAGGGCATGACTTGACTATGACTTGACCTTGACTGTTTTACTTGACTTAGCTTGTGACTAGGACTTTTAATATGAAATACCTACATTTGAAATATATTATCACTCGACACTGGCTATAAGCGTAAGATTGCGAAGCCAATATTAAAAGAAAAAAAAATATAAAAGGCCGAAAAGGAAACAAATTACTTTATAGTGCCTCTACTTAAATACTTAAAAACCTGACCTCGACAACTCTAACGCATATTGGGGTAGGCAAACCAAGGACGTCCGGGCTGTACGAAGGTCACAAGGAAATGTAGGGCTATGTTCAATGCCTACGCTCTGCTACTTTTGCAACTTTTCACCCTAGCCCTTTCGGAGGCTTAGACCGTTCGGTTAGTGTGAGTTTGCGAAACGCTCCAGCACGTTTAGTTCCTCGGTTAATAACAACCAAACAACCGCCTTGAGATTAAGTTGTAAAACACTAACGTCTGTCACTGTCAAATTTCTACGAGATTTCCCGCGAAAAACTGTATGTGAAGTCAAACCGAAAGTTGAAGATGAACATTGTTACATGAAATTGATTGTCAAATATAGATTACTAGCCGTGCCCCGCGGCTTCGCCCGCTATCATCAAGTTAAAAAGTAGCCTATGTGTTAATCCTAGGTATAATCTATGTACATTCCAAATTTCATCCAAATCAGTTCAGCCGTTAAAGCGTGAAGAGGGAACAAACATACTTACACACTTACACACAAACTTTCGGATTTATAATATTAGTAGGATAGTAGGATTACTTATCGTCTTCTTCTTCTGGCCATATCCCATTTTTATTTGGGGTCGGCTCTCCTAATCATTCTTCTCCAAAGATGTCATGGGGTCAATTTCGTTCTGTTCTATATATTTTCTGACTACTGTCGTTCGGAGCCTTCGGATAAAAAATAACCTAACAACCGAAGATGTAGGCACTGAACGCAGCCCAGACGCCAGCTGTCTGGACCGGGACATGCAAGTAGGTACCTATGTATAGCGCGCCCTTCCTCTGCCGGGTCGATAGAATACCGAGACTGATAAAAAACTAACCAGACTGTCTCATGTTTTTGTGAATTTGTCTCACGTTTGGCCACAGAATAAATAATAGTTCTTCCTATTCTTAGACACGGCTGGTTTTAAAGCTTGTTATACAAGGTTTTAAAGATATGTAACAAACAAAACAAAACAAACGGATTCACACTCACAACCCCACACTAAGTTCAAAGACTTGTATCGTGGGTGCTGGACACATTCACATGACCCTCACGTAACACCCAGAACCAGAAGCACAAATATCCCTAGGGTAGGAATTTTTGCTCCTGCCGGGAATCGAACCCAGGACCCACGGCGCTGAGGGCGGAGACATGTCCACTGCGCTAACTGAACCACCCCTAAGAATAATAAAATTGTGAAAATTGCATATTGTATTACGATATTTTTTATGCAGTATTTTGGTAGACCGCTTGGCGAAGGAAAAGTGCCTAGAATACTGGTTACGTTTTCATGTTGAATAGCGATATTTTTTTGTGTGGAAATAAATAAATAAAAAAAGATATACTAATTGCTTGTGCTGAATAAGAGCCGGGCCACCTCGGGCAAACGTTTATATAAATCTTTGAAAATAATTATTATTATTGAGTGGCATATATTATTTACATTATTAAGTAGTATATGTCATGGCGCTTTTTATGGAGGGTTTTTTTAAATAGGTATTTTATTTTGATTTTATAGCTTATCATTTTATTCATTACGTCTACTCCACAATATCTAGTCAACATTTTCATCATTACCGCACTCAATTACATAAGTACTATGTATTGGTAAAATGTAAGATGTAATAAATATTTTAAACAGTTTAAGGCTCAATATATACAATTGGTTGCATGAATGCAAAATGTTTTTGACAAATAACGTAATAAAAAATCTATAAAAGTCGTGACCGCTATGATTATACTTCTAAGGCCTATGGAACTTCAATAAGGAGTATTATATATACATTGTAATTCAGTGCCCGGAGTATCAACATCCAAGCATGAAAACACCCACACAATATAGATGTTAAATGCTCCGAGTCTGAAATACAATGTTTATTTAGTACTTCTTATACCGTGGGTAGTTTATATAAAATCATATCAAACCTAGCTCACAAAACGAAATAAAAAACAAACGAAATAAAAAAATACCCGCTATTAATGCCCGCTAATGATGCGATCATACTTACCCAAAGACTAAATGGTTATATTATCTTTGTACTTACCTAAACCAAATTACAAGGAAATTTCTTTCAGCCGCTTGCAAGCTTGACAACAGCATCGTCTAATCTAAACAATGAATAAAACAACCGACTGAAATTGAATACGAACGAAGGATATGCGTGAGAGTAACGCATGCCCTAAAATGCAGCTTCCTTTGCGTCACACAGACAAAGAAAAGATGACATTATTTCAAACGTTCGTCCGGGCGGACTGAAATGTGTTGTTATAGACATCACACTTAGGTTTAGAGATTTTTGTTCATAACTAGCCATGCCTCGCGGCTGCGCCCGCTATTATAAAGTTAAAAAGTAGGCTATGTGTTAATCCTAGGTATGAGCTATGTACCTATATTCCAAATTTCATCCAAATCGGTTCAACCACACTTGGTCTTACACACAAACTTTCGGATTTATAATATAAATATGATCACAAAAAAGGATAAGAATGATCACAAAAAAGATAAGAATCACGGCCTCTCTCCCTTATCTGATAAGTCTTAATTATATTATAAAGAGGTAAAGTTTGTTTGTTTGTTTGTAAAAGGTAATCTCTGAAACCACTGATCCAATTCTGAAAATTCTTTCACCAATTGATAGATAGACTATTCCGTTTTGTGGCTAGACTGTCATAGGCTATGCTTATTGGGATAAAAGTTAGTTTTTAGTTCAAAGTAACAATATTCGTAAGACAAGTCGGAGAAAAAATTACCTTTTGGCTGCTTTATCGGCGTACGGTGACTAAACTGTTATACATAAGTGAATAAAATATGTAGCAAAAATGTTGACCTTCATAAGTTATACAAAAAAAGTTCGCAACAGCATATATCTAGAATGAATATTTAGCCCAGAAAAAATACTTAACTTTGTTAAAAATAAAAAAAAGCGGCCTGTGTTTAGTTGGCTTTTTGAGACATTCAGTTTTAATCCTTGTCAAAATAATGTATTTCATCATCTTACTTGATCTTACGTAGTTCATGTAGGTACAGTTTGCTCTTTACTGTATATAATTTAGACAAATAGTCTAGGTGAAATCGTGAGATTAGTATTACGGGAGGACTAGGGGTCATAAATTCATCAACACTTACTGCGTCATCCTGCACATTATGCGTATAAGATCGTCTATGTTTTGAACCGATAGAGTAGAAGAAGGATCTAAATTCGGTTGTTTTATTTTTGTTTCTAGCGTTGTTTGGTGCGCGTTTATCTTCAAAGTACTGGGTCCAATTCCTAATGGAAACATAAGTTTTCACACCACGGGAAGTTTATGTTTCTGGTTCTAGATTTGATGTAAATGTATTTTTTTCATTCTCACCTGTTGAATGCGATATGGCGGCCGAAGATGTAGCATGTTTGCTTAGAAGATACCTATACACTTTCGTCTTGAAGTTGTTTGTGTGATGCAAATGTTTATGGCCCCACGACAGCATATATCTAGAATTTTTATTTAGCCCAGAAAATGAGAACTTTCATTGGGCTTGAACATCTTCTTTTACTTTAACTTTGTGTGGGGTTGAGAGTGTGAAAGCGCTTATGAGTATGTTTTATTACCCGGGTGGTTAGGTGAGTCCGTGAGAAAAATTTAAGTAACCAATATCCAAGAGACAAATGTATGACCATTATCTCACCTGATGGTAAGGACGATGCGGTCAAGTTTCCACATATTGTACTTATTAGGAAACACAAACTTAGACAAGGAGTTTACATCCTTAGCGGTTCGCTTAATGAATATAGATTGAGAAACGATTAGTCCCCCTTTTCATGCCCGATTGGCAAGCATTTGACCACAATCTCACCTGTTGGGAATTGATGATGCGGCCGAAGATGTAGCATGCTTGCCTAGAAGGTACCTATTCACTCTTGACTTTGAAGACTCCCAGATTATACCATTCGGAGAACAAAGTGCAATGACTTGCACTCCTTAATGATAAACCTTGATGATAAACGTAGAAGCGAAACGCTTCGAGCGAACTGGAGGTATGTCAACCATATATGGATTACGTTTGTCAGTTTATCTTGTTGTTAGACGGCAAAACGGGCACGGTGGAATTACCCCATGTAATTCCTGCGCATATTCTCCGAAATGTAAACGGTAGAATACCGATAGGTTTGCGACTTGCTTGCGACGTCGATGACCGAGAATTATTTTATGGAATTTAAGGAATTTCTGTCGTATAACGGTGTCCCTTAGGTGTCTGTCTTGATGTCCGATGATAGAATGGGAATAGGACCGTATAATTCCTTGGTACAGTCTCCGATAAAATACCAAAAGACTCGCTCGTTACCTAGCGTTCATGCCCTAAGCTCTAAAGCTTTGCATCAGTGAAATGGTTGCAGCCAATAAGTATCTTCATGAGCTCGATGTCTTGTAGGTAACTTAGGTCTTGCTGTATATAGTTTTAGTTTAGTTTAAGGAAATACAGTCAATTGGCCCGTAGATTATTATTTGATACCCTAGGGAAGTGGTAGAAAAAAAAATAAGCTAACTTTTTTATGAAATGTTGCCTATCTCACCTGATGAAAGCGATAATGCATCCGAAACACTTTTCTAGAAGATTTTGGCTTAGAAAAGATTCGTGTGAATATTTTGAAAAAACTACTCTATATTTTTTGTATAATATTTGTATATATTTATATACACAATATTTTATAGACATAAATTTATGTATAGCACATAATAATATTGAACAACAGATTTAGATTTATTTTGACGTGATAACGTCTTATAAATCGATGAACACCGATTGCACGCACGGAAAAGTGTCACATTCCGCCTGAGCCTGAGCGTGCAAGCGAGAGCTCGGAACAAGCGATCGAGAGGCACGATCAGCCTAAACTTCGATTGCTTCTTATGACGTTATCACGTAAAATTATCGTCCGTAAACCGACTTTACAGACAACCATTTTTTTTCCGGCTTCGCAATCTACCTTCTATTTAGGCGGTGTTAAGCATAGAAGAATCTACCCGAGGTGTTAAGTATACATATTTCAAGTTTCAGTAAAAACAAAAGTTTATGGTTTTTATATATATCTAGGCAATACTTTGATGACGATGTATTCTTAATAAATGGAATGTAACGTTATTGGTGAAAGTTTTCTCGATACAATTGTTTTACAAAGTTTGATGGACTTTTCTAGCTTTTAAACTACTAATATGTTTTATCGTTATTTTTTTATAATTTATAGACAAAGAATTAACGAAAACGAAAGAATTAAACATTCATTGTATATAAATAATAATAAATAATTATACGTAAGCAAAGCTTAAAAAAACCGACTACACCGCTTTATCTTCGGAACTTCGATCAGATTAGACATACTAAACACGCATTGTTGACGATATTTCAAGAACTATTGATCAGATCTTGATCAAATTTCATTGGGACCGCATGAAAAGCCAGCTTATAAATAAAAAAAAAACATCACAATCGGCTCACAACGAAAGAAGTTATGAGGTAACTTTTGAAGTCGGGTCAACGAGAACATCGTCAAAGTAGTCCACAAAATAGGCATTATTGACGATATTTCAAGAACTAATGGTCAGATCTTGATCAAATTTTAAATGGAACCAATTAGAAAGCAATATCTTTCAAACTAAAAAAAATTTCGAAATCTGCCACGTGGAGAGAAGTTATGAGGTAACACAAATAAAATAAAAAAAAGACAGTCGACTTGAGTAACTCCTTCTTTATTGGGAAGTCGGTAAAAATTAACCCGACAGTGGATCGCCTTCCGTGACAGTTGTGGTCAAGTTTTGAAACGTAGTCATAATATAAGGCGTAGACATAATGCTATTGTTAATGTCACTCTTACACCTAACTGCCATAAACTTCATCCTTCCAATTACTTCAACGTCAAATGTTGCGCATTTCTTATTAAAACTCAGTAATATGTCATTGCCAATGACCAATGACTCATTGGTAAACTATCATATACATGGCCATGTGTACGTATAGCACACTAACAAAGTTGACGTCATGACCAGTTGCTACGACCCCTACTGTAGAGAAAAATGACCGGTAGGTAGGATCATGATATACTGTTACGTAGTAAGAATAAGGTAAGCAAACCGAAATTCAGTCCACACATAGACAAAAAGTTTAATTAATACATTGAAAGAAAACATGCACACATACAAATGTTTCTGCCCTAATGTTGCCAGTCATGGATAAAAAAAATATTACGTATTTTAATTAATTATAATATCTCTTGCGGAAAAGGCAGTAGAGATGAAACTCCGTCAAGAGGAAGAAGACTTCGTGTAAGTCCACCAGAGGCGGTTTCAACCCTATGCCGGATAGCCAAATAACAGCACTGCACTAGCAGGACTTGTTCCGGCTGACAGAAGAATAGCTATTCGCTATGGAATCGTGCATTGCAGTGCAGTGAAAACAAACCGGAATTGTACCAGGATCAGATTGCAATATTCATATACTGCTAGATGTATTCAGAAGCTTCATGAAGCACGGTGACAAAATATAGTCAGTTCAAAGTGTTTCTGTGTTTACTGTATAGTTTACCTACCTATGATTATTTGTTTTCTAATTTAAATTACGTGTTATTACAATATAACAAACATAAGCAATATATATTTTCATTTCTTTTTTTACACACTGTACCAAATTCTACTCATTCAATTGTGAATTCACAATATGGCGACAGGTCGGGTCGGTCCTATTCTTATTTTAACCGCATTGTATGTCCCAAGAGGTTTCTGGTATTTTACCAATTACTCTGAAATTAGTTTGTTTTTTTTTTAAGATTATTTTGAGGGAACTTGTTTTCTATCCTGGTATTATTTTTTTGTCACGTAGTGTAAATTAGGGTTACCCACCCAAATGTTGACATTGCTCCTCTCCGTCCGTCTAGAAAAACAAATCAGTTAAAATTAAAACGGATCAATTACATTATCTTTTGTTATCTTCGTAACAGTACGTCGTGGAAAAGGGCACGTTGCTGGCGTTGTACATAAATTTATAATAAACGAAAATGCAATTCAAGAAAGTAACTCATGTTTTATTCGATCTGGACGGACTGTTACTAGGTTTGCCTAAATTTTCTATTGAATCATTGCATAATATTTTATAAAGTGCCTACATTTGACAATTTTCCATTTCAGATTCTGAAGTGCTTTACACGCGTGCATTTTCAACAGTATGCTCAAAGTATGGAAAGGAATTTACGTGGGAAATTAAGTCTACCTTACTTGGGTTCCAAGGACATGAGTGTGCAGCTAAAATAATAAAAACTTTGGAGTTGCCCGTCACAGTCGAGGAATTCATGAAGCAATGTACTGAAATATATGAGATGATATTCCCCACTGTACAGCTCATGCCAGGTAAAATTTAATTTTTCAATAATTTTATAGTAGTCATGACATGAGCGCAACGAAAAGTGGATAAAACTGCAGTTTGATATTTGGTAGAGAGAAATTATCCTCATTTGTAGGACGGATGTGGGTTTAATTTTGACATATCAATGGGATATGACTTTTCCTTCCTTATCCACCTATGTGTCCATGTTCAGAGCAAGGAAAAAAAATGACAGAGGGGAAAAGATTTTTATCTACTCCCCAGGGAAAAGTTCCCGCCTGCCATGCTAGGTCTGCTGAAGGTACGAGTTCCACTACTGTATTCATACATATTTTACATTTAATGTTATTCACATCCACAATAATATTTTGTGAGACACGTCAATATCTATTTTACAAGCTTTTAGTATTTTCTAATTTATAACTGTCAACGCCATGTTTATTTATCTCAAAAAGGAGTATAATCAAATGTCGTTTTTAAGTAGGCAATCACAACCAGAACCAGAAACACAAATTATATAATATATAATTAAGTGAAGACCAACAATATTATTATTGTTTACTAACCGGGTGGCACTTGCGGTAGTTTTTTTGGATTTTCCAACTAGTTTCGGGCATTTACGTTCTGGGGGATGGCCTATCGTAACAGTCGCGTCGCCTCTCCGCGAGACGAATCGCCGCGAGTGCCGGCCGGTTAGTAAACAATAATAATGAATAACACTCGCGTTAGTTTTCAAACTCGAACCAACAATATTTTATAAATTCTTTTAACATACATACACAAACGCAGATTTGATGATGATCTTATTCCGCTTGGAACTTAACTTATTGCTTTGTTATTTTAGGAGCGCTAAAGTTAGTAGAACACCTACACAAGAAAGGAGTCCCAATCGCCCTCGCTACGAGTTCCAGCAAAGAGAGTGTTCAGATGAAGATGGAGAACCATAAAGAGTTCCTTGGACTGTTCCATCATCACACCATGGGCTCTTCTGATCCTGAAGTGACAAAAGGAAAGCCAGACCCTTCAATATTCTTAGTGTGTGCTTCCAGGTTTCCTGATAAACCTAGACCAGAAGATGTGAGTTTGAAAATACAATACAATAGTTTCATTAACGCTATTTCTTTAATGTTTATATAATCTGTAGCTAGTGTAATAGTTATGCATTTCACATCTCATATTATGATCTATTTAGGATTAAAACACATTCATCAACTCGGGTTATTATTAGCACCGGATTGCCTGCTTCAGCCCTTCCAATTGCTAGCCTTGCAAGAGTGTATGTATGGTAGTACATACCTACATACCTACAATTTGAAATCTGAATTCACATACTAACATTGTCTAAAACTACTGTCAGTTTTTTTAACCATTTTGTTACCTTGTCACTGAGCTAAAGCTCTGCAGGCCTACTATGAACTTTTAAAGCCTGCCAAGTTCCGGGCAGTTCATTTATTGGATCCATATTTGTCCTGGTAAAATTTGTACTTACCACGAACATACAATTGCTGAACTGGTTTGACCTGCTTCGGGCATCACAGAGTAATTTTCCTAAATAATTCAAATTTTAGCAGGATAAATATCGATCCAATTAATGAACTGCCCGGAATTTGGCAGGCTTAAAAAGTTCATGGTAAGCCTGCTGAACTGATCCTGATTTTTGTTAGGGATTTGAAATCATCATGTAGGCTATTTTTTATCCTGATTAATTTGAAGCTGTGGGCCACTGTTAGTTGAAAATAACTAATGCTAAACTAATAAAATAACTACATTTTCGATGTTATTGATTCTCATCCATCGAAATAGTTATTCGATATTCACACCACCATTTTGTTTTTCAGTGCCTTGTATTTGAAGATGCTATAAACGGTTTAAAAGCCGGCTTGGCTGCCAACATGCAAGTAGTGTTAGTTCCCGACCCTCGCATCGTTTTGGCTGAGTGTAGCCAAGCTACTGTCGTCTTCAAATCTTTGGAGGAATTCAAACCTGAACTATTTGGACTGCCGTCTTATGATGATTGAAGTCAGAAGCTTAGGAACCATTGTTTAATCATGTCTAGGAGCTATGTTATATTTATGTCTACTTCTAAGGAGGTTTTATGTGTAAACATGTGTGTCTGATTAAATCATGTGATATATTGGTAATTGTAGTACTTACATAGGTAATCTTATGAATTGTAATTGTATATATATACAAATAATAGATATATTGGTGTACCTAGTGGGTAGGTACCTATTGAATCATTCTAAGTCCTATTTTTTGCTGAATGTTATTATCAATTTCAGAGTGATGTACCTTTGCTTAAAGAAGCTGTACCTAGCGAAATAGACCGCATTCATGATTAAAAAATAATTGGTTATGAATCACGATAAAATGTGGCTTATGAGCTGGGTATATGCTATGTTCATTACATAATACATCCAAATGAGGTCAGTCTATGCATCATGATAAAACACGCGCACAAACTTTCGGATTTATTATATTACCTACAAAAGTACAAACAAAGTATAATAATTGTGATTTACTGTGCATTATTTATTTTGCTTTTTTGTTCTTCTGAAATTTATGAATTTTGGATCGCAGCATCACAACAATGATAACCTTTGAACTTTTTTATTTAGAAACTTTTATCCAATCTCTCACTATTCATAAAATGCGTTCCAGGTTTTAGCTTGTAAGAATAACTCCACTATCTGTAAAAGTAATGTAATACATAATTCTACAAGGATTTAATTGAATGTGGCATGCAAAGTGAATAGGTATAGACATCTAATGACGCCATGTTCATTTTGATTCTTGAAGAACTCGGTCTCACAGTGTCTCACATAAACACGTCTCCAGGAGACAAATTTGTGATTTTATTTACAGTATTCGTACAAATTACACACATAATATATTTTTGTAACATTTTACTTCTGCTTTGTTAAGTATTGTTTAGAACTTAATTTTCTATGTTCCTACGCATCAACTAATCAAGGAATATGCCTCTATTTGAGATTTCTATAAGCGAAGCTCATTGTTTGGTTGTTGTCTAGTCATTATTATATAATTTAAGGATTGATCAGTAAAACAATGACGTAAAATTCCAAGTATTTTTAATTTACCTATAATATAAATATATCTAAATCCTACCTGCTTACCGGTTTACTCTTGTTATTGTATAACAACTTTTAATGTGCTTTAAAACTTAACTAAAACTAAACTTGAAGTATTGACAAACTGTGAAAGTAGGCAAACCACTGATTTCATGAAAATGAAAATGCCAGTTCAAATTCGTTTGATTTAATTTTTGTCTGCGGTGACAACCCTATACCTACTGGTTTACATTGAAGTAGGTATTGCCTAAATGCTTAAAATATTATACAATACATAGCTTAGAGATGAAGCTATGGATTTCTAGCATTCACGTTCTTTCAGATGAACTGTCTAGCAATCTACTCATTAATATTAATTCAGATCATTCCAATTATACTAGTACAGATCGACAAACTTAAATTGGCCCGTGGATTACTTTTTGATAATGAGCTCAGCTCTATTAGAACACGCTGCCTAGATGTCGCAGCTAAATGGTAAAATAAACCCACTCAATCGGATCTCTAAGCTGTTAATCAAATTGCGGTGCGGACACTTAGACGGACCCTAGTTGAATGATTCAAGTTGAGACCATACGAGTAAATTTGTGAGTCGCGTATATAACAAATCGGTTTCATAGAAAAGTACGAATTGTATCACACGTCAAATATAATTAGTTGTCTGATTAGGTTGAAATAAAATTACGTGACACATGTTTCAACATCTTGGCGGCTTGAAAACTAGCCCTTAGAAATTGGTCCTTTCGTTTGACGTTGTCTTTGACAATTTGGCTAAGTGCCGCCCTGTACAGCAGCCGTTAATAGCGCCATTTAATAAACAGCTGCGTAGGGATTCCGTGGATGATACAACCATGGAAAATAATATAGATACAACCATTTGATTTTGACAGACATTGGCATAATGAGAAAGAAAGCGATTTTTACCATTACAGCAAACTTAAGTGTGTCCATCGCACCATACAGAACTCCGTATTGGGATACCACTTTAAGTTCGGGACTGATACTGAATATCAGCAGTCATAATATCGACGGTTAAAACATCAACACCGTAAGACCAACGATTCAAAATCTCAACACTTTAGAATGTCAGCAGCTTAGTAAGTCAATAGTTCACAAGATCATAGTTTAAAATCTCAACATGGAAAAATTTAGGTTGATACTTAGTGGAAGTGAATAAAATTCATGTTTAGTCAATAGGCTAGATGGCGGTGGAAGTATAAAATAAACAGTCAGTAAATCTATCATTATAGTTTCGATATTAAAATAATTGTATATAGGTTTGAATCGTCAATCTACAGGAAACATTAATCATTTATGTATCATATTGAGCTGAAAGAATAGGAGATAAAAACAATTTTAATATTGCAAAAAGTAAGCAGTACAAGTTGTGGGTAGTGTTAGTGCTATTTTAAAGTGTAGGTAGGTAGTACCGCGTAAAAAAAAATTTTTTTTCGAAAATGAGGGTAAAAGTATATTTAAATGACAATTATCAGAATAAATATTACGCATTGCGGTAGTAAAAAGATCTACAAAATGTTACGGGCTGCAATATTTGTAAAATTACAAAAAAAACATGACTTATTGGATATCGATGGCTATTTATATATGAAAAACAATGTGCGCAAAGATATAACCTACTGGAAATGTACGAAAACGAATGAGCTGCATTGTTCTGGATTTGCTCAAACTGTAAGTACAGATAATGGTATATTTATAACATCTGAGATTAGTAAAATACAGCATAACCATATGCCTGAACCAAGTCGTGTAGAAAAATTGAAAGTACTAGATGCAATAAAATCGATTGCTGAAACTTCTATGGATTGTCCGGTGCAGATTATACAATCTACATCTAAAATTGATGAGGAACAATTTTTATTTTTTAATGAAGAAGTTGATGGTGTTGGGCGAATTTTGATTTTTACAACAGAACGAAATTTGCAGTTCCTTGATTGCGCTCTGTACTGGATTATGGATGGTACATTTAGGTGTACTCCTCTTCCATTCCTACAGATGTACACAATACACGCATTAGTTGGTAACGACGAATCAACACGGCGGTAACTGCCAATGGTATATGCTTTTCTGCCGTCTAAAACTGAAACATGCAATGAAAGATTTTTTCAAGAAGTGAAAAAATGCGGTGAAACTTTCGGGCTTCAGTTAAGTCCACTATATGTGTTAACAGACTTTGAAATAGCCGCAATAAATGCCTGCAAACGTGTTTTTTCATCGAGTATCCATAAATGTTGCTTTTTTCATTTGACCCAAAACGAAAAACGAAAACGAAAAAAATACAAAAACTTGGATTAGCTTCGGATTATGGTAATGACTCGGGCTTTGCACTGAAAATAAGATATCTATTTGCTTTAGCTTTTCTGCCTTCAGAAGAAATTCCTAAAGCATTTGATAAATTGATGGAAGAAAGTTTAATTCCAGACAAAGCCCAAGAACTGGTGCAATGGTTTCGGCGATATTACGTACATGGGCAATTAAGTAAAAAAAAAAAAAATTCAACTACAGTTATAATTAAAAAAACAGAACCTTTATTTGCCCCAAGTCTGTGGTCAATCCATGAAAATTTGTGTCATAATATGCCACGATCGCAGAACTCAATTGAAGCTTGGCACAGAAGGTGGAACACATTATTGAACAATAAAAAATTGGAATTTATCGAAGACTCTGAAGGAATTGATAAAAGAGCAAAAATCAACAAATTTCAATCTAGAAAGGATCCTTGCAGAAGTACCACGCACACCACCACGTAAAAAAAGTAAATCTTTTGAAGATGCTTTACAAAAGGTTATATCGGAGAAAGAAGAAATGGACACAATAACGTTTTTAAAAAAAGTTGCTTATATCTATAACATATGGAAGTAAATATTAAAATAAGAGATTTTTGATTTGGTATGAAAATTACCAATAGTTTTGGTTATTTGTTTTATCTGACTTATGTAGGCAAACTTATAAATGTTACAAGAACGTGATTAGAATCGCTATATTATTATGTATTTTTTTGTATATATCTTTCTTTTAATAATTATCAAGTTATAAGAACTTGATAATTGATATTTCATGTTATAGTCATGTTATTTTACCTATTCTATTAAATAAATTTTATTTACAATTTAAATGTATTTGCTTATTATAATATAATATGTGTAATTAATTAAGTATTGTACAAACTTAATTAATTACACGTCAACTGCAGATATATGTATACATTTTTAAAAACTTAATACAATGCAGTAAAGTACTGTATCTATATCTAACTTATAAAAGTAGTAAAATCGAAGGTAAAAATTATGTATGTCTGTATCACTTCCACTAAGTATCAACCTAAATTTTTCCATGTTGATATTTTAAACTATGATCTTGTGAACTATTGACTTACTAAGCTGCTGACATTCTAAAGTGTTGAGATTTTGAATCGTTGGTCTTACGGTGTTGATGTTTTAACCGTCGATATTATGACTGCTGATATTCAGTATCAGTCCCTTTAAGTTCAACCTCGACACTGTTCCGTCAAAATTCGACTCATGACTGTTTTTCCTAGGAAAGTTTTAATAAAGATTCAAAGAGGGTATCTGGATACTCCGTACCACTTTTGAACCTAAACTGTATCATGTCTAAATTCAAAACTTTAAGCTCTAAACATTCGTTTTTGACGTGATGAAGTTTGAGTTTGAACTAAGGACTTCCTCTGAATACGGAACTAAGGCACAAAAAATATTGGCCCCTCTTACTTAGAGCAAATGCTACGGTGTCGTCTATAATTGTGTATTTTTAGAACGACAATCTTCAATCAAGTAAGATCGACCTTCACCCATCCGTTTACCGAATGAAAAATATATTTTAGCGAATAAAATGTGTTGCTAAACATACCAATAGGGTTTTCTAAAAAAATATGGTCAAGGATATAATTAAAACATTTTTTTTTTACTTTCTCTGACTTGCTTACCAAAAAAATAAACCTTCAATGAAAGTATACAATGTATACTACTAAAGCTGGGTCGATCTTACTTGGGATCTTAGACTATTAATTTAATAGTAAAATATGTCAGTTTTTATAAGGCGGTAAACCGAACATTTCCGGTCGAAAGTCCTCCAAAGAGTGCAAAATGAGGGTAGCTTCGGGAATCAAGGTGTGGTCGAGTCTGGGATCGGGGACGATGACGACTTGCATGCCGGCTGCTCGCGCCGCTCTCACGCCGTTTATTGCATCTTCGAATACTAGGCACTGGAACGAAAAAACATATTTTATTACCCGACTGCCCGACGCGAAGGAATGTGTTTATCAACTTACGTATGTATGTAACTGCCCTTTGTCGGGTGAGCGTTCAAACAAGCTTTCTCCCCAAGAAAAAAATGTGTTTCTGGTTTTGAGTGTGAGTGTGATGTGAATATTTCCGGCACCCACGACACAAGTCATCGAACTTAGTGTGGGGCTGTGAGTGTGAAAGCGTATGCTTATGTATGAAACTCCCAATATTAACAATTTCTTAAAAGCAAAGTCTCGGCCTCCGACGCGACGTAAGGTAGCACTGTCGGTATTCTATCGCTTACATTTTGGAGAGTGAGCTCAGGAGTTACAGATATAATTCCTCCATGCCCTTTTTACCATCAAACAACAAAACAAACTGTCAAACGTCATGCATTTATGGTTTGACATACCTCCAGTTCGCTCAAAGCGTTTCGCTTCAACGTTTATCATCCGTACAGCGAAGGCATGAAACTCATTGCCTGCGTATTTGTTCCCTGTACAGTGCAATCTGAGTGTCTATATATTCTAGGCAAGCATGTCCCATCTTCGGCCGCATCGTCACTTTCCATCAGGTGATATAGTGGTCAAATGCTTACCTATCCAGCATAAAAACTGTGGTAAATGTTGTTGGTGACACATTTATTAAGACTCTGGATATCTATTGTTTTAAAATGTACTGTATCGTGCCATTGTTTATTTACCCAAATAAATCGTTTTTTTTTTATTTTAAATCACATCCTATCACTTTAAGTTAACGTGACGACAGTTATGAACTAGCACTGATCACGTGAGGGCCACGTGTTCGGACTTCAATTACTGCTTCAATACTTACAATGAAATCACATGAACTTATCGAATTTGGCTTTTAACATACATGGACCTTGATTTATTAGGAACGCACACATACATTTTTGTTTGTGTAGATTATATAGTGTAGGTATAAGAGTCATGGAAACAAAATCACGCGTCGCCTCGCCATTTATAGCATGGATGAATGTTAGACATTTCATTTTTAAATACTATTCTTATCATTTGATAATATAAAATAATGATATGAGCCAGTTTTTTTTTCAAAATTATTACAGATAAAACTAAAATATAAATAAAAATACACACCTAATTTTTTATGAGCTATACATAAATAGTATAAAAATCACGGTCACGCGGCGTACGAGATCATGTTACATTAAAAACGCTCTGGTGCGAAATTGTTAAAAAAAAATTTACCTCTTGTGATTATGATAATACGTATATAGGCTGATGAGGAACAATTATTATTAGGTACATATATAGGTACTGCTATTTAAAATTATTAGGTATAGATAGGTACAGCTATATATAACTAGACGTGATGACGTTTCGAAGTTAAGGTGGCATAACACAACCGCCCAAGCCGACCCCACCTGCACGTGGTGCCCCTGCCGATCAATAAACGAGGCTTTATACATTTTATTCTTTACCTGATCAGGAGAAGGCTTCGCAGGAAACTTATTAGCAGCAACGAGAAACACGTCAGGGTAAGGTTTCCCCCTCTTCACGTCTGGGTCAGAGGAGCCCCAGGTCTTGTGGCCAAAAAGATCGAAAAGCTGCTGGTGGTTCTGTGTCTTCAAGTCGTATGATTCTTTACTGCTGCTGGTCGCTAGCCCGATGGGGATATTGTGGTCGTGGAGGTGTTGCAGCAGCCGCTCAACTCCTGTAAATATTTTTTTCCTTTTAATTTTGGCACCGCAATCTTGTGCATTTAGCCAGTGTCAGGTAATTTATTACTTTATAAAGTAGTTCAAGTAAATTTCATAACATAAGTCAAAGTCAAGTAAAAGAGTCATGATCCTGTCATAATCAAGCCATGCCCTAATAAAGTGGTAGAAACTTTACTAGAACTTTATTAGAGATATTGGAATTTTGGACCGAAAGCGAAAATCGCGTTTTTCAACTTTGTATGATTTGCCTGCACTCATGTTCGTTCATTAAGTATTACCGGTTAAAAATCCACCATTATTACACACTAACACTCGAAGAATCACTGGTTTTAGAAAATAATCCAAAATCAACAACGCCATTTTTTTACTTTCGCGGCAAAACCCTCCTGTAAATATTACGATAGTTTTGTGTGTGTAAGGTACCTATGCAATGGCTTCAAGAATTTGGTTGAGAATAATTGAGATTGTCAAAAACTAAGTTCAAAGACTTGTATCGTGGTTTCTGAAAATATTCACATCACACAGGTAATCACACGCAGAACCAAAAACACAAATATCCCTAAGCAAAGTTCAAAATGTACCACATATAATAAACAGCAGCTAACTATAGATAAAAACACAAAAAAAAACTTTAATTACAAACATTATGTTACTACACGCTACAAGATTTTTAAATCCTACTAACTTTATAAATGTGAAAATTTGTGTGTATGTTTGTTCCTTCACGCTTTAACGGCTGAACGGATTTGGATGAAATTAGGAATGTACATAGATTATACCTAGGATTAACACATAGGCTACTTTCCATCTTGATAATAGCGGGCGAAACCGCGGGGCACGGCTGTGACACATAAAATTCACTTTCTATATCTGTTTGGACTTGTATAGTTACGTAACTTTTATATAAATTAACCAATTATTTAATAGATCGGCCCGCACACTCCCAGCCCTATCATTGTCATGGACATACCCTATTAGGGTCATGTGTTTACATATCAAGTGTAACCCATTTTTGTAAACATTACATATTGCAATAAATTATTGAATATTGAATATTAACGCCACGAGTAATTCCCATGGCAAGCCGAAAACTATCGAAAAATAAAATAATAAATAACTAATAATATTATAAATCCGAAAGTTTGTGTGTAAGTATGTTTGTTCCCTCTTCAAGCTTTAACGGCTGATCGGATTTTGGATAAAATTTGGAATGTAAATAGCTTATATCTAGGATTATCACATAGGCCTCTTTTTAACTCGATAACAGCGGGCGAAGCCGCGGGGCACGGCTAGTAATAAATAATTGTGCAGCGGTAGGACTTTTTTTGCAAATGCCTTTTCTATTGCCACATTCAGCCGTCAAACAGTAGGTAAACATTACTATATTTAACATTACTGTATTTCGGATTGATAGGCAATGTTTCTGGTGAAATTACAGGGCTTAAATACACATAATATATCAGAACGCCAGTGCTTTGCCGAGCAGGATTTTGACCTAAGTTCAAAACTCTGGGTGGCACTGAACTGGGCAAGCGTGCCGTTTCATCATTCAGTAAACATTAAAAAAAACTTACCAGGCATAACCAGACACTGCGGGAACAACTCCTCAAATATCTGCCGTGACTCCACCATGAACTCTTCGACCGACATCGGCAGACCAAGGTCGTCGATGATTATCTGCGAGAACTCCCGACTCTGCTGCCCCATGATCTTGCATTTCAACGCGAAAGTAAACTCTTTACCGTATCGAGATGCTATTTGTTGGAAACCGATTGTATAGAGATCTTCTGTATCTGAAAGCAGAAACCACTTTTTATAGTTTTAAATAATTCAAATATGTTTATAAAAACTGACTACCGTCATTTTCAACCGACTTCAAAAAGGGAGGTTTTCAATTCAACTGTATGTTTTTGTATGTATGTTACGTGATATCTCCGCCAATTATGAATCGATTTTGATGATTTTGTTTGCTAGATTATACGTCCCATATAAATTTTATCGAAATCAGTTCAGCCAAAACCAAAGTATAAGTGGTGAAGTCGGTTTTTTTAAACTTTACTTGCTATTTATTATTAGAGGCTCTTTTGAGTAGGACCAACTAGACACTATATGCTTTGAGATAAGTAGAAATAATCTAAATAAGTAGAAATAATATAAGAGATAAAATCAATGACTAAAGTAAAAATTTCCGAAGATAACACGCTTAAGTACAGTTGTTTGTCTTAGCATTACATCTTGCCCGTGGACCCCAAACTAGGCATATTAGCCTGTTATTTTAGGTGACCGTTATATAACGTAAAATATTTAAGATTCTTCTTATTCTACTTTACGTGCCCCTCCACTAGTCTCCTCTACTGGAGGTATGCCGTCAGCTCAGCGAAGGTCTCTGAATCTTGTGCCAAGCAAAATAGTTGTTCGACGATGGCAATGCTGATCCATTCACGATTGATGTCCATTTAAGATTGACTATTCGCTACTTGACAACTGTAAGTAACGTTCGAAGAAAAATTTTATTGAATTTCGCTTTTACGAGCGTATGTTTTATCTTTTTAGGATTCTGTACCTTAAAAAGAAAAAGCCCGTCTGTCTATTTATCTGTCAAGAATTTTTCTCAAGATTGCGTGGAAGTATTAAGTCTATTCATATCTAATCGGTGTTTAGGTCTACGGTCCATAGACGCTGTAAAACCAAGCTTCTAAGTCAAAGCAATAAAAAATACAGTCTTTAATGCCGCAACTTGATACTTGCAAATATAACAAAGGGTACTTCCCGTTAAACAAAAATCGAGGGCAAGAAACAGCACAAGCTAAAAAAATCCGAAAATCGTTAATCGAATAGGAAAACCAGTCAATCTTCGCAACTCGATTCCCGTCAAGGCAAACTCGAAAGGCCTACATATAAGTAGATAACCTAAGTTTGTACTGGACCCTCACCCCTGAGGTAACAAATATTCGACTTTGCATTCGACCTATTTAAGAATTAATGCATAAAAAGATCCACATTTATTAATTTCATTATTGACTCAACTGTATTCTGAATACACATTTTGGAATTTTATCATCCCAGAAACGTTTACAGGTTTACACTGCCATAAAGAAGAGGATGCTACTCAGGATAGTGTACCTATTTATTTTGCAGTGGTAGGACTTTTTCGCCGAGTCCGCCTGGGGCAGTACCATTGCCAGTCATTCAACCGCCAAGCAGGAGTATGCAAACATCACTGTATTTCGGATTGAAGTACAATGTGTCCAGTGAATTTACATGGCTTAGAGATTGAGATATAATATCTTAGGGTGACGACAGGAGTGCATTGCCGAGCAGGAGTTGGAACTATATCAGTTCAAAACTCTAGTTAGCACTGACCTGTAATGGGCAAGCGTGACGCTTACCATCACGCGAGCCTCTTGCTCGTCTCATCTCTCAATCACATAAAAAAATCTATCAACGACGACGATGCCCTAAGCCAGGGGTCGGCAACCTGCGGCTCGCGAGCCACATGCGGCTCTTTGTAAGTGAAGCTCCGGCTCGTTATTTCCATACGCAAATATTATTTATTAAAAAAGTCATTTAAAAAACAAGCTTAAATTAGCGTCATTTAAAAAACGTTCTGAATCAATTAACGAGGATAAGGAACAACTTCTATCGAGCCACTAACAAGCCTCCGAAGGTAGAAAAAATATACTTTTACACGGTTGAAACAAGTAAATTATGGGATGATTAGGTAGGTATAAAGCGTGCATAGCGTTTTCTATACTCATAGTACAGTAGGTATTATTGCTGGAATTAAGGATTATTGTTGCCAAGAAAAATAATTGTGGCTCTATAAAACTTTGAAATTTTGTAAATTGTAATTTTTGGTTCTTCCGTCTCATAAGGTTGCCGACCACTGCCCTAAGCTTATCTAACTTTACTATTGCATTTTGATTTCAAACATTTTATATATTACTTTATGATTAAAATATTACTATCTTTAAATGTAGTGCATTAGTTAGTAATTAATTAAAATAAGTACCTAATTATATCAGTAGGCTATATTGAAGAAATAAAACGCACAGTTCTTCACTATGGTACAACAAAATAGATTTAACATCCAATATCGGGGTGTCGAGCGCCGTGCTTTGCCGCGCAAGATGTTTTGTTTTGATTTTGTTAAACTTTGGATGTCACTGAATAAGCAAGAGAGCTTACCATCAGGCGAGCGACTTGCTCGTCCCGTCTCTCAATTACATAAAAAAGTAATTCTCCTTCGACTTTTCCTCTCATGTGGGTAGGCAACTTACTCAACAGCAGTCCATCCATATCAAATAAAACATGAGTAACGGGTTCAAAAACCATTTTAATTCACTGTTAATATTGTCACTTTAATATCACAATTTGCTTCACAACTACACGGTTACAGGTCTATCAACATACTGATGGTAAAAATAATTAGCGAGTGTCTTTTTGATTGAGAGGCCACGTTACGTCATCATCATGCTTAATACTTTATCTTATCTCTAGTACTGTGTCTGTGCTATACGTTTGTAAGCATCTTCTGATCTATTGTCACTTATAATAATTATGTACAGTCAGGAACAAGAACACTCAAGTTTTGACGTTAAAAAATAAGACTTCGCACATAGATTCATGTAACTATTTTGACCTGTTATTTTTTTCTTGTAATTTTGGTTTCGCAATCTTATTTAGCCAGTGTGAAGTAATAATATATTTCTAGTGTATTTCATATGAAAAGTCCTAGTCACAAGTCACTGTCAAAGTCAAGTAAAAGGGTCAAGGTCCAGTCATAGTCAAGTCATGCCCTAGTGAAGTGTTAGAAACTTTACTATTGGAGTTTTGGAGCGAAGGCGAAAATCACGTTTTTCAACTTTGTAAGATTCGCCTACACTTATGCACGTGGTTAATAATCCACCATTATTACACATTAACACTCGAAGAATCACAGGTTTTGGAAAATTATACAAAATCAACAACGGCTTTTTTTCACTTCGCAGCAAAACCCTTTTGACAAATTTCTTCTATGTTCTCTCTACATATAAAAGAATTCTATTGTCTTTTTATATTATAATACCCATATTTTTGTGGGAAGATTTTGTAAATAAGGACTAGCAAATGCCATAGATGAGTATATGTATGTATATACCTACAGTATTCTAATATTGTTGAACATGTTTTGAACTGCCCGTTGGCTCAGTTAGGTGCGCGTACACCTTATAAGCAGAGTATCGGGTTCGATTCCCGGTGGGAACACAAGTTTTCTTACGGAAAATTTGTATTGTTGGTTCTAGTTATGATTGTGTGTGTGATGTAAATGTTTCTGGCACCCACGACACAAGTCATCGAACTTAGTGTGGGGCTGTGAGTGTGAAAGCGTGTTTACTGTATACTGATACATACTTACAACTGTACAAATTCTAGTAGGAACTATACAAATATTACTTAAAGTAATATGCTCGTTTTATACAAACTATATACATAGATTTGTACTTAATGGACTACGATATAACACAGCTATATATTGCACTATTTATTATACATTTTCATAATTAGAAATCTCAAAAACACTAACAGTAATGAACTTAAGTATTTTTGCACATAATTATACATTTTCATAATTAGAAATCTCAAAAACACTATGTGATCTTAAGTATTTTTGCACACAAATGTACAATCTCTTTAGATACATCACTGACACGTTTTGATGTCAATATTTTGTTTAGTTTTACTGCAAAACATAAATCTACATCATAACTGTCGTGTTATTGTCATATATAATAATATATATAGGTATACAGAATAATTTGTAAGATACCATAAATACCATACCATATAATAAAGCTCTCATGCAGACCGTAACCCTTTGCTCATATTATTGTTGTAAGACTTTCTTCTGAATGCTATATTTTCTGTAAAGGGGTCGTCCATTGATCACGTGACGCTTAAAAGGGGGGGGGGGTCGAAAAAATCACGAAATCAATAATCGAAATCATATATACCGTCCGGGGTAAGTAGTGCACAATACTGCAGGGGGTGGTTTGGAATCGATAAAAGAGGAAATTTAAAAAAAAAATTTTTTTTTTTTTTTTTATTCGACTGGCCTGCTGGCCGACATTCACATTACGCCCAGAACCAAAAACACAAGTACCAGGTACCTACCTAATTACTTACTGAAGACAAGTATTTAGAATTAGACAGGTGTGGTTTGCTTCACGTGAAACATTGGTTCTCGTAATTCCTGAACCGCCTTTCAGTGTGACCTCTCGCCACATGTTAGTTCAATGACCCCGTAGCACTCGTAGCACTCACCTACTCTGGAAGCTATTGTTGTAGCGGCTGTCTACGGAGGGCCATACTTTACTTAACAATTACTACTGAACTGCCAGCAGGCCAGTCGAATAAAAAAAAAAATTTTTTTTTTTTTAATTTGCTCCTTTATCGATTCCAAACCACCCCCTGCAGTATTGTGCACTACTTACCCCGGACGGTATATAATATATAAATATAAAATATTATAAATAAAATATTTTATATATAATATTTTATTTATATTTTTATTTTATTATATATTTTTTTATTTATATTGTATTTTGTCTTTCAACGCGCGATTACTCTGATTTTTTTTAAGAGACTGTACCAAAGAAATACACGTGATTTTGGATCCTTCAGAAGGGAGGGGTAGTCTACAACCTCACCACATATCACCATGGGGTAGGGGGGATGGGGTTAAAAACTTGCTAAAAAGCACGTGATTAATGGACGACCCCAAAGATAATGCATTCTATACAATCTAAAATAATTGATAGTTGTTGAAACTACACTATTCCGCAAAGAACGGCATCGCACTCCGCGCCTCCGTGATAAATTGATAATGCTCGGCAATGGCAGTTGATACTAGACATTTTAGACTTAAAATAAAAGATAAATAACATATTTTAAAACGTATTTGGAAATTCATAAATTAGAATTTGCAACAGCAATCCCATGAAAGACGTTGGTTTTAAAGGTTTGAATGATGTACCAAAAAATTCCTGGTATTTTACAAATTACCCCAT
The DNA here is from genome assembly GCA_948107665.1 of Lomographa bimaculata. Taxonomy (NCBI): domain Eukaryota; kingdom Metazoa; phylum Arthropoda; class Insecta; order Lepidoptera; family Geometridae; genus Lomographa; species Lomographa bimaculata. Next base: position 8,531,609 of record OX403604.1, on the reverse strand, counting down.
ATTATGTATTGTTACATTACTAACGTAACATATTTACATATAATACAAATTAGACTGATTGGATACAATTGTTTATATAATAGGTTAGACTGCCTATGTACTAAACATATGTATAGCATAATTGAGTAGGTTCCTGCAAAGTAAGACATATACATAGCCTGGATCCGATTTGGATAGGTTAGATTAGTATAAGATTATGCATTAGGATGAGAGTCAAAATGGCGGGTTTATTTTAATAAATAAAATTGTACCTCGTTCCAAAATAATCTACCAAATTTTTACTATTCTGCTATACTTTACTTTACTTCGGCTATAAAAATCTATACCTCTTTAAGGGGCCTGCGGAAGTTGATTTGCCCATACAATCGTAATACCGAAACTATTTATAATTCAAGCATATTACCACCATACTGTGCTGTTATTCAGATTAAAAACATATTAATCTAGGTTCCTGGATAGTTTTTATTCCAAAATAATTACCTAAAACTAAATATAAACCAATTGATTTTCACACATTATTCGACGTAAATGTCGCATCTTTAACTTATTCGTTTTGTATTAAAAACAAACACATTTATTTTGTCATTACAACATGAACATAGATTATCAGGAACTATTAATGCAAAAAACAATGGCTAAACATGACATATCTATAGTTCGTTTCACAGACTCCCCGGCCTCTTAAGAAGGAAGTTTTAGCAAAATCAAGGTACACTCGCCATATTGACATCATAATTGCGGGTGAAATTTAAATTTAATTAAATTTTACAATATTTATCCATTGGTTTAGAAATCTTATTACATCAAAAATATGTACCTAAAAATATCTATCCTAAATTAAATCACCCACACAACCTTCCCAGATTATACTGTCCTCCGTGTACAGCTGAATTATGCGCCTAAAAATTTGGGTTAGAGAAATTATGGGAATAAATAGGGAACTGCTGGAACCTACTCGTTTATACGTTATCCCTGTAATTATGTATTTCTATATACTAATTGTGTCATATTATTTGCTTTATTTCTTATTTTATGTTATTATATAATAATTATTGTATATTTAAGTTACAAAAATATTAAAGATGGTTTATACGATCTTTAAAAAAATTACAATAATAAATTTGATTATATATAATAACACAGATACACTAAATGATGAAATCGTTGAAATAAAATATTCTTACATTTATTTAATGTACTTTTAATTGTATATAAATCTGTTTGACTATTTCAGTTTGTACTACTATTTTTTTATTTTTTTTTCTACCAGAATAAACAAAAGCGGATATAGATAATTAAGTACATATTATTTCCCCTAAGAAAAATAGTAATAATGTAAAAATATTTCCAAAAAGTAGACACTTATATTTACAACTGAGTTATTATAAGTGTTAAATAATAATTACCTAGCAAGGATTTGAGTATTTTTGTTTCCTTTCTATTTGTTTGTTGAATATCAATCTCTGCAGCCAGCATAATAACATTGTATTTTTTTTATCTCTGATAGGCTTGCGGAAGTGATCAAATCACTTCCACATGTTTATTAGACTATCGAATATAAGCATAGTGGTGTTTTTTACTACCTGACTACGACGAAGCAAAAGGGATGGTTATGATTTTAGCACCATGTGTAAGTATGTGTTTCTGTTTGTAATATATCCATGTATATTTGTTTGTACACAGTATATAAAACAATAACCAGGTTTTATATATTTGGTATCGTTTGGTATAGGTGAAGAGGTTTTTGATAATAAACAAACTAAATCTCTGGTACTCCATAGTGTAAATATCGTTACAAAAATATATCTAATTTTTATATATAACAAAGTGTAATGTAGAACATTTATTGGTTTTGAATTAAAGGAAGCCATTTTGTGGGTACTAGTAGTAACTTTTAGATTGTAAACCTTCATCTTGTTATGAATAAATAAACACAAAAATATATAACTACTCATCAAAAGGTGGCAGCCCAAACAGTTCCGGTTTGAATTCCTCCAAGCTGTCGATGACTAGTGTAGCCTCACTGGTCATGGATCGCGGCAGCCGAGGGTCGGGTACCATCACCACTTGCATCCCGGCTTCTCTGGCCGCCTTCACGCCATTCACTGCATCTTCAAACACCAAGCACTGAAATTTCAGAATAATTATTAAGGAACTAGGATAAGGGAAAGTTTAAATCAGTAACAAAACGGGCATTCATTAAGAAAGCCTATTATAAAACTATTGACTACATTAATGACAAGGATGCATGGAGGCAAACTGCACAAGCGCTTTCTAGCAGCTACATAATATAGATATACCTAGGTTAATATACTTATGTATTAGTGTTAAGGAATGATTTAAAAAATGAATGAAAAAATAAATGCGCCGCCGAGTTTCTTGCCAGGTTCTTCTCGAAATAGCTGTAATTTTGCGAATCTGGCAGTAGAGTCATTAACTTTCATGCAAGCCTCTTTGGGGTTCATGTACATACACGATTTTGATGTTGATCGGATAACCTTTTTTTATATAAGTGGATGACCGATTTTTTTTTTTTGTAAATGACGATTTCTAAAAATGAAACCTAGCTAGAACGATTTATCGCCCCCGAAACCTCCTGCATACTAAATTTCATGAAAATCGTTGGAGCCGTATCCGAGATTCAGATTATATATTATATACATATATACAAGAATTGCTCGTTTAAAGGTATTAGATAGATTGAGAGACGAGACGAGCAAGTCGCTGGCCTGATGGTAAGCGTCACGCCTGCCCATTTACAGTGTCATCCGGAGATTTTTTAACTTAAAACCTGCTCGGCAAATTACTGCGCTCGTCACCCTGAGATATTAGATGTTACATCTCTTTAAGTCCTTTAATTTCACTGGAAACATTGCCATTCAATCTCAAACAATAATGTTTGCATACACTACATGGCGGTAGTAGAATGTCTGGCAATACCTACATATAAAATAGTATACTATTTTACCTATAGGTATTTTATAACAGCATATTATGGAACAGCTTAGTCGGCGACCCAGAACCATCTTACGCTACATAAATGAGCTGGGATGGCTTGGGTAGTTGCCGTCATATGCACAATACACCCCAAGCGGGACGTCAGTGCAGGCCATATCACCTCTACTACAAATTAGAATTTATAATGTCTGGCAATAGTGTGGTACTGCCCCAGGCGAACTCTGCGAGTCTGCGTTCCCAGATAAGTACAATCTTGGAGTCTTCAAGTCGAGAGTGAATAGGTTTTATCTAGGCAAGCGTGCTTCATCGTCGACCGTATCGTAATCAGGTGAGGTAGTGGTCAAATGTTTGCCTATCGCAGATAAAAAAATATGATTGTATTTTATTTTTGTAGAAAGACAGCTATCGTAACAAAATATATTATTTTGAATTTATATACAACAAATAGTTGATTACAAGTCTTTACTTATAGTTCTGGAATTACTTACAAAATTAGGTAATTAAAAAATACCTACATATATACTGTCATTGGTAAATAGTGCACAAACCTGCAGGGGGTGGTTTAGAATCGACAACAGAGCAAAATAATTTTTTTTTTTTTATACTCCTAAAAAGTATTTTCTTTCTTACATACTGGTAAATTCATCGTGGCACAGACAGTTTAGAATAAACTATCAAATAAACTATGGCAACTTTTAGACAGCTGCTAAAATAATTGTACTCGTAGCAGTCATAACTGTTACGAGTGCTAAGGAATCATTGAACTAACATGTGACGAGAGGTCACAGCTGATCATGAATTTTATTAGTATTTGGTTAATTTTTATTGCCTTGTACTTCTTTATTTGAATTGTTTTTTTTTTTACCCGATAGGCAAGCATTTGACCACAATCTCACCTGATGGAAAGTGATGATGCCGCCGAAGATGTAACATACTTGCCTAGAAGGTACCTATTCACTCTTGACTTAAAGACTCCCAGATTATACCGTTCGGGGAACAAAGACGAGGGCAATTCATTTAATTTAATAGTGTTTTATTTAGCTAATTTTAATTTATATAATTCATATTTGAAAATTATTTATATACTTATTGGAATGTTCATAAAATATTAATTTAAATAAAGTATATAAATAAAATTAGCCATTCATTCCGTACTAGCATGCTTACCACATCAACCACATGCTCAGTTGCTAACAGAGTAGATAATAGTCAAACACCAATCAAAGATAAGAAATAAAAGTGTTAGATTATCGAACGCAGATAAGTATCAAGCTAATAAACTAATAATGCTTTAAAATACATTGTCAGCTTAAATGCTGAAATTGCACATGATGATGCAATGCTTTGTTGCAAATGGTTGAATGTATAACCACTCGAGTAATAAAATATAAAGAATGCCGACTGTTTTATCATAAGTGTTTATTGTATGTTAGTGTCATAAATGATTAGTTCCTTTATATCGTCTAACTGCTGCAATTGTTACCTATTTTTTATTCTAAGTCTTATAGCAGCACCACACAGGACGCAGTTGGCTCAAATGGATGGCGTGCGGGTTCTCGGGCACGGTTGCCTCTCCGTATAATAGTCCATGTGGCACAGCATATAGGGTGTTAAGTTTTTTATACAAACTTTAAATGGGCAAATATAAGTTAATAGGTAAATTTGATGACAAGCGACCCGCCCCGGCTTCGCACGGGTGTAATTTAAAATAATTAAACGTAAAAGCAAAGGTTAAAAAACCGACTTCACCGCTTATATTTTGATTTTAGATTGATCGCTTTCGATAAAATTTATATGGGTCTGAAGTATAATCTACCGAACAAAAAAAAACATCATAATCGATTCATAATTGGCGGATATATCGCGTAACATACATACTAAAAAAACATACAGTCGAATTGAGAACCTCCTTTTTTGCCATGTAAATTATATCGAAATCGATAAAACCAAAATATAAGAACATAATTGACTGTTTGCTAATTGTAGGTGAATTTTCTAGGTTACCTTTTCCACTGGTGGTTTATCGGGGAACCTTTCAGCAGCAACTAAGAAAATATCAGGATACGGCTTCCCCCTCTTCACTTCAGGGTCTGAAGAACCGAACACCTTGATTGGGAACAGTGAGAACAGGTCCTGGTGATGCTTGTTGGTCTTCAGCTCATAGGTGTCTTTAGCTGAACTTGTTGCCAATGCAATAGGGATTTTGTGCTTATGTAAATGTTTTATAAGTCTCGTAGCACCTAGAAATAGTCATAATATGATACTAGGGTGTATGTTCTAATATATAGTTATACATTTCAAAAAGAAATTATGTTTTCAAACACTCTAATATACAGAATGTTTGTGTGTGTTTGTTATTTATTCACCTCAGCGTAAAAGGCAGACATTTAATCAACTACAACAAAGGGTAAGCTAGCTTCATGTGGCTTTCTCAGCGTTTTGTCTTAAAAAGTATATGTGTTAATCGTCAAGTATAAGTTATACATATATGTACATTCCAAACTTCATCAAAATCCATTCAGCTGTTACAGCATGAAGAGAAAACAAACATACTAACACACAAACTTTTATATCAGTGTGATAAACAAAAATGGAAAGTTGATAGATTTCGTAGTATTTCTGATGAAACATAAGTTGACATATGTATGTGAACATTGAAATCCCTGTCTGTCCTGTAATGTAAAGCTGGCTTCCAACCACGGTGCGTGATTCTACCGATTATCACGCACGGCCGACAACCAAGGACAGCCACGCACTGCACACAAGGCTCTTCCAATGGTGCGTGTCAGTCTGTGTGTCTTGAGATTCGCAGTGTGATCGGATTGGACGCATCGCACCAAACTTGTCTAAGCTGCCACAAATAGAAGATACTCCATGGTGCGTCGTTGAGGGCTGGTTGGAAGCCAGCTTAAGATTATCAAACTTTCACATTATATAAATAAATAATAATAATAAATGCTTATCAATCAATGATAGAGTATATTGCCTATCTTACGTAACGACTTTTAAGCCCAATAAAAGCCATAAAATACATTTATAGTGTCTTTGTTTAGAGGTCAAATGCAGCCGTATTTATAAAAAAATATTAATCAGTAAATATATTACATAGTGAATAAAAATACCAATCAAAATCAAAATCAAAATCGTTTATTCACATGGGCCCCAAAGAGGCACTCATGAAAGTTAATGAATCTATTGCCAGATTCGCAAAATTACAGCCATCTCGAGAAGAACCTGGCAAGAAACTCGGCGGCGCATTTTTTTTCATTCATTTTTTTTTTTAAAACATTCTTAATTTCTAATACATAATTTAAAGATTTATATATAATAAGTTAAGACAATTATACTATTAAGAGTAGAAAGATATCATGTAGTCCAACATTGCGTAAATAAAGACGATAGATCTATTGTAATTGATGCAAATTATGTGTGTTGCACCTAATTTATGTAGTCCACATCGTAAAAGCTAGTCAAATATCTTCCCACTTAATAACATCATTGGTAAAACAAATCTATAAATGAGCTATTTACTTACCTGGCAGTACTTGTGCATCAGGCATTAATACATCCATCTGGTCACGAGTCTCCTTCATGAACTCTTGGGGGGACATTGGTATCTCAAGCTTTGCTACAGCAAGTTTTGCAGCTTCAATAGCTTGAGTACCCATCAAGGTCACCTTGAGTTCATAAGTGTATTTTTTACCAAATCTTGATGCTACATTTTCATATGCTATTGTGTACAAATCTTCGGTATCTATGAATCACAAATATATTTTGTATTGGCCGTAAAGTGATACAACATAAAACGTTTTTTAACGTAAGTATTATAATAAGGCAGATCCTACATTAAAGTCTATCCTGGAACCAGTAGCTGATGAAATCGTAGGCCTATCTATGTAAAAAAAAAAAACAACTGACCTATCATGACATGATTAACAAGGTTAAAGTATGTTCTGTGAGGCTAGTAATGAAGATGGGTGACTATCGAAGGCATTTTAAGACAACCTAATCTAAAAATTGTAAAAAAACTGAATTAAAATTTTTAGCAAATCAGTTTATTTTTTGGTTTTTCTCCTTGAATCTGTGTACAAAGTTCTAAATACTGTATTTATTTTGTTTCAACAGCTTACCCATTAAGAATGTGCGTCAGTAAAAATAGGCTTCATTCAGGCGTTGTGAGACATAGGAGAGTAGTAGTTAAGCCTTGTCAGATACCTTCAAACATTCTAAACAATCTCAATACAAGAGTCTCCATTATATGTGGTTTTTTAAGCTTTGCTTGCGTTTAATTATCCTATCACAGAAAAAAAAATTAAGTAAATTGCAAAAATATTTTTACAGAAGCTTAACCAAGGTAAAGTAGTTATTTTGGTAATGAGTGTCTAGTAATAATATTCCTGGGTTAATATTAAGTATTTTAATATCCTGTGAGAGACCATTTTCTGTATTTTTTAAAAGGAATTTTGATGTCACCCTATTATATCACTCACAGATTGCTACATTGTATTATAGTATTTTTATGATTTATATATGTATATATTTTTTATTGTTTTAATTTTGTGCATATTTTTTTATTTTTCTGTGAATAATTAACATTGGGTATTTGATGTATAATCAATGAAATAACAATCCTTTAACTATCGTAATTGGTGAAAGCATGTACCGTTTTCATTAAAGTAAATAAATATATAACTAATTTACTGAAGCCTTACCCAATAAGGCCATATGCAGACTGATAGAGGACCCGGCGATCTCCACAGTGCACATGGGCCGACCGACCAATGTCTTATTATAAAATAATGAAGTATAACCTTATAATATATTATTGGTGCGCATTTTGAAAGTTCCTTTGTAGGAAACATTATATTGACTTTGTATTTTTATTTGCAGCTTAAATGTTTATAGTTTTAATTCAGTTTTACAAAATATAGGCTAAGTATAGGCAAGATCATATAATATGGAGATTTATGACTAAAATATAAACAGTACTTACTCAATATTAGACCATCCATATCAAAAAGTACGTGGGTAACTGATTTTAGTGTCATTTTAAATGTAAATATCAAAATTCTTCTGTAAAATTAAAACGATTATAATAATTTTATTCTTGTATCTTGTTCCCAGATTCACAGAGTACTATTACTTCCCGGGTCTTGACTTGAAATGAATAATATTTCATTTTTGACAAAGAGTACCAAAGATAATATAATCAATCACTCTGATTAAAGAGTACAATATTATGTACTTTGTGAATTTTTAAGAGAAGTAATAAACGAAGAATAACACAAACTTAGGTAACGTCAATTAATATGGCAATCCTTAATTATTATACTATGTGATTATTAATTATACCAGGAAAAACGTGGAGCCGTAGATTTAAGGTATATAACTACAAAATAAACAAAAGAACTAAAATTATATTCACCCATGATTAAGTATAGAACTTTCATATCTCTTATTCATACTATATATCTTATCTTATACATATATAAAATATAAATTACTCAGGGCCTTGTGTACATATGGCACACCAAGAAAGTTACGTAATGACTAGTGGCTTAGACTTTTGTGCTGTACATAGTTTATACCTAGGATTAACACAAAGTCTACTTTATAACTTGATAACGGGCGAAGCCGCGGCGGCTAGAAAAACTATTAAAATGGGCAATTATTTGCCTAAACACAGAATGTATATGTAGGTTATCCTACTATCCTACTAATCCTACTAATATTATAAATCCGAAAGTTTGTGTGTAAGTGTGTAAGTATGTTTGTTCCCTCTTCACGCTTTAACGGCTGAACGGATTTGGATGATATTTGGAATGTACATAGATTATACCTAGGATTAACACATTTAGCTACTTTTTAACTTGGTAATAGCGGGCGAAGCCGCGGGGCACGGCTAGTTAATAATATATTATTTTTGGGGTAATTTTTTGTTATGCCTGGCATTATTCCTAGTCATGTAGTGTAAAATAGGGCGGCTTACATTTTTTGATCCAATTATATGATAAGATCAAGAATTATTATTTATGACGTCTAGGATCAAGTTTGACGTAGATTGTTTGTATTCTCTTTGGTTTGTTTATGGTTTGTTTTCTGATTTTGTGTTGTGTTCACGTTTTGTATTTCGTGTTTGTTTTGAAATATTTCTACTCGTCAAACGCGTGTAGAAAACAGATAGCTTAATTGTAATACAATCTTTTGTTCAGTACGTGTTAAGGAAGTACTAAAACTATCTGAAATTCAAGTTCTTAGTTCATACACTTACTTGGTTACTGGTGATCCAATTCACACAGTTTAGTTTTAGTTTCATGTTATGATGGAAGGCCCTGGAATGAGCTTGTTTCAAGGAGCTGCCAGCATCCACATAAATAACAGTGCCCAAGACAGGCTTGAAGAGCAAGAGGAACTTGAAGATCAGAAGAGACGCAATGAAGAAGTAAGTGCTCTGGCAGACTTGGGAACCTAGTACAGCTAAACATCTTCGAGGGATTTTTATTTGCAGAAATCAATAAAAAATTTACTCATTGAATAAACTTTTCAATAATTCTGTACATGCTGCTTTCTACTTTTTTACTAATCTATCTTATCTACGTGTGTTTGAAATGAGGTATCTTGGTAATTGTTGGATAAATATTAATGAGATTTGGTAAGTATTCGGATATTCCATACTTTGAAATGCTCATTTTATATAGATCAATGTAAGCATCGCTACAAGCTCAACTATGAAGACCAGTCAACTGCCCTTATGTCATTAGTACTTAGATATCATATGTGAAAACTGCCATTTACCTCACAGGACATTCTTAATATAAAATATCTTAAATACTAGCTGTGCCTCTCGACTTTCTCACCATTATTATTATACAATTAGTTTTCAGTAGAATTAAGTTTTGTAAACTAAACTATGTGAATGAACCTTACTATTAAGAAAATTTACTATTAAAAATCTTGATATTTTACAGTTGAAACACAAGCTTGCAAACGCCTTCGATGACCTATTAGATGATGATGAAGCTAGTTCAGTAAACAGCAGCGGTAATTTCACTCTAGACGCTGCTCAGAATAGTGGTAAGCATTCTCTCTAACCAGCTAATTGATCCCCCTTAGCTGTGTGGTATAACACCTAGCTGCCTGTTGAATTCCATTTGTTTTCTGCATCATTTATATTACTAAGGCTGTGCACAAAAATCACTTTCACAGTTCACAGAGTTAATTCTCCCATGCCCTTTTTACTGTCCAATAACAAGACAAACTATCAAATCGTTGGTGATAGTCCAATACCGCGTAACCAACAGTGGCTAATACCGCGGAAGTACAAAAGTAGCAAATTTGAGATTTCACGGTTTTGGACGAATTGCTGAAATCCTCAAAACTATAACATGTCAATACGGGTAATAAAGATATTCAGTTTTTTTGCTCTCCTGAAAACTTCGCACTCCATACTTTCGCGGTATCAGCCACTGTTGTTTACGCGGTATTGGACTATCACCGACGAAATGTCATGTGACATCTCCTGTTTGGTTGAAGCTTTCCATTTCTACATTCATCATTTGTATGGCGAAAAAGTGGAACTCATTGCCTGTGTCTTGGTTTCCTGTATGGTATAACCTGATTACGTGTGAAGACTAAAGTAAATACATAACTTCTAGGCAAGAATGCTTCATCTTCAACCACATCAATACTTTTCATCAGGTAAGATAGTGGTTAAATGCTGGCTTATCTAGCAGAAAAAAATAAATTGGTTTAAATATTTTTTTCTACCGACTTCACAAAAAAGGAGGAGATACTCAAGTCATCTGTATTTTTTTATTTGTGTTACCTCATAAGTTAATTTCAAGTGAACCAATTTTGAAATATTTTTTTTGTTTTAACAATGTTTCTTTTTAATTGGTCCCATTTAAATTTGATCAAGATCTGATCAGTAGTTCTTGAAATATCGTCAATAATGTGTGTTTAGTACATCTAATCTGATCAAAGTTCCGAAGATAAATCAGTGAAGTCAGTTTTTTTTAGCTTTGCTTGCGTTTAATTATTGTAATGTAGACATCAAATTGATTACACTTTATACATATTTGTAATTTTTTATTTGCATGCTTAATAAAGGCATTGAGAGGCAAGAGAATGCACACGGGACCAATATTGTTTTTTTCATCATCTTGTATTGTTTATCAATGTACACCTGTATTCTGATGAATAAATGATTTGATTTGTCGCCTGCCATTCAATGAACGAAATAAACGATCTTCAATATAAAAGATCTTCTATGTCCACTTAGTCAGGTGGGCATAACATCTTCCCTTGGAGAAAAAGTATGAGTCGAGGATATATTCTCTACTACTAACAAATGTATATTCAAGGTCAACATCCTAGACCAGGGCTGCCTCCTACCTACATCGAATCCCTAAACCATCTTAAGGAACATGGAACAGAATCTCCTAAGCCTTACTGTGAGACTCCGAAGAATCATATACCTCATATGCGACATCAGGAGGAACCCGTCAAATTGCAGTTTAGTCCTTATGGAGCTGGAGATGGCCAGAATAATTACTATCAACAGGAGTTTAGAGGTAAGTTCCATTTTTACCGACTTCAAAAAAAAGGAGGAGGTACTCATTATATGTGTTACCTCATAACTTCTTCCATATGGTTCCATTTAAATTTGGTCAAAATCCGTTCACTAGTTTTTGAGTTATTGTTAATAATGCGTGTTTAATACGTTGAATCTGATCAAGGTTCCGAAGATAAAGCGGTGAAGTCAGTTTTTTAAGCTTAACTTGCGTTTAATTATTTCAAACTTGCAATGTATGTGTGTTTCTTGTGTGTATGTGAGTATACATGTATGTTTGTCCGGGTGGAATCTTGAAACTGAATTTTAAATCAGTTATCTGCAATATGCTGAAATTTGGTATACACACTTATTTTGGATGACAATGCATATTTAGCTGTGTGATGTCATTCTAAATCCAACATGGCGGAGCACCCAGATTGCGGACAAGTTATTTTTAATGCACTCCTACAATGTGGGTATCAAATGAAAGGGCTTGCGGAGAATAATACAATTATTTCATTTTAGGTCACATAAATGGAGTGAACAACTTTGAAGCCAGGCAAGAATATATGAATAGCGAACAGTTGAAAGTAATGTATGAGGTAAATAATTTCAATTAATACGAGGCAAGATCTTAAGGGTATATGCAAATATTTTTTGTGCTTTACATCAAATGTTTACGTTAATACATTTATTTCAAATTTTAAAAAATCTGTTCCATAAAACTTAAAAGCCCCAGGTTTTCTCTGCAACTTGTTTGACCCTGCATATTAAGATGTTATACATTTTTTTTGAGCCGATAATAGCCTATATATATCGGCATAGTTTTCACCGTATAGTTTGCACGCTAAACAAGTTTTTATCTCTTAACTGTGATAATTTGACGGATTTCTGAACTATGTTTATCTATCTCTATATAACGTTTTTTTGCTTTTACACTCAAAGCCCCACCCTAAGTTCAATGACTTGTGTCCTGAGTGCCGGAAACATTCACATCACATACACAGTTATAACCAGAACCTGGAACACAAATTTTCCTTGGGTAGATAACTTGAGTGTTCCCTCTGGAAATCAACCAAATGCTTAGAAGGCGAATGGTTATCCAACTAAGCCAACAGGCAGTTTTTACACTTCCAGCAAGAGTATGTTTGTATCTTAACGGACTCACCATCACGGAAATGTTGAAAATTTAGAAGATTGTTATAAAATGGTTTCTGAATTTAGATAATTGAATGTAACCATAACACCTTAGGAGGCGTCCATTAATGACGCGAGGTGTTAATGGAGGGGAGGGGGTCGAGCCTCACCCAATCTCACGTGTGGGAGAGGGGTTGTCTCAGCAAAAAAAATACATGATATTTATCATGTATTTTATTTGCAATAAACAGTGTAAAATTACGGGAAAACTGGGTTTAATTAAGTAAAAAAAACTATTGAAATATGGCTAAATCATATAGTTAGTAGGGGTTGGTCTTAAATAAAAATAATTTAACATCATGTGTGTTAAATAAACTCAACGGAATCAAGCACAGATTAACTTATTTACATATACGCATTTTGAAAAATCTCACGTGAGTTTAGGGGAAGAGGGAGGGGTCGAGCAAAATACAACCTACTAAAACTGACTTTTAATTTAGACGCATCTGCTACAAGTCATAACACATACTAAATAGTAAAGACATTTCTGATGTATAGAACTCAATTTTATGACGGCAGTATAGCTATCCATATTACACATTACAGATGCGTGTCAAGGAATGCCAGCAGCTAGCTTCTCAGATGGAAAAGCTGGACACAGAGATTGACAGCCTGCGCGCGAGACTGGCAGCGGCTATCAATGACAGAGACAAGGCTGAACTATCACTGCAAGAAGCTCATCATTTACTTGGTAGATAATTACTTTATACACTATAAACATACTGCCACTTGGCTTATTTGGGTGAGCATTCACCTTCTAAGCAAGGGTATCGGGTTCGATTCTTGATAGGAACATAAGTTTTCTCTCCAAGGAAAATTTATGTTTCTGGTTCTGGTTGTGATTGTTATGTGAATGATTCCAGCACCCATCTATATTCCTATAGGCTCTTAAGTATCAGAAGTAGTAGTCATTGAGTCAGTTTTATCACACTTCCTACTAATCCTCTCATATTATAAATCCGAAAGTTTGTGTGTAAGTATGTATTTTCCCTCTTCACGCGGTAACGGCTTAACGGATTTGGATGAAATTTGAATTTACATAGATTGTACCTAGGAATAACACATAGGCTACTTTTTAACTTGATAATGGCGGGCGAAGCCGCGGGGCACGGCTAGTAATATTATAAAGGCGAAAGTTTTAGTCCGTTTCTATGTTTGTCAATTCTTGACGCTCAAACGGCTGGACCAATTTTGATTAAATTTGGAATGGAGGTAGATGATACCCTGAATTAACACATAGGGTACTTTTTATCCCGGAATTCCCGCGGGTAAAACCGCTGGGCGCAACTAGTTGAGTATGTAAGTTTACCAAGATTATTAACGTTTACAGCTTCAAGCCAACACAAAATGCTTGAACTTGAGCAGCAAGTACAAAAGCTAACAGAAAAACTGGTAGAAAGCGACCAAGAAAAGGAACAAATGAAAATGGAGCTCCGATCATCAAACATCAGCTTACAAGACCTACAGCAGAGGCTGCATACGTTACAGGTATGCCAATACTCGATATGCCAAATAGCATGCAAGCATGGCAACGAACGAAGCGTTTTGCTTCCCCATTCATTATGCGAACCGCAAAAGAATGGAATTCCTTACCTGAGTCTGTGTTTTCTGATAAAAACAATATGGAAGTCTAAGTCGCGAGTGAATAGGTATCTTCTAGGCAAACGTGCTTCCATCGTCGACCGCATCGTTGCTTACCATCAGGCGGGATAGCTTTAATGTGGATGGCATAACATTACATGAACGCTTTCACATTCACAGCCCCACATTAAGTTTGATGATTTGTATCGTGGGTGCCGGAAACATGCGCATAACACACACAATTTTTATTTCATTGTAAACTGTTTTCTTGTATTTATTTATGTTATGTTTTGTTGAAGTGAAAAGTTCTTTAGGCGCGTTGTACTCTTTTTGAGTGAACAAAAATAATGGAACTCGCGTCATCGTCACCTAACGCTTTCCATGACCTATATGTATACTGTGTATATATGTATACTGTGTATATATTATATGTAGTTTCCACTTCTATCGGCAGTCCCCAAAGATCTCCCCACATGTTTTTTTTATTGTGATAAAAATACTATTGGGATTTATTCCTAGTGAGAGCAAAAAAACGTGCTCTCACTAGGAATAAAACCAGACACCCGCCGAGTAGAATATTACATTAAAAAATGTAATATTGTTTGTTTTTATAGGTTGCTCATACTCATGATACTGATGCATTGTTCAGGGAACAGCAAGACAGGTAAGTACTTGGACATTCAGAATGGAATATTAATATCTTAATTAAATTTAGATATACTACATTTATATTGTTTTCAGACATAGAGATGAAATGGATAGGCTACAGAGTGACCTCACGAAGGCCAAGAACCGACTCGACGAAAAAGTAAGTTGCATTCTGTAGAACTTGCTATACTGATATACAATTATATTGTTATTAAAACTATTGGAGACATTAACTCAACACTAACTTTTGATATGTTACTTGTTAAAAACTTTTTTAAAGAGAAGCTTTTAGAAGTCCGCCATATTGGATTTAAAGTGACGTCACTTTATTTTTCGAGTTTTTCTCAGCAAGCCCTTTAATTTGATACCCATATTGTAGTAGTGCATTAAAGAATACTTGTCCTCAATTTTGTGTGTTCCGCCATGTTGGACTTAGAATGACGTCACACAGCTAACCATGCATTGTCATCGTAACTAAAAGGTGAATACAAAATTTCAGCTCAATCGGTTGAAGATATCTGCTTCAAAATTGAGTTGCAAGATTCCACCCGGCAAACTGTCCAAAAGGCAGAGGTTTTCAGTTTGTAGAATTATCCCACATGTTGTCTTTTTTATCCCAGATAGGTAAGCATTTGGCCGCTATCTCACCTGATGATGCGGCCAAAGATGTAGCATGGTTACCTAAAAGATACCTATTCACTATAGACTTGAAGACTCTCAGACTATTTTGTCTCGTTATTTTGTCTTGATAAGTAAGAATCTTTATTTTTATTCTTATTAACTGAACAAATTATTGGCATTGCCTTTCAAAATCAAAATCGTTTATTTGCATGGGCCCCAAAGAGACACTCATGAAAGTTAATGACTCTACTGCCAGATTTGCAAAATTACAGCCATCTCGAGAAGAACTTGGCGAGAAAATCGGTGGCGCATTTTTTAAAATCATTCTTAAACACTAATACATAATTATATGAACTATATTATGTAGTCGCTAGAAAGCGCTTGTGCAGTTTGCCTCCATGCATCTTTGAATGTATTGAAGTTTAACGTTGGTATTTTTTCTTTGCATTTTTTGTGTGAACTTAACAGATTTTATTATAAGTGAGTTTTGGAAGGATATATAACTTGTCAGCTTATTAGTGCAATTGTCCCTTTATCTGATATTTTTATCAACAGGAAAACGAAATAAAAACCCTTGAAAGACGTTGCAAAGAACGAGATAGAGAGAAAGAAGAGATTCTCATAGATAAAGGCGCGACCATCAACAGATTAGCCAATGAATTAGAGCAGGCGCAGAATAGATTGGTTAGTGGAGAGAGTGCGAGGCTAAAGGAGAGAGTGGGACAGCTGACTTCAGAGAGGAATGCCGCTAAGGAACAAGTTAAGGAACTAGGGGTGAGTTTGTATGTTATTAGTAGTTCTCACGTTATAGATAAATTGCCAAATGATTGAAACAATGCTTGATTCAATCAATTTGGTGGGTGCGCGAGGCTTAAAGAGAGAGTGGGACAGTTGACTTTAGAGAGAAATGCGGCTAAAGAGGCATGTTAAGGAACTTTAGGTGAGTATCCTATTAATATTATAAACCCGAAAGTGTGTGTGTGTGTTGTGAAGTTTGTGTGTATGTTTGTTTCCTCTTCACGCTTTAACAGCTGAACGGATTTCAATGAAATTTGGAATGTACATACTACATAGTTTATACCTAGGAACTTTTTAACTTGATAATAGCAGGCGAAACCGCGGGGCTTGGCTAGTTGTATATAAGTAGCTTGTAATTCACGCGTTTATAGACAAACTAGCCGTGCCCTGCGGCTATGCCCGCTATTATCAAGTTTAAAAGTAGCCTATGTGGTAATCCTTTGTACATTCCAAATTTCATCCAATTCCGTTCAGCCGTTAAAGCGTGACTAGGGAACAAGCATACTTACACACAAACTTTCAGATTTATGATATTAGTAGGATTGGCAAAATAATTAAAACAGTATTGAGTAAATAGGTATCTTCTAAGCAAGCTTGCATCAGGTGAGATTGTAATTAAAAGTTTGCATATCTAGAAAAAAAAACAGGCATTGATTAGATTAGTGCATAATCCCGTGCTGCAAAGTGATGATTGCGCTTACTTAAAAGATAACCATTATATATCTAACTAGCCGTGCCCCGCGGCTTCGCCCGCTATTATCAAGTTAAAAAGTAGCCCAAGTGTTAATCCTAGGTATAATCTATTTACATTCCAAATTTCATCCAAATCCGTTCAGCCTTTAAAGCGTGAAGAGGGAACAAACATACTTACACACTTACACACAAACTTTCGGATTTATAATATTAGTAGGATTAGTAGGATTCATAGCTACCGTTTTATAACTTTAATGGTTTTACTTGTTCATTGAAATAAATGCTCATCTATTTTTCCAGTCTAAATTAGAAGTGACAGCCCACGAGTTGGTACTATATCGGAATAAGTTAGCGGCCAACCAGAAAGAGTACGAACATTGGCGATCCACGCTGCAACAGATACTGACGGAAGCAATGCCAGACAACACTTATTTTGGTAAGGCTTTAATGGAACAGATGGTACATTTAATGTAATATTTAGAACCAACCAGGTCGTTTTTTTATCGAACCTTCTTCACGCTTAGAAGGCGAACGCGCATCCTACTGAGCCAACAGGCAGTTTATAATTTCGAAAGTATTTTGCTGTATGTTTTGTTTGTGCTTTATTGAATCTTTGTTCTAGCTAGTTCTGTATAATGTATAAGTTTATTTCAAATAAAGTAAGAAACATTCAGAAGCATCTAGTATGTGATTACTTAAATAACACAAGTCTTCTTAAGTAACAGAAATCTTATTAAAGTGATGACAAGTAACAATAGGTATCTAATGCATACTGAAATAGCATGAGAATTTGTAACCCTAGCTCCCACACTAGGAAAACCTGTGTCGTGGGAGGTAGTTCTCTTTCGTTTTAGGTATATAAAAGTAAAAATAAAACACAAAGGTTAGTCAACGAGAGGGAGATATGTATGATGTGTGTGTGCGTGTGTGTGTTGTGTATTTTATATATGTGTTTTAATAATACGGACAAGATTAATGGTTGCGTGTTTTGTTTTATGTCATGTGGAATGTTTTGTTTTGTAAGGAATTATAGGTATAGTTTAAGTTATAGGTAAAAATACAAGTGACACATAAGGAGGAGTAAACTATATATCATGTGAACCCAGCCTCCAATACATATAGTACAGAGCACTTACGCTGCGTCAGTCAGATAAATTTTATTCGATTTTGATAAAAGGGCCTGATTTATCTTCGTAATACAGCGTTTTGATAAGCTTAATTAGCAAATGTTAGGTATGTAGCTAAACTGCCCGGCATCGCCCGGGTAATAGAAAACATAGCCTACGACACTCACAAATAACGTGGCTGTCTATTGGTTAAAGAATATTCAAAATCGGTTCAGTAGATCTAGAGATTACCCCACACAAACTCACATTTACCTCTTTATAATATTAGTATAAAAAGGAGGAAGAACTATGTTAGACTTTATGTATTGTTTTTTATGTATGTTCACCGATTTCTCCCCCATTTGTGGACCGATTCTCAAAATTCTTTTTTGTTTGGTAGATTATACTTGAGAGATGGTCCCATATAAATTTTATCGAAATCGATCAGGCCAAAACCAAAATTTAAGCGGTGAAGTCGGTTTTTTTAAGGCTAACGTTTAAATTATTTCATTTTAAAATGTATATATTTTAAACTATCACAGTTTTTCACATTTCTAAAATTACTCCAAATTGTATAATAGTTTTATTTAGTTTCATAACTTCTGTTTCAGGAGAACCGCCATCGCCTGGCAAATTGACAACTTTGAAAGAAGTACTGAGCCGATATAAAACTCAAGTACAGAAGCTGCCCGCACTACAAGAGGAAATCAGTAAACGGTAATTATAACGCAGATTATTATAATAGGTCGCACAAGTCGATCTCAACTGCCCGTAGTGCCCCTGCTGATCTATCCATCTAAAATAAAAAGGGAAAGATATTATGAGCTAGTTGAGCCCCGCGGTTTCGTCCGCTGATGATGATGATGATTAAAGTAGCCGACGTCCTAATCCAAAGTATAAGCTACCTACATTCCAAATTTGATTTAAATCGGTTAAGTAGTTACGAAGATACGTGGTAACAAACATTCACACACACACAAACTTTCGCATTTGTAATATTAGTAGGATTTTGGATACATCCATAAAAATCAACAGTATTATTGATTTCTAGAGTTTTTTAACAATATATTTCACTCATTAGATTTGGGTGCATAATAATATAAAGAAACATAAACGTAGCTTTTGATACCAGAGATTGATTGAGAAATAAATTCAATGGCTTAAATTATTTTAATTATTTATACGCTTCCACACTCACAGCCCCACTCTAAGTTCGATGACTTGTGTTAGGGGCACCGGAAACTTTCACATCACATGTACATCACACCCATATATCATCAGGTGAGATAGTGATCAAATAAATAAATAAATGCTTGTCTAATGAGCATAAAATATATATTTAATGTGTGTTTTTTAATCTAATTAGTTAGCTTATCAGTGAAAACTTTTAATTGGCCTTAGTTTAATAGATATTAATTATTTCATGTACCTAGCTGTTAGTTTTCCAATAAAAATAAAATAAAATAAAAAACCCTAGAACTGGAAACACACATGTTACACACATAGTTCTAGGTTTTTTTCACAACCAAAATCAGAAACACATATTTCCCTTGGAGAGAAAATTGTGCCCACCGGGAATCGACACCGATACTCGATGCTTAAAAGACAAACACGCAACCAACTTAGCCAACGGGCAGTTAATAATATCTTTTACCTTTACTATACTTAAGATTGTATACACTCTTTAAGTTGTGTTGCATTCGCCTTCTAAGCAGAGGTATCGGGTTCGTTTCCCGGTGGGAACACAAGTTTTCTCCCCAAGAAAAAAAAATGGTGTTTCTGATTTTGGTTATGATTGTATGTGTGATGTGAATGTTTCTGGCACCCACGACACAAGTCATCGAACTTGGTGTGGGGCTGTGAGTGTGAAAGCGTTTATTTATTATAAACTTTTATAATAACAATATTCTAGCGAAAAGAAATTAGAACAGCATCGGAAGCAAGAATCGGAACTGAGATCGAAAATGGAAGAACAAAAGGGCATAGAAATGCAGCTCAATTCGCGCCTCGCTGTGTTGCAAAACAAGCTGGATTTACTAGGTAGCAACTCGGATAGCGAGCTGTTAGAAAGCTATAAACAGCAGAACGAGCAGCTTAGAAACGAAATGGAACATGTGAGAGCTGAACTTAAATCGGTGCGTATTTATTTTTAATATTAAGATAAAAGACAAACATCTGATTGTAAGCGCCTTTAACACTCCCGCCTTTGTATATAGAAATAAGTGTCACCCGAAACTAAACTAAATAATTTAACGTAAGCAAGCTTACTAAAACCTAAGTCACCGCTTTTTTTTCGGAAATTTGATCAGATTAGATGTACTAAGATCCTGCTTAAATTTAAATGGGGACAATTGGAAACCAACATCTTTCAAACAAAAATATTCAAAATCGGTTCACGTGGAAAGAAGTTATGAGGTAACAAAAAAAACACACATACAGTTGACTTGAGTATCTCCTCCTTTTTTGTGAAGTCGGTAGAAAATTGCCCGAACCTGATTGCATATTCAAATATTTATTGTACACTAGCCGAGCCCCGCGGCTTCGCCCGCGTTAATTAAGTTAAAAAGTAGCCTGATAGCATTGATCCATTACAAATAGTTAGTACACACAATCTTAAATACTATGTTAGTACACGTATTTATATTTATATAGTATTACATTTATATAGTAGAAGTATTATTTAGTATCAACGTTAAATTATTGAATTCTGAATTGACTTGTACATTGTAATTTTACCAATAAAATGATTATTGATTATTGAATAAATATGTATATTCTGTATTAACTTACAGCTAGACCTCAAATACACAGAATTAGAACTAGAACATGACAAACTGAGGTCCGAGAAGGGAAGCCGAGCTTCGATAGTGCAAGAAGCGAACGCGGATTTGTTGAGGGAACTAGAGAGGTACAGCGGCCAACTCAAAGATACGCTCAAGGAGAATGGGGAGTTGAAGAATTTGTACCTTCAGGTAGGTTAATTGCAACCTTATTGCTATAGAAATAAATGTGTTGTTAGAGAAGTAATAAATGGTAGTAATGGAGTTGGTGAATCTTCACTCAACCCGTTAACCAAGTCCTTTGATTTACTGGTAGGTTTTAGCAGTGTAAGTACACAGCTTCAGCAAGGAAAAACATAAATCGCTCATAAAATTCGTTATATTTTAAACCTCTCTGGACAAAATACATTAACACAATGATGAAGATACAAATTAGATGTTAATCTGATATAAACTTTTTCTTTAGTGACTCTTCTCAGTCACGAACATTAATTCAAACCAAAACCATTATAACTGGTCACTGAATGTAATGAGATCACAATTAAGGGTCCACCGGTGGTTGATTTGCCCATACAATCGTAATACCGAAATAATTTATAATTCAAGCATATTACCACCATACCGTGCTGTTATTCAGAAATAAAAACGTATTAATCTAGGTTCCTGGATAGTTTTTATTCCAAAATAATTACCTAAAACAATTGATTTTTACACATTATTACGACGTTAATGTCGCATGTTTAACTTATGCGTTTTGTATTAAAAACTAACACATTTCTTTAGTCATTACAACAGAAACA
This sequence comes from Lomographa bimaculata, assembly GCA_948107665.1. Taxonomy (NCBI): domain Eukaryota; kingdom Metazoa; phylum Arthropoda; class Insecta; order Lepidoptera; family Geometridae; genus Lomographa; species Lomographa bimaculata. The sequence goes on along the minus strand of OX403604.1, from coordinate 8,509,873 downwards.
TATTTCATAATTTCAAGGTACTATTAATGCAAAAAACGATGGCTAAACATTACATTTTCATTCATATTTTTTTGTAGTACGGCACCTATCATAATTTCTAACAAATTCTGTTCGGTCGGTAGTGCTATCGCATCAAGCATGGGCACAGTGTGCCAGTTAAACAGAGACAGGCTATATAGCGACGGAGTTATGCAATCGACTCGTTTCACAAAGTCCCCGGCCTCTTAAGAAATGAAAACTCTTTGCTTCAACAGGTAGCTTAAGAAAAAGGTACGAAACAAAAGATGTAGTAATTCGTTAATTGTTTATTTTTTACAGGCTTGCAGCTCACGAGACACAGTATCGAGGGAACTAAAAGACGTTCAAGCGAAAATACAAAAAGAGAGAGAACTATTCAAGTCCCAAGAGAAAGAAAATGTAGAAATAATAGAAAAACTAAAACAGCAAATAGAAAAACTAACAGCGGATCTTGCTAAGAGCAAAGTAGAATTAGAAGCAGCTAACAACAGAATATCTGAGTTGCAAAGAGAATTTACGAACAAACAGAAGGAGTTCACCGAAAAACTGGATAAATATCTGCATGGTAATACAATTTTCAACCTTGATCTATTTATAACAAGGTTGGTTTTATTATAAAGAAAGTAATGATTGATTGCAGATGAAAAGAATGCTTTACGGAAAGAGATGGAAACATGCGCGCAGTGTGAAAAGCAAGCGAAACATATCAAGTTTTTAGACGATCAGCTTAGCAAATGTACTGTCAAATTAGGTAAGTTAACCTTTTTGGTACTATAAAAGAAAAAAAATATAGAATCACATCGTCGTCCGTCTGTCTGTCAAGTGCCATTTTTTCAGGATCTATTCAATATCTCGTGGAGGTATCAAATTAATCCTACTATAATATTATAAATCCGAAAGTTTGTGTGTACGTGTGTAAGTATGTTTGTTCCCTCTTCACGCTTTAATGGCTGAACGGATTTAGATGAAATTTGGAATGTATATAGATTATACCTAGGATTAACACATAGGCTACTTTTTAGCTTGATAATAGCGGGCGAAGCCGCGGTGCACGGCTAGTATAGAATAATTCAGTCCCTCGTAGCTGTAAAAAAACAAGCTTTTAAGACAACGTTTTAAAAATACGTTGATTTATGTCGTACTAGACGTGCCACGCGGCTTCGCTTGCTATTATCAAGGTAAAAAGTTACCTATGTGTTTTCCTAGGTATACGCTATGTACATTACAGATTTCATCCAAATCCGTTCAGCCGTTACAGCATGTAGAGGGAACAAATATACTTGCACACTTGTACACAAACTTTCAGATTTATGATATTTGGGAATTTTAACACGCGCAAATAAATCAAAACGTATGGGATATGTCTCGAAGGTCAATGATGTGAGGTAAGAAGCAAGGCCTCGGCAATAGTATCGGAAAATACTCCTAAAAATCGTTAAATATTATCTAAATTCCGTAATATAAGATCTATACTTCTATACTATCTATATATATAAATATATATATACAAAAGTTATTTAGAAACCTTTAGTGCGCGAGTCAGTTTTGCATTTATCCAATATCTAATAGGCTAGTGTTTCTAACACTCTCCCGTTGGTAAGTTAATCAATCAATCAACATCTTTGGTGCTTGACGGCAGATTTTCTACTTCAAGGACAAAAATAACTCGCTTTTACTACGTTATATCTATCATTATCTTGACAGCATCTCAAGAAAGCAACGAAGCCCTGATGAAAGAGCTGAAGAGCAAAGCGGAATTCTTTCAGCAATACATAATGGATAGGTTCAAAAAGCTGCACGAGCAGAGGTCTATTGGGACCAATACCGAGGAGACGAGTAGTTTGAAACCAGCCGAGAGTATAGAGAACTTGGTGCAGGATTGTGATGATGCCTTAGCTGCCAAGGTAAGAAGTATTATTTAAGTTTATTCAGGTAATAAGCAAAATTTGAATCATATTGGGAAAATCTATTTTGCGGTTGGTACCATAATTTATGGTACAAGCTATATATATAAAAATCAATGCCACTTTTCGTTGTTATTTTATAACTCAAGAACGGGCTCACCTATCCAAACCAAATGTTTAGGCTTTGTTCGGACTATTTAGTAGATGGTTAATGTGAAGTTTGCACAAAATCGGTCGAGCGGTACTTCATTTATCACACCCGGGCGAAGCCGGGACGGATCTCTAGTTTTTTATTTATTTACTGTTTCTCTGGGTTGTGACTAAAAATAAGCGCCTAGTGTTACACTTGGTAAAAATACCTAGTCGCGACCCTTTTGGCACTTCTTTTTTGTTATGTTTAATTACCTTTGTAAGATGTTTTTGTTGTCTATTGTATTTTTGTTTATCTTGTCCATATAGTGCCAAATAAATATATTTAAATTAATTTATATATTTATTAACCGACTTATTTTTATGTACGTTCACCGATTTCTCCCCCATTTGTGGTTTTTTTGTTTGATAGATATACTTCATAGGTGGTCCCATATACATTTTATCGAAATCGATCAAGCCAAACCAAAATATAAGCTGTGAAGTCGGTTTTTTAAGCTTTGCTTACACTTATTATACTCGTATATCCAATCATTATCATAGTCAAGTCTAATTAGAATATCCTATTTTCATTACGAATTCCCCATTTTGTTCTTGACTTGTCAATTAAATAATGACTAAATTACGTTTATCCCTTTCAGACTGCTCTCATGATGAAAGAGAAAGCAATACGGGACCAAATAGCCGAAAAGTTTACCCTAGAAATGAAGACGATGGAAATGAATTGCACGAGGCAAATCAAAGAGATCCAAACCGAGCAAATAGAAGCCACGACGAAACTAAAAGAACTCCTAGAAAGGAAAGCCCAAGAAGTAGAAACATTGAAAGATTTCATTCTATCTGAGCGGGCGAAAGTGACGCAGATATTGGAATCGAAAGAGAACGAAATATCCGTCCTCATAAAGGAACATAATGAGTTGCAAGCGGAATTTCATAAGGCTAAAGATTGTCTACAAGAATGGAAAGTAAAGGCTGATAAGTATAAAGATCGAGCCTCTAGGTTAGGCTCTTTGGAAGATGTTTTGAAGAGTGAAAGGTCTTCCTGTGCTAAGGAATGCCAGGCGATGAAGGCTAAAGTAGCGGAACTGCAAACGAATTTAGCTAAGTTGGAGCAATTGTATGACAAGTTGCAAATGGAGCATCAGATGCTTCAAGACAAGTATAGGAACGCTAAGAAGACTGTTTATACTTACAAGGTATGTACTACTAATGTATCACACTTATATAAAATACTAGCCGTGCCCTGCGGCTTCGCCCACTATAATTAAGATAAATAGTAGCCTGTGTGTTAATCTTAGGTATAATCTATATACATTCCGAATTTCGACCAAATCTGCTCAACCGCTAGTGTGAAGAGGGAACAAACATACTTACACACTTACACACAAACTTTCGGATGTATAATATAAGTAGGATTATAAATCTGAAAGTGTGTGTGTATGATTGGTTTCTTTTCACGCTGTAACGGCTGCACAGATGTGGATGAAATTTGGAGTGTATATAGCTTATACCTAGGATTAACACAAAGGTTACTTTTTAACTTGAAATGTCGGGTTTATTCTCTCGCTAAGTTTTTTTTTTTCAGTGTAGGCAAACATTTGGCCACTATCTCACCAATGTTTATATATTCACAGTATTCTATTATTGTACCATTTGAACAATATCTTACCCCTTGATTAATGATTATATGGCTGAGGATGGTTACACTCGTGACCTAGCGGTTCCCTAAAAGTTTTAATAAGTATTCAGTACTTTATTGTATCTACTAGGCGTGTGGTGGCTTCGCTCGCGTTATTCGAGTTAAAAGGTAGCCTATGTGTTAATCCTAGGTATAAGCTATGTACATTCCAAATTTCAACCAAATGCGTTCAGCCTTTACAGCGTGAAGAGGGAACAAACATATTTACACACAAACTTTCGTATTTATAATATTAGTATGATAACGTAACAAAGAAGTTAAAATAAATTAATGACAGTTCTTTATAAACCCTATAAGCTAAGTTATATAAGTTTGACATGTTACAGGATTACATAACGAAAAAAGACACGCACGTGAACAACGAAATGTCCCGAATACAGGACGAGTACCGCAAGATATTCGTCAAACTACAAACTCAGATCGACTACCACGTCAACTGCAGAGTTCAGGACGAACGCAAGGGAAAATCTTCCAAAGACCATCATAAAGATGTGAGTACAAATCTTACACGAAACTTGTGGAAGAGAAGTTTGTTTTAGATTTGAACTGCCCATTGGCTTAGTTGGGTGACCCATTGAGCAAAAAAACTTGTGTTTTCACCGGGAATCGAACCCGATACCCGCTGCTTAGTAGGCGAAAGTGCACCCAACTAAGGTAACAGACAGTTCAGTCAATATTATAGGACAATCGCTTTCACACTCACAGCTCCACACTAAGTTCGATGACTTGTGTTGTAGGTGCCGGCAACATTCACATCACAGACACACAGTACCCAGTTACACAAATTTCCCTTGGAGTAAAAACTTGTGTTTCCACCAAAATCAAATCAAAATCGTTTAATGAGCTTTAAAGAGGCACTCATGAAAGTTAATAATTACTGCCAGATTCGCAAAATATCGTGAACCATCGGGATTAGAACCCGATACCCACTGCTTAAAAGGCTAACGAGCACCTTAGCCAACAGGCAGTTCAAAAATATCCACTTTACTACTTAACTTTTTGACAGTCTCGCGCTTAAAGTCTGATCTTACAGCGTTAACTCATGCTTAGTCTAGACCAGTGGTCGGCAACCTTTTGAGTCGGAAGAGCCAAAAATTACAATCAAAATTTCAAAGTTTTGTAGAGCCACCATTTTTTTTTTGGCAACAATAATCCTAAATTTCAGCAATAATACCTACTGTATTACGAGTATCGTATAGAAAACGCTATGCACGCTTTATACCTACCTAATCATCACATAATTTACTTGTTTCAACTTTGTAAAATTATTTCTTTGCTCTCTTTGGAGGCTTGTTAATGGCTCGATAAAAATGGTGCCTAATCCTCGTTAATTGATTCAGAAAGATTTTTAAACGACGCTAATTTAATTTTGTTTTTTAAATGACTTTTTTTTAATAAATAATATTTGCGTATGGAACTAAAGAGCCGCAGCTTCACATTCAAAGAGCCGCATGTGGCTCGCGAGCCGCAGGTTGCCGACGCTTGGTCTAGACTAAGCAGAATTACGGTCTGAAACCATGCTTTAGATCATATTTATAATTCCTAGGTGACGGAAAGACTAAGTATGCTCCACGAGGACATCGCTCGCCTGGCGCATTCCAACTTCAAAGACGCTCCCGACCTCGACAAGAAATGACGTCACACCTCGGGCTCCGGTGAGTCCGGTCTCATTGTACCCAGCGTTGGACTTATTTGTAAACTGAGGGTGTACGCTGTTAGAAAATCTAGTACAAACGTAGCGTTGAGGTAGAAATAATATGAATTACTAGACAAGTTTTTGAAAGAAATGTCCGTGCCAGCCACTTTTGTATACCATAGTACGGTGTTTATTTAAATGATATAGTAGTAATGAAGATACTACTTTTGGATATAACAAATTCATTATATTTACTAGGCTTGTGGTTTTTAGAATGCCTAGAAAATTGTTTTAATATATTGAAACTGTTAAAAAATATAAGCCTACTTATATAGAATTACGAGTTAGAGAACCCGTATATAAAACAGTATTATAATTGGAATGTAACTACCCACAAGCCTATTTATTAGGATACAGGTTTTGAATTCAAATGTTTCAAGAAGTGTGTCACACTTAGGACTCTGAGTCCGGTTTGATTGCAGCACTGGATCGATAATAACTAAACAAGTACAGTTAGAAAATTAAGTAGGTACATAATGTTGAGGTTAAACAAGTACAACTTTAAGAATAATTAAAAAGGATTTTAAAGTTGAAACTATCGTGGGTATTACACATTATGTTTCAATGGAGGTTGGCGTTGATACGGCTTAAAACTCGTAACACGTAAAAATGTAGACTTACGTTTTAGTCGACTAGTTTCTGACAAATTAGTTGTTTGCTGTGGAAATGTGAGTCTGATATTACAAGCACAGTGTGTCAGTATCGTGACGTCACGGAGATAAGTGACAGTGAGTGTGACAAGTCAGGCGCCGAGCCAGCGACTGGAGTGCGGCACCACCACCACCCCCGATGCGGCGACAGTCACGCGCCGAAGCCCGAGCCCCGACCCTCCGCGTATCGCGCCTCTGACTCATCCTAAAGAAGGACAACTAATTTGTCCAAAACTAGTCGACTACAAAGTAAGTCGAAATTTTTTACGTGTTTTAAGCCGGATATAACATTGAAACATAATTATTGAAAACGCTTCAAATCTCAACAATAGCACATCAGATCCAGTCTAGATCCCGATGGTAGATTTAGTTGTGACTTTTTTAATTAAAAATATGCAAAAACATAGCTTATTTCTTCAGAGTATAGTTAGTTTCATATTTTAACCCAGTCAAACGCTGACGGCTCTTACCAGCTTATAAAAAAATGTATATCACCTCTCTCTTGTTGATTTGAAATGGCCAAACGCATGTGCTTACAACTTTCCAAGCAGGCTAATTGACTGAATATACTGACTAATTGACTGTCTCGTAAAATAGCTGATCATTAAACAGGAACAAACATTCAAAATTAAGGAGGTTATAAGCATTCTAGTTTCATGACAGCTAGACGGAGAGCGGTTTTAGAGCAAGTTATGACGTCAAACCACATGTGTACCTATATGTACCAATTCTTTACTAATCTGTTCTCCATCCTTCTAAAAACTGAATTAGCTACTTTATTTTATCCCTTCTGTATACATAATTATTTTATGTAACTGTATTTTTCTCTAAGACTGTCACTTTTAATTTCTTAAACACCGGTCTACTATACTATCGATGTTAGTGTCTTCTTGCACTACACCAACATTCTTCAGTAGATGTGGCCTTCAAATTCTTTAGAGGACTTTTATATAGTTCCCTTTCGATTCATGCTTTGTGATAACTGTCTGAGTGTGTAATGAAATCGGTTTTTAGGATCGCTATATATGTATATTATTATATTATATTCGGCTCTAAAAATGTACTTAATCTTACTATATCCAGTGATAAATACCTTTTATAAAAAATTGCTCAAAGGTTCAAACTGAAGTTGGTATTACATTTTAGTGATATGTAATTAATAATGGTGTGTAAAAGTATTAATCGCGAAAGCCCCATACATTATGACAATAATAAGGTCGTAATAGACTGATGACTAATGACAATCATTCCATAACACCAAATGGTGATCGCCTGTGATAGTCGATTACAGTAACTGGTGGAAAATATGGCACGAGTTAAAATTTTAGGGTAGTATTCTAAGTAGGATAAAACATGACAAATGTAAAATAAGACCGATAAAACAAACAAGTGTTCTTTGTATCAAATTTTCAAATGTGCTATATTTCTTGCTCGTTACTGTAAATAGTGTAACAGTATTACTATTTTCCAAGATGCAGTGCAAAATATAATTTACATTCCTTTCCGGTTTCCTTTCATTTTATGTGTAACTAGTGTAGTGTACATAACTTTGTCGTTTTACTTATTTGACAGTATTGTTAAATGTGTCGTTAATTTACAAATTATTATTATGTTAATTAGTATTTAATGTTTCAGTACTTTTTCGATTGGAGCGACTCAAGTCGCTATAATTTCTCGAGAGATAATAATTATAATAAATAAAATACTATTCGTATTTGAAAACAGTCTTTTTATTTCTTAATATAATATTTGGCGGGTACGAACGGCATTTTAGCGATCGTGCATGGGACGTCCTTGCCTCTAATGTTGACTAAGAGGTCCGTGCCGACTTTCTTTAGCGTTTCAGAGACGTAGCCCATCGCTACGTTGCCGCCTAGCGAAGGCGCGGGGCATCCGCTGGTCACTTTACCAACTACGTCAGAGTTAGCAGCGCTTTTCAGCAACGCGTCTTTTCTAGCTGGTGGGCCAACTTCCATCCTAATCCCAACACGCCTTTTAGCGACACCTTCCTTTATCTGTCGGAGTATTACATCCGCACCTGGGAAGTTAGCGTCCGTTCGCCTCCTTTTAGCTATCAACCACGTCAGAGCAGCTTCTACGGGAGTGACGCTCTCATCTATATCGTTTCCGTATAGGCACAAACCGGCCTCCAAGCGCAGAGAATCTCGCGCTCCTAATCCTGCTAGTTTAACATCTGCTTGCTGAAGCACAGCCTCCGTGACTGCATCGGCTTTGTCAGCTGGAATTGATATCTCCACTCCGTCTTCCCCGGTGTAACCGCAACGCGTGACGCGACATTCCACTCCCGCCACTGTTCCGACTCTAGACGTCATAAACACCAAGTCTTCCAAGATAATATCAGTTAGAGGTTGCAGAGCCGATACTGCTTTGGGACCTTGAATGGAGATGAGTGCTCTCTGACTTACATCCCAAAAGTCAACCGCCACGTCATTTCCTTTCTTCCTAAACGCCTCCGAAGTTTCCTTCATGAGCGCCTTATCGACATCCAATCTTCCTGCATTAGAAACGACGTACAGAGTCTCTTCATTAACCCTCGTCACGATCAAATCGTCAATAATACCTCCTTTGTCGTTCAAGAAAACTGTTAGGGAGCTGGATCCGTTCGGCATTCCCTTCAAATCAACGGGGCAGATAGACTCAAACCAGGCTAAGCAGTCCTTCCCTCGCACATTAGTTTGCAGCATGTGAGAAACGTCGAAGATGGATGCACTTTTCCTCGTAAACAGATGCGAAGCTGAGACGCTCATGTCTGAATATTGAACTGGGAGTAAAAACCCGGCGAAATTGATGAGCTTCCCGCCGTATTTCGTATGTAAGTTATACAGCGAAGTTTTCTTTGCATTACCATCATCACTATAGAACCTTAACTTCGTTATACCAGGGTGACTCTTAACACTCCGGAATTTACTCAAAACAAGTCTATTGCTGATGGAACACATTTTACTGGTGAACTATTTCGTGTTTATGTAAGACACTAAATGACAATTATCAGTAACTCGTAATAGGGAGATCAGGGGTCAGTTTAAACAGTGATAACGTAATGATACCACATTGCATTGGCTATGGACTGTAGGTAAGGCATCGACTTGTTTTATTGTTGCCATTTCACAACATATTTAGTTAATGATCTATAAATACTATTGCAATCATAACTAAAGCAGTAGCATAGTATGTTATCTTCATAGAGTGGTACCAAATGCGACTTGTATGTGTGCATGCCCATACGCACGTGCCTCAGCACGCATGCTATGATAACTTACAGAGCCCGACCTAGCCGGCAAAGCCAACACGAGTCGGGGCCGCCCTCGCGCTCGTCGTTTCGTAGTGTTCGCGCCATTCGCATAGAAATACATAATTATAAATTATGTTACATATTGTAAACAAACAGGTATCTCATGATTAATCAGTGTTCATATACCTAGTTATAGTGTAACCTACTTTGCGTGTTTATTAATTTAATAGGTTTTTTTGTAATTTAAGTATAAACATTATTTAAGGAAAATGTAATTATTAACAATCATAAAAAACAGGCCAAGTGCGTGTCGGGCCAAGCGCAATATAGGGTTACGTAGTTGCCTTTTACAATAATGCGGACTAAATTATTTTACGCAAGCAAAGCTTAAAAAACCGACTACACTGCTTTATCTTCGGAACCTTGATCAGATTTAATGTATTAAACACGCATTATTGACGATAACTCAAAAACTAGAGGTCAGATCTTGATCAAATTTCAATGGGACCACATGAAAAGCACCAGCTTTCAAATCATCAAAATAGTCTCACAACGAAAGAAGTTATGAGGTAACTTTCGATGTCGGTTAAAAACGAGAACATCGTCAATGTAGTCCACAGAATACGCATTATTGGCGATATTTCAAGAACTACTGATCAGATCTTGATCAAATTTAAATGGGACCAATTGGAAAGCAACATCTTTAAAAGTAAAAAAAAAATTCGAAATCCTTTCACGTGGAAAGAAGTTACGAGGTAACACATAAAAAAAATACAGTCGACTTGAGTACCTCCTGTTTTTTTGTGAAGTCGGTAAAAAGAATGTTCTATGGAATTTGTACGAAATTTTACTTCTCCAAGTACATTTTATTAGTTGGTCGATCATCACTCGTAACTTGTAAAGCCTACTTAGCTATAATAGTTTTCCTTTTAACTTTGTTATATGTATATATGTACTACTAACGTGATTTCTCTCCACGTATGAAATATGTATATTCAAATCAAATCGTAACCATAGGTACCTACTTATTGCTTTGTTATAATATACACTCGCGTGCAAGTAAATCGACTCAAGCCTCAAGTGCGCATAAAAAGTGATATAACTTAAAAATGCCTTATTATACCTCTATATAATGTTTTACATAATTAAAGCCTAGTAATTGAGCTTTAAAATGGTGTAAGTTGCATGAAAATCGATTCAGTAGTTTAGTAAAAAAGGTTAATGCCAATGATAATGTAAAAAATGTTGAAAATTCATACAATTTCACAGTATGGGGTTATTGTGTTTAAATGAAACAAAATGTGCGTAAGATAAAAAAATTATTCGTGTCAATATTTGGTATTTCCTCCTCTAGCTCTGATCACTGCTCTCATGCGATTCTTCATCGACCTTATCAACTTTTTAATGGATGATTGTGGTATTCGACCCCACTCTTCTACCAACGCAGTCTTGAGCTCATTGATGTTTGTCGGAGCTGGATTCCTCGCTCTAACTTTCCTTTTGAGCTGGTCCCATATGTGCTCAATTGGATTTAAATCGGGGCTGAGCGCTGGCCAATGCATAGTGTGAATTCCAACTTCGTTCAGGAAATCACGTGTGGCCCGAGCAGTGTGACATCGGGCATTGTCATGCATCAAGATGAAATTTTCCCCAATAAAGCCTTGATAAGGGACAACTTGATCCAGTAGAACATTTTCAATGTAACGATCACTGGTCAGACCTCCTCCCCGGCCTCCCCCAGGAACGAAAACAAGGTCCGTTTTGCCTTCTAAGGAAATTCCGGCCCACATCATGCAAGATCCGCCACCATATGCAACGGTTTCCACAAAGCAGCACTGTGAAAACCGTTCACCGGGACGACGGTATACCCGACCTCTCCTATCGCTGCCATGGAGACACATCCTCGTCTCATCTGTGAACAGGACTGACTGCCATTGCTCTATGCTCCAATCCAAATGCTCTCGAGCAAAGTGAAGGCGTGCTTGACGATGAGCTGTGGTCAACTTCGGGCCTGTAGCGGGTCTTTTCGGAGTAAGGTTAGCTTCTTTCAACCTTCTTCTAACTGTCCACTGACTGACAGTCACCCCGCGAACTTGACGTAGCTCCTGCTGCACATCTACGCCGGTTAGGTGTCGATTTCGGAGAGAGGTCGAGACCAAAAACCGGTCGTCACGCTCCGAGGTGCACCGGCGTTGGCTGGTATTAGGCCTCCGAGTGAAGGCACCAGTCTCTTGAAACCTTTTGTATACTCTCGAGACAGCGGACTGACTCATATTCAAACGACGAGCGACTTCTCGCTGGTTCAACCCTTCTTGCAATAGGGCAACGACTTGAGCGGCTTCTTCAGGTGTTGTATCCATAATTTTCTTCAAATGACGGCTTTAATTTGCAGAGATGTGTTCAGGTCAACGTCTAATGAGCGACTGATAAGAAAAAACGATTACAGAGGGTTTTTATAGGGGGTTGTGTCGCGCAAGTTGTGTATAGAGCGCAGAGCAGTTTACGGGAGGTTGCGTTCAGTTGCATTCTAAGTACAAGTGTTTATTTAAATTACTGATATTATGCTACCATTTGAAAGCCTAATTACTAGGCTTTAATTATGTAAAACATTATATAGAGGTATAATAAGGCATTTTTAAGTTATATCACTTTTTATGTGCACTTGAGACTTGAGTCGATTTACTTGCACGCGAGTGTACATTTTACATAGGTACCTATAAAAATGGGATATTTTTGGGGATTGTGTGTGCTGATTTTATATAAATTTTTTGATGTTCAACAATGTACAATTATAACATTATATCAGGTCATTAGTATATTTAACTTATTATTTACTCATTGGAAATGGTTACATATTATAACTGAAATATATAATAGACTTAACTCCATGCTTAGAACTAAGTTTATGAAAATAAAAGAAAAGATAAGTAATCAAAAATAGTGTCTATTTATCAACATCCTCCACTGGCTTTAAACTTTTCAAATAATCTTCTTGTGTCAGCAGCTCTTTCTTTGTGGTATCCGATATTTCTATGGTAGACAGAATGACAGCAATATAACCTTCTGCATCAGGCATATCTCGCAACAGTTCAGGGCTTGTTACAAGCTCTTCATTAACTTCCATCAGCTTACCTTTCATGCAGCAGGGCACATCAAAACTAGTGCCATCTTTATATTCAATCTTACATACTACAGAAGTGGGACTCAACATTTGCCCTCCTTTTTTACCCTTGCCCTTAACCATGTTTTCACGTCTATCTACTTTGCCAACTTTGAAATTGACTGTATACTCTTCTTTCTTATCGAAAAAGAAATGGCTGGGAGCTAGACACAGGAGAGCTATCCTGTTTGAATGAAACATAATCATGATGTCATTCTTTTCGATACCATTAAAGTTAACGACGTATCGTTTAGTGAAATATCTTTCTGTGTAAGACTGGTATGTAGATAAGTCTGGTATAGAATCTAAAATACCCCATTCTTCTGACTCAAAGTCCTTATCCATACTTATAAATGCGGTTAGAGCTTGGCTTTCTCTGCGGCTAGTATTCTAGCGCGAATTTCAGCCTGGCGCTTTCTGGATTCGTCTAAGTTGGCTTTCTGACGTCGTAATCTCTCCCCTTTTAAGCACCTTCTCATATCATAATCAGCATTGTTGCAATAACCAAAAAATTTCAGGACAGAATGCTGTAAGAAATAATTGTTGTTTAGATCGCAGTTACGACGTTATTTAATTTTAACTAAACCGAACATTAAATTGACACCGACATCATCATCACTAAAAATCAAATAAGAGGTTATAAAAAATTTGATTTATCTAAATCATAGCTTCGCCAACTTTTAAGAGTCACAAGGTAAACTAAAATCTTACTTTTATTAATCAAAACTTAGAACTTATATTTGTTAGCGTGTTTTCGTTACGCAACGCAGATAGTACCTCCGAATGGCAGTCCATCAATTTCTTGATTATTTCATTGCACTCATCGGTGTGTAAATGCGGCGACAAATCAGTGTGCATAACTAGATGTTTAGCTATCGTAAATAGCTGTAGTAAATATAGCGATAATACAAAATAATATTTACAAAATTAACTGGCGCCTTCGCAAACCAACAGAAAGTGCAACAAGATGACAGTGACAATCACGGACAATGACTTTGTGTGACAAGTATATATGACGAGTTTCGACACCACTAGAGCCTACGTTCCGAAATTAGCCCGTGAGCGATCGAGGCACCCAAGTCCGCAACGATGATTGGTAGTAGTGTGCAGAACATTCGATAAAACGCGGCAACGATTGGACGTGCCGTGCCCATTGAAACGTTTATCGACCTCGTGAGTATTTATTTCAATAAGTAAATGTACCATAAATGCTACCTACGAATGCAACATTATTTTTGCAAATTGATTTAAACATGGTCGAGGCTCCTCCGTTCCCCGGGTACATTATTCGTCACACCTTCCTGTATACTACCTTCATAACACAAGAATTTCTTCGTATCTTTGCTGGTTTAAAATGCGTACCTATTCCATTCTCAAGGTTTAGTTGGCATAATATTATAAAAAATAGTTAAGGCATTTATTCTTTCATCATTATTATAGTTTTATCAAGTCTTTAGCTATACATATAAGCTGATGATAAAGTTAACCATTGTACTTTTCCATGTTGTTAACTAGAACAGCATGCCGGCATAGTTGGTTACATGTCTACCTTCAATAAGGTGCCATTGTAATGGCTAAACAGACTTGTTGTTGTAAACTAATCAGCCTGAAATAGGGTTTAACTGACCTACTTTTTACCCTTTTAATGTGGGTATAATTTTCGGGCATAGTTGTTATGGAAATAAAAGAAAATTAATCAAAAATAGTGTCTATTTATCAACATCCTCCACTGGCTTTAAACTTTTCAAATAATCTTCTTGTGGCAGCAGCTCTTTCTTTGTAGTATCCGATATTTCTATGGTAGACAGAACGACCGTAATATAACCTCCCGAATCAGGCATATTTCGCAACAGTTCAGGGCTTGTTACAAGCTCTTCATTAACTTCCATCAGTTTACCTTTCATGCAGCAGTGTACATCGAAATAAGTGCCATCATTATATTCAATCTTACATACTACAGAAGTGTTGCGGGTCGATCTACTTTTAAATTGACTGTGTACTCTTCTTTCTTATTAAAAAGAAAAAGGTTGGGAGTGAGGCAGAGTAGAGCTATCCTGTTTGAATGAAACATAATCATAATGTCATTCTTTTCGATACCATTAAAGTTAACGACATATCGTTAAGTGTAATATCTTTTCTGAGTAAGACTGGTATGTTGATAAGTCGGGTAGAAAATCTAAAATATCCTATACTTCTGACCCAAAGTCAATTTCTATACTTATAATTGTGGTTGGAGCTTGGCCTTCTCTGCGGCTAGTATTCTAGCGCGAACTTCAGCCTGGCGTTTTCTGGATTCGTCTAAGTTAGCTTTCTGACGTCGTAATGTCACTGCTTTTAAGCACCTTCTCAATTCATAATGAGCATTATTGCAATAACCAAAAAATTTCAGGACAGAGTGCTGTAACAAATTATTGTTGTTTAGATCGCAGTTACGACGCTATCTAAGTCTACACCGAACATTAAAAGATTTGAGGCTCTGTGAACTTTGTTGTTTCTTTTAATTTTGGAACGAAAGTTCCTTATCGCGCGTTGCGAAAGGGGGCTAGACGGAAATTGAACTTCGTTCCATCCGGGTGTCCCTTGAGACCTCTCAAGTTTTTTTTTTAATTTCGGGACATGACTATGAAATTTTATTTTGTCCACACCTTTGTTTTAGGTTTACTACAAACGAAGTTAGCTTCACTACTATCTACTACCTATCGAAATCTTTCAATCAAACCCAAGTAAGTGCAGTTTTTCCAAAGTCGGGTGCTAAGTTCACAGAGCTAATATTTCACACCGACATCATCATCACTAATAACAAAATAGATGTTATAAAAAAAAAATTATCTAAATCATCTAAATCTAAATAAGCCTAGCTAACTTTTAAGAGTCACAAGATAAGTCTAAAATCTTATTTTTATTTATCAAAACTAAGAACTTATATTTGTTAGCATGTTTTCTTTACGCAATGCAGATAGTACCTCCGAATGGCAGTCCATCAATTTCTTGATTATTTCATTGCACTCATCGGTGTGTAAATGCGGCGACAAATCAGTGTGCATAACTAGATATTTAGCTACCGTAAATAGCTGTAGTTGATATAGCAACCACAAAAAGTAATATTTTAAAATTTTATGGCGCCTTCGCAAACCCATATATATCTTATTTATCTCTGTATAATGCGCAAACCGAAAATAAACGGATCGATTACATTATCTTTGTATTTGACCAACAAAACTGCAACAAGATGTCTGTGACAATCAAAGATAATGTAATCACTCAGTGACATTTACTGACAATGACTTTGTATCGCAAGAGAATTGACAAGTTTCGACGCCACTAGAGCCGAAATTAGTCCGTGAGGATCGAGAAACCCAAGTCCGCAACAATGATTGGTGTCAGTGTGCACAACATTCGATAAAACGCAGCAACGATTACACGTGCCTAGTGGATCGTCTATCGGCCTCGTGAGTATTTCAATAAGTAAATGTACCATAAATGCTGCTTACGAATGCAACACTATTTTAACAAATTGATTAAGACATGGTCTAGGCTCCTCCGATCCCCGGGTACTTTAATTGTCATACCTTCCTCTATACTACCTTCATAACATAAGAATTTCTTCGTATCTTTGCTGGTTTAAAATGTGTACCTATTCCATTTTCAAGGTTTAGCTGGCGTTTCAGCAGTTAGCGGGATATTCAAATTTTAAACATAAATATACCTTTAATTAACTCATAACATACTTAATTTGTAACATATAAAATCCTCTTGCGGAAGATTATTATTTACTTTTTTTTAATACTTAGAAAACTATTACATATGAAAAAATGAATTATATTTGCGAATGTTATAAAAATCTTCATTTATTAATGTAACATACTCATACGTTTATTTGGAAACTAAGAGTCACATTTAGGTCATATTTTAAAAGCAGTTCAATGATATTTTTCTTGATTTCTTGCAGTACAACCTTTCCTTAAAAATAAATTCTCGAAATCCTCATCTACAATGGAATGGGGGTAGAAGCACAAAATAAAATTAGTTGGTAGAGGTTCTAAGCCACATCTATCGTCATTATATCGGCAATTTATCCGTGCCAGCTGCCAGACCAAATATAAATATTACATTTATAATTAATGTGATACTATACAGGTGTAGACTGTAGCCGTAACATAAATAAAACATCGGTAAGTATCATATTTATTTTTATTCTTACTTAAATAGGTCACATAGTCTCAATAAATATGTATCTAATAAAAATTAAGATAGAGACCGCAAAGGATTAGTCCTATTTGTTGGAACACCTATTCACTCATTGTAATTAAAATAAATTAAAAAATAAATAATGACTAGAGCATAAACTGTCTTGTACAAAAGATAATGTTAATAAGGGACTTGGAATTATTGCATTGAATTTCCATCACTACTAATACTATAGCCACACATGACTTTGTCGCCGCTTATAATAGTGAAAAGACCGGGATGGCGTTATAGACTTCATGTGCAGCTATCCCGCTCTCTGCGCTATTATAAACGAAGTTATTGGCAGGTGTAGCCGAACGTAAGAGAAGAAAAATCATATACACATCATTCACCTCAAAACGGGAACAAGCAAGATAAAGCGAAACAATATAAAAATAACAAAAAAGTAATATTTAACGCCCGATTAGATAAATATAAGAAATGCAAAATGTGCCCGAAAAAGAAAGTGTCCAATTCTTGGCTAGTGTTAATAAGCGGGTGTTAAGTGGCGGGTCGTTCGTTCGCATCAACTCTTGGGCATGCCCTGGGGGGTGGAGGTTTCGACCATCTTCTTGTATTTCCCGACGAGCTCGGGGAGGTCGTAGGCGATGGCGACATCGAGCCGCGTGATTGGGCAGCCGCGGAAGTACGTGCACGTCGCGGACAGCTGCTGGAACTCGTACAGCGGGTTCAGCCGGAAGAAGTCCCGGTACGTTTCCGGGTCGGGCAAGTCGTACCTGCAAGCGTGAGAGGGGATTGTAGAAAAGTATCTATTTTTACGCTTTTAAAGATTTCTTGTAAAGGGTGCTTTTAGAACTAAACCTACACTGTCTGGCTGTTCTATAGTGGTCCTAATCTGTCCGGTCGCAGTGCTAAACATGAGCAGCCATCATAAGTTACACATAATATACACGCAGCCATTCAAAAAATTTACTCAAAAATTTCGTAAGTAATAAAGAAAAAGTATGCTTGCACGCTCACTAAACCCACACTAAATTCAGAATTGTATGACAGGTGCTGGAAACATTCCCATATCCCTACAAATTTCTCTTGAAGAGAAAACTATTGGAATCCCACCGGGAATTGAACCTGATACCCGCTATGTTTGTTTGCTAATAAATAAATAAATAAAAGGCAGACGCGTAACCAACTATAACTACAAATAATGCTATTCAAAACAAACCTGGAAATGTTTGTAAGCGTGCTGAGACCCTCGTATATGTGGTAGTTCTGAGGGTTCTCGATGATAGCATCGGCGATCAGCTTCCTGTTGCCGAAGATCGTCTTATGGTTGAAGTAGGTGGTCAGATAGCAATCCACCATCTTCGCGTGATTGCGCACTCGGACCTGTACAATAATTTGATTAAATTTTTGAAAAGGTTTTAATTCAGAAATTCCAGAAGCTGTATGCAGTACAAAGGATCGTAATTCAAAAAATCGTAATTTATTAGCTTTCAAAATGATGCTTCATGTATTTTACAAAGACGCTTCCACCTTTAGTTTGCGGTAAGTCCTTTCCCGAATAGGGCGCGACTTCGTACGAACTTCACTCAGAGACCTATATAAAGTGCCATGCGCTGTGGACCAGTGTGATTTATCGCAGGTCCTGCAGCAGCTGCACAGTTGTATTGAGTCAAACTTATATACGACATATTAACCGTTGGAAATTCACACTTGTGGATGGTCATACAAGTAGCTACTCATAGCAAATCTCCTAGCGCTCGAGATCTTGTTCTCAATGCGCTTGAAGATGGAGAATCGCAGGTACCGCTGCAACCGCATGGCATCGATTCTAACCTTGGTGGTATCTACCTATATACTCTAGGTACTAGTTACTCACAGCGAATCTCCTAGCGCTGGAGATCTTATTCTCAATGCGCTTGTCGATGGAGTAATGCAGAATTTACAGCTGTGGATATAAGTTGGTACTCACAGCGAATCTCCTAGCGCTGGAGATCTTGTTCTCTATGCGCTTGTCGATGGCGTGTCGCAGGTCTCGCAGCAGCTCGCGCTCCTGGGCCTGCAGCAGCCGCACGGGCGCACTGGCCTCGTACGGGAGGGACCACAGCGACACAGTGTACATGACTGGCGGCTGCGCGGAGCTCATCAATGGAGAGAGGTTCCAGATAAGCGCGCTTTGGACGCGCATCAGTTCTTCCGGCTTTACGATGTCTGCTTTGTTAAGTACGATACGGGTCTGGTGATTGAAAAAAATTTTTCATCATAAGATTTTCTTTAATCTCGACTTCTTTGTAATTTTAGATTTCGCTTGATTTAGCATCAGAATAAACTATACGTGATAGTAAGTAATAGAAAATGTTTGATGAAATAAAATCTACAAAACAGTGAATGTAGATTTGCCTATACATATAACCATCCATTCAGTCCATTTCATTGTAGTTAGGTACTTGTCTTATGAAGTTAGTCTAAATTAAGCATATGTAGTGAAATTCAAGTTTGTTGGTATACAATCTAACCTTCTTATTAACTAATTACTAATTCATCACGGAATCTAAGGAACTATACGAAGTTTTTAAGCATTAGATATAATTTGGCACGTGAAGAAATATATTAACTGAGAGGCACTCACAGGACAAGACGTTGGCCTCGGTTGTTTGTTTATGTTCATCTTAATCGAAGAGATAACAAAGAGAAACTCTTTAAAATCCTGTCAGCAGAACTGCTCTTGTCGTGCTTTTAGTCCACAACAAACAATGACTAAAATGTTCGCTATCTAAATCGTGTTGTTGATTGGCTTTGTCTTTTGACCGACATCTAAAATTGTCTAGTGTTATCTAGTATCTAGGTTTTACATGAAGAATACATCATGCATACATCATGCACTGTCGATGCTTGCCTGTCGTATAAATTAGTGGACAGTTCTGGTGTCTGGATTTCGTCTGAAGGCATCTGACATGACTTAACGGCTGTTGCCTTTCTACCGACAGCTTAACGTGCCACCCGAAGCATGGTAACACTGTTTAAAATCCCAATAAATGGTCATCCATCCAAGCAATGGCCTTACTGAACATTACGACAACCGTAGTACAATATAACTATAACTACCTACTACTATAACTTCTCTATGTTAACTTTTCTATGCTGAACCTCCCAAAAGCTAGAGTGCATAAAAAAAAACGAATTGAGAACCTCCTCTTTTTTTAAGTTGGTTAAAAATAGTTGACTAGGTAACAATAACGCTCTCCACCTGGTTCTCGTGAAGACGTCTTTCTCGAGTCTAACATTCAGCTTGCATACACGAAAAAGATAAGGTACATAAACCACGCTGAGAAAACAAGATGTCGACTTGGTTGAGAAAGGTTACAACTAAAACGTTCCCTACCTGACTCTCCCTGCCCTTGAGCTGGTCGAGGATGGCCTCAGTCTCAGGTCCGACGTCCAGCTTGGAGGGGTCGTACACGAGGAAGATGATGTCAGCTCGGTCGATGAACCACTGGCAGGCATCGTTGAACGGGAAAACGCGCGACACCTGCTTGCGGACTTCTAAGATGCCGGGGATTTCTACGATGTTCACCTGGAACGAAGATTTAGTGTTCAAATTAAATTCATGCAAAATCTTACGAGTAGTTGAAGACTGTACTCTTCGGGCTTACGTAGATTAGGACGTACAGTCCTACATATTGTTTTTACTAAAACTAGTGATTCTTCGAGTGACAATGTGTAATAATGGTGGATTAAGCCAAAATTAAAACAAAAAGTATAATACCTAGCTGCTGCTGTGCCCATTGGTTTCGCCAGCATTGAAGATAATGATTATTATTGCAAAAAGAAAATAGGGATGATGTATCTAGCTGTGCCCATCAGTTTCGCCTAACGTGCTGGATAATGATGATTATGAAATGTGAATCAGAATAAAAAGTAACCAATGTTGATATGATATGTAAATTGTGATGCTGGGAACAGAACCTCGTGTCAATCTAATTTTCGTTCAGTCTACATGTTTGGCGACCCGGTGTAGAACGGGAAAATTCTCTACCAGTGCTACTTCTGGATTTACTGGTAATAAGTACCATGGGAAAATGTTTTTTATATTTACTTTTGTTGTGGGTACAACAAAAGTAAAAATAAATAGCTCGGTAAAACCAATTTAAATTCAGCAAATAATTAGTAAAACTGTAAAAAAAACAAAGTTGGAAACAAACAATGTGCCTTAAATATACCTGGACATACATGGATATTCTCTAGTTGGGCTAGTTGTGTATGTGAATTACACAGACAATTAAACTGGCACGTGGTTCAATTCAGTAGGACCACAGGCAACCAACCTCGAACTCGTTACTTAATTTGGACACGCTTACCTTTTCTAAGATCTTGCTGGGATACCTAAGTCCTCTAAGGCGCTCTTCCAGGCCCTGTCCGAACTTCTGCAGACCAGAGAAGGTCCAGTCGGCGGCCAGTTGAGTGCCGTCCAGGACTTGTGGCTCATCACCGTGCATCAAGATGTTGAAGTACGCTGGAGAAGGCTCGGCACCTGCAACGAATAATATTTTAATAATGTTTTGGGCTTAACACCTATACTTATTAAACTGATAGATGAACCGAAAGCTTTTTAGAGTTCAGTTATGTTGTGACAAAATACGAAGGTAGAATGTTCTAATGCCACACTAAATCTTATGCCACCAAACATGCGCGCATGCGCATTAGTATGCTAAGTACGTTCTAGGTGAGCGTGACGCTTAGATACTATTAGATGAACGACTTGCAAGTCTCCTTTTTAACATAATAAACAACTTTACAATATTGTAAATGTGAATATGTGTGGTATATCAGGCATTCGGATTAAAAGGGCAAAAAGCAGTAAATTTAGATAAATACCGCTTGAAGCGAGCGCTTCTTTATAAACCGCGATTCTATGCAACGGAAGAACAAGATAAAGTGGGTCTTAAGTTGCATAATTTGTATTGGAACCAGCCACGGAACGGAAAGAACAAGCCTATAGCGTGTTACCAGATCATTCAGCTCATCCAGCTATATTACTAGTACCATCCAAGCACTCCGAACGATATTTTCCTTTCTAAAACAACTTTAGTACTGCCTAGAATAACTATAAAAATAAGTTATATTGAGTCCCCCGTTCATGACTCCAATTGGAGTCGCAAATTATCTCTTACGGTACGTCCATGCGTACCTATGGAGTCACAACAACCTGTATTAGACTATTTTGAGGATTTGTGAGAACAGCGTATGGAGTCATACAACCTGTACTAGAGTATTTTGTGGATTTTGAGAGTAGATATTATATTGGACGTGTGGACATGTAAGTCGTCGAAAATGTTTAAATTTTAGTACGGAAAGCAAAGGACCACAACAATACAATTTTACGAATAGTTGCAGGGAACTCACTGGATCGTATTTAACTCTAGTATGGTGGACAGGGAACGTATTAAAAACAGACAATACTTTACCCGTTCTGAGTGACCATTCAGTGAATTCTAGCCCCGTCAAGTAGTTAAGGATACTGGACTTGCCACCGCTCCAAGGCCCCATGAATAACACTAGTGGCTTTGAGAATATTTCAGGGTCACCAAAGTGCCTGTTGCTCAAATCTCTGTATTTGTAAAGACCCTCCAGTGGTTTTATAGAATTCTCATAAGTCCTCTTCAGATCCCTGAGAATAATTTCTGCGGATTTTTCCACTGTCAGTTCCGCTTCGCTCGCTTCCTCGTCCAACCTGAGGATTTGAGCGATGTGGTCACGTGATCTGAGGTTTTCGGGAATTTCTTGAACCTGAAATGAAAAACGTTTTGGTGAAATATTTTAATTAAATTATGTAGGTATTTGATTATTTAACTTATTTCTAATAAATACATGATTTGATGACTTTCTCATTTTATACATATAGGCCGAGGCGGACCGCGGCGGACGTGTCGCATATTATCAAACGAGCGCTTGTTAGTCGTAAGGCAACAGTCGTTAAGCCATGTCGGATGCCTATCAGAAGGGCGAAAAATCCTGCCATTAGGACTGTCTATACAACAAGCAAGCAAGCAAGCGAACGCTTTGTTTATCTTCTCTATTAAAAGCATGAGAAACAAACATCCCAATCTGTCTTGCGTTCAATACTGCAGTTGAGTTGGTTGTTGATACTAAAATAACAAGTGGAAAATGGCAGCACCGATTTCCTAATTAAAATGTTTATTTCTGTCTCTAATAGTCAGCATTTATGCTGTTATAAGTTGACAGTTCATCAGAGACATCTGTCGGGCACAACAATATTAGAGCAAAGGAGGGCGTTTTTATAAAAATACTAGTCGTGCTCCGCGGCTTCGCCCGCTATTATCAAGTCTACATTAAAAAGTAGCCTATGTGTTAATCCTAGGTATAAGCTATGTACATTCAAAATTTCATCCAAATCCGTTAAAGCGTGAAGAGGGAGCAAACATACACACTTACACACAAACTCACGGATTTATAATATTAGTAGGATATATAATTTACTAGCCGTGCCCCGCGGCTTCGCCCGCTATTATCAAGTAAAAAATATCCTATGTGTTAATCCTAAGTATAATCTATGTACATTCCAAATTTCATCCAAATCCGTTCAGCCGTTAAAGCGTGAAGAGGGAACAAACATACTTACACACTTACACACTTACACACAAACTTTCGGATTTATAATATTAGTAGGATAGTAGGATGTATTGTAAAAATGAACATAATACATTAGAAGGTAAATACTTTCCAAGGAAAATTTGTGTTTCTTTTTCGGGTTGAATTTGTGATTGTGCGTGTGATGTGTCACACTCGCAGCCCCACACAAGTCATTGAACTTAGTGTAGGGCTGCGAGTGTGAAAGCGTTTAAGTTAAGTTTAAGAATAAATCATAATTTAATCAATATTTGCATTCACCATTACGCGCAGAAAATCATTACGTTTAGTAGAAAATAATAACAATAAGCCAATGGTCGCGTGTTAAAATTGTAGTATTTATGTTTTTCGTACATATTGCGACTGTAGTTATCATATTATTATTCGCCAGCTAAATGGCGTTTAAGATGGCTAGGTTTAATTATTAAACCGTATAAACGCTTTCACACTCACAACCCTTTTTTTTTGTGGGGGGGAAAATGCCTTTACTTCTTCCTATCCTTCTCAGGGGTGAAGGAAAGGGGAATGTGGGGCTCGAACCCACTAAAAACTCCCCCGTGAGCAGTTCCTCGCCGAGGTGGGGCAAGATAGGGTCACGCTAGTAGTCACTATCTTGCCCGGCGGTACAACCCCTACGTTAAGTTTAGTGACTTGTGTCTTAGAAACATTCAAATCACACACAAAATCACACCCAGAACCGGAAACACATATTTCCTTTGGGGAACCGGTAATCGAACCCGCTGATTAGAAGGCGGACGCGCATACATCTATGGCAAACTTTGCAGACTTATTATGCCAACTATGCAGAACTTCGGTCATATTTTATATCTTAATTAACATTCTTACCAATAATAAATCTTCCTCGGGTGCTCCCTCTTCTTCTTCTTCTTGTGAAGCTTCTTCTGCTGGCTCTTCTGATTCTTCAGAACCAGCTTCATCATCTTTGCTCTCTGTTTCTGAAGCTTTTTCTTCCCCTCCTTCAGCTTCATCAGCCTGTTCAGCAGATTCTGAGTCTCCTTGTTCTTCCGATTTGTCTTTTTCTTCTTCTGACGCTTCCTTGTCGTCGGATTCTTTGGAGTCTTCATCGGATTCTTTTTTATCTTCACCAGACTCGGCTTCATCTACAGATTCATCTTTTTCATCTGTTTCTTCTTTAGTTTCACTCGAGTCATCTTCAGTGGGTTTTTCTTTGTCTTCGTCTGAATCTGCAGTTTCTTCTACAGATTGTCCATCTGTATCTTCTTTAGAATCTGCGTCTGCTTCTTCTTGTGAGTCTTGTTTGCTATCATCTTTGTCTTCCTGAGATTCATCAGCCTTTTCTTGAGATCCATCGTCATCTTCTTTTGTATCATCATCATCATCTTTAGCGTCTACTGAGGCGTCTTCAGCTTCTTCGGAAGCATCCTTGTCTTCCTCTGAGTTTTCGTCAGATTTGCTGTTATCAGCTACTTCTTTGCTCGCGTCATCATCATCCTTAGATGCCTCTTCTTCTTTGCTGTCTCCTTCTTGAGAATCATCGCTGCCTTCGGTATTGGCTTGTTCTGGTGCTGTTTGGTCTTCTGCGCTGTCTAAAATAATACCATTGTTATATTTAGTGTTTTGGTTTATAAGAGAACTTATTTTACCAAATCTAAGACAACGAACGGACAAAATTTCAAGTCGAGGAAAGGAAAAGTCTTTCGACTTTTGATTGCCTAGGCATTTTCTGGTGATAAGTAGGCGCTAACCATAGAACTACCAAGTACTTTCTATCAAAATAGTATGCACTTGTCAATTATGTGGAGCTGACAGTGGTGTACCATAGAAAGTGATAACGTACATCTTAGAGGTAAAAACTAGACGTATACATAAGAATCCTCCTATAAATATTTTTTTATTAAATGGCTGAGTGTACTCACAAATTATTGTATGAAAGTAAAGAAAACACATCATTGGTACAGTAAGACAGATTCTAATTTACACAAAATTGAGAGGCTTTCTTAAAAACATGTCATTTTTGTAATCATTGTCACTGAGTAAAGATTTATAAAATTAAAAGAATTTGGCCCTTCATTTTTTAAAGCTTTACCCTACCTTTGTTAGAAATCAGTGCGATGTGCCGAGGCACATTTTATAGATGGAATTCACAGCAATCTACATTTCAATAATTTTGTTAAAACTAATGGATATTTTCAGATTGAAAACTTTTTTATGACAATTAAATAAATTATAGAAATTTTGCGCGTGGTTGTTATATATCTTGTTTCGCCTTTATTCGGGACCCTTATGCAGAGAAATTTGTTGCCAACTTAGACAGAGAAACTGTCTCACCCAACTGCGAAGCTGTTGCCAGCAATGACAGGGAGCGAAAGGCCTAACCTAGATATTTGGTTGCCAGCTGTGGCATAGCTCTTACTTACTATCCCAACTAACATTATTAAAGTAAATGTTTGTGTTAATGAGAGTATGTGTATTTAAGTGCCAGTTAAGCTTGAGATATTCTCTCCCTCCACCAACAATTGAAAAAGTGGTTAAACGCTAGCATGTAAGAGATAAAAATAATAATATTAATTATAATATTATGTTATTATTATAACAAATATCTTTGATTTAATCATATTTAAACATATAATCACGACAGTTAACCGTGGCAAAAAAGTGTCTTACCTTGTTCAGCTGTTTGTTCTTCAGCGGATGCCGTATCTTCTTTGCTGTCTCCTTCGTCCTCTTTGCTGTCTCCATCATCCTCTTTGCTGTCTGCATCATCTTGTTTGCTGTCTCCATCATCCTGTTTGCTGTCATCATCGTCCTGTTTGCTGTCATCATCATCCTGTTTGCTGTCATCCTTCTCTCCACTGTCGCCTTCCTTGTCAGCCTCCTTTGAGTCGTCGTCGGCAACTTCTAACTCTTCTATTGATGCGTGCGGTATGTAAGGCTCATCTGCAACTTCTACCAATGGTACGTCATCTTCTTTGCTGTCGGCGTCAGTGGCCTCGCCCTCGTTCTCTGCTGAACTTACTTCATTCGTTTCGTCGTGTGCACTTACTTCACTACTATCGTTATTTTCAGTGGAATCTGTAAAATACAAATATATTGTGTTAATGTTACTTCAAAAACATTTAACATTGTTCGTTTAGAACAGGTATCATTTCTAACCTTTAAAATTAAACTATCAAAACTAAATAAACCATTATAAAATTTAGTCTATACACCTTTACAACCGACTTCAAAAATGGAGGTTCTCAATTCAACTGTGTTTTTTATGTTTTTTGTATGTATGTTACGCGATATCTCCGCCAAATATCCATCGATTTTGATTTTTTTTTGTTTTGTAGAGTATACTTCAGAGGTGGTCCCATATAAATTTTATCGAAATCGGTCAAGCCAAAACCGAAATACAAGCGATGAAGTCAGTTTTTTTGATTTGCTTTGTAAAAAGTAAACAATTTATTTCGTATTTCGAGATAACTTCGAATACTGTAGTAAAGTAGAAATAAAACTTTTCTGACTAGACCTCAAAGATCAAAACATAAACATAAACGCTTTCACACTCACAGCCCCACACTAAGTTCAATGACTTGTGTCGTGGGTGCCGGAAACATACACATCACACACACAATCACAACCAGAACCAGAAACACAAATTTTCCTTGGGGAGAAAACTTGTGGTCCCGCCGGGAATCGAACCCGATACCCCTGCTTAGAAGGCGAACGCTCACCCAACTTAGCCAACGAGCAGTTCAAAGACCAATGAGGATAGATTTCTAATGTGTCTTGTTGCAATTTATATACTCGCAGATATCAATCTTATAACAGCGAGTTGCTGCCCACAACATTTTTGGAATGTTAATGATGTACAATATTTATGAATATTATTTTGTATTCAGCTTTTTGACGATACCACAATCATAATGAAGTACCTTAACAAAATAAAAAGGTTACCTCCTTAGGCCCAGGAGGCCTCAATTTTTTTCAATGCCATTTTCAGCTTTATATTAGTCAAATATGTTTTCATGGATGTTTTGGACGCAGTTCATTTGTTTTTTGACATTAATTTCTTATTCATTAATGCTTATCCTGTAAAGTATTAAATATTTAACTGTTAACTTATAAACTTTTTTGGAACAATAAACATTATTATCAATTACAAATCATACGTTGCCCAGTTAAACGGAAAAAAAAATACAGTCGACTTGAGTACCTCCTCCTTTTTGGGAAGTCGGTAATAATATCCGCAAAATGTTAACGATGGTCAAGTCAACAGGATTATCGTAACTGTACTATGGGCAGTAAGCGAAATGGCGTTTCGCTACTATAAATGCGTAACATACTATAAACCTCTGACATAGAATGACGGACAATCGAATAAAGTGCGAAAACATCGAAGTTGAAAAAACAGAAAGGTAACTTACAAGGTCATTAATATCTAAAACATTAGTTAGGAAAGTAGTACCTACCCCTAAAACGAAATAAACAACCCAGTAAGGGCAACTTAGAAACGAACGTAATTCGGAATCTTTGGAAGCTACAGATACCGCAAAATTCCTGAGTTAAATTATTTTGAAATTATGAGTGATGCGTTGACTCACACTCAGAGATCTATATATGAATCACATTTGATTATCCGCAATAAATAATCCGCATAATCCAGGCGGGACTGTGATGATTTCTCGTCTTTCACTTACACACAATCGTGTAAGCCTATAAATATAGAGTTAATTTTAGACGACTACGTTTTAGAGGACACCGTTATTACATTCGTATGTGATTTCATTCAAGTGCTGTGTAATTTTATTATATCTATGTCAAGTTTGGAACACGTC
Organism: Lomographa bimaculata; assembly: GCA_948107665.1. Lineage (NCBI taxonomy): Eukaryota > Metazoa > Arthropoda > Insecta > Lepidoptera > Geometridae > Lomographa > Lomographa bimaculata. Next base: position 8,481,705 of record OX403604.1, on the reverse strand, counting down.
TAGAAGTTAAATCAATATCAAATATTCTACGCTCACTAGGAGAGTTAATTATCCTCTATTTATGAGTATTCTTAAACGCTAGTTTAGTTTCTAGTTTCCACGGTTATTCTCATTCATAAGAACTTTACGACTTACAGAAAATTAATGTTCAAGTTGCTTTTCTACAAATTCTATTATCCATAATTTTGTTAAATGCTTCAGGCTCAATGTTTAATCATGTCTAGAATTTCAATCAAATTCACGTCTTACCTACATATATTTAAGATTAATAACTCAATATCTACGTTATTCAATAAAGAGTATTATAAGCTCTTGTTATATCTAATAGTACTTAAATTATATAGCAATAATAATGTTCTGATGAAACTGGGTATTAAAGAAATAGAGAACGTTGCGAGGACAAGATCAACGTTCGTATAATAGTACTCGAATAATAAATTGAATAGATAAAAGTTATGGCACAGCTGTTTTTGATCCAAGACCAAATTGTTAATCGAAATGGCCTAGTGATGTCTATTATCAAGCTACGTAATAAATCGGTGACGCGGACAGTCTCCGGGCAGTTAAATTAAAATAGAATCCACCATCTCAACACGTCGGTAAACCTATGTCAATCCAGCATTCCTCGTTACACTGAGGTTACATTTAATGGATTTTTTATGAAACGGAAATGTTCTTCGACGGGAAAACGAATTAAAGACAATATGCATTTATTTTTACAGCTCAGCCTTCAATCACATTCAGATGTTTGAACCAGTTTCAGGTTGATATTAATTTGTGAATGAATCAATGATTTTAATGTTTCATTTCAGCTTGAAGTCCTGGAGTCCTAGAATTTGTATATTATGTCCAATTGATTAATTAATTGATAGTTAGAATTATTAATATATGAAATAGTATTTAATCTGTTTCCGTTTGTTTTAGTACATGCCTGCTTGTTTTCTAACAGTTCTTCTGGTTTAGTAGTAATTCGTAGTCGCTGCATACTTTCTTTGATATCAGGCAGAACTATAATTTTCCTCTTGTTGGGGAAGAGTGGAATTTTATTGTATGCAGCTCCACGATACTGCGGGGCGTAAGCGTGAAACGTTCGTTTTTTATCACTTGTTAGTTTGCAATAAATAAGAAGCAAAAAATTATTTAGGAGACTACCGGAAACCGGTAACAATATTAAGGTACTCGTATTACAACCTAATGCATAGATGCCTACAATGTTAATTAAAATGTCACAAAGCCTTTTTTTTTAACTATGTACAAAGAAATCAAAGATTTACACGCACATTGCTCATGTCATGAACAATGACCATGAGTATTGAAGACGTTGGGATGTAAAAGTTTTATGAACCGTTAACCCCAATAAAATCTGTTCCAAACTTGTGCCGGAACACGTGGATACTGTCACATCAACATTTAAAGATAGTCTGTACGTTAAAACAAATAATTTGTAAATATTGTGAGTTGGAAAAGGGGCAGCATTTCACAATTTAACACCCACCTGGTTCCACGTCTCCTGATTCGAGCTCTTTGAGAGCTTTTTCGATATATGGACGGCATTGTGATTCTGAAGGTACCTCGTCGTCAGCTGAAAGCGCAAAATATACATTTTATTGGAAGATTAGGATTAGGAATAATGTTACTACAACTACCGAGGTTTGCCTAAATACAGCCGTCGTTTAAGATAAAATAATATTAGGAAAAATCCAAAAGAACAGACAAAAATTCAAAAATTGTAATTGGTAATTTTGTAATGACTTCAGATTACTTTCAATAGATGTCGTGGTACGAAGTTCACCGGGTCATTTAGTCTGACCCTAAAGATATTGTTTTCCAAGATTACTATTTTTCATGGTTTAAAGATTGGCTTCTAATGAAATGCCAATAATTGTATCAGGGATAACACATTGTGTTACTTAATAAATATTATACATATATTAAATATACATATATAAATATTAAATATTATACAAGATGGGGATTAATTAAGAACTTACAAAAGAAAATGACTTCCCCACATAGTTTCTTGGTGTCTCTTTTCTAGTAGGTGTCACGTAACCTATTCAAAGACATGTGCTACGTATATTATATTGACCATCTTTGATTTTAATTAAGCTATTACTTAGTAATATATACTACGCAAAATACTAACTTTGACTATCTCTAATAAAAAGCTGAAAGTTACTTTGTCTGTTTTACCCTTACTTGTAATATTAATTATTATAAAATATGCCTTTACTGTTAAACTGCTCATATTGAAAAGTGGCAAGGTAGTACCAATGAAAAATCATGGAAAAACACATTGGCTTTTCGAACTGCCCATTGGCTTAGTCGGGTGAGCGTTCGCTTTCTAATTAGGGGTATCGGGTTCGATTCCCGGCGGGAACACAAGTTTTCTCCCCATGCAAAATTTATGTTTCTGATTCTGGTTGTGATTGTGTGTGTGAATATTTCCGGCACCCACGACGCAAGTCATTAAACTTATTGTGGGGCTGTGAGTGTAAAAGCGTTTATGTTTATTTTATTCTGATTTATCATCACAAACGCGGGGGAATCTTTGGGAAATACAAGTAGAGGTATACAATATACATTATCATCTGACTGCAGATGCAATCGTTATATTGTCTAAACGCGCAGCTGTTTTATGTGTGTTAGTTACACAACTATTAATAATATGAGTTGATTAGTAGTTAAGGGAGACTGTAAGCTATAATAATAACAATCACAGAGTTAGATAAGTTATAGATTAGATTAGATTTTTTTTTTTTATATATTATTTATTTTTATATTTTTTTTTTTTTTTTTTTTTTTTAATTTTAAAAACAAACAAACACATAAAGGACACAATACAATCTCTTTATATATACAATCTATAAAGAAATTTAGAGGTTCTAGAGGTGGATTGACGATCGAAAAGGAGAAAAAATTCCATGAATTGAAGGCTGGTGTACAAACTATTATAGTTATACTAGCTGCGCCCCGCGGTTTCACCCGCGTTGATAATGATGAAAAGTGATGATGATGATGATGATGAAAAATAGATGTTGGCCGATTCTCATAGATACCGGATAAGCACAAAAAATTTCATCAAAATCGGTCAAGCCGTTTCGGAGGAGTATGGCAACGAAAACTGTGACACGAGAATTTTATATATTAGATTTGATAGTTTTACAATCATGATTAATTTAAGGGTGGGTCGAACCGGAATCATAAGGATAATTGAATCTATATGTGGATTCACTGATCTTTACAATTCCACTTAAATAAGATCTTGGTTGAGGATTCTTTTGCATTGAACATATATTTTTCCTGTGTCATGCATTATCAATTTATCAAATTCTATTTACTATCCAAGACTATCCAAGGTTTACAGGTGCATCTAATGTAATAATTTGTAAAATCTTATATATATGGAATAAATAAAAAATTATGATTATCACTAATATAATCACACTTATAGTATACATTATTTAGTAAAGTATGTCTATCTGTCGGTCTGTATGTTACTTTTTCAAGACTAATCCACTACATTCATTCTGAATTTCACAGGGATCATGGTTAATGACGTAGCGTATTCATATGATGAGGACATTTCTTTACATTATATTATTCGATTCATTCACATTTTGTTTTCGTGTTATGCATATTAACGCTAGCGGCTGTAACCTATCAGATATCTTCAAGTCGAGTCACGAGTGAATAGGCATCTTATAGTCAGACATGCTCCGTCGTCGATCATATCGTCACTTAATAAGAGGTTAGATAGTGGTCCAACATTCGTCTGATCTTGGATAAATAAAAAGATACAGCGATAAGCATTTTATTATTTTATCTATATATCCAATTTTGACTTTGAATTTTGAAGTTAAATTTTGAACACAAGTTTAACCAACACTTTTGTAGTGGTCATGCTATAATTTCTTCTGTAATTGTGATTTCAACGAAACTGGTTGTCTTCGTGCTTTTATTGCAATGTTCTAAATATCTCACACGAAAACATATAAAGTTGTTCGCATCTATCAGGAGTTGCAGTATTTTGGTCTAACCTTCTACAAGTTTGGCCTTGATGCGTGACGCTTTTCTAGGCTCATCTATAACTATGTTGCAAAAAATGTTTCTGGATGTGTTTTGCTTGTTTTGATATTTTTATCTAGACTACTTACTTCTGCTGTTTATATTACTTTATATTACGTTATATTGAATATGAAAAACCACTGCTTTTGTTATATTTCATACTAAAGAATTTGAGACCTACTTTTTAGATATTACTTGAGCTAGTGTAGGTTTCATACGACATTCTCAGTAACTAGTTAGAAAAAAGTTTTAGTGACAAGGAGACTGATTTGAGAGAGTCCTATAGAGCTGCACAACCTATTTGTTGCAATAGTAGCAAGATGAACAGGGTTGATCGAGTTTTTGTTTTAGAGGGTAGAGCAGAAACAATAAAAATAAGTGATGTAATGGTAATGGTGGCGGTTCTCCAAGTAAATACTGAACCTAGTTCTACATTTTAAAGTGTGATTAATGAGCGTCGTATGAAAAATATGAAGTGACCTACTTTCTTCTTACATTTTTATATTATTGTCGTCACGGCGATCCTATCGTTTTTCACAAGATGGCGACGCTAAACGACAAATCCCTGTATTTCTATTTACGTATCTAGCATTGCGAGGAATCGAGGCGTCTGGCGAGCTACACTCTCGAAGCACGCTTACTCAGCGTCAAGACATACTAGGTACGAGTGAATCCAGACCATATGGGTCACTAGATCACTTTGTCATACAAAGCTTCACCTAAGGTTAGCGCCAAAAATAGAGCACATACGTGAGCTTTTTACATAATTTCAGCGCAAGTTACGCCGAAAATAGAAACTATGTAGTGACGCAGAGAGCGAAGATGTGAGCTCAGGCCCGAGAGGCGGACTGGCAATGAACCGCGCGGCAGCTGCGCGACAGGGACTCACCTCGGGCCGCGGCTGTTAGCGCCGATGCGACCAGCAGCGTGCACAACATCAACCTCCATAACGTAAATCCTTTGGTCCACATGTTGCTCAAGTTCGGCCCGCTAAACCGGGCTATCAGTCATTTGCACTCACACTCGCGCACCCGGTCGGTCTACGGACGTTGCACACATCTACACTAAACCAGCCGATGCAAGATAGACGCGAGCTGCATTCCCGCGGGAATGCAACTCCCGTCTTCGAATCCGTCAAATCGCGTAGAATGAGAAAGTACCGCGCGTGCTCTAATAATAACCGCGATTTGAGGGATTCGAGGTGTGTTGCAGCGGGTAGTACGCGACACTGCTCGACAGTCGGCGGTGTTCGGACGTACTCTATTTCCGGAGACAGCACAGCATCGCTGGTCGGAGGGGTACTGGCGCGCTCGCGACGACGCAGCTCGTGCGATATTCAGTGTGGTGCGCGTGCCAACTGCCCACGGCCGGCGCCCGCGCCGCCCTGGAATCATATCCGCATCATCGTACTCTGGAATCAAACTACTATTACAATTCCATACTACTAGAACCGATAATGAGGTACTTATGTATCGTAAGTGCTTAATTTATGTTGGTTACAATTTCATGGAACAATTATTGAAAAATGAAAAATAGTCGATGTTGCAAGAGATACATAGTTTATGTCTATTTTCTCTTATTCCATCACATTTTATGTCCAGCTTAGAATCACAATGTCGATTTTATGAGTAACACTAATCAACTAGTAATAAAACAAAATAGTTGTATTTATTTATTTTACATCAAGACTGATGTTACCCTCATCCAATTTCCTTATTGCTGTAATGTAACAGTGCAGACGATGCAATGATAATGTACCTAGTACCTAAGTACTTACCTATAATTCATGATCTTCCAGCTCTCCATAATAAACTATAGGATGCAACATCATCGTTAAATTTTGAGGAACTTACTCAGTTCAAGACAACGAAAAAAACATGACAAGTTCCTAATCAAAGTCAATAAATAGATCCTCTGGCGCCAACTTGCCAAGAGGCAAAAAATCCATTCATCGAGAGAAACACTTCGTCATGATTGATGTTAAAACTAACATGTAACGTTCATTTTCCACTCAGCTACTCATTTCACTCAATAGAGATCGTTATTGGAAATTTATTAGAACGTGTTGACGGTGTAGAGGTAAACATTGTGGGATAGGTCCAGGAAACTAATAGAACTTTTCTTAATTCTTAATATTTTGCGCCATAGGGAAAGTCTTGGGTAATGAGATTGGATGTATATTTTTGTCGATGATACCTAGTTACATAAACGCCAAACATCCTATTAATTGGTCTTACATTAATTAGACACGCCATCTGTATCTGTCAACTTATTGGCACGATATACAAGATACCACTTAGGTACACCTATTTAATTAGGATTTTATTAATAGTGGTCCTATGGTCCTTTATTGATTCTGTTTTTGGCAATTGTACCTATAGTTTTCAATTCGTCTTTCCTTACTGAGGAGGCCAATTACTTTACTTCGTGTCGTTTCTATAATTGGGTATAGGTAATAGGTAGGTTACCTAGGTACTTTTTCCCAGCATTTTTTTATAATAAATATTAACGAAGCCAAAAAGCAAATTTATAAATACTAAATCTCCAATCACTTACGGCGGTAAAAGGTTGGTTTGATTGAAGGTCGAATCAACTATACGCACACTTGTTTTGCTACCACAGTTACTATGCGAACCAATAAATAGTGAGACGCCTTACCTATCTTTGTGTATATACACCCGATAAGTTCTATAATAAGGAAGTCTGCACCATCTTCGAGCGTATTATTAATTAACATCGGCTGAAACGATGGCCAAACTTTTGTCTATCAGCATTAAAAAATAAACCGACCAAGCCCGGATCGGGCCTCGCTCTATCAGAGTTCCTGTAGACTCCTTCTGGTAAGTAGTAACAGCATAGAAACTGCGCAAATGCGAATCGGTTTTTGCTCTATCCCGAGTTCCTATATCGCTATCTGTAAAACGGCTGCACCGATTTTCACTAAATATAGCAAAGAACGCTCCCGATGTACTTGTCATCTTTCAAACAAAAAATAAATTGATTAAAATCAGTCCAGCCAGGGCGCCACGATTCTACAGATCACGCAATAGGACTATACTTATAATGCTCTGTTCCACAGACACACAAATACATACCTGCTTCAAACTTATAACCATCTTTTTCGGTGGGGGTTAAAAATAGGAAAGACACTCACCTGCTGAACTATGACACATCAAAGCTAGAGCTCAACTAGATGCTAAGAAACTAGGTATCCTCGCTACACACCTAGACAGCTTAGTTCTTTACTTAAATCAAGCTCAAGTCCGATCGTGGAGAACTGTGGCCAACTCTGGGATTGATCCGCCGAGTACCAGCTATAAAAGCTTTTGAATTTATTGACCGGCAACACGAAAGACTCTTTGATTAGCAAAGAGTCCAATTTGCAAAGTATCGGTCGCCGACGTAAGGGCCCAAGTATACTTATTCTATCGCTTACATCTTGGAGTGTGCGCAAAAATTACACGAGTTAATTTCTCCATGCCCTTTTCACATTCATCATCTGTACAGCGATGGAGTGGAACCATTGCCCTCGTCTTTGTTTCCCGAACGCAACGGTATATTTTGGGAGTAAAGTCTATAATGAATAGGTAGCTTCTCTATCTAGGCAAGCATGCTACATATTGCTACATCTTCAAACGCATCGTTGCTTGGTAAGACGTGAACGTTTTCGCATAGCAAGATATCCATCGATTTATAACCATATATACTTACTTATATTTCGATGCAGATCAAAGATTTTAAGGCGGAATTGTAGGTAGATACGAATGTCATAGAAATACAAAAATAATCAGTAATGTCAAACCAATCAGAAGAATAGATTGCATTTGGACCCAACTCGTGAGGTAATGGGTTCGTGCACCTGTTACTCCACATTTTATCCATAAAATATTCAATTAGCTCCGGCACCTACTATCTCAGTTATTTTGTAAACAAAGCATCGGTTTGTAATTAGTGCTAAGTGGTTAATTGGACCTGTCGGATGAGCTTGAATCCGAGTGAATCGTACATTTGACGATCGCAATCTTTTTCAAACTATTTGGCAATTCAATTTTGGTTTCTTCGATTTTAATTCCAAATTTCCCAGTTCAGGTGATTTTTTAACGGTTTCCCACTCACCGCCCCATACTAAGCTCGATTACTTGTGTTGTGATTGCCGGAAACATTCACATCATACACAAGATCACAACCAGAACCAGAAACAAAAAATTTCTGAGAGAAAGCTTGTGTTCCCGCTGCTTGTGGAATCGAACCTGATAGCCTCTTAGAAGGCGAACACCCTCCTAACTAAGCCAAGGGGCAGTTACTTATACCGCGCTTAGTCCTACGCTCCACGTCGCATCGTCCGTCTATGTTTCCAGTTCAACATATCTAAAATTTACCCTAAAAGGAATAAAAAAACCTAATTAAAATTTTACCTACCAACCTAAAGATATTCAGAATAAGAGTGAGATTTGCTTTTTAAGTAAATAACATTTTTTTTTTTAATATTCTAATTTATTAATAAAGACTTAAAGATTACTTAATGATATTTGTTATCAGTTTCTAAAGATATCTTATTACTTTTTGGAACACTGTATACTTGTCATGAATAATGATTTAATGAGGTCATGCTTAATTACGAACTGAATATGAGTTAAATTAAGACATTGAAGATAGCAAAACTTTTTACATCATGACGTGTCACCTGTATTGCCATCAGTAATTTTTAAAACAGGTCAACAATATTTCCCGAACCTTTTATCCATTACTGAATACTTTTTTGGGAAAAACTGAACAATATTTATTTACATATTAATAAAACAATTATCTCACAAGCCTTCCCAAATAAAAAGAAAACAACAATATACTTTTGAGTTGAAAACTACGTAAAGCATGACTTAGGTAAACTTCTCAAGATTCACGTTCTCAGTACTTTCTTAATCTTCATTGATTCTCCATATCTTGTACTTCACAAATATGTTTTTTATTTTATTCTAAGCAAAATGTTGCATCTTTAAGCAGTTGATGGATTATTTAAGAAAAAAAACTACTTTTCACATATTTGGGAAAACTAATGATAACATTCTTTAGTGATTATTTAATTTTTTATTTGTTTGTAGCCATGTTCAATGTATTTTTTTAATTAATTTAAGTTTTTTTTTGGTTAGAATTGATCTAACACAAAATTGTATATTTAAATAAGTTTCATATTAAAATATATTATAATCTTACGGTTTTTTTGTTTTCCTGTACCATAAAGAATGATCAAGAATAAATAAGATATCTATTGTCAAGAATCTATAATTGGTTATAAAAAAACTATTTCGATTTTTTAAATTAGTTTAACAAATATGGACAACATACAGCTATACATTTTCACACCTTTACTGCAGCATAACATTTTCATATAATAACTTAAAACTAGAATTATTGATCTATCATTATAAGTTCATCGATGCTCCAATCTTCATATGAATGGTCGGGGAGATATCTTCTTATTATTATCGGAATTTTGCCATGTTTCAGCTCCTTCATGGCTATCTGTAAGGGGTCTGTTTCACCTTCCAATTCTACCATTACTGGAGCGCACATTGCTATTTGGAGAGCTCGAGTTCCTGAAATTAATTAATTTAAATGAGTATATCACTTAGAGAAATATTAACATTACTAAAGAGTATTTTTAAAAGAAAACAAATTAAAATTATTTATTGCAATTTAGTACATTCTAGATCATCAAACTAGATGCAGTGAGCAGCAGTCTTGATGACTTGTTCCTTCCTGAAGTTATTCATGGTAACTGTATTACCGTACGTATATAACTATATTATTTAATTCACAGAATCAGTTATAATTTAAGTAATGAATAATAAAAATTTAATAATTCAATGTATCCTAAATTAAATAATTAAATTGGGTCAAATGACTATTTCATCTGTAGTGTGAGCTTTTAGGTAGCTCAAGAACTCAACTACTCAAACAAACAAACGCATTCACTCTTGTGGTGGCGCACAGTCGACCTCCATGGTTGATGTAAGCAAACTATTACGACCGTTTTGATTCAAAGATACATGTTCTTATTTTTGTAGTTCAGAAATGACATCAGTCTGGAAAAAGCTTTTGATAGAAAATTTACTTATTTAGTTAGTTTACTTTTGGAAACCAGTGAATAATGATCTGAAATTAATCAGCTTGAATAACAGAATATAAATCTCAACCGTTTCGGATGATGTGTTTTACTTTATGATGTCTAGTTTAGCTGGAATACCAAAGGACTCTCTTCAAGTGTTGAGTGTGTAGGGCAAGTCGCTACCTCTTATATAGAGGAATTGCCCACAATGACTCCAAACACTCACAGCTCCACACTACGTTTAAAGACTTGTATCATGGGTGCCGGAAACATTTATATCACACACACACACGAAGAACCAGAAGCATTAATATCCCTAGGGTAGGAATTTTTGCTCCTGCCGGAAATCGAACCCAGAACCCACGGCGCAGAAGGCGGAGACCTGTCCACTGCGCCAACTGGGTCGTCAAAGAAATTTACCAGTTAATAGCGTTCCAACTTCCATGCTAGCAGTATTGCGTCTGAATTGCAATGCTTATATTATACTGAGGCAAATGAGTACCAGCATTCTTATCACGCGGAGCCTCAACGAGGCGGTCAACTAAATTTATCATACATGCTACTGCATGTAGTTTTACTAGGTAAATAATATCTATTAAGAAAACAACCTGTGATCTTACCAAGCACTCTAGCTCGCTCATATTTCGTCATGTATTTTGTGGTGATTCGTTTGCACTTCTCCACACCGCCGCCGGCTTGTCCGGGTGGGACACATTGGGTGTTAAAGCCGTCTTCTTCTTGGTCTTCTGTTTCTTCGATGTTGTCGTCGTCTTCGGCGATATCGTCGTAGTCTGCTCCCGCATCTTCTGCCTCAAATTCTTCGTCTGCCATAGTGGAGACTACTGAGTAGAGATTTCTGTTTAGTTTTTTCTAACTACTTTGTAGTTTATTTGTATGAATGCTTTCAATTCTTTCGTGAAATAATATTTGCACCACAAATTACCAAAATACGAACACGCAAATCGTAGCGTTACACCATGGATAATAATTGGTTAACAATGTTGACATTGACAGTTGACACCACGTTTTCGTTGACTGTTGACACTTTATCGGGTATGACAAAGCATTTTTTTTTTTTTGCTTGGTACTTAGTTAAGTATTTATTTCTTCACTATGTCAGCTGTAGAAAAGTGACGATGCAGCCGAAGATGTCGATTTTTTTATAAATCTGTGAAAGGCAAACGTTTAACCACTATCTCACCTGATGTTAATGACGATGCCGTCGGCGATGAAGCACCCTTGCCTAGAAAATGCCTGTTTACTGTCGACTTGAAGACTCCAAGGTTTATTTATTTTACAAATGATCTTCAGTAGGGTGCCTTACACATTTCATGAAATATAGATTAAATTACTTTAAAGGAACTGTATACCCAAAAAAAATAGCTTTGACGTCTGTAGAAGGGTTGCGTCACCAAAAAAAATTAAGAATTATATTAATAAAAGTGGCAAAATCAACATTTTGTAAATACTGTAACCCATAGAAAATAACATACTCTACCTGAGCTCTAACCACTCTATCTCAAAAACGGTTGCATCAATGTTCACTATATAATATATAGTGAACACTATATATAATATATAGTGAACAGTAAGCTATATTATAGCGTTAAGAACCTTCGTTGAAGCTAAGAACACTTAATTAGTCTCGATTAAGACAACTTCCAACCGTTTGGGCGATACGATGCCACACATACAGATATACACATTATAAACAATATAATAATTGATTTATTTAACACCCCTCTTTTTCGTCGGGGGTTATTATATTACTTATTACCAACTATTAAATATTTGTTTTTATATTTGGGATGCCAGACATCTCGATTTATATTATTATCGGGCGCGGTTATTTATCTATTTAGTTAAAATATCCTCATATTCAGCTATTTCAGATGATTTTGTACATCTTTCATGTGAGTAAGAGTCTGTTTAATTTTGTCTGAAAATTCTGAAATTGACATTGACACATACAACTAAATTGAAAAAGTAAACTCGTTTTGGATTGTCTTTGGCTTTAGAGGCCTTGTCTGTGGAACATTGGCGATCTTTCCTTTTCCGGTTCTGCATCAAAGCTGTAACCATGCCGGTGTGTATTTTTATTCGTGAAAGAAATAATTTCACCAGTGTGCTGATACGGTGCTAAATTCCCGTGTTTCTAATGAATATATCATAGTTTTTGCGACCTAAAACAGTGTCAAAGTCTTTGTGAGGGAAACCGAAATTCATCCAAACAAGCGGATTACACATGGCAGTCTCTGACATGTCAAATGATTTCTTGACAAAAAAGAATCATTTACGTGATCATGTCGATTAGGAAGTGTTCTGTAGCGATATTCCTATCAATTCTGAATAAAGTTTTGCGTATTGAATCGTCGAGATCTTTGTTTTGGTACAGTGAGAATATAACCTAAATGTGTCATTCGCGTTTCAGCTCGCAATTGATTTACTGCACCCTTCGCCCGCGTCGGAGAAGAGGAAACACAAGTTGAAGAGGCTGGTGCCGCATCCGAACTCATACTTCATGGATGTAAAATGCCCCGGCTGCTACAAAATCACTACCGTATTCAGTCACGCACAGAGGGTGGTCGTATGCGCGGGTTGCTCAACGATCCTATGCCAGCCCACTGGTGGACGTGCTAGATTAACGGAAGGTAAGCTACACTAATGAATGTAACTAAACTTTTAAATTACATTAAAATTGTCTCACATACGAAGCTTATAGTAATATAGACCACACAACCCATTCGGTCTGGTTTTCCATACTAAACTGGAATTCTATGTATCATTGGTATCAGGAATAACCTTGTAGTTATGGCCTGATTCCTCTGTGAGGTCAAGGATCTGCACTATCATACCAAGCTAATTTGGCTAAGCTATATCAAATTTCAAACTTGAGATGCTAAAATACAGTAGAACTCCAATTATCCGAATTAATGGGGACCGGGACCCATTCGGATAATCAAATATTCGGATAATCGGATTTATAAAAAAAAAAATGCCATTGGAGAGAATAAAAGCTACGTTTTGATATTGCACTATTTTTTTATTGAATTAAATGAAAGAAACATGAAATTTTCACTTGTTTTAAATATAAATAAAAAGTACTTATGTACAAGTTTAGAAATAAAAATCATTGTTTTTTAAACATCTCCGTCAATGTAAGCTGTTTTGCGGTCTTCAACCGTTTTCGGGCAGCCAGGTCACTCATTTTGTGATTTGGATAATCGGCGATTCGGATAGTCGGAGTTCAGATAATTGGAGTTCTACTGTAACTCTAATTTGAAATTCTCTAGTGGAAGTATATCACATCTTGGCTTCATAGTATTTGTGTTGCACCATGTAATGTAATAATACACTCAACTGAATGAACTTGTTGCACAATTCCTAGTAATTCCTTAGCAATGTTCAATTTTATTATTTTTCTTGGTGGCACTGAACTATTAAGGGCAAGCATACCACATACCATTAGGCGAGCAACCTGTTAGTGTATACATTATTAAAATAATGTTATGCCTTATGAAGTTGTCAAATATGATGACATAGCGTAAATTATATTGGTTATGCTATTCATTGACTCATGTGTTTTTATTGAAAATATGCTAATTAATGCACTCTTAACTATACCACATGATATAACATTAATGTTTGAGTGTGTGATTATTTTTGATATAAGGTATCTGCAATGGCTGGATGGATTTTCGTGAAACAAATGAACAACGAAATAAATATAATTAATTGAATTGAAAAAACAAGCTGGCATGGCTTACCCTTGATCATTATCTCACCTGGTGTTAAGTGATGATACAGTCGACAATAGAATATGGTTGCCTATAAGATGCTTATTTATTTGCTTGAAAACTCACACATATACTTATCATCAAGAAACACAGACTTAGGCGAGAAGTTCCATTCTTTTAAGGATAGCATAATAAATGTTAAACCAAAATGCTTCATCTGTGTTTGTGTAATGTATACCATAATGATGGTGTCACTTAGCAGTCTGTCTGGATGTCCGATAATAATTAAACATGGGGTCTAGTATGAATGTTGATTGTTTGCTAAAACTTGATTTGATTCCTGTAAATGGCAGTATATGTATGGAATAAACTGAAACATGTACTTAGAACCCCTTTTGAGGATATATATTTTTCTCCTTCATTTATAACTTGGGACAACAGAGTTTCTATAATCTGAACTATAATCCACGTTGCACTTCTCCACCACCACATTCTGTCTCACTTCTGTTATGCTTTAACCACCCATCGATGTTTTCACAAAACACCTTTTAAAACATCTACATATTAAAATCTGAACCTTATTTATCCAATCAAAGTGTACATTTTGGGTGTTTGAGATTATCGAGGGTATACTGTACTTATATCAAAGTTTGCATAACTTATATTTGTTACATTCTTACCGAGTTAATCCTATGTTCTAATATACTTCTTTATTTTTCTATATGTAGTTAATGATGATCCATGCTCGCCTAGAAAATATCTAATCATATGTAACTTAATGACTACTATATTGTATTTATGTAAATATTACTGACCTGTTACAACATATTAAAATTCAAAATTAAAAGAAATATTTCTATCATAGACGCTGAACTTTTAGCAATTGCAGAATCTCTTTCTTATAGTGAATCAACTAACTTTCTTTCTTAACAGACTCCAAAAGTTCCTTACAACACTTGGCTCGATGCACCTCAAAATATCAATTTAGAATCATAATTAAAATTTCAAATGATGAGTAAAATGGTTATCCTATAATGGATTCCATCACACATTGGAATAGAAGGAAATGAGATAGTTGACAAACTTCAAGCGATAGAATTTAATCTAACATTGTACCCTCCTATTCTAATTATAAAGCTGAGTGTTTTAACTTATTCAAAGAAAACTTCAATCTAAGATCTCGAATTAAAGGGATTTGGTACTGAACGATTCCGCCACAAACTGAATATCTCATGGATCAATAATGAGCATCTCAATAGACATGAGACGGTCATAGCATTAAGGCTTCACTTTGAACACACTCCATGTAATACATTTTCATTTTTAATTAGAAAAGCTTCTTTATCAATGTACAATTACTGTGACAAAACTGATTTGATGAAATGTATCCCCAACAAAGCTTTAAGAAATCAACTACATTTAACTGAAATGGGTAGCAGTAACAGCAATCTGGCCAAACCTTCAGATGGACTCTGCCAGAATGCTTTATAAATTAGTTAAGAGGTAATATAGTTGCTTGTGTTTAATCTCGATTTGTAAATGCTACCAGGGCAGCATATTCGTTGAAACAAAAAACATATGTAAATGTATCGCCTCTGTCTTGGCTAAATGCTTGACTAGATAGCCAAACATTTCTCCATTTGGTGATGGTGCGGTCAAAAATGTAGCATCCTTGCCTAGAAGATATTTATTCTAAAGAATTAAAGATTCCCTGATTTTTCTGTTCTGAAGATGTCGACAATGAGTTCCATTCAAATGTTCCCCAAGAGGCACTCATGAAAGTTCATAACTCCTTTTGCTACTTGCATAATCTACATTATTTTACTACTTTATATAACTGCTTTAATATTTTACCCCCTTAAATTGTTTTTACATGTGCCCCAAAGAGTCAGTCATCAAGATTCATTAGCACCAGATTTGCAAAATCACAGCCATTTGCAAAATAAATCCAAGTAATATGATCATCTTCCACATCGCCTAATATACTTTTTTTGTTTCAGGTTGTTCGTTTAGGAGAAAACAACATTAATAAAGAAATCCTGGAGAGAGAGCCCTACCTAATTTTAAGATAATGTGTTTATTTCCGATTTTATGAAGAAGTAAGTTTTTTCAGATTTGTTAACATGATTACAGTGAAGCATTAAAAATAAAGGCTTTTTCAAAGGGTTTCCGTGTTTTAATCGGTCCAGGTTTTATTATAATAACACTTACTAATATTATACATTGCGGATTCGTAGTCACACCAGGTTGTTATACACCCGAAAGTTTGTATGTGTGTGTTTGTAACAAGGTAAAACTAATGGCTAGACAGCTTTTTATAAAATTTGCTATATAGATAGTGCCTAGGCCCTAGACGCCGGAAAATAAAAGAAGTTTCTTTTTACCCGACTGCCAAGGAAGGGTTATATTCTTCGTGCGTATCTTGTATGTATGAATATATTTTAGTAAATTTTTATATTACCGCGTATCTTCCAAACAGTTGGTTGGATTTCGGCAATGATTAATTAAGGTATAGTTAGATTCACATGGGCCCCAACGAGGCATTCATGAAAATTGACTCATAACTGCTATATTCACTAAATTCCACCAATCTCGAGAAAATCCATCTTTTACATTTAGCTTAAGCTGAGAATATGTTATGAACAATAATGTAGAAGACATTTTATTGATGTCATGTCACCACGAGTCCTTGATACGACAATTCACTTCCTCTGTGCTTGTTACCAACTCTAGAGAAGTACCTCGTTGATGGTCTAGCTAAGTTCACTATGGTAGAGATGATGCAGTATTTTTATATCTTTTTTACAGACTACTTACCAAAACTGGAACTCGAATGAAACTTGTTTTTTTTATTATTCAGTACTAGATGGCACTGCTTAGGACATAGGCAAGCATTTAACCACTATCTCACCTGATAGAAAGTGAAGAGGTGGCCGAAGATGTAACATGCATGCATGCCTAGAAGAAACACATTAATGTGAATCTATAGACTTGAAGACACTAAGATTGTACAATTCCAATGAGTTCCACTCCTTCGCTGTTCCTTTTGTTTTCAGACAAATAACTTACTGTTCATTAGAATCAGTGCCGGATTTAGAGGACGGCAACCGGGGGGGGGGCCCCGGGGCCTCCACTAAAGAGGGAACCACAATAGAGACTTCGGAAAAAAAAACAAATTTAGATTAGTAAACAACTTTTCCTTTGATATTTTTCTTATCTTTACCTGCAGTACTTTGTACAAACATGATTTTAATAAATATTATCAGAAATCATCGATCAATATTCTTTCACTCCAATCAGACAATCAGTAAAATATCAAAATCTCAAATGGCTCTGATAAGCTCTTGCAATTTACTACCCATCTTAAGGGTGTATCCCAATTGCTCAATGGCGGAGTGGGGTGGTACTCGCCTGCTTTTTCAGAGCTACATTCCCAAACCTTGAAATTGCATTGAGAATGTGTTTGGTTTCGATGGTATCAGTTTGCACGGGAGAGCGCTCATTTTCGAAAATGAAGATTATAAAAAATTGGCTTCGAACCACGATGGGACACAACCGTCATCAAAGCTTTCTCTCCTGAGCATTGCAAATGATTTACTTCGGGAACTGGATTCCAGCGATATCATCAACGATTTTTAGCGAAAAAAGGCTCTGAAGGTTCCGTTCGTTTAGCTAAAATTTAATTTCAGATAATTCTTGCTTCCGATTATATTTATATGTTTTATTAAATAATAAAAGAACCTATACGTGGTTTCATAATAAATTATGTATTGGAAAAGTCGTCTAAAAAAAAACCAAATTTATTTGGAAATTAATTTGGGGCCAGGGGGCCTCCACGCCTTTATTGCCCCGAGGCCTTCAGACCTCTAAATCCGGCATTGATTAGAATTATCATATCCGTTAACACTCACAGACCCGCTTAGTAGACATCAGCATCACTGTTGTAGGAAGAATCCAAATCACATTAATATTAGCTATGAACGTATCCCAATAAAATATAACTCGAGCACATACAGTAACAACTTTATTTGCAGTATAAAAATATCAATATAAAGAAATATTTTGCAAAATACCTACTAAATAACAATAACGTATAATAAAATAATTATCTAATAAACATTACTGTTAAAAATAGTCATATCATTAGCTAAGTCAATGTAATTTTATTATACAAGATAATGTAGATAATATCAATACATTCGCAGTAAATTTACCTCGAATAAAGAAACCTACAGAGGTAAATAACAATCTACACTATAACACAAAAAATAATAGTATCAACTTACTCTAACTTTCAAATTGTAAACCAGTCTAATGGCTGCAATGATAAGCTGAAGTACTAACAAAATTAATAACATTGATAACTTATGTCTCAATTATTATCTTAATTAAATTGTATGCTATGTACATAAATTCGTAATAAATGAATACAATTGTATTTGCTGCTGCATTTGATCAATTAATGAGTAACCCGCATCAATAAAACTATATATAAACGTGGACAGCTGACATGGCATTTCCTCCTCCCTCCCTCAAGCGATTATCGGGAACAGTGTGAATGAAATAGCATAACGGCTGTCAACGCGGTCTTTACTTCATTGACGCGGATTATTTACTAAATCGTACTAAGGCGAAGTAAAGATCATATTTTGACTGTAAAATATTCATTTGATTTAAACTGTTGAGCAGCACTGGATTCTAAACTCTCCTCAGCATTCTTGATATCTTGTTTGATAGCAACTATCAAGTCGTCTAAAGAGCTGAAGTTCTTCTCCTCTCTAAGATATCCAACTAAAACTATCCTCAGGTTGGAGCCGTAGAAGTCGCCATTGAATTCGTGCATAATATGGGTTTCCTGTAATATAAAAAAATGCTTTTGATAAAAGCTACATGAGATGTAATGAAAGAAATTAAATGGAATCAAGTTTTTGCATAAGATCATAACTAGACCACTGGGTTTAGTAGGAGTTAAAAAAATCAATGGTAGTTATAATAGTGGGTTAGTGTCAAAATCCCCATTAGGTATCCCCTTTAATGGGGATTTTGAGACTTTTAGTATCATAATCCCCATTACGGGTTCAAATTCGGGTTAATGGGGATTAAGTTCTCTACTGCTTCGCCCGCGTAAATAAAATAAAACCGGCCAAGTGCGAGTCGGACTTGCACACGAAGGGTTCCGTGCCATTATCTATAACAAATCAAGTTTGTTGTATGGGGGCCCACCTTAAATATTTATTTTATTTTTAGTATTTGTTGTTATAGCGGCAATATAAATACATCTGTGAAAATTTCAACTGTCTAGCTATCACCGTTCTTGAGATACAGCCTGGTGACAGACGGACGGATGGACGGACAGCGAAGTCTCAGTAATAGGATCCCGTTTTTACCCTTTGGGTACGGAATCCTAAAAACATTATTTATCGAATCGAATTTTGAATCCAAATCCGTTCTTGAATCCACCTAAACACAAAAAACTTCATTAAAATCGGTCCAGCCGTTTACGAGGAATTCAGTTACATACACATATGTACAGAAGAATAACATAAAATAATGATGTCTATAATATCTATTGCGTACTGTAAATACTACAATCTATTGTGTCATTAATTAAAACATCGACCCCATTGAGTGTACTACAAACGTAGGTAGATGATAATATTCTGAGCCATGTATTTATACACTAACAAGGATGATAGTGAATAAATTATTCATATACAGTTACTTTAGTCAACTTAATAATAACAGTGATCGTTATTTTAGGCATGCCACATTTGTAATGCGCATTCGCATTAAATAGGTTTCATAAGCAAATAACAATTGTATAAAATCACACTAATATTATACATGTGAATGTTTGTGTGTAAGTATGTTTGTTTTCTCTTCACGCTGTAATATACTGAACGGCTGGAATTTGAAATGTGCTTCTTGTATTGTGCTTTTTTTTAATTTGAAATTTGTCCAGGTGTTACCACATAGGCTTCTTTTTAACGTGATTAACGCGGGCAAAGCGCACGCCTTGTAATAAATATTTCAGTTATTATATAATAAAATAAAAATGTAAATAATATGTATGTTCAGGATAAGTAATAAAATAGAAGATGACTGATGATTACCATAAATAATATATAACAGAAATAATTTAATAATAATAAAAAATGTTATTATATTTAAGTGCATGTTTATAAATTGAACTTTGTACTCCCTGTTGGCTTAGTTCAATAAGGTTCGCTTTCGAAGCAGGGTATCGGATTCGATTCCCGGTAAGAACACTCTCCAAAAAGAAAATGTATTTCTGGTTCTAGCGGTGCGGTGATTGTGTGTGTGATATTAATGTTTCCGGCACTCACGACACGAGTCATCAAACTCATTGTGGGGATGAGAGTGTGAAATCATTTATTTACCAACTTCCCAAAAAAGGAGGAGGTACTCAAGTCGACTGTTTTTTTTTTATGTGTCACCTCATACTCATAACTGAGAAAAAGAATACATGTACTAATCACGCATTATTGACGATATTTCAAGAACAACTGATCAGATCTTGATCAAATTTCAATGGGAACACATAAAAAAGCACCAGCTTTTAAATAAAAAAATAATCATCAAAATCGGTTCTCAACAAAAGAAGTTATGAGGTAACTTTTGAATTCGGTTAAAAACGAGAATATCGTCAAAGTAGTCCACAAAACAGGCATTATTAACGATATTTCAAGAACAACTGATCAGATCTTGATCAAATTTAAATGGGACCAATTGGAAAGCAACATCTTTCGAACAAAAAAAATAATTTCAAAATCGGTTCACGTGGAACGAAGTAACGAGGTAACACACAGAAAAAAAAATACAGTAGACTTGTGTACCTCCTCTTGTTTTGTGAATTCGGTAGATAAAAAAGATTTTTTATTTTCATTTTCAAGAGTACTACTCATTTTTATGTCTGATATGCCGTGTTTGAGCTCTATCTCAACTGATGGTAATGGAGGATCTGGTCGACGGTGGTAAACACCCTAGGCCTTGAATGACTGACTCATGAACTAATCCTTTGCAATGCTGTGTTGTGTGTAATTGTGAATTTACGGTTTTACTCAGTAAACAGTTCATTAAGCTTTACACACACTAAAGACCTTGCAACATATCTCACTAATTGTTAACAATTACACAACCACTTGAACAGCTTATCTGCTGAAATACTAAAATAACAAACGATACTATTTTCACTGATACTGTGATACTAGTACTTGACATTATTTTGTCTGTTACTGTTTCAATAATCAATTGGATCTACGAACCTAGATTATTTAAAATTTTTACCGACTTCAAAAAAGGAGGAGGGTTTGTCTTTGACTGTATGTATTTTTTTTATGTATGTTCACCGATTTCTCCCCCGTTTGTGGACCGATTCTCAAAATTCTTTTTTTGGTTGATTATACTTTATACTATAGAGGCTTGATCGATTTTGATAAAATTTATAAGGGACCACCCCTTATAAATTTTATTAAAAATCGATCAAGCCAAAACCAAAATATAAGCGGTGAAGTCGGTTTTTTAAGCTATGCTTAAGTTTAAATTATTGTAACCATCATTTCTGTATAGCGTAATTTATGTGTATTTAAAAAATATACACTTGAAATGTGCCTTCATCTGCAAAAACAGATTTGAAAGAATAGCCTAATTAAATTTATGTGAAATTGCGATAATACAATTATAGATCAAGTGAAACGAAATTTCTAACTTGACTTGGTAGTGGTTCAGCACTTTGTCCGCAAAATTAAATGATTAAAATAACCCCAACGATATAACTAGAAAACGACTGCAAGGATCTTGACCAAGGAACATCTTTGAACCTTTTGAATCTTTGGAACGAAGTTATGAGGTAACACAATTTAAAAAAATACAGTCGACTTGAGTACCGCCTCCTTTTTGTGAAGTCAGTAAAAAATGTGCTCCATCGCCAATTACCATCTGGTGAGATAGTGGTCAAACATTTGCTTATCTTTAATAAAAATAAATATAAGTTTTTTTAAACCAACTATTTAGCCTTCAATTTAAAACGTGCATCGAAATCTGTTCTTCAGGAAGCTGAGAAACCTCAACTAATATATGTATATACGAGATGAACAATGTCGAAGAAGGAGGTTCTTAATCTGACTAAATACTGTTTTTTCCTGTTTAACGTAACAGGGAAAAAATAGTATCCAGTTGGTATGGTTTAGACTAGATCTGGGCCAGTATAGGGGCGAACCACAAGTCATAAATCAGTTGGTCATGGAACAGTTGTAAATCTATTTTTCATGGAAAAGTCATAAATCAATTTGTCAAGCAAAATGGGAACTGCTTTAAGATATGGAGTAAAAATTTTTGGTTCCGCCCTCGCTTGCACATGGTGCCCATAAGGACATAA
Organism: Lomographa bimaculata; assembly: GCA_948107665.1. NCBI lineage: Eukaryota > Metazoa > Arthropoda > Insecta > Lepidoptera > Geometridae > Lomographa > Lomographa bimaculata. The sequence goes on along the minus strand of OX403604.1, from coordinate 8,459,396 downwards.
GGATGGTTAACGTTAAGCATGCTGCTGGTCAATCAAAATCATTTATTCACATGGGCCCCAAAGAGGCACTCATGAAAGTTAATTATTCTACTGCCAGATTTGCAAAATGACAGCTGTAAAATACATCTCGTATAAATATTTTACAGCAATTTCACGAATTAAATCATGTTGCATCAACCCTATTCCGTGGGAGAAGGTCAAGGTGATGGTTATGTGATAAGAAAATTGTTAACACAATCACAAATAAAAAGATTGGTAACAAAGAGAAATCAGTTAAGGTGATTCCAATCATAATGGATTACTGATATAGATGAAAAACAATATTTTTATCAATGAATACCTATACATACATATATTATTTATAAGTTCTAAGGTATAATAATAAGGTTTTAGCATAAGTCACAGTTATCGTCAACCCTATATCATCAAACAAACAACAAACGCATTCACACTCACAGCCCCACAATAAGTTCAAAGACTTGTGTCGTGAGTGCCAGAAACATTTACATCACACACACACATTACACCCAGAACCAGAAGCACAAATATCCCATGGGAAGGAAATTGTGCTCCTACCGGGAATCAAACCAGAACCCACGGCACAGAGGGTGGAAACCTGTCTAATGCGCCAACTGGGTCATCATCCCATCCCCTAGTCCATAGTTTATAAAATATAATTATAGTAAAGGCGTTTGTAAGTGTAAAACGACCTCACCTTCCAAAGTAAGAAAGGTCCGTCGTTTATTTGGACACGCCTGATATGTTAATAATAAATTGTAATTACATCAAGGGCATCTTAGTGTTGGTTAGGGTTCTGCTAATGCCTATCAAAGAGTCCGGGCATAGTAGGTGAGTTAAAATAAATACTTGAAAACAATAACATGCATTTCTCTTTTAGGCTAAATGTAGGGCTAACTTTTTTATGTACAGAATAGGCAAGCATTTGACCACTATCTCACCTGATGGATAATGCAGCCGAAAATAAACTACAAATACACAAACTACAATTTATGTTATGTCATAGGCTAAATACCACTGATGGGAATCAAACAATCTATCACTTGGAAAGTCTAGGCCATAATTTACAAATGTGGGTAAGTGCTGGTTTGTGGGTGACACATGTATGTGATTTCCTTAGAGAAGGTGCAATTTATGAATACAAACAATCACTGCTGCAGGGTAGTGTCGGATTCAAACCTGGGTGTATAGGATTTAAAACCGCAAATTGTACAGCTTACTCAATGTGTACATATTTGTTATATCCTTGATAGACAACTCTTTTACCTGGTGAAAAGTGACAATGCGGCCGAAGATCGAACATGCTTGCCTAGAACATACCTATTCACTCAAGAAGACACCCACACTCTGAACAGTACAATTTTCTAGGTATGAAGATGCAGGAAACAAGTTTCTCTCCTTTGCTGTATGGATGATAAAGGTAGAACTAAATATTCTATATTTACCACAGAAATCTGCTTGTTCTGATAGAAAGGGCACCAGCCGACATTGGCTACCATCTTGAGGACCGGCCCATTGTCCACCTGCGCCCAGCCGTAATACACTCCCGGTTTCAAATCATTTGGTAAAGATTTCACTACTTCCAGTGAATAATTCGCTGAAAATAAAATGCATAATTTATTACAGTAGTTTATAATCTATGTCGGATACCTTCCAAATTCCCAGACTGCCACTAGTTCAAACTAAAAGCAAGCATCATTTATCAATTGAACTATACATTGGTTTAATTGGGTTTAATATCTTCACGTTCTGATACAGGTGTTTGATTTCCATGATATATACGCTCATCAGACTAATATTAATAATCTGATAATGAGCAAAATATCTCTGTAACAGACGGAGAGTTATGGATGAAATTGAAGATTACTTTTTATCCCAGTTAATGAGGGCAAAGCCATTAGGCTTAGATTGTACTTAATAAACTTAAGATAATTTTTGAACTGTGTAACTACGAAACCACCAATTGATAAATTTATTAACATATTTGATTAAATTGCGAAGATATTAATTATCTACTGTGCGTTGGACATGAATCATTTTCACCATACATGGCTAAGAATACTTCCAATCAACCTTTTAAACAAAAAAACTAAATCAAAATTAGTTCAGCTATGGCTCCAAAACTGCATGGCGTAATTCGACAGACACAAAGATTCACATATTAATCTTATAACCTTTCTGTTTTCGGAGGGAATTATAAATCCAAATGTTTAGTGTAAAAAGTTTTAGAAACTTTTATCACTTTCAAAGATTACCTGTGGGGCAACCCAAATCCTTAGATCCTCTTCCGAACCCTTTCACCACTTCTCCCTGAAGAAACAACGGCTGTACTATATTGGACATACTTTGAGTTTAAATATATCTTAATAAATTTTAAAACGTGAAAACACTGGTCACAATAAATATTTAGATCTAAGAACTTGCACGATATAATGTATCGTTAGTTCTTCCTATGTTAAATAATCTGACTGACTCATAGAAAGTATCGTCTACTATAGCTTATAATATTCTCCAACGTAACATGACTGTATTGACGATTTTTAGAAATTGTAAAATTCCGTCGAGTACAGTTCATAAATTCGACTTGTCAAAATCCAACTATGAAACCACCAATTGGCACTTGGCTCAGGGACACGTCAACTTGACTTTGACAAATAATTTAGACTTTTTATTTCTTATTTTTTCTTTTCATTTTGGCTTCGCAACCTTGTGTATTGAGCCAGTGTCAATTGATATTATATTAGGTTGGGGAAAAAGTCTTTTTTTTTTTTATGCATGATAGGCTAGCATTTGTCCGCTATCTCACCTGATGGAAAGTGACGATGCGGCCAAAGATGGAACATGCTTGCCTAGAAGGTACCTATTCACTCTAGACTTTAAGACACCCAGATTATACCGTTCAGGAAACAAAGACGCAGGCAATGAGTTCCACTCCTTCGCTGTACGGATGATGAACGTAGAAGCAAAACGCTTCGAGCGAACTGGAGGTATGTCAACCATAAATGGATGACGTTTGACAGTTTGTCTTGTTGTTTGATGGTAAAAAGGGCATGGAGGAATTATATCATGTAATTCCTGAGAATCCTGAGCACACTCTCCAAAATGTAAGCGATAGAATACCGATAGGCTGGCTACCTTACGTCGGTGACCAAGACTTTGCAGTTTTGACTCTACTAGCTTACTATCGCCAATGAGTCTTTTGGCTCGCCGGTCAATAGACTCAAGAGCTTCTAGCTGGTACTTAGCGGATCCATCCCAAAGGTGGCCGCAGTACTCCATACACGATCGGACTTGAGCTTGATATAAAATTAGAAGCTGCGCCGGTGTGAAGTACTGCCTGACCTTAGCAAGGATACCCAGCTTCTTAGCAGCCAGTTGAGCTCTGGCTTCTATGTAAGTGCCAAAGTTGAAATTCGACGTTATGGTAACGCCAAGTAGCTCAAGCTTGTTAGCTACCGGTATTGGCACATCTTGAAAAGTTGGAGACAGGTGAAAAGGTCTCCGTTTGGCGGAGAAGAGACACGCCTGTGTTTTGGACGCATTGAATCGAACCAAATTGGCATCACCCCATTGGGATACGGCCATCAAGCTCGAGTTCAATCGTCCAATCATAGCCTCTCTTTGTGACTGGACTTGTACCTGTCCAGCTCTTGCATTGGATATATATCTTTCGACAACGGTGCTATCGTCTGCGTACCCAAAGATACCGGGCTTAAGTAGATCGTTTATGTGTAGCAAAAAGAGCGTTGCCGAAAGAACCGACCCTTGAGGTACCCCGGCATTAATTGCCATTAGATCGGACGAGCAGCCATCAATGACAACTCGAATCGACCGTTCCCTCAAGAAATCAGAAATCCAAGCACATAAACTGGAAGGTATACCATAAGCTGGAAGCTTGCCAATAAGGCTGTCGTGCCAAACCCTGTCAAAGGCCTTGGAAATGTCTAGCGATACCGCAAGCGCTTCGCCGTGTTTTTCCAAGGCCTCACTCCATAAGTGTATGGCATACGCAAGAAGGTCTCCTGTTGACCGGTCTTTTCGCATTATACTCATACTCATACGTTTATTTGCAAACTAGGTGTTACATGGATCTTATTCTAAGTAATCAGAACTTAAACTTAGCCGCCTTTTACAAGCATAGCAAATTATTATACATAACATCATAAAAAAAAAAGACAAAATATTAAATTATCCGTATCTGGAGAATCATTCGTACAGACCAGATAGTAAGTATATTATTACTTCAATTAAGTATAGTATGTATGAGCTTGTGATAAAATCTCTTTGATACATATAGTAGGAAAAAAACTTGAGAGGTGTCAAGGGACACCCGGATGGAACCAAGTTCAATTTCCGTCTAGCCCCCTTTCGCAACGCGCTACAAGGAACTTTCGTTCCAAAATTAAAAGAAACATTCAAAAACCAACATCACGCGGTGTTCCCAGGCGGTCACCTATCCAAGTACTGACCGCGCACGACGTTGCTTAACTTCGGTGATCGGACGAAAACGTGGTATGGCTTACAACTATTAGACCAGGGTAGAAGCCTTTAAAAATAATAAAAAGTGAAAAAAAAAATAGTAGGATGAAACCCATTAGAAAAGGAGGGGAAAATTATAAAAATGAAAGGAAAAATAATTTACGGGCGATCTGAGGTCGGGAAGGGGATGGGGGTGAGTTTTTAAGGGTAAAAAACGGTTTTTCTCGATTTCCGGCAAAACTAAAAGTCCTATGGAAAAAAGTCAAATGGCAAAGTTGTAGGTAATAAAAAGATCTAAAACTTTCCCCAACTCCCCCTCCTTCTCTAATGGGTTTCATCCTACTATTATTTTTTTTGCACTTTTTATAATTTTTAAAGGCTTCTACCTTGGTCTATATAGCAAAAAAGTATCGTTACAACTTTTGGCCTTAATTTTTTCCGTCTAGCCCCCTTTCGCAACGCTCGATAAGGAACGTACGTTCCAAAAATAATATCTTATGCTCGTGTAAAAGATTAGAGAGAGAAAAGTGTATAAGATAAGAGCCGCGTCCTAAGTTGGATAGTCTTGTATTCATCATCCATCCATCCTAGATTCTCTGTACTCTATGGCCTTACAAAATTGTACGTAGTAACTTGTATCCCTACTCTACTAGTATTTACATTCTCTTTGGTATCCTAAATAATTGTGATTGTAAATTCTTGGTCATTTGTCTCAGAATTTGTTGTTTTTGTTCCTTGCGTTATTTTATCGCCATAGTTTTGGATTCTGAAACACTGGGGGTTTAAAAACGACGATGATTATATCAAACTATCATGAATGGAAAGTAGGCCAACCAAACAATAATTAACAAAGTTTGTGGTATGATGTAGAGGCGATTGTGGTTTCATTGTAGCTTTTAGAGCAATTTGCTCCGAGTGGTTGCCAATCTGGTTATGAAGGTGTAATTTATAATCAAAATGACTGAAAAGGGACGTGAAGCAAACAGTTCACCGTCCCCTTGGGATGCGCCGGGGTCATCATCTCTTGGTGCTATTCTAGACACCGCTTTTGCTACATCCTCTGATCAGCCTAAAAATGGTAATCCAAATGTCTTTTAGTTATTACATTCCAATTTTAAATATCCTTACCTAGAGATATACATAACTAATGTCAATTACTTACATGCATATTGCTGTTTATAAATATACTTATGCACTTATGCTTTTTGTTAGCTTCATCTATGATAATTCTATTTTCCAGAAGAAATGGAGTGTGATGTGAGTGCATTATTTGCAGATAATGGTGATTTATTTGCCAGTAGTGATGAGGAGGTAGAGGTGTTGCCAATGCAACCTACTGTATCATCTTCAAATGAAACCTCGGCCAAGCCTGGTCCGTCAAATAATGACAGCTCTTCTGCACCAAATCAACACTATGAGCTTAATGTCAGTCCTCTCCACCATCCTTCATCCTCACGCACACCAGTTCCAGAAGAATATCAACCCTTACCAGATAGTTCCAGCTCATTTGATTATCCCACTAGAGGGGTAAATATGGATAGCTCCAATTCAACGGAGACTAGATGCTTGCCAGATGTAAGCATCCGTTACCAACCTAAACCACGGTATTGGTCCTGCCATATGCCATCATGGAATCACCACAATCATAGAGCTTATAACAACTATGCTCGTATACAGAGCCTTCAAAGCCCTTTATATAGTGCTGTACCATATGCAACAGGTATTGTGCCTGCTCAACTCCAAGATGACCAAATTCCATTGAACCCTGAAACTATTGATAACTTGCCTGGACAATCTGGCTCAGGAAATCCTAGTAGTGCTACCAACAGCAATGAAAACACATTGCCAATAAACTTAGAAAGACCGAGTCGCAAACTAAACATTTCACCGAGAAGGAGGCAGTCAAAAGAAGCAGAAATATCAAATTTCATTGAACTCAGTTCTGAAGAAGAAGATAATGCACCGAGGAAAAAGCAATGTGATAATGGAGCGGGGCATTCTACCCACGAGAGAACTGAAGTCCAAAGGAATGAACCAAGTAGCAGTGGATCCAGACCAACATTCACAGTGAAAGGAGAGCCCCATGACCTCAGCACATCTTCAAGGCAAACTGCGACTAATGCAAACATAAATAGTGAACCATTTAGGCAACCAACTGAGCAAGTAAACCCCAATCACATACCTGACACTCCAAGAGTTCGAAATGGCGATTCATATGAACAGCCAGAGACCGTGGATATGGAGGATTATATTGAACAACAACCTCTTGGGCAAGAGGCAAGGGTAAAGGAAGAAGTTGTAGAGCTTGGCCCTAACAGGACTGATCAATGGCAGACAATAGAAGTTCCGCGGCATCCCATGGGGCACGTGCATTCAGCTCACATACACCAGCATAGGCCTCACACAATGTTCGGAGGAGGTCACCGGCATCATTTTCATCTCCATCATCACCATGCACAGCCACACTACCATAATGTGCCGAATAGAATATACAATGCTCCATGTCCTGTACACAGAAGCAATATTGCTGCAAAACAGTCCTTACCGGTCCATATGCAACACACCACAGCGCCTCGGGTCAAGGAAGAGCCAAGTACATCAAATGGGCGGACGATTAAGCAGGAAACATCACTTTCTAATGGAGAAAACATCCAGCCGATGCCATTGGTCAACAATAATGTTAAAACTGAAAAGCCTGGATCGAGCAGCAATCGGCTAGTCAAGAGGGAAACGAGAACACAAGGTCCTGTGTGTAAAGTAGAGTCGGCTGAGAATGTGACTGTCAAAGCCGAGGCTTCGCAGAGGTGCTGTGGTGGGGATGCAAGTGGAGATAGAAGGGAGGCTTCACCTCAGCCCGGGCCGAGTACATCATTTATAAAAACTGAAGAAGTATCAGCGGATAATGCAAATCTGGTAATATTTTTATTTTTATGGACATGATTATTCACATGGGCCCCAAAGAGGCAGTAACGATAGTAAATGGCTATTATTGTACTAGATGGGCTGATTTGACTGATTTTAGGATCTAATTTCTCACCATCCATAAGGTTTACAATTAGTAATATTCTATTGTAGCTAAACTACTTTTTTTATTTCTGATAAATAAAATTAAAGTTAGTGTCCACTAACTCACCTGATGGTAAGTGATGATGAGGTACTTTACTGTACAGTGATATATATTATTCGAATTAGGAACAAGATGGTGGGTGTAATTTAACTCATGTCAACAACTGTTGCCTGCTTGCTGCAAAAATAGATAACCAAGAACCTCAGCCCCATTGTTTCAAGTCTACATCAATCTTTCTTAAGTTACGAAAATACATCATTAAAGAAATTTACATAAATAATTATGTCTACTTCTTTGTTTTAATGTATTCGTTAAATAAATGTTAACCGACTTCAAAAAAGGAGGAGGTACTATGTTCGACTGCACATATTTTTTTTTATTTATGTATGTTTACCAATTCTCCCCCATTTGTGGACCGATTCTCAAAATTAATTGTTGAAATAATTTAATATAAAGACAAATCATTTATTGTCTGACATAATAAATTAACCTGTAGGCTCCTGAACTAGTGTCCAGCATTGTATTTTAGTTTCCAATGGGTTCTCCTACTAATATTACTGTAGATTACGCCATATGTAATAAATAATAATAGAATTTGTGTGTGTGTGTGTGTTTGTATTTATGTGTATGTATGGGGGAGGGAGGATGTAGGGAAATATGAACCTTTTTTGTCTTTGACAAATGTCAACAATTAAATTTTTCATTCTTATTTAATTTTTGGTACATGTGTTTTTTCTTTATGACATATAAAGTTATATTATGGTTTGGTAAGCATACTAGGCCTAGAATTACTGGGTCTCAGGAATTGTAATCATAATGATTGATATGTAATTGCAGGAAGCACAGCCGGGATCGTCAGCTGCCTTGTCGGCCGCTGTTCTGATGGCGCCTGATCTCCAGCTTGACTGGGTTTCTGACAGCTCTGATGATGTACAGCTTTTAGGGGATGAACAGGTGAATAAATAAAACTATCTTGGATATGGTAAATATTTTTGGTTATAAATCAAAAGGAACAACTGTATTAAGAGATACCTAGAATATATTTTCAGACAACTTTTAAAATAATATGTTCCTATTGGATTTTAACAAATGATACAATAACATAATACGCTTTCACACTCACGGCCCCACACTAGGCGAATGCTCAAACAACAAAAAATCATCGAAATCGATTCATAATTGGAGGAGATATCGCGTAACATACATACAAAAAAACATACAGTTGAATTGAGTACCTCCTTTTTTGAATTCGGTTGAAAAAGCAATATACAACATATGAACTATTTCACATAAATTAACTTTGTGATTTGTAAATAACTACTTTGTTATTGAGTGGTATTGGATACAACAATGATCATAAACAATGTGATAATAATATGTCGTTTGATGAGTGCATTCTGTTTTCACCTTTAACCCGCTACTCGGCCGGCTATCTACTTATAAAGCGTATTTGATTCACTGTGTAACTACGAAAACTACTTGAACTATTCTCATCTAGCTGGCGCCGTGGGTGCTGGGATCGATTCCCAGCAGGAGCACAATTTTTATCCAAGAGACATTTGTGCTTCTGATTCTGGGTGTGCCGAAAATATTTACATCACATACAGATGCAATGCTAATATTGGCACTCAAGAAATAAGTATATAATTATAGTGTATCTAGAAGATAACTTCCACACGTTTGCCTATGCGAACTATGCGGACGACGATGGAGCACGTTTTCGTTACTACATTACACAACCGTTATCTCTATCGATATTGGTGTGTAAATAAATGATGCACTGGTCTTTAAAGAGTTAGTGGCAAAATTCCCTTTAAAGGGAAAATTTTTCCCCTTTGACTTGAATTTGCAGCTCTAAAGGGGATTTTGACACTAAAAGTCTAAAAATCCCTTTTAAGGGGAAAATTCATTTCATATTATTTTTTTTGCTGGATAGGCAAGCATTTGACTACTAACTCACCTGATGGAAAATAACGATGTATATAACCTAATAAAAAGTCCTTTAATGGAATCGTAAGAATGGTTTAACATTACCAACAGTATTTCCAATTGTTTAGGTACTGACTCGATATCACAACAACATAAGGGGTCGTCCATTAATCACGTGAGGGTTGAAAGGGGGGAGGTTCGAAAAAATCACGTAATATCACGTGTATTTTTTTTTTCTTTCAACGTGCGATTTTTAAATCGAAATGTGTTGTGAGACTTGACTAAACATATTTATGTACCAGTAGATTTTTTTCTTATGTTTATCACCTTTTCTTAATTATTTCAATGCCAGCCAGATCAGAAACCACCACAGCAACCTTAATGTCATTCTGGACAGTCTGCTTAATATTCAAGAATTAAATTAGATTATACTTGTGAACCTGTATTTAATAATTTAAATATAATATACTGAAATTCTTTAAGAGACTTTGTACCAAAAAAACACGTGATTTTGTGTATTTTTTGGGATTTTGCCACTAACCCATCTTGAAAATCTATTTTTTTTAATTGAATCTTCTTATGGTAGCGTTTTGAAATTTCGATCCGCAAGCTTTTTTGCGTGACGTGAAGTGGTGGGGGTAAACTCTGGTGAATGATTAAATGTTGCCCTCTGCCGGATTAACCACGTAGCAGTATGACTTTGAATAATATTTGTATTACACGGCAGCCCTGTAATACAAAAATTTAATTTCATTTAATCATTCATTCTCCTCACCACACACGCTGTCTTTTTTCTTTTTATTTTCTGCTCAAAATTGTACTATTACTGTATAACTTACTTTGTCAAATAAACAAATTTTAATTTTCGCATGTAAGTATAACATTGTCTACATTTCAGCGGGAAGTGATCGATCTGACAGAGGAAGACGGTCCGGGGCAGGAGGCGGGCGCGGGGCCGTGGGCGGGGCGCGACGCGACCACCTCCCCCCTGTCTCCCAGCGGCCGGCCCGCCAGCGCGCCAGCCGCGCCCGCGCCCCCCTCCCCCCGCCCGGCGCCCCCCTCCCCCCACGTCGCGCCCCTCTCCCCGCACCCGGCGCACCTACCCCCGCACTTTTTCAACGATGGGAACGCCGCGCTTCGACAAGCTGCTTACGCGTAAGTATAGTCTTCTACATCTTAGTCGGCCGCTCTTGTTGGTGTGGTCTTGGTTGTGGAGATGGATGAGCGGTGGATTTTGTACGATTCTTCGTTCCGATGGATGCTAAGTGTGTAATGCATCGCTATTTGTTACGGTTAGTTACGTTTCGTGTAAGTAATTTTAACGCAAGTAATTATTAATTATCTATTAATAGTAATTTAATAAAACCGTCTTCACTAGAATTTTTGAAACTTATGAATACGCATTATTGAGAACGACTCAAAAACTTCTGGTCACTTCTTGATCGAATTTAAATTGGACCGCATGGGAAGCACCAGCTTTCAAATAAAAAATAAGAATCATCAAAATCGGTTCACATAGGCAAAAGTTCTGAGGTAACACAATTAAAAATAATATTGATGAATTGAGAACCTCTTCCTTTTTTTGAAGTCGGTTAAAAAACAATTATAGTGACTGAAATACGAAACAAAAAATGTATCTAGATAAAATATTTTTTGTAATTATTTTCGTTTATACATCTGTCATTTGTAACTTCGCGATCTACCTGGCTTTTATTATTGTTTTCATTAATTGCTGTCACTACAGTGTCTGTAAAGAATTGTTACTAGTAATTATATCACCTATTTGTAAGTTACCTTTATAATAATGAGTAGTGAGTAGATTGCAATAAATGTATGAATTGAAGTAAAGATTTAATATTTATCAAAAGTTATGTATTTAGATAGCAAAAATATCCCTTGAGGCGGGGTTTGAACCCGTGGCCATATGGGTGTGCCCTATTGCTAAAACCACCGCTGAGCTATTCAAGTCCTGCCTCAAGCGATGTGATTATCCTTTCCTTATAATTAACGTCTTGTGTGGACGTCTGGGGATGTATTTCAACCGTAAATATTATCATTGTGGCCCTGGTCTGTAGTAGTGGCCAAGGGCTATAATTGTGACTCTGGTCTATAGTTGTCTATAGTCGAAACCTTTGCTATAATTGAGGGCTGAACTCCTGAACTATATTTGTCACTCTGGTCTATAGTCGAGACCTTTGCTATAGTTGAAGGCTGAAGTCCTGAACTATAGTTGTAGCTCTGGTCTATATTCGTGAACTTGGCTACAGCTGTGGCCATAGTCCATAGTTGTGATCCTAGCTATAGTTGAGGGCTGAGGTCACAATATAGTATTGACCCTGGTCTATAGTCATGGGCCAGGGCTATAGTTGTGTCCCTGGACTGCAGTTGTGGCCCTGGACTGCAGTTGTGTCCCTGGACTGCAGTTGTGTCCCTGGACTGCAGTTGTGGCCCTGGACTGCAGTTGTGTCCCTGGACTGCAGTTGTGGCCCTGGACTGCAGTTGTGTCCCTGGACTAAAGTTGTGGCCCTGGGCTATATAGTTGTAGTTGTGGTATACAGCGGCTATTATCGCAGGCGGTACCGTGCGGCCGGCGTGCTGCAATGCCGCGGCTGTTGCTGCGTGCCGCTCGCGCATCAAACCTCGTCACATCTTAACGCGCCGCCCGCACACAGTCAGTATAATTATTCATTTTTATTTTGTACTGCTATAGTTGTACTTTATAGCTATCAAATATTGTAACGATAATGCTATTTTGATGCTTATTTAAATTCAAACACACATTTTACCGCGTGGGAAGAAGGAATTGATTTATAGGAGGATTGAAGATCTTATTCAGAATTGTAGATCCTGAATAGGAAGGAGGATTGAGGATCTTATTCAAGATATCTTATTCTGAATAAGATCTTTAATCCCTATACATCAATTCCCTCTTCTCCCCACGCTGGTAATTTGTGTTTTGAAGTTAAATTAGCATCATCGCTGGATCACTCACACACTCACTCTAAAACATGCACATACACTACTCTCACACCAACACACACTTACACATACACATTATATACACATATTGTCTTATAATGACTATATTATAAGTATTTTTTAATAAATATATTTTCCGCAAGTCAACTGATATTTCCAGAGGTGGGTGTTGCTATCTACGACCCAGTTTTATACTTCTGCAGGTGGCATCGTACTCTACAATTTCTAGTTATATCTAATAATATGTGTTTTTGTACGAGTAGAGACTATTTATTTTTTATTTATTTATTCACAAAAAAATGACATTATGAATCTTAACCAACATGTACCTACCGTACCTATTAAAATTGTAGGACACAAAAAGTGTAATTAAATTGGGTAGAAGGTAGGTAAAGTAGAGATTGGTAGCCATGCTAAGTCGAACCTCTATGATATCTATCTCCTATTCCATTGATTTGCGGTCGGTCACTGCTTACAATACATTGAATATCAAAAGCTGCGCCGTACATTGGCACGTTGCTTGCTTCAAATACATTGTATATAAATGAAGCTGCACTGTACATTGACTTCGCGGTTGATCACTGCTCCCAATACATTGTATATCAATAGCTGCACCGTACATTTACAATTTTTAACAAAAAAAGTACTATTTTTGGTTAGGGTTTTCTAACCTTTTTTCAAAGTTTAGCTTGTGGGCTCGAGACATCTAGTCAATATGAACTATGTTTAATTAGTTATGAACAACTTTATGTATCACGTTCTACCAGCTATTGTATGATCTTACTCTGTTAGAGCTCGTCCGAGCTGAAATGACGCGCCCCACCTTCGCATTTACGAGAGCGAGCGTGGTCGGATTTAACACCCGACTAGTCGACCGTCTTGTACACGTGCAGATCCATTGTTCACTGAACAATCGACGCTCCCATACAGATGAAGTGTCGTCATTAATATTTGCACTCACACATATAAATAAACTAATTAAGTAGTGGGGCGCGTCATTTCAGCTTGGACGAGCTGTAACATCGTTTATTTGTAAACAAACTACACTATTATTAACACCTTCCTCATTGTATTTAAAATAACTATTATATCTTATTGGCTATACATTTTACCATTGTTGTCGCTAAAACATTTCTTAATATTCATTCTATCGACGGCTACTTGACCAAGCTTTGTACACCTTCAATGAATTTGTGGAATTAAAGATTAAATAATGTAATAAGCAATTTTTTAATGAAAGAATGTATTACTAGCCGTGCCCCGCGGCTTCGCCCGCGATTATCAAGTTTAAAAATAGCCTATGTGTTAATCCTAAGTATAATCTATGTACATTCCAAATGTCATCCAAATCCGAGCTAACGGCTCGGACTTGGATGACATTTGGAATGTACCGAGCGTGAAGAGGGAACAAACATACTTACACACTTACACACAAACTTTCGGATTTATAATATTAAGTAGAATTGTATGTATTATTAATTTTCTAAGTATATCCTACTAATATTATAAATCTTTGTTTGTGTGTAAGTGTGTAAGTATGTTTGTTCCCTCTTCACGCTTTAACGGCTAAACGGATTTGGAATGTACATAGATTATACCTAGGATTAACACATAGGCTACTTTTTAACTTGATAATAGCGGGCGAAGCCGCGGGGCACGGCTAGTATAATTATATAATATTAGCTTACCTGCCCGGTGTCACCCGGGTAAAAAAACACAGCCTATGGCACTCACAAATAACGTGGCTTTCTATTGGTAGAAGAATTTTTAAAATAGGTTCTGTAGATCCAGAGATTACCCCCCTACAAACTTACAAACTTTACCTGAATGATGATTATGATTACCACTTTATTAACACCTATATAATCATTATATTATACTAACTCAATGGTTTAGACACAGGCACGCGTTGTAATTAGGTACTTTGTGTCCATTAGTGGGTGAGCGTCGGCGCGACATGACCGCTCCGCCTTACTTGGTCCACGAGAGGCTGTGGCACCGACAACATCACATGATGGTATGTTTCTTATTATTCTTACAAAATATATTGCAAAATCTGACTAGACTGGGCTTTACTTATTAACTAACTTACAATTGGCGATTTACGAGAAACTTTTTTGAAATGTTGCTTTTTAATGCATTTTTTTATCTGTTGCTACTTATCTTCGGCATATATCAGACTAGCCGCGCCCCGCGGCTTCGCCCGCTATTATCAAGTTAAAAAGTAGCCTATGTGTTAATCCTAGGTATAATCTATGTACATTCCAAATTTCATCCAAATCCGTTCAGCCGTTAAAGCGTGAAGAGGGAACAAACATACTTACACACTTACACACAAACTTTCGGATTTATAATATTAGTAGGATTACTATCATTATTTAATTTGATTGAGATAGTCATGAAATTTATGAACTGGAATTGAAAGACTATGACATAAGCTCCGTAAACATAAAGATTTCACACTTACAGCCCCACACTAAGTTCGATGACTTGTGTCGTGGGTGCCGGAAACATTTACACCACACACACAATCACAAGCAGGACCAGAAACACACATTTTCCTTGGGGAGAAAACTTGTGTTCCCGCCGGGAATCGAACACGATACTTCTGCTTAGAAGGAGAACGGTCATCCAACTAAGCCAACAGGCAGTTCAAACATTCAGTTCATCATATATGTTTCCAGGGTTAGTAGCAGTGGAATTGTTTAAAAAAAATATATATTTTAATAATGCTGCATTTTTACAGTGAAATTTCCAAAATATTAACATACACATTTTGCTGCCATGCTCCCTTCCTTTACAACTTTCTACATCTAACACGGATACCTATTGACACTTGACTTGAAGACACAGATTTTTTTTATTGATTTCGCCTATGTACCTGCTGCAAATAATTGTTCTTCTCTCTGTGCTCAATAGTCGACCACATCATTTCTTACCATCAGGTGGGATAGTGGTCAAACGTTTGCCTATACTAAATAAATAAAAAAAGTATGGTAAAGCCCATTTAATAATGTCTTGTTGTATATTTAGGAGGTACAACGTCGCAGCATGATGGGAGAGGTGGTCCCTCAAGCGTACGGCGCGCTGCCGTTCCACTTCCCCGAAGAAGTGGATGTGGTATCGGCGCCCTCTCTGTCTCTCCGCCTGCCGCCAGTCGCGTAGTAAGTATAATACAAGCTGAAATAAAAAGGTATAGAAATACTTGGTGGTGTGTTTATGTATCGTGCTAGAAATCGTCTGCTGGAGAACGAAAGGCGAAATAGGTTTTTTTTTTATGTAAAACTTAAAAATATATTTTCCAAATATGTTTGATAACCCTACGGTTACATCTGTGGCGCGTGACCTATGTTATATCCACCACTGTTAGACGTCTAGGTCCAAAGACTATGTGGTGTAGAACGGTAGCTAATGAAATACGGGTAGGGTTCCAAATGACATAATTTTTTAGAATCTTTAACTCATCATAACTCCATATTCATGGTGCTGCCGCGAATTCAGATGTTCCTGTTAGACTCCATACATGTAACTAGATGCGTAGCTTGAGTATTACTTATTTACATTACATTTCTGTTACACATTGTATAAGATTAAAAAAACTAATAACCGAATTCAATCGCAAATATCTCCAAAATTTCACTAGATCTTGATTATATTATAATGGGACCACCTGGGAAGTATATAATATATATATATATCTTTAAATAATCGGGGTATAATACAAAAAAAAACCGACGAATTGAGCTTTACCTTTCATCGAGTTTAAAATCAACGTCACAGAATGAAACTCCGTCAACATACGAGGCAATAGAAAGTTTCCTTCTG
Organism: Lomographa bimaculata; assembly: GCA_948107665.1. NCBI lineage: Eukaryota > Metazoa > Arthropoda > Insecta > Lepidoptera > Geometridae > Lomographa > Lomographa bimaculata. The sequence goes on along the minus strand of OX403604.1, from coordinate 8,443,099 downwards.
CTTGCGGTGGTACCTATCGCACTTTGCCAAGCAGGCAAAGCTGCCCTAGTAGGAATTCGATGAAAGAGCGAGTTGCGAGTTTACTAGGCATATAATATGTAAAATAACTTATGAAAATAACATATAAAAATGAATTATGTAATTATTTAAACCATAATCAAAGTTATCTTGTATTAGCATTACATTAATTATAAAAACTAGAATAAGAAAAAAATCACATAATTAATACGCCCATACATTATAATAAGTAGTACGGTACTTGCCACTTCCAGCTACGCTCGATCTGTGTGTTCTTTCTCTTATCTTTGTATGCATCGCGTCATGTTTCGCGGCGAACCAATATTGTTTGTTTGTATGCAAAATTACCTTCAACTATAATATAAATAAAAAATCTACTAGTTTTGTTTACGTATGTATAAGTCCAACAAAATGTTTTGTACTGTAAATTATACTCATTTAAGTGAATGTAATTCTTTATCCTAATAATATTATAAATCCGAAAGTGTGTAAGTATGTTGTTACCTCTTCACGCTTTAACGGCTGAACGGAATTAGATGAAATTTGGAATGTCCATAGATTATACCTAGGATTAACACATAGGCTTCTTTTTAACTTGATAATAGCGGGCGAAGCCGCGGGTCATGGCTAATTAGAAATAAATGATCTTCAACCTCAAGATTTTTTTTTAAAAAAGAGTCATTCTACCATAAATTCGCTTTATTATTTAAAATTCACAGCATATGCTTATAGGCATGCCGCTATCATTAAGCGAGTGCCTTGCTTGTCTTCATAAAAAAAAACACCGGGATTGTTAAAAACAGTTGAGCTACATGAGATATGTGACTCTGGTCTAATCGCCTCCTAATTTCCATGTTCCAGTGACGGGCCGTATGTACATCACCACATGCATCATTTCATGCAGATGTATCCTCCGCAACTACATATCTCTATACAACCATCGGTAAGTTCTATACATACAGTTTTCTCGCAGCGCGAACGGTCTTTACTCCCAATTGTATATTTATATGTGTATTGAGTTTTGGAACGTTCAAAATCACGTTTTTCAACTTGGTATCATTTGCCTACACTTATGCACGATCACTTAGTATTAACGGTTAATAATCCACCATTACTACACATTAACACTCGAAGAAGGTTTTGGCAAAATTATAAAAAATCAACAACGCCATTTTTTCACTTTCGCGGCAAAGTAGTGTTGATATTTGAGGTTCTTGCGTGAATCCGTGTCGATACGTTTTTTTTAAATGCTACATAGGCAAGCATTCGACCACTATCTCACCTGATGGAAAGTGATGATGCGGCCAAAGATGGGACATGCTCGCTTAGAAGACTCATTCACTCGAGACTCAAAGACTCCAAGATTATATCGTTCGGGGAACAAAGACACAGGCAATGAGTTCCACTCCTTCGCTGTACGGATGATGAACGTACGTGGCTGTCCGCAGGGGCAGACGCTGGCGGACGTCCTTCGCGCGGCAGGAGGCGAGGCGCGGCGCGGCTGGCGCGCGTCCCGCGGCGCCTCGCGCGCCGTCATAGAACGCAACACGTACAGGCACGCGTACGCACGACCCGCGCCCATACACCAGGACGAGAAGTGCACCATCTGTCTCTCCGTGTTCGAGGTGGACTCCGACTGCAGGTATGTAGTGTGAGACACTAGCGCCCATACACCAGGACGAGAAGTGCACCATCTGCCTCTCCGTGTTCGAGGTGGACTCCGACTGCAGGTAAACTATAGTATGGAACATTGTGGCGACCTGCGCCACGTACAGCGCCATCTGCCTCACCGTGGCAGAACTACTTAGACCACAACTAGCTCGGCCAATCACAGCCCGAGGTCTGCATCGCGCAAACGATATTTACACCATATTTACACGGAGTTAAGTTTGTGGAATAACCATCTTATTCACTCCTTGTCCTCGCCTCCTTTCCGACGTGTGAACGTCATCGGGAGTACACCGTCCGCTCCCGATGACACACTTCCATAAGACAAGAAGTTGCACCATCTGCCTCTACATATTCGAGGTGGACAGTACGTCGAAAGAAAATCACACATTTAAAAAGAGAAAAAGATGAAATCATCCATTAATATTTCTTTTTTTATGCTAGATAGTAGAGCATATGACCACTATCTCACCTGATGGCAAGTGAAGATATGACCAAAGATGTAACATGCTTGCCTAGAAAATACCTATTCATTCTAGACTTAAAAACACCCAGATTGCACAGTACGGGGATCAAAGCCGCAGGCAATGAGTTCCAATCCTTCGCTGTACGGATGGTAAACGTAGAATCGAAACGCTTAGAGCGAACAGGAGGTGTGTCAACCATAAATAGATGACAGATCTACATTAATCGTCACTCTTCAACTTTCTTCATATTCCTACGGCTCAAATCATAATCACATCACACTAATATTATAAAGGAAAGTTTGTGAGTGTGTTTGTAACTTTGTATGTTTGTTACTTCTTCACGCTCAAACGGCTGGACCAATTTAGAAACCCTGGATTAACACATAGGCTTCTTTTTATCCTGGAATTCCGCAGAAAACCGCGCGCAACTAATTAAATATAATTCTACAATTATTTAAATGAACCTGTGCAAATAGTGTTTTAAGTAAATCATATGGACGTCACATTTGTGTGAATCCTTGTTAAGCTATACATTATGGTGTCTCCAGGCGCCTGCCGTGCATGCACTTGTTCCACATGGAATGCGTGGACCAATGGCTCAGCACCAACAAACACTGCCCGATCTGCCGCGTCGACATCGAAACGCATCTCAACAAGGACGCTTCGTTCTGAAAGGTATTACCACGTTGCCTAATAATTGTTCCCTAACTATTTATTTCAATAATAGTTTGACACAAAACTGTGTAAAAGGAATAAGCTTAATACTATGAGGCATTATCTGCCTGATTTCCTGGGCGCGTAAGAAAATTGTATGGGCGTACAGCTAAAAGAAACGCATATCCTACTAATATTGTAAATCCGAAAGTTTGTGTGTAAGTATGTTTGTTCCCTCTTCACGTTTTACCGGAACGTATTTGGATGAAATTTGGAATATAGATAGATTATACCTAGGATTAACATATAGGCTACTTTTTAACTTGATAATAGCAGGCAAAGCCGCGGAGCACGGCTAGTATATAATAATTGATACGCAAGTTAAACTTAAAAAAACCTACTTCATCGCTTATATTTCGGTTTTGGCTTGACCGATTTCGATAAAATGTATATGGGACCACCTCTGAAGCATACTCTACCAAACAAATTTGGTAGAAAAAAACAAACATACAGTCGAATTGAGAACCTCCTTTTTTGAAGTCGGTTGAAAATTAGAGTTCACTCTTATTTTTTTTGCATAAACTCCAACAATTTAAAAAAAAATACAACATACTAAATCATATACTACTTACGAGTACATATATGTATGTATAACTAACTAGCTCCATTCCCGATCACCTGATAAAAAAACTATAATCGAAATTTCAGCAAAATCACGTAGAGACTACTCAATCGAGTAGTTTAGGCGTAATCGAACAGCTGTGGTCTATGGCAGTACCATTAAACATGCAAAGCTACGTACTTTGTCGCATGAATCAGAATCCGACAAACTTGACCTGCGAAAACAGGTGGAACTAACGTCGCTTCCTAGGAAATGTCACTTTGCAAGCAGCGCCATGGGCCAACTTAGTTTGGGAGATTTGTATTGACTGTATTTTTTTAGCGCGTATCTTTGGCGATTCGGTATACGTCAACTGATTTCGGGTGGACCGTGGATATTTTTTTTATACAACGGCTTTCCTTAGTCCACCTGGGTGTTCCTTCGGAAATATGAAATTTCCACCATCCACCTTGTTCTATTTTTCTGGATATATTCGATTGTATGCCTTTTGTCAGATCTCTTGATTGATTTTAAATGAGACTTATTAGACTTATAGACATTTTAAAGTGTTTACAACCCTGGACCACAACATAGTAGTCAAACGCTAGCCGAAAAAGTAATAATACACCTAATGAAGAACAAATTTATAACTGATTAAGATTGTCACAGTTTTTATTTGAATTGTAACTTCCGTGTAATTAAACTAATTTTTATTAATTCTATTGAGGCCTTAGACTAATATCACTTGCTGCATAAAATAAAGAAATGGTATTAATTATTTTACATCCGTAACAAAGTCTACGACAAAATCAGTTTTTGGAGTGTTTATGGATTTAGCGTCTTTTTCATTTTTCAGTTGCTCTTCTAGCTGTGGGGATGTCAGGATCGCTCTCTTTTGCAACTCCAAACTTTCCTGTTGAAGATCGTGCGTCAACTGCTTCTGGGTGTTACAAGTCCTGGGAACAAAATTAATGTTAAATATGGCATTGCCAAGGTCTCCAGCATTTGTATTAGTTGTTAAGAAGCTCGGCCTAAACTAAAATTAATTTAAATTACGATTCGCGTCTTAAAAGATAAGGTCTAACTAAGCATTGATGACAAATGACACGTTTAACCGATTGCATTTGAATCGCTGTGAGTGAGATGCAATGTGAACCGTCGTCATCATCTTATCTTTTCTTAGTGACTCGAGTGCTTTTGTGACAAAGAATCTTTTCTTTTGCCTTAAACTTCAACACTTGAAGTGTTGAAGTTTCAGGCCGGTTTTTCAATCCTCAGATTAACAGACAGCATTTATACCTCCAATAGTAAAAAAAAAAAAAATTTAAATCCAGATTTAGAGACAAGTGTGAATAGTTACAAACTGAATGTTTGTCTAAGAAAAGATACATTTGCCTTTAAATTTCAGCATGCATTTGGACGTACTATAAGGTTTACAACATACTCATATTTATTGAGTATCTTCTTTCTTACCTGTGAACAAATGTACTTAACAAAAAGTTAACTTAAAGGTTGAAAAAAAACTCATATTTATTAACAGCTGGAATTTCTTAGCTGTAACAACTAATACAAATGCTTTTTTGTACATAAAATTTATTACAATAGTAAATAAGATTTAAAAATGTTTTTATTTACACGATTTATCATATTGTTTATCACTATTATTTTATAAATATTACAATGTTATGAGTCAAAGGAGTGGCTGTTGTTATTTTGTTTTTCAATGTTCTTATGTAAGTTGTGATAAAGCATTATAATTCGATGTATTCTGCAAGATTTCATAATTGCAAAATGCTGACTCAGCAACACATCAATAAATTCAACAACAATGCATACATTTTATGAAGTACACACGGATATGTTGTTGTTGTTATAATTCCGAATTTATATTATTTTAGGCCTACAACACAGGCTTTCTGTTGCATAAAAATGCAAGTAACTATAGATCCATATCAAAGTGCGATTTTGCCATTCCATTAACACAGTAACTGCTGAAAACATACACTTAATCAGCACCAAGGAATATTACTTAAGAAGCTCAGCCGCACATGTTATATTGTTGCAATGATTTTTATCACTGCATATATAATTTTGTTAGTATTGATTAAAATAACACAGAGTAATGACTGTTAATGTTGCCCCTTACAAATTTTTACTTAAGATTGTTATAACTTGTGCTATAGGGGCATAGAAGCGTGATAATTCAAATCTGTCAAAATGAAGTGATAAGTTCACCTTTTTTGCCAGTAGAATGAATGAAAAGGATATTTTCATATATATAATTCTCAACTTCAGGTGAATCTTGTGACATGCATGAAATACACTTTTTTATCGTGATAACTGTATACTGTAGAATGTTGTTTCATTTTACCTGTGAGCCTGGTCTATTCTTTCGCAGATGGCATCCGATGCTGCCATGTTACCTGACAGGTATGATATTTCTGCTGCTGTTGTTGCCAATTTTTGAGCATATTCCATATATCCTGTTAATAGTAGATAGAAAGTTAGACTAATGCAGTACTGTACTAGTGCCCCTATTACTGCATATGACAAGGATGAAACAAAATAAAAAGAACCCTATGTTCTTAGCATTAACACTAAGTGTTGCTTAACAACAGATTTTCCTCAAAACCCATCCAGGCATAGAAGATTACACACAAACATTCACAATGTAATATAATTATGGTTAGTTATGTTCATTTTCATACTAGCCGTGGCCGCGACTTCGCTCGCGTTTATTAAGTGAAAAAGTAGCCTTTGTGTTATTCCAGAACCTAAACTACATTCTAAATTTCATCAAAATCGGTTAATTTGTTATGGAGATACATGGTAACCATTCAAACACACAAACTTTCGCATTTATAATATTAGTATATAGACATTAGTAGGATAATATTAGAATATTGACTACTATATTATAGTATACTTTATATAAAATATGGGCCAATTGCCACTATTTCCCAAAACTAAATTATAACCATATACATCTATGCAGCAAGAAGAATTGCTATGCTAATATGTTGAGCCAAATAAGTACCAGCATTTTGATCATAAAAATCTGCTCAAAGACAAGCGCACAGTGAAGCTAGGACATTTATCTAAAAAATGTTTCCTTGATAGTTCGCAGAGTGACCAATCCCACAATATAATTATATTGTATATTATACAATTATTAATTAAATTATTTATTTCACCTATGGCACATGATATCATATAAAATGTGGCTGGATTGTGTAAACAATTATGAGAATTTCTTTTTCATTATTCGATCCATGAAGACCTTCATTTAGTGTCTCTGGAATCCTTGGGATCTCGATTACATTTTAGTAGAGCTTCACACACATTAATTATGTTACAAAGTAGTAAATTTTCATTCGTACAAAAGTATTATCTAAATAAGCAACTTATGAAGTAGATGCAGATCAGATATGCGGTAAATCAGAAATAGAAAAGCAATACCTTTCTGATTCAGCTGACTTGAGAACCAATTTTTGACCAATTTAAAAAAAAGGAGGTGGTTTTCAATTCCACTGCACTTTTTTTTATGATACCTTGGAACTTCTCTAGTTGAACTGATTTTGATGATTCTTTTTATATTTGAAAGCTAGTGCTTCCCATGTGGTCCCATTTAAATTTGATCAAGATCTGACCAGAAATTTTTGAGTATCCTCGATAATGCATATATAATTTATTTAATCTGATCAAGGATTCCGAAGGTAAAGCAGAGTGTATAGAAAGCAGTTTTTTTAAGCTTTGCTTGTTTAAATTATTTATTGTGGTTGGATAATAATGATATTGGTTTTATCTAATTTAACTAACACTAAAGTACTTGCCAAGTAGAATGCCAAGATTGTGATTCAAGTCGCTAAGTGTCCCTCGCACTGCAACCAGCTCATCCCAATGCTGTGGAGGAGTAGCCTCATCTCCCCACTCAAGGGCTTGCTGGACAAGGCATATTTCTTTTGACAATGAATCTTGTAGCCTATGAAATTTAGACTGATTAATTTTATAATATTTAGGATTAGGTGTATTGGTATAGGTGGTAAAGAAGAATGCCACTTTTAATGGTGGCGAAGTGATTGTCAAGACAAAAAGATGTGATTGATGGAGGCATGAGTTTGATGGAGTTAAGGGTCCTATCAGACAGAGAGCTGTCACGCGGTCAAGCGTTCTGCGTTCGAGCATGCAATTGCTCACGAACCCCGCTGTTGAACGGTCGATGCAGTCAGAATACCTCCTGTGTGAATATATCTATGTAACGTAATATAACACAAAGAACGCAAAACTGACCGCTTGAACGCTTGACCGCTCTCTGTCTGATAGAACCCTAAGGCTTGATTTTGATTAATGTTGGAAAGTACGACAGTGGAGAAAGGCAAGCTCTATCTAGAATTAAAGCTATTGGAACACTACTTGATGCCTAGCTACAGGCTTGGGGGTTGAAAACTACTGTACTATCTTCCGACTCGATCCCAAAAGATCTCATGTCATGTAAAAAATTTTGCTAGTACCAGGAGTTGAGTGAACAGACCAGCAGATATTTTAAATCAGTTCAGACTGAATTTACAAAACAAGATGATTTAGTAGTGTTAAAGAATCAACCTTTCATTTGTATCCTGGATGGCAACCATTGTAACTGTTAGCAGCTGAGTGGCAGCATTTACGTTGACAGTTGTAGCTTGGCGTATCAAGAACTCGTGCTCAAGACTATTAACATCAATCTCAACACGTTTTTCCTCGCAATATGCCCCAACCAGGCCAACGGTAACAGGAGAATAAAGCCGAAGACGTGCCACCACTGTCCGTTTGTGTAAACGGTATGCAGCCTTCAAAATCGAGAAGAGCCTATTTCTGAACATGACTTTGATGATTTTTGAGCATAATACTATGTTATAAAGATTTAGATTGACTCCATTTTAACCTATTTAGGTGTAGAGGTACCCTAAATCCAAAACAATTTTGTTTCTGATTTTTGTTTGAGGTTATATTGACAAATTCTACTGTAGTTTGACTTTGACAGACGGCTAGACTCACAGAATACTATTACTCCCTACAGGCTAGACCTCCCGGTTGGGAGTAATAGTATTCTGTGGGCTAGACTCATGTAGACTCCCCAGATCCCCCGATCCAAAAATCGGCATTCAAGCTCACAAACAGTTATGCTGCCGTTCCAAAAGGCTAAGGCGCGGCGGATTAAGCGTAGTTAGCGTGTGATCTTATATGAATATGTATAGATATATCCATATTTTATATTCATATTCTATTTGCATTCCACAATGTAACTTAGATGGTAAACTTAAAATTATGTACCTATACCAATTATGGACCCTATCGGGCACAGCAAAATATAGGAGAGAATACGGAGGGTTTTATGTATATAACTGTTCCACACTGGACGCATTTGGTTCGAACGGACGCGTAAAGTTTATTTACCCAGTGGGACGGCCGCCGCAGCGCCATTAATGTAATCACTACGATACCAAATATAATTGATCGAACGAAGTGCTATCTCTAAGTTGACTTGGGTGGTTCAGCACTTTGTCCGTCCGTCAGAGGCATCTAGCCGAATCTAGCGTCTAAATCATACAAGCGAATGATGTAAAGCTATGGCCCAAAGCCAGAAATGACAATTAAAATGATATAAATGAAAATGCTAGTCGTTCGAACTGAGATCTCAATTAGATGAGATAGTAATTATTTTGTTTAGTATCTTAATACATTATTATATAGTTTGCATAACTATTTGGTACACCTGAGTTCCAATACATTTTGCTATCTCCTCTCCATCCAAAGGTTGTCTGGAAGAGATACAGGGGATAAAGAAAAGGAAATTTGATTTAATACAAAAACAATAGAAAGTTTGATTTTTTATTAGAAAAAAAAACCATTTACTTTTTTAAAGTATTCGGTCTATAGTGGGAGCTTCATAGCCCTAGACTTATTCGTAGCATACCAATATTTTTGACATTAATGCATAAGAATTGGCACACTTGTTATATCAGTGTAAAGCTATGGCTATATAAAGTGGAAATCGCCGGGAGTCAGCGGGAGACACCTCGCTGGGAGGCGAGGGAAGAGGTTGAAATTTCTTACGCCCGCGCGCTATTTTAATTATTATAATGCTCTATCATATTCGGTAAAAAAATATCTTCTAAAAACAATTAAACACATTTAATGAGAAAAAATAATATTACGGTCCAAATAAGAAAAATCTTTTCAATAAAAAAATCTTGCCTATGTCGATTAATTATTAAATTATAAGTTAGTAACGGTATGGACTTAAAAACAATATATTTAAATACCACATTTTTCTAAATTACAAATATATACCGCCATGGGAAAGTAGTGCACAATACTGCAGGGGGTGGTTTGGAATCGACAACTGAGCAAATTAAAAAAATAATTTTTTTTTTGTTATTTTAACTGTCAAGGAAAGTATGGCCCTCTGTAGACAGCCGCTACAACAATAGCTTCCAGAGTAGGTGAGTGCTACGAGTGCTACGGGGTCATTGAACTAACATGTGACGAGAGGTCACACTGAAAGGCGGTTCAGAAATTACGAGAACCAACCAACTTGTTAAGAAAATGGCAAATTATTATTATTATTATTTAGCATAAAAAAGCTTCCGTTTCAGTTATGATAATCGTTATTTATTTAGTCGGTCCTAGTTATTATGAGGTAATTAATTCCTGAACCGCCGAGAGGTCACACTGAAATGTGACCTCTCGTCACATGTTAGTTCACTGACCCCGTAGCACTCGTAGCACTCACCTACTCTGGAAGCTATTGTTGTAGCGGCTGTCTACGGAGGGCCATACTTTACTTGACAATTACTACTGAACTGCCTGTAGGACCGACGATCAAAAATTTAAAAAAAAAATTTTTTTTTTTTAATTTGCTCAGTTATCGATCCCAAACCACCCCCTGCAGTATTGTGCACTACTTACCCATGGCGGTATATAAGCTAAATTTTAACAATTTGGGAAAAAACTGCGTTAAAAATATTACATAGCGCGACAGAACCGGTTATAAAGAAGCTGCTATATCTCTTTTCAACCGACTTCAAAAAAGGAGGTACTCAATTCGACTGTTTTTCTTTTTGTATGTATATTACGCGATATCACCGCGATTTATGAATCGATTTTGATGAATTTTTTTGGTCGTAGGTGGTCCCAAATAAATTTTATCAAAATCGATCAAGACAAAACCGAAATATAAGCGATGAAGTCGGTTTTTTTTGCTTACGTTTCAATTATTTGTGTAAAAAAACAATTAACATTGCTCTCTATTTACAAATAACTCCGTTTTTACTATTCACAGAATCCTAGGAACTCTTTTTTTATGACAGATAGGTAAGCATTTGGCCGCTAAATCACCTGATGGAAAGTGACTGAACTATTGTATAAGTACATATTAATTTGCCTTATTTTTCCAAACAACATTTTTAACCGGTTTCGCCGCGCAACGGTAATAATATATGTTTTATCGCAGTTTTTCTTAAATTGTTCAAATGAAACGTATATTTTCTTAATTTAGATGAATGTGGCTATATAAATATATTTTTCGTTACTAATAAATAATTTATAGTTAATCAATATGAGCAGGACTTTTTTTATTAAAGAGAAAGTGTTTCAGTTGTTTTAGAAAATGATCGGCCATTTGTTGTTTATCGGAAAATGATATCATACTTGCTCGAGTAGCTATACGTCATGAGACGTCAGGGTATGATAATTAAAACAGCGCGAGGCGTGAGAAAACTTTCCCTCTCCCGGCGAGGTGTCTCCCGCTGCCTCCCGTTTTCCACTTTAGTACACTAGTAGTACCGCTGTAGTGCTCTGTTATATACAATTTTTACCCATTGTCATCTAAAATTCTACTTATACAGAGCGAGTAAACACTTTAATAACGCACAAGCGTAAGCTTGGGGAGGCAGCTGCTTAGTAGCGACATAGTAGAAATATATGTTGCGATTTCTTTGATAATTAGACTTAGTTGTTGAAATAATTGACAGTGCCCATTCTTATTATTGTCTTTGTTCGGATGTATACTACTACTTTTTATGTAACGATGCGTATAATGTTATGATTGCGTTTATATAGTTAAATATTTTGTTTCTTGCCGTGAGTAACAGTTATAACAGTAATTGGCTTCGGCTGTTGGTCTTCCTAGTAAATAAATAAATAAACTAAGTAACAAGTGCGCCGTGTCTCATGCTTTAATGACAAAAATGTTAGTTCCCATATAATAAGTGACTATAAAGCCCCCACTACCCTTCATATAGTTCATATATATGCGAATAATCCTTAGGTGCCGTGTTTACTCGTGAGACATTGAAGTCTAGAACAGAAACTCCCCAGTCCACAGCTGCGATAAGCTTGGTCGAGTCGAAGTCCAAACTGTACACTGGACTATCTTTTCTCTTTTGTTGTGTGAAAAATAGCTGAAAAAAGGTAAAACAGAAATGTTGAAGAGAAATTGGGAGTTCTTAAAATCTTCAAGAGTTCTTTTTTAGTCTTCAATAATTAAATTAAATAATGTAACATATGTGTGTCTGGATCGTAGCAGGTGGATAGATGTGGTCACTACCTACCTTAATGGGAAAGAGGCGAGACTATATCTATGTATGTAGATTTGTTTCGGGATAGCCTCATTCCCTAGAAACCGCTTCCAGGTAAGGATAGAGGAAATGCTGACTAGGAGTTTAAACTACTATCTTACCATCAGGTGAGATAATGGTCAAACGGTTGCCTATCAAAGAAAAAAGAATAATCATCTCTCTGGAACTCTGGAACTAAGGGCGGAAATAGAAACTACGTCAATAAATAACTTAGGACCTAGAAACCAACTCAGCCAACAAGTCCAATATTTGCCACACACTGGACGCATTTGGTTCAAACTGACCGGCGGCGTGTGGGATCGTGGGTGCTGTTATCGCTGTACGGGAGGCAATTATTCGAGCCAGATGCATTCTTATTGTGTGTGCAGCAGCTATAACATTGCAGTTAGCTAAGCTACGTTGTGTTTATAACGTACACCATGGCAGTTGCATAGCAAATCTAGCATGGCTAATGCTATAGAAACAAAAAACAACCTAAACTACCTATCTGTGTAAAAAATCAAACTATCTTTTTAAAGTAAGTACCTGAGTATGATTAGGTTTTCGGATATCGAAAAGTACGCATCGCGAATGCTGGTTTGTTCCAGCAACGATAGCATGCCGCCCGTCCGTCTTCACACAGTAAAATGATGCTTGGAATGGATCTCTTATATCATACACCTGAAAAATATACAAATACTTTCATTACATATTTGAGCTGTTTGGTGTTGAGACACTGGGCCCGTGTGGAGCGGGCACACAGAGTAATTAAAAAAAAACAGAGCGCCTAGTTGAGGCGACGCGTGATCAATATGCTGGTACTTATTAGACTAAATGTATTAGCATTGTAATTCAGGGAGGTAATACCGCCAGCATGAGGTGAATCTGAACTTCCCGTTGGTTTAGTTAGATGCGCCTTCTAAGGTGGGATCGGGTTCGATTCCCGGTTTTTTCCCCAAGATACATTGTTTCTAGTTCTGGGTGTGATTGTGTGTGTGATGTCAATGTTTCCGACACCCGCGACACAAGTCAACAAACTTAGTCCGGGGCTGAGAGTGTGAAAGTGTTTATGTTTACCACATCACCGGTTCGAAGGTCGATAGTTTGTAGCTCTCCCGCATGCGTGACGTAACAAAATGTATTTTCATCATGCCATTGCACATCCTGCACTATCTGCCGAGGGTCCGCTTTCCCGAAGGTAAGTACTTCCCACCTGGGGAAAAAAGCTTCGTGAAAATAAATTAAAAAAAAAACAAACAATTGTACTGGTCGCTGGCTAAGTTGGGTGCGCGTTCGCCTTTTGGCTGGTATTGAGTTCGATTCCCGGAACACACAAGTTTTCTCCCCAAGGGCAATTTGTGTTTCTGGTTCTGGGTGTGATGTGAATGTTTCTGGCACCCACGACAGTCATTGAACCTACTGGGGGGTTGTACGCTTTAACAGTACAACGTTGCGTTGTATGTTATGTTTGTTTGTAAGGCAATGTGTGGCATTCATATTTTAAACAAAAGAATATCGCTTGCATTTCGGAGAGTGTGCACTCGAATAACACCAGTTGATTCCCCCTTGCCCTTTCTATAATCGGACCACAAGACAAACAAACCAACGTCACCCATATATGGTTGACATACCTCATATCCGGTCAAAGCGTTTTGCTTCAACATTTGTTATCCGTACGGCGAAGGTGTGGAACTCACTGCCCGCATCCTTGTTCCCCGAACAGTATAATCTGGGAGTCTTCAAGTCTAGAGTGAATAGGTACCTTCTAGGTAAGCATGCTTCATCTTCGGCCGCATCGTCACTTTCCATCAGGTGAGATAGCGGCCAGGTGCTTACCTATCTGTCATAAAAAAAATAATAATAATTAATACGTGTTCTGATTTCAGTAGTGAGTATTTTCACCTTTTTGTACATTCTGAACCTTTTTATGCAAGACCTTATTTACCTTCGTAAATCTACGAATATAGGGCGATTGTGTCCATCGGGTCCTAGAAGCAATTTGTCTCCGATTTGATTGAGTTTTATACATTTTATACCATAACATCCATCTACTGCAGCTCCCAAATTCAATGAAGGATACACAACTGTAATGCGTAAAATGATTTTTTTAGTTTATAATTATGGTTTATTATTTTTCTTTTGATACCCATATTATTGTAGTGCTTAAAAATAACTAGTCCGCCATCTTGGGCCGTCCGCCATATTGTTTTTAGAATGGAGTCACTAAAGTAAACATGCATTGGTAGTAATTCTTATGAGCACCGCACTAACCTAAACTATCCTTAAAATCAACTAATTTTAATCAAGGAATCATCATCATCTCAGCCACAAGAAGTCCACTGCTGGATATAGGCCTCCCCAAAGATCTCCAAAAAGAGCGATTGTTAGCGGCCTGCATCCAGCGTCTTCCTGCGACGAGGAAATGTTGTAATCAAGGATAGTTAAAAGTTATTCTGATTTCTACATTCAACTAAATTTAAACGTTAAAATGTAAATAATAATACATACTCTGACTCCCTAATACAGGCCCCAGCCTAGTTTGGGACTCAATGAAAATATATGCTTTGTCAATAAATATGTATCTGTTAATATGTGTATGAACGACATAATAACTTTTTTGGAACAATTATACAATGACAGGACTAAAGTTGATGTTTATAAGCTTTTATTATTTTTGTTGTTTCATCTGTCCCGTTGTCTATCAGTCTGTAATCAAATCTTGCAAGCTAATTTAGACCCACTTCCCGATGTCTAATCGGAATAACTTGGTGATCTTATGTATTTTCGGTGACAATACAATAATATGGTACCATGGAACTGGCCTGATGCTTGAGATGACCATAGGAACTTTAGAACTAAACAAAATAAACCCGTCGAGCTTGGGCTTGTTTAATTCGTCTTGACAAGTTCTGTATTTATAATAATATAACGTTTTAGTCCTTTTTATTGACAACTGGTTAAAAGTTGAATTTAAAAAAACTTTTTAAACTATTACTTGTCTTACATTGTTTTTTTTATGCTACATAGGCATTTTACCACTATCTCACCTGATGGAAAGTGACGATGCGGCCGAAGATGGAACATGCTAGCCTAGAAGGTACTTATTCACTCTAGACTTAAAGACACTCAGATCATACCGTTCAGAGAACAAAGACGCTGACAATGAGTTCTACTCATTTGCTGTACAGATGATAAATGTAGAAGTGAAACGTTTCGAGCAAACTGGAGGTATGTCAACCATAAATGGATGATGTTTAACAGTTTGTCTTATTACTTCAGTATATTGTTTGATAAATTCCACAAGCAAAGGTAATTTTATCTAACAGGGACAGGATGATGTAACAAATAATGGTATTAAACTTACGTGCAAGATCTTGACTATTTACACTCAAATCGGTGTCGTAATCACCACCCCACAACCATATATGTATTCGTGTGGAATTCAGCGATGCAGTGATCATGACGCTGATCACATCACTATTGACAATTTCCACAGCAGTTACTTCTACAGTTCCATCTTTATGTGTGTCTCTTATGTATTGTATTAATTCAGGCTTAGATTGTATGTTGTCCACTTTGTATACGGCTGTTGAACCATTTCTGAGAAGAAAATATATTATACATATATTTAATAATTTATATAAATTAATTAGTATAATATATTTTTTTTTAACATAACCAGACGTAGCTTGCATGCATTGCAATGCCACATTTAGAAAAAAGTATTTTACCTCTTTTAACGTTTATGGTCGCCTCAGATCATGATCAAATGGGACCAATGGGAAAGTAACAGCATTTTAACAAAATCATTTTTTTTCGTAATTGTTTATATAAGGTAACATTGTGAAGTCGGTTAAAAATATCTCAATTGTATTCACGTTTTATATTAGAAGTCCTAGTCACAAGACTCAACCAAAGCCAAGTAAAAGAGTCCAGCTCCAGTCGTAGTCAAGTCGTGCTTTTATAAAGTGGTAGAAACTTTACTAGAACTTCTATTGCAGTTTTGGAATGAAGGCGAAAAGTACTTTTTTCAAATTTGTATGATTTGCCTATTCTCATGGACGTTTACTAAGTATTAATAATCCACCATTATTACACATAAACACTCAAAGAATCACAGGTTTTGGAATATAATACAAAATCAACAATGACAATTATTCACTTTTGTGACTATACATAGGTTGTAAGTTACATATTTTTTTCTCTGAGTCACTATCACAAATCCAAACTGCGATTATTTAACAATAATCATGAGAAAGTACTATCATGTTACCCACCTGTTTCCACATACAAGTAACTTGTCTTTCAGTACAAATCTGGATATATCGTCGGTTCGTTTATCAAATCTTGGGACCTTGGGCATACTCACACACCAGTTGGCACGTCTACAGTTAGGGAATCCATTCTTATCAGTTGGATAGCAACGTAACTCTGACCCAACTGTCAAAAGTAACGCTTCGGATTCGTAGAACTCCATCCATGGCATATAACGTGTATTATGATATAAGATCCCCTGCAATAATGTAAAAGATTATTTTTTTATATTAATGTAATAATATGTGCGCTGTGTTAGGTTTCTCTTCATGCTGTAACGGCTGATTGGATTTTAATGTAAATTAAAAATGTACATAGTTTATACCTAAGCAATTTTTTAACATGATAATTGTGGGTGCAGCCACAGGGCACGGCTAGTCTACCATAAATACACTTTAAAAGGTCCATTTTACATTGCACTACAAAGAGATAATCTTATTTTAATACAATTATATATTTTCATATTATTTAAGATGGTACTCTGGTAAGTTAGTAGAAATGCAACCTGTATCTCACTTTGGAATACATAAATATATTTGTCCCTTAAAAGTCATTGTATTTTTTTTTGTACTAGGATGTTTATCTAGTAAAATAGAGTTACTATTTTATTAGATAAACATTTATTGTGAAATTTTTGTTTAATGTGCATTATTGTGCATCTTTTGTTATACATTTCACTTTAAATGCAATTGCTTTGAAATAAATCAAATTAAAAAAAAGGTGGGAAGAAATGGTAAATTAGAGTTTGCACGGCAGATGGTATACATGCAATTAAATATAAACAATGATAGTACTTGTTATTTCTAACTAACATAATAAATATAACAAAATTACATTTTAAATTAATAATTAAATACAGTAATTCAATTCATACAAAAAAAAAACACTAATAATCTATGTAGTCTGTCGAGGGAAGATATAACTGAAATTAACTAACTCACTCTATTTCTGAAAATGCCATCTGACCAATTGCTAGAAATCCTACACTGATCATACCATGGCAGCTGGGTTTTTCTGAAACAAAAGTAAATAAACTATACCTGGATAGTCTTGTCAGATTAGGCTACAGAGTGGAAATAATTAAAGAAGTTATAGATTATATAAGAAATAGAAAATAAAGAATAGTTAGATAAGATGACCAGTAGTCTCAGAATTATGTTAAAGGTAATGTAATTAAACTGATAAATTCTTTTGGTTAAATTTAATCATGAATACAGACTACTAGTCCCGCTTGCTCTGATTTCAAAACATTTTAAATAGATTCTCCCGCGTTAGGCAATAGGCATCATTCACAAAAAAATACTATCACAAAAATGTGTAGCTTCGATACAATAAATGTACTACATTAATACTATGTTTGAATATCTTTTGGCTGATGTAACAAGAGAGAAGACTGTGCTGGCCTGTTTTATTTAATAAAGACAAAGGCAGAAATAGTTTGTTTACCTACTTGTTTTTTACATGACCTTCTATGATAAATCTTGTACGGCCAATGCGTCTCCAAATTGAATTGTTATTGATGATTATGTTGTTGAGTGTTTTGCAAGTCAGCATTACGTTTCGGATATCGGATATACTAAGATCTTGGATGATTAAAATTACAATTTCTACGGGTAACTGATGTAAATATACCGTAGACATGATTAGGATCGAGCTTTTCTTTGCATCAGTTTTCAGAAGATAGACATTTCAGTTTATGTTTTACTTTCCATAGGATACCGTTCATGATTATAATTCAACTTAGACATATTTAGGACCACACAGCAACAAATCGCTATCTATTTTTGGTTAAAATTACGCAGAATTACATGGTCAACAAAAATCACAACAAAAATAAGGAACAGAAAGTACTTCAACTTCTTCTTTATAAAGTTAGAAAAAATTACTCTTGACAGTGATTGTTGAAATGTTGGCTACGTGCTACTACTTGTATACTCTTTGGCATATTGATGTGAAAGTGGAGCCAACGTCGTCGCCGCGCCGCCGCGGCCTTCGCGTCGCACTACTTTGTAGGCAATCCGCCAATATATTACACATCGCTCTTTGTTCACGTATTAATGAATATAGCACGAATTATAAACCCACCGCTACCCCCCAGCCCTGAACGCGTCGTCTTTTACGGCGTTATTGGGAACAGATTCATGACTGACGGATAGCTGACAACAAACGCTTTGCCAAACAAATGGTGGTTTTACTATTTTAGTAGATTCTAATAAATAATTAGAACCGATGAAACATTTGTGCCAGAATTTAATTCATAATCAAAATAGTAAATAAGTATAAATAATGAATGGGCAAAGCAATATATGGAAAGTTTACTGTTTTCGCGTTACGAGGATTCTGTTGTGGTAGCACTGGTGGATTATCCGTAAATAGATAATTTAAAGCGAAACTGATAGAAAACACCAATATTTAAATTCTTCTGAATAATCTTTTCACAGATATTCAAAATGATTTTTATTTTGATTAACTAGTAATTTGGTGTATTTATTTCGTCTATCTAATAATTAATTATGTGCACATATAATTATAATCAATTGTTTTTTAACATTCATCTTTGCTCCACAGATTTTATAATAAAATATGTTCTACCAGAACGAAATGGTCAAAACAAAATCCAGAAATAGTTTCGTTGCTCCTTAGAATATGTAGACATAATATATTTGGTATTATCTTTCATGTCTTATATCGTTCAAATTGAAATTGTTATATGTGTGCGGATAACACATAAACTGTTTAGTAGATTTTGTGTGGTATAATCTCAAATATAATTTGTGGTAACTCTAGAGTCTACTTAGAATATACGTCAAATTACGTTAAATCCGCAATTTGTTTTTAGTCACTTTAGCTTTATTCTTATTCTTTGTATGATCATATCTCGTTAATGGCTCATAGATGTCTCAATAAATCAGCTCAATCTCCCATGTATTCCCGAAAGAGTGCTATACGTTAAGCGGTCGTCACAGGTATTCCGATCAGAAACTAAAAAAAAAATAGTTCGAATTTGGCGCACTGCAGCGGTAAAATGGATTTATTTAGACAAGGTGCGTAGATTTTACAGTTATCAGTCACAGTAATTATATGTACATATTAGTTGTTTGTATTGATTAAACGTAGAGAACAGCTGCTCTACCGATTGTGTATAAAAACAAAAGTAATTAACCCCTTGTGATTACGTCGAACTCTATCAAGGCCGTGCTGGCTCGTGCCTGGCACCACACGATACTGAGGCGCTGAGCGGCCTGCCGCCTGCAGTGTGTCGTCAGTGGGTGGATCTTGATATCATAATAACATTATCGTGTACCGCGGCACATTACCCGCCACACGCAGTTTCCTTCCAACCGACATACAGAGCGTACCTACTCGCGCGCCGTTTGTTTATTAGTTCCACGCAATCTTTGTTCTCGGCAGTTCCCACGCGCCTTTCGGAACCTTGCCATTGATTTGACAGTTATGTGATTGTGTAGTGTTTATAATACGAGACATAATAATACAAGTAAGATTTGTTACCTTTATATGCTACTGTACTGATTGATAGTGCCAGTGACTCATTATCAACGGCTTCCTATCTGTAAAAATGCCTTTTACTTTGATCTTTCATTCATACTTTCTTGAAGTCAATCAATTTAAAAACTAAAGTACTGATTAGTGATTCATAAAAAACCCAAAAACATTAATTCATTAGCTTCTTTCATTTATTCCTATTTTAAATAATGTGCCTCACCAAATTTCCTGGAAAGTATTGGTGTAAATGTTGTATACTATATTAGGAATTAGATTTATTATTATTTTTATTATTGTTCAATACATTATTGCTCCTTATTATAGTTTATAGAATAATTCGAATTTATCTGCTTTGTGTGCAGGTATGAAGGGACCTACTAGGCCAGCTCCATCAGTGCCCGGGATGGGAGTCAATCACTACTCACATGTCACAAATTGGGACAATGACCCATTTGGGGCTGATGTGTTTGAACCCACTCCACATTTGCAAAAGAAAAAACCGCCTCCAAGGCCTCCGCCACCCAAAGTCAACTCGAGACAACCAGATATTCCAGCCAAACCATCTCATTTTATAAGAAGACCTACAGTACTGTCTTCTCTCCTTTCACGGAAACCTAAAAGTCAAATTGCTAGTTATCAGCAAACAGTTATGCCGGAATTAAATGAGCTGGATACAAAAAGAATGTTCCCGAAGTGTGAGCCAAAGAATGTGCAAACTGGTGCGTTAATTGATCTCTCTTCTCCCCCGAGTTCTCCGACATTTACCACTAGGTCGAGTAGTGATGGCCTCAGTGTAGACAGCTTTGGATCTGATGCTACAACCTCCACAAATCATCACAACAACCACAATGGCAATGCGTCCCAAGCAGAAAGTGGATTTGAAGATGATTTTGATCTCTTCTTAAGTTCTAGAAAAATACAGAAGGATGATACTATAGATAATTTTACTGCTAATGATCCATTCTCGCCGCAGCCAGTGAGCAAACCTCATATTATGAAGAAACCTGTGATAGCTAAGGATATGTTTGGTCCATCTACCAATGTGAGTTTAGCGCAAGCTCCTCTATTGAAGGGGCCGACGATAATTCGTGCAAAGCCAGCGCGGCCAAAGCCCCCCGAAAACTCGGCGTTATTGAAGACCACTTTTGGTAGCAGTTTCCCAGTGACCCCTATGACTGTCAACACTACAACACCAATCCATAAAGTTACCAATGGCTTTGGAGATAGTTTCGTAAGTAGCCTTTATATTAACAATTCTTGCATTTAATTTAGTAATTCAATATCATTATTCCATTGTTTTATTATGTGCACTCATTTGTTTTTATCTCTGACAGACTAGCATTTTTATTACTATCTCATCTGATAATTAATAAGTGATAATGTAATTACGGGAGGTAAAATTGATGCTACACTAGTCTTCTAACACGAATCTACCCTTATTGTTAATAAGTTTTAGTATCTTACTACTATAGAACTCCATATCAGTTTAAGAATTAGATAAACCTGTTATTTTTATGATATTTTGTATAATGACATGCAGTTTTGCCTATTTAATTAAGATATAAAACAGCCAGGGTCTACTCTAGCTATATTTTGCTACAATGTATTGATGTGTGCTTACACCTGAAGTAATGGAATTTAGCCTATTTAATCCGAACACCTCTGTAATCCGAAAGCCTACCCCCGCCTGCATTTTTACTTGCCGTCTCGCTCAAGAGGTCCTGATTTATATTTTAAAAAATACACGGTAATAAGGTCGTAACCTTACACCTACTTTATGTGTGTATACTAGTTGGGGGCGCATTTGTCTTCTAAGCAGCAGATCTGGTACGATTCCCCATGGAAACACAAAAAATAAAATAAAAAGGTTTTCTCCCCAAGGGAAATTTGAGTTTCAGGTTCTGGGTGTGATTGTGTGTGTGATGTGAATGTTTTCAGTGCCTACGACACAAATTATTGTACTTGGTGCGAGTGGTGGGTTTATGATAAAAAAAAGTCTATATAAACCTTTCGGTAGTTAAGGATTATACTGGATTTTACGATTGTGCCATCGTCATTTCCTGTTTAATTTGATTTCAAAGTTTTAAAAGTTTATCAGTACTTATTATATGATAATAAAATAACTTTGGAGTGCTTTGTCAGTATCTATTTTTAAAGCACTGACTAATCATTATTAGAGGTGATTAAGATGATAATTTTTTGCCCAGTTGTGTTAATTTAAGCGTTGGTTTTAATTGGTATATCATTGTGCTGAATAACACTTAATATCATATGATTATTTTGAGTTATCTACAGTAACCTCGCCTATCAGTATTTGTAAGACACTCAAACATAATGTTTCTAGATGCAGATATTTCTATCTAGATATTTCTAGATTCTAGATTTGAGTTTCTTGATGCCCCAGTTTTACCATTGAGTTTCCCATTAATGGGAAAACTGGTACTAGTCAAATTTAGTTGTGTTTTTTTAATGTGTTTTACCTTAATTTCGTTCCACGTGACCCGATTAATCTTTTTTTGTTTGAATAATGTTGCTTTCCAATTGGTCCCATTTAAACTTAAGATCTGATCAGTAGTTCTTAAAATATCTTCAATAATGCGTGTTTAGTACATCTAATCTGATCAAAGTTCCGAAGATAAAGCGGTAAAGTTGGTTTTTTTAAAGCTTTGCTTGCGTTTAATTATTTACTAGTACAGTCATACAATTAAGGCAGTTAATGAAGGATCGGCACATAAATAGACAAATACACTTGAGAATGGAGGAAAACAAATGAAAGTCAGGTTAATAAATTAATAGTTTGTCATAATTCAGTACATTATGTAACACACCAAACATACAACAATAAGATTATGAGCTGTTGTGTTCATACAGGCAATGCATAATCAACAATGTTACATCAGCAAACTCAATCAATACCATTGCTTTGTCTTCAAATTTCCAATGTAGAACAAATACTTTTCGAATCTGAATTGTTCTTGAAGAGTTCAAATTTTGAAGACTCTCAGATTAAATATACCGTTCAGGGAAATAAGGCGAGGCCAATGATTTCACTCCTTTTTCGACGGTATGTTTTTTTTACCGACTTACCAAAAAAGGAGGAGGTACTCAAGTCGATTGTATTTTTTATTTGTTTTACCTCGTATCTTCTCTCCACGTGAGCCGACTTTGAAAATTTTTTTTTAGTTTGAAAGATGTTGGTTTCTAATTGGTAATTAAAATTTGATCAAGATCTGATCAGTAGTTCTTGAAATATCGTCAATAATGTCTATTTTGTGACGAATAATGTGTACTTTGACGATGTTCTTGTTTACCCAACTTCAAAAGTTACCTCATAACTTCTTTCGTTGTGAGCCGATTTTGATGATTCTTATTGTATTTGAAAGCTGGTACTTTTTATGTAGTCCCATTGAAATTTGATCAATGTCTGATCTCTAGTTTTTGAGTTATAGTCAATAATGCGTGTTTATACATTAAATCTGATCAAGGTTCTGAAGATAAAGCGGTGAAGTCGGTTTTTTTAATTTTGCTTGCATTTATATGTTACGTGATGTCTCCGCCGATTATGAATCGATTTTGATGTTTTTTTGTTTTGTAGATTATACTTCAGAGGTGGTCCTATACACATTTTATCGAAATCGATCCAGCCAAAACCAAAATATATGCGTTAAAGTCGGTTTTTTAAGCTTTGCTTGCGTTTAATTATGTTTGTCTCGTGTTCTTATTTAACTATATTCAACAAAGTAACAAAAGTAAATACCTATGTATCTTCTATGTAGGCATGCTACATCATCGACCGCATCATCGCTTAGCATTAGGTAGAGTCGCGGTATTTGACCGCGATAATACCTGATTATTATCTGTTTGTAATAAAAAAAAACGTGACATATGAGAAAACAACAGTGAGTGAAATCGTAAAAATTCGTACGTTTTTGCAGATGTTTTATATACACTAAAACCACGGACTTTAAAGAAATACGGACCTCATCTAGTCATGGGTGAAGCATACAAATGTCCGTATATGCCTGCATCTTGCTCTAAACAGTTACGGTGTATTGGCGCGCATTGTAAACGCTTTCACACTCGCATCCCCACACAAAGTTCGATGACTTGTGTCGTGGGTGCCAGAAACATTCACATCACACATCCAATCACAACCAAAAGCAGAAACACAAATTTCACTTCGGGAGAAAACTTGTATTCTCGCCGGGATTCGAACCTGAAAACCCTGCTTAGAGGGCGAACTCACACTCAACTAAGCCAATAGGCAGTTCATCAATTGTCGGACTTTTGGTGTTTTTATGCCTACTTGAAGCTCGCGTTATGAAAGGACATAGGTTGCTTTACTTCGTTTTGTATATGTCCGTGACCAAAACACAATGAGTCTAGAAATGGTCCATGAATTTTCTTACATTATGTCAGTAGTTAAATTATATTGAAGCATCTTCGTTTTTAGTTTCAAAGACTCACATATAAGGCACAAATATCTTTGTTCAAATGATCACGTTTAAAGCTGTGTCGCAAAAAAGACGCATTCTAAGTCCCAAGTCCACGAGTCCCGAGTCCACGAGTTGACATATATTTCGTGCTATTTTTAGTATATTCTTAGGCGATATTAGATTTTCTTATTAAGAGAAGTCGCCCCTGATTGATTTCATAACTGACTTAAAAAATGTAGGAAACTATAACGTAGAGCTTTTTTTTTAAATTCGATGTATGTACTCCGATTTTTATGAGATTTCCGGGCCTATTTACGAAAGGAGCCAAGGCGCATTGAATTTTTACCGTGAATTTCATTATTGCCGTGATCTTATCTTATCCAAATTGTATAGGGTGGGAGTTTAGATATTTCTAACATCTCGGAAGTATGCATACACGCGAATGACTACTTATTGGCTTGACTGCACGTCCTAATCACAGATCGATATAGAACTAGTCCTTTCATGAACCAAGCAGCCAATATCTTATAGGCACTATCCTAATAGTTCTCAACAGTGGAGCAGGCTAAAATTTCACTAGCTTTGACAAGCTTCCTATTGGGGAGTAAATCGGCGGTTCCAGTCGCTCTGCCAAATTAGTGCTAAAACTACTAAAACATAAGACCCTCCTCCTCTTCTCAAGATGATGTAAAATACACTAACACACAAGATTCTTTCAGGATTCAAAGCCGTTTAGTTGGGATGGTGATAGTTCGCCCGAGCGGGAGTCCTCGCCGCCGATGCCGAGTATCCCTCCTCCACCGCCCCCCGAGATAGACGATGACGTCACAGATGACGTTGCGCCCACGTGGCCGGCTCTGGACGGCGTTGATGATGATACTACGACGTTCGCAGATTTGGACGACGAGGAACCTTACGCCATTGCGCTCTTCGATTATTTCACTGAGCATCCGGATGATCTCTGTTTTTCGGTGAGTGCATTTTTTCGTAAATTTTGTAGAGTGGAAGGTACAAAAAAGTGGTATTCAATATATTAAACGAAGGTATGTAAAGTGTTATAAAAATAGGTGAAAAAATCAATTCGACGATTTGAGAAGTGCGTTGAAATCGACTTTCTGTATTTGTTAACATTTACAGCGTGGGTGCAGCAAGGCGTAAAAATAATAACTTGGCTGATGACACTAAACTAGGAATAATAAGTAAAAATTAATAGCCTAATCTAAATATAAAACAACAACATCGTATCGCTGATTAACTGACTAGACAATTAAAGCACACCCTAAACCATTACCGAAAGAGGCATGACTGCAGCTTTCTTAAATAGTGTAAGTGAGCCCTAAGCAAGGAATTCTAACGCAATCGAAATCGCAGTTTAACTGCTTGTCTTGATTAACTGTGTGAATAAAAACGATTCGTACCGTCGGCTTGCGCTGTTTTCCATTACCAAACTACAAAAATAACACAATTTTCACGGTCACTTCGAGATCTAGTATCAAAATACCTACAATTGATCGCGCTTTAAGAGTCGATATGGCATTTCTTCTGCATTAGTACCTACTCCGTTATGTTTCTTCTCTACTTGGAAGTATTTATGTCAAGACATTTCTAATTTATAATCATAATTGATCGAGAAGCGAGATCTCTAAGTTGACTTGCGTCGTTCAGCACTTTGTCCGTCCGTCCATCCGTCTGTCAGAGGCATCCAGCGTCTAAACCATATAAGCGAATGACTTCAAATTATCATAAAATATATAAAACAACGACCCAAAGCCAGAAATGACATTTAAAATTATATAAATGAAAATATTAAGGGGGCTCCCATACATGTAAGTGGGGAGCAAAATATTTTTTATTTTTTTTATCTAATCGTTAAAAAGAGCTTGACGAGTACGAAACCGGTTTAAAAAAAATCTATGTTAGAATATAAAGATTCGGTGAGCCACCAAATTCACTGTTTTTAGACCTATTTTGTTCCGGGGTCTATCTCAAAAACGGCTTCACACTGAACGCTGAAACTTAGTACTTGAACAATAAATACAGAAATTAAACAATTAATATATAGAAAAAAAGTTATAAGCAAGTAACCTCAAAAGATCATCTCTATATAGGCGCGAGATCTCAGTTCGGCTCGAACGACTAGTAATATTTATTCTCAAGTACCTCTCAAGCTAGTTTAATGGACAGTGTTTAACTGATTTTAAAATTGTTATCAAGTTTAAATTCCACAGCAAGTGAGGAGATTATCAATGAAATTATTTCCAATGTAACGAAATACATATTATACACAGTATTTGCGTTTTTGATGAGTTGATAGCTCATGAATTATTCATTCAATGGAATGTACGAGCGAATAATTTTGTCAAACCGTTTTATGAATATTTTAGAAATAAAAATAGATAAGCGAAGGATAGATCTCATTGCAGATAAAATAAAGACACTACAACTGAACTTTTTGATCTTAGTTCGAAAACGTATTCAATTTTCGAAGCAAAATAACTGTTAGTTTATTCTAGAAAGAATGGCAGCCGGATTATAAATCTCCCACACAGTTTATTGAACTGCAATTTGAATATTTTGACGGAATACCACATTTTTAACCACATGCCACAAAATGTAATATCGTCATAAATTATCTACCAAAAAGCAATTATCACCATTCTTTTCGTTAATAATTTTCTAAAACAGTCTTGATACTCGGATACGTACTGCTTAAAATTAGGTAATTGGTCTACATTGATGTACTGGATGACTGTACAGACAAAGGAAGCCACTGAACTCAATTTTAGGTCTATTTGATACGGACTTGTGATATCGGAAGTTTCTATATGCTATTTTCAACTGAACGATCAGTTGACCTGTTGCTTTTGCAGGCTTATCGCGAGTGCCATAATTCTATTCTCACGGGATTGTGTATTTTTATTTTGAAGATGGTGATTTGATGAACTTATTTATGATAGTTATAGAGTTATAGGGCGTAATAGGAACTAAATGTTATAAGTCAGATAGTTTGAGTGACATTTAGCGTAAGCTATCTGTAGGTTTGGTCGTTGTTCGAATTGATGAGGCATCGATACGACAGTCGATTGGTTGAAATTTCAGTTGATTCGATGTTCATAACAAAAGAAAATCGTTCGAATTCGACGTCGATGTAAAGATAATATATGCCCGGAATAGACCCCCTGTTAGCATGATCCTCTATCGTTCTGTTTATATTAGCCATCCTTTCAACCTTAACACAGGTAAAGAAACGACTGCCTGTGTTTATTACCCTAATGTTTGTGTAAATGCTGGTCGTTTGTTAGCAGTTTAGCGTTACTTGACAAATTGAATGAAGTTCTGTCGGACGAAGTAGACTTTAGTCACCTCTAATCGTCGCCACAATGGCTAGACATATTAACCGTCGAACCGAAAACGGTTGGGTTATAACTGCCCGCTGGCGTAGTCGACGTACCGTTGCGTGTCTGCCTTCTTAGCAGCGGGTATCGGGTTTCTCTATGGGATTCCTGATGGAATCACAAGTTTTTCCCCCAGGAAATTTGTCTCTCTGGTTCTGGGCAGGATTGTGTTTGTGTGATGTGAATGTGTCCGGTTCACGAATGAAGCCTTCGAACTTATAGTCAGTGAGTACGAAAGCGTACCTAAACATTTTAAAAAAGTTATGATTTTGTTCTTAAGGCGACTTGGTATCGAGTTGGCGGACTGGAGCCAAACTGTAGTAGCCTTGTAGAATTGCCTGCATAGTCAGCGTGCGCGCTTTCATATATTTTTTAAGATTAATATCTTAATCTTTTACAAAAAAAATTTGTTCATAAAGAGGTTTGAATGTTTGTTGGGATTACACCCAATATTTTTTGTGAAACATATCTTTTATAGAAACAGAATAAAGTTGGTTCATTCCACTGACGGGAACGGGAAATTTGGTGTTTTTTAGTAAAGTTTAATGTTTTTTTCTATAGAGCCAAATTTATTCAATCGTGTATCGCTGAACATATCCGAATAAAATATTTTGTGAAAATTTATTACACATAAAAAAAAGCTGTTAATCAACCGTTTTTAAGGGTCAAATCTTTAATATTCGTGAGGAATAATCGTCCAATTTGGAGCCTACTTCACCTTAAGTCGAGTGGAAACCATGGATCCGTATAATAAGACGTCCTTCCAAAAAGGTTCGATGGAGCGATGATGAGACAAATGCAACAAACACTGCAATAACTAGATCGTGACTTTGCACAAGCCTATTTCCAGCATTCAATTGTTATGATCATTACGATATTTTTATTTATATAATAGAGCCAGAGACAGCCAACAAGCTAGTGTTGGTAAATGTTTAATGCCGTCTCTGGACATCTGCAATAACTGCCGTATTGCTGGTGCTATGCCTACTCGTTGCTGAGAGGACAGTATGCATAGAGTCCATGCTCTTAAAGCAGCCTACATCGAAAAAAAGATCTGTGTGAAATTCTTTCAAAAGCTTCCAGTGGCATAGCGAGAACAATCGCATAAAACGAGTTCTGTTTGATATACATACATCTACAAAAAGTGTTTTCAAACGATTACGTTAAGGTGATAAATTGAGAACTAGAGAATGAAATCAAAGAGCTCATTCGAAATAAAAATCAAAATCGTTTATGGGCCCCAAAGACGCACTCATGTAAGTTAATGACTCTTCTGCCAGATTCGCAAAATTACAGCCATCTCGAGAAGAACCTGGCAAAAACTCGGCGGGGCATTTTTTTTTTAAATCTTTCTTAAACATAATTATATTAACCTAGGTGTATCTATATTATGTAGTCGCTAGAAAGTGCTTGTGCAGTTTGCCTCCATGCATCCTTGTCATTAATGTAGATAATCGTTTTTTAATGAGCTTTCTTTATTAATGCCCGTTTTATTACTGTTCATTGTCATGTCTGTACATTGCCGCTCTATTTTGTGAAATCTACTCCTAAGGCAATCTACGAATACCATATCTTTCCAGGTCCGCAGTTTCTCAGCTAAATATATGATCTCAAAAATTCAATCTCATATCTAAAATAATAAACGTATAAAGTATTTACAAATTTTCCAGATTTGTTTCACCTACATACCGAACATATTAATGACGCACGCGATATTTTCGTCAATGCCTTTAATTCGTTATAACTTGCAAATAAGATCTAGAACGCTGTTGACGCACTAACTATTTTGTTATGCTAAGCCATAAACAAGTTGAGCACTATTACAGGCTTACAATGCAAAACTGTGGTAGTATTGTAGTCTTTGATAAGCGCTGTCGCAAGCCAGCCCGTGAACTTTGTAAGCCTCATAAACAGGAAAGAATAAGTTTAACGGACCATCACGTACTCGTGCACTGAGCTATTATTGATAACAGTAGAGTGCTCGTAATACGTACGAGCACTCTACTGTTATCAATAATAGCTCAAAGTGTACGAGTAGTACGTGATGGACATACTTCATCATGTGAAAAACTATCGTTTTTAGCCTTATCTATAGTCACTAGAAGAAGAAGAAAAGTCCTTCTGTGAACGTTCTATGAGTGTTTTGTAATGCTAAGCTAGAAACAAATTGAGCTTTAATTTGTTCTACTAAAGATGCAGAACGCCATCCCGCGTAATCTTCGTAACACGTATAAACAGGAAGGTGTTTAGTTTGACGCACTATTAGGTAATGTTGCGTCACACATATATTTTCCTCGTAATTCTTATTACTCTTGTATAGGGTTTTTGTCTGGTTTTGTGTCCGTTTTGATTTTAGAGTAAGACAGTTCAACGATTGGGTACGAAAAAGAGGAATCATACGAGTAAAACGATGAAATCATACGAGTAAGTAGGCCCAAATAAATATATTGGGGTCTATTTCAATAAATTTATTGGGGTCTGTTTACACTTAATAAAGTAAGCTAATAAGTTAAATTGCTTGGTGTGATTGAACGGATGTACGATATCAGACCCCGCTTCGTGAACAAGACAAATGTTGGTGTGCTAAACCCTTCCTAATGATTATATACTAAACATTTAAAAACCCGACTGCGTAAAAAATGAACTTCTTATTTTACGTAATACCTATTATTATGTGAATAAGAACTTTATATGTATTGAAAAATTAAAGTGAGAATGGTTGGTAACCAACTTTAAACTGTTATAGATCCTAAATGATAATTTGAAATTAAAAAAGGTAAAAAAAACCTAACCTATGGTAAAAGAAACCTATTTATCGATACTCTATTCGACGCAGTTCTTCGACTTTCATTCTTTTATTTTTCACAATATGGCGTCTGGTTGTCGCCATATTGAATTTTGACTACTGTCATGTCTTTAGTGACATTTGCAAGATTAAGTAAAATCTATTGACGTAAGAATAATCAAAATCGGCCTATTTATGCGTTCGATTTTGCCTACTAGGGAGTAGGTACACAAAGGAAAAAACATACGTACATATAGGTTGATAAACACATTTTCTTACTTTCCTTACACATTGCAACTTTGTCACAAATAGGGCGTGAACTACGAGTCGCGTTAGTGGCTCATTGATTAGACATGTCCCGATCTTCAAAGATCCAAATATCTTCTCTTCGCTTTCGGAGTTTCCACATCTTATTTTGTTTACATGCTCATGGATTGTTGCCAAACGTCGGTCTATAAATAGAGGACGATATAGGTGTTTGCTTTCTTTGTTGTAAGTACGTTCTGCATTCATTAGTTTCAAGTTTAAGGTCGTTTAAATTCATATTTCACTTCAGGATATGTTCTTTGCTTAAGGCAAAATATACGGCAAAATATTTTATTGTAATTAAGTTCCACTTCCTTTTAAACTAAGTTGAGTAAACAGGACGTACAATTGTATCATCATACAGTCGATAAAGTATAATTATGTCTCCAATAAAAAATCTTTCATTTATCTACGTTATTGACGTTTACTAATGCACGCATAAATAGCGATTAAAAGTAAATTCTTAATAGGAACGGTATGTCGCTACACTCTAATTTCGGTAGATTGACCTGTAAGGGCAAACATTTCATAATTGGTTGCAGTATCATCTCGCTTTGCTTAAAATGTCAGTGTCCAAACTTGAATCACTAAGACTGAAATTTTAGACGTCCAAGCTTTTGTTCTTTACCCATAATATCAATATCAACATTTGTATCGAGAAAAAAATCTGTACATCAATTTGTTTTTATTTAGACTACTACGCTCTTCTTTAAACTCGCGCCAGGAATTCCTAAATAGAAGTTTGAAAAAATCCGCAATAAAAATAGATGATAGTAAATATTTTGTGCTTGCCAGCGAGAACAGTTTTAAACCGTGCCATGGTTAATGTTTCCTTCGTGATTTCTAGATGAGAATGGATATAAGACTACTTAATATTTTTATACATTACCATTACCATAAATAACACTACAACCCTAATCAAAGAGCCAATTTATAGGAGGATATTTCATTAGTATAATGTAACTCCTTGGTAACTCCTATGCTATAGAACCAATATCGTTAAAATTTCATGACGTAGAAGGTCCCATTTCCAAGCCAGTCGAAGCATAACTAACATAACACATGGTTATAAACTAAAATAGAGCACGGTTGTAATTGACTTTATGACTAAATGAGACCGTCTAGCTCAATCTAATAGATGAGGAGTTTGCATAAAGCTAAAAGGAGTTAATTGGAGCGAATACAGTTGCTGCAAAATATTGACCAATGCTCGTCATGGTTGCTGTTACAATTTATTTGACGGTCAACGCGTTTTTAGCAAATGCTTAATGAAATGGTATCTTACGATATTTTTAAATAACCACTGGCGTATAGCGCGTCTGCTTTCTAATCACCGGGTTTCGTGTTCGATTCCCGGTGAGATCACAAGTTTTCACTTTAATGAAAATTTGGGTTTCTGGTTCTGGATGTAATTTGGTGTGTGAAGGTTGCCGGCTTCCACGATACTTACGTGTGGGGCTGATACTTTATATATATATATATATACAATATCGTCACAGAATCAGATTGGTAAAATGCAACGTTATCAATCTCATTCTGTTAATGAAAATACTGTTCATTGTATTCAATTTTTATTTGAATAATAATAGAACAAAAGGGTATTATAAATATGTATTTTAAGTAGCTGCGTTTCGCAGTTTTACCCGCGTAAGTTGCGGACTGTGTACCAAATTTCATTTAAATCGGTTCAGTATTTTTGGCGTAAAAGCGCGACAGATAGACAGACAGGTAGAGTTACGCATTTATAATATTAGTAAGGATTATAATAAACAGGGCTTAACATATAGATTTAACATCTAATATCTCAGGGTGACGAGCGCAGTGCTTTACCGAGAAGGAGTTCCAACTATATGAGTTCAAAACTCTTGGTGGCCCTATACTGTAATGCGACGCTTACCATTAGGGCTCGTCTCTCAATGAAATAAAAAAAAAACAGTAAAGGTTTGATGCTGGTCACTATTACCACATCACACCTTCCTCATTGCATCGCTTGTTGAAAATTTTCTCATTTGATTGGCAGACGCACCAAGTGCGTGTCTTGGGCGGTT
Source organism: Lomographa bimaculata (assembly GCA_948107665.1). Taxonomy (NCBI): domain Eukaryota; kingdom Metazoa; phylum Arthropoda; class Insecta; order Lepidoptera; family Geometridae; genus Lomographa; species Lomographa bimaculata. The sequence goes on along the minus strand of OX403604.1, from coordinate 8,410,306 downwards.
AATTGTTATACCCCTTTCGAGATCTAGCTTCATAAAGTTGATTATAAAATAAAACACTTATAGTAGTGTAGTATGACAGTTCGGTCGTACTAACTGTTGTCTATTCTGTGGATGGGTGTTAATTTTTATCTGCATGTATTTCCGTTAGTGCTAACCACTCATGGCCACCGGTCATTGAGGCATCCTTAGCGATACGTTTTACTGGCATATTATACGGATGTTTCTGTTAAATGAGCATACGATGCGATTTACATAAAATACATCGTTTTGGTTATTTATGTGTACATAATTTGACTAAAGTTATTCGACACACTAAATAGAAGATAGTATAAATGGTGAATGTGTTTTTAACACACAAATTTCAATATCTTTTTTCAATTTTATTTTTAATTTCTATAGAATCGTAGTTGCCAGTAATGCTTAGCTTACACACACAATTACACTCAGAGCCAGAAGCACAAGTGTCTCTTTGAGTGCTCCTGCTGGGAATCGAATCCAAGACCCGTGGCGCAGAAATTAAACACTTGGCAAGTAGCGTCGTAAAAAAAAAAATAGAAGACTTTTATAACTTACTGAGATTAAAACCCGCCTTAACATATAAACTATCACATAGCTTATGCAACCCAGGGTCATAATCATTATAATATAATATAAGGATTCTAATTATTATGTATGTATGATACATGACACATTTACGGCGTTTGATATTAACGATATTTATAGTACTTATAATAGTAGAGTAACAAAGTTAGCGAACATACATCCCTATTAATATTATAAATCCGAAAGTTTGTGTGCAAGTATGTTTGTTCCCTCTTCACGCTATTACGGCTGAACGGATTTGGATGAAATTTGGATGTACATAGCTTATACCTAGAATTAAAACACAGGCTACTTTTTAACTTGATAATAGCGGGAGCAGCCGCGGGGCACGGCTTTGGGTAATCGTTTTAAAATGTCGATAACTAGTTTCTATTGAAATGCCCCGACGCGCGACGAAACTGATAAATAGCTGCACCGATTTTCACCAAATTTAGCGAAAAACACTTGATCATGTCGTCTTTTAAACAAAAGTCTAAGAATATTCATCAAGTGACCTTTAAAACTAAATCGAAATCGGTTCATCATTTCAGAGCTACGTCGCGTTGATGCCACAGACAGATGCACAGAAACACTTATTGTCATTGATTTACATCCCTCTGTTTGCTTCGAGAGAAAATAATATGAGTCAAATGTATGCCAAGTCAGTAGTTTCTTTACATATAAATTAAGCATGTAATATGTTCAAGAGTTGCGGCATCTGTATTGTATATTACAAAATTAATTTATTATTTATAATCCCGATTATGTTGATAGATTTAAAACAGGATGCAAAAGCGGCAAAAGTTCTTGTTATTAAGGTGAGTGGTGGGCGAGACAACGGCTGCTGAAGATGCCTCGTGTATACACGTTTGCTTAACTTGGACAAAATAAACACGTGTCGAATAGGCTGCTCCCAGACATCCACAGCCCATTGTTCTAGTAAAATTTTACGTTCATACATTAGTTCCCAGACATCCACGTTCCCAGACATTTAAAATATTAAATATTATTTTCTTTCGTTTGACATCCACGCTAGAGTTTTTAAGTATGGTCGACAAAGAAAGCGTCTGAGGATTACTGGTGCTAATTATTGATTAAGTAAACGAAATGTTTTGCACCTAATGTTGCGGGGAACGAAATAAAAGATTGAATTTGAATTATTTGTTGGTGAAGTACTAGGAAAACATAAAGTAGAAAGAGGTTATAAGAGGCTTCACCGGTTTCCACGATACTAATACAGACAACAAAACTCTTGCAGTGTTGGATGAACTATTATGGGCCTCTTTAAATCAACGGTGAAGGTATCTTCTAGGCAGGCATGTCCCATCGAAAACTATCTCTATGTCTTGGTGCGAGAGTAAGGATCGCTTGACCGGTATTTAAAAGTGAAATTAAATAAGCGTTTAAAAGAGTAAGTTATACCGCAGGTTCACCTTATAAGGTCTGCCTTTGTTTGGTTTGGTTCTATAAACGCATACAATGACGCCAGTGTCACAGATTACATAACAGTACCTGCTACGTTGTATGAGGTTGTATTAACAAGGAAAGTAAATAAAAATATTTGGACAAGGAAAGTAGATACATAAAAATATTTGAATGACAATGAGTGTGAAGGTACGTCATTCAGAATACAGACACCTTAATATGGCGCTGAATTTAAGGAAAATAATGATAGTGTGAAAACACTACTATATTAGTAATTCCAAACTCGAGGGATTTTACTAATAGTAGCCTAGGAAGAATTCTGCTATTATCAGCTGAAGCCAGAAGGCGGATGGTGGAGAGTCTTCAAAATGAACCAAACTCGAGAAGTTTACAAGTGAACATCGAAGAGTTCCGTTTTACCTCCTTTCTCCTCCACCACAACTCGATGCTATCATGTGTTGTCATCCGAATTTCATACATTAGCAATGTTAATGTCACGGACTTCAAAGAAATATTTAGTATGTCTTGATACAATTAAAAGTAGGTAAAAATCTACTGCCTAAATTAAATTACAAAAAATATGTGTATAGATTGAAAGTTAGCTATTGTTTGCTAATATATATAAGTTTGCCTTTCATGAATAAAAAAAAAGCTACACGGCTAATATAAAAAATACATAAACAAACGCATTCACACTCACAGCCCCACACTAAGTTCAAACACTTGTATCATGGGTGCCGGAAACATTCACATCACACACACATTACACCCAGAATCAGAAGCACAAATATCCCTTGGGAAGAAATTTGTGCTCCTGCCGGGAATCGAACCCAGGACCCACGGCGCAGAGGGTGGGCACCTGTCCGCTGCGCCAACTGGGTCGTCAACATTAACGCTTTCACACTCACAGCCCCACACTAAGTTCGATGACTTGTGCTGTGGGTGCCGGAAACATTCACATCACACACACAATTACAACCAGAACCAAAAACACAATTTTTCCTTGGGGAAAATAAAAATAAATGTTTTTTTATTAATATTTTCTTGTTGAATAGATATAACTGTTAGATACTATATGGTACTGGATTTGTTAAGACTCTTATACTTAAGTTTCATATTCATTCAAGAGGCAATGTCTAGTTTGAGGCCCATTGAAACTGTATTCATGATGTTTTGGAGGTCAATCACTTCCTTTATTAATGTAATAATACCTGGATGACATTGCTCGGTTAAAACACGGATAAAACGACGTTTTCTAAAAATGAAACCTAGCTAGATCTATTTATCGCCCCAGAAACCTCCTGCATACTAAATTTCGTGAAAATCGTTGGAGCTGTTTCCGAGATTCAGATTATATATATACATATATACAAGAATTGCTCGTTTATAGGTATTAGATAGAATCTTACTATTAACTTTTGATCCACGTTGACACGTTCTTCATTCATAGCTCTAACAAGGCCAATTCAATCAAATTTTTCTCCGTCGCGTGTATACTAGCTAGCCTTATTGACTTTCTTGAGTTCCTAAACAAGGGAATCCTTATAAGCACGTAGTACATATTTGCTATAGCTGTACGTGTTCGGGGCGATTCGCATCAAATGTCGCATGATTGCGTTAATACCACATGCGATGGTATAAGAAGTTTATCCGATCAACAGAGAGAAGGAAATCACGTGTCAGTTTTTTTTTTATTTTATTCTCTCCTCTCTATCCTCCAAGAAAATTAAATAAGATATAATGGCGGGACCATTATATCTTATTTAATTTTCTTGGAGTCCTATGTGAGTAACCATGGTCACAGACGTGTGTTATCACCATTATGTCACGTTGCAACAATCTATACGTGGTTAAAGTTTTTTGTTTTCATAAAAGCAATTTATTTTCAACTTTTACTTACATGAGAAACAAAAAAAAATGTTAGTAGGTATTATGTGCCTTGTATTTATACAAAACAAAAAATATACAATTTAAAATAATTAAAACGCATACAAAGCTTAAAAAAACCGACTTTATATATATAACCGACTGGTTATCGATTACGATAAAATTTATATGGGATTACCTCTGAAGTATAATCTACCAAACAAAAAAAAAACATCAATATCTATTCAGAAATGGCGGATTTATCGCGTAACATACTTACAAAATAACATACAGTCGAATTGAGAACCTCCTTTTTTGAAGTCGGTTACTAGTAGGTCGGTCTTACTAGTGGGTACAGGTACCTACATATTTTGAATAGGTACTAACTGTATGCCATCTACATAAGGTTCACTATTCGGACTACCATTGTCTTCACTCCAATTTTAATAAACTACCAATTGAAGTAAATAGTGTTCTATGTTGCATATACCATACCGTAAAGGAAACGTCACGATTAAACTAATAGCTATGCGATAAACGGGTCATGGTAGGAAATATTTGCGTAATATCGCCACAAAACCGAACCGATTATATCGAGCAGGCGGCGCATAGGCGTTGATATTCAACGCATAAGCTCGAGTTATCAAACAAGAACTTACTTTATATAGATAAGAAGCAAAACGAGAGCTAATTAGTAACTAAATAGTTATGTATGTCGATCACGACACTCGGTACGTGTTGGACGACGCTGCGACGTTTAACTTAACAATTGCTTATTTGCTGAACAGCTCGAGTTCTTTCAATATGCATAAATCATCGGCACACGATAGCGGCATGGGAACGTTCATCGGCTCCATTATTTGGTTTATACAGCTGACGACTGAAACTTGAGTGTGACAAATCTTTTGGCATCTCTCATACATATCAGTTATTTTTAAAACATTGCATTCGTTTCCGAATCTTAAATTGGTATTTTATTCCTTATATGTGCAATAACGTCCCCGGAAAACAGTGTCACAACTCAATCTCTTAGACACTAGGACCTAATTTGCTGTGTAGACAAGCATTTGACCTATACCTTCACCTTATAAATATACAATAGATACATAGACCAGGGTAGAGCCTTTAAAAATAATGAAAAGTGAAAAAAAATTATAATAGAATGAAACCCATTAGAAAAGGAGGGAAATATGATAAAAATGAAAGGAAAAATAATTTACGGGCGATCTGAGGTTGGGAAGGGGATGGGGGTGAGTTTTTAAGGGTAAAAAACGGTTTTTCTCGATTTCCGGCAAAACTAAAAGTCCTATCGAAAAAAGTCAAATGGAAAAGTTGTAGATAATAAAAAGATCTAAAACTTTTGTATTTACACTTTTTTCACATAACCTCAAAATTTATGTGAAAAATTCAAAAAACCAAGTTTTTGGTTTTTTATTTTTATCTTTTACAAAAATTTTTTTTTTTAACGAAATTTTGTGAAAACTTACCTTTTTATGTCCCAAATACGCTGTAATTTATTTGATTAAAAATATTTATTTTTTCACCTTATTTTGAATTAATATCGAAAAAACACCCTAATTTTCAATCGAAAATTCACCCGTCAAAATATCAGCTTTTTTCAAAAAGTTGGTGTGGTTTCTGTTCGTTGAAATCTCTACTTTCCGATGGTGAAAAAAAAAATATATGTTACTATGGAAAATCTTCTCAGAAAATGCAAAAATTCAAAAAAAACTTGAATTCGAAAAATTTTTTTTAATTATTATAAATAACTAGCTGTCCCGTCGACCCTCGTTATGATATTTCAAAACCTATAAAAAAAAAAAAATGCTTTTTTTTTTGCCGAAATCATGGTTTAAAATGCACAAATTTGTGTTCAAACTGTCATGGTTCTGAGAATTGCTCCAATATTGAAAAAGAAACCTATGAGGAAGTTAATGATTCAGAAGATATTGTGGATGAAGAACCAACGCAGTCTGGAAATAATGTTGGAGAGGAAGAAGGTGATAATCATGAAGATTTCGAAGATCTACTAGAATCGGAGATGTTTGACGAATCTAACGATGAAGAAATGCCATCAAAAAGACAAAAACTTATGGATAAGTGATTAGAATTGAAGATAAGGTATTTATGAATGATGAGATTAATGTGTTTGAAAATATTGTAATGAATAACGTAATGAGAATAAAGCATCTACATTTAATAGTACGATTTACATTTATATTTATCTATAATGAGATTTTCTATGACATAAATGTAATTAGAATTAAATAAATCAACTTTTTAATTGAAACAAATTGCAGCAATCACATTTTTTAGATAAAATCTATATATATAAAAGAAAGTCGTGTTAGTTACACTATTTATAACTCAAGAACGGCTGAACCGATTTGGCTGAAAATTGGTGGAGAGGTAGTTTAGAACCAGGAGACGGACATAGGATACTTTTTAGGAACATAACTATTTTTTTTAAATTGTTGAATACTAATAATTTTCTCATACGTAACTCGGATTTGGTAAAGTACTAGGCAAACATAAACATGAAGGAGGTAATAATATAGTCACGTGGCATTGTAACGCATGCCGGGTATGGCTTACTAAACATGCACATTCATTGACTGTTGGGCAGAACGAAGGTCGCCGGGACAGCTAGTTATTTATAATAATTAAAAAAAAAATTTCAAATTCAAGTTTTTTTTGAATTTTTGCATTTTCTGAGAAGATTTACCATAGTAACATATATTTTTTTTTTCACCATCGGAAAGTAGAGATTTCAACGAACAGAAACCACACCAACTTTTTGAAAAAAGCTGATATTATGACGGGTGAATTTTCGATTGAAAATTAGGGTGTTTTTTCGATATTAATTCAAAATAAGGTGAAAAAATAAATATTTTTAATCAAATAAATTACAGCGTATTTGGGACATAAAAAGGTAAGTTTTCACAAAATTTCGTTAAAAAAAAAAAATTTTTGTAAAAGATAAAAATAAAAAACCAAAAACTTGGTTTTTTGAATTTTTCACATAAATTTTGAGGTTAGGTTAGTGTAAATACAAAAGTTTTAGATCTTTTTATTATCTACAACTTTTCCATTTGACTTTTTTCGATAGGACTTTTAGTTTTGCCGGAAATCGAGAAAAACCGTTTTTTACCCTTAAAAACTCACCCCCATCCCCTTCCCAACCTCAGATCGCCCGTAAATTATTTTTCCTTTCATTTTTATCATATTTCCCTCCTTTTCTAATGGGTTTCATCCTATTATGATTTTTTTTGGTTTTAAAAATTATCGACCCTGGACTAACAATATTGGATTATTTGTGCTTCTGGTTCTGGGTGTAATGTGTGTGTGATTTGAATGTTTCCGGCACCTATGATAAAAGTCTTTGAACTTAGTGTGGGGCTGTGAGTGTGAATCTGTTTGTTTGTTAAAAAAAAAACACTTTATTGTATACCAAAAAATTTAAAACAATGGTAAATAAAATATTACAATCATCGTGGTAGTACAATGGGCGATCTTATCGCTTAAGTCATCTCTTCCAGACAACCTTTGAATGGATAGTAACAGAAGAAGGAATAGACGGTGGTGTACTATAAAAAAATAAAAATATTCACACCTAATTTAGATAATAAAACATAGATAGAACAATAATATACACTAATATATATGTTGATGCGACCGATGATGTAGCATACTTGCATGAAATATAACTTTTAACTCTAAACTAGAAGACAGCCAGATTATACCGTTCCGGAAATAAAGACACGGGCAATGAGTTCCACTCCTTCGTCGTACGGATTATGAATGTAGAAGCGAAAGCTTTCGAGCGAACAAATGTCAACCATATACGGATGACGTCTGACAGTTTGCCTTGTGTAAAAGTGGAATTATTGGTGGTAATTAATGAGTGTAATCTTTGCGCGCACACTCCAAAGTGCAAACAATAGAATACGGATAAATCTACGACCCTACGTTCGGTGACCGAGACTGCAATTTGGACTCCACTAACTTACAATTCTATCTAGAGATAAAACATAAACGCTTTCACACTCGCATCCCCACACTAAGTTCGATGAATTGTGTCGTAGGTGCCGGAAACATTCACATCACACACACAATCACAACCAGAACCAGAAATACAAATTTTCCATGGGGAGAAATATTGTGTTCTCGCCGGGAATCGAACCCGATACCCCTGCTTAGAAGGCAAACGCCACCCAACTAAATCAACGGGCACTTCAACATATTGCAACATTTTTTCTTAGGTAGTACGAGAAATTGTTAGGGGAATCTTATTGCCAAATGTTTCGTTCATGGGCCTCATAACATCGTTACGGATCAGTCATAATTTATTCTTGAGTCTTGTTTGGTGAACCTGTTCTTTAGGTCAAAAGTTCGCATGTACCTGCCCCTCTCCGAGTTTATGATCAAATAAAGGCAGCAATCGCTTAACTGTAGATCTAACTGGGTCCTTCTGTATGTACTTTACTAGTAAATCGTTCTTATCTCTCTGTTAATTATGAGGTAATCGTATTGTTTACTTTAAGATTTCAATTGCGAAGGCGATAAGCTTAATCTCAACTCATTATGCATAACATTTATTGTAAGTCAGAGTTTCTTATTGCGAAATCTGCAATATGTGTTTGTATAACCCTATCAATTTATAAAACGGTCTTTTAAAACCTTACTCGATAGTCGATACATATTTGCATTGCGCGGACCGAACGTGCGAAGTCGCGGGCGCAGGCACCGCTGCACGGGAAGCGACCGCGACCGCGTCTCCGCACACCGATTCGTTCAAACCAAATGCGTCCAGTCTGTAGGTATCCTACTACAATATTATAAATGCGAAAGTTTATATATGTGTATGTGTGTGAATCTTTTTTACCAATTACCTACGGAGGTACGTGGTAAAAAAGATTAGATGAATAAACCGATTTTGATGAAATTTAGAATGTACATATTTTAGGTGCCGAAATAACACACAGGCTACTTTTTAACTTAATTAACGCGGGTGAAGCCTTGGGGCTCGGCTAGTCAGCTATATTTATCTTATAATTGTATTTATTACAAACTAACTACCTCACCCTCGGAGAACACAAGGCCTTTCATTGTTAGCCTCCTTGATAGTTATAATAGTTACAGTTTGGATTGCATCTCAAACTCATCTAGTTCTGGATAATCTATTGTGCACAACAAATACAAAATATATTATAATCTACTATTAGATATCGTTTTGTGGAAGAAACCAGTTCATACCCTAAGGTCTTCTCCACACATGAAACTCCTAGTTAGATCTGTAATTTTATCCATGATTCAAACTAAGCCCTTGCCAATTTTTATCCTAATTAAAGATCTATGCAGTAGAGATGTTAGCTGTGTAAAGGTAATACAGAAATAATTTCTTGCGAATTAATTGTGATGTGATGTTGTATTTTCCTTACACGTCTTTGGGCGATAGATGTCCGCAACTATTAGAGACCCAGATCTTATCTATTCAATATAAATGTAGAAGCGACGTTATATTGATGCTATTGCAACTACCTATTTATTTTATTGGTTTAAATATGCTCCGCGGGTTTGCCTTCCTGAATAGGAAATATGTATGAGATTTAAATATAACTCTAGTATTATCCCTATAACATTGTTTCCTTATTTAATTACTCTTCAATTGAGTACTTAAATTAATAAATAGTGATAGTGAATGGGAAATTCGAAATAGCAAAACCCGCGCAATTGGCTTAACTTATTAGTGACGTCAGTTCCCACAATTTTGTCTGTCATGTCTATGATTGGTTAACTTTCGTTGACGGCAGCTATGATTAGGTTGTGCACATCAAAGCATGAATGGTCAAAATGGTATTTATAATTGATTTGAAATGGTTAAACCTGATTGATTTTTATAATATTTATTTTGAAATGGAATGTATTTTTTCCGGCAATGTATTAACGAAAACAATAGTATAAAAGCAATATAAACAAAAGCATATTTGTTTTTAATGAGATAAAAAGTAACTTGATGTGTTTTTCCATGACTTCAGACTTTACCTTGCGTTATCTTATAAATATCGTCATTATCATAATAATTTATTTGCTCAAAATTTAGGTTAGTTAGATGAAATGGCTAGTATATTACCAGATACATTTTGCCGTGTCACGGCGTGCAAATTTTAAACATTTAAATTCTATTAAATTATACAATATCTAATACCTTTAAACGAGCAATTCTTGTATATATATATATATATATATATATATATATAATCAGGATCTCGGAAACGGCTCCAACGATTTTCAGGAAATTTTGTATGAGGGGGTTTTGAGGGCGATAAATCGACCTAGCTAGGTTTTAATTTTAGAAAACGTCGTTTTATCCGTGTTTTCAGCCGAGTAAAGCTCGGACGGTTACTTAAATTAAAATTCTATAAAATAATTTAAAAATAAATTTGACCGGTGGTTTTTTCATGAAAAGGTAAAAAACAGACGGATGTTTAATTGTTTTTATATGAAAATACGTATGTGGGAAAAACTGCACTAGCATACGTCAAAACAATGGCCATTGGCGACGCCAGATGGCCGGTGAGTGGATGACGTACCAGGAATCCGCTGTTACTTGTTTGCGTTTGGGGCGTATTCTACGTTTTCAGAATGGTTTGTTTTCGCGAACACGATCCGCACAACAACAGATAAACGCGTCCACTTCGTTATCGAGTGACGGGAACTTGTTATCTAATGTAATGGACATTTCCAGTGTTGCGGTCTCCATTCAGGAGATTGATTCATTTTGCTTTGATTTTTCCGTTGGATAGATTACATTGCAACATTTGGAACGACGGTGTTAGGTTAGGAAACTGTTGTAATTTAATTACTAATTTCAAAACAAAAAACAAACTACTGTAGATTTCATGTTTTAGATATAATTTATAACATTAAAATTGTCTAAAACAACGTACTTAAGAGTTTATGCACTAAAATAACTCTATGGGCTTTAGTCGAATCCTACCATTACTGATTTAACTATTCGATCTCTTTCGGCTTTAGTGACGGAAAACCCACATTGATTTCTTAATCTGATCACACGCTTAAAACTTATTATTGGTGCATATTTATGTTTCATACAATATTTCCTTGAATAGGTCTCAAGAGGACTGGTTTTCTGATGAGATCATTGTACATTAGTAACAACTCACTAATACTTTTTGTATATTTAAAGGAGTTTAAGAAGTACTGCAGTCAGCATCAAGATAGCCTATCATTCTGGAAGTACAATAGTTCGTTGTGCGTCTTGGCCATACTCTAAGCACAAGTCAGCACAACTCACATCTGATTACATTGAGCGTTTACGAATTACTTACATACTAGTACATATATACTCCGTAATAGACTCCGTACTCAGGTCGGTCGGAGTAAAGATAACATGGTCAAGTGGGGGATTCTCAGATGACAACAATAAAGCCTGTCTGTGCGCAGCAGATCAAACTATGGCACATCTTATCGCATGCCCTGCGTGTCCTGTTACCTGCTCGCAGCAAGAGCTCATGGACGCTGCTCCAAATGCAGTTCGAGTGGCTGAGTTCTGGGCCTCAGCTATTTAACGGTTTGCCATCGACACACTAAGAAGAAGAAGAAGTACATTTATTTGGCGCAGACTGTCTTTCTTATCTTAGAGAGTTCCACGATTCGCATGAAAATGTATTATTTTAATTAATGTTGTGTATGGCTTGAAACACGTCTAAATTTCGTCTTACTTTGTAGTCGACTAGTTTCGGACAAATTTGTTGTCCTTCATCAGGATGAGTCAGACGCGCGATACGCAGAGGCGAGCGGCCCGAGCCTCGGCGCGTGACTCTCTCTCGAGTCGCTTCAAACAAATTTGTCCGAAACTAGTCGACTACAAAGTAAGTCGAAATTTAGACGTGTTTCAAGCCGTACACAACATTAATTATGTGTAATACTCACGATAGTTTTAATTTTCATATGTATTATTTTCTACTCATATGTGAGACATTGGGATTTGAGTAGACATGCTGGACCTGTTTAGCTTGACTGATGGATGACGCATAATAACTAATTTTGTGGCTGTGACTGGACGGTTAGTACTTGCCTACTTCAGTATCTGTCAACATCAATAAATTATTTACGTTTATTTTTTTTATTACACTATTTGCTAGCACGCAGTCATTGTCTTCAATATACCTACTCCGTTATAGTAGATCTCAGCGATATTTTTTCTAAGCTACTGCTTTGCTGATGCCGTGCGCTGTAAGGAGGTCAGTTGATTAGTGAGGTCGGCATCCTTGATTCTTGCTAATAGCACGTTTACAGCTCACAAGCTCTGTCCCGCGGATTCGCCTTATTAACTTACTAGCAGTGCCCCGCGTTTTCGCCCGCGTTAATTAGGTTTAAAAGTAGCCTATGTGTTATTCCGGAACCTAAACTATCTACATTCAAAATTTCATCAGAATTGTTTTTTTCGTTACGGAGATACGTAGTACTAACAAACATTCACACACACACACGCATAATCTTTCGCATTTATAATATTAAGTAGAACTGAATTATGTATTTATTTATTCATTGTTATATGTAATAAAAATATTGTTTTGTTTATTTCTGCAAAAAAAGACAAAGACATTAAAAAAAAATATATGCAGAACTTTAGAACTTCACTGGCGCCTTGTAGTCATGGTCGCATGGATATTCAAGAAATTGTAATTATGTAATATTAGGTAGGATAGGTACTTATGATTGCATAAGGTTCGACTTTGACACATGTTCGAGAAAAAAAATAAAACAGTTTTCTCCCATACATATTTTTCTCGCATAACGTTTTTGAGTATGAAGCATTTATTCTTATGAAAAAATCTATGTGATTATTGTTTATCAGCATCCAAAATGCTATCAAAAGAATTTTTTCATGGAAGTTTTTGACTTTAGTTCGAATCCACTGAACTTGAATTCCGGACCACTGTGCGGCTGCGGTTTACAGCAAAGAAGTAAAAAACAGACACAGACAGAGTTACTTTTAGATTTGTATATTATTATAAGTCTCAGTGTGACAACGATGATTACCTATAAGTACCTGTGATGGCTTTGAAATATAGGTAAAAGCGGTCTCCGCTATTATTTATTTATACACAACTAGCGATCCGCCCCGGCTTCGCCCGGGTGTGATATATGAAGAACCGCTCGACCGATTTTGTGCAAACTTCACATAAACCATCTACTAAATAGTCCGAACAAAGCCTAAACATTTGGTTTGGATAGGTGAGCCCGTTCTTGAGTTATAAAATAACAACGAAAAGTGGCATTAATTTTTATATATATATAGATAGATAGATAAATGATTCCTGTTGGATCAATCTGGACTTGAGTCCTAAAGCATTAATTCGTGAATAATTGGTACATTTCTGAATGCTATAATTTAAAAACTAACTGTTTCTTTTTTTGTAACATCACTACTGACTAATAAGTTTGCAACTCCAACGACATATGGCTATTTTGCGCTTGGAATCTTAATTACATTTTTTACAACAAAGAAATCAGTTAGCGACGGGGTCGTTCGCCTAAGCACAAACGTCTGGCAATCCTTGGTTATTCCAATTGAATTACATTTGATATGCGTGTTCCGCCAGACTAAAGCTACTCATCATACAGACGTGTGCGATATATACGTACGTACAAAACATTGGACGAAATGACTACTCTTCAATTTGTAATTAAAGTAGGCCACTTGTATGTAAAAAGTAGGGCAGGTGGTGACCCCAATTATTATTAGAGTTGCACTCAATTCTGATTGAGCTCATTATTCCCTAACAAACGATCAACCAGGGATATAAAGAGAAGCTAGTTCAATATTAACATAAGCATCTTATATTCCAGCTTCCCAGTATCCCCATCCTCGTCTCTATATGAGGATTTAAATGCTTACTTCATTAATTAATACAGTATCTTTTTGGAGATTAACCCTTGCAACAGGATACGGTACTTGCACAGTGCTTGATGTTTCTTTTTGGCAAAAATGGTTTCACCAGACCTTTGCAAAACCTCGCAGGGTTAAAAAATGTTTTACTTGAAAGTTTAATACTTATTACAATTTGTTTAGTGACATAGATATTTTTTAAATAAATACTTACCGTCCTATATTAAGATTTTAGGCGTTTGTTTGCTAGCGTCTGGGTTAGTAAGATGCTTAAGTTATAAGTATATAAGTTTTAATCATCATAATGTTTACATTTTCTTATTTAAATGTACTGAAATAGTAATATCGGATAGTGGTAGAAAGGTATACAATGCAAATATTTAATTTAAGTATCACAACACTTTGGTAGCCGTGCTAGGTCGAGCCTGTGTTACGACTGCCAACTCTTATTCGCAATGACTATAATATTCGGATACAGGAACATATCACAGTAAAAAATACAATAACAAAGTCTAGCATAGGATAGATATATTATTAAAAGGATTTACTTTAGTACTACTACTATTTAGTATTGGAGAGTCTAATAAAAGTAATGCTCTTCGGCTCTCCACATCTAAACACATTGAAAAAAAAAAACATGAAACCGCAAACTCGGATAGTTCATGTTCAATCCAGTACATGGTTATTTACAACTTCCTTCTACCACTAAGTAATATAAATATTACTACTGGTATATTTAGAGTCCAACACGAAGACGCTGCCTTCTTCGTGTTCGCCTCATTCTCTCCCTGAACTGGCCCAGGCAGGATGATATCTTTAAATACGGGAAACAATTTTAATATACCGCATCTACTTGTCTAAGAGATGTCCCTTTAAGTTTTGTCTCTTATTACTTCACTTGGGTAGCTATATCTAGAATGTTTGGTCTGTGGGATTTAGTCAGTTAATCATTCGCTTGAGGAGTTGAAGGTTCCTTATTAGCACTGGTCTCTGTTATAACTGCAATTAATCATTAATAAAGAGTTATTATGAAATGTTCTAGAACTCACTGTCACATATTCTGCTTCTATACGAGCGTTATCATTACGCTATAAGTACATTTTGTAACACTATTCTTGCTTGTCTAGGTGTAGGTATACTAGTTAGTAACGCCACTGCAATACTTTCTTATCTTTGTATTTTATTGTTACAGTTGTTTTAGTAAAGCAAACTAATTTTTATTTTTATTGGAAGTCTTTGTTCGCCTAGGTATAGTAACGCAAGAAAATATTGACACAAATCTAAGTAAATTATGTATTTTGATCTTGAATATGTCCTTCTTCTTTTTATATCATATCGTTGACCTTTGTAAATGTATATTTACATGTAAAGGGTACAAAACTATATTTACATGTAAAGGGTATAAAACTTGAATTTTTACGCGTAAATTATCATGATTATGGATCGTATAAATATATGTGTGAGTGTGAAAGCGTTTATTTCTGTACCTGCTGTCCCCCCTGGTAGTTGTTTTTTCAACAGACTTTAAAAAAGGAGTTTCTTAATTCGACTGTGTATTTTTTTGTATGTATGTTACTCGAATACGCGATATCTCCGCCAATTATGAATCGATTTTGATGATTATTTTTTTGTTTGGTAGATGATAGAGGTGGTCCCATATAAATTTTATCAGCCAAAACCAAAATATAAGCGTTGAAGTCGGTTTTTTAAGCTTTGCTTACGTTGAATTATTGATAAGTATAAAAGTATGCATGCTAGTTGGAAGTGTTGCGACTTTGAGAACTTCCATTTCAGGTAGAGCATAAGGCTGTCAGACAAAAATGCAAGATAGACAAATACCTTGTCTGATATGGACGCCAGTATATTAAAACTTTCCCCTAATCCAGAGGTCGGCAACTTTTTGAGTCGGAAGAGCCAAAAATCACAATTTACAAAATTTCAAAGTTTTTAAAGAGCCACAAAAAATTTTGTCACGAGGGAGGGGTGCGGTGAAAAGCGAGTACAGCACAAGTGGCTGAGATATAAATAAATGGTGCCTAATCCTCGTTTATCGATTCAGAACGATTTTTAAATGTATTATATTTTTTAATAAAATAAATAATATTTGCATATGGAACAAAAGAGCCGCATGTGGCTCGGGAGCCGCAGGTTGCCGACCCCTGCCCTAATCGAATCGAACATAAAAGTGGTAAGACTCTTTTGCTGAGTCCGCCTGGAGCAGTACTTGTACAGTACTAAGAGTTGAATGTGTGGCAATGGTCACACATAACTCTTAGTAGTATTTGTACATAACAAACATTCCTGTATTTCGGATTTAATGTCAATATTTCCAATAAAATATAGGAAATAAAGAGATAATATCTCAGGGTGACGAACGCAGTGCAATGCCGCGCAGAAATTGAAACTATTATCTCTTGGTGACACTGAACTTTTGGACAAGCGTGACGCATACCATTACGCGAGCGACTTCTCGTCTTTCAATGATATTAAAAAATGCTTATAACTCCGTAATTTTGAACAGATTTGAATTGTGTTGAAAAACTGATCGGCTCAGTTAAAGGCCACCTTTTTGGGTGATATTAAAAAATTACAATCAGTATCCCTTTTATACCAGTACTTGTCCTGTCGGCTAAGTTGTTGTCGCATCATCAACATCATCAGCCGACCCACTACAGGCTATAAGCCTCCTCGGCCTTGCGCCACTCACCTGTTTTGAGCTGATCGCATCCAGGTCTTTTCTGCGCACATCGAGCAGTTGGTTTGCCAACAGCTCGCTTGCCTTTTCTTGGTGTCTACTCAGTCAGGACTCTACTCCTATATAGGGTATATTAGTGTTGTCGTTTATTTGTGTCTAATTTGTTCTATCTCTCTTTCCAGACAAACTCGAAGATCAAGCTAATCAGGCGGGTAGACAATGAGTGGCTATTCGGTAGCCTCCGAAGCGGGGTGCAGGGCGTGTTCCCATCTAACTACGTAGAAATCAAAGTGCCACTACCCAACGAGAAACTGCCTTCGCCACCATTACTGGCTACAGCAACAGCTATGTATGACTTCGAACCAGACCAGCCAGGCGATCTTAGGTTCGTAACCGGTGACACCATATCAGTTCAATATAAGCTAAACGACGAGTGGTACTTCGGTGTATGCAACGGTATGAAAGGACAGTTCCCCATTATATACGTGCAAATGAGTTGAACGCAATTGTGCCTTCTCTATGAAATTATTTGTAAATAATTGATTCACAATTCATATTGTCCATCACGTTAGACGACAGTAGAATGGAATGCCACATGTTTTACAAAGTACCTATAATAAAGATACTTATGAGTTTAGATGATCCATGATGACCATGAGAGATCATGGTTGCTATGCAATTTTTTAATGCATATAGGCGAGTACCGAAGCTTTTTTACGCACTACATTTTAACCTCTTGTGAATATCAAGATCACCTGAGGTTAAAATTCGCGTTCAAGTAGTTATGCCAAAACTGCCTCTTGTTTACTCTTGTTTGATAATTGGGTTTATTTAAATCGTTGCTCAGTTAAACGTTTAGTTCTTCCTTTCTAAACATATTACATTGCCTATACATTCAAACTTCCTATCGTGATTCCTTTTCTAAATGTCTGAATATTTTTCTCTGTCTGTTGTCTAAACCCAATATAAATAAATACCTATCGACTTTTACATATATCTGCGTCTTAATTCTATCTTGATTGCGTACTCTTGTGTACAATTAATATTACATTTCAAACGTGTGCTAAGTTTTGCGTGTGCGAAGGCAGTAATTTTGCCACAATGACATCCTCCTTTGAAATTATCCGAACGGAAAACCTCCTTGTTTGAAGTCGTTTCGACTGGTTGTGCTGAGCAATTCAAGAATAAACCCTTTACAAAATGTATTACGATACAGGCGGATAAATTATATATTTGTACTACACTAGTGATATTGAATGTTAGAAAAGTGAAGTCTGATCAAAATGTTAACAAAACGATATTATTACAGTGTATTATAATGAAATGTATGAATAGCCATTGATTTTGTACAATTTACAAACTAAATGAGTTGCGTTTTTCGCACTAGAGTTGCCATAATAAAAAATAAGTGTCGTCTTATACCGCTTCAAATAAAATGGCTTTTGTATCCATGTATTTTAAATTTGAACGACTGAATGTATATAGAGCTTGTATATAACGTCCCTTTAGATTAAGTATATACTATTAATATATTTTGTAATTTAGTTTATACGGTTGTGTAAGTCGCAATATGATCTGATATTTAGTTTTGTATCGGCTCCTAATGTATCCATACTTTGTCGTACAAAGTGTGGTTTACCCAGCTACGGTCCGTGTATTGATTTTGTTGTGAACGCTATTTTGATATTAAATTGGATGACGTTACGTTTTTGCAATTTTACTAAGTTTAGCGTTTTTTTTTACGCACAGAGTACATAATGATTCAACATAAAATATGGCGACGTGACACAATATAAGTGATAGCTATTGTCTGAGACGCTGTAAACAAACACCACGTTATCAGACTTAATACAATTGGATAGAGAAACACAAAGATAATAAAAGTTTTAATTTCATGTCTCTGTAGCACTAGAAATTAGTCGCAATTTTTTGTATTGTGATTGCTAATTGCAGCGTTGTCTAGTTATTATCATGCGAAAACAAAGGTATAAAACTTGTTCGATAACAAAACATACTGATTAATAATTTTTCACACAGACTAGACAATTTGAACTCTAAGAACGCTGTAAATTGATATATTCGTGATTGGCCGTCGATTTATGACCAATATGTATTTATAACTGTGTAGGTAAATGCGTCACGTTTGCTTACATTTTCTTGGAAAATCGTTTAATCTAGTTCGAAATAAAAATGCGGCTAGCTCTTAATTTTTAAGCTTATTTTTACCTATTCAAGTCCAGTAACATTCGTTTAGTTTAGTATCAAAATATTATGTTCACATTCTGTGTATATTTATATATTATATGTAAGGTTTAGTGCAATCTAATATTCTGATGTTTCTGTTAGCTTGTTAATATTTTTGTGTCATATTGTATTGTTTATTTGTGAAGGGACCATAATGTTTAGTGCCTTGAGTATTTAGTTAGTAGAATCTGTATATTATGTATGATGTTATTTATAGATTTTAATAATAAATCTAATTCCAATCAAACCTTTTTTCTTCTTTTAAATATAATTAAATAATGCTTAAGCCAATAGTAAATTGATTTAATCTAAATATGTGTCTCTTTTTAAGGTAATAAGATGATTAAATGAAAACGTATGATCAGACGTATGGGTATAATCTAATTTGTTTACTTTAAATGACAACATTAAACTGTGTAATTTAAAATACTCTTAAAATGTCATCTATTGCTGAAAAATATTTGGCTCAAAGCTGGAAATAATAAAAGCTGTATTATCTGCATCACATTTAGTGACATTTTATTTGAACAAAAATAATCTATTGTTTCTTAAAATATTTACAATTCCATAAAATACAACTTAGTGTCAATATACCCTGTTCGCTTTTCAACCGTTGCGTTCTAATTATGAAAACAAAACGTTTTGGTGGCAAGACAACACTTGAAGCTACTCGTATCTACGTATCGGTAAAAATTTAGAATCGATTTAAATAATTACCAGCGAAAGTTCGGGCTTACACCCTTGAGGAATTCCCATTCACAACATGTTGAAAAGAGAAAAGAGAGCGGGTGTTTTACAGTTTGACAATTTTAATTTGGTAAAGCATCGACATTAAAATATATGTTTACAGAAGCATACAGTTTAAGAAACCAGGTTTTCTATTAGCGCCAAATTGAAATTGTCAAACTGTAATAGTAGTTAAGAGCCGAGAGTAACGCGTACAAATTTACATAAGCTTTAATCTTCTAATAACACAGTCGCGAACGCTTCCCTAGCAGGCATGGAGTGTTTACTCCACGTTAAGCTTATGTTAAATGGGCCCCAGAATTATACAATTCTATATTTCAAAAACGACAGCACATCTTACAATAATTCATATATATACTTATTGATACAAAAATCTAGGTACTAAAGCCAATAAGTAAATCGACGTTTATGTTTATTCTCAACGCTTACAACTATAGAACCAGAGGTCAAAGCAAACTGTTGGAGGCTGCATTCACAAAAATCATTCGGTTTCCATTACATTGGCATATAAGCCCTCATTTCAGGCAACAATCGCAAACTATCTATTACTTCCTTATGGTTTACTTCTTAACGACTTCTAGATTTTAAAAACTGGTTGTACTCCGGGAGTGTCGGCAGAAGATAAAACTTGAACAAAAAAAAGTTCAATAAAAGGGTGGTCCTTTGAGACCTCTAGGTTATCTATTGTAAACAGACGCTTAGTGGTAATGTGTGCCTTATTTGCTTATTGTAGTTCTATAAATGATGCATGAAGCTGTTTCAGGTACGCAAACATATATTAATGTTAAATATTTTATTCAGTTTATGAAATAGCCACGTGGAAAAATACATGGTAAACTACGTTCAAAAACAAAAACCATTTCTGCTAACTCAAAAACTAATTTTCTTAGAGAAATATATAAAATAACCGTATTCATTTATATGCAAATGCAGTGATATGTTCAGAATAAACTTACTGACAGTAATTGCTACTTTTATTCTAGTTTCACGAGAAGACATATTTTGGTTTTGGCTGGATCGATTTTAATAAAATTTATATGGGACCTGGAAGACCACCTTTGAAGTTTATTCACCAAACAAAAAAAACATCAAAATTTATTCATAAGTGGCGGAGATATCGCGTAGCATACATACAAAAAAATAACAGTCGAATTGAGAACCTCCTCTTTTTAAGTCGGTTGAAAATATGTTTTAGTCTTGTTTTGACGTTTGACATTACACATCGTAATATTTTGGAACTAGAAGAACATTTTCCAACGTTTTATCTTTTTAGACATCAGGGAGTTAGATTTCAATCGGCAATCATTGTTGAACGTGACTTTACGCAAATACTGTACACATTTATGATATCAAGATTGTAAATGTCGAGCGTACAATTACTGTTCTATTGAAATAAATTGAAAATACTACAGTAATTTACAGAACAATCTCAGCCAATGAAATAGAGATAAACAAATTGTCGTCACCCACCGCGTCTGCCTTTCTGTCTATTCGTGAAACTATTAAAATTAGAAATGACTGTCCGTAAGTTTAATCTAAACATAGCCGTTGTTCTTATAGGTATACAATGTAGTTGTTACAATTACACGAATTATTTACTTCTTTCATCTATTGCACTATATAACAAGTGTAGCACATAGCCATTACTGATAGAAAACTCCACGATTCTAGGCCATGTTTACCACCCTCGACTACATCATCACTTACAAACAGTTGAGAAACTGTTACGACTCATGATGTAGAAAAGTTCAACGAGATGATTCCTCTAAAATAATATACAGTGACGATTTGCAAGAACTTTAAAGAAATCGCCAAACTGTGGAAATAGGCAATCTGGACGCTTCGAGAATATACAAAGCCAATCATGTGATCGGACAACATTTCGGCAAGTACATAAACAAACTTTCAATCGAATTAGGAAAGAATATAATGTTATAATGATCCCTGATTATCATGGCATAGCTTGGCATCATAAATTCGGAGGACACGACACCTGTCAACACAATTTTGTAAACAAAAATAAAACCCAATAGAACAAACATTAAGTACTTTGCACTGATAGCTGGGTCATACGGTAACAGGGGGTTTCCTTTGTTTTAAGTATGGGATACAAAAATAAACGCAAGCAAAGCTTAAAAAACCGACTTCATAGCATATGTTATGTTTTGGCTAGATCGATTTCGATAAAATTTATATGGGACCACCTCTGAACCACTACCAAACAAAAAATAAATAAATTGAAAATTCAATAATTGAGAACCTCCTTTTTTGAAGTCGGTTGAAAAAAGACTTCACCGCTTTATCTTCGTGAACCTTGATTAGATTAAATGATTCAAATACGCATTATTGAGTATAAATCAATCATAATTGCTTGCGTTGATCAGATTAGATGTACTAAACACGCATTATTGACGATATTAATTCAAGAACTACTTGATCAGATCATGATCAAAATTTAAATGGGACCAGTTAGAAAGCAACATCATACAAACAAAAAAAACAAAATCGGTTCACGTGGAACGAAGTTATGAGGTAACACACAAAAAAAATACAGTCGACTTGAGTACCTCCTCCTTTTTTGTAAAGTCGGTAGAAAATTCCAGTAACCGGCATCATACAGTTTAAGATAATTGAATCATTGAAATCGATAATGCCACCTCTACTTGCACGGAGTGCACCACCCTGATACCTAGTAAAATATTGGGTTCAGTTAGAAACCATTTTGTGGACTGTATAGTAATTAAAAATGGTTATAATTGGGCACACGGAATCGTAAACAAAAACTTTTCACGATTCAACAATAACGGCTATAAGACACGTTTGTTGTATTTTTCGATTACGATTGATGTGTTATTGTTATGATCTGACCTTCATGACCTTGGTCAGGTTATGAAGGTCAATAACAATCACAGTATTTAGAATGTACATTTAAGATGTAGGTTATTAAACGTAAGCAACAATAAAATGCACCAGATGCATACGTACTAACTATATTTATAGAAACATCCTTGTATATTTTAACATAAACGTAGCGCCAATTGATTCAACGAAAAACTGTTATGAGCAAAAATAAGTACTTGTAAGTCTTCTACTTTTACAAAAATCATATTTACACAATCATTTTCTATACTTAATGATAATTACTAATATATGAAGAACCATAGAAACTTCTCCTTAGTCGTGTCGCTCTCGATAGAGCGGTCATGGTCGTCATGTACTATCATTGTATGGTGATCGTGATCTTCTTTTTTGTAGTTCCATGACGACTTTCTAGGGAAAATAGTTGCATTCGTTTCCCCTTGCCTTCTGCACCATAGAAACAGCGTTACATAAATTAAACAAATTTTAACGGATTTTATTGCGTATATTTCACATCCGTTAAAAATAGTTTAATTCAATGAGTGACGCGAAAACCTAAGAAATCACTAGCGTTACATAAACTTTAGATAAATCAGTATCTGAAGCAATGTTGACTAAGAGAGAATTCGATAAATAATATTTTTAGTACAAAATAGAGTACCGATTCGAATGTTGGTAATGATATTCCATCACCTCCTCGGAAAAAAAGCTGGTTTTTGGTGCAGGTATTCTATAAAACATTGAAATAGCATATGTATAGTTCGCTACACAAGAGGACGTCTGGATTGCAGAACAGATACAATTAAGCTGACGATGTCAACCTTTGACTACAGGAGTGTGTTCGGTAGTGGAGAGGGGCATGCTGACCGTTTAGTCGCATAATGTCCACCGATCGCAAACGTCACGTGGACCTTCCCGCACCGCTTCACACTTACGCAGTTACGCACTTTCCCTGTGGCTGTAGATCCACTAAAATATGGTTTTAAAGACATTGCGTCGTTGTGCGTGCAAAAGTCGCTATGTGTTTTTTCGTGATATTCGGTTTTGACAAGTGATATTAGGGGCAGTGATATTGTATGTAATGATGATTAGTAGTAACTAATATTAGGAGTCAAATTTTTATGCGATTCAATTTTAGGGCTAAAGATATTAGTCGAATCAATAGGGAACCGATTAAAACTTCATAAAAAACCGAATATCACGAAAAAACACATAGCGACTTTTGCACGCACAACGACGTTGCTGTCTTGATTTCCATTTGTAATTCCAATATTCATTTGTTTTCAGATTTTTATCGGCTTATATAACTTGTTTGCCCCTGATTTTGTATTTAATAGTGAGAATGGAATTTCACCAAAGCAGTAATAATTTTATATTGATTGATGGTAAAACTAGACGTGACTAGTAGGTACCAGTTTTACAAGCGTAAAGCTAAATGGCATAACTGCGGCCAATTCTCTAAAACTCGCAATCAATTGGCTGAGTTTTGTCAACCTGTTAAAATTTGTTTTAATGTTGGGCCAGTGGTCAGTTCTGTGAATCTTTATAACAAATTCAAACATTTTATAGAGTGCCTGCAGAAACCTAGCGAGTGATATATAGAACTAGATTTTTGACGTGATAACGTCTTATAAATTGATGAACACCAGAACACTGCACGCACGAAAAAGTGTCACGTTCCGCCTGAGTCTGAGCGTGCAAGCGAGAGCGCGGAACAAGCGATAGAGGCACGATCGGCCTAAGCGTTCGTCTTATGACGTTATCACGCAAAATTATTGTCCGTAAACCGACTTTACAGACAACCATATTTTTTTATAATAAGTACTTATTAAAATAAAAGCCTAAAATTAATATATGACGGGCTCTTACATCTTAACTTTAACCGTTCGACTAATAATCTATATACAGATAACATTTGCACTCTAAGCTTGCGATTTTAAACATCAATACATATAAAGCAACATTTCATCGCTTATTTACATTATATAGCACAACTATAGGACCAATCCTGGCAAGCTCTTAAAACACGCTTGTTTTCATACATTCGTATATAATTTTACGATAATCTTAGTTTAAGCTTAATAATACCTTACTTTAACACAGATTCATTGGCTTGGCCATGCAAATTAGGTTTTGCTGTTGAGATGCAGTGACGTTACAAAGACCAGTTCACATCAGTATTTGGTCTCGTACGATTTTCGCGGTGATATTATTTTAGAAGCAGTGGATAGAATAGTATAATAGTAGCCGTTCCGCAATTTATATTCACACTTAAAAATTCTGTAGCATTCATTTTCAACTTGACATCTCCATACTTTTTTTGTAATAAGTTTCCCATTATAAAATCTTTCTGACATTTTTTGTTATTTTTATTTTTTGACGACCCAGTTGGCGCAGTGGACAGGTGTCCGCTCTCTGCGCCGTGGGTACTGGGTTCGATTCCCGACAGCAGCACAAATTCCTTCCCAAGGGATATTTGTGCTTCTGGTTCTGGGTGTAATGTGTGTGTGTGATGTGAATGTTATCGGCACCCACGATACAAGTCTTTGAACTTAGTGTGGGGCTATGAGTGTGAATGAGTTTGTTTTTGTTGTTGTTTAATTTTATTGAGATTTGTACATATATTACTTTTAGCCCCATAAATCCCTTGGATTATAGCATTGACGATAATCCTACCAATGTGAACTGGCCATTTATTCATACTTTTGATAATATGTTAGGTAAATACTATTTACAGTTTGTTGCACTGGGGGACCCTTAGTCGGGTCTGTAAATGGGTATTTTGGGTATGAACTCTATGAGAAGCACATACTCCATCATAGACGAGGAGTCGCAGTGCTGTTTGGTGAGCCGCCAGCGCAGCCCTAATTTGTTGTATAGCCGACTGTTTTCCCATTCTAGAAGTTTGTTCAGTGAATGTTGCGTCTGGAAAGGGTAAGAAATTGTCATTAGTTTAGTATAATATTGCTCGTTAGGTTCACCTTCTAAGCAACGGGTATCGGGTTATTCCTGGTGGGAACTCCAGTTTACCAATTTACCATAGTAGCTAGTCTCTCGGTTTTTTATCGGATACATTTCGGAGAGTGTGCCAAAGAACTGCACGATCTAATTCCCCCATCCCCGTTCTATCATCGGACAACCAGACAAACTGCTAAGCGACACCGCTATATGGTAGAAGTTCTACAAATGCGCACGAAGCGTTTTGCTTTCACATTCATTGTGCGAAACCGAAAAGGAATGGAACTTCTTGCCCGAGTCGGTGTTTCCTGATGAGTACGACATGGGAGTCTTCAAGTCGCGAGTAAATAGGTATCTTCTAGACAAGCCTGTTCCATCGTCGGCCACATCGTCGCTTACCGTCAGGTGAGATGGGGATGAAAAGTTTGCTTATCTTGAATAAAAATAATTGTATTACTGTTTCTGATAGTGTGTTTAATTTAAATCTTTCCGGCACCCACGACACAAGCAATCGAAATTGTGAGTAAATGTGAAAGCGTTAAAATAATATTTAGCGAACAATTACATTTAATAGTCATAAGCCACAACTGTCCTAGTTATGATTGTCCTACAAGTAAGGTCCTATAATGCCTCGGTTAGCAATATAGACATTATAACATCACAGTCCCACACTAAGTTCAAAGACTTGCATCGTAGGTCCCGGAAAAATCACATCCAGAACTAGGAGCACAATTTTCTCTTGAGAATAAAAACTGTGATCCTGCCGGGAATTGAACCCAGGACCCACGGCGTATGGCAGAAACCTGCCCAAGTGGAATGTAAGTAGTCCGTAACGGATTGTTAATTTAAAAGTAGGTGTTTCGAATAAAAGGCATAACAAAATCGCTTTCAAACACTCACATTATATTATCATCATTAATTTATTGCCGACTAATTATATGTACAGTAAAGATAGGGTTTAATTGAGAAATGTTTATTTAATTTTTAATAACAATTACAAACATTATCGCGTGTAACTCTTGTTCTCAATTTATCGTCACGTCCAAGCAATAACAATTCAGTAAAACATAATAATTAATTACCAATTTCATACAAAACGTACGTAATGACTGCACGTATAATGTATGTAGGTATGTATGTGTAGCTGTCCCGACTTTGATAGCAACTTTAAAATAAGTTGTAAACATCAATATGTTTGTCAATTCATTTGCGCAGTTAGAATCTAACTGTTAGATAATTATTGTTCTTCGTGTCGGGTATTTAAAATTACGCGATTTTGTTTTATTAAGTATTTTTCATTTTTCATGAAAGGTTTATATTAATTGGAATAGTGTTAAATATTATATAAAACGGTGTTCATAATAATATGATGTATACCACGTCACGTTAACCGAATTCAGATGGGTTTGGATATAAATGAGTGTTTATTGAAAATATTTTTTGAAGTTTAACTTAGTCTATATCTATTAAAATAAAAGAAAAAGTATAAACAAAGTAAATAATAAACAGTACTGTTACACTCGATCTTGATAAGTTTTCTCCTCAAAGGAAATAGTTTTATGTGACCAACTAGACACTACCAAAAGCAATATTTAGGCGCATTAAAATCTTTTATTTTTGGAAGTCGGTTAAGAAGTAGCCTAAAACACACACAAACTATCAATTTTGCGCCGATATTAGATGCTAAGAAGCGTATTCTCAACAAATTATGTGTAACCGATCATTCCGAATCTGACTAATATTATAAAAACGAAAGTTGGCTCAGTTGGGTGAGCGTTCGCCTTCTAAGCAGGGGGGTATCGGGTTCGATTCCCGGCGGTAACACAAGTTTTCTCCCCAAGGAATATTTGTGTTTCTGGTTGTGATTGTGTGTGTGTGTGTGTGTGTGTGTGTGTGATGAGACACAAGTCATCGAACTTAGTGTGGGGCTGTGAATGTGAAAGCGTTTATGTTTATGTTTGTGTGTGTGTTTGTTCCCTATTCATGCTGCAACAGCTAAATAGATTTTCCAACGACGCGTTGAGCTGTGCGATGCGGCTTCATCCATCCGAGTGAAAAAGTAGCAAGTATTAGTAGTAATGTATTAATCCTGTAGTGGACTATGGGAATGAATTATAACTTACCCTTTTACTAAGACATATGACAGGCCAAAGAGAGCATCCTAACGTGCAACAGCAGCACACGCAACCACAGAACAGCCACTTGACGTTAACGGGAAGAGTTTTCTTCAGCACACTATTGATCCGGCAGACCGTCGCCTGGTACTCCTCCGGAGCTACCCGTGACTGCAGCCCAGAGGGGAACTCGCAGTTGAATTTGTTGCTTAGACCAAAACTGAAATTAAAATGCATACTCCTTTTATAAGTCTCTAGAACTTAGTGTGGGGCTGTGAGTGTGTTTATGTTTAAGTTTTTATAACATGGTACAGTTCTTATTCTACAGGCTTGTTCATTGTTCATTTTTCTATTTCATCATAAAAAAATCTTACCATAAATACAGCTGATCAACTAACATATTAAATCCTAAAGCTCCCAACATCTGTTCAAAACAATAGAAAAACAAGCATTTCAGTTTCGTGCTTAATCTCTCTTTACGCTTGCCCACATAATCCCTACCAATATCATAAATGCGAAAGTAATTCTGTCTGTTACGCTTTAACGCCTAAGCCACTGAGCCGATTTTGATTAAATTTGGTACAGACATAGACTAGAGCTTGGGAAAGGACATAGGTTAGTTTTTATTCCGGAACTCCCGCGAAGTAGGCAAGGATTGTGACTGAGTGGGGGCCTCAAGTTTAAATTTAAAATCGAAACAACTCAAAGAAATATTGTAAATTTTTGCCAAATTCAAATAGAAACTGCTCATAAAAAGAGACAGGTAATAGAGGAGCAGAAGCACAAAAATACCTTTGTTAGAAAAACAATTGTGGTTCTGTCATGAATCATACCCGGTAACTGCAACTAAGACAAAGAGTTACTAATTATGTCACAGAGTGTAACTTACTAGGATGTTGGATTTTGTCCCAACCTCTTCTAATAAAAATAGAAATATAATAATAGTTAATAATATATTATTATTGTAAAGGTGTGAGCAAGCATAGCGTCAACTTGTAACATAAGAGATGTCCGTCATATGTTTAGACATGCCTGATAAGTAGTATGTTTAGACACGTTATTAAAATGTAATTAAACCAAAGGGCCTCTTAGTGTTGGCTCGGCTCCGCGAATGCCTTACAAAGGTCCGGACACAGATCCGTGAGATGCAATAAATACTTGGAAATAATAATAGGTAACCAAGCAACAGTAATAGGTATTTGGTATACTGGCACTTATGATAAAGTTTTCCTCAATGTTAAGACAACATTATAATAAAACATACATAATATATAGTCATAGTACAAGAATATAGTGCAGCTATCTAGAACATTATTATTTATGTATGGAAGATCCAAAGTACATGCCGAGCAAAGGAGTATGTTTTCAGTTTATATTAACTCACATACATTATAATTAGACGTAAAATACAAAACAAACACATTCACACTCACAGCCCCACACTAGTACATGAAACGAAACGTTTTGGCCATGAAAAGTTCATGAATCAAAACCATTTTCGACATTTGTGATGTTGACTTGACAAACACAATACTCGTCATTCCTCAGACTGAGTCGGATGACAGTAGGTTGAGGTTAAATTTTTTTTACTAGTGAGAAACTCTTTATGTGCCAGAACCGAGTCGGATGACAGTAGGTTAAGGTAAAATTTTTTTTTAACCATCCAGACCACTCTTTTTGTGCAAGAACTGAGTTGGATGGCAGTAGGTGAAGGTTTTATTTTATTTATGTTAATGAACTTTGATATTAAATAAATAAAACTATATGACACTGGCGGGGGGAATGGTCAGGGTGTTCCCTTTGCCCCCTCCCTAAATTCAGTCCATGTGATTTAAGATTTGAACCCTCATTATACCTACTATTTTAGTCATAAGTATCAATACCTAAGATTATAATCATCAGTACAAAAAGTAAATAAACAAATTTATCAGTACATAATTACTGCATAAGCATGCAAGATCCAAAGTACAACCAAACAAAGAAATATCTCTCCAGTTCACATTATTTCACAAAAAATAATGAGATTTAAAGTAAAAGTAAAAAATTGGCGTCAGATCAAAATCACATACAAAGATTATAGTCCTTGAATGATATTGAGATATGTGACAAAGAAACCAGAATAACTTTGAAATGCAAATACATAATGTAAATTTCGATGATCGCATCAGTCTACTTAGACTGCTGTAGACTGCTCGAGGAATTGTACGGAATAGTAAACAGCTGATGCTAATAAATAGAAAACGTAAATGAGAGCTTACACTGTCATATTACCAGCTCCGCGAACCACTATAGGGTCTGGCACTAAAGTCACATGAGTCTCCTCTATATGCTCTTCTGGATCTTCGGTGTCTGGGTAAATAGCATCAAAATCTGCCATTTTTAACTTAATCACAAATTAAAAACGCTATTTCTTTGTATTATAAACACATCACAAAGCACTGTTTGTGGATTACATTCATCGAAAAATGAACACAGAAAAGTCAAAAGTGACATTCGCTTTCAAACAGCAGCAGACGATGCTGCCATAATAATAAAATTTTTAATATAACCAAACATATCATATTATTATCCACAATCATAGCATACAAAACTAAAGTAGGTATGATTGTAAAGGTCAGCGACGGAAATGAGTAATGTCACAGAATGTTAAGAAATAACAATAAATCAGATGCATTGCTATTTAATATGGCAACGTCCAAAACGGTTAGTAAATCAGTTTGCGGTAAGATGGCGCTGGCCGGCCACAGCAGAAAGTTAGGCTACCAATCAATCTAGATGGCGCAACCATAATCTAAGACAGTAAGTGGTTGTATGTTTTGCCTACACTCATACACGTTTATTAAGTGTTAACGGTTATTAATCCACCATTATTATCTACATAATTACACATTAACACTCGAAAAATTACAAAAATTATGAGATTTAAATTAAAAGTAAAAAATACAACAAGTAAAACTTTAAGTGGGAGTCTCGAGTATCTTTTAACCAAGCATGTTCATTATTTCCGGTCGGATCATCACTTTCCATCAAGTGAGATAGTGGTCAAATGATTGCCTATTTTACGTTAAAAAAAAAAATACTCAACCCCTTGCCCAGGTGTGTCTCAACCCTATGTATTTTGCAAAATTGAAAAAAAATACAGTTTTAAGGCAACCATTAAATTAGGAGACAAACCTAATTACTTTAGCTTTTGGAAGAATTAAGTTACGCTTTCACACTCACAGCCCCACACTAAGTTCAATGACGTGTGTCGTGAATGCCGGCAACATTCCCTTCACATACACAATCACACCCAGAATAAAAGACACAAATTTCCCTTTGGTAGATAGCTTGTGTTCCCACCGGGAATCGAACCCGATATCCCTAAGCTTAGAAGGCGGACGCGCACCCAACGGGCAGTGATTACATGGTTATTGCGTTTCTTCAAGGTCATATATTTAGGTCTTCCAAATAATTGTTCTGGGCAATTATGGAAATTTCCTTGGTTAGATTATCAAAAAACATTAGACGTGTATTTTTGATCGAGCGAAGCGAGAAAAATTAAAGAAGTTAACTTGGGTCGTTCAGCACTTTTTCCATCCATCTGTCCGTCCGTCCGTCCGTCCGTCCGTCTGTCACAGGCATCTAGCGTCTAAACCATATAAGCGAATGACTTCAAATTCTCATAGAATATGTAAAACGACGGCCCAAAGCCAGAAATGACTTTTAAAATTATATAAATTAAAACATTAAGGGGGCTCCCATACATTTAAGTGGGGAGCAAAATATTCTTTTATTTTATTAATACCCTTGTTGGTACTAATAAAATAAAACTAAAAAAAACGAATACGAAACCGGTTTAAAAAAAATATGTTGGAAAATAACGATTTGGTAGGCCACTATTTTACTACTAAGTTACTGTTTTTAGGCCTATTTAATCCCGGGGTCTATCTCAAAAACGGCTTCACACTGAACGCTGAAACTTACGTATAATAGCCATTATATCCTGTACTTGAACAACAAACACAGAAATCAAACATAATTATATAGAAAAAAGTAACAATCAGTCAAAAGTTTTTCTCTTTGAGGCAAAATGTGGGCGCGAGATCTCAGTTCGGCGCGAACGACTAGTTTATTTAATATTCTTATCTTTGTCAATAGAAATTGACAAAGCAAAATTCTTGATGACGTCACATAACTGAATACTAGTTGTCCATATCCTAAGTTAAACCCTAGATCTAATTGAATGCGATCAAAACCGGCTCTATAAGGCTTGGCCATTATTCGTACTATCGTGTATCGCAGTATCACATATGTAGGCTGTGATAAGCGCAGCTGTGACCTAAAAACGTCTGATGTAAACCTTACGAAATATTGCAACGCAGAGAATGCATAGTTGGATGTAGTTTATTCAAAAAATATCTTATAGGATAGAAAAATATTGAATACAATTTTAACGTAAGCATAGCTTAAAAAATCCCTCTTCGCCGCTTATAATTTGGTTTTGGCTTGATCAATTTCGATAAAATTTATATGGACCATCTCTGAAGTATAATTTACCAAACGAAAAAATAATTTTAAGAATCGTTCCACAAATGGGGGAGAAATCGGTGGCCATATATAAAAAAAATATATACAGGCGAACATAGAACCTCAATTTTTTAAGTCGGTTAATTATATTAATATAAACTCCAATAGATTAAAACAAGAAACGAAAATTTAAAAACTAAAGCCCGACTACACTAGCCAGTGGCGGATCCAGGAATGTCGTTTGGCAGGGGCTTGACCCCGCTGAGAGTAGGAAGACAAACTGTCAAACGTCACCAACTTATGGTTGACATACCTCCAGTTCGCTTGAAGAGATTCGCTTCTACGTCTGTCATCTGTACTGCGAAGAAGCACAACTCATCGTCTTTGTTCCTCGAACGCTATAATCTGGTCTTCAAGTCAAGAGTGCATAGGTATCATCTAGGCAAGCAAGCGAAATCTTGGGGGCATCATCACTTTCCATCAGGTAAAATAGAGGTCCGATTCTTGTTATCGAGCATAAAAAAAAACAGGATGTGTCGTAAATTAACACGATAGAAATAAAACTTTTGTATTACAGGGTATTTTTTTACTGTCGTTTTCGTTACACTAAAAGTTTTTCAATCGGAATTTTAAAGCACTCTAAATTCAAAGTTTTACTTTAAGACTCCATGTTAAATATACTTCTAGTCGTCTATTATTTTATTTATTTAGTTCAGAAACCTCTGTGCAGACGCAGAAAACTCTTCCGGTCAGTCACGCCAAGTATTTTCGGCGCGATACGTATATCCGTATATAGGTATTGACTGTTAAACTTCATATTTTTTATTTCTTAGAGTATAAGTATACCAATACTAGAATAAATAACTAGGAAAAAAGTGCGATCTCTTGCATAATCAAAACTTGACGTAGCCTTACGACAATTCAACACTTTTTAATGACTTCAAAAAAAGGAGGAGGCTCTCAATTCGAATGTATTTTTTTTATTTGTCATCACTTGTTTCTAGTTGAACCGATTTTGATAATTAAGTATATTTAATTTGAAAGCAGCTGTTGCTACCCATGTGGTCCCATTTAAATTTGATTAAGATCTACGAGTAGTTTTTGATCCTCAATAACCGAAGACAAAGCGGTGAAGTCGGTTTTATTAATCTTAGCTTGCGTTAAAATTATTCACCTTTTAAACATTTTGACATCAATTATTTCGTACTGGCCTCGTGCCCTTTATGCCGAAGGATACGCATTTTAATCATGACATCTAGTGCATATGGCCAGTATTGTAAAGGGTACAGGGCTGTGACGTATGATACGTTTTTCTAATGCATGTGTGCGAGCTTGCGTATAAAAGCAGCGCACGCGCAACCCTTTTCGTTCACACCAAGCTAGTGCATCGGAGATACCAACAGAAACATGAAGGTACGAGAATTTACTGTAATTTGAAAATTGTTTTAGAAATAATCGGAAGTGTAGTTCATGCCTTTGAATTTAATTAATTTCAATGTTAATTCATTAAAATAAAGCAACAAATTACAAATTTAATTAAAACGGGAATAAGCGTGACTTACGCGTTTTCGATATATAGATCCTTTTTTTTCGACTTTATTCGGAGGCCTTCTTCAGGATAAGTGCGGAGCGCTCGCCCGTCGTGTCCCACCTCTCTCTAACATAAATATCGACAAGGCACATAAGTAACGCTTGTTCCCGTTTTAATTTTTAAAATGTGTTCCATTTTAGGTCTAGCGTGCTTGTTCTTGTTCTCTTCTAATCATCATAATTTATCATGCACATAATCATCATATAACAAAACTATCAGGTACTTAATGTTTTTTCGATATTTTTCCAGGCCGTATTCTTAGTTGTCGTGCTGGCGGTGTGCAGAGGAGCGGTTGGTGGCTTGCTGCCTGCGCCCTATGCGAGACCCTACGGCGCCCCCCTCCTGGCCAGGCCCGCTTACGCAGCCCCCTTAGTCAGCCACGCCCCCTTGGTAGCTCATGGAGCGATTGCTGCGCCAGTAGACGAATACGACCCTAACCCTCAGTATTCCTACGCTTATGATATCCAGGATGCGCTTACTGGTAAGTAGTTCTATCTTGCTTGCTTGTCACGTGGCAGTCGTTGTGCTATGATGAGGCCGCCTCCTATCTAGCCCTCCTCCGTAGTGGGGTCACTGGTAGAGAGACTGGGGACACTCCATCGGCTTGTATCCGGGCCTACCGCCGGGGCAAGATAGTGACTCCTAGAGCGACCCTATCTGGCCCCACCTTGGCGAGGGAATACTCACGGGAGTATTTAGTGAGTTCGAGCTTCGTCACCCCTGGGAAGGAAGGGTAGTGATTTAGTTGTTTGAACGTAAGCTGTTCACTAAAATCAGCATAAGGGTGAGCGTACCGTCTGAGGTACAGGAAGACAGATCTGATAAATATTCTACAAAACAGTCACCCATGCAAATTCTGGCTGTACAGGTCGTTGCTTAGCCTCGTCGAGGGTTGATTCGTTGCAGGACGCCTGCCTGTATCGCCTGGCTATGACACCTCCAGTGTCATGCGTTTTGTACTTAGGGTTTGATCTGTGATTGTGTGTGTGATATGTAAATATTTCCGGCACGTAGAAGTTATAGTGGGGCTTTGAGTGAAAATGCCTTTGTTTTTTATTTTTGTTATATATTATTGTTTTTGTTATATCATTAAGTTCTACCGCCTTCCTAAATCAATGAAAGAGCTTAATGCGTAATTTTGATTTTGATTTAGAACAGGTTGCGGTTGGTAGTTTGGTACCTTACTCGGTTAGATTCTGTTACACATCTGATCAATAAATAATTGATTCTAACAGTTTTTTTTTATGGGGTAAATTCTTCGCAGTCTGCAACATTACATAAGTCTGTAACTATTTGCCAAAACGGCTGTGAAAAAGCCCCTTAAAGTTCTGGTAGTAATAAAAGAGTAAAGAATACAATAAAAAGGCCTGATGACAGCTTTAATTTCTTTATTTAACTTTTATTTCTTCATATCTGATGTTTTACTTTAGGCCTTCATGATATATTCACTTCCTTCTTTTCACTGCATTCTCATGGCGTAAGGAGCTTAGGTAGAATCGATTAACGAGATTTGGTATGTGCTTGTTCTCGGCACACGTCTGCGAACTTAGTGTGGGGCTGTGAATGCAGCGTGTAAGTAAATGTTATTTTCTAATTGATAAGCAAATCTGGAGCCTACTTAAACCAAGTGACATTGGCAAAGTTGCCTCATTGAAGCAGGTCTATTCACACTGCCATTAATCTAGATTTAATTGCGTTATTAAAATTGCGTATGTAACTAGGACATGAGTATAATCTGTCAACCGACATGTGTTATGCTGCTAACCTTACAATTAGGAACATAAATAAAGATCAAGGAACAAGAATTCGACAAAGCTAATAATCGTAAACATGTACTTGAGAAAGTTTTGTAAATATGGTGGAGGATATTATGTCCTTTTGTTTTATCTCAGTATGATAAGCAGGCTAGGTCTATAAAAGCCTATGCTAGAAAGCTAGTTTTCTCTGGCCTTTATTAGCGTGGCCACTGGCTATTACAGATTAAACCATAAAAAAATCATCAACGACTTCGCTCCAGGCTTCAAAACTATATAGATACA
Source organism: Lomographa bimaculata (assembly GCA_948107665.1). Classification (NCBI taxonomy): domain Eukaryota; kingdom Metazoa; phylum Arthropoda; class Insecta; order Lepidoptera; family Geometridae; genus Lomographa; species Lomographa bimaculata. The sequence goes on along the minus strand of OX403604.1, from coordinate 8,374,758 downwards.
TTGGGCAAGCTTTTCACATCGGGATAATGTTGCTTTGAGTGGATAAGCATGTCATTCATTAAGATATGCAGGAACTTATCGGTATACGAGATTTCTTCTGCACTTTTCTACAGAACTAAGTAGTAAACTATCGTAGAGTAGAACCATTCTAAATGTGCTCGCCCCTGCACAAAGAAATTTATTCATTTGTCACTCGATCGTTTGACAAATTTGGTGGAGGGACGTTCATACTTAAAATGGTTCTACTATACCTACCAGTAATAATCTTCTATGCGTAGTCTTATCAAAGTTCATGTACTTACAAACGGAAGGCTTTGGCACCTGCAACACAGTTTATTACTAGATCAGGTGTCAAAAGTCACATCACATCACATTGTCACAGCATAAATAACATAGAAATATATAAATAAATTAATATTAGGTACAATAATTATAACAATCAGTTATTAAACATGATTGATCCTTTATTAATCAATTTTCGTATATATATTTTTAATTTAAGATTAGTGTAATCTTGTAAATTGCGTTTTGTTAATTACTTTTGTCAATTAATAATTCAACCCTGATCTCTTTCAGGTGACAACAAGAGCCAGCAAGAGACCCGATCGGGTGACTCTGTCCAAGGCTCTTACTCACTAGTGGAGCCCGACGGTTCCCGCCGTATAGTGGAGTACACAGCAGACCCAGCCAACGGTTTCAACGCGGTCGTCCACAAGGAACCAGCTGGAGCAGCCCTGGCACCAGTCCACGCCGCTCCTGCTTACTACCACTAGTCCTTAAACGTAGACACATCTAGTCTCTTTAGGTCTTTGTTTTCTATCTATGACATTTAAAAGCTTGTTTCCAATCTATAACGATAATGGATTTATGTTCATAATACAAAGATCTAGTCCAGCATCTTAAAAGTTGGATAGGAGGATGTAAATATTGCTTGTACAATGGATCTTTAATCGCATCGATATCAAAATCCTGAGTTCGTAAGTTCTTTAATGTTATGCACATTTTTAAGTAAAAGATGAATTCATAGTTATTAGCATCATATGCAACGTTAAGTGCTCCTACTAATGCTTCTAGCATTGGATTGACACATCTCTTAGAGATGATACAATTCTGTACCAAAGTGATAATGATAACACCCACTAAATCAATAATAATCACGTAAGTATAAGACCGATGTGAGATTGTTTTAAAAGAAGCAGGTTGAAGTAAGCTGGTTCAATGTTCTGCCAACAAAACTAAGTTTATACTTAGTACTCAGGCTGGATGTTTTACATTGTAGGTTGAGTTGCATTTCTACAATAAAGTATTCTGTGATGCAACCCATTTGTATTGAAAAGAGACTAGACCCACGCGCCGCCGCCTAAATGCCCTGAACTGTATTACACTATGTTATTTATGGTTATGTAAAGTATTGTTAGATAAGTGTTAAAGCTGAGGTAATAAATAAGAGGAATCAATTTGAACGTTTTATTTAAATCCAGATTTCCTACGTACTTTTAGGTAGGTCACAAAGATCAAATATGAGATATATATGTATATACGAGCAGCACACATATTCGAATAACGTGTATTGTTTGTAAATGTTTCATGCGAGGTATCTCTTCCAGTACGGATTTGGATACAGTTTAAAAAAATCTAGATCCTTAAATATAATACGTGGGACGAAGTTGCATAATGCAGATAGTATACAATATATTGGTGGAAAGTCAAGCAGCTCTAAACATAAAAATATAAGATCTTAACATAAAATACTATTTACAGCGTACAATCAGCTGCATTGATCATGGATTGAGAAACCTTAAAAAATATGAAGCAAATATATATATTAGCAAATATATAGATTTGATTGATTACATTCATTAAAGTGCTTACATAAAAATATAATTCACAATTCATTCCAAATCTAAATCGTTCTTACTATTTGAGCTATACCATGTGTTAAACTTTATTTTTTACCGACTTCCCAAAAAAGGAGGAGGTACTCAAGTCGAATGTATTTTTTTTTGTTTTTTAAATACAAAAAAACTTCCATATATATCCTAAAACTAAACTAAAATTAAATACATCTATACAGCAGATTATGTGTAAAACTAAAACACATGCAATCTTTAACATAAATTATATTTAAGACTAGCGATCCGCCCCGGCTTCGCCCGGGTGTGATAAATGAAGAACCGCTCGACCAATTTTGTGCAAACTTCATATAAACCTCACGGAGCCCGAGACCTTTCCAACGAATGCAAAACCGTGGAAATCGGTTCGTGCGTTTTGGAGTTATAGCGTCAGGAAGGAAAACCCGACTTATTTTTATATAGTAGAAGATTATTTGCTATCCGGACAGAACAATCCTCTGACCTTCTAACATCACAGAAGTACCTATTGCATGTTAGGTATGCCCATTTGTTACAGAGTTTCATAAATGGGCATAGTTCTATTACAATATCAATGTATTTAATATTGTAACTATAAATAATTTATTAGTCTAGATCTGTGATTTGGCTTTGTAGGTTGAATTTATGATAGGATAACTAGAAATAATGGCGTATGTGAATGTGTGTCAGCCACGCCTAGTTATTTTGTTGTGCCTGCGCTTACGCAGCTTGCATTTAGGTAACTACTTGAAAATTATATTCATATGAATAAACATTCAAGTAATGTAGAGAAATAAATATAAAATGTTTTGAACGTAGTATGTTTCTTATTATACGTAACATATAAGTACTTTTATTTATTTATATATTTCATATAAGTATTGAATGACCTATCGACATTTTGGGTAACGACAATTGAATGGGCTTTAAGTTTTTTTAAACAAGGAACTTAATTTCCTGTTACTCCCTTTCGAACCCTTGATTCTATCATAATTACATTTTATGTGACCAACTAGACTTTACTACCTCTACTCCAACAAAAAAAAAAAACAAAATTACAAAGCTTAATAAAAAAGTATAGTTAGAAAAGGGACTCTAAGAAGGGCAATTTTCAGGACACTTTAAAAAGTAAGCCTTATGACAGTGTGAATCAACAATCCACCCAGAGCCAGTATTGAACACCTAGGCATTGTTGTTACCAGGGGCAAAATGACCCAGTTGGCGCAGTGGGCATGACGCTGCCCTCTGTGCCGTGGGTCCTGGGTTAGATTCCCGGCAGGAGTACGATTTTCCTTCCCAAGGGACGACCTCAGGGTACGACCTCAGAATACAGTTGGGTACGACTTACTTGTTGCTGGGTGATTGGTTTGATGGCAGTCGTGGAATAGAGTTTCTACCACAACTTCCAAAGAGGTGAGGTTTAATTCACTAAATAAACCTCACCTCCTACGTCCTCCTCTCTTAATTTAAATAAATTACAGAGCATAAAGAGATTTTAGGAGTTTTGCCGCGAAAGTGAAAAAATGGCGTTGTTGATTTTGTATAATTTTCCAAAACCTGTGATTTTTCGAGTGTTAATGTGTAATAATGGTGGATTATTAACCGTTAATACTTAGTAAACGTGCATAAGTGACGGCAAATCATACAAAGTTGAAAAACCCGATTTTCGCCTTCGCTCCAAATCTCCAATAGAAGTTCTAGTAAAGTTTCTACCACTTTACTAGGGCATGACTTGACTATGACTGGACCTTGACTTTTTTACTTGACTTCGACTGAGACTTGTGACTAGGACTTTTAATATGAAATATATTTGAAATTTATTATTACTTGACACTGGCTAAATGAACAAGATTGCGAAAGCCAAAATTAAAAGAAAAAAAAAGAGATTTTACATCTTATATTAAAGGGTGACGAGTGCATTGCTTAGGTATGAAAAGGAAACGTACAAACACATGCCGAACATATAATATTAGTGTGATTTTGAGAGGATGAGATACCTACCGTGGATCAAGAAATAAATACTCGATAAAACATATTATACACATGAGAAGCTTAGTAACTAAACATCACCATAAAAAATATTTTTTTGTGTCTACATTATTAGCCATGCTAAAGTAGTAAAATATCAAACGACATTTTCCTTTGTGGAGAACAATGGCGAAATTTTATTTGACCTCTTTTTGACCGTCTTGAAATGTCATGTGAACGAAAATTATTCAAATAAATTATTGATATTTACTATGTATTTACTAATAGTAAAGTAACATTAACATAAACGTTTTCACACTCACAGCCCCACACTGAGTTTGATGACTTGTGTCGTTGGTGCCGGATACATTCACATCACACGCACAATAACAACCACAACCAGAAATACACATTTTCTTTGGAGAGAAAATTTGTGTTCCCAGCGGGAATCGAACCCGATACTCCTGCTTACAAGGCGAGGCAATCAACTAAGCCAGCGGGCAGTTCAAAAGTATCTAATTATTTTCAACCATTTTCCAAGTGCCTACCAACAAACATGTTTTGTTTAAATATCTAAAAACTAGGCTTCGTGGAACGATAAATATTTTACAGTAAAAGTCTAGATTTAGGTTATCACAAATTTGTATTCTATTATTATATCTAAAACTGATGCAATTTTACCACAACTGAAATGATGTTAGATTATAGATGATTCACCAATTCAAAAGAAAATAATTATTAATGATAAGGAAATAAAAATAAAATATAAAAAATATATATAATTATATATAAAAAAATATAAAATATAATAATTAAATATTAAAAATAGTTAAATGGATGGTCTTATCGCTTAAAGCGATGTATGGCGATAATTAAAATGAGTTCGATATTATTCTTTGCTATTCTAACGGATACCATATACAAATATAGGTAACCTTCGCACTTAAGATATATCCTTCTTTCTATCCACCTAACGCAATAGGTACCCAAACAGCTGTTTCCTAATCTAGAGCAGTGCCAAAAATTAGCAACGACCTATCACCAACCGGTTCAGCAAATGTCAATTGTAGTTGTAAAAGCAAGGCTTACGAGTACCCAGTGAGTGCATGTGTCGTGACGAGACTGGACTTATATTATTAGAATGTAGTACTTACTTGTTCAGCAAGCTATGCTGTTTTGTACCTATTAAATATTTATGACCAGATATGAATAAAAACGACGGTTAAATCAGCAAAGAATCCATCAGTATATTTTGTGCTGACTTTTTAGCGGGGTCAAGCTGAAAGTTTTGAGAAAAAGTTTTTATGCACATGAAACTGGCCAGTTACAATATATGTTTTATGAAAAGAAAGCTTCATCAACAAATATTCGTTTTTAACTGACTTATGTACTTATTATTATTTATGTATTTAGCTAAACATATTTAATCAGAGGGGATGCGATTATACCATAAATTGAGTTGCAAATCTGATTGAAAAGATTAATTTCATTATAATCATGGACTTCAAAGGAATAACTCCGTGATTGTAGAAAAAATCACTCGTAAGTATTTTTTTGCCCAATGACAATATATATTTGAACTTCCTGTTGGCGTAGTTAGATCCGTCGTCTGCCATCTAAGCAGCGGGTATCGATTCCCGTTGGAAACATAATATTTTTCCATGATGTTTATTTGAGTAAAAAATATACATAGAAATTTAACTATATAGAAAAATCTCTAAGTATATGTTTAACTATTCTACATAATAGTACAGTATATATACCAAAGCAAGTTATTCAAGGAAAGTATTTATAGACATAAATAAATGACATATTGGTGTGTACAACACTTTACTGGAAGAGATTGCCTTTAATAATAAGTCCACCCATTGTACTTAGCTGGCACAAATGCATTATTATTCACACTTACAGCCCCAAATCGATTTCAAATACATATTATCGTGGGTGCCGGAAACATCCCACGTTCCTAACGAACGAAGCACAGATGACCCTTGGAAGAAAAATTGTGCTCCTACCGGGAATCAAAACCAGTACCTGCGATGCAAATAGATCCTGTTATCCTATCCTACTAATATTATAAATTCGAAAGTTTATATGTAAGTGTGTAAGTCTGTTTGTTCTCTCTTCACGCTTTAACGGCTGAACGGATTTGGATGAAATTTGGAATGTACATAGATTATACGTAGGATTAACACATAGGCTACTTTTTAACTTGATAAAAGCGGGCGAAGCCGCTGGGCACGGCTAGTATTAAATAAAGCGAATACTTGCCCACTACGCTAACTGGGTCGTAACTTATGTTTGTAATATAGTCTTTTGTGTTGTATGCTAGTACCACAGAAGCGCGTTGATGTCTTTTATAGGATATTTTTCATATAGTAGATGTACGAAATACACCTATGTGCTATATTATGTGCCCGCAGCCTCACTCGCATGGGTCAAACAGGTCGCTTTTAGTAATGAATACGCCTTACCTTCGTATGTACTTATTTTTAATTAATGTAGTGAACTTGAGAGAGTGTAAATGATATGGCCATCAATAAAAATGTCTAAATCCTTGTTGTAAACATTTTGCATATACTACTTACATTATTATTGTCTAGCTGTGCACCGCAACTTCGTCCGTGTAAATCCTGGACGTTAACTATGTACATTTAATATTTCATCCAAATCCGGATATCCGTAGCGTGAAGAGGGAACAAACACACACACACACACACACATTAGAATTTATAATGTAATGTGTACTTATTCTTTTACTATTCTTGTTTTTAAAATACTAAATTCTTTTACTGATGCCTATCGTATAACTAAACACAGAATTAACGCTTTCACACTCACAACTTCACACTAAGTTCGAAGATTTGTGTCGTGGGTACCGGCAACATTCACATCACACATACAATCACTCCTTAAACCAGAAACACAAAATTTCCTTGGGGAGAAAGCTTTTGTTGCCACCGGGAGTCGAACCCGATACTCACTACTTAGAAGGCGAACACATCCTAATAAGCGAGCGAGCAGCCGATTAATCGAGCAATTTTTTTTTGTAATTGAATAAATTATTTATGCATAGTAACCATTACAATTGTAAGTTCATGTCATGTTTTACGAAGATGCTCGCTACTTATGAAGCAATCTCATACAAATAGAAAGAGAGCTAGTAACACATTATTGCAAATGATCTGTAAACAATCCTTGTACTATACCCGTTGGGTTATTTGGGTGAGTGTTGGCTTTCTAAACAAAGGTATTGGGTTTGATTTCCGAGGGAAACACAAGTTTTCTCAAGTCTCCCCAAAGAAAATTTGTTTTTCTTTTGTTCTGGGTGTTTCCAGCACACAAGACACAAGTCATTGAACTTAGTTTAAAAGTTTATGATATGTTATTGTATGTTATCTTTATGTCAATGTTTTAACTTTGTTTTATGGGAATGAAAAATATATATGAGAAACTAGCCGTGCCCTGCGGCTTCGCCCGCTATTATCAAGTTAAAAAGTAGCAAGTAAAGTATCTATGTACATTCCAAATTTCATCCAAATACGTTCAGCCATTAAAGCGTGAAGAGGGAACAAACATACTTACACATTTACACACACACTTACACACAAATTTTCGGATTCATAATATTAGTAGGATTAAAAATAGTTACTCTTCTGTGGAAATCTACGGAAGAGGAACTATTTTAAATTCCTTTATCTCTCTTCTGTGGAATTTAGTCCCGTTTCCAGTATTACCGCAAACAGTCACACCAAAAATGAAATAAAATTTAACGTTACTAACTCTTACTCTAAACTAGTAGTTATCTATTTAGCATATCACTCTGCCATTCATACAGTGAAGATAATGAATGAACGGTTCTTCGTGAATGAGTCATCGGCATTGACTTTAATATTATCACATGTTGTTATCTGGAGCCCGTGATAAATGACTGGCAGTTCGTTAAACATGAATACCGCACCTTATAAGGCTATTGCGAAAATTTTACGGTACGGAGTTTTACGGATGGAATTTTACGGTTAGTAAGCAGTTTAAGGCTTATTAGGCATTTTCCTACCATGATATGATATATCTCTCCTACAAAATTCGTCCACCTAAAGTAAAGCCCAGAATTCTTCATCAGAGAAATTTTAGTGGTATTAATGTAGACAATTTGCGTGATGATGCTCGTGAGACTGACTGGTCTGACGTTATGAATGCAAATACGATAGATCTAAAAATTGAAATTTTCAATTCTTTAATAACCAAATTGTATGATCGTCATGCCCCTCTACGACCAGTTAGGATTAAGCATCTACCTGCACCATGGCTTACAGCCGAAATAAAGACATTGATGCATAAAAAGATATCAGCCAAGGCTCGCTTTAAATTAAGACCAACTGATGCAAACAAGGCCAAATATATAGAATGTAGGAATCATTGTAATAAGGTGTGTAGGGATTCGCAACGCCGAGACATTCACAAATCTTTGGAAAATCAAGATCCTGCTAAAGTTTGGAATTTTCTTAGGTCGTTAGGCGTTGGAAAATCTAAACAAGATATTATCCCAAAAAATTTGGACTTCAATGCACTTAACCAGCATTTCTCTGCTTCTGCCAAATTTGTAGGCCCAATCAAAGCTGCTACGTTAAGCTATCTATCGTCTATTCCAACCCCTGACTTCTCTCCTTTTGTCTTCAACAAATTTACCGATTGTGATGTTAAGAAGAGTATTGAGTCTATTTCGTCAAATGCCGTTGGTAGTGATTGTATCAGCCGAAAAATGATAATACCCATATTGGATGAAATCCTGCCTATCATACAGTATATTCTTAATACTTCCATATCCAGTGGTTTATTTCCTACTATATGGAAAGAAGCACAAATTACTCCTCTTCCAAAAAAAAGAAATCCTTTGTCATTCTCCGACTATCGTCCTATTTCTATCTTACCTTTCCTCTCAAAACTCCTTGAACGCCTTGTTCATCAACAACTTACTTCCTTCCTCATCCGAAATAATCTTCTAAACCCTTTTCAATCAGGATTTCGCCCAGGTCATAGTACTGTCTCAGCGTTGATCAAGATAACTGATGACATTCGATATGGTATGGCAGATGGCATGGTAACAACATTGGCACTACAGATTTTAGCAACGCTTTTAATAACGTTGATTTTGATGTTTTGCTAGGACTTTTATGCTCTCTCAACATATCTCCAACGGTAGTTGAATGGTTTCATAGTTACCTGCATGGTCAACGGCAACGTGTGCGCATCGATGAGACCTTTTCATCGTGGTGTAACACTAATGCTGGTGTACCTCAGGGCGGCGTTCTATCTCCTCTTTTATTTTCAATATTTATAAATTCTATTTCACAGCATCTCTCTTCATCCTACCACCTTTACGCAGATGATTTACAAATCTATTCCCAATCTTCTGTACAAAATTTAGATGAGGCAATTAAGACCATTAACAGTGACCTACAACGAATCTGCGACTGGAGTTGTTCATATGGTCTTAAAATTAACCCAGAAAAAACCCAAGTAATTGTAATAGGCAGCTCGAGAATGATTTCCAAAATTGATTGGTTTCATCTACCGCAAGTAATGTTTGACGGAACCAGTATTAAAATTAGTGAGACTGTAAAGAATTTGGGTTTACTGATGGATAGGAAACTATCATGGGTGCCGCAGTTAGCGGAAACTAGTCGCAAAATGTTTGCCTCCGCGTCTTCCCTACGAAGATTACGAAATTTTTTGCCAACTACTACTAAGATTTCTCTAGCTCAGTCACTTTTACTTCCTATACTGGATTATGCTGATGCCTCTTATCTAGATATAACCGAAGAACAGCTTAATAAGCTTGAACGCTTACAAAACTTTTGCATTAGATTCATATTTGGCCTGCGCAAATACGACCACATTTCCGAATTTCGAAAAAAGCTGAAATGGTTACCTATTCGTCTGCGCCGGAATGCACATATACTCAATCTCCTGTACAATATTCTATTTATTCCCTCCACTCCTATTTACCTTAAAGAGCGTTTTAAATTCCTTCATCTTACTCACTCTCTTCCCCTGCGATCCTCTTACACTCTCCAACTTAGTATCCCTCCCCACACTTCCATGTACTATGACAAATCCTTCACAGTACAAGCTGTCCGTTTGTGGAACGATTTGCCATCAGAAATCAAACGTGCCAAATCTCTGCCAATTTTTAAAAATTTAGTAAAAGAACACTATTTATCAAATTAACGGTATTAATTAAATTTATATATATTAGAACAATATTTTTGAAAACGCTACATATTACAGTTTATATTCTATTATAATTTATTATTTTCTATAATTATTTGCATTCAATATTTATGTATGTATATATTAGTATAATATATATTAGTGTATTTTATTGTTTTATTTATGTATTAGTATCTAGAGTAGGTGTGAATAATGATGTACTATTTTATTTAAAAAAATATTGTACACCACCGTCTATTCATTCTTCTGTTACTGTCCATCCAAAGGTTGTCTGGAAGAGATCGCTTTAAGCGATAAGACCGCCCATTGTACTACCACGATGATTGCAATATTTTATTTGTCATTGTTTATGTATTTTTATGGTATACAATAAAGTGTTTTGTATTGTATTGTATTGTATTGTAAACAATTAATACTTTAAAACGTATTTTAAAAAAAGCCTTTATTGTAGTAAATAAATAATTGAAACACCAATAAACAATATTAATTCCTTGCCATACAGCAGCGTGGTAATGCAGAAAGCATTTAGGAACTTTGCCGAACATTAAAGATCGTCTAAACCATCTTTAACCTTTTTTTTATAACCTGAATATTTATATTGTAAAACTAGGTCTTGGAATAAATAAATGTTTTCTGTCTAAACTGAAAAAAAAATTGAAACGCAAGTTAAGCTTAAAAAAAACCGACTTCATCCCTTATATTTCGGTTTTGGCTTGACCGATCTCGATAAAATTTATATAATTAATATCGAAATCGGACCCATATGGCCACCTCTGAAGTATACTCTACCAAACAAAAAAAAATTATGATTTTTTAAATCATAATTTTTTATTTTATTTTTTTATTTGTTACTGGCTAGTGTTTGACCACTATCTCACCTGATGGTAAGTGACGATGTGATCGAAGCTGGTAAACACACTAGACCTGGAATGCGCAGGCTCTCAAGGATAACTGCCGGAACACCGTATTTGGCTTGGCGGCAGACTTTCAACTTGATGGTGGTAAGCTACTTTGGTAGCAAGACAGGCGAGCAACTCACAAAATGCTCTACCACCTCTCAAATGTCACCTGTTTAGCACCACCCGGGGACCACGTGTAGGGAGTCAGACTTAAGGGGTATCCTCCTACGGACGTGGGTGACTCAGCCCCCAAAATTGGCGGTGATATCGCGTAACATACATACAAAAAAAAGAAACATACAGTCGAATTGAGATCCACCTTTTTTGAAGTCGGTTGAAAATGACTAAAAAGTTATACAACCAGAGAACTTGTCAAGACGAATCAAATGACCCCAAGCTCGATGGGTCCTCCATCAGGAGTGGCTCTACCCACACCAGTACACTGACCCCGCTGGGAGAGAAATGCGAAAGCTTGCTTTGGCGTTAGATCTCACTCAGCTGGTCCAAGGGTGCAATTGTGCATCTCCTGGGCTAATTAGGTAAATTCTATCCAAGCGTGTTCCATCTCCGACCACATCTACTTACGACGACCCAGTTGGCGCAGTGGACAGATGTCCGCCCTCTGCGCTGTGGGCCCTGGGTTCGATTCCCGGCAGGAGCACAAATTCCTTCCCAAGGGATATTTGTGCTTCTGGTTCTGGGTGTAATGTGTGTGTGATGTGAATGTTGCCGGCACCCACGATACAAGTCTTTGAACTTAGTGTGGGGCTGTGAGTGTGAATGCGTTTGTTTACTTTCCATCAGGGAGTGGTCAAATGTTTGCCTATATAGAATTAAAAATAGTAATAGCTTATGCTTGCTCGGTCTCTTAGACTCTTCTGATGGGTGACTGTAAATGACTTTTCTGCCTCTGATCTCCACGAAATAGTGGACAACGCTCCACGAGCACTTTTTCGGACTTTTTATTAAAATAATATAAATATAAGCCTGTACATTTATTCCACTGCGCTCCACGAGAAAATTATTAAGTACAGACAGCAAGTAAAGCTAAAAGAAATTGTAAATATATATGATTATTAAGTTTCGCTTCTTTTAGGCGTTTCTAAATTATTTATTTCCTCAAAAAGAATAAATTCACTTACATGAGAAATCTAATTATAAATACATCGTAATGTAAGAAAAAATATAATATATTAACAATGCAGGTTAATAATTATGTTATGGAAAATACCTATAAAGTATACCTACATAGTATTTACAATGCAGTGAATCCAAAACAAACTTTTAATAGAGGCAAGAAGGTAAAACCATCGTGCTGAGGCACGTGCATACGGCCGTGCACACATACAAGCCGCGTTTGGTACCACTCTATGAAGATAACTTACTTATATATTTTTACTATGGTAAAACGTTGTATTCGTGGTTCAAAAAGTGCATTAAACACAATAAGAGAAATAAAAGTTCAATGACCAACCAATTGAATCCATTATGTACATTTAAGCAACAAAGTCCGTTGCAAGGTGAGACGTTGGCCGTTTCTGCACTTCACATAAACGCGGAACATTTTATTTTATTTTACAACTTTGTCGTATTCAGTATTTGTCGTGTGTTTGTACGTAATACAACAATATTTTTGCAAGCAGAGCTTAAAAAAACCGACTTCACCGCTTATATTTTGGTTTTGGCTGGATCGATTTTGATAAAATTTATATGGGACCACCTCTGAAGTACACAGCAAAATACATACAGTCGAACACAGTACCTCCTCCTTTTTCAAATTCGGTAATTAAGGCTCTTTTTAACCGACTTTAAAAATGAAGAGTTCTCAATTCGACTGCATGTTTTTTTTAGTTTGTTTGGTACGTGATTGCTCGAAGACAGCCGGAACGATTTGGAAAAATATTTTTATTTAAAGGGTATGGTGTCTCGTTGGTCCCATATAAAAATTGACAGTACGTATCTAATCGAGGGTACCGGAGATAAACCGGTTAAGTCAGTTTTTTAAGGTTTTGCTTGCCTTTAAATTATTTCAGAAAAGGCTCGGAATCTGGTTGACCTCACATGGAGAGAGGGGGTGTCTCAGCAAATATCACGCATATTTGCAAGAAACAGTTTAAAACTGCGAGAAAGCGGGGTACCTAAGTTAAGTAAAAAAAACAACTGACAAATGGCTAAATCGTAAAGTAAGCTAGTCGGGGTTAGTTTTAAATAAAAATAATTAAGCAAAATTGTGTTAAATATATGCAACGCAATCAAGCATTGATTAACTTATTTACATTATATATAGGCATTTAAAAAACTCACGTGACTTTCGGGTAGAGGGGGAGAAAGTAGAGCAAAATGAGAAGAGGGAAGAAGAGAAGAGGGAAAAGAGAGAGGGGGTCCAAAAATCGCCAAAATCACCTCTAGTAATTAATGCATGCCCCAACGTGATAACTAGAAAACAGTTTATATATACATTTTAAATTTGTACCAAGTTTTTTTATGCATAATAGGCAAGCATTTGACCACCATCTCAACTGATGGATAGTGACGATGCGGCCAAAGATGTAACATGCTTGCCTAGAAGATGTGTTCACTCTATACTTGAAGACTCCCAAATTATACCGTTCAGGGAACAAAGACGCGAATGAGTTTCACTCCTTCGTTGTACGGATGATGAATGTAAAAGCGAATAAAACTAAAAATAAAAGTTTATAATATAAAGCATGCAGCGTTATTGCTTAAGTACCAAGGTAGGTATGTCACTAGCATAAAACTGCTTCATATTCAGATATTCTGTCTACTGGTACAGACAATATTATCTCTCGGTATTTTATCGGATACATTTCGGAGAGTGTGCAACGGAATTACACAATCTGATTCCCCCATCCCCATTTTATTATCGGACATCGAGACAGACTCTTAAGCGACACCGCTATATGGTAGATATTCCACAAATGCGGACGAAGCGTTTTGCCTCCACATTCATTATGCGAACTGCAAAAGAATGGAATTCCTTACCTGAGTCTGTGTTCCCTGATAAATACAATATGGGAGTCTTTAAATCACGAGTGAATTGGCATCTTCTGGGTAAACGTGCTCCATCGTCGGCCGCATCGTCACTTACCATCAGGTGAGATGGCGGTCAAACGTTTGCCTATCTTAAATAAAAAAATAAATAAAAAAAAATCTAATATAAGTACTAAAATTCCTATGCTTGTTAATGTAAACCGGACCTCGTAGGCACATTACATTGTATTCAAGTATCAATCTTTGTATCAATCATCTGCGTTTGACAATGTATCTCACTATCACATCACACTAATATTAAAGGCAAAAGTTTGTGAGTATGTTTGTTACTTCTGCACGCTCAAACGGCTAGTCCAATTTTGATGAAATTTGTTATGGTTATAGTTTTTATCCCCGAATTTGCTCAATCACACAAAAGCTACTAAACAGATTTAGATGAAATTAGATACGTTAAGTCGCAGAATGTCCAATTCGCAAAAAGATAGCTTATTCCCTGGATTAACAAATCGGATGGATTTTTTGGACGAGGTCGCGGGCAGAAGCTAGTTACTTAATAATATTATTTTATAATATAACTCAGTTATTTCAAATTGTAGTTAGTTTTCTATAATTATTTTATACGAAAGATTAAATTTTCATCTTTTTACTTCTGTTTCTATAATTATATATCATTATATATTACATTTAACTAAAAACTAAATTTGAATTAACCAAAAAAAACATAAAAATAAAAATTGTATATATTGCATGGCCGAAAAGCGCAACTCTTTATACAATATTTTATACTTACATCGTTTGCTACACAGTTCTGGCAATAAAATTCTGATTCTGATATCTGATATCCATAACATACGCTACTGTTTAAATATACATAAGTCATAACCCTCAACTATGCTTCACAGCAACCGGGCAAAGACTTAAAGAGGCGTGATTCATCTAATCTTACGTAATAAACACATTAAAGGCTTCAATTAAAGTAAAGTGCAGTTCATTGGAACCGAGCCAGTCAAGGAGCGAAGGAACATTCTAGTGAATGTACTGGTTCTCTATATATACAGGGCTCGAGCGCAAGACCCACTGTTTTCCGCGACCCCATTGTGCGAGCAGACAACATGATTAGGGTAAATCACTTTGTTTCCTTATAATTTAATTAATTTCTTTACACTCAAAATTGCTTTTATAAAGTTATTTTTAATGCTTTTGATTTTATTTTTTCTATAGACTTTTTTTTGGGCTAGTTAAGTGCGAGTTAGCCTTCTAAGCAGCGGGTAACGGTTTCGATTCTCAGTGGAAGCACAGTTTATTTCCAAGAGATTTTTATTTCGGGTTCTGGTGTGATTGTGTGTGTGATGTGAATGTTTCTGGTATCCACAACGCATGTTATCGAACTTAATGTGGGACTGTGAATATGAAAGTGTTTGTTTGTTTTTAATTTTTTTAAAGATTTTAGACATGACCAATTAATTGTTACTATGTTTCAAATTAACAATAATAATTAAAAGTTATCATTAAAATAGATAAATTAATCAAGTAATTACTACTTGATTAATTTATCTATTTTAATTATAACTTTTAATTATTATTGTTAATTTGAAATTTGAAATTTTATCTATGTTAAAAAATCTGATTAATTTAGCTTGATTTCTGATGCTGTCTAAAAATAAGTTGACAGCCAAATCGGTACCGCCCATATATAGATATCACCAAACTTAATCTACATTAATTTATTATTTTATATTATATTACATAGAGAATTCAAGAAAATATTGATAATTATATTGAAATAGATAATTCTTCACTAATTCAAAATTAAACTAAGGTATATACGGTGATTGTTAATTTTTGTTTTCTGAGTGTTGATTTTCTCAAATTTTTTTATGACCTGTACTTTTAGTCTACTACAATTCGACAGGGGTGGCTTAATAATGCCGGGAGCATTCGTCACCAATAATTTTGTAATGTTTGTACATCTAGTATAGTGTATAAGGAATGAATTGGAACAGTAGAGCGACGCTTTGTTGTTAGGAAAGTTCAGTTATTTGCAATCACAGTTCAAGGATTAAATTTTTCAACACGGTGGCGAAGTGGGTAAGTCTCTGCCCTCTGGACCGTGGGCCCTAGGTTCGATTCCCGGCAGGAGCACATTTTCCTTCCTAAAAGACATTTGTGCTTCTGGTTCTGGCTAAAATTGTGTGTGATTTGTAAATGTTTCCGTCAAAGTATCTAAACTTAGTGGGGGCTGTGAGAAAACGCGTTTGATTGTTAAAAAATAATACAATCCTATTCTAATAAAATTAAAACTGACGTCATCACGGCACCGAGTATATAGCCACTAGTAAAACTACCATGTTATTTATTTATAACTAACTAACTAGAGCGTTGCTGTTTCTGATTTATATAATTAAATATGATTTAAGTGAATGGTTGAATTAATTTAATCTATTCGTAGCGTAAATCGTGATCGTTCCAATTCCGCACAAGTTTGATCATATTACTTCCTTTATAGATATACTAGCTGTGCCCGCGACTTCGTCCGCGTGGAATTGTCTTTGGGTAGCATTTTTAATTATTTAGGCTTTTTTTTATAGAAATAAGACACATACGTATAAATTCTTTAATGAGCAATTTGCAGAATTTCACTGCAAAGAGCTTATTAAATTATTTAAGCATATAAGTACATAAGGTATATAGTATGTATTTATTTTTGTAATGACTCTGTAAATATTACATCAGAATAGCTCTAATATTTTGTCTCTTGTCGCAAACTTATAAACATTTACATAAACCTTACACATTTCCATACAAACTTTCATCCCCTATTCCCTGTTATTTTACACCCTTGATGGTAGAACTTTTACAAACTTTGAATGTCATTTTTATTTATATCGAATCAACAGCCTAAAAAAATATTTTCAAGCGTCTAGCTCTAAAAATTACGATACTTCCATACAACTTTTCATCTCCCCCTTTCAACCCTTTTTTCGCATACCTCTGGATGTGATTATTTATTTCTGTTTCCGGCGCTAATGATACAAGTATTCAAACCTTGTGCGGGGCAGTGTTAAAAGTTATCATATTGATCTCGCTATCGTACCTATCAGATATCGCAATCACTTCCTTTCTATAAATTGGCGGAACTTTTTTAAGTGCGCTGTTGAACTGATTTTATCTTTAAAGGTCAAGCAAACGGATAATAAGTACAGTCAACAACAAAAGTAGCTGCAATGTCCAGATTTATTATATAGCTGAGTATATCTATATATATAAAAGAAAGTCGTGTTAGTTACTCTATTTATAACTCAAGAACGGCTGAACCGATTTGGCTGAAAATTGGTGGGGAGATAGCTTAGTACCAGGAGACGGACATAGGATACTTTTTAGGAACGCCACATGTTTTTTTTTTTTTTTTTTAATAGTTGTATAAAAATCATTTTCTCATACGTCACTCAGATTTAGTAAAGTACTAGGCAAACATAACAACGAAGGAGGTAATAATATAGTCACGTGGCATTGTATACCGGGTATGGCTTCCTAAACATACACATTCATTGACTGTTAGGCGGAACGAAGGTTGCCGGGACAGCTAGTGTTAATATAAATGTAAAGAAAGACAGATCGTTTTATTGATTACGCACACAACATAACACAGCTAAAAGAAAACAGTAAAGTAACAAATAGGCAAGAAAATAAAGTGTGTAATGCTGTGAGTGTCATGGATACTTGGCATACGAGCAAGGTGTGGAAACCATAGCCACTGATTTTTATTCAAAACCCATATAAATCCTCCGAAAATGGCATCGTATTTTAACAAAAAAACTCCTATTTAGAATGCACACAGAGAAAATAACTACTCCGTTTATTTAGCATATAATCAGTAGTATAGTACCAGGTAAAGCTACTGTTTATTAGGCCGTATTTTATACTAGCTGTGCCCGCTTACGACGCGACGTGTAAATAAAGTTAAAAGTATCCCATGTGTTAATCCTGGGTATAAGCTATGCTCACTCCTTTCATCCAAATCCGTTCTGCCTGTACGGCGTGAAGGAAATTTAAACATACTTTCACTATTTACTCACAAACTTTCGCATTTATCATTTTAATGTGATGTATATGGATGTTTGGTCAGCAATTATATTTCACAGTACAGCAATATTAATATTTTATGAAATATGGCTTAGTATTAAATACATCTCAAGTTAAATAAAAGCTTGTAAAATAACATTGTTAAGCTTCTTTTGTTGCTGACTGTAACTTAATGCTAATCATTGTAACAATGATCAGATAACATTTTATTATTAAAAATTCAAGTGGTTTATATCGAAACATTAGATCCTGTTAAATAAATTACAAAATATTATTAGTTACTAAAGGGTAGTACAAATGGCAAAATGTATTACGAATGCCACAATATATCACTAATACATAGGGTTTTTCTATTCCCTACTGGATAGTTTACCAACTTCAAATTTGATATCTGTTAAAATGAAAAGTTGTTTTAACATCAGTTTTCTTTCCATATTTTTCATTATTATTTTTAGTCCATCAGATTTTCAAAATGTTTCTTCAAACAATATTTTGACTATTTCCAAATCACACCCGAAAGTAATACAATTACTTCACAGCTAACTTCTTTTTCTCAATTCCAGAAATCTATACTCACGTGTCTCGTGCCTGCCGTCCTTGGCATCATAGTAACAGACCCGCCACCATCGGATACCGACTACAAATACTCGTACGACATCGAAGACCCTTCAACCGGAGACAAGAAAAGCCAGCACGAGGTCAGGCTAGGAGACGTGGTGACTGGAGCCTACTCCGTCGTCGGACCCGATGGTACCAAAAGAATAGTTGAGTACACAGCCGATGCAAAGCATGGGTACAAAGCTGTTTTGAGAGAAGAACCTATCACGGAGGACTTTATACAACCGACGTCACCGCCTCTTTACTACAACACTTTAATTAAAGAGCCTTTAAGATACGCCCTGCGTACTGAAATACCCATTCCATATGCTAAGGAGAACCATGGAATTATCTTTTTCACTCCGGCGAATGAAATTGAATCTGATGAAGAGACATTTGACCGTGAAAAGTATTTTGAACCAGCCATGAAATAACTGTCAGTTATTGCAGAGATGTGAAATGAAAAAACGAAAATGATTGGTAGTGAAAAACCTACTTCATAAAAATGTGATATTAATTTTAATTTAGAATAAGTTATGTAAAGTTGTTTTGCTAGCAACGATTAAATCATGTAATGTACATATTTTTTATTCCGTTATAACTATCTAATGGCCAGTTGCCTTTATTTCTTTAAACTAAACTAAAAATATATACATCAATACAGCAAAGATCTAAGGCTCTCAAGTGATTAAACCCACTACTAACGGGTAGTGTTCCCAACATGCTGGCAGCATTGCCTCTCTGAATTGCATGCATTGGTCATGCGTCGCCTCCATCAAGTACTCAGATAAATTTTAGAAACAAGAATGAGATCCTGGTCCCCTCGGGCTCAGTGTTGTACCTAATTCTAACTAATAGATTGGTCGCTAAGCGACAAAGCCCTTCAAATAAAAAAAATAAAAAAACTAAAAGATTTTTATTTTTATATACCTATGTATGCTATCGTGTGACTAACCAAGTCGCTAGATATATAATGGGAACCAGCTTTCTGGTTCAGCCAGCTTCTGGCAGTTATGCTGTCGGAATATCGTTTGGCGGTTGGCGTTAGGTGCTATTTAAAGGTACTATTTTCTTACATATAAATTCGCACCATTTGTAATAGATCTTATCAGTATAATTAATTATAATTACAATCCCTCAGGTGAGATGCAGCTAAACGCTCAGGCATAAAAAAATGTAACCAGTCGGAAATCAGTTGAAAGATATATTAATATCAATGCAGAAACCCAAACAAAAGATTTTTCATTGTTGTCTGTGTCGATCTGTCTATGTATTAATAATAAAAGTAATTTATAAATAACATTTTTGTTTACTAATTGTATTTAACTACGTTCAAATGAAATTGTCTCATAAGTCAATGAATTATCTCAATTTCCGTGCATGTTTACTAGGTAATTATCATTTTATGAGTGAGTCATAAAGCCGCACTTAAAGCTAAAGCAATTGAACACGGTAAAGTAAGTTTATTACGTAAGTTCCGGGGATAAGTTTACCTGAACATCTGGTCCAAGGTCGAGGGAACTGGGCCGCCAGCCGAGACGAGTCAAGGCCTAGAGGTAACACTTTCTGATTAAAACCAGTTCACCATGAGCCTACATCTTGCCGTAATGTTTGATTGTTTAGGTTTTGTAGACGTTTTTTATCTGCGGTCAGGTAGGTCACTATCTCACATTTTTGTTTTCTTATGCTCGATAGGCTAGCATTTGACCACTCTCAACCAATCTCACCTGATGGAAAATGAAGCTGCGGCCGGAGATGTAGCATGCTAGAAGTTAGTAATATACATATTGTTATTAAAACCATCGCACCGTGAGTCTTATTTGATCGAGCGAAGCGAGATTTATATGTTGACTTGGGTCATTCAGCACTTTTTCCGTCCGTCCGTTTGTCTGTCAGAAGCATCTAGCGTCTAAACCATATAACCGAATAACTTCAAATTCTCATGGAATTTGTAAAACTACGGCCCAAAGTCAGAAATGACATTTAAAATTATAATATCCGGATGACATTTAAAATTATAATATCCGATTATAATATCCGGTTTTTTGTTTTTGGTAGAATGTGTTTGAATTTGTAGCCTCAGAAAGCTCCATCTAGTGTCGAGTAAAACAGTTTTTTACATCGGTCATGGCGTAATAGATGGCGCTGATAGTTTCTTAAACCCGGTTTTTCAAATGCAGTTTGAGAACCGAGCATTTCTCGGACCTGAAACGTTGATAAATCGATTCCTTGAGCCAAAAAATCCCTAATCTGTAACTTTCATGAAAATCGTTGGAGCCGTTTCCGAGATCCTGATTACACGTTTAAAGATATTAGATAAATGAAAAAATTTAAGGGCTCTCCCATACAATATGTAAGTGGGGAGCAAAATATTTTTTTATTTTATTATCTACCCTTGTTAGGTATCATTGAAAAGGGCTTGAAAAGTAGAGTACGAAACCAGTTTAAAAAAAAAAGATCGATAATAACGATTAGGTGGGCCACCAAAGTCACTGTTTTTAGACCTATTTTAAATGGCTTCACAATGAACGCTGAAACTTACGTAATATATATATTATATCCTGTGATTGAACAACAAATACAGAAATCACAATTATTATATAGAAAAAAAGTTATAAGCAAGTAACCTAAAGGATTTCTAAATGTTGGCGTGAGATCTCAGTTTGGCGCGAACGACTAGTCATATTCGCTGTTTTCTCGTAGACCCACTATTTTGTCCCACTGGTGAGTCCACGAGAGTAGTTTCTCGTAGAACTGATTGAAAAGCTAGTAATTTGTCCCACTAGTGGGACCACGAAGGAGAGTTATTTTTCGTGTACCCACTGATTGCAAATCTACTCATGGCACTGATTATAACTTAATTCACTTTTAATAGTACAGGTAAAATGAGACTAAATATGACTGTTAATAATATGGTATATGGTATATAATTTTGGTAGGACTCGGCAGCAGATCCTCATTTCTTCGATGTACAAATTTTGCTGCCAAAACATGCTGTTTTGCCTGTATTACTACTACTGTTTTAACTTTTTGTTTTTACTGTTTTGTAATCAGAATCAGGTCCACGAGAAATAGCTATCCCATGTTGTCCCGTGGGACAAATTACTAGATTTTCAATCAGTGGGACGCGCCCGGACGCACTACCTGTCGCGCGCCTCGGCCACTGCTGCTGCACCCTAGTCGCGCGTTTTTCAATACTACATGTCCCCATTCTTCTAGAGACACTCGACAGACTCTACAGCCTATACAAAAACGTTGGCAGCGTGGTAAGCGACGCAGGCGCGCCGCACGGATTTACGCTCGCCGATACCTTTGAAATTAAACAAAAGCACGGGCTATCAACAATATATTATTGATGACACATCACAAGGGCGCCACGGGGCATAGTTCGAACCAGTAGCCGCAACCGCAGCGCTTGGGCTCGGAGCTGTGCAGCCACATGTATTCCAAGTGCATGTCGTGGGGGTTGCAGTTGCACGCCACTATGCGGGAAGTGAAAGCACTCGGGACCAGGTTGGGTCGCTCGCGGGTGCCCGGCCCTGGAATTTGATATAATTAAACTATATACATTTATACAGCAAAGATAAGTCTAAGCCTACGTTACATACAAGGCATCGAGCTTGTAGGTTATTTGAACCATATAAATTATCACAATATTACTGAAGTCCTGTCTCTTACAATGAGTTTGGCCCAAGAGACAGTTCTCCCGTCATCTCTCTTCCCTTTTTTAAGTGGAATCTGCATTACATGTACTCTTCTTGAAGGAAGAGTTGTTAACATTTTTTATTTCTTTTGTGGTCTTGATTAGATTGATCAATGTTACGTAAGGATAATATTATATTCTTTTATTTTTGGTATGGGGTCGTTTAGTAGAGATTTTTTCTTACGTCTTTTATTATTGTCTCACTAGAGTGGTGCCATACCTGTGTCACAGGACTCGCAGAAGACCGTAACTGCAAGTAGGGTATTATAATTTTAAAAAATTTAACCCTAAAATGAAATATTTTAGGGAAACTAATTGCCCTCGTCTTTAGTTTCCCGAATGGTATAATCTGGGAGTCTTCAAGTCAAGAGTGAATAGGTACCTTCTAGGCAAGCATGCTACATCTTCGGCCGCATCATCAATTCCATCAAGTGATATTGTGGTCAAATGATTAGGTGATATCGGGCATAATACAAATAGACTGCCGTAGACCACCTGCGCCGCTAACAAATAATTTTCTTTAGTAGCTACGTAGTGCAAAGTGCATTGCAATGATGAATTTACAAGGATTCAACAAAATATACAAGGAACCAAAAGTTAAGATTTTTGTAGCCCATGTAACAACATTTTTAGATTTATAAGAAACCCAGTAAATGTATTGTTTTTAGTCATAACTTCAATTATCGTTGATATTGTCGCATTAAGACAGTAGTGTCATTGCATTCTGCAATTTAATAATATAATGACTAGTTGGCTCGCTGTGGGTCCTGGCTTTGATTTCCAGCAGGAGCAGAATTTTCCATCCCAAGAGACATTGTCATTTCTGGTTCTGGATGTGATTGTATGTGTGGCATGTAAATGTTTCCAGCAACCACGATACTAAGGATCATCATAATCGGTTTACGCAGAAAAAAGTTCTGGGGCAACACATAAATAAAATAAAAAGTTACAGTCCAAATGAGGACGTCCTTCTTTTTTTGAAGTCGGTTAATAAAAAAGGAGCTAACAAGTTTAATTGTAGTTTGTGAAAAATCATAAGGAATAAATACATTTTCATACAAGCACCTCCTATCATTTTTGACTTAAGTAGGTTGCTTTTGTTATATTTTTGTGTTCACCATTACCCAATTAGAGTTTGGATTTTATGGAACTATGACCTTTGATCAGCTTAGGAGAGAACTTCCTATTTTACGATACGTTGATAAACCGTAACGTTATATAATTTAAAGGCAATCAAAGCTTTAAAAACCGACTTTACCGCTTTATCTTCGGAACCCTTGATCAGATTAAATGAATCAATTACGCATTATTGAGGATAACTCAAAAACATCTCATCAGGTCAGATCTTCAACCAATCTAAATGGAACTACGTAAAAAAAAATTTGCTAAATCAGTTCAGGCGTCTTCAAGTAATCGGTGAACATACCTAAAAGATTCCGACGATTTGAGAACCTCCTCCTTTTTGAAGTAGGTTTAAAAAATAAATTAAAATTATATTTTTACTTATTCACAAATACCAGGCGTCTTTAAGTAATCGGTGAAAATACATAAAAAGATTCCAACGAATTGAGAACCTTTTTTGAAGTCGGTAAAAAAAGAAATGAAAATGAAATTTCACTTATTCTAGGAATCTCCAAATCCTGTCTCGAGGAGATTGTCTTTAGTCCTAGAAGTTGGAACGTTAGATATCAAACCTTTCTTAAGCGGCTGGATACGGAATGGGTCGCAGTCCCCCGCAAGGTGTGCAAGAAGCTCGCGTTTCTCTATGCCAGTGACGAGATCCAGCGGGTCGTGCATTGAGCCGTACCATCGCACGCAGGTCCTTTGGAAACGAGACAGTGCACGCAGCGGCAACATCTTCACCTAGGGTACCTATAGATATAGATGAGAGAAGCTAGTTTAAGTTGGCTTGGATGGTTCAGCTCTTCCGTTTGTACGTGCGTACGTCCGTCCCTCCGTTCGTCTGGTCTGTCTGTCAAAAACATTCAGCTTTTAGAAGCGAAAAACTTTCAGGGAATAATTAAACGCAAAAAAAATCGACTTCGCCGCTTATATATTGGTTTTTGTTGATTTTCTCAAAAATTGCTTGATCAATTTTATGGGACCACCTCTGAAGTATACTCTACCAAGCAAAAAAAACAACAAAATCGATTCATAATTGGCGGAGATATCGCGTAACATACATACAAAAAGAAAACATACAGTCGAATTGAGTACGTTGAAAATGTAGGCGAGAGATCTAAATTCGGGGCGAACTATTAGTTTATTTTTGACTGTTAATTTAAGGTTGCCGTTGATGCAATCGATACTCGATTACATTAATGTTACTTTTTCTGTGTATGAATGTTAAGCAGCTGTCCACTGGGTAAATTAACTATTGCATATGTTAAATGGAACTATACTCACACGTGAACTGACTCATTAAATAATTCACTAATTTAAAAATAGATGCTGTATCTGGAGGTACATTAAAATCCGAATCACGTATCTCGATGCATCAAGGCGAACTCGGTCTGGGCCAAAGCTCTATAAATGCGCAGCCATTAACTACTTTGCGTAATTACTATAATAAGTCGCGTAATCGTCTGATACATTTGAAGCAATCAGGCATGAGAAAAACTACATTACGATATTAAGTTTGTTTGACAGGGTTCGAGTCCATTTCATACTTGTATGGTTTTTTTAATATTTTCAACCGTCTTCAAAAAAGGAGGTTCTCAATTCGACTCGGCGTTTTTTTTTGTGTGTATTTTACGAAATTTATTCGCCAATTATGAATCGATTTTGATGTTTTTTTTGTTTGGTAAAGAATACTTCAGAGGTGGTACCATATATATTTTTTTGAAATCGGTCAAGCCAAAACCGAAATATCAGCGATGAAGTCAGTTTTATTAAGCTTTGCTTGCATTTCAATTATCACGATTCAAATGGTAAGGTCAACGCTTTCACACTCATAGGCCTATTGACATTGAATTCTATTACTTGTGTCATGAGTGCTGGAAAAATTGACATCACTCCCAAAACCAAAAACACAAACTACCTGGAGAAAACATGTGTTTCCACAGGGAATCGAACCCGATACTCACTGCGATCGCACACCCAACTTGGCCAACGGCCTTCGTTTATCACTTAAATATTATATTATTATTTGTTCCCCGAGCATTATAATCTGGATGTCCACAAGAGTGAATAATATCTGATCTTCTACGCAAGCATGCCACATCTTCGGACGTATCATCGCTTTCCATCAGTTGAGATAGTGTCAGATGCTTACCTATCGAGCATAAAAATAATCTCTTGGGTCCGAATACAAATTCTACTGTAATTTAGGAATTTGAAATTTTTGTCTTATTAAATTATCAACGCTCCTTCAACTTGAAATTTATCAATTTCCTTTTGCAATAGGAGCTCCAGGACATGGATGTCCTGGTGCCCCTGTAGGAGTATTTAGTAGGAGCTGGAGGAATAAGCGCCTTTTTGCTTGGATTGGTTTGAACATTTTATCTAGTAGATTGTTATCCTACTTCCTACTAATAATCTAAGAACAGGACTTTCATTCCGTAATGTGTAATTAATAATAAAAGAAAAAATCTATTACGTGCAATTAGGTCAAATATCAACCATGTAATGATGCTGCAAATACTTTAATTTTTTTTTTCGCACTCACACTCACAGCCTTGTTGGTCACACACTTTGGTGGTCCGCTAAGGACAAATAGCTGAAGAAAGAATTAGACTATGTAGTTTCGTGGACATATCCTCCGAAATATTTAGCTCTGTGACAGTTTGCAGCGAAAAGCACGCACACACCAACAGGCATGCTTCATCAATGATTGGATGAGGTTACGTCCGCGCATCCGTATTTATTTTAAGTCCGTGGGAACAAGCTAAGCAAAATGTGTCTTTCGGAAAGTTAAGGCATCTTTCGAAGGAGTTGGGATGGATTTGAATTATCAAACTACTGTTGACAGTGTAAAATGCGCAAACCACTCTTAGGGGAACGTCAGTGTAGGTCTAACCACCCCGAATTATTAGGCTGGCGTTTTGTTCACTATTTGACTTGTTCGTAAGTGATGATGTGGTCAAGGATGATAGATACGCTAACAGAACTAGCTCTCAAGGATTTTGCACGCCTGTATTTTCAGACAGTAAACTTGACCCACTTAGTGTTAATAATAGGTAGTATAAATACTTACCAGTTAGTTTATACGTTACAGTTTTGATAAGGATTAAAATAAATTTGTAAATTTCTTCTGTGTTCGGTGTTCTCCAAGTATTTTGTTAAAATGACGTACAAGCGACAGTTATGACAAAAAGTCGATATTATTTTGAATTTTTATGTATGGCCTGTATAACAATTTATAATAAAAAGTTAATATATCTAGGCATCAATGGGATAGTAAATGTATCTATTTATTTACTTATACTCTACTCTAATAATTTTAAAGTTAAACAAACAGTAAGTAAACGAACTATTTATAAATGACCCAATTTACATAGTCATTAAGCACATCCAAAACAAAGAGAAATTACATCATCATATAATGAAACGATCGTGGCAAGGTCGCGCACTCCCAAAAAAGTCGTCCGCATTATAATGCAAGTGATCTTTGTGCGAGATCAATCATAGCCTACTTGCTCTTATTACCATATTATACACATAATTTTAGTAGGCTTCTTCGTCTTCAATAAGTAATAGAATAACGCAGCATTCAAAATGAACCGGTTCATACGAATACGATCTCACAAACGCGCCCCGCACATTTAATGCATCGCTCGAGGCATGATAGAGGCGTATAAAAACTCAGCCAGACATGATTACAGCACATTCAACTTGAGGTCTTCTCGTAGTTTAGTCACTGTCATTATTCCAACAATGGCTTTTAAGGTAGGTCTCGTATAGACGTATTTATATAGGTGGAGATGTTATATTAGTTTATAAGCTTTGCAAGATTTACTATGAGTGGTTTGATTAAAGGTGTGTTTTGTTTGCAGCTGGTAGTGCTGGTTTGCGCGATCGCCGTTGCCCAGGCGGGATTGATCGCACCCGCGACGTACGCAGCGCACCCGGCGCCGGTCGCATATGCCGCGGCACCCGTGGTGCACGCCGCTCCGGCCGCGTCTTTGGTGCATGCCGCACCCGTCGCCTACTCCAGCCCTGTCGCCTACGCTGCTCCCGTCGCTAAAGTCGCCGTAGCCCCCGTCACCAAGGTCGTCGAAGAGTACGACGCCCACCCTCAGTACAGCTTCGCGTACGATGTCCAAGACGGTCTTACTGGTGACTCCAAGACCCAGCACGAGAGCCGCGACGGAGACGTTGTTCACGGATCTTACTCCGTTGTCGACCCCGATGGCACTAAGCGTACCGTGGATTACACCGCTGACGACCACAATGGTTTCAACGCTGTTGTTCGTAAAGAGCCCCTCGCTCACGTCGCCAAGGTCGCCGCGGTCGCCCCTGTGGTTGCTAAGGTCGCTGCCCCTGTTGCCTACGCCACTGCTCCCGTCGTCCACGCCGCTGCTCCCGTCGTCCACGCCGCTCCCATCGCCTACTCCGCTCCCGTAGCTAAGTACGCCGCTCCCATCGCCTACTCCGCTTCCGTAGCTAAGTACGCCGCCCCCCTGACCTATGCCGCGGCTCCTGCCGTGCACGCCGCTCCTCTGGCTTACGCCGCCGCCCCCATCGTGCACGCTGCTCCCGTGGCCAAGCTCGCTGCCCCTGTAGCCTACTCTGCCTACCATCACTAACAACCGCGTCCTAGTCAATTGATGTAACAATAGCATTAATTACCTAAATTATTATGTGCTAAAGTTATGATATAAACGATAAAATAAAAAGATTTTGTACGTGATAAATTTGTATTATTGGTTGATAGTTCTTCCGATTACTGTAGTATAAATGTGCTTACATAACATACTTATTATCAAATATCTTGACCAGTTACTACTCAGATGTCACTCTGTCAGGATTCTGTATGTGTACCTAATACTCAAATACTAATTTATTGATAAACTTTACTTACATGTGTAAAAGATTTTTTGACATACAATACAATATAACTCTTTATTGACACCAAAAGATAAATACAGCTTACAGAGAAAATTATAAAATATAGGTACAATGGGCGGTCTTATCGCTAAGAGCGATCTCTTCCAGACAACATTTGGATGGAAATATAAACGAAAAGTGAAAGTAGGGATAGTGGCGCGATGAAATGAAAGAAATAGATTAAAGAAATAATAATACTAAAATTATAAACTACATAAACAATACATACCAAGCAATTAGCAACAAGGAATTGGAGGAGTCAAAGAACTTGAAGTTTTCTTTCAGATAAGAAGGAGTAAAGGGATTGAAAAGAATGTTATAAAGAAAAGAGAGTAAATGAGTATTCCGACGCAGCCGAAACTCTAAGACGTAGTCATATTTACGGAAGCCGTAAATAAAACGAATACAAAAGTTAAGACTCAACATGAATCCAAAGGTCTATTCGCCTTTGAACTCATTAGACGACATTAAAACATAAACGCTTTCACACTCACAGCCGTACAATAAGTTCGATGACTTGTGTCGTGGATGCCGGAAACATTCACATCCCACTAATTACACGTAGAACCAGAAACACAAATTTTCCTTGGGGAGAAAACTTGTGTTTCTCTACCGAGAATTGAAACCGATACCCAATGCTTAAAAGGTGAAGGCGCACTCAACTAAACCAACGGGCAATACAATACAATAACTCTTTATTGACACCAAAAGATAAATACAGCTTACAGAGAAACTTATAAAATACAGGTACAGGCAGTATTTTTTTTGTTGTGTGACATGCTTGCCTAGAAGATACCTATTCACTCTTGACTTGAAGCCTCCCAGATTATACCCTTCGAGGAACAATGACGCAGGCAATGAATTCCACCCCTTCGCTGTACGGATGATGAACGTAGAAGCAAAACGTACAAGTTAATTATTAAATCTGAAAACCGTTAATAGGTAGAAAAAAAAAAGTAAGAAACGGGAAATAATTATCGACACTCGATTTTTGTGACAGACCCACTATCTACAAACAAGCTTGTATGGAACCCTCGAAGCGTTAGTGATACATCTTATTGTTAGATTTTATTATTGTTAGCAGTACAATGAGCATACTATTAAATCAAATTGAAACTCAATTTACATCTTATTTAAAAACTGGTTTTAAGTAAAGCTTTAATTAAATACTCTCAGTACTCTAATTGCAATCTAATTGCAAGTCTTATGAACAAACTAACACCAAGCATGAAATTAAAGCTTTTTCATTATTATTTTCTCAATTTAACATATTGAACTGCCCGTTGGCTTAGTTGGTTGGCGTTCGCCTTATAAGCAAGGGTATCGGGTTTGATTCCCGGCGGGGACACACGTTTTCTCCCCAAAGAAAATTTGTGTTTCTGGTTCTGGTTGTGATTTTGTGTATTATGTGAATGTTTCCGGCACCCACGACACAAGTCATCGAACTTAGTGTGGGGCTGTGAGTGTGAAAGCGTTTATTTATTTATTTAATTTAGCAGTATTTGATTATAAAACTGTATCGAAAAACCACTGGGTTTATCTCGATACGCTTCGATTACAATTCGCAGCGCGCACTACCTATTTAGTTATATTCAATTAAAATTAAAATATTTAATAAATATGTTTATGTATATATGTCTATATAGATAATATATGTATGTATATATGAGTACTATGAGTAGTTAAATGTATGTAAATATATACATATATATATTTTTGGTATTTTTTGGTATCTTAAATTAAACATTTTTTTTTTTTTATAATACTATATACAAATTAAAGTTTTAATTGTAAAATAATACAACTTTTTACCGAAGATGTGCACTACCATATCAAAATATCCTCGATACACCCAGGTTAACTGGAAGAAAATGCTTTGTAGCATTAAGTTCGCCTATGTAGCTACAATACTGTTTGTGCAATAAAGAATTTTCTATCTATCTATCTATCTATTTGTGTTATAAATAAACTCTTCTCAGCTCTCACAACAATCTCTATGGACATGTCAGGTCATATAAGTAAAAAATCAATAATTACCCTAGAAGGAATTTGAATAAGAGATTAAGTGATTTAAGGATGATAGAAGTTTATTATTTAGCAAAAACTCAAGTCTTGGATCATTGACTAAGAAGAAAATCACCTGAACAAAGATTAATCGGCACTTGAGATCAGTTTATTATACGCATTAAAAATAGAAAAAAAAGACGTGTGGCACTCGGGGACTGCCGCGGTAAAGCTATTGCATAGCATTTTTTATCAACTTATGCAATTATTATTATATATTTATTTTATTTATGCAGTAATTTTTTTCCTGCCACCTAGAGGCGAGTTTTTGAACTAAAGAGACAAGCGTGATATTTCAAAAAAGTAATTAAAAGTTCTGCTATTCATCGATAGATGGCAAAACTAAAAAGTATCACCGCTGTGCCGGTCGGAGTGGGGGTGTTAGGTTATTTCCGTTACGGAATTTCTGGATTCGGTCTCCACGCTCAAGGCCCGCGATAGAAGCTATGAAAATTAATGTATTTTTAATAGCTTAAAAATAAAATAATTTTAAAAAAAATATGGCAAACCAAAAAATAATTATAATATTCCTATAATCCGTTCAGAACGTACAACAAGTATCT
Organism: Lomographa bimaculata; assembly: GCA_948107665.1. Lineage (NCBI taxonomy): Eukaryota > Metazoa > Arthropoda > Insecta > Lepidoptera > Geometridae > Lomographa > Lomographa bimaculata. The sequence continues at coordinate 8,343,716 of OX403604.1, read as the reverse complement.
ATTTCAATTCCAACGAATCTTAAGATCTTAACAATAACAGATAATTTATATTGGTTGCATCAATATATAATTTATTTTCGTTGTAACTGATCTTTAGATCAGATGGGTTCAACAATTATGATCGGTTAATATGAAAATCTGATAACATGATCCGTTGGGACCCTATTAATATGGACTACATAATTCTTGATGGTAATTAGTAATTTTTTGGAGTTTGCTGAACTTGTCATCTTAAGAGGTACATACTCCAGCTCATGTACTATTAATTTGAATGTATTTTTTTTTTATTTGTGACATTCTAGTTTTTGACCACTATCTCACCTGATGGTAAGTGACGATGTGATCGAAGCTGGTAAACACAAGCAAGCCAGGCGAGCAACTCACAAAATGCTCTACCACCTCTCAAATGTCACCTGATTAGCACCACCCGGGGACCACGTGTAGGGAGTCAGACTTAAGGGGTATCCTCCTACGGACGTGGGTGACTCAGCCTCCAAAAAGCTGCTATACTCGTATATCATTCTTTGCTAGGTTGTTGATGGTGATGGCAAAGATAAAAATAATTGATGGTGATAGTTCACTTTTATCACTGAACCTGATTGATTTTTTTTAATTCTCATTTATTAAATAAAAAACCTGTAACAATACCGTTTACAACTTATAATTAATAAGTGCTGTGTGCCAGCACGAATAATTATATTAAATAGAATTGCTTGCGAGAAAGTGCATCATCGCATCGTTTCGTTAATGTCAATTTGTTGGAGATTTGGTCATCGCCTCTACGGTGCTTGAAATGAATTAAATAACATGTTCGGGAGCACAAACGCTTTTGGTTACATTAGAAGCCGGCTGCATTTCGGTTCAGGCTCCATTATATCATCACAAGCGATTATAGAGCGTGTCCTTAGCATAAGGGCGCGTTTAGCGCGATAGAATAAGTCAATTACGTTCGCGCGCCGCGATATGTTAGAAATGCATAAAAAAAAAAAAAACTTAGTAACGTATAATAAAGTATGATATATAACTGTTAATATGTATTTAAGCAAATACAACAAAAATATCCTAATTAAACTCAAAAAGGCATAATTTTCGTAAATTTTTTATCAAGTAAAACTAATTCAATCGTGAAAGTGAATAAAATCTGGTTTAAGATATTTTATTTTCTCAAAAAGAATAACATTCAGTTAAATGAGAAAATGTAGGTATTTAGACAGTATTTTGGCGTCTTTTAGGTGCATTATAACATTATTTATACAATCTGATCAAATGAGGGTAGGTTAAAAAAAGTGTTCACTAATTATATGATATTCGTTCGACCATACTTTGTTTACACACAGAACAAGTGTCACTGGAAGTGCCGAGTTTTTAGTTTTAGTTTTGTGGTTACATAATTATTATAATAAATTATTAGGTTTTTTTTTTGATAAGAATTTAACAAATTAGAAAGAGATTTTAGAGAATGCATGCAGCTAATATGTTATAGCATACCAAGTTCTAATCAAAAGACGAAATTATAATTAAACTTGGAGCGGAGCATTCAAAATAATCGTAATTGGGCCTTTCATGGCCCAATTACGATAATAATATTTGCTGCCAAACAATTTAAATTTAAAAACAAAAATAACGAATAACATTTTTTTGTGTTTTCCCTCACCACTTTTCGTCACACGAAAAGGTTGTGATCAAAATTGTAATGAATCAAAGCTTAAGAAGTTTCACCTCAAAAAAAAATATCTAAATCTAAGTCATAATCGAGGTGGGAGCTAGGATGCCACAGACAGACACACAGGTACACGCTACAAACTTATAATGGCCCTTAATGTCGCAGGTAAAAAATCCAACGGTATCTATCACAAATCTCTAAATTGTGAAGTGATTTAAAAAAGTATCATTAGTAATGTTACCGACTAGTTTTAAGTAGCTGAACATAATTCTTTCAAAGCGACGTTGCCGTTCTGATCATCTTATCAAATTCTTCTGTACATCGAGATAGGAAACAAACCTACCGTTTGTATTCTCCTGTATTTAAAGTTCAGAACAGTTGACCCGATCATACATTTTTTTAACTAAAAAACTATGAAATTTTGTTGAATAGTGTTGGATTTTGATACTAGAAATTGTAGTATAAGTAAAGTTCGTCTAAAGTATAATATTTTTGCTATATGCGTGAGAGCGTACCGAATATTTATCTACTTATGTCTAATAATGATTATTATATGTAAGTATGTATATTGTATGTATATACGAAATTGAAGTAGGTAGCAATGAAATTACCTTATAGGCATATGTCAATAGTTACGATATTATTCATATAAAGGTATTATATAAAAAATAAAACGTAAAGTAAATATTCTATAAAAAATCATTTGTCCTTGCACTTTACCTTACATTAGAAGTGTCAATGGGCACAATCGAACTATAGATCAAAACCTGTCTTCAAAAGGCTGTCGTTTAGTATCGTGCGCCGCGGGCGTTACATACTCATATAAAAACTCCGGTGTGTTTTGATTTTTTATCATACTCATTCAATAGCTCTCCTACCTAACTACTTCTAGCAACAATGGCATTCAAGGTAAACAAAAAAGAAAAATTAAATAAAATTGATTTGATTGTGGAAAAATTAATGATGACAAATAGTGCAGTTGTTAGCTAATGTTTAATTGAACCTTTTGCAATTTCCAGTTGGTGGTTCTATGTGGTCTGGTGGCGTGCGCCAGCGCGGGCCTGCTGCCCGCCGCGCCGCTGTACCACGCCGCCGCACCCGTGGCCTACTCGGCATACGCCGCGCCCGTTGCCAAGCTCGCCGTAGCGCCCGTTGCTAAGCTCGCAGAGGAGTACGATGCGCACCCTCAGTACAGCTTCGCGTACGACGTACAGGACGGTCTCACCGGTGACTCCAAGTCCCAGCACGAGAGCCGCGACGGTGACGTCGTGCAGGGCTCCTACTCGGTCGTCGACCCCGACGGCACCAAGCGCACCGTGGACTACACCGCTGACCCCCATAATGGCTTCAACGCCGTCGTGCACAAAGAACCCCTTGCTCACGTTGCCAAGGTCGCCGCTGTCGCCCCCGTGGTCGCTAAGGTTGCCGCCCCTCTTACCTACGCCGCCGCCCCCGTCGTGCACGCCGCTCCAGTAGCCAAGCTCGCTTACTCCGCTCCCGTCTACCACTCTGCTCCCGCTGTCTACCATTCTGCTCCCGCAGTATACCACTCTGCTCCCGCAGTCTACCACTCTGCTCCCGTCTACCATCACTAAAGTGATACAATTCATTTATACCACAGATACCTGCTAAGTAATGATAATGATTTGTAAATAAATTATCTATAAGGAAAAATAAATTATTGTTACGCTTAATTGACTTTGTTACTGTTTCACTGACTCTCACCATCTAAATTCTAACTATAACTAACTTCAAAATTTAGGATCTGTTAGCTCATAAAGAACTATAAATACTGTAACCTCCCGAAATTTGTCCATTGAATCCCGTTTATTTTTGCAGCTGTTACATAGATAGAAAAAAAATCATGGCTCTTTACAAAGTCCTAGACAAAAAACTAACATTTCGGAGATGGTATACTATTTAGTTCGTAAGCCATGATTGTATTACTTTTTGTCTAAGACCATCTCCGAAACGTTAATTTCAAAGATAGTAGATACACAATTTTTTATTTTATATCTGATTGATAATCGTTTAATCACTATCTCATCTATTGGTAAGTGATGATGTGGTTGAAATAGTCAGCTTCCAGTAATATAATAGAGACTGTTGGTGGCGCTTAAAAGCCAAACTGAATTACCTTGATTCCATAAATGGGGAGCCAGTTTGCTTTGGGATGTAACCCACCAAGTAGATCGGCATGTCCATAGGATAAGTACAATATTAGCGACATTAATCTTCCTAAACCGGATGAATGCAGCTACTTAGAAGCGCCGTGGATATACTACAGCCAAACTGTTCAAGTGGTTTAAATACGGAGAGTAAAATAAACATGACACAACACCATAAGGCTGAAATAACCCGTATGGTGTTGAAACACCAGGGATAGGAAAACCCGCTAAAACGACGCGTAAAGCTTGATCAAAATGCCGGTAATTTTTGGGCTCAACATACTTTATTCATAGGGCTAAACTCTAGTATTTAACAGATGGACACCGGCAGTAAACACGTAAAATCCTTGTGCAACTTCAATTTATAAGTCGAAAAATGTACGCATTTGAAACCTCACTTTCGTAATTTACTGTCGACTACATTCGAAATTCTGTTCACTCAATCTCTTCTGCTCCCAACACTGGGCTATGGTGACTGCAGTTTCTTGAAACCTTTAAAAAAATAATCATATCTATCTAGTAGGTTATCAAAACTAAGGAATTTAAAAGGTGATTACATAAAAAGTAGGTTAACATTTTCGGTGTTAGGTTTCTTGAATTTTTAGGACATTGACTTGTTATTCTCATTTATCTAAAAAAAAAGCCCGTAACAATACCGTTTAAAGATACTTTTAAACGAATAAGTACTGTGTACCAAACATGAATAGCTGTATATTCTTTTATGGTGAAGCATGCGTGAAAGTGTTTTTTAAAGCGCATCGTTAAAGTAAACAATTAGTAGGTTTGAACTGCTCGTTGGCTGAGTTAGGTGGCGTTCGCCTTCTAAGCAAGGGGTATCGGGTTCGATTCCCGACTGAAACACAAGTTTTCTTCCCAAGGAAAATTTGTGTTTCTGGTTCTGATTGTGTGTGTGATGTGAATTTTTCCGGCACCCACGACACAAATCATCGAACTTAGTGTGGGGCTGTGAGTGTGAAAGCGTTTATGTTATGTCTAATGTGAGATTTGGTCATTCGCCTCTACGATGCTTAAAATTAATTAAATAATAAGTTAGGTAGCACAAACGCTTTTCACAATGGTTTTCGCAGGCGATTATGGAACGGGTGCTGTAGCTTAGAGGCCCTTAGCGTGGTAAAAAAATTCGATTACGTAAGATCTCACGAATTATGCTCATGTATTGATTTATGTTTTTCATAAAATTCTCTAATATACTAAAATATTGGTTAAGTAACGCATATTAAAGTATGTTTTCTAATGATTAGTATTTATTTCAGCCAACTCAACAAAAAAATCCTAAATCAACTCAAAAAGGCATAATTTTCGACGAATCTATGGAGTGAATCTCAATCAATCTAGCTAAATGTATGAGCAAAAATATCTATTTAATACCTTTAAAGGAGCATTTCTGTATATATATATATATATATATATATATATATATGTATATATATCATATATATATATATATATGATTAGTATTTATTTATTTCAGCCAATTCAACAAAAAATCCTAAATCAACTCAAAAAGGCATAATTTTCGACGAATCTATGGAGTGAATCTTAATCAATCGTTAAACTAGCTAAATGTATGAGCAAAAATATCTATTTAATACCTTTAAAGGCCTTCAATACCTTTACAGCATTATGTATACAATGTGAACAATTGTCGATTTACACATCGACAACGCGTAAGTCACGCTAATTCCCGTTTTAATTTTTAATTTAAAAGTTCAAAATGTGCGTGAGTTTTTATCAAATTATATATATATATATATATATATAAAATCAGGATCTCGGAAACGGCTCCAACGATTTTCATGAAATTTTGTATGCAGGGGATTTCGGGGACGGTAAATCGATCTAGCTAGGTTTGAAAACGTCATTTTATCCGTGTTTTCAGACAAGCAAAGCTCGGTCATCCGGGTACTAGTCTCTTTAAATTAACTCCCCAGGTATGTTATGTATGTACTTATGCTATGTTGTATTTTTATAAATATATTCTTATACACATGCACAGATGCACTTACTCACTCACACTGTCTCACGCACACACACACACACACACACAAACATCTATACTTCAATATGTTGTATTGTCATATCAACTAGGAGAGTAAATAATAATTAAAATTATCTAGGGAAACTACCTGACCCGGAAAACGTTGTGTTGTATATACGTTATTTCTATGAAATATATATATTTTTTAATAAACTGACACTATAAATGTGTGAGGATGAAGAAAAAAATTAAAACAAAAAAATATTACCAAAATATAAAAAAAAAATTGGATTGGACCACCCTTAACATTTAGGGGTATGAAAAATAGATGTTGACCAATTCTCAGACCTACCCGATATGCACACAAATTTTCATAAAAATCGGTCGAGCCGTTTCGGAGCAGTTTGGTAACAAACACCGCGACACGAGAATTTTATATATAAGAATAAAAATAAATTTATGTAACGGAATTGAATAAATAATGGAAAAGAATGAAACATATAAAAGAAAAATAATAAATATTCTATAAATAAATCAAAAGTCCTTGCACTTTACCTTACATTTGAAGTGTCAATGGGTACAATTAAACTATAGTTCAAAACCTGTCGTTTAGTAGCGTGCGCCGCGGGCGTTACATACTCATATAAAAACACTGGTGTGTTTTGATTTTTTATCATACTCATTCAATAGCTCTCCTACCTAACTACTTCTAGCAACAATGGCATTCAAGGTAAACAAATAAGGAAAAAATAAATTAAATTGATTTGACTGTGGAAGAAATAATGATGACAAATAGTGCAGTTAATAGCTTATGTTTTATAGAACCTCTTGCAATTTCCAGTTGGTGGTTTTGTGTGGTCTGGTGGCGTGTGCCAGCGCGGGCCTGCTGCCCGCCGCGCCGCTGTACCACGCCGCCGCACCCGTGGCCTACTCGGCATACGCCGCGCCCGTCGCCAAGCTCGCCGTGGCGCCCGTCGCTAAGCTCGCAGAGGAGTACGACGCTCACCCTCAGTACAGCTTCGCGTACGACGTGCAGGACGGTCTCACCGGTGACTCCAAGTCCCAGCACGAGAGCCGCGACGGTGACGTCGTGCAGGGCTCCTACTCGGTCGTCGACCCCGACGGCACCAAGCGCACCGTGGACTACACCGCTGACCCCCACAATGGCTTCAACGCTGTCGTGCGCAAGGAAGCTCTCGCTCATGTCGCCAAGGTCGCTGCTGTCGCCCCCGTGGTTGCTAAGGTTGCCGCCCCTCTGACCTACGCCGCCGCCCCCGTCGTGCACGCCGCCGCTCCAGTGGCCAAGCTCGCTTACTCCGCTCCCGTCTACCACTCCGCTCCCGCTGTCTACCACTCTGCCCCCGCAGTGTACCACTCCGCTCCCGCAGTCTACCACTCTGCTCCCGTCTACCACCACTAAACTGGTTCCAAAGTAATTCTCAAGACAGATATATAAATAATATTATCTAGTAATCATTATTTGTAAATATCTAGCTAAGGAAAAATAAATTATTATCTACTACACTAACCTGAATTTATATTACTAAAAAAAATATGATAAATTACGATAAGAAAGACCTATAACAGCCGAAGCATTTTAGTAAGTTGATTATTAACGCTTGTTTGTTCATTGTCGTTATATTTAAACTGTTGGCCTATCTTCATTCTTATAAGCCATGCCATAGTTAAATGCTCATTACCTGATATTTTCCTAATGTCTTATGATGAGCTTATTTCGATAATTCAAAACGAACTAACTTAAGAACATTTTAGAAGGCTGCATTAAAATCTATACAGCAGTTTTAGCCTGAACCTAAAATCAAAGCAAACACAAACTCATATATTACAGACTATTCCAAAATTATGTTTTTGAGTTCTACTACTTCAATGTCGCCGCGTAAACAAATTTTAAAAAAGGTACACGGTCAGCCTAAGCTTAGCGTATTTACAAACTTGTGCTTGACCTTAACAAAATCTATACAAATTGGCATGTTTTTATTGTTGAGGTGTTTCAACGACAGTACAAACAAAGACACTACAAAAGTACTCCACAAGATTTGATTATTTACATGCTTAAGCTATCTAATTTGCAATTTAGTATATTGAGTCTGAAAATGATAAGAACTCAAATCACTCTGAGTTAGTAACGCCCTAGGCCTAAACAGTACAATACAATAACCCATCCTCGAGGGATTCATTACTAGAAGCCATTAAAAATCACCGCTATTTACGTCCTGGCTACATCGTTAACACTTGTCCTCAAGTTTCACTGGCACTTAAATTCTTCAAACTCGAATTTATAAGCAGTCATTAAAAAATGCCACTATCTGTCTCCTAACTCAATCATCAGCGTCATGGTACCAAATTATTGTATTGGCATCCAAGCTACTTAAATTTGAAAAGTTATATTATATCGATATAACAATGAAATGTAGACTAGCGTGTAAAATATAATTTATTGGATTGTTCGGTTTGTTTGGTTTTTCTAGAATTTATTGGATTGTTGGTTATGACGTAAATAAAATAACGATCCTTTAATTTCCTTAAACTGCACATGAGTCAACTGGGCTTCTAAAATCAAACATGAGTTTTAAAAATTGTTTAGATGTATATAAATAATCATAAATAAACAATGACATGAATAAAATAATAGATATAAGTTATATTACACTATATTATACGTATACTAAAAACATATAAAATTGATTTAATATAAGTGAATAATGTGTTAAAAACGAAGTATCTTTGCAATGGAATCCTAGACGGATTGGACTATGCAGATATTGTAGACTTTGATATAGGAAATAAGCTACTCTAATCCTGATTAACGCGCGCAAAGCCGCGGCAACTACTTTAATTATAAAAACATATTCGTCTAAATACTCGCCTATCACGCATAAATTGTCACAGTCACAAAACCAACGAAGCAATCAGATATTTGTGGCTATCAAATGTAGGGCACCTTATTTAATTTGTACATCATCGCTAGTAGCAAGCGTAGTCGCGCTACGAATATTTGCGTAGCTCTTTCGTAGCATACATTATGACGGAATTGCTACGCTATTATGACGCACAAAATAATTATATTATTTACAATTTTACTTCACAACATTTTGCTTCGGTGCAAATCATGATTTAAGCAATTCTACATCTAAGAGCGTTAAAAGGGGTGAAAACGTTTGTATGAAAGTTCTTTGTTTTGAATTTATAGAGATAAAAACTGGTATTTAAGTAGTTCATTTAAAATTAAAAACTTAGCTATAATTTTTTTTTTGTCAGGTTTACTAGTGGTGCAGTGGGGGATCAATTTTTCATTCATTTCATGTCGAAAGTTTTTTATTTATGAAGTCACACTGATGGAAATTGGTATTTGAGTTGTTTATTTAAAATAAAAAATTAGGATATCAATGTTTTTGGGGAACGGTACATTAAGGTCGTGCAATGGGGGATGAAAGTTCACATGGAAAAAAAAATTTTTATAAAGTTAAGGCGATGAAAATTCTTTCTGAGTAGTAGAAAGAAAAATATTTTTATTAATAGGTCCTTACAGTAAATTAGAAATAGCTACTGTAACGTGTAGTTAACTATATTATAATCACATTAATATAAAAAATCCGAAAGTTTGTGTGTAAATGTGTTAGTGTGTAAGTAACAGATAAACAGATTTGGCTGAAATTTCTAAAGTACATAGCTTAAGCTCGAGATTAACACATAGGTTACTTTTTAACAGAATTAACGTTAAAGCAAAGCCGCGGGTCACGGCTAGTAATATAATCAGGTATTGTGAATTTATATTATACCTGCGGGTGTAATGGAATAGATTATAAATGACGTAGTATTATATGTAGTCAAGGATTTTGTAGCTAAAGTAATCGTAGGTTTGTTTCCTATCTCGATGTATGTAGTACATCATAAGTAACGTAATGGGAAAGACAATATCTGTGGTACCTCCTTTATAAAGTAGTGAAGACAAATAGTGGCAAAAGAGTTATGACATAAGATTGAAAAAATGTCTGCCTCGGTTTTGTGTTATTTTTTAAACTTGTGATTCTTCAAGTGTTAATATGATAATGGTGGATTATTAAACGTTAATAGTTCTTGAACGTGCATGTAAAAGTGTAGGTAAATCATACAATATTAGACAACGTGATATTCGTTCAGTCTGAGTTTCGGAAGTCTGGAGTCAACCAACATAGTCCAGAGTTAGGAGCAAAAGATATTGAGCACGCACAAATTCGGTTACAGTAAATTATATTACCTGTTGAATGAGGTTGCAGATTTTACGACATATAAATTAAAGTTGAGGTCGGAGGAGGAGAATATTACTGTCTATAATTACACCAAGTTTTTTGCGTGTGGTGCTATGTGATAAATGCTAGAGTTGAACTACAAATAAAGTATGTTGACAGACTTATAATTTATTGGTAGTTTTAGGCCCAAAAAGTACCGGCATTTTGATCACGCTTTGCGCGTCGTTCGTTCCCGATGTTAACACCATATTATGTTTACTTTACTCTTCGTATTCCAAGCGCTTGAACTGTTCAGCTGTAGTATAGCCAGAGCGCTGCGTAACTCCATTCATCCGTTTTAAGAAAATTTGAAACATTATGAAAGTCAAAAACTAAAATCTGACTACCGGTAAAAAAAATATTTATGATGGATAAGATAGCTTTTTACCGCTATCTCAAACGATGAAAACTGACGATGCGATCAAAAGTAGCATGCTATGTAGAAGATACTTACCTATATTTAAAAACAAGATGTTCTTCGTCATATTTATGTATATATATTACCAGGCTTGTTATAGGGGAGAGGCGTACAAAATGACATACTAGTTATAAAATCGGTTATGAAATCTTTATTTATTGGCAATTTTGAACTCTTTATGTACCTACATATTCTTTGGTTTATTACCTACTGAATTATCTCAGAGATCATTCAACTTAAACATAAACATAAAAATTATTAAACATTTAAAAAATATTTTATAAAAACCGTTTTGTCCACACTAGGCAGGTAAAATGACACACGTGGTGTGGACAAAATGACATACAAAATTTGTACTGAAAATCAGTCCAATATTTGCAGAGTTCACATGAAAAGCTTCAGTGAAAGCTTGTGAGAAAGAGAAATAATTTTCACTGTAGGAATTAATTTCTAAAATTATTGAAATATTTTTAGCTTTTTTCTTTTAAACAGATGGATTTAATATATTTCTTTCGGCACCGGAGATAGCACGCTGACTGGAAAATTGTTATATATGCCTTGGAGTATCAACTTAGGTGATGTGGGAGTCGCAGGTATTGCAGCAGCTGTGTCAACAGATCGGGCCGTTGAAAGTGGCCCTGGGTTGTCTACGGCTGATATACTCTCAACTATCAGTGATGTTGAACTGCTTTTTTCCGCCTGAGATGGACTTGTTGAGAATATGATTAAGTTTTTTGCTGCCGTTATATCTTCTTCGAGCTTTACCCGATCTTATTGAGTGAGGATGTTTGTTATTTCAGCAGGCTCAAATATATAAACAATTATTTTGAAGAAAAAAAAGATAGGTGGGTCAAACGACATACTATGCCATTTTAACCGAACAAGGGGTGTGTCATTTTGTCCACTTTATAACCTCAAACATTAGAAAACAATAACTAAAAATATAATAACAATTTTTAGGCTTCAACACATTCTCCGAGTTATTTAATAAAATAACTATAAACTTAAGTCAATAAAAACAAATTAACGTAAAAAAATACTTACTTTTGAAAAGAAACAAAATCCATCCGAGTAAAACTTGTGATTGCAAAAATCAGACAAACACGCATACTCATTACACGGTCAGACGGACGCAACTGGCGTCAACACAGGTTGCGATTTGTTACTACGGCCCTCTGCAGGCTATTGCGAATACTAATATGTCAGTGGTTTAGGAGAAAAATAAGTGTGTCATTTTACCCGTCTATGTCATTTCGTACGCCTCTCCCCACATTTAAAATGGCATTTTGAAGCTCTCTTATTTGTTTGAAACCCACTTTCAGTAGTTGACGGAGAACGTTCAAGGGAATTGCATGGTTTTATTCCCGCATTACCGTTCTCCAACCGAACATTTAGGAAGATGGCAATGCGGCTTCCTCTAATGGTTGAGATACCTACCACACATACGTAGCGTTTCGCTTCCATTTTTATTATTAGAAGAAGAATTCACTACTATAACCTTTTTATATACCGTTTATGTACATGAACAAAACATATTATATATGCGTAACAATAATTTATTTTTCCTTATATATAATTTATTTACAAATCATTATCGTTACTTAGCAGGTATCTGTGGTATAAATGAATTGCATCACTTTAGTGATGGTAGACGGGAGCAGAGTGGTATACTGCGGGAGCAGAGTGGTAGACGGGAGCGGAGTAAGCGAGTTTGGCTACTGGAGCGGCGGCGTGCACGACGGGGGTGGCGGCGTAGGTAAGAGGGGCGGCAACCTTAGCGACCACGGGGGCAACAGCGGCGACCTTGGCAACGTGAGCAAGGGGCTCTTTGTGTACGACGGCGTTGAAGCCATTGTGTGGGTCAGCGGTGTAGTCCACGGTGCGCTTGGTGCCGTCGGGGTCGACGACCGAGTAGGAACCCTGCACGACGTCACCGTCGCGGCTCTCGTGCTGGGACTTGGAGTCGCCGGTGAGACCGTCCTGCACGTCGTACGCGAAGCTGTACTGAGGGTGCGCGTCGTACTCCTCTGCGAGCTTAGCGACGGGCGCCACGGCGAGCTTGGCGACGGGCGCGGCGTATGCCGAGTAGGCCACGGGTGCGGCGGCGTGGTACAGCGGCGCGGCGGGCAGCAGGCCCGCGCTGGCGCACGCCACCAGACCACACAGAACCACCAACTGGAAATTATATGCAATAATCACGAAACCTATATTAAAAGCCTGCTTCAACTCTAAGGAGTGTGCTTATGCTCATGGATTGCTTTGGATTTTATATTGGATATGGAAAATATACTAAATAAAAAAAAATAAAGAAATACTAAATAAACATTTAAATAAAAAACCAGGCAAATGCGAGTTGAACTCGCGCACCGAGGGTTCCGTACAAACCTGTAGGTATATAAGCAAAAGTTAAGGTATTTTTATTGCTAAATGAAATTATTATATGATAATGTAACTAAAAATGTATGCTTTTCGCAATTTTTCCTTTTTCTGTGCTATAAGACGTTGCTTCGTACCAAATTTCAAGATTCTGAGATCACGGGAAGTGCCCTGTAGGTTTTGATTCCCTTGCAAGTGTTAAAAATTTGCAGCATAAACGGCTGTATCTTTTGATTGCTTTGGTTTTTTGATAAGTTTAATTTTTGCACAGCTCCAAGAGACAGTAGACCTGAGTATTTGATATGAATTTAGGCTTGATACCTCTTCGCGTTCCTGAGAAAAAGGGTCTTGACAGATAGACAGACGGACAATCCTATAAGGCTTCCGATTTTTCCCTTAGAGGTACGGAACCCTAAAAATATATATGGGTCAAACGAATACACATTCAATGTTTTTTTTTATCGACTCTAAATTGCCAATTCGTGCTTATTTAAAAAGTTCAGTTTAAGTATCGAGAGTTACTTTCGATCTGGATGAAAGACAACAAGTAAATTCTTTTTCTTAAACCGTTTACTTGGTTAAGTAGTAATCAAAATTTGTCCTACAATTTAGAACAAGAAAACGATACCAATCCTAGATCCGCATTTAAGATTTTTAAACAAGTTGAATTTGACGAATAAAACAATGATATAGGAAGAAAGTCTTAGCTTGGCCACTATGACTGAAACAAAATGGATTGTTAGTTTGTTAACGAGCTAATAATAAATACTGTATCATAAATGCTTACTTTGAATGCCATTGCTACAAGTTGATGTTGTATTAGTGGTATGAATGAGTGATTGAGATAATGTGAAGTAAAATCGGCAATGTCTGATCATTTATAATGGTGTGCGTTGCCTGGGGCACATACTGCTCGGCACGGCTCTGCCTTCTAATAACTGGTTATGAACTTCAAAAGTTCAGTTTGACGACCCAGTTGGCGCAGTGGACAGGTGTACGCCCGCTGCGCCGTGGGTCCTGGGTTCGATTCCCGGCAGGAGCACAAATTCCTTCCCAAGGAATATTTGTGCTTCTGATTCTGGGTGTAATGTGTGTGTGATGTGAATGTTTCCGGCACCCACGATACAAGTCTTTGAACTTAGTGTGGGGCTGTGAGTGTGAATGCGTTTGTTTTTTTTTTTTTAACCAACTTTGACGAAGCACAAAAATGTAATGAAATGAAATAAAACAAAAGATTATCATTTGATGTGTTTATTTTTTATGTTTTCTTTCTAAGCATAGTTCACTGTTTGAGCCGGTATCTATCATTTTATAAATTAAATCATTTACGAAAGCGGTCCTATTGGTAAAATTATGACGGTGAACATTTCTAAAGTTCTTTCATCGTCATCATTTTCAGCCATTTTAATTACCACTGATGGAACGTAGGCCTTCTCTTACAGGGAATGATTCTAGTCAATAATTGACTATGACGGCCTAGAGTGTTGGATAACAGTATTGTTTATAAATACAGATTAGTATTTAATTGAAGTTACCTAATACTATGGATTCGTTACTGACTATGGATGGATGAAATTAGCTAATATTATTTGTACATTTCACATTAGAGCATCAGGCCTCAAAATGTGCATACGTTCTATTATTAATCTTGGCCTACTATCCCATACCACATCATCACTTGACATCATGTTATACAGTTGTCAAACGCTATTCGATAAGAGACAGAATATGTATACTAAATATGAAAAATATACAAATTATAAATAAAAAATTACATTCATTGTGGAAGTACAATAGGCTGTCTGATTGCAAAGCCGTCTCTTCCAGACAATCTTTGGATGGACAGTAATAGAAGTAGTTAATATACTTTATTATAAGTACTAAGATGCTACTGCAGTTGTACAAATATATCGGCGGTTGTTTCACTTTCTATCAAGTTAGCTCCTTGCTTATCTATTGTGCCTCTTTATTCGTTTATTTATATAGTCAATTTTTACACTTAATGATTAAAGCTTTACAATTGTTCTAATGTTTATTTATTTTTTACAAATAAAATTCGGACGTATGGCAATTGAAACAAATATTTTTTTGCACCGTGACTATCACATAAAAATAACTTTTTCAAAATTAGTCAACCTATTAAGTTTTATACCTACCTAGCTTATTTAATTTTATATCTAACCACATACAAATCGATTAATCTTGTAAACACCTGTAAAAGGTATTTGTATATCAGAACATGTATGTATGACATTTTTTATTGCCTTATAAAATGTTATATTCATTGTAATAAGTGTACTGTTGGTGTTTCTTAAATAAATAAATCAATGTTAATCGGTAGATATGTACCTATAATTGTACAAACGAAAAATACTAAAGAGAACATCCTTCTTTGATATCGTTTATCAAAGTTGGTAGGTATCAATACCAACTGAAATAATGAAACATAAACATAAGCGTTTTCACACTCACAGCATTAACTTGGATGATTTGTGTCGTGGGTGCCGGAAACATTCATATCACAAACACAATCACAACCAGAACCAGAAACACAAATTTTCCTATGGGAAAACTTGTGTTCCCGGCGGGAATCGAACCCGATAATCTTGCTTAGAAGGCGAACGCGCACCATATACAAAGCCAACGGGCAGTTCAACCTAATGGTAACACGTGTAATATATACATGACATATATAATAGTATGTTGCACTTTAATAGATAGATATAATGTCATTTACCTCAAGTTCAGCACGCCCTCGCCACGCCTCAGGCATTTAGCTTTAATATATAATCGATGGACGATTCAGAAGTTTTATCATTCGTGTATTACGACCCAGTCTTAACACTACTAGTAGCAATGGCATTCAAGGTAAATAATCATTATCAAAACTAATCAAGAACGAAAGTGACCATCACATCACACATATAAATTAAAATAAATTTTAGATAATATAAGCAATTGGCTCTTATACAAGTGTTCAGATATTATACTGTTCCGTACACTTTATTATCCTACTATAATATTAAAAATGCGATAAAAATTTTGTGTGTGTGTGTGTGTGTCAAAGTTCTCCGTAACGAATAAACCGATTTTAATGAAATTTAGAGGTTCTGGAATAACACATAGGCTACTTTTTAACTAAATTAACGCTAGCGAAGCTACGAGGCACGACTACTATAATTATAAAATTAAAAAACACGATACATACACATTTTTACATACACTTTTTTACCATCTGAAATTAATTGTTTTTTGGAGGGTTGATGGCAGGTATATTTTATTTATAAGTAGACCACAACAGAAATTTAATTCCAAATTTTAAAAAGTAACGAAAGTAATTAAACTGCACAATATTTGAGTCGATTGGTTTCCTGGCTTTAAATACGAGGTTTATGTATTTTATTATATTAATTTATTATATTATAAAAATAATATGATATGGTAGTTGAAGATCAAACGAAAATACAGTTTTGTCATCATCGTCATTCTTCACCAATTAGATGTAGGCTCATGAGGACGATCCCTAGACAGGATTGTGATAGTAAGGTCATCATTGCATATAATTTTCAGTTGGTGGTACTGTGTGGTCTGGTGGCGTGTGCCAGCGCGGGACTGCTGCCCGCCGCGCCGCTGTACCACGCCGCCGCACCCGTGGCCTACTCGGCATACGCCGCCCCCGTCGCCAAGCTCGCCGTGGCACCCGTCGCCAAGCTCGCAGAGGAGTACGACGCACACCCTCAGTACAGCTTCGCGTACGACGTGCAGGACGGTCTCACCGGTGACTCCAAATCCCAGCATGAGAGCCGCGACGGTGACGTCGTGCAGGGTTCCTACTCGGTCGTCGAGCCCGACGGCACCAAGCGCATCGTTGACTACACCGCCGACCCCCACAACGGCTTCAACGCCGTCGTGCGCAAGGAGGCTTTCGCTCACGTTGCCAAGGTCGCCGCAGTCACTCCCGTGGTCACTAAGGTCGCAGCCCCCGTCGCCTACGCCGCTCCCATTGCCAAGTACGCCGCCCCTTTGACGTACGCCGCCACCCCTGTCGTGCACGCCGCTCCCGTGGCCAAGCTTGCTTACTCCGCTCCCGTCTACCATTCCGCTCCCGCTGTCTACCACTCTGCTCCCGTTTACCACCACTAAATAATTAAAACATATAATCAACAGATTTAAATATGGTGATAAAAAAATGACGACTGATATAGTCATAATAAATTATTTATTACATGAATGTCGTATTTTAATCGATACCCAATGTACCTACTTGACTTTATAACCCTATGCCCATCTAACAACAAGACCAACTGACAAACGTCATCCATTTATGGTTAACATACCTCCAGTTCGCTCGAAGCGTTTTGCTTCTACGTTCATCATCCGTACAGCGAAGGAGTGGAACTCATTGCCTGCGTCATTGTTCCCCGAGGGGGACATCTGGGAGTCTTCAAATCAAAAGTAAATAGGGATCTTATAGGGAAGCATGCTACATCTTGAGCTAGACCATAGCTTTCTAGGTGAGAAGCTTAAAAAATCGACTCCACCGCTTATATTTTGATTTAGGCTCGATTGATTTCGGTGGGACCACCTCTGAAGTATAATCTACCAAACAAAAAAAAATATCAAAATCGATTCATAATTGGCGGAGATATCGCGTAACATAAAAAAAAACATAGTCGAATTAAGAACCTCCTTTTTTGAAGTCGGTTGAAAAAGCAAGAATTTGAAAAGTGCAGGAAACGAAAATAAATAAATCACAATATACCTTTACAGACATACCTTATAAAATACTCGTAAGTACTCGTAGCTAAGTACTTATGAATACTAACGTAATGCAAAAAGAATTTGTTGTACTTATATGATTTTTTTTTTACAACATCATCAACTTGTGACGAGTTATTTAAATAAGTTCAGCATATGATGATATTCTTTCTATTGGATGCGCATTCCACAGTCCAACGACAAAAGTAAATGAGCTGTCATTGAAGAGGATATTGTAATAAGATTATAGGATGTGAGTATTCCGACGAGCGCGATAGGGAAGCTACTTGAGCTTGAAGCGAAATTTAGAAATGAGGTCATATTTGCGCAGGTCAAATATATAAATAGAGAAATTTTGTAGTCAATCAATTTTGTTTAACTGGTCCTCCGTAAGATCTATTTAGTATTAAAAAAAAAGAATTCAAACAAATTCACACTCACAGCGCCACACTAAGTTCAAAGACTTGTATCGTGGGTGCCGGAAGCATTCAAATCACACACACATTACACCCAGAACCAGAAGTACAAATAACCCTTGGGAAGGAATTTGTGCTCCTGCCGGGAATCGAACCCAGGACCTACAACCCGTTAATTGGATATATATCTTATTTATCTCTGTATATAGTCAAGAAGATAGAGATATTGTGCCAGCATAGCTTTAGTTACGCCAAGTAGTGAGACAGTTCCGAAGTCTTCTTAAAAATCCAGTAGTCGCATACATTTTTCGTCTGACTGCATCTAGCTGAGAACCCCATGTAAAGCACCGGTATAAATAACACCCAAATTCATCGCAGTTGCACTTTATGGCGTTACGGGATCGTGGTCCAACTACTCTGCCCAATCAGTTGGACCACGGGCCTTCGGTAGGGACAGTGGTCCAATGTTCATGGTATTGTAATCTATTAGCAGTTCCTTGAGTTCCTTACTGTAAATAATAATTCGTATTGTATGTCCGAAACAGGCAAACTGTTGTGACAACCTATCTGTAACACCTTTTTACACAGTTCTACAAAAAGTTTTTTTTATTTATTTAATATAGCACTGCCACATCATTCATATTAAAATTAACAACAAGGGAATTTTCGGATATGTATGACAATATCGGCATGCTTATCATTTGCCAAATGTACTCAAAAAGCAAGAAATAATAAAATAATGAAAATAAAAATAGAATACCTACTTAAAATTTCTAACAATACAATAACTTTAATTTACTTTGAAATTTTACTAAGGGTCAAATGTACTTTGTGATTGCGACATATATCTCAAAAGTTTGAGATTAAATACTGCAAGAGAATTGCTGAAAACATCAAGGTCACTGTTTTTTTGAAACTATTATATTCATTTGCGATACGTGAAGTGGGATTTTGTAAGCCCATATTAGTACGGTAAGTTTATTTTGATTTTGATTTTGAGGTAGTAAGCTCCAGTTAATTTTACAAACAATGCAAGCTGCCTACAATTAACATTTGCTTTCATCGCATTGATTTTGTAATGTTTTGATATGGACAATTGATTTAACTCGCCACGACTCGATTCTGCTAAGCAATATACTGGTCAATGGTACTGTAGCAGTCCAGTAGAATCCAGTACAGTATTTTCTAAGCTTTATTTACCAAAAACTGTCACCAACTATCACTTAGGTACAAACCTTTTGCTATCAGGAAAATAAATTTACTTATTATATATAATAGTTGACCAACAAGTTTAAGCAAGTTTAAGTCAGAGTAATGAAAATATCCGTGAATATGATCGAAACCTTGATATCCTTAGGGAGTAACCATTATGTACAAACTAGCCGTGCCCCGCGGCTTAGCCCGCTATTATCAAGTTAAAAGTAGCCTATGTGTTAATCTTAGGATTATCCTAGGATACCTCGGTATAAGCTATGTACATTCCAAATTTCATCTAAATCCGTTCAGCTATTAAAGCGTGAAGAGGGAACAAACACACTTACACACAAACTTTTGTATTTATAATATTAGTAGGATAAGACTAACCGATCCGCCCCGGTTTTGCTCTGGTGCACAAATATAAGATCAGGAATAGGCAATCATAATTGTCACTAAAATAAAAAACTAAAATATGGCATTGTGGACTTTTTTATCAAGCCAATAAACGCTAAAATATATTACACAAATGTAGGGTCTTGTTTTTGTAGACCAATGTTTCCATGATTTTGATGTGATATTTCAACTTTACACTTCCGTCGCTAAACCCGTTACCAGCTCGGCCAAAGACCCAAGAGCCAAGCTGACCCGACACTATACCGAAGATATCCCGGACATCAGCCTATATGAGATTAGGATGGCCCTCAAACAGCTGAAAGACAACAAGGCGTCGGGTGATGATGGAATCACATCTGAGCTTTTGAGAGCGGGTGGAATACCGGTACTCAAAGTCCTCCAAAAGCTCTTCAATTCCGCGTTACTCGGAGGTACTACGCCAGAAGCATGGAACAGAGGCGTGGTGGTGCTGTTCTTCAAGAAAGGTGATAATACTTTGCTGAAGAACTACAGACCCATCACGCTTCTGAGCCATGTTTATAAGCTGTTTTCGAGGGTCATCACGAACCGTCTCAGTCGTAGGTTTGATGACTTTCAGCCTCCCGAACAAGCCGGTTTCCGAAAAGGCTATAGTACCATAGACCACATACATACGCTGCGGCAAGTAATACAGAAGACTGAGGAGTATAACTTGCCATTATGCTTAGCGTTTGTGGACTATGAGAAAGCCTTCGATTCGATCGAAACGTGGGCGGTGCTTGAGTCTCTCCAGCGATGCCATATTGACTATCGGTATATCGAAGTGCTGAAGTGTTTGTACAATAACGCCACCATGTCGGTCCGAGTACAGGAACAGAGTTCGAGGGCGATTCCACTACAAAGAGGCGTGAGACAGGGAGACGTCATTTCTCCGAAACTGTTCACTGCCGCGTTGGAAGATGCCTTCAAACTTCTGGAGTGGAAAGGGCTCGGCATCAATATCAACGGCGAGTACATCACTCACCTTCGATTTGCCGACGATATCGTGGTCATGGCAGAATCGATGGAAGATCTCAGCACAATGCTCGAAGGCCTCAATCGAGTTTCCCAACGGGTGGGCCTTAACATGAACATGGACAAGACGAAGATTATGTCGAACGTCCATGTTGTGCCCACTCCAGTATCACTTGGGAACTCGATGCTCGAAGTTGTTGACAAGTACGTTTACCTAGGACAAACGGTCCAACTAGGTAGGTCCAACTTCGAGAAAGAGGTCAATCGTCGAATCCAACTCGGCTGGGCAGCGTTCGGGAAACTTCGCAATGTCTTTTCGTCTAATATACCTCAATGCGTCAAGACGAAAGTCTTTGACCAGTGTGTGTTACCAGTGATGACATATGGTACTGAAACTTGGCCTCTTACTGTGGGCCTTATAAATAAGCTCAAAGTCACACAACGAGCCATGGAAAGAGCTATGCTCGGGGTTTCTCTACGAGATCGAATCAGGAATGAGGAGATCCGTAGACGAACGAAAGTCACCGACATAGCCCGGCGGGTTAGCAAGTTGAAGTGGCAATGGGCAGGGCACATAGTACGTAGAACGGATGGCCGATGGGGCCGAAAAGTTCTGGAATGGAGGCCACGTACTGGCAAGCGCAGTGTCGGAAGACCGCCCACAAGGTGGACGGACGACATAGAGAAGGTCGCAGGAAGACGCTGGATGCAGGCCGCTAACAACCGTTCATTTTGGAGATCTTTGGGGGAGGCCTATATCCAGCAGTGGACTTCTTGCGGCTGAGATGATGATGATGATGATGATTTCAAACCGGTAAGAAAACGCATGTTAAGGTGTCCCATTTTATGTGACTGAGATTGTTATCATTACAATAATAATCTACAACGTATGTTTATCGAAATAAAACATAGCCTATGAATACTCAGTGATAATGTAGCTTCCTTGGTAGGAAAAATGATAAACTAGTTCGATTTACAAGTGTAAAAGATTTTTGATAATCGAATGTGTAATTTCGGAAATTACCTCTTAGATACAAACTCATTAACATTAAAAAAAAACTTTTCTAAATTATAACATAAGTTACACGTTAAAATATCAGTAAAATTGAAACTAGTCCAGCGCTCTTCAGGTTATTGGTGCGACTAATAAGACACCCAATGCAATTTTTTCAACAAGAATTTTCTTCTTTCACTGCTGATTTTGCGATAAATTAGAATCAATACTCACAATATAATAGACAATGGATACAACTGAGAGCAACGGTAACACCGCTACTTTCAGCTGCTGTTCTATTTGCAAACATATTCTTTGAAGAGATTCGCCACACTTCTATGCATTCCAAAAAATTTCATAACAATTGGCCAAAAGTCAAGTACGCGTTCGAATTTTCCGCCATTGACAAACTCTAGCTCATTTCCAATTGCATGCACATCCTAGTGACGCGCTAATACAATACAAAACGCGATCTTGAGGCTCTGTGTCACAACCAGCTAGTGGTATATATACCTCGGGCAGATGAGACGGGAGCATAGTCCAACCCGACTTCTCTCAACACATCATCCCAAGAACAAAAAATGGCCTTTAAGGTAATTTTGTTTCAAAGTTTTCGTCTGCAAGCGATTTTCTTAAAATTTTCCGATTTTTCTTAATCTTTGACGAGCTTTACCGATTATTTAAATACTTTTGCACTTGCATTTGATATTAACAATTTTAATTTTTTTTTCTTAATTTTTTTAATCTAATTACAATTGAATGTACCGATCGATATAAATGATTTACAACTTAAATATAAACAAAATTAAGAATAATTAGAAACATTAACTTTTCTTAACAGATGATTAATATAACTTACTTACCATTTACTAATCATAATAATCTCTAATCCAACTTAAATATATCATTAAGTGCATCTCATAATATCATGAATTCTTATAGAAATAAGTTGCCATCAAGTTACATAGTTTCTTAACTTTAAAATGTTAGTATCAAATTTTTATGATTTATCTGACTTTGCTAAACACAATTATTCATAATTTCAACGAAACATTAAAAAATTCGGCTCTCTAACCATATTACCTTGTTTTAATTGCTTACTATATAGCTGTGGTCCACGGTAAATGGTGCTGCATCAGAGTTTAAAGAAGTCTGCATTGACGTTTCACTTATTAAGTATCAATATGAAATTAATAATTAATACAGTATAATTAAGAGTTTTTTTTTCTAAATTTCAAACATAATTTTTATTTTTTTTTTCTAAATGTACAATGACATTCGCAAGCAGTATACAACTACTGTCACAACTTTTCTTAAATGGCTGAAACAAAAGTGTATTAGCATTTGCAAAGACATCCGTTACAAATAACATTCTTTCTAATTCCGGTGTTCCACTTTCGAACTTATCAGCGTGAACGTGATAACAATAGCCGGCCACGATGTTTTCCGTATATATTATTTTATCTATGAGTTGTTTTGTGTTTTCTGCTCATTCAGATGCGGCAGACGACGCCTCATGCCCTTGAAGAACAACTCGAATGTGTTATCCTCTTATTTGTAATTTCTCAGCGCACGAGCTTGCGCAATTGCACTAGAATCGCCCTCACTAAATAGTGTCACTGTTTCAAGTACAGCTGTTATTATGTGACGCACATACATAAAAATCTTTACGATTGGTCATAATAGTGTATGTTGTTGCAGTTCGTCATCATCTCTTGCCTTGTGGCTATGGTGCGCGCCGGCAACATCCCGGCGGCAGTGGCGGTAGAGCCTGTGGTCACGGCGCCAGCGGCCGTGCTGCCCGCGCCGCAAGTCGTCGCGAGACTCGAGGAGCTCGACACGTTCCCTCAATACAAATTCGGGTACCAAGTGAGAGACGAGATCACCGGCGACATTAAGAGCCAGACGGAGGAGAGGAGCGGAGACTTGGTAGTGGGAGAGTACAGCCTGAACGAGCCCGATGGCTCTGTGCGTATCGTGACATATTCCGCCGACTCCGTGAACGGTTTCAGAGCGTTGGTACGCAATGAGCCATTAGTGAACGCGCCCGTTGTGGTCGCTGAGCCGGCCGCAGTTGAGCCCGCAGTAGTGCCCGCCCGCATCGCTGCCCAGCCCGTGGTTCCTGCTGCCCGCTACATCGCCGCGCCCGCGCCTTTGTTCGCTCCCCGCTACACTGCCGCCTCGTTCCCCTCGCCTCTGGCTCAGTACGCGTCCTACGGAGGATACCAGCCGTTTGCCAGACTCACCGCTGCGCCCGTATCATACCCTGCCCCTGCCTCAGTCGTAGCTGTCTAACATCTGCACACACAAGGACTGATAACGAATATTAAATGGCTAATATTTTTTTACCTAAAACAATATTTTATTTATTTTGAAGTTGAGAGTATTTTGATCTTCACACAAATAGCACTTCCATCACCATCTTACTTTCTTTCTAAATGAAAGTTTATTTGATGTTAAGTGTGTTAAGTGAGTCTCCAGTTATCTTAAAGCATTTCACTTTTACGTTTATCATCCGTACAGCGAATGAGTGGAAATCATTGTCTACGTCTTTGTTCTCCGAGCGGTACAATCTTGGTATTTTCAAGTCTAGAGTGAATCTTCTAAGTAAGCTTGTTACATGTTCGGTCGCATCTTCACTGATGATGGTGTGATTCAGGTGATGTAATCAAATGCTTGCCTATCTAGCATAACAAAACAAACGTACGGTGCTAAAATCATATAACTCTTTTTTGCTTCATCGGATATAAATAGTAGTGAACTTGACTTGGTCGCGGCGCTAGCTGATGAGGTAACAGTATTTAAATGCTTGCCAAGACTAAAGAACATTTATCGGCTTTAGGCTAAGAAAAAGGTGCAAAGTATTGTTATTAAATACGTGAATCGGACATTTAATCCAGTTACTCGAGTTTTCAGCAATACAATAAAAAAAGATAAAAATATAGTAACCCACCTCTCTACGGCATGATTAAACGGAGTGATTACGTTATCTTTGGGCATGATCATAAATTATCATCAAGATAGGAGTTAAAGATACGCATTGTTTAGCTACAAAATATTTGTAAATTATACATACACACATATACATGAATGAACACATAGAATGAATTGTCGTACATTCTCACACGTATGGTGACTACAGACAAATCATAATAGTTCGGAACCTCCATGCTTACAGATTTTTTCTGCGGACAGAAAGATCCTCGGGTACAGTATATTCATTTCTATGGAAAGAACATCCTTTGTACTTATAAAGTACTCTGTGAAGAACATTTTTGCAAAGCATGTTGTAGACGACAGTAGACGAGAGAAAAAAACCTCCCGGTAGTGAGTATTCTGTGGACAAAACGGAGTGATTACAATATCTTTGATAAACATGAAATTATAAGCATTTCAGTTTTTAGATTTTAAAAGAAAATTTAACCACAAAACTTTTGGTACATTTTTATTATGTTTTAAATAAATATTTTAATAGTATGTTGTCCCTGGTGTCCCTGGTTAGATTGTATTAATCTAACCAGGGACACCACAGGTAAAAGGTATCCGTTGTTAGATCGCTTGATTAAGCTGGCCACGGCCACTTTTTAAGTTTCATTGGTTAGATTAATACAATCTTACTTTAGGTTATATTGTATTGATGCCAGCTAAAACTTACACCATAAGATATCACCAATTGTAATAACAATTAGTATTTATGAATACAAACTTCGATCATTTTGATAAAATGAGTAAACATTTAATATATTGTCAAATTCATGTACCATATTACAATGAGAGCAATTAAATGTCATGTATGCACAGTAGGATTATAAAATGTTTCAAAATATGTCGTCAACGGAGTTAATTAAATGTTAGAAATACCCGGGGAGGACCAAACAAAAAAGTTAGCAAATTAAGGGAAACAATTCTTAATTTTTAGAAACAAAATGATCATGACCAGGTCGAAAACGTTTTAAAGAAAGGCCAGGTCAAAAGTATTCGCAACCAACGAGCATGTATGAAAAGACTCATGAATGTAGGAGACGCGAAATATGTAAGTCAGGATCGTAGCAGGTGGAGCATGGAGCATGGTAGCATGTGGACTCTGCCTACCCCAATGGGAAAGAGGCGTGACTATGTAAGTACATGTATGTACATGACATATATATGTACTAAATAAAAACCGTTCTGAACACATCCTCCAGGTAGACTGGAGGACTAAAGCACTGTGATTTTATTAATCTTTCCAGGGACACTAAATAGTGTCCGTGGTTAGATTAAAAAAATTGACCCATCTGACCACGTCCACCAGTCTAACTACGGACACTACGATTTAATCAGTCTAAACAGGGCCACTAAACGGTGTTCGTGGTAAGATCAATCTAACTAATTGATCTGACCACGGATACCTAACTTTCCGATGCAGTGCAGTAGGTAAAGTGCTAATCGAAAATTGAAATGAGTTTCCAAATCCTTTCGATATAAGAATTCAGTAAATAAGGAGCATGGGGCACTGAGGCATAACAAATACACCTATATCAGCAAACATACAAGCAGGAGTCAAAACAATATTGACGCCTAATTTTTTTTAATTAAAAATTGACAGCTATTCTTCAGACCTAGCCATTCAAGGCAAAATAGAGATAAACATAAACGCTTTTACACTCACAGTCCCACACTCAGTTTGATAACTGTGTCGTGAGTGCCGAAAACATCGCATCATACACACGCTTACAACCAGAACCAGAAACACAAATCGTTCTTGGAGAAACAGCTCTTTTTCCCGCCTAGAATCGAACTCGACACCTCTGCTTAGAAGGCACCCAACTAAGCCAGTTCAGAAGTTTAAAGAAAATGCTCTAACACAAAAAAGAAACTCTTCCTGCTCCAAAGTCATAGTAAAAGTCAAGTAAAAGAGTCAAGGTCCAGTCATAGTCAAGTCAGGCCTTAGTAAAGTGGTAGAGACTTTACTAGAACTTCTATTGGAGTTTTGGAGCGAAGGTGAAAATCACGTTTTTAAACTTTGTATGATTTGCCTATATTTATGCACGTTCACTAAGTATTAATGGTTAATAATCTACTATTATTACACATTAACACTAGAAGAATCACAGGGTTTTGAAAATTATAAAAAATCAACGACGCCATTTTTTTACTTTGGCGGCAAATCCTCAAAAAAGTCTAAGTTGTACATACTGTAGTGGGAGACAAAACGTAGTGATTACATTTGATTACATTATCTTCGGAGGGAAATCACGTTTCAATGTCAGATGCTTACAAAAAATTGTAAACATTTCTGTTTTTAGATTTTAGAAGAAAATTTATCCACAAAACTTACGGTTCATTTTTTGTTTTAAATAAATATTATATTAATATCTTTAAATATTCGTAGAGGTTTATTTCAAAATCAATATGGAGGAGAAGGTATTGTACGGAGCACTGACTGTGTATCGCGAGCGAGGTGCATTCCTACGGCGACTGGAACAGTTCGAGAAATCCAAAGCATCCTATGATGAAGCATTCAAGAGCACTCCAGAGGATGTGCGGATGCTCACGGGTAGGAGCCAGGTGTGCGCAGATGCTGTGAAGCCACAACAAGCATACTCCGATGCAGAGATTGCGCTCAAACTAGAGCCCAACAACATGATAGCCAAGAACATGCAGGCACGGGCTTTGTACACCATGTCAGACTTTGAGCGGTCCGTCGTCATGAATTTTCGCGGTGCAAGAGTCCGCAAGCAACCACCTTATTTTATGGAAGGCATCAACCAAGGTCAGGAAACTATACAAGACTGCATCGGAGTTAACGCTGGTAATGTCATGCTGGATTTCCTACCGCTGATAAGACAACACGAAGCGGCACGGCTTGATGACGACGAACCGCAAAGACCATTACACGTATCTCGTATACCATTGCCTGAACGTAAACGCAAACTAACACAAATGGAAGCTCGAAAACATTCAACGCTAGCGCGAGTGATGGCTATGAAGTATCTGGGACCGATGGCGTATGATAAATTTTTTCTTCAAGAACTTTCGGAGGACCCTCGATTGAATTCCGCGAATTCCAGTGGCAGTGTGGAGTTAAAAGCAATAGTAAAAGAAGCTTTGAGATCGCTTAGTGAAAGACAAGATATGCTGCGATCACAACGACCTTATTACACTATTAAACTTTCTGAAAAGGCAGAATCTAAGCACCAGAACAAGTACAAAGAGACTATGCTGGTAAGAGAACGTGAAATAGGTGCTAGGACCGCGGAACAATTGTTGAAACAAATCGAGAAGTCTTTGAGGCAGAACCGCGTGATGGATGTTATCACTCTAGCGGAACGTATGCAGCTGTTCCTTGACAACAAAACACCTCGCACTTTACCTGACAAAGATGCTTACACAGACCGATTATACAGGGCAGTGGGTGAGGCTTATCTGTCGCAACATCGTCTATCGTACACACTGAGCGAACGTGGTAACAGACGCCGTATAGCTTTCCTCATGGGACTGCCAGTGGGGCGCCCGCAGTCTTTCGATTCAGTTATGGCCAACTATCCTTACAAATTTATTGATCTTAAGAGTGCTATGGAAAAAGTGGTGGCGACGCTGGACATGTGCGAAAATTCTACGATGAAGTGTTGGCTTATGTACGAATTGGCTCGTCTACTATGTACTCAAAAGAACTATGCGCTCGCCAAATTTTATGCGAAGCGCTGTCAGAGAGAAGCTCAAGACCTAATGAATTATACGTGGTGGCTGAATGGCTGCTTCGTGCTCATGAGTGGTGACATGCAGCAAGGAAATGCAAACGAGGTGCGAATCCAAGTCGAAGAAGCTTATGAGTGGTCCAAAAAGTTACAAGATCCAGAGCGGGTGCAAGCTTTCCTTGCCAAGTGCGCTGATATGGCTGCTGAAACTGTAAGTGCCGACGAACGTAAAGCAATCGTCCAACGCGAACGGCAGATAATTGGCATAATGG
Organism: Lomographa bimaculata; assembly: GCA_948107665.1. NCBI lineage: Eukaryota > Metazoa > Arthropoda > Insecta > Lepidoptera > Geometridae > Lomographa > Lomographa bimaculata. The sequence goes on along the minus strand of OX403604.1, from coordinate 8,315,103 downwards.
CGGATGAACAAAAGGTCGAGACGCAGGTGCTATTTAAGAGGATATCGACTGTACCAGCAGGAAGACGCTTTACAGTGCTTCCCGGAAAACTTAACAAAGAAGATCGTTCCGAGCGTCGCAAGCGCCGCCAACGCGGCCTAACCGTTGTGCCGGGACCAGAAAAGGCGCTGGCAGCACCACCGAGATCTGGTACGCTTGGTTTACAGTTGTTCGATATTTAAAGTTTACCTAGGACATTTTCGAATAAACATTATATTATTATGCAATTGTTACGTATAAGTAATAAAAACTACACTACAGAGGTTTTTTTTTCTCTAAACGAACTGTCAAAAAAGAGGTTATTCTCAATTCTTAGGTAGTGGAATTTCTTTTGTTCTAACATAATTGCCAATGATTTGGCATGTGGCACGTGGCATACGATGATATTATAATCATCATTAGTCGATGTCGTTCCCATGCCTGGACTCGGGGCCTTTTCTTACTGGGCCATAATAGTGGGAGTTGGCGGTACCACGTGAAATGTTCTCATTTCACCTTTATTAGAACACCGTAACTTAAATTTTTTGAAATGCCCGTTGGCTTAGATGTGTGCGCGTTCGTCTCCTAAACAGAGGGTTGGATTCCCGGAAGGAACAGAAGCTCTCTCCAAGGATAGTAATTTGTGTTTCTGGTTCTGGTTGTGATTCTGATTGTGTGTGTGATGTGAATGTTTCCGGCACTCACGACAAAAGTTACTTAAGAGTTGGGCTGTGAATGTGAAATTGAATTTTTACCGACTGCCCAAAAAAGGAGGAGGTACTCAAGTCGAAAGTTTTTTTTTTTATGTGTGTTACCTCATAACTTCTCCCCAAGTGAGCCAATTTCAAAAAAATGTTTTTAATTTGAAAGATGTTGCTTTCTAATTGGTCCCATTTAAATTTGATCAAGATCTGATTAGTCGGTTTTGAAATATCGTCAATAATGCCTATTTTGTACGCCTACTTTGACGATGTTCTCGTTTAACCGACTTCAAAGGTTACCTCATAACTTCTTTCGTTGTGAGCCGATTTTTCAAATCAATTCAATTTATTTATTTCAGATTATTAATCCATATTTTAAAAAATTCAATTACAAATATATAATAATAACAATTTATAGTAATAAATTAATTACATGTCTAATAAAAAATAAAATAATAATAATAATAGATTGAATATTAAAAAAAAACATGCAAAATTAAATATAAATGTCAAATAAAATAAAATGAAATGTTAAATAAAATTAAATTAAAATTAAATGGTATGATTTTGATGATTCTTTTTTTATTTGAAAGCTGGTGCGTTATTCATGTGGTCCCATTGAAATTTGATCAAGATCTGATCTCTAGTTTATGAGTTATAGTCAATAATGCGTGTTTAATACATTAAATCTGATCAAGGTTCCGAAGATAAAGCGATGAAGTCAGTTTTTTTAAGCTTTGCTTGACTAGTGAGCTTTGCTTGTCGACTTGAGTACCTCCTCCTTTTTTGGGAAGTCGGTAATAACATCATGAGGAAATCTATGGAGGTTGGACATTTTCATCCTTGCCTAGGCAACTAGACTGTACCAAAAAACAGTCATAGTTTTTTATCTTCTAGTAGATAAAAATTACACCAAAATCACTGAATTATCATAAACAGTTCCAACAGCCCAGCCAGCTGAAAAGTCACAGGCAAAAATCAGTTTAAAATAAAACTTCCATCTTTAAGCATCTGTAAGCTATATTTATTGTTTAATGCTATTGTAGATTTTTGGATATGTGTTACTCAGTCACGCTAACACTACAGAACCGATTTAGCTGAAATTTAGAATATGATCATAGGTGTACCTCGAATTGAACATGATATTTTACATTATAATTATCATTACTTATACCGTAGTCAACATGGGTGACATTGCAATATCATATTAGTAACTTTTTTGGCACGCAGCTAGGTATGAATAAAAGTATGTCACATCAGGTAATAAATAGTTTATTTACAAAATGGCATTCAAAGTTTTTATAATACGCAGTGTTTAGTGGTGGTAGACGGGAGCGGATTGGTACACTGCAGGAGCAGAGTGGTAGACAGCGGGAGCAGAGTGGTAGACAGCGGGAGCGGATTGGTAGACGGGAGCGGAGTAAGCAAGCTTGGCCACGGGAGCGGCGTGCACGACGGGGGCGGCGGCGTAGGTCAGAGGAGCGGCGTACTTGGCGACGGGAGCGGCGTAGGCGACGGGAGCGGCAACCTTAGCGACCACGGGGGCGACAGCAGCGACCTTGGTGACGTGAGCGAGGGGCTCTCTGTGCACGACGGCGTTGAAACCGTTGTGGGGATCAGCGGTGTATTCTACAGTACGCTTGGTGCCATCAGGGTCCACGACGGAGTAGGATCCGTGGACGACATCACCATCGCGGCTCTCGTGCTGGGACTTGGAGTCTCCGGTGTGTCCGTCTTGAACGTCGTAGGAGAAGCTGTACTGAGGGTGTGCGTCGTACTCCTCAACAACTTTGGTGACGGGGGCAACGGCAACCTTGGCGACGGGGGCGGCGTAGGCCGAGTAGGCCACAGGAGCGGCGGCGTATTTGGCTACTGGAGCAGCGTAGGCCACGGGAGCGGCGTGTACAGCGTGGCTGGCGTAAGACAGAGGAGCGGAGTAAGCTACAGGTGCGGCCGGGAGCAAGCCAGCGCTGGCAGCTGCCACCAGGGCGCTGAACACGACAAACTGAAAAAATACAATTAATACGTTATTTCCTATAACAGTTGGGTTCCTATAAAAATATAGTTACTAGTAAGTAAAACAAAATCTCAATGTTTAACAGGCAATATTTGTACCTTGAATGCCATTTTAGGTTGTGATTAAGTTCGATGGTGAGATTGAACTGCCGAATGTAGAGTACGCTCTCGTTTTATATCCGCCGTGTGTCCACTCGTGACATTCAGATTTGCGTGACGTCACACGTGGTCCGGTAATCGAACCCGCACCTACGAGAAGCTTATTGTAACTTTCGCTTTTAATTGAGTCGTTTAACGAAGGCAAGGTCGCGATCTTCGGCGGAATGTGTCAGGTCGCCGCGCGCCGGTCGCCCGGCCGGTTCCCGCCCGCGTTTGTGCATACCGAAGATTTCGTATCTTATCTCATTATCTTATTGAAGACAAGGTCATCTGTAATCCGTAACTACCTCTACACTCTCTATACTACTTCCAGGTATAAAATTTTTATTAGCGAGTTAGTAAATCAATTGGCATGACCTTTGTCAATATAATTTGCGAGATACATTTTGCTTTTGTCCTACAATTAGCTATGAGCTGTTGAGTGCTGCTATTGAACAAAGTACATTTACTTTTGTATAATTATTTCATCGCATTTTGATAATTTAAGTTATACACCTAAGTTATTGGTGCCTATGCTATGTAGAAATTCAGGACCCACAGCGAAGAGGGCAGACACCATGGGCCCACCGCGCCAACTGGGTCGTCAAACAGTAAGTTATATATATTTTAATTAGTTAAGTTTAATGATAAAGGATTTTTTTCAAAGATAGGTAATGCTACGTTTTTTAAATTGTATACTAGGTTTATTACCTCCTTGATAAGGTTTGTACTTAATAAGTAGCAGTATGATAGTGTCAACATCAAAGTTTGTATGTTGTAAAAAGTATTGTATGTTGTGTGATGACGTGTCATTGACGTGACGGGCATCATTTGACGGGTTCCATGCATTTCAAATACATCCAAATGATATTATTCCCTATCTTATCAACTATAGTTCTCCTATGGATAGTTTGATAGAGTCTAAATGGTTATCCATGGCGTGTAATTAATTGTATTTTATTGCCCTAGTCTTATACCCGTTACACAACCGTGGTCCAGCTATTCAGTTGGATGCCATTTATTTACCAAGAACAGTATAGTAACGATACATTTCCACGAAATCCGGTGACCCGCCATTGAGTATTTTCGATTTTATGACGATGCGGCCGAAAATGTCACATACATGCTTAGAACATTTCTTTACTTTTTTGCTATATTTTAAGAAACTGATGAGTAGCCAGTTTTTAAGCTATTGCATAGCTTCTATCGCGGGCCTTGAGCGTGGAGACCGAATCCAGAAATTCCGTAACGAAAATAACCTAACACCACCCACTCCGACTGGCACAGCGGTGATACTTTTTAGTTTTGCCATCTATCGATGAATAGCAGAACTTTTAATGACTTTTTTGAAATATCACGCATGTCTCTTTAGTTCAGCAACTCGCCTCTAGGTGGCAGGAAAAAAAATACTGCATAAATACAATAAATAAATAATTATAATTGCATAAGTTGATAAAAAGTGTTATGCAATAGCTTTACCGCGGCAGTCCCCGAGTGCCACGCATCTTTTTTTTATGTTTGTATTTGATCTTCTTAAATAGATTATATTGTTTTTATTTTTGCCAAAATATAGCAACGTTTGGTTTTGTCCCGGTTTCTAACAACCGAGATCAGAAAATACATAAGTTTGGTATATAAATATACCAAATTAAAATGGAGCTTACACAATCACGAGGTCAATAAACACACTTATTTGACCAATTTTATGAACATGTGTAATAAAATTGATAATCATTAGCTTTTTATATTTCAATATAATTAGTTTACGGGCTTATTGCCATGTTATTTAATGTACATAATTTGAGTAAACTAAAAAGCTCACTACGAGCCCCCGCACATAAAGACAACTCAAATACTCAAGCCCTCCTAAGTGTTGAATACATGATATGGCTAGCTGTTTTTTAATATTTTTTAAGTTATGTAGTTACCTTACTTAGTTACTTAGTTGGAACGTAATAAAGAATTTTTTTCTCTGACAGACTAGCATTACTCCACTATTTCACCTGTTGGCAAATTATGATGTGATCGAGGATGGTAAACACACTAGGATTAGAATGACTAGCCTGATAGCTACTTTAACATCAATTGGTGATTATGGCGGGCGAAAGATCTTTCTACGGGTAGTGAACTATAACTGTATTAGGAGAGTTCCCCTAAAGCGAGCACAAAAAATGCCTTACAACCAAGGATTTGATCACGATAACCTTCACCAGATGTTCAAGCCCGTCTTGGGATTCGAAACATAACAATTTTCTTGAATATCAACGTTTATAGTAAACATTTTTTTATTTGAATATTGGCTTCGCAATCTTGTACATTTAGCCAGTGTCAAGTATTAATATATTTCAAGTGTATTTCATATTAAAAGTCATAGTCACAAGTCACAGTCAAAGTCAAGTAAAACAGTCAATGTCTAGTCATAGTCAAGACATGCCCTAGTAAAGTGGTAGAAACTTTACTAGAACTTCTTTTGGAGTTTTGGAGCGAAGGTGAACGTTTTTCAACTTTGTATGATTTGCCTACACTTAAGCAAGTTCACTAAGTAGTAACAGTGAATAATACACTATTTTTCACATTAACACTCGAAGTATATCGGTTTTTGAAAATTATACGAAATCAACAACGCCATTTATTCACTCTCGCGGCAAAACCCCTTAATTAATTTAATTGATTAAAAAATTTGTCATCTAATAGGAAACAACTAAGTTAAAAATAGATAAACAATAATCCATGTTTCATACATTTAATTATAAATAACAGTCATAAAATCCTATAAAAAGTACAAAGCAACAACAAAATTGTAATAATTCATCTAAAAGTAGTATGGTCTAGGAGCAAGGAGAGGGGCGGGAGCGGGAGCATAATAGGGCGCTCGGGCTACTATGGGAGCAGCTGGGGCGAGAACGGGAGCTGGTGCTACAACAGGAGCGGGGGCGATAACTCTCGCGGGAGCAGCGACTACGAGCGGCTCACGACGGACCACCGCGTTGAAGCCGTTGATTGGATCAGCGGCGTAATCAACAATCCTTCTTGTACCATCGGGATCGACGACGGAGTACGACCCTGTGACGAGGTCGCCGTTCCTATTCTCCTGGTGGCCCTTATAGTCTCCAGTGAGTGCGTCTTGGACGTCATAGCCGTAGGAGTATTGGGGGAGGGGGTCCACGCGGGCGACGGGGAGAGGGGCCACGATGCTGGCGGCGGCGGCGCCGACTACGCAGATGAATACTACAATCTGAAACAAATATATTTTGATATTAGTGGTAGTCATAGTGCTATCGGATCTTATACATATTCTATAAAATAAATAAATACACGCTTTCACACTCACAGCCCCACATTAAGTTCGACGACTTGTGTCGTGGGTGCAGGAAACATTCACATCACATACACAAACACAATCAGAACCAGAAACATAAATATTTCTTTGGAGAGTAAACTTGTGTTCCAGCCGGGAATCGAATCCGATTCCCCTGCTTTTCTAAGCAGGGGTATCGGATTCGATTCGCCTTCTGGCGAACGCCACCCAACTAAGCCAGCGAGCAGTTCAAACTATGTATAAATACTATATAAATATTATTATAAATATTTCATCTATGTTTAAGATGACACCAAAAATATATTATAATTATGTACACAATGTAATACATTATAATATCATCATCAGCTCATTTCTTCAAACTGCCCGATGGTATAGTTGTGTGCGCGTTTGCCTTCTATGCGGTTAACGGATTCGATTCCCAATGGGAACACAAGTTTTCTTCCCAAGGGAAACTTGTGTTCTGGTTCTGTGTGTGTAACGTAAATGTTATCGGCACCCAAGACACAAGTCACTGAACTTAGTGTAGGGATGTGAGTGTGAAAGCGTTTATGTCAATATAAAATAGCTTATTAAATTATTCACAAATTAGAAAGCAATAAAACTGTCCAGCGGAATAGTTTAATCGCTACTAAACATAATATTAATTTCATAATATTAAAAGTAAAATAATATATTCGTTAAGGGGAGTAAAAAACATCTATAGGGCAGAAGAAAACAAGCCACCAGCTCACATCAAAGTGATGATGCGGCCGAAGATGTAGCGTGCTTGCTTTGAAGATACCTTTTCACTCTTGACTTGAAGACTTCCATAGTATACGGTTCGGGGAACAAGGACGCAGGCAATGAGTTCCACTCCTTCGCAATACAGATGGATAATCTTTGCGTTTAATTTTGAATACATCAAGTTATATTGATATATTAAACGCAAGCAAAGCTTAAAAAACTGACTTCATTGCTTACATTTTGGTTTCGGCTGGACCGATTTCGATAAAATTTACATGGGACCACCTCTAAAGTGAAATCTACCGAACAAGAAAAAATCATACAGTCAAATTGAGAACCTCTTTTTTTGAAGTCGGTTGAAAACAAAGTTGATTCTGTACCTTATTACTTGTTACACCAGACCCTCTATTACCTATCTCTTTTGCAAACGGTTTCAATTCCAAAAACGACAAAACCTTTAAGAAATATAGCTAATTTTTGCTCGTTTCAAATTGCAACTGCTCGCAACTGAGATACGTTATAAGGATACAGGTCACGTAGCGACCTACCAATGTGCGGTCACCCAACGATTATCGATTAATATGTCACGCTTAAACATTGTTGTTACGCAATAATCGATTAAAGCAAATTTTGCACTTAAGCCTCCGTAATAGAGGCTATATTAGAAAAGGATTTCTTCACGTTGGATAGTTTAACTGCAAATTTGTATGCAGCGATCGTTAGTTTACGACATGCTCCCATTTAAACCCTTTCTTTGCAACTTTATACATCAGGAATTATAATGAATCCTATGTGTCAATGCAGACAAATATATGGAGCAATCGTGACGTCGATAAATCCGAAGTCACGCAAGTACAAGGAGCGGATTTTTTACTGACTTCCCAAAAAAGGAGGAGGTACTCAAGTCGACTGTATATATTTTTTTACGTTTGTTACCTCGTAACTTCGTTCCACGTGAACCGATTTTGAAAATTGTTGTTTTCGTTTGATAGATGTTGCTTTCCAATTGGTCCCATTTAGATTTGATCAAGGTCTGACTAGTAGTTTTTGAGTTATACTCAACAATGCGTATTCTGTGGACTACATTGAGATGTTTTCGTTTTTAACCGACTTCAAAAGTTAACTCATAACTTCTTTTTTTGTGCGCCGATTTTGATGATTATTTTTTTATTTGAAAGCTGGTGCTTGCCATGTGGCTCCATTTAAATTTGGTCAAGATTTGATTTCTAGTTTTTGAGTTATTGTCAATAATGCGTGTTTAATACGTTGAATCTGATCAAGGTTCCGAAGATAAAGCGGTGAAGTCGGTTTTTTTAAAGCTTTGCTTGCGTTTAATTATTTATATTTTTAAGGTTCTGAATAAAGTAGTTATAATATATCATCAATACATATTATTATAAACGAACTAATGGAATAAAATAATAAAACAATGAATAATTAACTATTAACATTAACTCACCAATTATAACTTATGGCGGTCAAACGTTTGCCTATCTTGAATAAAAAAATAAAAAAAAACTTGTAAAACTCTCAGAAGAACAAAATCTAATATATTATCCGAAACCTAATCGGAGTGTCTTCTTCCAACAATAATAAGTGTTAGTTTTATTATTATATTTATTGGTTTTGCTTCTACGTTAAACATCCGTAGGTACAGCGAAGGATACTATAAGTATATATATATGTATATATTATATATACACATTGCCTGGGTCTTTGTTCCCTGAATATACTGAATAGGTATCTTCTAGTCCTGCATATTTCTTCTACGGCGGCAACATCTCTTTCAATCAGATGTGATAGTGGTAAAATGCCTCCAAAGCATAAAAATATACACGCATAGATATAACATACATCATAATTTACCTATAATTGTAACGTAATTTACTGATACATTTTACTTATTTTCAAATTTAGGACAATTAAGGTAAGTAACAACTGTGGAGAAGGATTGTGGGAACAATGTATAATGATTAAGTTGTCTAAATAAACTTAATGAATTCAGAAAAGTAGCTTCTCGTTGAATTTTGTTAATACATTTAGTTATAAACTAGCCGTTCGCGCCGAACTGAGATCTCGCGCCTACAGTTTGCCTCATAGAGAAAACCTTTTAAGGTTACTTCTGGCTTTGGGTAGTTTTACATATTCTATGAGAATTTGAAGTCATTCGCTTATATGGTTAAAACGCTAGATGCCTCTAACAGACGGATGGACGGACGGACGGACAAAGAGCTGAACGACCCAAGTCATCTTAGAGATCTCGCTTCGCTCGATCAAAATAATTTTGATATATTCTCCAAAAGCAAAGAGCGCGTTGATGTCTTTTCTTTACACATTTTGGAACACCACACCAGTGAAACATAATCACATATTGGCCTCGATTCTGATGTCACACACTAAATTAAATTTAAACTATTCCTGTCTTTTACAAAATAGAAACACAAGACAGAGATAGCATGCTGCTGTGCTGTCAAGTTAGTCAGAACTTAGATGTCTATGCAAGCTTAGTCGAGTTTGTTATTGGTGTTGCCTAAAAACACGCGCCTTTCTGCTGTTAATATTTTAAATGATAAACTAGCTTGACAGCTCTAAAACGTATGCTATCTCTGTCTTGTGTTTCTATTTTGTAAGAGACAGGGATAGTTTAAATTTAATTAATGAGTGTACTTCAGAATCGAGGCCAATATGTAAGTATTATATTTAGTTTTGCTAAAGGTTGAATAGAAAGTTTATCAATAAATACATTGTCAAAATTATTTAATATTCTAAAGGGACACCTGTCCAATGTAAATATTTGGGTATGAGTGGGTGCTACATTTACATACAATACACGGTTTGCTCCTGACATTATTTAATTTTCTACTGCTACACGAACCATTTTAAAATTAAGGAAAAGAGAAAGGTTCAAACATTTTTCTAACAGCGCGATTCAAATTCAATTCGATCAAGCCGTTCGCCTGGTGTTTTTCGTCGAATTGAACAACGAAATTTATTTTTGTTTAATCTTGGCTTCGCAATCCATGTACATTTAACCGGTCAAATGATAAAAAAATCAAATTTATTATACATATAACAAGTCCTAGTCACCAATCACAGTTAAAGTCAAGTAAAAAGTTACATAGTTATAGTTAAGTCATGCCCTAGTAAAGTGTTAGAATGTTTACTAGAGCATATATTGGAGTTTTGGAGCGAAATTTAAAATCAACTTTTTATGATTTTTTTCAATTTTGTATATTTTGCCATCACTCATGCACGTTTGCGAACTATTAACAGTTACTCCATCATCACTACAACTAATGCTCAAAGAATCAGTCATCAAAGCAAGCACTTGCTCACATGCTGTGCAGTAATGATGTGCATATTAATGACCATAGAGGACAAAGGCAAACACATGCCAATAGACGAGCAAGTTGTATTGTTATGGTCAGTTGAAAGCGAGCCGAAAAACGATGTCGCAAACGTTCAGATATGGATCGCGTTGGTCAACACTTGCGCACGCGTCGCGATTCTAGCATTACGCAGTACTTTCTTTAGCAGTACCTGAACTTTGTGAGATTCGTAATGAACACTTTACTACAGATTAGATAATAGTACAAGTACTTACTCTGCGTGTTTGCAGAGTAAATCTTCTGTACTTGTACTATTATTTAATCTGTAGTAAAGCGTAGTAAAGTAACCGTTTACTAATTTACTTAAGTGCTACAACACAATAAAGTTACAATTCAGCTGACACAGTGCTGCGTGCCAAAATCAAATCGAATCAAATCAAAATTATTCACATTTGTTTTAAAATGGTCAATTTTAATTTTATCTTACTCTAGCTGTGCCACGCGTCTTTGCCAGATAATAAATACAAAAATCATTTTCCCCACGGTCTTGACTCTAGCTATAATTAAAATTTTATCTCAGTTGAAATGAGGTTACAGTCGTACACACGCATTGCAATAGGTAGAATAAAATATAGAAAAGCACACGAAGCATCCGTGCACCATGATTGATATCAACTCGCTTCCGCGTACTAAGCCGAGGCAAATATGGTCCGCCAAAAAAATCACAATAGCTTATTTAAAAGCGATTTTGATCGGTTGCTGTCGGGATACGACTGCGTAAATCTTCTGTCCTACAGTATTTTAACGAGATTTTGTGGAATTAAGGAACTAAGGTACTGCTTCTTTTTACCCATTCCCTACTTGACGCTATCACACATCGCATCCCAAAACTATTGCACCACGATAGATACATGTCTGAGAGTGTAACAATACAATTTAACGGCAATAAACTTGAATTTATTCCATTGTAAAAACCAAATGCCGTCACTTGACTCTGATTCGACAATGACATTGATTTAAATGAACAGAGTTCGAGCGATGGACTCTAAGTCAAATGTTGGTTACCACAGAGTTCTTAAATTCCTCCCCTAAGCTCCAAGTGTTTAACTAGGCTGTCTCTCGGGTGTGACTTGTAGAGTTTGTGTACCCAAATGAGACGAACGGGACCCTATTTCTAGCCTGCAGTGTCGGTCTATTATATCTTCATAGGAATCTAGTTTTTGAACCATAATAATAGGTAGTTCGTTTTTAACAAAATTAAATATAGTATTTTATGGCAGATATCAGAAATTAAGAAATGTAACAACATTTATAACTAGATGTTCATATATTTAAACTATTCTTCTCATGTTTTTTGTTTTTTGTTTGCGCTCAGACAAATATAATAATGGATAAAATGCTTATAGTGGTAATATAAACTCTTATACAAAAATCAGCTAAGTGTGCGTTAGTCTCAAGCATGCGTGCGGTACGGAATCATCGGTACTGTACTTGGACTGTTTTATTTTATTTATAAGTTTTACCGTAAAACTTCACCCTGAACTTTACCCCTATGGCTATTTTCTGAATTATTTATTACAGAGACTATTAAGGTAGTAGGCATATGATCTTATGTAATCGTCTTATATTCAGTATATCACCTCTTACGTGTTTCTTTTAAAGATTTTTTCTGAGGCCATAAAATATATTTTTTAACTTGCATTAAGCCATATTATCAAGTTTTTGTATGATTTTTAATTGACCTAGACGTTTACCTAGTTTTTCTGATAGCACACTGAGCTTTCAAAATAACGTTTTAATTTCTATACTGTTATTTTTTTAAATGTTTTATAGAGCGTGTTTTTTTGTTATTATAAATACCAAGAATCTCATTTCGTGCTGGGAGTTAATGTTTTTTTAATCATTAATTTTGTTTTAAATTACCATAAGCAATTACATATAACATATAAACATTTACAAAGATGCGTTCACTTAGACTTCACTTAATTTGACGGAGAGTTTAAAGCAACTCTACATTATTTGAATTAGTTTAATCATTTTTGTCAATAAAAAAAATACTATATTGTTATTATGGTTAGCACACTGCACCTTAAATTTCACATCATTATTATTTGTTGATTTAGCTTTACAAACACTTTGAAATAGTTTTGTTTTACGTCACACGGTTATTAGAATTTTAATTAACTTATTCGATATTCAAAAATTGTTTCAATTTTTTTTTTTATGAAAATGGGATCCTACCTTGGAGTCCATGTTTGTCTGCTTGGGATAGGATGATCACAGTCCTCGAGGTGGAATGTGCCTTCTGCTGGCCCCCATCGCGTTATATATCCTACAATGCTCATCCAATACGTAACAAAGAACGTGAGTGCAATACAATACCACTCATTGAAGAAAGTGCGCGAATTACGCGACAATGTCGATGTGATTCTTGCGATACATGTTACGTTTATAGGCATGCTTTCTTTGCCGCTTTATTCTTTGTCGTAAGTATTCACAATACAGCATAATATAAAATTGACTGACTGAAAATCTATACCTATTTCGCTTAAAGTTAGGTCATGTCTAGATCTTTATGGCTTGCAATATATCTTCTAATACTATACAAATCTTTGTCCTGACATACTGATTCTTTGTCCTGACTGACTTAGAGACAACGCACAGCCTGAACCGCTGGTTGTAGAGTCCTGAAATTAGGAAGGTACATTTGTCTTGGTACGTAGGAGTGTACTAAGAATGGATTTCTGGAAATGTTACCCCCATGAAGATTAAATAGGGTGAAAACGTTTGTATGAAAGTAATTTGTTTTTAAACTTATTGCGATGAAAATTGGTATTCAAGTAGTTATTTAAAACATTATTTACTGTCAATCTTTTTCGCCAGGGGTGTATTAAGTTGGTGCATCGAGAGATAAAAATTCAGTTCGAAAGTTCTTTATTTGTGAAGTTATACTGATTGAAATTGGTATATGATTTTTTCGTTGAAAATACAAAACGTATGTAATAAATATGTTTGCCAGGGGTGCATGATGGTCGTGCAATGGGGAATGAAAGTTCATATGGAAAGTTTTATATTTTTAAATTTAAAGTGAAGTAAATCAGTATCTGAGTAGAAAAATAAAAGGTAGTAAAAGTAATATTTTATAGTAAATTAGAAATAACTACTCTAAAACTAGAAAGCTTAAAAACATAAATATCACAATCTAAAACTAAAATAGCTGTTATATTTTTTTTATCTAGGGGTACTTAATAATTATAATAAACGTGAAATGCTGCATTGATGTTTGTTGCTCAATTAAACCAAAACTACTGTACGGTTTTGGATAAAGTTTGGCACACAGATAATTATTACTAGGGTTACATGAGGCATGACAAGTCGCGGGCAGAAGCTAGTTCAACTATAATTTCTACTGCGTTTGGTTTGCCCATTGGCGTAGTTAGTTGTCTGTAATCTATGCTGCGGGTGCTGAGTTTGATTCCCGGAGGAAACACAAATTTTCTTTCCAAGGAAAATGTGTTTATCTGGGTTTGGTTGTAATCCTAGTTCTGATGTAACTGTAAATGTTTCCAATAAAGAAATAGTAATATTAATTGTGTGTGTGATGTGAAAATATCCGCCATCCGCGATGCTACTCTTTGAATTTAGTGCGGGGCTGCAAGTTTGAAAGCATTTGTTTGCGTTTGTTGTATGACAAAAAATCTGAATTACACCTTAATCATGCTTTATGAATCGGGTTTATAAAAATATCTTAATTAAAACAATTTGTCCCTTATCTGGGCACTAAACTTACAGAACATTTTGGTTGTTCATTGCAGTAACAAGATAGACAGTATAATGGCATACTTAGTTACGGGTTAGATTAATTAGTAAGTCGTGGGCCAATTACCGCTTAAAAACAGTGATTACTTTTAAAAAAAAATTCTCCGCAGCGTTCCGTTGAATTCCCATAATATGCGATATCGAGATTCCTCAATTAGCGACGTTTGTAACCTTAGAATATAAAAAACATGATTTACTAAAATAACAAATTCTTTAATTAACAGAATTTATTATTTTTTACAACAATTTTTTTAACAGGATTTATTTAATTTTGAGATTTCGTTGTTCTGACCTTATTCAATAATGTTTATATACCGGAAACCAAACATTAAGGACTTTATTATAGTGATGACCTGTAATTTAATATGTAATTGTAATTTAATAAATAATGAACTATCTGACAAAATGTTAACCCTCAACGGATAGCGCTGTATTTCATCTTTTTTTTTCTATACAAAACAACAACAAAAAAAAGTTTCTTTTGTAAAAAAAAATTATTCATTTTATTTATACCAAGTTTTGAGTGAATCAAATCGATGAATACAATTTTTCTTACAAAGTACTTCAATACAGGACTTCAAAAAAGGAGGTTCTCAATTCGACTGCATGTTTTTTTTTGTATGTATGTTACGCGATATCTCCGCTAATTATGAATCGATTTTGATGATTTTTTTTGTTTGGTATAATTCAAAGGTGGTCCTATATAAATTTTATCAAAATCGATCAAGCCAAAACCGAAATATAAGCGATGAAGTCGGTTTTTTTAAGCTTTGCTTGCGTTTCAATTATTATATAATATATGTTTCCTGTTAGTTTCTAAATTACTTTCTATAATTTGAAAAATGAGGTAACATTGGTTATAGGCTATGTGACATCACATTTAATTGAATATGGCGCCCATTAGAGGACCTAAAGTCATGATCTAAAAAAAACTTTATATGATGCCTAATGCGTATCCAAAGAAAGAGCTTAATTATTGGAACATTAAAAAATATATTTCGTCTCTGTTTGTATGCACCATAATTGTCTTTACTCTTTGTAATGACAATATTACAATATTTAAATTGTATATGTGAAAGTAGATAATCTAGACCTAGAATAAAGCATACGACTAGATAAATATAATATTTATAACTTTGAAGGATTTTGCTTTAACATTCGAGATCTAAACTCTCGCATGTCAAAGCAAAACCCTTCAAGTAAATATCAGTTATCTAATCCATAAAAATAAAACGCAAGCAAAGCTTAAAAAAACGACTTCACTGCTTTATCTTGGAACCTCGATCAGATTTAACGTATTAAACACGCATTATTGACAATAACTCAAAAACTAGTGATCAGATCTATACCAAATTTTAATGGGACCAATTGGAAAGCAACATCTATCAAACAAAAAAAATATTTAAAATCGGTTCACATGGATCGAAATTATGAGGTAACACAAACAAAAATATACAGTCGACTTGAGTATCGTTTTTACCGACTTCACAAAAAAGGAGGAGCCTTTTTTTTGAAGCTGGTAAGAACGATATAACACCGTTAAGTTATACATTCAATACATTACGAAAGTTCAGCGTGGACTCCACTAGCCTAAAATTACCTGAACAGCATCTACAGAGCTTTTTGCCTCATCTGTCAATGGAACGAGTTTTATACAGGTACTTGAACGCATCCATCTTAAACGCGGTACTCCAAACAAGATCAATCTTAAGATAAGGAACTCGTATATGACCTTAGCGAGGATAAGGTCATATACGCGCATGAACATTATTTATATTTCGAAGAGTGCGCGCAGAAAGAGCATTGTGGAATTTGTGTAATTCCTGCACACATTTTAATTCCACCATGCCATTTTTACAATCTAACAACTACCCTACTAACCCTACCCTGGCAAACGTCATCCATTTATGGTTGATATACCTCCAGTTCGCTTAATGCATCATGCTTCTATTCATCATCCTTACAGCGAATGAGTGGAACACATTGCTTACGTGCTTGTTCTCTGGATGGTATGATCTTCAAGTCAAGAGTGAAAAGATGCTACATCTTCGACCATAATATCATCACTTTCCATCGGGTGAGATACTGGTCAAATGCTTGCTTATCTAGCGAACAAAAATTAACTAAAATGATTAGACGCGTGACGTTTTCTAGTCAAAGGTCATTTTGTCGTTCTCGACTTGTTATGTCTGTCTACCGAAACGCAATCTGTCGTCAAAATCACTAACAATGATAATTGTTAAACAGCAAGCTATCCTTGTCATTCTAGGCCTAGCCTATTCACCAGCCTCGACTACAACATTACTTATCTTCAGGTACATAGTAGAGAACCACTATGTTACCATGCTTTAACGCTAGTCTATCTAGTAATAAAAGACGTCAAAGTTGCAAAGATTAATATTGGATGATATTATTATTGGTAGCGCGGTTACTGATTCGCTCAATATTAGCTCCAAAAATATTGTTATTACTTCATATAGATAGTCAAACACATACACACACTTCCACAGTATGATATGACATTTTTTTTTATTCCTAAAATAAAACGATCACTATTATTTATGACTAATGAAATTTTCCTTTGGGTGACCTTTTGTATGTAGTATGTAGTGAATAAATCGTTATAAATTTTCCAAAGTGTTAAACATAAGCAACTGACTCCAAAATTTTATTCAGGATTTTTATCGGAAGTTAAAAGAATCTTTAAATTTTATTCATTTGTTTTTATTTCGTTTCAAGTAAAAAAAAAAGAAAACTATTAAACTATTTACAAATCAAGTCTTTAAAAAATGAGCCGTCAAGTTGGAGGTATTCTTCAAGGGTAGCTGTAGCCAGCGACTGGGGCGGTTTGGATAATCTTAGCAGGAGCGGGGGCGGCAACGAGCTTGGCGGGAGCGGCGACGGCCGTTCTGTAGGCTG
This sequence comes from Lomographa bimaculata, assembly GCA_948107665.1. NCBI lineage: Eukaryota > Metazoa > Arthropoda > Insecta > Lepidoptera > Geometridae > Lomographa > Lomographa bimaculata. Next base: position 8,298,118 of record OX403604.1, on the reverse strand, counting down.
GTGCTACAGGGGCGGCAGCGTACGCAGCGGGGTAGGCAGCGTAGGGCGCGGCAACCGGAGTGGCGTACTGGGTGTAGGCTGCGACCGGCCCGGTGGAATACTGGGTGACCGCCGCGCTGGAGTACGGAGCGGCATACGCAGCCGAGTAAGGAGCGGCATATGCAGCCGTGAAAGGAGCGCTGTAGGCCGCCGTGTAAGGAGCAGAGTAAGCGAACGGTGATGCGGTATAGCGGGCGGCTACAACTGGCGCGGCGGCGGGACCGACGGTGTAACGAGCAGGGGAAACGGCGGCAACGGCTGGGGCCGGGGCGACGGCGGCGTAGCTTGCGACGGCAGGGGCAGGAGCTACGTAACGAGCAGGGGCGAAGACTGGGGCGGGTGCGACGGCTGCGGGCGCGACGTAGCGAGCAGGAGCTACGGGTGCTACGGCAGCGGGAGCGGCGGCGATGCGGGCTGGGACAACGGCAGGCTCGACCACGAGCGGCTCCTTGTGTACTACCGCGTTGAAGCCGTTAACGGGATCGGCGGTGTAGTCCACGACGCGCCTTGTGCCATCGGGATCTACCAGAGAGTAGCGGCCCTGCACCAGCTCACCATCACGGACCTCATCCTGGCTCTTGTAATCACCGGAGACGGCATCGGCCACGGAGTAGCCGTACCGATATGAAGATAATGCGTCGAGCTCTTCCAAGCGTTCAGCATACAGTGGAGCGGCCGCTAAAGGAGCCGCTGCCAGGGGCGCCACGCTGCCGTAAGCCACGGCCAGAAGACAAGAGAAGACCACCAACTGTAACAACAAACAATTTCCAACATAGTACGTATACGATATGTAAATATGTTTCCAGTAGGGCACAATAACTCATTAAAATGCGAGTCACACGTTAGGGCTATTCACAACCGCAGTTAACATTATAGGACTATTGATACCATATCGCTGTTTGAGGAACTTTATAATTGGTCTAATAATTGTATATCAAAGATCCTTGCAGGTGTTTATTTATCATTTTATATCAGTATTTAAGGGGGCACTTGAAACAAATTGTACTGATATTTAGGGCACTTGATTATTTCACTTCACTTTGTCACTTTTGCACTGAATCCTTAGGTTTCGTACCTTGAAAGCCATTTTTGTTTGTTTGGTGAGGTGTGTTCAGGGATGCTTGGAGCGGTGAACTGTACTCCTTGTTGGATTCTAACAGCATTTATAGTAGTTGGCGTGAACGCTTGCCTCATCCTGTAGCATCTCCAAATTTAAATATATTCAAGTACGCACGTACAAGCCCGGCCGATGGGACGGCTGGACAATGCCACGTGAACAAAGCAGCTACTTACAACATAGCTGGCCTATGAAACTTGGCGGTCACACCGATTCTTTTCTATATTCATGAATAAATATGTTTTCAGGACAGTTTAGACTGTCTTCACGGTTTGACTACCGTTGAAAAACTCAAATATAAAAATTGAGGTTGGCTTAGAATTCCCAATACCTGTTGATTTGCCGATTCATGACACACAATATCAATCAGATGCTTAAGAAACGTAGTAATTGCTAGATTATACCCACTAGTTACTTTTTAATATGCACGAGGTTACGTGATTTGTATATTTAAATACAACTCGCGATAAAATAATGACACTATTATCCAATCGAATCATACATTAATGTTTAATTTAAACGTCGAAATAAAACATACTTACCTTCCATGTAAATCGCATCTAGCATCTACTTAGTCCAATTTACTACACTTGCCAACATTTGAAACAAGTAACCGATATAACAAGTTTTCGCTATCCTTATTATGAAACAAAACTTGGCTCCTTTCTCATGCTAATATTTTATACCGTAGTTGGAAAGAGTCTAGAGCTAGCTTATTGTTTACTGAAATGGATTTTGCTCCGTATTTTTAGATTGATTTACAAAATCCATAATTATGTTTAATACAATGAGTATAGACTTTGATGTTTAAACAGTATTTAGCCATAATTTATAGATTATAAAAGATACACGATATACTTGAAACATAAATGTTTTACTAGTGGTCACCAAACTAGGACAAAACTGTCTCGTGAGGCAATTATCAGCATATTTCCATCCACTGCTGAAAATACCTTTTCCATACACATCAGTGCATCCACATTATTCCTCATCGCACACTATATTATGGATCCAAAGCTTATTCTGCCTGCTTGTTTTGCAGATGAAGCTGAGAGCATATATATGTTCATAAACTTTTCTAATCAGATATGTATAAAAAAAACCGTTTGTGTCTAATAAATAAGTCAAAGTCTAATAAATACAACTTCAGTGTTTTTTAAGAACCATAAAAATAATCCAATAAGCATGGACTAAGAAATAAAAACACCAGGCTTTTTGGAAAAATAGTTAATTCACAAATATAAAACAATTCGACACCTCTTTACAGTTGCTGCATATCATTAATCATTTCGCAAGACCTTCTATAATTTTTGAAGTCATGCATGTCATAGATCATTTTCTTTGTCAAAGATGTATATGCGACTGAGGGCTTCTGTGAAATATGTATGTCGTAGTTAGTACCATCTGTCATCTTTAGTAAAATTTCAGTATAAATCAGTTTTAGAATTATGTTAAAATATCTCGTAAGATAATCCTTTGGAAATCCTTCAAGTGGAAAAATCACTGTATTTTCAAAACAGTCACAAAATGTTATGGTAGTTGCCCATAAATATTTTTGACACATGGTTGCACCAACTTTAACGTAACATAGTTATGATAATCTGCTTCCTAAAAACCGCATTGAAACGGATCCTCCCGTTTGTGAGCTACGAAGCTACAGACAGATATAAATACACAGATTCAGAAGAGGATTCAGTAGGATATTTTTTTATGTATATAGGCGTAAAACTTTATTAATACCTCTATATGACATATTTATATCTTATATATAACAAGTCTTGTTTTTGCCTTAGAGGTATAAGTAATAAGCAATAAGGACCAAAATGACTCTTGGAAGAAGTCCGGTTCATTAGCATGAGGTTGACACCCTATGACCGCGGGCTCAATTCCTGCCTCAAGCGATTATTTTTCCTTTCTAAATTTATCACTGCAGCGCCTAAGCAACATCTAGCCGCATAAGCCAACCTCACATGCACATGGTGTCCGTGCCGATCAACCGACGAGGCTTCGATAACTCTCACCAAGCATACCCAAAGAAGTTTGACCTCGGGCAGGTAAACTTATACCGAATCTTATTTACTACATGGGTTCTCGAGTACGGGAAGAATCCATCGTACTCTGCCCCTTACTGCCCTGGACTTTCTCTACATATTGTGCTCACTACACTAGCGGGCAATAGAAAAATTTTTTTTTGACATAGTTAATTGAGCTCTGTACGTGTACTTTCAATCGAGCCGTACTTGACCGGTAATTTATCGATCTATTTAACATTCATGCCGCTTATAGACCGTCGTAATTGTTTTCTTTTACGACCGTACTTACCAAAATTCACAACTGACTCACTTAGGTTTCCTAGGCATTTTGCATTTGAATAGTTTGCAGTTTGGCGCAGAAGAGAAAAGTGGTGAGAAATTCGTTTAGAAACATGTTTTTAACATACTAATAAAGAAATTTGTCTACTAAGGATTAATCATCACAATTACTGATTGACCGAGCAAGCGCCGAGCAAGTTTCAGCTTGGGCAAAATTTCTTTCGTATTTCCGGCGGAATACTGGTTGTTCTCCTCTACAGGTCGCATTTCACAACAGATTCTTATGCAATTGAGTGAGTAGGTTCGATAATTATATAGAATTTTTCCCTCTATTCAGATTTTGATTTTTTTTTTAAGTGGTCCTATGGTGGCTGAGATCATAAAAAAAAGACATGTGGCACTCGGGGACTGCCGCGGTAAAGCTATTGTTGCATAGCATTTTTATCAACTTATGCAATTATAATTATTTATTTATTTTATTTATGCAGTATTTTTTTTTCCTGCCACCTAGAGGCGAGTTGCTGAACTAAAGAGACAAGCGTGATATTTCAAAAAAGTCATTAAAAGTTCTGCTATTCATCGATAGATGGCAAAACTAAAAAGTACCACCGCTGTGCCGGTCGGAGTGGGGGGGTGTTAGGTTATTTTCGTTACGGAATGTCTGGATTCGGTATCCACGCTCAGGGCCCGCGATAGAAGCTATGCAATAGCTTAAAAATATTTCAGCCATTTTGAAAACTAGAGGTCTTCAGCTTACACAGCCACTAATGTAGTTTATTTAGAAAGAAAAACATCGCTTGTAGCGTGATTTGAAGCCTCATCTATAGGATGTCATGTTATATTGCTCTAATTATTGAGCTATCCAAGCCTTGCTTCAATCGACAAATTTATTATTTCCTTATTACGAGTATTAAATGTCTTATGCGGACGTCTGCTTCATTTATTTTATCTCAGATAGCGGTTGATATCTATATCAACTGATGGTAACTCTCAAATTATCCATGAATCATGCCTAAATTTTAATTGTCACCATACATCGTAGCCTGTTCGTTTGATTTTAACAGCTATTCAACATGTAATAGTCATCTCCCGGTTAAGGGACCTCCGATGGTTGATTTGCCCATACAATCGTAATACCGAAATTATTTATAATTCTTATTTATATTATTATCTATAATTCTGGATAGTTTTTATTCCAAAATAATTACCTAAAACGAAATATAAACCAATTTATTTTCACACATTATTAACACGTAAATGTCGCATCTTTGACTTATTCGTTTTGTATTTAAAACTAACACATTTCCTTTGTCATTACAACAGGAACATAGATTATTATTTCAAGGTACTATTTATGCAATAAAAACAATGGCTAAACATTACATTTTCATTCATAATTTTTGGTATTACGACACCTATCATAATTTGTTCGGTCGGTAGTGCTATCGCATCAAGCATGGGCACAGTTAGCCAGTTAAACAGAGACGACAGCCTATAGACTCGTTTCACTGACTCCCCGGCCTCTTAAACTATTGGTATCGGTATATATACCTACTTAGTAGGTATGTTGCACTCGAATCAAGATATGTTCAAAAAAAACACATAACATAAATGCTTTCACACTCACAGCCAAACCTAAGTTCAACGACTTGTGTCATAGGTTCCAGAAACATTCACATCACACACACAATCACAATCAGAACCAGAAACACAAATTTTCCTTGCAGAGAAAACTTACGTTCCCGCCGGTAATCGAACCCGATACCTGCTTAGAAGGCGAATGCTCAACAAACTAAGTCAACGGGCAGTTCGATAACGTGCGATAAGGGATATAACAAGACATCCGAGTATCAGCCATGTAATGATGCTTCATTTAGTTGTCATCACACTATACAAACAATAAACTATCTCTAAATACAAGTAAATACACAACATAGGTCACACAATTAGTTTACTATCCTGACAGACTCTCGGTCCAATTTGGTTGAAACATACACGTCTTAAAATTATAGACGAATTAGACATTTTTGTATCACACAGACATAAATCTTCAGGTGGCTTCAGGTCTGCGACTTGCAATACCTAATTTCGATTTGCATACAGTTATTATGCATGCATTCTATGTATTGTACGAGGTGCTTTCATTTAGTGATATTGCATGATGTGCTATTTTTTAATTTATGTAGTAGGTAAAATATTTCTAGTCCCTCCCCAATTTATATCAAGGTTCAAAGCTAATGAAAATGCGATGCGTACTGCGCACGCGCAGCGCGGGCTGGCGGGGCGCGGGGCATTTACCCATCTAGTGCACGCGCGTCCTTCGCAAGGTTGTGCCAACGGTTGTGCAACTTCACAACGCAGTTCACGACAACTGTGGCTACTGTGGATGACTCACTTAAATACTTTTCATTTCGTTCATCCAATGAGAGGCAAAGATAGGCATTTCATATGCTCATATTGCTAAACTTTACCTATTTTACTTACTTACAATTAAAATAAGTTTGAAAAGAGTTATCTCTGTAATGTCTGATTTTGATGAAATTTAGATGTAGGTTTTTTTAAAGCTTACATGGTCACATTTATTTACCTATCAAATGTGCCAAATCTCTGCCAATTTTAAAAAAATTAGTAAAAGAACACTATTTATCAAATTAATTAAATTTATATATATAAGAACAATATTTTTAAAACGCTACATATTACAGTTTATATTCTATTATAAGTTATTATTTTCTATAATTATTTGCATTCAATATTTATGTATGTATATTAGTATAATATATATTAGTGTATTTTATTCTTTTATTTATGTGTTAGTATCTAGAGTAGGTATGAATAATGATGTACTATTTTATATATATATATTTTATTATACACCACCGTCTATTCATTCTTCTGTTACTGTCCAGCCAAAGGATGACTGGAAGAGATCGCTGTAAGCGATAAGACCGCCCATTGTACTACCACGATGATTGTAATATTTTATTTGTCATTGTTTATATTTTTTTTGCATTGTACCTACTTGCATATTTGTGTTTAATCAATTTTGCTGTAATTATTTTGATGTTTTGTATTGTTATGTTGTGTGTGTCATAAATAAATGCATTTTCTTTTTTCTTTCTTTCTCTATTAGTATTTAAGTTTGATGCAGGATATTTACCATGGTACTTTTGATTTTGATTGAGAGCTGGATACTTCGGCACCGTAACAAGCGCCATGATCACGAGAACTAAAGTCTTTGCGGGTGTGTGTTGATTATGAGCAGATATAACTATACCTAGTACTCGAGCAAGCTATCAATCTCTCTATAAAAATCAAAAGGTACTAGGTAATTATCCCGTATCAAAGAAAAATACAATTTGTTTTTTAATGGGAAAAATATCAGTTCCTCGGAATATCCATACTTTTTAATACAATTCTGTTTTTTTATTTTAATGCGTTGAGTTTTATCATTTTTCTCTACAACTTATAGTTAATAATTTCCTCATACTCGCTAAAAACACAGCCTGCTGTATATGTATAACAATAGCACATTAGGAATGGACAAAGCTATTTTTGTCTCGCTTAACGCGGACAAAGCCAAGGGGCACAGCTAGTATAACATATTCCTATTTCCGTTCGGACAGATTGGGCTTTGTGTTCAACATCTCGATGGGGTGATGGTTACCTAATAATCAGGAGGCAATCATTTGAGGCAAACTGCTCAAGCATTAAGTAGTAATTTAAGAGTAAATCTTCTAAGTTCTTCCTTGACAAATCTTGCCTCGTGATAAGTTTTGTTGCAGCGGCAGCAAAATCTACCCTCATCTGGGTCAAGACCCTCACAAACGACAATCCTGAATCCACTACTGCAGCCGCCTCTGGCAATACGGCGAAAATTAATGAAAAAATGAGCCGCCGATTTTCTTGCTAGTTTCTTATTTGGCTATAATTTTGCGAATCTGGCAGTAGTCATTAACTTTCATGAGTCTCATTTGGGCACATGTGAATAAACGATTTTGAATTTTAAATTGAATTTTTGAAAAGGAAATTAACCAATTCGCCAGATGCTTTTTGCTAAATTATAAATGGGTACTTCCCAACGGATCATAGAAATTGACGTTAATCAAAAGCCATTGACAATTTGCGTTCCTAGGGGAAGATTAACTAAAGCTTACCTAAACTTTGACAAACTGACTACTTATCAGTAATTTTATTCATGTGTCAAATACCATACCAATGCAGCATAAAAACTTCAAAAGATGAGATAAATTAATCCAAATATCCTACTATCCTACTAATATTATAAATCCAAAAGTTTGTGTATAAGTGTGTAAGTATGATTGTTCCCTCTTCACGCTTTAATGGCTGAACGGATTTTGATTAAATTTGGAATATACATAGCTTATACCTAGGATTTACATATAGGCTACTTTTTGACTTGATAATAGCGGACATAGCCGCGGGGCACGGCTAGTAAAAAAAAGGAAATAATATTATCACTATGGATATTATTATGAACGAATAACATTTTATACCAACTGCGAATAAACACGCGTTTTCCAATCAAACTTATCATGCGCTACCTTGATTTAACATTACTAACCTCCTTTTCAGGAATGCATACTTACGTCAGGCGAGCTAGCATCGTCTCTCCTGATTGTTATTCTAGTCTCAGGCCAGGCTTCCTAAACGCCTTCCTCGAAAATATTTCTAAGAACGCTTGCAGTTAAAAGGCTAAAAACTAGAACGAAATGATAAGTACCTACAAGGATACGCTGACATTACGCGCGGTGGAAAGCAGAGGCAGAGCTTTATACAAACAAAATTTTGACCAAAAAGACCAAATAGAGTCCGAAAAGGGTTCCACTTGGTCTTTCTTATTGTATTTGTAAATAAAGTAGTAAGTGATAAATAAACCCTTTCACACTCACAGGTCCCACACTAAGTTAGATGACTCGTGGTCGTGAGTGCCGGTAGCATTCACATCATACACACACACAATTATAGTTCTCACCCTGAACCAGAAACACCAATTTCCCTTGTAGGGGAGAAAACTTATATTTCCACTTAGAATTGAACCCGGATCCCTGGCGTAGAAAGCAACCAAGTCATCCGATGTTGATTTAGTGCGTCAATCGCTAGGATAAGACACACTATACGACGTAATGACGCACTAATTACTTGCTTGCAATCTTTTCGGTCAAATTATGGTAAACATTAACTTTTGACAGCTACTGTTTACCATGGTTGCTAACCTCTAATACCTACTAATATGTGTCTGCTGGCTCTGCTGCTATCTGTTAAACCTGAAACAGTCATTTATAAAAACTTGAGAGGTGTCAAGGGACACCCGGATGGAACGAAGTTAAATTTTCGTCTAGCCCCCTTTCGCAACGCGCGATAAGGAACTTTCGTTCCAAAATTAAAAGAAACATGCTAAAACCAACATCACGCGGTGTTCCCAGGCGGTCACCCATCCAAGTACTGACCGCGCCCGACGTTGCTTAACTTCGGTGATCGGACGAGAACGTGGTATGGCTTACAACTATAGCAAAAAGTGTCGTTACAACTTTTGGTCTTAATTTTTTCCGTCTAGCCCCCTTTCGCAACGCACGATAAGGAACTTTCGTTCCAATTAATTGTTGTAATAGGAAAAGGACACAATTCTCTGATATCATCGTAGATCAACCTAGATCTAACAAGGAACATTCTAGAGTCATCGCACGAACTTAGATACTCACTAGATAAGTATTGCAAGCTCACATTTCCATACATGTAAGGTCGCGTACGTAACTTCGCAGCCTACGCGAACGTGATAAAGAAAGTAACTGCGCATTATGTCAATAGGCAGTTTTGATTTTGTATTGTTCTGTCATTTCACGTTGTCATATTCTGAGCACGAAGGATATGAAGGCAAGTGGACTAAGGATACTTTACGTACCACCATGCAGGATGCTGACAGTCGGTCTGATCGCTGCTTGACCCTTTTCTGATTTTATCCGACTTCAAAAAAGAAGGAGTTACTATGTTCAACTGTATGTATTTCTTTTTGTTCAACTGTATTTTTTTTTTTTGTTCACCGATTTCTCTTCTTTTTTGTTTGGTAGATCATTTACTTCAGGGGTGGTCCCATATAAATTTTATCGAAATCGATTAAGCCCAAACCAAAATATAAGCGGTGAAGCCAGTTTTTTTAAGCTTTGCTTACGTTTAAATTATTTATCATAATAAATGCGGGCCAAACCGCGGCATCCAGATAGTATATAAATATATTCACAATTAGTAGTACTTACTGAACAATACCGACACATGTCCAAAAGCTGCAACAAATTGTGTCATTTAGCTGAGATATGTATCGAGAGATAGACTACGAGAATATAAAGTACCTACCATAACAATTTGCCTCTACATTTTGACTAACAGTTTAGTATCTACTATTATTTATTCTGCGCTTATGATTACTGTAATTGTTAACTATAAGATTCAGATGTACACTATTTTTGAGCCTACGATGTTCTTCTGTGTTCTGTCCCTAAGTGTTTAGTAGGGATGGGAGGCTGTAATGCGGAAGTAGGCTCTGTTAGCTGTTACTTGTGAAAAATTATTATAAATAAATGGTAATTAACATATATGATTTGAAACTAGCTGTAGCTTGTAGCTTTTCCCGCACTATTCAGGATAAATATAATCAAACGCAAGCAAGGCTTAAAAAAAAACGACTTCACCGCTTTATCTTTGTAACTTTGATCAGATTAGATGTACTAGACACGCATTATTGATGTCAACCATAATATATGGATGGCGTTTGACAGTTTGTCTAGTTGTTTCATTTTATTTTAACAAACAATAAATGTTCTGTAGGTAATTAAACAAACCAATTAGTAAGACCAGCTGAGCTTCGATGCAAAACGTTTGCTAACGCATGCATATATTGATGTTTCTTCACAATTATACCCTTAGGTTACTCTGGTTACTCACTGTTAACATGAATAATAGTAAAATAGTGACGATTATTTCGTAATTATTATTGTATATTACTTAGAAGGATCAAGAAGCTTATGTCATTCTCCACAAATCAAACTTTTTATTCGGTATAACCAAGTAGCAAACAAACAAACATTTGCTCTTAGTATACAGGTTTTTTGAGAAGGGCGGTGATGGCTAAGTCCGAAACCACTTGAGTTTGAATAGTCATGCCCTCGATTTGTAGGAAAACTTAGTTAAATTGCGATGTTAAACTACCGGTATGTTCTTAATATGAGTTAGGTAAATTCATGCCTTCGTCCTCAGTAGTGCGACTTCGGTGTTAACCTATTTCAAAATTTCAAGTCTAGAATGATTAAATACAAATCACTCAATACGCAATCAGGCTTTTAAATCTGGGTAGACAACGCATTCAAAAAAAGAACAAAAATAATACGACCTCAATAAGTGGCCAGTATTAAGTCTAATACTTGTACTATTGTTTAATCTGTGGCGTAACGATTAGAATAAACTGAATCACTAGATTGGACCTTGCGTAACACGTACTGGTTAAAAATGTGTAACTTTCAAATAAGTATTTAGCACGGGCTGCTATGATATGTGCTCTGAATGATGGGTGTCGCCTCTAGCTGCCGATAACTTTTGTCAGGAATGTTTTTTATTTTTTTAATTTTAGCTTCGCAATCTTGTGCATTTAGCCAGTGTCAAGTGATAATATATTTCAAATGTATTTCATATTAAAAGTCCTAGTCACAAGTCACAGTCAAAGTCAAGTAAAACAGTCAAGGTCCAGTCATAGTCAAGTCATGCCCTAGTAAAGTGGTAAAAACTTTACTAGAACTTCAATTGGAGTTTTGGAGCGAATGCGAAAATCGGGGTTTTCAACTTTGTATGATTTGCCTACACTTATCCACGTTTACTAAGTATTAACGGTTAATAATCCACCATTATTACTCAATAACACTCGAAGAATCACAGGTTTTTGAAAATTATACAAAATCAACAACGCCATTTTATACTTTCGCGGCAAAACTCCTGTTAGGAATGTTATACAACAATAAATATGATATAAGAAAGAAAACATATTTTTTCTGAAATAGATGTTATTGTTAACTTAAGGTTTAATGGAAAATTAGCCTATAATAAATTATTAGCAACCTTAAAATTTTCATATGCAACCTTGTCAAAATATGTAAAAAATACTATGATTTGATAAATAGTTACCTTAATTAAATTCTTCTAAACGATTACCTTCATTAAATTACACTAAACGATTAAATATAATAACAATAACCAATTGAATATGACAAGTTTGGTAGTCAGTTTTATTTTCTACCGACTTCACAAAAAAGGAAGAGGTACTCAAGTCGACTGTTTTTTTTTTATGTGTGTTACCTCTTAACTTCGGTCCAGGTGAACCGATTTTGAAATTGTTTTTTGTTTGAAAGATGTTGCTTTCCATTGGTCCCATTTAAATGTGATCAAGATCTGATCAGCATTTCTTGAAATATCGTTAATAATGCGTGTTTAGTACATCTAATCTGATCAAAGTTCCGAAGATAAAGCGGTAAAATCGTTTTTTTTTTAAAGCTTTTTACTCGTACATAATATTTTATTTAAATATTTAGGTAAATACTTAAACTCTTTTTTATGAGATCAGATTTAATCGCCGGTCTATAATTGTTGTTATTTTGTTCCCACGTGATCTAGATGTCAACTTGTTTGTATGTGGGCCAAGGTCTTGTCAATTTTGCGGAGTGCTGTGCTTCACGGACGTCCGTTTGTAAGGTATCATTACCGAGTTCTCACAGTGAGTTTATTGCGACGTAATTACTTAAACAAATAGACACAGTTAGGTACGAGTAGGTGCCTTTAACTAGAATCTATCATACTTGTAAAGAACATTTTAACAATACACCACAAGTGTAGATAAAATATCATCAATAACTCTTGAATATCGACGTAAAGTTGCAAGTTTGTCAGTATTCTATAAAATATATTACGGTAAATGTGCACAAGAACTATACATACTTGTTGCCGCTTCACCTTTTTTCCACCCTACATCCAGACGGACGGGCGTCGCGTCACCCATTTATGGTTGAAATACCGTTCATTCGCAGGAAACGTTTCGCATCTTCGTTCATTTGTAGAACAGCAAAAGAATGGAACGCTTTGCCGTCCATTCTTTTGTGATTGTAGTCAAACGTTTCCGTGGTCAGTAAAAATAATAAATAAAAAAATTTTGCTCGTTACTTATATGTCCACTTAATATTTTCGCTTATAAGGTATAGACGGACAGACGGACGGAAAAACTGAACCACCCATGTCAAATTAGAGATCTCGTTTCACTCGATCAATAGTTATTCTGTGGTAAAAGTATGAACTGATTCTTTTCCAAACGATCGATACTCTCTTACCGTTTCTTAATTGTTTGCCCCCCAAGGCGCTCTAGCATAAATCAAAGGGCGTATGTTCACATAATTATATTCATTACTCTAATCTGTGGGATCGACAGCCGATGAATTGTAAGCCCATTATTTATTACCAACGGTTTATTGTAAGCACGTCTCATGAAACAATGGTGAGCTTCACCTTGACATTAGCCTGTAAAAGCCTAGTAAATAAATGGTTTACTGTCATGTATTTTGTCAGCATGAAACAGTTATATGCAGTTAATCTTTAGATTATATTTTAATACTCAACGATGATTAGTGTTGAATACAATAAGACCAGCCAAGCGCTAGTTGAAACGACACACTGAGGGATCCGTACCACCAGACAATGGCTCGAGCCTGACTTGCATTTGGCACTTCTTATTATTTACACTTTAGACGATTAATAACACATGAAGTGAAATAAAAGCTTGCATATAACACCGTTTTAAAGATGGACCAAAAATAACTTGAAAAAATAACACGTGTCTTATTTTTGGTTTATTTTAGTTTTTGTACAAATATGGATATTCCGTATTAATGAAAATTCGGTTTGCTACTTATTCCGATTCAAAAGATAAAATTCCCGTAAGACAGATAGACAAACAGACTGGGTAGGCTAAGTAATAGCACCCAATTTTTATCCTTCGTGTATCTAGGTCCGTGTACTTGATTTTATCATGCAAGGAGAGTTTACAACTAGGAAACTCCTGTGTCCATTTTTCTTGTTTATTTATCACCTATAGACTTAAAAAGTACTTGACTGATAATGATGCAGCATCTAGGGTTTGTAGTATATATAATATTTATCATCGCAGTGCTGAGATATACTTACAGCATACATATGCTAATCTAAATATATATAACTCAAAGGTGACTGACTGACTGACTGACATAGTGATCTATCAACGCACAGCCCAAACCACTGGACGGATAGGGCTGAAATTTGGCATGCAGGTAGATGTTATGACGTAGGCATCCGCTAAGAAAGGATATTGAATAATTCTACCCCCAAGGGGATAAAATAGAGGATCTATACCTAATTAATAATAATACTTCTTAACGCGAGCGAAGCCGTGGGCGAAAGCTAGTTTGGTATAAGTATTGTGCTACACTTATTACCACAAGGTCTTAGAATACTAGCCTACAAGTGATGGGTAAACCCATTGTGTATTTATAAGTCAAAGCTGCCCAATTGATTGTTTTGAAATCGTAATAATGTGTTTCGTTCCGTGCGATTTTGCCGCAGTTTTATTATATATTTTACAATGTACACTAGGCTTCACTACTACTCATTTATTAATATTTTTCAACTGACTTCAAAAGGAGGTTCTCAATTCGACTGTACGTTATTTTATTTATGTTACGCGTTATCTCCCCCAATTATGAATCAAATTTGATGATATTTTAAGCAAACCCGAATTATAAGCGATGAAGTCGGTTTTTTATCATTATACGCAATGATTTCATGGCCCTATTACGTTTATTTAGAGTTCTTTGCAGAACCTTTTGCAAAACCGCGTTTGATGCTCCGCTTCAAGTTGAATTATAATTTCGTCTTTTGATAAGAACTGGGTATGTAAATAATCAAAACGTAGTATGTAGCCAGTATTCTGGGCACTTTTCCTTCGGCAAGCGGTTTACAAAAATTTTGAGTGCCATTTGTTTTATTCCCCTTTTGTTATCTTATATGACATTGTTATTATTATTTAAAGAATAAATATACATTTTTATTCAATCAAAACTAAATTTAAATTGAATTAAATTTATTGTAATTTTTTATTTATTTTAATTTAATTTATTTGAGCACTTGAGTTACCTATAAGCTCGATGACTTGAAGGTAACTTGGGTCTTTGCTGTATAGATGTAGATATAATTTTAGTTTAGCTTTAGGAAATAAAGTCAATTGGCCCATACTTAGAAACATGACAAACAAACAAAAAAATTAATTTGTCAATTATATATGAACATAGAATCGTGCCCATTTTGTAATTATATCCTTATACTCTATCACTTATCCTATCAAAGTATATATAATAATTTTAATATTTCTATGATCAATATGTAACTTTTATATATAATTTATCAGACTTTTTTTACTAAATAGGGAGGAATATTTAGCCAGTTCCACGATTTAATGTTTTTTTTTCTTTTTATAACGTAAATATGTATATTGTAAAACTTGGACTTAGTCCGCTCCATTAAACTTTATGTCAGCTTACTAATTTACCGGTAGCGAAGCAGCGTTCCTGAGTTCTAACAGCCGTGCAAACAACGTAATCACCATTCACGCGTCTAATCGGGCTCGGAGAAGTGGAAGTAATGACGTGTGCTCCATACATGAACTTATTATTCATGGGTCCATACATATGGTCCGCTAGGGCTGTCAAATTTAAGAGAAATAACCATTTACTTTTTTTTCGTAAAGCAATACAAAGTAGTGCTGATTTTCAGTCTTAAGAGTTAAGCTAAAATAATAATGAAACGCAAGCAAAGCTTTAAAAAACCCGACTTAACCGCTATATCTTCGGAACTTTGATCACATTAGATGTACTAAACACGCATTATTGAAGATATTTCAAGAACTACTGACTAACTAGATACTAACTAGATTTACTGATCAGGACGGACGAATAAAAAAACAGAATTTCAAAAAGAGGGCAAGGATCCACAGCTTTGCTAGAATAATAAACAAAATCAGAAAGGGGCATCCGCGGGAGGACCCCGCTGTACATTACGCTTGTGATTATGCCCTATGATAAAAACAAAATATTTTTTATTGATTTCAACTATTACATGAACAGGAGCTAATTCTACGTTCTAATAAAGGCAATGCGTGATCAAATTTCACGCTACACCCTGGTAGTAAGCTCGAGCACATGAGTTACCTATAAACTTCACTCCTTTTCTCTTTTGTTACATTGATGTATTTATAACTTCCATTAAGCCAACCAACAGACCTCCTTTTTTGAAGTCGGTTGAAAACATATAGGATCACTTTGATCCCTACAGATAAAATATTAAAAATAATAAAGATTAAGTCGTGCTTGGCAGCCCTGTGAGTATACAATTAATAAGTTTGCCACACTCGTCACACCACTTTTGTTTTCATCGCAGACCTCGAACCATGGCAGCGAGACCTTAGCCAATTTATCACTAAAATTAGCGCCCACATACCGAGTTTTGTTCTACGATAAGTACAATTACATAGGTTAGTTCAATTTAACAATTTGTAATTCAACAATTTGCCTCTAAAACATCGCTTTGTACGTTTTGACATTAAGTGACGCCGGACGTTTTGCCTTTTGGACCATAGGACCACTCAATCTTAGAATTATAATTTTGACCCTTTGTTTTAGAGACCATTTATGAATGACGAAACTATTAGATAATGTTTAGTTTATATATATATAAAAGAAAGTGTTAGTTACACTATTTATAAAAAAAAAACAAAAAAAAACTAAAGAAAAAAATACTTAGAAAATACTTCTTTTTCTCTTTTTTTAAAAACATTACATTACTATTTATAACTCAAGAACAGCTCAACCGATTTGGCTGAAAATTAGTGGGGACGTAGCTTAGAATAGAACCAGGAGACGGGCATAGGATACTTTTTAGGAAAGTAAATTTTTTTTGGGGTTTTGATGATATTTTGCAACTTAACGCGGGCGAAGCCGCGGGCATCTACTAGTCTAGGATAAACACTATCGTAATATGTCCTATTTTAGTGTCTAGTTTAGGATCTATAGACAGAGATATATATTAGGATCTATAGATACTTCTTTTCAATTTATACTTCTCACTTAAACTTTCGGTTTTTATAACATAAGTGAGATTCAAAAATTCAAATATATTTTTTTATTCTTGCCGTTGACCACTATTTCACCTGGTGATAAGTGATGGTGCTATCAAGATTACATGATATTTAAAATTATTCTAGAATTTATTGAAAAATCGAAGAAAAGATCATAATTTCACAGCAAATCTAAATTCAAATTGCCTAATATATAATTTCCTTCCTAAATATCTAATTTACAGAATCGCAATAAATAAATAGTACAATAAAATTTCATAATAGACCTTCAAACAAACAAGTAAATTGTGAAGTGTTACTTATATCATAAATTAATTTAAAATGTACAGCTGTCCTATACGATATTGTATTATACAAGATTTCAACATAATCAAGTCATCTTTATTCTTTAAAAATTAGCACCATTACTCGTTAATTGGACAAGCTTTTAAGATAAGATATACCTTTAAGTAGCTTAAATAAGTCAAGGCGAGAGGCTTGTCGGTCCTTCACATTAAAATTGAGGTGATATTTGGTAGAAAATGAATAAAACGTCGCATAACGTGAAATTTACCTGTTTCTTTAAATTAAGTATGGACAGATATGCTTGGAGGTATTAAAACGAAAATATCTGTCGGGCATCCTTGAGTGGGCCGGGTGTGATCACCCTTGCGCAAGTCGGTACTGTAACAAGATCACGCAAAGGGCAATAATATGTCGTCGCGGGACATACCTTACTACGCCTTATAACGTTAACAAACTTCTCTGAGCACAGTTATTAGTATATATTTATATATATATTTATGTTACATAATTTTTATTATTAGTATGTATAATCTTAAGTATTTTATATATATTTTCTTTATCCCTAATTGATGCACGCCTCATGTCATTTCATTTTCCACCGCTGGATGACTGGTAGAGAATGCTTTTAGCATTAAGTCCTCCTTTTGTACACTTTTTACTGTGCAATAAAGTATTAAAATAAATAAAATAAATAAATACCAATAAATGAAACATGTTGAGAATATTATTACTATCTACGAGTAAGTATACCAGTACTCACTCACGTATTATTGTCGAAAAAAAATACTCCGACCAGGATTTTCTTCGACAATAATACGTGAGTGAGTGCCGGTTTAGATAATAATCCCTACTTAATATTATAAAGGCGAAAGTAGCTCTGTCTGCCTGTTACGCTTTTACGCGTAAAACACTGAACCGCTTGGCTAGAAATTTTAGTTTATAATCTGCCTGATTACCCCCGACGCAAATAGAGGGGTGTAATAAGTTTGACCACTGCGTGTGTGTGTGTGTATCTGTCTGTTGTATAGCAACAATTTAAAAACTGCACCTTGGTACAACCAAGGATACTAACTACTATTATTATCTTATTCTTTGATGTGATGCTCGATTTTAGATCGAGCCGACCACCGATCATTATTTATGGACTATATAAGTCCATAAATAATGATAAATATAACTATGTTTATGTAAGATAAGATAAGATATATATATATATATATATATATATATATATATATATATATATATATATATATATATATATGTATATGTATATAATTTTTTTATATTAGGTATTTCTTTGGAATTGGCAGCATTTTACCCGAACGTTTTGCAATTCGTTCTCATCAATAAAACTCTGTGCAAGGAGATGTAATTCTTACATATTTTGAACCTGTTGATATAGTCATATCATATCACTTATAGCAGCACCTACAACACTACCTACGTGCTATATGGCTTACTTAGTGCAAATATTGCATTTACTTACGTACTCTACTAAGTACCAATTGAAGTAGTTGTATTGAAAATATTAGTGAGTTAAGTAGGTACTAAACCTACCGCACCTCTTGCTTATGTTATTTAAAAGGATAGCTATTAATTGAGTTGCGCACATTCATGAACAGTAATCTATTCAAATAGGTATCACTCATTTCCGGTATAGACAAATCCATCAGTTTTCTGGTCAACTTTTTTGTCAGTTATTAGGTAATATTATTATACCATATAAGCGTTATTTGCGCTTAATTATTCTATGTAAGTACAATTTACGGTAGGTACATAGGTTTAAAAAATGTCTTAGTAATTTTAAATAAATGTTAAAGTGAATTTGTTATCTTATGTCTCCCGGTTCGCCTCACATTATTCAGGATAATAAACTCTATGGTTATGTTCTATTCCAGGAACTATAATATCAACTTACAAAATTTGATCCAATCCCCCTCTGGACTATATAATAGAAATACCTTGTAAAAATACCTAGTGATACCTTGTAGTGGTAGTCTGCGGTAGTACCACACCATTGACAGACATTCAACCACTAGCAGTAGTGTATACACAAACATTATTGTGTTTCGAATTGAAGATCAATGGTTTCAGTTAAATAACAAGGCATAAAGATATAAATTTAACATCTAATATCTCAGGGTGACGAGTACAGTGCTTATGAACTACTTATATAAGATAAACATTCTTAGTGGATCTAACTGTAATGAGTAAGCGTGACGCTTACCATCACTCGAGTGGCGTTTTCTCCTCGTTTCTCAATTACATTAAAAACCTAATTTAAAATTACTCAGTAGTCACACACGCTCAAAGTTTCTAGTTGATAATATTTCTAGCCGTGCCCCGTGGCTTCGGTCGCGTTGATCAAGTAAAAAAATCATTAATCCTTGGTATTAGCTATGTACAATTCAAATTTCATCCAAATCCGTTTAACCGTTACAGCGTGAAGAGGGAACAACAAACGTACGCACTAACTTTCGGATTTATTACAAGCTTTTATTTAACTTGCATTGTATGTAACTATGTTTGTAAGGGTGGAATCTTTCAACTCAATTTTGAAGCACTTATTTTTTACCGATTGAGCTGCAATTTTGTATTCACGTTTAGTTTGGATGCAAGCTGTGTGACGTCTAAAGTCTAAATCCAACATGGCGGAACACCCATAATGGAGATTAAGTTTTTTTAGGGTTATGCCACTGCACTCCACGGCTATTGTTCTCAAACGACCGAATGTCCATACTTTGTGTATAGCGATGTCGACTATATTTTTAGTCGACATCGCTCCATGGAAATTTTAGTACAGTTAGAAAAAGAATTGTCGGATTGAGAATATGGGGTCTTGTAGGTGACGCTGCGATCGACATTTCGTTTTTGAGTGGGTTTCTTGATGGTTTAGATTAACAATTTGACCTGGTAGGTGGAGCTGCAATCAACATTATTTTGTAGTGTTTTGAGTGGGATTCTGGATGTTTAAGAAAAAAAAAATGGGTAGCAAATGAAAGGGCTTGCTGAGAATAACTGACTTGTTTTTAACAAGTAACTTATAATATTAGTATCTATGATTATGTAGTAAATATATGAGCATGATCACATGCTAAGCCTTACTATGCATACCTCAAGTATTACTATCAATTTGACTAAATCTTTAGTAAGTAGTGCGCTTTTATAACCCTGTCACGACTACTCCTAATTTGTCATTCAGCGACACGATTACACTACATACTATTTACGGTATTATGACTCTACGTAAATTAATTACGGTTAACATTGAGTAACATCAACTGACTGCGACCAAAATTATTCACGTAAGACGTTTATCTGTGAGTGAGTCGACTATAAATATATTGTAGAATTAGCATACAATTATAATTTTTTATTCAAGATAGGCAAACGTTTGACCACTATCTCACGTGATGGTAAACGACGATGCGATCGACGATGGAGCACGTTTGCCTAGAAAATGGCTATTCACTGTGCGACTTGAAGACTCCGACATTGTATTAATCAGAAAACATAGAACATTTTTGTGAAACTATCTACATTCTACTGAATTTATAAGCATACTAGCGATCCGCCCCGGCTTCGCCCGAATGTGTTATAAATGAAGAACCGCTCGACCGATTTTATGCAAACTTCACATAAACCATCTACTAAATAGTCTGAACAAAGCCTAAACATTTGGTTTGGATAGGTGAGTCCGCTCTTAAGTTATAAAATAACAACGAAAAGTGGCATTGATTTTTATATAATAATATATAGATAAAACAAAATGCAGACAGTTTTTCTGGCGCTTTACACGCTCGCTTCGCTCGCTCGGCTCGCGCTTTGTTGTCACAAGAAACCTAACACTCCTCCTCGCTTTGCTCTTCGTCGTACCTATTGATGACTGCCCTAACCCAGTCGGAACCGGAACAGCCCTAACCGGAAACACACAATCACACCTAGGACTAGAATCACAAATATCCCTTAGGAAGGAAAACTGTGATCCTGCCGAGATTCGAACGCAGGCATATAAAACTGACCACTGCGCCAACTGGGTCGAAATTCAATATTGAGAAAAACTTCTTTGTAGGGCAGCGCGTTGATGTATTTTTAACCGACTTCAAAAAAGGAGGTTCTCAATTCTACTGTATGTTTTTTTTGTACGTATGTTACGCGATATCTCCGCCAATTATCAATCGAAATTGATGTTTTTTTTTTTATTTGGTACATTATACTTCCGAGAATGTCCCATATAAATTTTATCGAAATCGATCCAGCCAAAACCAAAATATAAGCGATGAAGTCATTTTTATTTAAGCTTTGCAAGCGTTTAATTATGTACGAAAAACTTTGTAGACAACTGACTGGCTGCATCCTGCGGTTTCTCCCGCGACGACGTTGATATAAAGTGATGATAATGATGGAAGTATCCTGTGCTATTTCAGATCACTGTCTATGTTCAAAATTTCAGCTAAATCGATTCAGTTTTGGCGTGTTTTAGCCGATTATTTCAGTAAAAAGAATCCATGGATTATATTTATACAAACATCTAAACATTCCAATTTTCGCTTTTATTTAGTTGTGGGGTCACGCTTACAGTCCTAACTCCTGCACGACAAAGCACAGCGCTTGTCACTCTGAGATAATTATTAGAAGGCCTTTTTCAACCGACTTCAAAAAGAAGGTTCTCAATTCAACTGTATGTTTTTTTTGTATGTACGTTACGTGATAATTCCGCCAATTGTGAATCGATTTTGATGATTCTTTTTTTGTTCGGTAGTTCATACAGAGATCCCATATAAATTTTATCAAAATTGATTTTGCGCTTTTTGAGAAAATCAACAAAAACCAAAATATAAGCGATGAAGTTGGTATTTTTAAGCGTTTAATTACATAATTTATTTTTATAAATAAATTGAAATGAATTGAGCTGACACTATATGAATACGTTCACTATATACGGCGTTATTGTATAATAGTGCGTATAAATTAAGTGCGTACGTATAAATTAAATAAACATCTGCAAGACTGTGACACAGATTTATGTAAAGTTCATGTTGAAGTGACTGCATAAGCTGTGAAGTTAGAATATTAATAGAAAATAAAAATTCTTTTGTTTTTTCTATATATTTAATCGATTTTTTAGGTTGATAAATTGTATAAAATGTATTTCAAAATATAATATAATATATATAAAAAAATAATAATAACAGAATATAAACCTAGTTTAAAACTTGACAATACGAGTCTATATAAAATGTGTTACAAAATAAAATGAAAATATTTTTATGGTACATATAAGATACAATATAGGTACTTGACCAATATTTCAATCTCAAACATATATATTATGAGAATGTTCTTATTAATTCCTAGTGTAATAATTTAAACGCAACCAAGGCTTAAAAATCATTTTTCACCGCTTATATTTTGTTTTTTGTTGATTTTCTCAAAAAGCGCTAGATCAATTTCGATAAAATTTATAAAAATCACATTTTAAGTATGATCTACCAAGCAAAAAAGAATCATCAAAATCGATTCATAATAAGCTGAACGATCGCATAACATACATACAAAAAGTACTGTACATTATAATTGAGAACCTCCTCCTTTTTGGAAGTTGTTTGAAAATTAAGAGTGATGTCCAACAAGTGAGATACGAGCATACTCTAGCTTTAATATAATATAAGCAAAATAATATTATTATTAAGTCGAAAGTTTGTTTTTGTATTAATGTAAGAAACTTTTTAACATTAGGTATTTTTGTAATAGAGCGAGATTTTAATGAAATCTTCTCTATGAATGAGATTGTTTTTTTAATCCCTGACGAATAAAAGAGGTGTATAGTGAATAGTGTGTAGTGTATAGTGTGTAGTATAAGTGTATAGTGTGTAACTGTCTATAATATAGACACATCACAGTCAGTCTGTCTGTGATATCGTAGTACCCAAACTGCTGAACCGATTATGATTTAGTTTTATTTTATTTGAAAAGTGACTTAAATGAGAGTGTTTTAGCTATGTCGAAAATTTATCTTAGGAACCTATATCAGATTTCATGTATTAAACACACATTATTGACGATAACTCAAAAACTGGAGATCAGATCTTGATCAAATTTCAATGAGACCACATGAAAAGCACCAGTTAAACATAATCATCAAAATCGGCTTACAACACAACGATAGAAGTTATGAGGTAACTTGTGAAGTCGGTTAAAAACGAGAACATTGTCAATGTAGTCCACAGATCCATCAGATCTTGATCAAATTTAAATGGGACCAATTGGAAAGCAACATCTACCAAACTAAAAAAAAAATTCGAAATCGGTGAACCGATGGAAATAATTTATGCGGTAAAACACATAAAAAAATACTGTTGACTTGAGTACCTAATCCTTTTTTTGGGAGTCGGTAAAAACGTCAAAATAAACGCTTTCACACTCACAGCCCCACTTCGATCACTTGTGTCGTGGGTGCCGGAAACATTCAAATTACACACACAATCAGAACCAGAAACACGAATTTCTCTTAGGGTGAATTGTTGTTCCCGCGGGGAATCGAACGATCAACCAACTAATCCAACGGGCAGTTCAAATGTTCTCAGCTTCTCAGTGTTTGTAGTGAGCTTGCAAACTGGAAAGCAGTGCAAGCGCCGATGGCAACGACGGGCGTTACCGGTTGCCGTTTGCCGTACCTTGATCCGGCCTTGATACAGTTCCGAATCAAGGGTTACCGGAATTCGTTCAGATAATTATTACACAAAATGTACTTATTTTTATCGATCAAATACATGTAATACCGGTTGGTACGGTATACGTCCTTTACGGAAATATACTAAGGTGACTCTAGTTTACGATAACTTATTAACTTATCGGAAACCAAACTTCTTAATTTTTAGACAAGATATTTTTTTTTTGTAGACGAAATTTTGGCTTGCTTATTTCCCGTTTTGCTACCAAGTTTTAGTATCAATAATTTTAAAATATTTATTTTTTTGGTATCTATATATATAAAAATCAGTGCCAATTTTCGTTGTAATTTTATAACTCAAGAAGGGGCTCACCTATCCAAACCAAATGTTTAGGCTTTGTTTGGACTATTTAGTAGATGGTTTATGTGAAGTTTGCACAAAATCGGTCGAGCGGTTCTTCATTTATCACATTTTTTCCCACCGGAAATTGCACCCGGTCGAAGCCGGGGTGGATCGCTAGTATATTATATATGCGTGAAGTTAACTTAGGTGTGTTGCAGGGTATTTTATCTAAACCAATGTCAAATGAGGCTGGAATGATTTGTAAGCTAATAATGTATTGGTTCATGAATTGTTCTAGCCTTTAAGTTTTATTGTTGATTTATGTGTAAGATATTGTGGTGTATAAACAAATGCTGTATTTATATATTGTTAACGCTACTATGAGGCAGACATAAACTGAAAGTTTAAAAGCCTCTAAATAAAATAAGAACTATATATACGATGTATGTGACTCACATTTATTGATAACTAGCCGTGTCCCGCGGCTTCGCCCGCTATTATCAAGTTAAAAAGTAGCCTATGTGTTAATCCTATGTATAATCTATGTACATTCCAAATTTCATCCAAATCCGTTCAGCCATTAAAGCGTGAAGAGGGAACAAACATACTTACACACTTACAAACAAACTTTCGGATTTATAATATTAGTAGGAAGTAGGATGATAAACCAACGATCTAGTTTATAACTTATCGAAAAATCAGCGATTACCATGAGGTAGTATAGAGATTAGCAAAAGTTTTAAGATAGTTATTTACATCTTGGGTACTATAATAAATAATCATAAATGAAACTAGCAAGTCGCACGCCTGATGGTAAACACACGCATGCCTAAGGCATTTGCAATGCTCTTTAAATTGCAAGGATCTGCCCATCACTGGGGCGCTTCTAAGGAGTTGTTCATTCTCACACTTTATTATTATGTCCGGGAAGCCCACTAATTGAATGGG
Organism: Lomographa bimaculata; assembly: GCA_948107665.1. Classification (NCBI taxonomy): domain Eukaryota; kingdom Metazoa; phylum Arthropoda; class Insecta; order Lepidoptera; family Geometridae; genus Lomographa; species Lomographa bimaculata. The sequence continues at coordinate 8,273,185 of OX403604.1, read as the reverse complement.
TCCAGGGCCTGTACCTGGAAGTCCTAGGCCTGTAACCCAATCAATTAGTGTAAAAGTTTACATCTTGGGTTCGATTCCCGGTAGAAGCACAAATTCTCTATTTGTGCTTCAGCAGTTATGTTTTTCTAGTAATGGGTGTCAATATTGCCAGCACCCTAGTCTTCGAATGCAGGGCTGTGAGTGTTAAGCCGGTTATTATTTTTTATTGTTTTAAAACAATAACCAAAGTTATAACTTTGATTTTATGAACATAATCATTAGTAGGTATTGGTAAGGCTGTAAAAAAAAAACAAAAATTATTAAAATCGTTTATTCACATGGGCTCCAAAGAAGCATTCATGAAAGTTAATGATTCTACTGCCAGATTCGCAAAATTACAGCCATCTCGAGAAGAACCTGGCAAGAAACTCGGTGGCGCATTTTTTTCATTTTTTTTTTAAATCATTCTTAAACACTAATACATAATTATATTAACCTAGGTATATCTATATTATGTAGTCGCTAGAAAGCGCTTGTGCGGTTTTGCCTCCATGCATCCTTGTCATGCCTGTGCTGCCCTAGATGCCACAGAATCAAGCGGGCTCCTACAAATTCAAACTAACTTTTTTAGACTACACTAAAAAGTGGCTTATGCCTATATCATATTCCAGGGCCTAGACACACACCAATTTTATCAAATTTCGTCTAATCAGTACAGGGACAACTCGTTTTAAACATAGGTACTTTGTTGTAGTTACACACACGCATACTTTCAGATTTATAATATCAATGTAATACGTGTGGTGAGCTCTTAAAATGTGTGCCATTGTAAAGGGCGTGCACTTTAATTAATACCTTACAAAGGTATGTCGGTACTATAATATTAAATAAACTAAAAGTTCAAATGTAGTAATTCCCGAAAGATTCAGTGAACTTTCCGGATACCAGGTTTAACTCATTGAAGCTATAATTAAAACGTTGAACTGCCCGTTGGCTTAGTTAGGAGGGCGTCCGCTTGTAAGCGGGGGTATCGGGTTCGATTCCCGAGAGGAACACAAGTTTTCTCCTTAAGGATAATTTGTGTTTCTGCTTCTGGGTGTGATTGTGTATGTGGTGTGAATGTTTCCGGCACCCACGACACAAGTTATCGAACTTAGTGTGGGGCTGTGAGTGTGAAAACGTTTATGTTATGTTAAACATACCATAACGTATTAAAAGATAGATCTCAGTTTAAGTTTAGTAAAAACACTACTAAGTATCACATATATATAGATAACAAAGGTAATCGATTAGACGTTTCGCTAAGTTGAAATAATCTCAATCGTCTTAAGATAGATTAATTATATTGTTATGAATGAAGCTATAGGTTTCATTATTTTAATTCATGATAATCAAATGTTGCGACGACTAAGGTATCTGCTAGTAAACGAACGATGCGGTCATCGATAGAGCACGTTTACCTATAAGATACCACCAGTTACCAGTGAGATGAAAACTCCCGGATCGTAGGTTCATTCATACTTATCTAGAAATTTAACTTCATATAAAAAAGAGTAAAAAACACATTGCACATTTAACACATTCTGATTCAGTTAAAATTTTATTGTTTGTTGTATCAACGAATCTATTACAGGTATACCTTTTAGTAATTGTTGTGGTATACAAAACTATCAGAAAGTCCCAACAGGGAGCTTTATCGAAGCCCCGGGGCTCACCTCACGGCCGCGTGACGTCTCCGCGGCTCCGTCGGTGAAAGGGTGCGCCCCCGCCTGTCGTATAAAAGCTCCAAACACTCCTCCACCGACATCATTCAACATCCATCTACAACTCACTCACAATGGCATTCAAGGTACGATTGTGACGTGATCAAGTGACGCAGTGTATCAAAAGTGATAAGTGGTTTTAAGTGACCTAATGAATATTATTTTTTGCAGTTTGTGGTCCTCGCCTGCTTAGTGGCTGCTGCCAGCGCTGGCATTGCTCCCCTGACCTACGCCGCCGCTCCTGCGCAGTACGTCCACTCCGCTCCCGTGGCCTACGCCGCCGCCGCCCCCGTGGCTAAGCTGGCTGTCGAGCACTACGACTCGCACCCTCAGTACAGCTTCGCCTACGACGTGCAGGATGGTCTGACCGGTGACTCCAAGACCCAGCACGAGACCCGCGACGGTGACGTTGTTTCGGGATCCTACTCCGTTGTTGACCCCGATGGTACCAAGCGTACCGTTGACTACACCGCTGATCCCCACAACGGATTCAACGCCGTCGTGCACAGAGAGCCCCTCGCTCACGTCGCCAAGGTCGCCGCTGTCGCCCCTGTGGTCGCTAAGGTCGCCGCCCCTATCGCCTATGCCGCCCCGGTTGCCAAGTACGCCGCCCCTCTGACCTACGCCGCCGCCCCCGTCGTGCACGCCGCCGCTCCCGTGGCCAAGCTCGCTTACTCCGCTCCCGTCTACCAATCCGCTCCCGCGGTCTACCACTCCGCTCCCGCAGTCTACCACTCCGCTCCCGCAGTCTACCAATCTGCTCCCGCGGTCTACCATTCTGCTCCCGTCTACCACCACTAAACTGATGCCAAAACTTAGATAACTAATTACTTATAGAATGCAGTTAACGCATTATTTTCAATATGTTAACTGCACTTTGTATTCAATGTGATGTTTAAGCTAGATGGAATAAATTATTTTTATACATACGAAACTTAGCCGTTCTATTATTCTTCCAACACTTTGTTATACCTACCCCATTTATAAAATATTTGCATAAGTATATTTATACCTATTTTTCTAAAAATATGTGAATAATATTGTTTACACCATCAATCGATAAATAATATCTATAGAAAAAATATAGATATTCTGATAATACTGCAGACCTAGCTCTTGTGTACTTATAGATTCTCTAAACATAAAAACTGTTTTAATGTCTTTGTTTGTATAAAAGTGATTGTATTCATTATTTTTTATGATCTCTTAACCACATATAATTTACCAAGTCTACTTGGCAATGAATTAGGAAAGTGCATAGGTAGCTTATACGTAAGATTAACATATAGGCTTTTTTAACTTGATAAACGCGGGCTAAGCAGCGGGGCACGGCTAGTTTAAATATGTGTAGCCTCCGAAAAAGCATGTTGAAGAATCACGCACGGCACGAAGACATATAGACAGTCCCATTGCATAAGGTTAACGGGTTCATTTTAAAAGGTCTGAGAACGTCCTATTGACATTTTCAAACCCAACTCATCCGAGTTGCGTTGGGAACCCAGTATTTACTTTGTACAAGCATTAGGTACTTAAACTAATTTATTATTATGATCGTGTCTATGTAGTAACTTTGATGACTCAGTTGGCGCGGTATTAAGTCTGCCCTCTGCGCCGTGGGTCCTGGGTTCGATTGACGGCAGGAGCACGAAAGAGATTTGTGCTTCTGATTGTGGGTGTAATTGTGTGTGTGTGATATGTAACTGTTTCCTGTGTGGGTGCCCCACAAGTCTTTGAACTTAGTATGAAGCTGTGAATGAAAATGCGTTGGTTTATTTGTTTATGTTTGTTTACATTAATGTTTAAGTAATATTTGAATAATATATCTATATATATATATAAAAGAAAGTCGTGTTAGTTACTCCACTTATAACTCAAGAACGGCTGAACCGATTTAGCTGAAAATTGGCAGGGAGGTAGTTTAGAGCCAGGAGAAGGACATAGGATACTTTTTAAGAACGTACATTTCTTTAAATTTTTTTTTTACATTTCGACATGCTTTTCATTTTCTCATACGTCACTCGGATTTGGTAAAGTACTAGGCAAACATAAACATGAAGGTTGTAATAATATAGTCACGTGACATTGTAACGCATGCCGGGTATGGCTTCCTAAATATGCACATTCATTGACTGTTAGGCGGAACGAAGGTCGCCGGGACAGCTAGTTATATATATATATATATATAGAAGCTGTATATAAACGGGCAATTCTATGGCTCTCTATTTTTTTTCACAATAACAGCTCCTCTCTAAATTAGATGACTTGTGTCGTGGGTGCCGGAAATATACACACCACTCACACAAACACAACAGGAACCAGAAACACAAGTTTCCATTGGAGAGAAAACTTGTGTTTCGTACGTTAATACTAGGTAAAAGTATGTACCTACATTCCAAATATCATCCAAATCCGTTCAACGTAAATTTGTACTTTGTATGTAGGTAAGTTATAGGTAGGTAGTCAAAAAATCCAAAATCGTTTATTCACATGGGCCCCAAAGAGACCCTCATATAATTAAACGCAAGCAAAGCTTAAAAAACCGACTTCGCCGCTTTATCTTCGGAACCTTGATCAGATTTAAGCACCAGCTTTCAAATAAAAAAATAATCATCAAAATCGGCTAACAACGAAAGAAGTTATGAGGTAACTTTTGAGAAGATCGTCAAAGTAGTCCACAAAATAGGCATTATTGAAGATATTTCAAGAACTACTGATCAGATCTTGATCAAATTTAATTGGGACCAATTAGAAAGCAACATCTTTCAAACTAAAATTTTACGTAATACATTTTTCGAAATCGGCTCACGTGGAGAAAAGATATGAGGTAACACAAATAAAAAAAATAAAAATACAGTCGGCTTGGGTACCTCCTCTTTTTTTCTTGAAGTCGGTAAAAAAGTTACTGAGTTTTCTGCCAGATTCGCAAAATTACGCGAGGGTCAGCTTGTATGTGAACAACATATACTTTATGGCAAAATTTTTGGACTTCATTGATTTTTTTGTAAGATCCCAGGATCGGTGCGCTTATTATCTAGCGCACCGATATACCGCACATAGCGCACCGTACTATAGGTAGGCGTCTAGCAAAACAATATTATTACCAAGCCAGGACGGTAAATTCACAAGACAAAGGTACATACAAATTGACACTGGCTGAATGGACATAGCCTGCGGAGCCAGTAAGAAAACCGCATAGAGAAAAACAAAAACAAACGTCAGTCGTCAAACGGTCAAACCGTCAACCAAAAGTCAAAACAAACTGTAATGCCGGTCGATGACGCCCGAACAAAATAATATTTTATTTGTTATTACGCGCGCTTTGGGCTACTCTATATTTGATTGCATTATCCTATGAATATTGCCTAAATAAACTGCATATATATTAAATACCACAAAATTACGTATCTTACTAACATTCGGGATCCCGACCTTATATTATTATCTGATAATTGTGTATTATTTCTATATTATTATTGATTGTGTCGCTATGATATGAAATAATTCGTTATTAGCTTTGTTTAATAACAACAGAAAAATTTGTGATAACGCTATGGTTTCTACGCGGGGTGTTCGTTATAAATTTACAGAGGGCGAGCGAGTTTTGTGCTATGAACCGGATCCAACAAAAGCCAAAGTGTTGTACGACTCTAAGGTGATTGGACTTATTCTATTTCTCTTAATGTTTTCGAATTATACGAGGATTTTTGTTAATAACGTATCATAAGATTAAGAAAGTTTTATTGTTAGTAACGGTGTTAAAAACAGATGGTAAATAATGTAATATTAAAACAAGATTTGGTCCTATTCAGTCATACAATATCAAATAGCTGCCAGTAGAGTCATTAACTTTCATGAGTGCCTTTTTGGGCCCATGTGAATAAACAATTTTGAATTTTTTACTACTAACACTTGTCGTTAATGCTAGTTTTGCTTTTGAGATCAAAACCACAGACACACTAGCACTTGCCGTTATGCCATTTTTGCTTCTGAGATCATAACGTTAAATTGATCTTCTAGGTGTTAGAGGTAATTGAGAGCAAGGACAAACGCGGGAGACGCACTGTCGAGTATCTTATCCACTTCCAAGGCTGGAACTCTTCGTGGGACCGCTGTGTCAGTGAAGACTTTGTACTAAAAGATACAGAGGAAAACAGGCAACTGCAACGAGATCTTGCAGAGAAATCACAGCTTCAGTTGTAAGAATTTAATAACAGGCTTAATATAATATAATTTATTATTATCAGAAGGCACGTTTCTTATGACTGGATCCAGTTTAAAAAACTAAGAGTTATGCTTAGCTTAGTTCCGTCACATCATTGAAAAAACCTCTTACCTAAACATTCTAAAAGTGACTATAGTAATTTGTTATATATTCAAAAATGCATGAATCACTTTGGCTTTTGCAATAGAGGTGAGACCCCAATCTATTTCAGAGGAGCCTACTTGTACCGTCGAGAGCGAAAGAAGGGAAGCACCTCCAGTGCTGGGGCTGGGCCCGCCAAGCGTTCCCGGCAGGGCTTCAGCGATGACGGCTCGTCTAGCAGCACACAACCTGATGGTTAGTTATGTGAAAGCTATTGATCTGTTGCCAACTATTTGGTTAAGTTTGGAAACTATAGCAAAGGTTATCCATTTTTATTTACCTTTAACTGGCCTTAGCTTGCAGTGATTTAATTAGATACATCTAAGTTGGATGGTTCAGCATTTTGTCTGTCCGTCCATTCAACCATATGTCTGTTAGAAGCATTTAGCATCTAAACTATACAAGCAAATAGCAAATAAGCTGTGACTCAAAGCCAAAATGGCAATTAATCTGATTTTAAGCAAAATAAGTAGGGGCCTAATAATTTATAACTGTTTTTCTGCTTAAAAGAGCTTTACAAGTAGAGAACTAAACCATTAAAAAAAACTTTGTTGATTATTACAATTTGATAGGACAGTAGTCACTGTTTTTAGAACTATTTTGTCCCAGGGTCTATCTCATAAAAGGCAGCAACACCAAGTCCAACAATATTTTGTAATAAATATTTTCTAAAAAAAATTATGTTACTGCAATTCTTTTAAAAAATAAATTCACATAATTGGATGTCATAAATTTAAGTTGAACATCCTGAAGACCAGTAGTAAGATCAGTAGTAGTCTTCTAGCAAACCTTACGGCAGCAGGGGTAGATCTAATATAACATACATGGTCTAGGTGCTCTCATTGTCATGTTTTTAACTTATTTTGTAAGAAGGCTGTTTGGTTTTCCAAATAATAAAAATAAAATAAAATAGCACAAACGCTACCACAATCACAGCCCCACACTAATTTAGTTGTACTTGTGTTGTTGGTGCCGGAAACATTTACATCACACACAATTATAACCAATCAGAACCAGTAACACAAATTTTCCTTGGGAAGAAATCTTTTGTTGCTGCCGGGAATCGAACCCAATACCCCTACTTATGCCTTGCTGAATGTGAATGCTCACCTAACTAAGCCAATGAGCGTTCCAATTATATTATACAATATACAGTGTTCTATATATTCTCTCAGTTCTCAAGGAAAATTTGTGTTTCTGGTTCTGGTTGTGGTTGTGGTTGTTTGTGTGTTGTGAATGTTTCCGGCAGCCACAATACAACATGCTACATCTTCAGCTACATCGTCGCTATCCATCAGGTGAGATTGTGGTCAAATGCTTGCCTATCGAGTATATAAAGAAAGTCAACGAACTTAGTGTGGGCAGTAAGTGTGAAAGCGTTTGTTTTGTTTGTTTGGTTACGTAGAACCTGAGGGCGAGGCGGAGGAGGCGCGGGAGTCGCGCGGTGCGGACACGGCGGACTCGGACTCGTCGGGCTCCGGCGGCTCGGACTCTCAGCCGCGCTCGCCGCCGCCCCACGCCCCTTCCGGCCGCGCCCACATCACGCTACCTGCTGCTTTACGGTAAGATCTGAAATACCTACCATTTTTTAACAGACTTCAAAACAGAAAGAGGTTCTCAATTCGAATATGTTTATTACGCGATTACTGGAAGAGGGCCGGACCAATTTGAATTTTTTTTATTTGAAAAGACGTAGGTAGTGTCAAGTTAGTCCCATACAAAATTGTCAAGATCTGATCTAGTAAACACACTAGACCTAGAATGACTGGCTCTGAAGGAAGATTTTGGCGAAAGATTTTCATATCTTAGGCATTCTTGCAACATTTTCTTCCGGTAATAATAAGAAAGAGTGCCGGCTTACATTATTATAATAGATTATTATCCTAATTGAAGGGTGGTGATCTAAAATGTATATGTATGATGACCTTCACTGGACCTCTGGCCCAGTGGATTTTGAAACCATGACCTCCGTTTAGAAGACGCTCATGATTCGGCCATTACAGCTTCGAAACCTATAACCAATATCAGTAATGTTTTTGACAGATTAGTAGATCATAACTACCCAGTTTGCCATATTTTCGTAAGCTGATAAACTATTTAAAAAAATGCTTTCAGGAGTGCCAATTTGAATAGATGCCCTTTCTTTTCAATGCAGGGACCGTCTTACATTCGACTACCACCTCGTGGTGAAGCGCGGTCGCCTCTCCCGCCTGCCCGCTTCTCCTAGCGCAGCGCAAATCCTGGAGGCCTTTGTAAAGTGGTTTGCTCGAGCCGGGGCGTGGAATCCGGGTCGCGGCCGCACCGACCCGCCCCAGAGACCTGACCTATTGGATGTCTCATGCAGGTACGCCATAACGATTATAATTGATCCTAACATCAAGACCTGGTTCTCCTTCAGTCATTAGGTCTATATAGTATTTTTTTCTCAACTGTTTGCAGTATGTTCTAGTACTATAGTGCTCATATTAATATGTTTACCGTACATAGACATTCAGAATTAGAATCAGAAAAATATTTATTGCAAAATATCTGTGTACAAAAAGATGGTAAGTAAAAACAATTAAGTAACAACAGTTGCCCATTTTGACGTACAATAATTAATTGGCACTATGTACCTTGAATACATACAACAATATATTCTTAAGTAGAACGTAAATAAAGTAACACCAAAAAAGGAGAAGAAGAGAAGATAATATAAGTTGGTTAAGCAAACAAAAATAATTAAACATAAACATAAATGCTTTTACACTCACAGCCCCACACTAAGTTCGATGACTTGTGTCGTGGGTGCCGGAAACATTCACTTCACACACACAATCACAACCAGAACCAGAAACACAAATTTTCCTTGGGGAGAAAACTTGCGTTCGCACCGGGAATCGACCCCCAACTAAGCTAAAGAGCAATTATTTTATTTTCATAATTTGTCATTTCTGTTAAAATATTCCTCCAATGTATAGAACATATTAGATACGAGCAAGGTTTTTAATTTTTCTTAAAAAGTAGGAGCCTTTAGCAATTTGTATTCTAGAGGTAACTGATTGTAGATTTTTATCCCAGAATAAAATTATTTTTTATGAAATATGGTGTTATTAACCTGGGTATGCAAATGTTGTATTTGTAATTTGATCGTAAACCATGTGATCGATTTGACTGTACATTAAAAAAATATTGCGTACAATCTTAACCTATTATTCTTGAGATGGAGAACAGAGATGACTCCCTGGAGAGCAACAGATGTGACTTTAAGTAGGGCTGAAAAACATTATTTGCTGAATCCGAACCTTTTTAGAAGCACTTATAATTATTTCAAAATTGTTTTATGAATGAATATATTTTGTGCTTTTTGAATAAATGCCTTAGTAATTTTATTTTTAGATATTACTATTGTAATTATAAAGACATTTTTCTATGGAAGCAGGGATAGCCACCGCCCGCCATTTTGACTTTTATTCTAAGTTTCCGCGCACGGTGAAAATACTATTTTCAGCGTGGTCACAAAATAGTATATGGGTAGGGGGACACTTATGCAAACAAAACATGAATGACAAATAAAATGGTACCCTAAAGTGACGCGTTTCCATGATATTTGATAAAAATGGGGACAATTACAATAATAAAAAATGCAACGACTACAATAGTTCATAAACATGCACATATCAATATGCTCTAAACTTTTCGAGGATTTGAATTAACCTTATAATTCATTAATACCATAACCCACAGGTTGAATTTAGTTCGCGAAGTAGCGGATGGCCTCCGAATATATTTTGACTTCATCCTGCGCGCTCATCTGCTGTACAAGCAAGAAATTAACCAGTACCATGAAGTCTGCGGACAGTACATCGACGAGTGAGTGTTTGAATTCATGAGCTCCTGGTACTTAAGCCAACTCTAAGCTCCCAACTTTCTCCAATCGAACTTTTACTGTCCATAGATACCTGACGTACATGTATAAGCCTAAAGCACTTGGCTTCTGCGTTAATTTTTCCGAGCAGTAAAGCCAATTTATTTGTTTTCATGCTCTATAGGCAAGCATTCGATCACTATCTCACCCGATGTGGAAATTGATGATGCGGCCGAAGAAGCGAATGCTTGCCTAAAAGATACCTATTCACTCTTGACTTGCAGACTTCCAGATTGTACCATTCAGGGACGCGGGCAACGAGTTTCACTCCTTTACACTACGAATGCTAAACGTAGATGTGGTATTTAAAACATAAATGGATGACGTTTGACAGTTTCTCTAAGATGGTAAAACGGGCATGGCAAATTAACTCGTGCAATTCCTGCATTTCCTGTGCAAACTCTCCATGATGTAAACGATAGAATATCATTAGGCTTGCGAACTTACGTCGTCGGTGACCGAGAATCTACATATGATTATTCAGAATTTCCAGGTATAAGTTCCACTGCTTTCACAATTAATATAATTTGAGAAAATCTAAGTCTAGTATATCCTCTTTAAAGCATCACATTCCAACAGGTGAGACAGAAGTCAAATACTCGATGCCCTTACATTAAAATTATCTACAATGGCAATTCCAGCAAAGAAGAACACATTAAAGAGGAATTAGAAGACGACATTTCCCAAGACGAAGGCGAGTACCCTGAAGCAACGCACTCCGCCGAGGAAGATCTCAAGAGCCCCAAGATTCCAGAATACTCACACTTACCACCAGATCCCGTTGATGGAGACAGATCAGAAGGTATGCTACTCAAGTTTTTGCATAGAAACCAGTTGTTCAGTGTACAATATGGCTAGATTTATTAATTTAGTACAATTTGTTTCAGAACCTCAAGGCGAAAACGGTGATATGGAAATAAAGCAAGAAATCAAAGAAGAACCGATGGATGAATCCCCAGAAGAACAACTTCAACATGAGATTCACTTCCATCTAGAGATTAAAGAAGAAACACACGAAGAACTTAACAACCACGAAGAATATGACCAGGAATATGATGGACAGCATTATGACAACGCAGACTACCATTACCAAGATTATGATGAAGAAGACGAAAGTCCAGAGTATGAGAACCAAGGCGAAATGGAAGTCGAAGATGAACAGGATGAGATATATTATGAACAAGAAGATGATAATTACGATGATGAAGAGCATGGGAATGAGATAATTGTAGAAGTGCACTTTGAAAATGAAGTACCTGTAAATTATGAACATCATAACGAGATCCAAGAAGATTATACGCCGGAAGATTTGACACAGGAAAGTGAGAAACAAATAAATGATATACCAGAAGGTGGAAAAGATAGAACAGGCACACTCGCAGGTTGGGAACAAATTGACGTTATAGAAGGAGGTGGTGAAGATATAAAGCAAAGCGGGGAGGCACATTTGAACGCTAGACAAGGAGATGGCAAACAGGTTGTTGTAGAAGATCAAGAAAAAGATGTTGATTACAATCAAGAAGAAAGAAAAGAAACTGAAGAAGAACCAATCGAAAACAAAAAAGGTGGAGGAGAGCCGATTGATGAAAAACAGATTGAATTGAAACAAGTTGGTGGAAAACAAAAAAGTGGAAAACAAATTGAAGACAAACAAGAGGGTGAAAAAGATATTGAAGTTAAACACGTCACGCAATTACAAGGTGAAACTACAACCGAAGTCCTGCCAGAATATATTAGTGAAGAAAAACAAACACGGGTAAAACAGAAAGATGGAAAACAAGGAAGTGGAAAACAAATAGAAGTGCAACAAATTGGTGGGAAACAAATTGAAATTAAACAAAGTTGTGGCCAACAAGTTGGTATAATTCAATGTGGTGGAAAACGTGTGGATGAGAAAAACGCAGATTTGAAACATGGGGGGGCAAAATTAGACAGTGCCGTACAAAAACGAGAGAAACAGGGTGGGAAAATGATGGATGGGAAACAAGGAGACAACAAACAGATAGAAGCGAAACAAAAAGGAAAACAAGGGAACGAGAAAAAAATTGATGGGAAACAGACGGAGGTAAAACAAAGCTTTGGAAAAGAGGCAAAACAGGCAAATGAAAAACTACTTTCTGTGACACAAGATGTTGAGAAACAAAAAGATGTAAAACAAAGTAAAGAAAAGCAGAGTATACTCAAAGAAGGTGGAAAAAAAGAAACAAGACAAGAAAGTGGGAAAAAGGAAATGAAACAAGAAAGTGGGAAGCAAAAAGATACGAAACCGGCTAGAGGGAAACAAATAGATACAAAACAGGGAAGTGGAAAAGCAATGGATACGAGGCATGGGAGTGGAAAGCAGTTGGAAATAAAACAAGGGAGTTCGAAACAAATGGAAACGAGACATGGAGGCGGAAAACATAAAGAAACTAGCCTAGACAGTGAAATACATCTAGAAATCAAAGAAGGCGGCGGAAAACAAACAGAGACTAAACAAGGAGGTGGGAAACTAATGGAAACTAAACAGGGCAGTGAAATACAATTAGAAGCAAAACAGGAAGTTAGAACACAGATGGAAACAAGACATGGAAGTGGGAAACAAATTGAAGCCAAACATGAAGGTGGGAAACAAATGGAAACAAGACAGGGAATTGGGAAACAAATGGAAGAAAAACATGAAGTTAGAACACAAATGGAAACAAGACATGGAAGTGGAAAACAAATGGACGCGAAATATGAAGGTGGAAAACAAATGGAAACTAGACAGGGCAGTGGTAAACAATTTGAAGGCAAACATGAAGGTGGAAAACATGTCGAAACTAGACAGGTAAGTGGAAAACAAATTGAAGCGAAACATGAAAGTGGAAAACAAATGGAAACAAGACAGGGAAGCGGAAAACAAATTGAGGCGAAACATGATGGTAGTAGACAAACAGAAACTAGACACGGAAGTGGGAAACAAATGGAAGCAAAATATGAAGGTGGTAAACACATGGAAACAAGACAGGGAAGCGGAAAACAAATGGAAGCGAAACATGAAGGTGGTAAACAAATAGAAACTAGACACGGAAGTGGGAAACAAATGGAAGCAAAACATGAAGGTAGTAAACAAATGGAAACAAGACAGGGAGGTGGCAAACATATGGAAGCGAAACAGGAAGTTGATAAACAAATAGAGACAAGAGCGGGAAGTGGGAAACATATTGAAACGAAACAGGCAAGTGAGAAACAAACGGAATTAAGGCAGAGCAGTGGGAAAAACATGGAAGCAAAACAGGAAGGTGAAAAACTGATAGATTTAAAACAAGGATCTTTTAAAGAAATGGAAACTGCAGTAAAGCAAGTTACTGTAAAACATATGGAAACGAGGCAGAGCGCCCGACAAATTGACAGCCCAAGTAGAGGAAGACGTGATAGTCCAACTGGGGTGAAAGGTGGAAAACAAATCGACGCAAAACAGTCAAGCGGGAAACATGTAGACGTGCCTCAAGGGAAAGGAAAACATGAAATTGGCAAACCAATTGATACATTACAACAAGAGGATCATGAGCACGTGGAACTGGAAAAAGAAAAAACAAAACAGGAAGATCAACTAAAGAAGTCTGAAGAAAATTGCCAAGAAGAAAAACGAGATAGTGATCAAGGGAACGGAAAAGATGGATCTAGAAAGAGGAAAGATAAACATGCAGAAGATAAATCTATAAGTGAGAAACGCGGAAAAAGAAAACAGAAGAAAGCTGATGAGAGAAAAGAGGAAGTCGTTGTCAAGGAAGAGCCGCCTGAAGAATTTGTCATGGTATGACATTATTTTCAATGTAATAAAGTAGTTACCTTACGTTACTTATTATTCTGAATTTGTGGAGGAATAATTCTGTAGGACCAGCACGGATGTAGAAACTCTGTTGTCCCGCAAATTGTATAAATTTGAAAGTAACTTTTCACCTCACTATGGAATAGACCGATTTTTTTTCATATTATGAATACTGGTTTTAATAGAAAGGATCTTTGCTATATCGTTATTATTAGATGTTTCATGAAAATAGTTGACGCAGTTTGCCAGACATGACGTTGGGGATATTTTGTTGTGTTTTGTTTAAATGTAAACGCCATTAAAAAGAAAAAAGTTACTTACATAATTAAACGCAAGCAAAGCTTAAAAAAACCGACTTCACCGCTTTATCATCGGAACTTTGATCCCCCAGCTTTCAAATAAAAAAAGAATCATCAAAATCGGCTCACAACGAAAGAAGTTGTGAGGTAACTTTTGAAGTCGGGTAAACCAAAACATCGTCAAAGTACGCATTATTCGTCACAAAATAAACATTATTTACGATATTTCAAGAACTACTGATAAGATCTTGATCAAATTTAAATGGGACCAATTAGAAAGCAATATCTTTCAAACTAAAAAAAAATTTTCGAAATCGGCTCACGTGGAGAGAAGATATGTGGTAACACACATAAAAAAAAAAAAATACAGTCGACTTGAGTACCTCCTCCTTTTTTGGGAAGTCGGTAAAAAGAAATAACGCTGCTCCACTAAAATCTATAATGATGTTAACTGATACTGATTAGGAGACGGCGCTGACACTAATTATAGTTTTTTTGTGTGTTAGATGCAAATAAAAGAAGAGCGGGAGGATTCCAACGACAAAGCCGCGGGAGATGGAAAACGGCGCACGCCCGACGAAGAAAACTTTGACGTCGTCAGCGAGATACGCACTCGTACACATGCTAAACGCAGCGGCCTCGCGCGGAGGTCTGTGGATACTAAACTTAAACTCTAACATTTATTTGCGAGAATGTAGATTACAAAATGTGTTATGATAATATAACGATCCTTGCAATCTATCCTGCTTAAGGGTGTACAAATATGCGACATAAATTATTGAAAATGTATATATTGCTTTGTGGGAAATGTCTGTGTAATTATATAGCAATTTTTTTTTTTTTCAAAATAATTGATCTATATTTAAAGCTCATGCGTATTCCCTATTGAAGGCTTCACGGGAAAGCTTCTATAATTTATTTGAGTATATTGATTCTAAATTTTTTCCCCTAGACTTAGATCACACAAATCCGCCGTATCTCAGTCTGAAAACGAGGAACCCGTGCCTTCGACGTCAACAACGGAACCTCGCGCTTTCGAAGCGGTATCTTCCAGGTAAATGCATATATAATAATTATAGTCTTTTGCTCAATTTCACCTTAAGACTCCTAAATTTGACAGAAGACCTAGCTATGTTTAAGATTTCGTTGATCTACTTTCACCAATGCTGTGTTCGTCTGTAAACTTTTGTTTCATTTGGTTGTCTCGAAAGCGATTGAAACACGTTTACTGAGCTTACCTATCTCTGCTCTAGACGGTTTCAAATTAAATTATGTTAAAATCAACCTTATTTTTTAACAGTTTTGTTCACTTTGAATCGAAACCGATGCAACTGAGTGAGGTAATAGAGGGTCTGATATTTAGATATCACTAGCTGACCCGGCAAACGTTGTTTTGCCATATACATTATTTCATGCTGAATCATAAAAAAATAAAATCAAAATATTTTGAACCAAAAAAAAAATTGGGTTGGACCACCCTTAATATTTAGGAGTATGAAAAATAGATGTTGTCAATATAGCGTAAACCAGACTTCATAACGTAAAAAAAAATTGTATGTATTTAATAATCTTTAAATTTCTTTAATTATTTTTTATTTCAACTGAACGTTTAGAATTTATAACGATTTTTTCATACGTTTTCAATCCGCCATTTTGAACAAAACAATCCTATATAATTATCTAACCTGCTCACAAAATTTCACGAGAATCAGTTGAGGAATGCGACCTGTAGAGGAGAACAACCGGAAATCCGGACATACGAAAGCAATTTTGCCCAAACTGAAACAGAGACGCTTCGCGCTCGCTCAATGATTATAAGTGTACTTTGTGTAAGAAATTAATGTACTTTTTATTTTCTTTTGCTTACCTCAAAGATTGTGAGTATGGATTTTGGTATTGACAGTAAGACAATTATCTAAATACATACTTAAACTTGTTTTACTCTTGCTAACGAAACGTAAGAACCCCTAGCAATTGAGTATGAGGCTTAAGCTTTCGGTGAAGGTAGTATGACAATATAAAATAGGCTGCATTCATCACACTAATATTATAAAACCGAAAGTTTGTGTGCAAGTGTGTTAATGATAAAGTATGTTTGTTTTCTCATCACGCTGTAATAGCTGAACGGATTTGGATGACATTTGGAACTAGGATTAACAAATGGGCTACTTTTTAACTTGATAAACGCAGGCGAAGGCGCGGGGCACAGCTAGTAACTCATAATCTGTAATAGTCACGAACATATACGTAAAATAAATAAATTTACTAACATCGACCACATCATCACTTACAGTCAGGTCAGATGTTGTGAAAAAATACTAAACATAGCAAAAAAATTATTTCATGTGCCCGTCAAGGGTGAGGCGATTTTTTTCTTTTTTTTATGTGATTGAGAGACGAAATGAGCAAGCCTCTCGTCTAATGGTATACGTCACAGTTGCCCATTACAGTTCAGTGCCACCCAAAGTTTTTTTTCTGTATATAATATAACTGCCCGTTGGCTTAGTCGGGTGCGCGTTCGCCCTTTAGCAGGGGGAGCATTGGGTTCGATTCCCGATGAAAAGACAAGTATTCTCCCCAAGAGACATTTTCCCCATGGGATATTTGTGTTTCTCGTTCTGGGCGTGATTGTGATGTGAATGTTTCCAGCACTCACGGCTCAAGTCATGAAACTTAGTGTGAGGCTGTGAGTGTGAAATCATTTGTTATTATTATAAGATGATTATAAGCTTGTAAAACAGATTTTGTTATAGTGTATGCAGTAGTGGATCGTCAATGAGCGAAGGGTGGCGCGCACCCGCGCCCCCCGCCACGCCCCCCGCGCCCCCCACACGCACGCCGCTCTCGCTGCTGCTGGAAAAGGTACCACTAACTTATGATACCCTGTTACTTTGGGGATTTTAAGGTACCGCTAACTTATGATACCCTGTTACTTTGGGGATTTTAAGGTACCACTAATTTATGATACCCTGTTACTTTGGGGATTTAAGATTCCACTAACTTATGATACCCTGTTACTTTGGGGATTTTAAGGTTCCACTAACTTATGATACCCTGTTACTTTGGGAATTTTAATGTACCACTAACTTATGATACCCTGTTACTTTGGGGATTTTAAGGTTCCAATAACTTATGACACCCTGTTAATAATGGGATTTTGAGGTTCCACTAACTTATGATACCCTGATACTTTGGAGATTTTAGAGTACCGCTTACTTTTAATGCCCTGGTACTTAAAAAAAAAAGGGTACCGCTAACTTATATTACCCAGGTATTTTGGAGATTTAAAGGTGCCACTTACTTATAATACCTTGGTACTTTGGAGATTTTAGGGTATCACTAACTTATGGTACCCTGGTACTTTTAAGCTTTTGCATAAAGCGACCAAGCCATGACAAGCCTTGTTGTGAGTGATCGTAAACGATTAAAGTTGCAAATGTTTGTAGAGCCTGTCAGTACTTGTTTTCAAATTAATTGTTTGTTTAAAAAAGAAACAACAAAATGCAACCCATATAATAATATGTATGTACATATATGGGATAAATTTAGATTTATACTCGCAAAATGTTAGTAATAATTTGTGGTTATTATAGATGACAAAGAAAATTCTTAAATTACATTTTACACATTGGATATGAAGAAATGAAATTGTATTGTATTCTATTGTGTGTCAGGTAGCTAAATGGCAGATCATCCCGCGGGAAGGGACCGAGCACCTGCCCAGCAGAGTCTACGGAGCCATTCACCTCGCCAGGCTATTTGGTAAGCTACTTTATTTTTACCCGACTGTGCGACGCAAAGAAGGGTAAAGTTCCGCTTCACCTTTTTTTCACCTTACATCCCAACGGACGGCGTCGCGTCACCCATTTATGGTTGAAATACCGTTCATTCGCACGAAACGTTTCGCGTCTTCGTTCATTTATAGAACAGCAAAGGAATGGAACGCTTCGCTATCATCTGTATTTCCCGAAAGGTACAATTTGGGTGTGTTCAAAAGTAAAGTGAATAGGTATTTACTGAGCAAGCGTGTCCACCTTAGACTACATCGTCACTTTCCATCAGGTGTGTTTGTAGTCAAACGTTTACTTAGTCAGTAATAATAATAATGAAAAAAAAAACCTGTCACTTGTAGCCCCCTTAATGTTATCGCTATATTTAAAAAAAAAACAAATTTTGTCTCTTTACAGTTAAGCTACCGGATTTCTTGAATGCCACACAGATGCCAGATCTCAAGTTGAAACTCGTCGTTAAACACATCGACATGTTCGTACAGTAAGTAACCAACAAAAATACCGTACAAACGTTAAATTTACCCTACTGGGGAAGAAGTAATATTTTTCATGTGATATGTCTTGTAGATACTCTATTCATATATTAATGGACCGAGATGGTTTATTAACCGATTATGCTTAGTGATCGTACATGAATGTAGGCAAGTCATGCAAAGTTGAAAAATGTGATTTTCGCTTTCGATCCAAAACTCCTAACAGAAGTTCTAGTAAAGTACACCGCTTTATTACGGCATCAGTTTTCTATGATGTGTGTGAATCTTGACTTTTTACTTGACTTTGATCGTGACTTATTACTTGGACTTTATTTTTTAAATTGTGGCCATTGTCAAGTAATAATATATTTCAAGTGTATTTCATATTAAAAGTCTTAGTCACAGTCAAAGTCAAGTAAATGAGTCAAGGTCTAGTAATAGTCAAGTCATGCCCTAGCAAAGTGGTAGAAACTTTACTAGAACTTCTATTGGAGTTTTGGAGCGAAGGCAAAAATCACGTTTATTTAACTTTATATGACTTACCTACACTTATGCACGTTCACTTAGTATTAACGGTTAATATCCACCATTAATACACATTAACACTCGAAGAATCACAGGTTTTGGAAAATAATACAAAATCAACAACGCCATTTTTTCAGTTTCGCAGCAAAACTCCTTGTGTAGTATTTATCTTTCTTTCTTATCTGTAAACAAACTGGACTCTTAAAAAAACATCGTATATGACTATTATATATTGCAATCAATTAATATGAATACACTTGAAATATTTAATTACCTTTCATTGGCTAAATGCTCAAAGATTGCGGAGCCAAAATTAAAATAAAACCAGTTGACTGCTATAACCTTTGAAAAAATAAAGACAAACTTATAAACGTCATCCATATATGGTTAGCATACCTCCAGTTCGCTCGAAGCGTTTCGCTTCTACGTTTATCATCCGTACTGCGAAGGAGTGGAACTCATTCCCCTCATCTTTGTTCCCCGAACAGTATAATCTGGGAGTCTTCAAGTCAAGAGTGAATAGGTACCTTCTAGGCAAGCATGCTACATCTTCGGCCGCATCATCGCTTTCCATCAGGTGAGATTGTGGTCAAACGAAGGTCTTGCCTATCGGACATAATAAGAAAATACAAAAACCTTAAACCCCTCACGAAAACAGGCCTTTTGATGCATCTATTTGGTCGTATCGCAACTGCCGCTGGCACCATTCACTAATCACACTAAGCATAGATTTTACCTCTTCGTTTTATCCTGCTGATGAATTGTGATACAAAGGAAAATTTGCGTCATGCAGTATCTTTGTCGAAAAGTTAAGGCGTCCCGACGCTTCGGGCCAGAATCCCAGAAGACGCAGGATAGAAAAATATTTGTATACCCCAGAAAGAAGCTACTGTTTTTCTTTATTTATAATTGAGTTACTTGACGAGCAAGTCGTTCGCCTGATGGTAAGCGTCTAGCTTGCCCGTTATAGTTCAGTACGTGTCACCCAGAAATTTTAAACTTATATTTAAATCCCGCATAAGGCACTGCGGTCGTCACCCAGAGATTTTATCAGGAGAAAATTTTGATAGATGTTTTCTTTGTCAAGGTTTTTGGACGAGCACAGCGAGTGGTTCGGCGAAAACTACTACTTCGCAGACAACCTGTGTAGATCTGCATAGCTAATAAAGTGCATGAGGAACCTAACAATATCCTCAAAGCACTCTAAAGAAGATCCCTAAAGACTTTGGCGTGTGATCGTCTAGACTGTGTAGAACCTATATTACAAATAAGCAAATATCAAGCGAACATGATGCACGCTACCCACTGGTAGTGCGCTTGAGCACTGAGTTACCTATAATCTCGGTAGCTATTAGTGATCTTATAGGTAACTTAGGTTTTTTACTGTATAGATGTATATAGTTTTAGAATATAGAATACAGTGGTGTATTTAGGGGAAAACTAAGGGGCTCCCTCCCCCCCCCCTCCTTCCCCCTGAAATCATCGGATTTCTTCAGTGACAAATCTTGTCTTGTAATAATTATTGCTGCACAGCATAATCCACCCTCTACTGGGTCAAGCCCCTCCCAAACGACAATTGTGATTCCACCAATGATAGAATATAACATTAAAATAGCAAATGTATATTGAAAAAATAAGAGATTATTTAAATCAGTCCCAAAAAAAATCGGCAATGGACCTGTTTTACCATTTATTGTAAAACTGGTAATATATTTAAATTGTCATGTGTCACATGTGTCTTATTTATTATTCTTTAGTTATATTGTTATTAATTGCAGCGTATGAACTAAATGCCATTTAGTTCTGCATGCGAACTGTTCGCTGGCGTAGTTGTTAATACGTCTTCTACGCTACCGGGTTCGAATCCTTATAGGAGCACAGATTTTTACCCAGAGGGATATTTGTGATTTGCATAATTGTGTGGGTGTGATGAAATTATTTCCGCCACAAATACAAGTCTTCAGATTTGGTGTGGAGTTGCGGACTGTGAGTGTGAAAGAATGTTTGTATTCTATGGTTCATACGAGTGACTTCACAATGCCTTTATTGTATTAGAATATCCATTGATTATTGTTTTTATAACATTAGCTAAGTCCATTTCGGTCCATATTGTATATAGTTTCTTGTACAGTGTAGGTATCAGTATTAGGTAATCTAGGGGTTTCCTATTCGATGTTTGTATATGCAAGTTCTTATGATAGTATAATTGAGGAATAACCTATTCATTATCTTTGTAGTAAGGCCTTAACCATGTTTTAGTTAATAATAGCAATAAATAATCATTGCGATCGCTAAAAATGCTTAGTTGTTCCCCTGCTTGAACCGCCTTCTAAGCATCGTATACCGGGTTCGATTCCCGGTGGTAATACAAGTTAATCCCAAAGGAAAATTAGTGTTTCTGGTTCTGCGTGTGATTGTGTATATTGCCCGGGCCTCGACTCAAGTCTTCGAACTTAGTATGGGGCTGTGAGTGTGAAAGCGTTTGTTTTATGTTTATGCTGCGTCAATACTTTTTACATGGGTAGCGTAAAACTGAGTCGGTTCATGCGGCAGTGGTGCTGTGTGTAGCGAACTATTCACGTGACGTCATCAAGCTTCTCCCCCTAACCTTCCAATACCGGAAGAATTTACTCAGTAACAATAGTCAATATGAATACGACTTAAATGTAGATTAAGTATTTTTTTATCTATATAGATATTGGATTATACCATTAACATTATTCTTATATTTAAATACTTTTTTACTAAGGATTTTAAAGAATAAAAATTCACATAAAATTAATAACTGAAAAACTCACGCTACTGTCTAGACTGATTTGTTATATAATGTAAACAATCGAATAATAATTTAAACGAAAGCAAAGCTTTAAAAAATCCGCCTTCATCGCTTTATCTTCGGAACCCTTGATCAGGTTAAATGGAACCACATGGGAAGCACCAAATTTCAAATAAAAAAAGAATCATCAAAATCAGTTTACGTAGAAAAAAGTTCTGAGGTAACACACATAAAAAAATACAGTAAACACATATTCTCGTGACGTCATCAAGTTCCTCCCGCACCGTTCCAATACCGCAGAAGCCTCAGCTATGCGCTACGCCTGTAATAAATGCGTTGTTTTCAAAGTAATCAATGTAAATAGTAAATTATTAATAATTTGAAGTACAAAGTAGTACTCGTATGTAAGTAATAATAGATATACATTATTTTTTTCGCATTTTATTGGTATGGACGCACACTTTGATTTAAGATTTTATAAATTACATTAATTATGTACCTAGTGTATGCAAGTGTTATAAAAAGATCTGTGTTTTATCCCAGTTTTAAATGTAGTTACATTTTACTAGTATAGATATTTATTATCAAATTCTAATCATTTATCGCTTAGATTAAGTGGGACCGTTTATTCCTTTCACAGCTTCCTCGCTCGCACATCTCAAATGTTTTTTTATTATTAATATAAAAATGACTGGATGTGCGTTTAAAATGCTTATTTGTTTTCATATTATAAACCTAGATAAGATTGTGATTTATGATTAATATTTAGGTATAACATATAATGGATACTGTTAATTACTACTTTATTTATAGATAAAAATTGGAAATCTTTTTTTATAATTATTATATTAATGTCAATGCAATATATGTAAGTTGTATGTACTTAACTGTATTAAATATTCTGTGATTGTACTAGTAGTATTATATATAGCCGTTAGCTAAATATACTAATCTCTCCAACCATCTAATTCTAATACTATAAGAATATTTTCCTGACATACTGATTCACTGACTGACTGACTTACTTAGAGACAATACACGATAAACCGCTGGTCGTAGAGGCTTCAAATTTAGAGCATGAATTTGTGTTAGTACGTAGAGGTGAACAAAGAATGGATTTTTGGAAATTCTACTCCTAAGAGGGTTAAATGGGGCTAAAACGTTTGTATGAAAGTTCTTTGTTTTTGAACTTCAATGAAAATTGGTATTTGAGTAGTTCGTTTAATATTCAAATGAAATGATCACATTTTTTGTCAGGGGTGCATTAAGGAGGTGCAATGGGGGATGGAAGTTCATGTCGAAAGTTCTATATTTATGAAATTACACTGATAAAAATTGGTATTTAAGTAGTTCATTTAAAATAGAAAAATGTTGTCATCAATATTTTTGCCAGGAGTGCATTAAGGTGGTGCAATGGGGAATGAATGTTTATATGAAGTTAAAGTGATGTAAATTGTATCATATATGTGTAACGGCTAAACTGATTTGGCTGAAATTTCTAATGTGCATGGCTTATACTCAGGATTAACACATAGGCTACTTTTTAACTTAATTAACGCCGGCGAAGCCGCGGGACACGGCTAGTTTACAATATTTTGCTTTTGATATAAGCACGCCTATGAAGTTCCATAGTTATTGACAGGCAACCAACAAAGAATAAAATGTGTACACTTCAAGGACGCTGTTTTTTACTGTCATTGTCCGTGGTCCACCTACATAGTCCACCTGGCTGTACCAGGGGCATTTTTTTTCCCGTGGTCCTCCTCAATACAACTGGGTGTATCAGAGTCTTCAATTTCTTTCCATGGTCCACCTATGTTATTATTATTATATGGTTTATAGAATGTATTGATGAATGTACTCATGGTCCACCTACAAAATACGAACTATGGCAAGTACCTATTGGCTCCATATTTGGAGTGATTTTCTTTATAATAGTGAAGCGACGTGCTCTTTAGCACTGATATTTATCGATATCGATAAAAAAATGCTTGCGAAGAGTACATACCTTATCCTACACTCGATTATCATAGGAATCATTTATTTAGTCGTAATCACTTCATAATTACTTGGAAACAGCTACATAGACGTTTTAATCTATTAAATACTTATAATTATTCAAAGATAAAAATCGACCCAAATACTTTGGCGCAGTATCCAATCTAGTCTCTTTTAATGTTAATTGACACTAAGCGCGTCTGATAGTGAGCACATGACACTGCTGTATTGTGTTTGTGTGTTCGAACGTAGTGTGAGATTAGCTTATAGGTAGTATGACAGCACAGGAGTTGTGGCGGAAATTTTAACGCGTGTAGTAACTTATTGTGTGTACGGTGATTGTATGACAGCATTGTTGTAGATTTTTTTGCGCTGTAGTACCTTCCACCAAGATATATACGAACGTACCATGCACTGAGAATACATAAAATACTCTTTGCACGCCACGTTCATTTAAATACTAGTAAATCTATATTTGTATGTCCGATTTATAAATATGTAACTCGAAAACGATCGTGTTTTGTATTTCTTGATGGTGTGTACATTTATTATACATACACATATTTAAGTACAGTCTGTTAATCACTTCGCCCCTTACGTAAAAAGTTTTGCCAAAATTATTATTGAAATATATCAGTCCCGCCATCTTGCCTCTTAGCAAGGTTTAAACTAGGCAATGGCGTTTAATTTTGACAACTATTTAAGCATTACTTAACGCTAAATCGCGTTTATAAGTGAAATTTTTGTTAAACTGTAGCTAAGCAATTGTTTAAAAATTAAGAGGGGTTTATAAGTTTTAAACCCGGGTAAAAACTATGCTCATTTCAAATTCGTTCAGCCGTTGCGGCCTGAAGAGAAAATAAAATAAAACACACAAACTATCGCATTTATAATATATGTGTGTGGATGTTTTGAATGAGGTATCTCTGTAACGCCTGGACTAATTTGATTGAAATAGCCAAGCCTATGTTCTAGTCTGGGTCTAGACTATTTTTTTTATCCTGAAAAATGCAATCGAAGCTGCGGGGCACAGCCAGTGTGTATATAAATTAATGTAACACTATGAAAATCTATTTTTCACGTAATAATTACATTAATACAATTGATTACTAAATAGAAGGAATAAAGTAAAAAACTAAAAATTGAAAATATTGTTTTTATTTCCAAATGACATTCAAACCAACAGCCTTAACATAAACAATTCAATTTTTTAAACGATTAGACTCATATCACACAAATTCACACAATTTTGAATTACGGACTATGATATTGTAACATTAAGGTAAATGTAAAAATAATCTGAGTATCAATTAATCGGACAGCACTAAATAAGTGAACATACTAAAAATAAACATTACGAACATTCAAGCAAAAATTCATTTTGGTTTTTTGAGGAACCATTGCCGACTCCTCTATATAGAATCAATCAGTTTGCTTTATAAATGACACCGCTATTCATCTGTGAACCTTACACTATTCACAATGACTTATTGAAACTTATTTTATCTTAAGTTTAACTAAAATCGATAAAGCTAATTACAGTTAAAACCAAGTCTTTCCAACGTATGCTATTTCGCCTGCGAAATACGATCTAAAGTGTTAGTTCTATGAAATTCAAATTATAACAAAAACTGAGTTTTATAAATTCAGATTAGTTTTTTTACTTCATAGACAACTTTGTGCTATTGGTGGAAACAGATTTATCATCTGTGGAGTAAAGTATGAAAGAGCTCACCCTGAATCGGATCTTATTCGCCTATATTGTATACTCCATTCCTTCTATTCGTTTTAAAAACGAGTTGCTCAATGAGCTGAAGACCTCCCGTGTTTTTCGAAAAGACTGAAATATTCTTTTTTTTTGTTTTTAAATTAACCCCATTTCTCAATGGAACCTGCTCATAAAATTTCTCGAGAATCGGTTGAGAATTGCGACCTGTAGAGGAGAACAACCGGAAATCCGCCGGACATACGTAAGCAATTTTGACCATGCTGAAACGGAGGCGCCCTACTCAACCCTACGCTCGGTCAATGACAGCTCTCATAGTATCTCACTTTACTATCACCGCGGAGCGATGTTGAGAGTGCGGCAAAATCCGAGTTCTAGAATTAAGTGTCTCGATACCAGATACAAGAGTAAAAGACCATACAGGGTTTGGCTACACTCAAAATAAGGGCATACAATTCCCAACCAACAAGTCGAGAGTGTTCTCCAGGCAAGTCTTAACCAATAGCATTGGTACCTACCAAAGCGGAGATCTGTTGAGACGTTTCAAATAACAATGCATAAAACAGTACTCATAAACACTAAATGTTTCAAGCTATATCACTTGCCTTTATTAAAATTGATCGAAGTTTTTTATTGTCACAATAGGACTCAACTAAATATGTCCCCCATGAAAGATTACCAACGATATGGACTGGTCATTAAGCATTTTTATTTTATTATGAAGTTATCTTTTAGTCTCCTATAGGTTAGATACCAATGTTTAATAAACACAGCTGATGCTATTCAATACATATGTTCTTAAACTCAATTTGTATTCAATGCACCTCTTTAATTGTGACATAAAAAGGATAGAAGTAATTTTAACTCATTTGACTAGCAAATATAGTTACGGATTTTGAAAATTTTGATCGAAAACAAAGTTTAAAATTCAAGAATGTACAAGAATACTTCAACAAATAAGACCTTTTCGTACCTTATTAGTAAAAATATGCACGTAATATAAATTTAGTTGAAGAACAGGCCCTAGCATACAAAGTAATTCATTCAAAACCTGTGCTCCATTCTCTCGATAACTCGTTTGTATTCGTCTTCTAGAGAGTTGTACTGGCTGATCAAACGGTTGTGGGTCTCACTGACGCCGGTAGTGGTGATGGTAGCCGCGAACTCTTCGGGTTTGAGGACCTTTTGCAGCTTTTTCATTTCTAACTTCTTTTTCTGTAGGAGGAAAACGAAAAATGTAACTATGATGCACTATGATGAAAGTAACTATGATGAACCATGTAACTATGATGGTGGTGGGCAGTATAGCCTGACTTAACGTGGCATACATTTGACCACTATCTCACCCGATGGTAAGTGACAATGATAATAATTGTTATAATAAGATGCTTCTTATTATAACAATTATTAACATCGTCACTTACCATCGGGTGAGATGGTGGTCAAATGTATGCCTATCCTGAATTAAGTTACAATAAGATAAAAAACAAAACAACTTTAAATAATATGAAGAATAAAATAATAAGAAGCATCTTATTATAATAATTATTATCATCGTCACTTACCATCGGGTGAGATAGTGGTCAAATGTATGCCTATCCTGAATTAAGTTACAATAAGATAAAAAACAAAACAACTTTAATAAAATGTTGTTGGCAAATATGTATGAGATTGTTTGTTTTCTTGATTTTTTTATAGCTGTAGAATTAACATACACGCTTTTACGCACCACACTAAGTTCAATGACTTGTGTCGTGGGCGCCGGAAACATACACAATACAATCATATCCAGAACCAGAAACACAATTTTCATTGGAGAGAAAGCTTGCGTTTCCACCGGGGATGGAACCCGATCTAATATTAAGTATTTTGTGACAATACCTGAAAAGGAGCGTTTAGTCTATTCTTAACATCGAGCCGGTAGTTGAGGTAAGCAGTCTTGTCCGAAGTGTTAGTGTTCTTAAGCCGTAAGATCTCGTACACGCGCCTCGACTGCTTCTTGTTTATTTTGAACTTGTTGCACGCCTGAGCCGCCATCTCTGGTGAGAAGCTAGGAACAACATAAAACAATCGTCATTTCACACTCACTCTGACATGTATTGTAGGCCCCGGAAATATTCACAGCACACACACAATCTCACCCAGATCTAGAAACATACATTTCCTTTGGGGAAGAAAACTTGTGTTTTCATAGGGAATCGAACCCGATTACCTCTGCTAAGAAAAAATATGCATCCAATGTCAGCAAATTAAGGGTATAATCATTACTTATGTAGTAAAAGCGTCCCGTGTCTATCCATCCGCGTTAATGGGAAAATAAAATCTAGGTTTTGGACGAAATATCCAAATCTATTTAGACATTCCAGCCTCCACCTCATGGGAAACATACATACTGACACGCTGACTTTTGTATTTATAAGACTTACAAGAAGACATCCAATCTTCGCATTTTGTTTGGCTTGGTATTGAAATGTATCAAACATCTTATCTATCGTAAAGGTCGAATTTTCTAAGCACGCCTATAGAGGAAACTGGCCTTCAAGAACAGTTTCCGAAAATCTATTAATGATGAAGTATCAATTCTTACCCTTTAATGAGTTTAACAGGTTCGAAGGCCGGAAGAGTTTCACAATTCTTCGCATCCACATAGTCTCTAATTCTCTGGAAATCGTGTGAGGGGTCTTCTACTGTCAAATCCACAACATCAGACATTACAGTGAAGTGTGAATAGATTGCCTGAAAAATTAAATACTAATTGATATAAAAAAACATAATTTTCTTAACTCACAATATAGTCTAACCAGAATATACAACGAAATGCAATATATTTTTTATTTTTTTTTATTTGTGACAGGCTAGTGTTTGACCACTATCTCACCTGATGGTAAGTGACGATGTGATCGAAGCTGGTAAAAACACTAGACCTGGAATACGCAGGCTCTCAAGGATAACTGCCGGAACACCGTATTTGGCTATGCAAATACAAAACTAATGAAAACTACTATAAATGAATATGAACTACGAATTCGTTAATTTTAAGTGACATCCCAAATCATGTTAAACTTTAGCACACATGCATTGTCATTCGGCTAAATAAATTATTTTTTAGTGCGGCATTGATTTGCATGTATTGAATGTTTTATCCAACATCCATACCTTTTATACTAATTATATATCTATAATTAAAGCTCAGTGTTTAGACTTATTCAAAGAATACTTCGATCTAAGAACTCAAATTAAAGTTAATTAAAGTTATATACACTCATGATTCAGCCACAGCCCATGAGTACCTCATAGATTGATAATAATAATTACCTCAATGGACATGACACTGTCATAGCCTGACTGACTGACTTTATTCTGGACACATTCTATTCATAACATTTTTACTTTAGTAAATATAAATGATTGGGACAAAGTGGAATATATACCAAATATCTATTTATTTATTTATTTAATTGGTTTACCAACTGTAGATACACAATTTTCATAATTTTTAAACTAAACAATTATATCTATGTGCACAACCAATTATAGGTAAACACAGCATGCACTACTTTAAACTATACAAATAACAATGATAACACATATACGGAGACCATTTATACAGTTAATGATACCTAAAAGTTTATGTAAATTTAAATTGTACATCAATAAATTTCAAAATATCAATGGAATGTGTCCGCAATGAAGAATTAATTAAGCGATGATCTATAATCCTACTTTCTGTCAACAATCAATTGTAATTGCTACTGAGGTGGCATAGACGAAAAAGCCCTGAGTAACATATAAAAGATTTGTAGGTAGTGTCTGGTGAACATACCTCTATGAGATGTGCACAGATGCCGAGTTTCCGGAAGGGCGGCAGGGTGAGCACTTGCGAGATACGCGGCCGCGAGTGGTTCGGATACGCGTAGTAGCGGTACACTGTAGCGTATGCGACAGTCGCGTACCGAAAGCAGCCCTCACTTGATTGGTACTTTTCGAATCTGTAAAATAATTATAGCAAGAAGTTTAAGACCAATTTTCTCTTACTTTTTTCTCTGATGCCTTTTTCTATGGATCATGGAAACAGCCGCTCCAAAAAGGGATCTCATGCTCAGGGTTGCTGCAGCATTGACCTTTCCCTGCATGTTCTGGTTTTGGCGAAAAGATTAGCGACCTAATAATTAAACTTAAATAAATGGAACTAATTCTTATTCAGTGTGGCCTGCAGTTCCTGCCAGGAACAACCCCATCCACCCTAGCTCCTTAAAATAACGGAGTGTGGTTTTGGAGTGCTGGCATAACTGATCCAGTGGTGAAGTTGTTGCATTTGATTTTTGTGCGTCTTTAGGTTTTGTGGAATGTTGCTCTAGCATTCCAGTAGTGGCTCTAATTTCATCAGTGACAGCACACTAAGCTATTACATGTTTTCTTCGATAAGTCATTTAAAATGGAACTTTTGAATGTATTATTTATACTTTAGAATAGCGGCGTTATCTAAAATGCGACAGTCATCAATGCAAAAAAATGTATTTCGTGCAAATTAATTTCTAGGGGGTTAACCATGCTGTCATAAGAGTCGTTAGGAATTTTGGTCATCTGATAAAGCTGTACTCACACTGTAAAGAATGTCCACTGGTCATCATCAACATCTATAAAGGAGGCCGCATCCACATACCAAAGGAGGAATGTTTGTAATCTCTCATGAAATGACAAGAAGCCGGGTGTTGATGTCTCGGAGTAGTACACTTCAAATGAACGCTTGTCTCCACCATTATCTTAAATGTACAAGTTCACATACATAAATATTTATAAACATTATAACATTAATTAGCTTATATGCTGCCTTTGGAAAAGCTTATAAAAGTACATTATATTTTTTTTAATTTAGGTGAGAATTATTATGAGCAATTTAATTATGCAAATAAAATTATATGGCACTGTTATTATATTTTTATTTTCAGGGACTTGGTGTTGTTTTAAAATAATATTTTATAGGTTTTCTGCAAATATACAATGAAAACTTTACGAGAATAAAGTTTATGAGATAAGTGAAACTCATTGCCCTCATCTTTGTTCCCCGAACAGTATAATCTGAGAGTCTTCAAGTACCTTCTAGGCAAGCATGCTACATCTTCGCCCGCATCATCACTTTCCATTTGGTGAAATTATGTACTAACTATATACAGGTTATATTGATTATACTAAACCTTTTCTTATTAATATATAGTTAGGAAATACCCTCAGATGCCTATATAAGACCGGCGAGTTGCATTTGTCAGGCATTTGCTTGACAGCCCTCGGAGAGTGCAGACGTGTTCGGCGCGACTTGTTGTAGTTTCAATTGTGTAATTTCAATGGTTATTTCATTGATTGTGGAATCATTGTCTTTCTATTTAAAATCATGAATACTATTTTGAAATATTGTAATAAACGGTGATTTTGTAATCTCAATGTTATTTTTTAAATCAAATTAAACTTATTACCTAAATATATATATATACCTCATTTCAAAAATATATGTGTGAGTGTGTGTGAACAACACACAAACATTCAAAATATATGCACTTACATGGAACAGAGAAGGCATGCAAAAGAGAGC
Organism: Lomographa bimaculata; assembly: GCA_948107665.1. NCBI lineage: Eukaryota > Metazoa > Arthropoda > Insecta > Lepidoptera > Geometridae > Lomographa > Lomographa bimaculata. The sequence continues at coordinate 8,242,205 of OX403604.1, read as the reverse complement.
CATGTGGGGTGAAAGAAGCATCTTTCTCTAATTTTGACACAAAGTGATCCAGATTTGTGACATATCCTGGAGCTATTACTTTCTTTAATGCACCTTCAACATCATCCGCTTTCATTCCATCGGACTGACTAGGCTCTATCTGAAAGGAACATTTTGGATATCTCAATATAAGTCTTATTCTAGATTAGTATCAGTTAAATCTTTTCTCAATTTTTAACGACAAATGAACAGTATTTAGATATTTTACAATTTTAAAGTTATTATGTGAAACGTTGCTCCTTACCAAATTCCATAATTCTCTACGGGAAGTACCCTATAAGTTAAGATTTTTGCAAGTGTCTAAATTGGGCCATATATGTATAAAAGACAAAAGCATAAAAGACGAGAGACATAATTTTTAAAGCGCTGATTTTTTTACAGAACCAAAGAACTCAGTATTTGATATTGATTTCCATATGAAAACTCCATGTTTTCATGATATGTTTTCAAAGTTCTGAGAGAGATAGATAGACAGACAGACAATAAGTGAGGATCACTATGTTAAGGGTTTCTTTTGAGTTACAGAACCTAATAACAGTTGTTTCTGTTACCAGGCCAAAGTTATGAATAAGAACTAAATTTATTTTTACCGACTTCCCAAAAAAGGAGGAGGTACTCAAGTCGACTGTTTTTTTTTTTTTTTTATTTTACCTCATAACTTCCCTCCACATGAGCTGATTACGAAAATTGTTTTTTTAGTTTGAAAGATGTTGCTTTCTAATTGGTCCCATTTAAATTTGATCAAGATCTGATCAGTAGTTCTTGAAATATCCTCAATAATATCTATTTTGTGACGAATAATGCGTACTTTGACGATGTTCTTACCGGGTTAGGCTTAGGTTAGGCTTAGGTTTACCCAACAACTTTTTCGACGACCGAAGTTACCCCACAACTTTTTTCGTTGTAAGCCGAATTTGATGATTCTTTTTTTATTTGAAAATTTATCAAGGTTCCGATGATAAAGCGGTGAAGTCGGTTTTATTAAGCTTTGCTTTCGTTTAATTATTTATAATTAACTTACTTTGTCTGAATATTCAATACCAAGATATGTCTGCAAGCTTCCTGCACTATAGTACAGTCGGATGTGCAGGTCTGTGTAGCCAAATATATTCTCATTTTCTCCAAACACCTGGTGACACATCTCAGGACTGAAGCTCGCATCATCTTTCTCGAGATCATCCACAGTTCTAACTAGAATTAAAAAAACAGAAGTGATACTTTTCTATTACAGGAAAACATTTTAATTATTTATCACAGCGTTTACCCCAACCACTTTTCGTCACACAAAAAGACAGTGGATTAGAATTTCATAGTGCTCACATAAAAAGTTTTACATAAAAAAAAAGTCATAGGGAATACATTTTTATAACAACGGCAGCTGTGCCCCATGGCTTCATCTGCATTTTTATTGTTATTAAGTAGCCTGCGTTTATCCCAGGCATAACCTATGTACAAATCCATTCATATGTTTCAGCGTAAAGATAACTCAAGTATACTATATACTTTATACTCAAACTTTCATATTTATATTATAAGTGTGATACACTAGCTGTACTACTATCAGCCAAAGCTTCTGATGAAGCTAAAATCATTTAAACACACTGACGAAGTACATTTACTAATGTTCTCTCAATGATTTCACAGTTACTAAATAGATCTAACCATTAGTGAATACCGATGTATGAGTTAACAGACAGCTTTATCTTCTAGAATATTTTAGAATTAAGAAGCTAGCAGAAGAGCACTTGGTCAGAGTGTCGTAAAGGGGGCAGAACAGTTTTTTTTTTTTTTTTTTCTTTTTATAATTGTTATATTATTAATGGTGCTTGGAGTCAGTCCTTCATATCGAGGTCATTGACCTTGACCTTAACTGATTTTGACCATAACTTAGTAGGGGTAGGTTTGAGGTAAAAACGTTTTAGACAAACATGTATCCAGAAAGGTTGTTCTACATGATGGCATCAAAAAATGATAGGGTCATCTTGGCACAAAAAATTCAAAAATATTCTAAGTCCCAAAACTGCAGCAGGTGTCGAGAAGGGGGCAGACACTTAGAAAAATTTCAGACCATGTTGACTCCCTATTAAGCATATGTTTTTATTTTGGGATTCGATAGAACTATCCAAGACAATCTTCTTTAGTTAGAACAACATGTAATTTAAAACACTCACAGCCCCGCAATATGCAATCAAAATCTTATTTTGACCATAACTCAGTAGGCTTATGTTGGAGAAAAAAACTTTTCGTATTAAAATTTGTCCAGAAAGGTAGTCCTACATGATGGCATCAAAAAATTACAGGGTCATATTGGCACAAAAAATTTCAAAATTTTTCTAAGTCCCAAAAACTGTAGCAGGTGTCGAGAAGGGGGCAGACACTTAGAAAAATTTCAGACCATGTTGACTCCCTATTAAGCATATGTTTTTATTTTGGGATTCGATAGAACTATCCAAGACAATCTTCTTTAGTTAGAACAACATGTAATTTAAAACACTCACAGCCCCGCAATATGCAATCAAAATCTTATTTTGACCATAACTCAGTAGGCTTATGTTGGAGAAAAAAACTTTTCGTATTAAAATTTGTCCAGAAAGGTAGTCCTACATGATGGCATCAAAAAATTACAGGGTCATTTTGGCACAAAAAATTTCAAAATTTTTCTAAGTCCCAAAAACTGTAGCAGGTGTCGAGAAGGGGGCAGACACTTAGAAAAATTTCAGACCATGTTGACTCCCTATTAAGCATATGTTTTTATTTCGGGATTCGATAGAACTATCCAAGACAATCTTCTTTAGTTAGAACAACATGTAATTTAAAACATTCACAGCCCCGCAATATACAAAATACAGAAAGTTTTTCTGGCGCTTCGCCGGCCGCTGCCGCGGCACGCTCGCTTCGCTCGCTCGGCTCGCGCGCTGTGGTCACAAGAAACCTAACCACTCCTCCTCGCTTCGCTCGTCGTCGTACCTATTGATGACTGCCTTAGCCTAAATTATAAGCGAAATTTTTCTAAGTCCTTTTTCCTCAGTGCCCCCTTTACGACACCCTAACCGAGCACTTTAATAATGGTTTCTGGAAAGGGCCTTCCGTCTTTTTATCAGACAGAGAAATCTTTTGAATAAGATGAGATGTCACTCATTATAATAATTATACAATAATACTTGAGGAAAATTATTTGTTTTTATATGAAGCTTGTTTTGAATATATTTTGTGTTAGTTATGCGATTTGCCCAATCTTAAATACCTACTATTTTACAGTATAGTATGACACATTATAAGCAACTACATAAATAAAAACAAATAACATTTGTGTAAAGTTAGTCACTTGGGCCTAGTCACATTTGTACCAGGATAAATATCAGAGCCATGACGTGAATGTTATGGTTACTAAAGAACCTATATATGCATACAAATGAATATATCCTGTGAGGGTGAGGTGTCAGGTATACACAATGGACATACACAGACGCATATAAACTGCAGGCAAGTTGCAATACCAACCTTTGCCATCAGAGAGGTCGATAACCGCGTTACTAGCAAAACTGAAGTACATATATCAAGTAGGTAGGTAGTCATCAAAACTTACCTAGTTTGAGCTCCAAAACCTCGTTACCATCCACGACTAAATGGCATAGTGCATCCGTCATATTGTTTTCTAGCGTAAAACGTTCATCCAAAGTGAAGATCGGCTAATTCCCGCCTAAAGTAGTAAACGGTGAACGGTCAATTGAGCTTTTACTAGATTTTGCAAGATTAACCTTTTTTCCCAGAAGTTTATAGCGGTTACTACTTGCTTAGAATATATATAGTACCATTGTTGAAGTATTTCGGTTGAAAATTCTAAAATCTGAACACGCAATGCTAGAAAAATCAAAACGAAAAGAAACGATTTTCGACGACAAAAAAATTTACAAGATTCAGTCTATCTGTATGTCAATGTCAAATCAAAACAAAATACTAATGTCAAATTATTCAAGTCAGTGTTTTTGATCTTGGCAAATGATGACAGTCCAATAAGTATTTTAAGGGGTAGGTTTGTTTCCTATCTCGATGGGGGTATGATCTTCACTAGAAAGGGTATAATTTACAAACTGGATAGCGGTAAGCTCAATTTGGCAGCAAGGTCGGTTGCGAGACAGAATCCGACATGGGGCACCGCGCAGACATCCAACCAGCCTTTACAAATAATTTTCATCGCCTGGATAACGGAGAAGATACTGGACAACGCTGTAAAATCGGGGAATTTATACCTAGGGGAAGCATTCCTTAGCAGATTGTAGATAGGAAAACGCTCGTAGTGAGATGAACATTCTGCTTATGAAGCTAAATGGCTCCCGGTTTGGATTACTGAAAAATATTCCTATCACCATTTTACCGGCTCGGAAACCATCGTTTACTTACACTATACATGCCGTTTTTAAAGAGTCACCGAATTGCTGACAAACTAACGCAACATTCGCTCCGCGTTTACTGTCTCTGCTTTTATCGTTCCATCTTACTGGCTTTCTGATGCGATCCTGTTGCAATTTTTTATTGTATCACAATCTTGGTTTCTGTATGTACGTATATTTAATAGTAATAAAACTATCATACAATAAAATAGAGCAAAGCCCACTACTACGATACAAAGCTAGGTTGTATGCTACCGATTGCATTTGCCAATTTGTAGTCGCAAAAGTAGGTTGCGCACAAAGCGACATCTGTGGTTTCATTTATGTGACGTCATTATGGCCTGGTTGGGTTAGAATTGCTTGGAAATTTTTGTTAATTATCTTGTATTTTAGTGTAATATATGTTGTGCTACATATTTTAGATTAGTAATATAAATACCTCATAGAGTACCGGTAATTCTGGTGCCAAAAAGTGATTGTTTCGACGACATTCTCTGGCGAAAATGAATCGCCATGAAGGTGGGTAATGATAATCAAAATTTGTTCGAAGCTATTGTCACTGCAAATTTCGTTGCGAAAAACACTGAAACAGTGACATCACATCGTAATATTGGCTTGCATTCAATGAACTTTAGTGCTTTTGTTCGATGGACAAAGAGATCGATAAAAATAATAATGCATTATAAATATTGACATCATTTCAGGAGTCAGCTGTGATTCTTGTTTGAAAAACAATTTTAGAGGACGACGTTATAAATGTTTGATCTGCATCGACTACGACTTGTGCGCCGCCTGCTATGAGTCGGGGGCCACCACAAACCAACACACCACAGAGCATCCTATGCAATGCATTCTTTCTAGGAGTGACTTTGGTAAGATTTGCCGACACACATTCATTGGTAGATAAATCTATGATCTATGATGAACCTATGATGAGTCTTCTACTGGTGATTTCAAAGCTGCTTACAGCAATACCTAACAGGATAAAGATTGCCAATATCTAATCATAGAATATTCATTTCTACTATCCTATATCAGAACAGGCAGGCCATCATTTGAATGCTCACACAACACCAGTGGTAAACACCTAATATATGTGGCCTAAGCGGCTTTGTTAAATCATTATAATTTTATTATTAATTGAGAATAAAAAACAAAGCCATATAATATACAATACATATATCAAACTCATTTTATATTGATATCTTAAGTGATCTACAAATTATAAATAACTTCAATGAATGCACAAAAACATTATGTAACTGTGATAACATCAAAATTAAAATATCAATTGAATTGACATTCCTGCTTCATAAATAAAACTATCTTATATAAGAATCAAAATAATCTCATATATATTTGGATTTTTCTAATAGGTAGTATTAGTGTGTAATAAGTAAACTAATTCAGTTTCCAAATTAAATACAATTTGTTTAACTGTATTACTCAATCTCTAATTTTCTAAAATATTCTAAATGAACAGTAATATCTAATTCGTATTTCAAATCAGTTCCTGTCACTGAACCTCCTTTATCTATAGATTCTGTCTTGACTAGGCAATGTAGTTTATGAACACTTGAAAATCAGAATGAATATTAGTATTTGACATACTAAGCAGTGATTGGAGAAATAATAATTAAGCAGTAACAGCAATGCTAACTCATAAGCCACAAAGCACATTACCTAATATAATATTTTTTGCTTTCTAATTTTCAGCTATTATTGGTCTCTAGTCAAGTGGCTTTTTTCTTTATGGTAACCCTTTAAAAATAGATAAGCCTGTTTTGATACATGTATTTAAATAGGGAAACACATGTTATGTATGCAACTAAATGATGAATCATGCTGACTTTTTAGGCTTGTGTAATAAAAATCTCAAATGGGGTAGTGTTAAGTACACATTGAAATTAATTAATACAGAGTTAATTTAAATCATGCATATATATGTGCCTTTGCAATATCTAAATTCATAATGTTTATTATGCGATTCACTGAGTCTTTGAATATATATCTGGGCGGGTATATATTATTTTTATTATCCTATTTGAAGTGTTGATGGTGTCTATAATTTATTTGATAGAATGAGAAAAGTTATCTGCCTACAATATAACAAGTTTTTTTGATATGGGTTTGTATTATGGGCCCAGCATTCTGAAAGTGCCATTAGCTCAGGATACTCTATCTTTTTATACATTAGCAAATGAAGCATATACCTATGTATAAAAATTAGTTTATCCATGTATATATAATGTATTATTCTCAATTATGGGAATGCCATACCTTATCATTGGATAACTAAAAGTCCCCAAAAATCACAAGAAGAATCAGTACAATTAACTTTCAAATATAAATTACATTAATACAAGCTATTTGCTTTTTTTTTATTTAAAAACTAGTCATTATCCCCGGATACTAATATCTACGGGCCAATTCCCTATATTTCTCAAACTTAACTAAAACTATATATAACAAAGACCTAAATTACCTACAAGACATCGAGTTTATAGGTAATGGAAGTACTCAAGCCCTCTATTTGCTATTTGCTTGCATATCAAAAAGATCCATTATTATAATATATATTCCTAAAAAGGTTGAAAATATACCAATTTAGTTAAACAATACTGGATCTTATTTGTAAATATTCATGAATCACATGCAAATTGCCTAAAGCCCAGTATTAGCAAGCAGCTAATTTTGGAAGTAACTTAATACATCCACTCCATCTAAGCGTTTTGGAATGTTTATATTTATAGATAGTCTATATAAACCACCTTTTAAGCCTGGCACACACTAGGTCAGGCTGGCCGATAATGCATCTTAGACATAGTGCCATCAAATGTTTTCTTTTTCTTAGTGTGTCAAGGGCAAAACATAAAATTTTTGAGGTCCAAAAGTCAACCACCCCAACTGCATTTGGTGTAGGGTTCATGAGCACTAGTTGGTTACTGCTCTTGCAAGCAGGTAACAGAGCATTCAGGACTTGAAATAAGATGCCATAAACCAATTGATGCAATGGGCAAGTCTCTGCCCTCTGCGCCGTGGGTCCTGGGTTCAATTCTCGGCAAAAGCACAATTTGCCTTCCCAAGGGACATATGTACTTCTGGTTCTAGGTGTGATAGTGATTGTGATATGTAAATCTTTCTGGCACCCACTATATTACAAGTCTTTGAACTTAGTGTGGGGTGAATGCGTTTAAATAAAAATAAAACTCAAAATCTTAATATAGTATTGCAATATATTAAACAAACGGGTTGCAAATATTTTTTTTAGGTCAATTAGTATAACATTCAAAAGAATACGTCAACTTAGACCCCATATATAAGAGGTACAGTTCATTATAGACCCTGTAGGCAGCAAATATCTTTTCCATCTTGCTTTAATAAAAGACGAAGTTGTCCAGCCTTTTTAATGTGTTTCAGCATGCTCTGCCCATAGTGTGCGCCCGTCTATATTCATGCACAATTCCAGACTGTTTTTTCATAATATGTATATCAACAGCAGGTGTAATATTTCCAGATTTATATTATGGCGGTGAAGCACTGACTCTAGAACAGCCACAAGCATACACATGTCCGTTCTGTAACCGAATGGGTTTCACGGACACGGCTCTTATGGAGCATGTCACTGCTGAACATGCAGACACCACATTGGCAGTAAGTATGCTCTACCAACTGTGAGTATATAAAAGACCTCCACTATCCAAGTTATGCTCCTTAAAATGTCAACCATTTATTGTTTGAATGATATTGGGTATAGGTAGGCCTAATAGTAGTAGACCTGCGATAGAAGCCTTAATTTTATACTAATAAATTTTAATTTGAACTGCCGGTAGCACTTCTAGCGGGTTCGGGTTCAATTCGGTGGAAATACATACAAGTTTTCTTCCAAGGGAAATTTGTATTTCTGGTTCTGGGTGTCTGATGTTTATGATTCCGGCACAAACTAGTCTTTGAAATTAGTGTGAGGCTGATAAATGCGGGCGTAGCCGCGTGGAACGGCTAGTATACAATATATATTATGTAACTGCAAAGGAATGGAATACCCTGTCTTCGTTCTTGTTTTCGATAAGTATAACTTAGGCCTCTTCAAGTCATGAGTGAACAGGTACCTTCTAGGCAAGCATGTCCCACCATCGCGCGTTGACCGCATCGTCGCTTTCCATCAGGTGAGATAGCAGTCAAATGCTAGCCTATTTGTAATAAAAAAAAAACAAAAAAAAAAATTATTTAATTTATTTCAGAGAAAATGCATTTACATTTTCATATATTTTGCATAACCTTTGTTTTAAAAGCTTTGCTATGATCAGAACCTTCCTTTTTTAATGCCAAATAAGCAAGCATTTGATCACTATCTCACCCTGATGGAAAGTGAAGATGAGGCCGGAGATGTAATATGCTTGCCTAAGAGATACCTATTGACTCTATCCCTTAAATAATTGCTCAAAAACTTACATAAACTTATTTAACTTATTAACTCGGCAGCAGTGCCTGGTACAGCCTGGTGGATACAAACCCCATTTATGATTGTTAGGGGTTGAACTTGAAATTACATTATCATATTATGTATCTATAAACATCCGACTAACCATTAAGTATTTGCTCCATTGTTAAGCTTTCTTTTGAGGCTATTCATCTGACTTTCTTCTAATTATTTATGAATATCTTTTGCCTGTTGCTTGACTCTCATTACTGATAATTTATTATAATAGTCCATCCTATATCCACCTCTTAAATTTATATTCTTACCAATTTTCGTCATGATCAAACTTTGAACTGTGTAGTTTGCGCGTCGGCCTACAAAGCGGCGGGTATTGGGTTCGATTCCCGATGAGAACACAATCTCCACTAGGGAAATTTGTGTTTCTCATTGTGAATGTGATTTTAATGTGCATGTTTTCTGCACCCGCGACACAAGTTTCGAACTTAGTGTGGGGCTGTGATTCTGTGAGTGTGAAAGTGATTATTTAATTACACTGGAATAGGAGCTTGGTGGCTGTAACCTAGCACGGCCACCAAAGGTATGTGTACCTACCTACTTTGTTGTCTGAAAATTTAAATAGTATGGTATGTAGATATACTTAGTTACTTTTAAAATTGTTTAAATTTTTCATGAATAAATTTAATGATCTTATCTAATTATGAACTGTCTGATGGAGTAGTTGGTTGCGCATTCATCGAGTGTCGGGTTCAATTCCTGGTGGAAACACAAGTTTTCAGCCTGAAGCAATTTGTGTTTCTGGCTCGAGGTGAGATTAGTGTGTGATGTGAATATTTTCCGCAACCACGACACAAGTCTTCAAACTTAGTCTTAGTCGTAGGTTACACTCACAGAGTGTAAAAGTTTGTTATGTTCAAAAAATGAAACTTAGAGTTACATTCTAATTTATAATAATTTTGACATAGTGAGATAGTGGTTCAATGCTTGCCATTCAAAAAATATATAAGTCTACAATCTGTTTCTATCATGTAAACAACTAGTGTTATATTGATTATAGATATTAATTTTTTGTACATATTATCACTTTCACTGCTGAAAAGACAGTGGAGTGTAATTTCCATACACTGTGTGTGTAATAGGGAATACATATCAGGCATTACTTTAAGTCTTTATAACTTGCATGTACATAACAGTATGTAAATTTTGATACAATCACTACATACGGCAATTGTATGTTTTTTTTCATCTATCAGCAGGTAGTTTGTCCAGTATGTGCATCAATGCCAGGCGGCGAGCCCAACTTCGTCACTGATGACTTTGCAGGACACCTCACCTTAGAACACCGAACGGGGCCCAGAGACCTCATCTCATTTCTGATATCCTTTTCAAATTGTTTTCTTGCAGTCTTTGCTAAGCTATATTTTTGTACGTTTTTGAAGTGCTTTTTATAATCTGCTAGGGCCACCCACCACTAATTCAGATTTTAAAATTACCAACCAAATATTTTTAGATATCGCGACCCAAATAGGTGACCCCGTTAATACATCGGACAACAGCCGAGTTTTTACTCATTACTTCAATTCAATTCAACTGTGACACACGCTAGTGAAATCGATCAACCTAATGAAAATACCACTTAAAAATGTATCGAAAGTATAAGTAACATAATCTCTGTGACTGTATGTATATCCAACCATTGGCCAAATCGATGATTCATTTGTTAACAATCAAAAAGTTATCATAATATAATTTACGTTAAAATACCAATAAAGTGATAAGGCTAAGAAGATTGAAATGAATACAATTTGCACTTCACTTAGTAAGCATTTAAGGTCCTAAAAGTTCTTCAAAAAATATGCAATTCTAAGAGGAATCACAATATTCTTTGCCAAGAGAAATCTTTCCTCATAGGTACAATATCGAAGTGAATCTTCTAGAGGTAATCGATTTTGTAAGGGTGTAAATAAATGTCGCACTTGTGTCCTTTCTTTATAGCAAAATCATCTTTTGCCGCATGTCTTTACAGCAAGAGACATGACGGTCAAACGTAAGGCTATTTTACTAAAAAATATGTAATTGTATATTATTTTTTCTTTCACCCAGCTTTGTTTGTATTAAAATTATTTACTTGAATAAATTCCTTAACCTCTTTGCACGACGAACCTAGCGGTATTAGACACGGCGGCGTGCGACGCGTACCACATTCAGCGCGCGGCGTTAGTCGGGCGCGTAGGACCAATATGCAATTCAGGTAAATATATGCGTGTTTGTACCCTTAACTTTATAATCATTTCATAATCCCATGAAGGCCCGTGTAGCAACACCTCAGCTTTAAATTCATTTCATACTCCCGTGAAGTCCCGTGTAGCAACACCTCTGCAGCTTTAGATTAATTTCATAGTCCCGTGTAACAATACATCAGGTTTAGATTCATTTCACACTCCCGTGTAGGAACCTGTAAACACTGAGGTAACGATCTGAGACGAAACTCTTCTGTTATGCCGTCTCATTCGCACGGTTGACATCGAAGATAAGAAAAGATATACCTTTAGAGTTTTCAAATCACGTTTGTTACGTTAAAATAATAAAATTGCAGTACCCATTATAATTGTACTCGTCAGAATTTCTGAAAAATCTGAACCGCTGTACAAAATTTCATCAAATGTAGCGATGATCTTTTTCTAGCACTTACAAATTATACAAAATGCATTAGTTAAGTTGATACATAGCTATCTCATACGCGCACACACACGTGCTATGACGTTATAGCATAAACATATCAGTATAAATCAAAGACCTATCTTATTGAATAATGGCTATCATATCACAACACTTGTACTACAGAAATAATCGACATTGTTAAGAAAACAACAATTTCGAAGTTAGATATATTTTCCGCTTATCAAAATAATATATTTATATCGTCATATTTTTGAGACACATTACCATAATTTGATTTTATATTTTTTTGGAGCATACATTTTAGAACCACCTTTTGTAAACATTTTCAATGTTACTTATATTATTACGTAGTGGTACTCGTGTTGCGTGAATAAAAAATGGGTACGAACATACTGGCGTTTCGCGGTGCTGGGGTCATACCTGACGCATTTGGCGATGAGTCATTTCGTCAATGAACTAAAGGATCTTCTCGATTGGGCCACTAACCCTGTACATTTTCTGGGTATAAAGTTGACAGCGTAAAAAAATAACAGCATGCAAATATTAAATAAGAAAAAATGCAGACTACAGCAAATGTAAAACTGACTCAGCATAAGCTTTGGACCATGTAACCCCATCTGGACCACTTAACATAATCAATTTATAACAGATCTCACAAGCAACAGTAAAATTTGGCGTGATCATTGGCAGTCTACAACTTACACAAAAAAACGAAGTTGAACCTCTTGATTCTGGTATTATACAAGTGGACCATTAGCCCTAACCTTTTGAGCCTGCGCGTCTCCCAAGTCTTGAAGACGCGAAGCAAAAGTGATGACACAAAAGTTCTTTGAGTGGTTTAATAGTTCTACTAACCTGGTTTCCGAGAGATCCCTAACTAAAGTTCATTGATGAAATGCCATCACCGCCGTGCGCTGGACCCGCGCCCGTTCCGCTCGTATGCGTCGACTCTAAATTTAAATAAAGGTCTTACATCTTCAGCACGGGCGGTGGTATATCGTCGCTATCTCCGTCGTCGCGGGATGCCGTCGTGGACCCGATCGCGGAGTTACTATCCCAGCTGTCGGGGGTGAGGCGCGCCGGACAACCCGGCACGCCGAGCCAGCTGCAACAGCTGCAGATGCAGCTGCAGCTCGAGCGGCAACAAGCCACCGTGAGTATGACGGCGTCAACATCATCCATTTTTGGTGACATACCTCCAGTTCGCTCGAATCGTTTCGCTTCTACGTTCCTCATCCGTACAGCGAAGGAGTGGAATTTATTGGGCGCGTCTTTGATCCTTGAACGGTACTGTCTGTGTGTCTTCAAGTCTGAATACAACCAGATGTATGCTTGCCTAGAAAGTACCTATTCACTCTAGAGTGAATAGGTACTTTCTAGGCAAGCATGTTCCATCTTCGGCCGCATCGTCATCTTCCATCAGGTGAGATAGCGGTCAAATGCTTGCCTATCCAGCATTAAAAAAAATGATGGCCTAGACACGATTACGGAGTTACTGTCCCAGCTATTCAATGAGACGATATTGATTGATTAATTGAAATTAGGTTGGACGAGGCGTATAATTCTAATATTCTAGCATCAGGCTTTTCGCATCCGGGTTTTTTTAACAGATTGAGAATTGAGTACAGTAATGTTTTTTTTCCTTTTAATTTTGGCTTCGCAATCGTGTGCATTTAGCCAGTGTCAAGTAATAATATACCGTCCGGGGTAAGTAGTGCACAATACTGCAGGGGGTGGTTTGGAATCGAAAAAGGAGCAAATTTAAAAAAAAAAATATATATATATTAGAATTAGATAGGTATTATTTATTTAGAATTAGATAGGTGTGGTTTGCTTCACGTGAAACATTGGTTCTCGTAATTCTTGAACCGCCTTTTAGTGTGACCTCTCGTCACATGTTAGTTCAATGACCCCGTAGCACTCGTAGCACTCACCTACTCTGGAAGCTATTGTTGTAGCGGCTGTCTACGGAGGGCCATACATACTTTACTTGACAATTACTACAGAACTGCCAGCAGGCCAGTCGAATAAAATATTTTTTTTTTTTTTTTTTTTAATTTGCTCCTTTATCGATTCCGACCCCCTGCAGTATTGTGCACTACTTACCCCGGACGGTATATATTTCAAGTGTATTTCATATTAAAAGTCTTAGTCACAAGTCACAGTCAAGTAAAAGAGTTAAAGTCAAGTCATGCCTTAGTAAAGTGGTAGAAACTTTACTAGAACTTCTATTGGAGTTTCGGAGGGAAGGAAAAAATCACGTTTTTCAACTTTGTATGATTTGCCTACACTTATGTACCTACGTTAACTAAGTATTAACGGTTAATAATTCACCATTACTACACCGACACCCGAAGAATCGCAGGTTTTACCGGCTTCGTCTAGTTTGGGGCCCACAGCATAATCGTACTGTATTAAGTGTCTTTTCATTGCCAAGTAAACAATTTTTAAAATTTTTGGAAAATGATACAAAATCAACAACATCAGTTTGTTGGCAAAAGTCTGTACAGTAAAGTTATTTGTATGTCGGTTAATATACGGGCCAATTGCCTATATTTCCTAAAACTAAACCAAAACTATGTACAGCAAAGTACTAAGTTACCTACAAGACATCGAGCTTATAGGTAACTCAAGTGCTCAAGCCCACTACCAGTGGGTAGCGTTCCCATCATGCTGGCGGCATTGCCTCTCTGAATTGCAATGCTAATACGTTCCTTGAGAGCCTGCGTATTCCAGGTCTAGTGTGTTCACCAGCTTCGATCACATCGTCACTTACCATCAGGTGAGATAGTGGTCAAACACTAGACTGTAACAAATAAAAAAAAAAGCCAAATAAGTGCCAGCATTTTGATCACGACTTCACGAGTCGCTTCAACCGGGCGCTCTATGTATATGTCGGTTACGTGATGTATATGTCGTGTGGTTGTGTGTCAGGCGGCGCGGCAGCAGCTGGAGCGGCTCCCGCGGCGCGCGGGCGGCGGCGGCGGCGGCGCGGGCGGCGCGGGCGCGGGCAGCGCGGCGCCGGCGCCCGCGCCGCAGCCCGCCGCCGCCGCGCCGCCGCCGCACCCCGACCCCGCCGACTCACAGTTCCTGCTCGCCGGCTTCCTAGGTACACCCTTAGGGCCAAAACTGCGTTAAGATGCCGGGGAGTCTGTGAAACGATCTATAGGCTGTCTCTGTTTAACTGGTAAACTGTGCCGGTGCTTGATGCGATAGCACTACCGACCGAATAAATTATGATAGGTGCCGTAATACCAAAAATTATGAATGAAAATATAATGTTTAGCCATTGTTTTTTACATCAATAGTACCTTGAAATGATAATCTATGTTCCTGTTGTAATGACTAAAGAAATGTGTTAGTTTTTAATACAAAACGAATAAGTTAAAGATGCGACATTTACGTCGTAATAATGTGTGAAAATCAATTGGTTTATATTTCGTTTTAGGTAATTATTTTGGAATAAAAACTATCCAGGAACCTAGATTAATATGTTTTTAATCTGAATAACAGCATAGTATCGTGGTAATATGCTTGAATTATAAATAATTTTGGTATTACGATTGTATGGGCAAATCAACCTCCGCAGGCCCCTTAAGCGGACACCATACAAAAATGCGCGCGCGGGTCCACGCGACGTTTCACTTTTGTATGGAACCGCGCGGGCGTCCGCTTAACGCAGTTACGGCCCTTAAGCCCCGATTTACACTAATTTTAACGACTTCAAAAAACGAGGAGATGTTCGACTGGGTGTATTTTTTTTATGTATGTTCACCGATTTCTCCCTCATTTGTGGAGCGAAAATTTCTCAAAAATCTTTTTTGTTTGGTAGATTATACTTCAGAGGTGGTCCCATTTAAATTTTATCGAAATCGATCCAGCCAAAACCAAAATATAAGCGGTGAAGGCGGTTTTTTTAAGCTTTGCTTACGTTTAAATTATTTTTCCTACTGTATTAGTAGCAAAATAGAGACCCCCTTTTGGAGATAAATAAAAGAATGTTAACCCCCGAACTAACAGGCCGTGTTTGTCGCTTCTTACCTTCTACACGGATGGATCGATTCAATGCGTTTAACTTTATTTTGTAGCTTGCTTTTATCGAGATTTTTATTAATTACTAGCTGCGCCCCGCGGCTTTGCCCGCGTAAGTCCCGTACCAGCCAGAATTCGGGGTTAAAAAGTAGCCTATGTCCTTTCTCAGGCTCTAGACTATCTGTGTACCAAATTTCGTTTAAATCGGTTCAGTAGTTTTAGCGTGAAAGCGTAACAGACAGAGTTACTTTGGCATTTATAATATTAGTAAGTAAGGATTAGATGACTCGTTGAACTTCGTGTTGCGCCATCTATTGGAAGTAAAGTGGCAATTCACACACAACATTACTAAGATTTTTTCGATATATTGTAGTGTGTAAACACCTGACTTCGCTAATAAGACCACCAACGTAGCATAAGTACCTACACCTCAGCCACTCATCATGTAGCCTTCACGTAATAAACACATATCCATCAATATATCTCTTCATCAATGCCTACCAGCAACACCACCTAATCTTGGATACCAACCCCCAATATAGGATGAAGTCCCTTGGGCTCACCCTATATAACATGGCGACCGTGACATAAAAACCCTGGATGATGGAAACTTAAAATTAAATAAAAGCAAACTGAAAAATAGACCAGCGGAAACAGCCTATATCACATGGCCCGCAGACAAATCCAGGAATATACGGATTAATCGGAAGAAAATTAGGAAATACAATAGAGGAAACATCCGATATCAAATGGCAGAAAATTAAGAAAAATATTGGAAAATTAAATATGAAGAAATAATATTGGAAAAAAAAAGTGCAAATAGAAGAAAGAAAATTTTTGAAAATGTGTTGACTGGTAAAAAATTAATATAATAAAGAAACATTATTTGAAGAGTGTACCATAACCGTTTCTAAGGTGTACCGATTAGGATAATGTCATTTAATTAATCTAAGACTATCATCCATGATCTTCTAATACATGGATTTCGAATCCGCTGCTCACAAGTGCACGGAACATGGGCATATCTATCAAACAAAAAAATAAATTTTGAGAAATGGACAAATCAGTGAACCTACCTAAAAAATAAACACATACAGTCGAACATGTACCTCCTCCTATTTCGAAGTGTGTAATAAACCGTACGTTGCAGGTGGGACGGAGGAGCAGTCCGTGGCGGAGACGGCGTGCCGCGCGTCGCTGCTGCGCGCCCTGATGCTGGCGTCGCTGGGGCGCGCGCCCTCGCCGCGCGCGCCGCCGCCGCCCGCGCCGCCCGCGCCCGCGCGCACGGCGCCGCGCGCGCCGCTGCCGCCGCCGCCGCCCGCCGTGCTGCGCGTCAAGCCGCAGCCGCGCACCAAGGTACCTCTCTTGTAAACATTGTACACCATAAAGTTTGTCACTCTTATGCTGTAACATTGTATAGTGAGTACAAAACATCTAGTCCGATCTGAACACGGCGCGTATACCTGCGCAAAAACAAAAATTGGGTATCAGCGAGGCCCCCTGCACTTGACTGTAGCGACGCGGGCCGCCATGGTGCAACTTTAGATCGGACTAGATATTTTGCGATTACTATACACCATAAAGTATGCCACTCTTAGACTATCATTTTGCGAATCTGAAAGTAGATTCGTTAACTTTTAGGGAGTGCCTCTTTGGGGCCCATGTGAATAAACATAGATTTTGACTCATTTTATTTGAAACATTTTAAATGCGCTCTACCGTTTTTGCGATAGAGGGCGGTGATGATGGAAAATGCGGTTTCTATCGTGATTATAACGGAGAAGAAGGATCCCTGTAATTAAATTTAAAATGTAAGCAGTGTCCAGCTGCTGATCCTGCTGCTGAAGATAAAATTAAATATTTTAACTCGTTTTTTCGGTACCTTGCATTACAATACGTATCGCAAAAATGGCCGCGCGCATGAACAAATGTTTCAAATAAAATTTGTCACAAATTTTATGCTCTACAATGTTTATAATAGATGTTAACTTTATTGGAGCAACAGAAACCGAGATTATCACAAAAGTATGTTTATTTTGAGGTTTAACCTTGAATGACTTACGACGCAGACACGGGATTTTATGAGACTTGACACAACTTTTATAACGCAAAATAAAAAATATACGAAAATTCAACTTGTTATCTCTTATTCTGAGATCTCTCATCTAAAATTATATATGTCGGTAAATATTTGGTAACCACTATTTTTCAGTTTCCCTTGAGATATGATAAAAACATGTATGAAATTACAATTTTAAAAAAAATCTAGGCTAAATGATCATAGAATATTCCTCCTCTATGTAAATGTAAGCCACTGCGACGCGTAATTAGAATGTTGTTAATATGAGTGTTCACTCGAACTCGTTCCACGAACACTGTTCCTTTTGCTACACTACACTACTAGGGTAATGGTTTGAATTGACGATATGAAGGATCATGAATATTTTACTTGACCTCAACTGTGCGCAAATCATGAAAAAAACACCATAACACATATTCTGGTAATATGCAAGCCAGGGACCTTTTCAAGTTTAGGACAGATCAACACATACATAGGATAACTACAACAATATATAGGATAACTAACAGTACGCCGTTTGCACCCTCTGGGTGGATACAGACAGGTACCATAAGAAACGGTTCATCGCATACAAATAAGCCCGTTTTTAATGTACTTGTTGTTTGTTGTTGCAGGAGCGCTTTTAAGGCGGGCGTTTCCTGAAATCAGGCGTATAGTTTTGAGTTTTCTTATAAATCCATATGGCGTTATAATCTTATATCTACATATTTAGGCCATTCGATGCATAACTGTTACTTTGAATTGAATTTGAGTTTAAGCCAGCATTCCTATACTTGTACTAGATCCCAAGTTACTGAATAACTTTGGAACGCACTTTATAACGTGTTCATTGCGTTGTTACAGAAGAGTTTAGTTTTTGTAGATAATAATATTACGTGTATGTCGTTGCAAAAGAACATAGACTTGTTAGTTGATGCGGAAGATTTATTAACGTGCCTGTTGTTGCAGAAGACCTATTAGCTTGTTAGTAGTTGCAGAAGAGTTTCTTTAAGTTTTTTGATGAATAAATAATGTCATCAAAAAACTTTACTTTAATTAAACACATAAATTACAAAATATGTAATGTATATAAACAGCAAAGCTTTGAATATCTCCCACACTAGGAAAACTTGTGTTGTGGGATTCAGTTATTAACATGTTAGTTGTTGTGTGTATGATGTGATTGTTTCCGGCACCCACGACAAAAGACATTGAACTAAGTGTGGGCTGTTATGTTATGTTTATGTTGGAGAAGAGTCGTCAACATGTTAGTAGTCGTAGAATAGCTTTTAACTTGTTAGTTGTTGCAGAAGAGCTTTTAACTTGTTAGTTGTTGCAGAAGAGCTATTAAGATGTTAGTTTTTTTTTATGCATCATAGACACACATTTGACCACCATCTCACCTAGTGATGATGCGGCCGAAGAGTTAGTTTTGTTGTAGAAGAGCTATTAGGCGTTTAGTCGCAGAATGTCCAATTCGCAAAATGTCCTGTGGTCGCGGAACGTCCGATTCGCGGCATGTTTTGATGTTTTTTTTATTTTTGAGACGAAGCTTGCGTTTGACCACAATCATACCTGATAAAAAGCGACGATGCGGTTAAAGATGGAGCACGCTTGCTCAGTAAATACCTATTCACCCTCTTCTTGAACAACCCCACATTATACTTTTCGGGAAACAGTAGACGGCAGGGCGTTCCATTCCTTGGCAGTTTTCATAATGAAAGTGGAAGCGAAACGCTCGGATTTTAGTTGTTGCAGAAGAGCTGTTAGGATGTTAGTTGTTGCAGAAGAGCTATTAGGATGTTAGTTGTTGCAGGACTCAGGTGCGTGTTTTGTTGCAGGAGGGCGGCGGCGTGGCGCGCGGCGCGGTGGGGCGCGGCGTGGCCGAGGGCAGGTAGGGCCGCGCCCCGCCCCCGCCCCTGCACTGTGGACGCTTGCGTTTGTTTTGTTGCCTCAACATATCGGTGTGATTTCGTTTCTCGTACACAAAAATGATAGTGATGGAATGTTTTAATCGATTAACTGCCGCTCGCGAGCCGGGACCGTGACGCACGACGCGACCGGCGACATCGGACTATGGAAACGTTTCTCACCGAAGGCAATGAAAACGCGCGTCACGATCCGACTGCCTCGCATTCGAGACCGTGTAGCACTTCGATGTTGGCATAATATATATTTCGAACGATTGACGAGCGACTCGTCGAGATCACCCGAGGTTCTGGCAGCCATTGTTCTTCACGGACCCGCTGGCGATGAACGAACGAAGCTATTGATTTGGTTCTTTCGCTTGATGCGTGGAATGGTTTTTAATTGAATGTTTTCGAGGGTAGTTTGGGGTATAATATAACAGCATCGGTCGTGTGTCACGCGTCCCGCCTCTTGAACGCGTGTCTAGAGATATATTACTATACATATTATAGCGTCGTTCGGGCGTCGCGTTTTATTTATTGTTTACGTCCGGAGAGGAGTACCCCGTACCGATTTGCCGCCCCCTTTTCCGTTTGTGTTTAGTGACCGCGAGGCGCGGCCTTGCGCCCGATGTTAATGAATTTTGCATTAGTAAAGATATATTTTTGTTACTTTAGGGATCTAGAAAACTGTAAATATTATGTCGTGTTCTCCTCTCTAAATTTGTTTAATTTTAATATATTACAGCTATAGATACCTACTTACCACAAATTTTTCACTAGCTACTTGATGAAGTGCTTATTAGTTTGTTTATTATACTCCAACATTACAAAATGTTTGTATGTACCCTAATTAAATTCTATAATATTAAAGGGCATTTTATTATTTACAAATAAACCTCTAATATAGTAATTTAACTGTGTGAATTTTTTAGCTCTTTATTGTAATTTCCTCTTCTATATAATTATTATAAAATACTATTATTGATTGGATGCTTGTTTCAGTATAAACTGAGAAGAAATGTTATTTGTAAAATAATAATATAAGATCCATACCAATAAAGTCCATAAAAAGGAGAAGAACAAAGGGAAGTGTTTGACACAGCTTAGATTTAAAACCAGCTTCAAAACCCAGTGAAGTCAAACTCTCATAGATTGATTTTCTCAATATGTTGCCACCCCAGAATACAAAAAGTCTTTATTTACTTCAATGAGTACACAACCCTTGTTCTTCTCATTCCGTGATTTCGTGAACTGAATGATTTATTGAACATAATTACAATAATCGTTATGTTATAAGCAAAGTCTGTTTTTGCTGTAAATTATTTTGAAACCTGAGTAGGGAATTCAAATGATCTGAGGGTAGCGTAGGGACTCAAAAACACGCGATGCAAACACTTTGTCAAGCTATTTTGAATTCTGAGTAAGGAATTCAAAAGATCTGAGGGTAGCATAGGGATTTAATAACACGAGATGCAAATAACTTTGTCAAGTTATTTTGAATCCTGAGTAAGGAATTTAGAAGATCTGAGGGTAGCGTAGGGATTCAAAAACACGCGACGTAAATAACTTAGTTAACCCGTATAATCATCGAAATAATATATACCCTATATATATATTTCGATGCGTATAATACACAGTTTTATCTGTTTTACCATCACAGTGAGGAAACATTAAACTGACAAAAATATTCAAATGATGCAGTTATACCTATAAATACCATATAAAGTAATATATATTACCTGACAGGTACCATCCCGCTTGCTCATTACAGTTCAGTATCACTTGGAGCTTTTAACTTATATGTATACAAGTAGTTTTTAATCCTCCATGGTAAAGCACTGCGGTCGTCGTATTATCATTTATTATAGTTGTTAACTCTATGCCCTATAATTTTACTGGAAACACTGTCCTTCAAACTGAATTACAGTAACATTTGCACTACTGCTAGTGGTTGAATGTCTGACAAGGTGTGATACTGCAGCATGCCGCTGTTGATCTTTACAGTTTGATAAGTCCTTGATTGTTAGCTGTTAGCGTTCATCTAGCCCAACACTATTATATATATTATATACTATATAATATAGCCCAAGTACCCACTTGTATACTCAAATTATAATTGGTTTTCTCCCCCCCTAAGGGAAATTTGCATTGGCTGTAGTGAACGTGTTGACTGAGTACGCAGTACAAATAACGCATATAAATCTCAGGAGAAGAGCGCATTAGTGACACGCGGGCTTACCATCAGATGAATGACTTGCTTGTATCATCTTGTCTCCTCTGTACATTCCACCATTCAGTTGAAAATTTTCAACACTTGAAAACAATCTAAATAATGTTTGATTTCCTCGTGCAGAGCGGGAAATTAAAACTTTTTTTTTTGCTTTGTACTTATCATAAACTAATAGTTTGCATAAAAAATGTATTCCCTACAAGTATTTTTCACTTCTCGGATGTTGCTAATTAAAATATAAAAAAAGAATGTCATGAATCCCATCATTATAATCAATAGTTCTGTTATCACTAAATTAAAATATGTGAAATGTTTTAATTTCCCGCCAAAAATAATCGCGAGATACACATATACTTAGATTGCTTATACCTAATAATATATTATGTTATAATATTGTTATATTAGGTACTTAGAATACAGAATATTACATAGGTACCTATCGACTTGCCCAAGCAACTTTCCAAACTAGTTCGTGAGCAATATAGCGGCATTAACGCTCACTATGTACTAAGCCACTTTTTTTCTTTTAGGCTTCGCAATTTTGTGCATTTAGCCAGTGTCAAGTAATAATATATTTCAAGTGTATTTCATATTAAATATCATGGTCACTAATCACAATCAAAGTCAGGGTTCAGTCATAGTCAAGTTATGCCCTAGTAAATTGGTAGAACTTTAATAGAAATTCTGGTATAGTTTTGAAGCGAAGGCGAAAGCTACGTTTTTCAACTTTGTGTGATGCTACACTTTACACGGTTACTACGAGGGCGGTCCGATAAGTACTTAGCCTACAAAAGAAAAACGATTTTTTTTGGAAAAAAGGCGATTTATTTCTAAGCTTAGTCTCCTTTTAACTCAATACACTTGACCCAGCGACGCTCCAACTTCTTTAACCCCTCTGAAAAAAATGTTTTCTCGAGGTCTGAAAATTAGGCCTCCGTGCCAGAGATGACCTTCTCATTCGACTCAAATTTCTACCCGACGAGTGACTTTTTCAAGTTTGGAAAAAAAAAGAAATCGCAAGGGGCCAAATCTGGAGAATACGGTGGATTGGGCAGCAGTTCGTAGCCCAATTCGACCAATTTGCCGCGGCGAGGGCGGAGGTGTGAGCCGGTGCGTTGTCATGGTGGTAGAGCACTTTCTTCTTCGCCAAATGGGGCCATTTTTCTGCAATTCAGCGTTGAATCGGTCCAATAATTCGGCATAGTACAGCCCTGTGACCGTTTTGCCCTTCTCCAGGTAATCGAAGCAGATCATATCTTGTGAATCCCAGAAAACGGTGGCCATAACCTTTCCGGCCGAAAGGACAGTCTTCGCCTTCTTCGGAGCGTTCAACGGGTGAAGCCCATTGTTTAGACTGTTCCTTGGTCTCTGGTGTGTACCAGTGGATCCATGTTTCGAGGACGGTCACTAAAAGACGCAGAAACTCCATTGGATTGCCCTTTAACAGCGTCAAACACTGCTCTGAATTGGTCACACGGTTGCGCTTGTCGTCCGGAGTGAGCAAACGCGGCACCCATCGCGCCGACATCTTTTTCATGCCCAAAATTTCATGCAGGATATGACCCATACGGTCTTTTGACATGCTACTGTCTCGGCTATCTCGCGTACCTTGAATCGGCGGTCTGCCAATACGAGATCGTGGATTTTTGTGGTGTTGTCCTCCGTGGTAGCCGTTTTAGGGGCACCTGGGCGTGGCTCATCAAAAATCGACGTGCGACCACGTTGAAACTCGTTAAGCCAATTCTTGACGGTCGCCATCGAAGGAGAAGAGTCACCGTACACAGCATCCAAGCGCTCTTTGATTTCTCTGCCCGATTTCCCTTCCAAAAACAAGAATCGAATCACCGACCGATATTGCTCTTTTACCATTTTTCTAAAATCCGCGGACACGTCTGATTCCACACGCGCTCAAAAAAAAACTAGGAGTCCGATTCGGCTGAAATTTTGACTGTACTGGTCTACAAAACTGTACTACACGATGGTAAATTTTTCTTGCGATAGTGGCGCCATGGAGCGGTGAGGCTAAGTACTTATCGGACCGCCCTCGTAAGTATTAATAATTATAATCCACCATTATTACACATGAACACTCGAAAGAATCATAGGTTTTGGAAAATTATACAAAATCAACGCCATTTTTTCACTAATGACAAAACAAACTGTCAAACGTCATGCGTATATGGTCGACATACCTCCAGTTCGCTTGAAGCGTTTCGCTTATACGTTTGTCATCCATACTGCGAAGAAGTGGAACTCATTGCCCTTGTCTTTGTTCCACTAACGGTATAATCCAGGTGTCTTAAAGTCAAGAGTGAATAGGTACCTTCTAGGCAAGCATGTGAAAGAAAGATGTAGATTTTGGCCCGCATTATCACTTTCCATCGGTTGAGATTGTGGTCAAATGCTTGCCTATAGGGCATAAAAAATAAAGTTTCTACCACTTATCTAGGGCATAACTTGACTATGACTGGACCTTGACTCTTTTACTTGACTTTGACTGTGATTTGTGACTATAATAGTATAATTGCTTTTGATTTGAAATACACTTGAAATATTTTATAACTTGACACTGGCTAAATGCACAAGATTGCGAAGCCAAAATAAAAAGAAAAAATTGCGATTAGTTCATTTTTACTCTGTGGAAATAGCTTCAAATCTTATATTATTATCTATGGCCCTAAAAAAAACATTGTTTATACACATTATATATACACATATATTGTTTTACATACGTAGTACTCTCTGTGGTCTGTGCATTGTTTGAATTTTGTGAACCTATAGAAGCGTGTGTCATTATTTTGTTGTTTCTTAGGTTCTTCGATCTGAAAAAAATACATAATGGCAGATTCTACAGTGTCCGATTTAAATAAATTGAAGGTAGTTGAACTGCGAAAGGAGTTGAAATCTCGTGGACTGCCGAGCACTGGTGATAAATCGGAACTTGTCACTAGACTACAAACCGCTATGTCTCATGATCAGGATCAAGAGGATCACGGTGACATCAACTTGGACTCCGATGAAATAGACTCAGATGGCGTTCTTGAAGACGAAGATGATAAAAGCCAGACAGACATCCTCGACGATAATGCTGTCGACACATTGAACGAAGAATTAGGTCTTTCTGAACAGCATGCGAAGCCTGACGCCGAAGAAACCAAACCTCTTAGGACCCTCAAGCGGAAGATAACTACTGATTCGTTAAAAACCAAGGCAGATGATAAAGGAGAGAAAGAAACTACCATCAAGAAAATCGTGCTCAACAGAGCAATATCAATAACGCCTGCCAAGCCGGCGGAAGACGATAAAACTGAAAGCAAACCCATCGAAGCACCAACCGAAAGTAATAAAGTGAAAATAACGGCAGATGTAGATGCAAAGACTAAGTTAGAGTTGAGAGCTAAAAGATTTGGTTTACCAGTGAAGATGGATGAGAATGAGAGAAAAGAAGCAAGGATGAAGCGTTTTGGACAGAATACTGGAAGTACTGGTAACAGTGCTATAAGTACAGTCCCCATCGGCAGTGTTAGTGAAACCTTTGACAAATTAAAACAACGGGCTGAACGGTTTGGCCAGTCCGTGTCCAAGATCATGACAGATATTGAAAATAAGGAGAAGTTGGAAAGGCGTAAAGCTAAATTTGCGAAAGCAACTTAGCCATTGTCAATTACATTCAGAAACAAATGACATCATTATTAATTATTGTAAGGTCTTACATGTTTGAGTGTTAATCAGTGACGGTTAAATGTTAAGAAATAAATGCAATTCAGCCAAGAACCTTCATTTAATACTAGGTGTATGCCTTGCCAGATATATCAGGATGTAACTTTCTTCATGCTTAATTGCATCAAGATCTCAGTGCAGTGGTTTAGCTAGGAAAAGGTATGTGATTTAATGTGATAGGTTAAAGAAGATAGAAGAGTAACAAGCCCAAATTATGTGGTTATAGATTCTATTCCTACTATAGGCTTTAAGATTTTAGTATGTAAATAATTAAAAAACATTTTACTGCTTTTGTACTGAAAATTATAATTTTACCAGCATTTTGCTCTGACAACAGATCTGACAAGCCAAAACCTACAAATGCCCATAATCATGATGTTCTCATGAGATTTTTTTGTCAAAAAAATCTGCTCCCTGAATAATCCTACTAATATTATAAATCCGAAAGTTTGTGTGTAAGCATGTTTGTTCCCTCTCCACGCTTTAACGGCTGAACGGATTTGGATAAAAATTGGAATGTACATAGGATTAACATATAGGCTACTTTTTAACTTGATAATAGCGGGCGAAGCCGCGGGGCACGGCTAGTATCTCATAAATCACACAAACACACCTAAAATGATCATAAACATTTACATGACATCATCATCTAAAGATTACTAATAGATCTACCGAAATACCTGTTGGCATAGTTCGGTGCGTGTCTGCTTTATTAGTAGGGATATAGGGTTTGGTTTCCGGTGTGACACAAGCTATATCTACAAGGGAAATTATTTTTGGTTCTGGGTGTGATTTTGTGTGTAAAGTCAATGTTTCCGGCACCCACAACATGAGAAACTGAACTAAGTGTGGGGCTGTGAGTGTGAAAGTGTTTGTTTATTCTACTAATCATGTAATTACAATGAAGGTGAAGTTAGGGACTCAACTAGTTAAACATTTATTTTATTATAAATTGTTTATTCACATAGGCCCCAAAGAGGCACTCATGAAAGTTAATGACTACTGCCAGATTTGCATAATTACTGCCATCTCGAGCAGAACCTAGCAAGAAATTTGGCAACCTTAAATCAATTTACAAAAAGATCTCTTTATTGTTCAATATATTTGTATAACATTAGTGTTCTGTACAAATTAAGCTTATTATATACCTTATTATTACATACAATTACAAATCATCATAAATAAGGATCACTAAAAGGCATTTCTTTAAAATCAGCAAGACTTGTGATTATTTCTTGAGGTTGCATTACTGTTTCATCAGAACTTGTGTTGAAGTCTTGTGGAATGTTTATTGCATGTTCCATATAAGGCTCCTTGTGTAAAAGAGCCCATCGGGATGCAACATCTTTATGTATCGACTTTCTGAATGCCATGCAATGTATACACTTGTATTTATTATACTGTATCCTATTAAACCCGAGTTGTGCTAATGTGTAACGCCAACACTTCATTAGTTTAGCATTAGCCCCGACATGCTTCGAGTCTGGAGTGCAGATGATCAATAATCCTCCAGTTTTTAGTAACGCATAGGCTTTTTTGCATGCAGTTATCCTGAGTTCTGATGTTGGAATATATTCCAATAGAAAACTGAAAACAACAGCATCGAAGAATTCTTGTTCAAATTGTTTAACTGTATTCTTTTCTACAGTAGTTATCAACCCTATAGGGACATGTAGAATATCACACTCGAGCACAGAATCATTTGCTGGACAGAGATCTATTGCTGTTACATCTATAATATCTTTATATTCTAGGAATGGATTGTAACAGCTGCCAACGTCGAGCAGTTTTATTCCATTATTGAAAATTTCTTCAGTGTCTAATGTAATATCAATTTTCGCAGCGATGGCCAGTTCCTTTTCATGGTATGCCAAATAAAGCTGGTTATTAAAATATTTTATACAAAAATCTGCAGCCCAAGATATTCTTGATGGACCTTCATTGTTCTCTGTCCAATGTTTAGTTGCTAATTTCTCCATAGACTTGGCATATTTGGTCAAAGTGTCCCTATTTTGGCAATGCTCCTGCCATGCTTTTTCTCCTCCAATTTTTGAAGCTTCTTTTCTTATGGACAAATGGACATCTTTGAGGTAGCTGGCCAAAGTCTGATGTTCCATATCGTCAGATTCTAGTATCTAATTACACGTGTGTTCAAAACGGAGTAGTTATTATGTGTGGTTATTCTTTTGTCATTCATTACTGGATACTTAACAATTATTAATATTACATACACCTATAGAACCTATCTATGATCATGAATGGTATTTCCTCCAGGATGTAGATCATAAGTCAATTAGATCATATATATCAAGTAAATAAAAAGCTACTACAGGAGGAGTACAGCTGTAAACATATATATATTTAAATGATTTTTTAATGATACTTTTATTCGATTTTAATTTCGACTGGCCATTTTCAACTTGTTTTTGACATGTGACATTTTGACAGCTCTATTTTTTTTCTCCTTAGTTTTGGCTTCGCAATCTTGTGCTTTTAGCCAGTGTCAAGTGATAATATATTTCAAATGTATTTCATATTATAGGTCCTAGTCACAAGTCACAGCCAAAGTCAAGTAATCGAGTCAAGGTCCAGTCGTAGTCAAGTCATGCCCTAGTAAAGTGGTAGAAACTTTACTAGAACTTCTATTGGAGTTTTGGAGCGAAGGTGAAATTCACGTTTTCAACTTTGTATGATTTGCCTACACTTATGCACTTTCACTAAGTATTAACGGTTAATAATCCACCATTATTACACATTAACACTCGAAGCATCACAGGTTTTAGAAAATTTTACAAAATCAACAACGCCATTTTTTTCACTTTCGCGGCAAAACTCAGCTCTATTTAGCAAATTGGATAATTATAACTACAACATAACGGCGCAAACGCCTAAGATGTGTTCACACGCACTATTACGTAATTTTATCGAAAAATTGCGTAAAATACGGGTAATTTACGTTATTTTTTATATATCACGATGTCACCAGTGTTCATCCCTTGAAAAGTAGGTTCAGTGGCTTTACGTTTCAATAGAGCATTGCCAATAAGTACACGATTTATTAGGTTTCAGTGAGATCGTGTAGTACTAGTACTCAAATATCAACCTTTTTTTGTAAGCCTAGACTTATTCTAATCGGTCAAAAACAGTTTTTTGTCAAATCTCAGTTCTTCAGATTTAAAGTAACTAAAATCTGGGATACTCGAACTGACAATGCATTAGGTCCATAAACGTCACAGTTTTATCACTTGTGTCGCACTTTAAAATGTATCGAATTTCTTCATTAGATTGCTTCTTCATTACACTCGTTTTAACGAACTAATAAGTGCGGGCGAAGCCGGGGCACGGCTAGTAATATAATATTTCGATGGGTACCGAGTACCGACCGACAGCGTTAAACTGAGATGGCTACATTCTCACTCATGTCACGCGTGTGAGTCGTCTGAGCGTCGCGTCGCGTCGTCGGTCTAATATAAATCTGGCTTTACAGTCGTCGTTTCAACGGGTTGGCCATGTCGGTTGTCCCGCTTGATGCCATTTATTTTGACGTAAAGGCAATGTCATTGTCAGTGTCAGACAGAAAAGAAAAAAAAACGTGCTGTTATGTACTGTGCTTCGATTTCCTTCATCTCTGTTTTTGGTTTTGATTTTGTTATGCCCGTCGTGTTTTGCCGGATTATTTCTTTTGTTTTCTGCAGCTAGATTACGTTTGTTTTAATAGATTTTTGTAGGTACTAAAACTTGAGTTCATTATGATGTAGTTAAAGCTCATTTGATATTGGATATCGCCCCCAGAGCATTTAAATCTTGCTGTAGTTATTGTCCATTCCTTGTTTGATAGAATTAAAAATGAATGTTTACGTGAAGACGAATGCGGAGGTTGATGTAGACCGACTTATTAGTGAATATGATGATACTTTTATGTCATTGCCTGATATTGAGTTAGAACCTCATCTCCTCATATCCAAGGTAAGTACCTACGTTTCGACATGAATTCGTGCGTGTGTTTTATGTGGTTAACTTATTCCTTTATGCTACTGAAAGACGAGACGTGCATGTCGCTCGGCTAATGATGTTAAAGAAAGAAAATATGTTTATTTATGTGCATCACGTTTAACCATAGTTGACCACAAGTTGAGTCTGAAAACTATCGCGAGTGTTGTCCATATTTATTGAGTAATCGGCTGGGACTTTCGGCTTTGTCGGATTTTCTGATTGGACATGTGAGATGCCTGAAAATAATCTCTCAGACATGTAACGCGAACATTGCGATTGGCCACCTCCTCAATGATGGGCATCTTACATTACTGACCATTACAGTTTCTAGAATTTTTTACTTAATAGTTCAAAATCCTGTGCTGTAATTTCAATAACACCAAAAAAAAGCTCAATCTCTATATATTTCATCAAACAACACCTAAACATAATATAATTGATTGATAAATTACAGGCAATAAAATACTCACATAATTCAATGAATCATACTAATGTATGTTTATTATTGATATGATATCTTTATAACTGCTAAATCAAAATTTAGTTTCTACCTGATAATATTCTTATTCTTATTCAATATGGGGGCGTTAAGGCCTTCACTGACATCCCGCTTGGGGTGTATTGTGCATTTCCCCCTGCCAGGAACTACCCCATCCACCACAGCTCCTTAAAATAACGGAGTGTGGTTTTTGGGTGCTGGCATAACTGTTCCAGTGGTGAAGTTGTTGTATTTGTATTTGAATTCTGCGAGTCACCTGATAATATTTAATTATAATCATTATAGCTTATCATTGAGCTGAAAAATGTTGACTTACACCCTAATTGATAAAAAGAACAGCTGCATCAGGCATGCATTGCAATGCCATATAAAGAAGTGTTTACCTCGTTCATTTTTATGGTATTTGATTTTTTTATAAACATTTTTTCTTCAACTTTCATTCATTGACGTGAAATATTTCAATGATTTTTTAGTATTACAATGAAGGACATTAACTGTCCCTTATTAATTGGATTTCGGGCCTAATTGTGGAGGTTTAAATTATGTTATTGTTCATACAAAAATTGTAAAATCACAATTAACAAATGGGTGCTGGGGGTATCAGGGTGAAAAATACTTTATGTTGTATTCAATGTCCTATCAAACATACAAAAATAAAAACTGTTGAGCCGTTTCAGAGGAGTGCAACCACAAACACCGTGACATGAGATATTTATATGTTTGATAAAACATTTTATTAACGTCCCTTATCCTCATAAGATTGAGGACAAGTTTTGCAATATTCAAAGTAATACCAAATGTACTTTCTGACAACTAATATTTAGTTGTCCGTAATGACAAAACCTGGAATTTTCCATCTTAAAAATTTTCTTTTGTTTTTGTATTTACAGGGTAGTAAAGTGCATAATTATGTAGGTGAAAAAAAAATTTTTTTATAAAAGAACGTTCAGCATTACAGACTGTAAGAAGAAAAAAATTTACTATTTATTTTATGTTAACTCTATAATAAATTATTACTTTATATATTTATATATGCAGGCTAATCTGAAATATTTGTAATTTGTTATTTTTTTTTTTAGGGGAAGTTTTATATGTATATTTGTTATTTTTTAGGCTAAAGTTTGTCGAAATGTAACTAGTTCATTATCCCTGAAGTCAAAATTCTTCTTTTCATAAGACATTATCTACATTTTAGTAAGTTACATATATTATGTAACGTTATAATTGTTGTATGTTCGTAGAGAACAGGCTGTTGAAACAATATTTACTCAAAATACCTAAATGTACACAGATTTTCATTAAATATTATTCTATTTTATTCTATTACATTTTCTATGTGGACGACACCTTGTGGGTGCTTATTTTACCTGTGATGCCATCTAGTGCAACTTAAAGGAATAGTGTTAGTCTTACTGTGTTGAAGATTACTTTCAGACTAATTGGTTGTTGGTCCTCCAGTTAGCAATAAAGTAAATAAATAAGTGCATTTATTATAGGTACATGTGTGTAAGAGTGTAGTAAAGCAAATAGGTAAATAAGTTTCAAAATTATTACATGTTTACCATTAAATGATTACCGCAATACACACTTCATCTCATAAGAATAGGTGAAATAGTGGTCAAACACTAGTCTCTCATCTAGAAAAATTAAACCACTAAATAATAAATTCTTTTATTATAGGTACGTAAGCATTACATGGACTACATGATAAAAATTCTGGCAACTAACTATGAAACTAATCACAGGCTTTTAAACAAAAATGTATATTTGCCCAGTGCTATTTGGAAATGCGCAAAGAAGTTGGAAATGAAAGCCGCCCAGACTTGTATGGTTGTTCAACTTTACAGGAATTGCATCGTCTCTATGGTAAGAATGTGTTTGCTTCCGGGGATGAAATGGAGGGGTGCGCGGGCCGAAAATGTTATTTCATATTAATCACACTTTCTGTCTAAAAGATAATCTCTAGATAGATAGGCCCAGCCACCCCAACTCCTTCATATATCGGAGTGTGGCTTTGGGTCTCTGACACAATTGTTCTAGTGGTGAAGATGTAGGTGTGCATGATATCGACTCTGTTGCATTGGAATGCTTGTGTATCTCAATCCTGGCTCATATTGTTGCCTCACAGTGTTACATCATGTGTACTTTACACTACTTATTATTCTGATACTTAAGTAAAGCTGCGGGACACAGTAAATAATAATTGTGATAAAATATAATGATTTATTTTTCATATCCCAGATAAATGAAGTCAAAGTGGACACTAAAAGAGGTCGTCTTTACAATAAATTGTATGAAAGTCTACATCAAGAGCCTCAAAATGAAAAAAGAACACAGACTGTCGTCACTGGTGACTGTCAATGTTACTGTAATGACAAAAAACGTAGGCGGAAACGATCCAGCCCAATAAAATCTGCTCAAAAAACGGACCTACCAAATAGTTTATCAAAGAAAATTGACGAACTCACCACAATGCTTCAAGAAAACAACAATAAAAATGACTTCATTGTACATAAGATACCAGTTGTAACTAACATGCAAATCGACCAACCAGAGGTCATCCAACCTGATGTAAAGGAATCTGATCCCCCTCAGTTGGACCCAAAAATTATGAACCTACCAGCAATGACCCCAAGGAACTCGGAACTAGAATCCGATGATCTCATGTTACAATTAGAAAAGTTATTCCAAGATGACCATGACGATGACGACTTGTTCACCAGCACATTGATTGATGAAAATAAAAATGTACCTAATGGTGTGCAAACGATATTGGATCCTAGTGCTACTCTAAATAGTGCTCAAGATTCTATAATTGAAAATCACGCTGCAAAAATTAAATCTCTGGACGAAAGACTTGCCACATTAACAGGGATGTTAACGAATAATGAACCTCCGATGCCAGTTCAACCTCCACAGCAACAGCTGACCCGATGTCAGCAGCAGAAAATTGTTCAAAAGAAACCAAAACATACCAGTAAATGGCATTGCGAGGAGTATTTCTTGAAAAAGGGTCTGTTTGAATTGTTATATCAAATTGGTGATACTAACAGGAAGAAACTAATTAGGGTAATTAGTTTAAATCCTTTTAACTTTATATTAAAACTTCTAGGCAGCATCTCAACTGTTAATAAGTGATGATATGGTTCAAGGTGGTAATTACACTAGGACTTGAATGACTTGCTGTCAAGGATAGCAGCCAGGACATCTTGTAATGTTTTAGACAAAAATATGTTTTTTTTTCTCCAAATCCAAAATAGGCAAATGTTTATCCACTATCTCACCTGATGTTAAGTGACAATGTAATCGACAATGCAGCATGTTTGCCTAGAAAAAGGCTATTCACTCGTTACTAGAAGACTCCCATATTGTACTTATCTAGAAACATTGATTCAAGAAGAAATTCCAATCCCCTATGATTACGACTGTGCTTGTCATTGCTTTGAAGATGTCTAGAGTGTCAATGGCCAAAGTAGAAGTCAGTTACCAGTTTCCTTGAGTTTCTTTACGGCACCTTTCAATGATGTTACAACTAACAAATTCATCCATCATTTCAGATAAAAGAAATGTACAGACACCTCTTTGGTGAAGACAGTGATGATGAAGAAGGTATTATGTCACCGGATGAGAGTCCTGAGTTCACAGCCAGCTGTAAGGCTCGCATCGACGGTTGGGTGATGATGATACTAGCCCCCTACTACGCAAAGGGCCGCATCCAGGGGAAGTTGCTCTACAAATCTGTGGCCAGGCACCTCATCGAACTTATCTACAAGTGCAAGCAGTATCCTAGTGAGTATCCCTACTAATATTATCAATCTGAAAGTTTGTGTGTGTATGAGTGTGAGAGCAAAAAATTTTTGAAATGACGTATCTCTGTAACTATAGTTTGGATTTCGATAATTTTGGTAGATACTACTTAATATTATAAGGCCGAAAGATTTTGTGTGTGCGAGTGTGTGAGCAAAAAGTGTTTGTAATAAGAATAAGGTACATGAATGAATGAATGAATGAATATTTTATTTAACATAAGAATACACATTACAATGAGTTTCAGTGGGCCCCAAACTAGGCATGGCCTGTATCTTGGGTACCCAGAATATTTTAGTGGAAATTCCAGTCTGTACGTGAGGGAATCAATTTACATATTCATAAGGTTAATTACATCTTAAACTTCATCTACATATATCTGTAACTGGTTGGATTTCGATAAAATTTGGTAGGTAGAAAGCTTAGACCCTGGAATAGGACACATGCTACTTTTTATCCCGAAAACGTTACAATCTCATAGCTAAATAAAACCTTGAATAGATAACTTGTATATACTATGTGAAATTATAAGATACTTTCTCTAAAAGATCTCAACTCCAAAATATTATATTAGATAGAAAATAACATACATGCTTATACCCTACATTACAGGATGAATGTCTTTAGTTTCTAAGTTTAGTCTTATGACCTACTGTACATGCAATGCATATGAATAAATAAAAATCATAGCAGTTCCTTTGGGATAGGGGTAAGTTTGTCAATTGTTTGAAATATGGTTTTTCTGTAACTGCTGATCTAATTTTGATAGAATTCGATAAAATCATATAGCCACGATGATTAAAACGTTTAGTTAGAAAAGGGAGAATTACAATTATAATTAAAAACAGGATAAAAATTCCCATTTGGCCACACGGGGGGCCAAGGAGTGGTGCCCAGCGGGAATAATCCGCCAAATCCTGGAAAAAGTGATTTCTATCAGGATTCATTCATTTCATCCATATCCGCGGTTGGCGTGTTCCGAAATCACAGGACGCGAGTTGCGCAGCTTGATAAAGTGTAAAAAGTTATTGACGTATTTAAATTCAACCTAAATAAATCAATAGATAAGGTTCAAAATACAAGAACCCCAAAACCTTTACATTTCACATATAGGTAAGCATTTAAAATTATCTTTATTGCTTTACAGGTCGCCATGAAGTGACGAGTTTCGTGTTGGACTTCTTAGAAAACCGCGGCATGATAAGGTGCGAAGCGGACTTCAAAGAGTTTAAAATCGAAAACATTCAAGTGCCTACATACTCTCTAGTATGAAACAACCGCCTATTAACCAACTATTCACTGTAGTTAAGACTTAAATAAAAGCAGGTTCTCATTATTGGAATGCATTCAATATTGGCACGCGTTTTGACAGCTATCTTTTGTAGGAATTTAGCGCTGGCGTAGTTGGTTACCTACATGACTGTGTGCCTTCTACGCTGTCGGGTTCGATTTCTGTTGGCGGCACAAATATACGGGAAATTTGTGTTTCTGATCTTAGTTGTAATTGTGTGTGTGATGTGTATGTTTGCAGCTTCCGAGTAATAAGTCTTCGAGCTTAGTGTGGGGCTGTGAGTGTGAACTTTTTTTTTTTTTTTAATAATTAATATTGCCTATGATTGCGCATATATTTTCAAAAGATTGCCCGTGGTCGTGTTTATACATATACTTGAAAGGTTCTAAATTACTTAGAATCTAAGTAATTACGTTTACAAATAGCGAGTGTTAAATCTATTGCAAGGTTTTGTTTCAATGGTTGGTCCCATATTATTAGATTTAAGATCTGAAGGACGATTGATGTTGGTTTTAGCCTTTCAAATTATACTTATTATATGTAATGTTGTATTTTTTCTTTGTTTCGATTGTCCGAAATGTTATAGATTACGAGAATAGAAGTAATAGTACTTTTACTGGGTGTTAAAAGTCACGTTAGACGAAAAATAACTTGATTTGAATTTGTGTGTCAACCAGTGTCTCCCATAAACATATTTTTGTATAACATCTATTTCTGTGATATGGTTTATTTTATTTTTAAGAGTATAGTGGGTACAACCTAGCTATCTAATACACTCATAAACTCACGCAAATTGACGAACAAGTGTTAAAAACTGAATTCTTATTTTTTAAACATAAACGATTTCACACTCACAGCCCCACATTAAGTTCGATAACTTGTGTCGTGAGTGCCGGAAACATTATCATCACACACTCTATCACAACCAGAAACACAAATTTTCTTTGGGGAAAAATTTGTGTTCCTCCGCCGGGAATCGAACCCAATACCCCTGCTTAGAAGGCGAACGCCAGCCAAATAAGCCAACTACAGATATTAAACGTATGTTCATTTGTTCCCTATGATCTCTATATTACAGTAATAATATTATGAATACTTCGTCTAACGGGAATACTGAGATATACGACGGCTAAAACACGAATTACATAGTAAGTAATTAATTCGTCGTATTATTCAATAAAAATTTAAAGTTGTCTTCTTTCGGTGCGCCTTTTAAGTACGGTATCGGGTTCGATTCCCGAAGGGAACACAAGTGTTGATGTGAATGTTTCCAGCACCGACAACACAAGTCATCGAACTTGAGTGGGGCTGTGAGTGTGAAAGCGTTTGTTTAAAATTAAGAAATTCAACTGTTGTACGTACTGTACGCCAAAAACGGGCCTAAAAATAACGTAACCTCATAATCGTGGGTGAAGGATGCAAATGACAATGTGTGCGTGCTAAAACAGTGAACAATAGCTGTTATTCATAACTTGTGTATTTGTGTGCGTGTAGCTCGCGTGTATGACAAAAGTTTGTAGGATATAAAGTCAATGCGTGCATTGTTAGTCCGCATTTTTTGAGGTCTATCACTCCAAACCTATATTTCATCCATAATAGAATGATGATGCTTCGAAATGATTTAATGTGATAGTCTTCCAAAAAAATATAAGTGTTTGTATAAATAACGGGATATTTACCATGTATTTTCCGTTATTGATACAAACATTTATAGTGAAAGTGACCATTGTAGCTT
This sequence comes from Lomographa bimaculata, assembly GCA_948107665.1. Classification (NCBI taxonomy): domain Eukaryota; kingdom Metazoa; phylum Arthropoda; class Insecta; order Lepidoptera; family Geometridae; genus Lomographa; species Lomographa bimaculata. The sequence continues at coordinate 8,205,379 of OX403604.1, read as the reverse complement.
AAAAACTTACTTCCTATAACATGTCTGTATCTGTCGTAGGTAATTTATCCGCTTCGGCCGTTAAGAGAACCGGAGTTTCGGAACTGGTTCCGTACGAGGCTTTTAATATACTTGCACGGAACTGGTTCCGATCGAGGCTTTTAATTTACTTGTACGGAACTGGTTCCGATCAAGTAATTATCGTATTCCATCAGCCGTGAAAGTAACTATGTAGATACTATAATAGACTAAAACAGTTATATTGTCCTACTCATATTTTAAACGTGAATGATTGGACAAATGTAGGGATGGATGGATGTTTTTCCTTCTTTCACAACTATCTAACGGATTTAACTAATAACTACTTTACCCTATTTTATAAGAAATAAATCACACGACTGTAAAGTAAACATAAACCTTTATTTCTGTTCAACTGTTGGTCTAAAAAAGTTAAAATGTTCCCGGCAATCCAATAAGTTAACTTTAAATTAGCAATTTGCTAGTACCAAACTGAAAAACAAATTAAGTTAAAATGAAAAAAAATATACTTAAAAGCGGTTTAAGTAAACGATGATTAACTCCACTTTAGAATTTATAATTTACATGTATTTATTTCATTTACCTTATAAAAGATCTTAAAATTTAAAAACATAAGGGGAAATTAACTCTACGCAATGGCCTACAGTTATTAAGCCGTTTTTTAAATCGCTTACTGCAGTATTTATTTCCTGGTCAATTTCAAGATAGCTTTTCGCTTTCTTAGAGGATTTGAAAATATTTGTAATTTTCGTCTCTTTGATCAATATGTCCAGTAAATTTGCAATGGTTGTATTTTTCTTTCCAATAAAACGGTTGATCCGGCTGTGCCATCCTTCCAAATTATTTGTGGTTCGTAGTTGCTCCTTGCTACAACAACAAGTTTTGTTGAAGTTAGTTTTCTCTATCCATTGGGATTTGAAATACGCGTTGAATTTTTTTATATCCATACCAGGTGGGCTCTTACGCATTACATACTCGATACCACTCTCAGTGAGTTCCGGTGGCAAACGTGCAATTCCAGCACATCGTGACACGTGCCTTTGCTTAACAGGTGTTGAAATTTTTAATTGTTTGGCTTTTCTAAATAGGCACCTATTGTAATGAAAGTAGCATCCTTTGATTTCGATGTCGTTATAAACTTTGGCTACTGCTTTCATTGCGGCCTTTTCGTAATCCATTGTTAATTTTAATGGTTTCCAGGCAGGAAAGACTGATTTAATGAGTCGAAAGAGGATCTCATATGTTGTCTGGCTTTTATCAGGTAGTAAACAAAAAATTACCGGAGTCACGGATTTACTTTTCTCGTTATATGCATGGATTGAATATAACTGCCTGAATGTCTTTGGACAGGATTTAAAAGTGCCATCACACAATACATGTTTGTAGCTTTTAATCATGGGTCGGACATCTTCACGACAAAATAGAAGAATTCTTTTTCCATCACTTTCACCATTGTAGTCAGCTAGCAGGAAATGTTGAAACTTTTTTGGAACTTCAACATCACTAGATGATGAAAAACGCATCTTAGGCACACCTAATATTTTGTTTCGGTTATTGAAAAGACCTGTTTTTTTATTTTCAAAAGATGGTATTTCCGCCATCAAGTTTACGCCCTCAGTTTCTAGATTGTATACCATCTCGTCGAATTGTTTTTGAATAGAATCAAAATTGGAGCCAGTTTTGTCTTTGAGCTTGTCAAGTTCCTTTAACACTTTGTTTTGAGCTTGGTTTGGTATACAGTCCACATTATGTATTTTGTTTTTATCATTGTCCACTTCGTTCTTCTGGTTTAAATTAATACTACCACTGCAGCCACGATTGTAATTGAAACATAGCCATATTGTATTACCATTTGTGTATTTCTTTTTGCGATGATATTTGCGGCCTTCAAATAAAAGGGCAACACCTCCTCTTCGCGTTGAAATAAATTCAATGTCTCTTAAAGACATTTCAATGATGAGTATAGGCAGAAAGCACTACTATTATTTATAAGCAACGGAAATAAACACTTTTCTGGGAATAACAATTTTATGACTTATTGCAATTTTTATCAATATCCTATGATACTACTGATCTTATGACTAAACGGAGTGATTACAATATCTTTGCTTATGACAACTATTTGACGGATGATGTTTTGATTTATTCATCTAACAGGCCAATTATTACAAAAGAGTTTTCCCCCACGGAGAATATACTATAGACAGTCGTGTCAAAAGTTTTTAGGCGAACAGTGTCCAGCAGTTCCGTACAAGTAAATTAAAAGCCTCGATCGAAACCAGTTACATACAAGTAAATTAAAAGCCTCGATCGGAACCAGTTCCGTACAAGTAAATTTAAATCCTCGTACGGAACCAGTTCCGAAACTCCGGTTCTATAAACGGCCGAAGCGAATTTATCAAAGCTGTATAGGTATTGTAATATAATTAAGATATTGTAATAATCCAGTGAAATTACATCTATTATGTAAAATGTGCGTGAGCGCAGTACTTTGCCGCGCAGGATTTTTGCTGTTTAAGTTCATAATTTAAGTAATGGGCAGCTCGTATGTTTTTATATTTATTTATTTATTAATAAAGAAATACCTCAAACCATATAAAATATTATCACAAACGCAGTCTCCGTGCTACCTGATATAAATATCTATTTAGTATCTCAGCAGCATACAAAAATATATCACTAGATTTTTTTTGATAATGACGTATCAATTACTGTTGGTACACAGTGATGGATTTACCAGCAGGCTGAGTAGGCTGGAGCCTAGGGCGGCAGATTTTAGAGGCGGCAAATTTGGGACCAATTTTTTTTGACTAGTTTGCATTCATACTATTTACGGGCAAAAGATGGTGTAAACCTATACACTATCATCCTATTACACTAAACTTTTATTGAAATTGCAACATTATGATTTGTAATCATAATATTTAATTGACGAAAACATTGCAATTAATATGATTGTGAACTAAGTAATTGAATTGTAGAGGTTGGTAAGAGCGGCAAAATGATATACCCTACTGGCGGCAATTGTGTAAATCCGCCACTATTGGTACACCATTGCAATAACGGTCTAGCCTGAAGACTAATAAGTAATTTATATTTGAGCTAAACTGTCGAGTAGTATAGTAAGAACGTGTCCAATAACACTTATTTTTGAGTCCATTAATTTCCACACAAAATATATACACTATATCGCATAGACCTAATGTAGTAGCTAAGTACAAAAGTGCTAAATTATTGCAAAAAATAAATTTCAACTAGTTCAAATAATTTGCCTCACTCGGGCTTTACAAATTGAATGCAATAGATACTTTTGCGTAATTGACAAGAAGGTGTTTTAATTAAAGGTAAGATATACACTTTGTTGATGTGTTCTTTGTTAATAGCACTTACTATATTACACTGTCACAAAAACTAAACTTAATAAACTAAAATAAAACATATCACTACTGATTTTATAAAATTACGGCTTTGATAATTATCAGCGCAGCATCTGATTGAACTATTTGGCTAATTTGTATGATTTTGTTGTTTGAAGTGAAATTATTATTACTTCTTACTATTTTGTTACTATATTTAAGTTGTAGATTGATCTAAGTCTACGAACTGTTTATTTTATACTAAGTGCTTAGAAATATATCTATATCAAGTCAATTTTATGTGTTATAAGTTTGATATGTTCGAAATTAGATATCTATGTAAATTTGGAAAGATTTGGATGTAATATGGAATGTATTCCAAAAACTATTGAAGCCAAGGCAACCTTAGTCATAGATAGGGCATTGATATAAATACCAAAAATACTGTTCCATGCACAATAGCATAAAGATGATAAACTAAGATTCCTACTAGATAATAAAAATACTCCTAAGATATAAGTACAAGAGTTCAAATCATGTGCTTTACGTCAGACCAAGAATAGTTGTACTCTACCCCCCATTTGCCTGTGTGCCTAGTGTGCTACGATCACAACTTGTATATGTAATAGTAATAGAGATCCATGAAATGTCATGTGAAATAGCTTAGGTATTCCTCGTCTTAAGTGTGCTCTCAAAGCTTAGTTCGATAACAAATGTAAACTTTAATTATTTGCCGTAAAAAGCACGTTTTTCTCTCTAAGGAAAGAAATTGTGTTTCTGGTTTGAGGCAGAAATTAAATACTATAAATATTACGGTAGTTTTGCACTCGCATAGAATTCTTCGAACTTAATGCGGAACTGCTAGTCTAAAAACGTTGAGTTTTCAAAACTAAAATTGTTAGATATATTATATACATGTATTTTCGATACTCGATTCAACAAATCAAATGTGATTTTTAATTTGTCATATCTGTAAGTATGTCATCAGAAAATTGTTGTCCATACATTCTAGTTTTATAAATAAACCTAGTTGTATTAATTGTTAAATAAAACAAATAAATACATGCAAACTCTTTTATTGTCTGTTTTCGATGCTGGACTTTCGGAGCTAGACTTTCGCTTATTAGTTGGGGTGAACCATGTGTTCAAAGTCTTTTGTTTCGTATTTTTCTTTTCTATTGTGACTTTCTTGTTGCAATCATCTGATTTATATCGGGAGTTGTTTACAGCGGTGGAAACTGGATGCCACTTTAGTATTTTCACTGGTTTTAGATAGGATAAGGCCATATCTTGGTTGACGGTATCGATGTCCAGCCACGCCTAGAACAGAGTTATTTTGTAAAGAAAAAACATTAACGAAATATGTATGAAATTTGACACACACATTCACAACTCGAGATGAAAATGAGAAAGAAAGCCATGTTAATAAATAGCGGCTAGAACAGAATAGACATTAATTAATTACCTCGAAATATTGTAAATACTTTGGAAATAAAGATTTATTATTATTAACCAAGTATTTATTGTATCTCACGGGTCTATGCCCGGGCTTTTGTAAGGCATTAGCGGAGCCGTAGCCAAGCGGCCCTTTGGTATAATAACATATCAGGCGTGTCCAAGTTAGAAGTTAACGCCGTTTTAATAATTATGTATTTTTAACTAGGGGTTGGATGATATTGGGTTGACAATAACGGTGACTTATGCTAGTGAGAACTTAGAGTATTTAATATTAGAGTATATTTGATGGTTTATAAAATATCTGGATTATGGCATGAGACAAAGGCACCTGCCAATTCAGCTTCATTAAAAAATATGTAGGCAGGTGATAACTTGCTACTGCACTGAACAAGCTCCCCATAAGGGCAACGTTGGCGACAAAAGAAGCAACTTAATAGTGTTGCTGTGCTGCAGATTATTATTACCTAGTTTTTATATCCATTAAAGTTGCTGTCAAACTACTTTTAATTATTCAAAATAGTTGGAATAAAGAGTTATAGGTTTTATATAAATACGAATAAATAAAAGAGAAAAATCAAGAGTAATGCAAAAAAAATAATAGGTACTTGTATCTGCTCTTCTGTATCAAGAACTGCTGGCATCCTATGGTGTAGCCAGCTGAATGTGTCATTGGATTCCATAGTAATGACACAATAAGAGTAAATGATGGTGCCCTCATCTTGCCATACATTATAAAGCCCTGCCATATAAAGAAGACGAATCCCGGTCCAGCCACTCTCTTCATTATAGTTGTTGTTCCAAGTTTGCTGATCATCTACCTGGGTATTGGTAAGACTTTACTATTATACTACTAGACCATACAAGCCGATGAAAATAACTACAATTATTAAATCACAAAATTAGTATAGACTATCTATGTTCCATGGCTTTGCCAGCATTTTTAAAATAAAAAAGTAGCCTATGTGTTAATCCTAGGTATACGCTATGTACATTCCAAATGTCATTCTAATCCGTTTAGCTGTTATAATGAGTAGAGAAAACGAACGTACTTACACACAAACTTTCGGATTTTTAATATTGGTGTGATAGTTGACTGAAGTCCACCTTCATTTGTGTCCATATATACCCTGTTCTTAAAAGAAACCATTCGATTTTGTTTTATTACATGTGATAAACTAGTGTTTCACCTTTATCTCCTGATGGTATGTGATGATGTGGTCGAGGATAGAAAACATGCTAGATTTTCATATAAAAACATCAATAGCCATGACACCTGCTCCGTGAATTCAATTATGATAATAGGTGCTTATTATTAGATAATAAAAACTATATTCAAATTTTGTGACAAGAGACATACTGAGATAGGTCAATAGTTACCTTAAAATGTAAACTAAATATTTATAGCACTAGTGTGACAAATCCATCATATAAATCTCAGAACAATCCAATCAAACGATAGAAATCCAAGATGTGAGTGAACAGCACAAACATGAGTGTACCAAGGTTTAATTATGTACTTACCTCTATATTTTCACTATGTGTTGAATAAATGTAATATGGTTGTTTAACTTTTGCTTCTTTATTAGTTGTTTGCCATTCATAGAAACCTTCCGCTACTATAACACATCTGCCACCATTCTTAAGGATAGGACTGTAAAGTTTTGATCCTTTGATGTTTTCTATGCGACAATTGTTTGTGCTCAGTTTGTGTGATTTGTAGTCACCCTGAAATTGTGAACCAGTGTATAATACGCTTTACGCTTTCACACTCACAGCCCCACACTAAGTTCGATGACTTGTGTTGTGGGTGCTGGAAACATTCACATCTCACACAGACAATCACAACCAGAACCACTAATTGTCCTTGGCGAGAAAACTTGTGTGCATGCAATGAGCATAAAGTACATATTATATATATTTTGTACAAAAATGTAGATTTGTTTTTTAAGAAAGCCATTGACCACTTATCTCAAACGGAGTGATTACAATATCTTTGACTTATCTCATCTGCCTGACCTTACTGAAAGTGATGATGTAGCCAATGATGTTCTATTGCCTAGAATAAATCTATCTATCGCATCTGTTTACATAATTTCATGAGAATCGGTTGAGATTATCATACTGTAGAGGAAATCTCGACAGACATACGAAAGGATTTTTGCTGAAGGCAAGCCCAAACTGAAATGGAGACACTTCGATTGCATTGGTCACTCTTTTTATCTTTTAATTACAGGTTTATATATTATATTTTACGTAAGTCAATACATTCATCTACCTTATGCCATGGTGGTATTACTCCCCACATCATAGGTTTAAGCACCCTTTCATGTGTTGAAGCATTTCGATATTTACTTGATGACACCAACACTGGAGTCACGTCTGTCGGAGATAAATTGTATGAAGGGGTATAATCTTTCCCGGAATTATGTTCCGGTAGCCATTCAGGTTTGATAAACTTATTGCCGCCTTTTGGTTTATAGCTGCAAGCGCACTGAACTTGATCTCTATGCAGTGATCTGGAAATTGAGAAAGTAACATTTTTTTAACTAAGACTGCACATTAGCCTCCCCTTATACTTCCTTATTCTACTTACAAACATGTCCTTCCACACATGGTGCGTAACAAAAACTAATGATGAAATGAAATTAATGAATAAACCTAAAACGAAAGTATACAGTATTCAAGGGGATTGATTGAAGCCATTGAGGGTAGATTCAAAGATATTGTAATCACTCCGGTTCTCAATTGCAAACATGAACAATACCGTTAAATGTTATCTGTCACCACCGCCTGTCATCAGTGTCACTTATGTTGAGTCCTTAAGCTACGTTCCGAAATGTCCAAAGGCCACCAGGCAGGATGGGCATCATGGTGTTGCGGCAAAAGCGTTTTCTTAGGCGAAATGCTTTGCGTTTTCTGTCTCAGCCCGTGCGTGACATAATGCACGTAAAACCACAGTTAAGTATAAAAAACATTGAGTTACAATACGAAGCATGCGTGAGACAAGACGTTTTATACGAATACGTCATCGTAAGTCTAGTGTAGTTCTCGTTACAATCTACCTCTCTGCTTGGAGATGCATGACGATCCACGCACCTCCACCACCCACGCTCACGCCCATGTGTAAAGCCATCGGATATGCCTAAAAAAATACTGCGGGGACGTTTCTGTATGTTCACCACAACTCTATGAATAAAATATAAGTACGTACCACAACCGCGTTTGCCACTCATGCTCATGTTAACATTTTACAAGATCTCGAAATGACTACTGACCGCAACAATCACGCGCCCACTGTAGTATGCCTCTGTGAGCGTTGCGAAAGTGTTTTGGAGTGTAGCCGTGGTATGTGGTATTGACAATGACAGTCTGGCAAAATTGTTATCGGTTGTGGTGGCATTACTACAGTAATAAAAATTGAATTGAGTTGATAGTTGATTGCTTCCATAATCTGGATGTGATAATTCTGATAATATATTATCCAGAATACTTGGCGACCATGGGGTTGTAATAGTTTTAATTCTTTATAACGCAACTTCCTCACTGGTAAAACATGTGGAAATATGTGACCCGTCGTTTTCGAGATACTTTTGAGAGAAGCGCAAATCACTTCGACAGACGACCCACTACAAACATCGTTAATTCCTCTGGAAACGTAACCGAGGAAAAGAAAAAACCTTGTTGGAATAGTGGTGATTCGCCATGCCCCATCCAAGGGTGGTTCCGAAACCACGATTGTATCAAGAACTCCAAGAAAGATAATACCAACAACAACAGATGGAACTTCGAACATTTGAACCGATCTTGGATTGGTGCCATCACATGGGTAAGGTTTATTTACGTTTACCGGACTTTCTAAAAATAGCTTCGTTACAGCTTAAGTTTAATTGCTGATGAACTTTTTTGTAAAGCATGATATTTTAATGTAATTTGTATTGTTTTTATAGAGCAGTGCATTAGCCCTAGGATGGTACACCAGTCAGTTAATCCATTTAAAAATTAAACATCTGAGCAGAGAGGATAGGAGGCGATGTAATATTAACAATCTCATATCAACTATAAAACCGTACATTGATTCTGTGAACAACAGAGCACTCTATGGAAATTCAACTACCAAACTTGAAAAGATCGTTGAGGAGTTTACTCCTACCATACATTTGATAGCAAATGAGCAGAATGGAGCACAGAAGCAAGCTACTAATGCTAGTAGCTCTGCTTCTCCAGACACTTCCAACAGTGATTCAGATTTGGGAGAAGTCCTCAACTCTATTGAAAACAAACTTGGAATTGCAGCCATTAGGAATGGACAACATCAAGTTGGACTCAACTTACTGAGGTGACAACTTGTTAAACAACTTTCTAAAACTTATTTGCATTGTGAATCTGTTGATGTATATTGTTTATTTTTACTTTCAAGGTCTGCTGCAAATCGTCAACATGCCCCTGCTATGTTCAATTTGGGGCTATGCTATGAGGAGGGATTAGGAGTAACAGCAAATGAGAAAACGGTATAATTCACATTAAAGTAAACTTATTATGATTTTTTTTATCTGTTGAAATAATTGTGTAAAAATTCTGTATTGACAGGCAATGGAGTTGTACAGATCAGCGGCAGCATTGCAACATCCGAAAGCACTTTACAGCCTTGGCATTTATTATGGGCAAGGCAGAGGTGGCCTTAGTTGCGATCTCGAAACTGCAACTCGCTTGCTGCGTTTGGCAGCAGTGCAAGGACAGGAGGATGCTATCAAAGCCCTCAAGTATCTGGATGTTGAACTAGAGCCTCCACGAGTAGAACTAGAAACCGATGATATCTGGCTCAAGCATCAAGAGCCACAGTTGGAAGACTCAATTATACCAGCACCTACGACACTTTTTGTAGAAAACTTATTTTTTGCGTCTCATAAGCCCAAGGTCACTGTTTATTAAATATATCTGTTTCTAATATGGTGGAGGGTTTCTATTGTCAGTGCTATAACTATTATTATAAAATAGCTTAAGTGTATATGATAATTATTGACATAACTCCTTTTTGTTAATGGCTATATTAGCAGAACAAAAAATAGATGCATAGCAAAGGGTAACACTTAAACCTTGGATAAACCTCTTGGCTGAAGCGTTACGTAATTACAAAACTAAGTAGTAGTATAATATACAATACTGAATAATTTTAATATTTCATGTAAATTATGAAAACCAGGGCCAGGAATCACTGCGAATGATAACATTACAAATATTTTTAGTAATAATGTTGAAAGAAATAAGTTTGGACATTTAAAATTTGACCTTCTGTTCAGTTAGTAGTAATAATTTAGGCCTAATTTACCCAAAGGCATGTGATATGTATTTAGGTATGTGAAATTTGCATAAATTTACTTAAGAATCTGATCTGATGTTTAAAAGATTCATTGTTTCTAAATGATATACTAGGTCTTGACAATGTAGTCCAAGTTCTAGATCTTGTGTATATTAACTTGCATAGTCCAAATTAACTGTAGTGCATCCCATGTGATTTGGATTATATAGGTACATACCTAAAATATGTATAGTGATTTATTGTTGTAATTTATGATTACATTTTATAGACACTAAAACGCATTTTAGTAATCTTGTATTTTGTTTATGTTTAATGTAAGCAATTTTTTTATAACAAGTAATTAATTTGAGAGTAGTTTATACTTTATTTCATAGACCAAAATAAAATTTTGGTATAGATGTAAGATTTTGCTTTCTTTTATTAGTGTAACGTGTTTTATTTGATGAACAAATAAGTTGAGAATTGCCATATATTCTTTTTTTTATTTTCAATCCTACAAATAGTACTACAAGATCTTGTCTGAAGCAATAATACAAACAAGGATTTTATAGATGTTTATGTAACATTTTGGTTTCGTATTTGTTGATTTTACTGATTTATCAGCAACAGGTGATAAGATTAAAATAAAGTCATTAGACAGTCCCGTGCTTTTATTTTCATTTCAACAGGTTATACACATACACTCTGCAAGTGACTAATATTTTCTAAATGTATAAGTTATTGGTATAAACATCTAGCAGAATATAGATATTTTTACCTATTATGTTGTAACTGTAATATACGATAAATTAACCAGTAGGAACTTATTACATTAAAATGAAGTATTTGCAAATTAATTTTATAAATTTAAAACTAAAACTAATTAACTTAAGTTTTAGCTACCCATCTAATGCATCTTCAGAGATTTTTCTTTCCGACTTTACCGATTTGTAATTAGTATATCTTATTCAATAATTTTTTCTTAAGTATTACCTACTCTCGTACAATATCTTTTTTCATAATCTTTGGAGAGAAATGAAAAGAAATTAAACAAAATTTCTTACTATATCATTTATATTTTGTAAGATTTACCAACACACTTAAAAATATTTGCTATAATACACACACTCGTCTCTCTCACATCTATCGTTTGAGACTTATGCACCACAATACAAGTAATAGTAAGACATCATTAGGGAACAAATAAAGAAATCAATTCACTTATAGTTATAAAATAAATCCCTGAACTACGGGAATGCTCAATACAAGTCCTAAATGCTTACTCTCAATTTATAACACAATTTGTCGAGATAGATGCTATCTCACTTTTTATAATACATAAACATGAGTTTAAAAACTAATTTGGAACTTAACAGTCAAGGTTATCATTATTTCAGAATATCAGGATCAAATTCATTCTTCCCTTTTCAGCAAGACCTGAAACAATGAAATATGAATAACATTGATATGTAACCATGATCAAGGCACTGGTTGAATTACTTGACATACATCAAGATACAAATTCAATCAACATAATAACTATCAATGATATTTATTACATACATCTAGATTGTTTGAAGAATTTTGCTTCTACATTTACGATCAATACAGAGGAGTGGGACTCATTGCCCTGTCTGTTCTCCAAATGGTATGGAGTCTGGATGATAATATGGAGTCATCAAGTCAAAGAGTGAATAGATAGCTATAGCCTCTAGCCCCTTTAACTCCACAAAGGTACCGAAGGTGGTTACCGAATCCTGTTCTGAATTTACTACTACGGCATGTAACATGATAAGCAAGCATACATCTTCAGCCGCATCATCACTTTCTATCAGAGGAGATCATAGTCAAATACTTGGCTATGGAGCATAAAATAAAAAAACCTTAGTGTTTAACATCCTTGAGACAAGACTTAAAGCTATCACGTAAGTCAGTGGTCACATGACAGCTTATTCACCAAAATTATTGAAATGGATATTTTTTTCTAAGGTATATATATTGTGAGGTATTATATTGCACCATAATAATATGCTCAAGGCCATCTTACAAGACTGAACATCTGAAAGCCACCATAAAGTTTACGAAGTATATCTGATTTTAACGAATGCCTGTTACATAATAATACATGATGAATGCGAGTGTGTTCTTGGCTTCAGACAGGTCTCAATAATTTGTTTGCCTAGGGAAATCTTGGCGGGAGTTTTTGCCCATTAGAGTTTCGGCTCTCCGGGTCTTTAACATAATAAACACTGACACTTACAGCTCCATATTAAGTTAGATGACCAATTACGGATTCCGTACTTAGGGTAGAAAATTTGTGGACTGTACGGGAATCAAACTAGATCTTATTGTTTTTTTTTACACTCACAGCCCCACACTAAGCTGGATGACTGGTGGTCGTGGGTGCCGGAAACATTCACATCACACACACAATCACAATACACACACAATTACACTCGTAACCCGAACTACAGTCTTCTCAGTTGTTGCCTTATCTCAGTCTCATCATTGACACCATTGGCGAGTGCTGTGTTATGTCGTTGTTACCTGCGTCTAGTACTTGCGCGGGTAGTCTCGCTGCTGCGGCTGTGCGTAGCGGTCGGGGTAAGGCGCACCGGGCGGCGGCGGCTGGTACTGGGGCGCGTAGCGCGTCTCGTAGCCGGCGTAGCGCGCCTCGCCACCGCCGCTGCCGCCGCCAGACCACGCCTCGCCGCTGCTGCTGCCTGCAGACAACATTAACGTTACTAACGCTACAAGAACTTGTCCCCGGCTTCAACGATTCTCGAAACTACCACTTGACTTTGATACAGCTAATAATGTATTATTAGGGCTAAAACTGCATTAAGCGGACACCCGTTCCATACAAAAATGCTCTCGTGGTCTCTGTGACGGAGCACTTTTGTATGGAACTGCAGTTTTGGCCCTTATAGGGTCAACTTATAATAATGCAGTCGGAGCGCATCGTCAAAGCAAATTCATCCTTATCTCCACACCATAATTGCATATATTACTTCTGAAATAAAATGACGCGCGACCGACGCATCTTCGCTTTGACCTTGAAGAACCACCTAGAATTGACCTTTAGACAAAGGTACTATTTGGACATTGCCGAGTAAGATTATAAGACTGAAGCTGCCTACCTTTGGAAGGCGCAGTAGAGTCGGGATATCGGCTAGACGCGTTCCAACTTCTTGGCTCGGGCTTCACAGGCGGAGAGGGGCGATATGAACGGCTGTCTCCGCGCGACTCGTACGAACGGCTGCAACAACACCACACTATTTTACCATCTATAGAATTGTGTGTATAGAATACACACAAGCACACCCAGAATTAGATGCAAATGTCCCTTGGAAAGAATTGCCGGGAATCGAACCCAGGCAGAAGGCAGATTTGCTCACTGCGAGAATTGAACTCGATTCTATTAAAACAATAAGTGACTTAACAGCAATTTCAATTTGTGATTTATATGTTTCTATCTTAGACATACCTAGGCTCCTTGGGTCGAGTGCCAGGTGGCATAGGCTGCCTTGTGTCATCACTTGCGCCATTATTGCTGGAGTATTTCAAGTTGCCAGCTGAAAATAATAAAATAAAAATGCTATCATATTTATAGTACTGAAGATGGTTATCTGTGTCGTATATATTTTTAACCAACTTCAAAAAAGGAGGAGGTTCTCAATTCAACTGTATGTTTTTATGTATGTTACCTTAGAACTTATATTTAGGTGAACCGATTTTGATCAAAATTTTATTTTCAATACTCAATTTTTCAAGGTTGGGAGTGTAGGGGCCAATTTATTAAATAATTGGTTATTTTTATAAACATCAAACTAAGCAAGTGAAAGTTGGAAAGTTATTTTTATTCATCATAAATAAATTCTTATAGCATGTAGTAATATTTGTCATCAACGAATTTTAAATTTTTTTAGTAATGTTTCTGTTCGATTTTATTTGTTTTGGTATATTATTATAATTTTTTATGGCTATAGCATTCAGACTTAAGCTATGGATTTAAAGTGTTGAATCGGGTACAACAAGGTAATGCCTGTACCTGTATCTACTTAGATGTTTTTGAGGTATGTTTGTTATTGAAAGCTGGTGCTTCCCATGTGGTCCAATTTAAATTTGATCAAAATCTGACCAGTAGTTTTTGAGTTAACCTCAATAATACGTATTTAATTTTATTCTGATCCAGGGTTCTGAAGATAAAGCGGTGAAGTCAGTATTTTTAAGCTTGCTTGCGTTTAAATGATTTATGCTCTCAGGTCCTAGAACCGGCTCACAAAACTTCACGAGAATGGGTTGATAAATGCGACCTATAGAGGAGATGAATGATTGCTGTCATTACAAACACTTTGGTGAGGCCTAGTCCAGCTGTGGAATTTCATAGGCTGATGATGATTACAAACACTCACAGGACACGTGACGCGGCGGATAGTCCCGCTTGTAGTCACGTTCGCGGTCGGCTCGCTTGTCCGCGCCGCGCTCGTAGCTCGCTGTCATTTCAAACCGAGGCGGAGGTGGTGCCTCGAAAGTCGCGCGACTTGAAGTCTGGAAACAGATTTTTATACTTAAGGGTGGTGTACTTTGAATGTATTTCGGTATATAGTGTAGCAAACAAAGCGAGCACGAGAAAATGCCGTACCATATAATTTATTATTCCATTATCACATTGTTACCTTCACCGGAAGCTTAAGCCCGTGGTAGGATTTGAAATCACTAGATCCTATTGGAAGTCTGAAAACGACGGCGCTATCACGGTATCGAAAGGTATTATGTCTATCAACATCAGCGGCAAAATGTTGTAGTTATAACCCAATTTGATAAATACCCAAGCAATGAATCAGAATTGAAAACTTTTATAATTATGTTTAGAAGTGTTGTGAACAGCAAAGTTAGAAGCGTTGTGTACAGCAAAGGAGTGGAACTTATTGGCTGTGTCTTTGTATCCTGAACTGAACAATCTGGGTTTCTTCAAGTCTACAGTAAATAGGAATCTTTTAGGCAAGCATGTTACATCTTCTTCCACATCTTCACATCAGGTGAGATAATGGTCAAATGCTTGCCTATGCAGCATAAAAAAAAGCACGACGACCGCGTAATCGCTCCGGTTAGATCAAACGCCATGGCGCCATACCTTTTGGAATGGCAAAATGAGCGTTGTGAGCGTGAATGCTGCGATTGCTCACTAACTAATTTTGGAACACGTGGGGTTAGTGGTAAAAGGGTGATGAGGACTCACGATGGGCGGCGGCGGTGGGCGTTTGTGCCTTGCGTCTCTCTCGTAGGCGGTATCTGGCGGCGGGCTGGCAGCCTTGCGGTAGCTGGTGCTCTCGTAGCCGCGCTTGCGACGCTCCTCTTCTAGTCTGCGGGGAATCAACAAGATTAACAATTAATTTATTATACGATAATACTAGCTTTCCCGGGATGCGTTGCAAAGAAAAAGTGTTTTTACTCTTTCACGTTTATGGTTGCCTAGTACCAAAATATACTAAACATTTTTTTGCAAGCAATTCCCAAAAAAGACTTCATGCGGAACTGCATAATTAGAATATGCTACCAGAGACAATGAATAAATACTGTTTCCATACTTGTCCACAGTGCATAACACATACAAATACTATCTATGATCAATTGATAGTTCATGCTGCTTTACAGTAAATCATTATGATACTTTTATGTTACATGAACTTCTCATTAGATGGGTGGATGTTAGTCTTCTCCTTAGAAGGCAAACATTGAACCCGATACACCTTGTATCGGGTCCGAACACTAGTTTTCTCCCCAAGGAAAATTTTTGGTTCTGGTTCTGGTTGTGATTATGTGTGTAATATAAATGTTTCCGGCACCCACAACATAAGTCGTCGAACTTAGGGTGGGGCTGCGAGTGAGAGCGTTAAAAAAACGTGTTCAAGGCTTGAGTAAAAAATTGCTACCATGAAGATAAAAAAATATATTCATCATATAGTTCATACCTAAGTTGAGCCCGTTTCAGTTCTAGTCTCTCTAACTCCAATTTCTCCCGCTCGAGGCGATGTCTCTCTCGCTCCAAACGAAGCAATTCATTCTTTTCCCGCTCAATCTTCTCCCTGAAATAGTTATAAATAATAATATCACAAACCACTAAAAGAGTTTCATGGAATAGTAGAAATTAATATTCATTTATTGACTATGACTGCACCAGTCTTATTAAGACTATGACAAGTTTTGTGAACTATTTACGTAATGAAAATAAGTTATCCTTAGGGCGAAAGACTCATTATGTGCGTCTTTGATCCCCAAAGGGTGTCTGGGGAGTGAATATGTATCTTTTAAGCTTGTCACATCTTCCAACTACATTATGACTTACCATCAGGTGAGAAATGGTATGAAGTGGTCAAATGCTTGCCTATACAGCATAAAAAAACTATATAACTGCTTTAGTATGTTAATAATCATATACATGTATCCAGATCCACATTTGCATAAATACTGAGCAAAGAGTGCTATTAGTGTATATGATCGAGAAGATATACAATGATTTGCAATATCTACATATTATTTGTTTATATTTACAATAGACAAATATTTGTGGCCAATGTGATCGTTATAACATATTTGCTGCCAGTCATATCATATGTAGAATAGCCTACACGCTTAGCATATAGCTACAACTCACTTCGACCCGTATCGGCCTGCTTCTATCACAAGTGTGATCATAACCTTGTCCCATTACTCCGACGAGTCTATAACAATATATATACTACCCTGAGAAAATAGATTTTTTGTTTAATTGTAGTTGAGATTTGGATCGAAAATGGCTTCATATGGTATCAACTGACATATTTGTTTTAATATCCACACATCACTAGCAAGACTCATTTGTATATTTGAATGAATGATACGAATGATTTATTGTACATTTTACAATCATCGTTATTTGATATATCAAACAGAGAGAGAGAGAAATTGGAAAGGTTTTCAATCCTGGTAAGAAAACATTGGTACCCAAACTAGGAGACCTGTGATATGGTGTACCAATACCGTCCACCATGAATTGGTAATTATACATCATTATATTAATATTAGCAATAGACAATATATCTGCATACAATAATGTAAGATTAAAACTACAACTAATTGGTGATGTTATCTTTGGGTGAGGGTTAATAGGTACCTCTCGGCGCGCAGTTTCTCCCGTTCTAGCGCGAGGCGGTGCTTCTCTTGTCGCTGACGTCTCTCACGCTCCCTCATGGCTTCCTCGGCCGCGCGGCGGCGCCGCTCCTCCTCGCGCGCCGCGCGGGACCTCTCGCGGGCACGCGCTACGTCACGCTCCTTCTGCAATACGGACATATGCACCAAATTTATCCTACTAATATTATAAACCCTTAAGTTTGTGTCGAAGTATGTTTGTTCCCCCTCACGCTTGAACGGCTGAACGGATTTGAATGAAATTTGGAATGTACATAGCTTATACCTAGGATTAACACAGGCTACTTTTTAATTTGATAATAGCGAGCGAAGCCGCGGAGCACGGCTAGTATATAATAATAATGTTTTACTAATAATGTAACTTAAATAACAGAAAATATAAAACTAATGTAAGACTAAATATAACTTATTGAGACCTAATTAATAATTAAACCTAATTAATTATAGTAGAGCTGGATTTACTGGAAGTTCTTAAATATGTACCCACCACAGACTACAGTAATTGACATGCAAAAGCAAGCATACAGTTTTCAACACAATGAGCAATTGGGTACTATGTTAGCCGAGTGCAATTTATAAATAGCACCAATTACAGGAACTCACCCAAATTTTATTGAATGAGAGCACCTCTCTGGGCGACCTTCTGCGTTCGCGACTTCGAGTACTTCGTTTAGCCCGATCCTAAAACATGTGAACGCAAGTTCAATAACCACGATTTCACTCGAAATCTTTCCTCTACATCATAGATGCATACGGATTTGTTACTAATTTAACATAACGCTTTCACACTCACCAGCCCACACTAGGTTCGATGACTTGTGTAGGTGCCAGAAACATTCACATCACACATACAATCACACCCAGAACCAGAAACACAGAAATCTTATGTGCCTACCGGCAAACGAACGCGAAACCCGTTGCTGAAGGCGGACGAGCCAAGAGGCAGTTCATTTAAATATTTAAGATCCTTAAAGCTATTGCAATAAATGAAAGCTCAGCAAACCTTTTCGCGCGATGTTTTATCCCTCGTACGAGATGTGGACCGAGTGCTTTCAGCACCAGAGGCATCGCCTTCTTTCTTTTGATTGGCGTCTCCACTTTTGTCGGCGGAATCTTTAGCCTAAAGACAGAATTAATCTTTACTGTAATAGCTATAAATAGTTTAACTGTGAAAGTCTGCATAGCTATAATAATTGTGGGTAGAGGTCAACACGCCGGCGCGGCGCAGCCCCAATGTCATGAATTAACTCACGTGCTTTACATGCGATAATAAACACATTGAGGCGGGCATTCTATTTACACTAGGCGAACATTGTATAGTGCCCATTGTTTTAGTATGAGTGAACATGCATAATGCACCTTTGACATTCTTACATGACACTTCTACAATCATTGTTATGCGGACTACTTAGAAAGATTACATTATGCTTACCAACATTTATTTTAGATACATACAGTATCAATAGAAAACTAGCAACAGAATTAGAAATGTATATCCAGAGGCTTTGATAAAACATTAATAATTGCAACAGGGTGTCAGAGGAAAGGAAACTACCGACAGAAGACATTTTACAGAGTAAATTTTTGTTAATCTATATATATATATATATATATATATATAAATATATATATATATATATATAATCAACCTTTAACGGTAAATGCTGATCCAGTGAGAAGTTAGAACAATTGTTGATCCGCCTATTTTACTTGTTTACTCGGCTCCGCGTCGCGCAAACTGATATACTTTGATCCGTACTTCATGCGCGTGTGACGTCGGTGGATCTGCACTAACAGGTTTTCAACATGCTCGTCAACGATTCGACCAACATTTGTTGATCCATCAACGGTCGAAAAAATCATACTGAATATGATTTCTTAGATCCAGTGTATATTTAACTTATATGCGACATTTACTTGGACTAAGTGGATCCGGAGCCAAATTTGACTAATAGGTACTCGAACAAAAAGCGGCAACGTCGCATTCTGCGTGTGATAGAGAACCTAGTAGACTACTTCGTTAGAGTAATAAGGTAAGAAAGATGCGTTAGTTACGAGCGAATTTGTGTTATTTTGTTCATTTGTCATGGACAAATCGGAAGATGATGGTGAGTATTTTATTAACCATATCCATATTTGATTATTTACCTATTCAGAAACTTGATATTATGTGGGTGTTATTGTATGGTATTGTATTATTGAGTTATTCCGGTCAGATGTGATCGGCTCACATGAAGGGGACATATTAGAGACCGCTTCAGTGGTAACGCGCTACCTCATTCATAATCGATACATATGGTAATAAATAGATATTCACTTTAATAAGGACTTACTTAAATACCTAGTACCTAGCTAAAAGTTTTTAACCTCGGACGAAAAAAGAGTTGTGATTGTGTTTAGGTATGTGTACGTAGTACCTACTTAGGTACTATGCGTTTCAAATAACAAAAGGACCAGCAAAAACGCCATCATTTCACCAGTGCTGCCTGCCAGAAGCTGAATCAGAATAATAAAAATAGATAACCAACAATTTGATTGGCCTTTTGGCTCTGTGGTCAGTCTCACTCTATGGTAGCTCTGAATGCGGATCCTGAGGTCGTGGGTTCGATTTCTAACCATGGCAAACATTTGTGTGACGAACACGAATATTTGCTTTGTGTCTTGGTCTTAAACAACTACCTAATTATCTATGTATTTCTCAGGCCTCCATTCCTAGTACAGTAGGCTTTGCCTAGTTTGAGATCAGGGACTACATAAGTGTTAAATGTCCAGGATATTTATTTATTTTATTTTATTTTAGTAAGTACCTAAAAAAGGCCAAACATACCTACATACCTATTTACAAAATTTCAGAAGTTTTGATTCCAGCTCAATCAAAATAATATAACACTTGCACAAAGTTTCGTAGCTGTAATCGATACGTGATAATGTGATTTAGACCGGGAGACCAGATTAGGATTAAGACCGCATCGAATAAAACGCTTTAAACGCTTTCAAAATCACAGCCCCACACTAAGTTCGATGACTTGTGTCGTGGGTGCCGGCAACATTCACATCACACACACAAATACAACCAGAACCAGAAACACAAATTTTCCTTGGGGAGAAAACTTGTGTTCCCGCTGGGAATCGAACCCGATAGTTGGGTGGCGTTTGCCTTCTAAGCCCCTGCATAGAAGACAAACGCCACCCAACTAAGCCAACGAGCAGTTCACAACAGCCCCGCTTGTCCTCACGCGTTCCCCCTATTGCACTGCACTCCAGTGCATCCACCACTATCTCCGCTGCCTCCACCTCCACCATCACCAACCATCCTTCAACCTCCACCATCTCCACCACTGTCTCCGTTGGTGAAGACAGTGGTGGAGGTGGAGAGCAGAGTATGTGCATGATGGAGGTGGAGGCTGAAGCAGAGGAGGTGGTGGTGGTATCGTACCAAGCTCCTCGACTACATTTATGTGTAGTTATTTCTAGTTCATATTTATTTTCATATGGGCTGGCATTCAATTTGACCACCATAAATTCGGTACAAGTCGTGGCGTTGTCGAATTGTTAAGTTATCCGTTCAATCTGTAGCTTGTGACGGACAAAGATACGAAACGGCAACGTCGCGGCTGCTTTCAGCCAATCTTATCGTTTGCTGTGCTCTGATTGGCTTATTTAAATCGGATCAACGTTTTCCGTAACTATCGCAAGGTGGATTTGTATATCGGATCAACTTCGGCGAACGCTAGTAAGCAGTCCCATGAGTGTAGATGTTGATCCGGTCGGAGCCACATTAGTAACCAAAGATGCATATTGGATCAACAAAAGGCGCCGGATCAACATGAATTTTTGGATCAACAAAGTGCTCGCGTGAAGTCGCGTCAGATCAACATTTACCGTAAAGGGATATCTATATAAATATATATATATATATATATATATATATAAATATATATATGTATATGAAGATGGTTACCTCTTTTTCTTTGCTTTCGTCCTTACGTTCCTTGCTTGGATGTCGCTCGGTACGGGACGGCTGGCGGCGTGACGCTGATTCAGATTCCGATTTAGCCTTCTCAACAGATATCATTCGTCCGTGTAACTCTGAAATGAAAATATAGTATTTTTTTGTACATACAGCTGTATGGACACAAAAACATGCAATCAAAGCCATTTGTTCTGCCAAATTTCGAGTATAAATTTGTTTGAACAGCTGCTAAATACTTTTTATTACTTATATCTTTAAAAAAACTACATCTGCATGTCATTTTCTCTCCATGTAAATTATTTATACTACAACACTTCCATGAACACTATAATCTGGGAGTCTTTAAGTCTAGAGTGAATCATTTTCTAGGTAAGCATGCTACATCTTTGGTCGCATCGTCACTTTCCATCAGGTGAGATAGCGGCCAATGCTTACCTTTCTGTCAAAAAAAAACGATCAAACTGACTAGAAAAAATAATTATAGGAGGCGTCTATAATTATTTTTTTAATTAGAAATTCATTTCCTGACTTGCTAAATGATGTACCAATTTCATACTTTTTCATAAAAAAATTTAATACATAACTAAAAATCCCTCTGATATTTATAAATTAATTACATTGCACTGCTAGTAATTTGTAAAACACGCGACATTTGTTTGTGATAATATATTACATTATTAGATAACAACTGATATACCTGTTCTATGTAGATTCTTGATACAGTTCTCAGCATCTTGAGCGGAGGCCATGGTGACATAACCATAGCAGCGAGAGCCCGGAGTTCGGGCATTTGTCACAACCTTGGCTCCAATAACCTGTCCATATTTATTTAATATCTTTAAAATCATATTTCACTATTTCCTTCTAAAAATACATTTAAAATTTCATTTTGAGGTTTGATATCTTAATGTTCAGTTGATGTATTCAACAGACACGCAGGTGCGCAAATGTTTAAACATTTGAACCATACAATTGTCAATTTGACATTGTCATCTATAATGGGACATGGATTGAAACAACAGATATAAAAGCTTCAACACCTGGACAAATAAATTACTGTATAGTATTATTATTACAGTCTTCTGCTGAAACATCTATAAAACATGTTGAGAACACTGTTTTCTTTTTATGCAGTGGGTATGCTAACATATAACAAAACAAATATCCCCATCTAAGTTGGCACAAAGGGTTAGTATAGTTGTCTGTAGAAACATCCAATTTTACTACCAAGCAGAGTTCATACCACCATTTTCCACACACAAGTTGGGTAGTGTTTGCATTCTAAGCCCCTGCTTATCAGGTTCGATTCCCCGACTTAAGCAAAAGTTTTCTCCAAAAGGAAAATTTTTGTTTCTGGTTCTGGTTGTGATTGTTTCCGGCACCCACGACATTAATCATCAAAGGGTGAGTGTGAAAGCGTCTATGATCTCATTCTTGCCATATGTTTCACAATTTTGCATGTTTTAAATTGAATTGTGAAATTTTCTCTGACCTTTCCATGTTTACTGCAAAGTTGTTTCAAGTCTTTAGCTCGGGTGTCGCCTGACAGCCCACTAACCCAGAGATTACGAGCACCACCTTCCTTGCTCTCATCTTTTTTATCTTTCTTCTCATTATCATCTTTCTCATCTGGAAGTTAAAAGATCATGTCAAAGATATGGTTACCAAATTAAAAAGTAATATATACTGAATGATATGTATAAATTACCTTTAGATTCCTTGTCATTTTTATCCGCATCATTGCTGAAAAAACAAATTCGCATTTTATTCGCTGTTTAAAGAGAAGTTGGCAATTACAAAGGGCAATTTTCATAATCTAATCTTTACTTTAAACATATAAGTCACTTTATTGCTTTGGAGTAATTCGAATTGAACTGTCGGTATAACGTCACACAAATCGTCTACAAAGTTTTGCACCACTACTCCACCAGGACCCGATGATCACGTAGACAGGAGATGCCACACGCTGACTCGCAGATAATCGCAGCAATGTAATGGTGCTTGCAGTCACACATGGCGCCCAGGTTGATGTTCGAAGTCTTCCAATGATGATGGTGCTCCATCATTTCCATTGGCATGCAGACATCCACTCAGGTTCGATGGTCTCGTACCCGATGAGGAGCCGACGATCCAAGTGCAGACATCAGCAGTCAAGGGTGCAAAACTTTGTAACGATAACGAGTGATCTGTCGAAGAATTAGTCGGAGAGGATAGTAGCGCGTGGGCAGGCGTCGCGAAGACCGTGCGGCGTTCACCAACCTAGTGGCGGCTTCGGAGTTAGCTTGCTGGTCGTCCTGGGGCGCTGCGTCGTCGTCGTCGTCGTCATCGGCTGCTGCGGCGACCTCGGCAGTCTTCTTCTCCAACTCAGGAGCTTCCTCGCTGCTCGCCTCATCTACGCCAACATCATTTGTCAGTTGAGTCAGCGCAGGTCGCTCGCTCAAGGGAGCAACCCGCTCTGTCTCTCGCAGAGCAGTCTTGCTGTGATGCACGCCGCTACTTTTCTTGTACATTTTCTTACTTGTAAGTTGAAAATTAAATTCCTGACCTGAAAACTTGATTGGACATTAGCACTGCTGCCTGTGTATAGAGCGCCATAGTAGCTCGGAGCAACTAAATCCAGAGCACTCTGAAAATATTACTGTAGAACTGGGATCTGCATCAGGAGGCCACTTAGTAACACTAACACGGAAGCATAAACATGTGGTGTGAAGTTGAAAAACTCTGAGAGTGTCGATACTTTCAAATGCTGCCTTTTTGAATATTCCACATTGAGGTGCAGTATTTTTTCTGCAGCAATGCTTTATCAGCGTGGTGCTTATGGGTAGTACTATCATAGTTTTCTTTTCAACTGCAAACATTTTCTGGTCGACAGCATTTCTTCAAGCAAATTATGCTTCAAATTCTGTTCATTGTCATCATGTTCATAATAATTGAGCTATGGGTTTATTATCACGCAGCAATATTATTGAAGATGAATAAATTCCTCCTCGATTAACTTATTTCATATACACCACTTTTTGGATATTCATTAAACCTAAAATTGCAATTTTTAATTTAAGACTTACCTTTTTTGTTGGGTTTGGAGTTGTTATCAGTCTGGAAGAGAAAACACACTCATAAATAAATGTTCCTATTGCACAGTTGGCTTTGCTCCAGAATTTTACTATGAATACTTATATTTAGCTGCATTATCGGATCATCTTTAAGCTTTCAGTTTAATATTCATTTAATATAAACATAAACTCCTGCCAAATTTTTGATATCTCAGAATAAGTGTTAGAACTAATTGACAATTAGAGAAAGAAATAAACTACAAAAACAGCAATAAATATATTTTTTCAAATACAGTACCTAAGTCATGAGTTCTAATTTACAGAAAATAGGTAACCAGCTCAATGTTTTTCATATTTAGTCAACTTCCATCATAGCATACCCATTGGAATATCCATTTGATACTTTATCACTTTGAGATGGCAATTTAACTGTGACACTGAAGAAATAGAAACGTACCTCTTCATTTAGAAGTTCATCATCTCCTATGTCTAAATTGATGCTGTCTTCAGCATCATTTTCAATTTTGTGTTCATCTTCTTTGTCTTTGTCTAAGCAAGCCTTTTTAGGCTGTGTCGCCTCCGACTCTTCTTTCAGTTCCCGCTTCCTGTTAGTTTTGTCGTTGTCGTCTACTTCCATATTGCCGCCTGCGGATGCACCCTCTTCCAAACTTTCCTGAGTTTCGGTCTGTTCAGTTTCTTCCTCACCAGCGTCGTCTTGAACTATCATATCTTCCATAACAGGAGTCTCGTCCGCCTCTTGCTCGACGGCGCTCTCCACCCGCCTTGTCCGTTTAGTCGGGGTCTTCGTATCTGGCAGTTCAAAATTGAAAGTCTCTGGATCGTGACCTTCCTCCACCAAATTCTAGAAAACAAAATCATCATTATTCAACGATGCCGATTACGAATCGATTTCATTACATTAAATATAACACGTCATTTTTTTACCTTCGACAGGCGTTGGATGAGCACACCGCGAACGCCGCTTTTGTCTAGGTTACGTTTCTCCAATTCTACGCGTAAATCGATTACTCTAAGATCACTGAGACGTTTCTTGCTCGACATCGCAAGCGACAAGATGTTATTTTAGGACCGCAACTATTTTAAACCGCCGTACTTTGAAAAAGTTTTCAAGAAAATTCACTGCAAAGGGAAATACATAAATATAAGATCAGACAAGATGGCGGCTGATGGCGGCCAAAGATAATGTAATCACTCCGTTTAATGGCGGCGACCGAACCACAGATTACTATATGTGTAGCAAGCTAGACCGAACAAGCAAAACGAGCATACAATTCAACTACGTTCCAAAATTCGTCCACGACGATCGCAAAGTTGACGAAGCCGTTACATATATTTTAAGAAATATATTTACGGATGCATAACTAAAGCCAGTGTATTGGTTAAGCTAATAAAACATTAGTGAAAATATCTTAATAAAATACCTGCGCTTACGAATAAAGAACAATATAAAGAAATATTAAGGGGGCACTCATAATATCATATACGTAAAATATTCTTAGCCAAGTGTACTTAAAAATCTCGCTTCGCTCTATAAACAATGTATGCACTGAATACTGTTTTATATTAACTGTAACAGTAGCTGTTGGTAAAATAGAAATTTAAATGCAGGAGCCTAAACTACGCTGCAGTGCCACAGTTAGTTAATTGATTATATGATTATTAGACAATTTATCAAAAACATTCATAATTCATTGTCAAATTTGTCATGTGATTAGAAAACGCAAGCGAGATTATTGTGAATTGTTTTCGATTTTTATGTCCTGCCTTACTCTATTGGCTTGATTTATTGTTTACTCAATTTATTTTATTTGTAGCAAGTTTATTAAGACTTTCAAGATTAGTAAACATTGTGTTGTTCGAAATCACAGTTTTTTTATATACATAACTACTTTTAACAACTGTTACTATGACTCAAGGTATATACCTAACTTGCCACTTTATTTCATGCATTTTTAATTAATTAAATTATATCTTAATATTTTTTCTATATTCTTGCAGATAACAGAAACTGCGATCTAATAACGACTTGTAATTTACTAGACAAGCTTGTGCTTAAGCAATTATATTTGATGGAGGAGAAAATGCAGCGCGAACTCAATATCGAATCTAGCATCAACAACGGGACAATCCACTTGGCCAAATCTCGGTATATAATGGGCCAGAGTTCTGTGAGTACAGCCAGACTTCCAACGGAGTGCAGTCCTGACTTTAGTGCATCCACACTTTGTGAAACAAGTGAGGAGGATGGAGTGAGACAATTGAAAGTAGTAGAATACAATGGTGAGAGTAAGGTGAACCCTCTCCGCTGGTTCGGTGTACTTGTCCCGCAGAACTTGCACAAGGCTCAAGGTATCTTCCAGAACACGATCAACTTTGTAGTTGAATGTGTGAATGTTCAGCTGCTTTTACTTAAGAATTTGACAGATATTGAAACTTTAAAGAGATATAAAAGTATGCTGCAGTCCAATTAGCTTCTACATTGTTACTGACGGATTTGATGAATGGGACTATGTAATGTTTGTTATTGTTATTAATAATTAGTCTAATTTATTTATATTTTGTAGTTTAAATGAAAGTTATGGTAAATTTAGAAGGGAAAAAATATTATAATGAAAGGATAATTTCATTCCTTCAGGCAGGGCTTGAGTAGCTCAGTGGTTAGAGCAATAGGCATATCCATCATTGTCCCGATGTCCGTAGGTTCAATGTCCACCTCAAGCGATAAGTTTTCCTTTCTAAATTAACTTAACATTGTAGTATTCTATATATAGTTTAATTTGAGTTGGTAATGAGTAAAGAATTACTTAAACATATTTCTCTTTCAATTCCTAAGCTAATATATTGTACTCACAAGGCTCCTTTATCATATTTCTTACATTCATAACTATTGTTTAGCTGAAATTTTATTGGTTGTTTAATGGTAGAGATGGTGTATACAGTTCCACTTTTATCTATCTGGTTGTTTGCCCGGGAACTAAAGGAATTTGCGAAAAATACTTGGGTAACATTTAAAAAATAATAATCAAACAAATGCATTCACCCTTGCAATTCCACACTAAGAAATACTTGTATCGTGGGTGCCAGAAACATCTACATCATGCACATAAATTATGCCTAGAACCAAATGTCCCTTCGGAAGCAAAATTGTGATCCTACTGGGAATCGAACCCAGAACCCACAGTGCAGAGGGCAGATATCTAACCAATGTGCTAACTGGCTCATCAAAAAAAAGAAACTACATATTTATTCAAGAGCAATGCATCCTGGGGCAGCAGCTTTTGCTTCTCAGATTGGTTCATGCAACAAGTTCCTCATCTTACGATGGGTAGGACTGATGAGTTGAGATAGTGGTCAAATGTTTGCCTACCCTGAATAAAAAAGTATAGTGTATATCCACAGTACCTGTTGATTTCCATTGCTGTTCATTTTATGATGGATAAAAAGCATTTGACCACTATCTCACCTGATGGAAAGTGAAGATGTGGATGAAATAACAAACGCATAAACAAAAACAAACGCATTCACACTCACAGCCCCACACTAAGTTCAAAGACTTGTATCGTGGATGCCGGAAACATTCACATCACACACACATTACACCCAGAACCAGAAGCACAAATATCCCTTGGGAAGGAATTTGTGCTCCTGCCGGGAATCGAACCCAGGACCCACGGCGCAGAGGGCAGACACCTGTCCACTGCGCCAACTGGGTCAATAAAGTACGTATAATAAGTTAAAGTATAATAGATGATATGCTGAGAATGCAAATGTACAAGTAGTATGCAAGTCTAACTCATCACAATACTTATCTACTACAAGAAAAACACAATTAATTTGTATCCTTGATTTATTTCAATAATGAGATGAAGTGATATCTAGTAAAATAAATTCACATTGATAGCTGTATTGCAAAGCCTCGTCCCATTTGATTATCACGAAACATTTATCAATAATTAATTTCACACGGTTCCACATTTTAGTTTTCAAGAATATTTATTATGTTACACTCCATTATAATATTCTATAAAATACAATATAATATTTCCTTTTCATTGGTGTTATTTATTCACAATTTGTATGCTGTATTTTGAACAATACGGTAACAATGTATCTATGCTATATTATTTATAATAATCACATTTATTTTATATTATAAGTACATCGTTTTTGGTTACAGACACGGAGTATCAATTATACTATGGAGTCATTTTAGGAAATTACAATACAATTTAACTTATAATAAATCTACGAAATAGCAAAAGAAACAATTATAAAGAAATTGAATACTATACAAAAACTTAACACATATAACTTGTTTAAAATCTATAAGTACCTGCATTTTGTCTTTTTTGGTGAAATATTTCAGTCACACCTCTGTGCAGTGAAGTCTCGTTAAAACTGGTCTAAGAAAACTAAGCGAGGCTAGATTTCTTACATAAATTAATAAGTTCGTCTTAAGTACCCTGGTAAAAACAATAAAATTATTAAATATAACTACTAAAAATCAAAACTTAGTGTCGGATTTATATATACATAAGTTATCAAAATAATGTCCAATTACAGATAAAAATATTAAAAAGTAAAATGATTGATAGGTATAGTTCCTATGTGAATATAATTTATAGGTTTACTAGAATCCGAAAGGCAAATATTAATTTGTTATAGGCGACTTTATGAAAATTAGCCTAAATTAGTCACATTCATGGTAAATGATTTTTAGCATGCTAGCGATATTTTTGACATCCAAATCTTTTTTTTTGTTATTAAAGTAACTGACAGGGTGTTGTTATTGGTTTAAAGAAATAAAACCAATCTTATCACACTGAGTTAATATTACTACGTTCTTATCATGGCTTTAAAATCGTATCAAATACTCGTATATTTAATAACGAGTTGTGACGAATTTCGTTTCATTCACTCAAGTCAAGTTATTTTGTAAGAAATTAAATATTTGTATTAAAATTCTTACTAGTCTTGCCGTGCTATTTTGTGTTAAGCACAGCAGTCGGTATTGCCATGTGACCAATTTTTTTGCCATTTCATCAGATTCTGGTATACTTATAATTCAGTAATATGATAATTATAATATTGAGATTCTATATAAACCAAATTTCGTATCAAGTTAATAAGATACCTACAATTTAAATATAATAATAGTTCTGACTGTTGTACGCCTCCAATAAAAATAAATGAATTATTCTGATATCACTGACAACAGTAAAATAACTTACTTATTATTATCAATTTACACAAATCCGCAAAAAAGTCATTAAAATTATGCAACAATGAGTGCAGTAAAACACTTCTCATCGAAGTTATAACTTCGATCTAAATAAATAAATGCAAGTGATGTAAAATACTTAAGAATAAAATATTATAAACTAGTATTTTTGTGCGTAAAGCAATGTGCCTAAATATTGGTATATATCGTGTTTGTGCTCTTAGTGACGCCTTGACTAGACTGAGCAAAAATCGATGTTGGTAACAACAGCATTTAGTTATTCTTTGCGTTTCGAATTTTATTTAGAGCTTGCTAAAAAAATCGCCAAATTTGCTGTCAGTGCGCCGGCAGTGGTGGCAGCGGCGTTCTAAAAGCCAGGGAGAGCATTCGTCTACCAGCAACTTGTTGATAGCTTCTGCCAATCACAAAATATTTTATAACAAATATTTTAGAACTTGATTAACTAACATTGATGTAAACCTAACATAGAAGGTTGCAACAAAGTATTTATATAAACACTGAAAATACAATAATTTAACTTAACTCTATACAAAATTGACGTCACGAAACCAACTTTCCTCCAGGTATCTAAAATGTACTAAAATCCACATTCATTCACAGGCTTCTATCTAGTCGGGCTAGTTAAATGCAAAAGCGACCTAATTAAGTATTAATGTTTTCGACTTTAGTACATGTACCATAGTCTATATGCCAGTCAAAGGAAATCATTTAGGTCTCGTCACAACATAATCATTTATCTATAGATATCCCACGGTGGGCGCCAACATTATCAATTATTTTATATCCTAACGCGCTGCTCAGACGCGCATATATATATATATATTAAATATATACAAAATTATTGTGAAATAACAAGTGAAAATGAACACGACAACCAAACGCCAATCTAACAACTTGTAGGTATTAAAAATATGCAATAATGGACGCGAACATTATTTTGACGGTATACGTCGAGAAAGGTCAAATGTCACTAGAACATCCCGGTATGATACCGTAATAGACTTCGTAGAAGATATTTCAGGCTCGATTTACACTTCAGTTCTCTTGTTTCATATTATTGTATCGCTTATCGTAAGTCCAAAATACTTTTCCACTTTAGTAATCGTTGGCGTATAATTCTATGTAACAGGCACTGTTTTTTTATGAGAGGTCGATGTAAGCGAGCAACCGACATTCACGTCTAGGCTTTCACCAGTCTACTAAAGTGGCGAGGGCGGGCACGGATCTATTATTCACGGCTGTTTGACGATCCAAATTTAAAATTGGAAAGGTTTATTCGTAGAACAAAATGAAATGTCAACTAGGAGAAGAGAGCGCTGATAATATGCCGTGCATTCTAGAGGGCAACGTTTGCATAACATTGTATCATACAAATCTACTTACTATCTATTAGTATGTTTATTACAAGTTACAAGCTAGCGACGCTCGTATCGTTCGTTTCTTGGCCATCGGGATAGAATTTCGGCAAATATTAAAAAAAGATTCGCGCTCCAGGATCTTCTAAGGAGTTGTGAAAAGAAAGGAGGAAGGACAGAAGCTCGCTAGCCGACTTCCCGCTGAGCGGTACGAGCGTGCACGTTTTTCCTAGTCCATTGTATCTGTATCTAGGTGATCGGTGGTTTTAAATAACATGATCTACCGTTGTAGAGGATCCGCGCCCGCGGATGTACTCGTACGACATACGTGCTTACAAGCAAAGAGATTCTACCAATAGGGACGTCATTCCTTGGCTGGGGTACCAAAGAATATCTTATTTATTTATGCGTCATACTCATTTTAAAGTAGTAGCGCTACAAATACTTGACAAATATCAAAAGTTTGCCGCAGCACATCCCATCTGGCAACGAGTCACGAGTCACGACTCAGTACGATGCAACTTTCAAAATTAGAAATTCAAAAGAAGAATATCGGGTCCCAAAAGAACAAGACCAACATTATTGTTAGAGAGCAACAGTTACTTAACCGTGGATTTCCACCAAACAACATTAGACATGTAAAGTTACATATCACGTGAATCAGAGTCCTCGTAACCTACCTCTCTTATGAACGGTTTTTATTTGAATTTGTGCAAAGAGGAACCCTATTACTTAGCAGTTTTCTTGATTTCGAATTGGAACCAATTGCAAGAGAGGTAATTGGGAGTTACATAATTATCCCAATTTGATTTACCCAACCGGCTGGAACCGTGTAGGTTAATCATAAGAGGTTTCAAGATAGTCAAACAAGTTTAGTTTTGTGAAAGAAAACAGAGTTTACAACATGTTTTAGTAGATGTTTCGGCAGTGGAAACCTACGCTTAATATGCTGTAGAAGTATTATCATCTTATCTTCTGGTATTAGGTCATATATTTTGTCCTTTTGTAATAGACCGCATCTTCATTTTCCATTCGGTGAGATAGCGGTCCAAGGTTTGTCTATCACAAATAAAATAATATTATATCTACATTCATTTAAAAATCGAATAACCGACTTCAATCGCAAATATCTCCGATACTCTTCATTAGATCTCAAATTATAATGGGACCAACTAGAACGTATCGAACAAAACTTTTCCAAATACCTCCGAGGTAACATACATTAAAAAAAGAAGCCAACGAATTGAGAACCTCCTTTTTTGAAGTCGGTTAAAAAGATGGACTGACGTCTATTGGTAGAATGTCCAATAGTTACAAGTCGTTTGTGTCGTGTGTAATGAGACAGGGAGTGAGGCGTGGGGCCCGCTAGCCGGGGTCCCCCTGGGCCCTCCACTCGGCGCGCGTGCAGGCCCCCTCGCGCCACCACGCCTGCACGTCGCTGTAGTGCGACGAGCGCGCGCGCCGCTCGTTCGCGTGCACCATCGCGCACACGCGGCAGAAGAAGTACGTGTTTATGAACTCGCCTGTACCCTGGAATAGAAGAGTTGGATCGGCAACTTGTTGCAAAAGGCGTAAAGCTTTGGGGGCGCCACAACCTCTTATACGACTGTCAAGAAAAACAGCCGTATAAGAGGTTGTGGCGTCCTTAAGCCTAACTTTAGACAGATAGATAAAAAATATATTCTAGATAAATTCATTATGCGAACCGCAAAGGAATGTAACTCCTTACCAGAGTCTGTTTCCTGATAAATACAATATGGGAGTCTTAAGTCGCAAATGAATAGGAAAACGTCGACATTTTCGACTGCATCGTCGCTTACCATGAAATAATAAAATATAGTGGTCAAACGTTTGCCTAACATGAATTAAAAAAAAAATTATAGTTCATTGATCCACTTCATAAGATGAGATATAACAAAGGTAACAAACAAGCTTCGTAAAGTGGTAAATCTCTACCAGGCAGAATCCATACAAATACCTACGTAATTTGTATAAAATGATGATTGTAATCTTTTTGACTCCTATGATTAAGTTAGAATGTATGAATATAGATTGAACTGCCCGTTGGCTAAGTTGGGTGAGCGTTTGCCTTCTAAGCAGGGGTATCGGGTTCGATTCCCGGCGGGAACACAAGTTTTCTCTCCAAGGAAAATTTGTGTTTCTGGTTCTGGTTGTGATTGTGTATGTGATGTGAATGTTTCCGGCACCCACGACACAAGTCAAAGAACTTAGTGTGGGGCTGTGAGTGTGTAAAAAAAAAAATAAAAAAAAAAAATAGATTAAGTTTTTTTAAATCTAAGATCAGATACATAGTTGTTTTTTTATTACATAATAAAATTGAATAATCACACTTTTAAAGACTTAACTTAAATAAGTATTTACGCATAGTTACTGAATTAAATAAAAAAAATAAAAACGCTTTCATAGTCACTGAATTTTATCTACCCACTCTTACATTCTTCTATATATTCTTATTTTCTTAGATTTCTACAGAACTCATTTAATACATGAAGTGTTAGTACCTACGCTATTGGGAGATCTTAAAAACGAGAGTACCGAATCTCTCAAACGACGATATTAACTAAAATTCGCCAGTAAAATATCTTACCTTCCACTTGAAGTACGAGTTGTACAGGTTATCGTCTTCGTCCAGTCTTTTCAAGTAGGCGGCCAGTTCCTGCGCGCCCGCAAACTCTTCCACGTGCACGTAGGAGTTGTGGGGCGACAAAGCCGCGTATTCTGAAGCGCGCGCTCCCATCACTATCGGGAGTACATTGTGCCTAGAACATTACAACATTATTATTCCCCATCCCTATTGGGAGCGAGTTGTGACTAGAGCATTACAACATAATTATTCCCCATCCCTATTTGGAGCAAGTTGTGCCTTGAACATTACAACATCATTATTCCCCATTAATATAGGGAGCACGTTGTGCCTACAGCATAACAACATAATTATTCCTCACCACTATTGGGAGCACGTTGTGCCTAGAACATTATAACATCACTATTTTCCATCCCTATTGGAATCACGTTGTGCCTAGAACATTATAACATCACTATTTTCCATCCCTATTGGGAGCACGTTGTGCCTCGAGCATTACAATATAATTATTCCTCATCACTATTAGGAGCGCGTTGTGCCTAGAACATTACAACAGCGTTATCAGCATGCAATTGTCTACTGCCCCACCCAGACTTATGTAAACGCCTCGTGGGATTTTCTACACAATTATCACCCACTCTGCCAGTCGTCTTTCGCATATCGTTAGACCACGGGGCTGAGCTCTTTATCACTCTATGTTTGCTGAGACAATCTTTTTTATTTCGACTTATCGGTCCTTTGCGAGATGTGGCCAGCCATTGATGCTGTAGCCTCCTTATGTTTTGAGCGATGACAGTAATGTAACATTGCTCTGATAGATCACCTCATTCTAGATTCTTTCAGAAACAATTGAAAAGATAAGGAGTACATGAGTAATTTCTTTGATTTATTAATTTCTTAAAATTTAAATGAAGGAGCGTGATATAAAACAAATAGAGTGGCGAAGGTCACGCTGTTTATTGCGGTAAATATCGTGGTCGTCCAGAATAGTTTTTTTTTTATTTTCACATGATTTTAAAGTAGATTAAACTAAATTGTGAATGCGTTGTCATTTGTGATGGGTTGATTGCTGGTTTATCGCTGTCATTATCGGTGAAACTAGTATTTTTTTTATCTCGACTCAAATATTTATTTTGGATCTCGCTAAGGGGAGATATAAAATATTTTTATCTCCTCTTAGCAGGATAGTAGGCAAAACTTTTTGTCACCTAACACCAATGTATCAACTAATATACTTACTGCAGCCCATTTACAAAGAACTTCTCGGTGACATAATCTCTACAATTTGAATTCTCAAATGCTAGGTAGAACTTGTACTCCTTGTCCAGCATTTCTAGACAGTTGGGGTCTGTGCGAGGGCAGTGGTGCGATCCACATGCTCCGTAGATATCCACTTGGATGAATTTACTGAGATGCCGGGCGTACTGAAGCCGGCGGTTTCTCGCGTGACAGTTTGATACAAACCACGCGACCTGAAACATATATCATATATAACGTACCTTGCGGTCATTGCTCCCACTATATTGTAAATCAACAGCGGCGCCGTACATTGACCTCGCTGTTGGTCATTGCTCCCAGTTATAGGTTATAAGTTATATATTTTTCACAGTAAGTTGTCTAGGGGGTTCAGACACATTTTGAACCACGCTGTGAGATATCTAAACTTGATAATGAACAACCCTATATAATAGGCCTCTAATTACTCTAAACACGGAAATTGCTCGAATATTCCTTGATACACAGACACCTTACGATCATTAGAACCATGCATTAGAACCATGCATTATTTTTTAACCGACTTTAAAAAAGAAGTAGTTGTCAATTCGAATGGTTTTTTTTATGTTTCTTACTTCATAGCTTTTTTCTATGTGAACCGATTTTGATGATTCTTTTTTTTTTGAAGCTGGTGCGGTGCTACCCATTTTATTAAAAAAAATCTTGATCCTGTCCTGACCAAGATTTTTAGTAAACCCAGGCGGTCTTTCATGGTAATGTTACATATTAATTGCAGTTAACTGGTTTCGACAACATTGAAGGCAACAACTATCTTTATTCTTAATCTTTTTCGTATATGCCAATTCGCACATGTAGGTGATTGGCGGAGAGATAAATCGAAATGGTACACCTATGGTGTCGGTAGAATGACAAATATACACCACAGATTATCTAATAGGTTAGACGTGGAACACAACTGTTCGATACATACAACCTGTTACTTTCTTTTTTTTTATGCCGCTATCTCACCTCATCTCATGGAAAGCGATGATGCGGCCGAAGATGAAGCATACTTGCCTAGAAGATAATTCACTCTAGACTAGAAGACTCCCAGATTATACTGTTCAGGAAATAAATACTAGGGCAATGAGTTAACAAATGTAGAAGCAAAACGCTTTGAGCGGTTATGAGGTATGTCATCCAAGAATGAATGACGTTGGTCAGTTCGTCTTGTGATCCGATTATGGAAAAAAAAAAAAAACTACCGTATATGGGGAATCAACTGGTGTAATTCGAACACTCCGAAATGCAAGCGATAGAGCACCGACAAACCTTCTTCGTCTTATTGGCAGCGTAGTTCCTATCAAGCTCCTTCTCCGTTATCAACGGGTTGTGGTAGGTCCACCTCTCGTAAGGCGCGACTATGTCAGAGTCTCGACGATATGTTGACGTCCAGTTGAACACATCTAGGGACGACGGGCGAAGGGAAGCCGTGTGGTATGGACATTCTAGATAGTATAAGATCCAGATCTGAAAATACCGTAACATTACTACATTAGATTCAGATTCTGGACGGTCTTACTAATGCACATACTTAGATATAAAAGCACAGGATGCCCTATAGGGAGGCAGTTCTAAAAATGGGGTGAACTTACGGCGTTATTATTCAAGTTGAATCGTTTTATCATCTAAATATGTCGTGGTTAGTGATCGTAATTCTAAAAAGCTATTTGGCACCTAGTCGTGTAACTATACATATATATATGTAATATAGGTGTATATAGCATATAATAAAAAAAAAATAGTCACTTAATATGTTTTTCGATATTTGACATTACAACGAATGCCTTTTAAATCGAGCCCACTTATTTTTTATGCTAGATAGATAAGCATTTGGCCGCTATATCACATGATGGAAAGTGATGATGCGGCCGAAGA
Organism: Lomographa bimaculata; assembly: GCA_948107665.1. Taxonomy (NCBI): domain Eukaryota; kingdom Metazoa; phylum Arthropoda; class Insecta; order Lepidoptera; family Geometridae; genus Lomographa; species Lomographa bimaculata. Next base: position 8,168,658 of record OX403604.1, on the reverse strand, counting down.
TGTAGCATGCTTACTTAGAATATACCTATTCATTCTGGACAAGTCTTAATTATAATGTACGGGAAACAAAGACGCGGGCAGTGAGTACCACTCCTTTGATGTACGGATTATAAATGTAGAAGCAAAACGCTTCGAGCGGATATGAGATACAGACGGAAATAATGAAAATCAGTGACTAAGGTCTAACCATAGTCGTATGCTGATTCGTGACCCACATTCATGACACTCACAAGATCACATTTCTTTTTCTTTTACTCGTTCTATTTTCCTTTATTTATGTGTTTATATTTTTGCGTTTTTTATTTATTTTGCTGTTTGTTTTGTAGTGTGTGTGTCATAAATAAATGTATGTTCTTTCTTTCTTTTCTTTCAAATTAATAAGTTACAAATGTCGGATATAAACTTACGCGAGCGCGAGGATTCAAGATAACAAACCCAATATGAATTGAGAACTATGAGAACTAATCCGCCTTTCTCCAAAACCAATTTAAAAAGTGCCAATGCAATGTAATGCTATCTTTCCAATAATGTGATTTACATTCGTTCGAACCTATAAAACTAACTATTTGATTTCATGGATTGCAAATTGCAAATCTGTGATGCAAATCGGATATGAGTCACATGATGTTGGCTAGCTCCAAGCTCAAGAATAACTGGCATGTTATGTAAACAAAATGTTATGCTACTGATTATTTACGCTTAGTTACAGTCTGTGGCATCTTCTCATAAAGGCGATTTGGTAAGCAATGCAATGTTCGATTGTTGTAATGTGGCGTATCTGGACATTGGCTACACAGGTTTCCAAACGGTCTTAAAGTTAGCAATGACCGTTGGGATAGGATTTTGCTTAGTCTTTGCAGCGCCATTCGCAATTCGTCAAGCCTCGCTATGTGCGGTTGCATCAGCATATGAATACCTATAACATGTGAATGACGCTGTCTATAGTATCAAAGCCAAAATCGTGATCGTGACAGACAGGTGTCTAAGGTATACTTGTTTTTTGCCTTATTGTTCAACGTTTACCTATTGAGAAATTCTAAATAAAAGGATCCTATTGTTAGTGAAATCCTGTGAGGTCGACGTAAACGAGAATGTATAGTCTTACGAATCAATAGAAGTCCATTTGTGTTGTAGGGCTGTAGGTACTAGAGCATGCATACAGATATACATAACAGAGCCTTGAAAGTAAGAGAGTAAATACACATCCATAGTAGCTATTTCAGTTTCATTTAGTTTTTGATGATCCAGTTTTTGCTTCTTTTATCGACAAAACGAATAGGTCGTTCGCCTGATGGTAAGCGTCACGATTGCCCATTGCAGTTCAGTACCTTCCTAAGTTTTGAACTTATATAGGTCAAAACCCGGAGCGGCAAAGCACTGCACTAGCCCCGGAATATTACAAGTTAAATCTCTTTAAGAGGCTTTAGGTACACTGGACAAGTCTTTACTTTCTATGCTGCGAGTTTAGGTTCTATTCACGTTAGGAGGTTCTGAGTGTGTATATCCCTTGACAACAGTTTCTAAATTTAGTGTGGCGCTGTGAGTGTAAATGAAAAAATTTAAAATATGATTTGCTGCATAAAAACAACTTACGATTATTTCACTATGTTGGCAACTAACATGCGTAAAAACAAGGTTTTTTTAACAAATATTTGTTTACTTCACCCAAGTCCAAAATTAAGAACATAGGCAACCTTAAAATTACACCAATATTATAAATTCGAAAGTTTGTGTGTAATGTGTTAGTACATGTTTGTATTATCTTTACGCTGTAACGGCTGAACGGGTTTAAATGAAATTTGGAATGTAGCTTATACCTAGGATTAACACATATCCTACAGAAATGCGGGCGAAGCTGCAGGGCACGGCTAATTGATGTACAAGATGTGAATACGTGAATGAACGTTTTTTGTTTCCACACAAACAACGCGGTATAAAGCAAAGTATCGCCAACTGGCTTTCATCCGCAATCGCCTGCTGGAGCATAAAGTTGCTAAAGTTTTAGTAGCGCTGACGTTGCCTCCTCAAGAAAGGGCTTAGGAACAAACTATGTAGGTCGATGCACAAACAATCGGCAAAGAACACCATATACGGGTAAGAATATGCCACCTTTTTATTTCAATCGTGTATTCAACAGGCGTTCACTGACCTGATTAGGAGGGCGTTTGACATTAAATGGAGAATGGTGATCTTTGAATAGAATGGCGTCGGCTGTGGCCGCGTCTCTTGAGTCAGCGGTGAGGTAACATCGGTCTACTGGGCACTTGTTTCGGAGGAACTCGGTGCGACCGTGAGGCACCCCCCAGGCTCCGAGGCCGTTCGCTAGAAGAATCTTCTTGACAGGCACGTCCTCTTCTTCTTCTGGTAGGGTGTACATCAACTGCTGGACGACTCTGGAAGATTTATATTCATTGTTGAGCGAGAAATCGCGTAGTGCGAGTGAAGCGTCTCCCTTTCAGCTTGGGCAAAATTGCTTTCGTATGTCCGGCGGATTTCCGGTTGTTCTCCTCTACAGGTCGCATTTCTCAACGGATTTTCGTGAAATTTTGTAATCAGGTTCGATAATTATACATTTTTTTTGTCGATTCTGGTTTAGGAATTTGTTTTTTATTTATTTTACACTTTTTTAGTTAATAAGAACTATTATGCGATTATATAAGAACGTTAACACAGCTTTATTATAAATATTGAAAATTTAAGTGAGAATTTTAGCTAGCCAACTTTTCGCTAGATTTTTCAGCTAGATTCTAAACGGTCGCACAGTCTTCGAAATTAAAAATGGTAAAAATACCTAAAGATGTTTTTTAAATACCCATTCAATGATACTCCACTTGACACATTTCGTCAAATTTCATTTTTAATATGGCGTCTGGCGGTTGCCATTTTGAATTTTGATTACAGTCATGTTAGTGATACTCGCAAGATTGAGATAAACCAATTGACGTATGAATCATCAAAATCGACGTTCGTCGTCATCGTCTCTAGATAGCTACAAAGGAACAAACATACATACATATGGCTAATAAACACATTACATAATAATGTAATGTGTTTATTAGCCGGTGTCATGTAATGTATTATGTAAACTATTTATTATTTCCCATTAACAAAGTACACTTATTTATAGTTAATTGAAAATAAAATCCTACCTACCCACTATTATATTAAATTAATTCATTTCTTATGTTCTTGCTTACGTTAAGTAATTTTAGTTGGAAGAACCTGAATCTCACAACACAGGATTGCCTAGTGTGAGATACAGTGGCCACTGTAATAATTACTGTTGCTGACATCGTGAACCAATTCCTAATTGTCCTAAAATAAGTGTAATATCTAAGATTTTTTTTGAAGAATTATTATTATAATTACCTGTCGTCTCCAGGTGCGTCTTCAGGGAACAGGGCTGCGTTGGGATCATGCGTTTGCGGCCTTCTCTCCCCCCCGCGCATGAACCACGGACGTCGCGATACCTCATCCTCATCCTTCACCACTGTTTCTTCTAAGTCGACTGCGTTCTCTTTCTGGAAGTGATTAAAACGAATTGAGCATAAAGAACAACTAACTCATCTATCATTTGTTCACGTCAACTGAGATTTACTTAGGGTCAGTTACCAAGTAAACTTGGGATATTTAAATGCAGGTATGTCTGAAGGTTAACTTTTTTGGCTACCCGTGAAAATATAGCGCATTTTCTTATGCTTGCCAGGCTACCCTGTAGGCCTGTACCGAAATGCAGTCGTAGTATTCTCGACCCTCGATAGATTTGTCGATTTGAGGGTGGTAAAAATGATGTTGCGGCAGCTATCCTTAAGAGTGTGACTCATTCCAGGCCTAGTGTGTTTATATACCACCCTTGATCACATCACTTACCATCAGGTAATTATGATAATGGTCAAACGCTTTTCTATCGTATATAATAAAATGAAGGTTAAAAAACGAAAACCAAACTAATTATAGTACGAAATAGCTTCAATTCATAAAACCAAAAAAAAAAACGTCATACCTACTGTATTTATACTATACATAGTTACATGTGTTTATTTTATAGACATATTATTTTGCAGCTCTTTCATTTGACAGCCAAGACGATTATTTGTCTATTTTTATTTTCAACCGACTTCAGAAAAGGAGGTTCTCAATTCAACTAGGTTTATGTTTTTTTTTATATGTACGCGATAATAACTCCAATATATAGATGATTATTACGATTAAGATGTTTATTTTTGTTTGGTAGATATTACTTCAGAGGTGGTCCCATAATTTTTTTATCGAAATCGATCAAGCCAAAACCATAATACAAGCGTTGAAGTCGGTTTTTTTATTTATCCTCCTTTTTACTTCGCCTTATATAGTCAGATAAAAAAAGGACATTTATTTATTTATTTATTTGTGACAGGCTAGTGTTTGACCACTATCTCACCTGATGGTAAGTGACGGATTGATCGAAGCTGGTAAACACACTAGACCTGGAATACGCAGGCTCTCAAGGATAACTGCCGGAACACCGTATTTGGCTTGGCGGCAGTCTTTTAACTTGATGGTGGTAAGCTACTTTGGTAGCAAGCCAGGCGAGCAACTCACAAAATGCTCTACCACCTCTCAAATGTCACCTGATTAGCACCACCCGGGGACCACGTGTAGGGAGTCGGACTTAAGGGGTATCCTCCTACGGACGTGGGTGACTCAGCCCCCTCATGACATCTCAGGGTGTATCAACAAAACCGCCGCGATTACCAGCCGGTTAGTAAACAATAGGTAATATTATTTAGAATGGTTCTACTTTAGCGTGTACTTACCTGTTCGAGCGACTGTTCCCGTGGCGGCAGCGGCTGCGGCGGCGGCGGCGGCGGCGGCGGAGACACGCTGGGCGTGGCTCGGAGCGGCGCTGGCTGCAGCGCGGGCGGGCGCGGCAGCAGCAGCAGCGCCAGCGCCGTCAGCGCCAGCGGCAGCAGCAGCGCCGCGCGCCGCAGCGCACGCGCCACGTGCGCCGCCCGCATGCGCATGCTTACCCGCCTGCGCCCGCGCCGCACCCCTCACCCGCGCCCATGTCGCCCCACGGACCACGCGCTATGGGAGCTGCCCGGCTGGCATCTAGAACAAGTCATATCAAATTATCAAAATCAAAAATATTTTATTTTAAAAACTGTGTGAGAAATGATGTTGAATGTTGTGTGAGAGATGAAGTAGGAACAGTTTGCCCATTGCAGAGTTTTTTTTTTAATAAACGGTTTTACACTCACAGCCCCACACTAAGATTTTTTATTTTTATTTTTTTTATGGGATAGGCTAGTTTTTGACCACTATCTCACCTGATGGTAAGTGACGATGTGATCGAAGCTGGTAAACACGCTGGACCTGAAGTTCCATGACTTATGTCGTGGTTGCCGAAAACATTCACATCACACACACAATCACAACCAAAACTAGAAACACAAACTTTCCTTGTGGAGAAAACTTGTGTTTACTTTCGACTGTATGTTTTTTTTAATGTGATGTTCACCGATTTCTCCTCCATTTGTGGACCGATTCTTAAAATTCTTTTTTTGTATATACTTCAGAGGTGGTCCCATATTAATTTTATCGACATCGATCAAGCCAAAACCAAAATGGAAGCAGTGAAGTCGGTTTTTTTAAGCTTTACTGACGTTTAATTATCCTACTAATATTATAAATCCGAAAGTTTGTGTGTAAGTGTGTAAGTATGTTTTTCCCTCTACACGCTTTAACGGATGAACGGATTTGGATGAAATTTGGAATGTACATAGATTATACCTAGGATTAACACATAGGCTACTTTTTAACTTGATAATAGCGGGCGAAGCCGCGGGGCACGGCTAGTTATATATATATAGCTTTTGTTTTTTTTTTATTATGGCTCCACAATCTTTTAGGATTTAGCCAGTGTCAAGAAAAAATATGTTAAGTGTATTAAAATTCTACTGACAAGTCACGGTCAAATTCGAGTAAAAGGTCAAGGTCCAATCATAGTCAAGTCATGCCCTAAAAAGTGGTATAAAATTTACTAGAACTTCTGCGAAGACAAAAATCGCAATTTTCAATTTTGTGTTATTTGCCAATAGTCAAGCACGTTCATTAATTCTTTCCGGATGATAATCCACACTACCACTCGAAAAAACATAAGTTTTCAAAATACAAAACCGACAACGCAAATTTTTTTACAAACACAAAACTCCCATATAAATTGTTTTTAATAATAATTTCTCTGCCATGCCAGATAAAGATCTTAGTGCAAAATTTGCCCAAATATCCCTTGCATAGAATAAATAATGGTAGGCAAAACAACAACGTCAAAAAGAGGAGTGTTGTATAAATTTAACGCCATTTCTGTATTTATTCTCTGTCGCTCCGATTATTTATAGCTGGTGTTGATTTTTTAATTATAGTTTTTGTGATTGTTAATCTAGCTAGGGTATCGGTATCGGTGAGGTGATACCCTAGAGTATTCCCCTATACACCCGGGTTAAATAGTATATATTTAATGTATATCTTAATGGATAAATACGAACCTTATGTTTTCACTTGCCATTCGCCAATATAAAAATCGCAGAATAACTAAAAATTTAGGAAACCGACTTCTTACACGGTTGCAATTACAGCAAATCATTGGATATTCATCTTACAACTGCAATCAATAGACAGCATTTAGCTGTTCTTAAAAACGTTGATAATTTGGGTAACATAAATTATTTTATACCTATAAAATACGATATCAAAACATAATTTATTCAGAAACTACTGATTACCGACATAATTGATTTCAGAATGATTGACAATACGTAAATAAAGACAAATCAGGGACAGATTTGTCAAATTCAAAGAGAACCAAGGACTAAATTTTAATCATCATCAAAAGTTTTTCTCTATTAGAAAATATAGGCGCGAGATCTCAGTTCGGTACAAGCATAGCAGAAATAAATTTCTACTATGGTACAAGTAAGTATCTTAAAGTAGATACAAAATATCACAATTGAAAGCTTTACAAAAACTTAGATAGAAGTTAAACTCGGTCCGTTTGAAAAAAAAAACCAGTAAACACAGAAAAAAATAGTAACACATATAAACTAAGTACATATACCAGCACAAATTGTTCCCCAGAGTCACTGTCCTCCGAAAAACCCACTGTAACAGTCGCCTCTACATTTATAACATAACTAAACGCCATAGAGTTGGTTAAACTTTACTCTAGATATTATAACGTATGGACAATGGCCTAGGCAGGTAGGTACTCGCAAAGTGTTAATTCAGTACCGTTCATTTTGTTGTCGCATCTGTCGGTATGTGCTAATAGTGTAACGGATGGTGAAACACAACATGTTTCTATATAAACTTGCTAAATAGAAAGTGCGTTATATGGTGTGGTAGTCATCTTGATATAGAATCCTACTTCCTGTTAATATTAGTACCTGGATGACCGAGCTATGCTCGTTTTTTTTTTGGTTTTATATTAACACATATGCTACTTTTTATATGAGTTTAAAAAATCTAAATACTTGACTGCGTATATAGTGAACTTTAAATAGTAATTACACGCAAGTAAAGCTTAAAAAAACCGACTTCACCGCTTTATTGACGATAACTCAAAAACTAGTGATCAGATCTTGATCAAATTTAAATGGGACCACATGGAAAGCACCAGTTATCAAATAAAAATCAATTTCGATAAAATATATAGGGGACCACCTCTGAAGTGTGATCTACCAAACAAAAAGGAATCATCATAATCGATTCATAATTGGCGGAATGATCGCGTAACAAACATAAAAAAAACACAGTCGAATTGAAAACCTCTTTCTTTTTTAAGTCGGTTAAAAAACTAAATACCCGACTGCGTAAATAGTGAAATTTAAACAAAAACTGCAAAAAAGTAAGTCCGGTGGTCTGAAGTAATGTTAAGTTCACCATGGTTTGTCTTGTAGCAAGAGTGCTGGTCGTATAGCTCGTCACAGTGCTTCAAATGATGTCATACGTCGGGCCTTTGGAAGTGCAAACGTCGCGGCTGTTTTAGAGCCAACTGGCTTGATGCGTGACGACGGCAAAAGACCGTATGACACTCATTCCTTGGAAGATGGGTCGGCCTTTAGTGTGGGATGCCACGTGTGTGGACACTTTGGCGCCATCCCATCTTCCTGAAACCACGCTACAAGCTAGTGGCGCAGCTATGGCAGCTGAATCTCTCAAACGGCGCAAGTATTCCAAACTTGACAAAGGTTTTATATTTGTGCCGTTTGGGGTTGGTTTGTCTAAGATACTGATTCGGCACATGACCAAAATGCTGGTTTGTATTTGGGGCAGAGGATAAGCCTTGCTATACAGCGTGGTAATGCAGCAAGCAATTTGGGAACTTTGCCGAACATTAAAGATCGTCTAAACCATCTTTAACCTTTTTTTTATAACTTGTATCTTATTATGTAAATCTATATCTTCTATATATATCAAAATCAATTATGCTACGTGATTGATCTCTAGACAGCCATAAAGGAATAACTATAGGTACATTCAAAAATACATGCATTGATAAACAAACTACCCTCCTTTGCGTCGCGCAGGTGGGTAAAAAATAGGAAAGTTTCGGCTATACTACATTGTTTTACCGGAGGACAATGCTACCTGCCCTTCTTGCAAACGTAGAGTTTCTATCTTTCCTATTGTCTCATAGCGATAACCAATTTGAAACTTTATGCATATGTATTTAATGTCTGTTCTAGACTAGAAGTCGCCTCGCTTGGGGGCTAGTTACAATCACCATCTGACCCCTCACCCTCCATTAGCTTTCTTATAATCTATACTATAATAATCCTTGTTGCGATCGGTTTCAATTCAAAATCGACAAAACATCTAAGAAATAAGGTTCATTTTTGCTTAATTCAATTAGAAACCGCTCTATACAGAGATGTAATCAGAGGTCTGGCAGGTCACTATAATATCATAGAGGTAAAATCTAAACAGTGTTACAATATTATAATCCTTCCCCCACTTCCCACACTGAAGGCCTTCCGAGGGATGAGACGGCCTTTAGTGTGATTTGGATGATAGAATTTTGATTTTAATATGTTTTAAGTGAATGGACGGCAGCCTCACATCAGCCCCGCGAACCAAAACCAAGCTGTATAGGCTGAAAAAGATTGCTTCAAGAAGTAAACATTTGCTTACAACTGATTTTAGGCGCGAGGCGGCGATATGTGGTTCCTACCGCTATAGGCCTGATGCCACCAACTTTTTTGTTTAGTGTACATAAATTTGGGCCTTACAAAATATATGTGACGTCATTATCGACTTGACCTGACAACATCAGGTTAAATGATGATAGGTCTTTTAAAACTCACTAATCTCGCCAGAACTAGCACATTAAAGATCTTTTTATCTAGAATTTGCGGTGATAAGCCATCTAGGCCACCGGCAGAAAAACCTTTAAAAGACAACAGCCGCAGCAATATCCTGAGCAGTCGCCTCAACAATGACGTCATTTTTTTGAGGTGAATCAGGTATATCGAAATTTGTGGCCGCAGGCGGATGTTTGAAACGAAGTGACTGTATCATGTCCGTATTTGAAGGGGCTAAAGTGTCGCTAGAGAACAAGACTCGTGCTGCGTCTGTGATGTCGCCATCACTAATTTTGTTTTCTACAATCTTTTGAATTTGTATTATCCTCCCTTATACGGGACAATAATACACGAATCGAATGAAATGTCTTCCGAAACCATATACCATAAGCAGTTTTCCATTCCTCTATTAATAAGGGACGTTTTGTTGTTGGGATCGAAAGATACGTAAAGCATGGAAAAGTAATTTGAGTTAGCGGACCACTGGTTAGTTTCCTTACTCGACAATTTCACTAATTCATCAGTTTAATCATTAGGCAGTTTCTGAATTCGCCACTAACATTATTTGCCAGTTTGACTAAAGTGTTTTCCTGTTGTATATGTGTCTGTGGAATTCCATAGTCATAATTTTTTTAGTAAGTTATTACAGCGATTAACATTTTAATAGAGTTTCACAGTAGATGAATAAGGCAATTCTCACAAAGTTCTATTCTAGAGGTCGAAACATAATTATCCTTTTTCAAACTTTAGCTGCGAAATATTTAATTGACTACATCGAGATACAAGACCGACCTGTGGTAAACCTGCAACGTCTATGATCATAATGTAAATCATCAATATGATCAATTGACTACATCGAGATACGAGAGCGACCTACAGTTTTAGATATATAACTCTTCATTGTCACAACTTTTAATAATAACTTTTAACGTAAAGTAACTACTGCAACATCAACAAGAGTAACTTTTTTGAAGTGAAAACTGCTTTAGGCGCGTTGAGCACTTTTTGAATGAACAAAAATCATGGAACTCGCGTCATCGTCACCGAACGCTTTCCATGAGCTATATATATACTTTTTAGGTGAATAAAAGCGTGAAAAATGCGTCATCGTCACCGCACGCTTCCCATGAGCTATATATATATATATATATACAGAATAAATATAGCTAGTAATATATAGTTTTCACTTCTATCGGCAGTCCCCAAAGACTGCGCCGCATGTTTTTTTAGTAATTAAGTGATAAAATGTGCAAGTCGCTCGCCTGGTGGTAAGCGTCACTCTTACCATTGTAGTTCAGTGCCACCTAGAGTTTTGCTAAAGAGTCCACTACGAACTTAGTAGATGATACAGACCTACGGTCAATGGTGTGATTACTTGAATGTGGACCCAAATAGCCAGACTAACATGAGGAAATGCCCTACTGATTCCGTTATAATATCCTTTAAAATTACCAACAAATTTTAAACTTCAATCGATAATGCTATATGGTGTCGAGTCAATTAAAAACGACCGTTCGATATGGTATATCGCTTGTTGTTCGATTTAAGTCTCATTAATTTTGACCAAGTTACACTAATTGGACACATGTGTGTCATGATCTGCGTGTTATTCAATACCTAGCGGTACTATACGAAGCAGCACGTGGCAGCCCTGCTGATTAAGGAACAAGACTCAAAATGATCATTACTAAAGAGAGCAGGCGGCTGGTTAAATCAAAATTAACGTTCATTTTTAAGTTCTTGTTCATTTCTTCAGCGTCATTTCCAATAAAGAATCAAATTAGTAACAATTTTATTGTAATACTAGCCGTGCCCCGCGGTTTCGCCCGCTATTATCAAGTTAATAAGTAGCCTATGTGTTAATCCTAGGTATAATCTATGTATATTCAAAATTTCATCCAAATACGTTCAGCCGTTAAAGCGTGAAGAGGGAACAAACATACTTACACACTTACACACAAACTTTCGAATTTATAATATTAGTAGGATAACATAATAACAAATATAACAGGCTATATGTATAATTCATTTATATTATACGAAATTAAACCTAAATATTATTATAGAAATTAAACCTAATATCATTTCACAATTTGCACATACGATCTGTGCCAGCGATAGTCATGCTACGACGTCTACGAGTGCTACGAGCACAGATCTAGGATAGCCTGACTTTACTTTGGAGCTACACAAGTAGGGATCTAATGTTGCGGCAACACGAATCAACCCAGACGCATGACTTGTGCGTATTTCTTTTGATTCATGTTTGCCTAGTACCGCGTAAAATGTGATGCTATTAATTTTAAAATTATTAAGAGGTTGATACTGGAATTTCTCATAAGACGTGTGTTTTTGTAACCGTTTTATTAGGTAGCAAATTCTGGTAAATAAAAATATTCGTCGTCGTAAAAAAAAAAGAAATGTAAAAAAAAAAAAAAAAACATATTTTTTTCTATTTCAAACCATTTTGTATCAGAACCCTGTGAAAGTTATGTTATATACGTATATGAACGAGACTAATGATTTCTTTAGCTTATTCATTTTTCTATGCGGCGGATTTTCACGAAATTAAAATAATACCATAAAAAAACCGGCCAAGTGCGAGTCGGACTCGCGCACCGAAGGTTTCGTATAAACCTGTAGGTATATAAGTTAAAGTTATGGTATTTTTATTGCTAAATAAAATGATAATATAATGTAACTAAACATTTATGCTTTTCGTAATTTTTCCTTTATCTGTGCTATAAGACGTTGATTCGTACCAAATTCCAACATTCTGAGTTCACGGGAAGTACCCTGTAGGTTTTGATTCCCTTGCGAGTGTCGAAAATTTGCAGCATAAACTTTTGTAACTTTAGGCTGTATCTTTTGATTGCATTGGCTTAGAAGTAAGATTTTTTCACAGCTCCAATGGACTGTAGACCTGAGTATTTGATATGAATTTCAGCTTGATACCTACCTACCAAGCGTTCCTGAGAAAAAAGGGTCTTGACAGACAGACAGACGGACAGCAAAGTGAGCCTATAAGGGTTCCGTTTTTTCCTTTTGAGGTACGGAACCCTAAAAATCAGAGATTGCCACGCGTGGCCTTGCGTAACCTTTACATGCAAAAGTGTAAGGAGGAAAATTTGCTGTTTATTAAACGTGCTCGCATTGACGTATATCGGTAAGGTGCGACTTGAACTAAACAGGAAACTAATTGAATAATTGGGCTAAATGTTTAACTACACATTCACACTCACAGCCCCACACTAAGTTCAAAGACTTGTATCGTGGGTGCCGGAAACATTCACATCACACACACATTACATCCAGAACCAGAAGCACAAATATCCTTTGGGAAAGAATTTGTGGTCCTGCCGGGAATCGAACCTAGGACCCACGGCGCAGAGGGCGGAGACCTGTCCACTGCGCCAACTGGGTCGACAAACGCGCCTTCGTAGCATGGCTAGTAGGGATTTATTAAAACAACAACGAATTTGCACCAGTGCATTGGATATTACAGAGGTAACAACACTTTTCTTCAAGGTTGGTTAAAAAGGAGGTAGCTCGTGACCTGGTCTACTAATAATCTTTATAATCGTTATATCTATGCTACATCCTCCTATATAAATCCGAAAGTTTGTGTGTAAGTGTGTGTGTGTAAGTATGTTTGTTCCCTCTTCACGCTTTAACGGCTGAACGGATTTGGATGAAATTTGGAAAGTACATAGATTAAATCTAGGATTAATACATAGGCTACTTTTAACTTTATAATAGCGGGCAAAGCCGCGAGGCACAGCTAGTCCGTTCATAAATGGTAGGTACAGTGCAAGCGAGACACGGCTGCGCTGAGTAACATGCCTGCATTAGCTGTTTTGTTTTGTATTATCCGTATTGTAATGTCACATAATGAATATGTTACGTAATGTTAACGTAATAATTAAATACAAGCAAAGCTTAAAAAAACCGACTTCACCGCTTTTTCTTCGGAACCTTGATCAGATTAAATTTATTAAACGCGCATTATTGACGATAACTCAAAAACTAGTAATCGGATCTTAGTCTAATTTAAATGAGACCATATGGAAAGCACCAGCTTTGAAATAATAATTAAACGCAAGCTAAGCTTAAAAAAACGACTTCACCCCTTTATATTCGGAACCTTGATCAGATTTAATGTATTAAACACGCATTATTGACGACAACTCAAAAACTAGTAATCGGATCTTAGTCTAATTTAAATGAGACCATATGGAAAGCACCAGCTTTGAAATAATAATTAAACGCAAGCAAAGCTTAAAAAAACCGACTTCACCGCTTTATATTCGGAACCTTGATCAGATTTAATGTATTAAACACGCATTATTGACTATAACTCAAAAAGTAGTGTTCAGAGCTTAATTAATCTAATTGAAATGGGACCATATGGAAAGCATCAGCTTTGAAATAAAAAAATAATCATTAAAATCGGCTCACAACGAAAGAAGTTAAACAAGTGAAAACTTCTTTAGGCGCGTTGAGCACTTTTTGGGTGAATAAAAATCATGGAACTCGCGTCATCGTCACCGAACGCTTTCCATGAGCTATATGTACGCTGTGTATATATGTGTACTTTTTGGGTGAACAAAAAGCGTGAAACTCGCGTCATCGTCACCGCACGCTTCCCATGAGCTGTATGTATACTGTGTACATATATATTATATACTAGCTGCGCCCCGCGGCTTTGCCCGCGTAAGTCCCGGACCAGCCAGAATTCGGGGTTAAAAAGTAGCCTATGTCCTTTCTCAGGCTCTAGAGTATCTGTGTACCAAATTTCGTTTAAATCGGTTCAGTAGTTTTAGCGTGAAAGCGTAACAGACAGACAGAGTTACTTTCGCATTTATAATATTGGTAAGGATAGTAAGGACTAGTAAGGATAAGGATAGTTTTCACTTCTATCGGCAGTCCCCAAAGACTGCCCCGCATGTTTTTATTTGTAGTTGATATTTATGTTCAACGTTGTTAATCTGAATTGATGGATCTTCATAATAAACGGCTAATCTCTCGTGCTAATCTTGTATTGTAAAAGCCAGTTGTTTTGTATGTAAACATAAAGTATGAATACTGTGGTGTGTTTAGGTAGAGATAACTGTAGTTATATACCTAAATACTAAGATCTGTAGATCTTTATGCAAAATTAGATGAAGTGGCATGCAGAGTCGCGTAATGTAAAGAGTATTAGGTTTTTAAAGATTATTATTAGATTATAGCTTATACATGCATAAAAACAAAAAAGCCGTTTTTGAGATAGACCCCGGGACAAAATAGGTCTAAAACAGAGACCAAATCGTTATTTTCCAACATAGATTTTTTTTAAACCGGTTTCGTATTCTACTTGTTAAGCCCTTTTTAACGATACCCCACAAAGATTGATAAAAAAATAAAAAATAGTTTGCTCCCCACTTCCGTTAATGGGAGCCCCCTTAATATTTTCATTTATATAATTTTAAATGTAATTTCTAGCTTTGGGCCGTAGTTTCACATATTCTATGAGAATTCGAAGTCATTCGCTTATATGGTTTAGACGCTAGATGCCTCCCATAGACGGACGGACGGACAGATAAAGTGCTGAACGTCCCAAGTCAACTTAGAGATCTCGCTTCGCTCGATCAATAATAATAAATTTGTTTAAATTATCGGCCCTAGTAAAACGTTAATAGTTCTTGTGATTAATAAATTATGATTTTTGTGAAAAATCAACCATAGGTAAAAAGTAAATTCAAATAATTTAATTATCGTAAGCATACACTGCCGTCATAATGAAAAAAAGCAGTAACTGCATTTTTGACAAAATTAAGTTATATACATTATCGGAATCAGGAAAAATAGACGGGTCTATTATTGTTATTTATTTTACATTCTAACGCAAGCTACTAAATCTTACGTTTAATTTAGACGCATCTGCCACAAGTCAAAACATATACTTAACAATAGCAAAGACATTTCTGATGTATACAACTCAGTTTTGTCAAAAATATCAGTTATAGTCTTTTTTTCTTATGACGGCAATACAGGTCTTCATAAATATATTGTGCGCTATGTTTTGCCTCATAGGGCATATAATAGAGCATATAATAAAATATTTTAAGTAAGTAGACTTTTTTTTTTTTTTTAGGCTAGTGTTTGACCACTATCTCACCTGATGGTAAGTGACGATGTGATCGAAGCTGGTAAACACACTAGACCTGGAATACGCAGGCTCTCAAAAACTAGTGGCAAAATAAATATTTTGATAAAACCCCGATGACGCTCTATCTGAAAAACAGCTGCTTCATCAAACATAGCTAAGAACACTCCCGACTAATTAACCTTTCAAACAAAAAAAAAATAAATCTGTTCATTCGTTCGGGAGCTATGATGCCACAGACATACACACACACACACGGACAAAAATTGACCGGTCGGTCAATTGGGGCATAGTTTTTTTTTATATTTACATTAATACTAGCAACATAAGTTCCGAGGGAATTCCAGAATAAAGAGTAGCCTGTGTTAATCCAGGGCGTCAGCTCTTCCATACCAAATTTCATCAAAATGGGTCCAGCCATTTGAGCGTGAAAAAAACATATACACTCACAAACTTTTGTCTTTATAATATTAGTGTGTTACTTTAATATTAGAAGCCCCGTTTCTCAGTGTGGTGAGGCGTACAGTTTTAGTTCCCTATAGAGTCCAGACAATGATATCAAACTGATATACTGTTCAAAACAAACCCACCAAGCACAACACAAACAATGCTGTTTAATGTTAAACATTGTTGCTTTCACCTCGATCTACCAAGGTAAATCATATCATCGTCATATTCGTATCTATTGCCAATTAAATTGCAGATAAAAGCCGAAGGTTTGTCTCCTATCTCGATGTCTATAAAAATGCGTTTTATGCCTTTTTAATGTCATTTTGAAAATCTGTAATTTTGTTATGTGACATTTTGCCATCGAGATAGGAAACAAACCTACGTTTCTACAACATCCTTGCATTTTGCATTTTCGACATTATCCGCCTTATATACCATATACCTGTGATCAACTCGTATATACTATTTATTGTACTGCCTGTTAGCTTAGTTTGCGCGCTAAGCAGCGGTATCAGGTTCGATTCCCGGCTGGAACACATTTTTTCTCCTCAAGGAAAATTTGTATTTCTGATTCTGGTTATGGTGTGATGTGAATGTTACTTACGAGTTTGGCTATGAGTTTGAAAGCGTTTTTTAAATGTATTATATATAGTAAGCAATTAAATTCAGTGGAGACCGCGACTCGGCAAACGTAGCACAGGACGCCCGTCGGCCAGGTGGAGCGACGACCTCCGAAAGGAGGCCGGCAGAAACTGGATGAGAAGAGCCGAAGATCGGGCTCAGTGGCGTTCATTAGGAGAGGCCTATGTCCAGCAGTGGACAAAAATAGGCTGATGATGATGATGAAGATATTAAAAAAGTATTTAAGATTTTAAAAAAAAATTAAAGCAATTGTCTACGAATACTATGATAGCTGCTAGTAAAGTGGTTCTTTGAGCGGGATCGCTGCCTAGCCAAACAAAAAATGACTCTTGTTAAGATGGGCGAACAAAATAACGTAAACACTAAGGAACTAAGAAGGTGATTTTCTAAATCCAGCTTAGCAGCTTAGCATCTTTGAATCTTGGCCGTGTTACGGTTAACTGACATACTACGGTAAACCGATTACTTAACCATCCAAGACATACATGCGCAGTACGAGTATATATATCTACCCTACAGTCAACAATATTACATCAATATCGTTGTCTACACGTCTGTAAATAACTGACAGAGTTCCCCTTTGGCACACTGGCGCACGTCAAAACGTGATAGATGTGTTACAGGTGAAATAACTTGTGTGTACACAACTTTGTCGCACCTTATGTCAGATATCCTTCTTCTTCTACTTTCGTATGAAAGTAAACAGTCCCCTAGCAAAAAACCAAAACGCATTGTCTCTATTCTATCAAAAAACGATCTCTAAATGTAACAGGCCTTAAAACCCTTCCCAAAAAAGGAGGAGGTACTCAAGTCGACTGTATTTTTTTTTCTATGTGTATTACCTCATAAGCATCGAGATAGGAAACAAACCTACGGTTTGTAAATTAGCCACAACATCCTTGCTCATAAGTTCTCTCCACGTGAGCCGATTTTTTAGTTTGAAAGATGTTGCTTTCTAATTGGTCCCATTCAAATTTGATCAAGATCTGATCAGTAGTTCTTGAAATATTGTCAATAATGCCTATTTTGTGACGAATAATGCGTACTTTGACGATGTTCTCGTTTACCCGACTTCAAAAGTAACCTCATAACTTCTTTCCTTGTGAGCCGATTTTGATGATTGTTTTTTTATTTATTTTTATGTAGTCCCATTGAAATTTGATGAAGGTCTGATCTCTAGTTTTTGAGTTATGGTCAATAATGCGTGTTTATACATTAAATCTGATCAAGGTTCTGATGATAAAGCGGTGAAGTCGGTTTTTTTAGGCTTTGCTTGCGTTTAATTATTTCAAGCTTTGCTTGCGTTTCAATTATTATAGAATAGAGACGAAGCGTTGGTTTTTGGCTAGGGGGGCTAAGGAGGATATCGTAAGTAGATACTTACGTTTATATAGTATTGGCGCCCTACTGCCTACTGCGATAATTATCGTGGCACAATGAACGTGGATAATGAATGGTCGCATTAACATGCGTCTGTTTTGTACAATACGACCAGATCGTTGTCGCGATGTAATTAGGGTTGTCAAAAATTTATTTTAATTGGCCAACAAATTAAAGTAATATGAACTGATTGGTGAGATGTTTATTTATTCCAAGACCTAGTTTACAATATAAATATTCAAGTTTAAAAAAGGTTAGAGTTAGCTTAGTTATTGGTGAGCTTAATTTTGACCATTAATTTTTAGTAAGATTTTAGAGCACCCCTTGATGAAGCCCCCTCATTTATGACTAATGAAAAACAATGTCTGGTTTGTTATATCATATATAAATGAACAGCAGTTGGACCGATTAATAAGATCTTTGAGAGAATAACTATTAAAAAAAACACCAGAAAAAAAAACTCTATTGTATGATGACAGAAAAGCATTTTTTGATGACAATTCGAGAATTTACTGGTTCAAAACAGATTGAAAAAAATACAAATGGTTTTAGTTTTAATTTTAGAAGAAAGTAGTTATCTATTATCCTATGTATGATGATAACATTCGAATTAACCGTTCAAAAGATCTTGACTATTCAATAAATGCTTTTGTAGCCTTCATGCAAAATACAAATAATTATTAGTATAAAAAGTATTAAGTTTATGATTCTAAAAATTTATATACTTAAGCAAAATAAAGACTGGCTACTGGTCGTTACCAGTAGTTACCAGTAGTGTAGAGCCTATATTTTGGATAATATTTTGTAGAACTTTGATTCTACAAAAATAATATTAAATCAATTGTGATAATTGAAACGCGAGGAAAGCTAAAAAACCGACAATAAAGATATAAAGATAAGATACGATAAAAAAGACTTAAACTTCGGTTTTGGCTTGACCGATTTCGATAAAATTTATATGGGACCACATCTGAAGTATATATACTCTACCATACAAAAAAAACATCAAAATCGATTCATAATTGGCGGAGATATCGCGTTACATACATACAAAAAAAAAACTTGAAAACTGACCAGCATTATCGTTTCGTTTTTTTTTTCAAGGTAGGCGTGTAGTTTTTTGGACATGCTGGACGCTCACAATTACAGAGCCTATAAGTAATCCTATCTCGTGCTCACGCTGTTTTCACTTTCGACGTTGATTTACCACTGATTCCCACATAACCACCCGCAGGCTTGCACCAGCACTTCTATCGATAGATCGAACCAAACGCATAGACCCGACCTTGGTTTCACGGCCCAACGGGCAGCTAAGCTACGGCCGCGGCCACCCTACACCCTACTTTGTATATACATAAGTACTCTATATATCTAAATCTAGTTATCTAAGGGGAATAAGGGTAGCCCTTAAGGCCCCTCAGTATTTTACGGAACAACAAGAGGTAGGTTCGGGGAAAACTGCTAAAGGTATTCAGATGAGCATGTAATTACAGGAAAGGAACTCATTGCCTGCGTCTTTGTTCCCTGAACGGTACTATCTGGGTGTCTTCAAGTCTAGAGTGAATAGGTATCTTCTAGGCAAGCATGTCACATCTTCGGCTGCAACTTTCGATCAGGTGAGATAGCGGTCTAATGCTTGCCTTGTCTTAGCATATAAAAAAATGGAATAAAAAAAATCTTAATGGTTTTCTTTTTTAGTGATTGATCCTCTTTCTTTGACGCATAAAATAAATCAAATCAATCACAATTGAATCTGTTTAGAATTACGCAAAAAATATTTGATACTTTTTTATATATTTCGATTTATCTTTGAAGTATTTCTAGGTGGAAATAACAAAAAAAAAACAATAACTAAAAAGAGGATCAAATTTTTTTTTATAAACCAATTAATTGAGTAAGTTTATGGTGAAAATGCTCATTAACAATAGATAAATTCGATTTTAGAGGATCAAATAATATTGCCTCTTTCAGATGTCCTGGAATAATTTATTCATCGGCGATAACCCTAAAACAGCGGCGCAATTGGCTTTCTGATAACGTTGTAAAAACTGACAGAATAATTTGAATACTTACAAGCTACACACATAACAACAGGGAAATACCTGCTTTACGTTTTAGACTGCCGTTTACTATCTTTTGAACATGTTCCTTAAAGATCTAGGGCCTGCCTCTTTTCTTTTTTTTTGTGTTATATGTAAAGCATAGCATTTTTTCTTTCTATGTATAAATAGGCGTGCCACGCGGCTTCGCCCGCGTTTATCAAGTTGAAAAGTAGCCTATGTATTAATCCTAGATATTAGCCATGTGCATTCCAAATTTCATCCTAATAATTAATTAATCATTAATAATATTATTAATTAAGATTGATTAATTATGATTAATTATGGTTGTGATTCTGTGTGTGATGTGAATGTTTTCGGCACCCACGACACAAGTCATCGAACTTAGTGTGGGGCTGTGAGTGTGAAAGCGTTTATGTTTTAAAAAAAATAATCGAATGTTTATGTATAAACGTGTAATTATGTTAATTTAGCGTTATTTATTACGTGTGCTGTAACAGCAAAATGTATCTGGACGAAATTCGGAATGTGTATATATATAATATTAACATATATAATAGGCTACTTATCAATATAAGTAACGCGGGCGAAAACGTTAATAGAATTTACGTACAATTTACCTGTATTTAATTCATAAAGGGAAATAACTGTGAAATTGCTGTATAATAGCTATTATAATGAGTTTAACTCAACCAGAGAAAATTTAATAATCAGTTTATTAATTTACAATGTGATTAATGCCCGGCTCAAGATATAAAACATAGTTGGATTAATTTTGATATCACTTAGGTAATATAAGAATGAGAGTGAAGTTATGAACCTTTAATTGGATAATCTTTAGAGCTTAGACTTAGGTAATAAAACAGAGCAGTTATTTGAGTGTTCTAGATAATTAATGCGCAATTCGTACTCTACTTACTAACTATGAGTATACTAGCCGTGCCCCGCGGCTTCTCCCGCTATTATCAAGTTTAAAAGTAGCCTATGTGTTAATCCAAGGTATAATCTATATCCGTTCAGCCGTTAAATCGTGAAGAGGGAACAAACATACTTACACACTTACACATTTACACACTTACACACAAACATTCGGATTTTAAAAATCTAAAAAGTCATCTTTTTTAAATACCTCTTTCTCACAGACATAAAATAAATCGAATCAATCGTCATTTTCATCTGTTGAGAACTACGTAAAAATGATTTGATACTTTTTTATATAATTCGATTAATCTTATAAAGTTCTAGGTGGAGGAAAGTTGTGGGCGGGTAAAGTTTCTAGGTGGAAATAAAAAAAAACAACCTTAACCTATTTATAAAAAACATCAATTATAAAAAAAAGACCAATAACTATAAAAGAGATCACAATATATTTTTTTTTATTTGTGACAGTCTAGTGTTTGACCACTATCTCACCCGATGGTAAGTGACGATGTAATCGAAGCTGGTAAACACAATAGACCTGGAATACGCAGGCTCTCAAGGATAACTGCCGGAACACCGTATTTGGCTTGGCGGCAGACTTTCAACTTGATGGTGGTAAGCTACTTTGGTAGCAAGCCAGGCGAAAATTGGTGTCCCAAAAAAATAAAATACAAATCTTCCCAGAAATCTCCGGCTCCATAATAGAACATACATTAAAGTACAATCAGAATACAAAGCCTCCATTTTTGAAATCAGTCAATGAATATCATTGAATTGCTTCGATATGCGTAATACAAATAAAAAATATGGTTTATAAATATTATAAATGCGAAAGTTTGTGTGTGTGTGAATGTTTGTTACCACGTATCACCGTAAGTACTTAACCGATTTTAATTAAATTTGTAATGTAGGTAGCTTTTACTCTGGATTAGAACATAGGCTATTTAATCATCATCATCATCAGCGGGCGTACCGCGGGACTCAACTAGTATGGTTTATAATATTATAATAGTGACTACCTCGTTTCCTGAACAAATTATGTGGTAAGAGCATAATAATGTTTTGTATGTGTTTAATGTGTTTACAATTTAATGTGTTTATTTAACACAGTGATTGCTGTAAATTGCTACATTAGTAGGTTGGTATTTGTGGGAAATAATTTAAAATGGATACAATATTATTATTGTAACATTGTGTTTTATTCTGTGCAGTTTGCTCGCGACTGACTTTTATTTAGATAATATAATTTTTAACGGTTATTTATCCAATTATTTACAGTAAAGATCCCTCTTTTTTCCTTCCATTTAGAACTGGGGTAGGTACTACAGAGAGCAATTAAATTTTATTACATATTAGAAATATAAAAATTCAAATTGAAATAAATAATTCAGAGAGGCAATCCGCCAGCATGATGGGAACGCTACACACTGGTAGTGGGCTTGAGCACTTGAGTTATCTATAAGCTCGATGTCTTGAAGGTAACTTAGATTATTATGATTAAAATATTGTATATACTTGAAATATATGATACTAGGTGGCAGCACTTTCCTTGTTGTTGTAACTGAGTATTCTTGCCAAATGTTCTGTGTGTCGAAGAAAATAAATAAGTTTTTGTACTGTTTCTAAATAATTGTTTTCAATCAAAAACCCATAACCCAATATTTTTTTTTTAAATAATGAATGTATATATATTTTTTTATTACTAAATACGGGCCTATCGTATAAATATTATAAATCCGAAAGTTTGTGAGTAAGTATGTGTGTGAGTGTGTAAGTGTGTTTGTTCCCTCTTCACGCTTTAACGGCTGAACGGATTAGGATTAAATTTGGAATGTACATAGATTATTCCTAGGATTACCACATAGGCTACTTTTTAACTTGATATTACGGGCGAAGCCGCGGGGCACGGCTAGTTGCCTATATTTCCTAAAACTAAACTAAAATTACATATATCTATACGGCAAAGACCTAAGTTACCTACAAGTCATCGAGCTTATAGGTAACTCAAGTGCTCAAGCCCAGTTAGTAGCGTTCCCATGTTTTATACATACCCACAATTTAGTCTTTATAAAGTTCCTGTAATCTATCTATATTACTTATATAAAAATCAATGCCACTTTTCGTTGTTATTTTATAACTCAAGAACGGACTCACCTATCCAAACCAAATGTTTAGGCTTTGTTTGGACTATTTAGTAGATGGTTTATGTGAAGTTTGCACAAAATCGGTCGAGCGGGTCTTCATTTATCACACCCGGGCGAAGCCGGGGCCGCTAGGACGATATAAAGTTTACATAATCACTGTGTAATTTATTGTAAAACATCTGAAGCCTTTACTACTAGACAATGTATAGTTGTGATTGAAGATGAATTACCTGCTTTATGATACTTGTATCACCTGCCGTTACATAATGTAAAGATTGTTTAATTAACTATATTCCCAACGTGTGTTGTATTACATGTTATGGGAAAGTACAATCGACTTTCTCACCTATGTTTTATAGTTTATTATGTTTTTCAAGTTAAAACAGAGAGGTGGCGTTAAATTGTAAATCTTTCTACATAATAATACTAGCCGTGCCCCGCGGCTTCGCCCGCTATGATCAAGTTAAAAAGTAGCCTATGTGTTAATCCTAGGTATAATCTATGTACATTCCAAATTTCATCCAAATCCGTTCAGCCGTTAAAGCGTGAAGAGGGAACAAACATACTTACACACTTACACACAAACTTTCGGATTTATAATATTAGTAGGATAGTAGGATGTAGTAGTTAATAAGTATTCATGTTTCATACATTAACTAAAATTGCTGAGTGGAGCTGTGCAATTTTAGAATTTTTTATTTCGTTTCACCTGTCCCTTTATCTGTCGGTCTGTAATCAAATCTTGCAAGCTAAATTAGACCCACTTCCCGATGTCTGATTGAACAAATTTTCACAAATTTGGTGTAATTATGTATCTTTGGTGAAAATACAATGATATGGTACCATTGTGCTGGTCTGATGAGATGAAAGACGGCCGTAGCAACTTCTGAACTAAACAAGTTAAACCCATCCAGTTTGGGCTCGTTTGATTCGTCTTGACAAGTTCTCTGGTTATGTAACGTTTTAGAACATTTTTATTTATAACTACAAACAGGTTGATTTAAAAAAAAACTATTGAAAATATTACTTGTTACCAGCTTTTATTTACCTTGCAATGTTTGTAAGTGCGAGTCATATCTTGCAACTGAATTTTAAAGCAGTTATCTTCAACCGATTGAGATGAAATTTTGCATACATGTTTAGTATAAATGACAATGATATGACAATTGGTGCTAATTCTGTTGAGCACCGAACTAAACTAAACTAAAAATAAACTAATTTAAGTCAAAGAATACCTAAACGCTATTCTAATTTTACGTTGAACTTAATTTAAAAGTTGAAATGACAGGACTAAAACTAATTTTAGGCTAGTTTAGTCTAATTCTGGACAACAGAATCGGCACCATTGCATAGTTAGCTAAGTGACGTCATTCTAAATCCAATAATATGTCGGACGGCCCAAGACGGCAGGTTAGTTATTTTTTGTGCATGATTATGTTATGGGTATCAAATGGGTTTATTAAGTAGAATACGAATAAAACAATAAAAAACTCATAAAATATTGATTTTCACGCAGCCGGGTTATTTGGTATGACTTGTTAACAACCTACGAAACACGTAACAGATAGCACTCCAAAATTACAAAACGACTTCCGCCGATAATAAGTAAATAGCTTTGAACAGCAATGTTCTATTATCTAGAAGTAAGCATAAATAAGCATAAGTACCTACCATAGGTATCGGTTGTGTCACTCTACTCTAAATTACTTGAAAAGTTATATCTATTTTCCCCATCGAGATAGGAGAAACATATGGGTTACTTAAAATTCGCTATGTAGTGCTTATTGATAGTAGCTTGAACAAAAGACTAACACGTCCTTAAGTGGTACGTATTATAGTATACCTACGTTCGATAGTATCCATCGATGTTTGACGTACATATACAGTACAATGTGAAGTGGTATATTTAGTGCAATTGTCAAGGTGCTTCTTTATGCGGGTAACTACCTAAGTAGGTACAGACAGTGCAGCGGTCAATAGATGGTGATGGCGAAGGGCGGTTAGGCATTCAAATAAACTATTAAAAAATAATATATAATATATACTATCAAATAATATTACTAAATTAACACTAACGACATTGAACGCAAACATTAATTATTCAACGTGATTTGTGATCTTGATCAAATTTAAATGGTTCATTCCCGGTCGTCCCCACACGGTCGTCCCCACTGGGTATGAGTGGGAAAAAAAAGTTTCGTTCGTCCCCAGTGGTGAAGATTGGAACTTTTTATATGGGACTACATAGAAAGCATCAGCTTTCTAATAAAAAAAGAATCATCAAAGAAGCTGAGCTGGAAAGAAGTTATGAGGTAACACGCATAAAAAAAAGAACAAAAAATCAGTCAAATTGAGAACCTCCTTTTTTTCAAGTCGGTTAAAAACGAGCCAAACTGCGCTCCGGCTAATCAAAAATGTTTGAAGCTATTATTCGTGAGTTCTCTCTACAAACTGCTATAGTTAATTCATGATGTAAGATAGATTTCAAGTAATGAGGTTACGGAGTCTAAAGTATCAAAACAAAATCTAAAAATTGACAATACATACCTAATCCTAATATTATACATTAACTTTATTATAAAAATATCTCGTGTCACGGTGTTTGTGGTCGCACTTCGTCGAAACGGCTAGACCGATTTTGAATAGGCCGGAGAGTACCCACCCTGTATACATACACCCTGTATATATCCTACATCCCCATTTTTTTATCGCTATTTTAGTATTTTTGTATGAACAATAAACATGCAAAAAAAAAATAGTATGTTATTAAAGTACTAGGCGACCATAATCGTGAAAGAGGTAAAACACTTTTTCTAAACGTGGCATTGCAACGCATGCCGGGTACGGCTAGTATATTATATGCAATAATAATATGCACCTTTTTATGCCAGTATAAACGGTATAACATGATTACAACATACAATATACAAATCAAACAAGTCAATATGACGACCCAGTTGGCGCAGTGGACAGGTGTCCGCCCTCTACGCCGTGGGTCCTGGGTTCGATTCCCGGCAGGAGCACAAATTCCTTCCCAAGAGATATTTGTGCTTCTGGTTCTGGGTGTAATGTGTGTGTGTGTGATGTGAATGTTTCCGGCACCCACGATACAAGTCTTTGAACTTAGTGTGGGGTTGTGAGTGTGAATGCGTTTAATATACAAAAAAAAACGCGACTCCGAAAAAGTGAACTTTTTTCTACCGACTTCACAAAAAAGGAGGAGGTACTCAAGTCGACTGTATTTTTTTATTTGTTTTACCTCGTAACTTATTTTCACGTGGACCGATTTGTTTTCTTTTTTGTTTGAAAGTTGTTGCTTTCCAATTGGTGCCATTTAAATTTGATAAAGATCTGATCATAGCTCTTGAAGTGTTTAGTACATCTAATCTGATCAAAGTTCCGAAGATAAAGCGGTGAAGTCGATTTTTTTAAGCTTTGCTTGCGTTTAATTATTATTTACACTTTTTCGTTAACATAATCTATTATGCGATCATAATAGATCGTATATCATTAATTATGAGTATGTATTGAAAATTTAATTAAGAATGATTGCTAACTAACTATAGATAGTTATAGATCCTAAATGGACATTCTAAAAGAAAAATAGCGAATTCGTTTTTTTTTTTATTTTGGCCTCAGTCTTGTGCTTTTAGCCAGTAATAATATATTTCAAGTGTATTTCGTGTTTAAAGTCCTAGTCACAAGTCAAAGTCAAGTAAAAGAGTCAGGTCCAGTCTTAGTCAAGTCATGACCTCCCTATAAAATTATTACCACTTCACAGTGGTATAAAATTTTACTACAACTTTTATTGGAGTTTTGGAGCGAAGGCATAAATCACGTTTTTGAACTTTGTATGATTTGTCTACACTTATGCATGTTTGCTAAGTATTAACGGTTAATAATCTACCATTATTACACATTAACACTCGAAGAATCACAGGTTGTGGAAAATTATAAAATCAACAACGCCATTTTCTCACTTTCGCGGCAAAACTCCAAAATTCGTTGACTTTCATTGTATTACATTATATAGTCTTATCGCCATATAGAATTTTGATTCCTATCGTCTTAAGTGGCATTCGTAAGATTCCTAGAGTGCCATAGAGGAACAAACATACGAACACACCGACACAGGCTGATAAACACAATTATCCACCTTTGGCTCGCAGCAGATTACATAAGCTAAACGTTAGTCTGACGAACTTCTTATAAGATCTGCAGAATTATGTACCGTCATCTGATGCTAATAATGATGTAAGGAACAATCAATGAGACTGTGCAATTGTTTGTAAATTAGTACATCAACGATTCATTTGTTTTCCAAAACACTCCGATGTAATTTCGTCAAGAGATATGCAAAACAACATCCGAACATTCAAGTGATTGAATTAATATTTATTTTTAAAAACCTGTGTTCTCTTAGAATGTATCTTCATTCTAAGGTAATTATTTATACTAATTTTGGGTTTGAGCAGTTTTTATCATATCTCAATAAATTTCTTTTTAATTTTGGTATAATAAAATTTAATATTTTGGACAGTATTGAGCATTGTCTTTCAAAGTGACAATGCTGACATTTTGGGTACTTTACCAACTGGCAGCGGTCTTTTAGATTAAGTTTTGTACATATTTATCCTAGTTATAATTATTTTTGGTTAGATTTAATAAATTCTTAGTTTAATATCTATATATATATAATTCTACTGTACGTGTGTATGTCACTGAACTCCTAAACGGCTGGACCGATTAGAATGATTTTTTTTGTATGCGTTTGGGTGGCGCCCTGGATGGTATAGATTCACAAAACAGCCCGGCATATGGCGCTGCAGGGGTTGAACACGGGCGAAGCCGGGGCGAATTACTAGTAGTCTTATAAAATGTTAAGTGGTTTTTTTTTTCAGAACTGCTATCTACGGTTGAGCACAAAATGAATTACATTAGTTGGTAACATTAATGTAAACAATAATAACAGATCTCAATTAAAATAAAAAATGTCTAAAGGTAAAAAACAAACAAATAAATGTCGTTTTTAAGTAAACAAATAACGTCAGTTTTCAATTTCAACTAAGGTATACCTTGAATAGGTAAGTAGATACACGAATAGGTAAGTTATATTAAAGGAATATGACATCATTATAAAAAATATTTATAACAGAGTGAGTACATGAAATTTGGATGAAATTTATGGAATTGTATATTACTAGCGACCCGCCCCGGATTTGCACAGGTGCTACATCTTTGTGATCAATGATTACATCTTTCATGTTTATGTTTTCCTAGTACTTTTACTAAATTCGGCTGTTCATAAGATTTTTTTTTTTCTTGCATAATTTTTTTTGTTAATTTATATTCATTCTGATTGAATTTAAACCATTCTTGAATCCACCTGTACACACAAAAAAAACATAAAATTCGGTTTATCCGTAGGTATAGGAGGAGTTCAGTCACATAAACACGTATAGAACAATTATATATATTGTGCACTACTTACCTACCGTAATTAGTAAGTAAGTAGTGCACAATCCAGCAGGGGGTTGTGGGGTGCCTTAGAATAGACAACTGAGCAGAATAGAAACCAAAAAAATTGTTTTTCTTTCTTCAAGTCTAGATTTCTTTTAATTACTAACTGGTAAGTAAATTGTGGCGCAGACAGTTTAGTAGTAACTGTCAAGTAAACTATGGTAACTTCTAAGACAGCTGCTAAAATAATAGCTTATGACTGCTACGAATGCTAAGTGCTACGGAATCATTGAACTAACATGTGACGAGAGGTCACGAGAGGTCACAGCTATTCATGAATTACGAGAATGTAAGACACTTACCTACTCCTAACAAAAGTTGATTTTACTGCTAAACAAATGTATTAAACTCATATACCTACTTAGGTATTAGCAATATCTAACACCTACAGCTACCTAGGTAAGTAGCATTGTAGTAATTATTGAACAGCTGTGACCTCTCGTGACCTCTCGTCACATGTTAGTTCAATGATAACGTAGCACTTGGCATTCGTAGCAGTTATAAGCTATTATTTTAGTAGCTGTCTAAGAGTTGCATACATACATAGTTAAATTGAAAGCTACTACTAAACTATTTACACCACAGTTTACTTACCAGTAAGTAAGGCAAAAAAAGTTTTTGAGTACACAAAAAAAAATCTACTTAATTGTCGATTCTAAACCATCTTCTGCAGGATTGTGCACTACTTACCAATGACAGTGTATATAAATATTTTCAATTCGCTTTACATAATACACATACGAGAGTCGCTATTTTCCAAGAGCGATTCATTGACTTTCATGAATTCATGATTGTCTCCTTAGCTCAGTCAATGGGCCTCTATGTAAATATTTTTTCTATAAGGTTTACTTCTATAGACACAGTGTTATACTTAACAGGTGTGCCTTTGTTACCGCGGCTTAAGAAGGATTTACTTTCATGAGTGCCTCTTTGGGGCCACGGAATAGATGCTGTGTTTGGGGTCCAAGTGAATAAACGATTTTATAAAAAAAATATTGAATAGCATTTTTTAGGCTTATCAGGCGGGTCTTTCGCCTCGTACCTACCTGCCTACATTTTACCTACCTACATTTAACATGTGGCGCTTTGATCCGAGCCCGATTGTCATCACAGGCGATAATAGAGCGTATGCCGTAGTACATAGTGGCCGAGTTTAGCGGAGTAAATATATGGCGGTTATGCAAGATCGCGCGTGCCAGACATACATTTCTAAGATTTTCTGTAAATTTCTCGTGATAGTGATATCAACATTTTGTAATCATCAAATGAATGTTAAAAAAAATTCTGTTAGTATTTTTTGTAACACATTTTGGCAATAAAAGATTTATATAACATTTTGTATTTGAATGTTTTAGTTTGGATTTATATTTAAACTAACGCGGGCCTGTGCGTTAAAAGGCAGAAGCAGAACCAAGTCCGGGTAGACAGCCCGGCAGCAATGGGTATCGTGTTCGATTCCCGGTAGAGACACAAGTTAAGCCCCTATAGTTTTAATAAATTCCTCCATGGAAGTAGTTTCGCACAAGGAAAAATATTTCTTTCGTTGAAACCTTAACAATAATTTCTTTGTACGTAACCATAATACGTAGCCATAGTTTCGTAAAAAGAAGAAAAGTTCTTCCATCTAAACTTGTTACGTAAAGGAAGAATAATTCCTCCACCGAAACCAGTTACTAAGCTACGGTTTCGTAGACGGCCGAAGGGGTTTTCTCCGCAAGGGAAATTTGCGTATCAGGTTCTGAGTATAATTGTTTCTGTGATGTGAATGTTTCCGGAGCACCGGATTACTATGAAACATAAACGCTTTCACACTCACAGCCCCACACTAAGTTCAATGAGTGGTGTAGTGGGTGCCGGAAACATTCACATTATACAAACAATCACAACTAGAACCACAAATTTTCCTTGGAGAGAATTTTATTATCAAAAACAGCCCATATTATGTTTAAAAATCCGAGAAACTAAAATACTGAAGTGTGCTGATATTAAAAGTAAATTTTATCGATTTCTTATCGACTCGCTTGTATAGTTCTCGATGCTGGCTTACATTTAAATTAGTATGTTTTTAATATCGAGTATATTCTCGAAGGTATTTCACAACCGGTACTACTGATGTAAACTATTTTACTAACCGAATTCAAAAAAAGGAGGGGTTCTCAATTCGAATGTATTTTTTTTAATGTTAACTCTGCATTTTTTTCATTTTCATTTGAAAAACAGTTAAAGAAAAATTAAAAAATCCAAAGATAATTTTCAAGTACCACTTAATACAGTTTATCATCTTATTTTTATTTTATTTTTCACAATATAGCGTCTGGTTGTTGTCACATAGAATTTTTACAATTGTCATGTCTTTAGAAACATTGACAAGATTAAGACAAATCGATTAAAGTAAGAATCATCAAAATCGGTCCCTCTTTTTGTTTTTAGAGCGCCACAAGGGAACAAACAAACATACATACATAGG
Source organism: Lomographa bimaculata (assembly GCA_948107665.1). Classification (NCBI taxonomy): domain Eukaryota; kingdom Metazoa; phylum Arthropoda; class Insecta; order Lepidoptera; family Geometridae; genus Lomographa; species Lomographa bimaculata. Next base: position 8,137,585 of record OX403604.1, on the reverse strand, counting down.
CACAACATGCAAACACATTACCCCCTTTTAAAAGTATTTTGCGAATCGAGACCAGTTTCCATTCTATGGGTCCAGTTCCTACCACTCTCGACCGCACTAAAACTTACCAACAAATGACAGTGGGTAAATGTTTAAAAATACGTTTAAGGGAGATGATGTAATGCGGTCCTTCCTAGTTTTTCAATAGATTTTATTTTCGCTGATAGTAGTTTCTATCTCTGTTAGTTCGTACTTCGTATCACCTACAGATCATGACCTTGTTTGTTTTATTATGATATGTGATATTTATTACCTCATTCTACCGAATAAATGATAAATGGGGGAGTTTTGCCGCGGAAATAAAACAAATGGCGTTGTTGCCTTTGTATTATTTTCCATTATAACAAGTGTTTCATCATCATCATCATCTCAGCCGCAAGAAGTCCACTGCTGGATATAGGCCTCCCCCAAGGATCTCCAAAATGAACGGTTGTTAGCGGCCTGCATCCAGCGTCTTCCTGCGACCTTCTCTATGTCGTCCGTCCACCTTGTGGGCGGTCTTCCGACACTGCGCTTGCCAGTGCCTCCATTCTAGAACTTTTCGGCCCCATCGGCCATCCGTTCTACGTACTATGTGCCCTGCCCATTGCCACTTCAACTTGCTAACCCGCCGGGCTATGTCGGTGACTTTCGTTCGTCTACGGATCTCCTCATTCCTGATTCGATCTCGTAGAGAAACCCCGAGCTAGCCCTTTCCATAGCTCGTTGTGTGACTTTGAACTTATTTATAAGGCCCACAGTAAGAGGCCAAGTTTCAGTACCATATGTCATCACTGGTAACACACACTGGTCAAAGACTTTCGTCTTGAGGCATTGAGGTATATTGGACGAAAAGACGTTGCGAAGTTTCCCGAACGCTGCCCAGCCGAGTTGGATTCGACGATTGACCTCTTTCTCGAAGTTGGACCTACCTAGTTGGACCGTTTGTCCTAGGTAAACGTACTTGTCAACAACTTCGAGCATCGAGTTCCCAAGTGATACTGGAGTGGGCACAACAAGTGTTTATTTGTAGTATAATGGTGAATTACTAACCGTTAATAGTTCGTGAACCTGCATGATATAGGCAAATCATACAAAATTGAAAAACGTGATTTTAAATTTTGCTCTTGTTATTGCAACTAAAGTTTCTATTTAGACAGTGATATCATTGATACTATTAGATACATGCTTGGTGCTTACACAACTCTATTAAATTTAACATAAACGTCTTTCAGGAAGTTTGGTTTTAAGTATCTATCTATAGAACGGAGGGTTTGAAGTATCTATAATCTATAATTATAAGTAATATGAAGATACATAGTCACTCGGTGGGCACACGAACAACAGCCAAGTCACGGATATATAGTAATAGCACAATATTAGGTTCCTTAGGTCAAGATGGCGAACGCTCCGCACTCATCCTCAAAAGAGCTTTCGAATGAAGCAAAAACAATTGTCGATCTAGACATAGACAACGCGTGAGTCACGCTAATTCCCTTCGGCCGTCTACGAAACTGTAGCTTAGTAACTGGTTTCGGTGGAGGAATTATTCTTCCTGGTACGTAACTGGTTTCGATGAAAGAACTTTTCTTCTTTTTACGAAACTATGGCTACGTATTATGGTTACGTACAAAGAAATCATAATTCCCGTTTTAATTTATATTTAATAGTTCAAAATGTGTGTAAGTTTTTATCAAACCTTAAACTTCAAAGTCACCTAACTTTAATAATAAAATTATAAGCAATACCACGCGTTTTATTTATTTGTGGTTGCCAAGCCTGGTTGCCAAGTTGGCCAAGTTGTCGAATTCTTATCAAATATGGATGATGAATAACATCAATAATTTACACTTAGTTTAGGTACCTAATAATTAGGAACTTAATCGCGCTAAAAACTATTTTTATTTACCTCGACATTTCGGCCAAGTTGCATTGGCCATGGTCTCGAGAAGACAATACATTTTTAGCGCGATAAAGTCCCGTGATATTACCTAAATGTGTTCGAATCGCGAAAATTTAAATGTTACTTACAATATTTACACTTATTTCTTGATTACGTGCCCATCATGGAATGCAAAAAGGAAAATTGAGTAGCAAAGCTTTGCCCCCTTTTAATTTGTGATTATTTTCCTTATACATTAACAATATTATAATAATATTATGTATTAAATTTAGTCGTCTTATGTAACTTATTATTCAACTTATTTAAATCTATCAGAGCACCTGGTTGAGGCGACGCGTGGTCAAAATGCTGGCACTTATTTGGCTCAACGTATTAGCATTGCAATACAGAGAGGCAATGCCGCCAGCATGATGGGAACGCTACCCACTGGTAGTGAGCTTGAGCACTTGAGTTACCTATAAGCCATGTCTTATAGGTAATTTAGTTCTTTGCTGTACTTATTTTTAGTTTAGTTTTAGGAAATATAGGCAATTGGCTCGTAGATAGAAAACAATATCAAATGTAGACTTATTTAAATCGTTTTAGTCTGCGACACATTAAGGAAGTAAATTTAAATTCATAAAATATAATTAACAAACAAAGTAATGAAAATAAATCCGAAACATAGGTAATGTATTATTATTATTATAATTTTTTTATTTCTTTCGTCTTTCGCTCAAGAGATTTGCGTTTTTCACTAAAGTGTGTCTAGGAAACATCTTAAACGTGTCATATTGAATGTCCCTTTTTATATATATAAATACATATGTTATTTATTTATTTTATATAATTATTTTATGCATTATATAATAATATATTACTTGTTTATGTATATTCATACTGTATTTATGCCATATTATAAGTAATGATATTTATTAAATTAATTAGGTGTTTCATACAGCCATTTATTATACCCCGTCTATTACATTCTATAGTTCTCTCCATCCGAAGGTTGCCTGGTAGAGATCGCTATTAGTGATAAGGCCGCCTGTTGTGATACTTTACGTACAATCTTGTTTGTTACCTTTGTTTTATCTCATCTTATAAAGTGGATCAATAAAGTATTATCTATACAACCTGTGACAAAAAAGTGTAGTAATACTTGGTGGTGTGTATGTGTATCGTGCCAGGAGTCGTCTGCCAGAGAACGAAAGTCGAAATCGGACATAATTTTTTCCGTACAAAAATGTAAATATATATTTTTCAAATACTTTTGACCACTCTACAGTTACATGTGCGGCAATCGGAGATATTTGTTCCGTACAAAAATTTAAAAAAAAATTTTTGCCTACCCTACGATTACAACTGTGACGCGTGACCTTGACCTTTGTTATGGCCGCCACTGTCAGACGTCTAGGCCCAAACACTATGTGGTGTAGAACAGTAGCTGATGAAATAGGGTTGCAAATGACATAATTTTTTAGAAACTTAAATTCATCATAATTCAATATTCATGGTGCTGCCGTGAATTCAGAAGTTCCTGTTAGACTCCATACATATTGCTAGATGCGTGGCTTGAGTATTACTACACCTTTTTGTTACACATTGTATATCTAATGTGCAAACATTACTGTGTTTGGATTGAAGAGCAATGTTTCCAGTGAAATTACACGTCTTTAAGAGATTTAACATCTAATATCTCAGGGTGACGAGTGCAGGGTGATTTGCCGAGCAGGACTTTGACCTAATTTCAAACTCTGGGTGGCAATGAACTGGCAAGCGCTTACCATCAGGCGACCGAATAATCACAAAAAAATTAATAATAATAATAATTATATCAATTCAGAGAGGCAATGCCGCCAGCATGATGGGAACGCTACCCACTGGTAGTGGGCTTGAACATTTCAGTTACCTATAAGCTCGATGCCTTGTAGGTATCTTAGTTCTTTGCTGTACATAGTTTAAGTTTAGTTTTAGGAAATATAGGCAATTGGCCCGTAGATTGGAAAGAAAAAAAATACAAAAAAATAATAATAATGAGTTACTGGGTGTTATACATAAATATGTGTGACAACCTGATGATATATCTTTTCGGGGAGTTGTTAATTATAACAAGAGGTTCCTAAATAGGTATATTCTTTCCGGAAATCGAACCCGGTACCCGCGCCGGCAAGACTTCCAAACTGCGTATGATAAAATTTACAAATAGATTTTGTGTGTTATTCTACAATAATTTGGCATGATTATTTATGACCGGCCACCTGCTTGACATCAAGCCTTCGTGGGGATGCTTGTTTTAAGTCACCCGAGCTACGTTCGTTGATCTAAACTTAACGCTGTTATGATGACCCAGTTGACTCAATGGGCAAATCTCTACCCTCTGCGCCGTAGGTCCTGGGATCGATACCCGGTAGTATCAGCCATCAGCCCCGGCAGTATCCCGGTAGTATGAGCCAGTATCCAGTTTGATTCCCGGCGGGAATACCAACAGGTTTTCTCATCGAGAAATTTGTTTCTGGTTCTTGTGATTGTGAGTATGATGTGATGTTTTCAGCACCCACTATACAAGTCTTCGAACATATTGGGATTGTGAGAGTGAAAGCGTTTTATAACGGCTTTGTTTATTATGGGCGTTAGAATCAAGTTTGGCCTGAGCATTTAGTATCCATATTTGTATCTCATTATACGTAAACTAAAATCTCATAAAACTATTTACTATCGCTTTGCTCGTACAGTTAAATTTGAAATTAAATTTTAATTTACGATCACTTTATCCGGCACTTAAATAAGTGTAGGTAAAATGTGAAATATCGAATTGGTACTATAACTTAAAAACCTTCGTGCGGCTTAGATACCTTCTCCAAGCTTAGGTACACCTAAGTATGACCTAAGTAAATATAATTGAAACGCAAGCAAAGCTTACAAAACAGTTTTGGCTTCATGGATTTCGATAAAATTAATCTGAAGTGTAACCTACCAAACAAAAAAGTTCATAATTGACAGTATTATTGCGTAATATACATACAAAAAAAAAACATACAGTCGAATTTAGAACCTACTTTTTTGAAGTCGTTTGAAAATACGAATATACCAACGGTCGTTTAAGGCGCTATATAATATTTACGAGTCGCTAAGAATTAGTCGTATTCTACTGAATACGACTATTTCTTGACGACAACAACAGGTGAAGTTTTCATATTTGTACAATATACTCGAGTAGGTAATTAATATAATATACTTGAGGATATAATCTAGGTAGGTACTTAGCACATCTTAACTAATAGTAGATCTGCTTATCGTACTATTCAAAATATACAAAACAGCATGTATTTATGTTTTAGAAGTTTTAGTTAAGTAGGTACCTACCTATTGACGACCCAGTTGGCGCAGTGGCCAGGTCTCTGCCCTCTGCGACGTGGGCCCTGGGTTTGATTCCCGGCAGGAACATAATTTGACTTCCCATGGGACATTTGTGCTTCTGGTTCTGGGTGTGATTTTGTGTGTGATATGTAAATGTTTCCGGCAACCACGATGCAAGTCTTTGAACTTAGCGTGGGCTTGTGAGTATGAATGCGTTTGTTTTGTTTATTTCGCTTATTGTATTTTTTATTTCAGTTTTTCTTCAATTCACAAAAATAAGTTACAAATGAATCTTTCTCCTTTATAATTAAACGCAAGTTAAGCTCAAAAAAACAAACAGTCGAATTGAAAACCCCCTTTTTTGGAGTCGGTTGAAAATTAACAAAAACATTTGAGAGCGGGAAACACACAGAGTCGGGTTTTTTTTACTGTGACTGGCAAAATTGTTAAGAGGGTGAAGTGCAGGGCAGTGCCCAAAGGATTTTGTAGTCTATTAATCAACATTTCGTGTTCTCACTGCAGAATTGTAAGCAGTACCTTTGATTAGTACAAAACTAACTTTAAGTACCTATAGCTATGTACTATTTTTGTAAATCAATAATTTGTAAAGTCAGAGGATTCTTGCTCTACCTATGTAAATATATAAACCCCGCGTTATCATTAATACTCAAGCTAATCTTCTGGGCATTGTAGGTAAATATTACTTACTTAAGGGCTCTTGTTATTGCAACTGAAGTTTCTATTTAGACAGTGATATCACTGATACTATTACATACATGCTTGGTGCTTACACAACTCTATTAAATTGAACATTAAACGTCTTTCAGGACGTTTGATTTTAAGTATCTATCTATAGAACGGAGGATTTGAAGTATCTATAATCTATAATAATAAGTAATATGAAGATACATAGGTACTCGTGGGCACACGAACAACAACCAAGTCACGGATATATAGTAATAGCACAATATTAGGTTCCTCCAAAATTCTGCTGAACTCTACAAGACTTAAAAAAAACTTTACTTATTATAACTTATGGTTATGGTTGTGGTTGTGTGTGTGATGTGAATTTTTCCGGCACTCACGACACAAGTCATCGGACTTAGTGTGGGGCTGTGTGTGAACGCGTTTGCGTTTTACTTTTACGTTTATAACGCCTATGTTTGTTACATTTATACTCGTAGATTGCAACAATTAAATAAGTATACTAATTTTATTCCGACTATTCGTTACTTTGATGTGAGAAAAGGAAAATTAATTAATTAATTAAATTCGATTCGAATTAAATTCGACTTCAATTTAGCAAACTGATTATCAAAGTAAGTAGGTACTCCAATTTAACTTTTTCACAAAAATATATTTAATATTGTAATTGTGTGTTTTTATTAATTTTCTCTGCATAATAATATATACTCTTTACTTAGAGAAATTTATTTTTATATTATGTAGGTTTCAAATATGTAATATTAAGTATTCCCACCTCTTTGTATAGTTATAATCCACTCAGTTAAGACACCCATTTGTTTTTCATATTTAATTTTCCACTGCTGGGAACCACTGCCTTCTTCCAGGATAAGAAATAAGGCTTTATTAATGGGCGTAATCTTGGGAGTTAAAACCAATAAATGAATAACTAAATGAAATAAATAAAAATAATAAACATCACTCCTGTTACGTGGCGGAGTTTACAGCGACAGAATAAAATACTACGGTCAGTACTCACATGAAAATTCACTGCAAAATATCGCTCACAATTTAAACTGGGTAATATTTTTAATAGTTCTAGATTGCACAGGGTCCGATTATGACACAATTCCGTCGATTTCAGCGGGTGTGAGGATTGCGCGTCGATATGCGCGGTGCCGCGGTTTACGTCTGGTATTAGCGCCGCGACGTGCGCCGATTGCGCGCGCAAATACCGCCCTTCTCCTCGATACAGTCGACACTGTCGCACTCTGCCCGCATTGATGTCTGCACCTCTTTTTTGAGTAGTTCACCACATTCAAGTCGTAAATCTGTCGCCATAATCTCTAGTTTTAAATTATGTTGCCTCTACAAAGAGTGCTATATATCGATAGCCAAATACTGTTCTGGTTTTTAATTATTGGAACGAAAGTTCCTTATCGCGCGTTGCGAAAGGGGGCTAGACGGAAAAAATTAAGACCAAAAGTTGTAACGACACTTTTTGCTACAGTTGTAAGCCATACCACGGTCTCGTCCGATCACCGAAGTTAAGCAACGTCGGGCGCGGTCAGTACTTGGATGGGTGACCGCCTGGGAACACCGCGTGATGTTGGTTTTTGCATGTTAATTTTGGAACGAAAGTTCCTTATCGCGCGTTGCGAAAGGGGGCTAGACGGAAATTGAACTTCGTTCCATCCGGGTGTCCCTTGACACCTCTAAAGTATTTTTTTCTGAATCTATATAATCCAAAGTATGCATAAAAAGTAGTTCATGTACCTAACAACTCCTACCTATTTAAAACCGATGAACATAATTATTTTTAAAAATAAGGAAGGAAAAATTTCCCTCAAGGCGGGATTATAACAATGCAAATACTTACTTTATGTTTCATTTATATTTTGTTTTCAAAGGAGGATATAACAAAACATATGTTATTAAATCTATTATATACTAATTTAACTTTAACATGAAATATTGAAAAACTAATCTGTATAATTATATATAATACTAGCTGCGCCCCGCGGTTTCACCCGCGTTGATAATGATGAAAAGTGATGATGATGATGATGATGAAAAATAGATGTTGGCCGATTCTCATAGATACCGGATAAGCACAAAAAATTTCATCAAAATCGGTCAAGCCTTTTCGGAGGAGTATAGCAACGAAAACTGTGACACGAGAATTTTATATATTAGATATAGACATACCTACTAATGTTCATATTTTATGTAAAAAAGTTTAAGTTAATAACTAAAAAATAAATACTTATGTTTATGTTTTTAAATGCAAATAAAATTTTTAAGTTCCTGTTTTTTGTACTTACTTCATTGGTTTTCCACGCGGATTTCAAAACTTTTTTTAAAATCCGTGGTACTACTTCAAAATGAATCAGACTTTTGTTAGATTTACTTATTTTGTTAGATTTACTTATTTTTTATTACATTGTAACTTAAACTTTTTTACTTAAAATTTTACCGACTTCAAAAAAGGAGGAGGTACTATGTTCGACTAGGTATTTTTTTGTTTATGTATGTTCACCGATTACTACCCAATTTGTGGACCGATTCTCAAAATTATTTTTTGTTAGGTCGATACTTCAGAGGTGGTTCCATATAAATTTTATCGAGATCGATCAAGCCAAAACTAAAATATAAGCGGTGAAGTCGGTTTTTATAAGCTTTACTTACGTTTAAATTATACAAAATTTACGTACAGACAGGCTTTTCTTTAGTTGCCATTTTCAGGCTCCCAAGATACAGGCTTTGTCTAGTTGGGGCCCACAGATTCAAAATTGTACTGTCTTTACCTACCTATATGTCAAAAAAATATATAATTTTCATTCGACGAATAAAATATTACTATTACCTCGTTTCAAACGTACCATTTGTATGTTTTCTTCAATCGTTATTTCAAATATCACAAATACAGCACACGGGCAAAAAAGGTTCAATACTAAGCTAAGAGCATTTACAAAAATACTCAGAGTAGAATGAGCGGTCTTATTTATAAAAAAAAACATATATGTAGGTGTTGATAATAAATAAAATAAATAAACATAAACGCTTTCACATTCACAGCCCCACACTAAGTTCGATGACTTGTCGAGGGTGCCGGAAATATTCACATCACACAAACAATCACAACCAGAACTAGAAACACATTTTTTTTCTTGGGCAGAAAACTTGTGTTCCCGCCGGGAATCGAACCCGGTAACCCTGCTTAGAAGGCTTACGCTCAATCAACTAAGCCAACGGGCAGTTTATAATGAAAAAGACAATGGACATTTGAGAGGTGGTAGAGCATTTTGTGAGTTGCTCGCCTGGCTTGCTACCAAAGTAGCTTACCACCATCAAGTTGAAAGTCTGCCGCCAAGCCAAATACGGTGTTCCGGCAGTTATCCTTGAGAGCCTGCGTATTCCAGGTCTAGTGTGTTTACCAGCTTCATCGTCACTTACCATCAGGTGAGATAGTGGTCAAACACTAGCCTGTAACAAATAAAAAAAAAAAAACTAGGACGCCTCTGTGAATACCTAATAAAAAGAAATAGGCAGGTTTTTTATAGTGGTTATACTCCATAGAAAAGCATTTGACCTGATGGAAAGTAATGACGAGGTCAAACATTTTATTTGAAAAAGAATGGGAAAAAATGCGCCGCCGAGTTTTTTCGAGATCCGCTTTCTAGATGGCTGTAATTTTGCGAATTTGGCCTTTCATGAGTGCCCCTGTGGGGCCCATGTGAATAAACAATTTTGAATTTTGATGTACCATGCTTGCCTTAAAGATACCTATTGACTTGAAGAATCCCAATTTGTACCGTTCTGGAAACGAGAACACTGCCAATACGTTCCACTATACGTAGTCATGTAACAGACGCACTCGAGCTTTGCCGCGGAAGTGAAAAAATGGCGTTGTTGATTTTGTATAATTTTCCAAAACCTGTGATTCTTCGAGTGTTAATGTGTAATAATGGTGGATTATTAACCGCTAATATTTAGTAAACGTGCATTAGTGTAGGCAAATGACACAAAGTTTAATAACGTGACTTTCGCCTTCGCTCCAAAACTCCAATAGAAGTTCTAGTTAAGTTTCTACCACTTTACTTTGTAAGGGCATTACTTGACTATGACTGGACCTTGAGTCTTTTACTTGACTTTGACTTGTACTTTTAATATGAAATATTATATTATAACTTGACACTGGCTAAATGCACAAGATTGCGAAGGCAAAAATAAAAGAAAAAAAACCGACGCACTCCCCATGCTCATACGATCCTGCTGATCTTTGCTTTTCGTGTGTGATTGTAATATAGGTAGATAATGTAGTAGGAACCGTTGGATGTCCATGCATGTTCATGTATCATGTACTTACCTAATTTATGTGGGGCGACCGTTGCAGACACACTGGCGCGTTCATTTCAAAAGTGCTCTCGCTTGTTTACTATTTTTGCCTGTGCTACTTTTAGGATGCTCTTCTGGATCAGCTAGTAATAAAGTGGCTATATGCGAACCAACTATCTTTATCTTATAATATAAAAAGAAAAATTGGTTGTCTGTATAGTTATTTACGGACGGTAATTTTGCGTGATAACGTCATAAGACGAACGCTTAGGCCGATCGTGCCTCTCTATCGATTGTTCAGCGCTTTCGCTTGCACGCTCAGGTTCAGGCGGAACGTGACACTATTTCGTGCGTGCAGCCAGTGTTCATCGATTTATAAGACGTTTTCACGTCAAAATATAATAGTAATAAGTTCCATAGATTTTCCAAACCTGTATGAAAGTGCCCCACGTGGTGTATCAAAGTACCCCACTAGTGGGGCAGATTGATACTACAGCCATTTTTTACTTAACGTCACTTATTTCTTTTCTTTGAAAACTTAAACATATTTAAATTATGACATAGTAATATTTAATTATTTAGCTAAACGTATAATGCAAAATTCATGAAAAATATTACGTTTATACACATTTTATGGGACTTTAAATTTTTGTGTATCAATCTGCCCCACTTCCCCCTACGGCTTGAAATCAACAAAAACGTCCGGAGAGGAAACTCTGTCAACAAACGAGGTGATAGAACAGAAAGTTAGTCAAGTACTCAAGAGTGAATATATTTTTTCTAAGCAAACGTGCTCCATCGAGATCGCATCGTCATTCGTCACCCATCAAGTGAGATTTTGGTCAAATATTTGCCTATCCCAGATAAAAAAAGTTAGTCTGAGCCGGTACCAGTTAGCTGGATAATAGGAATGTTTCATTGTAACATTGGCATAGAAGTGCAAATTGAACTTTGTTATTAGGAAGAAGTCAATCCTGATATTGACTTAGTCAAAGTTTTGAGTTGTACGTTGCAAATGTACCTATTATAGAATAGAATAAACTTTATTGATTATGATCTTTATTTGTAATAGGTAGGCAACACTGCCTACCATCGGACGAGTAACTTGTTTGTCTCCTTTCATAATATACCTATGTTAAAATATCAGTCTACGGAGTACATAAACCAGGTGAAAAACTGCAACTTTGAAGTTCAAATAAAAAATCTATTTTCAACTTCCAGGCAAATTCAGAAATGCTATTAGGTCTAGCACAAACAGCCACGATTTAGGAAGCATGCAGTTATGGAACTCGATGAGGAGCACGAAAAAGAATGTGTGACCGTTATTTTAAACCCACCGAATGCTAATTAGAACTTTGCATCGAAATATCTTTTTGATTGCACAAGATATCGCCGGATGGACTACTTCCACGCCTGTTGGTTCCAGCTTGTTTGGGTTCGTGTTTATTTTTAACACAAGGGAATCGAATGAATATCTCGTTCTGTCACTTACTGAACGACAGCAGTGCATTCGTTTTAACATTTTCATTTCGTGCCCGTGCCTATTTTGCATCATTATCCATGCCCATTTATTTATCTCACAGTTTCAAACCCTCGCTGTAACACAGACTTGAATAGATTCATGAGAGCTAAACCTTTTGATTTAGTGTAGTGATGTGACAGTGTAATATAGTGAGCAAAAAACATAAGAGCAAAGTGTCTCCCTCATAAGAGACAGATAGAACAGTAGGTCTATTCAGTAGGTTCTATTCTGGTCGTCAAAATACGATTGTTCGAATTGATGCGACGTCGATACGACAGTCGATTGGTTGAAATTTCAGTTGGTTCGATGTTCATAACAAAAGAAAATCGTTCGATTTCGACGTCGATGTGACGCCCGGAATAGACCCCCTGGTCGTCAACTACGATTGTTCGAATTGATGTGACGTCGAAACGACTGTCGATCGGTTGAAATTTCAGACGAATCGATGGTTCATAAGAAAAGAAAATCGTTCATTTTCGACCTCTATGTAGAGATAATTGATGCCCGGAATAGACAACCTGTCCATTCGAGGGTTAAAATGAAAAGAAAATCGTGCGATTTCGACATTAATGTAAAGATAATAATTGATGCCCGGAATAGACCCCTGTTATTGGATACATTCTTAGTTATTCTTAGTTTTACTACTCTACTTAGCCGCAATTTTTTTCCATTTTTAACTACCTAAGAAAAGTATTTTTTCTGTGCTTTATTGTATACATGTTAAAACTTATTAAGGCCAACATTTTTGCCATACCTTATATTTACCTGTATCTGTATAGACAGCGTACGCCGATAAAGCGGCCAGTTAGCAAATTTTTCTCCGACTTGTCTTACTAATATTTTTATATCGAAATTATAACTAACCTTTATCCAAATAAAACTATAAGTAGCCTTTGAAACTCAGCGATAGTGTAGCTATCTATCAGTGAAAGAATTTTCAGATTAAGATCAGTAGTTTCAGAGATTACCTTTTACTAACAAACAAACTTTACCTCTTTATAATATTACTAGTCGTTCGCGCCGAACTGAGATCTCGCACATTTTGCCTAATAGTGAAAAACTTTTGAGGTTAATTGCTTATTATTATTTTTTTAATGAATAATTGTTTGATTTCTGTATTTGTTACAGGATATACCGGATAATATACGTAAGTTTCAGCTTTAACTGTGAAGCCATTTTTGAGATAGACCCCGGGACAAAATAGATCTAAAAACAGTGACTTTGGTGGCCTACCAAATTGTTATATTCCAATATAGATTTTTCATACAAAGGTTTTGTACCCTACTTGAAAAGTTTTTTTATATACCCTTGTGGGGTACAAGGGTAGGTATATAATAAATATATATATATATATATGAGTGCCCCCATAAATCCATAATATTTTCATTGTCATTTCTAGCTTTGGGCTATAGTTTTACATATTCTCCGAGGATTTGAAGTTATTTACTGGTACGGTTTAGACGCTAGATGCCTCTGACAGACGGACGGACGGACAAAGTGCCGAATCATCCAAGTCGACTTAGAGATCTCGCTTTACTCGATCAATAGTATATTAGTATAGATGTAAAGCTCATTTCCCGCGACTTTATTCCCCGAACGGTCTAATCTGGGAGTCATAAAATCAAGAGTGAATAGGTATTTCCTAGGCAAGCATGCTACGCCTTCGGCCGCATCTCCATTTTCCATCAGGTGAGGCTAGTGATCAAATACTTGCCCATCGAGCATAAAAAAAAGTTTTTGCTCCTTATTTAGGACTGTGCACCTATTTAAATATACGTATAGTTGACGTTCTCTTGTACAATAATATAAAATACTAGCTGCGCCCCGCGGTTTCACCCGCGTTGATAACGATGAAAAGTGATGATGATGAAAAATAGATGTTGGCCGATTCTCATAGATACCGGATAAGCACAAAAAATTTCATCAAAATCGGTCAAGCCGTTTCGGAGGAGTATAGCAACGAAAACTGTGACACGAGCATTTTATATATTAGATTAGAAAAACAATACTTAATGAGACAGTATATTATATTTCCCAATGATAATATTACAAAAGTTGTTTACCTTAATATTAACCATTTGTCACAGGATTAAAGAAATTCGTGTACACCTGATAATATGCCAGTTAATGCAATACAACATTTATCTTATAATATAATAATTAAATATTTTTGATACAAGGGCAGCAAAATTTAAGTTTAAGATTAGGTTTATGTGTATGTGCTTTTAACTTAGTTAAGTTACCTCATTAAAATTCTCCCACTAAAATTGATTTCTCTGAATTTAATAAAAAATGTGTAATCTGAAGGTCTGTCGCTTTTAAAGTGTTTTCTTCTCAAGATAACTTGAATATAATCAAGATATATAATGAGGAACCAACATTTAGTGTGTTACAATATTGAATACTATATAATTCTTTGTTTGAATTTAAAAAGAAAGCAGTGGTGAAGTACTGGCCTAATTACTAAAAAGTTTACATTTCTCTTAAAATACCATCACAAGGTCCTCTTCACAGCAATTTCTAATTTAGGAATTTAAATCAACTACCTAATCTAAGCTTCCCATAAAATATTTACCTACATACACCGTTAAGTTTGCGGCACACTTATCAACATGGCACCTGACCTCCATTTACGTATGTCTGTTGCGATCAGTTTATGTATCTCTGATATCATGAGCTTTAATTCAAAATTCCAACAAAAAAATAGATGTTTGCTTAATTAAAAAGAAATTGCTCGCAACAAATATATGTTATAGGAGCTCTGATAAGCATCTCAGCACTTTCAAACAGGTACAGATTAAAATAAGTCACTGACAGAAGAGTCCTAAGTCCGAAGAGTCGACATCATGCACACCTATATCCTCACCCCTGGAACAATTGTGCCAGCGACCCAAAGCCGCACTCTGATATAGAGTTGGGGTGGCTGGGGTAACTGCTGGCAGGGGGAAATGCACAATACACCCCCAGCAGGACGTCAGTGCGGGCCTTAAGGCCGTTAGAATTAGAAGTCACTTCGTAGCATACTGGCTATTAGTACTGAGTGCAGTTTAGGAATGCCAGTCAGGTGCCGGGATGATGTGTGTGTTTATACTTAGAATTTATATTAAGAAATCTTTTATGTACTGCTAAAAACCTCATATATATTTGCACCAAGCAGTTTAAGCTTATCATTGAGCGTCAACTGCTGTGTTAACAAATCAGGAATGTTTGTGTTGCCCTTACAATTGTTCTTAGTTATCAGCTCATTGATAACAGGCAGAAGTTTTACGAAATGCATCTCAACTTTGTTTACGTCTACAAATGTGTTGAGGGCTCCATTGGTTACGATATGGTCATCAACTTCCAGATGATTTTTAGTAGTCGGCGCAGATTTGTTTACGAATAAATTGGCGACTTCATCTATTACTAGAGAGAAGCTACGACTGACTGATGAAGTTGCAATAGCAATTACTTCATCACTTTCAAGAATATCCATTGTCTCCTTTACAATAGTATCTAGTTTTGCTTCGTTGATTTCAGTGTGGCCGACCAAATAATGAACCATCTTGCGCACAGGGTCTCCGGCAGTGGTATCAGTACATAGAATTGTTTGGATTGACCAAAACATCTGCTCGACATCTTGAAGAGTGATTTTAGTTTTAAGCGACACACCTTCTACTACTTTCTTAACTGCTTTTTCGATTTGTTTGACTAAATCTTCAACACCGTTTCCAACAAAATGATGGCATAGAGATAAGTATTTAGACTGCAGTTCACTGTCTACTAAGGCATCTTGATCATGGACAGAGTCCCGATACAAGTACCCACCAATTACATTGAGTTGAATTCTCAATGTTACTTGTAAGATGCACAAGGCATAAACAAGCACGCAGAGACGAGTGAATATCATAATCTTTAGTTGCTCCCATAGTGATAATTTATCTTCAGGATTCTCCCGCAGCTTCTGAACTATTTCTTCTGTGTTTATTACGTTAAGTATGCTCTCGGAAACTATTTTCGAGAGTGACAGTATGGTTTGGTTGCAAGTCCTTTCAGTGCTTTCAAAGTGTTGTTTTTTTCTAGTCATTTCAAAGAACTTCTTTGCTTCTTTCTCCTGCCATTCTCGAAGTTTTCTTTGAGCGTAGCTGGACAGTAGATACAGACCTCCAAACAGGGCTCCAGTTATTACGAACTTCCTACGATGACGGTGTAGAAAGTTTCTGATACTGGAGAACATTTTGCAGTCTTATAGTTACTGGTTTACTGGAATTCTAGTGGCGCATCAGAGCGGTACTTAGTGGTAGTCATAAGCCTTTTTGTGATGAAAGTGGTTGCGTCAATGAACCTTTCCACACAGTTCATAATGCACACCTCAGTCTTGGAGTCCAGCCGCGAGGACGGCCGCCCCATGCAGGTTTCCCAGCATGTGTCTGTCAGGCCGTGTACGAGTACCTGAAAAAATATTTCCTAACATCATTTATCCAGACACAATAACATTATCATCTAGCGAAAAATCCCAGGAGTGCGCCATCGTGCCGGTTGGCGCCGGACAATAAGACCCGATGGACATTCTTGGGTGCTCAGGCGTTCCCTAGGTCTTCGGTTTGGTTCACCACTGTTGTAACTAATTGTTGTGTGCCACGAGTCGACGAGAGCGCCGCGACCCATCTCTAACCTCCTACAAAGCCACCAAATATGAGGAATGTGAGCTTCTATCAACTTAATGTAGATAATTTGAAGATTAATTCAGTTCAAAGGTCACTTTAAATTAGTACACTGATAACTTTATCTTTGTGATAACTATATGAAATCTAGAGCGAAGATAATTGTTTTATATCGCACATCCCAACAAGAAAGCTGAAAGATGCCAAGAAATATTGATTTACTAACCTGAAAGCGTTGTTTCTGCGTTTCGGCAACAATAAAATTTTCTAACTGCGGATCAACACTTTCCTTTTCACTCATAATCTAACAAAATATTTAATCCAACTGTTTACAAGTAAATAAAAGAGACTGCCACCAAATTAAAGCATCCGTACCGAAGTTGTTCAGAATTTACCATTACAATTTTCTAAAAAATCAATTCAGATTCCAGAAGAAAAGGAAAGCCAGATGCAATATTGACATATGATTATGATTTTTTGAATTTTTTGACAGACCACAGGTTTATTAAACTAGTCGTATAACGAACGCAACGCAATCCGCTTTTGCCGTGTTTGCCGCCTCAGCGTGTGCAAATAATGGGTGGATGGATTAGGTACATACATTCAATTGTGCAACGTCAGCTCCGCCTTCACCGCAACCACGTTTGCCTCTCTGTCTAGAGTATTAGATTATTATTAGATTAGAGTTAGCTAATAAAAGAAATTGCAAGCATCAAACCTTTGACTAAGTGAGGCTAAGCCTTTTATAGGTATTGCCTAAAGAGAAAATGCATTAATGTCAAGTAACGTTAATGTCATTATAAAAAAAGTAATTGTCAGTGTCATGGAATAGAACGAAATTCGAAATAAGTGTAGTCATTGTTATAAAGTAAGTTTACTATTTTAGCTCAAACTTGAAATTGTATCATGTCGCAACATATTTGGAAGTTCCACAATGATAGTACGAAACACTTGAATGGGTACACCCTCATCGTGCCAAGCGTCGCTGTCGGCAACGTGGGCCAGCTGACTTGTGACCTGCTCATATCATCGATGAATATGACAAAAACAGCGTCGGTCTACAGCCCGGCTTTTATTCCTGTGCTTGGTTACGATCCATACGATCTAAAATCTACATCTTTATCGGGCAGCTGTGATTTATACCAGTGCAGTGCGAAAAAGCTTCTAGTTTTGCAGATAAGGGCACCACTTGTTTACAAGTATGCTAGTTCGTTTTTGAGCGAGTTAGTTGATCTTTTCAGAGAGAAGATACAGGATATTGTCGTGTTAACGAGTAGTTTTGCTCATGAAAAGAAGCACATCTTAACATCACCCTACAGATACATAGCAAATGATTTATGTCTCTACAAAAGTAGAGTGACGGAATTGAAATGGCAAGAGCACGAAACACTTGGAAATTGTCTTACGATACCTGGAGGAGGATTTAGTGTAATGCTCTATGAACTTTGTAAAGTAAAGGCTGTACCGTGCCTGGTTTTGTACAAGTATTGCTCTGAAGGTGACAACATTCCAGATGCTTATGAAATGATCCAATATTTGAATGGAATTTTGCCATTATTTGATGATAATACAGACCTTTTATCGGAGCTGAGACAACCGGTTTCGTGGAAGCTATTATTTGGCCGTCCTCCGCCTCAAGACATTTATTGATTTACTGTCTTCATACCCTCTATTATGCGACTCTGTTGCAAGCAATTTCCATTTGAATTAATCAAAAATGAACCTAATTTCTTAGTAGTTTTGTCCTTTTCAAATTGAAACTGTTTGCAACAGATAGGTAACAGAGGGGCAGATGCCTCAAGTACTGTGATTAAAATTAAAGAAAATCTTGATATTGTTCTATTACTACAGAGCTTTTATTACCTCCTTAACCTCACTGAGGTATCTTCAGTGATGGAAAATTTTGAATTTTACTTCCGATGACCGCATATTTGTTTGATGTTTTGGTTATAATTCATTATTTTAATAATGCTCTGTAGTCATCATTTTCTGAGTTGTTTGGTCAGTAAAAAATAATTTGAATTAATTCTATCACAAGTTAAAATCGGATGCATTGTATTACGTATATGAAATTCTGTGTAAAATAAATAAATAGAAATATTCTATTCTTTACAAATTGAGTTTTTTCCCTATATTTTTATTATTCCTTATTGAACACTCATAAATAATGAAACAAAGGATTATTTTTTGAATGTACATAACTTTAAAATAATATTGACACAAAAACGACTCTACGTGTGTTGTTTTTGGATAATGTATATTCAATAAAAAATTATCTATTTTCCATTTATATAAAAAATAAGGAGGGCTAACTCATAGAGGAACTTTTAGTAGACTCTGTCACATTATTTTGTCTAGTGTGACATTGTTTTTTATGTTAGATAGACAAACATTGTAATGTAGTTATACACATACACAACTAAAGTATATCTACGAGCCAATTGCCTATATTTCCTAAAACTATATACAGCAAAGAACTAAGTCATCTACAAGACATCGAGCTTAGATAGATAGATAGATAACGCTTTATTGTCACACCTTACATAAATAATTAAAAATAATAAAAAAAAAAACTTATCTTAATGAAGTATTTGAGATGTTCAGGCAAGCATTTGACCGCTATCTCACCTGACGGAAAGTGACGATGCGGCCGAAGATGGAAAGTGACGATGCGGCCGAAGATGAACCATGCTTGCCTAGAAGGTACTTATTCATTCTAGACTTGAATACACTTAGATAAGTATCCTATGCGGTACCTACTTCTAACAGACTATAAATAGAAAAAAATAGACAATTACTTTTTTTTACCGATAATCAATTCTTAAAACATTCGTGATTAAAATATTATGGTACCAATTAGTGCCAACTAAATACTATAAAACAAGCTGTTAAGTTTTATTTATTTATTTCTCCTTCTTACATCTATTATTACAAGATAAACCCAATGCAATAGTGTAATAACATAAAACTCTTAAAGCTACCTTTGTAAATTCACTCAGACTACAACAATATAAGTTAAGTTGGAGTTATTATTATCATGAATCTTCTGTGATCGTATGCACAAAATATTTTTTTCCTTATCATCATGTTAATATTAAACGCTAGCCTCAGTTTTAATCAGTATCAGAGATAGTATAAAACTTATGAATAAAATAACGTGACTCGAACAGCTTAACTTGGATAACTTCACCTAAAACTCCATAGATGGCGCTACTAGTATCGAAAGCTACAACCGAGTTTGTCAATGATTTATTTAAAAATCCGAACGTTACTTATCGCCTATAATTATTACCTAAAAGTTAGGCACTTGCCAAATTGTGATGATAAAAGACCAGAAATAATTTAAACGTAAGCAAAGTTTAAAAAAAGACTTCACCGCTTATATTTTGATTTTTGGCTTGACCGATTTCAATAAAATGTACCTATATATAATCTACCACCTCCGAGATATAATCTACCAAACAAAAGAAGAATTTTGAGAATCGGTCCACAAATGGACGAATGGAGGGCGGGAGGGGGAAATCGGTGAACATAAATAAAAAATAAAACATACAGTCGAACATAGTACCTCCTCCTTTTTTGAAGTCGGTTAGAAATCTCAATTAATATGAATGCTCATCGAAGATTTAGAAGTAAGCCCTCGATAGATTTTTTGGTAAAGGATTTTCCATTATAGTTATGGGCAATAATTAAAAACTATTTACGTAATTAAGTAAATTTTTATTCGGTAGATAGAGCCTGGTAGAACCTTCATACAAGGAATTCAGCCGTGATGTCACACAAATCTAGCAGCGATTGAAGCCGGTGTTTAGTTATAAAAATATATACGAGTTTAAAAAACGAACAATATCTCCGAAACTCTAATCAGATCACATTATAATGGGACCAACTAGAACGCATACCATTTCGAACAAAACAATATTTTTCCAAATAGGTAAATGACGGAGGTAACATACATTTAAAAAAATTTAGTTTTTCTGCGAAAGTGAAAAAATGGCGTTGTTGATTTTGTATAATTTAACAAAACCTATGATTTTTCGAGTGTTAATGTGCTACTACGACTTGAATATGACTGGTAAATTACTATACTCTATTTGCCCTTGACTAGGACCAGGAGTCCAGGACTAGTTTTATGAAGTACCTAATTACTTGAAAAATATTTATTAGGCTCTTGAGTGGTTTTATAGCTTAAATTAAAAAAAAGTAAGTTTGTGTTAGTATTATGTGCACGTATACAATGTTATTTGTAAAATACCAGAAAGCGCTTAGATCCTAATTCTTGATTAAATTTTTGACAATTTTTTACGACATTCTTTACCACAGTTCTACGATTTTCTTCTGAATGTCACATTTTTGGTATTAATTTAGATGATGTATTCGATCCATACATTTTAAAATAATTTTTAGTTGTGCCGCAAAGTTTTTTGATGTCGCTTGGACATTACTTGACTATGACCGAACCTTGACCGAGTCAAAGTCAAGTAAAAGGACATTGACTGTGACTTGTGACTTTAAATATGAAATACACTTGAAATATATTATTACTTGACACTGTCTAAATGCACAAGATTGCGAAGCCAGAATTTAAAAAAAGTTAATTAATATCCTAATGCAATAGCCACGAAATACGTTGGTCTCAATACATGTAATGATCCAAAAGGTTTAATGTATTTCACAAATTACCCTGTATCTAGCACCATAAAGAACGTAATTTAAACTTAGGTATGCTTGGATGCCAGTTGGCTGCTTGGCCGTAGTTTTGGGACGACACAAGTTTGTGTAAACCTGCAACTGCTGCATTTGATTGACGACTTGTGGCTAACTAACCGCATTTATTTATTATGATCGCAGTAGAATATTCTACATGGGTAGGAAGGTATTTGCGTTTTGTCGCAAAATTTAAAAAATGGCTTTGTTGATTCTGTATTATTATTGAAAAAAAAAGCTACGCTATTTAATTTAATATTTAAATAAAGGGAAAAACACAAAATGTTTAATAAAATGTTTTTTAAGTTATTCAATATCTATGAGTGGAGATTTTTAATTAACTCTTTGTTATATACTAAAATTGCCATATTGTCTTACAATAGTTGTTAGTCTTCCTACAAAATAAATAAATAAATAAATTATTTGCCAAAGCAAATAATACATAATTGACTACGTTCTTCTTGAAGAATTGACTACGAACTTCTCCGAGTGATTGTACCATGACTCTATAAATTTTCTTTGATAAACTCATAATAACTATATAAACTTAAATAATTTGAACGCAAACAAAGCTTAAAAAACCGACTTAACCGCTTTGTTTAAACGCTTTCACTCTCAGAACATTTGGTCAGATTAAATGAATTAAATACGCATTATTAATAACTCAAAAACTACTGGTCAGACCTTGGTCAAATTTAAATCGGACCACAAAGGAAGCACCAGCTTTCAAATAAAAAATCAGTCGAAATCGGTTCACCTAGAAAAAAGCTTTAAGGTAACACAAAAAAATAAACAGTCGAATTGTGTACCTGCTTCTTTTTTTGAGTAGTGGTAGAGGCGAAATAGGTTTCGAATAAGTACGACTGTTTTCCACTTTTAGGCCGGCTATAACGAGTACATACTCTCTGATAAATAGTAACATTCAAACCAATAAACGTTGTATACGTTCCACCAGTGCAAAGCTCGCAAAAAGTCCGCATGTACGTTTTTGCACCTCGGCCAATTTAAACGCAAAACCGCATAACGTATTTACCCCCGCGATCGTGCTTGGGGACGGTTTACACAACTGCAATCATCCGAACGCTGAACAAAAGCTGACTAAGAATACCACGCTAGAGGTAACAGTCGACTAATGGTGATAAATACGCGTACCAAATCAATGAGGCAGGCCTAGTATTTCACCTAAACATTATATGCCTAAAGCAGTACGCGTGACTTATAATACGTACGAGTTATTAAAAGTTTAAGGTCTCATTATAAGCTTAGATATAACTTATTTTGTATGATAGGCAATCGACTAATATCTCACCTGATTGAAGGTGATGATACGGCCGAAGATGTAGCAAGCTTGCCTAGAAGATACCTATTCAGTCTTGACTTCAAAGCTCTCAGATTATGCAACAGCTATTACTTATCATCAATCAACCCAATGAAATGTGAATTATCTGATTCTGCGACGCATGTCCGATATCAGCATTACCTACCCAAAATCGTTGTGTACTATTTATATCATAATAACATGTATATAATGTACCTAACTGAGAGACGAGACGAGCAATCGAACCGCTTGATGATGAACATCAGCTTGCCTGTAACAGAATTTCGAACTTCGACAGTTCAAAATTCACAAACAATTCATTGCGCTCATCTCTCTGAAATATTAGATGATTACATCTCTCTATATTTTGTAATTTCACTAGAAACATTGCCCTTCAATTTGTAGTACATTGATGTTTGCACACTACTGCTTGGCTGTCGAATGATTGGCACTTCCCAAAGCAGACCCTGCAAAAGAGTCCTACCAATATAAACAACTAGCTTTACCCGGAATGCGTTGCAATGCATGCCACGTAAAGAAAAACGCTATTACCTCTTTCACGTTTAAAATTGCCTAGTACTTGATAAAACAAGTCAAAGTGGTCAGTATTAACAGCTCACTAAAGTGTATGATGAAAGTTTGGCGATAATCACCAATCCATTCTTGAGATATCATCAAAAATACATTATCACACAAAATGTATAAGATTTTTTTCTTATTTTTTCTAAATAGTATTCTTGATTTATGAAGCGGAGACAAATCCAACAACACAAAGATCGATAGAAAACAAAAAAATCTATCCAGCCGTATTTTTGTTGTAAATTGTAACTAACCCGACTTGGTTTTGTATATACAGATAATTGTAATTTTATTATTTCATTTATTTCCCTCGTAGCGGTTATGAAAAGCTTAGTCATATACGTATACCTCTCCTCTAGCATATGGCTTTATGAATCTAACCCTGCACCTACATCCGGTACATATTCCTATATCTACTATTCGTTAACCATCTAACAAACAACACACGTGTAACAAATGCAATTACAGGAACCGGAACTGGTCAAACGGGACAATTGAACCGGTGCGGTGCAATTATCTACCTGCTAGGTTTGTATGCAAAGTGCCAATTATTAATATTGTATTGGACAATTGTTTGTTCAGGATTCAGGCTTTGCTATAGTCAAAGAATGACCTATTTGTTGCTATATGACCTATAATATGTCAAATGATAACTCAATATGAAAAATGATAAAAGAAACCTAAAGATTTTATTTTTAATTTTTCACATTATGGCGTCTAACGGACGCCATATTGAATTTAGATTACTGTGATGTCTTTAGTGACACTTGCACGATTAAGACAAATCGATTGACGCTTGAATCAACAAAATCGGCCCAAGCGTTTGGTATCTAAGAAATAAACACACATACATAACCTGATAAACACATAACACCATTGCGTTGCACAACTAGTCGGGTAAAAAGAAGTGGCGGCAGATCACGACGCTCAGCATTGAGCTGATGGCTAGACAAGGAGGATCCAAAACATAGGGCTATTGAACTATCCTTAAGTTATTCTTTGAACAGGTTTGTGTGAAAACAATTGTTTTGTATCAGTCGTAGGTACTGTCTTGGTTTTATTCAATAAAGTCTTAAAATATTTCAATTTGGAAAGGATATCTATTGGGTATATAGCCAATACATTTAATTTTCATCATCATCAATTCGATACAATTTGCATAGTTCTGTTAAATTTTTCATATTTGCTTATATTTTTACAAAAACCCGTTTTTATATCTTTCATCAAGAACCATCATTTTACATTGGCAGTTAAACTGAATGGCGAGTTTCCATTAAGAATTAACTCAATAAAATACCAGTTTTATCTATATACTTTTATCTCGTTTCTATGACTTTATTGTAATGAATTATAAAGTTAATAGACTGAGTAGTAAAAAAAGTTTTTTAACGCATCAGTAGAACGGATGGCCGATGGGGCCGAAAGGATCTTAAATGGAGGCCACGGACTAGCAAACGCAGTGTCGGAAGACCGCCTATAACGTGAACGGACGACATAATGAAAGTCGCAGGAAGACGCTGGATCCAGGCCGCTAACAACCGTTCTTTTTGGAAATCTTTGGAGGACTTCTTGCGGCTGAGATGATGATGAAAAATGTAGAGCATATTGATGCTCCAGACTTTGTTTCAAACTGTCAAATTTGTATCAAATTACAAACACGTTCTCACTCACCAGTTCAAAGACTTGTATTGTGGGCCCGGAATCATTTACATTGCACGCACAATCACACCTAGAATCAGAATCACAAAATAATGTTCCTTAGGAAGTACATAAAATTGTGCTCCTGCCGTCCACCACAGGGTCGTCAAAACTTTTTGGTTTACCACACTCGAGTAGAAAATTTGCCAGCACTTTACTAAACTGAGCTAGTTCTCTTTGGAGGCTAGCTTGCTGCTTACCAACCTCGACCACACTTACCAACAGTATTCTTTTCTGAGGACCCGCTTCATCTCGTTGTTATCAATCACACTAATATTATCAATCATTATCATTATCAATGACATTAATATTTAGTTTGTGTGTAAGTGTGTTAATATGGTTGTTTTTTTTTTTTCACTCTGTAACGGCTGAACTGATTTGAATGAAATTTGGAATGTAAATAGTTTATATTTACGATTAACACATAGGCTACTTTTTGACTTGATAATTGCTGGCAAAGCCGCGGGGCACGGCTAGTTTAATATATGTGGAAGATGGTATATTTACTCGAATGAAACAAAATACTAAGGAGAGTTATCTAATTATATTCTCAAAATCCCAGCGCACAGTACGAGCTTTTTTATTCATCTTTCACCATTGAAGCTCTGCGTCTGTGGAATGTAAAACGTGCTCAAACTCAAAATTCATTTAAAACTCATTTTTTTTTATCTGTCCAATATCTAAACATCACTGTATGTGAATTGTGTAAGTTAAATGATATGTATTATAGGTACTTCTGTGTAATTATTTATTTATTTTATGTAAGTTTATTTAATTAGATATTCTGTTATTTTTAATGGTATGTATTGTTTATGTAGTTTAAAATGTTAGTATTATTATTATTTTTTTATAATCTATTTCATTCATTTTATCGCGCCACCATCCCGACTTTCACTTTTTGTTTATATTTCCATCCAAAGGTTGTCTGGAAGAGATCGCTCTTAGCGATAAGCCCACTCATTGTACCTATATTTTATAAGTTTCTCTGTAAGCTGAATTTATCTTTTGGTGTCTATAAAGAGTTATTGTATTGTATATTACAAAACATAATTCCACCACCATACTGCAATTAATGTAAGATTTTCACACGAAAATACTTGTTAACGTAATAGTTATTGAGCCATTGCTCGAATAACGAATAGCAGCTATTACAAAACGTTGTGAAATAATGTTCCCGTCAAGCGCTCAGGGAGGCTTCAAAAGGGCCACGCAGTGGGAGCTAAAGTGTTATAAATAGCGTGATAACGCAGCCCAGCAATAACTACTTTATGGCGCTATAAAGACAACGTAGTGTTATCTATCACCATGTACAGTGGATCGAGTTTATGTGCGATCGCAAAATATGCCGCTTTTCTGCTGTTGAGAATATAGGACAGTTTATGACTTGTAGTGAAGTGTTTCTCGCCCTTATTTTGTTATCGTAGCACATTGACGTTCGCAAACACCAATGTATGGACTCGTAGAGCTTGTAGAGGTTACAATATCACGTGCCACTAAAGGAAGTATTAATAGATATTTATTAGAATAGAATATGGTTTATTGTATAACTGTGTACATTTTTAGGTGTTATTAATATAAATACGTCACAACGGTTTATCCCTTTCGGACATACAATAATATTTACAACACAGAAGAGATTTTTATTTTTTTTAATTAAACAATTGTAATTTCCATCACATTAGGCATAAGTATAGCATAGGTAACGCTTAATTTTTTTTTTTTTACATTCAAAGTGTTACATTACAGTCGAGTGTATACAAATCAATTTGTATGAAAGTACTCTTCCAAATTGTAATGTACTTTGCTTATTAGCCCATTTTTTAAACTGGCTTTAAATTGTGTACCATTTAGGATTTTGATGTGTGGAGGTAAATGATTGTAAATTCTTATGGCACTTACAAATGAGCTTTTATAGTACATAGAGTTATTTATTTGGGGAATACATATGTTGCATTATTTTTTCTTCTTCTCGGCTCGGCTTAGTTGTTGTCTGAAAGACGGCTGTTTTGTGTTACTTCTTACCAATGAGGTTCTCAGTCTCGATACCATCACTTACCATCAGGTGGGATAATGGTAAAATGTAGGGATAACGTTAAAAGTCTTTTATAAGCTTAGGTATACGCTTACTTATGTCCTTATGCATACATGCAAGCATTAAACTGAAATCTTGTATGGTGTTACACGTCGCGGGGTTGATCCAATTCGCGAAGTAAATTGGAAAATGGATTTTGACCATTACAAGTTCCAAACTCTGCTTTTCACTGATCTGTAATGGGAAGCGTGACGCTTACCATCAGGCGAGCGACTTGCTCGTCTCGTCACTCAATTACATCTATATATATATATATTATTATATGAAAGAAAGTCGGGTTCGGGTTGACCGATTTTAATGATCTTTCACAAATCACAAAATTTGTATTGCCAAAAACTGTGTATCTTAAAAAAATATTGTTAGGTTTCAACAGTTGCACTTTTCGGACGTGCAATTTAAAATAATAGGTACATAACTTTGATTTGTTCTTTCTAGGTCTAACGTTTTTACCATCTTCGACCACATCATCATCATGATACACCAAAAGATGAGATAGTTGTTAAACGCTTATAAGAGATGTAAAAAAAATCTAGTTATAAGTAATATACCAACGGGTAAGTGCTTAGAAGCTTGTATTTAAATGGCCATGTCAACGATAAATGGAAATGACGTTCATAGTCCATTACAAAATTATTGATAGACGTTCTGTTCCAATGAGATACTACAGGCGTGGTACTGACGGGGTTTAATGAGGTTTCCTGAGCTTTTAATTACTTTATGGTAATGGTCGTGCCAATTAATACACATTGTTTTTTTTTAATTTAATAACTATAATGACTAGAATGTGAGTATTTTAACATTTTTTTTTAAATAATCTGCGTATAGTACATGGCATTGGATTATATATTACATATTATATTATTACATATTTTATAACTTGACACTGGCTAAATGCACAAGGTTGCCTAGCCAAAATTTAATGTGTATGTGAAGGGAGAGGAACGGTGGTGACGGGTGAGTATTGACATGTTGTTGAAGGGCCCTGTAAACCGACATCCTGGAGTCGCAAGTTCCAGCCACTTCCGAGTTCCACTCTCTGTAACACCATAGACTTGCATCGGCATCCGCATGGTTACATTGTTTAAGTGCCTTTTAGTATAAGTACAATGATTAATGTGTTGTTTAGTATTTCAAAATTTAAAATCGGTTTATTCGCCACGGAGATACCTACGTGGTAACAAACATTCACACACACACAAGCTTTCGGATTTATAATATTAGTAGGATATTCAGTATCTTCTAATTTTGCATAAATATAAGCTGAGTTGTGAAATAAATAGGTAATTGGAAAACTACTTCTTGAGTTTACTTCTACTTCTTGAGTTTACTTTTAAACATATGTTCAAAATAAAATATAAAGTTATAGTTATAAATTTTTTTCTTATTAAATAACTTATTTCCTCTCATAAATTTTAATTTTTGCTGAGTTTAGGTCTAAGATATAAAGAGCCTGGTGCCTGAAGCGGGTTGACAAAAACCTGTATTACAGGTCACCTGGACTCCAGTTTGACAACTACGAGTTTTATTATGAAATACGATTTAATGCAATAACCTACACTTATGCACGTTTACTAAGTATTTACGGTTAATAATCCACCATCATTACACATTAACACTCGAAGAATCACAGGTTTTGAAAAATTATACAAAATCGACAACGCTATTTTTTCTTTTTCGCGGCAAAACTCCAAACAGCAACTTACGTGCTTGTACCCCCATTTCCGTTTCCGCTTAGGGTAAAAGAGCGTCGACAGTGACTTATTCGCTCCGTTATGATGGTGAAAGTGGAAAATGAAACAAGGATTTGTAATAGCGAAATCCCTTATGTTTTCGGAAAGGCAATCTCCCAATACGAGGCCATTAGTATTCATCTTGCTACCCTCAATCGAGTATTCCTGATTCGATTAGATTGCCATCTCGCTCGGCACAACTCGATTCTGGTTTGATATGGTAGATCAGAGGGGTAGTCTGGCGATATGCGTAGAATACTGGTTGACTATAAATATTACTAGATCGTATATTACACCAATATTATAAATGCGAAAGTTTGTGTGTAAATGTGTAATGGGGATAGTAATTGATATATGATTCGTTTTTGATCTCTAAGTTGACTATCTAAGGGCCAATTTCCTAAAACTATATACACCTAAACAGCAAGCTTATAGGTAACTCAAGTGCTCAAGCCCACGACCAGAGGGTAGCGTTTCCATCATGCTGGCGCCATTGCCTGTCTGAATTGCAATGCTAACAATACGTTGAGGCAAATAAGTGTCAGCATTTTGATCACGTGTGGCTTCAACTAGGCGCTTTGATAGATTTTTGAAAATAGAACGGTGCCCATGGGTCTGGTGTCTCAACACCAAACGGCTCAAATGTGTAACGACTGCCGTGGTTTCCATATTTTCGCCGTTTACGGAGCTCTGCCAAAGTTGTTGCGGTGCCAACCCCATTTTGTGATTTAGAAAGATGTGACGGAATTATTTGATTTATGAAATATACCAATTTCAATAATAATAAGCTTTGTAGATTAAAAAACCTACTTCACCACTTACGACTTCATGCCACGGAACCCTTGATCAGATATTGAAATATTTATATGGGACTTACTTGACACTATAGATAATATAGGTATGTACCCTTTTAAATAAAATATTATTTTCTAAATAGATCAAAATATAATTTTCAATATTATTAAAAAAGCACTCGCCTTTGCCTACCTTTGGTCTTTCAGGTATAAATGGATAAAAAACATATATACAACAAAAAAAAACAAAAAAAAACTTGAAGCCTTTTTCCGCATCCCTGCGCTCCGACAAAATCACGCCTTTTTTATTGGACGTACAGCTACCCAAATGCTAGCCGATTTATTCTCGCAATATCCGTCTGGAAATATTCACAACATTACTAAAGGGTTTATTGCTGGAAGGGTTGCTTGTTTACAGAGTTCGGGAGCCGGGGGTAAGTCTTCATTTTTAAAACAAAGGGTTAAAAATGTGCTCCTTTCGCGCCGTCGAACAATCTCTCGTAGAATCAATTATGGGTCGTCTATTTGGCATTCGCTCCTCGTCCCACATATTGTCCTTATACTTTTTTGATTACTAAATCAGATTGAAATTGTATGAAAGTGTATGTATACGTACACCGTGCTGATAACTAATAAGCCCTGCAGTAGAACTGCTACCTTTTGCCCTGGCTAACGTAGGCTTAAGGTATAGTTAACAATATATAATTATGATACTTCACTATAATTATTTGTAGCAGGTTGTGTTACCTGCTAGTGAAAGAAAGAAAGATAACACATTTATTTGGCACTATAAAAAATAACAATTATCTTAAAATTTAACATTAAAAATAAGGTTATGAGTATTTGTATGCCAAAAATGTTTAACTTAGGTTTTTTGCCGAACAGAGAACTCTACACTGGTTTTCAGTTAAACCTTAACAAAGCGGGTAGCATAAAACTCAAAAAATATAATAAAAAATGAATAGAAAGCAGTGCATAGAATAAACAAATATAAATAACTAAAATGAGAATCTTAATTAAAAAAAATTATAAATACAATATATTATACATGCATGATTACACATATAAACATAAACGCTTTCACACTCACAGCCCCACACTAAGTTCGATGACTTGTGTCGTGGGTGCCAGAAACATTCATATCACGTACACAACCAGAACCAGGAACAAAAAATTTCCTTGGGGAGAAAACTAGTGTTCCTTCCGGGAATCGAACCCGATACCCCTGCTTAGAAGGCGAACGCCACCGCCACCGAGCAATTTAAGCATACAAATATATTTTTATTGCTACATACATAAAAATAAATAAATACAATATTATTATAAGCCAAATCACAAATCACAAAATTTTTATTGCCAAAAACTGTGTATAAAGATCTTACAAAAATATTTTTAGGTTTCAACAGTTTTCCTTTTCGGACGTGCAATTTAAAATAATAGGTACATAACAAATAACACAACATAATAATAATATAATATTACAACATTGGCTAGTCTTTATATCTTGACAGCATTTTATTAAACTTAACCTAACTTATAATTTGATAAAAACTCACGCACATTTTGAACTTTTAAATTAAAATTAAAACGGGAATTAGCGTGACTTACGCGTTGTCGATGTCGACAACGCGTAAGACATCGACAACGCGTAAGTCACGCTAATTCCCGTTTTAATTTTAATTTAACCTAACTTATATACAATATTACTAGAAGTTATTATTTATCAAAGTATTCTTTAGCCAGTAAGATAAGTTTAAAAAAATAGATAAATAACCCTCAAAATGGTAATTATAAATAAATTTCTTAGAGTTGAATCCTGGGAACACCATTTCCTCTACTGAGACAAAAAAGCAGTGCAGTTTTTCACCTCGCGTTCGTTCGTTGAATTAGCTTAAAATCTTTGTCTTATAGAACAAAACACATCGATTCCAAGCTAAAGTCATGTGAATGTTTCCGGCATCCACGTTTAAAGTCTTCGAGCTTAGTGAGGTTGTGACTGTGAAAGCGGATAATGCGTTATTAAATCCGTGTTAATTCTGTAGTGATACTATAAGTAGAGATCTTTCATTCTAAATGTGCACGCCCCTCCACCAAATTTGTCAAACTATCGAGTGCCAAATGCATGAAATGTTTATGGAGAGGCGTGCATATTTAGAATGAAAGATCTATACTCAAATACACGCACATACACACATATTCGTAATAAAGATAATTATTATTTTCAAACTTTTGCCTTCCGACAAAGTCGGGCTTTCTCGGAATTTAAGACACAAGCGCACGAAGACACACGGTTTTCGAATAATTAAGACGACAGGCGGTAAATAATTAACTTCGTTCTCGACGTCTCGTTTGTTTGCAGTTTCGAACTGATATAAATCAATTGGTAATTGGTTTGCCGAGTTCTCGGTAAAGCAGTTTGTTAATCTACGACGCGATGATTGGATTTTATAATCTATTTGGTTCATTTATTTAAGTTAAATATTTTATCATCTTGCGTCAGCTGTTTTAATTGAGTTACTACAATTTTTACGATACTCGTATTTATATAGGAAAGAGTGTTTGGTCTGGTAGAAATAATCATGATTTATATTTTCACAATTTGCATTATAATTCTGTCGTTCGGCGTCGTTCTTTTGTTAATATTTTGATCAGCCTATGTATGTGTGTTTGTTTCTTTGTGGCTTTCTAGAGACCAAACGTTACCGTGCTAAATGTTCGACTGCATTGTTGCTTTCCATTAGGTGAGTCAAATACTTGCCTATTGAGCGTGAAAAAACATTATATTCTGTTAAAGATTATCTGGACATACACATAAATGGTAATTTGTAATATGTATATTGGTGATGACTTGTATTAATTAACTAGCCGTGCCCCGCGGCTTCGCCCGCTATTATCAAGTTAAAAGTAGCCTATGTGTTAATCCTAGGTATAAGCTAAAATTTCATCCCAATCCGTTCAGGCATTAAAGTGTGAAGAGGGAGCAAACATATTTACACACTTGCACACTTACACACAAACTTTCGGATTTATAATGTTAGTAGGATTTAATTATCATTATTAATTATTTGACATTAATTATTTATTATTGATATGTATAGGTTCATTATTGTTCATACTGAACTGCCCGTTGGCTTAGTTGGGTGAGCATTCGCCTTCTACGCAGTGGTACCGGTTTCGATTCCCGGCGGCGACACACAAGTTTTCACCCCAACGAGGATTAATGTTTCTGGTTCTGTGTCTGTTGGTGTGTGTGAGGTGAATATTTCCGGCATCCATGACACTAGTAATCGTACTTAGTGTGGGGCTGTGAGTGAGAAACCGTTTTTTACATGGTATGGAGTAACAGTATACAGTTAATAAGCATTAACTGTATACTGTTACTCGATACCATGTAGGTAACTTAGTCTCTGGTTTATATATTTTTTAGTTTAGTTTCAGGAAATATTATGCAGACATTCTCTTCAGGTTCTTTGTATTTCTTTTAACACTGCTACCATGTGCAAACCATTCCCTTGATAATTATGTTACTTGCAAACCCAGTACTTTGAATTGCAAAGTATGCACAACTACGCTGCGCAACATCGAATGGCTCGAGCATTCATAACAATATTGAATCAAGCTATACAGAGTACGTAGTGGGAATGATCCTGTATTTTCATACTAAAGTATTTTCTTTTTCCTTAGGAAAGTGTTTTAGTAATAGAATGAAAGAAATATACTTTACTTCGAAACGTTTAGGAGTACATGAACATATTATATATACCGTCATTGGTAAGTAGTTCACAATTCTGCAGGAGTAGGTTTAGAATCGACAACTAAGTAGAATAAAAAAAAATGTACCCATGCAGGATTGTGCACTACTTACTTACCAATGATGGTATATATAAACACTAGCTTTTGCCCGCGGCTTCGCTCGCGTTAAGAAGTATTATATTAAAATTGACAAAGTTTCATACAAACTTTCATCCCCTATTTTTTCCCCTTGGGGGTAGAATTAATCAAAATCCTTTCTTAGCGGATGCCTACGTCAGAACATCTACCTGCATGCCAAATTTCAGCCCGATCCGTCCAGTGGTTTGGGCTGTGCGTTGATAGATCACTATGTCAGTCAGTCAGTCACCTTTGAGTTATATATATTTAGACTACTTAATTTAGTAAGTCTGCCGAAATGGGTTTGCCTCAACACAAAAGTCAAGCACAAAACTCGAAGTTGATCATATTGATAAATTTAGAAAGGAAAAATAGTTATAATAATAGTAGTTTCTAAAAACTATACGGTAGATGACCTCGCACGTTCCCGTAAGACGTTAAATAATAAGGAAATGATAATTTCGTTAGAGCAATAGGGCATGACACCCTATGGCCGTGGGTTCAAACCCCGCCTCAAGCGATATTTTTCCTTTCTAAATTTATCAATATAGTTCAACCTAGCGTAGCTAACGCGTGATCAAAATGCTGGCACTTATTTCGCTCAACGTATTAGCATTGCAATTCAGAGAGGCAATGCCGCCAGCATGATGGGAACGCTACCCAAAGGTAGTTGGCTTGAGCACTTGAGTTACTTACAAGCTCGATGTCTTGTAGGTAACTTAGTTCTTTGCTGTACATAGTTTTAGCAAAGATTTGACCACCATCTCACCCGATAGAAAGTGACGATGCGACCGAAAATTAAACATGCTTACCGAGAAGGTACCTATTCACCTGTTTACTTGTTGTTCTTGATTATTGAATATAATAAGGTTAACTTTTAAAAAAGAACGCGTAATTTTTGTCGTAAATAATTGAAAAGAAAGCAAAGCTTAAAAAGCCCGACTTCGTTATATCATATTTCGGTTTTGGCTTGACCGATTTCAAAAAAATTTATATTGTACCACCTATTTTTTTTTTTTTTTTTTTTTATTTGTGACAGGCTAGTGTTTGACCACTATCTCACCTGATGGTAAGTGACGATGTGATCGAAGCTGGTAAACACACTAGACCTGGAATACGCAGGCTCTCAAGGATAACTGCCGGAACACCGTATTTGGCTTGGCGGCAGACTTTCAACTTGATGGTGGTAAGCTACTTTGGTAGCAAGCCAGGCGAGCAACTCACAAAATGCTCTACCACCTCTCAAATGTCACCTGATTAGCACCACCCGGGGACCACGTGTATGGAGTCAGACTTAAGGGGTATCCTCCTACGGACGTGGGTGACTCAGCCCTCAAAATCAAGTCAACCACCTAACAAATAAAAAACATCAAAATTGATTCATAATTAGCGGAGATATTGCGTAACAAACATACAAAAAAAACATACAGTCGAATTGAGAACCTCCCTTTTTGAAGTCGGTTGAAAAGTAGACAATAATATCTGCCATACACTGGCGACAAAGTCATTAGGCATCAATATTGTTACAAAGTATCTGTCTCCGGGTTCAATACACATAAATATCTCTGTAACGGTTCCAATTGACGATTTATGATTGGGGATTGACAAACGTGCTTTAGATCTACGAAGATATAAGAACCCTCCTAACTGCGATGTTATAATATTGTTTATTTTATTTTATTAGGTTCACAATTTTACTCGCCGAAGCTTATGAATAAAGACTTCATTCATGTGAATGTTGAGGCAATCCAGCTCCTCGACAACACAGACTAATGAGAAGACTCAAAAGAACTAAACCTTTTGAGCTAGTGTAGTGATGTGACAGTATAATATAGTAAGTGCTATTAACAAAGAACACAAGAACAAAGTGTCTTCCTGATAATAGAGACAGTAAGAAAAGTGTTATTGGACACATTCTTAATATATTACTATACTTAGCAATTTAGGTCAAAATTAAATTACCTTTTAGTCTTAAGGCTAGATCGTAATTCATCATTATAAGAAAAAAAAAGGTACACAATATGGATATAGAAATATAAAAAGTAATAATAATACAATAGAGATCGATTCTGTAATCCCAAATTTTGTGCACACAGCATGCTAAACAGGGTGGATAATATTGTAATAAAATAAAATATATTAACATTCCAATACATACTTAAATATTTATCTGAGTATAAATTAGAAAATTCTATTATATACATGAAATCAACAAAATAAAACACTATTCAAGTAAATTAAGTTTACCGCTGCGGAGGGACCGACAATGTTGCCTACTAGTTTTCAACCGAATTAAAAAAAAGGGAGGTTCTCAATTCGACTGTACGTTTTTACTTTGTTTTTATTGTATGTATGTTACGCGATATCTCCGCCAAATATTATGAATCGATTTTGATGTTTTTTTGTATGGTAGATTATACCTACTTCAGAGGTGATCCCATATAAATTTTATCGAAATCGATCCAGCCAAAACCAAAATATAAGCGGTGAAGTCGGTTTTTTTAAGCTTTGCTTGCGTTTAATTATAATATAGACATGATATGATATAGATATGACTATTGCTATTGACCGAGCGTAGTGTGAGATATCTAAGTTCTAGTCAAGTTACTAGAGTGTTCAGTTTTTGACCATTAGTCCGTCCGTCCGTATGTCTGGTCTTCTAATTCAAACATGCTCAGTGTACACACTATGGGGCTTCTTTTTTATTATTTTGTATTTAGCGCGTGTGGAGCATCTTTGAAAAGATGTTTACAAGTAAAGTCAGAAAAAGTGTTAAGAAAAAAATACTACGTAATTTATAGACATGAACAGAGACATCATTTTAAGTGTGGAAACAAAAACACAATTATATTCATAACATTTAAACTAAAAAAATTAACAAGTTATTTAAGAGGCCGGGGAGGCTTTGAACGAGTCTATAGGCTGTCTCTGTTTAACTGGCAAACTGTGCCCATGCTTGATGCGATAGCACTACCGACCGAACAAATTATGATAGGTGCCGTAATACCAAAAATTATGAATGAAAATGTAATGTTTAGCCATTGTTTTTTGCATTAATAGTACCTTGAAATGATAATCTATGTTCCTGTTGTAATGACAAAAGAAATGTGTTAGTTTTTTATACAAAACGAATAAGTTAAAAATGCGACATTTATGTCGTAATAATGTGTAAAAATCAATTGGTTTATATTTCGTTTAAGGTAATTATTTTGAAATAAAAACTATCCAGGAACCTAGATTAATATGTTTTTAATCTGAATAACAGCACAGTATGGTGGTAATATGCTTGAATTAAAAATAATTTCGGTATTACGATTGTATGGGCTAATCAACCTCCGCAGGCCTCTTAAGTATTTTTAATTTTTACTACAAACCGGCCCTA
Organism: Lomographa bimaculata; assembly: GCA_948107665.1. Lineage (NCBI taxonomy): Eukaryota > Metazoa > Arthropoda > Insecta > Lepidoptera > Geometridae > Lomographa > Lomographa bimaculata. Next base: position 8,100,968 of record OX403604.1, on the reverse strand, counting down.
ACTCAAAAAACAACGCTGGTCTTCTTTGGTGATTTATCAATTTTTAAAAGCTACCATTTCAGACCTATTTTGTCTCGGGGCCTATCTTAAAAACGGCTTTTTTAAAAGATTATATTTAAGTATTCAGTTCCAACATGAAGTTGTAAAAAAACCAGTTATTAGTATGAAGAAAAATGATCGATTAATGTTAAAAGATAATTTCCTTTACGAAAAATATACGCAAGGTCTCAGAAAGCAGAAAAATAGTATTTATTTATTCTATGTCAGTGGTGTAAAATATTCAGTTTGCCTTAGAAATCCCTCAAGGCAAAGCGTATAATGAGAGAATGAAATGAATTAATGATATATTTATTCGAAAACAGACTTCGCTTAACACTAAATTATTTGAAAATTTTTCGATACTATTTGAGGTTTGTAATCCAGATTAGGTCAGCATTGATACCCAAAGGTGTTCCTGTGTTATAGCGTATCAATGCCCCCCGCTCGGACACAATATCTAGTAATATCTACTTATTAAGACTATTTATAAATACATCATTAACTTAAATTATCTAGCAATATTGGTTACTTAAGTAAGTATAGCAAATTATAAGTTGAGCGAATGCTAAACTATGTTTCAAGATACATATTATACAGGTTTGTACTTTGCACCGCAGAAGTAAGTAGGTACTAATTATATATAATAATGATTAAGTCTTTATTTATCAAAAATACCAATTAAAAAAAGACTTACGAGAAATACAGGGTACCTGCAGCAGTTTAAAACGAAGTTAAGTAAGAGTCATGATCCAGTCATAGTCAAGTATAATGGCTCTAGTGTGGAAACTACACTAGAACTTCTATAGGAGTTTTGATGAGATTTTTCGATTCTGTATGATTTGTCTACATTCATTCGCGTTCACGACCCAAACGGTTAATACATCATTTAACACACGAATACAACATAATACACAAAGAATCACAAATTTTGAAAAATAATTCAAAATCAATAACGTTGTTTTTCCCTTTAGCGTCAAAACCCTCACGGGGTCACGTAGACGTAGAGAGTTCGACAGTTTTTTTATGAACTAAATTGTTATTTGAGAATAATCTGATAGGAACCTTCTCGATACGGTTCCAAGAATGACGTAACTACAGCTGATAGATTGGCGGTAGGGGTGCGCAGAGTGCAAATTTGCCGATCAATCGAGTGATAAATTTGGGCAATTTATCGTGAAATTGCTCGATATGGCAGCGCTAACTTTTAATATCGAGGTCTCGTGTGGGCGGTATCGGTGTGAACCATTACCGCAGATGTCGAAAACGTGGAGATGCACATATCTTACATAAATCCTTATGTAGTAGTAATCCTTATATAGCACTATGCTCTACATTTATGCCATGTATACATTCTGTCACTTCGAACTTCCAGTTGGCTTAGATCGCGCGTCCGCCTTCTAAGCAGGGGTCGCGTTCGATTCCCGGTGGGAACACAAGTTTTATCAACTAGAAAAAGATAATTAAACAAAGAAACTACAAGAAAAAAAAGACGTGTGGCACTCGGGGACTGCCGCGGTAAAGCTATTGCATAGCATTTTTTATCAACTTATGCAATTATAATTATTTATTTATTTTATTTATGCAGTATTTTTTTTCCTGCCACCTAGAGGCGAGTTGCTGAACTAAAGAGACAAGCGTGATAATTCAAAAAGTCATTAAAAGTTCTGCTATTCATCGATAGATGGCAAAACTAAAAAGTATCACCGCTGTGCCGGTCGGAGAAATTCCGTAACGAAAATAACCTAACACCCCCCGTGTTCGGTTATTTTCGTTACGGAATTTCTGGATTCGGTCTCCACGCTCAAGGCCCGCGATAGAAGCTATGCAATAGCTTAAACAATTACAGGCCAATATTTTAATCTATCTGGAATTGCAATATGAAAGTAATTTCAAGAGAACTATGTTTTGAAAGCCACCAAAATTTTCCAGAGAAAGGTAGAAAAACAAAAATCAATATATTTAAATCTATAGTGAACATGATATCGGTAATGGCAGATAAAAACGTTTATTGTTTGTTAATGCAACACGAATCCACTAAATAAGTCAATGGTGTTGAATTAAAATAACATCATATTTTTTTTTATTTATGTCATAGCAAATATAAAACATGTCCAATGTTTTTTGATAATGTAAAAAAATAAATATTAAAAAAAAACAAATATTTACCGGATTGTTACAGTTTCTTAGACTAGAACTAGAAAATTAATGATTATTATCATGACTTCTATGAATCCAACCCTAAGATTGGAAGATGTTAAATATTTGAACGCGCTCTCACGCAATAATCAAAAATATCACTGAAAAAGAAATATATGAAGAACTTTATTGGATTCTCATTGTTTTTTATAATTTTATAAGAAAACACTGAAGCAAAACAAAGACTGAACTGCTACAACGTTTGCCTTACACACTAATATACTTACATTATCCTTAGAAAAACTTAATGTTCCTGGAATAAATAATGGTAGATTTTTGTATTACACAGAAAGAATATATGTGAAACAAAATAATAGTATTTTAATAACATATTTAATTATATTTTTCTGGATATAACTAGCCGTGCCTCGCGGCTTCATCCGCTATTATCAAGTAAAAAGTACCCTAAGTGTTATTCTTAAGTATAAGCTATTTACTTTCCAAATTAATCCAAATCCGTTCAGCTGTTAAAGCAAAAGATGGAACAAACACACACTTACACACAAACTTTCGAATTTAATATTAGTATGATTATTTTTCTATGAGCCCGATAAAAAAATTGATGGATTTCTTTATTAACATATTATAAACATGAGAAGGTATAAGTAGGAATAAATTGCCTGGTTATGAATTAATGCAATTTCGCTATACTAACAACGTCTCGCTAAATATACTGGATAGCAAGATCTTGATTATAACTATCATCATATTTCTTGTACAACAATCTCCTTCTAAGATACAATTTGCTGCTAAATTCAAACTACACACACAAAGCAAATAAGCTCCCACTGAATAACAGTCAAAAGTCAACAATAACCAGCCCCAGTAAAAGTTATCATAATGTTTTCCTTTATTACAGTCTTTATTACGTACTTTTTACGACGAACGCTGGAGCTACTCGACCGCGGTTTTTTCATTTAAATTGGGGACATTTTCCCTTGAAAAGAAAATATTCTGAGATAGGGACATATTTTTTGAAAAGGTAAATGAAAATCCTTCAAATTGTCGTCAAATAGATAAACTGGAGCTCATTCGCATTTATGTCAAAATACGTATCAAAATGTTATATCTATAGTTTGTAATATTGGGCGAATACCAAAATTAAATCTCGTGAAAAACTATTATGGAACTTAAAGTAAAGCACGCTTGATACAATAAAGGGAACAATTGAAGTTTATGTATTCATGGTTCAGGATAGCACACATCTGAGCAACGGGTATCGGGTTCGATTCCAGGTTAGAATATAAGTAATCGCTCAATTAGCATTTCTGGTTCCAGGCGTGATTTAGTTAATGATGTGAATGTTTCCGGCACCCTTAACACAAGTAATTGAATTTATGTTTATGTCAAATATTATGCTCTTTCCAAAAACATAAACATAAACTGGCAGCCCCACATTAAGTTTAATGAAATGTGTCGTGTGTGCTGGCAACTTTCACGTCACACACGCACACACATACATAATAGATGGTATTTATAAATATCTACCAATATTTTAAAACCATCTCTGTGGTCAATGAAATAGTTTTTATAATCAATAAGTATCCTACTAATATTATAAATCCGAAAGTTTGTGTGTAAGTGTGTTTGTTTCCTCTTCACGCTTTAACGGCTGAACGGATTTGAATGAAATTTGGAATGTACATAGATTATACCTAAGATTAACACATAGGCTACTTTTTAACTTGATAATAGCGGGCGAAGCCGCGGGGCACGGCAAGTAAGTTATAAAATTAAGACACGTTTCAAGGAGAATATGTAAGGAATGCAAACTCTTTAGTGTTAGCTATAAAATCACAATGTTTAAAAAGACTAACTAGGTTTTACGTATATACCTACTTAGAACTTTGTGAAATTAAGGAGACGAGCCAAATGGTGTTGACCTGGATGCGAGGCCGCTGACCTAGGCTGCAGATTTGGCTGACCCTTCTTAGACTATAAAATGACCAAATGGATGTAGAGTCGTAAAAGTAAATGCTGACTGTCGCTCCAACCACAAAGATTCTTTGATAAGTACAATATAAAACCTTTTGTTAGTAAAATTACTCCCATAGTAAAATTTTAATGAAATTCGGAGTCCAGGATTATAATTTGGCAACGTTTGTTGATGGACCCATTGGAGACTAGTTACAATGACGAATCTTTTGACCAAGAAGCCTAATAGAATTCTTGCTAGGAAATATTACCAGAAAAGCCTAAAAAATAGCTTTTCAGCGGAGAGAGTTACACAGGGTGCGTTCTCTTCTTCATTTGTATAGTTCTATGTATCAAATGCATGTGAACAAACGTCCATTCATTTTGGTTTTTTGTAATCATGGAGTTTGCTGTAGGTAACATATATATCGGTAAAGCTATGGTCTTATTATCGAACATTCTGGAATCGAATTACATCTAAGGCAAACTTGATGAATCGTTAATAAATTTAGTTGCAAGCAAGCAGAGGCAGAGGGAAACTGGGTTAAATTTTGCCAGTGAATTGAGGTTAAATGGTTAATACAAAGCTCGCCGTGTATTGCGGACGTCTCATAGGAAAGAGACACAGAGTAGCGAAATTACTTTTCAGAACAGTTGCAGACGTTATTAGTTATATATATAAATCATATTTTTGTTAATTTTAATTATTAAATGTGGATCTAATTTTACTTTAAAGCTATTAACTGTTTAAGCTAAATCCCATAACTTTGTGTTCAACCGCGAGAGTGCCTTTGTTCCAGGTTCTTACCGCAGGCACCATTATCTTTTGTCAGTGAAATAATTGAGGCTTCATTGTTTTATAAAGAGACATATACGCCTTGATTGATTGATAGATAATGTAAAAATTATCAAGAGCATTATTATAAATTCGATTATTTTGACGACTCACTTGGCGCAGTGGGCAGGTTTGTGTCCTCTACTTGAACAAAATATTATTATATACTAGCTGCGCCCCGCGGTTTCACCCGCGTTGATAATGATGAAAAGTGATGATGATGATGATGATGAAAAATAGATGTTGGCCGATTCTCATAGATACCGGATAAGCACAAAAAATTTCATCAAAATCGGTCAAGCCATTTCGGAGGAGTATGGCAACGAAAACTGTGACACGAGAATTTTATATATTAGAAGATTTATTACTTGACAAGTGGTTAAATGCACATAGTTTCCGGACCCAAAACTAAAAAAAAAGATTACATGATGGTGATTTTTGTCTGATTTAGCAAAATATACTACAAACGCAAATCAAGCTATCAACTCATAGAATTCCCCTTACAGAATTCATCATTACTTGCCTAATATATGTACTTCAGTAACGTAATCCTGAGTGCGACATACATCTTCCAGTCGGGTTCACCTTCTGTATATTCTATGTTTTTCTGATTGCGTTAGTTGGCAACCGGAGCCCGGTCGCAACCACCTTTCGACTGATTAAACCGTTTGCTCTGATTACGACTCCAGTACGTATTAAACTTGCTTTTATCACTCATCTACATTTGTAGCACGCTGAAACACTTCTCAGAGCTTAAACGTCTTAATTAAACCGTATTCTATAACCAAATTTAAACCACCGTCTAGACAGCAGTAATTTTCGCTACCAAATCTTACTACCACTGGCATCTCCAAAATATTAATCGTAACTTACTCAGATGCCAAGTCCAGCATCACAACAATTAAAACACCAAGGAACTTGAAAAATGGCGGTCATCTTGAATCCGCCATTTTGGATTTTTGATATTTTTGATCTATTGTAACTTTGTAAGCACAAATTGTTACAATTTTAATGATGATATAGCCTGGATACTATTAGTCTTTGGTACAATTAAAACATAACATAACAATCTAGCAGGACAACTAATTAGTTATAATATTATATATCTCAGATAGGTATCGAATACCTCTGATAATTGATTATTTAAATCCCAGCAAAAGTTATTTTGAATCTTATTAATAAAATCTGTATTGCATTAAAGTAGTAATATAAATAAATTAAACGTAATTAAAGCTTATAAAGACCGACTTCACCGCTTATATTTTGGTTTTGGCTTGATCGATTTCGATAAAATTTATATGGGACCACCTCTGAAGTACAATCTACCAAACAAAAAACTTTGAGAATATGTCCACAAATAGGGGAGAAATCGGTGAAACTACATTAAAAAAAACATACAGTCGAACATAGTACCTCCTGACCTCCTTTTTTGAAGTCGGTAACGAGTAAGAAGTCATAATGTAATATTGTGTAATAGCTATTTTAAGATATTTTGTCAATAAATAGTTATTATTATCGTGAATAATAATAAAACTGGACTATTTTCTATCCATGTAAGTACTATCGGAGCTGGTATAGTAGCACTGGAAAATATTGTATACCTATTAGAAGATATATACAGTGTTGAATGGGGAACCTAATCCCTCATAATAACATGTGACGTAATGCACATTCTAATGATCATCTAGTTTGTTACCTTGTTCCGATAAACCAGTACGTGGTTCACCACTCTCAAGTAGGTACAAAAAACTGTCTCCAAAAATTATCTACTAAAATTATGTTTCGTTCTGGCAGTCCTTAAGGGCCAGTGCCTAGGCCGGGCGTGTTTACCATTCTCCTTTAATAATGAAAAAACAAGGTATGTCGTTAAGAAAATTTTTGACACGGTAGAAGTGAATCTTTTATATTACAGGGCAAAATTTTATATTATTCATCACAGTGTTTACTCTCACCACTATTCGTCACACAAAGAATGATAAAACCCTCCCAAAAGAAGTTGTTCTTCGAAAAATCCATCTACTGTAGTTTATGTGGCAATACAATATTGACTGATTAGCCGAGGAGTTTTGCCGCGAAAGTGAAAAATGGCGTTGTTGATTTTGTTTAATTTTCCAAAACCTGTGATTTTTCGAGTTTTAATGTGTTATAATGGTGGATTATTAACCGTTAATACTTAGCAACCGTACAAAGTGTAGGCAAATCATACAAAGAAGAAAATCACGTGATTTTCGCCTTCGCTCTAAAACTCCAATAGAAGTTCTAGAAAAGTATCTCTCTACCATTTTATTAGGGCATGGCTTGAATAAGACGCACTTAACTACTATACTTAACTTTGACTGTGAGTTGTGACTAGGACTTCTATTATGAAATATAGAATTCGTTATTTTTTGTTTAACATTTCGACTGAAAGACTATGATGCATCCATGGTCATGAAATAAACAAGTGACATTAGTGATCAGTTGGGAGTCATCGAACTCAAACGCAAAGTTATAATCACACTTGTTTAACTCGTCAAAAATGGATTTCATATGTCTAAAAAAATCTAATGAAAATCTTCTACAAATGCCTAGAAACCGGAGCTGACAGTGTACACAATACAGCTCTAGATAAAATTATCTTTGTAAAGCAATCTGCTGAACTCCATTGACGGTGAATAAAAGCATCGATGCCGGGAACAAAGCAAGGGAAAACGACAAAGGAACTCTCATAAAGTTTGACACGTAATCATCGTCACGACCAGGGGTTTTCATCGTTTTGTAACTAGACTGCTTACCATTCAATAAATTTATACGACTCGACGTTGCCGACACGACTTTGTACAGGAAAAATAAAATGGATATTCAAATGAGAGACACTCAAGAAAGTTGTATTTCGGAAATTTTCTAGCGACTTTGAGAACCTGGTTAAAATTCGCCTGGCTAAAAATTCTCTGACAGATTAGGTTGCTAAAATATGTTGTTTTGTGTCTCATATGTCAATTTGTGGTGATGAGAAAGCGAATAGTTCTTCTATCAGATTGCACATTTCACATTCTATCATTTATCGAAATATCGTTTTACATTCAGCGGATAAAAACGCCAACTCCATACAAAAAAGTGCTTCGAATGATGACTTTTAACTCAAATACTTATTATTACTTGAAACTGGATAAATGCACATAGTTTGCGGAGCCAAACCTAAACGAAAAAAAAACCGCACCTACCGAAACCAACCAGTCCAAATAAAGTTGACTCCCCTGTGAAATAATACCCTGACGCCCGCGACGTCATCAAATCATGATGGCGTCTTTGCTGCCAACCTTAAAAGATATGAATTCAATAAAATGAACGAAGTCGGGTCACTCGTAGGATCACTCATTTAAAATCACGCTGATCTGTTTTAAGTTTGTTCTGCTAACAACACTTAAATGAGTGAACTTAGCCTAGAGTCCGTCCTATTCTTATTTTAATCGCATTGTACCAGTACCTAAGTAATGGAGACAACGCTCTACCAAACAAAAGCTAGTCGATAAAGTGCAATGTGTATAATATAGGTTTCCTTGTTTTACAGGATCGTGCCGGGTCGTGTGAGAGGCACCGGATGGGGCTCTACCGTCCGGAGCGTGAGTGACACAGCAGTAATTATGCGGCGCTCCGTCACGGCCCGGCCGCGCGGCCCCATCTCGGCCCGCGCCTAACTTTTAATTGAACCGATGAAACTGTTTTTAGCCTGCCATCCTGCTAAATCTCTGACAGACTTACCTTGTATAATGTCGGCTAAATAAGATATCAATTTGGGCGAGAATGTGCTATCTATATCTATCTTTTTTTATTTAAGATATGCAAACGTTTGACCACTATCTCACCTGATGGTAAGTTGTGAAAGTTGAGGTATGTCGAAGATGTGATCGACGATGGTGCAAGTTTGCCAAGAAGAATACTCGTGAGTAGAAAATCACTCGCGATTTTAAGATTGTCATATTGTAGAACCACGGTTCTAGCATACTTCTAAAACGGAAAGTCTATCTGAAGGTTAAATAAAAACCTTTCACTAGTAGTTGAACGTTCTTAGGACACTAACTCTAATTCTTGTTGTTAATACAATCTGCAAAATGGGGTAGTATAACACACCGCTACCAATCTGTATATCTGAGTTACCCGTTATTTATTTATACAATATTATTTTGTTTAGTATTGGTTTCCTTCTTAATATTGTATGCCTTGTAGATAATGTTATTTTCTGCCTTTAATAGGCTTTCACCATTTCATCTCGCCTTTGTAAGTGATCATGTGGACGAAGGTGACGAACAGGCTAGCTTAGAATAAACATAACATAACATAAACACTTTCACACTCACAGCCCCACACTAAGTTCGAAGACTTGTGTCGTGGGTGCCGGAAACATTCACATCACACACACAATCACAACCAGAACCAGAAACACAAATTTTCCTTTGGGAGAAAATTTGTGATTCCGCCGGGAATCGAACCCGATACCCCTGCTTAGAAGGCGAACGCTCACCCAACTGAGCCAACGGGCAGTTCAGAATGGGACTGGCTTTCAAGAATAGTTGCCTAAACACCATTTATGCATTGGCAACAGATTTTTCTATTTGTTAGAGTGGCCAACTACTACTGTGTTTTTTTCTACAGACACAGACAATAAGGAGGAGGTTTTCAAGTCGAATGTATTTTTTTTAATGTGTTTTTCTCCATATCTTCCTACCACGTGAACCGATTTTGAATTTTTTATTTGTTTGAAAGATGTTGCTTTCCAATTGGTCCCATTTAAATTTGATCAAGATCTGATCAGTAGTTCTTGAAATATCTTCAATAATGCGTGTTCAGTACATCAAATCTGATCAAATTTCCGAAGATAAATCGGTGAGTCGGTTATTTTTAAGCTTTGCTTGCGTTTCATTATTTATCTACAACTTTTGTACATACTATTGTTATTCTGAAGTTTCAAGAGCGTTCTTTCGTTTAGCTTACGTTAGAAGATGATAAATATTCAACATCCTTTTGGTATACTTTGGAAAATGCGCTGTGTTTTATTAAAAGGTAAACAAGTAGCATTATTAATTTAATATTGATAAGGATCCTTAACTCTGAGGAAAAAAAGAGCTACAAAAACTCGTATTCAGTAACGACTAATCTAAAGTAAAAATAAGTAAAAATCTAAAAATATTTCTCGATCGAATAACTTTTCAAAGTTTAGTGTTTAAATAACAGTAATAAGATTTATTTTTCTACACTAGAAAATAAAATTGTTTCTTTGTATTATAATTAAGCTTATAAAAAACCGACTTACCGCTATTTTGGTTTTGGCTTGATCGATTTCAATAAAATGTATATGAGACCACGTCTAAAGTATAATCTACCAAACAAAAAAACATCAACATCGATTTATAATTGGCGGAGATATCGCGTCATACAAAAAAAACATACAGTCGATTTGAGAACCTCCTTTTTTGAAGTCACTTGAAAAGACGAATAAAGTACGCTTTTTACCACCTGTAACTAAAATAAATTTGGGTACTGTCTTAACGTTCTCCTGGTAAATCTTAATACAGAATATGCATGAGATTTATATAACATAAAAAAATACAGATTAAATATCGTGAAGTCCCACATTTTTGATGTCAATGCTTAGTACGGTTTTGAATATTGACATAGATGACAGGGCTTGGTCGCAAGCTTCTTTACCTGTAAGACTAGGAGGCTTAGGTTTAGTGTGGGATGCAAGTTGTGTGGATTTAAATTTTATTTTCGGCAATGTATCAACTTAAACAATAGATTGAAGGTATAAACATTATGCATATTACTTATGTCAGTCAACGTTGTACGTGATGACGTTCGATTTTAATATTAATTGAACTTTTAAGCTTTGGACTGCCCGTTGGCTAAGTTGGGCGAGCGTTCGTCTTCTAAGCAGGGGTATCGGGTTCGATTCCCGGCGGGAACGCAAGTTTTCTCCTTTAGAAAAACTTGTGTTTCTTGTTCTGGTTGTGATTGTGTGTGTGATGTGAATGTTTTCGGCACCCACGACACAAGTCATCGAATTTGGTGTGGGGCTGTGAGAGTGAAAGCGTTTATGTGTATGTTTAAAATCCAACTCCCGGTTAAACTACTGTTATCGTTAACCGCAGTTAGGTGAACTCGGACCATACATCTTGATTCTCGAGATGGTATCTAAATAATGTGTTCTTTAGAAAACGTGTTTATTCGATTTGTTTGAAAAGTCAACATGAAGCAAAGACTATAACTTTTGCCGGGTTGCTTAATTGTCTTTGTTAATTAGGTTTAATTTTGATAAAAGCTTTTATTTATCTTCATATCTTGTAAGATGCAAGTCTTTGAATCTCTTGTCGAACGTCGAAATGTAGATGTGATGACAATATTAATTAGTAAACAATTAAAACGTTACTGTTACAATATGTGAAATAATATGAACGTAATTTTAATGTAATAGTTTACAACGTGGTTGAGTTTTTATCAATAAAAATGCTTTCTAATTAGGATTTTTAATCAATGGATAAAAATGCATGCATTTCTATCACTTACTGCATTTTTATCAGTCTAACCAATTGCGTGCGTTGTGCTATTTTGAAATAGCGCAACGCACGCAATTGGTTAGACTGATTTGTGATGTAAACAATAATGTAAAAAAATATCAATGATTGTTATCTTTCCTTTACGGCAGTCATGATTAAGTGGACGTAACAGAAAGAACGTCAAAAAAAATTTGCTAGAAAAGGATCAGTTACACTAAAAACTAATATTTTTATTTTTTAACAGATAATTTAGCTTATACTATTTTATTGCGTCAGATATAGATTACCGTCATATTATAGTATAATCTGGGAGTCTTAAAATCAAGAGTGAATAGATATCTACTAGGCAAGCATGTCACATCTTCGACCGCATCATCACTTACCATCAGGTGAGATAGTGGTCAAATGCTTGCCTATTTAGCATAAAAAAATATTATTATTAGACAACTATTCAATTACCATCGGCTTCAGAAATGGCACTAGATACTGTCTTACTTATTAGGTACAAAATATTACGCAAGAATGGGTTTTACCCTCCCTCTCTCCCAAGATAAGGGTATGTAGAGATTGTTTTGACCCCGGAAGGGGTCGAGAGGAATCTCGGGCCCCTTACGTAATAGCTCCTTATGAGTAAATATATGCTATTTCAAAATAGGTTATTTTTATCGATAGATAAAGCGTAGGTACAAATCCTTTCAATTTAACTGATAATAAAATGTGTAACAACCTAACGGTATTTCAAGGCAGTTACAAAAAGTAAGAAGCAATTTGACTTTCTCAAAGAATATTACCCAAGACGTTACCGTCGTCATTTTATGTCAAGTTATTTAGAACGTACTCTGCAGGTTTGCTACTTGAATTTTACAGAGTATTGGAAGTGCCTACATTTTGCGTAATAATGTAAACTTTTGAGGTTTATTGCTTATAACTTTTGTTTTAATTAAATATTGTTTCATTTTTGTATTTATTGTTCAAATACAGGATATAAAATATATTACACTTAAGCATCGGCTTTAAATGTGTAGCCTTTTTTGAGACAGACCCCGAGATCTAAAAAGAGTGACTTTGGTGGCCTACCAAATCGTAAATTATCAACATAGATTTTTTAAATAAATTTCATATTATACTTGTTGTTACCTATCCAACGGACAGAAAAAAAAATTATGCTCGCCGCTGACATGTGGGCGCTGACGTGTGGGACCACAAGTTTTCTCCCCAAAATAAATTTGTGCTTCAAGTTCCCACGACACAAGTCATCGAAATTACTGTAGAACTGAGAGTGTGAAAGTGTTTGTATTATGTTTATTTAAAAAACGTATAACATATGTGATGGGTCTTTGCTCAGTTTATTATAATTAACTTTGTCACATCCAGCTCAGACAAACGTTTGGATACGTTCCAAGTTTAATGTTTTTATTGGCTTTCGTTCATCTCTTTCATCGTTTCTAATTGATTTAATGGTCATAATCCTCTTATAGAACGGATTATGAAATCACAAATAAGAATTTAACAAGGAATTCTATTGAAAGGGAAAAGATTCGTAAAAAACATTGTTGCTTTTCTTTTGGTTAATTAACTAAGCAATTTCTATATAAGACCGATTTCATCAGTGGTGGATTCAGGATTCTCGTTTGGTAGCGACCTGGCTCTATCTATTTACAATGTTTAACAGAAAGGTGTAGTAATACTCAAGTCACACATCTAGCTACATGTATGGAGTCTAACGGGAAATTTAGCATTCGCGGCAGCACCATTAATATTGAGTTATGATGAATTAAAGTTTCTAAAAAAATATGTCATTTGCAACCCTATTTCATCAGCTACCTTTCTTTACCACATAGCCTTTGGACCTAGACGTCTAACAGTGGTGGTCATAACAAAGGTCAAGGTCACAGATGTAATCGTAGGGTTGGCAAAAATACATTTTTTAATTTTTTTACGGAACAAATAACTCCGTTTGCCGCACTTGTAACTGTAGGGTTGTCAAAAGTATTTTAAAATATAATTTTTAAATTTTGTACGGAAAAAATTATGTCCGATTTCGACTTTCGTTCTCTGGCAGATGGTTCCTGGCACGATACACATACACACCATCAAGTATTACTACACCTTTTTGTTACAGGTTGTATATGTCTATGTTCATTTATTTCTAATGTATGGCAAGTATATAGCACATTTGATTTTAATATCTCTGTCTAGATTAAAGTTGTGTACCGTATTAATATTACGCTTAGTATAACAACGATTTGTTTTTTATCAAAGCCGCGAGGTCAATTTAAACATTTTAAAAGTCCCTATTCTCAAAACTTTAAATACTTACTTACATTAGCTAAGTCTATTCGCCTAATGACGTCATGTCCGGACCTCATTTCCTCACAAATCATTTATCAGGCACTTGATCGGAAGTCGCAGGCTGAACGTGCCGAGAGATAATGTCAAGGTAGATTTCGGAACATCACGGATTGCGGTTCTCGACTTGCGTATTGCTTCAACTTATTTAGACTCGTTCAGGGGAAGCTCCCTTAGAATTATGATATCACACCAATACTATAAAGGCGAAAGTTTGTGTGTCAATCACACATCCTATCAATGTGATACTTTGATATATTAGTTTTTTAACGACACAGTTGGCGCAGTAGTTGGTCTGCCTTCTGCGTCGTGGGTCCTGTGTTCGATTCTCGGCAGGAGTTCAATTTTCCTTCCTAAGGGACATTTGTGGTTTTGGTTGTGGATGTGATTGTGTCTGTGTTTATGCAAATGTTTAATTTCGTGCAGCAAGAGTGTATTGTTGTGTACGGACAGTATCAGCCTCAGCTACAGCAACCTCCGCAGCAACCACAACCACCAGACAAGACGCAGATTGTAGACCATTATTCACATCATTAATTTTTACTAACCGGCTGGTACTCGCGGCGGTTTTTGTTACGCAAAACCGCCGCGAGTACCAGCCGGTTAGTAAACATTAAAAATGAATAACACTCGCGATAGTTTTCAAACCCATTATTCACATCGTTCAGAAAACTACCACAAGTATTAATTTGTATGTGGCCTCAGGGACAAACATACGGAAACGCTTATGAATATATCTCTTGCCGAAATGTAAGGGTGAAATATGTATTATATATGTCGCAGTTATACAGTGCAGAATAATAGTAATATTATTCTGTAACCAAATTAAGAAATAGAACCCTTTTCATGGCTTATCTTGTCCAAGTTGCATAATCTGTTCAAATTCAACATATTTTATTTTATAAGCTTTGTATGTAGTAAGCTCTTTTTAACCGACTATACAAAAAAGGTGGAGGTACTCAATTCGGCTGTATTTAAAAAAAATATGTGTTACTTCATAACTTCTTCTTTCTGGATGAACCGGTTTTGATCTTCTTCTTCTTATTGACGATTGGTACAGATTTAAATTCTGAAGTTGTACGCGAAAGTTGTCAAGTCTATTGTTGTATCACTGCACTGGAATTGCTCTTCTAGTTTGCAGTACCCGGGACAGGACGTGCATTCCAGCAATTGCGACATTGTATGTGCTGGGGCGCCGCAGTCGCATGTTTTTTCAGTGTGGTGGTCAATCATGCCCCACTGAAACAAGTTATTCGTTGCACAAATAACGGATTTTGATAAGTCTTTTTTTATTTGAAAGCTGGTGCTTCCCGTGTGGTCTCATTTAAATTTGTTTAAGATCTTACGTTTTGGAGTTATCCTCAAAAATGCGTATTTAATTCATTTAATCTGATCAAGGGTTCCAAAGTTAACGCGGTGAAGTCAGTTTTTAAGCGTTGCTTGCGTATACATTTTGTTGTAAAGATGTTTAAAAATTATAAGTAATCGGCCGTTAACGTTTTCATTTTTATTTTAATGTTTGTTATAAATATTAATTATTGCAAGTATTTTGCCCCAATTGAGAAATTAACTTCTAATGGATTTTATCGCATGTATTTAATTTAAAATATTGAAATATAGTTGATAAAATCTCTTAAAAGTTGTCGATATACTTAATGTACATAAAAAAAATTAACAGGTATAAGCGCTTTCGCACTCACAGCTCCACGCTTAGTTCAAAGACTTGCATCGTGGGTGCCAGAAATATTTACATCACTCATACTCAAAATCACACCCAGAACCAGAAGCACTAATATCCTTTGTAAAGAAAATTGTGGTCCTGCCGGGAAACTTGTACCTAGTTGATAAACCCTAGATCCCACACAATTTGGATAACTCGTGTATTTTTAGCGTCTGACCACTATCTTGCTTGTTGGTATATGATGATGGTCGAGGGTGGTAAGGTAAGTGAATGGATCAATTTTCCATTTAATTTGAATTTCATACAATACCCAAATTGTGCTTATATATTCCAGCTTATTGAATGACCGGTAGTAAATTTGACGAGCACAATCAAGAATTCACGAATATGCCAAATCACGGTCAGCAGGAACTAATGAACATGATTACCAGATATTTGCTGATGGATAATGCATTGGGGATGCGAGCAGGTCGGAAATTGCCAATTAATGTGTTCAACGGCGAAATCCTCTTAACCTAGATGTACACAGAGAAATAGGCTATGTTAGTTAATGCTAAGCTAACTTATCCTTTCTCTTATTTGACACGGGATATTTACAAAATATATTTTGGTGTTAGTTAATACCCAACTAACCTAGCCTTTCTCTTATTTGATACGGGATATTTACAATGTATATTTTGATGTTAGTTGATACCAAACTTATAGCCTTTCTCTTATTTGATACGGGATATTTACAATGTATATTTTGGTGTTAGTTGATACCAAACTAACCTAGCCTTTTTTTATTTGACACGAGATATTTACAATGTATATTTTGTTGTTAGTTGATACCAAACTAACCTAGCCTTTCTCTTATTTGACACGGGATATTTACAATGTATATTTTGCTTTTAGTTGATACCAAACTAACCTAGCCTTTCTCTTATTTGATACGGGATATTTACAAAATATATTTTGGTGTTAGTTGATACCAAACTATCCTAGTCTTTCTCTTATTTGATACGGGATATTTACGATATATATTTTGAGGTTAGTTGATACTAAACTAACCTAGTTTTTTCTTTTATGATCCGGGATATACACATTTTGATGTTAGTTGATAATAAATTACAATGCACATTTTGATGTTAGTTGATAATAAACTAACCAAGCTTTTATCTTATTTGAGACGGATAATTAACCTATAATTTGATGGTAATTGATAGTAAAATAACCTATCTTATTTTATTATTTGACACTGGGTAATTACAATATACATTTTGATTTAAGTTGAGTGCTAGAGATTTAAGGATAAAGTTTTTATTACAAGCGTGCCATGATCACGGTAGCCCCGAAAAAGCCCGTATCAAATATGAATTCTAATGTTTGTGGAAATATCGGCTTATAAATAAGTTAGTTTACTTTAGTTTAGTTTGAACAGCTTACTACTTACGAACAATCCTGGCTAAACTTATAAATTGTTCGACCCGCACTAAGATCTTGCGAAAACTTATTAGCTAGAGAGAAATTTATATTTCTGGTAGTAGGTGTTGCAAACTATCGATTGCTTTTGACCAGTAACTACTTGTACGTAGTATTTATTAATTCTACAGTAACAAACACAAACTAAGTAACCAGTGATTGCGAGTATCTTGAACTGGTAATTGTACTACTGGGAATGGAGGTCTTTTCCCACCTCACGAAAACAACACGCCTTTTGAACAATCAATTATTTTATTATTTTTTATCCTTTGACGACATTAACTTTAACAAATTACTGAATATAAATTTCATTGATAATAACATTTCCTTTCTTATCAAAATAAATATCTAAAAATCTGTGCCATCCGCAAACCAAAACGAAAATTGACAAATCAGAGAGATCAAAAATAAGTGAACTGACGTCACAAATCAGTTAAGCCAATAGAGTGCGTTTTGCTATTTTTATTATCCATGTATTTTATCACCTAATTCATTAAATTTCCTAATTTAAAAGAATTCACATAAGATAGAATCGTTATAGGTGTGGGTGTGACACTAGATCAAGATTTTAAAAAATTGAAATCACAATCACAGAGACAAAATATCAATGTGTGCTACGTTCTGGTTAAAAAAACAAAAAAAAGAGTAATAGTCCGTGTTACGGTATGTTCAGTAGTAAGCTCGCGTTGACACAGACAATGTTTTGACTAATCTTATCATACCTATATGAAAGATGTGAAAATGTGAAAGTTGTGTAAGTATGTTTATTTTCTCTTCGCGCTGAAACAGCTGAACAAATTTAGATGAAAATTAGCATGTACATAGCTTGCAGCTTATAAGCTACATCTAAATTCGTTTAGCCTTTTCAGCATGAAGAATCTACCTATGGTAACACATATACTACTTTTTAAGTTAAACATCGCGGCCGTCCCGCGTGTCAGGGCTAGTATTGTAACAGGTTGTTACAAGCAAATGTAGGTACATGGCACAATGTTAGTATTACTGGTATAACTTGGTAGGTATGTACTCCTACAGTCTTACTTATAACAATTTCGCTAAGATAAGCGTTGCAATGGCACTGGTCAAGGCGTAGCTATATTAGTTAGATCTGACATTGTACATAGCCTTGTCTCTTCCCCGCCTACTGCCAACCTAGAGACAATAGGTGTGTCCCTTAAAATAGGTAATAGTAATACTCTTATATATTCTGTATATCAGTCTCCGAACCTACCACTTTTAATCAGTGACTTTGATCTGCTCATATCTGCTGGAAATCGTGTAATGATTGCAGGTGACATAAACGCAAAACACCCTTACTGGTCACCTGGGTGCCCCAATTCACACGGTCAGCGATTGTACGATCATATGCTTAACAGTGAGTTTATTATCCACGCTCCCCAAGATCCAACTCTTATTCTCTATAGGGCTGAACACAAACCGTCAACTCCTGATTTACTTCTGACAAAAAACATTCATACACTTCGGGACATAGTTACGTTACCCGCGCTGTCGTCTAACCATTTACCTGTTTTTATTCGTTTTAGTGCTGAAATAGATCGTAAGGCTACTAGAAAATTCAATTATTCTC
The DNA here is from genome assembly GCA_948107665.1 of Lomographa bimaculata. Taxonomy (NCBI): domain Eukaryota; kingdom Metazoa; phylum Arthropoda; class Insecta; order Lepidoptera; family Geometridae; genus Lomographa; species Lomographa bimaculata. The sequence goes on along the minus strand of OX403604.1, from coordinate 8,082,372 downwards.
AAGCTGACTGGCTCAAGTACCGCCAAACTCTTAACAACGATGTATTTTTATCGTCTCGCACATTTCAAACTATAGATGAAATTAATTTTACCATATCCTCTTTTCAAAATACTTTGATCAAGACCAGAGACCTATGTGTTCCTTTATTAAAATCCAACCAAAATAAATCCGATTTACCGCGACGAATAAAAAGATTGATTCAAAAGAAAAACCGTTTACGTCGATATGCTGCAGTTGAAACCGTGATTTCCGTACGTAAGCAAATAAATAATGAAATCAGAATCCTTCAGGCTGAAATAAATTACTCCTTAAAGCTAACTAATGATGAGAAGTGGAAAAACACACTTAAACGAGTCGACAATCCAAGTGCTGATATATGGAGGGTTGTTAAAAGATTTCATGCGAATACTTCTGCGCCTATCCCAGCATTAAAAACATGTGATGGATCTCTAACTACGAACCAACAAGAACAATGCAACGCTCTTGCTACTGCTTTCCTCAATAATATGCTTTTAACTCATGCTTGGTCTAGCGAAGAACAACTTGCAATTGACTGTTCCTTAACAGCCTTGGATAATCACCCTGATGAAGGCACCATAGATCCCGTTCGCCCAGCTGAAGTTAAACGATGTATCCAAAAACTAAAAACCCGCAAAGCTCCTGGCCCTGATGATATCCCTAACTTACTTATTAAAAATTTACCTCAAAAATGTATCGTACTACTGACGAAGATATTTAATGCCTGCTTTATCTTGAATTACTTTCCAACGTCCTGGAAAAACGCTAAAATGATGGCTATACATAAGCCCGGAAAGGAGAAATCAGATCCCACCTCTTATCGACCAATTAGTTTACTTCCATGCTTCGGCAAATTGTTTGAAATGGTTATACATACTCGACTTACCCGAGTCACAGAAAACTACATTATAGACGAACAATTTGGATTTCGCGAAGGTTATTCTACTGTGCAGCAGTTGGCCAGAGTTGCTGAATCCGTGACACACAATCTTAACCTTAAAATATCAACAGGCATGGTTCTGTTAGATATTGAAAAAGCTTTCGACACTGTTTGGCACGATGCTCTATTACACAAACTTATAAACCTACACACACCAATGCCGTTAGTGAAACTGATTAAATCGTATCTCTCTGGACGTTCTTTCCGAGTCCATATTAACGATTACTCATCCTTGCCAACCCCCGTACCCGCTGGGGTGCCCCAAGGCTCAATCTTGGGGCCTCGCCTCTTCCTTATCTATCTCAACGACATACCCGTGCAAACCAGAACGAGTATCGCCTGTTTTGCTGACGATACTGCATCTTATAGCTCGTCGAATGATATAGATCTTATAATTGACCGGTTACAATTATCAATTGAACGCCTCATATCCTTTTTTATAAAATGGAAACTTAAAATAAATGCTTCTAAAACTAAAACTGAAGCAATACTTTTTTCCCGCCATCGTTCCTTTCCCAAACGTACACTAAAAATTGATGGCTACGACATACCTTGGAGGCGTTCGGTCAAATACTTGGGTGTTGTATTGGATAATAAACTCAACTGGTCGGAAAATTGCACAAAATTACGCCTGAAGGGTACTAAAGCACTCAATGCTTTAAATCCTGTGTTAAATAGACAATCTTGTCTCAGTAGCACAACAAAATTGAGCATATATCGTACTTTAGTGCGACCGTGTATCACATATGCGTGTCCCGTTTGGAGCAGTACCTGTCATACAAATATTATCAAACTACAAGTCATCCAAAATAAAGCTGTAAAATATTCGTTTAACACCACTTTTTACACTAATATTTCTAAACTACACAAAAAAATTGGGTTGCCCACAGTTAAAATGTTCATATGACTAGATAATACGGATGGGAATGGCCTTTTCCTGGACTGGTTTGAATAAGTAGTCACCCGCGCCAAGTGAGCAAGCGGCTCGCTTGTCGCTGACGCTCGCGCCATTCCCATCCGTATTATCTAGTCATATGAAGCGCGGTAATGGCGCGCGCGACAGCAGGCGGAACGCGTGAGCTTGTACGAGAAATACTCAACCGGTTTTGATCCTGCTGTTAGCTGCTTACGTCTGCGCGTATTGCGCGCGATCCAAATAACTTTATTTAAGTTGTTAATTTAACTACTACTGCCTAGTGGCGTTATGTTTACCTTTTGATTGTATAGTTAGCACTAAAACTTACAAAATTATTAAAAGAAATATGTCGCATATAATTAGTATTCACGTTCATTTATAATGATATAATAATATTTAAAACCATAAGAGAAAAGTTTTGTAAAAGCGCCTCAGCTTGTAAAACAAACAAATGTGTCATTATTTGTCGCTTCTAGGATATTACTTACACTAGAAATGTACATGTATTATTATTATTTATGTTTAATTAAAGATATTTTGAAATTGAATTTCGCTAAGAAATGCTTAGCCACCTCTTAGTTAAGCAGCTCTTAAGTCCATAATCAATGATTAACTTTTTTTCACTCATTTTCAAATGTTAGTTTTTCAAACATATGTTAGGCGCTGCTTAGTTTACACAATCGCCACAGATTATAACCAAAACAATCGACTAAAAGTGAAATTATACGAATACAGCTGTCAAAAATTTGGTTTTATTAATCTATAGAAATGAAAATTAAAGACGGTTTTTTGACGTGAAAGTGAAAAAATGGCGTTGTTGATTTTGTAAAATTTTCCAAAACCTGTGATTCTTCGAGTGTTAATGTGTAATAATGGTGGATTATTAACCGTTAATACTTAGTAAACGTGCATAAGTGTAGGCAAATCATACAAAGTTAAAAAATGTGATTTTCGCCTTCGCTCCAAAATTCCAATAGAAGTTCTAGTAAAGTTTCTACCACTTTACTATGACTGGACCTTGACTCTTTTACTTGACTTTGACTGTGACTTGTGATTAGGACTTATAATATGAAATACACATGAAATATTATATTATCACTTGACACTGGCTAAATGCACAAGATTGCGAAGCCATAACTAAGAAGAAGGAAGGAAAATTAAAGACAGGTGACATTCAACGATTGCCGAAGTAAACAATTTGGCGCCTTACGTAAAAAGTTTTGACACATTTATTATTAAAGATATATATCCCGCCATCTTACCTCTTAGCAAGTTTTAAACTAGGCAATGGCAGTATTTAATTTTGACAACTATCTAAGCATTACTTAACGCTAAATCGCGATTATGAGTGAAATTTTTGCTAAACTGTAGCACAGCAATTGATTAATAGGGGTTTATAAGTAAGACTGATGTTATGTATGATAATATGCTTTTTATCTCTATTAATAACTCTATTAACAACGTTAAAGATAAAGTTCATATTCTTGTTTAGTTTGCCTGTAATAGGTAGGTTGTCTCAAACTTCTTTGTCGAAGGAGGAAAACTGCACGACCGATCTCGTATGTCAGCGTAGCCAAAAATGCTTTGCCACGTAAGCTTAGATAATTATGGTTAAACTCAGGTAACTTGCAAACTTTCTTGATTACTTTATCTTAGTTGTTATTTGTAGTCAATTACATTTATTTTTTACCAGAATCGCATATCAGAAAATGCACATGATAACTGAGCACATGATAACTTTGCTATTTGCTTTCTTTTGTATTGAATAATAAATTATTTACTGAATATTTCTGTAAATTGCTTGAGAGTATTATTGAAACATATTTTTGTTCATATGAAAGAAATAGATTTTTTCTCGTACATGAGTTTATTTAGGTTCTGGGTGTTTTCAAGTTGAATTCATCGTCAGAAAAATCTTTAAGATTGTATTACAAACGATTTCACAATTGAAACGTCGAAAACATACATTCATACACGTTTGCAATTATTTTGTTTAAGTAAGTATAACTAATAAGTAAGTGTAATAGAACATAAATGATTTGTTTTTATGTGTTGATGCTTATTTGCTTGTTGTATGGACTAGTGTGCACTGGTATCGGGATTTATACTGTCCTACAATTGTCATCCGCTTGCCCTCCGGATAATCCTCAAATTAGCTCCAAGCGTTATGCTTGTTCTACTGTTTATCATCCGTACAGGGAAAGACTGGAACTCATTGTGCATTTCTTTGTTCCATGAACGGTATAATATGGGAGTCAAGTCTAGAATAAACAGTTATTATCTAGTTAAATATGCCATATCTTCGACCAATTCTAATCCAAATGTTTGCCTGAGATTAGAATACATAAAACGGTTTATTCTGCAATCATACCCACCACACCGAAACTATTCCACTATGCAGGAGGGCAATTTAAGATTTAAGGTTCAAGAAAAATTTATTGAGAGACTGAGTACATACTATTTTATGTTAGTTGTTAGTGCACAAAGACTATAAACCCTAGCTATATGGTCTGTGTTAGTGCAATACATAGGCCAGTCTATCCACATCAGGAATTAAATATTCAAACAATAGTGTTCATATAACAGCAAAGTAAAATAAATTCTTAATTATCAATTGATGAGCATCATGTCTATATATTTTCAACCGACTTAAAAAAAGGAGGTTCTCAATTCGACTGTATGTTTTTTTTTGTATGTATGTTACGTGACATCTCCCGCCAATTACGAATCGATTTTGATATTTTTTTGTTTGGTAGATTATACTTCAGAGGTGGTCCATATACATTTTGTCGAAATCGATCCAGCCAAAATCAAAATAAAGGCGGAGTAATCGGTTTTTTTAAGCTTTGCTTGCGTTTAATTATAAACACTTTGGATATCTTCTTGAACAAATGAAATGATATAAAGTTAATATCATAATTAAAATATCAAAATAGAATATATGTCCAGGAAAGAATGATCGATAATCAAGTAATTACAATTCCGTTACACTGCTAAAGAAATAGTTTATCTTTGCTTGTTTTCAAATTTAGTGGAGCAGAAGCCCATAGGATTGGACCGTCTTGGATTAGTAGAGAGCACCGAACACACTGATATGTTGGCTAATTGCATGTTCCGTCTCAACCAGACTTAGTAGCTCAACTTCGACTGGAGAGCTTATCGTTAATGTACTGTAAGCCTTTGCTGTTCAAAGTTGTTGGTTGTAGTAACAACAGAACATCCATTACTGGTTGTCGACTAAATAATCACTCAATGATGTAGCGATACTGTCGATTACAGTTTCTACGAGCGGTGACGAAAATCGTAAAAACGATATAAAACTGCACGCTTATACACTAACATTTTCACGATTATATTATAAATTTGTGATTCACCCCGGCTTTGCTCGGGAGCAATTTCCGGTGGATAAAAAAAAATTACATACAAACATTGCCTTGACAATTACAAATACTACAAAAAAGAATCTGCCAAATCGTTCGAGTCGTTTCCGAGTTTTTGCGAGACTAATGCAGAACAATGTATTTATCTATATAGATTAAAAAGTTTGTGGGACCGTTTGTTTACGCTGCAACTACAACGGATTAAAATGAGTTTACATAGATATATAGATGATATATATAGCCCCGGATTAACACGTTTGATGTTTAACTTAAATAACGCGGAGAAATTTATTGGGCATATCTAGTATTTTTAACTACTTGCAATTAAAACTTAAACTTTTGAAATAGGTAGAGATACATTTAGTTATAAATTAGACGATCTTTTACTCTATTATATGATGTGTAGAGAATGTATAATGAAACTTATAAATACTATCATCAAGAATTGACTTACACCTTCTACACCACTTTCTACTCCTTATTTTTGTAATTTCTATAGTTAGGATTTCCGCCGACGTATGTAATAAGCAACTTGTGTAAACTTCTTACCCGCTTCTCCACAAAACTTTTTCAATGTGCGTAATTATATATCATCCTTACCCAGGAGTTTGTATGTTGTTGTTAGTTTGAGATTTCTTGGTCAACTATAACTATTAGTCGCTTGATAAAAGTTACTAATGACTATTATTTATTCTGTGGTGGAGTGCGCTAGAACAGTAAGTCAAGCAACAAATCAGTATATAAGTTTTTTGTATATTACTACTTCGACTCAAGCGTAAGTTAAGAATACGTTTTGCCTAGTAAAGAATAACTTTTGAGGGTATAAGGTAATTTTTTTTTTATTCATAACAATTATATGGTTTTTGTATTTGTTGTTCAAGTGTATGATATAACGGATAGTATACGTACGTTTAATATGTAGCCGAATAGATCCCCGGGACAAAATAAGTCTAAAACCTGAATTTGATGTCCTACTAAATAATCATTTTTCCAACATAGATTTTTTTATGTTTTCCGATTCTACTTGCAAAATTTTATACAACGATACGGGCTGAAAAAAAAACATTACTCTTATATCATTTTAATTGTAATTTTTGGCATTGAACTACAGCGTTTTATCGATTAAATAAAAAAAATATTTGAATGGCTAGACCATGTTGTCGTAGAAGAATTTAATGAAACTTTATCGTTGTTTAAAAAATTACGTACATGTATATAACATTAGATCACGACCACATCGTCGCTTACCATCAGGTGAGATTGTGGTCAAAAGTTTGCCTCTCTTGAATAAACAAAAAAACTGACGAATGCAGTGCTTTGCTACACTGGATTTTGACCTTTATAAATTCATAACTCTTGGTAGCACTGAACCGTAATGGGTAAGCGTGACGCTTACCATCGGTCGAGCGACTTGCTCGTCTCTCAATAACATAAAAGAAAATTAGAGTAGGAGGTGCCCGGCCCAGTTTTTGTCTTAAGTTAATCGCCTTATTTGTCCCAGCACTCATACAATACACTCAACCTACAAGTTGTGGGTACACCTAAATATAATTTGTTTTAGAACATTTTAGCGTTCAATACACATATTGCTTTTGGCTAACGATAGTTCATTGAGTGATACATTTATCATATATAAAAATTATATTAATATTTATTTCATAATTTATATTTATCGATAGTTCATTGGCTTACAGTTACTAACAAGTAACTCTAAAAAGTTTTTTTTAAATCGAGCTTTTACCACTTGTAAATAGAAAAGGACTAGGTATAAAGTTATACAATCATAGAACTTGTCAAGACGTATCAAACGAGCCCGAACTTGATGGGTTTATCTTGTTTACTTCAGAAGTTCTTATGGCCATCTTCTATATTATATTCTATTATTAGACCAGCTCCATGGAATAATATCATTGTATTATCACCAAAGATACATAAATACACTAAATTTTAGTCAGTTCAATCAGACATGAGAAGAAGTGGGTCTAATTAAGCTACAACTAAATAAAAGCTTGTAAAAAAGTTGCGGGATATACTCATTACATGTTTCGCTAATTAAATTTTTTTTTTTTTATTATTTCATGACCATGGATGCATAGTCCTTCAGTCGAAATATTAAACAAATATTAACAATTTCTATTCTTCATAATAAAAGTCTTAGTCACAAGTCACAGTCAAAGTCAAGTAGTCAGTCATAGCCAAGTCATGCCCTAGTAAAGTGGTAGAAACTTTACTAGAACTTCTATTGGAGTTTTGGAGCGAAGGCGAAAATCACGTTTTTCAACTTTGTATGACTTGCCTACACTTATGCACATTTACTAAGTATTAACGGTTAATAATCCACCATTATTACACATTAACACTCGAAGAATCACAGGTTTTGGAAAATTATACAAAATCAACAACGCCATTTTTTCACGTTCGCGGCAAAACTCCATTTAATGTTTAGATAATTTGATGTTGTGCTATATACATGGAGAATTCGCTTAGATGAACTTATTCCAACTTAGGCGTGGAGACTGTGACAAAAAATGAATTTTAGGTAAATTGTTGAAGTATAAATTTTACAGGATTTTTATTATCCGTCTGTCTGACACAAATTTCTGGCCACTTCCGTCGAGGTAAGATATATTCCATTTCTGCTGAATACATTATTCTTATTTGTAGATAATTACTTGTTCCTTGTTCCTTCACTGCGGGATGAGGGTCGTGACTGGTTTATTACTTGCGGAAACTCACGTCCCTGTGTTTAGATGGAACGTGGAAATTGGTTGGAAATGTAGTATGACTTGATATGAGAGGTTTTATCTCTTCCATTCGATTTTTTTTAATTTTCGCAAACAATTTTTAATATATAAACCAAACAACTTTTAAAACAAATCTAAAATTATATACACCTATACAGCAAGTTACCTACAAGGCATCGAGCTTATAGGTAACTCAAGTGCTCAAGCCCACAGCCAGTGAGTAGCGTTCTCATCATGCTGGTGGCATTGCCATTTTCACGTTGATCCAAATAAGTTACAAAGGGCTGGTACATTTTGATCATGCGTATCCTCAACCAGGCGCCCTGATAGATTTTTGAAATAGAATGAGCTCCCGGTCCCCACGGGTCCAGTGTCTTTTAGTTTTAGTAAGTATTGGTCCGTAGTTAACTCTATACATATTAAAAAAAAACATTTAATAATATTAAAATCGGACTTTACCTTGATAATATTATTATAACAAACCTCAACATTTCGGCAGAGTTGCATCGGCCGTGGTTACGAGACGATGGTCTCTCAATATATCCGATAAGTTAATTACGAACATGATTGGAAAACAATGTTCATTTCGTGAATTCGGGCATTTATTTGTGAATTCTTTATTGCACAGAAATGTACAAAAGGTAGACTTAATGCTATATGTATTTTCTACCATGGTACACGAGTAAGAAGAATGGTCCGTTAAACTTTACGTAGAAAAATAAAAAGTTATGTAAGTATAACATGCAAATACTTACTTATCACACTAATATTATAAACACAAAAGTTTGTGTGTATAAGTTGATGTGTAAGTAAGTTTTTATTCTCTTGACGCTGTAACGGCTGAACAGATTTGGATGAAATATGGAATTTACATAGACTATACCTAGGATCAACACACAGGCTATTTTTAGCTTGATAGCCGCGGGACACGGCTAGCATACTAATAAATATATAAAATTAATTAACAAAATCTGATTTACTATATTATGATTACTAATTTTAAGAATGTCAAATTCATATTAAAAGTACTAGTCACAAGATAAGATTAGACAAGATATTATTATATATACAAAATATACTACAATTACTATATTATTAAAATTACTATATTATTGAAGTTATTGGGATTTATACCGTGTAGTTTTTGCAACTCAATTTTGAAGCAGATATCTTCAACCGATTGAGCTGAAATTTTATATTCACGTTTAGTTTGGATGACAATGCATGGTTACTTGTGTGACATCATTCTAAATACAACATGGCGGAAAAACCAAAATGGCGTACAAGTTATTTTTAATGCACTCCTACAATATGAGTAACAAAGGTAAGGGCTTGCTGAGAATAACTCGAAAAATAAAGTGATGTTTCTCTAAATCCAATATGACGGACTGCTAAAATCTTGTATTAAAAATCTTGTTTTAACATGTAAACTTTTTGGTATCAAAATGAAGGAAATAAAAGAGGATTACATGAAAAGTAGATTAAAATGTTTCGCATTCGGGTATTTTGAATTTTTAGTAGGTACATTGACTTGTTATATTGATGGTATTTTATTACAAAATTTTACTGCGAAAGCGCATGTTTCAGAACTCTCTATTCAGCTAAATATTGGTTTTAATTAAAATCCCCGTGTAGGCGAAAGCCATTTATATAATTGTCTAAAATAATAGCCCTCCGAGTAATGGCCGCAGGTGCACGTTTTACCGTAATAAAGGGGTGAGTGAATACAAATGTTTGCAAAACCGATGTACATAATCCTTGGGTAAGTGACTGGCAATCCTGGCCAGCTTAGTTTTAAGGTAACATGGTTGCTGGCAACACAAGATATGAATGTTCAGAACAGAAGAGGAGTTTTGCCGCGAAAGTGAAAAAATAGCGTTGTTGTTTTTTTTATAATTTTCCAAAATCTGTGCATAAGTGTAGGCAAATCATACAAAGCTGAAAAATATGATTTTCGTCTTCGCTCCAAAACTCCAATAGGAGTTCTAGTAAAGTTTCTAATACTTTACTAGGGCATGACTTGACTATGACTGACTACTTGACTTTGACTGTGACTTGTGACTAATACTTTTATTATAAAAAATAGAAATTGATAATATTTGTTTAATATTTCGACTGAAGGACTATGCATCCATGGTTATGAAATAATAATTTAAAAAAAAAAATGTTTAGAAGAGGAGTTTTGTCACGATAGTGAAAAAATGGCGTTGTTGATTTTTTATAATTTTCCTAAACCTGTGATTTTTTTAGTGTTAATGTGTAATAATGGTGGATTGTTAACCGTTTGTTCTTAGTAATCGTGCATAAGTGTAGACAAATCATACAAAGTTGAAAAACGTGATTTTCGCCTACGATCCAAAACTCTAATAGAAGTTCTAGTAAACTCTCTACCACTTTACTAGGGCATGACTTGACTATGACTGGACCTTGACTCTTTTACTTGACTTTGACTGTGACTTGTGACTAAGACTTCTATTATGAAATATAGATTTGTTATTTTTGTTTAATATTTCGACTGAAAGACTATGCATCCATAGTCATAGAATAATTCAAAAAAATAGTCTTAAGGTAGCTGGCAATACAAGATACAACTAGAGATAGAGTTGAATATGTTTTAGTAAATTGTAGTGATTCACCAGACGATTTATTCGCAGATATACGTTGTTTATTTTACGCATCTGACGGATGGGATGAGCTATTCGGTCGCCTGATGGTAAGCGTCCATAATTGTGCAAAAAATCCCGCGCAATCGATGTGCTCGCCACTCTGAAATAGTAAATGTTAAATCTATTTATACCATGTGCCACTTTGGGGATGGGATTCTAGAGTCGAAACTGTGTCTCCCGAAACGAGATTTGGATGACACTTGGTATGTAGATAGTCTCTAGATCTTGTAATAGACCGTATGCACACATATCCATATATACAGTAGTATATCTGGATATGTGGGCCTACGGTATACAGTAGTATACCTTGATTGATCGAGTGATGTGAGATCTTTAAGTTGGCTTGGGTGATTTTGCACTTTGTACTACCGTCCATCCCTCCGTCCGTCTGTCGGAGGTAGAAGATATTGATTTATTCATATTTGGTCTCAAATAAAAAAAAACATTTGTAAGTTTATTTTGTAATCGTTAAATTTTGCATATTTAGACATTGATTTCCTTTTAGTTAAATTATGAGTATTCTTATTATTTCAGTTATTTATAATGTATTATGTAATTCAATGTAATTACATAATACACTATTTTAACCATGCTATGGGTAAATATGTTTAGAATATGGAATTGGCTGCTCTTAATTACACCATGTTATTCATACCTTCTATGTTCTGTACTCTGTGATCTAGCAAATAACAAACAAAAGGGGTATATAGCGTCTACACCATACAAGCAAATAAGTTTAAACACTCAGAGAATATTTAAAGCTATGGCCTAAAGTCAGAAATGGCAATTATAATGATACAAATACAAATATTAAGGGGCACGTAAGTAGTGAGTAAAATATTGTATTTCTTTCTGTGTTGTTATTGTTGAAAAGAACTTCGAAAGTAGAGTACGGAACCTATCTATGTTGGAAAATAACAATTTGGTAAGATATTCAAAGTCACTGATTTTAGACTTATTTTGTCCCGGGATCTATCTCAAAAACGGTTACATATTTAAATCTGAAACTTGCATATATCCGTTGTATTTTTTATTTCAGCATCAAATACAAAATCTAACATTTATTATTGAAAAATAAGTTATAGGTAAGCGGTATAAAACATGCGTTAACATGATTTTGTAAAAGGTCGGTTTAAGTTGCACCCACTAGAGCAGAGAACACAACACAAAGAAAAACTGCTGTTAAGTTATACGTTTCTTTACATTGTATTTTTTTTTTCAATAATAGTACACATGCGGCCTCTTAAAATGCCCCTTTATTACTCTCAAGGAGAAGATTAGTTCTTACTTAGTTCTTTGCAGTATATAGTTTTAGTTTAGTTTTATGAAATATAGGCAATTGGCCCGTAGATTGAGGACAAGATATTATATTACAGAGGTTACATATTTGTGCCTTTCGGAGTAGAAACTCTTGGTCCATGGGGACCAGGTGCACTTGAAATTTATAAAGATTTGGCTGGGAGACTGAAAGAGTCGACACGTGACCAAAATGCCGGATTGTATTTTACACAGCAATTAAGTCTCGCTGTGCAACGAGGTAACGCAGCCAGCATTTTGGGCACACTGCCGACCAATGACTTTTTGTATTAAGTAAGTAGTTTAGCTAAATCTGTATTTTGGACAAGATTATAATGCTATTCGGCTCTTCGGCAAGGAGTTGGTATCCCTGGTAATTAAGCTTGCTTGTTCAAGTAATCAATCCTTCGTATACTCAAAGTTATGAACTTGATAAAACTAGGTATAATCAAAATAATATGATTATATTTGGGGGTATTTACTGGTAACCAGTAAATATTCCTAAATAATATTATTCACAGCATCCCGGGAGATGCGCGAAAGTCCCGCGCTACGACATCTACGGCAGTTAGCTACGAGCCGTAGCGACGGTGCTACGCCGTAGCCGCGTTACACTCGCTTGGGTAACCACGTGCGAGAACTCGTTTCCCATCGCTGTTGGAATAATACATTTTGTTGTACAACTTATTATCGGACCTTGTTTGCGGTATAAATAAACGGGATTTTTTTTCGTATGTAGCCATACATTTTACTTACTAATTAAAGGAAAATCGAACGTTTAATTAGTTTCGTGTCCAGTTATCATATAGTCATCGCAATATTAGATTACTTAGTTTTGTTCTTATGGTTTATAAATGAAATAAACCACGTTATATATTACAATTTCGATTAATTTATTTTATTAATGGTTTCTATTCTCATATACACAGAATATTAACGTTGATTTTAGTCGGATTTCGCTTCAACTTTAATGTGTTTCTCTATATGTTATGAAAATGTATTATGATGGTTGAAACATTATACGTTGTTATACCACGAACTGTCGCGGTTGGGTAAAATCAAGCGTGAAATAGTATCACGTATTGTAAATATTATTTTACTTTTTGTTGTACAAGTTTTTATCGTAAATTGCATGTGATAGAAGAGTACTGAATATGTTAGTTGCGCTATAGTCACAATTTGCGATTTTAACAGGCACAGTGATATAATTTTGGGACTAAAATTATTCTAAATAATGTATTGAATCACAACCTGAAAAGCTAATTTTCCCTCGACTTCAAGGACGACTTGGAGGTTCTCAATTTGACTTTTTATTGTCCTCATATCTTCTTTCTTTAAGAGCCGATTTGATGATTATTTTTTTAATTGAAAGCTGGTGCCCTTTGGTCCAATTTAAATTTGATCAGCAGTTTTCGAGTTACCGGCAATAGTACGTATTTAGTACATTTCATCTAATTAAGGGTTCCGAAGATGAAGCGATGAAGTCGGTTTTTTTGGCTTTTCTTGCGTTTAATTATTCAAAAGATTTTCAAATATAAAAAAATCTTTTGCATATGCAAACTATACCTTAGCCTCACTCTTGTATGCCCCAGTCTAAGTCTAACGTGTTGACCATCGTTAGCCACATCGTCACTTACCATCAGGTGCGATAACGGTCAAACGCTAGCTTATCAAAAAAAGTTTTACCAAGCTTAATGGTAAATTAGGTCTATCGCCACTCATCATTTTGATTGTCTAATACAAAATACTTTTGCTTAGCTATAATTATCTTAGGCACTTATTATTTAAACCCCTGACGCAAAAATGTCGGGGTGTTATAAATTTGACGTGTCTATGTGTGTGTCTGTCTGTGTATCGTAGCTCCCGAACGGATAAACCGATTTTGATTTTGTTTCTTTTGTTTGAAACGTGATTTAGTCGGGAGTGTTCTTAGCTATGTTTGGTGATAATCGGTGCAGCTGTTTTCTACCGACTTCATAAAAAGGAGGAGGTACTCAAGCAACCGTAATTTTTTTTGTTAATTCATGACTTCCTTCCACGTGAAAAGATTTGTTTTTTTTTAAAGATGTTGCTTTCTAATTGTTCCCATTTAAATTTGATCAAGATCTGATCAGTAGTTCTTGTAATATCTTCAATAATGTGTGTTTAGTACATCTAATCTGATCAAAGTTCAGAAGATAAAGCGGTGAAGTTGGTTTTTTTTAACTATGCTTGCGATTAAGAGATTTAGATAGAGCGTCGTCGGGGGTTTTATCAAATTTTTGATTTTGACACTTGTGATTACAGAACTTGAACATCTTCTTTGGTTAAGTACGTATTAATAATATACATTACCATAAACACAACTTTTACTTAGCCATCCACAATTTTTATTTTCAAACATAACTGCCCATTTGCTTAGATAGTTGAGCTTTCGCCTTCTAAGCACCGGTATCGGGTTCAATTCCCGGCGGGAAAACAAGTATGATTCTCCACAAGAAAAATCTGTGTTTCTTTTTCTGGTTGTGAGTGTGTGTGTGATGTGAATGTTTCGAGCACCCACGACACAAGTCATCGAACTTAGTGTGGGGCTGTGAGTGTGAAAGCGATTTGTTTTATGTTTATATGTAGTGCTTTTGTATTATATTTATAAATAGTACTTTTGTTTAGACAACCTAGTTTCATCGAATAGCAAATTCATTTTACGTCTTTCTATATATTATGAGGCACCCTTACTCTTTGATTTTGCACTGTAACGAAGGGTCTTTTTCGAGTGCTATTAAAATATATTCTCCCTTTGAAGGGTGGCCCGTTTATATGATTTCCTTGACGATAAATCTTTATGATATAGATAGATAGCATACGTCATCCGTTATTTGTATCTAAAATGATTCTCCTTCATATATATTGATCGTTGACAAACAAGATTACCGTTCTAAAATGAAATTGGTACATCACTAGTGATACATTTAGAAAGGAAAAATTATCAATATAGTTCTGCCTAGCATGGTGCAGGCTATATAAATAAATGTCAATTACTACTATAGTATTCAATACCGTATAAAAATGGAGTTTGTATATTTGTATCATTTTTAAATGACTTCAAGAATAGGAAGAGGTTCTCAATTCATATTGTATTTCATCAGGTTCTCAATGAATTTTCATATTGTTAAAAGCAAAGCTATTTCATAAAAGCCGGGCTTTGCCTTCTTTATTTAAGTTAAAAAGTAGCCTATGTGTTATTCCGGGACCTAAACTAATTCCAATTTAATTTTCTTCAAATCGGGTTTTTCGTTACGGTGATACGTGGTAACAATCATTCACACACACACACAAATTTTCGCATTTATAATATTAATACGAAGTAGGATAACTTATGTTTTGTTTGTATCACTATTGACTGTACTAAATGCAGCCTATTTATTCCATATATCAAAACAAACAGCTTTCACACTCACAGCTCCACACTAAGTTCAATGACTTGTGTCGTAGGTACCGGAAACACGCGCATCACGCATATCATAATCACACCTAGAACCAGAAAAACACATTTTCTTTAGTGAGAAAACCGATCGAATATGAACATAAACATGAACGCTTTCACACTCACAGCCTCACACTAAGTTCGATGACTTATGTCGTGGGTGCCGGAAACATTCACATCGCACACACAATCACAACCAGAACAAGAAACACAAATTATTCATACACCGAGAATCGAACCCAATACCTAGGGGTATTGAAGAAGGCGGACGTGCACCTAAGTAAGCCAACAGGCAGTTAAACTCAGCCAATTGGCAACTCTTCATAGGTACACGCAGTTGTATATAATTTAAATACAAATCTCTCATGGTGTTATAACTTGACCTACTTTGAAGCAAAGAAAACAAACTCGTTTTTATAAACATAACATTTCTGAGTAAGTGGCTTCCTGTTCTTCGGGGCCTCAATTCCCTTCCGTCATTACGTGGAATATGTACGGAATCTTCAAAATATATAACAATATATCACACTTTTGTGAAGCAGTACAATGCGAATGTAACAATGGTCCCGTATACTTGAACCAACTTGAACCGTGTTTTGATCTGCCTACGCTGCTTTATCAGTCGTTGATACGAAACTCATTTGTCTTCCTTAGTATTACTTTGTTATAGCATTTTTTTGCTTAGATCGAATGAACAATAGGTTTTGTGATACAGCGTTTGAAGCTAATCGTGCCTATTTTCATATTTGGAACAATGTTTTATGTTCAATAACAAGTTTTTAATACTATTGAAAGCAATTTGATAAAGACATTCATTTATGTATGTTATTGACACCCGTATAGCTATTTTGTTTAAATTTTCATAATGTTGAACTGCCCGTTGGCTAAGTTGGGTGAACGTTCGCCTTCTATGTCATCTCGTTCATGTTCGATTCCCGGCGAGAACACAAGTTTTCACTCCATGGATAATTTGTGTTTCTTGTTCTGGTTGTGATTGTGTGTGCGATGTAAATGTTTCCGGCACCCACGATATAAGTCATCGAACTTAGTGTGAGGCTGTGAGTGTGAAAGCGTTCATATTTATGTTCATATTCGATCGGTTTTCTCACTAAAGAAAATTTGTTTTTCTGGTTCTGGGTGTGGTTAATTAATCATATGCGTGTGTGTGTGTGTGTGTGTGATGTGAATGTTTCCGGCACCCATGATTCAAGTCAACAAACTTATTGTGGGGCTGTGAGTGTGAAAGCGTTTATGTTTATGTTCATATTGATCGGCGATAGATCGAATATGAACAATATCGTGGCAATAGATCGCATTTTCTCTTAATTAATAAAATGGAGACATACGAAGGTGCTCAAGTGGACAGTTTTTATCATCAATGGTAAAAGTAACTAGAGAACTGCGCTTTTAATAAAGATGATTCATTATTCAATGATTAAAAAATCAATAATTCAAGTTCGATTTATTAATAACACCAACATTTGCTTATTTATTCTCAGTAATATTTTGTACATGTTTCGTCCATTGGATATTCCGCATGCAAATAACATACTTTTGGTTCAATATTACCCTCGTCTAACCCCTGTTTGCCCTGCCGATCGTACAACCGGAAAAGTAAGGTTACTTGACCGTACAACTCAAGTACTACTCAAGGTGCCGAGATACCTCCCAGTACATATTATAAATAGGACCCTTACATTGAACGCGTTTTCAGATATAAAATACGATACACTAGCATGTGTATCTTATTTTATATGGTTTATTCCAAACCTGACCCGAAAACCTGACCCGGGTTAGGTTAGGAACAGCTAAAAAATATTAATTACATTACCACAATTCATTTGTATCTATTTTTGGAACCGGATATCGAACTTAGGAACCGCGGCGTTGAGAACTCGAAGAATTGAGACAAATGTGAATATACTCAAAAAATTTCAATCAGCTTATAATTTTGGGCATTTTGAGGAAACAAATGAACATACAAACTTACATAGATTAGTTGCTACATAACTATAATTTATGTAAAGGCTACCTACGATAATTCTAGAACATTTGAATAAGACCAGTGTAATAAATTGAACAGAAAATTCTAAGAGTGAGTTTCAGTTGAAATGTATTCGCCAACGTGGTTCATGAGCATCATTGCTCTGCTCGTGATGGACGTCAGAACTGGAGCACTGGAACAGGGTAAGTTGGATTTGTTTCAGTTTTCGAAGATATTTACCCAAAGTGTACAAATCCTACTAATATTATAAATCCGAAATTTTGTGTGTAAGTATGTTTGTTCCCTCTTCACGCTTTAATAATTTAACTTGTTTTTAACTTGATAATAGCGGGTGAACCCGCGGGGCAAGGCTAGTAAGTTCATAAGTATAAAATAGGCTTTACTAGTGTAAAAATTATCACTATACCTTAGTAGGTATAGTGATAATTTTCGCATTAAAAATCATAAAAGGTGATCGATATTAATCAAGTTAATAACTAACTTCCATTAGTTGTAACACTCAATTATAAAGAAAATAACAAACGAACAACTGATTTTTAGAATGAATCAATGCAGGTGAAGGCGTGGGGCACATGCTTTAATTTTATAGTTATCTCGTATGCTATTGGATGTTATTACATTTTTAATTCCTATTAACTAGGCACCTCTAAAATCAATGATGTAGTAGCTGGTCTCAAATTTCAAATAAAAACCTAATACTCTATTTTATTAGCTCCGGTCATTGAACTCAGGCTCCTATTGTCTACTCTAAGATATATATATATATCTGAACATAAGGTTCTGAAGTGAAACTGATCCGCAAATAACGAGCTAATATGAATCAGATAGTATAGAAGTGAGCTAAAGGTATCGTTATATATTAGCGAAGTAGAACAAGTATATATTATTATGCTGACATATAGTATTGGACAGCTACCAAAGATGCTGTGGTGCAAAGACAGTATCATTCCTATAATTTAAACGCAAGCAAAGCTTAAAAAGCAAAGCTTAAACAAGATACAGCGGTAAAGTTACCGCTATAATGAGGATAACTCAAAAACTATTGGTCAGATCTTGATCAAATTTAAATGGAACCATATTGGAAGCACCTGCGTTCAAACAAAAAATCATTCATATTCGAATGATCAAAATCGGTTTACCTAGAAAAAAGTTCTGAGGTAACATTTTAGGAAGGCTCAAAGTAAATTGATCTTTAAAAGACTTATTCATCGACATTACATAAAGAATATTTATCCTGAACAAGTTCAAGAATAACAATTTCTATTTATTTGTATCTTATATAAGTATTCTGATTATGTGTTAGTTATACATACATATGTAAGTAGTATATTGTATTTGTTTAAATATATATATATTTTTATTAATTATTCATTTTTAAAATTATTTGATCTAGTTTATTTATTCTAAAATCTAATTTTTTTATTTATTTTATGTACGCGTATATTTTAGCTGCACGCCCAAACACTTTTCTTACACGCCCAGGAAAGCTGGTAGATAATGCTTCATAGCATTAAGCTATTCCTTGTACACTGTTTTGTGCTAAATTATTAAATAAATAAATAACACACATTAAAAAAAATACAGTCGAATTCAGGACCTCGTCCCTTTTTTGAAGTCAAAAATGGTAGTAAAAAATGGTTATAATCAGACTAAGCTTTTTTAATGCCCGATACGCAAGCATTTGACCACAATCTCACCTGATGTTCAGTGCATCCTATCCAGAACCCTCACCAATGGGTTTGGTCACAATTATTATTACTGTTGGCGTTGGTGTTGACGTAGACTAGACTTCCAAAGCCTAAGTAAGGGGTTAAGTAAAGGATTTGGTTTCACGCCTGATACGAGTTGCTAGTACTAATAGTATGTTTTACGTGCCTAGAACAGGGGTCGGCAACCTGCGGCTCGCGAGCCACATACGGCTCTTTGGATGTGAAGCTGCGGCTCTTTAGTTCATACGCAAATATTATTTATTTAAAAAATCATCATTAAATAAACTTTCTGAATCGATTAACGAGGATTAGGCACCATTTCTATCGAGCCATTAACAAGCCTCCAAAGGTAGCAAAAAAGTACATTATACAGTTGAAACAAGTAAATTATGGGATGATTAGGTAAACGATACTCTTCGGTATTATTGTTGGCAAGAACAAATTTTGTGGCTCTATAAAACTTAGAAATTTTGTAAATTGTAAATTTTGACTCTTCAAACTCAAAAGGTTGCCGACCCCTAGCCTAGAACATCTTCAGTATTGCACTAAATTGAGGAATCTGACCTAATCTTTGGATAACTAATTCCTGCTTGGAACTCTCTGCAGTCTTCCCTTTGTGACTCGAAATGTCAATCAATTTAATTATAATAGTAAGAAGAGGAAAATAAATAATTACGCTGTTACTGTCATCTGTTGTACAAAATTATTTATGTAAATAAACTATTTATCTTATCTTTAATTGTTTATCGAAACAACACAGTACAAGTGAAGCAAGCTTCTTCATTACATTTGTTTCAACATTTACATCCTGTACTATCAGTACAATAAGTATGGGACAATTGCCTATATTGCCTAAAACTAAACTAAAATTATTAACATCTATAAAGCAAAAACCCAAGTTACCTACAAGGCATTGAGCTTATCGGTGACTCAAGTGCTCAAGCCCATTACCAGCGTTCCCATCATACTGGTGGCATTGGCTCACTGAATTGCAATGTTAATATGTTGAGCAAAATAAGTACATCTATTGATTAAGATGCTCCAATGGTTCTAATCAGAATGTGGACTTGAGCTAGCAAAACAATCGGTTTACTTTTCTTTTGGTTGATATAATAAATATGAAAATTGAAGAGTACTATAGTAGAGCTACTGACTTGTATTCAACAAAATATAAACGATTTACAACCCAATTAACAGAGCTCAAACATTTCATAATTCACAATCAAAAATTTAACGGAAACGATCCTCTGGGATCTAACTATGTGGGAAAATAGAATTAACTATTCATCCATCAATATTGAAACAAAATTCACAGTAGTGTACAGTGTATTTTGCTTTTGCTTCCTTGTTTCGGGTTTTGGATGGGCTGTTATCTCTTACGTGTGTTAGATCATCGGCGTATTGACTAGTTATCTAGCTATTACTCTACTTAGTGGTCATCCATCCATCATGACTTGTGATCCAATTCGCGTGACCTATCCGTGCTCCAACTATATTTCAATATTTGCATTGCGTGTTTGAGCCATCTGACAGCGCTAAGAACTCAGAAAACACTTTTCGTTCCACTACATTCTGTACAAGGCGAGTAAACCCTATTCCTAGTATTTACTAGATGGCTTTGTTTTAAATTGTATAAAAATAGTATGTTTTACGTTATAACAACTTTTTTGCCAAATGTAATTTTATATATTTTCGAAATTATACTAAATTTTTTTGGTCACTATCTAATGACGATCCATGGACATTATTTTCATTTTTTGAAGAGAACCTAATATCTATGTCACCCGGACCATAATAACGAATAAACGAAATATATACAAACAATAATAATAATTGTAAAAGATTGACTTTGCCGTAGTTGGGTAAAAATGTAGCTAGAGTCCTGTTTGCACACTTTGGTAGTAGATTTTAGCTTTTTGGTTTGTTCACGAATTTGTGACTGCGTGGAGGAACCATTCCGAAATCAACCACTTAAGTCTAAATATGACTAAAATTATATTTTGCTAAATTTAGAGTAACACCGCTCGTAAGACCCTATGGTCCCGCGATAGCGATTCATACAAATAATATCGTTGTTGATTTGTTACGTTGTTTGATGTGGATACGTTATGACATCGCTTGACCCCAGGTATTAATAACTGTAGAGCTGAACTATGCATTTGGCTTTTGGCCACTGAATTAATGTAACATGAGATTGGTCCGTTAATTATCCCTGCTGATGACGTGGATAAAACGTCCCTCTCTGGCAGACTGTCACATATGGTATATTTTAACAAATATCAGGACACATCATACACCACAATAGCACGTTTATTTTTAATACAAGTAAATAAGATAGTCCAATCTACGGGCCAATTGCCTATATTTCCTAAAACTAAACTAAAACTATATACAGCAAAGAGCCAAGTTACCTACAAGCCATCGAGCCTATAGGTAACTCAAGTGCTCAAGCCCACTACCAGTGGGTAGCGTTCCCATCATGCTGGCTGCATTGCCTCTCTGAATTGCAATGCTAATACGTTGAGCCAAATAAGTGCCAGCATTTTGGTCACGCGTCGCCTCAACCAGGCGCTCTGATAGAATTTTGAAAATAGAAATAAATTAAATACAAGTAAATTAATTTCAAATTTCGAATTCAACCGTTTAATCTGCTGATGTAATTTTAATAAAATGTATCTAAGAAACAATCAGATTAAACTGGCATTTAATTTAATTCAAAGTCACAAAACAGAGAAAGTTACTTTTAGAACTATTTATTAACCAAAAACTGACTTCGTTACTTGTATCTCCAAATCCCTATATGCTTTCCTGGTATTTTAATGGGACAAAATACTAACCATAATCTTTCAGACCAAAAAAATACTATCCAAATCTGTTAACGTATACCAGAAATTGGAGATATGAGGTAGCATAATATATTTGAGAAACTTGCATGTTTTGGTAGTCAAATGAAATACGTTTAAAAATTTCAATTTCAATTAGTTTAACTTTCACAATTTTATAAAATATTGAATACTATCATGTATCAACACTATAGCCACTCAATGGATTGGCTTAAATATTATCAAACGGCTGAAGAAGGCTCACGTAAATTGTATAATTGGCTGAATATAATGTTACTGCTAATAGCGAGTCAAAGTAACCTACCCATGCACAATTCAATCTAAAATAAAGCCAGCAGACCGCATTTCCAATTAACATTTCTCACATCTATTTCCATTTGCGTGGAACGGATGAATAACTTATTCGCATTCTATTTAGAAACAAATAAAAATTCACGGCACAACTCGGCCCAAACAAAACAGGGGGTTCGCGGTCGAATGGCTGAACCCACATCAAAGAACAACTTTCACGCAAAATTAAACTTTCATTCGTGATTTCGAAAAGGAAATTAGCGCAAAAAAATGTTAAACGGCTCCATAAGTTTATAACTTTTCGATACCTTCAGTCGTAGTTTTAAAAGTTAATGAATAGATTAATGGAAATACTTTTGAAATTGAAATTTCTCAGCTAGTTTAAAAGCTAATATTGTAAGCTTTCACGAATTTCTAAATGAAAGGGTAAAAGAAAAGATGTTCAAAGAGAATTTTGTTCACGAGACGTCGTATAATTGTAACTGTGATAGTGAAAGTTTTGAAGATGTATTTACTTACGCTATTTTCATTCCGAAAGTTCAGCTTAATTATTCTGAGGATCTGTCAAGTCTAGATAAAGCTAAGCTTAGACGACGCATGTAATATGGGGTATGTATCAAAACAAAAGTTATTTATTAATTAATAAACTCAAACAGCTCGTTGGCTTAGTTCGGTGGCATTTGCACTTTACGCTTTTATCGGATTCGATTCCCGGCTGAAACACAAGTTTTCTCTCGGAGGAAAATTTGTGAAAATTTCTGGTTGTGATTGTGTGTGGAATGTGAATGTTTCCGGCATCCACGACACATGTCATCGAACTTAGTGTAGGGCTAGAGTATAGGCAAATTTAAAAGTGATTCGAGGCGGTCTGGATCTAGTATGATCGATCTGTTTGAAATCTTATATCCGAGAATGTGTATCGTTTCTATCGAGAAAAGCTATTTTTCTTTATTTTATTTTTTATTTTTATGCTCGATAGGCAAGCATTTGACCACAATCTCATCTGATGGAAAGTGATGATGCGCCGAAGTTGTAACATGCTTGCGCATTTATAGTCCGATTGTATAATATGTCAACTGCATGTAGGCACTTCTGTAGATTTTGGTCATGTTCAATTTTGTCTTTTCCACAAATAGTCACGTCATCAGCAATAGGTTCCTGATATTTTTATTTTTTTTCTTTGGTAATCAACCAGTCCATCAATGTTTGAAAACAACTTAGCCACAAGCTTCGAATACTGTATATAGTTTATCTATGTGTCTAGGATGCACACTTTCATGTATTGAGGAGTATGTTTTCTGACTATTATTATTTAATAGCTACGTTATGCTTTCATTATTAATAATCGTTTTAGGCTTTTCAGGAATTTTGTTTGTTTCTTTTTCTTTGTAAGGTCTGCTGGTAGCCTATTAAATATCCTTACATACTTGGGCGTGCTTATAGAATGTACTATCAGAGTGCATCTGCATTCGAGATGTAGGTATCAATAACCGTTTACCGTGAAGAAATGTAAATTTACTTTTTAACTGTCGGCGAGGTTATATAAGTCGCGATTAATTATATACGCGATAATGGTTTCATAGTAATAATTTTTTCACCATGTAATTTTTATTATTTGGCATTTATTGTGTTTGTTATGGGTCATAAATGTTCCAATCGTAAAATAACTTTGCCTTTGTTACATTAAATTAAGAAACAATCTCCATTATCGTTTGTAAGTGCTCACAAGGTTTCTCATAACTCACTGTCAGTGACCAACATAACTGTGGCCACCGCGCCGCCTACATTACCGAGAGCCCTTGCCAAGCCTTGGAATATTTATCTCTTGTCTATGAAGTACTAAACCAACACACATACATTTACTACCTACGTATATGTATATTTTGACTTTAAAAAATCCTACTAGAATATGTTTCTTCAAAGGATATAAGTAGATATAAAAGAATCAAAATTTTATCAAAATCGAATTATTCGTTACGGAGAGGTAACAATCATTCACACACACAAACTTTCATATTTATAATATTAGTAGGATTATTGCCAGATTTTTCCCTGTACTCGTTTTCTATCAGTAATTCTGCGTGACTGTCAAGTTTGGATGACGATAAAATATTACTACTAGAAATGTAAGAAACAAGGCAAATTAATTTCAGCAAAAAAAAAAAAAATAGACATTATGAAAATACCCCCCAAGATCTATATAGAAAACGACTGCACCGATTTTCACAAAACATAGCTAAAAATACATTCAATCAAGTCACCTTTCAAACAAAAAAACTAAAATCAAAATCGGTCTAGCCGTTTGGGAACTTTTATGTCACATCTAAAAACGTTGCTATACGTTTCCTCTTTTTTGTCGGGAGTTAATAAACAATGTTTTAGTGTTCAAAGTAAAAAATTGTCAATTCTAAGATTGATAATTTGAAAATTGTAAATCAATTTCGAAATAATTTTAATATTCATTAACTATTATAACTGCAATTTAAAAAGGTGTCGAACTCTTATGAACTAATGGAACCGTTGCATAGTTTTTAGCGTGTATTTTTTTCATGATTTTGTTCGTAAACCAGGTTTTGTACGTCACGACTGCCTCAAGGGGCAGTACCACACTATTCCCACTTATAAAACTGCCAAGCGAATTTTGCAAATATTACTGATTAATTCATCTCAGGATGACGAGCGCAGTGCATTGCCGCGCAGCATTTCTATTTTCTACCGACTTCACAAAAAATTAGGAGGTACTCGAGTCGACTGTTTTTTTATGTTACCTCATTACTTCTATCCACGTGAACCGATTTCGAATTATTTTTTGTTTGAAAGATGTTGCGTTCCAATTGGGCCCATTTAAATTTGATCAAGATCTGATCAGTAGCTGTCAGTAGTAAATCTAATCTGATCAAAGATCCGAAGATAAAGTGGTGAAGTCGGTTTTTTAAAGCTTTGCTTGCGTTTAATTATTTTAGATCTATTAAAGCTCAAAAGTGGCATTGAATTGTTATGAGCATACCTGTCCAATGGCAAGCGATTTGAAATCTCTTCAATATATAGTACGATAAAATCATGGTCACCAAAGAAGCACGTTTCCCAAAAAAACTTTATAACCCGTTTATTTCAATAGAACAAAATTTCCGTACAAGTTAAAACACAAGTAGCGAAGTACTTGGTACACTCGGCACGAGTTAGTAGTTCTATGGTCGGAGTTCAACCCCGCCTGTGTGCTGTGCCCGAGATTGTCGCTCCAACTTCTGACTTCAGAGTTATGAGACCGAAACAATTAAACACGTTCCATTTGTAGTTTGTGCCTAATATATACTTGTATCGCAATTATGATGTGCTAGACAGTTCTATGTTCTCGTACTGTCTGAATATACGATCTGCACTATTTATGGGAACAAATAAAAATCGGGGAAAACAAATGAGCATCGCAAGGAGAAATCTGGACAAGAATAGAAAACCGGGGAAACAAAATGCTACAAAAACCATAAAAATTTGTTCATCATTGTGAAAAATAAAGTCGACATAAACAAATAAAAGTCATGCTAGATATACACAAAGATAATGTAATCACTCCGTTTAGATATACACACGTATATGAACTTGTAATAGGCTTACACTTGATGGGAAACCTGTAAAACTGGACCATCGTCCAAAAATCGATGACTTTGAATCAATGACGTGGGTGCCGAATCACGATACAAGTCGAAGAAACATCGACCTGTTTTAGAATCACTTGAAGCCTGCGCCTTTTAAATGCAAGGTATAATCGCCTTTGTACATGTTTTTTTATTATTGTACAAAAATATTAATGTGTGTTTAATAAAGATAATTAAACGCAAGCAAAGCTTAAAAAACCGACTTCACCGCTTTATCATCGGAACCTTGATCCACCAGCTTTCAAATAAAAAAAGAATCATCAAAATCGGCTCACAACGAAAGAAGTTGTGAGGTAACTTTTGAAGTCGGGTAAACTAGAACATCGTCAAAGTACGCATTATTCGTCACAAAATAGACATTATTGACGATATTTCAAGAACTACTGATCAGATCTTGATCAAATTTAAATGGCACCAATTAGAAAGCACCACCTTTCAAACTAAAAAAAATTTTCGAAATCGGCTCACGTGGAGAGAAGTAATGAGGTAACACACATATAATAAAAAAAAAAAATACAGTCGACTTGAGTACCTCCTCCTTTTTTGGGAAGTCGTAAAAATAAAAATATATTACATACACGCGTGACTTAAAACTACAAGTGAATAAGCATAACGGGTATTATCATGCAAAATCCTTATTTCAGAATACTTACTCCAGCGGATGCTGAAGCGAAAATCTGTCTTTTACATGTCGCATCTACGAGCGCAGACAGATACAATTTTCCGGCGTTCAGTACGTTGATATTTATTGGCAGTATTGTGAAACCCACAATGTAGGTTTTATTGTACTGCAGATGTTTGGAAATTGTTAGATATAGATAACATTACAACTACAATTTATAATATTTGAGAACTACTAGATGAACTGTTCATAAAGCATCATGTTCATCAATCGACGATTTCCACTCCTGGGCGTAAGTTCCTCCTAATGTACCTCCTTTTTGATCGAGGGAAGCGTCATCTCTAGGTTGACCTGGGTGGTTCAGCACTTTGTCCGTCCGTCCGTCTGTTTCACTTTGCCTGGGTAAAAATAGGACTGAGCTCTACTCCCATATTTATTAGTATAACAAGTATATTGTTTTTAGATCATTTGATAATATTATCACAATTTTATACCAATTTTATCTGTATTCCTGTACGCCTTGTATCTAACATTAAAAAAAGCAAGAAACAGACTTAGTAACTTGAAGATATATAATACCTATGTGGATATATTGTAATACTTAAAGCTTAATAGGTGGCCCACGATAAGCATTATGAAGGAGCTATACCTATCAAACCGGCTATACCTATCAAAAGGCAACCCTTTTGATAGGTATAGCCGGTTCAAAAAACTTAGCCAATTCTCATTCACAACATGGATCGAGCTTACTCGAATTTTACTGTTCCTTGTTCCTGTCGATATTAATCCAGTTGTTTTTACTGTTCCTTCAGAGAGTAAGAGTGAAGAATGGATTCTTCTTAAGAGAAGAATCCATTCTTCACTCTTACTCTTATGAACAGTAAAAAGGATGAGTAAGATTGATTGGCGTTCCTTGCAGACATCCAGCCCCACCGATGTCACCAGTGCTCACCTACCAACGGGACAGGATGCGAGCTGGCCCAGGGCTGGCTGACGGCTACATGTCCCAGCGCCCGCCCTTACTGCGCGACGGTCGCTGTAGCCCCAGGTACTGAGCTTTTTTTGAAAAGATAGAGGTTAACAATACTTTAATTTTTTATAGTACACTTACTTTATGAAAAACTAAACTAAAATAATAGTCTCGTGACATCCTACTAATATTATAAATCCGAAAGTTTAAATTAGATCAAGATCTGACCAGTATCTAGTTTTTCAGTTATCCTACTAATGTTATAAATCCGAAAGTTTGTGTGTAAGTATATTTGTTCCCTCTTCACGCTTTAACAGCTGTAGGGATTTGGATGAAATTTGGAATGTATATAAATTATACCTAGGATTAACACATAGGCTACTTTTTAACTTGATAATAGCGGCCGAAACCGCGGGGTACGGCTAGTATATAATATGAGGCTTGTGCATCTAAACTGCTTAAATTGTAATCTGTATTTCGGTATACCGCAAAACAGTATTGATGCACAAGCCTCAAGTGCAGTGTCTGGAAGAGATCTCTGTTTAGCGATAAGGCCGCCATTGCACCGTTATGTTGTTACTACGTGTTGTTTAAATACATTTTTTTTTTGGATTGCTATAAAAATATTTGTATTGTATTGTACAGGTAACATGTTGGTTGTGATAAAAGAATAATATTATGCACCACAAAAGAAAATGTGATCAATACAGTTATTACTCAAAAAAAACAGTGTGCTGACTGAGTTTAAGAGTGTTGGCTGAGAGTGCTGGCTACACATACTGGCTGGCTGGCTAGCACAAAATCCATATACATATTCAGAAGACTGGTTATAGCTGTAGATGAGCAATCTAGCTGTCGGAGTTTTGGCACGAAAGCGAAAAAAGGCGTTGGCAACAAACAAACAAACGCATTCACACTCACAGCCCCACACTAAGTTCAAAGACTTGTATCGTGGGTGCCGGAAACATTCGCATCACACACACATTACACCCAGAATCAGAAGCACAAATACAGTTATGATTATTATAATGGAGGATTATTCACTGTTAATAGTTCGTGAACGTGCATGAGTGTAAGCAAATCATACTAAGTTAAAACGTGATTTTCGTTTTCGCTTTGAAACTAAAGAAGTTCTAATAAAGTTTCTACCACTTTACTAGAGCATGCATTGACTGTGACTGGAACATGATTATTGCTACCACCATATTATCCGATTTTCTATCGACTACCATCGATTGTCCTAAGGCAATAAGACCAGCTGTCCTATACGGTCACTGTCGCTATTTTTGTCATTTTGACACACGTATCAACATTACTCATAATGTACTACGATTTCAAAGAAAACCATCAAAAGATCTAATTTAAATACAGATTATATAATGAAGTCCACAAGAGTATAATTTGTAATATTGAGTGTAAATTTTATTCTTTTTAAAAAACATATATATATAAATACAAATTATAGATATACATAATAAGATACAAGTTATATAAAGAAAGACGATCTTTAATGTTCGGCAAAGTTGCCAAAATGTTTGCTGCATTACCACGCTGTATAGCAAGGCTTATCCTCTGCCCCAAACACAAACCAGCATTTTGGTCATGTGCCGAATCAAGTGTTTTTTTTTTTTTTTTTTATGCCCGATAGGCAAGCCTTTGGCCACAATCTCACCTGATGGAAAGTGACGATGCGGCCGAAGATGTAGCATGCTTGCCTAGAAGGTACCTATTCACTCTAGACTTGAAGACTCCCAGATTGTACCGTAAATTAATTGATCATTTCAATGAACATTCAGTAACCATATTAACGTTTTAACAAAATAATCCTAAATTCTAAAATCATAAACACAAACATGAACATTACGTTATAATATTATTATAAGATAAATACAAATAGCTAGTATGTGTATTAATCCACGGCAGTTATGTTCCTTTATTACATACGTTCAGTAACCGAAATGCCGGGACGCTTATAGTATGTAATTAGTGATAAGGAAAGTAATTTATCCCGCAGCATAAATCACGTAACATATCATATTCTCGCAACATCTTAAATGACCGTTGTATACACAGATACACTAAACTATACTTCCTATTTTTTTTTTTCATGTTAGCTTCGCAATCTTGTGCATTTAGCCAGTGTCAAGTAGTAATATATTTCAAGTGGATTTCATATTAAAAGTCCTAGTCACAAGTCACATTCAAAGTCAAGTAAAAGAGTCAAGGTTCAGTCATAGTCAAGTCATGCCCTAGTAAAATGGTAGAAACTTTGCTAGAACTTCTTTTGGAGTTTTGGAGCTAAGGCGAAAATCACGTTTTTCGACTTGGTATCATTTGCCTACACTTACGCACGTTTACTAAATATAAACGGTTAATAATCCATTATTACTCATTAACACTCGAAGAATGATAGATATTGGAAAATTATGCAAAATCAACAACGCCATTTTTTCACTTTCGCGGCATAACTCTTCCTATTTTTTTATCTCAGCATTTTATGACACTCAGTAATTTGGACAATTTCATAATATAGACGTGTATTTAGACATAGAGTAGATGTAGTCAGCATACGAAAGCGCAGTACACACTGCGAGCGAAGATAACTTAGCACAGCTTACCTCTCGTAAAGTATGTAACGGGCTAAGCTATGCGAGCTGAAGATATGGGCCCACACCGCTAACGAAGTACCGCTGCCAGTCGACGCCTTTCATACGGACCCAACACTATAGACTGAAGGTAAAGGGCCCTTGCGAAGGTAAAGGGCAACATTATTCACATATCTTAGATGAGACCAACAACTTAAGCTAACGTACATAGCACACTTAGCTTAGCTCTGTAAATAAGATAAAATAAAATATTCCTTGTAAGCAAAAACTGTAGCGTTAGTATTCTCAAATCTTATTGCAGGTAATGTTAGTAGAGCTGACCCATCTCGGGCATTTAGTTGGCGGTATGAACCTAAGTATGAAAAGTCGCTGCAGATACGTGAGCTATTATAAGCTCAGCTAAGTTAGTGTCACGTGCGGTATGACCTGCGCTTTAAAAGCTGCTCCACACAGGACGTATTTGTTTCTCATAGATCGGTATGCGGAGGCGGAAGCGGGTACCTTTGCAGGGGAGTCAATCGCGCCCGCGTCCTCGCAACCTATCCGTTCGGGTTAGGTGCGTCTTGTGTGGCACAGCCATTATATAATACGTTCTACATTATCAACAGTTCACATCAGCTGTCGATTCTGTCTGGCTATTATAGGCGTTGTAAATGGCCTTCGCTGAAATACTTTTCATATACAATTATAAAACCAACCTCTATTTATGTACACATTCTACAAAGTACGTTATTTAACGCCACTACACACTTAGTGCCTTGCGCACTTGTCACTCATCTTGTTGTGCTGATTTACATAAATTCTAACAAACGAACAAAATTGTTTCCTTATATGTGGCCCGGTATACAAACACCACTAAATCAAAGTGTAAAACAGTGGTATTTGTTTTCAGATTTTTCAACATCCCTGGGATGCGCAGCGGCCGCAGCCCCCGCCTGCTCGTTAGCGCTCTCGCCAAGACAAACAGTGGAGCTGACCTGTATTTGCGCCGGCCAACTCTGTAACGCACCCTTCTCTCCCAAACTGCGAAACGAACTCCTCAATTTTTCATCTCCGAGCACAAACGAGAGCGCGCTCACTGAAGCGTTCTTTCAACTATCCAACTTCGCTAACGTCTCAGAGAGCGCTCTTTATAAAGCGATAACCGTTGATGCGACGACCGTAATGCCTTCTAGAAACTCTTCCGAAGTTACTACTTTGTCGTATGTTGGGGGGGACTCGAAGCACATGGAAGTTATGCCGCGTGCTGAAGCGTTGAAACAGCAAGCGACGGTTCCATCTGATGACGACGAGGACGAAGGCGAAGGCAGTGGAACTGATGACGATGCTAGATCGCACATTCAGAGTCACTCCGCTTCCGCTCCAGCGGCTCCAAGCTCTTTTTTACCGGCTGAAGAGAATAAAGCCTGTCATCTCTTCCCGAATCTCCTCCTTCCACCTTTACTCTTACTTTACATTGACGTCTAATTATTTATTAAAATTCAATCAAATAGAATCTTAGGTGAATCCTAAAGAGTCCCGTTCTATCTTGTAAGAAAATAAGATATATGATTACCCAGAGAATTTAATTAGTGTCGACCTATTGGGAACAAATAATTACGTGTTATGATATATAACTTTGGTTTTATTGTCTTGTGCGATTCCTTCAGGAATTCGAGTAGAAAATCCTCGTTTGATGTCTGTATAATTATTTATAAATGTTGTTTTCCTAGCTTTTATTGTGAAATAGAGTCCCCAAGTGTTCATATTTTTACGTAATTTGTGATACCTTCATTAGATCCTAAAAGTGCCAAAAAAAAACACATTTTGTAATTAATTAAAGTATTGAATGCTCGAGAGTATGATTGAGTCATATTATTATAAATAATAGATATTTCATAGGTATCTTTAGATTCTCAAATCAGTATATTACAGGTAACATATAAAACTTGTCAAGAAAAGTCAGTAAAACCGTTTACTAAGTAATATGCTGACGTTAATGTTTACTTTATCAGTAATTACAATTATATTTAGACTGTAATGATAGTAGTTATTATTGTATAAGATTTTAATAAGTTTAATAATATTATGTACTTAACAATAAATCACCGTTTATAAATGCAAATTTGAATAACTAATACATTTACAGAATATTATTGAGATCACATAATATGAACACAGCTCATTTGCACCTCTATGGCTATACGAGAATATAATATTAATATTTGAAATTCACAGTCTATGTCCATATTAAACTTACCTAGTAATATAATTACATAAATTCATCTAGTTATATAGTCAATTAATTAATTTAATTAACATCACAGTCGTTTGATTGTCTAAACGAAATTTTGCTATGTGATTTAATGAATAAAGTAATAAATGACAAAATTGATGCCGTGTTTGTTCACTTGGAAGTTAATACCTACTATTGTCTATTAATTTGTCCAATACTTTCAGCAAATTAAGTTCCAATATTGAACAGCCCGCTAGCGTAGTTTCGCTTTCTAAGCAGCGGGTTCGATTCCCGGTGGGAACATAAGTTTTCTTCTCAAGGGTTTTTGTTTCTAGTTCTGGGTGTGATTTTATGTGTGATATGAATGTTTCCGGCATCCATGACATCATCAAACTCAGTGGCGTATGAGAATGATTAAAGCAAATATTTCTCTTGAATTATATTTCCGATAGTTCAAGTAAGTATGTGTGTGTACATATTATTTGTTACCACTTTTAATACAGGCATAGCCGTGAGTGTACATTATATATATTATAGTTATCATAGATATATGTACAGCTATTATAGTTCAATATACGAGATAAATTATATTTAATATTAGACAATTTTATATAACTATACTACGCTCTACATCTCCAAGAAGTTTGAATTTACTTATCACTCTAGGATGACGATTGGCGTTAAAAGGACGTTGCTGTTATATACATAACTAGCAAACCCGGCGAACTCCGTTTCGCCACTATAAACCTCACGGAGCCCGAGACCTTTCCAACGAATGCAAAACCGTGGAAATCGGTTCGTGCGTTCTGGAGTTATAGCGTCAGGAAGGAAAACCCGACTTATTTTTATATAGTAGATATATAACATTCATCAAATGCATGTTATAAGAGACAAGTGGCAAAATCAACATTTTGATAATACTCCCGACAATACGCTTTATCTGGAAAACAGTTGCACCGATTTTCACCAAACATAATTAAGAACACTCTCGATCGAGTCACCCTTCAACAAAAAAAAATACTGAATTAAAATCGGTCTAGTCGTTTGAGAGCTAATTACGATGCCACAAACAGACACACAGATACACAATAAAAACTGATAACACCCCTCATTTTATCGGGGGTTAAAAATAAGACACTGCAATAACTTTTTTATTTAGACATTAATCTTTTTTAGCGCCTTTAAAGGAAATATGATTATACATCTTCGTAGAAGCAAACACTATACATATACCTACCCTATAAACTTAAAAAGAAATATCTAAATCGGATAAAGTATATGTATATGTATACACAAAATATATGTGACGCAACATCCCCAATACAAAAAGTTAAAACACAAGTATTCAATCGATTTGAAGACGTCCTTTATGAGTATTGATAGTACAAGTCAGCGCTATAGTATAGAAGCCCCTTTTGAAACAACCAGTATTTATCTATAAACGTTCGGAGTTCAGTCTCTTTCATCCCCGCAGACGAGAAAATGGACGCCAGAGACATCAGCCAGCTTCATTGTCCTTGGACAGGTCTAATTTCCTGAGGACGCGATACAAACGAGAATGTTTCAAAAACGCCACTTTCTGATAAATAATGTCTCAAATAAGATGACAGGTTACTTTCAAACAGTTTATTTTATATTTGAAGTGTTTTAAAGTAAGTGTTGTTGTTATTTATTTATTCACAAGGAAGACCAACAGCCGAAGCCAATTAATGGTCCTCACGGATAGAAACAATATATATAATAATAATTACTGTATATAATAAATACTGTATCACAATAATTGACGACCCAGTTGGCACAGTGGGCAAGTCTCTGGGCTCTGCGCTGTGGGTGCGATTCCCGGCAGGAATCTTGGAGGTTTGTGCTTCTGGTTCTAGGTGTGATTGTGTGTGATATGTAAATGTTTCCGGCACCCACGATACACGTCTTTGAACGTAGAGTGGGGCTGTGAGCGTAAACGCGTTTAAAATTGTTTTGCTATAAATATGTTTGAATTTGAAGTACTTACGCTTTTGAAAGTGTAAATCAGGCAGATGGTTTTATCTGTATAGGTAGTTATATTATTTTTCTTCCTTGATTTTAGTTAAAATTCTCTCACATATTTAGGCTATTGGCTTACTACACAGCAGCGTAGGACAAAACAAAAAAGTAAAAACGCCTGAACTACTCCAGAATTCGACATAACAGTTTCTATTAGGCAACTGCAGTTCAAAATACAGCAGTATCAAGATTTTCATTTCAAATTATTATATTAAAATATTTTGTACTGGCCGTGCCCCGCATTTTCGCCCGCATTTATCAAGTTAAAAAGGCGCGTTAAAATGTAAACTATATGTGTTAATCCCAGCTATAAGCTATGTACACTCTAAATTTTATCCAAATCCTTTACATCGTGAAGATAAAACAAATATACTTACACAAAAACTTTCAGATTTATAATATTAGTGAGATTTAAATAAGAAAGGGTTTCAAAGCGTAGGTATCCGGAAAAAAGAAAGACCTCGATAGACAACAAAGTAATACATATATTGTGCTTTTTTTTTCATTTGAATATTGGATTCGCAATCTTGTACATTTAGCCAGTGTCAGGTATTAATATATTTCAAGTGTATTTCATATTAAAAGTCCTATTCACAAGTTACAGTCAAAGACAAGTAAAACAGTCAAGGTCTAGTCATAGTCAAGTCATGCCCTAGTAAAGTGGTAGAAACTTTACTAGAACTTCTATTGGAATTTAGGAGCGAAAGTGAAAATCACATTTTTCAACTTTGTATGATTTGCCTACACTTATGCACGTTAACTAAGTATTAACAGTTAATAATCCACAATTATTACACATTAACAAGTATCACAGGTTTTGTAAAATTATACAAAATCAACTTCGCCATTTTTTCACTTTCGCGGCAAAAACCCAGTTGTGCTTTTTTTTTTTAAAGTTACGGAACCATAAACACAAACATTTTTCTTTTAACCCCAAGAGGTTCCGCACTCGTACCTAGTATACATAAACGTAAGTATTAAAATCTATGTGCACAAGTATGTTGAAATCTTCATTTCGAAACAGAACTAATTCAAACTCCATGATTAAAATGTTCGTTTTGTATTAGGCCAGTCATGCGGATCGGGGTTGTCTCTTCGAAATAAAACAGGCTGTACATTTGTCCATTGTAGAAGGACATTTGATGCTGGGAACTGAGGACAATTGAAAATGAGAGCTATTTCATTCTCTGAGTGCCTACTCACCAGCCTGTGTATTAATTTGCGAATAAGCCGGATGAGCGTAATGAAATTCTTCCCTTAGGACGAAAAGACTATTTATTTTTGCTTATATTAAAGATAATAAGGGAAAATGTTCGGGAAACATTATTAGAAAATATCCGACGCTTGATAACCGTGTGGTGATAAATTGGGAGGTAGCTTACTAATTATCACAGTCATAATAGTATTATAGATTATTTTGTTTTTTGTGTTGTGTGAGTATGTACCTACATATGTCTATTTGACGAGTGGATGGTTTTGGATGAAAAGTATTTAGATAAAACTTAAACGCTTTCATACTCACAACTACCCACAACAACCCCACACTAAGTTCAATGACTTGTGTCGTGCATGGTAATCTAGAACCTTATTCCATACGACAGGATTTAAAGGACTAGTTCATTTTATCCTGACCTTCCAACCATCAAACATGCTGGAATATGCTTGCGAGAATGTTGGTATTTTTCAGCCTACAATGTTATTCGTTTCCAATTACAAATTTATATAAAACCGGCCAAATGCGAGTCGGACTCGCGCACGAAGGGTTCCGTACCATTATCTATAAAAAATTAAGTTTGTTGTATGGGAGCCCCCCTTAAATATTTATTTTATTTTATTTTTAGTATTTGTTGTTATAGCGGCAATAGAAATACATCATCTGTGAAAATTTCAACTGTCTAGCTATCACCGTTGTTGAGATACAGACTGGTGACAGACGGACGGACGGACGGACGGACAGTGAAGTCTCAGTAATAGGGTCCCGTTTTTACCCTTTGGGTACGGAACCCTAAAAAACATGTTACATCCACCGACTTTACAAAAAAGGAGAAGGTACTCCAGTCGACTGTATTTAAATTTTTAAGTGTTTTCCCTCATAGCTTCGTTCCACGTGAACCGATATTGTCATTTTTTTTTCTCTACCGTTTCCGGAGTACCTATAATGATGAAATTGATATGCATAGTTATACAGTATGCAACGTATCCTGACTTAACTTATTTTCATACTCATTGAGTTACATCATAGTTCTGCCGAGATAAACCTTCATCGATTAACCTCTACAAAGATTTATAAACATCCTAAGATCTGAAAAAGATAAAAGCCTTTCTCAAGCCGCAACAATGAACTTCACAGGCTGTTCCATTACGATCGTCTGCAGACTCAGTTATTGTTCATAGTAAGTAATACGTTGATTACAAGACCGCCGGATTAAGGCGATTATCTCGCTCTGTCGGTGCTGTGTACAAAGGGATCGCGGAACGTTGGCGTAACTCAGACAATACTCTCAGACAATACGTGGATTAGGGCTTCAATAGTCTCTGACTAAAGTAGAATATAAACGTATTAACTGGTTTTGTAAGGAAATGTTGTACAAATTGTTGTATTAAACTATTTATATGCTCCTTCTAAAACTACGGGCCAATTGCCTATATTTCCTAAAACTAAACTAAAACTATGTACAGCAAAGTACTAAGTTACCTACAAGCCATCGAGCTTATAGGTAACTCAAGTGCTCAAGCCCACTAACAGTTT
The DNA here is from genome assembly GCA_948107665.1 of Lomographa bimaculata. Lineage (NCBI taxonomy): Eukaryota > Metazoa > Arthropoda > Insecta > Lepidoptera > Geometridae > Lomographa > Lomographa bimaculata. Next base: position 8,045,246 of record OX403604.1, on the reverse strand, counting down.
TTAGAAGGATCATCAAAAAAAATATATATATATATATATATGCTTAAGCCCCTGTTCAATTTTCCTAAGCCGAAGTGATGGTTTTAAGAGGTGATTGGGCGTTTCCAAGTCTCCTAGAGCTGTACCATCACTTTCCCCGAATAGCTGTAGGTATGTTACTATTCATTCACCCCGAACTGAGATCTCGCGCTTAGATTTTGACTAATAGAGAAACACTTTCGAGGTTAATTGCTTATCTGTTTTCCTGTAACGAAAAAAAATAATAATAATATTTGGTCGATTTTTGTCTTTGTTGTTTAATAATAAGAGAACATAACGGACAGTGTATGAAAGTTTCAGATAGATATATTATACTCTGTAATTTTTTTTTATAAAAGTGTAACAATAGGCAGTCTTATTGCTGAAAGCGATCTCTTCCTACCTTTGGATGGATAAGAATAACGCAAAGTAATAGGACATCGTTATTCTACGTTCATAAAAAGTTTCATTCAGAACAGTGCTTACGAAACGAATATATTAATATATATGTATATACATATCAATTATAAATTTACATATACATACGTACATACATACTTTATTATAATAATATGTATTTTATATAAACATTACACACATATACAAACAATTCATTTGTCTATTTATAATAAATGAGAGAAAAAAAATCACAATAATAATAAAAGAAAGCAACGGAAATAGTTTCAGTAACTTAGACAATTTACCGTATAGGTATGTACATTATGATTTAAAATGAAATATGGTGTGCCTTGACTTGATTCTTAAATATATGAAGTGATTGTGCCCTTCTTATTTCAGCTTTACAACATAACAGTGACTTTAATGCGAATCTGGCAGTAGAATCATTAACTTTCTAGAGTGCCTCTTTGGGGCCCATGTGAATAAACGATTTTGATTTTGAATGACCTACCAAATTATCATTTACAAACAATAAGTTTTTATTTTAATAACGGTTTCGTACTCTACTTACAAAGTTTTTTTTTATATATTTCGCGCATATATCAACACCAAGACCGCCACATATTCGTATTTATGCATTTTAACGTATAACAGACAAGATGTTTATTTATTGATTTTTGTATGGAAATCGTACCTTCACGAACTCTTTTAAATAATGATTAATCACTTGTATTATACTTATATAATCAAGCGTTCGTATTAATTATTTCGACCACGTCTCACCGTTTAAATCCTACTAATATTATAAATCCAAAAGTTTGTGTGTAAGTATGCTTGTTCCCTCTTCACACTTTAACGGCTGAACGGATTTGGATGAAATTTGGAATGTATGTATGAATGGATTGTACATAGCTTATACCTAGGATTAACACATAGGCTACTTTTTAACTTGATAATAGCGGGCGAAGCCGCGGGGCACGGGTAGTATTCTTATATGTAAATAGATAGTCTGCAGCAACCCGGCAATAAACAGATGCTAATCAGCGATATAATTATACAGCAGCCGAGGATCGCTTGTAGAGCAGAGGGAAATTAGATACAAATGGCGCTCTGCCATATCTATATCTGTGCTATCGGGGACAAAGTAGCATTAACGTCGCTAATATCTAGAATAAAGACACATTTGAGGTATCCAATTAGATCTTTGTACGCTTACAACGCCGACGCCTAACCAGAGAGAAGTTATTGAAATCCAGAAGTTCCATGTCGGTGCCATAAATGATATCCTTGTTATAGTTACAAGTTATTATCTCCTATATTCATTTAAACATTATGAAATTAAAAACCAAGATTCCGAATATATAATTTGAACTGCCCGTTGGCTTAGTTAGGTGCGTCCGCCTTCTAAGCAGAGGCATCGGGTTCGATTGTCGGTGGGAACACTAATTTTCACCCCATGGGAAATTTGTGTTTCTGGTTCTGGGTGTGATGAGAATGTTTCCGGCACTCGCAACACAAATCGAAATGAAAATCATTTATTCACATGGGCCCCATAGGCCCTCAGGAAATTTAATGACTCTGCTGCTAGATTCGCAAAATTACAGCCATCTCGAGATGAATCTGGCAAGAAACTCGGCGGCGCATGTTTTCATTATTTTATTTACAATTTAAATGACTAAACAGGAATTATAAAACTTTGATATATCAATGTTGTGTAGTCGCCAGAAAGCGCTTGTCATTAGACTAAGTGTGGGGTAATGAGTGTAAAAAAAACTAGTATCTAATCCTGTGAAAAGTAGGAGATGTAGCTTTAACAAGTTTTAGCTGAATATTATATTTGTACATAAAATTAATTAGGTAACCAATTTATTTTTAAAATAATTCGTTCTCGTATTCTTTATGAATCACAAAAACTTCCTGACTTGTTACATTAATGAAAAATCAAATCCTATTAACAAGTTCGGCAAACGGCAAATCTGAATTAAAATTCAGCGCCGACATTGTTTGTCGAATTTTCAAAACCTTCGAGAATCCCTGGTTATGATTTTAGGAATTCGGGAACTCATCTGAGCGATCTGCACGACTGTGAATCTTATTAATGTAAATAGTTCGAAAGTTTGTGTGTTTGTTTGAAATGCGGTATATAAAAAAAAAATATAAATATATAATTTCGTTAAATTATATAGAGATTAATATAAGAGAGAATTATAGAAACCACTAGTCAGTGGCTCTGTGAGCTGAAAACCTCGCGTATTTTTCAAATGACTGATATATGTTTTTTTTACTTTTTTAACCCCCATATCTCCCCACTATCCACCAAAAAAAACTATCTCACAATATAACACGATTAATAGCCGGTTAGTAAAATAAATTAAAAAAAACAAAATAATTATTGAACCTGCCTGTTTAAGAACTTGTCGGTAAGTTATCGAATAGATACGATTGGATAACTTTCTCTTAAAAATATTTTTTATCGTACGATATATAACCGAATCGTACGTCACAAACTTTCCCGAGAATCGGTTGAGAAATGAGACTTGTAGAGGATAACAACCAGAAATCCGCCGGACATACAAAAGCAAATTTGCCCAAACTGAAACGGAGATGCTTCGCTCGTTCTGCTCGCCCGATCAACAATGCATGTGTCGTATTGTGCCCTATAACACGGTGCACCGTAGAATAATAAGAAAGAAAATGTTTAGTTAAATTAATAATTAAATTAAAGTAATTAATTAATCATTTATTAATAAATGTTTCACCTTCGGCCGCATCATCACTTTCCATCAGGTGAAATAGTGGTCAAATGCTTGCCTATTCAACAAAATAAAAAAAAAGTTAGGAGCTTCAAGTCTCTCCAGTTTCGCAGATCCAGCTGGTCGTGTAAGTATATCCGGCTGTGGTCGGAACAATGCGGGAAAGTTCTTTCATCGCATCGCTGCGCTCTTTACACCGCGTCTGTTCGTGGCAAAGTTCCCGACTGCGTATTGGCGTATTGCGAAATGTTCGAAAGGAAGGTTATTATTATTGTAAATATTAGCATTAATTGATCGAGTAAAGCGATATTCTTAAGTTGACTTTAGTGGTTCAGCACTTTGTCCGTCCATACGTCTGTCAGAGGCATCTAGCGTCTAAACCATAAAAGCGAAACATCAACATCAAATTCTCAGAAAATAATATGTAAAGCTTGCCCAAAGGTAGAAATGGCATTTAAAATGATGTAAATGAAAATATAAAGAGATGCTAGCCATGCTATAGTAAATGGGGCGTAAAATATTTTTTTTATGCCCGTGTATATCGTTGAAAATAATTTGGACAGTTTTTTTTAGGCAAGCATTTGACCACTGTCTCACCTGATGGAAAGTGAAGATGCGGCCAAAAATGTAACATGCTTGCCTAGAAGATACCTATTTAAGATTAGGTATATAGCAAGATACAAACACCAAATTGTCATTTATAAACAACCAAGTAAGATTATTACTTTATGTGTACAAAATTATACTTCTGACCCAAAACTTGTGAAAGTGTCGTAAACACATTTAGCTTTATTGAGCCTACGAGAAATTATAGTCCATCAAATGAAGGTACAGTCCGCAAAGACCTAGGCAAAATTACCTTGAAAATTATATGATCTCATGTTTTAGGATCTCTTGGCAATTAATTTAGGTAACTTTAATTAATGTTCTTTAGTAAACTTGTAATTAGGTAAATTAAAGCTGAAACAAATACTGGAGCAAATTTTGCTACCACTACTTCAGGGGTGATGTGAGAATGGGTTGATATTGATTCGGTCCCTAAAATGGTGAACGAGTACGCGGTAACGGTATGGTCTAAATTGGGAGTGCTTAGGCCTAATTAAAAAGAAAAACTAACGCTTTCACACTCACAAGTTCGATGACTTGTGTCGTGGGTGCCGGAAACATTCACATCACACACACAATCACAACCAAAATTGGAACAGTTATTTTCTATGCAAGCCTGCTACGTATTCAGCCGCATCATCTCCATTCGGTGAGATAGTTGCCAATTTATGCCTATTCAGCATAAAAATAATGTTTATAATGTGTTCATATCAGTTTTTAACAGTGTATCTAATGTAAACAAAATATTGGATGGAAATAAATTACAAAAAAACTTTGTCTAGCTGGCATCTTAGCCATTGTTTCTATTGAGTTATGGAGTTTAATTTTTTTTTTGTATATAATATAGTAGACTAGATAATATAGTAGATATAGAAATCATCATTTGCACGTCTGCAGACTGAATGATTATATTTTTCTGTACTTGTACATATACAAGTACAGAAGCATAATTATATATACACGAAGATGTATAGAATGTTCGCATTTGCTCTTACTTGTTTCTTTGAGAACATAACGGTTGTATAAGGGGGATTAATTATGTTGTATGGCGATTTAATGTTATATAGCTGTCAAAATCACTGAACTCATCCTAAACGGCTGGACCGATTTTGTTGATTTTTTTGTGTGTGTCCAGGTGGATTCAAGAATAGTTTACATTCAAGCTGAATAAATATTAATTCACGAAAAAAAAAGCAATTAAATAATTTTCTTATGGAAAGGAATACGTCACTCGGATTTGGTAAAGTACTAGGCAACCATAACTTGAAAGAGGTAAAATGCTTTTTTTCTTTACGTGGCATTGCAACGCCTACGTATAGGTATATATACGTACCTACAGACCGTTTCTTTCCCCTATAAGATCTATATTTTCCACATTTTCTATCAAACCACATTAGTTTGTAAACTGGCTGTAAAACGGCGATGCAATAAAATTACTGTCAGAACCATTTTCAGTAGAACCATTCGAAACGACGAGGGGCTGAGGGTGTTTGCTCTCCGTCTGTAATAAAAACGTTACAAGCGGCGAATCAAGGAGAGGGGTAACTCAAATGTCGGGTGAAGAGTTATTAATTGTGATTGATTTGATTCCTTGAAAAATATCGAATTTTTATGATACTATTATAATAAGATTGTATCTTAATAGATCATAAAAAAAATATTCCTATTAATCAGAAGTTAGTTAAAATGTTTAACTTTGTAAAAAAACGTTTTTGAGATAGACCAAAGACAAAATAGGTTTATAAACAGTGACTTTGCTGTCCAACCAAATTGTAATTTTTCAACATATATATATTATATATTTGAACTGTTTCCTACTCTACTTGCTCTTCCTAAAGCTCTTCCTTCAACGATAGCCCAAAAGCAAACGATGAAAAATATTTTACTTACTCGTACCACTTACCTACGTCTTGTATGTCTCCTAATATTTTAATTGTTGGTTTGCGGGCATTACTTTAGATTCTCTTGAAGAATTGAATGTTATTCGCTTGTATGGTTTAAATGCTTCTGACAAATAAACGGAAGAACAGACTGAAGGATAAAGTGCTGAACCACTCAAATCAACATATAGACGTCTCTTCGCTCAGACAAGTCCTTGAAAGTCATGCATATTATTATTATTTCGCCTGGCGTGTTCGATCACATCAACGACAAATGAAAACTATCGCGATTGCTATTCATAATTGCGGTACTAAACGGCTATTAATCGCGTGATTATTGTGTCGAAATAAATAAAAACTTTTACCAGTTTCGAGCGTATACGACGCTTTTCATCTGGGAGTCAACAAGGCGGAAATGCTGAATACCGCCGCCCGAGATAGCAGCGCCGCCACCCGCGAGTGCGCGTGAGTTACGCACGGCCAGGCGTTGGGATCTGCCGCATTGTTGACTCCCAGATAATGAGCGTCGTATACGCTCGAAACTGGCCGGAGTATTTATTTATTTTGACACAATAATCACGCGATTAATAGCCGGTTAGTACGAATAATTACATCATCACTTACCAACGACTAAGATAGTGGTCAAACGATTGCCTATTAGAAGTAAAAATTCGACAATAAAATTCATATATGTTTACCTAATTATCTTATTAGGTATTCTTCAGGACTTTAAATAAGTAACATTCATAATAAATACACATAAGTACTGCCCCCGTTCTAGCCCTAAATTCGTCCTCAGTTGCAGACGGACTGCCCTCGCCTGCCGCGGGCTCTCTGGAAGCTGACTGATGCAATAATTCTGCGCAAACGAACTGATGCTGCGAAGAAGGCTACGGCCCGCGGCAATACGATTTGATGACGACCTCCGTCGAGAACTCGAGAACGAGATAGAGTACAATTTTAATATTCGTTTTTAATTTGAATTTGAAATGGAATTCGAAACGACAACAAGACAAACCCTAAAACGTCTTTAATTCATGGTCGACTTACCTCCAGTTTGCTCGAAGCAAATAGCTTTTACATATCCGTACGGCGAAGGAGTGGAACTCAATGCCCGCGTCTTTGTTTCCTGAAAGATATAATCTGGGAGTCGTCAAGTCTTGAGTGAATAGGTATATTCTAGGCAAGAGTGCTACATATTCGGCTAAGTCTTCACTTTCCCTGAGTTGAGATGGTGGTCAAATGCTTGCCAAAAAACATAAAAAATTGAATAATAAAGATGATCCTATCCTATCCTACTAACATTATAAATGTTAAAGTTTGTATGTGTGTGAATGTTTGTTACCACGTATCTCCGTAAGGAATAAAACGATTTTGATGAAATGTAGAATGTAGATAGTGTAGGTTCCGGAATAACACATAGGCTACTTTATTAATTAGTTAACGCGGGTGGAGTCGCGGGGCTCGGCTAGTATTAAATAATTGAAGTCGTTGGTAAGAAACAGAATGTAAGAATAAAATCATTTTAATCGCTAGAGAATGTTGCTGTAGTAGGTACTTATATTGGATTATTATTAAATGCCTTATACGCTTAACTTGTAATAACTAGCAAACTTAGTATGTGAACCTATCTATGAGAACATAAAAAAAACATAAACGCTTTCACACTCACAGCCCCCGCACTAAGTTCGTCGTGGGTGAATAAACATTCACATCACACACAATCACAACCAGAACCAAAAACACAAATTTTCACTGGGGTGAAAACTTGTGTTCCCGCCGAGAATCGAACCCGATACCCTTGCTTATAAGGCGCGGTTCTAACTAAACCAACGGACATTTCAGGACAGTTTTAACCTATTTCTTATTATCGTAGGTTAATGATTTGAAACTTTGCAAACGTAATTCAAATAACAATACAATAATTTGGCATCGAGCTGATCTGTTAGACCAAGAGTTCTGGAGTGGAATTCTTCAATGGATACTAAACTCCTCGAGTACGGACTCTTTAGACTCATTTGGTGATCCTTTACATACCTATATAGACTAAAACCGCACCCCTATGTGACTATTTCACAGAAGAATGTAGGCGATTTATGCGCCAAATCCATATCAACCATTTTGTTTTTACAGCACTAGCCCTGCTAGGCACCACTAAAGTAGTAAATGTACCTAGAAAGGAAAAAATATCGCTTGAGGCGGGAATTGAACCCGCAGACATTTGTCTCATGCTTTATTGTTTCTATTTCTACAGTCAGGGCTTGAGTGGCTCAGCGGTTAGAGCAAAAGGGCATGAGATAGCCGCGGGTTCAACCCCCGACTTAGCGATAATTTTTCCTTTCTAATCAGAAAGTTGAGAAATTACTCAACTAAATATCTAATAAATCTAAATTGAACTTCTTTAAATCCATATTAGTTTAGACGTTACAGAGATATCTTAATCTTAGTCTTATTAAAATGATGATACCTCAAACCAGCTCCCAAGATATTTAAACCAGCATCTAGACTTAGATTAATATACAAGACGTAGGTATATCTAATACCGGTAAATCCATTAGAGGGGGATCCCTAGACATCAGATACACAAGAAATGGTAACCTTTGGATCCTGCGATCGTGGGTATAGATAAGACACGAGAAGGGTAAGGGTATAACGGAGACTGGGTAGTGTTTTTGCCATATATATGGGTTACAAAGGTACCAACGTTTGGCCAGCAAAAACGGCAGCATAAAATCATGATTTGATATGGGGTCTTATTTGTATATTGTTGATCTTATTCATATTTTATTTATCCGAGTTTGGATTATTGTCAATTTGTTTTATAAACCCTTAATTTATATTTATATATATCCTGCTAATATTATCAATCCGAAAGTTTGTGTGAAAGTATGTTCGTTCCCTCTTCACGCTTTAACAGCTGAACGGATTTGGATGAAATTTGGAATGTACATAGCTTATACCTAGAATTAACACATAGGGTTCTTTTTAACTTGAAAATAGCGGGCGGAATTAACAAATATACTACAAGAAATTTGGTGCGTAAGAAGGTTACGTCGCAAGTGAAGAATGACAGTAAAAAAATCATAATATCCCTTATCTTGAGTGGTTGCACTTATATCGTCGCGGCATTGCTATTGGATATTTGCAAGGAGAACTGCTACGCCTTAACACCTCTATTTATATTTATAAAATGAAATAAGTACAAAAAATCCCTGAACTATCATTACGCTTAAAGATACTCAACATTAATTCCACAGAAATTATTCCACCAGGTCAGAGGTATACACTGCCATAGAAATTACATTGCAACAGTCCGCTGGGAGTGTGGAAATGCAAATGTAAGTTTTAGTCTGTTACACTTTTTTTTCATTTCATTTTGCAGTGTGAACCTCTGTGTTGGTGAATTGTGCCGCGTAAGGGTTAGCAACAAGAACGCAAGAGCATGGACCGCAATAAGCTTACATGGGTAAATCATTTTGAATATTCAACAGGGCTTGAGTAGCTCAGCGGTTAGAGCAATAGGGCATGGCAAGCAAGATTTTTTTTTCCAAATTTACCACTATAGATCCGCCTAGCAAGGCTTATACTATAAAAACAAAAACCAATTGATTTGGGCGGACGTTATCAACACAACTTGTAGCTAAACTACAGTATTCATGTCATCCTCTTTGCGTCCTGGTTAGAGATAGTTAAAAGCGATTTATGGTTGACATACCTCCAGTTCGCTCGAAGCGATTCACTTCTACATTGATTACTCACATGTACATTACACAAATAAATATCTTTATCTTTAACGTACAGCGAAGGAGTGGAACTCATTTCCTGTGTCATTGTTCACCGAAGAGTATAATCTGCAAGTCTTCAAATCAAGAGCGAATAGATATTCTTCTAGACAAGCAAGTGAAATCTTCGACCGCATCATCACTTTTAGTCAAGTGAGATAGTGGTCAAATACTTCCCTTTTTAGCATAAAAAGGGTGCCTATACACTTGAAAAAAAAACTTGAGAGGTGTCAAGGGACACCCGGATGGAACGAAGTTCAATTTCCGTGTAGCCCCCTTTCGCAACGCGCGATAAGGAACTTTCGTTCCAAAATTAAAAGAAACATGCAAAAACCAACATCACGCGGTGTTCCCAGGCGGTCACCCATCCAAGTACTAACCGCGCCCGACGTTGCTTAACTTCGGTGATCAGACGAGAACGTGGTATGGCTTATAACTATAGCAAAAAGTGTCGTTACAACTTTTGGTCTTATTTTTTTCATACTAGGCCCCTTTCGCAACGCGCGATAAGGAACTTTCGTTCCAATATCTTTCGTTAATTCTAGTTAACTATATGACGTATTGGATCTTTTACTGCTCAGGCGAAGGTTGGGAGTTTTTGTGTCAAAGAAAATTAAACTTTCGGTGAAACCACAAACGCTGGACACTTTTATATATAATTATTATATATGGTACGTTTGAAATAAGAAATCAGTTTGAAGTAAAAAATTTAATATTCGAATATACTTGTCAACCCTAGAGAAAGTTCTGCGATTGTTAGCCTGAGCGCACACGTTGGAATAAAATATTCACGTCGCAACCTAGTCTACTAAAGTTTTTACAAAATTTTACAAATATCACTGTCACGGGTGGCGGTTTATTCAATTGCACGTGAGTGGATTATACCATCGTGTTTTGTATAATGATCCTATTTTATTAAAAAGGTTTGCTGTAACTGCTGAGATTTGACACGTTGCTGATTTAGTTGGAAATATGTTGCAGAGACGTGAGATACTTCTCAGAAAAACAAGAGATCGAAATAATGCCAAAGGTGCCTAGAACAACTTTGTATAAAAAGAGCTGTTATGCTAAGTGTGATCAAATATATAACGCTTTGGCCATCATTATCAAAGACTTACCGTATAGAAAATTTATAAATAAACTTAAAGAATGGATGCTAGAAAAAAGCTACTATACTGTAGAGGACTTTCTTGGACAATTGTAAATATGATTAAAATTACAATACGTATAGATTCAATAATGGCATTGTAATAACTGATGACATAAAAATAGTTACATTATTGTCTTTGACATTAGTGTACTGAAATTTTGACATCCCTTGATATCATAACTTAATCAATTATGAATTTTCCATTTGTACTTATTGTATTTGTGCCACATTAAATAATAATAACAATAGTCATAAAACTGTCAACCTAATCTTCAAATCAATATTTGCATGTCACTATTATGACCGAGTGTGTGAACTATTTATACACTAAACCCTACATCTGTTTAGACCTACACTTGAAGCAAATAAATGCATTGCATTTCAGATTTAATTAACATTAAGTTGCTTTAGTAACACGAAATAACGGATACTTAACTTAGTTGTATCTTATTTTTTATTAACAATAAAAAATAAGCAAAAAAAAACTCACGTGCAGGAATACGTCACTCGGATTCGGTAAAGTACTAGGCAAACATAAACACGGAGGCGGTAATAATTTAGTCAGTTAATTTTACGTCGAGGTAAATAAAAATAGTTTTTTTTTAGCGCGATTAAGTCCTGAGATTTCGCAAAGGATTGATTGGCTTGTATTTAGGATATGATAAGCTTGTAATTTGGCTAAGGGTCAGGGGTGGCTTCAACTCTTAGTAAGTTTGAAGGCTGAGGAGGGGTAGCAAAGAAAGAAAGAAAGAAAATACATTTATTCGAGACAACACGCGACGTTACATTATTTACATGATGACAATAAGACAAAGCACATAACAAAATACAAAAATAAACAATATAGCAATAGCAAACCAAATTTTATTTATTCCTCGTGATATTTTGTTCAAATTGTACATAGAATAAATTTTGTAAAGGTCACAAGATGTAATTAATAGCAAATACTCTTCTTTATAATAAATGTCAATGGAATTCGTGGAATTGATCTAATTTTAATGAAAATTCAATAAACGCTATTAAAGTCAGCATCGGACAAGTTCAAGAGTCTGGGAGTCTTCAAGTCAATATTGAATAGGTACGAGTATCTTCTAGATATCGATGCTACATTTTCAGCTGCTTCATCGCTTTCCATCAGGTGAGATAGGATCAAATATTTACTTATCGAGCATAAAAAAGTTCACATACAAATAGTACCAATTCATGAGACTACCGCGTTAGTATTGAACGAAACGACGAAATTATTAACCTTTAATACCTTTTTATATTAGTTTCAATTGTAATTAATGAACAAAGTATATGTTACATTGTACATTGTAATACAATCTAATAAAAATTTCAACCTACTTCTAATTGTCGTATCGAAATATTTGTATGTATGGAGTTTTACGTAATGATGGCTGGAGATGAATAGTAGAACTCTTCATGACTACTAAACCCCTCGAGTTTGACGTTTATTTTGACATTTGTGACAAATCCCACGAAGCTTCACGCAGGATTTTGCCGCAAAAGTGAAAAAATAGCGTCACTGACTTTGTATTATTTTCCAAAACTAGTGATTCTTCGAGTGTTAATGTGTAATAATGGTGCATTATTAACCGAATACTTAGTGAACGTGCATAAGTGTAAGCAAATCATATAGAGTTGAAAACCGTGATTTTCGCTTACGCTCCAAAACTCCAAAAGAAGTTCTAGTAAAATTTCTACCACTTTACATAACTTGACTATGACTGAAGTGTGACTCTTTTATTTTTGTCTTTGACTCTGTGAATCTCCCGGTAGGGAGTAATAGTATTCTATGCTGTGGTTACTAGGAGTGATTTTATGAACTGCCTAGCTAATTTGACAAAAAAATATGACTTTACTATTTAGCCAGAAACGCACATAGTGTGCGGTGCAAATTGTAAAAAAGAAAAAAAATTGTACGTGATAAAAGTTTTTAAATGTTTTGTAAAATAAATGCGAATTATTCTTTCGCTATTTAGTTTCAAAGTTCTTGTAGATTTTGACACCCTTTTTCGGTCCGCTGTATTCTTTATCCTTATATTTTCAAGCTGCAGTAGATAAAGTGAATTATTACACAGATAGCGATTAAGTAAGAAGATACTTCCGAGTCTTCAGATTAGCCGTTTTGCAGTTGGAGCAAGTTTGGTTGAATAGAGTGCTTTACCTGTGCCTGCGTGTCTCGGAAGCCAATTAGTGCTGAACTTTTGTCTGCAACTCTCATAATTAATTCTACTGCAGAAGATTGATTAAGTATTCAATGTTTTATCTCCGGATTTTGTCGGAAAATGTTAAATATAGGTCTGATACTGCAGTATTTTTACGAGCGGTGTAGGCCAATTAATTTGCATATATGTTTGAACATAAACGTGTAATGTGTGTGTGATGTGAATGTTTCCGGCACCCACGATACAAGTCTTTGAACTTAGTGCGAGTGTGAGTGCGTTTGTTTAAAAAAATAAACTTTACAAATTTGCTAGAGATTGCCTAATAATTACGTTAAATGTTGACAAAGCGTTTTACTTCCACATTCATTATGCGGACCGCAAAGGAATGGAACTCTATACCTGAGTTTGTGTTTGGAGAATATGGAAGTCGTTAAGTCGCGAGTGAAGTGGCATTTTCTAGGCTCCATCTTCGACCCCATCGTCACTCACTATTAGAATAATATTCAAATAGAATAATCTCAAATTCTGCACAAAAAAAAAGCTTTAATTTCACTTTTCGACTGATTCCAACCCAATTAGGGGTTCTTGGTAAAAATCCCAAAGAACTAATTAAGATCCTCTTCCAAATGAAATCTCCAATAAACGAGGGCTCCTGAGATTTTATTTGCACCTAATTTCACTCGTTTAATCCAATTTCTATTTGAATTTTAGACCTTCGGATATATACATATATTTTTATACTTAAATTATAAATGAAAATGTGATTGTATGTTGTTTTTTTTCAATTGTGGATTTTCTATTATATTAAAACGGTGGAAAATACAATACAATAATTCTTTATTGCACATCAAATATAAGTAAAATTGTAAAACCTAAAATAATACAGTTATATGAGTTAGTATAATGGGCGGTCTTATCGCTAACTAAACTAAAAAAAATTGTCAATAATCCACTATTATTATACATTAACACTTGAAGAATTACAATAATTGGAAAATAATACATTATTGAAAACGCAATTTTTCTCGTACGCAGCAAAATCTCTTGTTAAGAGTTATTTGTCAAATTCAGCACTATTTATTATTTTCCTTATTTAATTTTTAAGCGATGATAAATGTTGCTTTACAAAAGCCGTTCATTATACTACAACATTGCCTACTTACCAAGCCTCTGTTAAAAGTTGTATCAGCCATAAGACAAATTCATTTATTTTACTCGCGTTTTACCAGTTTACTTCCAACGCCCTTTACCACTGAGTAAATTCTGAAATTAAAAATTACCACAAAACGAGGGAGAAAAATAAAATATGCCGCAAAATGTTGGCAATAAAAAAGGCAATCAGGAAGGGAAAGCGATTGCCGCGAGCAAGTCTGTGGGAGCAACAGATATATATAGTCATAATTTACACCTGCGGATATCTCAATATGATTGGATGATTCTTACATATCTTTCTACACTTCTGGACACATCTATTGGCCCACCTTGCATTTTCAGTTTCGTCTGGTCCTAGCTAAAATTTTATATTAGGTCGAGCAAAAACAATTGATGCAGTTTTAAACCTGATACATTTTACCATCTTTTTCGATCGTATTGTTTTAAATTTGAATTCAGAATACCACACGACATGGAGCTACCCCTAACAAGTCGGGTATGCGCCTTGATAAAGGCAATTGATTTTTGAATAAAAAACATATTTTATCAAATAAACGTTTATTTTAATAACGCGTGTTGCCTCCGTGGGCATCTACCACAGCTCTCATACGATTAGGCATAGAGTTTATCAACCGCTCTATGAAATTTTGAGGGATCATCTCCCATTCCTCTTCTATGGCAGTTTTCAACTCCTGCATCGTCTGGGCAACTGGCTGACGAGCCTTAACACGTCTTTTTAGCTCGTCCCACATGTGCTCAATGGGGTTCATGTCTGGGCTTCTGGCTGGCCAGTCCATAACTGTAATGTTCACATCCCGAAGATATTCCCTGACGATGCCGGCCGTATGGGCTCTTGCATTATCATGCATAAAAAGGAAATTTGGGCCCACAAAGTCCGCGTATGGCATCACGTGAGGTTCTAAGCACTCACGAATGTACTTTTCAGCATTTAATGTTGGCAGCCGTGGTCCCGTAACAACCTCAAGTTGAGTTTTGCCGCTCGCGGATATACCGCCCCAGACAGTCCATGAGCCACCGCCATAAGCAACCCTCTCTTCAAAGCAGCATTGTGCGAAACGCTCTCCCTTACGTCGGTAGACCTTCTTCCTTCCATCATTGCCATGTAACACAATTTTAGACTCATCAGAAAAGAGCACACGGCTCCAATGCTGCTGAGTCCAATTTAAATGAGTGCGCGCGAAATGAAGGCGCGCTGTTCGGTGGGCTCGCGTTTGTTTGGGGCCATTAGCTGGCTTGTGTGGTACCATATCGCGTTCTTTTAACCTTCTCCTAACAGTTCGAGCGCTCACAGATACTCCATGGAATCGTGAAGTTGGTTTTGTATCTCGATGGAGGTAAGGTGACGATTTCTCAAGCTCGTCATCACGATGAATCGATCCTGCCTTTCAGTTGTGACCCGAAATCGTGGCCTTCCTTGGCGACAAACAAAGCCACCAGTCTCTAGGTACCTCCGATAAACATTTCGGACCGCAGATCGACTTAAATTAAGTTGAGCACTCACATTTCTTTGGCTGTGTCCGGCCTGGATAAGTGCCACAGCTTGGGCGGCGACTTCAGGCGAAGTATCCATAGATTATTGATAGAACCTCACCTTAATGTTAAGAATAAGTAATGTTTGTTGCAAAACCAAAGAGATCAATCACACTTTCAAGAATTAAATCCAAGTAAACCAATAAAATCAAGTTTTCTTAGTATTCGATTGTTTGATATCAACAAACAGGCTCCAAATCGTCTTTTGTTTCTTTAAATTCTGTGTTCGAAATTCAAAAAAAGACTATTGAATGAAATTATGAATGTGCCAGGTTCAAAACTGCATAAAAACTTTTTGCTCGACCTAATATAAAATTTTAGCTAGGACCAAACGAAACTGAAAATGCAAGGTGGGCCAATAGATGTGTCCAGAAGTGTATAAGGTCTAGATGTGGCTGTGCTTATGGCTTTGCATTGTGAAGCTACTTTTTTTAACAAAAAATACTAATAAGGATACTACAGAAGTAATGAGTAGTAATGGCATGTGCCGTAGTGCGTTTTGAAAAGTGTGCAAAAAATATCCGTCTCGAAGGACCAACACTTATGTGATAATAAGAAAAAGGAATTCACGGTCTTTCTGTGCCGTTAAAGGTTGCTCAAACTTGTGAACTTTATGACTAAAACCAGATCCAGAAGCACAAATCTCTCTTGGGCTGAAAACTAGTGTTTCCACCGGGAATTGAACCCGATATCCGCTGCTTAGAATGCGGACGCGCACTCATATACATCAACGCGCAATACAAATTCATTTATCTTGCAATCCTGCAACTGTCTGCACAAAACAAATCCAATCTCCGCCTAACAATGATAAATGTGTGGATAAGTAGGTTGTTTGTGATTCAGCGAAGCCGAACTATCGAAGTTGCACCATTATCGAGGAGCCGCCTCTACGTGAAGCTACTTGAGAGCTGGAGTTAAATACTAATGAGATAAATGTCTTCAGGAAACGTTTTTAAAAATGAGTTGGGCGTTCCATTTTCCGACTCTAGGGAAATTTGTGTTTCTGAATCCAGACGAGGCCCGAGGTCGCGTGTGTTTCAATATTTTCTACAGAAATAATAAAAACAGTTTGATAACATTTCTTGAATTTTGAGCGTAGCTGAGATGTAGGTGTACTTAGTAAACTTGAATAATTAAACGCAAGCAAAGCTAAAAAAACCGACTTCACCGCTTTATCTTCGGAACCTTGATCAGATTTAACGTATTAAACATGCATTATTGACAATAACCAAAAACTAGTGATTAGATCTTGACCAAATTTAAGTGGGACCACATGGTAAGCACCAGCTTTCAAATAAAAAAAAACATCAAAATCGGCGCACAAAGAAAGAAGTTATGAGGTAACTTATGAAGTTGGTTAAAAACGAGAACATCGTCAATGTAGTCCACAGAATACGCATTATTGAGGATAACTCAAAAACTACTAGTCAGATATGATCAAATTTAAATGAGACCAATTGGAAAGAAACATCTATCAATCAAAAAAGAATTCATAATCTTTTCACGTGGAAAAAAATTATGAGAACACAAATAAAAATATACTGTCGACTTGTGTACCTTTATAATTTTCAAAAATCTGTGATTATTCGAATCTTAATGTGTAATAATGGCGGATTATTAACCGTTAATACTTAATAAAGTGCATAAATAAGTGTAGGCAAATCATACAAAGTTGAAAAACGTTATTTTCGCCTCCGCTCCAAAACTCCAATAGAAGTTTTAGTAAAGTTTCTACCACTTTACTAGGGCATGACTTATTTAAGTCATTAGACTAACGGTCTAGTCATCTCTCTCTTTTACTTGACTTTCACTGTGACTTGTGTCAAGGATAGTATATATTGCAAGTGTATTTCAAATTAAAAGAATATGAAATACACTTGAAATATATTGTTACTTGACACTGGCTAAATGCACAGGAGAGAAACACTAAAATTAAAAGAAAAAGAAATAAAAATGACTGATGTTATTGCGTATATTTTACATTAATACAATAACAGGCTTTTATTAACTTGCAATTTTTGTGTTTGTTTATTTAGGTCAAATTTAGCAAGCTGAATCTGAACCACTTCCTCTTATTATACAGAGTGGAAATTTTATATGTTGGTTCAGTTTTGATGCATTGTATGATAAGCATAACTTTTAATCGACATTCAGAAATCTAGTGAACGCATTTCAATATAATATTGTTATCCTATGCCGCACTAAGTTTAAGACTTTTATAGCGAAACATACACACCACACAAATAAACACACACTACTTCTAAAACCATAACACAAGAAACACAAATTTCCTTCGGGAAGACAATTTTGACACAGTCTTGTTTGCCAAGAACAGTCCGTCTCTGTCTTTTTCAAGCCGTCTCAATGTGTCCGACATGGTTTAACAACTGGGACCGACAGCTTATCGAGCCACAACAAGGCAACCGTGGGCAATTGAAGTTTATTGCGCCTGTCACGACTGGCCAAGATGACGGGGTCATTCAAAATCTTGCTAGCCTTCTCTATCATCCATGTTCTAAGTACCAACACTTATACTTTTTTAAATCACTTGTACTTAGCGTATGACCCTTATCACATCATATAGTAATTGATGATGTGGTCAAGGTAGTCAATACGCTTAGAATAAATGGCTCTCTGCTATCTGCTGTAACGCTATTTTTAGTGATATACCTACCAGTAATAAATGGGACAAAGTTTGTGTTTGAGAAGCGTCAAAACTTTACGAATAGTTTCCACCATTGCTTTTGTGCAGCTCTATTTTGCCAAGATTTCTTTGACACAATTTTTTTCTTTGATTATGAATTGGATTAATTGATGCAGGTCAATACATGGCATGGGTAGTATGGAAGTTTAAATAAAAGTATTGGTTAGCAACTCCATTTTTATGTGAAATAAAATCCTATTTCCCAGTCCTCCGGATAAAGATAATCTAGGAATAAAATGTACGAGGGAGGTAGCATTCCGAAGCAAAGCTCAGTGGCGCAGGTGTGGCAAGATTCCAGCTGCTGGATAACATACAAAATGCATTCCGCTTGCATCTGAAACTTGCACAATTTTCATACCTTCGCAAATATGTATAGGTTCGATCGGATGGTAGTTATTCGGATCGTAGATATTCTTTAATTTAACAAGTCAATGTCCTAAAAATTTAAATCTACTTAAAATTTATTTTATAAGTCTACTAAAGTTCTACAAAAAATTCAAAAAACCCGACCACGAAAAATATAAACCTAGTTTTAATGTAATTTTATGTTATCCCCTTTTAATTTCCTTCACTTTGATATGCTACTCGATATGTTTGGTTAATTTTTATTAACATATTACTATATATCGCGCCAAAAAGCCGCCATTTTGTCTTTTATTTTTCAAAAACTAAGGGTTTTTAAGACATAATTATATCGATACATCAACTGTCGAAATCCATCTAGCCGTTTGGAAGATACGAGGTTATCAAAAAAATTACAAATATATATATACAAGATACGCACGAAAACGTAACCCTTCCTTGGCAGTCGGGTAAAAAGTATATAAATAAAGAGAAGCGTCTTCAAACTGCAGACCGGCCTCCTGCGATATAGGCTTGCCCTAGTGCACGGACCAATAGTGACTTATGTAATTTATGTATGTTTGTAGTAAATACATTATTTTGTATTTGGTTTCAGTAATCCAAATAAATGCTTTAAAATATGAAAAACAATTATTGATCTTCATTTGTCACGATTATAAATAAAAATCAATTGTTGCATTATATGAAATATATATTATAATATATTATTGTTGTGTATGTAATTGTCAGAACATTGGTTTGTATGAAGTATTTTTGTTTTTTACCGACCCAGAAAAGGAGAAGGTACTCAAGTCGACAGTATTTCTTTTTTTTATGTGTTACCTTTCCACGTGAGCCGATTTAGAATTTTTTTTTTAGTTTGATAGATGTTGCTTTCTAATTGGTCCCATTTAAATTTGATCAAGATTTGATAAGTACTTCTTGAAATATTGTCAATAATGCCTATTTTGTGGACTACTTTGACGATGTTTTCGTTTAACCGACTTCAAAAGTTACCTCATAACTTCTTTCGTTGTGAGCCGACTTTAATGATATTTTTTTTTGTTTGAAAGCTGGTGCTTTTCATGTGGTCCCATTGAAATTTGATCAAGATCTGATCTCTAGTTTTTGAGTTATAGACAATAATGCGTGTTTAATAAATCTGATCAAGGTTCCGAAGATAAAGCGGTGAAGTCGGTTTTTTTAAGCTTTGCTTGCGTTTAATTATTTTGAATCCACCGGAAATTACCCACGTTAAGTTGCTCGCTAGTTTAAAATATACTTAACTATAAATATTATATTGAAAAAAATAGACTATACATATGTATACAATAATTTTCTCGATAAATGTACATCCAAAAACTAAAACAAATCTTGGAGAAAAGCGCAGGTGCCGGCTATTCCCATCTGCCGAGAGATCTTACAAATAGGTGGGTATTACATCCTACTGAGGATCCTGCAAATAATAGGTACTACATCCTTCTGGTTTACCTTCCATATTTCATAGCCGTAGCCCAGATTTGAGCCTGAAATACGACCGGCCACCGGTATTACTATTAAGGCACCTAGCTTTACTTAAGCTTTGTAATTATATTGTACATTTAAATTGGTCGGTTACGTGCCTTAGTGTTTGAAGGTCTTTGTAGGATGCTATTTTCAAAACAAACTACATAATAATATGTGGTTTATTATTATGCAGAATATTTTTATTTATCTCTGATAGAGAAGGATTTGCGAACTACCTGTTGGCGTATTTGGTGCGCTTTCACCTTTTTAGGCATCAGATATCGGGTTCGATTCCCAATCCAAACTAGTTTTCTCCCAAGGAAAGTTTAGGTTAGTTTTCTCCCCTTACTTACTTACTTACTAACCTACTTATTTATCTACTTACATGACTGCACGCAGTTGACTCCAACATTTTACTCACAACACATATGCTCACACGGTAACCTTTATAAACCACTCTTACATAGACACACGCACTGACACACATAATATTACATAATATGTTTGAGATTACCTACATTAATTAACTAATTGATCTTTTTTTTTAAATAGCATTAACCATGCTAGACGAATTTATTAATATTAATTATCTAACTAAGCTTCCATATGAACAGATTTCATCATTATTAGGGAGGAAGACACTGAATTTCACAACACAGGGAACCCTAGTGTGGCATTCAGGGATCATCTACCTATGTCTATGAGAAAAATGTAAATAAATATATGTAAAAATAGTTTAAGATATTGTATAAATCATAGACTAGCCTTAAGATTTTATGTCCAATAAACCATAAACCATTAAGGAAAGTATTTCTGGTTCCGGTTATGATGTGTGTAAAGAAATCTTATATCTATAGGATTAATACTCCATGTCAAATCACGCAGGAACATTAACCTTAGACAAAATAAAAGTTCTTTTATTATGCTAAACTAAATAATTGTATAATTCCTATTTTATATTTCCTCACTAACAATGTTAGTCGCCCTGTAGGACGAAAGAGGTAAACATATAGATAGTGAGCCATAACCAGTGGGTAGAAAAATAAAATCAAGCAGTAACAGGTAGAGGTGGTCATTGAATCAATGAATACCTTTTTAAAACGGTTTTCTAAATAACTGTAAATAACTGGTTTTCATTAATATTAATCCTAATATTCTTCAACTCCTAAACCACTAATTTCAACCTGTTTGTTATCAATTAAAAACAGTTACATTTTCACAAGAATCGTCAATGGGGCCTCTAGTAACAGACGACAATTCGTCGAAAGTGAAAACAAATACGAACAAATAGAACCTCTCGAGAATTTATATCAAAATCAAACCAGAAATAATTTCTGTAGACTTCAACTACAAATCAGTTTGAATTGTTTGCTATCATTCGCCGTAGTCGTTTGCTATCGATTGTCAACTTATTTCAATGGAAATTGATACCTATCGTTTTCTACAATATACCCTTTCAGCCAAAAGAAGAATTTTCTTTATAAAAATATTAAATGGAACAATGCTGAAGCGGCTCTTTTGTCTCCGTAAATTTAGAATATCGATACCATGATAATAAAGATCGTCTGATTTTTAAGAACAGTCTATCTAGATATATACTTTTGGTTAGGTATACATATACTTATAACAAAAAAGATATCTAGGCCATACTATATGAATCACAACAAAAACATAACAAACAAACGCATTCACACTCACAGCCCCACACTAAGTTCAAATACTTGTATCGTGGGTGCCGGAATCATTCACATCACACATACAAATATACCCAGCACCAGAAGCACAAATATCCCTTGGGAAGGAATTTGTGCTCCTGCCGGGAATCGAACCCAGGACCCACGGCGCAGCGAGCGGACACCTGTCCACTGTGCCAACTGGGTTGTCGTCAAACTATATCTAAGTAGGTGTAGGTAGAATAACTACTATTCTGGAACGATTTGCCACATAAAAATATATTTCACTCACCTCACACTTATTTGGACTTATGTAGTGGGTGCCGGAAACATTCACATCACACACACAATCACAATCAGAAACAGAAACATAAATTTCCCTTGGGGAGAAAATTAGTTTTCCCATGGGGAATCGAACCCGCTGCTTAGATGGCGGACGTATACCTAATTACGCTATTGGGCATTTCAAACCTACATCAAAAGCTTATATTTCCATAGTGATAGGGAATTTCCTCGATGTCGCCTGGCATCTTAAGTCTTAATTCACTACCATCAAGTAAAAAATATTTCGCTTTAATCAATAATTTAATTAAAAAAACGTTATTCACATGGGCCCCAAGGAGTAACTCATGAAAGTTAATGACTCTACTAATAAGACCCAGACCTAGGCCTAGAATAAGCGTTTTTACCATCCTCGGCCACATCTTACTTACCCACCACGTTCAATAGTGGTCAAACGCCTATCGAAGATAAAAAAAAATGCTGAGAGAGATTTTAAACACTAGTACAAATAGATTAAAAAAAAATAACCTCTTACAATGCGAAACAAGATAAACAATCGCTTGTTATTCATATGTACCTCTGTTAATTTTCTGATTTAGTGGTTCTAGTAGGCCCAACTCCTGTCAACCCCAAATCAAAATTTCACAGTCGAGCTCCTTCAAAGCCCGAGAGGTAACAAAGTAAATACTTGTAAAATTGACTAGCTTATATGAGGGAGTAAACAGGCCAGTTTTGATATAAAAGTAAAGATAATTAGTAAAACTTGAGATTGCATACCAATGAAATGCTACATGTACGTAGTTGTGCTATTTTGTTTGCGTCAATACATGGTTTGCATATAAAGATGGAGTCGGCCATATAGTGACCGAATACAAAAAGTAAGATTTATGCCGTATTCGTCCCGAGGAAGTTCGGCCCATATAAAAAAATCTGCTTTCGTCCCGCATTGTATGCCGTATTCGGCCCATAATAAATTTTATTTAAAAAATTCTTGTTTCGTCCCACTTTTCTAAATATAGTAATAATCAAAAACATAATTGATTAGATTTTGTTTAACAAAGAGCTTAATGTATCATATAAGTCGTTCGCGCCGAACTGAGATCTCGCGCCTACATTTTGCCTCATAGAGAAAAACTTTTGAGGTTACTTGTTAACTTTCTTCTATTTCATAATTATTTGATTTCTGTATTTGTTGTTTAAGTACAGGATATTGCGGATATTATACGTAAGTTTTAGAGTTCAGTGTGAAGCCGTTTTTGAGATAGACCACAGGACAAAATAGATCTAAAAACAGCGATTTGGTGGCCTACCAAATTTTTATTTTCCAACATAGTTTTTTTTAACGATAACAAGGGTAGATAAAATAAAAAATATTTTGCTCCCCACTTACATGTACGGAAGCCCTTTTAATATTTTAATTTATATAATTTTAAGTGTCATTTCTGGCTTTGGGCCGTTTTTACATATTCTATGAGAATTTGAAATTATTCGATTATATGGTTTCACGGACGGACGGACGGACAAAGTGCTGAACGAACCAGGTCAACTTAGAGATCTCGCTTTGATCGATCAATTAATATATATTATTATCATATAAACAGGGTTACCTGTAAAATACCACAAAGCTTTTAGACCAAGATTCTTGTAAGCTCATTTAGACAGATATTTCTACAACTTTTTTCTCAATGTTATATTTCCGCAGGTTATAATTGAGATGATTTATTATATACAATCTAAAATAATAATTATTAAATTGTTGTTTATAATGCCCTGCAAAGCACGGTATTGCCGCGCCTCACCCAGAATCAGAAACACAAATTTAATTTGGGAGAAAACTTGTATTCCTACCGAGAATCGAACCCGATATCCGCTGCTTAGAAGGTGGACGCGCACCTAAGCCGGGCAGTTTATATAACTAAATAAATAAGTTATTAATGTTCAACATACTTTTCAATTGAAAGTTTCGAAAGGTCTTTAATTCAGGATGCTGAAATATATTAATGTTGAAATTAAAGCCTCGTATTGATCAAGCCATCTAAAACGTTAAAATGTTGAAGCTTAGATCTTCGAAATGTTCAATGGATGTTAATCTTGCGATCAACGACGTCGTTCATCTCTGAGTTTGCAATATGGAGTTTAATAAAGGAACATATGAACAAGTCATCTCGAAACATCAATCATTGGACGCATTTTCAAAATGAGTAGGTATTTCGTCATTTTTTTTTTAATTCATGATAGGCAAACTTTTGACCACCACCGCACCAGATGGTAAGCGACGATGTGGTCGACGATGAAGCAAGCTTGACACGAAGATACCTATTCACTCGTGTCTTGAAGACTTATTATGTACTCATCAGGAAACAACGACTCAAGCCATTCCTTTGCGGTTCGCACTATGAATGTGGAGGCAATACGCTTCGTGCGCATTTGTGGAATACCCACCATATAGCGGTGTCGCTTGTCCGATGATAGAACGGGGATGGGGGAATTATCGTGCAGTTTTTTGGCACACTCTCCGAAATGTATCCGATAAAAAAACGAGAGACTAGCTACCATGTGGTGATGACCCAAGCTCTGAAGCTTTGAATTAGCCAGTATTAGTCAGTATTATTTATATATAGTACTAGTGGCTCTGTGAGCTGAACCTCGTGTATTTTTCGCAATGGCTGAATTTTTTTTTTTCGTTTTTATCACTTTGCACCGCTATTTTGAAAAAAAATTAAAACCAAAAAACTGAATCGATTAAATAATATTAATTATAGAATAATATCAATATAATATAGATCTATATTTATTATAGAATAATAAATATTATTAATAATATTTATTATTCTATTTAATTATAGAACCTGCCCACAAAATTTCACGAGAATCGGTTGAGAAATGCGACCTGTAGATGAAAACAACCGGACATCCGGACATACAAAAGCAATTTTGCCCAGGCTGAAACGGAGACGCTTCGCGCTTGTTCGGTGAATTACGAGTACGGCCCTACAATACTAAATACAACCCAAAATATATAACATGTATATTATTATCGAAATACAATGACAAATTCATAAATGTTTATTTAATTATTATTTTGGCTTCGCAATCTTTGTGCCAGAGTCAAGTAATAAAATGTTTCAAATGTAGGTATTTATTTTTACTCAAAATCCAGTCATATTCAAGTCATGCCCTAGTTGGTAGAAACCTTACTAGATTTTTATTGTTATTATAGTTTGGAAATGCTTTTTAGTAAATAATGATTATTTAGCTCTTAAAATGTTTTTTACGTATAGGGAATATGATAAGTTACTATAAACACCTACATTTTTATTTAACGTAATTTAAACGTAAGCAAAGCTTAAAAAAACCGGCTTTACGCTTATATTTTAGTTTTGGCTTGATCGATTTCGATAAAAATTGTATGGGGCCACCTCTGAAGTATAAACCAAACAAAAAAAGATTTTTGTGAATCGGTCCACAAATGGAGGAGAAATCGGTGAACATACATAAAAAAAATACATGCAGTCGTACATAGCCGAGCGCTTTTTTGATGTCGGTAAAAAAAAGAACAAAGAATGGAAAAAGAAAGTTGATAAAATTAGTTATTTTTAATGACTGTCAGATACATAATATTCGGACATTGATTCACTGTCAATAGAATCATTTGCAGATCTATCACAAACTAATTTTTTTTACAAATTATTGTGTGTGTGATTTATAAATGTTCCCTTACCCCACGATACAAATATTTGAACTTAAAATTGGGTTGTGAGCGTGACTGCGTTTATTTGTTTGTTATAAGTATAACATACAAACCCTCAGAATAAAATATTAGCAAGCAAACATTGCAGTAGTCAGTACAATAATTTTAAGAAATTAATGAATACATTATTTATTTGGCACTTTAAACAAAATAAAACACATCACAAATAGACAACAAGAACAGCTTACAAAGAAAAATATAAAAGGTAATTAAACAAAACAATAATTAAACGCAAGCAAAACTTAAAAAACCGACTTCACCGCTTTATCTTCGGAACCTTGATCAGATTTAATGTATTAAACACGCATCATTGACGATAACTCAAAAATCTAGTGATCAGATCTGATCAAATTAAATGGGACCACATGGAAAGCACCAGCTTTCAAATAAAAAAATAATCATCAAAATCGGCTCACAACGAAAGAAGTTATGAGGTAACTTTTAAAGTCCGATAAAAACGAGAACATCGTCAATGTAGTCCACAGAATACGCATTATTGAGGATAACTCAAAAACTAAAAGTCAGATCTTGATCAAATTTAAATGGGACCACAAGGAAAGCATCAGCTTTCAATAAATTAAAATCTCACAACGAAAGAAGATGTGAGGTAACAAACATAAAAAAAAACATTCGGATTGAGAACCTCCTCCTTTTTTTTGAAGTCGATTAAATAGAGCCAAAAGGATCATGTCTCAGCATTTTTGCCAAGTGTAACACTGGAGCAAGGAATTATGCTACCACTAATTACGTATTATCTTACAATCGATTTTGAGCATGTTATAAGGCTATAAGCTATGCGTTGCACATGACACGTTTGATGTTATCTATTAATTAGCTTGTTCACAAGTACTGTTTGAGAGCACGCCCCTAACAATGTTATGGCTCGAAACTCGATGAAAATCTAACGACGTTCGAGCAGGTTCTTGAAATTTTACTTGTACCTTTAAGTATTCTATGCTTGAGGGAAACACATAATTGGAAGATTTGGGGCAAAAGTGAAAAAAGACATTGTTAATATTTTATTATTTTTGAAGTGAAAACTTCTTTAGGCGCGTTGAGCACTTTTTGGGTAAACAAAAATCATGGATTTCGCGTCATCGTCACCGAACGTTTTATCTCTCTCTCGACGATACAAGTCACAAGTTAGGTACTCAGTTTTCACTTCTATCGGCAGTCCCCAAAAACTGCATCGCATGTTTTAATTGTGATTCTTCGAGTGTTAATGTGTGATAATGGTGGATTAATTAACGTGCATGCTTTCCCTGTGTTTTCCCTGATACTAATATCTACGGGCCAATTGCCTATATTTCCTAAAATAAAACTAAAACTATATACAGCAAAGAACTTAGTTACCTACAAGACATCGAGCTTATAGGTAACTCAAGTGCTCAAGCCCACTACCAGTGGGTAGCGTTCCCATCATGCTGTCGGCATTGCCTCTCTGAATTGCAATGCTAATACGTTGCGCCAAATAAGTGCCAGCATTCCTTATTAGTTTCTACATGGTACATATCGAAACAGTAGATACTCTTAGATAGCAATATCGACTCGTGATATATCAGTAGCAATTCTTTGCTCCCAATACTTTACCCTTTTTTGTGCCATCCCGACAGATTAGGTAATACTTAGTAAGCCATGCCCTCGTCACGACGCGTGACAGGCGCTGCCGAAACAATTCCCGGCTGAGCTCCCCATTACGAGACAGATAAGAGTATCGACTATCGACCCTCTTTGACGGTGGAAATATTGACAAATAGTTTTCTTTTAGCTTGTTGCTTTCGCATTGCTGCTGTCATTTCGAAGTCAATGTACCGGTATACCTACCGTTGTACGCATGCCTTTAGATCTATGTATAAGAATGGATACATTTATAACATATATTATTAGTATTATGCAAACATATGACCCCCTATCTCACTTGATGGAAAACGATGATGCGGCCGAAGATATAGCATGCTTGTCTAGAAGATATCATATTCACTCTTGACTTGAAGACTCCTGGATTACCGCTCGATTATTCATGGCTACATGTAATATTATTTTACAAGATGACTCGCCCGGCGGCGTCGCCCGGGTCGTTACTTTAGAAAATATGTAATTAGGTAAAATAATACATTTTTCTACCGACTTTTCAAATAGGAGGAGGTACTCAAGTCGACTGTATGTGTTTTTGTGTGTTCGTTTTGGAATTTGGATTTTTTTTGTTTGATAGATGTTGCTTTCCAATTGGTCCCATTAAAATTTGATCAAGATCTGATCAGTAGTTCTTGAAATTTCGTCAATTATGCGTGTTTAGTACATCTAATCTGATCAAAGTTCCGAAGATAAAGCGGTGAAGTCGGTTTTTTTAAATTTTTGCTTGCGTTTTATTAACTGTCGTACTTAGCAGTACACGTAATTGTTTGAACCTAAAATCCTTTTCTCATACTCTTAATTAAGAGTAGACTCACAATATTGCTGTTGTAATTTACAGAATAAGAGTTTTACATATTCAAAGCTGGCCATCTTTTAACCGACACCAATCGGCTTATCGTTTATTCGTACCCGTATCACGCAAAAATAATATGATACTTTTATGCCTAAAAGCTTATAATAAGTTTGATTTTATATATTTAAGAATTATTAATAACCCATGAATAGTTCCAACAGGTAGGTCAAGGGGACAAAGTCGCGCGCAAAAACAACTTCACGAATGAAAATAAAATAAATTATTTCTTCTATGTTTGTAGGTTTGTACTAAGAGTATGCAGGTAAACAATCAACGAATTTTTTTATCAAAAGAACCTCGTGATCAAAGAAATGTTTGCATGTTAAACATAACGAGACGGAAAAATGTCCTCTCAAGTTAAATGTTTAACAAACTAAACACAAAAAGTATTTCAATATCTCCTCGGGAACAAAATCCCGTATTATTTTTTGTTTACCCGCCGAGCCCCGCTGAACTTTCGTTTTTCCCTTTGGAAAAATTCAAGTCATCGTTATTAGCGAAAAGAAACGCAATTTGGTGGGAAAATAATCATTTTGCTAACTTTCTTTGTTTACTTTACCTAACATGGAGTTAAATAAGGAAACGAAGCATAAAAATACGTTTGAATAAGATTCTGTTCTCGAAACTAATTCGAACATATCACACACACACACACACACATCACACCTAGAACCAGAACAGAAGACAGACTCAGTACTTAAAAAAATAATTTAATAATAGTTTCAATGTTTTGAGTGTTGACATTTTGTGATTAAAATAATTCCTACATTCGTAATACAGCTTTATGTCTGCGACAGATTTGTTGAACTGGTGATAGCGGGTGCAGTGCCTCGCCATTATTGAAAGCAAACAGCGTTCATAATCCTCACGTAGCAAGCACAGTCATGTGCACGCTGCCGTCGGTATTTATATTAAATAATAAGAACTTTTTGTTTTTATGCTAGATAGGTACGCATTTCATCACTATCTCACCAGATAGAAAGAGACGGGCATGCTTGCCTAGAAGATACCTATTCACTCTAGACATGAAGACACCCAGATTGTACGGTTCGGGGAACAAAGACGCAGACAATAAGTCCCACTCCTTCGCTGATGATAAACGTAGAAGCGAAAAGCTTCGTGTGAACTGGAGGTATGTCAAACATAAATGGATGACGTTTGGAAGTTTGTCTTGTTGTTAGATGGTAAAAAGGGCACGGCAACATTTACGTCACATTGATACACAATCACACCCAGAACCAGAAGAAATAAAATAACAAGAATGTCTTTTGGAAGGGAAGAAATTGTACGCTTGCCGGGGATTAAACCCACGACCCACAGCGCTCAGGGACAGAACCTACCCATTACGCCTACTGGGTCGTCATATATTATTGAACATAGACATAACATTTTAATTTAAAATTATAATCTATCTGGTTGCACACACACAATAAGTAACTCACCTCACCTGCCAATAAGTGATTATTTTCCTTTAAATCAAACATAAACAAATTTGGACCATATTCTGCACTGCACTTAAAAATGGATGCCGCTGCAATTCAAGAATCAATCACCCAACTGGCGCAAGCTTTTTCTCAAAGGATGGATGCTTTTGAAGAGCAGCACTCGCAGCCTGGATCAAGCACTGGAAGCCTACCATCAGACTTTACTTCCTTCAAGACATTTGTATTAATGTCAATGCGGGCTCTTCAAGGTCAAATTGCCTTGCTGGCTAATCAGGTGGATGCAGCTGAGATGCAGAGAAGGCGTAAGATACTCCTTGTACATGGGCTTCCTGAGACACAGAAGGAGGACACGTCTGCTGTTGTCACAAGTGCTATGGTGAATCATCTCAAGCTCGAGTGTTTCAAAGCAGAAGACATAAGCAGATGCCACAGGATGGGCCGCTCAGCAGGTAATGATAGGCCACGTCCCATCCTCGTTAAGCTGCGTGACGTAAGTCTTCGGGACAAGATTTGGTCTTCCAAGACTAGTCTCAAGGGCTCGGGTTTGACCTTATCCGAATTCTTGACTAAAACAAGACACGACGTGTTTGTAGCTGCTCGTCAGCGTTTTGGTCTCACGCGATCTTGGTCCAGGTATGGTGAAGTGTATGTGCTTGGGCCAGATGACACCAGACATCGCGTCCGATGCCCCGCCGATCTCGACGGAATCACGTCTGTACCACCTGGCAAAAAGGCAGCGAAGAAGGCTCCGGCCAAGGAGGCCCCCGCCAGGGAGGCCCCGGCGAAGGAGGCCAAAGAAACTGAGAGCTCATCGAGGATAAGGCGGACGAACACGTCGAAGAAACTCTTTTCCTTAGGTCTGTATCGGATTGTTTCTGTTAGTATCAAAACTTAGAAGAACACCTGAGGGTAAGCTTGGAATATTGTCAACCACCGTCTACCCTTTATTTATAGTTTGGTTCAATTTCGTAATTTCTACCGTTATTCATGTATTTTTTGATTTTCTTTCCTTTCACATAAAAACAAACATTGGCCTCGATTCTGATGTACACTCACTAAATTAAATTTAAGCTATCCCTGTCTCTTACAAAATAAAACACAAGACAGAGATAGCATGCATTTTAATGCTGTCACGATAGTTTAACAATTAAAATATGAACAGCAGAAGCAGAATGGCGCTTGTTTTTAGTCAACACCAATACAACTCATACTCGACTAAGCTTGCATAGACATCTAAGTTCTGACTAACTTGACAGCATAGCAGTATGCTATCTCTGTCTTGTGTTCCTATTTTGTAAAAGACAGAAATAGTTTAAATTTAATTTAGTGAGTATACATCAGAATCGAGGCCATTGTATGACATATAAATTTTGACATTTCCACTAAAGACAAGGCATGACACTGACAGTTCAAAAATTCTCGATTTTATAATTTGGCTTCACACGATATGTGCATTGTGAATATTAACTTTTTGTCAAATGTTTGCTTGTTGCTGCTTTTTGGTGGAAGCTCTAAAAGTCTTTAAGGTAGACAGTTAAAACATTTTAAAGCTTTCTCTGTTTGTGTACGCAGTAGGATACTCCTTGCTCAGTATTTATACTAACAACGTATTATAGATTTAGTTTGATTTCATTATTATTTTCTTTTGTAAAACTGGCAGGTGGACACTAACGTAATTTTTGTTGGTTTATACATTAGGATTTAGATACTTAATTGTATATATAACTTACAGTATATTTATTTTATTATTATATATTATATTATTTATTAATGAATAATAGTTTCGACAGTGACGATTATGATTCTTGTGTTTCTGCTATTGACAGTAGTAGTGACGACAGTTTTTGCAGTATACCTTCCCTTTCCGATAGCATTGAGTCCTTTTTTGGTGATGTGCCCAAACATTTAAATATTCTTCATATTAACGCGCAGAGCATCCCAGCTCACTATCCCGATCTGCTGACGTCGTTTACTCATCAAAATATTCACATTATTCTTGTCAGTGAATCTTGGTTTAAACCTTGTCATCCTTCCACATCATATTCTTTGCCCGGTTTTATTCTAATACGCAATGACCGTGTTGGAAGTGGGGGTGGTGGTGTTGCCATTTACCTTAGAGCACATATTCCTTACACTATAGTGAGCATGTCGACACAACCTCCTCCATCCGACGCGGGAGAACACCTTCTCATTGAGGTTGTCCTTTCTCATAGTAAGATCCTAGTTGGTGTCTATTATTGCCCGTCGCTTCGTATTAATTTCTTCACGTCATTTGAAAAACTTATGCAAGACCATGTTCCGTTATATAACCACAGCATAATAATGGGTGACTTCAACACTTGCTTGCTTAAACAAGATACTCGTTCTTTATCTTTTCAATCAGCGGTAAGGGCAAACAACCTAAATATTTTGCCTTTAAATGCCACTCACCATTTTCCAAATTCTATCCCCTCACTTTTAGATCTTATATTAGTTTCGTCATTAGATCACGTTAGCAACCATGGTCAATGTTTAGCGGACGCTTTCTCCTGCCATAATTTGATATTTCTCTCTTATAAGATTCGCCCGCCCAAACCAAAACCCAAAGTTTTATTGCTACGTAATTATGGTGGCATTGATCTGTCACAGTTACGCAAAGATGCTCAGGAACTTGACTGGTCAGCAGTTATTAATGGAGTTTCAATAGACGAAAAGGTTGATGGTTTTAATTTGACATTAACAAAACTGTATGATATACACGCTCCTGTACGTCCTGTCAAATTGAAGCATCTTCCAGCTCCTTGGCTTACTAGTGAGATAAAGTCTCTAATGCATAAAAAACTGATAGCCAAAGCTAAACTCAAATTACGCCCTAATGACATCAATAAGGAAAAGTATTTAGAGCGTCGTAATCTCTGCAATAGGGCTTGTAGGAATGCACAACGCCGACATTTCCATGACTCAGTAGAAAATGATGATCCAACTAAGGTTTGGAAATTTCTTAGGTCAATGGGAGTTGGAAAGTCACGTGAAGACAGTATTCCTAAGAACCTAAATATTGATCTTTTGAATCAGCATTTTTCCTCTAGCTCATATTTTGACGAACTGACAAAAATTGCCACCCTTAGCCAAATCAACTCGCTTCCAACTCCCGACCATCCGCCTTTTGTATTTAATCAATTTACCGATGGTGATGTTAGGAAAAGCATTGCCTCAATTTCCTCCAACGCAATCGGTAGTGATAGCATTAGTCGTAAAATGATTCTACCCATACTAGATGAAGTCATTCATGTCATCCTATATATATTAAACTATTCTTTATCCAGCGGCGTCTTTCCATCGTCGTGGAAAGAAGCCCAGATAACTCCCTTACCTAAAAAACGTAATCCAAACTCCTTCTCAGAATTCCGGCCCATTTCAATACTTCCTTTCCTGTCAAAACTCCTTGAACGCCTTGTCAACCAGCAGATTTCCTCATTCCTTAATAGAAATAACCTCCTTAATCCCTACCAATCTGGTTTTAGACCCGGTCACAGCACTGTATCCGCATTAATCAAAATTACTGACGACATTAGATATGGCATGAGTAACGGACAACTGACAGTACTATCACTACTCGATTTTAGTAATGCATTTAACAATGTAGATTTTGATATACTACTAGCACTTCTTCGCTCACTAAACGTGTCACCATCGGCAGTTGAATGGTTTCGTAGTTACCTGTTTGGGCGCCGGCAGCGTGTTCGCATTGATGATCGCTTTTCATCCTGGTGTAATACATCTGCAGGTGTCCCTCAGGGCGGCGTGCTATCCCCGTTACTTTTTGCCATCTTCATAAATTCTATCTCCATCCAACTTTCTTCTTCCTACCATCTCTATGCAGACGATTTACAAATATATACTCAAGCTCCTCTAACGCAACTGAACACTGCCATTGAAACCACAAATAGTGACTTAGTAAAAATATTAAAGTGGAGTAAATCATTTGGTCTTAGTGTGAACCCATTAAAGTCCCAAGTAATTATAATTGGTAGTTCCAGAATGATATCGAAGATTGACTGGTTCCACCTCCCTCAGGTTATTTTTGATGGCACCTGCATTAAAATTAGTCAAACTGTTAAAAATCTAGGTGTTATCATTGATAGACAACTATCTTGGGGCCCACAAGTAACCGAAATAAGTCGAAAAGTATTTGCTTCTGCGGGATCACTTCGAAGACTTCGAAACTTTCTACCTATCACCACTAAAATTTCTCTGGCACAGTCTCTATTGCTGCCAATCCTTGATTATGCCGACGTCAGCTACACTGATTTAACTGAAGAGCAGTTAAATAAGCTTGAACGCATCCAAAACTTCTGCATTCGATTCATATTTGGATTACGCAAGTACGATCACATTACCGAATATCGTAATAAGTTGAAATGGTTGCCCATCCGGCGTCGCAGGGATGCTCATGTTCTTCTCTATAATATTCTCTTTAGCCCTATGACTCCTCCTTATCTCAAAAAACGTTTTCAATATCTTCATTTATCTCATTCCCTTTCTCTTCGTTCTTCAAACACTCTCCAATTAAAGCTTCCTCAAAACACACTATCTTTTTATGGAACTTCCTTCACAGTCCAAGCTGTTCGACTGTGGAATGCTCTGCCCGTGAATATAAGACACGCTAAAACTATTGACATTTTCAAAAATATGGTCAAGTTACACTACCTGTCAAATAATTTTTGAAACTATTATTTGAATATTTTAGATACATATGTATTTATTTATTTATATGTTTTTAAACGTATTAATAAGAATATTATGTACATATATGAATATTTGTATTAGGTATACGTATTGTATATACATATATATATGATTTATTATTTATATATTGATATCCACATATAGTGCTATTTATATATTGTGTTAAATTGTAAGTAAGTAGTATTTAAGTTACACATCAGTATTTAATTTGTTTTATACTGCATGAGTTGAGAACACCACCTACAGCAAAATATTTTTACTATCCTGTCCATCCAAAGGTTGCCTGTAAGAAATTGCTTAATGTGATAAGGCCGCCCATTGTACAACAAATATTGTTTTTCGGTTATTTATTGTTATTGTTTTAAACTACTTATTGGTGTTCAATAAAGAAATATTGTATTGTGTATTGTATAAACGCAATCACATTCATAGCCCCACACAAAGTTCGATGACTTGTGTTATGGGTACCGGCAAAATTCACATCACAGACACAATTACACCCAGAACCAGAAACACCCGATTCCCGTTGCTTAAAAGGCGAACGCCAAAGTACTTAGCCAAAGGGCATTTCGCATATTGAGTAACGTTTTTAGACACCGAATCTATTCTAAATACCTTTCCTTTTTTATAATAACTAAGTTGACCCATAGATAGATAGATAAACTCTTTATTGAACACCATATTTGTGATAAAACAGAATAGAAAAAAATAACTTACAAAATAAGTGTAACAATAGGCGGTCTTATCGCTAAAAGCGATCTCTTCCAGACTACCTTTGGATGGAGAGGAATAACGAAGATATAATATATAATGAAGATTTAAAAACCATCATCGATTCTTTGTTTTCTTACGAGCGATATTATTTATTAGCGATATTTTTAAACATGGGTTCTAAAAAGATATAGCAAGAATTTCCTTTTGATATATTATAGTTACCTTAAAAGCGAGATGCCAATGAAAGCAATAGAAAGCCCTCACCCCTTGGTGACTGTACAGATTTAATTATTATGCGATATAATTATGTTTTCTTTCTAAAACTGAGCACACTAACGGTGTGTTTGTTGGAAGACTTCCAGTCAACTACCCAATTAAAGAGTTACTATCTCAAACGTGTCACGTCACGTCAACCTTTGTTGCGGAAGACAAACATTTTCCAAATTCAAAAAGCACTCCAATTTCTCTCGTGCACTATTTAATCAATGCATTTTTCATTCACAGCTGCATGTGCACACGGTTGGCCAGACCTCGCCGCAATTCCGCAAAAAGCCTGGGTGAATAAGTGAACGCGTTTTGCCGTCTTCGTTGAAACGTAAAATATGGCTTTGTTTTCTATTATATACGTCAGGTGAACTTGTAAATAGTCTGATCTGTAGAGATCTAGTAAAAATATAAATACGACGTCCGGAACTTGGAAGTGAAGCCAAAGAAGTGAATACTATTCTCCAAATAACCTAAAGAAATGTGTTTATTAGGTTTTGTTTGCGATCCGTTTTAACAAGCTTAATAGAAAATATGACAAAAAGTAATCGATCGTTAGCAAGGCCATTCGTTTTGAATTAATTGGAATGAGTTATTATTGGATTATTATTGGATGGCAATAAACAACAGCAACAAATAACAACAAACGCTTTCACACTCACAACGCCGCCCTAAGTTCGAAGGCTTCAGTCGCGGGCGCCGGAACCATTTCACATCACACACACAACCACTACCAGAACCACAAATGACCCATGTGAGAAAATATTCTCTTGTTCATTTATCGAACCCTGGACCCGCGGCGTAAGAAGTAAATACTTCCTCCATTTGCTCCAACAAAATGTTTATAATTTTAGT
Organism: Lomographa bimaculata; assembly: GCA_948107665.1. Taxonomy (NCBI): domain Eukaryota; kingdom Metazoa; phylum Arthropoda; class Insecta; order Lepidoptera; family Geometridae; genus Lomographa; species Lomographa bimaculata. Next base: position 8,009,032 of record OX403604.1, on the reverse strand, counting down.
TTCGTTTTAGACAATATATTTAACGAGTAGAACCATAATTAGTTATATAGATCGTCTACTTACACGATTATAATTGCTGTTTAGCAGCAATTTCTTTTATAATTAGACTCAATTATAGAAATAATGTACACTATTCTGATTATTGTCTTTGTTCGGATACATTTTTGATATATTGTTACGTATTTGCGTATTTTTATTTTTTCTTTGTGTAAGGATGCCTAAATGTCATGTTTGCGTTAAAATAAAATATTTTGTTTCCAGCCGTGAGGACCTGTAATTGGCTTCTGCTGTTGGTCTTCCTTATAAATAAATGAATAGGTAATGTATTATTATCATTATGTTATTGTTAGTAGCCAGTTTCAAGTAATTAATATTTTTCAAGTATAATTGAGTATTTCATAAATGTAATGCAAAAGATTGCGAAGCCAAAATTAAAAAAAAAAAAAAAAAACAAAGACATTCTTTTACTTTCGCGCCAAATCCACACAAAAAGGTTTCGAATCAGAATTTTAAACCCCTTCCATAAAAAGTTTCACTTCAATAAGTTGTCTCTAGCAAAAAGTTTCCAATTAAAGCATCGATGGGCAGCTGCAGGTGTCCTGTGTTGATGAATGACTAACAATAGTCGCCAGACGGCGCATTCAATCGCATATAATTGTGTTTGCCATCGGAAATCGCTCAGATCAATTTGTTCAGGACTCGGGACTTGACGTGGATGGAATACGTTTAGCATGTTTTGTCTCGTGCTACTGTTTCATATTTAATATAAAATATTGATGAAGAATATCGAACGGCCATTGCTCCAATAGTATCTAAGTTTTTAGGTGTAGTAATTTTATATAAGTCTAAGTATTTTTTGTATTTATTAAATTGAGCAATCACATCGAAAATATCTAAATGTGCCTGTGCTGACTAACATACATGTTATATGTCTTGTTATGTAGCGATTCCTTTTTTTACAAGTTTTTATTTAGTTTCACCTATCCCGTTGTCCATCTGTCGGTCTGTAATCAAAACTTGCAAGCTAAATTAAACGCACTTCCCGTTGTCCGATTGGACTCAAATTTGGTGTATTTATGTATCATCGGTGACAATACAATGATATGGTATTGTGGAGCTGGTCTAATGATGGAGAAGGAAGATGGCCATAGGAACTTCTGAACTAAACAAGATAAACCTATCAAGTTTGTGCTCGTTTGATACATCTTGACAAGTTCTCTGGTGATATAACTTTTTCTTTATTTTTAGTCCTTTTCTATTATACCAGTTGTAAAACTGGTAAAAGATTGATTTTAAAGTATAAATATATAAGTAAACCTTTTTAAAGTATTACCTGTTTTATATACAATTTCTCACACATCTGATGATCATGTTATGATGTTCTCTGATGTTTCGTTTTGGACTCGCAATATCCGTAATAAGATACTAAGTACAACTGGTCTACAAACCGCACCAAATTGTATTACAGTTTTGATACTAAAGTTGAGCAGATGTCCTTTCACCGCAACTATTTGGCACACAGTTAGCGCCATAACTAGCATTACCAAGCTGTGGCGTCGAGTTATGGCGCATTGTGACGGAGCACAGCTGCTTGCGACCGCCACGTCTCGTCCTTATTAACTCTGACCCGCTGTACATTATTCGCATCGGTGGGACGCAAACACCCTTAAATTAACGACCCCTCGCGCCCTCCCCGCCTCTCTAATCCTGCATAACATAGTAGCTGAAATATTTCCCAGATTTATTAACCAACCTCTTCACTCACACGAATTACTTGACGCCGGGAACGGGCGACAAGAGCCTTCCATATTTCACAGTTATTAATAAAGTTTAAACGTACGCTCGTCGCATCTTCTGAAACCACAATCAAACATATTGCGGTTGCAGCGGAGAAATAATACGACCGATTTTACGTGATACATTTTCCGAATTTCAGCGAGCAGACATCGATGACGTGCACAGAGCGACGCTCGATTATTTATGCTTTTCCCGGCTACATTTATTGTAGTCGGTGTTCTCAATTTATTTCGTCGTCGGGCACCTTTTTGAATAGGCAATGTGGCGTATAAATTTCTCTCGCCCCGGTCCGTAGGCTCGGGCGCTGTCTCCGTTAAAAGGTGCTACGAATTAATTTTACCTGACATCAAGGCCATCGCCGACGGAATACGTTAGCTCATAATGAGATGGCTCTGTAAACATGTTCGGCACTGAACAAAGTGAGCACCTGTTTAATTATGCATATTGTGCCGTCTATCAAGTGTGCGCTCGAGTTTCACAAGCTCATATCTGCCACGTCTGCTCGTATTTTGTGACAATCAAATTGAAATAGGCTATTTATTTTGAGGCTCTACGGACTAGTAAGGACCATGGAAGTAGGATGGTATGCGGCACTTAGTTTAATGTTGCTTTGGACTTTTATGTAGATCAAATATCGGCAAGTCGTTTATGATCTTTAGGAACATGATATACAAAGCGCCCGAAGCCCGCATCAAAGTAAAAAAGACGTATCTGCATCAGGGAAACATACTAAATAATAAAGACATTTCTGATGTGTATAAGTAACTCAATTTTGACAAAATGTCAGATATTACTTTTTCCTTATGAACCCCTCGGGCGCCCGGCGGGCGCGCGCTTTTTACGCGCGCCTCGGGCGCTTTGTATATCAAGGCCCTTAGTATTCAAGTGCTCATCTTATCTTTATTTATATGGATCATCTAATAAAGATTATTACTTATATCTGAATTTACAAAAAAAAATAGCTATAAATTCGCTAAAAATTTAAGAAACAACGCTTTTTACGAATTGATTACGAACCTTCTCCTTTTTAACCGACTTCAAAAAAGGAGAAGGTTTTCAATTCGACTGTTTTTAAAATGAGTGTTACCTCAGAACTTTTTCTAGATGAATCGATTTTGATAATTCTTTTTTTATTCAAAAGCTGGTGCTTCCCATGTGGTCCCATTTCAATATGATCAAGATCTGACTAGTAGTTTTTGAGATATCCTCAATAATGCGTATTTCATTTAATCTGATCAAGGGTACTGAAGATAAAGCGGTGAAGTCAGTTTTTTAAGCTTTGCTTGCGTTTAAATTATTTTGTAGTTACTTATTTGCAATCATTCACTAGTAGCCTTATCCATTATCTGCTCTTACGTGGCTTTATCCTGTATCTATAATATTCGTAATACGTATCCCTGCAAGATGTAGCAATCTTTTCACCACGTAGCAATTTCGCAACCGAGCCCAGAAATTGCAATGTTTGTAGACTGAAATTGCTTCATCGAGTGTTCCAAAGCTCGCGAACAACATATCAGAACTAAACGAAATTGCTGGCGGTACCATATTGCTTACGTGAACCAAACTCTGTTGCATACCCACAGTTGGACCACGTCGAAGTTTACTCGTTGATTCTCAATCGTATCGGACGATTGAACTTTCAGCGATGTTACAATTGCTTTTTGAAGTTGAATATTTTTTTGGCAGGGAGGCGGGAAATCTACGTAGAGGCCGGAAATTTGAAAAGTGTAGCACTTCTATTCAAAGTTAAAAATAATTCCAAGTTCAAAGTTTAAGCTACACTATTCATATTTGTGGTCTGGAACAAGCCTGATTTCTTTTTACATTTGTTAAGAAAAGCTCAGCCTTGGGATATGGGATCAGGGTAGAGGATTTCCCCTAGCTGAGCCTCGAGTCTTTGTTCTAGGTGAACTGATCTGTCTTCTAGACAATGCGTCATGTACGGCCGAATCATCGCTTTTCATCTGTTGAGATAGCGGCCAAAAGCGTCCTTATCACACATAAAAAACTCATCAAAGTGATAATCTGGTTAAGCGCGTAAACTTTGTAGTTCTAGGATCTAAATGGCTATAAAAATCACCATTCGTAGCATGGCTGTACTATTTTTTCTACCTTTATTTCGGTACAGGATAGTTAGCCCGGGGAGCACCTGATACTCTACCACTATATAAATCCTAAGTTAATATTATAAACGCTTTCACACTTACAACCCTACAATAAATTTGATGAGTTGTCCTGTAGGTGCCAGTAACACTCACATCACACACAATCACAACCGGAAACACAAACTGTCCTTGGAAAGAGAACTTATGTTTCTAACGGGAATAAAACCTGATACATGTTGTGTAGAAAACAAATGCGCAACCAGCTATAAACACAAATTTGCCTTGTCCATATGTTCTAATCTAAGGCCAAAACTACCAACTTACCGAATTTCATCAAATTAGTCAGATCATCAGATATACCTCAATTAAAACATACACAACATTTCAGATATACAATATGTGTGTTATTATATTTCGCTAACTACCAACAAATTCCTTTGTTCGTTCATATTCATACCTTTCAGCTGGTTCGTTTGTATTGGTTAACAAGCTGTGATATTGTAGGAGCCTATATTTTTATTGGAAAACGGCAGACAGCGAGCGGTTTATAATTTGATTCCGTGTCGTCGCGGTAACATTGATGCATGCTGGTAGCATCTGATTATTAGGAATACCTAATATGATTACTACATAATTTCATAACTAGTTCCTCCTCTTGTATACTAATCATATATATTGGTACTTATTTATCTACATCTTCTCTTATAAATAAAAATGAATTGCTGTTCGTTAGTCTCGCTAAAACTCGAGAATGGCAGGACCGATTTGGCTAATTTTGATCTTGAAATATTTGTGGAAGTTCAGGAAAGGTTTAAAAGGTGAGAAAATATAAAGAAATAGCAATAAAATTAGTAAAAATAGGATTTTATTTTCCCATACAAACTGTTCGTACCTGTCAAACAGGAGATGTTTCTGAATATTTGACCACAGACTATTGGCGGTATGAAGTTCGCCGGGTCAACTAGTTAACAATAATTTTATACGTAAAAAGGTTAAGTTTGTTTATGCGTTTTTGAGGTTGTATATGTACGAGGTAATCTATCTCCGGAATATGTAATCTCCGAAACTGATGGTCCGATTCTAAAATTTATTTATGTTTGATTTTGATTCTGATAGAGATGAGTTTTACAAAGAATTACCTGAGCCCACTACTAACCCATAATAAATTACAATATCTGCAACTCAAGTAAGGAAAACCAGCATTATCGACGTTATAAAACGGAACGTTATATCCGTTGACGTTTAGACACTGACATGACCTAAAATTAGGTGCTCAGCTGTCACTGTCATATTACACAACTAAGCGTTGCGGAAGCGCGGCTCAAATTGAATGAAAATAAACAATATATTTTTTTATAAAAAATCCAACAATTTATTTCAAAATATAAACCAACTTGACCCTTTATTACATATAATATCTTAAAAACAATACATTTTAAGATATTATCTTATACATAATATCTTAAAAATCGTAAATAGTTTAGTTATTGCGTATTTTCTAAAGTACGTTTATTGGGGCTGTCTTTGTTTCTATAGAGATTTTATTTGAAATCGTGTTTTGAAATCTTGTGTATCCATGAAAGTATATTTAAATTTTATTTTTTTTTTTACTTTTATAAACTGTAAATTTTGTCAAAATATCCTTAAGTGAGGCGCTTTTAACACATATACGTGCGTATACGATTTATACATTTATACTATTGGTTACCTAAGTGCCTTTGACTACTTGCATATGTATGAGTAAAACGTAACATGTCTTATAATGTTTTAGTGTATCTGCTATTTTGCAAATACGTGTTTCTAGACAGCAACAAAAATTTAATAAAAACGTAACACCGCTACCTACTCCAATGCTCGACAATTTAGGACAGCTGGCTCGCAGCCAACTGCCGTAAGCTACCAATTTGTGAGGTATCGACGTAGGACAACCTCTTAATTCATAAATTGATAACCGCACTGCAGTAGAGGTGGTTTGTGGTGCTCATAAAGTTCTCAAAGTCCGTCGTTCACTATCTCAAATATCCTTCGTTAATTTCTTTGTTTCTGTCAAGCCAGTTGAAAGCGATCCTTAAAATGAATGCATTTAGTTCGTAAAACAGTTCGACTGATTTAAAAATGTACGTAAAAATTCAAATAATATTTTATTTATAGCATTCGTAACACAGGGCAACCTAGCATGAATGCTAACGCTGCATCTTATTATCTTGTTTGTTTTTATTATAATAATTAGTTCCATCGATTTTTAGCAATAAGGTCCTAATTGTAAGTTACAATCATACATATTGTAATTGTTTTTTTGATTAAATAGAAATAAATAAAAATAAATGTATTGTTTCACGCTTTTCTAAATTTATTACTTTTTAAGTTTGCCTAGAATAGTTAATGTTATAAAAAACTAGCTGTACCCGCATTGTTGCAATGTCACGTTTAGATTATTTTTTTACCTCTTTCACGTTTATGGTCGCCTAGTACTTTAATAGTATAGTAATAATTTTTTTGGTTATTGTTCATACAAAAATACTAAATTCGCAATTAAAAGATGGGGGGTGTGGGTAGAAATATATTTTACGACTTATCTCATACCTACCCAATATACAAAAAAAAATTAAAGTCGTGACACGATTTATATATTAGATAAATAGTATTTTCCTTTAGATCCTGATAAGAAGTAGCACATATATTGCTCCATCTTATAATATCAAGTAAACCATTCTAGAGTGTTTATCCTCGACCACATCATCACTTACCATCACGCGAGATAGTGGCCTATATATAAGTAAGCCATAATTTTACTGCCATCTGCCTGAAATTGTTAAAACTACTATGTATGATTCACTACAAACCATACTATAACAGATGCAGCTGTCATGCCCTAAAATACACGTATTACTTTATTGGAAGATTCATAGTTACATTCGAACTGTTTGGTTTAGTTGGGTGCGCATTCGCCTACTAAACAAGGGGTATCGGGTTCGATTCCTGGCAGGAACACTAGTTTTCTCCCCAAGGATAATGTATGTTTCTGGTTCTGGCTGTGATTGTGTGTATGATGTGAATGTTTCCTGCACCCACGACCCAAGTCATCGAAATTAGTGTGGGGCTGTGATTTTGAATGCGTTTATTATAGTAGCAATTTTAGTAGCTCCGCCATCTTGTGCATTTAGCCAGTGTCAAGTTATATAATATTTCAAGTTGTACATATTTCATACTTAATAGAAGCTCTAGTCATAGGTCAAAGTCAAGTAAAAGAGTCAAAGTCCAATCATAGTCAAGTCATGCTCTAATAAAGTGGTAGAAACTTTATTAGAACTTCTATTGGAGTTTAAAAGCTAATGTGATTTTTTTTATATGTAGAAGTTTTTTTTGGCAATTTGGTGAGGGGAAGGATACCCCCCATGCGGTCTCGCAAGTGCTAAACAAGCAAAAGCATTCACACTCACAGTCCCACACTAACACACTTGTATCGCGAGTATCGGAAACATTTACATCAGACACACAATTATACCCAGAACTGGAAGCACAAAATTAAATGTCCCTTGGAGAACTGTACTCCTGCTGGGAATCAAAACCAGGAACTACGGTGCAGAGGACAGAAACCTGCCCACTGGGGTCTGCACCGTTAATCCATCTCGCACCTGTACACACACGGGTACTGCACCGTCAATCCATCTCGCACCTGTTAGAGCCTGAGCATGAGCTTGAGCTTGACCTTGAGCTTGAGCTTGAGCCTGAGCCTGAGCCTGAGCCTGAGCCTGAGCCTGAGCCTGAGCTGAGCCTGAGCCTGATCCTGATTCTAATCCTGATTCTGTTTTTTATTTTGACTTTTATTAAAGTAACCTTGGGTTATTTATGTCAGCATCAGAATAAATCCTTTCTTTAAGATAACCCAGAAATAAATGTTTAAGTAACCTGCACAATATCTTCGTATCCGACATTCTGTCAGGCGAAAGGCGATTCATGAAACATTCAAAGGTCTGTCACTCAGTGCCTGAGATTCTCTGAATAATTGATTCCCATCCACTCAAGATTATTGTTTATTGTCAGCCCACACGAAGCTTGAGTTGGGAGGCTTGCTCGGGTAAGCGATATTTTTCGACCTTTAACACGAATTCATATCATGTGTCTGTTTTTATTTTTATATAAAAGGGTAATATGTAAAATACTACCTATTGAGACATCTTTCCAACCTAAGAGGCTAACCTCTTTCGTGGTACGGCTATTGCAAGTTCTATTTATGATTTTTCAAATAAATTTTAGAATATATTATTACTTATCTGCTCTGTTAAGTCTAAAGTGTCAAGCGTCAACTAGCGGTGCGGCAATGCCGTTCTTTGCGGGACAGTGAAGTTTAAACAATTATCAATAATATATTGTATAGAATATCATCTTAATTATTATGGAAAATAGGATTTAGAAAAAAGATGTAGAACTAAATGAGCTAAAGGTTGGGTAAGAAACAAGACAGGGTCTGAGAGCTTTCTGGTATTTTACAAATTACTCTTTATATTATTAAGAAAATATACCGCATGAATTGCCTGTTTGCTTGGTTTGCGTCGCAACGGGTATCGGGTTTAACTCCCGGCAGGAACACAAGTTTAATCCCCATGAATTTCTAAATGTCTCATGGGGATTATAATGATAAATTTGTTTAAGGCCCTGTCTGTAATTTCTATCGGGATTGAAACACCCGCTAACAATAAGTCGAACGTGCATCCAAATACACCAGCGAGCAGAACAAACATTGTAATATAATATAAGTAATTAAAACTTTTCTTGACATCACATTACCCGTCACTTCTCTAGCAACGGCACCGACGCTCATAAATATCTTAGCATTCATCATACTCACTTAACTCAGTTTAAACTTAGCTCAACGGAGCAATTTTAAATTATGCCACAAGTACCTTGTACCCCAGGCTTGAATAATTCAATGAACGATACCTATCTCGAACGGAATGCAATCAAAACTTTGGCGAGGTGAGATACACTTTACATAGATTCTAACTCGAGTTAGACCGCCTGGGAGGTTATGAGATGGCTTATAACGTAGTAACGGAACAGTGGAAACAACAATGAAAAGTAAAATTGATAATTTACATGCGCCCCATACTTATGAAAGTTAATGACTCAAATGCCAGATTTGCTAAATTAACATCTCGAGAATCAGCCATATCGAGAAGAACCTGGCAAGAAACTCGATGGCGCATTTATTTCATACTAAATTTTGTAGTCGCTATAAAGCGCTAGTGCAGTTTAAGTTATCTCCACTCCTCCGTACTTTGTTTTTGTACTTTTTTAGCATAGGTGCTTATCTGAAAATAGTTTTTGATTATGATGGCACCTGAACCTGTTTAATGCAAATTGTGTTGTGGCTGAATGCATTAAGTATTATATCTAACTAGTCTAAGTGTCAATTTCAGGTGATTTAAAAAAAAAATACAATACATAAGTAATTGGTATTACATAACTGTGTTTATATAGAGTTAGATATATTGGCAAAGTTTTATGAAAGTAATTAGTACTATCTATTATTTATTAGTTAAATTACAGCATAGACAAAATTGTGTTACGCACACAACTTATAACAATTTATAGTCTGCGTGTTGCAACGATTATAAATATTTTTGGGGATATTATTATCCTCAAAAGGACAGGATCGTATTGTGATCTTAATGCTGCATTGCCTTACAATAATAATAATTATGAAACTTCAATTATCCGATAATTTTTCTATTAACTTTGGCTTCGCAATCTTGTGCATTTAGCCAGTTTCAAGTGTATTTCAAATTAAAAGTCCTAGTCACAAGTCACCGTCAAAGTCAAAGTCAAGTACAAGAGTCAAGGTCCAGTCATAGTCAAGTCATGCCCTAGTAAAGTGATGGAAACTTTACTAGAACTTCTATTGGAGTTTTCACCATTTTCAACTTAATATGACTTGCCTACACTTATGCACATTTACTAAATATTAACGGTTAATAATTACACATTAAAACTCGAAGAGTCACAAGTTCTGGAAAATTATATAAAATCAACAACGCCATTTTTTCACTTTCGCGGCAAAACCCATTCGATCATTAACTTACATGCAAACATTTAAATAATCCAACCTAAACTCGAACGTCTCGGTCAACGAAGGCTTAGCTTCCAGATTAGCTATTCAAAAGTGACAGTTTGTAAAACGAACATAAGAGTATTTAACACATGATGAAATAAACCCTCAGCTTTGCACAAGATAAAAGCGATGTCACTTGTCAGGACTTGTCACTGTCACAATAAGAGGAGCCCTTAGTCTAAGCACTAAGGGATCCACTATCTGACAAAACAGGGTTATCCAGAGTAATATCAAACTGAGAGCAAATACTAACCTATTATTTTTTACGAGTCTTTCAAATAAGCGGTCGAAGATGGAGAATCTGCGACCATAACGTCACTTGCTATCAGGTGAGATAGTGGTCAAACTTTTGCCTATAGAGAGATAAAAAAAAATTAATAAGAGCGAAAACATACACATATACATTTCACATAGTCACATTTCTTTCACATTCTATGATCCTGAGTAATCCTGCCACACTTCTTTCATCTTTTCTACATTTGTGAGTCTTTACATATTATTATATACTTTCTCGTTCGTCGCAAGTACTTATAACCTGGCCTTGCTTTAAAAGGTTAAGAGAGAAATTAGTTATTACGAGTATGAACTGTCAAGTTATCTGTTATACATTTTTAACAGACTTAAAAAAAGGAGGAGGTTCTCAATTCGACTGTTTTTTTATGTGTTTACCTCATAACTTCTTTCGTTGAGAGCCGAATTTAATAATTATATTTTATTTGAAAGCTGGTGCTCTCCATGTGGTCCCATTTAACTTGATCAAGATCAGATCCGACTGATCACTAGTTTTTGAGTTATCATCAATATTGCTTGTTTAATACATTAAATCTCACCAAGGTTCCGAAGAAAAGTTTTTTAAGTTTTACTTGCGTTTTATTATTAAACTAAGTAACGTTATATATTATTAATTTTCAACGTCAATATATTATCTTGATATTATATCGACGTTGAAAATTTTATTAGTGAATATATTAGTGTACATACCTGTTCTGACACTTTACATATAAGCTTGTTTGCTATCTTTTTTTCTCATATGAAGTAGATTAATAAAGTATTATGTATCTATCTATCTAAAAACAGCTAATCCGTGTAAATAGGTCGTGCCATTGCGTTAATCATTTGAAACACTTGCCGTGTCATTTTCAAGACATTTATAAAGATGCATTTACAAAATACTGAAGCAGTACGAAACTTTTGTTATATGTGTGATAAATTTATTCGATTTTCTCGGTGGTTTCGCCAAAGAGTGATGGACAAAGTTGAGAACTTCCAAGCACTTCCAAGATTACGGGTAATTTGATCGCACGACCAATTTCCTCGCCGAAGATACAAGGCGAGCACAAGCGAGATTACATTTTATCCCACTTGCTTATTCCGGAGATAAGAAATTCTTTATCGAGTTGTTGTAAGATTGATAGATTTGTTAATAAATTTGATGTATTATGTTTCGTTTCGTCCTCTTAGAGGTAATACGTTTGGTACTTAATTGCACCTCTTCTTCTTCTAGTGCCGCTCCATTTATTGAAGGTTGGCAATCAGCTTTTTAAACTTTTCTTTGTCCAAAGCTGGTCTGAATATTTGTCCACTCCCGGATGTTTCGGAGATGATATTTTGCGGTTTCCGATCTTTCTTTTGCCAGGTATTTTGCCTTTCATTATGGTTTGTAGCAGTTGGTATTGGTGAGAATTGAAAACTGCAGGTTATTAAAAACAAAACTCTAGTTGATTTTGAAAGCATCAATTAAAAGAAATAAGTCGCTAACACGATGGTCTCGATGACCACCGGTATGTGAGCAGATGAGTTACATAAAAGCTCGTGTAGAGCTTCATTTTTACATAATGTACTTAGGTAATGAATTAACTTTTCTAGGCGTAAATAATTAAACGCAAGCAAAGCATAAAAAACCGACTTCTACGCTTATATTTCGGTTTTGGCTTGACCGATTTCGATAAAATTTATATGGGATCACCACTGAAGTATACTCTACCAAACAAAAAAAATTAATCATCAAAATCGATTTATAATTGGCGGAGATATCGGGTAACATGCATACAAAAAAAACCTACAGTCGAATTGAGAACCTCCTCTTTGGAAGTTGAAAATATATAAAGAAACATTCAGAGAAAGTATTTAACAAAGGAATATTTTATTAGTTTCTCGTGGATGCCTTCTAGCGAAAACCCTACATGTAACACGACAACACGACATATGTCAAGTCTATTGAAGCACGGCCATCTTCGCAACATGCCCAATATATAATATACCAAGGAGTCGATATTATTTAGACATTTGGAACGAAATAAAATGCTAGAATACAAAAGTCACTCTAAGGATAAGCAAAACTGAAGTGGCAGTGGGCTGGTCACATTAGCTGCAGAACCGCCACTCGCTGGTGTAAAAGTGTTTAAGAGTGGAGGCAGCGAATGATCCGATTTGTAAGAATTTATGAAAACTTGTAACGCCTGGAAATAAGAGCCGAAGATTGCGCTTTATCACGTGCTATGAGAAAAACCTACTTGTATGACAAAAATCGGACTAACGTAGACTAATGTCATCATAGAGATTTATTTTTGACTACTGCAAATATCTGTTCTGAACACCAACACATATGGATAACAACAAGGATATAATTATGAAGAAAAAAATTATATAATAGGGAATACGCGTAACACTTAAATAAAACTATAAAATTACACCTATAACATTATTATCTTAATTAAATGCTATTAACATTGGAATATCATATATTAATTTATAATTTTAATCAATAAAGGTGATAAAAATGCACTGGGAATTCAAAATAGGACTACTACTATACTATAAACAGAGCTTAATACACTACAGAGAACTCCTTCATCGTGCAAACTCAAGAAAGTGTAGCAAATATTAACTCAACCTTTTTAACTTATTCATCCAGTTGGGTTGACAAAATAACGAAGGTTTTTTCACACCAAGTTTAGGTAAATTTCCCGAAATTTGACACCAGATGAAACTACAAACTTCGCTCTTGGCTACGTGAGGGCACTCGGCGAGGTGAATAAAATTCACTCGTACATAAAATATGGATAAAATTGGGGAAAGTTTTTATTAAAATTCAGAAAGGGACAGTCCCATGCGATGTGACGGATGTCCACGGAACTCGTATAAAATTCATAACCAAGTTTTAGGAGGTAATTGATCGGAAAACCAGCCTCGAATTGGGGTCCTGTGACCTTGGAATTTATTACGAAATAAATCCTGTATTGCGAGATTTTTTATTTTGCGCTAGGTTATTTCAATAATATGCTCGTATATATTGTACGCTACTATGGCTTGTGGGTCGTTGTAGGTACTTTACTTCAATTTCATTTTGGGACCTATTCGTCTATTATTAAGCGTTTCGTCTAGATTCAAACTCGTTTCGAGCTCCATTTTTCGTATACTTTTAAACAATAGTAAAGATCTTTTTGAAACTACTTTGCGAATCATAGTTTTCACAAATCCTTTGAATCCATTTTTTACCACAGAGTGCAAATAAGAGTAGACGTTGATTAGAACATAGTGTTATCTGGAAAACGGCTGCACCGATTTTTACCAAACACAAATAAGAACACTCTCGATCAAGTCACCTTTTATATAAAAAAACCGTATTCAAATCGGTTCATCCGTTTAAGAGCTACAGCCACACAGAGCGCCACACACATGTTTTTGCTTCAGGGTTAAAAAATGCTTTAAAACCTTCTACACAATACATTATGTTCGCAAAACCTTATTCTTCACGTCATGTTGACACAAAAGATATGATCGCTTTCCTTTTATAACCGTTTCCCTACGCGTTTTTGCCATTACTGACTTTTTACGCGACTGCGCGTCGCAAAGGAGATGTGTTTATCAGACTATGTACTATGTTTGTTCCTTTGTGGCTTACAAGAGACCTGGGCCGATTTTAATGATACTTAGTAGTCGATTTGTCTTAATTTTGCGAGTGTCACTAAAGAAATGAGAGTAATCTAAATTCAATATGGTGATGGCCAGACACCAACTGAGCGCCTAACTGAGAAAAAAAAATGTCTCATTTCATCAAATAGTTGTAGAGCCCCAGTTGTTACTATACCAGGTCTGCGTTCAGTTTCTACGCTCTAAGCTCCCGAACGGACTATAGTGAAAAGTTGCTCTAGCGTTCGTTTTGTGCGAGTTAAAACGCTATAGCATAACCGAACAACCAAAGTTGTAGGCATTGAACGCAGCCCTGTATATCTAGCCGTCATCACGTGGGGAGCATTTAGTTTTACATATCCGTGGGATACATTATATCCATCGAGATAGGAGACTAACCTAGTTATAGTTTATAACATTAAAAACAACATAATGAAGGTAGTTCAGTTAACAATAAGAAAAGGATAATTTCGTAACTTGACTTGGGTAGCTCAGCGGTTAGAGTAATAGGGCATAAACACAATATCAGGTTCAAATCCCGCCTCAAGCGATATTTTTCCTTTCTGAAACTACTTTAATTCTGCAGCATGGATAAAGAGACGCTGACATCTTACAGAAAAAAACCTTTAGTATTTTTCGTTCGCATAACAGCTATCTCACGCTGATGTAAGGGCGTCAGTACGTAAAATTATTACCGGGTTGATACGGTAAATAAACCGTGTTTTCCGTGGTTTTCCTTATCGTTTAGACAGGTTTTCCTTCGGGAGCATCGCTCTTGGCAGAGTTATTTAATTTCATTTACATCACACGCGAGAATGGAGTTACTCGTACCTAAATACGTAAATAATTTAGAAGATCGACAGCTTGTACTGTTTTCGCCGAATTATTTGATTTATCGGTTTGAATTTTCTAAATTTAAAGGATTTTTGAACAATATTATATTGTTAACCCTTGGCGCCTATTCTTACATTATCGTGACATAGAAAAACAATCAATTTTAATAACTTGTAAATCTATTTGAAGATCTAGTTATATAATTTAGAAGATCGACACTTGTACTGTTTTCGTCGAGTTATTTGACGATTTAAATTTTCAAAATTCAAAGTATCTTTGTACACTATTATTTGGAGCTGTCCTTGGCGCCAATTCTTATATTCTACCAACTTCACAAAAAAGGAGGTACTCAAGTCAACTGTATTTTTTTTATGTGTGTTACCTCATAACTTCTTTCCACGTGAACCGATATTGAATTTTTTTTGTTGATCAATCAATTTGATCAAGATCTGATCAGTACTTCTTGAAATATTGTCAATAATGCGTGTTTAGTACAGATGTATGATCTGATCAAAGTTCCGAAGAAGCGGTGAAGTCGGTTTTTTTTAAGCTTTGCTTGCGTTTAATTATTGTAAAACAGAAAAACCGTCAATTTAAATATCTTGTAAATCTAACTGAAGATGCTAAACTGTTGAAGAGTTAAATGTTTAGTGTGTAGTTTTAACCGACTTCAACAAAAGGAGGTTCTCAATTCGACTGTATTTTTTTATATGTATTACCTTTTTTATCTTTGTTTCTCATATATTCTTTTTTTACTTTGATGACATATTGTTTTTTCAGTTATTTTTATATTAACACCGATTTGAATAAATTTCTTATAGGACCAATTTAAACCGTAATCTATGAAAAAAAATCCAAATAGCTTCTTAAATGACGGAATACTGAAGTAACAAACATAAACAAATATAATAAAAAAAGTAGAACACAAACCGACGACTACTCCTTTTTTGAAGTCGGTTAAAAATAACCAAGCCAAATCTGTTCCTCGCATCTATCTACTAGTACTCATCAAAAGCCGAGTTTGTAACCTGTCTTCAGCCCCGTGCAGTATATTCTAAGGCTTGCTTTCAAAACTTGAATTGGATGAGTCAGACCCAGTTATCAGTGTAATCCTTCTGTTTATCAACTGAAGGATTTACTCATTGGCACTGTCTTTTTTTTTTTTTTTTTGTGACAGGCTTGTGTTTGACCACTATCTCACCTGATGGTAAGTGACGATGTGATCGAAGCTGGTAAACACACTAGACCTGCCGGAACACCGTATTTGGCTTGGCGGCAGACTTTCAACTTGATGGTGGTAAGCTACTTTGGTAGCAAGCCAGGCGAGCAACTCACAAAATGCTCTACTCTCTACGTCAATACTGCTGCCATCATTTATTGGAATAAATGGGATGAGAGAAAATCGAATAGCTTTTATCAATAGACTGCTGTTATGTATTAGCAGCGAGCCACAACTAAGACCACTATACCACAAAAGGTAATTTATTTCTTTAAGTTTTCTTTAACGCTTTCACTCTAACAGCCACAAATTTAGTTCGATGATTTGTGTCGTAAGTGCCGAAAACATTCACATCTCACACACAATCACAACCAGAACCAAAAACACAAATTTTCCTTGGGGAGAAAACTTGTGTTTCCGCCGGGATTCGAACCCGATACCCCTGCTTAGAAGGCGAACTCGCACTCTACTAAGCCATCGGGCAGTTCATAACATATCAACAAACAATTTATGATAATTTACTACTACATCTATATTCCGTAAATAGAAAACGAAATAATTATAGAGTTTAGTAGTGGTTCATTTGTAAAGCTGTTTTTTATTAAATTTAAATGAGTTTTGATAGAGAATAAGTCATCATTAATAGTTATTCAAAATAAATAGTATTTTAGTAGGTACTATTTAAGTTAGAAAGTAAGAGATGAGTATACTGCCTACGTCCTGAACGGTAAACTGTTAAAACAATACCATTCACTTCAATAACAACTATTTCACTTTGAACATAGCTGATGACAATGCAATATTTTCTGATTCTGATCGTAATAATTGAGATTAAAAGTCTGTATCCGTCCGGCGCCTCTGACAACTTACACCGAATTAAAACTTTGCGCGAACTTTACAATAAATTTTAATTATCAAGTCTACGAACCAACTGCCCATATCTTTTAAAACTGAATTAAAACTATGTGTATCTACTTTTGGTTCTGGGTGTAATTGTGTGTGTGATGTGAATATTCTCAGCACCTACGACACAAGTCATCAAACTTTGTATGGGGCTGTGAAGGTAAAAGCGTTTATGTTTATGTTAAATTCCTTGAGTTTGGGCTCGTTCGGGTTGTACAATTTAGCGCTTAACTGACAAAGTTTGTTTCTTAGTTTCTTTGATTTTTTTTCACACAAGTATTATGCCATTTGTACAATCATCAAAGATATTCTAAATCGCCCTACAAAATAAAAGCTTTACCGTTAATTTATCTATAACTAGCCGTGCCCCGCGCTCGCTATTATCAAGTTAAAAAGTAGCCTATGTTTTAACCCTAGGTATAAGCCATGTACATTACAAATTTCATCCAAATCCGTTCAGCCTTCAAAGCGTGAAGAAGGAACAAACATACTTACACACCTACACACTTATAATATTAGTAGGATTATGTTTCTAATAATATATTATAGTAAAAGCATGAAAATAATTACATTGATGCTACGCCGTAGCTTGACTACGGTGCGGCGTAGCCGTGATGCATTTGAAATTAATTACCTACTTTAGATAAAGACGATCAACTTTTCTTTCGAATTAAATCTTTATTAGTTACTTTGATATTTGTTTTATGAAACTAGTGGGAAAAGTGTTCCTCTGAATGGTTCCTTTGGTATTTGTGTTATGGTAATTGTGGTAAAAATGTGTTTCATTCAAATAGTTTTTTAAAATTTGTTCTAAATGAAACTTGGGGCTAAAAAAATCCCACAATCTCTGTGACCTATGTACACCCAGAATTTCGAATTAGAAAGTTCCGTGTTTGACTGCATTGCGCTATTTTGTTTTTGTTGTACAAGCTTTTGTTTAGTTTTATTTGTCCCGTTGTCTATCTGTCGGTTCGTAATCAAATCTTACAAGCTAAATTAGACCCACTTCCCGATGTCCAATTGACTCAAATTTGGTGTGCCTATGTATTTTTGGTGACAAAATTCTATCAGAGCGCCTGGTTGAAGCGACGCGTGATCAAAATGCTGGCACTTATTTGGCTCAACGTATTAGCATTGCAATTCAGAGAGGCAATGCCGCCAGCATGATGGGAACGCTACCCACTGGTAGTGGGCTTGAGCACTTGAGTTACCTATAAGCTCGATGTCTTGTAGGTAACTTAGTACTTTGCTGTACATAATTTTAGTTTAGTTTTAGGAAATATAAGCAATTGGCCCGTAGTTTTAGAAGGATTAAAAAAAAAGAAAAAATGATATGGTACCACTGAGCTGGTTTGTTGATGGAGAATTAAGACGGCCATAGGAACTTCTTAACTAAACAAGATAAACTCGGTAAGGGATCGTTTGACTCGTCTCGTCTTGTCTAGTTTTTGAAGTGAAAACTTCTTTAGCGGCATTTTTTTGGGATGGATAAAAATGTTGAACTCGCGTCAGGACATGTGACCTGATCGAAAATTCGTAAGACGGAGGGAAAGTAGACCGCCGCCGCGCCGCGCCGGCGCGGTGTAGGAGAGGAAGTAATATCCCCCTCTCTTTCTACCGCGCGGCGAAAATGTATGCCTGCTCCTGCAGTTTACAACGTTCGTTAATGTTCAAGTTTTCACTTCTGCCGGCACTCCCAAAGTGCAACCCGTTGTTTTTTTTATACTGGATGCTGGATAGGCGAGCATTTGATCTCACTTGATGGAAAATGAAGACGCGGCTGAAGATGGAACATGCTCTTTTTGATTATATAAAGTTTTAGTCCTTTTTCATTTATAACTGGTAAAAGCTTGATTAAAAAAAAAAAATAATAATAATGTATTACTTGTTACGTCTCAGTTTATGCCCGGCCTGCATGCTTTGTCAGCCGGAACCAGTCCTAGCGCAGTACTATTATTCGGCTACTGTATTACTTTGTCTATATTCAAAGGCTTGTTTTCCATAGAGGAAATACACAGTAATCAACTGCCCTACATGGCAACATATCACAATCAAATGAATTCCCCAAGGATTCGCAAGCAACGTTGATGAGAAGCTGGCTTCATCAGGGTGAGTGCTCCACGATTCTATCCACAATACGGTGTATAACAAAAACCTGCAAAAACGAAATGGGTCAAAGCGAAAGGGCACTCCGTTTACGCAAAGATACGTAGACGTATGATCCTGTGAAGACTGTATACTATATATATGTAGATAGATTATATGCCACGAGTTACGAAGCATTTGTCTGTGGAGAGCATTAGGACGTTTTGGTTAGTAACCTTAAATTTAAATTCTATTATTACTTTGGGTCCGTGGGGACAGAGTGCACATAAAATTTCCAAAGATTTATCCAAACGTTTGGTCGAGGTGATTAGTGACCAGAAAGCTGGCTCTTATTTAGCACAAAAAATTAGGATCGCTATTCAACGTGGAAACGTAGCCAGTATTCTGGGCACTTTTCCTTTGACAAACGGATTACAAAATATTTGAGTGCTATTTGTTTTATTCCCCCTTTTTTAGTCTTAAATGTATTTATATATAAATACATATTTTATTATGAAGTAAACAGTTTCTTATTTGCAATATCAAATAGGATATTTTGATTAAGTAATTAATTGTGAACTGCCCGTTAGTAGTGAGTGATCGCCTTCTAAGCAGGCAATACAAGATATTTAAATTCGATTGCCGGCTGGAACACAAGTTTTCTCCCCAAGAAAAAATTGTGTTTCCGGTTCTGGTCGTAATTGTGTGTGTGATGTGAATGTTTCCGCCACGCACGACACAAGTCATCTAACATAGTGTGAGTGTTAAAGCTACAATAACATAACATATTACTAAACGCTTTCACTCTCACAACCCCACACTAAGTTTGTGTCGTGCACATGATCACAGCCAGAACCAGAAACACAAATTTACCTTGAGGAAACATGTGTTTCCACTGAGAATCCCACAAATTGCTCTTGGGGAGAACACTTATGTTTACACTGGGAATCGACCCGCTTGCTTATAAGGCGAACGCGCAGTCAACTTAGCCAGCGGAAAATATTTTAATATCTATTATTACCTACTAAACATTATATAAACTGATAACACTATTACTATAAAGGCGTAAGTTTGTGAGTGTGTATGTTTGTTTCTTCTTCACGCTCAAACAGCTAAACCATTTTTGATGAAATTTAGTATGGAAGTAGCCGACATCCTGAAGGCTATTTTTTGTCCCTGAATTCCGCGGGTCCGGGACTTACGCGGGTAAAACCGCGGGGCGCAGATCGTATTAAATAAATATTTTAGATGTTTTTCCTATACTTTCATGTGATTGTTTCACGCAGTAAGTATTTAGCTCTCAGCCTAGACTTGAGCGACAAGGTCCCACGCGCAACATCGGATGTCCTGCCTTGTACAATGTAGGATGCTTTATGACGTCGTCGGGTCCATTACTCATTGTCTTGCCATTGAATAGCTTGACATGTATAAATCTTGAGCATTTGTTGCGCAAAAGATGAATAGGATGTAAACCGTAGTGGGTCGGTTCGGTAAATTCGGGAAAATTATAAAATACAAACAAACAAACGCATTCACTCTCACAGCCCCACACTAAGTTCAAAGATTTGTATCGTGGGTGCCGGAAACATTCACATCGCACACACATTACACCCAGAACCAGAAGCACAAAAGTCCCTTGGCAAGGAATTTGTGCTCCTGCCGGGATCGAATCTAGGACCCATGGCACAGAGGGCGGACGCTTGTCCACTGCGCTAACTGGGTCGTCTTAAATGTGAAATTTATCATGCTGTTAACTACAACTACTATTTAGGTGCTAAACACATTCAGATGCTACACAAGCTTACAATTACTGCTTATAATCAAATACGGTGATATATTTATTATATGATCTATCAAAAAATTGTTTGATTGTTCGTTATTTTTTTTTACATATTGGTTTTAGGTAATATCTTCGAATCTAAGGATGGAACTAAAACTATAAAACTTTCAAACTCAAACTCAAACTCAAACGTTTATTTGCCAGAATACATGTCAAAAAGGTCTTATAAATAATATTATGTACAATGTATTCAGCCTGCATGCAGACGTGCAAATATTAAAAAATATTATTGTCTCTAAATTTCATGAATTCGTTAATAGTATAAAAACAATTACTTAATAGCCAGTCACTCAAATTCTTCTTAAAACTATTGCCTTCTAAAATTTTTATATCGTTAGGTATTTTATTATATAAAGATATACACATATGATATACGTTCTTTTTGTAAATATATTTTTGACAAGTAGGTTGATATAATAGTGAGGTGAATTTTGCACGCTTTTGTTTTTTATAAATGTCACTGCGATTTTTAAAATATGCTGGGTAC
Source organism: Lomographa bimaculata (assembly GCA_948107665.1). Lineage (NCBI taxonomy): Eukaryota > Metazoa > Arthropoda > Insecta > Lepidoptera > Geometridae > Lomographa > Lomographa bimaculata. The sequence continues at coordinate 7,987,738 of OX403604.1, read as the reverse complement.
ATTTTTGTAAAAATACAAATATATACATTTTTTGAATAATGGCCTACAACTATCCCTAAACCATGCTTTATTAATCACCCTAATGCATCTCTTTTGTATAATAAAAACTCGCTCAATGTCAACAGAATTACCCCATAATATGAGACCATAGCTAAGTATGGATGACACATATCCATGGTAAGCTGCTAATGCAGCCTCCATCGAAACGGTCTGCCTAATTCTTTTTAATGCAAATACATATCTGTCTAGTTTTTTACATATTTGGTCAACATGCGATTTCCAATTAAGGTGTTTGTCAATACTAATTCCTAAAAAATTTACTGTGTCAACTTCATCAACTTTTTCGTTTTTATAATATATGTCAAATTTTACTGGATTCGTGTTATATGAATTAAATTGAACAATTTTGGTTTTATTTATATTTATACTTAAATTATTATTTTCCATCCAACAAATTACATCTGTTAGGGCTTTGCTTACCAATACTTGGGATTGTTGTTTTTTGTCACATTTTACCATTATAGTGGTATCATCAGCAAAAAGTATACATTTATGTGGGGTTGCTTCAGGAAGATCATTTATATATACTAAAAAAAGCAATGGGCCAAGGATACTCCCCTGGGGCACGCCAGTATTATTTGTGAGAAGTTCTGATTTAAATTTTTGTCGTAAAAGTCTATTTTGCGAATTGGGAACTGTCTTCGTAACCTCGACATATTGTTTTCTATCTTTTAAGTAGCTAGATAGCCATTCTAAAGCTTTTCCTCTAATGCCATAGTAGTCTAATTTATGTAATAGAACGGGATGATTGACAAAATCAAAAGCTTTACTCATATCAAGAAACAGCGATACCATAGGGGTACCATTGTTTATGCTTTCTGTGACTAATTTGACTAGATTAAAGCCTGCAAGTGCAGTTGATCTTATACTTCGTAAGAAAGTTATTTAGTCTGGCTAACATTGCCTTTTCTAGTATTTTAGAAATGATAGGGAGAATAGCTATAGGTCTGTAATTGTTTGGATTAGACTTATCACCTTTTTTAAATACTTTTTTTTTTTTTTTTTTTTTGTGGGGGGGAAAATGCCTTGCACTTCCCTTCCTTCCCAGGGGTGAAGGAAGGGGGTATGTGGGGCTCGAACCCACTAAAAACCCCCCCGTGAGCAGTCCCTCGCCGAGGTGGGGCAAGATAGGGTCGCGCTAGCAGTCACTATCTTGCCCCGGCGGTAGGCCCGAGTACAACCGGGCCACTGCGCCTATGTAGGGGTGACCTTGCTCACCAAGGCCACTCCTCAGACTTGTGGGGCCGTGCAAGCCAGTGGAGAGCTCCCTGACTCTCCACCGGTGACCCCACTACAGAGGAGGAGAGAGGAGGCGGGCGAACTGCCTCCTCCTCCCCCCCATCCGTCTGCGACGGATCGGGTCAGAAAGGGGATCGACCTCTCTGGCCCGTTCCGCGGCCTCCTTCTGCGCCATCACCGCTTCGCAGAAGGAGACTACCGCCTGCCACAATCTCTCACTGCCGAGCATGGCGTCTACCACGCTCGGCAGGGAGAGATCTCCGCCTATGATCGCTGAAAGCGTGTGCCGCTGCGGGCCCCATGCGGCACACACTTCCAGCGTGTGGAGCGCCGTATCCTCCAGCGCCCCACATTCGTGGCAGGCCGGGGTCGGCTCCCGTCTCGCGATTTGGTGCAGGTACTTTCCGAAACATCCATGTCCGGAAAGCACCTGCACCAATCGGAAGGTAAGCGACCCAAAACGCCGCCGCACCCACCTCCGAAGGACCGGGCGGATGGCCTCCACCGTCCACAGCCCGGGGCCCGGTGGAGCCAGGTCCTCCGTCCACCGCCGCAACAGGGCAGCCCGCGCCCGCCATCGCATGCGGGTGACCTCTTCCCACGCTGGGGGGTCTCCTCGAGCCCTCCTCGCCGCCACGAAGTGGTAAACTTCGGCGAGGATCTCCGCTTGGAGCTCCCAGGGGGGATCACCAGCAAGCACGCACGCTGCCGTCCAGGACACTGTCCGGTACCCGCGTATCGCCCTCGTCGCAATGACCCGCTGCGGACGTCGCAGCAGGGTCTTGTTTCCGCGGTTGAGGGCGTCCACCCAGACCGGCGCCCCGTACAGAGCCATACTCCGGATTACTCCGGAGTAAAGCCGACGGCAGGTCGCGTTTGGGCCACCCACGTTGGGCAGCAGCCTTCCCAAGGCGGCCGCAGCCCCCACGACTCTCGGGGCAAGCTGTGCAAAGTGAGCCCCGAAAGCCCACCTCCCGTCCAGGATGAGACCCAGATATTTCATCTGGGTCCCCACCCGAACCGAGACCCCGTCCAGATCGATCCGCGTTCCTGGAGGGGGTCCCCCACGAGGCCCATGGAACAATAGGGCCTCGGTCTTGGAGAGGGCGACCTCCAGCCCCAGGGCACGTATGCGGTCAACCACGATAGTTGTACCTACCGTAGCCAACCGCACCGCCTCCCTGAGGTCCCTCCCCTTGGCTACGACAAGGGTGTCATCCGCGTAGCACGCGACCCGCATATTTGCGGGAAGCGTGCCACGAAGCACCCAGTCATAGCCTATGTTCCACAGGAGTGGACCCAGCACCGACCCCTGTGGAACCCCGCAGGAGACGCGACGGCGCCTCATACCGTCACGTCCTACCACCAGGATCTCGCGATCCTGGAGGTAATCAGCCAACAGCCTCCGCAGATACAGAGGCACTCCGTGATAGCGGAGCGCCTCATGTATTGTTCCGTGCGGGAGGCTGTTGAAGGCGTTAGCTATATCAAGCGAAACAGCCAACGCCTTTTCCCCTTCCCTGACCGCCTGCTGTGTCCACCCCTTGAGCCAGAGCAGAGCGTCTATTGTAGACCGCCCCGCTCTGAACCCGTACTGGGCCTCGGACAGCCCTGGCCCAGTACCCTCTAGGTGCCGGATGACACGGGAAGCCACTACTCTTTCCAGCAGCTTACCCGTATCATCCAGCAACACTATAGGCCTGTACCCGGAAGGTGAGTCAACAGATCGACCCTCCTTCCGGAGCAGGCACAGTCGGCCGTCTTTCCACAGCTTCGGGAACCGTCCTGAAGTAAGGCACTCGTCGAACAGTTCCCGAAGCCGGTCGCCCATCTCCCCCAAGGCGATCCGTAGCACTCGCCCTGGAATCCCGTCTGGACCCGGCGCGGTCCTTTTCCCCTTCAAGCGGTCGACCGCAATCTCCATCTCCGCCTCCGACAAGGGCGGGATGGAGTTAGGGTCCAACTCCTCCAGGGGGGAGGGCGCCATCATCGAGGGCACGTGGTGAGGGCTGCTTCCGGGGAAGAGCCCACCCAGCACCCTGCACAGAAGGTCTGGCTCCAGGGACTCCGCGATGGGGGGCGTTCGGCCCCGGAACTTTTTCCGGGCAGCCCTGTACGGACGCCCCCAAGGGTCCCTGTCTAGTCCCGCCAGGGCCTCGTCCCAGGCCCGGGTCTTGGCTCGGCCGATGGCTAGCTGGAGCTCCCGCTTGGCTTCACGGTATACGCCGTAAAGCTGGAGCTCAACAGCCAGCTCCTCGGCCGACATCTGCTCATCGGTTCGGCCACGACGCCGCTTCCTGCAGCGGGTGTACGGCCGCCGCGCCCCCGAGCAGACGGCTCGGAGATCAGCAATCTCCGAGCTCCACCAGTATACCTCTCGGTGGCTGGGGCGATTCCGGGACCTCGGCATGGACGTGTCGCAGATGGCCGTCACCGCTTCGCGGAAGCGGCCCGCCGCGACATCTACATCTGGGTACGTGGGGGTGGCAAGCCACGACTGGACAATCGCCGCCTCTTTCGCCAGTTCGGCGTCGAGGCGACTAACCGTCCAGCGCGGAAATTCCGCCCGGACCAGGCATTCAGACCGACCGTGGCTGTCAGAGGTGGCGATCTCGAACCTTATATATTTGTGGTCCGAGAGAGTCTCCACCTCCGACATTACCCTCCAGGCCCGGACACGTGCCGCGACAGACGGGGTGGCAAACGATACGTCCACCACGGACCCCCCGTTCCACCGCACGCACGTGTGGACCGACCCCCTATTCAGTATGGTCAGTCCCGAGGCGACCATCCACTCCCTGACAATCGCACCGCGAGAGTTAGTGGATGGGTTGCCCCAATCCCGGGCCTTTGCGTTAAGGTCCCCCAGGAGAAGAACTTGTCGTGGCGCCTGCCTCCTTACCGCTGCGGCTAGGAGATCCCGGAAGGCCTCCAGCTCCGCAGCAGTTTTATTTGGGGAGAAGTACGCGCCAACGACAGTGTACTCGCCCCATTTTGCCACCACGTATCCCGAGCCCTTCTCGTCCACTGAAAGGGGGGGACCTCCACCCGCCCGCCTTACTATAGCAACGGAGCCGTCCAGATCCCCAGCCCAGCAGGAATGAGGGGGAACATAGTACGGCTCCGCCGCAACCGCCACGTCTATTTGCCATTGCGCCAGGGTCTGCATAAGCAAGTCTTGGGCCCTGGCGCAGTGGTTTAAATTCGTCTGTAGGAAGTTGTGAAGTCGGGCCTGATCCATTAGTCGGACATCACAACTTCCTCACACGCCGATTGGCGTGAAACCTCAGGAGCGGTTTTGCTAGCTACCGCGTGGGGGGCCAGGGTCCTAACAGCTTTCCCCTTCGTCTTCGGAGGGGCGCAATTGCGTGCCCCCATCACATGTCCGGAAGGCCGCCCATACTCCGCGCATATCGCGCAGCGCGGCTCGGTCCTGCTGCAGCTGTCTGCGCGATGACCCGTGACTCCACAGCGGAAACATAGGTCCCCCCTGTCAGCAGACGCGGGACACTGGGTACGCGTATGTCCCAGCCCCATGCACCGCATGCATGGGACGCGCCGCCAGTGCCACAACGCGCACTGAGCTCCACCCCACCAGGAGCCTGCCCTTTCCCAGCAGCAATTTAGCCGCCAAAGTCGGGCAAGATACTAGGGCGGACCCCACGCCACTTATGCTGGGGCGAATTTCCCCAACCTTCAGTAGCCGCACATCACAGCCACCTGCCTTGGCGACCGCCGCCGCAACCTTCTCTTTTGTGGCCGCATCATCCAGGCCCGTAATCCTTAAGTCAGCGGATTTGATAGGCCTGGCGATGCTGGCCACCTCAGACAGGACGCCGCGGAGTTTTTCGGCGAGCCTGTCCGCCTTCTCGTGATTTTGGGAGCCAGGAATTTCTAACATTCTGGCTCCCGTGGCAGTCTGGCGGAAGTGGAGCCGGTCGATCCCAAGCTCCTGGAGATCAATTTTCTCCTGTGCTTTGTCCATCACGTCGCCGTATGTCACCCCCTTCTCTACGGCTTCGGGCAGGAGGGACATCACCACGGCCGCCGACTTTGGGGATCTTATCACCGCTTTGGTCTTCGTGGCAGCAGGGACCGCCGGCTTAGCCCTTGTGGTAGGTGCACGAGCAGGAGAAGAGGACTTCCCCTTCCCTTTGCCTTTCCCCTTGCCCTTCCTAACGACTGTTGCCCAGGTTTCCGGCGGAGAGGCAGCGGAAGAAGAAGAAGTCGTAGCTGGTTCTTCCAAAGTGGCAGCGTTAGTCTTTGTCCCCTCACTAGCCTGCTTGCTCACCTTGTGGGTGGGACCGCGAGCCGGCTTTGAAGCCGGTTTGGGTGGCGCGGTTGCTGCCGCTGCCGTCCTGGCATTTTTAACGTCCGCCTTTAAGGATGGACGGACCGTCGGGGCGGGCAGAAGCCGGTCTTCGACCACCGCGAGTCGGGCATTGAGCATTTGCCCGAACGTAACGGTCAAGGACCGCCTCAACTCCTCTACTATTTCAGTACCCAGTTGAGGTGTGGGTACCTGCCTCTCAGCAACGGCTGCGGCAGTGGTGGCCGCGGCAGCCTCCGACTTGGCTTCGGTAAAGCCTCGACGCAGCGCTTTTACTTCCGCCTTGCACGACTCTACCTCGAGGCGCAGGCGGGAGTTCTCCGCTCTAAGCCGCCGCGTCTCCTCAGCCTCGCTCCTGCTAGCCAAGGCCTCGACAACCTCTTTCAAGGTCGATGTAGACCGCTTCAGGCGACCTACGTACTCGCCTTTGAGGTTGCCAGACTTCTTGGCTACCTCCAAAATGCAGGCGAGGCTTTCGCCCGCATGCAACCTCAACTCATGTGCGTTCAGCACGTTGATGTCACCGACAATCGTACCGCCATCGAGCTCGCTTTCAGTGCCAGTCGTAACGTCGGCTACGACAGCGGCCGACCCCCTCTTATAGCGTCTGGACCGCAGGAGCTCATCCAGCTCTCCGTCTGACAACGTCGGAGAACTCCTGACGAAGTCTTTTCTAGAGGAACCCGCTTTGGCGTTCCTCTTCCCCCCCCGTTTGGCGGTATGCACCTTAGCGGCCGCCGTCCCTTCAGTCTCCGTGTCCGAGTCTAAATGCCCGGGCACAAAGAACGAAGAAGACGGCCGCTTTCGGCGGCTACCTTCCTCTCCGTCTACTTCGGACAAGTCCGACGACACTCCCACACCCTCCATTGAAGTCTCCAAGAGGTCCGCAGGAGGGTAGGAGTGGCCCTGAGAAGGGCCTTTTTCTCCTACGGGAGCCTCTACGAGGTCCGTAGAAGCGTCGGAGGAGGGGCCCTGAAAAGGGCCTTTTGCATACCTCCCCGACGCGTCCCGCAATTTCGGCATCCCGTCACAGTACACAGTTACCGCACGTAACAACTGTGAGGCAGAGTATTAGCCTGTCTGAACACCTGCGTTACCGGGTTCAGACAGTTTCCAGGGGCACCACGTGGAGGTTCTCTGCGCTTATGGGGGAGCCCCCACCTTTTTTAAATACTGGCTTAACAATAGCTAATTTCAACTGTTCAGGAAAGTAACCTTCACTGAAAGACATGTTTATGATATGTGCCAGAGGTTGACAGATTGAAATGGCACAGCACTTAAGAGCATTTGTGGTGATATCGTCGCAGCCACTAGTTTTACTGTTTTTTAATGCCATAATTATATTATAAACCTCACTTTCATCAACAGGATTTAAAAATAAAGTTTTTGGGTTATTTTTATGTTTATTTAATTTTATGTTGCTTAAGTTTATGTCAGAATTGAGATTTGATGTCAAATTTATAAAATAATTATTAAATTCATTACATATGTCAATAGGATTAATCAATGTCGTGTCACTTGTATTAATTTTATCTATGTCATTATTTTTCATATCATTTCCATGTGTAGTTGACGATATCACGTTCCAGATGGCTTTACATTTATTTCTACTAACTTTGATACGTCGAGCGTTGACCATTTTTTGTGCCCTTCTAACGCACTTTTTGAAAATGTTGTTGTATTTAATATAATTTAATTTATTAGTCTTTTTATTCGTATTCGAGTGTCTATAGGTCAAATACAGAAATCGTTTCATTTTACTTGATTTTTTAAGGCCTTTTGTTAGCCAGTTTAGTCTAGAAGGTTTGTTGTTAATTTTTGTTTTAATAGTAGGAAAACACAGATTGTACAAAAGAAGAATTTTTTCATAAAAATAATTGAAAGCATCTGCTACTGAATCAGAATCAAACACTTCTGAGAATGAGAGAGAAGACAAATGGACGCAAAATTTCCTCATGTTGTCCGCACAGTAATCACGTCTGTACTCAAACCAAGTATTGAAAACTTTAAGTTTGTTTGCTTTCAGTGTGACTGTTTGTGCTGTTTCATGGTCTGACAACCCCAGAACGAGTACATTAGATTTTACTTTTTTAATGTTGCTAGCAATTTGATCCAAACATGAATTTGAACGTGTAGCTGACTTTATATGGAGCTGAAAATTATAGCTATGGAGTAGACTGATCAATTCTTTGGTATTTAAGTTGTCCTTTAAAATGTCTATGTTCCAATCCCCACTGATAACAATCATTTTTCGTCTGTAATTGTCAGTTAGGTAATTTAGTAATTTATCAAGTTTATGAAGAAAGATACCTATCTGTGACTGGTTTTTTTCGGGAATTCTATATATATTAAAGATAAGAAGGTTCAGCCCAATCACTTCAATCCCGCAACACTCAAAATAGAGCTTAGCGGCTAAATTTGGTGGAATAGTTAAAGATTTTACATTTAATGTTTCAAGTATCCAAGACGTTGGTTTTATTATGCCTGGATGAAAATGTTACATCTTCGGCCGCATCATCACTTTTCATCAGGTGAGATTGTAGTATCAGGCATAAAAATACTAATGAATTGTAACAAATCTAAACATAATATTATAACAAGGTAATAATGTTATAAAAATGTAAAGTTTGTTTGTTTTTGAAAAAAAAAAGTAATCTCTGAAAATACTGATCCGATTCTTAAAATTCTGAATCTCTGAATAAACTTATTCATCGTCTCATGTAGTCCGTGTAGATACAATTTGCTCTTTACTGCAAAATATAATTTCGACGAATAGTCTAGGAGGAATCGTTAAATTATTTGAGGATAAAAGCGGTAGGTTACAGAATGAGTAACAGTTACTGCGTGATCCGGCATATTTCTACGTTTTGAACCAACTTACATAAGAAGGACATAAATTCGACTGTTAAATTTTTTGTTTTGCCGTATATAACATATCTTTAAACTTTGAACTGCCCCCTGGCGTAGTTTTTAAAGCTCCGGGTTCGATTCCCGATGGGAACACAATTTTCTCCCCACAGGAAATTTGTGTTTCTGGTTCTGGGTTTAGATTGAATGTTGTGTGTGTGATGTTAATGTTTACGGACACACGATACAAGTCATAGTACTTTAAGTGTGGGCCTGTGAGTGTGAAAGCATTTATGTGTACGTTTTTTTCCCCCGAGCGACGTCGGGCACGTCAGCTAGCATAGTTTATAAATGTATGACGTAATATCTATTACGAGTCCGTTATCGAAATGATTTCTTCAATTTATAAACAAAAAATATTTATTGTACTCATCTATCTTGGGGGATAAGGATAATAAGGCCTTCTCGTTGCCATTTTATCATAGTTTCCTTATGATTTCTTTTACCGTTTCCAAGTGGAGAAAACCAATGGAAACGAACTCTGTCTTAGTAACTTAAATCAATTATAAAAATTTATTCATTAATTTGTTTTACTACATCGAACTTAGTGTGAGGTTGTAAGTGTGAAAGCGTTTATGTTTATAGAAGCAGTTGCTTACTTGTCGTATGAACTAGTAGCAAATCAAATTATATCAAAATCGACAATTCACATCCCTAAAGAAGCACTCATAAAAGTTAATGACTCTTCTTCCAGATTCATAAAATTACAGCCATCTCGAGAAGACCCTGGCAAGAAAAAAGTGCTAAGAGTGATGTTTAAGCTACCTGAAAGTATCTGACAAGGTTGCATGACTGTTGTCTTACAACTAACAATCGCGACTGATAGCCTAACGTACACTATAAAGTGCGGCAACACTACATTTTAATTTCATACAAGTATTAACCTTACATAACCTAGATTGGTTATGAATACGCTCTTCATATCGTCAGTGCGCCTGCCAAAATCGTTATGTGCAATTTTTTGATATTTTTTAATTCGCTAGATGGCTTTAAAATCAAATTGCTCATCGACTGCAAAAACAACTGTGTGTTATTTCTCCCTAGAAATCGATTTGACAAAATCCATTTGTGCACCAAATTTTCATTTCTGGCAATAAAAATTGGTTATGTGTTCACATCAAAAGTGTGTCATGTTGTACATATTTGTAAACTTATACTTTACGAATACTTATGTATAACTCGACATGAGCCAAATAGTTTCGAGGCAGTCGGAGTCCCTTCTTCAGTTTCAGTTGTTAATTGAACCTGTCTATACATTTGTTGGTCTGTAATCAAATCTTGCAGGCTAAATTAAACCCACTACCCGAAGTCCGAATGGACTTAATTTTGGTGTACAATGGTACCATAGAGTTGGTCTGATGTTAGAGACGGAAGATAGCCATAGGAACTTCTGCACTAAACAATATAAACCCATTGAGTTTTATTCGTCTTGACAAGTTCTCTGGTCATATAACTTTTTTACCGACTTCCCAAAAAAGGAGGAGGTACTCAAGTCGACTGTATTTTTTTTTTTTTATATATGTTACCTCATAGCTTCTCTCCACGTGAGACGATATCGAAATTTTTTTTTAGTTTGAATGATATTGCTTTCTAATTGGTCCCATTTAAATTTGATCAAGATCTGATCAGTAGTACTTGAAATATCGTCAATAATGTCTATTTTGTGACGAATAATGCGTACTTTGACGATGTTCTCGTAACTTCTTTCGTTGTGAGCCGATTTTGATGATTCTTTTTTTATTTGAAAGCTGGTGATTTTTATGTCATTTCATTGAAATTTGATCAAGGTCTGATCTCTAGTTTTTGAGTTATAGTCAATAATGCGTGTTTATACATTAAATCTGATCAAGGTTCCGATGATAAAGCTGTGAAGTCGGTTTTTTTAAGCTTTGCTTGCGTTTAATTATTAGTCTTATTTTATTTACAACTTTTGAAAGCTTGATTTTCAAAATCTTTTAAAGCTTTACTTGTTGAAGTGAAAACTTCTTTAGGCGCGTTGAGCACTTTTTGAGTGAACAAAAATCATGGAATCGTCATCGTCACCACACGCTTCCCATGAGCTATATGTATACTGTGTATATATATATATATATATATATATAATCAACCTTTAACGGTAAATGCTGATCCAGTGAGAAGTTAGAACAATTGTTGATCCGCCTATTTTACTTGTTTACTCAGCTCCGCGTCGCGCAAACTGATATACTTTGATCCATCCTTCATGCGCGTGTGACGTCGGTGGATCTGCACTAACAGGTTTTCAACATGCTCGTCAGCGATTTGACCAACATTTGTTGATCCATCAACGGTCGAAAAAATCATACTGAATATGATTTCTTAGATCCAGTGTATATTTAACTTATATGCGACATTTACTTAGACTAAGTGGATCCGGAGCCAAATTTGACTAATAGGTACTCGAACAAAAAGCGGCAACGTCGCATTCTGCGTGTGATAGAGAACCTAGTAGACTACTTCGTTAGAGTAATAAGGTAAGAAAGATGCGTTAGTTACGAGCGAATTTGTGTTAATTTGTTCATTTGTCATGGACAAATCAGAAGATGATGGTGAGTAGGTATTACATTAACCATATCCATATTTGATTATAAAATATTCAGAAACTTGATATTATGTGGGTGTTATTGTATGGTATTGTATTAATGAGTTAATCCGGCCGGATGTGATCGGCTCACATGAAGGGGGCGTATTAGAGACCGCTTCAGTGGTAACGCGCTACCTCATTCATAATCGATACATATGGTAATAAATAGATATTCACTTTAATAAGGACTTACTTAAATACCTAGTACCTAGCTAAAAGTTTTTAACCTCGGACGAAAAAAGAGTTGTGATTGTGTTTAAGTATGTGTACGTAGTACCTACTTACTATGCGTTTCAAATAACAAAAGGACCAGCAAAAACGCCATCATTTCACCAGTGCTGCCAGAAGCTGAATCAGAATAATAAAAATAGATAACCAACAATTTGATTGGCCTTTTGGCTCTGTGGTCAGTCTCACTCTATGGTAGCTCTGAATGCGGATCCTGAGGTCGTGGGTTCGATTTCTAACCATGGCAAACATTTGTGTGACGAACACGAATATTTGCTTTGTGTCTTGGTCTTAAACAACTACCTAATTATCTATGTATTTCTCAGGCCTCCATTCCATGTACAGTAGGCTTTGCCTAGTTTGAGATCAGGGACTACATAAGTGTGAAATGTCCAGGATATTTATTTATTTTATTTTATTTTAGTAAGTACCTAAAAAGACCAAACATACCTACATACCTATTTAAAAAATTTCAGAAGTTTTGATTCCAGCTCAATCAAAATAATATTTAAGATTCCAGCTCAATCAAAATAATACAACACTTGCACGAAGTTTCGTAGCTGTAATCGATACGTGATAATGTGATTTAGACCGGGAGACCGGATTAGGATTAAGACCGCATCGAATAAAACGCTTTAAACGCTTTCACAATCACAGCCCCACACTAAGTTCGATGACTTGTGTCGTGGGTGCCGGCAACATTCACATCACACACACAAATACAACCAAAACCAGAAAAATAATATATATTTTCCTTGGGGAGAAAACTTGTGCTCCCGCCGGGAATCGAACCCAATAGTTGGTTGGCGTTTGCCTTCTAAGCCCCTGCTTAGAAGGCAAACGCCACCCAACTAAGCCAACGAGCAGTTCACAACAGCCCCGCTTGTCCTCACGCGTTCCCCCTACTGCACTGCACTCCAGTGCATCCACCACTACCTCCGCTGCCTCCACCTCCACCATCAGCAACCATCCTCCAACCTCCACCATCTCCACCACTGTCTCCGTTGGTGAAGACAGTGGTGGAGGTGCAAAGCAGGGTCTGTGCATGATGGAGGTGGAGGCGGAAGCAGCGGAGGTGGTGGTGGTATCATACCAAGCTCCTCGACTACATTTATGTGTAGTTATTTCTAGTTCATATTTATTTTCATATGGGCAGGCATTCAATTTGACCACCATAAATTCGGTACAAGTCGTGGCGTTGTCGAATTGTTAAGTTATCCGTTCAATCTGTAGCTTGTGACGGACAAAGATACGAAACGGCAACGTCGCGGCTGCTTTCAGCCAATCTTATCGTTTGCTGTGCTCTGATTGGCTCATTTAAATCGGATCAACGTTTTCCGTAACTATCGCAAGGTGGATTTGTATATCGGATCAACTTCGGCGAACGCTAGTAAGCAGTCCCATGAGTGTAGATGTTGATCCGGTCGGAGCCACATTAGTAACCAAAGATGCATATTGGATCAACAAAAGGCGCCGGATCAACATGAATTTTTGGATCAACAAAGTGCTTGCGTGAAGTCGCGTCAGATCAACATTTACCGTAAAGGGATATCTATATATATATATATATATATATATATATAGATATCCCTTTACGGTAAATGTTGATCAGACGCGACTTCACGCGAGCACTTTGTTGATCCAAAAATTCATGTTGATCCAGCGCCTTTTGTTGATCCAATTATGCGTCTTTGGTTACTAATGTGGCTCCGACCGGATCAACATCTACACTCACGGGACTGCTTACGAGCGTTCGCCGAAGTTGATCCGATATACAAATCCACCTTGCGATAGTTACGGAAAACGTTGATCCGATTTAAATAAGCCAATCAGAGCACAGCAAACGATAAGATTGGCTGAAAGCAGCCGCGACGTTGCCGTTTCGTATCTTTGTCCGTCACAAGCTACAGATTGAACGGATAACTTAACAATTCGACAACGCCACGACTTGTACCGAATTTATGGTAGTCAAATTGAATGCCAGCCCATATGAAAATAAATATGAACTAGAAATAACTACACATAAATGTAATCGAGGAGCTTGGTACGATACCACCACCACCTCCGCTGCTTCCGCCTCCACCTCCATCATGCACAGACTCTGCTCTCCACCTCCACCACTGTCTTCACCAACGGAGACAGTGATGGAGATGGTGGAGGTTGGAGGATGGTTGGTGATGGTGGAGGTGGAGGCAGCGGAGGTAATTCCTATTGACATGTTTCAATCCTTTTGCAATTGTTCTGTGAGATTCTATTGCAATTGTTGTGAACTGCTCGTTGGCTTAGTTGGGTGGCGTTTGCCTTCTAAGCAAGCCCCTGCTTAGAAGGCAAACGCCACCCAACTATCGGGTTCGATCCCCGGCGGGAAAATTTGTGTTTCTGGTTCAGGTTGTATTTATGTCTGTGATGTGAATGTTGCCGGCACCCACGACACAAGTCATCGAACTTAGTGTGGGGCTGTGATTGTGAAAGCGTTTAAAGCGTTTTATTCGATGCGGTCTTAATCCTTATCCGGTCTCCCGGTCTAAATCACATTATCACGTATCGATAACAGCTACGGAACTTCGTGCAAGTGTTATATTATTTTGATTGAGCTGGAATCAAAACATCTGAAATTTTGTAAATAGGTATGTTTGGTCTTTTTAGGAACTTACTAAAATAAAATAAAATAAATAAATATCCTGGACATTTCACACTTATGCAGTCCGTGTCTCAAACTAGGCAAAGCCTACTGTACTAGGAATGGAGGCCTGAGAAAAACATAGATAATTAGGTAGTTGTTTAAGACCAAGACACAAAGCAAATATTCGTGTTCGTCACACAAATGTTTGCCATGGTTAGAAATCGAACCCACGACCTCAGGATCTGCATTCAGAGCTACCATAGAGAGAGACTGACCACAGAGCCAAAAGGCCAATCAAATTGTTGGTTATCTATTTTTATTATTCTGATTCAGCTTCTGGCAGGCAGCACTGGTGAAATGATGGCGTTTTTGCTGGTCCTTTTGTTATTTGAAACGCATAGTAAGTAGGTACTACATACACATACCTAAACACAATCACAACTCTTTTGTCCGAGGTTAAAAACTTTTAGCTAGGTACTAGGTATTTAAGTAAGTCCTTATTAGGTATTATAAAGTGAATATCTGTTTATTACCATATGTATCGATTATGAATGAGGTAGCGCGTTTCCACTGAAGCGGTCTCTAATACGCCCCCTTCATGTGAGCCGATCACATCAGGCCGAATTAACTCATTAATACAATACCATACAATAACACCCACATAATATCAAGTTTCTGAATATTTAAATAATCAAATATGGATATGGTTAATAAAATACTCACCATCATCTTCTGATTTGTCCATGACAAATGAACAAAATAACACAAATTCGCTCGTAACTAACGCATCTTTCTTACCTTATTACTCTAACGAAGTAGTCTACTAGGTTCTCTATCACACGCAGAATGCGGCGTTGCCGCTTTTTGTTGGAGTACCTATTAGTCAAATTTGGCTCCGGATCCACTTAGTCTAAGTAAATGTCGCATATAAGTTAAATATACACTGGATCTAAGAAATCATATTCAGTATGATTTTTTCGACCGTTGATGGATCAACAAATGTTGGTCGAATCGCTGACGAGCATGTTGAAAACCTGTTAGTGCAGATCCACCGACGTCACACGCGCATTAAGGACGGATCAAAGTATATCAGTTTGCGCGACGCGGAGCTGAGTAAACAAGTAAAATAGGCGGATCAACAATTGTTCTAACTTCTCACTGGATCAGCATTTACCGTAAAAGGTTGATTATATATATATATATATATATATATATATACATATTATATATAAATATATATAAATATATATATATATATATATGAATACATATATTATATATATAGTTTTCACTTCTATCGGCAGTCCCTAAATACTACCTCGCATGGATTTTTTTATCTATTAACATCAATATTGACACACAACATAAACTCATTGCCTGCGTCTTTGTTCCCCGAAAGGTATATCTGGGAGTCTTCAAGTCTCAAGTTAATAGGTATCTTCTTGTCAAGCATGTCACATCGTCGGCCGCATCAACACTTTCCATCATGTGAGAAAGTGGTCAAATGCATCCCAATTAAAAAAAAACTATTAGGTCTATATTAAACTCGTCTGTATTGGTCCTATCATGTGTAATTAGGCGTACCCCGCAGCTTCGCCCGCTATTATCAAGTTAAAAAGTAGCCTATGTGTTAATCCTAGGTATAATATATGTACATTTCATATTTCATCCAAATCCGTTCAGCCGTTAAAGCGTGAACAGGGAACAAACATACTTTTACACAAACTTTCCGATTTATAATATTAGTGTGATAAGTAATTAAACAAGTATACCGTATCAGAGTTTCAAAAGGGTAGAACCAAAAGGATTACTTATTCAACTCTAAATTATTTATATATTTAATCATTTTGCACAAATCAGAGTACAGGGAATGGCCTAATGCCAAATAGCATTCTCTACCAGGCATCCTGGCCGTGAAAGAAAAGCGGTGTACGGCAGAAACAAAATAATCGAATGTATTATAAATATTTTAGGATATATATATATAAATAATATACATGTCTATTCTACATTATAGATATTTAGATATACATATTTACAGTTTTATTTTAAATATATTTTATTTATTTTTGTAATATATTGTTTATGTATGTGTATATATTGTATACATATATATATATGTACAATATATACACTAATGTTAAAAAATAAATTTTCTAAATTGGAGCTAGGTCTTAGCTCTGGACTACATTGCCAGTTCTTGGCCCAGTTCCCAAATATGTAGCAAAGTACTTTATAAATGTATACCCATTTGTGGCTTATAATTACAAAACAACGATCTTAAATAAGAGATTTCGAAGAGCAAATATTTTTTGCTAGGTTTTTAGGAGCTGGCTCTAATTTTGCAAATCTTGTTATTAACCAACTTCAAAAAAGGAGGAAGTTCTATGTTCGACTGTATGTATTTTTTTTATGTATGTTCACCGATTTCTCCACATTCGTGGACCGATTCTCGAAATTCTTTTTTTTGCTTGGTTGATTATACTTGGCTCCATATACATTTTATCGCAATCGATCAAGCCAAAACTAAAATATAAGCGGTAAATCCGGTTTTTTTAAGCTTAGCTTACGTTTAAATTATAGAGCCATATTATCATGAGCCTTTTTGGGCCAATGTGAATAAACTTCAATCACTATGTTTTTAAAATAAAACAATTGCATATTGAAATGTATATAATTCTTATTACTCGTAAACGTAACACTTTTTTTTTAATGAAGCATCAAGACTTGGCAAATTAGTTTCTTAGTAAATATAGATATAACTATAGTCACATACGAAAGGAAGAACGTCCGTCGTACCTATATGCTCGAAACAAACACACATAGGTACCTACTTGATTAGAAACACGGAAGCATTAGCCGTTTGGTGTTGAGACACTGGGCCCGTGGGGTCCGGGAGCTCATTCTGTTTTCAAAAGTTAATCAGAGCTACACGTCGTCGAGCTACGCGTGTCAACCATGACGCGTGATCAAAATGGTGGTACTTATTTGGCTCAACGTATTAGCATTGCAATTCAGAGAGGCAATGCCGCCAGCATGATGGGAACGCTACCCACTGGTACTTGTAGGTAACTTGGGACTTTGCTGTATAGATGTATAGGTATTATTTTAGTTTAGTTTTAGGAAAATAACAGCCCACAATTGGTCCGTAGATGAATTTACATACCGTAACATAGAAATTGAAAAAATCGCGATACAAATTTTTTGTATTTATTATTTGACAAAACATATAATTTTTCGAGCTTTAATGTGTGATTATGGTGAATTATTAATCATTATTACTTTATCAGTGAGTGGAGGCAAATAATACAAAGTCGAAAGAACTCCAAATAGGATTTCATTAAAGTTTCTTCCACTTTATTAGGGCATGACTTGACTATGACTGGACCTTGACTCTTTTATTTCACTTTGACAGTGCCTTGTGATTAGGCCTTCTATTATGAAATCCTACTAATATTATAAATCCGAAAGTTTGTGTAGTAGATGTAAGTGTATGTTTGTTCCCCCCTTCACGCTTTAAGGGCTGAACGGATTTAGATGAAATTTGGAATATACATAGCTTATACCTAGGATTAACACATAGGTTACTTTTTAACTTGATAATAGCGTGCGAAGCCGCGGGGCACTACTAGTATGTTATACACTTAAGTTTATACGACGAAATCGTTTAGTTATTTTGATATTTTGGTACAAATGTAATATTGTTATCCTATCCTACTAATATTATAAAGGCGAAAGTTGGGTGTGTGTGTGTGTGTGTGTGTGTATGCGAATGTTTGTTACCATGTATCTCCGTAATGAATAAACCGATTTTGATGAAATTTATAATGTAGATAGGTTAGGTTCCGGTATAGCGCCAAATAATTTTTAACTTAATGAACGCGGGCTAAGCCGCGGGGCACGGCTAGTATAATAATAATAATTCATTGCAAAAGAAGATATTTTCATTGATTTTGTACAATTTATAACTTCCACACTAGGCGACCTGTATTGTGGAAGGTTATATAGACATTTCGTCCTTGTTGACTTAAAATATTTTATTACTTAACTGGCTAGATGCACAAAGATTGCAGAGCCAAAATAAAAAAAAGCTCTAAAATGATAGAAGCATGATAGAAGCCACCGGGTAGAGTATATTCTTTTCTATGGAAGCCACAGTTTAGTGTAGTTTAGTATTGTACCAGGCATATTGTACATTCCGAGCAGGTATGTCGGGTCGGGCTCGCATTCGGACACAAATCCGCTTGACATTAACGGGTGTAACGTGCAGTACCGGGGCAGATAAAGGATCCAACTATGGTATACAAAGCCCCGTATATCTGTCTGTACATCCTACGGGGCCGTATAATCCTGGCCGCAAACACAACATAATGCATGAAACTAAATCCTTTTTCTACCTGACTACGACGAAGCAGAATGGGAGAGTTATGATTTTATCACCGTATGTATGTAAATATGTTTGTTTGTTCCCTTACAGCGTCTAATAAACCGAATGTAGCGAATAGTGTATCATTGAATATGTATGACTCAATTCTATACTACCGACTTCACAAAAAAAGGAGGAGGTACTCAAGTCGACTGTCTTTTTTTTTAAATGTTTGTTACCTCGTAACTTCTTTCCACATGAACCGATTAAAATTTTATCAGCAGTTCTTAAAATATCGTCAATAATGCGTGTTTAGTAGGTACAACTAATCTGATCAAAGTTCCGAAGATAATGCGGTGAAGTCGGTTTTTTAAGCTTTGCTTGCGTAAAAGTAACTACTCAGGGCAATGACGTAAAATTTAGGTGCGAGATCTCACTTCGGCGCGAACGATTAGTTATAAATGGCAATTTATTTTTACTTGTGCCATTTGGTCTATAGCAGTCACTGGGTATATTTTTTTGCTCGACTTATCATGAACACGCTGCCTATTGAAACTAAAGTATCTTTATAAAATCTAAATAATTCGTATCGCCCTTTCTCACGAACCAGGTAAAAGCTTGTAAAAGAAGTCGTTTAACAACTTCTAAGAGAGCTCTACCAAAGCACTTTTAAATCTTTGAGTAGACTCATTTCAATCGCCGTAAAAAATGTACCAAAGACATTCTCCGGAAGGTGCAGAAAGAGACATAAAAGGAAAAGGGAGGCAAGCTGTAATAAAGCAATAAAGCTGAGGACAACAGTTTGTCTTAAATTTTAATCAAGCATGGCCGTTCAAAGTAGGTCAGTAACGATGCGAAATTATCTATGGATAAGGAAGAGTTCTTTTGAAAACTTTTAAACATGGAAGCTTTTTGGGGCAATGCTCTAGTCTTTGGCGGGCAATTCGAATTCAGAATTATTTCGCTTTGAATTTAGAATGATAAATTTTACAAGATCATAAAGTTCACAACCAGTTTTGGCGCTAAAGTGAAAAAATGTCTTATAGATAATGTATGATTTTCCAAGACTTTATGATTCTTCGAGTGTTAATGTGAAATAATGGTACGAAACTCGTTCGTTCCTTATTCGTTGCTAGACGCAGGTTATTAATACGAAATATCATAACTTTCGAGTTTCCTGTCAAGCATTTGTAGGTAGTAACGAATAAATATAATTCAACACTCATTACTAAATACGCAGAATGATCTGTATTCAGGATACTGAAGTAAATGTTATTCCGAGTATAATACAAATAGATATTTCTTCGTATGAAGATCATTATTCACTTCCATACATAGCAGAGATCTCCAACTACTTTTCTTTGCTCGTTCGCTAATGATTATTGATGACTGGTCTGCTGGCTGTTTGTTATGTTCTCATGTTATTTAGACGACCTTTTCATAAGAAAATAATTTGTATGAAGCCTTCTTTTTTTTTGTCTTCGCAATCTTGTGCATTTAGCATATATTTCAAGTGTATTTCGTGTTAAAAGTCCTAGCCACAAGTCACAGTCAAAGTCAAGTATAAGAGTCAGGTCCAGTCATAGTCAAGTCATGCCATATTAAAGACAAAAATCACGTTATTCAACTTTGTATGATTTGCCTACACTGATGCTCGTTTACTTAGTATTAACGGTTAATAATCCACCATTATTACACTTTAACACTCGAAGAATCACGGTTTTGGAAAATTTTACACAATCAACAACGCCATTTTATCACTTTCGCGGCAAAATTCCTGAAGCCTTCTTGTTTAACATGTAAAAATCTGGATGAATTCGAGTTTCACCTACGCACCGCGGATTCCTCTTGTATGTAGGTAGTTCATCCATCACGGGTATTAAGTGCCATTTTGCCCCTTTTCTAAAACTTCAAACTGTTTTCCTTTTCTTGTTATGTGAACCCTTGATTTTTGACAAATTTCATGATTCTAAGTCAACAGCAGTACCCTATTGGTGATTAATTTGCGAGTGTCGAAGAACTAGGTTTTTAGGCTGTATTTATGGATTGCATTGACATAGAACGTTGATTCTTTTTACAACTCTAAATAACTGTGTTTGATGTTCATTTAAACTTGATAAAAAGGTTCTTGAGAAAAAGGAGAGACAGACAGCAACGGGATCCTATAAAAGGAAATATAGACCCCCATTTTTCCTTTTGAGTCGCGTAGCCAACAACAATAATTGAAATAATAATATTTATTGAATTTTATGAACACATTGTAAGCATAATTGAACTAAAAACAAGTCAATTTGATGAGCCGACTGCACATGACCTATATCTGTTACAAAAACATCCGTGTAAAGAACAAATAGAAACATTCAAGAGACAATAACATAGAGTCAACAGGATGGGTCGATCAGCACCCGATCATATGATTCGATCTTAACCCTGACGCACCATCAAGCGTTATTTATAGTAAACGTAGGGTCAGCAGAGGGGAATAAATGGGCTGTTGCAATCACGCACGCTTGGTCACTGGAAGTTCACGGCCGATACAATCTGCTGCGCACAAGCTCGCGCAACCCTTGTGACGTACAGTGATTTAGGGCTTCCACTTATTTTTATACTACACTACGTTTCAGATTCTTAGATCAAAATTTTTTTTTTTTTTTTTATTCAGTATAGACAAGCGTTTGACCACTATCTCGCCTGATGGTAAGCGATGATGTGGTCGACGATGGAGCAAACTTGCCTAGAAGATACCTATTCACTCGCGATTTGAAGACTCCCATATTGTACTCATCAGGAAACACCGACTCAGGCAAAGCGTTCCACTCCTTTGCGGTTCGCATAATAAATGTAGAAGCAAAACGCTTTGTTCGCAATTGTGGAATGTCTACCATATACCAGTGTCGATTAGCAGATTGCCTGCTTATTCGATGATAGAATGGGGATGGGGGAACTAGATCGTGTAATTCCTTGGCACATTCTCCGAAATGTATCCGATAAAATACCGAGAGACTAGCAACCTTGCGACGATGTCCCAAGCTTTGAAGCCTTTCATCGGCCAGCTGCTCGCTGTTAAAGAGCCTCTTGGCTCTTCGCTCAATGGTATCAAGAGCCTCAAGCTGGTACTTAGCTGAACCATCCCAAAGATGAGAACAGTACTCCATACATGAGCGGACTTGTGCTTGATACAAATTAAGCAACTGTCCTGGTGTGAAGTACCGTCTCACCTTTGCGAGGATTCCCAGCTTTTTGGCGGCTAGTTGGGCTTTTGACTCAATGTAAGTTCCGAAATTGAGCTTGGAAGTTAAAGTCATACCAAGTAACTCGAGATGGTCTGTTACTGGCAGGGATACATCTGGGAAAATTGGAGTCAGTTCAAATGGACTCCGCTTTGCAGAGAACAAACACGCCTGTGTCTTGGTGGCATTAAACTTGACCAGGTTGGCATCGCCCCAATCGGAGACTGCCTTTAAGGACAAGTTAAGACGCTCAACCATGGCCTCCCTTTGTGACTGGATTTGTGCTCCACTATCTCGTGCGTTGGAAACATAACTCTCAACAACTGTGCTGTCGTCTGCATACCCAAATATACCTAATATTTTTTTTAATTACGTCAAGAATTAATAAGTATCATCTAGGCAGGCGTACTACATCTTCGCCCGCATGAGCAGCGACTTTTTCGATAACTTAGCCATATAGATAAGTATAGATAGCCATATAAATGAGTAAGTTACATAGTTACAATATAACAATTATTTATTTTACTGTGTTCCTAGCTGTATAAGTAAGCTTGATTTGTATTGTTTATAATCTAATATATAAAATTCTCGTGTCACAGTTTTCGTTGCCATACTCCTCCGAAACGGCTTGACCGATTTTGATGAAATTTTATCTGTGAGAATCGGCCAACATCTATTTTTCATCATCATCATCATCATCACTTTTCATCATTATCAACGCGGGTGAAACCGCGGGGCGCAGCTAGTTTTTCAATAATTATAGAAAAAAATATTACAACCATTTTAATTGGCCCATTGTGTTATGCTTAACCTGAAAATGGTTAGATTTATAAGCTGTTGGTCTTCCACAGTAAAAATTAAATAAATAAATCATCGCTTTCCATCAGGTCAGATAGCGGTGAAATGCTTGCCTATCAAACATAAATAAAAAATATCTAAATAAAATGAGTAAAATACAGTTTTATCCACATTTGCTAATATTGTTAAGGTTTATATGAAAATTACCTAACTAGTCTCAAAATGTGTTTATAATGGAATATACATTCCGTCTAGCACATAATAATTATTTGCCAGTTTAGAAGCTAACAGAAACAAACGTCAAAATGGCAACCCTAACGTAGGTTATTACATTTCATTATTCTACAGAGACAACTTTTATGTATCAATGGTCGTAGTGTGCATTTAAATGTTTATAATAATATATAAGACAATCACTATCATCACCTTTTATTTTTCCTTATCTTCTTTGGAACTTATTTCCACTCATTCCCAAGGCAGTTGCCCTCGGAACAAAGAAGAGGGTAATGAGTAATTTGGGAGTTTAAGACTAGAGTGAACATGTATCTTTTAGGTAAGCATATCAATTATCTTCGACCGCAATATCGTTTTCTTCAGGTCAGAAAGCCGAATGTCTATCAGGCATAAAATCAAAAATCTAGTTATAGATCTATTGATCAGAGTACCTATTTGATATTAAAAATAGATAAGTACTCTGACCATGATAGAGTCTCTAGGCCATAAACACCACGCTGGCCGAGTACTGGTTTCATTTCAAGTCTTGACTTGTTGTTTCTTCACGATGTTTTTCTTCGTCATGATTAGAATTAGAATTTATTAGAATTCCTCACATAACTTGAGAAAGTCATTGGTACTACGTGGGGAGCGGGATTCGAACCAGATTGCGTAAGATTCAAAGTCGCACGGCAATATCGATGAGCCACGCTCGCCTCTAATAAATACATTATAGACCTCATAATAGGTTTTTTGAAAGCTTTGCTTACGAACGACCAATTTTATGCTATTTGTAATTATAAACAAAGCTTTTAAGAAACAACTTTACCGCTTTATCTCTGTATCACTTGATCAGATCCTTAGAATATATTAGAACAAATAGATCTTGACAATCTCGAATTAATATGGAACTAACTTCACAACACACCCTTTCAAATAAAAAAAACAACGGGTTGCACTCCGGGAGTGCCGGCAGAAGTGAAAACTTGAATATTTTTCGCTGCGCGGTAGAAAGAGAGGGGGATATTACTTCCTCTCCTTCGTCTTACAAATTTTCCGTATTACGAATTTTCGATCAGGTCACGTGTCCTGACGCGAGTTTAACATTTTCACCCATCCCAAAAAAGTGCACAAAGCCGCTTAAGAAGGTTCTTCGTCTTCATTGAAGGCGGGGGCTGTCAGCGGTGAGGCACGATAGATTACTCCATTTGTATAGATTTGTGGGCCAGAGCTGTGCCTAGTTTAAAGGGTTTACTTTAGCATCCCTACTAATATGAAGAAGTGGCGCTTTGTCTGTCAGTTATCTTAAATAACCATCTTTATTTCAATCAAAATGAATGACATTTGTACGTAAATTCTTGAAGACTTCTTATAGACTGGGGGTCAGTGTACCTACAATAGAGAAAACGAGGAACTTCACAAAAAAAAAAATTAATTACACTAGTCGTTCGCACTGAACTGAGATCTCACGCCAACATTTTGCCTAAAAGAGAAAAATTTTTTTGGAATGACTTGCTTTTTCTTTACAATGATGGTTTGATTTGTGTATTTGTTGTTCAAGTAAATTATATAACGAATGTTATACGTAACTTTCAACTTTAAATGTGAAGTCGTTTTTTAGATAGACCCCGAGACAAAATAGGTTTAAAAACAGTGACTTTGGTGGCCTTCCATATTGTTATTTACCAAGTTTTTTTTTAAAACTGGCTTCGAACTCTACTTGCAGAGCTCTTTTCAACGATACCCACAAAGGTAGATAAAAATTTAAAAATATTTTGCTCCACGCTTACGTGTATAGGTGCTTCCTTATTATTTTTATTTATATCATTTTAATTACCATTTCTGACTTTGGGCTTCTGAGAATTCTGAGAATTTGAAGTTATCCGCTTGTATGGTTTAGACGCTAGATGCCTCTGACAGACGAACGGACGAACAAAGTGCTGAACCTCACTCGCTTTACTAGATCAACGAGATTTACTGAAAACCAAAAAAGTTACTGCTATCTTTTCAACAACCGAACCAGGTCAAAACGTGATGATGAGTTATGGTGCTTAACTTGCACTCGCATAAATGTTAAATCTAATTGAATATGTCAGATCTAAATTAATGTAAGTTGTATTATGTTCACGTGTATACAGATACTATTATTATTATAACAAAAATAATATAGGTATACGAGTAAATCCAAAAAAAAATAGTATGTTTTATATTTTTACCGACTTCAAAAAAGGAGGAGATACTGCGTATTCCAGGTCTAGTGTGTTTACCAGCTTCGATCACATCGTCACTTACCATCAGGTGAGATAGTGGTCAAACACTAGCCTGTCAAAAAAAAAAGAAAAAAATTTTCGACTTTTAAAATATAATAATAATAACATAAAAGCAGCAATACTTATAACAATTTATCACTACTCTATTAAAACATCGACATAATTTTTATATGACGCCCAACGAGTACCTAGTAAAATGGAGTATGTCGATACCAAATTCCATGCTCCCACTTTGGAAATAAAAAATCACGTTATAATCTGAAGTAGTCAGGGCCCTAAAGAGGCTTTGTGTGCGGAAGTAGGTCGCAGCATCGGCCTGCAATGCGGTGGCGACTGCTCGTCATAACCAGAGCCGCACTCGCTGATATATTACCACATGAAATGAATGATTAAAACGAGCAATCTCGAATGAAATATCTAGTAGGAAGGTATAATAGGAGAACGGATTCGGATGAAATATTGTTACAGAGAAAATTTGGGCCGTAATGTCAGATATGTAAAGTTGCAGTCAAATAAGGTAGCATATGTTGTTGAAACTGTACTAAACACCCAATGACGGTAGTGAGTTCAAATAAAATAATTGAAACGCAAGCAAAGCTTAAAAAACCGACTTCATTGTTCATATTTTGGTTTTAATTTGACCGATTTTGATAAAATTTACTTATATGGGACCTCTAAAGTATACTCTACCAAACAAAAAAACATCAAAATCGATTCATAATTGGCGGAGATATCGCGTAACATACATATATAAAAAACTTGCAATCGAATTGAGAACCTCCTTTTTTGAAGTCGGATGAAAATAAAAACTATATATACAAAATATGGTTACGTCGGCGTCGCTTAGAGGGATCTCTTCCCAAATACTCAAAATATATTGAGTCGAACGCTAGCTTATCAAAAATTGAAAAAAGATAACATGAGCTTGCAGAGTTAAATAGCCAACAATGTATTTACATCGTGCTTAGATGACCACGATCAATCATTCTACTTATTTCAACCCACATTCAATTAATCATACAGGCAAGAGCATGTTATATAATAATATATAAGCATTATAAACAGTTTGGCAGGCAAAAGCCTGTATTAAATTATTTGCATTCGTTTTGCGTGTATGAACACTTACACCAGTGAGGTTTATATAGTGAGTGCTGAATAAAGCTGATCACACTTTACAATAATAAAATTATTTAAAAAACAAAAACAAATTGTGCATCTCTTTTCCTTGAGACGAACACGGTATCGCAGCGTAGAAAACCATAACCTAACCTACTACACCAACGAAGCAACAAATATATAACTCCATGTAGTAAACTTGGCACGCAACGTGAAACCTAGTAGCTCAAGCGATATAAATGTACATCTCAGCCCCACGTTGGGCGCCAAAATTAATGTTGGAACTTGGCACCAAAGCTTTATTCAACAACAACAATCTAAAAGGAGCTTTGGACCAGTGAGTAAGACGTCACTGTTTACTACGACTAATGATACAAAAATTGTTAAATCAAAAATGGTGTCCAACTGTCTATATATATCTCGCCAGAGAAAAAATCATGGTCCCTAAAAAGATGACTGGGAAAGAAAAATGGCATACTACCTACTAGCAAACTATCTGAAAATGATGACACATCTGTATAAAAAGTACCTATCAATGAATTAAACTATATCATATCAAATGTCATCATAAGCAGTCCAGAAACTAACAAAACGACAAAGAGCTTTTGAATTTGTAAATGAGTTTAATTTCTCACTATTCCTTGAGATGTGATGGTATAACTGACGACCCAGTTAGCGTAGTGGACAGGTCTTGGGTTCGATTCCCAGCAGGAGCAAAAATTCTTTCCCTAGGGATATTTGTTCTTCTGGTTCTGGGTGTAATGTGTGTGTGATGTGAATGTTTCCGGCACCCACGATACAAGTCTTTGAACTTAGTGTGGGCTGTGAATGTTAATGCGTTTGTTTTTGTTGTTTATAATAAACAAATTGAAAAGTTATCCATAATAATTAAGTCAAAATAAAAGAGCATCAATATACCAACTTGATCCGGCACTGCTTATATGCCGAACTGAATCTTTTATGTGACAGGTCGGCGTATGATGAAAGTGGAGGTAAAATGATTGCTGCCGTTGGCTGCTGGAATACGGTCATCTACGTACATTTACTACATAGACAATACAGCGATGATCCAGCTTTTCCTAGATTGTTTTATTATATTCGAAAAACAAAATAAAAACGTTATTCGTATTTTTTATAGATATACGTATATGTCTGGAGTTATTGCAAGTTTTCGCATATTGAATCTCAGTGTACAGCTTGTTTGAACATTATCATTAAATAACGGGAGCCTTTAATTCAGATAATAATATCTTTTACGCAAACATGTTCTATATATGTTCATGACTACATACATAATATATAACATACATACAAACAAACAAACGCATTCACACTCACAGCTCCACACTAAGTTTAACGACTTGTATCGTCGATGCCGGAAACATTCACATCACACCCAAAACCAGAAGCATACATATCCCTTGAAAGGAATTTGTGCTCCTACCGGGAATCGAACCCATGACCCACGGCGTAGAAGGCGAAGATCCACTGCGCCAACTGGCTACATCGTGCTAAAATCATATAGCCTTTTTGCTTCGCTGTTGTCGTTTAAAAAATAATTGAGAATTTACTACTGTCTTATATTTTATACAACACGTGCAGTACCTATAGAGAAAAGGGAGAAAAATAAGCGTGACTTGTAGAAGTTTACCATTGGTCGAGAGTTCTTTGTAGTCTGCGTTAATTCAACGATAGTTTCAAAAGTTTTCATATTATTAGGAATTTGCTTCGTGGACCATGGTGCAGATGGATTTTATTTTCCCACACTAAGTTGAAGACTTGCGTCGTGGGTGTAAAAACATTCACACCTCACCCAGAACCAGAAATTGCCCTTGGAGAGAAAGCTTGTTTCCGGGATTAGAACCCTACCCAATGCTTAGACGGAGAAAACTACAACTACGGGCAGTCTTAAAGAAATAAGCAAAATAGACGTAATTAAATTATGAAACAGGCCTAACTTAAATTAACCAACACTATATACCGCCATTGGTACGTACTGCACAATACTGCAGAGGGTGGTTTGGAATCGACAACTAGGCATAACAAAATAAAAAAATCTGACTTGTAAATCAACTGACGCGCGGACAGTTTAATAGTAACTGGTAAGTAAACTATGGCCCTCCGTAGACAGTTATGGTCAGTTATCGATTGTTATGCTCAGTTGTCGATTCCAAACCACTCCCTGCACTATTGTGCACTACTTACCAATGGCGGTATATATGAGTACATTCAGCAGAAATTCACCATTTTACCAAAGCGCATCGATACCTTATCAGAACGTTTCATAAGGTTTGACCGTAAATCAATAAAAATACACTTAAATATTAAACTCAGAATGTGGAAACAAAGCACTCCATCGTGTAGAGTTAGGGATGGCAAGCGACCTCCTTAACTGTGATATACCTGGCAGTGTTCACGGACGTCCATAGAGACCCTGTATAGAGGTAGGGTTTGTGTTGGTACATTTTGGATTTTTTAATTTGACATAGGCAAAACTGATCCAGTAGATCTTAAAGAGGCATGAAATTTGACACAGGGAGACTAGGTGATGATAGTTTAGGTAATATCACAGGACTTAATCGCGCTTTAAACTATTTTTATTTACCTCAACGTTTCGGCCAAGTTATTTTATATTATTTTTAATTATTATTTAAGAGTAAATTTCATAGTCTTATCATAATGTTATTTTTGTATTGTTTGATTAAATTTATTTCATGTTATGATACTAATTATTTAATATTTTAATTTTGCAATAAGTTTTGTTAGTTTGTAATAATGCGATTCAAATACAATGCCCTGTTAATAAGAAAATGAAATGAATAAATGAAATGAAATTTATGGTTTTGTCTGAAACCAAACCCGATTCCTATAGAATAGACGACCAGAGACTGAAACTCCACGTCAGCTGAGCAGTGAAAACCTATTTCAAATTGAAATGACCAAAAGAAAAATTAATCCTTCAGCCTAAAAATAAATACCGCTACGTAACAAGGATTCCTAAAAAGGGTTGAGCAGAGCCGTCTCGTCAAGAGTTCTCCAAAAACTGTAAGTGGGCAACCCTACCTACGTCATACGCCGCTAGGTAATCTATTTTCCTGAGTGTTTATTCATGCTCCAATTTATTGTCGCTCCACGATCGTATTTTCCAAAGCGACCTTATTTTCTAAGAAACGTGTTTTATGTGCGGGTGAACTAAGAAAATGGCAATATGGCCGTGTCTCCGCGTAAGTCGCTTTTATAGCGGTACATTAAATATGGATTGGCAATAGACGCATAATACGACCGTTTGAACTTGGAAGCTGTGATTTTGAGAGCGATGCGAGCTTGGGAGATCCAATGAATTTAACACATAGCTAATGTTGTTCTGTAAAGTACTTAGTACCGTTATTCTTTATAGAATCAAATGGGATCAGAGACTGCAACTGATGGTTTTTTTTAAGTTATTTGCTTAGACAAAGCAAATGGTACCAAGTGGTTAAGAATCATCTGTTTGTCTTATCTTTAACAGACATACAGATCTTTAACAGATAGACAGGTACAAACGGGACCCTACAATGGTTACGCGTTATAGGGTCCCGTTTCTAACCTTCAGAAAAGGAACCAGATTTTTAGGGTTCTAATACATAGCCCCTGTATTCATAACAAGATACGAGGATAGGTTTTAGTATTTTGTCTTATTTTGACTGAAGTATAATTCAATAAAGAGTATAGTTATTCACATGTTGATGTCTCTTTACTGCCAGATTCGCAAAATTACAGCCAGCTCGAGAAGAACCTGGCAAGAAACTCGGCGGCGTATTTTTCCATTAAATTTTTCTTCGAACAATCATAATTATAGATACATAAATTTTCTTAAACTAGGTATATTATCTATATTATGTAGTCGCTAGAAAGCGCTTGCGCAGTTAGTCTCCATGCATCCTTGTCATTAATGTAGTCATTCCTTTTATAGTAAGCTTTCATAATTATTTTGAACTGCTTCTTGGCTTATTTGGATGGTGTTCGCCTTCTAAGCAGGGGTATCGGGTTCGGTTCCCGACTGAAACACATGTTTTCTCCCCAAGAAAAGTTTGTGTTTCTGGTTCTGGTGGTGATTGTGTATGTGATGTGAATGTTTCCGGCTCCCATGATACAAGTCATCAAACTTAGTGTGGGGCTGGAGTGTGAAAGCGTTTATATTTTATATATTTTTATTTTCATAATAAAATGTTAAGCACCCAAAACAACTATAGTTTGTGTTTTTATATAAATAAGGCTAACACTTTCATTTAATTTATAGTAGTAAATATTCAGGCTTGATATAAAGCGCTTTATCACAATAAATAGCCTGAGAATGTACAAATAGTATTAACCAGCAATCCAATAAAAAATAAAAATAATAGCGTAGCTCGGATTAGTTCAATGTCTTGAAAAACTGAATACGCAACGCAGAGATAGCATTATGGAGATACTAAACGATACTACTTAACGTCCTGTGTTCAAGTGACTAAATAAAAATAAATAGTGGCAATACGCCATTTTTATTGTTTTTCTATGCTAAATACGAAAGTCTGTGTGTAAGTATGTAAGTATGATTGTTTTCTCTTCACGCTTTAACGGTTGAACGAATTTGGATGACATTGTGAATTTACATACTTACCTAGGATTAACATACAGGCTACTTTTAAACTTGATAAACGCGTGCGAAGCCGCAGGGCACGGCTAGTAAACAATTTATTGTAACATTTATTTGACAAACCAGAAAACAAAATTAGCAAACAAACGCTTTCACACTCACATCCCCCACACTAAGTTCAAAGACTTGTATCGTGGATGCCGGAAACATTCACATCACACACACATTACACCCAGAACCAGAAGCACAAATATCCCTTGGGAAGGAATTTGTGCTCCTACAGGACCCACGGCGATAGGCGTACCACGAAATAAGTTGGTCTCAATGGTTGGAATGTAGTCCCGAGATGTTTCTGGAATTTACAAATTACCCAGTATATATAAATAACTATATCTACACTCGGATTTGAATTCCCACATCATGTAGGATCCATTATGCGACACATAATTTCAATGCATATTGAATAAAGCAATTTGAGGGTACATCAATACGCGAGTACGCGACCTAGTTAAATTGAAACGGAGTTTAATTATGTACGACTGCATTTAGGTCAATTGAGTTTGTATAAGAAGTACCTAAAGATTTGTTCATTGGATGGCTACAATTGAAAGTCGCGTAACGATAAGTATTGGATGTCGGATACAGAAATAGTAAAGTCAAAGACAAATCAATGTACTACTAGTCGTTCGCGCCGAAAGGAGATCTCGCGCCTACACTTTGCCAAATAGAGAAAAACTTATGAGATTAATTGCTTATAGCTTTTTATCTTTTAATATAATTGTATGATTTCTGCATTTGTTGTTCAAGTTAAGGATATATCTGATATTATACAGTTTCAGCTTTAAATGTTAAGCCGTTTTTGAGATAGACCCCGGGACAAAATAGGTCTAAAAACAGTCACTTTTGGTGGCCTACCAAATTATTAATTTCTAACTTAGATTTTTTTCTAAACCGGATTCGTACTCTACTTGCAGAGCACAACGATACAAGGTTAGATATAAAATTAAAATTTATTTTGGTCCCCGCTTACGTGCCCCCTGAACATTTACGTCTAAGTATATCATTTTCATTGCCATTTCTAGCTTTCGGCCATATAGCTTTACATATTCTCTGAGAATTTGAAACTATTCGCTTGTATGGTTTAGATGCTAGATACCTCTGACAGACGGACGGACGGACAAAGTGCTGAACCACCCAAGTCAACTTAGAGATCTCGCTTCGACGATCAAAAAACTTAAAAAAACCATGCTGCGTAAAATGTGAACCTACAATGAGAAATATATTATCTCGTTGCTGTTATTAACATTCTAATGATATAATTATGTGTGACAAAGAACTATAATTATTTAGTAACAATTACAAAATTATACGGTAATAACTAGCTTATTTTGTAGAAAAAAAGAGGGTAGTAACTGTAATTTTGACTAGAAAATATGTCTCAGAGAACTTTAGTAGTCCTGTGGTCCCATTTTTTTACCTCCGTGTACCTACTTTTATGTAATTCCCTTTTCATTTCCTTCATTTTGATACCCTACGCAATATGTCGGGTTATTTTTTTTTATTTACATAATATCGCGCCGCAAATCTGCCATTTTTTTTTCTTTTTCAAACACCTGTCTTAGGACACTTGGAGTTTTAAGACGAATATAACTTACCTAATTATGTAGGTGCCTTAACTGTAAAAATCAAAGAATGGTGGTCGAAATTAATAGCCGTTTGGAAGATACGATGAAATAAAGAAATTCACAAATATATACAAGATACACGCGAAAAACATAACCCTTCCTTGGCAGTCGGATAAAAATGTGGATGGGCTGTGTTAAAGTTGAAGGAAAAAGAAAAAAATACAAGGTACACTCGGATCGAGACGAATGTAGAGATGATGGTTATAAAAAGATACTGAAAGAAAACCGACATACAGTCGGTACAATCTGGGTGTCTCCAAGTCTAGAACGAATCTCTTCTAGGCAAGCATGAACATCTTCGGCCGCTTCGTCACTTTTTGTCAAGAGGATAGAAAAAATGCTTGTCGGTCTGGTATACTAAAAAAATCTAGTCAGTAAAAGTGTACAAGGCGTAACGTGATCGCACTATAACATGCTATAACTTCGTAATTTTTAGGGTTCCGTACCCAAAAGGTAAAACGGGACCCTATTACCAAGACTCCGCTGTCCGTTCGTCTGTCTGTCCGTCTGTCACCCTGTATCATGAACCGTGATAGTTAGACAGTTGAAATTTTTACAGATGAATTGGAATTTGAACAGAATAAAATAAATATTTCAGGGGGCTCCCATACAACAAACGTGATTTTTTTGCTCGTTTTTTCTCGATATTGATAACGGCAACAGGTAGGCGCTTCAAATATTCACAGAATATTTGGTTATATATTCAGTTTAAAAATAAATAAATATTTAATGGGGCTCCCATACATCAAACGTGTTTTTTTTGCCGTTATAATATATTTTATGGTACGGAACCCTTCGTGCGCGAGACCGACTCGCACGTGGCCGGTTTTTGTTTAATTGACAAAAGAAAAATACGTGTCCAAAAATTTTGATAATGTTAATGACGTACTAAATATAATGTTTCAAGCATCTAGCCTATTATTACTTACCAATGATAGCGGTCAAACGCAAGCTTATATGTAATACAAAAAAATAATTGTCAAATGAGTACGCGGCGTCATGGACATGGGGACATCTGATAACGACGAACAAATTGAAACAAATAATTATTCGTCGCACCACATGAGAGATTTATATCGGAAAATTTAACTGTATAACTTAATAATATTCGTTCTTTACCCGATCGCCGGGGAGGATTATGTTTTGCGCGTGTATTTATTGATCGAGCGAAGCGAGATCTCTTAGGTGGCTTGGGCAATTCAGCACTTTGTCCGTCCGTCAGTCTGTCAGAGACATCTAGCGTCTAAATCATACAAGCAAATGTCTTTAAATTCTTATAGAATATGTAAAACTATGGCCCAAAGCCAGATATGGCAATTAAAGTTATATAAATGAAAATATTAAGGGGGCACCCATACATGTAAGTGGGGAGTAAAGATTTTTTTATTTTTATATCTTCTCTTGTGGGGTATCGTTGAAAAGGGCTTGGCAAGTGCAGTAGGTACGAAACCGGTTTTATAAAAAAATCTATGTTGAAAAATAAAAATTTGGTAGGACATCAAAGTCATAGACCTATCCCGGGATCTAAAACACATATTTAAAGCTGAAACTGATGTATATCATATCCTGTACATGAACAACAAATACAGAAATCAAACAATTATTACAAAGGAAAAAAAATCTAAGCAATTAACCTCAAAATATTTTCTGTTATAGGCAAAATGTAGGCGCGAGATCTCAGTTCGGCGCGAACGACTATATAGCTTAATAGTTAACTGTTAAGCACAAAACAGTGTTCAAAAAATAAGCTTAATGCTCTAAAGAATTATCTACCAGCTTTCCTGGGCGTATCTTGTATGTGAGTATATGTACTCGTATATTAGTTAATTTCTTTATTCCCTCGTATCTTCCAAACGGATGGATGAATTTCGATAGTTACGATATCGTTAAAAACCCAAATGTCACTAAAAAGGTGTTTAAAAAAACAGAACGGCGGATAGTAGTATCAAAATGAAGGAAATTGTATGATCTTATTCCCGGATCACCATTCTACTACCGAACATATATGCAGACGGCAACGCGGCATCCTGTAATGGTCATACCTATCATTCGTACGAAGCGTTTCGTTTCGCTCATTATAAGAACTGAAAAGGAATAAAATGCCCTGCCGTCTACTGTATTTCCCGAAAATAATAATGTAGGGTTATTCAAGGATACAGTGAATAGGTATTTACTGAACAAGCGTGATCCATCATCGACCGCATCGTCGCTTTCCATCAAGTGAGAATGTAGTCAAATTCTGGGTTATTATATTTATAAATATAAAATAACTAGCTTTTGCCCGCGGCTTCGCTCGCGTTAAGAAGTATTATTATTAATTAATTAATTAGGTATAGATCCCCTATTTTATCCCCTTGGGGGTAGAATTAATCAAAATCCTTTCTTAGCGGATGCCTACGTCATAATATCTACCTGCATGCCAAATTTCAGCCCGATCCGTCCAGTAGTTTGGGCTGTGCGTTGATAGATCACTATGTCAGTCAATCAGTCAGTCAGTCAGTAGACCTTTGAGTTATATATATTTAGATTAAAAAACTGACTTCGCCGCTTTATCATCGGAACCCTTGATCAGATTAAATGAATTAAATACACATTATTGAGGATAACTCAAAAACTACTGGTTAGATCTTGATCAAATTTAAATGGCACCACATGGCGAGCACCAGCTTTCATATAAAAAGAATCATCAAAATTACCACCTCGAAAAGATTCACCTAGAAAAAGTCATAAGGTAATACAGATTTAAAAAAACAGTCTAATTGAGAACCTCCTCCTTTTTTTAAGTCGGTTAAAATAAAAGGCTCTCAGACAATATCTTAGGATTGGTTACGTTGTAAATAATTCCAAACATAGAGAAGATTTTATAGCACAGAAACACACTTAAAGAGAGCGGAAGTATTCATCTTATATTTTTATCTTTATTGAAGCTGGCCTTGCGTTACTTTTGCGCTGCATGCCGCAATGATACATTCCAGGCTGGATTGTACCAATCAAATCCTGGACATCTATTTTATTTTATTTTATGACTAGCTGTCCCGGCGACCTTCGTTCCGCCTAACAGTCAATGAATGTGCATATTTAGGAAGCCATACCCGGCATGCGTTACAATGTCACGTGACTATATTATTACAACCTTCATGTTTATGTTTGCCTAGTTTGTGCCTGTTTACTTTACCAAATCCGTGTGACGTATGAGAAAATGGAAAGCATGTCGAAATGTAAAAAAAAATTTAAAGAAATGTACGTTCTTAAAAAGTATCCTATGTCCTTCTCCTGGCTCTAAACTACCTCCCTGCCAATTTTCAGCTAAATCGGTTCAGCCGTTCTTGAGTTATAAGTGGAGTAACCTTCACGACTTTCTTTTATATATATAGATGGGAACGCTACCCACTGGTAGTGGGCTTGAGCACTTGAGTTACCTATAAGCTCGATGTCTTGTAGGTAACTTAGTTCTTTGCTGTACATAGTTTTAGTTTAGTTTTAGGAAATATAGGCAATTGGCCCGTAGTTAGGCAAGAAAAGAAGACTCGGTAAAAAAAAAAAAAAAAAACTAATGATTACTTCTAATTATTTCAAACTAGCTACGTCCCGCGGCGTTGCCCGCCGTTTCGAGATCAAAACCTATGTGTTAATCCAGGATGTTAGCTACCTCCATACCAATTGCATCAAAATTGGTCCAGCCGTTTGAGTGCGAAGAAGTAATAAACATACAAACACACTCACAAACTTACGCCTTTTTAGTAGGAAGTAGGACCTATCCTACTTCCTACTAAAAAGGCGAAAGTTTGTGAGTTTGTTTGTTACTTCTTTACGCTCAAACGTCTATTCCCTAGAATAGGCGTAACTTACGTCATTGATGTCTAGATCGACAATTGCTTCAGTATCATTGGGAAACCTTCAAGATGTATGGAGGTCGTTCGTTGCCACGACCCACTGTTCGATTTATTTCATTCTCAATCATTATAGTTATTATTATAAAGCTGTATGATATTGAACTAAGAAATTGTTATATGCTCTACATTAGGCAAGAACTAGGCAACTTAGAAATAATTGAAGTACACCATAATATGGCAAACTTTGTCAAAATGAATAAATAGCCTTCCACTTGCAATGAGCTCTCACTGCCTCATTTTCACTGCTCGTTGGCTTAGTTGGGTGGCGTTCGCCTTCTAAGCAGGGGTATCGGGTTCGATTCCCAGCGGCAACACAAGTTTTCTCCCCATGGAAAATATGTGTTTCTGGTTCTGGTTGTGATTGTGTGTGTGATGTGAATTTTTCCGGTGCCCACGACACAAGTCATCGAACTTAGTGGGGGCTTGTGAGTGTGAAAGCGTTTATGTTGTATGTTTATTGATCCCTCTGA
Source organism: Lomographa bimaculata (assembly GCA_948107665.1). Lineage (NCBI taxonomy): Eukaryota > Metazoa > Arthropoda > Insecta > Lepidoptera > Geometridae > Lomographa > Lomographa bimaculata. The sequence continues at coordinate 7,951,093 of OX403604.1, read as the reverse complement.
ACATACTATTACTTATGTAGGTACTGCATACTACAAATAATATCTTGAAATGCTGCTGGACATCCACTTGTTTTAAAATGTCGCATATCGTCTATTGGATATGCTACCTTCCTTTATATGTTTCTAAACTACCTCGATATACTATTTGATTGTGTTTCGTAATACCTTTACTCATAAGTCTTCGGTATAAGAGAGAGAGATTACGTTCACGCAGCCCGCTGAAAAAATATCAAAGTACTAAACAAACTCGTATACACACCGCCTTACCAGTATACGTAATAAGTCTTCGGAACAGGAGTACATTCAAGCGGCCCGCTCGCTCGCTGAAAAATTAGCATAACACTATTAACACTAACCAACTAGTGTACGCACCACCTTTCCTGTACACGTAGTACTGTAGTGACATTTAAACTGCCTGTCGAAGTGTACAGTGTACACGTAATAAGTCTTCGGTATAGCAGTGACATACAAGCGGCCCGCTGAAAAAATATCATAGCACTACCAACTAGTGTACGCACTGCCTTATTCATAAGTCTTCTGTATAACAGTTCCATGCAAGCGGCCCAGCGGGCCGTTGGAAAAAACTGCATAACACTGCCAACTACCGTATTACATATACGCGTAACTACTATTATCTAAATAAAAATAAATAATAGCTGCTATATAAAGGAGATTCAAGCGGCCCGCTGAGAAAATAAATCAAAATCGTTTTTTCCCATGGGTCCCAAAGAGGCACTCATGAAAGTTAAGGACTCTACTGCCAGATTCGCAAGAAATTTCTATAAAAGTATAGCACTACCAACTAGTGTACGCACAGCCTTACCTGTAAACGTAATTCGTCATCAAGCGGGCCGCTAGAACGGCCACAACGTAGTCGACACGCAATCGCCGCGACGCGTACATCATATTTATACCCATAATTTAAAAAAAAATATTTAAAAAAAATCTCAACAGTAAACAAATAAATTCCCATGTTAAATACGAAAGTTTTGTGATTAAGATGGCTTCGAGATTAGCGAAGCTGTGCGCAAGAATTGTGTCGAGCACTGCGGTATTCATTTTACTAAGTGGTAAGTAGAAGTAGTAACTTAGACTCTCACGTGTCTACTAAGTTTATTGATAAATGTTCTGGAGCGGACACTTAATTTTTAGATGCGAGGTTATTAGAAAAGTTTGTGAAATATTATTTAGATAGTTTATAGCTGGAGTGAGTTGCGTGATTTTCATTTTAAATAGTATATTTTGTCTGTTTTATTTTGGTACTTAGTATGTTTTATATTGTAAAAATCACAACTTCTATTTCTTTTAATTGACTATGCCTGTTATGCATTATTTTTGTACATACATTTTATTTTTATTCTGCTATGTAGATGTTTTTAACCGACTTCAAAAAAGGAGGTTCTCAATTCGACAGTATATTGTTTTTTTTTGTATGTATGTTACGCGATAATTCCGCCAATTATGAATCGATTTTGATGTTATTTTTGTTTGGTAGATTATACTTCAGAGGTGGTCCCCCATATAAATGTTATAGAAATCGAAGCCAAAACCAAAAAATAAGCGGTGAAGTCTGTTTTTTTAAGCTTTGCTTGCGTTTAAATTATTTGTCTTTCATAAGTTAGCGTTTGAACACCGTCTCACCATGGTAAGTGTTAATGTGGTCAAGGACGGTAGGATGGAGGAGACTAGGACTAGAGTATCTGACTCTCAAGGATAGCTGATGGTAATTTTTTTAAGTTTTTTTTTTATGCTCGATAGGCAAACATTTTACTATAATCTCACCTGATGGAAAGCGATGATGTAGCCGAAGATGTAGCATTGCATAGAAAATACCTATTCACTCTTGACTTGAAGACTCCCAGATTATACCGTTCGGGGAACAAAAACGAGGGCAATGAGTTCCACTCCTTCGCTGTACGGACGATAAACGTAGACGCGAAACGCTCGTGTGATTTAGAGACAGATTTATGGACTGTATTTAGTAAACTAGTACATCTATGCTACGACAGTCTCACTACGACTATATTTAATTTTCAGATTGCTACAGAGTGTACCGAGCCAGGAGGTCTATTCCGGACATAGATTATCTTTACATCTACGTAGAAAACGAACGTAAAGCAACTAGCATAAAAGTCTATAACCACGTCCCTAAGAGAATTAAAGAACTTCCTATGAATATGTTTAAATCTGCTTTAAAAAATTGGTTGACTGAAAATGTTTTCTATAGTTTGAAGGAATATTTCCTTAAAAGTTTTTTGACATAGCATGAATTTAATATCTCTGACATTTTTGTAGTGTTCTTTATATTTCACAAACTAATTATAATTATTGTATCTTATTCACCATAAAATCCAAATATCTTTAATCTAAATAATGAAAATTTGTATGGCTTGTATAATCATATTTTGTGACATTGGACGCCCGAGATGGGTCAACTGTATAACATTACCTGCAATAAGAACTCGCGAATACTAACACTACAGTTTTAGCCAATAAAGAATTATCTTATCTTATCTTATCTTATCTTAACGATTTTATTTTATTATGAACCATCAAATCAACCGAAATGTCAACCAATCGACTGTCGTATCGACGTCGCATCAATTCGAACAATCGTAGTTTGACGACCAGAATAGACCTACTGGATAGGGGTACTTATTCATCAGTGAGATACTGTTTAAATTGGAATAAGGCGTTTTTATTGTTGTAGGTTGTGTCTTAGACTTGTCGAATGGACTAGTGCCCACTAATCCATTTGACAAACAAGTCCTCAAGTTAGAATGTTTGATGCCTGAAGGCGTCGAAGATTGCCTAACGGTGTCTTACGACTACCGGGTACGACAACTTAAAAAACCTGGAGAACCTCACACCTATGTTTTTTCCAACCAAGTACTGACCGTATTAAATATTGCTTAACCTTATCAAACAGTTATAGTTGATTTAAGGGACCCGCGCTACGAGTGTTAGTACGTGACATACCTACATACATTCTTATCTTATGACTGTTTATATTTACATATTTCGTTTATTTTTATATAATAATAATTCTAATAATAAAAGTACTAGTCACAAGACAAGATTAGAAAAGTGGATTAAAACAAATAGTACTCAAAAATTTTGTAAGCCGCTTGCCAAAGGAAAAGTGCCCAGAATACTGGCTACGTTTCCACGTTGAATAGCGATGCTAATTTTTTGTGCTAAATAAGAGATATAATAATGAATATATATATATATATATATATATAAATATATATATTATTATCTCTCTATTATTGAGATATAATAATGAATATATGTATAGACCACGAGACCGTTTTAAAAAATATATATGTTGGAAAAGCAATTGGCCTATATTTTCTAGAAAGAAGTGATATACAATTCAATTGCCGCTGTTTCAAATGGAAGCATTCCTCCTGGGATTAATAAAACTGTATCCAATCTAACTCTGAAAATTATTTATCTAACCTACTAAATGGCCCCCAGGTGCCATAGCTCGTTACCAGCTGCAATACTATGTAAATTATGCAATTGACCTAAATTATATGTACTTCGGCTTCGTAAAAAATAGTATTTTTAGGTTACTTCCCATGAAGTGACACAGCGGTCAAACGCTACACTATCTTTATATACATATATATGTATATATATATATATATATATATATATATATATACTAGCTGACCCGGCAATCGTTGTTTTGCCATATACATTATTTCTAGGAAATATTTTTTTAGTTCCATAAAAAAAAAGGGTTGATTGTAGAAGGGTGAAAATTAAGGGTTGTATGTTTTTTTTTTCTAAAACATAATAAAATAAAAATAAAAAAATATGCCCAAAAATTTAAAAAAAATGTTATGTGTGAACAACCCTTATCACTTAGGGGTATGAAAAATAGATAGTAGCCGATTCTCAGACCTACTGAATATGCATATACAATTTGGTAAAAATCAGTAAAGCAGTTTCAGAGGAGTAAGGTAACTAACATTGTGACACGAGAATTTTATATATAGATATATTATATAATTCTTCAGTACGTGAGTATGTGACTGAACTCCTCCTAAACGGCTGATCCGATTTTGTGTGCTCAGGGATTTACGGTTTAGGAAAAAAGAAAACTAGTTAGTGATAAAAAAAACTTACCGGACCCACCCAATACTTGACGTACCACACATACGTAGACAGTAGAAACATCGGTCCTTATGCATCTAATTACGATCAGGCTGAACTGTTGTTACTACCTATAATTTTTTTTATCACAATATGACCTACACCGAAAATAAAAATATATTCAAACGACTTGTCCATAGACACTACCTAAGAGACATTTATCCAGTTCTTAATTCTTAATTTCCTCCAAAATTGGATCCAATAGTATTATTATTACTATTTTTCTTTTACATATTCTTCATATTATTAAAAAATGTATCTATGTACATATATTATTTGTTTAAATATGTAATGTATTGTATATGTATGTGTATATATTGTGTATATATATATATATGTATATACATAGCGTGAGCCTTCACTACAAATGAGCTTTCAACGCTTTATATGGATGCATAAAGGCAAACTGCATAAGCGCTTTCTGCCGACTGTATAATTATTGTCATCTAGATATATCTACCTAGATTACAATAATTAATGCATGAGTAAATTGTTTGAAAAAAGAAAGTGAAATAACTCGCCCTCGAATCACTTGCCAGGTTCTTCTGGAGATTGTGTTGCTAATCTGGCTATTTGAATCATTAACTTTCATAAATGCCTCTTTGGGGCCCATGTGAATAAACGATTTTGAATATGAATATATATACTCGTACCTAAATTAATTTAAAGATAGTAAAATAACTACATTTATTTCTAGAGACACGCATACTTATCGTATTAAGTACATACCTAAACTACAATACCATACAAAAAATAAACATAAACGCTTTCACACTCACAGCCCCACACTAAGTTCGATTACTTGTGTCGTGAGTGCCGGAAACATTCACATCACACTCGCAATCACAACCAGAACAAGAAACACAAATTATCCATGGGGAGAAGACTTGTAAATCGAATCCGATACCCCTGCATAGAAGGCGAACGCTCACCCAATTTAGCCAAAGAGCAATTCGAAAACAGATTGTAAATATGTTTTTCCCTCTTTTATGGGATACAAATAATTGTCACTACCTTTTTAATCCGAAAAAAAATACAAAAAGCAATAATCCTTAGTATAATAATGAAGGCGATCGAAATAGACGACATTATTTAGGACCTCCGGCTCCGTCACGTAATTCGATCCATTTGGGGCAAATTACGATAAGCTACAATTATAGTTTGGAATGTAGGTTGTAAGCTATTATTGTTTTTAGGGCAGATTAATAGATATGTTTAAGTACTCATTTTAGAAAGGATAAAATAGAATGACTAATTTGATTCTGCCATAGCTAATTCTATAAAAAAAATTACGCAGCTTAAAAAGACCCACTTCGGAACCCTTGATCAGATTTAATTAATTAAATACACATTATTGAGGATAACACAAAAACTATCTACTTTTTTTTTTTTATTTATTTATTACCAAGATAAAAGTTTAACAAAATATTCAAAATCATGCATCTGTAAACCTCGTAAAGATTTGTCTAGATGCAAGGTCCTCTACAATAATATAAGCTTAGCAATAACAAATCAGTAACAATATACACGTGTAAAGTGAGTATTTTCTAATTATCCTTATTATTGAGTAGGTAGTCATTAACTTGTTAGAAATCTTGATCAAAATGGGAAGCACCAGCTTTCAAATAAATAAATAATTATTAAAATCGGTTCACCAAGGAAGTAGTTATGAGGTAACACCATCGAAATATTGATAAATATAGGTAGGTACACTATTTCAATGGGTAACACACATTAAAAAAAAAGTCGAATGGAGAAGCTACTTCAAAAAAGAGGAGCTTCTCAAATAGAGCTACGCTTAAAGATAATGTAATCACTCCGTTTAGCTACGCTCTTCACTGCTACGCTCAGGTGCTACGTAACCTTCCTATCAATTCTATATTGACAGTTCGTCATTGTTTTTGGAACGTATCAGATGACGACATATTTCAAATAAATCTAGCAACAACTGTCATGAGGAGTTTTGCCGCGAAAGTGAAAAATGGCGTTGTTGATTTTGTATAATTTTCCAAAACCTGTGATTCTTCAAGTGTTAATGTGTAATAATAGTGGATTATTAACCTTTAATACTTAGTAAACGTGCATAAGTGTAGGCAAATTTACAAAGTTGAAAACGTGGTTTTTGCTCTCGCTCCAAAACTCCAATAGAACTTCTAGTAAAGTTTCTACCAATTTACTAGACATGACTTGACTATGATTGTTCCTTGACTATTTTACTTGACTTTGACTATAACTTTTGACTGGGACTTTTGATATGAAATACACTAGAAATATAATTACTTGATACTGGCCAAATGCACAAGATTGCGAAGCCAAAATTATAAAAAAAGAACTGTCATTATAGTACTGACAAACAGTTCCATTTGTTAGTGGGCTTAAACGTTAAAACGGTTTTAAATTGATCGCGGTGCCGACGACGCTAAATACACATGCTTTCCATTAAATACATTATTGTTTAACAATCCATATAAAGACATTTACTGAACCCACAATACCAAGTATGCTATCAAAACAATTAAGCGAATGCATAAGTAAATAAGGTCGAAGCCGTAATAAGACTTAATAAGATTTAATCATAGGTTAACCAACGATATAGCACCATATATTATTTCCTAGTAAAAAGTAACCGAACGTAGCCTGATTAAAAATGCATACTGCTGCTACGTGGACGTACTCAGGTGACATTTTACTAGGGGAGTAAAAGACGGCAAACACTTGCCTACTTCGCTGTTAAAAAATTACCTCATTGTAAATACTAATATGCGAAAACAAAAGAAAGGGGATATAAATTGCTTGAAGCAAAATAATTGAATAGATTTACCAAAAGCGGCAAATCAGGATAAGATTATAGCCTGACGCAGATGGAACATTCTTATCTAAATAAATGTGTGTGTTGTAATCGCTTCCTTTAAACGTCGGAATTATCAGAAATTTGATTTTTTTTCTTTAACTTTTATGCATTCAGTTTTCATATACGAGTGACATTAATTCTAGGGGTATTCCTACAGTAAGACAGTACTTATTTTTTATTGAAGTTAAGTTCTAATGATTATTTGTAGTTACGGCCCTGAGTCGAATAACGAATAGACCAGCAGGAATAAGGTGGAATTCACGGGAAAAAATTTGCATAAAATAGATACACATCTAAATTTTGCTACCCCCACTAGCCTTACCCCCGCCCTGAGTCCACCGTTCGTACAGGTGAACCTATCATCAAGAATTCAGAGTAATTTACAGCGGCCTCCGTCGCAGATGTGCGCTCCCATGAACAGTCAACATTTGCCTTTCGAAGGCCTGCCTACCTATTTGTTTTACTTTAATTCCCTGTTGCGTTGTGCCACGGCTTAGTTTGGTAGGATGGAAAGATACTGGATACGGATGTGACCCAATTAACTGATTAGGTCTTCTGGGAGGATATGTACATAGGGCTTTGATGCCGCAATATTCGATAGCACGAAGGGACGTGCTATCGAATGCGAGGCATCGGTATTATGATTGTAATCAAAACAATGGTATGCTTCATCGAATGTCAAATAATGTATAATTTATGAACAACAATAAAATTGAGATAGATAGCGAAACAAAGGAACTGCCCGTTGGCTAAGTTTGGCGGGCGTTCGCCTTCTAAGGAAGGGTTCGATTCCCGGCGGAAATTAATTGTATATTAAGTGTTTTAAGGAAAATTTGTGTTTCTGGTTGTGGTTGTGATTGTGTGTGTGATGTGAATGTTTCCGGCCCCACGACATAAGTCATCGAACTTAGTGTGGAGTGTGAAAGCCTTTATTTATTTATTTACCTATTGGATTTACGGTCCCTTGAAGCTGCAAAAATTCAAGCTTTTAAGTCCAAGTCGCATATTTTGTGTTTTTTAACACGCGCATGTAGGTCTAGTAGGAATCATTTGTCAAAAAGCAAGGTCTCACAATTCAAATTACGGAAATCGTGTTCTTTGAATTAGCTAGTAATTTTTTCTAATTAATGTTTAATTATGATTTGCTTTAATTAACATTAAAATATCCGGATGACCGAGCTTTGCTCGGTTTTGGTTTTTGGTAGAATGTGTTTGAATTTGTAGCCTCAGAAAGCTCCATCTAGTATCGAGTAGAAACAGTTTTTTACATCAGTCATGGCGTAATAGATGGCGCTGATAGTTTCTTAAACCCGGTTTTTCAAATGCAGTTTGGGAACCGAGCATTTCTCGGACCTGGAACGTTGATAAATCTATTCCTTGGGCCGAAAAACCCCTAATCTGTAACTTTCATGAAAATCGTTGGAGCCGTTTCCGAGATCCTTATTACACATATATATACAAGAAGAATTGCTCGTTTAAAGATATTAGATATATCGATACATTTAGAAGGGAAACATTATCGTTTGAGGCGGGGTTGCCAATTTTTTCTCCTTCCAATGCTAATTTTTCCTTTTTAAATTTATCAATATAATTCTGCCTAGCATGGCTAATGCTATATAAACAAAGTCAATTAAATATATCTTTTGTTATTTATGAACATTCATATTTGTGTTTACTTATGTGGTTACTATTTATTCAGGTATATCAAGAATATTTTAAAAGCCCCAAGTCGTAGTATTTAATTAATACAAGGAAATATTTCATTCTGGATCTGCTGGCAGAACGTGGACACAGCTAGTGGAAAATCAATATTATAATAATAATAAATAAATTCCTTTATTTCTCAATACAATGATAGTACTAAAATAAATTGTGATAAAACTAGGCTTACGTGATCATCTACCTACGTTTACTCTTGAATACTAATTCACTCGGGGTAAACCTACTAATATTATGAATTCGAAAGCTTGTGTGTGTGAATGTTTGTAACCACGTATCTTCGTAACGAATAAACCGATTTTAAAGAAATGTTGAATGTAGATAGTTAAGGTTCCGGAATAATACATAGGCTACTTTTTAACTTAACGCGGGCGAAGCCGCGGGGCACGGCTAGCATTTTGCTAAATTAGTAAGTAGCAATACTACCGAGCGTGTGTTGTTCAGCGGCAGCACGTGCTACTTAAAATCTTACGAACCCTGGTTCGAATCCCGGTAAACCAAAGAATTTTCAAGTTATCTGCAGAATTATATTATAGTACTCGTTCTATTATTGAAGAATTGAAGATCAAGATTATTATTGAAGATTAAGTGAAGAAACCGCATTCTAATCAATTATTATTATATCCTAGAATCACAAATTTCGAAGACGTGTCATCCAACAACCAACACTTAACCAAGGTTTCTCACAAGGAAAAAGTCTGGGTAATAACCTAGACTTTGTCCTCGTGAAAGAAAGCTCTGATTCCCAACTGTGGGAACGAAATGGACTGATATGAATAACACATAACTATAAAAAACGTGTCAAAACAGATAACTATCTAATCAACGAGTTCGCCATTCCAAAGCATCTCAAACAAAACACCTAGTTCAGCGTTCCAATACATAACAGTTTTGGCCTAATTGATACCACTCTGAATAGCGGCCAGCTGTAACATGAACTAATCACAAGCGCAATCAATCAGAGCAAACAGCTTGCTAATTGCAAACAACAATTTAAATTGCAAACAGACTTTACAAGCGGGAAGTTATGGATTTTATTATTGGCTGTGCGAGTTTGAGATGTGTAAGATGTTGACAATGTATTAATAAGCAATAGAGAATATGCATGAGATGTAAATGTATATATTGGTCAAGTATTATTATTTTGAATCTATATAGCCATAGAATTAAATACCCTGTTAGCGTGGTGGGCAAGTCTCTGCCCGCTGCGCCGTGGGCGGATTCCCGTCAGGAGCACAACTGTCCTTCCCAAGGGAGATTTGTGCTTCTGGTTCTGGGTGTGATTGTGATATGCTAATGTTTCCTAACCCACGATACAAGTCTTTGAACTTCGTGTGGGGCTGTGAGTGGAAATGCGTTTGTTTGTTTAACCTACCACATTATTTTATTATTTAAAAGCATTGTAACAAATAATAATAAATCAAACAGTTGTGTTTATGTATGTATAAGTCCAACAAAATGTTTTGTCATGTTAATTATTCTCATTTAAGTGAATGTAATTCGAGAAAATAAAAAATGATCTTCAACCTCAAATCATACAAATTTAAAAAACGTTCGCCTTCGCTCCAAAACTTCAATAGTTCTAGTAAATATAATATAATAGTAATAGTAGTTCAAGTAAAATGACTACCTACCACTTCACAAGGATATGAAATGACCATGACTGGACCTTGACTCTGTTACTTAACTTTGACTGTGACTGGAATTTTTAATATGAAATGTACTTGAAATATCACTGGCTAAATGAATAAGATTGCGAAGCCAAAACTAAAAAAAAAAATGACGGACGTCATAAAAGTTATTATTTTTAACCTTCAGATATAGCTAAGAAGAATTACACCCATAACATTATTTTATTATTTAAAGGTTTTTTTGTATGTAATTAGGATTATAAAGAAAAATAGGGACAAAATGTAATAAATGACTCGTGACGTAAGTTTTTGAAGTCAATGATAGGTCAACTCTCCTTGACGGCTGTCGTGATTGGTTCGTGGATATCATAGAACGGACGTCATAACTGCGTTTAAAATGCTTGAGTGATATTTTTCAAATATTTATTTTTATATGAAATGTAATATTTTATTTTCTGCTATGTATTAACGTAATAAACAATCGATGAAAAGCATATTCCCTATATGCATATGCAAGGTGCTATGTTGCCCATAGCTGTCAGTGTGGTACTGCTGTTGACCACCTCGGTCACCACGGCCTCTCGTGCCAGAAAAGTGCTGGCCGAATTTCCCGCCACGCCAGCCGCAACGATATCTTTCGCCGGGCTTTTACCAGTGCCAACGTTCCAGCCATTCTCGAACCGAATGGTCTGATGCGTGACGATGGTAAAAGACCCGACGGCATGACTTTCATTCCATGGAAGATGGGACGGCCTTTAGTATGGGATGCAACTTGTGTCGATACTTTAGCTCCGTCACATCTTCCTGAAACACAGAATGGGGTTGGCGTCGCGGCAACTTTTTTTTTTTTTTTTTTATTTGTGACAGGCTAGTGTTTGACCACTATCTCACCTGATGGTAAGTGACGATGTGATCGAAGCTGGTAAACACACTAGACCTGGAATACGCAGGCTCTCAAGGATAACTGCCGGAACACCGTATTTGGCTTGGCGGCAGACTTTCAACTTGATGGTGGTAAGCTACTTTGGTAGCAAGCCAGGCGAGCAACTCACAAAATGCTCTACCACCTCTCAAATGTCACCTGATTAGCACCACCCGGGGACCACGTGTAGGGAGTCAGACTTAAGGGGTATCCTCCTACGGACGTGGGTGACTCAGCCCCCAAAACGCAACTCTCTGCAACTTCGGCAGAGCAGCGCAAACGGCGAAAATATGGAAACCTTGGCAGTGGTTACATATTTGAGCCGTTTGGTGTTGAGACTCAACGCAATTTAACAAACAATTAGCATTGCAATTCAGAGAGGCAATGCCGCCAGCATGATGGGAACGCTACCCACTGGTAGTGGGCTTGAGCACTTGAGTTACCTATAAGCTCGATGTCTTGTAGGTAACTTAGTTCTTTGCTGTACATAGTTTTAGTTTAGTTTTAGGAAATATAGGCAATTGGCCCGTAGTTAGGCATGCATATGCATATTCCCTGTTCTTCTTTGTCTTAATATTCTTTTTCATACATTTTAATTACCATTATTGGCTTTGAAGATTTTCGCTATGTAAATAATCAAGATTGATATTAATGTAATGTCATGAATTGTATTGTAACTGAATTTCAATCTCAATGATTGTAACCTACATGTCACTACTTTCCGAGCAACTGTGACGTAATGAAATTATGTTGATCAATACCGTAGTATACAAGAGTTTACAATATAACGGTATACTCTTGGATATAACTATTGTGTATATATGATGTAGGTATAGGTATCGTACGTCCGCATACCGGGCTTTAGAATCGCGCTCGGAATTTACAGATCAAATGTAAAGCTTCTGTATTTTGTCAACAGAAAGTCCCTTTTAGAGTTTATTTTTTAAGAAATACATTAATGTATATACCAGTAAACTGAATCTTTTTTATATAAGTATTCGGTTATGTTCTCGTATAATTCGTGTGAAAAGCATGCGTATCAAAATAATTTTGTAAAAATGGTTTAATACCATTTGTAGGCCAATAAAGTTTGGAAAACACTCTCGAGTCTCAGCAAATAAGGAAAGATCCTTTGGACGGATACATAGAATCTACGATGGTTATTTATTTTTATTTATGATAGGCAAGCCTTTGACCTCTATATCAACTGATGGAAAGATGGTGTACGATTGCCTAGAAGATACCTGTTCACTCGTGACTTGAAGACTCCCTGATTGTTCTTATCGGGTAACAGACTCGGGTAAGGAGTTCCACACTTACGCATAATGAATGTGGAAGCAAAACGCTTAGTGCGCACTGCTGGAATATTTACCATAAATCGATGTCACTTGGCTGTAAGTCTAGTTATCCAATGGTAGAAAGAGGATGGGGAATTAGATCATGCAATCGCGTGGCACACGCCGAAATGTTACTTATAAAATACATAAAGGTTATTAAAGTTCTACGTATCAGTACATAAAGTTTGTGAATCACTCGTACACACACATCACAGCTCACAAGCCACTCAGCGCCTTCCTCTCGAACTGAGGGTCTGGATCTTCCATACAGAAGCAAACGAAACTGGTTTCAGTTCTCGCTAACGAACAAAATTCGAAATAGACTCAAAAAAGAGTGAAGCGTTTTCGTAGAAGGCACGAATTGTACATGAAGTTCAATTAATCGCGTGTGTAATTCTATCCACCCAGAGAGAGCAATCAACACTCGCAAGCCAGCAGGAGTGAATAAATGATGGTCGCCGCAGCGCTCATTGCGCGTTGAATTACTTACCATTGTCGGAAGCGGACGTATTGTTATGGCCTATTCTACACTAAATCTTTCTATATGTATATTGCCCATGTATTTGCCGTTAGAGATACCTAGTTTCCACGCAAAAATCTTTTGTTTTTGCTAGGCAAGCTTTTGACCACTATCTCACCTGATTGAAAGTAATCTCACCTAGAAGATACCTATTCAATTCAGTCGAATTTAAAATCTCTTTTTTATTGAAGTCGGTTAAACTAAAGGTGTACTGGGATACTAATCGTCAAAAGCGATTTTCTATTTAACCTTTGGGTAAAACGCAATGGATAATTCTGAATAATTATAATAACTTTTCACAGATATCCTAACTCAAACAAAAAAATAAAAAGTAGATATAACTAGGTTACACATGGTTTAATTGACGAACTGTTACCAAAGTGGCTGGCCCACAATGTCCTCTGCATCGTAGTTCCTGGGTTCGATTCCCGGCAAGAGCACAACCTTTCGAAGCAACATTTGTGCTGGTTCTAGGGGTAATTGTGTGAGTGATATGTACCTAAATATTTCCGGTACCACTTGGTACACACTATACATGTCTTTGGAGTTAGTATGGGGCCATGATTGTAAATACGGTTTATTTTTTGTTTTGTATTTAAAACATTGATGAAGATTGTAGGTGGACCACATAGGTACACACACAAAAACTGTAAAACAAAAATGATTTCAAAATCAAATGCTTTCAGATATATGGGATAGGTTTTCCCTCGATTTATGTTCTTACATAAATCGAGGGAATACCTATCCGATATATCCTTCTGTTCTCTTGAACAGAGGGAATGATCAACACTTGGCACGGGTAGTGGCATGAATAAATGATTGCGCGCCTCAACGTACTGTAGATGTACAATGCAACGAGAATTTACTAACTTGGTGCCTAGATATTCAGATTCTACGTACTTCATATACAGTAGGATAGTGAATCAAGTGAATGCTTCGATCATTAATACAGTATTCATGGTCAAAGAGTGATTGCCAGAAGGCGTAAGTTGATCATTTTTATTTGGTTATATTACATAACGGAATCTTTGATACTTTCGCCGAACAACTAATCGATATTGGCAATCCTTTTAGACCTGGGGGTCTAACACGGGTCATGATCATGCACAAATACTTGATTTTGTTTTGTTATTTTCCATATGTTAGCTGTGAGTAAATGTATGGATGAAAACGATAAGTATTCCAGTCGCAGTCGATTAAACAATACTAGACAAAAACGAACAGAACAATACAGGGGATTCTATTTTTACACCAGCTGTTATCATTTTCCAGGAGAAACATCAGCCGAGGAACCTAGGCGTTGCTACTGGTGCGGCCCGCTTGCGGATCAAGTCCACCGCAGTCAAATAGCACCGTCTTGCAGCATCTTCGATCTTGAACAACACGAGACTGTCTGTGACAAGGGATACACGCATTGCGCCATCGTCGCTACTTCACCTCGTAAGTATTAAACCACGTTTTAACCACGGAATATAATAAAGGCTCGTGGTTTTTACTACAAATTTCATATCTGGCACAATGTTTATTTACATGTGTTCAAAATATTTCCAGGTGTATTAGATATAGTTGTACAACTTTAAAACCTACACACCACCCTGGATTGAGTAACGCGTACTGCTTTCTCAAGTTATGTGAAATTGCACTTTGAAAAGCTGAACTAAAACTCGAGTGTTCAATTAAGAGTAGTTTATCCTTCAGTGCTAAAGGTTAAAAAATAATAACATCATTGAGTAAGTTATAATGGCAAATAAATACCGGAATATACAACCATCACTTATGATGGAAAGCAATGAAGCGCTTGAAGATATAGCACGCTTGTCTAGGATATACCTGTTTACTCAGACTTGGAATACTCCCACATTATCATTCCACTCTTTTACTGAATAATGTATAATGCATATAAACATATTGACTGTGGATTTACATAGCCCAATTTATAAAAATGCAAGTTCTCTTCTCTAATTTATTTCTTATAAACGAATTTACTCTAAATACTCATTACAGCATACGACGAGTCAAGAATATGTGTGAAGTTCTACCAAGACGAATGTTATTCCCTGTACTGCAACACCACCAAGGCATGGCGAATGGTGTGCGCCTGCCAGGGCGACCTCTGCAATGGACCCAGAACAGAACGAGAGCTCACAGCTTTCGCCATCGTCCCTTACCGCAAAACCACTAAAGCCCGCAACAAACGCGCACTCATTTCAAACTTCATCAGCGTCAAGACCAAAGCACCGGCTGAAAACAACACCATAATCATCATCAACAACAAAACAAACAACCTCAAAAACGAACAAACAACAGAATCTGATAACGCAACAACTGTGCAAAAGCATATCGAGGATAACTTGATCATCGAACACGGGACTGTTCCAAATGTAAGCTTCAATCAGGCTATAGGCAAAGCTGAAGAAGATAAAACCACCGATGCGTCGCCAACGATGCCTGCTACGGAAGAAAATCTTGACAATACAAAAATGGCAAAACTCACTCCTATTTTACAGGTCACAACATTAGCAGAATTCGTCAAAGAAACGCATGGATCTGAAACCACGCTTGCATCTGTCAGCACAATATCAATGAAACCAACAAGCATTGAGATAGAAGTAGCTGTTGTCCACAATAATGTTTCACCTGATAAACTACCGCCAGCAGAAGCATTGCAACAAAACGTCACTCCAACCAAACCTATGGAACCCAGAAACATAACGACAGTAGTGATGAGCACAGAGAATAACATTATAGAAACTACAACTCTATCTAACGAAATGAGTAAACTAAAGGGAAAAAACATTGGAGCACAACACTTCGCTCAAACAATAATTATTGTCATCACATTTTTTGTTCAATTTTGTCTTTAAATTAATTTGAGTAAACGTTTCAGCTACTAATTGGCATTGATCTCTAAAAAAGGAGCTTTAAATAGTATTTATTAATGTTGAAATGTTAAGTGTACTGTGGATAGTCATTGTGATATTAGTGTGTAGATGTAAATAATTTAATTTAGCTTTTTCATGTGATTGGCTTTTGAAAGGCACGAAAATTAAAAACAGCACATATAATCAACATAGTTTTATTTTGATATATTATTTTGGTGTCATACCCTCTTACAGCTGAGGTACTTAAGCCCTACCTAAAGCGACGAAATCATCCTTTTCTTATTATTAATGTCTTATGGGGCAATAGGGCACCCTATGGCCACGGGTTTAATCCCTTTAGATGTTTCGTTTCTAAATTAACGAAAAATAAAAGTATCATGACTATAAAAACAAAAATCAATTGATATATTATTTATTCAAAACTAAAATCATAGTCCTTAGATATTTGTCTTCCTTTAGACTTATGTTCTAAACTCTTAGTTCCTTGAGCATACGCTTCGTTTATATCAGATTCAAACGGTTTGGCAAACCTTTGTTTTTTAGGTACCGGTCCATAATAATCATATGTTGGAGGAGGAGCTATTTCTGCACTATTCAATTGATTAATCATTCTATCAGGCACATTTCTCTCTTCACAATCATCATCACTAACTTCGTTCATAATAGGTGTCGGTTCTTGTGCTTTGACAAAGTTCTTGTATTTAACTTCCTTCTTTTTTGGTGGTATTTTTTGCTCCTGGTTTGTGACTAAGGCATTTATTTGATCGTTTTGTTTCTTCGAAGTAAAATAAAGACCTTTCTGATCACTAAGTTCCTCTATATCTGGTGGTGGTGGAGTAGGAGCTTTGGGTCTCACGTCTGACCACGTCTTATTTGTTTTGATTTCTCCATCATCTACCTTTCTGCCATGATCATCAAATGTGTAGTCTGACTTGCTACTACTAGATGCTTTAGGAGGAGCGAATTCTTTAATCCTTTTATCTCTTTGCTGATCAACATATTCCTCTTGAGTCATCTCTCTGAATTTCTTGACTTTTTCATCAACGCCTTCTTTCCCGAGATCCCACTCTCTGACGTAAACTTCTCGTAGCTTCTGTCTCTCTTTTTCGAGTTCCTCTTTCTTTTTCTTATCTTCTTCTTTAGCTTTAGAGTCTGCTTCGTCTCTTTGCTTCGTCAAAAAGTCTAAGAGGTGTTCCGCGAAGTCTTTTGCTGATTCTGAAATTAAATAATTCAATGTTACAGTTACAATGTTTTGTGTAATTATTCCTAAATATCGCTTTTACAGTTAAGCGCTATTAGATGTTGCTTCTAATGTTATAATGTAATCAGTATATTGGTTATATATAAGAGATTTCAAGCAGATTAGCCTTGATCCAGCTTCTTTTACCCCAGCTGCCATGATTTTCTGTTATTTTTCTATTTAAAGTACCCCTGACCCAAAATAAATTAGTTTGAAGCAGTTGCCTGTATGTATGTGTGTCTGTCAGACGAATTAGGTAGACTTAATCTAAACCCTGGAATAGGACAAAAGCTACTTTTTAACCGACTTCAAAAAGGAGGAGGCTCTCAATTCGATTCTATTTTTTTGGTGTGTTACCTCATAACTTTTTTTCAAGGTGAACCAATATGGATGACGATTTTTTTCCTTTGAAAGCTGGTGCTTTCCATGTAGTCCCATTTAAATTTGATTAGGATCTGAACAGTCGTTTTTGAGTTATTCTCAATAATGCATATTGAAATAAATTAATCAGATCAAGGGTTCTGAAGATAAATACGGTACAAAAACAGTCTTTATCTTCAGAATCTTGCTTGCATTTAAATTATTCTATTTATAGTACCCCAACCCAAAATATATAAGTTTTAAGTAGTTTTCTGTATGTATGTCTGACGAATTAGGTAGTCTAAACCGTGAAATAGGACAAAGTCTACTTTTTACATTGATTAGTATGAGCACACATTAAATAGTATGTTTCAATATATCTTACCCTCAGGTTCTTCAGGTGGTAGACCAGCCCTCATCCTCTGTCTCGCTCTGGCAGCTTTGACCCTCGCCGCCATGATGTCCTCTCGTTTTTTCCTCAGCTCCTCCGCCTGCTTTTGAGCTTGGAGAGTGGCTTCCCGTTCTTTGATGAGCTGTTCCATTTGCTTCTTTCGTTCAGTCTCGTCTGTGCTGAATGAGTAGTAGCCGACACCGTGGATTCTGGCCTCTGCAAATGTTACTTACGTTGAGAAATTTGACTCGGAATATAAAATAATAAACGCTTTCACACTCACAGCCTCACACTAAGTTAGATGTCTTAGGGGTCCTCCATTAGTCATGTCAGGCTCGAAAGAGATTTTCAAAAAATATTAGGAGGGAAATATCACTAGGAGGAAGGGAGGATGTAGTGAGATATCACGTGTATATATTTGTTCTTTCAACGCGCGATTTCTAAACCGAAAAGAGGAGCGTGACTTACTAAATATATTTATGTACCAGTAGAAATGTATGTTTTTCTAATGTTTATTACCTTTTTTATTATTTTTAGGCCAGTCAGATCAGGCACCACAGCAACCCTAATGTCGTTATGGACATTTGTATCGCGGTGCTTAATTTTTCAGAATTAAATTAGATTATACTTGTGAATCTGTATTTAAAGATAATATTCAGATTTTTTTTTAAAGACTTTGTACCAAAGAAATACACGTGATTTCTACAACCACACCACGTATCACCATGGGGAGAAGGGGGATTTAAAAAGTTGCTAAAAAATCAAGTGATTAATGGACGAACCCTTATGTCGTGTGGTCCGGAAACTTTCACATTACACACACAATAACAACCAGAACCAGAAACACAAAATTCCCTTGAGGAGAAACACACAACATTAAAACTAAAAAAATCACAAGTTTTGGAAAACAATATATTATAGACAGTCACTTTTTTACTTTCACTCCAAAACTCAAATAGAAGTTCTAGTAGTCTTACACTATACTGGAGCATAACTTGACTATGACTTAACCATGACTCTTTTACTTGACTGTGACTTGTGACAAGGAATATATGAAATACTCAATTTATTAAATACTCAATTATACTTGAATAATATTATTTACTTAACACTTGCTAAATGCACAAGAAAGAAGAAAAAAAATTTTAAAAAAATACGTGAATTAGCGTTGAAGTCAAGGTTGACAATGGTCAGATCTAATAAGGAAGTAGTATGATACAAACCATCAAATAACAGATCCTGGTAGTGGATATCCTTATCCTTGGCGAGCAGATCCCTTTCCTTCTCCTCCCACTTTTCCCTTAAAGACTGCAGGTAGTCGTTGGTTTTTTGTACCAATAGAGGCTTTTCTTTCTGAGGCTCCTGCAAAATGTACAGTTACATAAAAAACCGGTCGCCTAACCCAGGAGTCGGCAACCTGCGGCTCGCGAGCCACATGCGGCTCTTTGGATGTAAAGCTGCGGCTCTTTAGTTCCGTACGCAAACAATATTTATTTTAAAAAAACATTTAAAAACGTTCTAATTCGATTAACGAGGATTAACGAGCGCCATTTCTATCGAACCATTAACAGGCCTCCAAAGGTAGCAAAAAGTACATTAATACAGTTGAAACAAGTAAATTATGGGATGATTAGATAGGTATAACGCGTGCATAGCGTTTTCTATAGGATACTCATAGTACAGTGGGTATTATTGTTGGCATTAAGGATTATTGTAGGCAAGAAAAAACTTTGAGGCTCTATAAAACTTTGAAATTTTATAAATTGTAATTTTTTACTCTTCCGACTCAAAAGTTTGCCGACCCCTGACCTAACCTAAATGTATAGTATGTAAAAAAACCGGTAACCTAACGGTATTTATTTTTTTCGAACACCTGTTCAAATTAACTAGCTTGCTTGCTTACTATGCCCGACAACATCATCTTGCCAACAGGAGCTCAAAAGCTAACGTATCAGACTAAAAAAAAAGGAATGTTATAAAAAATTAAGACATCAAACTAGTGGCTGTTGAGTCACCAGCATTCTTAGGGAACACTCGTGACTCACAGGAGCCACGATTATTGATCGGCAGTGGCACCACATGCAGGCGAGGTCGGCTTGGTGTTAAATTAAAAAAAAAAGTTAATAGTTTTAGAATATTTTTATGAAGTGACTATTTTACCTGACTTTCTGGAGATTGTTCTTCCTCTGGCTCCGCCTGTTCATTGAATACGACTCTCTTGAGGGCTTTGTCTCTTTTCTGGAAAGTATCCAGGTCTGATTTGAGGCATTTCCGCGTCCTTCCAAGGCAGTCTGTGAACTCAATCCTAGAAACAATGGAAACAATCGATATATCATTGGTATCATTTATATAGCTTCAAATTCACCCTCATTTTAGCATAACAAAATCGTACTTATACATATGTATAGTATCTTAGATATCAATATGACTAATATGACCGTATAATATAACTAAGTAAAGTTTGCAATAATTTTATCCAGCATTGGTCTTAGGTATAACTTAAATTTATCAAACTCAGTCAATTAAGATTAACAAAAATGAAGGCCTATAGATTTTAATGAATAAAAAAATATATTTATTTAAATTTTTGGAGGCGGGTTTTATGGCGCGAAAGTTAAAAAATGGCGTTGTTGATTTTGTATAATTTTCCAACAGTGATTCTCGCCTTTGCTCTAAAAAAAACGTGATTTTCGCCTTTGCTCTAAAACTCCAATAGAAGTTCTAGTAAAGTTTCAACCACTTCACTAGGGCATGACTTGACTATGACTGGACCTTGACTCTAACTTGACTGTGACTGTGACTAGGACTTTTAATATGAAATACACTTGAAATATATTATTAATTGAAACTGGCTAAATGCACAAGACTGCGAAACCAAAATATTTTTTTTTTTTAACTGTCTATGCAAATGTTTGACTACAATCACACCTGATGGAAAATGACAATGTAATCCAAGATAGAGCACCCTTGCCCACTAAATACCTATTCACTTTACTTTTGAATTGTACCTTTCGGGAAATACAGATGTTGGCAATGCATTCCATTCTTTTGCTGTTCTATATATTAACGAATGCTCGAAACGTTTCAAGATGATGCAAACTGGAAATATAATTGTCAACCATATATGGACAACGTTAAAAGTTAGTTAATTTAAAATTACCATTCCTCAGAGTCATTTTCAATAACAACAACTTCATCTTTCTCCTCATTCTCTTCCAGTTCAACTGGTTTCTTGATTTGTTCCTTAACCTCATCATCTTTTTTTGTCTTGAAATCAACCAGAAACCTGCCAGCAAGTTGTGAGTTACCAGCGCCATCTGTCAGATGTTCATAAAGCTCTGCTTTTTTTTCCAGTGCTAATCTGTAACGGAGGGAAATGACAAATTAGTAAAAAAATATTACAGTTATAGCACATGTGGTTTCTTTTTTTTTGTTTATATAAATTTGAACTGCTCGTTGGCTTAGTGGTTGAGTTCGATTCACACACGAACACAAGTTTTCGCCCCTAGGAAAATTTGTGGTTCTGGTTGTACTGTGTGTAGGTGTCTGTGTGTGGTAAATTGCAAGTTAAATTGAAGCTTTAAACTACCTTCAAGCCAGTCTCCAATAACTAAGTGAATATGTAAGTACTGATAAAACAGATTGTGTGTGCGATGTGAATTTTTTTGGCACCCACGACACAAGTCATTGAACTTAGTGTGGGACTGTGAATTCTTTTATTACCTAAGTTTTCATGAGAATCAAACACTACAAAATAAACTAATCGCAAAGAAGAGCATCGTACATGCTCAAAAACTAGGTTGACAATTTTGATCAAATGACGTGAGTAGCTGTATTTTAATAATATAAATTTTCAACACCAAATAATCATATGTGAAGTCTCATTCTATTTCAGGAAACATAATTTATTTTTTAATAATTTTTTTTCAATGTTTTTCTCTAAGATGTAGATATTAGCCATGCATAAAATTGGATGTGCTATATTGATACTTCTCTGACATTAGAAAGAAATAAACATTGTTCAGAATCACGTCACTTTATCTTGGTAGACAATCACACTAATATTATAAAAGTAAAAGTTTGTGAGTTTGTTATGACTGGACCAACTTGATGAAAATTGGTACGGAGGTAGCTGACACTCTGGATTAACACATAGGCTACTTTTTATCCCGGAATTTCCACATTTCCAAGATACACGCTTAAGGCGCCGGGTAGTGGTTGATTTGCCCATACAATCGTAATACCGAAATGATTTATAATTCAAGCATATAACCACCATACCGTGCTGTTATTCAGATAAAAAACGTATTAATCTAGGTTCCTGGATAGTTTTTATTCCAAAATAATTACCTAAAACGAAATATAAACCAATTGATTTTCACACATTATTACGACGTCAATATCGCATCTTTAACTTATTCGTTTTGTATTAAAAACTAACACATTTCTTTCGTCATTACAACAGGAACATAGACTATCATTTCAAGGTACTATTAATACAAAAAACAATGGCTAAACATTACATTTTCATTCATAATTTTTGGTATTACGGCACCTATTATAATTGTTCGTTCGGTAGTGCTATCGCATCAAGCATGGGCACAGTTTGCAAGTTAAACAGAGACAGCCTATAGACTCGTTCAAAGCCACCCCGGCCTCTTAAAACTGCAGAGCGCAGCTAGTAAATGTAAAAATCTTGTTGTGTTTGAACACTATAATATACTGATTTTTTTTCTAATTATGTATTTCAATTATCTAAAAGATTAAATCAATTTTTTTGTCTCATTCTTAGTCTACTACTAAACAGTCTGCTACAAACAATATTTGTGTTTCATAAGTCCCAATTTCAGATAATAATTATGAGAAAACTTTCATCAATCATGTTTTTGTATACAATTTATTTCGATTAGGATATAAATATTAAATATCTGAGTTTTAACTAACTTGGACTTTCTACAAGCCTCCATTTCTTCAGTATCAATGGCTTTGAGGCCATCTTTAAAAGTCTTCTTTTCTTTTCCATGTTTTTCATTATCACACGCCTTTGGCTGTGGGGGTTTATAGTTCTCAATGCGATTCTCGGGCAGTAGCTTCTTTTCGAGTACCTCTTCCTGCTTTTTCAGAAGCTCTGCTTTCAAACTCAGGAGCTGAAAAAGTTAATGTACATATTATTGCACAGCATAGTTTGAAGGAACTGGCTGTTAGCACTGTGATATATATATGATAGAAGTTAAGTGCTAAAACAGTCGAGATATCTTCAGAAAACTGATAGAATTAAATTGACGTAATATAATTTACAAATATTGTATAAATGTTTTATAAATGTGCTTTTATTGAACTAGAGTGACCTAAGATAAATATTTTTATTAGTATTAGCTCTATATAATGTTGTGACTAATTCGATAAAATAAAATGTAATCCTACTAATATTATAAATCCGAAAGTTTGTGTGTAAGTATGCTTGTTCCCTCTTCAGGCTTTAACGGCAGAACGGATTTGGATGACATTTGGAATGTACATAGATTATACCTAGGATTAACACATAGGCTACTTTTCAAATTGATGATAGCAGGTGAAGCCGCGGGGCACGGCTAGTATTAGGATAAGGTATACTTTTTAACTGTTTAAATAGAATAAGGATTTTTTTCAGTTTAATATGTTACATAAGACTGATATTAAAAAAAAATTTTAAAGCACCTTAAATGATGATCATGTTAGGATCCCTGATCATGTTAGGGAGCATCACGCTGACCGTGCCTGTGCGCCCGGGATAAAAAAAACTGCCTGTTGGCTCTGGCTGGATTACTAGTTTTCTCCCCAGAAGATAAATTTGTGTTTCTGGTTCTGGTTGTGCTTGTGTGTTTGCTGTGAATGTTTATGTTTAGAATTACTGAGAATTAGAGTGGTAAGGGGTATTTATTTAGTAGTATTTTCAATATTTCAGTTCTTATGTAACTTTTTATCAGCTATTTGCGATCACGGAGCATATAACTAGCCAGTATACGCGGATAAAACACAGTTCTAGTTGTTTTGAGTCCTCGACAGGAATTAATTTTGTACTTACTGTTGATTTGTTAAATAGTATTTTCTTCGATTGCACGTTCATTTCAATTAGTTACTTACTCGAAGTTCAACAATTAATAACTGAGAGGAATTCGATATAGTGAAATTGTCTAATGAATACAAAAGATAAGTTTTTTAACATTATATATTATTTCCGTACAATAATAGCAACGGTATTTGACAGAAAATTAGTTTTGTTTGTTGACTGACATTTGACAATGACAATTGATATTGACTATAATAATCAAAGATAATGTAATCATTTAATAATTGAAAGAAAAAAAAGGAGAGAATGAAAGTAATTAAGATTTTGATTTGGAGTTTTGCCGCGAAAGTGAAAAAATAGCGTTGTTAATATTGTACAATTTTCCAAAACCTGTGATTCTTCGAGTGTTAATGTGTAATAATGGTGGATTATTAACCGTTAATACTTTGTGAACGTGCATAAGTGTAGGCAAATCATACAAAGTTGAAAATCGTGATTTTCACCTTCGCTCCAAAACTCCAATAGAAGTTCTAATAAAGTTTCTACCACTTTACTAGGGCATGACTTGACTACGACTGGATCTTGACTCTTTAACTTGACTTTGACTGTGACTTGTGACTAGGACCTATAATATGAAATACACTTGAAATATATTATCACTTGACACTGGCTAAATGCACAAGATTGCGAAGCCAAAACTAAGGAAAAAAAAAATTTTTGATTTTCAAATTCATGATTCTAACACCATCCAACATCCTTTACTTTAGAAAGTTGTGTCAAATAAGGCCAATTCCCTCAAGGAACTTCCATTCAACAAATTATTAGTTCCATGTTCATATCTAAAATGTAATTTGCCATAAGTTTAAAACATACGAATATACATTTAAATTTTTAGAATTTCAGTGTATTTATATAGAATCGCCATTGTCAGCACCAAAACACAAAAAAATCTGCCGACTTAACGCGCAATTTTTGCAAATTCACTGTTTTCCAATATGCGCTTGTTCTAAAAAGGTGCTTTTTATCTGTGGTAGACTGAAGTTGGCTGCTAACAATACAGGTTGACCAACCAAAAGTATTTATTTCTTGTTATTTTCTTGTTTTGGCTGACGTGGAACCTGTTGCTAGCTTCAGAATAATCTGGCAGACATCCATCTCACTGGCCGTGACGACAGAAATTTTTATACAACGACAAAGACTGAATCTTTTGTGTACAAGCAAAACTGGTCTGTAACTAACGGTTAATCATAATAAAACTAAAGTTCACCAGCGCAATACGGGTTACATTACGAGGAAATAGTGAAATAGGTGTGTGAAATCAAAATGTCAACTCCTGCCCGAAGACGCCTGATGAGAGATTTCAAACGGTACGTAGGTAATTCTGGTAATCCCATTGATGCTTTGTATGAATAACGTCATGCAAGAATCTCACGAAAATCGAGAGCTAAAATGCTGAGTTGGGTTTGTTTGGGGTTCTATTGCTGATTCATCAAATTACATCACTGTCCTTAAAATCGATTTCTATTCTGTTCTCTATTTCTATTTTTTATCTACAACTGTTAAATCCATAAATACCTCGTATCTGGGCTAGATAAAACGGTAAATGGACCTACAACGTCACGGCGTAAAGTTGTTTATTACTATTCATATCTAGGTTATCCAAATAGGTCTACTTTTTAACAAAAGAAATGATCACACAACGTTAGCAACAAAAACGCGGCAGAGTTTAAAATATTTTTTACTTATTTAATTGTTTTACAATTGAGAAAGTCAATTCTATTGTCCATTTGATCATGGCCTTGGTGTATTTCTAATAAGGCCTTTGTATGGTAATGATATTGCTAATAAATGTGTCAGCTTTATCAGATATTTGTTTCTAATACTGGATTATATCCTGCAGCTTACAAGAAGACCCACCAACTGGAGTGTCTGGTGCTCCCACTGACAACAACATTATGATCTGGAATGCTGTGATATTTGGACCCCATGACACCCCATTTGAGGATGGCACGTTCAAACTTACGATAGAATTCACAGAAGAATACCCTAACAAACCTCCCACAGTGAGATTTGTCTCCAAAATGTTCCACCCTAATGTATATGCAGATGGTGGAATTTGTTTAGACATTCTTCAGAATAGATGGAGTCCTACATATGATGTTTCTGCTATTTTAACCTCAATACAGGTAATTTATTTAATTTTTTTGTTAATAATACTAATACTCATCACATTCATCCTTATACTACTCTTACTTGAAAGACTACTATTTGTTTACACAATTTTTTTTTTCCAACAATTATCCCCTGATACTAATATCTACAGGCCATTTGCCTATGTTTTCTAAAACTGAACTCAAACTATGTACAGCAGAGACCTAAGTTACCTACAAGACACAGCTTACAGGTAACTCAAGTGCTCAAGCCCACTACCAGTGGGTAGCGTTCCTATCCATTGGTATGTCCATATTTATTTATTAATATGGACATGCCAGTTACATTAATTAACAACAGTGTAATAGTAAAATTATTAAAAAATTTTACAATTAGTTATTTAAGACACACATAATGGTACCATAAACAAATCAACAACAAAAATACAAAAAACACCGTAAATTATGTAAAACTTGTAAAAAGTTAATTATTTACTTACTCATAAATCCATGTTGTAAATAAGATCAGTTTTTATATAACCTTAACACCGATCCTCCTAAGGATCGCATTATTAAAAATCAATGTCTATATCTATGATAGTTTGTATGTGAGAGTGCGTAAGAATGTATGTAACAAAGTTTCTGTAATGACTGTACCCTGGAATAGGCTATTAACTACTCTATATATACATTACTAAAGGCAAAGCTAACATTAGCTACATGCGTTACACCTGTCCACTGTGACCCAGTTGGCGCAGTGGAAAGGTGTTCGCCCTCTGCGCCGTGGGTCCTGGGTTCGATTCCCGGCAGGAGCACAAATTCCTTCCCAAGGGATATTTGTGCTTCTGGTTCTGGGTGTAATGTGTGTGTGTGTGATGTGAATGTTTCCGGCACCCACGATACAAGTCTTTGAACTTAGTGTGGGGCTGTGAGTGTGAATGCGTTTGTTTGTTTGTTTGTTTATGTTATGTTTGCATATTCCTGTTTATTTATATGGTTTAAAATGGAATTGTGCCTTAATGTTTACTGATGACAGAGTAACCACCAATTCTGTTAGGTTACACTGAATCATGTTATTCTGAGTAAAATAATTCCATTGTGCAATAAATACCTACTCAATCATATGATTGCCTAAAAGTGAATAAAATAATGCCAAACTTATTATTTACGAAATAAAAATTAAATGCTTATCTAGTTGTGATATGAATCATCAAGAATTTATTGGACAATAGTTCCTCTTACAATTTGAAAACATGTTTACACACTTCAAGTGTTTATTTGTGATTAAAGTAAATAACACTTCATTATACTTTATCTGAGAGATGTTTAATTAGCGTCATATTAAAAAAAAACTGACAAACATCAAATGTCTCAGGAAAAACTCTGCTTAAAAACATCAGGCAAAGGGTTGGAATAAAGAGTGCAGAGAAACTGTTCAGGCTAGCCCGGGACAATGATAAATCTTTGGCTGCATCGTCACTTTCGTTCAGGTGATTCAGTGGTCAAATGCTTGCCTTTCTAGAAACGCAAGCAAAACTTTAAAAAATCCGACTTTAACCTTTTTATCTTCGGAACTTTGATCAGATTAGATGTACTAAATACATATTATTGACAATATTTCAAGAACTAATGATCAGATTTCGTCACATAAAAAATAATAGTCAACTTGAGTACCTGGTTCCTTCTTTTTTGTGAAGTTGGTAGAAAAAAGAAACAATTGTTTGACCACTATCTCATCTGTTTGCATGAGTGTGAATAACAATGTAAACATATCATAAAACCCCTGACGAAAAAGAGGGTCGTTATCGTGTAGTGTGTATCAGTTGTGCCATTATAAACCTTGAACGGCTGGACCGATCTCTTATTTTAAAGGTGACTTGATTGAGAGTGTTCTTAACTAAAAAGAGTATCAGGGGTATTTTTAAGAAATCTGATTTTGGCATCCGGTTTTCTAAAGGCCACTGAAGTACAAAAATCTGGTTCAAATAAAACTATTACAACCTGTATTTTAAAGTTACTAGTTGCAGGATACAGGAAACAAATTATGTACCCATTATAATTATAAATAGTTAATAAGTTTGGGATATTATAATTATTGTCAATGATGTCAATAATATATGTTCTATATCCTAATTCTAATACTATATACATGTGAAAGTATGCAGGTATAGGATAGATAGATAATGACCTGGAATAACACATAGGCTACATTGTAAGGTGGGTATTGCCACAGGCTCAATAAAAGTATAATTGTAGTTTGTTACATAACCACAACTTCACTTCAACTTCTCCCAGTGGAGAGTGACTCAGCGCAATGACAATCCATGCGATGATTAGACATATACGTCGAATGCTCCTAGAGAAAGCTTTTTTTATATGATTCCTAAAAACATACAACAAAAAAACACAGGCACATTATCGCTTACTATCAGATGAGATGGTCTATAGTTTGCCCAAATAAATAAAATAAAAAAGTTAGTAACAAGTGAACGGTATAATTAATGCATATTTTTTGTTCTGTTTCAGTCATTATTAAGTGATCCCAACCCGAATTCCCCAGCAAACTCAATGGCAGCTCAGCTTTATAAGGAGAACCGGCGAGAATACGAAAAACGGGTCAAAGCATGTGTTGAACAATCGTTTATTGACTAGCATGGCTCGGCCAGGACTTCACAAAGTGGTGTATGTACTAGAGCTGCCGTCAACAACAGCCAATACCTCCTTACTGATTCATTGGGACTGTAAATTTACGTTTAACATAAACTGTGTTGATACTGTAAGCGTAAATTGATGCAATGTGTGGGATTTAGAATGATAATTGTACTAACACCAACTAAACATTAGAGTCTGGATAACATTATATTTAGTTTATCAATTTCACCATCATTAACAATATTGTAAAAGCGTTACTTTCAATATACCATTTATCATAAGGATAGTGTCAACAGTTAAAAGCTGATTGTATTATTATATTATTATTGTAATAATCCATGAGGTTGTAGTTTTATTAGTAAATATGTAGTTGAATGCCTTAATTGTTCAAATGTAATGAATACAAGCAATATAATTATATGAAAATAATTAGATACACTAATAAAATATATTTTCGCAATATTTTGTACCGAACCAATACTTATATTCTAGAAAATATCTATATTCAGTTATATTTCACACCTTTTCATGCTTCTTTATATAAATAGAACTAAATTGAAATTGCATATTGATTTCGTACTTCACACTACTTAAATTTTTTATTGTAAGCTTATCTAAAACATTTAATTTTCTTTTTACTCAGTAAATATTTTTCTATGTTAAATAATAGCTGCGGGAGACTGTTTGAATATTTTAATTATGTAACAACATATTTTCTTTGAGCTACATAATATCTTTTAATTAAAACACTTCTTGATTTAGAAAGTTATACATATTTTAATAATTATGGTGGCCAACAATGTTTACCTAAAATAGTACAAGTGGCTTTTTCATTGTTTATGATTATGTATCCCATTATTTCTTATTTTAAATGAGCTGTTACTATTATGTATAGTTTATCCTGCTGCACAATATTCTCATCGAAATTAGTATGAAATACCGGCAAATTTACTGTAAGGATAGTCCCAATGAACATTTTTGAAATGTGTAGCAGTTTTCTCGTTTTTTATTAATAAATACTAAGAAATGTCTTATGTGCTCCAAGACATTTTACATTTATGTGTAATATTTTGTCTTCTAGTAAAATATTATTTTTGGTTTCATATAAGTGTTTTAATTCTTCCTGTTAAAAACTGGTTGTAGGGGTAAATTAATAAACAATTAAAAAATAATAATCTTATGTATTACAAATATATAAATTTACTTACACTCACCACTAAAAATGTACATGTTGAATAGGTACCCTCCAAATCAGGCAGTAGTAAAAGGTACAAATTATAATATATAACTACTTAGGCATTAAATTAATGTTGGATTATTTATTAAGTTAAACATGGATATAAAAGGAAAATCTCAAATTCAATAAATACTTGTATGCACTTGCTAAGTACTATCTCAAATTAACTATTTATATATTCATCATCTCGTCTTCAAGTCTTCTTTTAACTTGTAATGTAAGAGCTCCATACACACCATCGCATCCTCTGCGCTGTCATGGCCGTCTACAGAGTTTTGAATAATTTTCTTTAAATACTCTGAAGATAAATTTCTCAACGCTCTTTTATAGGGAGGGCCCATTTTGTGAGGGAATAACACACTTGTATCCACTACAGTGTCGTGAATGAGTTTCAACGCCTTGAAATCAGATTCTAAGCTATGTCCTACTAATATAGTCTTACTATTAAACATTGTTAACAGTGTTGCCTGAACATCCAACAGTGTTGTCCTCACATTAGTCATCTGTTCTTCAGTGATACCCGAGTACCTTGTATTGTAATCAACTATAGGATAAAAAGGTTTTATGAGTGTCTCGTAAACAACCTTGCAAGAAGAATTGATAACAGTTACTCTTGTGAGGTCAAGACCTTGAGTGGTGTAACACATTTCACAATCTAGTGAGTAAATGCCATAATCATCCATCAATCTCTCAGGAGGCAATGTTCTAACATATCCTTTCAAATTCTCAAAATCGACATATTCATAAACATGGCTCGGAGCTATACAGCAGCCATCAGAGGTTCCGTCTTGGCTGCAGCACTGATACCTTGCTTCACCTCTTACCCTGTACATTCTGTTGGGATGGTAGATACATTCTTCTTTCACTGATGCAAAGCCTCTTTTATTAACTGTGTATTCTTTCTTGCACCTGCAGCAAGTTCTAATAGAACCTTTCGGTGGGGTTTGTTTGTTTTGTCCATGAATAATTGCTCTTCCCTTTTCGCCACTAGCGTGTGGCCTGGGGAATCCATTGCTCAGCAACTGTTCCTCAGTGAGCACCCATTTAGAAATATTACTGAAAAACTTAGCACCTACAAACTCTTGAGAATTATCGAGAACTTTTCTGTTTTTGCCTTCTATACTCCAAGAACCTATGTTGGATTTACTGGATGAGTTGTCTTTTGCTAATTCAGAACAAGAGGAACCAGATTTCTTTACACCGTTGCATTCTAATAATTCTTTTCTGAGCCTACTGACAGTCAGTACTGCAGAATTTTTATATATTTGTATGGTAGAACATTTCTTACTAGTAGTGAGCTCCTCATGTTGAGCTCTAGCATAGGCATCTGTTGCACTGATGTACAATTTCAGACACTCGTCTATCATCATATTTAGATATACTGATCTAATGTTAGCTGCTATTTTTGAAGCTAGTGGCTCTAAAACTCCCGGTCGATCTATAAATTTTTCATTTGGAACATGGGCCACTCTTTGTACACCTTTCTTTACAGTTTGACAGATAGTTGAGCTTGTTGATGGTTGACTGGTAGGTTTAGATTGTGGAGGTGGCATGGTTTTCTTAGAATTGAACATTGTTGAAGCATATGGTACATGAGCAATTCGAATCTTAGTACTAGTGCTAGCAGGACTGTATGTATTTTTCGGTAATTCTATTTTGGTGTTGGTATTTTCATTATTCACTGGTGGGGTTGGAGCTGGTGGTTGTCTTGAACTATGGTATTCTCTTACTTTAGCTAATCTCTCCGCCATGGCTTGAGCTGCTCTTACTTTAAAATCAGGTTTGAGAGGTGCTCTGGGTATAACTTTGATATTTTTATCAGCAGTTCTTGAAACTCTCTTTTTACTGGGTACATACTCTTCTTTAGTATTGTTCTCTGGTATTTGTTCTTCTGGATTTTTTGTTTGAACTACTGGCACATATTCTTCAAAAATCCTTTTACATTCTAATGCAATTGTTTCCTCATCAGCATCTGAAAGATCATAATCTTCATCTTCATCATGGCCGTTTTCTTCCATGTTTAAATCGTTATCAGAGTCACTCTTAGATGATTTTCGGCGTCTATGTTTATCTTCATCACGATTAGAACTCTTGTGACGTTTCTCTTTACTCCGTTTCTTTTTGGAATCACTTTTGCTCTTTGAATCAGAATGTTTTTCAGTCTTTTTGGATGAACTGTGAGACTTAGAATGCTTATCATCTGTATGTTTAGAACTATGTTTCTTCTTATCGCTAGAATGTTTGTCTTTACTATCTTTATCCTTTCTTTCTTTTTCCTTTTCTTTGCTTGAACTTTTGTGACTTGATTTCTTACTGTTATGCTTATGTTTGCTCTCTTTTTTGTCTTTGTCTTCGGAAGAAGATTTATCTCTTTTTTCAGATTTACTTTTGTGTGAAGATTTGTGTAATTTTTCTTTCTCGCTTTTTGAGGCATCACCATTTTTTTCTTTTTTGTCTCTGCTGGAATGTGATTTAGATTTGTGATCTTTTTTATCCTTAGCTTTCCCTGGTACTTTTTCTTCATCTGTTGCTTTATCTATAACTTTCCCTTTAGTTTCTTGAGCAGTTTTATCTTCATCTATTGTCTGTTCTTTTATTAATTTAACTTCTAAGTTATCTTCAGTGTTTTCTTCATCTAAAATCTGCTCTAAAATATCAAATTCTGGGCCAAGATCATCAAGACCATTGAGATCATTTGATAGTTTCCTTTTCTTGGGGACAGGCTCCTCTTCATCGCTGGAGAAACAGGGAGCTAGTGAGCGTGGAGTCGGTTGATATGTCAGGACTGGCTTATCTTTAGATGTCACCTTAGCCGGTTTATACTCCAAAATTTTCTTTTTGCTAACACTCTTTTCATTGGAAGGAACATAGTTTCGTTTATTCGGAGAATCGCGGGGAGGGTCTATTGTATATTCTTGTATCTCTTTTTCTATTCCTGGGAGGTACTTCTCACCAGACTCGACATTTCCAGGCGGTGTATATTTATCATTTGGAATGTTTTCAGAGGAGCCTGGAGTATACTTCAGAGGAGGAGGGTTATACACAAACGGCTTTGTAGATCCGTTTGTATCAACAGTTCGTTTTATTGGTAAGCTTGCTGGCTTTCTGGGTGTATATGGAACCGGTATATGTCTTTTTCTTTGTTCGTTTATATCTTCGTTGTTTTCCGCGTCTGTATTGTTGATTTTGTTTAGTTCTGCTATAGGTGTAGGGTTGTAGGTGGCTTTAGTAGTTGTTAAGGCAGCATTCGATATGCTGGTATCAGCGTTAGTCTCGACTGTCGCATACTGAGTGGATACCACAGTAGGGGTTACCTCTGTTTGCTGAAGGACCTTCTGTACGGCTGCAGACACTAACTTCTGTAAGATCGCCCCACTTTCAATATCGTCATTTGCCGTGTTCTGTAAATCTTTCTTAGCGTGACGAAAATGGCAATAAGGTCTGTCGCAGGGACCATTCTCATAAAAAGGACAATTTATTCCATTAAAGTAGCCTGTCGACGGAAGCATTTTCTGTCTATTTAAGATATTTTTTCTACATTAAAAAACAATTCATGAATTCAATGACCAAGAAATATCTATGAATGAAAAACACAGAAAACTATGTTCTTGCAGATGACATGAAACCAAAGATAGCTAAATATTATATTACATACATTATACTGAACCCATGGAACTAGTAAATACTAGATATACGTAGTATTTACTAGTTCCATGACTGAACTGTCCATAACAGTAGATCAATCATCGAATCTGAGGGACGAAGAGATCTCTCTTCTTCTATTTCCTTTTTATGAATGTATATCGATTCAGTATAATGAATTTATTACAGAGTATTGATAGGGCTGGATGCTGGCGGTGCGCGGCGTACCAAAATAGGTAAACAACTGAATAAACTACCTACTGAGAATCAACTGTCTCAAATGAATAAACACAAAAACTATACCAAATTATTGAATTTTATCTATTTGATTTTAAAACAGATTATCAAATTCAATGCTAGTGTACAGCTTATTAATTTATGTGCAAGACACAAGTCTGCCACTCTCGGGCCCGTTTTGTTTATTATCTTGCCACTAGCTGACCCGCCCGGCGGCGTCGCCCGGGTAAACAAAAGCTTACACATAAACGCTTTCACACTCACAGCCCCACTCTAAAAGTATTATAAGTTGCGTCGTAGGGCCGTAAACAATTAATACCACACACACAACATTCACGTCATACCCCGAACCAGAAACATAAACTTCCCGTGGGGAAAAAACTTTTGTCATTTGTGTTCCCACCGAGATTCGAACCCGCTCCTTTGAAGACGAACGCGCACTCATCTACGCCAGTGAGTAGTTCAAAGATTCCACCCTGCATCGCCCGGTTAAAAAATCTACACATAAACACTTCAACATTCACAGCCCCACACTAAGTTCAGTGACTTGTAGCGTGGGGTCGTAAACATCCAAGATTCACAACATATTAAAAACCAGGAACACAAATTTCCCCAAAGGAGAAAACTTCTGTTACCACCGCGAATCGATCCCGCTACTTTGAAGGCAAACGCGCACCCATTTACGCGAGTAGATAGTTCAAAGTTCAGAAGATGACCCGCCCGGCGTCGCCTAAGTTCAATGACTTGTATCGGGGGACCGTAAACCAAGATTCACAAAGTATTCACAAAATACTCAAAACCAGGAACACAAATTTCCCGTCGAGAGAAATCTTTTAGGTAAATTACCACCTGGAATCGAACCCGCTGCTTTGAAGGCGAACGCGCACCCATCTACGCCAGCGAGCAATTCAAAGTTCAGGAACGACCCGCCCGGCGTCGGCCGGGTAGTAAATATTAAAAAACATACCCATAAATGCTTTCACATTCACAACCCCACACTAAGTTAAATGACTTGTATCGTAGGGCTGTAGTCATCCAAGATTCACACAACATTCACAACATACTCAAAACCAGAAACACAAATTCCCGTGGGAAAACACCTGTGTTCCCACCGGGAATCAAACCCGGTGCTTTAAGGGCAAACGCCCACTTAACTACGCCAGCGGGCAGTTCAAATTCAATGATAAGTTATAACCGACTAAACAAAAAAAACAGTCGAATTTATATCCTCCTTCTTATGTAAGTCGGTTCAAAACATAGAAGTATGCCGGATTACGTAATGTAACTGTTACATTCATTTGATCCACCGTTTTCACCCTCAAATATACTTAACGACTATAGGTCCAAATTATATGCAGTAAAGAACAAATTGCATCTACGTGAACTACGTAAGCCGATGGAATGAAGGTTTTTTTGATAAGGATTAATATTAAATACTTAAACAAAGCCAACGAAATAGAAGCCGCTATATTTTAATGTGCAGGAATTCGTAGTACGTGTCAATAAATTTCTGACCCGTCCCGTTCACGGGAGGACTCCCGTGAAACTAATTTCACGATTTCTCAGACTATTTATCCAAATCATATGCAGTAAAAAGTAAATTATATCTACATGAACTACGTAAGACGATGAAATAGTTTATTTTGATAAGGATTAATACTGAATGTCTCAAAAAGCCAACTTAACACAGGCCGCTTTTTACTACAGATTTTTAACAACGAAAAGTATTTTTCTGATCTATACATACATGTTAGATGTTGTCGCGGACTTTTTTGTAAAACTCATGAAGGCCAACATTTTTGCCAATTTTGCCATACATTGTATTCACCTATGTCTAACTGTTTAGTCAGCGTACGCCGATACAGCGGGAAGTTAGCAAATTTTTCTCCAACCTGTCTTACGGATATTATTATTTCGAACTGATAATTAACTTCTATCCCAATAAAACATAGCCTATGACACTCAGTGATAGTGTAGCTATCTATTAGTGAAAGAATTTTCAGAATCGGATCAGTAGTTTCAGAGATTACCTTTTACATACAAACAAACAAACTTTACCTCTTTATAATATTAGTATAGATTAATAAATACACCTATGGTAAAATAATATTAAGGCCTAATAAAATTCACAGATATTTAACATTTACGCATTCCAGTTACTTTCAATGTCTGTGCTTTCAATTCATGACGGCCAGAGAACTAGCCAATGAGTATACAAATTACAAGGGAAGAGTACCGTACAAAGGGGTGAATAATTTATAATAAAATATGTTGAGGATTAAACTATTAATAACAATTTTTTTTATGTTATCGAGGGCAAAACATCAATTTGCAAACTGCTTTTATTGAAATCGAGATTCTTAACCCATAATTTCGCGATGATCTTGCGTGGCGAATGCGAGCCGCAGCTCCGCGGGCTTGGAGTAGTTATTTCTAATTTACTGTAATGACTTATTAATAAAATTTCCTTTCATTTTACTACTCAGATACAATTTATATCACTTCGACTTCATAAATAAAAACTAACCATATGCGCTTTCATTCCTCATTGCACCACCTTAATGCAACCTTTGCAAAAATATTGTAAACATATTTTTTAATATTAAATCAACTACTCAAATACCAATTTTTATCACTATAAGTTCAAAAGCAAAGAATTTTCATACTAACGTTTTCACCACATTTAACCCGCTTAGGCGTAGAATTTCCAAAATTCGCGATAAAATAAGTTGAGCTAAAATCACATTTACTAACCAACTACTACAACAATGTGCAGGACGGCAGGGACAGCAGAGACCAAGGATGGTCTCGCACTTGCTTAAACACACAATTAAGGGTTATTCCCATTTTTACACCCTAGATCGCCCCTGCGGCAGGTGTGTGAGTAGCCCGCTAAAGCGTGCGTGGGCACCATGTCCGTGATTTTAAGGTTGAAGTCCGAAAAATGCAGTAATAAATGAAGTTGAATTTTGTTTCTTTTCATCCCGTTTTACGGTAGAGTTAAGAAGTAGCACCTAATTACATTATCTTTGGGTAGAATCACAGATTACTATGTGTAGCAAGCTAGGTAGAATAGTAGTGATGTGGGCCTCCGTAATAAGTAGGTATAGATATTATATTTATAGTGGCGACTAGCGGGCTATCAAAAGACTGCAAGTGTTTGGTAAAACACGACCTTGAAATGTATTGCGGTAGCCGGTTCTAGCAATAGAAGTTTCGCAATAACTTGAAGGTAATGGCATATACTCCTAATTGACCATACATATAGCACATGGCAGGATAGCAATACTATGGAGCTATTTATTAAACTTTTACGTGTGTGTCCTCGCTCAATTAGAGATTTATCAAAAGTTATAACAGATTGTTTTGATAGTTTGATAAGTGTGTTTCAATATTTGTATCCAGATTTCGGTGTTGAATGACTGCTGACTAAAAGATGCTGGAACAAGTTGTGGAGGACTATGCAGCTTACTTCAAACTGGATGTGCTCAATGGATTTCAAACTGTTCAAGATGTTGTTGATAATATGCTGACAAGGCTCGAGGAGCTGACTAGTGTGTTACAGATGATAAAGTTGAAAAATAGTGACTGTGCTACTGCTGTTTCAGAAGATATTAGTAAATATAGAAGTGAAATCACAACACTCTCCAAAAAAATTGCAACTCTCAGCTATGTTATCGTAAAACTTCAAAATAACATAGATCTTCTAGAAAAACAAGTTGAAAAGGCTGAACTTGATTTTGGAGTAAATAATGAGAACAAGATCAGAAGCTTCTTGAAGCCTTTTTTGAAGAGAAATACTACTAACTCTCCAGTACCTAATGTTGTACAGTTTGAAAGGTTGCACTTCGATAGTGTAATGGACAACTTTGAAGATAGTACCTAAACCACATTTTTATCTTTTTTAAAACTGTACAGCACTACAATATTATGTTAGCTAACATAAAGAGTAGGTGTATATGTACACAAACTGGTCTTTCTCAATGGTCACATGACAATCACTGATGAAAACTTACTTTACATGTATGAGAGCTGTGGCTTTGTTTTAGTGCCTATAGCCACTCTACCCACTTTAAATAATACTATATCGAAGGACATCTATATTGATGTTAAATGCATTAGTGATAAATTGGCTATTGGTGCAACCAACAGTCATCATGCCTTGATTATATTTTATGTATAGAGTATAATATAGTTTATTATATGTTATCTCTATAAGTTCTATACATTATATTATTTGTTATTCCTAACTATAGTATTCTGGCTTTGTTATATTGTTATCTTTTTACTACCTCATATATTTATTATATTCATGAATTATATTGTAAATTTTAATAATTTCCTGGTAGATATGTTGGATTATTCTTATTTGGTGTATTTGTTATTGTAACAATATGTGTACTCATACATTCCATAATTTAGGTATGTAAGTTAATTATGACATGTGCCTTACAATCGGGTTATGGTAATAAAACTGAAACTGTTATAATCAAGACAAGTTTTACTTACTAATACCTTAAAAACTGGTTATAACATCAAAACCAGATTTGACTATGACATCCCAGTAACAGGATGTATTGGAACCTCATTATTATAATTATTATCACAACATATTCTTTAAACCTTAAAATAGGCAAACAGCACATTATTATGTAACAATCATATTGTTGCCATTTTCTTTAACAACAAAGAATTAACATATTATCCTCCTAAAGCCTAATCTGCACAGGCTGAGGAATTACGGCAAGTGATGAAATTCAATAAAAACATACACAGAGCAATAACATGCAGATGTTGCATCGAATGAAGACAAATAAAATCGTTGCAATACTCTTGCCAGTGACGGAGCCTTAATTCTCATTGTTTTTTCACCTTAACATATAGATTTTAAAAATTATTAATAGTATTCAATCATTAATTGAATACTGAAAACCTTACAAACTAAAGAATTACAAAATTAAAACTTACAGAGGAACAAATTATTATTCAAACAAATGTAAGACTAAAAAGACTTTATGACCTAGTTTTAAGTCATAAGTATCGACAAAATTCTTAATCATCCTCTACAATTACTTAGTGCCTGTTGAACCAAAACCTCCCTCTGCTCTCTTGGTTTCGGAAAGATTAGTGACTTCCTGCAATACTGGATAGTAAATTTTTTCACAAATGAGCTGAGCAATCCTGTCGCCTTTCTTAACTTCAAAATCCTTATCTGAATGGTTGAACAGAACTACTCCAACATTGCCCCGGTAGTCCTCGTCTATGACACCAGCTAGAAAATCCAAATATATCTTTAGCAAGTGTGAACATCACATGCGGAACATTAGAAGACATAGATAGACAGATTAACTCTTTATTAAATATTTAAAAAATTATATGACTGCCTATGTTACACTTATTTAAAAAATAAGTGTAACCTATGCAGTCTTATCACTAAAAGCAATCTCTTCCAGACTTTAGGATGGAGAGGAATTACAGAATAAAGTTGGATGTCAATTTCTAAGGAAACAAAATTTTAAAGACATACAACATGTTCTGTTGGATTGTGTCCGGAAGGACAGTGATAGAAGATCATTATTCAGTGTCAGACGAATGTATGATATTGGAGAGTGCAGCAGTATCTTAGCAATTACTTTGACCACAATCTCACCTGATGGAAAGTGATGATGCGGCCGAAGATGTAGCATGCTTGCCTAGAAGGTACCTATTCACTCTTGAATGTGTAGCTGTATTTAACTCTTTTATGGTGAACAGGGAATGTAGATACACTGTTGTGCTTCCTGATAAGTACAATCAGGATCTATGAGCAAAATATACAAAAACCCTTTAAAACATATAAAGAATTTTCCAAATTGGTCCAGAATTTGAGTAACATAGAAAAATAAATGTAATGAATTAAGGACCTCCTTCTTTTGAAACAAACGCTTTCACACTCGCACCCACAGTAAGTTCGATGACTTATGAGAAGTGTGCTGGAAACATTCACATCACTAACACAATTACGACCAGAACCAGAAACACAAATTTTCCCCAAGAATCCCAATAACTTTGCCTGATAAATCTAAAGTACAGTAGAACGCCGATTATCCGAACTCCGATTAACCGAACCGCCAATTATCCGAATCGGTTCTAAGCGTAACTTAAAAATTAAAAAGAAGTCATTTTTGTTTTGTTGTAACAAGTTGGAATTCGTTGCGAGTCCAGATGTATTTCAATTGTTATGGTTGAAAGTTAGAGGCCTAGAGGCAAGATACTACATGTTTCGTTGACAGTTTGTTTTTCTTTATTACCAGTCTATTTACGATTATCCGAATTGACTCCGGTCCCAATTAATTTGGATAATGGGCGTTCTACTGTATTAGTTCAATCAAACAAACAAACAACAACAAACAGTAGAGGAAAAGTGAGTATTACTGCTCTTGACCGCATCAACTTAGCAGAGTACAGCGATTTGAAGTGGGGGCAAAAACTTCTCAGTTGCCGCCAGGTGACAACGGAATTTTATTTCCGATTGCCACCCATGTGTGGGGCAACTGGGAATATACGGATTTTAGACTAAATTGACTCGTAGTCTCATACCATCAGAGTGCAGTAGGTAGTAGTTGTTAATATACTATTATCATTTGACCACATACTGATAATCCTGGTGACATTGTCAATTGTGTGACTGCATGAAATTAAAAGAAATGGTTGTTAAAAAATTCAAGGCCTCTGAAATCAGGAAGTGATCTCTCTCGTTTTTCTTTACCACAAATACTACTGGACTGGTAGCACCAGTGGACCTATTAAGATGAATATTGGTGCTGATAGTCCATATCATGGAGAAGGATATGAGGTACTTGATCCTGATTCATTATCAACAATAAAGCAGGCGAAGTCGGGGGACACAGCTAAAAGGAATTAACGCATAACCTTAAATGCAAACATTCATAAATGCTGTGGATAATTAAGATTGATTAAGAAAAACCAATAATTATAGTCCTTACCTCCAACATCGATGAAGTTCTTCACAGCCAAACCAGAGCGCGGAGCCACTCTCCCGTAGCAACCAGACGGCAATTCAATTTGCAAATCTGTCTTTACCAGCTCTTTTCCATTAGCAGGTACCACATAATCGTAAGCGCTGTAAATTTAAAACAGCAATGTTATAATATTATAACAGTAACTATCGATTTGTCTAATCACGTTTTACTTTTAAACCTTACCTTTTCAAATCGAAACCAGCTGCCTTCTCAGAGCCCTTGAGGGGTGGAAACGCATTTTCACTCAAGCGTGTGAATTTCAAAGTCTCAGAAGTCATGGTGAATAGTTTCAAAATACTTTTAATTAAGTTAGAAATCTTGACGATATCACAAGTAAAATGGATCTGCCGGAAACACACACCGCCTTGTCAAAATTAGGCGCCAATTCGCCAGCGGCCCACCGCTATATTCGCACTTTTTTTTCGTTGCTTTCTGTGGTAATGCCAGAAAATATACAAATTGTTTCTTTATCTCGATGGCCTATTAGACCACGCGATATTTTGTCAGTCTTACTGAGATCGCGCGCTAAATCGAGTAAATCAAGTGTTAGTTTCTAATTAGACTGTTAGACCGCGCTTGGCCGCGCTAACTGATTTACTGACGGAATATCGCGTGGTGTAATAAAAGTAGGACCGTTTAGTCTGCGCGCGGCAGCCGCAGAGAGGTCGACTGAGGTCGTGTGTCCCGTTGAGGCGGACAAAATTGCATGCTCTAAGAAAAAACAATGTCGTTTATTTATTTTACGCTTTAACATTCTTAGCCCCACACTATCGATGACTTGTATCGTGAGTGCCGGAAAGATTAACATCTCACACACAATAACAACCAAAATCTGAAACACAAATTTTCCTTGGCGAGAAAACTTGTGTTCTCGCCGGGAATCGAACCCAAAACTGGCTACTTAAAAGGCGAACGCGCACCCAACTAATATAATTTTAATAAATAACAACAGCTACCGACGACGTACGCCTTGCGAATGAGTTAGCGTGCGTGCGGTATTCAGAGCGGTGTAATAGCGAGCCTGCTTGACTAATTAGACTCTAAGACAGTCTGAATATCGCGTGGTCTAATAGATCCTACAGTCTGAATATCGAAATCTAAATATCGCGTGGTCTAATAAGCAATACAGTCTGATTATCGCACACTGAATATCGCGTGGTCTAATAAGCTCTTTGGATAATAATTTACAATTCTGTCAATGTCACATTTGGAGGGGCAACTCCGCTCCATAAAAACAGCAATTGCTACAACGCGTCCGCCGCCCGCGCCATTTGTGATGTTTGGTCTTTTTTAACACATAATAATATTATGGTTTTAGCCAATTATATAGGAGAACTAAATTTTTTTTGTAGAATATTTCTAGCTTAATTTTACGATATTTGTTTTTCTTTTATGTATTTTATACTCTTTGGCGTCTTTTTTTTTAATATTGTCTTCGCAATCTTATGCATTTAGCCAGTGTCAATGTAAAATATTTTAGTTAGTGTATTATATATTTAAAGTTCTAGTCACAAGTCACAGTCAAAGTCTAGTATAAGAGTAAGCTCCAGTCATAGTCAAGTCATGGCCTAGTAAAGTGGTGAAACTTTACTAGAATTTCTATTTAAGTTTAGGAAAATCACGTTTTACAACTTTGTATGACTTGCCTACACTTATGCACGTTTACTCAGTATTAACGGTTAATAATCCACCATTATTACACATTAACACTAAAAGAATCACAGGTTTTGGAAAATTATACAATTTCAACAACGCCATTTTTTCACTTTCGCGGCAAAACTCCATTACACGTTGTTTTCGATGAGTGTGACCCAATTCAACATTAAAAAATAGTAAATTCTTCGAGCCAATGCAAACACCACATTTTAAGAATCAAAAGTGTATGAGTATAGGCATACGTTTTGGCCTATAATAGTTCAACAAAAATATAACAACGTTATAAATTATCAATACAGAATAAGCATACAATTTATATTTTTTTCATCTTTATTGTTATAAAGTTATACACCTAAAATATTATTTATTAAATTGCTGTTTCATTAGGAATTTCAATAAATAAAATGCATGGGAATTTCAAAATAACAAATGCTCGCTAACTATTGGCTAAGCTGATTAGTAACGTAAGTTACATATTTTTGCGGTCAATGATTGGTTAACTTTCCTTTAATTCTAATTGTTTTTAAAAATGGCTATGTTTAAAGTTGCTAAACCTGACCCCCTATTACGTATCTTTGTTGCACGCGGTTTCAATTAAAATTAAGCAAAAATGAACCTTATTTCTTAGGAGTTTTGTCAATTTAGTATTGAAACCGTTTGCAACAAAGATAGGTAATCGGGGGGCTGGTTTCATTTTCAAATACCTATTTATTTCTATATGAAATGTACCTATTGTTTTGAAGAAAGATTTTATTTCCGGCAATGTATTAACGGAAAAAATCGAATCAAAATATTTAAAATAGGTATATGGATATTCCATATTCACAAACGTATTAATACACTCAGTTCATAATAGGTACTTATCGAAAACCTAAAATTGCAACATCATAACTACATTTATATATAACGTACTAGCTGCACCCTGTGGCGTTACCCACTGTGTTGGGATAAAAAGCTTATATGCTAATCCAGGATGACATCTACCTCCATTCAAAATTAAACCAGCCGTATGTGCGTCAAGAAGTAACAAACTACAAACACACTCACAATATTTCGCCTTTATAATATTAGTAGGGAGTATGATAGTATAATAATTATATTTTGTTTTTTACAAAATATTTTTTTAAAATTGCGGGTGTAACTGTGTGGCATACATTGTTTACACATAATATATCAATAAAAATATTATAAAACCTAATACTGTTGCGAAAAACTTTTCGATTTATTGTTTAGTCATCCGTAAGTAAGCCATTTGAAAACATATTCTGTAATGTTTCGATGAAACAAATAATTACACCACATAAGATCTTATTATTACTAGACACCATAATATCTACCGCTCGGAAACTTTTTGTAATTAGTCGCTCTGTGCGAGACGGACACAGGGTACTTTAGAAACCTTTCACGAGACCTTTCACGGGATTTCATCGGGACCGTAACCACAATTGGTTCCTTATGCAATAAATAAAACGATTTGACCATAGATTTGACATTGTAAATACGCTCTAAGTCAATTGTGAATTGTGATGAGATTCCATGCATGTTTGATAATCGGAACTGTAAATTTATCAGTTATCCATCCTATTACTATAGCCACAATATCCTAGCAGAAACACAATAATGTTTTTATAATTTTTTTTTAGTTAAAAATAGGTCAATTTAGCGGCAATGCACCTCGTAGCTATAGATTTTTTAATTAAAGAGTCTCTTAAAGTCTCTTTAGAATAGTAACTATGTTTGAAAAGAGGTAAATATAAAAAAATCTGTCAAGACTGAATGGATTTGAATGAATTTTAGTATGTAGCGATAGTCTAGATTTAAAGCATTCGACCACTATCTCACCTCATGGAAAGTGAAGATGCTGGAAGGGTAAAATTTATATTTTACCGGCTAACAAATAATACCTAGTTCCCCGAACATACATTTAACGTGTAGAGACACTTTAAGAAAATACTTCGTCTCAGAGAGACCACGATGGTGCTGATGGATGGTGCAGTGCAGGGTTTATATTCGTTATTATTTTCTCTCCTGAATG
This sequence comes from Lomographa bimaculata, assembly GCA_948107665.1. Classification (NCBI taxonomy): domain Eukaryota; kingdom Metazoa; phylum Arthropoda; class Insecta; order Lepidoptera; family Geometridae; genus Lomographa; species Lomographa bimaculata. The sequence continues at coordinate 7,906,393 of OX403604.1, read as the reverse complement.
TCATTCATTGGGCGATGCATCGCCACTTGTCACGTTTATCTATATAACAAAAAAAAAACTCTCTTTTCCTCGGTCATCGCATCACGCGTGAACGGATGGAACAATTTAACTAATTCTTTTTTTGTTGTGTTAATTATTGTCAGGACTTCTCCTGACAATAATTAACACAACAAAAAAATAATTAGTGCAAAGAAGATCCTTCGTTCTTATGAAAGAAAATTTTCTCTCGGAATTCCCACGGGTCCAGCACTTACGCGGGTAAAACCGCGAGGCGCAGCAAGTAGATTTAAAAATTATTACCCTGTATTCGAGCAGTTTGTTATTGGATTATGGGATAATCATCAGCGACGTTTTATAAAGCAAACTAATACAGTGAATATATATCACTACATAGTATAAAACAAAGTCGTTTCCCGCTGTCTGTCTGTCTGTCCCTATATATGCTTAGATCTTTGATTATGCTTAGATCTTTGAAACTACGCAACGGATTATGATGCGGTTTTTTTTATAAATAGAGTGATTCAAGAGGAAGGTTTATATGTATAATACATTATAGTAGATAAACATTGATAATTTTAGAGGTTACTAATGTGCGCGTGCTTATAAAATCATAATATATCAATTGTATTTCTTCTATGTATTAAGATCTTGGTTTGAGTTTAGAGTTAAGGCCATTTCATTATTAGGACAAGTATTTTAAAATATCGAAAATCGTAGTTTAAGGTAATGTATTTAAGGTCAAAAAAGAACTGAATAGAATAGGTGTCTTTTGTTGTTGATATGTTTGTATTGTTTAATGATAAAAAAGCTGTGAACGTTGTAGATAAAGACATTTTGTAGTATATTTAGTATCAGCATTGCATCCGTGCGAAGCCGGGGTCGCTAGTATACTATAAAGATCATTCATAAACAAAACCGGTATTCACAACACAAGTGCCCAAATACAGTACTTAAGCTATATTTAAAAAAATACACAATTATGTAACTTTATACTGTACACGAAGTCAGAAGCTTATAATTATAAGAGTTTCAAGTTTGTTGGTGATCGACATCAGTTCAACTATTTTGTCTTTTATTTACTTAAGTTGTACTTAAGTTGTCCTGGAGGATTAGTCTTTCTCCTTAACTATTATTCCTAAAGTTACAAGTATAAGCTTAAATTCCCATTTACCTAATTATCAATGTACTATTATTTTAAACTGGTTGTCTGTAAAGTCGGTTTACGGACCATAATTTTACGTGATAACTTCATAAGACGAATTCTTAAGCCGATCGTGCCTCTCTATCGCTTGTTCCGCGCTCTCGCTTGCACGCTCAGTCAACGTGACACTTTTTCGTGCGTGCAGCCGGTGTTCATCGATTTATAAGACGTTAGCACGTCAAAAATTTGATCTTAGTTATAACATAACAATTTATGACGCACTCTACATAATATATCATTAGTCGTAGTGTTCGAAGTTTAAAACTATCGGATGTTACCTACATAATTATTGTAATGGAAGATAAGTATACATACCCTCGACTCTACATAAGTATTGTGTAGAGTATCTATATTCAAAGTAATTGATCCATCGATGTTATCCATTGATACTACTAATTACAGTTTCAAAGTTATTAGGTAGGCATATAAAAATATAGGTATAACATGATTCATCGTTACCACTTCAGTTGTGGTTTCCGAATTCCATCACATTCCGAATGCACAAAAAACATCTACCTGACTCAAAAAGGTCACAGAGTTTCAATACAATAAGGTTGCAAACGGCTTATCTATAGCGATTATCTCGTACAATACAAAAGGGACCAAATATAATGTCGACAAGCGCTTCTAGACGATCGATATTTTAAATTAACCAGTACGGAAGTTATTTTTTAATTATTACCTACTGTTTTATTTCAAAAGATAAATCGAGTGATTCCACTATAGAACGTAAGCCACCTCACATGTGTGGTAAAGGTCCTTGCCCAATCAAAAACTGTTCCAAATGCGAAGCGTTTCGTGCATTACTGTGATTCATTCGGGTGAGCCCCCAAGAAGGGGAGTTTGTCCATTTTTATATTTACATCGTGTCCCTCGCGACATGCGCGGCGTCTCTCTGCCAGTCTCGCTACTACAGTTTCACGCACGTACACCAGCGCAATGAAACTCATGTAAATATTACTACTACGGTGATATTTACGCGCGAATTGTTATTTTTAAACGTTCAACATGCAACGCGAGTGTTGTGGATACATATTTGAGTGGAAAATATCTAGTTTTCAGTGAAAATTTGTGAGAAAAGTGTCTGAGTTGTTTCGCTTCGATCCAAGTCTGAGGAAATGCCGCCCGTTCTCAATGTGCCTATTTCAGGAAGCGTTTCAGCAAGGAACTTTTCGTTCTCATAATTTACGCTAGAGGTCAGTATGGACTTTCATGAAACTTTTACTTTTACGGTTTTTTTATAAACGCATAATAAAGGTTGAATAAAATGTATGCATATCTAGAGTTCAATCACCGACAAGCTTCCCTCTATCATCCCTTCTCCGCCCTTTACGCATGATCGACCGGAGTTTTGGGGTTCCCTTCGTAGGGTAGGGTGCGATAAAATACGCGTACATGTATAGATAGATAGGCACGACAGTAACGTTGTAGTGAGCGTGAGTACTCGCCGGGTGTTGATGTAAGTGAAGGACGAGACGGCACACACAGTACAAAAGACACCGCAGCTGGTAAATACATGAATAGAATAGGTAGGCATTCCTTGCTCACTTAATGCATGTGTTCAGCGGTTCCTCCTTCAAGAAGTTCTTACAGATTCCATACTAATAATTAATAATAGAATTATAATTTTTGATCGGCAAAAACAACAATTATATACTTTGGCGACACTTTAGTTAGACAAGTACCTAAATTTGCTCTCCACGCTCCATTATTAGGCCATTCCTATATCAGTCAAACGAATGGCTTTGTTTACAACTCGCCTCTTTTTGTCATATTTTGTATGAAGCTTATCAAAAAGTGACGGATGGTAGGCAAGGCTTTCAAGATCTCTATTTTGTCAACTTTAACTGAATTGAACCCTATGTTCCAAGCATAGTATCCTTATTTTCAGTGGATCGTTCAAAATATGGTGTTTTAATACCTTTAAGTATACCTACTTAAATGACTCGTCTTGCAAACATTGATTGATAATTATAAAAATAATTGAATCGAAGATAGTAGAATTGTAATACAGATTATAGTTTTAGGTGCCTAATAACTTACCTACTTACGTTGAATTAACTAATCAATAATCTATGCTACATTATCTAGGTATCACAGGTAATAAAAATAATAGTTAGTAATAGGCTTCGTTATTATAGGTATGCAATTGACACAACATTTTCGTCAATTAACGTAACATACAAAACTAGCTGCAAACCGAAAAACTGTTTTTTTTTTTAATTTCCCGCCATGGATGAGACGATGAGATGTGTTGTGAATCTAAAATTACGGAAATACAATACCTAGAACTATTGTCACTTGTCTGTCAGTTCGATTAATCGATTATTGATAGTGACGACCTATGCCGTACATGACACATGCTACATTGATGATAGAGCTCAAACAAAATAGACATCGCGGTAAAGGATATCTTAATGTTATTAATAATAAATCATAAAATCTCTTTTTTGCTTTTAGTTCAGTACCTTTTATAAGAAATGTATAAAACATGTTCGATCCACGTAATGTTATGTTCGTCCAGAATAAAAATAGAGACAGGTAGAAGAACCGAAGAAATAAAACGAATGGAAAAAATATACACCTACCTACGTACAATTATATAAAGCAAATCTAGTACCTACAATCAAATTATAAAAAAATAACAACACTAATTTATAATAAACCTTACAGAGTTAACGAGTTAAACCAATGTTTAAATTAATAAAAACAGTAATTATGGCATTGCTTTTTTAGACATAGGTAAATTAATTTCCTAAAGACCAGAAATTACCTTACCATCAATGATAATATCATTGCCTACCATATTAATAAGCTTACCATCAAAGAAGACGTATTCCCCGCGCCCCTATGATCGCGCAGTTATTTGATTTCGTAACAGGCTAACATCACATTATCGACGAAATGTAGAAAAACGTCTGTCTAAATATAGATTAAATTAAAACTAGTAGAGTAGCGACTTAGCGAGTTAACATGTTTGTTTTCGTATGTACTGCCGACCGGTCCGAATTATTCGTCGCGATTGGTTCAAAATCCATAACTGGCCCCCGAGAGCCAGGTGTCGTTCACACCGCGGCCTCGCGCCTCGTCTCGTTAATCACTCGTGTTCGCTATTGTTAAAGCGCGCCGAACAGCCATCTTTGTCAAATTACGGCAACTCAAATCTTTTTCGTGTTTGTGTGTCTAATCAAATGTAACTAAACAAAAACGTTCGCGGGAATGACGCGTTGTGCGGCAAAATCGAGTGCATCGCTACGTTCTCTTTTGTTTCACGATTAGCTGACGCTATACGGCCGTTGAATGGAAGCGTAACGCGATTACGGCGCTAACAATCAGTCGACCATTAAAATGATGGATGATGTTGTCTTTTGCGAAAACAGTGCAAAGTGTTAGTTTTAATGAATCGTGTGAAGGGTGCTGTTAGTGTTTATGTTTGGGTGTAAATGCCATGAATACTGCCTCGTGATCGGCAAAACACATTGCATATATGAGTGAAATGGCGATGCGGAGCGCGCGGGCCCGAGCATGCGCGCCAGTTTCCCCACGATCGCTCGGATCGCACTAAGTGTTCTACGTTTACGTGCATCAAAATGGGAAGGTCGAGATTCCCAGGGAAACCACTCAAGTTTCAAAACAGAAAGCGAATCAGCGTTCTCTCGGGGACTGTTTACCATGAGACTGCTACAGAGAATCATCCGCCCGCCCGCGGCAATGCTTCTAATGATTTTGCTGGGGAACAAGAGGTAAACCTTGTTTTGTGCTATAACATGCCCTTTGTGAATCAATTATGTGAAAATGTTAGTGAACATACGGAAATGTTTTGTTTACGTAATATCTACTAGCATTACGAGGCGCTAATCGTTAGTAATCTTGTATGTCGTATCTGTACATACTTTGACATTTCAGATCCATTTTGATGTCAACAAAATGTTCTTTGTAAAAGCATCTTATTGTAGTACTCACTGAAATTAAGTTAAGTCTCATCTTTAGGCTCTTACAAGAAGGCTTTTCATGCTGAAATGTAAACAAAACATTAAAACATTACTTGGGTGGCATAACATAACCTCAGAAATATCTATCTTCTTTTGTCTTTCATTGACAAGTCTCAAGGCAAACTCAAGGTAAAATTTTGAGATATGCTGATTTATAGGAATGTCTTATCAATTTGATAACATAATTCAATGTGAAAATAAATAATCTTTACAATACATATATGCATAGTTACTATGTAAATAATTTTAAGAGATCAGATTGACAGACATCATTCCACTTTATTCGGCGTGTAATAGTATGAAGACTTTGGTTCAAGTATTTATTCGTAAAGTGTCTGCCAGATGACATTATTATGTAAAATTAATATTTTCAACTAGGTAGTTAATTATTCTTTAAATGGCATCAAGTATATTATTTCAGAGGAAATAAAACTTAAAATTCATTGTATTTTTAAAGGAATTGAAAATGATCCGATAAGTTCAGTATGGTCTTAATTGTGAAAGTTTTTTTTTCATTTTAGCTCTGCAATTTTCTTACATTTAGCCTAGTGTCAAATAATACACACATTTACATATTTCATAATAGAGTAAAAGAGTCATAATTAAGTAAAGCCTTAGTAAAATGGTAGACTTTACTACAACTTCTATTGTAGTTTGGAGCGAAAAAGAAAAGTTTGATTTTAAACTTTGAATGATTTGCTTACACTCATGCACATTCAGTAAGTGTTGGTTAATACTCTAATATTATTACACATTAACTCTCAAAGAGTCGCAAGTTTTGAAGAAATATATATTGACTGCTAATTTTTTCACTTTCACGGCAAAATTCTTGTGAAAGTTGTGTTCATTGAGTCCTTTGATTAGAGGTACATATACACACATAGCAGACAGGCATTTTCCTACAGATTTTTTTCCTTTGTGTTATATTATAGCTATATAGAAATCTTCTAGGCAAACATGTTACATCTTCAGCTGCATCTACATTTTCCATCAGATAAAATAGTGGACAAATTCTTGCCTATCGAGCATAAAAAAAGTTTAATATTACTTACTTTGACTACAGTTTCTGATCTTAGAGAGCACAGGAAGCAATAAAGTCCAAATTACTACACATCAATAAAACTGGTTTTTAAATCAATTTGAATTGTTCAGAAAATATATCATAATTTCTTTTATTTCTTCACCTGTTGGTTTATTGGGTGCAGCGAATATCGGGTTTGATTCCCCGAGAAAACTCCAAGTATTCTCGCCAAGGGAAAGTGTTTTTGGTTGTGATGTGATTGTGTGGTGATGTTTTTCTAGTACTACACAAGTCCTTGAACTTAGTGTAGGGCTGTGATTGTAAAATTGTGTTACCTTTTACTTAAAGTAAACCTTTTCAGACCAGGAGACATGAATTAGGACCAGAGTTGATTTTTCCTTATGCAGTACAAGCATTTGACCACCATCGCACCCAATGGAAAGTGGAGATGAAGGCGGAGACATACCATGCTTACCCATAAGATACTTATTCACTCTAGACTTGAAGACTCTCAGATTATACCGTTTATGAATCTTTTGTTATTATAATTTGTTAATTCTCACATTACTAAACTGGTACAACACTTACACGCTGAATAAAGTGGAATGAAGCTGAATAAAGTGGAATGAACTTAAACCAAGGATATATGATCATATCCTGCTAATATTATAAACGCGAAAGTGTGTGTGAATGTTTGTTACATATCTTTGCAACAAATTAACTGATTTTGATGAATTTTAGAAGGAAGATAGTTTAGGTTCAGAAATAACACATAGGGTACATTTTAACTTTATTATTTTATTTCCTAGTTAATAACTTAAGATTTAACAAGTTATCACATATAATGCACCTTAAAACTTTGGATTGATTACTTCTATTATTAACGCAGGTGAAGCGGCAGAGCAGAGCTAGTCATCTATATAAATGTAATAGTTGCAATTATTAACTTTAAGAGAATGATACGGCTCTACATCATAAAATGTTTGCATAAACTATAAAATGACAAAAAATACTTATATTTCTGCGTCGGTACTAGGTCCATTGTGTTAAAGAGTGAGAATAATATCCTAGCAATAATACATTGGTTCACCTAACTATCTATACATATTATATAATTGTAATAGGCCGATGTCTGGACATCATACTAATATTATAAATCCGAAAGTTTTTGTAAGTGTGAGTATGGTTGTTTTCTCTTCTTGCTGTAACAGCTGAACGGAACTGGATGAAATTTAGAATGTACATAGTTTAACTTGATACACACATATCACACACACAGTCACACTCAGAACCAGAAGCACAAATGTCTCTTGGTAAGGCAAATTGTGCTTCTGCCTGGAATCGAACCCAGGACTCCCAATGCAGAGAGCAAAATATTGCCCACTGCTCCAAATCGTCACAATATGATGGACATGTTTCAGATTCAAAATGTTGCTTCTAATTAGTATCCAAGGATTAGAGGTACCTGTTAGTTGGGTTGATCATTTTTGGTAGTTTTTTTTTATGTTAGATAGGCAAGCATTCGACCCCTATCTCACCTGATGGAAAGTGACGTTGCGGCCAAAATTACTCTTGTATGGGTTACTTTTGTGTGGTCTTGCATTTCCTCCTTCACAGTTAAAAGAAATTTTGAAATGATTGAGTGTAAAATGTGTTTAAGTTTCAGGAGGAAGAGAAGAAAGAAAATAATAATGAGAATGAAACAAACAAAAACAGTGAAAACAAAATCTCAGATACGTTAAACAACAAATCAGACGACACTGATAAAAGTACCACTGATTCATCAAAATCGCCAGTGAGGACCAGATCACAAAACAAAATGGAGCCAACTAAAGGTGATAAAACTAAACCAGTGAAGAAAACAGTTACATTTGGCACTGTGGAGAGTTGTGAAGATATCTTCTTCCCACTCAAGAAAATACCGACAAAACATCATGCTCCACTCGTGCCTATCATCAAAAAGAAGTCGGCATTGAAACAAACTGAATACTCCACATTCAACAGTATTTTAAAACCTGCAAAACTAACAGATTTAAGCTCAAAATCCTCATCGGAACACCAAGAGGGTTATCAAAGAAAGAACTTGAACCCCCTTTCTAAACCTATGAACAAGTTTTCTCAGTTTAGCGAGAGTCGTTGTATTTCACCTCCTCCAAGAAATTCATCACCAGTGGAAAAAGAGAGTGGAAGTTCTGCTAAATTTGTATTGCCTATGAGAAGTGCACATTCATCAAGAGTTATAAAACCCAACAAAAAATTCATAGATGGTGAAGAACAATTGACAAGCAATATAACAACTGGAAAGGTTCTCAAGAAACCTAAACTAAAGAGACTAGTGTTTAATAGTCTTCGTGATGATGATGAGACACCTGACGAAGAAGATCTCGATAAATACATAACAGAGAAAGATAAGGAGAAACAACTGATAAAATCCTCAAACTTGTTCAAGGACAAGACTTCCGCAAATTCATTTTCTGGGCTTGGGACTGTTTCGAGAAAGCCTGTGCTTGATTTGTTTTCCTTTGAAAAGGAGCCTGAATACCCTCAAGATGAAAATTCGAATATGGAAAGCTCGGAGAAAGTCACTAATGAGACAGGTAAAGAGGATAGAACAGGGCATGCTATGCGTAAGCTGATGGACATATCAGATGCAAGCAGCTCTAGCAGCACCAGCAGTGGATCAGAATCTGAAGAGAGTTGGGACAGTGAAAGTCCGGAGGACACAGGAGACAAAGAGGAAAAGCCACCTCCTCCAAGTCCTGAAAAGGACAAGACTTCTGCATCACAATTGCTTCGAGGGAAAGTTATCATCAGAGAAGCAAGGTTGCAGCTGGCTACTCCCACTGCCCCCACTGGCTTAGATGGACCGTTCACAGCAACCGCATCATCACGTAAGTTGCATATGAACTATATAATACTAATAATAGAGCCTGGAATAAGGATAGATTTAAAAAAAATCTTGCTTAATTGGTTATAATCTGTGGCGATCATGTAAATTTCGTTTATTTTCGATTCTCTGTGCGTTTCACAACTAAGCAGCGCCTAGCTTATGTTTATTAATTTATTTATTCAGAAGACCAACAGCATTAAGATAATTTAGATACAAAATATGAAATATATATAGTACAGCCAATTATAGGTCTCCCTAGATATTTGACTGGTGAGTTTGGATGGTTTATGAGTGAAAAAATATTAATCATTGATTGTGGACTTAAGAGCTGCTTAACCTAAAGGTTTTTTATAAGTAAGACTGTAAAAGTTGATATTTATGTAGAGCATCAGTTATATACTGTATTTAAAACTACTACTACTTAACAAGTACTTTCCACTAGACAAAACATAGACATGAGGGCCAGTTTGGGCGAATTACTAGTATTATATATCAGTATAATGATAAGTGGAGCTGAAGCTGCACTACAGTCAATTACGTAAATTTAAAAATGTATGGATGAAATATGTAGAGCTTATAAAAGACACATGCCAACATCAGGCCAGTAAAAAAAATTAGCTAGTGGAACTGCAGTGGTCGTTGCTTACTTCTCACAGTTATTTAGAGCTACATTTAATTTTCGTGTAAAGAGCTCGAACTGCCACCTCACTGCTGCACCTAAAAAACTCAATTGCGGATGCTGTTTTTATACATTGTGTATTGTACTTAAAATAACTTAACTTTAATTTGTATTATTTCTTTCAGCAACGAATACACCTCCATCAACAGTAACTTGCGGAGTCTGTGGAGCTGTTAGATTCTACAGATTTGTGAAGCAAACCCGCAAATTCGGAATATACTCCTGTGAATCCTGTCGCAAGTTTATTTCCAAGATGCTGAAAAAAGAGAAGCTTTCTCACAAAACTGGTATTGTGCAGATGGAATGCTTGAAAGGAGAAGGTATACTCTTATATCATACAATTTATCCATGTTTTCTCATGGCTAAGCCATATCCCATTTAAAAATGAATAGTTATAAACAATTGCTGCAACTCTTACCGTGCATTGGCTTAATGCTAATACAGTATTTTCTGCCAGTCATCCAAAGAGGTGCAAAAAAAATTGTTGTACCCAGAATTAAAACCTCATCATTCCCTTTGGGGACATTATATTCATGACTATAATCCTAGCAGATGCATACCTAATTTAGCCAGCAAGGCAGTTTTTGTACTTTCATCAACACTTATGAAATTTTCTAAAATGTACCATCAGTGTTCAAATGTGTGCCTATCTTGAATAAAAAATTAAATTGGTATCAGCACAACTTTAGTCACACTACATTTTCTTCTATTTTGTAATAGTTGTATATTCATAATATATTAAAACAATGAAATTTTGTTTACAGGTAACTGTAATGTGCCTCCAATAGTGCGATCTCAGCAGTGGAAATTGCTACCATGTACAAATAAAACTCGCTGTCCTGCTTGTTGGCTAAAAATGTGCCTCAAAGCCTTCCAAGTCCCACCGAATATCAAAGCCGGACTTACAGCAATGCTACCTACATATATGAGGGCAGGTTTGATGTCTGTGTGCTCGTTAACGCCAGCCAACCCATTGAGGGTAGCAAGCCAGCCTGCAACACCTCAACCGGTGTTTACTGTACCGGCAGCTAATGATAATGAGAACAAAATATTTGGTGCATTGAAACCAGCCAAGAAATCTGAGAAACCTGAGGAAATCGAAAAAGTGGAGGTAACATTTTCTTACATCACACTTACATGTTTACCAGTGTTGAATTCTTTTACAATGCTTAAATTTTCTGTTGTTTCAGGAGAAGCCTTTGAAAGCTACTGCTGTTCCAACTGAGGAACCTAAAGAAGATTTCAGTGCCAACAGAAAGCGGCAGCTTACACGAGTTAAGGTGCGCAAAAAAGATAAAACTGAGAAAGTCGAAAAGGCTGAGACAATACAACCTGAAGATCCAAAACGACAGAAGGTGGAACTCAAAGGTCCCAGAGTCAAACATGTGTGCAGAAGTGCATCTATTGTCTTGGGACAACCAATCGCTACATTCCCTACTCAAGAAGAAAAAGAAAAACAAGAGAAGCCCGTTTCATTGGAAGAAGAAAGCACTGTCTTGGCTGTTGTCAAGGATAGAGAATCTCCCGACTTGCCTATTGAGCCTGTTGTTGATGAGAACAAACCTCAAGTGGTGCCTGAACTTTCCATTACAAAAGAACCAGAAGTGGAAGCTCCTGTTGAAGTAAAGAAGAGGAAGATAGAGTCTGTGCCTGTCAAAGTGCAGAACAAAGCAGAATCGAGTGAAGATGAAACTATTATGGATCTCGTGCCAAGGAAGCCGGTTTCCAAGCCGTTTACCAATATTACTAATGTAAGGTTCTCCAAATTTCAAAATTTTACTTTAGTCAAAGTTCAGTACTAATTTCGTTTATGTTTTTAGGTACGCGGCCGTTCTCAGAAATGCGGCCAGAACCGTCCAGAGTTGATATGCGTCGATTTTTGGGAAAGCTATGATCCCGATGAAGTGTGCAGCTCAGGTTTCGGACTCATTGGAGCCGGACCATTCACCGTCGCGAAACTCTGTTTCCTTTGCGGAAGCGCCGGGAGCGAGAAGGTAACGAATAGTCCTTCTTCATTGATATATATTTATTTAGGTTTAAACATTCAAGAGTGTGTCACTTTATTTCATTTCAAAACATATTTTTCAATAAAAGATTAAGGGCAGACTAGAAGATGTTGTCTCTTCTACAACAATAATGGATTTAAAAACAATATTATCACTTGAAATTGGCTGAGTGTACAAGATTGCGAAGCCAAAATTATTAATAAAAAACTAGACGGCGCGTTGTTTAATGAATTGAGCATGTCCGCGACACAGATGCTGTCGTGTTCGTCGTGCTGCGAGTGGTACCACAGCTGGTGCGCGGAGGAGGCGGCGGGCGGCGGCGCGTGGACGTGCGCGCGCTGCGTGTCGTGCGCCGCGTGCTGCCGCGCCGCCGCGCGCCTGCGCTGCCGGGCCTGCGCGCGCCACTACCACGCCGCCTGCCTGCCGCCCGCGCCGCCCGACCACAGGAGCGACTGGCCGCAGGTACCCAGCCTATATATACGGCCCCTACTGTACGTGTACATACATCTACTGCCGGCCTGCGCGCGCCACTACCACGCCGCCTGCCTGCCGCCCGCGCCGCCCGACCACAGGAGCGACTGGCCGCAGGTACCCAGCCTATATATACGGCCCCTACTGTACGTGTACATACATCTACTGCCGGCCTGCGCGCGCCACTACCACGCCGCCTGCCTGCCGCCCGCGCCGCCCGACCACAGGAGCGACTGGCCGCAGGTACCCAGCCTATATATACGGCCCCTACTGTACGTGTACATACATCTACTGCCGGCCTGCGCGCGCCACTACCACGCCGCCTGCCTGCCGCCCGCGCCGCCCGACCACAGGAGCGACTGGCCGCAGGTACCCAGCCTATATATACGGCCCCTACTGTACGTGTACATACATCTACTGCCGGCCTGCGCGCGCCACTACCACGCCGCCTGCCTGCCGCCCGCGCCGCCCGACCACAGGAGCGACTGGCCGCAGGTACCCAGCCTATATATACGGCCCCTACTGTACGTGTACATACATCTACTGCCGGCCTGCGCGCGCCACTACCACGCCGCCTGCCTGCCGCCCGCGCCGCCCGACCACAGGAGCGACTGGCCGCAGGTACCCAGCCTATATATACGGCCCCTACTGTACGTGTACATACATCTACTGCCGGCCTGCGCGCGCCACTACCACGCCGCCTGCCTGCCGCCCGCGCCGCCCGACCACAGGAGCGACTGGCCGCAGGTACCCAGCCTATATATACGGCCCCTACTGTACGTGTACATACATCTACTGCCGGCCTGCGCGCGCCACTACCACGCCGCCTGCCTTGCGAAAAACCCAAAATGAAGGACTAGTATATTTCTGCATGTTATTTAAAATCAAAGTTCCTATTTTGGTTTGATCAAACCAATCATTATTTTGCAGATCTGCAGCTCGTGCCTGAAATGTAAAAGCTGTGACAGTAGCAGAGTCAGCAAGTTTGTGGGAAGCTTACCGTTCTGCGGCCCTTGTTTCAAGCTACGACAGAAGGGCAACTACTGCCCACTCTGTCAAGCCTGCTACAGGGACAATGACTTTGATAGCAAGGTAATAATTTAACTATGATTTCCTTCGCTTAAATATATTTATTTTGCATTAAAATATTTGGGATTCTGAAATTTCTTTTGTCGCAGTTCAAACTTAACCTAACCAAGAATTGGAGCCACAATCATTCATTACCTTATTTCTAATAAGAGTCATTCCACACTATTTTACTTGCATTACCAACTTCATACACTGTGAATTTGTGAAGTCATTATTTTTAATAAAACATTTATTAAATAACTAGCCGTGCCCCGTTGCTTTGCCCGCTATTATCAAGGTAAAAGTAGCCTATGTGGTAATCCTAGGTATAATCTATGTACACACTTGCACACTTACACACCAACTTTCGGATTTATAATATTAGTAGGATTAGTATATGAATATGAAACTGTTTGTCAGATGTCACGTTGTAAAATGTAAATTTGTCGAATGATCATTTTAATAAATTAACCATATAAATATTTATTGCTAAATAATGATTTATCGATTCGTATTTTTGGTAAATGTTGGTTGTGAAGCGACAATTTGTAAATGAAGTATTGTGTGTAATGACAGGACACCCCAGAATATATAGCTTAGTTTGCGAAAACGCTCCACAATCTCATCGGTTTTAGCTTGGGTTGATGTAGCCCCAACCTGTCCAGGTGGGGCTTTTGATCTCCCAACCTGGGTACAAAATAAACAAACTGGCTAAATAAATCTATATTTTAATGTTTTTACTTTGCAGATGATGGAGTGTGGCTGGTGTGGGAGATGGGTGCACGCAAGTTGCGAAGGCCTTTCTGGTGAAGGATACCAACTGCTATCAGCACTACCACCATCCATTGAGTACATTTGCTGCAAGTGTATGCCCAATGATCCACCTTGGCGGAAAATGCTCACAGAACACCTCAAAGGAAGACTATTACATCTGCTCAAGCTCCTAGCAAAAAATAAGAAAGCTTGTGCATTGTTGAAATTGACTCCACATAAGAATACTCCAGTCCCCAACAAGCCCTACAGGCTAATGTCACCTCAGGCGATTAGGAAGTTGCATTTCGACGCTTCTGATGATATGAAGAACACCACTGAGACCAAAGTATATAGAAACACTTCGAGAGGACGACGCAATGGCCCCAACAAATTAGACGAGCCGAGTACTTCAAACATGTGGCATTGCTCTTCGCTACTAAATGACGTTGAAATGCAAAAGGAAATGCCCCATACGTCACACAAAGTAGTCAATCTTCAAGAGCCGCTTATGCAGAACAAAGAGATATGTTTCTCGACAGGACTCTATGACACAAAAACGGAGTTATTCGAAACGCCCTGTGTTGAAGTTCACGAAAATAGCCCACCACAAAACAAGAATGAAAAGGCTATGACAATGTTGCCTACATCAGTTCACGTTGATAAGTATGAGGCGATATCAGATGACGACGAGCCCATGAAGACTTATCCGCTTGCGCGAAGCGAGCAAGAACTGAGTCCCGCTCTTTTAAATCAGCAGAGAACTCCTGACCTTGAAAATGATAACGATATGAGTAGATTAGTGTCGCCATCACTACTTGATATCAAGAAAAGAGTAAACAGTGATGAATATGTTTCTCTGAAAGACTTTAATCAAGAAATGAAAGACGTCATCGACAGAACTTCTAGTTTTGATCTCAAAGCCATATACAAGGACTTATTCTCAGAAACATTCCCATGGTTTGACTGCGTCAATAACTGCCTCCAACCTAACCTTGAAGTCGAAGGCGAAAATGATGATGCCGAATCCGTGAAAGATGTTGACATGAGCGACAATAAGAACGTCAAGAACGATGTCGAGACTGTTGAAAAACCATTTGACCAAATAGTACCTAAACTGGAACTAGATGGGGAAAAGTTAGAAGAGGAATTACTGGAGTTTTATCCTGTCGTCGATTCGCGAATCTGCGTTCTTTGCAAAGGTGTAGGAGATGGATCTCCGGCTATGGAAGGGCGCCTCCTCTATTGCGGACAAAATGACTGGATCCATGCAAATTGCGCGCTGTGGTCTGCTGAAGTCTTTGAAGAAATCGATGGATCATTGCAGAATGTACACTCTGCAATATCGAGAGGGAAAATGATCAAGTGTGCAACATGCGAAATGAAAGGTGCTAGTGTAGGATGCTGCGCTAAAAATTGCAGCGAAACTTATCATTACGCATGCGCCAGAAAAGTGAGCTGCGCCTTTATGGACGATAAGAGGGTATTTTGTCCGCCACATGGAAAAGATATCCCAAAGAAAAGTCTTCAAAAAGATGCCGACTTTGAACTGACAAGACCCGTCTATGTAGAGCTAGATAAAAAGAAGAAGCGCTATAGTGAAATTAACAAAGTGCAGTTTATTTTAGGATCTCTAACAGTGCACAGTCTGGGAAAAATTGTGCCATCTGTGTCTGATTATGAAGACTTTTTGATGCCTGTCGACTTTTCATGCACTAGACTATTTTGGTCTTGTAAGAAGCCATCAAAAATAGTGAGATACACAATAAAGACAAAACTGATATTGGCTGAGCCTATGCCCGGATTTGACTTTGGTGTCAATATAACTGTGGACCATAGTATGGGCACAAATGTTGTGGATCGAGTTATGGCTGAAATTGGAGCCTGGCATGATAGCATCATATCGAGATCTGGAAAATCCGCATTTAATTTATTGAAAAGTGACAAATCTCCCATAAAATTTGGCAATGCTGTCACCTTGGAGGAACTCGCTGTGAAACAAGTAGTGGAATATTTACTGGATAATGTCTGCAAGCAAGAACAGCAAGACGATGAGGAACCTCAAAACACGGCAGATCTATTACCGCCTGAAGTAAAAGATGCTATATTTGAAGATCTCAATCATGATCTTCTAGATGGAATATCTATGCAGGACATCTTCCAAGACTTGAAAAATGAATTCTACTGCGCCATGAGTCAAGGCGACGATAGAAGCAACGACAAGACAGACTTTCGATCTACAGATTTTATCGACGAATTACTGAATGCAAGATTCGAATCAGGAAGCAAAGAATTAAAGAGGAGCAAATCAGAAATGCTTTTGCAAAGTCATAGCTTGAAAACATTAACAACCGGACGAGGACAGCAAAGGTCTAGCAGTTGGAATAACAAATTCGATACGAGTTTATTCTCTTCAACGATAAAGAGATGCAAATTGGGAAAAACATCCACAGTCACTGGTAAACTAAGTCCAATTCAAAAACTACCTTCAGCGGAAAACTCTCTTGATTCTATCAAAGAAGAACCAGGGCATAGTGATAAAAAATCAAAGGAAGAATCTGGGAACAGCAGCACAATATGTGATGAAGCTCCACACACTTCGGGTATCAACTATCGGACGACATCGCCGAAACAGAAAGACGAGTCGGGAAATGAAAAGACAGACAAAACAGAAGGCTACTACGTTGATGTCATTGATTTCTATACCAAGATTCAGTGCAGTCCTATATCACAACTAGATGGCGCAGCTGATTGGTCGAGTTCCGAAAGTAATTGCAGCTCGCGACCGAATAGTCCAACCGAAGAAAATGATTTCACTCCCATTCAGCAGTTGGATGGAGCAGAAGACAACCACCCTGGAAACGACAATACCGGTCAACCCAACCAATTTCTGTACCGGGCCAGTGGAACAGAAAGCTACACTGTGACATTTTCTGGAAATTCAATTGGTGGCCAGCCAGAACTAGTCATGAGGCCTTTAGGTGACAACTCGGGGAATTCAAGCATTGAACAACCCGTGCGTTGTGACAGGTGCCAGTGTACTTATCGTAATAAGGAATCGTATGATAGACACGTTCCATCGTGCGACATGATATCGACTAGCGAAAGTGAGAGCGAAAATCCGAAATCGCCAGAAAACAGAACATTAACAACTTTACAAAATGCTTTTGGGAATGCTTTCGCTCAGCCTATGATCATTCACGCAGGAGTAGTCAGCGGTACTGAGAATACTGTAAAAGCAGAAGGGATCTCAACTCGAAGAACGTCAATAAACACGAGACAGATCACAATCAATGGCACAATTGTAGAGACACCTTCTCCAGGCCCTTCCAATGAAATGACAATGACTATTACGGAGCAGATGAAAACAGGAACCGTAATTTTCGACCAGAGCAAGACGACTAATGTTCAAGTATCTGCAAATCAACAAGTGATGTCCTCACCACAAATCGTTGTCACACCACAGATGTTGCTGCCTCCGAAAACAAGCACAGCTGGTGGGCAGAAAATTATGGCTCCACAATTAATAACACAGTCAGGTCTTCTACCCTACAATATATGCGTAAAGCCAGGAAACAGCAGTGCAAATATTCAACAATTACAAAGTGGTGATATGACACAACTTTTGTCAGGCTCAGGGGGTATTCAAGTGATTTCTTCAAATTCAAATCAGATGCTTACTTTACCAACAAATCAACAAGGCAACATACAAATGATCCAAGGCAAAAATCAAATAACAAATTTCCCAAATATGGCTAGCGCTTCATCCATTGCGCTCCCAGTGAACTCTATTCAAGGAATGCCTAACACTTCAATAATACAAAACATCCAGCCTATGATACGGCCTCAGATTCAAGGAAATCCCACGATTGTAGTTCCTGCTATGACAACACAAAGATTGACTTCTCCTAATACCCAGCACAAGCAACAAATTATTATGTCGGGCGTTTCACAAAAATCACCTAAAAAGCACCCGCAGCCAGTTCAACCCAAACCGATGTTCCAATCAAATAGGGGCAGAGCTCGACCGTTACCTAAACCCACTACAATCAAGAGACACACAAAATTGGAAAAGACATTCACCACAATTAACCAGCCTATAGGACCAGGAAATACTGTAATCCAGCTACAAACAAACAACCAAACTGGACAGCCATCAATTATAGTACAACCTGTGGCTAATCAAAACATCATGTCTTATGTGGAAGCCCTATCTCAACAACAAAACCAAAACATGCAATATATTGCAACTATAGCACCACAAGGCGATTTTAAAACAGGACCTACTCAGTTTATTTCTCAAAGTGGTCTCATGCCTCAAACATTCCAAATACAACAAACAGAATCTGGCGGTTTGGTTGCTGTACCAAGTGGTGGGATCCCCGTATTACTTCCACAAGGAAATGTTGGTATCTTACCTCAAACCTTACAGCAAGGAGCTACTATCTTGCCTCAAGGTGCCATTCAAACACAGGGAATAATTTCACAGGGACCCAACGGACATACGATTCTCCCACAGACTCTTCAAAATGGAGCTACCATCATACCCCAAGGATCAACTCTTTTGCCTAATAATACCCTGCAAACAGGAGGAGTAGTACCGAACAGTGGGATCGGCAATGGACAGACTACAATTATTCCAAATACATTACAGACTCAAGGAAACACGCTCATTGCTTCCGGCCCTGGCGGTACTACTATATTGCCTCAAGGAGCTCTGTTGCCACAGTTTTGCAATGATCAAGTTCTACTTGGATCGACGCCAACCTTAGAAATGGTCACGGATCCGTCTGGTTGCATGTACCTGACTACTCAACCAGTATATTATGGATTAGAAACTATTGTACAGAATACGGTGATGTCTTCGCAACAGTTTGTTTCGACGGCAATGCAGGGAGTATTAGCTCAAAACAGTAGTTTCTCTGCCACAACAACGCAAGTATTCCAAGCGAGCAAGATAGAACCTATTGTTGAAGTACCAACAGGTTACGTGGTGGTTAATAACGTCGGAGACACCGTAGCGGCGTCGACACCAAATGTGGTCACTGCTCAGACTGTGCAATCGTCACCGCAGTCTATGAAGACCGTAAAGTCCACCGTACCGAATTTGACATTACAACCACTACCTGATAAATCTCACAATAACAGACAGACTCCTAAAGTGATACAAATGAATCAATCTCCGATTGTAGGCTCGCAACCCACACTCATAACGGGCAGACAGAGCGTGAACCCAATCACGTCACAGATTCACAACATGACGCTATCAAGTGCATCTCAAACAATGCTTAGAAATATATCAAAACCAAATACAGTATCAATGTCGCCAAGCGTAACGCTCGTATCATCCACAGGACAACCCATAATGGCAATCTCACAATCGATTCCCCACTCTATTAATTCGTTCTCGATGCAATCAATACCGTTATCTCAACCGATAGTATCAAGTTCCATCGCTCCCTCAGGAAACAAGAATAATATAAAGATGGAGAACTCTCACGTTATTGAGATAAGTGGAAATTTGCAAGATTCCTCAAGCTCTTCGAATGTACCGACAATAAGCGTTACTCAGAGCACAAAATCGCCTACACCGTGGAGGCAAGTTCATACACCAATAAGTACTGTAAGTTCTGAGAACAAAATGGAATTGCAAAATATACAAATGAAGCCGAATAATCAATCAATGAATATACAAAACATATCAACTCAAATGAGAACGTTTGCTCATAATGAGCCAGATAAAAATAGTCAGAACTGTTTGATAGCAGTTTCTAATAATGGCAATCAAATACCTGGAATCAATTTGCATTCGCATCAGTTTGAATCTACATTAAATGTGAGCCATCATTCGACATCGCATTCTACTAACAACGTTATTCAAATTCAGTCTGGGAACATTTATCCGCCTTCATCAGCTATAAATAGCAATTTCGATGCCGACACAACACTGAAACTGAGTAAAATCAATGCTCTTTCGAAGGCCGAGGGTGGTCACTTGAACTTCTCTCAAGAAATAATGGCGTCGCATTCTCAACAACATGTTAACAATGATAAGACATTCCAGAACATGGGAAATACGGATAATAAGCTTTCGGACAATATGAGCAACCAAATGAGTATTCATAAACTAAATAGTTGTCAAATGGCTGGTAGCATGGCTAACACTCCAGCTATAAGTATCGGCCCACACGGTGTGATGCGTCCACCTATGCAAAATACGCCTAATACTATATCTGTGACTAACAATCAAAATCAAATGTGCTCTATTCCAAATAGTACCAATCATGGACAAATACAAATATTGAATTCTGGAAATAACACAATGCAAAACATGAATTTATCGTGCCATGAAACACCAAACAATAGAATGAATATAACCGTAACGAGTGACAATAACATGCAATCTAGCCAGTCGCATGATATGACAAATACACCTATGAATTCAATTAACATGCCGCATGGTAACATGCAGATAGTTTCGCAAGAAAACAATCATTTATCGACACCAAATCAAATCCACATAATGAATGGCCAAATCCAGCATAATCGTACAGTCGACACCAGCAATCAGATGTCGCAAATGAATCAAGGCACACCAGGAAGATCATTCCATGACAACATGTTAGGTGTACAGCAAAATCATAGCCAAAGTATGATGTCTAATCGAAGCACTCCCGATAATACTAACCTGATGAATCAATCAGTGAATATGCATAGTATGCAAAATAATAATCTAAATATCAACAGACCTGATTTGAGTGATCTAAGTCATTTACACATGCAGCAGTCCATGTCCAATGCAAATATGCAGAATAATCGCATCATGATGGACAGTCTACAGACACATAACATGAGTCACACGATGCACCCTCCTAACAGATCAATGGATAACATGCACAACATGCACAACACGCAACTGCACAGTATGCAGCAAATTAATCATCACATGAGCAATAATCGGAACCAGATGGAAAACAACATGCATATGAACCCACAAATGTCGATGCCACAAAACAGACAGCTCGATAATCTTGGTATGCATCACCAGCATCAAATGCCTAATGTGATGCAGATGCAAAATAATCGCCAACACATAGATAATAACGTCATGGGTATGCACCAGCATTCATCTAATCAAATGCATAATCGACAACAAATGGACAGCACCATGCAAATGCATCATATGCCTGGCAACGCTCCAAATATGAATTTAGGAAATCAAATGGATAATTCGGGCGCGATGCCAAATATTCACAGTAACAGATACGATAATAACTCAATGCCAATGCAAAATATGAACTCTCTAAATCAATTGCAAAGCAACAGAAATTCGATGGAACATAATTCTATGATACAGCACCAGATGAGCAACATGGCGTCCATGAATAATTTGTCTATGCACAGTAACCTGAATAGTTCGATGCAAATGGGAAATGCCAGTCATCAATCAATGAATAACACAATAATACATAATATTCCCGACATCAAAAATGAAATACAAAACTCTTGCAGCGGAAGTTGCTCGAACAACGGCGCCCAATTTTCTAATAACCAAAGTGCAATGGAGCTTTGTCCAAATATGACCACAAATAACATGAGTATGGGAACAGGAAATATGATGCACGGAATGAATGTTAGCAACTCAAACATCTCAAATAATATGATGATGAACTCCGTTAACAGTGCAAATATGTATGGAAATAACCAGAATAATCTGAGCAGCCATGATATTCTAATGAATTGTAGTAACTCTGCAGAACATAGTGTCAATACTCACATGATAATGAATAATTCACAGTCTCATGGAACAAATAATCAAAACCAAATTTTGGGCAATCAGGTTTCTACTAATACTCAAATTAATATTAATAGCTGTAGTATCAACAGCAACAATTCATCTCAGAATCACAATATTACTAATCTGGACAGCCAAGTAAACAGAAGCATGCCTGCAAATGATCCACCAAAGTTTCCCCAAGAAACGATGAGGGGAAAAAATATCATGGGACCACCACCAAATACAAATTTACCCATGACGAGTATGACGAGCAATGATTGTGCCAAGGTTAACGTCGTGAACGATAAGCAAAATCACGTTCCCGTTGGTAACCAGCTAGGTTACATGCAAATGAATCCCTCAAACAATAACAGGATTATAAATCTACCGGAAAGGGGACGAATAAATAATACCAACCTTGATAATACAATAAACCAACATGTACCACAACAGCATAATATTCGGGTGGTTACAAACAACAGTAACAATAATGTTAGTGGAATAAATGCGGAATCATTGACGTTCCAACAAAAAAGTGAAAATAGTGGGACAATGATAAATGTCCCTTTCCAGGCTATACCAAATAGTGCGCCAATGAATATCAATGTAAACTCCAGCAACAACACTGTTAATATCACTGTTCAGAATAATTTAGTTGATCCAAAGATAGCTTCGAAAGCTGCTGCCGATCTTAACTTCCCTATTCAAACAAATACCATATTGACGCCACAAAACATACCACAGAATAATACCAACTTAATTCCAAACCAAAGTAACAGTAGTAATATGATATGCATACCCGTTCCACAAAATAATACGATAAATTTACCAACGCAAAATAGCACCAGCATAACTTTACCAAAGGCTCCTCCAACGCAACAATCGGGTATCCCCACCAATGTGGTAAATCCGTTATCAATGAGGCCTACAAACAGAGTGCTACCACTTCATAGAGATGGTCAGAGCAAATCTTCAAAGACGTCTGGAACGTCCAAAACTGCTCCACCGGCTGTGCCGAAAACTAGACCAGTGAGTCAAGATATGCCTGATCTAAATATAAAGGATGAAACAATTGACAGTGACCTAGAAAAAGCAATTGAAGAATCAAAGAGAATTATGGAGTTAGAAAGGGTAAAGCGAGAAAAAGAAGAAAGGGATGCTGCTAATGCTATTCAGATGTCAGTAGAAATTCATCAAGCAAATACTAGCTCTGCTCCAGACTCGGGAACAATAAGAACAAGAGACACTAATGAGACGGCTACAAAAATGCCTTCATTGCCAAGTTTAGACGCCGCAATGATCGACATAGAACCACCAAAAGCGTTGGTAGAGAAAGATCAAAATAGAACCCCAGCTTCTATAAAAACCTCTAGTGCTTCTTCTAAGGTCATGAAAAGACCGCTTGCAGATAAAAAATCGGATGGCGAAGTAGTTATCACAAAGAGGCAGAGCAAAATTGCCAAAGGACAAGAGAACAAACCTGTGGCTCCCAAACCCGCGCCGGAACCAGCAAAAGATGACGGCCCTAAATTAATATATGAAGTGACTTCTGAAGATGGTTTCAACTACACATCATCATCGTTGACTGACTTATGGGCGAAAGTTGTAGAGGCTGTTCAAAATGCACGAAAAGCGTCTGGTCTTCCAATGATCCAGTACAATCTGCCGTCTAGTTTGTCTGGAGCACATCTACTGGGACTTAACAATAATGCTCTTCGGTATCTCATCGAACAACTGCCTGGGGTATGTATTATTTTTCATGGAAATATTTAAAAGAAATAATTTAAGTGTTTTTTGTCTAATTTTAACTTGTTTTTCTCAGGCGAGTCGCTGCACCAAATATAAGATCCGGCAAGGTAGTCATCTTAACAGTTGGGATAATGATTTGGACTTGAGCGAAGGTTTCAAGGAGAGTCCTTGGGGTAGTGCTCGCACTGGACCTATTGCAAGAAAGCCCAACCATGATATGTTCAGCTGGATGGCCTCACCTTTTAGAGAGGAACCACCACCATTTGGTGGACAAGAAAGTGAAAGCTCAATCTCAAGGTATCATATCAATTCTCTTCCATTTTCGACTACCTACAAAATTCTTCTCAGCATTGGGATGACTTGTTCTTTGTAACTTTTTCAGGCGTTTGGCCACATTACCTCCAGCTATGAGATTCAGACAACTAAAAGAGACATCTAAAGCGTCAGTTGGCGTATACAGATCACACATACACGGACGAGGACTATTCTGTAAACGGGAAATTGAAGAAGGTATAATGTCTATTAATTATTTATTTTTATGAATCATTCCCATCTCGTACCTACGGTTCTTTAGTTGTCCTTACATTGCTCTTTACCCCTAGACTGCTAATATCTGCAACGGCACTCATTATATGAGCGTGAATTTTTTTTTTTAATTTTTCCAGGTGATATGGTGATAGAATACGCGGGAGAAGTTATACGGGCAGTTCTCGCTGATCAACGCGAGAAGAAGTATGAGGCAATGAGCGGCCGGCGAGGGGTCGGCGGATGTTACATGTTTAGGATTGATGATAATCTGGTAGTCGACGCGACGCTCAAGGGCAACGCGGCGAGGTTCATCAATCACTCGTGTGATGTGAGTTGCTTGTATTTATTTACTATGATACTCGATTCCACAGGGGGGGTTAAGGTGACACCTAGACGCCTAAGCTGTCATCACTTGCATGTGTTGCTCTTGCAGATGATCGAAAGTGGTTCAGGCAGGCAGCCAGTCATAAAAAGTAACTAATTCCAAATTTTATTGACATGAACTCAAAATCTGAAGGATCCATTGTTCGGCTGGATATAAAGGATATCATATTCAAATTCAAATTCAAATAAATTTATTGCCAAAAGTTTAACATATTAAAATTTTCTTATGCTATATTCTTACCTAGGTATACAGTCTTAGATATGTAATGTTGTAAGTTGGAAGACTTATTAATTAGAACCTATTTAAGATTATTTAAAAAAAAGCAACAAATTCAATAGCACAAGAGTCATTAGCATTCGTGCTAGGTTGCCCTGTGTTACGAATGCTAAGTCTTCCGTATCTAAGGTACAATAATACAATAATATTCTAAAGTAGGTAGATGGAAAAAAAAATTATAGGCATTAACCTACAAACGGATGGATCTCGGGTCTAACACAAACTTCACGAAATAAGTAAACCGATTAACCTAAACGAAAGTGGACATAAGTATATGATTATTAAGGAACTAATTTAATTTATGTATAATTCCTACACAGATTTCTTTTGTTTGCAACTATTTATCAGTTTACGCAGCTTCGACTAGCGACGGTCGCACTATTTACAAATTTTCACCTTACGAAGTGTATAGCGAGGCGGGATTGTCGCTTATATTTCGTTTTGTCGCCTATGTTCCGTGGAAACTTTTGAGCGCGGATAAGAAATGTATTGGTAGATCGATGGATGTAGGTATTCAAATCCACTGAGTCTCATCTTCGTCTCTTTTGATGGTACAGCCAGCTTTAGTCTGTGATGAATAAACGGCAGTACTACCGCAGCGGACACGTAAAAAGTCCCAGATAGTTAAGTACGAAAAAAGGAATTCAGGGTGTATACTCGATTTTTGGCATTGAAGAAGTTCAAGTTCAAGTCACCTTTAAATTTAAGTTACTATTCAGCTAACAAAACTTTTTAATTCTCCGCAGCCCAATTGCTACTCGCGCGTAGTCGACATTCACGGACACAAACACATCCTAATCTTTGCGCTGCGTCGGATAACCGTTGGCGAAGAACTAACATACGACTACAAGTTCCCATTTGAAGAGGTCAAGATACCCTGCACTTGCGGTGCAAAGAAATGTCGCAAGTATCTTAACTGACACGAAATGAAACGTGAGTGATCTGCGTCAATTATGCTTGTCCAAAAACAAGCCGAAACGGAAAGTAACCACGCAAAATACTGCATTAAATTTAAGGAGTAAGTTCTTAAACTGTAGTATTTTTAACGGTTATTCAAAAGGATTTGATACTTAGCCTTTTCTTCATAGCATAATGAATAGAAGTACATACTACTGATATAGACGTTAGTTACTATTTAGACATGTGAAAGCTTTGAAAATAGCAATATTGGAAGCGCACTGGTTTTGGCAATCGATGGATCTCCTGTGAATTCTAATTGAGAGTATTTAGAATTTATGTGTCGGGGAATGAATGTTGAGAATGGAATACTGGGTCGAGCACAATCGTGTACATAATTATTTATCTATGACAATACTTAGTCAAATTCACATATCTCGTTACTCCCACCTTGTATTTAAATGTTCTGTTCCACTGGATGGCACTTAACGAGTAAGTGGTCTACAGACTTGTTGTTAAATTACCACTTATTGACTCGGAAGTGCATGAACGAGAAGTTTACATGAATCTTGCTATGATCTCTTTTTTGAATCTGCCCAGTGTTAACGTTGTTGGATTTGTATAATAATTTTGATTTAATTTTAATACTTAAAAATCTTATTTTGATAGGTTTATACAATTTATGTAAATATGTTTAGTTATTATGTTTTAGAGAATGGGTTAATATAATGGTTCGCGAACGGCTTAAGTGTTAACCCTGTGGGTTCACTAAAATCGATGTGATATGATGAGCCCGTGGGATGAAGGAGGATGCGGGAGTGAAAAACGGTTAGTGGGTAGGTAGTGTATATTTGTTCCTCATTATTTCCTTAGTTTCTCTTCACTTGTGATCAGTTAAGTCTCGACTAGCTTAGCGCGTACATGTACATAAACGATGAAGTAAGACGTTAATTAATTAAAATAATATTAGTACATTTGAAAAAAGGGTAGCAAAGTTACGAGTACAATGTTACTTTTTAGTTATTTTAACGTGTATTGTATAGTGAAATTGTAAATAAGAGGAATTATCTGTCATAATAATTGAGTTTAAACGACAAATCGTTTTATTATAGTCATAGAGGTAGGTTGTACTTTATAGAGTATATTTTATTGTATATATAATAAGTTATTGAGATGTGCGTAATGGGGGAAGATCATTTGGAGAAGGGGGAGGGGAACTCCAAAGCTAGAATACAAATTGCAATACACTGACAGTATGGATATTCTTACATAACATTATTTATGATGACACATGCACTGTCTAGTGCATCTACAAAAATCGTAAGCATTTGTCATCGTAAAATATACTAAAATCTATACTATTTGTATAATGCTATATAAAAGATTACCCAGTTACACAACACGTGAACGTCTCCCAGTTAAATTGTATGTTTTAACAGAAATATGCACATTATTAGCTTTAATACAATCAGCACAGCTTGGGTTTTAATTGACAATACTTTAATTAATCTAATCAATTGCCCGTTGTTTCAATTGGTGAATACTATTATAAAGCATTTTAGCCTGTTGAGCATTTTATAGACTGAGTTATATACATCACAGAGAGCCATCACAGTTAACAGCAATACTGCTTCCAATAATAACCTCTACAATATTCACAATTTTATATTTTAGTAATAGAAATAATTTAGATGCAGATACAATAGTAAATTCTGAAGGAAATATTGTAATATGTCACTGTGTCTATATAATGCAGTATTAAACTATATTAATATGTGTCCCAAGTATTTCGTAGATAAATTCAATAGACAGATAAAAATAGTTAATAATATTTAGTATTATTGTACTTTGTAATGCCGAACAAGATGCATTCGATTTTCAATATTCTACTTTAATTTAATCAGCTAACTGCTAACATCGTTGTAATAACATATCATTGGTATTAGTTGCACCAATATTATATCCTATCTATATAGATAAAAATATAATAATCGCGACTGTGAGTGGAATCTTCATCATCGAGGATTGCACCACTTACATATTAGGTTCCAGTGTATTTAGAATTTATCACAAGTCATGTTAGATTTTTATCAATATATTGCTGTCCATTACAATAGACGTATGTAATTAAGTATTATTTTAATTCAGTGGAAAATTCAAGTGCAACTTATGGAAACTGTAAAACACATACTGGCAGTATAGCGGGGTCGTTTGTCGATTGTCTTTAGAAAATATACGCTAATTTTAAATCATGGAAACTAGATATGCACAATACTCGACGAAAAGTATCAATTTATAATTTACAAAGGAATCAACTGAATGAGGCTTGCAATGGAGTTCATATTCTATGCACACCACGTAAATTAGAACCCTTGTTGATCTTTTGTGTTGAATATGGTTATAATGCCATCATTTATCACCAGATTGCACATCGTGATAACATGTTGATTTGTAGTCTTATCTTCCAAAGTAAATTTCTTTAGGGATCAAGTGAAAGTGGCGTGCAAAGAGAATAATAACACTTTTTACATGCCACGTACATTTAAATCCTTGTAGAACTTAAATGAAAATCTTGTCTTATATTGTACATTTCTAAATAAATCGATTCAAGATGAGCATTAAACGAAAGAGAGCAAAACTGTTATTCCCACTCAGCAAGCTAGAGAGCGGATGGATTTCCTCTCTTTCTCCCATCAATCGGTAGAGCGAGACAGACGACCTAGCTTAGTTTAATGTACGAGTATAGCAAGGATAGCTTAAATAAGTGATAATGTTGTATCACTGTACTGTGATGACTGCGTTCCCATCAATGTTATTTAGAATGATATCGTCCAAAAAATTGGAGATATCTGTAGACTAGTCTAATCAGTTTAGAGTTACTACATATAAGATGTAAGTGATATCATGACAATCGACATATACGAAAAACAGTATTTGCTTAATTTGTACTGTTTCCTATGAAATTCGAAAAAAACCTGTAATTTCTACTTAGATACAGTGATGTTATTTGTCATGGTATCAATTATAACCTATATTAGAATACTGTTGCCAAACTATTGATATTCATCAAATACGCGTCTAATACGACACTTGATTGATTAAATAAGAAGACCAATAGAAATCAGAAATCGTTTATTACTACATTTTCAGGAACTTCGATAAGTTGGCGACAGTTATGATGTGGACTTAGCCATAACAGGACAAGCCATTATTTTAATGAATAAAAGGTTGTTATATTTTGTTTACATTTGATACGAGAGTTAGTTGAAGTTATAGTTTACATCGAGTTACGATAATAAAATACAAAGTACAGGTAATTTTAATCAATATTGATTGATAATTATTATTAACATATATTTTTAATGTTAGTTTAAACTTCGTCATAAGATTAACACGAGTTTCCTTTTCCTCTCTCCTAATTTCTCGTGTACATTTTTTTTTATAGCTCGCTATGCCTTGCGCACAAGTGGAAGAAAGACGTAACTACAGATTTGTAGCAATGCCTTTTTTCTACTAGCATTGAAATGAAATTGATTGTGTATTCGATTATTTTATAAAGGTTCATGGCGTTCGTTGACTCGTTTTGTAAACGTGAATAATTATGTTTTAAAATGTGCATGTGCATTTTGTTAGCCCTGTATTCAAATAATGAGTTTTAATTAGAAAATGAAATCAAAAGACCAAATCACAAAGTGATGAATCAATTTGAGTTAATTTTTTATTTAAGTGTATGCATCTGCTCTTGATATTATTTGTGTTAAAAATAATAATGCTTTTATTTTTAATGTACACAATGCCATTTTGCCTAATGTTATTATAAATTATATGAAAATGCTTTAAAAGCACCAATTTTACAATGCATAGTTCTATGACCTGTCTTATACATTTTATTACTTTATTTATTTCTATCATTATTTTGTATTGTGGTAAATTTTACCAAAAATAAAAATACTAAAATGTGCTTTATGTATTGTTTCATTTTGTTTACACACCCATAAGCACTATATATGCATAATAATATACTATATGAGACACGAATCAAAAGTTTTGCCGCGCTTGGTCAGGATAGAATCACAAATAGTTTCTCCTAGTTGTCGTCATCTCAGCGACATTTGAGGTAACAAAATACCTACTTAAATGAAACCGCTTTGATTTAAAGTACTCTTTATTCTCTAAATCATAAGGGCAAGGGCCCAGATGTTAATAATGCAATACATATACTTGTTCTCCCAACGGACAGTACAAGACCCGTCTGCAACTGTATCCCAGAAGTATGCGGCAGCCGTATGTACCCCTGCGCCATTCTTCTGAGTTATCGTTGTGCGCACTGTGGAGGAGGTTTAGTGAAATTGATCGTTAGATTTTTAAACTATCTCGCTCCACTATCCTATTGCCTTGCCCTCTATCTCATATTGTACTATTAAAAACGAATCCTTAAGTGGACACTATGAGAAGTTTTTTTAAGGTTAGATAGGCAAGCATTAAAATAAAGTTAGGTGACCATGCTCACCTAACTTCTTCGTAACGCTCACTTCGCTCGCTCGGGGGCGTTGTGGTAAATCAAGTCTTCACACTTCGAGCTTTCGAAGTTGTCGCCAATATAACGATCCTTCGGTTCGCTTGATCATAATCCGTTTAGCTAAAATGTTTACTGATTTTGATAAGCAGAATCGATATAAAGGTACTAACTGATATACTTAAAAGGTTTGTTGAGTTTGTTGAGCCGCGCCATTGTCTTCTCCGTGATTATAGTTATCCATTGCGGAGCACGAGAGTGGCTATAGGTGTTGCCGCCCAGAGTTAATTCAATAGTGTCTCGCACTATTTTTTGCACTTCTTCTACATTAAACACTAAATCCTGTAAGAATTATTATATTGCTATTCAACTATTATAGATCTAGGGATTACTAAAAATCAATGCCCCATCTGAATACTGTACTGTGTACGCTACAAGCATATGAAAATGGAATTTTGAAGAACAAACCTCCTCATCCTCATCTTTGGCGGCCATTTAGGTTATAAATTATTTAAAGAAGTTATAAAAATGCAATTTTTTGCTTGTTTCTTATACGTTTTTATTGACAATTATTTTAAAATACGAATATACGTAAATTAGATTTCAAGTTTTAGCGCTAAGAACTCTACCGGAAGCGCAGGGTAGTTTTGGAACCAGAAGCTAGACTCAATCAAATACATATTAAATATCTATCGAGTAATAATTGTTTAAAAACTGAGTTATACCGAGTTTTCATCTTACAATATTATATTTAGTCTATATTATGTTAGCAAAATTAAAGGCGTACCCAAGGATGTTGTAGCTAAAGTAATAGGATGGATAACTGACAAACTTACAGTGCCGAATATCAAACATGCATGGAATCTTATCACAACTGACTTAGAGCGTATTTACAATGTCAAATCGTTTTATCAATTGCACAAAGAACTAACCGTGGTTGCGGTCCCGACGAAATCGGGTGAAAGGTACGAAAAGACCCCTGTGTCCCTCTCGCACAGAGCGACTAGTTTTAAAAAAGTTTCCCAGTGGTAGAAATTGTAGTCTGTAGTAATAATAAGATCTTATCAGTCGTAATTATTTGTTTAATCGAAACCTTACAGAATATGTTTTTAAATGCCCTACCTACTATCAACCTATTCTCAATAAACCGTTATTTTTCCTAATAGTATTAGATTTTATGATATTATTTTTGATATATGGGTATACAAGCCAAGCTACACAACTACATCCGCAATTTATAAAAACAAAATAAAGTTATCCTACTATCATACTTCCTACTAATGTTATCAAGGCAAAAGTTTGTGAGTGTGTTTGTAGTTTGTTCTTTCTTGACGCTCAATTATGATTATATTAATTAATACGTTTGTGAATATGGAATATGCATACATTTTTATTCGATTGTTTCCGTTAATACATTACCGGAAAGAAAATTTTTCTTCATAACAATACATCTTATATCGAAATAAATAGGCATTGGAAAAAGCAATCACATTTTTTTTTTTATTCAATAAAGGTAAACTTTTGACCACTATATCACCTGATGGTAAGCGACGATGTGGTCGACGATGGAGCAAGCTTGCTTAGAAGATACATAGGTATCTTCTAGGCAAGCTTGCTCCATCGTCAATATGGGTACAATATGGGAGTCTTCAAGTCGCGAGTGAATAGTCACTCGCGACTTGAAGACTCCCATATTGTACTCATCAAGAAAACCGAGTAAGGTTCCTTTGCGGTTCGCACAATGAATGTGGAGGCAAAACGCTTAGTGCGCATTTGTGCAATGTCCACCATATAGCGGTGTCGCTTAGCAGTTTGTCTGCTTGTCTGATTATAGAACGGGGATGTGATTATAGATTCCCAGCTTTTTTGCAGCTAGTTGGCTTTTGACTCGACGAAAGTACCGAAATAGAGCTTTGAAGTTATAGTCAAACCGAGTAGCTCGAGATGGTCAGTTACTGGGATACATTTCGGAAAGTTGAAGTCAGTTCAAATTGACTCCATATAGCGGAGAAAAAAAGTTTAGCAAATTTAAACACAGCTATTTTGAAAAAACAAATACAATAAAAGGAAAGTTGACCAATCAGTGACCTCAAAAATGTGTAACTTAGTCACGATCAGCTTAGCCAATAGCGAGCGTTTTGCTATTTTCAAATTCCCACTCATTTTATTTATTTTACTCCTAATAAAAATCAATTAAATGAGAAAATCATATTATGGGTGTAATTTTATAAAAAAAAAAGATTTAAAAAAAAATACTTGACAGTATGTAAATTGTATGTTTATTTCCTATAGATAATTTATAGCATTGTTATATTTTTCTTAATATATAACTATTATAGGCCAAAATGTATGGCATATGTTTCATTCTTAAAATGTTGTGTTAGCGTTGGCTTGAAGAAATTAGTAATTTTTAATTTTGCAATGGGTCACACTCTTCGACAATAATTTGTACACAACAATTTATGTCAATTAGGTGTCATAAAAGTTAGGGTTTACCTTCATTGGATTTTTTATGGATATATTAATGATCTAGCCGTGCCGCCCCGCAGCTTTGTCTGCGTTTGTCAAGTTAAATAGCATCCTATTTGTTAATCCTAGGCATAAGCTGCGTACATTCCAAATTTATCAAAATTCATTCAGCCGTTGCCTCGTGAAGAGAAAATAGACATACTTAAATAATGCCACAATCACACACAAACTTTCGGATAAATAAATTAGTTTGATATAAGTATGTAATAATAATAATATTTACCAAGATTCTGACATATCAATGTAGTAATAATATTATCGATGCATGGATTATTATTCTATATAAATTTAAACATGGGTTGTAAATGTATCTAGAAGCTTATTACAACAATTTTACAGCAAATATCTCCGCCATTTTGAAAAATATCGAACCTGCTCACAAAATATCACGAGAATCGGTTGAGAAATGCGACCTGTAGAGGAGATAAACCGGAAATCCGGACCTACGAAAGCAATTTTGCCCAAGCTGAAATGAAATCGCTTCGTTCCCGCTTTGCGCTCGTTCGGTCAATTAAACCGAAAGTAACTTAGTCTTTCATAATAGTTAATAGCTGACCCAACCGGCGGCGTTCTTCTGGGTATAAAAACAAACACATATACGTATATATTTTTATAGTCGGATAAGCGGACGAAGCCGCAGATAGATACTAGTAAATAAATATATATAATTTTAATTAAATTCAAATGCATTTTGAAACATCAACGTAGATGTTAATTACGTATAAATGTATATTTTAGTTTATATTTATGAATGACTTTATAATAAGATTTTTATTAGATATCATATTGTAGCATGATTACACAGTTAAATATCATTCAAGTAGAACATAATTCAAATGGCTCAAAAGGTTATCCTACAAATCTCAAAATCAGGGTTACCCTAAAGAAAAGGGACACAGAGGTTTTTTGTGACCTCTCACTAGGACACAGATTTTCGACAGAGTCAGCTCTCCTATTACAAACCGTAGGTTTGTTTCCTATCTCGATGGGCGTACCTTGTCCTTAGACGATGGTAGTCTTTGGCTAGAATATATTCTTTTCTATGGTCTTTGGTTCCAACCAAAGAGAATACATTAGTCCAACAAGTTGATTTAATTGTCATTTCGTGACGTTTAAACTTGCTTTTTTCCCCTAGAATCGCTTTTCTCTGTCTAGTAGGTCTGTGCAAAGATAATGTAATCACTCCGTGGGTCTGTGTAGTAGATTTTTGAACGAATATTTCTCATAACCCAGTTCGCATCTTTATTTTCTTTTTATTGTGATTTTGGTATGTTTGTGTCGTTTTTAATTGATTTTCGTCTTGCAAATAAGTATCAAGCAGGCTAAAGTGTTCATGAAATATGTCGTAGATGGATAGGTGTTGCGTTTGTTGAGGAATTTTGCGATTAATGGAGCTGAAGGTCTGGGTCGAAGGGATACAAAGGATAGTTTGCGGGGTCACAGAGACCACCACTTGCCAGGTCTGTATAGAATCTCCTATAATTAAACTATTGACGTGACTAGATAGTAATGAGAAGCGGTTTCACTTTTATGACACCACTTTCATATCTTCATTGCTTGTTTTGTTGTTCTAGGATGTAGTTTTTGCTTTGGCGCATGCCACTGGCAAAGTGGGCAGATTCACGCTGATTGAGAGGTGGCGAAACAACGAAAGATTACTGGCACCTCAGGAATATCCTCTAAAGGTAACATATTTATCATATTCAGTAGAAAAAACTAAATTATTTATACCAAGTCTGCTTTGCAAATGTTATTGGTAAATTTTTAGATTCTAATGAAATGGGGTGAATATTCCAATGATATCCAGTTCATCCTGAGGCGATCTGACCCTGGTAACAGCCAGAAACCTTTGCAACCTGCCAATAACTCCAAATCACCTGTTGGAAATGGGTTTGTAACATATCTTACTAAGTACTTTAATAAGCTCACTAAAATCTATGCTTATACTCTAATTACTAACTATAACAATCAAATATCTATATAACCATCAATGTGATTAAATTTTATGCTTGATATTCACAACAAGAAAGTTAGCTGAATGTTAAAATTATTTTATTTAGGTATAAAACCAAAACTTATTATAAAAGTATAATACAATGTTAATTATGCATATTATAGACTACTAGCAAACCCGGCGAACTCCGTTTCGCCACTATAAACCTCACGGAGCCCGAGACTTTTCCAACGAATGCAAAACCGTGGAAATTGGTTTGTGCGTTCTGGAGTTATAGCGTCAGGAAGGAAAACCCGACTTATTTTTATATAGTAGATTAATCATAGATAATCCTTTTCCAATAATATTTGGTGATTACATTTCTTAGAAAGTGTGTAGTATGATTCATATGATTTTGATATTTAGTTTTAGGATAAATCAAGATATATGAGTCATGCTAATGACATAAATTAAAACTACTTTTTATTGTGACTTATTTTATATTATATTTTGATGAATTCTCATGTCTCAGAATAATTGATAGAAATGTAAACTATTTTATTGGTTAAAATGGTATACATTTATGTAATACAAGTCGAACCCCGTAGCTTCGCCTGCATTAATTAAATTAAAAAGTAGCCGATGTGTTATTCCTGAACCTAAACTATCTACATTCAAAATTTCATCAAAATCAGTTTATTTGTTATGGAGATAGTAACAACAATCACACACACACACACACAAACTTTCGCATTCATAATGTTAGTAGGATGCATGTAATTCTATAATGACTAGGACAAAATTTGTAGATATCTTAATAACACCCCTGGTTGGGGTTGAAAATAAAAGCATACTTGAAAAAAAAAAAAATTAAAAGAAACCCACACTGTTGTTATCCTTACTTAACACCCTTATGAAGATTTTACACGCCACGATGGTGGAATATGAAGCACTTCTTTCATATACGTCTTTCTAGCAACTGATTGTACCCATGTTCAAACAAATAAAGAAATTTGAACACTAAAACTAATTCCTATTCTAGGAGTCATAACTCTTCAAACCCCAACATCCTTGAACAGTCGTCTCCTCATCGCCTCAACTCCACCCCTCCTTATACCAATAATGTAAATACATCGCCCGGAAACCTTGTTGGAGTTGTAAAAGGAGTGCAGCAAGGGAAAACTGTAGAATCGGACAGTCCTGTTATGAAAGACGTGCCACCTTACAGGTAAGTTATTAACAATTATTCACAAAGAAATAAATCTCATCAATATAAATGGGGATAAACTGAACTATACTTATATAAATCAGTCCTGTTTCAGTATATACCTGTTCAACTGTTTAGTGTTATCAACACTTTCACACTCACAGTCACACACTACGTTTTGATTGATTCGATGACTTGTGTTGTGGTTGTCAGGGAACATTCACATCACAGACACAATCAAAACCCAGAACCAGAAGTGTCGGAAACATTCACTTCACAGACACAATCAAACCCAGAATCAGAAGTGTCGGAAACATTCACATCACAGATACAATCAAACCCAGAACCAGAAACACAAATTTCCCTTGGGGAGAAAACTTGTGTTACCACCGGAAATTTAACCTGATATATTATACATACTCGCACACACACTTACACAAAGCTTCACATTCTCATATTATCACTATGGTAATATAAAATGTCGTAACCATGACACAATAATCATACAGGAAGTACTTAATTGCAGTTGACATTTAGAGTAGTGTTAAATGTTAACTCATTGACTGATGATGCAACCAATGTCATTTAAATTTAGAATGCATTAAAATTTACGTCAGCCGTTTGTATTTGGCAGGCAATTTAAAATATACACACAAAGTGCACCGCGGCTTCGCCCGCGTTAAAAAGTAGCGTATGTGTTATTCTGGAACTAAAACTATCTACATTCAAAATTTTATTAATTTTTTTTTATTTGTTACGGAAATATGTGGTAACAAACATTCACACTTCACTTATGAACTGCCTTCTAGTGGACTAGATTTGTGCTAAACATTTTATGGGTAATAACGTAAAGAATTAAATTATGGTAATGTTAAAGAATTAAAGAAAGGTACTATATAACATCATATCCTAATTATTTTATAAATCCAAAAGTTTGTGTGTAAGTGTGCAAGTGTGTAAGTATGTTTGTACCCTTTTCACGCTTTAACGGCTGAATGGATTTGGATTAACACACAAGCTACTTTATAACTAGATAATAGAGGGCGAAGCCGCGGGACACAGTTAGACAATACCATGTATTCTGAAAAAAAAACATCGTCATCTTAATTAACTATGTGCTTGTAGAGAACCGCCACCACCCTACCGGTCACCCCCACCACCATCACAAACGCGAAAGTCTCCCAGCCGCACCCGCGGCCGAATTTCACCCGTCAACCTACCCGAAGACAACCCTGAAAACCGCAACCCTGAGGCAGTTAGCTACAACACACAGTATAGGGAACTAGTGTCACTGGTCAACTATCAGAGAGACAAACTGTCCAGTCAGCAGGTGGATCTAATAAAGGTAAGTTTCCTTTGAAAATTTGGATATGTTTCTTGTTTGTCGTATTTATATTTTCAAGTATTTATTTAAACTCACGGGTCTATGCTTGGACCTTTGTGAGGCATTCGTGTTGTGACACTAAGAGGTAGAACATAATAAAAAATGTAAATGATCGAGCGAATCGAGATCTTTCAGTTGACTTTGGTGGCTCACTACTTTGTCTGTCCATTCGTCTGTCAAAGGCATGTGGCGCCTAAACCATACAAGCGAATAACTTCAAATTCTCAGAGAATATGTAAAGCTATGGCCTTAAGCCAGAAATGGCAATTAAATGAAATAAATTAATTTATTAAGGTGTCCAAACACATAAGCTGGGGGAGAAAAAAATCTATATACTCTTGTGAGGTATTGTTAAAAAGAGCTCTTCAAGTAGAATTCGAAACTGGTTTTAAAAAAAAACTATGTTGTCAAATATCAATTTTGTAAGTAGGATCAAAGTCACTGTTTTAGACCTATTTTGTCCCGAAGTCTATCTCAAAAACTGTCTTTCTCTTCTATCTAAAAGATAGAGATGTTTTGATTTATGCTTTTTCACAGTACGACGCTGAAATAGGCTACTGGGAGAACAAAGGTCGGGAGCAGGAGCGGCAAGTGGAATTGTTGCAACAGCAGATCAACTCTGCTGATAACCAGCTAAGGATAAGTACTGAACAGGTGATAACACAACCATCCTTGGTCAAGAAAAGAAAGTACTTATGATCATTTTTATAAATATATATATTTTTTTTTTACTTCTACAGTACCTCTTACAAAGTGCCCTATTATAATTACAATCTAGCCAAAATATGGCTAATGAGTAATTTTTATTTTAAACTTTACTTACTTTTTTGTTTTATTCTTTTTCGTTTTTTTTTTCATATTATAATCTTTTAGTTACCTAATTATATAGTATACAATATAAATATTCAAGTTATAAAAAACAGGTTAAAGATGGTTTAGACGATCTTTAAAGTTTGACAAAGTTCCCAAAACGCTGTATAGCAAGGCTTATCCTCTGCCCCAAATACAATCCAGCATTTTGGTCATTTGCCTGAATCAATCAGTCTCTTAGACAAATCTTTGAAAATTTCTAATGCACCCAGTCCCCTTACCCAACAGTAATTTAACTTTAATGTAAACTGCTACATTGCTATTACTAAGAATGTGTCCATTAAAACTTTTCTTATTGTCTCTATTTAAGGGTAAAACACTTTGTTCATGTGTTCTTTTGCAGCACTCTCACTATATATTACACTGATATATAGTAACATTACACTAGTTCAAATGGTTTAGTTCTTTTAAGTCTTCTTAAGCTTAAGCTAATTTATTAATAAGTAAATTATATTGATAGTTTTAAAAAGTAATATATTAATGTAGAAATTTGATTTGAATATGAATATTATTTTAATAATTATGATATTATACAATTTGATTAAATTTGACTATTTTTAAACAGGGTTAATTGTAAAATACCAGAAAGTTATCAGACCTAGATTCTTCTTCTAACCCTTAGCTCATTTAGTCTATGAATTTCTTCAGCATGCTACATTTTCCGTAATAATTAAGATGAAGTCTTTTCAACTATCTGTAATTCATGATATAATTCAAACATTTAATTATTGAGGATAACTCAAAAGCTACTGGTCCGCTACGGGACCACATGGTAGGTACCAGCTTTCAAACAAAATTGGTTCACCCAAAAAGAAGTGATGAGGTAACATACATACCAAAAAAAAAATCATGCAGTCGAATATAAAAACATAACATTTACATATCTAGCATTAAAAAAAAGAATTGAGAACATCCTTGATCCGAATTGAAGATGATTTCATCTCTATCTTCAATCGACTTCAAAAAGGGAGGTGGAATGATATTTTAAATAGATATCAACATAAGGAATGATAAATGAAATAGATATTATATTCAACAGGTGCAAGCTCTGAACTATATAGAAGATGAGAGTGAAATCGTGAAACAGGGAGAGAAGACGTTGAAATCTGAGATAGTGCTGGTGCGTTCCAAGTTGGCTAATTGCGAGACTGAATTACTGCAATGCAAGAATAAAATACGGAAACTCATGGAGGAGATACGGAATGAACAGATTATCATCAGCAGCAGGCAGCAGGAGAATAGGTGAGCATGATAACATCATAAAAGCTAGTTGACACTGTTTATACATACAAACACACACGACATTTATATGACCCATGTTTTTTTACCGCCTTCACAAAAAAGGAGGAGGTACTCAAGTCGACTGTATTTTTTTATGTGTTATCTCATATCTTCGTACCACGATTTCATTTTTTTTTTGTTTGAATGAGATTGCTTTCCATTTGGTCCCATTTAAGTTTGATCAATATCTGATCATTAGTTCTTGAGATATCGTCAATAATGCGTGTTAAGTACATCTAATTTGATCAAAGTACTGAAGATAAAGCGGTGAAGTCGGTTTTTTTTAAGCTTTGCTTGCGTTTTATTATTTTTAATATTTACAAATTTTTCCCTGAACCAGATGCACAAATTCCCTTGGGTAGAAAAATTGTGTTCCCACACCCGGTAATAGGGTTCGTTTCCTTCAAAAGGCAGACGCGCAACCAACTACGCCATCGGACAGTTCATTCAAGTCGTGTATCTTCGAACAGCTTTGCTCCATCGTCGACCGCATCGTCACTTACCATGAATCGCTATAGAGGTCAATCGGGTCCTGAGTGAAAAATACTACCTTTCACTCATGTTTGTGTCGATACAAGTCTTGGAACTTAGCTGTGTGTGAAAGCATTTTTTTTTATGCCCGATCAGCAAGCAATGTATAGTTTTTATTACGTTTTTTACCAATATCTGTTAGAGCCAAGAAAAAAAGCAAATGGCGGAGACAAAAAAAAAAGTGGACGCCACCAAAACTCTCATATATATTCAAGTCGGTTGAAAAAAGGAGGTTCTCGATTCGACTGTATGTTTTATTTAATATGTTACGCGATATCTCCGCCAATTATGAATCGATTTTGATGTTTTTTTTTGTTTTGTGGAGTATACTTCAGAGGTGGTCCCATATAAATGTTATCGAAATCGGTCAAGCCAAAACCGAAATATAAGCGATGAAGTCGGTTTTTAAGCTTTGCTTGCGTTTCATATATTTATTCAAGATTCAAGAGATAGGGACTTTTGTCGACCATCTCACCTTTTGATCTCATCACCAACCTTTCTAAACGCACTAATAACGTGCAAAATACATTCACAAACAAAGCTGTGTTCATAGCAATTATCGGCGTGTGAAATACTTGTTCTTGTGAGATTTAATTGAATGGGTTCAAAAGATCAAGTTTATGGGAAGTGTCCCACGCTTTATTAGGCATGATTACGTTTTTATTGGAGTGCTTGGATATATGGGATGTGATATAAATGGTAATTAAACGCGTGCTCGTTTTCGTGGGTCCTGGGTTCGATTCCCGGCAGGACCACAAATTCCTTACCAAGGGATATTTGTGCTTCTGGTTCTGGGTGTAATGTGTGTGTGATGTGAATGTTTCCGGCACCCACGATTCAAGTCTTAGAACTTAGTGTGGAGCTGTGAGTGTGAATGCGTTTGTTTGTTTAAAAAGAAGCTACGTACCTACGTGCTCGTATAAAAATAAGTCCGCCATCTTGGATTTAGAATGATGTCTCTTTAATTTTCGAGTTATTTTCAGCAAGCTCTTTTGCTATATTGTAGAACTGCATTAAAAATAACTTGTCAGCCATTTGGATGTTCCGCCATGATGGATTTAGAATGACGTCACACAGCTAACCATGCATTGTCATCCAAACTAAACGTGAATACAAAATTTCATCTCAATCGGTTGAAGATATCTGCTTCAAAATTTAGTTGCAAGATTCTAAACGAACAAAATT
Source organism: Lomographa bimaculata (assembly GCA_948107665.1). Classification (NCBI taxonomy): domain Eukaryota; kingdom Metazoa; phylum Arthropoda; class Insecta; order Lepidoptera; family Geometridae; genus Lomographa; species Lomographa bimaculata. Next base: position 7,865,267 of record OX403604.1, on the reverse strand, counting down.
AGTTACATTGCAAGTTAAATAAAAGCTTGTAATATCTCTCGAGAAGGCTTAAAGAGATTTAAAGTCTAATATCTCAGGGTGAAGACCGCTGTGTTTTGCTGCGCAGTTCGAATGATATATGTTCGAAAGTCTGGGCGCCACTGAACTGTGATAGGCAAGGATAAGTAAACAAATATTTCGGGTTTGCAAATCTGCCCATAAACATACATACAGAGATATTTCGGGCTCGCAAATCTGCCCATAAACATACATACAGAGATATTTCGCGCTCGCAAATCTGCCCATAAACATACATACAGAGATATTTCGGGCTCGCAAATCTGCCCATAAACATACATACAGAGATATTTCGGGCTCGCAAATCTGCCCATAAACACACATACAGAGATATTTCGGGCTCGCAAATCTGCCCATAAACATACATACAGAGATATTTCGGGCTCGCAAATCTGCCCATAAACATACATACAGAGATATTTCGGGCTCGCAAATCTGCCCATAAACACACATACAGAGATATTTCGGGCTCGCAAATCTGCCCATAAACATACATACAGAGATATTTCGGGCTCGCAAATCTGCCCATAAACATACATACAGAGATATTTCGGGCTCGCAAATCTGCCCATAAACATACATACAGAGATATTTCGGGCTCGCAAATCTGCCCATAAACACACATACAGAGCTACCAAGCTCATTGAATCGAATCATTATTTGGACGTCGAAAATAAATATAAATACAACAACGGTAAACGATCAAAACATAATGTTTATCATCATCTTCATCCACAGCCCTTTTGATCCCATTGCTGGGTATAGGCCTCTCTCATATTCTGCCATTCGCCTCGGACCTGAGCTAGTCTTGTCCAGGTTCGTCCAGCAATGCTAACAATATCGTCAACCCATCTTGCCGCTGGACGTCCGACGCTGCGTTTGCCTTCTCTTGGCCACCACTCTGTTATAACCTTGCTCCACCTGTCGTCACTTCGCCTAGCAATGTGTCCCGCCCAACTCCATTTGAGTCCCATAACAAATTTTTCAACGTCTCGAACTTTTGTTCGTTGTCTAATTTGGGTATTAGGGACTCGATCTTGTAGTTTAATGCCGAGCATGGCTCGCTCCATGGCTCTCTGTGCAACTCCTATTTTGTGCACAGCCTCATGTGTAAGCGTCCATGTCTCGGCACCATATGTCATGGTGGGCAGAACACATTGGTTAAATAGACGGGTTTTCAGACATTGTGGGATCTGGCGAGATTTCAGAATGCTTAATGTTATGTATTGAAAATTAATTTAAATACATGGAGATTAAAAGTATCAAATGTTTGTTTTATTTTATCATCTTTGAAAGTATCTCAAGACCGGAAGTGCAGGAATCAAGAAATCCTTAAGTTTAGAACGTTCCTGTCCCGTTGTTGTTGTAACGTTAAGCGACGTGATCGAAAGATTTTAACATAAATAAAATTATAGATGCCTAGGCATACCTACTCTTAATCAAAACTAAAAAATATTTGAATCATTATTCAGCTTTGGTGCATAAAATTGAGCAAACAGAGGGCAGAGACCCTCTGCGCTAACTGGGTTGTTTGCCTTCGAGGTGAAAACTTGTGTTCCTAGCGGGAATCGAACTCGATACTCGTTGCTTTGTATTTACTTGGCAGACCAACCACGCCAGCGGGTAGTTTATTTTTTTCGTGATCAATACAAACTCAAAAAAAAACAAAATATTTTTATTATTCTTTAAAAAATAGTGGAGGTACATAGTAATTGTTTTATAAGTAGTACTTAAAACTAGGACATAAAGTATCTACATTCAATATACATATATAATAGGCAAGCATTTGACCGCAATCTTGTTGTTTTATGTAAATAATGTAACGTCGCGTGTTATCTCGAATAAATTTATTTTCTTTCTCACTTTCTTTCAATCTGACCTAATGGAAAGCGACGATGCGATCGACGGTGGGACATGTTTGCCTAGAAGATACCTGTTCACTCTTGACTTGAAGAGGCCTAAATTATACTTATCAGAAAATAAGAACGAAGGCAGGGTGTTCCATTCCTTTGCAGTTCGCATAATAAAAGTTGTGGCGAATCGCTTGGTTCGAATCAGAAGAATGTCCACCGTGAAAGGATGTTTTATTCGCTCTTATGACAAGTTATAATTTAATGCTATGTTTCCAGACAGGCTTTAGAACGTTCTATGTTGGCTGAAGTGGAGACGCTACAAAGTCAGATTCAGCAAGCGAAGCATGCCACTGAAATCAACCATTTGACTGCTGAGAATTTGAAGCGAGAGGTAAGCATTGGAAATCAACAAACTGCTAAAGAGTTAAGGTGCATTTTTGTTTAACGCAACTAAAAACATTTACAACAGATATGGGTAATAGATAGACGAGTATCATACGTGGACAATCAAATGGTGATCCAACGACCTCATTCAAATCACATGTATTTTAAACCATGATTATTGTTGTATGATGATGTTTTCCAAAAAAAAAGGAACTTAAATTAGACAATTTCCAAATTTACCGATAGTTGACGGCGCAGTGGACAGGTCTCCGCCCTCTGCGCTGTGGGTCCTGGGGTCGATTCCCGGCAGGAGCACAAATTCCTTCCCAAAGGATATTTGTGCTTTTGGTTCTGGGTGTAATGTGTGTGATGTGAATGTTTCCGGCACCCACGATACAAGTATTTGAACTTAGTGTGTGGCGAGTGTGAACGCGTTTGCGTTTGTTTGTTAGTTAGTAGTGGTTAGAATATTTTGCAATCTTTCTGGGGCAATACCACAGCATTGCCAGATATTTAACCGTCAACAGTAGAGTGCAAACATCACTGTATTTCGGTTTGAAGGGGAATGTTTTCACTGAAATTACATAACAATAAAGATAATTAACATCTAATATCTCAGGGTGATGATTGCAGTGCTTTGCCGCGCTGGCTGCACTGAACTGCAATGGTCTCAATTATAAAAAAAAGTGGGAAAAAGTGCTAAATTCGTTTGTGCATTTTCAGGTGGGTGTTCTAGAAAATGCAATAATGGAAAAGAAGCGTCAAGTAGAGAGGCTAGTGCAAGAGATGAAGGAGGCCAACTTGCAGAGTCTGACGGGCAGCGTCGACGAACTCAGGCATCCTTTGGACGGTACGTAATGTATCACATCATCAGCCTATGGAAGTCCACTGCTGGACATAGGCCTTGCCAATTGCACGCCACTGAGCACGATCCTCGGTTTCTCTCATCCTGATATTGGCCAGAGATCTTAAGAAGATCACATAAGTAAACTCTAGTTTTACAGCGAAAGTAAAAAAATAACGTTCCAAAATTCGAAGTTCCAAAACTTGTGATTCTTTGTGTGTCAATCACACTACATCCTACTAATATTATAAATCCGAAAGTTTGTGTGTAAGTGTGTAAGTATGTTTGTTCCCTCTTCACGCTTTAACGGCTGAACGGATATGGATGAAATTTAGAATGTACATAGATTATTACACATAGGTTACTTTTTAACTTGCTAATAGCGGGCGAAGCCGCGGGGCACGGCTAGTCCTACTAATATTATAAATCCGAAAGTTTGTGTGTAAGTGTGTAAGTATGTTTGTTCCCTCTTCACGCCTTAACGGCTGAACGGATATGGATGAAATTTGGAATGTACATAGATTATTACACATAGGTTACTTTTTAACTTGCTAATAGCGGGCGAAGCCGCGGGGCACGGCTAGTCCTACTAATATTATAAATCCGAAAGTTTGTGTGTAAGTATGTTTGTTCCCTCTTCACGCTTTAACGGCTGAACGGATATGGATGAAATTTGGAATGTACATAGATTATACCTAGGAGTAACACATAGGCTACTTTTTAACTTGCTAATAGCGGGCGAAGCCGCGGGGCACGGCTAGTATATTATAAAGCGAAAGTTTGTGAGTGTGTTTGTTACTTCTTCACGCTCAAACGACTGAACTAATTTTAATGAAATTTGCTATGGAGGTAGCTGACACCCTGGAACACACAGGCTATTTTTTATTCCGGAATCTCCGCGGGTCCGGGACTTACGCGGGTAAAACGGCGGGGTGCAGCTAGTGTGTAATGATGTTACTACTTTACTGGGACATGCTTTACTTTGACTGACTCTTTTACTTAACTTTGACTGGTTGCGTGTTATGTGAATGTTTCCGACACCCACGACACAAGTCATTGAACTTATTGTGGGGCTGTGAGAGTGAAAGCGTTTATTTAAAAAAGATAGGTGTTATAAGTTAGATTTGTTTTTGTTTCTGTTTGTGGCATCGTAGTTCTATAACGGATGAACCGATTAGGATGCGGTTTTTTTTATTTAAAAGGTGACTTGATCGAGAGTGTTCTCATCTATGTTTGGTGAAAATCCGTGCAGCCGTTTTCCAGGTAGAGTGTCGGGCGTATTTAAAAAAAAAATTGCCTCTTGTTAACCTTACTTTCTAGCAATGTCTTAGACAATATTTGATTAACAATCTTCTTCGCATTGTTGACTAATCCTTTCTAATAATATTAGATGTGCCACATACCTATCGACATACGAAACTTTCACACGACTCGACTATGTACTTACCACTGGTGAAAGTTCATCAATTTATGTTTTTTGTATTATATATTGTTCTATTCATATGTATTACGTCCATTATAGTATGTGTATTGTTTTTTTAGATATTATATTATTTTATTTTTTTAATTGAATTTGATCATAAAAATCTTTTAATAGTGCCATATTTTTACCACTTTCTTATTTTGGATGCATGCCTATAGTCTTCGCTTTTCAACCATGAGTGGTTGACTGGTAGAAAATGCTTTTAGTCCACACTTTAGTCCACCCTTTGTACCTTTTATTTGGGCAATAAAGAGTTAAATAAATAAATTTATCACAAATGAATATTGATGCATTGATGACACAAGGCATAGTGGCCTAGTATATGAACTAGCTCTCAAGATGGTACCTATTGTTGCTTGTGTACCTTTTCGAAGTCGGATCCGCCCTGCCCCTTACTGTTTTTGCTAAAATTAATTTGGAATATCATTGAAATCTACTGACCGAGGATAATTCAATAACTTAATTACAAGTTACAATCTTTTATTTAGCATGCACTGTATGTATGTATGTTTGTTTGTTCGGGTGGAATCTTACAACTCAATTTTGAAGCAGATATCTTCAACCGATTGAGCTGAAATTTTGTATCCACGTTAATTTTGGATGACAATGCATGGTTAGCTGTGTGACGTCATTCTAAGTCCAACATGGCGGAACACACAAAACGGCGGACAAGTAATTTTTAATGCACTGCTACAATATGGGTATCAAATGAAAGAGCTTGCTGAGAATAACTCGAAAAATAAAGTGACGGGACTTTAAATCCAATATAATAATATTAATAATAATTCTTTATTGCAGACACACGATCCATATTTAAAACGTACATAAGGTGTAAAAATACGGCGGACTTCTAAAAGCTTGTCTTTAAAAAAGATTTTAACAAGTAACTTATGTTCTACTTGCAACATTTTCAGGGCTATGCAAAGCAGGGAGCGCGCGTAGAATCATCGGCTCGCCGAGACAGCTGGAAAATGCAGCTCCTACCAACAAAAACCCGCACGGAGTTTGGGTATAAAACACTTCCAAAGGCCTTATACACGAGCTTGTGCACATACAACTAGGTTAAGATGAAAATGTCGCAGCCATCTTACTATGTTAGACATATCTTCCGGCCTACGAATAAGATACTTAAACTTTTGGCTCCGCTCCCTAACACAATCGAACTAATAATACGAAATACTCGACTGTTCAACCTAAAACGCTAACTTTATTTCTTATTTCTATGCTTAAAAGGTTTAAAATAGTTCGGTAGATTTCTTTAGACGTTCATGACGTTCCGTACCGGGCATAAAACAAGCTGCGCCACGATAAGAGATATACAGCGAACTGTCAACACCTCGCGTCTCAGTTTTTAGAGCTTTTTCACTATGAAAAATAGCGCGTTGGCGCTATTAAATGTATATTAGATATATATTCATTGTGACAAAAATCACGCTATTAATAGCGTGATTTTTGTTACGATAGTACATCAGCAGGTCGAACCAGGTCGGGCCGTCCTCCCAGAAAAGCGTCGTATAAGCTCGAAACTGGTCGGAGTATTTTCGACACAAAAATCCCGCGATGAATAGAGGGTTAGTACCACAAGTTTTGAAGCTTGATTTAAACTTCTTTAGTAATTATTTGTGACGTAAGGCGCTAGTTTCTACAGTCTAGAGTGGAGCGGGGTTATCTTGACGAGTCAGGTTCAGAACGAGGACGCAAATTGTTTATTATTATTGATTTCACTCACGATTGGTTCTCGCCTAGTTGCTGAGACTAGTTTCGGAGCAATCGGTGCTCCGTCATCAGTCGAGTACACGCGTAGACCGTCTGGCGTCTCAGCGTGTACCCTAGTCTCGTAACAACGCGAGCAACAAACTGCGAGTGAAATCTTTAAATCCTAAGCATATATAACTCAAGTTATATAATCATATGGAAATAATACGCTTCCCGTACATATTAGACTACATTTTTTTCCGAGAAAAGTCGCACATTTGCATTGGGCTAACATAATGAATGATACATAAAAACAAAATGATATACTATACTTGCTTGCTTGTTGTATGGACTAGTGGGCAGCTAGTGTCAGGATTTTTCAGGCCGCCTGATAGCTTCAGACATGGCTTAGTGACTTGTCTTACTACTAACAACCAATACACTATACTGTTATTATATTGTTGAAAAATATTTAGAACTATTTGTATTCCGCAGATTATGTGCATATGCTATTTTATCATAGTTATTTATGACGTTCCACCTATAGAAACTCGAATATTAGTTATTTATAGATTTTGATCAACATTATCTTAAAGTTTGTAAAGATATTATATTTAGTACATAAATAAAATATTTAGCATGTACTTGTGTTCAATTTAGTGTCATATTTAATATTTAACGTCACAAATTAGGGTGTTCTTTAAATTAGTTGTTAATATCACAAAAATAAAGTGTACTTAAAAATATTGACCTAATATTTTTATCTCACGTGGAAAGTATTATATATCTTGCCGTAGTTGCTGTTTTTTTAACAGTTTTTATTAGGTATTTATGAATTTATTAGCAAGTTTCTAATTAGAAGGGTGGTTTTTTTCTACCGACTTCACAAAAAAGGAGGTGGTATTCAATTCGACTGTATTTTTTTATATTTGTTATCTCATTACTTTTGTCCGTATGAACCGATTCTGCAAATTTATTTTTTGTTTGAAATATCCCATTTAAATTTTATCAAGATCTGATCAAGGTTCCGAAGATACGTTGGAGTCGGTTTTTTTTAAGCTTTGCTTGCGTTTAATTATTAATAAGAAAATGGAGCTATTTCTCATGGTCCCGTTGTTTTGACACATTAACGGGTCCACAGGCCATTTTGTTTATCTATAGACACACGACAGCAGAGATAGAACCGACTGCATCGTTGGAATACTTGAAAAGGAAAGATGGGAGTGAGTTGCTTTATTTGTTCATTATAGACATATTACTACATTTTAATATAAACATTTTAAAATATCATGTACTTAATTTTAAAAAATTCCAACCTGAAAAATTTAGGTTTATATATGTTTTTATTAATATAAACATTAAACAAAGATGATATAGAAATACCAGAATAATCTATAGAATATTTTATTATGAAAACTATCGCGATTGCTATTCATTGTTATGGTACTAACCGCTCTTAATCTGGGAGTCAACAAAGACAAACTTTTGTCGACTCCCAGATGAAGAGCGTCGTATACGCTCGAAACTTGTCGGAGTTTTTCGACACACTATATAACGCGATTAATACCCGGTTAATACCATAAAAATCTATAGAATACTCCAGTATTAGTTACACTTGCGAAAGATACCTTTCGCTTGGTTGATTAGATGTGCCACATATGTTTAAAAGAATAGGGTCTGGCAACGCTTTGAATGTACCGCGTTAGACTTCATAAGCGTTTATTACAAGAACCGGTAGGTATCAAGCGCGATTGAAGACATAGTTGGCACAGTGGGCGAGACTGCTCTGCGCCGTGGGTCCTCGGTTCGGTTCCCGGAAGGAGCACAATTTTCCTTACCTAGGTTTTTTTTTGGGTCTAGGTGGGTGGAACTGAATGTAAATAGTAACATTTAAACTTTCGCGATTCGAACACATGGTCTCGAGACTTAATCGCGCTAAAAACTATTTTTATTTCATTCGACATTTCGGCCAAGTTGCATTGGCCGTGGTCTGTCTTCTCGAGACCATGGCCAACGCAACTTGGCCGAACTGCATGTAAATGTCTCAAACACCCACAATACAAGAGTTTGAATTTATTGTGATAATGTGTGTTTGTTTTGTTTGATTTGGGGCGCGAGTGTACCTACTACTTGGTTGAATTTCTTATACTATGCCAAAACATTGATTGAAGCCTATACAAAGCATTTCGTAATTACATTTCAAGTCGCATTTGAAAGTACAATGATCTCCTTATTATTTTATTAGATTCAGTCTTGAGTTACACAAAGTAATTTAATAATAGGTAATATAAATATTTCATGTTTAGGACACCCTTCTAGTATCAGAAATGGTGCAAAAATGTTTTTTAATTGTGTGACAATGCGTGTGTTTATATTTAAGTTAATAAATTGCGGAAAAACTTCCTACTGTAACAGTTATATACGTCGTTTTCAATACGAGTTCTAAATGTATACGTTTCAGTTAAAAGTAATGAGTTTATTCGTTTTAAATGTATTACATGTTCTGATTTGAATTTCACGAGCTGCAATTTTTCGAATAGTGTATAATGAAATTATCAAGTCTGTGTATTGTTGTGTTTATTAAAATACCTAAATAATAATGAACATGTATGAGTAGAACCATTCTAAATGCACGCCCCTTTCTAAAATATTCATACATTTGAAACTCGATCGTTTGAAATATTTGGTGGAGGTTCACATTCAAAATGGCTCTACTTTACATTAGTAGAAACAGCACTCGTGATTTTTCATTACAAATTCGGTACTAGGTACTGAGTACATAACAATAATGTCGTATGATTTGCAATATAGATGTAATTAATAATAATAATGTTCTAGTCGGAAATATAAGCCATTGCAATATTTTATAAACCATTATATTAAAATGAACTTCTAACATTTCAGATGACTTGGCATTTATATGATTCGAATGATGTGCTATCAAGTAGACTTGTATGGATTGTTTATTTTAAATGTTAGATATATAGTATAATTATTACTTCACATGGTTACTAATAGTATTTAGAAATTGTGTGTGTATAGACCATTCATATTGGAATAAAGCCATATATATAAAGTTTGTTTCATTTGCTATTTAATTTAGAAGATTCTTTTTCTGAAAGACGGTATTGTAGCCGCGCCAATTATGCTGTGATTTTTAATGTTTCGCTTTGATATTGTAAAATTTGGATCAATAGGAATAGGACATAACCGTGCTGATTAATATAAAATATCCCCGCTTATAGACGGGCGTTTGCGAAGATAATAATTGGACCAGGGAACGATGCCGTGCACGCCGCTTGCACACGCATGTTGATTAATGCAGATGGCAAGTGAGTGGCGAATTGATGGTGTACCTTTTAATATATTATTTATTCGCCAATAACGTTTAGATAGGATACCTAACATAAATAGCAGGTAAGATTTGTATAACTTGATAAGATTTTGGGTTAGTCGTGATTCGCGATCTGTACTACCGTTTCGAAATTTAGCCCCGGTATGGTACATAATAATTGGTCTCGTAAAAATAATCATTTTTGCATGGATAGATAATTGCATTCATGTCAGTTTTCTTCATCAGTGTCTGTGTGTAGGAAGCGGGGAGAAGAAAAAGGGAATTAAGGTTCAGTGGCGAAGAAACTATACACATATACCACCCAAACGTAGCTTAGTTTTTCAAATACGCAGCCAATAATATTTTATATGCACTCAAAATGATCATAAATATAAAGACGGGGTGTGTCGTACACTGTAGAAGTGACACTTTTGTATTACAGGGAAACATTTTAATTATACATCAGTTCACTCCCACCACTTTTCGTCAAACAAAGGATGCGAATGAATCTCAAAGCTCTCCCATAAAAGTTCCACAATATCTTTCGATCCAAATGCTTTCAAAATCTTACAAGAGGTCAGGTTGATACTAATGATAATAAAACAACTTTTATTAATGAATCCTTATATTCAATATAACTTATCCAAATAGTACGAAATTATATGTTTTAAACAACTATCATAAAGAATACTCTCTATACAATAGATGCCGTAATTGCGTGACGACGCTGTACTTCTATTATTTGACTATGAAAAAAATATATTTACATCTTTCTTATAATATACAACCTGAAAGTTACCTTCCGATCTAGAGATTCCTCTAACAAACCAATTTTCGTAACTAATCGAGTCAAATGAAATAAAAATGATAATTTCTATAAAATTGAAATCACATTTCAATACTTGAGTCATTTGCGGGACACATTTCCCGCTTGGAGGAGTTAAATGAGTGGACATTCGATCGACATACATATTTGTTTTACTATATATATATATTTTTTAAAGATATTACTGAAATTATACGTAAGAACCTTTGTAGCTGTTTTTTAGACACCTATAGCTCTGGGACAAAATTGGTCTAAAACTGGGACTTTTTGGCAATTAAATACTTTATTAAATGTTATAAAAATAGTTTCACATTCTGCTTGCATAGCCTTACTTTCTTTTTTCATAATTTAAAATGCAATTTTCGGCATCAGTTTAGAATTTATTATTAGCCTCTGCCAGAAGGACGGAAGTGCCGAAACATTGTTTATTAATTGAAAGGCTATTTAAAGGCATTTTACTATTTAACCTGTTATAAGGGATAAATGAAACTCAGAGAATCAATAAAAAAGCAAACTAAATATAGGCTCCTGTGCTAGGTCATCAACATTATAAATTGGATATAATGAATTCCGTCTTCACAGTAATTGTGAGGCATATCATCTATTACAATAAATTCAGTTTTAGCATTTAATATAGATAATAATATAAATAGCTTCTTAGTGCTCTCATCTGTCGTGGGAGTTTTTAAAAATCATTTTGGCAAGTATTTTTGATTGTTAATTAATTTTCTTCTAGATATAATCTTATCTATAAAAAGAAATGTCAATTTTGTTCTTTGTCGTTTTTTTTCAATTTTAACTTACAGCATGTTTATTTTGATTTTGAATAAATTATAAACAAAAACCAAATCCACTCAAAATCCACTCATTTACAGCCTCCGTTTAAGCAAACACTATGCCTTCTCCTCCTTTTCTCTATTATACCGTTCTAGCTCTTTAAGGAACTGTCCTTTGGGCTTCATGACATTGGGTCTGTCACCACGGCATTTCGGACAAAACCATTTCCCCTTGGGCTTCGTTGATAGTGAGACACAAGAGAAGTGGAACCATTCTATTGGACAGAGGTCGTTGTCGCATAATATCATCTCGCCAAAGGATATTTGGTCGCAGAGGCAATATCGGGGCTCGTCGGGGTCGATGGCGTCTGCCTCCTCGGGTGGTGTTTCTGAACGTTGTGCCGTTTGGCGCGCTTTGCGTTTTTTCTTCTTACCTATACCTGTGGTGGAATAATTTAGGTTTTAAATTACCTTAAAGGTAAAAATAGAAATGCTTTTAGCTTTGTTCAGTATATTAGATAGCTATGATGTACAAATGCTAATGCAAACTCATAGGATGCCAGTTAGATGACTGACTAGACTCAATGTTAAATATATGAAAAACTGCAAAGCGATGATGCATCCGAAGACGTACCATGCTTGCATAGGTGATTTTATGTCATTGAGAGATGAGACAAGCAAGTAGTTTGCCTAAGTGCGCTACACTTGCGCATTACAGTTCAGTTCCACCTAGAGTTTTGAACTTATACAATTTGAACTCCAGTGCGGTAAAGCACTGCAATCATTACCCTGAGACATTAGATGATAAATATCTTTAAGTGGTGTAATTTCACCTATTCAGTCTTGACTTGAATGTCTCTAAGTGTGTGTGTATACCTTTCTTGTGGGTAGTGTTGTGGGTGTGCCGTTCACTATCTCGCTCGCTGGAGTCTGCTCCGTCGGTGGCTCCACCCGTGGTGGCTCGCGACCGACGAGGCCGCTTCGACCACCGCTCGCCTGCACACAAACATAAATATTAGCAACATAGAAAGATTACCGACTTATAAACGCCACTGGACCACCAGCACTATGTATCAGGCCATCAACATCATATTCATCATGTTTATCAGCATCTCAGGACCATCCTACTAATATTATAAATTCGAAAGTTTGTGTGTAAGTATGTTTGTTCCCTCATCACGCTTTAACGGCTGAAGGGATTTGGATGACATTTGGAATGCTCATAGATTATACCTAGAATTAACACATAGGCTACTTTTTAACTAGATAATAGCAGGCGAAGCCGCGGGGCTCGGCTAGTACTCTATATATAGGGATGGGTGAGGAGATAAATGACAGGGGCAAACGTAAAATACACTCCAATGCGGGACGTCATTAAAGGACTTATCATCCCCACTCCATATTTAACCTTGCCAGACCTGCACAAGTTAACTAAACTTCTAAGCATTAAGAAAAAAATATATATATATTATACTCGGTGTTTATTTTTTCAAGAAGAAAACTTTGACTATCGTATACAAAGGCGTTTTCACCACTCAAATAAGCTAGTTAAATCAGTTTTAATCATCGTAAATAATAGTTTGCCAGCCATAATATATTATATTTTAATATGCAAAGACTACACAAGAATTACACAAACTAACCTAATTTAGGTGTTAAATCTCTTTTCACCCTTGGAAAGACTGCCTTTCAATCCAAAATACATTCACATTCGCACACTACTTTATGGTGGTTGCAATGATGCGGTATTGTCCCAGAACGAGGCAGACTGCAAGAGTATATCCCAAATAATCTATATAATATAATTATCCAAAATAAATATAGTTACCCTTACCTCCAGACTTATCCCTCTCAACTTTCTCCTTCTCCTTTTCAACGTTTCTCTCGGGCGGCGGCGCGGGCGCGGGATGTGGCGGAGGCGGTGGAGGCGCGGGCGGCTCCTTCTCACGTTCCCTCTCACGTACGGGCTCCGGTACTGGCGCTGGCTCTTCTTTGGCCGTACCGTTTGTATTTACTTCTAGGCAAGATACTGGAAATAAACAGTTTGAATGGTCAGGCTGTACTTTGGATTTGACATTGGTAATTGTGGGCTTATACCGTAGCAAATAGAGCGGCAGTAAATATTCTAGTACACAAGCACACTGACGTCCTCAGACTATGTTTGATGACTTATCGTGGATACCTGAAACATTTACTTCACACACAAAATCACAAAAATACTTTGGGGAGAAAACTTGTGTTTCCACCCAGAATCAAGCCCGTTCTCACTGCATAGATAGAAGGTAAATGAACTGAGCATATATGTAAATTGAGGACAATACTTACATAGTTTCTTATGGTCTCCATCAAGTGACCTCTGCTTGTTGTCTATAAGGTCTTGCAGTATCTGCACTACCTGAAGCTTCTCATCTCCGATCTCTTGAGCGGCAACCAGCACTGTCTGTAAACGGAGTGCAGCGCGACTGCGACGCCGCTCCTCTGTGTGTGTGCTTATACATACTGATAGGTGCTTTTCTGCTTCTCGTAGACATTCTAGAAAAAATGTTTTATTAGAACATTTATTACTTGTCGATTGTTATAAATGTTTGTATCAATAACGGGATATTTACCATGTATTTTGTTTGTTTTGAGTTTTCAATATTTTGGCACTGTTGCAAGCACCATGATCACGGAGCTGTTTGCAACAGTGAAGAAATATCGGAAACTCAATACAATCAAAATACATGGTAAGTATCCCGTTATTGATACAAACATTTATAGTGAAAATGACCATAGTAGCTTAAAAACTTACATTGTTGATTGTTGTTTGTTTTTTTATAATAATAATGATAATGGCACTCACTCACATGTTGTCTGAAGAAAATATTTGATTTATTTGTTATATATGAAATATGATTCTACATAGAACTAGACCTTATTGTAATTGTGTAGATTTTAACTATGTACTTATGGTATAATAGTGTTAAATTAATAAACTTCCAATATTTGTCATACTACATTGCCCTAGAATCAAAAATTCTTAACTTTTTCACCATATGTATCTTTATTTTGGTCACATGACCAATGTATCAAGGAAGGGTTATAATCTGCTGGAAGTACTAGTCTTTTTATAGAAACAGGGAACTGAGCACCCAAACTATTGGAATAGATGTTATTTTGGTCCTCAAACGATAAAGATTTGTCGATTATAGATAGGTATGCATACGTAATGAAGTTGAAAGCCTAACGTCAACACAAGATTTTTATAGCTGTTTTGGGGTACATTTCTAACTTATGTGAAGAAAAAGGCTTCGTCGATGCAATGTTCGGGTAATGGTTAAGTTTTGAGAAAGAAATTACCTCTGTAAGTCACGTCGAGTTCTCGCATACGCGATAAATGTCGCTGCAGATCGTTTGGAAGGTTTTCTACACAATCCAAGTAGTTCTCGACGTATGTCGCCGAAAGCAACGCTTCTGTCGCCGTCTGGTTCAACATGGTCACTATTTGAATACAATTTTCATATTGTTATGAAGAGAAAACTTAATAAAATCACTTTCGAAAGCAAACAACAACTTCGCTGGATTCAACAACCCGTCAAAGCATCATGACAGTTCGAAAACTTGATTGATTTCAACGTTCTACTTTTTCAACATTTTGATTTTAGATTATTATAATTTGATATCGCACTAATAAAACCGATATTTTTTATTATAGGTACTCTGTATTTTTTACCATGTTAATTATTTCGTAACGATTCTGTACATATATTAGTCCGTGGATTTAATATTACTCAACAGTTCGAAGGTTATGAACGAAACCAAAAAACAAAGAGAATGTAACCATCCAAAGAACTAAAATATGACTAAACCTAGGAATAAAAATAAATGTTCTTAAAACTCGATGTCACGGGGGATAAAACTCAAATATGAAGATGTTTAGTTTCGATAAACAACTATTTTGCAGCTAACTATAAGATTTGTTCCCTATCTCGTTGTCTATTATACATCATCTTAAAACTCGAGAGTTTTGCCACGAAATTGAATAATGGCGTTGTCTATTTAGTAGCTAATATTTACCAAAACTTGCGATTCTTCGAGTGTTAATGTAATTTGTATAGTGGATTATTAAACGTTGATACCAATACTTATTACATGCTTATTAGGCAAATAATACAAAGTCAAAGAACGTGATTTTTTAATTTTGGCTTCGCCAATTTTGTGCTTTTAGCTAGTGTCGAGTCCTACCTGATAAATTTATTACAAGTAGGTAAAAGGAATGTTTAAGCTGTAGTTATGTGTTATCACAGAAGAGGGAACATTTTCTTTCTTTCTCTTCTGTGCATGTTATGAATTATTATTATAAATCATGACGAATAAAAGTGGAGTATAGTAATGTTAAAATAAATAATCACGCGGAACATCACTCATTATTGGAATGGTTTCAGCCAGTATATAGATTTTTAATGGTTCCCGACTACAAGGTACCCGAGGTACAAGTTCTGGAAAATAGCGCAAAAATTCGGATACTTGAAGCAAAAAAAAAAACAACTTTATGATTAAATAGTATCCACAATAATTGTGATGATCACTCTACTGTACCTACCTACTCTACTCACTGTACCTACCTACTCAACTCTAATCTATTCCAATATTTCCAATACATAAACGTTAAACGGTTTTACACTCTCAGCCAGCACCACACTAAGTTGGATGACTTGTGTCGTGGGTGCCGGAAACATTCACATCATACACACACCATCACAACCAGAACCAGAAACACAAATTTTCCTTGGGGAATAAACTTGTTTTCTGGCCGGGAATCGAATCCGATACCCCTGCTTAGAAGGCGAACGCACAACTGAGCCAACGGGCATCGGGAAATTCAAATACGTTCATGTTTCCACCAACTTGCAGTAAAACATTTAGAAAATTGACCATGAGTCGTCGATCGAATGAGCTTAACTAAATCGATGATAGTGGCATTGTAGAACCCAAACGGCTAAACCAATTTTGATTTAGTTGATCTATTCAAAAGGTGAATTTTCCAAGGATTTTTTGCTATTTTTGGTGAAATACGGTGCAGTCGTTTTGCAAACACTGTTGAATTATTAAAATGTTTCCCTGTAATACAAAAGTTTCACTTCTATCGTGTAGACACACGTATAGATTTACGACACACCCTGTTTTTATATTGTATATAAGGATTTTGTCATATCCTGATATTTAACAGACTTCAAAAAAGGAGGAGGTCCTATGTTCGACTGTATGTATTTTTTTTAAATGTATTTTCACTGATTTCTCCCCAATTCGTGGACTGATTCATTTTTTTTTTGTTTGGTAGTTTCTTCAGAGGTGGTCCCATATAATTTTTCGAAATCTATCAAGCCAAAACCAAAATATAGGTAAGCGGTGAAGTCGGTTTTTTTAAGCTTTGTTTACGTTTAAATTATTTTGTTTATAAAGCTGTTAACAATTATTCGTATTTTTGCATGCTCGACTGTCTGTATACAGATACTAAACTAAAATATGGTACCGGTATCAACATAGAAAAGAATATACTCTACCCGAGGGTATCAATGTACGAGTACCTACACTTATGGCCTTGTGTCAAATGTGTCTAGCCTGAGAGCCCAAAACTAGGCAACGACTTACTACGAAACTAGGCAACGACTTATGGATATCTTGAGTGCCAGTGATCCTACATGCGGTAAATTATTAATTGTTAAACTACCTTTCCATATATTTTTGATCAAGTCAGTGTCGCAGCGTAGCCCCAAATAGATAGGAGACTATGATTACTTTACCTACAAAATCCTTGCTTAGCTCATAGATAATGGTTGAGATCAGTACGTCGTTGTTCTACTGAGGTATATGGTACCTATTTTCAAAAAGTTGCAAGGCCTATTTACTACACGTTTTACCTCTGTCTCGATGTCATCGCATTTATCAAGGAAGTTCTATATTGATAGGTCACCTCTCAAGTTTGAAACAAAGGAACTTATGATCATATAATAATAAGCAAATTGTAACCCACAGCCCAAACACCTACAGGTTTCTCCCACGCCGCACCGTTTCATAAAATAACGCAGTATGTCATATAAACTCAAGCACACTGGCTAGTTAACAAATATCTTCCTTCGAGTCTACTGACATCTATCATTTTGACTTGCTCCTGCCAGTTTGATATTTCGGGCAGCGGTAAAGGTGTGTTCTTCGCACCTCGTCTAAATTTTTGTGAATTACTTATTTCTGTGTGTGAAGTGCTATCCGATGTCGTCTACGTTAATCTTTGTGGGGCTGCCGGAGGATTCAAAAAGCTCGATAACAAAGTGAGTACGTACCTACATTATACCTGTAATGACTTCAACCATCTCCTCTCCTCTAAGAAGGTTCAAACGATGATGATCACCTGCATACCGCGCAGCTCGGATTATTTCGACTCCGACATGCTCCTAATATCGAAATTTTCATATAAAGCGTATACGCCTTGTAAGGTGATGTGTAAATAACGTAGTTTAGGGAAATAGGACGGGACTTAATCGCGTCAAAAACTATTTTTTATTTATTTACCTCCACGTTCTCGAGACCTTGGCTAATGGAACTTGGCCGAAACGTCGACAATATAAAAATAGTTAATAGCGAAATTAAATCCTGACTTATAACTTGACATATTACTGCGTGTTTGAATCGCGAAAGTTTAAAAGTAACATTGTATGAATAAGTTAAAAAAGAAACAGCGTATGCGCAGACTCCAACCAACAAGGCGCAGCTGGTGTAGCAAAATTCTGGGCTCACTAAAGAAATAGGCAAGTTTATACTGTGACTTGGATGGCTAAATCTTTACAGATATAAGTAGCTACTGCTCCTAAAAGTTATAGAACTGTATTATCATATTTTAGTATTATAGTTTTTGTGAGTATCATATTATTTGACTTTATAATATTATTAAATATACGGCTATCACGCGCGTCATTTGATCAGAAGAGCATCGTACATGCTCGAAACCTAGGTCGACAATTTCGATCAAATGACGTGAATGATAGCCCTATTTTTAATAATATTATAGTGTATTCATTATCATAGTATTCACTATCTACTAAATGTAGTATCGGACGAAAGTCTAATGACACGAAAGCAAAACATTTTGGGACCAACTAATGCTTGAAATGAAACTCTTAATGGTTAAGCTCATAATTATAAGCCTGCGTGTAGTAGGTATACTAGTAGGTATTCAAAGGACTAAGGCCTACACTTACCACGCCATAGAGGGCAAGTGGAAGAAGAAAACGAACGAAAACGTATACTAGTAGGTACTTTCAAATCATGCCCTAATTTGCTGCATTGATTACCTCACAGATTGATAATTGGTCCTTGAAGATCTTTTTGAAAGGCGTTTATTTACTCTCGGCGACTCTACTAACGTAGAGCAGATGTGGCGTATTTTTTTTGTCATTCAAATGATTATTCTCACCTGTGAAATAATAATTCTTCTGTCTAATGATAATTCTTAGCTGTGAAATGAAAATGATAATTCTTAGTGTTTCAAATGATAATTCTTAGCTGTTATTTTTTTAAGCTTTCGAGAACTACTTTCATGTTTTTATGAGACAACCAGGATTTTTGCGCATCTTCGAAATAACATTATTTTTACTAACTTTGACGTTTCGACTGAGTTGCATCGGCCATCAGTGGTGGATTCAGGATTGTCGTTTGGGGGCGGCTTGACTCAGCTGAGAGTATATAGATTTTGCTGCCGATGCCGTTGCAGCAATAATTATCACGAGATAAGATTTGTAACGGAAGAACTCGCATGATTTCGCGGAGGGGAAGTCCCTGAATGCGCCACTTACACTTTTCACTGTGACAACGAAGGTTACGCGAGGCTCTCGTTTAGTCAGAGTTGCATCAGCCGTAGTGGCATGGTCATGGGAGACTCTGACAAGACTGACGGCCGATGGAACTCTGACTAAGCGTCGATATTTAGTCAAAATAATCTTATTTTGAAAATAAAAGCGCGAAAAGATTTGGTTGTTTCATATAAACATAATTCGTAGCTAGTTTATGATCTGGTATATAGATATTATATTATTATTAAATTCTACCAGATTACAGATGAGATGAGACATGATTATACAGTCTTTAAACTTCATACACACAATTAACGCCTGATTGTTTTTAGGTTTGCTTGGTTAAATGCTCGTTGCAGAAATGTTTTCATGCTTTTATTGTAAATGCTATGATACTATGGCAAATATCTTCGTTCCTCCCACTCTGTACAGAAGATATTTTGCAATATCTGTCTTCGTTACTATTTATTGTGTTAATTTTATTAACACTAGCTGTACCAGGCGTTTCAATACCACGTAAATAAAAAGTGTTTTATTTCTTTCATATTCATATTTCCCTAGTACTTAACCAAGTCCAAGAGACGAAATCCTGTCCAAAATTATAAAAAAAAAACATTTATCACAATCGGATGAACGGTATGGCAGCAGATTATATACGAACAAATTGTGTTTTATATCAACCTTAACATTATAAATCCAAAAGTTTGTGTGTGAGTTTTTTTTATGACTGGTAGGACATTTTGCCGATATCTCACCGGATGGAAAGTGACAATGCGGCCGAAGATGAAGTATGTTTGTTTTATCTTCACGCTGTAACGGCTGAACGCATTTGACGCATTTGGATGAAATTTTGAATGTAACATAGCTTATATCTAGGATTAACACTACTTTGTAACTTGATACAACGCGGGCAAATCCGCAGGCCACGGCTTAACTTATTAATGATTGTCAGAGCATTTACCTACTCGTAAAGGCTACCTACACGCGTAATCCAACTGATTAAATACGAATTTAACTGGAATAGTCACGCGGCCTTTACATTACCTCCTTTTGGTTTAATTTATAGACTGGTTCTATCAATATGTATGTACGAATATGTTTATGTTATTGAGTGACTAGACTAGCAGGTCGCTCGCCTGATGGTAAGCGTCACGCTTGCTCATTACCTAGTTTAGTGCTACCCAGTTTTATGAACTTAGTACCCGGACGACCGAGCTTTGCTCGGCTGAAAACACGGACAAAACGACCCGACGTTTTCTAAAATTGAAACCTAGCTAGATCGATTTATCGCCCTCGAAACTGCATACAAAATTTCATTGGAGCCGTTTCCGAGATCCTGATTCATATATATATATATACTTATAATATACAAGAATTGCTCGTTTAGAGGCATTAGATAGATAGATATAGTTCTTAGCCTGCGCGGCAAAGAACATTTATTTATAGATTAAATAAATTATCCGATTAAAACTAGAGATGTTAAAAAATCGTTAGGTCCCGACCCGACTGCCGAGAATGAGTTATGTTTATCGCGCGTAACTTGTTTGTATGTATATTTGTAAATTTCTTCATTACGTCGCATCTTCCAAACGGCTGGATGGATTTCGACAGTTTAATTGTTATATTTTATTATATTCGTCTTAAAAAACTAAGTTTCCTTAGGTAGGTGCTAGAAAAAAATAACAAAATGGCGGATTTTCTCGTTTACATAAAAAGTAAGTGGAAGTTCCGTAAAGGAATTAAACACCTTGCCTGAGTCGGTGTTTCCTGATAGGTACAATACGGGAGTCTTCAAGTCGCAAGTGATTAGGTATCTTCTAGGCAAGCGTGCTCCATCGTCGACCACATCGTCGCTTACCATAAGGTGAGATAGTGATCAAACGCTTGTCTATAATGAATAAAAAAAAAAATTTTCGGTGTCGAGTTTTTATATTTTTAGTACATTTTAGTACATTTACTTGTTTCATCTTCCATATTCTATATCTTCTTCTTCTTCTTCTTTCTCTTTCTTATATATAAAAATGAATTGCTGTTCGTTAGTCTCGCTAAAACTCGAGAATAGCTGGACCGATTTGGCTAATTTTGATCTTGAAATATTTGTGGAAGTTCAGGGAAGGTTTAAAAGGTGAGAAAATATAAAGAAACTGCAATAAAATTAGTAAAAAGTAGTATTTTATTTTCCCATACAAACTGTTCGTACCTGTCAAACAGGAGATGTTTCTGAATATTTGACCACAGACAATTGGCGGTATGAAGTTCGCCGGGTCAACTAGTATTATATACAAATAAATTGCTGTTCGTTTGTCTCGCCAAAACTCGAGAACAGCTAGACCGATTTGGCTAATTTTTATCTTGAAATATATGTGGAAGTTCAGGGAAGGTTTAAGATGTGAGAAAACATAAAGACATTGGAAGGAAAGTAGAAAAAACAACTATTTTATTGTTGTACCTGTCAAAGACCCGGGACAATTGTAATTTATGTACGCACTATAAATATTTTACCACAGACAAATGTGACATAAATATGTGAAGGACGCGGATTTTTTTTTACTAAACCAAGGAGAAGACGACCTTTAAAACTTTCTTCCGAATTTGTTATAATTATATTAATAAGTCCAGACAACTTTCATTGGCGGTACGAAGTTCGCCGGATCAGCTAGATATGAATAAAAATTTATTTTCGGTTACGTATTAACTTAAATAATCGATTAAAATCATTAAACAAATTATGAATATTCCCTATTGTAATTGGAAAAAAGCTACCTATTTGTGGCTATCGGTAGGTACAAAGTGCTCAGTTGTTTACAATGCATTACTGGTACTCTAATTGAAGCTGTAGTGGCTGCAGGCTGGTCCAGATTTACTCCAGCCGTGGGTGGCGTGGAGGCGCCTTGGATCTCCAATTAAGGTAGGTGGCCTTGTTCGAGTCTCGATGGTTTCTTTGCTCAAATTAGGAATTATTGTCAAGCCGCAGTTTCTAGAGCATTATTAACCGACTTCAAAAAAAGGAGGAGGTTCTCTTAGAGAATATTTTTTTATGTATATTCCCCGATTACTTGAAGACGCCTTGAAGATTTGATTTGATTTGAATTAAAAAGCATTAATTATGAAAATAATTTTATACGTTTAGGTAATTCTATCCTTACTATAATATAATCATTATAATAATAATATTATAAATCCGAAAGTAACTCTGTCTGTCTGTCTGTTACGCTTTCACGCTAAAACTACTGAACCGATTTAAACGAAATTTGGTACACAGATAGTCTAGAGCCTGAGAAAGGACAAAGGCTACTTTTTAACCCCGAATTCTGGCTGGTCCGGGACTTACGCGGGGCGCAGCTAGTAGCTATATAAAGAAAAAAACTTGACATATATTTAGATATCGTGCATATTCTCTATTAGGTAGTAGATACCTAAAAAAATTAATAACATGTCTTCGTCAACAAATAAACTATTTACTACTTTGTGTAAATTCTTTTTAGAGATTGTGCTGTTAGGCCTTAAATGTTTACCACGGCCTTGAGTGTCTCATTAGGGTATTATATGCGCTCCTATTTCAGTATGCACTCATTTGACAATGTTTATGCGCATTGTTCTTTATATGTTTTGGCCCTAATTTGGAACAGATTGCAAGCAAATGAGTCAGGAGATTTGTGTATAAAGAAGACAAAGATGATGCAATGTTGTTTAAGTTCAAAGTGCATTAAGTTAGTGAGAGACTGAGGGTTTCATACGAGCATAGATCACCTAAACTAAAACTACAGGTTTTTAAAATTTTAATTTTGGCTTCGCAATCTTGTGCATTTAGCTAGTGTCCTAGCCACTACTCACAGTCGTAGTCACTAGTCACAGCCAAGGTCAAGTAAAAGAGTCAAGGTCCAGTCATAGTCAAGTCATGCCCTATAGACCGTGGGCCGGTTGTCGTCAACCCTACCTCATCGAGTACCAAGATGAGACCTATATGGGGGTGTCGTGTGTAAAAAGTTATGCTAAAAAAATCAGGGTTGCCTGTTCCTAGCCTGGAGCATTTTGTGCAGGGGACAAAAAACTGATCCATTTTTTTGGTGAAATTTACCTCATCGAGTACCAAGATGAGACCTATCTGGGGGTGTCGTGTGTAAAAAGTTATGCTAAAAAAATCAGGGTTGCCTGATCCTAGCCTGGAGCATTTTTGGCAGGGGACAAAAAACTGATCCATTTTTTTGGTGAAATTTACCTCATCGAGTGCCAAGATGTGACATATGCCAATCGATAGCCCCGTTCTTCCTTCTATTAAAAAAATTGGGTTGCCGGCCCTAAACCTGGAGCTTTTGTTTTTCGGCCTACTTTAGTGTTCAGGCATCACAAGTAAGTTTTATGAAAATAGCATCGAAATGATATATTTTAGTTATTTAAACAACAAAATATTGTAGAAAATGATGATGCGCATCATACAATTGACTATTTAGTACTGTCAGAAAGAAAGTGACCTCACAGTGAGCCAAAACCGTGGTGGCGGAGAATACAAAACTTTGTTTTACAATTACAACGAGTTTTGATTGAGCAACAAGATACCATATATGGCGATCGATAGTTCTATTTATCCTTTTACTAAAAAAATTGGGTTGCCTGGTCTAATTTCGAAGCACTTGTTTTTTGGCCTAGTTTAATATTAGGGCGTCAAAAGTAAAGTATTTATCAAAATCACTTCTAAATTACATATTTAAGTAGTGTAAATGACAAAATATTGTAGAAAGCAATAATGGGCAACGTAATTTTGACTTTCAAGTCCAATCAGAAAAGAAGTGAACACGTAGTAAGATAAAACATAAATCACACAGTAAACAAATCATATCATGCAATTACAACGTCTGTTCATTGAAA
The DNA here is from genome assembly GCA_948107665.1 of Lomographa bimaculata. NCBI lineage: Eukaryota > Metazoa > Arthropoda > Insecta > Lepidoptera > Geometridae > Lomographa > Lomographa bimaculata. Next base: position 7,841,323 of record OX403604.1, on the reverse strand, counting down.
TGAGATAAATAATGTTTGGCAATTAATAGCTCTACTCATACTTTTATTAAAAACATTGGGTTGCCAGGCCTTACATTAGAGTATCAGTTTTTCTGCCAAGTTTAATTTTCAGGCAAAAAATTAACTCATCGAGTACCAAGATAAAACATATGCCAATCGATAGTGCTGGTCTTCTTTATATTAAAAAAAATTGATTGCCGGCTCTAAGCTTGAGCATTTGTTTTTCTGCCTGCTTTAAAGATCAGGAATCAGACGTAGGCTATATGAAAATGCCTTGTTTAGTTGTTTTAACGACAAAATACTGTACAAAGTAATAACATGAAACATACATTTGACTATTTAGTACAGTCAGCACAAAAGTGAACACGCAGAGAGCAAAAACAGTGATTCACAAAATTGGTATTGTGCACATATTACGAGTTTTGATTGTGTACTAAAATACAATGTATAGCAGTCGAAAGTTCTATTCATCCTTGTATTAAAAAACTTGGGTTGCCTGGCTTAACTGTAAAGCATTTGTTTTTCGGCCTATTAAAATATTCAGGTATAAGCAGTAGTTTTAATGAACAACATGATATCTTTTGATGATTCAAACGACAAAACACTAACGAAAGCGATAAAAAGCATCATACATTTGACTATTTAGTACTGTCAGAAAAAAAGTGAACACAAAATGAGCAAAACAGTAATAACGCCATATACAAAACTATACTATGCACGTGTTACGAGTTTTGATTGTGTACTAAAATACAATGTATAGCAGTCGAAAGTTCTATTCATCCTTGTATTAAAAAACTTGGGTTGCCTGGCCTAACTGTAAAGCATTTGTTTTTCGGCCTATTAAAATATTCAGGTATAAGCAGTAGTTTTAATGAACAACATGATATCTTTTGATGATTCAAACGACAAAACACTAACGAAAGCGATAAAAAGCATCATACATTTGACTATTTAGTACTGTCAGAAAAAAAGTGAACACAAAATGAGCAAAACAGTAATAACGCCATATACAAAACTATACTATGCACGTGTTACGAGTTTTGATTGTGTACTAAAATACAATGTATAGCAGTCGAAAGTTCTATTCATCCTTGTATTAAAAAACTTGGGTTGCCTGGCCTAACTGTAAAGCATTTGTTTTTCGGCCTATTAAAATATTCAGGTATAAGCAGTAGTTTTAATGAACAACATGATATCTTTTGATGATTCAAACGACAAAACACTAACGAAAGCGATAAAAAGCATCATACATTTGACTATTTAGTACTGTCAGAAAAAAAGTGAACACAAAATGAGCAAAACAGTAATAACGCCATATACAAAACTATACTATGCACGTGTTACGAGTTTTGATTGTGTACTAAAACACAATGTATAGCAGTCGATAGTCCTATTCATCCTTGTATTAAAAAACTTGGGTTGCCTGGCCTAAATGTAAAGCATTTGTTTTTCGGCCTATTAAAATATTCAGGTATAAGCAGTAGTTTTAATGAACGACATGATATCTTTTGATGATTCAAACGACAAAACACTAACGAAAGCGATAAAAAGCATCATACATTTGACTATTTAGTACTGTCAGAAAAAAAGTGAACACAAAATGAGCAAAACAGTAATAACGCCATATACAAAACTATACTATGCACGTGTTACGAATTTTGATTGTGTACTAAAACACAATGTATAGCAGTCGATAGTTCTATTCATCCTTGTATTAAAAACTTGGTTGGGTTGCCTGGCCTAAATGTAAAGCATTTGTTTTTCGGCCTTTTAAAAAAATCAGGTTTAAGGAGTAGTTTTTATGAATGACAGGATATTTTTTGATGATTCCAACGACCAAAACACAAAAAAAAAGAAAAAGTAAAAAAAAATTTTTCAATGTTTGTTTCTTTTCATAATTTGCTTCATGATTTGTAGTTTGATTCACATAACAATATCGCGTCGTTCATAAAACGTACACCTTATACCAAAAAAAATAATTAGGCTGAAAACAAAGACTAAAGATTCCAAAACTTTACAAGCCAATATTTTAATAATAGCTTCTAAGACAAATATTTTTATTAGCAATTCATACAATTTTTGTGATAAGCAGTATGTGTGCAGTAATATGGCTGGTCCCAAAAAGCCAGTACAAAATATTACAAATATTTTGAGAAAATTATGATGTTTTATATAAAACTTTGCCAGCTTTACATGCATACACTATGTGACTACACCGCACGTTTTAGAAGAAAAGGTTAAACTATTAAAAATACTACAACAAAATAGATCACCAAAAAATATCATGTCGTTCGTAAAAACTACATCTAATACCTAAATATTAAAACAGGCCAAAAAAACAATTGCTTTACATTTAAGATTTTTTTATAAAAAATATGAATAGAACTATCGATTGCTATCCATTGTGTTTTAGTACACAATCGAAACTAGTATTATATGCATAAAATAACGTATTGTATTTGGCGTGATTACTGTTTTGCTCACTATGTAACACTTTTTTTTCTGACTGTACTTAATAGTAAAATGTATGATGCTTTTTATCACTTTCTTTAGTGTTTTGGTCGTTAAAATCATCAAAAGATATCATGTCGTTCATAAAAACTACTCCTGATACTTGAATATTTTAATAGGCCGAAAAAAAAATGCTTTACATTTAGGCCAGGCAACCCAAGTTTTTTAATACAAGGATGAATAGGACTATCGACTGCTATACATTGTGTTTTAGTACACAATCAAAATTCGTAACACGTGCATAGTATAGTTTTGTATATGGCGTTATTACTGTTTTGCTCATTTTGTGTTCACTTTTTTTCTGACAGTACTAAATAGTCAAATGTATGATGCTTTTTATCGCTTTCGTTAGTGTTTTGTCGTTTGAATCATCAAAAGATATCATGTTGTTCATTAAAACTACTGCTTATACCTGAATATTTTAATAGGCCGAAAAACAAATGCTTTACAGTTAGGCCAGGCAACCCAAGTTTTTTAATACAAGGATGAATAGAACTTTCGACTGCTATACATTGTATTTTAGTACACAATCAAAACTCGTAACACGTGCATAGTATAGTTTTGTATATGGCGTTATTACTGTTTTGCTCATTTTGTGTTCACTTTTTTTCTGACAGTACTAAATAGTCAAATGTATGATGCTTTTTATCGCTTTCGTTAGTGTTTTGTCGTTTGAATCATCAAAAGATATCATGTTGTTCATTAAAACTACTGCTTATACCTGAATATTTTAATAGGCCGAAAAACAAATGCTTTACAGTTAGGCCAGGCAACCCAAGTTTTTTAATACAAGGATGAATAGAACTTTCGACTGCTATACATTGTATTTTAGTACACAATCAAAACTCGTAATATGTGCACAATACCAATTTTGTGGATCACTGTTTTTGCTCTCTGCGTGTTCACTTTTGTGCTGACTGTACTAAATAGTCAAATGTATGTTTCATGTTATTACTTTGTACAGTATTTTGTCGTTAAAACAACTAAACAAGGCATTTTCATATAGCCTACGTCTGATTCCTGATCTTTAAAGCAGGCAGAAAAACAAATGCTCAAGCTTAGAGCCGGCAATCAATTTTTTTTAATATAAAGAAGACCAGCACTATCGATTGGCATATGTTTTATCTTGGTACTCGATGAGTTAATTTTTTGCCTGAAAATTAAACTTGGCAGAAAAACTGATACTCTAATGTAAGGCCTGGCAACCCAATGTTTTTAATAAAAGTATGAGTAGAGCTATTAATTGCCAAACATTATTTATCTCATTTCAATGAACAGACGTTGTAATTGCATGATATGATTTGTTTACTGTGTGATTTATGTTTTATCTTACTACGTGTTCACTTCTTTTCTGATTGGACTTGAAAGTCAAAATTACGTTGCCCATTATTGCTTTCTACAATATTTTGTCATTTACACTACTTAAATATGTAATTTAGAAGTGATTTTGATAAATACTTTACTTTTGACGCCCTAATATTAAACTAGGCCAAAAAACAAGTGCTTCGAAATCAGACCAGGCAACCCAATTTTTTTAGTAAAAGGATAAATAGAACTATCGATCGCCATATATGGTATCTTGTTGCTCAATCAAAACTCGTTGTAATTGTAAAACAAAGTTTTGTATTCTCCGCCACCACGGTTTTGGCTCACTGTGAGGTCACTTTCTTTCTGACAGTACTAAATAGTCAATTGTATGATGCGCATCATCATTTTCTACAATATTTTGTTGTTTAAATAACTAAAATATATCATTTCGATGCTATTTTCATAAAACTTACTTGTGATGCCTGAACACTAAAGTAGGCCGAAAAACAAAAGCTCCAGGTTTAGGGCCGGCAACCCAATTTTTTTAATAGAAGGAAGAACGGGGCTATCGATTGGCATATGTCACATCTTGGTACTCGATGAGGTAAATTTCACCAAAAAAATGGATCAGTTTTTTGTCCCCTGCACAAAATGCTCCAGGCTAGGAACAGGCAACCCTGATTTTTTTAGCATAACTTTTTACACACGACACCCCCATATAGGTCTCATCTTGGTACTCGATGAGGTAGGGTTGACGACAACCGGCCCACGGTCTACTAGTAAAGTGGTAGAAGCTTAACTAGAACTTCTAGTGGAGTTTTGGAGCGAACGCGAAAAATCACGTTTATTAACTTTGTATGATTTGTTTATACTTATGTACGTTTACTAAGCATTAACGGTTAATAATACACCATTATTATATATTAACAAAATCAACAACGCCATTTTTTCACTTTCGCGGCAATACTCTTCGTTTTCAACGAACTGGCTCACAAAAACAGTGACCATCTTACTTCATCATAAGTTTGACATTATAACTTATTTTTTTACCGACTTCCCAAAAAAGGAGGAGGTACTCAAGTCGACTGTACCTATTTTTTTTTTTTATGTGTATTACCTCTTAACTTCTCTCCACGTGAGCCGTTTTCGAAATTTTTTTTTTGTGTGATCGATGTTGCTTTCTAATTGATCCCATTATAATTGGATCAAGATCTGATCATTAATTCTTGAAATATCGTCAATAATGCCTATTTTGTGGACTACTTTGACGATGTTCTCGTTTACCCGACTTCAAAAGTTACCTCATAACTTCTTTCGTGAGCCGATTGTGATGATTATTTTTTAATTTGAAAGCTGGTGGTTTTCATGTGGTCCCATTGAAATTTGATCAAGATCTGATCTCTAGTTTTTGAGTTATCGTCAATAATGCGTGTGCAATACATTAAATCTGATCAAGGTTCCGAAGATACAGCGGTGAAGTCGGATTTATTAAGCTTTGCTTGCGTTTAATTATTGTATATTGTATGTTTATTTTGCCTAAGTCAAAGTCGAGTGTTCTCCACAAGGAAAATTTGTGTTTCTGGTTCTGTGATTGTTTGTGTGATGTGAATGTTTCCGGCACACACGACACAAGTTGTCGAACTTAGTGTGGGGCTTTGAGTGTGAAATTATTTTGTTTATGTTCAATTATGAATGAAATTTTATTTTCGGTAATATATTAACGTAAACGATGAAAAGCGTAAAACATATGCATAAATGTTTTTTTTTATTATTATTTTCATTCTAATAAGTACATTACATTTTACATTACTTAAAGGTTTAAGGCTTGTGCTTAAACACCGCCCAAAAATGTACATATTTTACTACCTAAACAATTCTAAACGGTTACCAAAATGGATAAATGGTCACCAAATTACGTTTCCTAAAATATTATGAAATAAATCAATTTTTTCGTATTATAAATATTTTTGTATTAATTATTAAAACAAAATAACCTTAACCTACTGTTATCCGATTCGGTTCCGTCACAGGAAATTTTATTTTAGGAAACGTAATTTAGTGTCCATTTATCCATTTTGGTAACCGTTTAGAATTTTTGGTGGCCGTCTAAATTATACCCTATTTTGAATGCGTAAATATTCAGTATAGATATTTTTTATGCGAACCTCTTTTCATAAAATATACATAGATATATATGATACCCGAGCCGTATGGTTTTCAATCCCCCACACAATAGGATTAAGGGCTCAGACAGGAGACAGAAGATAGGAGGTAACGGGACTCCGAAGCCTTGCATCGCCAGGATTTGTAATGCAATGTAATGCACTTGGTGTCGGTGGCATGTGCACTTGTATAATTACTAAATAGGTTATAGGCTTTCTCGAACCTAGTAAATATAAAGGTGAGTTTTGCCGCGAAAGTAAAAAAATGGCGTTGTTGATTTTGTAAAATTTTCCAAAACATGTGATTCTTCGAGTGTTAATGTGTAATAATGGTGGATTATTAACCGTTAATACTTAGTGAACGTGCATAAGTGTAGGCAAATCATACAAAGTTGAAAAATGTGATTTTCACCTTCGCTCCAAAACTCCAATAGAAGTTCTAGTAAAGTTTCTACCACTTTACTAGGGCATGACTAGACTGCGACTGGACCTTGACTCTTTTACTTGACTTTGACTGTGACTTGTGACTAGGACCTATAAAATGAAATACACTTGAAATATATTATCACTTGACACTGGCTAAATGCACAAGATTGCGAAGCCAAAACTAAAGAAAAAAAAATATAAAGGTAGATATATGATTCTGAACTCCGCTGCACGCAGCAGTGCTGGCGCAGCACTACTGATCTCCTTATATTATCTATAGGTTTATATGGAGATTACATTCCGAGCTACGCAGCAAAGCAGCGCAGTGGCAGAACTGCTGCGCGTCAGTGTCATCCCGTCGCCACAACATACGACAATAGTGACACTTCCGCCGCTGGCAGCGATAGTTCACGTCATTGTTGACAAAAGTAAATTGGCAAAAAGATGAATTTTGACCACGAATAGCGCAACACTGCTGTCTTGCTCGGAATTAGCACGGTAGGCAGCTATGCTGCGATATATAAATGCACAGATAAATAAGATATATACGGAGTTTTACCGCGAAAGTGAAAAAATGGCGTTGTTGATTTTGTATAATATTCCAAAACCTTTGACTCTTCGAGTGTTAATGTGTAATAATGGTGGATTATTAACCTTTTATACTTAGTTACCTAACGTGCGTAAGTGTAGGCAAATGATACCAAGTCGAAAAACGTGATTTTTGCCTTCGCTCCAAAACTCCAATAGAAGTTCTTGCAAAGTTTCTACCACTTTACTAGGGCATGACTTGACTATGACTGGACCTTGACTATTTTACTTGACTTTCACTGTGACTTCTGACTGGGAATTTTATTATGAAATACGCTTTAAATGTATTATTACTTGTCACTGGCTAAATGCACAAGATTGCGAAGCCAAATTAGCCAAGTGTCGAATATTAAAATATATATGTTTTCTTTGATTTAAATGTTTTCGACGCCTACGATAGAAGTCTTGTGTGGGGGCTTCGAGAGTGAATGCGTTTTTTTTGTATACACAGGCATATAAATAAGCAACGATCCATTATCCGCATTGTTAAGCATAAACGTTTTAAACTGTCATTGATGTAACAAATCCTTAATAAAACCATTCAAATTTACGCGCATTAAAGTTGATTTTGAGATATTTGCGTTTCAATTTGGTTATAAGTTTTTTTAATTCGTATATATTACTAGCTGCGCCCCGCCGTTTCACCCGCGTTGATAATAATGAAAAGTGATGATGATGATGATGATGAAAAATAGATGTTAGCCGATTCTCATAGATACCGGATAAGCACAAAAAATTTCATCAAAATCGGTCAAGCCGTTTCGGAGGAGTATGGCAACGAAAACTGTGACACGAGAATTTTATATATTAGATTATTAATATAGAACGCCCAACTGATTTAAGTATATATCAACGAAAACCAAACCAGATGACAATGTTTTAAATGGAAAAACAACTTTCAACTTGACGGAAAACTATAAAGCAGGCTTTGAATAGTAGAAAGACTATAATTTTGCAACGCAAGAGACAATTCTATTGTTCCAGTCTAAGAATCGAACGACCGGCTCATATCGACAAAGAGCGTTCCATTGATGCCGTACGACCACCGGGTATGGCGGTGATAATTACAGTGGCTCTAGCTGTATTTGCATTGCAATGGTTTCAAAACATAACAATAACTACTTTGTTGCATGGGGCAGTGGGTAAATATAGGTAACTGTTACTACAGGGTAAAATTGTAGACACTCGTTACTTGAATTTACAATACAATACAATATTTCTTTATTGATCACCAAAAAGTAATTAAAAACAATAACAATAAATAAACGAAAAACAATAATTATTGTACAATAAGCGGCCTCATCACATTAAGTAATTTCTTACAGGCAACCTTTGGATGGACAGGATAGTAGAAATATTTATAAATAACTGTATTTTGCGTATCTGGCAGTAGAGTCATTAACTTCACGAGTGCCTCTTTGGGCCCTATGTGAAACGATTTTCATTTTGACTTCTGGACTTCTGTACTTTGCGACTTTTCTATTATACAAATAATATATATATACGAGTTTAATGCGTATTCCAGGTCTAGTGTGTTTACCAGCTTCGATCACATCGTCACTTACCATCAGGTGAGATAGTGGTCAAACACTATCCTGTAACAAATAAAAAAAAAAACAACGAATAATCGTCGTTTATATTTCCATCCAAAAGTTGTCTGGAAGAGATCGCTTTTAGAGATAAGACCGCCCATTGTACCTATCTTTATAAGTTTCTCTGTAAGTTGTATTTATCTTTTAGTGTCAATAAAGAGTTTTTGTATTGCATTGTATTGTATTTAATCGCAAATATCTCCGAAAATTCTCATCAGATCTTGATCAAATTACAATGGGACCAACTAGAACGTATACCCTTTCGAACAATAGTCTTAGATAAGGTAGTGGAAAAATACGTCTGTAACCAGATTCAAGGGTTCTATACAAAACATGACATACTCTCAAATGCACAATACGGGTTTCAACCGCATAAATCGACTTCACAATTGCTGTCTAATTTCACTGATGAGGTAAATAGATGTCTTGATGACAGAAATCATGTATTATTACTCTTCATTGATTTTAGCAAGGCATTTGACACTTTAAGACATGACACACTAATAACCAAACTAGATAACTCCGGGGTACGTGGGCAAATCCTTGAGTGGTGCAAAGAATACCTAAAAAATCGAAAATATTATGTCAAAGTGGGTGATAAGCTCAGTAACCCCATTGAAGTTACAGAGGGTACTGCACAAGGATCGGTGCTCGGACCTTTACATTACCTAGCTTACGTAAATGATATGGAACATGTAGTCAACCATTGCTCAGTGTATCAATATGCTGATGACACATGTTTCTTAGCTGCAAGCAAAGACATTGACATAGCAGCTCAGTGGTTGCAAGTAGATTTTACACGAGTGGCCAAATGGTCTCATGATGCTGGTCTCGTTTTAAATTCAGGTAAAACGAAAATAATCCATGTACACTCGAATCACATCAAACAAAATAAAACATTTAAAATAACTGCTCACACTCACAGTTGTATGCACACGCCATCCCCAGTAGCGTGTTCTTGTGAAGCGATTGATCAAGTCACACACCACACTTACTTAGGTTTAATTGTCGATAATAGATTTAGTTGGACGTATCCTATAGACTCAGTGTGCGACAAACTTCGGGCAATACTGGCTAAATTCCATATGATAAAATCAAAAGTGCCATATAAAGTATTGTTAAATATGTATGTAGCCTTAGCGGAATCTATTGTATCATATGGTGTTACCAGCTATGGACGAACTTTCAAAACGTACATTGAACGAATATCTAGCTTACAGATGAGAATATTAAGACATATCGTACCAAATAAAATAAAACAAGAACACAAAGAAAATAAAACAGATATATTTGCATTTTGTAATATATTGCCTATACAAAATAGACTTGAAATGGCTCTATTGATTGAACAATTTCATAATGAAAAAGTTCAAACATTGATAAAACACAAAGTTACAACACGAAATATAACCAAAAATAAATTAAATGTTCCTAAAGTTCGTAATTATTATGGAAGACGAACTTTTGCATTTCTTATACCTTCCCTAATAAACAATTTACCTCAAAGTCTAAGAACAGAAATAAACCCAAAAAACTACAATCGAGTATATAAAAAATATTTTAAAGAAAGTTTAAAAATAGAATTCTAAATTAATTAAACAAAATAATAATAAACAAAAATCAACAATAACACTAGAACGTTAAAGCTTAAATTAAGAATATAAAATTACTTTTCATATATAACCAATTAAAAAAATAATAATAAATCAAATTAAGTAAGAGTATTGAAACACCCTTTATAATGACTAAGTTGTTTACATTTGCAAGCAGACCAGTTAGCTGCTCGTGCCTGCGTTTAGAACTCGCAACAATACCCATTGTAGGTATCTATCTACCTGCGTCCCGCGGCGGGCGGCGGCGGCTTGAATGAGTGCTTACGACGATGGCCAATAAAATTTCTATCAAAACTATCTCATTACTTGTATGATCATTGTGTATGTTAATTTTAAGTTAAAAATTAGATTAAAATCTAATAACTGCTAAACAGTGTAAATCTGTGCGAATGACTGTACCAACACAAACCTCTTTTGGTTTAATGGTACTGTACCTACTATAAACTGTATGTAAAATTTTTATTAAATAAATTAAAAAAAAAAAAAATACAATATAATAATTCTCCAAATCGGTTTTGAGGTAACGTACATAAAAAAAAAGATTCCGACGTATTGAGAACCTGCTCTTTTTTTTGAAGTCGGTTAAAAAGGGATTACTTAAATCGGCAAACAAATGTGAATTCGGCATAAGCATTGCCAGAGGCATACTTACATTAACATAATTAAACGCAAGTAGAGCCTAAAAAAAACCGACTTCACCGCTTTATCTTCGAAACCTTGATCAGATTAAATGTACCTATTAAACACGCATTATTGACGATAACTCAAAAACTACTGATCAGATCTTGATCAAATTTAAATGGGACCAATGGGAAAGCACCAGCTTTCAAACAAAAACAAACTTCAAAATCGGTTCACGTGGAAATAAGTTATACACACAAAAAAAAACGAAAACGTCGAATTGAGTACCTACTACTCCTTTTTTGTAAAGTCGGTTAATAAAAAAACACTTTTTCTTTCCTAATTTGGTACTTTAAAACAAGTCAATATAACTCGAATAATATGTAAACGAGAAAATAATATTTTAAATAAGAAATGGTAAAAGAAATTATAAATGACAAACAAACTTTACCTCTTTATAATATTAGTACTTATAGATTTTCATATACCTATTCAATGATACCCCACTTAACATAGTTCGTCGACTTTTATTTTTTTAAATATGGCGTCTGTTTGTTGCTAATTTTTTTTTTTATTGTCATATCTGTGTGTCATTGACACTCGCAAGTTGAAGATGGTCATGGTATCTCATTGCCTTTCACTGCCGTAAGAATCAATAAAATCGGCCCACGCGTTTGGTCTCTAAAACGTCACAAAGGAAAAAAACAGTTAAGAACTAACATAAGTCGGTTATTAGGGGGAGGCAGCATGAAAGTAAAATAATTTTCCCCTATATCTTTCACTGTTGAGCCGCGCGGCTTCGCCTGATTGATGTCCCCTGATGATGATGATTAAAGTAGCCTATGTCCTAATCAAGAGTGTAAGCTACCTACATTCTAAATTTCATTAAAATTGGTTAAGTAGTTAAGGAGATAAATAACAAACATTTACACACACACACAAACTTTCAAGTTTATAATATTAGTAGGATTTACATGGGTTTTTTACACCTACGAGTACCTAAATTTTTTTAAATCGTATTAATCATCTCTTTGCCTTCTTTTTTTTCTTCTTTTTTTCTTTCAGGGTCTGTAACAACAGTCTCAAAGTATAAACTGTCTTATAAATCCATGTTGTAAAAGGATTGTTGTGTATGAGTTTGAATAAATTACATTGATATAATTATACTGATTTATACACCATCTCCTATCGTTTTAAATCTCTAAATATATATAACTCAAAGGTGACTGACTGACTGACATAGTGATCTATCAACGCACAGCCCAAACCACTGGACGGATCGGGCTGAAATTTGGCATGCAGGTAGATGTTATGACGTAGGCATCCGCTAAGAAAGGATTTTGATTAATTCTACCCCCAATGGGATAATATAGGCGATGAAACTTTGTCAATTTTAAAATAATACTTCTTAACGCGAGCGAAGCCGCGGGCAAAAGCTAGTTATTTATATAATTTAAATCGATATGATTATTATTATTGTATTATTAGATATTATCGCTATGCCATTTCCAAATAAGGTAGGTCCCGTGTGTCGCCATTTCATCGAGACAGTCACGCGCGAGCAGTCTGCCATCACAATGGCACACGCCCTCGCGGAAGCTTTACCATTACGTGCTTCACTGCTTACCGCCTGATTACTCTTCGCGACGTATGCTTCCCTAGTACTTGTCATTTGAAAGGAGATGGAAATATCGAGAAATATCCTGTTTCTCCTGGTAACGCGTTTATATCTTGCAGCTATTGAGCAAATACTTCAAGTAATTTCAACCAAAGATAAACAAAATCACAGTTTTAAATTACAGTTCGGTTCTAGTATATGGACCAGATTGATTATGGATTTCGAGTGTTTATTTACTCATGTTACTCCTAGTAATGCGTTTATAATTACCGAATATTGATCTAGCAAATACTGCCAGAAAAAGCAATTTAAATCACAGTTTTCAATTACAACTACGTATCGAGCAGCATACTATGTGATATGCTCACGGTGATCCTGGTTGTTACTTGTTAGTTGTAAAAAATCAGTCGCTAATCTTTGATGAACCACTAGTTCGAACAACAAACAAAAATAGAACCTATTAATTGTAGATAATTACGTACTTGTATCTAAGACTGGGTACGTCTTTGAGTAGATATTTATGTACATAGAGCAAACATAAAAGCCGTCCAGTGTTCTCATACATTCGTGATGGTAAGGATACTCGTACGTTCATTTCCTCCTTTAATATTCAATCATTCTTTCATTTGTCTGTAGACCCCATAAGGTCCATAATCTGGAGACTCTGGAGTCATAACCCACAACCAGAAACCAGATAAGCCAAATATTTTAAAACAAATTGCAAAACAAGCTTCATGGTTTGGAGCTTCGTCGCCAGACGTCACGCCTGATCAGAAAGAGACAATGGAAGCTGTGTACGCTCGAGTGCTTATTGCTTCAACTCACAGCTGCTGAAGTAGGCGCAATATTGCCTCTTTCTACCTAATCGTAGTTATATAGCGTATACACTGATCATATCACCAGGATTGGGAGTATTTCAAAAGTCGATTGCCTCTATTCCCGTGTCTAAAATTGTTTTCGGTAGACCAAAGACAAAAACTGTACTTGTATGTATGTTTGTAACCGACTCCTTTGGACTTGATTTTGACCCACTTCAAACCGTCAGATTTCATTTAAACTTCGTAGACTTATCGAGGACGGATGACAATACAAAAATATGTATTTTTAATTTTATTTATAAAGCGTGTTTTTTAGTTCTTTTTAGACTATTATATTTATTTTATATCCAAGATAGGGAAACTTTTTTTACGACTCTCGCTTGATGTTGGTTGATGGAGATGGAGCGAGTTTACCAAGAACATCTCTATTTACTTGCGACTTGAATACTCCCATATTGTAATACTCAGGGAACATTGATTCATAGGTTCAGGCAAGGCATTTTTCATCTTATTCATCTCTGAATCAGGAAGCAAAATAATTAACGATATATTGGTGCCGCTTAGCAATCTGTCTGGGTGTCCGATCATAGAATAAGGACGGAGGAATTGGCTCGTGTAAGTCCTTCACATACTCACCGAAATGTATCCGATAAAATACCGAGAGACTCGCTACCTTGCTACGATGCCCTAAGCTCTGAAGCTTTGCATCAGGTAATTGGTTGCAGCATAAATAAGTATCTTGGCTCTCCGCTAAATTATGTCAAGCAGTAAGAGCCTAAAGTTGGTGTTTAGCTGAACCGTGCCAATGATGGGAATCAGTATCCCTCATGCATGAGCATGAAGTTGAGCAATTGTCTCGACGTCAATTGTGAAGATAGTTGTTTAGACAAAAGATAATAATTTTCTTCGACATTTCCTTGCGTTTTCACTATTGCCAGTACGTTATTAATCCGTTCGTTACTCAAACCGTTCAAACAATTGTAAAAGAGCATCGCCTGTTCCGTTTGATTGTCCGATATTTGTTCCGTCTCGGTTGAGATAGCTGTTAATTAGAGGTTTAATACACAATGGATATAAAGACAGATAGTGTCAATTAGTGGGCCCGAGCCGACGCGATAACGACACGTCTCGTACTGACGTCGCAGTTATTGAGGTTGAGCTTTCTTTGGTTAGTTTATACACGAACTTATTGTTAACTATGCTCTTCCATTGTTCTTTATTTACCATTTTTAATATAACGAAAAAACAGGGAGTGGGAAGAAGAAGCTTGTGATTGGCCGATGCGAATGTTGTCAGCGACAGTTCAAGAACTAATTAAAAGATAATGGCATATGAATTGCTGCTTAAAAAGCATGTTGTTTTCGTGAGAGGGGAAGAGGTACTAGTGAATCAGTCAATAGGGATAAATACCTTGTCTTTTGTTTGTGGTATAAGTATGATGATGGCATCATGCATACATACATACTACTACTATACTTATATATTCTAATATACTATTGTATATACTAATAGGTTATATATAGAGGCGTAGTAGGTCTCTACATATGGATGTATATATACTACGCCTTTCTTTCAAACTCTGTATCTGTTTCTAACTTATACTTTCCCATAGGGCTAGTGTTTATTTCGGCTGTAGGGAACAAATTGGTGTGTGGAGCTATCAAATTAACGAAAGGTTTATAGTGTACAAATTGTTTGTTATTTTTATTGTTCACTGGCATGTAATGTTTATTGTGAGAGTAATGGCGATAGCAATTCTGGAGATATTATTTAATTATGAGATTTATGTACAGGTAACCAAATGAACATAGCGGAATAAAACATGATGTACAGAATTTCTTCAAACTTCGCGAACTTTATTGATGTTTTTATGAGAAAACCGGTTCTTTTCGTGCTTTTATTTTTAAAATAAAATAATTTTGACTAACCTCGACGTTACGGCAGAGTTGCACCGGCCGTGGTCACGAGAGACTGAGGTGGCGTGTGTCATCATCATCAATAGAAATATTAAAGATGCTACGATAGAAATATTTAAGCTAATATTGATAAGATAAGTAATCGACTCAGGATATCAACATTTTTATAGGAAGCTGCTCTTAAATGTGTCCGCTTAATTTTGCCAGTTCTTCCCTTTTTTGCATATAGACGTTTTTACAGATAAATTAATTATCTTCTTTATATATAAAATTATCCTGTACTGTGTGTCGGTCACATACAAACATGTGACCGATTTTTATGAATTTGTGTGTTCAGGCGGATTCAAGAATGGTTTAGATTCAAGCAAAATAAATATTTATTCACGAAAAATATTACGCATTTTTTTTTTCACGGACAGGTCAGAAGAATACGTCAATTTACGTCACTCGGATTTGGTAAAGTACCAGGCAAACATAAACACGAAGGAGGTAATAATTTAGTCACCTGGCATTGCAACGCATATATACTTAGCTAGTATATAAGGCTCAATGGACAAGATCCGAACTTCAACTGGTTAAAATGAACTGAACTGGAATTCATCCATTCTAACATTACAGCAAACCGTCATTGTGTATATTGCTCAGTTATTTAGACGCTTTCTTAGTTCTAACATTGTAAGCGAACAATTACGCGCCTGTCTTTACAACGGGGACGATTAGCAAGATACGTTGTGTCAGTGCGCGGAGTTTATATAATGTTAGTTAAATATAATAGAAATGAAAAAAAATAAAAATTCGCAAATGAATATAATAGTTTCAACAATCAAATCAGTGGCCTTGATATTTTCAGCAATTCTCTTGTTAAATTGGAGCTTTAACACTTAAGCTCAAATATTTTAGATATATGTCGCAATTACAAAGTACATTTGACCCTAAGTAACCTTGCAAAGTCATTGTATTGTAAGTAATGTTAAGTATTCCTACTATTTTTATTTTCATTAGTTTATTATTTCTTGCTTTTTGAGCACATTTGGCAAATTACAGGTACGCCGAAATTGTCAAGCATATCGGAAAATTCATTTGTTGTACTTTTAATTTTAAGTTTAATTTTAATAATTTAGATGTGGACAAGATAAACTATAGTTCTATGAACTGAAGATCTCGCGTATTATTCAAAATGGATGAAATATATTTCTTTACGTTTTCAACCCCAATTTTGAAATAATCAAAAAACTGAATCTAAAAAATTCTGTATTGTTATCGAACATGCCCCCTGATTCAGTTACCGTACGATTCGGTTAGTTATCGTACGATATCCAATAGTAAGATTCGGTAAGTTACCGAAACGTTCTGAATCAGGGAGCTGTTCACAAAATTTCACGAGAATCGGTTGAGAAATGACCTATAGAGGAGAACAACCGGAAATCCGGACATACGAAAGCAATTTTGCCCAATCTGAAACGGAGACGCTTCGGGCTCGTTTGGTCAATAATGACTGTAAGAATGACATTTGTCAAAGAGATCTGATGAACTGCCCGTTGGCTGAGTTGGGTTCGCCTACTAAGCAGCAAAGAGTCGATTCCCGGTGGAAACACAAGTTTTCTCCACATGGGTTCACAATTTGAGTTTCTGGTTCTGGGTGTGATTGTGTATGTGACGTGAATGTTTCCGGCACCCTCGAGTTATCAAACTTAGAGAGGAGCTGTGAGTGAGAATGCTTTAAAAAAAATATTCAAGATAGGCATACGTTTGACCACTTATATCTGACTTGGTGGTAAGCGACGAAGCAGTCGACGATGAAGCACGTTTGCCTAGAAGATGCCTATTCACTCGCGGCTTAAAGTCTCCTATATTGTATTTTTCAGGAAACACAGGGCTCATGCGTTAATTAAATTAAATTAAACTGTGGGTAACACCGCGAGGCGGAACTAGCTATACTGTCACCCCAACACGCCACAGATTAGCACCGAGTTAGTACTTTCACTTAATCTCTAATTAATTACAATTGTCGAGCACGACCACTCGATGATAGCTACGGGAAATGGCAGAAGTGGGATTACTGAGAACTGCTGAACTGTTTCGTGACTTGGGTGGTAGTGGTGTTCGTTTTCATCGAACTGTAATTTTCGAATCTAGCCGTAGAGTATCAAGAATTACCGATCAGGTCTTGATCAAATTTAAATGGGACCAATTGTAAAGCAACGTCTCTCAATCAAAACAAATTTTCAAAATCGGTTCACGTGGAAAAAAGTTATGAGGTAAAAAAAAAAACCATCGACTTGACTCCTCCTTTTCTGTGAATTAGGTAGAAATATAGATTAGAATTGAGAACAGCCTCCTTTTTTTTAAGTCAGTTATAAAGATACTGTTTCGTCATCCTTATTATAAAGAGATATCATGCACGAAATGGACAAATAATGACCGTACGAAAATAACTAGTACTTTCACGTGCTGATTATTGTTTGGCGTATAATGACCATGGCGCTACCGTGGACGCCTCTGGCTATAAACTCTTGGAATTCATGTTGCCCGGGAGCTGCAATTTGTTATATGTATACCTACTTACATGCACCCTAACATATATGTCTTACTATACTCACGCAAACGCACACTCAAGCGAGATATATCTTTTAAACATTTAAAAGAATTGAACTGAGAATTTAACTGCCAATGGTTTACTCGAAGAACGTCCCATTCGCAATTGGTCACGCATTCGTAAATTGTCCCATTCTCAAACGGTCCCAATCGCAGTAAGTCCCATTCTCAGAACGTCTCAGTCGCAGTCCGTCCCATTCTCAAACCGTCCCATTCGCCAAATGTCCTACGCATACATCACATTAATAACAATAACAAAAAAATACCAAATGGAAAGCACCACCTTTTAAATAAAAAAAAAAACTTTATTGGTTCTTCCAGAAAGAAGTTATGAGGTAAAAATTACATTCAAATTGAGTACTTCCTCCTTTTTTGTGAAGTCGGTTAAAATATAGTCTTTTTATTTATGCACATTGACCATTGGCTTAGTTAGTACGAGTTTGCCTTCTAAGCATTATCGGGTTCGATTCCCGATTGTAACACAAGTTCTTTCCCTAAGGAAAATTTGTGTTTCTGGTTCTGGTTGTAATTGTGTGTGTGATGTGAATGTTTCCGGTACCCACGACATAAGTCATCGAACTGAGTATGGGTCTGTGAGTATGAAAGCGTTTTAATTAAAAAAAAACCACAGGCGTACTTAGCAGAATTTTGAGTCTTAAGTTTCCGTCCCAACCAATGTTTGTTCTTCATTCTGTAAAACTTTTTTCAAGTAAAGCAAAAGCTTCTACGCTCGGCCAGGCGAGGTAATAGCCAAGTTTCGCCAGTAGTACCTATGAAAGTGCTCCGTGTTTCGCGTCTAATGAGCCGTAATGCCGGCGCCTCGGGGCTCCGGCTGCACTCCTGTAGTGTAGCACACCGTTCCGCTAATACCTGATTATTTGTTCGCTTGGAAATTGATTCAAAGTGTTAGCTTTTAGTGTGTCATTTGTGTTGATCGTTTTTCGAAACGGTTTTTCAGTGGAGCCTCTCACATAATCCCCTTATTCCCCTTGTTTATTGAGACAAAAACTAATTAATACACTTACATTTATCTCATATACATCATAATTAGATTAATATTAAAAAAAAATCAGAAATAATCATAAATTAATCATAATTAATTATACACTGTCAAAATCATAACCTAAATTAAATAATAAATGTCACAATTTACTATAATCAAAATTAATGTCAATAGAACTTTTACGCTTTTTGCACCTATCACATTGATCTATTAATTTTTCACGATATGTCAAAAAGCCATTAATAGAATTCTCCAATTGTCAAACATGATATCACAATCAGGATTTGCGCCGATAACTATATTTAGATAACCAGTATTCTAAGAAGAAAAATATTTACCATTATATAACCCGGTAATTCAAAAGGAATATGGTATATCCCCATTAGAAAACTGATCTTTATTTTTAGATAACCAGTTAAATAATAACATTTTGATATTCCTGTTATAATACTATACCGGTTGGCTAACCGAGTATGCAATGTTTTAGATAGACTTCGCTTTGAATTCTATTTACACAGCCAAAGACCTTAAGTTTTTATAAAACGTACACATAATACATAATGTGGATAGAAAATGTCCTTCAACTTTAGTGTGAATAGTTATTTTTCTAACTACATATATAACAAGTGCATTCCTCAGATTAATAATGTATGTAAGTATCAGAAAAGCACTTTTGTAAATGCCCTTAGAATTAAAATGTTTAAAAGCTATTGAATTCAGAAACAAACTAAAACAGTGGCTACTATCCCGAGCCTACTACAGCTTGGATGAATTCTTTGAAAACTAATATTAGACAGATATTTAATTATAAAATTGTAACAGATTTTGCTAAGATATATTGCTATTGTAAGAAACAAAGTAATGAACACACCTTTCTTATCCTTGCTGCCCTAGACGAGAGCTTACTTGAAATATAACCAAGAGAGACATTATATACATTCTAATAAGTTTTATATGTTATGTAACGTCATTGTGGCATATTATTCATCCTATTATTGTATGCTCGAATAGAACAGGCTGTTGAAACAATATTTATTTACTGAAAATACCTAAATGTACACAGTTTTTCAATAAAGTTTATTCTATTCAACAATACATGAAATAGTGTGCAAACATTGCTGTATTTCAGATTTAAGGGCAATATTTGAACTGCTCTTTGGTTTGAACTGTCCATTGGCTCAGTTGAGTGAGCGTTCGCCTCATAAGAAGGGGTATCGGGTTTGATTCCCCGTGGGAGCACAAGTTTTATTCCCAAGGGAAATGTATGTTTCTGGTTTGTGATTGTGTGTGTGTCATGTGAATGTTATTAGCAACCACGACAAGTCATTGACCTTTGTATGCGGCTGAGTGTGGAAGCGTTTATTTTCTCAATTCGTTCTTCAGGCAGAAGCCTATCATACCTTTCCTTATCACATCCCTCATCCTATCCCTTCTTCTTTTCCCTGATCATTTCCTGTCTATACCTAGGACCTTGTCCACGACGGAGTCGCGGAGCGTCGGCGAGGAGAACCACGTCGACTTGGCACACTCGAGCGTTAACACTGGTGTTTGCGAGGTGTTCGAACACGGGTAAGTTATTTATTTACTAGCTGTGCCCCGCAGTTTTGCCCGCGTTAGTCCCGGATTCGCGTAAATTCCGTAATTGAGAAAGAATATAGTAGAATCTATATATATAAAATTCTCGTGTCACAGTTTTCGTTGCTAAACTCCTCCGAAACGGCTTGACCGATTTTGATGAAATTTTTTGTGCTTATCCGGTATCTATGAGAATCGGCCAACATCTATTTTTCATCATCATCATCATCATCATCACTTTTCATCATTATCAACGCGGGTGAAACCGCGGGGCGCAGCTAGTAATATAATAAAAAGTTATTCACGCAGCGGGGGCGCGGGGCGAGCGGTAGCAGCAACCTGCAACTCCGTGTTTTTTTTTATATTGCTATCTACTAATCTCCTTTGATATCTTCTAAAGAATTAATTACAGCGATAAATGTAACATAAACAAATATAATAATCAACAATTAATGTCCAAGAATACTATCTAAATTAATTGGATAAGACTACTGTGAGTCAACCGTTACATATAGAAGTGTGTCATCTTATAGTTTTCTTTCGATCTTTTTAATAACTTCTGTTTTTAACCGTTTTCAAAACAAAGGAGGAGGCTCTCAATTCTACTGTATTTTTTTTTATTATATCAAAATCGATTTTGATGATTCTTTTTTATTTGAAAGCGGGCGCTTTCCGAGTCCCTTTTAAATTTGATCAAGTAGTTTATGAGTTATGGAGATAACGCATTACTGAAGAGTAATGCGTATTTAATTCATTTAATCTGATTAAGGGTTCCGAAGATATAGCGGTTAAGTCGGCTTTTTTAAGCTTTACGTTTAAATTAAAATTATATAGTTGGAACATTACTTTTATGTTTCTTTTAGTATCACAATAACGTAAGTAAAGCTGCTTAGATGTCCAAATAGAATTCTCCGTTGATCCGATAGTTCCACAATATTTTTATTGTTATGGTGAACAGTAAAATGGAAAGCTTTCACAGCTTTGGTTTAACAGTACGCCTCTGCAAGCTGGATGCCAGAAAATCTAGGAATCGTAGGTGTGGTTAATAACTGAGATCAAGAAACCTACTAACATATGTAAAATGTTAAGTAAATGATAAGTATAATGCGGGAGTCGTAAAGTCACGAGTGATCTTCTAGGTTAACATGCTCCATCGTTGATCGCATCATCACTTACCATGAGAGAATACTTGTGTTTCCACCTCGAATCGAATCTGATACCCACTGCTTAGAAGGCGAACGCGCACCCAACTAAAGGCAGTGCGAATTTTCGCACTAAGATTTTTTAATCCAGCTCACTGCTTTCGCATGTATAATATTTGTATGACATGTTATTGTAGGTACATTATCTTAGTTAATTCCTTCATATGCCAAAATACTTTTATGTACTTAATTAATGGAGAATTCCCAGAATTTCATACCTTTTACAAGGCTCAAATTATACGGCCTAGTTTTGCTTTCACTAT
Organism: Lomographa bimaculata; assembly: GCA_948107665.1. Lineage (NCBI taxonomy): Eukaryota > Metazoa > Arthropoda > Insecta > Lepidoptera > Geometridae > Lomographa > Lomographa bimaculata. Next base: position 7,819,512 of record OX403604.1, on the reverse strand, counting down.
GTATGCGCTAATAGTCTAAATTAATATTGTTAACAGTTCGTTGTGAGAAGGTTTACATCTAGTTATACCTAGAAACAGTCATGGTTCCCATTTATTCGCATAATATCGTGAGCCCTAATTTTTACGCGCCTAAACAATATTTTTACCGACTTCAAAAAAGGAGGAGGTACTATGTTCGACTGTATGTATTTCTTTGTGTACGTTCACCGATTTCTCTCATTAGTGGAACGATTCTCGAAATTTTTTTTTGTTTGGTAGATTATACTTCAGAGGTGGTCCCATATAAATTTTATTGATTGAAATCGTTCAAGCCAAAACCGAAATATAAGCGGTGAAGTCGGTTTTTACGTAAAATTATTATTTACAAGCTTTTATTTAGTTTCACCCGTCCAGTTGTCCGTCTGTCGGTCTGTTATCAAATCTTGCTACCAAATTAGAACCACATCCCAATGTCCGAATGGACTAAAATTTGGTGAACTTAATATACTTCGGTGATATGGTACTATGGATCTGTTTATGATTAAGACTGACGATGGCCATAGGAACTTCTGAACTAAACAAGATAAACCCATCGAGTTTGGGCTCGTTTGATTTGTCTAGACAAGTTCTCTGGTTATATAGCTCTTGTGGAGTCGGAGAATTCCACTAATAAAATATTGATTGATTGATTGATTGAAGATTCTTTATTGCACAAACAAAACAAATTGTAGGTAGGTACACAGGCGAACTTAATGCTATAAAGCATTATCTTCCAGTTAACCTCGGTGTATCGTGTGAATTTTAAGTGGTAGTGCACATGCTATGGAGAAGTAAGTTTATTTATTATTTAAACATAGAATTATAAGTTTAAAATACATTACAGTATTTCCTCATCTACATATAAAATATAAATACATACATCATATTACATACATAAATATATTTATATAGCAATATAACATAATTAAAAAGTTACTAAAATATGGAAAGATTTTGTTGCTCAACTTAATTATTCTGTAGAAAAAGGTAGTGGTAGTTAACCTTTGTTTTAAAAGTGTCAATAGATGTAGCTCGACGAATATCAACTGGGAGACTATTCCATAAGTGAATAGCTGATACTGTGAAAGAGTCCGAGTAAGATGCTGCTTTATAAATAAATTTGCTTCTGGATCAATAATCTTCTTTTATTTTCAAATTGGTTACAAGAGCTTCTCCGTACAATATGTGTCTACTTCTCGCTATTATCTTGCTTGCTTCCTCGCTTCCGTTACACACTCATTCATATCACTAATTCGACGTTACATCGTTCACAATAATTGCATATCCATCTTCATTCACACTATCACGACATGCTCCGATCAAACTTCATATCACTACAACACATTCTTACATCTCCATTTACCAATCCCACACTTTTTAGACCTTTTTTGTTTACAATTGGTAAAAGCTAGATTTTTTTAATCTTTTAAAAGTATTACTTGCAATTTCTTATTTTGCACAATTTGCGCGGACGAGTTAATACAAAAAACAAACAAAACAAACAAACGCATTCACACTCACAGCCCCACACTAAGTTCAAAGACTTGTATCGTGGGTGCCGGAAACAATCACATCACATACACGTTACATTCAGAACCAGAAGCACAAATATCCCTTGGGAAGGAATTTGTGCTCTTGCCGGGAATCGAACCCAGGACCCACGGCGCAGAGGGCGGAAGCCTGTCCACTGCGCCAACTGGGTCGTCAAATACATATTTATTGTTTTATATTATTATTGCTCTTTCCATTTTAGAAAATTATGGTATATAAACACTATTTATCCATTTGAATATATGATATAACTTAAGTTTATATATATTTATACTGTACACCTCCACTGACCTCAGTTGCTACTACAATTTCAGTCCATCAAAAGGTTGTCTGGTAGAAATCGCTGAAAGCGATAATATCGCCCATTGTGCTGCCTTATAATAATAATTTCGTAGTTATAAGTTTGTATCTTTTTGATTTTTGGTGTACAATAAAGAATTTTGTACTGTATTGTTATAAGCTCTAAAAAGAAATAACCTAACCTTTTCGAATCGGATCCAATCTTTAATATAAGTATGCAGAATAACTTTATGACATATGATGACTTTATACCATAAAATTATGCGTATGAACCACCTATAGCCATCTTATAAAGTAGGTTACATTATCCGCTTAATTTGTTCCTAATGTATGTGACATTGTTAGAATCACAATGCTGTCCCGGCTGCGCCTGGCACGGCCCGGCTGAGCCGATTCCGATGCGATCGATAAATAAATAACTCGCGTGATTGATGGTACGCACACAAAACGCGAAGTTATTGTTGAGGATGACCTCGTTCGAGGATTTTTGGATATTGAAGCGGTTTGAGCGTCCTTAGTTAGGTTTATTGGGGTTAGTAGAGTCGGTTAGTTTAATATTATTAGATTCATTGTTGATTTTGGCAGTACAATCATAAACTTTCATGAGTGCCTCTTTGGGGCCCACGTTAATAGACTATTTTAATTTTTTAATTTTGATTTTGTTTGAAAATTCTACGAATCCTTTTTGGAAGGATTGGTACTCATTGTTCTCCAAGAGTTATAATCTAGGAGGCTCCAAATCTAGAGTGAATAGGTAACTTCTAGGCAAGCAAGTCACATCTTCGGCCGCATCATCACTTACTAACAGCTGAGATAGTGATCAAACGCTGACCCATCAAAGATAAAAACTTTTTTTTTATTATTTATTAACTCTATTCTATGTTAGTGCTCTTGACTCTACCTACTACCTCTACCTACTACTAAAAAAAGTTATAGTTTATGTTATTATGTTTGACTAATTGACTCAATAAGTTGTCGTTCGATAGTGTATTCTACGTTAGTGCCATTGAATCTACCTACTACCTCTAACTACTACAAAAAAAGGTATAGTTTATATTATTATGTTTGACTAATTGACTCGATAAGAAGAAGAATTGACTCTACCTAGGGTTTAATAGAAATCAAGATATACAACTAAAATAAATGTCTCCTTTTACTGACTTTATTGCCACATATTGATTAACATCTAACACCCACAGAAACAGTAAATAGACAAAATGTCTCTATAGATCCCATTTTTGGTAATGTCGTTAGCTACATCGAATCGTTTCAAGTTTATTATAAAAAGATCAATGTTTATAGCTTTATTTTGTTAATAAATAAACAGCTGGCTTAATAAAGCCTTGTTTTGTGAGGATAATTGGTATCTTTTTAACCGACTTAAAAAATTGAGAAGTTTCTCAATTCGACTGTATTTTATTTTTATTTGTGCAAATTCTTTCTAGGTGACATTTTGATGTTTTTTTTTTATTTGAATGCTGGTGGTTTCCATGTGGTCCCAATTAAATTTGATCAAGATCTGACAAGTCGTTTTTGAGTAATCTACAATAATGCGTATTTAATTCATTTAATCTGATCAAGGGTTCCGAGAATAAAGCGGTGAAGTCGGTTTTTTAAGCTTTGCTTGCGTTTAAATTATTTGATTTGGGGATGTTGGTTGTATACACAAAACAAAAAATAATGTGTACAATCTATAATCTTCTCTTTTCAGTCAAACTACACAACTTTATCTATCATAAAAAATATAAGAAAAATGAGTCTATATTATTCTTTTCATATAAGAAAAAAACATTTAAATACTAGTTAGCACCCAGTAGCTTTTGAGTGGGTCTTAAATACAGAGCACTATACATAGTCATTTTCTCAGGTAGTAAAAATATTGCATACACCCACACAATACAATCGCGTGTGGGGTCCGGAATCTGCATTAATAGTAGTAAAGGATGGAAGTCAGGCGATAATGTCAAATGATCTTTCTAATTACATCAGCACAGCGGAGGTAGCCAATAAAAACCATCATAAGACCTGCAGCTAAATGTTATAGGACTGAGTAACCTGAAAATATCGTAATCTCTACCAGTATCTGCTTTACTTAGGACGCTCTGGCATTTTCTAGGTTCGACTGGGCACTGAGTCTAATCCAAGAATGAAGATATACTCTCTAGATATAAACGCCTTTTTACTGAATTTGTCGAATTAGTGTGAAATACATTAAAATACATTAAAAAATAGAAAAATTGTGTTTACATTCAAATTAAATCATCTCTACCATAATGTTTTGTTTAGTATCTATATTAAAGATTTTTATTAGCAGCCGTTGTGAAGATTTTAAAGATTGCAAAAAAATAATTTCTGGATTCCAATAATTTATGAACACTTTTTTAAAATGTTTTTACTATAATAGCTTCCTTTTGTATTGGACCTCGATCGTCAGTTTCTGTTAAAAGAGTCATGCATTTTTTATTTGAATATCATATAAATATAAAAATAATAAAATGTTAGCATTGAAAGGTAATTTGTATTTGTTGTATAAATAACAAACTAGTAGCCCTACGTTTCAAGCAATAGGAATGGCATAAATTATATGCCATGCCTATAGTTCAGTACTTTTGGCGCAGGAGTACGGAAATACCTATTATGTCACAAGTACCATTGTTGATCGACCCAGTTGGCGCAGTGGACAGGTGTCTGCCCTCTGCGCCGTAGGTCCTGGGTTCGATTCCCGGCAGGAGCACAAATTCCTTTCCAAGGGATATTTGTGCTGCTGTTTCTGGGTGTAATGTGTGTGTGTGATGTGAATGTTTCCGGTACCCAAGATACAAGTCTTTTAACTTTGTGTGGGGCTATGAGTGTGAATGCGTCTTTTTTTATACCGCTAAATATTAACTGGTACAGTACTTTTCGCAGAGGAGTAAAGAAGTACCTATTATGTCTGATATACCGTTATTTTATACCCTTAAACATTTACTTGTACAGTACTTATGGTGGAGGATTACGGAAATATCTATTATGTTAGAAGTAGCGGTATAAAATATTATATCGCTAAACATTTACTAGTACAGTACTTATGTTGGAGGATTACGGAAATATCTATTATGTCAGAAATACCGTTATTTTATACCGTTATTATAAATATATAGATTTACTGATCCTAGCTCCGTCCTCAGCTGTTTCGTAGCTTACTCGAAATGTTAATACGTCGAAAGTAAGAGTTGATTAGAAGATAATCATTGCGGTATTCCAAGATGGCGGCAACGTGTCGTGATTAGAAATAATACATTTAAATCGTTTTTTTATAGAACTTCGAGTATGCGGTTAGAATTGCGGATCTTTGTGTAGATTTTACTTTTTACCTGAGAAAATGGTTTCCTTCCTAATTCGTTAATCTTGACTGTAATAAGGAAATGAAAATATACCCTATGGTACCTACAAATATATGATCTGGTTTTTTTTTTGTATTATTCATGAAAATAACCAGCCAGATGTGATTCGGACTTTAATACCTACATAAAAAAAGTATTATTGCGTACATAATGTTAGAGCACCCGAATCACATGGCCTGTTGATGGCTTTGAAGTTATAGCAAAAAAAAAAATCTGTACCCCTGTATCACCATGCGGAAAGCCAGCATGCGGCCGAATATGTAGCATGCTTTCCTGGAAATTACCTGTTATATATTCACACTTGACTTGTAATCTCCCAGATTATACCGTTCGGGGAACAAAGACGCGGGCAATGAGTACAGATGACAAACGTAGAAGCAAACGCCTTGAGCGCCCTGGAGAATATATTTTTCTAAATCCATGTACGAGTATAATACAAGAATCGATAGTATGCAGGTAGTATTACAATATCCTGGAAGCGGAGGTAAGGGGGCGCTTTAGCGTTCTCACGGTAAATGCGCAGGCGCAGACGTATCGTAAATGCATCACAGTCAAAATGTTCATGTCATAAGCTGGCCTATTCATAAAGTGTAGGGTTGTCACTAGCATGATATACAGAAAATTACTAAACACCCGCAATCTTTTTACATTGAAAGCAGCATTGCTATACTATATTGCAATGCCCATCCACACAGCAAATTAAACGCCAGTATTCTTATCATCATGACCTGTCTTAAACACATTAATGTCACTCTAATCCTACTAATATTATAAATCCGAAAGTTTGTAAGTGTGTAAGTGTGTAGGTATGTTTGTTCCCTCTTCACGCTTTAACGGCTGAACGGATTTGAATGAAATTTGGAATGTACATAGATTAAATTTAGGATTAACACATAGGCTACTTTTTAACTTGATAAAAGCGGGCGAAGTTGCGGGGCACGGCTAGTATTATATATGCGAACATTTGTATGTTAGTTTGAAAAATAAGTATGTCTTAGCCGTTATGTTAATTCAAGTATTTGTAACTCAATTGATTTTTGTACCCTTAGCTCAAGAGCTAAGCTGTTTCCATATAGAATTTTGATGAATGTCAAGTCTTTAATGACATTAGCACAATTAAGACAAATCGATTGATGTAATATTCATCAAAATTGGCCCACGCGTTTGGTCTCAAAACAACAAAAGAACAAACGTAGACTGTTAAACACGCTACCCTCCTTTCCGTCTAAAAAACCAGGCTGATTGAAACAGTAACAAATTGAAACGAGCAAAGAAACATTGCAGTTTTTGCAACAGGTGTACTTACTGCACGTTCCCACGAGGCAACCCTGCTGATTGATAAATGTGCGTTTAATCGAGGAAGCAATTATGTTTTATCATTCATCATCGACTCCTGAATCGATGGATGATAAAATGGCCGAGAGTCGAGAGGCATTAAATTACTTGTTCCTTTCTACATTAATTTATGAATGCTTGTGATTCGCACGATCCGGAGTGCTCCTCTGTCGACACGTAACTTTGTAAATAAGGATTACTATTGACAACAAGATACAACAAGAAGTACTTTAAAAAGTTTTTAACACTTAACAATTTTTTTTGGCCAACCAGTAAACAAAATAAAACCGGCCAAGTGCGAGTCGGACTCGCGCACGAAGTGTTCCGTACCATTATCTATAATAAATCAAATTTATTGTATGGGAGCCCCCATTAAATATTTATTTTATTTTATTTTTAGTATTTGTTGTTAAAGCGGCAATAGAAATACATCATCTGTTAAAATTTCAACTGTCTAGTTATCACCGTTCTTGAGATACAGCCTGACGACAGACGGACGGACGGACAGTGAAGTCTCAGTAATAGGGTCCCGTTTTTACCCTTTGGGTACGGAACCCCAAAAAGGACTAAAAAGTTATATAACCTGAGAAGAATCAAACGAGCCCGACCTCGATGGGCTTATCTTGTTTAGTTCAGAAGTTCCAATATAGCCATCTTCCGTCTCCATCATCAGACCACCTCTATGGTACCATATATCGTATTGTCACCGCAGATACATAAGTACAATTTGAGTCCAATTGGACATCGGAAAGTAGGTCTAATTTCGCTTGCAGGATTTGATTACAGACCGACAGACAACGGGACGGGTGAAAATAAATAAAAGCTTGTAAAAATAAACGCTGAAAATTCTGTCACACTTACAGCATCACACTAAGTTCGGTGACTAGTGTCGTGGGGGTTATCATAGTAACGTTCGACGGTTCATTACTTCGACAAGTTGCTTACTTCGAAAAAATATATTTCGACAAGTCATTGCTTCGACAGATCATATATTCAACAAGGAATAATCCGACAAAACTAACTTCGAAAACGCACGCTTTAGAAAGACCACTACTTCGACAAACCCTGCTTCGACGTGCACTTGTTTGGCAGATAATTATTTCGACAGAAACATACCTTCGACATAATTCTGCTTATATTTCATTGGATTACAGCAGAATTATTTCGAAGGTATGTTTTTGACGAACCTGATACGCCTGCTTAGACTTAGACGAACGCGTACCCATCGAAGCCAATGGGCAGTTCTTTTTTTTTAATTCTCTAATGGTAAATGATGGAAAGATGAAGAGATGGAGCACCCTTGCCTAGAAGATGAGAGAGACCTGTTCACTCGAGATCCAAAGATTCCTAGATTGTACTTATCGGTTACTAAACACAGACTCGGGCAAATGATAAAGTTTTACAGTTCAAGTAATTTAATGAAGCATTTAAGCAGTGTTCATTCACACGCATTTTAAACGTATTTAAGGGGCAGATATACGTCAATCTTTGAAAATAATATGCATGTTCGCAAAAATATTGGTAAATATAAATTAAGAAGCGACGCACACAATCTTAATACTAGATATAAGCATAAAATTACAGTGCGCGCATTTAGATTAAGCAAAACGAATAAATATTTTATGGCAAACGGGGTTAAATTTTACAATAGAATTCCTAAAATCGTAACTGAATTACTACTGGGAAAGTTCAAATCTGTAATAAAACGGGCATTAATTAAGAAAGCTTACTATAAAACGTTCGACTATATTAATGACAAGGATGCATGGAGGCAAACTGCACAAGCTCTTTCTAGCGACTACCATAATAACATAATTTAAATACATAATTGTGTTAACCTAGGTCCTAGGTTAATAAAATTATGTATTAGAGATTAAGAATATTTAAAAAAAAAAAAAATGAAAAAAAAATGCGCCGCCGAGTTTCTTGCCAGGTTCTTCTCGAGATGGCTGTAATTTTGCGAATATGGCAATAGAATCATTAACTCTCATGAGTGCCTCTTTGGGGCCCATGTGAAAAAACGATTTTGATTGATTGATTGATTGAATGCGAGCACCTTTTTTATCCACAGCCAATTATGTCCCTTACACTTTTGCACATGATGGCGCATATTGGTGGTTACGCAAGGTCACGCGTGCATCTACGATACAAGTCTTTGAACTAAGTGTAGGGCTATGAGTGTGAATGCGTTCGTTTGTTTGTTTGTTTAGCTTTCATACAATTTCTCAGTGTTCTGAGGTATAAACGGACGGAACAAAATGATTTCAAAAATAAAAAAATATGAGCTTTATGCTTGTGATTTGATATTTTATATATAAATGTTTTGAATAATCTGCGATCAAAGGAGCCATTTATCTTATCATACAGATTCCGAAGATTTTTTTTTTATTTATCTTTTAATATGACAACCTAAAGACACGGGCTTGGGAGACATTCTGGTATCACCCCCTTAAAACGTATTTACAAGATCAGGAACATTTCCTTCATTAATATCAGTCCTATCTTTGTCTTGAGTCAGTTATTACTGTTGCTCAAAGTGTCAGCTATTCATCTCCCAGCTCGTGACGTCACGAGCTCTGCGTGAAACAAGTGCACCGGACAATACAATTTGTAAATCATCCCTCCTGGCCGGTAAATAAATAGGTTTATTTTGATAGCGGTCACTTCGCTGCTCTGTAACCATTGCGGGAATTGAGTAAAGTCTCTCTTCAACCGGCTTGAGGCGAAGCTAAAATGGTTATGATCTTAGCACTTAAATCACAACCCTAAATAGTCATTCGAATGAAACATTATATGAGAAGCCTAAAAAATATTTTCAAATTGTAGGTATGAAACTACACTTTTCATAATTCGTCATATTTATTTTTCACATTTTTTTTTATGCTATGTCGGCAAGCTTTTGACCACTATCTCACCTGATGGAAAGTGACGATGCGGTCGAAAATGGGACATGCTTGCTTAGAAGGCACCTATTCACTCTAAACTTGAGGACACCCAGATTTTCCCGTTCAGGGAACGAAGACGCAGGCAATGAGTTCCACTCCTTCGATGTACGGATGGCGTCTAGCGGTAGCCATATTGAATTTTGATTACTGTCATGTCTATAGTGACACTTGCACAATTAAGATAAATTGACAGACGTAAGAATCATCGACACGAATTTTAATTAATGATTTATAATAATTTACTCAAATGAAATTGTAAACTTTGTTATATTTAAAATTAAATAGCAGAAAACATCTTATGACGTTGCTTACCCATGTATAAAGGGTAGTTTGTATGGGAATTATTATGAATTTAACATGCAATAAATTATTTATGTTTATGAATAGCGTGCTTTTAAGCTTTGCTTGCGTTTAATTATTATGTAACAATCTTACCAAGATTAGACTAACAAGTAACTTAAATTATACTTATTCTACTAGATTCAAAATATCAAAGAATGTGTCTAATAAAACTTTTTTTATTGTCTGTATTAAATTTGCCTATAATAAATAAAAAAAAAGTCGAAGACGCTTGGTTCATGTGTTCTTCATGAGCAGCACTTATAAAACACTATTTTACACTAATATACTAACACTAAACAAGTTCAAACGGTTTTGTTCTTTTGAGTCTTCTAAGAGTATACTATACAAAGATCGTCGATGAATATATTATTATTTAAACAAGCAATGAACACTGCGTTGTTTTGTAAGTTCGCATGGCAGCTAAAGTCGGTTGCACACTAAACTTGCACACCCCGAGCGATAGTCTGCAATTCTGCATTGAGCTAGCGCGTGCGGCGGCCGGTCACGAACAGACGCTACTCATGCATCTTAACTCGGCAGCATTTGTTTATTAGTACTTTTCTAGGTAAATATCTAACACTATTGGACCTTGGTTCAGGTACTAGATAAACGCTTAAAATGCAATATTTACTACTTCGTTAAATTACTCACAAGAGACAACAATATACTTAAACAACTTACCTAGGCAGAAACATACTAAATAAACTATGAATATGGGTTATTATATTCGTAGTGTACATTAGTAGGTACTATATAAATATATCATTATTGCAACATTTGAATTTGAATTTAAATCATAAATTCATTGGTTTCACTTTGCACATAATATAATGTAGCTTAGTAGTTGAAGTATCTTATTATTGAATTTTTTTAACAAAATGCTCGGATTGAAGAGGCGGAAATAAAATTGATTCGAAATTCGAATATTAAACATAACATCACATAAACGCTTTTACACTCACAGCTTCACAATGAGTTTGATGACTTGTGTTGTAGGTGCCGGAAACATTCCCATCAAACACACAATTACACCGAGAACCAGAAACAAATTTGCCTTCGGGAGAAAACTTGTTTCCACTGGGAATCGAACGCGATAGCCACAGCTTAAAAGGCAAACGCGCATCCAACTAAGTCAACGGGCTGTTCATATGTTTAGGGATTAGTAATAGCTGTGCCCTGCAGGTTTACCCATATTCATTCATTTTATCTCACCTGCTGGTAATTGAGTCACTATCTTACTACTAAATGTCATCAAGGTCATGCGAGTCGGTCAAGCGATTAAAGGTAAATTACATTTGATTAATGTCATTAGACAACCGTCAACAGCATTAATAAGTCGAGACATAAATCTACATGGCATACGGTTCCTAACAACACAGACAGAACAGATTAACGACGTAGAAATTGATATGCAAACTGTTCCCAAGCTTGATTAGGCCCAGGGCTTCCGAGAGCAATAAACTGAAGCATTAGATGTCTGAGCCTGATGGTAGATTAGATAATAAATTGACAGATTGGTCTGGCTCAGCTAATACGATGAGTTATTGCATCAAGAATTTACTGGGATCGGGAGGTAAAGATTTGAGATGTGGCTAAAAATAGTGAAAAGGTAGGGGCTTGTTAGTTCACCTCCAGACACTGCAGAGCGATAATATGTTGTGCATGAAATAGTAGGTGCCGGGAACATTCAAATCGCACACAGAACCAGAAACACAAATTTCCCTTGTCACTGCCTACTCAATGCTTAGAAAACGAACGCATCCAAATATCATATTTTTATGAGAAAACTGGGTCGTTTCACGGGTATTTTCAAAACAACATTATTTCAACTAACCTCGATGTTTCAGCAGGGTTGCACCGGTCGAGGTCACGAGAGACTCAGTGTCTTCTCATAATACTGCCGTAAAAAGGAAGGTTTTTTGGCTCTTTTGAAAATTGCTTGGCGCTGCTTTATCCTACTTTGAATCATAACTTGTCGGGTTTCATTAATCTCAAAATCAATCAACTTCTGTCAAACATCAGGTCAGCGGAATTCTAAATTGAATATGCGGTCTCTTGACCTCTGCTACGGTCAATCCAATTGGCAACACTGGTTTTAACGATCAGTATAAGTAGACTTTATAACTTTCTTTGTGATGTCTGAATACCTAGTAGATGAATAGGAACATTCCTATACTTATGCTTTAGTTTATATTATTACTGGCCGTGCCCCGCGGCTTCGCCCGCTATTATCAAGTTAAAAAGTAGCCTATGTGTTAATCCTAGGTATAATCTATGTACGTTCCAAATTTCATCCAAATCCGTTCAGCCATTAAAGCGTGAAGAGGAAACAAACATACTTACTCACAAACTTTCGGATTTATAATATTAGTAGCATTTAGTTTTTTTTTATGTTTTTGAGTGACGAGACCAACAAGTCGCTAGCCTAATGGTAAGCGTCACGCTTGCCCATTAGAGTTTAGTGCTACCCGGAGTTAATAAATAAATAAATAAAATAAACGCTTCCACACTCACAGCCCCACACTAAGTTCGATGACTTGTATCGTGGGTGCCGGAAACATTCACATCACACACACAATCACAACCAGAACCAGAAACACAAATTTTCCATGGGGAGAAAACCTGTGTTCCCGCCGGGAATCGAACCCGATACCCCTGTTTAGAAGGCGAACGCCACCCAACTAAGCTATCGGGAAGTTAAATTATATAGGTCAAAATCCTGCGCGGCAAAACACTGCGCTTGTCACCCTGAGATATTAGATGTTAAATCCCTTTAAACCCAGTAATTTCACTGAAAGCATTGCTCTTCAATCCTACTAATATTATAAATCTCAAAGTTTGTGTGTAAGTGTGTAAGTATGTTTGTTCCCTCTTCACGCTTTAACGGCTGAACGGATTTGGATGAAATTTGGAATGTACATAGCTTATACCTAGGATTAACACATAGGCTACTTTTTAACTTGATAATAGCGGGCGAAGCCGCGGGGCACGGCTAGTCCCGAATACATTAATGTTTGCACACTACTGCTTGGCGGTTTAATGTCTGGCAAGTGTGATAGATAGATAGATAGTTCTCCATCGGATCCATCCCCGTTCTATCATCGGACAAGCAGACAAACTGCTAAGCGACACCGCTATATGGTGGACATTCCACAAATACGCACTAAGCGATTTGCCTCCACATTCATTGTGCGAACCGCAAAGAAATGGAACTCCTTACCCGAGTCGGTGTTTCCTGATGAGTACAATATGGGAGTCTTCAAGTCACGAGTGATAGGTATCTTCTAGGCAAGCTTGCTCCATCGTCGACCACATCGTCGCTTACCATCAGTTAGTGGTCAAAAGTTTGCCTATCATGAATTAAAAAAAAAAAAAAAACTCTTTATTGTGCCACCAGAAATGGAGGAAAATACATTAAAGACATTAAAACAAACTGAGGCTAGTACAATGGGCGGTCTTATCGCTTAAAGCGATCACTTCCAGATCACCTTTGGATGGAGAGGAGATAGCAAAATGTATTAGGACTCAGGTGTACCACATAGTTACGCAAACTTTATAATAATGGATTAAGATACTAATCAAAATAATTACTATTCTTATACTAAAATAAATAAGTACATACACAAGTGGTACTGCTTCAGGTGGACTCTGTAAAAGAACCCTACCACTATAACATACTAGCCGTGCCCCGCGGCTTCGCCCGCTATTATCAAGTTAAAAAGTAGCCTATGTGTTAATCCTAGGTATAAGCTATGTACAATCCATTCATACATACATTCCAAATTTCATCCAAATCCGTTCAGCCGTTAAAGCGTGAAGAGGAAACAAACATACTTACACACGTCTTACACACAAACTTTCGGATTTGTAATATTAGTAGGATAGTTATTATTTACGACTGCAATTGTGACTAAGGTCTAAACTTAATCGAATACTGAGTCGAAAGAAACCCTTATTCACAACATCACACTTTTCTTTCTTGTACTGCTTCTATTTTTCAACCGACTTCAAAAAAGGAGGTTCTCAATTCGTCTTTATTTTTTTTGTATGTATGTTATGCGACATCTCCAATTATGGATCGATTTTGATGGTTTTTTTGTTTGGTAGAGTATACTTCAGAGGTGGTCCCATATTAATTTTATCAAATTCGGTCAAACCAAAATCGAAATATAAGCGATGAAGTCGGTTTTTTTAAGCTTTGCTTGTGTTTCAATTATTTAGTGTAATGTTGTGTGTGACATTAATAAATGCATTTTCTTTCTTTATTTTGAAAAACACACATTTTTGTAATGATGAAGCTATTCGATTCGAAGATCGGGCTCATTTGCGCGCTTTGGGACAGGCCAATGTCCAACAGTGGATTGAGATGGCTGATTATGGTGATGATGATGATGAAGCTATTCGCATGACTTCTATTATTCTTCGTCTTTATATTGATTAAAGAAAATCTAAGTGGTTTCAAAGATACATAGCTACTGTCTTCATGGCAGCAGGTATCGGGATTGATTCCCGGTGTGAACACAAGTTTTCTGCCTAACGGGTAGCGTTCCTGGTTCTGGGTGTGATTGTATGTCAGATGACATTTCATGATGACAAGTCTACTAACTGTGTGTGAAAATTAAAAAGTTATTGATTCCCACTTACTAGTAGGTATGGGTGCCTCCTTAATATTTTGATTTATATCAATTTAATTGCCAATTTTTTTTGGTCCACAGTTTTACATATTCTCTGAGAATTTCAAGTTATTCCCTTTCATGGTTTAGTTGCTAGATTTCTCTGACAAACGGGCGGACGGACTGGCGGACGAAAGAACAAAGTGCTGAACCGCCGAAGCAAACTTACAGATCTACCTTTACTCGATCAAATCCAGGCGCTGACATTGATCGCAATATTGATTTTGTGTAGGTATATAGCATTAGCCATGCTAGGCAGAACTATAGTGATACATTTAGAAAGGAAAAAATCGCTTGAGGTGGGGATTGAACCCGCGGCCATAGGGTGTCATGCCCTATTGCTTCAACCGCTGAGCTACTCAAGCCCTGCCTGAAGCGACGAAATTATCCTTTCCTTATTATTAACGTCTTACGGAGACATATGACGTCATCTACCGATACAGTTTTTTAGAACAATTTTTATCACTATTGATCGCAATAGTTTCAACTAAGTATATTAATCCTTATTAGATAACAACCTACTCCAAAACAGCTGTTATCGAGGTATGTTATCTTTATTGTTAGACATCAAGCCCATATTTACGTTCCCATTTCGCGTTTCTTCGTTTGAAGCACCATTGTTTGCATATACCTCCATATCTACTATCTATTAAGAGATACAGGGGTCTACCACAACTTTAACATCCGAAACTTCCGAACACGGACGAACTAATAATTTTTAATGCAAAACGTAATGTGTCTACTCTGTTTTTTGTCGGATGAGTCTTTTTTGTGCGGAGATTCAAAGACAACAAAAAAGAATAAAATTAAACTTGTACTCAAATGTTTATTCGCAAACGTGTTACATGGGTGATATTTGTCAGAACCTAAACTTTGCTGCCTTTTACAAACTAGAAAATTATGACGATTTGATAATATTTACAAAGAGAGGGACTATTTTTTACCGACTTCCCAAAAAAGGAGGAGGTACTCAAGTCGACTGTCGCCCAACACGGGCTCATGTTGAGCATTTTTAATCTTGGTGGTCTCCCAACCAACATGTATTATTTATCATAAAACGTTATTCTAAGTAATTTGTAAGCATATGGGTTCAAAAAATATATTATATATCTTTACGTAAGACAAAAGCCAAACAAACATAATATGAAAATACATAACAATATGTCAAATTCAATTCCGTCCGTAAATTTTTTGAATAAGAGTAGGTGACATGGCATTCGATCTGTTAACTTACGAATTTTGTAACGAAGTTTCGGTTTTCTTTGTATCGGAACGCAACTCTATTTTGGTGAACTGTGGTAGACCCCCTGGTTACTTCAATAGATAACACTTATTAGCATTAATCGCAATAAACCATAAACAGATAATTTAAAACTGTGCTAAGTACTATTCACAAGAAATATTAATAGTTAATAAGAACTTAGCAAAGAATTTAATTCACTGAATTTAAAATCACTGACATCCGGGTTTCATAACACTATTTTAAAAGAGATACAGTGGAGGAAATTTTTATGTCAGCCGCGATCATTAAATCATAGAAAAAATCAGATGTTTTGCCTAACTTAATGAAAAAAAGTACGTAAAGAATTGCTGTGATTCGTCAGAATAAGTTTTCTTTTGCTTTGGTTCAACCATACTTAGAACATGAACTACATCTGGTACACTGACCACCTACAGAATAAACAGTCCTCGCCAATGAGGACGTAGAATCTCTCGTCATGTCTCTTAAACTCAAAACCGAACTTTTCGTATTCATAAGGTCCATTATCAACGGTACTCTCATGCACCGGGGGGTTTCTCTCACGTTTCCCGCTGTCGTGGCAACGGTCGAAGTCGAGGCTAGGAGAGAGGCCATCCGCGCTCGCCTTTCCACCTGGTGACGCTGCAAAGGCTACACACAGCAAGAAGCCCGTTCGAAAAAAAGAGGACATGAACTGCCATTTTGCGCAGTGGGCAGGTCTCTGCTGTCTTCACAAGTGGCATTTGTGTGTAGTTCTGGGTGTGATTATGTGAAAAAATCCGAAAGAAGAAGAAATTGAAGATTTAGCTTTTTTTTAATTTAAAGCTCTTTTTTTATGCCAGATAGGTATCTGATATAGTTTCCTTCACTGTACATTCACCGTACATGACACGTCCGTAACAGCCGCGCCATAGGAATGCAAGCCCTACGGTGAATAATGAATGCTTGTCATTCGGTAATGACATGGTGGTAGGGCTATTTAGAAAAGTACCTTCAACAGGAAACTAGATGGGAAATAAAGAGTGCATGCCGCTGTAATTGTTTTGAATATTTAAACGGTTTTTGATGGTTCAATGCGATGATTATTGTGGTTACGCAACCAGCAAGTTCTGGTGGAAATGTTTTGTACGCCCTCCGCGTAACGATAATGAGGGGTCAGGAGAAGTATCAAACAGTTTGTGTTTCACAGAATAGAAAGCAAAGTAAGTACTAAGCTGGTCTCACAATATTGGTGGACACGCGCGCAGCTGCATATTTTTTATCTTTGTGTAGTCATCTTGTCAAGATTTTTTACAGATTAATTAAGTTTAAAGCCGTGATGATTGTAGTTAGCCCTCCTTCTGGTCAGGGGTCACAGTTTCGAATCCTACGACTAGCTTAAGCTTCCAGCTCCCTAGCCAAAAACCAACGTCTCTATTGTATTAAAAAACGCTTTCTAAATGTAATAGACTTTAAAACTTGTGTAATAAGGTTTGTTTGTTTGCTTGTTTGTAACTTTGCAATCTCAGTGAGCATTAAGTAACAAGTTAAGATATTTTAAACCTTATGTGAACCAGTTTTAAGGTATGTTACATTTACAAAGCGTTTCTTTTGAAAGAATAGAGACGAAGCGTTTTGGTTATATGCTAGGGGGGCAGTAAAGGTTACGCCACATAGTACGCAATTGGTTCGACAGGACTTTCACATTTATAACGTTAGTGTTATTAACAAAGCAACGCTTCCCCAAAAAAAAGAACCCAATAATCAAGCATCAAACCTTGCTGAACAACACTGAAGTCTGAACTTATTATAAATGAACAATAACGACCTACATAATAAAACAACGTAACAACTCAAGCGACCGACTAACAATGCTCCTTGTAGCATAAGAAAGACGTCGCTTGTAGTAAAGGGGCTAAAGGGAAACTTAACAGTCGTTTAACGAGGTTGTACAAAAGCACTTTCTTCGCAGTAATGCAGTGTTTCAGTGGAAGAACAATCGATCATTGTATTTTAGTATTTATAGCATACAGAATAGAGTTTTAAGTATATAGATATTTATATTGTTGATTAGTAGAGTTTTTCATATAGGTATTCCTATATTAAAAACTCTTCTAACTATACGTAGAGTTTTTAATATACCTATATTAAAACTACTAATTGGACACTAAAAACTAAACTGATTTGGACACTTAAACATAAACGCTTTCATATTCACAACCCCATACTAAGTAAGATGATTTGTGTCGTGGGTGCCGGAAATACAATCACACCCAGAACCAGAAACACAAATTTCCCTATGGCAGAAAACCGCCGGGAATCAAACCCGATACCCCTGCTTAAAAGGCGAATGCGTACACAACTAATCCAACGAGCAGTCCAACTTGGTTGGATATATTATACCCAATGGTGAGCTACTATCCATACATATCGAACCCGATACCCTATATTATATTTAAAAGTACAAATGAAATTTAAGTTCTTAATTATTTTTCGCACCAAGGGATGTCCGCGAGGCCATTGACCTGACGCGTGCGCTTATTGTTCCGTTATTGCATCCGCAGATCTCGAGGGGGAAGGTGGGGGGAGGGAACTGCAGATGACGGACGGATTGTCTATTTTTGAGATGTTGAGAAATGTGCGGAAGACCGCTGCCCCCGATTTTGCAATTGGTTTGTTACCGGTCATAACCGGGCTTAGTCGTTAGCTAGATGGATCTTTTTATAGATTGACAGAAGCTTTCAGCACTCTTGTGGATATATTTAAAATGTAGAGAATTTTTGAACTGTAACTGCAGTTAAGTATCAAACACTACATTTGTGATATGTTTGCCACAAAATTTTTTGAAACCTTGTATTTTGAAATGTTAAAATTCTCAGACTAAGAAATTTCCTATTTCACGTTTATGGTTGCCTAGCAACTATAAATACTAAAATAGATGTATAATCCGACTGACTGTTCATCTGATTGAGATTTTTTTTTTGCATAATTGTCGTTATTAATATTTATTCTACTTGAATCTAAAGCATTTTGAATCCGAGCGAAGCGTCTCTGTTTCAGGCATTTGGGCAAAATTGCTTTCGTATGTCCGGCGGATTTCCGGTTGTTCTCCACTACAGGCCGCATTTCTCAACCGATTCTCGTGAAATTTTGTGAGCAGGTTCGATAATTATATAGTTTTTTTTAGTAGATTCAGTTTTTGGAAAAAATTTCAAAATGGCGGAGATATGGGGGCTAAAAACGTAAACATAACATATATCAGCCATTTCGAATAATTCGCTAGGATTTCGGCTCGCAGAGCTACTAGTTCATACAACTGTCGGTACAGAATAATTACTGTAACATCCACTATGTACACAGTTATATACAATAAAATGATTCTTATTCTTATTCTTATTCATAACCTTTTATGTAGCTTACTAATAACCGATTTGTTATGTAACATGTGTAACATGTTATCGCTTTAAGTACAAATGGGACCTACTTCGGCATTACAAAAGCAACAACACGCGTATCTATCAGTATATTACACTGTATTTGAGAGTGTATCGTTAAACAAGCCGATGCATTTAAGTACCATGTCGCTATAAGAAGAAGGTACAATACAGAAGAATCAATCTGTACCTATCTATAGAATACTTTACAGATTTTAAAATTATTCTTCGAAAATACTATGATTTATTCTATGATAAATCTTCTACCTACGGGCCAATTGCCTATATTTCCTTAAACTAAACTAAAATTATATACAGCAAAGAATCAAGTTACCTACAAGACATCGAGCCTTTTCTATGATATACCAAAATAGTCAAATAAATTATACCTACCAAAGCTATTGTTTTATTCTGGATATGCCATTGTCTGAACATTATTATCCCATCACCTGATGTTAAGTGATGATACGGTCGAGGTTCTTTACCAAACTTCAAAAATGATGCACATGCATACAAACTTTCATCCTCTGTTTTACTCTTTCTATTGTTTTTTTATTATCTACAGTTCCAGCAGGTAATTTATAATTGAAGGTTAAGGAATTTAAGATTTAAGGCTTATATATTCACCGGTTGTGTTGTCTGTCAGTCGGTCAAAGTTAGAAATAGCAATCCTCATATACATCCAATGTATCCAACTTTTAAGCCTTTTCTTTTATTATAGTAGCTAAAATTTCGTATGGTGGAACAAAAACAATATCTTTATGAGACAAGGTTCCACAGCGTTGGTACTTGAACGACCAAGTGGTAATCAATCTTCCGGTACCCGTGTTTCGACACCACGTCCAATGGATAATGGTCTATCTTAAATACTAAGGTGCGGAATGTATGTAATTTTGTTCTTATATCACAGAATAAATAATAGTACAGATATATGTGGTTATATACAAAACGCCCAATATACTATATACGTAAGTAGGTACTGTTTATTTTACTGCGTATCCTTCTAAAATGTAAGTATTTTTTTTCTTACCACAGCCTAGTGTCCGTGCCCTTTTCAACCGACTTCAAAAAAGAAGGTTCTCAATTCGATTGTAAGTTTTTATTATTTTCTTTTTTTATATATGTTACGCGATATCTCCGCCGATTATGAATCGATTTTGATGATCTTTTTTGTTTGGTAGAGTCCACAGGTAGTTCCATATAATTTTTTTCGAAATCGGTCAAGTCAAAACCGAAATATAACTGATGAAGTCGGTTTTTTTAAGCTTTGCTAGCGTTTCAATTATTGACTATAATTTTTTTTGACAGTATTTTTTTTTAGGCTATCCTTATTATTTGACATAGGTCCGTCCCTACTTTAAATAACGAAATAAAAGATTAAAAACACGATTAATGTGGTATTTATTTCTCAAAATGTCCTCAATAAGTCCCGTTTCCAAAACGTCCCGCCTTTTCAATACGTCCCGTTCTAAGAACGTTTCGATCTCAAAATGTTCCAGTCTCAAAACGTTAAGTTCTTAAAACGTCCCTATTTCTTTGACGGCTTACCAACTTACAAGCAAACAATATTCAGACTATGACGTTTGATGCAATCCGCTCTCACTGATAACCAAAATTTTTTTTTCACCTAGTTTGTATAAACCTACTAGCCGTGCCCCGCGGCTTCGCCCGCTATTATCAAGTTAAAAAGTAGCCTATGTATTAATCCTAGGTTCCAAATCCGTTCAGCCGTTGAAGCATGAAGAGGGAACAAACATACTTACATACTTACACACACACTTACACACAAACTTTCGGATTTATGATATTAGTAGGATGCCTCTTGATTGAATTGAACTAAGCTGCATATAGAAGGTTTTACTGCAGCTGTTAAATTGCAGCCGCTACTGGACACAAATCTTCGCAATCTATAGCAGACTTACCCGGCGGCTAAGTCCTTGCGTAACGAACCTTATTGATTTATATGGCTGGCTGCTTCTATAAGCGACTCTGCCTGTAAAAAAACTTAATATATACGTATGTTATCTGTATTGATAGATATTATCTTGCCACACTCAATATAAAACGGCTCTGTAAATGTTTAAATTGGAGCCGATTCAGTTTTTAAGCTATCTTATTTAAAACTTAAACGCTTTCACACTCACACTAAGTTCTATGACTTGTGTCGTGGATGCCGGAATCATTTACGCCACGCACACAAACAGAAGCACAAATCTGCTTTGGAAAGTAAAGTTGTGCACCTGCCAGGAATCGAACCCAGGACCCACGGCGCAGAGGGTAGAGACTGGTCCACCGCGGCAACCGGGATGTCTGATTAAACATGTTTTATTTTACGTAAACGTACTCCATAACTCCTGCAGGCGTACACATACGATACCCGCTGCCGCCGCGCCGTAAATACCACGGTTTGATTCCCGGATACAGTAAGTTTCTTTATCAAGAAACAATGTTGTCCTACGTGTGATTAGGCCTTAGTGCGTATTTGATTTAAACTATGGTAAAATTAGATTGTTTAATTCATAACTGTTTAGCCATATAAGTAAATGTTTCCAGCACCCACGATACAAGTCTTTGAACTTAGCGTGGGGCTGTGAGTGTGAATACGTTTGTTTGTTGCTGTTTATATATAACTATATTTATATCGTCATAGGCTTTCAAGATTGTATTTGTATGATATTATAGTAAAATTGCGATAATCTTTGCAAAAAAAAATTCAGGTTCTCTCGTTTGTAGCTTTGAGGGTAGGTAATCGTCCCATCTTTGGAGGGAAGTTTCGGACATGATTGGATCGTGGAATACACAGAAAGAAAGTCAAAATAACCACATTTAAAATAAAAAATTAAAATAAAATCGTTTTAACATGGGCCCCAGAGAGGCACTCATGAAAGTTAATGATTCTACTGCCAAATTCGCAAAGTTACAGCCATTTAAAACATAAAGTAGAATATGTTTAAATTGAGAGTCCTAATGACAAATGTTTATATTAATTAAACTTTCCGCTACGAATTAACGTATACAATCGATGAAAGCATGAAAAAATATGCATATTCCCTATTTCGTCAATCTTGTAGGTAAAATAGTTACCAAATCTTGCTGAGAAACAAAAATACTTGCGAAACAAAAGGTGGTCAAAAATTCGCGTACCTTGAATTTGAAAAAAACCGGCCAAGTGCGACTCAGACTCGCGCACGATGGGTTCAGTACCATTATAAAAATCACGTTTGCTGTATGGGAGCCCCCGTAAATATAAATTTTATTTTAATTTAAATATTATTTTTTAATTTTAAAGTGAAAAATATAGCTCAATATTCTGTGAATATTTCAAGTGTCTACCACATTTGTTGTATGGGAAATTATTAAATATTTAAATTATTAAATATTTATTTTATTATGTATTTTTTTTAGTATTTGTTGTTATAGCGGCAACAGAAATACATCATCTGTGAAAATTTCAACTGTCACGGTTCATGAGATAAAGCCTGGTGACAGACGGACAGGCAGACGGATGGATAGAGGAGTCTTAGTAATAGGGTCCCGTTTTACCCTTTAGGTATGGAACCCTAAAAACCAGGATGTGTCGTAAAGACATACGATACAATTAAAACTTTTGTATTACAGGGAAACATTTTAATTATTCACCACAGTTTTCGTCACACAAAAAGGTTACGGAATTTCAAAGGCCTCTAATAAAAAGTTTCACTTCTTAAAACGTTTCTTTATTTTTTTTACGTTTCACTACACACCAGTGCGCGCCATAAACACTGATTATAATTTTAAATACACGTTTTATTGCCCACCGATCGGACAAGATGAATGGCCACCGATGCACATCAATGGACATAGAGATATTTATATTAGAATTGGGTCGAGTGTGGTTAAATGGTGATCACGCAACGTTGATTAATCGTATTCATGCATCGGAAGTAAGTAATAAGGACGGTGTACAGATGATTCTACTGTTAAAACAATTGAAGAAAACTGTTTTTTACCGACTTCCCAAAAAAGGAGGTACTCAAGTCGACTGTATATTTTTTTTTTATGTTTATTACCTCTTATCTTCTCTCCACGTGAGCCGATTTCGAAAATTTTTTTTTAGTTTGATAGATGTTGCTTTCTAAATTTAAAAAAAAAAATTTAATATCTATCTACGGGCCAATTGCCTATATTTCCTTAAACTAAACTAAAACTATATAGAGCAAAGAACCAAGTTATCTACATCGAACCTATAGGTAACTCAAGTGCTCAAGCCCACTACTAGTGGGTAGCTTTGGTAATTGGTCCCATTTAAATTTGATCAAGATCTGATCAGTAGTTCTTGAAATATCGTCAGTAATGCCTATTGACGGACTACTTTAACGATGTTCTCGTTTACTCGACTTCAAAAGTTACCTCATAACTTTGTTATTCATATTTTTTGCTAGGGGTGCATTAAGGTGAAATTGGGGATGAAATTTTATGCCAAAAGTTATTTATTTATGAAGTTACACTAATTGAAATTGGTATTTGAGTCATTTAATCAATATTTTTATTAAATTGTATCTGAGTAGTAAAATTGAAGGTAATTTAATTAAAGTCATTAAAGCAAATTATAAAAAACTTCACTAAAGTGTAGTTAACTCTATTATTAATAATTATAATCACACTAATATTATAAATCTGAAAGTTTGTGCGTAAATGTGTTAGTGTAAAAATATGTTTGTTTTATCTTTACGCTGTAACAACGAAATTTACTCAGGATTAACCCATAAGCTACTTTTAAAATTAATTTAGGCTGGCGAAGCCGTGGGACGCGTCTAGTAAATAAATAAAAGTCTTTATTACGTACAAGACATTATAACTAGAGAAATACACAGTACGAAACAACCTGCAGAAGTATAAAAATGTGTCGCAGTTGAACAACGCCCACCTCCGGAAACATAAAAAAAACATTAGATAAATTATTGAATTATTTTTAACCTTCATCTACCAATTGCCTATATTTCCTAAAACTAAAAATATATACATCTATACAGCGAAGGCTTAAGTTACCTACATGTAACGCGGCATCAATTCAGATTATGCTAAAACTAAAAATATATACATCTATACAGCAAAGGCCTAAGTTACCTACATGTAACGCGGCATCAATTCAGATTATGCTAAAACTAAAAATATATACATCTATACAGCAAAGGCCTAAGTTACCTACATGTAACGCAGCATCAATTCAGATTATGCTAAAACTAAAAATATATACATCTATACAGCAAAGGCCTAAGTTACCTACATGTAACGCGGCATCAATTCAGATTATGCTAAAACTAAAAATATATTCATCTATACAGCAAAGGCCTAAGTTACCTACATGTAACGCGGCATCAATTCAGATTATGCTAAAACTAAAAATATATACATCTATACAGCAAAGGCCTAAGTTACCTACATGTAACGCAGCATCAATTCAGATTATGCTAAAACTAAAAATATATACATCTATACAGCAAAGGCCTAAGTTACCTACATGTAACGCGGCATCAATTCAGATTATGCTAAAACTAAAAATATATTCATCTATACAGCAAAGGCCTAAGTTACCTACATGTAACGCGGCATCAATTCAGATTATGCTAAAACTAAAAATATATACATCTATACAGCAAAGGCCTAAGTTACCTACATGTAACGCAGCATCAATTCAGATTATGCTAAAACTAAAAATATATACATCTATACAGCAAAGGCCTAAGTTACCTACATGTAACGGCATCAATTCAGATTATGCTAAAACTAAAAATATATTCATCTATACAGCAAAGGCCTAAGTTACCTACATGTAACGCGGCATCAATTCAGATTATGCTAAAACTAAAAATATATACATCTATACAGCAAAGGCCTAAGTTACCTACATGTAACGCAGCATCAATTCAGATTATGCTAAAACTAAAAATATATACATCTATACAGCAAAGGCCTAAGTTACCTACATGTAACGCGGCATCAATTCAGATTATGCTAAAACTAAAAATATATACATCTATACAGCAAAGGCCTAAGTTACCTACATGTAACGCGGTATCAATTCAGATTTATGCTGCCTGCAGCTGGTATGTTTCTGTTCTTACTGATTTACATCCACACGCTTAATCACTCAATTAGATAAAACATGTTATTTACGATATCGTTTCTTTTTACAGGTAAGTGCTACAAAGAGTGCAGTGCAGTAACTGTGAGTGATTTAAATAAATCAAATCAGGTAACTCACGCACATATCTAAATACGCGAGTGCGAGGTGGGACGCCATAGCGACCGCTCCGCACTCATCCTGAGAAGGCTTCCGAGTTCCGAATGAAGCCGAAACAATTGTCGATCTAGACATCGACAACGCGTAAATCACGCTAATTCCCGTTTTTTCAACCGACTTAAAAGGAGGTTCTCAATTCGACTGTGTTTTTTTGTTTGTATGTTACGCGATTAATTTTTTTGCCACAAAATATAAGCAGTGAAGTCGGTTTTTTAAGCTTTGCTTGAGTTTCAATTACTTCTAATTTAATAAATCAAATCAGTTGCAACACCGTAAGTTATGCTTATGGTATGTTGTCGGTGGGGCATAGACGATGGGATGCGGTTTGTAGAGGTATATTCAATAGATACTGAATTATTAGGACGACTACATCTAGCAGTATATTGAAACAAAAATGGTAACAATCGGCGGCCTAAATGAATGCCCATTGTAACAACGTCTGTTACAGCGCGCGCTGCAGCTTAGTCGTTACGACAGTCGCTGCTTCTGAATAGTACAAAAAATAGACAGAAATCCTAATTACTCAATACTTATAGTTTTTTGAATAAAAAGATCATTTATTTATATGTATTTATAACACTTCTTCTTAATATTTATACAATTTTTATGTGTGTTTTTCATATCTACCAGTATACTCTCTCTCTTTACAACCGACTTCAAAAAAAGAAGGTTCTCAATTCGAGTAAAATCGATTCACAATTGGCGATATCTCCGCCAATTGTGAATCGATATTGATGTTTTTTTTTTGGTTAGCCAAAACCGAAATATGAGCGATGAAGTCGGTTTTTTAAGCTTTGCTTGCGTTTCGATTATTTAAATTTAAAGGAATATCTTGACATTCTTTAGTGTAGTTATGTAACCTAATTAAATTGTGTAAAAAATTTTGACATAGCTAAAAATATGCTATTTTTAATTTATTAAAAATTTAAAATGTCCAATTGTATACGACGTATCAAACGGAGTGCTGCATGCAAGCATTAGGCTAATGAATGGTGTTTCCAAGCAGCAGTATATGCTAGTCCTATCCAAGTGGTTCATACCACTCCAGAAGGAACGTAAGACCACCTTGTTATAGTGTAACGTAGTAAAGTATAAATGGAAACACGTTTGCTTAGCATTCTTAGCATCTCGCAATCAAGCGGCGTTGTTTCGCGGAACCATAATTCTCGGTTTCTTGCAGATGCAACCGAGTGCGAATTTCCATGTTCTTGGTTTCGCTCGTTTAGATTAGTCCAGTTACTCGACTCAAGAACTTAACAATTAAATAATTGAAACGCAAGCAAAGCTTAGATTATTAAACGCAAGCTTAAAAAAACCGACTTCACTGCTTTAACTTCGGAACCTTGATCAGATTTAATGTATTAAACACGCATTATTGACTATAACTCAAAAACTAGAGATCAGATCTTGATCAAATTTCAATGGGACCACATGAAAAGCACCTGGAGAGAAGTTATGAGGTAATACACATTAAAAAAATACAGTCGACTTGAGTACCTCCTCCTTTTTTGGGAAGTCGGTAAGAAAACGACTTCATCGCTTTTATTTCAGTTTTGGTTTGGCCGATTTCGATAAAATTTATATGGGAGTACCTCTATAGTATACTCGTATACTCTACCAAACGGAGATATCGCGTAACATAAAGGAAGTTAGGTGCATATCTAGGGCATGTTTGTGTGAAACAGGTAGTCTTGGTGACAGGGTTTTAGTGACCATTTAAATCTAAAATGATACTTTTTTCCATATTTTATAAGTTTCTTAATTTTAACCTATTGCTACCAAGAAATTAACTTAGTACGCAAAAATAAATGTTACGCACGCTTGTTCATAAGATTTGTTCGGCTGTAATACACACTGTGATCAATCTTTGTCATCTTTTACAATCGTTTGAACCGAAATCCTTAGATTATGCTAAGTTCTCATATGCTTTACTACGTTTCTCATATGCTAAGTTTAGGTAAAAATAATGACATATATAATTTAAATATGCAAATATACAATTTGACATGTCGTCATGAAGACATACTTTATTTTGACACTAATATATTTATTAGTAAGTTTATACTGACTCAGGATACTTTGTACCTGTCCAATAGAGGTAAGACTACACTTGCTAAATTATTAGCATATAATATATATGACCCCGTTATAGATAATATAACACAGTCACATGACGACTCTCAGGTTAGTAGTATTACTAATAAGATGAATCTGCATCAGTCAGCAAACATTAGTTTAAACTGACTGCACCGACAATGGTTGAGCTCTCTGCCTTCCATCAAAATATACAGAGTTCTTCCAGCAGTGCTATAAATATATGTCTAAAAAATAATACAATGTGTACTACCGCTACGAAACCAATGAATAAGACTTGTAAAATTAGAAGTAATGAATTATGTATTTATCATCAAAATATTAATCGCTTCTCTGGCAAAATTTTAGATGTAGAGTTGCTTACAGATAAGTATCACCTAGATGTTCTATGTTTTTCTGAAACGTGGCTAAAGCCTCATAAAATGTCATTCAATGTTAACAATTATGTGGTCGCTAGTACGTTCAACAGAGTGTCTGCTGAAGGCGGTGGTACAATAATATTTGTTAAAAACAACCTTAAGTTTAAAGAAAGAAATGACGTGGCTACTTGCTCTGTGGAGCGGGTCTGTGAAGTAGCTTGTGCAGAAATCGCTGGTTATATAATTTTGTGTATTTATAGGCCACCTGCTTCCAATTTATCCCAATTTCTTGTAGTCATGGAAGAAATTTTAAGAAAACTATTTAAATGTAATAAACGCATAGTAGTGTGTGCTGACCTTAATGTAAATATTTTAGAGGACTCGGCAGATCAACAAAAACTTGTGTCGCTATTTGCATCTTTTAATTTAATTTTTTTATTTAAGGAACCGACTAGAATAACAAACTCTTCAGCAACCTGAATCGATAATATTATTGTAAATTTTGAAATTAAAAATAAATGTCAAATCAGTGGTATACGATCAGACCACATGGGACAAAAGGTAACAATATCAAGAAAAAAACAATCTTTTGACTCTAATATAGAAATACGACCACTTACTGAGAACAAGTTGAGTAAACTTAACGAAAATGTCGATTTAAAACTATCCCTTACCAGTTTTCCACTTGATGACCCAAATAATGTCCACCAAATGCTGAACTCGATCATTTGTAATGAATTCAATAAAATATGCCCCAAAAAATTAATAAAAGTGAACACTAAATTACAATTTAATGATTGGGCCACTAATGGTATACGGAAAAGTAGAGATTTCATGTACGAGCTTTACTATAAAAAATCTCTTACATCTAATGAACATTTTCACAAGTATGTTACTAATTATTCGAAAATTTTTAAACGCGTTTGCATCCAGGCCAAATCCAAATTCATAAGTGATAAAGTCTCAAAATCTAATAATAAAATAAAAACGGTCTGGAATATTATTAACACAGAAACTGGTAAAAATAAAAATAGAGATTGTGATTACAGTCTAAAAATTGGAAATAGATTAATTTCTAACAAAACTGACGTAGCCAATGAATTTAATACTTTTTTTACAAAAATTCCCCTTGAAGCAACAAAATCCCTAGACTCATCTCCCGAATTAGCTGCAAAACTGTTGCAACAAAACTTCACACAAGAAATTCCAAATTTTTGTTTCCGTCACATAACGGCTAATACCATAAAAAAGGCATTCAAAAGGATAACTATAAAAAACACTGAAGATTTGTGGGGTATTTCAGTTAAAGTTATTGGTTCCATACTAGATACTATTACGCCTTACCTTGTCGTTGTATTCAATCTCTCGGTCGATCAAGGAGTATTTCCTGATCTCATGAAACACAGCAAAATTACTCCAATTTTCAAATCGGGTTGTAAACATACTCCCTCTAACTATAGACCAGTTTCTGTATTACCTGCCCTCAGTAAAATATTTGAAAAAATTATCCTAGAACAGCTACTCTCCCACTTTAATGAACATAAAATATTACATGATCACCAATTCGGATTTACTAAATGTCGATCTACAATAGATGCCGGTGCTAAGTTAGTGTCACACATTCTCGGGGCTTGGGAGGGATCGCAGGATGCAATTGGGGTATTTTGTGACCTCTCCAAAGCGTTCGACTGCGTGGACCATAAAACGCTTATTAGCAAATTAAACCATTACGGTATACGTGGGACTGCTCTTGATTTGTTAGATTCATATTTATCGGGTAGGCAACAAAAAGTAGGCGTTAATGGTGTGACATCTGACGGGTCTACAGTTAAAATTGGCGTGCCTCAAGGTTCAATATTGGGACCCTTCCTATTTTTAGTGTATATTAATGATTTACCTTATATGACAACTTCGCTAGCATTAGATATTGTCTTGTTTGCTGATGACACGTCACTTATTTTTAAAACAAATAGGAAAGACGTAGAATTAAATGAAGTAAATTATGAATTAGATCTAGTATCGAAATGGTTTGCTGCTAATAACTTATTGTTAAATGCTAGCAAAACCAAATGTATCAAGTTTTCCCTTCCTAATGTTCCTTTGGTAGATGCAAATGTTACACTTGAAAACAACAAATTAGATCTTGTAAAGAAAACTGTTTTCTTAGGTCTGACTATGGACTCAAAACTGCAGTGGGGTCCTCATATTGATGTGCTTGCAGGTCGCTTGAGTTCCGCTGCTTTTGCGGTCCGTAAAATTAGACAGCTGACTGATGTAGCGACGGCAAGGCTGGTTTACTTTGCATATTTTCATAGTTTGATGAGTTACGGAATCTTGCTATGGGGATCTGCTGCCGATGTTGAAACTATTTTTATTCTACAAAAGAGAGCGGTTCGTGCAATATATGATATGGGTCCACGCGAATCGCTCAGGGAATTCTTTAAAGAAACAGGCATACTTACCATGCCTTCGCTTTACATCTTTGAAAATATAATGCATGTTCGCAAAAATATTAGTAAATATAAATTAAGAAGCGACGCACACAATCTTAATACTAGATATAAGCATAAAATTACAGTGCGCGCATTTAGATTAAGCAAAACGAATAAATCTTTTATGGCAAATGGTGTTAGATTTTACAATAGAATTCCTAAAATCGTAACTGAATTACCACTGGGAAAGTTCAAATCTGTAATAAAACGGGCATTAATTAAGAAAGCCTACTATAAAACCACAGACTATATTAATGACAAGGATGCATGGAGGCAAACTGCACAGGCTCTTTCTAGCGACTACCATAATAACACCTAGGTTAAGAAACTTATGTATTAGAGATTAAGAATGTTTAAAAAAAAAAAAATGATTGAAAAAAATATGCGCCGCCGAGTTTCTTGCCAGGTTCTTCTCGAGATGGCTGTAATTTTGCGAATCTGGCAATAGATTCATTAACTTTCATGAGTGCCTCTTTGGGGCCCATGTGAATAAACGATTTTTGATTTTGATTTTTGATTTTGATTAATTAAATTTTCAAGATTGCTTTAACCTACGAAGCTGAGGTTTGATAACGAAGGATTTTCGTTTAGCCGTATATAATATAGTTGTTTAAGATTATTTAATACTAGCTGCGCCGCGCGGTTTTACCCGCGTAAGTTCCGGAACCGCGGGAATTCCGGGTTAAATAGAAGCCTATGTTCTTTCCTAAGCTCTAGACAATCTGTGTACAAAATTGCATTTAAATCGGTTCAGTAGTTTTGGCGTGAAAGCGCGACAGACAGACATATAGACAGACACTCAGGTTACTTTCGCATTTATAATATTAGTAAGGAGGATTATGTCCATCCAGACAAGGCCAAGATGGGTCAGCTAGTAGTACTGCAAATTTAAGAGTAGCTCTATCCGTCCGACTGTCTATTTATTATTTTTCTACGTGCATATATGTGTTTACCCACATTTCTTAGAAACTGAAGACAGTTTGTTTGCTTGCAAAGGATATAAGCTGTATTTCACTCTGACTCATCATAAATGTGGGCGCGGGGCATTGCTAGTACATTCATAGTGACCACTATACCATGTTAAATTTTTATTGGTTTAACTTACATCCACTTGTCCACTGGAACGATTCAAAGCAACCTCATTACAGGGCCCGTTCTCGGATCCACTAGGAAGTATCCCGTCCTATTTATGCCGATTCTATTCTCGCCCTTTGTTGCTCCGTTTATTTCTGTTTACGTCTAGTTTCGAAACTTTACGGCCGCAACCGAGATGCGTCTGCATTGCAACAGCAGTGCTATAGAATATAACATAGTTACTATTGATTTAAAACAGATTAGCTATCAGTTAGTATGATTTAGATAGAGATTGTAGCGGTGTCTACAGCTCTACAGTTCAAGTTATTAACGGACGCCCCGGGCGAAGCCACAGATTAGCGTTGTGTTAGTGGGAGCCAGAAATACTGTTTAGGATTGTAATTTATCACCGAGATTGGGGTTACGTCTGTCTGCCTATTAGATAGTGCAACGTGGAAATGCTGTAAGATTTTTAATGGTTCTGTTCTGATTTTGCAATACGCATAATTATTTAATATATTTATTCGATTGCTTACGTTTCATTAATTTTTGTATGCCATTGAGAGACGAGATAGCAAGTCGCTCACCTGAGGCGTTACACTTGCTCATTGAAGTACAGTGCGTGCCACCCAGAGTTTGAAACTTTCATAGTTTTAACTCTTGTGTGGCAAAGCACCATGAGATATTAGATGTTAAATGTCTTTAAGCCCTATAATTATACTGGGAACATTGCTCTTCAATCCGAAATACAGTATTGTTTGCTGCTTGGCGGTTGAATGTTTGGCAGCGGTGTGGTACTGCAACAGGCGGACTCTGCAAAACAGTCTTAGCACTAAAATAACTACATTACCGGTAAAAAGAATTATTTTATCAAACATTTGATAGATAGATAGATAGATAACGCTTTATTGTCACACCTTACATAAATCACTCAAAATAACAAAACTTAAATTATAGTGTACAATCGGCGGTCTTATCGCTAAAAGCGATCTCTTCCAGACAACCTTTAGATAGAGAAGATTTTTGATATCAATATAAACATAGTTTTTTTTCTCTTTTTAATTTTAGCCCCAAATAAGATCGATGACTCGTGTCTTGGTGTTGGAAACATTCATATCACACATACACAATCACTACCAGAATCAGAAACAGAAATTTCCCTAGGGGAGAAAATGTGTGTTTCGCCTGGGAATCGAACTCGATACTCGCTGCTTAAAAGGCGAACGCACGCCCAAATAAACCAACTGGCAGTTGAAAAAAGAACGAAAACAATAAAATCATTAAACGATGTTAGACATTAGATTATATCTATCACTGTAGACAGGTGGAGAACTTTACGAGCTACGCTGTCGAGAAACATGCGATAGATTCCCATACTCATAGATAAATAATGGTGGTTCAACAATCACGTGTAGTAAAAGCTTGCGAGTAATGTGTTCGATTAATGGATGTTTATTGTGGCCAATTCTCAGTCGCATTAGTTCGTAGTGTTGTCTTCATTTGTTTTCTGTAGGGTTGTCTTATATGAATTTAGCTAAAATCAGCCCCGGATCTTGAATCTTTTCGAGGCGGGGCAAAAACTAAAAAGCGCCGGTCTACCCGGCTTTATTTTTACCTATATAATCATCATTTCAGCCATCAGACTGATGGACATAGGGCCGGAAAGAACGCCACAACGACACGGTGAAATATTGTTCTGTGGTCGAAGTTGTGTTAATAGTGAGTTGTGTATTCGTCTGCCTAGTTTGAATTTGCCGCCTTCTGAATTTGACTTCCGGGGCATGGGTTCCAGCTGGCCCCCCACTAGATCCGGGGCTGCCTAAAATGGATTTTAGTATTTTTTTATTAGTACAATTGTTAATAGTACAAAATTCATAACAATTATAAAACCTATTTCGAGAAGTTTTAGATTCAAAGAACGAAAAAGAAAGAAAAAACTTTACGGAGCTATTCTTCTTTATTAACTTGAAATGAAAGGGAATTATTTTAGTAAAAGTAAAAAAATCATGTGCTAACATTTTTCACCCGTAAAGAAATTCTCAATTACTTCTTTAAAATTTAGTTAATATAAAATATATACGCGCGATTTTGAAAAATGTGCTCCAAGTTACACTTGCTGATTACTAAGCAAATTAAAAAACTTTATGGGGAAGTCATTTTCTATTGTGCTGGTATTATTTCATTACTAACTAGCTGAAAATGTTAAAATAGGTATTTACGTAAGTTTTCAGCAGTTTCAACCATTATAAAAATAATTGTATATTGAAATATATATTTTTTTCGATTCTATTCATTGTTCAATTGCATAGAGCAATTCTAATTACTCGGAGCTTCAGCAAAACCATACATCAAGTCCCACACTCTTCTCAATACGTGACCAGGATGCCACCGCGTGACATCCTTATTCGTTAATGGCTATACATCAATGAGATTAAGGTTGCCTCGCACGGGAGCAAATGTCTGACCCCTGACTCATTCCCACATTTGAGCTTAGAGAGGCGTTAGAAAGATAACGCCCAACTCTTGTCGGAGTTTGGTATGGCAGGAGCACGGGACCGCTCTTATTACTTGAATATTTTAATTTTCTAAGTCTTAACTAAATAGCGTTAAAGTGAGTTCGAGAAATGTTTCATGAAATTTTCTTGATTTTTATTGACTAAGTCATATTTGTCAATAAATGTCAAGAAAATTTATTGAATAAGTCGTTACTTTTCGTTAATCCATAACGAAAAAGTTAATTTATTATATTTAGTGTTATTCCCGAGAGCAGAGGCTTCTGCGGAGTTTTCACGATAATAATACTAACGTTCGCACCCCAATAACACTAACTTTCGCGACGTGCGGGCGGGCGGGATATGCATCCTGCTTGAAGCCTAACAATATTATCGGGACTAACACTTAATATAATACGAGTAAATTAACTTTGTAATAAAAGTCAAATATCTGTGAGGTGGAACATTTATTTTATATCAGCATTTAAATGGTATTGCGTGACATCCTTAATAGTTAATGGCTATACATCAATGAGATTAAGGTTGCCTCGCACGGGAGCAAATGTCTGACCCCTGACTCATTCCCACATTTGAGCTTAGAGAGGCGTTAGAAAGCTAACGCCCAACTCTTGTCGGAGTTTGGTATGACAGGAGCACGGGACCGCTCTTATTACTTGAATATTTTAATTTTCTAAGTCTTAACTAAATAGCGTTAAAGTGAGTTCGAGAAATGTTTCATGAAATTTTCTTGATTTTCATTGACTAAGTCATATTTGTCAATAAAGGTCAAGAAAATTTATTGAATAAGGCGTTACTTTTCGGAAATCCATAACGAAAAAGTTAATTTATTATATTTAGTGTTAGTCCCGAGAGCA
Source organism: Lomographa bimaculata (assembly GCA_948107665.1). Classification (NCBI taxonomy): domain Eukaryota; kingdom Metazoa; phylum Arthropoda; class Insecta; order Lepidoptera; family Geometridae; genus Lomographa; species Lomographa bimaculata. The sequence goes on along the minus strand of OX403604.1, from coordinate 7,784,643 downwards.
GAGGCTTCTGCGGAGTTTTCACGATAATAATACTAACGTTCGCACCCCAATAACACTAACTTTCGCGGCGTGCGGGCGGGCGGGATTTGCATCCTGCTTGAAGCCTAACCACATTATCGGGACTAACACTAAATATAATAAATTAACTTTGTAATAAAAGTCAAATATCTGTGAGGTGGAACATTCATTTTATATCAGCATTAAAATGGTTTATGCGATTATGTAACTAAAACGGAAAATAATTGCGTGACATCCTTAACAGTTAATGGCTATACATCAATGAGATTAAGGTTGCCTCGCACGGGAGCAAATGTCTGACCCCTGACTCATTCCCTAGAGACATTTGAGCTTAGAGAGGCGTTAGAAAGCTAACGCCCAACTCTTATCTGAGTTTGGTAGGACGGGAGCACGACACCACTCTAATTACTGAATAAGTATTTTAAATTTTGCAAAAACTCACTTGTATACTAGATGAACTTTTGACGAGCAAAAAGCATCTTGAAAGATTTTACCGTAAATATATTGCAGCTGTGAGGCTAAGCATTTAATTTAGCATGATATTCTTTAGAGCCAACGGATCATAGTATCAGATTTGCACATTAACCGATCATAACTGTTGGTCCTATCTGATCTCAAAATCAGTTGTAAATAAAATAAATGATATATTATTGGTCTCTAATAGAACGCTATTTGTCTGCAAGATATTATACGATTTATAAACATTTGATAGATTAATTTAACTATATTCTCTTCTATCCTGTACCTCCTACCGCCGTGCGTTAGTTTCTCGAAAACGAAATGGTTCGACTGATATGCACATATATATTTCCTTGTTTGGTTGGCATCACCGCAGGGGTGGTTAAAAAAAAGGAAAATCAGGAAAAAGTCCAAGAAAGAGCCCAAAATTCGAAATTGCCAATTATGCATGGCAATTGCCACTTTATATTACTTTCAATAGAGCGTGGTAACAATTTCGGGTCATGTAGTTAAGATACATTTTGTCATGTAAGAAAAGTAAGACAAGCGCTCCTAGACTATTGGTTACAAGTTCTTGCTACTCTAAATGAAGTGTCGTGATTTTTGTCGATAACGTCCAGGGTTTGATTAATCACCATTTTGGTATCGCGATGTCGACTGGAAGCACTCATTAGACGGAGGCTTCGATAAGTTGTAGAGAAAACTCCATGTCTATATTCGTGTGCGCCAAGTTTGATAAAATTGTATAATCCAAAACATAACGTAATAAAATTTACCCTCATGTACATTTTTCATACATTTCATACTCACCTGGAGGAGGTTCATCAAGTGTGTAAATGCGTAAGTATGTTTCTTTCTCTCCACGTTTTAACGGCTGAACGGATTTGGATGAAATTTGGAATGTACATAGCTTCTACCTAGGATTAACACATAGGCTACTTTTTAACTTCATAATAGCGGTCGAAGCCGCAGGGCACGGCTAGTGTATGTATAAATACTAGCAGTGCCCCGCGGCCTCGCCTGCTTTTATCGAGTTTAAAAGTAGTCAATGTGTTAATCCTAGGTAAAAGCTATGTATTTTTTAAATTTCATCCAAATCCGTTCTGCTGTTAAAGCGTGAAGAGGGAACAAACATACTTACACACTAACTTTCGCACTTATAATATTAGTAGGACTAGCTTCGCCCCGCGGTTTTACTCGCGCTAGTCCCGGACTCGCGTGATTTCCGGGACAAAAAGTAGCTTAATATGTCCTTTCTTAAGTCTATTTCTGTAAGTACCAAATTTCATCAAAATCGGTTTAGTGGTTTAGGCGTGAAAGCGTAACAGACGGATTTACTTTCCCATTTATAATATACTAGCTGCGCCCCGCGGTTTCACCCGCGTTGATAATGATGAAAAGTGATGATGATGATGATGATGAAAAATAGATGTTGGCCGATTCTCATAGATACCGGATAAGCACAAAAAATTTCATCAAAATCGGTCAAGCCGTTTCGGAGGAGTATGGCAACGAAAACTGTGACACGAGAATTTTATATATTAGAAGTAGGATATATAACCATACTTACATAATTGCTAATTATTCGTGTTATTGTTATTTAAGAGCACCGATCGGATCTCTCGTTTCACATTTAATCTCAACTGTGAACAGCATTATAATTTCGAATAATAAGAATATTGATTCGGCTCTCGGCTAATTTCATCGGTTTTTGATTACAGTTAGGTAACACGAAGCAATTTCGCAACAACGAAAGTGCGACTCCATTATTATTATTAACATAAAAGAATAATAGGTCGAGTTAACTACTAATATTTACGGAGATAACAATCGAGAATTGTTCACGGTGGTGTTATAATTTCCTTCCTCCTCTCACAACATTCTTGTTTTGTTTTGATTTACTTTTTTGTATGTAACTTTGATAACTTACTCGTGACGTTTTTGATTTACTTTTTGCTATATGCCTAGTGCAGGGGTCGGTAACCTTTTGAGTCGGAAGAGTCAAAAATTACAATTTACTAACTTTCAAAGTTTTATAGAGCCACATTTTTTTTTCTTGCCAACAAAAATCCTTAATGCCAACAATAATACCGACTGCACTTTGGGTATCGTATAGAAAACGCTATGCACACGCTATACCTACCTAATCATCCCATAATTTACTTGTTAATTGATTCGGAACGTTTTTTTAAATTATCTTTTTCAAATAACTAATATTTGCGTATGGAACTAAACAGCCGCAGCTTCACATCCAAAGAGCCGCATGTGGCTCGCGAGCCGCAGGTTGCCGACCCCTGGCCTAGTGTTTGACTACTTTACTTTTTTTTCTTATTGTATAGATATGGCCGAGTTAACACGCTAGGTCTAGGATGATAATATATATACTTATTATACTAGCTGACCCGGCAAACGTTGTTTTGCCATATACATTACTAGCCGTGCCCCGCGGCTTCGCCCGCTATTATCAAGTTAAAAAGTAGCCTATGTATTAATCCTAGGTATAATCTATGTACATTCCAAATCCGTTCAGCCGTTAAAGCGTGAAGAGGGAACAAACATACTTACACACAGACTTTCGGATTTATAATATTAATAGGATTATACTAGCTGACGCGGCAAACGTTGTTATGCCATATACATTATTTCAAAAGTAAAAAATAGGGATTGATCGTAGAAGGGTTAAAATTTAGCGTTGTAAGTATTTTTTAATGCCAGATATTAAAAAAAAAACAACGGTCCGAAAAATAAAAAAATGTTTGTGGTGTGAGCCACTCTTATCACTTAGGGGGATGAAAAATAGATAACAACCTATTCTCAGACCTACCAAGTGTGAATATAAAATTTCATTAAATCGGTTCAGCCGTTAGGATAGATAGATAGATAATACTTTATTGATCCACTTTACAAGATGAGATAAACAAAGGTAACAAACAAGCTTATACGTAAAGTATCACAACAGGCGGTCTTATCACTAATCTCTACCAGGCAGCAGAAGTATGGTAACAAACACTTTTACACGAAATGTTTATATATATAGATATTCTATCTTTTATATGTACTGATTCTGTAGTGTAGGAGACTCTTTTGCAAAATCCGCCTGGGGCAGTACAGCACCATTGCCAGACATTCAGTCGCCAAGCAGTAGAGTGCAAATATTACTGTGATTTGACAACCCAGTTGGCGCAGTGGACAGGTGTCCGCCCTCGGCGCCGTGGGTCCTGGGTTCGATTCCCGGCAGGAGCATACATTCCTTGCCCAAGGGATATTTGTGCTTCTCGTTCTGGGTGTAAATGTGTGTGATGTGAATGTTTCCGTCACCCACGATATAAGTCTTTGAACTTAGTGTGGGGCTGTGAGTGTGAATGCGTTTGTTTTTTGTTTGTTTGGATTGAAGGGCAATGTATTCAGTAAAATTACAGGGCTTAAAGATATGTAACATCTAAAATCTCAGGGTAACGAGCGAAATAAACATAATATGTATATGTATATGTTTATATGTTCAAATATTATTTGAATTTGAATTAGGATACATTTCAGTAATAGTGTCCCGTTTGTACCATCGCCGTCACGTCTCTTAATTAGCTGGGTTTTGATTATTTTCTCTAAGCTATCGGAAATCTGTTTCAAATTACCTCAAAGCCGTACCTTCCGTGGTACGTCATTGCGGATTTCATTACCTTTCTATTCTCATGCAATTGGTACTGGATGAAAGGCCGCCGTTTATCAGCGAAATTGATACGAGTAATAGCTTTGAGCTAATTCTCTCTGCATACTTCCTGAAGAATAGTTATATGAAGCTGTGTGGAGCAAATTATCATAAATTTATACGGGTATTGTTTAGCCTATGGGCAGTGAAGGTGCGATTTAAATAAACAACAATAACGCTTTTACACTCACAGCCCTACAATAAGTTTGATGAATTGTGTCGTAGGCTTGTATCGTGGATGCCGGAAACAGTCACATCACATACACGCACACAATTACAACCAGAACCTGAAATATAAATTTTCCTTGGGGAGAAAACTTGTGTTCCCTTCGGGAATCGAACCCGATACCTCGGTGCGCGTTCGCCTTCTAAGCAGGAGCTTAGAAGGCAAACGCGCACCCAACTAAGTTAACAGGCAGTTCAGTATTAATATGTACCTTCTTTCATTGTTCCCTCAAATGTAACATGTGAGCCAAAAAACCCAAATACTAATTACTAGAGTTTTTATTTTAAAATTAAGTTCGATGACATGAGTCGATAGGCGCCCTAAACATTCACATCACAGACAACCACACCCAGAAACAGAAAAGCAAATTCTCACCGGGAATCGTTTGATGAGTTACGGAATCTTACTATGGGGATCTGCTGCCGATGTTGAAACTATTTTTATTCTACAAAAGAGCAGATTGCTCTTGTGTAGAATAAAAATAGTTTTGCCATGTTATGGGTCTTCGTGAATCTCTTAGGGAATTCTATAAAAAACAGGCATACTTGCCATGCCTTCGCTTTACATCTTTGAAAATATTGTGCGTGTTCGCAAAAATATAAATAAATATACATCAAGAAGCGACGCACACAATCTTAATATTATATATTATGTAGATATAAGTATTAAATTACAGTGCGCGAATTAGATTAAGCAAAACGAATAAATATTTATGGCAAATGGGGTTACATTTTACAATTAAAATTCCCAAAATTGTAACTGAATTACCACTGGGAAATTTCAAATCAGTAATAAAACGGGCATTAATTAAGGAAGCTTCTTATAAAACGATTGACTACGGTCCGACGAATGCAATTCATAATGAATAACAACAGATAATTTATAGAACTAGTTTCAGTAAAAGATGCGAGTCATGTTCCAGTTAAAGTCAAGATATTTATATTTATATATTATACCCTATTTTAGTGGTAGAAAATTGGCTTGAACTTCAATTGGAGTTTTGAGGCAAAAAAATTGCAAATCCAACTAAATGTAATTAATATATTCGAAACAATAATTCGTTCTTTAAAAAAAAACAGATGACTTTTATAAATCTGTCTAATCTCACCAATCAAAAATTGATATTGTTCTTGATTTGACAGTTTAATCCGCACAGAGTGAAAGCCATCTGTTATCGGCTTTCGACAACTGCATTAAAATACAGTTCATTGTTTTCCAAAAATATGAGAAGATAAATAAGAGCAAGCGCCATAGACCATGATTATCTATGGTATTTGAAAGATGCTTATGTATTTCGACGCGAGATATTTAAATCGTATAGGCGAAATTTTGCCGCGAAAGTGAAAAAATAACATTGTTGATTTTGTATAATTTTCAAAAATAATTCTTAGAGTGTTAATGGTGGATTATTAACCGATATTAATCAACCATTATTACACATGAACCCTTACTCACTTTACGCGCATAAGTGTTGGCAAATTATACAAAATTGAAAAACGTGACTTTCGACTTTGCTCCAAAACTCCAATAGAAGTTCTTGTAAAGTTTCTACCACTTTAATAGGGCATGACTTGACTATGACTGAACCTTGACTCTTTAACTTGACTGTGACTGTGACTTGTGACAAGGACTTTTAATATGAAATACACTTGAAATATATTATTACTTGGAACTGGCAAAATGCACAAGTTTGAAAAGCGAAAATTAATAGAAAAAGAAATCGTGAAGAGAAAAAAATACTTTTAAATAAAGTAGTTTTGCATGGTCGATTTCGTATTATTTTCCAAAACTTGTGATTCTTGATCGTTAGTTTGTCATACAATCATACAAAGTTCATCATTGATCATACAAAGTTGAAAAACGTAATTTTCGCTTTCGCTTCAAAACTCCAGTAGAAGTTCTTGTAAAGTTTCTACCACTTTACTATTGCATGACAGTGACTTGACTATGACTGGACTCCTTTACTTGTCTTTGACCGTGACTTGTGCCTATAGCACTTCTTTTACGAAATATGTAATACTTGAAACATTTTTTGACTCTGGCTAAAAGCACAAAGATGGCAAAGCGAAAAAAAAAATACTTCTTTACCCTGATCACACTATCGCACTAATATTATATTTATTAGTTCTTAACGCTAAAATAGCTGGACCAATTTTAATGAAATTTGGTATGTAGGTTGTTGACTTACTGGATTAACATATAGGCTATATCTTATTCCGTAATTCTCGCGGGTCCGGGACTTACGGGAGTAAAACCGCGAGGTGCAACTAGTCCATCATAAATATCAAGAACGCGGGCGATGCCACAATGCGCATTTATAAATAGTACTAAAATACACGTTAAGTACAAGATTTGCGTTTACAATCCGCTGATTATATTATTATATTATTTCTGTGCCTAATAAAGCTGTTGAGAGGAGAATTTGCGAGCTATTTAACCCGGTGAAAGCAGTATCCATATAACATTTCTAAATAAGCATTATTTATAACTCAGTATATACTTAATAAGATTATATTAGGTACTATCGCTCGCGTTGGTCAAGTTAAAATTTAAAAGGCCTATGTGTTAATCCCATAAGTAGGTATAAGCTATGCACATTCCAAATCCGGTCTGCATTGGAAATTTTTTTTTTTTTTTTATTGTATTTATGGTTCACTATTTTGGTGATAATGGCTTACACATTAAAGATATATGCTGTCGTGAGATTTTTTGTAGGAATATTTAAGATACTGTAACTCTATTATTTTTACCCAATTGTGCGACGCAAACGAGGGTAATATGTTTGTCAACCTATATACTATGTATGTTGTTCCTTTCTGGGATTATAGAGACCAAACGCGTGGGCCAATCTCGATGATTCGTACGTCAATCGATTAAATCGATTAATTTTGTCGTAACTGTGCGAGTGTCACTTAATTCATGACAGTAATAAAATACAAAATGGCGACAGCCAGACGCAATATTATGAAAAATAAAAAATAATGAAATTCAAGATACTGTGTCAAGTTGAGAATCTTTGAATAGGTATTAGAAAATCATCTTTAGGATTATTTTTAGTAAAAGAAACTTAAAGATGATTTTAAGAAAATTTGGTTTTTCATTTCGAATGACCGTTTAAAATCTATAGGAGTTTGTAATATAGATAGATAGATAAATTCTTTATTTACACATAAAAAAATAACAAGTACAAAGAAATCTTAAATTTAACACAGGAGCATAAAGCGATTTCTTTCAGACAACCAAAGGTAGATGCTAAAAATAATACAAACAGGGACGGTGGTGTACTACTTATTACAACACTTATTTATATAAATAAATGTACTAACACGTACTTATTAATATTAGATAACTAATATACCTACAAAAACTAGGTAAATAATAATAATATATTATACATATATATGACTAATAAAGGATATTCATAGCTTTAACTTAATTAAAAGTGATAACATTATTTTTATTTGTTCTTTAAATGTGTGCAGTGATTGAGAGCGACGTGATACAGTAAAAGTTTTTTTATACATGTAGAACTGCTGCTTGACGTCAATAATAATATAAAATGAAACAACCGTAATTGGCACTAAAATTGTTTAATTGATTATTTCTTAAGTGTCACACGCATTGATTTAAACGAATTCATTCACTGTTACGGTTGGTGTCTGGCCGGACGGTCTACGCACGTACTCGACTGAAGAAGGAGCACCGACTGTTCCGAAACTAGTCTTGCAACAATGCGAGGAACCCAACCGTGAGCGAAATTATTTAAATCCTAAATGTAAGAATGTACCGAATCACAAATATTATACCAAAATCCATTTGTATGTATATTTAAAACGAATTTTCAGATATTCCTTTTAAATACATATATATATATATTTATTTGTGACAGGCTAGTGTTTGACCACTATCTCACCTGATGGTAAGTGACGATGTGATCGAAGCTGGTAAACACACTAGACCTGGAATACGCAGGCTCTCAAGGATAACTGCCGGAACACCGTATTTGGCTTGGCGGCAGACTTTCAACTTGATGGTGGTAAGTTACTTTGGTAGCAAGCCAGGCGAGCAGCTCACAGAATGCTCTACCACCTCTCAAAAATATGCACATTCATAAACATAAATATATACACAATCTTTCGCATTTATGAGTTCGATATGCCACACGCTCTGCGTGAATAACTGATATACCTTGATGGATGCGATACCATCCAGTGTCGTAACTGTTTTCAGATCGTGACGTCATCTCCGTTACTTTACCATTTCTTGTTAAGGTTTCTTCACACGAAGCGTATATTGGTTATAAATAGGTACGATTCCTGTCTCAAAATGTACTGAACCAAGTTAAAACTACGTGGTGTGATTTTTTTTTAAACAATATTTTACCTTCATGTATTAATATTATTTATCTTTTTTTTGTTTATTTTTTATGCAGAGTAGTCAAGCATTTGACCACTATCTCACCTGATGGAAAGTGATGATGCGGTCGAAGATGTAACATGCTTGCCTAGAAGATACCTATTTACTCTTGATTTGAAGACTCCCAGATTATGCCCCTCAGGGAACAATGACGCAGGCAATGAGTTCCACTCCTTCGCTGTTCGGATGATGAACGTAGAAGCAAACCGCTTCGAGCGAACTGGAGGTATGTCAACCATAAATGGATGACGTTTGTCAGTTTGTCTGGTTGTTAGATGGTAAAATGGGCATGGTGGAATTAACTCATGTAATTCCTGCGCACACTCTCGAAAATGCAAACGATAGAATACCGATAGACTTGCGACCATACGCCTGTGACCGAGGCTGTGCAATCTGGACTCAATCAGCTTACTATCGCCAATAAGTCTTTTTGCCCGTCGGTCAATAGCCTCAAGACCTTCAAGCTGGTACTTACCGGATCCATCCCAGAGATGGCCACAGTACTCCATACACGATCGGACTTGCGCTTGATATAAGTTAAGAAGCTGGCGAGGTGTGAAGTAAGTTATCTATGAGTTTCGTGTCTTTTATCGCTTTATTAAAATATACATGTTTTTTAAATTATTTATTTGAACATAATCTCGATACCACTTTCAAATTGTTACGGTATTGTAAATGCGCGATAAAAGGCTCAGGCATAAGTAGTAACAGTGGAATTGCTTAATTTAATGCATTTATTTAGCGGATATGAAAAATAATTAGTCTTCCATGTTTTTCTGAAACAAATACGGATACGACTTTCAACCTAATACGGTAATATGAAGGATCTGCAGGATTTAACTCACGGTTGTTTTCTCACATTGTTACGAGACTAGTTTCGGAACAGTCATAGCTCCAGTGGCGACCTCCACCGTATACAGCGACATCTGCCTCACCGTTGCAGAACTGCTTAGACCACCAACTAGCTCGGCGATACTTCGTCCTCGGGAACATCGGACAGCTGTCCCCAAGATCACCGAGTTCGGTCGGAAGTACTTCTAGGATTGATAGAGGCACTTCCGCTGTGGAACATCCACCTTGTCTCTCCTTTCCCTCACCTCCTCTCAGAAGTGTAAATCATCGAGAGTACACCATCCGATCCCGATGACCCACTTCCACACTCCTTCATCGGTCAAGTGGACTGTCCGGCGTCTTGTTGTACATATACGGTAATGTAAATGCACCATAAAAGCTCGGACACAGTGTAACAGCGAAATTGCTCACGGATAGAATATAACATAACGTTATTTGCATAGCAGCACATCCAACGTTACTTGTGCGAACTTACCGATTCGATATGCTATTAGGATGTTCGCTGTTAGACGATTTTGTATCCCATTGTTGAAGAAATATGAGTTAGAATTCCGTAAGGTTATGTAACTGTAGTGACGTAATTATTGTAAATTTTTAGTTTCAGATTAGCTTTTGAGGAAGATTGATGCAAATCTCAAATTTTACAAGCTTTTATTTAGTTGCACCGGTCCCGTTGTCTATTTGTCGGTCTGTGATCAAATCTTGCAAGCTAAATTAGACCGACTTTCCGATGTCCGATTTGACTAAAATTTGGTGTAATTATGTATATTCGGTGACAATACAATGATGTGGTAACATAGAGCTGGTCTGATGATGGACACGGAAGATGGCCATAGGAACTTCTGAACTAAACAAGATAAAAACATCGAATATGGGCTAGTTTGATTCGTCTTGACAAGTTCATAGGGTATATAACTTTTGTCCTTTTTTATTTACAAATGGCTAAAGCTATATTAAAAAAAGCCTGTTTTCACTTTCCATCTGGTGAGATGGTGGACAAAAGCTTGACTATACAACCTAAAAAATATATTTGTAGGCTTAATATTAGGTAATCTAATACTGTCTCTTCAAAATTGTCCTTGTAAAACTTGCTAATTCCTCATATCAACTGCAGACATCTCGAGCCGCTCTGGAACCGCTGGCCTGAATAAATATTTCACCGATTGTCTCGAACATTTATGATTTTCACTTACTCAATCCGATTAGATGGAACGATCGGTACTCGCAATGATCGATAAATCGAATGCCCCATTTGCAAATGGGCAATGTAAGTACCTTTTTAACCAACTTAAAAAAAAGGAGGATCTCAATTTGATTGTTTTTTAAGTGTTACCTTGCCATAACTTCTCTCCAGGTCACCGATTTCGAAATTTTTTTAGTTTGAAAGATGTTGCTTTCTAATTGGTCCCATTTAAATTTGATCAAGATCTGATCAGCAGTTCTTGAAATATCGTCAATAATGCATATTTTGTGGACTACTTTGACGATGTTCTCGTTTACCTAACCGACTTCAAAAGTTACCACATAACTTCTTTCGTTGTGAGCCGATTTTTATGATTATTTTTTTGTTTGAAAGTTGGTGCTTTTCATGTGATCCCATTGAAATTTGATCAAGATTTGACCTCTAGTTTTTGAGTTATAGTCAATAAAGCGTGTTTAATACATTAAATCTGATCAAGGCTTCGAAGATAAAGCGGTGAAGTTGGTTTTTTAAGCTTTGCTTGCGTTTAATTATTTAAAACATTTTTGTAAAAATAAACTCAGTTACGTTTGTAAAGATAGGAGTCTTTAGCAGAGTCCGCCTGGGGCAGTACCACGACATTGTCAGATATTCAACCGCCAAGCAGTGTGCAAACATTACTGTGTTTCGCTTCAATCCGAAACGGCAATGTTTCGCTTCAATCCGAAACGGCAAAGTTTCCAGTGAAATGGATTTAAAGCGACAGGGTTTAAAGCGATTTAAAATCTAATATCCGCAATACTTTGCTGCGCTGGATATTGACCTATCTTCGTTAAAAAAAAACTTTGGGTGACACGGAACTGTGACGTTTACTTTGGCGAGCAATGCTTTATTAAGATCGGGTGCTGTAAGTATAGTCGCGTAAATACAAGCTATTCGTACTTATCTGCGAGTACGATCGATTGATCGGGCGATCGCCTCTTATCGACGGTATCTCTGCGCGTAAACATTTGGACGTACGGCCGCGTGCCTGCGATAGGGTTGTCACTGTCCAGGGTTTAGTATCACCGATTTGTTATTTTTATTTCTTTTTAACCGACCTTAAAAAAAAGAGGACTTTCTCAATATGACTATATATATATACATATTTTATATTTATAGTTATCTCAGAACTTTATTCTAGGTGAACCGCTTTTGATGATTCTTTTATTATTTGAAAGCAGATGCTTCTGTGTGGTCCCATTCAAATTTAATCAAGACGAAGATGGCCAGTAGGTTTGAGTTATAATAAATAAATAAAATAAAATAAAATAATTTTATTTCAGACATGGTCCATACACAAAAATTAAAAAATTACATAAAAATGTTAGACTTACACACCTTACAAAAACTATGTTAGTAAAAATTACATTCATTACGTCATAACATTATTATTATTATTAGCTATATGCAATATATAATCATAGTTGTTTATACATATATAGTTATGATATTGAGTATTATTTAACCCATTCCAGTATCTAATATAACATGAAATATAATTTAGTATATAATAAAATACGATAACTTCTTCTTCTTAGCGTGTCGATGGCAACACTTACACCTTTTTTGCCCAATACTCGGCGACACAAACAGCATCCGGCCTAGCTTCGTACAAGTCTTCTAGCGTGCAAGAACTATGGCTTGCTGACCATGATAATAAATGAGCCATAGTTTGCGGTGACGCTCCACATTCGCATTGGTTTGTGCTTGGGTCGATGTAGCCCCACCTGGACAGATTATCTTTTGATCTGCCCACCTGGGTACGCAGCCTGTTGAGCGCCTTCCAGGTTGGCCAAGGAAGTTTGTGTCCTGGAGGTAGTTTTTCTGCCGTTGGGACAAACGTCGGGAGGGAGAATTTCTCAACCCACAAACTTTCTCTTGCTTTGGAGGCGCCATCTTCACAGGCAGTCACGGATTCAAGAAAACTATTTCTGCTATTTAGCCTTTTGGTGACTGGCCTTTGGTCATGTAGCGGATGTCTGGAATCGGTTTCTTGTTTCCGCTTTTCTACTGCACTGGCTATTTCTCTGCGGACTGCTGGGGGAGCAATGCCTGCCAGTGGGTACAGCATCTTTATCGGAGTCGGTTTCAAATATCCTGTTATATAATACGATAACTGAAAAATATCGACGAAACAGGTCGATTTATGTAGCTAGTTAACAAAATTAGGGCATTATAGAACGACAGGTGAAAGTACATACTTGCTAACTCTGACAGAGAGCTAGACGCCATTCAATTTCAACTTAAGAGGCTGATACCAGAATATCTCCTTAACAAAACGTTGCTAAACGCGCTTTTTTGTAACCGTTTTACACGGGAAACACAAAAAACGATAAAAAAAATATTTGTCGGAATCTATAATGATAAATGAGACATTCTTCTTTATTCATAACATTTAGAAATCTCAGAGAAAAAAAACATCAAATCACATGCAAATTTGATATTTTTATATTCTTGAAACCATTTTGTTCCGTAATTTTATTTCGGAACCCTGTGAAAGTTATATCGTATACGTATACTTACTAGACGACTGATTTTTTCTGCAATTTTTTTTTAAGCATCCTTTCTCGATATTGGAATAAAACCATAAAAAAATCAAAGACCACGTGTGATCTTTCGTAGCCGCCGTAATATAAGTTATATAATATGCGCTTTATGTGAAAAATTGTAACGGGAAAATTGGCTGTAGTTTTTTTCTTTTAATTTTGGCTTCGCAATCTTGTGCATTTAGCCAGTGTCAAGTAATAATATATTTCAAATGTTTTTATATTAAAAGTCCTAGTCACAAGTCACAGTCAAAGTCAAGTAAAAGAGTCAAGATCCAGTAATAGTCATGCCCTAGTAAAGTGGTAGAAACTTTACTAGAACTTCTATTGGAGTTTTGGAGCGAAAGCGAAAATCACGTTTTACAACTTTGTATGACTTGCCTACACTTATGCACGTTTACTGCGTATTGACGATTAATAATCTACCATTATTACACATTAAAACTCAAAGAATCACAGGTTTTGGAAAATTATACAAAATCAACAACGCCATTTTTTCACTTTCGCGGCAATAACCTTGGCTGTAGTTAAAAAAAGAGTTCACATTGACGTATACCTGCCCCTTAAAGCGGGCGCGTTGGAAAGCGGCCCTTGCTGAGAATGCGATTAAAAAATATAAAGCTGAGTCACATTGTGGTAGAGTTGCCTACACCCTCTCTCTGCTAGTTGCCTACACCAGCCCGGTGATGCTGCAGAGGCTGCACACAGCAATGTAGTCGTTCGAAAAAAAAAACAAACAGGTAGGTAGAGTTCTGAGCGATTGGTATTCAATATGTAATGTAACATGTTTATTTATCACAAGACGACCAGTTTGACAACTCAGTTGGCGCAGTGGACAGATCTCCGCCCTCTGAGCCGTGGGTCCTGTGTTCGATTCCCGGCAGGAGCACAATATAATATATAATATAAAATAGGAACATTTTAATTTAGTATTAATCGCAATGTTTACCTCCACCACTTTTCGTCACACAAAAAGGTTGCGGATCAGCATTTCAAAGCTCTCCCATAAAAAAAAAAACACTTCAACGCAAGCAAAGCTTAAAAAACCGACTTCATCGCTTATAATTCGGTTTTGGCTCAACCGATTTTGATAATTTTTTTATGGGAACAAAAATCTCTTTATCATCAAAATCGATTCATAATTGGCGGAGATATCGCTTAAAATACATAAAAAAACATACAGTCGAAAATTGAGAACCTCCTTTTTTGAAGTCAGTTGAAAACAAGATAAATGCATGTACCAGCGAATGTTTGTTCTCATACCATGCTCGCTTAGAGTATAAATAGAGTGATACAAATGCGCGTCCGAATGCTCGAATTTAATGTTACAGTTAGATAGTGTGCACTCAGCATTACACGAAAGCAAACACGATACTGCTTTTGAAACACTTTGATTCGATTGTCTGAAAGGAGGAAACGAGTTTATTTTAATTCCTCTTAACTCGATGGATTAATGTGAATTCGGTGTTTTACAAACGGATGTGTCCGAGCAGGAAATGGACTGGGAAATAAAGATACTCGGTGACATCGAAATGTCCGAAGATTGTTATAAAACCTTTCTGAAGTTTGCATGAAAGCTGATTTCGTTTTAAAACAGAATTTAATGGGATCCTTCGAAAATGTTAAAAGTTATTTAAATCACACTAATATTACAAATGCGATGGTATGTTTTATTAAGGACTAGTTGACCCGGCGAACTTCATACCGCCAATTGTCTGTGGTCAAATATTCAAAAACATCTCCTGTTTGACAGGTACGAACAGTTTGTATAGGAAAATAAAATACTACTTTTACTAATTTTATTGCAATTTCTTTATATTTTCTCACCTTTTAAACCTTCCATGGACTTCCACAAATATTTCAAGATCAAAATTAGCCAAATTGGTCCAGCCATTCTCGAGTTTTAGCGAGACTAACGAACAGCAATTCATTTTTATATATAACGCAACCGCATTCACACTCACAGCCCCACACTAAGTTCAAAGACTTGTATCGTGGGTGCCGGAAACATTCACATCACACACACATTTACACCCAGAACCAGAAGCACAAATATCCCTTGTGAAGGAATTTGTGCTCCTGCCGGGAATCGAACCCAGGACCCACTGCACAGAGGGCGGACAGCTGTCCACTGCGCCAACTGGGTCGTATTTTTATATATAAGATTTATACGTACATATATACGTATAAATTACTCATGGTTGTTTTCTCGCATTGTTACGAGACTAGTTTCGGAACAGTCGGTGTTTCTTCATCAGTCTCGTGCGTGTACCGTCCGACGTTACCGAGTATTAACACATAAGCTCCTTTTTAACTTGATTAACGCGGGTGAAAACGCAGGGATATGCTAGTATTTAATACGTTTTTTTATTGATTTTTCAATTGATACATCGCCGATTGCATCGCTTACGATCAGTTGTAAGACCGCAGTACAATTATTGCATAAATGTCTCCAAGATATAATACTTTTTAACCGAATTCAAAAAAGGAGGAGGTTCTATTCATGAAAATGGCTGATAACCACCTTTAAATTGTTATTGGTCCTAAATGGCAATTCGAAATGAAAAATGATAAAAGAAAGCTAAACATGATTTACAAAATACCTATTCAATAATACCCCACTTAATATACATTGTTGACTTTATTCATTTATTTCACAAAATGGCGCTTGGTTGTCGCCTTATTGAATTTTGATCAAGACAAATCGATTGACGTAAGAATTATCAAAATCGACCCAGGCGTTTGGTCTCTAGAATGTCACAAAAGACAAACACATACATACGCTAATGAACCCGTTACCCTCCTTTGTGCAATCGGGTGTTCCTTTGTGCAGTAAAAATACACACATACTTTGTTGAAGTTCAAAATAGATTAAAATATGTTGAAGACTTATTTCAGTCAATTCCATCTTTTATTACAAGCTTTTATTTATTTTACTTTACTTTACTGAAATATTGTATACACGTTTAGTATGGATGACAATACATGGTTACTTAGCTGTGTGACGTCATTCTAAATCCAACATGGAGGAACACCCAAAATAGCGGACAAGTTATTTTTAATGCATTCCTCCAATATGGGTATTAAAAGAAAAGGGGTTGCTCAGAATAACTCAAAAATAAAGTGACGTCGCTCTAAATCTAATATGGCGGACTTCTAAAAGCTGGTTTTGAAAATATTTATTTAGAACGAAAATATCGAACGTTGTACTAAGCTAACCATCAGTCTTTGATCATCACAATACTTACAAGGAACACTCCTCAATACCTTACCTTATCTTTTACACCTTTCATTGGTCTCTGGTCTCGTACCACCTCTTGTCTTCGTATACACAGTGGCACCTCATTGACAAGTGATCTACCAGTTTTACTACCCGTATTGTTTTGGAACGTTAAGACTGTTGTTGTGGTTCGAATGGATTGAATGTGTGGCGTGTGGGGCCTCTTTGCAAGCGGTAGCAGATTTTGGAGAGGTTCTTATTTATTTATTTATTACAAGTACTCCATGTTATAGTGTAACGACTCAGAATTGGAGATGAAGTCTGAGACTAAACTCTCCTCCTGGCGTAGTCAATGAGAATGTTACTATTGCAACTTCCGTGCAGGCGGTCTTTCTACATCTTGCTATTTCATTTTACATAGCTCCCTCTCGTTTATTCTTCAGCTGAAACCGACCAATATCATATACCCTGAATGGTAAGCGTCACGCTTGCCATTATTAGGGTATATATTTTTATTTTATTCATTTACACCTGCAGTCCATACCTGAACTTGAACTCTAAAACATACTCATCAGCTACAATTTTAAAGGCAAACCAAATGGAGCGTCTGTCCATTATTATTTTAAGGTATATAATATTTGAATACGTGCTCTTTAATAACACATTCTATGTGATGTGACTGAAGGCAGTAATTTGTGGAATTTGAGCAGGTTTGATGGTTAGATAATTAGCATACATAAAGTGTTGTAGAGCAGTTTCCGGTGCGTAGCTGGGAACGGACTTGCTGCGCGTAAAAAGCATCTTAGGTTTTTTAAATCGCTAAACGCTATCAATCGGTACATAATTGTGCTTCTTTCCACGCATGTTCATTGTTCAATCTGTCAATCATGACACGGGCAAAATAATGCGATAGGATTGTGCCCAATACCTAAATGTCAATATTAACATTAGGGGAGACCCACATTCTTATTCTAAGTAAGTACTTCCTGCATTATTATTCATGTTTTGAATATTTGTAGATATAGCCGGGTGCAATAACACTCTTAATTTTCAAACTTATCTTATTACAAATCGAAACCGATTTGTTGCATTTAGTTGCATTTTTCCCGTTTTAATTTAAAAATAATAGCTAAACATTGCGTGATTTTTTTAATCAAACTACTATCTATTTATCCATGTGTGAGCACTTTTTATTAAACTATTTCAATCAAAGAACTATCAAAAAGTCTATATGTACCTATTACCTCAGTTTATCATCTCAATTGAAGTCGTAATTGTATCTTAGAATTCAATATTCCATCCATAAATTATTTCAAATGAAAGTTATTTTAATCAATTACTTTCATCTTTGTATATATTTATGTTCGATTCGCTGTAAAAATATGTTATTAGATTAATTATGATCTATGACTTGTATTATTTGACTTATATCTTCAGGCGGTATTCAAGCATGTATCCGAGTAAATTTAGGTAGGTTCTACCTACGTACTTACTACCTACATACAACGATAATATTTTCGATTATCAATATTACAAAATGAGGCTTATTTACGATTTATACTCAAAAAAATTAATTATGAACTTATTAAGCTTGCAAATCAAATTAGATAATTTTTTTGCCAAAATACATGTAAATAGAGATCTAAATGTTATTTTGCCATAACATATTCAGTCTTCAAGCAGATGTGCAAATGATGATTTCTACGTCTACTAAAAACATATTATACATTGACACTCACAGCTCCAACTAAAATCAAAGACTTGTATCGTGTGTGTCAGAAACATTTACGTATCACACATACAATAAATTTACATCTTAACAAGAAACACAATTTTCTGAAATCGTGGGTAGGCGGAGTGCGAGGTGTGATTGTGTGTGTGATGTGAATGTTTATTCATATCACACCTTGCACCAGAAACACTAATTTCCTTGAGAAATACTTGTATTACCAATGGGAATCGAACCCGATACCCGCTGTTTACGGCGGACGCGCGCTAAAATAAGCCACCGGAGCAGTTCTAATTTTAAAATTGAGAAACATAAAGGAGTAAATTTTCAGCTTAGAAGATTTCTCGATCACAGTTATCGATATAATAAAGTTAATTACATTCCACAACAAAGTATAATAACAATCTTAACGTTAATGCAACATAGAGGATGTGGTCGGAGACCGGCGAAGTTTCATATCTCAATAATTACAGGAAGCTGGAAAATTGCTTCTAATGTCGGTGTGTATATTTTACATGAGCTTGACGGATGGTGCTGTCGTGACGTAGAGTTTTTATCATGTCCGTATTGAAAAGTTATAACTCGGTTTTTTATACTCGATACGCAAGCATTTGACTACTATCTCACCTGATGGAAAGTGAAGATGCGGCCGAAGATGTAGCATGCTTGCCTAGACGTTACCTATTCACTCACTTCAAGACTCCCAGATTATATAGTTCGAGGAACGAAGCCGCGGGTAATGAGTTCCACTCTCTTTACTCCTTCACAGTACGGATGTTAAACGTAGAAGCATAACGCTTCGAGCAAACTGGAGGTCAACCATAATATCAGTCTTACTTATAAACCCCTCTTAATTTTTAATCAGTTGCTTAGCAACAGTTTAACAAAAATTTCACTCATAAACGCGATTTAGCGTTAAGTAATGCTTAAATAGTTGTCAAAATTAAACACCGCCATTGCCTAGTTTAAATTTGCTAAGAGGCAAGATGGCGGGACTGATATATTTCAATAATAATTGTGTCAAAACTTTTTACGTAAGGCGCAAAATTGTTTACTTCGACAACCGTTGAATGTCACCTGTCTTAGATTTTCATTTCAATAGATTAATAAAACCAAATTTTTGACAGCTGTATTCGTATAATTTCACTTTTAGTCGACTATTTTGGTTATAATCTATGGCGATCGTGTACATTTCTATTATTTTCGATTCTCTGTGTGTTTCTCAACTAAGCAGAGCCTAACTAATGTTTATGAGGGAAAAAAAGTTAATCATTGATTATGGACTTAAGAGCTGCTTAACTAAGAGGTGGCTAAGCATTGCTTAGCGACATTTTTATAAGTAAGACTGTATATGGATAACGTTTGACAGTTTGAATTGTCGTTAGATGGAAGGTAATATTGGAATTTTTGAAAGTAATCTTTTCAGCGAAATATATAAGATCATAAAGTGACTTCACATATATAATATGAACTCTCCGTTGGCTTAGTTAGATACGTGTCCCTTCTAAGTCTTAATCGGGTTCAATTCCCAGTGGGAGTCACACAAGTTTTCTCCCCAAGGGAAATTTGTGTTTCTGGTTCTGGGTGTGATTTTGTGTGTGATGTGAAAGTTTCCGAAGTCAATGTACCCACTGTATTTTCTTATTAAAAATAAGATTTATTAGATATTAATTTCATTGTGCATACATGAACATTAGTTATATACATAAACGTCAAATAAGGACAGAAATACCCTGTATAATAGAGTGAAGCATAATATTTTTTATGTATGTTCAGAGATTTCTCCCCCATTTGTGGACCGATTCTTAAAATTTTTTTTTTTTTTGGTAGATTATACTTCTGAGGTGGTCCCATATAAATTTTTATTGAAATCGATCAAGCCAAAACCAAAATATAAGCGGTGAAGTCGGTTTTTTTAAGCTTTGCTTACGTTTAAATTATTTATTTATGTAACATAAAGACACTTAAGTAGATACTGGCCTCGATTCTGATGTACACTCACTAAATTACATTTAAACTATCCCTGTCTCTTATAAAATAGAAACACAAGACAGAGATAGCATACATTTTAGTGCTGTCAAGCTACTCGTAGTTTATCAATTAAAATATGAACAGCAGAAGCAGAAAGGCGCGTGTTTTTAGTCAACACCAATAACATACTCGACTAAGCTTGCATAGACATCAAGTTCTGACTAACTTGACAGCACTAAAATGTAAGCTATCTCTGTCTAGCGTTCCTATTTTGTAAAAGAAGGAATAGTTTAAATTTAATTTAGTATGTGACTTCAGAATCAATGCCATTAACTATAGAATTAGTTTTGCCGCGAAAGTGAAAAAATGGCGTTGTTGATTTTGTAAAATTTTCCAAAACCTGTGATTCTTCGAGTGTTAATGTGTAATAATGGTGGATTTTTAACCGTTAATACTTAGTAAACGTGCATAAGTGTAGGCAAATCATACAAAGTTGAAAAACGTGATTTTCACCTTCGCTCCAAAACTCCAATAGAAGTTCTAGTAAAGTTTCTACCACTTTACTAGGGCATGACTTGACTACGACTGGACCTTGACTTTGACTGTGACTTGTGACTAGGACCTATAATATGAAATACACTTGAAATATATTATCACTTGACACTGGCTAAATGCAAAAGATTGCGAAGCCAAAACTAAGGAAAAAAAAAAACTATAGAATTTATGGACCATTACTAAAATATGATCTAAAACTAAATATCAAGCTCGGCTCGCACTTGCCATAATTCAGATTCGAAACTTTCGAATCATATTACAAGCAAAATAAAAAGTCAGAAAGCAAATAGATAATCATTTCCACGAAATAATCATCAAATAACTTTCCTAAACTAAACTAAACATCGTCAAATACCCGTTATGTCAGACGACAGCGTTCGCAAGAAGAATGAACGATCGTCCAGATCTGTATCAGCAATTTTATTGAGCCCAGCCTCTCGACTGGTGTTTTCACTTAAATCCATTTAGATAGATATCTGATATAACAATCTGTTAATGCTTTTCGAAAAGTCGATTAAATAAACATAGTGATATCGATATTGTAGTAATTTTTAAGTTTATGAGGTTTCTTTAGATAAGTTTTTGCGGTTCATACAATTGGAAATTTTTCTTCACGCGTGCATCAGTTAGGATTAGGATATTGTATGTAGCACTTATTATTGACCGAGCGCCCGCGAAACGCGAGCGTGTCCGTTTCAGCTTGGGCAAAATTGATTCTGCATGTCCAGCGGATTTCCGTTTGTTCTCCTCTACAGGTCGCTTTTCTCAACTGATTTTCGAGATATTTTGTAAGTTATATATATAGATTTATCTATAATTATATAGATTTTTTTGTCGATTCAGTTTTTAGAAAATTGTTATGTAAATAAAATTTGTTGAAAACGTAAAAAACATTTCGAAAAATACGCGAGGTCTTCAGCTCACAGATCTAATGTGTGTGGGTGTGTGTATATACCTTATATGTTTCAAAAATATTAATAGATTTATATTATGTGTTCATACTGTGTTTAATACTACGTTAAATATTTTTTGGGAATGTGGTTGTCTAATTGAAGCTAGTTTTAGTGAGTCAACTTTGTAGTTTTGTCTAAAACGCATTCTATACATACGTTTAAATATATCTAGTAGGTTCGTAGGTAGCTTCTAGCTATTGCGAATAGCAGTACGACCTGGGCGTAACTTTTTTGGGTTTTGGTTCCGCACGATACGTGCATTTAGCTTGCTTCAAGAAAAAGTTTTAATTAAAGTCAAAGTCATGTACGAGTAAAAGAGTCTGGAGTGGTTGAAACTTTACAAGAAGTTTTGGAGTTGTAGAGCAAAATCACTTATTAAGTATTTGCATATGAACTATTAACGATTAAAAAACCTAATAATCCACCATAAACATTGGTTTAAGAAAATAACATAAATTCAACGCCATTTTTCACTTTCACGGCAAAACTACACACATATAAATAGGTAGCTTCGTAATACGAAGCTACCTTAGCTGACATTACTACATGCGTAGAAATGTCAACGATGAAATAAGATGAAAGCAGGAGGTTAACCGACAGATGGAAAGCTAGTTCAAGGCATTTATCAAACAAAATGAGTATTCCTTTTACGTCCGCCACAATAACCACTAACGCCAATAACGAAAGGGAAATCAATTGCGGAGTATGCAACAATTCGTTTTCTACATTGAGCTATGTGATTGAGATGTTTTTATTGTACAGGAAAGAGGTGATGTTTGTTGACCGAATCTTATGTATTTTTTTGTTATCTTTGATAGGCAACCATTACACCACTATCTCATCTTATGGAAAGTGACGATGCGGTCGATGATGGAGCAAGCTTCATTTTCTACATTGAGCTATGTGATTGAGATGTATTTATTGTACAGGAAAGAGGTGATGTTTGTTGACCGAATCTTATGTATTTTTTTGTTATCTTTGATAGGCAACCATTACACCACTATTTCATCTTATGGAAAGTGACGATGCGGTCGATGATGGAGCAAGCTTCATTTTCTACATTGAGCTATGTGATTGAGATGTATTTATTGTACAGGAAAGAGGAGATGTTTGTTGACCGAATTTTATGTATTTTTTGTTATCTTTGATAGGCAACCATTACACCACTATCTCATGTTATGGAAAGTGACGATACGGTTTATGATGGAGCAAGCTTGCCTAAAAAATATATATTCACTGTCGGCTTGAAGAGACCAAGATTGCATTTATCTGGGCACAAAAATTTTGGTGTTCCACTCCATTTTATAAATGGATTGTAAAATAAATATAATCAAAATATATAGAATAACAACTTGAGTAACAACCGGCTGGGACTCTTCATTTTTAACCGACTTCAAAAAAAAGAGAAGGTTCTCAATTCGACAGTATTTTTTTTTGTTAGTGTTACTTCAGAACTTTTTTCTAGGTGAACCGATTTTGAGGATTTTTTTTTTATTTGAAAGCTAGTGCTTCCCATGTGGTCCCATTTATATTTGATCAATCTGACCAGTAGTTTTTGAGTAATCCCCAATAATGCGTATTAAATTCATTTAATCTGATCAAGGGTTTTTTTTAAACCTTTGCTTGCGTTTAGTTATATGTAGATGTATCGATATTGATTTTCATATCCGATTTTGCTTTTTGAAGGTACTATTCCGGCTGGATGGGTCAAGAAATTAATAAACGAAAAAATAAACCCAAACGACGGGATAAGACCTGGTACCTACATTTTTATTTATTTAAACATCATATTTCTATTAGATAATGTAATATATAAAAAAATCCTGAAATAATATATTCGGATCTAGTTGTCTCCCGCGGCTTTGCTTGCGTAAATTAAGTAGCCTATGTGTTAATCCCGGGTATAAGTTATGTACATTCTAAATTTCATCTAAATTTTTTAAGCCGTGACCGCGCGAAGAGAATACAAACATTAGTACTTACACACAAACTTTCGCTTTTATAATGTTAGTGTGATTATTTTGTCAACGTGCCTCCCAGATAGAGATGGGAAAAAAGTATTAATGGATTCATTCTTAGTTTAATCAAATACGATTTTATCAAATAAGATTTTTTTATTAAGGTTTCCTAAAAATAGCAAAAACGCTTACACACTCACACTAAGTTCGATGACTTGTGTCGTGGGTGTCGGAAACATTCACATCACACACACAATCACAACCAGAACCAGAAACACAAATTTTCATTGGCTAGGCAATTTGCACTATTGTTACAGGCTTTTCAGCTTGGCGTAACTGAATAACACCAAACTTTTAGACGGATCCAAATAATGTGTCACTTCTAAGAGTACCTTTATGTACACGTTATAGCTCAAAGGTACTCTATTACTAAAGCAGGTCACTAAATAAAGGGCACGCTCCGTCAAAAGATGACGAGAAACAATAATTTTGATAAGGCAGATGAAAACAGACTAAAATTACGTTGTCCAATCTGGGTGGCCATCAGAAAGTCAAGTGGGTACTTTTCAACTGATGGTAGCGACGGTAGCCTCGTGTGTTTGTTTATTTTTCTACCGACTTCACTAAAAAGGAAGAGGTACTCAATTCGACTGTATTTTTTATGTTTATCATATCGTCTTCCACGTGATCTGATTTTAAAGATTCTTTTGTTTGAAAGCTGGTGCTTTACCATTGGTCCCAATGTAATTCGGTCAAGATCTGATCAGTCGTTTTTGAGTTATCGTCAATAATGCGTGTTTAATACATTGGATTTGATCAAGGTTCCGAAGATAAAGCGGTGAAGTCGGTTTTTTTAAGCGTTGCTCGCGTTTAATCAATAGTAACTTACAAGTTACTGAAATTGTTCCAAAATTATAAATCAAAATAATAAAAAGTAATTATACCAAAACACCTTTTAGCGTTTGTCACGGCTCTGCTAATGCCTAACAAAGGAAATAAAATCCCTGAGTTTAAGTTAATGCTTAACAATAAGTAATAATACAATGTCAATACAAAAGTTTATTTGGTAATATAAACGTTGATTTAATAATAATCAATTTTAAAAAAACACTAATAAAAGTAAAAACAATTCAATTAGGTATTGCCAATGAAGTAAGACAAATTTATAACGCCACATTTAAATTATAATTGATATTTTAATAATTTTATCATACACGGCATTCGATCGAAATTGTCGACCTCTCCTAGGTGTGAACATGATTATATGCTTAGATGTATGTTCGATGCTCTTCGGGATGAGTTTACGTCTCGAGATTGCGACATAAATTCATCCAGCAAATTGAACAAGTTTGCGTAGGAAAGAAAAACCGCTGGACCCAACTCACATAGTAAATACCAAGCAGTTTAATGTTATTTCAACACCGTCTAACATAAATAACGTAACACTTTCATCTTCAACAGAATGCAATTAATTAGGCCATGGAAATGTAAATTGCAATTGCCTGGGTTCGCAGCATTTCGCGGTTCGCAATGCCATAGGTTAATATATTGCAAGTGATTTAGGTAAGCTCATTACAGTGTGAGCGCACGAAGTGTAGGTAATGGGCTTTGTAAATTATGTATTGCCTTTACTGGTGTTGCTGGGATGGCAGAGAGTAACAATACATCATAGAGATAAGGATCAAAAGCTGTGAATCAAAAAAGGCTTCCCAAAAAGATGGCGTCTAGCTGGAGGCTGGTTAAAAACTCTTTTGCCAAATCTATTTACAACACGGATTCACATGTGAGTTCATGTTCTGCAGACCTTCACTCATAGGGATAGGAACAAAGAAATAATTATAGAGATATGCTACAAATAATCGAAATGTTTATAAAATACCTAAAACGATTCATAACATCCAAATGTATATCATATAGAAGAATACTTACAAGACGTAATATAATTTATTACATCTTGTAAAAAGGATAAAATAAACGATTAATAACAGGTCAAAAGCTTTGAAGCTAGATTCCCTTAAAGGTCGAACCATCCGCATGCAAGGAACCCTGGCCTCGGTGCGTGAGTCTAGACTCACACTTACCTTTTTTTTTTTTTATTTGTGACAGGCTAGTGTTTGACCACTATCTCACCTGATGGTAAGTGACGATGTGATCGAAGCTGGTAATAAACACACTAGACCTGGAATACGCAGGCTCCATACCTAGCCTAGTTTACGTATTAAGTTGAAATAGTAGTTTGTTTTGTTTACGTATTAAGTTGAAATAGTAGTTTGTTAATTTTAAATTAAAACGGGAATTAGCGTGACTTACGCGTTGTCGATATCTATATCAACAATTGCTTAGGCTTCATTTGATTCGATTAGATTCACAGTAAAAATTAGTTCTTGCCTATATATAACACCTATCTTTAATCCAAATATAACCTGCAGAATACTTTTCAATATTAGCACTATGCCTGGTAATATTGTTTCACATGTCGTTTCCAACGGATGACCAGCGCTGGTTGTTTTCAGCCGGCAATACTCTGAGTTGGGGTCAGCTTGTAGTAAAAAGCTGTTATTTATTGTCCTTTTCTATGTTATAATGCCCATTTTGTTTCTTTTTACCCCAAATAATGTCTATGTCCATGTCTTTACTCATTACTAAGAGAACATTTCGTAATCATTTAGTAAAGTAAAGTAAACATGTTATTTATTGACATATTTTTTAACATTGTGTATTTAATCCATAGACTTTTGAACTAGTGAGTACACTGTATTTCAGATGCCAGAGGCTTCTCCCAATGGTGACACTGATTTATGTCTATTTTTATTATATGAACATTTATATTATATAGTTACTTATAGATATAGATCTGTTAGTAATGTGTATGTGTGTCAATTTTATAGCGCATTTTTTTAGATATACCTTCTTTACTTATCTAACCTATTTGTAAGTCCATTGAGTCCGTAGATCGTGTCGTTTGTCACGAAAAGTGCGTATACACCGGCTGTCTAACATTTTAACGTCAACACTAAGCAAATACGCAACGCACCTTCCATTAAGTTACTGTGGAATGTGTTACGTAACCCTCTCTCGGTACAATATTTGAAAACAAAAAGAAGTAATGCTTAGCCGAGACGCTTTCAATGATGTTGTGGAAAGCAGAAATAAAGCTTAGGCAAAATCTTATCAATAAATCTTTCGTCTATCTTGAGAGCAAATTAACCGATTGTAACTGTAAAGTGTGATGGTTTACATCGCCCTGGCAACAGATCCATTGACTTAACTTAAAGTATTCGACAACAAACTCTTCTTATCACACCTAGAACCAGACGGGCGTCTAAATCCCCTAAACATAGGTAGTTTTCCGATCATAGTAGCAAGACGAGACTACATCTGGTACTTAATAGATTTTAATACGACTCAAGTTAGTTTTAATAGAAATATGCTGCAACGTTCAATAATAGAACAGCAAAAGTATTAGCCGTCATCTGTATTTTCCGTAAAGTACAATTTGGGTGTGTTCAAAAGAAAAGTGAATAGGTATATACACCTACCACCTTAGAGTACATCGTCATTTTCCATGGTGTGATTGCAGTAAACGTTTGCGTATCAGATATAGAAAAAAACAAAAACAAATTTTTAATAAATTTAAATTTAAAAATAGTTCATTTGTAGTAAAAAAATCAAGCTAGTTTGCATTATCCGTTGTAGTCCGTGTCAGGGTACTGTGTTGTAACTTTATTGTACCAAAACCGCTCACTCTTCTGTACAAGTGCTATCTATCGCGGTATCGAACGAATAGAAAATTATATAAATTGCTTCTTGTAATACGCGATTGCTTTCGACTCTCCGTTATGGTTTATTCGTGAACAATTATATGGAAATATGATTTTTATTATGATCTAAGTGCACGTCGAGATTGAGATGCGATATTTTTCGTAAGGTCGAAAGGTTCTGAGACAACTAATAACAGGTCTCTGAATGTAATAATTATTGTAGAGAGCTTTCGAAAAGCTAAATTAGTGCTTCGTAAATTAGACAGAATGAACATCCACAACAAAATATTCTATTTGCATAAGTTTTTTGATTTGATTGGATTAAGAAATGAAAATCTGTAGGTACCTAAATATGAAAAAATCGGCAGAAATATAACAAATAAAGTAGTAGAAAATAGTCGATAAAAACGAAACTCGGCATACCGACTTTATTATGTAGGTACACTAGCAAAGTGAGTTGATATTTTTTACGTGTTTCAAGCCGTATACAACATAAATTATGTGAAATACTCACGATAGTTTAAATTTCAAAAATCAATAAGTAGTTGGAGCCGTACATTTTCAGTTGCTCTAATTAAGAAAATACTTGATGAGCTTTCTTTATATGTTTAGGGTAGTATGCTCCTGCTACAATTATTATCCCATGCCCGTTTTACCATCTAACAACAAGACAAACTCAAACATCATCCATATATGGTTCACATACCCCCAGTTCGATCGAAGTGTTTCGCTTCTACGTTAATCATCCGAGATTGTAATAAAATGCTAGCCTATCGAGCATAAAAAAAATATATTAACTGATACTTTTTTATTCTAATTGAGATGGTATGTGTGCCCGCGCTTGTTTATGTAAACATAAACGCTTTCACACTCACAGCCCCACACTAAGTTCAATGACTTGTGTCGTGGGTGCCGGAAACATTCACATCACACACACAATCACAACCAGAACCAGAAACACAAATTTTCCTTGGGGAGAAAAACTTGTGTTCCCGCCGGGAATCGAACCCGATACCCCTACTTAGAAGGCGAACGCTCACCCAACTTAGCCAACGGGCAGTTCATACAATCACAAATTGGTCATGAATCAGGTAAGTATCCTATGTCAGTCTTCATTATTTAAACAAACGGTTCTTAAATATATTTAAAATCGGTGCAGCCGATTTTAGCAACACGATATATAACAATTGCATCTGAATTTAAGCGACGATGCAATCGTCGATAGAGCACATATCCTTAATAGATACGTATTCTCACGCGGCTTAGACTTATGGGAGTTCTTTATAAAGTATGCAAATTCTTACCGCCATATGCTTTAATGTCCACTTAACTATCATCAGGTAGCGTCTATTTGTCACTGCTGTAAGTAGCAGCTGACTAATAAATAATACATCTCAGGCGACTAGTTAGTTATTAGCAACTCTTCCGCAGGTCGCTAGCACGATAGACATACTAAGCAGCAGTTCAATAACAGATAAGGGGGATAACTAGCAAACTTTTCGCGCAGTTTAGCAGAGTGTAGAGTTTCTGCTTTTTATTACAAGCTTAAATTTTTTAGCTTGCACTGTATGTATGTTTGTTCAGGTGGAATCTTGCAAGTCGATTTTAAAGCAGATATCTTCAACCGATAAAGATGAATTTTTTACCGACTTCCCTAAAAAGGAGGAGGTACTCAAGTCGAATGTATTTTTTTTTTTTTGTGTGTTACCTCATAACTTCTTTCCACGTAAGCCGATTTCGAAATTTTTTTTTTAGTTTGTAAGATGTAGCTTTCTAATTGGTCCCATTTGAATTTGATCAAGATCTGATAAGTAATTTTTGAAATATCGTCAATAATGCCTATTTTGTACGCCTACTTTGACGATGTTCTCTTTTAACCGACTTCAAAGATTACCTCATAACTTTTTTCGTTGTGAGTCGATTTTGTTTTTTTTTTTTTTCATTTGAAAGCTGGTGCTTTTCTTGTGGTCCCATTGAAATTTGATTTCTAGTTTTTGAGTTATAGTCAATAATGCGTGTTTAATACATTAAATCTGATCAAGGTTCCGAAGATAAAGCGGTAAAGTCGGTTTTTTTTAAATTTTGCTTGCGTTTAATTATTATTTTCACGTTTAGTTCGGATAACTATATGCATGTAAATTTTTGTAACATTCTTTAGATAATTGAATTACCTGAATAAATAGAAACCAAATTTATTTTAAATAATATATATAATGGTTCTCCCGTAAAATAATTATTTGATTTAACCTTAAGAGGCACTAAGAAGGGGCTCTGATCTATACGTTTATCTCTTTTTAATGTAACGCGAGCAAATAGCTCGTCCGAGTTTTTACACCTTCGGTTTAAATAAATGTTTGTATTGTTTTAACAGGGTTTTTTTTAATGCTAAATAGGCAAGCATTTGACTACTATCTCACCTGATGGAGAGTGATGATGCGGTCGAAGATGTGACATGCTTGCCTAGAAGATACCTTGAATAGGTAGCTCTTCAAATCACGAAACTTCGAGCGAACTGGAGGTATGTCAACCATAAATAGATGACGTTTGACAGTTTGTCTGGTTGTTAGATGGTAAAATGGGCATGGTGGAATTATATCATGTAATTCCTGCGCACACTCTCCAAAATGCAAACGATAGAATACCGATTGACTTGCGACCATACGCCTGTGACCGAGGCTCTGCAAGGGTAATCGAGGGTAATCCTACTAATGTTATAAATCCGAAAGTTTGTGTGTAAGTGTGTAAGTATGTTTGTTCCTTCTTAACGCTTTAATGGTTGAACGGATTTGGATGAAATTTGCTTGAACACAGCTCATACCTAGGATTAACACATAGGCTACTTTTTAACTTGATAATACGGGTAAAGCCGCGGGGCACGGCTAGTATAGTATAAATATAACTTCACTTCTGTTGAACAGCTCACATATTATGTATACCGTATCAGCTGCGTGTGAAATCCTCATTAACGGCTCACAGGTGAGTTCGCAACGCGTCTGGAATAAATCCGTTTGCTGCTAAATAGTCGTGCATCGATCATAGTAAATGTGGCTGGGAGTGGATTCTGGTTCGGCTTCGATCACGATTCGATTCTGAACGAAAACTGG
Source organism: Lomographa bimaculata (assembly GCA_948107665.1). NCBI lineage: Eukaryota > Metazoa > Arthropoda > Insecta > Lepidoptera > Geometridae > Lomographa > Lomographa bimaculata. Next base: position 7,753,947 of record OX403604.1, on the reverse strand, counting down.
AACGTAAATTTCATGTTTGAGAGTAAAAGACGCTTTTACAAAACTCCAATAGAAGATCCAGTAATTGTTCTACCATGGTTGGATATTTTTAAGATTTATTGCACCAATACTTCATTTAAATTTTTTTGATTTTACAAACTCAGCAATATGTCACACTAAAATTGTAATTAATAAAGTCAATTTTAACGCATGTAATTCCTCTTTCCAAAATATACCTAAACAATAGAATACCTATAAAATCTAAATCAATATCGTTTACTCACATGGGCCCCAAAGAGGCACTCAGGAAAGTTAATGGCTCTGCTGAACTAAACTAAAATTACAGCTATCTAGAGAAGAACCTGGCAAAAAACTAGTAGGATAGGCTTACGACCTTACGTCAGCGAGCGAGCTTCTTTATTTGGACTCTACTAACCTACTATCGCCAATGAGTATTTTCGCTCTTCTGTCAATGGATTTGAGCTAGAACTCGTACTTGGGGGAAGAATAAACGCCTTCACACTCACAGCCCCACACTAAGTTCGATGACTTTTGTTTTGAGTGCCGGAAACATTCAGATCATAGACACAATCCCACGCAGAACCAGAAACAAACTTCCCTTGGGGAAAAAACTTTTGTTTCCACTGGGAATCGAACCCGATACCCGTTGCTTAGAAGGCGAACGCGCACCCAACTTAGCCAACGGGCAGTTCAACAGAGTTTGCTAATCTTCTAGAATAAGTCATCCAGCACCAGCCCTTGGCAGCAGCGCGTACGCACATTAATAAGCGAGACAAGGGCCGTGTTACAGACGATTAATGTTCAACATCTCATCGAAAGCGCGCTCAGCATTGACTGTATGATAATTTACACTTACCATTAGCTATCGGGGGACCTCTATACTAGCGTCTCTTTTATACAACAGCGTTTTTAAAGCATGTGTGAATATAATTATTAGTTCATAAGTGTTTCACTGTCATTGTTATTTTTTTTTTGCTACGTGTCGAAATAAATTATTTTTCTTTCTTTCTTTCAATACAATAAAAATATATATATATATATATATATCGTATCAGTACCTAGGTTTCCACGACACGGGCCTTGAGCCTAGTGTGGTGCCAAAGTCTAGTGTTTAGATCTAATTTTAATAAAGCTATCAAACGCTAATAAATTAATAATCATAATAATATGTTACATGGAATCGTTACAATCTTAATATTAGTAAATTATAAGTGAAATTAGCATATTTGTCAAAATTGATCTTATGTTATTAATTGTAATTAATAAATAATCTTTAATCATTTATTCATAAACTCTTTACTGACACCAAAAGACAAATGCAGCTTACAATATAGGTAAAATAATAAACTTATTAATATAGGTAAAATGGGTGATCTCTTCCGGACAACCTTTGGGTGGAAATATAAACAAAAAGTGAAAGTAGAGAGAAGTAATGGTGGCGCGATAAAATGAATGAGAAAGATTATAAAAATAATAATAATACTAACATTTTAAACAATACTACTATTAAAAATAACAGAATATCTAATTAAATAATCTTACAAAAAATAAATAAATAATTACATATAAGTACCTATAATACATATCATTTAACCTACCCAATTCACATTCAGTAATGTTTAGATATTGTACTGATATTTTTTTTTATTTGAGTTTTAATGATTTCTTCACACAGTTGATGAATTTATTTTATAAAGAAGTATTTATAGAGTAAACGTATGCAGTAACCTCCTGTTTTGCAATATTCCTTTACTGAGTATTAATGGTTCATAATTAATCCACCATTGTTATACATTAACACTTATATCACAAGTTTGGGAAATTAATACAAAACCAACAACGAAATTTTTTCACTTTCCCGGCAAAACTCACAAGCGCCTTTAGTTTAGAACTTGATGCGGGATATTGTTTCAAGTATTTGGTATTTTGTTATAGATTTTAATGCAATACTCTTTTTAAATCAAATCTAATCGTTTATTTGCCAGAATACACAAAGTGACACAATATAATCAGTCTGCAACCAGCCGTGGAATGATAATGTCTAGTCTAATTTACTGAAAAAAAAAAGGGTTGCACTCCGGGAGTGCCGACAGAAGTGAAAACTTGAACAATAACGTTGTAAACAGCAGGAGGAGGCATACATTTTCGCCGCGCGGTAGAAAGAGAAGGGGATATTACTTCCTCTCCTTCGTCTTACGAATTTTCCGTCTTACGAATTTTTGATCAGGTCACGTGTCCTGACGCGAGTTTAACCTGAAATAAATGATTAAAAAAAATAAAAATAATTTAACATTTTTTACCACAACGCCGTTAAAGAAGTTTTCACTTCAGAAATTTTAAACTCCTTCACACTATAGAAACAATGGATAAGAAGCTAGCAAGTTAAAGATTTTGCAAATTTGTTTACTTTTAATATTTTGATTTAATTAGATACACTGTTAAAAATTTATATGCACATATTATAAACATCTCTTTTGTACAAGTCCTTGTGGGCAGTCGGTTGATATAAAATGTTCGTGAATTTATCTCTTTTTTGACGAGTATAAATTGACAACGTTTTTTAAAAAATCCATGGTGTTTATTTACAAAAAAACAAAAAGTGTTGTGCATTAGCATTGCATGGGACGAACTTATACACAGTTTACATCTATTTGGTGCCGACTTTTCAACCGACTTCAAAAAATGAGGTTCTCCATTCGAGTGTATGTTTTTTTTTGTATGTATGATATCTCCGCCAATTATGAATCGATTTTGATGATTTTTTTGTTTGGTAGAGTATACTTCAGAGGTGGTCCCATATACATTTTATCGAAATCGGTCAAGCCAAAACCGAAATATAAACGATGAAGTCGGTTTTTTTAAACTTTGCTTGCGTTTCAATTATATTTACTTATATACACAAAAGAAAGGCCCATAAACTTGTCAATGTCTTGTTAGGTCTGTCACAGAGTTAGATTAACATTTGATACACCGCTCTCGACAGAATTAGACTCTAGATTAGATTTGGACTAATGGCTATAGCTGTCGTGGCTGAATAGTTTTATTGCTTACCATTTTCTACAGTATCTGTACTTACCTGAGTATTGACATCAATATCGGTTTTATTGGTTGTGTTAGTGATTGTACTCGCAGTACTTTAAGGTGAAGTAGGCTCCAAATTGGACGATTCATCCTCACGAATATTAAAGATTTGACCTTTAAAAATGGTCGATTAACAGCATCTTTTTATGTGTAATAAATGTTCACAAAATATTTTATTCGGATATGTTCAGCGATACACGATTGAATAAATTTGGCTCTATAGAAAAAAAAAATTTATTAAAAAACACCAAATTTCCCGTTCCCGTCTCAGTGGAATGAATAAACTTTATTATGTTCCTATAAAAAAAATTTTACACAAAATATTGGGTGTAATCCCAACAATCATGTTGTGAACTCAAGTTTTTTGTAAAGGGGTAGGATTAATTTTAAAAAATATATGAATGCGCGCACGCTGACTATACAGGCAATTCCATAAGGCTACAGTTTGGCTCCAGTCCGCCAACTCGATACCAAGTCGCCTTAAAGAAGTCTTTTCTACGGGCTGGTTCGATTCACGTTGGGGACACAAGTTTTGTTACTAAGGGTTATCCTTTGGTAAGGTTACCTAATTCAAGACCAGAATCTCAAACTTATGTTTGAGATTCTGGTTCTGGGTGTGTGATTGTGTGTGTGTTATATAAATGTTTCCGGCACTCATAATGTTGCGTCCTTACAAAATGAAGTGTGACTAAGTTGACATTTTTTTTAAAATTTTTTTTTCGGACAGACTGAAGCTTCTGTCAGTATGTAGCCTCTGTAGCGTCACCGGGTGGGTCTAATTTGACTCCTAACAGCTATCAAGTATTTATAGCGATACTCGGAGCGGGTTACCCGCTCTGACACTCATCAGACATTATTTACCTTAGTTCATGCAAAGTATTATTGATTACTAGCCTGGGATGCATCGCCACGCAAAGAAAAACAGCGTTTAACCTCTTCTGCATTTATGGTTGCCTAGTACTTCACTATTACCGAAGTATACATTTTATGACTAAATTATTTACTTCTTTTATGAGTATGTTTGAATAGTACTTTACCTTTACCAAGTCCGACAGACGTAATTCAGTCCGAAATAATGAAAAAAAATAAAAAATTTTTGACCTGAAATCCTTCGCCGGCATATACAAATCATAACACCTTAGTTTCATCACAATCGGATGTATGTTATATGAATATACAAACGAACATTGATTGTTATATCCTTGCTACTAATATTATAAATGCGAAAGTTTGTGTGTAAGTGTGTGTGTAAGTATGTTTGTTCGCTCTCCACGCTTTAACGGCTGAACGGATTTGGATGAAATTTGGCATGTACATAGATTAGACCTAGGATAAACACATGGGCTACTTTTTAACTTAATAGTAGCGGGCGAAGCCGCGGGCACGGCTAGTATAAGATAAAGCGTTTTTGTCGCGAATGTGAACGAACCTTTCCTGCTCAGTTTCACATGTGCATTCGAAAGTGTAACATCTATTGAAACGGGAGCGGCTCGTGCATGCAAATAACGTAAATCATACATTTATTGATTGTAATGAAACTTTCATAGTCCTATTCAGTTACTTAGAGCTGCTTGAGTGCTTGTACGTGTAAATGAAAACGTTACTTTCGAACGTAAATGATAAATTGAAATTAAGAACAGGCTGCGATCGGACGCAATTATAGAGAGCACATTGGGCCGCGTTTAAAAATATAGCGGTTTCGCAAAGTCGCGCGTTTAATTAGATTTACAAGAGTTTCGTAAAAAAAATAAGAGTAAGATATAAATCTAAAATTTAGCTTAGTGACAGATGATAAACGATGTTTTATAACTGTTAGTATTTATTTACGACATAAAGTAAAAGCCAATTTAACTAAAGATCCAAAATAAACTCAAAAAGGCATAACTATTTCACGAAAAAATTTAGCGAGTGAAACTCATTTAACCGTGAATCTTTTTCGTATATATATATATATATAATTGAGAGACGAAACGAGCAAGTCGCTTGATGGTAAGCATCACGCTTGCTCATTACGGTTCAGTCTCACCCAGAGACTTAAACTCATTTTTTTTTTTATACTGGATAGGCAAGCATTTGACCGCTATCTCACCTGATGGAAAGTGACGATGCGGCCAAAGATGGAACATGCTTGCCTAGAAGGTACCTATTCACTCTAGACTTGAAGACACCCAGATTATACTGTTCAGGGAACAAAGACGCAGGCAATGAGTTCCACTCCTTCGCTATATGGATAATGAACGTAGAAGCAAAGCGCTTCGAGCGAACTGGAGGTATGTCAACCATAAATGGATGACGTTTGACAGTTTGTCTTGTTGTTTGATGGTAAAACGGGCATGGAGGAATTATATCATGTAATTCCTGAGCACACTCTCCAAAATGTAAGCGATAGAATACCGATAGGCTTGCTACCTTACGTCGGTGACCAAGAGTCATATAGGTCAATGAGCGCGGCTAAGCACTGCGCTCAACCCCGTGATATAAGGTGTTAAATCTATAGCCCTGTAATTTCACTGAAATATTCAATCAGTAAGCACAATACTGTTTTCACACTGCTGCTTGGTGGTTGATTGTCTGGTAATGGTGTGGTACTGCCCCAGGCGGACTTTGCAAAAGATAGGAAGACTATAAAAATATATATCTTTTATATATATAGTTCTACTGTACGTGTGTATGTCACTGAACTCCTCCTAAACGGCTGGACCTTTGTATGCGTTTGGGTGGCGCCCTGGATGGTTTATATTCACTAGTATATATATATATATATATATTGATAAACATTCATAGGATATGTGATCGCCTCAGGATATCCTTGCAAAATATTTTTTTTATGAAGTTTGCTCTTAACATGTCTTCTATCAGCTGTTAATAGTACAATTTCTAACAAGCTTAGCAAGCAATATCGCACCGTTATTACCTTTCGTGAATGTTTCACAATAATAAATGGTTCGTATCGCTTAATATAGAGTGTTAATATAAAAAAAAACCTTTCTGAGGCAATTATAAAGATCCGATCTGTTATTAAGCTTCAGTAAAAGATCAGAGATACGAAGATCACATTTTAAAAGCAAATCTAAACCTGCCTATTGTTTTTGATAAGTGCAATTGCTTCGGGTACCGCAAACAATAATTAACGACCCAGTTGGCGGGCAGGTCTCTGCCCTCTGCACAGTGGGTCCTGGGTTCAATTCCCGGTACAACCAAAATTTTCCTAATAAAATTAACTAAATTATAGTGTATAATCGGTGGTCTTATCGCTAACAACGATCTCTTCCAGGTAACCTTAGGGTGCAGTGGGTTTTGAATAGAACGGTGAAACGGGGTGTGCAATTAATTAAAGCTGTATACAATTACGAGCGTGTGAAATATTTTTTATTTTTGTGATTCTCATTAATACATATATTTATTTACGCATTTACACTCACATCCCCACACTAAGTTCAAAAACTTGTATCGTGGGTGCTGGAAACATTTACATATCATACACACAATCACAGCCAGAACCAGAAGTACTCATCTACCTTGGGAAGTCTCAGTTTGTCGCTTTTCTTAGAAACGCCTAAAAGAAGCGAAACTTAATAACCACATATATTTACAATTTTATTTGAGCTTTACCTTCTGACCGTACTTATGACATAATTTTCTCGTGGAGCGCAGTGGAATAAATGTACTGGCTTATATTATTTTAATTAAAAGTCAGAAAAAGTGCTCGTGGAGGGTTGTCCACTATTTCTTGGAGCGCAGTGGCATAACCCGGAAAATTGTGCTCCTGCCGGGAACCGAACACACAACACTTGTCCACCGCGCAAACTCGGTCGTCTTTGATCGAGCGAAGCGAGATCTCTAAGTTGACTTGGGTCGTTCAGCATTTTTTCCGTCCGCCCGTCCATCTGTCAGAGGCATCTAGCTTCTAAACCATACAAGCGAATGACTTAAAATTGTCATAAGAATATTTAAAACTACGACCCAAAGCCAGAAACGACATTTAAAATTAAAATAAAAATACTGAGGGGGCTCCCATACATGTAAGTGTGGATATACGTTCGTGGGGTAGAAAACCGATTTAAAAAAAACTATGTTGGAAAATAACGTATTGTTAGGCTACCAAAGTAACAGTTTTTAGACCTATTTTGTCCCGGGGTCTATCTTAAAAACGGCTTCACACTGAACGCTGAAACTTACGTAATAATATCCGTTAGATGCTGTACTTGAACAACAAATACAGAAATCAAACAATTATTACATAGAAAAAAGTTATAACCAAGTAACCACAAAAGTTTTTCGGCGCGAACGACTAGTTAACTAACATGTAAGTTTTAAAAGCTTCAACCATTATATCACAATTAATTAACATTGATTTGAGAATGTTACCTTTCTTCAACTCGCCAAATACAGCAAGACGTGTCTATAAAAATGTAATCAAAATATTCATTAATAAAATTAATTGTATTATGATAGCGCGGCTCAGACAATACTCGACTTGAAGAATGCGATTTCGGTGACGTAACAGATTTCTCCAGTTTAAAAATCAACGGTAAATCCGATTACGACCAAAAGTCGTCCGACTAATAATGTTCATGAAGAGCACTGAGAGCTTTATTTAGATTAATTCGTTGATTAATGACGAGAGAAAGTGTACTCGGCGGAAATAGCGTCTTTGTTTAACGCTGATTTCTTCGACGTTAGTGTGCTTTCGATTTATATTTTTTTCTAGAGGTATTTTTAATTAATGCTCTCATCGGTATGGTATGCTCTTATAGGGAAAGTTTGAAATTGTTATTGAAACAAGTACTTTATTTGGTAATTCTTGTTTCATGTCTTTTTGCAGTGTTGGATGATAAAAGTTGGTTGTGTGTTAACATAACGTTGTTTGGAATGTTTACATAAGCAATGTAATAAAATTTTACTATTAAAGTTTTCGTGAGTTTGACACATACTTTATATAAATGAAACGGCTTGACTCACAATTTAAGGTCGACTCTTGCGACCTAGGTTTCGGGGATGTCCGATCCCCATCATCAGGCGAGTTCACGACGGAAGGTCACAGCGCTCACAGTGAGCGCCGTGACCTTCCGTCGTGAATGACATCCCCGAAACATAGGTCACAAGATTCGACCTTAAATTAAGAGTCAAGCCGTTTCATTTACATAAAGTATAATGTAGAATAAATTTTTGTTCTAGTAGAGCTATAATGCAGTTGGAAGTGAGGCAGGATAGTAGTAGCTGTTAATCTGTTTAATATTGTATTTAATATATTTGATTCAATCTACACTTAAACTTCTCCGCTCTAGTCCTGCTTGGGTACCAGTTTATTAGATTAGCTCATTAACGTCCGCGTCCCACCGCTGGGACACGGGGCCTTTTGTCATAGGGACAGAGTCTAGACCTAGGCCATATTCCGCCACGCATTAATCGTTTAATTATCGCATTAAACATACTTATCATAAATAATATTATAAAACAACATCATTGTTTTCACGCACACAGCATACTAGGTTCTATGACATGTGTCGTGGTTGCTGAAAACATTCACATCACACACAAAAGTATTACCTACTCCTTCATTATTACACTAAATACTTCTACACATGAAACTTTGTTATAAGGTGATCAATCGACTATGTATACGTATAATCAAGTCTATAATCATTGTTTAGAATTCTTTCGCTGATATCAACTCGCGAACGACTATCGATACTCGCACCAGGAAAATCGAATCATCTTGCTTGAAAAATTTGTACTCTGCGCTGTACAAATAGTACCTGTCATTGTTTACTTACTGGCTGAGACTTGCGACGGTTTTTGTCGACTAGTTTCGGGCATGTACGACGCCCATTATCTGAGAGGTCACAACGTTCTGGTCAGTAAACAATAAAAATGAATAAGACTCGCGATAGTTCTCAAACTCAGTATACCTGTCATTTATACTATACCGTAACATAATATTACACAAGAAATACAACATTATCTACTATTGATGCTATTCTACATTTCCTTTCGAATTGAATCCCGTTTTTGGTCCGATTAGACGGTGCAACAATAGCAAAAACGGATTGAAAATGGCCGCATCGGAACGCAGTAATAAAATGTGTAATTTATACTTACATTGGAAAGTGGAGGCGATTTGTGGCAAGTGGGTCACTGTACCGCACATTATGGTGCCGTTTATGAAAACTGTCTTTTTTATGTAGCGCGGTAGAACGCGAGCCGCGTGACGGTAGACAGGGTTCAGTATTAAGAGGCAGATATAACGTCAATGCGAGCACCTTTTTACCAACTTCCCAAAAAGGAGGAGGTACTCAAGTCGACTGTATTTTTTTTAAATGTTTGTTACCTCATAACTTCTCTCCATATGAGCAGATTTCGAAATTATTTTTAGTTTGAATGATGTTGCTTTTTAATTGATCCCATTTAAATTTGATCAAGATCTGATCTTATCTGAGTAGTTATTGAAATATCGTCAATAATGTCTGTTTTGTGACGAATAATGCGTACTTTGACGATGTTCTCGTTTACCCGAATTCAAAAGTTAGCTCACAAGTTGTGAGCCGATTTTGATGATTCGTTTTTTATTTGTAAGCTGGTGCTTTTTATGTAGTCCCATTGAAATTTGATCAAGGTCTGATTTCTAGGTTTTGAGTTATAGTCAATAATGCGTGTTAATACATTAAATCTGATCAAGGTTCCGATGATAAAGAAATCGGTTTCATTTTATTCGTAATAAGCATTGACTAAAAAGTAAGTATTAAATTGCCTATATTTTAACCATTTTTAATAGCACTTGTATTTTTTCCATCTTTTCTATGGGATTTGACCAATATATACGAACAATTAGCTTCTAGGGTTAATATCACTAATGAGTAACAATGAATGTAACAATTGGTCGTGGTAAAGCCCATGAATACCAAGCTCGTCTTTTCAACCGACTTCAAAAAAGAAGGTTTTCAATTTAACTGTATGTTTTTTTTTGTATGTATGTTACGCTACGTTTAGTTTGATAGAGTATACTTCACAGATGGTCCCATATAGATTTTATCGAAATCGGTCAAGACAATATCGAAATATAAGCGATGAAGTAGGTTTTTTTAAGCTTTGCTTGCGTTTCAATTATTAAAATAACTAATAGTTCGCCTTGGACAGTTCAGAAAATAAAATGCCTCCCAACCCTTTACTTCTTAGCTTTTAATTTTTACAACACACACATTAAACAGCAATGTTACGGCTCTAAGGTTATATATCCGAAAGGATCCCTAAAAAGTGATAGGTTTAGTTAAATGCGCCACAATAGAACACGTTCCCGATCATTACCGGCCGAGCGTCGCGACGGCCAATTTTATCATTACGCTGTTAAAGTCGAACCCATCTGTCATTAACCCGCATTTTGGGACATTTCACGAACCGTTAGGTGTCCGAACCCTATTGTCTGGTCGACAGATACTCTCGTGTATTGTACCTATGTTTATGGAAAATGCTCATAGGCTGTGATAGGCACTTTTTAGGGTTCCGTACCCAAAGGGTAAAAACGGGACCCTATTACTGAGACTTCGCTGTCCGTCCGTCCGTCCGTCCGTCTGTCCCCAGGCTGTATCTCAAGAACGGTGATAGCTAAACAGTTGAAAATTTCACAGATGATGTATTTCTATTGCCGCTATAACAACAAATACGACAAATAAAATTAAATAAATATTTAAGGGTGGCTCCCATACAACAAATTTGATTTTTTATAGATAATGGTACGGAGCCCTTCGTGCGCGAGTCCGACTCGCACTTGGTCGGTTTTTCTGCATATTTTACTTGTACTTTAACAATTTGTATACGGATATGTGAGGTTCCCTGTTTGTTTTGAGTAGACAATAAATATTATATGGTTTAGTTACCGCGGTCTTGCTCGGTCTTGCGCAGTTCTTTTATTAAACACTAGCCGTGCCCAGCAGCTTCGCCCGCGTTGATTAAGTTAAAAAAGTAGCCTATGTGTTAATCCTAGGTATAAGCTATGTTACAAATTTTATCCAAATCCGTTCAGCCGTTAAAACGTGACGAGAAAACAAACATACTTACACACTTACACATATACACACTTACTCAAAAAATTTCGAATATAAGAAAAAGTTGCTGATATTTTAAAACTATAGCTGTCTTGTGCTATACTACAACTACACCACATCCTTATTAACTTTGATCTGTCTTGTGCTATACTACAACTACACCACATCCTTATCTACTTTCCCGTTCTTGAATATAAGGTAGGGAAATTGAAATAAAGAAATCAGTTCCACAATTATCTTAGACCACTCGCCAAGCTTTTAGATAATTTTCAACTGAACGTGAAATTACTGTATATTTTATTACTTCGTCACTATTAATTCCGACCTAGAATAAAGTGTTGATCGCTCATAAATCGATTACACGACCGCCATTGTTTACGCGGATGACAGAAATTTACCCGCGTGAATTGCTGTCATTGTCAAAACTGTCATGGCCGTCGGAATAGTGATGCTCCTGATGAATCTGCGCAATTAGAGTAAAACGATGCCGAACAGTAATTTAAGCGAATTTCCCGTGTTAAACGCACCATGCTACTTTCTTTTCGACGGCGATGAGGTTAAACAGACTGTAAATGCTGAGGCCAATTTGATGTTGAAGACAATCGAGCCATTTTCGGTTTTCACAACTGTTTAATGTCCATGGAAGAGACACTGATTGCAGTAATGACTAGTCTGGGGAAGTCAGTGAGCATTCAGACTAATCGTTCTTGAAATTGGCGGATATTATTTAAACGTTCTTGAACTTTCTGCTATGAAACATTTTTGTGAGCCACGCAAAATATGCTCTCTTTAGAACCTAGGTTCATCTCACTTTTTTAGGGTTCCGTACCCAAAGGGTAAAACCTAACCTATAACTAAGACTCCGCTGACCGTCCATCTGTCTGTCCGTCTGTGGGCTCGACTAGTAGAATACTATACACCACAGACAAATTTCAATTTACAAGATGGCCGCCACCACAAAATGGCGAATTTTTTTTCACAACTCCCTCTATATGCGTATCAAATTAAAGGACTTAACTAGTAGAATAATGTACACTATATTATAAGGGAATGAGGAATATTAACTAACAAAATGAAAACTAAAAACTCAAAAAATATTTTTGTCTGATCAATGCCCTAGATTGATGAGGTAAGTGGAGTGATGGTACCTACCTGGGACCTAACGAATTATTGTTTGAAAGGTGACTTGATCGAGTGTTCTTAGCTATGCTTGGTGAAAATCGGTGCAGCTGTTTTTAGATAGAGCGTCCTCGGGGGTTTTATCAAAATGTTGATTTAGCCAGTTGTTTTAATGCACGTAAGAAGTTGACTGTTCTTAAAAAATATGCTTGCATTGACTTAAGTCTGGCGAGAACATACCTAGTTCACCCGGGCCTACCGCCCGGGGCAAGATAGTGACTGCTAGCGCGACCCTATCTTGCCCCACCTCGGCGAGGGACTGCTCACGGCGGCGTTTTCAGTGGGTTCGAGCCCAGACCCTCATTTCCTTCACCCTGGGAAACGCTTCCCAAAAAAGAAATGATCGAGAACGTAGCACCCGCCTTTTTTTCCCACAGAACACATGAAACATGAACAAACTAGATGTCATTCCAAAATTACATCGGGTAAGAAAAGCTCAGTATTTTTCAAACCCCAAAAATGTGTTGCTGATCTGGTGTAACAAACCTAAAAAAAGTTAAGATAAACACTTTCACTCTCACAGCCCCACACCAAGTTCGCTGACTTGAGTCATTGGTGCCGGAAACATTCACATCACACACACACAATGTGGATTGGACATTCCACGTATTGGACATTCCAGAAATTGGACATTCCGTGAATTGGACATTCCGCGACCACTGGATATTTTGCGAATTGGACTTTCTGCGACTAAACGAATAAGAATTTATAATAATAAGATTAAATTTTCCTTGGGGAGAAAACTTGTGTTTTTGTTGGGAATCGAACCTGAACCCTTCTTAAAAGGCGAACGCGCACCGAACTACGCCAACAGGCAATTCTAAATGTTTCTTAAAAGTTACGAAAGTTAGAAAATCTCCCAAGTTCTTCCCTTTCACGGATACTTCGTGATCGTGAACCTCTCAGCCGAGTATCGAACACTTTAGTTTTTCGTGAAGAATTCTGCGTGTCACTTTCATCAGTTAACAAGCAGCACCGAATGTTGACTCATCATACCTATATATCATTAGTAAGTCTGTCTAGCCCCTGAATAACCAATTTAAGACTTTATAATGTAGGTACCAAGAACGATAATAGAGCGTTTATTATTTATTTAATTAAACTAATTGCAGAACTATGCATTCGAGTAGTGCTTTATACGTTCAATGTCTCTTAATTTCACTTAATTATTAATTAATGTTGACTTTCTGGTCTAGTGGCTTTGTTGTCAGACAGAACGGATATGTTAAGATAAAGCTTAGATAAATCATAATTAAACACATTACAATGTGTTAATTCGATGTTTGTGTCGTAATGATTTCCTTTAGGTATGTATGTTGGTACCTATTTGGTGCTGTCAAAGTATATCTTAATAACTTTCTAGAACTGCGGAAGGCTCTAGACTTAGTTATGCCGGAAATAGAAATACGTAGGAATAATAATTATGATTTTGTTATATAATCAATGAGATTGGCGGTTACTATACCTATTATACTATATATAATGTTTTTTTGGCTTCGCATTCTTGTGCATTTAGCCAGTGTCAAGTTATAAAATATTTCATGTGTATTTAACAACAAAAGTCCTAGTCACAAGTCACAGTCAGAGTCAAGTAAAAGAATCAAGGTCCAGTCATAGTCAAGTCATGCCCTAGTAAAGTGGTAGAAACTTTTCTAGAACTTCTATTGGAGTTTTGGAGCGAAAGGGAAAATAACGTTTTTCAACTTTGTATAATTTGCCTACACTTATGTACGTTCACTTAGTATGAATAACCCAATAATCCACCATTACTACACATTAACACTCGAAGAATCACAAGTTTCAGAAAATAATCCAAAATCCAACACAATTTTTTGGCTAAAGCTTCACAGTCAATATATCTAGGTTCTACGTGTGCGTGTATTTATTTGATGTATTTCTGTTAGATTTTTTTGTTGTTGTGGTGTTGTGGCTATAAAACAATAAATAATTTCAATTTTTCTTTCTATATTTATGATTTTTCGTAGCACCTAAAAAAATCCTGTTTATTAACTTTGACTAAAAGTATGTGGTGTTTTAATAAAATTGTGGTGCGCCGACATATAAAATTACGTTACCATTTGTAGGCGTCCAAATAAAATACTATTTTAAAACACGTAACAAACATAAAAAGTATGATTAATTATCTAATACTATTATGATTAAATAAATTATATCTACATATTATGTAATCATAAAACTGTATTTGTGTGCGTTTTTTCTTTTCGGCCTAATTTGGTTGTAACTTAATTCCTGTTTGTAATTAAACGCATAAACATAATGACTTGACTCGTGGGTGCCGGAAACATTCATATTATACACACAATCGCAACCAGGGTAACATTTACATCACACAAAATCACCACGAGAACCAGAAACACAAATTTCTCTTAGGGAGAATACCTGTGCTCCCGCCGGAATTCGAACCCGAGACATGCATAGTAGGCGAACACGTACCCAACCTAATGAACAGTTCAATATATGTTTTCCAGTTTTAAGTATACTATATTGAATAGAAACTAAGCAAAATCGAGTTTATAACAATTTTTACCGTGCTATAAATGAAAACAATTTGTTTTGTAAAATATATTCACTATGAATGCCTGCGTATTCCAGGTCTAGTGTGTTTACCAGCTTCGATCACATCGTCACTTAACATCAGGTTAGATAGTGGTCAAACACTAGCCTGTCACAAATAAAAAAAAAAAAAAATGAAGCGAGACTCGGAAGAAAATACACAAAAAGGTTATTAATTGATTTAAACAGTACAGTGATGGAGCGGAACTAATTTCCTGGGTCTTTGTTCCCGGAACGGCACAATCTGAGTGTCTTCAAGTCTAGAGTGAATAGGTCCTTCAAAGCTAGCAAGATCCATCTTTGGCCACATCGTCACATTTCATCAGGTGAGATAGCGGTCAAATACTTGCCTATCCATCATAGAAAGGTATCAAAATATGTATAATAATTTTATTCTTTGCCTTTTAACTCAGTTACAGTTACGTCTGGGATTACAAGCATTATTTAATGAATTCAGACGAATCAAGCTGCTCCAGCGTCTTATGAAAGTGATGCTTTGACGTTGATGAGATTTATGCTTCGGAAATGACAACGATGACTTGCGGTATCTTTGTCTGGAGTAAAAGTACACATTTTTTGCACCATTTCGTTAAACTTTAATATCATGCTGTTTACGGTGTTGCCTTTTAATCAAATGCTTGCAAATCTTTACTACTAGATTCGTGAATTGTGAGCATTTGTAACATATTTGCAGTTATATTTTAGTACGTTGGAGTACTACAAACTTATACAAGGTTCCGTACCTCAAACGGAACCGTTTTGTAAGTTGCCGTAATTGTTGGACATTCCGCGTATTGGACATTCTAGGAATTGGACATTCCGCGTATTGGACGTTCCACGACCACTGGATATTTTGCGAATTTGACATACTGCGACTAAACGTAAATTCTGTGAGAATTTGGTTCTACAGTGATCGTTTGTTTGAATAACTGTTATGTAAGTACAGACTATTGTCTTTTTTCTTATTATATAGCGTACTTATCACCCTCGTCTCCATAATCACTTACCATCAAACGTAAAGTGGTTAAACGTATAAAAAAATCTATTTCGACGGACTGACGGCCAGACGAAGCGAACCACCCATGTTAACATAAAAACTTCGCTTTGCTCGGTCATCGAAATGATAAACATAATATTTAGCTACGTTAAAAGTTATTAATAATCATAATCCAATCTTTCTTTTCCTTATATTCTTATAAATTTCCATGATAATTTAATTTATTTCAAGTTTTTAATTGTCTGGGCTCGAACCAACATCCCTCAGCATATAAGCCGACCATTTTTCACCTGGGAAAAATAAACTTGTTTAAATCTGGCAAGTTTGTTCTACCTAGATCAAGACAATAAAGCAATAAGTGAATGACTCGTGACAGCTTTTCAGCTTAGCTCTAATTCGCAAGTCTCGTCTTCAGCCTCGTCATCTTCGTAGTGTAACATGCGATAGGGAACTTGGTTCCAATAAATAGATTTATGCCATATTCGTCCCGAGGAAGTTCGGCCCATATAAAAAAATCTGCTTTCGTCCCGCATTGTATGCTGTATTCGGCGCATAGTAAATAAATAAATTTCAAAAATTCTTGTTTCGTCCCACTTTTCAGCTCCACATTCGGCCCAAGGTAAAAAAAAAAGTAAAAACATAACTTGGTTTCAGCCCATAAGGTACATGGGCTATTTTTCATCTTAACTCACTTCTCAAACAAAGCGAATCACAATTAGTTAATAAGAATGTAGCCCGAACTAAACCCACAGATATTCTTTTATTTTTATTCTAGGTACGAGTATCTGTATTCTTAGCAACAGTAACCACGCTGTCCATTTTAACTAACCTAGTGCCTATGGTGTAAGTACTCTATGGTAGATACTGTCCGTTGTTGCGTGTGTTTGGACCATTCGTTGCGACTATGCTCGACGCGCTATCTCGAGCCCCGCTGTTGTCTTGTACTGACGCGAGCATAAATGAATATAACTATTTACATAGATTTTAAAAATTTTCGCAAACTGCAATCGTTTAATATGAAATTACAAGATTAGAATGAATAGACCCGGTTTTCTCATAAACAATTTTTACATATAAAAAATATGTGTATGCGTTATAAAAAAAAAAGGAACAGACACGTCCGAAATGACGACCTTCATTAGGAAATCAACAAAGTTTGTTGGAAAAATAATTAAAAAATAAACAAAAGATGTATACGTACACCATGTAAACGTCGAGGCCATCTAGCTCCTTGATCACACTTATACTACGAGAAATCTCAAACCATTGGATGAACTTTTAAGTATCCTTAAACAAAAATAAAATTATATATAATTATCTATACAGTAAAGACCTAATAACTTAGGTTATAAGTTTACCTATAAGACATCGAGCTTATAGGTGACTCAAGTGCTCAAGCCCACATTACGTTCGTGAAAAGATTTTGAATTCTTATAATTGTTTGAAAATACTACTCTAAATGGTATCCACGAATCTTTGGTAGACTTTCACGTGGTTTAAGAACGTGTAGTATAGTAGGTAATAGGAAATTATAACACAAAAGTATTTTGTCAAAATTCAATCACTTTTGTGCACTACTGTACAATGTACCAACGTTTGCAGTTGTTATTGGTTCCCTCGATTATTGTTGTTAATTTGTATCGCCTCTGTGCATCGCTTGTATTTAGAACGAGTACATTCTCTAATTCTCTCTGCCTTGTAGATAAGTTGACGGGGCATTACCGATAATGGTACAAGTGGTTCTCGCCTCATCTCGATTGTATTGTAGCAATAGGTTATAATAAGAAATAAGATGATAATAAAAATATGTTAAGCACAATATAAAATTTGTAGCCAAATTCACTAAAAATATATTCCGCCAGCTATTATTGACATTCTATTCAAATCATCAATTACCATCAGGTGAGGTGAAACGCTAGCTTATCAGTGACAAAGAATAAGTAGAGTAATCATTATAACTCTTATTAGACATTTCTCAGTGCATTGCTGCGTAGGATTTTAGAACCGATTCAAATTCCATTAATTTCACAACAAGACAAATTATCCAACCATTTAAACAATACAAACTATTGTTGATTGCAGCGCCACCTACCAGGTCAAATTGTTAATCTAAACCATCAAGAAACCTACCCAAAAACACAATGAATGTCGATCGCAGCTTCAACTACAAGACCCCATATTCCCAATCCGACAATTCTTTTGCTAACAGTACCTACTCAAATTTCTATGGAGCGAGGTCGACTAAAAATATAATTTAAATTTTTGTTCGGTGGAGCCCAGTGGATACAATGTATGGATATTCAATCGTTTGAGAGCAAAAGCCGTACAGCGCAGTGGCATAGGTAACCCTTATGGTTGATATATGTCCAATTCGCTCCAAGCGTTTCGCTCATACGTTTATCATCCGTACAGCGTAGGAGCGGCACACTTTTCCCGCATTTTTATTCCCCGAATGGTATCTACTTGTATAATCTGGGAGTTCTAAAGTCTAGAGTGAATACGTATCTTCTAGCCCAGCATCTTACATATTTGACCAAATCGTCACTTTCCATAAGGTGAGATGGTGGTCAAATGCTTGCCTATCATGCATAAAAAACGTGTATTGCTAATTTTTCAATTTCATTACAAGTTACGTAGTAAATTTGTATCGACTTGTACCAACATTCTCTAATTTTCTCGGTTAGCACTCATAGATAAGTTAATGGGACTTTACCGATAGTGTTACAAGCTGGTTCCCGCCCCATCGCGATTGTGCTGTTCTAATTTATCGATATTAGTTCGATTATTCGCGATTTGTCTCGGTTTGTATAAACATTGTAATTTTCATAAGTTTATTAAAACTTGAAACAAGTGCTCAGACAAATTGAACAGCAAGTGTTATAACATTCTTTCTGATTTCAATGTGCCGAAGTCTGATGACTAAAATAGGAATTGATACATTTTTTATTATTCACTAGCTCCGCCCCGCGGTTTTACGCGCGTAAATACTGCACCCTGCAAGAATTCCGTGGTAAAAAGTAGCCTATGTCCCAAGCTCTAGTCTATCTCTGTACCAAATTTCATCAAAAACGGTTTAATGGTTAAGGCATGAAAGCGTAACAGACAGACAGAGTTCCTTTCGCATTTATAATATTAGTAGGGATTAGCTGGCTTTTTGACGACGATCGATGGTGCAGAGTTGGCAAACTATTGCCTAACTATTAATAAATAAACATAGAAATAAAAGCTTTCACAGTCACAGCCCCACACTAAGTACGATGACTTGTGTCGTAGGTTCCGGAAACAATCACAACACACACAATAACACCCAGAACCAGAATCACAAATTTTCCTTGGGAGAATACTTAGAGTTCATAAATAACAAAAAAAATCTGTTAAGTGACGCATAACAACATAAACAAGGTGTCTTCAAGTCTAGAGTGAATCGTCACTTTCCATCAGGTGAGATAGCGGTCAAATGCTTGCCTATATAGCATAAAAAAACCAATTCATATCTTTACAGAAGGGACGAAATCAATAACATCACACGTAAAATCACACCCAGAACCAGAAACACAAATTTCTCTTGAGAAGAAAAAAAAGCGATCACGCACTCAAATGAGCCAACGGGCTGCTTATCCTATTAATATTATAAATCCGAAAGTTTGTTTGTGAGTATGTAAGTGTGTAAGTATGTTTGTTCCCTCTTCACGCTTTAACGGTTGAACGGATTTGGATGAAATTTGGAATGTACATAGCTTATACCTAGGATTAACAGATAGGCTACTTTTGAACATGATAATAGCGGGCAAAGCCGCGGGGCCAGCTAGTCCGATATATATCTTTATGGGATGAAATTTAATGACCAACAAAAAAACAATCGTTGCCTTAAACAGCCTCATCCAAAAATAATTTAATATGTACAAATCAATGAAACCTGTACCAAAATCTTTCGGGCTATTTAAGTCATGCCTGCACTATAAAAACTTTTTATAACCCAAAAAGGCCACGCGTGCACCAAATTTTAACTTGGTGTATAATTTAGAAGGCCACCAAAAATAAAATAAAATTTCCTGTGACAGAACCGAATCGGATAACAGTAGGTTAAGGTTATTTTTTTTTAATGATTAATACAAAATATTTATAATACGAAAAAATTGATTTATAGTAACATATTTGGATGATCTTTTGAAATAAAATGCGAGTACATATTTGGTGCATGCGTGGCCTTTTTGGGTAGCTCAGCGATTATTCTGAAGATACTTGCCATTTTTAGGTTAGCAGACTTTACGTTTATTGGTGATAATTTCATATTAAAATGGGGATTAATTTCTGGTAAGTACTTTTGGATTTTTGGGGCGTTATATTTAATTATATCTGGTGATTGCTTAAACCTTAGCCTATCTTTATTAGTTGCTAATCGCTATATATTAAGATATTATTCATCTCCGCTATTTACGTAATTACGGGCGTATATTAGTAAAGAAAGCTACTTTTCCTTTAATAACAGTATAATGCTACCGTACACTCATAAAACTACAACGCTGTCCATTTTACCACTCATTGTAACCGTAACCGTAGGGTTTGTAATAACAGACTTTACCGCTCCATATTTTACTGTGGCGTAGCAAGTTTCCATTAAAAAAATATTTAATCGTCGGTAAATAATGGGGCAATAAATTAAGAAATTGATAATTAGAGAGCGATAATAGCGGGTGTAGTTAGAAATGGAAGCGCAACGTAAATTACTAGTACAGTGTTGTACTTCACTAAGTAATTACCTTTTTAAGAGCAGGCTGCTTGTAGGCGACACGTAAAAGACATTTAGCATTTAAGTTAATTATAAAATATTATGTATTCAAATAGTTAGTAGAGGGGCAAGCGCGGGGTAGTGGGGCGTAAAGAGCGCTGATTGGTAGAAAGCCGGCATCGGCTCTGTCGTCCATCTTGCGCATTGAACTACAATTGTCAAGTACTACTCCTGTAATTATTTTCGTTAAATATTTAAATAAACGCTTTAATCTCCTTCAAAGTTGTTTTTACTCGGAGGAACCTTGTACCTAGTACACTGCGCTTCGGTTGGGTTATTGTCATCACAAGCGGTTGTAGAGCGCATGTCTGTGCTGTTAACCCCCCTGTCAATTGCCACTGCGGATTACTTTCAATTGTTTGTATGGTATGAAGTTCACCGGGTCATCTAGTTATCTATAGTTAGTTATCTATAGCCGAGTTTCTTGCCAGGTTCTTCTCGAGATGGCTGTAATTTTGCGAATCTGGCAATAGATTCATTAACTTTCATGAGTGCCTCTTTGGGGCCCATGTGAATAAACGATTTTGATTTTGATTTTATACTAATTTAAGTACCCAGATGACCGAGCCTTGCTTGATTTTTTTATGGTAAATGACGTTTTCTAAGAATGAAACCTAGCTAGATCGATTTATCGCCCCCGAAACCCCCTGCATACTAAATTTCATGAAAATCGGCGGAGTTGTTTCCGAGATCCTGATTACATATATATATATATATACCTTTAAACCAGCAATTCTTGTATATATATAATACAAGAATATACAAGAATTGCTCGTTTAAAGGTATTAGATAAAGAGGTAAAATTTGTGAGTTTCTGAAGTTGTAGGGAGTAATCTCTAAATCTACTGAACCGATTTTGAAAATTCTTTTACTAATAGAAAACCACGTTGTTTGTACGTGTCAAAGGCTATGTTTTTCACTGTCTAAGGTAAAAGAACGAGAAAGTTACTTATATAGCTAGCTGCACCCCGCGGTTTTACCCGCGTACGTACCGGACCCGCGGGAATAAAAAGCTTATGTGTCAATCCAGGGTGTCACCTACCTCCTTGCTAAATATCATCAAAATTAGTCCAGCCGTTTGAGCGAGTAGAAGTAACAAACATACAAACACACTCACGAATTTTGGCCCTTATAATTAGTGTGATTGTAATTCCTGTTAAAACTATCGTGAGTATTACACATTATGTTATGTTATATTCGGCTTAAAACACGAAAATTTTGACTTACTTTGTAGTCAACTAGTTTCGGACAAATTGGTTGTCCTTCATCAGGATGAGTCAGACGCGCGATACGCAGAGGCGTGAGGCCCGAGCCGCACGCCTCTGCGTATCGCGCGTCAAAATTTTCATGTCTTAAGCCGAATATAACATAACATTGTAATTCCTCCTTTGATAATTTTTGAGGGTTTAGTTCTTTCAGTCACTAGTTACAGCTTCATGGTAAATACGGCTAATTATACCGTCGCTTGAGACTCGGCGTTAAACTTTGGTGGTAAAAATGGTCCCTCCTAACCACCCCTTGTTATTTTTATCCGAGCTTGGAGACGGTAACGTCAAAGTCAGTTGTAATTAGATGAAACAAAATGCCTCGTTTGTTTTAATTTCGTCTGAATAAGATACCTAAAATGTTTGAGGTCTAAAATTTTTGATTATTTGACCTTATGTCATTAATTATTTTATGATACTTTAGAATTTGGGTGTCTTTGGCCGCATCTTCACTTTCCATCACGTGAGTTACTGGTCAAATGCTTCCCTATCTGTTATAAAAGAACAAAAAAGTGATATTTAAAAATATGCGCATGTAAATAATAATTATATAATAAATAGCTCGTGCAAAAGAGTTCAACGCGTGTTATTATGGTCTTTAGGTATTTACATCTCAGACTGTTATAAAACGTAAAACACTTTCACACTTACAGCCCCACACTAAGATCGATGATTTATGTTGTGGGTGCCGAAAACATTCATATCACCAAGACAATCACAACTAGAAACAGAATTAAAAATTTTCTTTGGAAAGAAAACTTGTGTTCCCGTCGGGAATCGATCCCGATACCCCTGCTTAGAAGGCGAACGCCCACCCAACTAAGCCAACGGGCAGTTCAAAATATAAGGAAATATTTGTACACACTACTATAAGATAAGGTAAAAGTACTTAGATACATCACTAGGTAGAATTTGATACTTCTGGGAACAACATTACGTGACCTTTAGCGACCTGACAACGGACTGCAATAAACCTAATAATAAATAGGTTTTACTTAGACTGATCTTTTCGACTGACCTTTCGAAATTACACGTATTTTATTGTTTGTACAATGTCACCCAGTAATTCTAGGGTGTTTACCACCCTCGATAACATTATCAATTGCCATCAGATAAGATAGTAATCAAACGCTCAGTGATCAGATCTTATCAGATATATAATAATGAAACGCCAGCAAACCTAAAAAAAATCTGACTTCCCTACTTTTTCTTGGGAATTTTAATCAGATTAAATGTATTAAACACGTATTATTGACGAAAGCTCAAAAACTACTGATCAGATCTTGATCAAATTTAAATGGGACCAATGGGAAAGCAACAGCTTTCAAACAAAAAATATTTTTTTAAATCGGTTGACGTGGAAAGAAGTTAGAGTTAACACAAATAAAAATAGAACGGTCGAATTGAGTACTTCCTCCTTTTATGAAGTCGGTTGAAAGATACGTACTCGTAAATGGATAATTAAAAAAAAATATGTGTATAAACATAAAATGATAAACATAATAATTAAACGCAAACAAATCTAAAAAAAAACTGACTTTACCGCTTTATTGACTAGAACGCTGCCTATAGACAGTAAATAAATACGAGACATTAATACAGTGATACGCAGTAAGATCACAACAGAGGAATGTGAAACGATTTAAAAGCTTTGGGTGCTGGAAACATTCAAATCATACACACAATCACATCTCCACTAGAAAAAATTGTGTTTCTGGTTCTGACCAGAAACACAATTTTTTCTAGTGGAGAAAACTAGTGTTCTTGCCTGGAACCTAACTGTTCAGAAGACTAACGAGCACCAAATGAGCCAATGGGCAGTTCAAAGTAAAAGAGAATAATAAAAAAAAGTGCTGAATTTTCAATCGCATTGTCACTTACCATCAGGTAAGATAGTGGTACAACGTTTGCCAATATAGGATTAAAAAAAATTTTAGGACTCCATTTCACACAATGCTGACGCCAGCTACAAGTGTATAGGTCCTCTGGCCAAATATATTTATCATAATCATGGTTTAACAGCGGTCAAACAAGTCAATCTCAGCTAAAAATACACAAAATAATACATGCAAACAAATTGCAATGTGAAAGTGATTGCAAGACGGTGTTCTAATCAGAAATCTCAGCACATCCGATTGCTGTTTACATCCGACCGCAGAGCATTGTTAGGTTGTTACCATCACTTTTTGTAGTAGGTATTCAACAGTCGTTTGTGGTTTCACGCACCGACGGCTTTGGCGGAAAATGACGTAGGGTCCATGTAGAGGTGCTACTTTAGTCGAGGAAATTTATTCTTTAGCGAGGATATTGTTTTAAAAAAGATATTTGTAAATTTTTATAAAATGGAATTTAGTAGAATTAGAAAAACCAATTTTTGCCCGCGGCTTCGACGGCGTATATAAAAAACATTACTTATCGGATCAAATTGTGAATCTATACCATTCGTGAATTCATCTGAACACATACAAAAAATTTTATCCGTCCAACCGTTAAGAAGGATTTCAGTCACATAAACACGTACAAAAAAAAAAATATAAAGATGATAATATAAATGGATGAAACAACAAATTAGCTGATGAAAAATGACGTGGTCTGCATATATTTATTGCGAAAAAAAATTATTTACGAACTGAATAAGTAACCGCTAAGCCTGCCTATGACATCTCCAATTCTCCAGTGCCACGCTTGACTGAATAACTAAGTAACGCGTGATAAAGTACTGTTCTTTTGACGACCCAGTTGGCGCAGTGGACAAGTGTCCGCCCTCTGCGCCGTGGGTCCTGGGTTCGATTCCCGGCAGGAGCACAAATTCCTTCCCAAGGGATATTTGTGCTTCTGGTTCTGGGTGTAATGTATGTGTGATGTGAGTGTTTCCGGCACCCACGATACAAGTCTTTGAACTTAGTGTGGGGCTGTGAGTGTGGATGCGTTTGTTTGTTTGTTTTGTTCTCCTCTCCCTGTGACTTCATTGTGGTTTTATTATATCACATTATAATCATGCACATTTACCTCCAAATGAGCGTTTCCCTAACCACTACCTATAGATTAAAATATACCTTAAAATTTTATTGAATTCTATCAATCACAAAAATCATCAAAAAATGGGCTATCATGATAAACCATATTGGAAAATGGAAAATAGATGTCCATTGCCACTATGCCAGATACATCTTTGTAGTTTTTTCGTACTTAACAATTAAAAAAAAATATTTGAACGTAACTTGGATTTATGAAAACAATGAGAATAACCTCGTTCAAAGCTCTTTACAAAGATGCAAATTTCTAGACAAGCGACGAGCAAATTGAATATGAACTTTCGTTTGTGGTGAAATGTACTAACCACTCAGTAATCTGAGCGTTAGGTCAGAGGTGTCCCACTTCGAAAATATAGACAATCGTAAAATGCCCCCGTATGGGGGGGCCATACATATTTTCAAACTTTAATGAGTCAGGGGTCTACTTTATCCCAGTGTCTCGGGTTGCATGGGATTGCTTACATACCGACGATTTGAAACAAACCGTCCTTGATAGTTATTATTATATTTATGCCAAAACAGCTCAAACGCAAGTAATGCAATTTGAAGGGAAGATAGGAAAGAATATTTAATTGACAGTGACATATACTACGTTTAATCTTCTAAATTTAGCCGTAGAGCATACATTGCCGTACGTTTGTCATCCGTACTGCGACGAAATTAATTGCCCACGTCTTTGTTCCCCAAACAGTATAATTTGGGAGTCTTCAAGTCAAGAGTGAGTAGGTATCTTCTAGGTAAGCATGCTACAGCTTCGGCCGCATCATCAGATGAGATAGTCATCAGACGAGCATAAAAAAAAGAAAATAATATTTAGTACTTAATTTGTATAGCCAACTTCACAACAAATTGAGTACATAAGAATGGGCGACAAATGAAGCTAAACGCCAAGATGGCTGATAGCTACCAATTGTCCCCGAGAAACAGTAAGCTATCTGCATCCAAGGCAAGAGTACCACTCATTGAGACTTACTCTTTTGACCAAAATATTTTATATTCGGTAAAAAAAACAGTACAAAGAGTTTAGTTTGAAGCAGTTATTTAATTTTCAAATAAGGCTCAATTTGACAGGAGTGATAGTAAGAGAATCAATTGATTTTGTTTATATAGCATTAGCTATGCTAGGCAGAATTATATTGATAAATTTAGAAAGGAAAAATATCGCTTGAGGCGGGGTTTGAACCCGCGGCCATAGGGTGTCATGTCGTATTGCTTTCTTTTTTTAATTTCGTCGCTACAGGCACGACTTGAGTAGCTTAGCGGTTAGAGCAATAAGGCATGACACCTATGGCCGCAGGTTCAAACCCGGCCTCAAGCGATAATTTTTCCTTTCTACATTTATCAATATAGTAAGAGAATCTTAAGCAATTTAGATGTTTCTCTAGCAGAGTGAATGTTCTGTACTTGTACTACTACCTTGATCTGTGTTTGTGTTCGAAAGCCATGGGAATTCGTTATCACAGTCCGATAGCCTGCATTGTAGAGATCGGAGGATGCAATATGGAATTACCGTTTGGATTGCATTTGATCTCTAGACTGAATCAAATGTGAATTAGCATAGCGTGGAAAACAGTGAAACTAAGGGTAATGCTTTTTTACCGACTTCCCAAAAAAGGTGGAGGTACTCAAGTCGTTAAAAAGGACTAGGCAAGTAGAGTACGAAACCGTTTTAAAATAAAATCTATTTTGGAAATTAATTTCACTGTTGAATAATCAATGACAGGATGGCCAACATTCACCATAATAAAAAATATTATATAGGTACGTTGTGTGTTCATATTGCTCTTTGAACTAAATTATAATTAAACACCTATCCTCCTTATTTTAGTGACTGAGTAGAGCCATTCTTTTAAATTTATACGCCAATCTAGTCAAAACATGACGGCCAAAAATTATTCTAATATCGTTTTGCATGCATGTTGTGTGTACGTATTTAACTCTTACAAATAAATAATCTTTGCCTTTGTCTCAAAATGCCAATGCTTGCACTTGAACTTTTCCAAAAGAACTGTACATATAATTAAGGCTCCTTCGATATAATATAATTAATTAACGTAAAAGTTTTTAGACCTTCCGTTTTTGTAGATTCTTCAAAGACTTAAACAATTATTAGTTGAGGAGTCTTTTTTTACACTTTTCAAGATGTTTCTTGAAAATTGTTTAGGTATCTAAATGAGTTCAAGTTATCTAAATAATAAAAAATCTTAAAAGAAAATCCAAAATAGTATTTATTTTTGAAGTGTATTTATTTTAGTTAGTTGGTTGTATTCTTATACCATTTTTTTATGAATACGTCACGATAGCAAGTTCCCTATTTGTTACAAGATTAGGCTAATAAGTAACTTAAAATTAACTTATTCTGCTAGATTCAAAATATCCAACTATGCGTCCATTAACACTTTTTTAATAGTCTCTATTAATGCGAAGACACTTGGTTCATGTGTTAAATTATTTCACATGATGTTAATTAAAACAAAACATAAAATCATATATAAAAGATATAAAATACTTAGTTAAGTTAAACATACTTGGAACTAGTTAACTATAAATGGGCCCACAGTAAAGTTTAACCTCAAATTAAAACTGTAATAGATCACGCAAAAACCTTAAAACTCATTTAGAAGTTGTAAATCTTTAGGGTAAAACTTTGGCTCGAAAATGGTAGCTTGTTATTAAACAACTTATTTAAATACCTAATTAACAACACCTCAAAGTGACACGTTGAAAGGAAATATCCTTTATATGTTTTGAACTGTCCGCAGACATTTTTGTTCGGTGGAGCCCAGTGGACACAAAGTATGGACATTCAATCGTTTGAGAACAATAGCCGTGGAGCCCAGTGGCATAACCCGTAATTAGGTGCATTCGCCTTTTAAGCAGCGGGTTTCGGGTACGATTCTCAGTTATTTCCGGGTATTCCCAGTTCCCGGTATAGAAGTTTTCTCCCCAAGGCAAAATGTTTCTGGCTCTGGATGTGATTTTGAGTGTGATTTGAAGGTTTCCGTCACCCACGACATAGTCATTGGGGAGAAAACCTGTATTTTCTCCGGGAATCGAACCCGATACTTTAGAAGGCAAATGTGCACCCAACTAAGCCAACGGGTAGTTCAATTAATAATATGCATTAATTATTATGTAGATCGTCTACTCCAAGCCCAGGTATCGGGTTCGATTCTTGTTAGTCGCACGAATAGAATTTCGGTTTCTAAGTGTAATTGTGTGTGTGTTTTGCTTCCAACATTCTTAAAACAGATCTTCCTTTTTTTTTGCAGGGTTTGAGTGTTTTCAATTCTTTATTCTTTAGGTAATTTTTCATCTGGCATGTGTTCATGTATCGAAATACAATCGTAACCCTTAGGTAGAAAGAAAAAAATTGTCGCCAAGCTCCAAACAGTGTTCCGGTAGGTATAATTGTAATTCAGTCAGTAGGTGTAATTCAGTCACATTCTCAACCTAGAGTATTTAACATCTTCAAACAAATCACTTATTAACAGGTAAGACAGTGATCAAATGCTAGCCTATCAGATCCTACTTCCTACTAATATTATAAATCCGTAATGTTTTTTCCCTCTTTTCGCTTTACCGGCTGAACGGATTTGGATAAAATATGGAATATACATAGTTTATACCTAGGATTAACACATAGGCTACTATTTAACTTGCTTACAGCGGGCGAAGCATAAAAAAACATATTACAAGACTCGTTCGCGCTGAAAACATCTTGAAGCTATGTTAAGCGTTTATTTCTATCGTATAAGGATTAAACTCTTAGTTTTATAAATGCAATCCATTGTGCACAAACAAAAGCACCTTCTTTTCCTGTCATATTACATAACATCAGTCTTGCCAGGACGTAAAAAGATCTTTTATTCAGTTGCCCATTAAACTGTCTACGCTTTCTTCTAGACTCGACGACAGGTCTCAAACATTTTTGACATCTTCCCAAGCGTTGCGGTGATGTGTATTTTTTTGGGGATCCGTATCTAAAAATTAATGAACAGACAATTATGAAGAGAGATTGTCTTCATATTTGTTTTTTTTACATCTGCAGTGTTATCCGGAACTTTTCATTGTGAGGTTTCCTTTAATACATTATTTTCTATCTAGTTACAACAAAGTAAGAAACAAATGTATATTTTTTGCAATTGCATTTCTGGAGGTCTCTAGGGTATTATCGTGCTGACAAATTTTCACTATTGAAAGATTGTTATTACATAACTGCTTCATTTTTTTTTTCGTAAAATCTCTACGGGCTTATATAATAAATTTATTTTATTGACACTTCAATATTTAAATACAACTAATATACTACATACTACTACTGCCCGTTGGGTTAGTTGTGTAAGCGTTTGCCTTCTAAGCTTGGGTATCGGGTTCGATTCCCGGCGTGAACACAAGTTTTGTCCTCAAGGAAGATTTGTTTCTGGTTCTGGTTGTGATTGTGTGCGTGATGTGACTGTTTCCGGCACCCACGACACTTGACGATACCAGTCATAGAACTTAGTGTGGGGCTGTGAGTGTGAAAACGTTTATGGTTATTTTTATAATGTTACTTCTGGATTGCCCTGAATCCCACACTAGTGCGAGTCCTGTGTCGAGAGATTCAGTCTCTTTCAGGATTGTACTTACAATGGTTACAACCGGAATAACATTGCAATAATTAAATATGAATATATTTTGATATATATGATGTTCAAGAGTAAATTGTTCGTAGAAAAATATTTGAGCATGGAACCCTGTGGCTCATTACCCTTGACGCATGCTTGTCCTCTTTAATTTTTAAAGCGATTTAAAACCTTTGTGGATTGAATCCGAGTGAGAGTCCTATTCAAACAGCACCATTGTTCATCTCTTGTTTAAAAACGGAACTCATTTCAACGCAACCGCTTTGCGGTGAGCTGTCATGGGAAACGTCAACTGAACTGTCAAGTTGACAGACTGCGCTGCCATGGAAATGTTGAAAACACTTTCGCGCAGGAAATAGGTTACCTACCTAGGTAAGTACATGGAAGTATTTGACTGTTACTCGAGGTCAGTGACCTTATTCATTGTACTAGATAAAACCCTTTTTTTATTGCTGTAGCTGGACTAAATAAATTGTTCAACAAGTTGTACCTTATTTTAAAAATAATACAAGATATGCGATAAAAATATTTAGTTTAACGAATAAGTTTAAGGGGATGTAATTTTCCGAATCTGGCAGTAGAGTCAGTTAGAGAATAATTTTCATGAGTGCTTCTTTGGAGCCCATGTGGATAAACGGATTAAAATTTTGAGAATAAGTACAATCATATTATAAGAGCCTGGCGGTTATAGTTCTGGGTAATATTAACGATACAAGGTTATGACCCCAAATTAGCAAGTTTATATTGAGTAAGCACCTATTGCACATTTTTTTCCCCGCAACAATTATGTATATAGATATTATTATTTTATACAGAATCATATTGATGGTGAAAATCTACTCAAAACATGTTTTCTTATGAATTATTTTTGTTTAATTAGCACATACGAAAATGTTTGCCAAAGGTGTACCAAAAAGACATATAGTTTTGTAGTATTTTTTTTACATCTCTACAGTGCCTCGCCTAGAAACGTTTCTCCTACGGACAGTTATCAAAAGATAATCAATTTTATCATTTGATAATGACATAGTGCTGCATACAAAAATAGTAAAGCACCATAAGTCATACACATTTCTCTTGAAATACAAACACAAGATCCGATAATCGGCGTCGGAACATTTAGTATTTTTTAATCTGTCACTAAGACAAATACGTGCATCGCGCACTCACAGACATTTTCATGCTTCACCAATGTTTCGGTGAGTACTGAGCTTATATCCGTATTTTTTCAGGTCCGTGGCGTATACATTTTATTTTATTAGCATGGCTTGCTACATTTCACTTGACTACGTAACAACGCACACAATGTTCACCAGGTCTTATCATGCTTATTACACATTTTAGTCATTTATTCATTTACGAGATGTATGTCAGTTGGTTATACTGTATTATATAATAAAAACAACAATGACAGGACAAAAAATATGTATAGTAATTAGTGACTATTATTTTTTTGCTTCGAGGTAAAGAAATTGCTAGCGTTAAGATAAAAAGAACAAACAGTGAACTAGTACCGCTAGTACATTCATTTTGAACCCACACTCACAACCCCACACTAAGCTCGGTGACTTGTGTCGTGGGTGCCCGAAACATTCAAACATGCATAAACAGAACCTGAAACACAAATTTTCCTTGGGGAGAAAACTTGTAAGTATTCCCGCCGAGAATCGAACCCTATACCCCTGCACAGAAGGCTAAACTAACGGGTTGAATAGCTAATAATAAGTAAGTATATTATATCCTATTATAATCTAAAAAAAAACACATATTTTCTACGTCAAAGCAAATACCTTAGTACTCATTTCACACAACATTGCATATAACATAAATAGGTTTCTTACTACTCATTGTTGTCACCTCCGTTCATACAATACAAACGATTTGTTTTTCCTTTCTTACATAAATTACGCTAAGACATGGCGAGAGAGAGTCGCACGCGCATACCAAAATGACAAATGTTGGTGGTGATAGTTTGACTAAACGTTTTTGTACGAATGGACCATAAACTACCGTAATGGCTACCTGACGTGCTTGCTGTATATACTTCTTTAGGTATACAAGTATATTAAAACTGTGATGCAATAATGTGGACAATATGTTTATTCAACCGACTTCAAAAAAGGAGGTTCTCAATTTGACTGTGTTTTTTTTGTATGTATGTTTCGTGATATCTCCGCTTATTATGAATTGATTTTGATGTTTTTTTTGTTTGGTAGAGTATAATTCAGAGGTGGTCCCATATAAATTTTATCGAAATCGGTGAAGTCGAAACCGAAATATAAGCGATGAAGTAATTTTTTTAAGCTTTGCTTGCGGTTTAATTATGGTTGCTTCGTAACATGGTACCACAGCTGACGTAATGGTTAAACTCTACCCTATCAGGGATTAAAAGATTCCTTTGCGTTGTACTAGATTAAATATAAATTAGGAGTTTTGCCGCGAAAGTAAAAAATGGCATTGTTGTCTTTTTTTTTTGGTAGATTATTAATCGTTAATACTTTGTCAACGTACCGTGATTTTCGGTTTCGTTCCAAAACTCCAATACAATTTCTATTGCCCTAGTAAAGTGGTAAGTTTTACCACTTTACCTATTAGGGCACATGATTATGACTAGGACTTAGTTATTTGACACTTGCTAAATGCCCAAAGATTGCGAAGAAAAAGTGAAAAAAAAAACATAAATTATTAATCATATCTACTTTTACAGATATTTTAATAATATTATTTATGATCTTTCTTACCTTTTCAACCGACTTCAAAAAAGGAGGTTCTCAATTCGACTGTATGTTATTTTTTGTATGCATGTTACGCGAAAATTCCGCCAATTATGAATCGATTTTGATGATTTTTTTTGGTAGATCATACTTCAAAGGTACCATATAAATTTTATCGAAATTGATTGAGCGCTTTTTGAAAAAATCAACAAAAACGTAAAGCGGTTGTTAGGTAAGAAATTCAGATCGAAAGATTTTATATTTCAGTTTATTGAGAAAACTGGAACTTCCTCATACTACTCATAAAAGAAAAGCTCATAGATCGTAACTTGAACCGACTTATTTTAAAAGTTCCCACGATAAATCGGGACAGTTACGTCACAGGGTACTACGTATAGCATAACTAAGTTTAATTTAAATGTTATGTTTAGAACTAAGAAGAACCATAAAGCGTCGTGCGCACGCACTAAAGATAACGTCGCAATACGTCCACTGCCTTACACGAGCACGTGGGAAATTTATGTATACTATCTTAGGGTTCAGATTGCTAATTGGTTATCTTTTAGCACTTGACTTATTACTTTAAAGTGTTTGAAAGATTTTACTATTAAAGTTTTCGTGAGAATTAAACATTATAATATTATTAAATTACGGCTATCTTTGTCGCGATCTCGCGGCGTAAACTCATCCCGAAGAAGAGCATCGTACATGCTCGAAACCTAGGTCGACAATATCGATCAAATGATGTGAGTGATAGCCGTAATTTAATAATATTATAATGTTTGAAAGATATCGGTAACAACCTCTTCAATAACCAAAAATGTAATATATAATAGCATTAGCCTTTTTTAAAACGAAAGATTACCTTAATGAGAAGGATGTATAGAGGCAAACTGCACAAGCGCTTTCTGACGACTACATAATGTACCAACATTTTTTTTTTATGCTTGTTAGGTAAGCATTCCACTATCTCACCTCAAGTGATGATGCGGCCGAAGATGTAGCATGATTACCTTTAGACTTGATGACCTTTAGACTTGATGACTCCCAGATTATACTGTTCGTAAAACGATTTTGATTTGATTTGATTTAACCATACAAATATGGCAATCAAACAGCTAGGTATCATTGGGTATGGGAAGGATGGGTATTACCGTAGTAGGGTATTACAGTAGTACAGTATTTCAAACAAGGGCTTGTTTTAAGCTCATATCAGCTCATATCGTCGTGTATAAAATATTGTGGCGACCGATATAGGCTGGTTCCACTAAATATCAGCTGAACTTAGTTTAAAGGGTCAAGTGCGAGTCGGATCCGCGCACGAAGGATTCGTACCATTATCTATAATAACGGCAAAAAAAAAACATGTCTGTTGTATGGGAGCCCCACTTTGTGTCCCCTCACAAATATGTTTTTTATTTTAATTTAATTATTTATTTCTAAAGTGAATGTATAAGTAAATATTTCAAGCGGCAACAAGACTGTTGCCGTTATCAATATCGAGCAAAAACGAGCAAAAAAAATCACGTTTGTTGTATTGGAGCCCCCATAAAAATAGATTTATTCCGTTTTTTAGTATTTGTTGTTATAGCGGCAACAGAAATACATCATCTGTGAAAATTTCAACTATCTAACTAATACGGTTCATGTAATACAGCCTGGTGACAGACGGACAGACAGACCTGCGGACAGCGGAGTCTTAGTAATAGGATCCCGTTTTACCTTTTGGGTACGGAACCCTAAAAAAACATCAAATCCGTTTAGGTAGTCGTCATAGAGGACACCTCGTTTGAAATTATACTCATTCACTTACATTTTATTCTCTCTCTCACAAATCCATACACACTTTCTGGTTTATGTGTGAATATCGACAATATTACCACCGATACAACAACATAAACAAAACGAAATGGACCTTTTACAGTTAAAGGGGATACATGCACGCACGTGCTTTTAGCGGGGCATTTCAACACCCAATAAATATCCCACAGAGGTGGTAGAGTGCGACGTTATCGGCTGCGCGTGCGCACAATGTTTTATAGCCAAGTACAGCTACTTTTATATGGCAACTTTGCCTGTAGACTGTGCCATTAGCGAGTGTTTTGGCGGGAAACCGAAAATGTCATATGTTTTATTATTTTTATTCAAGATAGGCAAACGTTTCACCACTTTCTCACCTGATGGTAAGCGACGTTGCGGTCGAAGATGGAGCATGTTTGCCAAGAAGATGCCTATTCATTCGCGACTTAATGACTTCCATATTGTATTTATCAGGAAACACAGACTCGGGTAAGTAGTTTCATTCCTTAGCGTTTCGCATAATGAATGTGGAAGAAAAATGCTTCGTCCGCATATGTGGAATGTCTACCATATAGCCATAGTAAAAACAGTATGATATAGCGGTGTAGTTTAAGAGTCTGTCTCGATGTCCGATAATAGAATGGGGATAGGGGAATTAGATTGTGTAATTCCGTTGCACACTCTCCGAATTGTACCCGATAAAATGCTGAGAGACTCGCCACCATGTGACGATGCCCTAAGCTCTGAAGTACTGCATGACGTTACCCTCCTTGGGACTGGCTGTTAGCTTAGTTAGCTTTCCGCTTTCTAAGCACGGGAGTACCGGGTTCTATTCCCGGCGGCATCACAAGTTTTCGTCCCAAGGGAATATGTTTCTGTTGTGATTGTGTGAGTGATGTAAATGTTTCCGACATTTACGACAATTTAACTATCAATAATGCGTATTTAATACATTAAACCTGATCAAGGATTCCCAAGATAAAGCGGTGAAGTCGGTTTTTAAACCTAGATTAATGTTTGTTGCAATTGCAACACACTTCAAAATTGTATAACATAACAAACATCTGATGTTGCCAAATGTTCATGTTACCTATTTATCCTTTGACTGCGTCTGTTTTCATTTTTTGACGGAAATGATCGGAGCGCGCGCGCAGGTTTTTGCTTACAGTTCACTATCTATATAAACGGAAGGAGAAGGTAAACATACTGTTCTGTTTAAGGTGCGGACGCAGTGTGTTACAGTTACACTGTTCTTGTATTTTTGAAGTGAAACTTTTTATGGGGGGGCTTTGAAATTCTGCAACCTTTTTGTGTGACGAAAAGTGGTGGGTAAATATTGTGATGAATAA
Source organism: Lomographa bimaculata (assembly GCA_948107665.1). Taxonomy (NCBI): domain Eukaryota; kingdom Metazoa; phylum Arthropoda; class Insecta; order Lepidoptera; family Geometridae; genus Lomographa; species Lomographa bimaculata. The sequence goes on along the minus strand of OX403604.1, from coordinate 7,718,497 downwards.
TTTAAAATGTTTTCTTGTAATAAAAAAGTTTCACATATTTTATACGGTGTCTTCTTTTTGTTTTTTATTCTCGATAGGTAAGCATTTGAACACTATCTCACCTGAAGGATAATAACGATGTGGTTAAAGAAAGAAAGAAAGAAAACACATTTATTTGGAACTATAAAAAAATAAAAATAACAATCAACTTAAATTTAACATTAAACATAAAGTATTTTTTTTTAGATGTAGCATGCTTGCCTAGAAGATATACCATCACTCGAGATTTAATGACTTCTGATTTTTTTTTATGCCAGATAGGCTAGCATTTGATCACAGTCTCACCTCATGGAAAGTGATGATGCGGCCGAAGATGTCGCATGCTTGCCTAGAAGGTACCTATTGATTGTACTTATCGGGAAACACAGACTCGGGGAAAGAATTACATTCCTTAGAATTACGTATAATAAATGTGGAAGCAGAACACTTCGTACGCACCCTTAGAATATCAACCATAACTGATGTCACATGGCTGATTGTTTGGTTGTCCGATGGTAAAAAGGGGATAGATATGTCTTGTATTGCCACCAAAAGTCTTATTCATCTTTAAAGTCTTCATTAAAATTCACATAGTTTCAATAACATGAAATCGCACAAAGCACTCCGTCAGGCAATAACATGGCTACAATATCCTAAGCTTATGTTCTGTTAACACGTGTACACATACCGAGAAAGCAATGGACGTTGAAAGGGCGTTTTCAGTTGTTTATAAACGGTGTAAGTAACGTGAAATTGCCTACCGATGCACCGAAATAGGTTGTTGGTAATGCAATGGGGTGTGATTTGATCAAAGACGTGACTGTTTAAACATTTTTATATAATAACATAGGTGTACCTAAATCAGTTTGTATATATTTATAATAGCTCTCGGTTTAATTATAAACCCTCTGAGTAATCAAATTAGTAGGTACCATTATTAGACATATTTATTTATTCAGAAGACCAACAGCATTAAGATAATTTAGATACAAAACATGAAATATATATAGTACAGCCAATTATAGGTCTCCCTAGATAAGTACAATTATTATTTACTCTCCTAGTTGGTATAACAATACAAAACAATTTTAGTGAGATAGATGTTTGTATGTGTGTGTGTGTGTATGTGCGTGTCTGAGAAACTGTGAGTGAGTGAGTCTATGCATGTGTGTTAGAATATATTTATTTATAAAAATACAATATAATATAAGTACATACATAATACCTGTAATATAATAATAATTTTGAGAGGTGGTAGAGCATTTTGTGAGTTGCTCGCCTGGCTTGCTACCAAAGTAACTTACCACCATCAAGTTGAAAGCCAAGCCAAATACGGTGTTCCGGCAGTTATCCTTGAGAGCCTGCGTATTCCAGGTCTAGTGTGTTTACCAGCTTCGATCACATCGTCACTTACCATCAGGTGAGATAGTGGTCAAACACTAGCCTGTCACAAATAAAAAAAAAAAAAACAATACATCGCATAGATTATTATTATTAATTTATTTTTTAATTGTTCACATTAATATATTATTATTTCTTTTTTATCATATTATATAAATTACGTGTCAAACCAATTCCTACAATCATAACACTAAACTGCGAACCCCTACTAGTCCACTCCGCATATTTGTATTGGCATCAAAACAAAAAGGCGCAAAGCTGATTATACTCGTATATGTGACTCTAATTATGCTCTGCTTCGTTAGCGTATTTTCCATTTGAGGCATCGAAATATAATAATATTTATTTCGCTGATTTCAGGGTCGTCAATGTCTTCGTACCCAAGTTCATTCAAAAAACTCAAAATTCAAAATTGTTTATTAATTACGCGTTTAATTATTACTTATTAAATTTACCAACTAGTTTTATTATGCCTAGTATGGCTAATGTTATCAAAACATAATATACAAACTTCTTTGGTATTTATACAGTAGTGGGCTTCAAAAATATCTCAGATTTCCTAAAACTTATCTTGGAAATTACAGTTGTACAAAAGTACGAAGTTTAATTAGTAGTTAAATACAGATGAACTTTCTTAATTAAAATGTAACATGGCAAACGTAACTTTCATAATAGCGTTGTAAGGAGTACTCTTACTTAGATACCTAATTAAGAGAAGTTAAAAAGTTTTGTTAGCAAACTCTCATCAAACCCCTACTTTCTACCGACTTCACATAAAAGGAGTAGGTACTGAAGTCGATTATATTTTTTATTTTATTTGTTTAACCTCATTACTTATTTCCACGTGAACCGATTTTGAACATGTTTTTTGTTTGATCCCATTGGTTCTAATTGGTCCCATTTACATTTGATCAAGATCTGATTAGTAGTTCTTCAAATATAGTCAATAATGCGTGTTTAGTATATCTAACCTGATCAAAGTTCTGAAGATAAAGCGGTGAAGTCGGTTTTTTAAGCTTTGCCTGCGTTTAATTATAATTATTAACGATCACATTAGTGTCTAGCAGTAATTTTGACTAATGTTTTAACACTGTCCCACCTGTCTTCAAGTACACAAACATTATTGCCTTAATTGTGCGGAATTCTTCTGTGTTTATTATATGTAAGGATGTTTATGAAGTTCCGTGTCTCAGTACAAGAAACGTCCGTCGGTCACTCAATCAATTACCTTTTTCTCAGGAACGGTTAGTGGTTAGTAACAAGTTTAAAGCAAATATTGAGATCTAACAATAAATGTATATACAGGGTTATTTTTAAATTACCAGAAAGCACTCAGACCCTAACCCTTAACTCATTTAGTTCTATCTACGACTTTCTTCGCCTTTCGCTTATCTTTAAACGAGCAATTCTTCTTTATATGTAATCTGAATCTCGAAAACGGCTCGAACGATTTTCATGAAATGTAGTATGCAGGAGGTTTCGGGGGCTGTAAATCGATCTAGCTAGGTTTAATTTTTAGAAAACGTCATTTACCAAAAAAAAAAAGCCAGGTACTAATTATTACGATGATGTATACAGTATAAAAACAATGAATACCTCGTAATACGCACGCCTACGCCAGTTGACACTATCCATGACGCCCCTGACTTAAGAAAGACGATGAATAATATACTCTAAAATTTATTTGGAAAATAAAAGAAAACAGAATTTGAATTTGCTGTACCACGAAATGCGTTAGTCTAATTTCTGTTATTTAGAAAAATACCCTGTATTATTACATGGATAATTGGTTGTAATCGTAGCTCGGCACTTAACAAACTTATAAAAAAATAATTAAAAAGAAGTTTTTTTTAAGTATTTTTTTTGTGTTGCATTGTCGATACCCGACCCCCCTGTGAAGTATGGAGCGCTAATTCAAAGTAACCTTGTATATATTTGATACAGAATATATTTAAGGTTAATTATATTCAAGCTTATAAGTTAACGTAATCAAATATTCGGTCACTTATATCATAAGTTTGATACTTGCAAATTCATCCAAAACCAATACAGTTAGTACTTCTCCTATGCTAAGGTTAACTGGAAGAAAATGCTTTGTAGCATTAAGTTCGCCTATGTACCTTCAATACTGTTTGTGCAATAAAGAATTTTCTATCTATCTATCTATCTACTTAGTGGTCAAATATGTGTCCCTCTCAAATAAAAAATAGAGACAATAAGTGCCTATAGACACATTATTATTAAGCTCGAGCGTTTACAAAATAAATACATAAACACACACACAGCCCACACTTAGGTAAAGTCTATGTTGGTGAGCTTCGGCATATTTTGTAATAACTTTGACAACGAAGTCTAATTTGAGGACCCGATGGAAGTCTTCGTTTCTTACGTGCCAAAGAGCATTAACCATATCTCACAATATTTTATTCTGGAAGCGTTGTTTAATCTTAATATTACTCTGTTTAGTACAGCCCCAGAGCAGTATACCATACCTATGTCCATATTGGCATAATTGTTTGTAAATGAGTACTTTATTGTGTGTTGAAAGCTTGCATTGTCTTCCAAGTAGCCAATACATTATTTTAAGGCGTAAGCCTAGTTCTTCTCTTTTCTTCTTGATGATCTTTCATTCTACCGCAATTGATTCGCATATTTTTGAATAGGTTAGACTAGTCTTATCAACTTGCTAGATTCGACGCCTGAGTAACAACACTTTCTCTGCACATGTGATTTACCAGAATGACTATTAACATCTTAAATAAACATCAGACTATCGCCAAGCTAATTCTAACAAGCTACCATGATATACAGTTTTTTTTTAGAGAAGCTTTGTCTGTCCGAATGTTTCATCCTCGACCACATCATCACTTACCACCAGGTGAGTTGTGGTCACACGCTGGTATATAGTGGTTAAATTAAAATTACGCGATAGTGAAAAATATTGGCAATGGTCTCGTTGTTTGCCACTAATGGTACATATGTACATCCTATGTTAATAATGTAGAAGGCAGTGTCGTTAAAATTATCTATCGTTAACATTATTTCATGCTCGCATATTTTCGTTGAAACCTTTAATTTCTATGTCACCAGATGATAAATGATGACGTAGTTGAGTGAGAGAACCTCTCAAGAAATAACATAAACGTTTTCACACTTATAGCCAACACTAGGTTCGATTGCTTGTGTCGCGAACCATTGGTGCCGGAAACATCACAAAATCACAACCCAGTATCAAACAAAACAAACAAACGCATTTACACTCACAGCCCCACTCTAAGTTCAAAGACTGGGTGCTGGGATTGTTACAACACTTTAAATTCGCGGGTGGACCGATTTTAATGATCTTCGATTAGTTGGATTTATCTCCGCCCCAAATAGAATAACTATTAAAATAAAGGAAAAATTGCGAAAAAAATCATGTTCTCCTACATTTTATAACGGAGTTGGAGTTTTGATGATATTTCGAAAATTAACGCGGGCGAAGCCGCGGATAACAACTAGTTTAATATAAGGAAGACAATGTAACTCTTTACGGAATGTCACGAATAGCCGTGATGAAAAACTAGAACAGCAAGATTTATAAGCCTTTTTTCAGGTCGTGTTGGAACAATTGTAGCGCTGTCATTACATGAAATACTGCACAATGGATAACTCGTTAGGGGTGAATCACAAACCCCGTTATGACCCGCTTGTTTTTCGAACGGTACAATATTAAATTGAACGCAAATTGTCAAACCAGTTTTATAATATTTTACACTAGAGATTTTCAAAACAACAATTAGAATACTGTTGTATGAACTACCCGCTGACCTTTTGCTTAGGATTTGTGGATCTTAAGTTTTCTCCCCAAGGGAAATTTGTGTTTCTGTTTCTAGGTGTGATTGTGACGTGAATGTTTCCGGCACCCGCGACGCAAATTTTCGATAAATTCGAAGACTCCCTAAAGATATTCTAGAAGATCTCCTAGGCAGAGCTACTTTCGCATTTATAATATGAGTAGGGATTGTACGTTCAAAACGTAAATAGACAAACACGGTTCAAATCATACAAATATTCTTATCGGAACTGTCCGTTAGACTAAAAAAACTCGCTTTCTAAGGTGCAAGTATCGGGTTCGATTACCGATGGAAACATAAGTTTTCTCCCCAAGGGAGTGTTTCTAGGTAATTTCGGCACCCACGACACAAGTCATCGAAGTTAGTGTGGGGCTGTGAATGTGAATGCGTTTTTAAGCGGTTCTTCTAAAAGAATGTATACCGGGTGTTTTAATGAAATACCAGAAACCTCTTGGGACATCATTCCAACCATCGAGACCAACGTTTTTCTTGATACGGCTATTCCAAATTCAGTTATATGATTTTTCAAATACAATTTTAAATTCATTATTTATCTTCTCTGTTAATTCTATGAAGTGTATTTTCACGTTGGCGTGCATATTACGAAGCGCGGCGATACCATTTTTTGTGGGACAGTGTAGTTTAAACAACTTATAATTATAGACTGTATAGTACATCATCTTAATTATTCCGGAATATTTAGTATTCAGAAAAAAGTAATAGAACTAGGGTTAGAACAAGATTCAAGGTCTGAAAGCTTTCTGGTAAAAAAAAAAGAATATCTTTACTAGTAACCCTGTATATTATTTATAACATTTCGCCAGAGTACGTCGCAGCTTTTAGATGCCTCTACAAATTACTGACTTTTTTCTTTGTTTTCTTTTTGCTATCACTAAACTCCGCACGACGGCGACGTTCGAGTTAAATATCAATCATCAGGACAGATGTGGTCTAAAAAAGAACGCACGAGCTTTGTGTCAAGTAACCTGTTCTTACCCCATCTGGCGCTATATTGTGCCACATGTGTAGGGACACCAAATATCAGGACTCGTTAGGACAAGACTGGATGAATGCTCTTGAGATTTTCTTATTTATACTAAAATATAAACGTATAATCTTCGCGTTACTCATCAAAACAGTTTAAAATATTTTTTATTTTTAAATATTGAACTCCAAATTTGCCTATTTAGATACTGTTTTTACCGATTTCCCAAAAAAGGAGGAGGTACTCAAGTCGAGAGTATTTTTTTTTTCTGTGTCATAACGTATCTCCACGTGAGCCGATTTCGAAACTTATTTTTTATTTTGAAAGATGTTGCTTTCTAATTGGTCCCATTTAAATTTGATCTGAACTTGAAATATCGTAAATAATGCCTATTTTGTGGATTACTTTGACGATGTTCTCGTTAACCCGACTTCACAAGTTACCTCATATGTTCTTTCGTTGTGAACCGATTTTGATGATTATTTTTTTATTTAAAAGCTGGTGCTTTTAATGTGATCTCATTAAAATTTGATTAAGATCTGATCTCTAGTTTTTGAGTTATAGTCAATAATGCGTGCTCTATACATTAAATCTGATCTAATTCTATAATAATAATTTTGTTTTGTTTTTTGTCTTAATTAAGGTGTTCAATAAAGAGTTTATCTATCTATCTATCTATCTGATCAAGGTTCCGAAAATAAAGCGGTGAAGTCGGTTTTTTAAGCTTTGCTTGCGTTTAATTATTTCCAGAAAGGTCGACGGGGATATTTTGAAAATGTTTGCCGTTTGTGAATCGTTTTATTATAATCGTGGTTACTCTACATATAAGCATATGGCACGAGTGGTCAGGTATGGCTTTAAGTGGGGTCTAAAAAACTTGTAGGGATTCTACTGTTAATGTGTTCGTTAGGGTTGTTTGGATGCAGTTTTAATAATAATAATAAATTTAAATTACAGTTTATATGATTATTGAATGATCTAAGCAATAGATGATTTAAAAAATTGTTTAATAAGATATTCCTTTATTTTAATACATTGCTTCGAGTTAAATCTAGTAAGTATGATCTAAAATGTGTTAATTAATATCTAAAAATATCTAGTAAGTTTAAAGATAGTTACTGATAAAATTATTAAGTCTTATATTTAAGTAGGTTTTATAAGTATATATATCGTTTGCTCCTCTATCACATCTCATCCCATTTACCATAATTATATTACATAAATGGCAAAGTTTTGAAATTTAGCTAAGCAATTGCAAAAAGCGACATAGAATAACACATGGGGTGAATGAAACCGCAGGTTACAGATAGTTTATAATAAGTATTATTTTTTACTAAAATAAAAGAAAAAAATTAAAAGTAAAAGATATTCTAAATAATATCTTTTGAGTACTTTGGTATCCAAAACCAAGCGTCTTTCATTATGATGTTTCAATCAGTCTTCTAATTAGCGCTCTCTACCAACACAGCACTCACATATCTTACTAATTCCTTTGAGTCAAAGCGTACAGTATCCAGCATCCAATTCCTGAAAAAAAGTCGCTTCCGCAGCTGTGTCCCGCGCATGCGCGTTACAGCCGCGGGCGGAGGGTGCCGGCATCGACTGACTTAAACCAGGGTGCCCCGATCCGCGCGACAGTCAGCTGACGGCAACCGCGCGAACCGCACGTCTCTCCATTCTTCATCTAGCTCGCGAAACGCGCAGTGACCGCTTGTGTTATACATTTTTTGAAAGAAAAGTTTGAACCGAAGACATGGCCACCTACGCCCAATTCAAGCACGTCGAGCTGTACAAGATCGGTCATGGAAAGAACAGGTGAGGATGCTGCGATCTTTGTTTTGGGGAAAGGTCAAGGGTTGCGCAGAGGGATGAGAGATTTACAGGCGCATTATTATTTTTTATAAATTAGGATATTACTTTTAAATGCAGGCATTTATGCTTTGGAAAGGTAGTGATGCTCGCAATTTTTTTATTGCCAAAATGCACATGCGCTTCAGTTACTTATTTTATATTCTAGAATTTTTTATTTATACGTAAATAACGTCATAATTTTTTTGTCCGAAAATTCTTGAATTTTATAGTAACACCTAGGTGTTAAATCGTGACTTTCAGTAGCAGTGCATTGAACTCTACTGAGCCTGAAGTTTAGGTAGAGCGCGACACGCACGTCTTCGATAAAATCTCCATAAATTTTGGTAGAGACCTAGTGCTTTTGGCTCCTTTTGTAAACCTTTTTTTAATAGAGTTAGTTACAAAAGGCTGATATAGAAATAATCGATGTATATCTCTACACGAAACATTTTTTTTTAGCTTTGGAACGAAATTCTATGTCAAAAGTTAGTATTGCGATGAAGAAAATGTGATATGCAAAATGTTGTGTAAATTGTATGTCTAAAATTCAACAGGACTATATACCCTACATAACTTTTTTTAACCATTTCTATTTTATACGTGTTTATAATTTTACAATTATTTAACCATTATATATTGTAAATTAAAAATAAATAAAGATTTCACATAAAGTAGGTATACGTGTTTATCATATGAAGAAAGTAAGCACATAAATAAGGATATAGTAAACAGTTTGATCTAATAAAAGCCAATCTAAATTCTGTAAAATGATGATATAAATAACATAATTAACGAATTCTATCTATAATGGCGTTGTTAATGTGTTCATTTGACATTTATTGTAATAGGAAGGAACGGACACATTAATGTGGCGATAAAATATGTGCTCGTAAGGAAAATATGCAAAACCTGACCGACTTATTATTATTTATGGAGGATGGGGCATCGTCCTGTGCTCCCATAAAATGAAAACCACTAATCTTTAGATAGGTAAAATGTATGTGAATGTTTGAATGTTTTTATCTATTCAGTCTCGACTGATATTAGGTATGGTAAGTTGTCATCGTTCCGTGTGCTACGGACTAGATGATGACAATTCAATGGTTCATAAGAAATGAAAATCGTTCGATTGACGTCGATGTGTTAATGTTTGTTAATGTTAAGTTCGATTTCTGTAGGGAACACAATTTTTCTCCCCAATGGACATTTGGTGATTTGTGTAATGGAAATGATTTCGGTACCTACGAAACTAGTCTTCGAATTTAGCATGGGATTGTGAGTGTGATAGCGTTTAGGATTATGATTTCCTTTTTTCAATAACAGAGAGAAAGCGATAATTTTCCCTTTCTAAATTTACTACTATAGTTCTGCCTAGCATGGCTAATGCTATATAAACAAAATCAAAAGAGAGAAAAACTAGTGACATTGTTACTATTAAATATGTTAAAACAACTAAATGGATTTTAATATTTAGCAGGAAAAAAGTAAGTTCAATGGTCCTGCATTAATAATATTCACTTGTAATAACTATTTTCCTATATTGATATTATGCCTTATTTAATTTTTAAAAGCGGGCTTATCAAACTAAGTAAAACACTAATTATTGTTTGACAAGAATTTGTACTGTCTATAACAGGATAATAATCTGAACAGCATACCATTCATTTCATGTAATAGAAAATACAAAATGAAATTGTTAGCGACTGTCTGTTGTGAAAAAGTTGCAACTGTAAATGAAACAAATATTATGCACTCTATGCATAATATTTGTGAACGCAACAATTTTTTTCGTACTTTCTGTTATTGATAGATGAATGTATAAAATAAATGAAAGCTTTGTAATTTATTTTATAAACACTATCCCATCTTTAAATTTATTTATAAAAATATATGAAAAACGACCGAAAGAATTTTGCCTCATACTAGCATCATCATCATCATCAATAATTTTTAATGCACCAAAAGCAGTCCTGAGGTTTTAAGTAGTGTGAAACAATAAGTATGAAAGGTTTATAATGCTTAATCAAACATTTTGTTTAAAAACCACACTTGTGAAGAGTTTTAATGTACCTATCCACTAAAACCATAGAAAAACTAATAATAATCCAATAATAATGCCAAGCAAACAAGGTCGACGCTAGTTTTTATTTTAATACGTAATTTCAGAGCCGGACACATTTTATTCAAATTTCATTGGAAAACGCTGCAAAACATTCAATTATTCATAATTTAATACGATTGAAATTTCAACTTTTAGTGTCTTATTATTGTCATGACTCCAACTAATGAAAAAACACTGACTTGTCTCAAATAAAATAAAACATACTTACCATATTTAAAGGTGTAATATTAGAAATATTTACGCATATTAAGTAAAATGACACGTAGCTAACATTTGCAAAAATTCGTTCAATTCTACCGCAATAATCTGCCCGATACTGAAAAATGACACCCAAACAATGATTTCTGTAGAACATATAGCCTGCTATGACATAAGCAGAAAATCATGCAAATCACGTGCGTGCCAAACTGCCAAACCACCCGAATTCGGCAGCTACGAATTCAGTAGAACGAAATTCGTATTTTATTCGCAATAAAGGCGAACATCACCATGTAGTCGTAATACAATCGTGTCACGCTACCATTACACTAAGAGACTTACGAGTTACATTTCTGGGCGTGCATTGCTAAAATTTTATAACAATATCGAAACATTTTCGGTGATAAAACTGTGTGTAAATCCGAGCATGCGAGGGGACATGAAATATCACGCGAACTCGACTGGCCTTATTACCGACTTTGTGATTTATGTAGGCCTTTTTTACTTCCCAGTTAGGACGGTTGTGAATATGTTGAATAGTCGTTGATCAGCTCAAATCAGGCTTCAAAAGAAACGGTGTTATTACTATCTATATCTATATATACATACTAGCGATCCGCCTAGGCTTCTTGCGGGTGCAATTTCCATTGGATCACAAAAAATAACAAACAAACACAACAAAAAAAGATTTAGCCAAATTAGTCCAGACATTTTCTATTTTTTTTCGAGATTATCGCATAACAATGCTTTTTATATAGGCTAGTGTTTTATAGTATATAATTATATATTATATATTGCTAGTCTCGTTTCTCAATTATATAAAAAAAAGAAACATCTATTTTTTTCTAACCATATAAGAGCTGCATTTAATTAAAAAATTCAGAATCTTAATGAATTACTGTAAAGTTGATAACGACCCTTTAGAAATAAGTGCGAGTAGGCTTATGTTAAAATCATTTTCAAAATAAGTCGAATCTTAAATAAGCGCTGTAAAGTTGACAACGACTCGTTAGCAATAAGTACGAGTAGGCTTAAATTACATATTACTTTTAAAATAAGTCAAATTACGACTGTCCCGTGGTATTTTATAGATCGGAAATTATCTATTCTATTTACTTTTAAATAATATATACACTTTTAAACCAGAAAATGATGTAAAAACCACAACACGTCAATTAGTATGCGAATTACCACTTACTTAAGCTAATTAATTTATGAATTAATTGCGTACACGCCTTACAACAACATAAAAAGTTAATTGTATATAATAAAGATGAAATTATTTCAATGTCTGGTATTTTATCTTTAAGTTTTCTTTCATAGTGATTAAAAAACTTTCTTCGGCGCTAATTTTAGCTACATCATATTTTACGGTGAAATATGATAAGAAATTATGTTTATACTACTTTTAAGCCCCATAAAGTATTTGACATTTTTTATCTTTTTTGATGCTATTTTACCTATATTTCATGGAATATATGCCTATGAGAGCCTGCGTATTCCAGGTCTAGTGTATTTACCAGCTTCGATCACATCGTCACTTACCATCAGGTGAGATAGCGGTCAAACAGTAGCCTGTCACAAAAAAAAAAAAAGAAAAAAAAATCTGTATAGTAATCGGAATTTTTACTAGTGGCTATACTAGTTTTACCCCACAGCGTCACTCACATTATTTGAAATAATAAATACCTACAAAAAATTGAATATTTTTTTTGTCTAGCTACATACCAAATAACTCAATCCGCATGCATTTTAGAGTTATACCTCGTTTCTAACAAACTTACATATACCTAAAATTTTTTGTATGATTAATATTTGTGTGTTGTGTGGATGTTGTAAAACAATATTTTCTTAAGCTTTTGTTCTAGTTGCAATGTTTATATGTTAGTTACCAAATTTTTCAAGCTAAATCCAAGAAGCAAGAACCACTTATATGGAGTTTTTATTATGTTGGTTCAGTTTCAATGGCAATGTATTTTTATTCAAATTAGGCTCTTAAAAGCTTATATTTAAAAGTATTTTTTGCTTTTGAATTGGTAAGGGTTTTGTTGGTAACCTAGAGTTTAGTCTTTTACATCAAATTGAAATGTCACCGTCGGAAGGAGCACGCTAAGCTGTCCCGGTTGTTAGTTATAAGACAACAGTCGTTAAGCCATGCCGGATGCCTTCTGAATCCTGACACTAGGACTGCCATCTAGTCTATACGACAAGCAAGCATCGGGATATTTAGTATATTTTGATTTTGTGTGTGTATAGTTACAGAACTATCAACACTTCTGTATAAAAATACCTAGGCTGGATTATATTTTAGGCCTTATACTAATGACATAGTTTAACAACATAACGTAAGCCGGGGCTATAATTTCCGGACTTACGTCAAAGATTTCACCCCCGAAAGACCCCCTCAGCTTACATAAATAGGGTTGTCCCAAGGTCGAGTAAACTATCCAAGGCGTCCGAGTGCGTCTGTCTGTCCACCATCGGAATCAAACGCTTCCTATGGGAATGTAAATGAGGGTGTTTGGCACGCGAGGCAACCCTACCGTAGCCTTTGCTTATGTAATCCGGGAAAATATAGATTTCAGAAATAGAACAGGAAGTGACCGTAAATCCGTTTGTACTGAATTAATGATCGTCGGGCTATTTGAAGCTCATTGGGTTTTATTGGAACACGGGTGTGCTTTTGGCAAATGTAATTATTAAGTTAAATATAGCTTATACTCACCTATAGGTAACAAAAAAAAAATGTTATACTATAAATAGGTACTAGCGTTAAAGCTCTAGATAGTATCACAACCTTAAGGCAAGCCTTTCCAAGAACTGTAGGCATATTGTGTTGCGAGCTCGCGGCAATCACTTTCGGAAGGAGTGAAAACATTTGATTTTGGAATAAGATCGAGAGATTTTTAAAAATTCGTATTATGACGGCTGTTTTCAATCACATTTTCTACAAGGTTTCTGCTGGTACAAGTTTCATTGTACAAAACATAACACAACTCAAATAAAATGCATGTTTATCACAATTTAGATAAATTTTTGGCATTTTTTTCAATGCAGCGAAATGTAACAACTAATCGTGTATCGGATGGCCGAAAAGTAATGAATCACATCCTGCATAATTGCATTTTTTTTTCAAGATTATATCCTTGATATTTAAGAATAAAACAGAGTCCAAAACGGATATTTTTCAGGATAAACGCTAGTACCTATTTACAACATATTTTTTTATACAACCAAGTGAGAAGAACAGCCTATCACTCACACTATTATTATCCCCCTTACCCTAATGGCTAAGCGACATATCTGCGTAGGTATCTGGTTTGTGGTATCTGTCACCCAGAATTTTGAATAGCTTACAAATTTGCACGGCAATGCCCTGAACTCGGCATATTGATACAATATTACATTTGAGATAAATCTCTGTTTATGAAAATCATGACTTAAGCTTATAATAAGGGTTTCATAAGAAGGTTAGTAATAAAAATGTTTACCCTGATCAAAGAACAGGGATTTTGTAAGTTTGAGGCTTATACACTAATTTCCGACAGGCACCTGTGCGTATCTCTGTAGATACATCGTTTAAAACATCGTTACATCGTTTAAAACTGTCTGATTCATAATATTACTAAAGATGATCATAATCACTGTTTGTTTTCTTAAAATAATGGCAATTGATATTGATGCAAACACTTTGTGCTGTATAATATATCTACCGTTATAGATGTTAGGGCTTCTACAATAAACACTTTTACATCTAAATGTTTAGCAAATAAAATCAGTCTTGACTAATGAAAATGTACTAAAACTAGTGACAGACGGACGAACAATTGCGTGTACGCTCTTGTCCGTCACTAGTCAGTAATCGGTAAGCAGCGGGACACAGCTAGTCTCGTCAGTACACTGTGTCCCGCGTCTAATTGATAAACGGTAAACTCATAAACTTAGACCACTAATAATTAGTACTAATAAGATCAGGCGGTTGATTGTCTCCGCGTCAAGTTTTATACTAAAAGTTGAATGAACACAAATTTCCCCTTCTGTGCCAAAATTTTATTGGGTTTGGTTTTGGTTAAACAAATATGAACTTTGAAATGTGTAACTATCATATTTTTATGAATTAATAACATCAAAGAGGTATTTAAGAGACTGTACGTGAACTTGTTCGCCCGTCTGTCACCGCTACAACACAGTTATAATGAAAATTTAGCACTTACAGAAGGTGTTCTTATGAATTTCCTTTGCTTTTAAATAATGAATTTAGATATACAGCGTCAAAGCGGATGTCTAGATGAGAGTATATAGTGTTAATTTCCTGACGCCGGGCGGGATATATAGCTGTCTTTCAAACTGCGCCTTTTATGGACTTTTTACGAGATAGCTTAGAAGATAAACATAGTCTTTGTTTGGTAAAGGGTGGTCGGAGCTCATTTAGAGCGATTATTAATGTTTATACAGGTTGAGATGTTTATATTTCAATATTATGTGTCATAATCTTTGAGACTACCACTTGGATTCAAAAGGATACAAATAGAACATAAAACAAACATAAACGCTTTCATACTCACAGTCCCACTCTAAGTTCGGTGTCTTGTGTCGTGGTTGTCGAAAACATTCACATCTCACACACAATCACAAAAAGAACCAAAAATTCATTTTTATTAGGAAGCCTTGTGTTACCGCAGAGAATCGAACCCTTTACCCGAGTGCGAGTATCGAACGGACATAACTTCAAACTATTTCATACCAAATAACATAAAAATATATTCTGCGTAGTATTAGCTAGTGCAATACCCCCAACAATTAAATGTTACTAAATTAAAATACTTTCTCATGTAAGTCTATGAAAAATTAATAATCTCAAACCTCATAACCCTTATTAGAAAGCGAACGCTAGCCCTAAGTCAATGGACAGATACATGCATGACACAAACAGGACCTTCCTATTTCGAAGGCGGTCACAAACATTGTGGAGCGGAAGTTGACAAATCGAAGTCGATATACCTAGGTCCTGGTATCAATAGCTAGTGTGTATGGTATCCGTTACAGTGTAGCAAAGGTTCCCTAATGGGACCTAAGGTGGCGTGTATTTATCGTGCTGTCGCTAGACGATATATCGTTTGTCAATGTGCAGACGTCGACTGCGAATGTAAAGGGGAACATACCTACGTTTAGCTTTGGTTTGATGTAGGAGTACTTCTGAAGTTGATGCTTGTTTCAATGTAACATTTCGAACAGAATGTGGCTATATATGCTGATCATCGGGATTCTCTTATCGCGATTTTTTAATTAAAACATGAAAAAATATATATATGTGGTGGTCAAATGCTTGCCTATCTAGCATAAAAAAGATCGTAGCAGTATTTATAATGTGCGTAATGATTAAGTCGAGCCAATGTGAGAAATCACCACAAATCACGAGGAGCTAGATAAAGATCTGCGATGCTCCATCGTAAATGGTCAGCTCTACAATGTTGCGGATTCCGTATAAATTGCGTCAAGCAGCGTCAAGCATTTTGTCTTGAAACTGATCGTATGTCAAGCGTAAATGGTCATGACGCTACGCTTTATGAATTGAAGCCACAGATAAAGTATGGTTTATATTTTACATAGTTATTGATGAGATAATGAAGACAAGTTGAAATATGAGCTTCTGAGTTCAAAGGATAGCAAAAGGAGGATGCAAAGTCATTATTTTGTCTAATATTTTACAATATAGTGAATATCATTAGATCCTTTTGTAGATTTATTAGAATCATTGAATAAAAACATTTCAAGTCTAAATCAAAACTTTTTGAAATTTGCGCTTCTGGTTCTGTTAGTAATTGTGTATGTCTTAACTTAATGTTGGGCTGTGAGCGTGAAAGTGAAAAAAAAAAATTATTACACAAGTGAGATTTAATAGTGAAATTTAAACCTTATTAACAATTAAATCATTAATACGCAGTATAGATCACGCCTCAATACGGTTTAAATTTATGTATAGTAAAAGGTGCTTCAGATTATTTATGTATAGTAAAAGGTGCTTCAGATTGATGTTTGAACCAAAAAGAGAGCACTATAAAGTTGTGGTAAAATCATTATCTTGTATTATTTTGAGAATTACTATTTTTTTTTGTACTATAATAATACTAACAACATGTTTTGTGTCATATTTTGTTTTACCTGATATCTGCAATAAATATGATTATTATTATTTTTTTTTAAATGACAGCTTAAAATGTTAATGAAGAAAACACGCTGATTAAGTCTCAAAAAAAGACGAAGGACACTAATTTACTTGCGTGCTTGTCAGTTCTATCAGAACTGTATCAAATATACATATAATGCCACGAAATTCAGCGTATAACATTAAAAAGTAAACGGTACGATGGAATCACAACAGCGCTGTTGCTAAGAATCACCAGCATGCGACACGTAGATGCGTTAAATCGATAATGCCTGTTTTTTTGTCCCGTATCTAGCGATGGAAGTGTTCAAACATAGATGTAATCGCGGCAAAAACTAAAGCTGCACGGCCGCATTCATTCTAATCGATCTATCGATAAAAAAACTATCGATTCTGTGCCACTGGGACCGTTGAAGACACGTTTTGTCGTTGATGTCGAGATTAAGCTTTTAGTTTAAGATGATTTACTTCTGCAAGACTTGGATGGAGTTATTAAAACCTGTATGATTCATATTATTTAGACGCTGATAAAAATCAAAGAGGCTTTACGGATTTCAGCCAATGTATAAATTGTATGGTATTGTGTAGAAAAAAAAACATTAGTTGTTGTCCGCGGTTTCGTTCACGTAAATAAAAAAAAAATTAGTTATCAGATCGAATTGTGAATCTAAACCATTCTTCAATCGACCTGAGCACACACAAAAAAATCATAAAAATCGGTTCAGCCGTTTAGGAGTTCAGCCACATACAGTCGTACAGAAAAATAATAGGTACTCGTATCTGTAAAGATGGTAATAGTTCTTACAGTCCAACAAACGTATTCAATAAATATTTTCAATAAGTTTTTTAAAGTAGCTTCTTAAAATATACCTAAAATAAACACATCTTAGGTACTTATGATATATATGATACAGACAGGCAAAAGTAGTATCTTTTTTTTTCAAATAATTAGTACTTAATTTTTATTCAATTTGAGCGGCGCAATTATCTTTCCTAATTACAGTGACCGTTGATGATTCGATTTTTAGGTGTTGTTAGCTTTATAATATGCTGATGCATATTGATAAAATTAGATAACAAAGAAATGCTTTAAATATTCTCGATTCAAAAACAAAGTTTTAGTAGTATCTCGGGACTTAATCGCGCTAAAACCGATTTTTATTTACCTCTACGTTACGGCCAAGTTGCAGTGGCCATGGTCTGGAGAAGACTGAAATGAATTTACGATAGTCATAATGTTCCGTTCTGCAACTTGCAATCGATAAAAACTTAGCGGTAATTTTGTAAGTGCATCGAAACAAAACATAACTGTTCCACGGAGTTGTTTATGCACAAACCAAATGAAGTAATTATGACGGTAATTTTCTAACGTGATTTTATGCTAGCAAGTTTATCAACAACGTTTGTTGAATTTTTATTACGCTGACATGTCGTTTTAGTATAAAAAGGCGAATTTTGTACAACAAGGTCATTTGTTGCGTGTACTCGCGAAATTTACTGGGAAGCGGGATTTGAGTTACCGAATCGGTTTAATGTCGTGACATTCGTGATGTTACGCAAAATTAATGGAAAAATGACATATTTAGATTTACGACGTTTAGATTACGCCGGGTTATATGACAATGATACCTAAGGGGTTTTTTAATTTATTGCTTCGTTTATTATACCTGTGTATATCTAGGGTAGTTCATTATTAGCTTAATATAATAATATAATAGCTAATAAGCATGTTTATTTTACATTTACATCTATTTTTGAACTTCCCGTTGGCTCAGTGGGTGAGCGGTCGCCTTCTAAGGAAGGTATCGGGTTCGGTTCCGGGCGGGAACACAAGTTTTCTCCCCAAGAAAAAATTGAGTTTCTGGTTCTGGTTGTGATTGTGTGTGAATGTTTCCGGCACCCACGACACAAGTCATCGAACTAAGTGTGGGGCTGTGAGTGTGAACGCGTTTTTTTTCTTATTAGCTTTTATGTATGATTGCAAATGAACACAAAGATGATTAACAAATTAATATAATAAACCAAGTACTTCCAGTACGTAAGTACTAATAAAACATTTAAACTAGTGGTTAGTGCTAGGCCGTTATCTCAGTAAAATGATGTATTCGAAGATGGTAAACGTTCTAAACAGCTTAAAATTACTGGTTTTAAGTCGATACACCGTTTTATCTATATCAATTAATACGTATTTTTTTACATGGAAAAGAAAAATACTTAATTAAATCGCATAGCTATACCAGATATAAATATTCCGTTAGATATTACTGAATATTTTTCATTATATGTACACCAGAAATGATATAGAAATGAGATTTCGAAATCGAATAGCGAAACCCACCGTTATTCAATTAAGAGTAAAATAGAAATAATAACGAGAAGCGCACATTTTTCTTTTTCATAAAATTCTTTCTAACGTTCAATTGCTCTACTAACATCCACACTGGCTGCTTCACAATTCTCACATAACGATTTCACACTGTTTAATAGCGCCCACTAATAAGGCTGCTTTTCCATTAGATATGTGCTAAGCTGTTTAGCTAAGGATGTCTATGGTATCCACCAATGGGATGGTTTGATTTTTATAGCTTTGGATTTTAGCTAAGTTACGTACACGTTGAAATGAGGGAAGGGGGGTAAAGAGATGCAAGCTAAGGTTACGAACTATAGACGTGAGCTAGAGATGCGTGAATGGTGTGAAATACGGACCACAGCTAAGTAGACGACGTAATACGTAGTCAGCGCGCGTAAGTCACCGACAAGCGACAATTCGTTGATTAACTCTTTGGATATTTCGAAATTCCCCATTCGTTCGCAACCGAGACTATAAGGATGTATCCAGTACCACCTTTTCCTTCTATTTCTTGGTAGTAATTGCCACATCAAAAAGTCATCTTCATCAAAAGACGATATAGCACTAAGGTGTGCGTATTTTTGCTTTAAATGCTTAAAGATGCATATAATATATGTATGGAACTCACTGCACTCATCCTTGTTCCCCGACCAGTATAATCTGGGAGTCTTCAAGTCTAGAGTGAATAGGTATCTTCTAGGTAAGCATGCTTCATTTTTGGCCGCATCGTCACTTTCCATCAGGTGACAGAGCGGGCAAATGCTTACCTAGCTATAATAATAAAAAAATAATAATAATTGGGAAGCAAAAAGTGTCGTTTGCTATTCGCTTGCTGCTTGCTACTTTAATGTGCGGCCTGGTTTATAGGCATGTAAGCGGGGAAGCAAAATATTGGTTTATATATTTATATAAGTTGCACCTCGATCTACTTGATAACTTCCTATATTTCTTAAAACTATTTACATCTATACAGCAAATACCTTATTTAGCGGCATTGACTATGAATTGCAATGCTAATACGTTGAGCCAAATAGGTACCAGCATTTTGATCACGCATCTCCTCAACCAAGCGTTCTAATATATTTTTAAAATAGAATAAGCTTCTGGATCCCACGGGCTCAACAAACATCTAGCTTGTGTAGCGTATCTCACATAGCTTCCTCTTACATAGCGCGTCTAAATAGCTCATCTTACCCGCTTTGCTATACTACTTAACCTTAGTGGTAATAGACACACGGTTTAGTAGCTTAGCTTAAGCGTCGCTCGTAGCTTAGCTACAAAAATGTCTGGTGGAAACGCAGCCTAAAGATGATGAGGCGTTTAATGCAGACGGATTCTTTAATGGAAATATAGGTGTGAGATGATTAATTCAATTGCTTTGACTCTGGCAGTGTCGTGGTCATAAATGGTTAAAGAATTCCACGTCATTATGACCTGGACTTTCTCCCTACATCCATCACGTTCCGTGTTTGTGTTACAAAGGGCCTTTTATGATTTATCTCATAAAAGACCTTTAAAACGCAGGCATGTTGGAATTAGGTATAGAGGCTTTTGTACTATTTTGATTAAATTTATGCATTCGACCGCTTTTCTCCAAAACTGTATGGATACGTTTGTTTTTGCGTTTTCATCTGTGTTGTTAGATTTACTAGGAATGTCTATAGAATAAAAACATAGGGTTTTGCCGCGAAAGCGAAAAAATGGCGTTGTTGATTTTGGATTAGTTTTCTGAAACTTGTGATTTTTCGAGTGTTAATGTGCATAAGTGTAGGCAAATCATACAAAGTTGAAATAGATGATTTCGCCTTCGGTCCAAAACTCTAATAGAAGTTCTAGTAAAGTTTCTACCGCTTTACTAGGGCATGACTTGACTATGACTGGACATTGACTCGTTTACTTGACTTTGATTGTGGTGACTAGGACTTTTATTATGAAATACACAATAAATATTTTATTACTTGACACTGGCTAAATGCAAAAGATTGCGTAGCCAAAAAAAACACCTTAATCTTTATAATGCAGGCACATATAGAAAAAGAAGAATGCTTATGCATATTATGACGTTCTTTCACCCAATTTCACCAACGTTCGCATCAGCAGTGCGAACGCGTTTGATATTCCGTATTTCGGTGTTTATTCAAATAATATAATAGGTAGGTAATTTATATATTATGATGATATAAATTTTAAGCAAAACTTTTAAAATATTTTCTATAACAATAATGCTTATGACCTATGCTGACGACCCAGTTGGCGCAGCGGGCAGGCCTCTGCTCTATGAGGTCCTACACCTTTAGGTTCGATTCCCGGCAGAAACGAATACAGCACAAAATAATGACATTTTCAAAGGACATTTGTACTTCTGGTTCTGCGTGTGATTGTGTGTGATGTAAATGTTTCCATACACAGGATACAAGTCTATGTACTTTGTCCGAGGCCGTGAGAGTAAATGTGTTTGTTTGTTTGCTGTAAGTAGAACTGAAGTAGTGAAAAAAGGAAAGGTATTTCTTGGAGCGGGACACGTTCCTAAACGTTCATAATAAGGCAAGAATAAATTTGTCGCGTGTAGCGAGGCTTGGACAGCTCGGCGGTAAGAGTGGTACAACGTGATACACTATGGGTGTAGATTAGTCTTGTCTAATGGAACAATTAATTTTGTACTGACCATTTTTTTTTACAATAAATTACTTTCTTTATTTCTTGATTAACACAGACAAGGCCGCATGTTATAGCTAGATTGTACTATGATTATGATATTTTCCTCGCTTGAAATTGAGATGTTTTCACGTCTCGGAGAAAGCACTAATAAAGGGTGTTCTAGGCTAAATGTGCTTATTACCAACCAGTATCTCAACTGATCTAATAGCAGATAAGGCTGGCTAACTTTGTTAGTGGTTATTGCCACGCCGGGCCATCGTTATATCGGACATTACTACCTAATTAGATTTTAATAGGTAAAATTGCCTATCGCCTAGAGCTTAGGGCACAGGAATAACTTGTGCGTATATCTAATACCTTTAACGAGCAATTATATATATAATCTTAATCTCGGAAATGGCTCCAACGATTTTCATAAAATTTTGTATGCAAAGGGTTTCAGGGAAAATAAAAATCGATCTTATCTAGCTAGGTCTCATTTTTAAAAAACGTCCTTTTATTCGACAATAAAAAACTACTACAGTTATCCTTGCGAGCCAGCGTATTCCAGGTCTAGTGTGTTTACCAGCTTCGATCACATCGTCACTTACCATCAGGTGAGATAGTGGTCAAACACTAGCCTGTCACAAATAAAAAAAAACAAATAAAAAATTAAAAAAAAAAAATGTCATTAGAATACGAAGGTAAATTTCGCCACCTTCAACAAGGTTATAATAGCTCAGGTGGGAAATCGGGCGGTCCCGAAATCAGAAGACCCCGATTCGAGTCTAGACAATTGTGTTTTTCCAATTTTTTATATTATTATTTTTTTACCAAAAAAAAAACCGAGCATAGATTGGTCATCAAGGTACTCTTAAAGGTAATTTATAAAATACCAGAAACACACATACATATATTCGTAGATCAGAGTCGCGTCTTATTATCTAGATTACAAGTAAGTGTAAAAACCGTTTAAAATAAAAATAGGTTCCATTTATTTAGATAAGTATTTAGAGTATCAAAATATTTTGTGGTCAATAGGCAAGCATTTGACCGCAATGTCACCTGATGCTAAGCGACGATGCATGTATTGAAAATTTAATTTCTATAGAACAGGTGACAGACTGTATTAGAGTTTTATAAGAACATCATGTATCTGAATTCAATTTATTTAGATTATATCCACAAGTACATAGTTATTGTCCTAATATGAATACGGTGCGCGCGGAGAGGCGACGCGAACGTTGCGATCGGCCACCTCCCAGATGATGGGCATCGTACATGCCCGAAACTAGTCGGAAAATCCGACAAAACCGCCTCGAGTACCAGCCGGTAAGTAAACATTAATAATGAATACTTTATATTTTGTCGTTACTGAATATAATAAATTCTTAGCGACTCAAAAAATTGCATAAACGCTTTCACAATCACAAACCCACATTAAATTCGAAGATTTGTAACGTGGGTGCCGGAGACATTCACATCACACATACAAACACAACCAGAACCAGAAACACCAATTTTCCTTGGGGAGAAAAAATGTATTCCAGCCGGGAATCGAATCCGATGCCCCTTAGCTTAAAAAGCGAACGCTAACCAACTAAGCCAACGAGCAGTTCAAGTATTGTGTGTTAAAGATCATTTTACTGAATAATCTATGAGATCATTTAACTTTATGAAAGTAGGTGTTATCATAGCAATCAGAGCAAAATACTCGTGTTTTCACTGTTGAAATAACTCGGCAGCTGACCCACATTCGACGAATACTTTAGTAAATAAAAATGGCCGAGTAAAACATAAAAATGGATGAAAAACATTAAACAGGCGCCAACAGCCGAGATGACGCGAAGCGCATCGCCTCTCCGTTATTCGCTGACGTTTTAGAGTTCCTTCCTTGTTCTGTACTGCGCAATAATTATTTACAGTTTATGAGGGCAATGTCGCCTTGCTGATTAAAATGATGTTTGTAATAAAGGAATCGGACCCAGGAATTGAGCAAAAAGCAGGGACTTGTCCATGCACTGTGCCAATTGGGTTGTCAGATTTTATGGAATAACTTATTAACACTAGTTTTATCTCCAAGGAAAAATAAGTGTTTCTGGGTCTGGTTGTGATTGTGTGTGTGATGTGAATGTTTCCAGCGACGACACAAGTCGTCGAACTAAGTGTAGGGCTGTGAGTGTGAAAGCGTTTTGTTTTTTTTAAATACCTTTTTCTAAAACTAAACAAAGAAAACAAACAATACATCAATCATAATACCTTTGAATATAACAATATTTAATAGGTATCTTATATTTAATGATTGTTGCAATTGATGATATACGTTACTAAATTGTGAGTACCTACATCCACGATTACATTGTAAGAAAACAGGAGGTGCCTACTTATCCGCAAGTCTCGACTTTCCCATACTCAAAGGGCAGCACACTAAATTGTATCAACACTATCTTAACCGTAAACCTTTGCCGCGTTTACGAGCTCAAGACAAAATACGAGAGAGCTTTTACGTCCGTCCTAAAGTTAAATATAGAGGAACCTAACCCTATCGAGCTTAACCCGCGCTTACTGAGTTAATTTTTTATCGCGTCGCGATTACCGTCGGCCCGTTAGGCGCACGCGCCCCAGCTCGGAAATCACTGGAATCTATCCATGATAAATTACCTTCCACGACCACAACACACAAAAACAAACGTAAACCTTAATCACCCACCATAAAGCACAAATTACACCAGGAGCAGCAAACAGTTGATTGTAAGAGTCCGATTGTGAACAAGCAATTAAACTTAGCGTAACTATCTTTCTGTACATTGTTTACGGTCTTGTGTTTAATGTCATATCTTAAAGGTAATTTAGTGGAGAAAATTTTAAACTACTGAACTATTTTGTGCGATAGAAATTGTAGGTAGGCAGTAATTGAAAATTTTATGAAAATTATTATGGGCGCGCACTTAAACTGAATTTTATTGACAGAGAATGAGCTTAAATTATTACTTTCATAAATTATTAAGGACGATAAAATAATAAGTACTTATTGTGCTCGGTAGCTGCTAAACAATGTATTATGAAATTAGTATAACTTAGAAATAATATCGCTTAGAGCGGGGTTTCAATCCGCGGCCATAAGGTGTCATTCTGTAACCGCTAAGCTACCCAAGCCATGCCTCAAACACCGAAATTATCCTTTCCTTATTGCTAACGTCTTATGAGCAATTATAACGCTCTACCGGGATAGCTTGAAACTATTACGGTGGGGTCTAATTTTGTAGTTAGCTACACTTTGTGTATTGATAACGTCAACCCAAATCAAATGATTTTGATTAGCTTGACTACAGACACAAAAATATGATTTCTCGAAAAACTGCAGCGCTGCATGTAACGGGATAAAGCGTAAATCTACACATGGCATAGGGTTAGAATTTTTCCTGCTAACATTAAGCGCTTGATATTTCATGTTTGGACATAAAAATACAGATTTTTTTTATAAGCGGGATGTAGCGATGTAATGATTACTTTCTAATAGCGCAAAGATGACTTAGACCGGTGCCCAACGGTTATGCACCGGTACCTGTGATGGGGTATTGATTGATATCACATTGGCTTTTTTATTGCTATTAAATACTATTCATGGTAATCTTTTAAACGTATATAACGTGGGTGTGTTACAATTTGGGAAACCATATCGGTTTTATTGAATAACGGAAATCCTACTAATATTATAAATCCTAAAGTTTGTGTGTAAGTATGTTTGTTCCCTCTTCACGCTTTAACGGCTGAACGGATTTGGATGAAATTTGGAATGTACATAGCTTATACTTAGGATTAACACATAGGCTACTTTTTAACTTGATAATAGCGGGCGAAGCCGCGGGGCACGGCTAGTATTATATAAGATTGAAAAGTACATACATGTATAGTTGCCGCCTTTTGTGCCAAGATCCTACTAATATTGTAAATCCGAAAGTTTGTTTGCAAGTGTGTAAGTATGTTTGTTCCCTCTTCACGCTTTAACCGCTGAACGGATTTGGATGAAATTTGGAATTTACATAGCTTATACCTAGGATTAACACATAGGCTACTTTTTAACTCGATAATAGCGGGCGAAGCCGCGAGGCACTGCTAGTAATAAATATACCTACCATGTTTTATATACTTTGATTTTTCATAATTGTTTTTTAGTTGAGCAAAGCTGCGAGAAAGTAACAAATAAGTTTTTTGGATGTCTGTTTTTACTTTAAAATATGAATAGAAAATTAAGAGGATTTACAATATTATTGCACTAATATATTATAAATCCGAAAGTTTGTGAGTGTGAAAATGTGTGTGTGTGTAAGTAATTTGTTTTTCTCTTCACCCTGTATCGCCTTTTAGACTAGATATGGACGAAATTTGGAATATAAACAGCTTACACCTTGGATTAACACATAGACTTTTAATTGATAAACGCCGGCGAAGCTGCGGACACGGCTATCGTATAATAATGCGGTTATCGATGTGAAATATTGCAATAGATATACATTGAAAAATATCAGCCTTCAATACAGCATTGTGAACATTGAGCAGGCGAGATCCTCTGATACAGCCTTTCTTAACACCTATCTGACCAGAATCTTCCAAACAAGGCGAAAGTAGACTAGATCTAGACTATTCTAGACGCATTCCGTCGTGTTTCCAGAATAATGAGCTATTGTTTAAAGCGTTACGTATCTTCGGAGAGGCAGTAGAATGTCTCCTCCTTTGTTTGATACAAGTTTGCAAGAGATTTGACACTACTTAGACAGGTTGAAACAATAAAAAGCAGCTTATAAAGATCGAAGATATCATTCAATGCTTACTATAGAACACATAGGCTACTTTTTAACTTGATAATAGTGGGCGAAGCCGCGGGGCACGGCACGTAAGTAATCTAAATATATATAACTCAAAGGTGACTGACTGACTGACTGACATAGTGATCTATCAACGCACAGCCCAAACCACTGGACGGATCGGGCTGAAATTTGATATGCAGGTAGATGTTATGACGTAGGCATCCGCTAAGAAAGGATTTTGATTAATTCTACCCCCAAGGGGAAAAAATAGGGGATGAAAGTTTGTATGAAACTTTGTCAATTTTTAAATTATACTTTTAACGCGAGCGGAGCCGCGGGCAAAAGCTAGTAACTAATAAAGTAGTAAATAATACATTTAAATTTTTTTTTTAAACTCATAATACAGAATTTGCAATAAGCGTATCACGAAAGATGTTGGTCTCAATGCAATGGTTGGAATGATGTCACGAGGTGTCTAGTATTTTACAAATTACGCTGTACATACGCGCTATACATGGTCACACATGCATTACTGAATACGAAAATGATTGACGAAGCAGGTTTGTAAGGCGAGTGTGAATTGGCAAGTTGGTAAGGGTCGATCTCGGCGAACGTATCACGATCAGGTCGAAAACGTATTAAAAAAAGGCCAGGTCAAAAGCACCCGCAACCAACGAGCATGTATGAAAAGACTCATGAATGTAGGAGAAGCGAAAGATGTGTGTCAGGATCGTAGCAGGTGGAGAGATGTGGTCTCTGCCTACCCCAATGGGAAAGAAGCGTGACTATATGTATGTATATATGTATAACTGAATAAAATACGAGTAGGTATATAATAATATAATGGAATATATGTTATTAATGCTCACAAAACAAGGAAATCTATTACAGTCAAGGTTTGCCGGTCATTGCTCACCTACTTAGATGACGTTTGTTACGATATACTTACCTCTTCTTTGAAAGTATATTTTATGTTACATTTCTACATACAATAATACCTATTTTCCCGTTAATTAGCTAAGAATGAGTTGGTTCGGACAAACTAAGTTTAATCCTAATTATGATAATAAGAAATCAAATATCGTGATTTTTTTGGCAATTGGGTTCACAATATATAAACGGTAAGTTAGTTCGATCTCATTTATATACTGTTTTTGAATTTAAACGGGTTAAAAACTGGCAATTGTTTTGAACCAAACTCACTTTAATGTTTACCTAGCTTTGTTTAATGAATAGAACTTTTTCAAGATATATTAAAATAAATTGACATTCTAAAAATCACAAACTAACAAAGAACAAATAATTTATCTTTATAAAAAGGTATACATTTATTACAATTATAACATTTTATTAAAAACCGAACTACACATTACAATAGTAACTAAGCGCCCGCAATTTATCATAAAAATATAAACGCTTTCACACTCAGACCCACACTAACTTCGATGACTTGTGTCGTGGGTGTTTGCAGCCGTTCGGCATTTAGTTCAGATAGTTTGTTAAGTAGTTTGTCTCATTTGTTTTGGTTCAGCAATCAATGTAGCTATGTAGGTAATTCAATTAATTATCATTAATTATAATGAATCAACATTTATTTTATTAAGTGAATAAATGAATATGAATATATAGTTTTAGCATAAACACTGCGGTTATGATTTTCCCAGGGATATTTCCCGCAGATAGAACTAATATGGTAAACGTATTTTTGAATGGAATTTGCAGTTTTTTTCTTTTAATTTTGGCTCTGCAATCTTGTAAATTTAGCCGGTATCAAGTAATAAAATATTTCAAAAAAAAATTATAATATAAGTCCTAGTTATAAATCAAGTTAAAGAGTTAAAGTCCAGTCAAAATCAAGTCATGCCCTAATAAAGTGGTAGAAACTTTACTAGAACTTTGTTCAATAAGTATTAGCGGTTAATAATCCACCATTATTACACATTAATAATCGAAGAATCACTAGTTTTGGAAAATAATCCAAAATCAACGACGCCATTTTTTCACTTTCGCGGCAAAACTCTCATTTATTTGTTCAATTGGAACGTGTATCATATCAAGTTGTACTAAAAACAAATGAAAGTAATGCAGTTTTCCCATAAATAACAGTAAATTTTCCTTTTGCTAATTTTCATTCAAAAAGCGTCTAACTACGCCATCAAATTGAAATCATAAACCAACAAGCCATTACAACGGTAAAGTGAAATTGCGTCAAAATAATACACATTTAAACGACTACAAACGACATGACAACGACAACAATGCCTGCATCTAAATTGGAATCAGAAACATTCTGATAATCGCACGCAAACGCATTTTAGTTGAAATGCATGTGTGGAATGTAGGAAAAAGTTAAAATAGCTGACGCATTTTCGCAACACAGCAGAAGTTAATGATTTGTTATTATTAATGGCATCCAGTAACATTACCTACACACAAAGAGATCAATGTGACCATTGAGCGAAGAGCCAAAAGACTCATTAACAACAATGACCAGCTGTAAGATGCTAGACTTCAGAGCCTAGACATCGTCGCAGGATTGCTAGCTTCTCGGTATTTTATCGGATACATTTCGGAGAGTGTGCTATGGAATTACACGATCTAATTCCTCCATCCCCATTCCATCATAGGACCACCAGATAGACTGCATTGCGACACCGATATATGGTGGATATTCCTCAAATGCACACGAAGCGTTTTGTTTCCACTTTCATTATGCGCACTGCAAAGGAGTGGAACTATAAGTACATATTGCGTACAGATAAGTATAAAATCTTGGAATCTTCAAGTCGAGAGTGAATAGGTATTTTCTAGGCTCCATCATCGACCGCATCGTTACTTAACATCAGGTGAGATAGTGGTCAAATGTAAGCCTATCACAGTTAAAAAAACATATGTACCAAGTACATATTGCGTTGTTGATTTTGTATATATTTCCAAAACCTGTGATTCTTTGAGTGTCAATGTGTAATAATGGTGGACTATTAACCGTTAATACTTAGTGAACGTGCATAAGTGTAGGCATACAAAGTTGAAAAACGTAATTTTCGCCTAGCTCCAAAACTCCTATAGAAGTTCTAGTAAAGTTTCTACCACTTTACTAGGGCATGCCTTGACTATGACTGGACCTTGACTCTTCTACTTGACTTTGACTTTGACTAGGCCTTTTAATATGAAATACGCTAGAAATATATTATTACTTGACACTGGCTAAATGCACAAGATTGCGGAGCCAAAAGTAAAACAAATAAATGCATCAGACTTCAGTCCTTTTCTTTTTAAGTCATACGATATAAGAAGATTTTTTTTTCTTGCACTAGATTTTCCATATTTATTTGTGAAAGGTTTGAATATTATTTCAGGTTATTAATTAACTTTTCACTACAGAGGGTCCTCTTTCAATTTCTGCTGTCCACAGACCGATAGAATTAATAATAATAAAAAATACAGTCGAATTGAGTACCTCCTCCATTTTTGTGAAGTTGGTAGAAAAATATATATATTTTACTTTGAATGTAGAACAAACGTATAGTTTCTTTAAAAAAACTAACTGTTAACGCGTCAGTCAAATTAATTATTTTGTATAGTTATGTCAAATAGAATAGGTACTATATTATTAACAGACTTTTGATTATATATTTATATATATTATAGTATAAAGAGCGCAAACGCGTTGAAAATACATTCATTGACATTTCCGTATGTGACAGAACTAAGAGGTCTGAACGGATGGTACATGTACGAAAATTTCCAAACATGTTTAATAGATTCCATTTAAAAAGAGAGGGCCTGTCCCGTCCTACTACTCTAACCTAGTGTATATATAGAACAGCAAATCTGGAACCTTTTCAAATGTCAGGTTGAAAGGTATCGCGATAAATGTTACCGTTAGATAAAGCCCCGTCTTACTTTCGCTCAGTGGTGTAGGAATTCGAGCAATTTTATCGCACTTCGCTTAAAGTTCACGTCGTAACATACAATCCCGTGTTATCTGCTCTAACACCTCTTGTACACTGTTACTGCCCTTGATTTATAAAGTAAATTAGCTGTAGGTACCCGGCATGCGTTGCAATGCCACGGAAACCACCACATTCTCTTTTCGTTTATATTTCCATCCAAACGTTGTTTGGAAGAGATCGCTCTTAGCGATAAGACCGCCCATTATACCTATCTTTATAAGTTTATCTGTAAGCTGTATTTATCTTTTGGTGTGAGATAAAGAGTAAAGTGTTTACCTTTCATGTTTACGTTTGCCTAGTTTTATCAATTCCGACTGACGTGAATTTGGAAAAAAAAAATGTATAGAAAAAAGCGGAAATCAACATCATGCTCAATGCATTGTTTTAGTGGGTTAAAACCATCTTCACATTATTTCCTTTCAAATGAAACCGGTTTGGGGCACATCAGTTGGATGGTTTCAATGTCTAAAAAACAGGACATACTCGTAGGTAGAAATATAAAAATATAACATAAACGCTTTCACACTCACAGTGTGGGGACACTAAGTTATATGACTTCTGTCGTGGGTGCCGAAAACATTCACATCATACACACAATCACACCCGATACCAGAAACACAAATTTACCTTGGGAAGATAACTTGTGGTACCCGCTGAAAATTGGACCCGATACCCATCTTTAATTATATATTCATCAACAATGTAGTCCATGAAAACTCACTCATACCTTGTCTCAATCAATCTTTTCATGAAATGGACTTCTATCAGAACAAACATTTGAATTGAATACGACTAAATATATTTTGAAGGTACGAAAATAAATCTGGCAAGTGGAAAGTGACCAAAGTGACGTAAATGGTAACCTAATGAAGACAGGTTGTGTGTGCGCATATATATATATGTTGGTTGACTTACACCGGGCTGTGAAAAAACGTAACGTTTTTTATTCATTTCATCCATTTATAGTTGATGTGCTCGAAGCATTTTGCTTTTACATCCGTACAGCGAAGGCGTGGAACTCACTGCCCGCGTCTTTGTTCCCCAAACAGTATGGGAGTCTTCAAGTCTAGAATGAATCTAGGTAAGCAAGCTACATCTTCGATCTTCGGCCGCATCATCACTTTCCATCATGTGAGATAGCGGCCTAATGCTTAAATATATATAGCATAAAAAATATTTTTGATTATTATCTTAATGACTTATCTTGCGAAAATCCAAACCGAAAAACACAGTTATCCTAAGTGGCTTTTACATCAATAACGAGATTTTTCATGTTAAATGGTGATCATTTCATTATTTTGACTATACATTTACACACAGGTAAATCTTGTGTCATATGATGGCATAATTTAAATAATAGTTTTGTTTGAGTAATAATCACACCTAATCATAATCATATTTATTGCAGATATAATTATACAGTACCCGGATGACCGAGCTTTGCTCGGTTTTTTTAAATAGTAAATGACGTTTTCTAAGAAGGAAACCTAGCTGGATCGATTTATCGCCCTCGAAACCCTCCGTTTACAAAATTTCATGAAAATCGTTGGAGCCATATCCGGGACCTGACTACACATACATATATATATAAAAAAAAAAATTACAAGCCTTAAGGTTATGAAACGCACATACTTATACTAAACTTATGATTGAATCTTATTATATACCTCAAAGCCTAACTATGTAAACCTAACATTTAAGGTATATGGGGATAATGTATTACGTATTTATCGTGATTAATCAGAATGGATTCATTAATATGTTCAGTCACATTCTGTACTTTTACTTTCCAAGAAATTCATACCTATTTGTACTGAATTAGTTGATATGAAAATCCAACGATGTTGACGCCGCCGAAACGCGACCACCCATACAAGCGCTAGAAATATGTACACAAAATAAAACGCCACGTTTATTTACCTCATCGTCTATCAGCTGCCTATTGAAGGGTGCGCCTGCGCAAGTATGTTCCGTTCGCGCAGATACTGAGCTTATTACCGCTGAGCTATGCGCGTATCTGTCATGTACATCACACGAGACAGTTAGATCTATGCACTTGATGCGGTAGTGAAATAATGCAGTTTCCTTCATTTGCGTCTAATAATGAGCTCATGAAAGTCTGATGGAGTTTAATTCCTAAAAACATTTAATTTAGACATTTTCTATACAAAATAATGATGTATTTTGTCACAAAGTTCTCTAAAAACTGGCAGAATTGTATGCGATTTAAAAAAAACAAATGACATGATTTTGAGAGGTATTTCTGATCGAGATCGACATACATTGTACATGTGATCACTTATCGTCAGGTAAATAGTGGTCAGAGATAAAATAAAAAAATTCGATTATATCACCAATTGGATATTTGATTATAGATTCGGTTCCTTTCTATCAACCTATTTTAAGTTATATCTGTTAATAATATATATTATATATATATATATTTTAACAATAAACTCACTGAAATGGTTAAAATTGTTTGTGGGAAAACCGCGTGGTTTTCCCACAAACAAAGGTTGGCTCTACCGAAAAATAAAGAGTAACGTAAATCGGGCCAGAACTGTCTGAATAAACCTACAAACATCCAAGCAATCAAGATCATACTCTATCAAAACAAAATACTGAGATGTAACAAACAAACAATCAATTGTTATGCCGACTCCACACGTTTGCCACTTGCCACAAACTTCAAACCTCTACAAACGCTTGGACAAAAACTAGCTTAGCTCGGATCAGCGGCAAACGTTTGCAAACCCTTGCAAGCCAAGCCAAACATCCTATCTACACGTTTGTATTTGTGGATGTTTGACGAGATTTGGAATAACATTTCGCCAGGTCTATTCAGCATATCCAATTTGTTTTAAGCCTACGTAATAAAAATTGGCCGGTATCTCACCTGATGAAAAGGTATGATGCGGCCGAAGATGCAGCACGTTTACCTAGAAGATACCTATTCACTCCAGACTTGAAGACTGCCAAAATATAGTGTTCGAGAAACAAGACGCGGGCAGTGATATGAGTCTAACCTCACTCTACTCCTTTGAAGTCGGAAAAAAATAGACATTGTTTTTAACACCACTAGGTGTTGAAAACAATGTCTATTTTTTACCCTCAGACGAAATAGAAATGGTAGGTACTGTACATATAAGATAAGGTAAGCTAGTTTCAAAGACGAGTATACGAAGTATCAAATCAATTTTCTAAAACAACCCAACCCGAAAATAAACTCGATCGAGATTTATGTCCACTTAAACCCAATACGGCCATGATTCAGAGGTTTCCTTCTAGAGTTATAATTACTTCACTTAAGAAGTAATCAGAAGTAATTCGCAAGGTCCCCCTAAAACGGTGTCAATCTTTTGTTGAAAAAAGCTAATTGTTTAATCGCTGACAATTTAGCAATTGACCAACTTCCCACTCGAAATTGTTGTCATTTCGAAGAATTACCGTGAGTAACACCGCTGACTAATAATAAATAATATGCTTTGTTCTTAAACTTAAAATAATATTAGGTAGGTACCTACTATAGTATAGTACCTCTAGGTATAGTAACTTTATGCTTGTACGCGCACATTTTAAAACTGCC
The DNA here is from genome assembly GCA_948107665.1 of Lomographa bimaculata. NCBI lineage: Eukaryota > Metazoa > Arthropoda > Insecta > Lepidoptera > Geometridae > Lomographa > Lomographa bimaculata. Next base: position 7,684,583 of record OX403604.1, on the reverse strand, counting down.
CACTATCTGGCTGCAGCTTTGAAGCGGGTAACGCTAAATTCTCAGTAAAAACACAAGTTTTCTCCCTAAGGGGAATTGTGTTTCTGGTTCAGGACGTGATTGAGTGTGTAATGTGAATGTATGAGGCCCTGATGTCTTCCTAACTAAATTTAATATGATAATACAAAATGTTTGAGAAAAGGGACAAGCAAGACGTTCGTCAAATGCTAAACGTCACGCCTACCTATATCATCTGCAAAGCCACCCGGAAATGTATGTCTCATACGCCCAGTGATTTCTCTTAGATCAGCTTTTAAGCAGGAGTATCGGGTTCGATTCCCGGCGGGAACACAAGATTTCTCTCCAGGGAACATTTGTGTTCCCGGTTCTGGTTGTGGTTGTGCGTGTGACGTGAATGTTTCCGGCACCCACGACACAAGAAATTGAACTTAATGTGGAGCTGTAAATGTGAAAACGTTTATTAAAACGATGATTACTATTATATTAATACGAAAGGAATAAGATCGCTTTAACGTACAGATGTTTAAAGTATGGGATCTTCTAGAGTACGCTCCATTTTCTCAGCTGTACATCGTCAAGTCAAGATTTACAAGATAAATAATTGTAGTTCATGCGAAGACAATAAACCTTTTAGTACTTTCAAAATGTTGTGAAAGAACGTTGTCAGTAGCCGAGAGGTTTCATCTTGTTGATAAGAATCACTTTCAACTCTCATTTTTCACGAAGCACGACTACTATATAAGTATATATGAGTAGTTTTACTTGCGTTTAAAAACGGGTAACCTTTTACTAAACTTGTAACTGTCAGTGAGTATTTTAATTTATTGCTTCTAAGAATATAAATGTTTGTAACTTTTAAATTGAGTATTTGCACGAAAGTGAGAAAATTTCGTGGTCGATTTTGTATTAATTTCCAAACCTTGTGATTATTCGAGTGTTGATGTGTAATAATATAATAGTAGATTATTATTTATTGGCAGAAACTGTAGTGTTAATGGTTTGCAGGTATCACACTATCACAACTCCACGCTAAGTTTAAAGATTCATATCGTGGGTGCCAGAAAAAATTACATATCATACACACAATGATACCCAGAACCAGAATCACAAATGTCCCTTGGAAAGGTAAATTGTGCACTGGGATTCTCACGTCTCACTCAAGACATATGGCGGCGCCGAGAATAGAGATTTACCCACTGCGCCAGCTAGGGTCGTCAATAAAATAATTTTAATGAAAAGGAATTTATTTCGTTTATTTTATTGGTGGCTATAAAACAGGTAATAATATCTTGAATGTGCGGTTGACCTTTATTTTATTTTACAATAAAATATATAATGATAAGTACTGGAAACTACTAAATTAGGTTTATATTTTTACCCAAATATTGCAACATAAAGAATATAACTGAATGAAATCGTACCACAATAACTTACTCATTAATGCGAACTGTTAAGTGAAGTTTTTGTGTAATAATTATCACAAATTATAAAACCGAAAGTCTGTGTGTAAGTAAGTATGTTTATTTCTTACGCCGTAACGGCTGATTTTATTAGGATGAAATTTTAAATGTACATAGCTTATACCTAGGTCTAACACATAGGCTACTTTTTAACTTTATAAAAGCGTGCGAAGCCGCTGGGCACAGCTGTAAAGTAGATCATAACCATATATTACTATTTATGTAATCAATACATGAATTGCCTTCTTGGTTCCAGACCAGTGGAAGCAACGGATATGACTAAATGAATATACATTACATTCTTGTTTGATCAGTTGTTTAATGTTGTTGAAGTTGTATACATATCATATAATTTTCTTGTTATCTATAACTATTCCCAGTTTAATAAGCTCGCTCCATCCATACGTACCATATATATGTTTATATAGATGGTACGTTTACATGAAGCGAGCTTATTAAACTATCATATTATTATATAGAACCGTTTGATTCTATCTATATAAATAAAAATTGAATGTCGTTTGTTTGTAATCTCATCCCTTGAGAACAGCGCGACCGATTTAGTTTGTTATTTACTAGCTGTGCCCCGTGGCTTCACCCGTGTTTATCTAGTTAAAAAGTACCTTATGTGTTAATCCTAAGTATTAGCAATGTATATTCCAAATGACATCCAAATCCGTTCAGCCGTTACAGCGTGAAGAGAAAATAAACCTTCATATTTACACACAAATTTTCGGATTTATAATATTAGTGTGGCTTTCTGTTGTCTACTACTACGTCCGCATTAGAATCATTTGTTAATCAAAATCAAATCAAAATCGTTTATTCACATGGGCCCCAAAGAGGCACTCATAGTTAGAATATTGTTCACCCTTAAACAGGGTGGTTTGTAAGAATCACATTGAATTTTCGACTACACTTTCTGTATAACCTACATTCTGACAATAAATGTTTGAGTTTGAGTTTAGTGTTCTCCTACACTACCAAAAGTATCCTGAAAATGTTGTATTCGCGCTCGTCTAATTAGGCTTCTCAGATAAACATCTCAAATCACACACAATCACAACCAAAACTAGACACACAAATTTTCCCTAAGGAGAAAACTTGTGTTACCGCCAGGAATCGAACCCGATTCCCCTGCTTAGAAGGCGAACGTGCACCCAACTATGCAGATCTTACGATAAGTAATGTATTTCTCGTATATAGAGATCTATATATTACACGTGTCTATTGATACACTTGCCTACATGAAAGTTTATAGCAGTATTTTCTACATTCATCAGTTTCTTTAGGAGAAGTTTCATTAAAACTTTCTTATAACAAATAGACAATAAATTTGGTTCTTTAATCGTGTTTGGTAATCGAATGTTATCTTTATAGCCAATTGTAACTTGTTTCTCTTTTCACGCGTTATAGATTTGTATTAATTATTATTATTAATGTTACTACTACAATGTATATCTTAATAATTTACAATGAATCCACTGATTATGAAAGTAAAATTTATTTCTTCTGACGCTTTAACTCTCTATTACATAGCCGTGCCCCGCGGCTTCGCCCGCGTTAATCAAGTTTAAAAGTAGCCTTTGTATACTCGGAATAAACTATATACATTGTACATTCCAAATTTAATTAACCTTGTTATAGATGCAATTCGTGTAATTTAAACATAAACGCTTCACATTCACAGCCATATACTTAGTTCGATAATTTATGACGTGGGTCCCGGAAAACATTCACATCACACATATACAATTACACTCAGAACCAGAAACACATCGTCTTGAGGAGAAAACTTGTGTTTCCACTGGGTATTGAACCCGGTACCCGCTGCTTAGCAGGCAGACGTGGACCCAACTAAGCTAACGGACAGTTCTCGAGTTTTATTAAAGAGCTTTTACATTCGCGGCATCTGGTAGCATTTTTTTTCTCTTTTTGTTTTTGACCACTGCCTTATCTGTAGGTCAACATTGTATAAATATATTTTTTGTTTATTTTATCATTATTTACAGAAACTCTTGATAAATACTAGCCGTAATATGAGAAATTAAAAAAATAAAAGTATTATTAAACCTTGTATAGTTTGTACTTGTACCAAGTAGATATGATTACAGGATGCTGCGCCCAATCCGATGAATGCGAATATCTCATAGGTTTGGAAAGGTCGTCATTGTCTGTAGCGACGGATCATTGGGTATCTAATGACCCCTGAACTATATAACTGCCATTCTTTGTTTTTTAGTACACTGAAAACGATATGAAATTAAAATAGCGTATGACTCTACTTTGTTATTTTGTTGATAGAATTATTGTCTAAAAGTTGTTTGGTTTAATTAGTTTTTATTACTTGCAAGCTTATCGTAGCTAGGCTCGCATTGCTCCAGTTCGCTCAAATCCTTTTGCTTCTACGTTTATCATCCGTACAGCGAAGTAGTGGAACTCATTACCTGCATCTTTGTTATAATCTGGGAGTCTTCAAGTCTCGAGTGAATAGGTATATTCTAGGCCAGCATGTCACATCTTCGGCTGCATCTTCACTTTCCATCCATGTGGTCAAATGCTTGCCAGATAGCCAATCATGAAAAAAAAAAGTTTATTAGCAGCTACGTTACTACGTTTTGCTCTTTTCCGTAAATGTTAGTTATTATACAAATTTGTGCCTTCTTGCTTACCCTAGCTCATGTCCATGATGATGATCCATATTCATTGGTTCCCTACTCATACCCAATTACATCATCGCATCCCATCAGATCAACATGGTTCTTGGCGCCCGCGCGCCTGCTGGTTTGAAGGCCCAAATTCGTGATCACCCAAAATCACCCCCAAATGCCCCGATATCGATATCGATTTTAATCCGGAATCTTTAGAAAATAATAACATCACACAAATTTATATACATTTTATAGTAAATCTGTCTATTTCCTTTACTGCTGGTTTAGCCATGATAAAGAACAGACCTTTATGCACAGATCTTGACGAAAAAGCCAAAGGTAGAGGTACTTTATATTCAGACTTATCACTTTTGAAATACCTACCAGCAAATGCGAAAATTGTCTGCAATCGATTACGATTACCATAGTGCGTTATTACTATGTTCTATAGATGGTTATATAGCTTACAACGTTGTTTCGCTTTCATTGATACCAGACACCGATGTCAATGCGACGGCCGACACGGTCTTGTAACATAATCCTCTCGTAATTGGATACGACTGGTGGTAGAGAATTTTACTAGCTTATCTGGCATTTAGAAGGTATGTACTACAGTAGAAATCGAGGCCTGTTTTACTAGTCCCTAACAAAGTATCCCTCCTAGTGAGTAAGAGTGGAATTAAATTTGGTGAAGAGGCGTAAAAATCAAAACCAAAATTTATTATTCACATGGGTTTCTAGAGGCACTCATCTGGAAGTTAATTTTAACTTATATTGTATACTACTTGTTTAATATATTCCTTAACCTTATTGCAGTCATCGTAAAGCGATCAAATCCTACTAATATTATAAATCCGAAAGTTTGCGTGTAAATGTATAAGTGCGTAAGTATGTTTGTTCCCTCTTCACGCTTAAACAGCTGAACCGATTTGGATGAAATTTGGAACGTACATAGCTTATACCTAGAATTAACACATAGGCTTTTAACTTGATAATAGCGGGCGAAGCAGCGGAGCTAATGGATCTCTACACGCATGATTCTACAGTGTACACTGTACATACATAAAAGATGACGCTTTTATAAGACGTTAGACAAATCAAAACATTAAACTGTTTGATCGACTTTTTGTATACATTTTCAGCTTTAACTTATAAGCACGTCTCTTATCAATACAACTCTACAGATTTTAAATTAAACATTTAACCCGGGCTCATGCTTATAAAATGCTTTACACGTTCACCTTTATCTAATGTCATTTAGAATATGCCATGTAGTGCTCAGTTAAATACCCCGCTTAACGTCAAGCGGTCTGCTGATTTCCATACCATATCGAATGCTAATTATAATATCAGCTCATGTTCTGCTTTCCGCTGCAATGCATATTGCAGTTAGAAATCAATGTGAAAATATGACCGGGGACCGGAACGATGCGAGTATTGGAGAGCGCGAGTGTAAAGGCGGCGATAGACTGTAGGATAATAGCATGCTATTAAATGTACACTGTTAGTTAGTTAGGTTAGTTATCGATTGTCAAAGCGCCTGTGGGCTCCTGGTGTCAAGTTTTTCAGGCCACCTGAAGTCATCTGACATGGGTTAACGATGTTGTTTTACGACTAACAACCGGGACAACTTTACATATACTTATACACCCTCCGAAGCACGGTAACTAAATGTTTTTAATTAAATGTTCCATTAATTGGCTTGAAAGATGTGTGTCAGGATCGAAGCAGGTGGAGGTAGAGATGTATGTGTTTCTGCCTACCCTAATCGGAAAGAGTCGTATATGTATGTACGTATGTATAATTTGGCTACTTTAAGCCGCTTTGGTCTCAGAATGCATCATATGAAAATCCAGTACCCTCGAGTATGGTCTACCATACAAGGCCGAACGATAAATAAACAAAACGAATAACACAGTTTTAAGAGAAAATAATAGTAATAATATGACAGTAGTAGTTTACCACCATCAAGTAGAAAATTGTTTCGGCAGCTATCCTTGAAAGCCAGTCTCATTCTAGGCCTAGCGTGTTACCATATTTGACGACCTCATCATTACCATCAGGTGAGATAGAGATCAAACGCTAGACTAGAGATAAAAAAAATTATATGTTCCACTTGATTGTTTTAAAATTGCTTGCTACATGCTTATGAAAATGCGTATTTAAATTGTGCAACGCAAATCGCTAAATGATATAAGACTACTTATGTCATTACTTAGCTAAATACACGTTCTAAACATCATGTCTCTTCTCCGAACCGTTGAAATCATAATCGATACATCTCTTAGTCTAAATTTAGGGATGAGATAAATTTTGCATGCAACCTAACAAATATTGTACAAAGTGCAGTAGCATGATCTCGTGCTAATAAAAAGTACGTGTAAATACCGCTTTAACTTATGTACAGCCGACTCGATGAACATCTGAATTGTATAATTTAAGGTTAATGTACTGGCTATATGTGAAAAGAGTTTTGCTTAGCGTTTCTGTTAACTGTTAAAAATCTATACTACGTTTCATATCACATTAGATATTCGATAAAAACATGGAGCAGAGGATATTATTATCTTTATTAATTTACTAATCAGTACGGTAAGGCCTTAGCCAGTTAATATAAATATATATTTTTAATTATTCTGCTAGAACAGCAATTAATATACTTAATACATTAGTAACTTTGACGACCCAGTTGGCGCAGTGGACAGGTGTCCGCCCTTTGCGCCGTGGGTCCTGGGTTCGATTCCCGGCAGGAGCACAAATTCCTTCCCAAGGGATATTTGTGCTTCTGGTTCTGGGTGTAATGTGTGTGTGATGTGAATGTTTCCGGCACCCACGATACATAGTGTGGGGCTGTGAGTGTGAATGCGTTTGTTTGTTTGTTGTTTGTTTGTTTAACTATAATCTGCCCGTTGGCTTAGTTGGGCTGCGCGTTCGCCTTATAAGCAGGGGTTTTGTGTTCTGGTTCTGGTTTTAATTAACTTAGCCAACGGACAGTTAAAAACGTAGTGCCATTCGTAATACTTAGTAACTTAAACGTAAGACCTATACCTATTTTTACTTTAATAAATTTAAAAACATAATGAAACCAAAGAAAAAATCTAGTGTTGCTATAAAAAAAGCAATGTAATATTTTGGTAAAATAAGTATCTGAATCCATTCTCATGCAAGTCAACATGTTCATGTAGATAAACCACTCAACAATAAAATAAATACATAATTCAAATTCAATTCACAATGATAGAAAATTGCATTTCAATAGAATGGAAATATCATCCAAGATCAATATTTTACATTGATTGACAGTAGAAGGCGAACATAAAAAGACTTGACTGCATTTCTCATAATCCAAAGTCAATGTGTAAAGTGTTTTATAAACTTTCACTTGTAAATAGATGTATATAGTAAATGTGAAACGTCACTTAAGTAGATAATATTATTATATTTACAGCAAATGTGTCGTATTTATGCATCGTCATGGATTGAATGAAGTACAAAATCAGCTTTCGCGTTTGAGTATATGTTATAAGGAATTTTAAAGAATTATGTCGGTAAATCTGGTTATTTGATACATACCTATAAACAAATAATTCCGTAATTTTATGTATATTTAGAATGTTTTTTATCAAATTCCACAAAACTAGGCACAACTACTATATTTATTTATTTATTCTTTTGCACAATACATATGTACACGGAGGACTTAATGCTTATACAGCATTTTCTGCCAGTCAACCGAAAAGGTGCAGAAAAATTCGTGGTAGTGCAGTATAAGGGGTTAATATCTATTAATTTATGATTTTAAATATACCAACATAATATACACATAACATACAACAAATATACCAAAATATAAATATATGATATTATCAATTTATCATACATAAATAAAATATAAGATAAAAAGTACAATACACATACATAAATATAAAATTGTACTAGACTTGATGATAATTTATAACTCACATGTTGTCACTGAAATAACAATGACAACATGTGAGTGAGAGAACCTATGATCACCCGAGAATGTAATCACCTAGGTGATCACAGTCGACTTCATTGCTGCTTTATCTGGATATAGATGTTATTATAAACATTGATGGATCCGATCTTAGCACCTCAGTTTGAATCACTTTCTCGCCGGCTGTACATAATTCCAATATTCCAAAACGTTTATTTTATATCAGGTTTTGGTAATTGATATAATGTAATTTTACTCTGTATCTCTCTCCATATTTTCCAATTCGTTGCCCATTCAATCAAGTCACTTAATCAATTGATGGTATTGATGACTATTATTATCCCAGCGCCTACGCCAATTGTTTATAAACAATTTACTCAAAGGGCGCTGTTTGTTTTGATGCTGGCGTATTATTATTGTAACCGTTGATTAAACTGTGTGTGAGAAAAAGTAAACGTAGATATATGTTGTGTGTCAGTTACCCATGTTATAACTAGGTATAATCACTTATAACTATAAAAATACAGCATCAATACAGTAAGTCATCTCATGGTATGACTCATAGTTTTTTTGAAAATTAGCGATGTTCTTCATAATGAAACAATAAATCAAAAAACCTACCTATTAACGCATTCACCTTCTTAGCCCTTCATTAATTTAGAAAACTTATACTAACGCAGAATCGGAAACGCAAATTTCTCTTTAGAAAAATTTGATTTCCCGACGGCAATCAAACCTGATACCCGCTATGTTATAGAAGGCAGATATTTAAATAATTTGCTAATTTTAGGAAAAATAATTAAGCTATGTGGAATTAGGGGCTATATACAGAGACACTTGCTCTTAACCTCAGATCAATTAAATAAAACATAACGTCAACTACTTAATTATGAACACTATTTTCAGTCATTGTTTTTGTTAATGATGACTAAGCAATCCAGTTTTTGGGATTATTATATTCTTATTGTTATCCATTTAATGAACTTGGAAGCCAAATCAAAACTGAGTTTAGAAGTTGTTCAAGAATGATATTAAGGAAAAGCGGGCTTAAATAAAGTTTTCCCCCAAAAAGTGACTGAATAGGTCCCTGTACTTTTACGTGGGCTGGGCTAACTTATGCTTATTCTCGGTAATTTTGTGGTTGAATGGTGATGACGCCTAGCTGCTGCGTTTATAGCGTGCAATCGGGAAATTAGTATAATATTACCGGTATCATTAGTGCCCCCTTTTAACCTCCTAACTGACCAGATAGATGGTTTCCTGTCTTATAAGTATAAGACAACTAAAAAAAAAAGATGAATGAAATTGGTAAATTATTTCTCAAATTATGGCTTGACCAAAGTAAGTAGGGATTATTTTTTATACGTACACAGATTATAAACTTAAACATTAAGATAGAGCGTTAATCATATTGTGGTCCTTAAGAATTTCTTCGAGTTTAACTTCATTATCTCAGTAACATCTCTATTTTTTTAAGTATTAATAGTTTCATTACAATATTGATCATAAAATGTAATCAAAATTAAATTTCCGTTGAAATAGGTTCGTACTACTTGGCTGTTTTTGAGATCGACACATTTTCAAATTTGCTTCGTTTAAATACATTATTCTTCTTCATTCCTTTCAAAAACAAACGTTAACACATACACACTATTTCAACTACTTCTATAGTAATCTCAAGTTCAGATGCTTTTATTACATAGACTTGCATCATGCCCTAGACCTCCACTGCACAAGCTAGCACGCAACTTTAACAATGTGTTCAGCGGGCGGTATTGCAATTTACTTTATAGCCCTATTGAGCAAAGTATGAATGACCCCCTTCCCCCGGCCCTAACGCCGCCCCTGTACTTTGTTGCTCCATAACATAATAGGGTGAATGGAGTCTAGAGTCTAGAAATCATAATTTTCTGCTTAAAGTGCATAATTTTCTTAGAGTAGACTGTATTATGGATTTCGTCTGGGTTGAATACACGTAGGAATTTAGAAATAACGTAGGAATTATACTTTTTGATCTAAACCTCATTACACCTGAGGTATACATTGTAGAGAATATCTCACGAAAGATATCCAACACACACACGATATCTAAGAGTAAGGGTTCTAATTTATGCTAGACTAGCCGTGCCCCGCGGTTTCGCCCGCTATTATCAAGTTAAAAAGTAGCCCATGTGTAGGTATAATCTATGTACATTCCAAATTTCATCCAAATCCGTTAAGCCGTTAAAGCGTAAAGAGGGAACAAACATACTTACACACTTACAAACAAACTTTCGGATTTATAATTGAGCACTATCTCACCTGATGGAAATAGAGATAGATTTTGCAAATTGTATATACGGTATTTTTATTATTATACTAGCTGCGCCCCGCGGTTTCACCCGCGTTGATAATGATGAAAAGTGATGATGATGATGATGAAAAATAGATGTTGGCCGATTCTCATAGATACCGGATAAGCACAAAAAATTTCATCAAAATCGGTCAAGCCGTTTCGGAGGAGTATGGCAACGAAAACTGTGACACGAGAATTGTATATATTAGATAAGTATATAATATACTTAGTAGAAATCTATTTGCTTTCGATGACTTGTGCCGTGTATGCCGGAAGCATTCACATCTCACACACAATAACACCCAGAACCAGAAACACAAATTTCCTACAGGGAGAAAATTAGTGTTTTCGTTCCTTTCCGGGAATCGAACCCGATGCCCAGAATAAGAGGCGAGCAAGAACTCAACTAAAAACATACAAAAAGACCGGTAATATTAAATAAAATAATATAATTTTATTCAATAAAATCTTATCTTTATACTACTCTTACATATTACTCTATCAAATTAATGTCTGCACATTACTATATTCATTGGTAGTCATTTTTATTATTCGTTTTAAACAAATTACAAATTACTAACATAAAACCCTACGAAACATCGTATACCAAAGATTTTAAAACTAGCCGTAAAAAAATTAACATAACATTTTTTTTTCTAGTAATGATGACTGAGCGTAGCTTTGAATTTAATAATTCCTGTTTTGATTGCATTCATTAAAATATAATCTTTTTCATTTAACAATACGAATGACTTTCCTATATAATTTTCAATTTATAATGCCGTTTCACTGTATGATGTATTAATGCTCCAAATATTAAAACAATGGTCCTTTGAATTTCAATAAACATACGTGCGAATTTTTTGTTTGTCAGCGTGAAACAAAGAATTTGAGATAATGGATTCGATTTTAGGTCATATTCATGCAAGGCCTGTATGTTTTGTCGAAATGTAGGTATTAATTGTATAGTACCTTCATTTATGTACCCTTGCTTTACATCTCTTCTCTATCACACCAGGAATATGTTTGACGACCCAATTGGCGCAGCTGATTTGATTCCCAACGTGAACAGAATTTTCAAGGTACATTTGTGGTTTTGGTTCTAGGCGTGATTGTATAAAATAAAATAATATGAAATTTTCTTTCTTTAACTGTGTAAAAAATTATTAAACAATTAAATTTGAGAATCAACATTGAACTGCTCGTTGGCTTAGTTGAGTGGCGTTCGCCTTCTAAGCAGGTGTAACGGGGTCGATTCCCGACAGAAACAAGTTTTCTCCCCAAGGAAAATTGTATTTCTGGTTCTGGTTGTGATTGTGTGTGCGATGTGAATGTTTCCGGCATCTGCGACCACAAGTCATCGAACTTAGTGTGGGGGTATTTCGGGCATACAATAATTTCAAGATATTACCTATAGAGAATAAACTATAATAATTTAATTACAATTATCAATGCAATTTATCCTGCAAATATATCAAAACAACTATATTTTAATTAAATCTCTTGACAATACTTAAGATAAGTTCATCAAAATATATACTTATAACTATAAATATATTGTTTAAAATTGTGTGTGATGCTAATATTTCCGGCATCCACAATACTAGTCACTGAATTTTTTGTGGGCCTGTGAGTGTGAGTTGCATTTGTTTGTTTGTTAACAAACAAAAACAATAATTTTCCTATTTATCAAATCATTAAAAATATTTTTCTTATTCAATAGATTGGATATTATTTATTTATCCACAGATTCTCTATTTATATATAATTCAATATATTCTGTATTATTATTTTTATATACACGAGAAACGTGTAAGAAACAATAACAATTACTTATTTACTATCACACTAATTATCTATTACGATCTATTACGGCTCATAACGGCTGAATGGATTAGGATATAATTTAGACTTAAGCTTAACATAGCTTATACCTAGGCTTTATACATATGCTACTTTTTAACTTGATAGATGCGGTTGAATCCGCAAGGCACGGCTAGATCACCATAAATTTTGAGAAAAAATTAACATATTCCATTGATTTAGAATTCAATAGAAGCAGTATTCTATGTTACCCATTATTTGTTATCTGGTAATTCTAATTATGTAAATCTATATTTTAAAATGTTGGACCATGTTTATATTATTTTCATCGAGTTTCTTTTATATAAACCTTATTTTGAAATTAGAATAATGCAACTCTGTCAGTCATTTGTATGATAGTCAATTTGTGTTCATTGCCCGATGCATCCATAAAACACGCTCTGTTGATCTCGAAGGGCCAAAATAAATCAAAATTTAACATTCATCAAGAGCTTCAATACAAAGACATAAGGTGTACATTAGCTACAAAAAATATATTTGGGCTGTATAGTAAGGTAGCGTAACGGCAAACGGATAAGACCTATTACACGGCGCATATACATATCGTGTATCAAACTAAGACTGACGTTAATCTATGAAAATACATCCCACGTTCCTTCTATTGTATTGTCTTGGACCATTCATTGTATTTGCAGTAAGCATAATCTTTGGAACATTATGGTGATACGGCTCATTGTCAAGACTTAAAGACAGACATTTTGTGGTGGTAGGATCTTAACACGTTTTCTTAAATTAATCTTACTTCACTAAAGATACAGAATTAAGTGTTTTCCGAACCAAAAACTATAAATATTTAACAATGTTCCAATTGTTTAAGCAAATCTTATATTATATATTAAGTAGGTATTCCAAAATGGAAGCGGTCTTTAATTTAAATTGCGAATCAACGAGTAGATTGTAAGATTTAGTTCTACCCTCCGTACTAGTTCTCACTTTATGACGGCAGGGCAGGCATTCCTCGTCCAACAACTCGACGTTTACAGTATATGTGCGTAATTAAGATCAATCTTTTTGTTGACAATGTTTACCAATATAGTAGTTATATACTTATCATGAATTGCAAAAAAGATATAAACTAGGATAATCGATGTAACTTGTCTGAACTCGAACTGTAAATAGTTATGTGGCGATTTTATTACAAGCATGAAATAAATTGTACTTAAATTTTTTTCATAACAAGATACTAGAATTTCACATTTATAGATGTAAAATAATCGCTATCACATTTGTACTTATTTATAAAAACTTTATCATAGGTATACATGTTTTTTATTACATACATTGCCAGACATTCAACCGCCTAGCAGGAGAGTACAAACATTACTGTCAATGTTTCCAGTGAAATGACGGGGCATAAAGAGATTTAATATCTAATATTTCGGCGTGACGAAGGCAGTATCCGCCTTTAGTACCTTGCCGCGCACGTCTTGCTCGTCTGGTCTCATTTAAAAAAAGGACATATCAACATACATAGTTTTGTTTTAATCTAGCGTTTTATTTAAAATTTTAATAAAAACACGCTTAGTATAGAAAATTAAACTAAAAAATATATAATAAATTTTAATACATTTGAATTGAGAATGCAAAACAATACATACACAAATTGAATAATGGAATAATCTTATCAAACTAGTGTATATCGGTCCTAGATAAATCTACAAAGTTTGAATGAAATCTGACCGTTTAAAGTGGGTCAAAATCGCGCCCAAAAGAATTGGTTACAAACATACAATTGAAGCTAATATAAAGCGTGTAAAAACTACGATCTTACTGCTAAATTTAAATAAAATAAGTAAAATCTATCAGAAGCTTTTAAAACAGTTTATATCGATATCTAAAAGTTTGTTGAACATAGTGAATCTAATTTTCTAGATATCTCATAGATGACGACAGATGATCTAAAATTTTCACGTGAGTCAGAAACATCCATCAAAAAATTACGCAGTTTATCAATATCACTTCACTAGTTGCTCATCTCAAAGTTTTCACACGTTGTTTCAACATGATATAAGCATATAAAATCTTATTTACGACCGAAATGATTAAGCGGAAAGGGCTTTTTATACTCTCATGGCAACCTTTGACCGGATTTGACTTGTTGAATGAATAATTTGTATTTTAATGAGGTAGGTTAATGCTTTTACAATTTTATTAATGATGTATTTTCTCTTTGCAGGTAAGAATCAATCAATGCCGGATGTATATTCTATAATCAGGTCAGAGTGGATAAGATTAGAGATTTAGAGACACATTTTTTTAAAAGTTAAATAGGCAAGCATGTAATCACTATCTCATCTGATAGAAAAACATGATGCGGCAGAAGTTGTGCCATGCTTGCCTAGATTCATTCTTGATTTGAAGATACCTAGATTATATAGATTATACCCCTCGGGTAACAATAACACTGGCAATGAGTTTGCTGTACGGATGATGAACGTAGAAGCAAAGCGCTTCTAGCGAATTGGAGGTGTCAACCATAAATGGACGATGTTTGACAGTTTGTCTGGTTGTTAGATGGTAAAAGGGGCATGGTGGAATTAACTGTAATTCCTGCGAACACTCTCCAAAATGCAAATGATAAAATACCGATAGATTTGCGACCATACGTAGGTGACCGAGGCTCTACAATCTGGACTAGCTTATTATTGCCAATGAGTCTTTTAGCTTGTCGGTCAATATTTTTGGTAAGTTGAAACATTAGCATAAATTACTACTTATTCTGCGACTTTTATCTGATCTTGTTGATATACTTCTATCAAGAAGTAATCTTGAACAAAATGGTTTCTCCAAAACAGCAATGTATCTGTAATCTAATCTCGAAAGTAATCTCAGATTTATAGCCTCAGTAATATTTTTCAAAGTAATAAAAACGGTATTTGATTACTTGTAACTAATGGTACAAGTTTTCATACAAAGTAATGCTTTCGACTTGGCACTTGCGTGGGAGTGGGTTCACATTAATTCATTCCTTGATAATCCCGATACTATCCTTCATATAAAATAACTTGCGTATGGAAATTTTAAGAATTTTATTAGCATGAGCAACTTGTTTGTACACAAACGATGATATATACTGATCGTTAGGATAAACATTAATATATGTTTACCAGGTTCAAGACTGCCTCAGGGTAACGTACTAGGTCCTATTTTTAATTTGACGTACACAAGTTTTATGTATGTGATTATTGCTACATGAAAGTTTATGAAGCAATAAATAACAACAAATAAATTAACAAATAATATTCTTATGTATTTGGTGCAAGTTTATCAATAAATAGAACATACTATCAAATTAAAATTTGTATGTTGTTTTACAATGAAATAGTCACTGTATCATTAGATTAGATACGAGTGTATTTTTTAGTTTTTTTTTTGAGGTGTCCTTGCAATAAAAGTAAATAATGATACTTGTAAAGAAAACGTATTATTTATTTCGAGACTGGAATTACTAATTCCGTAAATTTCCAACTTTATTCTGCCTAGGATGGCCTATGACATTATTGTATGTATAGCATAAAATCTATATGCTTAAACTAGTTAGCGTAATTAAATAGAAATTTGGATAAAATACAATTAGTTAAATAACACACAACTGATGGAAAACTTAAAATAATCTATTAAAAGCTATCGTAACGTAGAATTTATTTTAATAATTGTCCCTATGTATTTCACAAGAACACAAGTTTTCTCCACGAGGCGAAATTTGTATTTCTGGTTTTGGTTGTGATTATGTGTGTGATGTTAATGTTTACCGTACCCACGACACGAACCATTGTACTAATAGTGTACACTTATAGTGTGGGGCTGTGAGTGTGAAAACGTTTATTTATTTATCTTCATTAACAATTCTCTAACAGATGTGTACCAGGCGATCATATCTGAACAGAGATTTGCATATATCAACAATCTGTGCATAAATAATAGGATATAATACCGTACCGCGTCGGAACGGATTGACATACGATCTGATACGGCGTCATGATACGTGATGCATTGATTTCGTATGCCTTATTATAGTGTTTTGTGTGTGATTCGGTCTGTCACGGTTAGTTTGTTTGGCACTTTTACTATTGCAACGGATTGTGATGATTCATGAGAAAGTTTCAAGTCCTTATTATGATTCTCTGAAAGAGATTACGTTGAAAGCGAAATGGCATTTGTAATTTGCTCGCTTGAAAGTGCTTAAGATGTGTTTAGCTAATCTTTATATGATGATTATAATGAAGTGATGTTTTGTACCTGTAGTTATTATGAAGCTAAAACGAGGTTAATGTGTTACTTTGACATGATTTGTCACGGAAGTGATAGTTTAATTTGTTTCTAAATCTATATTTACTATACATTTTAAGCATTATACCGCCCGTGGGCTCAGTTGGGTGAGCGTTCGCCTTCTAAGCAAGTATCGGGTTCGATTCGTGACGGGAACACAAGTTTTCTCCCCAAGGAAAAACACAAATTTTGAGAAAACTTGTGTTTCTACCGGCTATCGAACCCAATGCCCGTTGCTTAGAAGGCGATCACGCAGCTAATTAAGCCAACAGTTCATTCGAAGTTGTGCGTATATTTTCAACCGACTTAAAAAAAGGAGGTTCTCAATTCGACTATATGTATTTTTTATGTATGTTACGCGGTATCTCCGCCAATTTATGAATCATTTTTGATGTTTTTGAACAAGATCAGAGGTGGTGCCATATAAATTTTATCGAAATCTGTCAAGCCAAAACCGAAATATAAGCGATGAAGTCGGTTTTTTTAAGCTTTGCTTGCGTTTTAATTATTGAAATAAATTATCTTCGTAACGGCTGAAGATGATCAAAAATAAAAAAAGACGTGTGGCACTCGGGGACTGCCGCGGTAAAGCTATTGCATAGCATTTTTATAAACTCATGCAATTATAATTATTTATTTATTTTATTTATGCAGTATTTTTTTTCCTGCCACCTAGAGGCGAGTTGCTGAACTAAAGAGACTAGCGTGATATTTAAAAAAAGTCATTAAAAGTTCTGCTATTCATCGATAGATGGCAAAACTAAAAAGTATTACCGCTGTGCCGGTTGGAGTGGGGGGTGTTAGGTTATTTTCGTTACGGAATTTCTGGATTCGGTCTCCACGCTCAAGGCCCGCGATAGAAGCTATGCAATAGCTTAAAATATATTTTAAATCTAATTCCTAGTTAAAGCAAGCCACGGGAAACACGTATAAATAAAGATGTCAATATAAAGTGAAAACATTGATTTCGATAAGTTTAACGCCTTGCACCGCAGGGGGCAGGCGAGTTGTCAACTTAAAGCCTTAAGTAACACCTTATGTTGAGATTACTGGGTTCATGCTGGGTTTTCTTGGTACAATACAAAATGTATATTTATAATATTGTGGTACCATCGCTATCCAAGCAGCGAGTATTAAGTTCGATTCCTAAGGAAAGTTTGTGTTTCTGTTTATTGGTGTGATTGTGTTGTGTGATTGTACGGAAATGTTTAATGTTTTCGCCACTCACGATACAATTTATGTACAATTGTATAGAAATATATTTTGATGACGAACTTCATTGATAGGGAAGGATTATTTTGATGACGAACTTAATTGATAGGGAAGGATATATAGGCTTTGAAATCCTTCTGATAGGAAGCCGTTGTTTTGAAATATAATGGTAAATGTTCAGGAAAATATCATAAATTGGAAAATCCAAGATGAATAAACACATTATAGCGAATTTTTATTTTAAATGCCTTTTATTTATATATTTTATGTACATATTCAAATTTGCAAACATTATTTCTGACACACTAGTTAATTATTTTTTAATATTATTCGGTGAAATAGTTACTTATTAGTTTTTTTTGTTGATACCTGTATATTCGAAAAAAAAATCTAATGACTTACTTTTCACTGCAGGTAACAGCATCAGGGATCAGCTAGTTTTCTTTAAAATTATTTTATTATATGTTTATTTTTTTATTAAATGTGAATTTCATGAAGTAAAATTAAATACAACTTTTAATGAATAAAGGTACTGTTCCAAGATCGATATTTAGTATGAACTACGTCATTTTCAAAATATTTTGAAAATTATTGTTTTGCTCTAAAGGTTCTCGTTCTTGTTGGTCTCATTATGAATCAAGATGTAATGAAGAGTTTCGGAGATATTTGCGATTAAAGTCAGTTATTCGTTTTTTAAACTCGTTTAAATTTCAATGTTTGGTATCCATTGCTCAGTAACCACTAACAACTATATAGTGACGGTATATAAAAGCTAAATCTGCTTCTAACATATTCTTATATTCATTACGAAGAGCTAACTGCACTGACAGTAACTGTTATGGGCGACCACCCGCAACACAGCATATCCATTGAGTATCTAGAAAGTCTTTTAATAAAACATGTAAATTTTCTATGAAAGCGATGTAAAATATGCTTATAGGCAGCTAAATTACCCACTGCTCTGTTACGAATGCTAACTTAATACAGCTGCAAATGATTTAATGATTGGCGGTAGCTGTTTGTATGATAATGATGGAATATGTTAAGATGAATCACACATTTGAATCAGCTGGAGATGTTTGTCTAAGGGCCCATCGGGTTCGATTCCCGGCGGGAACAATGTCTCTCCAAAGAAAGTTAGTGTTTTTGGTTCTGGTTGTGATTGTGTGTATGATGTGAATGTATCCGGCACCCACGACAGAAGTCATCGAACTTAGTGTGGGGCTGTGAGTGTGAAAGCGTTTGTTTTTTTAAACCTACTTCAAAAAAAGAGGTTTTTAATTCGACTAAAAAAAAATATATAAAAAAACATACAAAAAATATATGTGTATGTTACGCGATATATCTCCGCCAATTATGAATCGATTTGATGTTTTTTTTTGTTTGGTAGAGTATACTTCAGAGGTGGTCCCATAATTTTTTTATCGAAATCGGTTGAGCCAAAACCGAAATATAAGCGATGAAGTCGGTTTTTATTAAGCTTTGCTTGCGTTCCAATTATTTGTTTATATGTTTTTAACTAAAGCCATTCTTATACACAATAATTTACTTTCTTAATGAAATTAAATGTATTTAAGTGCATTACTAGTAGTGCACAATCCTTTCTCACTAACCTCTTCACTTAACAATCATCCGGTATCATCTACTCGGAAGTATTTGCATGCTGCGCTTTCCAACGGTGAAATAACGAGCCTATTGGGAATATCAAGTCAATGCATACAATAGGCCCATAATACTTCCTTAATGTATATTTTGTTCACGTTTATATTGCATCCTTTACAACGAACTAACGGCTTTATACACTATTTTAGTGGTGTGTTAGGTCGAAATTTGACGCCCTTTCACTCATTGTTCGACGGATTTAGTTCAGTAGGTCCTTCGTTAGAAAAGTAATTGCTTCTTTTATGTTTATTTTGTGGCGTTTTCCGTTGATTCTTTTGTGGTTTTAATAGGGTTTTGAATGAACGGACTCTGGAAATAAAGTATTAACTGCCGTTCAAATAATACTCTTAGTAGTCTCATTGTCATTGAATGTTAAGAATGTTCTGGAATATATTCTAAGATCATATCAGCATAACTTGTTACCACAATCCCTACTAATATTATAAATGCGAAAATAACTCAGACAGAGTTACTCTTTCACGCCTAAACCACTGAGTCGATTTTGATGAAATTTTGCACAATGTGTCGTGTTGTCTAAACAATGGACCATTTTACAGTAATAGCGTATGACATGTTGCTATTCTTGCTATATAGTATAATACGTTCATGCCGAACTTACGCCGGACCGAAGTTCGGTTGTACGCCAAAACGTGACGTAATTCACGTAGTTCGGTCGCGTAAATTCGGCATAGTCTGTTTAGACACTTATATCTATCATATACCTATCTACGATAAATATGTATACATAAGCGATCCATCAGTTGACAGATACCTGTTTCTTTCATATGTACATCTTATTAATTTAAATAAAATGTACAAAAAACTGACAGTACTTGGACCTGATCCACACATATCCACCAAACTGAGTTACGTATATATTTATATATATATAAAATATTCTATATAGATTACATATACAAGAACATTTTGCTACAGATCTATAAATGAATTTGATATAAGCATTTGGAGCAGAAAGTAATGACACATGGAAACCTCAAAACGGATAATTGCTTACTATCTAAGAGCTTATTACATTTAATTCATGAAACTAAATTGCAATTCAGAGAAGCAATGCCACCAGCATGATGGGAACGCTACCCACTGGTAGACGGCTAAGCTATTTAGGTAACTTAGGTCTTTGCTGTATATCGTTTTCGTTTAGAGTTTTTTAGTCTTAGAAAATAATACCAATATTAATATTTAAGCAATAATTTCAAGTCATAATGCGACTTAGTAAATGCTTGTTAAATATAGTGTTCTTACCGAAAAGCAACGTATCAATCGACTGGATAACTGATAAAACTGTTATTGTCAAGGTCGCACCAAACCGAAATAATAATGTCACAGCTGTTCTGTTACATTATTATGTTGTATTATTATTTCAGCTCGCGCTTTTTCCTGTTATGATAACTGACGGAATGGTGTTTCCCATCGCCTATTTATAACAAACTCTACTCATCATATACCTTTATTCACTTATATTATTATCCATGTCTTTATTAAGATCGACAGCAGTCTGTTAACAGCTGTTCATTTCCTTTAATAAAGTCGAACCGTAGCACGGACTTGTTGCATGCTTTTACTCGTCGGTAAATCAGTAATTTAACCATTATCGCGTAAACGGATAAATACTGTTCTGCATTTTATCAGTAAACCCCTGTGAAGTGAGGCTGACGCTAGTGATGTTTCCAGGCGCCGTCTGACATCGATACATAAATCGATCTCACGATCGATCACAGTAATTACCTCGAAAGACGATTGCGCTTTTAATACAACGACTTCCGATAATTATCGATACACCGCCGCTTGTTATTATGGAAAATTGATTTTATTGAGATATAGTCCGCAATTGGTAATGCTGTTTTCTAATAGCGGGCCGCGATTATATAGAATCGATCGGCAGTAAAGCTCGAGCAATTATGGAACTGGTAGTTACGTGTTTCAGAGATTTCAGGGCTCTTAAGCGCTTAAGTAGAAACGAGTAATTGCTTTGTTAGAAGTCTTACAAGACAGATCATTACAAGCAACCATGTCTCGATACTTGGCTGCTTATTTATACTGTTTGATCACTTTCCCACCTGTTGATAATAGATCATGTGAGACCAAGAATGGGAATTGCTCTCAAGTATACGTGACTGAACACCGTTTGGGGATTGGTGTCAATTTTTCTATTTAGTAGGAAACTACGACTGCATTACGGTAGAATAGTAGCAGGCAAATGCCAGGAAAACATTAGAATGGACCAGACAATGGAATTCATCACGCATCTTCACCGACTTCTATAAATTGTCGTCGCTAAAAAAGCTGTTACTAAACTCCACGAAGGGAAGGAGGAACTCTTTTTTTATGTACGATAGGTAAGCGTTTGACCACAATCTCACCTGATGGAAAGCGTTGATGCGGCCGAAGATGCATGCTTGCCTAAAAGTTACCCATTCACTTGACTTGAAGACTCCCAGATTATACTGTTCGGGGAACAAAGACGAGGGCAATGAGTTCCACTCCTTCACTGTACGGATGATAAACATAGAAGCGAAACGCTTCGAGCTAACTGGAGGTATGTCAACCATATATGGATGACGTTTGACAGTATGTCTTGTTGTCAGATGGTAAAACGGGCATGGGGGAATTAGCTCGTGTAATTGCTGCGCATACTCTCCAAAGTGTAAACGGTAGAATACCGATAGACTTGCCACTTTACGTTGGTGACCGAGACTCTGCAATTTGAGTCGAGTCCAAAGATTCGACTAGCTTATCATCGCCAATGAGTCTTTTTGCTCGCCGGTCGATGGACTCAAGGAGCTTCAAGCTGGTACTAATTCTTTACAGAATTATGTTCGATCTAAGGTAATACATACATATTATACTCAACAGGGCTATCGCTAAGCTAAACCCTACAAAACTAAAAAAATAAGATAAAAAAAAGATTTCAAATGTCAACCGTTAAGGTACACAGCGAGCTTGAGTAGATTGCAGCTCGGTTGGATTGCGGTAAATGCATGCTGGGATTCAGCGCAATCGAACAATCAGCAGAGCTGCCAACAGCACCGACCACTCAGGCGTTCATCCCATTACCTAAGAGTGCACGTTCTCTCTAAAAACTGTTACGTAATCTATTGTACAATGATAAACAACGAGCCGTGAAGCCGTGATGAAGCCAGCCACTAACGGGCCGACAAAACGTCACGTCGGACTGTATCGTCCGACAACAGCGGTGAGTCTCCAGCTATCACGATCCGACTAGCTTATTGCCAATCACGGTGCACCATTAGCCGAGCTTCTAATAAAGATATAAATTACGAAAAGTTAATTAAAGCGCTTATCTTACCGCGGACGTGATCTGGGGCTCAGCTGGTCGATTATTTAGAAAATTGAACGATTTATTGGTGAAACGGGGGGAGAGCATCTGTTAGGAGATTGATTTAGTGGACGTTCGATGGAGTCTTTCTGATTGTTTATCTCTAGAGGGGCTCGGGATCTCAGAGTTGCATACCCAAAGTTTATTTGGAGAACCTCTTTCTTGATGACTTCGTGATTTTTTTAAAAGCATTCACACTCACAGCCCCTCATTCCAAATCAAAATCAATATTGCTAATTCACATGGGCCCCAAAGAGGCATTCATTAAACTTAATGACTCTACTGCCAGATTCGCATGTTCAAAAATCGAAGACTTGTATCGACATTTGAACATCACACAAACACACACAATCACACCCAGAACCAAAAGCACAAACCTCATTTGTGCTCCCACAGGTTCAGAGGGCAGAGAATAACCCGTTCTGCTCTAACTGGTTTGTCTATATTTGACACATATTTTGTAAAATATGACTCGGGTAATAATATTTTTTTATTCTTACACCATACATGTTGGTATCTTAAATTAAAACGTAAATATATAATAAGCTTGGTTCATCTATCCAAATATATAATACACGTAAGTAGTCAGACGAGTAAGTATACTTACATTCGTTCGTATTGCCTTTTAATGTAAAGTTTCCCCATAAAAATGTGAAGCCGTATGGGTAGTAAAAAATGCGCCAAATAAATATATTCAAAGTGCGCTCCTATGGGACATATGCATATTTTCAACAAATAAAAGGTGTTTATGCATAAAATAACACATTCATACGCATTCACATCTTACAGCTCTACACAATTACACTTGTAACCTGAAACACTAATGTTCCTTGAGAAGTAAAATTGTGCTCTTGCCGGTATTCGAACGCAGGATTCACGACGCAGAAAACAGAGGTTTGCCCACTAAGCTAACTGGGTAAATAAATACGCTTTCACACTCAGCTCCCACACTAAGAACGACTCATGTCATGGGTGCCGGAAACATTCACATCACACACAAAATCACAACCAGAACCTTTTCAAAAAAATTTGTTCCGTTCCTGCTGGGATTCGAACTTAGCTAAGATGGAACTGCTTAGAAGGCGAACCAATAAAGCTAACGGGCAGTTCAAAACCAATATAAAGTAAATAACCAATTTACATCTCGAAGCTAAGGTAATTGAGTTATTGATTGGTGATTAAGTTGATACAAATTAAATGTCGTTTACATATATTTTGCAAAATACAAAGCAGTTTGTTTTGAACTGCGTCTTCACAAACACCCGGAAGTGCACACAATAACTGTCAACATCGTCAGCGCATACAATATGACGCGGACGTCTGGCGTGATGCGCCGGCGCAGCCAAATAGGTGCGATTCTCACGGGGGCTGGGCGATGCCTTTGGTTGGATAAAGTCTAGACTTGAGACAGTACCGCCTCGGAATAATTATCAGTATTTATACTAGCTGCCGCGTTTAAAAGGAAATGTAGTTATATAATTTTTGAGAGTTGCGAAAAGTAAGCAAATTTTTTATTCGATTCTGTTTGCTTTTATGTTTATCATCGGTACATCGAAGGAGTGGAACTCATTGCCTGCATGCATCCTTATTCCCCAACGTTAATCTGGGTGTCTTTAAGTCTAGAGCAAATAGGTATCTTCTAAGCAAGTGTATTCAATCTTGGGCAGCATCGTCATTTTCGACCTGGTAGTAGTCAAATGCTTGCCTTTCTATCATTAAAAGAAGTATTTTATGATTCATAGATTAAAAACCGATCTATTGCGTGTCCAAATTGCATACCGATGATTCTTTAACACTAAACAATGGTACCAGCCCGACTCGCACTTTATTGTTTTTGTTTTATAATAATATTATGTTTTATTTATTGTAGGGAAATGTTTGTTATAATAACACATATTCTGTAAAAAACAAACAGACGGCACGGCTTCGTAATTATTATTACGTAATTATTTATTTATTCCCCATTTTTTTTGTTCATCCACATCTTGCATTTCATTCATTCATCATTCACTGCATATTGGCATTAATAACATGAACAGTTAAATATATTTATTCACATTGTACATTAACAAAATCATCAAAAAATACGCAGAAGCTCATGAATATAGACTTCACCATCATGTGAACGTCGAGGCCATCCAGCTCCTCGATCACACGTAACGAGTATATAGTGAGACTACTCTAAAGAACAAAGCCGTTTGAACTTGTTTAGTCTTAGTGTATTAGTGTAAAGTAGTGTTTTATAAAGCTGCTCAAAAAGAATACATGAACCAAGTGTCTTCGCCGTAATAGAGACAGTAAGAAAAGTGTTAATGGACACATTTTTGGATATTTTAAATCTAGCAGAATAAGTTAAATTTAAGTAACTTACTAGCCTAATCTTGGCTAGATTGTAACAAAAATATGGAACACGCTATCGTGACCTATAAAAAAAAAAAAACATTGTACATCGCATATGTTCAGATTCCATAATAATATAAGGCTTCACCATGCACACGTTGAATGCAGCATCAAATATTTCACGAGAATCGTTACCGTGCTAAGAACATTACTTAACACGTAATGCGCGAATCGTGACGTTCCACGTCTCATCTTGACCAAGACTTGGGAGCTAATGAATAACCGCCATGGGATTACCACGCTCGCTGCACTTTAGAAATAGAATCGGTGAAAGGCAATATGGACCCCCTTGCATAAGTCCGCATCGATGATATAATTAATACGTTTCGCTTTGGAAATCCAATTTTATATTACAACATTACGTTGGGTGCCATGAGATTGTTAGGGAGTTTGCATCGAAATTTGGAGCGCTATACAATCTGTAGGTGTATTTTGGTCTTCAAACTACGATTGATCGAATGGATGCGACGTCGATCGATTTACAGTTCAGTCGATTCGATGGTTCATAAGAAAAGAAAATTGTTCGATTTCGATGTACGGAATAGATCCCCTGACAACCAGGTGTATCAAACAGTTCTAAAAGATAAATTGATCATATGCCCGACTACGCCCGGCTGTAATTTTGCGAATCTGGCAGTAGAATCATTAACTTTCATGAGTACCTCTTTGCGGCCCATGTGAATAAATAATTTTGATTTTGATACAGTGGAGCAAAAAAGAGGGTTATTATTTTAGCACCGTATCTATTTATGTTCGTTTGGGTTCCACAGCATCCATGGTAATATACAGAGTGTAATTTATTGAGTATCGTTGAATTCGTCTCAACCTTATTGGAGTCTTTTAGTTTTTAACTCCCTAAGCAAAAAGAGGAGTGTTAAATGTTTGACCGCTATGTGTGTGCCTCGAAAAACGTTGGTATTATGAGCACAAAAGCGTTTAAAAGGTGCTTAATTTTAGCTTCGATGATTGTCTATTCAAGTTCGTGTCTTCGAACTTTGAGCCACATTTAAGTAAAAGTGTGCGGCATGTAAAGGAATGTTAAAAGCATGCACTCACGGTATTTAAACGTGATGTGATGGCGATGCGCACGGTACACTTATAAACTCAATTTACACGATCCTCAAGCATCTTAAATCTAATTGGAACGTAAATATAAATGCAAGGAAAATAAAAATGAGAAGTGTCGTAGGACATCTAGTTTGAAAGAAGTTCCATTGGCTACACAGGGTAATTTGTAAAATTTTAGAAACGTCTTGGGACATCATTTCAACCATAGATACCAACGTATTTACTGGTAGGTTTTTGTTACAAATTCTTTTTTTGTTTTCAAATAAATAAGTTTAACAAATTGAGAGCCTGCGTATTCCAGGTCTAGTGTGTTTACCAGCTTCGATCACATCGTCACTTACCATCAGGTGAGATAGTGGTCAAACACTAGCCTGTCACAAATAAAAAAAAAAAAAAAAAAATTATTTATTTGAAAACACAAAAAAGATTGACAGAGAATTTAACAAATAAATAAGTTTAAAAAACTTAGAAAAATAGTTTTCTCCCCAAGTAAAATTTATGGTCTGGTTGTGATTGTTTGTGTGATGTAAATGTTTCCGGCACCCACGACACAAGTCATCGAACTTAGTGTGGGGCTGTGAATCTGAAAGCGTTTATTTTATGTTATATACATTTTATCGAAATCGATCAATCCAAAACCAAAATATAAGCGGTGAAGTCGTATTTTTTTCAACTTTGCTTGCGTTTAAATGATGTAATGGCCTTATTTTAAGAAAATCGACTAATGAATGTACAATATAAAGAATATAAGAACAAGAATAATAATGTGTAATCTGCATGCAGAGCTTTATTTAATTAAGATCTAATAAATTATGGCTTCACCTCCTGCGTACGAGTTCTAGAAATAGCTCATGTAAATCCAGCTTCGGCTTTTCCATGTTTATTCCACAGTACTTATATTAGCATAGATAATTGTGAACGAGTGTAGCAAACATCTGGTGGACACATGTCCCGGTCGCGGTATTCCAGAACTATCTTATCTCGAGGTAAAGTTACCAAGACAGTGGTCGTTTTAGTTCTTTGCGTAAGATACGAGTACTTCCGCTGTGAAATGTTCTCTGGAATCTTTGAAGTTTTATGTTCAATGTTTACTAATAGTTTTAGACAGGGAAAAATTATCGCTTGAGGCGGGATTTGAACCCGCGGCCATAGGGTCTCATGCCCTTTTGCTCTAGCCGCTGAGCTACTCAAGCCCCGCCTGAAGGGACGAAATTAACCTTTTCTTATTATTAACGTCTTACGGGGACGTGTGACGTTTTCCTTTCTAAATTTATCACTATAGTTCTGCCTAGCATAGCTAATACTATATAAATAAAATCAGTTTACTAATAACTTTAACTTGAACTGTGTTTACGTACTCTGAAAATGTGCATATAAGAAGCTATGGAGTACTATGGTTCTTATAATCGTAAATCTATATATATATATATATATACAAGGCTTGACCCGCGGCTTCGCCCGCTATTATCAAATTAAAAAGTAGATAGTCCTTTCTCAGGCTCTAGACTATCTGTGTACCAAATTTCATTTAAATCGTTTCAGTAGTTTTGGCGTGAAAGCGCGACAGACAGACAGAGTTACTTTTGCATTTATAACATTAGTAAGGATTATAAATCAAATGACGAAAAAGTTAACTCGGAAGTGGATCGACCGATTTGAATTTGTTTTTTAAATATTATATGCTTATAAATACGTACTTTTATGATTTTATTTAGAAACAAGTTATACTTAAGTAAATTTTTATACTATTTGTTACAAAAAGTAACATAACCAAAGCACTTGTCAAGACGAATCAATCGAGCCCAAACTCGATGGGTTTATCTTGTTTAGTTCAGAATTTACTTTGGTCATCTTCTGTCCGCATCATCAGACCAGCTCCATGGTAACATTTCATTGAACATCAAATATACATAAGCACACAAAATTTGAGTCCAATCAGACATTGGGAAGTGTTTCTAATTTAGCTTGCAAGGCTTGATTAGAGACGTGCAAACAGACAGACAACGAGACAGGTGGAACTAAATAAAAGCTTGTAAATATCGTTGTTTACATAATTTTATACGTCTCGCTATAATTCCTCTAGAACAACCAAAGATATCCATTTTAGCACTCTTTTATGTGCTATAAAGTTCAGTTTTGTTTATACGAATTCTATCTAGAGTTTCGTCTAGTTCCAATCTATTTCTGAAAGTGTTGTCGACCCCTGTGCAGAGCATATGGCAGTCCTTCCGCTACAAAACATTTACAGCGTTTCGGATTAAGCTAAACTTAGAAATGTAAACATTCTGAGGCGGAAAACTTCCTCGATTTTACGGGTAACGCTCCCAGAATAACTTAGATCTGTTTCTACACATAGTTTGGGTAATATCTCAGGACTTAATCACGCTAAAAACCAATTTTTCCAAAAAAGGAGGAGGTCCTCAAGTCGACTGTTTTTTTTGTGTGTTACCTCATAACTCTTCCCACGTGAACAGATCTCGATTTTTTTTAGTTTGAAATATCTTGCTTTCCAATTGGTTCCATTTAAATTTGATCAAAATCTGATCAGTAGTTCTTGAAATATCGTCAATAATGCGTGTTTAGTACATCTAATCTGATCAAAGTTCCGACGATAAGGCGGTGAAGTCGGTTTTTTTTAAGCTGTGGCTGTGGCGGATAATTGAACGCAAGAAGTTGCGTTTAATTATTATTTACCTCGACGTTTAGGCCAAGTTGCATTGGCCATGGTCTCGAGACTCTCGAGAAATCATCACGTATGTACACGGAGTTTTAGTTATGAAGTAAATACATAAAGACTTATGGCAATATATTTAAATATTATTTTTATCCCAGATATGCAAACGTTTGACCATTGACTCACCTGTTGTTAATAACACGGTACATTGATTTGGAACAGATAAATTTATGCTGAGTATAGATTTATATTGTGCTGATCTTAAGCCCATCACGCTAGGATTCTAAATTTCTTCTTCTTAGCGTGTCGATGGCAACACTTACACCCAATCTGGGAGTCTTCAAGTCAAGAGTGAATAGGTATCTTCTAGGCAAGCATGTTACATCTTCGGCCGCATCGTCACTTTCCATCAGGTGAGATAGTGGTCAAATGCTTGCCTATAATGCATAAAATAAAAAAAAACCTTTTTTGCCCAATACTCGGCGACGCAAACAGCATTCGGCCTAGCTTCTTACAGGTCTTCTAGTGTGCAAGAACTATGGCTTGCTGACCATGATAATAAATAAGCCATAGTTTGGGATTCTAACTATTTACTTTATTTAAAAATTTAATTACTAAAATTTAAACTTTTTTAGCTTATGCATTGCCTTCTTCGACTTGAACATCGTTTAATATACAATCTTTTGTACCGTTCAATGCAATCTTGCGTCCATTAAAATACACTTAACAAATAGCTAACAACGTATTGTACATATAATAAAGGTACATGTATAAAATGAACGCCTGTGCTTTCTACAAAAAATTCAAACAAATCTGTCAATTCATCATAGTTCTGCTAAAAAGTAGACGGTGTGAAAATGCCGAAATCTGACAGGTACCTAACCTATGCCGACCTCACGTAAGCAAAACTTTCACATAAGGCGTTTTTACTTTAAACCCGGAATCTTACTTTGAGAAAAGAAGTGTCAAGTAGCTTTTAAAATTATAGCTGTAAAAAAAAACTTGAAATAGCATTTTTTTCTATAAAACTTGCAATACGACCTTTCAAACAATACAGAGCTTTGTATTTGCGCATGTTCAAGAAGTGCGAGTCTTGATATTGACATAAAAAAAATGTTGTGTATTCTTTATTTTGTGTGTCAAATCAAAATTGTCTATGCTCTCTGTGGAATAAAAACCATTCGTTCACAGAAAGGATTTTTACAGATTAAAAAAGGTTAATAATAAAGGTTTATAAAGGAGTATTTTATAAAAAAAATATTTTTTAATATTTATCCTAGAATATGTTACCCGGCTCAGTAGTTATAGGACTGTGTGTGTAAACATAATACAAATATACATATACTTACTGCATATATTGCATTAAATCATAGCTCATTTTTTTACCGTTGTCTGATAGAAATGAGGGTAGAATACATACACAATCAATAGATGTGTTTATTTTGTCGTTACAGCTATGATCTGTTTACAAAACAGTAAATTTAAAATTTTCATTTCCAACGTGTTTATTTTAAATAGGACGTAATAAATAAAGAGGGTAGAACATTAAACAACGTTGTATATATTGTAAAGTAATAAGTCTAAAGTGGCTAGTTAACAGTATTAATCGAAAAGGTTTCCTAGAAACGAGTTATAAACTGAGTTAATTTAAACTTTGGGATACCGAGTAGAGAGCTTTGTAACTCAGTTACTTCAACAACTTGCAGATCCATTAATTATTCCTTTATTATACGGTGATGGAACAAAGGCATACTAGAAAATCTTTATGCATATAATTATATAATTCGAGTAAATAGGTATCTTCTAGGCAATGTCTCACTTTCTAACCAGCAAAAACAACCTATTTTATAACCCTGTATGACAAAATTCTGTGTTTAATACATTGTGGAATTAAATAATAGACGTTTACTCGTGCATCATCTTTTATTTGGACTATCCCGCTAGGCATCCTATATAGCCTTCGCAACTTGAAGGTTTTACGTCATCAACGGGACTAATAAGTTATAGTTATTAAGTTATAATGACTCCCATTATCTTGAACACGTGTTTCACCGTTCGCCGTCTCATCAGCGCGCGGTTTGTGGTCCGCCGAAGCGGAACCAATACGCTTTTTCAACGGCTATCTCTAACGGTGTGATAGCCGGCTTTAGATATCGTATTACTGGTGTCGATAGACACATTCTTTTATTAGAAACTGCAACTATCGTGATAGATGTGTAATTTACACGTTGTGCTTGTCATCGGTTGTGAAAAGTGTGATGGATTTGTGTGTATTTTATTTTGTCACACGAACGTCAGGGGTGCTCATCCATATTGGAATTTGGTTCAGTATAAAAATATAGTAATAATAATTTTATTTAAAATATTAAATCACACTACATAATTAGACGCCTACAAATAATACAGTTTACAATGTTAAGAAAACTTAATAAAATAACTTTTGTTTTTTTTTTAATGAGAATGGGAATAAGGCCGTATGAGATGAAATTACCAATTATTTTTAGTTTACTAAATTCAAGGACTT
The DNA here is from genome assembly GCA_948107665.1 of Lomographa bimaculata. Lineage (NCBI taxonomy): Eukaryota > Metazoa > Arthropoda > Insecta > Lepidoptera > Geometridae > Lomographa > Lomographa bimaculata. Next base: position 7,653,128 of record OX403604.1, on the reverse strand, counting down.
ACATACTCAACCACACTCAGATCTCGGGTTCGAATCCCGGCGGGAATACAAGTTTTCTCCCCAGGGAAAATGTATGTTCCTATTTCTGGTTACGACTGAGTGTGTGATGTGAATGTTTCCATACTGCAAAACCTTCAGGACCGCCTACAAAGTATACCAGACTAAAAGCTAACATTTTATTGGGATCTTTTTAATACTAATAAATCAGATTACGTTTAATAAATAAAAGATACCAAAGTTTATTGGACTGACGGTACAACAATGTGACATAACATCTAAACTGTTTCTTTAACAATCGAGTCCGCCCGCTGATCTGAGCAAAGTGCTTTCCATGGCCAACATAACGCTTACATAACCGTGGCAAAAAGGGAACCAGTGTCGCATAACAGCAAAAAATTAAATAGAAAGTGATAGTTTCAACCATAGATCTGCCATCTAAATTTCTAAACAATACCGATTTGTTTGCAGTTGCTACTGCTCGCAGTCGCAGTCTTTCGGAATAGCATATTAACAGAGCCGAACATTTTTTCAAGCAGACGACAACAGCCAAAAATCCAAACGTTAAAAACGAAATCACATAAAAGATCCTATCTCTAACCTTGAGTGACATTGCTTAAAGAAAGACAACCTGGCTTAAAAAGCACAGATACCCATTATCATAGTACCATCGTTCACATGCACCAGCTCGCTGAGAACTTGAGCCATATTTATTGACAAAACGCGTGTAGCCACGGGCCCGTCCCGTGCCTGGTATTCCGATCGCCGCTGAAAAACCGTGTAAAAATCACGAACCCTTTGCATGTCAGGGAAAAGATATATAGGACGTCGAAATGTCAAATGTACAATTTTATTCGATGAGAAATGAGATTGTATGCCGCTTTCGTCGTGAAGGTTTTACTGTAGCGTAACCTTACGTTAGTAGCAGATGTTGCTGGCGATTTAGTTTTGTGCTTGACGAAAATTTTATAGAACTCCTTTGTTTGAATTATATATTAATAAGTATTATGAAAGAGGATGGACGTCAAACTGGTTATTACCTGGTAAATAACCAGATTAGTAACTGACCAAAAGATATATTTCTTTAAGTATATATACTTATAATTATTCTGTACGTGTGTATGTGACTGAACCTTTCCTAAGCGGCTAGACCATCAGTTTTTGTATGTTCAGATGGATTCAAGTATTGTTTACATTCAAGGAGATGAAATATTAATTCACGAAAAAAAATATGCAAAAAAAAACATTTTCTCATGGACAGGAATACGTCACTCGGATTTGGTAAAGTACTAGGCAACCATAAACGTGAAAGAAGTAAAATACTTTTTTTCTTTACGTGGAATTGCAACGCATGCCGATATCTTATTAAAATCGTATACCGAATGATTAAAATGTTCTCCATCCAAAGGTTGTCTGGAAGAGATCGCTTTTAGCGATAAGACCGCCGATTATACACTTTAATTTATGTATTTTTTAACTGATTTATGTAAGGTGTGGCAATAAAGCGTTATCTATCTATTTTATTTAGAACACCAGTTACGAGTAACTCAACAAATCATTATTCATTGTCACTCTTCCTTCAGGCGCGCGTCGTTAAAATTCACTCACATAATTTTCCCCAAACGCGGCAAAAGAAGTTAAACTTCAAAAAGATGATGATGCTCAATTGGAAGACACCAACCTTAAAACAGTCTTGTAAAAACTATATAAACTTTCAAAGTAGAGCTCTGTAACATAGTTAACAGCTAAACTTAAAAATAATGAAGCACAGTATGTACCTGCTTAAACAGAGATGGGGAAGCACTGACATCCTACACACAGGGTAACCTAGTTAGGAGTTAGGGCTTATCCATGTACTCGATAAAAGGGCTTACTCACTCAGCTACAAATCATCATATCAACTTCTACTAAATGAGCTAAGTTACAGATTAATTCGATTTTATTTGAGTCATCCTACTAATATTATAAATTTGAAAGTTTATGTGTGTGTAAGTATGTTTGTTCCCTCTTACCAACAATTGAGATAGTAATCAAAATTTTAGTTTTTCAAAAATCGTAGCCTTACTATTACCCCCCGTATATTCATTAGCTTAAATGTAATGTTTACCTCTTATTATTTTTTACTATTTATTATAATAATGTTGTCTTTTTTATGTATATATGTATTTTTGTTAGTATAACAATATGTATTACTAATATATACGTATGTTATAATAGATTATATCGTAGCGTATATTATTGAAATAATTTTGATTTACTTTTTATATTGTTTTTGTGAATAAACTATTACTAAACTATTGCTATTACTAATTGTTAATAAAATTTTGTACTACCCGCAAGGTTTAACTGAAAACCAGCGTCGAGTTCTAACTCGACATAATTGCTGAGTTAAACCTTTTTGGCATAATAAATTATTGTTTATATTTTCGTTTTTAATATTAAGTTACTTTTGTTAAATAAATGTATTTTCTTTCTTTTCTTTCTCTTCACGCTTTTACAGCTGAACGGATTTGGATGAAATTTGGACTGTACATAGATTGTACCTAGGATTAACACATGGGCTACTTTTTAACTTGATAATAGCTGGCGAAGCCGCAGGCCACGGCTAGTATTGTTTACATCGAACCTTAGTGTGTATAACTTTGTTTTGATATAAATACCTACAGGATACATCTAAGTACTTGTAAAATAAGGTACATGGAGTGTTTTTATAAGCGATGGTTTTTCAATAACAATAAAGAATTTATAATTTCCAAACAGTGCCTGTCAATCTTAATACTCTTGATTTAAATATCCGTTTAAACACTTCATACAAATTACGTTTACTGTGTAAACACATTTCAAATGGAGAAAGGAACTAAGTATTTTACGTAATGTTATTATCTAATTAGTGAATCTATTCATATTAGCGTCTAACTTGACGGACATCCTTACGACTTGCTCCACTTACTAATATTTTGATTGCACGTCGGTGTGTTCATAATTCAGCAGCTGTGTAAACTACAAGGTATGCACGAGTGGGAAATAAAAAGTTCCAATCTTCACCACTGGGGACGAACGAAACTTTTTTTTCCCACTCGTACCCAGTGGGGACGACCGTGTAGGGACGACCGGGAATGAACCCAGCGTTGCTTGTTTTTAACAGGATATAAAGTGGACCTTATTTCCACTGCGGACCTATTAACCACTGGTCGTCTGCTGGAACGATAGGTCCCAATCATACCTCCATATATTTTTTTTATTAGATAGTCAAGCATTTGGCCATTATCTCAAACAACAAATTAAATTAATATCTATCATTATTCTAGCAAATAAATTATTTTGAATTTGGAATTTGAATTGACTCCAAGATTATATTGTTAGAGGAATAAAGACGCGGGCAATGAGTTCCACTCCTTCGCAGTAAGGATGACAAACCTAAAAGCGACACGCTTCGAGCGAAGTGGAGCTATGTCAACCATAAATGGATGACGTTTGCCACTTTGTCTTGTTGTTGTATGGTAAAACGGGACAAATAGTGCTTACATAATGCAATTACAAATGGTTATTAATGTTTCTTAATAGGAGGATCAGTCTTACATTAATAGAAAAACAATCTACTTTCTTTCAAGTCGGGAGGGATACTCGGGAGTTACAAGTATTCGAACTTAGTGTGGGATTGTGAGTGTGAAAGTGTTAACACATATTTATTGGTATGTTTTTGATAATTTCAACCAACAACTTTTACTTAAAATTTATAATTGCTGTCGTTTTAGCCAAGAACAGACGATCAGACAAGTTTTAACTTATGCTTAGTTATCAGGAACTAATTTGAATTATAAAGACGCCTCTGAGTAAATCCCTATATACAACTACGTACCTACATATAGATTTGTCAAAGAGTACATATTTGAACAGCTGTCGTAGTTTAAAAACTTTCACGTCAAATTATATTTTCGGAGCAACTGAAGCGTGACTTTTGCGTAACTGACTTATTTGTTTTTCAATAAATTGTTTTCGATAAGGTCTCGTAAGTATTTTGGTAGATTTGGTAACAATATTTATGTGAAAGTTTGTGAATGTTTATTTTGATACAATGTACTTCTCAACTGATTTGATTGAAATTTGATACAACATTGCAGGATATGACCATAATCACTATAAATAGAGTTAGGCCTAGAATACTACCTATGTACTACCACTTGCTGTATAGATTTCATCTTATATGTTTGTTTGTTGAACAGTATATGTTTATTTTTATGCCCGATAGGCAAGCATTTGACCACAATCTCACCTAATGGAAAGTGATAAGCGGCCAAAGATGTAGCATGCTTGCCTAGAAGGTACCTATTCACTCTTGACTTGAATACTCCCAGATTATACCGTTCGGGAAACAAAGACGAGGGCAATGAGTTCCACTTCTTCGCAGTACGGATGATAAACGTAAAAGCTAAATAAAAAATAAAAAAAGATGATTAACGTCGTTTATAGCCTATTATTATATGTTTTCAGTGGAGGTAACATCGTATTAAAATCCATGGTGTCAGAGATTTTTCATAAACTCGCCCGGCTACTGTCGTAGTGCACTATCTTCAAGTAGTAAAATCTGTCATCAAAATCACTCAACATGATATTCCGGGTGCTGTCCTCGAGAGCCAGTCATTATTGGCCTAGCGTGTTTACGATCCTCGAACACATCGTCACTTACCATCAGGTCGGCTGGTTAAACGCAAGCCTATCAGAGATTTTAAAAAATCGAACACGTTATTCTAAGTTAATTTTGATTTCTTATATTGTATGTTTGTTTAAAACAAATTGTACAACAAAGAGTTCATTTATCTATCTATTAGAATTTAATAAAGTCTGAAAGATCGTCTGATTGATTTAATCTGTATCAAATAGATCCCCATCTATCTATCTATTCGAATTTAATCGAAGTCTGAAAGATCGTCCGATTCAGATATATTTAATCATACTAAATAATTTCCCAATTGCTATATGCTACTGTGACTTATCTAATACATGTTTCAGCCACTGTGGTGTTTAATATCAACCACATTGCGATTAAAATGGTCTTAAATCTGACCACCAAACGGTGCCAGGCGATCCATCACCGGTGGCCTTACGGCGTACTTTGAAATGTTTGAATGTCACCGTGGAGTTAGTAGATGCTATCGTGATCTAGGGCCATTCATGCAAAAAGGTAGAACATTGTTTGTATATTGTTATGGAATATGGTTTATTGAGCAGTTGGAAAATTATAGGCGTGTGCGTCAATCATCAATGATAGCTCATCATCAATAATCTAGATACTGACGTCACTAATCAGTCTAACCCATTGTGCTTCATGCGTTTTGATATTTTTAATTTACAAGCATTTTTATCACGCTAATATTATAAAATCTGATTTTATTTGTGTGTGAATGTGTAAGTATGTTTGTTTTCTCTTTACGCTTTTACGGCTGAACGGATTAGGATGGAATTTGAAATGTACATAGCTTACCCAGGATTAACACACAAGCTACTTTTCAACTTGATAAACGCGGGCGAATGCCGAGGGGCAAAGATAGTTTATTATAAGTTCTAATTAATAAAAAAATATGGTATAGGTGTGTGTAAAAAAAAGAGATATACTTAACCAATAATTATATTATCAGGTATATTCCCTATTGTTAATTTGGTAGCAAATACATTATTATGATATGTAACGAAATTTTCAGATATGGTTATTGTAATATTTTCATGAAAAAGCATCGATTGAAGCATTTATATCACATCCGAATACGAATATACTCGTACCTACTAAGTCTATGTATAGTATAATATAAAAAGGTATATAGAGCAGATTTTGAATAACACTCTTACTTTCTTAGCACAATCATATCAAATCCCAGCTGTGCAAAAAATACAGCTTGGTCACGCTCATCAATGTCCGTTCACATAATTACAATTCCACACTTTCCAATCTAGAAAATCGGACCGTTGTAATCGATGATTGTCTAGATCGGCTTCCGTACGATACCATCGGAAGATTACTCGATTTTTTTTTTTTTGCAACTTTGAACTAATTCAATGAGAGTACGATGAACAATGGGCCTTTGTATTGCAATCGGATTTCGTTTACATCTCACGATTAGGGTTGTCACTAGTTACAGAGGAACTATGTGAATTTGGAATATAATTAAGAAGAGTTGGCAATTTATCATTAATACATTGAAAATGTGATTAAGAAGTAATATAAAAATAGTCGTTGCTATTAATAAAAAATCACATTTCTACCTTTTCATATTTATTATTATTACTTATTGCACGATTTAATAAGTACCTACTTTTTGCAATTTTACCAGGTATATTTTCACGGAATAAATAAATGTGGTTATGCTTTTTGTTAAACACTGTTTAAAATTATTCTATTAATTACAATTTATTTATCTATGTACCCAATACGTAAATATGAAAAATAAAGTACTTTTTCGTACTTTCGATGTAAATAATTAATTATTTTTATCAGACGTGGCTACCCTACGCACAATGGTTGCGTAGAGAGATTTGTGATTTTGCTTGTATCCGAGTCGATCTTGACAATGAGTCGGGAATTGTAACAACACATCAATCAGACTTGTAAATGTGATGTAATAAACATACTACAAAATTGTTATGATTGCATATATAGCATTGTTAGCCGTGTTTCTTATACCAGATCAAAACATCGTAGAAACACAAACTCACTATATACGAGAGAAATGATAGTTAGTTTTGTGTCTCCGTCTTTATCAGAAACTTTTTGAAAACTTGAAACTAAATATTTTGAAATAATTTATTACTTGACACTGGCTAAATGCACATAAACAGCGTGGACAAATTAAAAAAAAACTGTTATACAAACAAAAGATACGCAATCTTTGTGCATTTAGCCAATGTCAAGTTTTTTTTGTTTTTAACTTGAAGAGGACCTCTTACAAAGTACCTAATTATAATTACAATGTAACCAAACTATGGCTAATCAGTAATTTAACTTTAATTTAAACTGCTTCATTGCTATTACCGAAATGATGAATGAATGAAAAAAAGGTTAAAGATGGTTTAGACGATCATTAATGTTCGGTAAAGTTCAAAATGCTTGCTGCATTACCACGCGGTATAGCAAGGCTTATCCTCTGCCCAAAATACAATCCAGCATTTTGGTCATGTGCCGAATCAATCAGTCTCTTAGACAAATCTTTGAAAATTTCTAATGCACCCGGTCCCCATTCCCATCAGTAATTTAACTTTAACTTAAACTGCTACATTGCTATTAACACTTTTCTCATTGTCTCTATTTAAGCGTAAGGACACTTTGTTCATGTGTTCTTTTGCAGCACTCTCACTATATATTACACTGATATATACTAACTAACATTACACAAGTTCAAATGGTTTAGTTCTTTTAAGTCTTCTTACTAAGTCTATTACATAGCCAGTTTCAAGTAACAAAGTGGGTTTTTTTAAAGTATAGTATTGCTTAAAGAAGTCTTAGTCACAAGTCACAGTTAAAGTCAAGTAATAGCTTCTACGTTTATTATCCGTACTGCAGAGGAGTGGAACTCATTACCTGCGTCTTTTTTCCCCGAATGGTATAATCTGGGAGTCTTCATGTCAAGAATGAATAGGTTTCTTCTAGGCAAGCATGTTACATCTTCGGCCGCATCTTCACTCTTCATCAGGTGAGATAGTGGTCAAATGCTTGCCTATCGAGCATAAAAAAGGGTCAAAGTTTAATCATAGTCAATTGATGCCCTAGTAAAGCGAAAGAAACTTTACTTGAACTTCTATTGGAGTTTTGGAGCTAAAGCATAGGTCACTTTTTTAAACTTTGTATGATTTGCCTACACTCATGCACGTTCACGCACTATCAACAGTTAATAATCAATTATTACATGTTTTGGAAAATAATACAAAATTGACACTGCCATTTTTTTACTTTCGCGCCAAAATTATCATCCGTCATTTTTGCCACATTACTTTTCCTCCTTTTCTCTAACGGGATCATTTTGTCTTAAAGTTTCGAGACGAAATCTGTTTCCGGTCATCGTCTTTTTTTTTAAATACTTATCAGACCGTGACTGTGATGTACCGTTCCTTGCCATGCTCAGTGGCTACTTACCCGATGGTTAGATGGTGACCAACCGACCGGGACGGCATAATGAGCTGATTGTAATTAGTGTTATACATTGGTACGAATTATCAATAGATTATTAAGTGGATGGAAGTAACAGGAAGAGATGTAAAAAGAGAATGATCAGCTTGATTGTATATGTATCCTACTGATATAATAAATCCGAAAGTTTGTGTGTGAGTATGTTTGTTCCCTCTTCACGCTTTAACGGCTGAACGGATTTGGATGAAATTTGGAATTTACATAGATTATACCTAGGATTAACACATAGCCTACTTTTTAACTTGATAATAGTGGGTTACCACTAGTATACAATAATTGATCTTGACCCTGATGGCGTAGTTGCCAAGTCACGCCACGGGTATTGGGAACGATTCCCGGCGCGCGGGTTTGATTGTGTTGACTTAGTGCGTTAACATTTGCTTCGTATGCATGTATTCTGTTAACTACGAAGTGTCATATGTATTACTAATAACATATTAATGGAGCCAACTGTACGCCGAATTATGAAGTACTAGATGACCCGGCGAACTTCGTACCGCCAACAAAAGTTTCTATATAAATAAAACAAATTCGGAAGACAACCTTAAAGGTCGTCTTCTCCTTAGCATAGAAAAAAGTATCTGCGTACTTCACACATATATATATGTCACTATTGTCTGTGGTCAAGTATTATAGTGCGTTCTGAAATTAATTTTGTGTCTAATCTTTGTCATATATGAACAGTTTGTATATGAAAATTAGTTTTACTACTTTCCTCGCAATTTCTTTATATTTTCTTCTTCAAATATTTCAAAACCAAAATAAGGCAAATCGGTTCAGCCGTTCTCGTAATCGAAGTTAGATTGTACTACTTAAGAAATTTAATAATTAGGTAAGTAAATTAACCTTTTCAAGAATTTCTTTTTTTTTAATGAATTATAGACAAACATTTGACCACTATCTCACCTGATAGAAAGTGATGATGCGGCCGAAGATATGACAAGTTTTCTTTGAGTTAATCTTATTAGAAAATATTCCATTCCAAGAAGTACCTACGTGGAAAAAATAATCACTGTAATTTTTTGATCCAAACCAAGATCAAAACTCAACAAAAGTACTTTCTATGAATACTACATTAAGAAAGTTCCATTTACGGTATCTAATTATATCAAACTAATGTCTGTTTTTCTTGTTCCAGGTATGTAACACGCGCGGACGATGTGACTATAACTATTTTCTTTGGTATGTGGAGAGCGAGGACTGAAACTGGTAACGAATTAACGGTATAAATGTACCTTTTACAAACTACATTCAAACTATGAGATATTGAATTACAGAATTACAGATATGTGTAGTAAGATAAATAAACATAAAACATAAACGCTTTCACACTCACAGCCCCACACTAAGTTCAATGACTTGTGTCGTGGGTGCCGGAAACATTCACATCACACACACAATCACAACCATATATTGATCGATAGGTATACAATTTATCATTTTTATTATTAAATTAAACATATACCTAGTTTCAACTTCTGTACTATTGGTAAATTTAGAAACATCTGCTTACTATATTGTATATAGTTATGTTAAGTTATGTTTTGAAAAATAAATCAGTTTCAACTTCTCTTTATATGCAGTGTATTAAATTAAGTTTAATTTTTATGGTATAAAACCTAACAAAAAACAAATATTTCACGTTTATACAGGTAGGTAGACTTCATAGATCAATTAACACAATTAAATGCAATACAGTTATTTCTGTTATTCTACAGTTTATTCTACAAACAAATTCCATTTAAAAAATGTTGTTATATATATTGTCATATAAATGATAATGGCGGGCGAAGCCGCGGGGCACGGCAAGTAAATAATATACCGTTAAATTTAGGATATAAGATCATCGCGGACAGACCCTAAGAAACTATTTCGGCATGTAGAAAGTGTCACCGTAAGTGTCACTACTCCATAAAAATGTCGGAAATGCACCGTGGGAGAGGCAGAAGCTATAAATCACAGGTTAAGACACAGTTGCTAAGTCAAACAAACTTTTTATAGTGCAATAAATTCATGCCTGTTTGTTGACGTTTTCAATGCCAACGATTCACTCTTAAAAGAAAATATTTGCTGAATCAAAATTACTAATACAAAAGCTATTTAGATAGTTGAGTGAAATGACACAACTCTACGAAAGTAAATTTTGTACCACGCCATCTATTGAAAGTTACCCGAAGTGACAATTTCCGTACAATATTACCGTTTTTTTTTCGATTTTCGGCTGTTTCTTTCAGTTTTATATAATTTTCTTTTTTCCTTAAGCAATCCTGTTATAACTATTATAGGGCACGATAACCATCTCCCTATTTTTATTGATAACAAGTAACTTTTATCTAACTTATTCTTCTAGATTCGAAATATCCAAGAATGTGTCCATTGACACTAATCAAATAGTCTCTATAAAGGCGAAGACAATTTATTAAAGTGTTTTTTTTTTTATAAAAATGAGCACATCGTCACTTTCCACCACGTGTGATAGGTGTTGAAATATTACATTACGAATATGTTGAGATAAGGTCAGAAATCTCAGGCTGTAATCTTGCAAATCTAGTAATTCTCCTTTTTATGAGTGCTTCTTTGGAGCCCATGTGAATAAACATTTCGGAAAAAAACGTTAAAGTTTTTTTTTTTACCTAATACAATTACGATAGAACAAAGTATCGTGTGACAAATAACTTACCTTTACATAGGCTTAGTCTATAGTAAACGTTGATTCGACACAGAAAGCTCTAATTAGTCGCACTTTAAAAACTAAACAAAGTGTACAAGCGAAACTAACACAGCAGAGCAAATTTTTATGTCACTAGCGACGTACAAGCGCTACCTTTAGAACAGGAGAAACTAACGCTAGGGTTACCACAAATGACTTATTTTATTTCTGTTTGAAAGTTAAAAATATCGTCAGTATTAGATTTTTTTTCATCTCGAGAAGAACCTGGCAAGAAACTCATTGGCGCATATTTTAATTTTTTTTAAACATTCTTAAATATCTAATACAGGAATTATATTAACATAGTATATCTATATTATGTAGTCGCCAAAAAGCGCTTGTGCAGTTTGTCTCCATTTGTAGTAAATATATAAATATAATGTGGGTGTTATTGTGTGCTGCAAATCTTGAAATATCCAATAGCCAGCCTGATACCTTACATAAAAAGCTACAAACCAGATGCGTGGTAACCCTAAACTAAGCTTATTCTAATGCTATGTGGCGATAACTTCGTCGTAACAAATGGGCCAGGGCGTTTAATTTGCGATAGCACAGCGGTAGGCCTTACTTAAACCTATAAATATACCAAGGACTATGTTCTTTTAAGGTCACAAATGAGTAAATTTGTTTAGATTATATAGTTTCGTGGATAGAGTTTTGGACCTTTTGTCTGAACTGAGGCAGAAATGTCAGTGTCTCCAGGAAGAGCAATCCAAGATCCTGAATCCTTTCAATATTCAATGAGTCTAGCAAACATTGCCACCGCCACTCCTTCAAAAAAAAAAGTTGACTATCTGTCCCAATTTGGTCATCTAAGAGGATAATAATCTGTGTGATCCAATGCTATAATATAAAAACCCAATTCCAATTGTGACTGAGGCAAGATATAATGTAGTATTATATTTTTTTATCAATTTAACTCGTTACGTGGTATTTCTTTAGTATACATTTACAAAGGCTCATTGGCGACGACAAGCTAGTTGAATCCAAGTTGCAGAGTCTCGATCACCGACGTCAGGTTATCGGTATTCTATCGCTTACATTTTGGAGAGTGTGCTCAGGTTTTACAAGAGTTAATTCCCCCATGCACGTTTTCCCATCTAACGACAACACAAACTGTGAAACGTCATCCATATATGGTTGACATACCTCCCGTTCGCTCGAAGCGTTTCGCTTCTACGTTTATTATCCGTACTGCGAAGGAGTGGAACTCATTACCCGCGTCTTTGTTTCCCGAACGGTATAATCTGGGAGTATTCAAGTCAAGAATGAAATCTTCAGCCGCATCTTCACTTTCCATCAGGTGAGAGATTATCAAATGCTTCACTATCGAGCATAAAAAAAAAATTATCTAACGTGTAAAAAAATAATATTATACAGCTTAAATTCAACACTCGAATATAATTGCCACTATAATCTTTAAGAACAACACGTGTATAAATCCAAAGATTCCATTAGTTATGTATTGATTAATGGCAACACTATTAAGACGAAGATCTTATCGAGTTTTGCCGCGAAGGTGAAAAAATGGCGTTGTTGATTTTGTGTAATTTTCCAAAACCTATGATTCTTCGAGTGTTAATGTGTAATAATGGTGGATTATTAACCGTTAATACTTAGTAAATGTGCATAAGTGTAGGCAAGTCATACAAAGTTGAAAAACGTGATTTTCGCCTTCGCTCCAAAACTCCAATAGAAGTTCTAGTAAAGTTTCTACCACTTTACTAGGGCATGACTTGACTATGACTGACTACTTGACTTTGACTGTGATTTGTGACTAAGACTTTTATTATGAAGAATAGAAATTGTTAATATTTGTTTAATATTTCGACTGAAGGACTATGCATCCATGGTCATGAAATAATAAATAAAAAAAAAAAAAGAAGATCTTATCATTTGTCTCATTCACATTAGACGATGTATTGAAGTTCCCACGGTGTATTTTGAGATCAGACCATCCTTTCAAAGGGGTATATAGGACATCGTATTCATCAACATGGTTACAATTTGCTAGGTCATTTCGTAACATTTTTTTGGACACTAAATGTGGGGACATTATGTTCGATGACTTGTGTCGTAGGTGCCGAAAACATTCATATCACACACACAAACACAACCAGAATAAAATACAACATTTTCCTTGGGGAGAAAACTTGTTTTTTCCTATTTGGAATCGAACCTAATTCCCGCTGCTTAGAAGGCGGAAGCGCACCCAACCAGGTCAATTATAAGTTCAATATAATATTATATAACAAATTATTAAATAATTTTAAAGTAATCTACTTAATATAAACATTATTCACAACAGCCCCGCACTAAGTTCAGAGACTTGTATTATGGGCGCCGGAAACATTCACATGTCACACACACAATCACACCTAGAACCAGAAGCACAAAAGCCCCTCGGGAAAGAAAGGTGTGCTCCTGCCGGGAATCGAACCCAGGACCCACAGCGCAGAGGGCAGACTCTTAACATATCCTCGATAAAATAATTATATAAAGTCTTCTTATATAGATAGAATAATTCTCTAAATTCAAAACATATTTTCTAAGCAGCCAAGCAAATTTTTTTGAACACTTTATGAGGTTTACATATCCATGAATCTTAGCCTGAAAAAAAAAATATTAGAAATGTATAATGCTATTCAAAAACGAATTAACATAATTGACCGAGCGAATCGTTTCCGTTTCAGCTTGGACAAAATTGTTTTAGTATGTCCAGGGGCTTTCCGGTTGTCCTCCTCTACAGGTCAATCTTTGGAGCCGTTTCCGAGATTCAGATGATTATAGATTATTTTTGTCGATTCAGTTTTTGGATTTTTTAAAACGGCGGAGATATAGAGTTTGAATACGTAACAAAATTTTCAGCTCACAGAGCCACTAGTGTTAATAGATTAACTGAAATAAATTACAAGACACATGTCATAAAACTACTTCCTGTAAACGGAAAGCCTAGCCAGTGTTTTTAGGTTTCCGCTAACGTGAGAGTAAAACCTATCTCCCCATTAGAAACAGCACCTTCCCCTTAGATTATAGTATCCAATAGATTATCTATCACTACAGTTATTACTGTTCAGTGCTTACATTTCCCCAGTGTTGCCACACCACTCAATTTTCCACAACTTCGCGCAATCCGTCCGGTGGCACAGGTCATCAAAGCCTGCCCGCAGAGCCGCAACATGCACTTATCATGCAATTTCCATCCAATTCCACCAGACGTGTCTGTTCCCACGTTTTTAATGTACGGATAGACTTACAGTTATGTTTTATGTAGATAAAATTGACATTTATTACAACTCTGACTGGCTTGTTTCGTGTAATTTCATATTTTAGTGTGAGTTATTGGTGAATTTGATACGAGTGAGAGGCTAGCTGATCAATTTATTAGGTATAATAGAGACTGCTTTAATTATTACTATAAATTATATTCAACGAGATTTATTTTTATTCAGGATCTCACATTACACTTCGCTAGCTATAGAGAGGAAAAGTTTTGTATATTTTATGCTATAAAAAAAATAATCCTTATTTAAATACTATGATAAATGTTTGTTTTATTATTAGTAAGAATACTTTTTTAATGCATTTCTCACCTGATGGAAAATGAAAATGCGGCCGAAAGATAAAACAATACAAGTAAAATAAAAAACTAACATTTTTAATTATCATCAGCTTTAGTATGTCAGTATGGCAACTTTATTAAGTTGCTTACTGCCATAAATAAAACTTAATCTGTTATTTGTTTTTATTAACTTTCCAATTAGTATTGTTGGATCGATGTTGGTATAAGATGTCGCTAAGAATTATATTTGAAAATAAGAAAGTCAATACATTTATATGGCATTTAAAAATATGTGATGCCAAAAAGGTTTATCTCAGTTGTTTGCCGAGCAGAGAATAGTTTGCGATTTTCAGTAAAACATAAACCAAACAATATTTCGTTTGACACCTTCGATCCGTGGACACTTATTAACATAGACCCGAAATCCATGTATTGGTAGGTCGAAAAAGTCTTATGCCAACGCTTAAGACTTTTTTCCCAGACACTAGCTCTGACATATCCACAAATCCAGTACATAATAACTCTCGGTGCAGACAGATACAAGTTAATAACATTCGGAGCAGGGTTCAGAGGTGAGCAGCGGACGTGCGAAGCCTCTCGCAAATTGAACGTTACGTGTTAAAAACGTCGTACATCATAATGACTGCTAGATATATTATAATCGAGAATCGGATAAGAAGCGAGTGCAATTTGAATTTCGAAGACTTGGGAAAAGGGATCCGCACATTTCTATAGAAGCTTGGTTTTTAGATTAAAGAAAAATAGAATGAGAAGTAGATGGAAAAATAGAAAGTTTACTTTGTTAATAAGTTATTTGAATATGTTCTAGAAGGTACCTATTTAAATAACTTAGGTATATATGCAAGCAGGTCTTAATAGAGGTCTTGTGTGCTATGTTGTCGCCTCACAGGGCATACAACATTTCAAGAAGTAGTCACATTAATATTATACAGGCGAAAGTTTGAGAGTGTGTTTGTATGTTTGTTACTACTTCACGCTAAAACGGCTGGACCAATTTTGATGTAAATTGTTATGGAGGTATCTGACACTCTAGCTAGGCAACTTTTGAATTCCTGCGGGTCCGGGACTTACGCGGGTAAAACTGCCGGGCGTAGCTAGTAATTAATACATGTAAATGTCTTGACTCATCAAATTTCAGCATTAAATCGGCAATATTAATATTATAAATAGATAAATAATTATAAATAAAATAATCCATTATAAAACAGAATATATTATTGGAGCAGTTGCAGTCCATGCAGGTATCTAACCTTGATATGTCCTTCTAAAACTACGGGCCAATTGCCTATATTTCCTAAAACTAAACTAAAACTATGTATAGCAAAGAACTAAGTTACCTACAAGACATGTCTTTGGTGGACAGAACAATGAAGATTTTTTCAGGCTACCTGAATGCACTTCCAACTGTAATTGAACAATATAGGTAATTGTAATAAAGTTACTTATAGTGCAGAATAAAACATGGAAGTTCTTTAAGTTTTTTTTTCTGTCGAAGTTTTTGACATCATAGGCATACATGTTCAAAACATAAAAGAATTTGCAACAAAACATATGTTAGATATTTAGTCATACTTTACAGCAATATTAACTGGTA
Organism: Lomographa bimaculata; assembly: GCA_948107665.1. Lineage (NCBI taxonomy): Eukaryota > Metazoa > Arthropoda > Insecta > Lepidoptera > Geometridae > Lomographa > Lomographa bimaculata. Next base: position 7,637,068 of record OX403604.1, on the reverse strand, counting down.
GCATATCATTACTCTACTTTCTTCTTATCACAAGCAGGACTACAGCTGATGCAAATTACAGATTTCCGAGAAATACTGACCTGGATTCAGCCCAAATTTCAATTTATTTAAATATAAACCTATATACCTACAGCAAAATATATACTTCATCGAGACGAGGAATATAAAACCTTTGTGGACAATGTTTTAGGTCTGTGGGATTTGTGATCTTTTTTTATGCGGTATAGGCGAACATTTGACGACCTAGTTGGCGCAGTGGGCAGCTCTCTGCCCTCTGCATCATGGGTAAGGGTTAGTAAGTAAGTGACCATGCGGTCGACGGTGGACAACGCTTAAAGTTTGTAGTAAGTAATATTGTTTATAAGTAGAAGACACAAGAAACACCAATTGTTTGCGTTTATCGCTATCTTTAAGTCAAGAGTGAACAGGTACCTTCTAGGCAAGCATGTTACATCTTCGGCCGGATCATCACTTTCCATCAGGTGAGATTGTGATCAAATGCTTGCCCATCAGGCAAAAAATCTTTTATTTTGTGTGTGAGCCTCATCTCCCTTGTGCCACTTTACTAATTACCACTCTCCTCTATTTTCTGTCCACAGCCAGGTCTTTCCTGCGGTCACCACTATACCGTACATAGTAGTAGGTACACTTAATTCCAGTGTACCTAGGAAGAGCTAAAAGTCACATCTTTAAGTGCTTAGGGCATAAATTTAACCGATATGTGCAGGTAATAAAGCTAGGTATTTAGTTTAATGCACGTCTTTATCTTTATACGCAACTCGATTAAACGGTTATTTATACACCAATAAATCTAAAAGGGATTATAATAGAGGATATCATTTATTTGTAATCTAGAGCTAAATCACTTGTGAAATTTATTTCCCGTTTACTAATTATCAACAATAAAATCCCCATTTAATAACATAGTTGCAATAAATTACTGTAATTATACATGGTTATAGATCAAACCATAATACGCATAATCGAGACATTTATCATGATAGTTGAATCGATTATATCTCTTGAATAATTAATTAACTTTCATAATTCGTTTTGACAATTTTAGGCCCATTTATTTAATTAATTGAGATGATTTAACTAAGGACCTCATGTTATAAATTTTAGCTTTAACTTCCCGGTTGTGTAAGTATATGTTTCACAGTCACAGCTTCACACTAAGCTCGATAACTTGTGTCGTAAGTGCCGGAAACATTCACATTACACAAACAATCACAACCACAACCAAATACAATTTTATTAATTATTAATAATAATAATAATATGTTTTTATTTACGGACAACAATACAAGATCCATATTTGTTAGTTACTTACTTAACTATAAAAACTTACAATACAATACAATAAAAACTATACTATACTTAAAGATGATTATATATATTACTAGCTGCGCCCCGCGGTTTCACCCGCGTTGATAATGATGAAAAGTGATGATGATGATGATGATGAAAAATAGATGTTGGCCGATTCTCATAGATACCGGATAAGCACAAAAAAATTCATCAAAATCGGTCAAGCCGTTTCGGAGGAGTATGGCAACGAAAACTGTGACACGAGAATTTTATATATTAGATTACCCCCCTGTTTTTTTGAATTTTTGACGACCCATTTGGCGCAGTGGATATGTACGCACGCTGCGCCGTGGGTCCTGGGTTCGATTCCCGGCAGGAGCAGAAATTCCTTCCCAAGGGATATTTGTGCTTCTGGTTCTAGGTGTATTGTGTGTGTGATGTGAATGCTTCCGGCACCCACGATACAAATCTTTTGAACTTAGTGTGGGGCTGTGAGTGTGAATGCGTTTGTTTTTGTTTTTTTGTTTAATTATCCTTGGGGAGAAAACTTCTGTTCCCGCTGGGAATCGAACCCGATAAGTTTGCTTAGAAGGTGAACATGCACCCAACTATACCAACGCAGTTCTATATCTAGTATATAGAGAGGGACACGATTTAATATCGGAGGTTTCAGATGGACCAAAAATCTAATTTAATTTATCTCACTATATTTTTTAACGTTAGCCTTTACCACTGTTTTTTATTATTATAAAGTACTAGCAGTGCTCTGCGTCTTCGCCCGCGCAAATAAAGTTAAAATGTAGCCTATGTGTTATTCCGGAACCTAAACGATCAACAGTCTTAATTTCATAAAAATCGGTTTATTCGTTACGGAGATACGTGGTAACAAACATTCAGACACACACACAAACTTTCGCATTTATAATATTAGTAGGAGTAGGATTAGGAAGTATTATTCCTATAATTAAAAATTCTGAATATCAGTTCCCAGTTAGTAATACCTACCTAATTTGGGCGATAGTGCATTTTTAAGAATGAAACTAAGACAAACTTATCACATTGTTACAAATATGTATTCAAAACATTTCAGTGGATAGGTTCGTATATTACGGTATCAGTTATAGGTTATATAAAGTTGCTTACGTATAAATACTTACACAACAACATACATTAACTAAACAAGTAATTAATCAACCACAAGAGAGCAAATACATAATCAGGTTAATTAGTGAAGTTATAATGAAGGTACTCCATCATCCAAACGCACATCAAAACGAGATGTAAATATATTTATAGATCGTTTTTTACGCGAGATAAGCATTAGCCGCAATATTTTAAAAAGGAAAATAACGATGCTGAATATAATGCATTAGTATTATTAATTTACTTTATACTTGAAGATTCTAAATACCTATATAATATATATATATTATATTTTATTCTCTATAGGCAAAAGTTTGACCGCTATCTTACCTGATGGTAAGTGACGATGCGGTCGACGATGAAGCACGTTTGCCTAGAAGATGCCTATCACTCGCGACTTAAAGGCTCCTATATTGTATTTATCAGGGAACACAGACTCAGGTAAGGAATTCCATTATTTTGCAGTTCGCATAATGAATGTGGAGGCAAAACGCTTCGTCCGCATTTGTGGAATATCTACCATATAGCGATATCGCTTAAGACCACCTATCATGTCGAACTATGATGAAGAGAGTTATAGTGGTGCCCCATCGACCTGATACCCTAGCCATTGGCCATAATAAAAGTCCATAATTATATATTATTATACGAGTTTTGTCCAGCGGCATGATGGGTTGACGATATTGTTAGCATTGCGGGTCGAACCTGGACAAGACTAGCACAGGTCCGAGGCGAATGGCAGAATATGAGAGAGGCCTATACCCAGCAGTGGGATCAAAAGGGCTGTGGATGATGATGATGATGATGATACGAGTTTAAAAACTTAGGTTATTACCTACTTCAATTGCATAATATATCTCCGAAACTCTTCATTAAATCTGATCAAATTATAATGGGACCAACTACCCTTGGACTATCAACAGGCCAATTGCCTATATCTCCTAAAACTAAACTAAAACGATATACAGCAAAGAACCAAGTTACCTAAAAGACATCGAGCCTATAGGTAACTCAAATGCTCAAGGGTAGCGTTCCCATTATGCTGAAGACCTACCCTTTAATCAAAACAATGCTTTTCGAAATCGTTTCATAAACTGAGGTAGCATACATAAAAACCCGAAGAATTGAGAACCTCCTCTATTATGAAGTCAGTTAAAAATCATCGTACTCGACGTTGCGTATTCAGACGTGTGCAGTACAAATATAAAAAATATTTTATTAAAGTCACAGAATAATTACATTGCTAGTTTTTTTTTTAACATGTAGGACACCAAAAATGAAAAACTGTGAACAAATACTGTGGACATGTGTGGTAGATTGATGGCTGAGGTATCACCTAAATTTATTTGAGAATCACATCTAATTACAATCTTGTAGAATAAACCTTCATGCTGTACTTACTGATAACTGCTTATCAATCCGTAAGAATATACTTAACATATAAAATATATTATTATCTCGATCTTCCTCCGGTTACCGATCTTAAGATATCGGATATAATCGATAAATAATCGACTAATTAAAGAACACACACGAACATAATCAACCGAGCTTTCTATTATCGATTACTGGTTGTCACTTTTAACAAAACCGGAAGCTTTTATATTTAAATTAAACACTATATCCACGGTATCAATTAGTGTCACAATCGAATCGAATAAAAATAAAATCGATTCTCAATCTGTACGTATCTTGAATTGATCTCGATTATTCAGCTGCCTACGCAATTGTTGTACGGACATTAAAGTATCTAAGTAATTACCGATCGTTACTTAGGTACGCGCCGACTGAACATGTGAGCATTTTACAACTCTATCGCAGCAAGAATATTTTGAACCTCCTTCCGGCTGAAGGAGAACTTTCAACATTTTATTGTGACAAGGTATTACAGGGTGTTTATATTGGCTGACAGTAGTTTATGTTCATTATTAATTTGGAGTAGGTATTTATCAAGGAATTGTGCTACAGTTGGATTGAAAGATAAATTGGCGGTAGGAACGATCTTTACTTCCTTGGCCTCGATTTTGGTGGTCGTTTGACGAAGATTGAGACCTATTACGTTAAGGCATGCTTTTGTTTGATTCAATCATAATTTTACTGTAAAGGGAATAAAGTATCGAATAATAACAAACTTCTCTGAAAACAGTTATTAGTATATATATGTATATATATATTTATGTTATATATTTTTTATTAGTATGTATAATCTTAAGTATTTTATATTTATGTACATTACAATTCGACATAAATTTCATTTACATATATTTTCTTTATCCCTGATTAATGCACGCCTCATGTCATTTCATTTTCCACCGCTGGATGACTGGTAGAGAATGCTTTTAGCATTAAATCCTCCTTTTGTACACTTTTTACTGTGCAATACAGTATTAAATAATAAAATAATAATGATAAATAATATATAGTTAACATATAATAATGCCTACAAGATAATATAATATAGTATGTAAATAAAAGAGTTAATGACAAGGAACTGCTCAAGCGCTTTCTGGCGACCGCAAAAAAGAAGTAAGGAATATAGGTATTGCATTAGCGGTTTAAGCATTATTTAAAAAAAAAAACGGAAAATTTCATTACCGAGTTTCTTTTGTCAGACTCTTCTCGGAATGTCTGTAAATAAAAAGAATTTGTGAATAAAAGTCATTAACTTTCATGAGTGCCTCTATTAAAAAATGTTTTATTCAATTTGAATATAGAATTAAAATGTTATACATACTTCCAATATAATTATGTTCTTTTTAATCTCTGATAAGTTAGCGCTTCCCCACTATTTCACTTGATCGTAACTATGTGTTCGAGGTTGGCAAGTTTTCCAGGAAAGCTGGAATACATTTTTCGTTGTTCCCCTATTAATTTTATTCTCTACCAAGATAATCTTTATATCTATCATTCTTCCCTACATGTGTATGTGGCTCTCCTAAACGACTGGACCGATTTCGATGAAGTTTGTTTATGTGTGTTCTGGTAGATTGAAGAATGGTTACGATACAAGCGGAATATATTATATCAATTCATAAAAAAAAAATGCATTAAAAATATTTTTCTGATAGACAGGAATACGTGATTTGGATTTGATAAAGTACTAGGCAACCATAAACGTGAAAAAAGTATGGTTTAATCTTTACGTATGCCGGGTACAGCTAGAAAATAAAAAATAATGCGCAAAGAAAATAGTTTGACATTAAGTTGTTTATGTCATCTCTCGTATGTCAAGTGTCATTAAAAGCGGCGTTTTATATATTCAGTCTACAGTCTCAGACATCATGTTGACCTGTAAAATAGGCTAATTTTCCACCGCCTGTCCTATCTGTTTACCTTTCCTTTGCTCACATCGTGTCGACACTTTAAAGGCTGTCTGAGATTTTCATAAATATTCAGAGGCACGAGGCATCTCTGCGGGATCTTATGAAATAGTGGAAGTTTTTCCGTTGTATGGAGGTAGACAGAGGTTAGATGTCTATGTATACTTTATAGATGTTTTACTGCAGATAACTGCAGATGTCGCACACAATACTATATATATTTAGATTAAGCAAAACGAATAAATCTTTTATGGTAAATAGGGTTAGGTTTTACAACAAAGTTCCTAAAATTGTAACTGAATTACCACTAGGAGAGTTCAAATCAGTAACAAAACAGGAATTAATTAAAAAAGCTTATTATAAAACAATTGACTACATTTATGACAAGGATGCATGGAGGCAAACTGCACAAGCGCTTTCTAGTGACTACCATAATATAGATATAATTAGATTAATATAATTATGTATTAGTATTAAGGAACGATTTAAAAAAAATATGAAAAAATGCGCCACCGAGTTTCTTGCCAGGTTCTTCTCGAGATGGCTGTAATTTTGCGAATCTGGCAATAGAGTCATTAACTTCCATGAGTGTCTCTTTGGGTGATGATTGTACGATTTTGATTTTGTTATCTTATTTATGATCAGCGTTTAATGAGCTGTTTTTACCCGACTGCGCGTTGCAAAGTAGAGTGTTTCTCAGGGTATGTATAATATATAAAACTACCGTGCTCAAGTTAAAATTAAATAAATTAAAATATGAATAGAGCATACACATAAGTGTACATACAATTTTTTTCTGCCCGTGTATGTATCTTTGAAAAGAACTTGGCAAGTGAAGAACAAAGCCGTTTTTAATAAAAATCTATGCTAGAAAATAACAATAGGTAGGCCGTTAAAGTCACTGTTTTTAAACCTTTTTTATCCCGGTGTATTTCTAGTAACAGCTTCACATTTAAAGCTGGAACTTACGTATGATGTATGTTAGATCCTGTAATACAAAAACAAATACAAAAATTAAACAATAATTATTCAGAAAAAAATATATAAACAAGTAACTTCAAAAGATTTTCTCTATTATGCTAAATGTAGACGCGAGATCTCAGTTCATAGCGAAGCGTTTATTTCTTACGAGACAATATAACCCGTCGGCAGGCTAACGAATACGTCTGCTTTTTCAACTAGGCGGTTTCAGAAGTGGGATAGCAACCCTCTAGGGCTTTTGACAGAGTTGGCGAGCCGCCAGCGGAATGTGTGCGGATTTATTGATTGATAGCTGCCCAGAGGGACTTCGGATGTCAGCGGCTCGTGTTAACGTAGAGATTTGTAGTGCATAACAGTATATGTAAGTAGTTAACAGTATATAACAGTATATGTAAGTTTGTAACGTATTTATATGTGTACATCTAGTTTGGCTTATAAAGCAGAAGTAGCAAAGGCTGCTTCTTTTTCTTCCGTCCTCTACCTACGGGCTAATTGCCTATATTACCTAAAACTAAACTTAAATTATATACATTTATACAAAGACGTAAGTTACCTATAAGGCATCGAGCTGATAGGTAACTAAAGTGCTCTAGCCCACTACCAGTGGGTAGCGTTCCCATCATGCTGGTGGCATAATTTGGTACTTGGAGGTGGTTAAATGACTGTTTTTGTAGGCTTCTTTTTATCCCGAAATACTGGAATGGTCCGGGACTTACGCGGGTAAAACTGCGGGGCGTAGCTAGTATTATGTAAAGGCTTCATAATATTATCTAGGTTTTCTATAAGAGGGTATGCCATTTTTTTACATGTTCGCCTGTCTACCCATGTATATGTCTATATTAACACCACTCTAGTCATTTAACCACCTTTATAACCACCTTTAAGTAAAATTCTGTCGCTGATCTTTAAACGGTGCTCCGGCCGCTATCCTTGAGAGAAAGTTTTCATTTTAGGTCCACGTGGTCTACTTAGCACTCTGGACAACATCATCACTTACCAAAGGTGAAATAGTAGTTAGCTAGCCTATATCAAGCTAGCCTATATCAAAATGAGATTCAGCGTAGGTACTTTTGATAACTACAATGAACATTTGTTTTTTTTGCTAAAAATTATGTACATTATATCGCTCCGAATCAGAAGGTCTATCATTATATTACCTTTTTACCATCAATCACCAAGACAAACTGTCAAATTTATAATAATAATAATAATATGGTTGACATACCTCCAGTTCGCTCGAAGCTTTCCGCTTCTACGTTTATCATCCGTACAGCGAAGAAGTGGAACTCATTCCCTGCGTCTTTGTTCCCTGAACAGTACAATCTGGGTGTCTTCAAGTCTAGAGTGAATAGGTACCTTTTAGGCAAGCATGTCCCGTCCCATCTTCGGCCACATCGTCACTTTCCATCAGGTGAGATAGTGGTCAAATGCTTGCCTATTAAGCATTTAAAAAAAATTTACATGAAAAGCGCATATGATTATGTTGTTTGTTCCGATAATAACAAATCCCTACTCTGACATAGCGACAGCATACTCAACGTTTCTCTTTCATTAGACATTTTACGAAACAGTTTTGACGGATAAGTGTTGGGGTCGTCGGGTCACACCATTAGTCTAAGACGTCATCATGGTGTTCTCGATTAAGACGTTGTGTAAGTATTTAAAAGTTTGAACCAATAAGAACTGGTAGTATAGAAAAAAATATAAATTTTTCGTATTTAGACATAGTAGCTGCGCTCCGCTGTTTTACCCGCGTAAGTCCCGGACCCGTTGGAATTCCGGAATAAAAAGTAGCCTATGTGTTAATCCAGGGTGTCAGCTATATCCATACCAAATTTCATCAAAATAGGCCCAGCCTATTGATGAATATTGTCTGTAGATCTTAGTTGAATTTAAACATAAACGCTTTCACACTCACAGCCCCACACTAAGTTCGACTAGTTGAGTTGTAGGTGCCGGAAACATTCACATCACACACACAATCACACCCAGAACCAGAAACATAAATTTTCCTTGGCGTGAAAACTTGTGTTCTCGCCGGGAATCGAATCCAATGGCCCTGCTTGGAAGTCGAAAGCTCACCTAAGCCAACGCGCAGTTAATTAATATATAAAATAATTAAGACTGTAACTTATCGTATAGGTACCTACATAATATATCTATGAAAAAGTTGTTTATTAAGAAAGACTGTGCAGCGATAGTAGTATTAATTTAATGTCGTAAACGAGTTACGGCATACATTTAAAAATTTCCCATTAACATGCATTCAATTAGCGTAACATAAAATTAATTTGAGTAATTACACTTCTAGGTACGTATTAGTTATGTTTCGGTTGATTATTAGACTAGACGGTGTTTCTTATACCGCGTTCTTACTATTATTAAAACTTACTGTCTCTAAGACTCACGTGATTGTGACACAGCGATTGAATACAGAATTTCACATCAAATAACATGAATGAGTTTATTCTTAAATCTATCTATATATATAAAAATCAATGCCACTTTTCGTTGTTATTGTATAACTCAAGAACGGGCTCACATCCAAACCGAATGTTTAGAGTTTGTTCGGACTATTTTGTAGATGGTTTATGTGAAGTTTGCACAAAATCGGTCGAGCGGTTCTTTATTTATCACACCCGGGCGAAGCCGGGGCGGATCGCTAGTATATTATAAATAACGAGAGATATAAGTAAATAACACCCACACTCCAATTAAAAGTAAAACTTCATACTTTGTTATCCTTCTATCTAATCGTAACCATCTCCCTTATAAATTACAGGGCCATACTGCACAAAATAAACATTCAGTAGTGGCCATTAGAACTGCCTACCCTCATTTCAACGTCCCACGCAAACCGAGCGATGAGATCTCGAAATTTTCAACACAATACTGGTTTTGCTTCCCAGCTATCGCGATCGAAACATGTTGAGGCATCAATGAGCATTGAACATGTCGATGCGATAAAATGTGGGTGAAAGGTTTGTAGACGCCTACTAGACTGTTTGATGTAGGGTTCAACGAACCATTCCGTGATTAGGTTGTATCTAGGATCTATTGGAGCGGAATCTCTTCGACAAGCTTACGTTTTGTCAATGACGTTTGAAAGAGGCGCCTTTTCCTTAATGAAGGGAAAATCTCTTAAATAAAGTTACTACTAGTTGTTTCCCGCGGCTTTGCCCGCGTAAATTAAAATAACATTATTTATTGGATCTAACTATGAATATAGACCATTTTGGAATCCACCTGAATGCAAACACAAAAAAAAATATCAATATCGGTCCAGCCATTTTGGGGGGGGGGTTCAGTCACATACACACGTACACAAGAGATATTTATAAAGTTGTCATTAATTTTATGCTACAAAGGTCCGATACCGAAATCACAGAATACACAATAGTAGGTATACCTAAGTACAGTTCTGTAACTATGACAGAAAGTTTTGCTTTCTTTGGTTATATAGCATTGACTATAATTATTTATACTTATAGGAGACAAGTAAAATTTGCAGAGTCACTTCTTTAAACCGCAAAGTCCTGTGCGACTTTGTAATGCGCTCCTCTCTCTGAGACTTTTGAGACCTACTTGCGCACTCCTGATTTTTGGTTTTGCAATTATAGATCTCTTTTAATTTGTCACGATTTGTCTCTCTGACATGATTTGTCTCTCTGGCATGATTTGTCTCTCTGACATGATTTTTCACTCTGACATGATATGTCACTCTTAGATTATTTGTCACTCTGAGATGATTTGTCGCTCTGAGATGATTTGTCACTAATCACGGGATAACGGTACAAAATTGTTCAAAGCACCCTTCATAATAGCCAAAAATACATCAAAGAAATATTACCTTCCTATTTATGGGGTTGGAAATGAGACTGGGGTCCTTGAACCCGCCCCTCAACTACGCGGGGTATGAAATGTTCGTTACCTCACCCAAGGTGACTTGAAGAATGCTACCACACATTTGATAGCAGTAAGTTAAATATTTTTGTAGAAGCAGTTTTTTTACCGACTTCCTTAAAAAGGAGGAGGTACTCAAGTCGACTGTATTTTTTTTTGTGTTGCCTCATAACTTCTTTCCACGTGAACCGATTTCGAATTTTTTTTTGTTTGAAAGATGTTGCTTTCCAATTGGTCCCATTTAAATTTGATCAAGCTCGGATGAGTATTTCTTGAAATATCGTCTATAATGCGTAATCTGTGGACTACATTGATGATGGTCTCGTTTTTAACCGACTTCAAAAGTTACCTCATAACTTCTTTTCATCTCATTATTTTTTTATTTGAAAGCTGATGGTTGTTTTTATGTGGTCCAATTGAAATTTGATCAAGATCTGATCAGTAGTTCTTGAAATATCTTCCATAACTAGCATGAAATAGTCAAATCAATTAGAAATATTCACCATTGCACGCTATGCTTACTTTTCTGCTGCATTAACTACTCGTATATAGATTTAATTTTAATTTTAAGGCCTAAAAAGTTCATAATATACATATTAAAATAAATATTAAATCTGCAATAAGCGACTTGCACGAAAATAATGAAAATGCCCATACCGTTTGCATATTGTATAACACCGTAAGTAATTTAGATTCGTACGTTGTTTAGTGGGTAGTACCTTATGTTTTACACGTGTTTTTATACAGCTAAGTGAGGCAGGTAAACATATGTTATGATTTTTTGATTGAAAGTTTCTTAAGTATAACACATATTTAGGATTTAAACGATATTCACGTCGCCGAGACGTCGGACGGTCTAAGCAAGTACTCAACTGAAGAAGGAGCACCGACTGCTCCGAAACTAGTCTCGCAACATTGCGAGAAACTAACCGTGCGTGAAATTGTTTGAATCTTTAATATATATTATAACGTTGTGACTTTAAAACATCAAATGTTTTGATGCAAGTTCAAATCAATAAAAGAGTTGTACATATCTAGAAATATTTTACACTATAATCAAGACCGACACTTCACACTGCATTGGCTGAATAAAATGGTCATGGCTTATACCTAGGATCAACACATAGGCTACTTTTTAAATGCAGGCAAAGCCGCGGGTGTCAGCTTGTTTAACATAATTGTTTCCCTTAGATAAAACTCACGTACGACGGGGAAATTAAACCGACTTTGCCACTCTATAAATTTCAGTCGTTTATCGTATCCAAACACAAACTTAAATGCAAAGCGCTTTCAGCATGTTTACGCTCACTTGGCATTTTAAAACGTTTGCTTTATAAAATTAAAAACTGTAAATATTTTCGCAAACAATTAAAACGCTTGAAATTGTATTCTGAATTTGTGCATACATTTGCTCTTTGTAACTTCGTAGACTTAGTATTTTATTAAAGCTCTTCATCCTTCATCAAAAAAAGTCTTCAAGTTATCATATGAAAAGAGTTGAGTTGAAATTAAATAAATATGTATTCACGAAAGAATACAGAGAGAGACAGAAGATAGAAGAGCCTGGTAAGAAATAAAATTAGACGTAGGTACCTATCTTAAATCATTGTACATATGAGACTCCGTTCTTTCCTTATTTGGGACTGTCTATATTTGGTAATGATTTGCTGCTTTCTCGACAAAAGTAAAAAATAATCAGAAACTTTACAACCCAGCAGTAACTACTTCTAATCAACTGATTTATGACAAATATAACATTATCAAAATCCTTAACCAATCACGCATAATAAGATTAATCGAACCGTAAAAACATAACAGTACTGACTCACATTTTCAAGGCTAATGGGTCTCTAGCAAAACATCGTGATTCATTCCACCCACAAAGAAACCTAAATTCATGTTATTTCAGTTCCTACGGCACATTAACCAGGTACAATGTACCAGAGATTTGTCTTTATCGACCAGAATTATCCAATTATGTTGAATCTAATTTCTATTATATGTAAATGAAGCCCATGTTTAGATTTATATCGACTTGATTACATTTACATCTCATGTTTTACAAATGTTGGTACTTTCGCTTTAATGTCGGTATTAATAGTTTCAATTAACAAAATGTATCATAGACAAAACAAAGGCTTTGTTGAGGAATTCAAACACGAAGCAACGACAGCATCTTCACTTGGGTAAATTCAATCTCAACCTTATCGCTTACGTGATACGATATCTTATCATGATTTTTTATGGTATTTGTATGTTTGTGAAGTGTGAAGCAGGTGCAAAATAAGAAAAGTAGGAACGGCAGCAAATACAAAGACCGGTGGCCATCTTACTTAACACCTGGTTGCCTGTATGAGAAGGGTAAACTCAGGTGTCTTTTGTTTTTAGCCGACGTTGTTGATGTGGGGAGCATTAAAGCGTTTTTAACTCATGTGTCTTATAGAAACTAGAAATACATACTGAGTAAGGAGTCCAATTATTCTACTGGATTGTCTCTAGACTGTCTAAAAATTATCTAACTCAGTGTGAGAACGTAATAATAAGAGATTCGTAGGAAATGTGATAGAAAAGTTAATTTTTATCTTTATTTATAAACATAAGTCGAAAGTCTGACATCACTGTCTATGAACTAGTCCAGAATTCATGTTTCAGACTGATTTATAGCGTGTCACGAAACACCCATTTACTGGCTCAATGAATCATTGTAGTCTCCGCCCAAGTGTAGAGGGTGTAGAGGAATTCGGGCAACACCCTTGAGCTTTATCGACTCAAGTGGACACTCCAAGGTTTAGTTAAATCGGACATTAGCTAAAACCTTCCACCAAGCGCCTAACGCCCTTTCAGCTGTCCGATATCACTGAGAGCCAGCTGAGATGTAAAGTAAAAAATACAATTCACGCTGCTGGAGATTTCATTAAATGTCTTCGTTATTATCATCCTCAGCTTGTATTAACCCATTGCAGTGTATAAACTCTGTTTTCAGAGACCACTAAGTACGAAGTCATGATTGCTCTCGTCAAAAACTTCACTTTTTTGACATTACGGAGTAAAATAGACATTGCCTTTGATCAATACACTGAATATCGTCTTTCTAGTGACACCAATATCTGCGCTAATCGCATCCAGGTCTTTACTAAGTATTTCATAAGACAGTAGTTTCATAGTATAATTTGAGTGTATATTCCAAAGCCTTCAGTAAGATCCTTTTAAGGATGGGGCTTTCTCTAAAAGTTACCAAACCATACTTATGTATCTATTATTTGGTATTACCTTAATACAATCCAATTTACGTCATCGGTGAGACTATAACAACCCGCCATTTATATTTACCAACTGACTTATAAATGCTATGGTTACTTCATGTCCACTCTACGTAAGAAGTCATTAACCTTAGACATTAACAGTCTAACAATAAAAGTTCGACTGTCGACGCCCAAATGAAAGTTTCAAATGGAAAGGTGAAAGAAAATAAGAATAGACGTAGGTAATTTGATCTTCGTAGGAATGTGTAATTTCATCCAATTGGTTTTTTGACGGAGTGAAGACGCTGTACGGAAATTATGCAGTATCGGTACTTTCTACGGCAACGATGCAACACACTTGTACTTACGCAATTGACGCACACATTGTACCACATCATCCAGACATAGACATGTTAGATGGTCAATTTAACTAGATGTCCAAAGTCCAAATGTTTTAAGCGATTCAAAATGTCCCACTCTTCACTTAGAGCATTGTTTTTGAGTTTAGAAAAACAAATTGGACCTGATGGATAGATCATTCAACATTTTTGTTTTTTTTTTAAGAAAAGATTAAGATAAGTATATTAAGTAGATAAACTGAAAGGCCTATGGGGTGGCATGGTCATGTCTGACCAAACCCTCGCTTTGATTAAATAAAGAATTAAAAAAAAAAAATTTTTGTTCTACCCATTTTAATTGTCTGAAATAGAGTTAAGCCGCCAATTGCTTAGCATTTATTGTTGTTTTATTCTTTTTTGTATAATGCACTTTTAGGTTACATCACAATAAATAAATAATTACATTTTATAGGTACGTAGTTATTACTAATATATGAAATTGGAACTCTTGCGTCAAATATATCGATTTATTTTCCATCAACTAATATAGTTGTAGAATAACCTACCAAGCATTTTCCTATTCTATTCTATTAATAATACATTGACGACCCAGTTGGTAGGGTGTGCAAGTCTCTGCCCTCTGCACTGTTCCTGGGTTCGATTCCCGTCAGGACCAAATTTTTGCTGCAAACTTAGTGTGTGGCTGTGAGTGTGAATGAGCTCATCCTAAATAATTTTATTTAGTATGAGCTGTGTACTTTTCCTATGCACGTTGATCTACTGCATCATTTTATATTGTCGCCAACCTTATATGGCTTGGTCGACAACAATCGAAATGCGAGGTGGTGATTGTTAGAAATTGGTCAATTATTGCCGAACCTCTATTTAATTCAAGTTTCAATTTTGGTTAATGAAAGTGAGAGGAGCTTTGACGGGTTTGACAAAGAAGTTGCGAAACAGCTACGAAATTTACTTATTTTCCATAGTATAACAAAAGAATGAAAGTATAAGTGGGGCAATCTAGTGTCCACAATAGATAATAACGACTCATCTGTCTACGATAGCAATCACTACAAAATATAGCATTTGCTACCGTTCACAGATTAGTCGAGTAACTCTCATAATCTTTTTTTTTAAATTTTGGTTTCGCAATCTTGTGCATTTAGCCAGTGTCAAGTAATTATATATTTCAAGTGTATTTTCATATTAAATGTCCAAGTCACAGTCAAAGTCAAGTAAAAGAGTCAAGGTCCAGTCATAGTCAAGTTATGCCCAAGTAAAGTGGTAGAAACTTTACTAGAACTTTTGTTGGTGTTTTGGAGCGAAGGCGAAAATCACGTTTTTCAACTTTGTAGGACTTGCCTACACTTATATGCTCGTGTACTAAATATTAACGGTTAAAAATCCACCTTTATTACACATTAACACT
The DNA here is from genome assembly GCA_948107665.1 of Lomographa bimaculata. NCBI lineage: Eukaryota > Metazoa > Arthropoda > Insecta > Lepidoptera > Geometridae > Lomographa > Lomographa bimaculata. Next base: position 7,621,401 of record OX403604.1, on the reverse strand, counting down.
CTAAGAATCACAGGTTTTAGAAAATTTTACAAAATCAACAACGCCATTTTAAGCTCAACAAAAAAAATAATTGACTATCGATTCATTATTATCCCAGAAGAGTTATCTCCGTCTATGAAACTCACACACTCCATTACAATGACACATTCAACCAGCTTGTAATTCCAGTGTCAAGATAAAGAAACCGTCGTAAATCTCCACAGAACACGTCTACCAATATCGCAAGTATTGTACAAAGTAGATTTACTTGTTACCATTGAAATAACTCGTACCACAAGCAATCAGCGTCGACGGGAACCTCGTAGGAAATCAATAACTACGCGCATTTTATCTGACCGCAATTCCATCCACAAATCAACCATGCAAATTGGCTCGTTTTTTATTCAACGCTTCGAAGGGTAACCAACAAGGACGTAAGACTAAAAGCACGTAGGAGTGGTATCAAAGAAATGCCGTTCTTTGAACGACGATCGTTTTTACAGATTGGTTAGCGCACTTTAACCCTTCATTTTAATGCGAAAGTAACTCTGCTACGTTTTCACGCCGAAACTACAGAACAGATTGTGATGAAATTTGGTACAGAGATAGACTAGACCTTGGGAAAGGACATAGGCTACTTTTTATCCCGGAATTCTCGAGGGTCCAGGACTTAAACAGGTAAAACAGCGAGGCGCAGCTTGCAGAATACATATAATTTCTTTGAACGCCAAGTACAAAAATGTGTATGACTCCGTGTAAGTGGTTGATAAGTTAATATCACTCGCAAACTCTAAATACAAGTAATAAAGATCTCAAGCTTGATCTGACTGCAGGCGTTAATTGAACCTAAAACAGCCCCTATATATCATTTTGTCATTAAAGCCGTTAAATTTAAATTGCACGTGAAAGTGTTCGATCGCTCCGTATAACAACGTAATGTATTGCCTTTCATTTGAAAACGAAGAGCGGTTTTCTCCTGTCGTTCCCGCGTATGATAAAGTTACGAGGTCTCTCATTAGGGAGATATAGTTACACCATCATTGGTTAGACATCATTGATGGTTGTGGAGCGGTGTTGAGGTAGCTATTCGGTGCTGGATTGCGAAAGTGCGAATGAGCAGTAAATGCTCGCTAATTTGCGCGGCACTTAACTTTATAGTTCACGAAAGAAACGGAACACAAAAATGCATAGCTATTTTGATTTTATTTCAAAGAGATATATGGCTCATAAATTAAGATTCAATCAATGATGCTATCATAAGTGAGAAGATATGTGACTAGCTCCTTGGACGAGCGTGCAATGTACACAATTTGTCTCAGTCATAATCGGACTAGAAAATGTGTCATACGTAAAATGCTAGTGTTTTTTTCTTGTGAATATGCAGGAACAATACTTTCCTGAGCTTTTACAAGATCTACAAATTACTCTAGAACAAATACTAATTGTATTGTATTGAATATTTTCCCTAAAAGATGTATCTGGACCAGTTTTTGTTGACTTCATTTTAGAGCATACCGTAATCTTCCCACTTGTATCTAAACATTGATATAATAACCAGAAAATATCTGCAAGCCGATAACGGAGAGGCAAAGATTGTCATTACATGCGTAAAAGTTGAGTCTAAAATTAAAATTGTTGATACACTTCCTAAATCAATTTTGGTGCATTATTCATAATGTCAATAAATATTGACAAAAGCAAAAATGCCAACCTTACCAGAACATTATATTTCAGGAGGTATATATTACGATCTTCCAGTTGTTTCAACCCCGACAACTGTATATTTTAGTACAAGAACCAGCACAGCTGTGGGCCTGTTGGGCGCCATGTTTGTTAGTGGCGTGTGGCGCATGCGCAACGTATATCACAATTAAACAATTTACTCTCACGCACTTTCTTTGAAACTAATTATAGGACAGGCGAGATATGTTTGGTTTAAATGTTTGTAATTAGTGTGTTTACGTTGCGTTACTGAATGCACGTGTTGCGTATCGTCTAATAGGTACCTACATTACCTACCTATTATTAATTCGACGGGGTTTGAAACAGTGCGTCGTGCTTTAAAAGAGTTAAAGATGACTTACTGTTATTTATCTAATATATATTCTTTTTAGATGATTATATGAGAAACGTTTCAAAAGGAGTTTTGCCGCGAAAGTGAAAAAATGGCGTAGTTGATTTTGTATAATTTTCCAAAGCCTGTGATTCTTCGAGTATTCATGTGTAATAGTGGTGGATTATTAACCGTTAATACTTAGTAAACGTGCATAAGTGTAGGGAAATCATACAAAGTTGAAAAACGTGATTTTCGTCTTCGCTATAAAACTCCAATAGAAGTTCTAGCATAACTTGACTATGAATGGACCTTGACTCTTTTACTTGACTTTGACTGTGACTTGTGACTTGGTCATTTAATATGAAAATACACTTGAAATATATTACTTGATACTGGCTAAATGCACAAGATTGCGAAGCCAAAATTAAAAGAAAGCAAAAACGTTTTTGAAGATTTTTAAGACGTTAGTTTGAGAAACTTGCGCACATAATTTTTCTTTATCTCTAATAGACTAACCACTATGATGAGCGTATTTTGTCCAACTTACCTTAATTTTGATTTTGTATTTTGCTTTATTTTATTTACTCTTGAATCACATACAATAGTCTAAGATCCCGCTATACAACGACCTTCACCGAGATGCTTATTTAATGAGACGTATTTTTTATGTTATTAAATATGCCAATAAATATATCCTTTATGGGTTGCCTAACAAATTTCAGTCCAGAGTATTTTTAATTAATAATTAAAAAAATTTTTTTTTTAAACATTGCACCCGTGTGATTATTAAATAAATTTGATACCAATCGAAAGTTTGAAGCCCATAGAATATGCAAACGTTAGGTTGCCTATTTTTTTCCGGTCACAACCACGGGTTGCCAGGTGTAAACAGGTAAATCTATACTAGCATTTTGCAACGGTCTGATTATTGAATCAAACTTAGATAAAATGAAAGATTATTTCATAAGGAACACGGTGGTATAGGGTTGCCTGCGAAAAATCAGTCCCGAATTACGGTTGTCGAAATTTAAATAATAAAATATCGCTGCGAGTGAATGTGTGCGAGAGAGAGGTCCCAGACCAACCATCCCATGCGGTAGAAAAGGACGCAGCGTAGCAGCTGTTTAAAGTCCGCCCATTTAAAGAAGGAGAGTGCGCATGCTATTTGTGCTTGGAAATGAAAAGGATAGCGATAGACTCGTATATGCTGTGGATTATTTTGGAGTAGATTGTCGCTATAGATACAAGTGAAAAAACGTGCTGCTATTTATTGTTGGAAAAAATGGCCAAAAAGTGTTTTTTGTGTGATTCGGATGACGGAATAATTGATTTTGATGATGAAACTTTTGAAAACTGTGCATTAAAGTTAGCTTTTCGTAAAAAAAATTCATTGGTGAAAAAATGAAGACTGTTCAAGAATTTACGTCTAGTATGTATGGTATCAGGAACTGTACCAGTGTGAATGATGCGAGACATCGCATTTTTTTGAAGAATTACTCTGCAAAAGAAGACAGCGAGCACTTTTTAAAAAAAATAAAAGGCTTCGACTCCAACTCCATACCACCATGCTGGATATCATTAACTCAGAAAATTTTACGAACAATTTTCGTAAATTCCATGTGGCTTAATGCAACGGATCCAATATGCGTGAAACTTCAGCCTGAGAACTGCGGTTGGTTCTTAGATGAATATTTAAAACCAGTAGGATTCATTGGGGATCATACACCTTTAAAAATAGAAGACATTGTCGAAAAAACTGAAACGGAGAGTGATGACGAAGAAGATTCAGAAGTTGGAGATCACAGTTATATGTCCGATGACTCGGAACCTGAATAATTTAAAAAAAAATTGTATTTTAAATTTTTTTCAATAAACAGAAGTATTCTTTTAATTGTTGTTTTTTATTTCGGCAGATTAGTAATATATATGTATTACTCTAACTGTCTTTTTTACTAAAGATGTGTATATACTTTAGTGTTACATAAACAATAAACATAGATAAATAATTAATTGATTAAAAAATAAAAAATTAAATAACTATTTCTCTATATTAATAATAAACTACTCCAAAATAATGCACAGCATATACGAGTCTATCGCTATCCTTTTCATTTCCAAGCACAAATAGCATGCGCACTCTCCTTCTTTAAATGGGCGGACTTTAAACAGCTGCTACGCTGCGTCCTTTTCTACCGCATGGGATGGTTGGTCTGGGACCTCTCTCTCGCACACATTCACTCGCAGCGATATTTTATTATTTAAATTTCGACAACCGTAATTCGGGACTGATTTTTCGCAGGCAACCCTATACCACCGTGTTCCTTATGAAATAATCTTTCATTTTATCTAAGTTTGATTCAATAATCAGACCGTTGCAAAATGCTAGTATAGATTTACCTGTTTACACCTGGCAACCCGTGGTTGTGACCGGAAAAAAATAGGCAACCTAACGTTTGCATATTCTATGGGCTTCAAACTTTCGATTGGTATCAAATTTATTTAATAATCACACGGGTGCAATGTTTAAAAAAAAAAATTTTTTTAATTATTAATTAAAAATACTCTGGACTGAAATTTGTTAGGCAACCCATATAGGATATATTTATTGGCATATTTAATCACATAAAAAATACGTCTCATTAAATAAGCATCTCGGTGAAGGTCGTTGTATAGCGGGATCCTATACTACAAGGAGATCGAATGATGAAAAAAACGCGGATTCCCATTAGCCTACCGACAACGAATTTCCCTTAGCATAAAGCATAGTTCTTAAGATAGTTTATTTCCCTCATGACATCCTTTCAATAGGGCTTTTACGCGAAGAGACCGGAAGCCGCAGTGGCTGTATCGATTCATGTGCGGTGTTGTGTTGCCAGTTGTAAAGGAACAATAGGGAGAATGAGTGTGTACGATGACAGGGTAACACTGGTGAACAAGAATATCATAGGAGCGGTATTGTTGCCGCGAAAGTGAAAAAATGGCGTTGTCGATTTTTTATAATTTTCCAATACCTTTGATTTTTCGAGTGTTAATGTGTAAGTAGATTGTACTATGTGGTAGATTAATAACCGTTTATACTTAATAAACGTGCATAAGTGTAGGTAAGTCATACAAACTTGAAAAGCGTGATTTTCGCTTTTGCTCTAAAACTCCAAGTTCAAGTAAAGTTTCTACCACTTTACTAGGGCATGATTTGACTATGACAGACTATTTGACTTTGACTTGTGACTAGGACTCCTATTATTAAATATAGAATTTGTTATTTTATGTTAAATATTTCGACTGAAGGACTATTCATCCACGGCCATGAAATAATAAAAAACAACAATACTCATAGTAGCTATCGATTTTACTGTATTTTTTTTAAATTTTATCGCACTTAGCTGCATTAGATATTTTTGAGCCGATTTATATATACATATTGGGTGATTTAAGTAAAAAAAAAAAAACAATGCGTCGTTTGAGTTTACAAATAAAAAAATATCCATAAATAGATAGATAGATAAACTCTTTATTGAACACCATATTTGTGACAAAACAGAATACAAAATATTTACTTACAAAATAAGTGTAACAATAGGCGGTCTTATCGCTAAAAGCGATCTCTTCCAGACAACCTTTGGATGGAGAGGAATTACGCAACAAAGTTGGACGTCGGTGTTTTAACATAACACAATTTAGAAAGATGCAGGAGAATAGATGTTACTTACTAATTTGTAACGTGATAGTTATGTGTGCTTACTTACTATACTTTACTAAGTATCTAGAATATTCTACCTCAACCAATTTGCAAAAATACTATAAATACGAACAGATATATCGAACGAAGCTTTCGAACGGTTCAGATAGTAAATGAATTGAATTACAGTATTTACGATTACGATGCATCATCCTTTCCGGCATACTCATCTATCCCAGTCAGATTAAAATATGACTATCATATAGCTTATCACCATTGCGATCTAGAATCTAGATCTGTTTAATTGAAAGCGTTTGAATATAGATGACACCACTTATAGGAATATTATAATCTTACGCTTCAATCGGCGTCCATTTTGTTTGCGCGCAATTAAACGTCAGATTTGACATGTTTGTTGGTAAACAACTGGAATGGACTTTGCGGATTAATTACTTAGTACTTTTAATAATTACATTTAAACTAACGTTATCGTGGACAGTTATTATCCCACTCTCACTAGCTCATGAATATTTTTTTATGTTTTTCATTATCTAATACCTTTAAACGAGCAATTCTTGTATATATATATATATATATATATCTCTCTGAACCTCTCTGAATCTCGGTAAAGGCTCGAACGATTTTCATGAAATTTAGTATGCATGGGGTTTCGGAGGCGATAAATCGATCTAGCTAAGTTTCATTTTTTAAAAACGCCGTTTTAACTGAGCAAAACTCGGTTTAAACTCTTGTTAAGTAAATCTAAGCTTATGTCAAACAGTACGAATCGATGTTAATGGGTGTATTAAATACATGTACCTACTATAAAAGTGTATGTAAACGCTTACTAAAAAAAAAGTATTAGGCTACATTGAACAAACAAAAATGTGTTCTGGTATACGACAAAACTGAATAAATACGATGGATTCTGTCATAGAGAATTAAAATGGGATCCTACATTTCCGTGATTCCATAAGCATAAATTTATTAATTTAAATCACGAGTGAACGGTATCTTCTAGGCGTACATACTCCATCATCGATAGCAACGTCACTTACCATCAGGTGAGATGTGATCAAATGTTTGCCTATCCCGAATTTTATAAAATCTTATACTTAATTATATTATTTAGGTACTCGTATGTTGCATAACCTATCATTGGTTGGCCTGATGGTAAGTCCACCTGACTACTTAAAAGGTACCATTCCTAAAATAACATTTATGTGTGTGATGTGAATATTTAGACCGCGACACTTATCTTTGAACTTAGTGCTGATGATTAATTTTATTACTGGCAACATTGCACTTCCAATACGCACTGTGCTTACAGCGAGGTTGTAAATTTTCGACGCAAAGGAACCAACAGTAAATGTTCGATGAATAGAAACCAACTGATTTATCCACTAGCCAATCAAATAAGCTCTGAGTAAATGATACCTACTTAACTAGGTCCATATTAATGCAGTTAAGAAGGTGAATGACCAACTTGCCTGGCAGCCCCGGCATTAAAACCTATGTCAAGAATTAATTTATTTACTCTAGGACATATAAAACACTTATTCCAACCCATTAGATATCTATGGAGGTTCCAGATGCGGTTGATTACACCTCAGATAAGGGCCCGTTTATAGCAGCGTATTCGCCGCGCTATCTCTACATCTTGTGAATTTAACAACGACGATTTGCCAACTGTGCGAAGGGTTTTATCATTTAGTCTTGATAAAAGATGTTGGAGAAAAGGTCTTCGAGATTTTTTGCCGCGAAAGTGAATAAATGGCGTTGTTGATTTTTGTTGATGTTTTGTTTTCCAACAGTAGTGATTCTACAAGTACTACTTTTTTTTTATATGTGTTACATATTTTTTTAAATTTTGTCTCCGCAATCTTTTTCATTTAGCCAAGTCAAGTTGTAAAATATTTCAAGATCTAGTCACAAGTCCTAGTCAAAGTCAAGTGAAAGAGTCAAGGTTCAGTCATAGTCAAGTCATGCCCAAATGAAGTGGTAAAAACATTACTACAACTTCTATTGGCGTTCTGGAGCAAAGGCGAACATCTCGTTTTTCATCTTTGTACGATTTGCCTACTCTTATGTGAAAAAATTGGCTTTGTTAATTTTTTCAAAACCTGTGAGTCTTCGTGTGTGAATGTGTAATAATAGTGGACTATTAACCGTTAATACATACTTAGTAAACGTGCATGTGTAAGAAAATCATATAAAGATGTAAAACGTGGTTATTACCTTCGCTCCAAAACTCCAATAGAAGTTCTAGTAAAGTTTCTACTACTTTAGGTTTATCTTGTGCACAGTAACATACAACTCAACGTTGCACGTTGATTAAATCGGCGAAACATCTATAAGTTATAATTACATATCTTACAGATTACTGTATCGTAAATATACCAAATTACAACTGTTACTTCCGGCCAAGACAACCATTTCAATTTAAATCTCCAACAATAAAATGTTAATTTGAACATCCACGGCCATATTTGTTTTAACTATCCAAATAAAACAGCACGGAACATTATTAAGGCATAAATAAACATTTAACATTATAAAACCAAAAAGGTTAATAAAACAAACATAACAGAGTCCGGATTTAAATATAAAGTAAAAGTTTCGAACATTGATTACATCTCACTGGTTTATGTCAACAGTGGTGTATAAACCAGCTTGATGTGAAACACGCCTAACTTTTTGGGGAATCTGAATTCTATTTTTAAAAACACACTGTTTTTTTTCGAACTATAAAGGTTGAGACCATAAGGAGAGGGAAGGTACTCTACATATTGAAGTTTGCTTTACACTAATATTATAAAGAGGTTTTCTTTGTTCCCCGAACGGTATAATCTGCGAGTCTTGACTTGAAGACAAGTGAATAGGTATCTTCTAGACAATCCTATTTTTGCAGTCGGTTTACACTAATCTGAGCCAACACTAAAATGCAGCAATCTAAATAATAACTTCCTTACAATTCCAAAATCTATCAAACCCTCCGCTTGGCAAACTTTGGAATCATTTCCAAATAATAAGTTATTTCGAAAGCAAAATTGTTGGAATTTCATGGTTATTCAACTTCTGTTGTTCCGGTGCGGTCAAGCCCATCAACTATTGATTCGTGGTCAGTTATATCCCAGGGAAATGACCTGTTCCCCTGTCAAATACCGGAAGTCAGTCCCCTGGTGCCCTCAGGTAGATAATGATGCCCATGCGTGTCTGTGCGGATAATGTTACAGTGGGTATTACTTATTGGTATTACGTTTTAATGCGTTTGCTTACTTGTATCGTGTTTCGTTTTTGAAAGGAGTTGGGGTTGGTTTTAATTTTAGTAAAAGTTTTATGATGACGTTAGATATATAAGAACTAGTTTTGCCCTTGACTCCGCCCGAGTTGACTATTGGTTTTCAGTTTCTCATCAACTAGGAATTGTTAATGATTAAGAAGTTTGAAACACTAAAATAATGCAATATTTTAATTTTTAAAGCAATACTTGGCTGAAGCTAAGTTCAGAAACTAGATAGGAAAAAGTTTACTCGTTGCGGGACTCGAACCCGCTTCTTCGGAACACCGGCACTCGCCATACCAACTATTGACGACCCAGTTGGCGCAGTGGACAGATGTCCGCCCTCTGCGCTATGGGCCCTGGGTTCGATTCCCGGCAGGAGAACAAATTCCTTCCCAAGGGATATTTGTGCTTCTGGTTCTGGGTGTAATGTGTGTGTGATGTGAATGTTTCCGGCACCCACGATACAAGTCTTTGAACTTAGTGTGGGGCTGTGAGTGTGAATGCGTTTGTTTGTTTGTTTGTTTTATTTATGCAATACAAAAACTCTTTATTGACACCAAAAGATAAATACAAGGTACAGATAAACTTATAAAGATAGGTACAATGGGCGGTCTTATATATTATATAATATTTATTCTCCCTTATATATAGGTATATATATATATATACATACTTATATATAAATCATCTTCTTACAATCATCATTCTTTTGATCACCATCTCATCTTATGCTTACCATAAGTACCGTCGTTTTAACGAGCAAAGCTCGATCATCCAGCTACTATATAAGAGAACAGGTTTTCTACTTTAGGCTGGTAAAAAACGCCATTTGACAGAAAAAAGTAAGTTTCTAGCATTTGCACACGTCATTTAATTTCAACTCCCTCTTTCCAGGGTTCCAAATGCCCCCAAGAGCTGCATCGCCGAGATCTTCAACTCGGACACTACCGACGGTGGCAGCCCTATGAAAAATGGAGCAGCCCGCCCGCGTGCCGTGCGCGACACCCCTACCCGCCCGCGCGACACACACTCCCGGCTTTTCGGCCAGGGGCGGGTACGTACAACCCTGGGATTTACCAGACTTTGATTAAAATGGTGATGGGCTACAGTTGTTTGGGACTTGCTTTTTTTAAACAACCAACCTCCTATGGTTAAATGGTTTTTTTTTACATATTTTCCTCCAACACAAGTTAGAGAACTTTTTAAAGCAGGTTTTGATTTTTTTTTTTAGATGTTATGTCAAAAACATTTTTTTTTTTTATTGTTATTCCTTTTTTTTGTATACTTTTTTATATTATTCTTGATAACATTATGCTTCTAAAATATAAATAAACATTTGTAATCGAGCTACATTCAATATTTTGAATTAAGTAACAGATCATTTGGTTTTGATGTTAGATGCCTTTGACAGACGGACGGACGGATGAACAGACGGACAAAGTGCTGAGACACCCAACTTAGAGACATCGCTTCGCTCGATCAATAAAACAATTTTAGTACCTTTAGTTAGTGACTTTTATCTCTGCAAAAAATCATAGATATTAATTATCCGAAACATTGCACACTCTACCCAGATGATAATTTCATTCAAGATGATACGAACTATGTAACCAGCTTCGTCTACTAACTATTCTATCCAATCAAAAGGCTATTAACATTAAAGGCACAAATGTCAATCATTAACTAGTGGCATTTGACTCTAACAAGCTTAATCAATAATGAGCTAGTCAAAGAAACACCACGAACATGAAGTTACCTACTCGAGAGTTGCTAGACCTAACAGTCTCTAGTCACGAAAGTCTACGAGTTCTAGCCTAGAAATTTGAAATTATGCTCTTGAATTAAAGACTTGCTCGCCTTTGTAAGTACATAGCACTAGGTATTATCAATTATGTAGCACTCTATAAAGTGTGGCAGTCTGCATTGCAGACTTAATACCGCGATCGTTGCCAACTCGTATTTGCATGTTTGCTGAAGATCTGTTCATGTTTTCCGAATAACTAACTAGAGCGAAAATGACGTGGTAATCAAAGAATTATTAAATACCAAATACGTCATCCTCTTTACCCGACTGCGTGCAAACTGACGCCATATTGTAAAAAAAAAATGAAAGTCGAGCTATGTAAGTGCAGTATCACTGAAAGGTTTTTTTATAATTTTTGGAACGAAAGTTCCTTATCGCGCGTTGCAAAAGGGGGCTAGACGGAAAAAATTAAGACCAAAAGTTGTAACGACACTTTTTGCTATAGTTGTAAGCCATAGCACGTTCTCGTCCGATCACCGAAGTTAAGCAACGTCGGGCGCGGTCAGTACTTGGATGGGTGACCGCCTGGGAACACCGCGTGATGTTGGTTTTTGCATGTTTCTTTTGATTTTGGAACGAAAGTTCTTAATCGCGCGTTGCGAAAGGGGGCTAGACGGAAATTGAACTTCGTTCCATCCGGGTGTCCCTTGACACCACCGTTTTTTTGTTACGAATGATCATTCAGGGTCTACCCTATAGTGGCTCTGAAATTTCAGACAGCCTACATATCAAGAGTTTATAATAGGCATCTTCTATGCAAGCATGTCACATCTTCGGCCGCATCATCACTTTCCATTAGGTGAGATAGTGATCAAATGCTTGCCTATTTAGCACAAAAAAAACCCAAATAAACTGTCCAAACACGACATCTAATATATTTGTCATAGACGTTTTCTTTTATTTTTCTTCATTCCTCGTTACTTAGTAGAAAGTAAGTTAAAAACTTTTCCTGAGCTCACAAATCTTCAATATCCATTAGGTCGAAAGTGAACCCATTTTTCAAGGAAGTCTCATTTGTTCGAGAAAGAACCAGGGCACGGAAAGACAAACGATATGTATTCAACATAACTTGTTGTGATGGAAAAGCAGTTGTTTTTGTGCTTTCAGTCATCTAGTCGAGGAAAAAGTGTATTTGATTGAGTTTTTGCCGAGAAAGCGAAAGTTCTTCGAGTGTTAATGTGTAGTAATGGTGAATTATTAACCGTTAATACTTAGTAAACGTGCCTAAGTGTAGGCAAGTCATACAAAGTTGAAAAACGTTATTTTCGCCTTCGCTCCAAAACTCCAATAGAAGTTCTAGTAAAGTTTTTATCACTTTACTAGGGCTTGACTTGACTATGACTGGACCTTGACTCTTTTACTTGACTTTGACTGTGACTTGTGTCTAGGACTTTTAATGTAAAAACACTTGAAATATATTATTACTTGATACTGGCTAAATGCACAAGATTGCAAAGCCAAAATTCAAAAAAGTCTATTTGATCAACTTAGCTTTAATGAAAAATATAATTGCAGATCATCAATATCTTCTTTTAATATATATTTTTTATGAGAAACGTTTTAGTAGGAGTTTTGCCGCGAAAATGAAAAAATGGCGTTATTGATTTTGTAAAATTTTCTAAAACCTGTGATTCTTCGAGTGTTAATGTGTAATAATGGTGAATAATTACCTTTAATACTTAGTAAACGTACATAAGTGTAGGGAAATAATACAAAGTTGAAAAACGTGATTTTCTCCTTCGCACTAAAATTCCAACAGTACTTGATACTGGCTAAATGCACAAGATTGCGAAGCCAAAATTAAAAGAAAAAAAAGGCAGATATTAAAATATAAATAATTTATAAATAATTGCAGATCATCAATATCTTCTTCTAATAATCGCATGTCACTGTGGTGTGTATTTGTGGTCAAACTCCTCCGAAACGGCTCAAACGATTATAATGTTTTTTTTTTGTATATTTGGTAGGTGTAAGAATACGTCGTAAAGTATTTTTCACCCCCCATTTTTTGTATGAATAATATCCAAAAAGTTTTTAGTACGGTATTAAAGTACTAGGCAACCGTAAACGAGAGAGGTAGTTAAAACACTTTTTCTAAACGTGGCATTGCAACACATGCCCGGTATACAGCAAGTTTCTCTATAAAAATGGCTGATAGTCTGGAACCCTTATTGGTCATGCTATAGGTACATCTAATGGACATATCCTAAGATTGCCTCAACGAACGGTTGTACGCCTATTCCATCTAACTGGTCGTCGTAGTTGTGATTCCATTCTATTTACATTCATTATATAGTTACTCAAATGTATTATTCTCAAACTTAGGTTATTTAAAAATCTCGCGTAATTTGTGAAATACGATAGCCCGAAATTTTTAACAGAAAGGTGTAGTAAACTTAGGTAGATACTTTAAAAAACGCACGCTATTAGACGCCCAAAAGGTTTAACAGAAAGGTGTAGTAAACACGTTTTTTGAAGCACCTACTTAAGGTGATTTAAAAAAACGCGCAACTGGTAACTTACGGCCGCCCAAAAGGTTTAACAGAAAGGTGCATAAGTAAGCAGACAGTTCGCAGAACGTTCTTTTAACCTCTCTAGAGCCAGAAATGCCATGGCCCTCCCACATCTTATTAACTACGAGAATGAGTATGAAAATTACAAATGTGATATTTCTACGAACTTAGTGATTTGCTTGGTGTTACATTATTGTCGAATCTCAACTATGGCACTTACATCGAAGCCAGAACTCAACTAGCCGCTAAGAAACGGGGTATCCTTGCTAGGGTCAAGCACTAGGTACTTCACCCTGGGGCAGTTTCTCATCTGTATCAAGCTCAAGTTCGATCGTGTATGTAGTACCTATTGCGGCCACCTTGATTGATCGTGTCAACTTCCATGATGAATAAATGTGTTCTTACAAAATCTTTGTTATCACATTCCAGGCTGGCAACTCATCCGTGGCGCCAATGGTGACAGACACGATCCGCAGCCACATCCAGTTCGGTGAGGCCGAAACCAACGGCCACTCTCCTAAGATGAACGGCAGCGCCCACTCGACTCCCAGCAGAGGTGAGACGGAGCCAGCGGACCACTGTGAGTCGATGTGATGTAGGCACGGTATTGCACGATACGCAAGGGTGACGCGGTTGGGCGGAATGGATTTGGATAGAAGTGATCTAGGATAGAGACATGATTGGGTTTTTGAGATATGTTTAGGTCCGATTTGTAAAATATTCTATAGATGGGACATGTGTAGGATTGGGATACAAGATGGTTAGGTTGGATTTGAGATATAGTTAGGTTACATTTAAGTTATAGTTATGTTAGATTCGAGATTATAGTTAGGTTAGATTTGAGACATGATGAAGTTAGACATATCGTTCATCGTCAGATTAATGACCAGCAGTGTATTTAATTAAATTGCATACGAGATAATATCAAATTTAATAGATTATAGCTTCGAGTTCGAGTGGAACTAGTTTATTAAGACTAACATACACTGGTAACAAATTTCCATCAATTACATCATATCACGCAAATTTAAAGGTCAATTCTAAGGTCTGATTATTATTTTAGTGTATTACTTATGAACATCATATGACAAATTTCGCGAAAGTCAGCGTCACTTCATCAATTGATATCATCATTGAAGTCAACGCAACGGATTACCGTTGCAATTTGTCAACGTAAATGAACAAGATCAAGACTTTTTAATACCGCTTTAAAAGTAACTGGTAAAAGTTTCGTTTCTCATTTATACTGAGATATTAAAGCTTCAAGAAAAGTAATAAACACAATTATTATTGTGTTAAACAAAATATTAACATTTATTTAAACAGTTTTATACCGGTAGTTGTATGTTTAGGTATCAGCCGGCTGATCAAGATTAGGTTTTTTTTTTTTTTTTTTCTCGTTAAAATATAGAAAGTAAGTGTCCGTTATAGATTTTTCAATCTATTCAATCCATTCTGCATTCAAAAAGATTCATAGCGCAGAATTGTGAGGTGTTTGCACTTCTGCGTGTGGATTAGAATCGCGTTCTACCCACATATTTGGCACACGTGCACGCTATATCGACGCTTCATACTTATACTGAGCGAAAATGTTATCACGTCATAAACATTGAGTTTTGTTGTCTCAGCAAGTTTATTGTCGTTATAACGTTTCTCTCAAAACCTAATTATATTCTCTAAATAAAATTAATATACTAATTTTTAATGTCTATCCTTTCCGACGTAAAAAATATAGGTCCGCAAATATAACTATAGCAATCAACTCATGCTTTGCTTAAAATAAGCATGGTTACAATTTAAAAACCACTAAACATTTAGCGATGAATGATTAACAAAATAATGAATGTTTGCACGGGAAGAATGACGATAAGTACCTTGCAAGTTAAGAAATGTTAGGTTGGTTATC
This sequence comes from Lomographa bimaculata, assembly GCA_948107665.1. NCBI lineage: Eukaryota > Metazoa > Arthropoda > Insecta > Lepidoptera > Geometridae > Lomographa > Lomographa bimaculata. Next base: position 7,606,178 of record OX403604.1, on the reverse strand, counting down.
TAATGGAGCCAAAGCCTCGCCTTATCCAAAGGAGTGAAAGAAAAATAAGTTAGCCACCTGAACCCTTTATTTATAAAAAAATACTCCGGTCCTGTGTTTGGTTACGATGGTAGATCGCTTACGCTTTATCGTCAGTCCAAGATCTTGAAACCGGTTAAAAGGCGTACAAATATTTTTGATGATAAAAACAATACAAAATCTTAGCTTATTCTATCACCATAATAATATATTGCCCGTTAAGACTCATGTATTGACCAAACTGTAGAACGCTTCATTTGGCGGTTAAAAACGGACAATGGGAGCAGCGGAAGCACATGCATCCGCATTATAGGCACAATTGGCCTAAGAGCTTAGATATATTAATCAATAGCCCAAGATACGTCAATTGCTGTTAGTAAAGATACCCCTGAGGCTTTGGCTCTAGTACAGCGTAGATCGAATGAAAACCGTTTGTTCTGTGAATGATCAGCGTCATACACGCCTCCGAAGCGGAACCCGGTGACAGGCGACGGAGTGCGTGTGCCGCCGCCGCGCCGCCGCCACCCGGCAGCCGACCAGCGAGGTGCCGACCCCTATGACCCCTACGAAGAAGACCTCATAAACCCTCAACCCACCCATAGATACTTCACACGCGACTGGCCCCCGCAACCAGCTAACTACTACGTCGAATCGACCACCAAGGCTCCTATTAACATCCGACACACGCCTTACACTCTCCTCGGCTTGAAGACCGACAATCCGGAAATGTGTCACCCAGTCATCGATCCAGACTCCATGTCTCCACAACTAGTTCTCGATCGACATTGGCCTCCTTTTCCTGCTCAGCATTACCTTGAACCTTCTGACCATAAGACGCCGTATCATCCTCTGCCGCCGTATGCTTTCGTTGGCATGACTTCCGTCCTTGGCGATAGGCCTAAACCGGATTATAAATACAATCCTATTCCAGCTTTGGATGGGCCGATAGACCCCTTTCTTATAGCGAATACTGATCCTCCCCCAACGCTTTATAGATATGAGAGAGATGGGCCTATTCCAGACCTGACTCCGTTAGAGACTCCCCTAGCCCCTGGGCCTTACACGCTGACTGGATTCCCTCCACTGTTCCACAAACACGTCCCAGGCTACTTGTTCAATCCAAACCGGCATGCCGCAGACTTCAACCAAAAGACGTACTATGTAGATTATGTCCGTCGCAGAGAGATGGGTGGGTGTTCAATTTAGACTGAAGGAATGCCGATGCCGCACTGAAAATACCGACAAGCTTGTTGCAATTTTTCATTTGCTTTTGAAAGAACTGTACAACGATTCCTTCATGTCATTGAATTAAGCACTCACAGAGTTTTATTATTTGCTGCAGAAAGACGTTTTTAGACTCGTTTACTTTTAGAAGTTATTGAGATTTAATATGAATATGTGCTTGTTTATATTATATTCTGCTTATTGTATCGTTGTTAAGTGTAACGTAATGTGTATTTTGATGTAATATTTTTCATCTTTCTTCTATCGCACGCCACTACTCTCTCTATAAATCTTTGTAGGTAGCTTCAGGTTGTAGATAAGTTGTGTAAAATTTGTAAAGCTATCTCTAAGCGATAAGTTATCGTTAATTTTTCTCTCTTATAGATAACTTAGAATTAAAATGTAATCGTGTTTTATTTTAGGTAAAGTTTAGCCTCTTGCATGTATTTCCATCATTGATTAGTGCTGTTCTCAAGGCCCTTTTGACCATGAAATCTGTCAAAAATCTAATTATTTCATTATTATTTGCACTTGTCAACAAGAATACGTAAGTAGTAACTATAATTTGCTAGTATTACTGGAATCTTGATAAATAAAGGTTCAATAGTATTGCTGGTAACACATTATTAATACACATACGGAGTTTCGCCGCGAAAGTGAAAAAATAGCAATGTTGATTTTGTATAATTTTCCAAACCTGTGATTCAACGAGTGATAATGTGTAATAATGGTGAATTATTAAACGTTACTACTAAGTAAACGTGCATAAGTGTAGGCAAATCATACAAATTTGAAAAACGTGATTTTCGCCTTCGCTCCGAAACTCCAATAGAAGTTCTAGTAAAGTTTCTACCACTTTACTAGGGCATGACTTGACTATGACTGACTACTTGACTTTGACTGTGACTTGTGACTAGGACTTCTATTATGAAATATAGAATTTGATAAATTTTATTTAATAATTCGACTGAAGGACTATGCATCCATGCTGATAAAATAATTTAAAAAAACAACCGTGTGAATATAAGACAGATGACATTAGATTTTTGACGGGATATTTACATTATAATCAAATTCTGGTCTAATGAGAACTGTTCGACATCACTTAACCGTAGACTTCCATTTAAAAATCAATTAGAATCATCTCCCATTTTGCTTTAAGTTGTATTTTTTGTTTATGTTATTGACGTGTTATTTCGTACATTTCAGAAGGCAATCCGATCACCGGTGACGGGTACAAGTCGATGAACGGGCAGATCAACACGGTTACTTCGATAAACGGTAGCAGTCTGATCAACAGTCGCGTGCCGCCCGGCGGATACTCATCAGGACTCTGGTAGACTAGCCCTTCCACCGCGCCCCCCACCACACATTGTCAGCAACAATCCTGTCGACTGCGCCAACGTCTTCATTCGCCGTCCGACCTTCGGCACGCGCGCATCGACGATACTCTTGGCGAGCAAGTCTCACCCAAAGTACCGTCGATTCGAATATAACTTATAATGCATTTATTTCTTATCATTTCCTTATAATAAATTCGCGTAGCATTCTGCAAAATTTCTAGTAACGTGCACAACGCTCGTTAATTTCCGTAAGGTATATGTTGTTATTCCAATCCTTAGCCTTTCCCAGTAACAGTTTCGTTCGTATAATTTTTAGAATAGTATTATAGATATTTTTGTAATAGTTATTACTCGATAATTGTAAATTTCAGTGTGTTGATTTGAAATTACGAATGGACGCAACAGTGCGTTGAGTGAGATGTTTCCGTTTTGATTTTAAATGAATGCACTGGTCTAATTGTAAGATCTTTAAAATGTACTCTTTCACACTTGTACGAATATGTTAACCCATTGATATTGTGAATTAGGAGTGAGGAAACGTATCAGCAATATACCAAAACAAATAGTGCCTTTATCGGTGTTGAGATTGAAATTCTTAAAGAATCGGGTAAGATTGAAGGTAGGCAATTTATGTAGATACATAAACGTAAAGAATAAAGTGATTATATGTCTATATTTCAACGGTATAGAAATAGTAATCATGAGGCACTCAGGCTAAATGATACAAAAAAAAATCTTTTAATATAACATTTTAACTTTAATATTTCGACATTAAGTAATCTGAACTCGTTTGATTAATTTCATTTACATAATATATTGTAATATTTAAATAGAGGGTTTATAGATTGCATTTATTTTGTCTTTTTATACAAGTTTATTTCTTTTTTAGTTTATTTTCTACAATTTAGTATTAGGTCACGTTTCGTCAGGTATTTTAGAAAACTTAGTACCTGCTACAATAAAACATGCTTGTTTGATTCAAAGAGCTTGGTTGTTTTCTAAGATGTCTGATGGAGCTTGGGCCATAATTAAACGGATTTGAATTTGGGTTCATTATCTGTTAACAGTAAATTATTGATGACGTGTAAGGACCACGAAAATTAGCGGAAAATCTTCTAGACGTAGCTTAAGGCATATCATCTTTATAAAAAAAAGTTTTAAATAATTCTAACGAGGATGCGCATAACCACAGGCCTAACTGTAACAAATGTTAATAGATAATAACCATTATTTCAAAATAAAGTTTTTTTTATTATTTGTTGTTGGTTTAATTTCTGAAACCTTTCATTTATTTTAACAGACTTCAAAATAAGGAGGAGGTTCTCAAAAGAAATTACTCAAAGACGTCTAGACCGATTCGAAACATTATTTTTTGTTTTATACTTCCCAGGTTTTTTTATGGTTAGATTGTATTGGATTTTTTCTTTTAATGGCTACATTGTAACAATAATTTAAACGTAAGCAAAGCTTAAAAAACCGACTTCACCGCTTATATTTTGGTTTTGGCTTGATTCATTTCGATAAACATTTTATGGGCCAACCTCTGAAGTATAATCTACCAAACAAAAAAAAAGAATTTTAGAATCGGTCCACAAATGGGGGAGAAATAGGGGAACATACATAAAAAAAACATACAGTCGAACATAGTACCTCCTCCTTTTTTGAAGTCTGTAAAAATAGGGAATACGCTATCGTGACCTATAATAATAATAAAAAATACTTCCCTGGTGGTTCCATAATAATATGATAAAGGTCTGATGAAGATACGGAGATATTTGCGATTGAAGTCGGTTATTAGTTTCTTAAATTTGTATATTTTATTATTAGTAAGCGGTTTTGTTTAGCTTGATATTTCGTTTAAATTTAGCAATTAAAATGTACACCCTTCCTGTCGACCGATCGATCTGATATTTGGTAAGCACCTTTTGTTCTGACGCTAAAATTATGTATATACATACACAATAATTATTGTAAATTCAAGACGGGGCCGCCGCCAAATTCTTTTGTATGTATGTTACGCGATATCTCCGCCAATTATGAATCGTTATTGATGATCGTTTTGTTTGGTAGAGTATACTTCAGAGGTGGTCCCATACAAATGTTATCGAAATTGGTCAAGTCAAAACCAAAATATAAGCGATGAAGTCGGTTTTTTTAAGCTTTGCTTGCGTTACAGTTATCAATAAAACCGTTTAACTTCGTTTCTATATTTATATATATATATTTATATACTTGTTACTATATTGCCTTGTAAATGATATCCTTTATTTAACAATGGATTATATTTATTTACACATTACAATAACTTACAACAATTTCACTTCACTATCTTCACTCTGTCCATTTGACACTTCTCTGTCACTCCTTCGCGGTTTCTCCTGCAGAGTGAGTGGGGACTCTATTTCGAAAGTGACAGGTCCGTCGTTTTGTATGCTGACTTGCATATAAGCGCCGAACTCACCGTCTAAAAATTATCCAATAAAGTAACCTCATTATATTTTTTTATATTTGATAGGCAATATTAAAAATCTTCTCCATCCAAAGGTTGTATTTTTTTTTTTTTTTTTTTTATTCTGGATAGGCCAGCATTTGACCGCCATCTCACCTGATGGAAAGTGACGATGCGGCCAAAGATGAAACATGCTTGCCTAGAAGGTACCTATTCACTCTAGACTTGAAGACACCCAGATTATACTGTTCAGGAAACAAAGACGCAGGCAATGAGTTCCACTCCTTCGCTGTACGGATGATGAAAGTAGAAGCAAAGCGCTTCGAGCGAACTGGAGGTATGTCAACCATAAATGGATGACGTTTGACAGTTTGTCTTGTTGTTTGATGGTAAAACGGGCATGGAGGAATTATATCATGTAATTCCTGAGCACACTCTCCAAAATGTAGGCGATAGAATACCGATAGGCTTGCTACCTTACGTCGGTGACCAAGACTTTGCAGTTTTGACTCAACTAGCTTACTATCGCCAATGAGTCTTTTGGCTCGCCGGTCAATTGACTCAAGAGCTTCTAGCTGGTACTTTGCAGATCCATCCCAAAGGTGGCCGCAGTACTCCATACATGATCGGACTTGAGCTTGATATAAAATTAGAAGCTGCGCCGGTGTGAAGTACTGCCTGACCTTAGCAAGGATACCCAGCTTCTTAGCAGCCAGTTGAGCTCTGGCTTCGATATAAGTGCCAAAGTTGAGATTCGACGATAAGGTAACGCCAAGTAGCTCAAGCTTGTTAGCTACCGGTATTGGCACATCTTGAAAGGTTGGAGACAAATGAAAAGGTCTCCGTTTGGCGGAGAAGAGACACGCCTGTGTTTTGGACGGATTGAATTTAACCAAATTGGCATCACCCCATTGGGATACGGCCATCAAGTCCGAGTTCAATCGTCCAATCATAGCCTCTCTTTGTGACTGGACTTGTACCTCTCCAGCTCGAGCATTGGATATATATCTTTCGACAACGGTGCTATCGTCTGCGTACCCAAAGATACCGGGCTTAAGCAGATCGTTTATGTGTAGCAAAAAGAGCGTTGCCGAAAGAACCGACCCTTGAGGTACACCGGCATTAATTGCCATTAGATCGGACGAGCAGCCATCAACGACAACTCGAATCGACCGTTCCCTCAAGAAATCAGAAATCCAAGCACATAAGCTGGAAGCTTGCCAATAAGGCTGTCGTGCCGAACCCTGTCAAAAGCCTTGGAAATGTCTAGCGATACCGCAAGCGCTTCGCCGTGTTTTTCCAAGGCCTCACTCCATATGTGTATGGCATACGCAAGAAGGTCTCCTGTTGACCGGTTCTGGCAAAAGCCATATTGCCGGTCACTCAGAAGTTCATTTGCTTCAAGGTAGCCCAGGAGTTTCTTGTTTAGTACACGTTCCATTGTCTTACAGACAATGGACGTGACCGAAATAGGTCTATAGTTGGCAGGGTCAGCACGACTTCCCTTTTTGGGCACAGGTTGGACGTTGGCAGACTTCCATGCTTTCGGCACTTGACCAGTCTCCAAAGATAGGCGGAAGAGGCGTGTCAGCGTCGGAGTTAATTCAGGCGCACAATTCCTCAGAACTATGGCTGGTATGCCATCATGTCTGAAAGAGATCAATTTAGCGATAAGACCGCCGATTGTACAATAATATATTTTTTTAATTAAGTGATTTATGTAAGTACACTAAGTTTTTTTTTAAATTCATTTGACCACTATCTCATCTGATGGAAAGTGACAATGCGCCCGAAGATGTAAACTGCTTGTTTATGTAGTATAAACAATGTGTTAGTAATTATTTATTTTTTAAACTTATTTCATTCATTTTATCAGAGCATAAGCTCTAAGCGATTTCTTCCAGACAACCAAAGGGAGATGATAAAAATTTTACGAGCAGGGACGGTGGTGTACTTAAACACTTATTTAAGCAAATAAGTGTTGAGGTACAAAGTAAAATGTACTTAAACATACTTATTAATATTAGATACATAATATACCTACATAAATAACAATAATATATTATAAACATACATAAACTAACATATATAAATAACCATTTTTCTTATTGGCCGAGAGTATATGACAGTAACTTAGGTCAAAAATGTTACAAAAAAAAAACATATATGATAAAGCCCAAGAAATAACCATTAGGCTGCAACCTCTCTCTTTCTTTCATATATTATGTACATAAGCATTATATTCCAATTCAATTCACCTTTAATTTTTTCCGGTATATAGGCATTTTTCAGCATTTCTAGAAAATTTTCATAAAACTCTTTGGACTTTTCTCCCGGCATTGACTTGTGGAAGTCTGGCTTGTTTCCCTGAAAAGTATCAAAATACAGAGTATATAATAAGGAACTTTCATATGTACACTCTCATTGAAATGTAATCGTTTAGAACCTCAATCATTTGTAATAGATAGATATATAGAAAGAAAATTCTTTATTGCACAAACAGAATTGTAGGTACATATGCGAACTTAATGCTACAAAGCATTTTCTTCCAGTTACCCTGGGTTTATCGAGGATATTTCGATATGATAGTGCACATCTTTAGTAATAAATAATAATTAAACGCAAGCAAAGCTTATAAAAACCGACTTCACCGCTTTATCTTCGGAACCTTGATCAGATTTAATGTATTAAACACGCATTATTGACTATAACTCAAAAACAAGAAATCACATCTTGATCAAATTTCAATAGCACTACAAGAAAAGCACCAGCTTTCAAATAAAAAAAGAATCATCAAAATCGACTCACAACGAAAGAAGTTATGAGGCAACATTTGAAGTCGGTTAAACGAGGACATCGTCATAAAAAAAAAGAAAAAAATACAATCGACTTGAGTACCTCATCCTTTTTTGGGAAGTCGGTAAAAAGTAGTTTTATTTAACAAAATCTTCAATTTGAATTAAGTAAAAGTGTCTATTTTAAGATACCAAGTATTTATACATACATTTAGATACATTTTACTACTCATAGTACTCATATATACATACATATATTGCCTATATTAACATATTATATACATAAAGTTATTTATGAAATAAATATTTTAATTTAAATATATCATAACTTAAATATAGCATTCTGTTGTTCAATGTAATAGGTACTTTGAACTGCCTGTTGGCTTATTTGGGTGTGAGTTCGCCATCTAAGCAGGACTCATGAGTATGGGTTCGATTCCCGGCGGAAACACAAGTTTTGTCCCCACAAGAGCTTTGTATTTCTGGTTCTGGGTGTGATTGTGTGTGCTGTATTTCTCGTACCCATGACACAATTTGAATTTAGTGTGGAGCTGTGAGTGTGAATGTTTACATTACAGAAGATTTCGTTCTATCATATTCTAGCGGTGCGGTAATAATTTAGTCAATAAGTTTTTAGTATGGTATTAAAGTACTAGGCAACCATAAACATGAAAAAGGCAAAATGCTTTTATTCCTCTACGTTTTGCAACGCATGCTATATAGCTAGTTAACAAATATAAATATTGCTACATGCAGAATAACTTGCAGAATATGAGACATGTATTTTTTTTTTCAAAATAATAAGATTACTTACCTTCCACATATTGTACAGAGTAAATTGACTAACACATAACACTTCAAACTCTTTCTCTACGACAGATTTCTTCCACCTCTTATTGCTTTCGTCATCAAATATTTTAATGCTTAGGATTTTTCTAACTCTGAAACATTGTAATGAGGAAGATTAATCAAAGCTCCACCTAAAGCTTCTCTGTGTTGCATTACTTTAAATTAATAAACTGTAAACGTAAGATTCATATGCAATATTATCTTTACAAATATAATTCTTCTATATTATATATAAGATACATATTCTTATCCAAGAGAAAATGATTTTTGTAGCACAATTTTTTAGCACTCCTTGTATGCTAATTTATTTAATGCTTTATTGAACAGATAGTACAAAAGGTGGACTTAACGATAGGGGCATTCTCTACAAGTCAACAACACATGGTAGACGAGAAGAGGTGTGTAGGAGTGCTTCAAAATGGTGGGAGGGAGACAAAAGAAAGAAGGATGATTAGTTAAAATTATCAATAGAACATTACATAATTATGTTCATAAAACACATATATGTATACTAATAAATATACACAAATGAGTACATACATATATAATAGAGGATATATACAACTCACATGTATTCCATGTCCTTTTTAGTATCGGTGCCAGAAATGCCAATTAGAACGCATACACCTCGCTCTATACTGCTGATCACTTCGCCATTTACTGAAAATTATGAATCAAAACATATACAAGTGGTAGATGCCACATACGCTTGAATACAAAAATGTGTTCTATTTTTTACATTATAGAGAGTGCATAGAGAAATTACACAACTTAATTTCCTTATGCCTATTTTATTGTCTAAAAACAAAACAAACATCATCTGTAGATACTAACTAAAGCAAAATGATTCATTGGCGATGATAAGCTATCTTCCGTCCAATCGGGTCCAAGTTGCAGTCTCTGTCACAGACGTAAGGCTGCAACTTGCAAGTCATCCGTATTGACTAGAGTTAATAGTGTGTGCAGAAATTAAACGAGTTAATGCCCCCATGCCCCTTTTATCATTTAACAATAAGACAAAATGTCGAACATCAACCATACATTTGACAGTTCGTCTTGTTGTTATAAACGTAGAAGCAAAACGCTTAGAGCGAAATAAAGAGTTCGCTCAAAGCGTTTTGCTTCTCTGTTTATCATCCATACCGAAGGAGTGTAACTCGTCTGTTCCCTGAACGGTATAATCTGGGAGTCTTCAAGTCAAGAGGTACCTTCTAGGCTAGCATATTACATCTTCGGCCCCATCATCACTGTCTATCAGTTGAGATTGTGGTCAAATGCTTGCCTATCAGGCATAAAAAGATAAGTCAAGTTCGCTCGGCTTGATTTGCTTCTATGTCTATCATCAGTATGGCAAAGGAGTGGAACTTGACGTTGCTCCCGGAGTGTTATAATCTGGGAATTTTAAAGTCAATAGTGAATAGGCATCTTCTAGGCAAGCTTGCTACATCTGGCTAGTCAAATGCTTGCCTATTGAACACAAAAAGTTGTATTAATTATGGTATAATAATAAATTACCATACTTATTTAAAAAATCCTGGTCTCTATACATATAAAAATCTTTTTTTTTTCGTTAGTCTCCCTAAAACTCGAGAACTGCTCGACCGATTTGGCTGATTCTTTTTTTGTGGTGTTCGTAATTGTCAGGGCAAGGTTTCTAATTTGCTTGTTTGTAGTTTTTTTAAGCCACCGGAGAAGGCACACGCTCAAAGCCAGGGCGGATAGCTAGTATATTAATATATTTCGTATTTTATAATTCTTAACCCGCGGGACACAGCTAGTTTATTTATAGTATTGTTGCAAAGTAATGCAAAGAATGAACATTATTGTTTTGAAAATTATAATAGGTTATCTTTTTCAGAGGTCTTCTGCTAATGTGCAATAATTACTAAGTTTAAATTTAATTTCAAATTACCGGTCACATTAGCGTTCATTACTCTTTGAATTAGTGCTTTCATTTTATCTATTAAACTTGTAATAATAAATATTAATTTCCAAATTCCAACATCCAAATCTTCAGCTTCAGCTTCAACTTCATTTATTTTTTTACAGACATGAGACAAATAGAAAAATATGACATGTTTGACATTTCGACAATGACAACTAGGGGTAAGTTCAATAAAAAAAGCTGAGCGAACACAGCATCCACATCTGCAAGTGCTTCGTCAAAATTCAATAAATTGTTTTTTTACATTTAAATTGGAGCCAAGTATTTTTATTACTCCCTAATGCTAAAAATATCGTTATTGTTTTGGAACATTACGCACAGTTTTTGAAAGTACTGCTACTTATCACTAGATGGCAGAAATAAATTTGTTGTTTAATCCCTTTGCCAAATAGGGTTCAAACGTTTTACTGCTCGCCGGTAGATGGCCAACGTTAGTGATCAAAAGAATTATTCCAATGAGGTTATAATAATTTAAACTATGGATTTATTCTCAACTTCAACTTATTCTTTAAATGGCGACTATAGGGCTGGATTATTCTCATTCTACTGGAGTAAATAAACATTGTCGATGTCAATTCTTTTCTCATTTTTCCTCAATTTTGTCTAACATGTACCAATGACAGAAAATTTTAAAGTCGAAGACAATGTTACCCTTTTATTACCCAACTGCGCGACGCAAAGGAGGGTAATCTATTAATCAGCCTATGTATGTATGTTTGTTCCATTGTGGCTGTCTAGATACCAAATGCGTAGGCCAGTTTTGTTTTTGCTCAGGGCGATTTTTGCCCAGGGCGGACACTAGAGGTCGAGGTCGACAACCACAACGTTAGGTCGATGACATCAGGCGACACGGAGGCCGGGACTCGATGCTTCGGGCACACGACCGCGAGGAATGGCGACTAATAGACCCCATGATGATGATGATTATGATGACATCTATCTCGACTTGTCTATTAATCTTGCAAGTGTCACTAAACTTTAGTGACGGGGTTTTGCCGTGAAAGTGAAAAAATGGCGTTGTTGATTTTGTATAATTTTCCAAAACCTGTGATACTTCAAGTGTTAATGTGGAATAATGGTGGGTTATTAACTTTTTATACTTAGTGAACGTGCATAAGTGTAGGCAAATCATAAAAAGTTGAAAAACGTGATTTTCACCTTCGCTCCAAAACTTCAATAGAAGTTCTGGTAAAATTTCTACCACTTTACTAGGGCATGACTTGACTATGACTGGACCTTGACTGTTATACTTGACTTCGACTGTGACTTCGATGTCGTCTCGCCTTTAAAAGCACACACATTGATATCGACAGCTGCGCCACCTACCCGGTCCAATTGTATTTTCAAACCATCCAGATGCCTATAGAAATATACACTCAACATTTCATCGAAATCCGTCCAGCTATTAAGGAGGACTTAGGTGACAAACACACATACAGAGGCGTATTATCAAAATGTTTATTTTGCCATTTGCATCAGAACCCTGTGAAAGTTATATCATATAATAATATTATATATATATATATATATATATATATATATATATATATAATTACGAGACGAATGATTTCTTCAGCTTGTTTTCTTTTGAGGCGCACTTTTATCAACATTTGAATAAAACCATAAAAAATCAAATATTACAGCGCGTTACCTTGCGTAACCGCCGTACTATAAGTTATGCAATATGCGCCTTTATGTGCAGAAGAGTAAGGGGGAAAATTGGCTGTGGTTAAAAACGGTGCTCGCATTGACGTACACCTGCCCCTTAAGTAATGTAAATACAAAATTTTCTGCCAGTCCTCCGAGAAGGTAAAGAAATAATTTAAACGCAAATAAAGCTTAAAAAAACCTACTACACAGCATATATTTTGGTTTTGGCTTGATCAATTTCGATAAAATGTATATGGGACCACCTCTGAAGTATAACCTACCAAACAAACCATCAATATCGATTCATAATTGGTGGAATTAACGCGTAACATACAAACAAAAAGAAACATACAGTTAATTGTATAAGTTGTACAGTAATAAGTTGGTTGAAAATCCTGTATATAATTGTTATTGTTAGATCTACGAGAGAAAGTTTTCATTTCGTAAATTTAATCTCTTTATAATATTTGTTACTTCTATGCATTTACCAGACAAATTAGCTCCAGAAATCTAATTATTAAATACAGTTAATAATTATTCATTCTGATAAGCTAGATCCCCGACTTCCTACTCCACACACACCTACATACTTATTACAAATGTCTGAATGTTGCGTGTGCGCATCACATCACACGTCACGTGTGTGGTACACGTGCTGACTTGCCTAAATAACGCTTACACGTGCACAAAACGAACTAGAAACTTATCTGTGACGATTATGTATCTATTCTATAAATAATATTGACGTTTTTTGCCGCGAAAGTTAACAAATGGCGTTGTTGATTTTGAATAATTTTCCAAAACCTGTGTTTCTTCTAGTGTTAATGTGTAATAATAATGGATTTTTAACCATTAATACTTTGTAAACGTGCATAAGTGTAGGCAAATGACACAAAGTTGAAAAAAATGATTTTCGCCTTCGCTCTAAAACTCCAATAGAAGTTCTAGTAAAGTTTCTACTACTTTACTAGAACATGACTTGACTGGACCTTGACTATTTTACTTGACTTTTACTGTGACTTATGAGCTTGTGGCTAGGACTTTTAATATGAATTTCACTTGAAATATATGATTAATTTACACTGGCTAAATGCACAAGATTGGTAAGCTAAAATTAAAAGAAAAAAAAATTGACTAAGTTCGCCACGCGGTTTTACTCGCGTAAGTCCCGGACCCGCTGGAATTCCGGAACTAAACTTCCGGCTTTGAGTTAATGACCTTAACATCAAATTGCATAAAAATTCGTCCAGCCGTTCGAGCGTGAAGAAATAACAGACACACTCAGAAACTTTCGCATTTATTATACTAGTGTTATATTATTAATTTATTATTGATCTGGACATTGGCTTCGTTGGGTGCGGGTTCCCCCTCCAAGCAGCTATCGGAATTAATTTCGATATATCATCATTAGTCTATGTCGGCCCAACAAAAATCTACAAAAATAAATAAATATTTAATCTTTAGAACTAACATTATCCATAACATAGGACTATACAAGGATATCATAGTATAATATATTATATCAGTCAATAAAAGATTTCACACTCTCAGCGCCACTCTAAATTCGATGCTTGTGTCGTGGGTGCCGAAAACCTTCACATCAACATTCAACACTCACTTGATCACACACAATCACAACCGGCACCAAATACACAAAGAACAATGGCGAACTCCCATACATCATTTTAGTTGAAGTAAAATAGCATCGTATATAGATAAAAAAATATCTTACGTAAGGCCGGTTGCCTTATGAGCTTAATTTTAAAAGAATTGTCGTTTTAGAAGGCCTAGTTATTAAGATATTAAACAAAACATATTTGTAGGTTATGGCTCAGCACACTTTGCCGATCTCTTTTTGAATACGCCAACAGTTCTGACAGTCGTGAATTCGTGATAAAAGCCCATTCCAAAGAGCCACCACTACGTTTAAACTTGAAATATATTATTAATTGACACTGGCTAAATGCACAAGATTGCGAAGCTAATATTAAAAGAAACAAGAAAAAAAAACAAACGTCAAAAGTGAAAACGTCATTCATACTTTTTTTTTTTAATTATTTCATGACCATGGATGCATAGTCCTTCAGTCGAAATATTAAACAAATATTAACAATTTCTATTCTTCATAATAAAAGTCTTAGTCACGAGTCACAGTCAAAGTCAAGTAGTCAGTCATAGTCAAGTCATGCCCTAGTAAAGTGGTAGAAACTTTACCAGAACTTCTATTGGAGTTTTGGAGCGAAGGCGAAAATCACGTTTTTCAACTTTGTATGACTTGCCTATACTTATGCACATTTACTAAGTATTAACGGTTAATAATCCACCATTATTACACATGAATACTCGAAGAATCACAGGTTTTGGAAAATTACACAAAATCAACAACGCCATTTTTCACTTTCGCGGCAAAAACAACGTCATTCATACGACAGTTTGGTATTGCCATGACATTTGCTTTTTCCCCTTAAATGTCGATGACTGCAATAGCAACCGCAGCTATTTGTAGAAAACCTGTGAATGACAGACGGATTCTAGACAGCTGATGGTTCACATAAGTTACCATAGTATTTTCTGTTTTATGGATACATCAAAAGCATTAGCATCACGGCTTAGGAATATAGAGATGCACTAGGGGTAAGGCAATGGACATGGTAACATCTTATTATATAACCACAGCATAGACAAAAACAGAAAAATGAAAAATGGTTGAAAGTAATTGTTTTGTTTCTTTTAATGTGTATTTTTTTACCTGGCTTCGTCTGCCTTTTCTGTTGTTTTAGTAAATCTTTGTAATTTATTTGAGTGAATTTCGTTAATTTCATATTTAAATACGATCAAACATAGGCCAACTAAAATTTCGCCATTGTTCTTTTCATTGGGGAGAAAACTTGTTTTTCAGTGGGTAATTGAACCCGATACCCCTGCTTATACGAAGGCTACCCCACTAAGCCAACGATTTTTTTTTGGGGATTGTAGAACTTTCAGCTAGTACGTGGATGATGCAGTGGGCGTTTCGTACCAACTTCAACGTAATCTCTTGAACCTAAGTTTTATCGGTCATCTAGGTAGATGAACGATAAAACTTAGGTCCAGCGGCCTTAATGTTTATGTTTTTTAACATTAGGGTCGTTGCAATCTGACTAATAAATAATAATACAGAACAAAATAATTTAAACGTAAGCAAAGCTCATAAAACCGACGTCACTGCTTATATTTTGGTTTTAACTTGATCGATTTTGATAAAATTTATATGGGACCACCTCTGAAGAATAATCTACCAAAAAAAATTTGAGAATCGGTCCACTAATGGGGGAGAAGTCAGTGAACATACATAAAAAAAAACCTGCAGTCGAACATAATACCTCCTCCTTTTTTGAAGTCGGTAATATGTAAAGCAATCTACATTACTAGTAGCTATGTGAGTTGAAGACCTCAATTATTTTTCGAAATGGTTGAAATTTGTTTCTTTCACGTTTTCACATCCGTGTCTCCGCCATTTTGATAAAATCCAAAAACTTAATTGACTAAAAAAACAAACCTGACAAAATTTTGCGAGAATTTGGTTGACTTTGGATGTTGGTTGAATTTGGTTGAATGCGACCTGTAGAGCAGGAACGCTGGACATCCGCCGGCTTCGCGCTCGCTCAGTCAACTATACAATTAATATAATCATAAAATGTACAAACGCTTTCACACTCACAGTCCCACATTTAGTTTGATGACTTATATCGTGGGTGCCGGAATCATTCACATCACACACAATCACAACAAGAACCAGGAACACAAAGTTTACTTGGGGAGAAAACTTGTGTTCCCGGGAATCGAACTTGATACCTGTGAAAGTGAAAGCCAACGAGCAGTTCTCAACAACGCCATTTTTTCACTTTCGCGGCAAAACTCCTTGTTGCTAGTTACTTATTGGCACGAAATTAAAAGTAGTTTAAAAAACCCAATTAGGTACCAGCGTTTCTAACCCAAAAACTAGGAGATTTTCCGCGAAAGTGATAAAATGGCGTTATTGATTTTGTATAATTTTCCAAAACCTGTGATTCTTCGAGTGTTAATGTGTAATAATGGTGGATTATTAACCGTTCATACTAAGTAAACGTGCATAAGTAGTAGTAGGCAAATGATACCAAGTTAAAAAACGTGATTTTCGCCTTCGCTCCAAAACTCAAGCCAAAGCTCAACTCAAAAAGTCAAGTTTCTACCACTTTACTAGGGCATGACTTGACTATGACTGGACCTTGACTCTTTTACGTGACTTTGACTTGTGGCTAGGACTTTTAATATAAAATACACTTGAAATATATTATTAATTGACAGGCCAAATGCACAAGATTGCGAAGGCAAAATTAAAAGAAAAAAAATATCTTCTACAACTTCTACAAATAAAGTAATGCATTTATTAAAAAACTAGCCGTGCCCCTCGGCTTCGCCCGCTATTATATAGGGAAAAAGTAGCCTATGTGTTAATCCTAGGTATAAGTTATGTACATTCCAAATTTCATCCAAATCCGTTCAGCCGTTAAAGCGTGAAAAGGGAACAAACATACTTACAAACTTACACACACACTTTCGGATTTATAATATTAGTAGGATAGCATATAGATACATTAGAATTATAAATTGATGTTTTTCTATATCTTTCCAACAAGTTAATTTTGGAGTTTTCATCATTCTCATTAAAATGTTCAACACTTACAATAAAACTGTGAAAAAGTTTTTATATAATCGCATAAGGTATAAGTGTAAAATAAAAATAGTTTGTTCAGTTTTAGGAACATACTAGTGATTCGCTCCGGCTTCGCCTGTGTGCAATTTCCACTAGCGGACCCCTGCAGCGCCATCTGCCGGGCTGATTTGCGAATCTAATGAGTCACCCACGTCCGTAGGAGGATACCCCTTAAGTCTGACTCCCTACACTTGGTCCCCGGGTGGTGCTAATCAGGTGACATTTGAGAGGTGGTAGAGCATTTTGTGAGTTGCTCGCCTGGCTTTTTTTTTTTTTTTTTTTTGTGGGGGGGAAAATGCCTTGCACTTCCCTTCCTTCCCAGGGGTGAAGGAAGGGGGTATGTGGGGCTCGAACCCACTAAAAACCCCCCCGTGAGCAGTCCCTCGCCGAGGTGGGGCAAGATAGGGTCGCGCTAGCAGTCACTATCTTGCCCCGGCGGTAGGCCCGAGTACAACCGGGCCACTGCGCCTATGTAGGGGTGACCTTGCTCACCAAGGCCACCCCTCAGACTTGTGGGGCCGTGCAAGCCAGTGGAGGGCTCCCTGACTCTCCACCGGTGACCCCACTACAGAGGAGGAGAGAGGAGGCGGGCGAACTGCCTCCTCCTCCCCCCCATCCGTCTGCGACGGATCGGGTCAGAAAGGGGATCGACCTCTCTGGCCCGTTCCGCGGCCTCCTTCTGCGCCATCACCGCTTCGCAGAAGGAGACTACCGCCTGCCACAATCTCTCACTGCCGAGCATGGCGTCTACCACGCTCGGCAGGGAGAGATCTCCGCCTATGATCGCTGAAAGCGTGTGCCGCTGCGGGCCCCATGCGGCACACACTTCCAGCGTGTGGAGCGCCGTATCCTCCAGCGCCCCACATTCGTGGCAGGCCGGGGTCGGCTCCCGTCTCGCGATTTGGTGCAGGTACTTTCCGAAACATCCATGTCCGGAAAGCACCTGCACCAATCGGAAGGTAAGCGACCCAAAACGCCGCCGCACCCACCTCCGAAGGACCGGGCGGATGGCCTCCACCGTCCACAGCCCGGGGCCCGGTGGAGCCAGGTCCTCCGTCCACCGCCGCAACAGGGCAGCCCGCGCCCGCCATCGCATGCGGGTGACCTCTTCCCACGCTGGGGGGTCTCCTCGAGCCCTCCTCGCCGCCACGAAGTGGTAAACTTCGGCGAGGATCTCCGCTTGGAGCTCCCAGGGGGGATCACCAGCAAGCACGCACGCTGCCGTCCAGGACACTGTCCGGTACCCGCGTATCGCCCTCGTCGCAATGACCCGCTGCGGACGTCGCAGCAGGGTCTTGTTTCCGCGGTTGAGGGCGTCCACCCAGACCGGCGCCCCGTACAGAGCCATACTCCGGATTACTCCGGAGTAAAGCCGACGGCAGGTCGCGTTTGGGCCACCCACGTTGGGCAGCAGCCTTCCCAAGGCGGCCGCAGCCCCCACGACTCTCGGGGCAAGCTGTGCAAAGTGAGCCCCGAAAGCCCACCTCCCGTCCAGGATGAGACCCAGATATTTCATCTGGGTCCCCACCCGAACCGAGACCCCGTCCAGATCGATCCGCGTTCCTGGAGGGGGTCCCCCACGAGGCCCATGGAACAATAGGGCCTCGGTCTTGGAGAGGGCGACCTCCAGCCCCAGGGCACGTATGCGGTCAACCACGATAGTTGTACCTACCGTAGCCAACCGCACCGCCTCCCTGAGGTCCCTCCCCTTGGCTACGACAAGGGTGTCATCCGCGTAGCACGCGACCCGCATATTTGCGGGAAGCGTGCCACGAAGCACCCAGTCATAGCCTATGTTCCACAGGAGTGGACCCAGCACCGACCCCTGTGGAACCCCGCAGGAGACGCGACGGCGCCTCATACCGTCACGTCCTACCACCAGGATCTCGCGATCCTGGAGGTAATCAGCCAACAGCCTCCGCAGATACAGAGGCACTCCGTGATAGCGGAGCGCCTCATGTATTGTTCCGTGCGGGAGGCTGTTGAAGGCGTTAGCTATATCAAGCGAAACAGCCAACGCCTTTTCCCCTTCCCTGACCGCCTGCTGTGTCCACCCCTTGAGCCAGAGCAGAGCGTCTATTGTAGACCGCCCCGCTCTGAACCCGTACTGGGCCTCGGACAGCCCTGGCCCAGTACCCTCTAGGTGCCGGATGACACGGGAAGCCACTACTCTTTCCAGCAGCTTACCCGTATCATCCAGCAACACTATAGGCCTGTACCCGGAAGGTGAGTCAACAGATCGACCCTCCTTCCGGAGCAGGCACAGTCGGCCGTCTTTCCACAGCTTCGGGAACCGTCCTGAAGTAAGGCACTCGTCGAACAGTTCCCGAAGCCGGTCGCCCATCTCCCCCAAGGCGATCCGTAGCACTCGCCCTGGAATCCCGTCTGGACCCGGCGCGGTCCTTTTCCCCTTCAAGCGGTCGACCGCAATCTCCATCTCCGCCTCCGACAAGGGCGGGATGGAGTTAGGGTCCAACTCCTCCAGGGGGGAGGGCGCCATCATCGAGGGCACGTGGTGAGGGCTGCTTCCGGGGAAGAGCCCACCCAGCACCCTGCACAGAAGGTCTGGCTCCAGGGACTCCGCGATGGGGGGCGTTCGGCCCCGGAACTTTTTCCGGGCAGCCCTGTACGGACGCCCCCAAGGGTCCCTGTCTAGTCCCGCCAGGGCCTCGTCCCAGGCCCGGGTCTTGGCTCGGCCGATGGCTAGCTGGAGCTCCCGCTTGGCTTCACGGTATACGCCGTAAAGCTGGAGCTCAACAGCCAGCTCCTCGGCCGACATCTGCTCATCGGTTCGGCCACGACGCCGCTTCCTGCAGCGGGTGTACGGCCGCCGCGCCCCCGAGCAGACGGCTCGGAGATCAGCAATCTCCGAGCTCCACCAGTATACCTCTCGGTGGCTGGGGCGATTCCGGGACCTCGGCATGGACGTGTCGCAGATGGCCGTCACCGCTTCGCGGAAGCGGCCCGCCGCGACATCTACATCTGGGTACGTGGGGGCGGCAAGCCACGACTGGACAATCGCCGCCTCTTTCGCCAGTTCGGCGTCGAGGCGACTAACCGTCCAGCGCGGAAATTCCGCCCGGACCAGGCATTCAGACCGACCGTGGCTGTCAGAGGTGGCGATCTCGAACCTTATATATTTGTGGTCCGAGAGAGTCTCCACCTCCGACATTACCCTCCAGGCCCGGACACGTGCCGCGACAGACGGGGTGGCAAACGATACGTCCACCACGGACCCCCCGTTCCACCGCACGCACGTGTGGACCGACCCCCTATTCAGTATGGTCAGTCCCGAGGCGACCATCCACTCCCTGACAATCGCACCGCGAGAGTTAGTGGATGGGTTGCCCCAATCCCGGGCCTTTGCGTTAAGGTCCCCCAGGAGAAGAACTTGTCGTGGCGCCTGCCTCCTTACCGCTGCGGCTAGGAGATCCAGGAAGGCCTCCAGCTCCGCAGCAGTTTTATTTGGGGAGAAGTACGCGCCAACGACAGTGTACTCGCCCCATTTTGCCACCACGTATCCCGAGCCCTTCTCGTCCACTGAAAGGGGGGGACCTCCACCCGCCCGCCTTACTATAGCAACGGAGCCGTCCAGATCCCCAGCCCAGCAGGAATGAGGGGGAACATAGTACGGCTCCGCCGCAACCGCCACGTCTATTTGCCATTGCGCCAGGGTCTGCATAAGCAAGTCTTGGGCCCTGGCGCAGTGGTTTAAATTCGTCTGTAGGAAGTTGTGAAGTCGGGCCTGATCCATTAGTCGGACATCACAACTTCCTCACACGCCGATTGGCGTGAAACCTCAGGAGCGGTTTTGCTAGCTACCGCGTGGGGGGCCAGGGTCCTAACAGCTTTCCCCTTCGTCTTCGGAGGGGCGCAATTGCGTGCCCCCATCACATGTCCGGAAGGCCGCCCAGACTCCGCGCATATCGCGCAGCGCGGCTCGGTCCTGCTGCAGCTGGCTGCGCGATGACCCGTGACTCCACAGCGGAAACATAGGTCCCCCCTGTCAGCAGACGCGGGACACTGGGTACGCGTATGTCCCAGCCCCATGCACCTAAAGCAGCGCATGGGACGCGCCGCCAGTGCCACAACGCGCACTGAGCTCCACCCCACCAGGAGCCTGCCCTTTCCCAGCAGCAATTTAGCCGCCAAAGTCGGGCAAGATACTAGGGCGGACCCCACGCCATTTATGCTGGGGCGAATTTCCCCAACCTTCAGTAGCCGCACATCACAGCCACCTGCCTTGGCGACCGCCGCCGCAACCTTCTCTTTTGTGGCCGCATCATCCAGGCCCGTAATCCTTAAGTCAGCGGATTTGATAGGCCTGGCGATGCTGGCCACCTCAGACAGGACGCCGCGGAGTTTTTCGGCGAGCCTGTCCGCCTTCTCGTGATTTTGGGAGCCAGGAATTTCTAACATTCTGGCTCCCGTGGCAGTCTGGCGGAAGTGGAGCCGGTCGATCCCAAGCTCCTGGAGATCAATTTTCTCCTGTGCTTTGTCCATCACGTCGCCGTATGTCACCCCCTTCTCTACGGCTTCGGGCAGGAGGGACATCACCACGGCCGCCGACTTTGGGGATCTTATCACCGCTTTGGTCTTCGTGGCAGCAGGGACCGCCGGCTTAGCCCTTGTGGTAGGTGCACGAGCGGCTGTGGCAACCACAGAAGCGGGGTCAGGAGAAGAGGACTTCCCCTTCCCTTTGCCTTTCCCCTTGCCCTTCCTAACGACTGTTGCCCAGGTTTCCGGCGGAGAGGCAGCGGAAGAAGAAGAAGCCGTAGCTGGTTCTTCCAAAGTGGCAGCGTTAGTCTTTGTCCCCTCACTAGCCTGCTTGCTCACCTTGTGGGTGGGACCGCGAGCCGGCTTTGAAGCCGGTTTGGGTGGCGCGGTTGCTGCCGCTGCCGTCCTGGCATTTTTAACGTCCGCCTTTAAGGATGGACGGACCGTCGGGGCGGGCAGAAGCCGGTCTTCGACCACCGCGAGTCGGGCATTGAGCATTTGCCCGAACGTAACGGTCAAGGACCGCCTCAACTCCTCTACTATTTCAGTACCCAGTTGAGGTGTGGGTACCTGCCTCTCAGCAACGGCTGCGGCAGTGGTGGCCGCGGCAGCCTCCGACTTGGCTTTGGTAAAGCCTCGACGCAGCGCTTTTACTTCCGCCTTGCACGACTCTACCTCGAGGCGCAGGCGGGAGTTCTCCGCTCTAAGCCGCCGCGTCTCCTCAGCCTCGCTCCTGCTAGCCAAGGCCTCGACAACCTCTTTCAAGGTCGATGTAGACCGCTTCAGGCGACCTACGTACTCGCCTTTGAGGTTGCCAGACTTCTTGGCTACCTCCAAAATGCAGGCGAGGCTTTCGCCCGCATGCAACCTCAACTCATGTGCGTTCAGCACGTTGATGTCACCGACAATCGTACCGCCATCAAGCTCGCTTTCAGTGCCAGTCGTAACGTCGGCTACGACAGCGGCCGACCCCCTCTTATAGCGTCTGGACCGCAGGAGCTCATCCAGCTCTCCGTCTGACAACGTCGGAGAACTCCTGACGAAGTCTTTTCTAGAGGAACCCGCTTTGGCGTTCCTCTTCCCCCCCCGTTTGGCGGTATGCACCTTAGCGGCCGCCGTCCCTTCAGTCTCCGTGTCCGAGTCTAAATGCCCGGGCACAAAGAACGAAGAAGACGGCCGCTTTCGGCGGCTACCTTCCTCTCCGTCTACTTCGGACAAGTCCGACGACACTCCCACACCCTCCATTGAAGTCTCCAAGAGGTCCGCAGGAGGGTAGGAGTGGCCCTGAGAAGGGCCTTTTTCTCCTACGGGAGCCTCTACGAGGTCCGTAGAAGGGTCGGAGGAGGGGCCCTGAAAAGGGCCTTTTGCATACCTCCCCGACGCGTCCCGCAATTTCGGCATCCCGTCACAGTACACAGTTACCGCACGTAACAACTGTGAGGCAGAGTATTAGCCTGTCTGAACACCTGCGTTACCGGGTTCAGACAGTTTCCAGGGGCACCACGTGGAGGTTCTCTGCGCTTATGGGGGAGGTGGTAGAGCATTTTGTGAGTTGCTCGCCTGGCTTGCTACCAAAGTAGCTTACCACCATCAAGTTGAAAGTCTGCCGCCAAGCCAAATACGGTGTTTCGGCAGTTATCCTTGAGAGCCTGCGTATTCCAGGTCTAGTGTGTTTACCAGCTTCGATCACATCGTCACTTACCATCAGGTGAGATAGTGGTCAAACACTAGCCTGTCACAAATAAAAATAAAAAAAATCTAAACCATCCAGGGCGCCGCCCAAACGCATAAAAAAATATATTCAAATCGGTCCAGCCGGAGCAGGAGGAGTTCAGTGACATACACACGTACAGTAGATTTATGTATATAAAGATAGATAGTTACACTTTAACTGGGCTCCATGGCAACAAGTTTTGCATGGAATTTTTTTTGTATGTTTCTCATGTAACTATTATACAACTATTACGCAACCTATTATATTTCGCTTCCATTACGTCACAATAAATAATACATTTTATTTGAATAACGTGCCGTCTAGAGCGACACAGTAGACGTGAGTCACGTTTAGTCACAACGTGCGTATGGAAATAGAAGGAAGTGTATGCAAGAACATTGATTACTTCTTGGTTGCACTTCCGGACTCAATGATCACTATATCACCTAATGGAAAGCGATGATGTGACCGAAGATGTAGCTGATTGTCTAGATTCTAGAAGATACTTATTCACTCCTGACTTGAAGCCTCCCAGATTCTCCGTTCGATGAACAAAGACGCGGGCAATGGGTTCCACTCCTTCGCAGTACGGATGACAAATCTAGAAGAGAAACGCTTCGAGCGAACTGGAGGTGTGTCAACCATAAATGGATGACGTTTTCTTGTCTTTTTGTTAGATGGTAAAATTTGCATGGGGGAATTAACTCGTGTAATTCCTGCGCACATTCACGGTATTAAACATCCGAAACCGAACATCCGAATGAAGAAAAAACGCGAACGCAATCTCTGAGAACGGATGGACCGATTTTCATGATTTGTTGGATTTGTCTCCGCCTGAATAGCAGAATAACAAATGAAAAATGGGAAAACCCCATGAAAAAAAATTGTATGTAAAAAAAAACATAATATGTTTTTTATGGAACAGCTTTTTTGATATCTTTAGAACGGATTGATGATTATCATGAAACTTTGGCGAGCAATTCTGCGAAATTTCCTAGTCCAAAAATTTGAGGCAATTTTTTTATATACAATTTTGGACGGGATTACGTCTGTCGGTTAGTAAAGTACCTAGCAGGCAAACATAAATATGAAAGAGGTAATAATTTAGTCAAGTTTTTAGTATAGTACTAGTTGACCCGGCGAACTTCATACCGCGAATTGTCTGTGGTCAAATATTCAGAAACATCTCCTGTTTGACAGGTACGAACAGTTTGTATGGGAAAATAAAATACTTATTTTTACTAACTTTATTGCAATTTCTTTATATTTTCTCACACTTTTAAACCTTCCCTGAACTTCCACAAATATTTCAAGATCAAAATTAGCCAAATCGGTCCAGCCATTCTCGAGTTTTAGCGAGACTAACGAACAGCAATTCATTTTTATATATAAGAGAAGAAGAAAGAAGATGAAAGTACTAGGCAACTATAAACGTGGTAGAAGTAAACTTTTTTCTTTACGTAACATTGCAACGCCGAGTTACTGCTAGTTTACAATATATACAAATTTAATCCAAAATAATATAACCATCAACATAAAGCTCGATGTCTTGTAGGTAACTTAGTTCTTTGCTGTACATAGTTTTAGTTTAGTTTTAGGAAATATAGGCAATTGGCCCGTAGATTATTGAATTAAAAAAAAACATAATTGTGATGTGAATGTTACCGGTGCGTAGGTACCGGTAACATTCACATCACACACACAATCACACCCAGAACCAGAAACAATTTCCCTTGGGGCGGAAATTTATGTTCCCACCGGAAATCGAACTCGAAAGTCCCGACACCCGCTGCTTAGAAGGTGGACTGGCACCCAACTACGCTACCAGCCAGTTCAAATGTATAGATAATAAATAATAATAAGTAACACTTTAAAAAGTATTTTAAAATCTAGATTTTACTAGTTGTAGATTAAAAATGGACTAAAAAATCATATAACCAGAGAACTCGTCAAGACAAATTAAACGAGCCAAATATCGATGGGTTTATCTTGTTAGGATCAGAATTTCTGATGACCATCTTCCATCTCCATCATCAGACCAGCTCCATGGTACTATATTATTGTATTGTCACCGAAGATACATAAGTACACCAAATTTGAGTCCAATCGGACATCGGGAAGTGGGTCTAATTTAGATTGCAAGATTTGGTTACAGACCGACAGACAACGGGATAGGTGAAACTAAATAAAAGTTTGTAAAACACGGGGAAATAACACAAATAGCTCAATATTTAAGAGTTAAATTTACACACGTTGTAGTTCAACGTGAGGTCACAACGTGCGACGGAAGGCCCTTGGAAAGCCGACTGTTTGCATTAGATTATAATGAAGAAATATTACGAGAACGAACAGCGAGAAACCGATTTAAAACATGTGAGAAGATATTTTAATAAAATAGAAGAAACTATTTTTTTTTATTTATAATTTTGGCTTCGCAATCTTGTGCATTTAGCCAGTGTCAAGTAATAATATATTTTAAGTGTATTTCGTGCTAATAGTCCTTGTCACAAGTCACAGTCAAAGTCAAGTAAAAGAGTCAGGTCCAGTCATAGTCAAGTCATGCCCTAGTAAAGTGGTAAAAACTTTACTAGAACTTCTATTGTAGTTTTGGAGCGAAGGCGAAAATCACATTTTTCAACTTTGTATGACTTGCCTACAGTTATACACATTTACTAAGTATTAACGGTTAATAATCTACAATTATTACACATGAACACTCGAAGAATCACAGATTTTGGAAAATTATACAAAATTAACAACGTAATTTTTTCACTTTCGCGGCAATAAAAATCAAAGAAACTGTTTTGTTTTACTATGTGCATTTGGCCAGTGTCAAGTTATACAATCTTTAAGTTTTTTTTATATATAAGGTAGACAAACTTTTGACTTTTTGATGTGGTCGACGTTGGAACAAGCTTGCCTAGAGAAAATACTTACCTGTTCATTTGCAACTTGAAGACTCCCAAAATATTAACTCATCAGGAAACACCAGCTCAGGCTAGGAGTTCAAAGGAACTCCTGAAGGCATGACTTGACTATGGCTGGACCATGACTCTTTGACTTTGACTGGTTACTAGGAGTAGTTTTAAAAACTTGAACTAATAACTAAATAATAAAGGCTGGCTTTATTATTTACTCTAACTAAGCTCCAGGCCTGTATCTGATCATCAAGATGATGCGCATCTTGATGAATTTTACTCTTACTTACTCATTCTCTTATAAAGGAAAACATCGCGGCAAGGTTAGAGCTAAACATTAAACGCTTTCACACTTACAGTCCCACACTATAAGATCTACGACTTGTGTCGTGGCTGCCGGAAACTTTCACATCACACACACAATCAAGCCAGAACCAGAAACACAAATTTCCCTTGGGGAGAAAATTTGTGTTTCCACCGGGAACTGAACCCGATATCTCTGCATGGAAGGCAAACGCTCAATCGAAATCACATTGGCCATTAATTTTAAATATAATTTCTTGCTCTAGGCCGTAGTTTTACGTAATATATGAGAATTTGAAGTCATTCGCTTTTATGTTTTAGACGCTAGATGCCTCTGACAGACGGACGGGCGGATGGACAAAGTGCTGAACGACCGAAGTCAACTTAGAGATCTCGCTTCGCTCGATCAATTACTGGTTCTATAGCGCTTCGCTGTGTACCTTGATCGAAATGAAACAAGTAGGTGTTATATATTTAAGTGGCAGTACCATTATCTTTTTTTAATCTTCAATATTCTATTTATAGTAGGTAATCTTTTCTTAGATGTGTGCATAGACACGTTTGTTTCCAACGTGCGCGGAAGCTTGATTGACCTTCTGCTATAGTGTTTCCGGATTCTGTTGCGTAAAGATTATGTAGACTAGACTAGCCTATCTAAATAATAATATACGTTTAACTTTATATGTAACTCGGTTTTTGAAAAAAAAAAAAATAGACTAGACATCGTTATTATTTTATTATTTTTATTTGTGATAGGCTAGTGTTTGACCACTATCTCACCTGATGGTAAGTGACGATGTGATCGAAGCTGGTAAACACACTAGACCTGGAATACGCAGGCTCTCATCTTCATCTCTTATCTTTTAAATGTAATATTTAGTTTTGATCAAGCGAAGCGAGATCTCTTAGTTGACTTAAGTCGTTCAGTACTTTATCCGTCGATTCGTCCGTCCGTCTGTCTGTCAGAATCATCTAGCGTCTTAACCATACAAGCGAATGATTTCAAACTCTCATAGAATATGTAAAACTACGGCCTAAAGCCAGAAATGATATTTAAAACTATATAAATGAAAATATCAGAATTTCAAACCCTAAAGTTAACTTCAAAATGTAAACAGTTATATAATTTTATTCTATGGTTTAACATACGTTTCTTTATTCCGACCACCGTGTCACGGGTATTGATAATGCTGAGTTAACACGTTTTGTACGTCACGTGGACACGTGGTCTTTTGCACTCGAGCTGCATGATTTTGAAATCTTGATATATTTAAGTTCTCATAAAATAAAGCTAAATCACTATAGGATATTTAATAAGAGCATAGAAATATACCAACAACGAAAAATTTTTTTTATAAATATTTGACTTGTGTCGTGGTTGCCGGCAACATTCACAGCACTCACACAATCACAACCAGAACCAGAAACACCAATTTTCCTTGGGGATAAAACTTGTATTTCAGCCGGAAATCGAACCCGATACCCCTGCTTAGAAGGCAAACGTTACCCAACTAAGCCAACGAGCGGTTTGAATTAATTAATAAATACTATTATATTAATTATTTAATATTCTTAAATACATAATTCAAGTACCTACTTGTAATAAAAGGTATATTCAAATATATTTCTTAAAATGAAGCAAACATTTTTTCAATTAATTAATACTACTCTCTGGACCAATAAACACGTAATTAAAAGGAAATGTATGAGGAAAATACATCAATTTATTGTTTTTGTATTCATTCAAATACCTAAAAAGGTCTTGAAACCACGCCACATGACCTTATAATCGAATATTCAATAACATGAGTCATTCAATGACAAACGCATATAATTGAAAATATAAATAAGGTTCTTGTTAAATACTTTTTGAAAACAAGCTTTTAGAAGTCCGCCATATTAGATTTAAAATGAAGCCACTTTATTTTTCGACTTTAGGTATTATTCTCACCAAGTTTTTTCATTTCATACCCAAATTGAAGGAGTGCATTAAAAAATTACCATCATTTTGGGTGTTCCGCCATGTTAGATTTAGAATGACGTGCCACAGCTAACCTTGCATTGTTATCCAAACTAAACGTGAATACAAATTTCAGCTCAATCGGTTGAACATTTACTTCAAAAATGGAATGCAAGATTCCACCCGAACAAACATAAGTTATAAAAGCTTGTAATATACATATAAGCAATAGTAAGTATAGTTATATCAATCTACGGGATCTCGGGTTGCTTTCTTACACACAACTAAACAATTTGCAGTAAAATATAAAATTTTGGTAGGGACAAAACAACTTAAGAACATGCTCAATTTAAATACATTTACTATTTTTTTTTAAACCGAAACTCTTCGAATCCACCCTATCTTCTTTTAACTTTTGGAGGTTCTCAATTCGACTGTATATTTTTTTTGTAAGTATGTTACGCGATCATTCTGCCAATTATGAATCGATTTTGATTATTTTTTTTTTGTTTGGTAGTTTATACCTCAGAGGTGATCCATTTAGATATTTTTAGAAATTGATTTAGCGCTTTTTGAGAAAATCAACAACAAACAAGATATACGCGGTGATTTTTTTTTTTCTAGCTTTGCATGCGTTTAAATTATAGAAATAAAAATAGAAATCATTTTATTGCTAAATATTCAGAACAATCACAATTATGGTAAATAAAATACATGCAAGAAATATTTGGCAATTGGAATATTTTCAGCGCTTAGACTGCACAATCTAAGGGTTTGTGCAGGGCTGGTTTTCAGCATACCCCATTCATCGATGTCAGGTGTTACTACGATAATAATATGTAATATGAAATATCGGGAATAATATGTCATGGTAGTCCTTTAACAATATTGTATTATTGCATATGTATACAGAAACACAGCTGTAACTGGCAACCCTATTTCCGATCGTCCAAAGATTCTCAAGCCATCCACGTGCTAATCAATGCATACCTACTCTTATAGCAATAACCAGGAATAATTAAAATTTATAATACGAGGTCGATTAGCTATTTCGCACCACAGAACAATCATAACACTGATACAAATGGCTGTGAGTGTGTCCAATATGCTGGCGGCAGGGTCCCGTAGTTTATTACCCGACTGCCAAGTTATGTTTTTCGCGCGTATCTTGAATGTATGTATATTATTTCTTTAGTACCTCGTATCTTCCAAACGGCTGGATGGATTTCGACCACAGAATAGTAATACGTTAATAAATAAATAACCAAATCTATAGAGGTATATATGGTATCAAAATGAAAGAAATACGTTTGTTTTACTAAACATTACATAAAGTAGGTTACATATTTCGGTACATGTTCACGTTTTTTCTTCATTTTAATACCATACTCTCTCTATATATATATTATGAACGCTTTCACGCCCACAGCTCCGCACTAAGCTTGATAACTTATGTTTTAGGGGCCGGAAACATTTACATTACACACACAAACACACCCAGAACCAGATACACTATTTTCTCATGGGGAGAAAACTTGTGCAATATTGTCGCAATGTCGTAAGGTAGTATTAAAATGTTAATTAGGTAATACATTTAATAATTTAATAATAATTTATACATCATCAAAAACTTAAGCTTAATTAAACAGATACATTACAAAATATGTTAGGTATGTATCTATATGTATATTAAACCTAGTTTTTTTATTTTCCCTATTTGCGCATGATGCAGCTATGTAGCCTGTATAGCTCAATCTCTCTTTATGACACTTATAGGGTCAAGTGAATAGCCAGCATTAGAACCATAGCCAAATGGCTATAGTGTTTCTAATGCCGTGTCCAAATGGACACGGAACCCTAATATGGTGCACGTTTGCGAAAACGCGATCTGCCTACTTTGTTAAGGCGTGAATTTTTATTGTGATATTATTATAGAGGTGGTGAAACGTGCTGGTACTCTTAATTTTTACCGAATTCCCAAAAAAAAAGGAGGCACTCAAGTCGACTGTATTTTTTTTTTATGTTTGTTACATCATAACTTCTCTTCACATGAGCCGATTTCGAAACATTTTTTTTTTTAGTTTGAAAGATGTTGCTTTCTAATTGGTCCCATTTAAATTTGATTAAGATCTGATCAGTAGTTCTTGTAATATCGTCAATAATGTCTATTTTGTGACGAATAATGCGTACTTTGACGATGTTCGGGTTTACCCGACATCAAAAGTTACCTCACAACTTCTTTCGTTGTGAGCCGATTTTGATGATTCTTTTTTTATTTGAAAGCTGGTGGATCAACGTTCCGATGATAAAGCGGTTAAGTCGGGTTTTTAAGCTTTGCTTGCGTTTATTTTTGTGTCATTGAGAGACGAGATGAGTAAGTCGCTCGTCTGATGGTTAGCGTCATGCTTACCCTTTACAGTTCAGTGCCACCTAAAGAACTTACATATATCGAACTTCTGTATGGCAAAGCGCTGCTCTCATCACCCAGAGATAGATAGATAGATATTACTTTATTGATCCACTTTATAAGATGAGATAAAACGAATGTAACAAACGAGCTTATGCGTAAAGTATCACAACAGGCGGCCTTATCACTAATAGCAATCTCTACTAGGTAAAGATATTAGATGATAAATCGCTTTAAGGCCTTTAATTTAACTGGAACCATTTCCCTTTAATCCAAAACACAGTAATGTTTGTACTCTACTGTTTGGCGGTTGAATGTCTGGTATTGGTGAGTTACTGCCCCAGGCGGATCTGCAAAAGAGTCTACTAAGCTACTACTTCATATACTTTTTACTTTACTAGCCATGCGCCGCGGCTTCGCCCGCTATTATCAAGTTGAGAAGTAGCTTATGTGTTAATCCTAGGTATAAAGCTATGAAATTTGGAATGTTCCAAATTTCATCCAAATCCGTTCAGCCGTTAAAGCGTGAAGAGGGGACAAACATACATACACACTAACACACTTACACACAAACTTTCGGATTTATAATATTAGTAGGATAACAAAACGTAAACATAAACACTTCCACACTTACAGCCCGCACACTAAATTCGAAAGATTTTTTTAGTGAGTGCCGACAATATTCACATTACACACAAAATCAGATCCAGAACCAGAAACAAAAATTATCCTTTGGCAGAAAGTTTGTGTTTCCACTGGGAATCGAACCCGATACCCGCTGATTAGAATGCGGACGCGCACCGAACTAAGCTATTGGACAGTTTTTCTACAGTTTTAAGCATCTTTTATCACAGATTACGTAATTCTTATAGAATTAACCGTATTGGTAATGTACGTTTTGGTTGATTTGAAACATTCCCACCACCATTAGCACCAATATTGGGAGTCTGTTCCGGATATCGATTATTTTTACATTGACGTTAAAATCGAACGATTTCCTTTTCCTATGAACAATCGAATCAACTGAACTTTCAACCGATCGACTGTCGTATCGACGCATCAATTCGAACAATCATAGTTTGACGACTAGAATAGACCTTTTTTATTCCCCATAAGCAAGCATTTGACCACAATCTCACCTGATGGAAAGTGATGATGCGGCCGAATATGTAACATGCATGCCTAAAAGGTACCTATTCACTCTTGACTTGAAAACTCCCAGATTATCATCGTTATTCTCACCTACCTAAGTATTTACCAAGTAAATCCTCAGTGTAAAGTGTATTCAGCATAATCCATATCCACGTGGTGTAATACGAGGAAGCCTGGGTGGTGAGACAGATGTGTAACGTCCGACACGTGCCGTGATATGTGCTGGGTGCTTGGCTGGGTGTGAATTATTATCACTACTTATCAGTGATTTGATATGATACATTGTTACACATGTTTTTTGTAATGTACTAGCTGTGCCCTGCAGTATTGCCCGCGTCGGTATAAAATAATTAAACGCAAGCAAAGTTTAAAAAAACCAACTTCACCGCTTTATCTTCGGAACCTTGATCAGATTTAATGTATTAAACACGCATTATTGACGATAACTAAAAAACAAGAGATCAGATCTTGATCAAATTTTAATGTGACCACATAAAAAGAACCAGCTTTCACATAAAAAAAAAACATCGAAATTGGCTCACAACGAAGGATGTTATGAGGTAACTTTTGAAGTCGGTAAAAACGAGAACATCGTCAATGTAGTCCACAGAATACGCTTTATTGATGATATTTCAATAACTACTGATCAGATCTTGATCAAATTTAAATGGGACCAATTGGAAAGAACATCTTTCAAACTAAAACAATTTTTTGAAATCCGTTCACGTGGAAAGAAGCTATGAGGTAACACACATAAAAGAAAAAAAAAACAGTCGACTTGAGTACCTCCTCCTTTTTTGTGAAGTCGGTAAGAAATATTTTGTGTCTGTCTTTTATGTTCGATAGCGAGGATGATAGCAATTGAATGTGTAGAAGAGAACACCCGGACATCCGGACAAAGCATTTTTGCCCAAGCTGAAACGGAGACGCTTCGCGCTCGGTTTCGGACAAAAATATACCTATTTTTCCATCTACAAAAAATACAGGTCCAGGTTTTAATTATGTACCACATATTAAACAAATTGAAATCAATTAGGTCAAATATGTATTGAAATCACGGATTTATTAGACAATTATTTGTTATTAAATCCATGATTGAAATTAAGTATATATCATTAGTAATTATTAGAAGAAAGTTCTTCAAGAATTAGCCAAACTCCGAGCATAACGTTCGTTAGCCAGAATATGGTGATTAAATGTTTTATTAGTTTTGGGTCTACAAACATAAGTCACTAAAATTAAACCACCAATCAATACTATTCTCGACAATAATAAATATTCTAGACAATTGTAAAATGGAAAAACAGTCCATTATTTTGTCAATAACACTGTGGTTATACAATTAGAGAGTGACAAAGGACTATCTCGGGTGCCTCTCGCTCTGACCGTTTTATCTCTTGTGAGCGCTTGGTCCCTTTGGGTAGTAAGTCTATGCTGCAAACTATGTGCATTTCAGCATAGAAAATAATATATTCTACCCGAACATTTCAGTGTCAAGAAATATGTACATATTATTACCATAGACTAAATAAGGGATTTTGTAAAAATGTTGATTTTGTAAAAATTTTCAAATCCTGTGATTCTTCGAGTGTAAATGTGTAATAATGGTGGATTATTAACCGTCAACACTTAGTGAACGTGCATAAGTGTAGGCAAATCATACAAAGTTGAAAAACGTGATTTTCACCTTCGCTCCAAAACTCCAATAAGAAGTTCTAGTAAAGTTTCTACCACTTTACTAAGGGCATGACTTTACTATGACTAGACCTTGACTCTTTTACTTGACTTTGACTGTGATTTGTGACTAGGACTTATAATATGAAATACACTTGAAATATTATATTTTCACTTGACACTGGCTAAATGCACAAGATTGCGAAGCCATAACTAAGAAGAAGAAGAAGACTAAATAAGAGACTTCTTATTTAGTCTAAGCTTATTACACGCTTTTATTTAGTTTCACCTGTCCCGATGTTTGTCATCAAATCTTGCAAATTAAATTTGATCCACTTTAAATTTGTGTTTAAATTTTACATACATGTGTAAATCGCGTGACAATGCAATATTATGATGATATGGTGCTGATCTGACGATAGAGCTGGAAGGTGGCCAAAGGAACTTCGCAATGAAACGACACAACCTCATCGAGTTTGAGCTCATTTGAATCGTCTTGACGAGTAGTTCGTCTTTCAATGGTAACCAGGGTCTGGTGATGGAACTGGAAGGTGGTCATAGGAACTCTGTAATGAAACGACGCAACCCCATCGAGTTTCGGCTCGTTTGATTCGTATTGACAAGTTCTCTGGTTACAAAACTTTTAGTCCTCTTTATTTACAACTTGTAAAAGCTTGATTTTAAACACTTTATAAAGTATGACTTGTTTTTCAAACTTAACTAGAGCCGGATTTAGCTGAGATAAGTGAGTAACAGCGGATGTAAATACAGTCGGATTCAGATACAGCTGTCTGACACAATAATGTCCAAATTGCACTAAACTATAGTTTTTGAAACAAGCACGTGCGCAAGCCACGTGTTCATCCCACGTGTTTGCTGACATAATTAAGTGACACCGATCCATCCTCA
Source organism: Lomographa bimaculata (assembly GCA_948107665.1). Taxonomy (NCBI): domain Eukaryota; kingdom Metazoa; phylum Arthropoda; class Insecta; order Lepidoptera; family Geometridae; genus Lomographa; species Lomographa bimaculata. The sequence goes on along the minus strand of OX403604.1, from coordinate 7,571,636 downwards.
TTATAATGCAATTCGATATAACACAAGATACAATTTCATCGTTTTGTTGTTAACCGACGATGTAACAGTTAAAAAGAACGTAGGTAATTTATAAATTTTATTTCAGCTTCATAATAACATTTCTCTTGTTTTTTCCATTTCGTGTGGGGTCACCACATATGGCACTACAGTTATTATTTTAAAAATTACAATACAATAACTCTTTATAGTCACCAAATGATAAATAAAACAAACAGAGTAACTTACTAGTATAAAAATAGATGCAATGGGCGGTCTATTATATTGCCATATATTAACAAGAGCGATCTCTTCCAGACAACCTTTGCATGGAAATATAAATGAAAAGTGAGTGCAAAAGATGGTGGTGGGATAAAAAGAATGAAATAATTAAAAAAAATATTAAATAAGTACTCAGAATTGTAAGTCTAAGTTAAAAAAATAGTCACAAAAGCGTAAATCTAACATCCTTAAATAAACATAAACGCTTTCACACTCACAGTCTCATACTAAATTAAATGACTTGTGTCGTGGGTGCCGGAAACATTCACATCACACACATAATCACAACCAGAACCAGAAATACAACTTTTCCTCGGGGAGAAAACTTGTGTTTCCGCCGGGAATCGAACCCGATACTCCCGTCCCCTGTTTAGAAGGCGAACGCTCAATCAACTAAGCCAAAAGGCAGTTCGTTCCATTTGTCGAGCTGACGTAACTAGTGTTAGTCCGAGTAGTCGTGTCACGTTGCATAGTCTGCCATGTCTGGGGTCTCGGTAAAACTTTGTGCAAATAAAACTGGAGCCGAGTAAACAGCATTAAGTGTAATCATAATTAATATTTATTCGTTTCCAGTGCACAAGACCACGTGTAAAAACTTGTCAACTTAGTAATAGTAACATTATATTACGTTCACCTTTGTAAGTTATGAATAAAGTTACATAATCCTATTATACTAGTGGTACTGTGACCTAAAGACCTCGTGTATTTTAAAATGGAAAAAATATTTTTTTTTAACGTTTTCAACCCCCATTATAGTCTGTAAGTATTTGACCAATGTATGTTACCAGTGATGACATATGGAACCGAAACGTGGCCTCTTACTGTGGGCCTTATAAATAAGCTCAAAGTCACACTGGAAAGGGAGCTATGGAATGGGCTATGCTCGGGGTTTCTCTACGTGATCGAATCAGGAATGAGGAGATCCGTAGACGAACGAAAGTCACCGACATATCCCGGCGGATTAGCAAGTTGAAGTGGCAATGGGCAGGGCACATAGTACGCAGAACGGATGGCCGATGGGGCTGAAAGGTTCTGGAATGGATGCCACGGACTGGCAAGCGCAGTATCGGAAGACCGCCCACAAGGTGGATGCACGACATAATGAAGACGCTGGATGCAGGCCGCTAAAAACAGTTCTTTTTGGAGATCTTTGGGGTAGGCCTATATCCAGCAGTGGATTTCTTGCGAGTGAGATGATGATGAACCCCAATTACCTATATCTCCGCCGTTTAAAAAAAACCAAAATCTCAATAGACAAAAAATTACATATTTATAGAACCTGCTTACAAAATGAAACGCGATTTGTAGAGGAGAACAACCGGAAATCCGTCGAACATACGAAAGCAATTTTGTGACGCTTTGCTCGCGTTACGCTCTCGCTCGGTCAATTACAAAACTTAACTAGCTACATGTCAATAAGAATTGGCATACCTAAGCATTAGAACCGGTTTAATAAAATAAACCTTTTTTGACCGACTTTTTTTTATTTATTTTTTTATTTGTGTTACTCACCTCATAAATTCACTCCACGTGAGCCGATTTCGAAAAAAATGTTTAGTTTGATGGATGTTGCTTTCAAATTGGTCCCATTCAAATTTGATCAAGATCTGATCAGTAGTTCTTGAAATATCGTCAAAATTGCCTATTTTGTCGACTACTTTAACGATGTTCTCGTTTAACCGACTTCAAAAGTTACCTCATAACTTCTTTCGTTGTGAGCCGATTTTGATGATTATTTTTTTATTTGAAAGCTGGTGCTTTTCACGTGGTCCCTTTGAAATTTTTACAACTCTAGTTTTTGAGTTATAGTCAATAATGCGTGTTTAATACATTAAATCTGATTAAGGTTCGTCGGTTTTTTTTAAGCTTTGCTTGCGTTTGATTATTTATTACCTAGTTACAATACTAGGTGGTTCTAGTCTTCATTCGATTTTTACCAGAAATTATGGAAATTTACCTCACCCTATGTTATTTTACAAAATCCAAGTGAGAGCAATTAAATTTCTAGTTCTATAAATTATCGTTCAGCGCAAACATAATAACATATATAGATACTATTCCAAAACGGAGTGGAGAACATTATAATTCGTGACTAATTAATTTCATTCAATAAAATTGAAAAACACGTGCATTCACTGTGGACACGTGTACAATTTCATAAATAAAAATATTTCAGATATTAAGAATTTAAATTAATTCACTAAAATATTATGGTATTACACTGATCTTGGTATTTAATAATTTGAGTTCTCCTATTTTGCCGTTACTCGGCAAGTGGATTTAGTCATATTTTAATAAACTAGGTGATACAATTCAACATGTAGTAGAAATTAACCTTATTTCTTAGGATTTTTGTCAATTCAGAATAGAAACTGATCGCTACAGAGACATTGACGTAATAATGTAAATATAATACAAATATTTTCACACTCGCAGCCCCACACTAAGTCCAATGACTTGTGTCATTGGACTTAGTGTGGGGGTGCGAGCGAGAGGGTGCCGGAAACATTCACATCACAATTACACCAAAAACCAGAAACAAATTTCCCTTGAGAGAAAACTTTGTTCCCACCGGGAACCCAATGGGTTATGCCACTGCGCTCCACGGCTATTGTTCTCAAACGATTAAATGTCAATACTTTATATCCACTGGGCTCCACCACGCTCGAAAGGCGGCTTACTAAGCTAACGGGAAGTTCGTAATAATTTGGGGTCAGAGTTCTAACAATAACGTATATTTATTTTAAAGTCTTCCCGGTGTGTCTCTTCGAGAAAAGGTTGCTCCAAATGATAACCTGTTCGAAAATCAAAAGAATAGTATCGTGAATCGTGAAACAATGACTAATAAATACTAATGTAATGCATAATATTTAGGTTTAACTGAGGATTGTTTTCTTCGTACGTCCTGTCTTTCGGTTTATAAATATGTGCTGACTATGATAACATTACACTATATTCAATAAGCTGAGCAGTATGGACACATATAATAACGAGCCAGCCACGGGCCACGGTAAATTTACAATGGGAACAGGTAATACTTTCAAAAAGATTTTTAACATCATGCTTTTACCAGTTGTCAATCAGAGACCTTGTTAGAACGAATCAAATGAACCCGATTCGATGGGTTTATCTTGTTTAGTTCAGCAGTTCCTACGGCCATTTTCCGTCTCCATTATCAGACCAGCTTCATAGTACCATATTTTTGCATTGTCACCGAATATACATAAGTATACCACATTTGAGTCCAATCGGACATCGGGAAGTGTGTCTAATTTAGCTTGCAAGATTTGTTTACCAAGAGATAGCCAACGGGGTTAGTGAAACTAAAACAAAGCTTGTGAAAACTGAAGTCAGATTGGCTGAAACTTGTATGTAAGAATTTTGCCAGGTTATTTGGTCTTCTGTTCCGTACCCCTGCGCGGGCGCAAAGGAGAGTTATGTGTTTAGCAATCCTGTATATTTGTTTAATTGTGGCTTTCTGCGTTATATTTTCCTACACGTTGCGGTATATGCGTGCGTGCACGTGAGAAGTCACGTGTCCGTGCTACCGTTAACTTTCACTGTGACGTATATCACCTACAATAACAATGATATTATTGAAATAGCTTTAAACAATGGGGAAACCGGCCTTATGCATGCATAAAGCAACAGCTGTGCATTCACTGTGCATACCTATTATGTGTCGATTTCTTCAAAATAAGTTTATTAAAGTTTTGAATTTTCTACGATGAAGTATGTAATTTTTTTATCTTTTAATTTTGTCTTCGCAATCTTGTGCTTTTAGCCAGTGTCAAGATCTAATATATTTTAAGTGTATTTCATATTAAAAGTCCTCGTAACAAGTCACAGTCAAAATTAAGTAAAAGAGTCAAGGTCCAGTCATAGTCAAGTCATGCCCTAGTAAAGTTGTAGAAACTTTACTAAAACTAGTATTGGAGTTTTGGAGCGAAGGCAAAAATTACGTTTTTCAACTTTGTATGATTTCCCTACACTTATGCACGTTTACTAAGTATTAACGGTTAATAATCCGCCATTATTACACATTAACACGGAAGAATCACAGGTTTTCGAAAATTATACAAAATCAGTAACGTCATTTTTCTAATTTCGCGGTTGCATGTGATGATTTAATGTCGTCTCTCAATTATATTTAAAAAAAATCTTATTATAAAATTATAAGCAAGGCGTGGGTAAACACTGAGATTGAGATAAATGCTTAAAACACTCCAAGCCGAACTTGTATGCAAGCCTTATCGCCTCTTCTGGAATAACATTTAGAAAACTCTACGCTGCAGAGTGTAGACTCTACATTCTTTGTCTAAAGTGTAGAGTATTGTTAGAATTTAACGACACAAATCGCGGCATTTGGCCTTGCACAACATACAAAATGTGAGGTAGGTCACGTTCACAAATAACAAACTACATATTTATCTTTGCTCGGAGCCGGGACCTATAAGTACATGCCATAGGAATGCAGTACAGATAAACCTAAATACATAACTAAGCTATGCGGCTTCGTTTAGTATCAAGGAGTTACAAACTGGTACAAACATACATAAACACACACTATGTATTACCAGAATGGCAGAAACGCGTGATTTATATGGAGCGTTTTTCTCTACATTCATAATAAAACCAAAATAAAAATATTCTTTAGGATCCGTGAGATATGAAACAGAACACATTCGTTTTAAAATAATCATTGAAAAAGTTAAGATCAAATGTAATGGAAACCACTTTGTTCAGTTACTATGTATTAGGATTAGGACACTGTGAAAGTATTTTGTTTACCTACCTAAGTATATTTCAAAGACGAAAAACATTTTGAGATGCATTTTCAACAGTTTATGCCGCGGCGCTCCAAGAAATAGTGAACGCTCCACGAGCACTTTTTCTGACTTTTAATTAAAATAATATAAGCCAGTACATTTATTCTACTGCGCTCTACGAGAAAATTGTTAAGTACAGACAGCAAGTAAAGCTCAAAAAAATTGTAGATGTATATGTACCTTATTTGAATAAAGACATAAAAAATCAAAGATCGTCACGCGTGGCCTTGCAAAACAGCCATCTTAGGATCTAATTAGATAATAATCAATTGTCTGTAGTTAAAAAAGTTGGTTGCATTGACATACATCTGGCCCATATATATGGATGAGGAGAACCGAAGACCGAGCTCAGAGGCGTTCATTAGAAAAGGCCTACGTCCAAAAGTGGTCAAACATAAACTGATGATGATAATAAAAAATACCAGTGACATTTTATAACTAGCCGTGCCCCACGGCTTCACCCGCGTTAATCAATTTAAACATTATTCTATGTGTCAATCTTAGATGTATCTAAGCTATGTATATTTTAAATTTTCTCCAAATCCGTTCAGCCGTTACAACGTGAAGGAAAACAAACATAGTTTCACACTTACAAACAAACTTTCGGATTGTTAATATTAGTGTGATAGACTACTAAATGGATTAAATATCATGCCGTAGATAAACTTACATAACTAGACTTTTTTATCTCTGATAAGCTAACGTTGACCACTATCTCACCTAAACATCGACAGACGACCCCGTTGGCGCAGTGGACAGGTGTCCGCCCTCTGCGCCGTGGGTCCTGGGTTCGATTCCCGGCAGGAGCACAAATTCCTTCCCAAGGGATATTTGTGCTTCTGGTTCTGGGTGTAATGTGTGTGTGATGTAAATGTTTCCGGCACCCACGATACAAGTCTTTGAACTTAGTGTGGGGCTGTGAGTGTGAATGCGTTAGTTTAGTTTTAGTTTTTATTATTTCCTAGAAGACCAAACTTTTTTTTTTTTTCCTAGAATACCCAAGTTATACCGTTCGGTGACAAAATGCGGGCAATGAGTTCCACTCCTTCGCAATGTTAGGCTATTTAATTAAAAATTAACTCGTGTAAGAACCAAATTAGTCACAATTTTTCGCATGGACTCATTATAAATATTTACACCAAATTTCGGCACGATCGCTTACACGTGCCATTTTGCTCAGTACTACCGGTAAATATAGATCCACGTCATTATTTTTGACGTAAATATGTTTTCATTTTAGACAATGTTCTATCTTTAATAACAAGATAGCAAAAAACGTAGGCGTTTGATATAAATTTGTAATCAGTTTCGGGAAAAAAAAAAAAATTTTTACAGTCCCGTTATCTATCGGTCAATAAAATCAAATCTTGCAAGCTAAATTAGACCCACTCCTTTTTTTTTTCCTTAGTTTTGGCTTCGCAATCTTATGCATTTAGCCAGTGTCAAGTGATAATATATTTCAAGTGTATTTCATATTATAGGCCCTAGTCACAAGTCACAGTCAAAGTCAAGTAAAAGAGTCAAGGTCCAGTCGTAGTCAAGTCATGCCCTAGTAAAGTGGTAGAAACTTTACTAGAACTTCTATTGGAGTTTTGGAGCGAAGGTGAAAATCACGTTTTTCAACTTTGTATGATTTACCTACACTTATGCACGTTTACTAAGTATTAACGGTTAATAATACACCATTATTACACATTAACACTCGAAGAATCACAGGTTTTGGAAAATTTTACAAAATCAACAACGCCATTTTTTCACTTTCGCGGCAAAACTCCTTAGACCCACTTCTTAGTATCCGATTGGACTCAAATTTGGTGTACTATGTATCATTGGTAACAATACAATGATCTTTATCATTGATCATAGTATTGTCACCAAAGATGCCATCGAGCTGGTCTGATGATGGTCGCAGGAACTTGAACTAAACAAGATAGAATAGAATAGAAAATCATTTATTGCTAAATATTTAAACAATCACATTATGGTACACAAAAGAAAAAAAAAATACATTCAAGAAATATTTGGCAATTGGAATATGTTCAGCGCTAAGACTGCACAAACTAAGGATTTGTGCAGGGCTGGTTTAGATACACTCATCGAATTAGGGCTCGTTTTTTTTTCTGGACAAGTTTTCTGGATATATAACTTTTCAGTAATTTTTTATTGGTTCAACTCGTTTAAGCTTGTTTTACTTTTAAAAGTATTTACTTGTTTTAATTCAGTGTTCGTTGTTTGTAACCAGTGGGCAGATTTGGTGACAGGATTTTAAAAACATGTGACATGATTTTTTAGATTTCTTTTTCTTGTAGTTACGATATTTTAACACCTCTTATTTATGTACAATCTGGTGCTTTAGGTATCTTACGTAACTAAATTAACATACCTTTTATTGTCTTAGTAATTATTGTTTTATGCTACTAAACTTATTATTGTAAGAAATTTTTTAATTAAAATATTTGTCATTTAGCGTCTAAATTATACATAAAGACAAATTATTTGCAGCAAAAAGAAACACAAGATTAAAACTGACAGAAGGGTACAAATTGTTTTTTTTTTTACATTTACAAGCGAATGTCTTTAAAGTTTCATAAAATATTTTAAGTTATAAATGTGACTTTAGGTAAAAAAATGGCAATGAAAAAATAATATTAATGAAAATACTAAGGGAACACCAATAGGAAAGTGGTAATATCTTCTTATCGAACAACAAAAATAAACATCTAATATTAATTATTAAAAAAAAGTTAGAAAAATTTAACCTCAACAGCTTTTCTCTATTGGACATCAAAAATAAAGGATAGAGATCTCAGTTTGGGGCGAACGACTAGTTATCAAAGGCTAATAATTACTGCCTCATTATAAGAACCTAATCACACGTTTACGGGTATCAACAACAAAGCAATAACAATAAAAACTAACAGGGTCGTCACTCACGTGGACCTAAAGTACGTCACGTGTTTTTTAACCGACAAGCATAACGCTGCAGCGTCAGCAGCCCTGACACAGTTCGATTAGATCGACGACTATACCGACAAATTAACATTTAGAACCATGCCAGTATAAGTATTCATAAACTTGTAGCAAATTTCACAAGAATGATTACCGTCTGTATAATGGTACGGTCCTAAAATGTCAAGTGAGTAGATGCGCAGTTGCACAGATCGGTGCTAGTTGTTGTTTCATTTGAATGAGAGGATATTATTGTATAGGATTTGTTTTTTTTTATTCTAAATATTTTATCTGTATACCAATGTGTAATAAATTCATTTTGGAGTCGCTATCTAGAACGTGAATCGACGCACGTGCTTGATGACCTACTTTCATTTTGTTCACGGATCTGCATAGATCGCCTTCGCCTCGAGGGGTCAATGGTCCTTATCTATTCTTATATGTATTATTTATTCTGTGACATTGTTTAAATATGAAAAAAAAATGCTGTGAATAATTAAACGCAAGCAAAGCTTTAAAAACCGACATCACCGCTTTATCTTCGGAACTTTGATCAGATTAGATGTACTAAATACGCATTATTGACGATATTTAACTACTGATCAGATCTTGATCAAATTGAAATGAAACCAATTAGAAAGCAACATCTTTCAAACAAAAACAAAATTCAAAATCGGTTCACGTGGAACGAAGTTATGACAAACATAATAAAAAAATACAGTCGACTTGAGTACCTCTTTTTTTGTGAAGTCGTTAGAAAAGACCTTTTATCAGCCTATCTTGTAAGTATATCTTGTTCTGTGGGATACAAGTTGGTTGTTTGGTTTATTCTGATTCATCAATTATCATCACAACTTCATATCACTCTTCACATTCATCAATAATTCTTGATATCTTTGTCTGTTTGTTATATTTTCATGACTAAAGTCTTAACTAACAGTATAACACGTTTCCTGTACATTATAATAGAATTAAATACAACCCAGTGAGTTCCCTGTAACTATTCGTAAAATTTTATTGATGTGCTCCTTTGCATTCTGTACAAAAATTTTAATAATTAGATCGTTTTGACTACTTTCTTGTCCACGCGTCCGAAATAAAATTTACGCACAACAAATTCACAAAATATATTATCTAATAATCTAGAATAGGTTGTGTGACTCGATAGGTATGCATGGACGGACAGCAAGAGACAATTTGCGAATCCAATTGGAGTGGATGAACAAGGAACGTGTTAAGTCATGCAGAAGGACTTAGGCTTATTTTACTCTAATTATTTATCATCATTAACAGATCCTTATTTACTATCTCTGCTGCAAACGGTTTCCATTCAAAAACTTCAGAACACCTAAGGAATAAGGTTATTTTTTGCTTAATTCAAATATAAACTGCTCGCATCAAAGATACGTTAGGTGTCAGAGAGAGGTCGGGGACACAGCTAGAAGATACATATTAGACTGTCTACTCAGAAATGAAAGTTTTGTTCTTTTAAGTTTTCAAATTGCTTTGAAGTGAGACGATCGTGAAGATAGAAATCGCTTCGCTTGCAAGTTAGGCTAGGACTGTAAAGTATCGCCCTGAAACCATGGACATATTAATAAATGTACACTTTCACACTCACAACTTGGCCGTTTGAACTACGGCTTAGGTGGGTGAAGGTTTTCTTTCTAAGCAGTGGTATCGGGTTCGATTCCCGGCGGGAACACTAATTTTCTCCCCAATGAAAATTTGTGTTTCTGGTTCTGGTTGTGATTGTGTGTTATGTGAATGTTTCCGGCACCCACGACACAAGTCATCGAACTAAGTGCGGGGCTGTGAGTGAAAAAGCGTTTATGTTATGTTTATGTTCACAGCCCCACAATATGTTCAATGACTTGTGTCATACAATCACATCCGGAACTGGAAACAAACTTCCAGGAGACAACGTGTCTTCCCACCGGGGATCGAACCCGTTACTGCTTAGAAGTACGGGCAGGTAATTGCATGCAACAAGCCAACACAAGCGACATCTCGTATTTTTCTAAAGGTACGTGTATAACAGGGTAAAATAAACCATGGGCTTTTTTTTGTTTAATTGCAAACAAAACACGTGATCGTTGTTTCCTAATGCTGGTAGCACGTTACTCGACTCCTGCCTTAGCCTAACAAAGCAAGGTGTTGTTTTGTCTTCAATGGTGTATCACAATCGTCTATAGAACAATGGCTGCTGATTAACAGGGTTTTGTTTTATGAATGTAGGTTTTTTTTCTTTTAATTTTGACTACGCAATCTTGTGCATTTAGCCAGTGTCAAGTGATAAAATATTTCAAGTGAATTTCATAATAAACGTACTCGTCACAAGTCTCAGTCAAAGTCAAGTAAAAGAGTGTCTACCACTTAACTAGGACGTGACTTGACTATGACTGGACCTTGACTATTTTACTTGACTTTGAATGTGACTTGTGACTAGGACTTTTAATACGAAATACACTTGATATATTATTACTTGACACTGGCAAATGCACAAGATTGCGAAGTCAAAATTAGAAGAAAAAAAACCATACAAACAAACAAAACAAACAAATAATATACAAGCGAATAATATTAAATTCTCAGAGTATGTGAAGCTGTGGCTAAAAATGGTAATTAAAAAAATGTTAATGAAAATATAAATGGTACCATTCATATTTTAATCAATATCATTCTGATCATCTTGATTCACTGGGATTTAAATGACAACGTAAAAACAACAAATCTCTCTTTTTAAATGTAAAAAAATAAAAATGGTCAGCTGTAGAACAGCTTTAGGCCAAAAAAATTGTAAAGCTATGGCAATAAAAATTTATAATAATATTCCAAAAGACATCAGGGAGCTCCCATTTCAATTATTTAAAAGAAAACTTCGGCGATGGGTAATTTAACGTTGTGTGTACACTATGAAAGAATTTTGGAATATTAAGGTACGACATTAAAATTCTAATAATTACTAATACAATTTATTTTTTTATATCAATATTATTTAATTACTTCCATTTTGTCATTTTTTCCTTGACATCATTAATAAATAAGACATAACTATATTCATAGTGATAAGTTAAGAACAATTATAAAATGTAATAATGTATTGGTAATTAATTAGGTAAAGTTAAATTCATTCAAATGTATATAATTAATGTATTAATGGGCGTATTTTTATTTTCTTGTACTAAATATGAAACCTCATTTTAATACTGTTTGAATATTTTTTTAAGATCATAAATATATGTATTATCTGAATATTAATATGTTTTTTAGGTAAAAACCATATCTTTTAAAATAAAACGTCTTTTAATGCGCTAGAGCTGATAAAATGCTCCATTGAGTTACGAAACATTAATAGATTTTTCATAAATTAAATAGGCCAGTAGTTATGAAATAATTTTTATATGGAACATATTCAGTCATTTCTACACTTATCTATTAAAATGTAAACCTTTAAACACAACATAAGCAATAATAATCTATAAATACTCTCCTTTGAGTTACAGTTTGGCCATAGTACTACATTTTTGTTTGTTAACAACGTATTTTAGGACAAATTAGCCAATAAAATCTAAGAAAATTTAAAAGAAAAAACATACATATTTATTTATTTGGTATTAATGGCACGTAAATTGAGGAACTGAATGAAATATCTTTAATTTATTATCACTAGATTTGGTAGACATCACTCAATAGAATTACGAAATAACTAAATGGAACCAGTAAAGCTTTGTTCACAACAAACACTTTTACTTAATAATACTTGTTCTGCTTTACAGTTTTCTCTAACTAAAACCTATAAAAACATACTTGGAGTAGTAATAGCAGTAAATTAAAATTATACAAAATAAAGAATTATGTAATAAACAAGTTTTAAACGTTAAAAAAAATAACTGAATTAAAAAAAAACAGTTTTGTGAATGCTTAGGAGACTACTCTCCTAGACATTCGTCACAAATGTAGTCATCGTAACCGTGATGGTTTGCTTCTGTCCCAGCACATTGTCTGCAGTACCAGGCTGAACAGCACATACATTTTCTACAAGATTGAAAAGGATTTTAGGCTGTACATTTACGGCATGCTACAGAACGTGAGACTACTGTTCTAATAGATCGAAATTTTCCTTTTGCCGTTGAACTTGTGTCAAATTTGACCTTTTTAGTTAGCTATCACCGTAATTTATTTCCATTAAATTTAGTCTATCATTATTAGACTATCTTTTTCACTTATATCCTCGCTTTCAACCTGGAATTAAAATAATAAAATGTTAATATAGATAAAATTAATGTTATATACAGAAACTAATTAATTGTTTTTAGTTTATATATTTTTTATTTTTTTATTTATTGTTATTAAGAGAATTGTTTCACAATAAAATTATAACTCTGAATTGCACCCGTACAAAGCTGGGGCGGGTCGCTAGTATATTTACAATTTGTACTCGCCCTTACCTTTCCATTGAGTTACAAATTCATTCCAATGCGTGAAATGTTTCTCAAAGGACGTAACGCATCCATGTGAGATAATAATACAAAAATTAATTTATAGATTATTGATTTTGCCTTTTCATAAATTTTGATTTAAATTAAGAGTATTAACCTTAATCTTCCTTAAAAACAGAACAAATACACTATAGAAATTAGTCTTACCTTGAATTTGCCTTGAATTATACCGTAAATCAGTGGAAGATTTCGACTGCACCAAACTAACGACCACACCTTTTGGCTTCTCGTCACGGTATACAACATAGCTGATAGTTTTGACGCTTTAAGCTACTGTTGCCACATTGAAAAATATACTTACATCAAGTAGAAAATAATAAAATACTGCTAAAATTTACGTAACTCAATAGGAATTTTCCACTTAATCGATTTTGAGTAACAAGAAATAAACTAATATTTTGCATTACTTACGGTTGATATTTCCGTGTTAAGCATTATAAATGTCAAGAAATATATACCTGTCTTTGGATTCGGTAAAAATTTAAAGTTTTTGGCGGCAACAGTGACGTAAAAATAAGGATTAAACCCCTGTATTTAGTGAGTTACATAACATTTTCCTAGTTTCGACTACTTTCAGAATATCATAAAAAATATAATATAAGGAAAACCTCATAATAAAAATCATATTCTGATACAAAGATAAACACTTATCTTTATTTTTTATACACATCATGCATATTGATAATGATCATCAAAAAAATAATAGCACAAGTGACGTAACAGGTGAAATAATGCAAGGTACAAAGAAAAAAAAATACGCCCCTATAAATCGTTAAATTTTTGCATGCCAGTCTATGGTGAAACATGTCGTTCCAACTTTATAAAAACACCCAATTGTACCATGTTTCAAGCAAATAAATATTTTCATTTTCATTTTCAAATAAAATATCTCAAAATATTAAACATGAATATTACATTATTACACTACCTTCGTTAGCTAAATACTTAATAAAATTAGTTTTAAAATAATTTACTCAAAAAACGTAATAAATTTTACGCGATACGTTTCTCTACCTATATCCTTAAAATAAAATATATTACATTATTTGAAACAAGAAGGTCCTCGATACTTAGGCAAAACCATGAAGACTACTTATCTATTTTAAAGCAGACCATTTGGAAAACAACTTCAAGAAAACGACAAGATGCGAAAAGTTTAATGAAAACTCGACACTGGCCATGCACAAGACGTGCGGAGCCAACTCTCTCGATAAAGAGAGAAAGAAAAAAAAACGTAATTAACGATTGAATTTATAACTACTTGATTAAATCTAGGTGAATTTCTACTAAGTCTTAGTATACAGACTAGAAACACATTCTGGTAAATTACCGTTTGACCTCTATCTCACTATGGTGTTAATTCATGTGTTCGATGATGATAAATACGCTAGGCCAATTATTTAAAGAGTACACACTCACACACATACACACAATATGCCACCCAGATAGTGGTAATATTGTAAAAACCGTTTATCAGTTCCCTTTGGAAGGAAACAGCTACCTACAAGCAGCGATGCTTAGTGTAGGTTCTGTGATAATATGTAGGTATCTAGATGTGAGTAGAAATTGTTGTAATATTAACATAAAAATATAGGTAATAGTTTTTGTATGCAATTACCTCTAATCAACGAGATGTTTTAATTTATGTGGATTGTACATGTTTTCTGAAATGTCTACGCAAGGACATCGCCATAGACAAGCGTTACGTAACAGCAAGAAATGCAATTCGTAAACAACACCATTATCCCTTTTGCAATTCAATTTCCCCGTTCAAGAACCTGCAAATACTTGAAAGAATTAATATATTTCCATTCGCAATGTTCTATTTACGTCGGCCGCAGTAGCGAGAGTTGCAACGGGCGAGGTTGCCGACCCGCACAACTAGGTCGCAAGCCACGTGCCCGCTCACTCACGTGGCAGCTTCCCTAGCTGCCTTATGCACCGCTCTACTATACAATACTCTGTGGCTGTAAGAAAGTGTCTAATTGGTTTTGGCGCGAAAGTGGAAAAAATTTCAATGTCAATTTCGTATTGATTTTTTAGTACATAGATTTCAATGCGTAATAATGATGGATTATTTTGTATATTATTGACGTTAATAATATAGTTGGTGAACCGACATGAAGAGTAAAGGCAAACCATATTATGAATTTGAAAAACGTGATTATCGTTTTTGCTTAAAAACTCCTAGACATTTTAGTATAGTTTCGCTTTACTGGGGTATGACTATGACTGGTCTATAACTCTTTTTCTTGACTTTGACTGTGACTTATGACTAGGACTTTTAATATGAAATACACATGAAATATATTATTACTTGACCTTAACACACTGGCTAAATGCACAAGATCGCGAAGCCAAAATTAAAAAAAAACCTACTTTTTTTGAAGTCGGTTGATTATACCAAAATAAATAAATCTAGTATGATTTTATCTCATAAAAAGACAAAATAAGACGGCCTTAAAAACGTTTTGAATGACTTTAAATTATTTAATATTTATTTATTATCCATTTATTTAACATTTAATTTCAAAAACGTATTTATATTCATCTATTGCAATCTGTAATAGTAACATACAGGTGTTTTTTAGGGTTCCGTACTCAAAGGGTAAAACGGGACCCTATTATTAAGACGCTGTCCGTCCGTCTGTCACTAGGCTGTATCTCACGAACCGTGATAGTTAGAAAGTTGAAATTTTCACAGATAATGTATTTATGTTGCCTCTATAACAACGAATACTAAAAAAAACAGAATAAAATAAGTATTTAAGGAAATTGTTAAACAACAAACGTGATTTTTGCTCATTTTTGCACGATATTTATAACGGCAACAGACGCTTGAAATATTCACAGAACACATAGTTAAATAAAATTAAAAAGTATTTATTGCCAGAAACCAGAAACATTTTTCCTTATATTCTACAATACAATATAACGTATGCCTATATTCATACAATAAAAAAAAACAATTAAATTATACAGATAAATAAGATACAGTTACATAATTATAAAATAGTTACATTCATAGTTATAGACAAAAACAATAGTGGTTGGCAATAGGAGTATGATCAGCTCTTTTTTGCGTAAACTTAATATATAAATAGCTTACGCATGGCTGGTTTTCAGCATATACCTTGCTCGAGCTAAGATGGTTGTCGAGCCGAAAAAAGTAGTAGTTATATATTCACTTTAAAAATAATTAATTACATTAAAATAAATCAAATATCTTAGGGGGCATACAATACAACAGTCATGATTTTTTTTTAACTCGCACTTGGCCTGTTTTTTAACCTACAGTTCTCTATAGTCCCAGTGGGGCACCGCAAAAATAATAGAAGAGAGGAGGACTGCTAGGTTTTGTTTACAAATAAGAAGAAAGATAAATTATACTAGGCAATAATTATTATATAATTGTAGTGTTTATTAATTTTGGTATATCTAGTATTATTCGATTTAATGTTATCACAGAAAATATTTATGATTATTGCTATTAGATTGATAAAAAAAACACAACATCTAGTATTGCTGACTAATAATTTTGGAAACTAGATGGTACATAAATACGTAGATAGATACATAATCCAGGCTTCTCGACATAAGATATAATCCTACCTTTATTTTCTTTTATTCAGAGATAAGCAAACGCTTGCCCACTACCTCACCTGATGGAAAGCGACGATGTGGTCGACGATGGAGCCTAGATACCTAGAAGATACCTAACCACTCGTGACTTGAAGATATTGTACTTATCAGGAACTGCTGACTCAGGTAAGGAGTTCCATTCTTTTTCAGTACGTACCTTTGACAAGACTCTAGAAGGAACGAAATAAATAGGTCGCTCAACGCCTATCTTCAAACGGTTTGATACCAAGTGCGGCATCACGTTGAACAGTCAACTAATCTATGACAATTTGGCTGCCCGTCCACGTGATATAGTTCATTCAATGATGTAAACAAGCTCACGTGTCCTAGCCGAAATGTGATTGCAGCGTGACGTCATCATTGTTTGTCTAGGGAATTTTAACAGAGTTTTATTACTATAACTGTCTGCCTATGCATATTGTCGAAATAGCTACTTTAAATATTTTTAAGACAAAACTTAAGCAGTGGCTAACAAAAAAAGTATTTTATAATATCAGAGAATTTTTAAATAGAGATAAATCTACTGACATTTAATTTTAATATTGATATAGCATAGATACGCATGTAAAATAATTTGTAATTAGTTATATGATTATCAATAATTATTTCCTAGACATATATTCTATTTTATTATATTTATGACATTATCTATATTTAATTTTTTTATTTTATTGATAATATGTGTAATGGGAATTACAAATTATTTAAAATATAGGCAAGCATGCTTATTTGATTGATAATAAAGAATGTATTTTAATTTGCTGTTATATTAACATAAATGCTGAATATTGAATGCCCAATGTGGGTAGACTGACATAACTATGTATTGCACTAACATCTAGCATAAAATATTGTATACTCAGTCTTTCAATAAATGTTTCTTGAATCTTGAATCCTGAATCTATTTGTTGGGCGAAAAATACGGTCTTCAGGTGTAATAAAGGTCCGTCAACTTCAATTTTTTTTCTATCGACTTCACAAAGAAGGAGGAGGTACTCAAATCGATTTTTTTTTTGTGTATTACCTCATAACTTCGTTCCACGCACAGATCAGAAACTAAAGGGTTCCACGTGAACCGATTTTGAACATTTTTTTTTCGTTTGAAAGATGTTGCTTTCTAATTGGCCCCATTTAAATTTGATCAAGATCTGATCAGTAGTTCTTGAAATATTGTCAATAATGCGTGTTTAGTACATCTAATCTGATCTAAGTCCCGAAGACAAAGCGGTGAAGTCGGTTTTTTTAAAGCTTTGCTTGCGATATTCACAAAAAGACCCTAAGAGGCACAAATGAAAGTTAATGACTACTATCAGATTCACAAAATTACAGTCATATCGAGAAGAATCAAGCAAAAAACTAGGCGTCGAATTTTAAAAAATTTTTCATCTTTCTTAAACTAACAACTCATTAAAAAAGCTTTTTAACATTAGCTGCAGGTGTAACCCGACCATAATAATCTTCAGTAATCAGCGTATTAATTATTATTATGATAGGTGTCGTAAATAATCAAAAACCTGTTATATATAAGAAGGATATACTATAGCAACACGTGTCGTCAAACAGAATAGTATACGTAGCGCATACCTATACCGACGTCACGTAGTGATATCAAGTAAACAACACAATGATGTAGTTAATTGTACTTATCTATATATATATGTATATAAATAGTAATTATTTTGTTTATCTTAATGCATTATTATAAAGTTTGCGTAACTATGTGGTACACCTGAGTCCCAATACATTTTGCTATCTCCTCTCCATCCAAAGGTTGTCTAGAAGAGATCGCTTTAAGCGATAAGACCGCCTATTGTACTAGCCTAAGTTAGTTTCAATGTATTTAATGTATTTTGCTTTATTTCTGGTGTAAAATAAAGAGTTATCTATCTATATAATAATTAAAATACAAGCAGAGCTTAAAAAACCGACTTCATCACTCATATTTCAGTTTTGGCTTGACCGATTTTGATAAAATTTAGATGGTCCCATATAAATAGCTCTGAAGTATATTCTTCCAAACAAAAAAAACCATTAAAATCGATCCATAATTGGCGGAGTTATCGCGAAACATACAAACAAAAAAAACACATACAATCGAATTGAGAACCTCCTTTTTTTTAAGTTGGTTGAAAATTAATCTCTATTTTCCTTGGTCATCGCATCACGTGTGAACGGATGGAACAATCTCGCTAATTCTTTTTTGTTGTGTTAATTATTGTCAGGAGAAGAAAGTTATATCCCGGAATTACCGTGGGTTCGGGACTTACGCGGGTAAAACCGCGGGCGCAGCTAGTATATGTATAATATTAATATATATATTCTTTTCTATGATATTAATAGGCTGACCAGCCCTGGTTTCGTGTGCGGTGAAAAATAAATACTGGCAGTGGGTTGAGCACTTGAGTCGACTATAAGCTATGTGCCTTGAAGGTAATTTAGGCCTTTGCTGTATAATGGAAATATAGCCACCTAGCTGCAGACTTGATTTGCCGGCATGCGTTGCAATGCCACGTAAAAAAAAGTATTTTACCTCTTTTTTACCGGATTCACAAAAAAGGAGGAGACCGTACTCAAGTCGAATGTATTTTTTTATTTTTTTATTTGTGTTACCTCATAACTTATTTCCCCGTGATACGATTTCGAATATTTTCTTTTAGTTTGAATGATGTTGCTTTCCAATAGGTCCCATTGGCAACTAAAACTACGGGCCAATTGCCTATATTTCCTAAAACTAAACTAAAACTTTGTACAGCAAAGTACTTAGTTACCTTTTTTCATTTTCATTTTCACCTACAAGAAATCGAGCTTATAGGTAACTCAAGTGCTCAAGCCCACTACCAGTGGGTAGCGTTCCCATCATCATTGGCAACTTGGCCTAAACGTCGAAATAGTTTGTACTAAAATTTCCATGGAGCTATGTCGACTAAGTTTTATTTGGTAGAGCTCAGTGGATTCAATGTATGGACATTCAATCGTTTGAGAACAATAGCCACAATTTTTGTTCGAATCGCGAAAATTTAAAGTTAAAATTGTGTAGTCATTTTATTTATAGCACAGGTGCAATGTTTTCTTTACAAAAACGTAATTTGCAACATTCGAATTCTAACGTGCGCTGGCATGTGGAATACTGAAACGGCGCGCGGCGCGGGCGACAACGTGACCCGTAGGGATGTCATACCTGAATTTACGGTGAATTAATTCCCTAATCACATCTTGCCATGGTTTTCTTACACATAACCTTGTTATATATATGTGATAATACATAGACAAATGATAAACTATTCTCGTACAAAACTTCAATTTTGTAGTATCTTTTTTATAGCTCAGGCGCAATACGTCTTCTTAACAAATACGTTATTGCAACATTCGAATCCTAACGTGCGCTGGCATGTGGAATACTGAAACGGCGGCGCGGCGACAACGGGACGTGCAGGGATGTCACACTTGAATATTTTCGGTATTTATTAACAAACAAATGCAAACGTATTTTTTATAAAAGCTATATACTATTTGACTACTATCTCACCTGATGGAAAGTGAAGATGCGACCGAAGATGTAGCATACTTGCCTAAAAGATACCTATTCACTCTTGATTGAAGACACCCAAATTATACCGTTCGGGGAACAAAGACAAGGGCAATCAGTTTCAGTCTTTCGCAGTACGGATGAGGAACGTAAGGCGAAACGGAAGTATGACAACAGTATTCAAACTCACAGTCTCCAGGTGTCCCAGAAACATTAACACATCATACACATAATCACACCCAGATGCACAAATGTCTTGAGAAGGAAAATTGTTCTTCTGCCGACAATCGAATCCAGGAGCCACGGTGTAGAGCGCGGTAACTTTTAATATTATCTGATTATTTTTTTATTATCTATTTCAAATAGAGTAACAATTAGATTAACATTCATGAGTGCCTCTTTGGGGTTAATGTGAATAATCCATTTTGAATTCGGATTTGGATTTTTGATATTGAAAAATATGAAATTTTCGGCACAAAATTAATATAGTTAATTAAGAGGTATGTGATAAATTGATAAAATATAAACGATTGACAAATTTTACTGTCGTACAAAGCGTCAGTTTTGCAGTAATTATATTTATAACGCAGGTATAACACGCCTTGTGCTAAAACGCAACTTTCAACATTCGAACGTCAACGTGCGCTGGCATGTGAACCGGGCGGCGGCAACGTGACCCAGGGATGTCACACCTGAATTTTTACGGTATACGTTATGTGTTTAGATATTGCAATATCAGTGTTCGTGTTATTCTATATACCTACTTAAGATGTACGTGATAGATTGATAAACAAGACGAGAGTTCGAAATTTAAAACCCGACTACAAGTACGACAGGGCTTCTTAAAGATAAAAAAACTCGATAAATTTGTTAAATTAACAACATAAACTATTGACACACTTTATCGTTAGACATAGTAAATTTTGCAGTAATTTTATTTACATAATTATAAAATATAATTTATATAATTTTGACCAACCTGCATGTAAACATTTCACTTGTATGCAAACGCATATTTTACAAATAAATGATCTATATTTTGTAATTAAGTTGATTGTATAAAATTTGCATTTGTGTTAATTCCGGGTATAAATAAGTTATGTATATTCCAAATCCGTTCAGTCGTTACAGCATGAAAAGAAAACAAACACGCATACATGCACACAAACTTTTGCATTTAGTGTGATTCGGGTGCAATACGCCTTGTGTACACAATTTACGTAACTTTCAACATAATCGCTAACGTGCGCTGCCATGTGGAATAACTGAACCGGTGACAACGTGACCCAGGGATGTCACACCTGATAATTTACATTATCAACATCCTGTATTTTGATGTTGTTTTTTGAAATTGCTTTATCAGTGACTACAATATATAAAAACAAACAAAGCACACTCGCAGTCTCACACTAAATTTAAAGACTTGTTTTGTGGGTGGCGCATTTTATACGAAATTTACGTAACTTTCAACATTCGATCGCTAACGTGCGCTGCCTTGTAGAATACTAAACTGGTGACAACGTGACGCAGGGTTGTCACACCTGATAATTAACATTATCACATGTATTATGATGATGATTTTTGACATAGCTTTGTCAGTGACAACAACATATAAAAACAAAAAAGTACACTCACAGTCCCACACTAAATGCAAAGACTTATTTCGTGGGTGCCGCATTTTATAATTAATTAAGGCTGTAATTTTGCGAATCTGGCAGTACAGTCATTAACTTTCATGAGTGCCTCTTTGGGGCCATGTGAATAAACGATTTTGAATTTGAATTAAATACATGTCCCTTGAGAGGAAATTGAGCTGCTGCCAAAAAAAGGTTTTTTTTTATACTAAGATAGGAAAGAAGACAAGCAATACGCTCACCTGATGGTAAACGATATCTGATTTCACACGTCTTTACATTACGCATACTTTTTTTTAAATTCTCGATAGGCAAGCATTTGACCACTATCTCATCTGATGGAAAGTGATGATGTGGTAGAATATGGAGCATGCTTGATCTAACTTTTTTGTAACACACAAATTTACAATAAATCTATCTTTATTTATTTCTATTTATACTTCCACCAACCAACTGCAACGTGACTGAAAAGTCAGAAAAACAGTTTTAAATTCTATAAAAAAACATGACCACTTTGATTTTGAGATCACGCGGAAGCAAATGTGGAGCTTAGAGCGTTCAGACGCTTGTTGAATTCCATTATATTGAATGTATTACCTCGTCTATTTCATAGATTTATGTATTTGAGAAGAGAGTTATTTAAACCATTTGGATCCGTGGGGACCGGGAGCTAATTCTATTTTCAAAAGTTAGTAATGAGAGGACTTAAAGAATGGTAGTAGTACTTACTTGTTTGGCTCAATGCACATAATGGGTCGCGACTAGAGCAAAAGTTTACTATGGTTTATATTGATGTGTGACCTAAAAATAAGTCGTTATTAGTAAGTAAAACTAGGACTTAGTTTTACAATATAAATATTTAAATTATAAAAAGGTTAAAGATGGTTTAGACGATCTTTAACTTCCGGCAGTGCCCAAAATGCTTGCTGCATTACGCTGTATATACAAAGCAAAGCTTATTCTGCCCCAAATACAATCCAACATTTTGGTCATGTGCCGAATTAATCGTATTATGTGAGTATTTAAAATTAACATTCAAAATCAAAATCGCTTATGGACAAGGGCCCCAAAGAGGCGCTTATGAAAGTTAATGACTCTACTGTCAGATTCGCTAAATTACAGCCGCATTCATGTGTCTGCTACGTCCCAGGGGTTCCGCTTGGAGTTTATCTGCCCTGCTTAGCAGGATGCGCGTTCGCCTTCTAAGCTGGGTATCGGGTTCGATTCTCGGCGGGAAAACGATTTTTCTCTTCAAGGCAAATTTGTCTGGTTCTGGTTGTGATTATGTGTGTGATGTGAATGTTACCGGCATATATGACACAAGCTATCGAATTTACAGTGGAAGCTGTGAGTGTGAAAACTTTTATATTCAGACTGGTCTAAAATTTAAAAAAATGTGGTTTGGTTTTGTGCTTTCCAGTACATACCAGTGTCTGTTGGTGGCATTTTTATTATCAATGTCAGATGTAAAGGGTTTCGTAGAAAAAAAGAAGTCGGTTTTTTTTAACTATTATTTATTTTGTTACTTGCGACAGCCCTGACACTTTCTCAATCTTTAGTTGAGTAATATGGTTTAAGTATGGTAGTTAAAACAATAGGTTGTGTAAGAATGTTTTTCTAAAATAGCACTATTATGATATGTTCTGTGTATAAATTACTGCTTATTTTAAGTGGGCAACAATAAAATTATTATTGAAAATAATGTTTTTATGTTATATTCTGAAGACAACTTACATAATTATTATATACCTACTATAAGTAGAACTGTGTGCGGAAGACCTCGCGCATTTTTCAAAATGGCTGAAATATGTGTCTTCGCCATTTTGAAATATTGTTAATAACCGAATTGAGAAAAAAATAACACAACCTGTGCACAAAATTTCTCAAGAATCCGTTGAGATATGCGACCTGTAGAGGAGAATAACCGGAAATCCGGACATACGAAAGCAGTTTTGCCCAAGCTGATACGGAAACGATCGCACGGTAAATTACGTATGACATGTAAGCATATCTGACGGATAGGCGGTAAGTGTATGCTGGGTTTTTATCGCAAAATGGAAAATTACCTACATATTTTTATCTAAAACTTGTGATTTGTCAGGTGTTAATGTGTAATAATGTTGGATAATTGACCGTTAACAGTTAATGAACGTGCACGATTGCAGGCAAATCATTTTCTCATGGTGTTGGTCGTCATTTCGTATTGTGCACTCGCTTCTCGATTTCTCGCCAACTGTGTCTATTTGAGGTCATCTAGATACACTCATGCAAAGGGACGCCCATAGCCGATGAGATCTGATCGGTCCAACGCATGGGTGACCTTCCGAGTGGTCTAGCGCCCTCCATTCTACCCTGCACGGCAAAATCATACAAAAATAATACAGAGTTGGAAAACGAAATTTTCGTTTTATACCACTTTAGTATGACTTAACTATGACTGGGCAATGACTGGACCATTGCTGACCATTGCGAAGCGCGAACGAAGCATTTCCGCATCATCTTGGTCAAAGATACTTTCGTTTGTCCAGCGGATTTCCGGATGTTCACCTGTACATGTCGCATTTCTCCACTGATATACGTGAAATTTTGTGAGCAGGTTCAATATATAAGTAAACAAAACAAACACAAACAAACGCATTCACACTCACAGCCCCACACTAAGTTCAAAGACTTGTATCGTGGGTGCCGGAAACATTCACATCACACACACATTACACCCAGAACCAGAAGCACAAATATCCCTTGGGAAGGAATTTGTGCTCCTGCCGGGAATCGAACCCAGGACCCACGGCGCAGAGGGCAGACACCTGTCCACTGCGCCAACTGGGTCGTCATATAGAATAACAATAACATATAGAATAGATTTTTTTGCAATTTTTAATATATCACCACTTATATAATATATCCACACTTAGTTCGAACTTGTGCCATGGGCATTTGGCCGGATACATTCATACCACACAGTTAATCACACCCAGAACTAGAAACATCTAACAACTTCCTTGGGGAGAAAACTTTTTACGCATTTTTATCAATATTTATTCATTAAAATGTCCTTTAGGGAGGAAACTGGTGCTCCTGTCGGGAATCGAACCTTGAATCCACGGCGTAGAGACCTAGAACGCCAACTGGGTCGCCAATCTCAACTATGCATATACCTAAATAGCTGTATAAACGATGCTATTGAAGGCCCCTAGCTTCGATCTAATATGTTCAGTCAGACAACGTGACCAGCATCCTGCGGGAGCGATCATCCAATTACATTTAGGACTATCATACATTGTTTCAACGGATCCAATGCCGGTGTCTGCTTAGACTGTAGTACATTACACAATCCGGTACCTGTTGGTACCACATGTTAAAAAACGTGCTGTTCTGAGCACATGTTTTTCGAAGTCATAGCTGCGTGGCTGTATGCGTGATCTAGGATGTGGAAATGTTTTATTCAGTGAGTAATGTTCAATGACGTGTAGAAAGATTGAAGATGTTCTTTAGATGGCTGCTTAAGGTGGGTATCGGAAACTATTATACAGCATATTTTTTAAATTATCAGAAACTGTATAATAGTTTCCAATAACCACCTTAGGCAGCCATCTAAAGAACATCTTCAATCTTTCTACGCGTTTTTTTTTATACTCGATAGTCAAGCATTTGTCCACTATCTCACCTGATGGGAAGTAATGATGCTGCCGAATATGTAGCATGCTTGCCTAGAAGATATCTATTCACTCTTGACTTGAAGAGTCCGAGATTATACCGTTCGGGGAAAAAAAACGTCATGAAATGATGTCCCAAGACCATTTATGTCTTTCGTGGTACGGCTATTGCTAATTCTGTTTTATGATTTTACAAATAAATTATTGATCTTCTCTGCAAAGTTTAAGGTGTCATGTTCAACTGGCGTTGTGAAAATTGTGCTTCTGCCGGGAATAAAACCTAGCACGACTGGCGCAGATAGCAGAGTCCTACCGTACCAACTAGATCAACAAGTCACGAAGCGAATAAATAACTAAGTGCTCAAACCCACTGCCAGAAGGCTGCGTAGCCATCATGCTGGCAACATTGCCTTCTAAGTCGCAATACGTTAAGCCAAAAAAAAAGATATACAATCGACTTCAGTACCTCCTCATTTTGGGAAGTCGGTAATAAGTACCATCTGGATCACGTCGTTTAACCTTGCGTTTCGATATTTTTTTTGCAACTAGAATGAGCTCCCGATCCCCTCGGGCCTTGTGCGTCAACACTCAAATATGTAACCACTGCCGAGGGTAATATATGGTGTTGATAAAGATTAATTTCCTTTAAATATTAGGAAAGTGTGATTTACCGTGTACTAAGTACATTTAAATAGTTTTACTATTATTTTTCCCCAAAAAGAGCTCTGAAAGTGCCACGTGCCACATACGTACGGTGCTAATACCGTGTATGTAAGTATCTAAATGTTTGTAAAAGGGGAATAAAACAAATAACACTTAAAAATTTTGTAAACCGCTTGCCGAAGGAAAAGTGCCCAGAATACTGGCTACGTTTCCACGTTGAATAGCGATGCAAATTTTTTGTGCTAAATAAGAGCCAGCATTCTGGTCACTCGTCGCCTCGACTAAACGGTTGGATAAATATTTCAAATTTTCGTATGCACCCGGTCCCCAGGGTCCCAATGTTTCTACCCCAAATGGTACAAACATATAACCTCTATCAAGGTTGGAATATTTACGCTGTTTGAGATTTTCTGCTTTGTTTGGAGCCCTACGAGTATCTGACATTGTTATTATATTTATGAATAATATATGATTATTCATTTGTTCCTTTAAATCGTCCCAATTAATAAACTGATTGTAACGTGTAAGATATCGTTGAATTGTCTCAATTCTACGGATCTTTTGGGGTAGGTTTAAGTTTATAAAAAAAAAACTACATTTACCCCTCGTTCAAGCATACTCCCATTATATTATGTGTATATTTTTTTATGTATGTTACGTGATATTTCCGCTAATTATGAATCGATTTTGATTTTTTTTTTGTTTGGTAGATTATAATTCTGAGGTGGTCCCATATAAATTTTATCGAAGTAGGTTTTTTTAAGCTTTGCTTGCGTTTTATTATTCTTATTCGGAGTTGAATTCTCACACGTCGGTTCTGTTCCCTGACAATTAATTTGAACGGTAAGCATGATGTCAATTAAGGTCATCCAGGATTAACTCCAGATAATGAAACTTCAACAGTCAATAATAAAGAAAAAATGTTGTATAGATACTTATTCAATTATGATTACACATTCTAAAAGTCCCCATGGCTTCTACACCCATGGTTGGCTCAATAAAGCTTATTTTAATAATTAAACGCAAGCAAAGCTTAAAAGAAACTGACTTCACCGCTTTATCTTCGGAACTTTGATCAGATTAGATGTTCTAAACACGCATTATTGACGATATTTCAAGAACTACTTATCAGATCTTGATCAAATTTCAATGGGACCACATGAAAAGCACCAGCTTTCAAATAAAACAATCATCAAAATTGGCTCACAAAGAAAGAAGTTATCAGGTAACTTTTGAAGTCGGTTAAAACGAGCACATCGTCAATGGAGTCCACAGAGCACGCGTTATTGACGATATTTCAAGAACTAATGATAAATTTAAATGGGATCAATCGGAAAGCAATGGTGCTAATTCTGTTGAGCACCGAACTAACCTAAACTAAACTAAAAATAAACTAATTTTAATCAAAGAATACCTAAACGCTATTCTGATTTTACGTTGAACTGATTTTAAAAGTTGAAATGACAGGACTAAAATTGATTTTGACAGCAACCAAATTGAATTGTATTCACAAGAGCCGCAATCACATATTCCTCCATTATATACTTTGTAGGTCAGTATTTGCTTCATTCAGACTAATTTGAGTTTAAAATTTCTATTTTTAGTCTTAATTTGACGTAAAACATGCACATCAGAATAAGAATTTGGTCATTTTCACTAAATAGAGTAACTAAACTAACTTAGTCCTGTCAAACTTAATTTTAGTCTAATCTTGCATTTTCTGAATAGGTTATGGACTAAAGGAGGACTAAAACTAATTTTAGGCTAGTTTAGTCTAATTCTGGACAACAGAATCGGCACCATTGTATTTCAAACTAAAAAAAATAATTCGAAATCGTTTCACGTGGAAAGAAGTTATAAGGAAAAAAAAACTATGTGTATATAATGTACTACACATAGCACACATAGTTTTTTATTTACCATAATTGATTTTGCATGATAAGATGTAATTCCATTTTATAATATTAGTGTGAGAAGTCTCACACGGGTTGACATCCGTGGTACGCAATTTATTCGTATTATCCATTCAACCCACACTTCCTTAGACCGTTTCGTATCACGTTGGTGTCAAATGATTTGCATAAAACGTGCGCTTGCTGGCGTGTGTTCGAACATTTAAAAAATGGTGTCATTTAAAAAAAAACAAGTGGCAAATTCATAATTTTAATAATAAGCCCCAATTTCACCAAACTACATCACCTTTCGAATAAAAAAAACTTAATCAAATCGGTCCACCATGCTACAGCCAGATACACACCACAAACGTATAACACTCCTCTTTTTTGACAGCGGTCAAATATATCAAAAAGATCGAAAAAGGCTGACAGATTGAACAAACCAGCTGGTAGTAGATTTCTTGAAACTCTAAATCTAGTAGACCGGCGTCTCATTAGACATATCGATTTAAAACATAATTAAACACAATCAAAGCTTAAAAAAAACCGACTTCAACCGTTTTATCTTCGGAACTTTGATCAGATTAGATGTACTAAACACGCATTATTGACGATATTTCAAGACCTACGGATAAGATCTTGATCAAATTTAAATGGGACCAATTGGAAAGCAACATCGTTCTTTCATTTTCGGTTTATGTGGAACGAAGTTATGAAATAAACATGAAAAAAAAATACATTCGACTAGAATACCTCCTCCTTTTTGGTGAAGTCGGTAGAAAAGACAATAGGATAGAGATCTCCGTCATTATGAAAAAAATTCAAAAACTGAATCAACAACAAAATCTAATATATAAAATTCTCGTGTCACAGTTTTCGTTGCTATACTCCTCCGAAACGGCTTGACCGATTTTGATGAAATTTTTTGTGCTTATCCGGTATCTATGAGAATCGGCCAACATCTATTTTTCATCATCATCACTTTTCATCATTATCAACGCGGGTGAAACCGCGGGGCGCAGCTAGTTATGTATAAATACATATCGAACCTAAATTTGAATCGGTTGAATGCAACCTGTAGAGGAGAACCGGAAATCCGCCGGACATACGAAAGCAATTTTGCGTAAGCTAAAAAAGTGACGCTTCGTGCTCGCTCGGTTAATCAATAGCAGATAAGAGCAGATAAAAAAGAAATAAAAAATAAAATATTCCAAATTAAACTTCGTCAATTTTTTATAAAGCAATGTTATTATACCCTAAGTAAATATAATTATGGATGATAATATAAAATAGTTCTTATATCTATGAGTGATAAGTTATCTCATAAAAAAATTATGTATTTCTATCGTTAATATCTAAGTGAAAACGTTATATAATAAGAAAAAATGCTGTATATGTTTTATTTTTTTTATTTATTTATGACAGGCTAGTGTTTGACCACTATCTCACCTGATGGTAAGTGACGATGTGATCGAAGCTGGTAAACACACTAGACCTGGAATACGCAGGCTCTCAAGGATAACTGTCGGAATACCGTATTTGGCTTGGCGGCAGACTTTCAACTTGATGGTGGTAAGCTACTTTGGTAGCAAGCCAGGCGAGCAACTCACAAATTGCTCTACCACCTCTCAAATGTCACCTGATTAGCACCACCCGGGGACCACGTGTAGGGAGTCAGACTTAAGGGGTATCCTCCTACGGACGTGGGTGACTCAGCCCCCATGTATTTTGCTACACCCTTTTATACAGGGTACATGTCATTAGCTTACGTCCAAGTATGTAAATAACTATTGTTCATGTGTGCATTATTAAATAAATAAATAATAATAAACGAAATAATCCCTAATCTTCTGGATCCTGAGGTAGGTAATCCATTTAAGCCATTTTGTCCACACTACTCGGATCCGTGGTACCAAGTCACGTTGATAGCAATGCTTTGTACACAACGTGCGCTACCGTGTGCTCTGCCATTTCTCACAACAACAACGTATATAGTACTCGTATATACATACACATAATATGATGTTAATAGTACTCCTTACTAAACAACAAGTTATAACTTGTTTTTGTTTATTTGTCCAGATTAGTGGGCGCTTGAGGATTTTGCAGAATTCTTGTTACACAAATAACATAAACATAAACGCTTTCACACTCACAGTCCCACACTAAGTTCAATTACTTGTGTCGTGGGTCCCGGAAACATTCACATCACACACACAATTACAACCAGAACTTGAAACACAAATTTTCCTTGGGGAGAAAACTTGTGTTTCCGCCCGGGAATCGAACCCGATACCCCTGCTTAGAAGGCGGACGCCCAGTTCAAAGTAAGCAGTTAAAAGCCCGTAAAATCTCATTTTTTTAAATGCTAAATAGGCAAGCATTGACCATTATCTCACCTGATGGAAAGTGATGATGCGGTCGAAGATGTGACAAACTTGCCTAAAAGATACCTGGTCTATTTACTCTTGACTTGAAGACTCTCAGATTATACCCCTCGGGGAACAATGACGCATGCAATGAATTCCACTCCCTGTCTGTACGGATGATGAACGTAGAAGCAAAACGCTTTGAGCAAACCGGAGGTAAGTCAACTAAAATAATTTATACATTTATTTATTTATTAGTTTTGAATACCCGAAATATTTTTAATTATTGTAGGTATGTATAAGAACGTTTTATTTATTTATTTATTTATTTTATGGTTTACCAACGATTATTACATTAATTACATGTGTACATGAAAACTTGCTTAATTTTTTTAATACTAAATGCATAACCAATTAAAGGTAAACACCTCATGCAATTTTAAACGAAAAATTTAACGAAGCTAACATTTTAAAACAATTACAATACATTTTATTACATAAGTTACAAGGTAGTGTTCTCAATTAGAAACATGCCTGCCTGTTTTGTGATTGTATAGAGTCTACAATACAATGTAGAGTTAGTGCCTAGTTAATGTTTGTTTTACTTTAACACGTTATAATAAAAAAATACCCAAATAAAACTTTAATGCGTTCCCAATGAGTTAAAATTTAATGTAAATTTATGAGCTAATAAATATCTTATTATTAGCCAAAACAAAGTTCCTATATCGGCCACGTGACTTGCGCCTACGCAGCTATAGTTTAATATCCTGACAAGCCTTGGACTAGTACATATTCTGTGGCATTAGTGCCTCTTCTATAATTATTATTATGGCATCGTCATTGTCTGTCAAGCCTATTCACTGTTACATAATCTGTATTGATGACGAGTGAATCTATCTATATCTATAATGGTGCCGATTCTGTTGTCCAGAATTAGACTAAACTAGCCTAAAATTGGTTTTAGTCCTGCTTTAGTCCAAAACCTATTCAGAAAATGCAAGATTAGACTAAAATTAAGTTTGACAGGATTAAGTTAGTTTAGTTACTCTATTTAGTGAAAATGACCAAATTCTTATTCTGATGTACATGTTTTACTTCAAATTAAGACTAAAATTAGAAATTTTAAACTCAAATTAGTCTGTATGAAAAAGGTCTGGATTATTTTTAATGTGATCTCATACTTGAAAGAATAACACGTGCAATTAATGAAGCAAATACTGACCTACAAAGTATATAATGGAGGAATATGTGATTGCGGCTCTTGTGAATACAATTCAATTTGGTTGCTGTCAAAATCAATTTTAGTCCTGTCATTTCAACTTTTAAAAACAGTTCAACGTAAAATCAGAATAGCGTTTAGGTATTCTTTGATTAAAATTAGTTTATTTTTAGTTTAGTTTAGGTTAGTTCGTTGCTCAACAGAATTAGCACCAATATACATAAAAGCTTAAAAAAACCGACTTCACCGCTTTATCTTTGGAACATTGATCAGATTTAATGTATTAAACAAGCATTATTGACGATAACTCTACCTCTCCATATGGCAATTAAATTATTGAAACCAAATAGTTGAACTATTACTATTTTGTTTCAATAATTTAATTGTTCTTATTGCAAGTCTTCAGTATTACAATATATAGGCGTGGTGCTTACTATTCAGGCGAAGGTATTGCTTGTCTTCTTTTTCAGCAACTAAAATTAAAACGAGATTGTGAATGAGTGCATTGCTCGTGCATCGTAATTAGTCACAATCGTGTGGCCGACAACGTGACTACAGACCATTATGTCAAAGTTTTGGGTAGGTATTGCAAGGTGACAGTTGCAAAAACAACATATATATTATACATATAGTAACATATATAACAATTTGGCTGGAAGACTGAAAGAGTCGACACGTGACCATGGTGGATTGTATTTTGCTCGACAATTAAATCGCTGTACAACGTACAATGCAGCCAGCGTTTTGGGCACACGGCCGAACAACCTCTTTTGTATTAGGTAAGTAGAGAATGGGGCGTATTACGATTGAGACGTTTTGAGAATGGGACGTTCTGCGAATGTTCTGGGTGTAAACCAGCTTAATTTTTGTATAGGTACATAGGTACCTATACAAACTTAAATTACCCTTTTCTATAGGTTATGTTTTATTTACGGGACTTGTCTTCAAGGGAAATAACATAAATCATGACACAAATCATCAGTGTGGGGCTGTGAGTGTGAAAGCGTGTTAGGCAAGCATGTTACATCCTCGGCCGCTTCATCACTTTCCACCATGTGAATGTTTCCGTCTCCTTGGCACAAGTCATTTTAGTATAATCTGGGAGTCTTCAAGTCTAGAGTGAATAGGTATCATCTAGGTAAGCATGATTCATCTTCGTCGCGTCGTTACTTTCCATCAGGTGAGATAGCGGCCAAAGGCTTACCTAATCTCTCTGTCATAAAAAAGTGTGGGGCTGTGAGTGTGAAAGCGTATGTTAAGTTATATGATCGACTATTCTAGAATTAAATATGTATGAGAATTAAATGTTTTTTTAAATTAAACCGGATTCTTGTAATTGGCCCCATAATTCATTTCACTACCGGTTGTAAGTTAAGTAATTTAAATTTAAATCTAAATAGATATAATGTAATTCTTCTGTACATCTGTATGTGACTGAACTTCTCCTAAACGGACCGATTTTGGTAATATTTTTGTGTGTTTTTACACATTTTTTTTCAAAGATTCACAATCATCAAAGATCACATTCAAATTCAGTCCGATAAACGAAGTTTTTTTTATTAATTAAGCACGATATACTAGTTATGAGAGCATGAGAAATCGAAATCGGCAGAAAACATGATTTATTTTGATTCTACGAAAAACTTATTATCCCGAAGTAATTGATCGAGCGAAAAGAAATCTCTTAGTTGACTTGGGTGGTTCAGCACTTTGTCCGTCCGTCTGTCATTTAGAGGAATCTAGCGTCAATACCATGCAAGCGAATAATTTCAAATTCTTAGAGAATATGTAAAGCTATGGCCCAAACCAAAAATAACAATTAAAATGATATAAATTAAGGAAGCATCCATACACGTAAGCGGGTAGCAAAATTTTTTTTTATGTAGGTACCTTTGTAGTTTGGTAAAGAATTCTGCAAGTAGAGTACGAAACACGTTTTAAAAAAAAATACAATACAATACAATACAATATTTCTTTATTGAACACCAATAAGTAGTTAAAAACAATAACAATAAATAACCGAAAAACAATAATTGTTGTACAATGGGCGGCCTTATCACATTAAGCAATTTCTTACAGGCAACCTTTGGATGGACAGGATAGTAGAAATATTTTGCTGTAGGTGGTGTTCTCAACTAATACAACTCATGCAGTATAAAACAAATTAAATACTGATATGTAACTTAAATACTATTTACATACAATTAAACATAATATATAAATAGCACTATATGTGGATAACAATATATAAATAATAAATCATATATATCTGTATATACAATACGTATACCTAATACAAATATTAATATATGTATGTACATAATATACTTATTGATACATTTACAAACATATAAATAAATAAATACATATGTATCTATAATTTTTTATTTGACAGGTAGTGTAACTTGACCAAGTTTTTGAAAATGTCAATAGTTTTAGCGTGTCTTATATTCACGGGCAGAGAATTCCACAGTCGAACAGCTTGGACTGTGAAGGAACTTCCATAAAAAGAAAGTGTGTTTTGAGGAAGTTTTAATTGGAGAGTGTTTGGAGAACTATGTTGGAAAATAAAAAGTTGGTAGGCCACCAAACGCACTGTTTTTAGACTTATTTTGTTCCGGGGTCTATTTAAAAAACGGCTTCACATTTAAAGCTGATACTTGCGTATAATATCCGTTATATCCTCTGATTAAGAAACAAATACAATTATTTTAAAGAAAAAAAGTTACGCAATTAATCTCATTTTTTTTTCTCTATTATGCAAAATATAGGCGCGAGATCTCAGTTCGGCGCGAACGACTAGTCATATGGATTAAATCAGTGCACAATTGTATTGTGTTCATCCGATGACGGTTTCTTGATAGCTGCATAGCCGCATGCGCCACAACGTGCTTTTCTAGTCCAGCCTGACCTACCCCAACCTCGTGTTGAAGTAACGTGATCTAATACATACTTTAAGTAGTTGGAATTAGATAGATATTTCTGTAAATGTAATAATTAGTACTGAGTATAAATACGCTTATTTTAATTATCCGGTAGTTTTTGATCGTTACTTTGGCTAGTTCCATGGTCGGTTCTTTGAGATGACGTCACTATGATATTCTATGTACAGTAATGTTAGGGATTTTTCACGGAAAATTTAGTTGATGCGATGAGCTTTATTTATATTACCATAAGGTATGAAGTGAAAATATACTGAATGTAATTGAGTAAATCTTATTTAGATTTACTGAACTCAATGGTTCATGAAATATTATAAATATCCAGTTCATGTTGTATTTTTTGCTGTTCATGTTAATTTGTTGACCGAATTCAAAAAAGGTGGGGATACTCAATTCGACTGTATGTTTTTTTAACCGACTCAAAAAAAAGAGGAGGTTCTCAAATTGACTGTTTTTTTTTTGTGTATAACCTCATAACTTCTTACGTTGTGAGCCGATTTTGATGGTTATTTTTATATTTGAAAGCTGGTGCTTTCCATGTGGTTGAATTATCGTCAATAATGCGTGTTTAATACATTAAATCTGATCAAGTTTCCGAAGATAAGCGGTGAAGTCGTTTTTTTAAGCTTTGCTTGCGTTTAAATTATTTTGTGCATCTGTTAGCTCATAGGTGATCCGATTTCGATGGTTTTTTTCTTTGAAAGCTGTTAATTCCCATATGGTCCCATTTAAATTTGGTCAAGATTGGACCAGTAGTTTCTGAGTTATCCTCAATAATACGTATTAAAATAATTTAATCTGACCAAGGTTTCCGAAAATAAAGCGGTGATGTCGGTTTTTTAAGCTTTCTTTGCTTTTAAATTATTAAGTACACAGGCTGCATACGTAAGCCACAGATTATCAGTTACTACGATACGTTGCAGCCAGTCGATGCTCCAGTTTATCTATCAGTTAATGAGCGTGTATGTGTGCGGGCACGCAACGTGCATGAGTCACAGACCACGTTGTGGACGCCGAACGTCACACAACGTGCGACGAGCGAGCTACGAAACGCTACGTGCTTGTAGAGGCGGCCCGTATAAATTGCACATAAAAAAATATCACGTTTTCATAAACATGTCCTCTACGCCGCGGTTTATGAAAACGTGATGTTTTTATGTGCAATTTATACGAAGGTTTTGGGTGACATTCGAGTGTTTTCGAATTCTACTAAAAATTTTATACGTAAATTTTTTAAACAAAAACTAATGATATTGTTTTCGACCCACCATATCTAAACACATCCTCTACGATGCCTGTTTATTGAAACATGATTTTTTTATGTGCAATTTATACGAAGACTTTGGGTGACATTCGAGTGTTTTCGATTTCTACTAAAAATTTTATACGTAATTTTTTCAAACAAAAAGTAATGATATTGTTTTCGACCCACCTGCTTTTTGTTTTTCGCAGGTATTCTGCCTAGTTATGTAATAATTGCATATTGAAAATTGTTTTTGTAGCAAATATTTAAAACTATTGTTATAGATGATCTAGTTTCAACAAATAAAAATTTACACCAACAGTTTTTTGTTTGTCTTGATAACGTACTATTATTTAGAACAGGCTGTACAGGTAAGCCATAGATTATCTGCTAGTTACTACGCTACATTGCAGCCAGTCGATGCTCTAGTTTAACTATCAGTTAATGGGCGTGTATTTGTGCGGGCACGCAACGTGCATGAGTCACAGACCACGTTGTGGACGCCGAACGTTACACAACGTGCGACGAGCGAGCTACGGAACGCTACGTGCTTGAAGAGGCGGCGTAGAGAACATATTTATGAAAACGTGATGTTTTTTTAAATGCATATTATTAAAAATCTATCAGAGCGCCTAGCGCGCCTGGTTGAGGCGAATGCAGGCACTTATTTTGCTCAACGTATTAGCATTGCAATACAGAGAGGCAATGCCGCCGCACCGGTATTGGGCTTGAGCACTTGAGTTACCTATAAGCTCGATGTCTTGTAGGTATCGTTTCTTGTTCTTTCTTCTTGTTCTTAGGTCTGTATATAGTTTTAGGAAATATATATGCAATTGCCCCGTAGATAGTAACCGTCTGAATGACAAAAAAATATATACGAAGACTTTGGGTAATATTCGAGTGTTTCCGATTTCTAGATAAATATTTATTACAGATATTTAATAACAAATAAATATTATTTTGTTTTCTACCCCTACATGACCCTATTTTTGTTTTCCCCAGCTTTGCTACCAAGTTATTTAACAATTGTATAAAGAAAAATGTTTATTATGTTTACAAAATATCATTACTTATGTGTGTTTAATAAATACACTCAATCTTTTTTATTTTACTAAGAGAAGAGATTAGCAAGTCACTCTCCTGATGGTAAGCGTTAAATTAAGAACTCTAACAGTTCAAATCATGTTCTTGCTCGTGACCCTGAGATATTTGATGGTAAATATTTTTACGCCCGTTATTTCATTAGAAATATTGCTCTTAAACCGGGAATTACAGTAATGTTTGCACACTAAAAATGAATGACTATTCAATTAATGGTGTGGCACTGCTCCAGGCGAACCCTGCAAAAGAGTCCTACCACTACAAAACTAGTTGTTTGCCCCGAACTGAGATCTCGCCCCTACATTTTGCTTAATAGAGAAAAACTTTTTTTCTTTATAATTATTGTTTAATTTCTGTATTTTTGTACAAATAAAATATATAAAGTATATTATAAGTAAGTTTTAGCTTTTAAAGTAAAACTGTTTTTGAGATAGACCCCGGGACAAAATAAACTATAAGTATAAATATAAAATAAGGTCTAAAAACTTGGGCTATAGCTTTACATATTCCCTAAGAATTTAAAGCTATTTACTTGTATGGTTAAGGACGGTAAATGCCTCGGACGGACGGAAGGACGGACAAAGCGCCGAATCACCCAAGTCAACTTAGAGATCTCATTTCGCTCGACCAATAAAATATTTGAATCTTATTTTTTTACCTTATAAAAAGGTACGTAGGCTCTTATTTGAAATTACCACATCCAAATATACACAACTCTATGTTCAACAGATAGTGCGCCCGGACAATCGCCAACGTCAACACGTGTTGTACAAAGCGAGGTTTGCGCTACTAGCCAACGGAATGGGGATACCATCGGCCATCTTTCCCGATAATTATGGGTAATTTGATGGCTTAGATTTTTTTAACATACCTTTTAAAAGAAGGAAGTTGTTTATTCAGCTGAATTATGCTGTATTTCTCGTAAATTATTTAATATTTCTTCGTACGTTAACCGATTTCGATGATCTTTTTTGAAGTGAAACTTTTTATGGTATGAAATTCTGATCCGCAACCTTTTTGTGTGACGAAAAGTGGTAAAAACTATGATGATTAAACAAAAAAAATCCGTGTGATACAAAAGTTATACTCCTGTCGTGTGTCTTTGCGACACACCCTGTTTTATTTTAACAAACTTTTTAAATTAGGATATATATATATATATTATATAAATCTCCTATAATATATATATATATATATATATATATATATATATATCTTTATAAATAGAAGGCTTGTTTTTTTAACATACCTCATTAAAGAAAGAAGTTGTCTATTCGACTGAATTATACTGTTTTTGTCGTAAATTACTTAATATCTTAATATATTCGAAAGTTAACTTATTTCGACGATTATTTTTTTGTTTTAGAGAGTATAGTGATTTGTGTCTAGTTGTTGCTATTATCCTATATAAAAATATTAATATGAGGTTAAGCAAAAGGAGTAAGTTTTTACCCTATAAATAAATATTTACACCAGAAAAGGGTTATGTTTAGTCACACTTCGTACCAAGTTAATAACGCAGTATAATATCTGAAATAAGAGAATTTACCGAAGAATTTATTTTCTTCCGTAATTTTCATATATCCGTCATGCAATCCACCTGCGCCCAATCTTCATTTTTACTATTAAAGTTTTCGTGAGTTAGACACTTTTTAATTTATATAAAAGAAACGGCTTGACTCACGATTTAAGGTCAACTCTTGCGACCTAGGTTTCGGGGATGATCGGATATCCCCGAAACCTAAGTCGCCAGAGTTAAATCGTTTGTTCATATCGTTTCATTTATATAAAGTATAATTAGAAATATTTTAGAACAATATTCGTTCAGGAACTGATACGTGAAAAAATACGGCAGTCAAAAGTGTGACTTGAAAAGAAGTTTTAAAAAATATAGGTCAGGGGCATTCTGTATGACGGATTTTATTAAATTACCACTTCATGATTATAAAAAAAAATTAAGATACATGGATCATTTTAAAAATATAATGTAAAAAAAAAACATAATGTTTAATACAGGGTAATTAAATTCTACAACGGCAACATAGCTTTCTGTTTCGGTGCGCAAGACTGACGCTATGAGTCGACGCGGCTTCAGTAGTCTTGCATTCGATATTCAAACGAGCAAAGCACTCTTCGTCTGGTTTTCGCGACGTACGCACGTACCAATCAGAAACCAACGTGCAAAGTTTGCTTATGTTTGAATAGATAAGAACTGAAACCAAATAAAAACTTTTTGCGCTCAAACTGTTAACAAGCAGTTTGTCTTTGTTGCCAGTGTTAGTGATCCGTGTGGCTCCAGATTCAAAAATGTGTGAGAAGAGGCAAAGGAAATTAATTAAAAAAGGTTGGTAATTTTTTGTATTCTTTACGAAAAAATAATTTTGAATGTTTTGTTAACTATGATTTTTATTGGCTAATTTTAGCGTCATTGAGCGTTTTCCTTATTAAATAATTATTCGTATGTTGAATTATAAAAATAGGATCATATTTATTTTATTCAAATTCTTGCCTTTAGCAAATACCTATCCCTTAATAATGACTAAAAGTTATACCTAATATTAATTAATTCTCAGGCAGGCATGTTTTTTTTGCTTGTAATTTCAATTTAATTTAATTTTAGTACTTCGCTAATAATTAAATTCTGTTATTGACTGCATAGTTATTGTATTTAAAATAAGTAATAGTAAAATTGAGTTAGAAATTGTAATTGTTAGTTTTACAGTAGGTTCTGTAATTTTACTATGAGTGTTTAGCGATAAAATTGCTAAAATTAGTTGTTATTGCAGTAAATCCAATTGGTTACTGAGGTAAAGAAAGTAGGTAGGCATGGTACTGACCTTACCCAAACTTTGTATTTATTCATTTATCACATTATGTATTTTAGACAATTACCTATTATGATAATTATTATGTTTTAACTATTTCTTCTATCCTCAGCGTTAAAACTCAATGACAAAAATACATTTCTAGCAAAAATACCATATAATATGCAGTGGGTATAGGGTTCGATTCCTGGAAACACAAGTCAAGGGAAATTTTTTTTGTATTTGAGTTCTGGTGTGGTTGTGAATGTTTCCGGCTCCTATGACGCAAGTCATCAAGTCATGTGGGGTTGTGAGTGTAAAAGCGTTTATGTTTTTGTTTATTCTTTATAGTTCTACAAAGAAAATCGCGTTCAGATAGGGTGTTCCTAATATTGTAAGTTCATTTTAGAAATTATATAAATTTTTTAACCCTTTATAACAGGAATAATATTTTTTAAATAAATCCGTTCTTTTATAAAACATTGTTGCGTTAGTCTAGTTTATTAATTGGTAATTAAATTAGTAAATTCTAGCGCAATGATTAATACGAGTAGATATGATTTTTATTATTTAATTTTGGCTCTGCAATCTTGTGCATTTAGTCAACGACAAATGATAAAATATGTCAAATATTACATTCAAAGCAGCCACAGCCACAGTCAAAGTCAAGTAAAGAGTCCTGGCCCAGTTCTAGTCAAGTCATGCCCTAATAAAGTGGTAGAAACTTTACTTTCTATTGAAGTTTTGGAGCGAAAGCGAGTATCACGTTTTTCAACTTTGTATGATTTGCCTACACTCATACACACATGAACACTCAAGAATAACAAGTTTAGAAAAAAAAAACTTAAGAGGTGTCAAGGAACACCCGGATGGAACGAAGTTCAATTTCCGCCTAGCCCCCTTTCGCAACGCGCGATAAGGAACTTTCGTTCCAAAATTAAAAGAAACATGCAAAAACCAACATCACGCGGTGTTCCCAGGCGGTCACCCATCCAAGTACTGACCGCGCCCGACGTTGCTTAACTTCGGTGATCGGACGAGAACGTGGTATAGCTTACAACTATAGCAAAAAGTGTCGTTACAACTTTTGGTCTTAATTTTTCCGTCAAGCCCCCTTTCGCAACGCGCGATAAGGAACTTCCAATCGTTCCAAAAACAAAATCAATAACATAAATTTTTCAATTTCGCGGTAAAATCATAGTAGAAACAGAAAAGTATGTTATCTTCATAGAGTGGCACCAAACGGGGCTTGTATATGTGCACGGTCGTACGCACGTGCCTCAGCACGCATGGTAAAACTCTTTTCATTTTTCAACCGTCTTCTGTATGGTTTTTTTTTGTTACGGATAATTCCGCCAATTATGAATCGATTTTGATGATTATTTTTTTGTTTGGAAGATCAGACTTCAGAGGTGGTCCCATTTAAACTTTATCGATTGAATTGATTCAGCATTTATTGAGAAAATCAACAAAAAACTAAATATTTGATGTGAAGTCGTCAGAAGTTTAAGCTTTGTTTACCACACAGAACGATAGGGGAACTATGACATCCTCATTTGACACTCTATGTCAAATTGGGTATTTGTTTGTCCAATAAGGGACCCGATTTCTTTTTCTGTCATAGTCTAAATACGAAAGTCTTGCAAGTGAAAAAACATGTTTACATATAGACTTTAGAGAGTTTGCAGGAAAATATACAACTTCCGGATTTCCCGATTTGTAATGACGTCACGATACTGCGTTTGCCTTTCCTACTAAATTTAATGGTAAACATTTAGATTCATAATAAATTAACACATCACTTAAATTATTTATTTGTTATAACACTTATTCACGGTAATGCTCTTTTTATTGAAGTACTTTTTTTATATTGGCTTCGCAATCTTGTGCATTTAGCCAGTGTCAAGTAATAATGTATTTCAAGTGTATTTCATATTAAAAGTCTTACTCACAAGTCACAGTCAAAGTCAAGTAAAAGAGTCAAGGTACAGTGACAGTCAAGTCATGCCCTAGTAAAGTGGTAGAAACTTTACTAGAACTTCTGTTGGAGTTTTGGAGTGAAGGGGAAAATCACGTTTTTCAACTTTGTATGATTTCCCTACACTTATGCACTTTTACTAAGTATTAACGGTTAATAATCCACCATTATTACATATTAACACTCGATAATCACAGGTTTTAGAAAATTATACGAAATCAACAACGCCATTTTTTCACTTTCGCTGCAAAAACTCATAGGAAGCTATTTATTTATGGCTAGTGAAATGATGAAGAATCAAAGGTTTAAAAACTTTAACCTGGCTGAGGTTATAGTTTTTAAACTTTTGTTTCTTGTAACATTACCTTTTAACGTTGAAATAAATACATTTCTTACCAATCATGCAAATTGATCGGCGCACCCTACTCCTCACCTCTAATTACCTCTCTCTCATCTCTGTACAAAACGACAGAGACCGCCGAGGTCCAATTATCTAGGTATCAGCTTGGTAGAAGTGCCGTAGTCGTCTCTTATACAGTATGAGAGGGATCTTGTGGCACTTGACTGACATTTACAGGGGCGCGTTTTCGTTGCCTCAGACAAAAAGTTGCTGTCTGACAACGAGGTAACGGTCGCCAGCTAATAAAATCTCTCTCTATGGGAATACAAGAAGTTTATAAAGTACCTACTATAAGTTATAATGTTGCCTTGTTGCAGCATTATATAAGCAAGGCGCGTAGATTTGCTCGATCAGCCTTTCGTCTCACATGGTACGAGGACGTATCAGATGAGTTCGTTCAACCCTCTGACATCATTGCCTTTGTTCTTTAGCAGTACTATCACATGCTATTTTCAACTCTACATATAAAAGATAAGGTTTAAATGCTAAATCCTTTGTAGGTTGATTGTGTAAGTAGGAAAGGTATACTGCATACAGCCTTGTATGAAGCTGCAGCGGTTTACGCTACTACAGTCAATAGTTTGTTCATAGGCATGGCATTTAAGTAAAAGTATTTGTATTATAAACATAAACGCTTTTACATTCGCAGTCCCGCACTAAGTTCATGACTTGTGTCAACATTTACATCACACACATAATCATACTCAGAGCCAGAAGAACAAATGTCCTTTAAGAAGGGAAATTGAGCTTCTGTAGGGAATCGAATCCAGAATCGAACGTCGTAGGGAGCAGATACCTGGCAAATGCGTCAACTGGGTTGCGACCTTCTTAAAATACGGTACTTCAGTTGCCGTGACAGCTTTTTAGGCCTTCGGTCTCGCTTCACGGACTTGTGAAAGTCACATAACCCTGAGCCATTTAATCCAAGACTTGCCAGTACTTACTAAATACCTTTTCAAAACTAAAAGCATTTGAAATCAAAAACTTAATTCAAAATAATTATTGATCGTGCGAAGTGAGATCTCTACGTTGACTTGGGTAGTTCAGCACTTTGTCCGTTCGTCCGGCCGTCCGTCTGTCTGTCAGAGGCACAAATAGATTAAAATTATCGTACATTTATTAGATTGATTTGATACCTACAAACTTGTACCTAACTAGTTGGTGATCCTTAGATCCGTTATTACGATAACTCCTTTGTCGTAAGATACAGTCCCTTTATTGAATGTCTAGTTAATATATATATAAAATATAGGTTCTTAAAATTTATATAAAAGAAAAATAATATTACACAGTTTAAATATACTTAGCTCGAAAAATATTAAATAGGTTCTCGAAACTTATGCGCACAATTTGCGTAGTCAAAAAGAAATTGCTGGAACAACATGGCCGTCAATATTATTATCTGTTTACCAACAAGGCCGCTAGCAACAGCGACTCATCAATATGTTGCACGTGGGAAGCTGGGAGGTGCATCGCTGCGCAGGTCTGCAGCTTATAGGGAGTAGGAAAAACACACCCCACCGTCAGTCGCGCGCCTCCCTTCCCGGCAACCAGACGGAATTCGCGTTTACTCTCCCGTACTAGACTGGTTAGTAATTATTTCATTTAAAAAAGATTTATCTCGATAAATAGTCATTTTGACAGTTTTATTTTGCAACTGTCATCATTACCCGCGTTTATTAGCTGTGGTTGTTGCATGGACGAGATTTTTTAGATACTACGCACTTTAAAATTGCGATCTCTTTGTATGTATGTGTTGGACAGAATGGGGTGCCATTTAATTAGATTGATTGGACGAGTAATATAACTATGATGGCATATTTGAAACGGTTTATCTTGTCGGAACTATTTATATTTGGTATTTTAGCCTTGGATGTGTTTGTTTGTGCGCGTCTCTATAAGAGTTAATTCTTATGTTATTCATATTACTGTGCATTGTGCTAATATAGCTTTAAATTATAGCGCCATAAACATAAAAGCTTAGTTTAAATCAGTCACTATTTTCACAAACAATAATCCAAACTGATTCTTGAATAACCTTTTTCTAACATAATTTGATGACGCGTACGTTTATGAATTGACTTGTATTTTTAACCAACTTCAAAAAGAAAGATGTGGTTCTCAATTCGAGCGTATTTTTTTATGTGTGTTACCTCAGAACTTTTTACTAGGTCTTGAACCTATTTTGGTGATTATTTTTTCATTTGAAACTTGGTGCTTCCTATTTAAATTTAATCAAGATCTGGCTAGTATTTTTGAGTAATCCTCAATACAGCGTATTTAATTCATCAAGGGTTCTGAAGTTAAAGCGGCGAAATGCTTTTTTAAGCTTTGCTTGCGTTCGAATTATTAATAGATAATAATTACGTTTTAAATTTATTTTTTACTATTCATAAAAGAATATATAAAAATGTCTGATTTATAAAAATATGATTTTACTTGATACTAAAGTGTTTAAATTAATAGATACAAATATTATTTATATATTTTAATAAACATAGACGGCATGTAATTGTATGCTACTGTAACATTTAATTATGTCAAGTCCTTATTTCCATCAAATCAGATATAAAAACAACTTTGAAATTATATTTGCAATAATTTTTTTTATACGTATTATTTAAGTCAGCCATTTTTCACCGAAGACAAACGGCGTTCTATCTTTATAACTCATATCTCCCTATTACCTATCGATTGTCGCAAGCAGTTTATATACAGCAAAAATAAACCCTATTTCTTTGTAATTTTGTTCTTTTTGAATTGAAACCGTTCACAACGGACATAGGCTAAAATAACTCTGTTGCCATCGGGCTTCAACTACCGTCAGTCAGGGACTGTATGGCCCCCTCCCCTCGTCTAGACGACCCTAACTATATTATGTTCTGTAGCTATACTTCTACAGGCTGTATTGACGCATGTTGACGCTTCTCCGAAAGACATGAATAGGGTGTAATGGATAATGGTAAAGGAAAACGCGTTGGAGGGAA
This sequence comes from Lomographa bimaculata, assembly GCA_948107665.1. Classification (NCBI taxonomy): domain Eukaryota; kingdom Metazoa; phylum Arthropoda; class Insecta; order Lepidoptera; family Geometridae; genus Lomographa; species Lomographa bimaculata. The sequence goes on along the minus strand of OX403604.1, from coordinate 7,527,015 downwards.
ATTATTGCTCTACTTACGCCCTCAAGCAGTTTATTTTTGATCTAGATTTGTAGAATATCTACGCTCGATAGCGACATAATTGTGTCGGTTAGTATAGGATGATTGTTAATAGATCGAGCGAAGCGAGATCTCTACGTGAGTTTGGGTCGTTCAACAATTTTTCCGTCCGTCTGTCCGTCTGTCAGAGGCATCTAGCGTCTAAACTATATAAGCGAATGACTTCAAATTATCATAGAATATGTACAACTATAGCCCCAAGCCAGAAATGACATTTGAAATTATATAAATAAAAATGTTGATTTACCTTTGTGGGCTATCTTTGAACTTGACAAGTAGAGTACGAAACCGGTTTAAAAAAATCTATTTAGGAAAATAACGATTTTGTAGGCCACCAAAATCATTGTTTTTAGACCTGTTTTGTCCCGGGGTCTATCTCAAAAACGGCATCTCAATATCTGTTATATCCTGTACTTCAAATCAAATACAGAAATCAAAGAATATATGATAAAAGAAAAGTTATAAGCATGTAACCTCAAAAGATTTTCTCTATGAGGCAAAATGTAGGCACGAGATCTCTCTCAGTAGTGTATATACAACAGTAAAATTGATAATAAGAACAGAGTATAAAATCCTTTGTAACAATCATAAATTTTACTATACCTAAGCTAAGATTTTTTTTGTGTACCTGAGTTGTGCCCACACCGTATTGACTTGAAGAGTTCAGAGTTCAGGGTAATTGCCGAGATCGCTACCAGTCTTCCGTCCGTCTGTCAGAGGCATCTAGCGTCTAAACCATACAAACGAATAACTTTAAATTATCAGCGAATGTGTAAAGCTATGGCCTCAAGCCATTAATGACAGTTGAAATGATTCAAATGAAAATGTTAAGGGAGCTCCCATACAAAAAAGTGAGGAGCAAAATATTAGTTATTTTTTTATGGGTACATCGTGAAAAGAAGTCGTTGCAAGAAGCTTTGCAAGTTAAGTACAAAATCGGCTTAAAATAACAATTTTGTATGCCACCACTCACGGTTTTACAGACCTATTTTGTCCCGTGGTTTATCTCAAAAACGGCTTCATATTTGAAACTAAGACTTTCATGTAAGTAATATCCGTTATATCCTGTACTTGAATAGTAAATACAGAAATCAAACAATTATTATAAAGAAAAAAAGTTGTAAGCAATTAACCTCATTTTTTTTTCTCTATTAGGCAACTACATTTTGGACGAGAACTCAGTTCGGGGAGAACGACTAGCTATCTAACTTAGGGTCCGTTTCCACGAGCGAGAGAATTGCGTCGATATTATCGTCGTGCCACGTATTTCTATAGACTGTCTTAGACCGTGTCTACACACGGCGATGTTATCGCAGCTATAGTTTACATAGAAAAACGTGGCACGCCGATAATATCGCCGCAATTCTCTCGCTCGTGGAGACTGCCCCTTACTGCCTATAAGTCAATAGTAAATAGAAATCTCGCGCTTTATCATAATATTTTGTCCAGAACAGTCGACATAGATTACACAATAGATAGATAAAGATAAAAGATAAAAAAGTTATTTATTCAGGAAGAACAGTGTTTGGTACATTTTGATTTAGGATACAAAATTTTTGTGAATAATAATTACGATATTATGTACCTTTGTGATTCTCTGTCCCCAGCACTAGGTCTCCTAAGAGCCTGTATTAGCTGGGTTACAGCAACCCTCTCTGGTAACACATAATATAGCTTATTGTTAGGTATCCTTTACAGTAATTGTATTTTTTATTGACGTATAAATTATAGAAATTTTAATTTTGTGTTAGTAATTAATCAATAATATTATATAGAAACGTAAATACCTAAAGAGTAAGCTACCAGCAGACCATACAAATGAAATAAATAAATAGCACGAATTCCTGAAAAACCTAAAACAATAATTAATAATGAAAGCATGCTACTATATATGACTATTTATTATTATTATTAGCCTTCAGTGTCCCACTGCAGGGCAAAGGCCTCCCTACCCTCTCGCCACTTATCGCGATCTTGTGCTAAGGATGACCAATCTTCAAGGTAAGAGTCAAGGTCATCCCGCCATCTCCTCCTTGGTCTGCCGCGACGCCGAGTTCGGTTCTGTGGGACCCACACTGTTGTTGACTTGGCCCAAAGTTCATCCGGCATTCTGCAGATATGTCCTGCCCAATCCCACTTCATATATATGACTATTTAAAACATAATATTTACATTTTATAATTAAGATTGCGTCCTCTTGATGCTGTTGTTGCTCCAGTTGCTGTGACCGACAGGGTCCATATGAGACATTGTACCTACCTTTTGGAATATAACACCTTGTATTGTACATATAAACGTAATAAACGATCTGATTCTGAATCTAAAAATGGTCGTGGTAAAAATTCTAGCTCAGTTTTCACGTGTAAAAGTCACATGTCATGGCACGTTACTTAACCGTATTTCATGTGGGCATGAGTAACACTAATAAATATTATTACGGGCGCAGGAACGTGAGCGAAGTGTTGGAGTCCAGAGTTGCGTATTTTTATATTTAGGTATAGTCAATTTAGGCAAAGGATTTAGTTGTGAATTCGTAGTGGTTGCTGTTCTTATAATATATGCTGTTCTTATATAATAGGCAGCTGTTGCCCGTGACTTGGTCCGCGTTAGACACTATAGATTCTATAGTGTCTAACGTCTATAGTATAGAGTGCGATTTCTTCAATGCCTTTGAAAGGAAAACTACCCTGATATAATGTAAATGTTACATCTTTAATTGTGACATTTAATCAATCAGCGAGATGATTTACATCTTTATATATATATATATATATACATATATATATTTATATATATTTCTTATGTACGTGTGTATGTGATTGAACTCCTAATAAACGGCACGACCGATTTTGATGAAATTATTTGTATGTGTTTAGGTGGATTCAGGAATGGTTTAGATTTACAAGTCGATCAGATAATGTTTATTTTTATTAAGGGGGTGATACCAAAATGTCTCCTAAAACGCGTGACTTTGTAACCGTTTTATTCAGCATTCATAATTAAACCAAATAAATAATAGAAATCGTCGGAATCTGTTTGATATGATTTTTTTTTATTCATATTCATATTCATTTTATTGGTAAATAATTATTATAGGTCAATAACAATGTAGAAATAATAAAAAAATAATAATAATATAATATTATTTTTAAACATTTATAAATAATATTCAAAAATTAAAAAAAAAATACAATTAATTATTCATAAATGTCAATAGAAATTAATTTAAGGATAATAAATAAAATTATTATTAATTTATGTCAAAATAGCGTACATACGAATTTGTTATGATTTATTAGGATTTGTTATGATTGCCGAGTAAAACAGTAACAAAAACACGCGTTTTAGAAAAAAAACTGGTATCGCTCCCTTAACGGAACTGCACTCCAGCGGAGCGACGCGACGAGGCGCGGTAGCGTCGCGTCGCGTCGGCGTGGCACGACATGTCACGCGGTCCAATATATTCTGTAAAGATCTAGTATTGGAATGTAACTGATTTTTATCTGTTAAAAGTATATAATTGTGATTGACAGAGAACGCACAGCCCCAAAAGGTTCTATATACAAAAAAAAAACTCAAGTCGAATGTATTTTTTTTGTGTGTTACCTCATAACTGCGTTCCACGTGAACAAATTTGTTTTTTTGTTTGAATGATGTTGCTTTCTAATTAGTCCCATTTAAATTTGATAAAGATCTGATCAGTAGTTCTTGAAATATCGTCAATAATGCGTGTTTTGGTACATCTAATCTGATCAAAGTTCCGAAGATAAAGCGGTGAAGTCGGTTTTTTAAGCTTTGCTTGCGTTTAATTATTTATTATATACATAGTATACTGCTTTGAAGTAATTCTTCCATGTTTTATCCGAGCTTACTGCGCTCAGTAAGATCTTGCCTTTAATCAGCTCATGAGAAAATCGTGAAAAATCTCGCACGTTGTATTAATTAACCTTTACATAATTACTTATTGCTAAATTAGCAATTAATATCCCCCGACAATCATAGAAGACGTCAGCAATATGAATACAACTTTAAATCTACCTATTACATTAAAATTTCCTCGTCGGCTTAGTTGGGTGGCGTTTGCGTTCTAAGGTACTTATCGGGTTCGATTCCTGGTTGAAACACAAGTTTTTTCTCGAAGGAAAATTTGTGTTTCTTGTTCTGTTGATTGTGTGTTGGTACCCGAAACATTCACATCACACACACAATCACAACCAGAACCAGAAATATTTTCCTTGAGGAGAAAAATTGTGTTCGCGCCGGGAATCGAACCCGATACCCTGCTTAGAAGGCGAACGCTCACCCAACTAACCCAACGGGCAGTTCAAGAATTCCCCGTGCATTTGTATAAAGGGTGACACATGTCACGTGGCCCCTACACGTGACACATGTTTCGTTGGCTGGTGTTTCAACGCACGCCTTGCTTCGTGACTTCGTTTTGTATCCACAGCTTATATAACAGCTTTAGTTACGAACGCTTTTGTTCAGGAGGTGATTAAAATATGTGCAATGTTTTAACTTATTACGTGGTGTTTTATTTGTTTGCGAATTTGAGAATAGGACGTAATGCGAATGGGACGTTTTAAGAATGGGACGTTTTGCGACTGCGAGGCCTATTGTGAATCGGACGTTCTGCGAGTAAACCGTATCTTCTAGGCAAATATCGTCGATCGCATCGTCACTTACCATTACGTGAGATGGTAGCCAAGCGATTTAGTTTCTTTAATCTGATATCTAATAAAATAATTTAAACGCTTACAAAGCTTAAAAAAACGTGTTCACCGCTTAAATTTTGGTTTTGGCTTGATTGATTTCGATAACATTTATATGGCACCACCTCTGAAGTATAATCTACCAAACAAAAAAAAGAATGATCAAAATCGGACTACTCTGTAAAAAGTTGTGCGTGGTCATACATGATGGCTGAGTCACCCACGTCCGTAGGAGGATACCCCTTAAGTCTGACTCCCTACACGTGGTCCCCGGGTGGTGCTAATCAGGTGACATTTGAGAGGTTCGCTCGCCTGGTTTGCTACCAAAGTAGCTTACCACCATCAAGTTGAAAGTCTGCCGTCAAGCCAAATACGGTGTTCCGGCAGTTATCCTTGAGAGCCTGCGTATTCCAAGTCTGGTGTGTTTACTAGCTTCGATCACATCGTCACTTATCATCAGGTGAGATAGTGGTCAAACACTAGCCTGTCACAAATAAAAAAAAAAAAAAACAAAAAAAATATACGAGTTGACTCGAGTACCTCTTCCTTTTTTTTTGAAGTCGGTAGAAAACAAATAACTAAGTTCTAAACTATTTATATTTGTCAATGATAAGCGCAATTCATTATTTTTCTTTATACATGCCATTTAGTTAGTTAACATTGCAAATGGCCACGGTTCGGCGCTCTTCAATATTTCAGTCACTGAAAGGTGACTCAATAGATTTCACGGTTCTTTCAAACTTCAGTTTAGTGAGTCTATTATATACCTTATTTATCATGCTATTTAGCATAAAAAAGTCACATTTCTATTGTCTACTCGTAGGTAAGTATAAAATAACTAACCTACCCCATCTACATTTTATACTGAAAAGACCACGTGTTATAAAAAAATAAATATGTTAGCATAAGTATAATTTATTTTCAACCGACTTCAAAAAAGGTCTGTTCTCAATTCGACTGTAGGTTTTTTTTACGCGATATCTCCGCCATTTCTGAATCGATTTTGATGATTGTTTTTTTTGTTTGGTAGAGTATTACTTCAGAGGTGGTCCCATATAAATTTTATCGATATCGTGAAATAAGCGATAAATTCGGTTTCAATTATAAACATAAACGCACAATCACAGGCCCACACTAAGTTTAATTATCTATGTCGTGGGTGCCGAAAACATTGATCACGCCATTTTTTTTCTTTCGTGGTAAAACTTTCTTTGTGCTTTAACATTATAAAAATACTATCGTAATATTGGGAGCATATAGAAAGAAAATACTCTATTCGCAGTATTCGCAAATTATAATTTCATGCTCGAAGCACGTCAGAGCGCCAGAACATGAATTATTGGGGGGCTCCGCCGCCGGTCGCTGCCGCAGAGCCGCCATCTTTATATTCCCATATTAAATTACTTTGCCCTAGTACTTTGGATAGTGTGCGCAGCAATTACACGAGCTTATTCCCCATGCCCGTTTTACCATCTAACAACTGTCATACATCCATATATGGTCGACATACCCCCGGTTCGCTCGAAGCGTTTCGCTTCTTCGTTCATCATCCGTACAGAAGGAGTGAAACTCATTGCCGTTGTCTTTATTCCACGAACATTATAATCTGGGAGTCATCAAGTCAAGAGTGAATCGGTCGCATCATATCGCTTTCCATCAGGTGAGATTGTGGTCAAACGCTTGCCTATGGTACATTAAAAAAAATTGTATTACGTACTAAAAGGCAATAGAGACCTAAATCCCTCACCAATGCGCATTTTAAACCGATTTTGATAGAAGAAGTAATTGAGACACCGAAATGATAAATTATAATGAAATATTATCACGCTTCACCTAAATAATTTACTTGTGACACGTAGATAGGTATACCTTCGTATGTTTCTTGTCTCAGTGGGTATCTCGCCCAGTTTATGATAGAATGCTTTCATAGTTCAGTAATAAGCGTTGTACACCAGTACATTGCCGGCAATTGATGTCGAAGCGCCCAAGAATACTATATTCTACGCGTTCGAGGTACTAACTATGTATTGATCGCACCATAGATTTCACAGTCTATACATACTTAAAAAGCAGAGCTGTGTTCTATGTACGTTATCGTTTTTAACTGTTATTCTATCAGCGATTTCTTATAATGGTTATTGACCTTAATCTGACCTCTATAGAAACACAATGCTGTTTCCAAAAATATATTACATATTTTTTAATGAAAATCTGATCCGCAACCTTTTTGTGAGACGGAAAGTGTTGGGGGAAACGCTGTGATGAATAATTAAAATTATTTCCGTATTGCAAATGTTTCACTTCTATTTATCGGGTGTCTTGACGACACGCCCTGTTTTTTAAGCTTTTGATCGAGACTGTTCGATATTTTCTTTCATAATATATTAATAATTCCACAATAATGCCTTTTTACTTTGAAGTCTATAGAATGGCTTCGTATTGTTACCTTCGTGTAATTCTATACAGAAAAGCGTTAGATCGTTTTCATGGTTATAATTTCTGGAACATTTCTTAGATGTTTTTCTTTCTTTTCGTCATCTATTATTACATTTCTTAGCTACAGATTTAATATTTTTGTAATTGTGTTTGATTTTTCTTGTCTGATATCTTTTTGCAAATTGATATCACGCAGCAAAAATATTATATATAAATAAAAAAATGACGTGTGGCACTCGGGGACTGCCGCGGTAAAGCTATTGCATAGCATTTTTTATTTTTCAGTTTCATTTTTCTTCACAAAAAGATTTCGGTCACGTTAAGATGCGAACTCCATACCGATGCATACGATTCAGTATCCAATACCAATCGGCTTCCGAGTCTTCTAACTATAACTTCGAAATAAGCATATAGGTCTTGACGTTTACTTTAAAAACGTAAACGTCAAGAACTATACGCTTATTTCGAAGTTACAGTTAGAAGATTCAGTAGCCAATTGGTATTGGATACTGAATCAAATGCATCGGTACGGAGTTCGCATCTCAACGTGACTGAAAACTTTTTGTGAAGTCGCTAGAGTGGGGGGTGTTAGGTTTTTTCGTTACGGAATTTCTGGATTAGGTCTCCATGCTCAAGGCCCGCGATAGAAGCTATGCAATAGCTTAAAAACAAGGAGTGCCCTAAATACATACGATCGAAGTGAAAATTTTACAGGAAAATATTTTATTTGATTCGTCACAGAGTGGCTACTCCCGCCACTTTTCGTCACACAAAAAGGTTGCGTATCAGGATTTCAAAGCCCTCCCATTTTTTCACTTTAACATAGATGTGAAATTCGCGTACTCATTACATTAATGTCGTATACAGTTTAATTTCATTTTTTTATTAATTGTTTGCTTAGTATACCTGATTAATAAAAGAAGGAGTCCATAAATATAGTACAAAGATAAAGCTCATAAACATTGAAAAAAAGGTTAGCGAGTACTGTTGATTTGGTTCAATAACTCACTTTTTGTATGTTAATGTAGCGTAGCTAAATATATTGTATGCAAAACGTGGACAACATTTTATTTGGTAGAAAATACTAATCGACTGTCTGCGATTGTGTTGGTTGTTTCACGGCCTTTTTCGCGAAAACAATACATTTTAAGTTGTATAACCCATTCCAATCTATTAGAAATGTTTGACTTTAATAAAGTATTTGAGAGATTGATTTTTCAGGTCCACAACAATAAGTAGCAAAATCAATGTAATAAAGAATCTTTTCTTCTTTCCAGGTTCCCAAATCACTCGTCTGAGGGAAGCAAGGCGCCTCCACCGCATCCAAAACATGACGCCGTCACCAGCCAGCGATGAACCCAGCCCCAACATGACGCAGCTGGCTCAAATACCACCCGTCAACAAAACAGCTCAGACCAAACTTATCTTGGAGCTAGCGTGGAAAACCGTTGTTTTAATGCACAAGAATAGACTTATCCAACAGAAGATCATATCTCTGCAAAAAGAAACTACAGAGTTCGTCGCCAATATAATGAGAAATCCTGAAAGTCGACGTCGGTATATGGAGCACATGCGTTTTCAAGCTAATGCCCAAGCCTCGGCCCAAGACATGTCGATTGAAAACAAGGAAAATAACAACATCATCTTCAAAATGGAACCTGAAGATTAAATAAGAACGAATGAGTGAATGAGTTGAATGAATGAAGTCTTTATTATTTTAAGTTATTGATTTTATCACGTTTTCAGTGATTTGCAAAGCTACTAATGTAAGCTTGTAATGGAGTGGTTACCATAAGTCTGATTCTAATCCATTTGGAAATAACGGTAGCCTCTCTATAGAGCCTGCAAAAATTCTTTTTAAGATCTCAATTACTTGTCTTTTCAGTATTTTTCTTCCTAATTGTATTATTGAAAAGAAGTTACAAATGTGGATTGAATTATTAAAAAGTTAAATAATATACGTGGATTACACACTAGCCTATGTAATCTAATATATAGGATCTTTTTTTTACATACATACATTTATTCAATCTTATTTCCATAACGGATGATAAAGACAATTTTTAAATTCTAATTACCTACATTATGTAAAAAAATGGAATGAAATATGAAAATCGATTGTTTGCTTTTTGTATTAATAGAAAACATAAAATGAGAATAAATAAAAGATTGCAGTATTCAAGTACCTACTCAACTCGAATTGATTACCTTTTGCAATGGCAGATCCATTCATATGTAATCTGAAAATGTGAGCCAAAATATTATTCCGCAATTTTTAAAGCCAAAACATAGTCTGTTTATTTATGTGCTCATTTGAGCACACATTTAATCTTACTTTAAAACTTTGTCGCAACAAACTTGTCTTATAACCTTTGTTAGATATGCATGGAAATGGGTTTGCTAAGACAAACATAGTTCATTAATGTTTTTCAACTGTATCCGCATTTTTGTAGGTAGTAAATGATTAATAATTGTAAAGGACATCGGTGTTAGAATAATTAGCCACAGATTAATGTGCTTTGTGATTCTTTACACTCTTTAAACTCTTAATAGTTGTATAATCGTCAATGTTGACCACTTTCTTTGATTCTAGCTAGTGTGTGTGTAAATTCTAGTTTTAGAATGACTAGTTTATTTTTTCTTGTTTTAACTTTTACCCATCGGTGGCCTTACTTTTAATTTTCTGTTTACCATCCAGCAATAAAATATAAAATACTTACAGTGTCTTTAAAACGTTGTGGTAGTGAATTCTTGTTAATTTAGGGGTAGGAATAAAGATAAAGGTTGTAATTGCCAGAGGCTGTTAGTGGGTACCTTCGTACCAATATTTGGGGCTATAGTAACTAGTCTAGTATTTGCACTCTCTGTGCGCCCAAAAGTATGTTTTGAAGATAATTGTATCTAATTATACATGTAATTTCACAGTATAACATTATGTAACATTTTGTCTGTTCAATGCTGCTCGTAAATAATAATATTATATTGATTACACTATATAATGTTATTGCAAGTACAACTTTCTTTTTAATAATTTTTAAAACCTTGCGTTTGATTGTTTAATTTCTTTCAAAGTATTATTTTGTAAAATGTAAGCATGAAGTTGTATTTTTTTTTTATTGACATGTAAAAAAGGGGTTACGAACATTTATGTTATTATATACCCAACAAAAGGAAATCATAAAAAAGTTTATAATATTAAAAGTAATATATGTATCAATGTGAAATTATATAATATTGTATTAAAAGGTAAATGGTACGAGGATAAGACAGAGGGGGTGAAATACTCTTAATTTTAATGTAATATTAACTAAGTTAATTGCATAATTATATTTTCTATTATTCTCTTTATCTGATTTTTGCAGCATTATTTTCACGATTTTATCTAAGAAAATTAAATGCAAGAAGCAAGTTTAAAACCAATATAGTACTACAAACAATACAAGAGTAGTAGCGTTTAAGTTACTAGATGATAAACAACTAAATGACTGTTGATTCGATAAGTTAGATACTTTCACTTAAATCTCGTGCTTTAGATACGATTGTTTTCTAACAAATATTTTCATTAAAAATCGTGTAAATAAACTGCTAAGTTGGATTGCATTTAATAGGAATTTAGATTTACTTTTGCACAGATCTACCAATCACTGTGTTCATTTTAATTGTACGTAAAAGTAGTTGTTACTTTCAATTATAATAACAAGTACATGTTCAAACAGCATTAGAGCGTTGGTTATTACATCAATAATATGTCGAAAAATATTTATCATTATTATCTTTTGAGTCACTGAAGCCATGGGTTCAGATATATATTAAAGAAAACACATACAGCACTATTAATATTTGAAGTAATTATCGACCGATAAATAACTGTTACCTTTTAATATTCACACATTATTCACGAGTATGTGATGAATCCATTCTACACTCACTACAAGAGTACATATTATGGTAACACCATTTATTATGAAACATTATAGGTATTTAGTGACATATAAATAAGCATAATTCAAATAGAACATGTGTTTATTTAAAAGAAAAACAAAAATATATGTCGCTATAGTTGAGTATAAAACCACTTTTGCGTAAAAACCTAGTTTTTTTGAGATAGGTCGATGTAGTCCCAAACGCTCGACATGTTTGTTAGTGTACCTAGGCTTCAGTGATATAATGACATTTTAACCAAGCAATTATAGTTTCTATTTTATCTGTAGCATCCATATATATCCATGTGTGACACTATCGTTGCCGAATTTAGTGATTTCTATTTAAATTCTAAAACACTTATTGTTACGTATATATATACCTTCTATTCTTGCATCATCGTATAATAAGTTGGTTTGTATCGTAGACTGTATCTTAATGCTATACCTACTTATTTAAATAAAGAAATGATGAGAAAAATTAAGTTTTCATGTTATATTAAACTGATGATCTCTCCCCCGATAGAGTAGAAGAAAATTATGTTGTTTTACAAGGTTCTATGAACGTAGCTTGTACAGAAAACATGCATACTCTTTGGACACCGTTTATTATCCTCGTGGCAAAAATAAGTGCACATAAAAACAAAGTTTGTCGTAAAGACACACGATAGAATAAAACTTGTATGGGCTACTGTAATTATTCATTACAGTATTTACCCCCACTTTTCGTCACACAAAATGGTTGCGGATAGAATTTCAAAGCCCACCCATAAAAAAAAACACTTTAAAAAACTTCGCCATTATTTTTTTCCTTTTATCTACCAATAGGAACACGTATAATTGATATCTGATCTACTATTGGTCGAAATTGAATGATTGACAGCTTTTCTCATCTTTTCAGTGACACCAGTCTGAAATATAGTGTTCAGAAAGTATTTATAAATCATAAATTATTTGATTTTGTAGTAATTAATTGTAGTTTTAATGCTAGGCGCATTAAATTGTTGTTTAATGATTATTAAATAAGCACAATTCTATTTTGTGAGCTTGTTGTGTCTATGCCTATGCCTACATTTCTTGGCTTATTATATAATCGTCTATTGTTAGATTTCTAAGACTTTTTTTTGAAAAATACACTAGTCTCACGAGTTTTATCGTTTTTTTTATTATTCCTTTTATTCCTTATTGGTACCTTCTCTTTTGGTAACTGGGGGCTGAGTCACCCACGTCCGTAGGAGGATACCCCTTAAGGCTGACTCCCTACACGTGGTCCCCGGGTGGTGCTAATCAGGTGACATTTGAGAGGTGGTAGAGCATTTTGTGAGTTGCTCGCCTGGCTTGCTACCAAAGTAGCTTACCACCATCAAGTTGAAAGTCTGCCGCCAAGCCAAATACGGTGATCCGGCAGTTATCCTTGAGAGCCTGCGTATTCCAGGTCTAGTGTGTTTACCAGCTTCGATCATATCGTCACTTACCATCAGGTGAGATAGTGGTCAAACACTAGCCTGTCACAAATAAAAAAAAATAAAAAAAATTTGAAATCGGGCCCGTCCGGATATCAGATCGTTTGAATTATAGGAATGATAACAGAGGGATTATTATTTGACGCGTCATTCTACGACAGGGCAGATTGAATAGTACTTGTAATACTACACACTAGATATAATAATATGTGATATGTTAGATATATTACGGGCGGATACATCGTGTCAAAGGAATCATACTTAGATAGATAATAGATATAAATATTAATTAAAATGTGATGTAGGTCACATTTTTACGTCGGTTATAATTTTTTTTATGTATCTAATTACGTTGTCGTTCGCGCCGAACTGAGATCTCGCGCCTACATTTTGACTCATTGAGAAAAACTTTTGAGGTTACTTGAGATACTTATTTCTATATAACAATTGTTTGATTTCTGTATTTGTAACGTTTTTGAGATAGACCCCGAGACAAAATAGGTCTAAAAACAGTGATTTTGGTGGCCTATCAAATTATTTTTGCATTCTATAAATGAAAAAATCCTACTAATATTATAAATCCGAAAGTTTGTGTTCTTTTATTTTAGCTGCGCAATCTTGTGCATTTAGACAGTGTCAAGTAAAAAAGTATATCGAGTGAATATAATTTTAATTTTTTTTTGTCCTCGTCACAAGTCAAAGTCAATTAAAAGAGCCAAGGTACCTACAGTTATAGTCAAGTCATGGCCTAATAAAGTGGTAGAAACGTTACTAGAACTTCTATTGGAGTTTTGAAGCGAAAGCGAAAATTGGGTTTATCAACTTTGTATAATTTGTTTGTTCACATAGTATTAACGGTTAATATTCCACCATTAATACACATTAACACTCGAAGAATCAAAAGATTTAGAACATAATCCAAAATCAACAACGCAATAATTTTCACTTTCGCGGCAAAACTCAATAAATCGATTTTAAATTCCAACGTTTTAAATACATTTTTTTTTTTTAATTATTTCATGACCATGGATGCATAGTCCTTCAGTCGAAATATTAAACAAATATTAACAATTTCTATTTTTCATAATAAAAGTCTTAGTCACAAGTCACAGTCAAAGTCAAGTAGTCAGTCATAGTCAAGTCATGCCCTAGTAAAGTGGTAGAAAATTTACTAGAACTTCTATTGGAGTTTTGGAGCGAAGGCGAAAACCACGTTTTTCAACTTTGTATGACTTGCCTACACTTATGCACATTTACTAAGTATTAACGGTTAATAATCCACCATTATTACACATTAACACTCGAAGAATCACAGGTTTTGGAAAATTATACAAAATCAACAACGTCATTTTTTCACTTTCGCGGCAAAACTCCTTTTTAAATACAAGTCCTCAAGTGGTGCCATCTACTGCTGACTAGCTAAAGCTAGAAAGAAGTGCTGAACATAGAAAAGAATTTTAACTCTATCCAAAATGTTAAGAAGTTGAATTGGATATAAAAGGGGGCACGTATCTAAGCATACATCTGCTATCTATTGGTGAGTAGCTGAACTACATAAAAATTTATAAAATTACAATAGAAAAAACATGTTATATAAAAAATTCTACTAGTAACTCACAGATGGCAGTAGATTAAGAAGCCCAAATAGTTCATTTTTATCCGTCTTCCCAAAAAAATAAGGTTTTCAATTGAGCTGAATATTCCTTATTTTGAACCTACGTAACGGCTTAAGTAGCTCAGCGGTTAGAGCAATAGGGCATGAGACCCTATGGCCGCGGGTTCAAATCCCGCCTCAAGCGATAATTTTTCCTTTCTAAATTTATCAAGAAAAAAATAATTATTCAACACAGTTGTTACAGTATATTAATATTTAAAACATAAACATAAATGCTTTCACACTCACAGCCCCACACTTAGTTCTATGACTTGTGTCGTGGGTGCCGGAAACATTCACATCACGCACACAACACAACCAGAACCAAGCGTTTCACTCGCGACTTAAAGACTCCCATATTGTATTTATCAGGAAATACAGATTTTCAGATTTTCAGATTCAAGCAAGGAGTTCCATTCCTTGGCGGTTCGCATAATGAATGTGGAAGCAAAACGCTTCGTCCGCATAATATTTGGAATGTCTACCATATAGCGGTGTGTTTTATAAGTTAGCTTTGTTTGGTGAAAATCGGTGCAGCCGTTTTCCAAATATAGCAATTGAACATAATATCAAATAAAGCATTTTCACAATTTAATTTTCTTTATTTGTTTGTTTCACATTCTGTTATTTTTAATGGTATGTATTGTTAATGTAGTTTAAAATTGTAGTATTATTATTATTATAATCTATTTCATTCATTTTATCGCGCCACCATCCCTACTTTCACTTTTTGTTTATATTTCCATCCAAAGGTTGTCTGGAAGAGATCGCTCTTAGCGATAAGACCGCCCATTGTACCTATATTTTATAAGTTTCTCTGTAAGCTGTATTTATCTTTTGGTGTCAATAAAGAGTTATTGTATTGTATTGTTTCTACGAATTTATGTCCACAAATTTGGCAGTAGAGTCATTAACTGTCATAAGTAGCTCTTTGGGGCCCATGTGAATAAACGATTTTGATTAATATTTTTGTAACTCTACTAATTTAAATAATTAGATGTATCTTTCCTGTTATTTGTTAATTACTAACAATATATTATGGACATTCAGACAGTACGAAAATGGATTTAATTTATTTGTTATTAAAATGTCTCAAATATTTATTTGGAAATCAGGCGATTTGAATCAAAACGCAGTTATGTAAAGTATGTAATATACTAGCCGTGCCCCGCGGCTTTACCCGCTATTATTAAGTTAAAAAGTAGCCTATGTTATAATCCTTGGTATAATCTATGGACATTTCAAATTTCATCCAAATCCGTGAAGACGTTAAAGCGTGAGGAGGGAACAAACATACTTGCACACTTGCAAACAAACTTTCGGATTCATAATATTATAGTAGGATAAGTTATCGGATAACGTTGAATGAGCTCAGCTAACTAAATGGTAGTGTGAAGGCTACTTTAGGAGCACACGCGAAACGTAATAACCACATATATTTACAATTTTTTTTGAGCTTTACTTGC
This sequence comes from Lomographa bimaculata, assembly GCA_948107665.1. NCBI lineage: Eukaryota > Metazoa > Arthropoda > Insecta > Lepidoptera > Geometridae > Lomographa > Lomographa bimaculata. The sequence goes on along the minus strand of OX403604.1, from coordinate 7,511,307 downwards.
TGTCTGTACTTAATAATTTTCTCGTGGAACGCAGCTGAATAAATGTACTGGCTTATATTATTTTAATTAAAAGTCAGAAAAAGTGCTCGTGGAGCGTTGTCCACTATTTCGTGGAGCGCAGTGTATATCGGGTTCGATTCCCGGCGGAAACAAAAATTTTCTCCCTAAGTAAACTTTGTGTTTCTGGTTCTGGTTCTGGTTGTGATTGTGTGTGTGATCTGAATGTTGCCGGCACCCACAACACAAGTCATCGAACTTAGTGTGGGGCTTAGTTAGGTGGTATCGGGTATCGGGTTTGATTCCCGGCGGGAACACAAATTTTCTCCCTAAGTAAAATTTGTGTTACTGTTTCTGGTACTGGTTTTGTGTGTAATCTGATTGTTGCCGGCATCCACAACACAAGTCATCAAAATTAGTGTGGGGCTGTGAATGTGAAAGCGTTTATGATTATGTTTATGTATAAAGATTAGAGATTTTGTAAAAAAAACCGCGTTTTTACGTATCATATGCACTGTTCTACCGAAATAACCACGATACACCAAGGTTAGCTGGAAGAAAATGTTTTGTAGCATTAAGTTCGCCTATGTACAATAATGTGAAATAAATGATATGGAACCTTGTCAGAGCGAGAGTATTGACTACTCATAGTTGATCTTCAGTTTCTTGACTCATAATTAACTTCTAACCTAGGTTCTTTATTACTTCCCCATTTCTAGGTTAAGGCGAAAACCTTCAGCATACTTGTTGCCATGCCGGAAATAAATAGCGGCACAATAGAAAAAAAACGCTAAGTACTATCTTCAATCTTATTTTTTTTCTGAACTGCCCGCTCTGGCTTAGTTTGGTGCTCGTCCGCCTTTTAAGCAGCGGTATCGAGTTCGATTCCCGTGGGAAATTTGTGTTTCTAGTTATTCTTTTAACACCCAAGGGAAATTTGTGTTTCTAGTTATTCTTTCCACACCCAAGGAAAATTTGTGTTTCTAGTTATTCTTTTAACACCCAAGGGAAATTTGTGTTTCTAGTTATTCTTTTAACACCCAAGGGAAATTTGTGTTTCTAGAAGTCTATTCTTTTCACACAATAACAATTGTGTGTGTGAAAAGAATAGAATATATGTTTATTGTATAAAACTGTGTAAGTACAATGTCTTATATCCTTACTAACATAATATTATAAACGCGAAAGTTTGTATGTATGAATGTTTGGATGTTTGTTACTCTTTCAAAAACTGCTTAATGGATTTTAATGAAACATTACAATAATATAGCTTATATATCAGAATAACACATAGGCAATAATTTATAAAGATATTGTGTGAATTGTCCAAATTATAACGATAAGTGTCAAGTAAGTAGGAAATATTCTGCCATCTGCGAGCCATTCTGGCGTGCGCTGCAAAAACAGAGTTACACGTATATAATGTAGATTGGAAATTTTTATCTTAAATAGTTCTACAAAAAAGCCCGCGACAGCATACATCTATCTTTTATGTGTATAAGCTATTATCGCAAAAATAGTGGAGCATAAATACAATAAAAATTTAAAGCTACTCGAAATACTAATCCTGCGCAGACAAAGTCGCGGGCATTAGCTAGTTATTAATAATAGTCAACAGCCTTCCCATTTCGGGTGTACAATAATATCTTAATTAACACATTAAGCTTAAAAGTATACTTGAAAAAAATAGTTATAAATATTTTCATGCTAGTAGTATAATAGGGTACATTGATGACACAGATAGTTATTATTATTGCAATTAAAAAGGAAATAAAATTTTGGGGGCTGAGTCACCCACGTCCGTAGGAGGATACCCCTTAAGTCTGACTCCCTACACGTGGCCCCGGGTGGTGCTAATCAGGTGACATTTGAGAGGTGGTAGAGCATTTTGTGAGTTGCTCGCCTGGCTTGCTACCAAAATAGCTTACCACCATCAAGTTGAAAGTCTGCCGCCAAGCCAAATACGGTGTTCCGGCAGTTATCCTTGAGAGCCTGCGTATTCCAGGTCTAGTGTGTTTACCAGCTTCGATCACATCGTCACTTACCATCAGGTGAGATAGTGGTCAAACACTAGCCTGTCACAAATAAAAAAAATATTTACACATCATCAAATCGAACTCAATACCCCTGCTTGGAAGGCGAACACGCCAACTAAACCAACGTGCAGTTCCAAAATCGAAGCACGACTCACGCGACCCCATGCAACCTTACTCTGCAACTTTAACTCTGCATCTTTTTTTAAGTATCTCACCCGATGGAAAGTGAAGATGCAGTCAAAGATGTGATATGCTTGCCTAGAAGATACCTATTCTCTCTTGACTTGAAGTCTCCCAGATTATACCCCTCGGGGAACAATGACGCAGGCAATGAATTCCACTCCTTCAACTGCTGAATACACCCATACATATCCGGTACACATAAGCCATGTGATGAACAAAGTGAACCTTAAGTTCAGGCAGCGCTTCGGTCCGAGCACTATTGTCATCACAGGTGATTATAAACCGTATTTCGTAGCATGTAGAGCGTCATACAGCGGAGTCAAAATATGGCGGCTAAGCAAGGTCACGCGCCATACTTTCAAGGATTTTCGTTAAGTAATATATTATAGATTAAAATATAATGTGTTTGTAGCGTATCACAAACTATGTTTTTTAACTGTTAGTATTTATTCAAGGCAAGGCTAAAGCAAAGTAAACGTACAAGCAAAAAAAAACTCAAAAAGGGATTATTTTCGTCAAAAAAATGTACAGCATAAAACATTCAATCAAGAAACTGGCAGAATGGAAGATATAAAAAAGTCTCAAAAATTACCTACACAACATAAACACACTAAGTTCCATATTAAGTTTGATGACATGAAGTCAAAATTAATAAAATCTAAATTAAAATCGTTTATTCACATGGGCCCCAAAGAGGCATTATAAAAGTTAATGGCTCTAATGCCAGATTCGCACAATTACAGCCATCTCGAGAAGAACCGGGCAGGAATAGGTGGCAAATTTTTTCATCATTATTTTTTTAAATAATTTTTAAACACTAATACATTATTATATTTACCTCAATCGAGGGTGCCGGAAACATTCACATCATAAACACAATCACAACTATAAACAGAAATATCCTTTAGGGAGAAAACTTATGTTTCCACCGGGAACCGAACCCGATACCCGCTGACAACCAACGGACAGTTTGAATATGTTGTAAAATAACGATTTGGTAGGCCACCAAAGTCACTGATATTAGACCTGTTTTGTCCCGGGGTCTATCTCAAAAACTACACTGAACGCTGAATTTTACGTATAATATCCGTTATATCCTGTACTTGAACAACAAAAACAGAAATCAAACAATTATTTACTTGACGACCCAGTTAGCGCAGTGGACAGGTGTCCGCCCTCTGTGCCGTGGGTCCTGGGTTCGATTCCCGGCAGGAGCACAAATTCCTTTCCAAGGGATATTTGTGCTTCTGGTTCTGGGTGTAATGTGTGTGTGATGTGAATGTTTCCGGCACCCACGATACAAGTCTTTGAACTTAGTGTGGGGCTGTGAGTGTGAATGCGTTTGTTTTGTTTGTTTGTTCTATTATGTATAGAAAAAAGCTATATGCAATTAACCTCATTTTTTTCCTCTATGGGGCAAAATGTAGGCGCGAGATCTCAGTTCGGCGCGAATAACTAGTAGTTTTTGATTTAAAGGAAGGCTGCTCTTAATTGGATCTAAAAAATCCCTCTTCCAAATTATCATCATAGGCATCGTTAGGAGACGGCGCGCGGCGTGATCCGTCAATCAACCTCAGTTCTAACGGGCAAGCGTAGATACACGATCGCTTGTTACGTCTTTTTAGACGCGCGCGGCTTTCGTAATCTTTGTCATTATTTTACATTATATTAAAAAAAAAACTAAAATACTTTCCATTAAATAGATAGCAAAATAAGTGTAAAAGTTATCCCAAGTTTGGATTGAATAACAAACAACGTAAGTTGACTTTTTGGTTCTAAGCTCGGTTTGGTCATAGGGTTTTTTCTTTATGGTATAGTTCTTAATTGCCGGCCGGTTTAAAAACATGGTTGTAGTGGTTATGTTGCACAATATTACGAAAAAACTAATTATAACATACAAAATATAATATAATAAACCAACTATGTTGTATACATATAATATAATATCTAAATTAACAATAAAAACTATCCTTCTAATCTGTAGTTTTAATAAAAGATGCCACGAGTTTTTTTTCAAACTTCAAAAGTTTCTAAAGTACGATGATATGTGTCACGGGTGTCAGAAACATCCACATCACACACATATAATCACATCCAGAACCGGAAACACAAATTTTCCTTGGGTTGTGTTCCCGCCGGGAATCTAGCCCGCCCCGATATCTGTACTTAGAAGGCGAACTAAGCTAACGGGCAGTTCAAATTACTAGGAAATCCATTACGTTTGTTTTTTTTAATAATTATAATGTCTTAGTTAAAAGACGTGAACTAAAAACAAAAGCTTATCTCGCATAGTAACGAGGTTCCGCACTCAGCAGAACTTGCTGATTTTATTATGTAGGTTATGTCCTGCCACTAGCTTTACCTTTTTATTGTATTGTTTTCAACTGACTTCAAAAAAGGAGGTCCTCAATTCGAATGTTTTTTTTATATGTTACGCGATATCTCCGCAAATTATGAATCGATCGGTTTTGATGATTTTTGTTTGGTAGATTGTACTTCAGAGGTCCCATATAAATTTTATTGAAATCGATTAAGCCAAAACCAAAATATACTTGGATATGCCTTAACAATAATTATAATTTATTTAACTATGGACTAGTGGATGGATGATTTTGAATGAAAAATAACTGTGACTTATGAGAGTAATAATTTGGACTATTGTATTGTATCTTTGATGGCTATAATCCAGATTATATCTGGACTAGCTATATCTGGATATATATATCCAGATTATATCTGGCTAGTCCAGTCCGTGCGGTTTTGCCCGCATTAATTTAGTTTAAAAGTAGCATATATGTGTTATTCCCGTACCTAAACTATCTCTATCCCAAATTTTATCAAAATCTGTTTATTCGTTACGGAGATACGTGGTAGCAAACATTCATACACACTCACACACAAACTTTCGTATTCATAATATTAGTAGGAAGGATTACGGCATGCCAATTACGCGTCTTTTGGAAACGTGTAGGCAGGTGGTGACTTGTCACCTACTGAACGGCCTCCTCATGAGAGCGCCTGTATTGGCGACAAAAGGAGCAACGTTGGTGTGGAGGGTGTTGAGAGGTGTTGCTGCAGTTTCACTAAACGCTACTCCCGACGTTATGCCTTTTATCACTTCAACCCTAGGAGCTTAGGTAGCCTAGCTTGTGCACCGGACGGTCAATTTTTGTGAGTGTGTTAGTGAGTGACTAGTCTAGCAATTCGCTCGCCGGTTGTGAATGTTTTGATGGGGAGTATGGATGCCCTTACACGTAAGCGAGGAGCAAAATACATTTCATTTTTTTATCTACCCTTGTAACGTATTTTTTTATCGTTGAAAAGAACTCTGCAAGTAGAGTACGAAACCAGTTTAAAAAAATCTGTGTTCAAAATAAGGATTTGGTAGGCTTAAAGTCTCTGTTTTAGACCTATTTTGTCTCGAGGTCTATCTCAAAAACGGCTTCACATTTAAACCTGAAACTTACTTAACATTTTCAGGTATATCATTTTAATAATTGCTATTTCTTTCTTCGAGCCATAGCTTTACAAATTCTCTGAGAATTTGAAGTTATTTACTTTGGTTTAGACGCTAGATGCCTCTGACAGACGGACGGACAGATTGCTGAATCACATAAGTCAACTTGTGATGAGCAGGAGATCTGGCTTCGCTTGATCAATTATTTTCCAATATCAAATGTTAATTGACATTTTAATTATAATATTTAGAACAATCTCGGTCGATGGTATTGCTTGAGTTATTTGTCACAATGTCATCGTACTTGAGTCAATAAAATTTCAATAGACAAATTACACGTTGGCATCACGTTGGCATTGATTGAATGAATGGTTGTAGGCAAACTGAGAAGTTTTTTTATGCAAGAGAGGATAATTATTCACGCCAATGATACTGACAAGAGATATGGGCTCTACAAAACATTATTTTTGACTTTTAGAGGGAAACTGACCTTAAAATTACGTCTTTTGATTAAAAGTATGTTGATATTGAAGTTTTCTGCGGCGTCAATATGCAACCCAAGTGCAAGTTATTGGTTTGTTTGACAGCTGCTGCTTTGCATGACTTTCTTTTTTCGTGTTTTGTTTGTCTCTTTTCTTAGAAACGCCTAAAAGAAGCAAACCACATATATTTTAAAAAATATTGAGCTTTACTTGCTGTCTGTACTTAATAATTTTCTCGTGGAACGTAGTGGAATAAATGTACCTACTGGCTCATATTATATTAATTAAAAGTCAGAAAAATTGGCATAACCCATTATGACGGTCGCTCCAAAACATTGAAATTGGTTTCAAAGACTCTGTCTGTCTTTGTGTTAGATGTCAATAGAAGTTCTAGTAAAGTTTCTATCACTTTACTAGGGCATGACTTTACTATGACTGGTCCTTGACTCTTTTACTTGACTTTGACTATGACTTGTGACTAGGAATTTTAATATGAAATACACTTGAAATATTATATTATTGCTTGACACTGGCTAAATGCACAAGTTTGCGAAGCCAAAATTAAGAAGTTTTTGGTCGAAGTCGGACGAGGTTAAAATATAATTTGGGAAGAAAGTAGAGTGTGTACGAACATAAAGACTGAGTTATGTTTAGGCAGTATTTGATTTAGGAAATAAAGGCAATTGGCCCGTAGACACTATTCAGATGGTATACATATTATAATTAGACTATCTCTACCTAAATGTTTTTTTTTTTATTTGGCTTCGCAATCTTGTGCATTTAGTCAGTGTCGAATAACAATATATTTAAAGTGATTTTAAATTAAAAGTCCTAGTCACAAGTCACAGTCAATGTCAAGTAAAAGAGTCAAGGTCCAGTCATATCAAGTCATGCCCTAGTAAAGTGGACGAACCTTTACTAGAACTTCTATTGGATTTTTGGAGCGAAGGCGAAAATCATACGTAATTGTAGGCAAATCATACAAAGTATTAACGGTTAATATTACACATTAACACTCGAAGAATCACAGGTTTTGAAAAATTATAAATTTGTTTTTCACTTTCGCGGCAAAACTCACCTATGTTATAAAAATAGGTAAACGATAAATAATAATTACAAACACTATCACAAAAATGGCGAATCTAAGCTAAGTTGACCTTTTTGCTTTTTGAAAAAATATTTTTTTATTATTGTATTTTATTAGAAGGCTAGCTTGCTGTAAACTTGTTTTTTTCTTAATGTTAGACAGGATGCATAATTTTAACTTTAAATAGGTATAAAAGCTGTGAAATGTGAATCAACTGCTTCTATTCAACCGTTAAAAATAATGTGTTTATTTCACAAATTAATCTTTAACTTTATAACAAAAAAACAATGATATATATTTTTTTCAACACAATTATATTGTATAATTAATTACATAACTAATCTTCTTTCTTAATACAAAAAGTAATTGGTCGGCAGTGTGCCCAAGCTGGCTGCGTTACCTCGTTGTACAGCGAGACTTAATTGCTGATCAAAATATAATCCAGCATTTCGATCACGTGTCGACTCTTTCAGTCTCCCAGCCAAATCTTTATACATTTCAAGTGCACCTGGTCTCCATGTACCTAGCGTTTCTACTCCAAATGGCACAAATATGTAACCTCTGTCGAGGTTTGAATATTAAAAATATATATAAAACACTAATTTATAAATAGGGATAAAAAATCACAAGGATACGTTATTTTCGTCGTAAATAATTTAAGAAAATTTGAACTAATTGGTAAGATGTTAAAAAAGTTCCGTACCGAAAAAAAAATCCCTGACTTTAATAAAATAAGGACGTTACCATAACCAATAATGGGTGAAGCGTAGTTAAAAATATCGTTAGTATAACACATAACATAACAATGTTAATGTTTTATGTATGGCTTGAAACACGTAAAAACGTCGGCTTACTTTGTTGTCTGTACTTCAACAAAGTAAGTCATCGTCCATATATGGTTGTAATACCTCCAGTTCACTCGAAGCTTTTCGCTTCTGAGTTTACCATCCGTACTGCGGAGGATGGGAACTCAATGCCCGCGTCTTTAATCCCCGAATGATATAACCTGGGAGTCTTCAAGTCAAGAATGAATAGGTACCTTCTAGGCAAGCTACACCTACGGCCGCATTATCACATTTCATCAGATGTGATAGGGTTTAAATGTTGCCTATAACATTGAATCATGAATTATTTAATGTTTAAGCATCCAGGATCAGATGTCCGTGTGTATTTAAATCGCGCTGCAAATTGTCACGAAAAAAATGGTTACAGTGTGTAGCGCCGATTGCCGGACTGATTCGTTATGACAAGCGAAATTTGTAGGACTTGGGTGCTTCACCCGTTTTATATGCGGTTTGTATGGGGTCCGCATTTTTTAACGTCCGTGACCACAATGTGGTCAATCTAGGATTCTAGGCGGCTCATACCAATAATGAACTCTAAAAATGACGACAGAGTAACCTTTACAGGTACCTACTTATTAATTATCTAATAATATAACTTCGTTTATAAATTACTATTTTTTGTTGTATGAAAGGAAGTGATTTGCTAGCATCATGCATTCTGGTTTGAACCAGAAGTTTTAATGAGTGCCAAAATCACTGGTTAAAGACCACAAAAACATCTCATGCATAATTTGACTGATTTGTTTAGGCGTAGGGGTTCAGAATAGGTATCCGGAATAACAAACAGCACGGAGTTCAATCCATCCTGGACCACATGATTACCTACTTAGCATCAGGTGAGAATGTGAGATAGTCTTTAACGCTAGCATATTTTATGCGAGATTAACATAACATAACATAACATTGCCTGCGTTTTTGTCCCCCGAACGGTATTATCTGGGAGTCTTCAAGTCTCGAGTGAATAGGTACATTCTAGGCAAGCACGTCATATCTTTGGAAGCATCGTCACTTTCCATCAGGTGAGATAGTGGTAAAATGTTTACCTATTCTGTATAAAAAAACATAAACACAGACTTTTACACTGACACTAAGTTCGATGGCATGTGTCGTGGGTACCGGAAACATTTACATCACACAATCACACCCAAATCCAGAAACATTTGCTTGGTTAGAAAACTTGTGCGAATCGAACCCGATACCCGTGCTTAGTAGGCGAACGCTCACCCAACTAAGCCAACGGGCAGTTCGATAAAAAAATACCGTTCTGGGGCTTCGATCATATATGATCAAAGTTCTGGGGTGTGACTTACATTTAGTTTAGGTAATACCTTAGGACGCAATGCCGCTGAAACCAAGAAATTTGTAGGCACTCAGGTGCTTCACCCGTTTTGTATGCGGTGTTAAGTCCGCATTTTTTTTAACGTCCGTGACCACAATTTGGTAGACCAATCTAGGCGGCTCATATCAATAATGAACTCTAAAAATTATGACAGAGTAACCTTCACAGGTATATACTTACTAATTATCTAATAATGTAACTTCGTTTATAAATTACTATTTTTGTTTTATGAAAGGCAGTGATTTGCTAGCATGCATTCCGGTTTGAACCAGAAGTTTTAATGAGTGCAAAAATCACTGGTTAAAGACCACAAAAACATCTCATGCATAATTTGACTGATTTGTTTAGGCGTAGGGGTTCAGAATAGGTATCCGGAATAACAAACAGCACGGGGTTCGAGCCATCCTCGATCACATGATTACCTACTTAGCATCAGGTGAGAATGTGAGATAGTCTTTAACGCTAGCATATTTTATGCGAGATTAACATAACATAACATTGCCTGCGTTTTAGTCCCCCCGAACGGTATAATCTGGGAGTCTTCAAGTCTCGAGTGAATAGGTCTCTAGGCAAGCACGTCATATCTTTGGACGCATCGTAGGTAATCTTCTAGGCAAGCACGTCATATCTTTGGACGCATCATCACTTTCCATCAAGTGAGATAGTGGTCAAATGTTTACCAATTCTGTATAAATAATAATTAAACGCAAGCAAAGCTTAAAAAATATTAATTTATCATCGGAACCTTGATCCACCAGCTTTCAAATAAAAAAAGAATCAACAAAATCGGCTCACAACGAAACAACAACGAAGTTGTGAGGTAACTTTTGAAGTTGGGTAAACCAGAACATTGTCAAAGTACGCATTATTCGTCACAAAATAGACATTATTTACGATATTTCAAGAGCTACTGATCAGATCTTGATCAAATTTAAATGGGACCAATTCGCAGCAACATCTTTAAAACTAAAAAAAATTCAAAATCGGCTCACGTGGAGATAAGTTATGAGGTAAAACACATAAATTTTTTTTTTTAAAAAATACAGTCAACTTGATTACCTCCTCCTTTTTTTGGGAAATCGGTAAAAAAACATAAACACAGACATTCACACTGACACTAAGTTTGATACTTGTGTCGTGGGTACCGGAAACATTTACATCACACAATAACACCCAATACCAGAAACACAAATTTTGCTTGGTTAGAAAACTTGTGTGAATTGAACCTGATACCCGTGCTTAGTAGGCGAACGCTCACCCAACTAAGCCATCGGGCAGTTTGATTAAAAAAATACTGTTCTGGGGCTTCGATCATATATGATCAAAGTTCTGGGGTATGACTTAGGTACATATAGTTTAGTTAATATCTTGGGACTTAATGCCGCTAAAACCTATTTATATTTTTCTCGACGTTCCGGCCAAGTTGCATTGGTCAACCGATTTTGATGTTTTTTTTTTTTTTTGGAATCTGGTACTTCCCATGTGGTCACAATTAATTTTGATTTTTTGAGGTGGTAGAGCATTTTGTGAGTTGCTCGCCTGGCTTGCTACCAAAGTAGCTTACCACCATCAAGTTGAAAGTCTGCCGCCAAGCCAAATACGGTGTTCCGGTAGTTATCCTTGAGAGCCTGCGTATTCCAGGTCTAGTGTGTTTACCAGCTTCGATCACATCGTCACTTACCATCAGATGAGATAGTGGTCAAACACTAGCCTGTCACAAATTAAAAAAAAAAAAAAAAAAAAAAATATCGAGATCTGACCAGTACTTTTAGAGTCATCCTCAATAATGCGTATTCAATTAATTTAATCTGGCCAAGGGTTCTAAATATAAAACAGTTAAGTCGGTTTTTTTAAGCTTTGCCTGCGTTTTTTTTTCCGACGGGCTGCTACTGCTTTGTGTAGCCTCTGCAACGTCACCGGTCGGGAGGGCGAGCGCGGAAGGCGCTCAGCTGCAGATGAGAGGAGTTGGCAACTAGTGCAAGGGCCACCTAGGAGGTGCGACCCTCGGCTTAGACCGTTGCCAGGACAGGGGGAACGGGAGGGAGACGCCCCGGTACATGAGAGTACCGATGATAATGCAGATTTATCAAGTTGAGTATAGTGATCTAAGTACGACTGTATGGAAAAGTTAAAGTTAAAGTCACTACGAAACTGGTTTCGAAGCCGATCTTTAATTAATTAATTTAAGGTGTAGTTTAAAAGCAGGATGTTAATATCTGAAGAATGTTTAACAGTTGTGAAACATAAAATTTTATTTGCATTTAGTTATTCAAAATACCTCCACAACCGGAAATCAAACTGCCGTGTTTCATACTTTTTATATTATGTTAAGTGGTATAAGTATGTACATAGCTACTGCGAGCATGGTAACAACAGTATTATTATTATAAATATATAACATTTTTGTTTTTTTTTTGCCTCGATAGTGAGAAAATGGCTTTGTTGATTTTGTATAATTTTCCAAACCTGTGATACTTCCAGTGTTAATGTGTAATAATGTTGGATTATTAACTGTTAATACTTAGTAAACGTGCATAAGTGTAGGCAAATCATATTAAGTGAAAAACGTGATTTTCACCTTCGCTCCAAAACTCCAATAGAAGTTCTAGTAAAGTTTCTACCACTTTACTAGAGCATGACTTGACTATGACTGGACCTTGACTGTTTTACTTGACTTTGACTGTAACTAGGACTTTTAATATGAAATACATTTGAAATATATTAACACTTAACACTGGCTAAATGCACAACATTACGAAGTCAATATTAAAAAACAAACATTTTTGATTGAATTAAAATGATTTTTTTAATTTTAGAATATTTAAAATAAATAAGAATAAATGCGCCGCTGAGTTTTTTTGCTGCGTTCTTCTCGAGATGGCTGTAATTTTGCAAATCCGGCAGTAGAGTCATTAACTTTCATGAGTGCCTCTTTGGGGCGCATGTGAATTTGATTTAATCGGTATTTTTCTTTACTTTCCATCATGTGATATAGTGGTCCAATGCTTGCCTATATAACATGTATGTAATGCTACCTATATAACATGTAAAAAAGTCAATTATTGTACACTATAAAAACTGCAATAAGATTACGCAAAATTGTATGTTAGATTTTAAAGATTTTTCATATTCCTTAAATAAAAACAGCATCCTATAATCACACTTACAAAAAGCTGGTAAGTATAGGTAAGTCACTTACAAAGCGAGTTCGTTGACTCCACACCAACATCAATTCAGATATTGATCAAACGTTTGCCTATCTTGGATACAAAAGTTAAGTATGGATTATTTTATCAAATAATGCTTCAAAAAGCTGTTTAAAGTCAAGCTTAGCTTATCTTATCAGCTTAGAGATTATCAAGCCAGTTGAAAATAAAAATGGACTAAAAAGTTATATAACCAGAGAACTTGTGACTACTGGTTTTTTTTTTTTTTTTTTTTATTTGTGACAGGCTAGTGTTTGACCACTATCTCACCTGATGGTAAGTGACGATGTGATCGAAGCTGGTAAACACACTAGACCTGGAATACGCAGGCTCTCAAGGATAACTGCCGGAACACCGTATTTGGCTTGGCGGCAGACTTTCAACTTGATGGTGGTTTTTAAAGAGATAGGGTTTAGGTTAATTTAGGTAAGAGAGAAGTTTGGTGACCCCCGCTCCGGATCGTTCTTGGTGCAAAGGGTAGCTATTGCAATCAAGCGCGGCAATGCTGCTAGCATATTGGGCACCTTTGCTCCTGGAATTATCAGGGGCGGCCTATTTGACTAATATAATTGTAAATTGTTCAATCTATATGCCTAATGGTTATGACAATAAATAAAAATTTGATGTTTCCTCTCCTTGAAATATATTTATTATACACTATATATTATACTTGACATGCACAAAATTGCGAACCCAATATTCAAAGACAAAAAATTACGTATTTTGACTGATAGAGTTGAAATGTCACGCATGAGCCGTCAAATTATATTACACCTAGTTTTTACTACAGAAGTTTTCTGACTTTCTTAATATTGAATTTTAATTATTTTTATATATGAAAATTGTAGAAGCTAATCGAGAATTATTAATCAATAATTATATTTTAATTTTACTTTTTATAATATAGGGCCTTAAGGCGGTTCCATAGTAAAAATGAATAGGGAGAACATAGCATGTGTTTCCTAATGCATGGAATGAGACAGCTCGTTAGTTCTACATAGCAGAGACAAGCGAACAATCACATTTGTTAACATTATTTTAAAATAAATGTACTTGTACATTTAAGACACTATGCATATTATTGAACCGCTATAGCGACTCAAAAATTTTTATACGAAAGATTCAGTTTTTAAATTTTAGAAACTAGTTACACGTAATTGCCGGATCCTCGGGAATTCCGGGACAAAAAGTAGTCTAAACGTTAATGTAGGGTGTCAGCTACCTACATACCAAATTTTACCAAATTTAGTTCAGCCGTTTGAGTGTGAAAAAGTAAAAACATACAAACAAGATTTCGCTTTTAATAACATTAGTGTGGATTATTTAAAATTATCTAAATAAATGCAAACCAGATATATATTATTATAATAACAATGATAAATGAAAAACAAATCCTTAATGATCGCTTCTGAGATGCGACTGGCTCTGATCTTTATATTTATCTCTTTCTTGATTTACAAGGTAATAGAGTCGGTGTATTTGCACTTCCGTATAAAAAAATCTATTATTCTGATGCATTGGTAAATTTAAAAATCCGGCCGAGTGCGAGTCGGACTCGCGCACAAAGGGTTCCGTACCATTATCTATAAAAACGGCAAAAAATCATGTCTGTTGTATGGGAGCCCCCCTTAAATATTTATTTTATTAAATTTTTATTATTTGTTGTTATAGTGGCAATAGAAATACATCATCTGTGAAAATTTCAACTGTCTAGCTATCACTATTCTTGAGATACAGTCTGGTGACATACGGACGGACGGACGGACGGACAGCGAAGTCTCAGTAATAGGGTCCCGTTTTTACCCTTTGGGTACGGAACCCTAAAAAGGCAAAGTTCACAAGTTAATGTCGAACAGGATTCGGCGAGAGCAGAGGCTTCGGCGGAGTTCCCACGATAATAAATAATAATAATACTAAATTTTGCACCCCTATATCAAAAACTTTCGCGGCGCGCGGCGTGCGGGCGGGCGGGTGGTGCATCCTGCTTGAAGCCTAACAACATAGCCTATAACATTATCGGGATCAACACTAAATATAATAAATTAACTTTAATGTTAGCTCCTTAACCGAGGTTTGGTCGGCTGCCCTTTATATTTTAAAATCCTGTACTTTGCCTTAGTTCAGGGGTCGGCAACCTCGCGAGCCACATGCGGCTCTTTGGATGTGAAGCTGCGGCTCTTTAGTTCCATACGCAAATATTATTTATTACAAAAAAAAAAATATTAAAAAAAAAACGTTCTGAATCGATTAACGAGGATAAGGCACCATTTCTATCGAGCCATTAACAAACCTCCAAAGGTAGCAAATAAGTACATTTATACAGTTGAAACAAGTAAATTATGGGATGATTAGGTAGGTATAACGCGTGTATAGTGTTTTCTATACGATACTCATAGTATATTAGGTATTATTTTTGGCAAGAAAAAAAAATTGCCGCTCTATATAACTTAGAATTTTTTAAAATTGTAATTTTTTACTCTTCCGCCTCAAAAGGTTGCCGACCCCTGCCTTAGTTATATTAGTAGGTAGGAAGTATTATTTGTATACTACTTACTTATACAGTATTACTCTGACCTTATATGGGCCAGTATGGAAATAAGTTACTTTTTTTATTTGAATGTATTTTGAAACAAATTATATTCATTCACCTCAATTAAATCAGTTTTATTAAATAGACTATTTATACAACAAAATTTTGCATTAAGTGTAATTTTTGCACAAAAGCACATTGCCGTCATAATTATGTTGTTCCTCTGATGTGGTGTTTGAATGATGTTGCTTTCCAATTGGTCCCATTTAAATTTGATCAAGATCTGATCAGCAGTTTTTGAGTTATCGTCAATAATGCGTGTTTAGTACATCTAATCTGATCAAAGTTCCGGAGATAAAGTTGTGAAGTCGGTTTTTTTTAAGCTTTGCTTTCGTTTAATTATTATATGAACCATCGAATCAACTGTAATGTCAACCAATCGATTGTCGTAGCGACATTGGGTCAATTCGAACAATCGTAGTGTAACGACCAGAATAGACCTACAGAACATTATTAAGTGAGTGTGATCTCTATTTACCTGAATAACACAGGTACATTAATTTTGTTTTCATTTACTCATATTTTATTAACGCTTAAAAGCGTTCACACTCACAGCCCCACACTAAGTTCGATGACTTGTGTCGCGGGTGCCGGAAACATCACATAACACAATCACAACCAGAACCAGAAACACAAATTTTCCTAGGGGAGAAAACTTGCGTTCCCGCCAGGAATCGAACCCGATAGTAAACTGCTTAGAAGGCGAACGCTCACACAACCGATCCAACGGGCAGCTCTTACTATTTTCCACCACCTTCAAAAAGGAGGTCGAATTGAGAAATTCGATTGTATGTTTCTTTTTTGTATGTGTGTTACGCGATAATTATTTTAGGGGGCTGAGTCACCCACGTCCGTAGGAGGATACCCCTAAAGTCTGACTCCCTACACGTGGTCCCCGGGTGGTGCTAATCAGGTGACATTTGAGAGGTGGTAGAGCATTTTGTGAGTTGCTCGCCTGGCTTGCTACCAAAGTAGCTTACCACCATCAAGTTGAAAGTCTGCCGCCAAGCCAAATACGGTGTTCCGGCAGTTATCCTTGAGAGCCTGCGTATTCCAGGTCTAGTGTGTTTACCAGCTTCGATCACATCGTCACTTACCATCAGGTGAGATAGTGGTCAAACACTAGCCTGTCACAAATAAAAAAATAAAAAAAATCCGCCAATTGGTGGATTATACTTTAGAGGTGGTCCCATATAAATTTTATCGAAATCGATCAAGCCAAAACCAAAATGTAAGCGGTGAAGTCCGTTTTTTTAATCTTTGCTTGCGTTTAAATTATATGCTTATAATTTTATAGACAACCCAATTGGCGCGGTGGACAGGTGTCCGCCCTCTGTGCCGAGGGTCTTGGGTTCTATTCCCGGCAAGAGCACGAATTCCTTCCCAAGGGATATTTGTGCTTCTGGTTCTGGGTGTAATGTGTGTGTGATGTGAATGTTTTCGGCACCCACGATACAAGTCTTTGAACTTAGTTTGGGACTGTGAGTGTGAATGCGTTTGTTTTGTTTGTTTTTGTAGTTATTAACTAACGATATCACAAATGTTACAATATGAAAATAAAAACTATCGTGAGTATTACACATAATTGATGTTGTGTTCGGCTTGAAACACGTCTAAATTTCGACTTACTTACTCCTGATGAAGGACAACAAATTTATCCGAAACAAGTCGACTACAAAGTAAGTCGAAATTTAGACGTGTTTCAAGCCGTACACAACATCAACTACAAATGTTACACTTGTGTATGTAGGTAATATGTAATTAGGTACCTTCTGGTATTATATAATACAGGTATTATATAATACTGGTATTATTCAGAAGGTACCTTACGTCATTACATATTACGAAATTAAAGTAATAGTAAATCGATTATCTCGACAATTAACAATTAGGTACCTATTTTTATTTATAATTGCAGTAATTAGGTAAGTCATTATTTTTGCTGTATATAAAATGGTAGTATCAAATTACTTTCTTAGTGAATTGTTGTTAATTGTACTAAATTTAGAAAGGAATTATTTAAGCGTAAGCAAAGCTTAAAAAAACCGACTTCACCGCTTATTTTTTAGTTTTGGCTGATTTTTGATCGATTTCGATAAAATGTATACCTCTGAAGTATAATCCACCAAACAAAAAAAATATTTTGAGGATCGTTCTACAAATAAGGGAGAAATCGATGAGCATACATAAACAAATAAATACATACAGTCGAGCATAGTACCTCCTCCTTTTTTGAGGTCGGTAAAATATACTCGTAGCTTTCTAAATTTACTAAGCACTTTAGTTTTTATTTTTTATTTTTATACTAGATAGGCAAGCATTTGACCGCTATCTCACCTGATGGAAAGTGACGATGCGGCCAAAGATGAATTAGTTCTGCCTAACATGATTAATGCTAAAAAAACATAACCAATTGTTGTTATAAATAGTAACTAAAGCATAAAGCATAGATAGATAGATAGATAAACTCTTTATTGAACACCATATTTGTGACAAAACAGAATACAAAATAATTACTTACTAAATAAGTGTAACAATAGGCGGTCTTATCGCTAAAAGCAATCTCTTCCAGACAACCTTTGGATGGAGAGGAATTACGCAACAAAGTTGGACGTCGGTGTTTTAACATAACAAAATTCAGAAAGATGCAATAAACTAAAAATGCATATATACTAGTCGTTCGCCCCAGACGGAGATCTCGCGCCTACATTTTCCCTATTAGATAAAATCTTTTATAGTCTATTACTTGTTATTTTTTTTTAAAAGTAACTCATTGATTTTTGTAATTATTATTGTTGTTTAATAAAAGGATATACCGGATATTATATACAATTTTAAAATATTTAACCGTTTTTTAGATACGAGTAGACCCGGACAAAATCGGACCAAATTCAGTAACCTTGATGACCTACCAAACTGACATTACTCCAACATATTACATCCTCGGCCACATCTTCACTTTCTATCAACAGAGATAGTGGTCCAATGCTTGCCTATCTAGCATTAAAAAAAAGAAAGATTAAAAGAAACTGTGGCCTCGATTCTGATGTACACTCACTAAATTAAATTTAAACTATCCCTGTCTCTTACAAAATAGAAACACAAGACAGAGATAGCATACATTTTAGTGCTGTCAAGCTAGTTTATCATTTAAAATATGAACAGCAGAAAGGCGCATGTTTTTAGTCAACACCAATAACATACTCAACTAAGCTTGCATAGACATCTAAGTTCTGACTAACTTGACAGCACATCTCTGTCTTGTGTTCCTATTTTGTAAAAGACAGGAATAGTTTAAATTTAATTTAATGTGTGACATCAGAATCGAGGCCAGTTTCGTACTCTACCTGCAAAGTTCTTGTTAACGATAGCACAGAAGAGCAGAAAAAAGTGTTTGCTCCCCACTTACGTGTATGGGTGCTTTCGTACCTTTTAATTGCCATCACTGACTTTGGGCTTTACATATCCTCTTAAAAGTTATTTAGTTTAAACGCTTAATGTCTCTTGAAGATGGAATGACTGACTGACGGATGGACGGACAAAGTGTAGAACCACTCCAGTCAACTTGGAGATCTCGCTCCGCTCTATCAATAAATTATTAAATATAATTATTTTTATGCCTTTGGTCACGTACTATGCGTTTTATTTAGTTAATGATATGAATTGATTTTGTTTATATAGCATTAGCCATGCTAGGCAGAACTAAAATCATACATTTGGAATAATTATCGCTTGAGGCGGGGATTGAACCCGCGGCCATGGGGCGTTATGCCGTATTGCTCTAACCGCTGAGCTACTCAAGCCCTGCCTGAAGCGACGAAATTATCCTTTCCTTATTATTAACGTCTTACGGGGACGTATGACGTCATCTACCGATACAGTTGTTAGAAACTACTACGGCCAACGATAATTTTTTCCTAATTTAAAAAAAATAATGTTTTAATCGTTAGTCAATCAATTATTCTACGCTTTTGTTTGCGTGAAAATTACATTATTTATAAGACTAACTTGTCTAAGTTAGTGAGCCGAGGTTTAAATAACAAAAACATTAACACTTTCACACTCAGAGCCCCGCGCCAAGTTCGAAAACTTGTATCATTGGTGCCGCAAACACGAACAATCGCACACAGAAAAAAAGGCACATTTTCTTTGTGGAAACTGGTGCACCCACTGGAAATCAAACCCGATAGCCACTATATTATATTTGAACTTAGATTTAAGTCAGATACTAAGTAAGTAGGTACTATATTTGTCGAAGATACGACTAAATAACATTTCCTCAATAGAATAATTCTTATTAGTCGCTCAATTAATTTAAATGTTTGATAATTGCCTTGAAATAATTATGTCAGAGTTTACCAAGCTCCGGTTAAACTACCGTTAAACAATCGATAACGGTCGTTTAGCTACATTTTGGGTACTTTGCCAACTGGTAGCGGTAAATTATATTAAGTTTTGTACATATTTATATCTAGTTATAGTTCTTTTTGGTTAATTTTAATTTAGTTTTTAGTTTAATGTAATATATAATATGTTTAAGTTTTTAAGTAAGTATAATTATATTTGTAATGTTGATCAAATCTTAATTACTGGGAGATGCATAATAATTAATATTGTATAGCTGTCAAAATTAAACTTCATCAATTACTTGATAAGCAAAGGTATCCCCCAATGCCTTTGCTTCTCATTACACTTTTTTTATATACACATAACATAACATATAAACGCTTTCACACGCACAGCACCACACTCGGATTGATGACTTGTGTGTGGGCGCAAGACACATTCACACCTCATGCAGACATCACACCCTTAGGCATAGTAGTTCTAGTGTGTGTGTGGGTGGTGTAGATGGATGTTGCCCGTCGATCTACCTACAAAACGAAAATTTCACATCCACACCCACAAAATGGTTTGTTCTACGTTACACGCTACTAGTTCACCCCGAACAGGGATTTCACGTATATATTTTGTTAAATAGAGAAAAAAAAAACTTAAAATCAGAATCTTTCTTTTCTAGACGCGTTACATTTAGAAATTTTGTAGGTAACAATCATAACATTATTTAGAAAGTGTATACCGAAAGTAAAAAAAAAACAAAAATAATAATCACATAAATCGCTAATAAAATTAAACAAAAAATACATATAAGTATAAATAATAAGTATCCATAAAATTTTTGCTCATTTATCAATATTTTTTGAATAATTAAACGCGAGCAAAGCTTAAAAAAAACCGACTTCACCGCTTTATCTTCGGAGTCTTGATCAGATTTAATGTATTAAACACGCCTCATTGACGATAACTCAAAAACTAGTGATCAGATCTTGACCAAATTTAAATGGGACTACATGGAAAGCACCAACCAGCTTTCAAATAAAAAAATAATCATCAAAATCGGCACACAAAGAAAGAAGTTATAAGGTGACTTTTAAAGTCGGTTAAAAACGAGAACATAACATAAACATAAACATAAACATAAACATAAACGCTTTCACACTCACAGCCCCACACTAAGTTCGATGACTTGTGTCGTGGGTGCTGGAAACATTCACATCACACACACAATCACAACCAGAACCAGAAACACAAATTTTCCTTGGGGAGAAAACTTGTGTTCCCGCCGGGAATCGAACCCGATACCCCTGCTCAGAAGGCGAACGCTCACCCAACTGAGCCAACGGGCAGTTCAAACATCGTCAAAGTAGTCCACAGAATACGCAATATTGAGGATAACTCAAAAACTACTAGTCAGATCTTGATCAAATTTGAATGGGACAATTAGGATATAATTTAAAAAAAAAATCTTAATCAGTTCACGTGGAACAAAGTTATGAGGTAACACACATAAAAAAAAGATACAGTCGATTTGAGTACCTCCTCCTTTTTTGGGAAGTCGGTAAAAAGACATATATGTTTGATTAACCGTCTATAGTTAAAATATGTTTCGCCTTATTTAAACTACAATTAAATCTTGATTTACCTATGAGCTCGATGACTTGGGTCTCATGTACAGATGTATATAATTTTAGTCTAGTTTTAGGAAATATAGGCAATTGGCCCATAGATAGATTTGGAGAGCATAAAAAAAAAGTAAACTAACATTCAATTTAATCTCATGCAACAAAATAACATAAAAAAAATGTAACTGTAAGAGTTTCTTTGAATGTTTTATGTTTTTAACTGAGGAATACTTAACCATGGTTAAATCTATCAAAGTTGTAACGTAGTTTATGAAAACATCGTATCGTATAATGTTAAGGCCATCGCTAGGGATCGTAGGCGTTACCACATTCGTAACATGTAAACGAACTTAGCCTGTCATTTCAATAATAATAAACGCAGGCAAGGCTTAAATAATTAAACGCAAGCAAAGCTTAAAAAAACCGACTTCACCGCTTTATATTCGGAACGTTGATCAGATTTAATGTATTGCACATGCATTATTGACAATAACTCAAAAACTAGAAATCAGAACTTGATCAAATTTCACTGGAACCACATGAAAAGCACCAGCTTTCAAATAAAAACTAATCATCAAAATCGGCGCACAACGAAAGAAGTTATGAGGTAACTTTTGAAGTCGGGTAAACGAGAACATCGTCAAAGTAGGCGTACAAAATAGGCATTATTGACGATATTTCAAAAACTACTGATCAGATCTTGATCAAATTTAAATGGGACCAATTAGAAAGCAACATCTTTCAAACTATAAATTTTGAAATCGGTTCACGTGAAGAGAAGTTATGAGGTAACACACATAAAGAAAAAAAAAATACAGTCGACTTGAGTACCTCCTCCTTTTTTGGGAAGTCGGTAAAAAACCGACTTCACCGCTTTGTCTTCGAAACCTTGATCAGATTAAATGTATTAAACACGCATAGTGACTATAACTCAAAAACTACAGATCTTGATCAAATTTAAATGGGACTAACGGGAAAGCAACAGCTTTTAAACTAGAAAAATAAAATCATAGGCTACTTTTGAACTTAATTTACGTGGGCTAAGCCGCGGAATGTAACTAGTATAAGTACAAATAAAGTAATGTGTCGAAATGCCCGTTGACTAAATTTGTATGCGTCTGCACTCTAGGGAGCGGACGCTTACCATAAAGACAGAATTACAATATTCAGGGACACACATTTTCCTCCAGCACATACGAGAAATATCAGATTTCCATCAGCATGAATTAAATGCTGCCCTTTGACTAAGTTGGGTGCACGTCTGCCCTCTCAGCGGGTAAAGGATTGATTACCGATGGGAACTCAAGTTTTCTCCCTAAGGAAACTGTGTGTTTCTGGTTCTAGGGTTTAAACCGTTTTTGTGGGTTTTCGTTGAAAAGAGCGCTGAAAGTAGAGTACGAAACCGGTAAAAAAAAATAACAATTTGGTACGACACAAAAGTTTATCCTACTAATATTATAAATCCGAACGATTGTATGTGCACAAGTGTGTAAGTATGTGTGTTCCCTCTTCACGCTTTAACGGCTGAACCGATTTGGAATGTGCATAGCTTATACCTAGGATTAACAACATAGGCTACTTTTTAACTTGGTAATAGCGGACGAAGCCGCGGTGCACGGCTAGTTATAAATATTTTATTGTGCCGTTCCTAATTACCCCATAGCATTCCCATTTCCCCCACTGGTTGATCTCAATTACAATTAAATAAAATTAATATAAAACGTTGGTTTTTTTATGTTGCAATACAAGTTGATAATGTAGAACTGTTTTATATATCACTAGCCGTGCCCCGCGGCTTCGCCCGCTATTATCAAGTTAAAAAGTAGCCTATATGTTAATCCTATTATCTATGTACATTCCAAATTTCATCCAAATCCGTTCAGCCGTTAAAGCGTGAAGAGGGAACAAACATACTTACACACTTACACACAAACTTTCGGATTTATAATATTAGTAGGATAGGATTTCTGCATGTTGGAAGTAAAGTATTCCCAATTTTCTCACTCTACCCTATATCAATGTGCCAGACAGACTGACGCCATAACGGACCACACAACCAAACGCAGTGCAACGAATATAAGACAAGTTGCCAGCTGATTCGACCGTTTCTTTTACGGATCTCCAAAAATACCTGAGGCTAACAACCGGTTGTATCAACATTCCATAAATTGGGTGTATTATTTACATACTGCTAAGAACTGGATTACACCTACAATCTATTAACTTTCTGAGACTGAATTAATTTTTATGTTCTAGTAAGTCCACGCGTTTTTTCACAGCGGTTGGCGTTGTGAGCATTTTAATGTTACATTTTATTGGTTTAATGACGCATATTTTAGGTTATTTTTAAGGTTGTGAAGTGAATGATAACAAGACACTTTGTACACTTGTTTAATTGGATCTTTCCAGCTACATACAATTTCACATTACACTTGTTACATTACGCTTGATTATAACTGACTACACTTCTGATCAGACGTCTTATTCCTTTGGCTGCCACAACGAGACTCCTCGCCCATTTCCGCCCTCTTCCACAGAAAATGTCAAACCGAAGTCTGCTATGATTGGCCGACAGCTGCCTGCGATAGGCAGAGTCCTCGTCCAATCACGCGCTGAACGGTGCTGCCATCAACTAGAAGGCACCTCGTGATTGGTTGATAGCCCTTCCGGTCAACCACGTATCTACAATATCTGCCAACAAACTAAAATAACAATTTAACCTCTTTTATTAGTTAGTATAAATCACATCAAATTAATAAAGTCACGACATTCGGCCATCCGACATTGTGCAGTCTCCTGACGCACAACTTTATAAGCAGTCAATTTACCTTTGTTGCAGTGATAACTAAGTTAGTCATATAATACATCGAAATTAAACAAGTTCTAAAAGAAGTTAATCACTGTAAGCTATCAAATATAAATATCTACCTAGTTCTTTAACACAATAAAATGTTGAAACCTTTACGCAACAATATTATTGTATTCCCATTATTTTTATCTAATTATATAACATTATTAATTAGTTATAATACACGAGAACTTGTTACAACTTTTTTTTGCACAAGATTTATTGATCATCCTATTCTCATTTCATACTCAGGAACAGATATCTTAACACACGTTATCTAATTATAATCACGACATTCGGTTATTATACATTACACATTTGGTTTTCATTTAATTTATTGCTAAGGAAGACTAACAGCTTACAAGTCTTTTAATTAAGGAAGACTAACAGCTTACAAGTCTTTTAATTTTAATGTTTAGTATAATACAATTGCAAGTCCCTTTGTTAGGAAAAAATATTAATAATAGAAGTCAAACTAATTACCAGTAACGACTTATTAACCAAATTATTATTTAAATTGAAACTAAACTACTTATTATCTATAAACTATTGGCATAATTATCGAAAAGTCACAGCACAAATATCGTATAGCCGACCCTACATAAATAAATTATCATTTGTTTTTTTTTTATATCAGTATAATTACAATATTGTACTTTACGTTTACGTTACTTACGGATAATTATAGTATCAGTTTACCAATTATATAATTAATTAATATGCATTTACTTTGCATAGATGCTTTCAAACGTCCTTAACGTCAGTGTCAGGTTGAAGAATCTTTACAATTTAGGTAATTGTCGGGGTCAGTGGTAAGTAAAGAGCCAATTTTTTTTCGATGTGTACAGACGACCAAAACAGTAAATAGCCAATTTTCTTTTTCGATGTTGTACAAAGACGACCAGAACAATATAATTTACTCATCAAATAAATTAGCTTATTTGTAAGCATCATCGTACGTTAAGTAGTAAAAGATCTCAATTCCAAAGGCAGATTTAAAGAGTCTTTCAATAAATGATGTCTTATAACGTAACACTTAATAACACTTTCGATGAAACAAGCACTACCATAGTTGAAGCATTAATTATTCAAATTTGCCAAAATTTAATTATCTTACAAAAGAACTCGATGGGTTAAGTAATATTTTTATCTGTTCCAGAACATTGGAGTTTTCATCAAGTTAATCTATTATTACTCAAAGTTCAAGTCAAAACGGTCATTAAGCTACGAAAATTCTATTATGCCAACCAAAATTCGAGTTTATCAAACTCCGTTATATGTCTTAACGGTTCATCAACAAAGAGATGACGATTAAATATTAAAGAGCTCTTAAAATCCAATGCCAATTAAACATCTTCATCAAGTGAAACGGTAAATGACAACCAAGTCTTAACTGTAGAGTAAAGCAACATACCGCCAACCTAAATAGACGAACTCCACCCCAAGAACAAATGAAAATTATTATTTACTAGTCTAATTAACAATACAATTTTAATTTTACGCTATTATTATAATCCATTAATAGAATAATTCCACATGAATTTTAAAATTGTACTTAAGGTTTCACTGGACACTGGACACGAACACAAATTTACAAATTTGTTTTTTCACACACAATATTACATCATACAAGGTGAACTGTGCTTTAATTATTTTCAGAACGACAATTAGGAGTCTTCTCATTTATGTAATCTTCAACTTAGTGTAGGTTGCATAAAGGAATCTGTATTATTAGCTTTATTAAATTAAGTACTGGTAATTAAGTTGCACAATCTGCTCATTTATTAACAAACATCAAAGTGTACACCGTTTCCAAAAATCTAATAATTTACTTTTTCTAATCGAAAATTGGGTACGTGAGGTTAACTTTTGAATTCAGTATTAGTGTAATACTGTCCGATTTTTTGTGACAAAGGTGTGCATAAGCACAATTGTTACAATTTGTATTGCCTATTATATATACATGTGACAGCTAAAATAATTAAACGTCCTAGTGGTAAGTCTCTGGTCTTTATATAGTGGTACCTTTCACGTCCAGATAATACCGTCTATTAATGAATCATTGACTGATTGAAGCGAGATCTCCTTGTTGACTCGGGTGACCCAGCACTCTGTCCATATGTCTGTGTGTAGTTTATCGTTGAAAAGAACCTTGCAAGAAGAATACAGAACCATTTAAAAATAAATCCATGTTAGAAAACAAATTTGGTAAGACATCTGTCACCGTTTTTAGACCCACTCCGTCCCGGGATCTAACGGCCTGACATTCAAAGCTGAAACCTGCACTATCCGTTACATCATCCAATTTAATGAGAAATATAAAAATCTAACAACTATCAAGAAGAAATCCATAAATAATTATCCTCAAATTTTTCTTCCTTAGGCAAAATATCGGCGCGAGATCTCATTTCGGGGCAATTGACTAGTTCAAAACGAGTCTATTAAAAATACAATCATGCTGCGATTATAAAATTTGGTACAGTGGTACATATCTGTAGTATTCTTTAGAATTTCTGCCTATTTACTGAAGCTTCAATCTATATTTATTGTTCTTATGTAAAATACGTAAACTATGTATATAGAAAGTGGCTTTCTTCCACAACACAGATCCGCATAGTGTGGAAGTCGCATTGATTTTAAATTATGGAAATAATGAATACTATATTATTACAAACAACTTCCGTGAATATGTTAACGTTGGTAATAACTGTAATGTGAGTACGATTGTCGGATAATTGATATATGTTATTTTTTTCTTTGTGTAAATGGCGCCATGAACTATTGTTGTTGATCTCAACGTCGGAATTACATTAATTTAACTTAATTAACATCAATATTGTTCACTCACCCCACACACACACATCCCGCAGAATCACCCACGAAAAGGCAATGACTAATAACCAATTTTGCAAATTTACAGTCATCTCGTGATGGACACGGTAGTAACTCGGTAGATAATACATAATACATCTTCCTCTCTATTTTATTCCAACAATTTATATACAACCAATAAACATAATACATTCCCTAATCTATACCTACGGCCACCACAAAGCGCTCGCGCAGTTTGCCCCCGCGCATACACGCCACATATATAATCAACGACCCTACAACGAGCCTATCAAATTAACGCACCCTTTACCACTGATATAAATCCTCACGCTGGTAGTTTATTCATAACCCTAGGATTTCTGCCATAATACTCAATCTACCATAAATGACCTGTCCGCTCAATCTAAACGCGCTCACCGCTATATTATACCTACGTCTAGTATTTAAACTATATAAGTACATACATCAATTCCCAAATTATATATATTGATAATCTTGCGAACTTGCATTACATTTTCAAAAAATACACAAGTATGCAAGAATACCAATTTCTTTACAGACTTGTATGAAAAACTAGTTATAAATACAGCCTTTTTCACTATTTATGCGATAAGTGCCCAAAGCTAAGCAATATACTAACCCACGTGGGTGGGTAGCCACATTTTAAAATAATTGATAGCATACATAGTCAATAAAAATTAAAATTAATGCAGTAACGGAATGTATAAAAGGAATCTCATTTGGCTCCATCAGTTATCCCTTTACATCTATGTTCTCCATGGTTCATCCAGTTTGTACACAGCTTTTATACCCGCTATCGTCCTCAACTCGGCTTGAATTTAGTATCAGGGTTTTCAGGATCATTGAAGCTCATTTCCTCATGGAAAACAAAATAAATATTAGTTAATAATCTTATGATCAATACAGTCGTTATGAATGAAGTAACCGTTTGCACAGATGTGAACACTTCATTTTATCAATTTACTAAATAAAAAAATACTTATTTGCCGGAACAAAAGTTTAATTGCTTAAAATTGCATTCACTCTCTAATTCTTACCAACATCAACAAAATATAGCACTATTCTTTTTATTTATTTATTGCTATTATAATTAAGACGATCAGCTCGGATACTGGCTTTGAGAATTAAATAATAAACAATATCATTTTAAAATTCGTGGTAGTATCCCATTTTAATTCTTACCAAGGATTTACTTACAGGTTATCACTTGGCAGACAGCGGCACACTGGGCCTAAAGTTATTCATAGTTAAACGGCACACATAATTTAATAAGTTATTTTAATAATGGAGCACTTAACCTTGTCCTTCAATATGGCATATACAGCCATGAGGTAATCAGTAAGGCACACATGACCACTACCTTTCGATATGACAATCGACCATAAGCTAATCAGTATGGCACACATAACCATAAGTCATTCAATATGGCACACATAACCATAATTCAGTCAGTATGGTACACATAACCATAAGTCCCTCAGTAAGGCACACATAACCTTAAGTCCCGCAGTAAGGCACACATAACCTTAAGTCCCGCAGTAAGGCACACATAACCATAAGTCCCTCGATATGGCACACATAACCATAACTCCCTCAGTATGGCACACATAACCATAAGTCACTCAGTATGGCACACATAACCATATGTCACTCAGTATGGCATACATAACCATACGTCGCTATGATGTCTCATGTCTAACTGAGATGATTACTGTCGGTCCCTATTTGGCACATGTCATTTCATGTCATGATGAACATTCTTCTTCTGTCGTATACATAAGAGATTTGCGTTTTCATCTCGTCCAAAATGGCTTGAAAAATTAACTAACTTCTTATAACAATCTCATTTTTATATAAATTATAAGAACAGTTGTTTAATATGTGCAATGTACGCATCTATGTGTAGTAAAGAATAATATTATGACTATAATAATATAATGAATTTTAGAATAAAATAGCTTTACGAACACTTGACTGACTGGCTTATGAATCATTGCTTTTTAAGGGGCTTTTTTTTTTCTGGATATAACTTTCTTGTGTTACCGTTTCTACTTTGATTTTTATGCAATTAAATAATGTGGTAACATTTGAACAAGAATTATGTTTCATATATATTCATAAGTCCGATCTCACAAATTAAAAGTATCTCTTACATTGTTACAAATAATTATTTTTATCATCATCGGTAGTATCAAACACTGATATCAGAGGATAGTAGGTACACGTCTTCTTTAAAAATCTAACTCGGCAAAAATACAGTTATCAAATGAACTAGCGCGGGCGTATAGTCTCAAAATCTATCAAAAATCCAATTTAATATTATAGTAAAATAATAAAATATATGTCGGTAGGTTATCATTTCATTTAAACTCAAGCTAAATAAGGCGTATATTATGTCAAAAATTTCAGTGATCGTTATCATATAAACTAGAATTCACACCGATTAGTCATGGTCACAAAATCTCACTACTTCAGAGATACAAATTTTTTTTTTGTGGATATAGGAAAAGAAAAATCACTTGTCAAATTATACAAAACGTGGGCATGATCATAAAAAGAAAAGGTAAATTTACATACCTCGGTTCTATCCCACTTCTGATATGAAGTGAATGATAACAAGACACTTTGTACACTTGTTTAATTGGATCTTTCCAGCTACATACAATTTCACATTACACTTGTTACATTACGCTTGATTATAACTGACTACACTTCTGATCAGACGTCTTATTCCTTTGGCTGCCACAACGAGACTCCTCGCCCATTTCCGCCCTCTTCCACAGAAAATGTCAAACCGAAGTCTGCTATGATTGGCCGACAGCTGCCTGCGATAGGCAGAGTCCTCGTCCAATCACGCGCTGAACGGTGCTGCCATCAACTAGAAGGCACCTCGTGATTGGTTGATAGCCCTTCCGGTCAACCACGTATCTACAATATCTGCCAACAAACTAAAATAACAATTTAACCTCTTTTATTAGTTAGTATAAATCACATCAAATTAATAAAGTCACGACAGTTGTATTGCAAAAAACTTGTGTGGCAAGCTGTTACTTGTGCCTAGGGTAATAATCCTAGGGCAAGCTGAACCAAAACATAATATTTCTGTGATCCGTTGAGAACGTAAAACATTTACCAAATTTAGTTCCATCAGATCTTAAGATCGGTTGAGAACAACAATATAACATTTTCAGGAGTCCAACGGATCATACGATCAGTTGAGAACTATAACATATAATTTATTTTAGTTGCAACTGATCTTATGATCAGATGGGAACGACTGTTATGATCGGTTAATGTGAAAATCTGATACTATAATCCGTTGGGAAGTACCCATTTTTTTCTAACGACAATAGTTACTACTTACATCTTATATACAGTTATGCACAATATTTTTTCATTTAGAATTCGGTACTGAAACTTAAAAGTTACAACATGTCCATTCATAAGTTCTATACGTTTTGGCCAAGCTGATATGGAGGAGGGTTTTTTTACTTCTCATAAATCCTCCTCCTCGTTTCCCACATCCTCTTTTCTTCACTAGATATAGCAACCAATACATGCAAATTTACTGCATAAGAACAAACTATGAGATATATTATCCTACTATCATATCCTACTAATATTAGTAATCCGAGAGTTGTGTGTAATTGTGCAAGTGTGTAAGTATGTTTGTACCCTCTTCACGCTTTAACGGCTGAACAGATTTGGAATGTACGTAGCTTATACCTAGGAATAACACATAGGCTACTTTTTGACTTGGTAATAGCGGGCAAAGCCGCGGGGCACGGCTAGTAAAAACATAATTTGTTCAAGCGTCGCCTAAAACAGGCAATCGATAGATTTTTAAAATCAGAAAAACATAATAATTGCACCTGGTTGATGCGACGCGTGATCAAAATGCTGGCATTTATTTGGCTCAACGTATTAGCATTGCAATTCAGAGGGCAGCATGATGGGAACGCTACCCACTGGTAGTGGGCTTGAGCACTTGAGTTACCTATAAGCTCAATGTCTAGTAGGTAACTTAGGTTTTTACTGTATATAGTTTTAGGAAATATAAGCAATTGGCCCGTAGCTTGAATATGAATATATTTGTTAATTATTACAGTTCCATTACGGACTTCTTTGCTAGAAACCATAGAAGTCTACGATGGATGCCGGAAACTAAAATTTATATTTAGATACTATAAGGCAGAAGTGACGAAATATGTAATATCTTTAAACGAGCAATTCTTGTATATATGTTTATATATAATATGAATCTCGAAAACGGCGTCAACGATTTTCATAAAAATTTAGTATGCATGGTGTTTCGGGGGCGATAAATCGATCTAGATAGGTTTTATTTTTAGAAAACGTCACTTAAAATTAAAAAAAATCGAGTAAAGTTTGTTCATACAGGTACTTAACGAACTGTAATTAACAAAATGACGCAATTCATTACAATTTATGTCATAACATAATAATAATCAAATTACAAAAAATATTAACGATTTCCTAAAGAAGGCCCTTTTATGACCTAAATGAATATTCTGATATACTCATTAACTGGTTGTCCAATAAAGGTATTTATTTAATCGAAGGTGATATAAAATCATTTGATTGTTAACCTTCAATTGGTACAGACGTGTTTGTAAGTTATAGGGAAATTAAAATTAGTGTTTACGTACCAAGCTTTAGTGTGAGAAGTTGTTAAAAAGTTTACTTATGTTTTTTCAACTATTACAGTATAAAAGTATATGGAACTAGCAGGTATGAATTTGTTATTTAGTAAGTTTATTTTGACCCAGAAAATGAATTATCTGGGTAATAGTTTTCTGGGTCATGCATCGTTTCTTGAATTTGCGTCTATGGCTGCACTGAAATTTACCGGATTTCATCTCGTAGTCAAACAAGGTATCTTCTAGGCAAGCTTTTTACATCTTTGTCCGTATCTTTAGGAGACATAAGGTAAGATAGTAGTCAAATGAGGCAGGCATTGACCACTATCTTACCTGCTCTTATCTAGCATAAAAAAGCATTTTTCGTATAATGTTGTAATAGGTATATTTTCTACACAGTTCTGTTCTGTAATATTAGACTTTTGCAATTTATGTGTCGATGTCATACAAAATTCTTAACACTTAGTGGTTTTGTGTACTTTGCATAAGCAGACATGTAACCTCAGTGTAATCAGATTGGATTACGGATTCGTATCATCTTATATAAATAAGTATATAATTATTATGTCATCAATACTTAGGTTACTATATGAGAAGAATTATTTAATATGAACGCCCGGCATATTTTAAAAATGTATTAACATAATCATTACGACTGAAGCCAGGTAAACAAATTCCTTTTTTATGAAGAAGTAAACACTACATTATTTGATGTTTATTTTTTAATTAAAAGACTTCTTTATAATAAAATATTGATAGAAGAGTTACTTATCTTTACTTGGTTTATGTGACAGTACTCGGAAAACCGAGCTTTGCTCGGCTGAAAACACGGATAAAACGACGTTTTCTAAAATTGAAACCTAGCTGGATCGATTTATCGCCCCGAAACCCGCTGCATACAAATTTCATGAAAATCGTTGGTGCCGTTTCCGAGATCCTGATTACACACATATATATATATACAAGAATTGCTCGTTTAAAGGTATTAGACTTACAAACCGATATATTTATGCACAATTGAATATATTTCAACCTTGTAAAACTCTATACATAGATATTAATAAATTGCCTAAAACAAAAAAAATATCAAGTCATAAAATACGCATTTCCGTTATAACAAGCAAATACTGTGACAGCAAAAAAATCGATGAGCCGCAAATTACTATCTTCTGGTAATTTATAGCCGCATTTTATACTTATGTAGGTAAATATAAATAAATTGGCAAGTAATCAATTTACGAGCTATATGTCTACCAAACGCAGATGCCTCGAACTACAAAATGCGTTAATAACAATTATAATAGTTTATAATTATATTATAGGTACTTATATGTAAATATTTATTTATTTTATGTATGTATATTTCGATATTAGTATTGGTATGTATTGTTTATGTAGTTTTAACAATGTATTTTTATTATTTTTAAATCTATTTCATTCATTTTATGGCACCACCATCCCTACATTGTCTTTTCGTTTATATTTCCATCCAAAGGTTGTCTGGAAGAGATCGCTCTTAGCGATAAGACCGCCCATTGTACCTATCTTTATAAGTTTCTCTGTAAGTTGTATTTATCTTTTGGTGTCAATAAAGAGTTTTTGTATTGTATTGTATTGTATAATAGTTTATTTACAAAAATATAGGTACTTATATCTACAGACATATAGTAGGTATGAACAAGTAAAATTATTGTTGCACATGTACCTAATGCAGTAATACAGTAAAAAATAATCTATTAATTATACGAAAGGTGAAGTAAATATGAACAATAAAATATTGGTCGTCGTAGTTTACGATATATTTTTTATTAATTATTTTTTTTTATATCATAATCTTCTGGTCTGGGTGTAATGTGTGTGTGATGTTAATGTTTGCGGCACCCACGATACAAGTCTTTAAACTTAGTGTGGGGCTGTGAGTGTGAATGCGTTTGTTTGTTTAATTATCGGATAAGCAGGCCTTACACTTCAAGGCACAGACAACATATTAAAATTTTACAAAATAATAGTAAAAAAGAGGTCTCCGACATATATACCATAGCATAAGATACCGTAATGTAACATATCAATTGAAAATAATTAGATTTTACTAAATTATTTAGATAATTGAAGTACCTAAACAAAAAGAAACAATTTTTGTTTTAATGGTATAATTCTCATCCAAACTGAGTTATCGCTTAAAAGAAATAATGAAATGTGGCTCTGCGGGCCTACCATGAACTTTTTAAGCCTGCCAAGTTCCAGGCAGTTCATTTATTGGATCGATATTTGTCCTGCTAAAAATTGTATTTGATTAGATAAATTACTCTGTGATGCCCGAAGCAGGTCAAAACAGTTCAGAAATTGTATGTTCGTTGTAAGTACAAATTTTAGCAGGACAAATATCGACCCAATGAATGAACTGCCCGGAACTTAGCAGCCTTCAAAAGTTTATGGTAGGCCTAATGATCTAAGTATACGTTTTTCTCTTTCTATTGTAAAGTCAGTTAATAATAATATAGAGTCCAAGTTTTTGCAACTCCTACTTAAATATACGAGTACCTATAACATGTAATAAAGCAACATGAACACTACCAACCCTATTACGTATTTTTGTTGTACGCTGTTTCTATTTGAATTGTGCAAAAATGAATCTTATTTCACAAGAATTTTGTCAATTTAGTATTAAAACCGTTCCCAACAGAGATAGGTAATAGAGGACAGTCCGAAAACGACAAAACTCTTAAGAAATAAGGTTCATTTTTGCTCAATTCAAAAAGAAATCGCTCGCAACAAAGATATACCTTGCCCTTTCTAATCGGACCACAAGACGAACAAACCAACGTCATCAATATATAGTTGACTTACCTCCTATCCGCTCAAAGCGTTTAGCTTCAACATTCATTATCCGTACAGCGAAGGAGTGGAACTCACTGCCCGCATCCTTGTTCCCCAAACAATATAATCTGGGAGTCTTCAAGTCTAGAGTAAATAGGTATCTTCTCGGTAAGCATGCTTCATCTTCGGCCGCATTGTCACTGTCCATCAGGTGAGATAGTGGTCAAATGCTTGCTTATTCTGCATAAAAAAGGTGAGATAGCGGCCAATTGCTTACGTATGTGTCATAAAAAAAACAAAATAGGGGTCACATAACCTATTGATATTAAAACTGGAACATCGCGTATTTTGTAGTTATCTATTCTGACCTTTATGTTTTATTTTCAGAACAAAGTGCAATAAAAGAGGTCGTTGCTCTACAATTAAGACAGATAGTGAAGTGCAGTTTTGTTATTACAATATTTACATATTGACATTAATCTGTGCATAATGGAGTCGACACTATAAACGATTGCGAGAATCAGACTGAAAACAAGCGCTATCATGACGACTACGGAGAAACGTCAGCCGATTGGAAGAACAAGAGTTGTATTATCACAGGTAAGTTGATAATTTAATTAAACTCAAACAAAGCTTAAAAAAACCGACTTCACCGCTTTATCTTTGGAACCTTGATCAGATTAAATGTATTAAACACGCGATCTTGATCAAATTTAAATGGGACCAATGGGAAAGCAACAGCATTCAAACTTAAAAACATTTTCAAAACCGGCGTGGAAAAAAGTTATCAGGTAGGTCAATAGGTACACAAATAAAAATAACCAATCGTCGAATTGAGTACCTCCTGCTTTTTTATGAAAGCGATAGAAAATAAGTTTTCAAAGCGATTTGCTTCTATATTTGTCATTCGTAAAGCGAAGGAGTGGAATTCATTGCCCGCGTCTTTGTTCCCGAACGGTAAAATCTGGGAGTCTTCAAGTCAAGAGTGAATAGGTATCTTCTAGGCAAGCATGCTACATCTTCGGCCACATCATCACTTCCCATCACGTGAGATAGTGGTCAAATGCTTGCCTATCGAGTATAAAAAAAAGTTAAAATAAATTAGATACAGTTCTTTACTAAGTTTTCTTTCTAGGGCAATACTAAGAGTCAAATATCTAATACAAAATCAATATATTACTAGAACAATTAACATTTAAATGTTAGTGATGTTTTAATAAAGCGCCCGAGACGCGCGCCCCGGGCGCTGTGAAGTTGTGGGTTTTTTGTTTTTGGTAGAATGTGTTTGAATTTGTAGTCTCAGAAAGCTCCATCTATTGTCGAGTAGAAACAGTTTTTTACATCGTTCATGGCGTAATAGATGGCGCTGATAGTTTCTTAAATCCGGTTTTTAAATGCAGTTTGGGAACCGAGCATTTTTCGGACCTGGAACGTTGATAAATCGATTCCTTGGGCGGAAAAACCAAGAATTGCTATCTTTGCTATATTATACAAGAATTGCTCGTTTAAGGTATTAGATGTATGGCGCCTAAGGGACCATGATATACAAAGCGGCCAAAGCGCGCGGCCGAGCCACGGTTCCCCCTGTTCTGTCAACGTTTTGTATAGGCTCTAAAGTCTAGTGTAACAAAATACACAAAGCGCTCGAAGCGTGCGTACAGGGCGCTTTGTATATCATGTCCCTTATAAGTTAAAATTAGAAATGCGTATGGAACTGCTATATACTTAGGCAGCTAATCTTTCTAAATAAATCTTAATACAACATGGATTCACAAATGACCACATTCGATGAAAAAGACAAGAATATCTGCTAATAAATGTAGTTCAAGGAAATGCGTAAAGAAGTGCTATAAAAGCGGGTAAAAACTTTTGATGAGTAAATCTGGATTTACAAATACACAACAAGCTTTGCTTGCGTTTTATTATTTAAATTCTTAAAACCGATTTTCAAGACACTTAGGTAGAGATATTTCATTCTAAATGTGCACGCCCGCCACCAAATTTTTCAAACTACCGAGTGTCAAATGTATGAACATATTTATGGAGGGGCGTGCATATTTAGAATGAAAGATCTCTACTATACTTATTAGCTTGTGTAATGTTTATCTTTGTATGTTAAGTCATCCACATAAAATGAACATAATTTACTATGTTGTTTATTGTTATGGCTTTGCACGAGTCTATTTAGCTAGTTAAGTCAAGTATTTTCATATTTACTGAATTTAAACATACTTTACTATTAAAATTTTGTGAAATGAATCGAAAACTATTGTAGTCAAAGTCCATTAGGACAGAGTCAAGACAAAGATAATTCTATTTAAGTGGTGAAACCTTTACCTTTTCTACCGACTTCACAAAAAAGGAGGTACTTTTTTATGTTTGTTACCTCATAACTTCGTTTCACGTGAACCGATTTTGATTTTTTTTTTATATATGTTGCTTTCCAATTGGTCTCATTTTAATTTGATCAAGATCTGACCAATACTTTTGAGTTATCCTCAATAATGCGTATTCTGAGGACAACATTGACGATGTTCTCGTTTTTAACCGACTTCAAAAGTTACCTCATAACTTCTTTCTTTGTGCGCCGATTTTGATCATTATTTTTTTATTTAAAAGCTGGTGCTTTCTATGTGATACTATTAATTTGGTTAAGATCTGATGACTAATTTTTGAGTTATTGTTAATAATGCTTGTTAAATATATTAAATATGATCAAGGTTCCGAAGATAAAGCGGTGAAGTCGGTTTTTTTAAGCTTAGCTTGCGTTTAATAATTTTCGAACGTTTCTATTGTTCTAAAGCGAAATATAAAATCACGTTTATCGATTTTTTTTTAATTCAATATAATTCATACAGTATAACTGTACGTAAAATAGTACGAATTATTTATCCACTAATAAGAAACCACTTTTTTTAAATATAAAAAATTTACAAAGTTATCCTTCTTTAATTCAAAACAAGGTTACTTTTTCTTAACGAAGTGCGTCTTCTTTATAATTAACAATTTATTAGTCTGTGGTAATTAGAATGCGATTTCGTTGAATTAAATCAGTTACCGGTTAAACTATTTTTAGTGGCTTTTTCCGAAACCTCAAAGCACGTCACGCGTTTGCGTAAATCATGTCATTATTTTATAACCCATTAAAAGTCACTTTTGAGAGTTTTATAGCTTCTACGTTATCTCCCCTAAGCAAATTTTCGGTTTTTAATGTCAATGTTGAAGTATTTTATAAGCTTAATTTCCGAAAATAGTTTTAAAAAAAATCCTTCTAGATGGTTATAAATCTATATATTTAAATATATACAAGTTGTATGTATAGTTATATAAATGTGTCTTATATTAATAATTGGAGACTTTTAATTAACTCTTTGTTATATACTAAAATTGCCATATTGCAACAGTTGTCTTCCTACAAAAATAAAATAAATAAATATATAACTCAAAGTCGGGTTAGTTACTCCATTTATAACTAAAAAACGGCTGAACCGATTTTTATAATCTTTGATTTGTTGGATTTGGTTTTGCCACGAAAACACTATTACAACATCGATAAATAAGCGGGAAAAAAAATCTCATACATCTATATATATAAAAGAAAGTCGTGTTAGTTACACTACTTATAAGTCAAGAATGGCTGAACCGAATGGGCTGACGATTGTTGAGGAGGTAGCTTAGAACCAGGAGATGGACATAGGATACTTTTTAGGAACGCCACATTTTTTTTATAGGTTTATAAAATTCATTTTCTTATACGTTACTCGGATTTGGTAAAGTACAAGGCAAACATAAACATGAAGGAGGTAATAATATAGTCACGTGGCATTGTAACGCATGCCGGGTATGGCTTCCTAAACATGCACATTCATTGACTGTTAGGCGGAACGAAGGTCGCCGGGACACCTAGTTTTTTATAAAACAGCTTTTTTGTTGATATTTCGAGAACGGTTGGTCACCATTATGGTGAAAACTATGGTTAGTTGTTCTGCGTCTGCAGGTAAAACATCTCGAACCAAAAAATATTTAAAAAGTTCTATTTTTTTTTAATAATTTTAGACAGAAAACATACGTCTTCTGGACTCGGTAAATTACTAAGCAAAAACAAACATGAAAGAGGTAATAGTTAGTCACTACGTTTTTAGTATTAAAGTACTAGGAAACCAAAGGTTGTCTGGAAGAGATCGCTCTTAGCGATAAGACCGCCCATTGTACCTATCTTTAAAAGTTTTTCTGTAGCTTCTATTTATCTTTTGGTGTGAGTAAAGAGTTTTTGTATTGTATTGGAAAGAAAACATAAGCGTGAAAGAGGTAAAACATCTTTTTTACCGACTTCCCAAAAAAAGAGGAGGTACTCAAGTCGACTGTATTTTTTTTTATGTGTTACCTCAAAACTTCTCTCTACGTGAGCCGCTTTCAAAATTTTTTTTTTAGTTTGAACGATGTTGCTTTCTAATTGGTCCCATTTAATCAAGATCTGATCAGTAGTTCTTGATATATCGTCAATAATGCCTATTTTGTGGACTGCTTTGACGATGTTCTCGTTTAACCGACTTCAAAGGTTACATCTTAACTTCTTTCTTTGTGAACCGATATTTTTTTTTTTTTTTTTACTATTAT
The DNA here is from genome assembly GCA_948107665.1 of Lomographa bimaculata. Classification (NCBI taxonomy): domain Eukaryota; kingdom Metazoa; phylum Arthropoda; class Insecta; order Lepidoptera; family Geometridae; genus Lomographa; species Lomographa bimaculata. The sequence continues at coordinate 7,472,326 of OX403604.1, read as the reverse complement.
AGGTCACGATAGTGTGTTCCCTATTTTTGTTACAATCTAGCCAGGATTAGGCTAATAAGTAACTTAAATTTAACTTGAATGTGTCCATTAACACTTTTCTTATTGTCTCTATTAAGGCGAAGACACTTTGGTTCATGTGTTCTTTTTGAGCAGCACTTATAAAACACTACATTACACTAATAGGTACACTAACACTAAACAAGTTCAAACGGTTTTGTTCTTTTGAGTCGTCTAACTATATACGTGTGATCGAGGAGCTGGATGGCCTCGACGTTCACATGATGGTGAAGTCTGTATTCATGAGCTTCTGCGTATTTTTTTATGATTTTGTTAACGAACTCGATGTTGATGATTATTTTTTTATTTGAAAGCTGGTGCTTTTAATGTGGTCCCATTGAAATTTGATCAAGATCTGATCTAGTTTTTGAGTTATAGTCAATAATGCGTGTTTAATACTTTAAATTTGATTAGGGTTCCGAAGATAAAGCGGTGAAGTCGGTATTTTAAGATTTGCTTGCTTTTAATTATCTTTACGCGGCATTGCAACGCATGCCTGGTACAGCTAGTGGGTTATACAACAACAACATGATTAACGCCCAAGTGCGTTTCAGAAAAATTCCTAATAAGAATTTAACCGGTTAGTAATTAGAACCTTTAAATTATTAGGAACTGTATAATGTATGTAAATGTGTAAGTAATTTATACGTACACAAAGTTACGACACACACATTGAGGTTGATTGATTGCTATGGTCACCTATTAAAATTATCATTCTCTACGTCCAATGATTTTATTGATCGAGCAAAGCGAGATCTACATGTTGACTTTGGTGGTTCAGTACTTTGTCCGTCCGTCAGTCTGTCAGAGGCATTAAGCGTCTAAGCCATACAAGCAACTAGTTTCAGTCTTAGGAAATATGTAAAGTTGTGGCCCAAATCCAGAAATGGCATATACCTAAAATGTTAAGGGGCACCCATACACCTACTTACGTGTACTTACGTGTAAGCGAAGTATTGTGGGGTATCGTTAAAAAGGACTTTGCAAGTAGACATTGAATCCGTATTAAAAAATCTATGTTGGTAAATAACAATTTGGTAGGCGACCAAAGTCACTGTTTTTAGACCTAAAAAAAAACACCTTAAAATGTTTTCTCTATTATGCGCGATATCTCAATTATTAGTAATCAGTATTATCGATTGTCGATTAAAGAGTTGGTATAAAAAAAACGAACCTTAAAAAAAATTAGAACTTCCAAATTGGGTTGTTTTTACTCAACTTAATGTGGGGCTGTGAGTGTGAATGCGTTTGTTAGTTTTTAATCTTACAAATAAAAGATCAGTTATTTTTATTTCCATTAAAGTAACATTGTATTAATCTCAATTATCCGGGTCCATTGTACTCTAAATAATGTATATAAGTAGTGAAAGGAAATGTAAATGAAGTAAATTTATTGAAGTTATTGGTTGCTTATATAAAATTGTTTCCTTTTGCATGAAAACATAATCTATATGAAATCAAATTTCAACCAGTTTGACAATAGTCAGTATTGAGCCGAGTTCTTCTAGTGGTAGCAGTGTCGAGCGCTAGGAAGAGGTTCATAAACACCAATACAAGCTAGTATAATATCATTAAGTATTTTGAAACTGCATTGACATTATATATTTATTTGCATTTCAATGAACTGGTATCTATTTTAATTCTGTTTTGTCACAATCAACAAGTCAAATATCGACACAATAAGATAAACTATCTTGAACAACAAACACACTAAGATTTCTAGATGTATAATATTATTATTTAAATTATATTTCTAGAATAAGCTCCAATAATATTCAATTTTATTCAACATATTAAAACAAATTAATTAAATATACTATATTCAATCTAGTTTTCCTAGATTGACACATTGACCGCATTGTCACAGGTGAGATAGTGGCCAAACATAACATAAACATAGACGTTTTCACACTCACAACCCCACACTGAATTCGATGACTTGCGACCTGGTCAATCACAACCAGAACCAGAAACATATTTTTTTCTTTAGGAGAAAGCTGTGGGAGCACCACTGGGAATCGAACCCGATACTAACTTGTGGCTCTGTGAGCTGAAGACTTCGCGTATTTTTCGAAATAGCTAATATATGTTTTTTTTTATGTTGACAACATCCATTATATCTCCGCCATTTTGAAAAATTTTCAAAAACTGAATCGACAAAAAAATCTATGTATCAAACCTGCTCACAAAATTTCACGAGAATCGGTTGAGGAATGGAACCTGTAGAGGAGTAGAACTGGAAATCCGCCGGACATACGAAAGCAATTTTGCCCAAGCTGAAACGGAGATGGTTCTCTCGCTCGGTCAATAAGGCAGGCGCACAACCAACTTCACCAGCGGACAGTTCTATATAAAATCCATGTAATGTTTTTATCGTAGTAAATATATTGTATTATTATTTTATGTATGTAGTTAGTTTAGTATTGGGTTGTCATTGTATTAGAAATGATGATAATATTGTATGTCCAAAATGGACAAACTGTTGTTACAAAATAATTGTTGTAACATCCACTATGTACACAGTTATATACAATATAATTAACGCTTATATTTTGGTTTTAGCGAGATCGATTTCGATAATATTTATATGGGACCACCTCTGAAGTATAATTTACCAAAAAAACAAAAATCATCAAAATCGATTCATAATTGGCGGAGATCGCGTAAAATATATACAAAAAAAATACGGTCGAATTGAGAACTATCTTTTTTAATCATGTTTATATGAGAAAACTAGGTCTTTTCGCGCTTTTAATAATTAAAAGACCCAATTTTCTCATATAAAATGAAATTGAATTTAATTTCAAAATAGCATTATTTTGACTAACCTCGACGTTTCGGCAGGGTTGCACCGGCCGTGGTCACGAGAGACCCGGTTTTCTCATATGTACAATGTACATGATTGAAATTCGCGAAAGTTAAAAAACTCCTTTTTTGGGTCGGTTGAAAATGATTTTTATTCTTATTATTATATAATAAGTATGCTTTACCGTACAGGCAATTATACTCCCATTGCCGCACAGCATACACTTTTCTACACCACGCTAGAGTGCGCGCGATTTTCCTGCTCTACATAAACCATAGTATATACAATTCTCTTATCTTACAGTTATAGGTAATGGTACCTATTTGTAACTGACCTACGACACTACTTAAATCAAATTTATTATATCACGCTGAGACGTGTCAACTTGAGCGTTATCTTATTAGTTATTGCCAATTTGGGTTATTGACTTGTGTCGATAAATCATTCTTCGATGGTCAATATAGGCCTCGATTCTTATTTTTTTCTTGTAATTTCGGCTTCGCAATCTTGTGCATTAAGCCAGTGTCAAGAAATAAAATATTTCAAGTGTATTTCATAATAGAAGTCCTAGTCACAGTCAAAGTCAAGTAAAAGAGTCAAGGAACAGTCATAGTCATGACATGCCCTGGTAAATTGCTAGAAACTTTACTAGAACTTCTATTGGAGTTTTGGAACGAAGGTGAAAATCACGTTTTTCAACTTTGTATGATTTGCCTACACTTATGCATTTTTACTAAGTATTAACAGTTAACAATCCACCATTATTACACATTAACACTCGAAGAATATCAGATTTTCGAAATTAGTATAAAATCAACAACGCCATTTTTTCAGTTTCGCGGCAAAGCACCTCGAGTCTTCAATAAATTAACTATTTAAAAAAATCGATTTTCAAATGGTTTCGAAAAAGGAGGTTGCAGTCAGTAGAGGAACTTTTATACTCGAATGACACGGGAAATTTCATAGAAATAATAATATTTAGTTTACACCACTTTTTCCTCCAACTGTACCTACTTTATATGAGTGTAGAGTTGACTACTACAACAATTGTTAAAATTAAATATGGCAACTCGGCCACATGGTCGTAATTTTGGCGGTTGTGATGACTACTAACTCGGGATATTTGTGTTTCTTGCTCTTGGTGTGATTATGTATGTGATGTAAATGTTTCAGACACCTACGATAATCTCCGAACTTTGTGTAGAGTTGCGACTGTGAAAAATAATAATAATTCAAAGCATTAATAGCTAATTCTAAGTTTCAGAGCTTGGGTCATCGACGCATGATAGCTAATCTCTCGGTTTTTTATCTGATACATTACGGAGAGTGTGCCAAGGAACTGCACGATCTAGTTCCCCCATCCCCGCTTTATAATCGGAAAAGCAGACAAACTGCTAAGGGACACCGCTTTATGGTAGACATTCCAGAAATGCACTTGAAGCGTTTTTCTTCCACATTCATTGTGCGAACCGCAAAGGAATGGCCTGAGTTGGTGTTACCTGATGAAGGCATTAAGTCGCGAGTGAATAGGTATTTTCTAGGCAAGCTTGCTCCATCGACGACCACATCGTCACTGACCATCAGGTGAGATGATGGTCAAAAGTTTGCCTATCTTGTAAAAGTGTTTATGTTATTATATACCTAGATACCTTTTTTTAAGTAATTTTTGGTGAGAAATGCAACCAAACGACTGAAAGGAGTATAAAGATGTACTTGATGTAACTTAGTACATATATATATATCTATTTCCTACTATTCATTTTATTTTTGACATAAGCACGCCCATGATATTTCATAGGCGTGCTTTTGTCTTTTCATATAATGTCATGTCATTTCATATTGCGGGTAACTGATTAACAATTTATGGAAAAAAAATGCATGGTTTATTTTATTTAAAGCAAAGTGCTTTTTAGCTTCGATACTTATTAATCGACATCGACCGACTTAACCGCTTTAACTTCGGAACCCTTGATCAGATAAAAAATAATTAAATACGCGTTATTGAAGATAACTCAAAAACTACTAGTCAGATCTTGATCAAATTTAAATGGGATCACATGGGAAGCGCTTCAATTAAAAATAGTCGAATTGAGAACCTCCTCCTTTTTTGAAGTAGGTTAAAATTGTTAAAAGGAGTAAATAGGCATATAGGTAAGTATCATGATTCTAAAATTAGAATAGATTAATATAAAATAATCTAATGGAAATTTCGCCTTAAATCGCCAGAAAACTTGTTTAGGATCACCACACAATAAAATTTAATTGGCAACACCGTTAAATCCATTCTCCACCATTCGTTACTTTTATTTTCGTGATTAGTTTATAACATGATTCGACAAATTATAAACGCGAGTTAAATAATGCTATAGATTGTAAAATCTAAATACCTAAGTTATATTGTAAGTTTTCAAACACAGTTTCGTTGGAATATATTATAGCTAATAGTTAATACTTTATTATAAATGGTTATTATTTGTTATATAGTTGTAATGTGAATGTTATGTAACAACTGTTAGGAGATACGCTAGTATGAAAAACGTATATGTACATTGTATTATATATATATATTAGTAAGACATTTCAAAACATATGTCAATTTATATGCAAAAATAGAGTTTTTATTTTGAGTGAATATTACTATTTTTAATCGATTTTAAAAACAAATGAATTTGTTAGTTACACAAGAAAAAATCGAAAAAACAAAAATGAAAAACGAGTAAGACCAATAGGAACTGGGGAAAAAAATTCGCTATATTATTTACTCTGAGATTCTGGGCTAACTCGAAAAAAAACTTAACAGAAAAAAATGTTTTTGTTTTGAATAAAAATTCTCAAGTATAAGGTAGCTTTACCTTGTTTGGTATTTTAGTCTGCTTTGCAAAAGTTTCATGAAGGTTCAATGAGAGACGTTCTTTTGAGCAAAATGCCCCCGTTGGAGAGCATAACCCATAGCGGTGTTGCTTAAGAATCTGTCTCTATGTCCGATAATAGAATGGGAATGGGGGAGCTGATATATTGTATTAAAAAAATAAAAGATTTCGGACCGTCTTCATGACATGTGACAACTCACATGTCATGAAGACGGTCCGAAATCTTCCCCATTCTATTATCGGACATAGAGACAGACTCTTAAGCGACACCGCTATGGATTATGCCACTGCGCTCCACGGATATTGTTTTCAAGCGATTAAATGTCCATACTTTGTATCCACTGGGCTCCAACGAACAAAAATTATGTATGGTAGATACAAATGCGGACGAAGCGTTTTGCCACCACATTCATTATGCGAACTGCGAAGGAATGGAATTCCTTACCTGAGTCTGTGTTCCCTGATAAATACAATATGGGAGTCTTTAAGTCACGAGTGAATGAGCATCTTCTAGGCAAACGTGCTCCATCGTCGACCGCATTGTCACTTACCATCAGGTGAGATGGCGGTCCTTTTGTCGATATACCACGCGGGCGGAAAAAAATATTAAGCAGGGGGCAACTGACGCATGCCCTCTTATTATTTTGATTTATATCATTTAAATTTACATCTCTGTCTGGCTTTGGGCCGTGGCTTTACATAATTATTCTCTGACGTTATTCGCTTGTATAGTTTAGACGCTAGATGCCTCTGACAGACGGACGGACGGACAAAGTGCTGAACCACCCAAGTCAACGAGAGATCTCGCTTTGCTCGATCAATAATAGCAAACAAATATATTTTTTCTTTTATTTTTATTTTTATTTTTTACTAACCTTTGACCATTAACTCACCTGATAGTAAGAGATGATGTGGTCGAAATATAATATAACACAGCTTGAAGTTAACATATGCTCATACACAGTTTCCATTGTTCCAGGTACTAGCATGTCTCGCCCTAGACTTTCTTCTGGTCGGGCTGGGAATGTCCGTCAGTTTCGTGACTATGGTGTTACCTGAAGTCCTGGACGCGAAAGAAGGACTCTCTATCAATGAGAGTCAGGCCTCTTGGTTTGGTAAGTAGTTTTATGTACGTATCGCCATTGGTTACTAGTGTACAATCCAGCAAGCGGTGGTTTAGAACTGACAACTGAGCAGAAAAAAAAATATGAACAATTATTTTTAATCTGAGCTATCTACGAGTCAACATAGTTTACTTGTCAGTTACTTCTTAACTGTCTGCACAGTTAACTTACCAGATACAATGAAAAAGTTTACGAAAAAAAATTTTTTTTTTTTTTGTCATGTTGTTTTTTCTGTTCAGTTTTCGATTCTAAGCCACACCTTATAGGATTATACGCTACTAACCGATGACAGTATATACCTAAGGTTCGTTTAATTGATATGATATAAATGGAAATATCAAAGAGGCAACATAGTTTTCAACATTTTTTCTGCATGTATTAAATTTTTTTTTAACATTTACAATTATTTTTAATATTTTTATCGTTAAACTATGCAAGTCCACTTGCTCGTATAGGTATACTAATATATGTAGTATATATTATGTATACGAGTATGTTGGAAAATAACAATTTGGTAGGATATCTAAGTCACTGATTTTAGACCTATTTTTGTCTCGGGGTCTATCTAAATACGGCAACATATTTAAACCTGAAACTTTTATGTAACACCCGATATATCATTTAAACAACAAATACAAAAATCAAACAATGATAAATGAAAAAAGTTATAAGCAGTGAACCTGAATTTTTTTTCTCTATTAGTCAAACTGAAGGCGCGAGGTCTCGGTTCGGGATAAACGACTAAGTTCATTAAAACGGCAAACCAATTGAATACTAATCAATATATAATTTTTCGACGTTTGTTTTCTTTTGACGATTATTTTTTATTGTACCAGTGTAGGGTAGGTAGTGAGCACAGAACAGAATCACATCATACTTCACACTATAATCCTACTAATATTATAAATCCGAAAGTTTGTGTGTAAGTGTGTAAGTATGTTTGTTCCCTCTTCACGCTTTAACGGCTGAACAGATTTAGATGAAATTTTGAATGTACATAGATTATACCTAGGATTAACACATAGGCTACTTTTTTACTTTATAATAGCGGGCGAAGCCGCGGGGCACGGCTAGTAATATTATAAAGACAAAAGTTCGTAACTGTGTTTGTATGTTTGTTACTTCTTCATGCTTAAACGGCTGGACCAATTTTGATGAAATTTGGTATGGAAGTAGCTGACACCCTGGATTAACACATAGGCAATTTTTATCCCGAAATTTCGGCGGGTCCGGGGCTAAAGCGGGTAAAACTGCAGGCTGCAGCTAGTTACTTATAATGCTTTGTGACTGTGAGTGTGTTTGTTATGTTTGTTTGACAAAAAAGTCAAATTGTTTATTTTTTATTTTTTTTTACCTATAGATGTACTTATAGGAAAATATACATTTACACTACTGTATCTTGTAATATCAGTATAATAGAGTCAACAAGAAATAATGTAAACAATTTCAGGAATACCCAGAATGAAAATGCTTTGTTTTGTTCATTAAAACTCACTACTGAAAATGTAATCTTAAACTAAGATAACGATTTATTACCTTAAGTTACGTAAATGTTATTTTAGTAAACTATGTAACTAACATTTATTTGTAACGTCAGAAAATAAATATTATGATGTATTTACAGACTTTCTATTTCACGATGAAGGTTTGGCCATGGTTGTAGTAGTGACATGTACAGATAGGCGCGTTTGTGTGTGTAAACTGTAGGAGCGTCAGCAAAGAAATGTGAAACGCATTTTTAAATTAAGCCTTAAATTTCTTTACTGCAATTTAATAAATAATGATTATTTAGCTCCTATAATATTTTTTTATGTAAAGGGAATAAAATATGATAAGTTAATAGAAACACTCAGGTCGTCAAGTCATATATTTTTAATTAGCAAAAAAAATAAAGAAATAGATCAAAAAACAAAGTTGAAATAAGTAGCTATTTTAATTTAATATATATATATATATATATTTTAATTTAATTTAGTATTACAAAAAATCTTTTAAATATGAAACTATCATATTTTTACCACTTTATTATTTTTGATGCATGCCTACAGCCTTCGCTTTTCAACCATGAGTGGTTGACTGGTAGAGAATGCTTTTAACGTTAAGTCCACCCTTTGTACCTTTTTGGGCAATAAAGAGTTAAATAAATAAATAAATATTTTAATCGCCAGATTCGTCTTCGGATTCTGATTCGCTGTCATCGAAATCATTTTGCAGATTGTACCCATTGTACCCAATTAATGAACTATTTTTCTTATAGATATAGTATATAACAGTATATAACATAACAAAAACGCTTTCACACTCACAGCTTCACACTAACTTGCATAGGCATGATGCCTGGAGAAAAAATCGAGTTAGTCCGTCTTTCAGTTAGATTATCAAATAATTAAACGCAAGCAAAGCTTAAAGAAACCGACTTAACCGCTTTATCTTCGGAACTATTTTAGCTATGATTAGATTAGATCTACTAAACACGCATTATTGACGATAGGTATTTCAAGAACTGATCAAATCTTAATCAAATTTGAATGAGACCAATTGGAAAGAAACATCGTTCGAACAAAAAAAAAACAAAATCGGTTTATGTGGGAAGAAGATATGAGGTAACAAAAAAAAACAGTCGATTTGAGTACCTCCTCCTTTTTTGTGAAGTAGGTAGAATTAGTACAATATTAGATGTATTATGTAGTATACAATATACATGTATTTTTATCATTAACAAATCAATAGACAAAGATAAAGATCGTCAATGTTCGGTAGTGGGCTCGTGACGTCGCGTCGCGTGGAATTTCAACACACCATGTCCACGTATTTTTTTTGTTTAATTGACTAAAGAATAAATAAGTGTCCAATAATAATAATAAAAATAAATAATAATAGAGTTGTATGAAAGAAAGTTTACAACTTTTTCACCCCTGACGAAGGAAAGGAGTGTTATCATTTAGTAGTGTGTATCTATGTGTCTGTTTGTGGTATCGTACCTCTCAAACGGCTGGACCGGTTTTGATTAAGTTTTTTTTAAAGGAGACTTAATTGAGAGCGTTCTTAGCCTTCATTGGTGAAATTAGGTGCAGCCATTTTCTAGAAAGAGCATCGGGTGTATACAATTTTGACATTTTGACGTTGCCACTTGTAACTTAATTATCAGAGGCGAATCCGCGAAGCACAATTATAGTTTTAAATTTGGTTTAATTTGATTATGGATATAAAGTTAATTATGTAATTATTATTTGTTTATTAACTTGTTCTTATCTGCTAAATATAACTTAAAAAAAATAATTGACTCCGACCCCAAGACCGAAGCGGCGCAAAAAAAAACACTTTTCTGTTTCAACTAGGTCAAAATATACAATAACAATCACATAATTGATAAACCTAATTTAATAAGCAAACTGTATTTTTACCGACGCAGTATAAGGGACATGATATACTAAGCGCCCGAGGCGCGCACCCGGGCACTGTGAAGGTAAAATGTATACCGCGCTGCCGTTTTGTATACTGCCGTCATAATAAAAAAGCAGTTACTGCATTTTTGACAAAATTGAGCTATATACATTATTAAAATAAGGAAAAATAGACGCATCTGCTATTATTTTTTATATTTAAACGCAGCCTACTAAATCTTACTTTTAATTTATACGCATCGGCTATAAGTCTTCTTCTTCTTCTTAATTATGGCTTCGCAATCTTGTGCATTTACCCAGTGTCAAGAGATAATATAATATTTCAAGTGTATTTCATATTATAAGTCCTAGTCACAAGTCACAGTCAAAGTCAAGTAAAAGAGTCAAGGTCCAGTCATAGTAAAGTCATGCCCTAGTAAAGTGGTGGAAACTTTACTAGAACTTCTATTGGAGTTTTGGAGCGAAGGCGAAAATCACGTTTTTCAACTTTGTATGATTTTCCTACACTTATGCACGTTCACTTAGTATCAACGGTTAATAATCCACCTTTATTACACATTAACATTCGAAGAATCACAGGTTTTGGAAAGTTTTACAAAATCAACAACGCCATTTTTTCACTCACGTTAAAAAACGCCGCTGCTATAAGTCATAACATCATAACATATACTATATAGCAAAGACATTTCTGATATAATCTTATATAACTAAACTAGCCATGCCCCGCGGCTTCGCCCGCTATTATCAAGTTAAAAAGTAGCCTATGTGTTAATCCTAGATATAAGCTATGTACATTCCAAATTTGATCCAAATCCGTTCAGCGGTTAAAGCGTGAAGAGGGAACAAACATACTTACACACTTACACACAAACTTTCGGAATTATAATATTAGTAGGATTTTGACAAAAATGACAGTTACATCATTTATCCTTATGACGGCAGTACAGGGCGCGCGTCTCGGGCGCTTTGTATATCATGTCCCTTAATGACTACTTTATGCAGGAATTTATAAAGGCGTAGGTATCTAAATAGAATAGAAATTAGCTCATGTTTTGATATATCTCAGTGTCGGTTTACTAATTAATATAAATAATCTTGTTTGGGCAGTCAGTGGAAAACCAATGCCATGCCTCTGGGCAGACCATAAACTGTTATAAATGTTATTTACTTTAAAGCCGTAATTTTTCTACATTTGATAGGCGTTTGACCACTATTCACCTGTTGGTCAGTGCCCAACCTCATCCTCGTTTACCAACAAGTGAGCACACTAATATTGTAAATGCGAAAGTTTGTGTGTACTTAAGTGTGATGTAAATATGTAAGTGTGGAAATATGTTTGTTTTCTCTGCACGCTGTAAGAGGGTTAATTCCTTTTGTTTTCTATCTCTCTCGCACATTTCGATATTTTTGATAAATACAGTTAGCTACGTGTGTTTTTGAAAATGTGTTCAGCCAACTATATGGACATTAATACAATTAATGTTTAATCTACCTTTCGTTGTTCATATCATTAAGTTAAAGAAAGAGAGCGTGAAATCACATTGATATTTGGGAACTGCGTTTTTCTCATCTTATTGAAGGATATGATAGCGAAAAAGAGTTTGAAACATCCTGTATTAATGTCCATATAGTTAGTTGAAAACAATATAAAAAACACACGTACATAATTGTATTTATTAAAAATATCGAATCGTGCGAGCGAGAGAGAAGACAAAAGGAATAAACTTGGAATAAACCCTCGTAGTGGCTGAACGGATTTGGATTAAATTTGGAACACAAACACATAGGTAACTATTTAACTTGATAAATGCGGGCGAAGCCGCTGGTCATGGCTATTCTTACTTATCATACTAATATTATAAATGCGATAGTTTTGTGTGTGTGAATGTTTGTTGCCACGTATCTTGGTAACGAATAAACCGATTTCGATGAAATTTTCAAGAATTATCCTTTTTGGAGGTAAACTTTGTATGGAAAATTTTATTCCTTGGTTTGATTTACGCAAAACTAGGTACAAACAAACTTTAAAATAAATTATTTAACATGTATTTCAATTAGCTTTAGTCATTGGATAGCTTTGTCCTGGAATATAAAATAGACATCACTGTTACCGTAAATATAATTTTGATAAGACTTAAGGTTATGATTCTGAAATAGGACTGTGATAAATTCTGATTCCTGTAAGATTATATTATTATTATTATTACGTATTCCAGGTCTAGTGTGTTTACCAGCTTCGATCACATCGTCACTTACCATCAGGTGAGATAGTGGTCAAACACTAGCCTGTCACAAATAAAAAAATAAAATAAAGATAGGGTAAATTTGTTAAGTGGTTTTAAATAAGGTATTTTTGTAACTGTTGGTCGAATTTCGATTAGATTTAGTCGTTAGATAGCTTTGATCCTGAAATAAGACATCATTGTTACCGTAGATAGAATGTTGATAAGAGAATTTAAGGTAGCTATGATTCTGAAATAGGACTATGATAATTTCTGATCCCGAAAATCAGTGCAGTTCCTGTGGGATAGGGCTAATTTATAGGTTAATTAAATTGAGTTTTCTGTGTAACTATTAGTCGGATTTATATAAGATCTGATGGGTTGATACCGATGATTATGGAGTAAGATATTAGCTACTTTTGATCCCATAAATCAGTTTCTTTGAGAAATAAGTTAAGCGACACTGCTATATGGCAGACATTCCACAAATCCGCACGAAGCGTTTTGCTTCCACATTCATTGTACGAACCGCAAACGAATGGAACTTCTTACCTGAGAGTATATCCTGATGAGTAAAATATGGGAGTCTTCAAGTCGCGAGTGAATAGGTATCTTCTAGGCAAGCTTGTTCCATCGTCGACCACATCGTCGCTTACCATCAGGTGAGTTGGTGGTCAAAAGTTTGCCTATCTTGAATAAAAAAAATTATACATTTATTGTTTGTTGAGATATGTCCGTAACTGTTTGTCAGCTTTGATTCTAGAACAGGACATAGACTACTTTTAAGCCCTAAAATCAGTGCAGCCCCTGTGGGATAGGATACGTTTGTTAAGAAGTTTTGAATGGGTAGGTATCTCTTTAACTGTAGGTCGGGCTTAGATCATATTTAGTTTGTATATATGCAATTGTGATTTTGGAATAGTATATGGGCTACTTTTGATCCCAAAAATCATTGTATATGCTGTGGGATAATAATAATAATAATTTATTGATACAAGATTCTTACAAGTCATGTTTATGAAGCCAGTGGCTCCTGATGATGTTAAAAACTGTGTTTCAGGGACCAGTGTCGTCTCCTATTTGTGGCTCAATTACATGTCAATCTTACATGCTAGATTTTTCTGCGTTTGTATGCGTGTGTGTTTGTGTGTGTGTGGATAGAGTTAATTTGAAATGTTTGAAATGAGGTTTCTCTGTAAAGAGAAGAAGAATGGAATAGAAAACAATAGAAAAATAATTTATTTCTAAATATTTTAAACGATCATAATATGGCATAAGAAATGTTTGGCAATTGGAATGTACTCAATATCCTTTGATATATGTTATACTAAAAACTAAATTATAACTAACCAAAAATAACTAAGATTTAAATATGTACATAACTTTATCTAATAGACCGTTACCAGTTGGCAAAGTACCCAAAATGCTGGCAGCATTACCACTATTGTTAAATGGCAATGCTCAATCTCTGTCCAAAATATTTGCCAGCATTTCGGTCACTAGTTGCTTCGACCAAACGCCCTGACAAATCTTTGAAGATTGTATGTGCTCCCGGTCCCCACGGTCCTAGGGTCTCAACCCCAAAAGGCACAAATATGTAACCACTATCAAGATTACTATATTTGTTTTATGACATTAAAAATTTGAACTTTGGACAGGTTTGAAGAAAAACCACCGATTTTAAATACGTTATGATTAGTTTGTGTGTAATAAATTATAATTGTATATGATGTGGTAAAAAGATAGCTACAAGCTAAGATTATTAATAATTCAAATTGTACCCTAAAGATTAACATTAAAGATTAATAATCACACTAATATTACAAACGCGAAAGTCTGTGTGATAATGTGTAATTATGTTTGTTATCTATTCGCCCGTAACGGCTCAACAGATTTGGATGCCAAAATTATGTTAAATTAATTCAAAAAGATGTGATTTGCATCATCAATAAACATAGAGATTTTATCAATATTAGATATTGATAAACATAAGTGCTGATCGTAATTTAGACTCCATGATCGAGATAATACTAAAAGATTTAGGAAAAAATACTAAGTATTTAGACAAGTTAAAAACTACTAGTGGCTCTGTGAGCTGAAGACTTCGCGTATTTTCGAGATGGCTGAAATATATTTTTTAAAATTTTTATCTTAATATATTTAATATATAATTTAATCTCCGCCGCTATTGTAAAATCTAACCCCACTTGCCGTAAAAGTTTTATTCGTCTAAATCCAAATGTCTTAATCTCAATGCGCACACTGTAATTTTATGCTTCTATCTAGTATTAAGATTGTGTGCGTCGCTTCTTAAGTTATATTTATAAATTGTTTTGCGAACATGCAAAATATTTTCAAAGATGTTAAGCGAAGGCATGGTAAGTATTCCTGTTTCTTTAAAGAATTTCCTGAGAGATTCGAGCGGACACATTTCATAAATTGCACGAACCGCTCTCTTTTGTAGAATAAAAATTGTTTCAACTTCGGTCGCAGATCCCCATAGCAAGATTCCTTAACTCATCAAATAATGAAAACATACAAAGTAAACCAGCCTTGCCGTCGCTACATCAGTCAGTTGTCTAATTTTACGGATCGCAAAAGCAGCGGAACTCAAGCGACCTGCAAGCACATCAATATGAGGACCCCACTGCAGTTTTGAGTCCATAGGAAGACCTAAGAAAACAGTCTTCTTTACAAGATCTAATTTGTTGTTTTCAAGTGTAACATTTGCATCTACCAAAGGAACATTAGGAAGGGAAAACTTGTTACATTTGGTTTTGCTAGCATTTAACAATAAGTCATTAGCAGCAAACCATTTCGAGACTAGATCTAATTCATAATTTACTTCATTTAATTCTACGTCTTTCCTATTAGTTTTAAAAATAAGTTTTTTTTTTTTTTTTTTTTTTTACTATTATAGGTCACGATGGTGTGTTCCCTATTTTTGTTACAATCTAGCCAAGATTAGGCTAATAAGTAACTTACATTTAACTTATTCTGCTAGATTTAAAATATCCAAGAATGTGTCCATTAACACTTTTCTTATTGTCTCTATTAAGGCGAAGACACTTTGGTTCATGTGTTCTTTTTGAGCAGCACTTATAAAACACTACATTACACTAATACACTAACACTAAACAAGTTCAAACGGTTTTGTTCTTTTGAGTCGTCTAACTATATACGTGTGATCGAGGAGCTGGATGGCCTCGACGTTCACATGATGGTGAAGTCTGTATTCATGAGCTTCTGCGTATTTTTTTATAATTTTGTTAACGAACTCGATGTTGAGGTCCTGGTGGAGATCGTCATTTCGGATGTACCAAGGTGCATTCACAATGCCTCGTAATACCTTATTCTGGAAGCGTTGAATGATTGAAATATTGCTCGGTTTAGTACAGCCCCAAAGCTGTATACCATAAGTCCACACGGGCATCAGGACTTGTTTGTATATTAATATTTTGTTCTGGGTTGACAGCTTTGACTCTCGCCCAAGCAGCCAATGCATGTTCCGATATCGAATTTCTAATTCCTCTTTTTTCTTCTTGACGTGTGCCTTCCAGCGAAGCTTTGCGTCAAGCGTCATACCGAGGTATTTGGCTGTATTCTCATAAGGAATGATTTTACCATTGATGTACACTGGACAGTATTGTGGTATTTTGTTGGTAAAGTCAATGTGAATTGATTTAGACTCGTTAAGCTTTATCCTCCATTTCTTAGTCCAGGTATAGACTTCATTTACAGCCATTTGAACCTTTTCAGTAGCTTCTTTGTGAGTTTTGCCTACCCCCATTACAGCGGTATCATCAGCAAAGGTTGCAATGGTGTTATTTTCGAGTTTAGGTATATCACATGTGTATATTAGGTACAGGACCGGACCTAATACACTTCCTTGTGGTACTCCAGCTTTAATTTCCTTTATCTCAGAGTATGCATCTTCATGTCTAATTCTGAATACTCTATTTGAGATATAGGATTCCAGGATATCTGCAAACTGCTTAGGCAATTTGTTTTTGAGTTTCTGTATAAGGCCCTCATGCCAAACTTTATCAAAAGCTTGTGCCACATCTAGAAAAACAGTGGAGCATACGCATTTTTTTTCGATAGCATTTTCTATTGTATTCGTTATTCTGTGTACTTGGTCTATAGTTGAATGCTTTTCACGAAATCCAAACTGATGCTCTGGGATCAGATTTTTGCTTTCTATTATAGGCTTCAGCCTTTTTAGTAGTAGCTTTTCAAACAATTTTGACATGATAGGAAGCAAAGAGATAGGCCTATAAGATGATGTTTCATGAGGTGGTTTTCCAGGTTTAGCTATCATGATTACCTCAGCAACTTTCCATAAGTCTGGGACATATTTTAACCTTAAAGCAGCATTAATAATTGTAGTTAACTTTACTAAGGCTTTTCTTGTGAAATTGTGTAGTATTTCTCCTGATATCAAATCATACCCTGGAGCTTTTCGTTGACTTATACTGTATTTAATTTCACGTGCGACTTCTCTGGTGTAACGAGTTTTATACTATTTTCTTGAGGTATGACGGGGTCAGTATCATCTAATCTTAAAGATTCATTGATTTCACAATGATTTGGCTGAAAAATGTTTTCTAAATGTTCAGCAAACCTTTTAGCTTTTTGATCATTATTGATTGCCCATATTCCATTATCGCATTTGAGGGGTGGACCATGGGAAATTGGCTTTTTTAAGTTTTTAGTAGCTTTCCACAGTGAGTAGTTGCTACTGCGATCACAGGTTAGCTTTTGAAGGTACTTATTGGTAGAATCATCGTTGAATTGCTGGATATATATTTTTAGCCTTTTTGTAAGTTCATTGAGCTTTCTTTTATCTTCAGGACATCTTGATCGATGCCATGTTTTTCTTTGTTTTCTCTTTTCACTAACAAGTTGTTTTATTCTAGCTGGGTATGTGTTACACTTGGTCTTCTTATGTACAGTTGGTGTATTATTCCAAGCTGTTTGTTGAATAAGTTTGCAAAAATGTTCTATTTCGTTGTTTAATTGTTCAGGTGTCTTAAGCGGCGCTTGCAGGTTCATATGAATATCTAAATCAATCTTAAAGCTATCCCAATCTGTTAATTTACTAACCAGTGTTAGAGGTTTTTCTTTATACATGATGTGTTCATTTATTTCTAGGTATATTGGGGAGTGGTCTGAATTCAGATCATAACTCTGATATGTTCTCATGTAGCTAGGTGACACATTTTTATATACAAAGAAGTCTATGAGGTCAGGGACTTTATGTGGATCTGTTGGCCAGTAAGTAGGCGCTCCAGTAGATGTGGCATCACAATTCATTAGTTTGATTGCACTTAGTAGTTCTTTTCCCTTAGTTGTAGATAGTCTAGAGCCCCAGTAGGTATGTTTGGCGTTGAAATCTCCTCCTAAAACGAATCGGTTACCAAAACGTTTTAGTAAGCTCATATAATAGTCCATTTTTAGCATGTATCGAGGTGGGCAGTATATAGCTGATACTGTTAAAAATAAGTGACGTGTCATCAGCAAACAAGACAATATCTAATGCTAGCGTATTTTCAAGACATACGTTCAAATGAAAAATCATACCTCTAGATCGCTCGAAGCGTTTCGTTGCGATTATATAAGAACTTTATCATAGCTTTATTGTAAGTATTGAAAATGTAAGTGAGAATGTTTGGTAACGCGCCTGGCACAGTTCGTCGATTTATATTTTTCACAATATGGCGTCTGGTTATCGCCATATTGTGTGTTTTAGTGACTTTCGCTAGATTAAGACGAATCAATCGATGTGTAATAATCATCAAAATCGGCCCACGTGTTTGGTTTCTAGATCGTCACAAAGTAACAAACATACATATATACACTAGCCGTTCCTCGCGGGTACGCCCGCTATTATCAAGTCAAAAAGTAGCCAATTTGCACGCGGGCGAAGCCTCGGGACGCAGCTAGTAAAATTATACGCATCGTATTTTTAAGAATATTTGCGATTTTTTAGTATATTTCTAGATTTTTTTAGATTAAACAGATTAGTTTTATGCATATTATTTTTCTTGTTTTTCACGATATATATCTTAAACAGTTTTATCTTTTTAATGTGAGACTATACTTAGCAAACCGACATTATAGATTTAAGATAATAATTTAGATTGTTTTATGATAATGAATGACCGTGAATCTTTTTTTTATCTTGATAGGCTATCGACTGACCTTTAGAATACGCTATTAATACGCTTTTAAGCTAGCACAATGCATGCGCTGCTAAAATGATAACCTTACATTTGTTGCATCGTCGTATTATTCGAGTGATCATCACTTTACGTCAACTGATACTTGGACATACTTGGATTATTTTAAAAACTTGTTTATTTTTCATTCTTATAACATTCTAAACAAAAAATAATTCAAGCGCTGTTTTTTTTGTATGACAACATCGCGGTTTACTTTCAAACATAACAAAAAATAAACATCACGAGGAGAATATTATTTACTTGTATTAAAAATTATCCCCAACAGGATAATTTTTGGTTATTCTCATCCGGATAAATATAAGGTGTATTAAAAATTATCATCCTCAGGATAAATATTAGGTATTTTAAAATTATTCTTCTCTGGATAAATATTAGGTGTACTAAATCTATCCTACTTTACAGTTTCTAGTGCAATCAATTTCCGTTAAATAAGAAATAAAGTGTTTAAACACAATTTCGTAAATGGGGAATATATATTTTAGTCTAGCCATAGGGCTATATATATATACTTATATACAACTGAGACTAAAGTATAAACTTTAATTCCAGTTTTATAGAGTTTAAATTCGAATGTTATGTGTTCGATACGACATTGATACATTCAAATCCAAAAAGTTAAAAAATTAGAACCTCTCTTTATTTCCAGGTAGTATGGCATTCCTATGCCAGCCACTGGGTAGCATCTTCTCCGGGCCTCTATTGGACTACTTTGGACGAAAGAAGGCTCTATTCTTAGTGAACATACCGCACTTAATCGCGTGGATCCTCATGTACTCAGCCTGGAATGTTCCGTCACTCTTCATTGCCAACGCTCTGCTGGGCATCGGGACCGGGATTATGGAAGCACCTTCAGTCACTTATGTTGGAGAAGTCAGGTAATTACCTTGTTTTTATCCTGACTGTGAGCATTTCAAGGTTGGATAACACTATTTTGTAACTGGCATATTGATTGATCTAGGTCAATCTAAGTATTCAAAAAACTTGCAATAGTTCTACAAATTTAAACTGCTGTTCGATTCCCGGTGGAACCACTAGTATTCTCCCCAAGAGAAATTTTTGTTTCTGTTTCTGAGTATGATTGTATGTGCAATGTGAATATTTCCGGCACCGACGACACAAGTTATCGACGCTAGTGTGGGCTGTGAAAGCGTTTATGTTTTTTGTATTATATTTTGTTGCATTTGCTTAAAGTGCCAGTTCAACCTAACCTAGAACTAGAGATGTCTGGAAGAGATTGCCCAATTTCGTTATTTTAGATAGTTTAAAGTTTCATCATAACATAGTCTAGCTGTCATGTCCAGGAGCTATTTTTTATTGTGGGCGAGGATAGTTAACATGCCTGGCCAAGAATGTCTGGCTCTCAATTTAAATATTTGTTTTTCAATGATAATGTTTTAAATGACCAAATTTTAATTCAAACTTAGAATTAAAAATTCACGTGAAGACTATTCAGAAAATATGTAAATGTGTTCTTATTTCTATCCTAACTACGGATCAATTGCCTATATTTCCTAAAACGAAACTAACACTATATACAGCAAGACCAAAGTTAACTACAAGACAGTTAGAGTTACAGTTTATTAGTTTGTCGGATTTTATTATAAATAAAAATGTTCTATATATAATAAGTAAAGATGATCGTAGATCTGTGAATATGATAAACTTGAAATTTAAATCAACCCAGTTTTTAATATTTGTAGGCTCGTCTATTTTTTTTTAATTTTTAATATAATAATTATGTGACTACACTATATTTCATATGTCATGATATGACAGGATAGACGGACACTCTAAACCTTAACATCTGATATTGTAAACTCTATTTTGTATGAAATAAATTGATTTGATTTGATTTGTATGATGAAATAGGGAGTCATTTGCGCCTTGCAAAATTTAAAAAAAATTACACGAATGTGACTGTAGTAGACGTTCAAACATTCCATGATATAATTTTTTGCTACTCACACGTGTTTTAAATGATTATAGTAACTATGAAATTCATATTTAAATGTCATAATTTGAAACCCAGATTAGAATTTTATGCGAATTCATTTAACGTTGAAGATCAGTATCATGCGAATGACTTATAAATTAGTAAGGACAAAGTTCCCGTATTAGAAATGAGTTCAAATTTTAACATTTTTCTACACTAAATAAAAAAAAAACTCATTCATGCCGATACAGGTATAGAAATCGATCGATAAATGTCAATATGTTGATTAGGGGTCTTAAAATTAAAAGCTTTTTAAGATAATGATATAATTAATTTATAAACAACATAATTTGGTATCAAATAAACACCATTTGACGTGAGTGCTTTATGCTATTTCTAGTCTGAATAGATTGACACTTGAGACATATTGGAATCATTTTGTCTACCTGCGCTATTTTATGAATAATAAATAATTAATGTATATTTATTTATATATGTACTTCCTGGTCGAGAAGTCAAGAATAAAGTAACCCCTCGTAGAATATATATTTTTTACCTTATAAAAATAAATATAAAAAATATAATTATTATGTATTGTAAAAAAGAGATAATGACAAATAAGAAGAAGCTATGCTTTTCCTTTTACAGGACTCGTGTTGGTAAAGATAGGGATATAATAATTTAACCTAATTTCCTAAAAATTATGGTCTATATCCTCTAACATATTTGGCATGATCTGGATTTTATTTCTTAAGCTTCTTATTTTTACTAAAAGATGGTAACCTAGAACTGCATCTACGATGGTACATGCAGTTACAAATAAATTCTTGCACCATAATAAGGCCTAAAAATATAAATAGTAATAACCAGTCAGTACTAACACCAAAAGAGCGTCTAGCTCCTTTCTAAATGGCACAAAAAAGCAACTACTCATATATTTGGATGTTAGGTTATTTTCCAACAATCACTTGTAACCTCTAATATATTTTAGAGGAAGCCAATAAATGTACGGTGAACTACCCGTTGGCTTCGTTTGGTGTGCGTCCGTCTTCTAAGCAGCAAGTATCGTATTCGATTACCAGTGGGAACACACGTATTCTCAACATAATGCATGTTTCTGGCTCTGGATGTGATTGTGTGTGTGATGTGAATGTTTATGGTACCCACAGCCCACTACACACGTCATCGATCTTAGTGTGTGTGAGTGTGAAAGCGTTTATGTTTATTATGTGTTCAGAATTCAGAATTACTAAAATCTGACAACGAAAAATAAGTTTTAAAATCAACTTTACATTTACAGTGACCCATCAGTCCGTGGCATTCTGACAACCCTCACCAATGGGTTTACCTCATCTGGCATGTTTGTGGCATATCTTCTTGGAACAGTGCTGCCTTGGCGACAGGCGGCGCTTGTATCTCTAACTGTACCGATAGCGACCATGGTGTTAGTGCTGTTTGTAAGTATATTATTTATACATATATACTCGAGGTTTACCTCACCTGGCATGTTCGTAGTGAACCTACTTGGTTCATTGCTGCCACGGCGAGGTAACACTTGTATCTTTTACTGTACCGAATACCTATAGCGACCATGGTGCTTGCTGCTGCTTTTATCTAAGTATATCATATTGCATTCTTAAAATATTCGAGGTTAACCTCATCTGGCATATATGTGGCATATCTGGCTGTACCTATTAGTACATAGCCTTATTTTTAACCTCCGTCATAAAATGAGGGTTGTTACAAGTTTAACGGATGCATCTCTGGCATCGTAGCTCCCAAACGAATGGACCGATTTTGATATAGTTTTTTGTTTGAAAGTTGACTTGATCGAACGTGTTCATAGCTATGTTTGGTGAAAATTGGTGCAGCCGTTTTCCAGGTAGAGCGTCGCGAATATTTTCAATATTACAAAATCTACTTTTTGAAAATGGCTGTTAAGTATTCCGCTGGTTTGTTAGCGTGATTGATTTTCCTTCAAACAAGTATCGGACGGATTTAAATGAGATTAGAAATCTGCAAAGCTTGTGGCGAGGTAATACATAAAAATATACCTACACAGGCTTCTTTTTAGCTATAATAATTTGAAACTAGTCTGATTATTTTTTATAATAGTTTCAACGTAAAAAGCCGTTAAAACCGCAGGTATGTCGGCGTTATCAGTTTAACGATCATTAATTAACGATTATAATTAGCAGTGAGTTTTTAAGATCGATTTAATGTGCATAGCTATTAATATGACTACAAAATGTCTACCAAGCTAAATGTAACATCTTTAGTTTTTTTATTCATTTCTGACATAACAATTTAATAGCCTACTGGGCAAAGTCTTTGCTCTCTTTACCGCGGGTCTGGTTCGATTCCCGGCAGGAGAAAAAAATCCTTCCCAAAGGATGATTATGCTTCTGATACTAGCTCAGACCAGTAACCAAACTGGACAATAGCGACTGTAGATTCAAATCAATTGAATGTAAGTAACTCTTATATAACTAAATTTATAGAAGATATTAGATTGCTAATATAAATGATCGTCACTAGCACGGACCAGTAACCAAACTAGACTATAGCGACTGTAAATTCAAATAAATTGAATCTAACTAACTCTTATCTAACTTAATTTATATAAGATATTAGCTTGCTAATATAATTGAGCGTCACTAGCACGGACCAGTAACCAAACTAGACAATAGCGACTGTAGATTCAAATTAATTGAATCTAACTAGCTCTTATCTAACTTAATTTATATAAGATATTAGCTTGCTAATATAAATGATCGTCACTAGCACGGACCAGTAACCAAACTAGACAATAGCGACTGTAAATTCAAATAAATTGAATGTAACTAACTCTTATCTAACTTAATTTATATAAGATATTAGATTGCTAATATAATTGAGCGTCACTAGCACGGACCAGTAACCAAACTAGACAATAGCGACTGTAGATTCAAATTAATTGAATCTAACTAGCTCTTATCTAACTTAATTTATAGAAGATATTAGCTTGCTAATATAAATGATCGTCACTAGCACGGACCAGTAACCAAACTAGACAATAGCGACTGTAAATTCAAATAAATTGAATGTAACTAACTCTTATCTAACTTAATTTATATAAGATATTAGATTGCTAATATAATTGAGCGTCACTAGCACGGACCAGTAACCAAACTAGACAATAGCGACTGTAGATTCAAATTAATTGAATCTAACTAGCTCTTATCTAACTTAATTTATATAAGATATTAGCTTGCTAATATAAATGATCGTCACTAGCACGGACCAGTAACCAAACTAGACAATAGCGACTGTAAATTCAAATAAATTGAATCTAACTAGCTCTTATCTAACAAAATTTTAGAATATACTAGCTTGCTTATATAAATAATCGTCACTAGCACGGACCAGTAACCAAATTAGACTATAGCGACTGTAGATTCAAATTAATTGAATTTAACTAACTCTTATACTAAATTTAACCTGTCACCCTAATCACACTGTTACACTTATATTATAAAGGCAAAACTTCTTCATGCTCAAACGGCTGAACAGATTTGGATGAAATTTACTTGGCTTATACTTAGGACTAACACGTTGGCTACTTTTTAACTTGATAAACGTGGGCGATTAAGAAGCGGTGAAGACTGTTAACATGAAATACATTTGAAATAATTATATTATCACTTGACACGGGCTAAATGCACAAGATTACGAAGCCAAACTTAAAAGAAAAAATAAACCTTTATTCAGTGAACAATTAAGTAGAATACAAATTGGATATTATGTATGACTAGCTTTTGCCCGCGGCTTCGCTCGCGTTAAGAAGTATTAATTTAAAATTGTCAAAGTTTCATACAAACTTTCATCCCCTATTTTATCTCCTTGGGGGTAGAATGAATCAAAATCCTTTCTTAGCGGATGCCTACATCATAACATCTACCTGCATGCCAAATTTCAGCCCGATCCGTCCAGTGGTTTGGACTGTGCGTTGATAGATCACTATGTCAGTCAGTCAGTCACCTTTGAGTTATATATATTTAGAAGATTGACGGATCTAGGCAGAAAAAGAAAGAAACCTACGTTTAACTAAAGTTAAACGTAGGTTTCTTTCGTTTCGTTAGGTTTTTTTAGTTTGTAGCTAAAGCTACAAACTCCTTTGATTGACGTAACATTTTTTCTATTTCTGTGGATCAATAAAAAATCTTCAACAGATGTGTCACACCACACTGTTTTAAACCGGTTTCCGGAACCTCTAAACAAATAAAAAAGGTCTAACTGCTAAAGAAAAAAAGGTTGAACTCTAATGGACCTCATCGGGGAGATATACAAATCCGGTTTTCTATTGAGCAGTGGGAACCGTATCAATGACCCAAAACCCAAATGGCTTATAAAGCAATATACTCTAATATTATCTAGTATATTAATTTGGGTAAATCATCTTCTTAGAGTATAATATTATTATCATGTATCTTAATACTTGAACTAGCTTTCCCGGCATGCACTGCAATCAGCCACGTTTGGTAAAAGTGTTTCACCTCTTTCGCGTTTATGGTCGCCTAGTACTTATACCATACTGAAAACTTTTGTTCATACAAAAATCACGATTAAAAATGGGGGTAGAAGGGTGGAAAATACTTTACGACCTATTCTCATACCTAACGTACGAGCCATAACCCGTTTCGTAGGTGTTCGACCACAAACATGTGACACAATATTTTATATAATTATGTATTAGATACAAATATCCATTGCTGCAAGTATTAAAGATACTTGAGAACTCGATTTGGCCGATTTCTTTTGTGATTGTAAAAATAGTTATGAAAATGGTACATTTTTAAAGTAAAACATGCTGCATATAAAAAGTTCTAGCATGTTATAACATTGTTGACATACGCAAAGGCACGGTCGTTTCCTTACAGAAGAATTGGGTTATTAATAAATAATATATTATTTCTTTATGAAGTATTTATAACTGGGGATTGATTACGAACAGCTAATGCGGCGGCTGCTTATACTGTCTTGGTTGTTAATTTTAGTGAATAAAATACAAATTAGATATTTTTTAGTGTTCTCTACTTTTGTTCCTTTGCAATCAAGCTGGAGAGACTCCAAGTCGTTGTATCTGATTTTCGAGAAACCTCGATAATTTTTGGGGCCAGAGTTATTTGCAAAGTATTTAAAGCTTCAAAAAATATAATTGACAATCCAAAACTGTTACTTACTACTACTTTTTTTTTAAGTTGAATCTTTTTTGTAGCCATGTCCATAATTTTTTCTGAGATATATTTACTAGGTTCCTAGTAAATATATCTCAGAAAATCTAAAACACTAAAAAAATCTTAGGTACCTTAGGTAATAATAGGTACCTAGTGGTCTATCTCAGAAAAATCTAAGATTAATCTGGTAATAAAATAATGGTTAAATATTTTCAAATTTTAATTTAAAAAAACCAGTTGTTTTGTTTTTGCTAAGGGAACAAATTGGTGCATTATTAGCGCTATGCACATGGACATTATGCCTTAAATAAAAAACTTACATAAATTTTATGCAACAGTTTGTCTTTTACGATGTATATAAATTCATATTTCTTTAGTTGTCGTTTTCTTGACAATATTATGAGAACAGTCATTAAATTTGTGTCATAAATTATTATTCAGCAATATAATATCTATAATTTAATAACGAGCTGTTTTATTGAAAATTTATTGATTTTAGTTGTGAAGCCAGATCAATCTAGTTATTATAAATAGTTATTATTATTAAGTGTGCTCCAATAGGTGAACTATTGGAGCACAATTAATAATAATTAATAGAGATAACTTCTGTTTATCATGGCATTTTTTTATATACATTATAAGCGTATATTTATAACTGCCATTTTATGATATTTAAATTATATAGTATAACAATATTTACAAATAGAAGTGCTAAGCGGGTCATGTTAGTTGCGTGTCTGCCTTCTGAGCATCGTATAACGGGCTTCTTTCCCGATGGGAACCAAATTTTTGTACGCAAGGATATTGTTTTTTGTTTTGGGTGTGGTTGTGTATATAATGTGAATGTTTACTTTACCCAATTTAAAATTTCTCTAACTTATAACGTTACTTATTTTTTTATTACTGACTAAGCAAACATTTGACCACAATCACACCTGATAGAAAGAGACGATGTAGTCTAAGGTGGAGCACGCTTGCTTAGTAAATACCTATTCACTTTACTTTTGAACACACCCAAATTGTACCTTTCGGGAAACACAGACGACGGCAAAGCGTTCCATTCTTTTGCTGTTCTATAAATGTACGAAGACGCGAAACGTTTCGTGCGAGTGAACGGTATCTCAACCATAAATGGGTGACGCGAAGCCGCCTTTTTAAGTTTGCCTATCCTACTAATATTATAAATCCGAAAGTTTGTTTGTGTGTAATTGTGTAAGTATGTTTGTTCCCTCTTCACGCTTTAACGGCTTAACGGATTTGGATGAAATTTGGAATGTACATAGATTATACCTAGGATTAACACATAGGCTACTTTTTAACTTGATAATAGCGGGCGAAGCCGCGGGGCACGGCTAGTCTTTTATAAAAAAATAAAAGTTAAAGTAGGGTGGGATAGCGTTTATCACACTAATATTATAAATGTAATAGTTTGTGTGGCGGCGAAACATATTTGGATCAATTTTGCGCGTGTAGTTCGCGTTGTAACTAAGCCTCTGCTAAGTTAAAAAAATATCACATAGGTAACAGATAACCGGGTGACTACTAGGTATCTCACCGGATGGTAAGTGATAATGTGGTCGTATCAGACTTAGACTGATAGATAGATAGATAATACTTTATTGATCCACTTTATAAGATGAGATAAAACAAAGGTAACAAACAAGCTTATATGTAAAGTATCACAACAGGCGGCCTTATCACTAATAGTGATCTCTACCAGGCACACTGTTTACTAGCGTGTTAAGTAAGTTCGGAACCCTCTAACGTTTTAGATAGCTCCTATTTTACATAATAATATGTATTGTAATTGACTGTTCTAATTTTGACGTTAGGCTCTGTAAATATATACGTCATTAAATTAATAAAAAAAATATGATTAATTAAATAATACCATGGTAGTTTAGACTTGTTTTGATCATGACAGTATAACAAAACAGGAGTTCTTCGAATAGATAATATTACAATAATATATAATAATTATATTAAAATATTCAGTATATAAGCGTATTAATTATTTGAATATAAATTAACACTTTTATTATGCTACCGACTCTGGCCTCAAATAGTTTAATTATGATTTATATTCTTGAAGAAATCCATAAAATGTAATGATGACAGTATATCACTATTATATTTATGTAAATAATATGTAATATTTATTATAATAATATATATATTCTACTTAAAAGCTCTTATTTATCACATGTTTATCAAAATTTTAAAAATATATCAAATACAAGTGACCCACCCCGTATTCGCACGAGTGTAATTTTGAAAAAAATAATTAAACGCAAGCAAAGCTTAAAAAAACCGATCTTCAGAACTTTGATCAGATTAAATGTACAAAACACGCATTATTGAAGATATTTCAAGAACTACTGATCAGATCTTGATCGAATTTAAATGGGACCAATTGGAAAGCAACATCTTGTAAACAAAAAAAAAATCAAAATCGGTCCACGTGGAACGAAATTAAGAGATAAACCTCCTCCTTTTTTGTGAAGTCGGTACAAAAATTAAGTTACTTTGATTATAGAATTTCTGATTATAGAATTTCTGTAAAAACAACTGTAAGTAAATAGCGTCGCAAGTATAGAAACATAATTTTTTTTTTTTTAATTTTAATTTAAAAATTGGTTATTTTGAGTCAACCGTAACAGATGTAAGAGGTATGCCGAGCAGTTTTCTACACGATTTTAGAAGAACTTACTCACGTAGCCTAAGCCAGATACATAAGTTAATTCCACCATGCCCCTTTCACCATCTAACAACCAGACAAACACTCAAACGTCATCAATGTATGGTCGACATACCTCCAGTTCGCTCGTAGCTTTGCTTCTACGTTCATCATCTGTACAGCAAAGGAGTGGAACTCATTGCCTGCGTCATTGTTCCCCGAGGATATAATCTGGGAGTCTTCAAATCATTCGTGAATAGGTGTCTTCTAGGCAATCATGTCACATCTTCGGCCGCATCATCACTTTCCATCGGTGAGATAGTGGTCAAATGCTTGCTTATTTAGCATTAAAATGTGCTAGAATAAGTATCGGGTTAAGTTTACGTGAGCCATGTTATTATTTTGGCGAATTGGTAGCAAAATGTTATTTTTCTACCAATTCGCCAAAATTATGATACTAGAGTAGTTTAGAAGTTATGAGGGTACATGAACATACAACCCTATGTATGTCCATATGTACCTATCGGTCAAAATCATAACCCTTCTTTTTGCTTCTCCATAGTGGGGTATAAAGCCATTTTGTCTAAAATCCATAATTATCTTTTTCAGGTACCCGAAACTCCAATATGGCTCATATCAAAAGGTCGTCAGAAAGAGGCCATGCGTTCCCTCTGTAGACTCCGAGGCTGGGCCCAACCAGAAGAAGTCCAAGAAGAATTCAACCAACTCATCCAATACAACGAGGTCATACACCAATGCGTGATCTGTATCAAAGAAGGGAACGCCATAGAACCCTGCACTCACGAAAGCAGCAATCTAATCAAAAGAACAATCTGGAAGTTCAATAACATCTTCTTCGTGAAAGAAACTATAAGGCCTTTCATATTAGTAATGGCGTACTTCCTGTTTCATACCATGAGTGGTCTCGCTCCGGTCCGACCCAACATGGTCAACATTTTTAAAGCACTAGGCATGAAATATGACCCAAAGGCAATTGTGGTGAGTATAATATAACATAACATAAACGCTTTCACACTTACAGCCCCACACTATGTTTGATGACTTGTGTCGTGGGTGCCGAAAACACATCACATACACAAACCATCGTGCTGAGGCACGTGCGAACGGCCGTGCTCACATACAAGCCGCGTTTGGTACCACTCTATGAAGACAACTTACTTATATATTTCTACTATGCACAAACATACCCAGCGCGACGTAAGGTCGCAAGATTATCGGTATTCTACCGTTTGCATTTTGGAGAGTGAGCGCAGGAATTACATGATTTAATTCCCCCTTGACATATTGTAACCTGCACATATTGTAATTTAAAGTCGAAAATCTTTCATTAAAACAAATTAGTCTCCTAGTTAAATAGGTAATTAAACTTTTAAGAACATATAAGTAATAAATAATCAACAGTTTTAAAAAAACACAATGCTTCAGGTGGTCCGATGGACCATTTGCGATCTTAAAACCACCATACCTCATCCAATAGGTACAATAGAACATCTATTGGAGTTTTGGAGCGAAGGCGAAAATCACGTCAACTTTGTATGATTTGCCTACACTTATGCACGTTTAATAAGTATTAACGGTTAATAATTCACCATAATTACAATCAAAGAATCACAGATTTTGGAAAATTATACAAAATGATCAACGCCATATTTTCACTTTCGCGGCAAAACTCCGTAACTAAACTATTCAAACTCTAAGTGTCTGTCAGACCACACATCAGTGCTTAAGAGGCAGATGTACGTCAATGCGAGCACCCTTTTCAATCACAGCCAATTATCCCTGTTACACTTTCGCACACAAAGAAGCATTCTTTTTTAAAGGTGCATTATGCGTGAATTATTTCGTGACCGCTACGCAAGGTGCCGTGACAATCTTTGATTTTTTTATGGTAATTATCAGATTTCTTGAAAAAATAAACAAGTTCAAGAAATCATTGGTCTAGTTAATATACGTATATATGAAATAACTTTCACTATAAAATAGCTGAACAAAATGGTTACAAATATACAAATTGATGTTGTTAGCATGAGATTTGATATTATTTTCCTTTATATTTATCAACGTTATATGCTATGAATAGTCAAAGAAGAAGGCACCATTTATTACATCACACGACAAATATTTTTATTTCTCTGGTTTTATTACGAATGCCGAGTAAAACAGTTACAAAGTTACGCGTTTTAGGAGACATTTTGGTATCACCCCCTTAAAGGTTAAAGCACTAGGCATGAAATACGACCGAAGGTAATTGTGGTAAGTATAATCATATGTCACATTTTTTCCGACGTTGTTGTTCTTGGGATTGAACGTGAGAGGTCGTGTTACCGACCTTTGTAACCGGTTTTTTTACGTAACGCCGGAAAAACAATTTTGTACCATAAAACTAATACTGAACTTAAATTATCCAATCATTATACAAAAAAATGGGAACGAAACTGCGATGATTGGTACTTTGCGATGTAAGTACAGTCAGTAGCAAAAGTAGGTAAAAAATCAAGTAGTAAACTTAGTAAATGAAAATAATGCTTTTGTCAGTTTCATTGTATGTTGCGGCTAATCTCGGAAACGGCTAGACCGATTTTACGGGACTTACACAGGCAGATAGCTAAAAATAATTAAGGTTATTTCTATTTTAGAAAAAGTTAAAGAATTAGGGTGCCGCGTAAAAAAATCAAACTAATTCACAGTACTAAATTCAAAAAGAAATAGAATCGCTTGAGGCGGGGATTGAACCCGCGGCCATAGTGCCTCATGCCCTTTATAGCATTTTCCATAAGCGTAGTAGTTTAAAACTATTGCGGTAGATGGCGTCACACGTCCCCATATTAAGGAAAAGATAGTTTACTCGCTTCAAGCAGGGCTTGAGTAGTTCAGAGGTTAGTATATATAAGTTAGAATAGTTAGTATAGAACAATAGGACATAAATCCTTATGGCCGCAGCTTCAATCCCCGCCTCCAGCTATATTTCCCTTCTATATTTACTGCTTTAGTTTCGCCTAGCATGGCTAATTCTATAAAAACCAAATTAATCTAATTACATACCAATTATATCGATTCATGTTCTCTTGTAAATATGCGATAAGACCGCCTATTGTTACTTAATTTAAAAATAATATTTTCTGTTCAGTATGTATAATAAAGAGTTTATCTATCTATCTATAAATTTGTGGAAAGTCGTGTAATCAATTAAATAATCTTCAACTTCCTTTGTTGCTGACGGTACCAAAGTGTTGATGACCTTTGGAATTTAAAATAATGATCAAAAACAAATCAAAAAGGTACAGGATATTGTAAGAATGTTACCATAGAGGTTTCATTTAACAATATGTGATATTGCTTATTGCAGTGTTTGCTAAGTAATCGCTACTTTTTTAGTTATTGCTTCTTTACATGGTGACAATGAAATGGAAATAAAAGGGGTATTTATGCTTCTGGTTCTGTGTATGATGTAATTTAAATGTTTCTGGAACCCACGATACAATTCTTTGAACTTAGTGTCGGGCTGTGGGTGTAAATGCGTTTGTTGGTTTGTTTTTTTTTTTAAAGCTGGCATAAACAAGGGTGAGATTTCCTGAGTGTAACTGAGTGTCACCGTGCTACGGAGGGAACGCTAAGCTGTAGGTCCTGGTTGTAAGTCGTAAAACAATAGTCTTGAAGTCATGTCGGATGCCTTCAGGCGGCTTGAAGTATCTCGACTCTAGGACTGCCTAATAGTCTATACGACAAGCAAGCAGGTTAAATAATTTTTAAGGAGTTTAAGAATTTTTAGTAAATTAGTCTAGACATATAGTAGTCATAGACATTATGGTAGACATAGAATATATTGTGTCACTTTTTACATTAAGATCTTATGTATATGTATTCTAGGAAATAAACGATTTGATTTGATTTGATTTGTTTTGAAAGTATTGTAACATTTAAATTGGTAATCTGTAATCAAACTAGTGAAAACAACGGCTTTAAAAACATACTATTCGCAAAATAAAATTGGTCCTTCGTTAAACCACACAATAAAGTGGCTTTAAATATTATTTATTATGGATTAACTAAGGATATTATAGCTTAACTCTGCATTATTATCAAGATTATACGCCTCGTTAGTATAATTATATGATTTTGAATCGAATTACTATATATACACTTCGTAGTTCCCGATCTTAAAGTATAAACATATTTTGGCAAAATTACCTACTAAAACATTATATTTGACGCTGAAACCCGCTAGACTAGTAAGACTGGCTCAAAAAAAGCTAAAAATAATGTACCGAGTTTTTAAGCTATTGCATAGCTTCTATCGCGGGCCTTGAGCGTGGAGACCGGATCCAGAAATTCCGTAACGAAAATAACCTAACACCCCCCATTCCGACCGGCACAGCGGCGTTACTTTTTAGTTTTGCCATCTATCGATGAATAGCAGAACTTTTAATAACTTTTTTGAAATATCACGCTTATCTCTTTAGTTCAACAACTCGCCTCTAGGTGGCAGGAAAAAAAATACTGCATAAATAAAATAAATAAATAATTATAATTGCATAAATTGGTAAAAAATGCTATGCAATAGCTTTACCGCGGCAGTCCCCGAGTGCCACACGTCTTTTTTTACCAAGTTTGACCTGGGGTATCGGGTTCGATTCCCGGCGGCAACACAAGTTTTCTCCCCAAAGAAAATTTGTGTTTCTGGTTCTCGGTATGATTGTGTGTGTGATATATAAATGTTTCCTGTACCCAAGATACAAGTCTTTGAACTTAGTGTGGAGCTGTGAGTGTGAATGCGTTTGCTGTTTTTTGTTCTGCTTGAGACTTGAGTGTACCAGTGGAGCTCAGTAAATTAATTTTAAA
Organism: Lomographa bimaculata; assembly: GCA_948107665.1. Taxonomy (NCBI): domain Eukaryota; kingdom Metazoa; phylum Arthropoda; class Insecta; order Lepidoptera; family Geometridae; genus Lomographa; species Lomographa bimaculata. The sequence continues at coordinate 7,438,912 of OX403604.1, read as the reverse complement.
TATACTTTTAACGATCCGAATGAATACCACTGTTCTATTCGTAACCACGAACAAGCGCTTGTCATTTTAATTTCCCGATTAATATTCGATATTCTCTGCGAACTGTAATAAATACAGCAAAACATACATAGATGATTAAATAAAAGAATTGTAACCCAAACAACTACAGATTATAAAACATAAACGCTTTAATACTTACCTACAGCCCCATACTCAGTTAAATGACCTGTGTCGTGGGTGCCGGAAACATTCACATCACAAACACAAACCTTTAAGGAGAATACTTGCGTTTCCACCGGGAATCGAACCCGATACCCGTATATGGAGTACTGCGGCCGCCTGTGGGATGTACCGGTTAAGTAACAGCTTGAAGCTCTTGAGTCCATCGTCCGGCGAGCAAAAAGAATCATTAGCGATGATAAGCTATTCGAGTCCAAATTGCAGTCTCGGTTACCGACGTAAGGTCGCAAGCCTATCGGTATTCTACCGTTTACATTTCGGAGAGTGTGCGCAGTAATTACACGAGTTAATTCCCCCATGCCCATTTTACCATCTAACAACAAGACAAACTATCAAACATCATCCATATATGGTTGACATACCTCCAGTTTGCTTGAAGCGTTTCGCGTCTACGTTTATCATCCGTACTGCGAAGGAGTGGAACTCATTGCCCTCGTCTTTGTTCCCCGAACGGTATAATCTGGGAGTCTTCAAGTCAGTGTGAATAGGTGCCTTCTAGATAAGCATGCTATATCTTCGGCTGCATCATCACTCTCCATCAGGTGAGGTTACGGTCAAATGCTTGCCTATCGGGTATATAAAAAACTTAAAAGGTCGGACACGCACCTTACTTAGAAACGGGCAGTTCAAAGTAACTTCTCGTTGTTTGGTATTGTATAATACAAATACATCTTAATTTAAAAAAAACTAGACAAGCAACTTTTGTTTAATTATAATTAAGTTCTACGTGTAATGAGTAATTAACATATTTCACAACTGTTTTTATTATATTGGCCATTGAAATTGAAACTCAAATGGAATTTTAATAAAGATTGATTTTTATTGTAGGCAGGTGTCATTAAAAGCTCGACTGACAACCTTCAAAACTAACTGAGGAACTATATAATAATTAGCTATCGTAGTATAAACCAAAGCGTACAATTATAATTACGTATATACTAATAACAACCTTTTCCCGTGGTCGGTAGATTAGCTACTTAAATAGAATTAAATATTATTATGTCATCGAGTAGAGATTGTTTACTATGTAACTTAAACGAGAGCGAAGCTTTAAAAATCCAATTTCACCGCTTTATCTTCGTTACCCTTGATCTTATTAAATGAATTAAATACGCATTATTGAAGATCCAAAACTACTGGTCAGATCTTGAAAAAATTTGAGTGGGACTACATGGAAAGCACCAACTTTCAAATACAAAATGAATCATCAAAATCAGTTCATCTAGAAAAAAAGTTATGAGGATACATTAAAAAATAACATAGGTAGAGTCGAATTGAGAACCTCCTCCTTTGAAATCGGTTAAAAAAATATCGCGACTACGTTACGTGCGATTGTGGCAGGAAAATTGTGTGCGTTGCACTTATTATCATATGCGGTCCACGTCTCGGGAGCTATTCACTTGCCTTCCCACTTTTAGGTAGGGTGTATTTTTAACCGACAAAAAAGGAGGAGGTTCGTCAATTCGACTGTATGTTTTTTTTGTATGTATGTTACGCGATCATTCCGCCAATTATAAATCGATTTTGTTTTTTTTTATTGGTAGATCATACTTCAGAAGTGGTCCCATATATTTTTTTACCGACTTCAAAAAGGAGGAGGTTCGACTGTATGTATTTTTTTTATGTTTGTTCATCGATTTCTCCCTCATTTGTGGGCCGATTCTCAAAATGTTTTTTTGTTTGGTAGATCATACTTTAGAGGTGGTCCCATATACATTTTATCGAAATCGATCAAAAATCAGCCAAAACCAAAAATAAGCGATGAAGTCGAAGTTTTTAAGCTTTGCTTACGTTTAAATTATATAGAACTTGATTTAGTGCTTTTTAAGAAAAACAAAATATAAGAGGTGAAGTCGGTTTTGAATCTTTGCTTGCGTTTAAATTATTTTGTGTTCGCTGGGCCTACCATTAGTAACGATATATAACTCTAATTCACCAAACCAGTTCACCATCTTCAAGTCAAAATGACTCCTTAATTTTATTGATATTCCAACAGCTATTTAAAGTACCATCATTTTACGCTTAACCTTTCTTGGCGGCCGGGTAATAAACAACTACGTAGCTGAAACTCAGGCTAGAAAACCACATCCACCATTTGTCTATTAATCAATAACAGACTTCCTCTTCTTCCAGGTCTTAATAGGAGCTGTACTCATCGCAATGAGTGTTATCTCTGCCACGATAGTCAACCTCATAGGCAAGAGGAAGCTCATCATCTTCTCTCTCCTGGGAAATGCTTGCTGCAGCCTCGGCATCAGCATATATGCTTCCAAGAACCTTTCTCCCGAGGTCTTCTCCTATGAAGCTCATACCTTCCCTGATGAAAAAGCGCTATTGCCTGTCGCGCTGTTCTTGGGTCTCGTCTGCTTCTTTGGATTGGGGATACCTTGGGTCCTGCTGTCGGAGGTTTTTCCATTCAGGTTTGTTTACTATTATACTAGCCGTGCTCCGCGGCTTTTAACGCTATTTTCAAGTTAAAATGTAGCCTATGTGTCAATCCTAAGTATGTACCTACCTTTCAAATTTCTTCCAGATCCGTTCAGCCGTTCAACCGTGAAGAGGGAACAAACATACTTACATACAAACTTTCGGATTTATAATATTGTAGTAGGATAGTAGGATTATGACGACCCTGCTGTTAACCCTACTTCTGTACCTAGCCTACTTATTGATGACCAAAGCTTCTATCTAGCTTCTTCTTAAGGTCTCTAAACTGACTTGCTTTGTTCGTCCGTTTAATAAAATTTATTAAACAATACAAAAATCAATATCTAAATATATATAACTCAAAGGTGATTGACTGACTGACATAGTGATCTATCAACGCACAGCCCAAACCACTGGACGGATCGGGCTGAAATTTGGCATGCAGGTAGATGTTATGACGTAGGCATCCGCTAAGAAAGGATTTTGATTAATTCTACCCCCAAGGTGAAAAAATAGGGGATGAAAGTTTGTATGAAACTTTGTCAATTTTAAAATAATACTTTCAACGCGAGCGAAGCCGTGGGCAAAAGCTAGTTTTATTATAAAATGCAATATATAGATAGAAAAAAGGATTTTTTAGGTTAATTTTAGGTATTATTTACTTCTTATAGTTTTTCTCTAATAGACAAAATGTAGGCGATCTCAGTTCGGAGCGAACGACAACGTATTTGGATACATAAAAAATGTTATAACCGATGTAAAAATGTGACCTACATAACATTTTAATTAATATTTCTATCTATTATCTATCTAAGTATGATCCCTTTGACGCGATGTATCCGCCGGTGATATATCTAACATGAACTGAAATATGAGGTAATAATATCGTCATTTGTCACTTTCAGGAGTCGTGGCATGGCGACTGGCTTGGCAGCCGCCCTTAGCTATTGCATCTTCTTCGTTGCCTCAAAAACCAACTACAATATGGAAGCCGCCTTCCACATCAGCGGAACCTACGCCATCTACGCAGTCTTTGGCTTTGTTGGCACCATCTACCTCTACTTCTTCCTACCCGAGACTGAAAAGAAAACCCTAGTAGAAATCGAAGACTTCTACAAAGGAGACCAGATGGTCTTCGCTAATGACTTCTTCATCAATTCCTTCAAAAAGAAGAGGACGGCGAGCGATGCGGGTAAACCTATGCTAGTCAATGGGAATGATAAATCATGAATTTAAATGTACAAAATGTAATTTTAGGGTAATTAATTAATTTGTGGGTGTGTGATGTAAATGTTTCCGGCACCCACAATACAAGTCTTTGAACTTAGTGTGGGACTTTGAGTGTGAATGCGTTTGTTTGTTTATTGATATTCGATTAAAGCGTCCGTTCAATATAATGGTATCTAATTAATAAGTATGTTTATTTTTGTATTCCTCCTAATTGTGAGATTAAGGATCTGTATGTCTTGTGATTGTCCAGTGTCCTGTACTGCTGGCCCCGGCTTTGCTTGCGTATGTGTTAAAACTGGATGTAAATATGTATTTTCTAAGTCCCCTCCGAATGCTTACGTACTCAAATTAAACTTTCTGCTAATACATATTAGTGCGGTGAGATGATGATGATGCCTTTCTGCCCCTTTTAATTATAAAAGGATCAACCTTCAATTGTTAATTTATTGATCGAGCGAAGCGAGATCTCTAAGTTGACTTGGGTAGTTCATCATTTTGTCCGTCCGTCCGTCCGTCCGTCTGTCAGAGGCATCTAGCGTCTAAACCACGAAAGCGAAAGACTTCCAATTCTCATATAATATGTAAAACTACGGCCCAGAGCCAGAAATGACATTTAAAATTATATAAATTCAAATATTAAGGGGGCTCCCATACATGTACCTAAGTGGGGAGCAAAATATTTTTTTTTATCTACAATTGTGTGGTACTGTTGAAAAGGGCTTGACAATCAGAGTACGAAACTGGTTTTTTTATTAATCTATGTTGGAAAATAACGATTTGGTATGCCACCAAATTCACTGTTTTTAGACCTATTTAGTCCCGGGGTCTATCTCAAAACCGAAACTTACGTATAATGTCCAAATATCCTGTACTTGAACAATCAATACAGAAATCAAATGACTATTGTATAGAAAAAAGTTATAAGCAAGCAACCTCAAAAGTTTTTCTCTATGAGGCATAATGTAGGCGCGAGATCTCAGTTCGGGGCGAACGACTAGTTATAATGTATCTTTTTGCACACATACCTAGCAGGTATATAAAATCATTGTAATTATTTTCTTGTCGAATTTCTTATAATTTTCCATTTGTTTCTAGTTTTTAATTTTCCTATAGATTTACCTTTTCAAGAAAAACATTGTTTAATCCTACATAATAAGAAAACTATTACCCGTGGACCAATAAAAATACAATGTAAGTAGATATGATTAAGGTTAATAATTAAACCTAATTGTTAAGTTTTTATATCTTAAAATGTTATTGAACACGAGCATTTTGTTTTGAAGCCATTTCAATTTTCTTTGTTCATGTCTATTGCTACCTTGTTTAAGTTTTGACTGGAATTATCATAATTGTTTACAAACTGATCTAGAAAGTTTATACTAATAGTACTCTTTCAAATTTTTTTCTGTGGTCCAGTAACTGGTGTTACTGGAGAATAAATCCGAGCAATTAACGGTGATAAAAACTAAAGTAAATAGTAAAAAAATCGATTATTCAGAAATAAAAAATATTTATTTGTGACAATAAACGCCTAACAACAACAAAATAGAAAATACATTAAATTGTTATACATACATAAATAATTGGTGCCATTACCACAAATCGGTTCCACCTCAGCATAAATGCTGATCAGCGCTGGTCTTCCGTTGGGACTGGATTTGTTGTTCACAGATGAATAACACACTTAAGGGGCTTGCGGAGGTTGATTTGCCCATAGAATCGTAATACCGAAATTATTTATAATTCAAGCATATTACCACCATACTGTGCTGTTATTCAGATTAAAAACATATTAATCTAGGTTCCTGGATAGTTTTTATTCCAAAATAATTGTAAGTGTGTGTGTGATGTGAATGTTTCCGGCACCCACGATACAAGTCTTTGAACTTTGTATGGGGCTGTGAGTGTGAATGTGTTTGTTTGTTTGTGTTTGTAATTACCTAAAACTAAATATAAACCAATTGATTTTCACACATTATTACGACGTAAATGTCGCATCTTTAACTTATTCGTTTTGTATTAAAAACTAACATATTTCTTTTGTCATTACAACAGGAACATAGATTATCATTTCAAGGTACTATTAATGCAAAAAACAATGGCTAAACATAACATTTTCATTCATAATTTTTGGTATTACGGCACCTATCATAATTGTTCGGTCGGTAGTGCTATCGCATCAAGCATGGGCACAGTTTACCAGTTGAACAGAGACAGCCTATAGACTCGTTCAAAGACTCCCCGGCCTCTTAAGTACAGTTGTTATAGCATATATAGTATAGGTTTTGTGAATCTTCTCTCCGGGCCCCAAACTAGGCAAAGCCTATATCTTGGGTGAAAAAAAATTTACCGTTGTACAATTTATAATGTTTAAACAACATTTATGGTTGACATACTCCAATTCTATCGAAGCGTTTCGCTTCTACGTTTATCATCCATACAGCGAAGGAGCGGAGCTCATTGCCTCCTTTTCTGTTCCTTGAACGGTACAATCTGGGTGTCTTCAAGTCTAGAGTGAATAGGTACCTTCTAGGCAAGCGAGTTCCATCTTCGGCCGCATCGTCACTTTCCATCAGGTGAGATAGCGGTCAAATGATTCACAGTTTTTTCTATATGTCGATTCTATGTCTCAATTGTTATGTATCTTTTTTTATGTATGTTATTTACTTAAGCATAACTACTAAATTAAGATATTTTAAAATTTCAATTATATTTCTTTTTTCTTTGTTATTTTCATAGTGTTTAATATTGTGTCGTGTAATAATTTAAACGTAAGCAAAGCTTAAAAAAACCGACTTCAACGCTTATATTTTGGTTTTGTCTTGATCGATTTCGATAAAATTTATATGAGACCACCTCTGAAGAATAATCTACAAAACAAAAAAAGAATTTTGAGAATCTGTCCACAAATGGGGGAGAAATCGGTGAACATACTTAAAAAAAATACACTCAGTCGAACATAGTACAGTACCATATTATTATAGTACCTCCTCCTTCTTTGAAGTCGGTAAAAAAAACCATTTAAGATTATATATATGTAACTCGAAATAAACGAATTTCCTATTATTTTTTTACTTATAAGTAACAGCTGCCAATAACTTGCCATAATAATAATTGCATTCATTTTTTCTAAAGGTAAGTAGATGTTATTATTTCTGTAACAAAGATGTACTTAGTATACCTAATTGTTAAAAAAATTGTTTGTGAAATATTCGAAAGTTTAATGGTAAAAGAATAAAGAATATTGAGAAAAGATGAATGGATTTTAATCTTCGTTTTATTTAAAAAAAGGAAATATTTTTATTGCTATTATAATAAAAAATACATTGAATTAATTACAATCTAGGAGTCTTTAAATGTCGAGTGAACAAGTATCTTCTAGGCGAGCGTGCTCCATCTTCGACCGCATCGTCACTTTCCATCGGGTGAGATAGTGGTCAAATGCTTGACTATCGAAAAAAAAAAATTAAGCTAAACCACATACCACTTTTATAGTACAACGTATATTTATGGTGAACTGCCCGCTGGCTGGGAGATTGGATATGCGTTCGCCTTAAAGCAGTATTAGTTTCGATTCCCGATGGAAAACAAGTTTTATACCCAAGGGAAATTTGTGTTTCTGGTTCTGGGTTCCTATAACTGTGTGTGAAGTGAATAATTCCGGGACCAACGTCACAAGTCATCGAACTTAGTGTGGGGCTGTGTGAAAGTGTTTATATGCTTATGTACCTGATGAGAATTTTATTGAACTAAATTGAACTATATTTGCATACAGTCTCATTATTCTAAAACAGATTTATGATACCTTTTTGGTTAAGGGAAATAAAAAAAACACACAATACACATATATTTCAATATCGAACATTTATTTCAATGATATTTATAGTTAACTACGGACGTAATGCCGCATCCATAATAGGTGAAGCACCTTAGTCCTACAAATTTTGCTTGTCATAACGCGAGCTACACGCACACATACACCATAGGTAGGACAATCGGTGACATTAAACCTAGTAACCATTGTGACAGTTTGCAGGGAGATGCACACATGGGCATTCATGCTACATACACCGTTGGATGAGGTCCGTAAGTTATAAAAACGCGAGTCATACAAAGTCACGGACATGAAATAAATACCATAGTAGAAATATATCAGTAAGATAACTCGAGGCCCGTAGGAGATTCAAATGGCTACTCTAGCCGAAAACGCGGGGTTGTCACTATCTCCGACTTTTAAAGGTAAGTACCTATATGTAAAATGTATATTATAACAAACCTACAAGTAGGTACAATAAAATAGTATAAAATGTGGTGGTAAAATAGATACGATTTCATTTGCATGAAAGCTGTAATTCGGCATGAATACATATAAATATTAGCCACGCCGACAGAGTCAAAACAATATCTTGAAAAAAATATTGTTTGGATATGTCAAAAGAACTCACGATAGTAGTTTATATATATATAACTAAGTTAAAAGGATATAAACTATCACAGCTAAGTTGGCCTTAATAAATCAATGTTCGCAGCATGTACTTATCTACGACCCGGAAAAAGATCAATCTTTTACTTAAATTACAAAAAAAACATGCGGGGCAGTCTTTGGGGACTGCCGATAGAAGTGAAACTATATATAATGTATATATACACATTATACATAAATAATTATTATAAGTTGATCCCCGATCGTCAGCAATATGTATCGCGCAAAGAGCTCAACAAATATTGGCTGTCGGTGACGATGATGCGAGTTCCATGATTTTTGTTCACCCAAAAGTGCTCAACGCGCCTAAAGAAGTTTTCACTTCAAAAACCTACTTAGCTATTAAATTGAATAAACATGTAGAGTAATACAACAATAGGTCCGATTGTTTGACGTAGACATCATTCGAGGGAAACGCTTCGCTCGGCACGCGATATCTGTCTGCGCGGCGCGGCCCGTGGCGAATGGCGCGAACACGGCCAAACGTTGACGACAAGCGCGGGGGCGGCCCCGGCTCGTGTTGGCTTCGCCGGCCTGTTTCTTATCATAGTGTGCGAGCTGAGGCACGTGCGTAAGGCCGTGCACACATAGAAGCCGTGTTTGGTACCACTCTATGAAGACATCTTACTTATATATTTCTACTATGCTACATAGGTACACCGTTGGATGAGGTCCGTAAGTTATAAAAACGCGAGTTATGCAAAGTCACGGACATGAAATAAATACGGACGCCGCCGGTGAAAATACCACCGTTAGTATTAACGGTGGTACTTTTACCAGCGCAGCGCGGCGGCGGCGTCTGCGTCAGAGGCATCTGCGTCAAAAGCGCCGGCGTCCGTGGCGCTTAGTCGTCTCCCAAGTTGTAGGACGTCCGCATGACTCGGATCTACATAAAGTAGGATACCACCATGGTGTGGTGAGTGCTATGAGCAAAGGTTCTTTAAACTGTGCTTCAGATGGAACTTTATCTTTAGGTATGTTGGCAATCGAATCCGCCAGGTAGTCAGAGTATCCAGTTTTGGGAGGACTTATGTCTTGAGATAAATAATCAGAATCATCGTTCAAATCAGTTTCTGTAGCAGGCATCGTTGCGTCGTTTGAAGAAGTCTGCAAAGTTTTTGAAGTTTTAATATCTTTATTGTACTGTACTGTTGTTGAAATCAATGTTTTATGAGTAGATGTAGTATCAATTTTAGGTATTGAACTGCTTTTGCTTATGAGTCCATTAGTTGGGTACTCATACATAAGTATATTTTCTGTTGTAAGTTTAACTAATGGTAATTGAGGAGTTGTTTCTTTTTTTTTTGAGGTTTCCCAAGTCCATGGCCTATAGCATTCTGAACTCTTGCAATATTTTTTTGAAAACAATGTTTCATGATTAGACATAGTATCAATTTTAGTTATTGAACTGCTTTTGCTTTCAGTGAGTCCATTAGTTGGGTACTCATACGTGAGTATATTTTCTGTTGTAATTTCAACTAATGGTAATTCATAAGTTATTTCTTTTTTTGTTGTGGTTTCCCAAGTCCATGGCCTATCGCATTCTGATCTCTCGCAATTTGCTGTTTTTGTAGGTTCAGTATCATTTAATTGAGTTGTGATAGCAATATTGTTTAATTTCACCGCTGATTCAGTAGAAACTGTAGACGTCTGCAAAATTGTTGAAGGAGTTGTTATAATTTCTGTACTATGCAACGGTGCTGACTCAGTCATAGTCGTGGTCGGGGAACTAATTTCTGTTGTTGCTGTTGGCACTGTAGTTGTAGTAGTAGTTGTTGTAGTAGTAGTAGGAGGACTTTTTGTTGTGGCTTCTGTTGTTTTCATAGGCTCAGTTATAACTTCAGTTTCAACAGCGTTTACATTTTCATCGTATTCACTATCTTCAATGAATGGTATTATGACAGATTTTACACTTTTCGTAGTCGTTTTCCAAGTTTTTGGCCTGTCACAACATCCAGTAAAATCTTCAGGTGGTTTAACAACAAATGTTTTTGGATTAGTTGCGGTATCAGCGGATGCTACAGTTTGGTTTGCGGGCGCGGCCGAAGTTGTTGACAGCCTTAACCATGCTAGTGCCAGAGTATTCGACGTTGTTGTTTCTGTAGTACTACTAGTGGTTGTTTTTGGAGGGCTAGTACTAGACGTAATAGTGTTTTTACTTATAGTATTGGGAGTATTTGTGTTACGAGTTGTAGTACTTAAACTATTTATTATCGGAATTGTAGCTACAGTTACAGGAAGACATGAACAGATATGTTTGATTGTACTAACACAATTATGTGGCGTTGGATCTCCGTTGTCATCTACAATCTTATTTTCTTCTGAGGTTTTAATTGTATCGGGGTTTTTACAATTGCTGCTATCTGTTTCTTCATACACTGAAATAATAATTATTGAATACTTGTATACTCAATCTACGTATATGTGGATAACCTTGTTTAAACTATTGCTTGCTATGCTTTTTTACCGACTTCCCAAAAAGGGAGGAGGCACTCAAGTCGACTGTTTTTTTTTATGTGTTACCTCATAACTTCGTTCCACGTGAACCGATTTTGTTTGATATAGATGTTGCTTTCTAATTAGTCCCATTTACATTTGATCAAGATCTGACTAGTAGTTTTTGAGTTATTCTCAATAATGCGTATTCTGTGGACTACATTGAAGATGTTATCGTCTTTAACCGACTTCAAAAGTTACCTCATAACTTCTTTCGTTGTGAGCCGATTTTGATGATTATTTTTTTATTTGAAAGCTGGTGCTTTTCATGTGGTCCCATTGAAACTTAATCAAGATCTGATCTCTAGTTTTTGAGTTATAGTCAATAATGCGTGTTTAATAAATTAAATCTGATCAAGGTTCCGAAGATAAAGCGGTGAAGTCGGTTTTTTTAAGCTTTGCTCGCTTTTAATTATTATACCTAGACATATAATTATATTATTACTATTATATTGTTATTTAATTATTTTACCTTATTATACTTGATTTATCAAAATCAAAGGAGTAAATAACGCAATGATTAACTAATTATTTTAAGTACCCACTTAAATTAGAATCGTTATATCAATTAGAATTTGACGACCCAGTTGGCGCAGTGGACAGATATCCGCCCTCTGCGCCTTGGGTCCTGGGTTCGATTCCCGGCAGAAGCACAAATTCCTTCCCTAGGGATATTTATGTTTTGGGTTCTGGGTGTAATGTGTGTGTATGAAGTAAATCTTTCCGGCACCTACGATACAAGTCTTTGAACTTAGTGTGGGGCCGTGAGTTTGAATGCGTTTGTTTGTTTTGTTAGAATATATCACGCAACTCTGTATCTAAAGTTAATTGCTAATTAAAAAACTGAGGCGTTATTTAATTCAAAATGTTTTTGAAGGTATGCCTGCAGTATGGTGACTTGGGGAGTCGAATTCAGTGATCTGTGAATAATATAATAATTTCATATTATCTCTCCGGATGTCCATGACTTTGTATGAACCTTGTTATATCTACAGTCGTGTCGCTGACATTTGTATGTCAGCGAAATTAAATTTGTAACACCTGGCCTAGCCTGTGCTTTGATTGTTCAAAGCACAGCCTAGGCCAGGTGATAGAGATGTGAAGTTTACTAGGTAATCCTATGGTAGGATAAATAGAAAGAAATAAATCTGAGATTGGCGCGGTTAGCAGACATTTTCAATATATTTATTGATCGAGCGAAGCGGGCTTGGGTCGTTCAGCACTTTGTAATTGCTTTCGTCGGTCTGTCAGAGGCATCTAGCGTCTAAACCATATAAGCGAATGACTAGAAATTTGTCATAGAATATGTAAAACTACGTTTCAAAGCCAGAAATGACATTTAAAATTATATACATGAAAATATTAAGGCGGCTCTCATACATGTAAGTGGGGAGCAAAATATTTTTTATTTTTGTATCTACCCTTGTAGGGTATCGTTGAAAAGGGCATGCAAAGTAGAGTATGAAACCAGCTTAAAAAAATCTATATTTATAAATATCCTGTCACTGTTTATATACCTATTTTGTCCCGGGCTCATCTCAAATATCTCAAAAACGGCTTTACATTTAAAACTGAAACGTGCGTATAAAATCCGTTATATCCTGTACTTGAACAAGAAATACAGAAATCAAACCAGTATTTTAAAGAAAAAAGTAATAAGCAATTAACCTCAAAAGTTTTTCTCTATTAGACAAAATGTAGGCGCGAGATCTCAGTTCGGCGCGAACGACTAGTATAAGTGTAATCAATGTGATTTTAGTATCATCCATTGAAACGTAACTTTGCAATGCCACACTATATGCTGATATAAGTACATATAATATAATACATTGTTTCAACACAATACAATACAAAGTACCGCGGTAACCATAATAATAAGTGGTTGCTGCTTTCTTTAGTTTTAAACAAATGTCCTAGGCTACGCCTCTGGATATTCTTTATTTTTACGTTAATTGTATCTGAAATCTTCTAAGTAAATAAGTAGGTACATTGTAATCTTGTAATGTGTACTCATTAATATCTTAAATATTTCTTTATTGTAACACCAATAAGTAATTAAAAAACAAAACAATAAATAAACGAAAAATAATAATTGTTATACAATGGGCGGCCTTATCTCATTAAGCAATCTTACCGCCAACCTTTGGATGGACAGTATAGTAGAAATATTTTGCTATAGGTGGTGTTCTCAACAAAAAATCAATGCCACTTTTCGTTGTAATTTTATAACTCAAGAACGAGCTCACCTATCATAACCAAATGTTTAGGCTTTGTTTGGACTATTTAGTAGATGGTTTATGTGTAATTTGCACTAAATCGGTCGAGCGGTTCTTCATTTATCACACCGGGGCGGATCGCTAGTGCAGTATAAAGTTACAATGTGTCACACAGATTTCTTATAAGCAATAACTATTAGCTTTGCCACTAAACTTATGTTAACGAGGGCTGGGAGTAAAACCAGATAAAACCAAATGTAATACTTTAAAACATTTTATTATTAAAGTTTCAACAACCGAAATCTTGATGAAGTTCCGAGCATGCATATGCTGCTTTGGTGGTGTATCCTGAAATAGAATATACATAATACTTAAGTAAATATATTTGGTTTTACTGGTTTTATCCTTCGTCCCTCTTTCTACTATGACTTGTTAGGGAGCATCTATTTAATTATGTGAGGGGATTTTGGCGATTTTCTACCCCCTCTCTCCCCTTGGTGAGATGTCGTGAGATTTTTCTAGACTCCCCTAAACTCACGTGAGATTTTTCAAAATGCGTATTATATTTAATTGATACATAAGTTTTTTTTTTATCTCAGAATATAATAATTTATTCAAAAAGAAGTTAAATTAAGTGAAGTAAGATACAAATTATAAAAAGAAATGTTAAAGATGGTTTAGACGATCTTTAATGTTCGGCAAAGTTCCCAAAATGCTTGCTGCATTACCACGCTGTATAGCAAGGCTTATCCTCTGCCCCAAATACAAACCAGCATTTTGGTCATGTGCCGAGTAATATAAGTTAATCTGTGTTGCGTTAAATTTATTTAACACACATTTTGTTCAAGTCTTTTTATTTAAGACTAAACTTTGCTAACTATATGATTTAGCCATATTTCAGTAGTTTTTTTACTTCATTAAATCTAGTTTTATCGCAATTTAACGCTGTATCTTGCAAAAAAAAATATATACGTGATATTTGCTGAGACTCCCCCTCTCGCCCACGTGGGATTGCATGAGATTCGGTTACCCCCCTCTAAACGCCTTACGTAATTAATGGACTCCCCCTTAATTATTGTAAAATACAGGGTGTGTTAATGGATTAACCTTACACGTACAGATAGGAGATATAATGATGGTCCATAAAATAAAAATATGCCTAGTATAATTGAAACGCAAGCAAAGCTTAAAGAGACCGACTTCACCGCTTATATTTTGGTTTCGGCTTGATCGATTTCGAGAAAATTTGTATGGGACCACCTCCAAGCAAAAAAACATCTAAATCGATTCACAATTGGCGGAATTACCGTGTAACATACACACAAAAAAAAACATAATCAAATTGAGAACCTCCTTTTTTGAAGTCAGTCGAAAAGTCTCACAGTTTTCGAGATAATTGTCATTTTTAGAAATTGTGAAAAACTGCAAATAATACTTACATTTACTTTTTTAGAGGAATTTTACCTTTAGTTATGTTATTATAAAAAATCTTTGCTTTTTGATTAAAATATTACTTGTAGTGTGATCAAATATTTTTTTAAATATTTATTAGGCAACCATTTCACCACTATCATACCTGATGGAAAGCGATGATGCGACCGAAGTTGAATTATATCCTACTAATATTATAAATGCGAAAGTTTGTGTGTAAGCAAGATTGTTCCCTCTTCAAGCTTTAACGCCTGAACAGATTTGGATGAAATGTGTAATGTACATAGCTACGTTTTAACTAGTTTCAAGTGTTAATCGTAGGTATAAACTATGTACATTCCAAATTTCATCCAAATTCGTTCAGCCGTTAAAGCGTGAAGAGGGCTCACACAAGACAAACATACTTCCACACTTACACTCAAACTTTCGCATTTATAATATTAGTAGAATAACTTAATCTAAAATAATAACACTGCTACATAAGTTCGTGGTCCATGAGCTCGTCCAAGCTGAAATGACGCGCCCCACTACTTAATTAGTTTATTTAGATGTGTGAGTGCAAATATTAATGACGACACTTCATCTGTATGGGAGCGTCGATTGTTCAGTGAACAATGGATCTGCACGTGTACAAGACGGTCGACTAGTCGGGTGATAAATCCGACCACGCTCGCTCTCGTAAATGCGAAGGTGGGGCGCGTCATTTCAGCTTAGACAATCTCCTAAATATGAGTCAACATAGGTACACTTAAGAGTAACATACATAAAAGCTTTCACACTCACAGCCCCATAAGTTCAAGATATGATAAGATACTTACTCGTATGATAGTCGCAATTGTACTCGTACATGTCACATTGGTCGAGGAAGGTCATTTTGCTACAACCACTGGAAGCGCAGATTACTCGATTGTCATGTATGCAGGTCATCGCCATATTGCAGTAACTGATTGGCTGAAATTAAAGTACCTAAGGTCTAAAACTCTACTAGAAAGGTTTTGCCGCGAAAGTGAAATAATTAAACGCAAGCAAAGCTTAAAAAACCGACATCACCGCTTTACCTTCGGAACCTTGATCAGATTTAATGTATTACAAAATACCTTAAAATGTAAGTCAATATAGCTTAAACAAAGTAACAAAATAAGTCAATAAACATTACAAATCATACGTATGCTACAAATACTCGTAACTGGTTAGTACTGGATTGATTCTTGGTTTATTTAACTTACTTATTAGATGCTTACTTATTGTACGGACAAGATTTTTCCGAACGCCTAAATGCACAGAAATTTACGACTAATGGTTTCTTACGAATTACAAAAAGAACCAATGGCTCCGTTTGAAAATCAAACGCAAGCTCAGCTGAAAAAAATCGACTTCACCGCTTCATCTTTGGAACCTTGATCAAATTTAATGTATTAAACACGCATTATTGAAGATAACTCAAAGACGAATGATCAGATCTTAATTAATTAATTAAAATTAAAGCACCAGCTTTCAAATAAAAAAATAATCATCAAAATCGGCTCACAACGAAAGAAGTTATGAGGTAACTTTTGAAGTCGGTTAAAAACGAGAACATCGTCAATGTAGTCAACAGAATACGCTTATTGACGATATTTTTTTTTTTTTTTTTTTTTTTATGCCTGATAGGCAAGCATTTGACCACAATCTCACCTGATGGAAAGTGATGATGTGGCCGAAGATGTAGCATGCTTGCCTAGAAGGTACCTATTCACTCTTGACTTGAAGACTCCCAGATTGTACCGTTCGGGGAACAAAGACGAAGGCAATGAGTTCCACTCCTTCGCAGTACGAATGATAAACGTAGAAGCGAAACACTTCGAGCGAACTGGAGGTATGTCAACCATATATGGATGACGTTTGACAGTTTGTCTTGTTGTTAGATGGTAAAATGGACAAGTTGGAATTAACTCGTATAATTCCTGCGCACACTCTCCAAAATGTATACGATAGAATACCGATAGGCTCGCGACCTTACGTCGGTGACCGAGACTCTGCAATTTGGACTCGACCAGCTTATCATCGCCAATGAGTCTTTTTGCTCGTCGGTCGATGGACTCAAGAGCTTCAAGCTGGTACTTTGCGGATCCATCCCATAAGTGGCCGCAGTACTCCATACACGATCGGACTTGAGCTTGATATAAATTAAGAAGCTGCCCCGGTGTGAAGTACTGCCTAACCTTTGCGAGGATACCCAGTTTTTTAGCAGCCAGCTGGGCTCTGGCTTCGATGTAGGTACCAAAGTTTAGGCTCGACGACAAGGAAACGCCACGAAGCTCGAGTTTATTTGCTATCGGTATTGATACATTCTGGAAAGTCGGAGACAGGTGAAAAGGTCTCCGTTTAGCGGAGAAAAGACGCGCCTGTGTTTTAGACGCATTAAAACGAACCAAGTTGGCATCGCCCCACTCGGCCACGGCCAACAAGCTCGAATTTAATCGGTCTATCATCCCCTCTCTGAGAGACTGGACTTGTACCTCGCCAGCTCGTGCATTGGATACGTATCTTTCGACAACAGTGCTATCATCTGCATACCCAAAGATACCGGGCTTGAGCAAATCGTTGATGTGAAGCAAAAAGAGCGTTGCCGAAAGAACAAACCCTTGAGGTACCCCGGCATTAATTACCATTAGATCGGACGAGCAGCCGTCAACAACCACTCGAATCGATCGTTCCCTCAAGAAGTCAGATATCCAAATACATAAATCGGGAGGTAAACCATAGGCTGGAAGCTTGCCAATAAGGCTATCGTGCCAAACCCTGTCAAAAGCCTTGGAAATGTCAAGCGAGACTGCGAGTGCCTCGCCGTGTTTCTCCAAGGCCTCGCTCCATATGTGAGTGGCATATGCAAGAAGGTCTCCTGTTGACCGGTTCTGGCGAAACCCATATTGCCGGTCACTCAGAAGATCATTTGCTTCAAGATAGCCAAGGAGCTTTTTGTTCAGTACACGTTCCATTGTCTTACAGATAATGGACGTGACTGAGATGGGCCTATAATTGGCCGGGTCGGCACGACTTCCCTTTTTGGGCACAGGTTGCACGTTGGCAGACTTCCAATCTTTCGGTACTTGACCAGTCTCCATAGAGAGGCGGAACAGGCGTGTCAGAATTGGAGTCAACTCAGGCGCACATGTCCTCAAAACTACAGCTGGTATGCCATCAGGGCCACTGGCCTTGTTCACGTCCAGATTGCGAAGCGCTTTACGTACATCTATCTGTCGAATGCGGATTTCCTTCATGGACGACTCGCATACAGATAAACTAGGAGGCACAGCGCTACCAGCATCAAGACGAGAAGATTCCGCAAAGAGTGAAGCAAACAAGTTAGCTTTCTCCTTTGCGGTGTGAGCCAGTGACCCATCAGGCTTCAGCAGTGGAGGCAGTGAGGGACGGCAGAAGTTCGCTTCAACCGATTTAGCCAGGGACCAAAATGCTTTACTCCCTGCGGGATAAGAAGCAAGTTTGGCACCTATTCGGCTAATGTGGTCGAAACGAGCCTTCTTTAGAACCTTCTTGCAGGACTTGGCAGCTTTGTTGAAGGCTTTCTTCTTTTCACGAATGTCCTTAGCTTTACGGATTCGAGCATCAGCCCAAGCGGATTTAAAGAACTACCGCCGCATAAGGTGAGCGGTTGAGGTAATACAGGTTGCAAGAAGACGCTAGATGTAGGCCGCTTACAACCGTTCTTTGAACTTATTGTGGGGCTCTAAGTTTGAAAGCGTTTATAACAAATAAACTTAATTTTGGGCAGTGATAAATCGCGAGGTTGTACGATGCAGTTACTGATACTATAATATATTCTGTGACGCAGCGTGGTAGTTTAAAGCGTCGTGAGTAGATAAAACATTTATATTCGTATAGATTTTGAAAAACAAATTTTTGTTTTATTTTTTATTCTCGATATGCAAGCATTTGACCACTATCTCACCTGATGCACAGTGACGATGTGGTCAAAGATGGAACATGCTTGCCTAGAAGATACCTGTTCACTCGAGATTTAAAGACTTCTATTTTGTACTTAACGGAAAACACAGACTCGGGCAAAGAATTCCATTCCTTAGCAGTACGTATAATAAATGTGGAAGCAAAACGCTTCGTACGCACCCTTGGAATATCGACCATAAACCGATGTCGCGTGGCTGATCGTCTGGATGTCCGATGGTAAAAGGGGGATAGGGGAATCAAATTATGCAATTTCGTGGCACACTCTCCGAAATTAGATCTAAAGAGTGGGCGTGTGAGTTTCGACCTTAAGACGGCCCCCATCCTAATTCATTTCGATGTATACTTATATACCTAGGTATATACTTATATTATGGGGTAATTCAGTTGACATTGAGCGAGTTTTTATTATACAAAAGAGATGCATCAGGGTGATTAATAAAGCATGGTTTAGGGATAGTTGTAATCCATTATTAAAAAAATGTGACGTGCTTCCTCTGGCTTGCATCTACATTAGAGATATTTGTATTTTTACAAAAACGTACCCAGCATATTTTAAAAATCGCAGTGACATTTATAAAAAACAAAAGCGTGCAAAATTCACCTCGCTATTATATCAACCTACTTGTCAAAAATATATTTACAAAAAGAACGTATATCATATGTGTATATCTAATATATAAAATTCTCGTGTCACAGTTTTCGTTGCCATACTCCTCCGAAACGGCTTGACCGATTTTGATGAAATTTTTTGTGCTTATCCGGTATCTATGAGAATCGGCCAACATCTATTTTTCATCATCACTTTTCATCATTATCAACGCGGGTGAAACCGCGGGGCGCAGCTAGTCTTTATATAATAAAATACCTAACGATATAAAAATTTTGGAAGGCAATAGTTTTAAGAAGAATTTGAGCGACTGGCTATTAAGTAATTGTTTTTATACTATTAACGAATTTATGAAATTTAGAGACAATAATATTTTTTAATATTTGCACGTCTGCATGCAGGCTGAATACATTGTACGTAATATTATTTATAAGACCTTTTTGACATGTATTCTGGCAAATAAACGTTTGTATTTGAGTTTGAGGTATTATTAACTATTATTATGTTCCGTAAAATCAATATCGATTACGGATAAAAGTGTAAGCAAATCTGTTTAAAACTATTATCTAGAGTTGATGAACCAGATACAATCCTGGCCTAAATCAGATCATATTCTAACCATATTCTAACCGCAACCCGAAGCCTATGCAGTGACTGCGTCAACAGTAGGTAAATTCTTAAAGCATTGACCCACAACCCAATATGGGTCAATACCTATATAATAATGATATTTGAGCAGCTTTTTCACACTTATATGGTAATAAGAATATGTTAATGTGTCTGAAATTGTTAAATTGAGAGTCACTTTGCAGTATCAATTAATATAAACGTATAATTACTAAAACGCGTTCACACTGACTGCTCCATTCTGAGTTTAAAGACTTGTGTCGTGGGTGACGAAAAAATTCACATCAGGCTCTTCATTTAGAACCCGAAGCACAAATTTCCCTTGGGGAGAAAACTGGTCATCTCTTTTTACTTTTACCAATCATCGTCGCTTCCCATCAGGTGAGATGGTGGTCAAAAGTTAGCCTATCTTGTATAAAAAAATCAAATTTGAGTTTTACCATGAATGTAAAATTTCATTGTTTAGTATAAACAATTGCGGTTTTATATTGTTATCCAAAACTTATGATTCTTCTAATGTTCATGTGTATATTATTACATATGACAACAAAAATCCTCTGCTATAATTATAAACACAAATTTTACTGTTCCGCAGTAAGGTAAAAATTCTGTACCACCATGGAAAATAGATTAAATAAAAAAAAACGCAATAGCCATAAACCAGCTGGTGTAGATGGTTAGGGGTCGGCCTTCTACACTGCAGGGGTCGGGTTCGGTTCCAGTTGGGAACACACATTTTTACAAGCTTTTATTTAGCTTGCACTGTATGTATGTAAATATGTTTGTTCTGGTGGAATCTAACTCAATTTTGGAGCAGATATCTTCAACCAATTGAACTGAAATTTTGTATTCACGATTAATTTGGATGACAATGCATGGTTGGCTGTGTAACGTCATTCTAAGTCCAACATGGCGGAACACACAAAATGGCGGACAATTAATTTTTAATGCACTCCTACAATATGGGTATCAAATGAAATGGCTTGCTAAGAATAACTCGAAAAATAAAGTGACGTCACTTTAAATCCATTATGGCGGACTTCTAAAAGCTTGTCTTTAAAAAAGTTTTTAACAAGTAACTTATCTCATAAAATAATATTTGTGTTTCTGGTTAAGCGGGAGTGTTCCTTTCTGATCCACTAAACAAATCAACCATGGATTTAATTTAACTATTTGTTCCTCTTTAATCCATCGATGGATTTCATTCTACTATTTGTTCTGTGTGTGATTTTATATATTTCCGGCCCCTGCAGTACAATTTATATCTTCGAACTTAGTGCAGAACTGTGTAAAAACGTTTAAGTAATTATTTATTAATGTCGCTTACCATTAAATGTAATTGTGGCCATTAAAATATAACTAAGTAGGTACTTACGAACGATAAATGCTGTTCAGTCCAATTAAATAACGATAACGCTAAAATAAAACACATCAATAAAAGAATATTTCTACAATATGAAAATTAAAACTATCGTGAGTATTACACATAATTAATGTTGTGTACGGCTTGAAACACGTCTAAATTTCGACTTACTTTGTAGTCGACTAGTTTCGGACAAATTTGTTGTCCTTCATCAGGATGAGTCAGACGCGCGATACGCAGAGGCGAGCGGCTCGAGCCTCGGCGCGTGACTGATGAAGGACAACAAACTTGTCCGAAACTAGTCGACTACAAAGTAAGTCGAAATTTAGACGTGTTTCAAGCCGTACACAACATTAATCAACATTAATAATATTTCTACAGTTCTACAATGATATAATTGAAAGTGGCTTGCAATCTGCTGAAATACAGCTTAAGACTAGTTCGGGAGCCTGTGTGTTCTTTCCTATTACCTATTATCTTCGGCAGAGCAACGCAAACGGCGAACATTTGGTAACCTCGGCTTTGAGCCGTTTGGTGTTGAGACATGGCCCGAGGGAGCTCATTCTATTTTCAAAAATATATCAGAGCGCCTGTTTGAGGCAACGCGTGATCAAAATGCTGGCACTTATTTGGCTCCACGTATTAGCATTGCAATTCAGAGAGGTGATGCCGCCAGCATGATGTAAACGCTACCAACTGATAGTGGGCTTTGAGCACTTGAAGGTAACATAGGTCTTTGCTGTATTTACCTATATAGCGTTAGTTTAGTTTAAGGAAATATAGCAATTGGTCCGTAGACTCAGTAATGTTATGCCAATATATATATATTTAGATTTGTAAGCAAAGAGAATACAAGCATTACTTTACAAGCTACGTACACTTTTTTAAATTAGTATACGCCAAATTTAATATTAGGTATTTTATAAATTATTTGATTGCACATAATTGCCTAAAGTTTAACTAAGGTCAAAATTTAATTAAATAATTATAATTAATTTTATATGAACACTATGACAACAATTTCCAAGGATTTGAGAATATGTTTGTGCTCAAATATTTTGCGCTTCTTATTTTTAGTTCTGATTACCAAGCGTTATAGCTCTATCTCACTTTTTAATAAGTGATAATGACTGTGTTCGAGGACGGTATAATTGAACAAAAGCTAAGTTTAAAAAATCCGGCTTCACCGCTTTATCTTCAGAACCTTGATCAGATTAAATGTAATCCTACTTAATATTATAAATCTGAAACTTTGTGTGTAAGTGTGTAAGTATGTTTGTTCTTTCTTCACGCTTTAACGGCTAAAAGAATTTGGATGAAATTTGGAATGTACGTAGATTATACCTAGAATTGACACATGGGCTACTTTTTAACTTGATAATAGCAGGCGAAGCTGCAGGGTACTGCTAGTATTTATATATTGACACATGATAACTCAAAAACTACTGATCAGATCTTGATCAAATTTATTTCGCCGCTTATATTTTGGTTTTGGCTTGATTGATTTCGATAAAATGTATATGGGACCACCTCTGAAGTATCAACCTGAATCTAACAAACGAAAAAAAATATCTAAATCGATTCATAATTGGCGGAATTATCGCATAACATACTTACAAAATAACATACAGTCGAATTGAGAACCTCTTTTTTTAAGTCGAATGAAAAAAACTATAATATTAAAATTCAAAACCAACTCTTACCTATTAAAAGAGCAATATACATTTTTATCCAAAACTCAACATTTTCATAATTTTGTAGAATAAATAATACGAATTATTCGCATGTATGGCATATAAATATTTTTATTGTTATAACATATGCGAATTTTGCAATACTGTTCAGTTACAAATACAACAGTGGTTTGAATTTATTGTTGTTTTTATTATTCAAAGAATTATTGTTTTGAGAAGTTTGAGTTTTTCTTATCAGATACTTTGTTTACTGCAGTTTTGTCCACATTTACACTACAAAACATAGGTGTTCCTGGGTTGCCCTATTCCCTAATAATAGTTATATTCACCGTGAATATACCTATTATAAGGAAATAGGGCAACCCCATTTTTATTAGCTACGTGAATAATTCACGTAGGTAATAATAATAAATACTAATACAGCAAGGTTTGTGGCTAGTCGTCGTTGTGTGGCGACACCGCGTTCCCCGAGATACTTCCTAGGGCTAAATAAGACCCCTGACCCTTGGCTTGCCTTAGTTGGCCGTCCGGGGGTGCAGGCGCAAGAGCTAAGTACCTAAACTCAAAGGGTGGAAGTGATATAGGCCGTAGCGTCGGGAGTAGCGTTTAGTGAAACTGCAGCAACACCTCTCGACACTCTATAGACATCTACACCAACGTTGCTCCTTCTGTCGCCAATAAAGGCGGCCCGGAACCAGAAACACAAATTTCCCTTAGGGATAAAACTTGTGTTGCCGTCGGAAAACGAACCCTGCTTAGTAGGAGAACGCGCAACCAACTAACCAACAGGCAGTTCAACACAAATCAAACATTTTTTTTTTATAATTCATTTTGGCTTTGCAATCTTTCGCATTTAGCCAGTGTCAAGTAGTAATATATTTCAAGTGTATTTCATATTAAAAGTCTTAGTCACAAGTCAAAGTCAAGAAAAAGAGTCAAGGTCCAGTCATAATCAAGTCATGTCCTAGTAAAGTGGTAGAAACTTTACTAGAACTTCTATTGGAGTTTTGGAGCGAAGGCGAAAATCACGTATGGTATCATTTGCCTACAGTAATGCACGTTTACTAATTATTAACGGTTAATAATCCACCATTATTACTCATTCACACTCGAAGAATCTCAGGTTTTGGAAAAAATATGCAAATCAACTACGCCATTTTTCACTTTCGCAGCAAAACTCATCATACAACGTTTCATACAATACAATATGATGAGGAGTGACCGACCGTGCAGTCAATATTTAACTTACCCCGTCATCAGCATCGTCACTTAACATCAGGTGAGATAGTGGTCAAACGTCACCTATTCTGAATAATAAAAAAATCATAACATTTAAAAATATACGGGAATGAAATATTAAATCACATGCACAGGAAATCACAACGACTTCTTTTATTATAACCATTTTCAACTGACTTAAAAAAGGATGTTCTAAATCGGACTGTATGTTTTTATTTAATTTTTTTGTATGTATGATACGCAATAATTCCGCCAATTATGAATCGATTGTAATGTTTTTGTTTTGTTTAGTAGATTATACTTCAGAGGTATTTTTTACAATGCGTTATAGGTAGTAGTCCTTCCACTTGGCCTCTGTTGCCGTGGTGGGTATCTGGCCTTCTGGATTGTCCAGTCTGCCTGAGCTGGGCGCTGGGAGCAGCTACTCCCAGGGAGTGTGTCGTGCGCGTCAGTGGTGGCCGTCGCGCTCTGGTGTGGTCCAGTTTCTTGCAGGGACTGACCCGAGCTGGGCGTTGGCCATCTTGCTCCAGGCGGTCCTTTGCGTTATATTGTTCACTCACCGAGCCTCGTGTATGGGCTTTACTACCTATTGTATTTTATTGTAAGGTAAGGGTAATTAAACGATGAATAAGTAGCTCATGTATTCTGTGAATGCATCTGTTTGTCTATTCATTTAATTAAATATCATAAACCGACATCTTTATCGGACTGAGATGTTCCTTATCGTGAAAACTTTACGATCGCGAAGGACAAACTAATTTAATATCTCATCTAGGTCAATGTTACTAACCTAGAAACCTCGAGAAGTCAATAAAGTTCTTATTTCTTAAATCTGAATTAATTTAAATGTACATGAGATCCTACAGCATAAGTAGGTTATATAAATCCGAAAGTTTGAGTGTAAGACGTGTATAAGTATGTTTGGGCCCTCTTCACGCTTTAACGGCCGAACGGATTTGGATGAAATTTAGAATATATGTAGCTTACACCTAGGAATAACACATAGGATACTTATTAACTTGATAAAAGGGGACGAAGCTGCGGGGCAAGGCTAGTGGATAATAAAACAAATGCGAACGAATTCATACTCACAGCCCCACACTAAGTTCAAAGACTTATATATCGTGGGTGCCAGAAACATTCACATCACACACACATTACATCCAGAACCAGAAGTACAAACATCTCTTGAGAAGGAATTTGTGCTCCTGCCGGAAATCGAACCCACGACCCACGGCGTAGAGGGCGGAGACCTGTCCACTGCGCCTACTGGGTCGCAACTGGCCGCGGGGCACGGCTAATAATAGCATAAAAGGTGTATAATAAATGTATTATATAACTAGCAGTGCCCGCTATTATCAAGTTAAAAAGTAGCCTATGTGTTAATCCTAGGTATAATCTATGAAGGATATAACTATTTCTATAAGGGACATTTTATATAATAACAGAGTTATCAATTTCACTGCTTCAAGTATTGCTATCATAATTATATATTAACTTATTTTGTTAAAAAAAGTTGTTTTGCTATTTTTATAACTAGTTTTAATGTAATCAATTATTAATGTATTTAGAATTTGCATGAACAATATTGAAAGAGACTGAATCCCACGACACAGGACTCATCCTAGTGTGGGATTCAGGGCTCACCAAACATTATAAGTAATTGTAATGTTCTTGTGTTATATTTTTTAAGTGTCAATGAATAAATTATTATTATTATTATTATTCCAAATTTCATTTAAATCCGTTCAGCCGTTAAAGCGTGAAGAGGAAACAAACATACTTACACACTTACACACAAACTTTCGGATTTATAATATTAGTACGATTGATCGAGCGAAGCGAGATTTCAAGTTAACTCGGGTTGTTCAGCACTTTGTCCGTACGTCCGTCCGTCCGTCCGTCCGTCTGTCAGAGGTACCTAGCGTCTAAACTATATAAGCATGACTAATAATAATGACTTCAAGTTCTTATTGAATATGTAAAACTACGGCCCAAAGCCAGAAAAGACATTTAAAATTATATAAATGAAAATATGAAGGGGGCTCCCATACATGTACCTATGTGGGGAGCAAAATATTTTTTATTTTTTATCTATCCTTGTGTGGTATCGTTGAAAAGGGATTGACAAGTTAGGTCCGTTTCCAGTTTAAAAAAAATCTATGTTGGAATATAACGATTTGGTAGGCTACCAAAGTCACTATTTTTAGACCTATTTTGTCCCGGGGTCCATCCCAAAAACGGCTTCATACTGATCGCTGTCAGTAATTTAATCCTAAGTCAAATGTCATTGCGGTTAGCGATAAGACCGCCCTTTGTGCTCCTATGTTATATTTAAGATTTCTTTGTAAGTGTTATTTTTTTTGTGTGTAAATAAAGAATTTATCTATCTATCTATCATTGCAAGATATCATACTTTATATGTATAGATCTTGCTTATTAATTTTGCAATGGATGTAGTTATTGCTTAGGAAAGAGTCAAATGCATGACCAGGAAGTAGGTAATAACAATAACAATAACGATGTCATTGATTTTCTTTATAGTACAAAGACTTATACATAAAAAAATACAATAGACGTGAGTTAGTACATACACGTTATTATAGTTTAATTTTATACTAGGCGTGCCCCGCATCTTCGCCCGCTATTATCAAGTTGAAAAGTAGTCTATGTGTTAATCCTAGGCATAAGCTATGTACATTCCATATTTCATCCAAATCCGTTCAGCGTTTAAAGCGTGAAGAAAGAACAAACATACTTACACCCACCAAACTTTCGAATTTATAATATTAGTAGCGGTAGCACTAGCGTCCCGCCCTCGCTTCGAACGGATGTATTTTTTATAGAAAATATGTAAAAACTTTGAAGTTACTGCCTCTGAGTATAGAATTTATTTATAAATGGATAAGGGTTATAAAACTGAATAAGAGTAAATAGCGTCGCAAGAAACGCTGTTTTTAATTAGTCTACGTAAGCCATGGTAATTTATTTTACGGTGACTTGGTTGCAAAATACTAATTGTTTTTCCTACTTATGTTTAAACTTAATCCTACTAATATTATAAATCCGAACGTTTGTTTGTAAGTGTGTAAGTATGTTTGTTCCCTCTTCACGCTTTAACGGCTGAACGGATTTGTATGAAATTTGGAATGTACATAGATTATACCTAGGATTAACACATAGGCTACTTTATAAATTGATAATAGCGGGCGAAGCCGCGGGACACGAGCGACGATATACGTAGGGCTGCTGGTAACGACTGGAGAAGAAGAGCTGAAGATCGAGCTCAGTGGCGCGCTTTGGGAGAGGCCTATGTCCAACAGTGGACTGAGATGGGCTGAGTATGATAATGATGATGATTCCAAATTTCATCCAAATCCATTACGCCGTTAAAGCGTGAAGAGGGAACAAACATACTTACACACTTACAGACAAACTTTCGGATTTATAATATTAGTAGGATATAAACAATCCGTGAAAGAGTATATAAGTAATGGTCAATACCACACAAAAATCCGTTGCGTGGTTATGGAGGAATTACCGGATAAACAGACAGACAGACAGACGCGGAAAGCGACATTGTTTTTTACTATGTAGAGTAGAGAATTGTAACTAAGAGCATTGTCATGTCTTCGTATAATTCACCACGGACAAACTCATACAAAGTCTCATACAAAGTCTAACTGGTTTTTGTTTCAAATGTCGTCTACACGTGACATGAACATCACGTTTGGGCAAATGAATAATAATAATTCTAGAATCAAGTTTGCAGTTTCACAAGAATGCTAAAACTGCTCTGACGCAGTTAAGTTGGATAAGTATGTAGTCGATTTCGAAATAGATTTTGGAACTAGAAATCGACTTCTTGTTATCGTCTTTACCTTCAAGATCGAGTACCTTTCACTGCGATGGCACTGATTTTCACACTTATAGCCTACACTTTCCAAGACGTGTATCGTGGGTACCTGAACTACTTACATCACAACACAACCCAGTAGCACAAATCCAAATTAATGTGCCTTGTGAAGGAATCTAACCCAGAACCGGTGGCTAGAAAGCAAGAACATACACAGTGTTAATCCTACTAATCCTACTAATATTATAAATCCGAAAGTTTGTGTGTAAGTGTGTAAGTATGTTTGTTCCCTCT
Organism: Lomographa bimaculata; assembly: GCA_948107665.1. NCBI lineage: Eukaryota > Metazoa > Arthropoda > Insecta > Lepidoptera > Geometridae > Lomographa > Lomographa bimaculata. The sequence continues at coordinate 7,410,743 of OX403604.1, read as the reverse complement.
TCACGCTTTAACGGCTGTACGGATCTGGATGAAATTTGGAATGTACATAGATCATACCTAGGTATAACACATAAGCTACTTTTTAACTTGATAAAAGCGGGCGAAGCCGCGGGGCACGGCTAGTATGGTCATATAACAACAAACAAACAACATTGTACCGACTCTAATGAGAACAAGACGAATGGGGCTAAGAGATACTATAAACATACTGCTACTATACGAGACTAACTAGAAGATAATTTTATACTAATACAGTCGAATAGATCGTACGTTGAACTGCTCGTTGGCTTAGTTGGCTGGCATTCGCCTTCTAAGCAGAGGTTCGATTCCCGGCGGGAACACAAGTTTTCTCACCAATGAAGATTTGTGTTTCTGGTACTGGTTGTGATTGCGTGTGTTATGAATGTTTCCGGCACCAACGACACAAGTAATCGAACTTAGTGTGGAGCTGTGAGTGTTAAAGCATTTATGTGGAATACGTTTGAAACCAGGATATAAGTAACCAAACACACATAGATATACTGAATACTGAAGACCATACACTCTAAAATGAATGACATACTTCCATCTATCATTCAACTGATTGACAAAGTTGGTAAAGATACGGTAATTTTAAAATTGGTAAACGAGTATATAGTGAAATATATACTAGTTCCAGTAACTGCGTATTCAGTGCTAATAAGGTTATACTTATCCTTAAGCTATTACGCAATTCATGAATACCTTAACGACAAAATATAATTATTGCATATTTATTATAAAAAAAAAAACATTTGACTGCTATCTAAATACTATGAAATAATTAAATACTTATTATAACTTACTAATTTAATATTAACATACATTAACAAATTAATTAATACTTGACATTTATTATAAAGCACTAACACTTATAACAACACTATACATAAATACAATAACAATACATAATTATGACATCTTATTATGATTTGAATTGATACATTATGATTAATAAAGCATGTCGTCCTCCTCTGCTCTAAATTGTTGTGCCCAACAGGGTCTCTAATGTACTGTCATTTATTTCTACCACCTATCTACATTTAGAGAATGCAATAAAGATTTGAATTTTGAATTTTGAATCCATGCCGAGACCGTCTCTACAGAATACCGCCCAATGATTTACATTATATATACTAACATAATCTACGTCCTCTGTCGGTTACTAGGTAAGTAGGTAACTAGGTAGCTAACCTTCAGTCAAGTTACAAAACTACGGAAACTATCGCTATTTTATATTTTCCTTAAACAAGAAACGTAAAAGGTAAACTCGTAGTAAAAAGCCTGTTGTTAAATGATGTATGTTACTTTAACATACAAGTATTGTTTTTATTTATTTATTGTACGTTTTATAAACATCGTTAATTCATATATCAATCCTGTTAAGAAAACATTGGTACCCAAACTAGCAGACCTGTGATATCGTGTACCAATGTCCTCCGCCGTGAATTGGTTATTTTACAAATTATATTGGCAATATACAATATATCTGCACACAATAATATATGATTAAAACTAAGGTTAATAATTAGCCTATGCAAAGTAGATAATATTGTAGATAATTAACTAAATGACTCAGTTGGTTTATAAAAATGCTCACTTATTATAAGTAAAAACACAATTGATATTAAAAACACTCTCCCCTGGTGTAGTAGGTTACGAGTCCGCCTTCTAAAGAGCAGAAAGAAGGTTCGGTTCCCGGTGGGAAATAAAGTTTTGTCCCCAAAGAAAATTTGTATTTCTAGTTCTCGGTGTGATTGTGTGTGATATTTCCAGCACCAAAGATAGAATTCGCTTGAGAGTGTTAATTCGTTACATACATTTCGTAGTCTCTTGATACTTATACTCCAGTATGCTCGAAGCGTTTTGCTTCTACGTTTATCATCCCTCGCCTGCGTGTTTGTTCCCTGAACATTACAATCTGGGTGCCTTCAAGTCTAGAGTGAATAAGTCCTTCTAGGCAAGCATGTTCCATCTTCGGCGTCGTCACTTTCCATCAGGTGAGATAGCGGTCAAATGCTTTCCTACCTAGCATAAAAAAAACTTTAAAAAAATCGGAGTAATATTATAGTATATGAAAAAATCATTAATACTGCTTTGCAACGTTATCATCATAATATTTATTTATGTTTATATAAATGATCAAATCCACGACTCAGGTCGTCCTAGTGATCTCAAATGTTGTTAATATGTTTGAGTTTTTTGCAAATAAAAGTTTTTTTATTATTATAAAAGACTAAAACAAAAACGAATTGTAAGTCACGTGCAAAGCGACTGTTCACAACGATGCCTACTATATATTATACCTCTACATACAGTATTTAAACAGGTTTCAAGGCTCTTCTTTTCCTCGATCTCAACTAAGTTACATGCTTCGTTTTTATCTGGTCGTAGCTCGTCCGCGCGTTGACGAGTTCCTAAAAAATATAACAAACATTAAAATAAAAAATACTATGTTAATGTGAATAATCAAATATATATAAAAAGAAGAATAATAAGACAAGTGTTTTTTGAGTGATACGCCGTGAGAAACTTTTAACTAATTTTAATTTAAATGTGTTTAATTATACAAATAAGTTCAGAATAAATTTGTATTAAATATATTGAACTTTTCAAAATGGTGTACGATTTAGGGGATAATTTTACCATACCAAGATTAAGAGCAATTTTGGCACAAGTGAGTATTATGAGTAATATACTGAACATAATTGAACGCAAGCAAAGCTTAATAAAACCGACTTCACCGTTTTATCTTCGGAATCTTGATCAGATTTAATGTATTAAACACGCATTATTGACTATAACTCAAAAACTACTGATCAGATCTTAATTTTCAGTGCGACCACATCAAAAGCACCAGTTTTCAAATAAAAAAAATAATCATCAAAATCGGCTCACAACGAAAGAAGTTATGAGGTAACTTTTGAAGTCAGGTAAACGAGAACATCGTCAAAGTAGTCCACAAAATAGGCATTATTGACGATATTTCAAGAACTACTGATCAGATCTTGATCAAATTTATATGGGACCAATTAGAAAGCAACATCTTTCAAACTAAAAAAAAAATTGAAATCGGCTTACGTGGAGAGAAGTTATTATTTTAAACGCAAGCAAAGCTTAAAAAACCGACTTCACCGTTTTATTTTGGTTTGACTGGATCTATTTCGATAACATTTATATAGGACAATCTCTGAAGTATAAAGAGATTTAAATTAATTAAATACGCATTACTGAGGTTAACTCAAAAACTACTGGTCAGATCGTGATCCAATTTAACCACATGGAAAGTAACAGCTTTCAAACAAAAATAAAGCATCAAAATCAGTTCACCCAGAATAAAGTTCTGAAAAAATGGAAAAATACAGTCGAATTGAGAACCTCCTCCTTTTTTGTGATATCGGTTAAAAAATTTGAGCGTCCTCATTTCTTTTGTTTTTCTTTCTATTCCGTTTTTGAAATATCAAACCGAGGAGCCCCGTCCTCCAAGGGTTGCGCAGCCACTAGGGATGTTCCTGTCAAGGGAAATTGATGATCGTCGGTCACAGTTTTACCTAGAGTACCTATGTCAATATTTGCTTTCTCTTCTTGCGGACTAGATGACAGGCAGGTGTAAAGATTTTTCAGAGCGCCTGAAGGCATCCGACTGTTGTCTTACGATCGACTGCTTAACGAGCATTGAAAATCATACTAATCCTTCCTACTAATATTATATACTTAAATGTGAAAGTCTTTGTGTGTGTGAATGTTTGTTACCCGTATCTCCGTAACGAAAAACCCGATTTTGATAAAAACGTCAATGTAGATAGTTTAGAATCCGGAATAACACATAGGTTACTTTTTAACGTAATTAACACGGTCGAAGCAGCAAGAACCACAGAAAGCATCAACAGCGATACCCAAAATGACATAAATATTCTTGGAAATAATATAATATGGACCTATCTTATTAATTATGTAGTTATCCATGGGTAAATAATGAATGTATGTTAAGTCTTTAAAATTTCGGTTGAAGCATTAATATACAATTACGACTGCTTCATATTTTGTCACAGCTCAGAGCTTTTTGTGCGGGGCAGTGAGTGTCAAAATCAAAATCAAAATCAAAATCGTTTATTCTTCATGGGCCTTAAAGAGGAACTCATGGAAATTAATGATTCTACTGCCAGATTCGCAAAATTACAGCCAAATTACAGTGTAAAAGCGTATATTTAATATAGTTTTTTGATAAAAACTCACGCACATTTTGAACTAATTAAAATGAAAACCTCGCACAACCAATTAAAATTAAATCCTCGCACTGCGAGGTGGAACGTGACGGTGAGCGCTCCGCACTCATCCTGAAGATGGCTTAGTGAAGCCGAAACAATTGTCAATTTTGACAGCGACAACGCGTAAATCACGCTTATTCTATTCAATTTTAATTACCGACTTCACAAAATAGGAGAAGGTACTCAAGTCTACTGTATTTTAGTGAGTTCGAGCCCCACACAACCCTTTCCTTCACCCCTGGGAAGGAAAGGAAGTGGTAGGCATTTTCTCACCCACAAAAAAAGTCTTCTTCCAACTTCTTCTAGTCTTCCCTATCTATCAATTATATTATACTTAGTTAGTATCCTTTTTATAGTGCATAGCAATAATGTCACCGAACATGCTACTGCTGGATATCGGGATGGCAATCAGCTTTCCAACCATCTCCGTGCCAGACATGCTGCATTCTACTACGGACCTGTCCTTGGATGATACCCAGGCTTCTTGGTTTGGTAAGTTTATGTTACAATAACTTCCCTTCCTCCCCATTCCTCTTCTCCTTATACGTCGGTAACGGATATCTGTAGGTTTACCTCTTAAAATAGCAGGTAATTGAAAAATATGAGGTACTTACGGTTTCTGTTTATCACACTAATATTATGAAGGCGAAAGTTTGTGAGTGTGTTTGTATGTTTGTTACTTCTTCAAGCTCTAACGGCTGGACCAATTTTGATTAAATTTAGTACGGAGTTAGCTGACAACCTGGATGCTAATACAATTGTTATGTTATGTTTTAACATGGCTACTTTTTCTCAGAATTCCCGCGGGTCCAGGACTTACGCGAGAAAAACCGCGGGGCGCAGCTAGAATCATAATATGTCACAAAAAGTTAGCGTAATCTAAGCGTAAGCTCCAGCAGAGTTCCCACGATACTAATACTAACCTATTAAGCTACCGTAACCCAAGCGTAAGCTTCAGCAAAGTTCCCACGATACTAATACTAACCTATTAAGCTACCGTAACCCAAGCATAGGCTTCAGGAGAGTTCCCACGATACTAATACTAACCTATTAAGCTACCGTAACCCAAGCGTAGGCTTCAGGAGAGTTCCCACGATACTAATACTGACCTATTATTATTCCGCTCATAATATAATTGAAGATAAATAATTGAGCGCTTTGCAAATTCAAAAGAAAAAAAAAGTTAAATGCAAGTTATGTAGTAGGTACAATCTTGTATACATCGAGATAGGAAACAAACCTACGAGCTACAACATCCTTGCTTCTATATAATTGAATAACTAACTTAAAAAGGAATGTTATCTTCTGTCAGAAGCATAAAAAATAATATACTCTACCCAAGGTCAGTAGTGTCGCGACCATAGAAAATTATATGTTGCGACGGTCACGTCACTTGTCATCGTGTAACTGACTTGAATACCGGACATATTTTAACCCGCAAACGGTGACGTTGAATTGACTTACATCTTCGGTGACCCCGGTGCCACGCACCGGGGTTTTCAATGAATTATTTTTCAAAATCTTTAGTTTACTGACCATTTTTTTTATTAATTATAAGTTATTTGACATTAAAACAACGATATTATATTAATCACAACCTCGTTTATTGCTATTTCTTATTACTAATCATCTTCACTTATAACCTTTAAAACTAGTTGGTTTTTACACGTATATATAAAGTTCTAAAACATAAAAATATACTTATTTTTATTATGGAAATGAGGCAGCTACTCGAAATAACGACAAAAATTGGCGGCGGGGAAAAAGTTATTCGATTTTTTCAAGTCACCCGGTCCCACAGACATATAGGTCACCGTTCCCGGGTAATAATGTTCGAATTGTTTAAACTGTTCTCCAACCTAAACATGATATTTGCAGATTATGGTACATGAAAAATATATATGGTGTTGCAATTAAGAGCCATCTCTTAGAACAAGATTTTTTTAATGCTTTTCAAGTCCGACATCTCCATATAATGATAAGTATTATGATAATTCAGATAATATTATGATCATATTGACATTACAGGTTATAAGTAGGTACACAGTTATAAGCTTTATCTATCATTTTCTCCCAACTTCTGCACAGTAAATACTGTTTGTATATTAATTCTAATGTAACATATGTTATCATTAACTAAAAGTATCTCAAATGAACGTAGGTCGCAGTTCCCAGTAATGTATGGGACGTCGCGTCGTCGTCGCATGTTTTTGTGTGTCGTATGTTGCATGTGTTGTTTTCTCTTCACGCTGTAACAGCTGAACGGATTTGGAATGTAGGTACATTATTATTAACTTAATAAACGCTAGCAAAGCCGCGGGGCACGGCTAATATGATATAATATTTATAAAATAACTTTGGCTTCCCGAGAACTTAATTCTGTCATGCATGAAACGCATGAAGAAATACAACAAAATACCTTAAAATGTAAGTCAATATAGCTTAAATATGTGCTATTCTAACAAAGTAACAAAATTAGTCAATAAACATTACGAATCATACGTATGCTACAAATACTCGTAACTGGTTAGTACTGGATTGATTCTTGGTTTATTTAACTTACTTATTAGATGCTGACTTATTGTACGGACAAGTGTGTAGTTAGGATTTTTCCGAACACCTAAATGCACAGAAATGTACGACTAATGGTTTCTTACGAATTACAACAAGAACCAATAGCTCAGTTTGGAAATCAAACGCAAGCAAAGCTTTAAAAAACCGACTTCACCGCTTCATCTTTGGAACCTTGATCAGATTTTAATGTATTAAACACGCATTATTGACGATAACTCAAAGACGAATGATCAGATCTTAATCAAATTAAAATGGGCCCACGTGGAAAGCACCAGCTTTCAAATAAAAATAATAATAATCAAAATCGGCTCACAACGAAAGAAGTTATGAGGTAACACACATAAAAAAAGTATAGTCGAATTGTTATCCATCCATTACGCCTGGAACTACATAATACTATCTACTACGTAATCCTACTACTAACTCCATAAAGCCCATAGAATCCAACTCAGAAACTTATATTCATTTAGGTGGCGTAACTGCAGATTTTTTCGCAACATTAATTTGTTTTTAGACCTTCATTAGTTTTTGTTGCAATGTTCAAGGGTAATACATTGCCTCAAAAATTTACCTATAGTGGCTCTTAGAAAATCGACGTCTCCTATCGATTAAGATTTACGACGTTGTACTAGCGGTATTTTCCTCATATATATACTCTTTTCAGTTGATAATATTTTACTCCCACTGGGTTCGTTTCCCAGTTCGCGGAACATAAGTTTTCTCCTCAGGGAAAGTACGTGCTCCTAGTTCTGGACGTGATAGTGTGTGTGGTGTTTTCGGCACCGACGACACAAAGCAGAGAAATTAGTGTGGGGCTGTGAATTAGGGTAGAGGGTTTTTTTATATTTTGTTTGTGTTATATTGGAATGTTGGTGCGTATTGGGTTCATGTTCATTCATGTAAAATATTATTTCAATTAAAATGATTTGAACTAGTATTTTATATGGATGAATATGAGCCAGTTGAATATGAGGAGGCAGTTGTACGCAAGGTCATTGAACTTTTGAATTATTTTGATGTTTAAACTGAAATTTGTTATCCTCTATTAGTGTAAAATTCTAAAAAGGAATCTTATTTTATCTCATTAACGGATGGCAACTATAGTATATATACGATAAAATAAAATTAAAATCATAATTGTGCGTTAATTACTTTGAAATAATTAAACGCAAGCAAAGCCTAAAAAACCGACTTCACCACTTTATCTTCGGAACCTTGATTAGATTTAATGTATTAAACACGCATTATTTGCGATAACTCAAAAACTAGATATCAGATCTTGATCAAATTGGGACCATATGAAAAGCACCAGCTTTCAAATAAAAAAATAATCATCAAAATCGGCTCACAAAGAAAGAAGTTATGAGGTAACTTTTGAAGTTGGTTAAAAACGAGAACATCGTCAATGTAGTCCACAGAATACGCATTATTGACGATATTTCAAGAACTACGGATCCGATCTTGATCAAATTTAAATGGGACCAATTGGAAAACAACATCTTTGAAACTAAAAAAATTTAAATTTTCGAAATCGGTTTACGTGGAAAGAAGTTATGAGGTAACTAAGCGCGCGATTTTTTGCACGCTTATTTTTATGATGTCAATTTCACATGACATTAATTTTGATGCTGCTACTGCTATCAATTATCAGAATTAAGTTACGAAGACACCAGATATATTAGAAGTAAGATACGAAGATAGTACGATCCAGGTTATAATAGAGCAACCTGGCGTACGTGGCGCCCGACGTCGTCAGTTTGGCGAAAGAAATAGAATCTACGGTTCACAGGTTACAGGTTCTCTAGATAAAGACCACTTTTTGGCAGTTGATGATGAAACCACGTACGGTGGCATTTTAAGGTTGCTTTAAAATAAGGAAGGAAGGAAGGAAACAACTCCAATTAGTAATTTGTTTACTGCACATGAATGAACTACTTTGAAGACACATGCTTCTTCACCATAACGGTTGTACTTCAGGGCTCAAGTATTAACGGTCTACCGTTAAAAAAAGTCAAGCTAAGTGTGGGGCTGTAAGTGTAAAAGTGTTAACGTTTAACCCTATGTTCCCATTTCAGGAAGTCTCTCATATCTCACTCAACCCTTCGGCGCCATCATGTCAGGACCTATCGTGGACTACTTCGGGCGTAAGAAGGCCAGCTTCATCGTCAACATTCCTCATCTCATTGCCTGGATCCTGATGTATAACGCGCCAAACCTTCCCTCTATCTTCATAGCCAATGGTCTACTGGGGCTGGGGACTGGGCTTATGGAAGCGCCGATATTTGCTTATGTTGGGGAAGTCAGGTAAACATATTTAGGTATAGTTTTCTTATTCCTTTCTGAAGCTTGATATGCAAGTATTTGACTTTATTTCATGTGATATAAAGTAATGATACGGCAGAAGACGTAACATGTTTCCTGTCGATCGAGTTATAGTAGAAACACATTCTCTTAAATATCCTGCAAGATAATCTGGAACCTATACCTATACTTTAATTCGGGCCTTGCCCGTGGTCCATCTACATTGTCCAACTGTACCAAGGGCAATATTTTATTCCCGTGGTCCACCTCAAAATAATTGAGTATCCAGGTAAGGGGTATTTGTATATCCCTACACATCCAATCGCCGTTATATGATGCCTAGTTCGGAATGCGATATCAAAAACTAAGTATGTAGTTGCATCTGTGTAATAAATAATACAATATGAAAGTACTAATTACGTAACAGAAAAAGTACGGTAAAATGTTTGAGAGAGCGTCAGCAGGCGCACGAGGGGCGCGGCATGCGACGGGCGGCGTGAGGTAACCTGCTTGACAGGGACGAGAAACAAGCGCGCCATTTGCATGCACGAGCCTGGTGATAATCCAAATATTAATAATTAAAACTATACCTAACTGCCTAAAGCAGTGTAAACATTCTAACGCCACACCAGGGGTTTTATTTTTTTCCATGGTCCACCTTAGTTCACCTGGCTGTACCAGAGGCAATTTTTCCTTCCCGTGGTTCACCTGTAAATATCATTACGTAATGGTAAATCAAAAACAAATAAATATTAGCTAAAACAAATAAAGGTTGGGCAAGTAAAAATAAAAAAATAGAAAAATATGAAAATCAAGATAAAGAAAGGAATATCGCAGGAAATAAATGAACATCAATAGGCACGCTGACATATGATAAATGATGTATGATGTATGAATGTATTATTATTTAAGACAATCTTGTCTTAAATAATAGACGATTGATATCTTATTTTTTTCTAGCGAGCCGTCGATTCGTGGAGCTCTGTCCGTAGCGACGCAATGTTTCCTCGCTATCGGTATACTGACCATGTACGGCCTGGGCACCGTGGTCTACTGGAGACAAGCTGCCTTGATTTCTTTAGCAGCTCCGATTACTGCTATGCTGCTGATCTTGCTTGTACGTAAAATATTTATGTATTTAGTACATAGTGGTAGGACTATTTTTGAAGAGTCCGCCTGGGGCAGTACCACATCATTGCCAACATTCAACCGCCAAGCAGTAGAGTGCAAACATTACTGTATTTTGGATTAAAGGGCAATGTTTCCCGTTAAATCAGAGGGTTTAAAGAAGGTAACATGTAATACCTATCTTTTTTTTTTTTTATTTGTGACAGGCTAGTGTTTGACCACTATCTCACCTGATGATAAGTGACGATGTGATCGAAGCTGGTAAACACACTAGACCTGGAATACGCAGGCTCTCAAGGATAACTGTCGGAACACCGTATTTGGCTTGGCGGCAGACTTTCAACTTGATGGTGGTAAGCTTACCACCATCAAGTTGAAAGTCTGCAAAGTAGCTACTTTGGTAGCAAGCCAGGCGAGCAACTCACAAAATGCTCTACCACATCTCAGGGTGACAAACGCAGTGCTATGCCGAGCAGGATTTTGATCTAAGTTCAAAACACTGGGTGGCACTGACCTGTAATTGGATAGCGTGACGCTTACCATTAGGTGAGCGACTTGCTCATTTCGTCACAATGAGTCCATAAAAAAAACTCTTAGACTGCAATTTTCAAAATTTTCTTTTAGTAATCCCCTACCCTATCAAAAGAAGTTTTGGGAAACGTATCATTGTTTCTGGTTTTTCTTATGGGTTGATTATCAGTCAGTAAATCTGCGATAGTTTAATATATTTTCATCCACCGACACAAATAGAAGGGTTGCCGCGGTGAGCAAGGCTACTGGGTTCGATTCCCTCCCAAGGGACATTATAGCTTCTGGTTTAGGCTGTAATTATGCGAGTATTTCCGGCTCCCACGATACTGGTCTTTGAACTTCGTGTGGCGCAGTGAATGTGAATGCGTTTGCATGTGTTTTGTGTTATAACTTTGACGTGTGTATCTGCGTTTTTGGCATTGTAGCTCCCAAAAGGATAAACCGATTTTGATTTAGTTTATTTTATACCCGACTTCTCAAGCAATGTGACACGGTCAAGGTATACGACGTGCACACGACGATTGCTATGAATATTACAGTAAAGAATTCGTGATCTTCACGCTCTGTACAAATTTGTCTTTATATATGCAAAACAAATTCAGATCTTTTAATTATCTTAAGACTAAGTTGTTGGTTAATAATGCAGTATTGTATTGTTCAGTTACTAATGTAAATTACTATGTAAATTATTATTTTGTTATGTTACCTACTTTTGTCTGGAACGATAATTGTCTAATTATCTAGTGTGTGTATTGTTTTTTTTATAAATATATATTGTAGTAGTTTAATTTGGTCATAAGAAGATATAATTTTTATATTGTCATATTTTTACCACTTTTATTTTTGATGTTTGCCTTCGTTTCTCCAACCATACATGTTTAACTGGAAAAAAATGCTTTTAGCGTTAAGTCCCTTTGTACCATTTATGGGCAATAAAGAGTTAAATTATAATATCTGGAACTAAAATTGCTAACAGTCACAATTATTAGCTCATTTTCTATGATAAAACGTGATAATAATGACTATATGTCCGCCGAAAACGTGGTCAAAGTTTTACAGTCAAGTTTTTCCCCCAGGTACCTGAAACCCCAGTTTGGCTCATATCCCAGGGTAGGATGAAAGATGCTATGAAGTCTCTCCGGTACCTCCGTGGATGGACATCAGAAGAGAATGTCAAGGAAGAGTTTGACAAGCTAGTGATCCACTCGAGGAACCTTCACAGATGCGTGCTCTGCTGCGAGAATGACCAGGATGGCATGAAAATTGAGGAGAGCAACGAGTGCGAGCATATGAAGATGAATCCATTTAAGCGGTATTGGGAATAACTTTACAAGCTATTATTTAGTTTCATCTGTCTGTAATCAAATCTTGCAAGCTAAATTTGACCCACTTCCCGATGTCCGATAACACAAAAAAAATTATGTACTTATGTATCTTTGGTGATAATACCATTATGGTACCATGGAGCTGGCCTGATGATGGAGACGGAAGATGACCTGAAAAATAATGAAACTTCTAAACTAAACAAGATAAACCCATCTCGTTGATCTAGGCTTCTATTTTTCCTAGGTCGTCGTAGAAATGACTGTAATTTTGCGAATCTAGCAGTAGAGTCATTAACTTTCATGAGTGTCTCTTTTGGGCCCATGTAAATTTTCGATTTTGATTTTAATACCATTAAGATGTTCTTTTTTTCAGATTCTGCCAGAAGTTCAACGTAGTGATGCTTTGCAAGGAGACAATGAGGCCACTGACCCTTATTCTGATGTATTTCTTGTTCTTCGTGATGAGTGGACTCACGCCCATCCGCCCCAACATGGTGAACATCTGCGGCGCGTTCGGAATGGATGACGACGGGAAGAATATTGTGGTATGTTTATTCTTTTTTAGGGTTCCTTACCTAAATTGAAAAAATATCCTTTTTAAGATCACTTTTTGGTAGTGGTAGGACTTTTTTGCAGAGTCCGCCTGGGGCATTACCACACTATTGCGAGATATTCAACGGCCAGGCAGTAGTGTGCAAACATTACTGTATCCCGGATTGAATGGCAAAAATGCAATTACAGGGTTTAAAGAGATTTTACATCTAATATCTCAGGGTGACGAGTGCAGTGCCTTGTCACGAAGAATTAAGACCTATATAAGTTCAGCACTTTAGGTGGCACTGAATCTTTCCGCGCATTATTATAACTGCGCTTTTTCCTAATAAGCAAACATTATTCAGGAGTAAAACACATATATAACTATTTTACAATACTTATTAACTAGATACTTACATTAAATCTTTCTTCCGCAGTTCATGGTTGGAGTAATCACATTCATAGCCGCTATCATAGTGGTTTTCCTGATCAAATTGACAGGCAAAAGGAAAATGGGCATCACTGTTATGTTGGGAACCGGTCTATCATGCATGGCTCTCAGCTATTATGCGAAGTACTACCTCCCGGAGACGGTCTTCTCGTATGACCCGAAGACTTTTCCTGAGAAGAAAAGTGTTTGGCCTCTGATCTACTTATACGCATTGGCGCTGTTCACAGGGTCCAATGTGTCTTGGGTATTGCTTGGAGAAGTATTCCCTTTCAGGTGATTAACTTTTTTTTATTTCATCATCTGTACAACGAAGGAGTGGAACTCAATGTCCGCGTCTTTATTGCCTGAACGGTATAAATTGGGAGTCTTCAGGTCTAGAGTGAATAGGAACCTAGTAGGGAAGCATGTTACATCTTCGGCTGTCGTTGAGATGGTGGTTAAACGCTTGGCAATCTTGCATAAAAAACGTTTTTAGTAGTTGCTCATCTGATAGATGATGCGACTGAAGAAGAAGCATGCTTTTTGTGATGGACGAACAATCTACATACATGATACAAATGTATATGGTATCAGCACAGAGCATTGTCCTAATCGTCAGTGATCAGTGTATCAGTCAGACGCTCACTTGTTCAGTTTTAAGTTTTATGCCATATTGTTATTTCAGGAGCCGGGCCTCATCTCAGGGCTTTGCAGCTGCCTTCAACTACATAGTGACCTTCGTTGGAGCGAAGACACTTATAAGCCTGGAGCTCAACTTCCACCTTTGGGGCACCTTTGCGATCTACGCAGCCTTTGGCTTCGCCGGCACGATATACCTTTATTTTGCTATGCCGGAAACGGAAGGGGTTCCCTTAGCAGAAATAGAGAACTTTTATAATGGGGAATACAGAACATTTGCTGATGACCCCTTTATTAATGTATTTAAGAAGTGTAAGAAAGAAAAGTGATTTATTTATTTTATTTTTGTAGAATGACTAACAACTATCGTGATATAAAATAGCAATTTTAGTATATAACGAAGAGTAAATAAAAGTCTCCACTTATACCTAGATGCAGTTAATTTTAAGTATAATCCAAAGCACTAAATAAATCGATTAAAAAAAGTATAGCCAATTATACGCCTCATTATTGGTATACTAGTGTGGAAAAGGTCAAGGTCGAATTTTTCCTTCGATAAATCACTAAACGTTTTGCATGCGCGGTAGATAAAGCTATTCTGCCGGTAGTTCGTAGAAGTATGTGGAAGTGAAAAAGGAGGACTGTTCCTGTAAGTTTTATTGTGTATGTAAAAGCTGATTTTATTAAGTAGATCTGGCAGTCTATGACAGAAACTAAAATCTTTTTAAAGTAAACTACATCAGAAATGTTGTGTCTTTAATTAAGTGGTAGAAAGTAATGCTTTGCACGTATTTACACTTTGAAAGTATTGCTTTGACTTTATAAGAAGTTTTATATTTAATAAACCGAATAAATTTCTGTTGCGTGTTTTAATCGATCAATGTAAATATTATACCGAGGCCGCGAGGGTTAAAAGAACGCCAAGAGATTTAGAAGCTTTAACTGAAATGGAAGCAATATGTTGATCAAAAATAAGTTTCAGGAATCATGTGTTACACCTAATTCTCTCATCTTACTAACACGATTTAAAATATCGTTTTGTATTAAATAATTATATAGTAATGGGTTACTTTTGAGTGAAAATGTCATTAACACTTGAGATTAAGTTTATTTTCTTTGCAGTAAATGGCAAGTTTGTTAAGATCTTCTTGCAGTAACCTTTAATCAGTTTTAGAACTAATTGTTTTAATGATTTTCATATCAATAGCAAAGCTAAGAAGAGTGGAATTTCTAAAACAGCCGTCTATGTCCAAAACAAAAGTTAAAAAAAACAGGTGTGGTCCCAATAAGGACGCCTGAGGTACTCTCAACCATTTTGAAGTGCAGTTACTCAACACTAACGCTTGAGTTCTATTGTGATAATATCCCTTAATTTATCTAAAAGTTCGATAATTGTTGTGTAAAGTTTAGGCCTTAATTTTTATTATATAGATATATAACACAAATGTGAAGGTTATATGTACCTAGACACTGTTCCCTATAGATCTTCAGCTATAGAATTCCAATCAGGCCGAGGTAAGACATTACAATCTTTAGAGATAGCTAGAAGTACGCCGCCACCCATTAGTTGCATTGTTAGATCATAGTAGCGGTCACGTCGAAACACCTGGTACCTGCTGTCAAAAAGTTTAGAAGATTCTAAACCGAGTAGAAGCCAAGTCTCACATAGGGCAATTAAACTATAATTATTACACTTTATATCTTATCAATTTTTAGATTTTTCTGTACTTGCAGCCAGTTTGGTTGTTATAAATTTGTTTATGTGCACCGTATGCGGGCCGTGATTTCACTAGAATGGTTCCAACAGAATACCAGCTTCGGAGATAGGTGGGTGACTACCTTCTTCGATATTATGCTGAGTTGGGACCATTTTGTGTGAGTGCACATTAATTATTAGGATAGTTTTAAGTCTTTTAGTTTAATATTTATTACTCGTACTAATTATTGATGTGACTTATACAAATAAATTAATATTCTATTCTATTATAAGTGATCTGAATGTATTGTGCTAGATAGATAATATAGTGTAATTATTTGATTTTGATGTCATAAAACTATAATGTATGAATGGAATTTTATGATAATGTGTATACTTTGGCGATTAAGTTTTCAAATAAGAGAAACCTTTTGATACACTTTGCCTATTTAAGTCTAAATTTTCCTCCAAGTAAGCTTTTCTCTAAAGAACTTAACCCTATAAAAGCCGCGATCTATAAACTATCACGAGTGGTCGCGTGGACCATCACAGACCATTTGAGGGAAAGCATTTTCCGTCAATAAATCTTGTTTATTATTTTTATAACAAAAACAAATGAATCTTCATTATTGTAAATGATAAACAAATAAATATATCGGCAATATAATAACATGTTGAGCAACGAAATAGAGCTCTCGTTTACCCAGATGATTTTGTTTTTTAGTTTTTTGCGTTTCTTTCCAGTTTACAATTTGCATCTGAAAAATCATTTGCTATAAACAATTATAATAATCCAACATACATAGTAACTATCTATATTGATATTAAAAGAAACTTTTAGGAACATCATTTCTAATAGTTTAGGTAGATAATATCTCGGCGACTTAATCACGCTAAAACGAATTATATTTATCTCGACGTCTCGGCTAAGTTGCATTGTCTCGAGAGGACTCTGATTTCAACCATTGAGACCAGTATATTTTGTCGTACGGTTATTGCAAATTCTGATTTATGTTTTTTGAAACAATTAAAAAAATATGACCTGATTATCTTCTCTTTACCTACTTAAAAAAGGAGGAGGTACTCAAGTCGACTGTATTTTTTAATTTTTTTTTTTTTGTATTACCTCATAACTTCTCTCCACGGGAGCCGATGTCGAAAATGTATTTTTAGTTTGAAAGATGTTGCTTTCTAATTGGTCCCATATAAATTTTATCAAGATCTGATCAGTAGTTCTTGAAAGATCGTCAATAATGCCTATTTGTGGACTACTTTGACGATGTTCTCGCGTTTAACCGACATCAAAAGTTACCTCATAACTTCTTTCGTTGTGATTATTATTTTATTTGAAAGCTGGTGCTTTTCATGTGGTCCCAGTGAAATTTAATCAAGATCTGATCACTAGTTTTTGAGTTATCGTCAATAATGCGTGTGCAATACATGAAATCTGATCAAGGTTCGGAATATAAAGCGGTGAAGTCGGTTTTTTTAAGCTTTGCTTGCGTTTAATAATTTAAGTTTAAAGTGTAAAGTGGCAACTGGAGTTAGTGTGCATATTACGTGGCGCCGCCGCGGCGACGCCGTTCTTTGCAGTACAATATAGTTCAAACAACTATTAATCATAGATTGAATCGAATACATCATATTAATTATTACGGAAAATTTTGTATTCATAAATACGTCGTACGACTAAATGATCTATGGGTTAGAACAAGAATCAGGGTCTAAGAGATTTCTAGTATATAACAAATAACCCTGTTTACATAATAATTAACAATATGTAAGTAATGCCAAGCGTCGAACAGTTAGGGTTTTCCCATTGAAGTGTTATGTGCCTAACACGGCACGGTATTTCCAAAAAGTTAGTATAGTTTCACGTAACATCATACTTGATCAAATATATTTATGACAACCCTAGCTCGCACTCCGCGAAAGTCAATGTTATTAGGGTGCGAAAATAGTGACTACCTCACACTTGACAGATTTGGTACGAACATATCCGCGTACGAGGATGCGGTACCTTTTCCCCTCTCACTAAAACAATATGCTTTTTGAAGCACTAAACGGAACTATCGACGCAACTGACGCTGTCAACTGGCGTTTCGGCCAATCATATGCATACATTTATCTCGGCACGGGCAACGCTCGCGCTGTACAGGAAGCTACCGCGCTCGCGTCCCCGCACGCCGTCCATTCAAACCAGCAGGCGTATTCTGTATGAAGGATGGCCGTCAAAAACTGTCAAAAATGACATAACAACTGTCAAAAGTGACATAATAGTGTCAAAAACAAAGCCGATTCAACGACGAAACAACATAATGAAATAATAATTATTTCATTAAACGCAAGCAAAGCTTAAAAAAACCGACTTCATCGCTTTATCATCGGAACCTTGATCAAATTTAATATATAAACACGCATAATTGACTATAACTCAAAAACTAGAGATCAGACCTTAATCAAATTTCAATGGGACTACATAAAAAGCGCCAGCTTTCAAATAAAAAAAGGATCATCAAAACGAAAGAAGTTTTGAGGTAACCTTTGAAGTCGGTTAAACGAGAACATCGTCAAAGTACGCATTATTTGTCACAACATAGACATTAAAGACGATATTTCAGGAACTACTGATCAGATCTTGATCAAATTTAAATGGGACCAATTAGAAAGCAACATCTTTCAAACTAAAAAAAAATTGAAATCGGCTAACGAAGAGAGAAGTTATGAATGAGGTAACACAAATTAAAAAAAAAAATAAAAAAAAATACAGTCGACTTGAGTACCTCCTTCTTTTTTGGGAAGTCGGTAACAAAGAGAATACAATTCATAAACCATAGAGCATGAAAGTCGCTCACGCTGCTACCACAGGTGCATCCAGTGTGTGGCAGCATTAGTATTAATGTCGGTGAAACTTCTCCGAAGCCTCGGCTTTCGCCAGAACCTGTTCCATACATTTGGTCTCTGAGTGATTAAAGATACACATACATAAACATAAAAAAGACGATCTAGGCAATTCGGTCACATGCCGACTTATCAGTCTCTTGGATTAATATTTGAACATTTTAAACGTTCCTTATTATAGTTCGAACAGATCGGCGCGCGAGGACGCGGCCGCGGGCGCGCTGTGTATGGGAGGCGATCAGCCCCCCGATTACCTATCTTTGTTGCAAACGGTTTCAATACTAAATTGACAAAACTCCTAAGAAATAAGGTTCATTTTTGCTTAATTCAAATAGAAACCGCGTGCAACAAAGATACGTAATAGGGGGGGGTCAGGTAATCGAACCAGGTGCGACCTGTGTGGCGAAACCTTAGCAAGACATCTCTAGCTCTGCTTGACAATGACATTTTTGACGTGATAACGTCATTTAAATCGATGAACACCGGCTGCACGCACGAAAAAGTGTCACGTTCCGTCTGAGCCTGAACATGCAAGCGAGAGCGCGGAACAAGCGATAGAGAGGCACGATCAGCCCAAGCGTTCGTCTTATGACGTTATCACGTAAAATTATCGTCCGTAAACCGACTTTACAGACAACCATATTTTTTAATTAAAATATAATATCAAGAACAATGTAAATATTCATAAAATGTGACAGGATGATTAAATATACAAAGAATTAATAAATTAATTAAGATCTTAGTGACAATATAATAATTACTTATTCATATATAAGTATATGTATAAATATTATAAACATTGCATTGTGATGTAAGTGTAATGTGTAATAATTTAATTAAAATGATTAGTTGTTGTGGGGGAAAACATAGTATGAATTATATGAAAAAAAAACGCAAATAAATAAAAATGTATAAGGTACCTTATATATTAGAACAGATGTATCATTTTAAACACTCGCTTTCACACACACAGCCCCGCATTAAGTTCAATCACAAATTGAGTCGTGGTTACCGGAAACATTACATTACACACACACTCGGAACCAGAAACACAAATTTTCCTAGGGGAGAAAACTTTTGTGACCGCCGGAAATTTTTTTTAAGCTAATTATAGCTTATTAATGATTATTATAGCTTATTATTATCAAGTTAAAAAGTAGCCTATGTGTTAATCCTAGGTACTATAATAATCTATGTAGGTACATTCCAAATTTCATCCAAATCCGTTCAGCCGTTAAAGCGTGAAGAGGAAACAAACATACTTACACAATTACACACAAACTTTCGGATTTATAATATTAGTAGGATGTTAATTATCTTCTTAATATATAAAATTCTCGTGTCGCGGTGTTTGTTACCTAACTCCCCCGAAACGGCTCGACCGATTTTTATTAAATTTTGTGTGCATATCGGCTAGCTGAGAATCGGTCAACATCTATTTGTCATAACCCAAAATGATAAGGGTGGTCCAACTCAAAAAAATAATTTTAAAACATTTTTTTTTGTTTTTATTTCTTTATGATTCAGCATGAAATAATGTATATGTCAAAACAACGTTTGCTGGGTCATCTAGTATTTATTGTAAAAATCTCGACACTGAGTTAATATTACTACGTATCCAGCCCAGTGAGTCTCAATTGATGTAATCAATTTACTTTTAAAAGAACAGTAATTTTTTTATTTTGTTGTTTTGTGTAGGATCAACTAAGATAATGAGAACAATAACATTATTTTAAGGTAAATGTACCAAGATCTGTTTGCTAGACACATTTCCGACTCTATCATAAAGAAGATTAGATAAAAACTTTATTTAGATTTAATGATAAAAAATAAACTGTCATGGATTTATCCGCCGAGATCTAGTCTTTTTTATTACACGCTTTATATTAGCTTCACTTGTATATTTGTATGTTTGTAACCGACTCCTTTTTGGCGCGATTTTGAACCCACTTTAAACGGTCAGATTTCATTCAAACTTGTAGATTTATCGAGGACCGATGGCAATACACTAATTTGATAAGATTATTCCATTATTCACTTTGCAAAAAAAAAGTAGAAAATAAATAATAGGTTAACTGAAAAAACGCTTCGTATAGAAAACCAAACTAAAACATAGAAAAAAAAAATTATTAAGAATAGTGTAAATACTTTTTATAAATATAAATGAACTAGCAGACCCGCCCGGCGTCGCCCGGGTAAACAAAAGCTTACACATAAACGCTTTCACACTCACAGCCCCACTCTAAAAGTACTATAAGTTGTGTCGTGGGGCCGTTAACAATGAACACCACACACACAACATTCACGTCATACCCAGAACCAGAAACATAAATTTCCCGTGGGGAAAAAACTTTTGTTATTGTGTTCCCACCGAGATACGAATCCGCTGCTTTGAAGACGAACGCGCACTCATCTACCCAGTGGGTAGTTCAAAGTTCAAAGATCCCCACCCTGCGTCGCCCGATTAAAAATCTACACATAAACACTTCCACGTTCACAGCCCCACACTAAGTTCAGCGACTTGTAGCGTGGGGCCGTAAACATCCAAGATTTACAACATATTAAAAACCAGGAACACAAATTTCCCGTAGGGAGAAAACTTCTGTTACCACCGCTAATCGATCCCGCTGCTTTGAATGCATACGCGCACCCATTTACGCGAGTAGATAGTTCAAAGTTCAAAAGATGACCCGCCCGGCGTCGCCCGGTTAAAAAATATACAAATAAACACTTCCACATTCACAGCCCCACACTAAGTTCAATGACTTGTATCGGGGGGCCGTAAACATCCAAGATTCACAAAGCATTCACAACATACTCAAAACCAGGAACACAAATTTCCCGTGGAGAGAAATCTACCACCGGGAATCGAACCCGCTGCTTTAAAGGCGAACGCGCACCCATCTACGCCAGCGAGCAGTTCAAAGTTCAGGAACGACCCGCCCGGCGTCGGCCGGGTAGTAAATATTAAAAAACATACCCATAAACGCTTTCACATTCACAACCCCACACTTAGTTCAATGACTTGTATCGTGGGGCTGTAAACATCCAAGATTCACACAACATTGACAACATACTCAAAACCAGAAACACAAATTCCCGTGGAAAAACACCTGTGTTCCCACCGGGAATCAAACCCGGTGCTTTAAAGGCAAACGCCCACCTAACTACTCCAGCGGGCAATTCAATGATAAGTTATAACCGACTAAACAAAAAAAAACAGTCGAATTTATATCCTCCTTCTTATGTAAGTCGGTTCAAAACATAGAAGTATGCCGGATTACGCAGTAACTGTTACATTCTGTGATCCACAGTTTTCACCCTCAAATAAACTTAACGATTTCTCCTAGACTATAGGTCCAAATTATATGCAGTGAAGAGCAAATTGCATCTACGTGAACTACGTAAGCCGATGAAATAGGTTTTTTTGATAAGGATTAATATTTAATACTTAAAAAAAGGCAACGAAATAGAAGTCGCTATTTTTATGTGCAGGAATACGTAGTACGTGTCGATAAAATTTCTGACCCGTCCCGTTCACGGGAAGGCTCCCGTGAAACTAATTTCACGATTTCTCATAGACTATTTATCCAAATCACATGCAGTAAAAAGCAAATTGTATCTCCATGAACTACGTAAGACGATGAAATAGTTTATTTTGATAAGGATTAATACTGAATGTCTCAAAAAGCCAACTAAACATAGGCCGCTTTTTTTTCAGATTTTTAACAAAGAAAAGTATTTTTTCTGAGCTATACATACATGTTAGATATATGCTGTCGCGGACTTTTTTGTAGAACTCATGAAGGCCAACATTTTTGCTGTACATTGTATTCACCTATGTCTAACTGTTTAGTCAGCGTACGCCGATAAAGCGGAAAGTTAGCAAATTTTTCTCCGACTTGTCTTACGAATATTATTATTTCGAACTGATAACTAACTTCTATCCCGACAAAACATAGCCTATGACACTCAGTGATAGTGTAGCTATCTATTAGTGAAAGAATTTTTGGAATCGGATCAGTAGTTTCAGAGATTACCTTTTACATACAAACAAACAAACAAACAAACAAACAAACAAACAAACAAACTTTACCTCTTTATAATATTATAATATATAATATAATATAATATTAGTATAGATAATAGGTAGTGTAAATAAGAAAAAAATATTTTATTTAAAGAAAACCGTAGATGCATGGTGTGAATAGTTATAAATATTTTATTGACAGATATGAGAAGAAGGATTATCATTTCGATAATATCTTAAAAAGCACCCCACGCTTTTTTTTATATATTTTTTTTTCCTTATTACACTATTATTAATTCATGTTTATTAAAAAATTACACTACTCTTAATTCAAATTTATTTTCTATTTTTTAGTTTGATTTTCTATATAAATCGTGTTTTTTAGTTTTTTTTAACTAATATTTATTTTTTATTACTAATTGTAGTAGTACAACTAAGAAAAATGTCTTGTTGCTGTTACTATTATTTGTGTCGTGGATGCCGGAAACATTCACATCACAACCAGAACACAAATTTTCCTTGGGGAGAAGACTTGTGTTACCGTCTGGAATCGAACCCGATACCCCTGCTTAGAAGGCGAACTCGCAATCAACTAAGCCAACGGGCAGTCCAGTATATATTTGTAAATTTCTTTATTAAGAAATGTAGACATGGTATTCTATTTTTTTAATTCATGATATACAAAATTACCATAACCAGCTCACCTGATGGTAAGCGACGATGTGGCCGACGATGGATCAAACTTACCCAGAAGACCTATTCACTCGCGGCTTGAATACTCCCATATTGTATTGATCAGGAAACACCGACTCAGGTAAGGAGTTATAAGAATGTATAGTTTATATTTTATTTATAACTAGCTGCGCCCCTTCGGCTTTGCCCGCGTAAGTCCCGGACCAGCCAGAAATCGGGGTTAAAAAGTAGCCTATGTCCTTTCTCAGGCTTTAGACTATCTGTGTACCAAATTTCGTTTAAATCGGTCCAGAAGTTTTAGCGTGAAAGCGTGACAGACAGACAGAGTTACATTCGCATTTATAATATTAATATATATATATATAAATAATATATAGTAAGGATTTGCGAATTGATACTTTTGCCACAGAATAAAGAATAGTACCTTTAGCTGTTTGTTTTCTGTATTCTGAGACTTAGCCTTATCTAAATAATCTGACACATGCATTTCTTTGACGCATACATCAAACATGGCTCATTTAAGTAACTATATTATTTCTTAGCTTATTGCTGCAAATAGGAGATAAGGGTAAATATAAACACTGCACTAAGATTACCTGTCATAGAAATATCAGGGAGATGCATCACCTGCTATATTCTAAGCCTACTTATTAGAAATATAAAAAACTAGCCGTGCCCCACGGCTTTGCCTGCCTTAATCAAGATAAAAAGTAGGCTATGTGTTAACCCTAAGTATAAGCTAAGTCCCTACATTACATATTTCATCCAAATCCGTTCAACTATTACAGAAAGAGAACAAAAAAGGTAGACAAATGTTCTTACACAAATTTTTTTGGAATTATAATATTATAGTGTGATATGTATAGTGATAAATTTAGAAAGGAAAAATTATCGCTTGAGGCGGGATTAGAACCCGCGGCCATAGGGTCTCATGCCCTGTTGCTCTAACCGCTGAGCTACTCAAGCCCCGCCTGAAGCGACGAAATTAACCTTTCCTTATTATTAACGTCTTACGTGTGACGTCATCTACCGAAACAGTTTATAGAAACTACTACGGCCAACGAGTCTAACATTGCAGTTAGCTCAACGTTGTGTTGATATCGTCTACCCAAATCAATTGATTTTATTTATATAGCATTAGCCATGCTAGACAGAACTATAGTGATAAATTTAAACCCTATGGCCGCGGGTTCAAATCCCGCCTCAAGCGATAATTTTTCCTTTCTAAATTTATCACTATAGTTCTGCCTAGCATGGCTAATGCTATATAAATAAAATCAAGTGTGATATGTTTTCAGTATAAATAATTAAACGCAAGCAAAGCTTATAAAAACCGACTTCACCTCTTTATCTTCTGGACTTTGATCAGATTATATGTACTAAACACGCATTATGAAAGATATTTCAAGAACTACTCAGATCTTTATCAAATTTAAATGTGACCAATTGGAAAGCACAGCTTTAAAACAAAAATAATATTTAAAAATCGGTTCACGTGGAACGAAGTTATGAGGAAACACATAAAAAAATAATAATAATAAAACCGTCGACTAGACTACCTCCTCCTTTTTTGTGAAGTCGGTAGAAATTGCGTAAGTCGTAGAAATCACGCAGGCGTCTACACACATTTTCTAGATAAATAAAACATAACGAATAGCCCTTTTCCCACTAAATTTTAGGCCTATGTGTTTACCATCCTCGACCACATCATTACGTGACAAAGTGGGAAAATGCTAGACTACAAACATAAACATAAAAGCTTTCATACTTACAGCCACATACTAAGTTCTTTGACTTGTGTCGTGGGTGCCGGAAACATTCACATCACACACACAATCACAACCAGTACCAGAACCATAAACACAAATTTTCCTTGGGGAGAACAAACACAACAAAACTAGTTCATCAAGTTTAATGTATTAAATTACATAAAGGTTACATATAAAACATAACATCTATAATATCTATATGACTTTGTAGTGAGGCTCGTAGCCGCTCGCCTCTTCGTATCGCGCGTCTGACTCATCCTGATGAAGGACAACAAATTTGTTCGAAACTAGTCGACTACAAAATAAGTCGAAATTTTCGACATGTTTCAAGCCGTACACAACATCAATTATGTGTAATACTCACGATAGTTTTAATTTTCATATCCGTTTAGCTGTTACAGCTTAAAGCGAAAACAAACATACTTATACACAAACTTTCAGATTTATAATATTATTGAATTGTGTGAATAATAAGACTAAATAAAACTAAAAACTAAATTAATATTCTGTTTATTTTTCTTTTAATTAGGCTTCGCAATCTTGTGCATGTAGCCAGTGTCAAGTAATAATTATTTCAAGTGTATTTCATATTAAAAGTCCTAGTCACAAGTCACAGTCTAAGTCATAGTCAAGTCATGCAGTGGTAGAAACTTTACTAGAACTTCTATTGGAGTTTTGGAGCGAAGGCGAAAATCACGTTTCTCAACTTGGTATAATTTGCCTACACTTATGCACGTTTACTAAGTATTAACGGTTATATATTATCCACCATTATTACACATAAACACTCGAAGTATTACAGGTTTTGGAAAATTATACAAAATCAACAACGCCATTTTTTCACTTTCGCGGCAAAACTCCCTTATTTTACTTTTTTTATTCTTTGTTATTGGCTTCGCAATCTTGTGCATTTAGCCAGTTTCAAGTAATAATATATTTCAAGTGTATTTCATATTAAAAGTCCTACTCACAAGTAACAGTCAAAGTCAAGTAAAAGAGTCAAGGTCCAGTCATAGTCAAGTCATGCCCTAGTAAAGTGGTAGAAACTGTACTAGAACTTCTATTGGAGTTTTGAGGCGAAAGCGAAAATCATGTTTATCAACTTTGTGAGATTTGCTTACTCTTATGCACGTTTACTAAGTATTAATGTTTAATAATCAACCATTATAACACAATAACACTCGAAGAATCACAGGTTTTGAAAAATTATACAAAATCAACAACGCCATTTTTTCACTTTCGCGGCAAAACTCCGTTATTCATCTGTCATTTAAAATTCAATGTATTATACAATTTAATTTTAAGATTTGTTTTTATGTATTAAAAAAATGAATAAGACGCCGTATGTAAAGACAAATAGCCCGTAAAACAATGTACTAGCCTTGTATATACAAAATCAACATAACAAAAGAGCATTTCATCACTAATTTACAACCCGATAGCTGTGACGGTACCGGCGGGCGCTTCAATATTACCTCTTCATTTCAATTGGTTTGGCTGAATAGAGCAGTCGCTGCAATCCAACGCCACAAAAAAAGTTAAACAATAATTTACGCTTTATCGCATACCTTCATTTTTTCACTGGATTTGTCATTTTAAAAACAATGATCTCATAGTGACAGTGTATAATTGTTGTTAATTAATTGTTTATTTAGGTAATTTATTATCCAAAATGGTGCATAAGTTACAAATAGAGGAGGTAGCGCCAAGTGTTAACCGACTAAGGTCGATAGCTTCGCAGGTACGTTTTGTTTTTACATGTTTTTCGACAAACTTTTATTTAACTTGCAATGTTTGTATGTAAATCTTGCTAAGTGGAATGTAACAACTTCTTCACCGGGTTTTTTTACACGTAGGTTTAGCTCCGATGAAAATGCACTTTGCATGCTTATATTTAGTTTCACTTGTCCTATGTCTGTTTGTCGGTCTGTATCAAATCTTGCAAGCTAAATTAGACTCAAATTTAATATACTTATGTATCTTCGGTGACAATACAATAATATGGTACCATGGAGCTGGTTTGTTCATGGAGGCGGAAGATGGCCATAGGAACTAAACAAGATTGACCCACCGAGCTTGGACTCGTTTGATTTGTCTTGAAATGTTCTCTGGTCATATAATTTTAAAACTTAATTTTAAAACCTTTTAAAAGTATTACTTGTTTACAAGTAAAATTACTTAAACTGACGGTAAACAACAAATTTGTTGTATTTGTACGTAGTATTTCATTGTGTTTTCACACGCACAGCCTCACACGAAGATCGACTTGTGTTGTGGGTGACGGCAACATTCACATCACAGATACAATCACACCCAGAACCAGAAACACAATTTTTTCTCGGGGAAAAAACATATTATACCGGGAATCGAACCCGTTGCTTAAAAACCGAATGGGCAAAAAAGCAATTTATTATATATATTTATGAAAAATTTATAGTACTTATATTATTATTTATAGGACAAAATAAGCTTTAATACCGTTTATGTCCCATTTATGGTATAATTTTCTATAGTTCAGCCACAGTAGTTCGTCCATTCTCGTGCCTGTTCGAGGCATTCGTTCGTGCATATGTAAGTGGAAAATAGAATATCTTATTGTTTTCAAACTTAACCTACTTATAAGATTTCCATAGCAATATATTCAGAGCCTCTGATAAAATAACTTGGCATATTAGAACAGTTTATAAGAACGCACAAAACTGGTTTGTGTTTTGGAAATTATAAATATTACAAACAAGAATCAACATTTTTAGATACCTACTAATGATGAGTCTAGCTAATGATACTGGGTTGTGATATTAAGACACTTAGGGCCTTGACATACGAAGCGCCCGAAGCGCACGCACTGTACGCGCGCCTCGAGCGCTTTGTAAAATTTGTTTTGCCGTCATATGGAAAAAAGACGTAACTGATATTTTTGACAAAATTGAGTTATATACATCAGAAATGTTTTTAATATTTAGTATATGTTATGACTTATAGCAGGTGCGTCTAAATTAAATGTAAGATTTAGTGGGTTACGTTTGAATATTTTAAATTAAAAATAATAATAATGGATGCTATAAAAAATACTAGTAGATTCCGATGATATATCTAACTCAATTTTGACAAAATACAGTCGAATTAAGAACCTCCTTTATTGAAGTCGTTTGAAAACGGAAGCGCGGGGGGAGGAGCCGCGGGCGTGCGCCTCGGGCGCTTTGAAAATCTAGGCCACTTACGCGCCATACATTTTACCTTCACAGCGCCCGGGTCGCGTCTCGGGCGCTTTGTATATCAAGTCCCTTGTAAATCGTTCGAGTTATGTATGCAACAAAAATGCCGAAATTTGTAACATAGTGAATATTTTTATCTTCTAGGCAAACGTGCTCCATCGTCGCTTACCATCAGGTGAGATAGTGGTCAAACATTTGCCTTTCATGAACACGAAACTAAGTAAATAACTTTTAAGGCCGTTTGGTTGTTACCCGACTGCGCGACGCATAGGAGGGTACTGTTCTTCAGCCTGTAGCCTGTATATTAATTTTGTGTGTGTTTGTAAGTATGTTTATTTCTTTGTGGCGTTCTAGAGACCAAACGCACGGGCTGATTTTGATAGTTTTTACGTCAATTGATTTGTCTTAATCTTGCGAGTGCCACATGACAGTAATCTAAATTCCATCTTGCGACAGCCAGACGCCATATATTATTGTAATAAATATATTATTGTTATAAACTAGCCGTGCCCCGCGGCTTCGCCCGCTATTATCAAGTCAAAAGTAGCCTATGTGTTAATCCTAGGTCTAAGCTATGTCAGTCCAAATTTCATCCAAATACGTTCAGCAGTTACTACGTGAAGAGAATACAAACATACGTACACACTTATACATTTTACACACAAACTTTCGGATTTATAATATTTACTAGCTTTTGCCCGCGGCTTCGCTCGCGTTAAGAAGTACAACAAACTTTCATCCCCTATTTTATCCCCTTCGGGGTAGAATTAATCAAAATACTTTCTTAGCGGATGACCTACGTCATAACATCTACCTGCATGCCAAATTTCAGCCCGATCCGTCCAGTGGTTTGGGCTGTGCGTTGATAGATCACTATGTCAGTCAGTCAGTCAGTCACCTTTGAGTTATATATTTAGAAGATGTGATATTGACTTGTCTTTATTTACACGAGTTATATATTATTATATATGTAAGTATATGTTTGACTATTTCAGCTAATAGCATGTATGGCGCCAAACCTCCTTCTCCTGGACCTCGGCATGGCCATCAGTTTCGTCACGATAGCAATGCCTGATCTCCTTCATGCTCCAGAGGGCCTGTCACTTGATGAAGACCAGGCTTCTTGGTTCGGTGAGTTCTAATTCTACGTCAACTGAACAAGGTTAAATTGAGGTATTTCACTAGTAATGACACCAAAGATAATATAACCATTTGAATGATACCAATTTGAACTGGCTGTTGGCTTAGTTGAGCCTTCTAAGCGGGTTATCGTGTTCGATTCCCAGCGGGAACACAAGTTGTCTCCCCAAGGAAAATGTGTGTTTCTGGTTCTGGTTGTGATTGTATGTGTGATGTGAATGTTTTCGGCACAAGTCAACAAGTTATCGAACTTAGTGTGTGTGTGAAGGAGATTATGTTTAACTTACTTTTTATCGGTAAGAATGTTTAATTAGCGTAATAAATTAACTCAGTTTTAATTAGTTTTAAACTAGCTCAGGTAGCAAAAGCCTAACACTATACCTTGGTTCCATTCATTTTCCAAAGCTTTTTGTAATATCAAAGTACCCATAACCGTTTACTTATATTATGCTCTGTAACTTAACTAGTTACTCTAGCTTAATATCAAAATTTCATGTATAAGTGTTTTTAAATAAGTCTTCTAAACTATGTCAATATAGATATAATTATTATTAATTGTTAGATGTCTAAACGCAGGGTAGGTATTAATCCTAGATCACTAAACTTATTTTCGAGTTTCACAGGCACTAAATATCTAGTCGTACAGACTAAAAAAATTAAACTGAATTATTTTTTTTAATTGTCGAATTTATTGTTATAGAAGTAAATCATAATAAATATTATAATATATCATAATAAGTATATAACATATATATAAAATCGCCCAAGTGCGACTGGGACTCGCGCACGAAGGGTTCCGTACAATTATCATTATTATTTTATTTTAATTAATTATATTTAAAGAAAACATAAAACTAACTATTCTGTGAATGGTTAAAGCGTCTACCTGTCACCGTTATTAGTATCGAGCACGAAACGGTAAAAAATCAAGTTTGTTGTATGGGAGCCCCCCTTAAATATTTATGTTATTTTATTTTTAGTATTTGTTGTTATAGCGGCAATAGAAATACATCATCTGTGAAAATTTCAACTGTCTAGCTATCACCGTTCTTGAGATACTACAGCCTGGTGACAGACGGACGGATGGACGGACGGACAGCGAAGTCTCAGTAATAGGGTCCCGTTTTTACCCTTTGGGTACGGAACCCTAAAAACGAACATAATCCTGCAATAAGTCAATCTACACATTAATTTCAAACTGTAACTGTGCTCGCCACAAATGGCTTTTCTGCAGTAGTGACATGCATTATTGGTCATTCTAAGCTTCCGCTAAGGAAAATTGCAGAAGTTTTACTTCTGGAATGCTGTTCTTGAAAAGGAAGCTACAGCAGTTCAGCAAAACTTGTTATGAATTTCCTTGTAAATCTTACCACACCACACGTAGTCGCTAAACATTAGTCTGAGAGACTAACATTTCACAAAATCTCTGTAAATTAGTTGCATGTGAACTCGATGCATACTGTGCACGGGTCATCCATTAGCTGAATCAGGAAGGTACTGAGCTGGACGGGGACCGGGGGAGTACCAGGAACATACTTAAACAGCGAATGCGTGAAGCTCATGTAGTCCGTGAGACCTTTCGTAACATTTTGTCATCTAGGGTTAAAACGCTTTTATACTCACAGCCCCACACTAAATTCGATGACTTGTGTCGTGGGTGCCGGAAACATTTACATCACACACACAATCACAACCAGAACCAGAAACACTGGTTAGTTAAATTTAAAGTACATTACAACAATGACTATAGTACAAAAAACACCAAAAACAATGCTTGCTTGTCTTATGAAATTATAGTGGGCAGTCCCGGTGGATTATTTAAGCCACATAAAGGCATCCGTCATTTTACATTATAGCAATATATATACTCTTCGTTTGGTGCATTTTTTTTACTATTATAGGTCACGTAGCGTGTTCCCTATTTTTATTACAATCTAGCCAAGATTAGGCTAATAATTAACTTAAATTAAACTTATTCAGCTAGATTCAAAATATCCAAGAATATGTCCATTAACACTTTTCTTATTGTATATATTAAGGCGAAGACACTTGGTTCATGTGTTCCTTTTGAGCAGCACTTATAAAACACTACATTACACTAACACTAAACAAGTTCAAAAGGTTTTGTTCTTTAGAGTCGTCTCACTATATACGTGTGATCGAGGAGCTGGATGGCCTCGAAGTTGACACGATGGTGGAGTCTATATTCATGAGCGTATTTTTTAATGATTTTGTGAACAAACTTGATGTTGAGGTCCTGTTGGAGATCGTCATTTCGGATTTTGGTGTATATGAATATTTATTTTGTTATAACGTGCATAAATTAATCATAACAAAAAGATAAATTTACGTACAACTTAGTACTCCTACAATACTTTGAGAATTCCAAGGCTCTTGCGTAAAAAAATCGTATGTAATAAGTACGTTCATCTAACATCATAAGTAAAGACGTTTTTGTACCATCATTGTAAATGATGTGACGACCTTTCCTAGTCATGTTGTGGACATCTACGAGTGTATTGAACAACATTCACTCTTATAATATTATACTGTTAATCCCAGCAGAAAACCAAATTTATTAATAATGAAAATTGTAACACTTTATATTATTATACTTAGTCAAAAAAATCCATCTTCTGTGATTATTATGATAGTCATTTTATATGTTGACGACCCAAACAAATCATTGCTCTGTGCTCCGTGGGTCGTGGGTTCGATTTCCGGCCAATGTTTCCAGCACCCACGATACAAACTTCGGAACTTAGTGTGGAGACGTGTGTGTGAACTCGTTTGATTTGTTACAGGCTAGCATTTGACCGTTTCTATACTTAAGATAACAATATATTTTTACTATGTAACAACGGGCTCATGATTCCTCACATATGCACGTTGACTTAGGTGTGTGGTCGCCTTCTAACCAGCAGGTATCGGGTTTGATTCCCGGTGGAAACACAAATCCCACGTTTTCTTCCGAAGGAAAATTGTGTTTTTGGTTTTGGATGTAATTGTATGTGTGATGGGAATGTTTTCGGCACCTATGACACAAGTAATTGAACTTAGTGTGGGGCTGTGAGAATATTTATTTGTTTTTTTTTTTACGCCAGATAGGTAAGCATTTGGCCGCTATCTCACCGTTTCTCTACCTGTCTATATTCTACAAGTCGCACTAATGTCTTATCTCTAAAAGAGAAAACACTATGAATAAAACTATACGGCAAAGAACATAAATATTAATATTGAGGTAGGTATATGTAGATTTTTATTTGAGTTATTTCCGGTCTTCTATTATCCGGTATTGAAAGGCATGAGAACGGCATGTAGGTAATGCCGTATTATCTTATATGTGGCTAAGTTATGATGCCAAAAATAAACATAGATTGGTTTCGTTTAGGGTATTAAAAATATATCTTTTAAAATATTTTATTTTTATGGTAATTTTCTTTCCGTTTTTTACTCTTTTTTTTAAACGATGGAAGGGTACATCCGGCTTAGCAACCAGTGCCGGATATAGGTTTTTATCAAACCTCAAACATACAAAAAAACCGCATTCGCACTCACAGCCCCACTCTAAATTAAAAGACTTGTATCGTGGGTGCCGTAAACATATACATATCACACACACAATCACACCCAGAACCACAAATCTTCCTTGGGTAGGGAAATTGTGCTTCTGGTAGGAATCGAACCCAGGTCCCACGGCACAGAGGGCAGAGACTTGCTCTATAACAGCTGAGGAAGTTATACCTAACAAGGCATCGAGCATATAGGTAACTCCAGTGCTCAAACCCACTACCAGTGGGTAGCATTCCCATCAAGCTGGCGGCATTGCCTTTTTAAATTGCAATGCTAATAAGTTATAGTCTAGACGTGAACAAAGCCAGTGGCCCTGATGGCATACCAGCCATAGTTCTGAGGACTTGTGCGCCTGAATTAACTCCGTCGCTGACACGCCTCTTCCGCCTATCTTTAGAGACTGGTCAAGTGCCGAATGCATGGAGGTCTGCCAACGTCCAACCTGTGCCCAAAAAGGGAAGTCGTGCTGACCCTGCCAACTATAGACCTATTTCGGCCACGTCCATTGTCTGTAAGACAATGGAACGTGTACTAAACAAGAAACTTCTGGGCTACCTTGAAGCAAATGAACTTCTGAGTGACCGGCAATATGGCTTTCGCCAGAACCGGTCAACAGGAGACCTTCTTGCGTATGCCATACACATATGGAGTGAGGCCTTGGAAAAACACGGCGAAGCGCTTGCGGTATCGCTAGACATTTCCAAGGCCTTTGACAGGGTATGGCACGACAGCCTTATTGGTAAGCTTCTAGC
Source organism: Lomographa bimaculata (assembly GCA_948107665.1). Lineage (NCBI taxonomy): Eukaryota > Metazoa > Arthropoda > Insecta > Lepidoptera > Geometridae > Lomographa > Lomographa bimaculata. The sequence goes on along the minus strand of OX403604.1, from coordinate 7,377,226 downwards.
TTATGGTATACCTTTTAGTTTATGTGCTTGGATTTCTGATTTCTTGAGGGAACGGTCGATTCGATTGATGGCTGCTCGTCCGATCTAATGGCAATTAATGCCGGGGTACCTCAAGGGTCGGTACTTTCGGCAACGCTCTTTTTGCTACACATAAACGATCTTAAGCCCGGTATCTTTGGGTACGCAGACGATAGCACCGTTGTCGAAAGATATATATCCAATGCACGAGCTGGAGAGGTACAAGTCCAGTCACAAATAGAGGCTATGATTGGACGATTGAACTCGAGCTTGACGGCCGTATCCCAATGGGGTGATGCCAATTTGGTTCGATTCAATGCGTCCAAAACACAGTCGTGTCTTCTACGCCAAACAGTGACCTTTTCACCTGTCTCCAACTTTTCAAGATGTGCCAATACCGGTAGCTAACAAGCTTGAGCTACTTGGCGTTAGCTTAACGTCGAATCTCAACTTTGGTACTTACATCGAAGCCAGAGCTCAACTGGCTGCTAAGAAGCTGGGTATCCTTGCTAAGGTCAGGCAGTACTTCACACCGGCGCAGCTTCTAATTTTATATCAAGCTCAAGACCGATCGTGTATGGAGTACTGCGGCCACCTTTGGGATGGATCCGCTAAGTACCAGCTAGAAGCTCTTGAGTATATTGACCGGCGAGCCAAAAGACTCATTGGCGATAGTAAGCTAGTAGAGTCAAAACTGCAAAGTCTAGGTCACCGACGTAAGGTAGCAAGCCTATCTGTATTCTATCGCTTACATTTTGGAGAGTGTGCTCAGGAATTACATGATATAATTCCTCCATGCCTTTTTTACCATCAAACAACAAGACAAACTGTCAAACGTCATCCATTTATACATACCTCCAGTTCGCTCGAAGCGTTTTGCTTCTACGTTCATCATCCGTACAGCGAAGGAGTGGAAGTCATTGCCTGCGTCTTTGTTCCCTGAACGGTATAATCTGGGTGTCTTCAAGTCTAGAGTGAATAGGTACCTTCTAGGCAAGCATGTTCCATCTTTGGCCGCATTGTCACTTTCCATCAGGTGAGATAGCGGTCAAATGCTATATAGTATAAAAAAAATAAAAAAATTGAACCAAATAAGTACCAGCATTTTGATCACGCGTCGCCTCAACCAGGCGCTCTGATAGATATTTCTGCATCTTTACTAACTACTAACTTAATTCATATTATACTTGACTCTGCAATCCATTTGCATTTGGCTAGTGTCAAGTAATAATTTTTTTTTTTTGTTTATTGTTTTAAAACCGGATAGGCACCAGTCGCAGTCAATTTTAAGCGTTGATATACAAGTAGTTCCACTACCAGTTGACGCAACTCTCTCCCAATCAAGCTCTTGTGGGAGTTCTGCTGGTTCATCATCTACGCCGGATATAATACGCAACTCCAAGGATTATTGAGATGTAATCAAGAAAACAATAGACCTACATAAAGTGAACATCATTTCATCACTCGTTACAATCAACTAATTAAATAACAATATGTATATTCTAATTTTCTAGCGGCTTCAGAAAAAAGGAGAGGTACTCAAGTCGACTGTATTTAATTTAATTTTTTTTTATGTGTGTTTCCTCATATCATAATTCCACGTGAACCGAATTAGATTTTTTCTTTGTTTGAATGTTGCTTTCCAATTCATCATACTCAGCCTATCTCAGTCCACTGTTGGACATAGGCCTCTCCCAAGGTGCGCCACTGAGCCCAATCTTCGGCTCTTCTTCTCCAGTCGTTACCAGCAGCCCAACGTATATCGTCGCTCCACCTAGTCACAGGACGTCCTCTGCTACGCTTACCGATTCGTGGTCTCCACTCCAGAACTCGTCTACTCCAACGGTTGTCAGTTCTGCGGCATATGTGACCAGCCCACTGCCACTTCAGCTTGCTAATTCTTTGAGCTATGTCGATGACTTTCGTTCTCTGGCGAATTACTTCGTTCCGGATTCGATCCCTTAGAGATACACCGACCATAGCTCTTTCCATATCTCGCTGAGCGACTTTGAATTAATGGACTAGTCCTGCCGTTAGTGTCCACGTTTCGGCTCCGTATGTCATAACTGGTAGGACGCTCTGATTAAAGACCACTGCTTTCCAATTGGTCCCATTTAAATTTGATGAAGATCTGATAAGTAGTTTTTGAAATATCATCAATAATGTGTGTTTAGTAAATTTAATCCGATCAAAGTTCCGAAGATAAGGAGTGAAGTCGGTATTTTTTAAGTTTTGCTTTCGTTTAATTATCAGACTAAACTCATCTTTATGTTCTAAAACACGAAACAAAATAATAAAACATTAAAATTTCATCGACCCAAGCGGTCCAAAGAGTTAGCTAACAACGGCCGTGGAGGTCGTGAGTCGCCACAAATTAAAAAAATCGTGGTTTAATTATAGTCAAGTCTTCCCTTTAAAGTGTTAGAATCTTTACTAGAACTTCTACTTAAGAGTTTTAGAGCGAAAGCAAAAATCACATATTATTATTTCAACTTTGTGCACGTCTACTAAGTATTAACGGTTAATTATTCACCATTATTACATATTAACACTCGAAGAATCACAGGTTTTGGAAAATAATACACTTTATCATTTTTGGTGCAAAAAATCTCTATAAAATCTTATTGCTCAACAATTACACCACAGAATACAAAAAATCCTAGATTTAGTTTTCCGACTGCAAAAAGGTTGAAATTCCAGCATTGACCTATACAAGGAGATTTAGTAGATTCTGTATCATTCATAGTAGCTTCTAAAAATTTGCTAAAAATATTACCTGTTCCAATAACCGGTACAAGAATAAAATAAATCGACTAAACGTACCGACTAAACTATAGGTATCTCAGCTGATGAGACCGTTTGATATGCATAATTCTGTATGAAGTAATAAAAAGTACATTTGCATAACGATATGAAGAAGATTATTATAATAAATATAATCTCAGAAGAAACTTTGTTTTTTTTTTATTACAATTTTTCTTAATTAATCTTACAATTTAATATACAAGTAAATACGGTTATCTTGAGGGGAGACCTATATCCACTAGTGGACTTCTTGCGGCTGAGATGATGATGATGATGATGAATCATCAGTTTTGCAAAAATAAAAATGTTTATGAAATCGATGTTTCCAAGATACTCGGATAGGTATGTATATTTTTATGTGCTTAAAAATTTTCCATTCATATCTATAATTAAAACATGAATTTTTTTTTTATAATCAATATTAAGACAATAGATATTCATATTTATTTATTACAATCTATAATAATAACAAACATAAGTTATTTATAGATCCTGTAGGACACAACAAAAATTAGATAAGAGGAGGACTGTTAGGTTTTATTTACAAATAATAACAAGTGAATAAACAAAGATAAATCTCAGACATACAATTTAAATTATACATTTTTATATCCAGCGGATTTAAGGAGGGGCGGTGGCTAAGGAGCCCCTTACTCTATAACCCCCCCCCCCCCCCCCCCCCCCCCTCCAAAATCATATAATTTCCGTGACAAATCTTGTGTCGTGATAATTATTGCTGCAGCGGCATCAAAATCTATCCCCAGCTGGGTCAAACGACAATCGTGAATCCACCACTATTGATATCTGTTTCATCAGTATCCGACCTATTTGTGTGTGTAGTAAATAGTAATATAAGTGAAGGTGTGGATGCAACACGCTAGGTTGCTATGTTTAGAATAGAACTTATCTCTCAAGGATAGGTATCGGAACATCGTTTGGTGTGGTCAAAAGATAGTCTAGTGACTGAGAATTTAAGACACTAATATAATTTTATAATCAGTTATCTTACTGCATATAAAAGTCATATAAATGTTCAAATAATTGTGCATATTAATTATTTTATGCTAGTAATTTATCTGAGATTTTGGTGAGACAGTAAAATGTCCGCAATTTACGTATTTACGTAAGCTTAAATAAATTACTTCAGCTAGTAAAGATAACAGAAGTAAATCATCTATAAAATCTCGTTTACTTTGATTTAACCACAAACGCATCCTACTAATCCTACTATAATATTATAAATCCGAAAATTTGTGTGTAAGTGTGTAAGTTTGTTTCCTCTTCACGTTTTAACGACTGAACGGATTTGGATGAAATTTGGAATGTACATAGATTATACCTAGGATTAACACATAGGCCTCTTTTAAAGTTGATAATAGCGGGCGAAGCCGCGGGGCACGGCTAGTATATGTCTAAAGCAATGGAGATTTTCACCTCCAATAAAATATGCTCTAGCAGTTATTGGTGAAGTATTAATTAATTTTTAACCGACATCAAAAAAAGGATGAGGTTCTCAATTCGACTGTTTTATTTTCATATGATGGTCCCATTTCAATTCAAAATCAAGATTTGACTAGTAGTTTTTTATTTATCCTCAATATTGCATATTTTATTCATTTAATCTGATCCAGAGTTCCGAAGATAAAGCGGTTTAAATTTAAACTCAAAAAACAGACATTTTTAAACTTTGCTTGAGTTTAAATTATTTCAACAACTCATTCTCAAGTTTATACATATTATAACAATTACTAGAACAAAATATATGTGAGAACAGTTTTGAATTGAAAAAAAACGGTTTATTCATCCTGATAGTTTCAATAGTTATTCTAAGGGACTTGATATACAAAGTGTCAGAGGCGTACGTACAGGGCGCGCGCTCTGTAATATTACAAGACGGCTGCGCGGGGGGAGGAGTAGCGGGCGCCCCCTCGTCTCGGGCGCTTCACACCCGGGGCGCGCGCCTCGAGCGCTTTGTATATCATGTCCCTTTCAAGCATACCGTTTGAGTTGGATGGATTCGCTAAGTTCCATCTCTTGAATACACTGACCGACGAGTAAAAATAAGTACTCATTGGCTCATTGATATGCTAGTCGAGTCCAAATTGCAGAGTCTCGGTCACCGACGACGTAATGTTGCAAGCCTATCAGTATTCTATCGTTTACATTTTGGAGAGTGTGCGCAGGAATTACACGAGTTAATTCCACCAAGCCCGTTTTACCATTTATGAACCATAAATAATATTAGCATATTTTTTTTCTTATTTTTTAGTTTTGCTTTGTTGAAACTAGTACACTTTTATTTCGTATTTTTTTATCAAAACTATAATATTAATTAATATGTTTCAAAATTATTTGCTTCTAACATTAGTAAACCAACTTTTTCTACTCATGTAGGTATTATCATGTACTAAAATTTAAAAAAAAAATCAGTCGTTCTGACCTCAAAAGGTAGCAAAACACAGATACAGTTACTATTGGACTTCAAGATTATTTTAACAATTGAATGAGAAGTCAGGAATAAGGAAATGTCATCAGCTAACTCTGAATCATTGCTTCTTATCTACAAAAACGTGTTTAATTGTCTCTTAGATAATACATGAAAGACAAATCACTTGCCATTAAGTAGACCGTGACTTTATTTACTATGTCCATATGTCTGTAGCAATGTGACAGATCTGCACGTCTTACAAATTAAGTATTTTTAAACAATGACCATTTCTGCCTAAGCAATTTGCATACAGCCAAAAAAGACGTGGCACTCGGGGACTGCCGCGGTAAAGCTATTGCATAGCATTTTTTATTTTTCAGTTTCATTTTTCTTCACAAAAGTTTTCGGTCACGTTGAGATGCGAATTCCGTACCGATACGATTCAGTATCCAATACCAATCGGCTACCGAGTCTTCTAACTACAACTTCGAAATAACCATATAGGTCCTGACGTTTACTTTAAAAACGTAAACGTCAAAACCTATACGCTTATTTCGAAATTATAGTAAGAAGACTCAGTAGTCGATTGGTATTGGATACTGAATCGAATGCATCGGTACGGAGTTCGCATCTCAACATGACCGAAAACTTTTTGTGAAGTCGCTAGAGTGGGGGGGTGTTAGGTTTTTTCGTTACGGAATTTCTGGATTAGGTCTCCACGCTCAAGGCCCGCGATAGAAGATATGCAATAGCTTAAAAATCAAATGTATGTAACATGTTATTAAGTTCCATCAGCTAAACCAAGCATGCTTTTGAAGGTAATAAAAGACAAAAAGCAATCAATTTTTTTTTTGATCGACCGAAGCGATATCTAACTTATTACAATATTAACGTATGTAATTTCCTTCGCGCTAGCTCGGTCAACAAGTGTTGACCGAGCGAACGCGAAGCGAGAGCACAGCGTCTCCGTTTTACCTTAGCTTGAGTAAAATTGCTTTCGTATGTCCGGACGTCCGGATTTCCGTCTGGTCTACTCTACAGATCGCATTCCTAAACATATTCTCGAGAAATTTGGTGAGCAAGTTTGATAATTTAATGGATGTTTTATTTTTGTCTACTCATTTTTTGGAAATTTTTCAAAATGGCGGGGATAAAAATTTTACGTCGGAAACGTAAAAAAAATACATATTTCTACCATTTCAAAAGTACGCGAGATCTTCAGTTTACATAGCCGCTAGTTGTTAAAGGTTTTAATAACATGCTTTTTTTTCAGGCAGTCTCTCCTTTCTAACACAACCACTTGGAGCCATCTTATCTGGTCCTCTGGTGGACTACTTTGGCCGAAAGAAGGCGAACTTCCTCGTGAACATACCTCACCTCATAGCTTGGGTGCTGATGTACTACGCGTGGAACTTGCCTTCGTTATTCATAGCCAACGGACTGCTGGGGCTTGGCACGGGCGTGATGGAGGCGCCGATTAACTCTTATGTTGGAGAAATAAGGTACGATATCACGTCCTCTTGTGTCAGAAAAGTGCTGGCCGAATTTCCCGCCTCGCCAGCCTCAACGATATCATCCGCCGTACTACCAGCGCCAATGTTCAAGCCATTCTTGAAGTGAATGGTCTGATGCGTGACTATATTATATACTATAGCTCCGTCATATAATTAGCATTGGGTTGGCGCTGGGCAGGCGGTGGTCTCCTTCTGCGAAGCGGTAATGGTGCAGGAGGCCGCGGAGCGGGTCAGAGAGGTCGATCCCCTTTCTGACCCGATCCGGTGCAAACGGACAGGGGGGAGGAGGAGGCGGTTCGCCCGCCTCCTCTCTCCTCCTCTGTAGTGGGGTCACTGGTGGAGAGGCTAGCTTGCACGGCCCCACACGTCTGGGTGCAAAGGCCCGGAGGAGTTTGCATTCGGGCCTACCGCCGGGGCAAGATAGTGACTGCTAGCGCGACCCTATCTTGCCCCACCTCGGCGAGGGACTGCTCTCGGTGGAGATTTTAGTGGGTTCGAGCCCCACATACCCCACATTCACCCCTGGGAAATACCAGGCATATTCACATCCACAAAAAAATGGGCAACGCAGCGTAAACGGCAAAAATATGGATACCTCGGCAGTGGTTACATACCTATTGAATTTTTATCATTATTATAGTAGATATACTAAATGGGTGAGTAGGATTATGGTTGTTGTATAGTTAAACTGACTGAAAATATTATAAATTGATAATGATATTAACTATCTTAAAACGTAGAAGTAATACTTTGAGTAAATACTATCAAATTGAGCAATTTACGGTAAGATTATCTATTTTGTAATATTTGTATATCATAGATAGACACATATTGATTTTGGGTCAATGTCATACTGTTACAATATTTTCTATTAACTTATCTATTTTACATTTCAAACATGAAAATGTTTTTAGCAGACTTTAACTATATTTTTAATCTACTTCAAAAAAGAAGGACATACATAGTAACCACTATGTTCGACTGTATTTTTTTTTTAATTATGTTTACCGATTTCTCCCCCATTTGTAGAACGATTCTCAAAATTTATTTTTTGTTTGGTAGATTATTTGGAGGTGATCCCATATAAATTTTATCGAAATCGATCAAGCCAAAACCAAAATATAAGCGGTAAAGTCGGTCTTTTAAGCTTTGCTTACGTTTACATTATTATCTCATAAAATAATTGAAAAACACAAGGAAACATTAAATGTCAAATTTGTGGTTTGGACGCTAAATGCCGCTGATAGACGGACGGACGGACAAAGTGCTGAACCACCCAAGGCAACTTAGATATCTCGCTTCGTTCGATCAATTAATGAATATTTTCTTATTTCTTTTGCACACCAAATAATACACGACAATAATTTTAATTTTAGTCCCAAGATATAGATAGACATTCATATTATTTTTATCTCTGATAGAGAAACATTTGACTACTATCTCACTTGATCTTATGTGTCGGTTGACGATGGAACACGCTTGCCTAGAAAATACCTATACACTATCGACTTGACTTAAAGATAGTACTTATTTGGGAACACAGACTCTGGAAAGTTTTTATTTGAAATAGAAATAGAAAAGTATTTATCGTATAAACTGTGTACAGGGTTCTTACTAATAATACAAATGTATAAATAACGAATCAACAGTTTTCCCCATTTCGGGTGTACAATATTGTTACAAAAATACAGTTCGACAAAAAAAAGATTAAGTATACCAATCAATAAAATTTGGACATCACTTACTTTTGAACATTCCGAATATTTTGTTACATTCTCAAATATCTTTGATATCATCTTCCTATCTTCTATTTCAGCGAGCCGTCTGTCCGCGGCGCTTTATGCACAGTGACACAACTCTTCACTTCAGTCGGCATCCTCACCATGTTCTTCTTGGGTACAATCGTAGACTGGCGGACCGCCGCCCTCATCTGCTTGTCTATTCCTATATGCTCTATGCTTTTTGTCTTGTTGGTGAGTTAATCCTTTATTTTCTACTTTACGTGCATGTATGTTTGGTGAACTATCGAAGAAAAGATGTCGACCTTGTCCTTTTCCACACTAATATAACAGCAATGGTGATAACTTTTTCAATCAATATATTTAGTGCAGTTCATTTTAATATTACAAAGTGAATATTCATCACACATAAAAACTACTTTATCTTATTTCATTTAAAATACAATGATAAGTGATAATTTTTTTTCATCAAACGAGGAAGTAGAACGTCTTGTGAGTCCGCTTGGAGCATCACTTTGCCAAACAGGCGAGATGCAGGACTGCGTTTGTAGCATTAGTTACGGTTACTTATATACGTAAAATAAGTTACTTGCCAGTGTTGTTACTGTGATGGATGGCACTGCAATGTGTTCCTCTTATAAAAGCTAAAGGAAGCCGCCTGGAACGAAGGTTTTATGTCTCTCAATGCCAACCATAAATCTCAAGGAGAGGAGAACATCGCAGTGCTACAAGTCAATTTATTATAAAAAGTTCCAAGTATAGCAAATCATCAGGTTAGGTTAGGTTAGGTTTCCATTATACCATTTTTTTTTTCAAATAATCCAAATATTTTCAATGTTTGTATCTCCGGGACCCTTCATCCATTTTTATATACCCAAAAATATATAAATACCTACTATATGCCCTTTAAAAAAAAGATGTCACGTAAAATAATTTCGGAAAAATCATCTTCAGCGTTGGAATTACCCGAGACTTTCTTATATGGAATTTGATGTTAGACTAGAAACTAATTATTTCCACCTGACTTCTCTTTCCACGTATAACTTACTCAGTCATTAAATGTATTTTAATCAAAGGTTCCAGAGACTCCAGTATGGCTGCTATCCCAAGGTCGAGAAAAGGAGGCCCTCAAATCCCTCTGCTACCTCCGAGGCTGGACTTCCTCGGAGGAAGTTCAGGATGAGTTCGACAAGCTGGTGACCTACTCGAGGAAGCTGCAGCTCTGCGCTATATGTGAGAAGACTGGCGGCTTGGATAAGGAGTGCCAGCATTATAAGATGAATCCGATAAAACGGTATGAAGCAGTGAAATTGTACCATTAGGGACGTTTAATCTCTTTTTTATCAAATAATTTTGGCTTCGCAATCTAGTGCAATTAGCCAGTGTCAAGTTATATTATATTTCAAGTGTATTTATAACTAAAAGTCATAGTAACAAGTCACAGTCAAAGTCAAGTAAAAGAGTCAAGGTCTAGTCATAGTCGAGTCATGCCCTCGTGAAGTGGTAGAAACTTTACTAGAACTTCTATTGGAGTTTTAAAGCGAAGGCGAAAATCACGTTTTTCAACTTGATTTCATTTGCCTACACTTATGCACGTTAACTAAGTATTAACGGTTAATAATCTACCATTATCTCACATTAACACTCGAAGAAGAAGGTTTTGGAAAATTCTACAAAATCAACAACGCCATTTTGTTACTTTCGCGGCAAAACCACGTTTAATCTTTTAATTTAAAAAGTCCAAAAACATGGCGGATCTTTTCGTGCTCTGCGTTAATTAGCTCCTTCAAAGGTGCCTAACTGGAAGTAGACAATTATACAATGTATATTAATTCGAGCCGGAAACAGACTAGGACTATAATTTTACTGACCGAGCAAGCGCGATGCCCGAGCGTAGCGTCTCCGTTTCAGCTTAGGCTAAATTGCTTTCGTATGTCCGGTTGTCTGGTTGTTCTACTCTACAGGTCACATTTCTCTACAGGTCACTTTCGTATGTCCGGTTGTCTGGTTGTTCTACTCTACAGGTCACTTTCGTATGTCCGGTTGTCTGGTTGTTCTACTCTACAGGTCACATTTCTCTACAGGTCACTTTCGTATATCCGGTTGTCTGGTTGTTCTACTCTACAGGTCACTTTCGTATGTCCGGTTGTCTGGTTGTTCTACTCTACAGGTCACATTTCTCTACAGGTCACTTTCGTATGTCCGGTTGTCTGGTTGTTCTACTCTACAGGTCACTTTCGTATGTCCGGTTGTCTGGTTGTTCTACTCTACAGGTCACATTTCTCTACAGGTCACTTTCGTATGTCCGGTTGTCTGGTTGTTCTACTCTACAGGTCACTTTCGTATGTCCGGTTGTCTGGTTGTTCTACTCTACAGGTCACATTTCTCTACAGGTCACTTTCGTATGTCCGGTTGTCTGGTTGTTCTACTCTACAGGTCACTTTCGTATGTCCGGTTGTCTGGTTGTTCTACTCTACAGGTCACATTTCTCTACAGGTCACTTTCGTATGTCCGGTTGTCTGGTTGTTCTACTCTACAGGTCACTTTCGTATGTCCGGTTGTCTGGTTGTTCTACTCTACAGGTCACATTTCTCTACAGGTCACTTTTGTATGTCCTGTTGTCTGGTTGTTCTACTCTACAGGTCACATTTCTCTACAGGTCACTTTCGTATGTCCGGTTGTCTGGTTGTTCTACTCTACAGGTCTTATTTCTCTACAGGTCACTTTCGTATGTCCGGTTGTCTGGTTGTCCTCCTCTACAGGTCGTATTTCTCAACAGATTTTCGTGAAATTTTGTGAGCAGGTTCAATAATTATATAGAATTATTATTTCGATTCAGTTTCTAGAATTTTTTCAAAATGGCGGAGATTTGGGGGTTGAAAACGTAAATAATTAAATGCAAGCAAAGCTGACAAAAACCAACTTCACCGCTTTTTTTTCGGAACCTTGATCAGATTTGATATTTTGAACACTCATTATCGACGATAACTCAAAAACAATAGATTAGATCTTGATCAAATTTCAATGTGACCACATGAAAAGCACCAGCTTTCAAATAAAAAAATAATCATCAAAATCGGCAACGAAAGAAGTTATGAGGTAACTTTTGAAGTCGTTTAAAAACGAGAACATCGTCAATGTAGTCCACAGAATACGCATTATTGACGATATTTCAAGAACTACTAATCAGATCTTGATCAAATTTAAATGGGACCAATAGGAAAGCAACATCTTCCAAACTAAAAAAAAAATTTCGAAATCGGTTCACGTGGAAAGAAGATATGAGGTAACACAAAAAATACAGTCGACTTGAGTACCTCCTCCTTTTTTGGGAAGTCGGTACAAAAATACATATTTCAGTTATTTGGAATAATACACGATGTTTTCAGCTCAAAAGAGCCACTAGCACTCATACCATTGTTTTATAAAACATATAACGCACCAGAATCTAGTAGCTATAAAGCGTGATTCTATTTATTTTTTACCTAAATAAAACCGTCTTATGTATACCTAAACCTTGAGTGTTCCTATCTCCAAGGCGGTTCGGTTTGTCGGTAAGAAGTAGTTTAACATGTTATTTTGGAAGATAATACTATTTGTCAATAACTAGTTTTGTTATCTCAATCCAAACAACATTAGAAAAATGTGTTAGTAAACAGTTAAATACACTAAGCAATTTTAAACTATTTGAGACCCGCGGCTAAAGTAAACGCCGTTTTACTTGTTGGTAAGTGTTGATGTGGTCGAGGATGGTACTCTAGACCTAGACTGACTCTCAAGGATATGTTATATTCATATTCAATCGTTTATTGCAGCAGCATATATGTTACATAGTTCTTGTATTGTCAAGTCAACATCTTGTATTGTCTCAATATATATTATGTATCCCGTAAGAGCATAGTAATACGGGAAATGGATATCGATATATTGCAAGTTGTCATATTAATTGATTTTAATTTTCACTACAAATTATTGGATCCCGAAAAAATTCGTCTAAATTATAATAACATTTATTTGTTAGTAGGAAGGTTAACTTATTTTCAAATATTATTAGTTTGTTTTCTGCTTTTAGATATTCTGGTATTTTGTTTTAAAATTTTACTGCATTGAATTAGTACCGTTACTATGTAATGTATAAGTTTGGTGTATAATAAATTATATTTATATATAGTTTAGTAACGTCGCGGTTGGTCAACTTTTTTATTGAAGAATGTTGGATATTGTTGAATTGACACACTTCCAGGATATATTATGGACATAAAAGTAAGGATTTATGTTCAATAAAATGAGGTATGCAGCTTTCGCTTCGTTTTATATTGAAAAGTATGCGAATACATTTTATTTTTGCATGATAAAAAGATCTTGTGCCTCACACTATTCCCAAAGAGAATAATGCCATATCTGGACACCAATAGGTGCTTGACGACAAATGCTACTTGAGAATGGTATATAACTGTACTACAATACTATGGTAGAAGCAGCTCTCCTACACAAGTTTCAATCAAAGAGTTCTTATCTTACTGTTATCTTATCTTACAGATTCTTCCTAAAGTTCAATATCATAATGCTGTGCAAAGAGACGCTGAGGCCGTTGACCCTCGTCATGATGTACTTCATGTTCTTCGTGATGAGCGGTCTCACGCCCATCAGGCCGAATATGAGGAACGTCTGCGGTGCCTTCGGGATGTCTGATGACCCGAAGAATATCATAGTAAGTCTCTTTATGAGATAATCGACCTTTAGATATTTATCTAATACTTTTATACGAGCAATTATTGTATATATGTATATATAAATCTTAATCTCGGAAACGGCTTCAACAATGTTCATGAAATTCAGTATGCAGGGTGTTTCGGCGATCAATCGATATAACTAGGTTTTATTTTTGAAAACGTCGTTTTATCCGTGTTTTCAGGCAATGAAAAAACTGCTACAATATTATTAGAATACCATAGTAAATTTCCACCATCTACAAGATCATAAAAACAATAGCCCAGGTGGGAAATCGGGTGGTCTTGAAATCAGAAGACCCCGGTTCGAGTCCAGATGATTATATCCTTTCCTTTTTTTTTCAAGTTCCTTCTTTTTTGCTAAAAGCTTTTATTGTGAGCCACGTAATTGATTGATAAATAAATGTATGATAATAAATTACTTACGTAATTGATTGATAAACTGGACAAAAAACACGATTTACCTTAAAAAAACCGAGTAAAGTTTGGTCATTCAGGTACTGTTATAGCATAGTAGTTGTTCCCCGAGGAAGAGATTTGGCTCTAGGATGAAAAATAGCCTATGTATGTGTTATTCCTGGGTAAAAGGTATACCAATGTCACAATTCACGCAAATTCGTTTAGCAATTGTAGCGCGATGTGGAAAGAAATACACATACACAAACTTTCAGATGTATAATATACTGCTCATTGGTTTAGTTAGGTGGCGTTCGCCTTCTAAGCATCGGGTTCGATTCCCGACTGAAACACAAAGTTTCTCCCAAAGTTTCTCCAAGATAGGAAAATTTGTGTTTCCGGTTCTGGTTGTGATTGTGTGTGCGATGTGAATGTTTCCGGCACCCACGACACAAGACGACACAAGTCATCGAACTTAGTGTGGGGCTGTGAGTGTGAACGCGTTTATTATATAAGTTCCATGGTATTCAGAACCTTCTTGTTGATTCTTGCTAAGTTTAAGTTTAAAAGACCAGTTATGATATTTTAGACAAAATTGACCGTCATAAACTTAAGGAACAAACTGAATCTAGATAATTTAGTTCTGTCCAATTCTAGATAATCTTATCAAAATTTGACAAAAGTTCTACTTCCTATTGAATAATTGAAACGCAAGCAAAGCTTCATAAAACCGACTCTGTCGCTTATATTTCGGTTTTGGCTTGAACGGTATCGATAATATTCATATGGGACCAAACAAAAAAAAATCATCAAAATCGATTCATAATTGACGGAGATATCGCGTAACATACATACAAAAATAAATTGAGTATAACACTAGTAAATATTTAGTGTTAGCTTTAGTTTTTTTTTTTTTTACCTTAATAATATAATATTTAAACAACACTAAGTACGGGCCAATTGCCTATCTTTATTATTTGCTTTAGTTAGATTTTATATATACAATCTTCTGTAAAAGTTTTTTTATTTCCACCTATAATAACATTTATGTATCCACAACGAGCTGTGCCCCGCAGCTTCGCTCGCGTTAAGTCAAGTTAAAAAGCCTATGTGTATTCTAGATATAAGCTATCTACATTTCAAATTTCATCCAAATCCGTTCAACCGTTACAGCGTGAAGAGGAAACAAACATACTTAAACACTTACATACAAACTTTCGGATTTATAATATTAGTTCGATAACGACTCACCCTATATATACTCAACCTATTCAGAACCTATAAAAATATTTTTAATTACCAATTCCAGCTCATGGTCGGCGTGATCACATTCGTCACCTCTATAGTCATCATTGGCATCATCAAGATCGTCGGGAAACGGAAGCTGGGCATCGTATCCATGCTGGGAACAGCTATATCCTGCACCCTTCTCAGCTACTATGCCAGACATCATTTACCCGACTCCGTCTTTTCGTATGATACGACGACCTTTCCTAAAGAGACTAGTGTGGTGCCGTTGATTTTCTTCTATATATTAGCCGTGTTCTCTGGGTTTAACTTGGCGTGGGTTATTCTTGGGGAGGTGTTCCCCTTCAGGTGAGTTATAGCTTTATTTCATGTGTTATTTAATAATTAATTAGCTTATCAAGCAACTCAAGCCCTTCTCTCATCAAATAAGATACTCTTTTTGGTCCTCTGCTAAAATGTGTAATGGCCCCAATGCTCAGCTGGCGCAGGCAGGCCTATGTACACAATTACATGAATACAAGATAAAGGTTATATAAGCTAAAAAAAAACAAGTTTGTAAATGTTTTCTGTACTTGTGGCAAAATAATGAGGGCTAAAAGGGATTAAGATCCTCCAACCAGCTTTACAGGTGAGATATCAGCTGACGCTAATTGAAGATGTAGTTATAATGGAATCCACTTAAGAGTGGAAGACTACGACTGTATTTGGGTATATGGTAACCTTATACATTCATCGGAAACGATCAGCCAGGCGAGCATAAACAAAAGTCCAACCACCATGGAAATATTAAAAGTAGTACAGAAATTGACAGTATCATATTATTCTTTTAGGAGCCGAGCATCTGCTCAAGGCATCGCAGCTGCTTGGAACTATGTCGTCATGTTTTTGGCGTCAAAGACGTTCATAGATGTAGAGATACACTTCAAGCTATGGGGAGCATTCGCTGTATACGCAGCGTTCGGCTTCATCGGCACAGTCTACCTCTACTTCTTTATGCCAGAAACTGAAGGAAAATCGCTGCAGGAGATAGAATCATACTACAACGGGACATTCAGAACATTCTCCGACGACCCAGTCATCAACTACTTTAGAAGGTTCAAGAAAAAAGCGTAGGTTAGATGTAGAATAAGAATGCATTGTATTTCGTATAAAATAAATTATTTTAATTTCTTATAAGAAAACATTACTTGTTTGTATTTCTGTTTAAGGTCTAGCTTATTATTGAGGAGTCCCAATATCAAAAAGAGATGCTTCACGTTACAGATAACATTGGTACATAAACATGGTTCTGCCCATTAAAGTTGACATTACATTTATCATAAAAGAAGTCATAATTTTCGCGACAAACCAGTTGCATCAATAAAATTTGAATCTAGAGTTGATATTGGGACATTTGAGCCCGATTTCATCAACCACCGTAAAAATCCTTTCAACTTCAGCGAAATACATAAATTGAAATGATTGTTTTATACGGCAGATATTTCAATAAAAACAGTTCTAAGGTTAAACACAGGAACTTAGAGTTATTGAGTATGCATACATCCAAACTTATTCTAAAGATACATTTTAAAGATTACAGTGTCATGGAATTGCATCACATTGGCTGCAGTTTGAACTAAAGTCAGTGGTGAATTATTAGAATTCAAAGGTTTATTTTTTTCTAGATGTGTGATTTACCAATGTTAATTGGTAAATATTACATTACAATCGGTAGAAATTTTGACTCCATTCACATTCAGTTTTTAGAATGAGAAAGCGCAGTCGCAAGTCGCATTCGAAATGGCTTATTTAGTAGGGTCCTCAATCTTTGCTATAAACAATGGCATATTGGTCTTTCCATCCCATATTATAGCTACGAACGGCCTGTTCGCCGTCAATACAAGGTATTGGTTATCATTGGACAGTGCTACGGCGGAGAAAACTGTTGCAGCAGAGGCTACAGCTCCAGCTTCATCTACTTTGAGAATGGCTGAGTGGACTGCAGAGGATACCTGAGGGTTGGATGTGCCATACATCCCCAGTCCAGATAGACCGGAATCCTGTTCGAAGATATTGGTAATACCCATCTACAAACAAAATAAAATGTTACTTAGGTAAACTGGTAATATAATAAAAAGAAACAAAATATTGATAAGATGTAGTTGTAACCGTCACATTGGTTTACTATTCAATCGGAACCAGTTTCTTACGGCCGAAAGGGTTTATGATAAGGTTATTCTCACCTAGATTTCGATTCTACGATTATATACACAAAAAACATAGTTTTATTTCATTAAAAATAACTATGTCTTCTACACAGTAATTGAAGGTAGTTTACGTGGGTACACATTTTAGACACAGTGTAAAGGATAAAACCAAATGTTTCGAGCAAATCCGTAGAAGACATGAATGTACCTAAGTATTGTTTAATCCCTGATAGGTAAGCGTTTGAATACTATTGCACTTGTTGTTACGTGATGACGTGGCCAAAAGTGATAGTCATAGTAGACATGAGCTAGGATGGCTGCCGTTAAGTCATATAGAGCGTGACGGCAATTCTTTTTACTTGGGCATACGAATGCACTTCGTTACAGTGTAGCATAGTTTTGTTCCGACTCGTGTAAATGCCTTATCTCCATGAATTTTATCACGATGTTACTTTTACTGAAACCTCAGCCCCGTCAAAGGATTAAAAACTGCGACTATCGGAAGGCGCGTTCACGACGCCATCAAACCTACTAATTTTGGGAGATTTATTAATAAAACTATACTCTCTAAACCACTGAGTGTAGATGGCTACTTGCCGGCTTTTCAAGCAGCGTGTCTAGGAGGAAACAAGTTTTCTTCCCAAGTGAAATTAATATTACTGGTTCTGGTTGTGATTTAATGTTTCAGCATCTTCGACAAGTCTTTAAACTTAATTGTGGGCTGTGTGTGAAAGCGTTAGTTGTTAAAACCCTGTAAAATAACTGAAAATAACTTTATGAGCTTACTTGTTTTAGCACGGGTGCGAGGTTCGTATCCGCTCTTATGTTGAACTTGGGCAGTATCAGCACCGTCTCAAGGTAGTTGAGGTTCAGATAATCCTCCAACTGAGCGGCGGTCAGGGATCTGATGTAGTCGTCAGCATTTATCAGTGTAGAGGGCAGCAGGATCATCATGGAGTATTCTCCGTTCTGTAAAATATAATGTTGACCAATGAAAGGCTGTAAATTGTAATTGACAAATGTAAGGTTGACAGATGACCTCTTTTTTAAAATTCCAGATAGATATGCATATAAAACTGATCCCCCAGGGGATCTCTTTAGGGGATCAGAGCGGAATAGACCAGCATTTAGCATTTCTCACCTAATGGAAAGTGAAGAATGAAGATGTAGCATACTAACCTAGAAGATAACCTATTTACTCCAGACTTGACGACTACCAAATTATAATGTTTTGGGAACAAAGAAGCAGGCTGCAAGTTCCAGTCCTTTGCTGTTCGGATGATAAATGTAGAAACAATATGCTTCCAGAGAATATGGGGTAGATCAAACAAAAATGATTTTTTACGCCAGAGTTGATAAAACATTGTGGACCTAATTCAATATGTTTTATCTACTCTTCTTTCACTATTTGTAGTAATAAAAGGGGTCTAACAACTATCCGTGATCTCCACTCACTCTCTTTCCTTTTTCATTTTTTATACTATCCGTTTTTTCTTTCGCCTGCCTCTTCTATATCCGTCTAGTTACATTCACACCCAACACTTTCTCGTCACATGACGTTCATATCTTCTCAATACATGGCCATATATACCATGCTCCTCAATTATTATATAATTATAGATATGCGGATCGAAATGTTACTACCATATTCTATTGTAGTGGTAGGAAACCTACTAATATTATAAATCCGAAAGTTTGTGTATGTGTGAATGTTTGTTACCACGTATCTCCGTAACTACTAAGCCGATTTCAACGAAATTTGGATTGTAGGTGGCTTATACTCTGGATTAAAACATACACTACTTAAAATTGTCATCATCATCATCAGCGGGCGAAGCCGCGGGGCTCATCTAGTAATATATACTATACTAGCGGACACCTGCAGCGCCATCTGCCGGGCTGATTTGTGAATCTTAACCATCCAGGGCGCCACCCAAACGCATACAAAAAAAATCATTCAAATCGGTCCAGCCGTTTAGGAGAAGTTCAGTGACATATACACGTACATAAGAATTATATATATATAGATTGTAGTGATATTTATGCTGAAACTAGCCGTGCCCCGCGGCTTCGCCCGCTATATTATCAAGTTAAATAGTAGCCTATGTGTTAATCCTAGGTATACTCTATGTACATTCCAAATTCCATCCAAATCCGTTCAGCCGTTAAAGCGTGAAGAGGGAACAAAAATACTTACACACTTACACACAAACTTTCGGATTTATAATTTTAGTTGGATAACTACCTTAAACATTTTGGGGTAGAAATTTGGTTGAATACTTCAAATCGTCTTGAAAGATAAGTCGTTGCTTCAATTTATCTTACCTCAAACGGTACCACGACAATTTCAGTCCCAGTTTCACTGTCTCGACCAGCTTGGTAGTGTCTCCGCTTGTGCATGAAGTTCACTGTCTTGTTGGAGCCGTCTTTCAGATGGAATGGGTCTGGCTTAGTAGACTCTGGGTTGAAAGGATACTCCCAAAGACCCTTGAAGTACAGGGCATTCACCAGTACCATTTGTGTGTTCGATGAAAGCGAATCTGAAACAAAAAGTGTAATAGTGAAAAAATATTGGGATTATTGGGATTGAACCCACGGCCATAGAGTGCCATGCCCTTAACCTATTTTTCTTTTCTTAATTTATCACTTTAGTTCTACCTAGTATGGCTAAAATTCTATATCAACAAAAATACAAAAAGTGTTATATATTTTAACGTACTTAAAAATACTTTTTCATGTTATCTTGTATGTATGTATGTATGTATGTCTGCAAATTCCTTTACTAAGTCGTATTTTCCAAACGGCTTTTTATGCAAATCCGATCAGCCGTTACGATGTGAAAAGAAGAAAACATACTTAATTACTTCGGGGGCGATAAATCGATCTAGCTAGGTTTAATTTCTAGAAAACTTCGTTTTAACCGAGCCAAGGTCATCCAGGTACTAATTATGTAATTCGTGTATTTATATCTAATACTAAATAAGATATTATAATCTTGTTTATTTTCAAATTAATAAGTAAATCTTTAATAAAACCGGCTATAACAAATCAATTTAAAGGTCAGTTCAGATAAAAATAGTCAAGAGCTTGAACATTTGGGATCAGCTCTGCTCGTTTTTTGTCCAATAGAATATTAAATCATTATTATCCTATTAAACGTTTCTAAAAATAACATAAGTATTTTAAGATTACCTTGACGTATAACTAGTACTTCAGTGTGAGACGAAACCTCACGTTTTTACGAATTGGTTAAAATATTTTTTTTTACGTTTCTAATAACCCGTATCTCTATAATTTTGAAAAAAATCCCAAAAACTGAGTCGTCTAAAAAAATCCATATAAAACATTGTTACTGATTTTTAACAAGCATAGCTAAGAACACGCTCGGTCAAGTCACCTTTTCAAATCTCAATCAAAGTCAGTACAGCCGCTTGGGAGCTACAATGCTACAGGCAGACATTTTTTTTTAGGTTAGGTACTTACACAACATCTCCTACGTACAATACAGTACAATACATTAAATTTTTACCATTTATTATTATCTCATTGTACCTGATTTAGATGATGCTAGAAATCCATGATCAGTTCTACTATCTACCGTCTCGCTCCATGATCAGGTCAGCTCGAAAAAAATCGGCCCACGCGTTTCGTCTTTAGATCTAACAATGTACCTATGTTTGATACGTATAGGTATATCTACATAGAGTGATAAATATATTAACTCTTTTTCGAATCGCAGTCGGGTAAAAAGTAGCCTATGTGCCTAGGTATACTTAACTTGTATGAATTATTTTTTGTTTCTTTCTTTCTTTAAATACATTCCAAATTTCATTTAAATTCGTTTAACTGTTACAGCGTATGTTTGTTTAAACATAGTTACCTACACACTTTTTTTAATGCCCGATAGACAAGCATTTGACCACAATCTCACCTAATGGAAAGTGATGATGAACATAAACTTTCGCATTTGTAATTATTAAAGTGATTAAGTCGGTTACCTGGAGTGATGAGGTTTGTAATTTGATTGTTGGTCCTGGAAGCCACCCAGTTGTTGATGTTCTGCGCAGTTTGTTCAGGCCTGTTGAAGTTGGCGGAAGTCACGTCACTGTCGAAGTCTGTTTGGGCCACGTTCCTGAACTCGGGTCTCAAGTTGAAGCCATCGGAAACGTACATGTTGTTTGCTGTCCGGAGGATATTACGAGAATTGCGGAGCTGAAAAAATATTACAAATTTTTTTTAAGAACGCGCTAAACAGTATTCAAATTCAAATTCAAATATTTATTGCATTCTCTAAATGTTATATAAGTATAGTTATATAAGTAGTAGAAATAAATGACAGTACATTAGAGACCCTGTTGGGCACAACAATTTAGAGCAGAGGCGGACGATATGCTTCATCCTACTAATATTATATATCCGAAAGTTTGTGTATAAGTGTGTAAGTATGTTTGTTCCCTCTTCAAGCTTCAATAGATGAATGGATTTGGGTGTTTTTTTTTAATTTGATCTATGTTTCATTGCTTACTCCTCTCCATCCAAAGGTAGTCTGGAAGAGATCGCTCTTAGCAAAGAATTCCTTGTCATGTATTTGTTAAGGTGTTCAATAAAGTGTTTATCTATCTATCTATGTTTAACACATGTTAGGCTACCTTTTAACTTGATAATAGCGGGCGAAGCCGCGGGCTCGGCTAGTTAATAATAATATATCAATTTAATTCATAATATGATGTCATTATTATGTATTATTAACATTGTTGTTGTGTTTGTGGATAGTATTGTTATTTGTGTTATTACCGTATTATAAATGTCAAGTATTTATTTATTTGCTATGCAAGTTAATATTATTTTTTAAGGCAAGCATTTATTTATGCTAGGAAAGCATTTGACCACTATCTTAACTGATTGAAATTGAAGATGCGGCCGAGGATGTAAAGCAATATGGTGGTATTTTTACCGACTTTTTTTTTATGTGTGTTTCCTCATAACTTCTTTCTACGTGAAACGATTTCGTTTTTTTTTTTAATTTTAATGATGTTTGTTTTCCTATTGGTCCCGTTTATATTTGATCAAGATCTGATCAGTAGTTCTTGAAATATCGTCAATAATGCGTATTCTGTGGACTACATTGACGATGTTCTCGTTTTTGACCGACATCAAAAGTTACCTCATAACTTCTTTTGTTGTGAACTGATTTTGAAGATTATTTTTTTATTTGAAAGCTAGTGCTTTTTATGTGGTCCCATTGAAATTTGATCAAGATCTGATCTCTAGTTTTTTAATTATCGTCAATAATGCGTGTGCTATACATTAAATCTGATCAAGGTTCCGAAGATAAGCGGTGAAGTCGGTTTTTTTAAGCTTTGCTTGCGTTTAATTATTATTTGTCTAAATTACATCCGTTCGAAGTCGGGGCGTGTCGCTAGTATCAAAAGAAAGTTTCGCGGAGGAGAAGGCCATTGCACCGTAGAGCAGAGAGATATCCTACTAATATTATAAATCCGAAAGTTTGTGTGTAAGTGTGTAAGTATGTTTGTTCCCTCTTCACGCTTTAACGGCTGAACGGATTTGGATGAAATTTGGAATGTATATAGATTTTACCTAGGATTAACACATAGGCTACTTTTTAACTTGATAATAGCGGGCGAAGCCGCGGGGCACGGCTAGTGTAGTATATATGTGACAAGTAAACAACATAAATGAAGTATGTTACTACAATCGCCGTTGGAACTTATGAGTCACATGACGTAGGCTGAGTTATTTCTTCACATCTTAACCGCAATTGAGGAAAACAAAGACTTAAAACAACTGGTTTTAGAAGGTATGTTATACGATCTCCTTATGATTTTTAGGAGCTGAGTGAATTTTCGATTCCCGGCAGGAATACAAGTTTTCTGCCCATAAATATGTTCGTACCTGACATCATACGTCGACACACCTTATTACAAGACAATTGTTTAAGAACTTAAACCCGACTAGTACCTAGAAAATATTTAAGGTGAACCGAAGAACCGGTTTCAATTAATTAAAAAAATATTAACGGATTGTAGCGCTCATACAATTTTGAATATTTAATTCATAAAAATAAATGATGTGTCATCAGCGAATAAGACAATATCAAGTAGTTGTCATATAAGGTAAATCACTCTAATATTATAAATCCGCAAGTTTGTTTGTAAGTGAGTAAGTATGTTTGTTTTCGCCTCACGCTGTAACGACTGAACGGATTTCGATGAAATTTGGAATGTACCTAGGATTACCACAACACATAGACTACGAGTTATACATACTTAATACACATATAGTACTTTATCATGATAAACGCAAGCGAAGTCGCGGGGCACGGCTAGTCATTTATATATACTAAAAATAGAAAGGGTCCTAATATTGAACCTGAGGTACGCCAATTTTAACTGTAGACCCGTCAGATGTTTCACCGTTTACGCTTACCTTTTGTTGCTTACCCGATAAATATGAATCCAACAAATCAGGAGCAGTCCCAGTACAACGTCATGGTTTAACTTGCGAATAAGCGTTTTATGATCCACGCAGACGAACGAATTATTAAATTATTCCACTCTAATCTATTACCGAAATGGATTTAATTCATGCAGATTTTTTATTACTGTCTCTAAATATTAATTATTATTCTATTATGTATCTTTTAAGCCTTCAAAGCTTGGGACATTGTCGCAAGGTAGCTATTCTCTCGGTATTTTATCGGATACATTTCAGAGAATGTGCCAAGGAATTACACGATCTAGTTCCCCCATCCCCATTCTATCATCGAACAAGCAGGCTAACTGCTAATCGACACCGGTATATGGTAGATATTCCACAAATGCGAACAAAGCGTTTTGCTTCTACATTTATTATGCGAACCGCAAAAGAATGGAACACCTTACGTGAGTCGGTGTTTCCTGATGGGTACAATATGGGTGTCTTCAAGTCACGAGTGAATAGGTATCTTCTAGGCAAGTTTGCTCCATCGTCGACCACATCATCGCTTACCATTAAGTGAGATAGTGGTCAAACGCTTGTCTATATTGAATTAAAAAAAAAATTACCGCTATTGCCGCCTTTGACGTACGAAGTAGTTGTTAATGTGTAAAGATAATACGTCAAAGTAAATTGTTTACCTTAGTAATTAATAAAACTGGACAACAAAAAGCAGTGGGATTCAATACATACTAGCGACCCGCCCCGGCTTCGCACGGGTGTAATGTGTAAATGTGAAGTTGCTTCTGATTATAGAATTTCTATATAAACAACAGTAAATAGCATCGTAAGTAACGGAGTTTTTAATTATGATTTAAATAAAAGAAATAGTTGTTGTAAGTCAACCGTAACAGATAAAAAAATACTTTAGTGGAGTTTTCTTTAGGATTTCAGAAGGACTATAATTCTTTAGTTTACATCATTTTTAATTTGGGGAAAGCCTACGCAAGCCATGTAATTTTTTGGCGAAATTTGTTTCTTTCTACTTACATCTAAACTTGATTAGGTCTAATTATATATATATATATCTATGCCAAACGGTGGTAACCACAATGGTACGTGAAAGCGGAAATAAAAAAATACCGAAGCATTGCATTTCCGCAAAGGTAGTCTGGAAGAGACCGCTTTCAGCGATAAGACCGCCTATTGTAAAAAATGTACTTTTGTGTTCTTCATTATTTAAGGTGTTTAATAAAGAGTATATCTATCTATCTACCTTTATATCCTGCGTTTGGTTCCTGTATACAGCGGCAGACTCTTCTGAAGACATCTGGAGCGCTGCACTCAGTTGATTCAACGAGTCGCCCGAGGCTCCTTGCTGCAGCAACGACAGCAGAGTGGCGATGGAGAAGGGGGACGCTACTGCGTTACCTTGTGTGTTGCGGATTATGTTCTGGAAAGAATCAAACAAGTTACAAACAAACGAGAATCAGGAGAAACAAATGATTGAGAAAGCTATGAAAACTATCTATATCGGGTAAACAAGATAAATATTAGTACTTGGATGAGCGAGCTTTGCTCGGTTGAAAACACGAATCAAACATTTTCTAAAAATCAAACCTAGCTAGATTGATTTATCGCCCCCGAAACCCCCTGCATATTAAATTTCATGAAAATCTTTGGAGCCGTTTCCGAGATTCAGATTGTTAGATATAGCTATCTAATATCTTTAAACGAGCAATTCTTGTATATATATATATACAAGAATTGCTCGTTTATATATATATATATATATATATATATATATATATATATATATATATATATATATATTTATATATATATGTGTGTGTGTAATCAGGATCTCGGAAACGGCTCCAACGATTTTCATGAAAGTTACAGATTAGGGGTTTTTCGGCCCAAGGAATCGATTTATCAACGTTCCAGGTCCGAGAAATGCCCGGTTCCCAAACTACATTTGAAAAACTGGGCCTAAGAAACTATCAGCGCCATCTATTACGCCATGACCGATGTAAAAAACTATTTCTACTCGACACTAGATGAAGCTTTCTGAGGCTACAAATTCAAACACATTTGAACAAAAAACCGAGCGAAGCTCGGTCATCCGGATATTAATATATATATAGAAGAATTGCTCGTTTAAAGTTATTAGATGTAAATATACAGGGCAATTTTTAAAATGCCAGAATGCTTTCAGAACCGATTCTTGTTGTAGGTAGTAGGTATATCTTGGTATACAAATTACACTATCCCTTGTAATATGTATACAGCAGTGCTATTTGACACTGAACAATGCCATTAGAATTAACAGAGAAGATATAAATAATATATTTTTTTAAACATGTATAAAAAAAAAACAAAATTTTCGATAACCGTAACAAGAAAGGTGTTGGTCTCTATCGTTGAAATAAATTCGAGACGATAAACAGATGACGACCCAGTGCCGTGGGTCCTGGGTTCGATTGCCGGAAGGAGCACCAATTCCTTCCCAAGGGATATTTGCGCTTCTGGTTCTGGGTGTAATGTGTGTGTGTGATGTGAATGTTTCACAAGTCTTTGAACTTAGTGTGGGTCTGTGAGTGTGAATGCGTTTTTTTATTTTTTTGAGAGATAACGCAAACAAAACTTTAAAAAATCCGATTTCAACGCTTTATTTTGGTTTTGGCTGGATCGATTTCGATAAAATTTATATGAGACCACCTCTGTCTACCAAACAAAAAATATCATCAAAATCGATTCATAATTGATAGAGATATCGCGTAAAATACATACAAAAAAAAACATATAGTCGAATATATACCTATATCATACAGAGAACCTCCTGTTTTAGTGTATATAGTCCCCATTTAAAAAAGAAGTTGAAGTAGTTGATTTGGCATTTTACAAATCCTTTGTTTATTCAAAGAGCGCATACGTAGTCGTAATTATCCCACATGACAGATGTTCGTATGATTACGTCACTGCTCTTCAATCCTGTCACTGGCAGTCTGACACATGATAAAGCTGATAACAGATTGACCTCCGCCAACAGGGTTGGACAAACATGAACTCGTAGATATTTAAAAAAAAATTTACTTAACGTCTTCGGCTGATAATTAATAACCCAGTTGACGACCCAGTTGCAATGGGCAGGTCTCAGCCCTCTGCGACGTGGGCCCTGGGTTCGATTCCCGGCTGGATCATAATTTTGCTTCCCAAGAGACATTTGTGATTCCGGTTCTGGGTGTGATTGTGTGTTTGATATTTAAATGTTTCCGGCTAACTCGATACAAGTATTTGAACTTAGTATGGGGCTGTGAGTGTGAATGCGTTTGTTGTTGTTGTTGTCACCTGCACGTCGGTGCTTGCCGTTCAGTGAACAATGCTCCGGTGACTCACAACAAGCATTGGCATAAGCTTCCTTGGGTGCGCCTTCTAACCAGGAATATCGGGTTCGATTACCGCATTCAAAAAAAAAAACGCATTCACACTCACAGCTCCACGCCAAGTTCAAAGACTTGTATCGTGGGTGCCGAAAACATTCACATCACACACACTTTACACCCAAAACCAGAAGCACAAATATCCCTTGGGAAGGAATTTGTAGAACCCAGGACCCACGGCGCAGAGGGCAGGCACCTGTCCACTGCGTCAACTGGGTCGTCAAACCGAAGGGAGCACAAGTATTCTCCCTAAGGGAAATTTGTGTTTCTGGTTCTAGTTGTGTGTAATGTGAAAATGTCAGGCACCCACGACATAATTCATTGAACTTACTGTGGTGTGAGTGTAAAAGTGTTTAAAAGAAATCCAAGGAGGGTTGAAGTTAGGTATTAGGCCAGACAGAAAATTGTTGCCAAATCTTCACAAGAGATTTAAAACTCCGTTCGTATATACACCATTTAGCGGGAAAACAAAGACTTCTGGAACACTTACCTTCATCGTAGCAAGGCTGAAGTTAATCAAAGATGTAGCTTTCCGATCTAAAAAAATCGGACGCCTCTTCAGCATTTTCTTGTTCAATTCATCTCCACGTCTGCTATCAACGATAGGTTCCTGTGTTGTCGGAACTGGTCTTCGTTCATATGTCGAGGAATGGGAAGATACGGGCACAGTTGGTCTACTGATCGGTTGGGCATTCGGTCTGGTATAAGGAATCTGGGCATTCACTGGATACCGACCATCGTTTTGACCATTAACTGGAAGCTGGCCATACGGGTCGCTGATTGGATAATGAGCTACATTAGGGTAATTGCTGTACTGGAAAACGTTATTGTAAGTGGATTGTGCCTGGCTAATCATGTGGGACCTGTTGTCATCAAAATATATTTTTTCAGGGTTTGTCGTTTGTATTCTCTGGGAATATATTTGATGGGTCAACCCCAAACCTGAAAAAATATGTAAGCTAGATTAATACTTTAAACGCAAAAATACCCAGTCCACCGCTTTATCTTCGGAACCCTTGAACAGATAAATGAACTAAATACGCATAATTGAATAGAGATAGTGGAGAAATGCTTGCTTACAAATCATAAAAAAAAAACGGGTTACGAGAGTGCCGGCAGAAGTGAAAACTTGACCATATACGTTGTAAACAGCAGGAGCAGGCATACATTTTCGCCGCGCGGTAGAAAGAAAGAGGGATATTACTTCCTCTCCTCCCTCCGTCTTACGAATTTTCGATCAGGTCACGTGTCCTGACGCGAGTTCAACATTTTTTACCCATCCCAAAAAAAGTGCACAACGCAGCTAAAGAAGTTTTCACTTCAAAAAATGAGCATTACTCAAAAAATGGTCAGACCATGATCAAATTTAAATGGAATCACATGAGAAGCACCAGCTTTCAAATAAAAAAAAAGGTGTCAAAATCGGTTTACCTAGAAACAAGTTATGCGATAACACATTAAAAAATGCAGTCGAATTGTGTACCTCCTCCGTTTTGAAGTCGATAAAAACAGAAGAAAAACATTTTGAAACCATTGAGCGACGACCCAATAGAATCATTTGCAGCTAGCAGTTGACTAATTTAAGGCTTTAGAGTTTAGGACGAGGTAGCTCTCTGTTTATAATTAATTTGGGAGAGGATGTCAAGTAACTACATGATCGAGTTCCCCCATCCCCGTTCTATAATCGGTCAAGCTGACAAACTGCTAAGTGATGCTGCTTTGTGGTGAACATTCTACAAATGCAGACGCAGCGTTTTGTTTACACATTTATTGTACGAACCACAAAGGAATGGAACTCATTGCCTGAGCCGGTGTTTTTAGATAAGTAAGGACAAGATGGGTGTCTTTAAATGGCGAGTGAATAGGTGCCGCGGAGCACGACTATATAGTTACTAGCCGTGCCCAGTGGCTTCGCCCGCTATTGTCAAATTAAAAAGTAGCCTATGTGTTAATTCTAGGTATAAGCTATGTAAATTTAAAATTTTATCTAAATCCGTTCAGCCGTTAAAGCGTGAAGAGGGAACAAACATTCTTACACATTTACACTAACATTCAGAATCGTAAACAACTCGTAAACATTAGTTAGCGCTGCTTAGTTGAGAAACGCACAGAGAAAAGAAAATAATCGAAATTTACACGATCGCCACAGATTACAACCAAAATAGTCGACTAAAAGTTAAATTATACGAATACAGCTGTCAAAAATGTGGTTTTATTAATCTGTTGAAATAAAAATGCAAGACAGGTGACATTCAACGGTTGTCAAAGTAAACAATATGGCGCCTTACGTAAAACAAAAATACACATTTATAATTGAAAGATATAAGTCCCGCCATCTTGCTTCTTAGCAAGTTTTAAACTAGGCAATGGCGGTGTTTAATTTTGACAACTATTTAAGTGTTACTTAACGCTAAATCGCGTTTATGAGTGAAATAATAGCTAAACTGTAGCTAAGCAATTGATTAAAAGTTAAGAGGGGTTTATAAGTAAGACTGCCAACGTATTGCGACCACCTTGAAAGCGCTACTACATTCTTGCAATAAACGATTTGCTTATGCAAATTTTAATGTAAAGTCTAAAATCGCGTTAGACTAATATCTCACCGGTTCGACCTGTTGTAAATGATGATCATACTAATCAACCCGCCTCCGAATCAGGACAAGCTCGCCTGCGCGCGCACTAAATAGCTACTTACTAACATAAATCTGGTTACGACGTAACTTTTTCTTTTCACCGACTTAAAAAAAATGGAGGAGGTACTCATGTCGACTGTATTTTTTTTTATGTGTGTTACCTCATAACTTCTTTC
This sequence comes from Lomographa bimaculata, assembly GCA_948107665.1. Lineage (NCBI taxonomy): Eukaryota > Metazoa > Arthropoda > Insecta > Lepidoptera > Geometridae > Lomographa > Lomographa bimaculata. The sequence goes on along the minus strand of OX403604.1, from coordinate 7,347,475 downwards.
CACGTGAACCGATTTCAAAATATTTTTTAGTTCGAAAGATGTCGCTTTCCAAATGGTCACATACAAATTTGATTAAGATCTGATCGGTAGTTTTTGAAATATCGTCAATAATGCTTATTCTGTGGACTACATTGACGTAATCTCGTTTTTAACCGACTTCAAAAGTTACCTCATAACTTATTTCGTTGTTACCCGATTTTGATGATTATTTTCTTGATTGAAAGCTGGTGCTTTTCATGTGGTCCCATTTAAATTTGGTCAAGATCTGATCACTAGTTTTTTAGTTATTGTCAATAATGCGTGTTTAATACATTGAAACTGATCAAGCTTCCGAAGATTAAGCGGTGATCGGTTTTTTTAAGCTTTGCTTGCGTTTAATTATTTAACTGTTTGTATTGGATATCGTTGAAAAGAATTATAAAAGTAGTATGAAATCGTTTTTGAAATTAAATCTACATTTTAAAATAACAATTTGGTACAATTTGGTTTTAGACCTATTTAGTCCCGGGATCTGTTTTAAAAATGGCTACACATTGACATTGTTAAGTATATCATCCGGTATATCTTGTACTTGTACACCTTCCAGTATACTATGTATTAAAGGATTGCCCTATAGACTATAATTAATGTCCTCATTTCAAATTAATAATTGAAAGCTTAAAAAAACTGACTTCACTGCTTATATTTTGGGTTTCGCTTGATCGATTTCGATAAATTTTATATGGGACCGATAGGGACCACCTCTGAACTGTCTACCAAACAAAAAATAACATCCAAAATCGATTCATAATTGGCGGAGATATCGCGTAACATAATAACAAAAATAAAAAAAAACATGTAGTCGAATTGAGATCCTCCTTTTTTAAAGTCGGTTGAAAGAAACCATACATTAATATTAAGAAACTTTTAACTACTTTCAACGTATTAGCATTGCAATTCAGCTAGGCAATGCCGCCAGCATGATGGGAACGGTACCCACTGGTAGTGGGCTTGAGCGCTTGAGTTACATATAAGCTCGATGTCTTGTAGGTAACTTAGTTCTTTGCTGTACATAGTTTTAGTTTAGTTTTAGGAAATATAGGCAATTGGCCCGTAGATAGTACCTGGAATTATATATATAGAAACTATTAAGAAACCAGACACAGAATATTAAAACATTATGAATAATAATATTAAGTATGAGAGTATTACAAATCAAGGCTAATTTTTTGTGTGGGTTCCTTAATCTTTACCTACATATATAAATTACCGTATCCACAATATCTTTTAAGTTTTAAACAGCATGCACATAATCTAATACGAATAAATACTTACATATCATTAAGCAAACGAACGATTCCATTATTCACTTCACAAAGAACAGTTTTAAAGAATCACAGAACGACCATTTGTATTAATTCACAAGACTGAATATAACTTGTCTTATTTTCCTTGTATATTTTGTACGGGTGATAACATCTGATCCGTAGTGCGAGTATCGTGGCAATGCAACATCTGAAGCCGTGCCCTCCAACGCTTTGCAATAATAAAACGACATATATGAATAACTTGCCAGTTAATTATCAACTTCATTTTGAATGTAATAAAATACAATTTCCCAAAAAGTACTTCCAGTAGTGTATAGTATTATATGATATGATGGTCGGTCGACGATCGTTGTGGTTTTTCCACGTTGTAACAGGACTTGCAAGTTTTGTTCTGTATAGTAATAGCAACACAGACCTTAAGCGATTGGTTTTACCCACAGAGGTTATCAAAATTTTATTAAATTATACAAAACTTAATTAACCGTCTTTGAAATGAATGTTTTTGTTGTCATTATAGTTCGAAGGGTTTTTTGTTACATATCGCCATCCAAATATAATATGTTGATGTAGATCGCGTAGTCTAATCTATACTAATAATAGGTACTAATAATATTATAAAGAAGTAAAGTTTGTTCGTTTGTTTGTATGTAAAAAGTAATATCTGAAACTACTGATCCGATTCTGAAAATTATTTCACTTATAGATAGCTACACTATCCCTGAGTGTCATAGGCTATGTTTTGTTGGAATAAAAGTTAATTATCAGTTCGAAATAATAATATTCTAAAGACAAGTGGGAGAGAAATTTGCTAACTGGCCGCTTTATGGGCGTACGCTGACTAAACAGTTAGACATAGGTGAATACAATGTATGGCAAAAATATTGGCCTTTGTCAGTTTTACAAAAAGTCCGCAACAGTATGTATCTAACATGTATATTTTACACAGAAATTATTCTTTAAAATTTGAAAAAATGGCAGCTTCTGTTTTGTTGGCTTTTTAAAGCATTTAATATTAATCCTTATAAAAATTCTACGTTCTACCCGGCCGATGCCGGGCAGGTCGTTTTTGATTTTTTTTTTTTTATTCAAGATAGGCAAACGTTTGACCGCCATCTCACCTGATGGTAAGTGACGATGCGGTCGACGATGGAGCACGTTTGCCTAGAAGATGCCTATTCACTCGCGACTTAAAGACTCCCATATTTAAACTTCTCGTTGGCGTAGATGGGTGCGCGTTCGCCTTCAAAGCAGCGGGTTCGATTTCCGGTGGTAATATAAGATTTCTCCCCACAGGAAATTTGTGTTCCCTCTGGTGGTGAGCTGGTCACTATTTTGCCCCGGAGGTAGGCCCGGATACAAACCGGGCCACTGCGCTTATGGAGGGGTGACCTTGCTCACCAAGCCGGTGGCAATCTCAATCAGATGTGTGGGGCCGTGCAAACCAGTGGAGAGCACCTTGACTCTCTACCAGTGATCTCATTTCAGAAGAGAGAGGAGGCGGGCGAACTGCCTCTTCCCCCCCTGTATATCTGTTCCGGAGCGGGTCTAATTTGGGGTCGACCTCTCAGGCCCGCTATTCGGCCTCCTTTTGCGCCATAACCGCTTCACAGAAGGAGACCACCACCTGCCACGATAATTTGCTGCCAAACATGGCGTATATTACGCTCGATAGCATTTCCATGCTGGATAGCATTATTCAACCTTTGTACCAGAAGCGAGCTGAAGAAAGACTCGCCATTCCTTTCCCTTGAGTCCCAAAATTTTGGCTTTCACTCCTCTACAGCCCATATTTTTAACGGCAAAATAAAATTACGGTTTCGTCGCCGCGTTTTTAAGTCACTTTTTAGTAGCTAAATATATATAAATTATATTTTTATAAATTAATACTTTTTGCCATCGATGTTCTTAAGGTTTTAAATTGTTCCCAGACGTTCAAAGTTTTATAACCACAGCTTCCACGGCTTATAAATAGTATGATATTTTATCCCCAGGACATCCACAATATATAAAGTACAGTCAACATAAACAAGGTTTTTCTTATTTTAATGTTTTGCATTGTATTACATTTGCAAAATGTAAGTATAAAAATTATTAAGTAATAATTTTGAGAACGAAGTTCCTTATCGCACGTTATACTCGGCGAACACTTGGTGAATTAGAGGTAGGAAAAAATCGTAACAACACTTATGATTTGACCATTATCTTATGAGATGGAAGGCGATGAAGACGTAGCAAGCTTCCCTAGAAGATATTCACTCTTGAATACTCCCAAATAATGCCTGGACATGTCATCCAAGTAAACGAAGTTTTTACTTTATAGTGTATATCTACTTTTAGACTTTTTGTATTTTTATAGTCATTATGTTTCAATGTTATATTCGCCTTAAAACAAGAAAATTTCGACTTACTTTGTAGTCAACTAGTTTCGGACAAATTAGTTGTCCTTCATCAGGATGACGCGCGATACGCAGAGGCGTGCGGCTCGGGCCTCGGCGCGTGACTCTAATTTGTCCGAAACTAGTTGACTACAAATTAAGTCGAAATTTTCGTGTTTTAAGCCGAATATAACATTGAAACATAATGTGTAACACTCACAATAGTTTTAACATTAAAATTTTATAGTCATGTGAATATTTTTTTAACTTTTGTTTACTTTTCAAAGTAAAACAAACGTTTTCACACTCACAGGCCAACGCTAAGTTCGATGACTTGTTTCGTGGGTGTCGGAAACATTCACATCACAATCACAACCAGAACCAGAAACACAAATTTTCCTTGGGAAGAAAACTTCTGGGAATCTAACCTGATACCCCTGCTTAGAAGGCGAACACTCACCATATTAATGATGGGCAGTTATTGTTCTATTACTTAAATGTAAGATTGAGAACCTAGTTCTTGATTGACATTTTTAAAAGCACTGCGCTCCACGGCTATTGTTCTCAAACGATTGAATGTCCATACTTTATATCCACTGGGCTCCACAAAACAAAAATTAAAATGATATTTCACATCGACCATTGCGTGTATTGCTCCATGAAAATTTTAGTACTGTTAGCAAAATAATAAATAAATATAATATATAATAAATTAAATATTAATAATCCTTCTTTGAAAAATCGAAACTTAGCACAACAAAATGTCAAATCCATATTTATGAATCCTGTCGATCGATCTGAAATAATTCGCATTGTTAATCAGTTAAAAAACAAAAAATCACAAGGGCACGATGAAATCTCTATGCAACTAATTAAATGTAGCATTGATTTTATTGTAGATCCACTCGTACACATTATTAATCTATCTATTTCAACTGGCTGCTTTCCCGATGAACTAAAACGAGCTTTAATAAAACCGATTCACAAAAAGGGGTCAAAAAGAGACATAAATAACTATCGACCTATTGCTATTTTACCATGTTTCTCAAAGATATTCGAAAAGGCTATTTTCAGTAGACTTACATCATTTCTTAACGATAACCAAATTCTCAGCTTGAACTAATTTGGCTTCCAAAAAGGCAAGAACACCTCGTTAGCAATATTTAAAATGCTTCGAGAAGTATGGGATGCGATCAACTCTAAAAATCCAGGAGTGGCGTTATTCTTGGATTTATCGAGAGCGTTCGATTGCGTGGTGCATCAAGTATTGTTAAATAAACTAGAATACGCAGGAATTCGGGGTCATGCATTAGAACTTATTAAATCATATTTAGACAACAGAACCCAAGCTACCATACTTCAAACATATAACAAGAACACAAAAACATTGACACACGTTCAATCACAATGCAAACATAATTCTTTAGGAGTGCCTCAAGGTAGTATTCTTGGACCTCTACTGTTTTTGATATACGTGAATGATTTGCCACTTATTACGAAACATTTATGCGTAATGTTTGCGGATGACGTGACAATCTATATTCCTAAACATAATTTAAGCAACCATGAATATCAAGCCGAAATAAACAACACCTTAATAAACTTGGTACAATGGCTGGAAAATATAAACCTTAATGTCAATATTGAAAAAACAAAACTAATAAATTTTAAAAATTGTAAACAAAATCCACAGTCACTCAGTATACAAAACAAAGGTACGCAAGTTGTTCAAGTAAATGAAACAGATTTTCTAGGCATCACAATAGACGTACAATTAAATTGGAAATCCCACATAGTTAAAATAAATAATAAATTATCACAATATTGTTTCTCTCTGTCAGTGCTAAAAAATGCAACTTCAAAAAAGGTTGCATTAAATGCCTATTATGGTCTTATCTATCCGTATCTCACTTACGGGATAATATTCTGGGGAAATTCGGTTAACGTTGAATCAACTTTCCTGTTACAAAAGAGATACTTAAGAATAATTTTTAATCTTCACAAAACTGATACCCTGCGTTATGTATTCAAGGAAAATAACCTATTAACATTAACAGGTTTATATATATATATGAAATATGTATATTTATAAAAAACAATAGAAATTACTTCTTTGACGTACATTCAAGACGTGCTGACAAATTGCGATCAAAACATAAATATAATATTTGTATTCCTCAAGTTAACAATGTTACTTTCTACAAGAGTTCTTTTTATTCAGCTATAAAAATTTATAACCACTTACCTATAGAATTTAAGTTACTTAATCTCCCGCAATTCAAAAATAAACTGAAGGGCTGGCTTATAAGCAAAGTGTTTTATAATTTAAAAGAATTTTATGATACATAAGTATATTTAGTAAGTTATTATATTAATAATATTTTATTGTAAATAAAACAATAGTTATTGTTGACTATTGATAGATATTAGTTAATTAATCTATAAGGAGTGTTTCGTATAAAATACATATGTCTCATTTGTAATTATTTATGTAAAAATAGGTTTAGATTGATTAGAGGAAGAAGTTTAAATTGTTATACTTGTATACTTATATTATTATGTTAGATTATACTTCTCTTGTAAATATAAAAAATAAAAATTCGTTGTAATTTTCTATAGGAACAAAATTGTTCCACTGAATGTTATTGTACGTCCGAAATAGACATTTACTGTTGATACTTTTATATGACTACATTTATAAGACCATTTTGTTAACACAGTTATATGCAATAAAATTGTTTCTGATTCTGATTCTGATTCTAATAATTATGTGACCCTTTTAAAAATGTTAATACCTACATCGGAAACGATAAAATATTTTAGACATGATTACACTCGTGTAAGGTTTTTGTTGCACAAAATTCTTATAGATCCTTCATTCATTCTATGATTATGATGCACAGAAATTTATAGGTACAAATGCAACAGGTTGTATAGGTATAATCTGTTTCAACTTTAGTTGAAAAATCCGGTTTCCAACTTCATACAAAATGTTTTGCCCATTTGCGATTCAAACTGGTTTAAATATTGACATTTAAAATAACGTGTATGCCAATAATTGCCTTCAAAATCTATGTTACTTTTCATTCCAATTCAAATTAAAAATATTCCAATGGGATCCAATGAGGCACTCAATTATGTTAGTGACTTTTATTAGCAGATTTGCATTGCATTTTTCTATATGATATCAAGATTTGTCTGACACTATTAATTTGTACATGGAAATATATTGGTAAACGTGCTCGACGATTAAAAAAAGTGAGTCTTTTTTTTTTTTATTATTATCACAATAAAAATCATCATCGCCAGACATTCAACCAACAAGAGTACTGTGCAAACATTAGTGTATTATGGATTAAATGGCAACGTTTCCAGTGAAATTACAGGACATTCAAGATATTCAACATTTAATAATATATATCGGTGACAAACGCAGGGCTTTGCCGGAGCAGGATTTCGACTCAAGTTTAAATCTCTAGGTGGCACTGAACTCAATGACACTTACCGTCAGGCGAGCGAATATTTGCATGTTCCGACACTTTTTTTTATGCCCGATAGGCAAGCATTTGAATATTCAATTCAATTCAATTCGGTTATTTTTCATTCAGGTACATGGTACACTTATGAGCGTCAAAATATTACATTAGTTAATTAAAGAAATCATTAAATTATGGTAGGTACATAAAAACAAAATAAATAATAAGTATTGCAAAATTACATGAATAAAATCTCACCTGATGGAAAGTGATGATGCGGCTGAAGATGTTACATGCTTGCTTAGAAGGTACCTATTCACTCTTGACTTGAAGACTTCCAGATTATACCGTTCGGGGAACAAAGACGAGGGCAATGAGTTCCACTCCGTCGCAGTACGGATGATAACTCAATTACCATAAATGAAAAAACTATTTTCTAATACATTTACTTACCGAATTTCAACCAAATCTGTATAGTTGTTACGAAGAAAACTCGTTTCATAATCGCATGACCCCTACTCCCTTTTTTATTACAAGCTTTTACTTATTTAGAGTAGTTCCCCAGTCCCGTTGTCTATCTATTTGTCGTTCTGTAATCAAATCTTGCAAGCTAAATTAGACCCGCTCCCCAATGTCCGATTGGACTAAATTTGGTGTTCTTATGTTCTTTGGTGACAATATAATGATATGGAGCTGGTATGATGATGGAGGCGGAAGATGGTCATAGGAGCTTTTGAACAAAACAAGATAAACTCATCCAGTTTGGGCTCGTTTGATTCGTCTTGACAAGTTATCTGGTTATATAGATTTTTAGTCCGTTTTTTATTTTCAAATGGAAAAAGTTTGGTTTTAAAAACTTTTTATAGTATTACTTGTTATTTGATACTACTCATTAAACAGACTGAGTCTGTAATTTTGTTCAATTTTAATTACATACACATAAACCCATTCATGCACATATCACACTCCACATAGCTAATTTTATTTATACAATTTGTTAATCTTTTGTAAGACTATAGAATATATAAAATAAAAGAATATATATAAAAGTAAACTGTACGTTTCATGTTAAATCTCATTTATTTTTATAATTCAAACAACTAGGTAGGCACACATTATAGTAATTAGCGTAATAGTTATAACTTAGGGGTATTTATTTCCTTTGTATTTGACTCCGCTTAGTAAACATACAACATCTACAATAAAATAATGTAATATAGATCTTTCATTCTAAATATGCACGCCCCTCTATAAACATTTTCATACATTCGAAAAGTTTGACAAATTTGGTGGAGGGGCGTGCACATTTAGAATGAAACATCTGTACCTATTTGGTTAGTATTTATGTAATTCGTATATAATTATTAGCTTCTTTATATTCATGTCAATTATTTTAGTCGATATCACAAAAAATCACAATTTCTAAGTGTCAAAAATTAAAACCAGTTTTAATTTAAATCTATACAAACATATGTTATATAAAACTAAATGTACGTGCACTTTTAAGTTTACTTTAAAATTCTGCTCAATAATGGCCTCGATTCTGATGTAGAGATTGTCTAAGCTGAAATGACGCGCCCCACCTTCGCATTTACGCACACAAGCGTGGTCGGATTTATCACCCGACTAGTCGACCGTCTTGTACACGTGCAGATCCATTGTTCACTGAACAATCGAAGCTCCCATACAGATGAAGTGTCGACATTAATATTTGCACTCACACGTCTAAATAAACTAATTAAGTAGTGGGGCGCGTCATTTCAGCTTGGACGAGCTCTACACGCTAAATTAAATTTAAACTATCCCTGTCTCTTACAAAATAAAAACACAAGACAGAGATAGAATACATTTTAGTGTTGTCAAGCTAGTTTATCAATAAAAATATGAATAGCAGAAGCAGAAGGGCGCGTGTTTTTAGGCAACACCAATTACATACTCGACTAAGCTTGCATAGACATCTAAGTTCTGACTAACTTGACAGCACTAAAATATATGCTATCTCTATCTTGTGTTTCTATTTTGTAAAAGAAGGAATAGTTTAAATTTAATTTAGTATGTGAATTCAGAATCGAGGCCAAGTTATAAAAGTCAATATTCTGTTGCTTCGCGTCTTAAGCTTGACATCATTACCTATTTTTTATGGTATATTTTATTTTTAATTTTATTAGTTAATTAAAACTATAATACCGTACAGTTTTAACTTAATACAATATTATATTCCAAGTCTATATTTCTGCTCAATATTGTCAATTTAATAGTCATTTTAAAAAATGTCGGTAGCGTCTCGTCGTAATTCACATTTCTTCTAATTACTTACTAATATTAAACTAATGAATACAAATGCTTAAATTGTTGTATTAACATTCTCACTTACGGGTACATACTTCATCTCCCATCTTAATCTAAGTTTATTGTGCTATATATTTTTCTATGCCTAATAAATTACAAACAAATAACATTATTTACATATTTCAAATCTTGGGGACAAATTTCGTTGATTTTCACAATTCATAGTTAATATAATTATTATTTCGAATTTTCCATTCACCCGAAAATTTATTCGATGTTCTTTTTTCAAACAAAGAAAATTCTGTGTAATTGAATAAAAGTTATTTGAATGTAGGATTCGCCTGTAAGGATTCATTGCGTTGTTTAAAAAAAAGCATATCAATGAGTAACGAAAAATGTAGACAGCCGGACAGACAACAAAGTGATCGTATTAGTGTTCCACTTATTTTTAACAGATACTATTTATTATTTATTATATTTTTTAATTCATTACTAACATGTACTTTTTTATATGTTCGAGATGCATGCATTTGACCACTACCTAACCCGATGGAAAGTGAAGATGGTACTTCATTCGTATATATTTTTTTTATATTTCGTTTTAGTGTTTTAGATTAACCCATTTGTGTAGATGTCGAGGGCAGATCATATTAATTACCACATCATGAAGTGACTCACTATTTACGGTATAGCCAACTAGTAGGCCACGATTGCGGTTTTTTTTTTTTTGATAAATACAAGGTTGTACAGACAAAAATTTTGGTAAAACGATGACACCTGCAGTAGTGTAAAACTGTGTCGCAGCTGCCAACGCCCTCCTCCAAAAATATTGATACAATTTCAAACAATTGTACTGTTCCAGATTTGCCCGTACTTTATAAGAAAACTAAATATCTGGCCCTTCACCGGCCGCCGACGACGCTCGCTTCGCTCGTCCAATTCGCATGTTTTTGTTCACCAATCTAACGGCTCTTCTTGTTTCGCTCGTCGCACCCTTTTAAGACTATGCTAGTCAGAACGTGCTCTGCTTAGGAATTTCGCACAAATAAATATGTTCTTTTGTAACCGAATATAAACTTTGTATGGGCAGGGTGCACATTAACGATAGGGACAAACGTGGGTGGATAAAATATCGTCAAACGTTGACGAATAAACGATATGGCCAGTACTAGTACTAGTTGGCCATATCATGATGTGATCGGCCGTTTCATAGTGTGGTTAGTTGCATGACCGCTCCACGACATTACACACAAGGCGTTTTAAAAGTTATGTAAAATTGCTAGTATTTTGGATTTTATTCAATTATTTCCAATGTTTTATGTAACAAAAATAAATAATTAAACTTAAACCAAATTTAACATTTTCGCTTAACTAACATATAAGTTTGCACTGCTATTTATTGTTGCGAGCCATCTCAATCCGTGCGAAATTAAGAATTTTTGCTAATAACTTTATCGATGTCGTTATACGGATATGATATATATGTTACAGTTACATACCTTCAATGTTAAATAGTGAACGTTTATTTATCCTTTTGACGTGATTACGGCTTATGAATCGATGAACCGGTTGCACGCACGAAAAAGTGTCACGTTCCGCCTGAGCCTCAACGTGCAAGCAAGAGCTCGGAACAAGCGATAGAGAGGCACGATCGGCCTAAGCGTTCGTCTTATGACGTTATCACGCAAATTTATCGTCCATAAACCGACTTTACAGACAACCAATTTTTTTTTATCCGGGTAAAGCAGATATTCGACAGCAGTTGTTGACAATGAAGCATGTCTAAAATATACCTATTCATTTGAGTATTGAAGACTCGTAGCTTGTTTTTATCTGATGATATTGACCCCATATAGATAACCTGAAGATATATAAGTTTTTTATGATGCTCATATAAACAAAGGCATTTCGGTCTTTTGCACCTGTCCATCCATCAAAGCGGCCGTTCTGACGACTTTCTCAACAATGTCTTGCGACTTTGCTCCGAAGAGTTTTAGCGGAGCTTTGTAGTCGTACAATGGTTCAGATATAGTACGCACAGCGCGGCGGAGAGTAGAAGTTACAAGAGCCATGTTTGAAGTCTTCTTTTCTGCAGCTTGGTACCTGGAGGAATATATAAAATATTACAAACTTTTGAAGTCGGTTAAACGAGAACATCTTCAAAGTAGTCCACAAAATAGGCATTATTGACGATATTGCAAGAACTACTGATCAGATCTTGATCAAATTTAAATGGGACCAATTCGAAAGCAACGTATATCAAACTAAAAAAAAAACAAAATCGGTTAACGTGGAGAGAAGTGATGATGTAACACAAACAAAAAATAATACAGTCAATTGAATACCTCCTCCTTTTTTGGGAAGTGGGTAAACAAAGATTCTCACACGTGATCTTGGATAACCGCAACGATGTGTTTCACGCAATATACACCTTTAAAAGAGTAAGGGGGATAATTGGCTGTGGTTAAAAAAGGTGCTCGCATTGACGTATACCTGCCCCTTAAGGGCCAAAACTGCGATAAGCGGACACCATACAAAAATGCACGCGCGGATCCACACGTCTGGTTGCACGTTGCACTTTTGCATCGAACCGCGCGGGGCGTCCGCTTAACGCAGTTTTGGCCCTAAAAGCCAATAAATAAAGTAAAGATAAAAAGATTATGTCTTGAGTTTGATTATTAATGTTTACTAACCGGCTATATCAAACAACAATCCCATTATATATACAGCATTTCAGATTGTCTTGAAATGCTGTATATATATACATTATATAATGGGATTGTTGTTTGATACAATTTATGATATATGAACGTACTGTAAGGATAGATAGATAGATAGATAGATAGATAAATTCTTTATTTGCACACCAAAAAATAACACTTACAAAGAAATCTTAAATATAACATAGGAGTACAAAGGGCGGTCTTTTCGGTTCTTCCAGACAACCAAAGGGAGATGATAAAAATATTACTAACAGGGTCGATGGTGTACCTCAACACGTATTTAAATTAATAAATGTACTTATACATAATTATTAATATTACATACACAATATACATACAAAAATCTACATAAATAATAATATATTATAAACATACACAAACTAATATATATTATTATACATAATATATATCACTAATAAGGGACATTCATAGCTTTAACTTAATTGAGAGTGATACCATTTTATATTTGAAGGTACTTTATAAAACAAAGGTAGCAGCAACCTACCTTACATACGTAGCTTTCGGTTCATATCAGAATTATTCAACTTCTCATACTTAATTCATTATTTTAGAAAATTAGTACGAAACAATCGGTTAACAGGTTTTGTACTAGCGTAACTAATTTTGACACAAGATATATAAATATATATGTAAACAAAAATATAATTAGTAACAGGTATCTACAACGTTTCATCTCGTGAAATGTCAAATACTTATACCTAATCTCCAACAAATCAAGTTATAAAAAAAAGTAATAAAAAAGACATAAAATCTGACTGCGTAAAAGTGAACTTTAAATAAAAACTGAGAAGAAAAAATAAGTTCAATTGTCTTGAATTCAATAACTACTTTTTATATTTTACAATATAACGTCTGGTTATTCCTCATTAAAAAAAACCTTTCTCGTGACTTTAGTGACATTCGCAAGACAAACAAATCTATTGACGAAATAATCATCAAAATCTGCCCACGTCTTTAGTCTCTAGAACGCCACAAAGAAAAATCTGTAACGATTTTAGTTTGGTTAGCAACTGTACTCACGTTGATATTTAATACTTAGGTATAATAAGCTGCGAAAAGGTTCTTAGATAATCGTACTAAATGTACCAACTGGTCTTATGATCAGTAGAGAACATAAATATATAATTTATTTTAGTTGCAACTGATCTTGAGATGGGAATAACATTTATGATCGGTTAATGTGAAAATCTGATACTATGATCCTTTGGGAAGTACCCACTAAAAGGTGATAAATGAAAAAGGTAGATACACATTTTTCGCGGTCGGTTTTATTGTATTTTTAGTTTATTGACTTATGACATTTTTATGTTACGGCTGCCACAGACTGGACGTGCCTGGCTCGAACGGAAGGCGGGCTCGGTCACAGCGATTTCCGCGCCCGCGTCCCCCTCCCCGTGATCCATTTGTCCCAAATGCAAAACGCATGTGCAACCATTAGGTCTCACTCGGAACTATTCACTGCTTGTCTAATTTCGACAAACGTTTCTACAAACGCTTCGTTTATTTCAAGCCTTAGAAAAACTCTTTAAAACCTGGGAAACACGCTTATCCATTGACCTTTCAACGAGTCTCATTAAATCTTTGTGAAGGAAAATATTGTATTATTATTTAATTACATAACACGACTTGTATATATACCTACATCTGTAACCTGTTCTATTAAAGTCCAGCGAGACTTGGCTTGGCTTCTGGAAACGCTGTTCCAAAAACATAAATATTTAAAACCAGCTGACCAAACCGCGTCGCGTCGCCCGCGTAAAAAAACATACACAAATGCTTTCACACTCACTACCCCATACTAAGTACTATGACTTGTGTTGTGGGGCCGTAAGCAAATACAAAAAATACAACATTCATATATTTTTTTATATTCAAACGCAACCTACTAAATCTTACTTTTAATTTAGACGCATCTGCTACAAGTCATAACATATACTTAATAGCATAGACATTTCTGATGTATATTACTCAATTTTTTCAAAAATATTCTTACATTTTTTTTATGACGCCTATACTGGACGCGCGTCTCGGGCGCTTTGTATATCTTGTCCTTAAGACGATAAAGCGGCCAATTAGCAATTTTTTTCCCCAGCTTGTCTTACGAATACTATTTTATGGAACTCAAAACTAACTTTTATCCCAATTAAATATAGCCGATGACACTCATGGATAATGAAGCTATCTATTAATGAAAGGATTTTCAGAATCGGATCAGTAGTTTTAGATATTACTTTTTACAAACAAACAAACAATCTTTACTTCTTTATAATAATATAGTAAAGATTAAAGTATTAGTATAGATAAAGAAAAAAACCCACCGAGGTTACGTATGGCGCAAGCCCTTGGGTTTACCGTTTTTATAAATTGTTTTTATGTTTTGAATTTTAATTATAATTACTCCAAGAGCAACATTAATAAGGTTTTGACAAAAGAGATAAAAAAAAAATCTTTTATTACGTGTTTTGTATGGACTATGGTTATTGTATATCCTTTGTATTCCCTAACACGATCTAAATATCTAAAAAAAAAATATCCCGCAAATAAATCGGCACATGGAGAAAAAAGTTACTGGCATTAGTATAAGCCATATTATTATAACAAGTTTTGTGCATTAATTATTTAAATAATTAATGCACAAAACTTGTTATATGCATATAATACACTAATAATGCACTAACTTCATAAGGCTTGAAATAAAAGAAACATGGACGATTTAAATATATTTATGATGATTATACCTGTCATGTCGCATGCCAGTTTACGTGCTGCGATGTCTAGGTTAGTTTCAAATATTTTTTTGAGTGACTGAGTATTTCTCTTTACTAAACGAAACACAAACACAATGCCAGCACTAGGCAACATCTTAAAAGTCCAATCCAAAAGCTATTTCACAAGTCTGTTTACACGCGTCAATAAATCAAAGAATGTCCGAAAAGAAAGTCGGTACGTATACAAGAGAAACAAAACGATGACCTCAAGTAATAGTACCTTAAGTAAATAAAAACCCTAACTTAAGTAAACAAATGAAAGCGTGTGGCGCGGGCGCATTACCACCCGCTGATCGTTTACGACTCCACCCCTCAAACGCCTGTAGTAGCTATCTCTTTTTGGATGTGAATAATACGAGACAATAAAATAATTATTTATAATGCTAGTCATCATTAACTAAATTGACTGTACAATACCCATTTTTCTGTATAACTTTTTTCTCCATAAGCCAATTTTTTGGTGCCCATAGTAAAAAAAATATCCTACATACATAAACTACAAACTGAACCAGTTTTCATCAGCCGACGCCATTTAGACCATGTCCGCCCTTTCTCCTTTAAATGCAGGGACCACATGGAAAGCACCAGCTTTTAAATATAAAAAGAATCATCAAAATCGGTTTACCTAGAAACACGCTCTGAGTTAACATACATAAAAAACAGTCAAAATGAGAATCCCTACTTTTTTGGAGTCGGTTAACAAAATCGCAACCATTCTTTATACACTACTTACACTGGGCAGGACTGTAGTGCCTTCAATAAGTCTCCTCTCCCCAAGAGAACGACCGCGTTCCTCACTGCAGCAGCAGCAATCACCGATGGATACACCTCGCAAAACGCCTTCTCCACCATCAGGCCTGACAAGCAGATGAATGTAGAAGCCACTTCCACCTCTTCTTGGCTTTTGACACACCACCAGGAGAAATAACTGATGAAATCTTGAGGAACCACGGGTTGGCGAGGGAAATTCTGGTAAAAAACAATAGGGGTTGCTTATATGTTGTATTGTAATAATAAAAAATAAGCATAAACGCTTAAACACTCCCAGCCCCACATTAAGTTCAATGACTTTTGTCGTTGGTGCCGGAGACAATCACATCACACATATAACACAACCAGAACCAGAAACATAAATTTTCCTTGAGGAGAAAACTTGTGTTTCTGCTTAGAACGCAAACGCCACCCAACTAAACCAACGAGCAGTTCATACGAACTGCTATATTATACTAGATATTAAGGATATAATAGGAATGATACCTGGGTAAAAAAAAACTAACCAGTCCTTCGGTTAAATTATCAAAAAATATTGGACACGTATTTATTCTTTCTTACTTTAAAATAAAAATACATGAAAAATACACACCAGTTTCCTCAAAATAGTTTGCTCTGCTTTAAGCAGTGAATCCTTTTTGAAAGCATGTCTAGACCACCTGACGAGTTTTGAAGACGAAACGACTGGCCCGTGGATCTTCAGTGCTATCCAGTAGCAAGCGGTAGAGACCAGCTGCAGCTTGTCTAAGGGAACGGGCCCCATGCCAAGGATTGAGTCGAAGAACCAGCACGCCGCTTGGATGACCGTCGGATTTCCGTTCTCACCCTGGAAAAGTAAGTTGAACTGTACATCCGCTGTTGTCTGTGGGTATCCTACAGAGAATAATAGTGATAATAGTTTCGAGTTTTGCCGCCAAAATGAAAAAAATGGCGGTGTCGATTTTGTATTATTATCCAAATGGGATTCGTCTGTAGTTGTGTGTAATACTAAACATTAGGTTACTAATGTTTAGTATTACACACAACTACAGACGATGGATTAATTATATGAGTCTAGGCAAATCATACAAAGTTGATACTGGTGGATTAATTATATGAGTCTAGGCAAATCATACAAAGTTGAAAATCGCAATTTTTGGCTTACGCTTCAAAACTCCTAGGTATAGAAGTTCTAATAAAGTTTAATAATAATAAACGCTTTCACAATCACAACTAGAACAAGAAACACAAATTTCAGAGAGAAACCTTGTGTTCCCGCCGGTAATCGAACCCCTGCTCAGAAGACGAACGCGCATCCAACTAGCCAACGAGCAGTTTATTAGGGCATGAGTTGACTATGACTGGACCTGTCTCTTGCTAGACACGTATAAGGCGTTTTGCCATTTTGAATTTCCCATGTATTTTTAAAATTTTATTTATTAAATTTGCAAATAAAAGTATTTAAAAAAATATATATTTGTGTAATTCTATATCAATAAGGTTCAAAAAAATCATTCATCATCCCTTTTGGTCTCTATGGTTGAAATGAAATCCCAAGAGGTTTCATATTTTAAAAATAACCCTGTATATTATACTAATACTGAACTGCCCGTTGGCTTAGTTGGGTGGCGTTCGCCTTCTAAGCAGGGGTAACGGGTTCGATTCCCGGCGGGAACACAAGTTTTCTCCCCAAGGTAAATTTGTGTTTCTGGTTCTGGTTGCGATTGTGTGTGCGATGTGAATGTTTCCGGCACCCACGACACCAGTCATTGAACTTAGTGTGGGGCTGTGAGTGTGAAAATGTTAATAATCAAAATAACAAAATAATAATGTCATACACACATGTAGGCAGTAGGTACTTATAGGCTGTAACCTAATGTTTTCTATCTTCAAACTAGGTTATGAATCCTCCGATATCACTGGCTTATGTTTTTCCCCTATACTCAATCCACAACGCACAACATTAAACACATACCTATACATAATAGCACTGATAGAATATTTCATTCTGTCCGTTTATAAGAATAACTTTAAAGTTACAGTATTTGCAATGGAGAACAAAGCTGTCACCATAGGACTCTGGACAGACAAAGAAGTGACACAATAAGTTTTTCTTATTATATTTAGATCCGCCACCTCTGGGTTGTGACTGAAAATCAGCGCCTATTGGCAATAATGCTGAGTCACGACCCTTTTGGCACTTTTTTTACTTATGCTTAATTACCTTTATAAGCTGTTTTTTATAGTCTATTTCATGTTTTTGTTGTTTGTGTATCTTATCCTTAGTGCCAAATAAATGTATTTCATTTCATTTCATTTCTTGCTGGAAAAGGATGGTGTCGTCTAGGCAGCGGTGATATAGGCTTAAGGGTGTTTACAGTTTCACCCCCCATCACCATGATCACCGTAAACATCGTCTTTTGTGGTGTTAGGTGGGATGCGACAGCGCTCCGCACTCATCGTGAAGAAGGCTTCCGAATAAAGCCGAAACAATTATTGTCGATCTAGACATCGATGACGCGTGGAATATTAGGCTTTTATAACGAGGAGGGTGACACTACCTATGTACTGAGTTAAGTGCCAAATAAATGTATTTCATTTCATTTCTTGCTGGAAAAGGATGGTGTCGTCTAGGCAGCGGTGATATAGGCTTAAGGGTGTTTACAGTTTCACCCCCCATCACCATGATCACCGTAAACATCGTCTTTTGTGGTGTTAGGTGGGATGCGACAGCGCTCCGCACTCATCGTGAAGAAGGCTTCCGAATAAAGCCGAAACAATTATTGTCGATCTAGACATCGATGACGCGTGGAATATTAGGCTTTTATAACGAGGAGGGTGACACTACCTATGTACTGAGTTAGTATTACCATGTATTACCCCAGTGGCGGATTTACACATTTGCCGCAAGTAGGCTACTCAAATTTTACCGCCCTTTCCGACCTGTACAATCCTAGTTCAAAATCATATTAATTACAATATTTTTGTCAATTAAATATTACGATTCCCAAGTCATAAAATTACAATTTCATTAAGAAAGTTGGTGTAATTAGGACGATAGTGTGGGCTCTATATTACACCACCTTTGCCCCAATTAGCATGAATATGTACTAGGTAAAAAAAAGATAATCCCAAATTTGCCGCCCTTAAAATCTGCCGCTCAAGGCTCCAGCCTACTCAGCCTGCTGATAAATCCGCCACTGTATTACCCTACATAGTTTGGTATTTTATCTCCTACCAACAATGGCGATGGCGATCAAGTTTTAGCCTAGTATCCGATGTACGTAATAAGTTTACATTATCTAATATTAAAAAATCAAACCGTTCATTTGATTGTGATCAAACTTTGTTGAGTTATTGTTGTTGTTGTTGTTGCAAGCAAATGTATCTGGTCCAAAAAAATTGGAACAGTTAAATAAAATTTTGGACAGGATTACGTGTGTGAGATTATTTTTTATGTAATTCAAAAACAAGCCGAATACGTCGTTGCCTCGTCTATAGTTCAAAATTCTGCCCGGCAAAGCATTGCACGTGTCACCCTGAGATGTTAGATATTAAATCACTAGCTCTGTTCACTGGAAACATTGCGCTTCAATCCGAAATATAGTAGGTAAGTAATGTGTGCACACTAATGCTAGAGTTTGAATGTCTGGAAATGGTGTGGTATTGCCGCAAGCGGACTCTGTAAAAGAATCCTACCACTACCACCTACCCATTGCTATTAAAGTACTAGGCAAACATAAACAGTAAAGAAGTAATAATTTATTTATCATTAAATTGTTAAAGTAGGTACCTACTAGGCAATTAATGAATGAAGTTGTACAGCGTAGTAATGGAACTCATTGCTCTCGTCTTTGTTCCTCGAACGGTATAATCTGGAAATCTTCAGGTCAAGAGTGAATAGGTATCTTCTAGGCAAGCATGCTACATCTTCGACTACATCATCGCTTTCCATCAGGTGAGATTGCAATCAAATGCTTGCCTATCGAGCATAAAAAAAAGTAATAATTAGGCATTAAGTTATTAAAGTACTAGGCAACCATAAACGTGAAAGAAGTGCACTTGCAACGCATGCCGGGTACATCTAGTATTAATATAAAATAGTTCCTACCTTTATCAAAGAAAATGTTGAAATATTGCATAAGTTTATTTAACAAGATTATGTGTTGTATAATACTTACATACTTAAAAGAAACATTTAAACACCGCTGTATTGTTTTATCGGTGTTTAGTGGCCTGAAAATGACCTATTATCTTTGTTTTATCTTTTGTCTGTAGGTACTCACTAATTAAGTAAATACCTACAACTTTGCTCGTTTGATCTTAGAGATGATAGTTAACAGTGCCCACGCATGAGGCCTGATTGTTTTTCAATACACAACCCTCCAACTAGAGATGAAGTTATAATGAAGCTTGTAAATAGCCGATGTGAGATCTAGCTACTCGAGCAGTGGTGATGCAGTTTGTACTACCAACACAACTACAAAAGGAAGATCGATAAAGAATATAGATACTAAAGAAGATAGGTATTTGTAAAATATAGACCGTTTTCGAGCGTTAAGTTTGACTGGATATTTTGTCTACTTTTTTTTGTATCCTCTATCATATCCACGGGCCAATTGCGTGTACTTATATCCTAAAACTAAACTAAACCTATAAACATCTATGCAGCAAAGACCTACTCGTAAATTAAATACAAGACATCGAGCTTATAGGTAAGCTCAAGCCCACTATCAGTAAGTAACGTTCCTATCATACTGGCGGCATTGCCTCTGAATTTAAATCACGCGTCGCCTCAACCTGGACTCTGATAGATTTTTGATAATTAAACGCAAGCAAAGCTTTAAATAAAACCGACTTCACCGTTTTATCTTCGGATGATCAGATTTAACGTATTAAACACGCATTATTGACAATAACTCAAAAACTAGTCATCAGATCTTGACCAAATTTAAATGAGACTACATGAAAAGCACCAGCTTTCAAATAAAAAATTAATCATCTAAATCGGCGCACAAAGAAAGAAGTTATGAAGTAACTTTTAAAGTCGGTTAAAAACGAGAAC
Source organism: Lomographa bimaculata (assembly GCA_948107665.1). Taxonomy (NCBI): domain Eukaryota; kingdom Metazoa; phylum Arthropoda; class Insecta; order Lepidoptera; family Geometridae; genus Lomographa; species Lomographa bimaculata. The sequence goes on along the minus strand of OX403604.1, from coordinate 7,326,701 downwards.
ATCATCAATGTAGTCCACAGAATACGCATTATTGAGGATAAATTAAAAACTACTTGTCAGATCTTGATCAAATTTAAATGGGACCAATTGGAAATCAACAACTATCAAACAAAAAAAATTCATAATGGTTTCACGTGAAACGAAGTTATGAGGTAACACACATAATTGTGAAGTCGGTAAAAAATATAATGAGCTCCCGGTACTCACGAGCCCAGTGTCACAACACCAAACTAGGCTCAAAAAATACAACATTTTGTCTACTTACATTTATTTTAATAAGCCAATTGATAAGGCATGAGCGCATATGGCTTTGTAGCGTCGGTACAGCGATGGGCATCCTCTCTACTGTTAACATGTGTCCAAATACGGAATCGGCGTAGTCTCGATTCACGCAGTCAGTGTAACACTTCATCCCTGGAAATTATACTTTGTGTAAAGTATTATTTGAATCTACCTATTTAAAGTTTAATTAACCTAATATTTCTAATCTACTTTAAATATATTTTATCACAAAATAATGTTTCCGATTCGATATGTTATAAATCTATCGGATTATCTCTACTGCATGCGGTGAAAAATGTGAATTTAGGGACATAATAACGAAACCAAGTAAGTGTGTAAGTACTATTCACATTAAGATTTACAATAGTATCATTAGTTATAATTATAATAATTAAAAAAAAAACTTTTATATGTAAAACTTCCTGTCACTAACTACCTACCTGTTTAGTTGAACTATAACTACATTCAGCAGAATTTGATTACCGATAAAATTGTTTGTACAATCAACAATCAACAATAAACTATACAGTAAAGTACCTATTTGTGAGATGGCGGGAGAACACTTATATCCTACACACAGGACAACCTAGTTAAGAGTTAGGGTTTATCCATGTACACAACAAATACCTGATCAGCTTAGTTTATTATGGGGGCTGAGTCACCCACGTCCGTAAGAGGATACCCCTTAAGTCTGACTCCCTACACGTGGTCCCCGGGTGGTGCTAATCAGGTGACATTTGAGAGGTGGTAGAGCATTTTGTGAGTTGCTCGCCTGGCTTGTTACCAAAGTAGCTTATCACCATCAAGTTGAAAGTCTGCCGCCTAGCCAAATACGGTGTTCCGGCAGTTATCCTTGAGAGCCTGCGTATTCCAGGTCTAGTGTGTTTACCAGCTTCGATCACATCGTCACTTACCATCAGGTGAGATAGTGGTCAAACACTAGCCAGTCACAAAAAAAAAAAAAAAAAAGAGCCTGCGTATTCCAGGTCTAGTGTGTTTACCAGCTTCGATCACATCGTCACTTACAATCAGGTGAGATAGGGGTCAAACAATAGACTGTCACAAATAAAAAAAAAAAAAATGAACCACCTGTATGAGCCAAGTTATAATATAAGATGCTGTGTGACACTATTGTGTGTCAACACAATAATGTTCCTACTATTACTATAGCTAGTACACCGAGTGTTACAAATTAGTTAAGTTTTTGTCCAAATAAAAATATTTTTCATTTTCAATCATAAACGTAACCTACGTTGGGTAAAGTCCATAAGATAAATATATAATTTTATCTTACAGAGGCAAACTATGTATTGTTTAAAATTACTTTGTTACTAATGCCTCAATGCCCGTTTCTTTATTGCATGAACGTCATTAAAAGTAAGTGTCTACAACTTAAGAGTGAATAGGTAGGTGTTTTCTAGGCTACGTCTTTGGCCGCATCGTCTTTTTCCATCAGATAAGATTTGATATGTTACCTAATGGAAATGTTTGCCAATTTAGAATAAACAAAATTGTAGATAATGGCATTTTTTTCTTATTTTATTTATTTATTTATTATTATTTATTTTATTCGTGATAGTCAAACTTTTGACCACTATCTCACCTGATGGTAATATGTTATTTTTAACGTAGACGTTATCAAAAGCAATGCTTGTTTTGTAATTTACTTTTTTTAATAATAAAAATACGTCAAAACACAAATTTCCAACATTACAATTATGTATTTCTAGCTGCGCCCCGCGGATTTATCCGCGTCAATCCCGGACCTGCCTGAATCCCGGGATAAAAAGTAGCCTATGTATAAGATAATCCATTCATAACAAATTTCATCAAAATTGGTCTAGCCGTTTGTAAGTGACGAAGTAACAAACATACAGACACACTCACAAACTTTCACCCTTATAATATTAGTGTGATGTGATGTGATAAATTACGATTGTACACTAAAGTGTTCCTTCTACTACATTACTACTACTACTGCTAGTTATACACGTAACACGTATATTGAGTGATACTAATAAGTAATGCTTTGTCCAAATAAAAATTATTATTTCTTTATTCAGTATAAGCATACTTTTCCCCACTATCTCGCCTGATGGTAAGCGACCATGTGGTCGACGATGGAGCAAGCTTGCCTAGAAGATACCTATTCACTCGCGACTTGAAGACTCCCATATTGCACTCACCAGGAAGCAGTTCCATTCCTTTGCAGTTCGCACAATGTATGTCGAAGCAAAACGCTTCGTGCGTATTTGTGGAATATCTACCATATAGCGGTGTCATTATTATTATCATTTATTTCATCAGTGTCAAGTGTCTCTTGTTTACCATAAGATAAATAATAATATAGATTAACCTATACCAAATAAGTTATTACTTACTGATAAATGTATCGTGATAGCTACATATAATTAAAATGTGTACTTTGAACAGATAATAAAATAGATAGATAGATGAACTCTTTATTGTACACCTATTCAAAAAGAAAATAACAGCAAAAATTAAATTGAAAATAACTTAGGCTATTACAATGGGCGGTATCTTATCGCTCAAAGCGATCTCTTCCAGACAACCTTTGGATGGAGAGCAGTTAGCAAAATAATTTTGGGACTGGTGTACTACAGTTCTAAATAAATTATATATAAAAAACAAAGTTATAAATACCAAATATGTAACAAATACATACATAATATACCTACTAGCAATCCGCCCCGTCTTCGCCCGGGTGTGATAAATGAAGAACCGCTCGACCGATTTTGTGCAAACTTCACATAAACCATCTACTAAATAGTCCGCACAAAGCCTAAACATTTGGTTTGGATAGGTGAGCCGATTCTTGAGTTATAAAATAACAATGAAAAGTGGCATTGATTTTTATATATATAAATATATATATATATAGATTAGTTATACATATATGTTAAGTCTTCAGTCAGTTAACACATCGTATAGTACCAATAGATAAACGGCTCAAACGGCTGGACCAACATTGATGAAATTGTATGAAGGTACCGGTCACCCTAGATTAACAACTATCCTTTTTATTCCGGGATTCCCACAGGTCTGGGGCTTACGCGTTAATATTCACGGGATCAGCTAGTTATTTAATAAAAGGGTAATGTAGCAAAATGCACTATAAAAGAAAGACAGGATCTGACAGTTAGCTTAGTTAAAGTCTAATAAATTAAACAGGTACTCACAATAGTCTTCATCCAATGTACCTTCTAACGACTGAAGAGTGAACTGCAACTGACGTTTAACTTTCTCATCCGACTTCCTTTTCTCATTCACCGCGGGAGAAAGTCCTTGCAGTTCTCGGCTGTGCGGTCTTTTCAGACTTCTCTTGACATTTCTCACACCCTTGTGTTCCACAGATTGGATGGACGGCGTCACAGCTAAACTAGTTCCAACGCGGTTTATCCTCCCCTCAAACACAACTTTGTTCAAATCCGTCGGCGTTTCAGATATGCTTCGATACTCTTGTACTGTATTATTCTGTTCAGATTTCGGTACCCTTTTTTTGTTTTTGGGTTTGCCGTCGCTTCTTTTAACGCTATCTTTGAAAACTCTATATTGCCAATCTAAAACCTCATTTTCTTGACGCGTAGTGACGTGTCTCGTATCTATCTTTTGAACTGCTTTACTTTCATCTTTGTTTACTTGGTTTTCTGTACATTGGTTGAGGGTTCTTAGAGGATATCTGACTTCTGTACCTTTATCCTTCTTCTTGATTAAATGTATTGGCAATTGCGGCAGTGGTCTCTTAGGAATAGGGATCTTTGTGTCCGCTTTCACATGATAAGCATTTTCTTTCCCAGACGCCATTTCTATATGTATGTAGCTCTTTAGCTCTTTTGAATTTCACAAAAAACACTTAATTATATTAGTAAAATTAATTTTATATGCGATCACGACCAGCGCGACCGTTAGAATGTATTTACGGGAAAAATATCAATTGTATGTACTTCGTAACCTTTAACTACCCTCATCTTGTTATTTTCTCCAAAATCCTCAATTCCTACCTCAATGGAAGAAAAAAAAGACGTTCCATTTCACTTGCGATTAAAATATGCATATTTTCTATATTATTATATATTTACACATTCATGAAAAGATTATTATTAAAAGGAGGTCTTAAAGCGATATTAAAACAAATCATTAATTGAAATAAATAATTTAATCTTACATAAACCTATCATACATTACAATAACAATAAATAATAACTTATCATAACTTAGGTCTAAGCTGTGTACTTTTGTAATTATCAAATGCTTCTGGATTTTTTATTGGAAATCTAATGATTTCTAACACAGCAGAAGAAAAAATGAAGTACAAGGTCCAATGGAAGTTTGCGAGAAAATACTTAAGCAATTAAGCGAAATTATTGATTTTATTTTTGTAGTCTTTGCATTCTACCTGGCATGAAATAAGCCTTTGAATATCTCCAATCAATTCACAAAACTCCTCATAAGCACTTTTAACTTTTGCATCGATTTTGAAAGCTAAGTAAATTCGAGTTTTCAATGTCCACCTAAATTTTAATCTGAGCCCCATGAATGAAGCTTACATACTTTTTTTAAAATTCTTCAATTTTAGGAATAACTTCTTCGAGTTCTTCGTACTTTACACTTAATGCTGGCAGATTTTTTTATTTCTTTTAAATTAGACTAATAGATTTACAAAACAAAAAAACTCTGAGGTGATGTGTCCAGTTTTAACTTTTTTACATGTTATTACTCGACTATATTTTTGACAGGTATGAGTGTATGTTTATCTGTTCCCTCATACATTTTTAACTGCTTATCATAACTTGACAAATGAAGTGTCGTTGGAAGCGTATTGTTTGTCCGCTGGTTCTATTTGTTTCTATTTTGAATATTGCGCCCACTAAAGGGCACGCAGTCAAAAACAAAACATTTTGTTTCGCCTCACCCCCAATATGTTTGGTATCATTGAACTGGATTTTTAAAATGAAGGTAGGTTTTGGTACATAATATTCTTTTCAAACGTGCCGTCTGCGAGATAACCCGTCAAACTCATGAAAACCATTTTCAATTATAGGAAGCCATTTAGAGCTAGTGTAGTCGGTTTTAAGAGCTTTCGATTCTTGTATAATAGATGTAGACACAGATTAAAAATAAAGCTGCTTATTAGAATTCAAAAGGCGTCGGTTGTTCAGGATCGACAACCTTGCCGGCGACGACTACTAGGTTGTCCAAAACGTCTACGATGAAGAATATGAAAGGATGTTCGACGTTGAAGCGTCGCAGTGCTTTGTCTTGAAGAGGCAAGTTCTTGGTTTGCTCTTGTACGGCGTTAGCGGCTGTGGGAAAAATGTAAGCATTAATTATTTTATTGGTTTGTTACCAATTCGACCAAAAAATACTTATGATATTAAAATAATTAATAATATCTTAATCTTGATATTTTATTTATTATTCCTACAAACGAGTAGTAAGAGAAGTTTTTGACTACCGTTACGTAGATAAGTATTATTTACTGACACTGCATTATTTTTATTTTCATATTTATCTTTATTTTTTAATCTGTTTTAGTCGTTTGGCCTTCTCACCTTTTTGGTAAGTGACAAACATTTACCTATCTTGGATTTAAAAATTGTGTACGGATTAAGGAGCAGAATGTCTTATTTTAAAATGACAACTAAGTTTTCATATGCCAAATTCCTAAAATTTTTATGGAGATGTAAAACAACGCAAGGCTTAAATTTTTCTTCAAATACAGGAGGAGGTTCTCAATTATTCGTTTTTTTTTATATGTATATATTTATATCGTAACTTTGTTCTAGGTGAACCGATTTTGACGATTCTTTTTTTATTTGATAGCTGGAGCGTCATTTAAATTTGATCAAGATTTGACCAGTAGTTTTGAGGTATCCTTAATAATGCATTTAAAAATGAATCTGATCAGGGGTTCCGAAGACACAGCGATGAATATTGCGTTTCAATTAATTTCCAAAACTCTGCGAGGAACTAAACTCGGACAAGCGTGACGTACCATCAGGCGAGGGACTTGCTCGTTAGTTTAAAAAAAACATTTAGCAATAGACTTACCTGCTAACTGAGTGGACATGGAATCAGCATTGTCAACCCTGACGGCTACATGCTGAACGAGCTCCTGAACAAACAGACCTTCGTCCGAGGAAACTCCGGAGAGCTCCGCGTCGCGGGTGAAGATGCTGCTTACTCCGAACTGTGGACAAAATATGCATCACAAAACGCTGAAAATAGATATAATATTATGATAATTTATAGATACGTAGTTTATATAATATGATAACAAAGAAATAATAATAAATAATATGGACACGGCACGCATTGTCAGGAGGTTCCTCACTCTGCAGCACTGACCTACCGGTAGCTTTGGCCCTGCCCCGTTGCTGGATGCATACTGGGTTTAGGTATTTTTAACAGTTTTCTTTATATTGTAATATTGCATTGTTTATTACTTCTATAAAAAATATTGTAGAATAAAACCGGCCAAGTGCGAGTCGGTGCACGAAGGGTTCCGTACCATTATCTATAAAAAATCAAGTTTTTTGTATGGGAGCCCCCTTAAATATTTATTTTATATTATTTTTAGTATTTGTTGTTATAGTGGCAATAGAAATACATCATCTGTGAAAATTTCAACTGTCTCGCTATCACCGTTCTTGAGATACAGCCTGGTGACAGACGGACGGACGGACAGCGATCGTATCATATATCGTATCGTAAATCTATTGATTATTTTGGTGGATTCGAGTTACATCAACTATAATTAAAGGTTTTTCATCCAATTTTAACGATATCGTATTTTTGCTTTAGATTTGAAAGATTTTTTTTCTTACTCTGGAAAATTTTGGTGGATTCCAAAATATATATTATACTAGCTGCGCCCCGCGGTTTCACCCGCGTTGATAATGATGAAAAGTGATGATGATGAAAAATAGATGTTGGCCGATTCTCATAGATACCGGATAAGCACAAAATATTTCATCAAAATCGGTCAAGCCGTTTCGGAGGAGTATAGCAACGAAAACTGTGACACGAGAATTTTATATATATTATATAGTCTGACATAGTCTCTTGAAATCACCCATTATTGTTATTCCATAAAATTAGCTTGTTATAATTTTTTCTTGAGTTTCTTAGTTTAACAGTGCTAATTGTTTTGTTTGAAAGGGTATTTAAAACAAATTGGTCTGGTATTAGATGTTAAATCTCTCTAAGCTGTAATTTTACTGAAATACAGTAATGTTTGCATACTTCATGTCTGGCAATGATTGAAGGACAATGTTTCCAGTGAAATTACAAGGCTTATAGAGATTTAACAATTAACATTTCTGGGTGACGAACGCAGTTCTTTGCCGAGCAGGATTTTGACCTAAGTTCTAAACTCTGGGTGGCATTGAACCAGTAATGGATAAGCGTGACGCTTACCATCAGGCGCACGACTTGCTCTTTCGTCACTCAAATAACATAAAAAATGGTGTGTACTGCCCCAGGCGAACTCTGCAGAAGAGTCCTACCACTTGTAGATCCTACCGCTACTAGATCCTACCACTACTAGATCCTACAACTAGTAGATTCTACCACTACTAGATCCTACAACTAGAAGATCCTACCACTACTAGATCCTACCACCACTAGATCCTACCACTACTAGATCCTACCACTACTAGATACTACAACTAGTAGATCCTACCACTAGTAGATCCTACCACTACTAGATCCAAGATTATATGTCGAAAATGTTAGGTATCCAAATTATTAATTATACTACTAGATCTTACCACTACCTCGCAGCAAAAAGTATAGTGAGTAACCACTAACATCCTACGTTACAACATACCTTAGCTAAAGCAGCGATGGGCTTTGTAGTAGTCTCCACGTAGAATGAAGGTATCGAAACTTGCATCTCTTCTTCTCGAAGCATTTCCTGAATTTCTGGCAGGGGTGCTGCTGGTAAGTCGGCTGCGAGACGGATAAGGCCGTCTCGAGAACGAGGAACCACCATCAAGAGTGCGTAGCGGTCACCCTGAGAAAACAAACATTGGTAAATATAAAAATGTTTGGTTCGAAAAAGATTTGCTGCATAGAATTTGGCTTCTGTTTGTTGTTGTTTATTCAAAGAAAAGGTTCTTTTATATCTGTTATAAGCAAACATTCGACAATTATTTCTCCTGATGTTAAGTGACGATGCGGTTGACGATGGAGCACGCTTGCCTAAAAAATACCTATTCACTCTCGACTTGAAGACTCCAAGATTGTACTTATCTGGAAACACAGACTCTGGCAAGGAGTTCAATTTCTTCGCAGTGCGCATAATTATTTATTTAATAGTTTATTGCACAGTTAAAGTGCACAAAAGGAGGACTTAATGCTAAAAGCATTCTCTACCAGTCATCGAGCGGTGGAAAATTAAATGACATGAGGCGTGCCTCAATCAGGGATAAAGAAAATATTATATGTAAATGAAATTTATATCGAATTCGCAATGCAGTCGCAATGCAGTCTGTCTGGTGGTTCTATGATGGAATTGAGACAGAGACACTCTCCGAAAAATGTCCGATAAAATACTTATAATAAAGGGTAATATTCCAAAACATTAACTGCCAAACTTACATCATAAGGCAGCTGGAGAGCCTCGCTGTCTAGTCCAGGTAGGAAGGCAGTCTTGAACAGCCCCTTGGTCTTCATCATGGGTACTTGTTTTTTCTCTGAGCTGGACTTGTAGAAGAGGCCAGGTTCTACCAGATCAAAAGGTTTCTTCCACGAGCCACGGAAGTACATGCCGTTGAAGATTATCATCAGAGAGTTAGATGCTGACTCTGGAATTGAGAGAAAGGCATTATAATAAAAGAAATTACTGATGAGCCCGTTGGCTTAGTTGGGTTGGTGTTCGCCTTTTGGGCAAGGGTATCGGGTTCGATTCCCGGCGGGAACACAAGTTTTCTCCCCAAGGAGAATTTGTGTTTCTGGTTCTGGATGCGATTGTGTGTGATGTGAATGTTTCTGGCACCCACGACAAAATTCATCGAACTTAGTGTGGGGCTGTGAATGTGAAAGTTTTATTAAAAAGCATGCCGGTCGAATTATAATAATCTTGGTATGTTTAACCAGTCTGATTATAAACTTGTTGCAAAATAACTAGTCGTTCGCCCCGAACTGAAATCTCGCGACTTCAAATTCCCTAATAAAGAAAACTCTTTCGATGTTAATTGTTTTTTTTCTGAATAATGTTTATTTGATTTTAGTAGTAGTTGTTTAACTACAGGATATAACGGATATTTTACGTAAGTTTTTTGAGATAGACCCTGAGACGAATTAGATTAAAACAGTGACTTTGGTGGCCTACCAAATTGTTATTTACCGACATGGATTTTTATTAAAAACGGTTTCGTACTCTACTTGCAAAGTTCTTTTTAAAGATACCAGACACGGCCATAAAAAAAATGTTTTGCACCTCTTTTATGACCCCTTTAATATTTCCATTTATTTCATTATTTTACCATTGTTTACTTCGGGCCATAGCTTTACATATTCTCTGAGAAGTTGATGTTATTATCTTGTATAGTTTAGACGCTAAATACCCCTTACAGACGGACGGACGGACATAGAACTGAACCACCCAAGTCAACTTAGATATCTCGTTTAGCTCGATCAATAAACCAGTAAGCGCCTATTTACCTACTAAGTTTGTTGATATTTCTTAATACAGAATTGGACTGAACTGATGAAAGTTTAAACGCCTCCATAAGTTACCGAATTTCTATAAAACGCTGTTTATTCTAATCTTAACAAAGCTCATTAATGTACTGATCTTTTTATTTATCACAAATTAAATTAATTTTGATAATATATTCTAGATTGACCCGACGCGTGACCAAAATGCTGTTACTTATTAGGCTCAACGTATTAGAATCGAGTTCAATACAGAGAGGCAATGCCGCCAGCATGATGGAAATGCTACCCACTGGTAGTGGGCTTGAGCACTTGAGTTACCTATAACCTCGATGCCTTGTAGGTAACATAGGTGTTTGTTTTTTGTTGTATATACAGCAAGCACCTCGAGCACTTGATATAGAGCTGTAAACTCGGTGCCGTGTAAGTGACTTAGGTCCTTTCTGTATAGACGTAAATAGTTTTAGTTTAGATTTAGGAAATATAGGCAATTATTATTGGCCCGTAGAATTTTTATTTATAAAGACAGAATAAATTTTTCTAGACAGTATATCTTAGGTGTATAGTAATGTTTTACTTACTAGAGGCAGATTTCTTGCCAACGCTGTTTACAGACAGGCTTGAAGAAATATCGTTCTTGTCTTGCAAAACCCTCAGGCTCCTAGCATGATTTCTTGCTTCAACAGCTACCATAGTTTCCTCTTCCTCAGTAAATTCTTCTTTCTTTGGTGACGTCTTAACTAGCTTTATCTTCTCTTTGATATTCTTAGCAGGTTTGTATTCAATCTGAGAAACATCCACTTTCTCAGGAGTGTCTTCTACAGCGAAACTTATGTATTTCTCAGTTTCTTTAGGAGGCATCAATTCCGGGATATCGTCAACTTTAGTATCATCTTGCTTCTTGTTAGATTCATCGACAACGTATTCTGTACCAGCATTGGGTTCCTCATCATCATCATCGTTGTGATCAGAATTGTATCTTTCAACAGATCGCACTTCAGTCAAATAGTAATCTTCTAAAATTTTCTTGTAGTCTTCGTTGATTGTGTAGTTTTTGTAGACGTAGAAAAAGTTTTTCAGTTCTGGTTGGTTAAATTTGTACTCGTGGGTATTTTTTAGTCTTTCCATTATGTAGCGGTAAGTTTTTCTGGTTAACGCTGGGTCTGAAGGGAGATGTAGGGCAGAGACTAGTTGTTCTCTCGTGTCTCCTTTAGCACCTTCAGCGAGGATCGCAAGAATGGCGGAGTAGCCCAGTGGAGAGAAAGCGATGTTTTTGTTATCATCAATATAGCCCTAGAATATAAAAGATGCTCATTAAATATAGATGAAAGTGAAAGGAAAATACTGCTTATCAGACACTTGGCGATATTTTACGGCAAAATCAAATTAGTCATTAATAAACACTAGCTGAGAATAAACAACTTTCACAGTCGCGTGAAAGTGTAGCTAATAGAGGTGCGTGAGCGCCTCGGAGTCTAGACTTGGCTGATTTCACCAGCAATTCCTATGTTACTCTTACTATTTGTACACACATTAACGGAACGGTTTGAGAAATAGGTCACATTAAAAGATGTACAAAAGCGAGCTTAAACCTTCATAGATTTTTTTTGAATGTTTAATTTTTTTCATCTCTGATGGGCAAAGAACACAAGAACAAAATGAGCCGTTGAGGAGGAGCCGGTGTTGAGTCACTGGGCCCGTGGGGACCAAGAACTCATTCTATTTTTAATAAATTTATCAGAGCATCTGGTTGCGGCGACGCGTGATCAAAATGCTGGTACTTATTTGGGTCAACGTATTAACAATGCAATTCAGAGGCAATTCCGCCCGCATGGTGGAAACGCTACCCACTGGTACCTATATATTTGTGTACATATAGGTGTATATTTGCTTTAGTTTAATTTTAGGGAATATAGGAAACTAGCCGTGCCCCGCGGCTTCGCCCGCATAGCCTATGTTTTAATCCTAGGTATAATCTATGTGTATTCCAAATTTCATCCAAATCCGTTCAGCCGTTAAAACGTGAAGAGGGAACGATCATACTTACACACACACTTACACACAAACTTTCGGATTTATAATAGTAGTAGGATTGCCCCGAATGGATATAGATATAATAGTTTTAATTTAGTATATACTAACATATATACACATAACATACAACAAATATACCAAAATATAAATATATAATATTATCATACATAAATATAATATAAGATAAAAAGTACAATAGACATACATAAATATAAAATTTACCTGAAAGATTGCGGTGGATAGTTCGTTGGTGGCTTCGCCGACGAAGCTGGTGGTCTGCTTGCTTCGACCCTGGCGCAGCCATCTTGCGCTGCTCAGCCCGATGCTCAGGAAAAGCACTGAAAATAATAAAGGTATATAATAAGCAACGGAAATAATATAAACGCAATAAGCTTCAAAAAACTAGATTCACCACTTTATACCTTGTCAATTTTTGTATGGGACCAACTTGTCCCTATATACAATTGAATTGAGAACTTTACAAAAAAAGGGCATTCCAAATCTGTCCAGCCATCTACGATTCAAAACTTAATAATATAAACGCAAGCAAAGCTTACAAAAACCGGCTGAATCGCTTTGTATTCGGAATCCTTGATTAGATTAAATGAATTAAATATGCATAATTGAGGATACATAACTCAAAAGTTGAAAAGCCAGAAAGAAGTTATGAGGTAACATAATACAAAATCAAATCAAATCAAAATGTATTTATTTGTCAAAAAAATCTTTTTTTTTTCAATTTGACTGTTTTGTAAAAAAAAACATACTACAGTCAAATTGAGGAACTCTTTTTTAAAATTGGTAAAAAAACTTTGAATACTTGATAGATTGCATGATAATGGGGGAGAGGCTACATATATTAAAGGAGATTAACAAGTTTTTAAACTAATATAGTCATAGAAATTTTATTTTTATTATAACTAAATGTTTAAACGTGAATACTAATTGATCGAAGGGAGATATTATCGAAGTTGAAGTGGTTCAGTTAATTTTATTTATATAGCATTAGCCATGCTAGGCAGAGCTATAGTGATACATTTAGAAATTAATTGATTAATTTCGTCGCTTCAGGCGGAGCTTGAGTAGCTCAGCGGTTAGAGCAATAGGGCATGAGACCCTATGGCCGCGGGTTCAAATCCCGCCTCAAGCGATAATTTTTCCTTTCTAAATTTATCACTGTGGTTCAGTTACTTTATCAATCCGTCCATCCGTCTGTCAAGTGCAAGCAAATAAGTTAGCTATGGCCCATAGGCAAAAATGGCAATTAAAATGATATAAAAAAAAAATAAGTGGGAGGCCATAGGTACATGTAAATGGGGGGCAAAATTTATTTCAGTTTTATTTCTGTCTTAGTCGGATATTATAGAAAAGAACTTAGCAAGTACAGCATGATACCGTTTTTTTAATCTATGTTGGTAAATAACAACTTGATAGGAATTGTGTAAAATCAGTGACTTCTGTCACGGATTTAACACAAAATTGCATATTACTTTGTACCCATGTCTGCCAAGCCTGCATATTTATTATATATAAAAACATAAACATAAACGCTTTCACACTTACAGCCCCACACTAAGTTCGATAACTTGTGTCATGGATACCGGAAAATTCACATCACACACAACCAGAACCACAGTCACAACCAGAACCAGAAACACAAGTTTTCCCTGAGGAGAAAACTTGTGTCTCCGCCGGGAATCGAACCCGATACCCCTGTTTAGAAGGCGAATGCCATCCAACTTAGCCAACGAGCAATTAAACGCTTTCACACTCACACTCACAGCCATACACTAAGTTCGATGACTTGTATCGTGGATGCCGGAAACATTCACATCACACACACAGTCACAACCTGAACCAGAACCACAAATTCCCTTGGGGAGAAAACTTGTGTTCCCGCCGGGAATCGAACCCGATACCCCCTGCTTAGAAGGCGAATACCATCCAACTAAGCCAACGAGCAATTCGAAACTGAATTTTAAAAATAATTAACTTCATTATTTTTTATTAGACCCAGACAGTTCAAAGCAATCTAATATGCAATAAACATGTATTTATTACTGAAAAAAAGATGTGCCAAGTTATTTACGTACCTACATACAACAAGTTTGACGAGATTTAATAGAAGGCAGCCAATTTATTATTTAATTTCTCATTGGATTAATCTTTGACGTTTCAAAAGCATATTTCGTATTTTAGACGTCGGTAAAAAACCGACTTCACCGCTTTATCTTCGGAACCTTGATCAAATTCAATGTATCAAATGCATTATTGACGATCACTCAAAAACTACTCGGGTCTTAACCAAATTTAAATGGGACCAATGGGAAAACACCAGCTTTTAAATAAAAAAAATCTTCAAAATCGGTTCACGTGGAAAAGAAGATACTTATGAGGAAAAACACATAGATAGATAGATAGATAAACTCTTTATTATACACCAATTAAAAAAGAAAATAACGGCAAACAATTACATTGGGGGCTGAGTCACTCACGTCCGTAGGAGGATACCCCTAAAGTCTGACTCCCTACACGTGGTCCCCGGGTGGTGCTAATCAGGTGACATTTGAGAGGTGGTAGAGCATTTTGTGAGTTGCTCGCCTGGCTTGCTACCAAAGTAGCTTACCACCATCAAGTGGAAAGTCTGCCGCCAAGCCAAATACGGTGTTCCGGCAGTTATCCTTGAGAGCCTGTGTATTCCAGGTCTAGTGTGTTTACCAGCTTCGATCACATCGTCACTTACCATCAGGTGAGATAGTGGTTAAACACTAGCCTGTCACAAATAATAAAAAAAAATTAAAAAAAAACATTAAAAATAACCTAGGCTAGTACAATGGGCGGTCTTATCGCTTAAAGCAATTTCTTCCAGACAACCTTTGGATGGAGAGGAGATAGCAAGATAATTTTGACACATAAAACTCCGAACCAGTATACTTCCAATCAATGAGAATCTTAAGGGGATGGTATACGTCAATGCGAGCACCTTTTTTAACCACAGGCAATTATCCCCCTTACACTTATGCACGTAAAGGTGTATATTGCGTGAATTACATCGTGGCGGTTACGCTGGCGGTCTTTGATTATTAATGGTTTTATTCAAATTTCGTGAAAATGCGCCTCAAATTAAAAAAAATAAGCTAAAGACATAATTTGTCTAGTAAATATACGTATATGAAATAACTTTCACTGTGTTTTGATATAAAATGGCGGAACAAAATGGTTACAAAAACACAAATTGATGTTATTTGCATGATATTTGATATTTATTTCCTTTATATTTACGAACGTTATGAATATTCTAAGAAGAAGGCATCATTTATCAGATCACTTAAATTACGACAAATATTTTTATTAATCTGGTTTTATTATGAATACCGAGTAAAACGGTTACAAAAACACGCATTTTAGTTGAAATTCTGGTATCGTCACCTTAAATACTTTCGAATCCGGCTTCAAACTATAACAACTAAGAAGAATATCCTGTCACCGTTTGTATAAACAGGTGCTGCCATCGACGAGTCTATAACTTTTTAATTATCAGGTTGGAAACCTGTTGATCATTCGAAAACAACATGAGTTGACCGAATGACCGGCGCCCGAACAAGGTCGCCGACGACACATGCAACCATAGAAATACCAGTATCTGCGAATATTTCCACAGATAACGCATCAGTCTCTACAATAAAACACACGTACCCACAGATTGTGTAGCAGTTTCCTTGAAAACCGAGAGATTAAGGCAGTGGTGGATTCAGGATTGTCTTCTGAGAGGGGCTTGACCAAGATGATAGTAGATTTGCTGCTGTTGCAGCAATTAATATCACGAGACAAGATTTGTCATGGTAAAACTTAGATACTCAACCATTTATTGCAATAATGTTTACAAAATAGATAACACTTTATAAGTAAACACATGACCCTATTAGGGTATGGCAGTAAGGCTGGGAGTGTACGGGCCGATCTATTAGATAATTGTTTTTTTTATAAATATTACAAAACAATGCAAGAAGCACAAAGATGGAATTTTTTATTTATCATTAAAATAATCTTGTAGCGGGTAGTAACATTTATCATTTAGGTTTTTTTTATGAATGTTGATTGTTTTTGTTCGGGAGTGTTTATATAAGGATGGGAGGGCTTGAGCCCCTTAGCCCCTGCCCTAAGTCCGCCACTGCATTAAGGAGTAGTATACAGGTATACAGGTTCGGATTCCGGATAGTGGCGCCGACATTTTTACGATTTTGGCCTTAATAGGTATCCTCGTTTGGTAGCTGTTTTTGGATACGGAAAAGTTCAAGCAAGTTCAAGAGGATCCGCCATTCCTAACAATTTTTACGGCGCCAACATTCTTAGCACTAAACACTAATAAGTTTGTTTTTGAATCCAAATGAATATACAGAAATCAGGTACAATTTAGTGTCGCTAGGACTAAAGTAAACAAAAGAAGAATTATGTCAGTAAATGTATGACTTCCCAACACACTTATCAAAATAATATTATTTTGACTTTAACCTTGACGGCTTGTTTAAGTTGCATCAACTTGCATGGGCTTTATGAAAGCTTCTGGTATATTTTTGGAGCAAAATTAAAACAAAAGAATAAACCCAGATCAGTTATATATAATATAGCAGTTCGTTGGCGGTAAGTACTAGATTCAAACAGACTAACGTTCATATCAGGGGGCACTGCAATATGGTGGTATTTTTCTGCTCCTTTTGTTTTCTTCCAAGAAAAGCTGAAGACCGTTGATCTGATATCGAGATGTAATGGGTCTCATTATTAAAATGTGAATGTTTTTACTGTGTGGTTCCCAGTTGGCACAAATTTATTTAAGCAGGGGCAAATCGGACAAGCTATTTACTCACCATACATTAGAAAGAGATAAAAATACATAAATCAGAGCCACGTCTCACTCACCATAGCAATAAATTGTTAAAATTCGCTGGGCGTGAAAACTGTACATTTTAAAATTAAAATGGGTTCCATTCATTTAAGTATTTCAATTACCTAAAGAGTGTAATAATAATTAAACGCAAGCAAAGCTTAAAAAAACCGACTTCACCGCTTTATCATCGGAACCTTGATCAGATTTAATGTATAAACACGCATTATTGACGATAACTCAAAAACTAGAGATCAAACCTTGATCAAATTTCAATGGGACCACATAAAAAGCACCAGCTTTCAAATAAAAAAAGAATCATCAAAATCGGCTCACAACGAAAGAAATTATGAGGTAACTTTTGAAGTCGGGTAAACGAGAACATCGTCAAAGTACGCATTATTCGTCACAAAATAGACATTATTGACGATATTTCAAGAACTACTGATCAGATCTTGATCAAATTTAAATGGGACCAATAAGAAAGCAACATATTTCAAACTAACAAAAATATACAGTCGACTTGAGTACCTCCTCTTTTTTTGGGAAGTCGGTACAAATATGTTTTATCTCTTTTAGAACCGGTGTAAGAATTATAATTATTAGAATTATAAAAGACCCAACTTAGACAAATAATTATATTGAGAATACTTTCATCAATCATGTTTCTGAATACCATTTATTTAGATTTTATCCTCAAGTATATAGTGTCCAAATATGAAGCCTTTACTTTTTGTCTAATACGACTAATTCTTAGCGGCTCAACAAATATGCACAGCGTAGTCAAATCGTTGTATCTAGAAGTAGTCCTAGAAGACAAGCAAGACAAACCCCGGATGTAAGGTATGGCCAGTCGGTTCAGCTAACGGTACTGACAAAGACTAAACTGACTACTGATGCATGTTTAAATTCAATGTGACCTGCAAACGGGGTTAAAGATTATTTAAACATTTCGATTGAGGAAGGCTCTGTATGTAGGCCGCAGCAGTTCGATTCAAGTAACGGTACTCTACAGATGCATGTGCAAGCCTTGTATATACATTTTTAGGTAGCTAAGCAGTGTGAGCTAAATTGCACTTTACTATGTTGTTTTGAAAGTCGATTTTTATTGATCGAGCGAAGCGAGGTCTCTAAGTTGACTTGGGTGTTTCTGCAGTTTTTCCGTCCTTCCCTCCGTCCGTCCGAGGCATCTGTCAGAAGCATCTAGTAACTTAACCATACAAAAAACTTCAAATTGTCAGAGAACATGTAAAGTTACGGCCCAAACTGGCCCAAAGCTAGAAATGGCAATAAAAATTATATATACATAAGCGGGTAGTAAATTATTTTTTATTTTATGATCTACCCTCCGACCCTGGCTGTCCCAGGAGCAAAGGAGCCCAATATACTAGCAACATGCCTGCGTATTCCAGGTCTAGTGTGTTTACCAGCTTCGATCACATCGTCACTTACCATCAGGTGAGATAGTGGTCAAACACTAGCCTGTCACAAATAAAATCAAAAAAAAAAAGAACATTGTCACTCTGGATAGCAATAACTATTCTTTTCACTAGACACGATCCGGAGCTAGGATTGAAATATTGAAATTTATTTATATATTTGAAGATAGACGCCCCAGTTGGCGCAGTGGAACTCTGTCTGCACCTTTGGGTCCTAGATTCGATTCCCGGCGCAATTTTCCTTGCCAAGGTCCACTTATGCTTCTGATTCTGGGTGTGATCGTGTGGGAGTAAATATTTACCATGATGCTCCAAACAGTGTTCCAGTAGCCATCCTTGAGAGTCAGTTTCTATTCTACCTAATAGTTGATAGAAGCTCGATTAATCGGAACAACGATCGAACGGTTAATCGAACGATATCAGTTGAATTAGTTGTATTGAGGCAGGTTCGGTAAGTAGGCCGAAGCAATGGGTTCAATTTAACGGTACAAACTTTACTAGTTGTCTTGATACAATACAAAATAAATATAATATGTAGTTTAAAAAAACTAAAAAACACGCTTTATAAATATAAAAAAAATACATATTTTTTTGTCCTGGGTTCGATTCCCGGCAGACGACCCAGTTGGCGCAGTGGACAGGTGTCTGCCCTCTGCGCCGTGGGTCCTGGGTTCGATTCCCGGCAGGAGCACAAATTCCTTCCCAAGGGATATTTGTGCTTCTGGTTCTGGGTGTAATGTGTGTGCAATATGAATGTTTCCGGGACCCACGATACAAGTCTTTGAACTTAGTGTGGGGTTGTGAGTGTGAATGCGTTTTGTTTGTTTTGTCATCGGTCCTCGATAAGTCTACGAAGTCTAAATGAAATCTGACGGTTTGAAGTGGGACAAAATCAAGACCAAAGGAGTTGGTTACAAACAAACATACAGATGAAGCTAATAAAAGCGTGTTAATTACTCTTTATTGCACCAAATAAGGTAAAAAAAAACAATCATATCTATGTACAATGTCCGGACTTATCGCTAAAAGCGACCTCTTCCAGTCAACCATTGGAAGGGGAAAGAGAAAAAATATAAGAACGCGAGTTGGTGTTGTAAATAGATGGAACTGCTGTAGAACTGCCTAGCTTAGTTGGATTTTCCGGCACCCACGACACAAGTCATCAACTCATCACTCAACTTAGTTTGGGGCTGTGAGTGTGAAAGCGTTTATGTTAGATATCTATACATATATACAAATATACGATCGCTATCTGTTGCTAATACCCTGTTGCTATGCTTAACATACTTATAGTTTGCCCCAAACTGAGACATCACGGCCAAATTTTATCTTGTGAAAAATATTTGACGTAATTTTTTTCCAAATAATTTTTCTCAGTTAATTTAATGCTAGATACTTGCCACATTTGAGTTTATTGGCGCCGATTGTCGGATTAGTTTATTTATTCGCGTGTAGCTCACGCGAAATTTGTAGAACCTAGGGTGCTTCACCAGTTTTGTATGCGGCATCACATCCGTCTTTTTGAAGTCCGTGTTTTTACCATAGACAACACGGGTTCAACCACACGGCCTTTAATTGTAAAAACAAAAAAAATGCACATATAGTAAATCTATTGAAGCGAGAGAGTATAAATATTTAAAAGGTGCGAGCGAGAGAGCAAATCAGCAACTGTTAAAGTAAGTGAACATAAACGGTCTGTGCATTACAGACTTGGCCGTAATTATACCTCATCATGGAGTTAAGTGATTCTGATTGCTGGACCATATAACTACACAATCTTTGCAGCAATGTGCAGCAAATTCCACTTAGAACAGAATGCAGTGCATAAAAACGTAAAAATACCTTAAAGTTAAAAAATAATAATATTTAGAAGCATAGTACCAACGACAAAAAAACGGTGACGAAGACACGACAGAAATTAAACTTTTGTATCGCAGGGAAACATTGTTTTGGATAACTTCAAAGCCTCCTATAAGAAGTTCCACTTTTTGAAGTGGAACTTCTTATAGGAGGTCAATTAAATGAGATCAGAAAAAAAAAATGTGACGACATCAAAAACAATAATGATATACTTTTCGACTACTATTTCATTGGTTTTTGTTGCAATTAAATACTGGTTCACCACAATTTCATTAGATTTTCGTACATGCAATTGTTATTCTTTTATTTTTTTACTGGTAAGTATTGCTAGTTTTAATTTGATTTCCCAATTTTTATTATTTGCTCGGTTTTCAGTTTTGACTATTAAATATTAATGTATCCAGATTTACATATTCTGTTTAATATCCTATTGATTTTTCATAATCATTGACGTTTCTGCTAATAATATAAACTAGTGGCTTTTTTTCCAAAAACGAAATCGACAAAAATATCTATTAAATTATCGAACCTGCTCACAAAATTTCACGAGAATCGGTTGAGAAATGCAACTGGAAATCCGGACATACGAAAGCCATTTTGTCCAAGCTAAAACGGAGACAAAAAGTTTAATTGGTTCGATCGATCTAAACACGCGTTCTTGAGTCCTCACCAGAAAAAGATTCCTTGATCCAATCGGCTATGGACAATTAACGCTTTCACATGAATAGTAAAACTTTCCTAGTTTTTCAATTAATGATAATACAAAGATCCAAAAAAATCAAACCACGACATATAAAAAGAACTGTCCAAACATAATTTTAGTATTCTATGTATGGATAATAAACATTGGGAAATAATTGCAGCAAAGAATGTCCATTCTCCTGAGCCCAGAGCGCCCAGACCAAACTGACAGACTATTTCTAGACAGTTATTTACAACGCCTAAGGCTCGTTTCCTATAAAAGCCAGTCTTCAATACCTGAAGCTGAGAATTCCAGTAAAGTAAAGCACGACTCACAGCGGTGAACGTACCGTGCTGACCTTACTATTGTATCGCGTGTGTACCGTCAGCAAAAACCGTAAAGAAGATACTGTTGTTATGAATATAATGGTTCTTCCTGATGAATGTGAGCGTGAAATGTACGGCAGAGTACGTTTGCAACGGCTTGATTTTGTATAGCCATGTTTGGGAGAAGATTTGAATTTCAAAGAAACAATCTGTAACAAATTGTTCTTTTGAAAAATGTATGCGTGTACCTAAATATGCTTTTAATAACCATGTCGTCGACAATTCATATAAATAAATAGAGGGGTATTTAAGATTTTGGGTTAATGCATTAATTTAAATTTTTTAGTAAGACCTTTATTATTACTGTAACACTTAGTTCATTTAGTTTTACGACTATCTTCTGAATGCTATATCTTTTATATTCCATACAAGCAAGTGTAAACAAGTTCTATACAAGTTAATCGCCGCGCCGCGCCGGATGTCATACAAAATTTCGACAGTCAATTATTTCGAAAAAATATATTTCGGCAAGTCATTGCTTCGACAGATCATATATTCAACAAGGAATAGTCCGACAGAACTAACTTCGACAACGCACACTTTAGAAAGACCACTACTTCGACAAACCTGTGTTTATTTATTTATTTATTTATAACAACTTATTTGTTGGTATTTAAGGTTGATATTATATCATTTAGAGGTCAGGGGTTTCGGGTGTTTTACAAATTACCCTGTACATAGGTAAATACATTTTGTATTGATAGATACGAACAGTATTGACATCTGTTTAGGTATCGAAAGACACCAAACTTGAGCATACTGTTTATGTAAAGCAAGAAAAGCGTCGCCGAATGAACTGACCCTTGAGTAACCCCTAAAACAAAGGCCGCACTTCCAAAGAAACATAGAGAGTTTGTTTTTGTGTCATCAATCTCTCATCAATGTCTTATTTGTGCTTATTATCAACACATTCCCAGTGCAAATAACAAAACCTTTTTACGCACAATTGTTTTTATTTATATAAAGGCGTATAGAACTACAAAGAAAAACTAAGTCTAAAAATAGCGTAGATTGTTTTAAAATCTCTTGCAACTTAGTTGTTCGGAACTATCTAGCATATCATGTTATTAGATAGGCATACCAACGGTACTTCAGCTCTCTAGCAACAGTGCACTGAGAAAGTAATCCAACACGATGCAACGCAGAAAATGTTCTAGTCAAGTTAGTTTCGAGGCAAATGGAAACTTGGGTGCACTTCTCAAACTCAGTGCCTCAATGTAAGTATTCACAGAAAGATGTTATCTATGCCTAAACCATGTCGTTGGTGTACTAAACATTTTTATTTTCCAACAGAGTTTTTTTTAAATAATTGTTTTGAGCCAATTTTTAGCTAATGCTGTTTTATTTGCTGAAATTTTAATGGACATCATTATTATGGTCACATGCTTGACTATCGATCGTAAAAAGATAAAAAAAACGAACACAAATCGAAGCTTTATAGTATACTTCTTCAAAACAACTGAATGTCATTCATGTCAAGACGAAAAATTCGACGTGGTTACGATTTAACGTAACAAAAGATCACCTATTGTAAATGTTTATGGGGAGGTATCTAAAACAATGTTAGCACCAGAAACATGGCAGTCAATTCTATTTAACCCTCAACAAAAACAGGGGTGTTATAAGTTTGTAGTGTCTTGTTTGCATCCGTATGTCTGTTGTGGCATTGCAGCTCCCAAACGGCTGGACTGATGATATAGTTTTATTAGGTGACCTAATCTAGTGTGTTTTAGCTATGCTTGGTGAAAATCGGTGCAGCCGTTTTCCAGATAGAGTCGGGAATATTTACAAAAACATTTTGCCACTTGTTTGAGACTGAGAACCTAGTTCTCAATTAATATTTTCAATGTTCGGAATTGAGTCCGGGGAGCCATGCTCACAATTACATTCTATTGTACTATAGCGGTAGCGGTCTATTAGATTAAGTTTTGTACATATTTATATCTAGTTATAGTTATTTTTGGTTAGTTTTAATTTAGTGTAACATAATTATCTTATGGTGTGCAATAAATATATTTGAATTACATGAGTTAATTCCACCATGCCCATTTTACCATCTAACAAGCAGACAAACTGACAAACGTCATCCATTTATGGTTGACATACCTCCAGTTCGCTCGAAGCGGTTTGCTTCTACGTTCATCATCCGTACAGCGAAGGAGTGGAACTCAATGCCTGCGTCATTGTTCCCTGAGGGGTATAATCTGGGAGTCTTCAAATCAAGAGTGAATAGGTATCTAGGCAAGCATGTCACATCTTCGACCGCATCGATAGTGGTCAAATGCTGCATAAAAAAATAAATAAAAAATATATCATTTTTTTGGTATTTCATAAAACCAGTCATTGTCACCAGTGACAGTTCAAGTAAGAGAGTAATGATCCAGTCACTGTCAAGTCATCCCTTAGTAAAAAGGTACAAACTTCACTAGAACTTCTATTGTACTATTATTATTCTGTACACTTCTGTAATCTATTCTACTATCATTTATTCTGCAGCACAGCTTTGTTATTAACGTAAATGTGATAGCGCACGATCGACCCACTTTTGTACAAGACACTCTGTTAATGCAACTACAAGCAGGCTGCTATAGGCATTTGTAGCGTAGGTATATATAGTATACTAGCGATCCGCCCCGGCTTCGCCCGGGTGAGATAAATGAAGAACCGCTCGACCGATTTTGTGCAAACTTCACATAAACCATCTACTAAATAGTTCGAACAAAGCCTAAACATTTGGTTTGGATAGGTGAGCCCGTTCTTGAGTTATAAAATAACAACGAAAAGTTACAGATTTAAACCCTTTACGATCCTGCAATATTTTGATAGTTTTTTATGGGAGGGCTTTGAAATTCTGATTCGCAACTTTTTTGTGTTATACGTTTATCATCCGTACTGCGAAGGCGTGGAACTCATTGCCTGCGTCTTTGTTTCCCTAACAGTACAATCTGGGTGTCTTCAAGTCTAGAGTGAATAGGTATCTTCTAGGCAAGCATGTCACATCTTCGGCCACATCTTCACTTTCCATCAGGTGAGATAGTGGTCAAATGCTTGCGTATTCTGCATAAAAAAAATAAAAGTGGTGGGGGTAAACACTGATAAATAATAAAAAATTTTCCCTGTAATACAAAAGTTTCGCTTCTATCGTGTGTCTTAACGACACGCACTGATTTTTAAATAATTAAACGCAAGCAAAGCTTAAAAAAATTCGACTGTACCGCATTATCTTCGGAACCTTGATCAGATTAAATCAAACACGCATTATTGACGATAACTCAAAAACTTCTGATCAGATCTTGATCAAAATTTAAATGGGACCAATGGGAAAGCTGCTCCACTTTCAACAAAAAAAATCATAAAGAGGAGGATAAAAACGAGGTAAACCACATTAAAAACAGAAGAATTGAGTACCTCCTCCTTTTTTGTGAAGACGGTAAAAATAGCGTTCTTGGTTTTATATTTTATTGTAACACTTGTGATTCTTCGAGTGTTAATGAATAATAATGGTTGATTATTAACCGTTAATAGGTTGCTAACGTGCATGAGTGTAGACAAATTATACAAATTTGAAAAACTTGATATTTGCTTTCGCTCCAAAACTCCAATAGAAGTTTTAGTAAAGTCTCTAGCACTTTACTAGGCCATAACTTGACTATGAATGGAATTTCACTCCTTTATTTGACTTTGACTGTGGCTTGTGACTAGGCCTTTTTTACGAAATACAAACCACAAATAACTTCAAATATTACAAATATTTTACTACTTGACACTGGATAAATGAGCAAAGATTGCGAAGCCAAAATGAACAACGAAAAAAGAAGACTGAAACTTCTTTATTTACTTCAGGCCAAGACCCAAAAGCAGTTTCTGAATACCAGCTTAAGAGTCAATCTTCAAAAGTCCAAATAATGAACGGGCCTTAATATTAACATTTATGCACATGTTTAGGTACCTACCTATACTTAGGTATGGATATGCATACATATGCATTCCTATACGCCTATTAACTGCAAGTTTTAATAATACAATTATCCTTACCTATCGTTACATCAATAATTACATGCACTGAACATTCATATTATATTAAGCATATTAATTCATTGTTGTTTTTCTTCTATAGGTATTATTACAACTGTAGGCAGAGATAATCTTGACGTTATTGGTACTACAACCGAGGCATCATGATAATATTGATAACTAGCCGTGTCCCGCGGCTTCGTCCAAATTAAAAGAGTCATGGTCCAGTCATAGTCAAATCTGCCTAGTAAAGTGGTAGAAACGTTACCAGAACTTTTATTTGCCTACAATCATGCACGTTAACTTAATATTAACGGTTAATAATCCACCATTTTTCTTTAGTTGTTGCCCAGCTGATAATCATATATTATAATAATATTACTTTACTGAGAATAGTAATATATTTATTAAAATAATATTCTCATTTAAGTACGTTTCATTTAATTGGTTTACCAAATTCTCAGAAGTAAGTTCATTGTAATTTTAAAGATGTTTCCTACATCCGTGCGCTATAAAGTAAGACGATGCATTGAGCATTATTAAAATGTAGTGATGGTGTACTATAGTAACTATTATATCGTATGGTGTAGTAACTTATATAATCAGGTTGAGAGGTGGTAGAGCATTTTGTGAGTTGCTCGACTGGCTTGCTACCAAAGTAGCTTACCACCATCAAGTTGAAAGTCTGCCGCCAAGCCAAATACGGTGTTCCGGCAGTTATCCTTGAGAGCCTGCGTATTCCAGGTCTAGTGTGTTTACCAGCTTCGATCACATCGTCACTTACCATCAGGTGAGATAGTGGTCAAACACTAGCCTGTCACAAATAAAAAAAAAATATACTACTTTAATGTTGTTTATTCTAAGGTTTTTGTAACAAACAAAAGAAATATTTGTCAAGTTTATTCTGGATGCAGTTTGCTTACCATCTTTAACAACAAGAGTAACTGGTCAAGCACCAGATTATTTAACCAGAGGCATGATAAAAAGACAAGTAATACTTTTTTTTTTAAAACAAGCTTTTACCAGAATAAATAAAAAGATGGCAGAGCTATACATAGCCCTTCGTCAAGCGTCAAAATTATCCTTGCCTTATTTTTAACATCATAAAGGGAATGTTAGCTGGGGTTGTTAAGTAATTAACGTCCTCTTGGGTGGCTCAAATACTCCTAGCGTTTAGGAACATCTTCAATGTATTATTTTCCACGTCAGCCTTTTTTAATCAAAGAGGTATTTTTAAACTCTAAGCATTAAATTATAATCAGCCTTCCGCCATCTTTATGTGCGCAGTCAATAAATCAGATAACATCATTACACGTTATGATGAGGTCACCAACTTGACGTTAGGTAATGCACGTAAATAGACTGTCCTCCGTTCTTCTTATTTAATTTTATTCACCGTGACCCCGACATTACTTGTTTTTAACTTGATCGTGGGTAAGTGTTAGGTGTCAACAATTTACACAAGCAATGTAAATTCAAAATTTATTATTATAATTCAACGCAAGCAAAGCTTAAAAAAAACCGACTTCACCGCTTTATCTTCGGAACCTTGATCAGATTTCATGTATTAAACACTCATTATTAACGATAACTCAAAAACTAGAGATCAAATCATGATCAAATTTAAATGGGACTACATAAAAAGCACCAGCTTTCAAATAAAAAAAGAATCATCAAAATCGGCTCACAACGAAAGAAGTTATGAGGTAACTTTTGAAGTCGGGTAAACGAGAACATCGTCAAAGTACGCATTATTCGTCACAAAATAGGCATTATTGACGATATTTCAAGAACTACTGATCAGATCTTGATCAAATTTAAATGGGACCAATTAGAAAGCAACATCTTTCAAATAAAAAAAAAATTTCGAAATCGGCTCACGTGGAGAGAAGTTATGAGGTAACACACATAAAAAATTAATAAAAAAAAACACCTTGAGTATAGTACTTGAGTACCTCCTCCTTTTTGGGAAGTCGGTAAAAATGGGCCCCATAGAGTCACTCATATGAGCTGTGATATGAGCAAAGTATCACTATTACGTATTTCCTACATTTACGTACTATAATAATTTAAACGCAAGCAAAGCTTAAAAAACCGATTCAACGCTTGTATTTTGGTTTTGGCTTGATCGATTTCTATAAAATTTTAATGGACCACCTCTGAAGTATAATCTACCAAACAAAAAAATCATCAAAATCGTTTCATAATTGGCGGAATTATCGCGTAACAGAATCTCGACGAATTCAGATCCTCTTTTTGAAGTCGGTTGAAATGAGGTCGGTTGAATTTAATGTCTGCTATTCCTCGCGTATCTGCGATTGGATGGTCAGAAATTATAATTCAAAATTGTTTCTTCACATGGGCTCCTTAAAAGCACTCATGAAAGTTAATGACTCTACTGCCAGATTCGTAAATTTACAGCCACTTACGATACATAAGTTATCTTAACCTAGGTTTATTTATATTTTCTTGGACGGCGGGGTGTGTGCTTGCGGGTGACCCACCTTGGGAGCTCCAAGCGGAGATCCTCGCCGAAGTGTACCACTTCGTGGCGGCGAGGAGGTCTCGAGGTGACCCCCCAGCGTGGGAAGAGGTCACCCGCATGCGGTGGCGGGCGCGGGACGCCCTGTTGCGGCGGTGGGCGGAGGACCTGGTGCCACCGGTCCCCGGGCAGAGGACGGTGGAGGCCATCCGCCCGGTCCTTCAGAGGTGGGTGCGGCGACGATTTGGCTCGCTGACCTTCCGATTGGTGCAGGTGCTTTCCGGACACGGATGTTTCGGAAAGTACCTGCACCAAATCGCGAGACGGGAGCCAACCCCGGCCTGTCACGAATGTGGA
This sequence comes from Lomographa bimaculata, assembly GCA_948107665.1. Classification (NCBI taxonomy): domain Eukaryota; kingdom Metazoa; phylum Arthropoda; class Insecta; order Lepidoptera; family Geometridae; genus Lomographa; species Lomographa bimaculata. The sequence continues at coordinate 7,298,599 of OX403604.1, read as the reverse complement.
GCGCTGGAGGATACGGCGCTCCACACGCTGGAAGTGTGTGCCGCATGGGGCCCACAGCGGCACACACCGAGCGTGGTAAACGCCATGCTCGGCAGCGAGAGATCGTGGCAGGCGGTGGTCTCCTTCTGCGAAGCGGTGATGGCGCAGAAGGAGGCCGCGGAGAGGGCCAGAGAGGTCGACCCTCAGTCTGACCTGATCCGGCGTAGACGTACGGGAGGGAGGAGGAGGCAGTTCGGCCGCCTCCTCTCTCCTCCTCTGTAGTGGGACCACTGGTGGAGAGCCAGGGGGCTCACCACCGGCTGGCACGGCCCCACACGTCTGGGGGGTGGCCTTGGTGAGCAAGGTCACCCCTACTTGGGCGCAGTGGCCCGGTTTTGCACCCGGGCCTACCGCCAGGGCAAGATAGTGACTGCTAACGCGACCCTATCTTACCCCACCTCGGCGAGGGACTGCTCACGGGGGGTTTTTAGTGGGTTCGAGCCCCACATACCCCTTTCCTTCACCCCTGGGAAGGAAGGGAAGTGCAAGGCATTTTCCCCCCCACAAAAAAAAAAAAAAAAAAAAAGGTTTATTTATATTTTGCTATCTCCATATAGCGCCTGTACAATTAACTTCATGCATCCTTGCCGTTGACATCAAATGAATATAATATATTTATATAGACAACAAAAAAATATATATCAGAAAATCTGATATAAAAGTGGCAATATGTATTTTTCAATATTTTTTTATGTTAGATAGACAAGCATTTGACTTCTATCTCACCTGATAGAAAGTGATGATGCGACCGTAGATGTCACATGCTTGTCAAGAAGACTAAAAAAAAAAATCTAAAAAAAAACCTTGAGTTACCTATAAGCTCGATGTCTTGTAGGTAACTTAGTTCTTTGCTGTACATAGTTTTAGGAAATATAGGCAATTGGCCCGTAGTTATTTTGATGATTATTTTTTTATTTGAAATCTGGTGCTTTCTGGTGTCCCATTTAAATTTGGACAAGATCTGACCAGCTTTGGACTACATTGACGATGTTCTCGTTTTTAACCGACTTCAAAAGTTATCTCATAACTTCTTTCGTTGTCAGCCGATTTTGATGATTATTTTTTTATCTAAAAGCTGGTGCTTTTCATGTGGTCCCATTCAAGAGTCCCATCAAGATCTGATCTCTAGTTTTTGAGTTACCGTCAATAATGCGTGTTTAATACATTAAATCTGATCAAGGTTCCGAAGATAAAGCGGTGAAGTCGGTTTTTTTGAGTTTTGCTTACGCTTAGTGCTTGTTCAGTTTTGATAATTTTAATTATAATATATACCTACATTGAATTTGAGATTTACTTTAATAAAGATTTATAATATTAGTAGGATGTCGAAGTAAACTTAGGGGCGGTGTATGTTGGAACTTGCTTTTTATTCAACATTTTTATTTTTAATGTATGTTGCATTAATATTAGGCTATTACAAAAAAAAAACATGTTACTTACCCACAAAGTGCAGACGCATTCTGTTGATTTTTGCTAAATGTCTTAAATCTGTAACAAACAAATAAAATATTAGGTGTTTGTTTATGATACGATATTAATTAATATTGCCGTGGTAATTAATTGGTACATAAGAATAAAAGTTTTATTGTTGTAACTGTATACAAAAACAAATAATAATTATATTATTTTCTTCCAACTTCACAAAAAAAGAGGAGTTCAAGTCGACGCGTATATATTTTTTTTGTATGACCACTCATAGCTTTTTACAGAGTAGTCCGATTTTGAGATTTTTTTTTTAAATTGGTAGATTATACCTACTTCAGAGGTGGTCTCATTTAAATTTTATCGAAATCGATTAAGCCAAAACCAAAACATAAGCGGTGAAGTCGGTTTTTTAAGCTTTGCTTGCGTATAATTATAAAATATACCACTTTTTTTTTTTCTATTTGTAAAAGTATTGATGAAATGCGTTAAAAGTTAATTCATTTATAACTATAAAAGTGTACCATATTGTTTCTATTTGTAACATTGTTTCTATTTGAAACTAAAAGACTCAAAATCCCATCTAAGGGGAAAATCACTTTTTTAAACTATGTGTGATTTTGAAATTAAAATCGATTTATCGAACTGTTCTAACGATGCCATTAAGGATTTTTTATTAGGTTATATATCCTCACTTTCCATCAGGTAAGATAGTGGTCAAATACTTGCCGATGCCCCATAAAAAAAATTATTTACTCTTAAAATTGATTTTGAGTATTTTAGTATCAAATTCCCCTTTACAACTGCAGATTTAGGTTAAAGGAGATATTGACGCTAAAAGTATCAAAATCTCTTTTAAAGGGGATTTTGCTAATAACCCGGTATGTATATGTACCTATACTGTGCTAGGTTATACGTGTGCACTTTTTTCTTTATATTTAAGTATATGATACAAAAGAGAATTTTCAATTTAATTCACTATTCTAAGCAAAATTAAGTCTATTCCTTCTCAAAATCATAAATGTTTATTAATTAAACTTAAAACGTTTTGATAAAGAAATTCTTTGAAAATGTTTAATGCACAGCAAACTAGAGCAGCTTATTATTTTTACTTAACTGTATACTTGTCAAAACAGCATTAAAAATCGCGTTAACGTTTTAATTGTACTGATAAAAGCGTAACCATAAATTCAAGCCCGTTAAATTGCCCATAACAAAGCTTGACCTACATTAGTTAAATGTCAACGACCAACATTACAACTATTTACTTACAAACTATTTTCGTCCACTGGCAACACAGACGCACAACTCGAACACAAAATCACGTTTTTGGGAAAATAGTTAAGTCAGAGAAGCGCGGGAAGCGCACGGCTGCGCATGCGCAATACTTGGTAGAGAGTGGCGAGCGCGGAAACCGTGGTGCTTATATCTAGACATTTTAAACAGTTATGTTTGAAGAAGCTACGCTGCGTACAGAGTTGGCTTCCGTGCGTTATGATAGCTTGAGTCTTTGCCGTTACTACGCTTTATTTGATTTAAACATTTATTTATAAAGTTCAACAGAAATATTAGGAATGTTACAACGATATTTGGATCAGCATTTATGCTGAGTTGGAACCGATTTGTGGTCTTGGCACCAAAAATTTATTTATGTATAACCATTTATTTATTGTGTTCATTGTCACAAATAAAAATATTTTCTTTCTTTCTTTCTTGCACAGATGACCATAAAACATACTATTACGAAGATATGATTTACATATATGTATCATAGAAATCTGACATAATTATGAATTTTACTTTTTTTTTTTGTTTTTATAATTTTGGCTTCGCAATCTATGTGCATTTTTCGCTAAATGCAAATAAGCTAAATGTCATGTTAAATATTTTTCAAGATTAAATAACTAGGAGTACCTAATAACTAGTCAATGTCTGGTACACAGTCAATGCCTAGTAAATAACTCTATCCACTGGTCACCTACCAGTTGTTACTACTAACATTTGTTAATTAGATTTCAATTTAAATAAATTCATATCACCGTATCTAAGTATACATACGTTAAAATAATAAATAAATGTTCAATCAGCAAGTTCACTCATATGTCATGGATATATTTGGAAATCATAAACCATGAGATGAGATTTTTGAACTTGAGGCCAATTTATTCATTATTTAGGTAAATTATGTTTACCTATCTTAACATCAATGTATGATGGGTTGAAATTAAATAAAAATCCTTTCTGTCAAATATAATTGTAGCTATTATTACGGGCCGTATTATCTACACAATCTACTACAAATTTAAATATAATATTATATTTATTACATACATTTCGAATATATTAATCTAAATTCCGATTTCAATTCAAACAGCAGTTGATGATTAAATTATAAATTGTAAATTTTATAACTTACTTTAAAACTTCTCCGTATTTTATATGCCCGCGACTTCTTTCGCGTAGAAGGTAAAAGTCCCATTTCATGTGTTAACCCCGGTAATGAACTATCTGAGTGCCAAATTTCATTTATTTCCGTACAGTAATTTTGACGTAATTGATCAACAAAGACCAATGCAGAATTTCACATTTGTTATATTAAGTATTGTACCTATAATTTCCTGGCTATGTAATACAAAAAGATTTTTTTAAATCGGGTAATGGTTTGAAAGAATAGTTTATTAACTTATTTATTAGTAACTTTTGCCCGCGACTTCGTACTCGTGGAATTTAGAATCAAGTATCTATATTTTTATTTTCGCAGAGACAGAGAGAGTTGATAATTAAATACTAACAAAATGGACTTGGAACGGCTAGGTAAACAGTTTATTTTTGTGCAAAATAAAATAAAAAAACTAAAGTTTTTTTGTACACAACATTCGATATTCTACCCAGGGGGTCTATTCTGGACATTACATCGACGTCGAATACGAATGATTTTCTTTTTTTATTAACTTCGAATTAATTGAAATTTCAACCAATCGACTGTCGTATCGACGTCGCATCAATTCGAACAATTGTATTTTGACGACCAGAATAGACCTACTGGAGACATAAACAATAAACAAATGATCTGAGCTAGTGACCCGTGACCAAGCAAACACATGTGTAAGTAACAGTTCTTATTGTGTATCTGTGATAGGCAAACATTTGACCACTATCTCACTTGATCCTAACGACGATGCGGTCCCCGCTTAACACCTGGGTTGCAGTACATATTTTATCTGGGAAAACAATCTCTGGCGTGGAGATCCACTCCTTTGCAGTGCTCATAATGAACGTGGAAGCAAAACACTTCGTTCGAATTTGAGGAATATCCACCAAATATCGGTTTTGCAATACAGTATGTCTGGTGGTTCTATGATGGAATGAGGATGAAGGAATTAAATTGTGTAATTATAGCACACTCTCCAAAATGTATCTGATATAATACCGACAGACGATGTCCTAGGCTCTGAGCCTAGCATTTCTCAGCTGGACTGTGTTAATGAGTATCTTGGCTCTTCGCTTAATGGTATCTAGTGCCTCAAACTGATATCTAGCGTAACCATCCAAAAGATGAGAACAATACTCCATACACGAACCGACTTGTGCATCATATAAGTTGAGCAACTTTCCAGGGTTGATATATTGTCTCACCTATGCGAGGATACCTAGCTTCGGCTAATTTGGCTTTAGATTCAATATAAATTTGTATGTCCAGGCGAAATTGTTGGGAATAAGAGGTACGCTTGGTATGAAGATACTTCACCAGCTCTACAGCCCGGCTAAGAATTTCGGCTTCTATAATATTATATCGAAGCGACACCACTTCGAGGCGAGTTCCATTGCATAGCTTTGGATTGGTTAAGTTCCAAAGCAACATAGTCGGAATACCTACTTTCAAAACGAAGCTATGCTCGGTGAGACGTAGAAAAAGAGTTACAATACTGTATCGGTAGCGTCGGTTTGGTCTGAAGCTATGTGTATGGACCGGTATACCACCTCGTCTCCCTCAATTTTTTCCAATTTGACTGGACAAATATCTCCGGTCTCCTCTTGTATATCTCATTCTATTTAGTACTTAGTTTTCTTTATAATGTGTGATTTCCTTTTTATTTACGTCTGAATTAAATATTGTTCAAACAAGAATGTACATGTTTTTACATCTACGTTATCTCACGAAATCAATAAAACATGACAAAGAAAATTAGCTACGACAGATAAGTCCAATTAAATAATTATATTAAACTTATAAATCTCTTTTGAGATATCGCAAATATTTATGTTGCGATAGGATAGGTATTTGGTTTGATGTTTTCTAACTTTCGTTGATACAATTGGCTTTTATTGTTCTGTGGTAATAATTTATGATGTGCATTTGCTAGTGTCAAGGTGTAAATCATTTTCTTATTAGCTTGATATTTCATAAAACCATAGTCACCAGTCACAGTCAAAGTCAAGTGAAAGAGTCATGGTCCAGTCATAGAGTTTTGGAATGAGAACAAAATTCACGTTTTTTAACTAAGTATGATTTGCCTACACTCATGCATGTATACAAAATATTAATAGTTATTGGATATTATCCACCATTATTACTCATTAACACTCGAAGAATCACAATATTTGGATGATAACAATCGTAATTTTACACCTTAGCGCTAAAGTCAATTGGTGCTTTCTAGGCAAGCATGATACATTTTATGCCATATCATCGCTTTATTACAGGTAAAATATTGGTCAAACTCTTGGATATCTAGCATAGAAAAAGTATTTATAAATTAAAACTGAATGCCCTTCCAAAAATATCATATATTTGACAATCAATCGTTTGACAAAACGTACGAGTAAGTTATCTAATTTATATTTAACCATGCATTTGGTTCGAGCAGACGTTATGCTGGGACGCGATCGCCTTCCGTGCATAGGCAATAATAGGTATTCACGTCCGCGTCCGTACGCCGCCGTCCACTTGAACCGAATGCGTCGTGTGTAGCAGCTTTCAGGTATGTCCGTAAAATTACAAAACAATCTGAAGTACCTACCTGAAAATTGACTAAGTAGTTCCAGTTCATCAGTCTTTGTTCTGATAGTCTTCAAACAATAATAATAATAAATAATAATAATAAACTTTATTTTTGGTTACAAAATATGTTAACACTTTAAAAATAAATACAATTAAATAACATTAGTGCATATGTGTTAATTAAGGATCCCTGAATCCCACACTAGGACGACCTGTGTCGTGGGATTCAGTTACTCTTCCAAGGGTTAAACAGGTATAATATATATAACAAATGTATCTGGTAAAATTCAGGTTTTGAGAGGATCATCGAAAATGCGGTCAGTCCAGTGTTGCTATCTTGAATGCGTGCCGATATCCTACTTAGCTGGAGCCTGTTTTAAGAACTAACTTACCTACTTTCTCATTAACACGATCTAGATACAATCCTTCAGCTTTATAACAAGATAAGTTTATATATATAAGTATGATAACCCATCTTCTTCGCGCGTATCTTGTATGTATGTATATGTATGCATTTAAATTTCTTTATTATATAGTGTCTTTCAAACGGCTGGATGCAATTTCACAGTTAGGGTATCGTTATATTCGTCTTAAAAACCCAAGTGTTATTTGTTATTATATACGTGTTTTAAATAATTGAAACGCAAGCAAAGCTTAAAAAACCGACTTCACTGTATCTTCGGAACCTTGATCAGATTTCATGTATTAAACACGCATTATGTTACTCAAAAACTAGAGATTAGATCTTGATCAAATTTCAATAGGGCCACATGAAAAGCACCAGCTTTCAAACAAAAAATAATCATCAAAATCGGCTCACAACGAAAGAAGTTATAAGGTAACTTTTGAAGTCGGGTAAACGAGAACATTGTCAAATTAGTCCACAAAATAGGCATTATTGACGATATTTCAAGAACTACTGATCAGATCTTGATCAAATTTAAATGGGACCTTAATCGGATTAGACCGGGAATTAGAAAGCAACATATTTCAAAATAAACATTTTTTTTCCAAATCGGCTCACGTGGAGATCAGGTATGAGGTTACACACATAAATATATATATATATACAGTCGACTTGAGTAACTCCTCCTTTTTTGGGAAGTCGGTAAAAAATTGACGCGACATTGACAATTGAAGTAATACGTCAATAAAATAATTATAATTAAACGCAAGCAAAGCTTAAAAAACCGACTTCACCGCTTATATTTTGGTTTTGGCTGAATCGATTTCGATAAAATTTATATGAGACCAACTCCGAAGTAAAATCTACCAAACAAAAAAAATCATCAAAATCGATTCATAATTGGCGGAGATATAGCGTAACATACAAAAAAAACATACAGTCAAATTGAGAACCTCCTTTTTTGATGTCAGTTGAAAAATAACTAAATCTATCGATTAGGGTATCAAAATAAACGAAATTAAAAGAGGATTACATAAAATTACAAAATACATAAATAGTGGGTTCATATTTATGGCCGGGTTTATTTATTTTTAGTACATTAACTTGTTTATTTATTTGAGTAAGTAATATTTCTTCAATGCACTCACTCTCTTATTCGATCTTCAGAAAACCTTAGATTAAAGATCCTATCTATCTATAAAGCCGGTTTTTATGATGCATCTTTTTCTGTACAGGCAGTGCGTTATGTTACAATCAGGCAAGTACCATTAAGTTAACCAAAAGAAGTTTGTGTTGATACAGCCATTCGCACCGATTCGCACTGTTTGGCAATGACTAGTTTATCAGATATTCATCATCGTCACTTTCCATCAGGTGAGATATTGGTCCATCAGGTGAGATAGTGGTCAATAAAACAAAAATATGAACAAGTAATATAACCAGTGAAATTATCAATACGAATCAAACGAGCCCAAACTTGATGGGTTTTTCTTGTTTAGTTCAGTACTTCCTATGGCCATCTTCCGTCTCCATCATCAGACCAGCTCCATGGTACCATATCATTGTATTGTCACCGAAGATACATACGTACACCAAATTTGAGTCCAATGGACATCGGGAAGTGGGTCTAATTTATCTTGCAAGGTTTGTTAACAGACCGACAGATAGACAACGAGGCAGGTGAAACTAAATAAAAGCTTGTAATAGTACTTGATACTATATACCTATTAATGTAAACCTATAATGTAATAGTCAAACAGTAGGTACTTATCGTTACTAGAACAGGTGTCATTTAGTGTCATTTTGCAATATTACTACAGCTGGAATGATTTAAACTGGAGCAAGTAGAATAAACACATGGACACGATAATTATATTTAATCACAAAAATATTATGAATATATGTAGTGTTTGTACGTTTGTCTGTCTATCTTGTACATCTTCACAATCAACGGCTCCACCAATCTTCATGAAATTTGGTATGGAGGTAGCCAACACCCTGGAACACGTAGGCTACTTTTTATCCCGGCATTCTCGTGGGTCCGGGATTTACGCGGACAAAATCGCTATATCTAGTCAAATATATGGCTAATAGGTTCTCAATTAACGCTTTCACAGCCTCACAAGTTCAAAGACTTGTATCGCGGGTACCTGAAACTTTCACTTCACTCAAACAATCACAACCAGAATCTGAAACACAAATTTTCCATTAAGAGAAAACTTGTGTTCCCAGGGAATCGAACCCGGTGCCCGCAACTTAGTAGACAAACGCGTAAGTTAGTACGCCAGAAATGGTTCGAATGCTTCGAAATGGTTCGAAGATGAATATAAAATTGATCGAGCGAGCAGCGTGAGCGAAGCGTCTCCGTTACAGCTTGAGCAAAAATGCTTTCGTATGTCCGGCGGATGTCCGGCTGTTCTCCTCTACAGGTTGCATGTCTCAACCGATTCTATTGAAATTTTGTGAGCAGGTTCGATAATTATAAGGAATATTTTTGTCATGTCACTTTTTGGAAAATTTCTAAAATGGCGGAGATACTGGGGTTGAAAAAGTAAAAAAAAAAAAACTCAGTCATTTTTAAAAAATAAGCGAAGTTTTCAGCTCACGGAGGCACTAGTTTACTATTCCTTTAACATAATTATTAATATTTCAATGTTTGACAAAAGATAATATTTTTGAAGTTACTCCGATTGGCAGAATTATGGTGCGACAGCCCTATAGAGAAGAAGTTGAAGTTAGTTGAAGTTACTCCAGCTAAACCATAGAGGACATAGGTCCATGTTGATCGATGACGAAAATTCAGATATAATCCACTTGGAACTTGCAGTGGTACGACTCTTTTGCAGAGTCAGACTAGGGAAGACCAGTAATTCAACCGTTGACAAGCAATCATTACTGTATTACGGATTGCTTTTATATGTTGGCACACTACTGCTTGGCTGTTGAATGTCTGGCAGTAGTGTGGTACTACCTCAGGCAGACTCTGCAAAGAAGTCCTACCACAGCAAGTTCCATTATAACTGAATTTTCTACAAGATCGATCAACATGGACCTACGTCCTCTATGATTTAGCTGGAGTCAGCTAGACTATCGATACATTTCATCTAAGTCAAGAGTGCATAGGTTTCTTCTAGGCAAGCATGCTTCATCTTCGGATTCTCATCATCTCTTTCCATCTGGTGAGATAGTGGTCTATTAAGAATGAAAATAAAAAACAATTTTAAAGCTTGTTAAATATAATTTTGTGTCTACAATTTATTTAATTTAAATTCTACATGTTTTTGTTATAATTTTAGTAAATTCAAAAACGATAAATAACACGGTTTCACGTAATTTATTATGTACACCATTTGTTATTTCATTGCTCTTTAACTAAGTACGCTTTATAGTTATTAATTGAAAATAAAATTCTACCTACCCACTATTGTATTAAATTAATTTATTTCTTATGTTCTTGCTTATGTTAAGCAATTTTCATTGGAAGAACCTGAATCTTTTTTTTTTTTTCATGACCATGGATACGTAGTCCTTCAGTCGAAATATTAAAATTTGAACCTGAATCTTAGAACACAGGGTTGCCAAGTGTGAGATACATTGGACACTGTAATAATTACTGTTGCTGACATCATGAACCAATTCCTAAGTGTCCTAGAATAAGTGTAATATCTAAGATTTTTAGAACAATAATATATATATATATATATATTTGACAGCACAAAAAAAAGATACTACGAATATTGTATTCATTAAATTCGACACCCTATGGCCGCGAGTTCAATCCCAACATCATTATTGCTATTTTTCCTTTCTAAATTTACTACATTAGCTACGATGTCCATAACATGTACCGACATTCCAATGTAAAATAATAAATGCCTTTTGTAACAGTGTTACTACAACTAACACAAAAAACAGGGTAACCACTATAAGCAGTACCATGTACCATGAAGCCAGTGAACGCGGAAAATACATGAAGTATTTCTTTAAAGGAGTATAGTACCTAAAGATTTTCCTCCCAAACTTACGAAAAGAACTGACGCGTCGTCGGAACTACCCGGAAGCTCGTAACTGTTGATTTTGTGTTATTATGTATCTAAAGAGATATTATATTTTCCAAAACTTTAAATCGTTCTCTCAAACTCGTTCAAGGCACAATGGGTAAGAGCCGCCTACCGCTGAACAAATTTCCTTTGTCATTTTTTAGTGCAAGAAATACTTCCATGTTGTATCTACATTCACTGGTTGTATCACGATCATTAACAATAAGTATGTTTATATCGTAGAAGAAGTTATATTTTACTATAAAAGTTTTCGTGAGAATTAAACATTATAATATTATTCACGTCATTTGATCGATATTGTCTAGGTTTCGAGCATTTACGATGCTCTTCTTCGGGATGAGTTTACGCCGCGAGATCGCGACGAATACACTCTCGAAACCTTGGTCGACAATATCGATCAAATGAAGTGAGTGATAACCGTATTTTAATAATATTAGAAGTTATATTGTCATAAGGATTAAGATCGTTTTAGAAAGCAGTTGATAAACGGCGCTAATTTTCTAAAACTGCTTTCACCGGAGATTCATTCGGTCTCCGGGGTCTAAGGTAATACCTAGTGTTCATGTATGTATGTTCATGCATACCTATCTACAACTAAACTTATACTTTGTATTGAACTAAAGCTCTGTATTTTTATCCAACGAAATGTACTTTATCAAAATTGCTTTTAGAATCCTCTGGTTTTCGTTCACTTCTTACTGTTGACACTTCCTTCCGAATGTCTATTTCTGGTTTGTGTTCTGGCACTGGTGCTGTAAAAAGGTAATGATTGGTTAAGTTATATATATAACACAAATGTCAAATTAATGATAGATTAGCTAAAGCTTTTTGTCAAAAATATTGTCACAAGCAAGCTCAGTCGCTGCCCATATTTAAAACACCTCCAATCTAAGATACTATCTCGCAAAAATAATAATTTAATTATGTTGTAATTTGTCCTATTAAATCTATTCTTTATTCATGACATTGGTATTAATATATATGTACTTATATTATGTAGTTCATGCATTATATTATTATATTATTATGTATTAATCTAATCTAATACCTTTATACGAGCAATTCTTGTATATATATGTAATGTGTGTAATAAGGATGTCGGAAACGGCTCCAACGATTTTCATTAAATTTTGTATGCAGGGGGTTTCGGGGGCGATAAATCGATCTAGCTAGGTTTCAATTTTAGAAAACGTCGTTTTATCCGTGTTTTCAGCCGAGCAAAGCTCGGTCAGCCGGGTACCGTGTATTTATATTATTAGGTCATAATTGTACTTAGGTATATATAAAAATGTGTTTTATTTGTTACTAGCGATCCGCCCCGGCTTCGCCCGGGTGCAATTTCCGGTGGGAAAAAATGTGATAAATGAAGAACCGCTCGACCGATTTTGTGCAAACTTCACATAAACCATCTACTAAATAGTCCGAACAAAGCCTAAACATTTGGTTTGGATAGGTGAGCCCGTTCTTGAGTTATAAAATAACAACGAAAAGTGGCATTGATTTATACATATATAAATTTAATATTATTTATAATTAAGTAGGTATATTATCTTTATTATTTTTTCGATTGCTGCACTTTTCAAAATGTTGTTATGTTAAAACACCGACTCTCTTAATTGACGAACACTCTTAATTGCACAGTTTATCTATCTATCTATCTTGTCAGAAGTAACTGACAGTTTGCATTCATTGGATACTTACTTAGACTATATAGGAATATAGTCTAAGTAAGTAACTTAGTTATATAACTAACTGGATATGTTAATCATGCTGATATTATAACAGCGAAAGTTTGTGAGTGTGTTTGTATGTTTGTTACTTCTTCACGTTAAAACGGCTGTATTTTTTCAATGAAATCTGTATGGAGCTGACATCAAATCAGCTGGATTAACACAATAGGCTACTTTTTATCCTGGAATTCCCTCCAATCCAAAACTTACGCGGGTAAAACCGAGGAGCGCAACTAGTAATTCTTTTCAAATTTGACAGAAAGTCAATGCTTACACTTGTATTAAAATATCTTACCTCTTGGAGGAAAAGTAGGACGTTGCTCTAAGTTCGACGGCTCTAAAATCGACGGGTCCTCTACCATTCCTTCAAAGAGCACTATCCCCAGACGATTGTCTCGTATAAAGAACAAAAAAGGCCTGTCAGCCTTCACTTCCACTGCACCATTATATATCAAGGGTATAACCATTGCTGCTGAAGATGCAGCAGCCTCTGTTCCCGTCTCGTCTACAGACATGAACACTTTGTGGAGGAAGCTGTTCACGTGAGCAGCAGGGCCTTCAAAGATCTGGGAGAGGTTGGACTTATCGGAAAATAGGCTGGTTATGTGCATCTGCGAAAGAGAATAGCTCTTGTTTATCATCCTAAAATTATTATTTTGAATCCGAAAGTTTGTGAGTCAGTGTTAGTTCCCTCTTCACGCTGGATGGGCGATTTTGGAATGTGCATAGCTTATACTTAGGATAGATACAGGCTACTTTTAAACTTGATCAACGCGAGCAAAGCTGCGGGCACGACTAGTTAAAACATATATCACTTATTTCAAGATTGTAGGGCAAGGTGGTAACAATAAGAATCAATTATTCTACAATAAAAGTGGTGTACAAGAATTCAACAAGTATGCAAGCAGTCATTTTCTCAGAGAGTTCTGGCGTGACAGTTAAAAATGTCAATGTCAATATTGTTAAATTTTCCAAAACTTGTGATTCTGCGAGTGTTAATGTGTAATTGATCGAGCGAAGCGAGATCTCTACGTTGACTTGGGTGGTTCAGCACTTTGTCCGTCAGTCCGTCCGTCCGTCAGAGGCATCTGGCGTCTTTTTTTTTATGCGGCCAAAGACGGGACATGCTTGCCTAGAAGATACGTATCAACTCGATACTTAAAGACTCCGAGATTATACCGTTCGGGGAACAAAGACGCAGGCAATGAGTTCCACTCTTTCGCTGTACGGATGATGAACGTAGAAGCGAAACGCTTCGAGCGAACTGGAGGTATGTCGACCATATGATGACGTTTGATAGTTTTGATAATTTGTCATGTAGTTAGATGGTAAAAAGGGCATGGTGGAATTAACTCATGTAATTCCTGTGCACACTCTCCAAAATGTTTGTGCGTCTAAACTATACCAATTCTCATAAAATATGTAAGGCTATGGTCCAGAGCCAGATATGACTATTAAAATTATACTAGTCTTTTGCGCCGAACTGAGATCTCGCGCCTATATTTTGCCTCATAGAGAAAAATCTTTTGAGGTTAATTGCTAGTAACTTTTTTCGCTTTATATTAATTGTTAGATTTCTGTATTAGTTGTTCAAGTACAGGATATAACGGATATTATACGTTAGTTTCAGCTTTAAATCTCAAGTCGTTTTTGAGATAGACCCGACAAAATAGGTATTAAAACAGTGACTTTGGTGGCCTACCAAATTGTTATTTTCCATAATAGATTTTTTTAAACCGGTTTTGTACTCTACTTACATAAAATAAAATGTATTTTACTCCCCGCTTACGTGTAAGGGGGCACCTCTTATTATTTACATTTATTTTATTTTAATTGCCATTTCTGGCTGAGGGCCGTTGCTTTACATAATCTCTGAGAATTTAAAGTTGCTCACATTATGGTTTAGATGCCTCTGACAGACGGACGGACGGACAAGGTGCTGATCCACCCAAGTCAACTTGACGATCTCGCTTCGCTCGATCTATTAAGAAAAGGATAGATGCCTCAACAGTTTTTTTTTATTACGCAAAATGTAGACGCGAAATCTCAGTACGGGGCAAACGATTGGAACCAAATTGTCATTTAGTTGATCTACTCGTAGCTAGCGTGGTTGTTCTAACGAAGAAACTAACTTGACGTTCGATCACTGCAATTCAAATTAAGTGACTTTAAAAAACAAACAACCAAAGAGAATACTTACTTTCCTTAAAGCCTCAACAAGATCTGACTCAAAATTTACTGTGAACTTTGGCATTAAGAGCGTCACCTCTCGAGGCTCCATGACCTCCAGTATCCGGGGTAAGGTTACGAATGGCAGGTCTCTCATCAGGCCATTGAAACCATCTCTGGCTAGAGGTACTATGAGTATCATGGAGTAGCGATTGCCCTGTAAAGAGATAAACTTAAAGTAGGTAGTTTTTGGGGGCTGAGTCACCCACGTCCGTAGGAGGATACCCCTTAAGTCTGACTCCCTACACGTGGTCCCCGGGTGGTGCTAATCAGGTGACATTTGAGAGGTGGTAGAGCATTTTGTGAGTTGCTCGCCTGGCTTGCTACCAAAGTAGCTTACCACCATCAAGTTGAAAGTCTGCCGCCAAGCCAAATACGGTGTTCCGGCAGTTATCCTTGAGAGCCTGCGTATTCCAGGTCTAGTGTGTTTACCAGCTTTGATCACACCGTCACTTACCATCAGGTGAGATAGTGGTCAAACACTAGCCGGTCACAAATAAAAAAAAAAAAAGGTAGAAATATTGATAAATATAAATAAAGAAGTAAATATAATATCTGTGTTAGTCATATAGTGTTTAAAAAAAAAATGCATAAATGCGCTGCCTAGTTTCTTGGCAGGTTCTTCTCGAAATGGCTGTAATGTTAAGAATTCGGGAGTAGAGTCTTGAGTCTTTTTTATGACAGATAGGTAAGCATTGGGCCGCTATCTCACCTGATGGAAAGTGACGATGCGGCTGAAGATGAAGCATGCTTACCTAGAAGAAACCTATACACTCTAGACTTGAAGAATCCCAGATTATACTGTTCGGGGAACAATGATGCGGGCAGTGAGTTCCACTCCTTCGCTGTACAGATAACAAATGTTGAAGCAAAACGCTTCGAGCGGATGTGAGATATGTCCATATATGGATGACGATGGATGTTGGTTTGTTTGTCTTGTGGTCCGATTATAGAAAGGGCAAGGGGGAATCAACTGGTGTTATTCGAGTGCACACTCAACGAAATGCAAGCGAAGTGGAAGTCTTTCATGAGTGCCTATTTGTTTATTAACATATACATAACTAGCGATCCGCCCCGGCTTTACCCGGGTGTGATAAATAAAGAACCGCTCGACCAATTTTGTGCAAACTTCACACAAACCATCTACTAAATAGTCCAAACAAAGCCTAAACATTTGGTTTGGATAGGTGAGCCCGTTCTTGAGTTATAAAGTTACAACGAAAAGTGGCGTTGATTTTTATATATATATATATATATATATAGATATAGATTATTGTGTATGTTGATGAATTGCTTCTTAGTTAGTACATCAGGACATCACGTAAGAGGTTAATATTCAGTTGCCAAGGAGAGGATTTGCTTATAATCTGACTCACTATTAAGAATGTCCGAGTCTTTGCATAACTAAGTATATATTTAAATTATAAACATCGTTATTTACCTCATACACTTATTTTATGACTTTGCTACACAGAATCCTTTAGGTTCGAACAGAGCTGTCTGCGTTTCCGCACGCCGTCCGTTCGAGCCAAGTGCGTCATGTATGGCACAGGTATAATACAGCAGAAATGACCATTCGTGTGAATAAGTACCCGTTGGATTTGTTGAGTGTTCTCTTTCTAAAACGGGTATCGGGTTGAATTCCCAATTGAAATACAAGTTATATCCTCAAGGGAAATTTATGTTCTGGGTGTTATTGTCGATGATGTGCATGTTTCTGGTAACAACAATACAAGTCATGGGATTTAGTGTGGGGCGAAAGCGGTTATGTTTTGCTAATTGAAATATCAATTATTTGTTATCCTGATATTTGATCCCGAAGAGACCTCCAGAGTGAAAATCAGTGCTGGGGTTTTTCTTGTTGATAATCTTAGCGTATATTATGGTGAGTCGGAAACTATATTCATTATATCACACCTCCACACACTGTTCATTGCACAATGTATACATGTACCTACATACTCACATAATCCAGATGGCTGGATGGATTTCGACAGTTAAGATCATAGAAAAGAATATATTCTACCCGAAAAGAATGCCAACTTAATAGAAATTGCGGTGAACCACTTTTAACGTTTTTTTTTAAATAATTTTATAGAACAATACGCCATCGTTAAGGTATCTTTATAAACGTCCATAAGTGTTTAAAAACAAAACAAAATGGCGGATTTTTGGCGCGAAATAGTAATATAAAGAAACCTATCGAGAAGGGTATCAAAATAAAGGAAATTGCAAGGAGGCTACGTAAAAAGTAGGTTCACATTTTCTCGGATTTTTAAAATGATTAGTACCTATATTGACTTGTTTATTATATACATATACCGATTATCGACCCTCTACTCACTTGATAAGGAAGTTCTAAAGCGTGCGCCTCCAAATCCTCTACAAATGAATAGTTCAGATCTTCCTCCAACTCCATCATAGCAACCTTCTTGCAGCCATTGTGATAGAAGCAGCTACTCCTTGTCTTGTGAGGGTCGAAGGCATGGAGCCAGGCGCTCTTGAAGTAAAGAGCGTTGGCTACGATCAGGTCTGTAGGAGGGGTGACATGATCTGGAAATATATAAAAAACCTGGTTATGACGCTGGATAAAAAAAAACTGTTTTTTATATGCCTAGTAGGCAAGCCTTTGACCACAATCTCGCCTGTTAGACGACCCAGTTGGCGCAGTGGACAGCTGTCTGCCCTCTGTGCCGTGGGTCCTGGGTTCGATTCCCGGCAGGAGCACAAATTCCTTCACAAGGGATATTTGTGCTTCTGGTTCTGGGTGTAATGTGTGTGTGATGTGAATGTTTCCGGCACCCACGATACAAGTCTTTGAACTTAGTGTGGGGCTGTGAGTGTGAATGCGTTTGTTTGTTTGTTAGAAAGTTATCATACGGCCGAAGACGTAGCATGCTTGCCTAGAAGGTACCTATTCACTCTTGACTTGAAGACTCCCAGATTGTACCGTTCGTGGAACAAAGATGAGGGCAATGAGTTCCACTCCTCCGCAGTACGGATGATAATGTAGAAGCGAAACACTGCGAAGCGTTTTGCGCAAACTGGAGGTATGTCAACTATCTATAGATGTCGTTTGACAGTTTATCTTGTTGTTAAATTGTAAAACGGGCATGAGGGAATTAACTCGTGTAATAACATAAACATAAAAACATAAACGCTTTCACACTCACAGCCCCACGGCTGTGAGTGTGAAAGCGTTTCCAGCACACACGGCTACGACACAAGTCATCGAACTTAGTCCACCCACACTAAGTTCGATGACTTGTGTCGTGGGTGTCGGATACATTCACATCAAACATACAGAATCACAACCAGAACCAGAAACACTAAATTTCCTTAGGGAGAAAACTTATGTTCCCCCCCAGGAATCGAACCCGATACCCATGCTTAGAAGGCAAACATGTTCTCAACTAAGCGGGCAGTTTATGGCAATAATATGAGAACAACACTGTTAAAGCTCTTTAGAGATAGGTAACCGAGATTTTCGCGCTTTTATCTTAAGGGGCCTGCGGAGGTTGATTTGCCCATACTATCGTAATACCGAAATAATTTATAATTCAAGCATATTACCACCATACTGTGCTGTTATTCAGATTTAAAATATATTAATCTAGGTTCCTGGATAGTTTTTATGCCAAAATATTTACCTAAAACAAAATATAAACCAATTGATTTTCACACATTATTACGACGACGTAAATGTCGCATCTTTAACTTATTCGTTTTGTATTAAAAACATTTCTTTCGGCATTACAACAGGAACATAGACTATTATTTCAAGGTACTACTGATGCAAAAAACAATGGCTAAACATTACATTTTCATTCATAATTTTTGGTATTACGGCACCTATCATAATTTGTTCGGTCGGTAGTGCTATTGCATCAAGCAGTTTGCCAGTTAAACAGAGACAGCCATAGACTCGTTTCACAGACTCCTAGATAAACAAGTCAATATATTAAATTTCCAAATACCCAACTGCGAATTATATGAAATTTTTTTAAATATAATTTACACTTTTTTATTACTAAGACCTATTATCATACTATTGTCATTAATCCGAAAGTTTATGTGTAAGTATGTCTTTCTCCTTCTGCTGTGACGGCTGAACGGATTTGAATGAAATTCGGAATGTACATAGCTTATACTTAGGATTCACAAATAGGCTACTTTTTAGCTTGATCAACGCGAGCGAAGTCGCAGGGCACGGCTATAGCTGTCCACCGCTGGCCACTTGCCTCTCTGTCAACTGTTATCTTCCTGAGAAACTCCGAATATTATCTTCTCTCTCACTCTCATATTCCGCTACCAATGACTATTGTCTTCATTATTAATTACAGCACACATCCTGCAGAGCGATTTTTAACTTAAAAACTAGTTCTACTGTCCTGTGAGTGCCAATTATGTACGAACCCCTTTTATAAGCAAGTTTGTCACATCTTCGGCCGCATCGTCACTTTCCATCAGGTAAGATAGTGGTCAAATGCTTGCCTGCACAGCATAAAAAAAATATGCGGGGCAGTCTTTGGGGACTGCCGATAGAAGTGAAAACTATATACATGAGCTAATGTTTACTGTGTATATATATATATATATACACAGGTATATACATATATATATATATATATATATATATATATATATCTATACTTAAACTAATATTATAAAGAGGTAAAGTTTGTTTGTTTGTTTGTTTGTTTGTTTGTATGTAAAAGGTAATCTCTGAAACTACTGATCCGATTCTGAAAATTCTTTCACCAATAGATAGCTACACTATCACTGAGTGCCATAGGCTATGTTTTGTCGGGATAGAAGTTAGTTATCAGTTCGAAATAATAATATTCGTAAGACAAGTCGGAGAAAAATTTGCTAACTTTCTGCTTTATCGGCGTACGCTGACTAAACGGTAAGACATAGTTGAATACAATGTATGGCAAAAATGTTGGCCTTCATGAGTTTTACAAAAAAGTCCGCGACAGCATATATCTAACATGTATGTATAGCTCAGGAAAAATACTTTTCTTTGTAAAAAATCTGAAAAAAAAGCGGCCTATGTTTAGTTGGCTTTTTCAGACATTCAGTATTAATCCTTATCAAAATAAACTATTTCATCGTCTTACGTAATTCATGTAAATACATTTTGCGGTGGGAACACAGGTGTTTTCCCACGGGAATTTTTGTTCCTGGTTTTGAGTATGTTGTGAATACTTTGTGAATCTTGGATGTTTACGGCCCCCCGATACAAGTCATTGAACTTAGTGTGGGGCTGTGAATGTGGAAGTGTGTTTATTTGTATATTTTTAAACCGGGCGACGCCGGGCGGGTCATCTTTTGAACTATCTACTCGCGTAAATGGGTACGCGTTTGCCTTCAAAGCAGCGGGATCGATTCGCGGTGGTAACAGAAGTTTTCTCCCTACGGGAAAAATGTGTTCCTGGTTTTTAATATGTTGTGAATCTTGGATGTTTACGGCCCCACGCTACAAGTCACTGAACTTAGTGTGGGGCTGTAAATGTGGAAGTGTTTATGTGTAGATTTTTTAACCGGGCGACGCAGGGTGGGGAATCTTTGAACTTTGAACTACCCACTGGCGTAGATAAGTGCGCGTTCGTCTTTAAAGCAGCGGGTTTGAATCTCGGTGGGAACACAATAACAAAAGTTTTTTCCCCACGGGCAGTTTATGTTTCTGGTTCTGGGATTGACGTGAATGTTGTGTGTGTGGTGTTAATTGTTTACGGCCCCACGACACAACTTATAGTACTTTTACAGTGGGGCTGTGAGTGAGAAAGCGTTTATTTAGCTTTTGTTTACCCGGGCAACGCCGGGCGGGTCAGCTAGTATATATATACACAGTAAACATTAGCTCATGGGAAGCGTGCAGTGACGATGGCGCGGGTTTCACGCTTTTTGTTCACCCAAACCCAAAAAGTGCTCAAGGTGCCTAAAGGAGTTTTCACTTCAAAAAAATTGCTACGTATCGGCTTTTCTTAAGTCGCAGAATTATGCGTCATGGAAAATTCTGAAATGAAATATATTAAATGATTTACCTGTTTTGACTATGTGAGTAGCTGAGATTTATATCCTCATACATAAATACTTCTGTTCAGTTGTTTAAAATTTAATATTGTTACATCTTGTCTACATGTTTTCCTCTCCGTGCCCGACAAATATAGTATTTTAGCATAAATAGGAAGAACCGACTTCAATTTCGACTTCTTTTGTAGATATTCTCAAAATGCGCTAAATAAATTTCGATGACATATATGTATATGGGATCACCTCTGAAGTATGATCTACCAAACAAAAAAGAATCCTCAAAATCGATTCATAATTGGCGGAATGATCGCGTCACCTACATACAAAAAAAACTTGCCAGTCGAAAGTGCCATTTGATTTCACGAGGTTCGAGGTAAACTGTTACTTAGAAGGTGACCTTCTAATTTTTTTTTATCAATAAATAAATATTAATGACATAAGAAAAAGCTGTTCTTTTTCCTTAGATATAATATATTTGCACGACCTTAGTAGATATTGGGCATCAATCGTGCTGTCGACGACCCGATTGTCTCAGTGGGCAGGTCTCTTTCCTCTCCGCCGATTTCCAGCAAAAGCACAATTTTCTTTCCCAAGGCCATCTATGGTTCTGGGTGTGAATGTGTGTGTGATGTAAACGGTTCCGGCACTCACGATTCAAGTCTTTGATCTTAGGGATGAGATTATTAATGCGTTTGTGTGTGTAAATATTACTAACTACTATCATAAACAGGATGAAGAGCGTAGGCGATAGCTCAGATCCTTGTGGAACTCCGATGTAACAATAATGCTGATTGAGCTTAGTTGGCTGAAGTTTAAGTACTTTTAACTTACCCGGTGACAGACGTAATGCTTTCCTGTATGAAAAATGCAGTGACTGGGATCTCGGCTGTTTTAGAGGTAGTAGAGCTAGGTGGTCGAGCAGTGTTCCAACAAGTTCGAATCTCGCTCCGAAAAATACTGCTTATATACAGCTCTATGCAGCTCAATCGTCATTAGTGATCTTACCTGGTTCCACAATAAAGGGGATAAGTCCACCAGTGTTTCCACTGACCCACTTGTTGATAACCATAGCAGCTTTATTAGGGTCTCTGAAGTCGAGCCTCGTCACCTCTGATTGGTAGTCATATTTTACTACAGATTCGAATTTGGGTTTCAACTTGAGCTGTTTTGATGCGAATATAGCGTTTGCGTTATGGAGAATAGCTGTTGTGCTGTTTGACTGGAAAACAAATTGAAATGGATGTAAATCAAACAATTTGAAAACAAATTTTCTTAGGCAACTAGAAAATTGAGAATAATGGTGTTGGTACGACCGATCACAATTAAAGAAGGAAGAAACGAGGTGGAACTCTTTGAGTGAGTAGTTTTCAGACAACTGCATTCGATGGCATCCATCTTACGTCTACTAACCTGGACCGAAACGCTGACCGAGCAAGCAGTCAGTTAAATCATTACCTAGTTGGGTATACTATGTATACTAAAATAAACTATGTAGGACCATAAGTATATACATTTAGATAGAATGTCATGTGGTTCCAGTCCTATTTTTCGAGTCCGAACTCAAAATGTAGTGGGGGAAATGGCCTACGTCACGCCTACTTCTAAATTACTTTCCCCTCGCTCCGATAGCTTGGCTAAACAAAAGCACAGGAACGCAGCTTTTTAAATCATACTGAGGCCAAGATAAAACTTTATATCTTATTATGCGTCACCCTTACCTTCAAGGCCCTGATGTATGAATACAGCTCCTCCTTTATATCATTAGTCGGCGAAACCCTCAGGGCATCTTCTATCTCCCTTGCTGTGTTTCCCTCAGCTCCCTCCAATAACACAGCCAACGTCGATTTGACACTGGCCGGTGAGACCATAACATTCCCTTCTTTCCCATCAGCAATCGCTTGAAGAAGTTCGATGTCAAAAAAGTTCAGACGTGGATTTAGCTTTCTAACACGTCTGTTCTGGCAGTCCAGGCTTTGGAAGCTGATGAAAAGTATCGCTAGAATTTCAACAAGGTTATAAGAAAGTAGGCATGATTAGGCGTGATTTTCGTTTTTATCCAAAACTCCAATAGAAGTTCAAATAAAGTTTCTATCAATTTAATAGGGCTTGACTGTGACTAGGTGATAACTCTTAACTTTAACTGACTTTGACTTGTGACTGGTGTCTAGGACTGGTTTTATGATATAGACTACTACTAGCTGTGCCCCGCGGCTACGCCCGCTATTATCAATTTAAAAAGTAGCCTATGTGTTAATCCTGCAGATAAGCAATGTACATTCCAAATTTCAACCAAATCCGTTCAGCCGTTAAAGCGTGAAGAGGGAACAAACATACTTACACACTTGCACATTTACACACTTATTACTTATTCTATTACATAACAAAATCGTACTCTTGGTCGGAATCGAACCCGGTACTCGCGGCGTAGAAAAGAAGGACACGCTGTTTTAGTTGCATTGTTTTTTTATTTTTGAGTTTACGTGTTGGATAATTGGTTTTAATCGTACCTCGGCACTTCACAAACTTATCAAAAAAAATTTAAAAAAACGTTTTTTTTACATATTTTTTTTGTGTTGCATTGTCGATACCATACCCCCCTGTGGAGTATGGAGCGCTAATTCAAAGTAACCTTGTATTTACTTGAAACTATTGTGCACTAAGTGCACATAGCAGCGTGCACAAAACATGGTTACAAGACTAATACTATAATGTAGGCACACAATGTAACATTTCCTATAAATACGTCAAAACAAATAAGTAATGTACAAAGGCCTGCTAAACCTTCACAGAGTTCACTTTCACCAAATCTGTGGTGACTATACCAGAATTTCATCTAAAATGCGTGTTTTTGTAACCGTTTTACTCGGCATTCATAATAAAACCAGATATATAAAAATATGTAAAATATTCGTCGTTATCTGTGTGATACGATAAATGATGCCTTTTTCTTAAAATATTCGTAAAGTTCATAAATATAAAGGGAAAATTAAATTAAATCTCATGTAAATAACATTAATTTGTATTTTTGTAACCATTTCGTTCCGCCGTTCTTTATCAAAACACTGTGAAAGTTATTTCATATAGGGTAAACCTGGCAAACATGCCCCACTATTCAATGAGTTGAAATAAAAAATCAAATATAGTCTAATAATGTTTATTAAGTAATCAGTCTTAATTATTGGTTCATTAGGCATAACAAAAAAATAAAAAATCTTCTAAATTGTAATTAAATTCAACTAAAATCAACAATATTCGTAAACATTGGTGGGGCACATTAGACAGATACGTCTGTCTAATGTGCCCCAGTATAGCCTCCTACTTTACAGTCTTTTTTCCATTCCCTTTACCTTTATTCTTCTCGCTACACCTATTACACTTTTCCTGATAACGTGTGTAATCTTCATGTAACCAACTGGAACATTGCACACACTGAATCCAGTCGCATTTTTTTTTGTACGGTCTAAGACTCTTGACATTCTACACACATGTTTTCATTTTCTTAGGAACATTCTTCACTGGATGAGCCGAGTTGCAAGTCTTCCTCACTTTCTGAAGAAGAAGAAAAGACTTTAGGCGAATACTTCTTGTGTTTAAGTAAAGGTATAACCGTCTTCTTCAGTTGCATTTCTTTCTTTTCTTTAAAAAGTCGACGACTTGTAAGATGCTCATCTGATGTCAAAACTTTACCATTTTGTTTTCTCTTGCTTATTTTTTGGTGGATGGTAATCCTTTGAGAATGTGTCTTCGTAGAGTTCGCGACGGGATCTCATAAAAATTCTCGCCTCATTAACTCCCATTTTTTTACAAATTACATCTTCTATAGCTGTTTTCAAGTTTTCTTCTGTCCATTTTCTCGGGTCTACTGCTTTCACTTTCCCCATTTTCTGAAATATAATGATTATTTATTAAAACCTTAATTATAGCAAAATAATAAAAATTATTCTTGGGGCACATTACCCGACAAAAATCGGGGCACGTTAGCCATTGTTCAGTGTAATGTGCCTCACTTAACGAAAGAGACACAAACAAGCAGAAACGAAACGTAATAGTAAACACGAAATTGCTTGAGAAGGTTAGATTCAAATAAAAACTTGAAAAAAACAAAAACTCATTTGGCATATACTTTTAAATTACGTTACATAACTTATAAAACAAATTCACAATGTTGTACATACCTTTTAGTCACTTTTTCTAACTTAAATCAAAATAAAATCAGCACAGTGTTGTTTACATGTCAGCCATATTGGTGTCACTGACCGTTCCGACTAAATTGGCGCCGAATTTGAAATTACTTTGCGACTTGCAAGAGTGAGGCACATTACCAAATGGGGCACATATGCCTGGTTTACCCTACGTATATTTACTAGACGAATGATGCCTTCAGCTAATTTTTTTTTTATTATTTTGAGGCGCGTTTTAGCGAAATTTGAATAAAACCATAAAAATACAAAGATTCCCACGCGTGACACTGCGTATCCGCCAGGATTTAATTCACGCAATATACACTTTATTTGCAAAAATTTAAGGGGGATAATTGGCTCTGGTTAATAGAGGTGTTTGCATTGACGTACACCTGCCCCTTAAGTATGTAAAAACAAGCACTCGACATTACACACTAACATTTATAAATATTAATAGACATTAGTGTCTTCTTTGTATCTATCTCTAGTAGCTTTAAAAATAGTAAACGAAAACATCGTGAGGAAACCATTTCCAAGAATCAACGTTTAAGGCCCGCCCAATCTTTGCTAATAAGACTGGATTCCCAACAATGGAGAGAATATGTGTAAAGTTGAACACTCGAAAAGAAAATGATTTGTTGGAAACAAGAACCTATAGGTATTAAAGGCATGTAATGACTATATACCTACATAAAGTTTAATAAACACTAGATCGACTCAAATCTGCGACCTACGGGCCAATTGCCTATATTTCCTAAAACTAAACTAAAACAAGGCATCGAGCTTATAGATAACGCAAGTGCTCAAGCCCACTACCAGTGAGAAAGACATTACCGTGTCAATATTTTATTGTAAATCAAAGTGAGACAAACTTATACCGACAGGAAAACGTTTGACCAAAAATACTACAAGGCTAGCTTTATATGAATTAAATAATTGTCTTTAATAGCCTTTATAAACACTCGAAACCATGTACCACAAATATTATTAAATACTAAAGATGTAATAACGCGCTATAACAAATTATGAACGTTAATTATGTCATTCAATTATGCTTTGACTATAAAGGTTTAACATTGTTAAAAGCGTACTTACCTAATGCAGTTTTTAGCCTCATTTTAACGGTAAATGTCATTAATCACTGTTTATTCTTAACTAAATTAATGTTACAACACGTCCACTCGTCGCAAGAATCGTGGAAGCAATGGAGAACAATCTGACCGGTTTGTTGTGTGCGACTCACGTCAAATACGTAAGTTATTCAATACAGTAAATTACCTTAAAATTCCGGTTGAAGAGTATGCTTTATATGTGTTTGTCTTGTTTTTTTTTCGGTTATAACATGTTTAGAGAATTGTACGGAAAATCCAATATAATTATAGTGTGATTTTAGACATGGCTTAGATAAACATCTGCTGAGACAAGCAAATAATTTTTGGGTAAGTACCTAGACTATGTTTCGAGGATATGGATATATAGGTAACTAGCAGATCCCCGCGGCTTTGTCCACGTTAATATGGAACCTACGTAACAATACAGTTCACAATCTACCTACATTCCAAATTTCAGCCAAATACGTTCAGTCGTTACGATGTGAAGAGAAAACAAAGTAATGCGAAAGTTTGTGGTCTTAATCTTTAGCATTTATCTATCTATCTAATATGTACCCTAAAACGAGCAATTCTTGTATTTAATTTAATTACATTACTTTGTGTTTGTAATATTAATAATTATAATCTAAATCTCGGTAACGCCTCCAACGAATTTCATGGAATTTAGTATGCAGGGGGTTTCGGGGGCGATAAATCGATCTAGCTAGGTTTAATTTTTAGAAAACGTCATTTTAACGAGCAAAGCTCGGTCATCCAGGTACTAGGTACCTTTAAACGAACAATTCTTGTGTATAAATATAATTATATAATCTGAATCTCGGTAACGCATCCAACGATTTTCATGAAATTTAGTATGCAGAGGGTTTCGGGGGCGATAAATCGATTTAGCTAGGTTTAATTTTTAGAAAACGTCATTTTAACGAGCAAAGCTCGGTCATCCAGGTACTAGGTACCTTTAAACGAACAATTCTTGTGTATAAATATAATTATATAATCTGAATCTCGGTAACGCATCCAACGATTTTCATGAAATTTAGTATGCAGGGGGTTTCGGGGGCGATAAATCGATTTAGCTAGGTTTAATTTTTAGAAAACGTCGTTTTAACGAGCAAAGCTCGGTCATCCAGGTACTAGGTACCTTTAAACGAGCAATTCTTGTGTATATAGTAATATATATAATCTGAATCTCGGTAACGCCTCCAACGATTTTCATGAAATTTAGTATGCAGGGGGTTTCGGGGGCGATAAATCGATCTAGCTAGGTTTCATATTTTAGAAAACGTTTAAAATTTAAAAAAATACCGAGCAAAGCTCAGTCATCCATATACTAATATTAGTGTGATATAATAGTTACAGGGGGTATAGGTTTGATGCTGGTGTGTATCTTTGTTTACCTGAACAAAAGGAGGAATATTTTACACTTTCACAACGGTTCGTTTCTGGTTTCGCGATTCCGTTCTGGTCTAAAATTTGTCAAATATTCTAGAATTTACTGGCGTTCAATTGAGCTTGTTGCTTGTTGGCATGCTTAGCTTAGCCCAGACAAAAAGCTAAACGCGCTATGGAGATTTTTTTTTTTATTCAAGATAGGCAAACGTTTGACCGCCATCTCACCTGATGGTAAGTGACGATGCGGTCGACGATGGAGCACGTTTGCCTAGAAGATGCCTATTCACTCGCGACTTAAAGACTCCCATATTGTATTTATCAGGGAACACAGACTCAGGTAAGGAATTCCATTCTTTTGCAGTTCGTATAATGAATGTGGAGGCAAAACGCTTCGTTCGCATTTGTGGGATATCAACTACATAGCGGTGTCGCTTAAGAGTCTGTCTCGATGTCCGATGAATTGCATTAATTCATAACCAGCTGATATTTCTCTAAATGAATAGTTTCTCATGTCTGTCATATGTTAGTAAAAGAATCCAACAATCAAACAATTGCGTCTTACTTTTTAGGGCTCCGTACCCAAAGGGTAAAATAGGATCCTATTACTAAGACTCCGCTGTCCGTTCGCCTGTCTATCCGTCTGTCACCAGGCTGTATCTCATGAACCGTGATAATAGACAGTTGAATTTTTCACAGATGATGTATTTCTGTAGCCGCTATAACAACAATACAAAAAAAACAGAATAAAACAAATGTTTGAGGGGGCTCCCATACAACCAAATGTGATTTTTTTGCTCGATATTGATAACGGCAAAAGATAGATGCTTGAAATATTCACATTATTTTCAGTTATATATTTACTTTATTTTAATATAAATAATAAAATTAAAATAAAACAAATATTTAAGGGGGCTCCCATACAACAGACATGATTTATTGCAGTTTTTATAAATATTTGTACGGAACCCTTCGTGCGCGAGTCCGACTCGCACTTGGCCGGTTTTATTGTTTGATTTTTGTATTTGTGGTTCATGTAAGGGGGCGTCCATAAATTCCGTGAGGTGTTTTTTTTAATTTTCTGTTCCTCCCACCCCCCCCCTGGTGAGATGTCGTGAGATTTTATTCAACCCCCTCCCCCATCCCCCAATCTCACGTGAGATTTTTGAAAATGTGGGTTTCTTACGTAAACGCGTTGGATTGTTATTGTAAAAAGAAAATAAAATTGCGTAAAAAAAAAACGTATGCGTTATAAAAATCTTGATAACTCATTTTAAATTAGTAAGAGCATGCACTGAGTCGAGTAAAACATTTACAAAAATAAGCAAAGGACGGGCTATACTTATACTGTACCGTAAATATGGTGGTTTGACAGTCAGTAGATGTATAACGTCGAAGTATGAATGAAATTATTTTCTTTCGAACGAATTACTGAATGATCTTATTCGTATTACGATTACGCTTAAGATTTAATCTTAAGCATGTACAATCTGGATTAAATGGACCAAAATAGTAAATTTTTTTTTTGTTTCAATCAGAAAAAAAATTGTGTGCGTGATATTTGCCGAGACCCTCCCTCTCCCCAACGTGAGATTAGATGAGATTTGATTCGACCCCCTCCCCCCTTGAACACCTCACGTAATTTATGGACGCCCCCTAAAGGATATAACTGATATTTATTATTATAGATAAGGATTAGGCAGCGCATTCCATAGACGAACCGCTTGAATAGTAAAAGATTTGCCAGTGAACACAGTACTATATATGGGCATTTTAAGTTTTAATTTTTCATAAGATCTGTAACGAGGATTTTGGTAGAACTCAAATCGTTAATTGAGATAAACTGGGGTTACAGGATTAAATAATATATTATAAAGAAGATAAAGTATATGGGTATCCCGGCGAAGACGTATGGGAAGCCACTAGAGCTTAGCGCGAAATTGAGAGACGTGGTCATACTTGCGTAATCCAAATATGAACCTTATGCAAACATTTGTAAATTTAGCTTTGAAACGAGTACTACGATATATGAAGAGTGGTTGCGGAAATAAAAAACATAGTACCTATATATATTACATTCACACATTTATTTTTTCAGTATTATCATATTTATTTCATACATTTATCAAAAGATGGCACTGATCAATTATAATCGCAAATTATTCACACGCGTGAAAAACGAGGTATTATTTATTTCTTTTTTTTTATTACACAGAAAATATAAAAACCAAAGTCTTTTAGTAAATCTAGAAAACCTAATAATCTTAAACTAGGGAATATGCATTAGATTTTAATATAAGTAGGTTATGTATTTTTTAGGCATCCTTGTAGCTATAGAATTACACCCATTGCATTACTATCTTATTTAAATGCTTTTTAACTAGGAATTTTAATAAAAAAAAAAAGTGAATGGGAATATTCAATATAACAAAACGCATTATCGGCTAAACAGATTCGTGACGTCAATTCATAGATTCTTGATATCAATGATTGGTCAACTTTCCTTGACGGTGATTGGATCGTGGATGTCACAGAAAGAACGTCAAAATGGCCGCGATAAAATTGTTGTATGAATGTGTTTTCGGCAATATATCAACGTAAACAATCGATTAAGAGCAAAAAAATGCACATTCCCTATTGTGTTGCTTTCTCTAAAACTGAAGAGTATTCCTTCAAGACTTTATACAATTCGTTATATCTGTCAATAACAAGAAATTGTCAAAGAAATATCAATTAATATCTTGTTCTTAAAACTAGGGGTCGACAATATCATTTATGCTTCTGAGTTTTTGATCGTTGACTTAGGTGATGACGATGATCTATAACGAGAAATTCAAAATTATAAAAATTTTTTTATTCTGTTTCATAACTGGGTAACTATAATATAGAACCTGATGATGTGATTCACGACATTAGAAGAATATATGCCACAATATTTAGTAAAGATTTTCAACATCGTTGCACCGATCACAACAGTCACACCAATCGAGTCACACTGTGACTCGTTGGCCATAATACATATGTATAGGAAAACGTGACTTTTATTTTGATGGTCAATGTATGCAACCATTTTTTTTATTCTAGATAGGCAAACGTTTGACCTATTTGACCTATTGGTAAGTGGTATTGGCGCTTGCATAAAAGATACCTTTTCAAACGTGATTGATTTAAAGACAGTTGTCTTCATTTATAACAAAAAATAATAATTAGAAAATATCGTAACCAATAATCTTAAGAAGTCGCAAACGTTAACTAATAACAAAGCGAAAAAATAATCTTTTTAAATTTCCCGCCATAGACAAGGCAATCAACCTTGCGAGTTGCTTCCGGCAACATTTAAGACAGTTTTAAAAGCGCCATCTACATGCGTAGGGTCGGCAACTCTGCCCGTGAACAGGAGTTGTCTGGTCGGCTCGTCTTGAATGAAGAAGAGGAATGGCCTGTTTCCGATTATCTCGTAGTTGCTGGACGTCTCTTCGCCGAATTTGCTTACTAGGGATATTTCTGAGGACAGAAGATAATTTTTATTTTCTTTTCAATTTGGCTTTGCGTTAGATTTTGATTTTGATTTGGAGTTAGATTCCCGGCAAGGGCAAAATTTTCTTTTCCGAGGGATATTTTGGTGCTTCTAGCTCTGATCTTTAAGTCTTTGAACTTGAGGCGCTGTGAGTGTGAATATATTTGTATTTTGTGTATGATTACCCACCTGTAGCAGAATACGCAACGCTACCCAGTTCGTTGACTTCGACACCAGATCGCTGCAGGATCTTGGAAACCTTCAACCTTTGGTTGAGAAGCTGGCCTCGAGCAATGCCGGGGAAAGACGCCGTATCTTCAAATGCTTGGCGGACCCCCAGCTAGAACAGAAATAATGGAGTTTAAGGCTGAGAATGCGGATAGATTTTTTTTTCAAAGGAGTATAATGAAAATTATCTTCTTCTATTCTAATATATGAAAAACTCGTGTCACGGTGTTTTAGTTGAACTCCTCCGAAACGGCTCGACCGGTTTTAATGATTTTTTTTTATATTTGATAGCATATTATATAAGTAGATATTTGTATAAGGGTAAGCGCGCACTGCGATATTCATTCGTTGCGATTTTTAAAGTGCGAAATAAATTCGCAAACGACAATAATTCCTACGCGCACTACGATTTATTCTCGCCTGCGAAATAGCCGAGACCAAAGACAGTCAAAACTGTGCGACCACTTAAGGCGGAAGTATAGTTAAAGATCGCACGTAGACTAACCGTTACGTCTGCGATTTTTGTCCGCAATGCACGGGACTCGGTACTGCTCCATAGGGTACAAAATATACGATTGATTTCGGATGTGCTGTTTTAAATCGCAAACGATTTATTTTCGCAGTGCGCGAATTGTAGTGCATTTCTATTGTTTACAGAATTGCAATATTTTTTCGCAACGACTTTTTATCGTAGTGCGCGCTTAGCCTTATATTTGATATATTTTGGTCGTAAAGTAATTTTCACCCTTCAACCTCCACCCCCCATTTTTTTATAGTTTTAGTAAGTTTTAAGTATGGTATTAAAGTACTAGGCGACCATAAACGTAAAAGAGGTAAAACACTTTTTCTAAACATGGCATTGCAACGCATGCAGGATACAGCTAGTAATAATATAAAAATAATTTAAACACAAGCAAAGCTTAAAAAACAAATTTGCCGCTTTATATTCGAAACCCTTCAATTATTGAGGATAATTCAAAATCTACACAACATCTACATCTTGATCGAATTTATATGACCACATGGAAAGCACCAGCTTTCAAATAAAAAAAAGAATCATCAGAATTGTTTCACCTAAAAAAACCTTTTGAGTTAACACACACAACAAAAACATTCGAATTGATAACCTCCTACTTTTTTGAAGTAGGTCAAAGATACGTTTAATTATGCAGTGCATTTTGTGGCGGTACAAAAAATTCAGACTTGAGTGACTTTAATTATTTAATTTCATCTAAATTGCTCCAGCCGTTTGACCGTGAAGACGAAACAAACATACAAACACACTCACAAACTTTCCCCTTTGTAATATTAGTGTGAAGTGTATTTCGTGAGTCTATATTTACCTCTCTCAAGACTCCATCCAGTTGAGAAGTGTACTCAAACTTGAACTTGGGAAGCGTCACGTCGACCAGACGTTCACTCATGTTGTACAACTCTAAACGTAGGTCGCTCAGTCTGTTCAGCACTTGCGGAAGTCCGGTGAGGGAATTCGGTACTATGATGTACATCGCGAATTTGTTACCCTGTAGACACATTAATTAAAAGTAAAAAACATATCAACACACACACACACAGTCACTGATAACACGCATACCCAAACACTAATTATACATTCAAGTACGTACCTAAACCCGCATTGTCTTGGATTTTTTAATATAATAATTCTTTTCATTTTGTGATCTTATTTAGTAGAATAAACTTTTATTAACTTAAGAGTCACTGTTATATTTTGTTTATGTATTAATAATTTGTAAACCCGCTTTTGTGACACCACCTCGGCGAACATCTTAACTGAGAACAGGGGTAGATTGAAAAACAGTGCTGCGAATCCACGCACGCATGTACTCGCAGCACATGCTGAATCTACTCCTATTGCCCTAAACTGCACTGATAGATGCGACCGTTTCTGTCTTGGCTTTGGTAAAATTCGTGTTCTCAATAGACTAACCTTGTTCCTCAGACTGAAGCGGTCTGTCTACCACTAGTAAAATATAGACATAAATGTGTTTTTATGTTGCAATAAGTTATTTTAGGCATTACCTAAATGGTTTTTTTTATTATTATTTTTGAAAGCTAGTTTTTGGCACTTGCCTCACTGCCGGCGAGAACTCTCTCTCCACTATTTAGTCGCAGAGATAATAACTATCAAAACTCGCTCAATTATAGTCGTGGCCCAGGGCTATAGTTGTGGCCCAGGTCTATAGTCGTAATCCTGGCTATAGTTGAGGACTGAGGTACCTGAACTATAGTTGATCATAACCATAAGACTGAATAAATTATTTAACTCATGTACCACATCTCTGATTATGTCAGAGACGCGACACGCTGGCCGGGCCTTAGCGCCCGGATAATAAAAAAAATAAAAAAATAAATAAACTATTGTTGTGGCGCTGGTCTATAGTCGTGGTCATGGTCTATAGTCATGATCCTGGCTATAGTTAAGAGCTGAGTGATCCTGAACTATATTTACCCTGGTATTTTAGTCATGGGTCTGGCTATAGTAGTCACTCTGGGGGCTGCAGTTGTACTCGCTTGGCGGTCAGAAGGCATCGACAAAGAACCAGCAGTTAATTCTCCCTCAGAGCGAATCTGAGCACGGGCGAGTAATCGCCCGCCGCATTCGGTAACTCGCTTTATAGCCTTGGCTATAGTAGTTCCTATAGTTGTCTCGCTGGCCAGATAACTATAGGAACTAAGGCACCAACTCGTATCTAGTTTCTAGCTCTAATAATTTCTCGCTCATTGTCGACCGTGAGACAAGTACCCTTAGAAGCTTTTCGTGAGCAGTAACCATGTCACGGAGACACTTAAAATGAGCTATCATAATTTATTATGAAACATATTTAGGATTTACAATTTTACCCGGCACTCGGCGTGTACACGAGTGACGCCGGACTACGCGCGTATTCGACTGATGAAGAGCATTGCACCGACTGCTCCAAAACTAGTCTAATAACATTGCGAAAAACCAACCGATAGTGAAATCGTAATACCTAAATATGTGCAACACTTACGAATCTTTTAATAAAATAATAGTATACGACATTTCATATATACGCTGCTAATTATTGAGGAGTTCCCTTGTCAGAAGCCAACCCTGAGTGCAGCAACCATGTCATAGTAAAACTTATTGTAGAAATTCAACTCTGTAGGATAAGATTTAATTTGGCTTGTAAGATTTGACCTAAACTAACAAACAAACATGCAACTTTGACTCTGGGTGAGACTGTTTGTATAAAGTGAATGTTGTTAGGTTATCGTTATCCACGGCACAATTCAATGAACTTAGTGTGGGCTATGAGTGATGAGATAAGATTAAAATCTTACCCTGTATGGCATTCTCAAGATTTTTGCGTCGAATTTAGTAGACTCCGTGTAATAGAAGTTATCCTTAACGTTCATGAAAGGTACGCTGCTCTGCTTCTGCGGAGATAAATAGAAAGGGCCAGCCTTGGTGGCGTTTGGAGCGAACTGGTGGCGCCAGCTTCCTTTGAAGTACAGGGTGTTGAGGATCAGGACCACCATGTTGCGGATGTCATCTGGAATGAAAACATTCAAATTTCAAATTCAAATTCGAATTAATTGAAATCAAATCCACATTACAACACATTACATTACTGGTAACCAAAACCATACTATACTATGTAGGTACTAAGGGGGGGTCCCGTATTAATTGTATTAATTACGTGAGACGTTTAGGGGGGAGGGGGTCGAACCGAACCTCCCCCAATCTCACGTGGGGAAGAGGGGGCTGTCAGCAAAAAATATTTAATTATTTTTTGCAAGAGAGTGTACAATTTCGAGAAAACTGGGTTTAATGAAGTAAAAAACACTACTGAAATATGGCTAAATCATATAGTTAGTAGGGATTAGTCTTAAATAAAAAGAATTGAACAAAATGTGTTTAAATAAATTCAACACAATCACGCATATATTAACTTATTTACATTAAATATACGTATTTTGAAATATCTCACGTGAGTTTAGGGGAGGGGGTCGAGCAAAATCTTACGACATCTCACCAAGGGGAGAGAGGGGGTCTAATTAATGAATGCCTTAAGAACCCGTATACAATTTTATGTCTTTCTCGCTCGCACGATTCACTGATTTTGAGATATAAAACTGACGGTGTGAGTTATTGTAAATGTTGTCAATATAATCCCTAAATAATAATATCACGAAATTTATAAACTATTCGTTTTCTTAGCTTTTGGATTGGCGGAGAAAATCGATGTCAAATTGATTTTATATTTTTTTCACTCTTTCTTCGTCTAATTAATAGGTATTTAAATTAAAGTATCCGTTACATAATTATTTAGTAAAGTTATTGACAACATTTTCCATAACTCGCTCCATAATTTTTATTTCTCAAAATGAATGAATTGTGCGAGCGAGACAGACATAAAAATGTATACGGATTCTTAAGCCGTAACTCGTTGCGCGGTTGGCCTGGTCGTAACTGATTACGATTTTCAGTCAGGCCAGTGTTTAGACGAGTGACCGCTTAGTCACTAAACTTTAGTGGAACGTTCAACTGAGTGCGACCGTGCTTGCTGTCGTTCAGCTGTCGCTCCCGGTTGTTTCTCGTAAGACAACAGAAGTTAATGTTGTCTTACAAA
The DNA here is from genome assembly GCA_948107665.1 of Lomographa bimaculata. Taxonomy (NCBI): domain Eukaryota; kingdom Metazoa; phylum Arthropoda; class Insecta; order Lepidoptera; family Geometridae; genus Lomographa; species Lomographa bimaculata. The sequence goes on along the minus strand of OX403604.1, from coordinate 7,262,628 downwards.
TAACAACCAGTCACGTTGAAAGACTTCAAGCAGTCTGAAAATCCTGACACCAGGACAGCTCACTAGTCCATACGAAAAGCTAGCAATTACTAATTACGACGACAAACTCGGAATTATAGTTGTTTGTGCCAACAAATATATCATGCCTATTGTTACCCTTTTATAAAAATGTACTGTTAATGACTGTTATTCATTGTAATATTTGTATTTAATTTATATTTAAGGTGTTTAATAAATTGTGGATATATCTATCTATCTATCATGCCTTCAAATTTTGTGATTGTGGGACCGACTCATTATAAAAAGGGGTAGTGGATGTCTAGAGGATCTAGTTGACCTGTACAGCATCGAAATGATAATCCGACCAAGTTTTTATAAAATTGATCTATACTTATAATAATGTTTTTACACTCACAATCCTAAACTAAGTTCAACGACTTGTGTCGTGGGTGCCGAAAACATTCACATCACATACACAATCAGACCAGAACCAAAAATACAAATTTCCTTGGCTGAGAAAACTTGTGTTCCAGCGGGGAATCGAACCCGATACCCTTGCTTGGAAGGCGAACGTGCACCCAACTATGCAAACGGGAAGTTTACTATAATAATATCTTTTTTAAACCTGTATTGTTATGAGCTTGTTATCAATTAACTAGCAACCACGTTATTAAACCAACATAATAGAGAACCTAATTAGATGAGGAAAAGGACAAGTAAACAATAGCTTGCTGAAGAATTCTATTGCGCGTTTCCCACATCTAATTTAGTGTATTTACTAGACTTTTTATTCTATAATTAGCACAGATAAATAGAATACGTAACTAACAAAAATAAATAATTAAACGCAAGCAAAGCTTAAAAAAACCGACTTCACCGCTTTATCTTCGGAACCTTGATCGGATTTAATGTATTAAACACGCTTTATTGACGATAACTCAAAAACTAAAGATTAGATCTTGGTCAAATGACACATGAACAACATGAAAAGCACCAGCTTTCAAATAAAAAAAGGAATAATCAAAATCGGCTCACAACGAAAAAAGTTATGAGGTAACTTTTGAAGTCGGTTAAAAACGAGAACATCGTCAATGTAGTCCACAAAATACACATAATTGATAATATTTCTTGAACTTCTGATCAGACCTTGATGAAATTTTAATGAGCCACCACACCATAAAAAGCACCAGCTTACAAATAAAAAAAGAATCATCAAAATCGGCTCACAACGAAAGAAGTTATGAGTTAACTTTTGAAGTCGGGTAAACCAGAACATCGTCAAAGTACGCATTATTCGTCACAAAATAGACATTATTGACAATATTTCAAGAACTACTGATCAGATCTTGATCAAATTCAAATGGGACCAATTAGAAAGCAACATCATTCAAACTAAAAAACTAAAAAAAAAAATTTCGAAATCGGCTCACGTGGAGAGAAGTTATGAGGTAACACACATGTCGACTTGAGTACCTCCTCCTTTTTTGGGAAGTCGGTAAAAAAAAAAATTAGTATATAAAAAAAATATATACAAGTACAGTCGACTTGAGTACCTCGTGAAGTCGCTAGAAAATATGTTTCTGAGAGTAGTCTAGTTTTCCCAAAATTTTCCGTGTAAGTTCGATGACTTGCGTCGTGGCGTCGGAAACTTTAACATCGCACACACAATCACACCTAGACCGGAAACACCTTGGGGGAGGAAACTTGTGTTCCCGCCGGGAATCGAACCCGATACCCTTGCTTAGAAGGCGAACGCGCACCTAACTAAGCCAACGGGCTGTTCTAAATAAAAAATATAATAAGTGACAGCAAGTAGCAGTAAGTTCAAGATTCTGCTCTAAGCTGTAATGGGCAGGCGTGACACTTACCATCAACGACATACTCGTCTTGTCTCTCAATAAAAAAAACCCTTGTTATACCTACTTGAAATATTCTGTGGTATTAGTTTGTGGTATTACCTACACAGACGAATTATTACGTCCGGGTCATTGATGTTATGCACGCGTGTCCACACGACAATGTAAATACCGTTAGGTCCTTTAGTCTCGAGGCAAAAAACCATGACTGTCATGGTGGACAGCACACCATTGTGCTTCAGTACAAATTAATAGATATGAGCTGGACTGATATATGTATAACCCAAAAAATATAAATTCTAAATTGATTATTTATATTATGTCTTATGAAACAGAAAATTTATTGAAAACTTTGTGCTAGATCCTATTTATTTAGTCAAATATACACACTCACGCACTTGTCGATAAGCACATACACACACACACACACACCACACACACACACACACACACCACACACACACACTCCCTTTGCGCTCGTGATTTCACTCCCAAAACTGACACAACACTATAATAACACAGAAGGTTCTCTTTGTGTTCTCACTATGACCGAGTAATAATAACTCAGAAGGCTATCTAAGTGTTTTCACTATTATTAGATAGCCTCAACGTTTACGTAGAGATGAAGTAGGTACTTCATTAAAGTACTTACCTAAAAAATACACGATAATAACGTGTTTACCATAGGATAGATACCTAAACATTCTATTAAATCCATCACAACATTTGTACTTTTTCTTTTGTCAATTAAACAAAAATATACGAAGGTAGAGCTCGTCCAAGCTGAAATGACGCGCCCCATTACTTAATTAGTTTATTTAGATGTGTGAGTGCAAATATTAATGACGACACTTCATCTGTATGGGAGCGTCGATTGTTCAGTGAACAATGGATCTGCACGTGTACAAGACGGTCGACTAGTCGGGTGATAAATCCGACCACGCTGTGTGCGTAAATGCGAAGGTGGGGCGCGTCATTTCAGCTTAGACAATCTCTATCAAATCAAAAATCAAAATCGTTTATTCACATGGGCCCCAAAGAGGCACTCATGAAAGTTAATGATTCTACTGCCTGTATAATAGAATAAAGTGGAAGGTATAATAGAATAAGGAAGTGCGTTGAAATTTCGCGTGACGTCATGCCTCAGTATAGTTTTTACTGAGACGTGTCGTCACCTGTCGAAATTTCACGATCTTTATCTTTGTCAATTTCTATTTATTTGTTAAATAAAAAAATACATGTCCAATATTTTTTGATAATCTAACCGACGGACGAATTACACTTTTAAGCTATTGCATAGCTTCTATCGCGGGCCTTGAGCGTGGAGACCTAATCCAGAAATTCCGTAACGAAAAAACCTAACGCCCCCCACGACTTCACAAAAAGTTTTCGGTTACGTTGAGTTGCGAACTCCGTACAGATGCATTCGATTCAGTATCCAATACCAATCGGCTACTGAGTCTTCTATCTATAACACCGAAATAAGCGTATAGGTTTTGACGTTTACGTTTTTAAAGTAAACGTCAAGATCTATATGCTTATTTCGAAGTTATAGTTAGAAGACTCGGTAGCCGATTGGTACTGGATACTGAATCGTATGCATCGGTACGTAGTTCGCATCTCAACGTGACCGAAAACTTTTTGTGAAGAAAAATGAAACTGAAAAATAAAAAATTCTATGCAATAGCTTTACCGCGGCAGTCCCCGAGTGCCACACGTCTTTTTTTTTTCCCAGGAATCAATCCTATTCCTGGATAAAACATCATGCGAGGGGCTGCGAGTGTGATATAGTTTACCTTCTTTGACTAGATCTGGAATCCTTCCATGCGTAATGTTGGAGATCCATGCGTTGATCTCCTTGGTGGCCACAGCCGCGTCGTTAAAGTTGGTGGACTTCAGTTCAGTCTTGTAGAACTCCTGGGCGATGGCTGCGAAGCGCTGCCGGGGCTGGGCGCTGTCTCCAACGTAGATACGGCTGCCCAGGTTTAGGATAAACTCGGAAGATTCTTGCTGTGAACGAGGGTAATAAATGTACTCCAGCATTGCTCGACTGTTTCCTAACTATTTTACTAAAATGCTGAACCATTTCTGATTAATAATAAAATAATAAAAAAACTTTATTTAGTAACAAAATATGTTAACACTTTAAAAAATAAATATAATTAAATAACATAAGTGCATGTTATGTGTTAATTAAGGATCCCTGAATCCCACACTAGGACGACCTGTGTCGTGGGCTTCAGTTTTTCTTCCAAAGGTTTAGTGAATCAGGTAGACTTAAAATAACAAAAAAGAAGCCTTATAATAACTATCCTAATTACTGTTCTAAATATCCCAAGTATATATCCTACACTTAATACAAGTCTGACGGTAAGAAGGCAAAAGTATGGTAAAGTTAGTAATAATATCCTATCCCACTCCTCTCTCTATTTGTTACTGAACCGATTTAGTTGAAATTTTGAGCAAAGATAGATGATACTCAACAAATATATCTATATTTACTATAATCAATCAGCTATCATAATTAAATATGTACCTCCGATTTTTGCCTATCATACTAATATTATAAAGAAAGTTTGTATATAAGTATGTTTGTTTTATTTTCACGCTGTAACGGCTGAATTGATTTGGATGAAATTTAGAATATATTTAGCTTGTACTTAGGATTAACATGATAAAAGCGGGCGAAGCCTCGGGGCACGGCTAGTATAATATTATAAATCTGAAAGTTTGTGAGTAAGTAGGGTTTGTTCCCTCTTCACGCTTTAACGGTTGGACGAATTTGGTATGTAGGTACATGTACATAGATACCTAGGATTAACACATAGGTTACTTTTTAACTTGATAATAGCGGGCGAAGCCGCGGGGCACGGCTCGTAATTAATAAAAGTTTAAAAAGTAATCAGAAGCAGGGCAGCATGATTACCTACATAGTAATTGAAAGATGGGGTAACATAAATTTACCGAATATGTCATAGGAATGCGAATATTTGTCCTGTAATCGATAGTTTTCTGGTTGGTATATTTGAAAGCCAGTCTATGCCAAGCATAGCAACAACGAGTTTAAAATAATTACGAAAATAAAAAAAAAATTTGACTTTATAAAAAAGAGGAGTTCTTAATTTCGTCATATTTTTAACTAACTTAAAAAGAGGAGGTTCTTAATTCGTCACGTATGTAATTTAATCGATTACTCGAAGACGGCTAGACCGATTTAGAAAATTATTTTTTTGGGGTATAGTGTCAAGTTGGTCCTATATAAAAATTGACAAGATCCGAAAAAGGATTCCGGAATAAAGCGGTGATGTCAGGTTTTTGAAGCTTTGCTTGCGTTTATACTATACTAGCAGCGCCCTGTGGTGTTACTCTCTGTGTCGGAATAAAAAGTAGCCTATATTTTAATCCAGGGTGTCAGCTACCTCTATACCAAATTTCATCAAAATGTATCCAGCCGATGAGCGTGAAGAAGTAACAAACATAAAAGAAGGCGTAACACAATCATAAACTTTTGTAATAACAATATTAGTAGGATGTATAGGTAATGATCACTGGAAATTCCGAAGCATGAGTACCTAGTGTAGTTGATGATTATATTAATTACAGTCACGACTTTTATAAAACCGACAGTCAACTATCTAATTAATGCAGGGAATTCCCCAAGTATTTAACATTGGATCATTGGATCTTAAAACCACACATTCTATGACCTTGCTCAACAACTACTTCGCTTGAAGCAACAGAACAAGTACCTTTTACAAGCTGAGAAGCCACTTGGACAATAAGGTCTACGACTATGGTCGCGTCCTATATGTTTTACCCGTCTTCGGGACGCAAAGAAAGGTAATGTGTTTATCACCCTATACATAATATATGTATGTTTATTTGTAGTGTTCTAAAGACCAAACGCGTGGGCCAATTTTATCATTCTTAAGAGTGTCACTTAAGCCATGATTGTTATCAAAATTCGATAGGGCAGCGACCAGACGAAAAAAATTAAGTCGACGAACTGCGTCAAGTGGTATTATTGAATAGGTATTTGAAAATATTTTTTAGGTTTCTTTGACCATTTTGAACGACCATTTAGAATCCATAAAGCTGGTTATCAACCATTTTCACTGAGATCAGTCCACTGTGGCAACTGGGTCGACGAAGAAAGTAATACTTGATCTATTATTGACTAATCTAAAGCTTAAGAGCTTAGGCCATCGCCGCGCCGCAAGGTAGCTAGCCTCTCGGTTTTTTATCGGATACATTTCGGAAAGTGTTTCAAGGAACTACACGATCTAGTTCCCGCATCCCCGTTCTTTCATCGGACAAGCAGATAAATTGATATGCGACAGCGCTATATGGTAGACATTCCACAGATGCGGACGAAGCATTTTGCTTCCACATTCATTGTGGGAACCGCATAGTTCCCTGATGAGTACAATATGGGAGACTTTAAGTCACGAGTGAATAGGTCTAATCTTCTAGGCAAGCTTACTTCATCGTCGACCACATCGTCGCTTACCATTAAGTGAGATGGTGGTCAAAAGTATGACTAACTTAAATTAAAAAAAAATCACATATAGTACTTAATATCATATACCAATATAAACGAGTTTATATTGGTCTATGATAATAGCTTAAATTTTAATGCCATATAAAGCCATTGGACACATTCTTAGTATACTTACTCTACTTAGCAATTTAGGTCAAAATTAAATTACTTATTAGTTTTAAGGCAAGATCGTAATTCCAATGTTGTACCAAACGAAATTGGTATGATATATATATATAAAGCAATGGTACTCACCTTCAAAGATTCAATAATGGTGGAGAACTTCCTCCTGACCATATTCCTGTCCAGATCGAATCCAAGTACCGAAGAGAGCTCATTCTGAGTGGCTCCTGTCGCAGCTTCAGTGAGGATTGCTAGGGCCAGCTTCAGGCCGAGAGGGGAGAGTAGAAAGTTCTCGGTCGATGATGCTGCTACTCGCTAAAACAAAATGTGTAAGGGTTAATCAAACAAGGGTTTTAAGGCATTTCGGAGAGTCAACACAAAAATCAGACCAGATTTTTTTTTTATGACAGATGGTTTAGAATTAGGTCGCTTACTCACCTGATTGAAAATGATGATGTAGCATGCTTACCCAGAAGATACCTAGTAACTCTTGACGTGAAGACTCCCAAATTATACCGTTCGGGAAACAAAGACGCGGGCAGTGAGTTCCACTCCTTCGATGTACGGATGACAAATGTAGAATCAAAACGCTTCGAGTATGAGGTGAATTAACCATAAATGGATGACGTTTGTCTGTTCGTCTTGTAGTGTGATGGTATAAAGGGCATGGGGAAATCAACTGGTGTAAGTCGACACACTCTCCGAAATGCAAGCGATAGAACACCGACAGGTTAGCTACCTTACGTCGTTGACTGAGGCTCTGCAACTTGGACTCAAATGAATTCTCCAATTCACTCTCTATCATCGGAGAACAAGAGAGATTCGCTCGAAAAGTTTTGCTTCTATTCTACATTTATCAACAGTTCAGCGGAGGAGTGGAACTCACTGCCCGTGCCTTTGTTTCACGAACTGTACAATTTGGTAGAGTCAAGTCTAGAGTGAACAGGTATCTTTTAAGTGAGCATGTTACATCTTCGGCCACATCATGTGGCATGCGGTTACTTGCCATTATAAAAAGTTGCTTTTATTCGACGTGTCAGTGAGTTTTCTTCATATGGGATGTATCGTACATAATAAAAACTTTGTAGGTATGCAATGAACATTCGTTTTGAAAACAAGGAAAAAGCTGACGACTTTCGAATTGTCATTATTAATTTGGGTAACCTTTTGAGACCTGCTGATATCCTCATCACGTAGCCGAAAAGGAAAGTTTGGTAATATATTATACCAAGTATGTGTGTCATGTTACGATACAAATAATTTATGTTGTCAGTAGCAATTAAGTATTTCTTTCAAATATATATATTTTATTATAATATCCTCAAAATTTTGAGGACCCCAGTTTCTCCACCATCGGGGTTTTATAATCTGGGAGTCTTCAAGTCAGGAGTGAATAGGTATCTTCTAGGCAAGCATGTCTCATCTTCGGCCGCATCATCACTTTCCATCAGGTGAGATAGTGGTCATATGCTTGCCTATTCATATTGTACAACAGCCGATAACAGCCTACTGTAAAAGTACTTCCTCCTAACCCTACCTCACCAGCACGTAGTACCCTTGCCAATCAACAAACGAGGCTCCGTTACAGACAACATTCCAAATAAGAATTTATAAGTAACAGCCAGGCTGCCGGACATAAAAACTCATATCAAATCTTAAACACGACATTAGGTTCACAAGAAACTAAATTCGATTTTTCATTTTTATTGTTTTTTCAGGATAAGTGCAATATTTTACTGACTTCACTAAATGGGAAAAGGGAAGAGATGATGATTTAAATACCTACCCTACACCACAGATTAAATAATAGTTATACAACAGCGATTTGTCCGCTTCTTCCTCCAGCTCCTACTTCATACTCCTACTGATAGGAGCACCATGGGTGTCCATTTCATAATGCTCCTTTTATACATAAATACAACGGCGAATAATGTAATACTCAACATTTAATTCCTCTTTACCAATACAAACCTCTTTTGGTTTAATGGTGCTATGTATAAATTGACTAAACAATAATAATGTAATATGATATTATACATATATATATATATATATATTTTATATGTTTACTGTTTTAGATCCGCCACCTCTGGGTTGTGACTGAAAATCAGCGCCTATTGGCAATAATGCTGAGTCACGACCCTTTTGGCACTTTATTTACTTACCTATGCCTAATTACCTTTATAAGCTGTTTTTGTCTATTTCATGTTTTTGTTGTTTGTTTATCTTATCCTTAGAGCCAAATAAATGTATTTCATTTCATTATAAATGTATTTCATTCATTTCCTGTAAATGATTAAGTTTTTTTTTTTTTTTTTTCTTATAATGATGTACCAATTACGTTTGGAACACCATTGGAATTACGATCTAGCCTTAAGACTAATAGGTAATTTGATTTTGACCTAAACTGCTAAGTAGAGTAGTATATTAAGAATGTGTCCAATAACACTTTTCTTACTGTCTCTATTATCGGGAAGACACTTTGTTCTTGTGTTCTTTGTTAATAGCACTCACTATATTACACTGTGATGATTAAGTAATTAAAAATATATACATTTCAAAACTTACCTTTGTAAGAGTCCAATCAAACTTGTCATAGTCAACAGTGGACTGTGTGTATTGATCGTCAGAGTCCCAGTAGTCAGGATCCACCAGCGTTCCATTCTCTGGCACGACGGCCTTAGCTTGATGGTGTGAAGCAGCAGCTATATATGCATCAGCTTTGCCGAACACGTCTAACAGAGTGTTAGGGTCTATCTTGTTGTCTGCTTTTGCGACTGCTAGGAGCAGTGGAGCTGAGGAATAAAAAACAAGAACCATTTAATTTGGTGCGTTGATTGTGTTGTTATACCCAGAACCAGAAACACAAATTTCCCTTGCGGAACAATCCCTTGGTGAGAAAACTTGTGTTCCCGCCGGGAATCCAACCCGATACCCGCTGGTTAATAGTGAATGTTTCCGGCTCGTGAATGCCGGAAATATTCACATCACACACACTCACACCCAGAACCAGAAACACAAATTTCCCTTGGGGACTTTTTACAATAAGTCATAGATGGGTTTGTGACTGACAGCATTTATGTTAATGTTTAAACTACATTACACACACAATCACACCCAAAACCAGAAACACAAATCTCTCTTGGGCAGAAAACTTGTGTTCCCACCGGGAATCGAAGACGATAATCACACAACGACACCAGCAGGCAGTTCAAATAATGTTAATAGTTAAATTAGTTATTAGTATTTTTTATCAACAGTTGCCTATTACATAAATTCATACAAATTAAGTAGGTACAGATTTTAAATAATAATCCTATACTTAAACTCTATGACGAACATGTAGGCTATGCTATGTATATGTATACCCAAAACATTATTATTGACCTAGTAAAGCATCTTTTCCACTACAAAAACAAACAAACACATTCACACTCACAGCCCCACACTAAGTTCAAAGACTTGTATCGTGGGTGCCGGAAACATTCACATCACACGCACATTACACCCAGAACCAGAAGCGCAAATATCCCTTGGGAAGGAATTTGTGCTCCTGCTGGGAAACGAACCCATGACCCACGGCGCAGAGGGCGGACACCTGTCCACTGCGCCAACTGGATCGTCAACACGTAGTGTCTTCCGATAACATCTTACAATTGAATGTACTAGTAACTCTGCGAGCCGAAGACCTCGTTTATTTTTCGAATTGGCTGAAATACTATTTATTTATGTGTTCAACCCCCGTATCTCCGCCATTTTGTAATATTTCCAAAAACTGAATAAACAAAAATAAATTCATATTATCGAACATGCTCACAAAATTTCACGCTAAACGGTTGAGAAATGCGACCTGTCCTTCACATCAGGACATCTGGACATACGAAAGCATAAAATAATTAAACGCAAGCACTTAAAAAAACCGACTTCACCACTTTATCTTCGGAACCTTGATCAGATTTAATGTATTGCACACGCATTTTGACGAAATAACTCAAAAACTAGAAATGAGATCTTGATCATTTTTCAATTGGACCACATGAAAAACACCAGCTTTCAAATAAAAAGATAATCATCAAAATCGGTTGACAACGAAAGAAGTTATGAGGTAACTTTTGATGTCGGAAAAAACGAGAACTTCGTCAATGTAGTCCACAGAATACGCATTATTGTCGATATCTCAAGAACTACTGATCAGATCTTGATTAAATTTAAATGGGACCAACAGGAAAGCAACATCTTTCAACCAAAAAAAAATTTCGTAATCGGTTCACGTAAAAAGAAGTTAAGAGGTAACACACATAAAATAAAAAAAATACTGTCGACTTGAATACCTCCTCCTTTTTTGGGAAGTCGGTAAAAAGCTAATGCTCTAAGCTAAAAAGTGAAACGGACGCTTCGCTTGTGCTTCTCGCTCGGTCAAAAATAATATATAACGGTGTGTAAATATGTCTAGATGCAACAGGTAAGTGAGTACTACATAATTTACATCAAATAACAATCTAACTTTTGTTTTGGAAGTGAAAACTTCTTTAACAGCGTAGTGCAATTTTTGGGATGGGTAAAAAATATTAAACTCGCGTCAGGACACGTGACCTGATCGAAAATTCGTAAGACGGAGGGAGAGTAGACCGCCGCGCCGCGCCGGCGCGGCGTAGGAGAGGACGTAATATCCCCCTCTCTTTCTATCGCGCGGCGAAAATGTATGCCTGCTCCTGCTGTTTACAACGTTAATGTTCAAGTTCTCACTTCTGCCGGCACTCCCGGAGTGCAACCCATTGTTTTTTTTATTTTATTTTATCACCATAGAAAAAAACTGGGTAGGTATCTACGGACCAATTGCCTATATTTCCTAAACCTATAAAAAATATATAAATCTATACAGCATAGACCCAGGTTACCTACAAGTCATCGTGCTTATAGGTGTTCAAGTGCTCAAGCTCACTACCAGTGGGTAGCGTTTCCATCATGCTGGCGGCATTATAATACGTACTCTTGTAGTTCATAAGACAATGACCTAGGTACGTCGATAAAGTTTATTTCTGAACTCGATGACCTAAGAAATATGTGCGTAGAATTCTTATATGGAGAAAACGACTTTAGTTGTCCAACATTCTACTATTCGTTTTTCTATGTATTTATTATCCTCATATTGCTCTTGTTGCAACCAGCGTTGCTTCAAATAGAGTACCTAGTGGAGGAGGAAAAGTGAATGTGAAAATAATAACAATGGGTTTATCCTATCGTTTGTTTGTTATGTTTATCCTAGTATTATAAGGTATAAAGTAAACAAACAAACGTACAAGACTTTGAACGTTGAATCGAAATTAAATTAAATTATATTTTTCACTATAATTGAAGCGCAAGCAAAAGCTATAAAAACCGACTTCATCGCTAATATTTCGGTTTTGGCTTGACCGATTTCGATAAAAAAATTATATCCTTATAATTATACCTACAACAATATTATTTATATAAATGATTATTTCTTTAAAATTGTATCCCAAGAAAATATATAAAAACGCGTGGGAAAGTCAAAATAACAAAACGCCCGCTTATTGCTAAACTGATTCGTGACGTCAGTTGATACATTTTTGATATCAATGATTGGTCAACATTCCTGACGGCAGCTATCATTGAATCGTGGATGTAACAGAAAGAACGTCAAAATGGCCGCGATTAGTATTGCTCAAACCTACTCGCATTTTTAATTGTCAATAATGAATTTAGCTGCATTCTGAACTAATACTAGTAAATTTATTTAATTTCGTATTATTTTTCATTTCATTCCAATGAAAATCATAATAGTTATCATCCATCTCACTCTCACTACGTACTAGGACAACAATGTTTATGAAGCTATAAGTATAGTATAATTTTGTAAAATGTCTGCTGTATATGTGTTACATTAATAAACAAATAAAAAAATTCGCTACTAGTTAAAGGGTCGATGATATCGTACGTTTTGTATGTTATATTCTCTAATCGCTATATATATATGTACGTGTAGGTATAGGTCAGCAATCCAAAGGCTATCAAAGGTCAACGTGCTCTGGATAATATAGGCTATTTATTTCTACTATGCTATAACCTCATAAACGGTACTTACTACCTACCTACATATACTACGAATGCTACGAGCAACAAGTAGTAGTATAAGTAAGCACATAATTATAGCGTAGACCACAAACAACCATGGAACAGGGGGTATTGTACGAATGATGGCTTGCAGAAACCCGATTTTGTTTTGTTCCACACATTGCTCGGAGTAAATATATGAAACGAAACGAACAACATCAAGTTTTCGCAAACGATAAAAAACTCGACTTGCTATAGTGGATGCGATCATTTCTGTAGCTAACCCGTTCTAATGTTGTGTTTGTCTCTGTCAACTGGCCGAATTCTCAAGATCTCAAGTGAACAGAAAGAGAAGGTACATCTTTCGATATTTTATTATCACAGAAATCTAACTACCCGTAACCTGCTTGGACGTTGTTGGTACTGTATTCCGAAAATCTTAACCCCATCGAATATTTATAGACCGAGCGAAAAGAGATCTCTAAGTTGACTTGGTTGGTTCGGCACTTCGTCCGCCCGTCCGTCCTTCCGTTTGTCAGAGGTATCTAGCGTCAAAACCATGATTTCAATTTCTCAAAGAATATGTAAAATCTATGTTGGAAAATATCAATATGATAGGCCGCCAAAGTAACTGTTTTTAGACCTGTTTTGTTCCGGGGTCTATCTAAAAACTGCTTCACATTTCAAGCTGATATAGTTACGTATAATATCTGTAATATCCTGTACTTGAACAACAAATACAAAAATCAAACAATTGTTATACAGATTATAAGAATCGAATCTCAAAGTTTTTCTTTAGTTGGCAAAATGTAGACGCGAGATCTCAGTTCGTGGCTAACGACTAGTTTTAAATTGCTAATAAACAATGTATAAAGAGCATTGGTGATAAAATCAAAGATTCCTTCGCTAAAGCCAATTAATTCTGGCAGGAACCCAGCCTCAAAACTTGTTCCTCAGAACAAAATTTACATTTAAAAAACGACATTTCAGTTATTTATGCCCTTTTGACTTTGAAACCTGTATTTGCTAAACCTGACGCGTAGGACTTGCTTAAATATATTCATATTTGTCAACTGGCATTAACCTTTATACAATAATATAAGCAATTATGATATAGTTGCAAGATGACCGTTGCAGTTGCTCTTGAATGTTCTGTGTAAAGAGACTACATAATACTTAATATCCTAGCTATCGAAGACCTAAGGAAGTAATAGGTACCCTACCTAACTACAACTTTAAGGCCTAATGATCAACTTACAATTTATTATGATATAAATTAAATATTGACCAAAGAAATACAGCACTGGACAAATTACCTATTATTTAAAGTTAAAGCATATTGTTAGTTATATATTTAAAACAAATTCAAATTCGTAACCATATATCAACGAATCCGAATCAAAAAGATATTATGATAAACTGTTGACATATAAGTAGTTACATAGGTAAAGCACATTCCTAGTAATTCCTACAGTCAAAACATAGCAAGATCACACCCTTGAATCAATGTTAATATTCAATACACAAACAGTAAAAACAAACTCACCAACAAAAAACACAAGGCACAACGTCGAAGTCATCTCGGCTACAAACAAGGAAAATCCACAAATAAATAAAAACTAAGTTCAAGGCAATGCGAGATCAGAACTATGGAAACGGGTTATGTTGGCATTTGGCACTGGAGACGCTAATACTTTATTATAATTAATTATTTTAACATTGTACGTGTTGTCGTTCTGAAGATCAGATCGCGACTGAGCGTGGGCTGATGGTGCAGACTGCAGACCATAACATTAAATAGAGGTTCATAATTACCGGTTTGCGTTTGACCGCAGGACAAAGTTGTATGTCTGGTTCGTCATTCGCGAAATTGTGTTTTACATCGAGTATTACGACGTCAATATATTTCCCTTCTTAAGGATGTAATTGGCCACCAGAGATGAGAGTGTGGAGTTCTGCTGCACATGCAAGAACCAATAGATGTTAGGGGATGCCCTTTAATATTTAGAATTCGCTACTTCCCCGCTGCTCAACTAAATTGCTCAACTGCATTAAGTTGAGCAGTGGGTAACCCATAGGTAATTATATCTTGTTTTTTTTTCTACAACTAGATCAGGTGCTTGGCACTGGTGCATGTAAGTGGTGTAAGTAAAATAGCTAAATAGACCAAAGGTTGAGAACATTCTATATTCTTTGCATTTACCACATATTTGAATCCTGATTCCTGGATCCTGGGTTCGATTCCCGGCAGGAGCTCAAATTCCCTCCCAAGGGATATTTGTGCTTCTGGTTCTGGGTGCCATGTGTGTGTGATGTAAATGTTTCAGGCACCCACAATACAAGTCTTTGGACACAGGGGGGGGGGGTGTGAGTGTAAATGCGTTTGTTTTTTTATGACATTTATTATTTTATTTATTTGCCTTCGAGGTTCGTTTCCGTGTTCTCCATCATAAAAACATATTCGCAATACGGGTCGGTCGGCAATTAATTATACTGTTATTACCCGACTGCGCGACGCAAAGCAAGATAATTTGTTTATCAGCCTATGTATTTGTTTGTTCCTTTGTGTTGCGTGGTCCTATTTTGATGATTCTTACGTCAATCGAATTGTCTTAACCTTTCGAGTGTCACATGCTCCAACGTCGATCGCATCATCACTTCCTATCAAGTGAGATAGTAGTTAAATGTTTGCCTATAATGAATAAAAAAAACTGTGATTCAATATGGCGACCACCGGGCGCCATATTGTTTTTTCCTTTTTATAATGACATGACCAATTTCGTTTAGTACAACATTGGAATTTTCACTTTAATTTCCAAAACGTATACCTACCTAACACTTAAATCTGTAGTAAAGTTCTTTTTATTTGATTATTAAAACTAATAATTTTTCGAAAATAATAAGGTCTCAACAACAACAAAAAACGAGTCGGACTCGCGCACGAAGGGTTGTTGTAAATATTTGTTTTATTTTAATTTAATTATTTATTTTTAAAGTGAATATATTACCAAATATTCTGTGAATATTTCAAGCGTCCACCTGTTGCCGTTATCAATATCGAGCAAAAGCGAGCAAAAAATCACGTTTGTTGTATGTTTTAGTAGTGGTAGGACTCTTTTGCAGAGTCCACCTGGGGCAGTACCACCTTTGCCAGTTATTCTACCGCCAAGCAGTAGTGTACAAGCATTACTGTGTTTCGGTTTGAAGGGCAATGTTACCAGAGAAATTACTGGGCATGAAGAGATTTGACATCTTATATCTCAGGGTGACGAGCGCAGTGCAGTGCGGCGCAGGATTTTGTTCGCAAGTTCACAATTCTGGCACTGCTACTGTTATGGGCAGGCGTGATGCTTACCACCAGGCGTCTCGTAACTCAATCGCATAAAAAAAAAAGCCAAATATTTTATTGTTTTTTAGTATTTGTTATTATAGTGGCATGGCAACAGAAATACATCATCTGTGAAAATTTCAATTGTCTAACTATCACGGTTCATGAGATGCAACATGGTGACAGTCGGACAGACAGACTGAAGGTCAGAGGAGTTTTAGTAATAGGGTCCCGTTTCACCCTTTGGGTACAGAACCCTAAAAAGTTCACTTTTACACAGTCAGGTTTTTGTTTTTTTTTTTTTTATTCCAGACTAAGCCAACGTTTGACCACAATCACACTGATGGAAAGTGACGATGTAGTCTAAGGTGGAGCACGCTTGCTTAGTAAATACCTATTCACTTTACTTTTGAACACACCCGTATTGTACCTTTTGGGAAACACAGACGACGGCAAAGCGTTCCATTTTTTTTGCTGTTCTATAAATGAACGAAGACGCGAAACGTTTCGTCCGAATGAACGGTATCTCCACCATAAATAGGTGACGCGAAACGCCGTTTTTCTAGATGTAAGGTGAAAATAGGTGAAGCGGGAACTTATGTAGTTCCTGAGCACATTCACCGTTATGTATTTTATAGAATACCGACAGGCTTCCAACTTTACGCCGATGTTCAAGACTTTGCAATCTGGCTTCAACTAAAGCGCCATTGTTAATTAGCCTCTTTGCGCGTCGCACTATCGAATCCAAAGCCCGCAGCTAATACTTGGCAGAACCATCCTACAGGTGCCAGCAGTATTCCATATACAACACTCCATATTGATAGTTTAAAAGCTGTCCCGGTGTGAAGTACCGCCTGACCTTCGACAAAATACCGTTTTTGCAGCTACTTTGGCCTTAGATTCGATATACGAACTAAAGTTGAGGTTGGATGTCAATCTGACACCCAATAGTTCTGTATACTCAGTACCAAAATCTTAGATATTTTATGTAAACAAAGAAATGTCACGAAAAGTCACTGTCAAAATGACATGCCAGTTGCCGAAAACATTTTTCACTTGTGAAAAATATTTTTGTTTCTATTTCCCCCGGCTTTGCTCTCGCGCGGCACAAGGATAACAAGTTAAATAAAACCTTTTATTTTTTGCATTGGAATTGAATTGAAATTCTGAAAAGTAAGAGAGTTGTAGGAAGGTGTAAATAAAACATTGAATTATATTACTTAATTTTTATGAATTGACCAGACACCTTATTAACTATTCTGACAATTCTGAAAAGCTGTCTGATTCAGAGCCCGATTCGTTGACATTTATGATAAATCTATCGCTTACATCATCAATTATGTGGTTGAGTTGGCACATTTCATCTTCCACTTTTATTGTGTGGCTAATACAGTCAGCCCATTTCTGCGGTGTCACCTATCAAACCTTCTTCTAATAATTGCTTCACCTCATTCATCTAAAATGTCTTGTTTTTTCATGCGACATACTCCTTAACCTGGGCCCACACTAGCTCAATTGGGTTGAGTTCACAATGGTAAGGAGGCAGTCGTAGAATGGTGACACCATACTGAGCTGCCAACTCATCCACCACATATTTACTAAAATGTAATTTGTGTTCTTTAACAATTTGTAATAATTCCACTTTTCGGCTGTGGTATGGGGTGTTATCCATCACCAAAACAGAATCTTGCTTCAACTTGCACAGTCTGTTAGTGACCAATATTCGCCCTCAGGCCACATTTTGTATGTCTCTTTGTACGCATTCAATACCATGACTTTTTCAGTGGGACTCATAGATTTCCGCGGCCGCTTTTTGACTGGCGACAGATTTTCTGTTGTTGACAAGGTCCGCGAGGTCGAGGGACCCGGGTGAGGCTACATTTTGCGATCACATTTCCGAAAGTAATTGATCAAACTTAACGAAAAATGTAACAACAACAAGATAAACACTAATAACAATAACCAACAAGTCTAACAACAAAGCACAATTTCACAAACGCAGGGAGAAGCACATTCGAGTTCTAGAAAACAAAAACGATTGAAACGGTAAATGACGGTGGCAGAAATGCTTAGAACCTCTACAGTCTTACCAGTATAATACATTTTTTTTCTATCAAATATTGTTTACTTTATCATAACATTGTATAGAACAAATAAAACGTTAAATTAAATAGTACAAAACAAATTTTATTTAATAATTGATCAGATTATGACTAGATACAAATTATTAAATATATTTTTGGTCAAATATAGTAAACTTCCATTATAAAAGATATTTTTTGCACAGTTATCCCCTTTGTTTACATAAAATATCTAAGATTTTGGAACAGAGTATAGAGTATATTCTTTTCTATGGTTCTAGTTGATTGCCTTTCTGGATGGGCACATTACAGAATACGGGAGCTAAAATTTCAGTATATTGACTTGTTAATATTTAATATACAATAACAATCGCCACATTGTTAATGATTTTACATAGAGTTGTAGGTACTACAAGACGTAATTATTAAGTAAAGATTCTTATTTTAGTTATTTATATATGTTTATTCTATGCACTGCTTTCTATTTATTTTTTAGTTTTATGCTGTCTAAAGCCAAAGAGTTAACTGAAAATCAGTGTCGAGTTCATTACTCGGCAAAAAAACCTGTGTTAAACCTTTTTGGCATCACAAATACTCATATTAGGTGACTACCTTCTTCGATATTATGCTGAGTTGGGACTATTTTGTGTGAGTGCACATTAATTATTAGGGTAGTTTTAAGTCTTTTAGTTTCATATTTATTACTCGTACTAACTATTGACGTGACTTATACAAATAAATTAATATTCTATTCTATTCTATTAATGATAATCCTAATAAATGTTAGATTTTAAGTGTTTTTTTTTTATTTTGCTAAATAAATGTATTTTATTTTCTGGTGCTAATCGAGAAATGCGTTATTACATCATGTGCCTACTTGCATAATAAAGGTAGAGGCATATTTACCAAGCCTCTGATTGGTTTAATATCCGGCACGCATTAAAGCAATGCATATTGCTTAAATTATATACCTTTATGTGCAAAATCGTAAGAGGGATAATTGGCTATGGTAAAAATGGTGCTCGGATTGACGTGTGTCTGCCTCTTAAATGCTAATATTTGACTACGTTCCTAAATCCTATGATTAACCTACCAAAAACGTTAAATAATTAATTCACAGGTATTTACAGTTATTATGTATATAAATACCTAACATTATTTAATAATTATGTTGTTCATTTTATTAATACATAACGGTTTGTTTCCTCGAAAAGTAATAAATAATTCTAACCGCAATGTCTGATCATCGGATTTCCTGAAAGAGTAAACATTAATATTCCTCGTCTGTTTAACTGACAAATATTTATTTATCAAGCTATTTAAAGGTACCATGTGGGCTAACAACATAGCTATTGAATTTGGAGGAAGTTATACACCAAATATATCCATATTTTCACTATAGCAACTAATCTTCTGATGGTAAGTTACCTACTTTCAAGAGTTAAGTTTTTTCTATATTTAGAACATTTTGTTTTACTTAAAAAATAAGTCATACACCTGCCTAATTACAAAAGATAAAATAATAATCAGGTTAATACATATCTCAAAAAAATAATATTTAGAAAAACTTTACTTATCCTACGGAAAAAAATAATAGAATAGAACTGGTAAGGAATAATACAGACAAAAAAAAGCTTTTTGTGAAAAAGGCTAAAAAAGATATTATGTTTGACCTCTGGTATATGACAAGGTGTTCGAAGGATTCAAGTTCTATTTTTTTGGGTCCTCCGTAATATGTACTATCACAATTATTCTTTCTCACTATCTATTAGTCCTACGAAGATTTGTAATAGAACGAAAGTTGATAGGAAAATAGTCAGCAGTCCTATAAAAAAAATCAGATCGAATTTCGAACTTTTGTTCCTATTTCCACCGTTTTACCGGAATGGAACCACTGTGTGGCGAGGTGGTTATTTGAAGCCATCTATAATTTATGTATTCAATCTATATGTAACAAAACAAAATAAAAGAAAGGGAAGCAGCGTCTTAGATGACAGGACGATATTCGAAAAATCTGGATGTTACTTGGAGGAGGATGACCGACAATCGGAAAGTGTGGCAAGTTCTAGGGAAGGCCTTTGCGGATACGCAAGACATCTGAATAGCGGTGTCAAATACTTAATATATTTAAGTTAAATAATTAGGGACTTTTTACTCTACTCAGATACTTAACCATAGATTACTCATAATATCCGGATGACCGAGCTTTGCTCGGTTTTTTGTTTTAGGTAGAATGTGTTTGAATTTGTAGCCTCAGAAAGTTCCATCTAGTGTCGAGTAGAAACAGTTTTTTACATCGGTCATGGCGTAATAGATGGCGCTGATAGTTTCTTAAACACGGTTTTAGAAATACAGTTTGGGAACCGAGCATTTCTCGGACCTGAAACGTTGATGAATCGATTCCTTGGGCCGAAAAACGCTTAATCTGTAACTTTCATGAAAATCGTTGGACCGTTTCCGAGATCCTGATTACACATATATATACATGTTTTGTTAGATTTTTCAATAAAGGCTATTATTATTACTGTTTTAAATCTGGTTATATGTTACACAAATAAGTCTGTCTACATCAATTACTCAACTTAATGCCAAGGCTGTTGATCGATCCTCGACAAGTTCAAATCGTTATTGTACCCACACAATAATATTATTTAACAGTAAATCATATTCTAAAAGGCCAGCTGCTTTGCTAAACGTTGATTCCAACAATTGCAAATCGTGCCGTTTGATATGGTCAACATTCTAGGCATCCAATTGAATGCCTGATTGCACCATTTGGCTCCGACATTTTTATTTCAAATAAAGTGATAATTTCACAGTCTGAATAAATATTACCCTATTTACATGGCAAATATGACTTCGTCAAAACCATTATTTTTCCTTATTATTCTCACGATGGAAAAACAAGAACTTGCAAGAACCGGTACAAACGTGACGAACGATGCTGCGGGCTTTATATACTTAAATTAGTGCAAAAGACGTAAAAGAAAATATTAACTACAAATAATTATTAAGGCAACGTAATATAAGAACTATAGTACCTTACAAACGGGTTATGTTGGCATTTGGTATACTTGTCTATGTCTTCCGAGTCGATAATGATTTTCCTATAAGAGTACGTACCTACACTCTGTACTTAAAAGTTTCTATACTCGGTACCAAAATCTTAGATATTTTATGTAAACAAAGAAATGTCACGAAAAGTCACTGTCAAAATGACATGCCAGTTGCCGAAAACATTTTTCACTTGTGAAAAATATCTTTGTTTCTATTTCCCCCGGCTTTGCTCTCGCGCGGCACAAGGATAACAAGTTAAATAAAACCTTTTATGTTTTGCATTGGAATTGAATTGAAATTCTGAAAAGTAAGAGAGTTGTAGGAAGGTGTAAATAAAACATTGAATTATATTACTTAATTTTTATTAATTGACCAGACACCTTATTAACTATTCTGACAATTCTGAAAAGCTGTCTGATTCAGAGCCCGATTCGTTGACATTTATGATAAATCTATCGCTTACATCATCAATTATGTGGTTGAGTTGGCACATTTCATCTTCCACTTTTATTGTGTGGCTAATACAGTCAGCCCATTTCTGCGGTGTCACCTATCAAACCTTCTTCTAATAATTGCTTCACCTCATTCATCTAAAATGTCTTGTTTTTTCATGCGACATACTCCTTAACCTGGGCCCACACTAGCTCAATTTGGTTGAGTTCACAATGGTAAGGAGGCAGTCGTAGAATGGTGACACCATACTGAGCTGCCAACTCATCCACCACATATTTACTAAAATGTAATTTGTGTTCTTTAACAATTTGTAATAATTCCACTTTTCGGCTGTGGTATGGGGTGTTATCCATCACCAAAACAGAATCTTGCTTCAACTTGCACAGTCTGTTAGTGACCAATATTCGCCCTCAGGCCACATTTTGTATGTCTCTTTGTACGCATTCAATACCATGACTTTTTCAGTGGGACTCATAGATTTCCGCGGCCGCTTTTTGACTGGCGACAGATTTTCTGTTGTTGACAAGGTCCGCGAGGTCGAGGGACCCGGGTGAGGCTACATTTTGCGATCACATTTCCGAAAGTAATTGATCAAACTTAACGAAAAATGTAACAACAACAAGATAAACACTAATAACAATAACCAACAAGTCTAACAACAAAGCACAATTTCACAAACGCAGGGAGAAGCACATTCGAGTTCTAGAAAACAAAAACGATTGAAACGGTAAATGACGGTGGCAGAAATGTTTAGAACCTCTACAGTCTTACCAGTATAATACATTTTTTTTCTATCAAATATTGTTTACTTTATCATAACATTGTATAGAACAAATAAAACGTTAAATTAAATAGTACAAAACAAATTTTATTTAATAATTGATCAGATTATGACTAGATACAAATTATTAAATATATTTTTGGTCAAATATAGTAAACTTCCATTATAAAAGATAATTTTTGCACAGTTATCCCCTTTGTTTACATAAAATATCTAAGATTTTGGAACAGAGTATATACCAATCTATCTTTATATATATATATATATAATTATACTGTACGTGTGTATGTCACTGAACTCCACATAAACGGCTGGACCGATTTGAATGATTATTTTTGTATGCGTTTGGGTGGCGCCCTGTATGGTTTAGATTCACAAATCAGCCCGGCAGCTGGCGCTACAGGGGTCCGCTAGCGGAAATTGCACACGGGCGAAGCCGGGGCGAACTACTAGTATATATATATAAAAATGAATCTCTATTTCCCTTGGTCAAAGATTTTACGGACCTATAGAAGGTTAATTGATATTTATTTTTTCGTCAATTTCAATAAAATAAATACATATTTTTTTTACATATAGTACAGGTAATATTTTGAGAATATAATATTTTGCGAAAGTAATGCTTTGCGAATGTAATATTTTGAGAATGTAATATTATGAGAACGAACCATTGCATGCAACGGATGGAACAATTTCGCTAATTCTTTTTCATTGTGTTAATTATTGTCAGAAGGTTCTTATGAAAGAAAATTATATTGCGGAATTCCCACGGGCCCGGGACTTACACGGGTAAAACCGCGGGGCGCAGCTAGTTTATATATACAAACGTTGCCTACCTTGGTGATGTCTAATGTTATTGCATGAGTCTTACAAGTCAGTATACAATAGATACTAATAAATCAAAACACCCGACTGCGCAAAAAGTTAACTTACCATTTTTTCCCCTTTTTGCTAATAATGCAAATGTTTAATTTCACAAATTATCAGTTTAGTTTTACCCCAGATACAAACGGAGTGGTGTTATAAGTTTCAAAAGAGTATGCGTTTATCTAAATCTAATTTAAATGCATCTTTTTTTTTTTTATGAAAGATAGGCAAGCATTTGACCACTATCTCACCTGATGGGAAGTGAAGATGCGGCCGAAGATGTGACATGCTTGCCTAGAAGATACCTATTCACTCTAGACTTGAAGACACCCAGATTGTACTGTTCGGGAAACAAAGACGCAGGCAATGAGTTCCACTCCCTCGCTGTACGGATGATAAACGTAGAAGCAAAACGCTTCGAGCGAACCGGAGGTACGTCAACCATATAAGGATGACGTTTGATAGTCTGTCTGCATCAATCATAATCACATCCATTTTTTCTCAATAATTATATTTATTAAAAATTCGATATTCACGTACAGACAGGCATTTTCTTTATAATTGTTAACCATATCAGACTCCCAAGATACAGATGCCTAGTTTGGGGCCCACAGCACAATTGTAATTACTTTATTATGTCTTTCTTTGCCAAGTAAACAAATTCTCATTTAATTTTCATTTTTTATTTATATACTATTAAATGTAGATTTTCTCAATTGATAGGTCAGTTAATCGGGATGGTTCTCTGTGTTTAATGAATATGGGTGCAGCCGTTTTTAGGGTTCCGTACCCAAAGGGAAAAAACGGGACCCTATTACTGAGACTTCGCTGTCCGTCCGTCCGGCCGTCTGCTACCAGGCTGTATCTATGTAACAAGACAAACTGTCAAACGTCATCCATTTATGGTTGACATACCTCCAGTTCGCTCGAAGCGTTTCGCTTCTACGTACTTCATCCGTACGGCGAAGAAGTGAAACTCATTACCTATGTCTTTGTTTCCCGAGAGGTATAATTTGGTAGTCTTCAAGTCAAGAGTGAACAGGTATCTTCTAGATAAACATGTCACATCTTCGGCCGCATCATCACTTTCCATCAGGTGAGATAGTGGTCAAATGTTTATCTATAAATCATAAAAAAAAAAAAAAAAACAAGAACGGTGATAGCTAGACAGTTGAAATTTTAACAGATGATGTATTTTGCCGCTATAACAACAAATACTAAAAATAAAATAAAATAAACATTTAAGGGGGGCTCCCATACAACAAACTTGATTTTTTATAGATAATGTACGAAACTCTTCGTGCGCGAGTCCGACCCGTACTTGGCCGGTTTTATTTAAAAATGACTTTGGGCGTTTTCAAATGTTTTGTGTATGGATTTGTCACCGGAAGTGAATATATTTACCTATAATTGTCTAAAATCACAATCATTAGGACTTTCATAATTAGTTCTGTGGGTTAAAAACACTTCGCAAATTAAGTTAATTTGTATCGGCGCGTATATAAGATGCATGGTAAAAGCCCCTACGATAAAAAAAAAATGATGCGCGATATGTATTCCGTCTAATAATAATTTATATTCTAAGGATTATAGCATTGTGATCCAATACAGTAAATACAAAATTCCATTATATAAAATAAATATATTTTCCCTTGCACAAACAAGACAGTTATAATTATTAACTAAATAAATTTAAAACAGTATCGCATAGTGACGTATGAAGTTGTGACAAAAAACTTGTGTTACGGACAGATTATCATATTTATGGATATATATATATATGTATAGTAATATTTTTTAAAGTAGACATCCCGTGCAATATGAAATACGTATATTAACGGGCTGAAATTACTGACACTGCTACTCACAGCCCCACACAAAGGTCAAAGACTTGTATCGTGGGTGCCGGCAAAATTTAATCACACACGGCACACTCAGAACCAGTAGCACAAAATTTGTGACATTTAATGTCCCTTGGAAAGGAAAATTATGCTCCTGCCGGGAATCGAACCCAGGACCCACGACGAGAGGACAGATTTGCCCACCGCGCCGACTGGGTTTTCAAATCTTATTTTGTTGT
The DNA here is from genome assembly GCA_948107665.1 of Lomographa bimaculata. Classification (NCBI taxonomy): domain Eukaryota; kingdom Metazoa; phylum Arthropoda; class Insecta; order Lepidoptera; family Geometridae; genus Lomographa; species Lomographa bimaculata. The sequence continues at coordinate 7,237,387 of OX403604.1, read as the reverse complement.
ATATGCATAATTTATATTGATACCTCCTGACATATTAAACACCATGGGGATGGGTAGAGCCAGGTTTTCTACATTATGAGATATACTTGCAAACGTTGCATAGCAGATGGCATATTTTTTAATATAGGTATGCTATTATGCTATTACGTGTAATAGAAAGGTGTAGTAATACTCAAGCCACACATCTAGCTACATGTCTGGAGTCTAACAGGAACTAAATTCGTGGCTGCAGCATGAATATTGTGTTATATATATATATATATATATATAATAGATTAGTTTCTTAAAAAATATTTCATTTGCAACCCTATTTGTTGTCAATAACATTTAAAAAATATAATTTTAATATTTGTATGGAATAAATTATCTCCAGTTTCGACTTTCGTTCTCTGGCAGACGATTCCTGGCACGACACACATACACACCACCAAGTGTTACTACACCTTTTTGTTCCAGGTTGTATATACATTTCGAATTCGAAAAAACGAGATAAAACACTGTTTACCTATATAACAACTATATATGCAACGTTTATAAGTGTGTCTAACAATCATAGCACTGAATAGCATTGTTATCAACGCATACAATTTTATTGCCCGATTGTTTAAATATTTTTGCCCGGTTAATTTAATTATTTGCAAAGACTGACATCCCCGAATCTCAGAATACAGAAAGAACCAGAAGCCGCTTTAAGCTTTGATTGCAAGCCGCGCGCTGTGTCCAAAAAACAAAACCCGCGTCCCGCGCCCGTCTCACCTCCACCCGCGTAATGTATCTAGCTTACACACTTACCCGTTTTTGGGGTAAATGTTTTAGGGCAGATACTATTCACACACACTTTTAATGAAATCAATATACGATCGGATTGACACAAAAACAAGCATAAGTAAATAAAAATATAATAACTATCCACTGCTTTTTATATATATACAAGGTTATAACATGTTTAGGGTGTACTAAGCTGAAACAGTATAATGGTACCCCTTTCGGCTTAGGGTACCCCAAATAGACTACCTGTGTACTGCTCATATTAAATGTAAAACTATATAATTATTGTTATTTACCTATTAAGGATGACTCACCCAAGGCCGTGTCGGGTCCGAGTCGAGATTCGGCCGTAGCACGGTCACTGAGCCGGTTCCGTGCTTGTAAGAGAGGCTTCGACCGAGCAATTACCGTTGCGCCGTGATGTAGTCTACTCGTCAGAGCAAAAATAGTGTTGTAACTAGACCACAATCATGTTGACTTTTGACGATCTGGAGTTCGGCTATTGCGATCGCTCTGGACGATAAAGAATTTGAATCTTCAACTACAAGGAAATGGAGTGTGCCGAGCCGAGGCGAGACCGAGTTTTTTCCGTGAGTTGTCCGTTGCTCGGCCGTCACTCGTTTGCCGCTCGGTATAGTGTGAGTGTGTCCATACAAAATATATACACATAATTTTAGTTGCCCGTGCTACGGCTGACGCTCAGCTCGGACCCGACACAGTCTAGCGTGAGTCTTCCTTTAAGCTCAATGATGTTAAAATAAAATACGGTTTCGATGAAAACATTTAATTTCTTTTTTGCTGCGTAAGTAATTTCTGTCCAAAGACAACTGTTTTCTTTTCTTCATCAGCAGGAAAGCTAAAATTTCACAACAACAAAATGTTATTGTCGTAGTAAAAAAAATCGGCCCCATACAAAAAGTTCACTGATATCCGACAAAATGTATGGAACAGTAGATTTTTCCTCTTTGCGAATTTTCAAAAGCAGAACAAAAGTTGTTTTTTTTATGTACAGACAGACATGCCCCTAAAAGCACGCTGACTTAGTGTACCAGTAACAATGTATAACTATATAAGTAGATTTTTTAAAGTTAATTTTATATTATATAAAACTACAACAAATAAAAGTTTTCATTCTGGGGAAAATTGCAACTCGATATTTGGCACACCAACAAAATGGAGGTGTCACTATTTACGACAATTAATGATCGAACAATTTATTAAATTATAAAATAACACAACATCTATATGCGCTACTTACGTATGAAATGTGATCCCATCAATTTTTTTTTTTAGTCTTGATGAATTTTTACACGTAAGGACGGCACAGGAAGGCATAATTTAATTTAATTTGCAGCGGTAAAACACGTCAGCGCGAGTGACGGTGACAAATACTCAAATACTCAAATACTCAAATACTCATTTATTGATAAACATTGTTTACACGTCTTATAGTTATATTTTTACAATTGTAATATGAGTAGGATTTGTATAAATCATTAAAATAATAAAATTAATGTCAGAACAATAAAAATAAAATAAAAAACTATATAAAAATAAAAAATATGTCATACCACAGTGTGCTTTATATTAACAATTATCAACTAATAATGAATTATGGTCACTTAAACACTAGATATGAATTCATCATAAGAGTAGAACGTTTGCTCGATTAGCCAGCGCTTTAGTCTCACTTTAAAGCATGCCATGCTCGTAGCGGATACAATTGTATCGGGCAGCTTATTGTATACGGTTGGGCCCATCACGTGAGTTAGCTTAGTGGATTTGGCAAGAGTGCGCGATATTCCTACTAGTTTATTAGCACGACGCGTATTAAAATTGTGGATGTCACTGTGTTTTTTGTATATTTCGGGATTCGCCCTCACATAAACAGCTACCTGAAATATAACAATGGCTGGCAGAGTTAAGATCCCGAGTTTTTTGAAATGAGGTCTCACTGAGGTTTGCTGTGATACTCTAACTATTGCTCTAACGGCGCGTTTCTGCAAACGGAAGGCGCGTTCCCAGTCAGAACTGCGCCCCCACAGCTCTGCACCGTACTGGAGGAGGGAGTGTACCGTGGCAAAATAACAAGCTCTCGTCACGTCCGCTGCTACTACCCGAGATATTCGACTCAGCGCATAACACGCACTTCCAAGCTTTGCGCAGAGCTTTTGGATATGTTTTTCCCACGTCAATCCTCGGTCGATCTCGAATCCCAGAAATGTTGTACTCACCGCCTGTTCTAACGCAATTCCATCTATCGACACTGACAGTGGTTTTGATGCCCTTCCTGATAGATTGAATTGAATAAAATGCGTTTTACTCAGGTTAAGTACTAGTCCATTCATTTTAAACCATTCTGATAGATGTTTAGCAGTTTCATTCAGACAGATTAACTAATCGCGTCAGCGTAAAACTACTTTCAACAAGCGTAGTTTTTGACGCTTCAGTATAAGGCGCGGTCGCGGCTTCTGGTTCTTTCTGTATTCTGAGCCCCGAATAATCGATAATTTGATAATAGACCATGCTACTGAGAGGTTATAGTTCAGATTATACTTAACTCCTGAAGCAATTGGGACTGTCACTGTCAAAGTGATCAAATACGATGTATTCTCAGTGCACTCCATCCATAACAAGGTATTTTGCCTTTTCTATAGTGTGCTTTATTTCATTGTGATGTGGTCGATTTTAAATAAATGTGTGTTCGTATTGTGTAAAGTGTTTAATTACTAGTTGAATATAATTTGTAGAGCAATCAGGAATTCACATTTTTAACATTTGGGCTACTACAATAAAAAGCACTTCCGGCGATGTTCATCATTCGATACCACCGTTAAAATAGTCCAAAACTCCATCTATTTATTTAATATACGACCTTATTCAATATTCTTAAAGAACTTTTGTAAAATTAAAATTTATTAACATATGGTCATAGTGGTCAATTAAATGTAACCTAACCCAAGCACCCACGGTTTTCTTATTTCTATGTAAATCATAGTAAATAAACGATGTACCTATAATAACAATCTAGCTCTATTGTAGCAGGTACATATATGGCCAATCAATAAGAATGAAACGAGATTCAGTTGTGATTTCATATTATTATTATTATAAATAACGGCTTATTAGCATGCTTTTTAGACTGTGAAAGCTCTTATTGCCCGGGCAATAAAAAGAAAAGCACTTTTTGCCCGGAAAATAAATGCTAAAGCGCTTATCGCCCGGGCAATAAATGAGTCACTTATTGCCCGGGCAATAAATGGAAAGGCACTTTTTGGAGAAGCACTTATTGCCCGGGCAATAAATGGAAAAGCACTTATTGCCTTGGCGAATGCGTGTTTTATACAGAGGTACAAACATCAGCCAGATAAAACCGTTATTATTGACTAAAGATAAACGAGCTCTTCTTTAATGCTCTTTGTAATGTTTTTTTTTTATTCTAGATATGCATTTCACCTGATGCTTGCTGAATAACTTTAATAAATTAATTTTATCTGCGTATGTTATTTATTGACCGGTGTTTCCTGTTAGTTTTTACTATTAGCCGTTATATTTTAAAGTGTAAACATACACAGCAGTATTATATTCAGCAACCTGAGAAAAAATATTAACTAAAAATGTTCAAACCACAGACCTGAAAAAATACGTTAAGCCTTATTTGAGTGTAGCTCGCGTTACAAGCAAAATTTGTTGGACTTAGGGTACTGAACTCATTTTGTATGCACCATTACGTCCGCATTTTCATCAGCTCCGTGGTTCAAACATTAAAATATAACCTATAGATAATTTGTATATAGAAAGTAGTTTTACATTAGTGCTTATTTTTCCCGCTAAGCACCAAACTTTACATAATTTAAATATTTGTAACCAGAGAAAAAAACGTGATTCTAGAGAACACAATCACCCAAATCGATATTTTTTTTTTTTACTTTTCCATATTATTTCATGACCATGGATGCATAGTCCTTCAGTCAAAACTTTAAACAAAATAAAACAAATACTATGTTTCATAACAGAAGTCCTAGTCACAAGTCGCAGTCAAGTAGTCATGCCCTAGTAAAGTGGTAGAAACTTTACTAGAACTTCTATTGGAGTTTTGAAGCGAAGGTGAAAATCACGTTTTTCAACTTTGTATGATTTGCCTACACTTATGCACGTTTATTAAGTATCAACGGTTATTAATCCACCATTATTACACATTAACACTCGAAAAATCACAGGATTTGGAAAATTATACAAAATCAACAACGCCATTTTTTCAGTTTCGCGGCAAAAAAACCTCGATGAGAAAAACATGTAAAGTGTTACAAAAATCCAACAATTTTCCTAAATACGTAACGTCTAACTGATTCGATTTTATTTAAAGCCAACTTCGGAATGATCCTTTATTACTATTATTATTTACTATTATTTTTAGTTACAATATTTTTTAACATTATAAACAAACAGTTACAATTTTTATTCCGTTTTATTATTTTCTTAAAAAAAGGTAAGATCGCAATTTTACCACATGACAAAACAAGAACAAACATAACTACAAAATTTTAATAAATATTTCAAAAATAAAATTTAAGGCTCCTCAATAAATAATTCCCCTTAATGTACTATTGGACTATAATAGATTTTTATTGCGTTTTATTATCAATTTCTTATTACTAATTGTGTTAATTAGGGAGTCAATCATGACCTGGTCGATTTTGGTATATTTTCGGTTGGCGTGCTCGTCAGTAACACAGTTACCACCCAAAAGTGAAGGCAAATCTGCAACAAAATATACATTAACATAAACGTTTTCGCACTCACAGCCCCACACTAAGTACGATGAGTTGTGTCGTGGGTGTCAGAAACATTCACATCACACACAATCATAACCAGAACCACAAACACAAATTATCCTTGAGAAGAATACTTGTGTTCCCGCCGGGAATCAAACCCAAAATGCAATTAGATAGAAGGTGAACGCTCACCCAACAAAGCCAATGGGCAGTATTTACCGTATACATACACATACATCAGCATGTTCCCTATTATCATAACAGTTCGCTTGAAGCGATTCGCCGATTCGCTTCTACGTTAATCACAGTCTGTTTCCTGAACGGTATAACCATAAAGTTTTCAAGTCTTAGAGTGAATAGGTATCTTCTAGGCAAGTTTGCTACATCTTCGGCCGCATCTTCACTTTTCATCTGGTGAGATGGTGGTCAAATGGTAGCCTATCTAGCATATAAAAAAAAACTAAAAAAACCAATCTGGGCCATATTTAGCTAATTTAAACGTTTGACCACTATATCCTTTGATGGTAAATAGATTGTTAGTCATCATTACGTATCTAATAATGTGTCTATTTGACACTTTTGTTATGTTGTAGTTTATTTGTTGTGTGCCATGAGTCTTATAGTAGCGCCGCGACTTACTTCTAACCTCTTTTACCTAATTGAATAGGTATCTTCTGGGCAAGCATGTCACATCTTCGGCCGCATCTTCACTTCCCATCAGGTGAGATAGTGGTCAAATGCTTGCCTATCTTTCATAAAAAAAAAAAAAAACTTTTTCTTTGTCTCTAGTAAGGGTGACACTTTGTTTATGTGTTCACTTTGTTCACGGCAGCACTTGCACATTATCACATGAACACTGCACTAGTTGAAACGGTTCCGTTCTTTTTACTTATCACTATTTCCGTGTGGTCAAGAAGCTGGATGACTTCGACATTCAGATGGTGATGAAGTCTATGTTGGTGAGCTTCTCCAAAGTGAGAAAATATTTGCTCGCTTCCCTCGTAAGCCTCAACTATCCAAGCCGATGAGATAACACAAACGCTTTCACACTCACAGTTTCAACCCACACTAGGTTCAACGACTTGTGTCGTGGGTGCCAAAAACAACACACAATCACACCCAGAACGAAAATCACAAATTTCCTTTGGGGAACTTGTATTTACAACGGGAATCGAACCAGCGCTGTTATTGACTGCTTAAAACGCGAATGCTCACCCAACAAGCCAGCTTGAAATACAACAACGCATTCACACTCACAACCCCACACTAAATTTAAGCGACTGCCGAAAACATTTACATACCACAGACACAATCACACCCAAAACGGAAAAAAAGGACAGAAGGTACCCAGAACCGGTCACAGTGGCCACTCATAACAACCTCCCCAGAACGCGCACAGCGCGCTCACAACACGCCCTGGGTGTGAGCTGCACCCAGAGCCCAGCCCAGGCAACAGTCACAGGACTAAGGCCTACATCCACCACGCCACAGAAAGCAAGGGGAAGTAGAAAACGAACGGAACGAAACCCAAAACCAGCAGCACATATGTCCCTCGGGATGGAAAATCGTGCTCTTGCCGGGAATCGAATTTAGTAGCCACGGCGCAGAGTGCAGACCAGTTAACTGGTCGTAAAGAAATAGTTTACCAGATAGATAATGAGGAGCAGGCGGCGGCCGGGCCTCCATTTTGTGCGGACGGCGGTCCGCAACTTTGTCTCACTTTGCAGGTTTACTACGCTGAAGTTGCTAGCGCGGGCTGATACCTCTTGCTTCAATTTACACTGAAACAAAAATAGACATGTGTATGTACTTATGTACAATTAACAGTATAATCTGGGAGTCTTCAAATCAAGAGGTAAGCATGCTACATCTTCGGCCGCATCATCGCTTTCCATCAGGTGAGATAGTGGTCAAACGCTTACAATAATAAACGATATAACGCTGCGTGATGCCATGAATGAGGTTCCGACTCATATAACTAAGTAGGTGGGGACCCACCTTACCAGTTACTGATTAAAGATAAAGAGAGATAAACGCTTTCACACTCACAGCCCCACACTAAGTTCGATGACTTGTGTCACGGGTGCCGGAAACATTCACATCACACACACAATCACAACCAGAACCAGAAATACAAACTTTCCTTGGGGATAAAACTGGTGTTCCCGCCGGGAATCGAACCCGATACCCCTGCTTAGAAGGCGAATGCTACCCAACTAAACCAACGGGCAGCTTTTTAATTATTTTCAGGCGAAACCGACTATCAGCTTCACAGAAGGAGACCACCGCCCGCATATTACCTCTAATTTATCCATTTGTATCCTCAGCATGTTATTGTCAGCCAGCAACTGATCGACCCTCCCCTGTTTCTGCACCAGAGCCTCCGTCAGGTATTGTATCTTCTCGTTCTCGGTCTCTCTAGTGGTGTCCAAGTCGGCCACGTTCAGAGCGCTACTGTCAGTCGATTTGCAGGAGGATGACGTTTCTCGAAGTTGCATCAATTCCGCTTCTTTGTTTCTTATTGTAGTACGGAGACTGGCTATTTGATGGCCGGTCTCGATTTGGACGTTTTTTAATTCCTATAAAACAATTATATAGAAGGTGATGTTAAGCTCACCAGATCACGATAGTTACGTGCAAAGGAGTGGAACTCATTGCCTGCGTCATTGTTTCCCGAGGGGTATAATCTGGGAGTCTTCAAATCAAGAGTGAATATGTATCTTCTAGGCAAGCAGGTCATATCTTCAGCCGCATCATCACTTTTCATCACTTGACATTGTGGTCGAATGCTTGCATATTTAGCACACAAAAAAAAATAACAAAGTAAACGGACAATTTTACCTTGCTCATAGCAGCACAATGCGTCTCAGCTTTATTTCTGGCAGTCCGTTCTTCTTTCAAAGCATCCCTCAGGCCCGCCACTAATCTCTCCGCTGCCTTATAACTCCCCTCCACATGTGAAAGATACTGATTGATTGTGACACACTCACTGCGGACTACGGATATTGCTTCGGACAATTCGTCTCGTTCTTCTCTGTATAAAAAAAACAGATTTTAGATTGGAGACAATTCCAGAAAGTCTGTTAAAACTTAGATAACTAATGTCGAGAAAAACGGTTACGGTTTTCTCTATTTATAAATATAATTGATAGTCGAACATATTTTATGGTGATAGGATAACAGTATTCTAATGCTCCCCAGGCTAGCTACCACTGGATAGAAGTAAAGTCGTGGTTTATTAGATAGAAAAAACTATCGCCAAACACTATGTTCACTATAGAACCATCGCACGAGATAGTGATCAAACGTTTGCCTATATTGTAAGAAAAAAGAGGTCAGTGAAAAAAAAAGTGATCCAACAGTAACGTATCAGAGAATTGACAAACCTACTTCTATCTAACAGTTTTGTCTTCTAAACAATTAAGTTAACAACCATGAAGTCTAGCTTTCAAACCTGACGTTGGATAGGCCCCTAATTTTTTACGTCGTTATATTATAAGTCGCTGTCAGTTCATTTTATTAGATACCTACACGAGTAAGTCATCCAAAGAAAAAATGAAATTTACCTCAAACATTCCAACTGCTCCATCAAAACTTTAGTATCTTCAGTCAAGTTAGCCCCTTCCTGCAGCGCTTTAATTTCATTGTCCTTTGCATACAACATGCTTTTCACCCTCAACTTATAGGTTTCCCAATCTTTTTCCAGTCTTTGACATTCTTCTTTAGACTTTCCTAGGTTGGTTTGTAGCTCCACAACTGTAGCCTGAGTATGGCGGAGTTCTGCTTCTAGCCTGTGCTGGGAACTTTCCGAGTCTTTTAGCTGTATCATGAGATCACTGATCCTAAAACAATGCATGAATATTAAATTTTAAGAAACCAGGGGGTTTGTCCAGCATTCTTTACTTGAGCCGTAGATGAAATGGAGCTGCATCAAACAGATTTTCGATTTTTTTCAAACAAAAGACAATGTATACAGTAGTTCTATGACACTAAGGTTGGTCGGTCTTTATTGTGTGTGTCTTCTCAAGCCGTAGATGAAATGGAGCTGCATCAAACAGATTTTCGAATTTTTTCAAACAAAAGACAATGTATACAGTAGTTCTATGACACTAAGGTTGGTCGGTCTTTATTGTGTGTGTCTTCTCAAGCCGTAGATGAAATGGAGCTGCATCAAACAGATTTTCGAATTTTTTCAAACAAAAGACAATGTATACAGTAGTTCTATGACACTAAGGTTGGTCGGTCTTTATTGTGTGTGTCTTCTCAAGCCGTAGATGAGATGGAGCTGCATCAAGCAGATTTTCGAAAGTTTTTCAACAAAAGATATAATGTATACAGTAGTTCTATCTCACGCAAGTGGGTTGGTCTTAATTGTATATGTGTGTCATTTTATAAGGCAAAGCCGTTAGTTCTACCCTTTCCCACAGGCCAAGTTACATTTGTCGATCTGTAGTCAGATCTGTGACAAGTTACGGATGTTTACGTGTTTAATGTTTTACCCACAGGAATATATCAGTAGACTGGAATTTGCTTTATTATTATTACAAACTAGCAGTGCCCCGAGGCTTAGCTTACATTGATCAAGTTAAAATGTGACTGTGTTAATCCTAGGTATAAACTATGAACATTCCAAATTTCATCCAAATTATAACAGGTTTTAAAGCGAATTGAGACATGATGCTCTCCATTTCCCTTGATGCGATTGTTAAATAATTTGTATGGGGCACAGGTGTGACGCTATATTTTACTATAGTGCGCTCACTCTTTAACATCTTTAATTTTCATACATTTTGGACAGACTTATTATTATTTAATACTCTTTGCTCTATTTACCAGTCAGCTTTAGCATAAGACTATTAAAATAATCAAAGACTCAATCAAAGACAAATCAAAGACAAATTAACAGTGCCATCTGCTATGATGTAATAAAGTTTAATTCAAATCATTCAACGCTGCCTGCTTCATACTCCTGTGTTTGCAAAGGCGCTGAAAGGTAGCAATAAAGCAGGTACTCCAATTGCATTCAGTGAGGAGATCGCCGAGTATGCTATTATTGAAGGACGGAAAGGTTAAACTATTATAACTTGTAATGTAATAAACGCTTACTAACACACTTACAGCCCCACATTAAGTTCAATTGTGTCGTGGGTACTGGAAACGTTCACATCAAACACACAATCAGACCCAGAACCAGTAACACAAATTTCCTTGGGAAAAGCCTCGTATTTCCACCGGGAATCGAACCCTATACCTGCTGACTAGGCGACCGCGCAACCATCAAGCCAACGAGCAGGTAATAATTGGGTTCACAATATCCTAATATAGTTGGACCGAGTGTTACTGCAATGCTTACTTTTCATCTAAGTTAATATTAACATCTTTCAACAAGGAATTTTCCATGACTAATTTTTGTTTCTCCCCTTGGTAGTTGTGCTCCAATTTCGCAATTTCGTGTATTTTCTTCTTCAGGGTTTCCAATTGAGATGACAGCGCGTCTCTTTCTATACTAACATTGAAGCTTTGCACTTCAATCTCGTGCAACTTGCTATTTGCACTGGAAAGTTCTGGAACACAACAATAATCACATGAATAAACATAACATAAACATAAACGCTTTCACACTCACAGCCCCACACTAAGTTCGATGACTTGTGTCGTGGGTGCCGGAAACATTCACATCACCATCACACACACAATTACAACCAGAACCAGAAACACAAATCCATGGGGAGAAAACTTGTGTTCCCACTGGGAATCGAACCCGATACCCCTGCTTAGAAGGCGAGCGCCACCCAACTAAGCCAACGGGCAGTTCAATATAGTTATGTTTGTAATCTGCCTGATGGTGAGCGCCACACTCCTAGTTCAAAGCCAACCAGAGTTTTGGACTTGATCAAAATCATGTGCGGCATAGCACTGCGCTCATCACCCTGAGATATTAGATGATAAATCTCTTTAAGCCCTATAATTTCACTGGAAACATTGCGCTTGATTCTGATATACAGTAATGTTTGAACACCGCTTTGTGGTTGAATGTCTGACAATGGTGTGATACTGCCCCAGATGGACTCAAGCCAAAATCCTAATCCTAATGCATTTCTAAAGGTTTAGCCTATGTAAATGTACATTTATGTTTTGGCAATTTGGCTGCAAGTTTTATTTCTACTTATACATATTTTAGCATGAAATAAAAAATTGGTGATGAGGAAAAGATCCAGGTTTTCGAAAAAAGCTAGGCTTAACAGGTTCCTCTGAAATATACCTGACATTCCCTGACCATCTTCAGCATCCCTGATTATTTCTGATTTTCCTAGATGGAAAACATTGAATACACATTTTACACATGCAATAGTCCAAAAAAATCATGCTTTTTATTTTTGCTGTCAATAATGTAACAAAAAATGTGGCATGTATAGAATAAATAATAAAAAAACAATCATCAAAAAATAACAACATACTTATGAAGATATGAGGTAACAAACACATAAAAAAATACTGATGAAACAAACTATTTCACACTGACAACCCCACACAAAGTTCAAAGACTTGTCGAAAACATACATCACACACAATAACATCCAGAACTAGAAACACAATTTAGCAAATGCACACTCAACTTTGCCAGGGGGTAGTTCTCACACCAGAACAAGTATCAAGCATGGTTTAGTAATTATTTTTTATCTGCGATCCGCCATCCGGCTATAGGTAAGCAAATGTGGTGCATTCATTATTGGGGCGTTGAGTGCCAGGCTCCTCAGGATTAAAAACATAGCGTATAATGGTCTATTGGTGACGCAATATATATTTTAATGCTAGATAGGCAAGCATTTGACCACTATTAACCTGATGGAAAGTGGCAGTGCAGCCGAAGATGAAACATGCTTGCCTAAACAATACCTATTCACTCTAAGACTTGAAGACTCCTAGATCATATCTTTTGGGGTACAGAGACATAATGAGTTCCACTCCTTCGCTGTATGGATGATTAAGTGAAACTGGAATGAGGGTACTGGAGATATTTCAACCATAAATGGACATTTGTCTTTTTGTGTTTAGAAAAAGGACATGAAGAAACTCTCTAATGTAAGAGATAGAATACCAATAAATCTGAATATTATATTTAAAAGAAAACAAGCACATACGCAAAGTAATTTATGGTGATGAATTAACCGTATCAATTTGAATAAAGCGATCAAAGCCACAAGAAACAGCTACACTTTATAATTTCTATCTAAATACCTTCATTTCTAACTACGTCATTACCCTCCTCTGATGCTCGTAGTTTGCCAAGCAATTCCAGTGCTTCACCGTTCATGACGTTGAGTTCATTTTTGAGCATCGCATTCTCAACTTCGAGGTCCTGCAGTTGTAATGTGTCTTTATTTACATTGTCCAACAATGCTACGTCTGTGGGATAACTGTGCCCTGGGAAAAAAAAAAATATAATTGTAAAGCGGAGCATGGACTATGGAATAATGCACAATACAACCCAAGTGGAACATCAGTGTGTCCCTTATAGCCCCCAGTTAGTTGAATCAGAACTATATGTCTATTCATGTGTGATAAAGTATAGAAATGTATGAACTGTATGTTGGCTTAGTTGGGTGAGCGTTCATGTTCTACGCTGGAGTACGGGTTTGATTACCGGCGGGAACATACATTTTCTCCCCAAGGAAAATTTGTGTTTCTGGTTCTGGTTGTGAATGTGTATGTGATGTGAATGTTTTTTTTTTTTTTTTTTTGACGGGCTAGTGTTTGACCACTATCTCTCCTGATGGTAAGTGACGATGTGATCGAAGCTGGTAAACACACTAGACCTGGAATACGCAGGCTCTCAAGAATAACTGCCGGAACACCGTATTTGGCTTGGCGGCAGACTTTTAACTTGATGGTGGTAAGCTACTTTGGTAGCAAGCCAGGCGAGCAACTCACAAAATGCTCTACCACCTCTCAAATGTCACCTGATTAGCACCACCCGGGGACCACGTGTAGGGAGTCAGACTTAAGGGGTATCCTCCTACGGATGTGGGTGACTCAGCCCCAAACTGTTACTGTTACTGGCACCCACAATACATGTCTATAAACTTAAGGTATGGTTTGTTGTTAATAGTTTGTTTGTAATGGTTTGGGTGTGAATGTTTTTTTTTTACCTATTATAGGTAAAATAATAGCAATAAAACTTATATGTACAATATTATTTATGATTTATTTTCTCATATTTTAAAGTCTTCTCTCGATCTCGATATTCCAAATAGTATCTCAGCAACACTATTCTGGACATTTGAATTGCCTGTTTGTGTAATTGCGTGTATGTCTGCCTTCTAAGCGAGTTTTAGTTTTGTGTCCCATAAGTTGTTGTATAAGTTTTCTCCCAAGGGACATTTATGTTTCTGATTCTGGGTCTGATGTTATGAGATGTGAATGTTTCCAGCACCCACAACACAAGTTGTCGAATTTAGCGTGTGCTATGAGTGTGACAACATTTTTGTTTAAATTGTGTCAGAGCAGGCCTCCTCAACTTCTCCCTCTCCTTCGATCTGCCTATTCTTCCCCATGTCACTGTTGTTTCTGTACCAAACCATCTATCCATTCAGAATCACAGCCCCACACTAAGTTCAGAGACTTGTATCATGGGTGCTGGAAACATTTACATATCACACACAATCACACCCAGAGCCAGTACAAATCTCCCTTGGTAAGAAAAATTGTGCTCATGCTGGGAATCGAACCCAGGACCCACAGCGCAGAGGGCAGACACTTGACCACTGCGCCAACTGGGTCGTCAAATTTTTCTTAACGTCAAATCTGTTGTCATCTGTTAGTACTTAAGTACCTATAATAATTAACACGATGCTTTGTTTACCTGTAATGTTCAAATCCAAATTTATTTATTTGGTGGAATAAATTTGAATTTGAAATATGTCAAACTTTCACAAAAATACTTACTTCTATTGTGGAGGTTGTAATTATCCACATATTGACAATCCCCTGGAATGTCACACACCATCGTCCTCGGACAATGATTCAAATTAAACTGAGGAGACTTTACTTTAATTTCTGGAGGCTTTCTAAGCTTCGCCCCATGTCTTTCCATATTGACTTGAGTTTTAATGGGATTAATTTGTCTATCTAGATAGTTTGGCCTTTTAGTGGTACTTAATTGTGAGTGATTGGGTGATGTCCATTTGGACTGTGAGGGTGATTTAGTTTCAGTAAGCGATTGTTTTTTAATATTCTTGGCTAGCAGACGCTTGCTCTTCTGACCCCAGTTACCTTCTGGGTGCGGAGCTAAGTCATTTTTTTCGTGTTTAATCTTTTTTAAATTGTTGTTTCGGATAGCCGCACCCGTTTGCTCGTCTATATTATTGAGAAGTTTTTCTGCCTTCCCAGCGAGGTCCGCGAACCAGGACATTGCATATTATAGAACTGGAATTTATAGAAAACATGTTAGGTATTTAGCACACGGATCACATATTCCCAGTAAACAAAAGGCATATCCTTCCAGAAATAAGCGAACTGACTGTGACCGAGTATGTTTTATAATTTTTATTTACAAACAAGCTATAACCTCGCTATAACTTAACTACTAATTAAAATGCTTCGTGATGGAAAGTCAAACTCGGGAGAAAACATCGAAGTATCGTATATTAAAGATATTTAATGTATCCCCTAGTTGCAGTAACGTGGTAATTAAATGATATCAAAGAAATAGGTATTTACTTATCAATCTTAGAAAAACATGGGCAAAAACTTTGCAATTTCAGTTCAGAATTAGAATTCTAGAAAATTTTCATTACTTTTTAGCACCTGTCATTTTTGAAATATGTTGAAATGGCTACGTCACAATTCATCTGCAACGACGGTGTTTTTTTTATCTGTGATCTGCACACGTTTGACTACTATTGTTAAGTGACGATGCGGTCAACGGTGCACACCTCGAGTAAGAGTACACCCGGTTACAGATATTTGATGCTGATTGGTTTCATTATCAAAGTGCATAAAATGTCTGGAAGACATCGCTTTAGGCGATAAGACCGCCCATTTTTTAAGGTCATAATGTATTTTCCTTTATTTCTGGTGTACAATAAAGAGCTATCTATCTATCTATAAAAGACATTTTTGGTGTTACGAAACAAGAGCGATACTATGGTTTCCATGCCGCAGTTGCGAAACCTGCTTGATGGCGATTGTGGCCAAATCTACAATTTTAACTATTTATTGGTAAAGATTGTCTGCAAGTCTATAAAGTATTTTAGGAATTGAGTGTACCTATCAAAAATGACTAAATCACCAAGAAATAAGGTTCATTTTTGCTTAATTTAAATATAAACTGCTTGCAACAAATATACGTAATAGGGGGTCGTAAAGTAAGCATTCAAAAATAACAAATCCAGCGAGGCACTGTAGAAGACTTCTACGTGTAGGCAGACTATGACTCAGGGAGATGAACCAGAGTCAGCGCGTGTCTTTCCCTTCCCCCTGCAAAAACTGGCATAACTGTTTGTTAACTAAATTAAAGCCGTTTTTTTTCAAGGTTATGTAGTATTTGATTTTGTTTAACAGAGGGAAAACTGTGCATAAGCGAACCGATCGCAATAGAGATACGTAATTGGGGCTGATTCCCTATTACCTATCACTGTTGCGGACGGAAAAGGGAGTTATTATCTATCTCTTTTGCGAATGGTTTCAATTTGAACTGTACAATAATTTAAACGCAAGCAAAGCTTAAGAAAACCGATTTCACCGCTTAACCTTCGGAATCCTTAAGGGTTCAAATTAAATGAATTTAAGACGCATTATCGAGCATAACTAAATAAGAACTGATTAGATCATGATCAAACTTAAATGGGACCACATGGGAAGTATCAGCAAGTATCATCAACATCAGTTTACCTATTAAATGGCTCTGAGGTAAAAAAATGGTTGTCTGTAAATTCGGTTTACGGACGATAATTTTACGTGATATGGTCATAAGAAAACATTGAAGTTTAGGCCAATCGTGCCTCTCTATCGCTTGTTCCGCGTTCTCGCTTGCACGCTCAGGCTCAGGCAGAACGTGACACTTTTTCGTGCGTGCAGCCGGTGTTCATCGATTTATAAGACGTTATCACGTCAAAAAACCTACGTGTGTTTCTTTGTCAGCGTCTTTCGTAATTTGCGGTGTGGTTACATTATCTTGATAAATTTAGAAAGGAAAATTTCGTCGCTTCAGGCAGGGCTTGAGTAGCTCAGCGGTTAGAGCAATAGGGCATGACACCCTATAGCCGCGGGTTCAAACCCCGCCTCAAGCGATAATTTTTCCTTTCTAAATTTATCAATATAGTTCTGCCAAGGATGTTGTAGCTAAAGTAATCCGTAGGTTTGTTTCCTATCTCGATGAGTTCTGCATAGAATGGCTAATGTTTTGTAAACGAAATCAATTGATTACAATTATCTTTGGTTATTCGTAGTAATTAAACGGCGTGATTGATTACATTATCTTTGCGTAGTATGGATGATACTATTGTATTAATTTATTATTCTGCCTGTGATTTGTAATTGTATTTGTATTTACGTAGTACCTCTGTGGTCTATGTTTGTATTCTCTTTTGTCAGGCGCTCCCGGTAGAGAGAGGGTGAACGGATTACATTATCTCAGAGATAAATAAGATATATTATCTTTGGTAGAGGGAGTATGGTATTCTGTGGTCAGGCGCCCGTGTTTGGAAATAAAATCCAATATATTTAAGTTAAACCCAAGTTTTCGGGTTTAATTGCCTATTGATTATGGATTTTGAAAGCCCGGATGTCGAAAAAGATTTCCCCGGCTTATACGCGTCCGAAAGCGGGAGAAAAAGTAACGAAAGTGATTGTAAGTTATTACACCTAACAAATCTTTGATATTGGTTTTAGTTTTATATCAAATAGGTACATTTAGATACATTTATTTCTTATAAATGCAATTAATAAATAGGATTTATTAACCATTGTCTGCTTGCTCTGGAAAAAATAACGTACAATATAGCATAATTTCATGAATAGTTATTTTTGTATACCCAATCATAATACACAGGACAAAACACATTAGTGCATACTTGCATATAACATCCACAGTGCCACCAGTGTCTTATTGGGATATGATTTATAATTACCACAGAGAGGCAATGCCGCCAGCATGATGGGAATGCTACCCACTGGTATTGGGCTTGAGCACTTGAGTTACCTTTAAGCTCTATGTTTTGTAGGTAACTCAGTTCTTTGTTGCTGTATATAGTTTTAGGAAATATAGGCAATTGGCCCATAAATAGTATTTTATTATGTAGATAGATATTACCACAGTACATATTATATGAATCTGGCAATAGAATCATTAACTTTCATGAGTGCCTCTTTGGGGCCCATGTGAATAAACGATTTTGATTTGATTATATTATATACCCTGCTGTATACAGCAGTTCAGTTCTAAAAAGCGTCTGAATTCACGTTCACATGTGTAAGTGACTATTCACTTAATGTGCTTGCATTCCTTACATACCCGTAGATGCATAATTCATTTTACGCACCCTAATGCCCGCTCACTGAGAGATAGTACAAAAGGGAAATATTCACATTTCAAATGTTCCATAATAATTATAATTGTATGTCACATTGAAGGGCAATGTTCCGGGGGTGACAAGCGCAGTGCCTTGCACTGCAGGATTTTGAGCTATATACATTTCCGCTCTAGATGGCACTGAACATAATGGGCAAGCGTGATACTTATTATCAGGCAAGCGCCTCGCTAATCTCGTCTCTCAATTTAATAAAAAAATATAAGAACTTAGTTTAGTTTATTGTCATTTATTGATGTATAATTTTAATTTACATAAACTTTATAGGTGTAATTAACTGTATAAACGGTCATCATATATATGTTATTAGGAGGACCACAATTTTATTTTGCGTCCCGAGAGTACATTTTTGCATTCTGGTTTTGGTTTTGATAGTGTGTATAAAGTAAATATTTCAGAGACCCACAATATAAAGTCTTTGAACATAGTATGGGGCTGTGAGTATGAAAGTGGTTTGTTGTTTATGAGCTCTTACTGTTTGGTTATACTTAGGAAGTGTATCTTACATAATATGTTTAATACATACACAGGTCCTTGTAAATTTTTTTTTGGAACTATATCAAAGCAAATAATGACCATATTTTAATTTACAGTCAGTGATGCTGGTGATCATGACAAGCCGAGTAAGAAAGACTTACTAGGTCGTCGGAAAGACAAAAAAGAGAAAAAAGACAGAGGGTATGCAGCTCTTGAAGGAGAAAGTTCTCCTGAGGAGGACACTGACACCAAGTTAGTATTTTGAGCATAAGCGAAAAAGTAACAATGTATAATTGAAACGCAAGCAAAGCTTAAAAAAACCGACTTCATCGCTTATATTTTGGTTTTGGCATGACCGATTTTAATTAAATTTTTATGGGACCATGTGTCAAGGATACTCAACCAAACAAAAAAAAAAACATCAAAATCGATTTTTTGAAGTCGAACAACAATAGTTAAGTAAATATTAACTATTATTAGGATACATTTATCAGTTTCAATATATAAAAGGAACTTGTTCCCGAATTGGCTCAACTATTCAGTCATTAATAAGTACCGAGATACCTTATCAACCATATGCACCAGTATGGATATCTGTTTAGTTATTATTTTTCCAATGTATCTATAAAAATTTAAATAATCTTACTTCAGAAGTCCCTCAAAATCAAAGAAGACAAAATCCTTTAAGTTCCCTACGAAAAGTAAGGAGAAGCGAGAGAAGTCGCGCGACAAAGAGAAGGTTCTAGAAGACGCTGTCAAACATCGAGAACTTAATGAAAAGGAGAAAAAGAAGGAGAGAGAACGAGAGAAGGAAAGAGAAAGGGAGAAAAAGGAAAAGGAAAAACGTGATAAGCTGAGAGAAAAAGATAAGGTGAGTACTTTTGTCCCTTTAGATAAATTTTTTTGTGTATTTAATGGTGGCTTAGGGTGTCTTGGAACATATCCCCTAAAACCATGAGCGACTTGGACTCGGTAAATCATTCAAAATAAAAAAAAAAACATTTATATCGGACATAATCCATAGAGCTGTTAGTAACAAAATGACTTAATAAATATGTTAGTAAAATTATGATTATTATTAGTTGCATCATTATCACAATTATTTATCAATTTGAATAAAAATAAATAAATATAGGTAGGTACATACTTACTTGTGGACCTACTTATTTTAATCTACCCGTGCCTACATCCACACAGTGTTTCTGAATTATATTTGACAGTCGAACAATTAACTCGAGATAGCTTTGGATCGTCGATTAAATTATTCCAGTAAAACATAAACTGTTTCAACATAAGAAAGCCTATATATTTCTTTAAAAAAAACAAGTAGTCATCTATTTCTGAATCTTGTATTTTGTAAGCATGTGTTTATGTTAATGTATTTTGGTTAAGGAATTTCTTTATAAACAACAGTAAATAGTCACAAGTAATGCAATTTTCTGCAGACTTTACAAAAAATGAGGAGGTACTCAAGTCGACTACTTATTTTTTTGTTTGCTTCCTCGTAATTTTGTTCCACGTGAACCGATTTTGTGCCGCGCATCGCGTCGGTTGATATAGTTTGAGTTTAAAAACTATTGCGAGCGTTATTAATTATTATATGTTTATTACTAACTGGCGCGGCGGTGGGACCTGTGCGGGCGGTATTTTTCATGCCCGAAACTTGACTGAAAATTCGGCAAAAACTGCGAGTTCCGCCTGGTTAATAAACGAATAATAGATGAGATAGTGGTCAAACTGCCTGTCAGAAATAATGAAAAAATACTCGTTTCCATTTTTTACTTTTATTATTTACCGTTTGCGTTACTGGAATACCTATGATGTATTGTATCTTAGCTGACCTTTTGCTTGCAGTATGTTCTGTGGCAGTAAGTTTTTTTTTTATTTTTGCTTCGCAATCTTGTGCATTTAGCCAGTGTCAAGTAATAATATATTTCAAGTGTATTTCGTGTTAAAATTCCTAGTCACAAGTCATAGTCAAGTAAAAGAGTCAGTCAGTAGTCAAGTCATGCCCTGTAAAGTGGTAGTACTAGAAGGTACTTCTATTGGAGTGAGCCATGCTAGGCAGAACTATATTGATTCTATTGGAGTTTTGGAGCGAAGATGAAAATCACGGTTTTCAACTTTGTATGATTTGCCTACACTTATGCACGTTCACTAAGTATTAACAGTTAATAATCCACCATTATTACACATAAACACTCGAAGTATCACAGGTTTTGGAAAATTATACAAAATCAACAACGCCATTTTTCACTTTCGCGGCAAAACTCCTGGCAGTAACTTATGAACGGGGACTAATCTGCTAGATTAAAGATATAATCAAATCAAAAGCAAACACGTAAAATAAATACCTGCTTTCGTTGATAACTTCACTCGGTGACTCACTCACGGCTCACCAATCTGAATAATTAGAATAATGCTCACGACTGAAAACATAATGTTAAGTTGAATTTTCGCGGTCGACCGCGTACCTTTGAATAATTTTCGCTGGAGTGCTAATGTTCTGTAACCTTGGTTAAACATCGTAGGCGGCTACGCTTACCCGCTTCGCGCCACATTCAGTTGTTTCTTGAATCCGAAACATGCACCACTTGCGTAGCGTGTTTAGTAAGGTACGAATTCGTAAATTTGAAAATATTCTTTTGAAGATATTCGCTTATCACATTCTAATCGGAATATCTGTTATCGGTTCTATCGGTATGCGTCGTGAGTGTTTTGTTTTTGTGTCAATCAAATGTGGAAATGTTATTCAGCGGTTGTTGTTGAATTGTCGAGTATATAGAAGAAGTATTCGGTTTTGTTAAAACATATTTAAATTACTGTTGTAATTGTAGATCTTTGTTGGTAAGGTATGTTTTGTTTTACCGAGTAAAATGTCTCAATTATTTCGAAACCTGTTTAAAGTAAATTCAGCTTATATCTCGGAAGAAATGTCCAGTATATATACTAGCCCCTATAGTTTTTCATTTAGTAATCATAATGTTTTGTTAAACTTTCTTTTGTTATAAAATGTTTTGTCTCATTTTGACGCGTGACATTTAGCCTCAGTCAAAATAAGACGAAACATTGTAACAAAAAATATTTGTCAGGGTTTTTTTCCGCGACAGTGACAAAAATTTTGTCGATTTTGTATTTTTTTCAAAACTTTTGATTCTTCGTGTGTAAATGTGTAAAAAAGGTAGAATATTTACAGTTGATATTAATTAAGTTGAAAAGTGTGATTTTCGTTTTCGCTCCAAAATTCCAATAGTAGTAAAGTTTCCTACCATTTTACTGGGTCAAGACTTGATTATTACTGGACCATGACTCTTTTACGTGACTTTGACTTGGACTGGTGACACCGGTTTTATGAATTACCTAATTACCTTGAAAAATATATATTACTTGGCAGATGCAAAATAAAAATAAGGGTTAATCCGAATTTATTTCTTTTCTTATATTCTTTATTGTACACACATTGATAATTTTTTTATAATAAGGCCATAACAAAAGATGTACAAAGGCGAGCTTAACCCTTCACAGAGTTTTCTTCCAGCAAACCCTTTAAGTAGGATATAATTTATAAGAGCGAGTAGGTTGTTGTGTACATAGAAATATGATAGCAATACAAGTTACTAATAATAAGTTACAAATATACATTCATTTCTTTTTTAATTAAGGGGCAATATTTATTGACAATATCGTGATATTAGTACTTACATAAAACATACAAATCGTCGTTTAGACTGAAGATATATATCCGCAGCCGAAATGGGCTAATGACTACTGTAATTATTACTAGTACTTTTCATGCAAAACTACTTAATTAAAATTCAAGTGTTTATTGAAATCTCTAATAGTCAGCATAATAATATATTTATAATTATATACACTAGCTGACCCGGCAAACGTTGTTTTGACATATGTATACATTATTTCTATGTTTTTTTAATAAAGACATAAAGACATAATATATTTATTTGTGGCAAAAAATTCAATTGACAAAAGGTACAAATGGTTTTTTTTTGTTTTTTTTTTTACTTTTTTACCACAAACCGTCCTCAACTCAGCATAATGCTGGCTTAAAAAACCAGCGCTGGTCTTCCGTTGAAGACCGGCGTCTGGTTAATAACAAACATTATAAGTGTATTTAAAAAACAAAACAAAAAAAAATTTTTTTTTAGTTTGAAAGATTTTGCTTTGTAATTGGTCCCATTTAAATTTGATCAAGATCTGATCAGTAGTTCTTGAAATATCGTCAATAATTTATATTTTGTGACGAATAATGCGTACTTTGACGATGTTCTGGTTTACCCGATTTCAAAAGTTACCTCACAACTTCTTTCGTTGTGAGCCGATATTGATGATTCTTTTTTTATTTGAAAGCTGGGGGATCAAGGTTCCGATGATAAAGCGGTGGAGTCGGTTTTTTAAGCTTTGCTTGCGTTTAATTATTTTGTATATGTTCAGGTGGATTACAATATGGTTTGGACTCGAACACAATAAATATTACATTACGAAAAAAAAAACTCATGATCCGCCACCTCTGGGTTGTGACTGAAAATCAGCGCCTAGTGTTACACTTGGCAAAAATGCTGAGTCACGACCCTTTTGGCACTTTTTCTTTTTGTTATGTTTAATTACCTTTGTAAGCTGTTTTTATTGTCTATTGTAGTTTGTTTATCTTGTCCATAGTGCCAAATAAATATATTTCATTTAATTTCATGGACAGGAATACGTCACTCTGATTTGGTAAAGTACCAGGCAACCATAAACGTGAAAGGGTAACATGCTTTTCTTCTTTATGTGGCATTGCAAAACGTAACTCTCATAGTACAACACACACACACACACACACACATATACACACACACACACACACACAATTTTTACTTAACCTAAAACCCGTGACCTACTTACTTATATATAATTTTAAATTGTATATCTAATTATGTACTACACCGATTAATATTATAATTCTGTCAATCTAATTTATTAATTAACATTATGTTTTACCTCGCTATAACACATTTTTTTTTCAATTCCGGTATATATATCTAAGGCCGAGGATCAGGGTAAATTGAAAACCAGCACTGTGTGCTCATGTAAATGAACACGCAGTACAAAGCTGAATTTACTCCGACTGCTCTATAAAAAGTATATAGTTGAGAATTTTAGTTTAATTTGATGTATTTTTGTTTTTTATAGTAGTAATAAATATATTTATTTATTTCTTTCTTTCTTAGTATAACGCTAGCAAGGCCTAGGGGATGTTTTTCTAAAAAAAATAGTAACACCTAAAGTACCTAGGTGTTAATACAAATAGAAAAACAAATAAAAGGTATTGCTAAACGGTTGCAGCCTGTTGCCTACGTCAGTGGCCTTCATGGTGCATTTTTCCAATGAGTTTCGCTAGTGTATTGCATCTTTGTGTCGTCACGTCCAGTATTTTCCTCTTCACTAGATGTATAAGTGGGTTTTAAATGTAGCGTATAACTTGTATAAGTAAGTTTTATATCTAACTATGAGGGTAAAGTTTTCGAAGTTTTTACATCTCATAGCCAAGAGCAATGAAAATAAAACCGGCCAAGTGCGAGTCGGACTCGCGCACTGAGGGTTCCGTACAAACCTGTAGGTATATAAGTAAAAGTTATAGTATTTTTATTGTTAAACGAAATTACTTATTGATGATGTAACTAAAAATGTATGCTTTTCGCAATTTTTCCTTTATCTGTGCTATAAGACGTTGCTTCGTACCAAATTTCATGATTCTGATTTCACGGGAAGTACCCTGTAGGTTTTGATTCCCTTGCGAGTGTCGAAAATTTGCAGCATAAACGGCTTTATCTTTTGATTGCGTTGGCTTAGAAGTTTGATTTTTTTACAGCTGCAAAGCACAGTAGACCTGAGTTTTTTATATGAATATCAGCTTGATACCTCCACGCGTTTTTGAGGAAAAGGGTCTTGACATATAGACAGACGGACGAACGGACAAAGTGCTGAACGACCCAAGTCAACTTAGATCTCGTTTCGCTCGATTAATTAAATAAAAGAAAGCGAGACAAAGATTCTTGAGATGTAATTAATGTTGTGTACGGCTTGAAACACGTCTAAATTTCGACTTACTTTGTAGTCGACTAGTTTCGGACAAATTTGTTGTCCTTCATCAGGATGAGTCAGACGCGCGATACGCAGAGGCGAGCGGCTCGAGCCTCGGCGCGTGACAACGCCAATGCATTGCTGTGGAAATGCGAGACAGACATTACAAGCACAGTGTGTCAGCATCGTGACGTCACGGAGACAAGTGACAGTGACTGTGACAACTCAGACGCCGAGCCAGCGACTGGAGTGCGGCAGGACGCACCACCACCACCACCCGATGCGGCTCCCGCGCCCTCACGTCGCCAGTCACGCGCCGAGGCTCGAGCCGCTCGCCACTGCGTATCGCGCGTCTGACTCATCCTGATGAAGGACAACAAATTTGTCCGAAACTAGTCGACTACAAAGTAAGTCGAAATTTAGACGTGTTTCAAGCCGTACACAACATTAATTATGTGTAATACTCACGATAGTTTTAATTTTCCTTCTTGAGATGTGTTAAATAGGATATATGTGTAATTTAAACGCAAGCAAAGCTCAAAAAAACCGCCTTCACCGCTGATATTTTGGATTTGGCTTGATCAATTTCCATAATGAATCCTCTGAAATATAACTCAATATAAGAACACAAATATTCATGTCACTTTGCATCTTCGAGGTTTGTTTGTTTGTTTATTATTTTGTCACAGATTAGTTACTACAGGCAGACCGGTTAAATGAGGCCAAGACGAGAACGGGGGCCATGATACCATCTCACGGTCCCCGTTCTCGTCCTGTGCCCCTGTGCCCCGCAGGCGAGCACTCATTTTACCGGTCTGCCTATGGTGAGCGACGCAAGCGTCTCTTGCTGTTATAATCTGTACAAGTTTACTACTTATTTCATCGAAACCTAGGAACCAAGTTCAAAATCTTTGTTTACCATAACGGGATCAATAAAAAATTATAAATTCAAAGTAACAGAAGAATTTTAGTAACTCATTACGTTAACATCAATGCTTTACATACGTGCATGCGATGAATTGCGTCTACAAATAGTTTACCTGTAATACCCCGCCAAGTACACACGCCTGTAAATTATAATATGGCGTTGTTTAGGGAGACAGTAAGTAGGTATTTACTGAGCAAGCGTGCTCCATCTTCGACCGCATCGTCGCTTTCCATCCGGTGAGATTGTGGCCAAACGCTGGCTTAGTCACAAATAAAAAAAACTGTGTAAACATTTTCTTTCCTTTTTGATTTCCCTTTTAATCTTGCAGGAAAAGGAAGAGAAGGCGAAATTCAAGCTCGAATCGAAGGAGAAGCTGAAAGATGAAAAGAAAGACAAGACTAAAGATAAAGAGAAGGAGAAGGTAAAAGATAAGGATAAGGAGAAAGTCAAGGAAAAAGATAAAGATAAAAAGGACAGGAAGTTGACTAAAGTTCCGTCGACAGTGACCTCTGGCGTGCCTTTTGAGGAGATATTTACTTTGGGAGGTGAGTTTTTTTTATGCTTTTAAGAATATGGAATTATCCTAACGAAAAAATCGAGCTACTCGACTAAGAACTCTCACTATTTATATTACACTGATATATAGTAACATTACACAAGTTCAAATGGTTTAGTTCTTTTAAGTCTTCTCACTAAGTCTGTTACGTCAAGGAGCTGGATTGCCTCGACATTCACATGATGATGAAGTCTAAGGAAACGAGGTAATATAGAAATGTACAAGATACGCGCAAAAAACATAAACCTTTATTGGGAGTCGGGTTACATTCAAACTGTTCCATTACAAATGAGGTTGGTTGGCTCATTGACAACGGATCGATATTGTGTGACAAATGATAACAATGTCAGCATTATGATTAGATTGCATCAAACCGCAGTGTTCATGATAACATTTCTTTAAAAAAAAACATAAACATAAACGCTTTCATACTCACAGCCCCACACTAAGTTCGATGACTTGTGTCGTGGATGCCGGAAGCATTCACATCACATTCACTATCAGAACCAGAACACAATTTTTCTTTGGGGAGAAAACATGTGTTCCTGCCGGGAATCGAACCCGATACTTTGATTGCTTAGAAGGCGAACGCCCATCGAACTAAGCCAACGGGCAGATGTGTGATGTGGATTCTTGATTAATAAGTGAAGATAGATAAAAAAAAACAAAAATACTTCCGCTATAAAATATATGACGATGATACCACTAACCAAAAAAATATAAACTATCTATATTTAATTTTAAAATATAAATGTGTCATATTTATTTCATAACAAAAAGACTCATTGGCGATGATAAGCTAGTCGAGTCCAAATTGCAAGCCTATGGCGAGTAGCTCGATTTTTTACACCTCCCGCTATAACCAAGTTGTGTATCGTCCTAATGTTCAATGTAGGTACTTCCCAACGGATCATAGTATCGGATTTTCACATTAACCGATCATAACAGTTGTTCCCATCTGATCATAAGATCAGTTGCAACTAAAATAAATTATATATTGTTCTTCCCAACTGATCTTAAGATCCGTTGGGACTTCAGTAAATTATATATTGTTGTTCTCAACCGATCATAGGATCTGTTGGTACTTAAATAGGTACGTATTTTACATTCTCAATGGATCATAGAAATATTATGGTTTGATTCACCTTGTATTTTGTGAACATTACATTATCTATTTTTAATGTGGATACATATATTTTCGATAGCTTAGGTAGGCTACGATATATGTGGATTAAACTTTTCCTATTAAACAGCGAAATAATAAATGTAACAAATAAATGCTAGGAACTGTATATTGTTTGAAAATGATTGATGATTACAAACATTATAATCAAAAAGCTTTACATCAGAAATAATAATAACAGATACAGATTTTCGTAAATATTGTTTTACCAGGTTTATAAAAATATATCTAAAATCAAACTTATATACTAAAATTACATACAAAATCAACAATAATATTTTTAAACTTACTGGTAAATCACAGAATAATCAGTCTTAAATTAAACACATGATGTAAATACATCTTGAATACTTATAGAAGACACGGTGAATTGGCTCTAGCCCTCTAGATTCATTACATAAAATAAAATCAGTCTTAAAACAACATATTCCACCTACAGTGATTTGTAGTTAGTCAAAATATAACCTAGATCACTTTTTTAAAAATATTATGTAGTAACAATTTTACCACCCATAGGTAATTTTATGTAATCTGTGAATCAACTTCAAGCAATATAATTAAACGCAAGCAAAGTTTAAAAAAAACCAACTTCCCCGCTTTATCTTAGCAACTTTGATCAGATTAGATGTATTAAAAACGCATTATTGAAGATATTTCAAGAACTTCTATTTCAAGATTAATCAGATCTTGATCAAATTTTAATGGAACCAATGGGAAAGCAACATCGTCGCTTACCATCAGGTGAGATAGTGGTCAAAAGTTTGCCTATCACGATTAAAAAAAAAAAATCTTTCAAACGAAAAAATAAAAACATTTAAAATCGGTTCATGTGGAATAAAGTCATGAGGTAACACACAATAAAAAAAATAAAAATACATTCGACTTAAATGAAATCGGAGGAAAATGTGTATAGCTTAACACTTTAAAAACAATAAAGAATCGCGACAAAATAAGTCAAAAACAAAAACATAATTCTTATGATCTGATGAGAAGGTATGACAGATATTTATTTAAGTTCCAACAGATCCTATAATCGGTTGGGAACAAAAATATATAATTTACTGAAGTCCCAACGGTACTTATGATCAGTTGGGAAGAATAAAATATAATTTATTTTAGTTGCAACTGATCTTATGATCAGATGGGAACAACTTTTATGATCGGTTAATGTGAAAATCCGATACTATGATCCGTTGGGAAGTACCCTTCAATGTTACCATTTGATCTTTTATAAAGAATATTATTTATGAAGATGACATAACACGCAGCTGCTATAACAATCAAAGACTCGTAAAAGAGACATAACTAAATATTAAGTACTCAATTTACAATATTTTTAACCGCCTTCTAAAAAGGATGAGGTTTTCAATTCCACTGTATTTTCTACCAACTTTACAAAAAAGGAGGAGATACTCAAGTCGGCTGGATTTTATTTTTATGTGTGTTACCTCATAACTTGGTTCCACGTGAACCGATTTTGAATTATTTTTTTTTTATATAATATGTTGCTTTACTATTGGTCCCATTTAAATTTGATCAAAATCGGTCTATTTTAGTTTTTGAGTTATCCTCAATAATGCGTATTCTGTGGACTACATTGATGATGTTCTCGTTTCTAACCGACTTCAAAAGTTACCTCATAACTTCTTTCTTCGTGCGCCGATTTTGAGGTTTTTTTTTTAAAGCTGGTGCTTTCCATGTGGTCCCATTTAAATTTGGTCAGCTAGTCAATGATGCGTGTTTAATACATTTAATCTATTCTGCATAAAAAAAAAAAATCTGATCAAGGTTCCGACGATAAAGCGGTTAAGTCGGTTTTTTAAAGCTTTTCTTGCGTTTAATTATTTTGTGTGTGTTGTCTCAGAACTATTTGCTAGGTGAATCGATTTTGATGATTCTTGTTTAATTTGAAAGCTTGTGCTTCCCGTGTGGTCCCATTTAAATTTGATCAAGGTCTGACCAGTAGTACTTGATTTATCCTCAATAATTCGTATTTAAGTCGTTTAATCTGACCAAGGGTTCCGAAGTTAAGCGGTGAAGTCGGTTTTTTAAGCTTTGCTTTTAATTTATTAATGGTAGATAGGCAAGCTATTTACCACTATCTCACTTGATTGGAAGTGAAGATGCAGCCGAAGATGTATCATGCTTGCCTAGAAGATGCCTATTTACTCTAGACTTGAAGACACCCAGATTGTACGGTTCGGGATACAAAGACACAGGCGATGATTTCCACTCTGAACTTTCGATCCACTTTTGTTTCTAGTTTCGATGTGAAGTGAAATTCTTCACATAAAAATCTGAACTAAAGTCGAAAGAAAAATGAAATGAAATGTTGATTTACCTTTTATATTACTTAAAAAACTACTACTACTTCTGTACTACCCGCAAGGTTTAACTGAAAACCAGCGTCGAGTTTTTTTTAACTCGACATAATGCTGTATTAAACCTTTTTGGCATACAAATTATAGTATATATTTTTGTTTTTAATATTGAGTTCTTTTTGTGTCAAATAAATGTATATTCTTTTTTTCTTCATTTTTTGTTATAAAGATGCGCGTGCTTAATTTATAAACTCTGAACAGAAATTGACAGCCTCCCTGAGAGCGCAGAAGAGTATATACGCCGCTATAAACAACGATAGACAATCACGTGCTTATGCAATTTAATTACTTTGACTATTATGTTCTCATTTTGTTGAAAACTCAGAGCAGTGGGTAAGTCTGCCCTCTGCGCCGTGGGTCCTGTTTGATTCCCGGCAAAAGCACGAGTTTCCTTCCCAAGGGATATTTGTGCTTCTGGTTCTGATTGTTTGTGTTTTAATATCAGGCATCCACGATAAAAGACTTTTGGCTCGACCCCCTCCCCTCCTAAACGCCTCACGTAATTAATCCAGTAATTAAGACAGTCACTAAGTAGTCAGGCAAGCACGAGAAAATACCCTACCACCTATGTTAATACTTGCCGTGCCCCGCGGCTTCGCCCGCTATTATCGAGTTAAAAAGTAGCCTATATGTTAATCCTAGGTATAAGCTATGTACATTCCAAATTTCATCTAAATCTATTCAGCCGTTAATGCGTGAAGTGGGAACAAATACTTACAAACTTTCGCATTTATAATACTAGCCGTGCCCCGCGGCTTCGCCCGCTATTATCGAGTTAAAAAGTAGCCTATATGTCAATCCTAGGTATAAGCTATGTACATTCCAAATTTTATTCAAATCCGTTCGGCCGTTAAAGCGTGAAGAGGGAACAATCATACATACACACTTAAACACAAACTTTCGGATTTATAATATTAGTAGGATTGCCATGCTACCACCATAGATGTCGTCGCTATGTTACCTTCTATACACTACAACAAAGCGTTTATTAAAAAAAAAAAAGACTTGTGGCACTCGGGGACTGCCGCGGTAAAGCTATTGCATATCATTTTTTATCAACTTATGCAATTATAATTATTTATTTATTTTATTTATGCAGTATTTTTTTTCCTGCTACCTAGAAGTGAGTTGCTGAACTAAAGAGACAAGCGTGATATTTCAAAAAAGTCATTAAAAGTTCTGCTATTCATCGATAGATGTCAAAACTAAAAAGTATCACCGCTGTGCCGGTCGGAGTGGGGGGTGTTAGGTTATTTTCGTTACGGAATTTCTGGATTCGGTCTCCACGCTCAAGGCCCGCGATAGAAGCTATGCAATAGCTTAAAATGTGATATATGTCACAGATATCATCTCTTTCCGTCAGGTGATATTGTGGTCAAATGCTTGCCTATCGATCATACAAAAAAGATAAAAATGTCTCGTAAGTCGCGTAACGGCAGAACGACCTGACTCCAGCCCATCTTACATTTCCACGCGTGTTACATAAAAAATGCAAACATCTGTGTCAGCTGACAACTCGACACCTCGCTCGTTTTAGTGTCACTTCTGCACAACGATAACACGCTTTATCTCGTAAATAAAACAAATTTACACCGTAGATAACATACGCAAATCATCTACATTATAATAGGCAGTCGCGACAGTCACGACCTTTCAGTTTTCGTTCTAAATAATACATTTTTACTGAAAATATCGTGTGAAATGAATCCATTTGCAAATGGCTTTAGTATTGGCGGTGAGTGACTATTTTATATTATTTTTAATGTATTAAATTACAATAAAAACATAAAAGTAGTGTATAATGTGGTGACGTAAAGTGTAGATATGTGTAAGTTGTTTGTAGCGGTTTTTCCTAGCCGATATTTTATTTACAAAACACTTTTGGGTACAAATACAACGGTACAATTATTTAAACTTATTGTGGGGCTGTGAGTGTTGAAATCTAATAACTAACTACTACTAAAATGCTGCACGCATTGGATTCGGTAAATATTGTTTGGACCACCTCTGAAGTATAATCTACCAATACAAAAAAAAAATTTTGCGAATCGGTCCACAAATTGGGGAGAAATCGGTGAACATACATAAAAAAATGCATTTTTTTTTTATTCCTGATATTGCTTATCAGGCATAAAAAAAAATGCGTTTGACGATGTAGCATGCTTGCCTAGAAGGTACCTATTCACTCTTGACTTAAAGACTCCCAGATTGTACCGTTCGGGGAACAAAGACGAAGGCAATGAGTTCCACTCCTTCGCAGTACGGA
This sequence comes from Lomographa bimaculata, assembly GCA_948107665.1. Lineage (NCBI taxonomy): Eukaryota > Metazoa > Arthropoda > Insecta > Lepidoptera > Geometridae > Lomographa > Lomographa bimaculata. Next base: position 7,205,382 of record OX403604.1, on the reverse strand, counting down.
TGATAAACGTAGAAGCGAAACGCTTCGAGCGAACTGGAGGTATGTCAACCATATATGGCATACAGTCGAACATAGTTCCTTCTTTTTAAAAGTCGGTAAAAAGACATAACACCTAGGTCACCTCATAAAGACCGGTAATGTTCAGTAGATAGACATCAGTGTGTTTGTGAAACAATGAAAATCATATATTTCCTTACAATTCTCAATTGTTACCACTTCGTACCTTGAAAGTCTTATGCGGGTTTTAATATCCTTTGGTTTGCAAACATAAACAGTGTGAGTCATTTAAAAAGGCAAATCTTGACATTTCGGCTTTTTGATTGTCATCAAAGTTGAGGACCATAAATAGAAACACGTCAGTTTCAAGTCCTCAACTTTGATTCCATTGAGGCAGGCATCAAATGCTTTTCAGAGGGCAGGATACCTGTCCACTGCGCCAACTGGGTCGTCATGGGTCCTGGGTTCGATTCCCGGTTAGAGCACAAATTCCTTCCCAAGGGATATTTGTGCTTCTGGTTCTGGATGTATTTATGTGTGTGATGTGAATGTGTCTGGCACCCACGATACAAGCCATCGAACTTATTGTGGGGCTGTGAGTTAAACGTTTATGTTATGTTTATGTTTATGTTTATTACAGTGGCGCTCCCCATATTCGGCGTACCGCTGCAACAATCGGTGGAGCGCTCCAGATGCCATGACGATACGAGCCTTCCACTCGTCGTCAGAGACAGCATCGACTATCTACAGGTAAATTCATCTCTTATGATTTATATTCATTTACCTTTACTGGTTGAATGTCTCCAGAGTGCAAGGCAGTACTTTTTTATTATGCTGGATATTGGTCTTTTTATGGTCAAATGCTTGCCGCATTTGACCACTATTTGATGGAAATTGAAGATGCGGCCTAATAATGTAATATTCTTGACTAGAAGATACCTATTCACTCTTGACTTGAAGACTCCCAGATTATACCGTTCGGGGAACAAAGACGAAGGCAATGAGTTCCACTCCTTCGCAGTACGGATGATAAACGTAGAAGCGAGACGCTTCGAGCGAAATGCAGGTATGTCAACCTTATATGGATGACGTTTGACAGTTTGTCTTGTTGTTAGATGGTAAAACGTGCATGGGGGAATTAACTCGTGTAGTTCCTGCGCACTTCCAAAACGTAAACGGTAGAATACCGATAGACATGGCATAAATAATACTCTAAGACATGTGTTATGAATTATCATATATGTACATACAAATCTGAAAATTAATCAAATTTCCACTTTAATCCCCAGGCACACGGTCTAAAGTCCAACCAGATCTATCGCACAGAACCGGACAAGATAAAGCTGCAACAACTTCGCAAACTGTTCACTGATAGAGGTCCGACATTCCCGTACCATTGGGACGTGCCTATCGCTTGTGCAATGTTGAAAGGATACATCAGGTAACAGGACAAACAAACTAACAGATCAACAACCAGAAACACAAATTTTTCCTTTGTGAAGAAATTTCGATAACCTGTGTCGTGGGTGCCGGAGTCATTCACATACACCATTACACTCAGAACTAGAAACACACATTTTTCTAGGGGAGAAAACTTAGAAGCCAATAGCGCATACTGCTACGCTAGTGGGAATGTTATGAAATACTAGCTGTGCCCCGCGGCTTCGCCCGCTATTATCAAGTCAAAAAGTATGTGTTTAATCTAGTTATAGGCTATGTGCATTCCAAATTTCATCCAAATACGTTCAGCCGTTAAAGCGTGAAGAAGGAGCAAATATACTAACACGCTTGCACACTTACACATACTATTGGATTTATAATATCAGTAGGATATTTTAACGGATTTTATGTCATATTTTTTACATAATATATTGAGGTAACTACTATTAAATCACAATCACAACCATAGAACTGGTCTAATATAATTAAAGTGCCCAAAGGCACTTTCTCTACGACTAACAGTAGATTTGAGTCCATCGACCAGCAAGCAAAAAGACTCATTGGCGATGATAAACTAATCGAGTCCAAATTGCAGAGTCTCTGTCACTGATGTAAGGTCGCAACTCTATCGTTTTTCTATCGCTTACATTTAAGAGGCCGGGGAGTCTGTGAAACGAGTCTATGGCTGTCTCTGTTTAACTGGCAAACTGTGCCTATGCTTGATGCGATAGCACTACCGACCGAACAAATTATGATAGGTGTGTAATACCAAACATTATGAATGAAAATGTAATGTTTAGCCATTGTTTTTTGCATTAATAGTACCTTGAAATAATAATCTATGTTCTTGTTGTAATACCAAAAGAAATGTGTAAGTTTTTAATACAAAACGAATAAGTTAAAGATGCGACATTTACGTCGTAATAATGTGTGATAATCAATTGGTTTATATTTCGTTTTAGGTAATTATTTTGGAATAAAAACTATCCAGGAACCTAGATTAATACGTTTTTAATCTCAATAACAGCACAGTATGGTGGTTATATGCTTGAATTATAAATAATTTCGGTATTACGATTGTATGGGCAAATCAACCTCCGCAGGCCCCTTAAAATAGTGTGCGCAGAAATTACACGAGTTAATTCCCCCATGCCCGTTTTACCATCTAACTACAAGACAAACATCATCCATTTATTGTTGATATACCTCCAGTTCGCTCGAAGCGTGTCGCTTCTATTTATCATCCTTACTGCGAAGGAGTGGAACTCATTGCCCTCGTGTTTGTTCACCGGTATAATCTGGGAGTCTTCAAGTCAAGAGTGAATAGGTAATCTTCTAGGCAAGCATGCTACATCTTCGGCTCTACATCAAGCATAAAAAAGGTGGCGTTTCACAGACAAAATAAGTAATTCTTCACAAACACAATCAAATACCACAATCTTATGACATTCAACGACTTAATTTCTTCCAGTGAACTCCCCGAATCGATTCTAACACAAGAACTCCACGTTCAATTCGAGCAAGCGACAGCGATAGCCGAGCCTCAGCGGGAATCTACAATGCTCACTCTCATCGGCAAACTGCCTCCCTGCAACTACAGCTTGGTGGGATGGCTGATGAGGCATTTTGAAAACGTTGTAGCTAACGAACCGGTAATTTTACTATTAAAGTTTTCGCAAGAATTAGACATTTTAATATTATTAAAATAAGGCTATCACTCACGTCATTTGATCGATATTGTCGAGCTAGGTATCGAGCATGTACGATGCTCTTCTTCGGGATGAGTTTACGGCGCGAGATCGTGACATTTTCGGGCAGTATGACGTAAGATAGCCGTATTTTAATAATATGAGAACCGGTAATAATTATCATTTTATCTAATTGTAATACGGACTCTTTAAACGGTAAATCTGCCACCCTACAATTATTTATAGCCTAGTTGGCTTTCACTCATAGAACCACTCTAAATTCGATGACTTGTGTCGTGGGTGCTGGAAACATACACTTCTCACATACAACTCACCCAGAACCAGAAACACATATTATCCCGACACCCGCCTGCTTATAAGGCGAATGCTCACTCAACTAAGCCTGTATATATGTAATAATTATTATTTATTCGAAACAAATGGGGTTGTAGATTATGTATGAGTGTCAATATATAATGATGATAGTTAACTGTAATTTTTTTGTGGACGGGCATGAGTGTAGCCAAATCATACAAAGTTGGAAAACATGGAAACTATTAAGTTTCTGCCTCTATATTAAGGTATGACTTGTCAATGACTGGACATGAACCATTTAGTTACTAAAAAACATGAAATATTTTTCATTAATTGACACTGGATAATGCACACAGATTGCAGAGCAAAAACTAATTCAATACTATAACACCTATTGTATTAATTTCAGGCAAATCACGCGAACATCCAAACTATAATGACATGCATGGGCCCGGCGCTTAACATCTCTCTGAATCTGCTCACGTATCTCGTCAGCAAGTCGGAAAAACTGTTCCCAGATGTTCATCTGACGAAGTAAGTAATCGCAATTTCCAGAAACTATTGCTTATGTTTAAAGTACAATTACTAGAATTGCGATGTAAATACTTTGATTTCATATATTTATACAAAAATTAAAACATAACTATATTGACTTTGATAGAGATTTGAATGCATATAATGTAAAAAAAGTGCATCTAAATTAATGTTGTCTTATAATTATGATTATTATCCAGATCCTATTTTAGATTCTTATTTCAAATAAACACACTCACACACTTGTCAATAAGCACATACACACACCAAATTCCCATTATCATTCACCTGCACATGTTACTTAGCATAATATCAATCTTTTGTAATCTGTTGATAAATAATATTATATACATATTATTAAACTATTTAACAACTGTAATAGAAGACTCAAATTAATCTAAGTAAATCATATTTTTGTTACGCATCACATTTATAAAAGCAACATCTCCTACTTCATCTGCTTGGAAGGATAGCTATAAAATATATATAAATACTAGTTTTTTGGGTGGGTGGCGCGGTCCGCGAGCGGCCCGCGCAGGTGGGTGGTAAGTACTTTTGCCATACAAATCTTCAAATTGAGTTTAAATTTAATTTCGGAATTTCTAAAAAAAATTTTGTGCGGCGGGGCAACCCTGATACCGCAAGCTGATATTTCATTGAAATTCGTGATGAGCACTTCAAAATACCCATAGAAGTCGATTTTGGGCCGTCGGCGAAACATAAAAAAAAATGGGACGCTTGCCGCCCACAACATTTATTTTCGGTTGTAAACTCGTAAAATCTTCATTTGAAGTAAAATTAAAGAAAAAAAAAATTAAAAAATTTGGGTGCATGAAGGCGTCCCTAATGCCGCAGACAAAAATTTCGATCAAATTCGTAATAAGCGTGTCAAAACACCCAAGCAGTTCGAATTTGGTCCGTGGCTGCAAACCTAAAAAGTGGCTACCGAAATAGGCCGCTTGCCGCCCACAACATTTATTTTCGGTCCAAAACTCGTAAAATCTTTATTTGACGTAAAAAAAAAGAAAAAAAAATTCAAAAAAATTTTTGGGTGCATCAAGGCGTCCCTTATGCCTCAGAACAAAATTTCGTTCAAATTCGTGGTTAATATGTCAAAACATCCTGACAGTTCGAATTTGGTCTGTGGCTGCAGATTTTATAAGTGGGTACCAAAATGGGCCGCTTGCCGCCCACAAAATTTATTTTCGGTCGAAAACTCGTGAAATCTTCATTTGACGTCAAAACATAAGAAAAAAATTCAAAAAATTTTTTGCTTGCAGCAAGGCGTCCCCAATGCCTCAGTCCAGAATTTCATTCAAATTCGTGGTAAACATGTCAAAAAACGCTGGCAGTTCGAATATGGTCTGTGGCTGCAGACCTGAAGCGGGCCGCAAGCGGCCCGCCACCTGTTTTTTTGGTCGGACTGTAGGTGGGCATCCCCATTGACATCCGGCCCAAAATCGATATCTGGGGGCATTCGGGGGTGCTGATCACGAATCCGGGCCCTCAAACCAGGCGCGCGGGCCGCAAGCGGCCCGCGGCCTTTGTTTCGGTCCCGAATTCGTAATCAGCACCCCCGAATGCCCCCAGATATCGATTTTGAGCCGGATCGGTGAACCTCGATTTTGACAATGTTCGGCCGCCATCTTTAAAAAAAGTCAAAAATTGCTTTTCAGTTTTTTATTTAAATCATGGCATCCAAACACCTTCAGATATCGATTTTGAGCCCGATTGGAGAACCTCGATTTTGACAATGCTCGGCGGCCATCTTTAAAAAATGACTAAAATTGCTATCAGTATATTAAACATAATCAGGGCACGCAAAACCCCCTAGATATCGATTTTGAGCCGGATCGGTGAACTTTGATTTTGACAAAGTTCGGCAGCCATCTTTAAAAAAATTCCAAAAATTTTTTCAATATTTTTCCTGTAATCAGGGCACCCAAAAACCCCGGGAGCCAAAATTTCGTTCCGATCGGAGCAACTTGACAAATGGCGGCCATCTTGAATCCGCCATTTTGGATTTTTGACATTTTTGACAGATGTCCCCCATCGTCCTCTATGACATTTGGTCGAGCACCCCTAGCCTATCTCTAATAGTTTCCGAGATTTAATTGATTTAATTTTGTATGGCGGCAACACATTTTTGTATGGCAACACCCATTTTTTTATTGTTTTTTAAAAACGTCCCAGGGTTTCCATCATTTTTAGTTTTTGAACTTTTGTTCCAAGTCTTACCGTTTCCGAGATCCCATGGGGTCGGGGGATCCGGAAGCCAAAATCTGGTGATTTCGGATTTTTCCCCAGGAGATCTCCACACCCCCTACACTTTTCCCCTACATCATCAATACCCCCCATCACTCCTTCTGGGAGAACAATTATGTCAGTGAGTGAGTGAGTCAATCAGTGGTAGATTAACATTATACTATATGACTAGTTTTTTGGGTGGGTGGCGCGGTCCGCGAGCGGCCCGCGCAGGTGGGTGGTAAGTACTTTTGCCATACAAATCTTCAAATTGAGTAAAAAGTTGAAAAAAACATTAAGTAATTTTTTGTGCGGCGTGGCAACCCTAATCCCGCAATCCAAAATTTCATTGAAACTCGTGATGAGCACATCAAAATACCCATAGAAGTCGATTTTGGGCCGTCGGCGAAACATTAAAAAAAACGGGACGCTTGCCGCCCACAAAATTTATTTTCGGTCGAAAACTCGTAAAATCTTCATTTGACGTCAAAAAAAAAAAAGAAAAAAATTAAAAACATTCATGCTTGCAGCAAGGCATCCCCAATGCCTCAGTCCAGAATTTCATTCAAATTCGTGGTAAACATGTCAAAAAACGCTGGCAGTTCGAATATGGTCTGTGGCTGCAGACCTGAAGCGGGCCGCAAGCGGCCCGCCACCTGTCTTTTTGGTCGGACTGTAGGTGGGCATCCCCATTGACATCCGGCCCAAAATCGATATCTGGGGGCATTCGGGGGTGCTGATCACGAATTCGGGCCCTCAAACCAGGCGCGCGGGCCGCAAGCGGCCCGCGGCCTTTGTTTCGGTCCCGAATTCGTAATCAGCACCCCCGAATGCCCCCAGATATCGATTTTGAGCCGGATCGGCGAACCTCGATTTTGACAATGCTCGGCCGCCATCTTTAAAAAAGGTCAAAAATTGCTTTTCAGTTTTTTAATAAAATTAGGGCATCCAAACACCTTCAGATATCGATTTTGAGCCCGATTGGTGAACCTCGATTTTGACAATGCTCGGCGGCCATCTTTAAAAAATGTCAAAAATTGCTATCAGTATTTTAATCATAATCAGGGCACCCAAAACCCCCTAGATATCGATTTTGAGCAGGATCGGTGAACCTCGATTTTGACAATGTTCGGCAGCCATCTTTAAAAAATTTCCAAAAATTTTTTCAATATTTTTCCTGTAATCTGGGCACCCAAAAACCTCGGGAGCCAAAATTTCGTTCCGATCGGATTAACTTGAGAAATGGCGGCCATCTTGAATCCGCCATTTTGGATTTTTGACATTTTTGACAGATGTCCCCCATCGTCCTCTATGACATTTGGTCGAGCACCGCTAGCCTATCTCTTATAGTTTCCGAGATTTAATTGATTTAATTTTGTATGGCGGCAACACATTTTTGTATGGCAACACCCATTTTTTTTGGTTTTTTTAAAAGGTTCCCAGGATTGTCTATGACTTTAGTTTTTGAACTTTTGTTCCAAGTCTTACCGTTTCCGAGATCCCCTGGGGTCGGGGGGTCTGGAAGCCAAAATCTGGTGATTTCGGATTTTTCCCAAGGTCACCTCCTAACCCCCTACACTTTTCCCATACATCATCCATACCCCCCATGACTCCTTCTGGGAGAACAATTCTGTCAGTGAGTGAGTCAATCAGTGGTAGTTTAAAAATATACTATAGAATATAGATAACGCTTTATTGTCACACCTTACATAAATCACTTAAAATATTTTTTAAAACATTAAATTAAAGTGTAGAATCGGCGGTCTTATCGCTAAAAGCGATTTCTTTTAGACAACCTTTGGATGGAGAATATTTTAAGAGAATTACTCACTACGCCGACTGATGGAAAAGATTAGATCCAATTATATGTATATGATAAACTTTTCTGCAGATACGTCCCCCCTCTCCCCAACATCCCCGCGGACTTCCCCGAGTCGGCTATAGAGATCAGCTGCGAACTGCGCAAACAGGAGTCCCTACTGAACCAGATCCACGCTGAGATGCACGCCGGGTTCATCACACCCGCCAGAGATCACCAGCTGTGGGAGGCGCAGAGGATCGTCACGCAATTGAAGGTACAATTGTAATGTCTATATAAACATAAACATTAACGCTTTCACACTCACAGCCCCACATTAAGTTCGATGACTTGTGTCGTGGGTGCCGGAAACATTCACATCACACACACAATCACAACCAGAACCGGAAACACAAATTTTCCTTGGGGAGAAAACCTGTGTTTCCGCCGGGAATCGAACCCGATGCCCCTGCTTAGAAGGCGAACACACACCCAACTAAGCTAACGATCAGTTCAACATACACATATACATAACACACACGTATACATTAACGGTACTCCTGTTTGCGAGTTCGCAGCTGATCTATATCAGCTGCGAACTAAATAGGAGTCCCTACTGAACCAGATCCACGGGCCACGCTGAGATTACATTACTGACTTAATTTCGTTGAACTATCTATCTGCTGAAATATGCCGATCTGGAGTAAAAACTGCGTATAATAATTTTGCGTATGTTTTCCGGTATTTCGCTTTTAATTTTCCATTTTCTTGGAAGACATACTTTCAGATTTTACCCTAAAAAATTAAATTGTTGTGTATTATTTGGATTTTCCTACCTATTTTGTTTTGTGAATGTTTCTCTACATAGAATGAATTTATGTTTGACGATTCCATACACTGTTTATAATATTCTTAAATGTTGTTATTTTTCTGTATGACAATAGAAGTTGAACTCATTGCCATCTGGTAGTCTTCAAATCAAGAGTGAATAGGTACCTTCTAAGCAAGCATTTTACATCTTCCGCATCATCACTTTCCATCAGGTGAGATTGTGGTCAAACGCTTGCCTATCGGGCATAAAAAAACATTAATTATACTAAGTTCTTTGTTGGGTTACCCCTTTTAATATGTGAAAGAAAAATATGAAAAAGACACGTGCAAAAAACACGTGTACTAATATAATTATGCCGTTTTCCTTAATAAAGTATTCATAATATGTATAATAATTACTATATTATTGTCCTTAATTAAAGTGTATAATATAATAGAACACTAATGTGTTATATAAACGGCTAGATATATATATATATATATATATTTTAAATATATAATTGATAACATTTGACCACGATCTCACCTGATGTTGCGTCGATGCGATCGACAATGGAGCACGTTTGCGTAGAAAATACCTGTTCACTCTCGACTTCATGACACCAAGATCGTACTTATCTGGGAACACAGACGGGCATGGCATATGATGGAATAATCACAAGACATTGTTTATATTATACAACATTTTTAAAACTTGTCGCCGGGGTTGCGTTTAAGCAAGCAGAGTTTATGCCTGATAGGCAAGCATTCGGCCGCTATATCACCTGATGGAAAGTGATGACGATGAAGGACACACATAACACTGTCTTATCTTAATTCTTTGCAGAGGAAACTTCGCTCCGTCCAGAAATCCTGTGAACCAAATCTGTCTCAACAGCAACCGTCCATGGAAGAAAAACAAGACGACGACTTATCGCGACGGAACTCGCAAACAACAGACAACCAAACAGACACCGAACTCAAATCACCAGATGCACCTCAAGACAAAGAATCACCCAAAGTACCCGAAGCCTTCGAACCGACATTCGCTGAACCAAGTTTCGAACCTGCATTCCCCAAAACGGAAGCAAGTTTTGAACCGACCTTCCCGAAGCCCGAATTTGAACCCACTTTTCCAAAAGAAACCAACTTTGAACCGACCTTTTCAAAACTACCCGAAGCTACATTCGAACCTACTTTTACAAAACTACCCGCGGAAGCTTTCGAGCCGATATTCGACGCGGAGTTCGAAGACAATTTCGAATTCAAATCGGATTCCAAAGTCACGCCCGACAAAGAAATCCCAACGGAAGTTGTAAAAGAAAAACCCAAATTCACAGAAAAGGAGCTAAAAATCTTGCGTTTAGAATTAGAAAACGCCGAATATCTACAACTGAAATCATTACTCCAAGCAAAAATCAATTCGGAGCAGTTCGAAATTGTCAAACTGAGAAGCCACGTTGCTTTGAAGAATAAACAAGAAAGTTTGCACAGTAAAGAAAATAAGGACCACATGTCTCCAGAAGACCAAGAGCTAAAGCAGAGACTGCTAAAAGAAAACAGTGTGTTAGAACAGAAGAGACTGAATCTGATCAACCAGATATTCCAAGAGAGAGTCGCTTGTATCCAGTTGAAAATAGAGTTGGCTATGAAAGAAATTTTGTCGAAATCATAGTCATAATATATGAAAAGGTCGGCTTAAAATGTTGCTCTGAACAAATCTGTTTTGGAGACTTAATAGCTTGTTAGATGAGGTGGCTGAAAATCAAATTATGTTGCTATAGCTTTGATATAAACATAAGCTTATACATAATATTAAAAATATACTCTATAAGGTAATATCTACGGGATTAATGGCCGATGACCGTCGGAAACCGCTTTTTTTTTTCTTTCTATAGCTCCGTCCCTTTCTGTTGTTCAACAACTGGCAAGCATGAGCAGTAATTTGAATACCTTCTCGCTCAAGCTTACTACCTACATAGATAGATTTTCCATCATCAGTAATGGATAATTGGTTGTCTGTAAAGTCGGTTTACGGACGATAATTTTGCGTGATTATGTCATAAGACGAACGCTTGGGCTGATCGTGCCTCTCTATCGCTTGTTCCGCGCTCTCGCTTGCACGCTCAGGCTCAGGAGGAACGTGACACTTGCGTGCGTGCAGCCGGTGTTCATCGATTTATAAGACGTTATCACGTCAAAAAAAACAGAGTGTTTCGTAAAAACACACGATAGAAGTATTTTTTTTAAGTATAAAGAGCTTCTACTTTATTTTTATTGTTTCTAAATTGAAAATCACACTTTTTGTATATTTTGCGCACATATCTACTCCGAAATTTCTTGTATGGCACATATTCGGTAATTTTTACGCTCACAGACATCATGTTTGTCCATTAGTTTTTGTCTGTACTCTCGTTAGAATAAGGTACCACCTTTATTGAACATTGTTTGCTATTTAGTGGATGAAAATGACCAGCATGAAGCAGCGCCGATGACTTGAATTTTAGACTTGAATTGATTTAAATGTCAACGTTCCCATATCTCTCTAATTCATTGTGATACAAGTAATATTAAGTTATAGCCTACGTCAAATTATGTTATTTTTTAATTGATTGTTGTGTAACCTGTATATTTAATTTAAGTAATGTTTTGCCCGACTACGGCGAAACAATAATTTAAACGTAAGCAAAGCTTAAAAAACCGACTTCACCACTTATATTTACGTTTTGGCTTGATCGATTTATATGGGGCCACCTCTGAAGTATAATCTACCAAAAAAAAAATATAATTTAGAGAATCGGTCCACATAAAGGGGAGAAATCGGTGAATATAAAAAAAACATACAGTCGACCATAGAACCTCCTCCTTTTTTGTGAAGTCGGTAGAAAATATAAAATGAAGCTCGTAAATATTTTAAAAAACATTAAACGAGTATAGACTAATTGATGTTGTGTACGGCTTGAAACACGTCTAAATTTCGACTTACTTTGTAGTCGACTAGTTAGACCAGTCACGCGCCGAGGCTCGAGCCGCTCGCCTCTGCGTATCGCGCGTCTGAATCATCCTGATGAAGGACAACAAATTTGTCCGAAACTAGTCGACTACAAAGTAAGTCGAAATTTAGACGTGTTTCAAGCCGTACGCAACATCAATTATGTGTAATACTCACGATAGAGTATAGACTACTATAAATTAAAAAAGCTTGCGGTTAAAGCACTGACGAATATATATAATGCAATTGTATAAATAAGACTATGTGATAGGATATTTATTTTATTCCACTCTGTAGAGTAGATAATTGACATAGAATACACGCGTATAGTTCAAATGTGTATTATTAAACTTGCATATTAGACGTTATGTATATATTATAATTGTATCCTCAATTGTTGTATTATGTTGAAATTATTACACGATGTATAACATAAACCTAGTTATTTTACTTTTTACATACTCTTTCCTTAATTACACAAATATTATAAATGCAATTGTATTTAAATGTGTAAGCTTGTAATTTTTATTTTCACGCTGTAACGGCTGAACGGATTTGGATGACATTTGGAATGTACATAGCTTATACACAGATACATTTAAATAAATGATTAAGAAAAAACGCAAGCAAATCGACTTCACCGCTTTATCTTCGGAACCCATGATCAGATTAAATTAATTAAATACTCATTATTGAGGATAACTCAAAATCTACTGGTCAGATCTAGGTCAAATTTAAATGGGTCCACACGGGAGCACCGGCTTTCAAACAAAAAAAACATCTTCGGTTCGCCTAAAAAAATGTTCCGAGTCACCAAAAAAAAAAACAGTCGGATTGAGAATCTCCTATTCGGCGCTACGTCTAATTGTTTCGATATAAGGGATAAATAATAAAAAATTGTTTTGTTGTTGTGACAACTATACCATTTAAAATAAAAATGTTATATTAAACGATGTCGCATGGTTATATATAATCTGGTTGTTCAAATGATGAAAGGGGATGGGGGAATTGGATCAGGCATTTCAGTGGCACATTCGCCGAAATATATTATCTATACTAATATTATAAAGAGGTAAAGTTTGTGAGGTTTTAGGGGGGTAAGCTCTGGATCTACTGAACCGATTTCGAAAATTATTTTACTAGTAGAAAGTCACGTAATTTGTGTGCCTATGTTTTTTTTTACCCTGGTGACGCCGGACATGTCTGCTAGTATATTATAATATTACAGACCGTTCTAGAGAAGGCGGAGCCGCGAGGCACGGCTAGTATACCAAAGATTTTAAAACTAGTTATTTTGTCTTTATACATATCACGTCATGTTATTATGATGCAATGAGACAACAACAAAATAGAAACATAATGTCCAACACCCATTTCTTAGTGTTAAAACTAGCTCAAGTAATTAAATTGCATAACCACGCGATAGCATATCGTAATTTATCAATTATAACGATAATGATAGCCACTTGCCAACATACCATGAGATTAGGTTTCTCAATAACTATGTCATAAGTACCTATATCTTGTTTGTGAGGAAATATAGTGTGCACTACACTACCTAATGTTACTTATCTTTGTTATTTTCATTTCCTCTAACTAAATTGAGTACCTAGTCGATTGTAATAACAATTATTACTTTATTTTTTATAGAGGTTGCACTTAAAAAGCCCAGATTATACCGTTCCAGGAATAAAGATGCGGGCAATGAGATCCTTTCCTACGCAGTACGGATGATAAGCGTAAAAGCGACATGCTTCGGTCGACATGTCTAAAATAATCGGATGACGTTAGACACCTAGTTTTTTTGTTATAGGTGTTAATGAATTTTTGAGGGAATTAACTCGTAATTAACATAAACACTTTCACACTCACAGCCCCACACTAAGTTCGATGACTTGTATCGTGGGTGCCTGAAACATTCACATCACACACACAATCACAACCAGAACCTGAAACACAAATTTTCCTTGGGGAGAAAACTTGTGATTCAGCCGGGAATCGAACCCGATAGGTGTTTAGAAGGCGAACGCCACCCGACTAAGCCAAAGGGCAGTTCCAATTCCTGTACTTTGTTCAATAACAAGTATTCCCCGTTAAGTAATACAAATTACTAAAGGGGGAATCTTCGAACTTCAGATTATAGGTAGAAGGGATAACGAGCATTATCAAAATTCTGAATATTTTAACGGTCAATTGTTTTCATCTAATTTGGTAGCAACATCGTACAACCAGTATTGGCATTCAGTGAAATTAGCTTCTGGGACCAAGTAAGCTATTCAAAGATCTTTGAATATCTTATAGCAGTAGCGGATCCAGTGGGAGGGGGCCCAAGCAAAAAACACAATCGCTTCCGCGGACCGTGGGGCAGCAGGAACAAAGACTACCCTCAGCGACGGGTCAAGCCCCTCCCAAACTTGTCGTTTGTCCCAAACTTGTCCTGGATCCGCCACTGTTTTTTAGGCTTCATTGAGTCAGCCATTAGGTTGTTACCCCGGGTTGCGCCGGATATACGTTGCGTGTACGATTTAACAAGCAAATACCTTCATTAAAATTCATAGCCGACTGCCGAAACTAATCACACTGCAAAAGTTAACTATGGTTATTCACCTTTGTAACCATTTCGTATTAAGTAGCTATACTTATTTTTAGTCACGTCGTCACTATCGTACGAGTAACTTAACATTTTTAGGAACCTTACTTAAATTTACTACGTACATACTTATAACTTAGTTCACTTTCATATGAATATTTTTTTAGAATAAGTATCAAACTAAACTATCCTACTAATATTATAAATCCGAAAGTTTGTGTGTAAGTGTGTAAGTATGTTTGTTCCCTCTTCACGCTTTGACGGCTGAACGGATTTGAATGAAATTTGGAACGTACATAGATTATACCTAGGATTAACACATAGGCTACTTTTTAGCTTGATAATAGCGGGCGAAGCAGCGGGGCACGGCTAGTATAACATGTAACTTACAGATACCTAATATTACGTTTATATCTATACTAGCCGAGCCCCGCGGCTTCGCCCGCTATTATCCAGTTAAAAAGTAGCCTATGTGTTAGTCCTATGTATAATCTATGTACAAAACCGTGGGGCGCGGCTAGTATTTCATAGGCAAAAGTTTGCGAGTGTTTGTTTGTTTTTTTCTTCTTTATGCTCAAACGACTGGACCAATTTTGATGATATTTGATTTTGAGGTGGGTACTTGATACATATACACATAGACTACTTTTTATCCCGGAATTCCCGCGGGTCCGGGACTCTCATGGGTAAAACCGCGGGGCGCAGCTAGTCATTACAAAACAACAAATACATATCTGATATATTTCACGGATTTTATGTATCTGCAGATAATTTCACGGTACCTACTTCCGTCGATTTGGTTATCTCAGTTTTAACATTCCTAAACATTTTGAGTAGAGTAAAGTTAAAATTAATTTATTTCCAGAAGATAATACACTTAGGTACAGTTGCTTCTTTGGGGTATTCCGTTTTCAACCTACAATTTCAACCCACACGCAAAAAAAAAAAAAAAAAACCGTTTTCAACACACGGTATTTTTGGTTTTCGTGTTTAACCCGCAAGTATTTAAGTCTAGCTATCTATATAGTTATATAACCTACTAGCTGTCCCGGCGACCTTCGTTCCGCCTAACAGTCAATGAATGTGCATATTTAGGAAGCCATACCCGGCATGCGTTACAATGTCACGTGACTATATTATTACAACCTTCATGTTTATGTTTGCCTAGTACTTTACCAAATCCGAGTGACGTATGAGAAAATGGAAAGCATGTCGAAATGTAAAAAAAAAATTTAAAGAAATGTACGTTCTTAATAAGTATCCTATGTCCTTCTCCTGGCTCTAAACTACCTCCCTGCCAATTTTCAGCTAAATTGGTTCAGCCGTTCTTGAGTTATAAGTGGAGTAACTAACACGACTTTCTTTTATATATATAGATTTACAGTTGCAAAAACAAAATAAAGTGAAATGATGTACTAATGTAAAAAAAGTCACTTTTTCTAATCAAATCATATATTTATCAAAATCATAACATAGGTATGTAACAAATCAAATTAAAAACACCTTATTGTAGTCTATAAAAACATTTACTAAAGTTTAAACATAAGAACTATGCTACAAATAACAGCGTAACTTGAGCATTAAATATAGGTTTTGAGAATTTTACCTGTGGGACCCAAACTAGACCTCTAGTAGGCGCGAAGATGAAAAGTAGCATGTGAGACGTATGATAATGCATTTCATATTAGATTTTACCATGATGCTCATTAAATGTTCCATGTCATACTACATTATCTAAAAATCATATTTTCAAGATATCACATTTGCAAAACACAATCGGTAAATTCTCAAAATAGCATTAGTGAAGATAGAATTGGTTCCGCATCATGAGATTGAGTAATGACACCAAACCAACGAAATGTTTAATCAATCTAATTATATGAAACATAAGCGAAGACTTGCAGACCTAGCTTAAGAAAGAATGCGGCATCCTCTAATGGTAAAAATACCGATCATTCGCACGAAGCGTTTCGTTTCCACTTTCATTATGAGAACTGCCAAGGAATGGAACGCCCTGCCGTCTACTATGTTTCCCGAAAAGTACAATATGGGGTTGTTCAAGAAGAGAGTGAATAGGTATTTACTGAGCAAGCGCTCCATCTTCGACCGCATCATCGCTTTCCATCAGGTGAGATTGTGGTCAAACGCTGGTTATGTTTCAAATAAAAAAAAAGAACTCCTAACAATTTACTGTTAAGTGTTAATTACTGTTACAATCTAGGTGTCTTCAAGTCTAGAGTGAATAGGTAGGTATCTTCTAGGCAAGCATATTAAAGTCTTCGGCCGCATCTTCACTTTCCATCAGGTGAGATAGCGGTATACGTATTAGCATTGCAAATCAGAGAGGCCATGTCGCCAGCATGATGGGAACGCTACCTACTGGTAGTGGGCTTGAGCACTTGAGTTACCTATAAGCTTGATGTCTTGTAGGTAACTTAGGTCTTTGCTGTATATAGTTTTAGTTTATTTCTAAAAAATATTGGCAATTGGCCCGTAGATAACTTATAATCAATGCTTGCCTATCCAGCATAAAAAAAAATACAAAAACAAATCAATGTACTAAAAAATCAAAAGCCCGACTGTGAAAAATGTGAACCTATTTTTATGTAATTTAAATAATCACACTTTAATTTCCTTCATTTTGATACCCTAATCGATAGATTTGTTTAATTTTTTATTAACGTATTAGTTAGCTACTATTTCGCGCCTAAAACCCGCCATTTTGTCGTTTTTTTCAAACACCTATCTAAGACACTGGGTTTTTAAGCCAGCAGTGGAAGATACGAGGTAATAAGAAATATATAAACACAGGATACGCTCAAAAAACTTAATCCTCTCTTAAATTCCTTGGCAGTCGGGTAATAAATACCCGTCGATTGTAAATCAACTGCATACCAATTGACCTCAACACATTACCATTTGCACCGCTACAAAAGTAGACGACCTCTCAGGTCAAGTGGTAAACTGACGTATGTAACTGTGCCACGACAAAAGGGCAGGTTCACCATCTGGCGTAGATTGGCGTTATCAGTATAGAGTGGGCCGACTATGAGTTTGGCCGACTAACCGGCTAGTCGGTTGAAAAAAGGCCGACTAGTCTACCGACTACTCATTCCTTTCTGTACGTAGTTCCGGAAGGTTACATTTTATTTAATGATGAATGCATAGACTTCATAGTGTTTATGATTTAAATCTAAAATAAATTATAAACATGAGATTACATAATTTTGTTCATTGTTCTTAGTTCAGAGTTGTAAATAAAAAAAAATTAAGAGATCAGTTTTTTTTTTATTAAAACTTAGTCAAGGGCTTCAATTGTTTGGATTATATTTCTAGAGTAGGTATATAGTCAATATTATAAGTCTGACACTAAAACCCGAAGACACAGTTGGCGCGGTGGGCAAGTGTCTGCGCCGTGGGTCCTGGGTTCGATTTCCGGCAGGAGCACACGTTTCCTTCCCAAGGGACATTTGTGCTTCTGGGCGTGATTGTGTGTGTGATATGTAAATGTTTCTGGCACCCACGATACAAGTCTTTGAACTTAGTGAGGGGCTGTGAGTGTATATTGTTTGTTTGTTTAAAATATAAATATATATTAATGAAGGAATTTCATTTCAATCGCTCTATTTTATGAATAGTATTATAAATAAATTAATGGTGCGACTAGTCGATGCTTTTAGCCTGTACTTTTTTTGACTATAAATGTGGCCGGATAGTAGGCTTTCCGAACTAGTCGGCTACTAGTCGGAACATCTCTAGTTATCAGTTCTGTATGCTAACTTGATGCAGTTTATAATCTAAACGGCGACAATATTGGTAATTATTTAGGAAGGTGTAGAGTTGGATTTAAAACGGTTTTTATGTAATTACATATATATACTTTTATCATATATCACGATCTATTAGATATTATACACTGTTCCAAAGTCTCATTTCTACCAAACCCAGCCGAAAAACCATTTATTCACATGGGCCCCAAAGAGGCACTCATGAAAGTTCTAGACGACTCTACTCCCAAATTCGCAAAATTACAGCCATTTCGGAAGAACCTATGAAATTAAACATTCTTAAATTACTAATACAGGAATTATGTTAACCTAGGTATATCTATACCTATTATGTAGTCGCCAGAAAGCGCTTTTGTATAGTTTTCCTCCATGCATATATACCTACTCGATTTGAAAATACTTTCACGCACCTACATACACACTTACGGATTTAAATACAGTGATGTGAGTTAAAACTAAGAAAATCTAGAACAAATCATAAACTTTATTCCTATAATATGGCAAAGTAGCCTGGGTAATATAATATACATCTGCTGCATTTCTACTAGGTAAGTAGGTATATGTGCAGGTATCATAAATGTTCGTTTTAACAACCTAGCCTTACTTACCTTGTATTGGTTATCTGTATTGCGTGTGTAGTGCGTTGCCTTTATTAGCTAAGTGCTACCGACATGCGGGCAGACTGCAAGAAAAAACTTTACTGAACTATATCGAGAACGTAAAACATTTATCTATTTTGGTTCCAAAGGATCTTAAAATCAGTTGAGGACAATAATAGATTTTATTTTGGTTCCAACTGATGTTATGATCTGTTGAGAATAATAATATATAATTTATTTTAGTTGCAACTGATCTTGAGATCAGACGGGAACAACAGCTATGATCGGTTATCGTGAAAATCTGATACTATGATCCGTTGGGAAGTAGGTACCCATATTTTTATACTGAGTAGAAAAACTTGTCGCCAAACAGCTTTTAAACAAAAAAATAATTATAAAAATCGGATCCCGTAGAAAAACGTTATGAGGTAACAAACATTAAAAAAAACAGTCGAATTGAGTACCTACCTCCTCCTTTTTTTGTAAAATCGGTAAAAAGAGCACTAATGAAGAATTAAAGAAATTTTTTAAGCATTTGCTAACACGGCTCTGCATAGAAAGAATAAGACATGGTAAATTATGAGGAAAAGATATATATAATAATATTATTTGAGTCAGTAATGTCCGAAACATCGTGAAAAGGAATAACTTAAGCGCCCATCTCTAAAATTGGACAACTTCTCGGGGCTACGAGATCAGTCATTCACCTCAGTATCTGCAATGCTGATAAAAAACAGAACATAATCCAAGTTTATAAAGAATCTATTTGATTGCAGTTTTTACGAACTGAAAACATTATATTGTCATCACTGAGTCATACAGTCGGCGACAAATAGATTTAATTATTATTATATTATAATATTAACACAACAGATCATACACTATATCACATTACATTCACATCACACTTCACGCTTTATGTCTCACTAGCTTATGCCCGCGGCTTCGCTCGCATTGAGAAGTATTATTATTAATTAGGTATAGATATATATTTATTATATATACATATATATTATTATATATAATAATATTATTATTTATTTATTATATATATTATTTATTATATAACCAAATACAAAGCAGAGTCTATAACCAAAACTACTAAACCGAAACAAAAATTCTCAGCCCGATCGGTTTAAAATTGACAAAGTTTCATACAAACTTTCATCCCCTATTTTATCCCCTTGGGGGTAGAATTAATCAAAATCCTTTCTTAGCGGATGCCTACGTCATAACATCTACCTGCATGCCAAATTTCAGCCCGATCCGTCCAGTGGTTTGGGCTGTGCGTTGATAGATCACTATGTCAGTCAGTCAGTCACCTTTGAGTTATATATATTTAGATAACATCACATTTCTCGTTCAAATTATTACATTATATATATTTTTCCCACTTATTTTTATAATACTACGAAAGTTTGTGTAAACGTGTATGTTGTTTATCTGTGATAAGCAAACTTTTACGTTTAACTACTATATCACCTGATATTAAGTGACGATGCAGTCGACGATGGAGCACGCTTGCCTAGAAAACACTTACTGTCTATACTATAGATTTATAAAAAAAAATCTTAGACTCCTTAACACTATAGAAACAATGGCTAAGAAGCCAGCTAGTCAAAGTTTTTTTAATTTGTTTATACCAAATATTTTGATTTCATTAGGTACACTGTTAAAAATTGATATGCACATATTATAAACATTTATTTTGGGCATTAATATGAAACGATTGTGAATTCATCTCTTTTTTACCGACTTCCCAAAAAAGGAGGAGGTACTCAAGTCGAATGTATTTTTTATGTGTGTACCTCGCAACTTTTTTTTTTACTTTTTGTTTGAAAGATGTTGGTTTCTCATTAAATTTAATCAAGATCTGATCAGTAGTTCTTGAAATATTGTCAACTAGCCGTGCCCCGCGGCTTCTCCCGCTATCATCAAGTTAAAAAGTAGCCTATATGTTAATCCTAGGTATAATCTATGTACATTCCAAATTTCATCCATATCCGTACAGCCGTTAAAGCGTGAAGAGGGAACAAACATACTTACACAATTACACACACACTTACACACAAACTTTCGGATTTATAATATTAGTAGGATAGTAGGATAATGCCTAATTTGTGGACTACTTTGACGATGTTCTCGTTTAATCGACTTCAAAAGTTACCTCATAACTTCTTTCGTTGTGAGCCGATTTTGATGATTATGTTTTATTTGAAAGCTGGTGCTTTTCATATGGTCCCATTGAAATTTTATCAAGATCTAATCACTAGTTTTTTATTTATAGTCAACTAGCCGTGTCTCGCGGCTTCGCACGCTAGTATCAAGTTAAAAAGTAGCCTATGTGTTAATCCTAGGTATAATCTATGTACTTTCCAAATTTCATCCAAATCCGTTCAGCCGTTAAAGCGTGAAGAGGGAACAAACATACTTACACACTTACACACAAACTTTCGGATTTATAATATTAGTAGGATAATGCGTGTTTAATACATTAAATCTGATCAAGGTTCCGAAGATAAAGCGGTGAAGTCGGTTTTTTTAAGCTTTGCTTGCGTTTAATTATTTATTTGAAGACTTAACACCTTATGTACCAATCCTTATGTATATACTCGGAGTACTTCACTGAATTGTTTCTGTAACCCGACGAGCTGTTACCTACATGCTGAGTCATATTGCATATGTTATTAATACCTATGTGTATATGTTTAGTGAGTAATGATTACATTAATGACAAATATGTGCGAGGAAAAACCGCGCATTTTGCGACTGCATACCTACTATAGTTACATTATAGATATAAAATATTGTATCAATGGTGTTGATATCGTTAAAAAAGATAAAATCGAACCGCGAAGTTTCTGCCAGGTTTTGTCAAGATGGCTGTAAATTTGCGAATTTGGCTACCATCTATCTCACCAGATGGTAAGCGACGATGTGGTCGACGATGGATCAAGGTTGGCTAGATGATACCGATTCAATCGCGACTTGAAGATATTGATCAGGAAACACCGACTCAGGTTATCAGTTCCATTCCTTTGCAGCTCCCACAAATAATGTGGAAGCAAAACGCTTTGTACGTATTTGTGGAATGTCTACAATATTGCGGTGCCGCTTAGCAGTTTTGCAGGTATATGAACATTATACATTTTTAGGAACATTTCATGAAAAAGCAGTCAGCATTTATGTAATCTAGTGAGATTACATATATTTTGACTGCTTATATGAAATTAATTGATCGCTATATATTTTTTGATGAAGTATATAAGTTCTAAGAGTATTTGACGCTGACTGTACCTACCAAGCTAGTGAGGTTTTATAAGCTAGTCGTTACATTGATCAACATTAGTCATACAGTCACACAATCACATACAATAAAGAGTCACGCACGCGATGTATCAACAAAAAATGCAATGCAATAACGCGCCATGAAGTAAAAATATAATAGACTGAATACAGTGGGCGGCCATGGTCAGATGCCATGGTCGACGGTCCCAAAGAGGCCAAACCCCAAATTTGAATGCAAATCGCAAATGAGATCATTTGTCGATTATGTGAGACTTTTGCTGCCTTCCTGCTTCGGATTAGTCAGCGTTGGAATGACTGATGACGGAAGATTTGAGTAGGTTTTATGATATGCCCATGTTAATAGATATTCCAAGATCGAACTACAGTGGGTAGTGACGAATATGTCTCACGCACCGAGAGTTTCGTACAAGCTTGTAAGTATGTAGAGTAGGACCATTCTAAATGTGCACGCCTATCCACAATAAATCATACATTTGACACTCGATCGTTTGATAAATTTGGTGGAGAGGCGTTCACATCTAAAATGGCTCTACTCTATACATAGTTCGTTGATTATGGAAATCGAGGTCTGAAGGATTTTACCCGCTTTCTTTCGAATGTTTATCCAATTTCAACTGACTTTAAAAAAGGAGGTTCTCAATTCGAGTGTATGTTTTTTTGTATGTATTTTACGCGATGTCTGCCAATTATGAATCTATTTTGATGATTTTTTTGTTTGGTAGAGTATACTTCAGAGGTCCCATATAAATTTTATCGAAATCGGTCAAGCCAAAACCGAAATGTAAGCGATGAAGTCGGTTTTTTTAAGCTTTGCTTGCGTTTTAATTATTAGCGACAAATTTCCAATTTTTAGTTTTATGCCCGTGCTGTGAGACTTTGCTTCTTACCAAATTTAATGATTCTAAATCTACGACAGGTACTCAGTATTTGCGATTTATTTGGGAGTGTCAAAAAGAGTAATTTTGGCGCATGAAAGGCCGTATTTTTTATTGCGTTGATTTAGAAGCTCGATTATAGGACCTTTGAGAGTATAAATATAAACATAAACACTTTCACACTCACAGACCCACACTAAGTTCAATTACTTGTGTCGTGGGTGCCGGAAACATTCACATCACACACACAATCACAACCAGAACCAGTATCACACATTTTCCTGGGGGAAAACTTGAGTTCCCGCCGGGAATCGAATCTGATACCCCTGCTTAGAATGCCAACGCTCACCTAACTAAGCCAAATGCAATATTTGATATTAATTTTAACTTTGATACCTCGACCCGATCCTCACAGAAAGGGTCTTGACAGACAGACAGACGGACAACGTAGTGAACGTACCTCAGAAGAAAAAAGGGTTATAAGAGCTCCTTATCCTTCTGAGATATAAAACCCTAAATGATATATGTACCTAACAATTTTTTCACTCAGAAACTTTGTCACTAAGTTTGATCCGAGAATCGAACTCGATACACTGCTTAAATGTCAGACGTGCATCCTACGCCAGCGGGCAGTTCATACCTTACTTGATTAATGATAAAATGTTTTTTTTTTATGTTATTGAGTGTCTAGACTGGGTAGCAAGTCGTTCGCCTGATGGTAAGCGTCACGTTTGTCCATTAAAGTTGAGTGCTACCCAGTTACAAACTTATATAAGTCAAAATCCTGCGCGGCAAAGAACCGTGTTCCATCTTCACCATAATATAGATAGATAGATAAACACTTTATTGAACACCTTAACAAACACATGACAAGGAATAGTAATCTAGAAAATTAGTGTAACAGGCAGTCTTATCGCTAAGAGCGATCTCTTCCAGAAATCCTTTGGATGGAGAGGAGTAAGCAATGAAATTGGACGGTGGTGTTTTGTATAAATATAATAATATAGAAAATACAATAAACATACATAAACATTAATATATCTAAACTAAATTATGATGTAGAATACATAAACCTAATACATAACTATTATAAATATTTGCGTGACGAATAGGATGTTCACCTTCAAATTATGACAACAAAGTAAAGTATTATTATGTTTGACCTGCAAGGTAATGTATTTTGACGGAATCTTTAAATATTGCCAGTGGCGGATTTACACATTTGCCTCCAGTAGGCTATTCAAGTTTTGCCGCCCTTATCGACCTCTACAATTCGAATCTTTGGTGCAAAATCACACTAATTAAAAAAAAATTGTCAATGAACTCTGACTGAGGAATGACTCCTATATCATAAAGTTACAATTTCATTGAACTCTTTTAATTTAAATAGGAAGCTTATTCCACAGTCGAACAGCTTCGACAGTGAAGGAGCTGTCATAGTGGTTGTGTGTTGGGAAATTTTTAGCTTAAGATTCTCTGACGACCTTAATGATAGAGAATTACATATTAAATCTCTTTAAGTCCTGTTATTTCGTTTGAAATATTACCTTTCAATGCGAAACAGTAATTTGATGAACGTATAAACGTAATGGTAAGATAAGTAGAATATAATGTAAATACAATATGGGAGTCTTTAAGTCGCGAGTGAATAGGCATCTTCTGGGCAAACGTGATCCATCGTAGACCGCATCGTCACTTACCATCAGGTGAGATGGCGAACAAAAGTTTGCCTATCTTGAATTTAAAAAAAGGTTGGCATCTTTGTAAACAGCAGTTTTTCCGCTGCGAATAATTACAACCATTTTCTTTTATTTTCATGGTACGCTAACTGCAACTGCAACTTACTAATGCATTGCAACGACTTGAATCGAATCATGGTCAGTACAGACCCCCTATTACCTACCTATATCTATTGCAAAAGGTTTCTATTCGAAAATGACAAAACTACTAAGAAATAAGGTTCATTTTGACTTAATTCAAATAGAAACTGCTCGCAACAAAGATACGTAATAAGGGGTCTAGTCACATTGTGCAAGTTGATATTGGTAGCGTTCATTAATAAAAAATCTAATTACTTAGTAACTGAAGCTATAGATAGATAAGATAGGTAAACTCTTTATTGAACACCATATTTGTGAAAAAACTGAACAGAAAATAATTACTTACAAAATAAGTGTAACAATAGGCGGTCTTATCGCTAAAAGCGATCTCTTCCTGGCAACCTTTGAATGGAGAGGAATTACGTAACAAAGTTGGACGTCGGTGTTTTAACATAACGTTCGCCTATCTTAAATAAAAAAATAAAAAAAAATCAGAAAGATGCAAGATTAAAAATAAAAATGTAAATGATAATATACCTACTGAATTATAAATAACTAGCCGTGCCCCGCGGCTTCGCCCGCTATTATCAAGTTAAAAAGTAGACTATGTGTTAATCGTAGGTATAATCTATGTACATTCCAAATACCATCCAAATCCGTTCAGCCGTTAAAGCGTGAAGAGGGAACAAACATACTTACACACTTACACACAAACTTTCGGATTTATAATATTAGTAGGATGATATATAACAAATAAAATACACTATTATATATACCTTTGTACAATTATGACCTAATATAAATACATATTATTATACTAAATTCATTCTAAGAAACAGGCGTACAAATTCACCTGTCGCTTTACCGGTACTAATTTGAAACAAAAGTAGGTTAGTAACAGAACAGATGGTGCCGTTTGGTGCGATGTGAGTATGTTTTTATTGGGTCTACTTATACCTACATTACGTCGCGTATTAGCACCGACTTCTGAGCTAACATACTTCTAGAGAAAAATAAATAGGTAGTCATTATACGATTGAGTTTTGGGAAGCATCTTGATGAAGTGAATACAAAAGAATCGAGGATCTGAAACGATTTTTTAGATTAGAACGAAATAGTTTATGACTCAAGATTTTTAGTTATAAATTAAACAATTTTGTTAATAATTTTTACAAAATTTACAAGTATTCATAGGTAGAGGCAATCTTTCAAATTTGACAGATAAAAGGGCAATTTTAGAAAGTACATATATGTTATGCAGTTAAAAGTGTATTAGATTATGTACCATAAAAATATTTACGAATGCTATATGTATGATGTGGCAGTGCTATATTAAATAAATAAATGCTAAATTTAACATCGGAGACACCTGTATGCTAAAACAGTGGTCGAGATCAACTTTTATAAAGGATATACTATAAAGGGTCACAAAGTTAATTTATTATATTTAGTGTCATCTAGATTAACACTAAACATAAAAACATAAACGTTTTGGTTATGTATTTGAGAAAAGTAACGCCTAATTATTACTTTTTATTTTTTGTATAAAGTCTTTGGACTTTTGCTGGTACCGGGTCCGAGTCCTTACAGAAACATTTTTTTTTCTCATCAAGAGTATAACGTGGTATAAGTTATACACTTGATGAGAAAAAAAATGTCTTTTTTAAAAACGTTTTCCCTACCTAGTTCTGGGTAGTGTGCATAGAGTGCAGCACAGATTAAATAATACTTACCTCGTGAGTAGTGGGTGTGACTAAGTGTAATGTAAAAGAATAATTATTCAGAATCTATAACAGGTAAGTAAGTTATATGAATGTTTCTGGCACCTGCAACACAATTCTTCGAATGTGTGGACAAAAAGCGTGAATAAAAACTATCGACATCGTGAATTATTGCTCCGGTTTTAACATAGATTAAATTCCTTATTGACCGAACGAATGCGAAGGTCTCCGTTTCAGCTTGGTAAAAATTGCTTTCGTATGTCCGGCGGATTTCCGGTTGTACTTCTCTACAGCTCGCATTCCTCAATCGATTCTAGTGAAATTTTGTGAGCAGGTTTAATAATTATAAAGATTTTTTTAGACGATTCAGTTATTCTAAAATTTTCAGATATGGCGGTTGAATACGTAAAAAAACACATTTCAAAAAATATGCGAGGTTTTCATCTCAAAAAGTCGCTAGTTATTCCATCCCACTAATCCCACTAATGTGTAAGTGTGTAATTATGTTTGCTCCCTCTTCACGGTTTAACGGCTGAACGAATTTGGATGAAATTTGGAATGTACATAGCTTATACCTAGAATTAACACATAGGCTACTTTTGAACTTGATAATAGCGGGCAAAGCCGCGGGGCACAGCTAGTGTATAATACAAATATAATCAAATCGGACAAAAATAACAATGCTGTCACATCACGCCTACACATGGTTAGATCGACAGGTTATCCACAGATATTGGCTATTTGTATGCAAATAAGTAGGTAGAGTAGAATCGATATTGACATGTGGAGATGCTAAGGTGAGCGTGTCCGTGTGTTTTAAAATTGATATACCTACAGATAAAATATTAACGCAAGCAAAACTCTAAAAAACCGACTTCACTTTATCTTCGGAACCCTAGATGACTAGCCCTTCCCCGCGGCTTCGAACGCTACTATCAAGTCCAAAAGTAGCCTATGTGTTATTTCTAGATATAAGCTATGTGATTCCAAATTTCATTCAAATCCATTTAGCCGTTAAAACGTGAAGTGGTAACAAACATACTTACACACAAACTTTCGGATTTATAACATTAGTAGGATATCTGAAAAACTACTGGTCAGATCTTGATCTAATTTAAATTGAACTACATGGAATATACCAGCTTTCAAATTAAAAATAATTATCAAAATCGATTCATCTAGAAAAAAGTTATGACGTAACACATACAAAAATACCTACGTAATAGGTACGGTATGTATAGTGATATTACAGAGGAAAGAGAAAATGAAATAGGTAATGTACTATTATTAGACCGATGGTAAATACCGATGGGCTTTTGAAAATAAATGATTTATTTTATTCACTTCATCCTATCATAATTTTCAGCCAATTTTGTTCCCGCCGCTGGTATTGGAGACTTTCTCTCTCAGGGAGAGTCTATACCGTAAAGTGTCTCGATGGGGCCAATGTGAATAAACGATTTCGAACGAACAACCCTGTTGGCGCACAGTGAGCAATTCTTTGCTTTCTACGTCACGAGTACTTTGTTTGATTGTAGCACAACTATCCAAAGAAATTTGTCATTTAATGCACGAATTTAGGAATCCTAACTAAGCATATAATGTGAATGTATCTTGATTGAATAGGTATCTTCTAGGCAAGCTTGCTCCATCGTCGACCACATCGTCGCTTACCATCAGGTGAGATAGTGGTCAAAAGTTTGACTATCTTGAAAAAAAAAATGTTTCCTAAAATCGAGATACGAGTCTTTAAGTGTGGCTGTGAGTTTGAAAGCGTTTGTTTGTTTAGTAAGAGAATTTGTTATAAGTACAACTATTATAAGACACGTGGAGGGATACTTTTGTTACGGATATTGGTTGTGGGATGGGAAGCGAACCACAAACATCTGGGTAGGATTTTAATAAAAAAAAATCTATATTTAGCTGGGTGTGGCTACTGGATAAATGAACCAATTCAAGAGACCAAAATAGATGGCTTTATTGTACGTTTTAAAAACGAGTAACCAATAGGATTATACGAGGTTTTTTTTGTTGTATAATTACTAAATAATTTACTCTAACCGAGATAATAAGTGTCCAGTGAGAGAGACAGAAGATACGAAGATTTACAAAATCACAATAGTTTATTCACATGGGCCGCAAAGAGGCACTCATGAAAGTTATAAGAGTTTGTATTACTCAATTGCCAGATTTGCAATATTACAGCCATTTCGAGAAGAATCTGGCAAGAAACTTTTTAAACATTCTAAAATTACTTATACTGAATACAGGAATTATATTAACCTAGATATATCTATATTATGTATTCGCCAGAAAACGCTTGTTCAATTTGTCCCCATGCATTCTTGTCATACATGTAGTCATTTTATACTAAGTTTTCTTAATCAATGCCAGTTTTATTACTGGTTTAAACTTTCCCATGGGATAACCTGGAGAGATCGCTATTAGTGATAAGGCCGCCTGTTGTGATACTTTAGCTTAAACTTGTTTGTTACCTTTGTTTTATCTCATCTTATAAAGTGGATCAATAAAGTATTATCTATCAATCTAACCTCTACGATTAAGCATAACTATATAACTACTAGTTGACCGGCGAACTTCATACCGCCAATTGTCTATGGTCAAATATTCAGAAAAATCTCCTGTTTGACAGGTACGAACAGTTTGTATGGGAAAATAAAATACTACTTTTTACTAATTTTATTGCAATTTCTTTATATTTTCTTACCTTTTAAACCTTCCCTAAACTTCCACAAATATTTCAAGATCAAAATTAGCCAAATCGGTCCAGCCATTCTCGAGTTTTAGCGAGACTAACGAACAGCAATTCATTTTTATATATAAGAAAGAAAGAAAATGAATAGTTTATTCGTAGGAGAACCTTCGTGCTAACAAAAACATTCACATGGCCTAAACTTTGGTAGAATCAGCATAAGAATAAATGAATTATGTATGGAGTCCGCGTCTAATTAGCATGCCAAATCACCAAATTGGTAACAATGCGAAGTATGTGGGAATAACTTCACAAACTTATGTATTAGGAATACCCGTTTACTTGTGTACTTGACGATGTTGTAGGTAACTTTTATACCCTTCACAACTCGCGGACGCCGTAAGAAGAGGTAACGGGAATGCTTGGGTATGCCCAGCAAGACAATGGAGAGGTATTTTCGGAGCGTCATATCGCCAATTAGCTCTGCTTAGGTTTCTAAGGCATGTTTAGGGATGGTAGCAAGCTAGGGCTTGCTCCCAGCTACTAGTTCAGCCACATTTACTGAGCTTTAACTTGATAACTTACGTCATCACGAGTTCAGCGAATACAGAGCGTCTTTGAAGTCTTCGAACGCTATACGCATAGTAGAAATATCTATACGTTTGGTTTTTAAGGTACTTCGGATTTTGGTGAAGGATGTTTTATTTATTAAGGTTCCGTAAATGCGGACGAAAAATTAATGAACGAATAATTTTTTTATCGGATACGTTTCAGAGAGTGTGTCAAGGATTTACACGATCTACTTCAACGATCATTTTAAGCAACACAGACTTAGTGAGAAGACTCAAAAGAACTAAACCTTTTGAGCTAGTGTAGTGATGTGACAGTGTAATATAGTGAGTGCTATTAACAAATAACACAAGAACAAAGTGTTTTCCCGATAATGGAGACAGTAAGAAAAGTGTTATTGGACACATTCTTAATATACTACTACTCTACTTAGCAGTTTAGGTCAAAATCAAATTACCTATTAGTCTTAAGGCTAGATCGTAATTCCAATGGTGTTCCAAACGTAATTGGTACATCATTATAAGAAGAAAAAAAATAATAATTTTAAGCAACACCGCTTTATACACATAGGTACGCTTTATATATTATAGACATTCCACAAATGCGGACGAAAACTTATGCTTACACCGCTAATTAATGTAACTTGCCTGAGCCTGTTTTTCCTTATAAGTACAATCTCGGAGCCTTCAAGTCGCAAGTAAATAGACATCTTCTAAGCAAACGTGCTCCATTATCGAACGCATCGATTCTTTCGGTTGGTGATTCGTTTGACCACTATCTCACGTATAAGTAAGAGACGATGGAACAAGTCTGTTTAAAAGATATATCTATAGCTACACTCTCGACTCGAAGACTACTATTTTGTACTTATCAAGCAACACCGAGTTAGGTAAGGAGTTCCATACCTTTGCAGTTCATTCCATACCTTTGCAGCTCATTCCATACCTTTGCAGTTCATTCCATACCTTTGCAGTTCATTCCATACCTTTGCAGTTCACACAATTTATGTGGAAGCAAACGCTTAGTCCGCATTTGTGGAATGTCTACCACATAGCGGTGTCGCTTAGCAGTTTGCTGGTCCGATCATAGAGCGGGGATAGCGGAAATAGATCGTGTAGTTCTTTAGCACGCTCTCCGAAATGTATTCGATACTAAATAAACGCAAGCAAAGCATAAAAAGTACCGATTTCACCGCTTTATCTTCGTAACATTGATCAGTTTAAATGTACTTAATAGGTACGCATTATTGATTATTGAAGATATTTCAAGAACGACTGATCAGATCTTGATCTTTAAATGGGACCAATTGGAAAGCAAACTCTTTCAAACAAAAAAAAATTCGATATCGGTTGAGGTGGAACAAAGATATGAGGTAACACATAAAAAAAAAACATTCGACTTGAGTACCTCCTTCTTTTAAGTGAAGACTTCTGTCTGACCGATGTTCTCAAAGTAAAAGTGGTACAGTAGTAAAATCAAAGTAGTACTATATGTAGGTATATATAAGGTTAATTCTATAATAATATTACATCGAATAATACTGTAACTAAATTTTTAAATACAATATTATATATATAATATTTCTTGTGTAGTATTTGTGTTTATTTCTTATCCGTCAACAAAACCTAGCAGTCCTCCTCTCTTCTAAGATTATTGCGGTGCCCCACAGGGTCTATATAAAACTGTACTACTCTTAAAAAACACCTGTATATTACTATTATTATAGATTACAGTAAATAAATGAATATGAATATGAAATTAGTACTTACTATATGGGTAAAATTTCATAACACTTTAAATGTTAGTGTTAACTAGTAAGTGACATGCATTACGTAACCAAATAGAACATGGAAAGTTTTACAAGGAGTATGCCTTTAGCAAACCCATAACTAGATAAGAAAAGTGCATTGAGATATACTTAGGTACCTACAAAATACATCTTAATGTAACACAGTAAATAAAAGATTTAAAAAAAAGAGTGATGTAAATAGTGTAGTAGAGTGAAAATAGTGATGATTATAATTTAGGACAACAAAAAAAATAATTCAAAAATCCTGACTGCGTAATAAGTGATAGATAGATCTGATTAAGTTTTTATTTAAATTTTTTACAATAAAATATTAATTTCATCAAAGGGGTTTTGCCGCGAAAGTGAAAAAATTGCGTTGTTGATTGAATTTTCCAAAACCTGTGATTCTTCGAGTGTTAATGTGTAATAATGGTGGATTATTAACTGTTAATAGTAGTGAACGTGCATAAGTGTAGGGAAATTTATACAAAGTTGAAAAACGTGATTTTCACCTTTGCTCAAAATCTCCAATAGAAGTTCTAGTTAAGTTTCTACCACTTTACAAGGGCATGATTTGACCATGACTGGACCTTGACTGTTTTACTTGACTTTGACTGTGACTTGTGACTAGGACTTTTAATATGAAATACACTTAAAATATATATTAATACTTGACACTAGCTAAATGCACAAGATTGCGAAGACAATATTCTAAGAAAAAAAAATTTCATCAAAATATAACCTATACCTAAGTCGTTTTTTAAATTAAAATAAAAATCAGTACCAAATTTGGTAAAATTCAAATGTTTTTGAGTCAATTATTTTTTGTATCTAAATACCAAATGTACAAAGTAGTCATATTGCACGTCCGTTTTGACGCAGGAGCAATCAACATTTCAATTATAGAATGCAGTAACATTATAAATCATTTAGTTAAGTAAGTACCTCATTAGGTTTACAAAACAATTTGAACGTAGACTAGTAGGTTATATAGAGACAGAATATACTGCATGTTGTTTGTAGAGTACGAAGTATAAACAGTGCCTTGACACGAATAAGACGTGTCTATATTTACTGTGTAGGTAGGTATATAGCTACGCAACTTTTAAAACTTGGCAACGTTAACTTCCATATATAAACTTGCTAAGGTGCAGCAAAAATGTTGTTTATTCGTTAGTACATTTTCAGTAGGTGATGGTAGATTCCAATTAAAATAATAATAATAAATCTTTATTTCTGATATGCCTTTTGGCTTCGCGTACGCCTTCTAAGCAGGGGTACCGGGTTCGATTTCCGGAACACAAGTTTTCTGCACAAGGAAATTTGTGTTTCTGATAGTGGTTGTAATTGTGTGTGTGAATGTTTTCGGCACTTACGACACAAGTCATCGAACTTAGTGTGGGGCTGTGAGTGTGAAAGCGTTTATTTCTAAAGTATGTACAACAGTTTTAGCTACATTATTCTTAAGTATCTGCTGCCGAAATAGGCTCATAGTCATGTTTCAGCATACATTGCTCTTCAACATATAATAATATGTATGGGCATATAATATCATAATAATATGATGAATATACGACGTATAATATATTAAGTTGGCAGTAGCCTGATTTCTTAGAGGCCCATCCCATGTTTTTTTTTTTTTTTATTTGTTACAGGCTAGTGTTTGACCACTATCTCACCTGATGGTAAGTGACGGTGTGATCGAAGCTGGTAAACACACTTGACCTGGAATACGCAGACTCTCATGATCGATAGGGAAAGGTACTTAGGGAGGTAAATAACCTACGGCAGGTGGAAAATAAAATACCTACAACGCAGGAACTACTACAAGGTAAAAAGAAAGAAAGAAAGAGATAAAATTCCGTCAAGCGAGTACCGTTTAGTAAAGAAGTCTCAGGGAGAAGAGCGTATAAATCGCAGTCCCACGCGGAAGTTCATGATTCCCACTGCGGATGTATATTGGCAGGCGAGTAATGCCTGACCTCTTTCTTTCTAGAATTTAAAAATGAGGACTAATAAATCTTGCATCATCATTATTGATAGTGATAAACCTACTTCACTAGGTATAGGTACTCCTCCCTATCAATATATTATAGCTACGACAGTATATTGTATCAACTAATCACTAATTCTAGCTATCCTATAGGATGTTGTTGGTTCTCATGCTCAAATAGTTCTAATTATGGTACACAGTTATCGCGAACCGAGCACGTGGTTGCAATTATTGTCATCGTTGCATGTCGGAACATCCTGTATATAACAATCGGTTGCGCAGCGTCAATCAGAAGCGCGCCTCGCCTCAGCTACAGCTCTAATCACCGATTTCGACTAACGGTTCATTGAGCACAAAATAACCGGGAAATATATGAAAATACATGCAGAATTCAACTTTAACTCAACGCAACACTATTTATAATAACAACTACGCCCAGTCGGTATCTCGGCACATCGCGACTTAGACGTTTCCACAATATCTCGTTGTTTGTGAGAACTGAATACTGAACAGACCCGCGTTCATACACAATTAACTAATCGCCGCGAATTAGTGTAAAAACGCGCTGTGTAAATATTGACGCGATTTATGTACGGAATTAGCATTCTGTGAGGATCCACAATGTGGCGTTCTGGATTTGGGACATTTGTATTAATATTCATTATATAATGAGGCGTTCGCCGATAGCCGAGTGCGGCCGCGGCGCGCTTTCACTCGGTGCGCTATTAATTACGTACGCGATTGTGTTCAGTCAGTTATATTTACTCAACTGGTTCGACTGAAAGATAAAGAAATAGCTAAAGTGGCGCGGGACGCGACGCCCGTATCTTATCGCTGCCACTCTATTGATCAGTCACATATCGCGAACGGCCGCCTTATACGGACGACCGGACCTTTATTGTCCAATTTAACGTGCAGACGTGTGCCCAGCGATGCCGGTGAAGTCATGATGTGCGCTCGACAGAAATAGAAATACAGTGTTTACAGGAAAATAGTATCAATAACATTGTGTTGTGGTTTTGTTATCGGACGGAAATGATGACGGCTAAATCGCCAACGATGAGTGTGAAGTCGCGGGAGATCATCGGGACAGAGCAGTTCAGTCAGCGGCGCGAAGTGTTCGACCAGCACGATACCGTGTTCTTGCCGCCGGCGTCGCCCACTGCGCTGTCCCCGGCCTCGGAGGTCGAGCCTATCCTGACGTCCAACCACGCCAAGACGACGTCCAACTTCAAGCGGAACGCCCCGGCGTACTCCAGCATGCGGGAGTCACGCACGGAGGAGCACTTTGAATTCCGTCCCAGGAAGTACTCGGACAACTTTGCTTCCGACCTCAACCAGAGCGACGATGTTGACTACAGGCGCACCATGACCGAGCGCACGCGCCGCCTCTCCAAAATGAGACGGGACTTCTTGACTTCCAATCTGCATGAGCCCACGGATGCCCCATTCAACCGTGTCGGGACGCGCGCGTCTCTACCAGCGAAGAGCTTTTCGCCGAACTCTCCTATATTGAACTACAAAATTGAGAGTCCAAATCTGTACAAATTT
Organism: Lomographa bimaculata; assembly: GCA_948107665.1. Taxonomy (NCBI): domain Eukaryota; kingdom Metazoa; phylum Arthropoda; class Insecta; order Lepidoptera; family Geometridae; genus Lomographa; species Lomographa bimaculata. Next base: position 7,170,246 of record OX403604.1, on the reverse strand, counting down.
CCTTTCGCCGAACCGTATTCGACGCCGACTCCGACGCGCAAAGTTCGACTGGATTTGGGATCAGCTGAAGTGGACGGTGGCAAGGAGAACGAAGATCCTGAAAGGACGCGACATCAGAGTGTGCCGACCAATAACAACACGTCTAAAGTGGATCACCAGAAACTTTTCGAGGAGCTGGTGAAGCGGTATTCGCCGCAGCGGAAGCCGATAAATTGGACGCTGCCGCCTACAAAGCCCCGAAGCCCCCGGGTTATCGGGTCTGTCCCGAAATCCAGCGCCGGTAGCGTCGAAGACAAGAAAATAGACGACAAAAATGATAAGCTCGGCGACGACGATGTATTCGAACAAACTGAAAACGAGACGAAACGTGAATCCGTGAAAGATGCAGTTCCTGAAGAGAAAGTGAATGAAAATGTGCCTGATTTAGTGCTAAATGGTCCTGAGAGTCTAAACAACAAAGAAAAAGACGCATCCAAAACCTCCCTGGCTGAATTGGACGACCAAGTGCCAGAACTTGGAAACTTCCAGAGGCAGTTGAGTAAAGAATCGACCAAGAAACCACAAGTAGACCACGATCACGTTATAGACCTGACCATTCCAGCGCTGATAAAGAAGATGACCGAAGAAGGTGAGGACTTAGAAACCCATTCGAAAGAAACTAAGAAAGTCAAAAGAAAGCGCAGTTTCTTGGACAAACTATTAGGTCGTAATAAAAAAGATAAGTAATATTGCAGTCAGTGATAAATGCAGTTGGTAAAAGGAACCTGCCAAAGATAATTATCAAGGTTGTTGAATGACGTCACTGTTTGTAATATTCGATAAAAGATACGGTAAAGGTCCTATTGACGAATACATTTTATTTTGTTAGTATTATTTATTAAAACAATTAAAGGCCAACTCTTTAATACTTTTTTATCTTAATGCATTGGTTGGGTTATCACTAGCTGATAAAGTAAGTGCCATGTGACACTCCCTATCGCTAAATTCTAAGTGAAGTTAACAGAATTTTAATAAACTGTCGATGCCGCACCCAGAGTTAAAAATTATCCCGTGTTCCATTAACATCTTTAATACGGGACTTTTCACAAATCGGATTAGGTATTATGAATCAGAAAGCCATAAATGGAGTGGTGACTATTCTAAAGAATCCTAGCTAAAATGTCGAATTTAATTTAGCTACATACACGATAATTTTCAAGCTTTTGAAATCAACAGCCTTGGATGTTTCCGGCTTCCTAATCCAATAAACATTGATAGAACAGTCCGAATCAGTTTCAGTTAATTATTATTGTGTTCTAGTTTTCAACTTGCTATCAAATCTATTTTTATAGATACTCCGAGTGCGAAAGATATTTAATTGTAAAATTATCCAGATACTGTACTTGGCAAGAAAATGGCACATCAAATTTTTACTTGTAATGCGGCAATGTCTGCTTATCGATACGCTATGTTAGCTGTAATTTTTTAAATTAAAATTATTAAAAATGGCTGGTCCATGAAAAGTAAAAAATTAAACAGCAAAATCGAGCGATTATTTTAACTTTAAGAACATAGTTAATAATATTAATTCAAACGTAAATTATAAATCTATCATAACATTTATACTAAATACAAAATATACATATAAGTATGCCACGAAAGTAGTTCAAGTACAAAGTGTATAAATAATTAAATGAACATGGTGAATATGTACAGTCGGCTGTAATACCATATAAGCATTTCCAAATTTTCTAATGTATGTTATTAAAAATCAAAACGGAATTCGTTCAATTTAGCTGATTCCAAACCATCACAACAATAAAACATCATTGTGAATTCAACGTAATGCTCAAACTGATTAGTACTAGATACCTATAACCTATATACACTAGATACCATTTGAAAACTTATGTTGGTTACGCATTATACAGCTGACTGTACATATTGTTCTTATATTCACTGCATAAAATATTTATTTCAACGTTTCTTTTTTCTTCTTTATAATATGTAGCCTGTAGTTTATCTACAGGCCCATTGCCTAAATTTCCTAAAACGGAACTAAAAATTAAATGATATACAAAGCTAAATTAAAAAAAAAACAATAAAATAAAATATCTACTTTTACTTACTTATAGTTATTTTTATACTAGGTTCGTAGATATATTTTTTGTGCCATATTTCTCGCCAGTAAATGTGCCTGGTTTTTATAATAATATATAAAGTAATATGTATGTAGTTATAAATGAGTACAATTAGTACAAACTACAAACAGAGCTTATATACCGAGTTATTATATTACTTTGTTCATAATAACGGTTTATTATAAAGCAGTTTTCCTGCATGGATTTCAATTTTTAAAATATACATTGGTAATGTTGTGAAACTAAGAATATTTTCCTTGTATATTCCATAGTTATATATTATATATATACTTTATAATTAATAATAATGCATTGATGTGTTTATTTATATTCAGGACAAATACGCAAATGGGACACGAAACCAAATATGTTGCTTAATAAATGTTATTTTTATATTTTTTTGCTTTTTATTTATACTAAGCAGTAATGAACTGCCCGTTGGCTTAGTTGGGGAGCGATCGCCTTCTAAGTTAGGGTATCGGGTTCGATTCCTGGGAACACAAGTTTTCTCTTGAATTTGTTTCTGGTTCTGGTTGTGATCGTGTGAATGTTTCTGGCATCCACGACACATTTTTTTTCTATCTAATATCTTTGAACGAGCAATTCTTATATATATAATAATATATGTGTACCTAATCAGGATCTCGGAAACGGCTACAACGATTTTCATGAAAGTTACAGATTAGGGATCGATTTATCAACGTTCCAGGTCCGATAAATGCTCGGTTCTCAAACTGCATTTGTAAAACCGGGTTTAAGAAACTATCAGCGCCATCTATTACGCCATGACCGATGTAAAAAACTGTTTCTACTCGACACCAGATGGAGCTTTCTGAGGCTACAAATTCAAACATATTCTACCAAATACAAAAAACCAAGCAATGCTCGGTCATCCGGATATTTATTGTAATTAATTGAAAAACGAGCAAGTCGTTCACCAGGTGGTAAGCGTCACGCTTGCTCATTACAGTTAAGTGCCACCCAAAGTTTTGAACTAAGGTCAAAGTCCTGCTCGGCAAAGAACTGCCCTCGTCACCCTGAGATATTAGATGTTAAATCTCTTTAAGAGCCCGTTACATTTTTATGTCTGTCTCGCTCGCACAATTCATTCATTTTGAGAAATAAAAATTATGGAGCGAGTTATGGAAAATGTTGTCAATAACTTTACTAAATAATTATGTAACGGATACTTTAAATTAATTTTCGTTTAAATACCTATTAATTAGACGAAGAAAGAGTGAAAAAAATATAAAATCAATTTGACATCGATTTTCTCCGCCAATCCAAAAGCAAAGAAAACGAATATCAGTTTATAAGATCCGTGATATTATTATTTAGGGATTATATTGACAACATTTACAATAACTCACACCGTCAGTTTTATATCTCAAAATCAGTGAATCGTGCGAGCGAGACAGACATAAAAATGTATACGGGTTCTTAAGACGTGTAAATTCACTGGAAACATTGCCCTTCAATCCGAACTTAGTGAGAAGCTGTGAGTGTGAAAGCGTTTACTAAAAATTCAATTGAATATATTTAAATAAAAGTACTTGACATAATTAACCTAATCGTATTTGATATGAATAACATTAACCCAATAATCATATGAATTTGTCTCAGAAATAAATCTTGTAATTGTACGAATATTACATAATAGCTTATTAGTGACAAATGCGATTAATATTAGCTAACTGATAATAATAATAATAATTTTAAAACCATCAAATATACAACACAATGTTCTAAGTTTTTACTCGCATTAGTCACAGTTATTGTCAACCCAATGTCAGCAATCCCCCAGTCCATAGTTAATAATGTGTAATTATTGTTAATGCGTGTGCATGCATAAAATGACATCAACTTCTAGCGTAAGAGATGTCCGTCGTAAGTTTGGACACGCCTGATTTGTTATTACTTATTATACTTACTTATTATACCAAAAGTCTCTTAGCATTGGCTACGGCTCCGCTAATGCCTTAAAAAGATCCTGGCACAGCCCAGTGAGATAAAATAAATACTTGGATAATAATAATAATTTATTCACCGACACTTAAATATTTAGACACAACCAGCATTACAATTACATATAATATTACTTCTGGTGAGCCCTAATCCCACACTAGGATGAGTCCTGTGTCGTGGGATTCAGTCTCTTTCAGTATTGATGAATCGATAGGTTTTTTTTTTAATTTTTGCTGCGTAATATAAATGCACTAGCTGCGCCCGCGTTTTACCCGCGTAAGTCCCGGACCCGCGGGAATTCTGGCTAAAAGTAGCCTATGTGTTAATCCAGGGTTTCAGCAACCTCCATATCAAAATTCATCAAATTGGACCAGCCGTTTGAGCGTGAAGAAATAACAAACATACAAACACGCTCACAAACTTTCGCCTTTATAATATTTGTAACTATTATGTGATTTAGCCAAGTAATAGACATTTATCAAGGAAAGTATTTCATAAAACAAGTTTTAGTCATCAGTCACAGTCAATTAAGATAGTCATGGTCTAGTCACAGTCAAGTTATGCCTAGTATTAGTAAAGTGGTATATACTGTATTAGAATGTCTATTGGTCAGTTTTGGAATGAAAACAAAAAACACGTTTATCAACTTTGTATGATTTGCCTACACTTATGCACGTTTAAGAACTATTAACGATTAATAATTAATCAACCATTATTACACATTAACAATCTAAGAATTGTAATTTTTGGAAATAATGCAAACCGACAACGACATTTTTTCACTTTGGCGCCAAAACCCCGGATCGACAGATTATAAAATCCTTTATCATCTGTGACAGTTGTTTAGTGATCGTTTCTCAAGGCATGTTACATTATAATTTAATAATCCGCATTAGGTAAATAACAACTGTAGAATATAATAATAAAATTATTTTAGACATCTTGTAATAATAAAATAAAAAATAAGCATTAGGTAGGTAAGCATGTCAAGACTAAAATGTGTAATAAAATAGTAATTGATTTGCATAAACGATTCACACTCACAGCCTCACACAAAGTTCGAAGACTTGTGTTGTGGCACACAATCACACCCAGAACTAGAAACACACATTTTCACTTGGGGAGAAAACTTGTAGTTTTACCAGGAATCGAACCCGATACCCGCTGCTTAGAAGGCGATTAGATATTTATTTTAAGTTTCACATTCTGCTTTAAAACCTTTTTCCATTGACCCACAAGGTCTTATATGTTTGCCCCTGTATTCGTTGGTGAAAAATCCTCCTTAAATCATGTTAATTGAAATTTATGGCTTTGAACGAAAGCTTTATTTATTGAATGAGAATTTGAGGTTATTCTATATTGTTGGTTGGTTTACACGCCAAGTGCTTCTGACAGATGGACAGACGGACACAGTGACTACCCAAGTCGACTTCGCTTAGTCCGGTAAAAATAAAAAGATAGTATAACAAGTCAATATATATCACAAATTCTAAAAACCCGACTTCGTAAAAACTTACTTGTGTTAATTTTTTCGTTAATAAGATCTATTATGCGATTTATCACAGCTTTATTATAGACCAGTCGTGCTCCGCGGCTTCGCCCGCTATTATCAAGTTAAAAAGTAGCTTATGTGTTAATCCTGTATAATCTATGTACATTCCTTTTATACCAATCCGTTATGAAGGAACAAACATACTTACACACTTGCACACTTACACACAAACTTTTGGATTTATAATATTAGTAGGATATGGAAAATTTAAGTGAGAATGGTTGCTAACCAATTATAAATCGACATAGATACTAAATGGTTATTAAAATTAATGGTAAAAGTAACTTAAAGATTTCTAAATACCTATTCAACGCCATATGATGCGGTTAGTCAACTTTCATTTTTTATTTTTCACAATATAGCGTCTGGTGGCCGTCATATGACATTTTAATTACTGTCATGTATTGATTGACAATCGGAAAATTAAGAAGAATCGATTGACGTAAGAATCGTCAAAATCGGCTCACGCGTTTGTTCTCTAGAGCGCCACAAAGGAACAAACATACTTACTTACATACCTACACAGGCTGATAAACATGTTATTGCTTATTATCCTTATTTGCGTCGCGCAGTCGGTATAGTAAAAATACACAGGTATCTCTAGGCAAACGTGCTCCATCGTCGAGCGCTTTATTTTCCATCAGGTGAGATAGCGGACAAACGTTTGCCTATCATGAGTAAATAAAACCGGACAAAGGGTTCCGTACCATTATCTATAAAAATCAAGTTTGTTGCATGGGAGCCCCCCTTAAATATTTATTTTATTTTTAGTATTTGTTGTTAGAGTGTCTGTGAAAATTTCAACAGCCTAGCTATCACCGTTCTTGAGATACAGCCTGGTGACAGACGGACGGACGGACGGACAGCAAAGTCTCAGTAATAGGGTCCCGATTTTACCCTTTGGCTACGGAACCCTAAAAAAGGCCAATATTGACAGTCGCAAATAAATCGAAACCTACAGGTTACTTCCCGTAGCTTCCCGCGCAGTCGGTTAGAAACTTAGAACTATTGTTTTTATTAAATCTAAATATTCAGATAGAAATCTCGTTCTTTTTAGATTATTCCCGGTCGTCCCTTCCCTGTCGTCCCCACTGGATACGAGTGGGAAAAAAAAAGTTTCGTTCGTCCCCAGTGGTGACGAAAGGAACTTTTTATTTCCCACTCGTTCCGCTATAGACCGAGAGTCTAAATGCAATAATCGCAACATTATTTATTGTTGATTCATTTAATAAAAGAGTTAGACACGGTTTACAAACGAATGAAAAAAATAGAAACATATCCTTGAAATACAATCACAACGTGAAATGATTCATCAGAACAAAAATAACTACATTACAATAGTTTTTATAGCTATGGATCTTTACAATGATACTGCGTGGGATTGTGATCCTTATCTCTATACAAATAAAGTAGCTTTCAAACACATATGTATTGTTAATTTACTTAGATTTTATTTATAAACTAACCGTTTGCTAAGTTGGGTGAGCATTTGCATTCCAAGCAGAGGTATAGGGTTCGATTCCTGGCGAGAAGACAAGTAATTGTCTACCCAAGGAAAATTTTTGTTTTTGGTTCTGGTTGTAATTGTGTGTGATGTGAATGTTTCCGGCACCCAAGACACATGGCTATTTGGTATAGGGTTGGGTGTGTGTTGGGTGCATGATCGCCTTCTATCGGGTTCGATTACCAGTTGTAAACAAGTCTTCTATCCCCAAGGAAAAAATATGTTTTTGATTCTGGATGTGATGTGAATGTTTACGGCACCAAAAACTCTAGCAGGCTGCGAGTGTGGAGGCATTTATGTCGAATCTATTGACCGGCGAGCCAAAAGACTCATTGGCAATAGTAAGCTAGCCCCGCGGCTTCGCCCGCTTATGATAATGATGATTGAAGTAGTCTATGTCCTCATGCAGAGTATAAGCTACCTACATTACAAATTTCATTAAAATCAGTTAAGTATTTACGGAGATACATGGTAACAAACATTCACACACACACACACAAACTTTCGCATTTATAATATTAACAGGATGAAAACTATAGCGATCGCTATTCATTGTAGGTACTATCCGGCTATTAATCGCGTGATTTTTGTGTAGGAAATACTACTACTCGAGTGAGAGTAAGACGTCAGCGGGCTGGGTGACGCGGACGTCCAGAAGAAGAGCGTCGTATACGTGAGCAAACTGGCCAGAACATTTTCGACACAAAAATCACGCAATCAATAGTCGTTTAGTGCCACAACTTTTATTAACCAAGCGAGCGCGAAACCTTTCCGTTTCAGCTTGGGCAAAGTTGCTTTCGTATGTCCGGCGGATTTCCAGTTGTTCTCCTCTACAGGTCGCATTTTTCAACCGTTTCTCGTGAAATCGGTTGAAAAATGCGTGTCGCTAGTAAGTCACTAGTATTAAGTTAGTTAAGTAAACGGTGCGGTTTTTTATAGAAACGTGACTATATTGCCAATAATTGGTTTATTAATTATAAGTAGGTTCTTACTTGTAAATGATACCTACATAGAAGGCAAAAGGAAAACCTCATAAGGAAAATAGAATCATAACATTAGGTATACTATTAAAGGTCAAGTATAGCTGTGTTTAACCCCCGACAAAAAAGAGTGTTATACGTTTTAAATATTATCTGTTGTCTGTGGCCTTCAAGTGTCGTCGTAGCTCCCAAACGCCTGGACTGATTTTGTATGTTTTTTTTGTTTGTAAGGTGACTTAACTAAGTGTTCTTTGCATAGTTTGAGAGCATAAAATACCCCCTAAATAAAAAGAAATGATTTTGCCCCTTGATTATTTTTTAAGGACTAGTGTTTGACTAATATCAGGAGATGGTAAAATGAAGATGTCGAGGGTGATAAGCATGTAGAGCCTAGAATGTGGGCATTGTTATAGCAGCCGATACACTTGATTGTTGAAATAAGTCGTTTCAGTTCAGAATGTTTGACTTAGCGATAGATTTTCTACTGAGGTAGTGCGTGACGCGAAGAATTCCCGTGACATAAGCAAACTCCTTCCGTACCACTCCACTACCGTAGGAACCTTTTTTCTACCGACTTCGCAAAAAAGGAGGAGGTACTCATCAACTGTATTTTTTTTATGTTTGTTACCTCATAACTTCGTTCCACGTGAACCAATTTTACTTGTTTTTTGTGTGAAAGATGTAGCTTTCCAATTGGTCCCATTTAAATTTGATCAAGATCTGATCAGTAGTTCTTGAAATATCTTCAATAATGCGTGTTTAGTGCATCTTATCTGATCAAAGTTCCGAAGATAAAGCGATGAAGTGGGTTTCTTTCAAGATTTGCTTGCGTTTAATTATTCTTATTTCAGATTGGCAAACTTTTGACCACCATCTCACCTGATGGTAAGCAACGATGTGTTTGACGATGTAGAAAGTTTCCCTAGAAGATACCTATTCACTCGCGACTTGAAGACTCCCATATTGTACTCATCAGGAAACACCGACTCAGGCAAGGAGTTCCATTCCTTTGCAGTTCGCACAATGAATATAGAAGCAAAACGCTTCGTGCGTATAGACGCTGTGTGCGTACTATAACCTACTCTGTTATAGTAGTTATTCTAGTAGATACACTGTACAAATGTCCAATACTGTACTGACTGTATTAGAAGCTAAACAGGAAATGTGCATATTTTTTTATATTTTAAATCGATTGTTTTTTTATGCTGGATAAGCAAGCATTTGACCATATCTCACCGAATGAAAAGTGATGTTGCGATCGGTGAGGATTTACCGTTCTGGGAACAAACACGCAAGCAACGAGTTCCACTGTGGTACCACTCCAACGCTTTACAGATGATGAACGTGGAAGTAAAACGTTTCGAGCGAAGAGGTATGTCAACCATAATAGTAGGGGAGCCCACGATGCTAAATGGGGATTTACTCGAGCGTCATAGAGACCTATTGGGTTGGAAAGCTTAGATGATAAGAAGAAAAAAATGTTATATATGTATACCTTTTCATAGGTGGGGGGAGCGGCTATAAATTTTCAAAAATGTAAAAAAATACTGTTGCATGGGCATACTCGAGCGCGTCAGATATTGATAGCATCAATGTCCTACGTATTTTTAATAATGTACATATGTTAATCTGATCGTTTTCATGATGCGGGTGGTCGTACTTAAGGGTTGAAAATGAAAAAAAAAAAAATTTTGTCGAGCGCGTCAGATTTTCTAATGGGGTGTTAACTGTACCTAAAAAAGCTCTAATTCAATAATCTGACGATTTTGATGTGACGCAAACTCGTGGCCATTATTACAATGTGTAAAAAAAAATCGCCATTTTGAAATACTCAAGCGCGTCAGATTAAGATATATATGGTTCATCTTTATGTCCTAGACATGCTGTCTCATAATCTGACCATTACCTAGAGGGATTCGCCTAAACTGACAAAAAAAATATTTTTTTTAAAACCTTGTGTCATCAGCTGTGATGGCGTCATGGCAACCAAAACACCAGAGTAGGGACGGAGTAAGAGAGTAATATATAGAGAAAGAGGGAGAGGAGAATAGAAACGCGGAGAGGGGAATATAGGTATCATGCAGCTGCACGCATTAAACTTTATCGACAAATTTTTGGTACTTCGGCTTGTTGAAATGGTCAGATTATATATTTTTCGTTAACCTTGAATTATTCCCTACAAAATAAAAAAAAAATTAGCCACGCTCGAGAATGTCGAGATGACGTTTTTTTTTACAACTTTTTAGCCCTCCCCTTTCTTTACGTCACTCTCAAATTGTCAGATTAGTGGAATATACACTTTTTAGCATGTAATTAACTCACCCTACCTTAATCTGACGCGCTCGAGATTTTCTGATGATCAATTTTTTTTTACTTATCTGATCCTTTATCCTTGACGTGGGACCATATATATGGTGCTCATATTTGGTGGAGGTACTTAACCGGGTACAAGGTATTCCCCTGTATATTAATCTGCCGCGCTTGAGTAAATCCCGAAATCCCCGCTTGGGCTCCCCTACTATAAATGGAAGAATAGGTTTTAGAGGAATAGGCATTCAGTCTCTCTGCAGTGAGTTACACAGAGCCGAGCACATATGCCGATTGTCACGAGTCACTTTTCAGTAAGTTCCCGCCACGTCGAGTTTGACTTGGTACATGTAAAAATTAAACCAATCGATTAAATCATGGGAGAAAGTAACATAAAACGTGATGACTTTAAAAAAGAAATGTAATTAAACAACGCAATTATATGCAATACAATATATTTTTATATATTCGGTTTTAGATCGTAGATATTAAAGTATAGGAAATTCCTATAAACTTTGGTCAAAGCATATTACAGTATAGCCATATATATTTTTATAAAAACAAAACATACTCCTCGTCACTCGTTTTTTAAATATATAAAAACTATATACAGTATTCCTGAAAAAATGTTCTAGCATAGCATTTTAGCAGTATCGCCCCTATGGATACAGTCAAATCCATATTGTTAGATCCAGTCACTTCAATGGATATCTATGCTGTTGATTACATGGCGGCATTCATTTAGGCCGCTTATTCAATGAAGTAGCTCAACGATTAACATCTTGGGCCTTGGAAATGACAGAACAAAATCAACAAACGGAAATAACAGGAGTTTGATTTAAATTTAATAAAATTGGGCACAAATTCTTTCCCAAGGGATGTTTGTGCTTCTGGTTCTGGGTGTAATGTGTGTGTGATGTGAATGTTTCCGGCACCCACGATACAAGTATTTGAACTTAGTGTGGTTCTGTGAGTGTGAATGCGTTTGTTTGTTGTAGTTTAAGTGTCTAATCGACATGTAGTTTGCGAACCACGAGAAAACTTAACTCCTCTCGAACGCTTTTAATCAAAAGCCTAAGCATCCAGTTGTGGGCATTATTTGTTACATAGACCATTTTGGCCACGAAAAAATATACACGTATACTTATTAAAGATTTTTTAAGTATTTCATTGTTAATGGGAGCTATCAAAACCGCATTTATAAAATTAATTATGAAAGAAACAACGGGGTAGTTGTTTCGTTCATAATTCCTAATGACATTGGTCTAGGACAGGAGTCGGCAACCTTTTGAGTCGGAAGAGTCAAAAATTAATATATAATAATAAATAATAGTTTTATAGAGCCACAACTTTTTTTCTTGCCAACAATAATACCTGCTGTACTACGAGTATCGTATAGAACACGCTATGCACGCGTTATACTTACCTAATCATCTCATAATTTAATTGTTTCAACTGTATATATGTACTTTTTTGCTACCTTTGAAGGGTTATTAATGGCTCGATAGAAATAGTGTCTTATCCTCGATATTCGATTCAGAACGTTTTTAAATGTTTTTTTTTAATAAATATTATTTGCGTATGGAACTAAAGAGCCGCAGCTTCACATCCAAAGAGCCGCATGTGGCTCGCGAGCCGCAGGTTTCCGACCCCTGGTCTAGGACAGTGGTCGGCAACCTTTTGAGTTAGAAGAATTTACAAAATTTCAAGTTTTATAGAGCCACCATTTTTTATCTTGCCTACAATAATCGTTAATGCCAACAATATTACTGCACTATGAGCATCGTATAGAAAGAGCTATGCACGCGTTATACCTACCTAATCATCCCACAATTTACTTGTTAATCGATTCAGAACATTTTTTTATATTTTTTAAAGTAAACAATATTTGCGTATGGAACTAAAGAGCCGCAGCTTCACATCCAAAGAGCCACATGTGGCTCGCGAGCCGCAAGTTGCCGACCCCTGGTGTAGGAGTACCATACAACATCGCCCCGTGGACACAAATAATCACCTTTAACTTCAATTGTTACTTTTCATTTCAAGCCACGCCACGGTTCCCCATACTTAAGCTTTAACATCGCAAGTAAATACCTACTCCAAATATCACATTATTACACGTATGTATATGACTAGTTAGTATCACTAATAGCAATCTAATCTATCGATAACAATAGGAAAGGATAAGTTGTGTAGATAGCAAGTCAATAAGGGAATTGAAAGATACTATACAATGTATAACAAATACATTTTGTACTAAAGCAAGTAGAGTAGAACCAATCTAAATGTGCACGCCCCTCCACTAAAATATTCATACATTTGACACTCGATCGTTTGAGAAATTTGGTGGAGGGGCGTTCACATTTAAAATGGTTCTACTCCACCTGCGTGCGTTTTAGACAGTAGTCATGCTAAATATTAATGATAGGCATTCAACATAAATTTTGACAATGTACACCTTATATTAAAGAGGTTAAGATTGTTAGTTTCATATAATTTTTTTGATGGGTTGATTTTTCTGATGTTAGTTTAAGTGTAAAGGGATCTTGTTATTGTATAAAATAAAATATTAATAGGTACATTCATAACTATGAGTAGTACAATGTGCTACATTCATAACTATGAGTAGTACAATGTTCTACAATCATAACTATGAGTAATACAATGTTCTTCAATCATAAATGAGTAGTCAATGTTCTACATTCATAACTATGAGTAGTACAATGTTATACATTAATAACTATAAGTAGTAGAAAGTTCTACATTCATAACTATGAGTAGTACAATGTTCTACAATCATAACTATGAGTAATACAATGTTCTTCAATCATAAATGAGTAGTCAATGTTCTACATTCATAACTATGAGTAGTACAATGTTATACATTAATAACTATAAGTAGTAGAAAGTTCTACATTCATAACTATGAGTAGTCAATGTTCTACATTCATAACTATGAGTAGTACAATGTTATACATTAATAACTATAAGTAGTAGAAAGTTCTACATTCATAACTATGAGTAGTCAATGTTCTACATTCATAACTATGAGTAGTACAATGTTATACATTAATAACTATAAGTAGTAGAAAGTTCTACATTCATAACTATGAGTAGTACAATGTTATACATTCATAACTATGAGTAGTACAATGTTCTACATTCATAACTATGAGTAGTACAAAGTTCTACATTCATAACTATGAGTAGTACAAAGTTCTACATTCATAACTATGAGTAGTACAATGTTCTACATTCATAACTATGAGTAGTACAAAGTTCTACATTCATAACTATGAGTAGTACAAAGTTCTACATTCAAAACTATGAGTAGTACAAAGTTCTACATTCATAACTATGAGTAGTACAAAGTTCTACATTCATAACTATGAGTAGTACAAAGTTCTACATTCATAACTATGAGTAGTACAAAGTTCTACATTCATAACTATGAGTAGTACAATGTTCTACATTCATAACTATGAGTAGTACAAAGTTCTACATTCATAACTATGAGTAGTACAAAGTTCTACATTCATAACTATGAGTAGTACAATGTTCTACATTCATAACTATGAGTAGTACAAAGTTCTACATTCATAACTATGAGTAGTACAAAGTTCTACATTCATAACTATGAGTAGTACAAAGTTCTACATTCATAACTATGAGTAGTACAAAGTTCTACATTCATAACTATGAGTAGTACAAAGTTCTACATTCATAACTATGAGTAGTACAATGTTCTACATTCATAACTATGAGTAGTACAAAGTTCTACATTCATAACTATGAGTAGTACAAAGTTCTACATTCATAACTACGAGTAGAACAAAGTTCTACATTGATACATATCAGAATTAAATTTGTTGCCAAGTACATTTGCCTGACGAATTAATAAATTATATTAATATTACAATAATTTAAACGCAAGCAAAGCTAAAAAAACCGACTTCTCCGCTTTATTTTTGGAACACTCTTTACTTCGGAATCAGATTAAATGAATTAAATACACATGAATACGCTAAATATATTAGTCAGATCATGATCAAATTATAATGGGACCACATAGGAAGTACCTTGAAAAAAATCAACAAAAGCGGTTCGCCCAAAAATAAGTTATGAGGTACACATAAAATAATACAATCGAATTGAGAGCCTCCTCCTTTTTTGTGAAGTCGGTTAAAAACATTTTTTTTAAATACTTTGCAGATGTATATTTGAATAATGGAACTACAGCGGCAAAATATTATCAGCAATCTAAAATACGAAGCGCCTGATATTTATGTAAGAGACATAACACGCTAAAAGTTTGCTTGCTACGTCAATACAATATTGATATATCATATGCTCGAACTGTGGAAGTAATTAAGTAACAGTCATAAGCTTATTTCCTAGAATACTTCCGCAATCTTCAGTTATATTCGAGTATACAATATGAAAAATGACGATAAACATTATAAGCTTATTACCGACTTCCCAAAATAGGAGGAGGTACTAAGTCGACTGTATTTTTTTTCTTTTTTTCATGTTTGTTACCTCATAACTTCTTTCCACGTGAATCGATTCTGAATTTTTTTTTTAGTTTGAAAGATGTTGCTTTCCAATTGGTCCCATTTAAATTTGATCAAGATCTAATCAGTAGTTCTTGAAATATCGTCAATAATGCGTATTCAGTGGACTACATTGACGATGTTCTCGTTTTTGACCGACTTCAAAGTTTCCTCATAACTTCTTTCGTTGTGAACCGATTTTGATGATTATTTTTTAATTTGAAAGCTGGTGCTTTTCATGTGGTCCCTGAAAGTGTGAGTTCCTGGGTGGAAATGTGATCAGGATCTGATTTCTAGTTTTTAAGTTATCGTCAATAATGCGTGTACAATACATTAAATCTGATCAAGGTTCCGAAGATAAAGCAGTGAAGTCGGTTTTTTAAGATTTGCTTACGTTTAATTATATTTTAAATATATGAAATACTCACGATGTGTTAAGTCATCTCCTCATGAGCGTAAGATTGGGTGATTGCAGATCTATATAGTAAAACGTATTGAAAAGTGCCTGTTTGCAACTGTTAGGCATATTTCACAATATATAATAATAACATTAATTACATTTACTCACTGGAAAGCAGAAGGGGAACTGTCTAGATAGACTCAAGATCGTTTGCAAGAACCTAGTTTTGTTTTCAGTTCATGGACTGTAAATGTATGGAACGAAACGAAACAAAATAATGTCAAGTTTTAACAACAGTTATCAGTATCCAGAAACCTGTCTTGCTCTGTCTTAAACCTCGATATAATCTGTGACTTCACATGATGGTACTTAATAATATGCTACTGTGAATGTGTGAGTAAGCCGATGCACACATACATTCACATAAAGTGGCATTAGCAAGTCAGTTTTTGATTTTGTCTATAGAACTATTTAAAACATTTTTTTTTAATCGCTCACATTCCTTTACCCTCAGCTTTTAATATCGGGGTCTATTCGTCTCACGGCTGCTTCCAGTTCAAATAGGTGGTCGTCTTTGATATGTGGTGCTAGCTGTCGCATTGCTGCTGCTAGATTGTAGACATACTCCTTGTTGGGGCCACTGGGACCATGGCAGTTCACCACTTGGGTTGCTATGGTTTCTATAGAGGCGTTGCCTGGAAAAAGGTTGAATTATTTTTTAAAAGTTGAAGAGTTTAATGTCGCGTTTGAGGGGTTTTCTGATACATAATTGGTACAACAAAAAGGAAATTAAAAATGGTAACTCAGTTTTTTTATGTAATTGAGTGACAAGCCGAACAAGTCTCTCACCTGTTACCTGCCATCACAATACTGCCGCGCCATAAGGAAATAAGACGTAAATGAAATGTTTGTCAAAATTAAGACAACATCAGAAATGTCTTTGCTATTTAGTATATGTTATGACTTTTAGCAGATGCGTCTAAATTAAAAGTAAGATTTAGTAGGGTGCGTTTGAATATTTTTAAATAAAATAATTAAACGCAAGCAAAGCTTAAAAAAAACCGACTTATCATCGGAACCTTGATCCACCAGCTTTCAAATAAAAGAAGAATCATCAAAATCGGCTCACAACGAAAGAAGTTGTGAGGTAACTTTTCAAGTCGGGTAACCAGAACATCGTCAAAGTACGCATTATTCGACACAAAATAGACATTATTGACGATATTTCAAGAACTACTGATCAGATCTTGATCAAATTTAAATGGGACCAATTAGAAAGCAACATCTTTCAAACTAAAAAAAAATTTTCGAGATCGGCTCACGTCCAAAGTTATGAGGTAACACGCATAAAAAAAAAAAAAAAAGTCGACTTGAGTACCTCCTCCTTTTTTGGGAAGTCGGTAAAAATAATAGTAGATGCGTCTATTTTTCCTGATTCCGATGTATATAACTCAATTTTGACAAAAACGCAGTTACTGCTTTTCTCATTATGACGGCAGAATACATCTCGTTATATATAATGCATGTTCGTAAAAATATCAATAAATATAAATTTAGGTGTTCAAGCCTTCGCTTGACCCACTGTGAGATTACATCTGAATTTTACGCAGTTGCAGTGTGTTTCTACCTCCAACTTCCGTCATAAATTGCTACTCGGTTGGTAAAATGCAAAGACCGCTTCAAGCCTACCGGAAGGGCGCGCGGGCGGCCATTGCCGTTGCTAGTTTCTTTCGTCAGTACGTCTTGAATTTTCACGAAGTAAGCAGTGTGGGTGTGGGAATATTTATTTTAATTTTTATGAACAAATTAACCAGTAAGTACTATATTAGCAACGAATGCACGCAGTTATGTTTTACGATTACCTGCTCTCTGTACAGTAAACTCGCAAAATCTTTTGGGAAAGCCCCAATTGTCATTACGACTAGTAAGCCGTGCATTATTAGTTTGGGTAAGCCCTAAACCACAAATATATTCGAACGATTTAAGCACGAATATTTTTATCTCAGTTTTAGGTAAGCCCTAATACTTAGCTAATCGGTCCTGAGGTTTGATCGGTCACATATTTTGGGAAAAGCCCCATAATTAGTTTAAACATTTGTGTGGTTGATTTGGTTAAGCCCTTACAACGCATATTATCTGCGCGTACCAGTTGGATAAGCCCAAAGTAAACTAGCGTACATCAGCTTAACTGCCAACACGCTTTATGTTGGATTGCTCACAATCAAATTTTTCTTTATGCACATACGTCGGCCATGCAGCCGACAATCGTCGCCTGCGCAGACTTTAATGGTCGGCTATACAGACGCCTCTTTAGGCAAAGTAAAGCATACAGATAAAACTGTTACAGATCATGCAACGCGAACCGATAGGAGAGCTGGCGCTTTGGGAACCTCCTGAACTAAAACCACAGCTTATTTCCCGGTCAAAAGCGGTACTATCGAAGAGGACCTCGTTGACAAGCTCCGTACCTTCGATCATTAGCGGTAAACGTGCACATAGCCCCGATGCTACATACCGGAAGAAGGCTAAAACCTCTAAGGAGCTGTCGACGACAAAACAATTCATGGCAGAGCATAAAGCTCTTTTATTTAAGTTGAACAGCAATAAATTTCTGAAAAATCATCTAACCAATCAAATAGCTATGAATCCGATCGAAAAGGTTACAACCGATGACTCTAATGAAAAAAGGGAGGACGAAAACGTTTTTCTCGATTTCATACCAGAGACGAATGAATCAGTATCTAAAATAAGAGCAGGTGATGAAACTTTAGTTCAACAAGGGATACAGTGCCAACGCTTAGGTATGGAGAGCAGGGAAAATATCAGATACTCAGAATCTGAGGATAAATTTCAAGCTACCCCTGTTTTTACAAATTTAAAAACAAATAGCAATTTACCAACAGGCATGCCATCATGGCAACTGCTGTCTTTTTTAGAGAAAATGGATCTTTGCTTGGGAGCAATCAGCCATGGACTGTTACAGCAGAGGAAAGAGTTTCAAGACTTGTACCAGAAATCATCACTGGAAGTTAAACGCGCAATAAATGACAACTTTTTATCATTTGAGTCAACTTTTCGTAGTACTTCAGGTGCGTTGATGCAATACACCTGCGCAAAACGAGCAGAAATACTTCAACAAAGAAGAAACGTTTACAAACCTCAAAATAAAGCTCGCTGCGAGCTCTTGCACTCTATACCGCCATCAGCAACGCATTTGTTTTCCGAACCCCAACTATCTAACCTGGTTAAAGAACAAGGTGGAAGTAATAAGTTTTTTCACGATGAAACTGGGTTAAGACAAAAAATGGGGGATAAAAAAGTACCACAACAATATCAGCTGGTAAAAAGAAAAGAAGCAGACAACGATCGATGTTGCGGCGTGATGAGGACTTGTAGTCCTCAAAGCAAAGAAAACAAAAGTATTAAGAAAAGAAGTACAACTTTTATAGCTGGTCAGGTCAATCATAAGCTTGATACTTGGAAAAGACTCGGTGCACCAAAAAGCATCATTTCTATTCTCAATGGATATAAAATTCAATTTGTTTGCACACCTCCAATTAAAGTTTTCGACGAGGGAACCTCTCAAAGATTTCAATCTATGACTTCTAAAGATATGTCAAAAGAAATCAAAAACCTTTTTAAAGTTAAAGCAGTGAGAAAATGTAACAGCAATACAGGATTTTTATCTCCACTGTTTCTTAGATTAAAAGCAGATAGCTCATACCGCGCAATCTTAAACTTAAAAACGCTAAACACGTATTTAAGGCCTCCTAAATTCCATTTAATCAATCAGTATAAAATTCCAAGTTGCATTAATATTATGGATTATATGGTGAAAATCGATTTATCGCAAGCATATTTTCACTTAAGCCGTTCATCCTTCTCATCGAAAGTTTTTGGCCTTTGCGTACAATAATAATATATATGAAATGACATGTTTGCCATTTGGTCTTGCTACAGCCCCTTCAATCTTTGCCAAAGTAACTAACTGGGTCGCAAACTTGTTCAGAGAAGAAGGAATCAGAGTAATCGTCTATTTAGATGACTTTTTGATCATCCATCCCAACAAAGAAATTCTAAAGCATCAAACCTGTTACGTCTTACATACCCTCAAACAACTAGGATGGTGTGTTAACTTCAAAAAATCCCATTTAACGCCCTCTCGTACAGTCGAATACCTTGGGATAATTTGGGATACCCAAAATAATTTAAAGATACTACCAACACAAAAAGTCGATAAAAATATAAGCCTCATTAATCGAATTTTAAGAATTCAAAGGTGGAGCTGGTGGATGGCAAAAGTAATTTTAGGAAACATCAACTTCGCCTCGTTTGTGGTACCGCAAGGGCGACTACACAGTCGTAAAATACAAATTGAGGCGAATCATCTTCCAAAACAAGAACGGCACAGGAAGTTTCCCTTACCGGAGGTGGTCATAAAAGAGCTTCGTTGGTGGTTGAAAAACATAGATAAGACATCCCCAATCCATCAAAAGGACGCCACAGTATTTGTGACTACAGACGCAGCAAAAAATGGCTGGGGTGCCACAGTAAACGGAACAAGATTATAAGGATTATGGAGTAAAAGTCAACAAAAGTGGCACAGCAATCAAAAAGAAATGTGGACAGTATTGGAGGTCCTAAGAAAAGCCGGTCCATCGCTGAGAAACCAGTCTGTAATGTTGCAAACAGACAATAAATCTGTAGTAGCCTATATTACTAAGGAAGGTGGGACAAAATCCGTAAGACTTTTAAACACCGCATACGAAATCTTGCACCTGGCGAGTCATTTTCACATTAATCTAATAGCTCGATACCTCCCAGGCAAATATAATCTAGCTGCAGACAACCTGTCAAGATCCACAGGTTTTTCGGAATGGACCCTCAGTAGAAAGATTCTGAGGATAATATTCGCAAAATGGGGAAAACCCTCAGTAGATCTCTTTGCAAGCCACAGATCAGCGGTCTTAGACACATACGTTAGCGAGAACGCCGAAGATCGAAATTGTCTTTTTGTAGACGCATTTAGCAGACCATGGCATTTCCAGCTCGGATGGATTTTTCCTCCCCCAGCCATGATACCAAGGGTACTCCGACACTTAGCAGTTAGTTCTGGGATCTATCTTCTAGTTGCACCGAAATGGGAACGCACATTCTGGAAAGCAGAACTCAAACAGCGAGCATTAAGTCCCCCGTTTATCATAAAGAACCTCCGCAGTCATCTTATGGATCTACGGACAATGAACCCCCCCACCAGCAGTGGATGAATTATGTTTGCAGGTATGGAAGGTTCGGGCGAGGCCTATCTAATGGAAACTTGGCCATCAGATAATAAAGTACTGCTGGATGCAAAAAGTAAGTTTGGTGTAAATACATACATTTCAACTTGAGTCTGAGGGAAAACATGGCGTCGCATAACGACTGTAAATTAAATTATCTAAGTACTCATGAAGTAACGAACAAGAAATGTGCAATAAGCAATTACCCGAAATCAATTACAACTTTATGGGTTGCATGATTCATTAATTTAGCCAAACGGTAGAAAGGATCTTGCTCCAATTTGAATAAAATAATTAGCACATGAAGTAAAATTGAAAGAGCATTTAGAACCGTAATGGGAGGATAGCGGGCTTACACAAAGTTAAGGTGCTTCTGTAAAATTAAATAATTGGTCTAAAAGAAACTTAAACTTGATAATTTAATGAGGAGTGAAGACACCTTCGTTCTGTATAAATCTATAGTAATATCCTCCAATGCTTAGAATTCACGGACATAGCCTAATTGCTTATACCAATTTGAGCTTAAAATAAGATATTCCTTAGTTACATGATAAATTTATTAATTATAATAATCTAGAAGTTTATATAAAATGTTATTATGTCTTTGTGACAAGAAAATAAAATTACATAATTGTAGAAGCTAACTACTTACAACATTATTTATTAGCATAATAATATGCAAATACACCTCACATCTACCATGCACAGTACATCTTGCCATTGCCGGCAGATTGTAAACACTTCTCACAGTGGGTCAAGCGAAGGCTTGAACACCTAAATAAACCCGTTTTCCCCCCGTAGGGTAGAAAACGGATATTTAGGTTTTAGCCGAAGCTTGACCCACTAAACCGGCTGGTCTTGCCGGCACTACTTGTGAGAGTACTGACGAAAGAAACTAGCAACGGCAATGGCCGCCCGCGCGCCCTTCCGGTAGGCTTGAAGCGGTCTTTGCATTTTACCAACCGAGTAGCAATTTATGACGGAAGTTGGAGGTAGAAACACACTGCAACTGTGTAAAATTCAGATGTAATCTCACAGTGGGTCAAGCTTCGGCTAAAACCTAAATATCCGTTTTCTACCCTACGGGGGGAAAACGGGTTTATTAAGAAGTAATGTATGTTGTTTTAATAATTTACATAAGATTTTTTTTTAATTATGTTAATTTCAACTACCTTACTTAATAACAACTATCTCTCCAAACCATTTTGTTCGCTGTGATAACTATCTATGGACCAATTGCTTATAATTTTTTTTTCTAATCGTAAACTAAGACATTATTTTTAAAAAAATGTGCGCCTAGTTGAGGCAACAAAAGATCAAAATGCTGGTATCATTTTGATCTTGTGTAACTCAACTGTAGTTGCCTCAGCCTAGTTGAGATGACAAAAAAAAGGATAAGGAATAAATAATAATAATATTTTGTTTCATAATTTAATAGGTATCTACTAGGCAAGCGTGCTACATCTTCGGCTGCATCATCCTTTCCATCAGGTGAGATAATGGTCAAATGCTTGCTTATCGAGTATAAAAAAAAAAGCAAAAAGTAGTTGGCTCAACATATTAGCATTGCAATTCAGATAGGCAATGCTGCTAGCAACATGGGAACTCTACCCACTGGTAGTGGGCTTGAGCACTTGCATTAACTATTAACTATAAGCTCAGTGCCTTGTAGGTAACTTATGTCTCTGCTGTATACATGTAAATGGTTTTAGTTTACTTTAAGGATACATAGGCAACTAGACATAAGCATAGTATAGCTATAGAGGTATCCACATTTAGATTAGGCAAAACAACAATGGGAACGTTTGAAACAGTAGTAAAATGTGTGTTGATAAAGAAAGCTTATTATATTACCAATGATTATGTTAATGACAAGGATGCATAATTCAATATGCGTAAGTGGTTTTTGGCTTGATATAATAATAAAGATAGACAGGGGTTAAGGTAACTTAGGTATTAGTATGTAAGGGATATTAAAAAAAAAGATTCGCCACCAAGTTTCTTGCCAACTTCTCTAAATGCTGTAAATTTACAAATTTGGCAATTAGAGTCATCTTTCATGAGTGACTTTTGGGCCCATGTAAATAATTTTGTACTTTAATGTAAGCTTTGAATTAGATGTATAGAAGCAACAAGATTATCAAAAAATTATACTAGTTCCTAATATTTTTTAGGGTTCCATACCTAAAGGGTAAAAACGGGACCCTATTACTGAGACTTCGCTGTCCGTCCATCCGTCCGTCTGTCACCAGGCTGTATCTCAAGAACGGTGATAGCTAGACAGTTGAAATTTTCACAGATGATGTACATAATATTTCTATTGCCGCTATAACAACAAATACTAAAAATAAAATAAAATAAATATTTAAGGGGGGGCTCCCATACAGCAAACTTGATTTTTTATAGATAATGGTACGGAACCATTTGTGGGCGAGTCCGACTCGCACTTGGCCAGTATTATTTTAAATACCCGGACAAGCGCAGCCAGTTCATATGCCTGTTCTTTTGGAGTAGGGCTCCTCTGAACTTTAACACAGGTTCATATACACTAGGTTTTATTCCAGCAGGAGTAACATTTTTTTTAATAAGTGATATCTCCACGTTACTCTGGATGTGATTGTGTGTATTTTCAGTGTATTGACTATTTTTAACACTACAGGGCATAGAATTTACTGGATGCTTAATGTGTGAAAGCACAAAAAAAAACGAAGAGAAATTCAATTTATACCTGCATAGGATTCATTTTCCTCTGTAGCAACATACAATGTAAGCTGAAATGGTTCTACATTAGTATCAGTGGGATAGAATGTGACGGTTTGCTTTGAATATCCATTCTTTTCTCTAACATCTAAGTGCTGTGTAACTTGATCGATGTCTTCAGTTCCTATTTTGTATGCCACTCCCCACACTTCACTGGATGGGTCGTCGCTGGCAATTAAAGTGACTACACGACCGGGCTGGAAATTAGACAATCTCTTATATATAACAATGAATTACTGTTTGTTAGTCTCGCTAAAACTCGAGAATGGCTGCACCGATTTGGCTAATTTTGATCTTGAAATATTTATGGAAGTTCAGGGAAGGTTTACAAGGTGAGAACATATAAAGAAATTGCAATAAAATTTTCCCATACAAACTGTTCGTACCTGTCAAACAGGAGATGTTTCTAAATATTTGACCACAGACAATTGGCGGTATGAAGTTCGCCGGGTCAACTAGTGTAATATAGATATTACAGTAACATAACATACATGAGTAAAATATAAACATAAACACTTTCACACTACGTTCGATGACTTGTGTCGTGGGTGCTGGAAACATTCACATAACGTACACAATCACAACCAGGAACACAAATTTTCCTTGGGGAGAAAACTAGTATTACTGTCGGAAATCGAACCCGATACCCCTGCTTAGAAGGCGAACGCCACCCCACTAAGCAAGTCGTAAAGACACACAATAGAAGTGAAACTCTTGTATAACATGGAAACATTTTAATTATTCATCAGTGTTTACCCCGACCACTTAACGTCACTCAATAAGGTTGTAAATAGGAATTTCAAAGCCCTCGCATTAAAAGTATCACTTCAAAAGATATAAATAGACTGTCTTGGTGACAGCAGCATGTATGCTATACAGCCTAATATTCTTAGACCAATGACCGTTATTGCAAGTATTTCAGAAAATGTATATTATTTTTCTAATCAATATCCTGTCGCTATAGGGTGTTCTTTTAATTTATTGTCTAAAACATTAATAGGTAAATTTTGTGTATCAATTATTGACCCCCTTACCTTCTCTGGCACTCCTCTGTGATCTATACTGTGCTGGTAAAATCTTCGAAGATAACCTTTGATGTGTCCAACCACTTTTAACTGATATTTAAAGTCCACCTTCCACACCAACGACCCATAACCAAAGATCCACATTGCTTAGATGTTTTCACAGCGGTTTTGTTGTTTTTTTAACTCATTGTACAGGATTTTTACTTTTCGGTATAGGTATTTCTATGTATATCGTAAGGTACTCTGTAACTGTGATTTTATATCTAAGAGACTACATGAGCACCACCAATAAATTCGTTGGATTTCTGACGAAAAAAGTTTCACTTGTATTTTTTATACAAAGTCAAAATGAATGAAATACACAGAGTATTTTATTAAACGTTACTCGAAAAGTTAGCAAAATAAGCCCGTGAGTCTAAATAATTTATCTTTAATCTACATGTATGGTGTCCGGTTTGAGACGAACATTTACATTATCAAAATTTATAGTCGAAGAATTTCTAAATGCAATTTTTGAAAATATTTTGACATCTTATTGATATCATCGTAGTGTACATTTTCCGGCATAGAGGACCTTTTTATTTTTCCGGTATAAAAAGTTCGGCAACCCTTATTTACACTAAGTGACTATAAATAATACCAGGACAGAAAACAAGATCCTACTAATTAAACTTCAAAATATTATTCTCAATTAGTATTAGGGAGAGGAACGCATTGCTATCCCTCGTGGAATATTTGTTTAATAATTAAAATTTAGATTATTACTGCATCTTTACAAAAGCAATGGTGAACTAAAAACAAAAAAAAACAATCAGAACTGCATCTAGCTCGTCTCTTTTCTAACTAGCATAAAAAAACCTGATGACACGGTTAATTAGGATGTCATTCTTAATCTATGATAAGACATTGTTGGATCACTGTTTTACCTGTTGGTAAATGATGATAATGTGGTCGAGTGTGGTAAACATGCCAGGTCTAGAACTTTGGAGAGACACCACCGCTTGCCGATTTGCTGTTCTAAACTTACAATAATAATAGCCAGTAGCTGATGCCATATAGTTTTAATTATATTATACTACGTACAGTATATCATGAGCCTTTCTACCGGTCTTTTATCTCTAAAACAGAGGTCTTAGCAAGTGGTCATGTCAAAACTTTGTTAGTGTACTATACGTACACAATGCATTTGTACGTTACGACACTCACAACATGTATTTGATAGTTGACAATGATATAATACTGAGTTTGAATATAATGTTATTGTATGTATATGTACAAGTGTATGTATATGCACAAGGCCTTGAGTTTAATTGTTGACAATGACATATCACTAAGTATGTATTCATACTTAGCATAAAAAAGCATTTCTGATATCTCTTTTTTTTTAGTAACGGCTTCACGATATATCAAGTACCTAATATTTAAAGTTTATTAGAGTACGATTTGGCGTGGGACACTGTCGTGTCCCAACTCCCATCACTTTTCTACACACAAAAAGGTTGCAGATCAGAATTTCAAAGCCCTAGATTGTAATATATGTAATAATATTTACTTCAATTGATCTGTAACAGCAGAAAAAAAAATTGTGTAGTTTAACCTTACAACTACAGTCATGATAATTATATTTGTTTTTATTACCGAGCCAGAAAACATCACTTATAATATAGTCATCTCACTATAGATCTTCATACTTACTGATTTTTATTCATCTGCTCACAATAACTGTGATTAGCTGGTACCATGCTGTCACCTTACTATAATAGTTTAATGTGTAATATTGGTGGATTATTAACCGTTAGTACTTAGTTAACGTGCATAAGTGTAAGAAAATCACACAAACTTGAAATACGTGATTTTTGCCTTGGCTCCAAAATTCCAATAGAAGTTCTAGTAAAGTTTCTACTACTTTACTAGGGCATAACTAGACTATGATTGGACCTAGACTTTTTTACTTTACTTTGAATGTGATTCTACTATTAAAATGAAATACACTTAAAATATATAGGTATATTAGTTATATTACTAGACACTGGCTAAATTGACAAGATTGCGAAGCCAATAAAAAAGATATCTTTGAAACCTGAAGTAGTGCCGTTTTGTCCCAGCATTCGTTTCTTTTCGTTTGTGGCTTTGTACGAGTCCCTATATTATACGACCATTAATGCACGGCCTGATAATGTACGACCAGTAATTCGCAACCAGTATTCCTTATCATGGCTTCCAATTATCAGATTGGGCAAAACGGGCCGTACATTATTGGATGTGAAACAACAACAGAGCCTGATTTTGTACAGCCAATAATGGAAAACCCTGATAATTTATATAGGTACATGGATTCGAAATATCAGGCTGAAAATGCCCGCGTCGCCAATTATTGCCTGTACAAATTCGTTCCGTATCGTTAATGTACGGCCTATAATGTACAGCCAATAATTCATGTAAATGGCTTCCAAATATCAAGGTGTGCTATACTGGCTGCGTAAAATCAGTCTGTGCCGATATTGTACAGCCAGTATTGCACAGCCATAATTGGAAGCCAACCATAGACAAACACATACTGTCTATGTGATGCCTCGTTTGTTTAGGCGAGTTGCTAGGAAAAGTTAACACAGACTATTAAAAAATTAAATATACGAACCCTATAACCTAAGAACATTAAAAACATTTGCTTCTCTGTGGTATTTATAAAAGTGGCTGCAAGTTTAGACTCGCGCTTTGTATTGCCGCAATTAGCTGCGGCAAAACAAAGCGCGAGCCGAGCGAGCGAAGCAAGTGTGCCGCGGCAGCGGCCGGCGAAACGTTCAAAACTACTGGGTGCACTACTGGGAAACATTCACATCACACACACAATCACAACCAAAACCAGAAACACAAGTTTTCCTTGAGTAGAAAACATGTGTTCCCGCCGGGAATCGAACCCGATACCCGGCGGGTATCGGGTTCGATCCCCTGCTTACAGGGCGAACGCTCACCCAACTTGGCCAACGGGCAATTCAATATACAAACAAACAACATCACACTCACAGCCCTACACTTAGTTCAAAGACTTGTATCGTGGGTGCCGGAAAACATTCACATCACACAGACATTACACCCAGAACCAGAAGCACAAATATCCCTTGGGAAGTAATTTATGGTCCTGCCAGGAATCGAACCCAGGACCCACGGCGCTTAGGGCGGACAACTGTCAACTGCGCCAACTGGGTCGTCACGTAATATAAACCAAAAATTCTTACGCTTTTCTTACTGGATCATCCAAACGAGGCTTTGACTTTGACATTCGTATGTACACGAATTATCGGCCGTGCATTATTGGCTGTACATTATCAGCTCGTGCTAATATTTTTCGACCTGTATTGTACGGCCAGTATTGCATGACCTGATATTTCATGTACATTGATATCAAATATTGGTTGCGGTTTCTTGGTTGCGTATTATCGGCTATAAAAAATCCGTGTTGTAATTCCGACCTATAATTCGTGTACAAATAAATGTCAAATTCAAAGCGTCGTTTGGATGATCCAGTAATTTCAAGAGGGCAAGGACCTTCCTCCCATATTTATTTTCTTTTAATAACTTAGTTTTGTGCGCTTCACCGACCGCTGCCGCGGCACGCTCGCTTCGCTCCCTTTTTTTCATTTATACTCGATAGGCAAGCATTTGACCATTATTTCGGACCGGAGATGTAGCATGCTTGCCTAGAAGATACCTATTCACTCTTGACTTGAAAAGTCCCAGATTACATCGTTCAGGGAACTAAGACGCGGGCAATTAATTTCACTCCTTCGCAGTACGGATGACAAATTTAGAAGCAAAACGCTTCGAGCGAACCTGAGGTATGTCAACCATAAATGGATGACGTTTGCCATTTTGTGTTGTCGTTAGATGGTAAAACGGGCTTGGGGGAATTAACTCGTGTAATTCCTGCCCACACTCGCCAAAATGTAACCGATAGGTTTGCGACCTTACGTCGGTGACCGAGACTCTGCAATTTGGACTCAATTAGCTTATCATCGCCAAAGAGTCTTTTTGCTCGTCGGTCGATGGACTCAAGAGCTTCAAGCTGGTACTTGGCTGATCCATCCTACATTTTGCCGCAGTACTCCATACACGATAGGACTTGAGCTTGGACAGCTTCTTAATTTATATTAAGAAGCTGTCCCAGCGATGTGAAGCGGTGTGATGTATTGCCTAACCTTTGCGAGGATACTCAGTTTCTTTGCGGCCAGCTGAGCTTTGGCTTCAATGAAGGCGCCGAAGTTAAGATTAGAACACAAGGAAACGCCAAGAAGCTCGAGTTTATTTCCTACCGGTATTGGCACATCTCGAAAGGTCGGAGATAGGAGGAAAGGTCTCCGTTTTGCGGAGAAAAGACACGCTTGTGTTTTAGGTGCGTTAAACTGAACTAAATTGGCACCGCCCTTTGGGGCGATGCCAGTTTAGTTCAGTTTAGCGCACAACAAGCTCTCAATTAAATCGGTCAATCATATCCTCTCTAAGTGACTGGACTTGTACCTCACCAGCTCGTGCTTTGGATACATAACTTTCAACAACAGTGCTAACATCTGCATACCCAAAGATACCGTTTTTAAGCAGATTGTTGATGTGGAGCAGAAAAAGTGTAGCCGAAAGAAATGATGCTTAAGGTACCCCGGCATTAATAGCCATTAGATCGGACAAACAGCTGTTAACAACCACTCGAACCGATCGTTCTCTCAAGAAGTCAGAAATCCAAATACATAAAACGGGAGGTAAACCATAGGCTGGAAGCTTACCAATAAGGCTGTCGTGCCAAACCCTGTCAAAAGCCATGGAAATGTCAAGCGAGACTGCAAGTGATTCGCCGTGTTTTTCCAAAGCCTCGCTCCATATGTGAGCATGTGCAAGAAGGTCTCCTGTTGACCGGTTCTGGCGAAACCCATATTACCGGTCATTCGCTTTAGGATATCCTACGAGCTTTTTATTCAGTAAACGTTCCATTGTCTTACAGATAATGGACGAAACTGAGAGGGGCCTGCGGCTCGCGCTTTGTTTTGGTTTGTTTGTCTTTAACCTAGACTTGCAGCCACTTTTATAAAGACCACAGGGAAGCAAATGTTTTTAATGTTCTTAGGTTAGAACTTTTTAATTGTCTGTGCCATCACTTTCTAGCGACTCGCCTAAACAAACGAGGCATCGCATAGAGAGTATAATATGTTTGTCTATGGTTGGCTTCCCATTATTGGCTGTGCAATACTGGCCGTACAATATCGACACGGAGTGATTTTACGCAGCCAGTATAGCACGAACAGTTACGGACCGATTTTGTATAGGCAATAATTGACGACACGGGAATGCACGTCTTAATATATCGAATTCATGTACATGAATTATCAGAGTGTACATTATTGGCTGTACAAAATCAGGCCGTGAAATATCGGGTCGTACACCGTCTCCCCTTTGTACATAACCCATCGAGATAGGAGACAAACCTACGGCAAAATCCTTGACATAACCACAGAGTATTCTATATCATACAGGAAATACTAAAACAAAAAAAAAATTGCTCAATAAACCAGACATAATACAATCACTACGTTTTACGATGGCACAATAATCAAAAACAGAAACTCTAAATATAATGATACCACCCGAAGAAACGCCAGGTTACATCTTATCACACCAAACATTCCGGAGAATGAGCATAATCCCAATAATCTAACAGCTAACTTGGGTGCAATCTTCAAATCAAAAGTATACGCTAAATGTCCAGGATAGCTCACAAACTCTGTGAAGAAATTGTGGACTGCCCACAATTGCATTCTTCCTCTTCCAGAAACAGAGATAACCCAATACCTTCGCAAAGATATAGTAACCCACGGACAATAATTGCTGGCAAAAATAATGATAAATCTGCCCACCGCATTGTAGTTCAAAGAAAGAAAGAACCCAGTAAACTATCTCGAACTGATATGAGTAGAAGCCGGATCACGTTTAAATCCATAGAATCTATACACAAAGCATTTAGAGAGAAATCAGTGAATACGTTGCTGACTGGCCCGCTACGATGTGATAACAACTCCGTGACTGTGGTACGCAAGCGTGACAAATGTTGTTGCAAATGCACCTCAAACAAAAACTCTCTTGGAAAAGGGAGTGAAAAGTTGATACAAACACATGATAATAAAATATTCTCGATGGATAAAGCATGTGCCCAGATTGTAGAGACAGCATCGTGCGGAACACAAATTTTTGACAAATTGAGCACCCTTAAGCCGTGTAACCAAAGCAGACATGGAATTATGAAACCCATTCGAGATATGAATCCAGAACTACCCACAATGAAACAATCTGATATAAGACAATTGTACTTGAGAAATGCAGACATCAGACAGACATTGAGTCACGAAAACTCTGCAGAAACAGGCTTGGATAAACCACACATGAAGCAATCCAAATGTAGGCAAGAAGATTTATCGAAAACCAACTACAGACGGGCAAACTCGAGACAAACTGATTTAGACCTAAAAGATTCGATAGATCTAGACTTGGATAAGCTTGATTCAAAGAGAATGAAATTAAATCAAACAGATAGAGATCTAGACTTGAATATGGTAGAATCTAAGAAAGTGAAATTAAATCAAATAGATAGAGATCTAGACTTGAATAAGGTAGAAGCTAAGAGAGTAAAATTAAATGAAACAGATAGAGATCTAGACTTGGATAAGCCAGACTCAAAGAGAGCGCAATTAAAACAAATGGATTTGAAAATTGAAGACTCAAGACGAGAAGATATAAGATCATACTTGAGACAGTCAAGAGATTCGAGACATGAAGATTCAAGGCAGCCTAGAAATTTAATGCGTACAGGCTCGAGCAATATACCAAACTTTAAAAATGCGCCGTCAAACGATATGCCAAATGCTTTGAACTATATGGGGGCCAGACGGTGGGCCTTATCGCAATATTATCCAACGAGAGGACCAGACTTCTAAACTTGTGTTTTTTATTTAAATAAAATCTATACAGCTTTTTATATGAAATTAAATGTTTACCTATTTTCTAGATCAAGCCCTCGGAGTCAGGGCTAAACATACTTCAAAATTTGCTAGGCGACGCGCTTGCTAAACGTAATATGTTTCGCCTAAACCGTATTTCAGATAAGCAATCAATACGCTCATATATTTTAGACAGCAGGAAAATGTATTATAGTTGTTTATTAGACGGTTACACTACCACTTGAACATTCAATAATTAAACGCAAGCAAAGCTGAAAAAAAACTAACTTCAACGATTTATTTTCGGAACCCTTGATCATATTGAATTAATTACAAACGCAATATTGAGGATAACTCAAAAACTACTGTTCGTGTTTCTGGTTCTAATTGTGTGTGAAATGACAATATTTCTATATATATATAATTATTCCTTTCTAATATTTTTTTTACTATAGTAATTTATTTTCTATTTACGAATACCAACTCATAAACGAATAATACTCATAAACAAGTATGAGGTACAGTCGGTAATAAAAATGCTTTTGCAATGCATGTAAGAACATGTTTCACAATGCCAATTCAGGATTTTTTTGTCTCAAAAATATTTATAAAGTTTGTTTCTTCTTTTTTATTCTTAAGTAACACATACATCAATTTCTTTACTTGTGCGGTCAATGCAATAGTGGGAGGATATGACAATGTGTTAGCGCTTTACATAAAGGTACGTACGAAATCGACGCAGATGGAGTCCCTGGGAACCTACCTTTGGCTTTAAAGTTGCTACTACAAATTTTACTTAAATCCTGTATAAACTACAAATACTAAAAACAAACAAGTTATAATTAAAAAATAGCAAATAACCACAGTTAACTACTACTACTAACTATTGCAGCAAAAACCAACATTCACCAACCAAAGCCGCCTATGTTGGCAACTTTTTTCGGCGGGTTAGTTGGCGGCTTCACTCATAATCATTGCAAGTCGGAAACCTTTGTTGGCGGCTCGAGATGAGGAACTTTTTTGGCAGTTAGTTATTAGTGTAAGTAGTGGGTGGATTATTTTGCAGTATCCGCCAGGGGCAGTACCACACCATTGCCAGACATTCAACCGCCGAACAGTAGTGCACTAACGTTACTGTTTCGGAATGAAGGGAAAAACGGATTCAACATCTAATATCTCAGGTTGACGCGCGCAGTTCCTTGCCGCACATGATTTTAACTTTTTATTTTGATTTTTTATTTAAGTTCATAACTTTGGGTAGCACTGAACGCAAGCGTGACGCTTACCATCGGCGAGTGACTTGCTAGTCTAGTAACTCAATACCTAATATAAAAATATAAATGAAGTGATTGCCGCGTGTCGAAAGACGTATCATATAACTTGTGTGCTGTATCTGCTTGTTTTAGTTCGGGCGAAATAAAACACGCAGATTAATGTATTTATGTGCTTTCGTCGTTTTTATAAAACTACCCTCTTACCAAGATCTAACTATGTACTTCATTCCCTTTGGAAGCGCAGCCATAATTATGAAACCTGCTTACACAATTTCACGAGAATCAGTTGAGCAATGCGACCTGCAGACGAGAACAGCTAGACATCCGGACATACGAAAGCATTTGGTCCAAGCTGAAACGAAGATACTTCTGTACATCGCGTCGGTATACTATTAATTATTTTGTGCTTTTGTGTCATTTTTATAAATCTACCCGCTAACCAAGATCTAACTACTTAATTTCCCCTTGGCAACGCAGCCAATTTTACATTAGGTACTATTCGTTTGCTCCGAACTGAGATCTCACGCCTAAATTTTTTCTCATAGAGAAAAACTTTTGAGGTTACTTGCTTATAACTTTTTTCTATATGATAATTGTATTGTTTGATTTCTGTACTTGTTGTTCAAGTACAGGATATAACGGATATTATACGTAAGTTTCAGTGTGAAGCCGTTTTTGAGATAGACCTCGGGACAAAATAGGTCTACAAGCAGTGAGTGGCCTACCAAATAATATTTTCCAACAATAATTTTTTTAAACCGGTTTCGTACTATCGTCGGTGATACTTCAATACCGCTTATGAGCACTTTGTAAATACCGCGTATCTACATTTTCCAAATTTTACAGGAGGAAGAAAAAACTTTATATTTCAACAGTTTCTCGATGTTTTTTTGACTGAACTCTTTAGTGACATCTCTGAGTACTTACTTTATAAGTATGGTAAAGATAATTATCCCTAAACCCCCTAGATTGCAAATTAAGTCACTTTCGCGGTATTGAATTTCTAAAATGTATTTTTTTTGGCATAATCACAGCAGATACGTAGATTTGTAAAACAGATGTTTAGAAATCAGTTCTTTATTTGGTTTAGGAATTACAAATATAAATCAATAAAAAAATTAAATATAACATTCTACAAACTTCTGTGAAATAACATTGTTATATAAACTAATAAAAAAAACCATGAACTTCTGCTCAATATATCAAAGTAAGTAAATTAAACATAACAAAAACTTATTACAATGTTTGAACTTCTCAAAAATTACAACATAGGTATTAACTCAAGCATACCTCATAAGTTTAGTTTAGATTTGACATAGTCTTTAGGTCTAGAAGAGAGATCAAAGTTAACATTTCAATTATATTATCAAAAACACAAGAATAATATTTCGCTTATTACAATATCTTAAATCTACGAAATCGAACTCTAATCAGTCATAATAATCACAGCAATATAAAAAAATTATAATAATCACAAACTTTTTACTTCAGTTTAAATTCGACATAGTCTTTACGTCTCTAGAGATCAAAGTTAACGTTCAATTATTATAAAAAAAACGACAATAATATTTCTCTTATTACAATATCTTAAATCTACGAAATTGAACTCTAATCAGTCGTAATAATCACAGCAATATAAATAGTTATAATAATCACAATATTACTTAAAAGGTAAATTATTGTAGAATTCGTGGCAATCACTCGGTATGACACTTTTAAGTTCTTGTAGATGATCATACTTTGTCTTCGATATAGCTTGTCTTGAATGGTAAAGTTGGGGCACGTGGTCAATTAAAGATGATACTTTCTTGGGTCTTCGAGGCAAAGGAGTAAAATCTTCTGAAAAGTTAAGTTTGTAGAAAATTGTGCCATCAGGATTGTATCTTAAAACTCTTACATCCACCACACAGTGATCACCTGCTCCTCGCCCGGGTCTGATAGAATCGTAAACCTGATAGTCTTTAGCAGCAAAATCTTTGAAAAAGGTATAGTCAGGTGTATAAACTTCGTAGGGGTTCGGAGCCCTCCTGGCTTCTCTTGTGATGGTGGCGTATTGTGAAGGTAGGAAAATTTCGCGATTCTTCATCTTTCTCTCAATTATCGAGTGCACTGAATCGACCTCCATCTGTGTGTGACCTTTTTCCAGGTACTTTTGTGTGATCGTTACATTTCTAGCCATTGCTAATCGTAAAAGCGCATTAGACACGACAGAATTTCTATTTTGCGCCGTGCATCCGTCAGTAAAGATAACGACATCCTTTGGGTCATCATCTAGTAACCTGGTCACATAATCCACAAAAAATGTTGCGTATGTTGACGATTTTAAATCACAAGCTGTTTCGTCGAATCAATAACAAGTGGCTGTGTTATTTCCTAGGTTGTAGACGGAAAAATTGTGAACTGCAAGTTTCGTCTTGAAATACAGAGCGCTGGCATTTAAGAAAGGACATAGCTTTACAGCCTGAAGATCTGCTGTTATGACATGTATTGTCCCTTTTTGTGCAGCTTCTTTATCAGAATTCTTTTCTTTTCTAGCCATTTCTTTTGTCTCGGTGTGTTTCTTATACTCTGCATCCGACAAATTGCCCACTTTATGAGCACTGCACAAGTCACACGCATCTTTTTTCGGTGGAAAAATACCTACATTCTCCTGTAATAGAACATCCTCGAATAGCTTCCTAGATGCAGTAGGATCGTTTCGTGATTGTGAATATTCCACATAAAGTCGGTATAATTGTGATTTGGTTTGAATGAGTGGCTCCAAGTATAGTTTCGAAGTGGATTGTCTGCAGTAATGCGATGGAAGTTTCGGCAACGCGTTCAGGTATTTTTGTACTAATTCTTTTTTGGATACTTTGACTCCGACATCCTCTCTTTGCACAGATGTGGTCTCAACAGTTTCTGTCTTGTCTCCCAGCCAGTATCGTACAGTCCATTCTCTAATACCTAATGTTTCAAGGAATGTCTTGAAGCAAACTCTTTCTTTTTTATTGTTCACTTTCAGGTAATAAATTTTAGAGTCACTTCGCCTTGAATTAGAATTTTTGGTTTTTCTTTTAGTAGGTTTTTTGTCAATCATTGAGCATACACATATTTTCTTTTCTACCCAACTCATTTTCCAATATGTATCAAAAATGTTTTTTCTATCTTCTTCTGTTAATTTAGAGCAGTACATACTTTTACCGCTGAAACATCGCCTTGACATACACAAGGGGCCCATCATTCTTGCTGGTTTTGATTCATTTTGAACATATTTAGAGCCAACTTTTTTAAATCCAACATATTCTTTGCCCAACATCCTCTGTCGCTTATTTTTTTGTCTTTGCCAATTATTAGGATTGCCTTTACGTTTCCTCTGGTTCATATTTTTATCTCTTTCTTCCATGTCTCTTTCAGGAAACCATTCGGTATTATCTGGTGATAAAGGTTGCAAATCTGTGATTTCGGATAGTGGGACAAAAGATGGATCAGCCACAGTATCATCTGACGAAAAGTCACCAATACTTGTTTGCTGTACTATATTAACATTGGCGTCGATGTGGTTAGGATTGTTGATGTTTTCTTTAAATGCTATTAGCTCTGGTCCGTAAACTATTGTCAGTGTATCTAACTCCGATGTCACGTTTATGAAGTCATCGCAGTGTGAGATTTTTTCTACTTCTTTGAGAGGTGGCGAGGGGGACTGCAGCAACTTTTGTTTTTCCTGATTATTTAATATTTTCTTTCTTTTTCCCAGTAATATCTTTCGTCTTTCGTACAAATCTTGAAGAGTAACGACGTTTTCGTTAATATCAGCATTTTCATCTTCGAACATGATGACAAGTTTTATTCTTGATGGTTAATTCTTCTTGATATTCTATTACTCATCTGAAATTAAAGAAATGGTAGGTAGGTGAGGTAGTTATAGTAATAAGAGTGTGTGTGACCCGAAAGGGGGATGTGTGTGTTTGTTTGTTTGGTGTGTTTGTGTATGCGTGTGTAGAAATATAGGGAGAGAGATCAAAGTTCACTACTTTGTTGTATTCGTATCATATTAGTGAGTAGTTAATTAAGTAGGTAGGTACTTGAGTAAAATTTGGGGGGAAATACAGGCCATAAATAATTTCTATCAAATAATAATAAATTGGAAACTAAGGGTTTTGCATAGCGTTATGTCAATATTTTTTAACTCATAAGTATTTATTGCAATACCGCGAAAACGGCGTTGTTATACCAAACTTTTCTAGTGCAATACCGCGTAACTACTTTGAACAATAAAAACAGTCAAGTTATCCATCTAGCAAAAGAGCCGCACAAAATACTAATAGTATTATGTAAATAAGGCATTAAAGAAATGATATAAATAAACACAATATACTAACCTGCCGGATAATCCCAGGAAATCATTTTTTTCGAAGCACTCACTCCACACGTTGCGAAATGGTTGAAGAAAATGTAAATACGCGGTATTGCTGCCAAACTTGCGTGAACAACCGTTACGCGGTATTGTTTTGACAGCAAAACGGGCATATCTTATTGGCTATTAGAGATCGTGTGACATCTATCACGAGCGAATCAGCGTGAGGAATCTGTTGGCGCGATAATTCAATTTCGCTACTTTTGCAGATACGCGGTATTAACAAAGTGCTCATAAGCGGTATTGAAGTATCACCGACGCTATACTTTTCAACGATACCCCACAAGGGTAGATAAAAAAATATTTTGCTCTGCACTTACAAGTATGGGAGCCCCCATAATATTTTCATTTAAGTATATAATATTAAATATTATCTGGCTTTGGGCCGTAGTTTTACATATTCTACGAGAATTTGAAGTCATTCGCCTATATGGTTAAACGCTAGACTAGATGCCTCTGACAGACGTACGGACGGACAAAATGCTGAACGACCCAAGTCAACTTGGAGATCTCGCTTCGCTCAATGAATAATAATTATTGTTAAGCTGAAGATGTTTTTTACGAATCTCCGCCATTTAAACAATAAATACTGAATCGTCAAAAAAATCCATAATATATAATTATCGAACCTGCCACCTGATTCAGAACCATACGATATTTCAGTTATCGTAGGATTCGATTAGTTATCGTACTAAAAAAAAAAACGATTCGGTAACTTACCGAAACGTTCTGTATCAGGGGGCAGTTCCTAAAAATTCACGAGAATCGGTTGAGAAATGCGACTTGTAGTGAACAGCCGGACATCCGGACATACACAAGCATTTTTGCCGAAGCTTAAACGGAGACGTTTTGCTCGCACTACACGCTCGCTCGGTCAATAAATACGAAAGTTTGTGCGTGTTTGTCCCCTCTTCACGCTGCAACGGCTAAACCGATTTGAATGAAACTTGGAACGTTCATAGCTTATCCAGGATTAACAGTGAGGCTACTTTTCAATTTGTTAACTTACCAAAGGCGCGGGCGCAATCGACAATTTATTTTTAGAATGTCAGATAAAAAAACAAAACTACTGACGTGATAGCTCACTATCATATCACCTGTTAGTAAACAATGTGGTCAGGGATGGTAATTACTCTAGGCCTAGAATACTAATATTCTTTTATTATGAAAGAATTAAGTTGATAGTATTAAAAATGATTAATATTAATATGTATACAATATCATAGCAGCACTATTGCAAATCTAAATATTACAAGACATCACGAGAAACTATTGCTTTTTTTAATATTTCTTTAATAGCTAACACTTATAACATTAGATATGTTTCTATGAATGATAATTTGATTTTATTTTAACAGTAGCAATGGCAAAATTTTCAATCAATAAATGCATTCTAAAGTTGGCAATGTTATACAAGAAATATTATAATTATTAATTACTGCACTCGTCATTATAAATTATGGATACAATATTGCCAATATAGTGTTGGTCTAGGTCTAGTATCTTAACCCTTAATTGCTCACATAGGTGTGTTTTACCCTATATCATTTTAAAAGATTTATCTCTGAAAATTTACAAGTGATAACATTTTCTTCTACTCATTGCCTTCTAGAGCTGGCCAATTACTTTTACAGTAAAATGTCATGTATACCCAAAACGGGAAAAGGCCACAGCCTGTACGTACTATTATATATCTAGTTTAGGTAATATCTCGGGACTTAATCGTGCTAAAAAACTATTTTTATTTACCTCGACATTTTGGCCAAGTTGCATTGGCCATGGTCTCGAGAAAGGTCGAAGTAAATAAAAATAGTTTTTTAGCGCGATTAAGTCCCGAGATACTATATATCATCGCATATATTATGTTACTTGTCAAATATGTGACGTACCAAACTAGTTTCTATTTAAACAATAGTTATTATTACATGCTAGATTTGTTGAAAAAGGGTTTAACACTTTAATAAGTCTATAGATTATATTATCAGTAATAAAAGTCTGATATTGGGATTATATTAGTTGTTAATTTCCTGAAAATAATTTTGGGTGTGAAACACCTCATGCATGTACATACATATTTTTTTTATGCAAACAATAAGTAAATAAGGTTTCAGCAGACAATGTGTTAAGAATCGATACATGATGGGCTCTATTTGTTCAAACTGTTATACCAATTATTACTTTTAAACAATTCCAGGTATTTTTCATAAAGTGTTCTTTGCACTACATCTCTAACATCGGCAGAGGGGTGTTGCTGCTGTTGTAGACACAGCAAGGCTCACAAATTCTGTTGTGCAGGACTTGCAGGCGGTGGCTGCGCCTCCAAGTTCTTGATCAGCTGCGCCAACCAGTGCTTGGTTGAATTATCCTCTTGCAAACATGCAGTAAACGTAGCATCCCTCAGCTGATCTGGGAGGCACTGTCGTAACGCCTCGCGGGCTCTCGGATTATCAGATAGACGTAGATAGCAACGGACAACGTGCTTCAGCAAACGAGCTGATGGATCTTTGGCAAGGGACAGAACCATTTTCCCCAATATCATAGCTACATGTGAGAATCTATCATATGTCTGGCAAATGTAGCACAAGCCACTATCATCAAGCAATATCTTCTGTAGGATGAAGGTGGCCACAGTCTTTGAGAGTTCAGATCCATTTTCCATAATGCGAAGGCACAGCGGGATGATTTCAGTAGTCAGAAGGAAGGTAATAACCTCTTGTTCATCGGTTTTGACTAATGCTCCAATGACTCCAAGACTAGTGAGGCGCAGGTACTCAAAAGGCCGTGTTTTAGAGACAGTGTGTAGAAAGGGGTACAAGAATAAAGGCACGTGAGCTTGAAGGAATGCCGAGCGTGTCTCCGGGTGGGAAGCGACGCACTGCATGAGAGCTAATGCATTACAAACTCGGTTGCTTTGATGAGCCGTCAGAGTTGGGGGTATCATCGCCACATAAATATTGGTGATTTCCTGCAGTAGCGCTGCGATTGTTCCGAAGCTGTGCCATAACATCGGTGCCAAGTCCGGCACTACCTCGCGTTTCTTACTCAGCTCCAAAAGCGCATTTTCCCGCGTCTCTGGATTACACAACTCTACTATCCAAGAGTAGATCTTTTCTCTGTCCACCGCTGCTTGTATATTCGCCGGGTTCTGCGGTACGTTCAAGTTAATCATCATCTGTACTTTTTAGGATTATCGCACTCGATTTGAGAAACACACGTAGGTAGGTATGATGTCCGGCTGAACAAATATTAAGCTGTACTATCCATAATTAGCTAATTATGAATAATATCTTTGATAGACCGAGAATAGTGCTAAGATGTACGGATAAACTGAAGTTAATGTACCAAATTACGGAAAAATAGCACGAAAATGCGAAAGCATCAAACACAAAATCCTCAATTTTCGTTTTGACAAGTTTGACACAGACAGACCACAGCCACAGAGATTAAAATGTTTCGATATGGAAAAGCAATCGTAGGTTTGTCACATGAACGTATGGTTATAGAAAAGAATAAATTCTACCCGAGCCCCGCACTTCTTCACAAGTAACTAAAAAAAATAGAATAGAATTTTATTGTATAAAACTGCGTATCTTCTTATATTATATTATTAATTATTAATAGTGAATCAACAGTCTTCCCATTTCAGGCGTACAATAATAATGATATCTTAATTTACAAAATATAGGCAATTACTATAACAAAATGTTAAAATTGCAACCCGTGTTTAATTCGAACATAGGCGCTCCTGTAGGTGTCACACGACGACGCGACGCGCGACACCGGTGACAAACTCCAAGACGCGAACGCTCACTCTTTTGAAACTTGAATTGAAATAAGATTTACTGCAACGGGCGTGGATGGCACGATTGCTTTTGTGCAATTTTTTTAACGTAGCTACTCTAATAATTATGTCAAAAGTCAGCAGTCATCAAGTGTCAAAACTATTACCGGGCTCTTTCGGGGACGTGTAGTGTGGCCAAAATAAGTAACATTTTGCGATTGTAGCAGGATATGTACGCTATGGTTCGGGGCAGCTCCATCCATGTGCTAGATTGAAGACGCTCATTGGAACGTATGACACATCAGGATTTGAAAGGTACATAAATTACTCCCATGACGTTGACTAAAAAGAACATAATTATGTGAAAATCCCTCTACAATCAAGCTGAACGACTTCTTGCGAGTCACCTTGGTTTACTTTTTACGTTAGTTCTAAAATTACCGGATCACTTCGCTAGCCCCTTTTATTTTAGCTTCTTTTTTAACTGGTTTTAACATGATTTTAACAAAATTGATAATAATAAATTTTAGGGCTTTTTTCAACTGGCAGAATAATAAAATAAGCAGACAAAAAAAATAAAATCTGGTCACACTACAACCAGGTAGAGTTAACAAATGGTGAATTAAGTTCTGTGACTGTTTTGCGGTTTGCAAAATATTTCTTCTAGTAATAATCTACTTGAAGATCTAAAATATATGCGAATCCTACATATGACTTATAAAAGTATTTTTAATGTGTATGCTATATAAGTTGTTGTTTTGAATCGATATATGGCGTGTGAAAGTGGTGAACCGAGGCTTTAGAAATTGGCGACCCACACAACTGGTTTGTATTCATTTATCTAGCCATAGTCCACGATATATTCTTCGCATTGTGTTGTATCGGCTCATATGTGCTCACAGAATTCTGCAGTAATTAATTAAAAGTTTAATTGTTCAGCCTTGTACTGAATTCGTGGTACATTATCTACCGTAGTTGATTCATCGCACTGACGCCATGTCCGACTATAATTAACCATTATAAACAATCATCCAACTAAATTACAGTGTTTATTACGCGCAGGGTACCAGGAATACTCATTTCGACCAGATGTGCCCATTTACTGTACAGATCAGGGTTTTTATATTATGTATTTTAAATAACTTTGGAAGACTGTTACAGAATGATAACAAGGTCTACACATGAGATTACAACTATATCATTTGCTAATGTTCTCTCCCTAAGGGAAATTTGTTTTGTATCTGGGTATGATTGTGTTTATGATGTGAATATATCCAGCACTCACATAATCACTCGGTGTGAGTGTGTGGTCTGTAAGTTTGAAAATGTTTGCATTAGTATTTTGTTTAATAGCAACATTTTATTTTCTATATACTTTACCTAAAGAGAACAATATTACTCAAACTGTCCTGAAGGTTAATGGTATCATAATGCTCGATATGCCATTTAGAGTATGTCATGTTTACTTGGCGAAAATATCAACATCTGGCATTTCAACACGGAGACAATAGGTTGGCGAATATATACAGACCTCTGTACAGTAGTGTAGGTGTAGCTATTCAGTATAGCTTTTCATTATGTGAGAGTTGAAGTGTGAAGAGATATGTAAAGTTTTTTCTGCATTGAATTAAACAAAAGGCTGAGGATTGGTCATAAACATTCTTGCGTAATCTTATCCATATACAGTAGGTGCTCAGAAATCCGAATCTAGCCAATCCAAGACACCCAGTAGTCTGGGACTTAGCAACTCTGGTGACCTACTCTATAATCAGGTAGTTCACCAAATGCCAAATTACAGGGAGAGTGTATATGCATTGTTCATGTAATTGTAATGTAAAACATAATGTCTTTATTGCTTAAGTAAACAATGTTGCCAATTTTATTCTATAGCTTATAGAATAGCTAGCGGATCTTAATTTTATTGCAAATTTTAGAATAGATTTTTTGACTTGGTTGTGAAGTATGACTGTATTTCAGTATGAATCACACCCTATGACTATGAAATATTAATTAAATACAAGCTTAAGCCTGTCTTGGATTTGAAAATATAACCTGATTGGTTTTTAGGATTGGTGATGTGACGGCTTCATTTGGGAAGGAATATTTAGGTATCTATTTAAAGTGGTGATTTTTTTTCTTTTCACCA
This sequence comes from Lomographa bimaculata, assembly GCA_948107665.1. Classification (NCBI taxonomy): domain Eukaryota; kingdom Metazoa; phylum Arthropoda; class Insecta; order Lepidoptera; family Geometridae; genus Lomographa; species Lomographa bimaculata. The sequence continues at coordinate 7,127,227 of OX403604.1, read as the reverse complement.
GAACTATGGAGGTGTCGCACACCCTGACACTGAATGAGACGGCTCTTCAGCAGCTGCCGGACGATAAGAAGCCGCACTTCATATTCGAGTGGCTTAGATTCCTTGACAAAGTATTGGTCGCTGCTGGAAAGGTAATATTCAGTTTTTTGGTGCAGTAATGTGAGCAATCAAAATAGCAAAAGGAAATTTAAGCCAGTTTTTAGTCAACCTTGAGCCAAAAAGAGACGATAAAAGCTGCACTTCAGGCTTTAGTGGCTCAGATTCCTTAAGAGAAGGTCGCTGGAAATGTAAAATGTAGTATTTATTGCAAGTTTAATTAATGAGTAACTATTAAGCCCTTTCTAGTCACCCTTGATCCAAAAAGGCTTAGATTCCTTGACGAAATGTTGGACGCTGCTGAAAAGGAAAAACTTAGTTTTTGTTGCAATAGATTGCAAGTTTTTTTTGTAAGCAAATGAAAATTCAACCGATTTTTAGTCACCCTTGACCCAAAAAGAGACAATAAAAGCCGTACTTCATATTTCTTACAGGCGGACATAAAAAGCTGTCAACAGAAACTAGTTGCCCAACTAGTAAACTTGCTCCGGGAAAACCTTGGAGCGCCCGCGAGGCGTTTGCTTGCAAGATGTCTCGCCACATTGTTCTCGGTCGGGGACACATTTCTTTTATTCGACACTGTCAACAAATGCAATGATATCATCAAAGTGAAGGATGACTCGCCTTCTTATTTACCCACTCGATTGTAAGTGGATAGGAAACAATCAGTAACCTCAATATTTTCAGCAATTCTATTGCACTATTCAAACTCAAAATATTGAGAAATAAATGCTTAAATGCTTTTACAAAGTTACTGTAATTATTTTGAGTATTCTTACAAAGAGTAATTATTTTCATTGATTTAATTGATATTAACAAAGTGTATTAAATTGTCAATGAGACGCAAAATGATTTTCATGATGGTTGTTTGCATCTGGTGCCAACCAAACTGTACCAAACTTTGGTACTTAGTTATAGAATTGGTTGCCATGTAAAGTTGTCAAATTCTTTAAAAATTTTGTGTCCTTTTTTTAGGGCGGCGATATGTTGCCTGGGTGGCATGTATGAGAAACTCGGCAGGATGATGGGAAGGTCCTACGAGGAAACTGTGACAACCCTGGTGAGGTCTCTGAAGAGTGCCGAATCGCAAACTAGGCTCGAAATTATGAACACACTCGAAAAGGTAACAATTCTGCAGTTTAGTTTTCACCCGCCTTTTAATGGGTTCATTCTTCTTCTCATTTGATGGGTGCCATCAATACAAAGTCTCCTTTGCAAAAGCCAGGGCATCTTTTTTTTTATGCTAAATAGGCAAGCATTTGACCATTATTTCATCTGATGGAAATGCGGCCGAAGATGTGATATGCTTTCCTAGAAGATACCTATTCACTCTTGATTTGAAGACTCCCAGATTATACCTCTCGGGAACAATGATTTCCATTCCTTCACTGTACATTTGATGAACGTAGAAGCAAAATGCCTTGAGCGAACTGGAGTTATGTCAACAGCAGAAGTACAACTTATGAAGCATAGTTGTTCGATGAGTTAATTTTTTGGTGATAGGTAGATGTAAAGGCATTTTCTAATTCTTGCCTGAATAAAAACAAAAAGTCACTGAATAAGAATTTCTATTTAAGATGTTCCGCACATGGTAGTGACTAGTAAATGGTATTATGTATCACTCAGCGGAAAATACAGATTACTAACTCATATGATTCAATTGTTTAAAAACTGTAATTACTCATAAACTTGCTTCATTACATTTTACGACAGTACAATTTGACGGTAGACAACGACTACTCGGCTCCCCATCGTCCCACCGTTCCGTCGCTACGTCAGATAGCGCGATCGAGAGTAATGACATTCGGCCATCCGACCTAATGCGACCTCCCGACTGAACTAGTCTTGCCTAATAATTTCAATTGATCTGTTACATTAGAAGGAAATTGTTATTGATTAGTTTTACTTACTATTATTGTTGTAAAAATAACTATTGTTTGTAGATATGCGTAGGCATGGGCACGGCCGCCCCGGCCGCTGTTCGCGAAGTATCGAGAGCGGCGCGAACAGCGCTCATGTCCGACCGAGCCTCGCCGGTGAGAGCTGCCGCTGCGAATACGCTGCGTCACATCCTACCGCTGATAAAGCTGACGCCGGCCGATCTAGATGCCATCGCAGCGGCGTGCTTACGAGCCGCTCACCCTAGCGACTATTCTCTTAGGTCAGTCTTAAGAGTGTATTCTTGGGTCTCCCCAATTAGAACGCACGCAGTAATTATCTTACGTAAATTCTTACGTTTCAGATGTGCCATAGCTGACCTCTTGGGGACCTTGATAGCAACAACACAAGCTGGGGAAGTCACCAATCTGAATAATAAAATGAAATTAGGTGCACAGTCAGGTATATATATTTTTTTATTAACTACCCCATGTGACCTATCTGGAAAACGGCTGCTTCGATTTTCACCAAACAACTATACCTAAGAACACTCTCGATCAAGAGTTTCATATAAAAAATCAAAATCAAAATCGGTTTTGGAGCTACAATGTTACAAACAGACACACGTTAAAGTTATAAAACACTATTTTTGCATCGGTAATTAAAATATAAATATTCGACTTTTTGAAGATCTCCTTAACTAAGTTGTTTCAAAATGTTCTGTGTTCCAGTGCAACAGAACAAAAAAGACCCTCCAAAGAATGTAGTATCACTTGATGAAGCGCTAAACCTTCTAATGGGGGCATTCCTTAGAGGAGGTACTTCTTTCCTTAAAGGAGAGATCATCAAGTCAGGATCGGGAGTCAATAGGGAAGTTCGCGTCTGTGTTACAAATGTAAGTACCTTTTTTATGTCTGCGCGAAAGCTGCTTGTGCATGAGTGTAGGCAAATTATGCAAAGTTAATCGTAATTTATGTTTTAAAACCAAAAGCACAAAAAAAACTTGCGTTAAGTGGAACGGACCACGGGCGTGGAAATCGCATTCAATCACTGACTAAATGAATGCAGATATAAAAGATTATCTGTAACACCAATCTTGTACAATAATTTACGTTTCAGTGTCTTGTACCTCAATAGTAAGCCTCAGCTAGACGAAATTATTTAGACAAAATTATTGCATTTTTTTTATTAAAATTGATATTACAGGCATATGTAGTATTCGTACAGAACATGGGCGGCGTGTGGTTAGAGCGGAGCATGACTACTTTCTTGAATCACGTTTTGGACTTGGTTGCTAATCCTAAGGCGGCCAGTTCTCACGTCGACGCAGTTTACTCTAGGTATGTTTAAATAAGTTAATATTGAAATAAACGCTCTTCGCTTTTCACACTCTTCACTTAGATAGTGACTAACACATGTATTTGATAAAATTGCCTCTCTTTCAGAAAATGTATCAACTACATCCTACGCAATACACTCGGCAAGATGCTTGGAGAAAAAGCCCAGTCTTCTGCGTGCAGAGAAATCATACAAATTGTCATCAAGCAGATGAACAGCATAGATTTCAACCCAGAAAATGCTAAGGATTGCAATCAGGCAAGATATTCCATTGAAACTAAGTAACAACACACGTAACACTGCCGAACACACCCTTTCCCGCTCCGGTCCACTACCGCAGGAATATACTCAGTAACAATTCGCGTGACGTCAGCAAGCCCCTCTCACCAGTCGCCACTTCCGAACACACTATTCCCGCACCTCTCGACTACTGAACACACCCCTCCCGCAGCGTTCCACTACCGAACACGCCATTCCCGCACCTCTCCACTGCCGAACACACCCTTCACGCACCGCTCCACTACCGAACACACCCTTCACGCACCTCTCCACTGCCGAACACACCCTTCACGCACCGCTCCACTACCGAACACACCCTTCACGCACCGCTCCGCTACCGAACACACCCTTCCCGCACCGCTCGACTACCGAACACACCCATTCCGTACCGTTCCACTACCGAATGTGGCTACGTTAATATTACCTACCAGCCTTTCAGATTTATAGTTCAATATGTCCCATATACATGGGGATGGCAGAATGTAGCATAAGTATAAAAACTTGTAGTTTTCTTTTTCAGGAGACACTGTTCAGCCAGCATTTGCTAGTATGCGCATTAATGGAAGCCGGCGAGTTGGCGCTACAACTGGGCACTTCTGTACAGAACCTCGTTTCCGATACTTCTTTAAATATGGTCGATGCTATTTGTGCGGTAGGTGCCATTTTTACTTAATATACAAGGATTTTTTTTAACGACCTTTTGCTCTGCCCTCTGCGCCGTGGTTCCTGGGCTAAATATCAGTTGGGAGTACAATGTTCCACAAATACATTTCTTGACGTATATTTAGAAACTTCTAGAAAAAAATAACAGTGATAAATTTGTTTGAATTTAAACCTTATCACTATATCAGTTACCTTTGTAAAACATTCGCTAACTTTGTGAACATACGACTTTTATATATTTGAATGGGGAATATGTATGAGGTTTAATATACGTCAAGTATTTTTTTTAAATTATACGAATTATACCAATAACATTATTTTGTTATTTAAATGCTTTTTAAGGATTTTTAATGAATAAAAATGCATGGGAAAAATAATAATAGTAAAACGCACGCTATTGGCTGATTCGTGACGTCGCGTCGTCGCGTCGTTTACACATTTTTTAAATTCAATGATTGGTCAACTTTCCTTTACGGCCAAGATTGGATCGTTTAAATTTTCCAGATTGCTTGAACCTAATAGTAGTAGTAATGACCCCATTTTTAAATATTTATATAGATATAAAATGCAATGTTTTTTTACCGGTAATGTATTAACGTAAATCATACTAACATTAAAAAGGCAAAAGTTTGTGAGTGTGTTTATATGCTTGTTACTTCTTTATGCTCAAACGGCTGGACCGATGTTGATGAAATTTATAGGTATGGAGGTAGCTGACACCCTGGATTAACACGTAGGTTTCTTTTTGTCCCGGAATTCTTGCAGGTCCGGGACCAACGCGGTTAAAACCGCTGGGCGCAGCTAGTAATCCAATAAAATAAATTATATGAGTTATTCCGTTTTAGTTTACGTAGTGCCGTTTTTGAAACGACGATCGTGTTATTTATATGTATATGTTTTTTTAAGTGACGATCGCGTATCTATGTGTATATGTAATAGAAGGTTTGTTTTATCTGTTCAGGTATTAGAGCACCCATGCGTCGCGGCCCGACTAGCTGCCGCGTGGTGTATCCGATGCATATGCGTCGCGCTCCCCTCTCAAATCACCCCCCTTTTGGACAAATGCGTCGATGCACTCGACGCGGCCAGACCTACTCCCCATCATATATCTGGTAAGATCGAGTCTAGTTTTTTTAACCTATACGCAGTGTCAAGTAATGATAAATATTTCAAGTTTATAATTTATTAATTAATATATAATTTGGTCCAATCGGGTAAAACCCTAGTAAAGTAAAAACTTTACTAGAATTACTGTTAGAGTTTTAGACCAAAAGAGCGAAAACAAAAATCACTGCATTAGTTTATATATTTCAAGGAAAAATCTACTTGAATAATCTTCGTTACTTAGATTCGTTACATCAGTTCTGGTCAATTAATAATAGATATCGGAGCTAAAGAATACGTCGCTTCAATATTGTAAAAAAACAGTGTCTATGAAGTATATTATCTATGCTTAAATTAAATGTAAATAATTGTGGAACTTCATAAATAAATAAAAAATCAATTTATTCCCAAAAAATAACACATTACAACATAAAAACACATTTACATCAAAATTTTACAAGTATTAGACAGACCGCTTCAGTCTGAGGGACAAGGTTAGTCTATTGTGAAAACTAATCTTACCAAAGTCAAGACTGAAACGGTCGCATCTATCAGTGCAGTTTAGAGCAATAGGAGTAGATTCAGCATGTGCTGCAAGTACATGCGTGCATAGACTCGCACCGTTTCTCAATTTAGTCCTGTTCTCGGTTAAGATGTTCGCCGAGGTAGTGTCACAAAAGCGGGTTTACGAATTGACACATCAAAAAAAAAATTGATTGTCTGTTAAGTCGGTTTACGGACGATAGTTTTACGTGAGAATGTCATAAGACGAACGCTTGGCCGATCGTGCCTCTCTATCGCTTGTTCCGCGCTCTCGCATGCACGTTCAGGCTCAGGCGGAACGTGACACTTTTTCTTGAGTGCAGCCGGTGTTCATCGATTTATAAGACGTTATCATGTCAAAAATAAATAAAACAGTTACTCTTAAGTTACTAAACGTTTATTCTTCTAAATACGATCACAAAATTAAAATAATTATTATATGAAAAAACAAAAACAATGCGGTTTTAGGTACGTACTTGAATGTATAATTAGTGTCTTCATATGAATGCTCATGTCAAAAGTAAAATAATTGTTTGGATAGAGTATAATATTGAACTAAATACTTAATCGAATGTCCTTTAACAGGTTACTCAGCAGCCATAGCAGCTATTCTCGGCGCGGTTCGACTTTCACCTCTAGGGGTGCCGCACGGTCGCGGGAAAATAGCCTTTAACGCGGCGGAACAACTGCTAAGATCGGCTGGACAAAGCAGCAGGCTCACAGCCGCTAGGACTAACGCTGGCTGGCTGATTGTGGGGGCTATTTGTACATTGGGTGAGTAATATCCCCCCGCCGATGAAAAAATGTTCAAAGGTTCAGTATAAAACTAAAAAAATGTATTACTGTACATCAGAAACAAGAAGAAACTCTTCGACATGATACGAGTGCAATATAAGCTAGCCAAGCCTAAAATAAACAAAATCTTGCCATTATTTTTGACCTTCCTAAATATTGTAACCCTTCAATTTGTATCGTTTATTTGTTTGTGACAAACTGTTTTTGTTTCTGCCTATTGTGTGTCTTTTATGTTTTGTCACAAATAAATTATTTATATTCTATTCTTTCTATTCTAATTTCTAACGTAATTTATTTGGTCGGTTGGTTTATTTGACTTTTGCTTGCAACAATTTATTAGTGTGCGCAGTTTCTACTGACACCGTACGAAGTTTTTAGTGAGGCGGGATTGTTGCTGGAAAGGGACAGATCAACGCCAGAAACTTCTCAGAATTTTAAATTATTTAAAGATCGTTTATACGTCTGCACGGGTTGTGTTGATTTTCCCTTAGTTTAATATAAATTTATGGTTTTTCTTACAGGTGTGCCAGTCGTTCGTGGATTACTTCCCCGAATGTTGCTCTTATGGAGGAACAGTTTCCCGCGGTCTGCTAAAGAGCTGGAGTCTGAGAAAAATAGAGGCGACGCCTTTACTTGGCAGGTGAGCTTAGCGCAAAGATTTAATTAATTCATTAACATTTGAAAAAGCCGTTAGACATAACATTAAACGCGTTCACACTCCCCCACACTAAGTTCGATGACTTGTGTTGGAATTGCTTTGGACTTCTCGTTGGCTGGCGTTCGCCTTTTAAGCAGGGGTGGGGAGGTCGGGTTCGATTCCCGGCGAGAACACAAGTTTTCTCCTCAAGGAAAATTTGTGTTTCTGGTTCTGGTTGTGACTGTGTGTGTGATGTGAACGTTTCTGGCACCCACGACACAAGTCATCGAACTTAGTGTGGGGCTGTGAGTGTGAATGCGTTAACTTTAATGTGTCGTGGTTTGCGGAAACACTACACACGCGTTTAAAACCATACTAAAAACTTTTTAGATATTGTTGATACAAAAATACTAAAATCACGATTAAATATGGGGTGTGGGGGTAGGAGGGTGAAAAATACATTTAGACCTATTGTCATAACTACCAAATATTAAAAAAAACATTAAAACATATCAGAGATTAGTAAGTAATATTTTCATCATTGTACAGGTAACACTGGAAGGGCGCGCGGGGGCATTGTCAGCATTACATAGCTTGCTGATCCACTGTCCCACATTAGTCAACAACGACGATACTGCGAAACGCCTCTCTCAACCAATAGATGGCGCTATTGCTGTGCTTACTAAGTAAGTATTCTTATTACTACCTCCCTAAAAATGATGATAATTAGCAATAATGTCCTGAGTCGATATGATATCAATTATTAAAAAATGTGCACAACGCCGCTAAAGAAGTTTTCACTTCAAAATATTTTAATTTTCACGGCGACACTCGACGTAACCTTCAGTTTCCAATCGTTGTAGCGTCCACACGGTGGTACGTAGTTACGGCGGCGCTTTGAAGGCGCCCGCGGCGCTGTTGAGGCTTCGACTGTACCAGGCCTGCGGAGCCCTGGCCGGGGGCGGAGCGCCCGCCGCGCCCCTCCTGAGACTCCTGGCGGCTGAATTAGCTGGGTCGGCCGACCCGGCCGCGGGGAATGTCGCTACTGGTAAGTGCAACACCAAAGACAATATGGAATACTAGCCGTGCCCCGTGGCTTCGCCCGCTATTATCAAGTTAAAAAGTAGCTTATGTGTTAATCCTAGGTATAAGCTATGTATATTCCAAATTTCATCCAAATCCATGCAGCTGTTAAAGCGTGAAGAGGGAACAAACATACTTACACACTTGCACAAATACACACATACTTTCGGATTTATAATATTAGTAGGATACGTCATTTTAATCTTTTTAGCGATTGAATTACACATATGAAATTACTGATTTATAATTTAAATGCTTTATAACTAGGTTTTTTTTTACTATTTTACGTTTTATTATTTTAGTAAAACGCACGCTATTGGCTGACTGATTCGTGACGTCAGCTGGCGGTCAACTTTCCTTGAACTAACTAGTGATTAAATGCACGAGAAATGTAAAATAAATTTCCCATGCATTTAATCACTTCTTATTCATAAAAAATCCTATATAGTAAAACGCACGCTGTTTGAACTGATTCGTGACGTCAGCTGTCGGTCAACTTTCCTTGACGGTGATTGTAATGTGGATGTCATAGAAATAAGCAGTAATGGCGTATTTAAAATGGCTTCGACCCTATATTTATTTGTAAAGCTTATGTATACAATAATAGTTTGTAATTACCGAAAAAAAGAAAATGGGCTATGTAGAATACGTAAGACAACGTAAAGGTACAGTAAATTTTTATTTTTACGCCATTATGCCAAATCTATGAAGTTTATTATTTTTCAGAAATCCTGCCTAAAATTATGGACACTGTGAACAAAAATACTATTGAAACGTAACATACCAGTCATCAATGAAAGTGCGTTAGTGTTATCTCTTTCGCACAGACATACATTTAAGATTTCAAACTTACCGCCCGCAATCAGCTGAGAATGTTTGAGCTTCTTGAACTTTTGAGATTAAGTAGTTACGAACGGTATAATCTAATCACTTCACCGAAAGCGTCTATTATGCGCTGTTTTAACATTTCTACTGTGTCCGGTTCACTAAAATAAACACGCCGTTTTATCTCACTCCACAAAAACAAATCACAGGAAGTGAGATCAGGAGAGCGTGCCGGCCAAGCTACTGGCCCACCACGGCCTAAGTGTGAATTAAGGAATTTGCGCACAATTCGATGATAATGCGGTGGCGTGGCGCGCCATCTTGCTGGAACCACAAGCCAGATAGGTATGGTAATGGAACGTCATCTAACATAGACGACACCATCGTTTAGAGCAGCACTAAATAACTTTTTCCCGTGAGACGTTTTCTCCAGCCATGAAGTACACACGAAGCATTAAAGTGTATTCGCGGACGTAAACGGATACGCCATCGCCATCGCGACAAAATGGGGCGGCGCGCGCGAAATTCAAATGCACGGATAACCACAACGCACGGCGCTGCGTTTGCGACTAAGGATGAAGGAATTTATTGTTTTTGTTTCTTTCCGGCATGCCCCAACCTCGGAAGGCCGTCCCGATCACTTCCGATGATTAGCCGAGCTTCCGGGAATAATGAATGAAAATGCGACTTTTGTTTCTTTCCTTCTAGCTAGGCGGCGACACTCGAACTTTGATATAGCGATCGAGTTTTGCCGAGCTAACCCGAGCTCAGTGGGAATAATGAATGAAAGTGCGGAAATAAACGTTTTATGAGTACGGCTGGATTTTTGACCAATAATTACCTATTTTTTGGGATATTTTTTCGACAAAATTTATTTCGTAAGTTTTTTGTGGATGTGTGTCAGTAACGGCAGTAGATGACGCTGGTAATTTTTTTTTTGGTAATTACAAACTAGTGTTGTATAAATTATGTATGTTTTTTATTGTTGATTGAGGAATATTGTAATTTTATGGATAATGTCCGAAATAAATCTATATATTCATAAAATCAAAATCGTTTATTCACATGGGCCCCATAGAGGCACTCATGAAAATTAATGATTTTATTGATATAAATGAATCTCTATTTCCCTCGGTCATCGCATCATGCGTGAACGGTTGGAACAATTTCGCTAATTCTTTTTTTTGTTCTGTCAATTATTGTCAGGAGAAGGTTCTTATGAAAAAAAAATTTATCCCGAAATTCCCTCGGGTCCGGGACTTACGCCTACGCACCGCGAGGTGCAGCTAATTGACTAATAATAATAATAATAATAATGATTTTAAAAACCTTTATAATGTTATTGTACATCGGCAGGTATGCTGCGAAGTGCAATGCATCCACGTGACACCATCTTATTGGGAGAAGAGGGATGGATCTATGACACAGACCATGCTGACATAGAAGAACAGGTATTACAATAATTGTTAATGTGATCAAGCGGACTATTTGCCTGCCTCCCATCATAAAAGCTAATTCAAATTATTATGGTAGACCAGTGTAACAGGTGAGACGGTAGATCAGTGTAACAGGTGAAGTGGTAGACCAGTGTAACAGGTGAGACGGTAGATCAGTGTAACAGGTGAAGTGGTAGACCAGTGTAACAGGTGAGATGGTAGACCAGTATGATAGTACATCTTCGGCCGCATTATAACTTTCCGTCAGGTGAGATTGTGGTTGAATGCTTGCCTAATGGACATAAAAAAATAAATAAAATTAACTAACATTATAACCTAAAACACACGGATTAGGAATTCGGCAAAGTTTATCAATGATTTCGGACTACTATAATCTGATAAACTTTACATTGCTGTATCTCTATTAAACATCTCAGTAACTTCTACCTTATGTTGCATGTGCCCAATATGGTTCATAATGATCTCAATTATTATGTAATTTTAGGAATCCTTGTACATTATGGAAACAATAAAGAAATGAGTATAGAATTTACATATGTTATGTCTGAGGAAAAATGCTGTGACATCACTATATAGGTTTTCCTAGAGTGATTCAACCAAGGTACATTATTACGTATTGGTTATTTCACATAACTATAAAAATGTATACTTGTTAACATATAATATGTACCTACAATCCCCTGTGTAAATAAATAAAGTTAAATTTTAGTTTAATTAACGTTTTATTACTGTTATTTATTTATTGCCAATATTTGCGGTAAGAATCTTTTAAACCTGTACTTGGATTCACAAACACTTTTAAACACACCAATTTACAAAATTAATATTATATTAAAACTTGCTATCTATTTACAAGCCATTGCCTATATATCCTAAAACTATATACAGCAATGATTTAAGTTACCTACAAGGCACCAGCTTAAATTATGTAACTACCAGTGCGAAGCGTCCCTATCATGCTGGCGGCATTGCCTCTGAATTGCAATTCAACGTTGAGCCAAATAAGTACCATCATTTTGAAGATGCGTCGCCTCAACCAGGCGCTCTAAAAGATTTGAAAATAGAATGAGGTCCCGGGCCCCACTAGCCCAGTGTCTCAAAACCAGACGACCCAAATATGTAACCACCTGAATAAAGTACAGTAAAGTAGTGTTATAACCGTTGTGTATTGGCTTCACAGCTCATATCACCGCTAAGCGCGAGCGGGTCAGCTGCTCTAGAACACGAGCCTTGCTGCTTGTACCGAGGACTAGGCGGCGCGCAGCCTCTAGGAGTCGCTGTCATCGACGCTTCCGTCTCTCTGTTCCCGCAGATATTTGCCAGAGCGGCTAATAAACACAGGTGAGATGGTAGACCAGTGTAACAGGTGAGACGGTAGATCAGTGTAAAAGTTAAGACGGTAGACCTTTGTAACAGGTGAGACGGTAGACCAGTGTAACAGGTGAGACGGCAGACCAGTGTAATTTGATCCTGGAATGAGAATAGATACTGAGCATGAGATGTCAAGTTTTTTGACGCTTGGTGTCGCCTTCATCAACGCTTCTGTCTCTCTGTTGGAGCACATATACGCCAGAGCGGCAAAAAAACCAGGTGACACGGTAGGTCAGTGTAATTTTTTCCCGGAGTTAGTATGTGAAAACGGGTCAAGTTCGCTGGTAAGCACAGTCGCCATCATTGAAGCTTCTATCGCTCTGTGCTCGCAAATATTATCCAGAGGGGCCAGTAAACACTGGGTGAGACGGTAGACTAGTGTAACTTGATCCCGTAGTTAGTATAAATATAAGTCAGGAAGCGGGTCAAGTTCGCTGGTGACACTTTCTTTTTTATTCAAGTCGCCGTCATTGACGCTCCTTTCGCACTGTTTCAGAGTGCCAGAGTGCCCAATAAACACTGGTGAGACGGTAGAACAGTGTAATTTGATCCCGAAGTTAGTATAGACACAATGCAAGAATTGGCCAGTTTCGGAGACATCGTATTATATTACAATAGTGATAACTATTTCATTTCCAGACAACAAATGCTCGAGCATTTCGCGGAATGCATCAAAATGTCTAAAGGCGCGCGTCAAGAGGCGATACAACTGAACGTGTACACAGCGCTTTTGCTTGCGCTGAGAATACTCGGCGAGCAGAAGACGTCGCTTGGACAAGAGGCAGTCAAGAATATCGCCGTTGACCTTGTTATAGTAAGTTACATAATTACTAGAAGTTTAAACAATTTATTAGTTTTCTAGGTTTCATCGCAAGTCACAAAAAATAATTTGCAAAAAAAATGGTTGTCTGTAAAGTCGGTTTACGGACGATAATATTACGTCATAAGACGAACGCTTAGGCCGATCGTGCCCCTATGTCGCTTGTTTCGCGCTCTCGCTTTCACGCTCAGGCTCAGGCGGAAAGTGACACATTTTCGTGCGTGCAGCCGGTGTTCATCGATTTATAAGACGTTATCACGTCAATGCATTATATTGGCAAAATAAATTGCGTACCTAATAAATTATCCATGTCATTATTATATAATTTAATTTAGCCCGCGGTCATAGTGTAATTTTCTAACCGCTGAGGTACTCAAGCCCTGACTTAAGCGACGAAATTGTACTTTCCTTATTATTAAAGTCTCATCATCAATGACTAAATTACTTCTATTATATTTTACTGTTAATTAATTACTTTTTTATTATTCATTTTATTTTTGACATACCTTATGCTTATTTATATATTACAAGCCGTGCCCCGCGGCTTCGCTCGCTATTATCAAGTAAAGAGTAGCCAATGTGTTAATTCTAAATATTAACTACGTACATTCCAAATTACATCCAAATCCGTTCAGCCGTTAAAGCGTGAAGAGGGAACAAGCATACTTACACACAAACTTTCGGATTTATAATATTAGTATGATTAATACTAATCATTTTTGTTTTGTTTTTGTTTTGTCACCTGACGTCTGACACATTTTATATATAAATATCTCGTGTCACGGTGTTTGTGGTCGAAGTCCTGCGAAACGGCTTTATATATTTGGTAGGTATGAAACTAGGTCTTAATGTATTTTCCTATTTTAAGTTCTGCCTAGCATGGCAAATGTACAACCATAAAATCAATATGAAACATTGGTGACCTTCCAACAGAGTGGTTTGTCAGCGAACAGCGCTTCAGTCCGCGCTGCAGCGGCTTCTTGCGCCGGCCGCCTCTGTGGATGCATCACCGAATCTGAAAGCCAAGCTTTGAGCGAAAAGGTCATTGCACTTGCGCGATCTGCTGTCAACAGGTACACTAGATTTCTTATAAATACTATTGAGCCCCACATTACACCATAACACACACGCCATAACTTGAGAACGACTTTACCCATTTCATCCATCTTTAACAAAACAAAAACAAACGCATTCGAATTCGAACTCATAGCCCCGCACTAAGTTCAAAGACTTGTATCGTGGGTGCCGGAAACATTCACATCACACACACATTACACCCAGAGCCAGAAGCATGCATATCCCTTTGGGAAGGAATTTGTGCTCCTGCCGGGAATTGAATCCAGGACCCACAGTGCAGAGGGCGGACACTTGTCCACTGCGCTGACTGGGTCGTCAATATATTTTAAGTTAGTTTTCTAATACTTTGTAGAAAGTTCTTAGGGAAAATGAATAAACGCAAGCAAAGCTTAAAAAACCGACTTCACCGCTTTATCTTCGGAACCTTAATCAGATTCAACGTATTAAACATGCATTATTGACAATAACTCAAAAACTACTAATCAGATCTTGACCAAATTTAAACAGGACCACATGGAAAGCACCAGCTTACAAATAAAATCATCAAAATCGGCGCATAAAAAATACAGTCGACTTGAGTACCTCCTCCTTTTTTGTGAAGTCGGTAAAATAAAAATTGTGCAGAATATTAAAACTGAAAGGACGATGTTTACTTCGCGCGTTTGATGAATGTGCCAATACCGGACAACGTCTTTGGGGTCAGCTAGTATCAAATAAAATAGTTTTCGAGCTTCGAAATCGAACATAGAGACGTCTTGCTATCCATTGCCTTTTCTAATAGAATGGATAAGCAAAACGCTATACAACTCGATAAACTCAAAATAGCTTCTAAAACGTCTAAAGACATTTTCTACGTTGACTATCATAAGGTTATTGTATCGTTTGTAGACCAACAAAAGCGGCAGCGGCAGCGGCAGTAGGCGCAGTGCAAAGAGCTCGCGGGGCAGCGTCGAGTGCCGCGGCATTGCCGGTGCTGAGAGCACTCGCTCAGGACAACTCTGCTGTAGAACTCCAAGTTAGTACTATTTGTAAAAATTATTTGTGGGATCTAACTTTAAATTTATATATTTACTGCTGATTTATAAGATAAAAATAAAAGTAAAATAAATAAATTATTTGTATACATCTAATAATTTAGTAAAATAATAAATTAATTAACGCTTTAATATTTCTACTTAGATAAGTTACAATAAGCCATTGCATCGCATGCGTTTGTGTGTGTATGTATGTATGTATTATTATTCTTGTTCGATTTATGGCCAATGGACATCTATGAGCGTGGATCCGAAAACCATAAACATAAACGCTCTCACTCTCACAGCCGCACTCTAAATTTGATGACGAAAATATTCGCATCACATTCAGCACACATCATCACAAACAGAACCAAAACCAAAATTTTTCCTTGTAAACTTGAGTTCCCGCTAGGAATCGAACCTAGTACCCCTGCTTAGAAGGCGAACGCTCACCCAACTAAGCCAACGGGCAGTTCATTGCAACCATATTCATATTCAATCGTTTATTGCATCATATGTGTTACATAGTTCTTAAAAGTCAACATCTTGTATTGTCTCGATATATGTACCCTGTAAGGGCATAGTAATACGGGAAGTAGCTGGATCGATATATTTTATTGTAAGTATTTGATGTCATATTTATTGGTTTTAAATTTCCAAATTCTAAAAAAATCGTCTAAATGGTAATAACATTTGTTTGTTAGTAAGGAGGTTAACTTATTTTCAAATATTTTTAGTTAGTCTTCTTTTAAATATTCGGGTATTCCGTTACAAATTTTTACTGCCATAGAGTTAGTACCGTTAATATGTAATGTAAGTTTGAAAGTGGGTAATAATAAATTATGTTTATATTTCCCCATTTTAACCCATTTCGGCATTCGTTATGATAATTAATTAATTATTAGTTCTTTCTTTTTTTTCTTTCTGTATTACCATGTATTGTACCAAGTAAAAACTTCGTATTAATTTTATTTTCCAGGTGTGGTCCCTCCACGCACTTTCAGTACTCGCTGACGCCTCGGGCCCAATGTTCCGCGGCCACGTGGAATCTACCCTCAATCTAGCGCTGAAGTTGTTGTTCACTTCGCCGCCGTACTTGGAGGATCTGCACAGAAGTATTGGAAGATTGCTATCTGCGCTTATTACCGTCGTCGGGCCCGAATTACAAGGTATTTAACACTATCATTATAGTATATTATATTTAAGATTTTTAGTTTTACTACCACACTAAGTTCAATGAATTGTGTCGTGGGTGCCGGAAACATTTACATTATAAGCACCGGCGTATAAGGTGTTGTAAGTTGAACGTGTGTATTTGTGTGTGAGAGTTATAAGTTACGTTTGGTGAAAATAGGTACATCCGTTTTAGTGAATAGTCGTCAAGGGTTTTTGAAATTGTTGATGTCTTTTGTTGCAGTAACGGCAGTGGGTCGTTTTGTGTGCGCGTGCGCAGCATTACTCGAATGCGGCGGGGGCGGAGTGCGCGGAGAAGCGCTTGGCTGTTTGCAACAGTTGCAGATGTTCGCGCCTGATCACATCAACTTGCACACTCTGGTGCCGCAACTGTGTGTGAGTGGATCTTGTTAGAACAGCAACCAATCATAAACCAACGTTTTAATTAAACACATCCAAACGTTAGTCTTTTTATGTAATTGAGAGACGAGAGGAGCAAGTAGCTCGCTGATGGTAGTCACGCTTGCTTACAGTTCAGTGTTACCCAGAGCTTTGAATTTAAATAGTTTAAAGTTCTGAGTCTCTCTGAGTTGCGACGATGTTTTTTTTGTTTTGGCTCCGTATACTAGGTGCATTTAGCCAGTGTCAAGTTATTATTATTTTTAAAGTTAGTTACGCATTTCATAAAACCAGTCCTAGCCACTAATCACAGTCAAAGTTAAGTAAGAGATTCATGGTCCAGTTATAGTCGAGTCATGCCCTAGTAAATCGGTAGAAACTTTACTAAAATGGAGTTTTGGAATTAAAACAAAAATCACGTTTTTAACTTAGTATGATTTGCCTACACTCCTGCACGTTAATAAACTATTAACGGTTAATAATCCACCATTATTACACATTAACACTAGAAGAAACATAAGTTTAGGAAATAAATACAAAATCGACATGACTTTTTTTTCTCAGTTCAGTACTATGGGAGAACTTCATTTTTCAACCGACTTCAAAAAAAGGAGGAGGTTCTATGTTCGACTGTATGTATTCTTTTTATGTATGTTCACCGATTTCTCCGCTATTTGTGGACCGATTCTCAAAAAATTGTTTTTGGTTGATTATACTTCAGAGGTGGTCATATAGATGTTATCGAAATCGATTAAGCCAAAACCAAAACATAAGCGGTGAAGGCGGTTTTTTTTAGCTTTGCTTACGTTTAAATTATTGTTTTTATTGTGTTGTGTTAGTAAAATTAATTCTTTATTTCTACAGAAAGACCTTTCTAGCTCGGAGTTGACGGTACGTCGCGCAGCGTTGTGTTGTCTCCGTCAACTGTCGCAGAAAGAAGCGGCTGATGTTTGTCGACACGCAATGTTGGCTAAAGACCATGTGCCCGCTAAACCTTACTGTGGTAAGTGACATAAATACCATTTTAAAAACTATATAACTATAAATAAAGTACTACATAGAATATTGTTTTTGATTTAAAAGAAGAAGCCATTTCGTATTAGTAGTCGGGGTTTTAACAAGCTTTTTTATTAGCTTGCTTGGATGTATGTTTGTTCGGGTGGAATCTTGCAACTCAATTTTGAAGCAGATATCTTCAACCGATTGAGCTGAAATTTTGTATTCACGTTTAGTTTGGATGACAATGCATGGTTAGCTGTGTGACGTCATTCTAAATCCAACATGGCGGAACACCCAAAATGGCGGACCAGTAATTTTTAATGCACTCCTACAATATGGGTATCAAATGAAAGGACATGCTAAGAATAACTCGAAAAATGAAATGACGTCACTTTAAATCCAATATGGCGGACTTCTAAAAGCTTGTCTTTAAAAAAGTTTTTATCAAGTAATTTTATATCTTATTTTTATTTACTTATTTTGGAATTATTAAAATAACTTTTCAACTTTTGCAACCCCTGAAACACTCTCTGTTTTAGAAGGGAAACATCCACCTCCAAGAACAGACCTCCAGCTTCCTGAAGCACCGGAAGAGTCAAATGTCACTGTAGAAGCTACCGCCCTGGATGTTTTCGCAGCCGTCATGTCTTTCCAAAGCGGTTCCGCTGGTGGTTTAGACGCGCTTACGCCACAACATTTGAAAGATTTGCTGTGTGGCGGAAACGGCGAAACTGGCGAAGTCTTATTGAGGGACCTGACGGCTTTGGTTAATCTGATGATGTCTGGGCGAGTAAACAGTGACATTATTGATATTCTTTACGGTGCTAATCTCTGCGCTTTAAAAAAAAAGGATGGCGGAATCAGACCAATAGCGGTTGGTATGACTTACCGACGCCTTGCGGCAAAAATTTGCTGCAGAAAAACAGCTACGCATCTAGCTGACCTATTTCAGCCTTTGCAGTTAGGATTTGGCTCGCGAGGGGGTTGTGAAGCCGCCGTCCATTCAGTTAGAACTTTTTTGAACGAGGATTGTGGAGAGGTTTTATTGAAGGTGGATGTGAAAAATGCTTTCAATTCGGTGGATAGAGGAGCCCTTTTGACGCAAGTAAAGGATAAAATTCCAAATTTGTACAATTTTCTTTGGCAGTGTTATGGTTCTTACACAAAATTAACATATCATGGCAACCAAATTAAATCAGCAGTAGGCTGTCAGCAAGGAGACCCATTGGGTCCAGCAGTCTTTGGTCTGTCTGTACATCCCATTATCCAACAACTTCGCTCCAAACTTAATGTTTGGTATTTGGACGATGGGACTTTAGGTGGCGATGTAAATACTGTTTTTGAAGATCTTCGTCTTCTCATAGACGAATTCCAAAATATTGGCTTAGAACTAAATTTTTCAAAATGTGAACTTTATGTTTCCGAAAAATATACAGAAAGAGACCAAGTAATTCAAAAATTTAACTCGTTAGCTCCAAATATTAAAATTATTAACAAACAATCCCTTCGGTTATTGGGCTCCCCTATTCTTAACGAATCATTCCCTTCATTTTTTGATGAAAAAATTCAAAATTTTAAACAGAGTTCAGATCGTCTACTAAAAATTAATACTCATATGGCCTTCACAATACTCAAATACTGTCTTTTTGTCCCAAAATTTACATATACTTTACGGTGTTGCCAGCTATGGAAACATGAACATATTATTCAAAATTTAGACAACATTGTCAAAAACACATTGGCATCTATTTTGAATATGAATTTAGACGAGAGAGCGTGGTTGCAAGCTTCACTGCCAGTGCGTTTGGGAGGCCTTGGCATTCGATCAATTTCGGGAGTCGCCCTTCCCGCTTTCTTGTCATCAGTACACAGTACTCAAAAATTGACTAATAAAATTTTACAAGTAGCTCTACCATTTAATACAAAA
Source organism: Lomographa bimaculata (assembly GCA_948107665.1). Classification (NCBI taxonomy): domain Eukaryota; kingdom Metazoa; phylum Arthropoda; class Insecta; order Lepidoptera; family Geometridae; genus Lomographa; species Lomographa bimaculata. The sequence goes on along the minus strand of OX403604.1, from coordinate 7,107,747 downwards.
ATATCATTTATAGATGAGGCCAAGAAAGCGTGGTTGGTAGCCTGTTCAGGCACTGATTTCCCAGAAAATCTGTCTTCTCAGAAGCTTTGGGACGGGCCGCTCTGCGACAAAGTACGGAATCATTTATTTAAAACGTGCTTAAGTTCCGCAGATCGTGCCCGTCTTCTTGCAAGTTCGGAGTGGGAATCAGGTCTGTGGCTACAGGCTCTCCCATCGCCAAATACGGGAACGCTGCTGGATTCATCGGCTTTCCGTATCGCAGCATCACTTCGATTAGGCGCATCGTGTTGTGCTCCACACCGCTGTCAGTGCGGTACTGCTGTTGACCGGCTCGGTCATCACGGTCTGTCTTGCTCTAGGAGTGCAGGACGTATTCCCCGCCACACGAGTCTTAATGATATCATACGTCGGGCTCTTACCACCGCCAACTGTGCGGCTATTTTGGAACCAAATGGTCTTGCGCGTGATGACGGTAAAAGGCCTGACGGAATGACTCTGATTCCATGGAAGATGGGACGGCCTTTGGTTTGGGATGCAACTTGCGTAGACACCCTAGCACCGTCTCATCTTTCTGGAACTAAAAATAAGGCTGGTGTTGCGGCTGAATCAGCAGAGACTCTCAAAAGGCGCAAATATAGTAATCTTGATAGTGGTTATATATTAGTGCCTTTTGGGGTTGAGACGTTGGGACCGTGGGGACCGGGAGCACAAACATTCTACAATGAATTAACAAAGCGTTTGGTCGAAGCAACCCGTGACCAAAATGCTGGCAAATATTTTGGACAGAGATTGAGTATTGCCATTCAACGTGGCAATGCTGCCAGCATTTTGGGTACTTTGCCTACTGGTAGCGGACTATTAGATTAAGTTGTGTACATATTTATATCTAATTATAATTTTTTTTGTTTAATTTTAATTTAGTTTTTAGTTTAATGTAATGTACAATTGCTACTTAAATTACTAAATAAATAAATCTTTTTGTCAAATAACTTTTCTACGCTTTTTATATATTTCAAATTGGTGCGTTTTTCTAAGTGCGCGCGCATGTTTGTTTGTGTTAATATAGTATAGTACATACATAATATTCTGGTATAGGTTTTGTATTACTAAAAATACTGCTGTATCATGCATTAGATAATTTTTTAGTCGGAGAAGAGAAAGGCAATTTGGATTTTAGGACAAGTTTTGAAAAATGAAATAGATCTTAATCAGAATATGCTATTGATATCCGTGAGAATACATTTAAACCTGACATCACTTTATAGGCGTTGTGATCACTGAAACGGGCCTCCCTGGAGCTTTGTTCGCGTACCTGGACATAGAAAGAGACGAAAGCGCTTTATCAAACGCGAGAGATACGCTGACTTGTTGTCTCTTGGCTGCCGCTTCTTCCGCCGCACTCAAACATTGGCTGGCATTGGCGAAGCGAGTACTCACTGTGAGACTAGGTAAGTGCTTTATATCTTAATCATCCGAACTTGACATTTTTAAAGATATTTAAAAAAAAAACGCAGTTAAACACTAGCAAAAAATATATTTGTTATTCTTGATTACGTTTGCTGGGCAAACAAAATTGCAATGTATTATTTCTAAAAAAATTAATCAATAGATAAAAATGGCAAAGTCACCACTTAAAATATGTTTTAAAAAATATATCACAATTTTTTACGTTTTAACAAGCTTTTATTTACTGTCCTGATATTTGTCATCAAATCTTGCAAATTAAATTTGATCCACTTCCCGGTTGCGGATTGAGCTGAAATATTGCACACATGTGTAAATCGCGTGACAATGCAATTTTATGATGACATGGTGCTGATATGATGATGGAGCTGGAAGTTGGCCAAAGGAACTTCGCAATGAAACGACACAACCTCATAGAGTTTGGGCTGATTTGAATTGTCTTGACGAGTAGTTTGTCTTTCAATGGTAACCAGGGTTTGATGATGGAGCTGGAAAGTGGTCATAGGAACTCTGTAATGAAACGATGCAACCCCATCGAGTTTCGGCTCGTTTGATTCGTCTTGACAAGTTCTCTGGTTATATCACTTTTAGTCCTCTTTATTTACAACTTGTAAAAGCATGATTTTCAAAAACTTTTTAATGTATGACTTGTTTTAAATAAAATTAAGAAAATATCATGGGTAATAGAATAATGAAGAGCAATTATATTTCCAAATAACTATTTGTTATTAACATATTATGTTGTTAATTTTAATTGATTTTTAACGGCGCCTACGACGCTCTACCTTTCGTGGCCTCTCTATTAGTTCGGTGCAAAATGACAAGGACCGCAGATTCTTAGGTCATGTAAACGTCTTAAAGGCTATAACCCCGTCAAACCAGCGATACGCGTTTTTTTCGTTCATTTACTTAAGTTTTTTTTTGTTTCTGATGGTCTCAGCTTACAGACTATATTATGAATCGGCAATTTTAATAATAAAATACAATGGGTATTAAATAAATTCCAAAATTAACCTAACTGCTATTGTTTTTGAGATAGACCCATATCGTAAAATGAGCTACATTTTTTTCGGCTGCTTAATTATGTATGGGATCCCTCTGAAATGTTGTTTAACTTAAATTGTAATACAATATATAGTTTTAGGACATCATCGCATTTCATAATCAACCGACTTCAATAAGGAAGTTCTCAACTCGACTGTTTTTTTTTTGTATGTGTGTTACGCGATATCTCGGCCAACTATGAATCATTTTGATGTTTTTTTTTGGTAGATCATACTTCAGAGGTGGTCCCATATACTTTTTTTCGAAATCGATCAAGCTGAAAATGTCGGGATTTTTAAGCGTTGCTTGCGTTTAATTATTTAGGTGATATAGTAAATCGTTGTCTTTACATATAGCCGGATAAACGGAGCAAAGTGAATAGAGCTGCGACTTTTTGTATGAAAGCTAAAAAAAACATTTTTTTAATTAAAAATTAATTCACTCTCACAGCTCTATATCAAGACCTAAGACTTGTATCGTGATTGCCGGATATATAAATTGATGCTGTTTATCTCGACTTTTCTAGTGCATTTGATAAAGTTGATCATAGCATTTTGCTTAAAAAGTTAGCTTGCTACGGTATAGCTGAACCTCTACATAAATGGTTAGCTTCATACTTGGTTCGAAGACACCAAGATGTCGCGGTGAATGGCTCCAAATCTACGCCATATTTTGCAGACTCAGGGGTCCCTCAAGGGTCTCATTTAGGTCCGATATTATTTGTTTTATTTATCAACGGCATTAATCAATATATAGCTCATTGCAAACTATCGATTTTTGCCGATGATATCAAAATATATCGCCCAGTCATTTCCCCTTACGATACAGATCTTATACAGCAAGACCTTAACTCCATTCTAAATTGGTGTAAGCTGAACCATATGGTACTAAATGCAAATAAGTGCTTCCATATTAAATACACTAGAAAGAAAAAGCCATTCGTGTCCACATACAAAATAGGCTGCGTACGAATACAAGAAGTACCCGAAATTCGCGATCTTGGTATTTGTATTGACAGTAAATTAAAATTCGATTCGCATGTAAATAAAATAGTTACCAAAGGAGCACAAATGTTAGGTTTTGTAAAACGTAACTCCATAGGTTTCAAAACACAAACTAAAATTATATTGTAACGCCTTGGTACGCAGCCAGCTTGAATATGCATCCGCAGTCTGGAGTCCACTGTACGCTATACACTCACAACGTATTGAAAGTATTCAAAGATCCTTTACTAGGCATTTGGCTTTTCTATCGCCAGAATACTCTCACAGACATCCTTACAAACTAAGACTAGATAAATTTAACATGATATCACTCCGCGATCGTAGAAAAGTAATCGATATGACATTTTTACACAAAATTATCAATTCCAAAATACAGTGCAGCCAATTACTAGAAAAGTTTCCTCTTTCGGTTCCCTACTTATATCCTCGAAATCCGATAAAGAATATTTTCCATACCCCAGCTTACCGTACTAATATGGGTTTACAAAATCCCACTTCACGTATCGCAAATGAATATAATAGTTTCAACAATCAAATCATTGACCTTGATATTTTTTGCAATTCTCTAGCAGTATTTAAGCTCAAAATTTTGCGATATATGTCGCAATCACAAAGTACATTTGACCCTAAGTAAATTTTCAATGTAAATTAAAGTTATTGTATTGTTAGTAATTTTAAGAATTCCTTCTATTTTTATTTTCATAATTTTATTATTTCTTGCTTTTTGAGTACATTTGGCAAATGATAGGCACGCCGAAATTGTCATGCATATCGGAAAATTCCCTTGTTGTTAATTTTAAGTTTAATTATAATATGTATGATGTGGCAATGCTATATTAATAAATAAAAAAAAAAAATATTTCCCACACAAAATTACATCCAAAACAAAAAGTCCTTAATATCTCTTGGTACGGAAAATCGTGCCTCTCTAGAGGGGTAGGTGAATTTAAGACCGGTGTTAAAAGAAAAAACATGCCCACTGCGCCGACAGGGTTGTCAATTGGTCGTGCTTGAATCAAGCATAAAAACGATGTTTATTTTCATTTAGAGAAAGAAACAATAAGCCATACGATGCAAATTACAGAGGACAGCAATAATCCCGAGACAGATTTGGACGCGGAAGGCGATGACGACCAAGCCGAGTTTCACGCGGACACTGATACGTCTACGCATCCCGCTGTGCAATCACGGTGGCCTACCAGGGTAAGCATTTCATTTTTTTAAGTTAAAACTATCGTGAGTATTACACAGTATGACTCATCCTGATGAAGGACAACTAATTTCTCCGAAACTAGTCGACAAAAAGTAAGTCGAAATTTTTTACGTTTTAAGCCATGTATAACATTGAAACATTACATTTGTTTTTTACCCGATTGAGCAACGCAAAGGAGGGTAATGTGTTTTTTAGTCTATGTATTCATGTTTGTTCTGTTGTGGCTCTCTAGAAACCAAACGCGTGGGCATATTTTGATTATTCTTACGTCAATCGATTTGTCTTAATCGCGCGAGTGTAACTAAAGGCCGTAATCAAAATGTAATATGACGACAGCCAGAAGCCATATTGTGAAAAATAAAAAGGTTAATATAGACAAACTGTGTCAAGTGGGTATCATTTAATAGGTTTTAGAAAATCATCTTTAGGATTTTCTTATATATTATTCATTTCCAATGACCGTTTAGGATCTATAAGGGTTTAAAGTTGGTTAGCAGCCATTTTCACTAATACTAATAAAGTTAGTCATCGCATATTAAATCTTATTAACGAAAAAGTGTAAAATAAAAAGAAATGTTACGCCCATCGAAAGATCTAGAACGAGGTTCTAGAATACTCCAGATGAGCGTGCGCAAATAAACAAGTTGTTACCTGCATTGGGCCGACCCTTTCGAGTTAGCCGACAAGTACCAGCAGCGCTATTGTTCTATTGTTTACGTCAAAGAGTTTTTTACATCTTATTAGAATTACGTCGAGATGAACTGAGTAGCGTCTAGAACAGTCTAGTTTATACCGCCGTCGATATATAAAAATGCGATGCGGCCGAGCAGGGGCAGTTCAGTTTGAGCTATCGTACGCGATAACTATAAAGTGAAGTGTTCAGTATAAGTGTTTTAACAAGACTGTTGTACAAGTGTTTTGTAAAGTTAATTGTTGGTGCAAATTAAAGTGTTAATTTGGATTAATTGACAAATTTATTCACCCCAAACCCTTGCTCGTAACAGTAATATCAGAAAAACTAAAACTCTGGTCTCAAATATGTACACTTGGTTTATTAGTGTCACTTCTCTTCCTAACTCACGACCGTACTACTCAATGGTAGGCATTGAACTGGCCCCTCTGGCTCAATTCTCACCCACCCTCGCCCCAGTCCGGCCAGCCAGCCACAAGCTATCAAAGTGCTTCCAGACCAAAGTGAAAAACATGACATTCGGCCATCCGACGTAATGCAACCTCCCGGATGAGCTAGTCTTGACAAATAATTAGTAGTTTTAACTAAAATTTTGACAGAAATAGCATCAGTAAGGCTTATAATCATGGCAGTCAGTATATTATTCATTACACTGCTCATTATAATGTATGCTTAATCTAGAATTAATTAATAATTATTATGATACTTCACCTTTTACGCAGTCGTGTTTTTTGAATGTTTACTATGTTAACTTGTTTTATGATTTTATTAGTTTTTAAGATGAGTACATTATTATGGTTGTTCTAATATCAAAGTTACGAACACAAACGGATTGATGCATATGAATATTAGTAAATTTGTATTAAATCATTTTATATTCCAGGGTTAAATGTGCCTTTAAATGTTTTGATTTTTCTTTGTTACCTATTATGATTGAGATATCATCTGCAAAGAGTACACACTGATGTTTCGTTATATTTGGCAAATCATTGGTGTAATATCTGAAATAGTAACGGCCCCTAAATGCTGCCTTGTGGCACGCATACCTTGTTACATTTAGCAATAGGTTTTAAGGTAGTTGCAATTAGATTTTTATCATAGTTCTTTAACTAGACGTATTGCCTACGATCAGGAAGATAACTTTTTAAGCAATCTAAAGCCAACCAACAAAATCAAAAGTTGAAATGTGCCTGATGGCTCTGACTTCACAGTGAATTACGTGAAACAAACATAACTTGTCATATATTATATTGAACTATTTGTAGGTGTTTGCAATGGAGTGCATACAGAAGATAATGGGTGCGTGCGAAGCTACTAACGACGCGGCTCACTTCGACCTCAACAAAGCAAAGGATAAGCAGAACGTTGATCCTAACAGTAAGTCTCGACCTAAGCCGAGCTAAGTTAGTTTCGCTCGCGATGTTGCCTGCGTTTAATGCGAGGCACAGCTAATTGTAATATACTCTTTTATAAAACGAAAATTTGAGTTATCTATGAACCAAGTTTTTATTACACACTAGTTGAACTGCCCGGCGTCGCCCGGGTAAAAAATATCAAAAACATACAAATGAATGCTTTCACACCAACATCCCCACTCAAATAACTTGTGCCGTAAACACTAACATCACGTATTATAACGCATTTTAAATTTCTAATTAAAAAAAAATTAAATTAGACAGTTATGTTCAAATGTCACCACTGGAACAGTTATGCCAGCACGCAAAAACCACACTCCGTTATTTTAAGGAGCTGGGGTGGATGGGGTAGTTCCTGGCAGGGGGAAATGCACAATACACCCCAAGCGGGACGTCTGTGCAGGCCTTAACGCCCCCATATTGAATAAGAATAAGAATAGACAGTAATGTAGTACGTATATAACGTATAATTCTATGGCTATACAGATAAATAAAAAAAACATAACACATATGTAAATCTCAAGCGTTTATTATTCATCAATTTCAGGTGACTACCTCTCCTTCCACTTATCCGATCTTGTTCGAATGGCTTTTGTCGGTGCGACGGGCGAATCCGACGCATTACGTCTCTGTGGGCTGCGAACTTTGCAGATGATCATACAACAGTTTGCTCGAGCGCCCGAACCGGACTTCCCAGGACATCTGTTGTTGGAACAATATCAAGCACAGGTAATGTGAAAATGTGTTAATATTGAACATGAAAATGTTTGACTGATCCGATCTCGTCCGGATAGCTTTCGTGGCCACGGATGAGTCGGATTTATGAAAGCTACGAAATGTTCACATGATAGGGAGTCTGTGCGAGTAAATGATCGTTTGTAACTTCGTCTTACTTATCTGATCTCGCTTGAATATCGCAGTTCTAAGGGCTATGTCGGTTTGCAGCACACAGAACTGCGCTATTATAGTTTCGACTACCCCTACTAAGTGATTGTTCCATCGTTTCGACTATATAAGCAACTAACCGAGCCGCGCGGCTTCGCCCGCGTTTATCAAGTTAAAAAGCAGCCTGTGTGTTAATCCTAGGTACAAGCTATGTACATTCCAAATTAGTCCGTTCAGCCGTTAAAGCGTGAAGAGAAAACAAACTTACTTACACTCGGATTTATAATATAAGTGTGATTATTACATAGTTTTGACTTTGCCTTTCGGAAAATAAGCGATTATTATATCACTTCGAACTTGGGAAGGGGAAGTCCCAATATAAGTGTTTATTATATTGTTTCGACTTCATTTTCCCAATATAAACCGATCGTTGAATCGCTTCGACTTTCCCTCTCCAATATAAGCATTTATTATATTGTTTCGACTTCACATTCCTAAAATAAACCGATTGTTGCATTGCTTCGATTTTCCCTCTCCATTATAAGCATATATTCTATTGTTTCGACTTCACCTTCCCAATATAAACCGATTGTTGCATCGCTTCGATTTTCGTCTCCACTATAAGCGTATATTATATTGTTTCGACTTTACCTTCCTAATATAAACCGATTGTTAGATCCCTTCAACTTTCCCTCTCCAATATAAGCGTTTATTGTATTGTTTCGACTTCACCTTCCTAATATTAACCGATTGTTGCATCGCTTCGACTTTCTTTCTCTAATATAAGGGACTTTTACATCGCTTTGACTTTGAACTTCTGACTATAAGTGATTTTTACATCGGTTTGATTTCCCCTTCCCAATATAAGTAATTTTTACAGGTAGGCGCTGCAGTTCGACCGGCGTTTTCAGGCGACACGGCTTCTCACGTGACTGCGGCGGCTTGCGACGTTTGTTCCGCTTGGATCGGCTGTGGCGTCGCCAGAGATATCAACGATCTGAGAAGGTGAGACACTCGCAAGGCAATGTATTCGCATCTCTCTCTAAGACTTTTAGATATAAATACGAATCATGGTACTTGTATTGTCGCATCAGGTCTATGCATAACTTTACAATTTTACATGACTCGTCTTTGTATGTGATAAGGGGTGTGATATAGTGTGTTTATGTGTAAGTGAAAATAATGATTAAAGTTTATACTGAATAAGCCTTTATTTATAACTAAACTACTTTTAATAGATTTTTAGTAGCAATACTTACCTCATATCGTTGGCGCATGTAAAGGATATTGAGTCCTTATTGATAAAACAAGATCCGAATGACGTCTTCTGGTTCTGGGTGTAATGTGTGTTTCCGGCACCCACGCTACAAGTCTTTGAACTTAGTGCGGGGCTGTGAGTGTGAACGTTTGTTTGTTTGTTTATAGAAGCGTTGAAGTAAATGTTTAGATATAAAAACATCGCCCTACTAACAAATGGATCTTGGGTCTAACTTCACGAAATAGTTCCGATTAACCTACACAAACTTGGTTACATTTTTTTTTCTCAACTTACGACCAATCTAGCGAGGCGAAATTGTCGCTTACACGGAACATAAGCGACAACTATTTAGTTTTGTCGCTTATGTTAGTCGCCTGTGGAATGTTATGAACGCGGAATCATTTAATGGTAGATTGATGTTTAAAAACTATATTCGTTTATTGAAATTTATCCAACTTGTGTTCATTCTAGGGTTCATCAATTATTGGTCTCGAGCTTGGACAAATTAAACACGAAAGGCAACACTACACTGATCTACAACGAAAGTATGGCAACTCTGGAGAAGTTGTCTATTTTAAAAGCTTGGGCAGAGGTAAGTTCATACATAATTTTGCTAACAAGTAAGGCACTAATTTTTATAGAAATTTTTGTCACTAATTTTGAGCGTATATGACGCTCTTCTTCATAGAGTAAGGACTTCGTATAGATCATAGTGCTTTAACTAACAATAGCAATTGCTTTATGTTTAAATATACATTTTTTTTTATTTAAGTTTATTTGCACAGTAAAAGCTTTTTCGAATTGTAGTGCTTTTGAATTATAATTTTACTAGCTGACCCGGCAAACGTTGTTTTGCCGTATACATTATTTCTAGGAAATATTTTTTTAGTTCCATAAAAAAATAAGGGTTGATTGTAGAAGGGTGAAAATTAAGGGTTGTACGTATTTTTTAATCCTGAATCATAATAAAATAAAAACAAAAAAAATTTACCAAACCTTATCACTTAGGGGTATGAAAAACAGATAGTAGCCGATTCTCAGACCTACTGAATATGCATATAAAATTTGGTAAAAATCAGTAAAACCGTTTCGGAGGAGTAAGGTAACTAACATTGTGACACGAGAATTTTATATATAAGATATTTTTTTTTGAATTAAGGATATTAATTCTAATGAATATTCATTTTTTTTTGTCTTTTGGTTACTATCTTTGACGTGCGTTATCCTGATTTAGATTATTATATTGTCTCTCTTTGAGAGTATCATCGATACACAAAAAATATTTCTAGTATATCGATGTAGAGAATTTAGTGTCTAGTTGGTCCTATAAACATATAATCTAGAACTGATGAAGGTTTCCGGAGATATTTGAGGCTGAGTCAGTTTTTAGTTTTCCAAGTATTAAATATAAGTTATTTATTACTTTTAGGTATACATAGTAGCAATGGTAAGCAACGGCAGCGCACCAGGTAGCTACGTCAAACAACTCGACACGAAACCATTCAACAACCGGGCCGAGTTAGCCAAATGGCGCAACCAGTTGTTGCAAAACAACAACCAAATTGACAACGCTGAAACCCCGGAAGAGGAAGAGTATGGCGAGTTTGAAAGCAAAGGAGAGAGCTTGTTGAAGCTGGTCGAACCGGAGTTGGAGAGTTTGGGAGAGAATTGGATCGCGGCGTTGAAGGATCATGCCTTGCTCAGTTTGCCTCCAGGTTAGTGCTTACTTTTATACTTGAGAGCCTGCGTATTCCAGGTCTAGTGTGTTTACCAGCTTCGATCACATCGTCACTTACCATCAGGTGAGATAGTGGTCAAACACTAGCCTGTCATAAATAAAAAATAAAAAAACTTTTACATTTGTCTTGAATTAAAACAATCCTACTATTATATAGTACTAGCTGACCCGGCAAACGTTGTTTTGCCATATACATTATTTTTAGGAAATATTATTTTAGTTTAATAAAAAATAGGGGTTGATCGTAGAAGGGTGAAAATTTTGCGTTGTATGTATTTTTTAATGCTGAATCATAAAAATATTAAAACCAAAAATTATGTCCTTAAAAAAAAATGTGGTTTGAACCACCCTTAAAATTTAGGTCTATATACAGGGGTATGAAAAATAGATGTTGACCGATTCTCAGACACACCTGATATGCACACAAAATGTCATAAAAATCGATTGAGCCGTTTGGAAGGAGTTTGGTAACAAACACCGCGACACGAGAATTTTATATATTAGATAATGGTGCTAATTCTGTTGAGCACCGAACTAACCTAAACTAAACTAAAAATAAACTAATTTTAGTCAAAGAATACCTAAACGCTATTCTGATTTTACGTTGAACTTAATTTAAAAGTTGAAATGACAGGACTAAAATTGATTTTGACAGCAACCAAAATGAATTGTATTCACAAGAGCCGCAATCACATATTTCTCCATTATAGACTTTGTAGGTCAGTATTTGCTTCATTAATTGCACGTGTTATTCTTTCAAGTATAAGATCACATTAAAAATAATCCAGACCTTTTTCATACAGACTAATTAGAGTTTAAAATTTCTATTTTTAGTCTTAATTTGACGTAAAACATTTACATCAGAATAAGAATTTGGTCATTTTCACTAAATATAGTAACTAAACTAACTTAGTCCTGTCAAACTTAATTTTAGTCTAATCTTGCATTTTCTGAATAGGTTATGGACTAAAGCAGGACTAAAACTAATTTTAGGCTAGTTTAGTCTAATTCTGGACAACAGAATCGGCACCAATATCTATAAAATATAAATATATAAAACACAAAATTTTAGCTGTAAATTTAAAGCATAGAGAGAGAGAGATAGCGAGAAAGAGTTAGTTGAAGTACAGTCGAAAAGATATATATATATCTGAATCTCGGAAATGGCTCCAACGATTTACATGAAATTTTGTATGCAGGGGGTTTCGGGAGAGATAAATCGATCTAGCTAGGTTTCATTTTTAGAAAACGTCGTTTTAACTACCAAAGCTCGTTCATCCAGGCACTTATTCGTAATACAGATAAAATAACCTTGTTAACTAGTATACCTTGTAAAATTTCCACCAATGTACTACAATAGGGTATAACTTGTCTGTATATAAATCTGTATAAACTACTTCAAAATATTTATTACTCGTCACTGCACAAATGCACATTAAGTAGTGAACTGACGCGAGCCTTATTCCAATGTATTAAGGCTTCTATTTCAGCTATTATTTTTACCGACTTCAAGGTACAATGTTCGACTGTATGTTTTTTGTATGTATGTATGTTCACTGATTTCTTCCCCATTTGTGGACCGATTCTCAAAATGCTTTTTTGTTTGGTAGTACTTCCGAGGTGGTCTTATATAAATTTTATCGAAATTGATCAAGCCAAAACCAAAATATAAGCGGTGAAGTCGTTTTTTTTTAAGCTTTGCTTACGTTTAAATTATTATACTATAATATAGAGTATCCCTGTTGTTCCAGAATTTGCGTCACAACTTCCCCACGGTGGCGGCGCATTCTACTCGGCGGAAACAGCCGAAGCTTCCCGAGCGCACTACGCTAACGCTTGGCCTTCACTACTATACGCGGCATCTCTTCGGTTCAACGCCAATATCAACGAAGTTCCATCTAATAGTAACAATGGTAAGAATTATCAAAAAATATCCCACTAATATATTAACGACCTAGTTGGTGCAGTGGGCAGATCTCCGCGCCGTAGGTCCCGGGTTCGATTCCCGGCAGGACCACAATTTTACTTCCCAAGACGTTGTGCTTTTGGTTCTATTTTTGGGTGGGATTGTGTTTGATGTTTGCGGTATTCACGATACAAAACTTTGAATTAAGTATGGGTATTTCAACTTTGAATTGAATTTAAATGTATTTGAATGTGTGTGAGTGTGCATAAATAAATGAGAATCTTTTGTCTTGATGTTTGTTACTCAATAACTCCGAAACTGCTGAACTGATGTTGCCGAAATTTGGAACGTAGGTAGCTATCAGCGGGGAAAGCCGCGGGGCACTGCTAGTAAACAATAACTTACCCTTCACTGTTACACAGCGTGTTGACCACCTTTGACCACGTCATCATTTACCAATAGGTAAACTAACAGACAAACGCGTGTCAAAGAAAAAAAAATGTGTTGAATAAAAAAAATAGACTGCGATTTCAGCATATCCAATGTTCAGCTGTTTTATACTAACCTCTTATCGAACACATTACGTATAAAGTGTTTCGCATTTATCATGTTTGCGTATAATTCAAATGTTGCAGATAAATCTGATGGCAGTCTGGATAACAGATCGTCCAAAACTGAAAACGGTAACTTTGAATTCTTTGAGCCTGTGGATGAGCGGTTTCATTTGTTGTTCGGTGAGTTTTTATATTTTTATTTATTTAATAGAAAAGAATATACATTGATTTATATAAGTAACATTTATAACTAGTATGAAGAATAAATATAATGAAAATAAAACCGGCCAAGTGCGTGTCGCACGAAGGGTACCATTATCTACAAAAACGGCAAAAACAATACGGTTGTAAATATTTGTTTTATTACGATTTAATTATTTATTTTGAAATTATAATGAATGTATAACTAAATATTCTGTGAATATTTCAAGCGTCTACCTGTTGCCGTTATCAATATCGAGCAAAAACATCATATTCGTTGTATGGGAGCTCCCTTAAATATTTATTATATTCTGTTCTTTAGTATTTGTTGTTATAGCGGCAACAGAAATACATCATCTGTTAAAATTTCATGTCTAACTATCACGGTTCATGAGATACAGCCTGGTGATAAACAGACAGACAGATGGACGGACAGCGGAGTCTTAGTTATAAAGTCCCGTTTTACCCTTTTGGTACGGAACTCTAAAAGACTTAAAACTACCCTAATAATTCATGTGCACTCGCACAAAATGGTCGCAACTCAGCATAATATCAAAAAAGGTAGTAATAGTTTAGCACTTAGCAGTGTAACAACGCACAATGCAGGAAATACGTTTAATAAACATAAATATATATATTTTACTTTTTACGTTCCTCAATTTTGCTTTATTATAAGCTTTAAAAAAAAGTGTTGTCACAGAATGTGCTCTAGGTCTCTATAAGTTGAATTTAGTTAATAGTATTTAATTCGTTTTATTGTTTCTGTTATTTAAGATGGAAGTTAATTTAAGCTACTTTGTTGTTGTGAATAAACATATTATTTATTTTGTTTAGTTTCACCTGTCCCGTCCCAAATCTTGCAAGCTAAATTAGATCCACTCACCGATGTCCGATTGGAATCAAATTTGGTGTACCCATGTATCTTAGGTGACAATACAATGATATGGTACCATTGAGCTGGTCTGATGATGGAGACAGAAGATATAGGAACTTGAACTAAACAAGATAAACCTTGTACTCATTTGATTCGTCTTGACAAGTCCTCTCGTTATATAACTTTTTAGTTCTTTTTTATTTTCAACTGGTAGAAGATTGATTTAAAAAGAACTTGTAAAGTATTATTTGTTTATTTAACATATCAAAAGAAATTGACAAAAACGAAGAGCGTTAAAGTTCGGTAGTGGGGGCTAGTGACGTCACGCCTCAGTAAAAAGGGTGCTGAGATGTGACGTCACGCGGAATTTTAACGCATTATCTTCGTAATTTTTTGTTTAGTCGGCTAAAGAAAATGTGATGTTTGCAGCCTTGGATAATGAAACACTAGCTTGAGGTTTGGATTATAATTCTCTGAGAGACTCACCGTACATACGAGAGCCAAAGAATCGTAATGGCCGCCCGTCATAGATAAAATCAAAAGGTTTGAATGAAAGAGAATTTGTCCGAAACTAGTCGACAATAAGTAAGTCGACGTTTTTTTCGTGATTCAAGCCGTATAAAATATACTTATTATTATTTCTGCAGGCATTTGTATGGAGGCGTTGTGTGCCCAACGCGACATGAGCGTGGAGAATACAATATCCGTGCTGTTGTCGTTAGTGACTCTACTCGACGCACCCGAGAATAGAACGCGCCTCTTGAAAGACAGGTGAGCGGGGTCAAAAAATGTTCCTATTGATACGGGCATTTTTAACGAATGTCAGGTACCTTTGAAACAGTTTTTTTGAGAAAACCGGGTCTCTACGCGCTTTTCTTTTCAAAACATTATTTTGACGTTT
Source organism: Lomographa bimaculata (assembly GCA_948107665.1). Lineage (NCBI taxonomy): Eukaryota > Metazoa > Arthropoda > Insecta > Lepidoptera > Geometridae > Lomographa > Lomographa bimaculata. Next base: position 7,092,599 of record OX403604.1, on the reverse strand, counting down.
CGGGAGAGTTACATGACAGGCATTCCACGCGCCTTAAGCAACGTCAAATGTCAAATGGTTGAAAATCATCGCGCTCTCTCTAATCTGCAAATTTGTGTGAATGTATCTTATTCCCTTCAGAAAAGTAGGAAGATAATTACAAAAAAACTACAGATAACTAAAGAAATTGAACATTTTATTTGGTACTAAATTAGACAGATAAATATTGTCACTATACAATAAGTTTGTCCGTATACAATTAAAAAAAAAACAGAGATGTTAATACTACATCCATCTTAAATGCATTATATTGATTACAGGTCTCTAGCCATTGAATTGTGTCAAATGATCCACCGCACGGGACTCACTCAAGAGAGCACTTCAGCCCTGTTGCTAGCAGCTGATGTGCTCAAGTTAGTCATAGATGCACAGAGGGAGCAGTTACACGCAAATATGCACTCTAAGATCAAAGGTAATTAAGAATTCTTTCACATGATCCATCGCACGGATCTCACTCAAAAAGCACTTAAGGTTTTTCGCTAGCAGCTGATGTATCACGTCATAGGCACAAAGTCGCACAAAAAATATGCGAATATGCTCTCTAAGAGATATGGTAGTCGACGAATCCATCGCAAGAGAGCACTTCATCTATATTGCTAGCAGCTATTGAGCACATCGCTCAAGCTGGTCAAAGTGCCACAAAGGGAGCAGTTACATGATCCATCTCACGGGACTCACAAAGGAGCACTGCAACCCTGTTGCCAGCAAATAGGAAGAGTTACACGCGATATGCACTTATATGCACTTTAAGATCAAAGTTAATTTAGAATTGTTTCACATGATCCATCGCACGGGACTCACTCAAGAGAGCACTTGAGGTTTATTGCTAGCAGCTAATGTGCTCAACCTGGTCATTTTCGCACAAAAAATATGCGAATATACACTCTAAGAGGTATGGTAGTAAGGCGCCGTTTCCTATAACATATAATAAAAGAATCAAGCATAGTCTGAATTGATTTGAATAAAAAATAGACGTCATAGACATAAAGTCGCTGGCACAGACGGGGGAGCAGTTGCACGTGAATATGCTCTCTAAGATTAAAGGTAGTTAAGAATTAATATATTATAATTATAAGAATCCATCGCACGGTGATTGAAGATAGTCATTTATGTGGCCATATGGACTCGCCAAGTATGCTCTGACTATGTCGGATATCTACGACCAAAATACGAAGTTCTTCTTTTGGGAGCTAAGATGAACCGCGGCGCGTTGAACTGCCCGTTGGCTTAGTTGGGTGGCGTTCGCCTTCTAAGCAGGGGTACCGGGTTCGATTCCCGGCGGGAACACAAGTTTTCTCTCCAAGGAAAATGTGTGTTTCTGGTTCTGGTTGTGATTGTGTGTGTGATGTGAATTTTTCCGGCACCCACAACACAAGTCATCGAAATTAGTCTGGGGCTGTGAGTGTGAAAGCGTTTGTTTTTTTTATGTGTATGCATATCTTCTAAACTTAACTATTTATAATTCTCCATAGTAAGACAAACAAACTTATTCACCACAGAATTAGCACCAAACGAAGCATCTGACGGCAACATCCCGCCATCAGTCCTAGAAGTGGTACACACTTTAGGCGAAGGCGGTCCCACGGGAGACCTTCCGCCCGGGAAATCGCTGGTTTTCTCCTGCCTTGAAGTCTGCTTGTGCCTCCTTGTCAGGCGGTTACCGGCCTTAAGTCCTTTGAAACAAGAAGGGACTGTTGGGGTTATAGGAGTGCCGAGAGGGTTGGGTGTGCATGGAGATACGTTGTTGGTGAAAAGTCTGTCTGCGATGTCTGAGTTGCCGTCCCTAACAAGTCCCCAAGGTGAGTTCTTCTTCATTACTGTGTTTTTAACCGACTTCAAAGGAGGTTCTCAATTTTACTGTATTTTTTATGTGTGTTACTTCAGAACTTTTTACTAGGTAAACCGTTTTTGTTGCTTCTTTTTTATTTGGGAGCAGGAGCCTACTATGTGGTCACATTTAAATTTTTACGGTTTTTAGGCTTTGCTTGGTTTTTAAGTTTTTAAGGTTGCTTTAAAAATGCGATGGAAAACGTTACAAGCGACGTTTTTTGTGAAATCTGTCTACGACATCACGCAGGCGTGACCATTCTGGCACGCTTTCTGTGACGTCACAGTCCACTACCCAATGACTGACGTGAAGAAAATCTGACATTAAAGACGCGGACATTGATCTCATGAATCAGTCTAGCCGTGTTCGCGTATAAGCATATCGTGCGTTTTACTATTTTTAATTGCATGGTTTTTAATAACTTTTTGTACATTATAATAACTAAAAAAACATTAAACGCATTATTCTCTGATGTCCACTTTACCTAACATCTCGAGTCACACTAAGATGTTTGATTTATCTCGGGGAGAAATCTTGTGTCCCGCCGGGAATCGAACCCTATACCCATGCTTAGAAGGCGTACGCGGACCTAAATAAATTACCTAAATAACACGAATTAAACTAAATAAAAAACCTTTCAGGAGCCCTATCGATACTCCCGAGCATATTGTTCCTGGCGACAGAGATCCTGCGGCTCAGTAAAGGTTCGACCACACTGTCGGACGCCGGCATCCTGCTATTAGAGCGCGCGGCTGAGTGCAGAGCTGTGCGTGTGCATGAACACACTCGGACTGCGCACGCGCAGCTGTTGCAGAGCGCACTGGCTAGCCTCGTCGATAGGGTTAAAAGTGGTGAGTAAGCTTATATGTTTAACACACTTCAAAATTCGATTCTCAATAATTGACGAATTGTTCGTCTTGCATTTTTTGTTTGTCACCTAGAAACTCTGTCATTTGTATCAATATTTTCTGGATCGGTTTGTAAATCTCTATTAATAAATTTGTTTTAAAGGATATACTTTCGGATTGTTCCCTAATGGGACCAATATATATATAGTCATTAAATAGGTATACAATCATTTGGTTCGTAACATAGAGGTTACTTTTCAAAACTCCCGGAAACTTTCCATGTAGAACTACCAAATGACTTTATTACAATGTATAGAAATATAGTCTAAACTAGTCGTGCCCCGCGGCTTCGCCCGCTGTTATCAAGTTAAAAAGTACCCTGTCAATCCTAGGTATAAGAAATGTACATTCCAAATTTCATCCAAATCTATTCAGCCGTTAAAGCGAGGGAACAAACATATTATAATAACACACAAACTTCCAGATTTATAATATTAGTAGGATTCTCTAAAATCAAAATTACTCGAAAAACAATATCTAATGCATTCTTGATTTATGTACTATTTTAAAAAAGAATGCAGCACCGACTTTCTTGCCAAGTTCTTCTCAAGATTGCTGTAGATTTGCCAATCTGACAATAGTCCGCAACTTTCACGAGTGCCACTATGGAGCCCATATGAAACAATTTTTATTTAGATTTATTAATTGAAAGACGAGCAAATCGCTCGCCTGATCGTAAGCTGCACGTTATTGACCCATTTAAATTTTGGGACTATCGAAATTGGATGGCTTAATTTTTTTTTCTTTAGACGATCCCGAGCAAAGAATAGAGTCGGTGACGGGAGCCCGAGGCATGGCCGTGGTTTTGAGTCGAGCCGAGCCAGCGCCGCCGCTTCACTACCCTTGTATCAACCACTTCCGGCACTGTCTCGAGACAGATGATAATGAGGTAAGGACAATTTAGAATATACTGGGGTATCTATACATTAATTAACTAAAGGCACCTCCCTAAGAGAATAAAAGAACTTCCTATGAATGTGTTTAAATCTGCTTTAAAAAATTGGTTGACTGAAAATATTTTCTATAGTTTGAAAGAATATTTCCTTAATATTTTTTGGACATAGCATGAATTTAATATCTTTGTCATTTTTGTAGTGTTCTTTATATTTCACAAACTAATTATAATTATTGTACCTTATACATCATACATTCCAAATATCTATAATCTAAATAATGAAAATTTGTATGGCTTGTATAATCATATTTTGTGACATTGGACGCCCGAGATGGGTCAGCTGTAATAACATTACCTGCAATAAGAACTCGCGAATACTAACACTACAGTTTTTGCCAATAAAGAATTATCTTATCTTATTTTAAAGACATCTTATTATAAAACGATTGATTACATTAATGACAAGGATACATGGAGGCAAACCGCACAAGCGCTTTCTAGCGACTACATAATATAGATACACCTCGGTTATTATAATTATGTATTAGTGTTTAAGAATAATTTAAAAAAAAAATGCGCCAGTTTCTTTTCGAGATGGCTGTAATTTTGCGAATCTGACAGTAGAGTCATTAACTTCCATAAGTGCCTCTTTGGGGCCATGTGAATAAACGATTTTGATTTGTTTTGATTTGAAATGCTAGATGTTCTGAGTAGAGAATAGCAAAGACTAAATGTAGCAATCATGCTTAATCCAGAACTTGAACTAGTCTAGTTACATCACACACACAAATACACCCAGAACCAGAAACACAAATATCCCGTGTTCCTAGCTGTTCGAAAGCTTGTTTTGTATTGTTTATAATTTTTCTAACCGGGAGGCTCATTGTATTATGCTTAACCTGAAAAGTATTAGATTTATAAGCTGTCGGTCTTCCTCAATATAAATTAAATAAATAATAAGTTACTTGTTAAAAACTTTTTTAACGACGAGCTTTTAGAAGTCCGCCATATTGGTTTTAAAGTAAGGTCACTTTATCTTTCGAGTTATTCTCAGCAAGCCCTTTCATTTGATACCCATATTGTAGGAGTGCATTAAAAAATTACTTGTCCGCCATTATGTGTGTTCCGCCATGTTGGACTTAGAATGGCGTCACACAGCTAACCATGCATTGTCATACAAACTAAACGTGAATACAAAATTTCAGCTCAAACGGTTTAAGATATTTGCTTCAAAATTGATTTGCAAGATTCCATCCGAACAAACATACATTACAGTGCAAGCTTAAATAAAAACTTGTAAAAATAAAGTGAGGTTGTCATATGTGTCTGGAAGACTTCGCTTTTAGCGATTAGACCGCCTATTGTTACACTTATTTTGTATGTAATTATTTTCTATAATGTTTTGTCACAAATATGGTGTTCAATAAAGAGTTTATCTATCTATGTGATGCAGGTGTTCGCGTCTTGCTGCTCGGTCCTCCGCAACGTGTGGTCCCGGCACGCGTCCCCGCGCTGCGTGTCGTGGTGGGCGCGGGGGCTGGCGGCGCGCGTCATAGCACGCGCCGCCGCCGCGCGCCGCCCCGCCGACATGGCGCACACGAGGGCCGCCGTCGCCGCCTTGACGGCCTTGGACGAGCTGGTCAATGCCGCGCCTGACTCCGCACGTAAGTTCTACTTCTACAGGTACCGCTTCCGTACCCAAAGGGTAAAACGGGACGGAGATTTACTAAGACTCGGCTGTCCGTCTGTCGCAACGCGGTATCTCATGAACTACGATAGTTGGACGGTTGAAATTTTCACAGTTGATGTATTTCTGTCGCCGCTATAACGGCAGATACTGAAAAACGGAATATAAAAAATATTTAAGGGGGCCCCCGTGCACATTAGACGGCCATCCGCCCCTAATCTAGCCATTCAGGTAGAATGTTTAGGAGCCGCTGTAATCTACTTGCGGATATGGTAGCACTTCTGGAGGAAGAGAGATACGCGCTGTCGTCAGCGAAGAGAGCGAGAGGGATTCCCCTCTCGCCTGGTAGGCGTTGATGCTCTTCAAGCACAGGGATGTCGTAAGTGTACACTGCGTACAATGCCGGTGATAGACAACTTCCCTGCGGCACTACCGCGGCGATCTTACTTAGTCCGGAGTTGACGCCCTCGACGGTGACATAGAATTTCCGCTCGGCGAGAAACGATGCCAACACGCTGATGAGAGTCGGCGGCATCGTCGTCTGTGCCAGCTTGAAGAGCAGGCGCTTGATAAGGGTTAAGAAGCTGCCCCGCAGTGAAGTACTGCCTGACCTTATCGAGGATACCCAGTTTCTTAGCGGCTATATAGTTGTGCTCTAGCTTCTATATATGTGCCAAAATTACATATATATGATACAGTGAAATAGGCGATATACTATAATTTGCTGATGCAAATAACCATGTTTGCATTGTTACATGCTACAGAGGATGGTCCAAAAGGTGAGTCAACTAAAAAAGATACCTTAGATTATAGAATTGACGTGTTACATGATTGGATGACTCAAGTTGAATTGAGTGTCCCTATTTATGTGATGGAGACGTAACAATGGTCACTACAGATTTTCATCTCTTCGAAGTGGTTGGACTTCATGCATAGTTGCTAGATATAGGTTTCATAAGGCGTATGACGGGAGGAATATTATTAATAATAATAAATAATCCCTTTATTTGAACTGCCTGATGGCTTAGTTGGGTGAGCGTTCGCTTTCTAAGCAGGGGTATCGGGTTCGATTCCCGGCGGAAACACAAGATTTCTCTCCAAAGAAAATGTGTGTTTCTGGTTCTGGTTGTGATTGTGTGTGTGGTGTGAATGTTTCCGGCACCCACGACACAAGTCATCGAACTAAGTGTGGAGCTGTGAGTGTGTAAGCGTTTATGTTATGCTTATGTTATTTCTCTTCACAATGGCAGTACTAAAATAATTGTTTTAAAACTAGACTTATGTAAATATATATTTCGTAATTAGTGCAATCTTGGAGTCTTTAAGTCGAGAGTGAATTGGTATTTTCTAGGCAAGCGTGCTCCATCGTCGACCGCATCGTTACTTAAATTTTTTATGCATAATGGGCAAGCATTTGACCACTATCTCACCTGATGGAAAGTGATGATGCGGCCAAAGATGGTACATACCTGCCCAGAAGATACCTATTTACTCGAGACTTAAAGACTCCCGGATAATACCGTGAGATAGTGGTCAAACGTTTGCCAATCACAGATAAAAAAAACGTACTGTTTTGTGAGAGCTGGGTACCTGACGTACAATACAATACAAAAACTCTTTATTGACACCAAAATATAAATACAACTTACAGATAAACTTATAAAGATGTACCTATCTTTATAAGTTTCTCTGGGTGGTCTTATTGCTAAGAGCGATCTCTTCCAGACAATATTTGGGTGGAAATATAAACAAAAAGACAATGGCCTCGATTCTGATGTCACACACTAAATATAATTTAAACTATTCTTTCTTTTACAAAATAGGAACGCAAGACAGAGATAGCATACATTTTAGAGCTGTTAAGTTAGTCAGAACTTAGATGTCTATGCAAGCTTAGTCGAGTATGTAATTTGTGTTGCCTAAAAACACGCGCCTTTCTGCTTCTGCTATTTATATTTTAATTGATAAACTAGCTTGACAGCACTAAAGTGTATGCTATCTCTGTCGTGTGTTTCTATTTTGTAAGAAACAGGGATAGTTTAAATTTAATTTAGTGTGTACATCAGAATCAAGGCCATTGTACGATTAATGCGACGAAATGTTTAGTTTGTGAGACTAAAGATCCGTTGGGTCTTCTATACACTAAAAGAGTTACTGATGCTCGCAGCGAATTTAATTGTATTTTTCCTTTATATTCTATTCTTTTCTTCTTTTTCTAGGCATTCAAATGCTATGGCTGCTGGTCCCAATAGTGATATCGTACCTCCGTTCGACGGCGGAGTTGTCTCGCGCGGCGCCGCATGTCCGAGCGTTGCATGAATTCGCCCTACAGTGGCTCACTAGAGTCGGGCCGAAGCACCCACAGGTAAATAATTATATACAGGCTTCGTTTAGTCGCGGAATGTCAAATTCGCAAAATGTCCAGCGGTCGCGGAACGTCCAATTCGCAAAATGTCCAATTCCTGGAATGTCCAATACCCGAATCGTCCTATTCGCAGAATGTCCAACATTCACGGTAACTTACAAAAAGGTTCCGTTTGAGGTTTCAACCTTGTATAACTTTGTAGTTATTTATATTTTCTATATTTATTACCGCCGCGCGGTTACATCCACTGTGATAATAATGATATTTGTGATGATAAAGAAAAAATAAACATTCCGCGAATTGGACGTTCTGCGACTGCTGGACATTTTGCGAATTGGACATTCCGCGACTAAACGTAGCTGCGCCACGCGTTCAAGTAGAATGTATTTTTTGTGTTGCCTCATAACATCTTTCCACGTGAACCGATTTCGATATTTTTGTTTAGTTTGAAAGATTTTGCTTTCCAATTGGTCCCATTTAAATTTGATCAAGATCTGATTATTAGTTGAAATATCGTCAATAATGCGTATTCTGTGGACTACATTGACGATGTTCTCGTTTTAAACCGACTTCAAAAGTTACCTCATAACTTCTTTCGTTGTGGGCCGATTTTGATGATAATTTTTTTATTTGAAAGCTGGTGCTTTTCATATGGTCAAATTCAAATTTGATCAAGATCTGATCTCTAGTTTTTGAGATATCGTCCATAATGCGTGTTTAATACTTTAAATCTGAAGGTTCCGAAGATAAAGCGATGAAGTAGATTTTTTAGGCTTTGCTTGCGTTAAATTATTCCTCATTTAGACGTACGGCTTTCTTTTGAATGCTATATTTTTCGTAATTATTAAGGTAATGTATTCAATACAATCTATAATTAATAGTTGTTTTTTTATGCTGAATAGCCATGCATTTGACTACTATCTCACCTGATGGAAAGTGATTATGCGGCCGAAGATGTGACATGCTTACCTGGAATTCTAAGATACCTATTCACTCGAGATTTGAAGACTCCTAGACTATAATGTTCGGGGAACAAAGACGCAGGCAATACCGCTAGCATGAATCTATAGCCTTAATCACATTAATAACTTAATAAGGAATATGAATATTTTGTATGTTTTTATTTGATTGTTAACGTGCCGGTGAGAAATAATCATTCACAAAAACATTATATATTAAATTTATATAAATATTTGTAAATACAACGCGTTCGGGCAAGTTTAATTGCGGTCATTTTGACGTCTACTAACAATCAAAGCTGCCTCTTCAATTTAAAAAAAAGCATTGTAAGAAAATTAACCAATCATTGACCCCAAAATATGTGAAATAACGTTATGAATCAGTTTAGCTAATAGCGTGCGTTTTGCTATTTTGAGTTTCCCATGCATCTTTAATACTTTTTACTAATAACATTTCCTTATTAAAAAGCATTTAAATAAGTAAATAATGTAATAGATATAGGTATAATACATATAAAGCTATAGATATAAAGATTTAAAAAATACCTATGTTGTTGATAGTTTCGAAAAAAGAAGAAAAGTTCTTCCATCGAAACTAGTTACGTACAAGGAAGAATAATTCCTCCACCGAAACCAGTTACTAAACTACGGTTTCGTAGACGGCCGAAGGGATATTGTAATCTTATGCATCCTACTAATATTATAAATCCGAAAGTTTGTAAGTGTGTGTGTAAGTATATTTGTTTCCTATTCACGCTTTAACGGCTGAACGGATTTAAGTGAAATTTGGAATGTACATAGCTTATACCTAGGAACACAGGCTACTTTTAAATAAAAGCGGGCGGAGACGCGGGGCACGGCTGATATTCCATATTGTAATGTCCTATTGATTTTCAGGAATTCAAAACAATGATGGCCCAGTCTTCAGAGCTCCGCAACAAGTTGGAAAGCGCAGTGAAAGCGAGCCAGGCCAGCGCTCGAGGCGGCCGCACATCGCAGAGGCCGGTCTTCCAACAACAGACTTCTAAACCCACCATACAACTGAAAACTGACTTCAGCGACTTTAGATAAACACTGATCTCTGACAAGGACAAAAAATATTTATCTCAGGTCTTTAGCGTTAGAACGACTCTGAATAATGCATTTTTGACAGATGGTATCACTTTGATTTTGTAAAACAAGTCTTCCAACAACATTCTACCATTTAATTGGTCCTTTTTATTTACTATTATAGGTTACGACAAAAAAAGAATTTCATTAACGATTTAAAATATAGACGAGACGACGAGATGAGATATTGAAACGAATGTTCTGTTTTTGTTTAGCTAAACTTCCAGCATTATTACAACTAAAATCTGACTTTAGATTAAGACTTAACAATATATGACAAGGACACAATTGTTAGAACTTCGCCAATATATATATTTATCTGTTACACATGTATGTAAACGCGACTTATCCCGCGTTTATGATCAAAATGATTCAGTATAATGTATTAATTAATTAATCAATTAAAACGGTACAGACCAATTTGCTATGGAAGATCATTTTGAATCTGGTTATAGATAATGTTCGTTCCAAATTGTATTCAAATAGATTAGCCGTTACAACGTCCTGACAGACAAACACGCTTTTAAAAACTTTTAAATGTATAATATTACTATGATTGTCAGAAAATTACGTATTTTCGGTGAATAATTCAACGCAAGGCACAAGTAAATTTATATACTTACTATTCAAAAAATTGTCAAACGAAGGTAATAATTTCCTTGAAAAATAAAGATGTTTAGGAATGACGACCCAGTTGGCGCAGTGGACTGGTGTCCGCCGTCTGCGCCGTGGGTCCTGGGTTCGATTCCCGGCAGTAACACAAATTCCTTTCCAAGGGATATTTGTGTTTCTGGTTCTGGGTGTAATGTGTGTGATGTGAATGTTTCCGGCACCCACGTTACAAGTCTTTGAACTTAGTGTGGGGCTGTGAGTGTGAATGCGTTTGTTTTGTTAATTAAGAAAATGGTGTGCGAGCGAAGTAAGCGCATTTTGTTAATAACAGAGCAAGAATCTGTGAAAATATTGGACAAACGAAGGAATTCATTTTCCTCGAAATACAAAAAAGTAGGAATACGGACGTGGCAAGAGAAACGAGCGCATTTTTTTTAATTTACAGAACAAAATCTGTGGAATTATTGAAATTATCGAACAAAAGAAAGATTTCATTGTCACAAAATACACGAAAATTAGGAAGACAACATGGTGCAAGCGAAGAGAGCGCATTGAAAAAAATAGACACTAAGATTATGTTGAATTAATGAAAAAACTTTTTTTTTTGCAAAAATACAAAAAGGAAGAAAACGTGGTGCAAACGAAGCGAGAGCATTTTTAGTACAGATCAAGTTCCTGTAGAAATATTTAAAAAATGAAGGAAATATCTAATATGAAATATGGTAGCAATGTTAGCATGTTTTAATTATTGTAGGTGATAGTAATATTGAACTAGAATACATTTCAGGGCTATAATCTAGATTAATTATTACTTAATCGGTCAAATATAATGAACGCAAATTTGTCCCCAAAAAAACCTAAAGAATATTTATTTTTTTACGATAGGCACGACGAAACAAAAACCCTCACGAATATAATGTAGTGCTAATAAAATAAAAAGCAAAAAAACGGAATCAATTCACATCGATCTTCGGCTGTGATCGGATAGTTTCAGATTTGAATGACATACATGTTAACATAGACCTAAATTTGTGTGCGTGCGTGTGTGTGTGTGTGAAAGAGACAAAATTATCTCACAAAACTGAAGCTAACATTTTGTAGTCAATAGAAAACGCAAGTTACTGTTTCACAATGTAAAACTATGTAAGCCCAAGGGAAAAAAATGTTACGTGTAATAGTGTGGCGACGTTACTATAAATATGCCTAAGTTCAAATAACATAATAATATAAATGTGCCACAAATATTAACTGAGAGTCATTGGTAGGAATAGAGGACCTTAATAATCTTATCTTTATTCATCTATTAGTGAAAGTCATCTCCGATACCATGAAATCACCCGGGAGCCACTGTTAAGTGGTTGGTTACTCCCACAAACGAGTGAAGCCATTATCAGATGTATATTTAGGCCTCTCACTATTAGAATAGGACCCGAAGGTCCATGGTGGGTCCACCTGCCTTCCCCATATGACCCGCCCTTTCCTCCTTGCAAAGCTCTTTCTATTCCTCTTTATTTTCCTTCCAATAACACTCAAGACAACAAAAAGGTATTAAATTTCACTCACCTAGCATCGCCAGGAGAACTTTTACCTATATTTCGCCTTCCAGTCTTTCTACCATCCACTGTCTAGCTTTTTATCGTACCACCAACCATCTTGTTTCAACCACTACCCTCATTCATTCCCTTTTACTAATTCTGCCATCACAGATAAAATATCTTTCAATAAATCGCTTACCGATTAAAATCGCGTTTCGCGACACTCCCGACGCCGAAAGACCACCTAAAGTAAGGTCATCAGCATACTTGTCCATTCTCTTATCTTGTCTCTCGCCCGAACCGCTGTTGCTCGAGGAATTCTGGCCTCGGCAGGGGTATCCTCATCAACTTGCAATTGTAACATGTCAATATCTGCATTGACCTCTATAGGGGCCTCCTCTTGATCAGGCGTTTCTTCTATTGTACTCTCTCTTTCTATAATACCTAAATTTTCCCCTGAAACCCTATCACCCTCTACTACACTATCTTCCCCTACTACACTCTCTCTCTCTGTGACAATTTCTTTACTTTGCTGTATATCAGCTTGTCTCACATCAGCTTCTGGTATGCCCTTGTTAGCCTCTCTCATTTGGTCATTACTACTTATCTCACTTAGTGGTAATATCCTCAAATCACCCATCTCTGGTATGAGGTCAGATTCACTCACTGTCTTTCTGATTACAATATCTTCATGTCCTTCGATATCAGCCTCAAGAGGATACAAGTGGCCAATAGATCTTGTAAATTCTGCATCCCCGACCTTTATTTTAGCCACTCTGCATTCTCCATCTGCACCTCTGATCAGTGATGATATTCTGCCCACTTTCCAGTTCTGTCTGTTTTTATGTTCACCTTTAATTTGAACTAAGTCACCCACCTGGGGTTCTTTGTAAGCTTTGAATCTAGGTTGTTTGGGACTGTGTCTATATCTCTCCCTGAGTCCTGTTAGATACCGTCCAATAAACATTTCTTTGAACTCCTTAATTAAATTTAACCCGAGTTTCCAACCTTCAATAAGGTCTTGTTTGGTAGAAGAACCTCTATGTAATGTTTGGTTATCAACTATTGATGGGCTCATGGTAAGACATTTGCCTAGCGATAGGAAGTCTGCTGGTCTCAGAATGTAGTCTGGATCTGAACTCACACAGGTCAGCAGTCTGGTGTTTACCACAGCTTCCACTTCCTTTATTACAGTTGCTAGCTGTGTGTCATTCAAAAGATGTTTCTCTAAAGACCTCTTCAAACAATTTTTTACAATAGAAACCAACCTCTCATACACTCCACCATGCCACGGTGCAAGTTCTGGTGTGAACCTCCATCGAATCTTGTTCTCTATGCAATAGGTACTTGTCATTACCTCAGCCGTCAATTTAAATTGTAAGGCATTATCGGACAGGACTAGTCTTGGCACTCCCCTTGTAGCTGAAAATCTTCTGAACGCCGATAAACATTCCGTAGAAGTCATGTCCTTGACTATTTCAAGGTGCACACTTCTTACAACTAGGCATGTGAACAGGCAAATCCATCTCTTCTCCTTACCACAGTCTGACTTCACCAGAATGGGTCCAAGATAGTCCAATCCTACAAATACGAAGGGTGCTTCATATTTCACTCGTTCTAGTGGTAAGGCTGGTGTTGATGGTAGCTTGTATGGTCCTCCTCCATGCTTGACGCATTGAATACTTTCTGAATCTGTGACCTTCCTTGTGGGATCCAATATGTTCTGCGTATGAGACTTAACGTGTGAGATACTCCAATATGATAGTTCTTGACATGAATATTCATTATAATTTTATTAGTATAGTCACAATCTTTGGGTAAAATAATTGGATGTTTCATTTCATAAGGCCAGTCAGTATTAAACATCCGACCTCCGCATCTTAAAATGCCATCAACATCTTTGAATAACCCTAAGTTTCTTGCTAGATGTGTTTCTTTACCCTTAACTTCTTCAGAGAAGTACTCTTCTTGAATCGCTTTAATTTGTCGAAGCTCAGAGCAAATCCTATCTTCTAGGGTATGGCTTGTATCAGATTCCTTCAACAGTTGAACTTCAGGAGCTTGTTGATAATCTGGAGTTTGTTCCTCCAGACCCTCCACCACGGCCGAGATAGTTGCTTGAGCCTCGAGACAATAGTTATGCGGCCAACTTTCTTTAGGCTGTGTAAGGAAGTCAGGTCCCTGTAACCACATGGTGTTTAGTTTACTGAGATCTACACCAGGGCGAGTCGCCAGGTCTGCTGGATTCTGTTTTGTGTTAACGTAACACATTTCTACAACATCCTTTTTGATTTCATTTACTCTATTTGCCACCCAAGGTGTCAACAGTTTGTCAGACTTGACCCAACTCAGTACAATCAAGCTATCACTCCATAAGTATGTACGGGCAATGGATAATGTAAGTGAACTTTTAATGTATGCCAGTAACCGGCTGCCTATGAGATAACCAAGTAATTCTAACTGTGGAATTGTAAGTGTTTTCTTACCCTTTTGTATTGTTTTTACTTTAGAAGACTTTCCTCTCTCCAATGGTACCAATCTGCATTTGGACATCAGTAACAGTGTCTTTACACTATGACCATCATCTGCACATAGGTACACCACAGCTGAGTAAGCATTGTTTGATGCATCCGAGAAACAATGTAGTTCATAATGTAATTCCTTCTTACCACATTGAATACCTACATGCCATGGAAAAGAGATATGTTCAATATTCTTCAGAGCTAACAGTATTGACTCCCATTCATTTATTAGTTCCTTAGGTAACAGGGTATCCCATTTGTAGTCCAATAACCACAATTTCTGCAGAAAGAGCTTCGCAGGTAGGATCAGTGGTGATAGAACACCACAGGGGTCATATATAGAAGCTATAGATCTAAGGACTTCCCTTTTACAAATCCTTTTGTTATGTGTAAAAGACTCTTTATTGACATTTAATCTCAATGAATCTTCTTCTGTTTTCCATAACAATCCTAAAACCTTTTCTTCATTCTGTTGTTTTATATTATCTCTACATATTTGAGTTAACAGTTCTTTGTCATTAGATGACCAGTCGCGCAGATTCATTGATATGTAATTAAACAGTTTCTTACAAGTTTTAAATATATCAACTGCTTCTACAATAGTACACTCTAAAGTTTAAAGTATAGCATGTCACTTCATTACATGGCTCATGATATGTGAACACACTGAGAATATCTTTGCTTGGACAGTCCTCACAGTAACGTAAACAACCCAATGTCATCCAACCAACTCTGTATTTATGAGGTAGAGATTGGCCACATTCATTGTTTAATTTTTCAGAAAAGAGAAGTAATAATAATTTCCTATTAACACATCTATACCATTGCCAGCTGAGCCATCTTCAGCCCACCTGTCAACCTACAAATTACCATATTCTGGTATAGGTAACCTATCTGTAATGCGAGGGACTGTGTTCACCAGAATACTGCTACGAGTATCTCTTCTAGTCTCTATATTTATATGACAGATGGGCTCCTTCGGCTTATCCTCTCCAAAAGTATAGATGGTTATTAATAGATCTTCTCTTTCAAGTGTCAAATCGAGGTTTATTGCCAATCTGGTCTTAGTATAACTTCTTTGATTGGCACAGTCAAGAAGTATCTCACATTTCTGTCTTTTTTCGTTGTTGACGACCCTTGCTGTCGCCGTGTTCCATGCGCTTTGGACACAAGGCTCTGTTATGTGGTCCTTTACAGTAATAGCAGAGTTTTGGTTTGCGACATTCATTGATATTATGACCTTGTCGAAAGCAATTATAACATTTATTCTTCAATTTCAGTTCTCTTTCTTTCAAATCCTTGATAATCTGATCATCGTTATAATGCGCTCCAGAACAAAATTTACAAGAGAGTCTTCTTTTCTTGGTTTCCTTGCCTTGCTTATTATAACTTTCTTCCTTCCTGTTCTCATATTTTGGGAATTTAGCTTGTCTAGAAGGTACTTGCCCTTTTCTTATGGAAGTCTGGTGAACATGAAATACTTCTGTAGATGAGGTTGAAGGCACAGGTACCATTTCAGTGAACTTTATTCTGGAAAGTTCCATTGCCGTGATGATCTTATTTAGCTCTTCCTTTATGCACATAACATTTTTATCCTTGGGGCATAATACATTTACTTCGTATAATACCTTTTCCGGAAATTTGTCAAGGATTAGACTGCGAAGATGGTTACTACCTGTGTCCTCACCAAGTGAGTGTAGAATTCTAAGATGTTTTTCAATATCGTTAAAGGTTTTCCGGCAGTCTTGGGCATCATACTTGCATCTTGTCGATCTAGATAGTGCCTCATAATGAGCATCAATAACAAGGCCCTTATCACCAAATCTTGCAGTGAGCGTCTCAACAGCCACAGCATAGTTAATATTAGTCGTAGCAATACCTTGAACAGCTTGTAGGGCATCACCTTCTAAACAACCTAACAGGTATGCTAACTTGTCCACCTCGCTAATGTCTCGTGAGCCTATGGGTCAAAATCACCAAGGTGGCAAATTCCAAATTCTGTTTTACGATGAATTTACCTAGCAGCTATTACTTTGATGATCAGCCTAAATGATCACTAAACTTATGTTTTAACAATATTTACGTTGGCAGAGCACAGAATTGATTACTACTCTTGTAATTTTATTTTTAAAGAGAGCTATCGTTGAAAATAATCATTCCGGGAACGTTTTTGTGAGGCTTATAATAACATTAAAATATAACATAAATATTTATTTTTTACCTTTTTCAATAGCGGATATATGTTATTTATAAATAAAAATAAAAAAATGTAATGAATTTGCCTATAAAGATGTTAAAAAGCAAAATATAGTGCAAATGGAGCTTTTATGACTATTTCTTTGTCTAAATTATCTAAATATGAGAAATATCGCTGTCTTATATATAAATTAACATGCTTTAGGTATAAGAAGTTAGCCTTTTTTTAATATTATCAGGAATTTTTTTTAAATATCTAAAATAATAATGTATTATCTGTGATTTTAGTGACGGTCCCGGAAATGATGAGTTGTTCGCCAAATGATACGTGTGTTCCTTAAATCACGATATAGATACAATTGAGGTTTATAAAATCATATAAGCAATGTTTTTGTATGTCGTACTTACTTATTCATTTTGACATAAGGTTCTTAATTAACAAAAACGTAACTTAAATCACTTTACAGTCTTTTAATTGCTGTTCACAGCCGATTTGAAATTTTTAATTATCATATTAAACTTTTATTATGATGGTAATAATCAAACCATCTAAACATGATAGTTATTGTTTTGTAGTTAATATTAAATAAACTTTACTTCAAAAACATGAACACCTAATTATATTAATTGAACACAAGAATATAATATTATATAAAAGAAACAAACTTTAGATTTTTTCATAAACATCAATATCAGTCTGAAAGTAATAATACTCTCTATTATTTTCTTTTCGAGCAATGGCGTTGGAATAATACTTATTATTTGCTCATTGTCGCAAGTAATCCGAACTATTTTTTTAAACTTGCTTTTTCGGACGTTTTTTATTTTGTTCAGCCACATATTGCTAAAAAATATTAAACATATATTAAAAAACATGTTAGCACAACATACACTAAACTAATTAACCAATAGTTATAATAATAGGGTGCGTTTATTTGAAAAAGTCATTTCAGGAACGCTCCGTAAAGTCCGGGAACGGTCCCGTAATGACAGATCCCGAAATGACTTTTTTAAATTATTGCGCCCTTTTTAGACGGCAGCCATCTTCGACTTTATGTTCGGCTTTGTTATTGTAAAATATTTAATGTTAGTATTTGCTATAAAACACTAAAATACTTATTTTTCAATATTCCAAGTTGAAAAACGCATTCCCGGTATGATGACGTATTGATGTACGCTCTATAAATAATGAATTGAAAGACACTTCCCACTTATTTTCAATTGTTTTTGGTGAAAACTCTCTCGACAACCGTTTGTTTACATCGTTCACATCACTGTACCGTAGACAAGTAAAGGTTGCGTTAATAAATTGATTTTTTACTGAGAATCAAAATTGCGTTCACTAAAATGACGCTTACATTGCCGGACACACTATTTTGGCTTGTTTTTCTTTTATTCCTTTTCTTTCTTTAATAATAACAATAATTAATTGATATAAGATAAAATTGTAGGCCATTAAGTAAGAAAATCTTTTCACTTTATTTTATTTTATGCATATTTCCAAAGTTTATTTCTGAAGATTGCTACATAGGACGCGTTCTCGAAATGATTTTTTGTAGATATTTCTTCAAATAATAATGAACGTGCTTTACTTTTTCAGTATAAAATATTATGTACAGTTAATATGAACAGAGTTTAGTAATATTTACAATAACGATTTGCTTAAATAAACTAAATTTAGACATTTATTTGCTGGCAAAGCTAATTCTCCACCTTGGTGATTTTGACCCCTATACTCGATTCAAAGCGATCAAAAAATTGATTAAATTCTAGGATATCACCAGCCCACTTGGGTAGCGTCAGTTGAGGTAACTTTGTGTTTTTTGCTGAGGAAATTTGTTGTGTATCCTTATGACATTGTAGTAACGTTTCAAACTCGATAGCTATTTCTTGACCTTCTGAGATGATTTTATAACAAGAACCAGCAAGTTCCTCAGAGGGTGTAGGAGCTACTGTAATGTATTGATTTAGGGTCTTCGATATGTTGTCAATATACAAGTTGAGAGAGATCCTTTGTTTGGTTAAATCGTCTAAAGTTATGGTATTAAGTTTAATAAAACTTTTGGCTTTAATAATTATGTCGTGTATCTTCTCCCTTTGCCTCTGTAATATGATAATCAGCAAAGGTAAAGCGCTGTAGGTACCTATCCACATTAAAATATCTCCAAGACAATGAGTTTCTTATGCCGGCCCGCCAGTTGCGCCTTCCCCAAAACTACGTATCTACGGCAAACTGATATCGCCTGCAATAGCAGATTACTCGAGTCACAAGCATTAATAGTTTCTAATGTGATTTAAGAAGGCAAACGTGCAAGCCGGCTCGAATAAAGTATTGCGTCATTTTGAGATATTTAAGTAATTTATGTACGTAAGTCGACATACCTCGAGTTCCGTGGATAGGATTGCATCCATGGTTGATTTGATTGCATATGAATGCACTTTATAGCACTTTTCTCCAGTAGTACACAATTTTCTCAAAATAACTCGACTTTCGCGAAAGAATTTTCACCTCGAAAAGACCCGCGTTCGTAAAACTAGGTCAAACAATTTGTTTTCAACACGCTTCTTATGTCAAGCAAAAATTCCCAACAACCAATCAGAAAAATATCCTAGGCAGCAAATGTCAACATTTAACCAATCACTGACTTTCCCGCCACATACCGCTAACATTTAACCGTAGCGCTGCTAAGAGAACTAACCGGGACGCCGTCCTTGAGCAAACCAATCAACCCAAATGTTTGACATTTAGTGATGTGCGTATTTCCGGTAATCGGCGATTTCGACATAATCGACTAAAGTTAATTATTTGAATGATATGACAATATACATAACAACTTACACGATATAATTGAAACGGTAGTAATTCTATGATATAATTTTCCAGGGCTTTCTATGATATAATTTTCCAGGGAAGATGTATCCTATTAGAGAGTGTAGTAGTATGCTACGGCTTTATAGAGGGCGATTTATATAGCAAATTACCAGTTTGTGAACTTATAATATACATGACAAGGTCAATCGAAGAGATTAGTGGTATTGTTATACTTATTTCTGATAATAGGGGTAATACGACGCAATCAATAGATTTCTACTAGAGTGATGACGACAACTTATGCCGCAGCTTTAAAGTGCGTCATTCTCTCTCCGATGTACCACAGCGACAGCTAACTTGGTGCCGCTGGAGACTTCTTTTCCAGCGGCCGCGACGTGGGGCCAGCGGCGGCGACGTGGGGCCAGCGGCCGTCACGCGCCTCTTAATCCTTTTGTCAACCCGGATGACACCTGCGCCGCTGGAAGCCTCTTTTCCAGCGGCGGCGACGTGGGGCCAGCGGCCGTCACGCGCCTCTTATCTTTTGTCAACCCGGATGACACCTGCGCCACTGGAAGCCTCTTTTCCAGCGGCGGCGACGTGGGGCCAGCGGCCGTCACGCGCCTATTATCTTTTGTCAACCCGGATGACACCTGCGCCGCTGGAAGCCTCTTTTCCAGCGGCGGCGACGTGGGGCCAGCGGCCGTCACGCGCCTCTTAATTCTTTTGTCAACCCGGATGACACCTGCGCCGCTGGAAGCCTCTTTTCCAGCGGCGGCGACGTGGGGCCAGCGGCCGTCACGCGCCTCTTAATTCTTTTGTCAACCCGGATGACACCTGCGCCGCTGGAAGCCTCTTTTCCAGCGGCGGCGACGTGGGGCCAGCGGCCGTCACGCGCCTCTTAATTCTTTTGTCAACCCGGATGACACCTGCGCCACTGGAAGCCTCTTTTCCAGCGGCGGCGACGTGGGGCCAGCGGCCGTCACGCGCCTATTATCTTTTGTCAACCCGGATGACACCTGCGCCGCTGGAAGCCTCTTTTCCAGCGGCGGCGACGTGGGGCCAGCGGCCGTCACGCGCCTCTTAATTCTTTTGTCAACCCGGATGACACCTGCGCCGCTGGAAGCCTCTTTTCCAGCGGCGGCGACGTGGGGCCAGCGGCCGTCACGCGCCTCTTAATTCTTTTGTCAACCCGGATGACACCTGCGCCGCTGGAAGCCTCTTTTCCAGCGGCGGCGACGTGGGGCCAGCGGCCGTCACGCGCCTCTTATCTTAATTTCACTTTGACCACCCGGGAGACACTGTGCCGCTGGAGACCTCTTTTCCAGCGGCGGCGACGTGGGGCCAGCGGCCGTCACGCGCCTCTTATCCTAATTTCACTTTGACCACCCGGGAGACACTGTGCCGCTGGAGACCTCTTTTCCAGCGGCGGCGACGTGGGGCCAGCGGCCGTCACGCGCCTTCTCTATTACTATGGTACACCAGAGAGATATCTATCTGTTTCAAATATATCTAAAAGTGAAAATATTATTCTGCTTCGCATTCGTAAGTATTCTATCTCACTTCATATCCCAGCATCTCCACCATTTTGTGGCGACGTTACTATAAATATGCCTAAGTTCAAATAACATAATAATAGATATAAATGTGCCACAAATATTAACTGAGAGTCATTGGTAGGAATAGAGGACCTTAATAATCTTATCTTTATTCATCTATTAGTGAAAGTCATCTCCGATACCATGAAATCACCCGGGAGCCACTGTTAAGTGGTTGGTTACTCCCACAAACGAGTGAAGCCATTATCAGATGTATATTTAGGCCTCTCACTATTAGAATAGGACCCGAAGGTCCATGGTGGGTCCACCTGCCTTCCCCATATGACCCGCCCTTTCCTCCTTGCAAAGCTCTTTCTATTCCTCTTTATTTTCCTTCCAATAACACTCAAGACAACAAAAAGGTATTAAATTTCACTCACCTAGCATCGCCAGGAAAACTTTTACCTATATTTCGCCTTCCAGTCTTTCTACCATCCACTGTCTAGCTTTTTATCGTACCACCAACCATCTTGTTTCAACCACTACCCTCATTCATTCCCTTTTACTAATTCTGCCATCACAGATAAAATATCTTTCAATAAATCGCTTACCGATTAAAATCGCGTTTCGCGACAAATAGAGAGGGAATATGTAGAATATTTTTTATGCTTTTAATCGACAGTTTTGTATAATAAAATGACGAAAATAAAATATTAAACATAAAACATTTTTTTTTCTTTGTTTTTGTGACATCTACGATACAATCATGACAGCCGTAAAGGAACGTTTGGCAAATCATTGACTTCAAAAATCAGACGTCACGAATCAGTATGCCGATAGCGTGCGTGCTATTTTGAACTTCCCATGCCTTTTTATCACTTTTATTAATTAAAATTCCTAATAAAAAGCATTTAAATAAGAAAATATTGTTATAGGTATAATTCTACAGCGATAAAGAAAAAAAAACTCGTCCTATATTAAAATCTCATGACTATTCCATGTTGTGACTTTGAACGGAAACTGTACTACGCGTTATTCAAATTAACCAATATCTTCATTCGTTGTAAAAATGGTAAACCCTGTGTATCCTAAAATAATCTATAAAAACAATATAAAGGATTTAACAATTTCACTCACGGTTGTTTTCTCCTATTGTTACGAGACTAGTTTCGGAACAGTCGGTGCTCCTTCATCAGTCAAGTAGCCGAGATGCCGGACGCCTACGCGCGTTACTCGTCCGATGAATGAGAACAGACTGTTACTAAAAAGTCTAGTGACAATGCGAGAAAACAACAATAAGTGATATTTTTACATCCTTAACACGTGTAAGATTTACGAATCTTTCAGTCGGACAATATAAAAGCAATGTTCTAATTATTTTAAGCTCTTGTTATCTTTAAAATAGGATCTTTGCACAATTTAGATTTAGTAATGTTTATCATTCCACCGCTATTTATGAACGCATTTGCTTTATATATTAATAATTATAACATTTGTAATATATTTTCACATGCATTTTATGTTAAGATTCTAGTTTTGAGTGTAGAATTTATTTATGCCACTTTATTTGAACAGTAACTTAAATATATATACTAAAATGTTTACTAAAGTTTTAGTAATATTAGAAGGGTTCCTATTTATTGAAGAATAGCAATTACATAGATAAATGCTAAGCATTATATTCTATAGAAAATAAATAGCACATTATTTAATATTAAAATTAAGATACTTTGTATTTCACATCCTATGTAGTAAAGGACTAAAAATATGCGTTTAAATAAAAAAATATGTAATGCTTGATTAGAAATATATAGATCATAGAAATCTTAATGCAATAGAAATACCAACTTTTCAAAATTAGAACGCTTCCAGTTTGTACTCTATGACAAAGTCGACTTAGTGGATTCATTTCTTTTAAGCCTTTGGTAAATACAGTGTTCTATAGAAATCGGATTTTATCGATACCATTTGAAATGTAGGCATACCCTCAGACCCTCCATAAAATATGAATGTTGCAAATCAACATCATATTATTATTAGAACTGTTACAGTAACCATACTTATATGCCCTAAGGTCATTCGATCGTGCACTAGTTTTACTGATAGCTTGTGTACGAGGAGAACACGTCTTCTCGTGCTCTTTGAAAATTCAGTGTCACTTCTGATTTATTGACGTAGGTCATTTCTATTGCTGTATGATTAAGATTTCTACGGTATTCTATGAACTATTTAATCGTGAATGAGAGTATTTATCGAATGTTGAAATTCCTGTGATAAGATGAGCAAAAACTCCGTTTGCCAAATTATATCTCTTATATTAATTAAAATTCTGCGTTTTTACTTCCAATTAGAGGCTGGAATCTGGGAAAATCTCTGAATGTGCATTTTAATATATTACTATACTATATTAGTTATTACATTTGATTTTAAAGTGTTAAATAAGGGATCACTTCTAAAATATTTCGTGTTTATCGGTCACCTCAACTGAAACAAAGTTTTAAGTAACATTTAGCTGCCTGCGATGGAACTATAATTGTCAAAAAAGAAGTAACAAAGCTCCTTCCTAATGTGAACTTACTATGAAGTTGACTATTTTTTAACTCATTGTGAAAAAACCAAGTCAGATTGTTTAAGTTGCCATAATGAGTGAAAAAATACATCACAACTTGATATTAGTTTGACAATGTTTTCAACTCACTATGATTATTCATTATAATTTTGTAAACATAGCCATAGTTAATTTAAATATGAACTGATAAACTGTGATTAAGTTTTATTATGTTTAAACATTGCCTTGGTAAAAAAAAGGTTTTCGACTCACTTTGATAAAGTTCCATTGTAATTTTGTAAACATTGCCATTGTGAGATGACAATGTTTTCAACTCACTTTGATAAAGTCTTATTATAATTTTGTAAACATTGCCATTGTGAGATGACAATGTTTTCAACTCACTATGATTAAGTTTTATTATAATTTTGTGAACATTACTATGGTGAGAAGACTGCTTTCAACTACGATACAGATTTAATATAATTTTGTGATCATTGCGTTGGTGAGATGACAATGTTTTCAACTCACTACGATATCAAGTACCATCATAACCGTCTAAAGTTGTCCTTGTTTGTTGGCAATGTTTTCAGTTCACTATGCTAAGTTCCATTATAACTTTGTAAACATTGCCATGGTGAGTTGACAATGTTTTCAACTCACTATAATAATGACCTTGTATTAGAAATTTACGTGAATATATAGTGAGTTTATATTTTTTATCTCAATCTGATAGCGCTTATATTTATCGTAAATATAACTACTAATATTGATCAAAAGTAAAATAGTTTTGTTATTTTCCAAAATTCTGTGTCATTATTTTGTGATCCCTAAAACATAATTATGCTGTCTTTTTAAATTAACATCTTTTACTAAAAAACTGACGAATTCAGAGATTTTTATACTGATATTGATTTAGTTTTAACCCTTAACTGGTTTCGTGGGGGTGGCGCGGCCCCCACGCTTTATATTTTTTTTAATTCCTTTAAAACTATGCACCGTGCGCGGGCGCCATTTTAAGTAATCTCATAACGTCGCGACTTGCGACGGGTGCCGGACGTTCGGCGCTTTAGCTTTTACCTGAGCGGAGGTACGTGTGTTTTGGGGGTCGCGCGGCCCCCACTATACCAGTTACGTAAGTATTTAGTATATATTTTATTTCATTTGTTCGTATGTTTTACAGTTATTTTGTCAAGATAGAGAGACCGTTAAGTGAAAAAACGATAGAAGACATATTGGCCGCGGATTCCGACTCCGAATTAGTGTTGAGTGGCTATCCCGAAGAACATGTCAGTGACAATGATGAATTAAGCGATATTGAGCAGTCACCACCACACAGATTCAGAAAGTAGTGAAGACCTAAGCCCCGATATTGAAGAATGTTCTTTAGAGAGTGAAGGTGAACCTACTGCAGGACCGAGTCAAAGGAGTTATTATGGAAAAACAAATACAAATGGTCTAAAAATCCACCAGCAAGACTGAACTTATTTTACTTGTAATGTTCCTGAGCCCTTAGGATTATATTTGTGTTGATTTCTTTTAAAAAACGTTAATTAGTGGTTTATTTATTTTTATTTCCGAAGATTATTGTATAAAGAATAAGAAAACATATATATGTTAGCCTAAGATTTAAAAAATAATAGTTTTTTTTTAAGTTTGTATTATGTAAGAAAAAAAATACCAAAAAGTTGTAACGTTTTTGTGATCTCTTCTAGTAATTAAGTAAAAAGAATTACATTAATAAAAATTGATTCGTTCAATAAAACAAGCTTGTTATTTATCTTTTTTAAATAAAACTTAAATAAAATTGCGAACATTTGTATCCTAGAAGATGTGGTTTTGTGGGGGCCGAGAGAACCCCACAAAACCAGTTACGTTAGTCAATTTTACGATACCAGTTAAGGGTTAAGTTAGCAGTCAAATCCTGTATTTTAACCTTAAATTAATAAATTAAACTATATTAATAATTTGATTTTTTTTATTGGCACTTCCCTACTTATTGTTTTAATTTAGAAGTAATTTGTTACTTACGAAGTAAGTTATTGAAAAATCAACTTAAGAGAAAAATATAGGTATTTTTTTTATTAAGTATTCATTTTGCCATTTTCTTCTGTAGATGTTTCTTCAGTAGCGTCTTCAATTTTCTTTGACTTTCCTGAAAAATAAGAATAGTTTAATTAATTACCAAACCTTACTTATGCTTAAATGCCACAATCACTAAAACTGATGTTCCAGCAGCCCTTGAGACATTTTATGCTCACCTTACCTCCCTCGACCGCATCGTCACTTAACATTAGGTGATATAGAGGTCACACGTTAACATATCAGAGATAGCATTGCATAACTGCTTACCTGAATGCATGGTCGCTTTTCTACCGACTCGACATAAAAAGAGGAGGTACTCAAGTCGATTGTTTTTGATGTAAGTTTTCAAGCTCCCATGGTCACTTTCACTATAAATGTTTGTATCAATAACGGAAACAGTGCCGAAATATCGGAAACTCAAACGAAATACATGGTAAATATCCCGTTATTGATACAAACATTTATCGATTGTATTTTTTATTTTTTTATTTGAGTTACCTCATAACTTTTTTCTACGTGAATCGATTTTGAATTTTTTTTTTGTTTGAAAGGTTGATTTCCAATTGGTCCCATTTAAATTTGATGAAGATCTGATCAGTAGTTCTTAAAATATGGTCAATAATGAGTACATCTAATCTGATCAAAGTTCCGAAGATAAAGCGGTGAGGTAGGTTTTTTAAGCTTTACTTGCGTTTAATTATTAATCCTACTAATATTATAAATCCGAAAGTTTGTGTGTAAGTGTGTGTGTAAGTATGTTTGTTCCCTCTTCACGCTTTAATGACTGAACGGATTTGGATGAAATTTGGAATGTACATAGCTTATACCTAGGATTAACACATAGGCTACTTTTTACCTTGATAATAGCGGGCGAAGCCGCGGGGCACGGCTAGTGATTTTATATATGGGTAATGGGTAACTTACGCGCATAAATCGGCGGGAGAGTCGCTACCGTCAGATAGCCCGTGTGCCCGGGGTTGGCTGGCGGCCATGCGCCGACCACGTAGCTGGTTTCGCTGCTTGGCTTCTCTTCCACCGGGCTTTCTGAGCTCTGAAACAAAGATAACGAACCTTATTAATACGTGTAATGAACCTGAAATTTCAATGCATAATCTGGTCATCATGGCACCTTCATCCAGTTGAAAAAATCAAAATGGCGAAATGCAAGATGGCCACCGTAAAAATGCTGCAAATCACGGATACAGTTCGAGATAGAAGGGGTTTGAGAGGACCTTGAGTCGTTTTGGCGTCAATGGTTATGGGTATCCGGCTCGATTCCCGGCGGGGAACACAAGTATCCCCCCAAGGAAAATTTGTGTTCTGGTTGAGATAGGGTGTGTGATGTGAATGTTTCCGGCACCCACGACACAAGTCATAGTGTGGGGCTGTGAGTGTGAAAGCGGTTATAAAATTAAACAATGCTGGAATTGACGTTAGGTAAACTAACCTAAGCATATTTATATTTACCTATAATAATATAACTATTTGATCATAGTACAGCTGCGTCGTACAAAGTGCGCTAAGGAAACTCGAATTACACAAGTGCGTTGAAGTAGACATGAGGCCTTGCTCATCAACACTAATTACGAGCTAATGAGTGGCGTGGCTAAACGGTATGACGTCACGATCCACCGTTAGACGTCTGCCGAACTGCGGACGTGCTTGATGGGACGACAGTCGCGGGCAGAAGAGCAATATTATTTTATACTGTTTTTGTAGTTTATATGATTAAATAAGTCTACAATATTGGCCTAACGTTTTTATACTCATCACATCCTTTCACTATCGCAGTGAGGTCTGTCTTTATTTCCTAAAACTATATACACCGCAAAAATCTAAGCTACCTACGAGTACAAGGCATCAAGCTTATAGGTCACTCGAGTGTTTGAATACTTGAGTTTCCTATAAGCTTGAGTCCACTACCAGTGGGTAGCTTTCCCATCATGCTGGGGGTATAGCCTCTCGGAATTGCAATAATACTTTGAGCCAAATAAATACCAGCATTTCGATCACGCGTCGTCGCCTCAACCAGATATTTATTCGCGCTCAGATAGGTTTTTGAAAATAGAATGAGATCCTGGTCCCCACGGGCCCAGTGTCTCAACACCGAACGGCTCAAATATGTAACCACTGCCGAGGTATCCATATTTTGGCCGTTTGCGGTGCTCTGCCGAAGTTGCCGCCGCGGCAACTTCGGCATGTGTTGATTCAGGATGACTTCTACTATTGAGGTGGATCAGGCAAATGGAGATTTGTTGATGATTGACGGATGTTTGTCACGAAGTGACTGTATCATGTCCGAATTATAAAGGGCTAAAGTGTCGCTAGAGTTTTCTACAATCTTAAAAGTCGCCGAACTATCTTTATATTTTTAGAATTTGTATTATCCCGCCATACCCGGCGGGACAATAATAGAAGAATCGAATGAAATGTCTTCCAATGCCATCACGCAGTTTTCCTATACTTATTAATATGGGGTGTTTTAATGATGGGATCGAAAGATATGTTAATAACGTGGTATGGAAAAGTCAAGGGACGTTCCCAGGAATCCCAGACTCTCATTTAATTTTAACAGCCACATTTTTTATTCGTACATACCTATATTTAATAATTTATTGCACAGTAAAAAGTGTACAAAAGGAGGACTATATTGCTAAAAGCATTATCTACCTTCAGACATAGAACTACGAGAATGCGTAACTGTAAATGTCCTAAGGTGTAAAGAATCATCGCATTAAAACTCGGCACTACGTTAAATCGGTACCTTGACCGTCGGAAAATCTCACCACCGCGAGCTAACTCGACGCCTAACGCCATCTAGTTATCTTCGGATGAACTTTGATGACTAGCAGTTTGGACATACCGCCCACCAAGGACTTAAGGTCCTTTAAAATACAAAATAATTGTTACCTATAAAGCTTGATGCCTAATGTAGCTTAGGTCTTTGCGGTATAGATGTATATAGTTTTAGGAAATATAGGCAATTTGCCCGTACACAGAGGATAAATGAACTGATTATAATTTAAGATAAACTTCTTTGTAACTGTAGAAGTCAAGAATGGATTTCATTTTATCTTTTGACAAGCTAGCGTTAGATCACTATCTCACATGGTGGTTTAGGCCTAGAGATTCTAGGCCTAAGCCACCATGTGATCTAGACATTTAGGCTAGAACGTCTAGATCTCACCGTGCTGCTGAGTGATAATTATTGTTATTTTGGCAATAGATCTTTCACTTTATCAGATTTACTAATGTAGTTTTCGTACTGCTGCTGAAGCTCATCGTCTAGTGTGCCTAAAGTTAGGCACTATTACAGCTCAAACTCCGTTGGTATAGTTGAGTGAACATTCGCCTTCTAAGCAGGGGGTATCGGATTCGACTCCCACCTCATCTGCACAAACTTTAAAAAAAATGTTTTTAATGCTTTAAACACTTATTTTGTACTCTACTAGTTTCGAACAAATTAGTTGTCCTTCATCAGGACGAGTCAGACACCAGCATTCAACGTTCAACCGACTCAAAAAAAGGATGTTCTAAATTCGACTGTTTGTTGTTTTTTATGTATGTTACGCGATATCTCCGCCAATTATGAATCGTTTTGATGTTTTTTTTTGTTTTGTAGAGTATACTTCAGAGGTGGTCCCATATACATTTTATCGAAATCGGTTAAGCCAAAACCGAAATGTAAGCGATGAAGTCGGTTTTTTATTACATATTAAGCTTTGCTTGCGTTTCAAATATTTCCGAAACTAGTCGACTACAAAGTAAGTCAACGTTTTTTACGTGTTTTATGCCGTATATAACATAAATTATGTGTAATACTCACGATAGTTTTAATTTTCATATCTTCTTACTAGTTTCTTTATTAAAAAAGTGCAATTGTTTATGCACTCGACGATACACCAAAGGGGTCAGGGCACGGATCGCAATTATCGATGTCACGGAACGTCCTTCGGCAAACATAATCTCAAATAATTCAATATTGCCTACGTTTTATGGGAAATCGCAGCGCTTTAGATTGCAGGTTATTATCGGCATTAACACCTGCAGAGGTATAATAGAGGCGTTGGATTAAGACGTTGTGAATTTGGTGTTGCGACAATAACCAAGGTATAATTTAAGTTAATAGTGGCTCCAGCGAGGAGTTTAGACGGGCGGTTAATGTTACGTCCATAAATCGTTACAAGTGAAGTTAGAAATTAGATCACTTTAGATGTAAGTTGGTACATAAATATGGGGTCTTATATAAAGTGCACATGTTGAAACTGCTACATTTTAGTTTTGTGTAGGCATTGGCTGTAACCTCTATTGAATATTTGCTGACATAGTTATTTATGGATTTAAGTCTGCTGATTAATATTCGTTACGGATTGAGACAGTTAAATGCATCGCCGAACGTTTTGACAATAAACAAAGTTCCAAGCCCTTCTTATGTTGTAGAAACCAGCACTCAGTAATGAGTATATTATAAAACTAATCGAAAACTGACGCTCACTTCTAGAAGAAACAAGATTCGTATAGCGAATAGATTGTCTTCTATCGTGAAAACGTATTAACTTTCTCATGAGGTTATTTTTTATGCCTGATAGGCAAGCATTTGACCACAATCTCACTTGATGGAAAGTGATGATGCGGCAGAAGATGTAGCATGCTTGCCTAGAAGGTACCTATTCACTATAGGTTATAGTAAAGTGCGAGCTGATCAACGTGATATCACTATGTTATCACCTAATGAGACAACTCTTAAAAAAGTTATTTCATCCATTTTATCAAGAGCCATTAAAAGTTTTAAACCAAATGACTCAGGCTTGAGAATGAGACTTTAATAACGACACGAAAATATTTTTTTTTAACTCGACACCAATATTAACAAATCGACACCTTCAAAAACCGAAAGGAAAAAGCAGCGAACATAACTCCTTATCACGGACTCATGTACGCTGTCGCCATAACTGTCCGTCGGCGATAAACAACCGGTCGGACAATTTAGACGTTTATACGACTCAAATAAATATAAATAAAAAGAGATTATCTGAAATGCGTCGGTAGCTGAGACGAGACCGGGGACTGTATGAGATAGGGAGCACGCGAGCATAGGTGGGTGTAGACATAGTGGAAGGTGCATGTGTGTATTCTAAATGTTATTTGTACGACAGTGACAAATATAACTGTTAAATAATTTCGTTCGCTTTTGACATAGTAATTAATCATTGACATAGTTTTAATTTTAAAAATTAAAACTTAACAATTTATTTAACTTTTTTTTTTCACCGAGCACACGAAATTTTTAAATTTTTATCCAAACGTTTAGTCAAGACGACAAGTGACCAGAATGGTGGCTTATTTAGCACAAAAAATTAGCATCGCTATTCAACGTGGAAACAGTATTCTGGGCACTTTTCCTTTGGCAAGCGGTTTACATAATTTTTTAGTACTATTGGTTTTAATCCCCTTTTGTAATCTTATCTGACTTTGTTATTATTATAACAAAATACTAATTTTAAAATAGTAGTCCTTTGTTAAAGATTTCTGTATTTCTAAACGAAAATTTAACAAAATAAGTGCATTACTAGGCCTGATTAGTTTAGTAAATTTTTGGTTAAAATACCATATTTTAAAATCACTTAAATTTAAGATTTCTTTATGTTCATTGAGAGACGAGACATGCAAGTCGCTCGCCTGATGGTACGAGTCACGCTGGCCCGTTATAGATTAGTGCCACATAGAGTTTTTGAACGTATATAGATCGAACTCGTCACCTTAAATTTATTAGATGTTAAATCTCTTTATGTCCTGTAATTTCACTGGAAACATTGCCCTTCAATCCGAAACACAGTAATGTTTGCACACTACTGCTTGACTGTTGAATGTCTGGCAATAGTGTGGTACTGCCACGGCGGACTCTGCGAAGAGTCCTACCACGATTTTTAATGACTTCTAATACTACAACCAAAACCTCATTCAACTTTTAAACTTTAGCGATTCGAACACATAGGGCCTAATTGCGCTAAACTGTTTTTATTTCCCTCAATTTAAATTGTTTATAGCGCGATTAAGCCCTGTTATACTTATTACCTAAACTATAAAATTACTGAGTTATCAAGCGTTGAGAAAACAACGTCTCGAATGTAATTTTGCGGCTGTAATTTTGCGAATCTGGCAGTAGAATCATTAACTTTCATGAGTGCCCCTTTTGGGGCCCATGTGAATAAACGATTTTGATTTGATTGATTTGATTTGAAATGTCTTTTGATCGAGTAGCGACAAGTAGCGACAACTGCCAACAGAACGAAGGAGACCGTTCCCATAATTCTAGTAAGGTAAGTACGTCACTAATATCCAAATCAGTTAGAAACCTACTAAGGTTCCGGATCCTGGGATATATACTCTGAGAGAGCAAGATAAAACACGCGACTTTTTGTCTTAAACCATGTCTCCTAAAACTTGTCATCGCCTCTCTCATCGCTTGTTCAGTCTCACTATAAAAACACATTATACAATACCTACGGATTAAATGTATTGTATACTTACATACATTAATCACTCGGAGTCTGCGTAGCTAATCTTTATGGTAATTAGGAACCTTGACAGAGTTGTGGTGAAGATTACACTAATTTAACCCCGGTATTAGTGGTTGTAACCGCAAGTTGAACTTGGACGGTGACCTTGGTGCTCTTAATTCATCATGGGAGTAGATGGTTCTTGTATAAGAACCGATTATTTTGAACGTTCTTTTATAAGGAATATATGTATAGGTAAATCCGAAAGTTTGTGTGTAAGTCTGTTTGTTCCCTCTTCACGCTTTAAAGACTGAACGGATTTGGATGAAATTAATAATGTATAGCTTATACCTATATAGGATTAATACATAGGCTACTTTTAAACTTGATAATAGCGGGCGAATCCGCGGGGCACCGGATTTTGCCATTCTTCTTTATCTCAAGACTATGTTATTATGTTCAGCAGGCAGTTGATTCGATGGTTCATATGAAAAGATAATCGTTCGTTTTCGACGTCGATGCAAAGCAATCTATGCCCGGAATAGACACCCTGGGTCTATTCCGGGCATAGATTATGTTGTAAGATAAGAGAGATAAGAGATGGTTTGTAAGTAAATAAAATCGAACGATTTTATTTAGTTACAAACCATCAAATCGAGTGAACTTTCAACCAATCGAATATCGTAGCGACATCGCATCAATTCGAACAATCGTAGTTTGACGACCAGAATAGACCTACTGATAAATTACTCAGCTAAAAATGAAATATTACAGTCAGCTTTTTGACCAACCATTAGCCAAGTCATACTCATCAATTCAACCTGAACCAAGTAACTTTAAATAATCTTTGCATGAACACATCAATTTCGTAATTTCCTATCTAAACACAACAGCTGCATCGTTCAACGTTTAGCAATCCCTGTCTAAATGAGAGGCGACATCCAGCGCCCTGTGATCAGGCGCGGCGCCACCGGTTACCGCCCTGTCATTTCACTACATTCCTGCCTCGGATCTAGGCGTTATTGATGTTGCAACATTGTCACGGTGTATTTGTCATTTGTACTTTTTGTGGGCTCATTGTTTAAGTAAGTACAGGCTTTATGAAGGCATCCTGTCCAAAAATATTTCTAGAACATCGTTTACAATCATTTAAACGCAAGCAAAGCTTAAAAAGCGATATCACCGCTTTATCTTCGGAACCCTTGATCAGATTAAATGCGCATTATTGAGGATAACTCTAAGCTACTGGTAAAACTCTAAAACTATTGGTCAAATTTGATAAATGTGACATGGGACCACATGGTAAGCAGATTTCAAATAAAAATAGAATCATCAAAATCGGTTCACCTAGAAAAAAGTTCTAATATAACACATAAAAAATATAGTCCAATTGAGAACCTCCTCCTTTTCTCAAGTCGGTAAATTTATTTTATCAGGAACGCCGGTACAACATTGACAGAACATCCAGCTAGCTATCCAGCATCCAACTACCAGCAATAAAGTTAAATAATCCAGCCTAATTAAATTCCACTTCCGTAAAAAGAAGGCTCTAACAATTGTTAAGTAACGTAAAAAAAAGCCTAAGCCACTCGCCCCACAATCATACCATTTGATCCATTTTTTGTCGGCCACCTAATGTCAATGCGTCGTTGCCTGTAGTTCCGCGAAGACAATCTATTTAAAGCATCACAAATTGGTATAGAGG
This sequence comes from Lomographa bimaculata, assembly GCA_948107665.1. NCBI lineage: Eukaryota > Metazoa > Arthropoda > Insecta > Lepidoptera > Geometridae > Lomographa > Lomographa bimaculata. Next base: position 7,058,758 of record OX403604.1, on the reverse strand, counting down.
GGTCTTCGACACCGTCCACTGGCGACCACATTTCGGCACGGGCCAACCGACTGGTAATTATTTTAAGTGTCAATAAATAATAAAGTTCCCCGCGCGCTGAGTGCTCGTCCATCTCCTTTATCTCAATTCTTAATGCGCCTCTTTGGTCGTCTTATTTTTCCTAACTCTTTCTTTTTCGATTTAAATTCTGTGTTGACAGCGCGGAGGTTTTATGTTTTAATCCGGACTTTATGGACGTTTAATCGGCATTAGAAAACGTTTTTGTTGGTGTTATAACGTTTTTATCTGTTTTATGTTGTTTCAGGGAGGTACGAGGCAATGTTTTCGATTGATAAAGCTTTTGATAGCTAGCCGGTGGATTAAAGTAATGAATTCGAGACTAAAAGTTGGATTAATAGAGCGATTTATACAAAGTAAATGCTATAAATCATATGTGTAACAAGTGGGGTCTATTTTGTTTGTGATGGCGGGGTCGATCGATCACGGACGCGCTCGGTATGAATTTATGTTACGTAATTGCGGACTGCGCGTGCGCACAAAAGCGTGCGAGTGTGCGTCCGACATTACGTTTTTCATGTTAATGCCTTGATATCTCTGTTAATGCACCGAGAAATTGTATGTTTATTATTGTGGCCGATTGCGGCAAATTGAACAATTATTTGGACATGATTTACGAAACGTCTATCTTTATAGATAAATGGGTAGTAAGCGAGCTTTTACGTCTTGTAAGTCGGCGGGCTATATCAATACCGAGATTTACTATCAAATTGTTTTTAGGTGCAATAGGGTAATAAAGTGAAATATGTAGTCTTGTGCATGCATTAGGTGTTCTAAATAACCTCAATGATATTTCACCAACGTGCTTTAAAATATATATATTAAACCAATAATTTGCTTATGATAAATTTCCAAAAGTCACTGCGATCTGAACAAAACGAGTCGCGAAATTAATTTGTGTAGGTATTAACATCGTCTAATTCAAAAGTAAATAAGTACCTATTATATGTATATTATATAATGATTAATATATTTCAGCTTGACTTATTAAAATGTAATTATAGTAATGATCAGGTAACAGGTGAAGGAGATCATAGACTAACTTATTTTAATTATATATTTGTATAGCTTCTCTCCCAATGGCCGTTTGGTCAAAAATCTCAACTCAACGCACAAATATGGGTTAAAAGTTGGATGACGTAAAAAGAAAGGAAATAAAATTAAAATTATTATACAATTTTATGAATTATATCATAATATAACATATCTTATTATACATAATCATATTACATTATTTATATAATATGATAAAATTATAATTCATAAAATTTTTTCAAGTAAACATATCTTACTATACATAATCATATTACATTATTTATATAATATGATAAAATTATAATTCATAAAATTGTTTCAAGTAAAGTTTGAGAAAAGGCACTTATTTTCAACCTACTTCAAAAAGAAGGTTCTCAATTCAACGATTTCTTTATGTCTATTATGCGATATTTCCGCCAATTTATGAATCTTATTTGATGATTTTTTTGTTTGGTAGAGTATACATCAGTGGTGGTCTCATAAAAAAAAATTCGAAATCGACCAGGCCAAAACCGAAATATAAGCGAGTCGGTGGAAAAACTGACTTCAAAACAGGAGGTAGTCAATTCGACTGTAAGTTTTTTAAAACTTTGCTTGCGTTTCAATTACCTATTCTATATAACATGTTAATTTCCAAGCCTTACTATACAGCTCCTTCTTGCTATTATATTCCACAAAGACTAAAAGTATAAGCATTTCCCCGGAGACAGGCGCGGCGCCAGATTTATCGTAAATCAATCGACTATTATACCTCCATCTGTCGGCAACGGGAGCGTATGAATCACCGCAGATATATCGTGGCGTAGATAAATAGTTTCTTAACGAGTTACGCAAGAATCTGCATGGAATATGTGAGGCTATTAAATAAGTTATATTCCGTGGATTCAGTAAATTTCTGTATAGCGTACTGTGGTTGTAAAATCAAACTGTATTTGGACGTTAAATCCTACTAATATTATAAATCCGAAAGTTTGTGTGTAAGTGTGTTTGTTCCCTCTTCACGCTTAAACGGCTGAACGGATTTGGATGAAATATGGAATATACATAGATTATACCTAGGATTAACACATAGGCTACTTTTTAACTTGATACCACGGGCCGTGGGGCACGGCTAGTTAAAGATATTTGCGTCAATGTCCACTTTCAATGCTAATCTGAAGCGGTGATAGTATTGGGAGAAGTGGGACTTAGTGGGAACAGACCTGGAGCCTAATGGCCGCGATTCGCACTTGAACTTTCGTTACAAGTAACGTTTTTCGTTTACCTACTGAATAGTTGTAATATATTATTGTTTTATTGCGTTAACTGTGTACATAAAAAGGAGAAATAAAAGTATAAATGAACAACAGTTTACCCATTTCGGGTGTACAGTAAGGCGTGTACGGTAACAGAATTACGCCACGATAAAATATGTCAATTTGACTACAACAAAATTATCACAATTTCTTATGCTACATTTAGTGCTAGAGAATAATTATAATTAATAATAAATACTAGACATCCCTTTCTCTATTTATTGCTTTTAAAATATAATATGAACGTAAAAATCAGCGCAAGTTTATATAGTTTGATTTATATGTGTTTTCTAATGTATTAACATAGTATATTATGAGATCTTCTGGTCATCATTAATGTTTATTTTTGGCATGCCGTGATGGCGGAATATGGAGAACGATTGTTATCACCCCCACTAGATAATTGTACCTATCTATTTTCAAGCAAATAAAGAAATTTGTATTTGATGACATAAAAGATGGAAGGGGATCGAGCCTTTGTGTTTTTCTTTCAGGGTACCATGTACTGAAATACAGTCATAGTTTACCATTCTCATGTAGAAAATATCCATCTAGATAAATGGGCTCCGGCAAGTATCCTTGAGACCCAGGCTCATTCTAAGCCTAACGCATTCCCCAACCCCGAGCACAGCATCACTTACCGACAAGTGAAACAATAGACAACTGTTACACTGATGGGGCCAAAGATGTAGCATGCTTACCAAGATGATATTCTTGATTATTCTAGAATTAAATACTTAACGATGACATATTTCATGATATATTTTATGATATAATCCATTCTTTATTAATTTCATTGGTATTAATATTTATGTATTTATATTATGTAATATGTGTGTATGTATGTAGTATGTGTGTATGTATATAGTATGTGTTTATGTATGTATTATATTTATATAAGATCATAATTGAGGTATATATTATTTTATTATTTGTCAATTATCATTACTTATTATTAAGTATAATATAATTTATTATTCTTAGATTCATGCACTCTTTAAAATGTTGTTTTTTTAAACACCGACGTCCAACTCTATTGCGTAATTCCGCTCCATCCAAAGGTTGTCTGGAAGAGATCGCTTTTAGCGATAAGACCGCCTATTGTTACACTTTTTTTTTGTAAATAGTTATTTTGCTTTGTTTCTTGTCTTAATTAAGGTGTTCAATAAAGAGTTTATCTATCTATTTCAAGTAACAAAGATGCGAACAATGGGTTATACTCCTTATCTGTTAACACAGCTCCTTATACTAGCTCCTTATCTGTTAGTTAGCATGATGCTTCGAAAGATTACCAGACTGAAGCTTTCCTAAACCTCGATACGATTTAAACGAATATATCGCACCTACTGCGCATGTCATGACTACACCCCCGCAAGAGCGCAGTCCCGCCACTCGTATATCTGACATCTATACTTCCACCTTGAACTAAAATCTCACCCTCCATCCCTCCAGCAGTACTAACTTCACAATTAACTGTGAAAAACTACCTTTGGTAAAGCTAGGTGGCGTTAGAAGGCCTTAAAACTCGCAAACGTTTCGTTCGCGCGGAGAGGACCCTGTTTGAGGAAAATTCAGAGTTGTTAAGAGCTGCAAACGACCACTCTAATGAGGCTTGTTTGCAGTTCTCTCTTAGAACACAAAATGCGGTGAATGCATACTGTTTTTGGGTCACCATTATGGTGAATAAAAAGAAACTAAACGACAATTTATCTCGTGCCATTTTTTGTTTCCCGAGTTGTAAACAACGAATGACATAAATCAGTTATTTATATTTGGCGCGAGTGCTAAATGTTAATCTAAATAAAGGATTCTAGAATAGAACCACGAGATGCTTAAGGTGGCGATATACTTTCACCTAAAATCCGGGTCTGAGTAACTGTTCTCGGCAAAGTGATATAATTACATTAATTTCAACTTGACACGTTCGTGAAATAGGGTCTTGACAGTCAGACAACAAAGTGTTTTTTTTTGTTCATATATATTATTTAAACAGGGTTAATTAAAATGAAAATGTAACCTTTATAGCTAATCACATAAAATATCCAATTAAAAATATAATCACAAAAACGCAGTATTATTTTTTTACATAATACTGTGTTAGTGTTAAAGTGCTTACTTTCCTGAAATCAGGAATAATATAATAGTCTGGAACAGAGTGTATTAAATCCTATGTAATATTGGAACATGTCGTTTATTACCTGCTTTGTCTATTGATTTAAAAAACATTTAATGTGATTTTTAATAAGTATACTAAACATCATTCTATAGAATATAGCATGTTAGAGATCGCTACTAGTGATAAGGCCGCCTGTTGTGACACTGTATATTTACATTTATTATCACTGTACTGTCTATCTATCAATACTTGTTGTATCTAATTGTTATTTAAAATTAAACTGATTTCGTGTATAATTTATTTGAAATATGTTTATCAAAATTATTAATATTTATGGATATGAAAAATTTAATGAAAATACATAGGCAATGTTCAAACCTTAAGAATATAACTGACCGAGCGAACACGTAGCGCGAGCGAAGCGTCTCCGTTTCAGCTTGGGCAAAATTGCTTTCGTATGTCCGGCGGATTTCCGGTTGTTCTCCTCTACAGGTGGCATTTCTCAACCGATTCTCGTGAAATTTTGTGACCTGGTTCAATAATTACATAGTTTTTTTTTTGTCGATTCAGTTTTTGCAAATTTATTAAAATGACGGGCTGGCGGATATATATGGGAGATGAATACGTAAAAAACTCCTATTTAAGCCATTTCGAAAACCATGCAAGGTCTTCAAAAAGCCCTTACATTAGTTACGTACAAACAGATATTTCACGCCACCACTATCGGATGGTACTTCGGCTTCCGAAATGACATTCCGCAGATCGCTGCAGAACCGGCTGCTGAGCATCGGTGACATGGGTTATCTCGTACTGACCACATGTTTTTTGGATTTTAGAAGACACACATTGTAATATGGCTTATTTTTTACCCCTCTTAGGCTAATTTATCAACCATTATCTCACATGATGGTAGATGACGTAGTTGTAAACATGTTGGGCCTAAATTTGGTCTACAATAATAGCTGCTGCAACAGGATTTTTAGTAATTTGATGAGAGATTTATATGACTGAATTATATATTTGATCGAGCGAAGCGAGATTTAATTTGGGTGGTTCAGCACTTTGTCCGTCTGGCAGTTAGCGTCTCAACTATACAAACTAATAACTTCAAATTCTCAGAAAATATGATCAGCTATGGCCAAACCCAAAAATGGTAATAAAAATTATATATCCTATGTGCCCCTTAAACGTATTGTTTTGCTAGTGATGTTTCTTTGAAAAGAAGTAGAGTATATAATCGGATAATAAATCTATGTAGGAAAATAAAAATTAAGTAAACATCAAGGTCACTTGTTTTTAGACCTTTTTTGTCGCGGGATCTATCTAGTATATATATTATAGTTATATCTCGGGAGTTGGGGGGTTTAAACTTTCGCGATTCGAATGTGTTCGAATACATTTTACTTTAGTTCGCGATTCGAATGTGTTCGAAGTTTAAAAGTCGCAGATATACTTATATTATGTTTTTATAATTGCATGATCTTATTCCCGCATCACCGTTCTACTACCGAACATCTAGGCAGACGGCAATGCGGCATCCTCTTGGGGTTGAAATAATCTTACCTACCATTCGTAAGAAGCGTTTCGCTTCCACTTTCATTATCAGAACTGCAAAAGAATGACACGCACTGCCGTCTACTGTGTTTCCCGAAAAGTAAAATATTGGCTTGTTCAAGAAGAGAGTGAATAGGTATTTACTGAGCAACGTGCTCCATCTTCGACTGCATCGTCGCTTTCCATCAGGTGAGACTGTGGTCAAGCTGGCTTAGTCTCGAATAAAAAAAAGTCTCCTAGCCAACCACGAACATGGTCACATAGTTGACACGCGCTATCTGACCACTCGAGACGGATCACTCGGAAGCGTAATGAGCCGGCATTAAAAATTACACGGCGTCGACGTCTGTTTAAAAGGGCTCTTAAGTGCCGCCCGGTTTGACAGCTGTAGGTGTATTACTCATGTTTTGAAGGCAACACTGATTAACAGCTTTTTGTATTTAGAAGTATTTTTTTACTGACTTAAAAAAGGAGGTTCTCAATCGTCACAATTTTTACCGACTTCAAAAAAGGAGGAGGAGGTACTATGTTCGACTGTACATATAGGTATATATTCCATTTTTGGACCGATTCTCAAAATATTTTTTTTGTTTGGTAGATTATACATTTTATCGAAATCCGTCAAGCCAAAACCAAAATATAAGCGGTGAAATCGGATTTTTAAACTTTGCTTACGTTTAAATTATGTTTTATTTTGTTACTCGGTTACTCGAAGGCGGTTGTAAATTCTTTGTTTGAATGATCTGCGTCAAGTTGGTTCCTTATAAAAATTGTCAAGATCCGATCAAAGGTTCCGGTGATAGAGCCGTGAAGTCGGTTTTTAATTAATAAAACTATAAAACAAACTTCAATTCCTACTAATTTTGTGAACAGATATTTACGTATTAACCGTGTGTACAGTAACTTAATCGAATAGTTGGGTTTTAAATTTTTTTTGTTATATAATATACTTGTTATAATTACTAAGGACGGAGACTTCGTTGGAGCACAAATAGCTAGTATAATGAAATAAAAAAACATAAGTCCCCTAGCAAACTCACTGAATAACAATCTCTAGAAAATCGTGATAATTTATCAAAATTGCCAATCTCTTGGGAATATGGATCACTTACACAGCAATTAGTCACATTGAAGCAAAATCGTGTTACTCACGTCCTTATACTTCGTTCGAGTAAAGGTTTGATTAATTTCGGTTGCCCAATGTGCGACAACTTGAGCGATTAAGCACTTACTAAAATACCTATAATTATTATTATATTGATGTCTTGTGCTTGTAAGGTTGCAATAAATGCTCCTTGTCACACTGTAGGTACAGTCGGCAACAAAACGAGCTTAAATGTCCATATTTTTAAAGATGAATGAAGAAATTTTTAGAAGCCGCATATGGAGGAATATGGAGCACTGCTTTCATATTCTTCCAACTTGTACCCATGTTCAAGCAAATAAAGAAATTTGGATTTGATTTTAGTTATTGTATATTTTGAATATTTTCACGTTTCTACGACCATATAATATTATTTCGAATATAATGCATCTCTCATCCTACTAATATTATAAATCCGAAAGTTTGTGTTTAAGTGTGTAAGTATGTTTGTTCCCTCTTCACGCTTTAACTGCTGAACGGATTTGGAATGTACATAGATTAAACCTAGGATTAACACATAGGCTACTTTTTAACTTGATAATAGCGGGCGAAGCCGCGGGGCACGGCTAGTTTTAATATATTTACGTTATACATCTAGCAATAATCTACTACATACTGTTGTTGAGCAGAGCTATTACACTAATTATTATAAAAGCGGAAGTTTATAAGTGTGTTTGTATGTTTGTTAAATTACGCTCAAACGGCTGAACCAATTTTGATGAAATATGGTATGGATATAGCTGGCACCCTGGATTGACAAATGGGCTACTTTTTATCCGACTTAGGCGGGTAAAACCGCGGGGCGCAGCTATATAGTTATAAATAAAGATGACTATTAACATTTTAAATTAAGAAAACATAACAAACAATACATAATCATAACCATAATTTTTTGGCGATATGTCGAAATAGCACTAACGTCCCTTGCGAAGGCAACGGAGCAGTTTGGCACTGATGGAAGAAAAATGGGCAGGAACACAATTTGCCTTCCCAAGGGACAATTTGCCTTCCCAACGGTCTTTAGTGCTTCTGATTCTGGATGTGATTGTGCGTGTGATGTAAATGTTCCCGGCACCCACGACACAAGTCATCGAACTTAATGTAAAGCTGTGAGTATGAAAGCCTTTATCTATGTTTTTTTTTTAAACTATTTATCACCAGTTATCTAAGCCTTCGCAAAACCTATTTTTTATCTGTCTCATCGACGTTTTTTATCTGTAGTATAATTAATTAATCAGCAACAGTTAAGATTTCAATTAGGCTACAATCATGCGTCGTTAAATTTGACCGACAGATCTCCACTGTGCAATTAGTTGATAGTGGAATTATGCAACGATTTGACCTTGCCCTTCTAGCATACATATTAAAATTTTGAATGTTTGTTTCCACGTATATCCGTAACGAATAAACCGATTTTAATGAAAATTATAATGTAGATAGTGAAGTTTCTGGAATAACACATTATAGGCTACTTTTTTACTTAATTAACGCAGGCAAATCCGCGGGGCACAGCTAGTAAGGAAATAATTGTATATGTATAAAGTGGTTAAGCGCATCGTAGCCAAAGCAAATCAAATCAAAATCGTTTATTCACATGGGCTCCAAAGAGGCACTCATGACAGTTAATGACTCTACTGCCAGATTCGCAAAATTACAGCCATCTCGAGAACCGTAAGCCGTAGTAATAGCCTAAAACGCTAAGCATATTATAAGCTATAATTCTTTTAAAGTTTTTTTTCCTGTTCTTTTTAGTTATTACTAATTTTGTATACCCGATAGGCAAGCATTTGACTACAATCTCACCTGATGGAAAGTGATGATGCGGCCGATGATGTAGCATGCTTGCCTAGAAGGTACTTATTCACTCTTGACTTGAATACTCCCGTTCGGGGAACAAAGACGAGGGCAATGAGTTCCACTCCTTCGCAGTAGGGATGATAAACGTAGAAGCGAAACGCTTCGAGCAAACTGGAGGTAATCAACCATATATTATGGATGACGAATTACTCAGAAAAGAATTGGAATTTACTGAAATATTATATAATATCGATAGTCCAGACCTCCCCATCGAATCCATAATCGTATTATGTAGCGATTGATCGACTATAGCAGCGATTCGAATGTCTCGATTTTTAATAAGCATGAGACTTTCACTCGAGTGAGAATGTAAATGCCCTGTGACAGTAAAATCGATTTAATAACATCTACTTATAATCCGGTCGAGTTTTGTATCGATTAAAATCCTTTTAGTCACGGTATAATATTATTATGAGATACAAAATAATAAGTTGTCGAGTGGTCTCATTATATTAGAATATACAAATAAAGCCGTAGGCGGATCCATGATAGCTGTTATCCTACTTCCTATAATATTAGAAATCCGAAATAATATATAAATCCGAAAGTTTGTGTGTAAGTGTGTTTGTTCCCTCTTCCTGCTTTAACAGATGAAAGGATATGGACATTTGAAATGTACATAGCTTATACCTAGGATTAAGACGCATCTGCTACAAGTCATAACATATATTAAATAGTAAAGAAATTTCTAATGTATAACTCAATTTCGTCAAAAATGACAGTAACGTCTTCTTTCCTTATGACGGCAGAATTGAGAACGTCTTCCTTTTTTTGAAGTCAGTTAGAAAACAGCATGCATTGTTTATGTTTGAAACAAAGCATGGAGAATGCGTATGTGAAATGTAATTAGATACATCAATTAAAGTACAACATGTAAATACAACGTTTCATGAAAAAATAAAAAAAATAAAGCAGTCACTATCGCAACCCTTTATTTTTCAGGTCTTGATTAAATGTTATTAGATAAGCTTTACATAAAAAAGGAACGCATTAAATAACTAATAAATAAACACTAACTTATTAAAAACTTTTAAAAACAAGCTTTTAGAATTCCGCCATATTGGATTTAGAGTTACGTCACTTTATCTTTCGAGTTAATCTCAGCAATCCCTTTTATTTCATACCCATATTATTGGACTGCATTTGAAATAACGAATTCGAAATGTTGTATTTAAATTGACGTCATACAGCTAAACATGAATTGTCATCTAAACTAAACGTTAATACAACATTTCATCTCAATCGGCTAAAGATATCTGCTTCAAAATTTAGTTGCCAGATTCCACCCAAACAAACATACACGTTACATACATGGCAAGTTAAATAAAAGCTTGTAATATATAAATCCACACAAGGTGAACTACGTAGTGTTCGAACCGCAACCCCCGATCAGAAGGCGGGCATATTACGACGGTAACATCACGGCTTCGTTCCCCCTTTTCTGTGTTCAAATTATATACATTTGCAGTTTCAAATACAAGAATAGAATAGAATAATTCTTTATTGGGAAACTGTCATGATAACAATGCAAGATTACCCTTTACGGGTATCCAAACAAACATGGTAATAGCAAATTTACAATCAAATTATTTATAATTTTTAACATACATTTTTAAATGAAAGATGTGTAATAATATCGAGTTATTATTTTCTTAGCAACAACTATGTATACCAAAACGTTGGGAATATGACTAATAAAAGTTTATATAACTTTTATTATCTTTAGTTCGGATTTCAGGTGTCCATCAAGCAGGAATTAGGAATTCTAGTAATTTTCTTGTTCGTCTGAATCTGGCAATTGGGAGTCCTAAACTTCCACGAGTGCCGCTTAGGGCCCAACGGCCATGAGAATAAACAACTCTGAATTGAATTGATATGCAGTGTCAATGCACGGAGCATGGATAAGCCAGTGATAGATATCAATTATCAAGTTTAATAAGGCCTAAATGGCCGTACAAAAATTGCCGTAGCGGACGGTATTTCACGTCCACATGGCGGGGTATTGGTAAAGTTTTCAACTAGCAATAATCGCACCTCGGATTAACCTCATTGGTTACGATATTGCCTCTGCGCAAAGTTAACTTGACTTGACGCGATCACGGTAGGCCCCCTGTTTCTCTGCGACAAACGCCACCGCGAGCTATCTCGATCCCAACGCCATCTAGATAGTGTAAAGGGAACTACGATGTGAGTTTAGTTCTCTGCCTATGAAAGTGGCGCCACTGTAGACAAAAACGAATTCGTGAATCGTGATACGCCGCACAAGTGAAAAAATGGCGTTGACGATTTGTATTATTTTTTAAAACTTGTGTTTCTTCTAGCGAATCTATGTGTAATTATCGTAGATTAGTCCGTGAACGTGCATGGGTGGGCAAATCATACAAATTTGTAAAATAAGTCATTCGTTTAGAGTCTTTTAAAATAAGTCTAAGTTTTAAAATAAGTCATTTGTTTAGAGTTTACTAGACGGCTGCACCGATTTGGGTATGCAAATTGTACAAATTTGAAAAATAAGATATTCGTTTTTAGGCAACGACAAAAAAAACATAAAGATTCTCATCGTAAGATGTTTTTTATTTATTTTATTACGATTACTCGACGGCTGGACCGATTTTGAAAATTCGTTTCACTAAAAAATTGCGTCAAGTCGGTCCTACAAAGCAACTCCCAAGATTTGATCAAGGGTTCCGTAGTTGAAGCGATGAAATCGTTTTTAAAGCTTTGCTTGAATTAAAATTATTATAGCTTAAAAACTAAAATAGAATATTTTGTTAAGTTACTATTATTTTACTAGGACATTCCAGAATCATGATTAAAAGAATAAATAAAAAAAGCTTAACTTAAAATGAATCCTACTTCCTACTAATATTATAAATCCGAAAGTTTGTGTGTGTGTAAGTATGTTTGTTCCCTCTTCACGCTTTAATGGCAAAACGGATTTGGAATGTACTTAGCTTATACCTAGGATTAACACATAGGCTACTTTTTAACTTGATAATAGCGAGCGAAGCCGCGAGGTACGGCTAGTGATTTCATAAATGGAATGCATGGAGGAAAACTGCACAAGCGCTTTCTGAACTGATAACGTGATATGTGCTTCTTTGGGACAGCATTTGAGTAAACCAATTTTTTTTTTTGGGGGCTGAGTCACCCACGTCCGTAGGAGGATACCCCTTAAGTCTGACTCCCTACACGTGGTCCCCGGGTGGTGCTAATCAGGTGACATTTGAGAGGTGGTAGAGCATTTTGTGAGTTGCTCGCCTAGCTTGCTACCAAAGTAGCTTACCACCATCAAGTTGAAAGTCTGCCGCCAAGCCAAATACGGTGTTCCGGCAGTTATCCTTGAGAGCCTGCGTATTCCAGGTCTAGTGTGTTTACCAGCTTCGATCACATCGTCACTTACGATCAGGTGAGATAGTGGTCAAACACTAGCCTGTCCCAAATAAAAAAAAAAAGAAACAACATAACATTTGTAAATGGTTAAATACATTGTAAACAATGATTCAAGTTGTCATCAAAAACTTTACAGTAAAAAGTATAGAAAAATGTAGCCGTGACTGATGCGACATTTTCTTTTTATTATGCTTACGTTACTTATCTTTGATTATCTCAGAACAGACATCTGGGCATGTCGAATCGAATGCACGCCAAAATTCCTCCGCGTTTCCCAGATATCTGTAAGTCAGATTTTGTAAAGATTTTTTGTCAGTGAGCCTTCCGTGTCGGAGGTCGGTGCGCGTGTCCATTGTTACTGAACATAATCTAAACGTAAGTGGTTTTTAAGTAAAAAAAAACCGACTTCGCCGCTTTATTTTTGGAGCCCTTGATAAGATGGGACCAAATGAAGAGCACCAGCTTTCAAACAAAAAAAAAAACACCAGATGATTTTGGTGAGCAGATGTTCACCCAGAAATAAGTTATGAGGTAACACATAAAAAAATACAGTCGAATTGAGAGCGTCCTCCTTTTTTGTGAAGTCGGTTAAAAAAGTTTTTTTTTTGGAAATCTTGGAATTATTTAAAATTATTTTAACTAGGTGCGCCGACTGTATAGTCAGTGTAAAATGTATCTATTTTACTACGGAGTTAGTACCTAGCTATTCAACGATTTCCGTTTAATTAGATCTCGTGTGTCAAATATACACACAAAAATACACCCACAGAAATTGCATTCGTCTATTATAATACTTATCAACTAGAAATAATGGGAATTGCAATTAAAAAGTAAATAATCGCTGTCTGGCTATATATTGATATTTATTTATACAAGTACATGTAAAATTGTAATAAAAAATACATCAAAAAGATAATTCGACTTATTTGCAAAGATTTGATCACTATCTCCGATGAAAATTGACGTTGCGGTCGATTATGGAGCCTTGACTTAATTTTACGGTAATTTAAATTTATTAAGGTTAAAAGCGAAAAACGTAATAAATGAATGATACGAATATAACATTATTATTTTCAATTTAAGCCGTTTTGCCAGGATAGGGGTATGGGAGAGAAACCTCGGTACACGAGTACCTATGCGCTGTACCTCGTGTGCCGATAATAGCCTCATTGAATGCGAAATATATACTCGTGTGCATCTGTGTTTGTTTAGTCAAGATAACAAATAACAGCAGACCTCCTCTTCCACCAAATAATATGAATTTCTCGTAGTATAACGCGAACGGGGCAGGTCGCGGATCGTCCGATACATCGTGACCCGATGTCGTCCATCGGTCACGAAGTCAGCTCACCTTTGTCCACTTGTGAATGAACCGCGACACTCACCGCATTTAAAAGAAAAACGTCCTAACTCAAAAATGAACAGTCAAACTTACGGCCTTTTTTCCCTCGGGGGCAGGCCTTGTTAGCGCAAAAGAGACGTAAATTTTAAACCAGTTGTTTGTACTTAGGTCATTCTTAGATTCTTTTATTAATGAAATGGTTAAGAAAAAGTTTGAGAAAGAAAATGTTAGAAAACATCCGTGGAAATATAATAGAATAGTTTTTGGTAATTCGTTGTAAACCGTGAGATCACGATTTGGATTGGGTTAAAGGTATTGTTTGTGTTGTTTTGTTCGTTATTTATTACTCAAGCATACCAATCTCCATGACGCGACTCTTCTAACTCTTCATAGTCCTTTCTTTTCCCTTTTGCGACTGAGGATGGCGCAAAATCTAAATATATATAACTTCAAAGGTGACTGACTGACTGACTGACATAGTGATCTATCAACGCACAGCCCAAACCACTGGACGGATCGGGCTGAAATTTGGCATGCAGGTAGATGTTATGACGTAGGCATCCGCTAAGAAAGGATTTTGATTAATTCTACCCCCAAGGGGAAAAAATAGGGGATGAAAGTTTGTATGAAACTTTGTCAATACTTTTAACGCGAGCGAAGCCGCGGGCAAAAGCTAGTATAAGTATATTTCTTGGAGAAAGTGAGGGTTTTTCTTATGCAAGCGAAATAGTTAGTGAAGAAACGAGCAAGACACTCGACTGATGGTAAGCGTCACGCTTGACCATTATAGTCAAGTACCGCCCAGAGGTTTTTTTATAATTTTTTATTCAAGATAGGCAAACTTTTGACCACAATCTCACCTCATGGTAAGCGAAGATGTGGTCGACGTTAGTTTTGAACTTAGGTCAAAATCCTGCACGGCAGAGCCCTGCGTTCGTCACTCTGAGATATTAGATATCTATCAGATAATATATCAGTCAGATTTGTACAATATTTTCCTATCAAAAATATTTATCTTTGAGTAAGAGATACGTGAATTATATATTTTACTTTTGTTAATAAGTTTACCGACCTTTGTTACCGGTCCTAATGCATGTAATACTAGTGTAAGCAGGTATAAGGGCCCGTACTCGATCACTTTAAGCTGGCTTTGTTGGATTATAAAACTATCCACTATCATCAGATCAAATAACAATTTACTGATCCTATCTGATCAGCAGACACTTTGGAAGACAGGATGGTGATCGCTGGGCTGAAGAAGTCACTGAGAGGTATTGGTAATGACTTCAAACGGCTAGGCGCAGATAGTTATTCTAAAAATTCGAACGAAATTTCCAAGATTTCTGAAATCATACTTTGTCACTTTGTCAATAGGCAATGCAATCCCTAAACGCCGTAAATCTAAGCTTAGCCAACAGCAGCAATCAAAACTAAAGCACAACCAGATTAAGTAACACGTCAATATAATAATCCAGCGCTCGGGGGGAGATCAGAGACAATGGTGGCCAAATGAGTTCATTTACAGCTTGAGCAATGTATTGATGCTTTGTTTTAACACGGATCTACAATGTGATGAAATGCTGCTGTCACAGTGCGACGCAGTAGCTGAGATGCAGCTAAAGAAGCTGTGGCAAAAGGTTCACTTTGTAACATACAATTAAGAACTCGTTTTATTTTTATACATTTTTTTATGACAGACTACTTGCTGATGGCCTTGTGTAGCCACTGAAGCGGATAGGAGGGCAAGCGGGGATGCCGCTCAGTCGCAAAAGACAGGAATAGGCAACTAGCGCTTGGATCACCTAAGAGATGCGAGTCTCGTCTTTGACCGTTTTGCCAGGACAGGGGTACGGGAGAGGAACCCCGGTACACGTGTACCTATGCTCTGTACCTCGTGTACATATAATAGCCTCATTGAATGCGAAATATATACTCGTGTGTATCTGTGTTTATGTCTAGTCAAGCTAAGGATGCCCTGAATGAATGATACCGATCGAATTAAACAAATTCGTGCTCACAACTCCACCGCGCAGATCAAGGGACTGATTGATTTTTCAAACGGCGTACTAACTGTGAGCCTGGTACAGAAGCTATCAGTGCAGCAAGTGTAGTAGCGGCAAAGTCAACCTTAGCACACACACATTTATAAGGGCGTATACGTACGATCATTGTTCTTGTGTGACGTTGATTTCCAACAATTTTATAGTGACCGAGGTATACCGAGCATAAATTTTATATTCTATTTAGGGCATGTAGTGGTTACCTTGGTCCAAAATGTACTCACATACTCACTAGTATGTGAGAATCACGTGTCACTAGATGTACGTATGCAAACTAGTTTTACGAGTTCCGGGTTGTTGTCAAACATACTAATAATATACTACCGAAAGTTTGTATGTAAGTATGAAAATTTGTAAGGATTCGTTTTTTAAACAAGTTTATTTTCTTTTCAAGTTGTAACGGATTTGGATGAAATTTCAAATGTAGGTTATACCTAATCGTAGGTTATACCTAGGATTAACACATTGGCTACTTTTTAACTTGATAAAATCGGGCAAAGTCGCGAGGTAAGGCTAGTGCATAATAATAGTGAAAAATAATACGTTGTTTACATTTCTAACGAGCTTGAATACTGTTTCTTAGGTACATTTAAGAGCAAGGTTCAAGTCGCAATCAATAAAAGGGGTTTTGGGGAGGTCAAGTACATACTTAATATACTGATGTGCCTTTTGTACTTCAAATGGTAATTTTTTTTATGCTCGATAGGCAAGCATTTGACCACAATCTCACTTGATGGAAAGTGATTATGCGGCTGTAGATGTAGCGTGCTTCCTAAAAGGTATAGGTACACTTAGAGGCAATCGACCTATCATATCCTCTGTTAGTGTTCATTATTCATATATTCTGTTTATTATTAATAAAACGGACAAACTGCTAAGCGACACCGCTATACGGTAGACATTCCACAAATGCACACTAAGCGTTTTGCCTGCACATTCATTGTGCGAACCGCAATGGAATGGAACTCATTACCTGAGTCGGTGTTTCCTGATGAGTACAATATGGGAGTCTTTAAGTCGCGAGTGAAAAGGTATCTTCTAGGCAAGCTTGCTCCATCGTTGACCGCATCGTCGCTTGCCAGGTGAGATAGTGCTTAAAAGTTTGCCTATGTAGCATAAAAAAACTAATCATACAGTCGACAGTTGACATATAAATATCAAAGAAGAAGATTTTGGAATTATTACGGATAACTTAAGTCCTCAAGCCCTAACCAGGCTGTAACGTGAATATTGCTGGGTAAAAAAGCCAATTGTTTTATCGATAAAAGCTTAATACACTTTCTGCTCCATAACATAAACGCTTTCACACTCCCAGCCCCATACCAAGTTCGATGCCTTGCGTCATGGGTGCCGGAAACACTTGCATCACAGATACAATCACAACCAGAACCAGAAACACAAATATTGCTTGTGGAGATAACTTCTTTTCCCGCCAAGAATCGAACTAATTAATCCAACAATCAGTAGTTCGACAGAAGCTCTCTAGAAACACTCATACAAGTTTATTTCATCTTCTCTTTCTAGCCAAGCGTCCTCAGCCCCAAGCTTCATATATTTCGCACTGGCTTTCTTAGCAGGCTCGTGACCCCAAACGGGTCGTGACCCGGCCCGACCCCGATCTAGTAACCACTCGTACCCATTGTCTCTTGGATTTGGGGATGGTGCAATTTGAAGAATTTTAGTTCACGTAGTTGCAACTTTATTTACAAGCTTTTATTTAACTTGCCATGTATTTAACTATGTTTGTTTGGGTATCTTGCAACTAAATTTTGAAGCAGATCTCTTCAACCGAACTGAAATTTTGTATTCACGTTTAGTTTGGATAACAATGCATGGTTAGCTGTGATTCGTCATTCTAAATCCAACATGTCGGAACACGCAGAATGGCAAACAAGTTATTTTTAATGCACTCTTCCAATATGGGTACAAATCATAGGGAATACCTGTGAATAACTCGAAAAATAAAGTGACTTCGCGCTAAATCCAATATTGCAGATTTCTAAAAGATTGTTTTAAAAAAAGTTTTTCCAAGATATTATTATTCTGTAAATAGTAATTCAAATGTTTATCCAATATGTAGTAGTCAGAACACGCTGCTATAACTTCCATACTAATTTAGTATAGTGTATATATATAATAAATCATAATTCTTTAATTGAATGCCGCATCTGATCAACCGCCTAGGGAAGAGATGGCAAACCTATCTTGGTGAACGTGCCATCCTACTACTCTAATACGAAAATTTTGATGTTTGTTACTCAATCACGCTACTACACCGATTTGGCTAAAATTTGGAACGTAGATAGATAGCTGGATAACTATTAGGTTATATTTTAACTAGATTAATGAGGCTAGTTTGGATATGAAACCAATAATTATTAGTGAATGACTTAACGAAACTCTTTAAAGACTTCATCTTCGTCTGGTTTTTCGTTGGAATATAAATAGTTGATGAACGGCCAGTAACTATACAGAAGGCGTGCCCGAATTATTTTGTCGCGTGCCACCACTGGCACGCGTGCTTTTGGTTCACCGTCCCTGAATTACCTTAGGCTTTTATTTGGTGGCTGTTTTAACTATTTAGCTACACGTATACCTTGAGCTGGTGACACTCGGTTAACTTCTAACTTGCAGCTCCACTGACATCGCTGTGACACCCTGCTCATGCGTACGCGGTTGCACAAGTCACCATGTTTGGGCTTACACGAATATGGCGCGTAATGCAAAGTTCATTTAAGAACCTATTCCAGCTTATTACAAAAGGATATTTGCACATATGACTGAGCTAAAGGTCTTTAGTGTTAATGACGTGAGAATTCAGTAGTTACTGGGAGTTACGTTTAGAGAGTCATCATAGACGAAACGGAATTAAACCTTTTTCCCTTATTAATTATTTTTTATAATAAATCAAACAATTACAAAGAGAAGATAAACATTTGGCATAATAATTATTTTAGCGCTATTTCTGAAAAGAAAAAAACTGATGCACCGACTATCCTCACTAACAAGTCTAACAACTAACAAAAACGACTGATGCAGCTTTAAAATAAAATAAGCCTCTTTACATCAAATGACTCGTTCAGGAGATGATGAGACCAGGTTTGAAATAGGTGCCATATTTATAACACCCTTTTTTGGGGTTCAAAATAACCGATATGTTCTTTTGTCTATCTTATATTCTAAGCTGCGTATTAGAAAATACTTAACAATCATCAAGATAATAAAATTATTAATCAACATCGCAGACTACAAGATTTGTAAGCAGTTTCCTTTTGTTATTGAAATAAATAAAAAAAGCAAAACTTTAATCGTCGAAACTATCCAATAATTTTTAAATTCTTAAATACAATACTTGTAATTATGACTAAATGAAATACTTGTGATTCCTAATTGAAGAAGTAGTCACTTCTGATTGCAATACATAGTATTTCCAAGATAAGTAATGGTGGATCATACTCATAGATGGAATTGAACAGAACAGAATATAACGTAACGGTTTGATAGTATCGAATTATTATTTAAACATTTAATTGCTTTCTATAGTAGAAACTATAAAATTAAACTAGACAAACAATGTTAAAATTTATTTTTATTTATTTTTTACCTCAATATTTTTTTTGTTCAGAATCATTATCCAAATAATAAAAATAACAGTTTTATTTTTCCGAGCTTCAAATTTATCTTTTTTAAGTCAATTAATAAATATAATTCCGCTAGCATAGCACAAAAACCCTATGAACTAATAACATGAACATTTTCTAGATTGCTACTTTTCCCTGTCAAAATGACACTCTATCATCCAGCAGTTATGACCAAGCCCACTATGTAATCACTATTCAGATGTGTATCACAGCTTTCTGTCTTCAAGCACTCCATTATGGCACGTGTCATTTCGTCAAACTGGCCACTTTCATGTCGTGAGCCAAGGATATTGAAACTATGTAACTTCTGTCCGATCGGGCCCACTCTAACGCCATGGTTGAAGATGTATTCAGGGCAGGGCGCTTTGCCCCTGTGAATAAGGTTCAAGTTTTATCAATGCAAAATCTTCCTTGTTACTGGCTTTATTTTGACATTGTTACTCTTATTTCCAGTCGTGGATAATTTAAGTGTCATTTTTAAATGTCAGTTTTGTAATTTTCATCGTTCGTCGTTCGTTTGAAAACTGTCACAGTTTATTCATAATAGACAGACATGTGGTAATAAATGATTTGGATGACAATGAAGCGCGTTCGTCTAAAGATACATATTCATTCAAGATTTGAAGACTCCCAGATTGTACATATCGGGATATACAGAATCAGGTAAGGAGTTCCACTCCTTATGTACGTATTGATCTTTAAGCAAAGTGCTTCATGCGTGTAGCACTTTGCTTTTCGGTATTGATTAACTTTCTCTAAACATTGACGACTTATAATGACATTGCAATCGATATATTTAAATACTATTAATGTCTAAGACGCACATAATATACGTAGTAACAAATAATTTGCAGGTTCTAATGTCAATTATATTTTTTTGGAAAATCGTTAACTTTTTGTAGCTCAACTCAATGCTGTAACGACGTAATTGTGTGTACTTGGATCGATTAATTTTCTCGTAATAACATTATTAAAAACTGGTTGGTTATTTGCTTTCATACAACAATTATTCCTGTCGTACAGCCATTTAAATCGTATAACATTGTTACTACATTTGCCCCCAAAAGCCAAGTCCTGAGGACGTCCACCTCCATTGTTCCCGTGCGGACAGACAATCGATCACAATTACGGATGTAGTGCTTAATCATATTTATTCGTTTAATTAATTTAATGCGACCAAGGCCCGCTGCCGTATTGTTTCATTAACTCTTTGTTACAAGAATTGCTGCAATTAAGCATTACATTTAGTAATTAGGTGTACTTAATGAATAGGCGAGAAGAAATTAATTTTAACTTCAGCTTTGGTTAGTGGCCCTGATTTTCAGTAATAGACTAAAATAATTGGTTTTTTAACCGACTTCACCGCTTATATTTTGGTTTTGGCTTGACCGATATCGATAAAATTTATGAGTGACCACCTCTATAGTATAATCTATCAAACAAAAAAGAATTTTGAGAATCGGTCCACAAAAAGGAGAGATATCGCGTAACATACGTACAAAAAAAAATACATTCGACTTGAGTACCTCCTCCTTTTTTGTTAAGTCGATAAAAAAGGAGGAGGTTTTCAATTCGGCTGTTTTTTTTTTATGTGTGTTACCTAATAACTTTTTTCCACGTGAACCGATTTTGATTTTTTTTTTGTTTGAATTGTGTTGCTTTCCAATTAGTCCCATTTAAATTTGATCAAGATCTGATCAGTAGTTCTTGAAATATCGTCAATAATGCGTGTTTAGTACATCTAATCTGAACAAAGTTCCGAAAATAAAGCGGTGGAGTCGGATTTTTTAAGCTTTGCATGCGTTTAATTATTTGAACTTCGTAAATATCGATTGGAGAATTCTAAATAAAATAATTTATCATCGAATCAAACACGGAACTCGCAGACAAATTATACAAAAACACAACTGACTAACTGATTAATAAATAACAATATATGTAATTAATAACATGTTTTTTAAAGAGTCTATGAAAAGACTAGGAAGGACGTATTGTTACGTCGACGGGGTTATTGACAAAAAATAGAACATAAGCAACAAGTGTAGTTGTTTTTTATTACACCTACTAATTAGATGATTCTGCATCAATGTACAGAAATACAAATAAAAATTAAATATCCTTTGTTTGAGATATTTACAATATAATTATAGATATGATACGACACAAGTAGACTTAAAAAAATATATACGCGTCGACTGAGTACCTCCTCCGTTTATTCGTCGGTTAATAATAATGAAACATGTGTTAGGGCAAGTTAAAGTAAGAAGAGATGTTAATGATTTTAACTGAAAAAAAAGGTTGATCTACTTCATGTCCGCTCGAAGCGTTTTGCTCCTACACTTATCATCCGTACAGCGAAGGAGTGGAACTCACTGCCCGCGTCCTTGTTCCCCGAATAGTGTAATTCGGGCGTCTTCAAGTCTGGACTGAAAAGGTACCTTCTAGGTGCATGCTTTATCTTCGGTCAGATTCTTCAGATAAGGTGGTGAGATAACGGCCAAATACTTGTGTTTCTGGTATATACAAAAAATAATCCTTGCGATGCAAAAATTCGACCACCACCCCATCTGATGGAAAGTGTCGCAGCGGCCGAAGATGTTCCATGCTTGACTAGAAGATACCTATTCACTCTACACTTGAAGAAAATTATACCGTTCGGGGAAAATAGACAATGAGTTTCATTCCTCCGCTGTACAGATGATGAATGTAGAAGCGAAACGCTTCGAGCGATAAAAGTGGTAGATATCGACCAAAAATTGATGACGCTTGCTAGTTTGTCTTATTGTTAGATGGTATAATTTAAACGCATGTAAAGCTTAAAAAACCGACTTCACCGCTTTATCTTCGGAACCCTCGATCAGATTAAATTTATTAAATATACGCATTAGGAAAACTGAAAAACTACTGGTCAGATATTGATCAAATTTAAATGGAACTACATGGGAAGCACCAGTTATCAAATAAAAGAATCATCAAAATCGGTTCACCTGGAAAAAAGTTCTGAAGTAACACAAAATAAAATACAGTCGAATTGAGACCTTAAAAAAGATCATGGAGCTAAGTTATTAATAAATTAGACTAAGTATTCCTTGTCAGTAGTTATGCAATAATCTTGCCAATTATTGCCAGCTGTACGAAGTATTCGCACCCGAAGAATAAATTCCAATAACTTAGAGGCTGTCATGGCAACCCTGTTAGGCGATTATTTTCTATCTTCATTAAGCTATTACTTAGGAATTTCATATAATTATACGAGACAATGTTGGTTGTAACTGTGGGACAGGTTATAAAATGGCAACAACGTAAGATTTCATAATTTGTATGATATTATACCACCGATTCACAGATTGTCGCATGCTTTGGAATAATATTATTTTTGTAAGCTAAGTACGGGCCAATCGCCTATAATTCCTATAACTAAACTGAAATTATATACATCTATACAGCAAAGACCCAAGTTACCTACAAGTCATCAAGCTTATAGGTAATTCAAGTGCTCAAGCCCACTACCAGTGGGTAGCGTTCCCGTCATGCTGGCGGCATTGCCTTTCTGAATTGTAATGCTAATACGTTGAGCCAAATAAGTACCAGCATTTTCCACTAGAAAAAATATAGCTTGATGCGAGGGCATCAAGCTATATTTATTTACCGACTTTAAAAAAAAGGAGGAAGTTCGTCATTCGACTGTATTTTCTTAATGTGTGTTAACCTCATAACTTCTTTCGTTGTGAGCCAATTTTGATGAGTATTTTTCATTTGATGAGTATTTTTAACCAACTTCAAAAGTTACCTCATCATAACTTCTTTCGTTGTGAGCAGATTTTGATCATATTTTTTTTATTTGATATCTGGTGCTTTCCATGTGGTCCTATATAAATCAATCAAGATCTAATCACTGGTTTTTGAGTTATTGTCAATAATGCGTGTTTAATACACTAAATCTGATCAAGGTTCCGAAGATAAAGCGGTCAAGTCGGTTTTTTTAAGCTTTTCTTACGTTAATTATTTCTTTCTACTTTATCTCCAAAACATAATGAGTATTTCACATTGCACCACATTGTGGCCGCAACAAGTGACATCCAACAAAAGCCAGCGATGTAAACAACACGTGTGACAGTGACAGGTAACAAAACGTAACATAGTGTCACAATAAATCGAGCGGGAAAATAAAGCATTTCGCGCCGTTTTCTAGGCCGGCTCAGACGGTGCGGTGTACGGATCGGACGCAGTGTGATAACAGTATGCTGGATCACTTGGAAATCATGGTTCGGGTTCGTGGGTTGGAGCTATGTTAACTGTGCTATTATTGGCGAAATACGCGTGCGGGTTCATAGGTTAGAGCTATTTGGTTTGTTTTTTCATTGGTTGGCCGCGGGTTCAAACCCCACCTCTAGCGATAATTTTTCCTTTCTAAATTTATCAATATAATTTTTACTACTAAAAACCTGAAAAATGCTAATGAAAGTCGGTAAAAAAACAAGTAAAACGAAATTAAAACAGGAAAAAAACAAACAAATACCGAAAAACAAATAAATATCGGAATAATTCAGTAGGTAAAAATGGAATGAACATTTGTTATAATAATTTCGAAACACAGATATTTTTTAACGTGTTCTATCTAGTAAGTAGCCCTATTTGAAAATATCGAAATGTTGACTACTGTCTCCTTCAATATAGTGTTGCGACGGTGTTCGGCTCAGGGCACCATCTTGATACCGTTCGTGGGAACACTCCACTCCTTAGAACTAATTTATTGCCTAGAGCTGAACTACATGCGAGTGACGACTCTATTCTGCTGTGTATCGTAAATCCAGGTAAATGAGAGGGCGAAATCAGGAGGTGCCCGTGACAGTTCGGGATTGAGTTATTTGGATCGAGCGGGTTCAAATACGACACGACACAGTGGGGAGCTATTATTGTGTGACTGTTGCGGAAGTTGAGACATCTGTAGATTTAAGAGTTGTGTAACTTTCATCAGTAGTATTTTTTTTATTGCTGGATAGGCTAGCATTTAAATGCTAATGGTTAACCATTATCTCACCTGATGGAAAGTGATGATGCGGCCGAAGATGGGACAAGCTTGTCTAGAAGGTACCTAATCACACTAACTTGAAGACACAAAGATTGTATCGTTCAAGGAACAAAGATGCAGGCAATGAGTTTCACTCCTTCGCTGTGCGAAGTAGAAGCGAAACGCTTCGAGCGAACTGGAGATATGTCAACCATAAATGGCTGACGTTTGACAGTTTATCTTGTTGTTTGATGGTAAAAAGGGCATGGACGAATTATATCTTGTAACTCTTGGCGCACACTCTGAGCAATCAAAACAAATTCTGATAGATAAAAATATTGATCGTAATCCGTTGATATGATAAATGACACCTTCTCAGAATTTTCACGAAAATTGTATAAAACCATAAAAAATCATAGGTTGCCACGCGTGACCTTGCGTAACAGCCGTAATATAAGTTACGCAACATGCACCTTTATATGCAACAATGTAAGGCGAATTGCTGTGGTTAAAAAAGGTACTCGCATTGACGTATACCTGCCCCTTAACACTCGACATCACAAAATCATCACGACACCCCGTCACACGATCCTTTCACTTTCCACATCCAGTTAGGGATGTTCCAAACCATGTCACAATTGTACAAATGATTAACGTTTCTACGTTTCCAGAATTCGTGAGCCATTTGCCACGTTCGTTATTTATTTACGCCAGTAGTTGCAGCGGTTAGACTCAATTTAACGGTTAATCTGATTTACTGGCGATGATGATACACGGAATGATGTATGGGATTGCAAATGTTCGGATGGGAATATGATTAATTATGGATGCAGAATACCTATAGAATATACACTAGTAGTACGCCCCGAACTGAGTTCTCATACGTACATTTTGGTTCTAATTGATAGATAGATAACGCTTTATTGTCACACCTTACACATAAATCACTTACAAAACATTTTAAACCTTAAATTAAAGTGTACAATCGGCGGTCTTATCGCTAAAAGCGATCTCTTCCAGACAACCTTTGGATGGAGAAGATTTTAATAATTCGGTGATACGGGGGTGTAAATACAAGTTATGAGAAAATCCTACTAATATTATAAATCCGAAAGTTTGTGTGTAAGTGTGTAAGTATGTTTGTTCCCTCTTCACGCTTTAACGGCTGAACGCATTTGGATGAAATTTGGAATATACATAGATTATACCTAGGATTAACACATAGGCTACTTATTAACTTGATAATAGCGGGCGAAGCCGCGGGGCACGGCTAGTAAAAATATATATTAAGGTATTGATCGAGCGAAGCGAGATCTATAAATTGACTTGGGTGGTTCTGCACTTCGTCCTACCGTCCGTCCGTCTGTCAGAGGTATCTAGTGTCTAAACCATACACGCAAATAACTTAAAATTGTCAGAGAATATGTAAAACTAGAAAAGGCAATTAAAATTATATAAATTATAAAATATGAAGGTACCTACTATATACACGTCAGTGGCGAGCAAAATATTTTTTCATATATTTTTTGTGCCCGTGTTGAGTATCTGTGAAAAGAGCTTGATAAGTGAGAAGGAAACCGGTTTTTTATAAAAATCTATGTCGAAAATAACAATTTCGTAGACCACCAAAGTCATTTTTTTAGACCTATTTTGTCCCGGGTCTATCTCACAAAGAGCTTTACATTTAAAGCTGATACTTACGTATAATATCCGTTATATACTGTACTTGAACAATAAATCCACATATTAAACATTTTTTTAAAGTTATAAATAATTAAACCTAAAAGTTTCCTCTTTTAAGCTAAATGTAGACACGAGATCTCAGTTCGACGCGAACGACTAGTTATTATGTCTACAGAGTACACATTCGTTTATTGCATCATATAATTATGTAACATGAAACTAAAACCTAACCAAAAATAGCTATAATTAAATATAAATATGATATACATATACTGGTTATTAAATAAAGAAAATACAGATTTAACTAAACGATTAACCTAATACAAAAAGTTATTGGTCGGCAGTGTGCCCAAAATGCTGGCTGCGTTACCTCGTTGCACAGCGAGACTTAATTGCTGTGCAAAATACAAACCGGCATTTTGGTCACGTGTCGACTCTTTCAGTCTCCCAGCCAAATCTTTATAAATCTCAAGTGCACCTGGTCCCCATGGACCAAGAGTTTCTACTCCGAAAGGCACAAATATGTAACCTCTGTCGAGGCTTGAGTATTTTCGCCGTTTTGAAGATTATTAAAACATATGGTTATTTAAACATGATACATAAAAATAAATGATATATAAAATTCTAAATACTCCGAGAAAAAAGGCGTCTTAATTCGTTGGCGTTAGAATTTCTTTCGGCACGCGAAACAGAACTACACGCATCTAAGCCTTAGATTCTGAGGTGTTATTTGTGAGTACAAACACAACGGACACCGCGACAAAATACAGAATCGATTTGCCTGCACTGAATCGGATCTAATAGCAATTCTACATATGCGTTTCCTTGTGTTAAATAAGGACTGTTGCACACTGGATAAACTTTTTTTTTATACTAGATAGGAAACATTTTTTTAGGCAAGCATGTTACATCTTTGGCCGCATCGTCACTTTCCATCAGGTGAGATGGCGGCCAAATGCTTGCCTATCTGTGATAAAAAAATAAAAAAGCCTGGGTATAATAAAAATTTTGAATAAACATATTTAAAATTTCATCCAAATTCTTTCAAATCCTTTCAGCCGTTACAGCATGGAGAAAAAAAAACATACTTACACAAACTTTCGCTTTTATAATATTAGTGTGATTGAAATGCTTTTTTTTTTAAATTTTTTTGACACTTATTAGCATGTAGTGAAATATTTTTATGGGAGGGCATTGAAATACTGATCTCCAACCTTTTTGTGTGACGAAAAGTGGTCAGGATAAGCACTGTGATAAATAATTAAAATGTTTCCCTGTAATACAAAAGATTCCCTTCTATTGTGTCTTTACGACACACCGTTTTTTAGGATACATTATAGATATATATATAAGACATAGACTTTTTATGAGAGAGTATATAAAATATGGGAGTCTTTAAGTCACGAGTGAATAGGCATCTTCTGGGTAAACGTGCTCCATCGTCGACCGCATCGTCACTTACCATCAGGTGAGATGGCGGTCAAACGTTTGCCTATCTTAAATAAAAATAAAAAAAAAAAGAGTTTTTTTGTATTTAAAACGTGCGAGTATGAAAATGCCTTTAAAATCAAGAACACCATTCGATTTGATTCGCACGTGTGTTGCGTATGTCATTGGTGTTGGTATGTATTTGCGCACACCTCAGTATGTAAATTCTAAGTTAGGTATAAATGTACAGTCAGCATATTACATTCTGAAGTAAATTTTTTTTAGCTTTGGTTGCGGTTGATCTCTATCTCACCTGATGGAAACTGATGACTTAGTCGAGGATAACTACTGAAACATAATTTTTAGTGATTTTGGCGATAGATAGATGGATAGATATTACTTTATTAATCCACTTTATATGGCAAAATAAGACAAAGGTAGCAAACAAGCTTATATGTCACAACTGGCGGTCTTATCACTAATAGCGATCTCTACCAGCTTTTCTACTCGACGGTGGTGAACTACGACCGTATTTCGGTGCAGGGTAGCATGGTTACACTGGGTCTTATCGCTAATAGCAATTTCTTCTAGACAACCTTTCTACGTACATGTCTACGGTTTTTAGAACGGGCGGGTATTTTTTATTGCAACTGACTGTAGGTTTGTAAGCACGGAACAGTTACAAGAGTGCACTTACAGTGTACCTAAGTATATGTAGGTGATCTCTGGTCAAAATCGGAGCTTAATAATTGGTGTTTATTTTTACGCTTTCACACACATAGCTCCACACTAAGTTCGATGACTTGCGTTGTCGGTGCCGGAAGCATTCACATCACACATACAATTACAACCAGAACCACCCAACTAAACCAACGGGCCGTTTAATTTTGCATATTGTATTGTATATATATTAAAGTAAATAGAATTGTTAAAGGGCAATTTCAAGTCAATTAATAGTTGGTGTACAATAATAAAATGTGATTCACTTTTTTAGTTAAGTATTGGTTTTTTTTTTAATAATTTCAACGCAACCGACTTCATTTAACCTTATCCTTACTCCGGCCGACCTGAGTACGGAGTCTATTTAAAGACTTCCATGTAAGCCAGGGTTCTTGATGGCGAGGTGGAAGATTCTCAGAATGGGTCAAGTATTATAATGACATAGACTAGCCTTAAGTTTTTTCTTAATACACCATTTTTATTATTATTATTATATAAATATATATGGTAACGTTTCGATGATTGTTACCGAAAGAGATAACCTTCCGCAACACAGGCACATGTGTGGAAATTAGGAATAAAAACTTGTTGTATACACTTTTACCCAAGTATGCTAATAAAAAAAATAGGCTGTGATCATATTGAACAAACTCGAGCAATCCAATCCAGAATAAGATAAAACCACGTTCAAAAACGAGTCCTATAAAATATAACACTATTTAATAATCTACACATTTGCTCGTAAATATATCAGGTGTAAATGTCCAAGCACTGGCCTCATAATAAAGATATATATTTATAATTGCTCATATTCAATCACACAATGTTATTATATACAATTATTTTTTGTTGAAATTACAGGTGCGTAGATACAGTGACTTTGATTTAGTTCTGCAAAGATAGTGTGCAGTTAAAAATAGGGTGCGGTCATATTTGGTGCTTTTTAACAGAGGTAATAATATAATAAAATTTAACATTATATTAGTCAATTACAATACAATACAAAAACTATTTATTGACACCAAAAGGTAAACTTTACAGGTAAAGTTTAAAGATAGGTACTGTGGGCGGTCTTATCGCTCTGAGCGATCTCTTCTAGACAACCTTTGGATGAAAATATAAATGAATAGTGAATGTAGGGATGGTGTGATAAAATGAATGAATTAAGTTAAATAATTGAACAAATACTAACACATTGTATAAACTTCATAAATATTACGTACCAATGATAATAGCAAAATACCTAATTAAATAAACTTAGATAAAATAAACAAATGATTACATATAATATGGTACATATAGTTAATTCGTTTCAATGTATCTTCCATGAAAACCAGTTCCGATGCTTTGGTTTAGAAGTAGAGCACCGGAAGGGTTTTGGGAGAGATTGATCAAACTCTGTTTCCATAAATACAAACGCGGTTATATTTTGATATTTATTCGATAAAATTGTTGTAGTCATGATTACTTACCATTTCAATTTTCGCTTTTGGAAACGTACGGAAGTATTTGGCAATGATCCGTTGGGAAGTACCCAACCTATCGAGTAGGTTATCAAAATTAAGGAAATGAAAGCCGTTTCTGTAAATTCCGATTAAATATATACATAAATACAAGAATTCCTGGCTTAAATGTATTAAAGTACCTGGAGCTTTGCTCGTTAAAACGACGTTTTCTATAAATGAAACTTAGCTAGATCGATCTATCGCCTCTGAAACCTCCTGCATATTAAATTTCATGAAAATCGTTGGAGCCTTTTCCGAGATTCAATATATATATATATATACTAGCTGTCCCGGCGACCTTCGTTCCGCCTAACAGTCAATTAATGTGCATATTTAGGAAGCCATACCCGGCATGCGTTACAATGTTACGTGACTATATTATTACAACCTTCATGTTTATGTTTGCCTAGTACTTTACCAAATCCGAGTGACGTATGAGAAAATGGAAAGCATGTCGAAATGAAAAAAAAAATTAAAGAAATGTACGTTCTTAAAAAGTATCCTATGTCCTTCTCCTGGCTCTAAACTACCTCCCTGCCAATTTTCAGCTAAATCGGTTCAGCCGTTCTTGAGTTATAAGTGGAGTAACTAACACGACTTTCTTTTATATATATAAGATATATATATATATACTGAAATTAAAGGTATTAGATAGATAGATATAAAGTTAGTCTACATATTTTACAGTCGGATTTTTTAAATTTTCAATACATTGAGTTGCCAGCTTATTACACACGATTTTTCATACCATTGTGATTGCATCCTTACAGCTAGAAATAATTTATAAATTATAGCTTCTGTGATATGCCATGTCCTGGTTAGATATTTTGTAATTGTTATCTCGCAAAAGCGTAAACTGCCTGCAAGTGCTCTATATTGGTACTGTTATTTGTTTAAATTAATAATTTATGGTTTTGGTGATAAACTGATAAGATACAGTCGTTTCTTGGACTCTTGGTATTAACGGCACAAAAATATAGGTATTATGAAACGTCGTAACTCAGAAAATACAGTAGATATAAAAATAATTATTGTATTTGTGTAGTGTGTATTAGTGTGCTCAGGAATTACATGATATAATATAATTCCCCGATGCCCTTTTTACCATCTAACAACAAGACAAACGTCTTCCATGTATGATTGACATACATCTAGTTCGCTCGAAGAGTTTCGCTTCTACGTTTATTATCCGTACAGCGAAGGAGTGAAACTCATTGCCAGCGTCTTTGTTCCGTGAACGGTACAATCTGTGTGTCTTCAAGTCTATAGTGAATAGGTACCTTCTGTGCTAGCATGTTTCGTCATCGGCCGCATCGTCACTTTCTATCAGGTGAGATAGTGGTCAAATACTTGCCTATTCAGCATAAAGAAAACTGGCGGAATGGAAACCTTTGGTATTTGTTTCAGCACCACCTTTAACTCATCATCATTGACTATCGAAGGTGATACACGCTGAGCCTAGAATCTGAATGGTTTTCTAGGATTGCTGCCGGAACACTACTTAAGTGCTTATGAAAATATTTTTCAATTTTTTTTTATTATTCGGGATAGACAAACATTTGACCACTATCTCATCTGATAGTAAGAGATGATGCGATTGACGTTGAAGCATACACGCTGAGCCTAGAATGTGACTGGTACTCTAGGATTGCTGCCGGAACACTACTTAAGAGCTTATAAAAATATTTTTCTAGTTTTTTTTATTATTCAGGATAGACAAACATTTGACCACTATCTCATCTGATAGTAAGAGATGATGCGATTGACGTTGAAGCATACACGCTGAGCCTAGAATCTGAATGGTTTTCTAGGATTGCTGCCGGAACACTACTTAAGTGCTTATGAAAATATTTTTCAATTTTTTTTTATTATTCGGGATAGACAAACATTTGACCACTATCTCATCTGATAGTAAGAGATGATGCGATTGACGTTGAAGCATACACGCTGAGCCTAGAATGTGACTGGTACTCTAGGATTGCTGCCGGAACACTACTTAAGAGCTTATAAAAATATTTTTCTAGTTTTTTTTATTATTCAGGATAGACAAACATTTGACCACTATCTCATCTGATAGTAAGAGATGATGCGATTGACGTTGAAGCATACACGCTGAGCCTAGAATCTGAATGGTTTTCTAGGATTGCTGCCGGAACACTACTTAAGTGCTTATGAAAATATTTTTCAATTTTTTTTTATTATTCGGGATAGACAAACATTTGACCACTATCTCATCTGATAGTAAGAGATGATGCGATTGACGTTGAAGCATACACGCTGAGCCTAGAATCTGAATGGTTTTCTAGGATTGCTGCCGGAACACTACTTAAGTGCTTATGAAAATATTTTTCAATTTTTTTTTATTATTCGGGATAGACAAACATTTGACCACTATCTCATCTGATAGTAAGAGATGATGCGATTGACGTTGAAGCATACACGCTGAGCCTAGAATCTGAATGGTTTTCTAGGATTGCTGCCGGAACACTACTTAAGTGCTTATGAAAATATTTTTCAATTTTTTTTTATTATTCGGGATAGACAAACATTTGACCACTATCTCATCTGATAGTAAGAGATGATGCGATTGACGTTGAAGCATACACGCTGAGCCTAGAATGTGACTGGTACTCTAGGATTGCTGCCGGAACACTACTTAAGAGCTTATAAAAATATTTTTCTAGTTTTTTTTATTATTCAGGATAGACAAACATTTGATCACTATCTCATCTGATGATAAGTGACGATGCGATCGACGTTAGAGCATGTTTGCCTAGAACCTATTGAAGTTGATAGTTCAAGGAGAAATTACTGTAATTATAGGCTAGTGAGCCGGAAGTGCACTAATAAAAGGACGCGACGCAAGTCACAATGATTACTTTGCGGATTAATAAACGATTACTAATTATATTATACCTGAACTATAAAATACCAGCTGAACCTAATTAAAATATCTTATACCACAATATGCTAATTGAGTCCAAATTGCATAGCCTATGTCACCGACTTAAGGTAGCAAGCCTATCGGTATTACGTATGATTATTTGTTTACAGTTAAAAATGAGTCTACGCTGGGCCAGTTACTGCGGGCCGTCTTTGGTGTGTATGCCGATTTAAAATAACAGCTACTGCTGTTAGGCAAAAAGCAAAATCTTCGGCTTGGAAAAGCATGGAATACCATAGGTAGGATCGGAATCACCTTCAAGATCCCATATTCCCAATCCGACAATTATTTTGTTAACAGTACTCAAATTTCCATGGAGCGATGTCGACTAAAAATATAATTTTATTTTTTGTTCGGTGGAGCCCAGTGGATATAAAGTATGGACATTTAATCATTTGAAAACAATAGCCGTGGATCGCAATGGCATAACCCATTCTATCGCTTACATTTTGGAGAGTGTGCTCAGGAGTTATTTGCACCGTTATTTGCACCATAAAACTAAAATACAAAAATATAGATCCCTGGGTCCCACACTAGGACGACCTGTGTCGTGGAACTCAGTCTCTTCCCTATTTTAAATATTCAGTACCCGGATGACCGAGCTTTGCTCGGTTTTTTTATGGTAAATGACGTTTTCTAAGAATGAAACCTAGCTAGATCGATTTATCGCCCCCGAAACCCCCTGCTTACTAAATTTCATGAAAATCGTTGGAGCCGTTTCCGAGATCCTGAGACCTATATATATATACAAGAATTGCTCGTTTAAAGGTATTAGATAGATTTTGGTTAGAACTATGTTTGTACAATATTATAAGTAATGAATTAAAAATAAGAAATATCTCAAGGTATGTTTTTTGTTTGGTTGTGTATTTTGTTGTGTGTATAGATGTATGTGAAGTCATATTGTGTATGTTCACAGATTATCATAGTTACATTACATGATTTAATTCCTCCATGTCCTTTTTATCATCAAACAACAAGACAAACTGTCAAACGTCATGCATTTATGGTTGACATACCTCCATTTCGCTCGAAGCGTTTCGCTTCTAGATTTATCATCCGTACTGCGAAGTGGAATTCATTGCCTGCGTCTTTGTTCCCTGAACGGTACAATCTGTGTGTCTTCAAGTCTACAGTGAATAGGTCGCATCGTCACTTTCCATCAAGTGAGATAGGTCAAATGCTTGCCTATCCAACATAAAACAATGCAATTAACAATATTGTTAAACGACTAATCAAATAAATTTCGCGTGTACTATCCGTATTAACATATAATTGGACTGTTCGATAGATGATTAAAACATTCCTAAATCAAAACGTGAAAACTAGGGACAGTATACTGGGAAATGTACGTGGATTGCTGAGGCAAAGGTAATTAATAGGTACTACAAAAACGGTACATTTAGAAACGATTTACGAGTAGTGACGCGACGAGTTCCAGTTTGTGCCGGATACTTCCGGATATATTGATATATCTAACTGCCCGTTGCCTTAGTTTTTTTTATCTTTTATTCAAGGTAGGCAAACTTTTGACCACTATCTCACCTGATGGTAAGCGACGATGTTGGGTAGCAGAGGTTGGATTTCGAAACTCAAGTTTTCTCTGCAAGGGAAATTGGTGTTTCTGGTTTTGTGTGTGATGTGAATGTTTCCGGCATCCACGACACAAGTCATCGAACTTAGTGTGGGGCTGTGAGTGTGAAAGCGTTTAATGTTTTTTATGTAACGCTAGCGCAAATGGTTGCCTGATAGAGCGAATTGTCAGTGTAATTACTAGGTATAATATTATGAGACGTAAGAGCTTAAAGTGTCAGGGAGAGGAGTGTATTGCGATCCCACGCAGAAATTTGTTATTTAAATTTCCGGGTGGCATTACGCGAACATGTTGCTTACCGTCAGACCAGCGTTATGCTTACCTTTTTTTACATACTAAAGAGCTGTGAGAATACAGAGATATAGCACCATAGAGCTGGTCTGATGATGGAGACGGAATACAGCCATAGGAATTTCTGATCTAAATAAGATAAACCCATCCAGTTTGGGCTCAACTCACAGTTACAACTTTAGAGCATATTCAAAGCAAACTATTCAGAGACAGATAAAATGTTTGATAAACCTTCTTTAGTTGATATACGATTTTTCTCATTTACCGACTTCCCAAAAAAGGAGGAGGTACTCAAGTCGACTGTTTTTTTATGTGTGTTACCTCATAACTTCTCTCCACGTGAGCCGATTTAGAAAATTTTGCTTGAAAGATGTTGCTTCCTAATTGGTCCCATTAAAATTTGATCAAGATCTGTTTAGTAGTACTTGAAATATCGTCAATAATGTCTATTTTGTGGACTACTTTGACGATGTTCTCGTTTAACCGACTTCAAAAGTTCATAACTTCTTTCGTTGTGAGCCGATTTTGATGATTTATATTTTTATTTGAAAGCTGGTACTTTTTATGTAGTCCCATTGAAATTTGATCAAGATCTGATTTTTAGTTTTTGAGTTATCGTCAATAATGCGTGCTTATACATTAAATCTGATCAAGGTTCCGGTGATAAAACGGTGAAGTCGGTTTTTTAAAAGCTTTGGTTTCGTTTAATTATTTTACACACTGAATTAAAAAGAAATACTTTTCACGTTCATCAGGCTATTAATGTTAACCACCATCGAAAGTGTCATCGTTTAAAAACATTTCAAACGGGACATCACCTGATTTAAAGGGTGTGGAAGGGCGTTTATTCTTGTTTAAAAGGGTGTAAATGTACCTATGAATAAAAGATCTCCAGTGCCGTGAGATTCCCCGATTTAGGAACCGACTTTTACATGATTCTGAAACCTGGGATATCTGTGCGTATCCGACACTGATGTAAATTGTTACTATCGTCTTAACAGAAAAGCGGTTATTTCGTTAACAACGAACCACTATTTCATTGCAACGTAAAATATAACAACTTAAACAATAGTTAGTATAACTGTAACTTTAATTGTACTCTCGCGATTCGTACATACAGTTTAAGTAATATCTCAGGGCTTGATTGCGGATAAAGCTATTTGTATTAACCTCGACGTCAGCCATAGTTTCAAGGAAACAGATCTTTCAGTCAGCCACGGTCTCGAGAAGACTGACAGCCTTAGAAATACATAATTTTCTTATTAAAATGATTAATAATTAGGAATTTTACCAAACAAAACGTGGAACGTGGAGACGTGGAATAGAACGTGGGAAATTCAAAATAGCATAAAGCACACTGCATCTCAATACTTTTGTGGACGGCACAAAAGGACTGTCCGTCTGTCACCAGGCTGTATCTCATGAACCGTGATGGTTAAACAGTTGAAATTTTCACATATGATGTATTTCTGTTGTCGCTATAACAACAAATACTAAAAAAACAGAATTAAATAAATTATTAATATAAATAATAAATATTTTTGTATATATAAATATAAAAATTTAAGGAAGCTCCCATACAACAAACGAATTTGTTTTTGCTCGTGTTTGCCCGACATTGATAACGGCAACAGGTAGACGCTTGAAATATTCACAGAGTATTTAATTGTATATTTACTTTAAAAATAAATACTTAAATTAAAATAAAACAAATATTTAAGAGGGGCTCCCATACAACAAACGTGTTTTTTTTGCCGTTTTTATAGATAATGGTACGGAACCCTTAGTGCGCGAGCCCGACTCTCTTGGCCGGTTTTCTTCATTCATTTTACCTTCAATAAAGGCTTAGATAGATAGATAGATATATAACTCTTTATTGTACAACAGAAATAGAGGAAAATACATTAAAGACATT
Source organism: Lomographa bimaculata (assembly GCA_948107665.1). Lineage (NCBI taxonomy): Eukaryota > Metazoa > Arthropoda > Insecta > Lepidoptera > Geometridae > Lomographa > Lomographa bimaculata. The sequence continues at coordinate 7,022,173 of OX403604.1, read as the reverse complement.
AAAACAAACTTAGGCTAGTACAATGGGCGGTCTTATCGCTTAAAGGCTTATAACAACAATAAGCAAAATTTTACTATAACTTGCATTTTTAGCAATATTTAACATATATTTGGTTAAACTTAAGTTAAGCATTTATGGTTGACATACCTCATATCCACTCGAAGCGTTTTGCTTCTTCATTTATCATCCGTACAGCGAAAGAGTGGAACTCGCTGCCCGCGTCTTTGTTCCCTGAACAGTATAATCTGGGAGTCTTCAAGTCTAGAGTGAATAGGTATCTTCTAGGTAAGCATGCTTCATCTTCGGCCGCATCATCACTTTCCATCAGGTGAGATAGCGGCCAAATGCTTACCTATCTGGCATAAAAAAAAAAAAAAAAAAAAGCTGAGACATATTTTACCACTAATGTATCTCTAACACCAAACATTCGTGCTCTGCCCGTCGTTTCCTGCCCAAAGCTTTATTACAATAAAACGGCATCAACTTTGCGTTTTTGAATAAAACATGCCAAGTACCGTGTTTAGATATCCCGATTTAGGCTCAGTATTCCGGTAACAGTTCACAACACTAGTAAAGGGCACAGCCGGGCTGTATTAAGGTATCTGATGTAGACGAGCAGATCCAATATATCTTTTTGGGCGTTAATAGCATCCAGCCGAGTGGCCTATTATTTTGTCAATGGCGAATTTATAGATCGCTTTGTCTAACGGTGAGCCTGCGAGGCGCTCAGTGATATATTCCCGGATTTATTGTGGGAATTTATTTAATTACTGATGTACGACTGTTATGTAATAAAACGGTTATGTAATTGAATGTCGGAAGTTGATCGGGTCGGCAACAGTTCAAAAGCATTCAGTATCTATTTGTTCGAGGTTTTCAGGGTTGTGAAATAGTTTCACTACCTACTGTTCATACCTAGAGGGAGTTGTTAATATAAAGTTAAGATTGTATAAGGATTGTATGGCGAAGGAGCATGCTACATCTTCGGCCGCATCATCACTTGCCTGGTGACAGGCGGACGGACGGACGGACAGCGAAGTCTCAGTAATAGGGTTCCGTTTTTACCCTTTGGGTACGGAACCCTAAAAATGACGTTGTTGATTTTGTATAATTTCCAAAACCTGTGATTCTTCGAGTGTTAATGTGTAATAATGGTGGATTATTAATTAACCTTTAATACTTAGTAAACGTGCATAAGTGTAGGCAAATCATACAAAGTTGAAAAACATAATTTTAGTCTTCGCTCCGAAACTCCAATAGAAGTTTTTTAAAGTTGAAATTTCTACCACTTTTTTACTTTACTAGGGCATGACTTGGCTATGATTGGACCTTGATTTTTACTTGACTTTTACTGTGACTAGGACTTTTAATATCAAATAAACTTAAAATATATTATTACTTGACACTGGCTAAATTCACAAGATTGCGAAGTCAATATCAAAAGAAAAAAAAAAAACGCATCCAATGGGATGCCAATGTGGCAATCGGTAAGGTTGCATTTGGCCAGGGTTGATTCTGACTCCTCTGTCTACTGTAAGTAGTGGGTGCAGACGTCCGGTTTGCATCCGGGCCTACCACCGGAGGAAGATAGTGATTGCTGACGTGACCGTATTTTGACTCACCTAGGCAAGCGACTGCTTTCGGGGCGTTTTTAAAGGGTTCGAGCCCCACAAAATTCACAGGGGTAAAGGAAGGAGGCGATAAGTGGGACTCGAACCCACTAATTCTGATTGCCATGGTTCATCGGGCAAGCCATCAGTACCTAACGAAAATTTGTATCTGGAATTTTCGCATAAGTAAAATAAGATCTCGTTTGACAAAGCATTTAATAATACGTATTTTTGTCAGGTGCACAAATCTTTCATGACCCGTCCAAATCCTTATAATAATTAAAAACTCTTTATTGATTTAATTTTAATTACTCTTAGCTATTTCCTTTTTATCTTAATTAGAGCCGGCGCATATTTTATACCCGCATACAAATGCAACACAGCGGGAATCTTACATTTCAATATCGACATACATATCTTTTACCCACAAAGTTCAGGAACCGTAAGGCCCAATTTATATCATATAAGATCCCCCACATAGATATCCAACCTTTACATCTTGTTTATACACGACACAGCTAATATAATATCGGTTACAGTTAAGGTGTAGCAATACTTGATACGCGTGTAAATTCAGTTTTCGCCTGGGAACCTAGAGACCCTTTTATATAGGGCACCGATTGTTCTCACAGATGTCCTACAGATTGTCGGATAAGGGCTAGCTAAAGGTTGTCCGTTTGCACTGATGGTGAGACATGGCTGCGGTTTAGGATCCTAACGATGGACTGGAGCTTTTTGATACATAGGATTCACCTGCGATTTAGACAATTGTTAAAAGTTTTAAACTCTGATTAAATGGCTGGTGGACTTCAATGCCGGCCTAGTGCAAGGTGGATTCGCAGACTTAATTTCTATACTACTTGATTCACTTGGGTGGTAGTTTGGGTTTGGTCCCTTCGGCCCCGGTAACGAGTCGGGCCACTGGAGCTAAAGGACCAAGTCGTAGTTTGCACTATGATCTACTCTAAGATTTAACCATCAATGACGCGCGCGTCTGTGCCGCATATCCGAAATCCATATTGAAAAGTTAGGCAGAAATTAACTGGGTGAGATGAGAGTACGTACACAGTAGCAACGGAATACGGACCGATGGACGAAAGAGAGTGATAGTGATCTGCAGAGGTGAAAACATCGTTATTTTCAACGACTTCAAAAAATGAGGTTGTCAATTCGACTGTATGTTATCGATTTTGATACGCGGTAAAGTTGTTATACTGAGCAGGGGACATGAACAAAAATAAATAAACAAAATAAGTATTAACTGATATTATTAAAATGTTTGTACAATTATTTCAGTTTACAGCAAAAACAAGTGGCAAAAACACCTTACAAACAAAAAAAACTTAATCAAAATTGGTTTACGTTTAGAAGCTACGATGCCACAGACAGGCACACAAATACACACTACAAACTTTTTTTACACCCCTCTTTTACAGGGGTTAAAAACAGTGCAGCAGACATGGAAATATGGACGCATATATACCGTCATTGGTAAGTAGTGAAGGGTTGGTAGGGAATGATTTCAAATCGACTACTGAGCAGAATAAAAAAAAAAGTTTTAATAAGTTTAATTTACTTACCAGAAAGTAAGGAATAAAAATATTTTTGAGGTAAAAAAAGGTTTTTTATTTATTTTTATAATTTTTCTTCTGCTCAGTATTCTGTAGGGGGTGGTTGAGATTGGACCTTAACCACTCCCTACAGAATTGTGCACTACTTAGCAATGATGGTATATATGGTATATAGGCAACATACATTTCTTTTATACTTTTTTTAGTAAACGATGTTGTAACATAATTATTTCCATATGAATTACTCACGTACTTTGCGACCTCTCGCAGAAGTAAAGAGCACACTCAAAACCCCGCCTCAAACACAAATAAAGAACACTTCAAGCTACAAAAGCTCATACATAGCTCCACCGTAATCTCGAACAATCTCTCAGTGACGACACATTGACGCATAATAACAGCGTTTATGCGTCTATCAGTCATTTCTCTAAGTAATGTGGGAACGCGCATATACTCTTTGTTGCTCACAGCTGCGTCTGCGCATACGTATAAATCATCGAAATAATGGCTTATCTAAATTAGGATGGACGCTCGTTTATATTGTAATTATGGGATTAATATAAGTCATATGATCGTGGTTTAAAAATGGACAGGTATTGACAGTATCGGTAGAGATCGAGTGTTGTAAGATAGTGTGGGAAAATAAGCCGTCTCAGAATTTCAGCTATTTAATCATATCAAAATAATTGTGATCCTTCTGAAATACTTTTTTAATTAATACATTATGCGAATCTGGCACTACTGTCATTAACTTTCATGTGTGCTTCTAGGGGGCCATGTGAATATATAATTTTGATTGTTTTTTCTCACGTTTTTTAGTAGACGATAGACTTTTCATCCCCAGTGATCAGTTTTTCTTAATTGGTTAAGTTATATTACGTTTCAATAGAGCATCCTAAAGTGTCAGTGAGCCCGAGTCGCATCAAAATAAGGAGCTTTTTTACAAAACCAGACATGACCTAGAATGGGTAACATAACTGTTTTGTGGTTAGTCTCCAGTTCTTTTTTTTTTTTTGTGACAGGCTAATGTTTGACCACTATCTCACCTGATGGTAAGTGACGATGTGATCGAAGCTGGTAAACACACTAGACCTGGAATACGCAGGCTCTCAAGGATAACTGCCGGAACACCGTATTTGGCTTGGCGGCAGACTTTCAACTTGATGGTGGTAAGCTACTTTGGTAGCAAGCCAGGCGAGCAACTCACAAAATGCTCTACCACCTTCTTCAGCTATGTCGTAACTACTAATTTGCCGACCTAGATAATTTTTTTGTTGAACATAAACATAAACGCTTTCACACTCACAGCCTCACACTAAGTTCGAGGACTTGTGTCGTGGGTACTGGAAACATTCACTCACAATCACAACCAGAATGAGAAACACAAATTTTCCTTGGAGAAAACTTGTGTTTCCGCCGGGAATCGAACCCGATACCCGTGCTTAGAATGCGAACGCTGACCCAACGAAGCCGTGGGGTATTTTAAAATAGTTTTGAATAGTGATTTCGAAAGTGTTCTTAGTTGTGTTTATTGAAAATCGGCGCAGCGGTCTAGATAGGACGTCGGGGATATTTAAAAAAAATAAATTGCCACTTATAACTTACTAGCTGCGCCCCGCGTAAGTCCCGGACCGGCGGGAATTTCTGGATAAAATTTTCATTCATAAGAACCTTTTCCTGACAATAATTAACACAACAAAAAGAATTGGCAAAATTGTTCCTTCCGTTCATGCGTGATGCGATGACCAAAGGAAATAGAGACTCATTTTCAACCGACTTCAAAAAAGATTCTCGATTCGACTGTATGTTGTTTTTTTTTGTTGTTTGTATGTTCAATTTGAATTGTGACAAGATTACTTGGCACACTGGCTAAATGCACAAGGTTGCAGAGCTAAAACTAAAAGAAAAAAAGTATCAACCACTACGTAGATGCTTTCGGTATCCGATTAGATACCTCAGCTAGATTAACTATTATATTCTCCTTGTGGATTAATCTCAGGGACCATCTGACGTCTACAATTCAACATGAGTTTTTGTTGTGGCAGAGTGACACCTGGCTCGATACCAGCCTGACAGTCTGGTATCCGACAGCCTCAGATGGAGTCAGGGTTTATCGATGATGTATCGACGCTCGTTTCTTTGATGTTTTATACTGTTGAAAGCCGAATATTATTTTGTTAGATCAGTTGTTGTACAGTTTTTAGAAGTAAGGTTTACTATATGGAGCTCTACTCAGATTCTGTATTGTTTTACTTATCTATATATATAATAATTAAATGCGCAAGCATAGCTTGAAAAACCGACTTCAACGCTAATATTTTGGATTTGGCTGATTGATTTCGATAAAATTAAATGGGACCACCTCTGAAGCATAATCTACAAAACAAAAAAAAACATCAAAATCGATTCATAATTGGCGGAATTATCGAGTAGCATACATACAAAAAAAGAAAAACATACAGTCGAATTGAGAAGCTTCTTTTTTGAAGTCGATTAATAAACCGACTTCACCGCTTATATTATGTTTTTGTAAATTTTCTCATATAGCGCTAAATCAATTTCGATAAATTTTATATATATTATACTATTATATATTATCTTTGACGTATTATCTAACAAACAAAAAGGAATCGTCATAATCGATTCTTAATTCGCGGAATGATAGCGTAACATTAAGGAGGTTAAAAAGCCTTTGCTGTATTATGTATACATATATATGTATGCATGCTGTATACATAGCTCATATATAAATGACATTTTACTTTGTTATTTATATCTAGTTCAGATTATCAAATCTCTTTCAAATTAATATTGTCAAAACGCAAAAGCTATTAATTAAGAAACAAAACTATTAAACAATCCTTGTTAAAGCTTCATCAATTAATGTAATTAACACAATTTCCTTAACAATTAATCGCAGAGGACTTCGGTAAATCGTTTAATTTCACAGTACTGTATTCGGAATCAGTGTGTTAGTTTCTTAGATAAGTTGAATCACGCACACATAGTAGACGCTAGTGTGTGTAAACTGAGATGTACGAGTATATTCGGTGTATTTTATGTCATAAATCTAAAAGCAACGAAAAAAACATCTAGGAAGCACTAGAAGTAATAAGAACTATCTAACCATGCGCACTAATATTATAAATGCGAAAGTTTGTACGGATTTGGCTGACTGAACGGATTTGGATGAAATTTGGAATAGGTATGCATAACTATATATAGCATACATAAACAACTTTTATCATAGTCAATGCGGGCCAAACCGTGTGGAACAGATAGTAATATATAAAACTAAACGATATATATATTTCTATATATCTTCATCTGAACTGCTCGTTGGCTTAATAAGATGAGTATTTGTTTTCTAAGCAAGGGTATCGGGTTCGATTCCCGGCGGGAACACAAATTTTATCCTTATTTTTTATTTTACCATTTTTTATGTTACTTATGTTATACAAATTATTTGTCACAGTGAAAGCTCCTATACTGTCTCGATAATTACATAATTACAATACTGCGGCGCGTGCGCACCCCGATAGGATCTAATCGCGCGATCGGGACGCGACTCATTGTCGCTGTCGCGGGCCGCGTGTCCAAACACTGTCGCTGTTGTAGCCAGCGACCAGTCTTCGAAGACCTGTGGTTACATTAGGTCTTGAAGCCGGTAACTTAGGGTTACCATGGGTGATCCTTTTTTTAAAACTAATAGCCAACATAACTGCTAATATATTAGTAACGCACCAAGTTGGTGCACTGGGTAAGCCTTTGCTCTCGACACCATTCGATTCTCGACAGGAGCACAAATTCCCTTCCCGAAAGACATGACTGTGTGTGCTTGTGGTTCTGGGTGTGATGAATATGACGTCTTGAAACCGGTAACTCCTTATAAATCCTATGGATGAGCTATCAATAGGAGAGATTTTTTTAAAACTAAAAGACGACCCTATCTCCAATATCTCCATAGCCAGTAGGCTATGTGTTACCTGTCGGAAATCGAAACCAGGTCCCAGTGGTCCTGGTTTCGATTCCCGACAGGGGCAACATTTTCCTTCCCAAAGGATATGGTGTTTCAAGTTCTGGGTGTGAATATGTGTGTTAATCAAATTTTCACGATACAAGACTTACTAATTGTGTGTGTAACACAAACTTTCCTCTCTATTTTCAACTTTCCTACTTTCCTTCCTTTAAAACCAACACTTTATATCTTCATTTAAATTGTATGAACCAATAATACACGAAATATGATTCTGTTAAAAGATAAAAAAAAAACTTTAAGTAGTATCTAAACAATCTTTAAAAGATTAGACCATTATTATTAATATTAAATAAAAAAAAATTGTTGCGGAAAAATTATAAATGTCAAACGTATTATCCCTTTACAGTAGGTTCGTCGCATCTCAACGACTCTAAAGTATAATTGTTAGTTTCAGACAACACCAGAAATTATTTCGTACAAAATGACACAGTGTCCATTGTGAAGTCTGTTTCTTCACGAGAACACTATTCAAAGACCACAATTGCACATCCAGAGACACACTCGTAGCTTTTCTCTAAGCAACATGCAAATCAAAGAAAACGATTTAGGGCAGTGTAACACGATCCATGCAGTCGTGTGATGCAACAAATCTATCGTATGCGGAATAATGAGGCACTAGGGATTCAACACAAATATCGATTTTAATATTAAAACTATCGTGAGTATTATACATACTGTTTTGACCGTGTTTTGTGACGAAATGTAGGGGATGAACACTGTAATGAATAATCAAAATGTTAACCAAAGTTTAATTCTATTTAAGACGTCTGCCCCACGCAATTGAGGTTAATGTGTTGATTAGCGTATGTGTTTCTGTTTGTTTGTTCTTTTGTGGCGTTCTAGAGATCAAACGCGTGTACCATTTTGTGCCTGTGAATTTTGATGATCCTTTCGTAAATTGATTAGTCTTAATCTTGCGAGTATCACCAAAGATATGACAGTAAAAACTTAAAATGGCAACAACCAGGCGTCTTAATATTGTAAAAAATAAAAACGATGAAAGTCAGCGAAGTGAGTGTTCCTTATTTCGGAGTCTAGAACGAGTTGATCGAAAGCATACATATTATGAAAATTATTAATTACATTTTTTATTACAAGGTTTCCCATTTTGACTTGAGCTAGTTCGAGATAGAGAAATGTCGAGAAGCGTTATGTACTCAATTACACATAGGGAAATGTTAGTATGTGCATAGAACTCGTTAAAATTAATTATGTTATTCTACAAATAAACTTCAAATTTGTAATTGTGTTACTAAACAACGATATAATTTACGTAAAAATTTACATATAAAATATGTTATCGATAGCCGTACGGGAACATCCCTAATAGATTGATCGAGAGCCGCGACAGGCATGGCGAAAGGATGCGCTTGCGCCGTGAAATCGCTCGTTACTTGCTCTTGTAAGGAGATATAGGGCTTTGTGCATGCTATTGCTGTTGGTATAAGAAAACTTAAATTAGTTTATATTAAAATCTTACTCATTAAAAAAATATTAAGAGGATAACACTTAAAACTGGATACAAGTTCTTCTGGCACAGAGCTGAATAAAGCCAGCGGCAGCAGACAAGCGGTCTCGCTGGACCATTAGGAAAACCTTTTCACCTTAAACCTAGTACAGTCAGAAAAAGATGTTGCTAAATATTGCCAATTTTTTTTACGTTACTTACTGTATAAATGGAGATGATTTACTGGTGTTGGCATTCTGAAAACTAGGCATGGCCAAGGCTTATTTAAAACAATTCACAGCAAAGGCATTCTCGCACTTTACAGCTATGTTGAAAAAATGGTGATGTAGATACCGTTGTATCGTTTTTGCCTACCATACTTATCCACAGAATTATGATATTTCGAGTGTTTACTAGAATGCTCGTTGCTTGTTCGACGTTCCTGTTATTCCTGGTATCAGATTGGATAAGAATACGATTTTTTGGTCAACCATTTTTGTAACGATAATGTACAGTTATTGTAATGGGAATTCATTTATTAAGTAGAGATAACAAATATTTAAAAGTGTAAGGTACAACACATACAGGTATCAATTATGGTACTATAAACTTATGTATGTTCCTTTTATTTATTGTAGATACTAATGCCGCAAAATCAATAACAAATAAATAAACGCTTAAGGCGCATGTAACACATGGCTTGACCATAACCGATAACGCTATTAACTGTGATTTGCTATTATACCTATCATATACTCAATAAGGCTTTATTTACCGCTAAACGACCTAATCAGCCCTTATAGGGTGACTGCTGTCCAAAGTGTAATGCTGGATGCTGGACGAAAGGTCAAAGATACACTTGTTGGTTGGGTCCATCATAAGAATTCAATTTAGTTTGGGTAAACCCAGTACTGTCGTTTCACTCTTACTTGCAAAGTGTGTGTTTTTGTCTGTAAACTTTAAATCCTTTCTGTATATCTATATTATGAGATTAGATAATTTTTAAATTGACTTGGGTGGTTTAGTACTTTGTCCGTCCGTCCGTCTGTCACACGCGTTTATAACGCGTCCATAACCATAGAAGCGTATAACTTCAAATTCACAGAGAATATGTAAAGCCATGGCCCAGAGCCAGGAATGGCAATTAAAATGTGTATGAAAGGTTGGGGAAAATTTATTTTTTTAATCTTTTTCTCTCAGCGTGGGGTAACGCTGTGAGCTGACTTTTTTAACAAAATCTAGATTTTAATAGAAAAATGTGATAAGCCTAACCAGTGCTCATAATCCTTTATCTTTTTTTAGTCGTATAGTGGGCATTTTGTCATAAGGTATATACCTACGATGACTATTAAAAATAAGCAACGAAACAGCACCTTAGAAACGCACAGGTGACCGATGATATAACACACACAGAACATAGATATACATACATCAGTTCTAGAAACTAGATTAACACCAGCGGTATGTATCTGTGTCCACGCTCCGATATGTGAAATTCGGCATTTTATGAAATGTCTACTACGACGAACGACTTCAATCCAGCGAACGACTTGCTTTTCTGTCGCACAAAATTTTCACAAATAATAAAATTAAGAAACAATACCGACTGTTAGTGAAATTGTTTCTTCATTGTGCAAAGTGGACATAACCGCGGGGCAAAGCTATAGACAATAATGCTGGTCAGAGAATTGTGTACACATTTTTATTTTATTATACAGGGTGTTTGGTAAAGGGTTAGCCAAACGTGGTGGACGTGTAGTTGGACCTATTTGGAAAATACAAATTCGCGTAAAAGCCGCTAGGTGTTGTTGTTTTTTATCGTTGATTGTTATTTTTTTAAATTCCTTGGTGACATTTTTTTTTTAATTGAGTAGGGAATCTCTCACTTGTTTTTAATTTTTAATATTCCTAGAATTAAGAGCTTAGGGCAAATAATTAAGGCATTGTAGGGATCTAAAAGTGCCCCAAGTAGTCCAAAAGTACATCTGAGGCCATTACAATAAAAAAATTGACAAGAAACATGCACGAAAATAAAATTTTAAGGCATAATACCTTTCGGAAAATTCTAAAAATAACATAATAACGGTAAAAAAAAACAATAACACTAAGCGGCTTTTCCGCGAACTTGTATTTTCCAAATAGATCCAACTACACGTCCACCACGTTTGGTTAACCCTCTACCAAACACCCTGTATATAAATTGAATAATGTCTGAAATACCAGTAATGTCTAGACTTTTCACGAAATTATACGGTTTCTGCCACATGCAAACAACAACACAGCTTGCCACAGCAAACGTTATCTCGGTATATATTTTGCAAACCTAAGCTTATCGATACAGTAGTTGTCGATTATCGACAACAGCTGTCGATTGGTAGTATCGATTGATTTATTTATTGCCTGCATATGGTTGATTTCGATGTAAGGTTTTTGTATAGGAATTTGAGACTTGTGACTTAAGAGGTATCATAGTTTATATTTTGCGCTTTGTTTATGCATAGGTCAACTTTTAGAAGCAAGATAAACACGTTCACACACACCTAAGTTCGATGACTTTCGTCACGGATGCCGGAAACACAATCACAACCACAATCAGATGCACTAGTATCGTTTTTAGGGTTCCGTACCTCACAACCAGAAACACATTTTTTCTTTGGGAAGAAAATTCATATTTACATCACTGAAAATTCCGAATGTAAAAGTCTTATAATATACAGGTTATCGGATTCATAAGTAACTGATACTTTATTTTAAACCGAGCGAATACAGATATCGGGATAATTTTATTATTTTGAAGTAAATAAATTTAGTGATAAATTTAGAAAGGAAAAATTATCGCTTGAGGCTTTAGTAGTTTCTATAAACTGTTTCGGTAGATGACGTCACAAGTCCCCGTAAGACGTTAATAATAAGGAAAGGTTTAATTTCGTCGCTTCAGGCGGGACTTGAGTAGCTCAGCGGTTAGAGCAATAGGGCATGACACCCTATGACCGCGGGTTCAAATCCCGCCTCAAGCGATAATTTTTCCTTTCTAAATTTATCACTATAGTGCCTAGTATGTCTAATGCTATATAAATAAAATCAAGTCAATAAATTTGTTATAAAATATTTTTGTACTACCTACATATAAGAATATTTTATTTAAAAAAAAGCGTCTACAACTGCGTGATTCTACATAAATCCGTATATGATCTGAGCAATACAAAAGCAATACAGTATAACATGATTATTATAGCTATCTACGGGCAAATTGCCTATATTTCCTAAAACTAAACTAAAATTATATACATCTATAGGTGTATATAATTTTAGCAATACAGTTAATTCTAAGTTTGCTCCATATATCTCGCAGGCTCTCCTTCATAACATTATCGCTGTAGATCCTTACAGGTCGGTATATTTTATAGCCCTCCCAAAAAGGGATTCCACGCCTTAAAAACCAACTTTCCCGCCGGTAATCTAGTAACACGGCCCTAATATACTGAGCCAACTCAGCTCATACTGAGCAAACTTGGCTTTAAGAGAGCTTAAAAAGCTTCTAGAATTTTCCCACGGACACTGAGAAGGAACCTTTGTTGCTAGACGCGCTCTGTATGCAAAATTATTTTATCGATAAATTCGAGGAATTTTGAAGGGATTCACAGTTAGCGTCGTAGGAGGGTATGGAGTTTTGCATACAACTTTGTTGTTCGTAACTTTTGTTAAACTCCGCATTTCGTGGATGTATCGCAAATATTTCTGAAGTTTACAATGAACGTGGACTTTAAGCAACATGTTAATTTATACATTTTAAATAGAAAAAAAAATTCGACCACACCGTTTCCGGAACAATACATCTGATATTGACAAATTATACATGAAACCAACCATAAAATATAATATTTTAACTACATCATCGTGGCGAAGATAATGAGATAGCACTCTCAAAAACAAGGTGAATGAGTCATATTCCGTCGAAAAGGGAACCTTGTATTCTGTTTTCGGAAGGAGTAAAATATATGTAGAATTTGCCTAAACATTCTGTAACTAATGTGCTAGAGCGCAAATAAAGCATAGAATTTAAAAAAAACAGCGATTGCAAACACTTTTTTTTGGGTAAATTTAAGTCAAAAATAGTACCGTACCTTTGCCAGACACTACCGCCAAGCAGTAGCGTGCAAACATTACTATATTTCAGATTTAAGGGCAATGTCTCCAGTGAAATTACAGGAAATAAAAAGGTTTAACGTCTAATATCTCAGGGTGACGAGCGCAGTGTCTTGCCGCGCAGTATTTTGACCTATATAAATTCAAAGCTCTTGGCGGCACTGAACTGTAAGCGTGACGCTTACCATCAGACGAACAACTTGCTTGTCTTGCTGCTTGATTACATAAAAAAACTTATACAACTTTCATTTTCATTAAGTCTAACGAAAATGTCAATATCGAATATCCCGCGGCAAAATCCGAGCATAAATCGATATCGATATTGTCAACGGACATCACTCGGCTTCCGTTCGCGAAACGTGACCGCTCGCGACAAACGGCGCGCGTGACGTTACCGAACGCGAGTCGATATGTCGCTGATACCGAACTCCTCATCTTACAAATATATACTCAATTACATGACCAACAAAAGCTAATTTGATTTGTTCCATAGTTAATATTTCAGGATATTTTCATTTTGACATATATAAACATTATGACTTAAAAGATTAAACCCAGATTGGAATGTCACTTGATTAATATTTCAGAATAGCCACTGCTTTGTTCTTTGATATTAAGAACTTTATAAACTATCGTTGGAGTTTAATTTTCTAGTAGGTTTATTTAAATATTTTCATATTTTTTTATACACATAAACTCTTTCACACTCACAGCCCCACACTTGGTACAAAGACTTGCATTGTGGGTGCTTGAAACATTTACAGCACACACACAATCACAGCTAGGAGTTTGATTGTAGCCTTCTATTGTTTTCTTCTATTTTACGTGTTAGAAGTATTAATATATTACATAAACATAACAAAAACATACTCATTTCATACTCCCCAGACTAAGTTCGACAACTTGTGTCGTGGATGCCAGAAACATTCACATCACACACACAATCACACCCAGAATCAGAAACACAAATTTTCCTTGAGGGAGGAAACTTTCCTAGGGGAGAAAACTTGTGTTTCCGGCGAGAATCGAACCAGATACGCTGGCTTAAAAGGCGAACGCTCTCCCAACTAGACTATCGGGCAGTTAATCAGCTAATATACGGGCTGATTTATTAAATTATTGGTTATTTTTATAAATATAACATAAGTAAAACATTTATTTATCATTAAACAATTCTAGTAGGATATTTTTTCGTACGATTTATATTTGCCCGGGAATATTGTTATAATTTTTTATGGCCATAGCATTATATAGGGACTTGAGCTTGATTTGACAAAAAGCATATCGGAACACTAGCCGTGCCCCGGCTTCGCCCGCGTTAATTAAGTTAAAAAGTAGCTTATGTGAAATTTAGGAATTTAAACACACACACACACACAAACTTTCGCCTGTATAATATTTGTATTAGTAGGATATAACGAAATAAGGTTCAAAGTGCAGTTAATGTTGATGCCGACTCCCAGCCAATTTAGATACACAGTCTGTACACCGAGTTTATAATTGGGTATCCTCGGATTGTGAAAGCCTCACGTATTGATCGAATAAGGTCATATGTCTACTCTTTTCACGTTGATCCGCGTGGATTAAATCCTATGTAACCTGCTGAGGTCACCATGGATTCGGATTACAGGTGGAACAGTATCTTTTAAAAGAAACAAATACCACGAAAGTTCTAAAACGCCTAAAACTATTATTAATAATAAAATCATACTGCTCAATTAACGCCTATTTAAAAGATTATCTTAAAATTTTATAAATAAGATTGCGTCCTCTTCTCTTCCAAGTCGGTGCGCCCGACAAGGTCCATATGAGACTGTACCTACCTTTTGTAATGTAACACCTTGTAATGTATATATCGGAGGCAAAAACAGCCTGAATCTGAATCTATATTGTACCTTGATCAATCGTTTTTTTGAGAATCGAGTGTGTAACAACAAGAACTTATACTTCTGGAACTTATTTGAATTGTAATACAAAGAGCCGCCAGCATGATGGGAACGCTACCCACTGGTAGTGAGCTTGAACACATAAGTTACTAATATAAGCTCGGTGGCTTGCAGGAAAATTAGGTTTCGATTAGGCGCTTGCTTGCTTGCTTGTTATATAGACTAGCGAGCAGTCCTAGTGCCAGGATTTTTCAGTTTACCTGAAGGCATCCGACATGGCTCAACGACTATTGCCTTACGACAACCGGGACCGATAGCTTAGCGTGCACGGTGACGCTCGGTTGAAAATTCTTCTTTTGCCCTTAGAACAATTAGAGATCCTTAGAAATCCCTACTAAAACCAACCCAAGGTGTAATAAAAATTGCTTTAAAATGTCTTTCATCGCATTCGCTGCGCAAAGTATTGATGATAGAACAAAAAAATGTTCTACAATACTATTCAACATTATTAATATCTACCAACAACGAGACCATTATGTACAACTATAATTATTGTAGTTATGTCACTATAACAATTTTTAACATAAGTATTTTTCACCCTCCACCCCCCCATTTTTTGATCGCGATTCTATTATAAATAACCAATATTCAAAAAGTTGCGCGCGGCCAGGCGTCGGGATCGGCCGCTTTGTTGACTCCCAGATGAAGAGCGTCGTATACGCTCGAAACTGGTCGGAGTATTTCGACATTAGAATAACGCGATTAACAGCCGGTTAGTACCATAACAATATTCAAAAAGTTGTATTAAAGTACTAGGCGACAATAAACGTGAAAAAGGTAAAACACTTTCTAATCGTGGCATTGCAACGCATGCCTGGTACAGCTAGTCTCGAATAAATAAAAAAGCTGTAAATAAATGGGAAGAGTGTGTGAGTGAGATATACTTACATTGTCTCAAAAAAACACAAAGTATGGTGGCATCAGCTGCTCGAAAGTAGATAGGGTTCTAAAGCCCTAAACCGCCAGTCTTTGTGAGAAGTCACCGTGTTTCGAATTAAATGAGATAAACGATGGAACGGCTATACGGTTCATGGATTGATTGATGTAAATTGATGCTATCGGAAGGTGCAGATAGCATTTAATGCAATAGACGATTGAATGTCTCGAATGAAGGCGATGACGTTATTACGAAGGGTTTTGGTAAATATAATTTTAATTTTTGTTTTGTGGAGCTCAGTGGATACAAAGTATGGGCATTTAATCGTTTGAAAACAATTTTGGGGGCTGAGTCACCCACGTCCGTAGGAGGATACCTCATAAGTCTGACTCCCTACACGTGGTCCCCGGGTGGTGCTAATCAGGTGACATTTGAGAGGTGGTAGAGCATTTTGTGAGTTGCTCGCCTGGCTTGCTACCAAAGTAGCTTACCACCATCAAGTTGAAAGTCTGCCGCCAAGTCAAATACGGTGTTCCGGCAGTTATCCTTGAGAGCCTGCGTATTCCAGGTCTACTGTGTTTACCAGCTTCGATCACATCGTCACTTACCATCAGGTGAGATAGTGGTCAAACACTAGCCTGTCACAAATAAAAAAAAAAAAAATATCCGTGGAGCGCAGTGGCATAACCCCTTTTATAAAGCAATCACTGGCCATTTACTCGTGTCTGTAGCATTGCCTTATCACTGTACGTGCCAAAAATCTGTATAAGTCTTGTCATTAGTTTCGTCGGTAGAGCTCGTCCAAGCTGAAATGACGCGCCCCACTACTTAATTAGTTTATTTAGATGTGTGAGTGCAAATATTAATGACGACACTTCATCTGTATGGGAGCGTCGATTGTTCAGTGAACAATGAATCTGCACGTGTACAAGACGGTCGACTAGTCGGGTGATAAATCCGACCAAAATAAAATGCGAAAATGCGGAGGTGGGGCGCGTCATTTCAGCTTAGACAATCTCTATCTTACAGTCAATTCTTTTTCAAAAACAAAATTTATGTGTATTTTACTACCTCGTATTATCCTATTCTTTTTGATGCAACTAAGGCCCGAGACGAGCAAGCCGCTCGCCAGATGTCGGCAAGCGTCACGCTTGCCTATTTTAGTTTGAGTGCTAACTAGATTTTTTTTTTATCGCCATTTTTGAACTACGGTCCAATTGCCTATATTTCCTAAAACTATCTACAGCAAAGACCTAAGTTACCTACAAGACATCGAGCTTATAGGTTCAAGTGCTCAAGCCCACTAACAGTGGAAAGCGTTCCCATCTAATACGTTAAGCCGAATAAGTGCCAGCATTACCAAGAATATTGAACTACAATTAAACGTTCATTGTAGCTTAGTTAAACTTGTTCTTATTTATATATTGAAAAATGTCTGTTGTCTAAACAATTACTGCACACCTTTACCAACCGGACGTCTAGTAATATTTTGCCATTTTCATATTTTGTGGGTATGCTATAGCATACTCAGCAGTGGTACAAAAGGGCTTTGGATGATGATGAGAATTTGCTTTATACGTAATTTATTATTACTGAGTTGTATTTTTTAAATAAATAAATGTCTATGGACTAGGAGAAAGAGAGTAAAGTTTATCTATCTATTTTTCTAGTTTGATAGACAGATAGATAGATAAACTCTTTATTGAACACCTTAACAAATACATGACCAGAAATAATAATCTAGACAAAAAAGTGTAACAATAGGCAGTCTTATCGCTAAGAGCGACCTCTTCCAGACAACCTTTGGAGAGTTTTTTTTTTCCGACGTCAATGGATTGATGGAGTTACTTATATAATAAGGTCTGTACCCAGCAGTGGGTGGATACAGCCTGATTAAATAGATAAATAGAACATCAAGGAATCTTGTCATGTAAGCGGCCCATCCTTTTCCTCAATTACAATGGAAAATTTATAGGTGTAGAAGCATATTGGCCGTGATTCTGTCAATTACGTATCTGCTCGTTAGTAGTGATCGATTTTAGATCAGTGTAGTCGTAACTTGTATTAGTTAATAGTAAAGTTGTATGTATTTCACGAGATAGACGATATGTTTTGGATTATATGGACATGTCCGGGTCCGTTTTTCTGATATCTAATTTATATTTTAACGTAATAAACACTGTAATGAAATAAAAAAATGTTAGACACAAACGTAACGGGCATTATCAGTCAATCTCAATTCGACTGTTTTTTTCATGTGTGTTACTACAGAACTTTATTCTAGGTGAATCGATTTTAATGATTTATACCGACTTCCCAAAAAAGGACGAGGTACTCAAGTCGACTGACACCTCATAACTTCTCTCCAGGTGAGCCGATTTCGAATTTTTTTTTTAGTTTGATAGATGTTGCTTTTTAATTGGTCCCATTTAAATTTGATCAAGATCTGATCAGTAGTTCTTGAAATATCGTCAATAATGCCTATTTTGTAGACTACTTTGACGATGTATTTGTTCAAAAGTAACCTGATAACTTCTTTCGTTGTGAGCCGATTTTGATGATTATTGATTTATTTGAAAGCTGGTGCTTTTCATGTGGTCCCATTGAAATTTGATCAAGATCTGATCTCTAGTTTTTGAGTTATAGTCAATAATGCGAGTAATCTGATCAAGGTTCCGAAGATAAAGCGGTGAAGTCGGTTTTTTTAAGCTTTGCTTGCGTTTAATTATATATTTAAAAGCTGCGGTGCTTCCCATATGGTCCTATTTAATTTGGTCAAAATCTGTTCAAAAAATTTACTCAAAAACAGTAGTTTTTTAGTAAATCTCAATAATGCGAAGCCACCTTTGAATATAATTTATATATATATATATATATATATATATATATATATATATATTTATATATAACGTGTATATTCGAATATATAAAACCTTTAAACGAGCAATTCTTGTATATTGTATATATATATTCTGAATCTCGAAAACGTCTCCAACGATTTTCATGAAATTTAGTATGCAAGGGGTTTCGGGGGCGATAAATCGATCTAGATAGGTTTCATTTTTAACGTCCTTTACTAAAAAAACCTGAGGAAAGCTCGGTCATCCAGGTACTTATATACAATGTGTGATCAAAGGAAGGTTACATATTTAGTTACGGTTTATAGTAAACAATATTTATTGGTTTCAACTATCCCTGTACAAATTAAAATACAAACAGGAACCCGTATATCTAGTAAACAAAGTATTATAATCTTACACCGAAACCTTAACCAGTATAACTTACCTTGTGCTTCAAAAAGGATAGATCTCTAACAGGAATCGTTCTTCTATTGACCTTCAGCTCAGTCTGAAGCACCTCCATGGTGGTCACCTCTGTGAATCCATACTCAAGCAGGACGAGACTCGTCCTCTGGACTTGTTCGATGCAAGGTGAGAAGGAGCAGAATCTTCCGCCTGCGGACAACACATTTTTTTTATTGCTTTTACAATCACATCCCCACACTAAGTTCCAGGACTTGTATATTCAATTCAACTTATTTATTTCAGATTATTATATACATATTATATTTCAATTTTATATAAAAAATCACTGAAATGATATAGGTATGTATAGTGAGTGCCGGAAACATTTACATCACACAAAATCACACCTAGAACAAGAAACACAAATTTCCACTGTGAAGACTTGTGTTCCCACCGGGAATCAAACTCGATACCCGCTGCTTAAAAGATAAACATATACGCTTTCACACTCACAGCTCTACACTAAGTTCAATGACTTTTGTAGTGGATGCCGGAAACATTCACATCACACACACAAACACAACCAGGACCAGAAACACAGATTTTCCTTGGGGATAAAACTTGTGTTTCCGCCGGGAATCGAACCCGATATGCTTTCAAGGCGAACGCCACCCAACTAAGCTAACGAGCAGCTCTACGGTACGTCCATGCATACATATCGCGTCACACAACCTATACTAGTATTTTTTTTTTTGACCACGTACACAAGGTCTTGCCTAACTACGGGCCAATTGCCTATATTTCCTAAAACTAAACTAAAACTATGTACAGCAAAGAACTAAGTTACCTACAAGACATCGAGCTTAGATAATTAGATAATATATTAAAAGACTAGATTATTAGATAATATGTGTATATTGTGGACTTGTGAGAACAGCGTAGATTTCATTTTGGACGTGAGACAAGACAGTTATCGAAAATTTAAAATTTCTGTACAGAAAGCACTATAACAATGAAATTTTACGAAATCACTGGGTCGTATTTAACTCTAGTATGGTGGCTATAATGGAACTAGAGATATAAAGTAGTGTCACTAGTATCATTAGTGGTACTATCCAATGGCACTAGTATATACAGGCCTATACTACTATATAAAGGCCTAATAATCCCATCCTTTATCACCCAATCTTAACAAGATTCCAATCCTATGTAACCCAAAGCCACATTTTTTATATTTTTACTGTTTTAGATCCGCCACCTCTGGGTTGTGACTGAACATCAGCGCCTAGTGTTAAACTTGGCAATAATGCTGAGTCACGACCCTTTTAGAACTTTTTTTACTTATACCTAATTACCTTTATAAGCTGTTTTTTATTGTCTATTTCATGTTTTTGTTGTTTGTTTATCTTAGTGCCAAATAAATGTATTTAATTTCATTTCACATTAGCCTCCCATTTATCTCCTCCATCAACTGGTGATCGCTGATTAATTAACTTTAATTAAACATAAGACTGAGTTCAAGATAAATGGCAAGAGCTAAGTCAATCTCTGATCGACACGAAGGGTACTGTTGAACTGGGTGATTTACTGTTTTGGATGGCCGAGATAGTAGGCGGTTACCATCGATAGGAAGGCGTGCTCCTCAGTTGTGATATGTCTAGAACGCACATAAATGATGACCTAGTTGGCGCAGTGGGCATTGTAAAGCTCTGCCTTCTGGGGTCCATCAGTAATGGGTTCGATTCCCGGCAGGAGAACAATTTTCCTTCCCAAGGGCATTTGTGCTTCTGGTTCTGGGTGTGATTGTGTGTGTGATGTAAATTTTAACGGCACCCACGATACAAGTGACACTTAAGGTCACCGTGGTAATGAGTGTTATTTAATGAATAATAATTAATATAATCAAGTAATGTATACATATAAATGAATATATAAAAATAATAAATGTACTAAAACTAACAGCTTGTATCAACGGTATTATTCAAACGGAAAACATCATCAAAATCCGTTTCGCTGTTGCTGAGATAACTCGTTTCAAGCCCACTCTCTCAATACCACACAAACATGTACTTTCAGTGTTATAATATTAATATGACAATTAATGTTCATTTGAAAGCTTTATATTAATGCTACTACAGGATTCGTTATTAACTGGACGATATAACGGTCTTATCAACGGACAATTCTCTTTAACAATAATATTGACTGCGTGAACCATGGTCATAGTGTGATTAATAAAGGTTTGGAACACACAGCTTTCGCTGGCTTAATTCAATTGTCCGTTCAATATCAATGGCTCAGTATAATGGCTTCATTTTACAAAGCAAGTACAAGCCCCCAAGCGTATTACATCTGCGCTCCGGTTATATCACACTGGCACGCGATACACATTTAAAAATGGAACGATTTAAAATTCGACCCCCGCTGCGATGCGCCCGCGCTGCTCAGATTGGCAGAGTGAGTGACGTCCGCTGTCCTTATTGGTCGATAAGATGTGACAGATAACAAACGCCGGCTGGGATAAAAGACGTCGCGTCTTTCCGACATTTGGACTTGTAAAAATTTTCGATATCTGTACGCTATCGGTAACTATCACATGGGAAAGAAAACATCTGTCGAAAGAAGACCAGGGCATTATGAAGTGGTAGGATGTTGTTTTATTTGGATTGTGTAAGAGGTTGATAGCCCCCGGCGAGTTTCAAACATCGTTAGTCGGTCGGACGGGTCCTGATGTTGGGTGTCCGATCCTTTCGGACAGTATCGTCTGCCATTGTGATAAGGCACAATACGTGAGGCTCGATGGCGTAGCGGGTTTTTGAAGTTCATATCTTTCATCTCTGGTGCACAAATTGAAATTTACTGCTATGTGATTGGAGTTAAAGGCTTTGGAGAACTGGTTAGAGAACATCGGTGATGAGAGGGGAAAGTGTGTATATTATATGTAATGAAACCAGGATGATAATAAACAGTCGGAGTACTATTATACGAAATAAAAGAGTTTTCAACAAATATGCCCTTGAATCGAAATAACCATTTACTGGTTTCATTGATCTAGCGAAGCGAGATCTCTAAGTTGATTTCGGCCGTTCAGCACTTTGTTCGTCCGTCCGTCGTTCTGTCAGAGGCATCTAGCGTCTTAACCATATAAGCGAATGACTTCAAAATCTCATAGAATTTGTAAAACTACGGCCCGAAGCCAGAAATGACATTTAAAATTATATAAATGAAAATTTTATGGGGGCATACATGTAAGTGGGGAGAAAAACATTTTTTATTTTTTATCTATCTTTATGAGGTATTGTTGAAAAGGCCTTGAATAATCTAGTACGAAATTGGTTTAAAAAAATCCATGTTGGAAAAAAACGATTTGGTAGACCTACCATCAAAGTCACTGTTTTTGGACCTATTTTGTCCCGGACTCTATCTCAAAAACGGCTTCACACTGAACGCTGAAACTTACGTATAATATCCGTTATATCCTGTACTTGAACTACAAATACTGACATCAAACAATTACTATATAGAAAAAAAGTTATAAGCAAGTAACCTCAAAAGATCTCTATGAGACTAAATTTCTCTATGAGGCAAAATGTAGGAGCGAGATCTCAGTTCGGCACGAACGACTAGTTTAGTAATCCTCATCAATACAAAAGCGTTATTGAACTTTGACAACGACGTGATCCAAAATACACCACAGCTGGTCTATCGTTGTTATTCTGTAACAATAAGGTTAGTCATCATGTTGCGACAGAGGCTTTGGGTCAGGGCACAGGAATGCTACCTAATTGACAGATAGCTGAGGACGTATAGCTGATGCGTGTCTTGTCACGTTAGGATTCGGTTCTAACGTAAAATCTATTATGGTGGGTGGTGGATAAATTTGAAATTCGAATAGGTGTAATTTTTTTGGTTATGTAAGTCTAACCTTAAGTCAGTATCTTCGTAATACGATCAAGTGTTTTACTTACAATGTGCTGCTATTTCGATGGCATCTTGCCTGATTTGTATAAGATAGCCATAGTTAGGTTTCGTCAAGGATGTTTTTAGCCGACAATTGAATTCTACTGTATTTTTTATGTATGTGACCTCATAGATATATATATATATATAATCTCAGATATATAACTTTTTTCTAGGTGAACCGATTTTGATAATTGTTTTTTTATTTGAAAGCTGGTGCTTCCATTGTACTTAGTCCGATTTCAATTTGATCACGATGTGACCAGTAATTTTGAGTTATCCTCAATTATGCGTATTTCCAAAGCGAATTGACAAAGCGGTGACGTCGTTTTTTTTTAAAGCTTTGCTGGCTTGCTTATTACATATATATGTATATTTAATTAGGTAGTCTTAGCGTGGTCTGTGGTATTGAATCAATTTTCAATACAATAATACTGTTTAAAAGATAATGAGTTGAAAATTGTCAATGGTGTATAACTTTTTTCTAATGATATCTTAGTTTTCGCTAGTTTTATGGTAACTGACTTCGAGTTCAGTTCGCCATAGACCGATTTTATATTTATGTTAGTCTTTCTTTTGACGTCATAACGTCTTATAAATCGATGAACACCAGCTGCACGCACGAAAAAGTGTCACGTTCCGCCTGAGCCTGAGCGTGCAAGCGAGAGCACGGAACAAGCGATAGAGAGACACGTTCGGCCTAAACGTTCGTCTTATGACGTTACCACGCAAAATTATCGCCCGTAAACCGACTTTACAGACAACCAATTTTTTTACCTTTGAAAATTTGTTAAAACACCTTCGTTCAGACCTTGATTTAACTGTAAGACTGAAAATAAAATCATACATACAAAGCATTCGCTAACAGCAATTGTATTATATACACTAGATAACGTACTGAATTCAAAGACCTAGTCTAATTCAGTGTTACATTTAGTAACACTGTAAGTGTTGGTTACGTAACAGAGCTTTGTGCTGTAAATACTTCCATTCAATCACTTTGTACCATGGAGATTAGAGATGAGGCTTATAAAGAGCAACATCGATAAAAACTGACATTCATCAATGTTGCATCAGTAAGAAAATAATAGCCCTTAAAAACTATCCGTGGAATATAGATCTAAGGACTAGAATTGTTAAGATTTCAAAGACAAAAATGTATTATGAATTGAACATAGTTTATGGAAAAGCTCTTCTACGAAATTTGACAAACGAAAAAAAGGTCAAACATGTAACAATTTTATAGAGAGACGTTATACTTTAGTTTACAAGATTTGTACCTACTATAAAATACATGGTTAGGTTATAAAATTTTTAAAATAATTTATTCAATACAGTTGTTTACAACTTACTACTTAATGCCTTACTTAATTAAAATGTAAAAGTTAACTTGAACTCAACTCGTCTCGGATCCATACCTGCTCTATAGATGTTTTATCGTGTTTTTGTGACCTTGAAATGTAGAGCATCAAATAAACTTGGAGTCTTAGTGAAAGGTGATCTTATTATTTTCCGAATACCTCCTCGCACACTCTACGATATAGATACAAGACAGATGCACAAAGCGCTCTACATATATCTGTTCAGAACAAGGTCTCAAGCCTTATTGTAGCGTTATATGTCCCAACATATAAATACGCTATAAATATAACGCGAAGACTTCTTCTCAGAATTTTGAGAAGAGTACTTGTGTCTAGCATAAAGTTCTATAACCACCTCCCTAAAATAATAAAAGAACTTCCTATGAATATGTTTCAATCTGCTTTAGAAAAATTGGATGATTGAAAATGTTTTACTACAGTTTGAATTCCTTAATTTTTTTTGATACAGCATGAATTTATTACTAGTGACTTTTGATTGTGTTGTTTTTATTTCACTGACTTATCATAATTATTGTAGCGTATTTATTTTAAATTGCAAATATCTGTAAATAATGAAAAATATCTATGATCTGTATAATCATGTTTAGAGACATTGGAGACGCCCGAGATGGGTCAACTGTAGTAACATTGCCCGCAATAAGAACTCGCGAATACTTAAACTACAGTTTTTACCAATAAATAATTATGTTATCTTAACTTGCTTTTTAAACTTTTTTTTTTTTTTTTTTTTTTTTTTTTTTTTTTTTTTTTGGGGGGGAAAATGCCTAGCACTTCCTTTCCTTCTCAGGGGTGAAGGAAAGGGGAATGTGGGGCTCGAACCCACTAAAAACCCCCCCGTGAGCAGTCCCTCGCCGAGGTGGGGCAAGATAGGGTCACGCTAGTAGTCACTATCTTGCCCCGGCGGTAGGCCCGGATACGATTCGGGCCACTGCACCCATGGAGGGGGTGACCTTGCTCACCAAAGCCACCCCCCAGACATGTGGGGCCGTGCAAGCCGGTGGAGAGCCCCCTGGCCCTCCACTAGTGACCCCACTACAAAGGAGGAGAGAGGAGGCGGGCGAACTGCCTCCTTCTCCCTCCTGTTCGTCTGCGCCGGAGCGGGTCAGATTGAGGATCGACCTCTCTGGCCCGCTCCGCGGCCTCCTTCTGCTTCATCACCGCTTCGCAGAAGGAGACCACCGCCTGCCACGATCTCTCGCTGCCGAGCATGGCGTCTACCACGCTCGGCAGGGAGAGATCTCCGCCTATAAACGCCGTAAGCGTGTGCCGCTGTGGGCCCCATGCGGCACACACCCCCAGCGTGTGGAGCGCCGTATCCTCAGGCGCCCCACATTCATGGCAGACCGGGGTCGGCTCCCGTCTCGCGATTTGGTGCAGGTACTTTCCGAAACATCCGTGTCCGGAAAGCACCTGCACCAATCGGAAGGTCAGCGACCCAAACCGTCGCCTCACCCACCTCCGAAGGACCGGGCGGATGGCCTCCACCGTCCACTGCCCAGGGACTGGTGGAGCCAGGTCCTCCGTCCACCGCCGTAACAGGGCAGCCCGCGCCCGCCACCGCATGCGGGTGGCCTCTTCCCACGCTGGGGAGTCTCCTCGAGCTCTCCTCGCCGCCACGAAGTGGTAAACTTCGGCGAGGAAACTTGCTTTTTAAACTGCTGTGTCTTAGTGGAAGACGTTTTATCGATATATTGCATAGCAACCCTGTCGTGTACAGCTGGGGGTATGACAATGGCGTCGAGTCGCGTCACTAACAATACTGGACAAGCCATTGATGTATTAGCGTAGATAACGCGGTGAAATCATACGTGTACTGCACTATATTAGGTCAGCAGTAAGTAATTTGAGGTCATTTCTAAATGTTCTTAAACATTAACCATATTTTTTATAGTTGGGTAAAACAATCCTTATAATTATTGCATGGTTGTTTTTAAAAAAACTGAAGCATTTAAGCGATTATCTACGTTTATCATCCATACAGGGAGGGAGTGGAACACGTTGCATGCGTCTTTGTTCCCCGAACGGTATAATCGGGGAGTTTTTAAGTCTAGAGTGAAGTATCTTCTAGGCAAGCATGTCACATCTTCGCATCATCACTTTCCATCAAGTGAGATGTAGTCAAATGCTTTCCTATTAAGTATAAACAATTATTTCTATCTTTTCGAGGTGATAACTGGCACAATCGAGAAAAATAATACATAGTAAAATTTTTAAGCTTTAGTGAGAGGTCCTGTTTTCGAGATTTTTCAGGCCGCCTGAAGGCATCCGTCACGGCTTGACGACGAAGCTTATACTATTACAAATCTGTGGAAGCGCGTATTCATGCGTCAACCAAAGAAACCAATACTTCCATACTGATATGTCATGTAGAGCAACATGCCCTCCACAGCGCAATGAGGTCGTACGCTGCGCTCAGACGGTATTGTTCTTTAGATTAACCGATTAATTATTTTCGGTGGGCAATATTACTCTAATCTAATCTGGGTTATCTATGCCCATTCATTTTTAGATTACCGGTCTTGGTGGATGATTACCCTTAGTGAAAGTGAGGCAATCTTTTGATAGATTTGAATATTGTATTTTCACTCGGATGACTTTATCAATGAAATGAAAACAGACAATACAGTATTATCTAAATGCTTTTAAGAGGATAAAAGTATTTTGATTATGTCTGTAAAAGATAGAGATATAACTAACTTAAGGGTTTGCAATAGAAACAGTAAACCTTATGTAAATACTTAGATACTAAATACTTCTTTGTATAAAAATTTAATGTATCGAACAAAATCAAGAAGTAATTAGATTATATTTTAGTATATATGTATATTAATAAACTGTTTCCATTATAATAATAATTTGTTGGCTAGTGTGCTTCTTTTAAAGAGTAAACTAACATTTTAAAAGAAATCCATCTAATAGATTGCCCTTAGTAATTCCAATAATTGAAACGCAAACAAAGTTTAAAAAATCCGAATTCATCGCTTTTATTTTGGTTTTGGCTAGACCGATTTCGATAAAATTTATATGGGACCACCTCTGAATTATACTCTACCTAACAAAAAAAATCATTAAAATCGATTCATAACTGGCAGAGAAATCGCGTAACATAGATACACAAAAAAACATACAATCGAATTGAGAACCTCCTTTTTTGAAGTCGGTTGAAAAAAGTCCTCGATGAGTTTGACGTTTGGAAATCCCAAATTTTGCATAATTTTATATTTTAATTAAATTTTATTATATTAGACGTTGGCAACAAGGAAAAATGTCTTTGCTGCCAAAGCAGCAAAGACATTTTTCCAAATGTATTGGTTAATCTAAAAAAACTGTTTCAAAAAACAGTTTTTTTAGATTAACCAATACATTTGTTGGTGTTTTACTAGTGACGTGGGGTAAGACAAGATCATAACACATGTTTTATCTAATAGAACGATTCGTCGACTAATATAATAATTTCTACTTTGGTTCAAATTTCTTGGAGCGACTCTGTGAAATCTTGTTACTAATAATACAGGTTCCCTGCCTTGGCAAAGCCGCGTGTGGCGCACGATTAATCTTCGATATATGCACTATTGGATGTCAGATTAAAACATAGTGACGTCACACATTTGTCTTAGACCTTTTGGTAACATACAGGTCGTACAGTATGCATCGGCAAAGCTATGCTTGCAGCACAGGGCGTCATCTTTGAGAATCGCTATTCGGTGGTAGAGTGCAACATTGTGACGTCATACATTTTTCCTAAGCCTTATGGCATACAGGTCATACACCATGCATTGGCAAAGCCGCGTGTGGCGTAGGGCGTCGTCGTCGGGGTGGCCGCGCATGCGTCGGCTCCGCCTTCGCCCGCGGCTCGCCGGCTCAACCGTACCGAATGACTAGGGTTACCAGACCAGAACATTACTATACCATGGCACATATAAAAACATACAAAAATTTTGGACAGTTTTTGCTACAAATAGCAATCAGAATTATCAAAAGTTTCTGCTTTAATCACACAAATATTAGAAATCCGAAAAACAAACACACTTCTCGCTGTAACGGCTGAACGTATTTGAATGAAATTTGGTATGTTCATAGCTTATATCTAGGATCAACACATAGACTACTTTTAAAATAGATACATGACCGAAACCGCGGGGCTAGTTTCTCTATAAGTTAAACCATATCCTTGCCAAATTTATCACGATCAGCCTAGCAGTTTGATCGTGAAACGGTAGCTTGCTGGATTTGGACTAGTGTCCATGTCGGCAAGGGTTGGTGTCGGCAAGTATTGGTGCCGGTAATTTTGAAGTCAGAATCTTTCAGTCTAAGTACCTGATGATCGTCGGACTCTTATCTATTTCTTACGACGATCAACTGAAACCGACAGCTTAACGTGCTCTCCGAAACATAGTAACACTCAGTAAGTAATTTTATAAAACAGGTCCGTACCATAGCCAACGTGCATAAAGGAAGTACCTATCAGATAGGATTCTTTATTGGCAAAAACTGTAGTGATAGTACTCGCGAAAACTTATTGCAGATAATATTATTACAGCAGACCCATCTCGGGTGTCACACATATCCTCATAACCGAATATTTCAGGTCGGACAAAAAATAATTAAGAAATGTTAACATAATAAATGCTTTCACACTGACAGTTTCACACTAAGTTCGATGATTTGTGTCGTAGGTGCCGGAAGCATTCACAACACAGTCATAACCAGAAACACAAATTTCCCTTGGGGAGAAACCTTGTGTTCCCAGCGGGAATCAAATCCAATACCCGCTGCTTAGAATATGGACGCGCAGATAATTAAACTAACGGTTAGTACATTAATCAACCTCTTAAAGTTTGGCATTTATTTGCAAATATTCCGTTTTATAAGGTATTTTCCTTAAGTTCATGGTGACCCTATCCAACTATTATAAACACCACCTTTAAGCCGAATGTTGTAATTTAATGTAAACAATCCTGGGAAATGGCTGAATTGTTCTGTCAGGTGTACAAACAAACATATTCCGCCGTTATTTATCTGTATTAGATATTTCTAAGGAACGATTATTTATCTATTTTGTATGGAGCGGAAGATAGCTTGATATTGTTACTAATATTGCATAATTTATAACAGCTAAAACTGTTTTAATTTGTCGTCGATTTTCTATAATTCTTAATTTCAAGGGAACTTGATTGTTTTCTTTGGACTTTGCATTAAAGTAAAGTCTTCATAAAAAGAATTAGTTACAAAAAAAGTTGGAACTAATTATAATTAGCTTGATGATTTATTCATATTTTATTTGCATTCCACAATGTAACTTAGATGGTTCACATCTTACAACCAGACAAACTGTCAAACGTCATCCATTTATGGTTGACATACCTCCAGTTCGCACGAAGCGTTTTGCTTCTACCTTCATCAAGCGTACAGCGAAGGAGTGAAATTCATTGCCTGCGTCATTGTTCCCCGAGGGGTATAATCTTCGGCCGCATCGTCACTTTCCATCAGGTGAGATAGTAGAGAAATGCTTGTCTATTTTGCAAAAAAAAAAGGTAAAATTAAAATTAGTACCAATTATGATTGGTATAGACGACGTGTATTAAAAGATAAAACAATTTTCACTCTCTGATAGTGTATTAAAGAAACCTAAACGAAACAAAAGTTCACTTCGTAGGTACCAAATTTCCTACAAATTTCTCGGATACATCTTAGTGCAGCAACTTCCTGGCAAACGTCTGGGATTACATGGTGGTTGCAATCGGCTACAAAAGTGATGTGATCGAGGGTGGTAAACTCGTTAGGCCTAGAATGACTGCCTGACTCTCAAGGATAGGTGCCAGAACATTCTTAGAACTTGGCTACATATGTTTTTACTTGAGTATGGTAAATCACCGTTCATTTTGGGAATTATTCGGAGAAACTATCACGACCATGGTAAATAATGTATGAAGAAACTACGGGCCAATTGCCTATATTTCCTAAAACTAAACTAAAACTATGTACAGCAAAGAAACTGAACATGATGTAAGCATAACAAAAATAACGAGGAAAGCAAACAAACCAGAAATGTTTAATTCTCATTACAATCTTATCTTACCAAAAAAAGAGGGGTTTTGAATGTAAAAACAGCAACAATGTTCATATTATACTTTGCTCTTTACTTCTAAGAGTAAGACAAAACTTTTTTACCGTTTCGACATTACCCTAAAATGACTATCCTACTAATATTATAAATCCGAAAGTTTGTGTTTAAGTGTGTAAGTATGTTTTTTCCCTCTTCACGCTTTATGAAATTTGGAATGCACATAGATTATACCTAGTATTAACAAATAGGCTACTTTTAAACTTGATAATAACGGGCGAAGCCGCGGGGCACGGCTAGTAGTACATAAGAAGCAGATGTTTTAAAGGGCGTAGATGATAGCATTTTTGTCATTTTTGATTCCACGTATAAATTCACCAAAAGCTTGAAGAGTGTGAAAGCTATTACGTATAATTTTATTTTAATGTTATTCGACTGGATTATAAGTCCATTTCCACAGTGGAATAACTCCAGCCGTAACAAGTAAATATTTATAGCCGAACCTCCCTCGTTTATCTATATCAGTGCGGTGCGGTATGGAGCTATCGGTTGTGCGCTGCTCCATCTGCTTGCTATAAGACTTGGGACACACAAAGACTTGCATAATTTTTCTTACGGTTTAAGCAGATCGCCTTAATAGATCCTTGTCTACACAAGCATGCGTCTGGGTATCTTCAAGTCTAGAGTGAATAGGTATCTTCTAGGTAAGCACGTTTGCAGCAACTTTGGCCGCATCTTCACTTTCCATCAGGTGAGATATTGGTCAAATTTTTACCTATCTAGCTTAAATAATTGAAACGTAAGCGAAGCTTTAAAACACCGACTTGGTTTTGGCTTGATCGATTTCGATAAAATTTATATGGGACCACCTCTAAAGTATAATGTACCAAACAAAAATACATACAGTCGAACATAGTACCTCCTCCTTTTTCGAAGTCGGTAAAAATAATTTTGAGAATCGGTCCACAAATGGGGGAGAAATCGGTGAATATACATAAAAAAATACATACAGTCGAACATAGTACCTCCTCCTTTTTTGAAGTCGGTAAAAAGCCGCTAGTATGTGCTGAGCCTGGGGACATACCGCGGTTTTTGAAGTTAATTTTTTTTATGGAAAGGCTTTAAAATTCTGATCCACAACATTTTTGTGTGACGAAAAGTGGTGGGTTAAATACTGGATGAATATAATTTGTGTTTCTGGTTCTGGTTGTGATTATGTGTGCTATGTGAATGTTTCCGGAACCCACGACACAAGTCATCGAACTTAGTGTAGGGCTGTGAGTGTGCAAGCGTTTGTTTTGTTTGTTTGTTTTTTTACTTAAACTTGAGGTTAGTTCCTCAAGTTTTTCTCTATTATTCAACATGTACGCGCGAGGTCCCAGTTCGGGGCGAACGACTAGTGTTAATATCCAGTGTGCACCTCACCCTCTGCTAATGATACACTGATTAACAATATTCGGGGTAGATAGCAATGAGTTACTCGCAGGGCGGGTCCCGATGTTAGATACCAGGCCGGTATTTATGCTCACCTCTACACATTAATGCTTATCGGACACTAAATATGCTATTATTATATGAAACAAATAACGCGAGGGTAAGAGGAATTTGTAATAACGATTTATGGGTAAGAGTGTGCAGTGAAGATTCGGCAATGTTAGAACGTATAAATTGAATGTTTCTGATGATGTTTGAAATTGATTCGACTGTGATTTTTTATTCTATATCTATATATCTGCCGGTGGCGCTGGGAATACAAGTTATCTCCTCAAGGGAAATTTGTCTTGGTGTGATTGTGTGTGTGAATGTTACCGTCATCATCTGTGGTTGCGCTGTCGTCGTGCGTGAAAGAGTATATGTTTATCATAATCATTATATTACAATTGCTAGTGAGTGTGTGTAAAAGACAGAGAGTGTGTGATTGTTTGGAATGAGGTATCCCTGTGTCAGTTGTAGCTAGATTTAGTAAATAGATTGGTAGGAACTTTCGACTTTCTATTTCTATTTCTACTTGGAGAGAGATCTGAAAACAGAACTAGAAGTACGACAATGCCCATTGGGATCGAAATTGCGGTCCTAATGGAGATTGAACCCAAGGAAAAGAAATTTGATATATTTTTATAATCAGGGCTGGATACTTTTTTATTGATAAGTAGAGTTCATATACCTAACATTACATGTAATATATTAGCTTTTTTACTAGTTTATATATATTTTTATTCCAGAAAAAGGAAAATGTACTTGTCGTGCGATGTCAAAGCACAGAACAAATACATGTTTTTTTCTTCTTCTACTCTCTTCAGTTAGCCGTCGTCTCTATATAACATATTTAAAGGCCATCTAAATATTTTTTTCTGTTACTTCTAAATCTATTTACTTTCAAAGCCAAAAAATAGAAAAGACTAATTACAATTTGTATAACAACAGAAAACGGCCTCCCAAACCGTTAATTATTTCACGTTTGCGTAGAGAATAATATCAGTAGAATCACGCGTGTCCCAAGTTTGTTAAAACGGAATAAAGGCCAATTTATAAATTCGTCGACACGAGCGTCATTAATTATGTTGCTGACTGGGTGGCTGAGAAAAGCTTACTCCACTCATTTTGCTATCATCGTCATCATATGCCGTCCTTTTCACTCCTTCGCCACCGGGATTGGTCTTGCGAATATTATTGTAACAAGAGATGCTGTAACTGCGTTTTTAAATCCGACCCTACGTTTTAGTAAGCAGAGTTCGATTTCGGTTGAGAAGTCTAGGGTTTTGTGACTGGTTTTGCATGAGGTATCACTGTCCCTTTCTATTGTTTTGCTCGGCAGCCTCCCCGGCGTTAATGTTGTTATCTAGAGCCTCGAACGCAGCCACCTCTCGGTATATTTCTTTATCTTGTCCTTTGTTTTTCTTTTTTTGCACATTTGCTAATTTCGAAAATGAGAAGGCTGAGGCGATGGGATCTCGCTGATCGTAGATTTAAGTTCTTTCGCATTAATAAAATTAACGAATGCCTTTATATTAATTGAGCTCCAACGGTTCCCGGTACAGGGTTTCTTATCCTGAATCGCATACGTTCCTGGTATTAGCTCTTCTCTCAGTGGTAGTTTTTCTTGTTTATGATCCTAGTTTAGAAATGTTTTACAAGGAATTGCGTTCCCGTCCCTCTATCTACTCTTTAAGGTCTGGTTATCGATCAACAATAACATATAACAACAAAATATACTGAAAAATATTTAAAGTAGTTTATTTAAGAGATTAAACGCACCGCACGCTCCAAATAAGATAATATCAATAAGAATAGATATCACAACACTAAAAGTTACATATAAACTCAATGCCTTGTAGATAAATTAGGCCTTTGCTGTATAGATGTATATAATTTTAGGAAATGTAGGCAATCGGCTTAAGTCTGACTCCCTACACGTGGTCCCCGGGTGGTGCTAATCAGGTGACATTTGAGAGGTGGTAGAGCATTTTGTGAGTTGCTCGCCTGGCTTGCTACCAAAGTAGCTTACCACCATCAAGTTGAAAGTCTGCCGCCAAGCCAAATACGGTGTTCCGGCAGTTATCCTTGAGAGCCTGCGTATTCCAGGTCTAGTTTGTTTACCAGCTTCGATCACAACGTCACTTACCATCAGGTGAGATAGTGGTCAAACACTAGCCTGTCACTAATAAAAAAAAAAAACATAGATCCTGTAATTGAACAACAGATACAACAAAAAAGTAAAAGCGAATAATTTATGACCAAGGATGAAGTGCGATGAAGAGGTGAAAATTTACCTCCCAACAGAATCAGACAGAACAGCAGTAATAAAACCTGGTACAAACCAATAAAGTATTTTACAAGTGATACAAGAATGTATCGCAATCTTTGCGCGAGATCGCCCAGTGCTTTAACTTTATAAATACTTCGCTATTTATTTCTGGGAATCGGGCACTTGGTATCGATATTGCACAGTGGACTTATCTGGACAGAGTACCTTAGGTCTGTGACTGTGAAACAAATATGTAAATATTGCAAGACTTTAAATACTGCAAAATATAAACGTTCATCCTAATAATATTATAAATCCGAAAGTTTGAGTTCACGCTTTAACGGAATGGATGAACTTTAGAATTTACATAGCTTAAACCTAGGATTAACACATAGGCTACTTTTTAACTTGATAATAGCGGGCGAAGCCACGGGGCACGGCTAGTATTATAATAGACTTGACACTGCAATTCCCTTTTTTTACGATTAATATAGTTTGTCGTAGTTAACATAGTATGAAACTGTATAGGCCATAAGAAAGGTTAAGGTCTCGCGCAACCGATGTAACCGTAGGGTTGTCAAAATATTTAAATTTTGTATGGAAAAAAATATCTCCGGATTAGACTACATTACAAATATCGACACATAGTGTGCTTCGGAATTATACAATAAACACATCAAGACAAACAGCTAAGCGACACCGCTGTACATTCCGCAAAATAAAATGCAGGCGAAGCTATTTGCTTCCACATTCATTATGCAAACCGCAAAGGAATGGAACCGCTTGCCTCAGTCTATGTTCCCTGATAAATACAATATGGGCGTCTTTAATTCGCGAGTGGATAGGCATCCTCTAGAGTCTAGAGGATGCCTATCCAATCGCGAATTAAAGATGAAATTAATGATCTAGATGATGAATGGTCTAGAAGACTCTAGACCATGGACCATGGAGCACGTTTGCCTAGACTGGTCTAGACAGACCAGTTTAGGCAAACGTGCTCCATCGTCGACCGCATCGTCGCTTGCCATCAAGTGGTCAATTACTAAGTGCAATGGGCGAATTAATTGCTAACAGCGATCTTTTCTAGTCACTAGTCTTCTAATCTACATTATCTATCAGTTGACGAAACTTGTGTCACTGTTATTCTCGTATAGCGTGAATGTGGGCTGGATCCCAGCCTTTCGAGATAGGCATCCTTAGAGCTTAAATACGAGAAAAAGTTCTAATCAAGGGTCATTGATCAGAGCAATTAAAATAAGCAAACGATATATTGCAAAATAATATTCTTAATGTGAGATATGGAACAACAATGACTTATAATATATTCTGCAATATTGATGCGTATTATTCGTTCATTAGTAACGAATATAATTAGGTTATGAAGGGGAAATAAATGAACTGTTTATACGAATACTTATATACTATTCGTTCGCCCCGAACTGTCATATCGCGCCTACATTTTTCCTAATAGAGAAAAACTTTTGAGGTTAATTGCTTATAACTTTTTATCTTAACAATAAAATTAGAATTTTGAATTTTTTTTTTTTTTTTATTTGTGACAGGCTAGTGTTTGACCACTATCTCACCTGATGGTAAGTGACGATGTGATCGAAGCTGGTAAACACACTAGACCTGGAATACGCAGGCTCTCAAGGATAACTGCCGGAACACTGTATTTGGCTTGGCGGCAGACTTTCAACTTGATGGTGGTAAGCTACTTTGGTAGCAAGCCAGGCGAGCAACTCGCAAAATGCTCTACCACCTCTCAAATGTCACCTGATTAGCACCACCCGGGGACCACGTGTAGGGAGTCAGACTTAAGGGGTATCCTCCTACGGACGTGGATGACTCAGCCCCCAATTTGTTGTTTAATAAGAGGATATAACGGATATTATACTCAAGTTTCAGCTTTAAATTTGAAGCCGTTTTTGAGACAGACCCCTGGACAAAATAGGACTAAAACAGTGACTTTGGTAACCTACAAAAAAGATATCTTTCAACATGGAATTAAATAATTAAACGATTAAAAAACCGACTACACCGCTTTATTTTCGAAACTTTGATCAGATTAGATGTACTAAACACGCATTATTGACGATAATTCAAGAACTACTGATCAAATTTAAATCGGAACAATTGGAAAGCAACATATTTTAAACAAAAAATAAATAAATTCAAAGTCGATTCACGTGGAAAAAAGTTAAACACAAAAAAAATACAATCGACTTGAGTAGGTACCTCCTCCTTTTTTTAAGTCGGTAGAAAAAGAAACAACCTATACCGTACTTAATATTATAAATCCGAAAGTTTGTGTGTAAGTGTGTAAGTGTGTAAGTATGTTTGTTCCTTCTTCTAATGGATTTGGATGAAATTTGAAACATACATAGCTTATACCTAGGATTAACACATAGGCTACTTTTTAACTTGATAATAGCGGGCGAAGCCGCGAGCACGGCGTGTTATATATGTTTATCATCACATCGCTCCAGCATTCAACGGTAGTGTAGTCTGATTCTGAGTCATGTAACCTGTAGATAGTCCTAAATAAGCCCACCCGCTCCAATCCAGCCACCAACTTCATCCAATAAATAAAACTGTCTTCTAATTACACCGATGGCACTGTAGACCGTTCAACACCGTTTAAGAATATTTAATTTTATTTAGTTTAACCATTAGCGTTGCCAGAAGGTTACCTTTCAGGTGATTTTTAACTACTTTGGGTTACATTTAGGTTACAACACAAAAGGTTACATTAGGTGATTTTTTAAAATTTCAAGAAATGTATTTTTTTATTGCATGCAGCAAGAAAATAGAGAAGAGAGAGATGAAAATATAATGAGTAGGTACTAATGAGCGCTACTCCTGTAAAAATGTCTGTCTCTTTCGCACTTTGTACACAGATATTTGTCCGTGATTTCAGGTGTTTAGTAAAAACCAAGGGCAAATATAGTTAATATTTCAATGGTACTAGCAATACAAAATATAACTTCCACCAGTACCCTCAAGGGTACAGCGATAGCTCATAAGTGAGAACGGTCCTACTCCGAAAACACAACTAAATTATATGTTTTCATAATCCTTGTCAAGCTCCTATCAAGTCAAAGCACATTATAATCGGGGCAAAATAATAAAGTTACTATTCGTACAAAAAGGTTACTTTTAGAGGAACTTTTAAGTTGAAAAAGCTGAAAGATTTTTAAGTTGTTTGTGTGGTCTCACTTCTCTCGATCAATATTTTGAGGTAACTTTTGACTCGACCCGGCTGGCAACACTGTTAACCATCGACTGTTCGTATAAGGAGAGCTTGTTGTCGCACCATGCGCGCTGCTACCGTTTTATACGAGGATATACGATCGTAAGGTTAAATGCTTTTTTACAATAGATTTATGGGTTGTGAATGGTAAGTTTAATTGGCATCGTATTTGTGTGAGGTAATGCGTCCTTTGTTTTCATGTGCCTTGGTTGTACAATGTTTAAGGCCTACTTATATCTACTAATACTTTAGTACTCTCCACTCCTATGCACACAACTGGATTTTAGGGACAAGTCTTTCAAAGTTATGGTTCTCCGACTCTAGAACCAATTACCACTTCAAATTAGAAAGCAATTATTAAGGAAACGTAAAAATTTGTGTGAAATAGCACTACCTAAATGATTAACGAGATACTTAACTTATTTTTTTTTCATATAAATTACCGGAATTCACAATGGGTTTAATAGTATTAGGTATTTTATATGTATTATATCAATTAATATTTATGGTATGTGTATTTTATATTGTTTATAACAAGAATTTTTTTTCATATTATCATATTTTACCACTATTATACAATACAATATTTCTTTATTGACAATAAAATAACGAAAACCAATAATTGTTGTACAATGGGCGGCCTTATCACTTTAAGCAATTTCTTAATTATAATGCATTATATTACATTATTATAAATAAATTATTATAATACTTTTTGCTTTCTTTTATTTTTGACGTATGCCTACCATGTGTAGTTGACTGGCAGAAATTGTCGAACCAAATGAGTACCGGCATTTTACATGTTTTACAGTTTCCTAGTATTCAAAGATGATAATTAGTTCATTAGCAAACTGGGACATAACTTATCCCAATTTTACGATCACAAATATCGATTTAAGGACGAGATTCGAAGAAGTTGATTGAAGAAGTTGATTTGATTGATTGTCAATATAACTAGAACAATCTCTATTTCTTAACGATTTCACTTATTCTTTTATGTTCTGTTAATTATTGTCAGGAGAAGTTATCGTTGGAGTCTTCAAGTCGAGAGTTAATAGGTATTTTCTATGCAAGCGTGCTCCATCGTCGACCGCATCGTCACATAACATCAGATGAGATAGTGGTCAAATGTTTGCCTATCACAGTTTAAAAAAAATGAAATAAAAAATTTTCCCGGAATTCCCGCGGGTCCGGGACAAACGCGGGTATAACCGCGGGGCGCAGCTAGTAAAGTACAATAATTTTAATGCCCCTGCTGCTGGTATATGAAAGTTTGCGCAAACGGATAAAACTACTGATATAATTATAACTAGTTAGGAACTTTTTATGCCCTCTAAGCTATTATAACATTAAGCTATTATTTTCTTGCACATAATGTTAATACATTTAAATAAATTAAAAATATACTATTTATTTTTTTAATGACAAATGTTCGAAATAATGAAAAAGTGTGCATATTATCGTTTAATTTTCAATATGGTCTTTATGCCATTAACTAAATTACTAATGATCTCTCTGGGAATGGTAAGTGGGCAGACCTACCTTAGTAAACAGACTATACCTAACATATCGTCAGTCCTAAATTAATTGTTACTACGTTATCACGCCCACACACTTACTTCAAAGCTGATCAAAGATTTACAATTACCGAACATCATTAGAACAAGAATTTAATAGCTCCAGGAAACAAGGATAAATAGCATTGGGGTATATTTGTTTTACGAGTACAACACACGTATTACTCTGTCGTGATAAATGTTTAATATTCTGTCGAACAAACAGTACTGAAAGCGATAATTTTCTTATAACGATAAGGTGTTAAAGAGCTAGCGCAATTGTTTAGTTGAGTCGCCGATTTTGCAGCACGTTTTCGTGCGTACTAAAGACATCAACGCGCGCAGAGCCGACAACGCAACCCAAATCGTAGATCATTCATTCAAATATTGTCATTAGTTCCCATTGCTTAATATAGCCTTTCCTAACAAAATGGACTTCCGCGAGAAACCCCCACTAAATCATTAGGGACGTGCCAATGGCTATCCGACACAGATATGGTAGTAAAACTCATTCACACGTTCGTCAGCAGGTGCCTTATTAAAAACGCACCGATCTCGATACTTGAATCGATTCACTCGATTGCCGACTCGATTTATCGGTCGATGGGACTATATGGTGACAGTATGGGAGTCGTCTCTTTTTTCGGTTTACAAGACGTTGCATACACTTTGACACAGAGCCTCAAGTGCTCATACGAGTAGAATTGTTGTGAGAGCTGTAACTTCACTTCGTTTGTGAAGCAATTAGGGCGAGTCATGCAAATATTTAGCTTAAACAATCGCATGTAAATTAGCTTCTGCAGCTTTAGCCGTGTTAAACAAAATGTACAGTATATATTCCATCGGTTACAGATATACCTCCTTTCAAACATAAAACTTCACATTTATAACATTAGTATGCTTATTTTAACTAAATTAATATTATAGAGCCGTTTGTGTATGTTTGTTTTAAACGAGGTATCTATGTAACGACTTTTTGATAAAATTCGGTGTGTAGATAGTCTAGACCTAGGAAATAACATGAAGCAGCAGGCAAGCCGTAAAGCTTGGCTAGTTGTATACTATCAATGGAATTGCGCATTATCCAGCTTCAACATGTTTAATAAGTAGGTACTTAATATCTGTTACACTGTTGCGAGATGTGAGATATTCAGTACCTATTATTGTGTATTCTGACTACGGCAACATAAAGATCCTTACTGTTCACTTCAAGTATATTGGTCCTCGTTTCAAATTAATATCGGCAGTTGCGTACGCAAGTAGGTGGTTGATTTAGGCCGTATCGATATTTAAATCGTGTCCCATTTTGTGAGATATTTCTTATGTTAGACTTCAGCGTGGTATGATTTACTCTCTGCCGGTACGCTATTAATCGATTATTAATAGGTCTCTTGGACGTTTACATGTTTATAGGAAATTCTAGTAAACGCAATTTTATATGACAAATTCTGCTTGAATTTAACAGACATGGCAGTTAGTTGCTGTTTTGACTTTGTAATCTTAACAAATTACGGAGGCGGTGGAAGATCAGTCAGGTCATGAAATACGAATTCAAATTGAATTAGATACATCATGAAATTATACTCGGCTAACACTACGTTTACACAATTGACTTATTTATTCAAAATATAATTCTTCAG
Organism: Lomographa bimaculata; assembly: GCA_948107665.1. Lineage (NCBI taxonomy): Eukaryota > Metazoa > Arthropoda > Insecta > Lepidoptera > Geometridae > Lomographa > Lomographa bimaculata. Next base: position 6,981,692 of record OX403604.1, on the reverse strand, counting down.
CCTAACGGTGACGAGGGCAGTGATCAACAATTAGCCAAATCAAGGCAATTAATTTTACATGAGGTCACAAATTTTTGTTTTAATACCATTTAGTGGAATTTTTATCTTGAATTAATCTGTATTTATGAAAGACCCTCTAGTGTTGAACGGCACCACGTGTAATAAAAGAGGTCAGCTTGGGCAGCTTAAGTGTTAAAAAAATAAATTTTAAATCTAAAAACTAAGGAACGGACGTGCGCCAAATCAAGGTTATGCTAAAAAAATGGAGCTTTATAACACACGCCCTCAATATAAACACTTATGAAATAAAACGGTTTAAGACAAGTCATGGAGAACAATATCTTTAAAGTCCGTAATTGACCAGCATCTCTAAGCAAAACGCCATACATTTCTAAAGCTCCCAACACCAACAGTCGGACTTAATAAATAGTACAGAAAGTGGCCACTTAAAGGAATCACAGTGCGGGCAGCAACAAATCCAACAAATTGAACAGGATCGGCAATTACTGAAGACAATGCGTGCGTGAGAGCGGCGCTGGCACGCACTCGCGAATTGAACTCGTTACCTGAGAGGTAATTAGGGTGCCTTCCCACGGTCAAACAGGTGGGTTAGATTCTTTTGAGGCTAAAGGAATGTACGCTTTACTGGTGCATATGCGAGCTGAGATTACAAAAAGTTATCTTTGATAGTTCGAGGTGACGGAGGCTGATACCCAGGGCAGAACACTGCTTTAAAACTTTTTAAGTTAGAAATGTAGAGAAGGATTAAATAGAAGAAGTAATGAAGGTGCTGCGCCTCGGTCATACAGGTGTGAGTTAAATTTTTTTTATAGAGGCTAAATGAATGTACGCTTAAAAAGCAAGCTTATATTTAATGATGAAGTCAATTGCTGAAGTATTAAGACGGAAAAGTCTACTTTACAGCTTTTTAATTCAATATGTAATATAATATAAATATATAAACGCTTTCACACGCACAGCCCCACACTAAGTTCGATGACTTGTATTGTGGATGCCGGAAACATTCACATCACACATAATCACAACCAGAACCAGAAACACAGATTTTCCATAATTAAATATGATTACATTTTTATATAATTAAAATAACATTTCATGATTAATGAATAGTGGGAGGTTTAAGACGCTTTACTATTGTGTAAATAATGCATTATATGCCGTGGCCCGGGCAAAATATTCTGACATCTGGACTAGTACATATCAAGCAACGGAGAGTCAAGACAAGAACTGCTAGTTCGCTGTAGCCGTCTAACTATAGCGGAACGAAAATATTTAAACACTTACTAATTGCAGAATTATAGCACAATATATATACGCTGTTAGGCTGATAGTTGTGCATACCACCATATTAGTTCAGCGCAGAGGTGCGCAAGCGCAGGGCGGAACCGCCCCAGGCGGCTGATGAAGCCATCACGCGCGCTCCGCCAATTGATTAGTCGCGCGACGGCCGTCGAAGCGAGCGTACATATTATTATGCGACGTTAGACACGCGTCTCGGTTATATAATATGCTGGTGAGACTGGAGCAATATTAACGACGCATTTTTTGTATCTATATAAATCAATTTTCATTACAACAACTTAATTTTTCTGCAAGAAATTCATCTAAAAAATGCTAGTGATGAAAATAGTGCATCTTTTAAGTAGGTATATCAAATTTTTATCATAGTACTTATAGTAATTTTTTTACTAACAGATCTACTAAGTTTAATAACTTGTATCGCCGGAAAATCACATCACATAGTTACATGCTTGTTTACCATACATAGCAAAATATATACCGATGACTAGCTATGAAATGAAAGAACTACATTGAAGTCACTCTATCTTTTAAGGAACTACGATGCCATACAATCAGGCCACTTTTACGGACACAGTTTACAAGATAGTAAAATTTGTGCTGAAGTAATTATAGCAAATTTGTAGTTATAAAGTAAAGAAGACTGTTAAAAAAGTTCAAGCAATTAAATTAAGGCAAACTACATCATCACTTTCCATCAGGTGATATAGTGGTCAAATGCTTGCCTTTCATACAAAAACTGCCCAAGTGAAAGTCGGACTCGCGCACGAAGGGTTCCGTACCATTATCTATAAAAAATCAAGTTTGTTATATGGGAGCCCCCTTAAATATTTATTTTATTTTATTTTTAGTATTTGTTGTTATAGCGGCAATAGAAATACATCATCTGTGAAAATTTCAACTGTCTAGCTATCACCGTTCTTAAGATACAGCCTGGTGACAGACGGACGGACGGACAGCGAAGTCTCAGTAATAGGGTCCCGTTTTTACCCTTTGGGTACGGAACCCTAAAAAAGATAATATTGATAAGGAAATTTTATTACAGGTAGAAGTAGATACAGGTGTTATTTGAATAACAAATTATAGTATAGAGGGAGATATATTACCTAGTATAGAGGGCCTGTGGGCCCCAAACTAGGCTACGCCTGTACCTTAGCGATCCGATATCAATAATCATCGGTATAAAATTACCGCTCGATTGTAACTGCATTGTTAGGTATTGTATACATTTGTGTTGGGTTACATCATCCGTAGGATATATACATACATCTACATGTTTATACAATAATAAAATATTTCGCTTACTAAGACAAAAGACTATTATAACTTTACAGGTACTTTACGAATCTGAAAGATTGCCAGTGAGAAAAATTAGATCATATTTCACAGTGTAAATAAAATTATGGTAAAGTATATAACATAAAGAGATTAAAAAATACTGTTGTATTGTATTGTTTTATCTCATCAAAAGTGGGTCAATAAAGTATTAACTATCTATCTATTAGGGGTAACTATAAGTTCGGCGTCCTTGTAGTGAGCTGTGAACATATTTATAATTTAATTTTGAGAAACATAGGCAATTGTCATGTAGAGCCATGATATTCAGTGATAGACTTAAATCTGCTACACTAAAATAGGCTCTATGCAAACACATTCCTAAGCACCGGCTCCACAGAACCAATTGAAATGGTAACTTATAGCTGGAATTAAGTACTCTAATCGATAGAAACACGCATTATGGGATAGAAGCAGAAATCATGTCAAGTTTGCGGGACTAAAATGGAATAATCAATTGTGTAATTAAACCTTAAGGATGCTGTACATCGCACGATAATTGAGAATTAGCGGATATATATCTACTTATTCTTAGCGATTTATTCATTTGTTGGCAGATGCTAATGACTTAGTTCTATGGACTGATAAATCAAAATAACTGTTGTAGCAATTGCCACATCTTTTAAATTAAACTTTTTAAAGAAGGGCTTTGAAATTCTGCCCTACAACCTTTTTTACTGACTTCACAAAAAAGGAGGAGATACTCAATTCGACTGTACATATATTTTTTGTGTGTTATCTCATAACTTCTTTCCACGTAAACCGATTCTGAATATTTTTTTTGTTTGAAATCTGTTGCTTTCCTATTGGGCTCATTTAAATTTGATCAAGACCTGATCAGTACTTTTAGAGTAATCGTCAATAATGCGTATTTAATACATTTAATCTGATCAAGGCTCCGAAGATAAAGCGGTGAAGTCGGTTTTTTTAAGCTTGGTTTGCGTTCAAATTATTGTGTGAAGAAAAGTGGTGGAAGTAACTGTGATGAATAATAAAAAAAATTCTCTGTAAAACAAAAGTTTCACTTACTACCGTTTGTCTTTACGACACACCCAGATTTTTTTGTGTTTATATGTCAGTTACTATTTAGGTATCCGGCCCTCACACGTAGGCAAATCACCGTTTTTTTTTTAAATTGAGAGATACATGCATGTCGCTGTCTTGATGGGAAGTGTTGCATATTCCCCGTTGCAGTTCAGTACCATCCATAGTTGTTCAAAATCCTGCGCGGCTAAGCATTGCACCCGTCACCCTGAGATATTAGATGTTATATATCTTTATTCTCTGTAATTTCATTGGAAACATTGCATTTCAATCCAAAATACACGAATGTTTGCATACAACTGCGGTTTAACGTCTGGCAATGGTATGGTAGTGCCCCAGGCGGATTCTGCTAAAGATTCCCACCACTACATTTGAGAGTATACTTTGCTTGCAGTAAACTGTCGGTGCGAAGTTACTATCTACTGTTCTTCCTTTGTCGTATGACATTACATTTACACGCCGCTCCTAAGTATTTCCCTTGCGATTATCAACCGCTTCTTGATTTAGCAACTTCGACAACCTTTACTGCGATGTTCGTTCCCACACAAACATCAATCCATAACGAATAACAACGGCTAACAACCGGTAGGGATGCCAGACGATATTTTTAGTTGCGAGATATAACTACGCCGTGTGCGGGTAAGCTTTAGTCAGGGGAAATGTGAACATTTGAAGTTATTAATATAATTTTTGGCAATTGACATTGGTCGAGAATGGTAGGGTGAACTTAGTTCGTTTTCTTTATTTTATTAAGAAAGAATATAAACAAGACGATCGTCACTGCCACGGTAATTCGTTTGTTCGTTTTCTACTTCCCCTTGCCCTCTATGGCGTAGTGGGTGTAGGACTTAGTCCTGTGACTGCTGCCTGGGCTAGGTTCTGGGTGCTACACCCAGGGTGCGTTGTTAGCGCTGTGGAAAGGTTGTTATGAGTGGTCCTTTCTGGGCCACTGTGACCCTTTCTGGGTTCCTTCTGTCCTGCTCCTGTTGTTGTTTCGGCCTGTACTGGGTCGGAGTCACCTTGCGGGGCTCTCATGACCTTTTCTGGGCCTGTCGTTGTCAGTCCGGTGGTTTGCCTCATTTTTTGCCGTCACTTGCTCTCTCGTCGTCGTCACGGTAATTGACACGCCTACTTATATTATATTTGTAGTGCCCCTCGAAACTTTTCTCAGTCTGGGAGTCCTTCTGGGGCAATGCCAATATCGTCCGATTATTTCTGTCCAAAAAAAAGGCGTGTCTTTTGTCAACCAAACTGAAATCTTTTCATATATCTACGACCTTTCGAGATATATTATGTCAATCTTTAGCAAACAAACTCAAGCTTCTTGGCGTTACTTTATTGGCACCTAGATCGAACCCAGATCTCAACTCGCTGCTAAAAAACTAGGTATCCTCACTAAGGTCAGGCAATACTTCATTATCTATATCAAGCTTAAGTTAAACCGTATATGAGGTATTGCATCCACCTTTGAGATGGATCTGTAAAATAGCAGCTTGAAGCTCTTGAATCCAGCTCTCAAGCCAAAAGACCATTTGCCGAAAATAAGCTAGTCGAATCCAAACTGCAGTCTCGGTCATCGACGTTATAGTATCTAATAACGTTTATCTAGTCCTCGCATTCGGCAGCTGATGGTAACCCTGTCCATAGCGTGCCTAGACGCATTTCACTGCTTGAAGCCCTAAGGCCGGAGGCGAATTGTTTAAAAACAGCCAGCATCTTCCGTTAATTGCCCACATAAATAAATTTAATGCGGCATATAAGAATACTAACTCGAAGTAATGCGTTAAGAATTAATATGGTTTTGAAAAACAATCAGGAAGCGGTATATATTTTTGAAATAAGGACTTTTTCTCTAATATTAGATAAATTCCGAAGATTTAAGCTGAGCGCTTTAATTATCAAATCTTCACTTTTCAACAGATATTAGTCAAACGTTTGTCTATCGCGAATAACAAATAATAAATAAATTGAATAGCTCGATCATATTTATCCGAAAGTATTCAAAAATGGAAATTTAATTCTGAATGCATGAAATAACTGTGCAATATCAGAATTGAATACAAAAACTAAAAAAAAGCAATATTTTGATTAAGTTAAAATTATGATGATGATGTCGTCCGCATCGTATATGACGATGGCGATCCTGGCTTTTCCTTGGCGTGTGCTCGTATGTGGCTGGCAAATCCAAACTTCGTCTTGAACACCCGGTCACAAGGCGCAGTAGAGCTGGCTCGATATAAAAATACTTTTTTTTTGTATTATAGATAGGCAAATAATTGACACTATCTCACCAGATGTAAAGTGAAGATGCGGTCGAAGAAAAACATGCCTGCCTAAAAGATACCTATTCACTCTAGACTTTGCCTAAGGTACCTAAACACATTAGATTTTAATATTAAAAAGGAGGGTTTAAGATTTTCATTACTTGCCACCTTCCTGCCATCATAACAAATCATACCAAATTTAATTTATACACTACACTGGCTCATAAACGCTACGCGCAGGACGCGTAATGCGCAATACTCCATACTCTGCATATCTTTAACACTTTCAGGTGTGCCCCAGACAAAAGCGCTATACTAAAACACGCTATAAATAACAAAATGGTAAAGGTGAATTTGTCGTTAAAATTCTATCTACCCAATTCGGTGTAGGTATTTGCTAGTAAATCGTGTTTTTGGACTATATTTATCTGAATGTTTGTCTGAGACCATGTTCAATTAACAAACAAATAAATAAACACCCACGTAAAAGCAATTCGTGAGTAATATGTATGAAATACTTTATGCGGCCGTTTGTAACAAATAGAAAATTAATATTTCATTACAAATCTAACAAACATGAAATTAAATATAATGGTTTATGGAAACAAAGACAAAACTTTGAGCATTTTTTTTTATTTATTTATATAATTCAATAGCTAAATAATTGAAAAGCTTTTACTATACCTACTACTTTCATAATAAGAACTAAAGAATGGAACGCTCTGCCGTCTACTATCCTACTAATATTATAAATCCGAAAGTTTGTTTGTAAGTGTGTGTGTAAGTGTGTAAGTATGTTTGTTCCCTCTTCACGCTTTAACGGTTGAACGGATTTGGATAAAATGAATTGAAATGTACATAGATTATACCTAGGATTAACACAAAGGCTACTTTTTAACTTGATAATAGCGGGCGAAGCCGCGGGGCACGGCTAGTATTTCCATAAAAGAATAATATGGGTCCAAGCCGCGAGTAAAGGTATCTGTTAGGCAAGCTTGCTCCATCGTCAACCACATCGTCGCTTGAGAAATATGGGGTTGTTCAAGAAGAGAGAGAATAGTTATCTATTGGTCAAGCGTGCTATTTTCCACCGCATCATCGCTTTCCATCAGGTGAGATTCTGGTCAATCGTTGGCTCAATAAAAAAAGCATATTGAATTTTATCTTTCTGGTTTTGAGGTAGACTTAGATAATTTAAAAAAAATTAGGGGGAGTATACTTAACTAACTGTTTTTTAATGAACGATGTCTTAGTAGACTCGATCTATCCATGAGTATATGGAGCATTAATAACATGTCAACTACAGGTATATAGAATAGAATAGATTAGAATAGAAAATTCTTTATTGTACACCAAATACAGTTAGTTACAGGGGTAATCTTAAAAAACCAAAGCACAATGGGCGGACTTATCGCTAAAAGCGATCTCTTCCAGTCAACCTTTGGATGGATAGAGGGATAATTTTATATAATGAGGTCGGTGGTGTAAAAACATACTAATAGATATAGGTATTCTAGGTAGGTAAGCATTTGGCCGCTATCTCACTTGCCAGAAAGTGATGATGCGGCCGAAGATGTAGCATGCTTACCCAGAAGATAACTATTCACTCTAGTCTTGAAGACTCCCAGATTATACTGTTCGGGAAACAAAGAAGCGGACAGTGAGTTCCACTCCTTCGCTGTACGGCTTAAAACAACTATGCGATGGTGCAAAGGAGTAATTGCTAGATGATCAAATAACTAATTAGAAATGTTATAGTAGGAGCTTATACAAATATTTATGACTTTTTTAATGTGCGTAACGTATTATTCCATTAATTATTGTACTTAATTACATTTAGCTAAGAATAGGTATTCGTAAAAGTTCCCTACGTTACGGACATGAACACGTAGGTCCAGTTGGTAAACCTATAATTCTGTAATGTTTGTTATTTCGTCAACCGGACATACTGAGATTTGTAAGTAGGTACCTATGTTATGATTATAAAAAAACGTAATTATTAAAAAAAACTTTGATACACAGCCTCTCATTAGTAAAAAAAAAACGCTTCACACTCACAGCCCCACACTAAGTTCGATGACTTGTGTCGTGGGTGCCGGAAACATTCACATTACACACATAATCACAACCAGAACCGGAAACACAAATTTGCCTTGGGGAGAAAATTTTTGTTCTCGCCGGGAATCGAACCCGATGTTTCTGCTTAGAAGGCGAACCCTCACCCAACTGAGCGTTGGCTGAGGGCGGTTCAATGACTTGCGCCTGCCGGGAATAGAACTTGATATTCTTGCTTAGAAGGCGGACGCGCGCCTAAGCCAACGGGCAGTTCAGTATTAAAACATAGGATTAATTACTTATTAATTTCATAAACTGGGCAAAATGAGCTTCAAGTTAAAGTGAGCCTATGTTTTCAAAAGAAGAGGAAAAAAATATCATATTTTTATTACAAATCAGTTGGATTTAAATAGAAATAAATGAAACGTAAGGAAAGCATTAAAAAACCGACTTCATCGCTTATATTTCGGTGTTGGCTGGAACGATTTCGATAAAATTTATATAGGTCCACCTCTGAAGTATACTCTACCAAACAAAAAAAGAATCATCAAAATCGATTCACAATTGGCGGAGATATCGCGTATTATACATACAAAAAAATATATATTCCTTTTCTATTGCTAATTCAACATAATAGAGAGAATACTATTGATTTTTTTTTATATTTCTCTATTTTCTTTTTTTGCCAATATGTTTCAATTTCACTTTGTCTGTTTCATCTATTTAAAATGTAAATGTCTGATACTTACTTATTATACCTATTTAATTGTTATTCACACAGTAATTGGATATATTGACAACAGATTGTCTGCTAGGGTTCCCAAGATACAGGCGTTGCCTAGTTTGGGCCCGTTGTTATTGCAATTTTGAATGTAAAAATCACGTGAAATCCACGTGATTTTTATGTATATGGGATGCAAATGTCTGTATAAAGATTATTATTATTAAACAAAAAACAAAGTCCCTGACATCCTGATTAAAAACTTAAAATAGATTGATTATGCTTAGTATTTTTTATTTTTATTTAGTCCATTATAACGCTTGTGTATAATTATTATTATTACCTATATTATTAATTTGCAATTTTATGTTCACTCTGTTATTACGGTAGGTATAATATGTTATTCGCTCAAATTAAAATTCATATGCATGTAGTCTTCACCTTTAAATATAGTGACATTTGGTTTGAAATTTTTAAGATGATGCTGTTTTGAATGTTTTGATGTACACTATGTTGGTGATCTAATAAATAAATAAATAAATAAATAAACAAAATACCATACACTCGAATTGAGAATCTCTTTTTTTGAAGTCGGTTGAAAAGGCAGTATTTCAACACGTATATATATATATATATATATAAGCGATAGCTCAGCAGTTAAATAAATTCACTTGCAACAGGGCCGAGTTTATAAGTAATAATAAACAAGCAATAGGTATAAATTACTTCAGTGGACAGCCGGTACAGCACAACTTTACGTTGGAGACAGTAGCTAATCTTCCTTGGTAATTAACTACTTGGTAGCGTAGAAATGACGACCGAACGTAGAAGAATCGAATTTTTACATATTTATATAAGTTGTCTGCCTTTATTACTATTTGTTTGTTTGATAAGAGAGACAAGACGAGCAATTCCTTCTTTTTTTTTGAAGTGAAAGCTTCTTTAGCGGGTTTGTGCACATTTTTGGGATGGGTTAAAATTTTAACTCGCGTCAGGACCGTGACCTGATCGAAAATTCGTAAGACGAAGGAGAGGAAGTAATATGCCTTTCCTTCTTCTCTTTCTACCGCGCGGCGAAAATGTATGCCTGCTCCTGCTGTTTACAACGTTAATGTTCAAGTTTTCACTTTTGCCGGCACTCCCGGAGTGTAAACCGTTGTTTGTTTTATTCTAGATAGGTAAGCATTTGGCCGATATCTCACCTGATGGAAAGTGATGATGCGGCAGAAGATGTAGCATGCTTACCTAGTAGATACCTATTCACTATAGACTTGAAGACTCCCAGATTTTGCCTGATGGTAAGCGTCACGCTTGCCTATTACAAGCAGTGCCACAAAATTCAGCGAGGCAGAGCACTCGTACACCAGCTTTCAAATAAAAAAGAATCATCAAAATCGATCGACCTAGCAAAAAAATCTGAGAACACACATAAAAAATACAGTAAAATTGAGAACCTCCACCTTTTTTTTAAGTCGGTTAAAAATAAAGGACAGCTGGTCCCTAAGTCTTATTAAAGACCTTTATCATTAGATTTGAGGAGATTAATAAGAACTTGTAAAACTGAGTATCGTTTCTTTTACGTTCAGTCTAAAACGTTTTATGTGCGACCCGGAACTTTAAATAACAAGGTCCTGAGTGGCACTGCAATCATCTCTTTTCTATATGATCGGTCTGACTTATATACGTATAGATTACACTAGAAACTTGCACTACCACAGCTAGAACCAGTATTTGCTGTAAACTCAATCACTGTTTAAAATTGCACATCATTTCAGCCAACCCGTCTACGCATATTGAAACTAAATCATACCACCGTGACGCGAGGATATCGGAATATACAAATAACCTATCTAATGAAGGCTGATTAAAAACTGATTTATCATTTTTAAATTATGTATCCGGCTGATTGTTAATTGTTGTTTGATTTAGCTATCACGGATTTATGCTTTGATATAGATTGGATCTGAGATTGCTATCGAGTTTTACGTTTAGTGATGTCAAAAACATTATTTTAAAATCTTTTATCCTCACTGCGAGAATCGATTATATGAAATGACAATATATTGTTATCTCAAAGGTATTTCTTTTTCTACTTATCAATTAGACATATTGCTTTAAATCTGAAAGTTTAATGTGCGAGTGCGTGTATGTATGTTTGAATTTATATATATCTAAGTAACAGTTGAACGGATTTGTATGCAGGGAGGTGGATTAGTAGCCTAGACCTTGGAACATGTAAAAGCTATTACTCCTTTTTTATCATAAGAAGGGTGAAGCTGGGGGGAACAATTAGTAGGTACATCTTCGTCTTACAAACCACGTATATTTTTTAATGTTAAGGTATTGCTGGTATGAAATATTTTAGACACTTCTTCAATTTTAAAAGCACTTTATCGGGGTGTAATCTTCACACGTGCTTATCCATTGCCTTATATTTCAATTCCTTATTATATGACAATTTTTTGATTTAACTGATTTAGCTAATTATATGTCTTCCTCTTTCTCATCTTCTGTCCACCTTTCATTCAATCATGTTTTTGATAGAGCAATCGTATCAACTCTTATCGTATCGATAGTATTATCGATACTACGTCATTGAACATCGATTTCAGTTCTTCGTCACATCACTAGTTAGGTATTCGATGGTGACGGGATCCAAAGGCTCGGTAAAAATGTGGCAGGTTTTATTTTAGTTCCCGTTTGGATAATTTATTTCAAGTTGATTGAGATCTCTATTAAAGGACATAATTTAAATTGAACTGATGCTAGAAATTAAGATATCGCTTAAGTAACACCCAAACGGCTGGACCGATTTTGATTTAGGTTGAAAGGTTACTTTATTAAGTGTTATTAGCTATGTTTGGTGAAAATCGTTACAGCTGTTTTTCAGATAGAGCGTCAGGGGTATTTTCAAAATTTTGATGTTGCCACGTGCTATGTTTTTTTTTCATAAAACATCGACTAAAAGCATACAAAAATTGCATATTGCATAGATTACATATTGCCAGACTTGTAGCATATTTCTCTAACATATATTTACACATGTATCACCTTCAAAGTCACACACGCTCAAGGCGTACATTACGCAACCTATTGAGTAGGTATTATGTTAACAATAGTCCTAATCATATCATATGTCGAAACCGTCTCTGCATTGTCAGTGGAAAGTATTGAGAGCAACCACTCTAAAGGTATTTGTTAATGCGTGTAATTCTTTATAGGCTTAGCTTAAGTAGGCCTTTGGAGATCTTACAAAAAATATTTTTAATCATACGTACATGCTTTTACATCCTCGCACTAAATTCAGAGAGTAAAACGCGATATATGTATTTTGTCGCGAGACAAAGATCTTTCAAGCTGAAACTAACCTATAACAAGTGACAAAATAATTTTTCTTAGTACCCTATACGCTTTATATGGAAAAGACTGCAGATTTTCAACCATCTAGCTACGAACACTGTAGATCAAGTCACCTTACAAACAAAAAGTAAAATTAAAATCGGTCCAGCCGTTAGGGAGTTACGATGCCGCAAACCGACATACAGATATACATTACAAACTTATAACACTTAGTGGGGGTTAAAAAAAAATGTTGTAGAAAACAGGAAGTTCCAATATGATCTTAATTATCTGTGGCATACCGTTGATACTTCTTCAGTACACTCTGCCTTTACAGCAAACTATATACAAATGGCCACAAATATATACGAAGACGATCCCATGCAAACACACATGCGAGCACAACAGACATATCGGATACAAGAGGTTTTAAAATCTATACTATAATATTATAAAGCTGAAGAGTTTGTTTGTTTGTTTGAACGCGCTAATCTCAGGAACCGCTGGTCCGATTTGAAAAAATCTTTCAGTGTTGGATATTACATTTATCGAGGAAGGCTATAGGTTATATTATATTTTTTTTTAAATTAGGGATCCTTACTAAAAGTCCAATAATCACGCGGACTAAGTCGCGGGCACTGCTAGTTTATAAATATTTAGACGTTGGCACATGCAAATAGATTGCGGAACCATCCGAACAGCAGTGTCCGCGCTCGCGTCTTTGCACGCCCATTCGTTCGAGACACAAACAGATACACACATACACACACAAACAATTTCACTTAGTTACACAAGCATTAAGTGTTTTATATTATATTAATAGGTACCTCCTATATTCTCCTATAATTATCGTATTAAGTTACTAGCGGGGGTCCTGGTGACCTGTAATACAGGTTGTTATCAACCTACTTCAGGCACCAGTCCCTCTATATCTTAGACCTAAACCCAGCAAACAATGTTTATTTAAGAGAGAATAAAACATTTTTATTGACAGGACGAGCGTCCAGTGTGTAGCAACTATTTTTTTAATATTGGATGAAGAAAACCGACTGACTCCACATGAGAGAGATTGAAATGATTATATGTAAAAAAAAAAAGGAATTCACTAAAGGCTGGTTCAAGATCTTTACCGATTATGGGATGGGTGGGTGGAACTCACTGACCTCGTCTTTGTTCCCCGAACGGTATAATCTGGGAGTCTTCAAATCAAGAATGAATAGGTATCTTCTAGGCGAGCATCTTTGGCTAAATCATAGCTTTCCATCAGGTGAGATTGTAGTCAAATGCTTTTCTATTGAGAATAAAAAACATGTTGCAGTATTTATATCAAGCATTCCAAGTAATATGTTATAGATTTAAGTATAGTTTTAGGTGCAACCGACACAAACTGGTCTTGAATTGGATCAACGCACAATGTCAGCTGTGTGACCTAACTTCTCGAGCTAAAATTCCAATGTCTCTGTAATTATGTACATTAAAACTAAATATATTGGTAAAGTCAATAAGGTATCGAAATAGACGAGTATAAGGTAACGGATATATATGAAATCACTGACTCATTTGCTGAATGAAAAAGTACGAGATTCTTTAACCTATATACATTGTTAAACCATCCCAATTCTATTGAAGCTTGATACATAATTGTAGTTGAGGCAGAATTTCAAACATATGTTTACTTGGTTAATTAATATGGAAGTAGTGTTATACGGGGACTCTCTTCCAACGTCCTTACTTAACTACTCGATGTTTAAAAATTAATAAAAAATAACCTTTCTTTTTGTTTGCCCTTAAAATATAACTTCCCAGAAGTAGATCCTTACAGGCGACAGTATCAGCTGATGCCAACCTGAGATTCCAACATATTTAAGTTTACAGATTATTTTTGTATTATTTGTGATATTTTAAATAACAAATGGTTCGATAAGATTTTTTGATGCTAAATTAGTAAACATGTAGCCGCTATCTCACCTGATGGAAAGTCATGATTTGGCTGAAGATGTAGCATGCTTACCTAGAATAGGTAAAAGAAAATATAACTACTCTAGACATGAAGATTCCCAAAGAAAAACTCGGTTTCCATAAAAAAATATCACTTTTCCTTGTAGTCCCGTATTTGGTTACCTACGCCTATTTGAAAATTGTAGGTACTTTATTCAGTGTGGTAAGGCTTGCACTGACGTCCCGCTTGGGGTATATTGTGCCTATACTGAACTATAATGAAGGCTCAGCTTTATCATCATCATCATACTCAGCCTATCTCAGTCCACTGTTGGACATAGGCCTCTCCCAAGGTGCGCCACTGAGCCCGATCTTCGGCTCTTCTTTTCATGTCGTTACCAGCAGCCCTACGTATATCGTCGCTCCACCTAGTCACAGGACGTCCTCTGCTACGCTTACCGATTCGTGGTCGCCACTCCAGAACTCGTCTACTCTAACGGCTGTCAGTTCTGCGGCATATGTGCCAGCCCACTGCCACTTCAGCTTTATCACTGTCTTTCAAATAAAAAAAATGCGCGCCACTTCCATCAAACCTTTTCCCTATACTCTCCTTTCCATTTCTTACTTTGGCACATGCGTCTAACGCATTCCTGCAGCGCAAAATTAAGGAGACTACTTTTGTCAAACCATTGACTAACATGCCATTCTCTATCAAGAATTTAAAAATGTACTTCTGGACATCCGGTCACCTTGATTTAGCATTAGCTAATTGTTACCATTATGATTGGTCACCGAGCCTTTCTCTCTGACCCCTTGCCTTGACTCGGCGCGCCCGTGGCATGCGACACGTCACTGGGCCTACGTCATGCGTGATCGATATCTTGGGGGTATGTTGGTGATTACTTAGTGTTAGTGTGTTAGTGTTTGGCAGATATTTTCATCACTAGCATCATTCAAGATGCAAAATCGTTTATTCACACGTGCCCTAGGCCAAAGCACTCATGAAAGTTAATGGCTCTACTGCCAGGTTCGCAAAATTACAGCCATCTCAAGAAGAACCTGGCTAGAAATTCAGCGGCGCATTTTTTCATTCACTTAAATCAGAATACAAGACATTATAAGCCCTTAAGGTTCCAAAGTTACTACTGCTCTGGAGCCTTCTCTTACAGAGCTGCACGGCTGGTCAAATGCTGATTGGTGGATGACACAAATGTGATCGAATTTTTGAGATTATTGGACATGCCAGTACAACTTGAAAATGTAATTGATGCGGCTGAGCAGGTTTTTTTCCAGGCTACATATGATTTAAAGTCGCACCAGCTAGTTCCGGTACACCAGGCAGATTTTATAGCGTCCGATAAATCCAGTTTAAGACAGGAGCTGAAGATCCGTGCCATGTAGTATATCAGAAATACAAACGCATCATGTGTGATGGAATATCTTTTGTTGGAAAAGGTCTATAGTTTTAAGTTTTTTAGGACTTTTTCAAGCGACCGTTAAAACCAAGACTAGCTAGAAGAAGAAGATCAATTTCATGCAACACGTCATGTCATGTTGCGTGAGGCGTGATCGATCGACTTGGAGGAATGATGGAAAATTATTAAATTGAATTTTAACGCATTTTTTAGCGCCAGTTAAGACAACGTCCACCTAAGAATTAAAAACCATTTTAACCAACTTAAAAAAAGGAGGTGGTCTCAATTCGTCCCATTTTCAATTTAAATATTATCACGATCTGACCAGTACTTTCTGAGTTACCCTAATACGCGTATTTTAGTTCTTTTATAATAATCATAAAACAAAACTGTCAAGTCGGTTTTTAAGCCTTGCTTTTGTTTAAATTATACAGTCCTTATTGGCAGACGGCAATAAGTCAACAACCAATCAGAGCGACTCGGCCTTCATAATAGGATGCATAGTATCTATATGACCCAATGTTAAAAAAAACTTTCATAAGCGTGTGTTTTGGTTGACGTATTTGACAATGTTATAGGTCTGCGAATCATTTTGGGTTTAGAAAAGGTGTTTGAATTTTTTTTTTAATTCCATAAAGCTAGGTTAGTCTGGCAAATGAATCATATTAACTGTACTTAGTACAATATATTCATCTCTCATTGCATAGTTAGTACAGAAATAAAGCAATTATATATGAATTAAATTCTGTCATATAATTTAATACTGTTTCGAACATAACTTAGGAATGTAAAGTAATGAAGTTATTTATAGTATGTAATTAATACAATCCACTTACACAAAGGTTAGTGGAGGAGTGTTAAATTTATATCGTGTCGTAAATGAAGTAACTACTGCTAATGAATTGCATAGGTTAGCTATTATTCAAGTATTTGCAGTATTTATGTAATCATTAAAACTAATACATAAAGGACTGCTTAGTTATAAAATGTTAGGATTTTATTCCAAATTTTTTTGTTTTATATGCTAACATTCCAACTTATCTCACTAAATTATAATAAGTTAAGCGGTCGAGGATGTCACTTTCACTCACTTTAGATTTAAAAACCACAATGGGTATATTTTATATATTATTATATTTTACGTTTGTCATCTTCTAATACAGTATAACGTATTATATCATATATTACATCATAATTACTTTCCATCGGGTGAGATAGCGGTCAAATACTTCATCATCATCATCATCATCCCAGCCACAAGAAGTCCACTGCTGAATATAGGCCTCCCCCAAAGATCTCCAAAAAGAACGGTTGTTAGCGGCCTGCATCCAGCTTAGCCCTGGTGGATTATAAGCAGCTAAACGAAAATATTTTTTTAGCTAATGTCATGTTCTCATAAATGTATGACCTACTTACATGTCAATTCCTAGATTATTCAGTGAACCGATGGAATTATCTTTCACGTAGTATAAGTTATCATTGGTCATTACAAATTAGACACTAATGTTGAGATTATTTAATACGCGAGTATACCTATTACGATAGGGTCAAATTAGAAATGAAGAGGCAACACATGATCATTCTAATCTAGACGTTCAAGAGTGATATTCTGTTCAGTCTCTCACAACACTGGTTTACGCTTTAGTAATAAGTACCTTAATTGTTAACTAGAAGATAAGTATACCTGTGTGAGAGGAAAATAAATACATTTATTTATCATTTACATTTATATAGTTAGACCTATTACGAGTTAACTAAAATTCATTACCTTCCTCACAGAACATTGGATTTCTTGGGGCTAATTCATCGCTGCACAATATAAATCTCAGACTAGTCGGTCGTTTCCAAGCTCGAAACCACTAAACCATTTTCGGAGATACAATCTGGATCAGTCGATTCAACCCAGCTGAGATTGCATACATATTCAAACTCCGATTTATTGATTTATGTAACTAATAGACTGATATATTGATTGGAATTCAATTCACTCGACCGGCCCCGTGCCTCGTTGTAATTCGGTTAGCCAAACAAAACGTTGTATTAGTCATACGCACTATTGTCCATAGCTGTCGTTCCAGGCGCTTTATCTTAATTGAGTGCAATTTGATTTAGTGGCGCAACTTCTTACAAACTTACATCTACTATGTAATAACCGCTATATATACTAGTTATATCAACTAGAGGAACTACCGCAGCTGCATTAGTAACTTTGCTTTTGGGTAGCACGTGCCGGACTTATTTATCACTTGGAGAGTTACCGTCCAATTCGAATTAGCTCTTAACACCTTCGCTTAAGAGTTACAATTTTTTTTATTAAACTGGTTATTGTAATGTGGTTGTGTTGCATTGTGTGAGCAACGCCTGAGGGGACATGTTATGTCATACAAGTATTTCTTATACGCGTCTGGCGGTAGAAATGTAACAAGGATACGAGATCTTTATCAAACCATATGGAATTTGATTGAAGTACAGAAGTTATTTAAATAGGCAAATTTATTTATCATAGTTCTTAATTGTATTATTATTAGATTTGAACTCGATAATAGATTGGTTATGTTACATATTTGCTATTTGATTTACATAACTAATCACATTAGATCATGTCATGATATATAAAATACCTACAAAAATAACATGTACGAAGCTTGGTTAGGGTAATATTCAAATTTATTTTAGGAGGATGTTTGAAAAATCGGACGTGCTATTTACTCACTTTTCTGTAGAAAGAGATAAATATATATCAGATCCACGTCGCATTATCTCAGGTAAGCGATCAATGACAAAAACTAGTTCTGTGAGAGAATTATACCATTTCAAATAAAAATGTTTTACATTTATTTAGATACTCCAACTACCTAAAGAATTCTTAACAACTCGATAAAAATGCTGAGCGTTTTGTAGGCTAAATTTGGGATACAAATTACCGAATCCTCGGTAAATAGGGTTATTGTCGTAGTCGGGCAAAATTTCATCCGCATTCACTTGTTAAAAATAATTAGAGGAGAGGTTCAAACAGACAGTACAGACAGATTGGCTCGGTAAGTTACCAGATTCTTGTACGATGTTTATCTGTAGCTAGCAAATGAAACGTGTCAGAGTATAAATTTATCAGTGTTTGATAAGATTTGTATCCTTGTCCAGCTCCCAACTGCATATTAACCAATGGAAATGAGGCACCCGCTGTTTTGGCTTGATGAATCATTGATTTTGCGGCATTTTCGTCTGACGTGACCGGAATAGTACAGTCACAGCCCCACACTAAGTTCGATGAGTTGTGTCGTGAACATTCACATCACACACGCAATCACACCCAGGTAATTCACCAAGTCAGGTCAGGCCATAAAACACAAGTCATCAAACTTCGTGTCGAGTTGTGAGTATGAGAGTATGTAAGCGTTTAGTTATGCCCCAACGCTTGACTCGAAAAAATCAGAATAACATGAGTATATATTTTTTTAACGATTACTTAAACATCGACTGAAGGGATAATTTACTCGTGAAATATACTTAGTTGTAAGTGTAAAATGAAGTGATACATTAATAGCATTTTAATTCAGAACACCAAGAGTATTAACTATAATTTAAACGTAAGGAAAGCTTAAAAAAGCCGATTTCACCGCTTATATTTTGGTTTTGGCTTAATCGATTTCGATAAAACTTATATGGGACCACCTCTGAAGTATAATATACCAAACAAAAAAATATTTTTGAGAAATGATCTACAAATGGGGGAGAAATCGGTGAACATATTTAAAAAAAATACATACAGTTGAACATATTACCTCCTCCTTTTTGTGAAGTCGATAAAAAGCATTGCATAAAGCACACCAATTACCATGCTGTAGAACTTTACATGTTAAATCGATTAAAATAATCTTTAAACCTAATAACAAACATGCTAAAACCCATACTTGAACATAATAAATAATCACGCATATGTAAACGGACGACGTTACGCAAAACACTTTTATTAGAAACACGCTTTAACAAGATACATAATAAGCACCAGCAAAAATTACCATTATTTAACTACCTTGTCAAAGTTAAATAAATATTCTAATGCACCGACAATTTGAGAAACTGAAAGACTACTCATTTGAACATAGTTCTAAATATGTTGAAGTGTAATTGTAAATGCAACGTATAATTCAACGTAAGGTCAGGGATTAACCTAAACCTTTAAAGATTAGGGCATGTGCATACGACAGCTTTTTAAGATAATGTCTCGACACTTAGCACGTGTATTAACTTACTTGAATGAATAGAAGTTGTTGGTGTTTTATCTGTCCAATATCTAAACATTACTGTATGTGAATTGTGTAGGTTAAATGTATTATAGTATTATAGGTACTTATGTGTAATTATTTATTTATTTTATGTAAGTTTATTTAATTAGATATTCTGATATTTTTAATGGTATTTATTGTTTATGTAGTCTAAAATTTTAGTATTATTCTCTTATTTATTATTTTTTTCTTAAGCTAAGATTTTTTTTTACAATATTTTTATAAAAGTAATAAACAATACAATATTACAAAATAAAGAAAACTGTAAAAAAAAACCTATACCTAGTATGCCACCAGAAGCGGGGCAGGGCCCAAGCTACGGGTAGGTCAGTGCTGCAGAGTTAGGAACCTCCTGACAATACGTGCCGTGTCCAAGAGTACTGCCTTCTGAATCTGACCCTTGATCCAACCATTTAGCGAAAGCCTCTTGAGGTGTTGATCGAGACTTTTCGCTATTAGCCCATTCGCCGATACAACTATCGGGACAATGATCGTCGAATCTACATCTAATCTATTTCATTCATTTTATCGCGCCACCATCCCTACTTTCACTTTTTGTTTATATTTCCATCCAAAGGTTGTCTGAAAGAGATCGCTCTCAGCGATAAGACCGCCCATTTATTTTATAAGTTTCTCTGTAAGCTGTATATATCTTTTGGTGTCAATAAAGAGTTATTGTATTGTATTGTGTAGCAAGCAGAGCTAGAGAAGAAGTAACTCTTACTCTGAAATAAGCTTGTAGTGGTAGGACTTTTGCTTAGTCCGCCTTTGGCAGTACCACACCATTATCAGACATTCAACCGCCGAGACAGCAAGCTATAGTATGAAAAAAAAATTTTTAGAACATGATAATTTTTTTACTTTAGCCGCATCATCCCTTTCCATCAGGTGAGATAGTGGTCAAATGCTTGCCTATCGAACATTATTAAAACTATGAATCTTTGCCGGTATTTGCAAAACAACTATATATTCAAAGTTTCATCATAATCTTGTGAACGGCAACGCATGAAATACGAACAAAACACACTAAAACTAATTCTGACTAAATTATAACTACTTTCATGTTTATGTTTGCCTAGTACTTTACCAAGTCCGACAGACGTATTCCTGTTCAAAATATTCAAAAAAAAACAAATGCTTAGATCAGGACTTACCATGAACCTTCACCGGTATTCGCAAAACAACTCACCAAAGTTTCATCATAATCGGTTGAACGGTTGGCAGCGCACGAAAAAATGTTTTACCTCTTTTACGTTTATGGTCGCCTAGTACTTTAATACATACTAAAACTTCATACAATAGTAGGAAGGCGAAAAATACTTAACGACCTATTCTCATAAGTAAACTCAAACCCAAATATACAAAAAAAAAAAATTAAAATCGTTCGAACCGTTTCGGAGGAGTTCGACCATAAACACTGTCAAAATCAAAATCTTTTATTCACATGGGCCCCAAAGAGGCACTCATGAAAGTTAATGATTCTATTGCCAGATTCGCAAAATTACAGCCATCTCGAGAAGAACCTGGCAAGAAACTCGGCGGCGCATTTTTTTTTCATTCATTTATTTTTTTTAAACATTCTTAATCTCTAATAACTGTGACACGAGATTATTATATAGTACCTGGATGACCGAGCTTTGCTAGTTAAAACGACGGTTTCTAAAAATTAAACCAAGTTAGATCGATTTATCGCCCCCGAAACCCCCTGCATACTAAACTTCATGAAAATCGTTGGAGCCGTTTCCGAGATTCAGAGTATATATTTATATAATTATACAAGAATTGTTCGGTTGAAGGTATAAGATAGATAATGCATTATCTAAACTGTCTACATGTCTGAGCCCTTACTACAGGTAATTCGTTAATCAATCCATCGGCAGACTTAATGTTAATCAAATTAAATGCTTCGTTAAGATGCGAGATAACTTTTGATGGTTTTCCGAGGTGGTAATTGGCGGATAGTTTACACCTTACCTTTTAGGTGTGGTGTTATTTAGTGTGGGATAGATAAGTCTTACAGATTTGTGGAATGTGTTAACACATGACATTTGGTAGGACATTTAGTGGTGTGTTTAATTTCGTTTGGGTATTTTGTCACATGTTTTTATGATATGCATTAGAATTTGTTTTTTACAAGCTTTTATTTCTCTTGCCCCGTTGTCTATTTGGTGTTCTTATGTATCTTCGGTGACAATGCGATGTGGTACCATGGAGCTGGTCTGATGATGACGGAAGATGGCCATAGAAACTTCTGAACTAAACAAGATAAAACCATCGAGTTTAGGCTCGTTTGATTCGTCTAGCTTAGTTGGGTGTGTGTTCGCCTTCTAAGCAGAGGTATCGGGTTCGATTCCCGGAGGCAACACAAGTTTTCTCCCCAAGGAACATTCGTGTTTCTGATTCTGCTTGTAATTGTGTGTGTGATGTGAATGTTTCTGGCACCCACGACACAAGTTATCGAACTGAGTGTGGGGCTGGGATATATAGTGAAACAAACATAACAAAGTAAACTAGATCAAAATAAAGGGAAAATTTGTTCAAAACAATCCCACAGTTTGTTAAGTACCCGTAATCTTAACAGTAACAAATGTGATGCAGCTAAACACGACATGTCCTAAGAAATTGGGACCTGCTTCACCAACTACGTTTAAATTTTACCTGTTGGATAGTCAAATATCATCACAACAATGCTTTGATGTAATAAGTTTAATGATTGTCTATCTGTAGCATTTTAAACCCCAAAACTGTTTGAAAGGTGATTTGATCGAGAATGTTTAGTTATGCTGGGTAGAAACCGGTACAGCCGTTTTCCAGATAGATAGTCGAGGGTATTTTAAAATGTTGATTAACTACTTGTATAGTATTGTAATATTAGATATAGAAATCATTTTATTGCGTAAACTGTGTTTGTAAACTAAAACCTAGGTACAATGTCATAAACTTAAAAAGTAATGATTGTCAACAGTACTCTTTCGGACCTACTATTGCGTCACATCTAGTATCATACAATTTTTTTTACTAAAAGAAGATGTTGAAGTAGAAGATGTAATGTTTAGGTACAACTAGTAAAAATGTAAATAATAAGGCTTTCTATGTATCATCGCAGTAAACAGTAATTTGCATCATTCATTTCCAAATACAGTCTCAACCATTGCAAGATCCGGGAGTGACGAGCATTGCAGTGAGTACCCTTTCTTATGATCATTGGGCAAGCATTTGACCGCAATTTCACCTGATGAAAAGCCACGAGACGGTCGACGGTGGGACATCCTTGCCTATAATGTTGTTCACTCTTGACTTGAAGAGGACTAAACTATATTTATCGGGAAACAATAACGAAGGCAGGGTAATCCATATCTTTGCAGTTCGCATAATAAAAGTTGTGGCGAATTGCTTGGTTCGAATCGGAGGACTGTTCATCGTGAGAGGATGACTTGTTGTCCGGTGATGGAAGGGAGCTGGAGGAATTTAATAAATCACTTCTGTCGCACACTCACCGAAAGGTATCTTGTACCCACAAGTTATAGCAACTTCACGCCGATGTTCGAGGCTCAGAAGTCTTTTTTCCACTAGTTTAGTATCTAAGGAAGCTATTTATTAAGCAAAATCCCGTATAACACTGCAAATATTATAGGCAGAGGTGTACACTGTACTAAAAAAACTAAAAAAGACGGCACGCAAAGTACTCAAGTTATGAAATGGCGGCATATCGATATAATGAACACAACTATCCTTACTCGACTTAAATTGGGTCTATTTTCTACTATCCATCCATCGGATAACATTTAACTGCAACTTGTTAATCATGCCTCGAGTAACAAAACTCTCTCCCGTGGTGGTCCCATGGGTAAAGAGACGGAACTCTAATAAGACAGCCCTTTTGCTTAGCTGTCTAGGTCGGACGTTATCTTCCGGTGAAAAATAGCAACCTTTGTGCTGCCCTGGATGCATTGACCACGACTTAATGCGAAAGTACTGGGTTATTAAAAACGTAAGATACATTGGACAAAAGGCATATTTGATTTTTTAAAGATTTAAGTACCTATGGAATAACTAAATATAGGCATTATGTTAGCAATCTTTAATCTTCTGACCACCCGCCACCATTAACGAGTACGCCAAGGCACAAAGTGCAAAAAATTCCTAAAAAAATTAAAGTGCCAACAATCGAAATAGCGGATTTAGGGGTCATGTTTTTTATTCTCACATGTTGCTGGGATATTCTATTTTGATAAATGTTGAATAAAAATACCAGTAATAAACTATACATATTTTTATTTAATAATTTAGCGGGCGGATTTTTTATGTCAACTATACGAGTAGACGTCGCGCGTCGTAGGCGCATGGTAGGCGCACAGGGCTCGCAAGCGCTTGTCAAGTAACACCTTTACTTGTCAAGAGCTTGTCAAGTACCGATTTCGAAAAAAAATTTTAATTTGAAAGATGTTGCTTTCTAATTTTTTTTTTTTTTTTTTTCGGGTTTTTTTTTTTTTTCCTGTACTAACTACGGGCCAATTGCCTATATTTCCTAAAACTAAACTAAAACTATGTACAGCAAAGAACTAAAGTTACCTACAAGACATCGAGCTTATAGGTAACTCAAGTGCTCAAGCCCACTACCAGTGGGTAGCGTTCCCATCATGCTGGCGGCATTGCCTCTCTGAATTGCAATGCTAATACGTTGAGCCAAATAAGTGCCAGCATTTTGATCACGCGTCGCTTCAACCAGGCGCTCTGATAGAATTTTGAAAATAGAATGAGCTCCCGGTCCCCACGGACCCAGTGTCTCAACACCAAACGGCTCAAATATGTAACCACTGCCAAGGTTTCCATATTTGCGCCGTTTACGCTGCTCTGCCGAAGTTGCCGCGACGCCAGCCCCATTCTGTGTTTCAGGAAGATGTGACGGAGCTAAAGTATCGACACAAGTTGCATCCCATACTAAAGGCCGTCCCATTTTCCATGGAATTAAAGTCATGCCGTCGGGTCTTTTACCATCGTCACGCATCAGACCATTCGGTTCGAGAATGGCTGGAACGTTGGCACTGGTAAAAACCCGGCGGATGATATCGTTGAGGCTGGCGTGGCGGGAAATTCGGCCAGCACTTTTCTGGCACGAGAGGCCGTGGTGACCAAGCTGGTCAACAGCAGTACCACACTGACAGCTATGGGCAACATAGCACCTTGCACCCAAACGTAAGCATATAGCGAGACGGAAAGCAGATGGATCTATAAGTGTACCAGTATTAAAAGAGGGAATGGCCTGCAACCAAAGCCCTGACTCCCATACAGAAACTGCTAGAAGTCGAGCACGCTCTGTGACGCTAGGACACGTATCTAAAAGATGTTTCCGTGCTAGTTCACAGAGCGGCCGATCCCACAGTCTCTGTGAGGATAACCTCACTGGGAGCCCGGTATTTGGGCATGCCATCTCCCAGGCGCTTCTGGCCTCAGTCAGGTTTGCTATTTCAAAAGAACCCAAACTATGTGAAAGTATTTTTTCGACTAATTTAGAAGTACCATGAACTGAGGACAAGAGAGCCGGTAACGCAACACTAGAAATTTTACGTATACCTAAGCCTCCTAGTCTTACAGGTAAAGAAGCTTGCGACCAAGCCCTGTCATCTATGTCAATATTCAAAACCGATATAAGAGTATTCTTTACGATATTGTCCATGCTCTCGAGGAGCGCGCCATGTTTCCATAGCGGACAACATCTTAAAGATTACGTAAATTTTGGGACAAAAAGACAGAATCTAATAATTGTAAAAGCCATATGAGTGTTAATTTTGAGCAATCTGTCAGAAGAATTTTTAAAATTTTGAATTTTTTCTTCTACAAAAGGTGAAATTGATTCATCTAATATCGGCGAACCCAAAAGGCGAAGTGAACACTTGTCTACTAGTTTTATATTGTAAGCCAATGAGTTAAATTTTTGTAAAACCGATAATTTGTCTGAACAGTTATCGCAAACAAAAAGTTCGCATTTCGAAAAATTTAGTTCAAGCCCAATCTTTTTAAATTCATCAATTATTAATTTTAAATCACTTAAGACAGTATTCACATCACCTCCCAGAGTTCCGTCATCCAAATACCAAACATTTAGTTTGGATTGGAGACGTTGAATTATTGGATTGACAGCTAAAGAAAAAATTGCTGGGCCGCACGGGTCACCCTGCTGACAGCCAACGAAAGACAAAAGAACATCGTTTTTGTAAATTAATTTTGATGGTTTGCCATAGCATTGCCAAATAAAATTATATAACTCTGGAATTTTATCTTTCACCTGGGTCAGAAGGGTGCCTCTATCAACAGAATTAAAAGCATTCTTAACATCCACCTTTAGCAACACCTCTCCACAATTTTGATTTAAAAATGTTCTAAGGGAATGGACAGCAGCCTCACATCCGCCCCGCGAACCAAAACCAAGCTGTATAGGCTGAAAAAGATTGCTTAAAGAAACAAACATTTTCTTACAACCGATTTTAGCCGCGAGGCGGCGATATGTGGTGCCTACCGCTATAGGCCTGATGCCACCATCTTTTTTGTTAAGTGCACATAAATTTGCGCCATACAAAATATCTGTGACGTCATTATTGAATTGACCTGACAACATCAGGTTAACTAAAGCCGTTAGATCTTTTAAAAGTATCTCACCAATCTCGCCAGAACTAGCACATAAAAGATCTTTTAGAATTTGCGGTGTTAAGCCATCTAGGCCACCGGCAGATCCACCTTTAAAAGACATAACAGCCGAAGCAACATCCTGAGCGGTCGCCTCAACAGTGACGTCACTCTGTTGAGGTGGATCAGGTAAATGGAGATTTGTTGCCGCAGGCGGATGCTTGTCACGAAGTGACTGTATCGTATCCGAATTATAAGGGGCTAAAGTGTCGCTAGAGAACAAGACTCGTGCTGCCCCTGTAATGTCACCATCACTAATTTTGTTCTCTACAATCTTATAATTCGCCAAATTATCATTTTTTTTAGAATTTGTATTATCCCGCCTTATTGGCGGGACAATCATGCAAGTATCGAAAGAAATGTCTTCCAATGCCATGTACTTTACAAATAAATACTTACTACTTTTACTTTACTTTACTTTACTTTCTAATAGGTCCCATTATTTGATCAAGATCTAATCAGTAGTTCTTGAAATATCGCCAATAATGTCTATTTTGTGACGAATAATGCGTACTTCGACGATGTTCTCGTTTTCCCGACTTCAAAAGTTACCTCATAACTTCTTTCGTTGTGAGCCGATTTTGATGATTCTTTTTTATTTGAAAGCTGGTCTTTTTTATGTAGTCCCATTGAAATTTGATCAAGGTCTGAACTCTAGTTTTTGAGTTATAGTCAATAATGCGTGTTTATACATTAAATCTGATCAAGGTTCCGATGATAAAGCGGTGAAGTCGGTTTTTTTAAGCTTTGCTTGCGTTTAATTATATTGTAAATATATTCTTAGTTTTTAATTTAATTTAATTTTTATATTGTTAAATGATTGTATTGCATTAATTTTACATAACACTTCTGGCTACATCCAAATATGTCCCATTAACAAATGAGCCGACCAATACACTCCATACAGGCCAGGATCACAATAGGAACAATAAGTCTCTTAAATATATGAGAAATGTGGGACATTGTCGGTCTCTTATGCGCTAACATCTATAGTTTTGTAGACATAAGATGATATATTGGGTTCATGAATCATTTTTGTATGTATTTAGCTTGATTTGAATGGTATGTCTGCGAGGAAACACTGTTTTATTCAATGTCTTGAGAATTGTGAGTCCAGAGATCGCTATAGATATAGTAATAGTACATATATTAATTATGTAAATACATCTATTTATTTAAATAAACGTTGAGGTACACTGCCGTCCCTAAGCATAATATTTTTATCATCTCCCTTTGGTTGTCTGGAAGAAATCGCTTTGAGCGATAAGACCGCCCTTTGTGCTTCTATGTTAAATTTGAGCTTTCTTTGTAAGTGTTCTTTGTTGGTGTGCAAATAAAGACATAGCGTATTTTTCAAAATGGCTGATGTATTTTTTTTACGTTTTCTACCCCCGTTTTTCAGCAATTTTGAAAGATTACTAAAAACTGAATCGACAAAAAAAGCCATAATATGTTTTTAGAACATGCTCACAAAAATGAGTGTTTTTGGTTCTGAGTGTGATATGAATGTTTTTAGTACCCACGACACCTGTCAAGTCACCGAACTTAGTGTGGGCCGTTTATATAAATCTATATCCACAGTATGTATGGTAACACTAGAGGGTGATTTTTTTATGTGGGCCTGCGTTTCTAAGAGAATTAAAGGAGTCTAAACGTCTCGAATTTTGATGAAAAATAACATTGCATTATTAAATTTTGAAAATAAATATCTACCTAGGCAGATATCTAACTGTTCAGTTGGCAAGCATTTGACCACTATCACACCAGATGGAAAGTGAAGATGCGGCCGGCGATGTAGCATGCTAAATTAATAAAGTAGAATATATTAAAAAAATACTTCACTAATAGAAGCCGATATTTTCTTTGCGTATGATTGAGTGTGGTAATCTTTTCCGGCACCTCCGATACAAGTTTTTGAACTTAGTGTGGTATTGTGTGTGTGAATGAGCGTGTTTGTGTTTTTTTTTATTCAATATAGGCATACGTAACTTAATATGTGTATGAACGGAAGTTTTACGTCTTTTATTTTAATTGAAATTGTCGTAAAACTAAAGTTTCAATTAAAATGCTCATTTCTATATAATACTAGTTGACCCGGCGAACTTCATACCGCCAATTGTCTGTGGTCAAATATTCAGAAACATCTCCTGTTTGACAGGTACGAACAGTTTGTATGGGAAAATAAAATACTACTTTTTACAAATTTTATTGCAATTTCTTTATATTTTCTCACCTTTTAAACCTTCCCTGAACTTCCACAAATATTTCAAGATCAAAATTAGCCAAATCGGTCCAGCCATTCTCGAGTTTTAGCGAGACTAACGAACAGCAATTAATTGTTATATATAAAGATTATTTTATTACCGATTTCAAAAAATGAGGAGGTACTATGTTCGACTGTATGTTTTTTTTTTTTTTTTGTATGTATGTTCACCGATTTCTCTTCCATTTGTGGACCGATTCTCAAAATTATTCTTTTGTTTCGTAGATTATAATATACTTCAGAGGTGGTCCCATATAAATTTTATCGTAATCGATCAAGCCAAAACCAAAATATAAGCGGAGAAGTCGGTTATTTAAGCGTTGCTTACGTTTAAATTATTTAATTTACTGAACTGTATGGTAGATCAAACGCGCCAATGTTCATGTTGAGTCATCTGACTCATGTTATAAATACCAATAAGTAAGTACGTACGAGAAGACGACCACGTTGATTTACGTTATCGACGATGGCTTTTTGCAACAGTCAATTTACAAGACAGAAGACACGTTTCACTTTCAACATACGAACTAACCACATAAGCAATGTCCCTCACAGCATTTTATAACTTTGTCATAACACATTTCGCGCAATTTAAATCGATGAGTCAAAGGAATTTGATCATGACATTAACGTTTAAAGGTTCTAAGTTATTAATATTTTCGGACAGTTGATTCTACACACGAATAGTATAATTTATTACATTAACCGCAGATTACTTGTATTTGTCCGACTATTACATTGAAATATTTATGCACTGTATATAATTGCTATTATGTGGTTTATAAATAAATGTACAAAACTAGTTTTGTGAAACATGGTATGATCGATATTTCGACGGGTTGCGATATAAATATATATATAACGCCATTGGTAAGCAGAGCACAATCCTGCAGGGGGTGCTTTAGAATCAATAACTGGGTTGAATAAAAAAATAATGTTGATTTTACTGACAAATAAATGTATTAATTTAATTTACCTACTTAGAATTACTAAAACAAAAACAGTTTAATGCTAATACAGCATTTAACTAAATATAAACGGTTGGCAATTTTACATTTTATTATTGCAGTGGCTGTCTAAGAGTTGCCATAGTTAACTTGACAGTTACTACTAAACTGTCTGACTCACAGTTGACTTACTAAATGGAAAGAAGAAATATTTTGATTAAAAAAAATGTGTTTCTGCCCAGTTGTCGATTCTAAACCATGCCCTGCAGGATTGTGCACTACTTAACAATGGCGGTATATATGCCTGACAGAGAACCGTTTTTAGTGATGCCGCCTGTTGTGGTACCGGCCGTAGTCGGATCTGTTTCAAATAAACTTATTATTATTGTAGTTTTGGAGCGAAAGCGAAAACATGTTTTTCAACTTATACAAATTATACAAAATCATTAACGCCATTTTTTCACTTTCGCTGAAAAAAAAACTCATGTTACATTTTATCACGGCTTTGTAGCCGAGTTCTGTGAAAGAACTAAAGTAATACATTTAAAATGGAAAAACTCAGTGTCATGACTTATTGCTCTAAACCCTGAGCTACTCAAGCCCTGCCTTAAACAACGAATTAACGTCTGATTTGTGTCGCCATCTACCGAAATAGTTTGAAAGTACTACCGGCCAACGAGTCTAAAATTGCAGTTTGCTTTTTTGTGCCGAACAAGTAAGCACATGGCGGCTAACTCACCTAAGGGAAATTGATGATGTGGCCAAAGATGTAGCATGCTTACCTATAAGATACATCTTCACTCGATACTTGAAACCTCCCAGATTATACTGTTCAAAATCATAATCCTTCGTTCACATGGGCCCCAAAGAGGCACTCATAACAGTTAATGACTCTACTGCCGGTTTCGCAAAATTAAAGCCCCCTCGAGAAGAACCTGACAAGAAACTCGGCGGCGTATTTTTTTTTACATTCCTTTTTATAAAAGTCATTCTTAAACACTAATACATAATTATTGTTATATATACCTAGGTATATCTATATCATGTTATTATTACCACGTTGTGTTGATAACGTCGAACCAAATCAAATGAACGTTATCAAGCCCCAAGCGATAATTTTAAGCTATTGCATAGCTTCTATCGCGGGCCTTGAGCGTGGAGACCGAATCCATTCCGTAACGAAAATAACCTAACACCCCCCACTCCGACCGGAACAGCGGTGATACTTTTTAGTTTTGCCATCTATCGATGAATAGCAGAACTTTTGATGACTATTTAGAAATATCACGCTTGTCTCTTTAGTTCAGCAACTCGCCTCTAGGTGGCAGGAAAAAAAATACTGCATAAATAAAATAAATAAATAATTATAATTGCATAAGTTGATAAAAAATGCTATGCAATAGCTTTACCGCTGCAGTCCCCGAGAGCCACACGTCTTTTTTTCTTTCTAAATTTACTATTTCAGTTGCCATCGCTAATGCTATAAAAACAAAATCAATTTATGAAAGAAACTTACAATAAGACTCAAGCACCGTCAACTAGTTCTTTTTTTTACTTGTCTTATAAGACGATCCTTAGTTATACGACAGGGTGGAGCTAATGTTATAAAGTTTGTAATACACCGATTAAAGATATTATCCTTTATTGACCATGTAATGACGGGTCGTTATGTGCGTACCATGGGTCGTAATAGCAATTTGAGAATATGTTTGCAATAGAAGGATTACGGATCAGACAATTACGCTATTAAACGATGTTGATAATTATAATAGGTATTTAAATGCATTTTAATCGAATTTAAAAGTGAAGTTAAGTATGAATATTGTTTTTTTTTTTGGGTGTTACCAATGGATTGTCTTCTTCGTACGGCTGAGCCAAAATACAACAAACCTATATTCTACTTAACCTCTTTATATATGTATGTTATGATTTTTTTTTATTACCTAATAAAAAAAATCATAACACTTCTATTCAAAATCAAAATCGTTTATTCACATGGGCCCAAAGAGGCACTCATGAAAGTTTAATGACTCTACTGCCAGATTCGCAAAATTACAGCCATCTCGAGAAGACCATTTTATTATATACCATTTATGTAGTATACATAAATATAAGTTATATCATATATTCAAATGGATAAAGTAGTGTTTATCTATCATAGTTTTGAACATAGATAGTGACTTTGCTTGCCTACTAGGCACAGGCAATGCATTCCATAGAAGGACAGCATGCACAGTATACCAAGCCAAAATTCGGATGGCGAAAGATTTATAAGCTAATAAAATCAAGCTCAAGATTCCAATAGGAGCATAGAGCGTTGGTTTTGAAGTAACGCTTTAACAGATTCAATGGACAGTCGAAATTAAGCTAGAAATTACTATATTGGACACTAATTGTTCCTAATCGGTCTTATCACCCGAATTTGTGTATAATTGGATAATGACAATAGAACCTTTCAAGGATAAATAGCTTTTATTGTGTAGATTGTCGCATTGTGAGCAACGCTGATGCGTATCTCAGTTATAACTATTTAGTACCAATTAGGCAAGTATTTAGGGGTGCCGCGAGGAACAATATAGTCGGGCTAAACACAGAGATAAACAATAATTTAAACGTAAGCAAAGCTTAAAAATATCGTCTTTACCGCTTTATCTTCGGAACCCTTGATCAGTTTAAATCAATTAAATACGCATTATTGAGGATAAAGGGAAAAAGAGAAAGAGGAAGACCGCCTACACGATGGGAGGACGAAATAAAAAAAATTGCAGGCTCAAATTGGTGCCAAACAGCCCAAAACAGGGAAATTTGGGCATCTTTGGAGGAGGCCTTTACCCACCTGGGGGTTCTTGATAAATTTTAAGGTTAATTAGCAAGTACTGTAAATATTATGTAACGCATTAAGTAAGAACAAATAAAGGCTTTTTTATTTTTTTATTTATTTTATTTATTATTGAGGATAACTCAAAAACGACTGGTCAGACCACGAGCACCAGCTTTCAAACAAATCATCATCAAAATCATAAAACACATTATAAAATACTGTCGAATTGAGAACCTCCTTTTTTTGAAGTCGGTTAAAAACATGTTGTGTCGTGCAGACACACGATAGAAGTGAATCTTTTTTATTACAGGGAAACATTTCGATACATCACAGTATTTCCTCCCATCACTGTTCGTCACACAATAAGGTTGCGGATTAGAATTTCAAAGCCCTCTCATAAGAAGTTTCACTTCAATAACACGATCACAACGCCACACTTAGTTGGACTTGTTTTGTGGGCGACGGAAAAAAATACATCCATGACATCGTTTCGAGGCTTTCGTGACCACAACCGATGCAACTTTGTTTTTTGTAGTCAAAATAGTGTTATATAGAAAAAAATGGCCGAAAATATATATAAAGGTCGAAGTAATTATGTAAACTAGGAAATAGGGAAAGAACACTTTTTTTTGCCTACATACCAAACACATGTGTGCAGTCAAAATTTTTGTTTTCACATTAAACCACAGAACAGCAAACTATCTAAACAAAATAGAAATCGCGAGCCGAGGTATAAGAGGACCATATTTCAGTGTCGAGCCGAACCTCCTATGTGCTCTAAATAACAGGTGTCTGACTATGACAGGCTAATAGTAATGGTTCGATGGATATCGGCTAAATCTAGACAAGATCTTTAATCATTATTGAGTCATGCTGACTTTCTTGTGCAAATAATATGCGCCCATTCAATCATTTCAACGGAGTGTCAATCGGTGAATATCGACGTTTATAAGTGTGTTTATGTTGCCGCCCGCAAGTATACGCTTATCATAGGATTATAGGATTCTTAATTATGACATTTTATTTCATTTTGAATAAGAAAATTTTATTGTTATAACTGTGTAGAAAAGCAGATTTTAAATATACAATTTTGACTTAACAGTTTGTCTTTTTCGGACATACAATAGTTGTTACTTAAGTTACAAATCGTAAAGTTTATAGTAAAAATAATACAAAATTACAAAATATGTAACTGAAATTTACAGAAATATACAAAGTTCAGTTTCAGTTATCCAGCATCATAGTACTCTTTAAAATTATAATATAGCCGTGCCCCGCGGCTTCGCCCGATATTATCAAGTAAAAAAGAAGCCTTTGTGCTAATCCTACGTATAAGCTATGTACATCCCAAATCCCGTTAAAGCGTGATGAGGGAACAAACATACTTACGCACTTACACACAAATTTTCGGATTTATAATATTAGTAGGATTGTTTAAGAGTACTACTGAACAGTACTAACGATAGTACTTTTATAGAACACTAGCCGTACCCCGCGGCTTCGCCCGCTATTATCAGGTTAAAAAGTAGCCTATGTGTTAATCTTAGGTATAATCTATGTACATTCCAAATTTCATTTAAATCCGTTCAGCCGTTAAAGCGTGAAGAGGGAACAAACATACTTACACACTTACACACAAACTTTCGGATTTATAATATTAGTAGGATTGTGTTATCTGAGGGACACAAATATTAAATTTATCTTTATCACGTAAGTTATTGAAGCGACTAGACTGTATTGTAAAAAAAATTTAGAATTGTTTTTTACAAAGTTACAAATTTCGAGTACTATTCCCGTTAGTGTCAGAAATTTCTTACTTCTAAAGGTATTACGGAGAGAATCTGTGTCTTTTAAATGATAAATACTTTTGTGAAACTATATTGGGTGGATGTTTCAAGTTAGCCTACAGTTTACTATGTAGTTCTTTTTTTTATGTACGATAGGCAAGCGTTTGACCACAATTTCACCTGATGGAAAGCGATGATGCGGCCGATGATGATATTCATTTCGGTCCGAAATTATTTTGCTAAGTATATCTTCTCCATCAAAAAATTGTCTGGAAGAGATCGCTTTAAGCGATAAGACCGCCTACTTTATAAACTAAAATTCATTGTAATAGTAAGGTATTTTAATGTATTTTCCTTTATTTATGGTGTACAATAAAGATTTATCTATCTATGAGCTTTTATTGTGCGTTTGTATTTTTATTTTTTCCAGATTTTAAAATTTATTTTTAATGCTGGATAGCCAAGCCAAGCCTATCTCACCTGATGGAAACTGACATGCACGCCTAGAAGACTATTCACTTAAGACTTGAAGAATCCCACATTGTGCCGTTTGCAGACAATGAGTTCCACTCCTTCGCAGTACGGATGATAAAGGTATAATCGAAACACTTCGAGCGAACTGGAGGTATGTCAACCATGACGATGGAAATGGATGACGTTTGACAGTTTGTCTTGTATAAGTTTGATCGTAAAAAGAGAACATGGAGGAATTATATCATGGAATTGATGAGCTCGTGTACTTGTGCTCTCAAATAGGTTTATGTTAGGGAACATTTCGATTTCGAAGAGGCACTAATATCCCGTCAACCCTGAAAGCTTCCAACTACTTTCAAATCGGCCCAATATATTGAGAGTAGTTTATCGATACAAATCCAGATTAATGAATAGAAGCGTATAACTTACAGGGGGATCTGAATAATCGACGCCGAGTAATGAGATCGTAATCGGTTTCGCGATTTATAAGGATCACCCGCAATTCCCGCTACATACGAGTGGTTTTATTGCAACACGAAATGCAGTAGAACAACTTCAGTTATTAGAATTATTGATTGAGCGAAGCCGGATTTCCAAGTTGAATTGGGTGGTTCAGCATTTTGTTTGTACGCCCGTCTGTCAGAGTCATTTAGCGTCTAAACCATACAAACGAAGAACTTCTCATATTATATGCCCAAAGTCAGAAATGGTAATTAAAATTATACAAATGAAAATATTTAGGCGCCACCCATATACAAACAAACGCATTTACTCTCACGGCCCCACACTATGTTCAAAGACTTGTATCGTGGGACCCAGAACCAAAAACACAAATATCCCTTGGAACGGAATTTATGCTCCTGCCGGGAATAGAACCCAGGACCTACGGCGTAGAGGGCGGAGATCTGTCTACTGCGCCAACTGGGTCGTCACGTAAGTGGGGTGCAAAATATTTTTTTTATCTACTCTTACGGGGTATTTTGTTGGAAAGAACTTAGCAAGTATTGTACGACACCGTTTTTTAATAAAATATATGTTGGAAAATAACAATTTTTATTTGGTAGGACATCAAAGTCACTGATTTTAAACCTATTCTGTCCCGGAGTATCTCTCAGAAATCGCTACATATTTAAAGCTGAACTTGCATAATATACGTCATATATATGCTCTATTTA
Organism: Lomographa bimaculata; assembly: GCA_948107665.1. NCBI lineage: Eukaryota > Metazoa > Arthropoda > Insecta > Lepidoptera > Geometridae > Lomographa > Lomographa bimaculata. The sequence goes on along the minus strand of OX403604.1, from coordinate 6,945,824 downwards.
TACGACAAATACAAAAATCAAACAATTATTATTAAGAAAGTTACAACCAAATTATCCTCGAAAGATTTTCCATATTCGGAAAAAATTTGGCGCGACATCTCAGTTCGGGGCGAACGTATTGTACACTTGATTGACTGTACATAAAAAATGATTTTCTTTACTTTTACAAACAGGCAAATATAATAAAGTAAGATTTTTCTTTAAAAATATGGGGCAAAGTTTCTGTTTTTCATAGATTAAATATAGGTAGTAAAAATAACGTTGACATCACTTCAACTGAGTTTCCCCAGAATATTATTCCATATCTAAGTGGTGGATAAACATAAGCGTATTAGGCGTTGACGTTGGTTGGTTTATATATATAGGCTCTAATTTGGAAGTTGATCTACTTGTTTATTGTGTGTATTGTTGCTGGACACTTATCTTGATGTGGGATAAATCTATGGTGTTGTTTCATGCTTTGTATAATGTTTTATTGATTGCCAGTGGGCAAGTGTAGGTAAATTGTGATAATTGTTTAACTAGCCCATAATGATAATTAGGAGCTGAACAGGTTCAAACTTATGTACGTTATTTTAATAGGGATTCATACTGTTTTTATTATTTTTACTACAGGGAGACAAATGTCGTTTTATTGCTAAGTTCTAAGTGACCGACAAAAGTGTCGGTATAATCGTAGACACAGAATCAGAAGTACATATCTAAAACTTTTCTCAAAATTGTAGCTTTTATCAGATATCTAACACAGTATCCGCTGTGACAGAGTAAGTAATTATAACTAATGTAAGCAAGTAGCAAAATCAAAGTGAGATTGTGACCACAATCTCACCTATTAATGTTTGGCCCTATTTTGTTGTGATTCCCGAGAAATACGGTTACTAAGTCACGCATTTTAGAAGACATTCTGGTTCATTCTTATCTTTATTATTACTTATTAAACAATTCTTTCTACAGCCTTAATGAATTTATGGACATGCACTTAAGCAATAATTCTTTTGATATTGACTAAATTACCTCAAATATATTTTGACTGTTAATCATATTACTATTTTATTTTATTAATCATTTTATTCTTGACATACCTAATGCTTATAATTATATATTTTTATTTTATTACCTGATGTCTGACACATTCTTTATCATAGTATCAATTGTTATTAACGAATTATTAAATTGTAATGTGACATGCCTAGAATAACGATCACTGTTATTATTAAGGTGAATAAAGAATCTGAATCTGAATCTATTATGATCTTATAAAAAAAGACTTTACTAACCTTTTTCTTTCATAGCAGCCGCTGCATGAGGCACTCCGATCCAAGGGCTGGGCAGATCAAGGAACACTGCATCAGCTTTACACTTAAGGTCTTCACCAAATCCATCAGTTAAAACATCTCTGTGTTGGGCCTGAAAGTGGGAATAAAGTATTATAGAAAGTGTAACATCTTGTGTGGTACTGTAGCCATCTTTGGGGTGGATCAGCCAAGTATCAGCTTGATACTCTTGACTCCATTAATCGAGCAAAGGGACTCATTGCTGATGACCAGTTAGTTGAATCTAAGTTTCAGGGCCTAAGTCATCAACGTAAGGTCTATCAGTGTTCTATTGCTTACATTTCAGAGAGTGTGCACTCAAATTACATCAGTTGATTCCCCCATGACCTTTCTATTATCGGATCACAAGATGAACTGACAAACGTCATCGATCTATGATTGATTTCTCTCATGCTTGAAGCCTTTTTTCTGTATAATTTGGGACTCTTCAAGTCTAGAGTGAATAGGTATCTTCTAGGTAAGCTTGCTACATCTTCATCATCACTTTCCATTAGGTTAGATAGCGGGTCGTTAAAGTGGATGGGGCGTCACCTCACCCTCACCTTATTTACCCATTTGTATGGTTAAAATACCGTTCATTCACACTAAATGTTTTGCATCGCACCTGATGGAAAGTGATGATGCGGTCGAAGTTGAAGCACGCTTGCCTAGAAGATTACACCTATCTTACTTATTCTATTTATCCGACCTATTCACTCGTGACTTGAAGACTCCTTGATTTACTATTATAAATTGGTGTTTTGAAGTACTCACAGTGACAAAATCAGCGAGTCCATGAGAAGCGAACTCTTCCCGTGCCACGTTAGACCTGTGCTCATGAAAGTCAAATGTGTAGATGTGACCATGTGGTCTTACTCGACGAATCAGGGCATGTGTAAGTGACCCACTTCCAGTACCTAGTGATGAATTATTTGATATCAATAAACTAGTAGTCTTTCACAAACTATGGAACACTTACTCTCTTGCCCTCAAAGTCTTAACGTCTGTACAACAAATTACTTCGTTAATGCAATTAAGGTGTATAACCACTTACCTAAACACATTAAAGACCTTAATGGTAAACCATTTAAATCAACGCTCAAACAATGGCTTATAAGTAAAGCTCACTATAACCTTAAAGAGTACTTTGATGCTGAATAACTGAAACTGAATTTTGTATATATGTATCTGTAAATTTCAGTCACATATTTTGTAATGATAATTTTTTTATTATTTTTACGATAATCTTCAATTAGTAACTTAAGTTACAACTATTGTACATCCGAAGAGGACAAACTGTTGAGTCAAATTGTATATTTAACATCTGCTTTTGTACACAGTTATAACAATAAAATTTTCTTATTCTTATTCTATAAAATGAAGAACCCTTTTGAAGTCGCGGTTGCAGATTCTACTGGGCATTGTATTTAGAGCAGCATAATGAACATTTCTTTTTTATCTCTGATATGTTAGCATTTGAAAGGTTCTTTATTTCATATTTATGTTAGTACAGTTTCAGTGTAAATGATGATGGTAAGTGATTGTGTAGTTGAGGATGGTAATTACACTAATTAAATACTCCACTACGCCAGTCAATGCAGATTGGAGGGCAATATTTCCAGAGAAATTACAGGGTATAAAGAGAATTCATATTTGTTACCACTTATTATCACAGAAGTAAAAAAATACACACTACTACGTATACAAAATGGGTGAAGCACCTACACAGGCTACACTCACACAAATACACAAAAGGTCTGAAAATCCGGTGAACACACTTAGTAACTATTTAATCGTCTGTGACAGTTTGCAGCAAAATGCAGACACACACACACACAGACATTTTCACACTTCACCCGTAATTGTATAAGGTTGCCTGTATTTTTTTTGTCCCTGGTTATTATATAAATATTTATTATTTTGAATTATTTTCTCTTTTTATCCTAATAATATTATAAATGCGAAAGATTGTGTGTGTGTGAATGTTTGTTACCACGTATCTCCGAAACGATCAAACTGATTATGATGAAATTTTGAATGTAGATAGTTTAGGTTCCGGAATAAAACATAGGCTACTTTTTAACTTTATTAATGCGGGTGAAGCCGCGGGGACTGCTAGTTTATAATATACTAAACTCAATATTCTACCCATTGACCCACCTAGTGGAATATCTAAATGAATCAAATATCTTTCGACTGCTGCCAATCAGATACTCTATTGAGAATGCCACCAGCAATGTCGTAGCTGGTGGCAAGTGAGAAAAATATTGATGCAGTCACAACCACTGGTAGCAAATGGGACGATTTCTATCTCACATCTTAACAAGATGATGTTATCCATATTAAAATTTGTTATGCTTTTCATATATTGCAATTAATTAAATAAACACATAACCAACATGAACAAACAAGCTAACTAAGTATTCATTTGGTGGTGTAATTCAAAATCAAAATTGTTACTTCACATGGGCCCCAAAGAGGCACTAACGTCATGGAATTAAATAAAACACCAGAATTAATTATATATAATGGGAGCTATGCTTAATTTAGCTCACCAAGATTAAGGAACTAACCTGCTTCGATAACAACACTCCCTGGAACTAAGTCGAGTTGCAACAGTATCATACTAATATCTGGACTGTAGATAATTTGAGTGCGATGTGGCAGTGTCAGTGACCACAGCTCTGGTGTGGGCTGTAACACGTGACCCCAGCCTTTGGACAGTTCAACCTAAAAAAAGCAGCTTGGGATAATTTAAACTGCCCTTTACATAGAAGCATTCGCCTTCTAAGCATTCGTTAGATTTCGGCGGGAACACAAGTTCTCTCACCAAGGGAAATTTCTGGCTCTGGTTGTGATTGTGTGTGTGATGTGAATGTTTCCGGCACACACATCACAAGTCATCGAACTGAGTATTGTGCTGTGAGTGTAAAAGCGGTTATGTTTGTGTAATATTTTTGTGTTGTGCATAAGGTTGTTATGATTTTTTAATTAAAATCTCATGTCGTCTGATATTAAATAGCAAATATATATTACAGAATACACCTAATACACCTACCCGGCTTCCGTAATCAGCGCCAATAAGATTTTTAACCTTCAAAGCACCGTAAGGTGTCTGAAAAACATTTTCCACCTTTTCACCTTTCTTGTTCTTTATCTCAAGCTGTACATCTAATGCGTACAGATTGTTGCTCATATACAGAATCACTGTATCACCCTCGTCGATCTTTTCTTTGTAATTCCTAAAACTCATTTTTAAAGTTTAGCACTTTCCAAAAGTTTGTAAACACAACACGAGGGAGAGAATAAGATCGAGAACGAGCGAGAGGGAAGGACTTTTGACAGACCATCGCTGGTTGATCGACAGACATCGGAGCGGCGTTTCGTTTCGTATACATTTTGGAAATTCAATAATATTATTATGTAATAATATATCGATTTATTGATATAATCATTGGAAAATATATGTTTTGTTGTGTTCATATATCCTATCATAAACTTAAATATATGCTTTGATATATATGTTTTCTATACTAGTACAAAGTATAGCGATGGCCAACTTTTAACTGAGTAAGCTAATGGTCTTTTCCTAAATTAAATTAAAAATATAAGATAGAGAATAACCTACAGTATTACACTAATGGCGCAATGAATAAAATGTGTTTCATAATAGTTAAAAATAAATTCTGTTGATGAGAAACGAAACGTACAAGATAACTATTTTAATTAACATTTTATTACAGCCATATGGAAATAGGACAGTTGTAGTTTTGTCGCGATAGTGAATAAATGGTGTTGTTGATATTGTATAATTTTCCAAAATCTGTTATTCTTCGAGTGTTAATGTGTAATAATGGTGTACTCATAACAGTCATAACCGTTAATATTTAGTAGCTCAATAAACGTCCATAAGTGTAGGCAAATCATACAAAAATGAAAAACGTCATTTTCGCTTTCACTCCAAAACTACAATTGAAGTTCTACCACTTTTCTAGGGCATGACTTGACTATGACTGGACCGCAAATATCCACATGAATTGTATTATTACTTGAGACTGGCTAAATGCGCAAGATTGCGAAGCCAAAATTAAAACTAAAAAAAAAAGTTCCATCATATGACGTGACAGTGACAGTAGTTGCCAAAAAATGTCAGAATATATGTCAGAACTTAGATATCAGATTTTGTGAAATCTCCAAGCCGTAATTGTATTTGTATTTTATCAAAGTTTTCCACAATAATTCAATTAAAGTTTTAAATCGAATAAAATGAACTTGGAAATATTATATACTTGACACTACTGCATTAATAACTGGTGTTATTGTACAAAAAATGGTGACAATGGATGCGTCGAAGATTACCAGTAAAACTAGCTCGCTAAAGGCGCTAATCCTCAAAGCTTGGAGAGAGCGATGGACGGACATTCAATGGGGCATCAACATAAAGACAATCCTTCCAAGGGGCGTTAGCGGTGATTTATATAACCTAGCAGATTGCATCCTACAACAAGCAATGGTCGGCTGTGGAGCGAACCAATTAGTAATCTCATATCTGAAGCATTCGTTAGCGTCTCACTTAGTTTCCTACGCTGCTGTTCTCCAGAGAATATCAAAGTTCGACGCTTTTCATAAACCTCACTGCGTCATCAGCCTTCTAGAGTTCTTGGAAAGCTTTTTGGATAGCATCACATGCAGAGGGAAATTGGAGGAAGAAGTCCTAGCGTATGCCGTCTCATCGATAATACTGTGGCTTCTTCAAGTGTACCATTACTCGCTCAGTAAGTACCCTTCATCTAACCCTATTCAAATCCAGGAGTTACTTGAGAAATCATCGATTCTGTTAAACTCTATTGTCAGCACAGATTTCCTGCTAGCTATGTTTTATTTAGCTAAACAGAATGATCCAGAAGAATACACCGAAGTGACTAAAAAGTGTAAGGAGATTCAAGCGTTCATGATGATGAATACACAGTTCAAAGCACCCGTTACTATACATGAAACATTGCAAAAGATTTGCAGTATGGATATAGATAAAATTGCGCCTCTGAACACCAAACATGACTCTGTCACTCATTGCTTACAAGCGCTTGTTGCTATCAATGTTCTTGTAAATCCTGGTGCTGATCTGCACCAACTATCGGGCCAGCTTCTCATGGTAAAAAGGATCAAGGGACACCCACTGTCGAGGCTATATAGTGAACTAATTCGATCATGCTTTATTTGCCTCAATGATTCCAGTAAAGACGCTCCGAAACAAGCTTTATGGGCAGCCTTTACGTTCCTGAAAATGCCTCTGGTAATACACCATCTTCATAATATGTGTGGAACTACTAATAAAGAAACGGAATATTCCATAGAAATAGTTGAAGCATTTGAAAAACTTTTACAAGGAGCGCCACTTCTGGATGTTGTTGATACGAAAAACTCATGCAATAGTGTGGTAGCTCTGCTAGAGCCCCTTGTGAAATTAAATATGGTATCGGAGAGCCACCTGGCATATTTCAAACAGAAGCGTGAAAACAAAGATTTCAAGCCAATACAAAAACTAGAACCGACTGGTCTGCAAGGATCAGTACCCTCGTATATTACCCGAGCGGAGCCTACTTTGGCAGGTATTTTGAAGACTATGGGAGGAGATTTTCACAAAACCCAAGAATCATTGTATATTATGCTCTGCCAAATTGTTGGAGGAACTACTTTGGACACAATACTAGCAGTAGCCACTGTTGAAGGAAAGCTGAAACTGTTTGTCTCAAGACTTATAAAGTTCAATGAATTTGCACTAAAAGCTGCCGCTGAAAAAGGAGCTCCACAATCTAAAGTCTACATATTTGACATATCATTCCTGATCCTCTGCTCAATAGTACAGAACTATGGCCCCGAAGCAGTGCTTGAAGAAAACGGTGACTCTTTCTTTGAGAAGTGGATTAGAGATTGCATGGTACACAGAGGTCACTACAAATCTCCAGATCAAATCCTGCAAAAATGTGACGCTCAGCTTGTGGACATCTTTATTCATCACTTATGTGCCCCAGACTTTGATTTTAAGAACACTAACATGAAACCACATGACCTATGTATGAATGTTAGCGGAGCGATAAAAGAGATATTATTTGCCTGGGAACAAGGCTCTCTTTCTGCTGCTGATGTTAAAAGGATGTTGGATTCCTTAAGGCAAAAGATGGCATCCTTAGCTGTGTGTGCATCAGTATGGCTATGCTCCTATGTTAATGTAGTTCATCAGGATGCTTACCTCAAACCTCTTAACATGATGCAACAGTTTTTGAACACACCAACAGAGATGGAAATACAAAATGACAATTTCAAAGAGCGAGCCATCTTAATGTGTCAAATTATAATTAGAATGCAACATGATGTCCATCCACAACAGATACCCAAAAACAAATCTCTCACCTTATCTCACAACATAATATCTCGTCAGCCAATTTTGGAACAACTTCAAACTGTTTGGGAGGACATTAAAAGTAGAGGCTACCTCCATATTGACTCAACTCATGTTATTGAGAGCCTATTGAGTACAACTGGAGCAATATGGTTCGTAACCAATTTAGTCAAAGTCACCTTCAAGTGTCGATATCAGGAAGACCTTGACCGAGCTGTCGATATTGTTCTAGCTATGTTTCATTTGGATATCCAGAAATGCACTGAAGTCCTCATTCTGCATGTCCTACCACAGTATTTGTATAATTCAAAGTTATCTGAAGAGCTTGTGGAACCACAATGTGCTATATTAGCTAAACTATGCGTTTACTGTATATATGCCAACCTTGAATATATCAACTCGAACAAAGGACATAGCACTAGAAAACGTAGACACGATGACTCGGATGATTTGGACGCAATGTGTTCCAGCAGCAAATCAAGAAGATTAAATGACAACACTTCTGATGGAAGCATGTCCTATTCTCAAGGATCTACGTCTGGTGGTGCAGTTTTGCGAGAACCTCTTAATTCCACTTTGGAAACTTTGTTTAAATCTTTTTCTCAATTGGCGGGTAAAAACGGAAATGTGACACCGCAAACTCACTTCATTCTTCAATTCCTAGTGTATGTAGTTCAGTGTGGCCAGGAGAGGGCTCAGTTGGTACTTCAGAAAATGCCCAGCGAAATGGTACCCACCTTGATTAAAGCACTGCCAGACAGTTTCAATATTAGCCTGATACTCAGATTGTATGATCTGTCTACTCCATATGGCAGAAAAGATACAGCTAGAGACTTGTGTCTTTTGAGAAATATGAGACTTAGACCTGATTAAAAGCTTAAAATTTTAATGTGACATGTACTTATATCATCTGCTGCAATTTTCACTATGCTAAGGATAAAATTAAATTTTAATATAATGATCTATAATTGAAAACTGCTTGAATTTCATTAGAACCTATCCATAAGTACTCTCTGGTTCTGTGCTTTCTACACTTTAGCAGCTTCGTGAGATGTGAGTGAGCACTTTGTTGCATTGTCTGTTGAATTGCATGTTGGTTTAGTTGGGCGCGCATTCGCCTTCTAAACAGCAGATATTGGGTTCAATTCCCGTTTCTACCCAAGGGAAATTTGTGTTTCTGTTTCTGGGCGTGATTATGTGTGTGATGTGAATGTTTCCGGCACCCACGAAATAAGTCATCGAACTTAATGAGGGGCTGTTACTGTGAAGTGTTTATGTTTATAACAAGAGCTCGCTATTTTCCTGTACTTAATAGTACAGACGTTTCATGTACTATTATTTATTCAGAGGTATTATAAATATTGTTTCAGGAAATAAAACAAAGATCTTCAAGGTCGTAACATTTACTTCAAATTCAATCAACAAAGATCATAAATTAATACTATGATAGTCCTCAGTGAAAATCTAAATACCTAATAAAAATATATTTGTACAATTAATTTATTCAAAAATACTATTCATTTTATCAATTGGACGGAATCAATACAGGAGTAAAAATTTCCGAAAACGGATAATTAGTCTAAGGAATTAATTGAGGAACTGTATACAGGCCTTATAGCTTGATATCTATTAAGAATAAGAAACATAGAAGGCACAAGTGAAAACCCGCTATATTTTTCACACTGTAGTGGGAGGGCAACATTTTTAGATTGATCTCTACCAAAACGACAAGTTTTTAAGATAGTCATACATAATTTTATTTATTAGACAAGTGCAGTGACATACAATACAGTGTATGAAGATCTTATAGGTAAATAATTAAATTCAACATGTTTTGCCTAAAAAGACATACAATGCATGATGGTCATATTTATAAATGGCAAATAAATATTCCCTTATAATATCTCTAATTTAATTTTTCTGGGGAATTGCCATATATAACTGTAATTCGGAGTTCGACATCTTAAGGTTACGAGCGCTTTGCATTGCCTTGCAGGATTTTGAATTCTGGTTTGTACTGATGCCTAAGATCAAGTAACTTACCCACCAGGCAAGGAACTTTGTCATATGGGCTATTGCAAAAAAAGACTGACGGGTAAGATACATATTATTTGTTACTCTAACTAATCTCAAGACTACGTCTCATGCCTCTCATTAAGATCTTCAGCAACGTTCCTCTTAATTTTCCAATTCATAAAAATTTGGCTGAGGGGCGTGCTGTTAAGACTGAGACCTCCAAATGCTGAAATTATTTTTTGTACTAAATACCGACTAAGTAGGTATAGCTTAAACTGCGGACGGATGGTGCCTAAAGCCTACATTAGATGCTAAACTCTATAAGTAATATTTACACAAATTTTACATTAATTCGTATACAATATACTTATCACATTAAATGTGAAACAAACTAAACTATAACTTACAAGATTTTGTACAAATTAGATATGTTTACAAAATACTTATTATATTGTAATAACTAGCATTTTACAAATATCTTTATACATAAAGATCACAGGAGAGTTCCAAAGCTTTTTAACAAGTTTATATTATAGGTAGTCTAATGTACAACAGGGTAACATAACATTCTTTTAGATTTCAAAAGACAAACAAATTATTATTAATCTATAGCTATAATGCAGGCTTTTTGGCGTCCGGAGAATCTGGATGTGGACGATCTGAAATAAAAAGAACCAGGTTATTAAAGAGGTACTCTATGCTTGACTGTAATTGAGGACACCTACTTAATACTCATAATAACGAAAAGTTACATGCACGTGGTGACTCCATTAAAAATGGGTTCTGGTAACGGCGGGAACTCAAAACAAACAACCTCGAAGGGGATGGACATCAGTGATGGAGGTGGTCATAAAAACGAATGCGTAAAATCATAATTTGGGTTAAGAGCCAAGTGAAGAATCCTTTTTTCACCCTCGTAGCTTTTGGTCGATCTAAAATTATGAAAAATGGAAAAGAGATGATCTTTACCGCAATTGTTATGATATGCCTAGGGTATGGTTAGAGCTCGGTAACGTACCACGATTTTGTACCCCAGGCATATCTACTGTTATTTATTGAGACTACACAAGCCTGAGACTACACAAGAGAGTCAAACGTAACAGACACTAGCTACTTAAAAGAAAAAAATCTTTGGAAATCAATTTGTTTACCTAGCAAACCTTTTAAAACTTAGCGCACATACCTACATCGGTACATAATTATATGCGCCGAGTACTCGCGTTCAATCGTTGGTACTTTAAATGATAGATGTCAATCTCTTTGCTAGCGGTGCAAGTTATCGAAAGCTGATTTTCGTTCGGATTTCCAACCTGTCCAACAAGGCACTGATATTCGACTATTCTCCATGATAGATGCGCAGTGCCAGGCACGTTGCAGTCGCGAGATCTTGGTATATTTTGTAGTCGTTGAAAAAGTGCACTCAACTTTAAATCGCACATTCTGGAAATCTTCAAGTCATAAGTGAACTGGTTATTGTATTTCATCGTCAATCACATCGTCACTTAGGTACCATGAGTTGAGATCTACCGAGCAGATAGATAATACATAGAATCATAAAAAAAATATAAGGACTCTTTTTCACTTAGAATTTTCTTATAAAAATAACTTACCTATCTGCCTTCTTAGCACCTCCCCTTCCCTAGCGTTGTATGCTGGTGGTGGATTACTGACCCTCATTAACAAACTTAATCTATTAGGATTGCAATTCTCATCAGAGTTTTCTGTGGTACTAGCGAAAGACGTCCTCGGACCTCTACTCCACGTCTGTTGGTAGGAACTTTCTGTGATTACTGTGTTACATCTATTGTTAGTATGAGGAACATATTGCTCTGGCGACCAGTCGAACACAAAAGTATGACTATAGTTCTGAGTGTAAGCTGTAGGAGTCCCTGATGGCGTTGGAGGTGTTGTTGTTACGTAAGGACTCAGATCCTGGTGACAAACGTCAGGAACTTTTTGCAATGCAGATTCGGACCATGTAGGACTGGGATTCCATTGGTCCATCTCTGTTTCGGCTATGTTAAAGTTCTTAGATCCAGGCCGTCTGCTCGCTATCGACCCCGCGGACACTGCCACCAATGTGTCTCCAGACGACACCGTCGAAGGAGTACAGCGAGGTGAAATACTGACTGGAGTGTTTGACTTTTCATCAGAGCTTTTTCCTTTCCGTTTAGCATTAGGCTGAATCCTGGTATCCTCTATCTGAATACTGTGGTACCTGGAACAGAAATCTGAAGTTAAACATGCGGAATAACTAACTTGACACCTGCTTGGGTGGTCACGGACGAAAAAACTGGACAAAGGCTAACATTCGTCCGCATTCCTATTTACGAGTACCGATATGATCGACACTCAAGGTTTCATCAGAAGATGGCTTTGCACACAATTCGGCAATTAAATTCTAATTATGTCAGACCCGGAAATCAATTGCGAGTTCATCAAGTTTGTTACCTATTTTCCTGTAAAGAGACTGAGTAGTCGACAGGTCCATTGTCTGGTCGTTCATAGGCGTAGTGCATGGGAGCCAGGTGCGGTGGAACGTGGGGAATGTGTGGTTGTAGACCAGGATTTGGCATCATGACTGGCTGGTTTCCGTTGATGCAGACTGGGGGTGTTGGCGTGTACTGCATGGTCGGAGGGTACACTGGAACGTCAGGCGGTGGAGGCCCGTACATCCTCGTAGCTGCTTCGTAAGCCAGGCCATAGTGGAGCTTGGATTGAACCGCGTAATAGTGGTACAACCACGGGTTGGCCTTCATCACTGTTGCTTCTTGTTCACTGTTGACAAAACAGCTTAAGTTAGTTACAACCATGGACGATCGTTCGTTAAAAGTATCTTAGTACCTACTTACTGTAGCTTACTAAGTAAGATGAGCAGAGATTTTGTGTTCAGTTACTTAAATGAAACTTAAGTAAAATGATGTCGTATACAGCAGTTATGCGAGTGTATTATCATTCTACTTTATGTTGTTTGACCGCTAATAGCGATTTAAATAACTTTTAATTGGTAATAGCATATTACAACAAAGAATCCGCGACATTGTTACAAGGTTTCGCCATTACCACGAACAGAGAATGGGGTGTAATAAAGTTTAATGTTTACATTTACTCAGGGAAACCTACAATAAGTGGTTACTATGCGGAGACGATATTAGTGTCTTCTCTATTTAGCATTCAATTGAATTGAGTATGTATTTTTACAATACTTTATTTAGTTTGGGGGCTGTATCATCGCGCGAAGGCGAACATAATATGAAAAAGATCGTACCTACTAAAAAATAATTTTACGACGAAAGGAAGACCAAATTTTTTTTGAAGGTTGGTAAAAAAACGGTGAAGTCAAGTTTCTAAGTAAAATCTGTTTTTTTTTGCATATAAACATAAAAACATAAACGCTTTTACACTCACAGCCCCACACACTAAGTTCAAAGACTTGTATCGTGGGTACCGGAAACATTCACATCACACACACATTACACCCAGAACCAGAAGCACAAATATCCCTTGGGAAGGGATTTGTGCTTCTGCCGGGAATCGAACGCAGGACCCACGGCGCAAAGGGCGGGCACTTGCCCTCTGTCGTATATAATGTTAGGTACTTCTAAAAAGATTTCTAGATCCCCTAACTAAAACTGATCGCTGAAGAAATCTTTTATATATATTTTGACTCTCGGTATCATACATTTGATGAAGGAATGGGCAGATATACGTCAATGAGAGCACCTTTTTTAACCAGATATGTACAATTATCACCCTTACAGTTTCGCACATAAAGGCGCATATCGCGTAAATTATAACGAGGTGGTTATGCAAGGTCACGCGTGGTAATCTTAAATTTTTTATAGTATTATTAAAATTTCGTGAAAGACCGCGAGCGAGATCTGAAAAAGTCATTCGTCTAGTAAATATACGTATATGAAATAACTTACAGTGTTTTGATATAAAATGGCGGAACAAAATGGTTACAAAAATACAAATTGATGTTATTTACAGATTGAAGTCATTTGAGATTTGATATTCTGTTCGTTTATTTTTTTATTTTTATTTTTTTTATTTGTGACAGGCTAGTGTTTGACCACTATCTCACCTGATGGTAAGTGACGATGTGATCGAAGCTGGTAAACACACTAGACCTGGAATACGCAGGCTCTCAAGGATAACTGCCGGAACACCGTATTTGGCTTGGCGGCAGACTTTCAACTTGATGGTGGTTAGCTACTTTGGTAGCAAGCCAGGCGAGCAACTCACAAAATGCTCTACCACCTCTCAAATGTCACCTGATTAGCACCACCCGGGGACCACGTGTAGGGAGTCAGACTTAAGGGGTATCCTCCTACGGACGTGGGTGACTCAGCCCCCAAAAGTTCTAAACGTTATGAATATTCTAAAAAGAAGGCGTCATTTATCATATCACACCGATTCCGAATAGGTGCGTTTCAGGAGATATTTTGGTATCACCTCCTTAAGACCTACACATTGGTTAGTTCGCTGTTCACATTAACCTTACGATTCTACATTTCTACAGGTTATTCCACACTACAAAGAGTACATTAGCACAAACCGCGATAAGTGCAAGGTGCCTGCGCGTATTGAATTTGTACCCGATGTAACCTTTAGCTGAGTCGGGGTAACCTTTAGATAGTGGATGCGGGAAATGTCACATAGTTGGACTCAACCCTGGACCTACATTTGTACTGTGAGGAGGAAAACTTAAGCTTACAATGATGCGCAATGACATCGCAATGCTTCGGTTACCATTCAGTGAGGCGGTGGTCAAAAGGTTGCCAATATAGAATAAAAAAAACAGGCCAAGTGCGAGTCGGACCCGCGCACGAAAGGTTCCGTACCAATATATATAAAAATGGCAAAAAATCATGTCTGTTGAATGGGAGCCCCCCTGAAATATTTGTTTTATTTTAATTTAATTATTTATTTTTAAAATGAATATACTTATAACTAAATATTCTGTGAATATTTCAAGCGTCTTCGGAACTGAATTTTGCCTTTATATAAAGGCAACATTCCGTTTTAAAGCTCGCGTAGTTAATTAATTTTTAGATTGAATAAGAAAGCGACTACGAAATATTTTTCTGTTCAGTAAAGCGACTAGGAAATATTTTTCAGTATCCCACAGATTCATTGTCATTTTTGTTTCCATACTTAGTGCTATTTCTAATATTCAGCTTCTAAGAAAAAACTATAGAACTCTATACACTCTCTCTGACTGTACATCGAAGTTTAGATAAGTTGGACAAATCGATGTAGCCTGTAACATTTCGCATGCGATATCAGCTGACCGAGAATAAAGGGCGCGAGGACAGCGACTGAATTGGTTGTAGGTAGGTACATAGGTTAACACATGTTGTGGCTGATAACTTGAAGTACCTGTGGTTGTGGTGATGCTTACTTGTGATAAACTTTGAGTCGTCAATTAACAAGACAAGTTCAAAAACTAAAACCTAACTTATAGTTTAAGAAAATTATCATGTTCTACGTTATAATTTATTAGATAATTGTTATATAAATATGATGGTGATGGAATTTTAGAGCTCTTTTCAACCGACTTCAAAAAAGGGGGTTCTCAATTCGACTGTATGTTTTTTTTTGTGTGTGCATGTTACGCGATGTCTCCGCCAATTATGAATCGAATTTGATGTTTTTTTTTGTTTGGTAGAGTATACTTCAGAGGTGGTCCCATGTAAATTTTATAGAAATTGGTCAAGCTAAAACCGAAATACCTATAAGCGATGAAGTTGGTTTTTTAAGCTTTGCTTGCGTTTCAATTATTTTATTTGACACTACTTACTTTAATGAAGCATCAAGGCCGCCATATTGTTATTATTATATAATATTTATAAGAAATCTTAGCCTATGACAGCTATAGAATTAAGATAACTATAACGATATCCTATTATACGTTACAATCAGTTTATTCATTTGGATGCTGTTTGCGAAACGAAAGAACATAGGTATACTTACAGGGTTATTTGTAAAATACCAAAAAGCCCTCATATCTTGTTGTTATTTTTGATCTAACCCTTAAAAAGTAAACTCAAAACGTTAAAAAAATCTCTTGAAAAGTTATGCCAACGTTTCGGTAGCAGCAGGGTCGACATGTACGGGGACTTTGGCACAGTGGGAAAAATGTTTCAACGTCCCCGGGGAAGAGATTTTACTATTTATTACGTAGGTATCTTTCAGTGTGATATATTGCTACGGTTACTGACCATCTTCTTCTCTTCAACTTGTAACATTACACATGATGCAGTGATCCACAACAAATTGTCAACGTGTCTACTTCCCACGACATGTCCGACAGACTCATGCGCTCATTTCAGGGCTGCCAGATAAAGTGCGGCATTCCTCCAGTCCAATTTTTTTAACTAGATCAGTCCAGCAGGTTAGTATATTTTAGAAATCACCTTAATTAATACCCAGTAAATATAATAAAATTGCGATATAATTATTGCCACCATTACCGACCATCTTCCACTGTTGAACATGTTACATTACGCAGTAAGCACGATGCAGTGAACTACACCAAATTGTCAACGTGTTTACCTTCCACGGCCGCTCATTCCAGAGGTGCCACAGAAGGTGCGGCAATCTTCCAATTCGAGACTGATTTTTTCTTTAAAAAGATCCGACCAGTATGTATCCTGTTAAAGGTTACAAAAAAACAGGATTCTTTTGGTTTATATAAACATAAACATAAATACTTTCATACTCACAGCCTCACACTAAGTCCGATGACTTGTGTCGTGGGTGCCGGAAACATTCACATCACACACACAATCACAGCCAGAACCAGAAACACAAATTTTCTTTGGGGAGAAAACTTAGACCCTGCTTAGATGGCGAACGCCACTCAACTAAGCCAATATCAGTATAAGTGTGATGGCCACTGTTACTGACCATCTTCTACTGTTTAATTTGTAACATTACACTGTACACATGATGCAGTGAACGACAACAAATTGTCAACGTGTCTACCTCCCACGTCATGTCCGAAAGATTTATGCGCTCATTCCAGGGCTGCCACAGAAGGTGCAGCTTTAAATGGCGACTAGCATTCATTTATAATGCAGAATAATACTGATAACGCAACGCCTGAACAATAATTGTTGAACTTTGACTACTAGGTCTTTCAATGGTAATTGAAAGTTGGAAGCTATTTTGAGTTTATGAGACAGTGCTATTAAAGATAGATTTAGCATTTAAATCTAAGGATCAAAGTTCCCATTAGCTACTGAGCATTACATTAGGTATAGGTACATATCGTAAGTTTAAATAAGTTTTTGTGTTACATAGATAGATAAACTCTTTATTGAACACCATATTTGTGACAATACAGATAGAAAATAATGACTAACAAAATAAGTGTAACAATGGGCGGCCTTATCGCTAAAAGCGATCTTTTCCAGACAACCTTTGGATGGAGAGGAATTACGCAACACAGTTGGACGTCGGTGTTTTAATATAACAAAATTCAGAAAGGTGCAAGATTAATAAAAAAAAATTAATTTATAATATAACAATTAAAATACATTATTATATTTGTGTTATATGCCATTCTTATATTATTAAACTATTTTCGTTTATTACCTAATTTAATTTATTCCTTAGCGAATTCTATATGATAGATATAGAAGGTAATCCTACTAATATCTATTATAAATCCGAAAGTTTGTGTGTAAGTGTGTAAGTATATTTGTTCCCTCTGCACGCTTTAACTGCTGATTTGGATTAAATTTGGAATGTACATAGCTTATACCTAGGATTAACACATAGGCTACTTTTTAACTTGATAATACTGGGCGATGCCGCGGGGCACTACTAGTAAGCTATATAGCCCACTGGGGTTAATCGCGTTAAAATATTAGCCCATGTCGTAATCCATTGCTTAGAGTGTCAACAAACTATTATCCATACCCAAACTGCTTGCAGTTCTATCTTGACAGTAGTTACCTATATCTCGTTACAAAGATATGTTCAGAGTCACACTCACACAGAATAGTCCGGTCAAATTAGGATCCAGAGTGGAAGTAATTAGGGAAGTGGTAAATTCTTGTGGAATCTTTAGATAACATGAATTTTAGTCTCACCCGGTTCCTCCCGGTAGTATTTAACACCTGTTCCGTACACGATAGGAACGGTGCGAACCGGGGTGAGACTACTAGTCATGTTATGTTAACCACTAGCAAAACTTGAAAACGACCGGTTTATCTTCGGAACCCTTGATCAGATTAAATGAATTGAATAGGTACGCATTATTGAGGATAATTCAAAACTACTGGTGAAAACAGTCTTGATTAAATTTAAATGAGATCACATAGGAAGCACCAGCTGTTAAACAAAAAATAATAAGCAAAGCTATGAGGTAACAAATATAAAAAAATTTCAGTCGAATTGAGAAGTTCCTCTCAACCCTACAGAACCTGCGCGGACGCACAAATTGGCCTCTTTGTGGGAAACCTAGAACGTACGGATACAATATTTCCATTAAGTCGGTTATGCATAACAAACGCCGGATTACCGAACAAAAAATCCAACTAGAATGCTGGGGAACCTTGAAAATTATCTCCATCTAGGATACGTCTGAGTAAACCTCTAGACACTGGCCTAATAAGGCATGTTGGACGTGGTTTATTCGTCTGGACTGATAGGTACGAGATTTTTGATAGCTTACGCTCTACCAATTATTCTCTATGGAGATCTGCGAGATATAAATGTCATTTTAAATTCGTAATTACTGTTTCAGGATTGATGGTACATAGATTTACTAAAAGGCGACTAACTATATAAACACAGACGATTTCATACTCACGGTCCTACACTAAGTTCGATGATTTTTGTCGTTGTTGTCGGAAACATTTACATCACACAGCAATCAGACAAATTTGTGTTCCCGCTGGAAATCGAACCCGATAGCCCTGCTTGGAAGGTGAACGCTCACCCAACTAAGCCAACGGGCAGTTCAGTGAAAGCTCACAGGCCCAAAGCCAAAGTCTTGTGTCTTGAGTACCGGAAATCAAATACACAATCAGAGCCAGAACCAGAAACAAAAATTTCCGTTGGGGAGCAGACTTGTGTTTCTGTCGGGATTTTGTGTTCCCCTCATACATACACTATTACCATCACCATTTATTAGTTTTGCTTAAGTGTGTTCGTGTTTTTTTTTCTCTATTTAAAGCTAATTAGAATAACGCTTTTACAATTAGTGCTTTGATATGAAACGTCATATTGAATATGTCTATATTAAAACATTAAATACATTGAAAAGGCAATAAACATAAACATAAACGCTTTCACACTCACAGCCCCACACTTACTTCGATAACTTGTATCGTGGGTGCCGGAAACATTCAAATTAGACACACAATCACAACCAGAACTGGAAACACAATTTTTCCTTGGGGAGAAAACTTGTGTTTCCACCGGGAATCGAACCCGATACCCCTGCTTAGAAGGCGAACGCTCATCCAACTAAGCCAACGGGCAGTTTGAATGCAATGAAAATATAGTGAAAAACCTCTAGGTACATAATTTTGATTTGTACATAATATTACATTAAAGTAAACAAACTTTATCAGTCCCTCTGTAAGTGCGTACAATGAGTGCTAAGTGAGTAGAGTGCACAAGAGCCAACTTTAAACTTAACAAATGACTCAATCAAATGTAACAATGAGCTTGTAACTTATAAGCTGAAGGAGTTTATTCCCGCCACGATATTAGGATACCTACTAATTCTTCATTACTATCTATATATACGCTAAATATGGTATAACTTGGAAGATAATAGTGCACCCGTTCTATCCAAAAAATAGCTTAGGTATTTTTTTTGTAAGTTATACAAGCGGGGGTTTTGCCGGGAAAGCGAAAAAATTACGTTGTTGAATTTTGTATATTTTTTTGTATATTCTTCGAGCGTTATTGTGTAATAATGGTGGATTATTAACCGTTAGTACTTAGTAAATGTGCATAAGTGTAGGAAAATCATTCGAAATTGAAAAATGTGATTTTTTTCTATGTATATCTCCTTGTCTAAGGTTTCGGCAAGGTGTTTTTATTAATCAATATATTTTAAGAGCGGCGTGCGCATTTAACCTAGATTTTGTCTACTCGAAAACTTGGTGAATTCGTTCATAACTTACACTCCACATCACAGACAAAAGCCTCAAGTATCAACTGCCACCACCCTTTGTGCCACAGATTGTTAGGTCAACTAGACTGTCACCCACTCGGCCTGCATCATAAGACCTGAATGGGAGTGCATTCAAATTCATTTAGATATGCTATCTTGGGTCTAACACCGCCTACCTGTAAATAGCATAAACATAGCGCATAGTTAAGTACTAACTTAGAACTTAAGAGACTATTTTCAGACGTTGCTTACTTATAGATTTTTTTGCATTCACACGCACAGCCCTTCATTAAGCACACAATGACTTATATCGTGGGAGCAGGAAACATTTGTATCACTGACACAATCACACCCAGAACCAGAAGCATTTAAAGAAGGAATCACATATTTTTAATAGTGTAGTTTGCTCATAATATTTTTGTTAAATATTTCACTGTTTCTTTTTTTATGTAAATATATATACATTTATATATTATATTATTTAAGCTTATTTTATGTATTTATTTGTTATTTATTATATTTTTATATAGGGATCTCAAATAATCCTGTATACAAATAGTTTACTTTTTTTAGTTTTTTTACCCACATATGACATAACTTACACTTGTCATAGTATCACTTTTTGTCGACCACGCCTTGGCTTGTATGTGGTGATGAGAAAACAAATAGACAACACAACTTTATATATATATAATTCTTCTGTAAGTGTGTATGTGATTTAACCCCCTCCTAAACATGTGGTTTACGGTGGATTTAAGAATGGTTTAGATATATACCATGTTGAATATAAGCAGAATAAATATTATTTTATTTCATGAAAATAATATATACAAAAAAAAACATTTTCTCACGGACAGGAAATACGTCACTTGAATTTAAAGTACTAGTCAAACATAAACATTAAGGAGGCAATAATTTAGTCGATAAGTTTTAGTATGGCATGAAAGTACTAGGCAACCATAAACTTGAAAGAGGAAACATGCTTTTTTGTTTACGTGACATTACAGCGCATGTAGGTAAAGCTAGACTTACTAAAATTCTACATTTACTAAGAACTACTTTAGACAACTTCAACCTCTTATCAGGCCCAAAGCAAATTCGTACCAACAAATAGGGTCTTTCATACCAGACAGCAAGCCATAATGATTTTGTTAACACCGATTAATATCTGTTGCCCCTAATCTGACCGTACGTACCAAATGCGGTATTCGATTCAAAGTTCCAATCCCCAGACAATAGAAAGTAAGGGAACGGAGCACTAGGTGTGCAATACTGCCCATTTGTTAGCCAACTGGCTATGTAAATGTAAAATGCAAAAGATAGGGTCAAATGACGAAATAAAATGGAATAAGTTGGGCGTATAGTGTCGGGTTTGCGGAAGGACGCGGTAGAACGCGTAGACTATATAAGTATACTAGCGATTCGCCCTGGCTTCGCCTGGGTGATAAATGAAGAACCACTCGCCGATTTTGTGCAAACTTCACATAAACCATCTACTAAACAGTCCGAACAAAGCCTAAACATTTGGTTTGGATAGGTGTGCCCGTTCTTGAGTTATAAAATTATAACGAAAAATGGCATTGATTATTATATAGATACATGTTATACTAGCTAGATAATTAATTATGTTAGAATCCAAGAATGTTACGTTGTGTATAAACATAGAAATAATTTAAAATAGGGATGATGCTTGAATACAAAAAAAAACTGATTTGTCCATCAGATACATTATCAAAATATATTGGACATGTATTTTATTATTTAAAAAACTAAGAGTAATTGAAAAATGTAAAGAGCGTCAAAGTTCGGAAGTGGAGGCTCGTGACGACATGCCTCAGTTAAAAATGGTACTGATGCGTGACATCACGCGGAATTAAAACTTTTTAGGTTAATTTGTTAAAACTTTTTTTTTTAATTCTTTGATTTTTGAATTTGTTTTTCAAGTACTGGATATAACGTTTATTACACGTAAGATTCAGAGTTAAATGTGACTAATAAAATAAGTAAGTTCACATTTTACGCAGTTGGATTTATTGTTTTTTTTATATTGACTGGTAGAAGTTGTTTTTTTTTAAGGGATGTGTGGATAAATAGGCGGGGCTGATTGGAGAGATTGTTTTGGCAGGTTACATTATTTGTAGGAAGAACTTGGTTGGGAGCAATACATCATTAATTCATTACATATTGTTAAATAGAAGACTTCAATATAAAATACTACGATCATTGTAATGCCCTATTTCAGGGAATAAATTTCATTTCATTTCAAGCGCATATATTCTAACAAATACATATGGATTTTCACAGGTCAGCACAGCAATTGAGATGTCAGATAGATTGCACAAATTAAGCAGAAAAAATGCACAAAATAAGTTGAAAATTGAGCAGATGCATTGCACCGTCCATAAAAAAAAAAATCGCGATTTTTCGCAAATTTCTTCCATAAAATACAGCTGGGTGTTGCCCGCTCCATCGATCAAGCGCGGCGCTTGTTAGACACCGTTTCTCACATAACAACAATAGCTCTCTGCGGGCATATTTCAAGCCATCCCGATAGCTACATCGGCCGGCAGATCGGTTCCAAGCACCGCAGACTCTATAAATCAACCTTTACAATATTTATTCTCTGGGGAATAACTGTGGGATCTCAGGAGTAAATGCAATCGAGTTCTTTAAAACTTAGTTTTTAAGCTATTGCATAGCTTCTATCGCGGGCCTTGAGCGTGGCGACCGAATCCAGAAATTCCGTAACGAAAATAACCTAACACCCCCCACTCCGACCGGCACAGCGGTGATACTTTTTGCCATCTATCGATGAATAGCAGAACTTTTAATGACTTTTTGAAATATCACGCTTGTCTCTTTAGTTCAGCAACTTGCCTCTAGGTGGCAGGAAAAAAAATACTGCATAAATAAAATAAATAAATAATTATAATTGCATAAGTTGATAAAAAATGCTATGCAATAGCTTTACCGCGGCAGTCCCCGAGTGCCACACGTCTTTTTTTTTTATCTAAACAACATTAGCTAAAACCCCTGTCAATACATGGTCTGACAGCTTAGTCCACTCGATTGGCCGATGTGAATTTATTTTTCCTAATAGTCCTGTAGTCAGGCAGTAGACCTTCCCGACAATTTATAAGAAAAGGTCATGTGACATATAACTACCAAACAAAATATTATCATCACCATAAAAAACATTGCCCGTTGGCTTAGTTGGCTGAGCGTTCGCCTTCTAAGCAGGGGCCTACCTATCGGGTTCGATTCCCAGCGGGAACACAAGTTTTCTCCCCAAGGAAAATTTGTGTTTCTGGCTCAGGTTGTGATTGTGTGTGTATAATTTGAATGTTTCCTGCACCTACGACACAAGTCATCGAACTTAGTGTGCGGCTGTGAGTGTGAAAGCGTTTATATTTAGGATTTAACAATTTCACTTACCTACATGCGGAATCGACTGATGAAGGAGCACCGACTGTTCCGAAACTAGTCTTGCAACAACGAGATACCTACCTTGAATGAAATTATTAATACCAATGACATTTTTTCTTTCCAAAATGACTACTCTAAGACTAAATCTATACAGTACAAGTCGAACAGAACCTCATTCGCACTCCTCGATCCACGACCTATGGTAAGGGTCGTGTTTACGGCAAGGGAGTAAGTCCCCGTCATCCACTATTGATATCTCAATGGGGAAGTCTGTAAGTGACCGCGTTAAGTTATAGCCGGTAATTTTTCAAAGTCCGGCGCGCCGTGGGTCCGCTGTGCTATCCGGCTTAATAGTGGACTTGAGCCAATTAGTAGGCGAGTGGTTTGTTTTTAAACGGCTTGCGCGAGTTGTTGGGCCGTTTAGGTTAGTTCCTGGTGATCGAAGGGCTAGTTTTGGTTGTTGGAGACTAATTGGAGATATTTCAACCGTTTGGGAGAACTTGCGAAAGTTAATGCTAATATTAATTTGATTTATTCTAAACATTAGAGGCTTGGATAGCTTAGAGGATATAGGGGTAAAGCATGACACGCCGCGGGTTCAAGTCTCGCAAGTCGTGCTAAGTAATTCGGCCGCATCATCACTTTCCATCAGGTGAGATAGTGGTCAAATGCTTGCCTATTCAACATAAAAAAAAAGTTACAAAAAAATAATACAAACTATTATTAATATTGCCCCAAACATAACATTATATAATTATTAATAATTATATAATAATTATTAATAATTATATAAGGTATAGACTTTTTATCATCGACTATATGGAGGTAAACTCCACAAGCGCTTTATATTGACTACATAATATATATACACCTTAAATCTGATTAAGGTTTTGAAGATAAAGCGGTGTAGTCGGTTTTTTAATGTTGGTTAGTAATATAAACACTTTTACGTCAGAAACATTGCGAATATTATGATGGGAAATGGCGCCAATTTCTTTTTTTTTTTACTTCTAGAGTACCTCTTACAAAGTGCCCTATTATAATTACAATCTAGCCAAACTATGGCTAATCAGTAATTTAACTTTAACTTAAACATTGCTAAACTAAGAATTGTGTAAGTGTCCATTAACACTTTTCTTATTGTCTCTATTTAAGGGTAAGACACTTTGTTCATGTGTTCTTTTGCAGCACTCTCACTATATATTACACTGATATAGATAGATAGATAAACTCTTTATTGAACACCTTAATTAAGACAAGAAACAAAACAAAATAATTATTTACAAAAAAAAAAAGTGTAACAATAGGCGGTCTTATCGCTAAAAGCGTTCTCTTCCAGACAACCTTTGGATGGCGCGGAATTACGCAATAGAGTTTTGTTGATATATACTAACATTGCACAATGGCGCCGATATAGCATTAATGATGTGATTGTTTATTAATAGACATTTAATCACTGCTAACGTGGGTATGGCCAGTAATAATAATTTTATAGTATTACCTATAATTATGGTTATCGAACAGTAATCTAAGTAATACAACTCTAAGACTTATTATATATACCATTATTAGGTACTATATGACCTGGAAGTCTTTAAATAGACTCCGTACTCAGGTCGGTCGGAGCAAGGATAACATGGTCAAGTGGGGATTCTCAGAAGACAACAATATAGCCTGTCTGTGCGCAGCAGATCAAACTATGGCACATCTTATCTCATGCCCTGCGTGTCCTGTTACCTGCTCGCAACAAGAGCTCATGGACGCTGCACCAAATGCAGTTCGGGTAGCTGAGTTCTTAAAACATTGAACATTATTGATATCTTTCAATATTGATCTAGAGCACAAGAATGGCTACGTTTGTATACACGTATACAAAAATAATTAGGAGATCCATAAAGTCAATCAAAAGCCTTTTAAGCTTCCTTTAATTCTGTGAAACTATTATATTTAAAAAAGTTAGATGAAACCTGCAATCAATTCATCATCATCATCTCAGCCTTAAGAAGTCCACAGTTATCAGTTAAAGATCTCCAAAAAGAACGGTTGTTAGCGGCCTGCATATCCGTCCACCTTGTGGGCGGTCTTCCGACACTGCGCTTGTCAATCCGTCAGTCGATTATATGTATCAATAACCACCCTACGTTCGAAATCGCGTGATTCGATGTATCGAAAATCCATCATCCACTTTGCATAAGAGTCCTACCACTACAACATTTAATCTTAGCTTTTAGCTTCAACCCATTTTTTTATAGCCCCACACTAAGTTCGATAACTTGTTTCGTGGTTGCCGGAAACATTCACATCAGACAAACAATCACATCGAGAACTAGAAACAAACATATCCCTTGGGGAGAAAAATTGTGTTCCCACCGGGAATCGGACCCGATTACCCCTGCTTAGAAGGTGGACCTTCCTAAGCTAAAGCGAAGAAAACAGGTCTCATACCCAACAAATATACATAACATTGTGATTAGTGGCCACTCTATTAACAGCTCTATTTACATTACTTAGTTATGATTATTGCGTGTTTCAGATCAATTTGCAATGTGTTAATCCAGTTGTTCTAGTAATTAAACACCAGACAACCGCTGTCACGTAAAGGGAATAAAATGAATGGGCAATTTTAGCTTCTCAAGTAGCCTAAAACATAAATTAAGTTAATTACTGGTTGTGACATAACTTGCGTAAATGGAGGAATCAAGTTGTGAAGATTTATGATATAACTAGAAAACCCCGCTGTTTTACCCGCCTAAGTCCCGAACCCGCGGAATTCCCGGGGCAAGATAGTGACTGCTAGCGCGACCCTATCTTGCCCCACCTCGGCGAGGGACTGCTCACGGAGGGGTTTTTAGTGGGTTCGAGCCCCACACACCCCCTTCCTTCACCCTGGGAGGAAAGGGAAGTGGTAGGCAATTTCGCCCCCACAAAAAAAAAGGGTGTCAGCTACCTCCATACGTAATTTCATCTCTCTCGGTCTAACTATCACGGTTCATGAGATACAGCCTGGTGACAGACAGACAGATGGACGGACAGCGGAGTCTTAGTAATAGAGTCGTGTTTTACCCATTGGGTACGGAACCCTAAAAAACGAAGACACAACTTGATTGAAAAGAGTATAACTTGGTAATCCAGAATTATACCTGATTTGATTGGACATATAGCCACAGCAAAAGGGTACAGAAACACCTTTGTTCCGATCTGGTAAAACTAAAGTAATAACGCTAAAGTTTAGAAGCAGTCGCTCTATCCCACATACCTTAACACCTGATTGGTGCATACAATCACAGGCCGCTGTGAGTTCTCCAGGTTGTCTTTGAGCTGCATCACTGCATGGACCCAGAGGAACTGCCCCGACCGCCGCTGCAACCGCAGTAGAGCGATGCAGGAGCGCTCTTGCTCCGATTGGGTAACTGTTGATCAAAGATAAATAAATTTTCGCTTTGGTAATCGTCGCAGAATATGAAATCACTGTATTTTTAAAGTAATATAGATAATAACTAGTTGTTCCCCGCGGCCTCGCCCGTGTGTATAAAAAAGCATTATTTATCGTATCGAATTGTGAATTTTAACGATTCTTGTATCTTGAATCTTAACACACAAAAATTTCATCAGCATCGGTCCCAAGAGGAGTTAAGTCCCATACACAAGTACAAAAGAATTATATATATATATACCCATTGAACTGCTTATTGGCTTAGTTAGGTGAGCGTTCGCCTTCTAAGCAGGGGTATCGGGTTCGATTCCCTGCGGGATCCCTGGTTCTGGTTGTGATTGTGTGTGTGATGTGAATGTTTCCGGCACCTACGACACAAATCATCGAACATAGTGTGGGACTGTGAGTGTGAAAGCGTTTATGTTTAAAAAAATACAGTGTTATAGAGTAGTTGTTCCCCGAGGCTTCCCCGCGTAAATTAAAAAAACAAATATTGTTTAATGAATCGAATTGCAAATCTAAATCATTCTTGAATCTACCTAAACACACAAAAAATGTCATCAAAATCTGTCCAGGCGTTAATAGGTGAAGTCCAGTCAGATACACACGTGAAGAAAAATTATATGTAAAGAGATGTAAATACACAATATTTTTTTATACCTCCGCTACAAGTCCAAGTCCATCAACTTAAAGGAGTAGGGCTATGAGTGTGAATGCATTCATGTTTTGTTCTCTGAATGAAACGCTAAAACTTTATTTTTCTATGGAAGTCGAAATTGTAAACAAATTGAACAACAAATCCACGGCGCTTGTTCCAACTAATTAAACAGACAATAATAAATACAGTACTATTTGTACCAAATAAACACTTTAATAATCGTCGTCTATTAACGTAATTACCGTGACTTAGCCACCGATAGTCGTAAATGAGAAAACCTTTGCCTATTCTATACCATAACACCAAATATATAAAGTCGTCAATTGCAATGATTTCAATTTGACAAAACTGTGATAAGTCTTCACACCTCCTTGTTTGGTGAGGTGTATCATAGGCACCCTTATAAGGTAGTCGAATCAACGACCATCTAATCATAGATGGTTAGTTTGTTTGTTAGATGATAAGGTTATGGTATATGTGAGTTAACTAAGCTCATGATTGAAGGTAAACAAGTTACGTAGAGAGAGTTCGGTGCAAACGACTAGTTAAAATGCGATCAGGTTTGGGTAATTTTAATCGTGGTTATTTTGATTGTGACGTCACAGTCCACGGCCCAAAAACTACCGTGAAAGGAAGTTGACTGGTCATTGACATCAAAAACGCAGACGCTGACGTCAAAAATCAGTTAATGGAGTGCGCGTAGCTAATTTGAAAACAAATAAAATTTTTTTTTTTTACTTTCTTTTTGACTGTGCACTACTAACTAATGACGGTATATAAAATTTCAATAGGTACATGCAATACAGCTGTGATAAAGTTCTTATAATATACAATTGCATACTAAGTCTTCTCAACGAATGAGTGTCAGATAAAAAAAGTTCACTTTTACGCTGTCGGGTTTTTTTATTTTTTATAATATTGACTTGTTTATTAAGTATATGCCTTTAAGAACCTAGTTACCTTGTTAGAATATGGTTAGTTTAAGATCACCAGCTGCATTTTAATGCAAACAAAGTATAATTTACAAATACTTAAATGCAATATACATGTCCAGCTGTCAATATCTCGACATGATACCTGATTTATTAACAACCAATACAATGGTATAATTAATATATCCCATACATAAATTATGTAATCAAATAAATACTTCACCTTTGACAACGGTAAGGTAACTGTTTCTAATCGGATCTTGAAAGGTGTGGGCATTACTTTTTCATCTGTCGATGATTTTTAACCCCCGCAGAAAGATAGTTTTTTAATGGTTGAGAGACGTGATGAGCAAGTCGCTCGCCTGGTGGTAAGCGTCACTTTTTCCCATTACAGTTTAGAAGCCCAAATCCTGCGAGGTAAAACACTGTGCTCGTCACCCCGACATATTATATTTTAAATCTCTTTAAGCCCTAATTCTAGCGTTATTTTATGGAAACATTTGGGTGTCTTCAAGTCTAGAGTGAATAGATACCTTCTAGGCAAGCATGTTTCATCTATGGCCGCATCGTCACTTTCTATCAGGTGAGATAGAGGTCAAATGTTTGCCTTACTTGCATAAAAAAATACAGTAATTTTGCACGCTACTGCTTGGCGGCTGAATGTTTGGTAATGGTGTGTATGTAGGTGTTTATATACTCGAAGGATAAAGAGTATTTTAACGGATACATTTCGGAGAGTGTTTTATGAATTACACGATCTAATTCTTCCATTACCATTCCATCATAGGACCACCAGAGTGCATTGAGTCACCGATATATAGTGGAACTCAAATGAGCACGAAGGGTTTTGCTGATTTTTACGAAGCGTTTTTAAACAAATTCAAATACACTCTGTTGCTATGGGCCCAGCGTTTCAGCCACAAATGGCACAAATATAAAACCTTTGTTAGGTTTTGAATACCAGCACTGTTTGAGAGATTCAGCAGCAGCAACCATAGCCGTACCACTAGCTTGTCGCGTGGTTTTAGGAATATCGGATTGAGTGCCAAAGTGTCAAAACACGTGGCATACCACACTAAAGGCCGACCCATCTTCCAATGAATGAGTGTTATACCTTCGGGTCTTTTTCAATTAATTGCCATCAAGCCAATTAGATTGAACAGTGAATAAGGAATTATATATGTTGTTTATTATATACTTAAAATACTTAAATGTGTCACATATTGAATTGATGAATAGGGAGGAGAATCTCTTAGTTCTTATGGTTACCTACCCATACTTTCAAGAACCTACGCCTTTCTTAAGCACTGCAAGTCAAAATCAGTTATTAACATAGGCCCCTCAAAGAGACACGCATAAAAGTTAGTGAATAATCAAATTCGCAAAATTATATGGGATTATTATACAATATGATTATATTATAATATGGGAGTCTTCAAGTGGCGAGTAAATAAGTATCTTCTAGGCAAGCGTGCTCCATCGTCGACCACATCATCGCATACCATCAGGTGAGATAGTGGTCAAACGCTTGTCTATGAAGAATAACAAAAAAAATAATTACAGCCTACTCGAGAAGAACCTGGCAGGAAACTCGGCGGCGAATTTTCACTTTCTTTTTAATTCTTAAATTATTGAAATGATTCTTAAAATTACTAAAGCAAGAATTATATTAACCTAGGTATTTATATTATATAGTCGCCTAAAAGAGCTTTTGCAGATTGTCTTCATGCATTCTTGTTAATAATGTAGTCATTTGTTTTATAATAAGCTAAGTTGTATGCATACTCTACTTTACGTAGTTCCTTAATGGTATGCTCTACCATTGACCATTAAATAGGCATTCTAACAGCTGGTAGGTGGCCAGGACATCCGTGAGCCACAATGTATTCATAAAATGTAGATTTAACTTGGATAAACCCACGGGTGCTTAGTGTAACTTGATGCGAAGTGGAATAACTTAGCTGGATTGTTTTTGTGGGTCACTTGAAACTTAATTTATATACAGTAAGAATTTTTTTTTCTGAGATTATGCGTTTTCCAGATCTCTCGAATGTATTACTGACAAGTGAGATAGTTGTCTAACGCTAGCCTATCAGAGCTAAAAAAGAGCCTGAGCTGTCTTCGAAGAGCTGTTATGGAAAACCCGGTTGGTACCTCTTGGGACTCCTTTCTTCATATAGATAGATAGATAGATAACTCTTTATTGTACACCAGAAATAGAGGAAAATACATTAAAGACATTAAAACGAACTTAGGCTAGTACAATAAGTATTATGTTTCCCGATTCCGATGATTTCCGGTTTCCGATTGAGCTGATATTTTGCATGCATATGTAAATCGGAAGGCAATGCAATATGTATCATCAGAACATGGAGCTAATCTGATGATGAAGCCGGAAGATGGCCATAGTAGTGTAACCGATAAAAGACCGACAGAATTGCTAACGTCTAATTCTAATGAAATCATTAAAATTCATACCTTGTTAGCTTAACTACCAAACCCCGTCCCACAACGCTTGTCATACTACTTACAACTTACAAAACTTAGCAACAACTTACAAAACTAAGCTACAAAATGCAGAACCACTGTCTAATAAAACTTGTGATATTCTTATCTGGACAGAATCGGTCATAAATTCATAAAGCTCTTTGACAAAGAATTTAAATTAATTTTAATATCTCCATAGTTTATCTTTAGTTTAATAGAAAATCTTAGTTTAATTTAATTGAAATAATGCGACAGTCATCTCAGTTGCAGCCGAGTTATGCTCATTGAGTTTGAGAGGTGGAATTCATTTAAATTAAAATTTAGTTAATGTTTATGTTTGTTAATCTAATGTATAGTTAAACTACTTACCTAATACAAAAAGTCATTGGTCGGCAGTGTGCCCAAAATGCTGGCTGCGTTACCATATATATATATATGTATAGTTTTAAGTAACGTGCAGACTTATCAATACAATACAATACAATACAAAATTCTTTATTGTACACCAAAAAACAAAAAGATACAAACTTAAAACTACGAAATTAATATTATAAGGCAGTACAATGGGCGGTCTTATCGCTTTCAGCGATTTCTACCAGACAACCTTTGGATGGACAGTAATTGTAGTAGTAACTGAGGTCGGTGGAGGTGTACAAATTTACATAAATATTATATGTTAAGTTAATAAACTACATAAAATAATTAAAATGATAAAAAGTACAAATAAAATACATATACTACATAAATATAGGTTATATCATATATTCAAATGGATAAGTAGTGTTTATATACTAAAGTTTTGAAAATAGGAAGAGACTTTGCGTGCCTAATAGGCACAGGCAATGCATTCCATAGACGGACAGCATGCACAGTAAAAGATCTTCCGTACATTTGAGATGCGTGAGAGGGAATTGAAAATTGGAGAGTATTCTTAACGGTGTGGCTAATTTCGATGGAGATACCGTCAAATAAAACTTGGGGGAGGCGGAACCAGTCTACTTTCGAAATCATACGCGAACTCCCAATAACTATGGTCTGAGTTTTCAGCGGATTTACTGTGATTCCAATACGTTCGTCCCGAACTGAGATATCGTACCTACGTTTTGCCTGATAAAGAAAAACTTTTAAGGTTACTTTCTTTTTTGTAGTTGTTGCTCCGCAATCTTGCATTAGACAGTAATTAATATTTTTCAAGTATAATTGAGTATTTCATAAATATCGTCGTACAGCCACAGTCAAGTAAAAAAGTCATGGTCCAGACGTAGTCAAATCATGCCCCAGTAAAGTGGTAGACTTGATTAGAACTTCTATTGGAATTTTGGAGCGAAGGCGAAAATTACGTTTTTCAACTTTGTATGATTTGCCTGCACTCATGGACGTTGACGAACTATAAATAGTTATTAATCTACCATTATTACACATTAACTAAAATAATCACAAGTTTTGAAAAATATTACACTATCGACAATGACAATTTTTTCACTTTCGCGCTAAAACTTTCCTTTCGTCTTTTTTCATAACTGAACTTTCATAACCAGCTACGAACGTGGAATTTTTATCTTGTTTGATAATCAGTTATGAAAATAGAATATTATAATAAGGTTATAATATTTTCTTATGAATAATTGCTTGATTTTTGTATTTATTGTTCAAGTATAGGATATAAAAGGTATTATATCCTATACTTAGGTATACGTTAGTTGGGTATTAATTTTTAATGTATAGCCGTTTTTGAGATAAGCCCCGGTACAAAATATAAGTAAAATATGCCTATTTGTAAAGTCTCCAGCAGCGCTGCAGCGCTGTTTAATTAAAGTAGACATTACAACAGCAACAGGTTGAATGATGCTATTTATAAAAATTCATTACGGGTATCATTTCTACGATCAAATAAAGCTCTCATACAATAGAGCAAAAAATACGGATGCCATAACGTACTAAAGGTCACCGCACACGATCGTAATAGAACCTTGTCATTACCGATTATCGAATCATTCGAATGACGACTCGATTGCAAGCCGAGTCCGATTTGAATCCCACAAATTATTCGTAACGCACTTCAATCTAGTTCCTATCCTGTTTCTATGTTTGTAAAGTTGAAATTTGTCTGATGGTGTGTACTCTAGAGTAATGAGGGTTAATGTCGGGCGGTTATTTCTGCAATCTGTTGGTTTTGTACTCGAGAACTGATTTACTAGTTGTGATTGTGGTCTTATCTGTTTGCTTGTGTGTTTAAGGTCTTATTGATAGTTGAAGCGGTAAAGCAGTAAATGTCGTGTTCTGGCAGCTATCCTTGAGATTAATTCCCCCATTTTTGGTTTATCGTGCTTACCACCCTCGACAACATCCTTAGCTGGTCGTAAAGCCTAGATATTGGTCTACCGCTACTAAAGGTATTTATTAAACGAACCCCGATAAAGCGGCCAATTGCCAATTTTTATTCGGAATTCGTAACGAAAACTAACTTTTATCCCAGTAAAACATAGCTTTCAACCGACTTGACGACCCAGTTGGCGCAGATTCCCGGCAGGAGCACACATTCCTTCCCAAGGGATATTTGTGCTTCTGGTTCTAGGTGTAATGTGTGTGTGATGTGAATGTTTCCGGCACCCACGATACAAGTCTTTGAACTTAGTTTGGGGTTGTCAGTGTGAATGCGTTTGTTTGTTTTGTTTGACTTTAAAAAAGGAGGTTATCAATTCGACTGTAATTTTTTTTTGTATTTATGTTACGCGATATCTCCGCCAATTATGAATCGATTTTGATTATTTTCTTTTGTTTGGTAGAGTATTGTTATACTTCAGAGGTAGTCCCATATAAATTTTATCGAAATCGGTCAAGCCAAAACCGAAATATAAGCGATGAAGTCGGTTTTTTAAGCTTTGCTTGCGTTTCAATTATGTCCTTCAGGGATAGTCTAGCTATCAATTACTAAGCAACATTCAGAATCGAATGAGTAGTTCCATAGATTACCTTTTACAAACAATCTTTACCTAATTATTAACCGACTTCAAAAAGGGGGGTTTTCAATTATATTGTATTTAAAAAAAAAAATTGTTTGTAACCTCTGAGCTCCGACATTTACCTACTGATTGGAAATTATAAAAAAGAAATCATGGGACTTGAGTACCTCCTCCTTTTTTGGGAAGTCGGTAAAAACGTTATATATAAGTTTAGATGAACGTTTGGAATTTGTTTTCAAACTCCATGCCTTATTGTAGTATGACGTACTACACAGTATCTTTATGTCATATCTATGTCGCAGTCCAATGATAAAAATAGTCAGTTGACTAGATACCTAGACTGTTCACATGCACAAACGCTTAAACGCTTTCACACTTGCAGCCCCAAGAAAGGCAAATGTTTGACCACTATCTCACCTGATAGTAAGTGACGATGCTGACGATCGAGCAAGTTTGCCTAGAAGATACCTATTGTGCCGTCCAAAGCAAGACGTAACTGTCATTTTTGTCAAAATTGAGTTATGTATATATCAGAAATGTATATTACTATTTAATATATGTTATGTCTTGTAGCAGATGTGTCTTAATTAAAAGTAAGATTAAGTAGATTGCGTTTGAATATTTTAAAAATAAAAAATAGGTAGATGTACGAGTAGATGCGTCTATTATTCCTGATTTCGATAATGTAACTAAATTTTGTCAAAAAATGCAGATACGTCTTTTTCCTTATGACGGCTTCATCCACTCGTGGCGTAGTGACTCCCATATTGTATTTATCAGAAAACGCAGATTTAAGTAAGGAGTTCCATTCCTTTTCGCATAATGAATGTAGAAGCAAAATAGATGCAGATCTTGAGTTTGATGCAGCACCATGTTCAGTAGACGTAATGCAATAATAATAAGTGTGAATACGAAGCTTCTAGGGAGGCAAGCTACATCTTCGGCCGAATCATCGCTATCTCTCATCAGAAGATATAGTAGTCAATGCTTGCCTTTTTCGTATTAAATCCCAAATTTTGATCATTTTTATTTTTGTTATCTCTACTGTATGGCTAATTAGTTTGGACGCTTGGATAAGTCTACACGCTACTTAAAACTATACATTAGATAAACAAACAATATTAACAAACATAAACATTAACTTAACTATAATTTAAACGAATTCCACCTCTCAAACTCAATGAGCATAATTCGGCTGCAACTGAGATGACTGTCGCATTATTTCAATTAAACTAAACTTAGATTTTCTACAAGCATACCATAAATATATGCATAATGTGTAACAGTCATCAATTAGGTGCAGCGCAGACGACAGACTATCCGTGTCGCATTTAGTCTGTAAAATAGAATCTATGCAACAATATGCAGTAACGCATAAGAAACGACGCAAATTCGATCGCACAGAAAGTGTGACGTCTTCGCTGCACCGTAGGCATCAAGTCAAATGGCTGTTTAAGCTATGTAACTGCGACATCCACATGTTTTCATTTGGCAAATTCTAGACGATCATAATCTGTCACGTTTAAAGACATTTTGTGCGTCGCAAATTCGATCGCAGAAAGTGTGTCTTTGCTGCACCGTAGGCATCAAGTCAAATGACTGTTTTAGCTATGTAACTGCGACATCCACATGTTTTCATTTGGCAAATTCTAGACGATCATAATCTGTCACGTTTAAGGCTGCGTTCACACACGACAGTCACGTTGCAACTTTCCCTAACGTGTGAGGTTGATCTACTCGACAGTACATAATCACTGTAGAACATTGTCACAGTAAATATTATGTCAGTCTGGTGCTAATGGTACTTTAGACACAATTCTGAGCCTTATCGCCCGCCTTATCCTACTAATATTATAAATCCGAAAATTTGTGTGTAAGTGTGTAAGTATGTTTGTTCCCTCTTCACGCTTTAACGGCTGAACGGATTTGGATGAAATTTGGAATGTACATAGATTATACCTAGGATTAACACATAGGCTACTTTTTAACTTGATAATAGCGGGCGAAGCCGCGGGGCACGGCTAGTTCAAAATAAATAGGCAATCTTTCTAGGTTGTCTGTGCTTATCACTTTCGGTCGACCATATTATCACTTACCAGGGTGAGAAAGCTGTCAAACGCTAGCTTATCATGCCAATTATGCCCAACGGCAGTTTAAATGCATGTATGTAGGAAAAAGTACTAGTACAAAAACAAAAAGAAAACAATATGCTTCAAACTTGGTTTAAAACACCTGTACTAATAATTAATATATTAATAATTTTTTGTCACATATTTAATAATTTTTTGTCACACAAAAGGTATATACAAGTCAATTAATAAGACAAAATATTAACAATTGATCATTATCAGAATGTAAGAAATGCAGTGAACTGTCCGCTGGCGCAGTTGGGAGCGCGTTAATCTTATAGGCAACGGGTATCGGATTCGATTCTCAATAGAAACACAGGTTTTATCCCCAAGGGAAATTTGCGTTTCTAGTTCTGGATATGATTATAATATTAAAAAACGCTTTCACACTCACAGCCCTATACTAAATTCGATGACTTGTGTCGTGGGTGCCGGAAACATTCACAACGCACACATAATCACAACCAGAACAAGAAACACAAATTATCCATGGGGTGAAAACTTGTGTTCCCGCCGGGAATCGAACCCGATACCCCTGCTTAGAAGGCGAACGCTCACCTAATTTAGCCAACGGGCAGTTCATGTGTTTATGATACAAATATTTTGGCACTCACGACACAAGTAATCGAACTTAGTGCTGTGAGAGCGAAAGCGTTTATCTTTATGTATTGAATGATAACTATATAAAATGCATTTTCATATTAATTTAATCACCAAGCCCTCTTGTAAGATATTTATCAAAGGTATCATAGACAATGCCTAAATTATTTTAGTTCCCACGATATCTAGGGCAGTCGGAAAGTCTAGACCTTAGACTATTAATCAATAACAATGGATGATCAGTGCTTATATTGAAGTGAAACTATAATGGAACTCATTGCACTCGTCTTTGTTCCCCGAAAGGTATAATCTGGGAGTCTTCAAGTCAAGAGTGAACAGGTACCTTCTCGGCAAGCATGTTACATCTTCGGCCGCCTCATCACTTTCTATCAGGTGAGATTGTGGTCAAAGGTTTGCCTATCAGGCATAAAAAAAAAAATGAGTTTAGTATTAGACGAGTTTGGTCGTCGATATAAATATATAATATAATATATATATTTCAAATTATGTCCATATTTATAAAAGGATAACACCCAATAAAACTTTTATAGTTAACATATATTTTGGGTTATTTTGACGAGTGCATGATATTTTCTATCAGTGAAAATAACTTATATCCTACTAATATTTTAAATCTGAAAGTTTTTGTGTAAGTGTGTAAGTATGTTTGCTCCCACTTTACGCTTAAACGGCTAAACGGATTTGGATGAAATTTGGAATGTACATAGATTATACCTAGGATTAACACATAGGCTACTTTTTGACTTGATAATAGCGGGCGAAGCCGCGGGGCACGGCTAGTTTTAACTATAGAAAGTTTATCGATTGTTTTATCTTTTCAACCGACTTCAGGTTCTTAATTCGACTGTATGTATTGTATTTTGGATGTATGTTACGCGATATCTCCGCCAATTATGAATCGATTTTGATGTTTTTTTTGTATGGTAGATTCTACGTCAGAGGTCTATATACATTTTATCGAAATCGGTCAAGCCAAAACCAAAATGTAAGCGGTGAACTCGGTTTTTAGGCTTTGCTTGCGTTTAATTATTTTGAATAGAGAGGTAAATTACTAATACCTAACATAATTGTTAAACCATTTTATTCTAAATATTCATAGGTATACCTATGTTAGTGCTTAACGACTGCACCAACTTTTCTAAGTGCCATCATCGATCTATTAAACATACAGATACAACGCATTAATGACATATTTTAAATGAAGCTTATAAAAAAGTGACGAATGGTAAGCGAAATCATTAATGTATGAATTAAAAACTGGTAGTGAGTGGAATTGAGTTACCTATAATCTCGATGCCTTGTAGGTAACATAGGTCTTTGTTGCATATATAAATGTATATAGTTTTAGGAAATGCCTATATTGGCCCGTAGATCATTATCTAAAAATAACAATTAATATAATTTCATTTAAAGATATCACTGGAGCAGTATCCGGTTTATCGGCTTCACTCCCATGTTCCATGAGTTGTATTTGTATTTTTCAGTACATCGACGAACCGCATATCTGATACCTTTAAACGAGCAATCCTTGTATATATATATGAAAATATATGTGTAATCAGGATCTCTCAGAAACGGCTCCAACGATTTTCATGAAATTCTGTATGCAGGGGGTTTCGGGGGCGATAAATCGATCTATCTAGGTTTCAATTTTAGAAAATGTCGTTTTATCCGTGTTTTCAGCCGAGCAAAGCTCGGTCATCCGAGTACTTATATTTGATCTGCGAGAAGGCCGCCGCTTATAAAACCAAGTACAAAATATAATAGGAATACTCACTTAGCCTATGTTTATTCTGTGCTTCCTTACAGCAGTCCGGATGCAACAGGTGGTACCAGCTGACTCCATGCAGAGAACTTCTCTCCCAACCCAGATGCCACTCGCTACTGCACAAATAAGAAAAACATGGTTGTTATATGATTGTCATTGACAGCTTGTCTGCAATAATAGCAACATAATATCAGGTGAGATAGTGGTCAAATGCTTGCCTATCGAGTACAAAAAAAATACAACGTACAATTGTTCCCAATTCCGGACAATACATTATTATGATCCGGATCCAACTTGTAACATTACATAACCTGTGATTGCCACTTATTATAATCACTCATATAATCTCCCGCTACAAACAAACTAATCCAGTTTGTTACTATCACAATAAACATTATTAATGTAAACTTGACAAGTACAAACACACAGATGGGGTCATGTTCACTATTAATCATTTCAATAGCCTTGACAAAAGAATGGCTTTGAAAGCTCGCTTTTGATTTCGTTTCGATTCTTTCCTGATTTTGATAGTGTACTATTATAATATAGGTACTATGATAGTGTACTGTTAGTTATACACTTGAGTGTTTTATGTAATGTTATGTTACCTATTCGCAATAAGTTTGATGTTACGTATTAGTTATTGCTCATTCTTTTGTTTTTCATGTGGCTTCAATGTATTAATTTGGTTGAGTGATTTTAAATGTATATAACCTAATTATATGTTGATTGTATTTTGTTTCTATGAGCTTGCAACGTCTATATGAGCTACGTCTGTATTTATAAAGTCTATAACATATATTAAAGAAAGATATTCTTGTGTTATACATGCTCAAGTGCTAGCTTATAAATAGATAAAAATACGCTTGTACGTATGTACGTACGCACGTAAGAAGTTACTTATTTATACTTTTTTTGCGTAATAAAACAAAAACTGGACTTTGGTGGCCTACCAAATTATTATTTTCCAACATAGACTTTTTTTAAACCGGTTTGTTAAGTTTTTTTTTTTTATTTGTGACAGGCTAGTTTTTGACCACTATCTCACCTGATGGTAAGTGACGATGTGATCAAAGCTGGTAAACACACTAGACCTGGAATACGCAGGCTCTCAAGGATAACTGCCGAAACACCGTATTTGGCTTGGCGGCAGACTTTCAACTTGATGGTGGTAAGCTACTTTGGTAGCAAGCCAGGCGAGCAACTCACAAAATGCTCTACCACCTCTCAAATGTCACCTGATTAGCACCACCCGGGGACCACGTGTAGGGAGTCAGACTTAAGGGGTATCCTCCTACGGACGTGGGTGACTCAGCCTCCAAAAGTTTGCTCCATTTGTTAATCTCTTTTCATCGATATCATAGTGTAGATAAAAATATTTAGCTCCCCACTAACATGTATGGGAGCCCTTAAAATTTTCATTTAAATGATTTTAAGTGTCATTTCTGGTTTTGGGCCGTAGTCTTACATATTCTATGAGAATTTGAAGTAATTCGCTTATATGGTTTAACGCTAGATGCCTCTGACAGACGGACGGACGGACGGACGT
Source organism: Lomographa bimaculata (assembly GCA_948107665.1). Taxonomy (NCBI): domain Eukaryota; kingdom Metazoa; phylum Arthropoda; class Insecta; order Lepidoptera; family Geometridae; genus Lomographa; species Lomographa bimaculata. The sequence goes on along the minus strand of OX403604.1, from coordinate 6,905,985 downwards.
ACGGACAAAGTGCTAAACAACTCAAGTCAACTTAGAGATCTATCTCGCTTCGCTAGATCAAATTTATGAAAAAATCAGGTAGGTATACCGATTCAGAAGAAGTCAAATATTTGTAATAATTGCAGTAGTTTTATTTAATATTTAATTGCAGTAGTTTTATTTAAACAAACAGTAGGTACGTATACTTTTTATTGAACAGATAATCGAGATCAGTTTTTGTTTCTTTGTAATGCATACAAAAACTTATAATTGAGGATAAGAGGTGTTTACTCTATAAACACTTACCCACATTTTATTTTTCTGGCGTGATTCATCTGGCTACTAATGGCCTGTCAAAGATCTTCAACAATAATTTACCAATCTCAAGATCCGTGAGTATTTGAGTCATACATAAACAAAACTAGCTACTACGTTTTTATTTTTTAACCGACTTAAAAAAGCAGTCACCGACATAGCCCGGCGGATTAGCAAGTTGAAGTGGCAATGGGCAGGGCACATAGTACGCAGAACTAATGGCCGATGGGGCCGAAAGGTTCTCGAATGGAGGCCACGGACTGGCAAGCGCAGTGTCGAAAGACCGGAACAGGAAGACGCTGGGTGCAGGCCGCTAACAACCGTTCTTTTTGTAAATCTTTGGGGGAGGCCTATATCCAGCAGTGGACTTCTTGTGAGCTGAGATGATGATGATGATGAAAAAAGCAGAATGTTCTTAATTCAGCTGTATTTTTTATGTGTGTTATATACCTAAGATTTTTTTTCTACGTGAATCGATTTTTATGGTATTTTTTTTATTTGAAAGCTGGTGCTTCCCATGTTGTTCCATTTAAATATGATCAAGACCTGCAGTTTTTGATTTATCCTTAATAATGCGTATTTAATTATGTTTATGTTTAATATAAAACTTAAAAACATTAAGTCCGAAAACATTTGAGACCAAAAGACAAAATGTCCATGGACATAGCGGTTTCTTTCATGTCAACAAAAGACGAGAACAGTAAGTCGCTCGCCTGGTGGTAAGCGTCACGCTTGCCAATTACAGTTCAGTGCAAAGCACTGCACTCGTCACCCTGAGACATATGAAGTAAAATTTCTTTAAGCCCTATAATTTCACTGAAGACATTGCCCTTCAATTCGAAATACAACAATGTTTGCACACTACTGCTTGGCGGTTGAATGTTGGCAATGATGTGATGCCCCAGGCGGACTCTGTAAAAGAGTCCTGCCACTACAACATTATTATTCTCATATATCGTTTTAACAATGTCCAAATATATTTGCACAACGATTGTATTAAAAGATAAGAGAAGTTCAAATAACATACTTATACAAACACACGGACTAAGCCGAGACCATGACCTAATTCATAAGAAAACTCTTAGGTATATGTAGTACCTAGGTTTCTATTATTTATACTCCGACATCTGAGACAAATGCAAATATCTAAGAATAACATTACAATCAGTAAAGTAACATGATTTTAAATCTTAGTATAAAGACTTAAGATATGATTTTGAATGTTCCATTACAATTAACTTAAAAGTTAGTGATGGAATGACTCCTCGAAATAAAGATGTTTGGAATAATGACATTGTTAAAATACTGCCATTATAAGTAGTTACGTCAATGTCAAGTGTAAGTTTAAGTACCCAACTGGGTATAAATGAAATATTAACAAACTTGAAGTTACCGGGCATATTTTATAAATCATTTTTAATTTGTTTTAAACTGCGCTCCTACCTATATGCGATATTGGCAGATTATGGTGCGACAGCCCCTATAGTCGCCATTTAAAGAAGTTGAAGCTTGTTGAAATATTAATAAAAATAATAACATAAATTCCTAAGTAAAAATTAAATAATACGTCAAGTAAATTTGAAGGTGACTCTCTTTACCTACTCAAAAATTTGCATAAGATAAGTACCTACTTGTGTTTTTTTTTCGTGTTATTCTAACCTGGCTTTTTTATTCCGGTATTCTTATCCTTCTATATCCTTGAGAGCGACAATAGAATGCGACTTAGCGTGTTTACCGCCCTCCACCAGCGTGTTAGACTCGTTGGCCGTAGTAGTCTCAAAAAAAACGGTAGATGGCGTCACATATCCTCATCAGACGTAAATAATGAGCAAAGGATAATTTCGTAGCTTCAAGCAGGACTTGTGTAGCTCAGCTGGTAGAGCAATAATAGAGCATTATGAGACCCTTTAGCCTCGTGCTCAATCCCCGCTGGAAGCGATATTTTTATTTTTAATTGTACAACTATGTATCTATGGCCTATAAAAACAAAACTGAAACTTTTTGTCTAGTACTTTATGTATATGTATTGTACTTTGTTATTATATTATTATATTTATGTATGATAATATTATACATTAATTTTTTTGGTTTATTCATAGTATTTTATTCTATGTATATACAGTGGAACCTGGTTAATTGGGATCTCAAGGGACCAAGAATATTGTACCATTTATTGAGTGTTTCCATTAATCCAGTTTTCCAATTAGGCAGGTTTAAAATTATAGTTGTCTCATTTACAGAGGCTCCTGCTTATAGAGGTTGAAATGTACGGCTATTTCATTTTTAGAGGGAGAGGTGGAAATGTTAATAAAAATGCGTATTTTTGGTGTAATGAATCTAATACATTATGTAGGTATGAATGTACAAACATTATGTATAACGTGGAATTTTTTTTTTTTTCATCAAGTTTGATATTTACGTTTGGGCATTTTGTACACTTTTACTCCCTTGTTTTTAGTTCAAAACTTGAGATAGTACTGACAAACAAAGCGTATGCGAAAGACATTCTAATGTGTAAACAAAAGTGTCAAAACCTGTCGCAACCTGTTAATTTGTCTCATTTATAGAGGGAATTGAGTTACAGAGTCCCAATTATAAAGGTAAACATCGATTAAATCCTAGAAATCAGATCTCATTTAACCGGGTTCGAAAAGTCCCATTAATAGAGGTTATTCAATGAAAAAGTACCGGGACCTCATTGTAACTCTCAATAATAGAGGTTTCTCATTTATCCAGGTCCCATTTAACCAAGTTTCACTGTATGTAGGTATATTTTAAAACATAAATAATAGTTAATAGTCTTTGTACTGCACGAATTTTCCAGCTCCTTCTCGGACGACTGGCATAAAATGCTGTATTAGCATTAAATCCTCCGTGTACAGCGATATTGTGCAAAAAAATAAAGTCTAAATTCAACAAACTTGAAATTCCTAGCAGAAGGTGACATCAGTACAACTAAACATTTCAAAGAACGTAAAATTTCGGATTGCAGATAATCCCAAGTCAACGTTGCAATTGCAATACCAGCCTGGTCTACTTATATTTATTCAGTTCATTATGTGCAAAGAGGGTGCATACTTCTGCGCTCGATTTTTCCACATTATAAACATGCGGCCTTTGATTCAATACGTACCATTTTGATATAGCACCGGTCTGTACAAAAGATGGATGACCAGCATTCGCCATATAAATAAAACATCTTCCGTTTCACATATTCAGCTTTTTCCATAAATCCAACATTAAAACTTGGCAGCTGCATAAAATTTCTGATTGTAACTTTATTTGTGAGTCCGCAAGTGACAAACTCATCTGACTGCTCACTGTATTGCATACAATGTTCATCTCAAGGTACAGGATTCTGGATAAGTAAGTAGATCCAAGGATAGAATGCACTTTGCAATACAACTAAAAAAAACCCTCCAAACAAAGCAAATTTGACCTCACATTCAAAAAATTGCTGGGATTTCAGTGAAACATTCACTTAAGCAAATCGTAGCAAGATTTGGTTGCTGTGCAGAGCTTTTTGAGTTTTTCCGAGTGGTTTTACTTGAGTTTTTTAGTTTTTCTGGATGAAAAGTTAAATTATTCGTAGGATTGGGATCTCAAATAATTAGAGGTGCCTCATGCGCCATCAAATCTTTAAGTTTAAAACTTAAGTAAGATTTACAATAAGTCTTCACTAGTAGCCTCCGGCTCTTTCTTCACAGTAGTTCAGTCTGCGTCATCCATAACCTTATATATTGTAGCTTATTATGTGTTGTCATTGAGATCTCGGTGACGACTGCATGAATATGAATTGGTTTCAATAGAGATGCTGTTATAAGATGTACAGTAGCTCTGTGACTTACGCATCAATAAGTATTGTTTATTGTGTGCTGGTTCAAGGCGGATGGTATTTGCATAGGGAAGTGGTGGTTTGTTTACTGGTGCGATTGTTCTGTGGTAGATGTCGTCAATGTTATGCAGATCAATGTTGATAACAGACGAACAAGTTGTTGATATCTATAAGTAGATAGATATATCAATAACAACACACAGTTCAAATTCAAATCAATAACATTTTTCCGCTTTTCGTGAAGATTTCAATGAGCAATAAACATAAAAATATAAAAAAATGCCCATAGAAACTATAGTAATTTTTTCAGGCTAGGTAGTCTTCTCTCTGAGCGTATGATACCTTTTATGATAATCATACCTGTTTCTAACATCTTCAATGACACCCAAAATAGTCAATAACAATGGATCACGGGGCTGATAACAATATAAACTTACTTAGTATCAATATGCAGTATCTTCATATCACAGGCGTGCACGGTGGTGAAGACATTGGTGGCGCCGTGCACAACGCACTCGCGCGTGTCTGGCATGGCTAGTGGCGTGCACACCGCCAGGAACACGGGCTCGTTGTAACAGTATAAACTTACTTAGTATCAATATGCAGTATCTTCATATCACACGCGTGCACGGTGGTGAAGACATTGGTGGCGCCGTGCACGACGCACTCGCGCGTCTCTGGCATGGCTAGTGGCGTGCACACCGCCAGGAACACGGGCTCGTTGTAACAGTATAAACTTACTTAGTATCAATATGCAGTATCTTCATATCACACGCGTGCACGGTGGTGAAGACATTGGTGGCGCCGTGCACGACGCACTCGCGCGTCTCTGGCATGGCTAGTGGCGTACACACCGCCAGGAACACGGGCTCGTTGCGGCTGCATAAGGGTAGGTACGACACGTAGTGCCCGCGGACTAGCACCACCTGTACAAGAAATAAATTACGTTTAAAAACTTTGTATCCATAACCTATGGTCTAGACCAAAATCTTCCCTTGTGAGAAAAAACTCTAAATCCTAGCATTGATAACGAACAACTTTTTTAAACAACCAGAGAACTAGTCAAGACGAATCAAACGAGTCCACACTCGATGGGGTTGCGTCGTTTTTGTAAAGAAAACACCTTCTGGCTCTATAATCAGATCAGCTTCATGTCATAATAATATAGTATTGTCATCTGATTTAAACATAGAATATGCATGCCAAATTTCAGCTCAATCGAAAACCGGAAATTGGGTCAAATTTAACTGGCAAGATTTAATTACAGATATACACCGGGGTAAAACGAAATAAAAGCTTGTAACTAGGCCGCATAAGTAAAAATATGCTGATGATGACGATTTTTATAATTTATCAAGTTTTGACTACCGGCCTTTACCTCCCCTGCTCCAGTGAAATTAATTTTTAAACTGCTGCAATAGAAATTCGAAAGATATTTAAAACTGTAAACTATAAACAATTTTGTCAAAACTGAGACACGAATGAGCAGGAAAGGAAGTACCTACTCAATATATCAGCTGCTCAATATATTTAAATCTGCTTATTTCGTAATGGATTTGAATAAAAGATATGTCACAGAGCACAGCTCAAAAGGTCCATGCTCCATTTCGATTGACGCCAAGCGTTAGCATTAACACCATTTGAAGCCAAGGCCAGATTGTAACTCCACAGCTGAACGACATTTAATTTTGACACCTTTGCTAAACTCTGACCTAAAAGTTGTTTCTGCTTTAAGGCGTGGCGATATGACATTCTTTATTGCTCCGTTTGACGAGTTCAACTTCTCGATATCTATGATCGAAACACTGACGCAGCGCAACAAAAAATATATAATGGTACGGAAAATGTTGGTCTAGATTGGCTAAACCACTGCCTGAGAGACTTGATACATCTGGTGCCACCATTAAAGTATAATGAATTTACGGCACTGACCTTTTTGCCAGAAAGAAAGAAAAATAATTTATAGCGACACGTAGAAAAAAAAAATAACAATAACATTGAAACACTTATGAACTAATCATTAATTATATAATATATATTGTACACCACAGATCTACTACACTAAGTCTATGTTGTACACATATTATGCATGCCGAAATGGGTTGGCTAGCTTCTCCTTATGTACATTTTTTTATTCAACATGGTTTGACCACTATCTCACTTAATGCTACGCGACAATGCGGTTGTCGATATACCACATCATGCACATAAGATATTCACTCGCGACTTGAAGACTATCGACGATATTGTACTTTTTAAGAAATACCGACTCAGGCAAAGTGTTCCATTCCTTTGCGGTTCGCACAATGAATGTGGAAGCAAAATTACAGATATTCGACAAATGCAGACAAAGGCATTTGTGAAATATCTCCCATGTACCTGTGTCGCTTAGAAGTTTGTCTGCTTGTCCGATGATAGAATAGGGATGGGGGAACTAGATCGTGTTCCTTGACGCACTCTTTCGAAATGTGTCCGATAAAATACCAAGAGACTTTGTGGCACAAATCGATGCAAAAAAATTGCTTAAGACATATACTACTCCATCCAAAGGCAAACTGGAATAAATCGACCAATAAGCTATAAGACCGCCCATTGTCCTGGCCTAAGTTAAGTAAAATTTTTTTTTGTTATGTTTTGCTTTCAAAATTAGTTTTTTTTTATAACTGACTAAGCAAACGTTTGACTAAAATCGCACCTGATGGAAAGTGACGATGTAGTCTAAGGTGTGACAAGTACTTTTGGTATGCAATAAAGAGTACATCTATATATATATATATATATATATATCTATCTCTTGTCTCCAAACTCTACACCAGTAAATGTAGTAAAAAATTTTGTTTCTATATTATTATAACCAACATCCTGACACAAAACAATTTTAAAGTCAATGGTATTGAGTATCGACACTTTAGTTCACGGGTCACCGTTCACTTCGGATCTTCGATCCGGATCCGTCTGACCTTGGTCGATTTATTTTATTGTAACATTGTCCTATCGAGACCTATTAACTTGAAACTTGGAACAATATACTGCTCATTAAGTGCTGCTGCTCAGTTGTTATTATGGTAGAGTTATTCCAAAGTGACAGCAGTCTCCACATTGATCTCAATTATACCAGTAATGACGTTATACTAATTTTTAAAGCATACAATTAAAATTACTATTGGCCAATCTAGACTAGTTTAGCAAATCTAGACCAATAATATATCCTGTATAGAATACTGCAACCACCTCTGGGATGGCTCAGTCAAGTACCAGCATCTGGCTTTGAATTCCATTGAAAAGCAATTATTAGCATTGCAAATCAAAGAGGCAATGCCACCAGCATGTGGGGAACGCTATCCACTGGTAGTGGGCTTGAGCACTTGAGTTACCTATAAGCTCGATGTCTGGTCTTTGCTGTGTATAGTTTTAGTTTAGCTTTAGGAAATATAGGCAATTGCAGCGCACGCAAGAATAGCTTGCAGATGGCAGATTTTTTTCCTTCTTACTTGACCCATTATATTTTGGACAATTCACACAATATCTTTATAAATTATAGCCCATGTGTTATCCTGATGTATAAGCTATATTATTGTAAAGTTTCATTAAAATCCATTTAGTAGTTTTTGCGTGAAAGAGTAACTAACATCCATACATACAAACCTACGCGTTTATAATATTAGAAATCATTAGGTACTTTATGTGGAAAAAAACGAGCAACACTTACTTGACCCTTGGAGGTCGCTAGAGGTTTCAAGGTTTGACCAAACATTTCATTTGAATAATAAAATGCAATGGAAAATAATATTAACATTTCTCAAATATCTATTAACAAATAGATTTATTCGTAATAAATTCCAGATCAAATAAATAGCACCACTTAAAATTATACTGACCAAGATGCAAACTTAAATGGACTTGTCTAAAACATGCAAATCTTCAACTTTACGATCTTTGACATGGAATTCGAAATAGATTCATTTATATTATGTTAATTACAGTAAATGTAATAGAACGGTAACTTATACCATGAATATATATAATCTATGGAATAAATGAAATAACGTGAAGGGTCAAAAGGCTTAGGTTAAACAAAATCTATAATAAACGAGATTATAGAATTTCTTTTAAAATATTGGCCAGATTATTGAATATTAACAGATCAAGAGGTTTATATTTCAATTTAAATAAATATATAAGGGATTTTGAGATGTTAAAGCTTTTTAACGTTTGACTATAAATTATTTCATTTATTTAAACGCTTTTACAATCACAGCCCCATACTTTTTTTTTTTTTTTATACTCGATAGGCAAGCGTTTGACCACTATCTCACCTGATGGAAAGTGATGATGTGGCCGAAGATGTAGCACGCTTGCCTAGAAGATACTACATTCAATGATTTGTGCCGTGGACAAATATTCACGTCACAACCAAAACCAGAAACACAAATTTTCCTTGGGGCGAAAACTTGTGTTCCTGCCGGGAATCGAACCCGATAGCCCGGCTTTATTATTACTTTGCGGTATGTACCTACCGAGAAGGAATGAAAATCCCTGCCAGAGTTGGTATTTCCTGATAAGTGCAATATGGGAGTCTTCAAGAAGGGAGTGAAGAGGTATCTTCTAAGCAAGCGTGCTACATCTTCGACTACAACATCGCTTACCATCAGGTGAAATAACGGTCAAACGTTTGCCTAAACTGAATAAGAAAACAAGTTATACTTTGTAAAGTTTTTAAAATTGAGCTTTTGCCGGTTGTAAATTAAAAAAGAATGAAAAAGGCGAATAAACGATGGGTAAACCCATAAAATCATGTTTAGTTCATAAGTTCCTATAGCCATCTTCCGAGTCATCAGACTAGCTTCATAGTACAATATTCTTGTATTGTCATTAAAGATACATATCTACATTACATTTGAGTCCAATCGGACATCGGGAATCGGGTCTTTGAATCCAATCGGACATCGGGAAGTGGGTCTAATTTAGCCTGCAAGATTTGATTACAGACCGACATCGACAGAAGGACAGGACAGGTGATACTAAATAAAAGCTTGTAATAATACATACCTATTGGTTGTCCCAGTTATTCTCACATCTCAAATAACCGAGAAAACATTTTGCAATCCAGTTGCGTATAGAACATAATCTACTTAACGAGATATATTCAAGTATTGTATACGCCAGATTGTATCACAGAGTATAAATAGAGCACTACCGTGCTGTGTGACTAAGTGCGTTTTTATTAATGTTATGCAAAGTATTACTTCGAAATGAGGATCTCGTACAGTACGGGATTCCTTGTTACTCATCTCTTGATTAACATGAAATAATTAGTTCTAAGATCAGGCAGTTTCAACTACATCCTTGTATATAAGTAACATTTGTGACGTAAACAGCCATTTTTAACGAGTATCATGGTAGTAGTCATCTCGGCCAACCGGAACTCGACCACGCGGTCGAGTCGCCACCTTTAATTTTTATATTGAGCTAGTTTCTAAGTTTACTTTGGTGGTTGGACAGTACTTTGTCTGTCCGTCCGTCTGTCAATCTATATTTTTGTAGCGTCTAAACTATACAAGCAAATAACTTAAAATTCTCAGATAATACAATTTCACATTACATTATCTGAGAATTTTGGTGTGGCTCAAAGATAAAATCTGCAAATTAAATGTCTTATGTTTAAATAATTAGAAGGCAGCTATTAAAGAGGGTGCACATTTTTTTCGGGCCTATGTGTTTAAAAATAATCTTTGTCGAATTTTGAAATGTTGAATTTGAAAGTAACAATTTCCAAATCAGATCAATTTTGTTCCGGGGTCTAAATTTCTAGATCAAAACAAAAGCTACACATTTAAAGCTGAAACTTACGTATAATATACCTGAAGAACAAAATAATACACAAATCAAACAATTGATATAATGGAAATTAGTTAAAAGAAATTAATCTAAAAAAGTTGGTGGACTCAGTTTGGGTATTCTTCCAGACAACCAAAGGGAGATGACAAAAATATTATGTGATTTATTTGATGTAGGTAACTATTTCTTGTACGCACGATACAATTCTTTGATATTAATGAGGCTGTATTTGTGAAATGAATATCTTTTTTTAACTTTAATTATGCTATCTACGGGCCAATTGACTATATTTCCTAAAACTAAACTAAAAATATATACAGCAAAGAACTAAGTTACCTACAAGACATCTAGCTTATAGGTAACTCAAGTGCTCAAGCCCACCAGTAGGTAGCGTTCAGTTTTTTTTTCGTATCGTTGCGCTTTTAAGCGATTGCGTTTATTAGCATTGCAATTCAGAGAGGCGATACCGCCAGCATTATGGGAACGCCAACCAATGAATCTCTTGAATAGGTTTCTTACATGTTATTATGCTAGAACACAGAACTAAAAGCTTCCCACCAAGATTAAAAACTAGATGCGACACGTCGTCTAGTCCCGCCCACAGATGTACGTAATGACGACAGATTAACAGGATACGCGGTAGATTAGCGCCCGCAATGACTGATACGCCCAAACGTAGGTACACCACGTGTGGTACAAGTTGAAAGATATAGCGAATTATTATATCTATTTTAAACTTAATAAAAATGTGATACAATATAATACAAATACTCTTTATTGAAAAACCAATTCAAAAATCTTAAGAACTAACTAAATAAATAAATCTTAAAGAGGTTTCACAATAGGCGGTCTTATCGTATAAAGAAATCTCTTCCAGACAACCTTAGCATGGATGTATATATATTTTTTTGATATAATATCATTGAGATCAGTTATTAATTTATTTCGGACTAGCCGTTTCCCGGGGCTTCGCTCGCGTTAATTAAGTTAAAAAGTATGTGTTAATCCTGAGTATATGCTATGTACATTAGTAATTTCAGCCAAATCCGTTTATCCGTTACAGCGTGAAGAGAAAAAAACATACACACTAACACATTTTCACACAAACTTTCGGGTTCATAATATTAGTGTGATTATAATTGAGTTACCTACGCGTTACAGAAGTTATTTTTAAATTACTAAAATTACTTATTACTGCTTGGAATTGCGCCTTTTCTAAAAGTGAAATAGTCTATGCCATTATGAAGCCCAAATAATTGAGACAATGAATTAAAAAACTTGATTGTTACAATCTGTTTAGTTTAAACATACAAACACATATTATTCAAGTAACACCTTTATGCTTTGCAGAAGTGAACTTACAAAAAGCGTTAAAAAAACAAACAAACGCATTCACACTCACAGCCCTACACTAAGTTCAAAGACTTGTTTCACATCACACATTCACATTACACACACATTACACGCAGAACCAGAAGCACAAATATCCCTTGGGATGGAATTTGTGCTCCTGCCGGGAATCGAACCCAGGACCCACGGCGTAGAGGGCGGGCACCTGTCCACTGCGCCAACTGTAATGTAAATAGGTACTGAAATGAAGTAGTGTTTGTCTAGTTGTTACAATGACTTTCAGAATCCGTAGTGATCCTTTATTAATCGAAACCGCCCAACATGTCCGCAACTTTCGACTTTTCAAAACCACAACACCGCAGCAATCAATCGTGACTTATTATCTATTACAGAACCAGAACACATCGGATCGAGTCATGAGGTGAACAATACACCACTTTCTAACCTTACTTCGGTAAGGCACGCCGCACATTAAAGACTAAACAGCTGGGTACGAGTACTATTTTGGAGGTAATTGAGCTTCCGTTTAATTCATCAGGTGTAGCTCTGTGTCAGGACTTTTATGCAACCTCAGAATGTTCTACGTAAGGGTATACAACTTTTTATGTATTGATTTTCAACCGACTACAAAAAAGGAGGTTCTCAATTCGATTGTATGTTGTTTTTTCGTGTACAGTATGTTACACGATATCTCCCTCAATCATGAATCGTTTGTTTTTGGTGATCCCATATACATTTTATCGAAATCGATCCAGCCAAAACCAAAATATAAGCGGTGAGGTCGGTTTTTTACCGACTTCCAAAGAGGAGGAGGTACTATGTTCGACTGTATGAATTTATTTTTTAATGTATGTTCACCATCTTTTTTTGTTTGGTAGATTATACCTCAGGTGGTCCCGTATAAATTTTATCGAAATTGATGAAGCGAAAACCAAAATATAAGCGTTTTTGTTTTTTTTTTTTTCAAATTTAATATTCAGCCATTTCGAAAAATACGCGAAGTCTTAAGCTCACAGAGCCACTAGTTATTTAGGTGCACAGGACCGACGACGACCAAATGTACCACCCAATACCGGAATCGAATCCGATACCCGCTGCTTAGAAGGCGAACTGGCGCCTAACTAAGCTAACGAGCAGTTCGCGCCGAACTGATATCTCGCGCATACATTTTGCCTCAAAGAGAAAAACTTTTGAGTTTACTTACTTATAACTTTTTTCTATATTATAATTGTTCGATTTCTATATTTTTTGTTCAAGTACAGGATATAACAGATATTATACGTAAGTTTCCCCGGGACAAAATAGGTCTACAAATAGTGACTTTGGTGGCCTACCAAACCGTTATTTTCTAGCATAGATTTAAAAAAAAAAAGTCTCGTACTCTACTTGTCTTGCCCTTTTCAACGATACCCCACATGTGTAGATAAAAAATAAAAAATATTTTGCTCCCCACTTACATGTATGGCAACCCGCTTAATATTTTCATTTACATAATTTTAAATGTCAATTCTGGCTTTGGGCCGTAGTTTTACATATTCTATGAGAATTTAAAGCCATTCGCTTCTATGGCTTAGACGCTAGATGCCTCTGACAGACGGACGGACGGACAAAGTGCTAAACGACCCAAGTCAACTTAGAGATCTCGCTTCGCTCGATCAATTAGTTGCAAATGTGCGCCGTTCCTTAAAAACCCTTGCGCTACAGAATAGCAAAGAGTTACTATGTTTTGATTGTCATCGTGACACGTCCTATGACCAGTTTGACTTTGTCCCTGACATGTCCAAGATTAGTTGATATTGTAATTAGGATAAAGTTTTGACAGAGGCAGCACTACATTGGTCGTCTGGTTAAGCCTTAAGACGTCAATTATGCTGACAATAGGCACGACCCACGTGCCGCTGAATGCTATGACTAACATAATTAGATACTAAATTGATTTGCAAGCATTGCTCGAGGGCAGTTGTTATATGGACTAGTTCTAAAATTAAACGTTTTAGTGCTAGGTTATTATTACAATTGAGGTTTTGGCAATGGCACCCCTATATTGGCGACCCAGTTGGCGCAGTAGACACGTGTCTGCCCTCTGCGCCGTGGGTTCGATTCCTGGCAGGAGCACAAAATCTTTCCCAAGGGATATTTAGGCTTCTGGTTCTGGGTGTAATGTGTGTGTGATGTGAATGTTTCCGGCACCCACGATATAAGTCTTTGAACTTAGTGTGGGGCTGTGAGTGTGAATGCGTTTTTTGCGTTTATATTAATGAAGGTGGCATTTTAAAATACTTTATTACTAGAAGAGTACGTAATGGGCAGATGTACCTAGTATAGGTACCTGTAAATATTATCTATGCTTTGGTTAAACATAATTATGACTTCGGAACATAATATATATATTTATAACTTTACCGCTTTTTGGTTTTGGCTTATATGGGAACACTTCTGAAGTATGATCTACCAGATAAAAAATAACATCAAAATCGATTCATAATTGGCGGAGAAATCGCGTAACATACAAAAAAAAATTGAGCACCTCCTTTTTTGAAGTCGGATGATAATCTCAACAAAATATGAATAGACATTAATCTCAAAAAAATATGCAAATTCTCTAAAGCATTGTTATTTAAAATGGCAATTTTGGTAGCATCTGGGGTACATCAACAATAGGCAGAGGTCTATTAGATCAAGTTGTATGTTGTTGTAAACTAGCCGTGCCCCGAGGTTTCGCCTGCGTTTTTCAAGTAAAATAGTAGCATACGTGTTAATACTTGGTATAAGCTATGAATATTCAAAATTTCATCCAAATCCATTCAGCTGTTTTAGCGTGAACAGAAAACAAACATGCTTACACACAATGTTTCAGATTTATCATATTAATGTGATAACTTATCGATAAATCATATATAAATTCATATATATTTATCGCATTTCTAATTTACTTGCTAATAATGTTATCAAGTAAATTGACACTTCGGTTCTGTTTCAGTGTCGACTCAAGTCAGAAAGTGTTTTTTTTTTCTCTTAGTTTTGGCTTTGCAATCTTGTGCATTTAGTCAGTGTCAAGTGATAATATATTTCAAGTGTATTTCATATTATAGGTCCTAGTCACAAGTCACAGTCAAAGTCAAGTAAAAGAGTCAAGGTCCAGTCGTAATCAAGTCATGCCCTAGTAAAGTGGTAGAAACTTTACTAGAACTTCTATTGGAGTTTTGGAGCGAAGGTGAAAATCACGTTTTTCAACTTTGTATGATTTGCCTACACTTATGCACGTTCACTAAGTATTAACGGTTAACAATCCACCATTATTACACATTAACACTCGAAGAATCACAGGTTTTGGAAAATTTTACAAAATCAACAACGCCATTTTTTCACTTTCGCGGCAAAACTCCGTCAGAAAGTGTTGGATCGTCATCAAGTTAACATTACATTATTATTTCCGCAACAGACAGAACTATTGTAATGTTTAATGTATTGTTTTGATAAGCAAATTGTCTCAGCTCCGATGTCATGAAGCCATTAGATTTGACGTGTTACTAGAAGCTTTAAGTGTTTTAACAGGTTAACGATGAATCTGGTTTTATATAGCATGGAATATAATGCGCACCGTGCTTCCTGCGCTTTGCTTTGTAGATAGAGTGTTTATTTCTACTCGGAGACCTGACCATTACATATAATTGTTGAGATAAGAACCTTATTTCATTGACTTTAAATAGTTTCTAATAGAATTTGATTCATATACCTACATCAGGATCTGATGAAGTCTCTTTCATAAGAGAAGCCTAACCACGCGTGAGAGTAGGCCTATTTTCTTTTTACATACTTGCAAAGTAGCTAGTTGAAAGTCATAAGATATCAACTACAGGTAGAGCATATATCTTTAATACAAATGCATACTTTTCTTTTAAGAGGAAACTATTATTTGCTAATAAAAATGCGAAATTGATGAACATCATAAAACAAACTGACTATTTTCGGACAAATTGTCCTGTCTCAGGATAAGACCTCATTGAAAACATAAACGTAAACATAAAACATAAACGCTTTCACACTCACAGCCCTACACTAAGTTCAATGACTTGTGTCGTGGGTGCCGGAAACATTCACATCACACACACAATCACAACCAGAACCAGAAACACAAATTTTCCTAGGGGAGAAAAATTTTCCCAAAAGATGAGCTTTGCTCTGTATGGCACTTTTTCTTTTTATGTTAAAACACTAACAATTACTTTTTGTCGACTAGTTGACTAGTTTGGACAAAATCTATGCGACGCGCGATCACGGCCGCTACGTATTGGCGCCTGCCTCATCCAGAAGAAGTCCAAAAGTAGTTAACAAAATTTGCTATTTTATTTGTACTATAAAGCCGCTTATAAACTTTAAATATATGTAACACTCACGATAGTTTTAACTGTCCAAATATTAGCACGAATCACTTCCATCGTTCCGGTTAGTACACACCTTTAGTCACAGAATAAAACCGAGTGTGTGTCGTGATTGACCGCTCGTGCGCCGTTATAGAGGATCACACGAAAAAGAAAAAAAAGATGTGGAGGTGTGTTTGTGACGTCACATTTCGTGACTGCGTGACTCTCCTGACCAGCTGGTAGCCGTGTCAATAAACTGGGTAAAGGAATTTAGATATATAAGTGGGTTTGTTTAGTAAACTGTAAAAATGATGGGTTAAATAATTATATGTAATTATATGTAAATTATATGTCAGTACAAAAATAACAATAAACATATTATGAACGCTTTCACACTCACAGCTCTACGCTCAGTTCAAAGACTTAAATCATGGGTACCGAAAACATTCCTAATACAACAATCACACCCAGAACTAGAAACACAAATTCGCTTTGGGGATAAAACCATATCGGCAGTCTCAATCTTATATCCCCACTATATAGGTATTGTACGTATTCTGTGACCCTACTTAGTAACGGGAATACCTAGCTTCAGTACCTTAATTTCCATAACACAAAACCCAAGCTAACAAAGCCAAGTGGCCATTTTTCAAAGAGCCTGCGTAATCCGCATCGCACTTGCGCTGTAATGCCTATGCAAATACGACATCTTAATATAGAGAGCGAGCGTTTTGTTATTACAATCAGACGTATTTACATTTCATAAATAAATGTAACTCTTGGCTAACGACGGGTACGGTCGCAGAAAATAAACTGTATGAGTTGCCTTGATTTAAATAAGCCAATACTTCGGCATTGTGAGGCTGGTGTGAATGCATTGCAAAGATATGCGTTTTGCATGAGCTTGGGATCAGTTGAAACGTGGTACAGATCTAGTAGTATGTGTTTTGTTTATTTTGTTAGACGGCTTAATGTATTTATATGCCTATACTGTTTTTTTATGGTAGAGATAGGTTAGCATTTGACTTCCAACCAGAACCAGAAGCACAAATCTCCATTGATAAGAAAAATTGTGCTCCTGTTGGGAAACGAATCCGGACCCACGCGCAGAGGGCAGAGACTTGTCCATCGCGACAATTGGGTCGCGTCAACGGTCGTACAACTGAAGATCGACTATCTCAGTGCTAAATTATAACCTTGTAAAGGTAAGACAGACATGCATAAAAACAGATTTGAATTCAAATTTCAAATATCATAATTGAAACGCAAGCAAAGATTAAAAAACCGACTTCATCGCTTATATTTCGGTTTTGGCTTGACTTTGGATTTCGATAAAATTTATATAGTACATACATATAAATTTAAATGTAACTATAAATAATTTATATGTTACATACATAAAAAAAATTATAGTCGAATTGAGAACCTCCTTTTTTGAAGTCTGTCAAAAGATGTGCTATATAAGTTGCCAGTATAACACTTCATGGCAATCTAAAACATAACTTTCTAACATGATTTGATTGAGTACGCTACCCTGCAATTTCATAAATTAATTTGCGTTATAATCGCCACCAATTTACTTACCAGTTCATAGTTCATGGTTTTATGCAATGTTGTGAGCAATTCTTTTTAATTGGGCACATGTAATCAGTAAATTGATGGGTACGTTATTTGATTTCTCTTGGCATGTGGTAGTATGATCGATCGAGTGTCTTACTGACAGTGTAAAATGTTTTGCCCATCTGTCATTGAGGTGTTGTAAACGCTACTATTACATTAAAAGCTGTAGGTGTTAGTAAAGCTACTCTTAAAGCTTTTATGTCGCTTTGTACTGTAAGTGTAATATGGGAGCAAGCTTAAGGTCCGGAAAATTACGAATTTTGATGTATAAAAAATGTAGCTAAAGAATATGACACGGTAAGTACCAAATCAGAAGCAAATATGTTCAATAGTCTATTATCATCAAAATGTGGAAGCTAATTATGTGTTCAGAAATACATTTAATTATGAACAAGATAATAATGACACTGTACACTTATTCCAAATAAAAAAATATCTTACTAATGTTATAAATCCGAAGGTTTGTTTTCTCTTCACGCTGTAACGGTTGAACTGATTTGGATGAAATTTAGAATATACATAGCTTATGACTAGGATAACCACATTAGGCTACATTTTGAAAAACGCGGGCGAAGCCGCTGGGTACGGCTAGTAATAAATTAAATAGTATAATAACAATAATACTAATAATTATACTAAAGAGCCTCTTAGCGTTGGCTATGGCTCCTCTAATGCCTTTCAATAGTCCAGACATAGTCCTGTCAGGTGTAATAAATTATACTAAATACTACAATAGTAAGTAGGCTAGATAGAGAGATAGAAGCCAAATATTTGACCTGAACAAAAAAAAACAACAACAAGGTATAATTATAAAATTTCAATGATTTTAAAACTAATAAAAGTAAATAAAAGCGCAGCTATGAGAAAATTAATAGTATTCATAAATACATTTATTTATAAGTTAGATAAGAACAACCTTTATGTTTTCCAAATAAAAACATTAATAGTAATAACCACAATGATAGTGATCCTAAAATAGTAATAGAGAGATAGTGGCTAAATGTTTGCCTAAACATTTAGGGCTGAGTCACCCACGTCCGTAGGAGGATACCCCTTAAGTCTGACTCCCTACACGTGGTCCCCGGGTGGTGCTAATCAGGTGACATTTGAGAGGTGGTAGAGCATTTTGTGAGTTGCTCGCCTGGCTTGCTACCGAAGTAGCTTACCACCATCAAGTTGAAAGTCTGCCGCCAAGCCAAATACGGTGTTCCGGCAGTTATCCTTGAGAGCCTGCGTATTCCAGGTCTAGTGTGTTTACCAGCTTCGATCACATCGTCACTTACCATCAGGTGAGATAGTGGTCAAACACATGTCACAAATAAAAAAAAAAAACATGAAAATACAACACTATGATGTTATAATTGCAAAATTTCAATTATCTTAAAACTTATCAATATGAATAAAAGCGCAGCTATGAGAAAATAAATGGTGTTCATAAATAAATATAATTATAAGCTAAATAAAAACAACACTGTAATAGTAATATAGAGAGTCATAATAATCAAATGTTTGCCTAAACCAATATACGAAAAATTTTATCATAACTATCGGAACCATTAGTTAAATTTATTAAAAAAACAATAATTATCGCAGCGAACACACCATTTTTTTCATCAAAATCGGTCCGAACGTTTAGGAGGAGTTTAGTCACATACACTCGTACGGAATAATTATATATACTTATACCTAAAGAATACCAAATTTCAATGATCCTAAAACTGATCGAAGTAAATTAAAGCGCAGCTATGAGACAATAACCTATTCGTTGTACATATAAGTATTGAAATTAGCTTGACACTAAATGCACATGCTGAAAAGCTAAAACAAAACATGGTCCAAGAAAGCAATAATCTCATAAAAAAGCCAGTGCACAAGCGCCTTGGCTTTCAAATTCCCATCAACCCACATTAGCAATCATATCAATTATCATCACAAAAACATGTATCACCAAATCATCGAAATCAAGCAAAAACTCAGAGACATATCATTTTGTTCTCACGAACATCATAAAACTATACTACCAATTATTATAAGACCTTATGAACTGACACGTAGGTATATTCATTCCAGTAATGACCATCAGATTGATGCTTCTTTCGTCACACAGTATAGAAAACATCAAATACATATAATTAAGGGTATCTTTAAACTACGGTAATTGTGATTCGTATACTTTAATTACGTTGCCGGTATAGAAGGTTATGGAGTTTCGGATACACCTGAGCGATGAGAGTGATTGCGAAGCGGAAGCGATCGCGCTATGTGAATGACGCAAGGATTTACCTGCGTATAGGTGATTAAAATTATTGTTAAATACTAAAAAACTCTCAGACCCTGATCCTTGTTCTAACCCATAGATAATTTAATACTACAACTTTCTTGTAAATGCTATATTTTCCGTAATAATTAAGATGACACTTGACAACTTAGATCTGACAGAGAATATTAACATTACAATACGTTCGTCTCTATCGTTGGAATGATGTCCCAAGAGATTTCTCGTATTTTACAAATTGCCCTGTATATACGACCCAGTTGGCGCAGTTGACAGGTGTCTGCCCTCTGGGCCGTGGGTCTTGGGTTCGATTCCCAGCAGGAGCACAAATTCCTACCCATGGGATATTTGTGCTTCTGGTTCTGGGTGTAATGTGTATGTGATGTGAATGTTTCCGGCACCCACGATACAAATCATTGAACTTAGTGTGGGGCTGTGAGTGTGAATGTGTTTGTGTTTGTTTGTTTGTTATAAGTACTTTTTTATGCGTAGAACAATATATGCAAAGGTTTGAAGGTATTCTTTGAGCTCAGAATAGACGATAGTATCATATGTGGTTAACATTTTGTGAATTTGTTACTAGTTGCAGCATTTTTTTTTACACCAATCTAGTCCAGGCTTTGATTTACAGTTTTTTTGGTGTGTGCATATTATATCAATGTGTAAAAATAACCTCTATGAACGTTTACGTTCTGCCGGGTAGAGTGATATGCCCCAAACAGCTTGGAACAATTTGTTGTGCATTTTTGCATTACTGTTCCTCTAGAAAATTTACTTTGACAATTGACCTTTGACTTTGTATAGAAGCTGTAAAATAATAGATGCCAGGAAGATATTCAAAGTGCATCTCACGCGCGGTATGATAGTGACATACTGTCCGTTTAGGTGTGTCCAAAAGTTTTACACAAGATTTATATATAAGGTATTTCTTAGGAAATATCTTGTTCGAAGGTGAAATCAGTAACATATTTTGAAAATTATGAGTGTCACAGTTCAGTTGCTGTCAAGACAATTAATGTTATCTTATGAATTTATGCGTTATACACAAGCATTTGACTATTTTCTCTTGATCAATATTTTCCTACTTATAGTGGCCTTATAGAAAAACTTTTATCTTGTATTGATTTTTGATCTTGAAGACACTGATAACGTTTTGAGAGGATCTGTCTTTTTCAGTATCATGTTCATTTGGCTATTAATTTTATTATGAATTTTACTAGGAACTCTGGTTTTAGAAAATATGTAAACACCGTAGGACAGTAGGAATAAAACTTGTGTAAGAACATATAATATAAATATTTTTTGAGATCACCAAAATACGATTGAAGTTCATCATCCGTCCAGCAAGGAGTAGAACTCATTTCCTGTATCTTTTTTCTCCACAAACCTTATAATCTGCGACTCTTCAAATCAAGAGTGAATAGGTATCTTCTTGACAAACATGTCAAATTTTTAGCTAAATCATCACTTTTATTAAAGTGAGATATTGGTTAAATGCTTGCATATAGCATAAAATATACTTAAATTTTGTACATTTAATTTTTGATATAAGTTTTCAAGCTACCATGGTCACTTTCACTATAAATGTTTGTATCAATAACGGGATATTTACCATTGTACCACCATGTATTTCGTTTGTTTTGAGTTTCCGATATTTCGGCACTGTTGCAAGCACCATGATCACGGATGATAGAACTCAAAACAAACGAAATACATGGTAAATATCCCGTTATTGATACAAACATTTATATTTAATTTTTGCATCAAAAATTAAAAGAGTCTCTCTTACTCAGAAAATCAAAAATTTATACCGGATAATAAATCATACTTTACTCTTACTGATCTAGAGATACAAAATAATTATTTTAGCAACAAATCAAAGAACCCTCGTAGTGTTAAACTTGTTTAGTTCTAGTATTTAACTTTAATGCTATTAAAGCAATATTGTAATTTACGATGTAGATAAATCAAAATATTCGAGGTATACTTATTAAATACAAATGTTTATTAAGATTATGGATACTGAATCTGATAGTATTGATATAATCGTTTATTATTATTATTTAATTCTTTATTGCACAAAAAGTACAAAAGGTGGACTTAATGCTAGGGGCATTCTCTACCAGTGTATCTAATATTGTTGATTCTCTACCAGTGTATCTAATGATGTTTATCTAATAAGTAAGTTTATCAATCAAGTTTTGTGGTAGGTATAAATTAAAGTTTTTTTTTAAAGACGTACCTTTTACGGTTGATACACCATTGGAATTACGATCTAGCCTTAAGACTTATTAGTATAATTTAAATTTAACCTGAACTGCCAAGTAGAGAAATATACTCGTATCATAAATATTGTGGCCGATAATTTACACTTTTCTTATGATATTATGTTAAATACTAGCGGTGCCCCGCGGCTTCGCCCGCTATTATCAAGTTAAAAAGTAGCCACTATGTTAATCCTAGGTATAAGCTATGTACATTCCAAATTTCATCCAAATCCGTCCAGCCGTTAAAGCGTGAAGAGGGAACAAACATGCTTACACACTTACACAGAAACTTTCGGATTTATAATATTATTAGGATATTATTTTAAACTGACTTAAAATAGGGATCAATTCGGTATGTTTTTTTTGTCTGTTACCTCAGAACTCCGCCAAATTTAAACCGATTTGTAAAATTATTTTTTGTTTGAAATGATTTCTTCGCAAGCCAAATCTTATTTCTGCTTCTAGGTGATTGTGAGTGTGATGTTAATGTTTCCGGCACCCGTGACACAAATCGTCGAACTAAGTGTGGGGCTGTGAGTGCGAAAGCGTTTATAATTTGTTTGATAGGTAAGTCAATTCACTTCACAGAACATTATAGGATTGCTGTTCTCATGGCATTGAACCTTGCCTTTTATTGAAGGCTCTTAATCAAAAGTATCGATTTCTAAACTAGCACTTGCAACAATATTATCTATTTAACAAAATACTGAATACCCATATTTTTATCTTTTTACCGATACCGTATATTGACGAATCTATCAATGTACGGTTAATATTCAACCTTTCATATTTTATTTATTTACATTACCTTCAAGTTCTTATAACTAACAAGACGCTGCTGAACCTTAACTGGAATCTACATTACTCTTAATTCCAATGCAGTAAGGTTCAAAGTAATGTATCTTAAGCCGGTAATGGAGGTGTTATAACGTTGTAAAGTTACACAAAAGAATGCGATAAAATGTGCGTAAAAGTGTCTGTAAATCATTGAATGAATACTTTAATGACTTGTTACAATAAACACTGTGTTATGATGATGTCTGGAGTGTTTCAATGAAATGTTCTTTCTTTATTAATTAAAAATCTTTTAATTGGTAGAAGATATACAGCTACTTAAAAAAACTAAAAAAAAAAAAAAACATTAAAAATAAATAAATAAAAAAAAAAACAAAGCCTGATTTTTGTTCTAATTTAGTATTAAATTCTAATACTAACATCCTAATCCTAATCATAATCCTGATATTATAAATCCGAAAGTTTGTGTGTAAGTGTGTAAGTATGTTCGTTCCCTCTTCACGCTTTTACGGCTGGACGGATTTGGGTGAAATTTGGAATGTACATAGATTATACCTTGGATTAAAACATAGGCTACTTTTTAATTTTATAATAGCGAGCGAAGACGCAGGCCACGGCTAGTTATATATATATATATTTATATAAAATAAATAGATTTTTACTTTTTTCTTATCATGATGAATGATGTATACCTACTAGACGTACTCTTCTGGTAAATAATTACTAAATTAATTTTTTAAGAGAAAACTGAGAGAAACTATTACATATGAACAAAGTCATTGCTTGATTAAAGTTTTTATCGACATTAGTATTAATTAAAGTAAACATATTGGCTTATCTACAATTTCGGATCTATAAATATTTTAAATTGGAAATGTCAGTAACACAGTACCTACTGTGTTACTGACACTTTCAATAATACATATATACTAAAATAAAACTATTATAAAGTTATTATTTAATCGCATACTAGGTCTTATCAACGGAAAAGTGTAAATAAAAAGTTCACTATTTACGCAGTCGGTTTTTTTAATTATTCAGTATAGCAACTGGTTGTGTTTTAATACATTATTGAACGACCAAGAAGAGCATGCGAAGCGTCTTCGTTTCAGTTTGGGAAAATTGCTTTCGTATGTCCGGCGGATTTCCGGTTGTTCTCCTCTACAGGTGGCATTTCTCAAACAATTCACGTGAAATTTTGTGAGCAGGTTCGATAAATATTTAGTTTTTTTTGGTCGATTTAGTTTTTGGATTTTCTTTAATGGCAATGATAATTATGAGGATTGAAAACGTAAAAAACATATTCAGCTATTTCAAAAATACGCGAGGTCCAGTTTTACTTTTATTACCAATATCGACTGTTATTTCATGTTTTTATACATCTGTTATTAGATTTTTCAATAAACAGACTCGAGTAGTATCAATATTAGGCATCTAACAGTTATTAAAGGTACTGTTGCGAGAGACCCCGAGGAATGTTTTGCTGTTGAACTATTCAAGCCATTATTGTAATGTGGAATACGTTACATACTGGAACTGATCGGTACAGCCAGCAGACAAATGTGGAGCATTTTCAAACAAAATGGATATCTAAAAAATATAAATTAAACAAATTTGAATTGTTTAAGTAAAACCACGGGGATTGTTGAAGCTAAAAAACTATTTTAAATAATCGCCGACAAAAAAGAGAGGTTTTGAAAGTTTGTAGAGTGTACACTCTACAAAACGGCTTGACCGATTTTGTTTGATTGAGGTGTATTATATATATATATATATATATATATATATATATATATATATATATATATATATATATTAAATGCCTTGTTAGCAAGTATTTGGCCGTTATTTCAGCAGATGAAAAGGAATGATGCAGTCGAACATGTAATATGCTTGCTTATTCATGTCGTAATAGAATTTATATGAGATTACAATAAAATAACAAATTTAATATTCACATATCAAAGTGGTGTTTTGTAAAACTTGCAAACTTTCGATTTCATTGTCACCTCTACTTTGAATTTTAGAGTATAAACGTATAAACGCATTCACACTCACAGCCCCACACTAAGCTCAATGACTTGTGTCGTGGGTGCCGGAAACATTCACATCACACATACAATCACAACCAGAACCAGAAACACAAATTTTCCTTAGGGAGAAACCTTGTGTTTCTGCCGGGAATCGAACCTGATACCCCTGCTTAGAAGGCGAACGCTCACCCAACTTAGCCAACGGGCAGTTCGAGAGTAACAATTTGTTTGTAAAAATAAGTAATAACTTTTGCTTTTTATTCTGTCTGTACAGAGCAGAGCATACATTTTAAGTAGTTGCACAAGCTTCTTTTGTCATTGTATAATGATGCTCAACGTTTCTGATGTTTTGTGTATCGGAATGTGCGGCGATTACAGGCCATGTGCCACACAGAAATAGATTACCCATACATTAACAACAAAACAGACAAAATTACACCATATTCCGACGTAGCAAGGTTTGTTATATAACTGGTGGTAGCTTAATTTTTTCTGTGATTGTGTGATCGATGAATTTGGTGACGTCGCTTGGTAATGTTAATTTTTTTTCATAATTGATGGGTGAAAGCGTTAGATTTCATTAATTGCGTATATGTATTAGTGTTTGGAATTGTTTGTATTTGGAATATGGCTCTTTGCGTAACAGCTCACATATTTTTGATGTCTATGATTGGTTAACTTTTCTTGACAGCAGTCGCGATTGCATGGATCATGGATGTCACAGAAAGAAAGCCAAAATGGCCGCGTTTAAAATTGCTCTCATATTCAAATATTTTTTTCTGGTAAGTAGGTATATTAAATAAATAAAGTATTATATTTTTCATATCGAAAATATAATATTTTAAGCATACAAAGAAATATGCATATTCTATATTAGACATATAAGGTGTAAAATAACAGGTAAGAATTTACTTACCTATCAATCTGAAAGAACGCTTCGTTACCTGAACTGCTCGTTGACTTAGTTATTTTTTTTATGCTAGATAGGCAAACATTTCACCGGTATCTCACCTGATGGAAAGTGATGATGCGGCCGAAGAAGGAACATGCTTGCCTAGAAGGTATCTATTCACTCTAGACTTGAAGACGCCCAGATTGTACCGTTCAAGGAATAAAGACGCAGGCAATGAGTTCCACTCCTTCGCTGTACGGATGGTGAACGTAGAAGCAAAACGTTTCGAGCGAACTGGAGGTATGTCAACCATAAATGAATGATGTTTGACAGTTTTTCTTGTTGTTTGATGGTAAAATGGGCATGGAGGAATTATATAATGTAATTCCTGAGCACACTTTCTAAAATGTAAGCGATAGAATACCGATAGGCTTGCTGCCTTACGTCGGTGACCAAGACTTTGCAGTTTGACTCAACTATCTTACTGCTCGATGGCTTAGTTGGATGCGTGTTCTTCTCTAAGCAAGGAATCGGGTTCGAATCCCAGCAAGAACACAAATTTTTCCCCAAGAAAAATTTGTGTTTCTCTGGTTTCGTGTGATGTGAATGTTTCCGGCGTCCACGACACAAGTCATCGAACGTAGTGTGGGGCAGTGAGAAAGCGTTTATGTTATGTTTATTTTCCTTGCGTCAGATCTTCCTCAAAACAATTCAATAAACCTGCATCACCACAACATAAATCTTTATAGTAAAATGTGTAGGTATTTATGAAATAATGGGTCCATTAAAACGATATCAAGTTAGCTGTATGTCGGTTTCGTGACTCCCATAGCCATTAGAGCTTGCAAAACGTTTAAGCACAATCGGTTTCAAGCGAGACTTGGAAAATGCTTTTGAAGTGAAAACTCGAGAGATTGTATACGAACGTTCAATATCTTGTTCAATTACCAATGTTCAATACCAAAAAAAATATACAGGGTGTGACGTAATTACCGGATACCCCTACATATAGGCATTACGATGATAAAGGAAAAAAAATGTGAAAATCCACAAATAATACTAAAATTAACTTTCTAGTTGAAATGACCTACAAGAAATATACATCCATGCTAAGGTTGTCTGGAAGAGATTGCGTTATGCGATAAGACCGCCTATTGTGAAACCTCTTTAAGATTTATTTATTTAGTTAGTTCTTAAGATTTTTGAAAAGGTTTTTCAATAAAGAGTATTTGTATTGTATTGTATTGTAATATTTTAATTAAAGTAAAAAGCAAAGATTTGTAATAATAACATTTATTGCTACCACTGGTAGTGGGCTTAAGCACTTAAGTTACCTATAAGCTCGATGTCTTCTTGGTTACTCAGGTCTTTGCTGTACTTATATAGTTTTAGTTTAGTTTTAGGAAATATAGGCAATTGGCCCGTAGTTAGGTACCATGGAATTTACTACAGATAATTTTCAACTAATGAAGTACATTTTAGTAATAGGTATTTCTAGTTTTTCACAATTTCTAAAAATTATGATATCTCGAAAACAGTGACACTTTTACTATTGACTTTTTTTATTTGCTGGACCATCATGATCTCCCCTATTTGTAAATAGGGTTATCTATTCACATCGCCAAATTATATCCCTTTTTTCTACTTCTAGATGACATCTTACAAAGTTCCCTATTTTCAATACAATCTAGCCAAAATATGGATAATCAGTAATACATTGCTATGACTAAGAAAGTCTTTTTTAAAGTTGAAACTATCGTGAGTATTACACGTTATGTTTCAATGTTATATCCAGCTAAAAACACGAAAATTTCAACTTACTTTGTAGTCGACTAGTTTCGGACTAGTCGACTACAAAGTAAGTCGAAATTTTCGTGTTTTAAGCCGGATATAACATAGAAAGTGTCCTTTAACACTTTTCTTATTGTCTCTATTTAAGGGTAAGTAAGACACTTTGTTCATGTTTTCTATTATAGCATTCTCACTATATAATGGTTTAGTTCTTTTAAATCTTCTCACTAAATCTGTTACGTCAGGGAGCTGAATTGCCTCGACATTCACGTGATGATGAAGTTTATGTTGGTGAGCTTCTGCGATTTTATTTATTACTTTTTCAACGATCTCTATGTTAAATTAACCTATATATAACACAACATAATCGCTTTCACACTCACAGCCCCACACTAAGGTCGATGACTTCTGTCGTAGGTGCCGGAAACATTCACATCAGACTTACAATCACAACCAAAACCAGAAACACAAATTTCCCTTGGGAAGAAAACTCGCCTTCTAAGCACCTTCTAACCCGATACTCCATCGGGTTCGATTCCCATCGGATACACAAGTAACCTCCCCAAGGAAAGTTGTATTTCTGGTTCTGGTTGTGATTGTATGTGTGAAGTGAGACCTTAGTGTTGGTTGTGTGTGTGAAAAAGTTTTAATCCGCTAGTGTAGTTTGATCTACGTCGGTCTTCTACGCTGTGCTATCGGGTTCGTTTTCCGATGAGAGCACACTATTTCTCCTTAAGGGGTGAGTTATATTTCTGGTTGTGTGTGTGCAGCATTTACTTATTACCTGTGTGCAGGTAAAAGAAGGTGTGGAGCAAATGTTTCCATCACCCGCTCTAAAACGAACAACTAAAGTTGTTGAATTTGAAATTTAATTTAAAGCAAGTTTATCTATATATGAAATTCTGCGTTGTTTCTAGTTTTCTTCCGAATACTTTATGACTTTATGTCTATGATTCAAAATCTTTTTGTAAAACGTATTGCTTACATAATCTTTGTCTCTAGTTGTCATTGAAAAATGACAGCAAATCAATAAGTTTATAAAAAAAGGGAATAATTGCAAATTTTTGTATATTTAATTCATAAATAAGTGTAAATTGAAAAACCATGAAACAGCTTACATACATTTTTACCTTTCTGTTCATCAAAAGCGTACTTTGTACAATCGACATTAGTCCAAATGATTATAGTTATTTAGCTCATCACTTGACAGCAAAGGAATGCCGCCTCTTATTCGGCTCTGTACACCTCGATTGTTATGATATACCCAACCCTTCCAAAATTCTATCTGTATTAAAAGATAGGATACCAGATAACTTCTCTTGTTACAAGCTGTTGATACAATGGGACAAGGGAAAATTTGTAAATCAAGGATGGGGAAAGAGTCACGATGTAGTAGTAAGACGTCTTCGGCAACTGGGGAGGACTGATTTAGCGGACTGGTTGGATAAGCAAGTATATCAGCGGTTACGTAAACAATCCATAAAGGCCCTTACTACAACCTTTAGCAATAGAACGGCAGTAACGAAACCCAAAAAATACAGTTATGAAGAAAATATCACACAGAAATGGACAACTATCGATTCAATTATATGTACAGTGTCGTGTGCTTTATTTCTTTCGGCTTCCTTCGTTATCTTAAGATATGTTTTATCGTCTCTACTGTTAAGATTTACAAACAAACCGAAGCAAGACGACGTTATGAGTTTGCTAAACTACGGATCTGAAGAAAGCGATCAAGAAACTGTGTATGAATGTGTTTTTAGCAAAAATACGTGTAAAGTGAGAGCAAACGACGATGGGTAATGATGTAATGATAATGATTGTAATAGTTATTTGCAATACATACTTGGAATTGTTAGAACTAAGCGTTTTGCTTTCACATTCCTCGGTGAAATATACTGTTGTCTTGGTATCATTTGTTTCTTCATTGGTTTAGCCAAGTTATAAAAATATTCTTAACCTACAGTTAGGTAAAAAAAAAAAAGGCCTAATAAGTTGTCAACACAAAAATATAAACGTGTTACACTCACAGCTCTACACTAAGTAAGAAGAGTATCGTAGGTACTGAAAACATTCCTGTCACTTAAAATGACACAGTACGTGAAACACAAATTTCCCTTAAAGAGAAAACTTGTGTTTCCACCGGGAATCGAACTCTACACCCGCTGTTTAGGTGGCCTACGTATCTTCAAACATTTTTGCATTGTTGAATATACAGTAACATCTCACTGTATCGACCCACTGCAGGTTATAGGCCTCCTCACCCTTGTGCCACTCACCTCTGTTTTGCGCTGATTGCATCCAGGTCTTTCCTGCGGTAACCTATATATTGTCGACCCAGAGCAGCTACTTTGCCAACAGTGCTCTCGGTATCCACTCAGTCAGGGCTCTACTCCACCTACCATCATCTCGCCATACTATGTGTCCTTATAAAGTAACAGTATCAAGTCGTCTGCGAAACGAAGGTGTGATATGTAGACACCATTGATATGAATGTTTTTTTTATCCCGGTCGAGTGTTTTCACAAAGTCCTCTAGCATAGTAGTGGACAACTTGAGAGATATGGTGTATACATATCTAATAAATATTGATATTTGTCTTAGCAACTGCATGAGTGTACATAGTCACTTTGTATGGTCCTGTATGTAGGTACACTATTCATTCAGGAATTTCGCTTTAGGCTCATAGCGTAGGTATACATAAACATTGTGACAAAATTGCTATAATACTGCCTTTATTGCGTAGATTCTTAGACTTTTATGTAGTTTGAAATAAGGTTCAAAGATTGTTTAGACTCATAGATAAAATATTACATAAATAAAACATTGAATATACTTTTCTCACTAAGCGGTGGGCTTTGACTCCTGTAACAAGCTCAGGTGGCAAAAATTTAACACTATACCTTGGTTCCATCCATTTTCCAAAGCTTTTTGTAATATTAAAGTACCCATAAGCTTTTTCTTATATGTTCTGTACTTAACTAATTATTCTAGTTTAATATCAATATTACATTTACATGATATAAGTGTTTTTAATTAAGTCTTTTAAACTGTGTCAATAGGGATATTATTATATCTTCTGCAGAGTTAAGGGTTAGACAATGCTAGTTAAAGTCATGTAATGTGATACGTTTGGTTTAGTAAAGAAAGAAAATGTAAAGATTCATTAAAAGACCTTTAGTGCACAAACATTAATTACCCAGCAAATCAAGCCCGGTCTATAGTCCACTAACAAGGCCCTCCGTACGCACAGACATCAGGCAGTGTCATCGCAGGTCGATAAGCCTCATTAGCTGGACCCCATCACTGATTGCTCCTGCTTCGAACCACTGACTGGTGCTTGTAGGTTGATAACGGGGAATTAAAGCGCGTTAGTGGTTTGTATGTTTTTTTAATTCAAATTTAATTTCAAAATCGTTTATTCACATGGGCCCCAAAGAGGCACTCATGAAAGTTAATGACTGTAGATTCTTCACTACCAGAATCATACGGCGAAATGTTTTTTACCGACTTCCCAAAAAAGGAGGAGGTACTCAAGTCGAGTCTGTATTATTATTATTATTTTTTATGTGTGCTACCTCATAACTTCTCTCCACGTAAGCCGATTTCGAAATTTTTTTTTAGTTTGAAAGATGTTGCTTTCTAATTAGTCCCATTTAAATTAGATCAAGATCTGATCAGTAGTTATTGAAATATCTTCAATAATGTCTGTTTTGTGGACTACTTTGACGATGTTCTCGTTTAACCGACTTCAAAAGTTACCTCATAACTTCTTTCGTTGTGAGCCGATTTTGATGATTGTTTTTTAATTGAAAGCTGGTGCTTTCCGAGTGGTCCCATTGAAATTTGATCAAGATCTGATATTTAGTTTGTGAGTAATAGTCAATATATTAAATCTGATCAAGGTTCCAAAGATAAAGCGGTGAAGTCGGTTTTTTAAGCTTTGCTTGCGTTTAATTACTTCAATATATATTTGAGAGACGATGTTTAGCGTCACGGTTGCCTATTACAGTTGAGTGACACCTAGAAGTTTTTGAACTTTTAGAGGCCAAAATCCTGCGCGGCAAAGCACTGCGCTCATCACCCTGAGATATTAGATGTTAAATCTCTTCAAGCCCTGTAATTTCACAGGAACCACATTGCTCTTTAATTTAAAACACTAGTGTTTGGCAGATGAATGTCTGGCAATGGTGCGGTACTGCCCCAGGTGGACTCTGCAAAAGAGTCCAACCAATACAAGGGAGAAGGGACGCTTTCCCGACTCAGCACTTTATTCATAGGTTATGAAGATACACATTTGCTGACTTACTTATTTGAACAGCTCGTTGGCTTAGCAGGGTGAGCGTTCGCCTTCTAAGCTAGGGTATTTGGTTCGATTCCCGGCGGGAACACTAGTTTTCTCCCAAAGGAACATTTTTGTTTCTGGTTCTGGGTGTGATGTGAATATTTCCAGCACCTACAACATAAGTCATAGTGTGGAGCTGTGAGTGTGAATGCGTTTGTCTTTCGATCACTAACCACGAATGCCGCAAGGTGTTAGTAACGTCAATAATAAAAATATTTTATAATATACGCAATAAAATTCTTAAAAAAATACAATAATCTTCTATTTTTTTAAATCTCTGATAGGTATTTTCTAGGCAAGCATGTCACACCTTCGGTCGCATCATCACTTTCCATCAGGTGAGATAATGGTCAAATGCTTGTCTATACAACACAAAAAAAAGGCCACCGACTCTTTAACCCAATATACCTATCCCCTGATGTGATGGTGTCACTTACCATCAGGTGATATAGAAATTATATTCTAGTGGCAGTCATAAAAGAATGACTAGCTCTCCTGGACTGCTACTAGAATATAATTTTTAGTGTTTAGGGACAGATTTTGGGACAGCTTTGAAATTCTGATCCGCAGGGGGTAAACTTACTAATGAGGGGGTACTAACCCAAAATGAGTCTTGGCCTCCGATACCGAGACGCTATTTCTCTCTGTCATGTGCAATTTCCTGCCACGAAGCTGCCTCGCGGAAGTTCTTGGTAAGGGTAAACATTGTGATGAATTATAGTGTTTCCCTTTAATACAAAAGTTTCACTTCTATCGTGTTCTTTATGACACGCCCTGTTTTTTACAAGCTTTTATTTAACTTACAATGTATGTAATTATGTTTGTTGGGGTGGAATCTTGTAACTCAATTTTGAAACAGGTATTTTCAACCGATTGTGCTGAAATGTTGTATTCAAGTTTAGTGTGGATGACAATGCATGGTTACCTGTGTGACGTCTTTCAAAATCCAACATGGCGGAACACTCAAAATGGTGAACAAGTAATTTTTAATGCACTCCTACAATTTGGGTATCAAATGAAAGGGGTTGTTGAGAATAACTAGAAAAATAAAGTGACGTCATTTTAATTCCAATATGGCGGACAACTAAAAGCTTGTTTTTTAAAGACATTATTTCTCCTTGAGGGTAATGAACTACGATTGTATTATGATTACAGATACTCTTCACATACAAGGAACACACACATTTACATTACATTCAGCACATCATACAGCAATGTTTTATAGAAACGGTGAAAATGAACATAATAATGTGAGATGTGAAGATAAACATGAGATAATTGTGAGATGGCGCGATGGCGTCTCGATTACATCGGGCCAATAACAATATTCTTAGAAATCATTGTATGAGGCGCTGTGATTTGTGTTATTATTGTTCTTTGATTTATTGCAAAGGTGTATATTTATATAAATATACAACCACTAGTTGTTCAATGTGGCTTCGCCCGCGGAAATTAAAAAAACATGATTTATCGGATCGAATTATTATCGAGCCTGCGTATTCCAGGTCTAGTGTGTTTACCAGCTTCGATCACATCGTCACTTACCATCAGGTGAGATAGTGGTCAAACACTAGCCTGTCACAAATAAAAAAAAAATCGTGAATGTACCATTCTTGTACCTGAACACACACAAATCGCCGCGTTTTTGTTCCCCGAGCAGTTATAATCCGGGAGTCTTCAAGTCTAGAGTGAAGAGGTATCTTCTACGTAAGCATGCTACATCTTGTGCCACATCATCATATTCCATCAGGTGAGATATATATCTGGCATAAAAATATATAAAAAATAAGCCTATGTGTTAATCCTGAGTATAATCTATGTATATAAGAAATTTCAGCCAAATCGTTTATCCGTTGATTTCGATTTTGACAGCGTTGATTTCTACCTACTTATTTCCCTAGAATTTTAACCCGACATAACTTCCTGCAGCTGTAGGTACATTAAACCAGCAAATCACCCTTCATTAATCATTACGCGCACGTGCGGGTTGTTATTAATCGTGTACAGTGACTATTCTAATTGCGCACATTTGTTACTTCAAAGTGTTTTAACGCCACTACGTTGTATCTGGTCCGCCACTTAGAAAGGTGGGTGTTGCACACAGTTTTATTGCAAGCTGAGTGATTTTTACATGCGCTGAAGTTCTTAGCAGGGTTGTTTGGTTTGATGCCCGTGGAACACAAGTTTTCTCTCCACGGAAATATTGTGTTCTGGTTCTGGATGTGAATGTTTCCGGCACCCACGACACAAGACATTGAACTTTGAGTAGAGCTGTGAGTGTGAAAGCGTTTATGTTTTATTTAGTTTCACCTTTCCCGTTGTCTATCTGTCGATCTGTAATTAAATCTTGCAAGCTAAATTAAACCCACTTTCCGATGTCCGATTGGACTCAAATTTTGTGTACTTATGTATCTTTTGTGACAGTATGTCTGATGATGGAGACGGAAGATGGCCAGAGGAACTTTTGAACTAAAGAGGATGAAGCCATCGAGTTTGGGCTCGTTTGACTTGTCTTGACAAGTTCTCTGGTTACATAACTTTTAGTCCTTTTTTATTTACTAGTGATAAAAATCTTTTTAAAGTATTACTTGTGCCTTTTGCCTTTCAAACTTGTGTTCTTTAATTCTAAGTTAAGTTTTCATCCCATTTAGTTCCTATTCTTGTTTAATAAGCATTTATTTCTCACGCAAATTACCGACCGCATGTTATTAAGTGCCATCTCCGAGTTCAGTTCCAGTAATTATTTATTACCAAAGCAATAAAACAATCTTGATCATCTCTAATCAGAGTTATCGAGCACGTCTATACAGCCGCCGATTTATTAGAGATGTGCCCGCATTACCGTAAGTTTGGTTCATTGAACTATAATAAAGCGAAATAGTAGAGGTAACAATCAGACTTTTTAATTGTGAGGCTACTTAAAATGTTGACTCCTTTGTCGAGTCTTAGAATAAGGAAAAATGAATGATTCCAAGCCAGTTCGAAATGCTGGCAAAAATCAACAAAATTTGACGAGAAATGTTAAGTCAAATGCTGTCAAAAAAAGGTGTAGATAATAGTCTATTTTTATTATGCAATAAAGTACTTAATACAAAAAGCACCAATTTTATTTTATAGACTATTGACTGGTTAATTTATTATTTTAATACCTGTAATAAGCAGTAGGTACTAATATTATATCAAAATTAAAATGTATGATAAAATCGAATTTTAAGACACCAATTTTAATCAAGTCTTCTAAACTATGTCAATAAAGACTTATTATTTCTAGTAGAAAACGTTCCCAAAAGGATGGCAGCATTACCATAAGGCGTATACATAATAAAATGACATATGCATTGTCTATGTTACTGTATTAGTTCATTGTAATTTTAATAATACGATGTAAAAATAGGTAGTAGTAGTAGTAAAAATATTCAATTAATTACAATTATAGAATCAGCAGTTTTTTACCGACTTCACAAAAAAGGAGAGGGTACTCAAGTCGAATGTATTTTTTTTTATGTGTGTTACCTCATAACTTCGTTCCACGTGAACCGATTTTGATTTTATTTATGTTTGTAAGATGTTGCTTTCCAATTAGTCCAATTTAAATTTGATCAAGTTCTTGAAATATCTTCAATAATGCGTGTTTAGATGTAGATACATCTAAACACGCATTATTGAAGATATTCTAATCTGATCAAATTTCCGAAGATAAAGCGGTGAAGTCGGTTTTTTAAGCTTTGCTTGCGTTTAATCATCATTCATTTAAATAAGATACTATACAAATGTAAAGCCATTAAACAAAATTGTGTGTACCAATTATTTTTTTATCTGACTTCAACGAAGGAGGAGGTTCTATGTTCGACTCGAAATTTTTTTATGTATGATCACTGAATTCTCCCCCATTTGTGTATGTACACATGGTGTAATTTCTGTTAGGTAACATATGTATGTTACCTTACAGAAATGACAGCATTGAAAAACACTCTCTATGCTTCGCGTTCTAAGCACAACCCTCTAGAGTATCTTCTCCAGAAGCTTATAGCTCAATGGTAAAATATCAAAATGCCGTGGGAATCCGGATCTTGGACGGAAAGAGCTTATTAGTGCGATTGTGTATGGCTCATTGATTTGATAGTGCGGTATTCAAACGCCTTTATAGAAGGGTCAGAAGTAATCTAGTTTTGTGTTTGTTTTAAAGTGTTAACCTTGATAATTGTTTGTTTTGTACTTATATTAAAGATCACTTACAATATTTTAATCTATTTTTTATTTATTGGAAGATGAACTGGTACATGATTTTTTATGCCCTATAGGCAAGCATTTGACCATGATCTCACCTGTTGGAAAGCGATGATGCGGCCGAATGTAGTATGCTTGCCTAAAAGGTACCTATTCAGTCTTGCCTTGAAGAATAATAATATTAACAATATATAATAATATAATATACTTATAGTATTATATCAATATATAATACTATAAGTATATTATTTATTATTTATTAAGGCATTTAGTTCGATAGATATTTATTATATTAACAATTTAATATAATAAATATCTATCGAACTAAATGCCAATCAAAAGTTTTCACTGATAAATAATTCAACTAATTAGCATAAATACACTCAGTAAATATAAATGTAATTAAGGTACAAGAATTTTAATCAATTTAATTCTTGGAAGTAAAAAGAAACGATTGAATAAACGAATAAACTTAGACGCTGGGGTAGCAAATTCTATTGGCGAGCTTGTAATAACACCCACAAACGACTCAGTTGGCGCAATGGACTGGTCCCCGCCCTCTGCGCCAGGGGTTCAGGTTTCGATTCCTGGCAGGAACACAAATTTCTTCCCAAGGGATATTTGTGCTTCTGGTTCTGGGTGTATTTGTGTGGTTTCCGGCACACAAATCTTCGAACGTAGTGTGGGGCTGTGAGTGTGAATGCGTTTGCATTAGCGTTAACTCCTATAGAAGCTATTTTTACGGTAATTGAAGTGAAGCGGTTGAAAAAGAAAAGCTGAAGATCGGGCTCAGTCGAGAGGCCTACGTCCAACAGTGGACCAATATAGGCTGATGATGATGACATATGACGATGACTGGTGAAAAGTCAAACGAAGCCATAGTATCTGCACAATACTATAATGTTCTTGTACAAACAAACATAAGTGTACGCTTTCAATTATATGGTTAATAGCCGTGGCGGAGCTGCGAGCGTCGAAGCCTATCAATTTGTCAGCCTGTCCGTAGGGTACTTTACTCTAGAAGTTTGTGTGGTAGTGAAGGAGATGCTAAGGAGATGATTTTATAGCAAGCATATCACAAATTATTCTTTTGAAGAGAAATTTCTCATGGAAGGGCTTTGGAATTATGATGCGGAACCTTTATTCGTGACGAAAAGTGGTGGGTGTTAAATAAAAAGTAATCAAAATTTACAAACAAATTACTTATGTCGTGAGTCCTTACGACACACCCTGTTTTTAATTATATTTATGTATACCGAAGAAAATTAAAAATGCGATACATATTTAATAAATGCAAATATTCTAGACCTATCGTACTCAAGATCTTTCGTTTCACTAAATTAACTCAAAAGAAATAAAAATTTAATTAAATTTCTCTCTCTCTTTTATTAATTTCTTTAATCTAATTAATACGGAATTTTTAAATTTTTATCCAAACGTTTAGTCGAGGCGACAAATGACCAGAATGCTGGCTCTTATTTAGCACAAAAAATTAGCATCGCTATTCAACGTGGAAACGTAGCCAGTATTCTGGGCACTTTTCCTTTGGCAAGCGGTTTACAAATTTTTTTAGTACTATTTGTTTTAATCCCCATTTGTAATGTTATCTGACTTTGTTATTATTATAATATTCTAAAATATTAGCGATCAAATATTTTAGAGGAAACAGTGCTTCACGCTTTAACGGCTGAACGGATTTGGATGAAATTTGGAATGTACACTCTAAAGTGAATTTCATAATTACGCTTCCATCGATTAAGTCTCAAATAAACCTATCGGTTACATTAGAACGAAACTTTTTGTTTATTGGAAAGTTTTTTTTATGTTAAGATGTTTTGTAGTTTTAGAAAATTATTAGCCATTCTTTATGTCCAAAAATGATTCCTGATGATTACAATATGGGAGTCTTCAAGTTTCGAGTGAATAGGTATCTTCTAGGCAAGCGTGCTCCATCGTTGACCACTTCGTCGTTTACCATCAGGTGAGATGGTGGTCAGAAGATTTCCTATCACAGTAAGAATATAGAGACGAAAATTTGTGAGTGTATTTGCATGTTTGTTACTACTTCTTCACAATTGGACCAATTTTAATAAAATTTTGGTATGGAGATAGTTGACTCCCTGGATTAACACAAAAATTACTTTTTATCTTGGACATTTCCTCGGGTCCAGGACGTACGCGGGTTAAACAGTGGGGCGCTAGTCTCGAATAAAATAATTGAAACGCAAGCAAAGCTTAAAAAAATCGACTTCATCGCTTACATTTCGGTTTTGGCTTGACCGATTTCGATAAAATTGTTATGGGACTACCTCTGAAGTATCCATACACACACATACCAAACAAAAAGAAAAATCATTAAAATCGATTCATAATTGGCGGAGATATCGCGTAACATACATACAAAAACAAACATAAAGTCGAATTGAAAACATCCTTTTTTGAAGTCGGTTAAAAAGGGAGTGCGATAGTCTTCACAGGTGTATCTGTTTAGTAACAAAGAGTATAGCGACTAGTGATCCAGTTCCTATGAACACATTTAAAGTTTCACTCAATCAACTCGAAAGTGACCTTGTTAATTACGCTCCCATCGATTACGTCCCAAATAAAATCAACGGTTACACCAACACGTTGACTGACATCACTGACAACACCATTTTTAATTCAAACGCTGTTTTAAATTTAAAACATATTCACCTTTTGATTATTATTGAAAGTCGTAGAGCCAAAGGTGATGAGTTTTAATTATTTCTTAGAATGCTTGTCAGTTTTCTATATTGACTTCACAGTGTGTGATCGCAAAAAGATCTTCATAGTAATAACTATTTCTCTTATGATTTGGATGAAGATTTCGTAAGCTATCTTAAACAAGAAAATTGCATCACATCATTTAAAAATACTTAATTAAGAGTCATTTGAAATTGATGATGATTCTTAGTTCTCGGTGTTGATTATTTCAACATAACCTATCATCGATCTAGTAAAAATGCAGATACAATACACGAAATATGGGGTGAAGCCGAAAAAACGGATACCATTCCACTAATAGCCTTTAGCTTGTACTGCACAAGGGATTCCAACGCGGACACGTAACGGGTAATAGCATTTATAGATAAAGACACTCACAGCCTCACACTAAGTTCGATGACGAGTGTCGTGGGTGTCGGAAACATTAACATTACATACAATCACAAACAGAACCAAAAACACAAATTTACCTTGGGGACGAAACTTATTTTCCCGCCGGGGATAGAACCCGATAGCTCTGCTTAGAAAGCGGACGTGCACTCATCTAAGCCAAGGGGGAGTTTACATATTACTTAACTAGTTGAATTAATAAGTTCATTTTATTATATTTTGCTAATTATATATTTTTTTACTTTGACTAACCTTCTGATCTCCGAAACGCATCTGCCGTCT
Source organism: Lomographa bimaculata (assembly GCA_948107665.1). NCBI lineage: Eukaryota > Metazoa > Arthropoda > Insecta > Lepidoptera > Geometridae > Lomographa > Lomographa bimaculata. The sequence continues at coordinate 6,866,643 of OX403604.1, read as the reverse complement.
TGCATTCCTGGCTACGTTCATCCTGCATAGGAACACCCTGTCTTCACCGTCAGTTGGAGCCCTGGACAGCTCCGTCCGAACAGCTTGCTGGTCTTGTTTGTCTATGACGTCATAGACACTATCACCGTGGATGAGCAGGTCTTCCTGTCGATGAAAATCATACTAATTTATATTTAGTTTTTCATTGCGTATTAATAAGTCTTTTGTAATAGTACTAGTTGTTTTTTTTCCGCCCAACGATAACGGGTTCGGTATGCTATTTTTAATAATTTAAAAATCAAATAATATTCAATATATAGGTGGAAAGATTTTTAGTGAAAATTTTAGGGTAATTAATCAAGTTTTATCACGATACTTAAATTCCATAAAAAAAAAATCTAACGGATTTGCAGAGTATTTCGAAAAAGCATATATTATTATATAAAGGGAAGTATGTACCGTTGGTTGAATTAAATGCTTAGACGACCACCAAAAATATAAAATTGGTTGGAATGGTTTTTTAAATTACTTTACTGTGTAAATTTAGACAGTACCTATACAAAACACTGGTGCTTGGGAGCCGGAGAGCTTCTGGTTTTTTTACTAGTAACCCGGTAATTTCCAAGGAGCGATGTCGACTAAAAATATAATTTTAATTTTTGTTCGGTGGAGCTCAGTGGACACAAAGTATGGACATTCAATCGTTTGAGAACAATAGCCGTGGAGCGCAGTGGCATAACCCATATTTTAAAGTCAAATTTAAATAATCAAATTGTCTGTTTAGACTATTTCATTATTTAAATTTGACTCTTGATATTTGATAATAACAAAACTATAGAGTACTTTTTGTAAACTACTCCGTAATTCTATATCGAGAATGCTACGTTAAGTTTGAATACAAATATAATACTACTATTATATATATATTATATTTAAAGCAAGCAAATTGAAGAGTACAGCGATAACTCCCGATCAGAACAAAACCTTCATCCATTCATAGCTCAAACAAAGATAAAGGAAAAACGGCGAGATAAAGGTAAACGGCAGGCTAAAGGTGCCGCGGTTGCTATTAAAATAATATGCCTTGCGGTCTGCAAGCTGATGAAAATGTCTGCGCAATCAACGTAAGTATACGTCTGTTTAAAAACAAAAACGTTGGTTTTGTCTGATGGTGACGGAACCAGGCAGTGCAATTAGCATACCGTAAGTGAGCCTTTCTTTTAGAAATAATGAAGATATGACGACATTCTAGTCCAAAGGGCTTAGTCCAACGGGTCCAAAAAGTTCTATAACCAGAGTACTTGTCAAGACGAATCAAACGAGCCGAAACTCAATGGGTTTATATTGTTTAGTTCAGAAGTTCCTATGTGCTTTTTTTCCATCATCAGACCAGCTCCATGGTACCATATCATTGTATTGTCACCCAAGATACATACGTATACCAAATTTGAGTCTAATCGGACATCGGGAAGTGGGTCTAATTTAGCTTGCAAGATTTGATTACAGAACGACAGACTGTCTAGGTGGTGACGGAATCAGGCAGTGCAACCAGCATATTGTAAGTGAGCTTTTCTTTTAGAAATAATGGGTTTAAAATATGACGACATTCTAGTCCGACGGGTCAGCTTCTATTGAAAGCAGTTGTCATTCATTGTATAACAGAATTTATAGTTTTTTTTTTATAGTATACACCTGTTAAGAAACAAATACGTTGTTTTGTCTGATGGTGACGGAATCAGGCAGTGTAATTAGCATACTGTAAATGGGTCTTTCTTTTAGAAATAATGGGTTCGAGATTAATTACATTCTAGTCCAACGGGTCTGAGAACTTGTTAAGACGAATCAAACGAGCCCAAAATTGATGGGTTTATTTTGTTTAGTTCAGAAGTTCCTATGTATTCCGTCTCCATCATTAGACCAGTGTCATGGTATTGTATCATTGTATTGTCACCTAAAATATATAAGTACACCAAATTGTCTGTTCCCGATGTCCGATTGGACTCATCTTTTCAGCGATAATATCTCAGTCGCCACTCGCCTCTTAGTGTAAGTATCTCGGGGTGGGCGCGATTTTGGATCCTACGGTGGAGCATGTGACGATATCCATGGAGGTCGTCATAGGCTCTCCTGACTAGCTACCCTGTACCAAAACGTAGTCGTAGTTTACAGGGCAGTTAAAATTTTTGTTCCGGCCGCTATCCTTAGTCAGTCCCATTCTGCATTTACCACCTATATCGTCCTCAATCAGATCATCATTTATTGATGACATAGAGATCAGAGATAAAAAAAAGTTCGCATCTGTTATTCCAGCATAACATTATTGTTAAGCCTTTGTTCGTAGCTAATATTACTCCACCAGTCCATAATTTACAAAATTACCTTGTTGTGCCAACATTGTATTATGCCCCACAATTATGATTTTACGTCCTAACCCCTCCACTTCTTGACCTAAGGTCCAACAGGGTCAATATTGTTGTTTAATTTTCTTTTGTACTTAAACAAATTTCAATTAAGCCAAGTCTGCTTTAATAATTTTAATTAAATCATATTTCTAGCAAAGAAAATGCTCTGTGAGATTGCAAGTAATGTTGGGAAATTAGGGTTGGCAATTATTTTGCTTTCCACTTCTAATGCGATTTAATTGACTAAGAGGTGGAAGGGGGAAGTTATACTAATTGAAACCAAGAAATTACAACAAAACGCAGTTTACTCCTATTGCATAAAATTTGAAATTAAAAAAACTTTATTTTCAATTTTTATACTCTCTTTGAAGTCAAGTAGAAACGTATTGACTAATTCGCCTGACCAGCTACAACTAAGTAGTAATTAAGATATTACTACGTTGCTTCTCTCTCTCTCTACTGTATTCACATAGAAAAACTAGAGCCAAAAACCAAACGGTGTTTCGGCAGTGATTCTTTAGACCCTGTTGCTATAAATAAACGCTTTCACACTAACAGCCCTTAAGTTCGATTACTTATGTCGTGGGTAAGGAAAACATTCACATCAACACACAGTTACACCAAGAAACAAACAAAATTGGCTTCAGGCAGATATCTTGTGTTTCCACCAGGAATCGAACCCGAAGAAGTTTGTTTAGAAGGCGATTGCGCACCCAACTAACCCAACGAGTAGTTCTATACTAGGCAGTGGATACTTGCCATCTTTCAAAAGACTAAGAAACAGCTGAGATAGTCGTTTTTTTATGTACTTTTTTTATATAGTCACATTTTCTAGAAACATTTGACTTATTTTTAATAAGTACCGTATAGTTAGGTTATTATAAAAAAACCGGATAGGTTACTGTAACCCAACAACACAGGCCTTCACGAAACCTAGTGTTCAGGTTCATGTATTGATTTAATTGTAGTTTTTTAGGTATAATATAATTTTGATTTTGTTTTGAATATAATTGTATGTGGCTGGTTAATTAATGGTTGTAAATGACAAGTATAGGTTATTTGGAAAAAAATATATATATTTAGCCTAGTGACAGCCCTACAGCTGACGTCACCCGTCCCGCCGCCCCGCCCACCTGTCGCGCGCCCTCCGTTAAGACATAATTGCGCACGCGCCGCTCTGCCGCCCACACTCCACTGTCGACTGTGGGGGGCGAGGAAAATGTGGGAAAATTGTATTAAATCATCATGTTTTAACTTCGTTGGTGGGTGTTCTTTTTATGTTTATTGAGTGACACGAGAAAGTCGCCTGATGGTAAACGTCATGCTTGCCCGTTAATAGTTCAGTGCCACCAAGTTTGAACTTAGGTCAAAATCCTGGTCGGAATCTGCATTCGTCACCCTGAGATTAACACTTTACTTCGTTTAATCTATTGGTAATAGGATAGAAATAGAACTAGAAATCATTTTATTGCATAAACTCTGTGTAAACTAGTTTTTTTAATCTTTGTTTGCATTTAATTATTCGATATTCCTGATAGGCTATCGTTGGTCTACTAACTTGTCTGATGGTAAGTGATGATGTTACAGAATTCATAAAACGTACTCGTAATGGTTTCATCGAATGTAGAAAAAATAATCCTAGTACTGATTTGCCCAAGTCCTCATCATCAGGACTTGGGCCCCAAAAATTGCCCCAAAAATATTAATGTTACTTACTAGCGGATACCCGCCGTGTGCTACTACGCTAAAAAAAATATTAATAACATTGTTTTAGTGGTCTAAACTAAAACCATCTTCACCTTATTGCCTTTTAAATGAAACCGGTTTGGGCACATCGATTGGATAGTTTCAAAGTCTATGTAGGATATAGGTAGTTAGAAACATTTATTGTATTTTATATAAATAGATTAGAGGCTTCAACTTTATAAAAGGGGGAGGGAGAACTTCTAAGACAGGGGGGAAACCGAATTACAAGTCTTTAAAATTAAATGTAAATGATATATAATAATATAAGCATAAAAAACAATAAAAGTTTTCTTAAAATGTACCAGGGGTACATGAGTCAGAAGAAGGTCGATACTATAGGTACTTTAAACACTAAACTGATTACAGTAAACATTTCTGGGAATACATAGACCACCCACTAGAACTTAGCCCCGACTTCATAGCTCAGGAACGCAAGAAAGTGAAAGATGCAAGGTATAATTGCTGTAGGCAAGTCCGCCCCTCGCAATGAAAGCGGCTATTTATGCAAATATTATAATGTCTAGAATTCTAGATTGTCTAGTGGAAGTATGTAAACATGTTATTTTAATAGCTTAGTACTTTACATTCAAATTGGTTCTGCTCATTGGCAGAATATTTTCGAACTGCCCGTTTTTTCGAACTGCCCGTTGGCTTATTAGGGTATGCGTTCGCCTTCTAAGCAGGGGTATAGGGTTCGATTCCTGGCGAAAACACAAGTTTACTCCCCAAGGAAAATTTGCGTTTCTGGTTCTGGTTGTGATTGTGTGTGTGATGTGAATGTTTCCAGCAACCACGACACAAGTAATCGAACTAAGTGTGGGGCTGTGAGTGTGAAAGCGTTAATGATATAAGCGAATCAAATTGTGTTGTGTTCAAAATAACAACGTAGTTCTTAGTTAAACTATGTAGGTATGGATGTGATTGATATAATTAATTTTGGGATAGTAATAATTAATCTGATACTAATTATTGCTCTTGTTAACTCGGAACAAAAAAGGGGAGTTATACGATTGTAATAATTATTATTGTTTGTCGTCGTATCTGCCAAACGGCTGGACCGATTTTGATTTAGGTTTTTATGTTTGAAAGGTGTTCTAGCTGTGTTTGGTGAAATTCGGTGCAGCTGTTTACCAGATAGAGCCTCAAGGGTATTTTCAAAACTTGATTTTGCCATGACTTGTTAGATCGAAGTAATATTTAAGTAGACGTAATGGAAATTATATACTTACAAAACTTTTCTAATTGCGTTTACAATATGGCGTTGTATTGTCGATTTAGCATTATTTTACCTAAATTTGTGATTCTCCGAATGTTGATGTGTAGAATTGGTGAATTATTAACCGTTTATAGTTCGTGAACGTGCAAGAGTGTAGGCAAATCATACAAAGTTGAAAAACGTGATTTTCGTTTTCGCTCCAATGAATTGAAGTTTTTACCACTTTATTAGGGCATGACTTGACTATGATTGGATCATTGTTCATTGATCATTAGTTGGACTGTGACTGTGACAAGGAACTTGTTTTAAAAAATACCTTTGCTGAAAAATCTGTATATTGTTTTTATTAGAAAACCGCGTCTTTTCGCACTTTTATTTTCAAAATAACAACGTTTTGACTAACGCTTATATTTTACTTTATTTGTATATTCATTTTTATTATATATAATTATTAGGTTTGCATTATATATTTATTAAATTATAAGTTATATACATATATATGTATTATATGTATATAATCATGTATGTATATTTATTATTTTAACTAATCATCTAACTTTCTTTTGTCTCTCTCTCGATTTTGATGCACGCCTACACCCCTCTTCTCGTCTATCATGTGTGGTTGACTGGTAGAGAATGCCCCTAGCATTAAGTCCACCTTTTGTACTTTTTGTGCAATAAAGAATTAAATAAATAAATAACCTCGACGTTCCGGCAGGGTTACGAGAGACTGATGTTCGTTAAAGTTTATAAAATGTACAAAATCTTTGGGTTACTTGTCACTGCCATATTGCTCAAAGGTTGCGGAGACAAATACAAAAAAGAAAATGCTTATCAACATAATATGAACATTTAAACTTTTGCACAGTAATAAAATTGTATTTGATTCAATAAAAAAAATATTACAGTAACCCATTTGCTTACCAATTCATTATAATACCAATTACTCATTCGCTAAGCGAATTAATCATAATAAAAGTCACGCAAATCATCATTAAGTCGAAGAAATAAGCAATAAATAGACATAAAAAGCACACCAAATTTTGCTTAACACAAAATTGACATTTGAACTCTAGAAAATTACCCATATAATAATTAATAAATTTATCATAATCTTCGGAATTTCATTGAACTCAACAATTTATTATATTAAAAGTTATTCAAGAAACAATTAATTATAAGTTCATTTATCAACTGCAAAGTAAAGGGTAGGTCTATAAATCAATATGCAAGTGTTCACTTCGTTATTCACTTAAGTTTCTAAGTTACTATGTATAGGTATTTAAGTGAAATCGTGGCGGTAATATTTTAGCACATAATTTAACGTCAAGTGCCCAATAGTTGAGGATTTATCGTGTCCGGCGGCGGTTCTGACGTAATTGAACAGGCTTGAAGAAATGCGAGAATTTACAGCTTTTGTGGATTTCCAACATTCACTGCAATTAGACACTGCATACATTTAGTGATACTATTCATTGTCATGAGTACCTAATTTATATGAAAAAATATTAGAATTGAACCCTTAATCCGAAAAAGGTTACAATCTCAACACATGTGCCTTTAAAATGCTTAATTTTTATCTTCAGCTAACAGGCTTTTATAAGAAAACTCCATGAAAAGCTACAATCTTGCTACAGAATGATGCTGTTACCATACCTAGTTTATATGAAAAAATATTAGAATTGAACCCTTAATCCGAAAAAGGTTACACTCTCAACGTGCCTTTAAAATGCTTAATTTTTATCTGCAGCTAACAGGCTTTTGTAAGAAAACTCCATGAAAAGCTACAATCTTGCTACAGATTGTTGCTGTTACCATACCTAGTTTATATGAAAAAATATTACAATTGAACTCTTAATCCGAAAAAGGTTACACTCTCAACATATGTGCCTTTAAAATGCTTAGTTTTTATCTACAGCTAACAGGCTTTTGTAAGAAAAATCCATGAAAAACTACAATCTTGCTACATAATGATGTTGTTAGCATACCTAATTTAAATAAGAAAATATTAGAATTGAACCCTTAATCCGAAAAAGGTTACACTCTCAACAAATGTGCCTTTAAAATGCTTAATTTTTATCTGCAGCTAACAGGCTTTTGTAAGAAAACTCTATGAAAAGCTACAATCTTGCTACAGATTGTTGCTGTTACCATACCTAGTTTATATGAAAAAATATTACAATTGAACTCTTAATCCGAAAAAGGTTACACTCTCAACATATGTGCCTTTAAAATGCTTAGTTTTTATCTACAGCTAACAGGCTTTTGTAAGAAAAATCCATGAAAAACTACAATCTTGCTACATAATGATGTTGTTAGCATACCTAATTTAAATAAGAAAATATTAGAATTGAACCCTTAATCCGAAAAAGGTTACACTCTCAACAAATGTGCCTTTAAAATGCTTAGTTTTTATCTACAGCTAACAGGCTTTTGTAAGAAAACTCCAAAAGCTATACAATCTTGCTACAGAATGATGCTGTTATATGACATAAACATAAACATAAACGCTTTCACACTCACAGCCCAACACTAAGTTCAATGACTTGTGTCGTGGGTGCCGGAAACATTCACATTACACACACAATCACAACCAGAACCAGAAACACACATTTTCCTTGGGGAGAAAACTTGTGTTCCTGCCGGGAATCGAACCCGATACCCCTGCTTTGAAGGCGAACTATTAGCGAAATATTAGAATTGAACCCTTAATCCGAAAAAGGTTACACTCTCCACATATGTGCCTTTAAAATACTTAATTTTTATCTACAGCTAACAGGCTTTTGTAAGAAAACTCCACGAACAGCTACAATCTTGCTACAGAAAGATGCTGTTACCACAAATATCATTACGCTTGGGATGATCTAATAAAATAAAGCCAAACAGTTCATTACAACATGTCTCAAATGAGAACCGTCACAGGTGATATACCGATTGGGTAAACTTTGATGATATTAAGAAATAGATAAAAATGTAGAGCCTAATTCAAGGAACTATATACTAATCATATAACAAAACTAAGATGATTAAAATTTAAATATGCGCACAAGAAGAAATCTACATCTTTTTTAATTTCTTTAAAAAGGATTTTTTTCTTTTTAATTTTCTTGTGCATTTAGGCAATGTCAAGTAATAAAATATTTCAAGTTTTGCATGTTTAATATTAGAAATTCTACTAGAAATCATAGTCAATTCATGCCCTAATAAAGTGGTAGAAACTTTGGTAGCTTCTAACATCTTTTTAAATTTAGGAGCAAAGTTGAAAATCAAGTTTTTCAACTTTGTATGATTTTTCTACACTTGTACGTTCACTAAGTATTAATGGTTAATAATCCAAACACAATTAATCATTAATACTCGAAAACAAGTTCACATCACAAGTTTTGGAAAATATTACAAAATCAACAACGCCATTTTTTCACTTTCGCGCCAAAACACAGTTGAAATTGACATTGACACTAGCTAAATTGACATAAATTTCAAATATTAAAAAAGTTTCTACTCTCTCAAAATGTTTACCGAGCTTTGACCGTTTATAAGGTTACACAATTTTCAACCATCTTCAGTAGTTACGCGAGGAATCCAAAGCGCGTGATCACACTCATTAATAATCCACCATTATTACACATTAACACTCGAAGGATCACAGGTTTTAGAAAATTATACTAAACAACGCCATTTATTCACTTTCGCGCCAAAATTTGCTTTAAAAAGGTTTTGGAGATATAAAACCTCTTCTTCCAAAACGTGGTTTCTTTTTTGAGACAGACTTTGCGGCGTCTTCGCGGTGGGCCCATAGAATTTATCTATATCTTTTGAATTATAGTTTCTCAATACTTTGGTTATTTTCGATTGATTCTACGGACTATTGTAATGTTATTCCCGTTAGTTTTATAGATTTGGAGATAGCGAAATGATTGCTCCAGTTTGGTTTTCATTGTAGAGTTTTGGGTAGTACTGGATTTTGTTAATTGTTAAAATTAATAATTAAGTGTGTGAGTTTAATTTTAAGCTGTAATAATCGGTGGATATATAAATGATTCATGATTAAAGAGCAACATATTTGTATTATATTGAAACGTTTTTTTTATGCATCACGATAGTTATAGGAAAACGTATATCAATAAGTATGTAACGTATATCGGCCGCATCATCACTTTCCATCAGGTGAGATTGTGGTCAAATGCTTGCCTATCGGACATAAAAATACGTATTTATTGAATAGAATAGAATTAATTAAGAATTAATTGTCATACAGAAAAATTACATCATTTAAGAATGTCATTAACAGTACATGGGTTCATTAAACACATTCATGATTGAAGAGAAAATATCAAGTACTAAACAATTTTAAAGGTAGGACCATCCGAAATAATACACAACTGTTCTATTCATTTTTTTTTTGCGAAATGTATGTCTATCTCCCTCCAGACTCAATTGATGTAAAAAAGTATTAGATACCCACTATTAGTGTGATTCAGAAATCGTTTTGCTATTATTAAACAATAATGCTTTATCATCGTCATCCCTTAGGTGAGATTGCTGGCAAGGGAATAAAAAAGGGATACAATTTTTTACCCTAATAGTAGTATTAGGGTATTTATTGATATAAAAAAAATCTTTTTCACGCACAGCTCCACACTAAGATTGATAAATTGTTGGTTGCCGGAAACAGTCACAACAGAAACCAAAAATATAAATTTTCCTTGGGAAGAAATGTTTGTGTTCCCGCCGGGAATCGAACCGGTAACCCCTACTAAGACGACAAACGCGCACCCAACTAGCCAACCGGCAGTTCGTTTCCTAAGTTTTGATTGAGATTGAGACCCCTAAGTATATTCTTTTCTTTATTTGTGATTTGTATTTGGAAACAGAGTATAAGAATCTAAACCAGACCGGGCAAATTAAACGATTTATAGTATTATAAATTTTATACCATCTTATATATCGGAGGGATTACCCCAAATAGTAACGCAATACATACTCAATTATAAATACTGTTAATTCGAGGTAATGATTTGTAAAAATATAAAGAAAGTAATCAAAATACATGTTCAGATAACTTGCCAGTCCCAAGGCTTCTCATTTATAAACGAACACAGCGACAGATCTACAATTAAAGTAATTAAAGAATGCTCCAATTTCTACACATCATTAATCATTCGGTACACACGTAATAACATATTTACACTACACGTCAATAATTATATTTAAAGCATTAATAAGTACTTGATGCAAATAGAAATAGAATGTATCTGAAAGTACTTGGCTATAAAGCTAATGAGGTAAGAAATTTTGAATGTCTTGCTAATGATAACTTATCTAATTTTATTTTATTAACTTAGCTTCAGGAACAAAATAAATAATATGTGGTACATATTCATTCTCATTTTCTTGGAACAGAAAGTGGTCTAAGTATTTGAAGTAGAGCGGGGCTGTGAGTGTGAATGCGTTTGTGCGTTTATTTGTTGTTAATTGTTTTCTTTTTACAAGCTTTAATTTAGTTTCACCTGTCCCGTTGTCTGTCTATTTGTCGGTCTGTAATCATATCTTGCAAGCAAATTTAGACCCACTTCCCGATGTCCGATTCAAATTTGGTATACTTATGTATCTTCGGTGGCAACACAATGATATGGTTCCATCGAGCTGGTCTGATGAGGAAGACGGAAGATGGCGATAGGAACTTCTCAACTAATCGAGCTTGGGGTCGGTTGATTCGTCTTGACAAGTTCTTTGGTTTTATAACTTTTTAGTCCTTCTTATCTATATCTGGTAAAAGTTTGATGTAATAACTTTTTTAACTATTACTTGTTAAATAAATAGGAATTCTATTCATGAAGTAGTAACCAATTTTTCCGGCTTCACTTCCTTGTTCCGTGCGGTTCATCTATACTTTTCAACCGACCTCAAAAAAGGAGGTTCTCAACTCGACTGTATGTGTTTTTTTTTGTTAGTATGATACCTTATAACTTCGTTCTGGGTGAACCGATTTTGAAAATTTTCTTTTATTTAAAAGATGTTGAAAACTTTTCATGTGATTAAATTTGATCAAGATCGGACTAGTGGTTTTTGATTTAACCTCAATAATGTGTATTTAATTCATTTAATCAGATTAAGAGTTCTGAAAATAGTGAAGTCAGTTTTTTAACATTACTTGCGTTTAACATATAGTAGATCAATGCCTCTATGTATGTCTTCTAAAGTAAGACGAATGTTAGACAAACAAACAAACAAGCCTCTGGATATGTAGATTAATGATTCACAAACCGATGCACTCGTTATAATTGTGATACAAATGATGTAGTGTCGGGTTTGATTGATCGCGCCGAGAGATCTGACATTGATGTTGTGAACACCTTGTGTGTAGGTAAGTACATATAGTATTGTTTTACTTATAGTATTTTATTGTTATTTATACAGTAAGGGTGTTTTTATGATTGCCACATATTTAACACAATTGGTTCAACGGAGTTGGCGTGTGGGGACCGCACCCGCATCCCCGCACACCATCCGTTCGAGCTAGGTGCGTCCACTTTTGAAATGCTTGACTGCTTTTATTTTTCTCTCATAATCTTGCATTTGACCACTATCTCACCTGATGGTAAGTGGTGATGTGTTCGAGGATAGTAAACACACTTGGCCTAGAATAAACGTATTTAAACTTAGTGTTGGGCCGTGAATGTAAATGTCTATTGGATACGTGGATCTTAAGCAGATTTTTTTTATATGAGGCGAAATGGCGTAGTCCAAACGAAGCATGAATCCATACATCATATAATATATTGGTTTCTTTTCTGTCTAAGATATTTGTGAATTTGACCTGCCCGTTGGCTTAGTTGTGTTCGTGTTCGTCTTTTAAGCATGGGTATCGGGTTCGATTCCCGGCGGAAACACAAGTTTTCTTCCCAAAGAAAATTTGTGTTTCTGGTTTTGACTGTGATTGCATGTGTGATGTGAATGTTTCCGGCACCCGCAGAGAGTGTAAATGAGTAAATAAAAAAATTGCTTTAAAAACTGTTTAGACATATCGTATCAATACAAAAATCTGCGAACAATAACTTCAATCCGCTGTAACCATAATAATATTATTAACCTTTGATTGAATTGAACAATGATCGTACCATCACCTCATCGTCTGCAGTTCCTACATCTCAAAGGGCATTTGTGCAATAGTACACGGTGATAAAAATTAAGTATGCTTGTATTGAGCCATCTACTGGTATAAGGCACTGGTATAAAGCACTGGTATAAGGCACTGGATGTTGACTATTGTGTTGCCTGCTGAAGCAAGAATGAAATTATACCTTATGGATGTCACGATAAAGCTGTTATTGGAGAACATGTCTTCTTCAGGGAGACTGACATTAGAGCAATTGATAATAATGCAAGAAAAAAAATGCTGATGTTTGTAGCGTGTTTTAACCTGAGTGTTAATTATCAAAAAACGACTGAAGTAAGAATTATATTATACTTTGTTGATGATCACAATAAAACTGTTCATTCGGAGAACACTTTTTACCCAGAGTGTGAATGACATTTAACGAATTGAATAAAAAAACTATTGAATAACAAAAATATGTTGGTGCTAGAACGACGAAAGTGCTGTTCTCAATTTTTGAGACTCAAAAAAGAGTATTTATATAAAATAGACAAGACACATCACAAAAATCTAATAGCACATAAGCAAAAGAGAAAAGTGAATATATAATTACATACTAAAAAATAGTTATACAAAACAATACTTATCGTTAATTGATTTCAGTCATAAAAATAATTAATACATACTGTTATTAATTACGAAATTCGTACCGTATGCTTTGTTGTTTCTGAGATCTCATTGCAAACAAGTGCATTGAAATATCGGATGATTAAAACAAAAAATACATGTAATAAATTTAGTTAAAGGATAAAAACCTTGATTGTTAAAAAAAGTGTATAGTAAATACTACCCAAATTAGTATAACATAAATAAACTTAAATGATATGGCCGCGGGTTAAAACCCCGTTTCGGCTAATACAATATAAATAAAATTAATTACATGATATGGTTGGGAAGTTTACACTTTAGACTGGATCGGGACGCTAGACCAATCTAAACAGATCATGAGCCTAGTATTGCCACAGGCATAGGCGCGGTATAAGCCATTCTTTACGTGTAAGACCAATTTATCCTGAACTACCCTGCCTCTTAGCTCATAAGATATTATAGATGAAAGAGGGATGTCTGGAGAAGATTTTAGGGCTCTAGCAAAACAGTCAGTCATAAATCGACACAGTGGTTAGGGCGACGAAAACCTATTGTCTATGGATCGGATTATCATTACATTGTTCGGTCTGCATATTGAATTGTGCGTTCTCTATTGTCCATGATTGTTTCAGCAACGTGTGTGGTTAGTATTTGAGGGAGGAACTCGATGTTATTGTGTGTTATTTTAACTGTGCGTTGAAAGTTTTAGGTAAAAACGCTTATAGGTACCTATATATTGAGAATTTGAAAATATTAAAAACCATTTTTTTTTATTAAAACCGAAAGACAGAAGTTTAAATATTAAACACGATTACTGATACGAGATAGCTTCATATTGTTTAAAACCAAAATAAAATACTCTACGTAATTTTTTTATCTATGTAGGACAATTTCGAATGTTACCAGTATTTTTTAGACCCCAGGATCTATCTCAAAAACGGTTCGTATTTAGAGCTAAAGCTTTCGTGCCTATAAAACCTGCTATATCCTGTACTTAAACAACAAAAAGTAAAACAATAATTATTTAGAAAAGAGTTATATGCAATGAACCTCTAAAGATTTTATCTATTAGGAAAAATTTAGGCGCGAGATATCAGTTTAGAGCTAACACTACAGTTTTTGCCAATAAAGAACTATCTTACTTAATGTAGATTTTGCATGTGTCCTATCCTACATATATTATTATATAGTTCCGTTCAAACCACGCTATTTCTCCTCACATCCGGTTCCAAAAGATACTCCAAAGATCGATACCATCCATAACTCATCGATCGCTTCGAATTCCCACGATACCGTTCTTATAGACCCGATATAATGATCTATACTATTATCATCTACCAAAAAAGTAAAAACAAACCCTATCACAAACAAAACATAGTCTACTTTCCAATGGCAAAGATCAAGCTAATATTTTATTGTATTCTGCAATTAAGATTAATGATAAGAATAGAGGCAGTAAGTACTTAATCCAAATATCCAGTTAAAAACAATGCCGAAGGTTTAATACCCCGTTTATAAGATCAAATTGTTACGTGGGTGTGCCTTAACAGTGCTTTCCTTGGTAATTTATTAAGAAATGTTTATAAAAAATAATAATTGGTAGCTTTACACTTGGATAACATAATTTTAAAGCAATGGAATAGATGACATGAAAAAGATATGGAAATTATGTTTTTTGTAATAGGTACATTAACTTTAACCGACTTTACAAAAAAGGAGGAGGTTCTCAATTCGATTTAATTTTATTGTGTGCCTCATAATTTCTTTCTGGGTGAATCGATTTTGAAGTTTTTTTTAATGTTTTGTTGGTACTTTCCATGTGGTACTATTAAATTTGATCAAAATCTGACTAGTAGTTTTTGAGTTTTCCTTAATAATACGTATTTAATCTGATCAAGGGTTCTGAAAATAAAATGGTGAAGTCGGTTTTTTAAGCTTTGCTTGCGTTTAAATTATTCTTACAGCAGCTACAAGAAACCATTTTTGATATTACTTTCAGCTTGATACCTTTACGCGTTCCTAAAAAAAAGGATAATGATAAACAGACATATTGACACTAAGTTATCCTGTATGGGTTCTTTTTTATCTGACTACTAAGGAACGGTTATGATTTCGCGTGTATTTTTAAGTATATTTGTAAATTTCTTTATTACCTCATATCTTCCAAACGGCTGGATGGATTTCAACAGTTAAGGTATTGTTATATTCGTATTAAAATTCCAAGTGTCCTTAGATAGAAGTTTAAAAAACAAATTGGCGGTGTAGTAGTGAATTTTAGAGCGAAATAGTTATAGGTACGTTATTAAAATAAATAGCCAAACCTATCTAGTAAGGTATCAAAATTAAGGAAATAGGGGATTACATAAAATTACATAACAAGTAGGTTCACTTTGACACTCACAGGTGACGTGGGTGCCGCAAACATTCACATCACGTACACAAAAAAACACAGAACCTGTAACACAAATTTTCCTCGAGGAGAAAATTTCTGTTTTAATCGTTACAATATTTTGAAATCAGTTGAAATGCTCAAATTCCGTTTATACCAGTTAGTAATTAAAAATTCGATGTTTACATGTTGATAGAGCCGACTGTACCTATCCACAACGGAGGATGTCAAAATGTCTACAACCACAACAGCCGTCGTTACAATCACATCCCAATCATCAGCATTCGAGTGGAAGCGCTACTAAACCATCGGATAAGATAAGGAACTGGTTGGCTCTACAGACCAGATACCCTATCTATGGTGTTAATTTTTTTTTATGCATGATAGGCATTGTTTCAACCACAATCTCACCTCAAAGCAAAGATGTAGCATGCTTGCCTACAAGATACCTATTCACTCTTGACATGAAGACTCCCAGATAATACCGTTCTGGGAACAAAGACGTGGGCAATTTGTTCCACTTTTTCACTGTACGGATGATGAACGTAAAAGCGAAACGCTTCGAGTGAACTAGAGTTATATTAAGCATAAATGGATGACATTGGTCAGTTTGTCTAAGATGGTAGAACGAACTAGCGACCTTACGTCGGTGACCGAAACTTTGCAAATTAGACTCGATTAGTTTATCATTGCCAATGAGTATTTTTGCTCGCCGCCGGGCGATGGACTAATCTACTAAGTTGTATTTAGTACATGAGTCACTGTGGGTTCAAATGATAGTAAAAGGTAGCGTAGGTAGGTTATAGGTAGCGTAGGCTACTACTACAAGAACAGTTATGATCATGGGAGGCCACCTAAAAGTTGGTCCGATTAGAGAGAAAGTGAAAAAAATTGCGATTTCGATATTGTATTATTATCCAAAACTTGTGATCCTTCGAGTGATAATGTGTAATAATGGTGAATTATTTACTATTTATGGTTCGCAACCGCGCCTCAGTGTAGGCAAATTAAACAAACATTGAAAAACGTGATTTTCGTTTCCACTCCAAAACGCCAATTAAGATCTAGTAAAGTTTTTATAGCTTTATTAGAGCATGACTTGACTATGACTGGATCATGAATTTGACTACTGACTGGTACAACACTGGTGGACTAAAGACTGGTGACTTTGACTGGTTTTATGAAATACCTAATTTGAAAATTATTTATTACTTGACACAAGATAAATGGAAATGAACTAAAAAAAATTAGACGATTTTTGTGTAATTGAAAGATAATTTGAGCAAATCACTCGCCTGGTGGTAAGCCTTCTGCATGCCTATTACAATTTAGTGCACCTAGAGCTTCGAAGTTACTGCACTTTAACTTAAAGCACGGAGCCCTATAGATAAAAAGCTAACACTGCGGGTACTGGGATAGATTTTCAGTGAAGGCTTAAGTTTTCTCCTCAAAAATAATTTCAGTTTCTGGTGAAATGTGAAACAATCTAAAACAAGTTCAAATATTATTTCCTCAAACATATACCTACCTAATCTAATAAGTTACATTACACTTCTTACTTTTTAGTACACGCGCTTTTAGAACCATGTCACATTACTCTCGTAACAAGTAAATTCATAATACATCTACTTGAAAATTGTAGAGTATATACAACGACAAGGTGGTAAAGTGGCAGTTGTGGTTGCACCTATTAATCATAATTTGAAGATATTGACTGGTATCATTACGCGGCAATGCAGCGGGCAGTGTTGTTCACACGATGCCGCCAAAATGTATATACAGGATGTTAAAAAAACTTTTTTTTTTTAAACCCATATCTAATTTCACTACTTACTCAATGGGGTTGCGTCTTGTTTTTATGCTTGATAGGCAAGCATTTGACCATTATCTCACCTGATGAAAAGTGACGATGATGCAGAAGATGGAACTCGCTTACCTAGAAGGTACCTATTCACACTAGACTTGAAGACACCTTGATGCTACCGTTTTATTACATTCCCACGATACAAGTCTTTGAACTTAGTGTGGGGTTGTGAGTGTGAACGAGTTAAAAAAAAAAGATTTAACATCTAATATCTCAGGGTGACGAACGCAGTGCTTTACCGAGCAGTATTTTGACCTAAGTTCAAAATTCTTGGTGGCACTAAACTATGACGGGCAAGCGTGACGCTTACAGCTATCAGACGTCCGTCGTCAACATGATCGTTTCGTCTCTCATTTAAAAAAACGCTCAAAGAACATAGTAAAAGCCTATCAGAAAATTTACAATAGTTAAAGACCCTTTAAACCATCTTTAACCTTGCTTTTTATAACTTGTATCTTATTATGTATATCTATATTATTGTAATTTGGTGTTCAATAATGTTTTTTTTATATCTGAAAAAAAAAGACGTGTGGCACTCGGGGATTGCCGCGGTAAAGCTATTGCATAGCATTTTTTATCAACTTATGCAATTATAATTATATATTTATTTTATTTATGCAGTATTTTTTCTCCTGCCACCTAGAGGCGAGTTGCTGAAACTAAAGAGACAAGCGTGATATTTCAAAAAAGTCATTAAAAGTTCTGCTATTCATCGATAGATGGCAAAACTAAAAAGTATCACCGCTGTGCCGGTCAGAATGTGAGGTGTTAAGTTATTTTCGTTACGGAATTTCTGGATTCGGTCTCCACGCTCAAGGCCAGCGATAGAAGCTATGCAATAGTTTAAAAAAAAATAGATATAAGATACAACAAAGCTATTACTTCAAAGGTAAATTAATACACAGTTAGCTATTCCTGTAGAAAGGAGACCTTTAAACAATGATACGCCTAGCTAATAGTCATGTTAGATTGCTACTTGTTAACAAGGCATAGAATGCTGAGCTGTCATGACAACAAATTCCGTGGAGGCTGGATTTGTCAAAGTAAATACTTAAGCTAAGGCTTGAATAATTTTAGTTGAATAAATTATATGCCAAGGAGAAAAATACATCAATAACAATAATTAGCTGCCCGTTGGCTTAATTAGGCGAGCGTTCGCCTTCTAAGCAGGGGTATCGGGTTCGATTCCCGGTGGGAACACAAATTTTCGTCACAAGAAAATTTGTGTTTCTGGTTCCGGTAGAGATTGTGTGTGTGATGTGAATGGTTTCGGTAACCAACAAGCCATCGAACTTTCGTTCCCGAGTTTATCCGGCACCTACGATACAAGTCATTGAACTTAGTGTGTGGCTGTGAGTGTGATAGCGTTAATGTTATGTTATGTGAATATATATCTACAAAAATAATCTTCATTATGTATTTGAAAAGCTGAACGCTTTCATACTCACAGCCCCGTTCTAAGTTCGATGACACATCACACACACAATCACACCTAGAACCAGAAACACCAATTTTCCCTGGGGAGAAAACATATATTCCGGCCGGAAATCGAACCCTATACCCCATGCGTACCCCTGTACCCCGATGCGTAGAGGGCGAACCCTTGTCATCCAACTAAGCCGACGACGACGGGCAGTTCAAGAGTGATTCCACAAGTTCTCTTTAGGTACAGAAACAACAGTAGCAGACCAGCTACGAGTCTAACTCGGCCTAAGCTTTTTGATTAGAGTTTTCATTAAAACTCATGATTTGAGAGCACTCTGTATCACGGTCCGCGGGCGCGGCTAACAATAAAACGTAGTGATTAATTTGTACGCTGCGCTCTAACGAGGGACTATTTGGGGTCAGACGCGGTACGATTTGTATTCGGACCCACCGCGAGTACCTACCACGGAACTAGGAAACTATCAACGTTATACTTTGGCCACACATACGCCTAATGTCTAGGGATATAATTATTATGTTCTATAACAACAATAGTAGTTTAAGCTAATAAGTAACTTAAATTTAACATATTCTGCTAGATTTAAAATATCCAAGAATGTGTCCATTAACACTATTCGTATTGTCTCTTTTAAGGCGAAGACACTTGCTCCATGTGTTCTTTTTGAGCAGCACTTATTAAACACTACTACTACATTACACTAATACACTAACACTAAACAAGTTCAAACGGTTTTGTTCTTTTGAGTCGTCTGACTATATACGTGTAACCAAATTGATAAAAATGACAAATATATGTATTATTCTAAATCATCATATTATTACTGTTTAAATTAACATGTTTAATTTCAAGATAAGCAAACGTTAGACCACTATCTTAACTGATGGTAAGCGACGATGCGGTCGACGATGAAGCGCGTTTACCTTAAAGATGTGAGTGAATAAGTCAATTAATTCACATCCTTATACAATTGTAATATAACATTTAGCTTACCATTGAGTGTCCGAGGTATTCCGCCGCATTGTCCGATATGTATAGTAGTTTTCCGTTCTGCGTCATCATCATGAGAAACCCGTTTAATGCCTGAGAAAAAAAAACGAGTTTTAGTATAAATCAAAGAATAGAAAAAGGAAAAGAGATAAAGAATCTTTGAAATTACTATTTAACCAACTAGGCCTCGCTCGCGTTGATCAAGTTAAAAAGTAGCCTATGTGTTAATCCTAGGTATAAGCTATGTACATATCTAATTTCATCCAAATCCGTTCAGCCGTCACAGTATGAAGAAGAAACACACAAACTTTCGAAAATATTAGTATGATGGTAGTCATGATATTGTTTATCTTGAGCGTAGAGTGAAGACGCAAGGCGCCCCACTTAGCTATTCAGTAACAAACAAAGAACAAACGCATTCACACTCACAGCCCCATACTAAGTTCAAAGATGTGTATCGTGGGTGCCGGAAATACTAAAGTACATTATACTTAACGGAAGCTCAAATATCCAACAGAAATTAATTATTTGCGATAATGTTTATAGAGGCTTAGTTTTTATGTATTTAATTTAAATGCATTTTTTCGAAATATTGAAATTCGAAAAACAATTAAATAATATAAAACTCCGCTGGCAGTCCGATGTTAAGTAGAGAAAAGAAGAATTAAAACTGTGATATAAGAACAATTATTGTATTATTGGTAACTAAAACCCAACATGGCTTAAAGTTGAAAAAAAAATCCGTTCAGCCGTTCCAGCGTGAAAAGAAAACCAACATACTTACACATTTACACACAAACTTTCCGATTTATAATATTAGTGTGATTTAAGTTATTTGATTGCTTAAAAATTAATTAGGTGTGGCATTATATAGTGGGTAACGGTAACATATTTCGCTGTAATCCAGCATATTGTTCCATTTTCTACGTTGCCAGAATGAAAGCTTTACTGCAACATTAGCTAGGCGTTACTCTATACACAATGGAGCGTTGCTCTACTTGCTCTCCTTTCGTACAAACCTAAATTATGAAGCATATAAATTAAACGCAACAGTCGCGTACGAAACGCAACACAATCGCGCGCGAATCGCACCACAATCGTGCATTTGTCGCGTTTATATAAACTTGCTATTTCCTCGAAGGTAGAGACGGAATAGCCGGAATAACACGGTTACACATTGGGTCATACATCTATACTATAATTTACTTAATCCAAACATATCACTGATACACAAATTACCTTTTTTAGTTCTTTTTTGTTCGTTAGTTAGGTCTTGGTATGTACTGGTGTATACCGATGTTTCCGAAATTTCTTGGAGATACTCAGAATAAAAATAATCCGCTGACGCTACGTTTAGTTATCTTTTTGGTTTTGTTACCAAACTTTATTTGAATTCTTTTAGCCGCTATTAATAAATATACTTAATTAAATACCCACCTTCGCTCATAATCGAATAATAAAAAAAACATTAATTATAGTAGGTACTAAAATCCAGTGTTGAAGATAAAGAAAAATGAAGAAGAAAATTCATCAAAAGATAGCGAATAATTTTAAAGCAAGTTCAAATTAATAAATGTATAAAAAATTACGTAAAATTTTCACACTTGCAGCCTCATACTAAGTCGTGGGTACCGGAAACAAACACATATTTTTTTTATCAAGATAATCGATTTATCTTGATAATAAGTTAATCTAAAGTTATTTTATCGTTTTTTAGTTAAATATTTAGCAATTATTACCAAAAACATTTACACTCGTAAAATGTTGTCAGCAACAAGTAACAATGAATCTTTTATATTACATTCATTTATTTATTTGTAGATAACTTTTCTCTTATATTAGTTGTTTGATTTGGGTTATGCCACTGCGCTCCACGGCTATTGTTCTCAAACGATTAAATGTCCATACTTTGTATCCACTGGGCTCCACCGAACAAAAAATCTGTATTTATTGTTCAAATACAGAATATAATGTATATTATACATTAGTTTCAGCTTTAAATGTGAAGCCGTTTTTGAGATAGACCCCGGGATAAAATAGGTCTAAAAATAGTGACTTGCTTTTCAACATAGATTTTTTCAAAACCGGATACCTACTATACTTGCTGAGCTCTTTTCAATACTCCACAAGGGTATTTAAAAAAATATATATTGTGCTCCCCGCTTATATGTAGGGCTCCCATAATATTTTCATTTATATCATTTTAATTGTAATTTCTGGCTTTGGGCCATACCTTTACATTTTGTCTGAAAATTTGAAGATATTCGCTTGTATGGTTTAGACGCTAGATGCCTCTGACAGACGGACGAACAAAGTGCTGCTACTCAAGACAACTTAGAGATCTCGCTTATTATATATAAATGAAGATTATTGAAAAAAAAAATAAGAATAAAAAAAAAAATATATATATTATAACAAAAAGTTAATACGCGTCAACGTCACTTCGAACGTACAGGATACTAAACAAAACATTCAATAGCTCTAGACGCCATGTCCTACATTTTAATGCAAAATAGATACATTGTTATCACATGAATACCGCCATATTTGCACCGTTTTCAGTCCTCACCAGGGGGAAATTAGTTCAAAGCTGCATTGTTGCAAGGAATGCGTTATAGCTGTTGGAGCATTAAGCATATCTAAACTAACTGTAGGTGGTAGATAAATTAGATAGCGCCTAGTAGCTCAGAATGTATTATGTTCCGTTATGGGTAATTTTAAAAATATTCTATATAACACATATTTTTATGTATTTTGCATAATCTTAGAACAGCGAATCAAATCATTAGATAACATCCGATGTGTTTTAAAACATTCTAAACTGCACTGTAATGGGGAAGCGTGACGCTTACCATAAGGCTAGTGAATTGCTTCCTCTCTCAATGACATAAACATAAACGCTTTCACACTCACAGCCCCACACTAAGTTCGATGACTTGTGTCGTGGGTGCCGGAAACATTCACATCACACAGACACAATCACAACCAGAACCAGAAACATTTTCCTTGGGGAGAAAACTTGTGTTCCCGCCGGGAATCGAACCCGATACCCCTGCTCAGAAGGCGAACATGCTCTCAACCAAGTCAATGGGCAGTTCAAAAAAGTAGATTTCAGACTTAGTTTAAACTCAGTTTAAAAAACCTGTACGTGGTGCTTCTGTCGATCATCAAACGAGGCTTGACTCGATTCACAAGTAAGTGTGTGTAAGTGTGTATAGTTGTACCAACCACACTTGATAGGATAAATACAAGGAGATTTTTAGACTTAAATTAATTTACAACCTTATTGGTGCTATTTCAATGTTAGATATGACTACGTAAAAAATGTCGACTTACTTTTTTTAGGTTTTTTAGCCGTAAGTAACATTTAAACATTATGTGTAATACTGAAGTTAGTTTTAAACTTATTGATGCTGTGCACAAACAAGTGAGATAGTGGTCATTCGCTGTCCTACTAGATATAAAAACATTGGTATAATTAACATAGAGGACTTCAGATATAACTTCCACCGTATGATTAAAATCCTCTAGATTGGAGTTAATGAGTGGTTACCGCTGACCACACCCCGCACTGAGCCACTATATAACTACTTTTGTCTCTTTCTGTTTAAAAGTAAACATTACAAGAATAAACGAGATGGAAATATCTTATAAAAACTTCAGCTCTGTCAGCGTGGGAAAGCTACAATAACAATAGGATAGGCGGTATTAATTGAAGGTTTGATAATGAGACAATTAAAAAAAGAGTAGTGTTTTGGTAAATTATACGAAGATTTCTAAACATTAAATTTAAATTATTAAATCATTTTGTTAATTGTTTACTTTTCATCCAAAAGTCGATACCACAAAATGACCCCAAATTAAGTGTAGGTATTACTATTACCCTGTATATTCAACTTACCTTTGAAAATCCGAAGTTTGGAGCGTTAGACTGTTGTTGGTTTATGTCAAAGCGTTTGAAAACTGAAACAAAAAGACACATATCGTTAGCATTTCTGGAATATCTAATAATAATATATAGATTCATATTGTTTTTAATTGTACCCCATATTACGTTCAATGTTTTGTGTTGTGGGTGCCGGAAAAATACAATACACAATCACACCCAAACCTAGAAACAGAAATTGCCCTTGGGGAGAAAACTTGGATTCCCATCAGGAATCGAACCCAATTGATACGAATATAATTATTGAGATCATTAGACAAGTGTAACATTGATACAGTCGCATTGTGAAATGTCGCGTGCTAATGCAAATGGTTACTGGATTTAAATCGAATCGTAAATTGCATATCTTGTATTGTTGTTTTCACCCATGGTTCTTGTTGGAATATCTACTGTACATTATGTACGGTAGATTGTGAAGTGATGCTGTCTATAGGCATGCTAGGAGACATTTTCTTTGTTTCGATTTTTGTTTATTACCCCGGGTTGTTACTTGTCTGTGTATGTCTAACAATACACTCTTGTACAAAAATATGCAAAGTCCACAAAATGTGCTCTTAAGTGCTCTCTGTTAAGTTATCTCCCTAAGGGAAATTTGTGTTTCTGGTTCTAGGTGTAATTGTGTGTGTGTGATGTGAATGTTTTCGGCACCCACGACACAATGTATCGAACTTAGTATGGGACTGTAAGTGTGAAAGCGTTAAGTTTTACCCGGTTATGTATTTTATTTACCCGGTTTTTACTTTTGATTATCATTGGTTTTCTCTAATTTTTATTTTCCCAGTCTTATACTGGAAACTGTTAAGATTATTCTGGTCCGACGCTTTTGTGAAAAACTCTACGTGAGTAGGTACTCTAGTTAAAAAGACAAATTTCTTTAAATGGAAAAATGTTTTGACGAGTCGTCTACCCTTTGGTTTTTATTAACGCTTCTAAAAAAAGTTGAAAGTCCTCTTTTTAGCTAACTTCAAATTAAGAAGGAGGTTCTCAATTCCATTGTATATTTAATTTTATATGTAATATAATTTTATACCTCAGAACTTATTTTCAAGGTGAACCCATTTTTATGATTCATTTCTTATTTGACAGCTGTGTGTTTCAAAAATAAAGCGCGAAGTTGGTTTTTTAAGCTTTGCTCGCGTTTAATTGATTTTTTACACTTTGCTTTACGATAATGTACCCGTGGTTATATTAATTACGTCAAACTTACAACATATCGACAATATAAATAGACAACATCAATTTGAAACCCTAAGAAATTTGAGTGATTTCTCGTATTTAGATGACACAATATCGACATTCATCTGTACAGAATGTCGACACAATTGGCTAAGTCGAACAATCGACAATTTGAGGCGGCTCTTCTAAAGTGATTCACATCTCCACTCAACACTTATACGCCCAGGAATCTAATAATATAATCAGTTATTATTTAGTTATGGTTACAAATGATGTTTAAATGTTGGAATGTTTCTAGTTTTTTAACTGTTTTATTTCACATTAAGTACATTGACATTCAAAAAGAAATTCACTTAGTGTATTGTTAATGATTTGCGAGCAATAATTATTATTAATGACATAACAATATTGCATACGACAACTGATCACGTTTTTGCAGATACCATGAGGTCTTTGTTTGGCCTTATTAACGGGATTTATTACACAAGGCAGCTATAAATTAAATTACAATTGTGTTTTGAGATATCTTATTTATTGGTGACAATAACGCTAATTAATGTCCTAAAGGCATCGTTAAATAGCAGTACATATAATATTTATAACTTCTTACACAACTCAATTTAAAAGCCCATAAATCTAAGTCAATCGATCAAAAAAATCGATTAGCTTATCGTACGCTAAATTGTTGTGACACATCACTACTATACCGCCCACCGGTGCATTATAAAGTCGATGTCATTGCGCACTTACGGGACAAACATAATTCGTAATTAATCGATTCTATCTATCGATACTTTCTCGTCGATAAACAATAACCAAAGCGGGCAGTCGATAGTATCGATAAGATATGGAATAATTCTCGTTTCTAATGGGCCTGGTAAGGGGGATTTACACTTTCTAAAGTGTATCGAAATGGGTTATGAGGATGGATAGGAATACAGATAAGGTGGGTTGTGTAATAGGGGTGATTGAGCATTTATTAAAATATTTAAACCGTGAGAAAACCTTTCGAGGAACAGCTTCCTAGAGGCTATCAACAAGATGCCGAGAAATTCAGTTTCTTCAGTCATTAGAAAATATAGTTTCTATGTTACTCTGGTTCGGGTGGATCATCAAGGTTGAATGGTTGTACCAACTTACCGACAGTGGCGATAACGCTAGCGTAGCTGAGTTAAAAAAATCTCGGTAAGACAGGAGGTTATTCATTTTACGTTAATGCTGATTTGACTATATCTCAGTCGCCCTTATTCTTACTCGTGCTCAACCAGACTCTTCTTAATTGAGCACCTTTCATAGAATGATAGTGAAGTCTTTACGACATCACTTACTTAACAGATGAAACAGTAGCCAAACGTTGGCTTTTCAATGAAAAAATATGATACTTAGGCTTTAGTGGGCATAAACCAACACGCACATTTTGTGGCATGCATGCAGGTCTGAGTGATTTATTCTGCTGTAAAATTTCCGTCAGCTTTGTAAGCATTACACACAAAAACAGTTGAATCTTTTAGAACAGCATTTCTTTTGTTTTTTAGTGAAATGTTAACGAGATCTATCTCTAAACTTAGGTAGTTAAATAGGTAAAAAGTAACGTCATTGGCCACGAAAAATGTTTTGGGTTATGTGACTCTGCTAGCATTGTGAGCATTATCTACATTAAGATGAGTAAAATGTCACGAATAATTTTGATGCTAGATAGTAGTGCCGTACATTTTGGGCCCTCAGGCCTCTAGTACGTAATGAAGCCGAGTTAAGAGGGTTTATTCCTTTTGTCTTCTCTCTCGCTCGCACATTTCGATATTTTTAATAAATACAGTTAGCTACGTGTGTTTTTGAAAATGTTTTCAACCAACTATATGGACATTCATACAATGAATGTTTTTTTTTTTGTGTTGGAGACTCAAGCATTTGACCACCTGATGGAAAGTGCATGCTTGCCTAGAAGATACCTATTCACTCGAGACTTGAAGACTCCCAGATTATACCGTTCGGGGAACAAAGACGCAGGCAATGAGTTCCACTCCTTCGCTGTACGGATGATGAATGTAGAAGCAAAACGCTTTGAGCGAACTGTTTTAATCTACAATTTACATCTACGTTTTTCATATCTTTAAGTTAAACGAAGAAAGCGTGAAAATCACATTAAAATTTGGGAACTGTTTTTACTCATCTTATTGAAGGATATGATAACGAAAAGAAGTTTGAAACATCCTTGTATTAATGTCCATATAGTTAGTTGAAAATATTTTCAAAAACACACGTACATAATTGTGTTTATTAAAAATATCGAGTTTTGCGAGCGAGAGAGAAGACAAAAGGAATAAACCCTCTTAAGTGGCGCAACTTAAGCTCAAAGCGCCGCACCATTCGCTTAACCTTATAAGCGTTCTTCTAAAATGGTACATAAATGTGACCAGTTAGGATGTGACACGCAAGAAAAAAGCTCTCACAATTACCTACGGTCACTGTCAGTCTACCAGATACGAGTATATCCAGAAAAGGCTTCGCACGACTAAGCAACCAGACTAAGTACAACCTAGGATCGTTCTGGGTCCCCATGGATCTATTTTCCTTAGTAATTGCCCATATCATTTGCATAAGAGAGGTGTCTTTTCACGGCTGCTTTAAAAGAAAATGTATATCTATGTCTAAGCGTCAACCGCGGGTTGGTAGGATAAAAGTATATTGAAGAGATAGTTTAGGTAATAGGAAATATCTCGGGACTTAATCGCGCTTAAAAACTATATTTATTTACCTCGACGTTTCGGCCAAGTCGCATTGGCCATGGTCGCGGTACTTGGCTGAAACGTCGAGGTAAATAAAAATAGTTTTTTAGCGCGATTAAGTCCCGAGATATTACCTAAACTATGTGTTCGAATCGCGAAAGTTTAAAAGTTATATTGAAGAGGTCATCAAGTTTGTGAGCTGCGTAAACTGAACGGAAATTTATATACCTAAATACTTCTTTAGGCAAGCTTATTGATTCAAAAGCTCAAATATATGATACTAGCCGTGCCCCGCGGCTTCGCCCGCTATTATCAAGTTAAAAAGTAGCCTATGTGTTAATTCTAGGTATAGTCTATGTACATTCCAAATTTCATCCAAATCCGTTAAGCCGTTAAAGCGTGAAGAGGGAACAAACATACTTACATACATACACACAAACTTTCGAATTTATAATATTAGTAGGATTAGTAGGATACTTTGGTGTCTCTAATTTTGATACTAGTAAACATAGAAAAGAATATACTCTACCCGAGCAATTAAATACATCCCGTGGACCGAAAGGCTAACAACGTCTTTTTTTATGCTGAATAGGCAAGCATTTGACCACTATCTCACCTATCAAAAGTGATGATGCGGCCAAAGATGGGACATGCTTGCCTAGAAGATACCCATTCACTCGAGACTTGAAGACTCCCAGATTATACCGTTCGGGGAACAAAGACGCAGGCAATGAGTTCCACTCCTTCACTGTCAACATACTAAGATGAAAAGAGCAAATACGTTTTGCGACTCCAATTGCTGGATTGGCCCTTTTGTCTACCGACTTCACAAAAAAGGAGGAGGTGCTCAATTCGACAATTTTTTTTATGTGTGTCACCTCATATCTTCTATCCAACTGTACTGATTTTGATGTTTTTTTTTGTTTGAAAGCTAGTTCTTATTTATTGGTCCCATTTTAATTTGGTCAAGATCTGATGAGTAGTTTTTGAGTTATCGTCAATAATGCGTGTTTAATACATTAAATGTGATCAAGGTTCCGAAGATAAAGCGATGAAGTCGGGTTTTTTTAAGCTTTGTTTGCGTTTAATTGTTTAACATCTGCATAGCACAACTGAACTCGTTTTTTTTTACAGGGGGAACTAATTAACTACATTTAAAGTTAACAAAAACGTTTTTGTATAGGTTACATTCTTAGGTATATTAAGTTTTTGTGAATGCAAGAAATACATTTTTTATACTGTATATAATTTTAGTTTAACATACGTTTTTAAGCCACCATGGTCATCATTCATTCATATTTTAATTGGATACGGGATTACTTTGTTTTAATGATTTACTATACATACACATTTTTATTTTGTTTGAGAGTTCGATGTTTCGGCACCGTTACAAGAGAACTAAAGTCTTAGCGTGTTTGAGCTTTGCTTGCGTTTCTATTATTAAACCACTAGCTGTATTACCCGCGGCTTTGCCCGCGTGAGATTAAAAAAAAGATGAGTTCAAAGTTCTGGATGTATTTCAATATTTAAACTTTCTATATACAACGAAGAAAATTGGATAATTATAATCTCATTGAACTTTTTATATGAAAAAGTGCGTTCAATACATAGATGTGGTAAAATATTATGAAATAGTGCGCGTTAGCAGTATAGTCATCGCTTATATTTTGGTTTTGGCTCAACCTACTTCGATAAAAATTATATGGAACCACCTCTGAAGTATAAGCTACCCAACAAAAAAACCATCAAAATCGATTCATAATTGGCGGAAATATTGCATAACATACACACAAAAAAAGATCGATCTAATTAAGAATCTCCTTTTTTGAAGTCGGTTTCAAATGACTTCCAGAACAAGAACAAGTGTCACTTCCATTGACACTTGTTCTGTGTGTAAACAAAGTATGGTCGAACGAATATCATATAATTAGTGAACACTTTTTTTACCCTCATCTGATTATAAATAATGTTATAATGCACCTACAAGACGCCAAAATACTGTCTAAATACCTACATTTTTTCATTTAAGTGAATGTTATTCTTTTTGAGAAAATAAAAAATCTTAAACCAGAATAATAAATGTTATAGTTTTATCTATGTCAAAAAAACATAACAATTCCAAATTGTTGCATGTAGAACACGTTCCATTTTAAAGCAATTATTTTTACTCTAAGATTAAAATCAGATAAAGTCTAGTCCTAGATATATTTCTTAACCTCGTACTTTCAGTCACGTTCAGTATTTAATTACCCATAACGATGTTTTACATGTAAACATTAAGTTTAATGTGACTAAATAATTCGTGGAGCGACTGCTAGACAAATGGACGCCACATTACGTTCCTCGTCCTATGAGAGCAGGCAAGCGAAAGCTATGCTGAAACTAAGTTTTCGATTTGCAACTTTTTGAAAATCATTTGAGCAGTCGATTGGAAATATTGAAAAAAAATCATTTCAATGATATTATACTAGTACCTACAAGATAGTAAATCATACCATCTTTTGATGAAGAAATTATTTTTAAGCTATTGCATAGCTTCTATCGCGGGCCTTGAGCGTGGAGACCGAATCCAGAAATTTCATAACGAAAATAACCTAACACCCCCCACTCCGACCGGTACAGCGGTGATACTTTTTAGTTTTGCCGTCTATCGATGAATAGCAGAACTTTTAATTACTTTTTTGAAATATCACGCTTGTCTCTTTAGTTCAGCAACTCGCCTCTAGGTGGCAGGAAAAAAAATACTGCATAAATAAAATGAACAAATAATTATAATTGCATAAGTTGATAAAAAATGCTATGCAATAGCTTTACCGCGGCAATCCCCGAGTGCAACACTTTTTTTTTTGGGCTAAATATAAATGTCAATAATTTTGACATACATCTTATTTACGACAAATCGTTTAGTCAGCGTACGCGGCTAAAAATGTTCAAGTTTTCAATTTTGCCGGCACTCCCGGAGTGCAACCCATTGTTTTTTTAATTGTGTAACAGTTTTAACTATATAAATTTAATAGTATGTATGTGTTTTAGTGTATGAGTATTTTGATATGTGGTGTATATGTAGAAAGACGATTTTGGATTAAAGTAGATAGATAACCTTAGATGAGCCTAGTTTTACGTTAATCTTTATATGCAGCTTATGTTCCATTCCAGGAGACACTGTTAATAAATAAAATTAAATAAAAAAATACTAGGTACTTAGTACTGTTAAAAACTGAAATTAAAAAAAAATCTACTTACAAAATCGTACTGTAACAATGGCACTTTAATAAGTTTTGCTTCAACATTTGTTATCCGTACAGCGAAGGAGTAGAACTCACTGCCCGCATTCTTATTCCCCGAACAGTATAATCTGGGAGTCTTCAAGTCTAGAGTGAATAGGTATCTTCTAGGTAAGCATGTTTCATCTTCGGCCGCATCGTCACTTTCAATCAGGTGCGATAGCGGCCACATGCTTACCTATCAGATATAAAAAAAGATCATAATAAGATGCACAATGTATACTATCATCTCAGACTATTTCCGGCATTTAGACATATTATCGCGTCGCTTAGCATCGCATCATCTCCACTCACACAATTCACTAAACAAAATGTACGTGTTCTTCGGCGTTTTCTCTAAACAAATGTGCAGCATTAGAATCAGTTACTGCGTCTGCACCGGCTATTTATCCTGTCGAGAGTACTCTAGCGTAATGCCTCGGGCGAGCGGGTATTATATTGATATTAGTGAGCTTTGAGTGAGGTTTAGATCATATTTTTAAGCAAAATAAATATTGTTTAAAATTTTAATACTAGCCGGTTGCCCCGAACTGATATCTTGAACTCTTTTTTCTTAAAGAGAATATATATATATATATTATGCTGAATAGGCAAGCATTTGACCACTATCTCACCTGATGGAAAGTGATGATGCGGTAGATGTGACATGCTTGCCTAGAAGATAACTATTCACTCTTGATTTGAAGCCTCCCAGATTATACCCCTCAGGGAACAATGACGCAGGCAATGAGTTCCACTCCTTCGCTGTACGGTATGATGAACGTAGAAGCAAACCGCTTCGAGCGAACTGGAGGTATGTCAACCATAAATGGATGACGATGACGATGACCATAAATGGATATCTAAAAACAGTGACTTTGATATATTATATCCTACCAAATTGTTATTTTCCAACTTTTTTTAAGCGGTTCCGTATTCAACTTGCATAGTTCTTTTTATCAATAAAGCACGCGGCCAGTATATTTTTTTTTGCTATTGAGTTGCGTCCAACATTTTTTTTTAATAATTTTAATTGACTTTTTTGGTTTTGGGACATAGTTTTATATATTCTCTGAGAATTATCGTTATCGTTTTTCGTTTGTATGGTTTAGATGTTATATGCCTCTGATAGTCGTTATTACTAGAAACTGGCTCGACCGATACATCTTTTTTTATTGTTGTGTTTATATTTGTCAGGATAAAGTTTGTAACAATTTTTTTACCATTACTAATTATGTAACTTTTGCATTATTAATGTATTTTAAATGAGGAATTTTAAAAGTGATAAAGATTCGTCAATATTATGCAAAAGAAATGAAATTGTTTTATGTGCTATAAGAATTAGAACACAGCAGTAACGTATCACCACCTTGGGATGTCAAAACCAAGAAAACGGCTCAAGAAATCTGGTGCAAAATCCAAGAGCCTAAACCCAACTAAAATAGCTCTCCAATCCTTCAACTCGACAAAGCATTATTAAAAAGACCTGAAATGGTCGGAGTAGCGCGGTGGCCAGATGTCCAGATACATATATTAGGTCCTAACGAACATCTCAATTTAGTTAGCCACCTGCCTTGTTTGAGCCAGGACTGGATGGAATGCGGTGGAGATAGTACTCAGGCTTATTCAGTAGAAGTGACTTTGTTATGATCATTCTATCTACTTTAATAAGAAATTTCTTTGACTTATATTATACATTTTTAGTTTATATTTGAACTGCTCGTTGCTGTGGGTGTTCGGTTCGATTCTCGGCGGGAATACAAGTTTTCTCCCCAAAGAAAATTTGTGTTTCTGGTTCTAGATGTGATTGTGTGTGTGATGAGAATGTTTAGAGCAAGTCATCGAACTTATTGTTAGTATGAAAGCGTTTATGTTTATGTTTTTTTTTATTTACTGCTCGATTTTTCTTTTTGAATACCTCAGAACTTTTTTTTATTATTCTAGATTGGCAAACTTTTGACCGCAATCTCAGCTGATGATAAGAGTCGATGCGGTCGACGATGGATCACGTTTGCCTAGAAGATGCCTATTCACTCGCGACTTAAAGACTCCCATATTGTATTTATCAGAACACAGACTCAGATAAAGAATTCCATTCATTTGCAGTTCGCATAATGAATGTGGAGGCAAAACGCTTCGTCCGCATTTGTGGAATATCTACCATATAGCGGTGTCGCTTAAGAGTCTGTCTCGATGTCCGATGATAGAATGGGGATGGAGGAATTAGATGGTGTAATTCCGTTGCACACTCTCCGAAATGTATCCGATAAAATACCAAGAGACTCGCCACCATGCGACGATGCTCTGAAGTTTTGCATCAGTCAACTTTACTGGTCGCTGTTAATATATCTCTTGGCTCTTCGCTCAATTATTTTTTCTAGGTGAACCGATTTTAATGTCTTTTTTTATTTGAAAGCCGGTGCTTTCCCATGTGTTCCCACAAATTTATCAAGATCTGAACGGTAGTTTTTTATATATCCTCAATGTTGCGTATTTCATTCATTTAATCTGTTCAAGGGTTCCGGAGATAAAGTCGGGTTTTTTAAGCTTTCGTTTAAATAAAATTATACTAGCCGTGCCTCGCGGCTTCACCTGCGTTAATTAAGTAAAAAAGTAGCCTATGTATTATTCTGGAACCTAAACTATAATACATACTAAATTTCATCAAAATCGGTTTATTCGTTACGGAGATACGTGGTAACAAACATTCACACACATACATACACTAACTTTTGCATTCATAATATTAGTAGGATTCCGGACGATGTTCGTAATCCACGACGTACCTAATCAATTAAATAAAGTAACATTTAATTAATTATACAAAGTCTGCAAGCGGGATGTTAAATATCCGCAGCGCGCTGATAGTGATTAGCTAGCGTGCGCATGCGCATTTCAAAACGATCGCTAAGCAACCTCTTATTAATTCAACTGACGATTGTGGCCTCGGGGTAGGCGGTAGTAAGGTAGATTTATTGAACCGTAATAGTTTTAACTAAGTGCTAAATTGCGGTTAGTTCTTTTTTTATTTGAGAGACAAGCAAGTCCGCTTCGTGATATGCGATGACTTACGGTTACACCTGCCTCGTTTTATTTTGTGGGAAAAGTAACACAACAGGCACACAAACACGCTCATAGCCCCGCATTAAGTTTGAAAATCGAATAATGGTTGCAGAAAACATTTACTTTACACACAACACGTGGCACAAATATCTCTTGGGAAGAATGATTTACCAATCGATCTCTGGTTGTTATTGTGTGTGTGATGTGAATGTTTCCGGCATCCATGACACAAGTCATTGAACTTAGTGTGGGGCTGACAGTGTGAAAGCGTTTATTTATTATATTAGCGACTTAACTACTATCTATATCATAGTTTTACCATTAAGTATTTTTTTGTGTTGGTACCTATATGTATTTTGTTGAGTAACTACCAGTAATTAAAAATCGACAAAATACATCCAGGAAAACAAATAAGAATCGACCTACCGTTCGGAAAAATATCGTATATATCTGAATTGTAGTCGGAGCAATTTCTAAATGTTAAAAATTGTATGTGAAAAATATGAATGCCGATATGATCATACAGCAAATAACTCATCGATAATTTATTATGGCAGTAAAAAAAACATAACCAATATGATGATAAATTTAGTAAGTAAAAATTATCGCTTGAGGCGGGGTTTGAACCAAAGGCCATAGGGTGTCATGCCCTATTGCTCTAACCGCTGAGCTACTCAAGCCCTGCCAGAAGAGAAATTATCCTTACCTTATTATTAACATTACTAACGTCTTACGGAGACGTGTGACGTCATCTACTGAATCAGTTTTTAAAAACTACTACGGCCAACGAGTCTAAAATTGCAGTTAGACTGTAGCCAATATATTTCTAAAGTCATAAAGTATCGATGTATAAAAGATAATGTATACATTTGAGTTTCGCATTAGTATTATCTACTATTAGTACATACATTAATTACTATCATTAAGTACTGCGACCTCCAAATATTGTCCATTATGCATTAAGGTCACGTACATACGGAATATTGGCGATTACCGATTCACACGGGTCAATCGAATTAGCTCGTCACGGTCCTATCGTGTGAAAACGCTTTAAATGTTTTATTTATTTATAAGTACAATAAAATTATTTACAAATTACATATTACAATCTAATAAACAACGCTCTGTGCTGTATAGATATATGGTTTTAATTTAGTTGTTTTTATATTAAAATAAAACAAACTAAGATGATTAATCTATAGAAAAATTTAGAAGCTAGTGGAAAATTGTAAGAAATTTGACAAGCAAATATTTAGTTCTAAAAAGTATAGGCAACTGGACCATGAATATTCTAAATTTAATAAAAATCTTTTTTTGAAGTGATCCAAACATTTATTTACTAAAACATGGTTTAACGTGGACAATGTAAAAGTGTAGTACCTACAGTATGTTGTTTGCTTTGTCAGCATGCAAATATTTTAATAATTGGGTAAATTGACTTTATCTTTAGTCAGAAAAAACATCTTTGAAAACTATTTCTCGCATTTGTGCACACAAAGCTGTGTTTTATCTCGTAAATTAATATAAAAAGCCTACCTAGGTTCGCCTATCTGGACACAAAATTTCATCTAAATCTATCCAGTCGTTTCAGAGATGTCCCGTTCATATTTAAAGCACCGTCAATTTTTCGGATTTATAATACAATACAATAACTCATTTTTGACACCAAAATATAAATACAGCTTACAGAGAAACTTACAAAGATAGGTGGGTCAATGGGTCCTATCTTTTTTTTTATTCCTTATTCCTTTAAGCACTTTGAAAGTGATGATGCGGCCGAAGATGTAGCATGCTTGCCTAGAAGGTACCTATTAACTCTTGACTTGAAGACTCCCAGATTATACCGTTCGGGGAACAAAGACGAGGGCAATGAGTTCCCCTCCTTCGCCGTACGGATGATAAACGTAGAAGCGAAACGCTTCGAGTGGACTGGAGGTATGTCAACCATGTATGGATGACGTTTGACAGTTATCTAGATATTATTATCATCTATAATATTATTATCATTGGTGATATTATGATTATTGCAGTCATTCCTGAGAGTTATTCTATACCTTACGTGGTTACCTCCCGTGACTTACCAAACAAACAAGATAACGGTAAAAACGTTAGTTTACCAGAAAAAACCAATACCAATTTGAGGACAATTTTCATCCACCAAAAAGCTTAAATATTTAATAAGCTTCTCTAATTAAAACGTTCTACTCACAAATACACAAAATTAGACACACCTAATTTTAATTAATCAAATAAAATACGTTCGAATACATTAATTACGTAATCGTAATCGATTAAATTGTCAAACATCGTCAGAAAACACCTCAACCGCTACACTAATCGATAGTTACATACGGAATCGATTGCCCCTAAATGCGGGTCATTCGATTTATAAATCAAGTTTAAAATCGATTTCAACAAGTGGCTATTAATTAACTTGTAGTTAGATCGGGAATTAGATAGAGTTACCGTTGGGCGGGACTGATATATGGGAGCGCTGCGGTAAAGGTGTGATCTCATTAGAATGTTGCGCTTGTTAAAACGGGTGGAAACGGGTACTTCCCAACGGATCATAGTATCGGATTTTCACATTAACCGATCATAACAGTTGTTGCCATCTGATCATAAGATCAGTTGCAACTAAAATATATTATATATTATTCTTCCCAACTGATCTTAAGATCCGTTAGAGTTTGAGCGAGCGTGTCTGTACGCACCCTGGTTTGAATCCCGGTCCTAAGTTTAAAGTTACTCGTATATACGCGACGCGCTCGTTATCTAACATGGATATCTACGAGGAATAAAATTACCCATTAGAAAACCAAGTTATCCAATAGTAAATATTTTTCCTCTTAGAATACTGGTTATCTAATATAGTTATCTAAGAGGAATAAGGGGAAATTTGTACTCGCTATAAAACCTACAATTCTAAAAACATAAGAAAGTCGCTAAAGTAAATAAAAATCAATAAAAAGCAAATTATTATTTTTTCTTTTAGTTTTGGCTTCGCTATGATCCGAATAATTAGATTGATTTCGATAAAAAATTATATAGGAAAATTATACCTTGGAAGTATAATCTGCCAAACAAAAAATCATCAGACTATTTAAAATTGGCGGTGATATCGCGTAACATACATACATTCATAAAAAAAGATAAAAACTCATTTTTTTAAGTCGGTAGAAAATAGTAAGCTAAGAAAAAAAAGAAAACAGTTAAAACCAATTCACATATTTTTTTTACAAATTATTTGTATGAGAGCTCAGCTATATTACTCGGAATTTTGTTTTACGTGTAGTGATTGTTTTTGGTGTTACTGATACTAAAGTAATTCGTTGTTTTTGCAGCAAATAGTGTACATGTCCTCGTTCTATACACTGGATTATTTCTTTTAATAATTTAAACGCAAGTAAAGCTTAAAAAACTGATTTAAACGCTTTATCTGCGGAACCCTTGATCAGATTAAATTAATTAATTGTGTGTATTTATGCATGAATTTGCCTATCCTAACTATGTATATGTATGGATGGGAGCGTCGAGATTGTTCTCAGTGAAAACTGACCTTTATTTATGCCTTACATGTACCGCCCTTCGGCACCATACATTGGTCAAAACATAAGGTGTTAAAACAGTTAAATGGTGAAACTCTACCGAACGTTTTTTTTAATTATACGTCTTCGTACGTATCTTCGGAAAATGGGAAGCAGAGTGGCAATTATCTGTTACGTCATATAAACACCTGTTGTATCTCTATTAGTTGTGTGAGACTTTATTTATCAATTTTTAATTAATTTGTATTTACCTTTAAGGTCAAAAATAATACAAATTTACTTTGTTTGTACATAATTTGAAGATGGACATTCTTTTCGTCCTGCATATATGAATAATAGATATGTACTTATTATGATAACGTATTCTGTATCATAATTTGGATATAATTTTGTTTATGTTTGTTTGTTGTATTTTCTATATTTTTATAATTATACAAAACAACGACGTCCAATTTAATTGCTTCACTCCTGTTCATCCAAAGGCTGTCTGGAAGAGATCGCTCTTAGCGATAACGAATGGTTTTAAAGTATGTTAAAAATGTTTAAAATACAATACAATACAATACAATACTTCTTTATTGAACACCAATAAGATAGCTAAGTAACATGTTAATAACATAAAATCTAAAAATAATAATTGTTGTACAATGGGCGGCCTTATCACATAAAGCAATCTCTTACAGGCAACCTTTGGATGGACAATACAACAATGCTTCAATAAATCTATTAGTAAAATGAAAGCAAATATTTAAACTAAACCTTTGCTTTTCATGCTTAATGACTTGCAACCTTTTTCATCTCTTTAAAACTCTCATTAAAAAATCGACTAATGATATGGAAGAATATCCACGGACCTGAAATAAATACGGTCATAAAGTATTATAGTAGTAGTAAGTAATAAAAGTTTGTTTTTAAAATGTCTATCTTATTAATATTATTATGACAGATGTTCCAGCCACACAAAAAGCCACGTTACTTTTTATGCAGGACATGTAAAGTCTTTCTTACTTGATAGCCTTCAATTCTTGGTAAATAATAAAGTTTACCAAATATAATATAACTGAGGAACGCGGGACGGGACCTGGGATATACTGGCAACTCGGCACACGCGCTGAGGCACGCTGTGAGTAACTTACACTCTGTATGTGGCTATAATACATGTTCGGTACGTAGAAACTAGAGCTAACGCACTGAGGAACGCGGGACTTTTAGAAGAAACGTCAAATAGCTGCCAAAAACAAACGTCACCCCATGTAACGTATTTTTTCTTTTTATTTTGGCTTCGCAAACTTGTGCATCAAGCCAGTATCAAATAATCACATATTTCAAGTGTATTTCATATTAAAACTACTTGTCACAAGAAACAGTCAAAGTCAAGTAAAAGAGTCAAGGTCCAGTTACAGTCAAGTCATGTCCTAGTAAACTGGTAGAAACTTTACTGGAATATCTATTGCAGTTTTGGAGCGAAGACGAAAATCACGTCTTTCAACTTTGTATATTTTGCCTACACTTATGCACGTTTGATAAGTATTAATGGTTAATAATGCACCATTATTACACACTAACACTCGAAGAATCACAGGTTTTTTTTAATTATATAAAATCAATAACGCCATTTTTTCGCGGCAAATAACCCATGTAACCTGGAATGACGGTCAAGACTCAATCGAAGATTTAAGTAACTAGTTTGGATGAAATCAGTTCTAAAACGAAAACACTTTTTTTTTATCTGCTTAACATACTTAGTTATTCAATGAAGTACAATCAAATCATGGTCATGAACATTTTCAATTAATCATTTTACATTGGCTGTCGAAAATGACAAATAAAAATTGCTAAGCTGATTGAAGTTTCTACATATTTCCTTTCAAATAATACACATGTCAATATTATTAGATTTGATGATAGAGTCGTCAATACATTACTTTTATTTGCAATCATACGCAGAGTCAAGTTCAGGTCAAATAGTTGACCATGGGTTATGAAACGAGTAAAAATTATATTTCTTTCAATTCGTCAAACAAATTGCCTAAATTTTAAACCTTGAACTGTTTTGCTTCGCAATGCATTTGAACGCCCTTTGTCGTAAATTATTAAGGTCTTAAAATATTTATTATAATAATTATCTAATATCTTTAAACGAGCAATTCTTCTAAATATATATAACTCAAAGGTGACTGACTGACTGACATAGTGATCTATCAACGCACAGCCCAAACCACTGGACGGATCGGGCTGAAATTTGGCATGCAGGTAGATGTTATGACGTAGGCATCCGCTAAGAAAGGATTTTGATTAATTCTACCCCCAAGGGGATAAAATAGGGGATGAAAGTTTGTATGAAACTTTGTCAATTTTAAAATAATACTTCTTAACGCGAGCGAAGCCGCGTGCAAAAGCTAGTGTATATATATATATATGTCATCAGGATCTCGGAAACGGCTTCAACGATTTTCATGAAAGTTACAGATTAAGGGTTTTTCGGCCCCAGGAATAGATTTATCAACGTTCCAGGTCCGAGAAATGCTCGGTTCCCAAACTGCATTTGAAAAACCGGGTTTAAGAAACTATCAGCGCCATCTAGTACGCCATGACCAATGTAAAAAACTGTTTCTACTCGACACTAGATGGAGCTTTCTGAGGCTATAAATTCAAACACATTCTACCAAAAACAAAAAACCGAGCAAAGCTCGGTCATCCGGATATTTATTATTAAATGTCTAGATTTTTTTCCAATTAAAGAACTATCTACGGGCCAATTGTCTATATTTCCTAAAACTATAACAAAGAACTAAGTTACCTACAAGACATCAACGATATAGGAGACTCAAGAGCTCAAACTC
Source organism: Lomographa bimaculata (assembly GCA_948107665.1). Taxonomy (NCBI): domain Eukaryota; kingdom Metazoa; phylum Arthropoda; class Insecta; order Lepidoptera; family Geometridae; genus Lomographa; species Lomographa bimaculata. The sequence goes on along the minus strand of OX403604.1, from coordinate 6,826,301 downwards.
ACTACCAGTGAGTAGCGTTCCCAGCATGCATGGCGGCATTGCCTCTCTGAATTGCAATGCCAAAATAATAATAAAATGTCATTTAAAAAAAAGGTCGGTGCATATTAAATCTGATTTCACTCGAGAAGAAATCACTAATATGATAAATGCGAAAGTTTGTATGTTACATAAAGTGTGTAAGTGTGTTTTTTTCTCTTCTTGCTGTAACGGCTGAACTGATTTGAATGGAATTTAGAAGCATACATAGCTTATAACCGGGATTAATACATTAGGTCATTTTTCATTAGATTAACGTAGGGCAGAACTAGGTGGCCTATAAAGATTTAACGACTCCGTTGGCGCAGTAGACAGGTCTCCGCCCTCTGCGCCGTGGGTCCTGGGTTTGATTCCCGGCAGGAGCAAAAATTCCTTTCCTAGGGATATTTGTGCTTCTGGTTCGGGTGTAATGTGTGTGTGATATAAATGTATCCGGCACCCACGATACAAGTCTTTCAACATAATGTGGGGCTGTGAGTGTGAATACGTTTGTTTGTTTGTTTAATCAAACACAGGTAAGAAACAAACAGTATTTCTAAGGAAAAGCTCTAAAAGTCAAAAATAGATAGAGAAGAATGATTTAGAAAATAATTACTGTTTTTTTTTGGTAAATTAAAAGCTACGATTTAATTCATAATTGTAAAAAAAAAATTTACTTCAAATGAAAGCTTCAATTTCTTCTTTCTGTTTTTTTAGAATACATACATAAGCATGTATCCTAAAAAAAGTTTAGTTTTTGTTTTTTTTATCTATTAACATTACAATCCAGCTCTTGTTTGGCTTATTTCTCTTCTTCTTTCTCTTTAACAAACTATGATACTAAAGTTTTAATATAATTAAATACAAGTCATCGAACATAGTGTGGGGCTGTGAGAGTGTGAGCGTTTATGTTTATTAAATATGTTCAGTACCAACTGTACTGGTTGTGATTGTGTATGTGATGTAAATGTTTTCAGCATCCAAGACATCTAAATTAGTGTGGGGCTGTGAGTGTGAAAGCGTTTAAGCTTATGTTATGTTTAACTAGTAGGTACTACGTAAAACCACAGTATAATTAATAGTACTATCTATAATACCCATCACATCCTATTGTAAAGGTTTTGATGAAATCATCGTCCCTACCGGTTTTTCTGACCTTTGTCTCAAACTGAACTTTTTTTTATTAAAACAATTGAAAGTAAGACCGAGTACTGTCGGTTTTAAGGTCATATTGCACCTTTTAATATACGGATTGATGAATGGATTTTTTGCTAGTTATTTTTAGCCGTTATATTTAGTAAGACGTGATAGTTTTAGTCAGGGTTTAGTATTTTGATCCCGCTTTCGGGTTCCTATCCTCCTAAAATAAATTTTAATACATATTTTTTTATTAAATAATAATTAAACGCAAGCAAAGCTGTAATAAAATCGACTTCAACGCTTATATTATGGATTTGGCTGAATCGATTTTGTATATGTACTCTGAAGTATATTGTACCAAACGAGACCCGCCTCAAGCGATATTTTTTCCTTTTTTCTTTTCTAAATTTATCACTATAGTTCTGCCTAGCATGGCTAATGCTATATAAATAAAATCAATTGTTGAACATTATTCTTCAGGAATATTTTTGTCATGTTATATTTTTTTCGTTTTTTTTTTTATGCCTGATAGACAAGTATTTTACCACAATCTCACCTGATGGAAAGTGATGATGCGGCCGAGACTATATATATGTATTTTTTAATATTATATTATTTGTAGCAAAGCCAGCGTTTTTTTATAATGCTAAATAGGCAGGCATTTAACCACTATATCATCTGAAGTGAAAACTTCTTTAGCGGCGTTGTGCGCTTTTTTGGGATGGGTTAACAATTTTAAACTCGCGTCAGGACACGTGGCCTGATCGAAAATTCGTAAGACGAAGGAGAGGAAGTAAGTAGTAGTCCCTCTGTTTCTACCGCGCAGCGAGTTTTCACTTCTGCCGGCACTCCCGGAGCGCAACCCATTGTTTTTTTTTATCGTGATTTTAGTATTTTAGTATTAACAATATTCAAAAAGTTTTTAGTATAGTGTTAAAGTAAGTAGGGGCGATCATAAACGTTAAAAAGGTTAAAGCACTTTTTCTAAACGTGTATTACAAAGTGAGCCGGGTATAGCTAGTATCTCTAACTAAGGACAAATTGGTATCCGATATTAATTATTAAAAGGGTATTGTTTATAATATCTACGTAGGTTTATATAAAATATTGTTTATGTAAGTTTATTACACTGGGTGTAATGTGTGTGTGATGTGAATGTTTCCGGCACCCACGATACAAGTCTTTGAACTTAGTGTGGGGCTGTGAGTGTGAATGCGTTTGTTTGCGTTTGCGTTTATATGTATGTATGTATTAATGTATATAGATAGGTATCTAAGTAAGTTGTATTTATGCTTATTAGTATGTATTAATGTATGTATAGATAGGCATCTAAGTAAGTTGTATTTATGTCTATTATGTTTTTTCACCACCGACCTCATTATATAAAATTATCCCTATCTCCATCCAAAGGCTGACTGGAAGAGATCGCTTTTAGCAATAAGTCCGCCCACTGTACTTTAGTTTTTTAGGATTACCCCTGTAACTAACTGTACAATAAAGAATTTTCTATTCTATTCTATTCTATTCTCTGTATTATTCTTATAAAAAAGAAGACTGCATAATAATACTTATCAATAGTGTTATTAATGTGTACGAATAATTGTTTCTGCTATCCGGAACTTAATAGCTGTCTTAACACTTTGATTTATTACTAACGAGACGTCCGAATGTAATTGAATAAAAAATGCATTGATTGAACATAAGTATGTAGTTATTATTGTTTTAAAAACTAAACCATTTGACTGATTAATAATGAACAAAGACTGATAACGGGGTTAATTATTTTGTCGGCCAAGTTGCTCCATAACATAATATATTATCTGTAATGATATAGAGTATGAATATTTTTTTATCTGTGATAGGCAACCGTTTGACCACTACATCATCTAATATTAAGTGATAATGCGGTTGTCGAGGGAGCACGCTTGCCTAGAAAATACCTATACACTATGTTTCCCGATAAGTACAATCTGGGAGTCTTTAAATCTCGAGTGAACACGTGTCTTCTAGGCAAGTATGCTCCATCTTAGACCACATCGTCACTTTTCATCAGATAACATAATAGTCAAATAATATCAATAATTTAAAAAAGAAAAGATAATTATATTATGGAATTTTTGTCGATTCTGCTTTTGTTTTGTCGGATATGCTGTCCTTGGGGAGAAAATTTGTGTCATCACCGGGAATAAAACTCGATGCCCGTGCATAGTTTGATTCCCGGTCAATTGCGCATACTTCAAATGACAGGCAAAGAAACAGCAATATAATAAAATAACTACACTATTACAGGGCTCGTCAATCTAAAAAAGTTATAAGCAGTAATGCGAATTTCATCCAAAACGGTTCAGCCGTTTTGACTTGAAAGTAACTAACCAAACAGACTTTATTCGTTCATTTTCAACCGACTTCAAAATAGGATATAAATAAGGATAAGGCCGCGGTATCACTAATGTTAAACAATTTAACGTAATTTTTATGGTATGGTACAGTTCGTAATATTTTTTGTGACTTAGTAAATTAATAATCATTAAATTACTATAATATTTAAACTAAATTTAAAGCAAAGTTTGTCAATAAATATCTAAGCTTTGAAAATACCCGCGACATAGCTTAGTAACTGTAACATAGAAGCCACATATCAAACAAAGAAAACTAAATCAAAATCGGTTTAGCCGTTAGGGATCTGCTATGCGACAGACAAACAGAGATACACTTGTTATACTTATAACACCCCACGTGCGTCAGAAGTAAAAACAAAACGTAATTTTTATGGTAAAATTATAACAAAATAACCACAATACATCTGCTATACAAAAAAACATCACAACTCTAAAAATAATAAACATATCCAACAACAAAAGAACAAAATGATATAAAACTTTACGCATACAATTAGCGTCAAACGTCTTTCATCGATTCGAATCGGTCTTTTATCGAATTGTACACGCATTTGGTAATCGATTTTAATAATCGAATATTGTATTTTGACCTTAGCCGAGGCGCTAATTGTTTGAAATAGCTTACTGACAATTATATTAATTATGCGTGTTGTAAAACTGTTATGTGTTGTAAAAATAGGGACTACTGGACCTTAAGAGGTCATTGTTATGATTATGAATCGATTTAGAAGGTTTATATAAATCTTAATAAATAAAACGAATCGATCGAAATACAATTTAGTTTTGATTAAGGAAGCGATTTTATTGCTATTGTTTTACATTCATGATTTGTAATAAAAATAATGAAATAGGTATATTTATTACATTAACTTCTTGACGCAACTAGAATCCGATGATGTCGGAATATAATAAACAGGTGCCTTAGTATAAGCTATGTGCTTCCAAATTTTATCTAAATCCGTTCAGCCGTTAAAGCGTGAAGAGGGAACAAACGTAGATTTTTTTTAACTTTCGCGAACTTCAACCATGTTTATATGCGATAATTAAACGCAAGCAAAGCTTGAAAACCGACTTCACCACTTATATTTTGGTTTTGGCTGAACTTATTTCGATACAATGAAAATGCTTGTTTAGCACGTATTTAGCAATTGTTACACCTCGTATCGTATAAACAATTATTCTTTTTATTATTATAAACATTTATTAGTATAAAATATATAATATTTGATTAAATGTGACGTCACATATTATATATTCAGCGGCAATCAAGACTTTTCCAACGATATGAGACCGCAGATGAACATACTGGTTATTATTTATTTTATTTTTTTAATGTTGAATAGGCAAGTATTTGACCACTATCTCACCTGATGGAAAGTGATGATGCGGCCGAAGGTGTGACATGCTTAATACTCTCCTTTTTTCTTCGTTGTAGTCTTACTAGTAGTACAGAAAATAATAACATTTATTATGAAACCTACTTAGAGCGCATATATAAATATGAAACTTCATATAATATGTTCTTAATTAAATAATATAAACGTTAGTACAAATTCTTATCATAATGGCTTACGTGTATGTTTTTGCAATTTCTAAGAACATTCCAAGGTCCATTCAGATACAGACATAAACTTAGAATAACTGTGCATTAAAATAATATTCAATTGTAAAACATTATGTGTAATAATAGTGAACGAACCACCTATAAATCTTACTGTGCGTACTCTACGGGTCTAAAGGTTGTTGAGTAGTGAAACAAGCGCTTAACATATATAGCGTGGTGTTTAAAATATAATTTAAACGCAGAAGCTCCAGAAACCAACTTCACCGCTTTATCTCTAAAACGCTTAATCAGAATCAAGCGTATGAAGTTATGCAATAAAGCAAGCTATAAAGCGATGAATCAAAAAGATTGTGTCAATTTTTATATGGGAGCAAATTGACACTATACTCTTTCAGACAATTAATTTTCGAAATTGGTCCAGCAGCCTTCAAGTATTCGAGTTACATACATAAAAACAAATAGGAACGTTCTCCTTCTTTGACGTTGGTTAAAATTATTTATTTTTGCCTCTACGTTTATCATGTGTACAGCGAAGGAGTGGAACTCATTGCCTGCGGCTTTTTCCCTGAACGGTAAAATCTGAGTGTCTTCAAGAGTGAATGGGTGGAACCTTCTTAAAAAAAATTAGATTCTGAAGAGACACATTTTTTTATAACACCAAATTACCCATATTTATACACCTTGCATAAGAAAATGAGCAGAGCGAGAACTGCATGGGAAGCGCGATGAAAAATGAGACCGCCAGAAGCACAAATATCCCTAGGGTAGGAATTTTTTAGTGCTCCTGCCGGGAATCGAACCCAGGACCCAACTGCGCCAACTGGGTCCTTTTTTGGAAATATATTTTATAATTATAATTTTAGCCAAAAGTAGGTACACTAGCTAATAATAATTGTAGTGTTGTATTACAATGTTGCATAAAATTACTAGGCATATAAAGCACTGCAGTGCCTTGCGAGATGATTTCTATGAAGGCTCAATATGTTTTTATGCTAAACAGACAAACATTTGACCACTACCTACATCATCTAACGAAAAGTAATGCTATCAAAGATAATATAAGAGATACTCTAGAACGAAAGACTCCTAAATTATATTATTATCCCAAAAACGTCCAGGGAACAAAGTCGCGGGCAATTAGTTCCACTCCTTAGCAGTAAGTCTGCTGGTGGTCAACAATCCTAACTTTACTATAAACGAGCTTGCATGGGACCTTGACCCACCGGGGCTTACATGTAAACCGATACTACCTATTATATAATACTTTAATCTATGGCATTTTCGAACTTCTCGCAGTTGGTTGGACTAATTGCGGCCATTGAAAATAGGATTTGCTTTAGCTTAAGTATTAAGAATGCACATATTTGAATAGGTCTAAATTGAACTGCTCTATAGCGTAATTAGTCACGAATGCCTTCTAAGTAGCGGGGACAAGGTTCTATTCCCGGTGGAAAGAAAAGTTTTCTCCCCAAAGATAATGTGTGTTTCTGGTTCTGGTTGTGATTATTCATGCCCCTCCAGCTTAAATATAAGAAATATAATAAGCTTAGATATAAGAAAAAAGTATATTATTTTTTATTTATTTAAGCAATAAAACACATCCACACTCACAGCTCCACATTAACATCAAAGACCGTGGGTGCCGGAAACATTCACATCATTCACACAATCACACCCAGTAGTTTGTTGACATGAGTTGATATGTTTTATATTAATAAAACATATTGATGCCACAGACATACACACAGACACACACACACAAACATTACGGTCAAACTTATAATGCCCCTCTTTTTGCATTGGGGGTGAAAAATAGTTATAAACAAACGAACGAGCGATAGGTAAAATCATCCCTCTATGCTTCCCTGTAGTAAGGTAAAAAGATACGCAGTGCTTTAATCTCCACATGCGTATTATACGCGTATCGTATAACACACCTATGTTAATCCAATTAGAGTCGGGCCGGCGTGTCACATTAACATTAATTAGAATTTTAAATGAGGCAGAAAATTACTTAGTGACTTGTTACAGGGCTCCGCGACAGGTGCTGATAGACTCTACTAATAGATACTAATCCTTGGATTACTGAAATAGATACTAATCCTTGGATTATTGAAGAGATTGTGAAAGATTGCAATACATTTAGGCGTTTACATTTTGGACAGTGTGCGCTGGAATTACACGAGTTAATTCCTCCATGCCCGTTTTACCATCTAACAACAAGACCAACTGTCAAACGTCATACATTTATGATTGACATACCGCCAGTCCGCTCAAAGCGTTTCGCTTCTACGTTTATCATCCGTACTGCGAAAGAGTGGAACTCATTGCCCTCGTCTTTGTTCCCCGAACAGAATAATCTGGGAGTTTTCAACAAGAGTGAATACCTTCTAGGCAAGAATGCTACATCATCAGCCGCATCATCACTTTCCACCAGGTGAGATTTGGTCAAATGCTTGCCTACCGGCAATAAATCTTACCTTACATTGGCTTCACAATAGAGAATGTACTGTATATGTATAGCTATAGAACTATATCAATCGTATTATTTTCTACCAACTTCACAAAAAGGAGGAGGTACTCAAGCCGTTTTTTTATGTTTGTTACCTCATATCTTCTTTCCGCGTGAACCGATTTTAACTTATTTTGTTTGTAAGATGTTGCTTTCCAATTGGTCCCATTTAAATTTGATCAATAGTTCTTGAAATATCGCCAATAATGCGTGTTTAGTCCATCGAATCTGATCAAAGTTCCGAAGATAAAGCGGTGAAGTCGTTTTTAAGCTTTGCTTAGCAAAATACTTTTTAATTATGTGTTTAGCAAATACTTTTTAATTATGTGCTTATAATATAGCATCGCTATTTAAAGAACCTTTAAGCTATGACGTAAGATTAATACAAAGTCGTAATGATGTGTTAACTTACTGCGTGTCAAATGTAATATATATAGTAGGTACACATAGTTGATCTTGTAACCTTTTAACTATAGGCTATAAAGATTTATGTCAGTAGAATGGTAATAAAGTTAGTTTAACTGATTAAATATCGTTTTCAGTAGAAGGTAGTAAATAATTTAGTGTAGAGTAGGTATATAACAAACAAACGCATTCACACAACACAGCCTCACACTAAGTTCAAAGACTTGTATTGTGGGTGCCGGAAACATTCACATCACACACACATTACACCTACAACCAGAAACACAAATATCTCTTGGGAAGGAATTTATGCTCCTGCCGGGAATCGAACGCAGGACCCACGGTGCAGAGGGCGGACACCTGTCCACTGCGCCAACTGGATCGTCAAATATAAATGAGGTATTATAGATGGCGCCCCATAATGGGTCGAAAATTTCTCTCTTCCGACTTTTTTCCCACCGAAACTACCTCCAGGACACAAACTTCCTTGGCCAACCTGGAAGGCGCTCAACAGGCTGCGTACCCAACCAAAAGACAATCTGTCCAGGTAGGGCTACATCAACCCAAGCAAAAACCAATGTGAATGAGAACTGTCACCGCAAACTATGGCTCATTTATTATAATGTTCAGCAAGCTATAGTTCTTGTACACTAGAAGACCTGTAAAGCTAGGCTGTTTGCGTCGCCGAGTATTGGGCAAAGAAGGTGTAAGTGTTGCCATCGACACGCTAAGAAAAAGGTATATAAAGTAACTCTGTTTATTTCAAATGTAAGTTTCATGTAGTATTTTTAACCAACTTCAAAAAAAGGAGAAGGTTATCAATTCAACTGCATTTTTTTTTAGAATAAGACGAGTATTTCTCAGTATACGCTTGCTTATTACATTTCAGTGGTATCCAGAATTTCATACTTCAACATTTCAAAATTACGCGCGACAATAAACTGCACTTATCATCTCTCTAAATATCTTATCATTTTACTATAGGTAAACATTGCTTACAATACAAAATAGGGTAATGTTTACGGCTTCGGTTTAAGCAATCACCAGATATAATGAAATATAACGCCCAAAAAATCGTAAGTAGGTACTTACCAGAATTTAATCCCCATTTTAATATGAAATTATCACCAATAAACGTTAAGTCTGCTAGCCTAAAAAAGGCAAATATCTTCCGAATAATCGCTGAGCTACCCAAAAAGGCCACGCATGCACCAAATATGTACTCGCATTTTATTTAAAAATTTCATCCAAATATGTTACTATAAATAATTTTTTTCGTATTATAAATATTTTTGTATTAATTATAAAAAAAAATAACCTTAACCTACTGTTATCCGATTCGGTTCTGTCACAGGAAATTTTATTTTATTATTGGTGGCCATCTAAATTATACCCAAAGTTAAAATATGGTGCACGCGTGGCCTTTTTGGGTTATGAAAAGTTTTTGTAGTGCAGGCATGACTTAAATAGCCCGAAAGATTTTGGTACAGTTTTCATTTATTTGTACATATTATATATTTTTTGGATGAGGCTGTTTAGGGCAACGATTGTTTTTTTGGTGGTTATTAAATTTTATCCCAATGTTTACACACTACTGACTACTACTATGTCTGCCCGTTGGCTTAGTTGGGTAGCGTTAGCCTTCTAAGCAGAGATATGGGGTCGATTTCCGGCGGGAAAATAAGTTTGGTGAAAAATGTGTTTCTGGCTTTGGTTGTTAATGTGTGTGTAATGTGAATGTATCCGGCACCCACGACATAAGTCGTCGAACTTAGAGGGCGGTTGATTGCCTTAGAAAGGTCTGGTTCGTCCCTAGGCGGACTCTACAAAAGAATCCTACCATTGCTAAGTCCCAACCAACTTGTAGAGTATGTAAATAAATAAATGTGTATTCGAACTAACGTTAACATAAATAATTACCATTCAGACTTATCGGGGTCAGCAAATACACCTTTGCGTGTTCTAACTAACTATTCTAACCCATTTTATAAATACTATTCAAGGGACAAGCAGAACACAATTTGCTGCCTACAAGTACAGGTGGCAACAAGTACAAGTGGCGACAAGTACAAGCACAAATTACATGTACACGAAACATTGTAGTAATTATTTCTAATTAAAGTAGAGATTGCGGATATACAGATGTTTGTTTTGTAATTATTTAAATGGTGTCTGAGCATGTGAATGCTTTGGTTGCTTTATGAAGCGGCTTCTATTTAATTATCCTACGGAATCGTTTATTATACTCACAATTAGTTAGTGCGACAAACACAAATTTTCCTTGGGTAGAAGACTTGTATTCTTATAGAAATCGAACTTAATACCCGCTGTTTAGAAGGCGAAATTCATAAAATATGAATATCACTTGAATAGTGTTTGGATATTGTTGATTATTCAGTCCAAAATTAATAATACATGGCTTTAACATCCATTAGTGCTAATATCATAGGAAACGCATTAACATCCTTGAAAAATATTTAAAATTCGCGCATAAACCTGCATTAAAAAATAAATACAATAAAATCAAGGAATAAAATTTAAATTTTAAATGATTCACACATCGTAGTGTTAAAGAGTTGTTTACGATAAGAACACATTACAATATTATAAATTAAGCAAAGCGTAAACTTATAGATAAATCTGTCAAAATAATAGATGTTTAAACATACAGTCTGGGGTCAATCTATGTGTTATTTAAATTTTATAGATATAGATGCTGATAGACTCATAATAGTCAGCTATGATCATAAACTTATATTATCTTAATGCGTTAAAGAATCATTAACATTTAAACAAAACTTTATATATAAAAGAAAGTTGTGATTAACACTATTTATAAGTCAAGAATGGCTTTACCGATTTGGCTGAAAATTGGTGGGGAGGTAGCTTAGAACCAGGAGACGGACATAGGATACTTTTTTAGGAAAGTCACATTTTTTTTATAGGTGTATAAAAATCATTTTCTCATACGTCACTCGGATTTGGTAAAGTAATAGGCAAACATAAACATGAAGGAGGTAATAATATAGTCATGTGGCATTGTAACGCATGCCGGGTATGGCTTCCTTAACATGCAAATTCATTGACTGTTAGGCGGAACGAAGGTCGGCGGGACAGCTAGTATTTTTAAATAAAAAACCTATAATTCGTCTTGAAAAAAAAATCTTGGACACGAATACGTCACTCGGATTTAGTAAAGTACTAGGCAAACATAAACATGAAGGGGTAATAATCTAGTCAATAAGTTTTAGTGTTGTGTTAAAGTACTAGGCAAACATAAACGTGAAAGAGGTAAAATACATTTCTTCTTAACCTGGCATTGCAACGCATATAGTATAGCTAGTATTTTTATAAAAACAAAATGGCGTCTATGGTTCTTCATAAAGGAGTGACGAATAAAAATGTAGTTAAATATCATAATTATGGGTACAAAATAAACTGCCTGTTGGCTTAGTGAGGTGTGCGTCCACCTTTTAAGCAGGTTTTACAGCCTCGATTACACTTCAGTACAGAACCCTAAAAATCGATTCAAGCAATTTCAAATAGATAATACTCGATAAACGTTCAATTGTGCGGCATCGTGGGAACCGCAGTTTGCATATGATTTTGCTGTTATGATCAGGATCGGAACTGCTGCTCGTTACCAATTTGCATTGATTTAGATCTACATTCTTGAATTCAGATCTAGAAATCAAAGTTATTAGTTATATCGATACTTAAAATATTATTTCCTTATTATAGTACTTACTTATTTTACAGTTAATATTATTAAAATATTTTTGAACAAGTACTTACATAAACTGCCCGTTGGCAAAGTTGGGTGAATGTTCGCCTTCTAAGCAAGGGTTCAATTCCCGGCGGGAGCACTAGTTTTCTCCTCAAGGAAAACTTGTGTTTCTGGTTCTGGTTGTAATTGTGTGTGTGATGTGAATGTTTTCGGCACCCACGACACAAGTCATCGAACTTAGTGTGGTGCTGTGAGTGTGAAAGCGTTTATGTTTAATACTCAATTCTTTATGTTTATGTTCTTTATGTTTAATACTCAATTCTTTATGTTTATGTTCTTTTTCTTTATGTTTATGTATTTGTTTATGAATTCCCGTTGGCGTAGTTGGTTGCGCGCAAGTTGCGCGTCTGCCTTCTAAACAGTCGCAAGTATCGGGTTTGATTCCCGAGAGCATATTCGGAGTAATTGTATTATATTAGGTGCCTTGTAGGTTACTTATTTGCTGTATTTAGTTTTAGGAAATATTAGCAATTGGCCCGTACATAATAATAAAAGAGAAATTCTATTCTATAATTGTATAACGGAGCAAAATTGTGCGTTGTTTCTTGTAAAAAAAAAAATAGTTCAAGAGTGAGATGGACGATATTAGTGTTTCAAAAGACCGAACTTTGAATAAATAATATTTGTATTGATACAGCGTTCCCTAATCATGTTTCTGGATTCTATTTATTTAAATCATAGATAAATAAAGTAAATAATAATAGTACATATTTCCTAAGTACCTATATTTACCGTCTCAATATGAAAACTTTCTTTTGTTGTACTGAAAACTAACAGTTTATAGCGGCTTAAAAAAATATCGCGTCAAGACTTTGACTTTGATGTAACAATTTGACAGAACGTTTGAGCATAATTAAACGTAAGCAAAGATTAAAAAAAAACCGATTTCATCGCTTTTTCATCGGAACCTTGATCGGATTAAATGTATAAAACACGCATTATTGACGATAACTCAAAAACTACTGATCAGATCTTGATCAAATCTAAATGGGACCAATGAGAAAGCAACAACTTTCAAACAAAAAAATATTTCAAAATCGGTTCACGTTAGAAGAAGTTATGATTTTACCTCATAACTTCACATATAAAAAAACAACAGTCAAATTGAGTACTTCCTCCTTTCTTGTGAAGTCGATAGAAAACTGATATAATTAAAACAATTAACTTCTCAATCAAATGATGCTGAAGTGAACGACATAAACCACGTAATGTGGCCGACTGTAGCACGCATTCGGGCATTCATTACTGTTCTAAAGTTAAACGCTGCAATTACATCGAAATTATCGAGCACGCATCCCTTAGGAATGTTCCCAACAATTTTTGCATACCTCCCTGGGAACTTTGCATTACGTAATTATTTAGTAAGTGGCAGATCGGTTTACAAACAGCTAAGTATCTACGCACACGGCTCGCTTTTAAAACGCGCGTTTGTTAAACATATATAATTTTATATTAGCAAGTACGACAATACAAAGCAAATTGTCTGGGACAATAATGAAGTTTTTTGAAGTGAAAACTTCTTTAGGCGCGTTGAGCACTTTTTGGGTAAATAAAAGTCATGGAACTCGCGTCATCGTCACCTGCCGCTAGAAAGCTCTCTATTTACATGTTTAGTAGAAGTCAATTGGTATACGCTTAGGTTGCCATTGTGTGTTTATGTTATAGACTCTTTAAAATGTGTTTTTAATGTTAACAAAAATTTTATAAAAAAATAATATTTTGACATTAAATTCTTTCACAAAAAAGTTCAAAGGTGGACTTAATGCTACGGGCATTCAATCTCACATTGCATCGTAGACAAGAAAAGAGGTGTAGACGTACACATAAAAGAAAAATAAATTGGACGTTTAAATCACGTAAAATCATGATCCAAAAACGCGCGTTTAAAAGTCGCCGGTATGCATAGACCTTAGTCTGTTCCTAATGAAGGGTTGTAAAGTGTTTTGTTCTGGTTTTACGCGTAATTTAAGGGCTTGAGTTGTGAGATTGTTGGGAGAAAGATGACCTATTTCGAAGAGTGTGTGGGAAAATTTGATGTTATCCATTTAAACATTAATTCATTTTCATGCTATTAATTTGAGCTATTATAAGAACGGAAACAAATTGGGACACAAAAAATGTGGGATAAGGTTGATCACAAACCGATGATTTGGTTAGATGCAAGGTCTCTGAGACCCTGGGCTAGAAGGGACCGAGAGTACATTCTATTTTCAAAAATAAATCAAAGCGCCTGGTTTAGGCGACGTGTGATCAAAATGCTTGTGCTTATTTGGTTCATCGTATTAGCATGCAATTCAATGAGGCAAGCTGCACGATGGGAACGCTACCCACAGGTAGGCTTGAGCACTTGAGTTACCTATAAGCTCGATGCCTTATAGGTTATTTGGGTCTTTCCTGTATAGATATATATTTTTTTTCAAATATACACAATTGGCCCGTAGATAAGGACTTAGAATGATCGTATTTACGCCTTTTTATACGAGTTTAGTAATGTACAAGCGGCGCAGCAATTACGTCTAATTACCAAGCAATAGTAAAGGAATAAACAATGCGTCAATAATGACCTGCTAAGTGTACTTTGCCTTGTAGTAGAAACGTAATGATACGATGTGCGGTGCATCGTTGTTACATACTTGAATATATTTGTTTAGATTTGCTTCTTTGCTGACTGTTCTTTGTTTAAATTACAGTACCTACTAATACGACTAGTAGTAATAACATCGATCTTGTTCTATACTTCTAAAAGTAACTTGGAGAAGTTGAACAAGAAATTTCGTCTTTTATCTCCGAAAGGTCTGGGAGTGTTTAAGTCAAGAGTGAATAGGTATCTTCTAAAACGCTTAAATTAAGTTTGAGCTATTTTTATTGACTCTTATGTACTACACGCATTAGGTTAATATTTTATTACCTATTATACAAGCTTTTATTTAGTTTCACGTGTCCCGTTGTTTATTTTTCGGTCTGTAATTCTTTCAAGCCAAATTAGACCCAGTTCCCGATGTCCGATAGGACTCAAATTTGGTGTACTTCTGTATCTTTGGTGACAATACTGATATGTTACCATGTGGTCTAACGATGGAGATGGAAGATGCACATATGCCCTCTTTTTTACGATAACACATTGACCGTTCAATGAAAGAAGCTACCTTAAAGTGCTTTCTAGAAGAAGGCACTAAAAGAAAACATTTGATTTGTTTACGAGAGCCGGCTCCTCTACGAAATAACTACAAAACTATGGCCATAGGAAGTTCTGAACTAAACAAGATAAACCCATCGAGTTTGGGCTCATTTGATTCATCTTGTCAAGTTCTCTGGGTATATTTTTTTATTTTCTACAAGCAGAAGCTTGACTTTACAGAACTTTTTAAAGTATTACTTGTTATTTAATTCAAATAGAAACTGCTGAGCTACATCAGAGATAGGTAATATAGAGTCAGAACGTTGTGGGTGACAAACAATTGGCATCAATATTTTTTAATTTTTTTATTCAAGTAAGGCAATCTTTTGACCACTATCTCACCTGATGGTAAGCGTCGATGTGGTCGACGATGGAGCAAGCTTGCCTAGAAGATACCTATTCACTCGCGACTTGAAGACTCCCATATTGTACCCATCAACATGTATCCCTGTAAAAGGAGAGTACCTATAGATGAATGTTTAGCTTGTAAATTTTAAAATACACTCGATAAAATCCGTTAACATTGTTTATTTCAATTATAAAAATACTATTGATTTGAAAGCATAAGAAAATGGCATTTTATTTAATTTTTTTACATACATACATACAAAAATGTAATCCCATACATCTCACTCACAACCTAATGGAACATCCTACACTGATTTATAGGTCGGATTAAATATATCTTGTTGTAAACGATCACTTAGCGGCGTATCGGATGGTCCTACCTCAGCACTCCAGTTCGATATATCACTTGCTGCAATGCAAAGATAATATAATATATCGTAGGCAGTCTAAAATAGTACTAACGCTACGAATATCAATATACAATAATATACATACATAGACTTCAATTATCCAACAAAAACAGTTTGGTCCACCTGGTCGATCGTAACTGCACGGAGAAATAAAATTGGGGCAACTAGACTACTTACTAAAGTTAGAAACATATTTTCTAGTCTAAATAACACTAGTTACTACGTTATTTTAAAAAATAAACTAGATATTACCAAATCATTTTTTTGATTGTTACTAAACAATTATACTTGTACTAAACAATTATTATCATTTTGTGATTGTTACTAAACAATTACAAGCATAATTTATAATTTTACGTAATTTTTCTTTATGTACTGTCATATGCTATATTATTTTTGTGAATAAAGATTTATTATTATTATTACTTGTGATTTATAGCACTAGAATGTTAGTAGCAACGAGACATTACTGTTAGTTATATTTCCTATAACTAAATAAATGCTGAATATATACAAAATAGTGTAACATAACCAACAACAAAATAAGGACTAAAACAGATTGAAAAAAGCTTCGCATAAAATCGATTCTGCAATCGAATTCCAGATTTCATTCGCCATGTGAATTACGCGGCGTGACACGGAGCGCGGGTTCGACTCCCTGCAGGCACCATTAGGCTCAATAACCATCAGTCGGTAGCCGAGGCCAGGACCGCTAATTTTCTCTAATTTTCCTATCAAAACCGATACGCCATTGTTTTTTTATAAACCCAGTAGCGGAGTAACTGTTCCGATCGTGAGAAAATCGATTGGAGTTACGTAAAATTATCAGTTTCTTCTTTTTGGTTGTTCTTCGCGTGCATGTAACCCGACCTTGTGGTAATGCGCCAAATTGAGCTTGAAGGATTCTCAAGCTTTTTATGTTTGTTTTTTATATGGTAAATAGTTACAAGGTCGATAAATGCGTGTTTAAGCGTGAAGTTATGTTGGATGTTGCGTTTCCAAACATTTGTACACGTTCACATGCCTACAGATAGTTGTTGTGATGAGAGATATGCTTAATACCTGTTGAAGCCGTGTTAATGGTTTTATTTCGTTTTAAAGATTATGTTGTCGATGTTTAATACTTCAATAGGTCTATTGTAGTGGTCAAACTATGATTGTTCGAATTGATGCGACGTCGATACTATAGTCTATCGGTTGAATGTTCAGTCGATTCGATGGTACATAAGAAAAGAAAATCGTTCGATTTCGACGTTGATGTAAAGATAATTGATACCCGGAATAGAACCTCATATATTTTGTATTTTAGAAATTAATTAAACAAATGCCTTAAGACAAATAAATGGCAAGATGGGGTGACGATTTTTTAACATTGCGGGTTGAATCTGGACAATCCTAGCATAGGACCGAGGTGAATGGCAGAATATGAGAGAGGCCAGCAGTGGAATCAAAAGGGCTGTGATGATAATGAAATACCTAAAGATGATGCCTAGATTATTCGCTAAAAGTAATACAAGTCTCAAAGGTATAGTCCGATTTATAGAGTAGTTAGGATCGTTTGTACAGTCTCTATGACAGGAAAATTTAACAAACGCCCCAAGCTAGAATGTCAGTGCCACGCCTTAGAATCTATCTAGAATTAGATGATAACTCAAATCAATACCTAAAATGATTGCCAACTTGTATAAAATATATCGTTTCTAATAAAACATCGTCTATAGAAGAGTCTCTAGACGATATATTAGAAACGATATATTTTATTGCAATTCTTTACAGTTACATAATCCTAATAGATATTAGGATTATGTACTATTACATAATTCTAATTGATATTAGTAACTGTAACTAATTGCAATTTTAGACTCGTTGGCCGTAGTAGTCTCAAATTATTTTGGTAGATGGCGTCACACGTCCCTTTAAGAAGTTAATAAAGAAAAGATAATTTCGTCGCATGGTTTCAGTAGCTCAGCGGTTAGAGCCATAGGGCATTATACCCTATAGCCATAGGTTCTATCCCCGCCTCACACAATATTTTCCTTTCTATCAGGAATTTCTCACACAATTCTTTTTTATTCCCCAATGCTTTATTCAGACAGTTATAATTTTCATAAACGTTAAATTAAACAAAACACCATTAATCCAAAATAAATTTTTGGAACGAACTGGTTTATTTATTTAGAAACATACTTGATTATATTGATTGTGTTATAACATAAAATAAAAATTACATAAAAGCACATAATTAAAAAGAAAAGACTATGTACCTACCTAGTTAATCAAACCAACCTTGTTCGTCGTAAATAGCATAACAACAAATATGCATTCACATTCAAACTGTTTCTAATGACCTTAAATAAAACAAAACACTAGAGCGACTCTGCTTCTCATTTTATATTACAGTAAATCAACCTAAGTCCATCCCACATTGAAGCATAATATATAACATCGGATTACAGTAACCTGTCAGCATATTTCACGCGTTAGATATTAATTCTACCACGGTATGGTGAGTGGCAAAGATGTGTCAGATACTCCTGGTTCCACACGGCTTCTTGCAAGCGAGAAATTGCAGGGAGGTTGGGGTTAACGTGGCGGGGGTTACGTGTCATAGTGTTATGTATGGGATCTTATTGGAGATGCAAGGACTGGTGTAGGAAAGTTGTAGAAACATTTTGTTGAAATGTTTTGAATTACACAGACGGAATCTTTTGTTAAAAGTTCTTAGACACACTGTAAGAAAATCTCACAAGATTAATAAATAAAGTTTGTAGAGATAGCCCAATTTTGGTTTAAAAAAAATTGTGGACCTGAGCGCAGCTTGGCACGTTTTGCAGTTTAAGTAATCAAGTACGTCAATTTAACCCCTTAAATATCTTATCGTATTAATTAATGAAACTGGTATGTAGCAAAGATTTGTCTGATACTCCAAGGTCCACAAGGCTTCTTGTAAGCGAGAAATCGCAGGAAGGTTGGGGTTAACGTGACGGGAGATATTGCTCATCGTGTTATGTATGGGATCTCATTGGACATGCAACGACTGGTATAGGAGCGAAAGTTGTAGGAATATTTTGTTAAAATGTTTTAAATGACACAGACAAAATCTTTTGATAAAAGTTCTTAGTGAGACGTGTGTGTTAGAGAGTGAAAACGTGCGTACACTGCATGATTATCACACAAGATTATCAACAAATTTTATAGAGATAGCCGACTCTTGGTTAAAAAATCGTTGTCGACCTGAGCTCAGCTTGTCACGTTTTGCAGTCTATACTGAACTTTTGATCTTTGCGAAAAAGTACATCAATTTTACCTTAAAATATCTCATCGTATTAATGAATGAAACTGGTCTGTAGTAAAGATGTGTCTGATACTCCAGGTTCCACAAGGCTTTGTAAACGAGAGATCGCAGGGAGGTTGGGGTTAATGTGGCGGGGGTTATGACGTGTCATCGTGTTATGTAGGTAATCTCCGTAATCTTATTGGAGACGCAAAGACTGGTATAGTGTATATAGCTCAAGGAGTGATGTGGGAATATTTTGTTCAAATGATAAAAAAAATTGTAAATTATACAGACGAAAGCTTTTGATAAAGGTTCCTCTTTAAGAAATTCATAAAAATAATATATAGTTAACAGTAAAAACTTTTCTTTTTAGTCATTTTATTTTTTTACTAAAACAAGCTTTCATAATTATGCCTAAAAACCGTAATTGACACAGTTACATACATATTATGTAAACTATTCCCGATAATGTAGCTCTAGGTTACACACTAGGTTTAATGCCTGTGTCTTTTTTTCCCTATTTTTTATTGCTTGTGTCGTGAATCTAACTTTAAACCAAACTTAACAATTTTCATTGCTTAGTGCCGTAAAATATATACAAAGATTAATTTCTTTATTTATTTTTCTATAAATTTCTTTTTTGTTAAATATATTAGGTAACCAATCTTAAAAAAAAATCTGCTGATATAGGCGCAGGCGGTTGGATGGCATTTTGGCATTTCGATAGATTTCATAACAGTGCATGTCTAGTAGTAGCGTATATAGTTTATTATGCCCTTACCTTGTTGGAAATAATTGGATTTCCTCACATAAACGCAGACCAGGGCCATGAGTTGCAGCTGCGAGAGCCTTTGTCTGGTGGAAGGAGGTAGAGGGAGGAGGTCCCGAAGGTTCGCAATTTCTGCGTTGATGAGGTCTCGACGGAGCTTGCTCGCTCCCTTCGTTGACTTGCCCTGGTCGAACCTGGAGAAGAAAAATGAAATTTATTGGATTGCAAACATTGGATGGTCAACGTGTAAGCATACTTCTAAAAATATGTAGAATCTACGACTACTTTTTCTATATGAATTATTAATATTTTTTTTCTGTTGCACCGTAATTATTTTTGTTATTGCAGAACTCTTAAACTGACTTCAAAAACAGGGACAATAAGAAATTAGCGAATTTATTATCATAAATGTACAGTAAAATTAACGGTATCGAAGGCACAAACAATAAACTCTATGGGTCAATTCTAAATGCGAAGAAAGCATTAATTTACAAACAAATCTTACTCGTTAATCTATTTTACGATCAATCATATATCATAAAACCAAATCAAAGCGGTTGCACAATATGTAACAGAAAATACTGTAACATTAAAACACACACCCATTTGTTAAAACAGATTTTTTATACAAGTAATGGAATTAACGACAATTCAATTATGTTGTTAACAGGGTATTTACGTTCTTATAAAAATTAGTTCCACGTCTGTATCCTAGTATCGCAGTATAGGATTAGTGCAGTATCACAACTTTATACAAATCATCTCAGTGAATAAGCTCTACTCTTAAGGTTCGGTTTATACCGATGAATTTTGTTAGCAATCTCAGGATTACTAATCAAATTCACAAACCTTGATACCAAAAACTTGACCAAGAGATAACATAACACAATCGTTTCCACATTCACAGCCCCACACTAAGTCCAATGACTTGTATTGTTGGTGCCGTAAACATTCAAATCACACACACAATCGCAACCAGAACCAGAAACACACATTTTCCTTGGGGAAAGAACTTGTTAGATGGTGAAACGTGCAAGGGGGAATTAACTCGTGTAATTCCTGCGCACACTCCCCAAAATGTAAACGATAGATTAGCGATAGACCCGCTACCTTACGTCGGTGACAGAGACTGCAGTTTGGATGCAACTTCTTAATATCGCCAATGGTTTTAAATTTGATCTATAAATATTATTTGGAAAGATATGATACTGTTTATAAGAAAATCGTCGCTATTAAACATGTAGTTGCAAACGGTTTCGGCCATTTGTAGACATCATTCCGAATCAATAGTCGATTTTATTCGATTATTATTATTTTTTATTCGAATTACACTCAAATACAGAATAATGCTACAGTATGAACCTAACCTTGAGATAAAGTAATAGCTGAGTGTATCCGTATGTATCTTAACACGTCTAAACCTTATCGTTGTATGTTATGCCATAATTTATATAGAAAATTCAAGGTAAGATAAAATCGTTATAATGACAAAGTATTTAAACGTTTTGTAGAAGTTTTGACCGTAAGTGAATAGGAAAGGTCAGATACGTAGGCAATTAAATTTTAAGGCTGTGTATAGCTGATTGCAATTAATGCATTTTAAATATTTTGCTATAAAAATCAAAGCATAACGTTAATTGATTATACAGATAATTAACAATTTTCTAGTTTATAAATGAACGATTAAGTAATTAAGTTGTATTTATTTAAACTTTGACATACATTTCAGGAAGCAACTGAATTTTTGTTTTATAGATACACAAGAAAAAACTAATCACAAAAAATGCATTGGATGAACTATAATAGTGGTTCTAATTGATCAATTTAGAATATATTAAAATGATGACAAGGTCATATGCCTTCATTTGCATACGCAATGTTTTTCTCATTTCTGATAACATTTTTTTTTTCACACACAAGAGTTATGCATTACGAAATGATAATAACATAATGTAAACGTAAGCAAAGCTTAAAAAAACTGACTTCATTGCTACTTTTTTGGTTTTGCCTTGATTGATTTCGATATAATGATGGGGGCTGAGTCACCCACGTCCGTAGGAGGATACCCCTTAATTCTGACTCCCTACACGTGGTCCCCGGATGGTGCTAATCAGGTGACATTTGAGAGGTGGTAGAGCATTTTGTGAGTTGCTCGCCTGGCTTGCTATCAAAGTAGCTTACCACCATCAAGTTGAAAGTCTGCCGCCAAGCCAAATACGGTGTTCCGGCAGTTATCCTTGAGAGCTTGCGTATTCCAGGTCTAGTGTGTTTACCAGCTTCGATCACATCGTCACTTACCATCAGGTGAGATAGTGGTCGAACACTAGCTTGTCACAAATAAAAAAACAAAAAAAAAATATGGCACCACCTCTGAAGTATATAATCTACCAAACAAAAAAATCATCCAAATCGATTCATAATTGGTGGAGATATCGCGTTACATACAAATAAAAACAAACAGTCGAATTAAGATCCTCCTTTTTTGAAGTCGGTTAAAAAATTAAAATATCTTTTTTGTGAGCTGACACCCATCTAACTACGCTTCATATTTACCAACACGTTGGTCTGTAATATTATTTTACTCGTATGTGAACTGAGGAAAAAATGTCGTTACTGTAACAACATTCTAGTGTAATATGTGACAACTATAATTATTAAGAAGCAATTACAATAGTATTTGGTAATAACTAGATAATTTTATAAAAAGAACGCGTAAGTTGTAATTTTCAACTGACATCAAATAAGGCGGTTCTCAATTCGACAGTAACTTTTTTTTATAAACGCGATATCTCCGCCAATAATGAATCGATATTGATATTTTTTTTTGGTTTTTAAACTATATACTTGAGAGATGGTCCCATGTAAATTGTATATATTGAAATCGCCAAACCATAATACAAGCGGTGAAGCCGGTTTTTAAAGCTTTGCTTGCGTTTAATTATGACTAGAAAATATGTTTCTGAGGACTTCTGTAGGTCCATGCGTAGGTTTCGAAATAGTCCCAAACATAGGTTTATAATATAAATCTTAAGGGAAGCATATTAAAATAAGATGATAAATTTTAACTAAATAAATTGCTGCAAATGAAGCTTATAACCAATGAATTTACGTTATTACTGCCAAGTAAGTTCAAAGGTGGGTGCAGTAACAAGGCCCATGGAGATGTAGACGGACAGGCAAGGGCGCAGTTCAAATCGCATACTTAGACGTAACATAGTGTATACAGGGACTAGAGAATTGGTGTATTTCCAATAAACCAATATTAACAAAATATATAAATTATGTATTATTGTATTTTCTATATTATAATAATAATATTTATACAAAACACCGACGTCCAATCTTATTGCTTTACTCCTCTCCATCCAAAGGTTGTCTGGAAGAAATCGCTCTTAGTGACAGTAGTAGATACCTAGTGGTAAAAATACTTGCCTAGCCATTAAAAAAAATTAAAGACATTTATGTACCTATTACTTTTCGTAGTTATACGTATATAGTGTATGGGCCGGAGAGAATTGGTGTATTCCTAACGAACCAATATTAAATAAGGGAGACGACGGAATCTTAATATTTTTATATCTACATATATTTCAGATAAAATTGTTTTTTTGCAATTTATATACAGGTAATTCCCCCAAACTTCAAAATAGTTCAAATGATGTGTCGCCTTCAAGTAACGCTGCTTAAAAGGAAGACGGGGACTTACAAATTATATTAGTGTTTTAACACGACAAAAATATCTATAACAACATTTTTTATACATATGTATAACTTAAAACGCTTTAATCTTTCTTAATCATTACACATACTAGCTAGCCTTAAAAAGATACAAAACGAGCAAAAACTATATTCAAAAAATATGTCAACATTCAACACAGAACGACGTAGAAAATAATATGCATATAAAATAAATGATAGATTTTATTATATATTCCAAGTAAATATTTTTGTGCTTAATATGGGAAGTAAAAAATGCACTTCATGTCAGTTTTATACATTAATCACAGACAAATAAACTACCAATTTTGTCTATTGATAAATTGAGTATCGTTGTTGATATTTAAAATAATTTATTGACAGCTAATCGTCAAGTCATTACTGAGCTAGCGACTATTAATTTTACTAACCGACAAATATTTATTAACGTGCAGTCAATTTGTGCGATCTTAAGATGCAGCATTTATTCGTACATTTAATTGTAAAAAAAATGTAATTCATTGATAAATTTATTGATCATTGACAATCACACGCAAAACCAGAGACACAAATTCCCCTTTGGGAGCAATCTTGCACGGTGACAAACGGGCAGTTCGAAATATACGGAAACTATACATCATAAAAAGCATAAAAACTACATCATTTTATACATTATAGGATATGATATACTTCAATACTTCGATCACTTGGCAAACTTAATTCATTGATTTTTGTGTGTTTGTAAATATCGGATAAATTAAAATGTACTTATATACTATGCCGTGGAGAGGCCAATTCTCTTCAACGTGACTCAACGTGACACACGAAAGCATAACTTGACGAATGGTTATATTAACATTATTAATAACTTAACGTCAGTTCGGTTAACTTCAAGTTGAGCGCGAGCTTAAGTTCAAGTAATAGCTAAGCAGGTTGTATTGTGAAGAACATATTTTTGTTTCAACAGTCTGTGCCTTGTGGCTGTTCGCGTGTACATCAGGATAGAAAAAAGCCTGTGTGTTTATGATAGGTATAACTTTTAAGCTAAATTTATTACAAACTTTATCAAAATATAATGATTTAGGTATTTAGATATAGGTTTTGGGATTTTGAGCGATTCATGAACATACATATTAAAACTAGATTTTAGTTGTTTTTTTTCTATATGTTGTTGTTGAAAAATATATTGGAAACGAAATATATCTCAGAACTATCGGGATAGCAAATAGTAACATAAGCATATGCATTCAAACTTACAGCCCCACACTATGTTCAAAGGCTTGTATCGTGGATGCCGGAAACTTTTACATCACATACACGATCACACCTAAAACTAGCACAAATGTCACTAAGGAAGGAAAATTGTGCCTGTTAGCGCGAGCCCGACTCACACTTGGCTAGTATTATATTTGTTATTTTACCATTAAAATATACATTTCTATCTTACCAAGCATGAAACTTGTAGTTTTGACGATAAAACAATAACAAAAAGCTTTAACAACACAAAAAGTTTCTTGTTTGCATAATATGTAACCAGACAAGATTTTGTTGCTAAAAGGTTTGTCTTTGGATACGTGCAACATATAGGTTAAAAAATATATGACTAGTAGACGACATATATAGGTATAGGGTTCTATTTGAAAGAAAAAAGAAATGTTAAGAGATGCAAATGTATTCACTTCCTAACTTTATTTGATAATATAAGTTTTTTTTTTTTTTTTTTTTTTTATTTGTGACAGGCTAGTGTTTGACCACTATCTCACCTGATGGTAAGTGACGATGTGATCGAAGCTGGTAAACACACTAGACCTGGAATACGCAGGCTCTCAAGGATAACTGCCGGAACACCGTATTTGGCTTGGCGGCAGACTTTCAACTTGATGGTGGTAAGCTACTTTGGTAGCAAGCCAGGCGAGCAACTCACAAAATGCTCTACCACCTCTCAAAAGTTAACAGTTAAGCTCTCAGTTTAACTTAGAGCAACATTACAACAGAAAAAAAATATTTCTTTACTTTTATTTATAATATCAGTTCAATATAGCGCAACATTACAACAAAAAATAACTAAAAAAATTACTTTCATTGATAATATAAATTCAAGATAGAGCAACATTAAAACAAAAAAAAAAAATCTCATTTCATTGATAATATCAGTTCAATATAGAGTATCATAACAACAGAAAAGTAAGACTATTACGTTAACTGGTAATATCAGTTTAATATATAAACATAAACACTTTCACACTCACAGCCCCGCACTAAGTTCGAAGACTTGTGTCGTGGGTGCCGGAAACATTCACATCACACACACAATCACAACCAGAACCAGAAACACAAATTTTCCTTGGCAACATATATAGCAACATTAGAACGGAAAATTGTGATTTCTTTACTATTATTGATTATATCAGTTCAATATACAGTATCATAACAACAGAAAAGAAAGACTTCTTTATTTTCATTGATAGTATCAGTTGAATATATAGCAACATTACAACGGAAAATAATGATTTATTTCCTATCATTGATAATATATATTTTTTATAATGAATAGGCAAGCTATATCAGTTCAATATAGAGCAGAATAACATGGTCCATACGTAATGCGATGTTGCATGTTGTGCATGCAACCGATACGCTGTTGCGGTTTCTAAGCTATCCTTTCCATATGTCTTAAGATTTTAAGAGGAGCGATTTATTATTTCATTAAACCGCTGTTCTCATACTCTCGAGGATCAATTTTTACAGCGAAACGACAAACAATTTCTCAATTTTTTTAAATTAAAAACAAACGCTGTAACATTCACAGCCCCACACTAAGTTCAATGACTTGTTGTCGTGGGTGCTGGAAACATTCACAATATCGTTTTGTCGCGGAATGTCCAATTCGCAAAAAATAGTTATAGAAACAAACCCAGAACCAGAAACACACAAAACACAATCAAACATTTGTTGTTGTGAGAAGTTTCAAACAAACACAAATTTCTCTTGGGAAGAAAACTTGTTTCCCGCCGTGTATCGATCCCGATACTTCTGCATGACGCGCATGTTACTAAGCTAACGAACAGTTAAAGTATTATATTCAACGCAATCAAATCCCAAAACAAATTTCAAATCATAACGCACACAACAATCACATAAGTCTCTTTTAAAAAAAATACTTTGGTCAAAAATCTAACCCTAAATCCGCGGCGTAGAAAGAAAAGACGATGTAAGGAGAAAGAAAGCGATGTCAATCGGTGTTAAATGATAATTAACCATCGTTCCCTGAGTATATAAATTTGTAACTAGGTATAGAGGTATCACTGACCAAATTTTAAACCAAATTTTAGTGACACTGTCCGATGGTCTTAATATTAAGACTATATATAGTAAGGGCAATAGCTAGTTCCTATAATAAACTCACCCATAAATGCATGGAACTATTGAACAAGTTTCTGAGAGAAACAAGTCGCTCTCTCTCATACTTTGCACCACCATTGCACCGATATTGGAAAATTGACTAAATTATTAGCCGCCTTGCGACGGACAGCGCCGTGGGAAAACAAAGTTTTCACTTGTCGATAATAGTGGCTGAAACTGCGGAGCATGTTGCTTAATTGTTGTATGAGAAATGTAGAAATGTATGGGTTTCCATTCACTAGCAAATTGTGAATAGAATAAGCGACTCTCGTCGTTGGATTTACGAAAATACGCATGATAAATATGCGAAGCCTGACTTAGGCAGTTCTATTTTTAATTGATTTATTATTAATTGTAAAATTTTATTTTCATGGTAATTTTTTTTTTTTTTTTACTGGAAATAATTATTTATTTAATTATTTAACTCTTAATAACGAACCATAAAATATAACGATATACATACATAAAAATATAGCTAAATTAAGTGAAGTAAGATACAAATTATAAAAAGAAATGTTAAAGATGGTTTAGACGATCTTTAATGTTCGGCAAAGTTCCCAAAATGCTTGCTGCATTACCACGCTGTATAGCAAGGCTTATCCTCTGCCCCAAATACAAACCAGCATTTTGGTCATGTGCCGAATCAATCAGTCTCTTAGACAAATCTTTGAAAATTTCTAAAGCACCCGGTCCCCATGGGCCTAGCGTTTCAACCCCAAACGGCACAAATATAAAACCTTTGTCAAGTTTGGAATACTTGCGCCGTTTGAGAGATTCAGCTGCCATAGCTGCGCCACTAGCTTGTAGCGTGGTTTCAGGAAGATGGGATGGCGCCAAAGTGTCAACACACGTGGCATCCCACACTAAAGGCCGACCCATCTTCCAAGGAATGAGTGTCATACCATCGGGTCTTTTGCCGTCGTCACGCATCAAGCCAGTTGGCTCTAAAACAGCCGCAACGTTTGCACTTCCAAAGGCACGACGTATGACATCATTTAAAGCACTGTGACGAGCTATACGACCAGCACTCTTGCTACAAGACAGACCATGGTGACCGAGGCGGTCCACTTGCTCAGTACATGTGCAACGGTGGGGAACAACGCAAGGTGAACCAATGCGCAGTGATATGGCTAACCTGAATGTGTTGTTATCCAATAATGTTCCTAAATGATGTGACGGAAGAGTCTGCAACCAAAGACCTGACTCCCATCGAGAAACAGCTAAAAGACGTGCACGCTCTGAGAGTGAACTGGATGTATCTAATAATTTCTTCCATTCCAGATCACAGAGCGGTCCGTCCCACTGTTTCTGCGAAGACAGGTCTTTGGGCAGGCTACCATTAGGACAAGCTATTTTCCAAGCATTCATTGCTTCATTTGTGAATGAAATATTTAAGTTATCAAAATTTGGTTCCAGTATACTGCTTGTCAATGTTTTAGTGCTATTGACAGAAGACAAAAAAGCTGGCAAAGATACCGAAGAAATTTTTCTGATACCGAGACCTCCCAACCGAATTGGTAATGCAGCCTGAGCCCAAGTGCGTTCGTCAAAAGTTGTGTTAAAAATGGTAGAGAGCGTGTCCTTTAAGATGTTGTCCAATCTTTGTAAAAGAAAAGGGTGTTTCCAAAGTTGGCAACATCGCAAAGTATACGTAAATTTTGGCACAAACAAGCAGTATTTAATAATAACGTAAGCCATATGAGAGTTAATTTTTAAAAGTCTTTCCGAAACTGTACTGAAATTTTGTATCTTCTCGTCAATAAAATCTGTGATAGATTCGTCAAGAATAGGCGAACCTAGCAGACGCAGTGAACCACTGTCTATAATTTTGATATTTGGAGCTAAATTGTTGAATAACTTAATTATTTCATCATGAGGTGTGCTGCTACTATTGATGAATAACTCGCATTTTGAAAAATTTAGTTCTAATCCTATGGCTTTAAATTCCGAAATAAGAGTAGTTAAATCTTTTATGACGGTGACAACATCGCCTCCAAGAGTTCCGTCATCCAAATACCAAACATTAAATTTTGAATTAAGACGTTTAATGATAGGCTGAATCGCTAAACTAAAAATAGCAGGTCCGAGCGGATCGCCTTGTTGACAGCCTACTTCTGATGATAAGAGGTCATTTTTGTATACTAATTTAGAATGTTTGCCGTAACATTGCCAAAGAAAATGATAAATATCCGAAACTTTATCTTTGACCTCTGTCAACAAAACGCCTCTGTCAACTGAGTTAAAAGCATTTTTAACGTCCACCTTTAACAACAATTCCCCTCCCTTATTCAGCAGAAATGTTCGTAAGGCATGAACCATAGCCTCACAGCCCCCTCGAGAACCAAATCCTAGTTGAATAGGTTGAAATTCTTTTGTAAAAACTGTGTTCTTCAGCCTACAACAGATTTTGGCTGTCAGACGGCGGTACGTAGTGCCAACTGCAATGGGCCTAATCCCACCATCTTTTTTTGTAAGGGCACAAAGATTCGCGCCATATAAAATATCTGTGGTGTTGCTGTTGACACTTCCTGAGAGCATGAAATTTACTAACTTGGTAAGAGATGTTACAAGATAGTCAGCACCACCGCAACCCCCACCAACTAAATCCTTAAGATGTTGCGGTGTAAGTGAATCTAGACCACCCGCAGATCCGTTCTGGAAAGATGTAATTGCCGAGATTACGTCTTCAGCGGTAACCTGCAGAATGCCATCATCATCAACAGGTGGAGGAGGAAGGTTTGGATATGCTGCTGAAGGTGGATGTTTTGATTGTAGAGCTGCAAGCGTATCCGAGTTGTTTGGAGCTACTGTATCACTAGAAAATAACATTCGCGCTGCGCCTCTTATATCTCCATCACTTAGTTTGTTTTCAATTAAATTATAGGGAACAGAAGAAAAGCGATTTTTTGATGAAATTTGTTTGACCGAATTGGTTGAAAGGGAAAAAGTGGTTTTTGTACAATTATGTTTGATTCGAGAGGTTAATGAAGATTGGTCCGATTTAATGCGAGGCACATGTAATATTCTATAGGGAAACGTTAATAAATGTTCCCAAGCTCGATCAGAATTTTCTTGAATTGCAGAATTTATATCATCTGCAAGACACTGTGCTACCAGAACACGAGCGCCTCTTGGAACGTGTCGTACTACTGGTAAACAAGATTTAAATTTTGTTAGTAAAGACCAAAACTGTTCGCTTGATTGTGGGCTCTGAATATCCACACGAGACATATCATCGCGTGCATCGTTTGTATTGCCAATAGGCTGCCCTACATGACGGTGCACCTTGCTGATGTGAATATTCAGCCCACGTAAGTTTTTAAAAGAACGAGGTTGGGAACATTCATTACATACTACCGAACTGTCTAGTGATACAGAGTGCTGAGTCACATTCTGGTTAGCCATGAGATTATGCCCAGACTGATTATTTCTCGAAAAATAAGCGAAACTACAGCAGATAATTATCAAGAATACTAACAACACAATCATATAAAAAACATCGATTAAAATAAACACTCTATATAACACACTCTAAAGTATATGCATAAAAATCACCAATACATAATTTTGCACCACACTGCCTTCTTTCCTCTTGATTTTTCCTTATATACTGAGTATACAATAAATTTTACCACAAAATGTTTATAAAAATATGTAAATAATGCTGACGGCTCCTGTCTCAAAACTGACAAAGCTAGGCCTTTTCAAAGCCGCTGGCCCGCAGGCGCGTTGCTAAGGACGCCTTCGAGAGCTTCACCAATCAGATTGGTATGAACAATCTTCGAAAACAGTGAAAACTGAAAACTATTCTTTGTTATGATTTGTAGACATTCTCAGTGTAGTAATTCCAAATTGCGAGTAGTTTTAGGGCATAATTTATATAATTATTTAATATATTTAGTTGAAATATGGTAATTGATTTTTAATGAATAAAAAGAAAATTTTAAATAAATTCTTGTTTGGTGATGTCAAACGTTAATAATGAATGCTATCTCTATTTTCTACCGACTTCATAAAAAAGGAGGAGGTACTGAAGTCGACTGTATTTTTATTTTATTTGTGTTACCTTATAACTTCGAACCGGTTTTAATAATTTTTTTGTTTGAATTATGTTACTTTTCTATTGGTCTCATTTAAATTTGATCAAGATCTGATCGGTAGTTCTTGAAATATCTTCAATAATGTGTGTTTAGTATATCTAATCTGATCAAAGTTCCGAAGATAAAGCGGTGAAGTCGGTTTTTTTTAAGCTTTACTTGTACCTTACATAATACGTATTGCTACTTCACCTGTTGATCACTGTTTTGTGGTAGTTAATGAAGTTGAATACTTAACTAATAATAACATTAAAATCTAATTTACCCTGATTGGTTGAAATCGGTATAATAAGTTCTGGATCTTGGATAGATATTACTGTCTTTTTGAGGCCATAACCATTGCACCTTGTTCTAAACACAAGGTACCTAATTGATAACTTTTTTGAACTGCCGTAGGCTTAGTTGAACCATTTAAGCAGAGGTATCGGATTCGATTCCTGGTAAAAACTCAATTTTTCTACCCAAGGGAAATTTGTGTTTCCCGTTCCGGTTGTGATTATGCGTGTGATTATAGTAGTTTGTTTTATTAGAAATAATTTATTATTGACTGAACCGCCCATTGGATTAGTTAGGTGCGCGTCTGCCATCTAAGCAGGGGTATGGTTTCGATTCCCGGTGGAAACACAAGTTTTCTCCCCAAGGGAAATTTGTGTTTCTGATTTTATGTGATGTGAATGTTTCTGGCACCCACGACAAAAGTCATAGAACCTAATGTGGTAATGTTAAAGCGTTTATGTTTTTGTTCCCCGAACTGTAATCTGGGAGTCTTCAAGGCAAGAGATAAAAGGTACCTTCTAGGCAAGCATGCTAGATCTTCAGCAAAACATAATTTCCCATCAGGTGAGATTGTGGTCAAATATTTACCTATCGGGAACATAAAAAAAATATGTTAAGCGTTTATTTTCTTCCGCTAGCTTGTGAACCAGTAGTCAACAAGGAAATTTGTTTTCAATAGGTTTTACAAATTAAAAAGTCAATCTCTAAACGTCAGTCAAAAGTTCAGACCGCCAGTCGTGGGAACGAGAGGCATTATCACGGTAACCTATTTTATATAAGGCATCTTCACGAGCTACGGAATACAGAACAAAGACCAATTTAGACGAGCTAGGTTTGTTAGAAACTTTGTTGGAGAACGGTGTAACCATTATTAAAATAAACTAAAAGATTTATAGTTTCGTTTTCTAACACGACTTGAAGGTTTCTATTAACGATTGAGATTGTCAATGGATTCGATCTCATTATAATATAATAATAATAATAAACGTTTTCACACTCACAGCCCCACACTAAAATTATTAATTAAACGCAAACAAAGCTTATAAAAAACCGACTTCACCGCTTTATCTTCGGAACTTTGATCAGATTAGATATACTAAACACGCATTATTGACGATATCTTAAGAACTACTGATCAGATATTGATCAAATTTAAATGGGACCTATAGGAAAGCAACATTTCTCAAACAAAAAATAATTCAAAATCGGTTATCTTGGAAAGAAGCTATGAGGTAAAACATATTTAAAAAAATATAGTCGACTTAGTACCTCCTCCTTTTTTTGAGAAGTCGGCAGAAAACTAGTATCGTGCGTGACAAAAACATTCACATCACGCAACCAGAGCCAGCAGCATAAATTTCCCTTCATTAGGAGGAAAATATTGTTCTCATGCTGGGAATCTCACCCAGGAAACCCGCGGCGTGGAGAGCAAAGACTTGTCCACTGCGCTAAAATAGTCATCAGGCTAACCCCTTACTATATTTTTTACAAACAGACATTACTTAAATATGGTAAGTTCAAGTTTCACACAGGTTATCGTGTTAAAAATCAACCAATTTTTCCGCAACCCACATCGCGTGATCATCTTTAGGAACATAATAACATATCACGAAGTAACTCACTCACTTTACTCATTGATTTACGTCTTTGTAAATTGCGAAACACCGCCGTGAAAGAAATATCGAATATTCTTTTGTTCAAAAATTCAAAGAACTGGAAACTTTCGCTTTTTTGGTGCAGAACGGTAAAGCACTCAACAAATCACCTTATTTTGCGGCTGATTACAATAAAATCAGAAAGCCGTTTTTTTGTTGTTAACGTGACAGTTAAGGTTTTTTAAATTTAAATATTTTTGTGTTTCTGGTTCTGGGTGTAATTGTGTGATGTGATTCTTTCCGGCGCCCACGACACAATCGAAGTTTGTGTGAGTGTGAAAGTGATATAATAGACATGTTTATAAACAGTTTCACACTCACAGTCCCGCACTAAATTTCTTGAATTTGTTTTGGGTGCCGTTAACATTAACATCACACACACAATACAGAAACACTAAAACAAATTTCTCCGGAGTAAACTAGTGTTTCCACCGGGAATCAAACCCGATACCAGCTGCTTAGAAGGAGACGTGCACCCGACTAGGCCAACGGGCAGTTCAAACTTGTTAATTGACTTTCTTTTTTTTTTCTCGCAACCAACCCTACCGGTCAGTTCATAATTTTTTCACTTGATCGTACCTGATAATATAGGTGCCTACATCGGATTCTCTTCCCCTTACGTGAAGTATTGCCCGAGGGTCGAGTTTAGCGTTATATCCCCGCCTAGCCAATTGTTCCCAGTGGAGCCCTATCATAATCTACTTGTTGTATGATAGAGCTCCAATACCGATGGGGGCAATGTGCCTTTGACATTTATATATGAGCTGCTGAGAATTCTTAAATGAAGAGTCCCGTTGATAAAGTTTAATGACGTTGCAGTCAGAATTTGCAGCTTCAAATAGCAGTAGATAGGTAACAGATCCGATAACTCCAACTTCAATAGGATTATTCCCGTTGATAAAATTTAGTGACGTTGTAGTCAGAATTTGTGGCTTTAAATAGCAGTAGATAGGTTACAAACCCGATAACTTCAACTTCAATAGGATTATTTAAACTAGTTGAGACAAAACTGTTGAGTCTCGGTCACCGACGTAAGTTAGCGAGCCTATCGGTTTTCTATAGTTTGCTTTTCGAAGTGTGTGCCCAAGAATTATACGAGTTAATTCCCCCAAGCCCGTCTTACCATTTAACAACAAGACAAACAGTCAAACGTCATCCTTCTGACATACCTCCTACTCGCTCGAAGTGTTTCGCTTCTACGTTTATCATCCGTACTGCGAGGGAGTTGAACTCATTGCCTACGTTTTTGTTTCCAAAACGGTGTAATCTGGCAGTCTTCAAACCGATAAATCAGAAATCATTGACTGCATGAATGTAGTGAATTATCAAGGTGGTCAATTACTAAAAACATTCTAGCATGTCAATACAAAGTAAATTATGAATTAATTACATTCGTCTAGTGGATTGAAGTAGAAATACATCTCAATAATATTATAGTTAGTATATAATCACATAATTCTTTATATGCCATATATCAATTAAAGTTCAGTAAAAAAAATTATCTGCAAGCCATAATGTTAGTTTTCTTTTGAATTTGTCAATAGTTAAGTTTTTGAATGAGTTAGGTAATTAATTGTATACTGACATTGCAGTAACAAAATATTTTTTTTTAAGCCAAATCTGCAATTAGGTAGGTAGAGATTAAATTTATTCTTGGGTGTAACTGTTTTCAACGACTTCTGACTGTAGTTTAAAAAAAATAGTTTGGGTAATCTCTGACAAAACCAGAAAGCTTTTTTTAAAATTCTAGATAGGCAATTTTTTACTTTATGGTAAGCGACGATGTGGTCGACGATGAAGCAAGCTCGCCTACAAGATACCTATTCACTCGTGATTTGAAGACTCTCATATTGTACTCATCAGGAAACACCGTCTCAGGCAAGGAGTTCCATTCCTTTGCGGTTCGCACAATGAATGTGGAAGCAAAACACTTTATTCGCATTTTTAGAATGTCTACCCTATATCGGTGTCGCTTAGCAGTTTGTCTGCTTGTCCGATGATAAAACGAGGATGGAGAAATTAGATCGTGCAGTTCCTTGGCACACTCCCCCAAATGTATCAGATAAAAACCCGAGAGACTAGCTACCATGCGGCGATGACCTAAGCTCTAATGTGCATGCAGACCAGCGGTAAAATACGATAACGATAATTGAACAAATGGGAAATAATGGTTATTGGGTAGGGGCTATATGGACCGGAAGATGTTACAAAACAAGAACTTAAGAAAAGTCTATCTAGAATTAGACTTTATATAAAATGTTATGTTAACCATTAGGCGTACGATTTTTCTTCTACTTCTCTCTGTCACATATGTATTTTAACTGCCTGATGGCGTTTATAGTTGCGCGTTTGCCTCTAAGCATCGGGTATCAGGTTCAATTCTCCGTTGGAGCATAATTAATTTTTCTCCCCATGGAACATATGTGTTTCTGCTTCTGGGTGAAATTTAAATGTTTCCAGCACTTGCGACACAGCGTTTCGAAATTAGAGCGGAGCTATGAGAGTAAAATTTTTTGTTTTTTTTATAGTCAAGTACATTAAATAGTTGTCAGTGCGAAGTTGAACAAATATTTATGACATGGTATTTACGCTACAATATCCCCATTGTACAAACAAAGCTATTTTCTGGACTAATTAA
Source organism: Lomographa bimaculata (assembly GCA_948107665.1). Lineage (NCBI taxonomy): Eukaryota > Metazoa > Arthropoda > Insecta > Lepidoptera > Geometridae > Lomographa > Lomographa bimaculata. Next base: position 6,790,733 of record OX403604.1, on the reverse strand, counting down.
CACAAAATTCTTGTCCAAGATCCTCGGTCAACGCACTAAGCACACACAAGCTATCAATTAAACTGTACCACTACAGTAGTAACTATCACCTATTCTGCACCCCAAGACAATAGTGTCTCATTAGCACTACATTTGCATGCACTAATTACAGCAGGACACAGACACCGTAGAGCCCGAGCGGTGTCGGTGTGTGTACCGAGTGTCCGACACTTTGCCTCGAGAGTAATGATACGGGTCGTCGATTTAATTAGAATTACTTTGGCGGGTCAGGAGATACACTTTCAGAGATAGGGGTTTCTCTTTCGATTAGTGTAATAAATATGTCTGGATTCATTAGTTCGTGTCTTTAGAATAATGTCTAAAATAAATTAAACCAATCAGTGACTGCATTAATTGTATGTGGTCCAATCCAACGCATCGACATCTGCTGAGCCTTCAGAGAGCAATAATTCGTCTCATAAGTTTTCTCTTCAAGGGAAATCGGTTGTGATTGTGTTTGATGTGAATGTATGAGACACACGGCGCAAGTCATCGAACTTAAAGTCCCCACTTTAAGTGTAAGTGTGAAAAATGTTTTGCATACTCTACAAGCCAACTGCAAGAGCCTACAAACAAATGAATGAAACCCAGATAGATAGCCTATTACGTAAGTGCTAAAACTCTACTATATTTCAGAATTATCAGCAAATTATGGCAACATTATAACCATACATATAACTAGTCCACTTTTCGAGACAAGGCGTGCCCTTACGATGGCTTTGTAATACTTTGTTATATGTCAACCTGGCACTTATCATGTCAGACCCTTATGTTATCAACCTTTTAGTAATGGCGATATAATCGTCGATTAATGTACAGTTAGATAGAGGTGTAAGTTGGCTTGAATGGTCAGTAATTTCAGTAGCAAATTTAACCTCCTCACTATTTTTTTTTTATGTGTGTTACCTCATAACGTCTCTCCACGTGAGCCGATTTCTAAAATTTTTTTAGTTCGAAATATGTTGCTTTCTAATTGGTCCTATTTAATCAAGATTTAATGTATTAAACACGCATTATTGTCTATAACTCAAAAACTGGAAATCAGGTAGCACACATAAAAAATACATTCAACTTGAGTACCTCCTTCTTTTTTGGGAAGTCGGTAAAAAATAGCACTACTTTTAATATTATTAAGTCTATAGATATTTTGTATTCCTCCCTAACAGCGCCTGAAGAAAAATAAATATCTAATCCTATCCTAACTCAGAATTTAACATCACATAAACTTCACTAGAATCATTAAGAAAGCATTTGCGTACTCTGCTGTCCGCATAAAACATACCACCTCATTATTTTCACTTACTCTGACAGATACCTAGCATTTAATCGAACGATAAAATAAAGCGGGCAAGTGGGAGTCGTGATTGGAGTATCGAGGTTCCGTTCTGAAATAAATAATGTAAAGTTTTTGGACAAAGTAAGAACACGAGAGTTATTAAAACTCCTTGGAGTGAATAAACGATGTTCAATTTTTCTAACGACTTCACAGAAAAGGAGGAGGTACTCAATTCGACTGTATTTTTTTGTGTGTTTTACCTCATATCTTCTTTCCACGTGAACCGATTTTAAAGTTTTTTTTTAATTAGTGCCATTTAAATTTGGTCAAGATCTGATCAGTAGTTTTTGAGTAATCGTCAATAATGTGTGTTAAATACATTGAATTTGATCAAGGTTCTGAAGAAAAACCGGTGAAGTCTGTTTTTTTTTAAGCTTTGCTTGCGTTTAATTATTAATCCATATAATATTAAATTATACAAATACATAATATTATATTTCAATTCAGATGGTTTATCCATATTATCTGTCGGGTCTATAACTATTTACAAGTATTTTTTGGAATTTAATGAGAATTAAAATAAATCTATCACGCCAATCTATTTAAATTACTGTGATTTTTACGCTGCGTGAAGTTGGTTCATCTTTGTTTCTCATTAATACATTTGTGATTGATTTCTCCAAATTGCGTAAATATAACCTACTCCTTTTCGATTAAAAAGGCTCCATATTCTCTAGTTGTGAAACGCAACCCTAATTAGCTGTCAAGAGGTGAGCACCGTGGCGCCTGTTGCTTATTTAAACACTGGTTCTGGTACCGCACCAATGCGATTTTAATTGTTTTTCACGCTCATTTAGTGGTAATTGAAATAAATCTGGTGTTTAGCTGTTTATTTTGCTCGGCACTGTATTGATTTGTTGAGGGAGGTGTTCAATGTTCTCCGTTGTAAAGCAAGCTGGAGGAGTCAACGTGAAATTTACTATTAATCAGGTATAAAATGTTTGTTGAATAGAAGATAATATATATTTAACAGTTTTATTATAAAAACTACCGCGAGTGTCAATAGTTTTATTAGGGCATTGATATAAGAAGTGCCCGAGACACCGCACGCGCGCCTCTGACTTATGCTTTCACTAGAGCCTATACAGCGCGCCCCGGCCGCTTTGTATATCAAGGCCCCTTAAGCGCCATACACTTTATCTTCACAGCGCCCGGGCTGCGCGCCCTGGGCGCTTTGTATATCAAGTCACTAATGTCGGAAGAAAATTCTATAAACAGGTATCAGACATCACGATGTCTTTTCAACCGACCTTAAAAAAAGGAGGTTCTCAATTCGACTGAAAGTTTTTTTCAATGTATTTTACGCGATATCTCCGCCAATTATGAATATTTTTGTTTGGTAGAGTGTACTTAAGAGGTGGTCCTATATACATTTTATCGAAATCGGTCAAGCCAAAACCGAAATATAAGCGATGAAGCCGGTTTTTTTAAGCTTTAAATTTCTTTCTTTTTTATGCCAGATACGCAGCGGGTATCGAGTTCAATTCCCAGTGGAAAAACAAGCAATTCCCCAAGAGAAATTTGAGTTTCTGGTTCTAAATGTGATTGTGTGTTATTGTTGCTTCCGGTACCACAACCTAAGTCCTAGTGTGAATGTGTTTATGTTTATGTTATGTAAAAAATTGCGTTCGAGCTATCTAACAATCCAACATATAAGCATCTATTTCTTTTATACATATTAATCTACAGTTCAACCTGCATTTTAATCTAATCAGAGCTATAATAAACCCTCATTAATGTTGACAAGTTTATAAATAGGAAACATTCGTAGTCGTTTATGCCGTTTATGCTGTCAAATGAGATGTGAACAGATTTATGTGATGATTGCCACACTCTATTGTGCTGTGACCTTGGATGTGATGATTAGTAGGTAAATTAAATACCTTGGTAGCTTCAAGGAAGTCGTTATATTAGTTTGAAAGCTAATTGTTGTATGAATTAACTGTAGGTTATGTTTGAGGAGCTTATACTTCCCTCTAGTGCGCTCGCTTTTCACAAACATTGTTTTCGTCAACTGATTTTTGTTTATGCAGAATAGGCAAGCATTTGACCACTATCTCACCTGATGGAAAGTGATGATGCGGCCAAAGATGGGACATTCTTGCCTAGAAGAAACCTATTTACTCGAGACTTGAAGATTCCCAGATTATACCGTTCGGGGAACAAAGACGCAGGCAATGAATTCCACTCCTTCGCTGTACGGATGATGGACGTAGAAGCGAAACGCTTCGAGCGAACTGGAGGTATGTTGACCATAAATGGATGACGTTTGATAGTTTTTCTTGTTGTTAGATGGTAAAAAGGGCATGGTGGAATTAACTCATGTAATTCCGGTGCACACTCTCCAAAATGTAAGCGATAGAATTCCGATAAGCTTGCCACCTTACATCGGTGATCGAGACTTTGCAATTTGAATGTAGGTAACTAAAGTAAGAGACTTTAAATGTAGGTAACTATCAAACTGAGTATATAAAAAAGGTCAATATAAAATTTCCAGTCTATTGGCGTACCTAACGATGTACAGGTGTCTGGTAATTACGATCAGAAAAACCAATAAACATACATAAAAAAAAAATCTTGCTTAAAAAACAAAAATCAATACACCAACAATGTTTTTTTGTTGTTTTATTGATTAAATCTGATTTGTTTTACATCGATTTATAAATGACGGAGTAGTAAACATAAACAAAATACAACTGAATTGGGAACCCCCTCTTTTTGAAGTTGGCTAAACAATTAAAAGTGCTACACGCAGTTTTGAACTATAGCTACAAGAAAATTTTATAAAAAAAGAAACAATTTTTATTTTTTATAAAAGCAAACTGCAAAAAAATAATTCAACGGAGTTCATAAATGCAAAAAGTCAGTACATACACACTACAAAGTGAAAATGTTACAAACGTTAACATTTTTCCATTTCGGATTTTTCAATCAAACTACTTAACCAATTTTGATGACATTCTATAGCAGTCTGTAACTAATCGTTTTAAACATTAAAGTTATTTTTTGTCATTCTTGTCTGAGTTCTGAGGTTACAAACATAAAAAAATAGCATGAACTGAGAACCTCCCCTTTTTTTGAACTCGGTTAAAAATATACGTCACAATACATGCCACGCAATAACTCCAATAAATTACCTACAAATATCGTTGGCCATAGTAGTTTCTATAAACTGTTTCGGTAGATGACGTCACACGTCCCCGTAAGACGTTAATAAAAAGGAAAGGTTAATTTCGTCGCTTCAGGCGGGGCTTGAGTAGCTCAGCGGTTAGAGCAATAGGGCAAGAGACCCTATGGCCGCGGGTTCAAATCCCGCCTCAAACGATAATTTTTCCTTTCTAAATTTATCACTACCTATAAATAGTCAATACTACCAATATTTATTGCCTTTTAATCCAGAACGATCTACCCTAACGGATAATTCACCAGCTGAACTTTCCGTCACATCAGGACATTTATTCTAGTCGATATCTAGCAATATCTGATTTAAACCCCACCGGCTAAGAACGAACACGTACTGCTTGATTTAATGTAGTCAACAATATTGCATCTTTATTATTTATGGCGATGCAAGCGTGGGAATGAAGGCTGATTGTTAATTACGCGAGCGGTTTAGAGTCTTATTTAAAATGGTAACTATAAAAATATACTGACCTATGAGAGATGCGGGATTTTATATTAGCAACATAAGCAAGTAATCCGAGGCATAACAAATATTTTGCTCCCCACTTGTGTGTATGGGTGCCCCCTTAATAATTTTATTTATATCATTTTAATTGTGTTACCATATTTTCTGACTTTGGGTCCTAACTTTACATATTATGAAGGCTAACCCTCGGGCCTAATATTTTCTAAAATGAATTTAAAGCTGTGTACTCTTTTAAATTGTTTTGTTATTTTCATTTATTAGTGTACACCGCTGAATAACACATTCCGATTTTACTTATGTCTATATTTTATCTAAAAGAAATGGCTATACGCGATAAGACCAGTTGTAAAACTTTACACTGTTTTTTAATCCTAAAATTTGTTTAGTTGGGCACTTTGTGAACTGATAACAATGACAAGTTTTGTTGTTTGTTTTGTATACTTCGATAAAATATAGTTGACTCAAGTGTTTAAGCCCACTATCAGTGTGTCCAATCACCAGGGGCATTGATATTTTAAACCGACTTCAAAAAAAGAGGAGATTCTCATGTCGAGTTGTATTTCTATTTTTAATGTTTGTTATCTCAGGTTTCGTAGTTTGTATTTCGAAAATTATATTTTGAAAATGGTATTATGAGTCATAGCGGTAAACGCGTTGAAACTTTTCCTGTAGCGACGAGTCATAGATTTAGTAACACTAATACGCAATCTCGCACATAAAAAATAAGATAGAAAGTTGAACTTTGACAGTTCAAAAATAGGCCCACCATGCACTTACGTGCGAGGTAGGACGCGGCAGCGAGCTCACTGCACTTATCCTGAAGAAGGCTTCCGAATGAAGCCGAAACAATTGTCGATTTAGACATCGACAACGCGAAAGTCACGCTAATTCCCCCTAATTTTAATTTAATGGTTCAAAATGTGCGTGAGTTTTAATGAAACCATTAAATATCTTCACTCAAAGTTGAAATAATATAATAAATAATAAAGTTGAAATAATTAAATACAATTTCTAATCTTACTCTATTTTTAACGTCAATCATGTTAACGTATTATTCACAGTTAATTTCATTACATCCATTATAGTTCACGTCCACTGCCGGCTGTTTTCACAGAAGCATTAAGAGCAGACAAAAACATATTTATAGCCCGATAAAATGTAAAAACAATGCCTTGAATATAGGGCGTTTTAGGAGCCTTACACTAAGCGGCAATTCACAGCGCAATCATCGGACGTGAAATTAACGCGCATGATATTGATACAAAGCTTGTGAACTTTTGACAATCGATTTAAATTATTATCAGAAACGTACTGAAACATTCGATAAGTTGAAGAAAATATTTTTAATTTGCAACCGACTTCAAAAAAAGAGGTTCTCAATTCAAAGATTTTGTTTTTTTTTGTATGTATGCTACGTAATAATTCCGCCAATTATGAATCGATATTGATGATTTTTTTTGTTTCATAGATTCAGAGGTCTCATATAAATTTTATCGAAATCAATCAAACCAAAACCAAAATATAAGAGGTGAAGTCAGTATTTTTAAGCGTGCATGCGTTTAAATTAAATTATTATTATTTACGAAATGCCCGATAACTAAGTTGGGTGCGCAGCGTCGCCTTCTAAGCAGCAGGTATAAAGTTCACTGTACAAGTTTTCTCCCCCCAGGGAAATTAGTGTTTCTTGATCTAGGTCTAGTTGATGTGAATGTTTCCGAGACCCATACAAGTCATGTGATGGTGAAACCTTTTATTATTTATTTAATACGATATGCTTCTTAAAAAAAATTGCTCAATATATTTTTCTGTCTGTATAATGCAATACGGTGATTTATCTTCACGAATATAAGTTTTTATTGAACACTATCGCATTACAGTAATCGCTGCGTGTAAAAGCTCCGTCGGCTTACAAAAAGCCGACAGCGATATTCTCGGATCTTTCAATTAAGACTGGACTGGACCAATGATTGATCCATCAATAAGTACATAAATCCATTAAGGCAATACGCATGCCTGTTAATTGTGTATTTCTGCGGCTGTCAGATGCCTCTTCGGTTTTAACGTTAGCCCATACACGGCGGTAAAGTTGCTTCCGTGATTGGCCAGTCGGTTCGTCTAAAGGCACCGACTGATTCTTAGAACATAGCTACCATCACTTTTATAGATAAGAACAAAGCGTACGATATCAAAGCTCATCTGCTTTGATTTAAGCCTTTATTTTCCAAATTCTACCTATAGTCCGGCTGTTTTGTGGTGAAATGTAGATGAAGATTTGAAGTTAGTGATTGTCATTATTATCTTCTAAATATATATAACTCAAAGGTGACTGACTGACTGACATAGTGATCTATCAACGCACAGCCCAAACCACTGGACGGATCGGGCTGAAATTTAGCATGCAGGTAGATGTTATGACGTAGGCATCCGCTAAGAAAGGATTTTGATTAATTCTACCCCCAAGGGGATAAAATAGGGAATGAAAGTTTGTATGAAACTTTGTCAATTTTAAAATAATACTTCTTAACGCGAGCGAAGCCGCGGGCAAAAGCTAGTTATTACATAAGAATAGCATGGTAAATATACCTTAGTTAATGTGATACCTGATATATAGATAGAACTGCCCGTTGACATAGTTGGATGGTTGCTCGCCTTCTAAGCAGGGTTATTGCGTTCAATTTCCGGCATAAACACAAGTTTTCTCCCTAAGGATAATTTGTGTTTCTGGTTGTGATTGTGTGTGTGATATGAATGTTTCCAGCAGCCACGACACAAGTCATTGAATTCAGCGTGAGGCTATGAGTGTGAAAGCTTTTATGTTTATATACTACGCTTATTTTGTTTTGTATGTAATGTAGTATCAGATATTTTTCGTTCATTCTTTCATGAAAAAATGTTAACAGTAAAAAAAAAGGTTTAGAGGTGGTCTGTGGTGAGCAGCTAAATACAACACTAACTGTCATACGTCATCCTTTTACGGTTGATATACCTCTATTTTGCTTGATGCGTTTTATTTTCACGTATATCATCCTTACTACGAAGGAGTGGGGATGCCTCGTCGTCCTCGTCTTTATTCCCGAAACGGTGTAATCTGAGAGTCTTCAAGAGTGAATAGATACGAGTATCTTCTAGGCAAGCATACTACATGTTCAGCAGCATTATTACCGTCAATTGTTTTTAAGAATGGATGTCAAGTTATAACTCGTCTATTAAGAGCTAAATTTACAAACCTTTTATTTCAACCGACTGTCAAAAGGACTTGTCCAAAAGAAATGTTTATAATATGTGCTTACCAATTTTTAACAGTGTACCTAATGAAATCGAAATATTGCTTAAATATCGAAATAACAAAAATTCAAAAAAATAATATAAGATACCAAAGGTTTCTTATCCATTCTGTCTATATTGTTAAGGAGCTTAAGATTTTTTGTAAATCTATAGACTATATAATATAGTAGACATAAAAATCCATTTTTGTACGTCTGCTTGCAGACTGAATATATTGATCACTACTTAAATTAATATCTTATTAACATGTATTCTGGTAAATGAATGATTTGGTTTGATTTAATTTGAAGATAACAAATGTTTGCCTATCAAGTAATAAAAAAATTAGGCTTTAACAGACAGTGACCTAACCTAGCGACCACAATGCCTACGCCCATGAGAGGAATGGCTACGTGTACATTTCAATCGTTGTGGACGTTAAGCAAAACGTACCTATGGTAGCCACTTAATCATTACTTGGCTTCAATGTACTCAGCTTAGACACATGTATGTCGATAATTTATATCTTATACCTCTCGCTTACATTCGACCTTTGCCCCGCTCCAAATATAAGCATACGATCCACTAAAAAACTAGAAAAGTAAGTAACTTATTTAAAGTTCTTAATGCATTGTCAATCACTTTGAAATTTATGAGTGGTAGATATAAAACTTTGAAGTTTTCGTAATAAACTGATGTAATTAAAACGTCTGGAATGTAATTTTGATGGTTGGTTATGTTTCATGTTTAAACGGATTGCGAAATTTTTAATGTAGTTATTACCGTTTATAATTATTTAACCGTTCTACAATTTTGCATAATCAGTTTTGACAAGTTTTATGAATTTTGGGTTGAAAACTTTGTACTATAAATTATTATATAATATGTTTAATATTTATTACATACTAACAATCCTCCCCGGCTTCGCTCGGGTGCAATTTTCGGTGGACTAAAAAAATCGATCGAGTCTTTCTCGAGTTTTTGTGAGACTAACAAACGTCAAATTAAAAGAAAGCTATCTACGGGCCAATCCTACTAATATTATAAATCCGAAAGTTAGTGTGTAAGTATGTAAGTATGTTTGTTCCCTCTTCACGCTTTAACGGCTGAACGGATTTGCATGAAATTTGGAATGTACATAGATTATACCTAGGATTAACACATAGGCTACTTTTTAACTTGATAATAGCGGGCGAAGCCGCGGGGCACGGCTAGTTGCCTATATTTCCAAAAACTAAAATATGTACAGCAAAGAACTAAGTTACCTACAAGACATCGAGCTTATAGGTAACTCTAGTGCTCAAGCCCACTACCAGTGGATAGCGTTCCCATTATGCTAGCGGAATTGCCTCTCTGAATTTCAATGCTAATACGTTGAGCCAAATAAGTGCCTGCATTTTGATCACGCGTCGCCTCAACCAGGCGCTCTGATAGATTTAACGCCAATAGATTTTTATATAATAAAATATATAGATTTAGGTATCTTAAACCAATGAATATCTTACTTATTCCTTAAAATTTTAATCGTCTCACGGCTATGTCAGTCCCATAGTTGATACATTTCAATAGACTTAGCTATTAAGTATAGGAGTTTGCTTGACCAGCCCATAAGCAGACTGATAGAGCAATCTGGCGGCATCAGATGTTTGCGCTGCCAGGATACTCTGGTACAAACCCACATCAAAATTATTAAAACCAAACCTATTGCACAAGAGCTCTCTCATTGAATTGCTTTTTTTTTTTTTTATGCATAATAGGCAAGCATTTGACCACTACCTCACCTGATGGAAAGTGACGATGCGGCCGAAGATGTAACAATCAAATGCACTCCATCAAAAATTATAAACATCATCCACAACACCACACAGCTCACAGTTTGGGCTGTTCTCTTTTCGCATCATAAATTTAAACCTATTAAGAGGCATATGTCCCGAGCGTAATCTATGAGCTCTTACTATTAGGTTTCTGCTAATCTTATATAATTTGTTTGGAACTGTGGTACAGTATTTGACTCTGTTTTTTTATTTCGGCAGATTTATTATACATATTTGTATATTTAGCACTATTTTTTAGAATACTATTATTTATTCTGCGGCAATATCCCACCTCTGTGCTTTATATTGTGATTTGTTGAAACACCTTAACAAAAGAGATCCACGGCATTTTTTGTTTCAATTAGTACACAATGTCGCAAGTGTACTTAAGCAAGACCTTTACAGTCAAGATGGTTGATGACTCTAAACAAGGTTTCATTCATGACATATAATTGTAGATTAAATGAGATTATTTGAATTGAGCTTCAGTACCTATGAACATAAGTATTTACAACTTACAATCCTTACAATATAAGGTGGAAATAAATAAAACGCTTTCACATTCACAGCACTAAATTCGATGACTCTTCGACCGGCATCATCGCTTTCCAGAAGATTATGCTTCCATGATAATGGTCACAAAAACAAAAAAAAAAACAATCGTACAGAACCAGAAACAAAAAAGGCCCTGTGGAGTAAGCGTGTGTACCGGGAATCGAACCCGATACCCGTTGCTTTAAAGGTTAACGCGCACCCATCTAACAGGCGATCTATTTCTGAGTCATTGCATGGTCAAACATGAGACTGAAATGAGGTTTGTCAAATTAATGTTTATTTGAAGAATCAAGCTTGGAGATATCTGAATTTTAACTGACTTTAAAGGAGAAGGTTCTCAACTCGACGGAATCTTTTTTTATAAATGTTACCTCAGAACTCCGTCATTTATTAACCGATTTGGAAAGTTATTGTTTTGTTCGAAATGATATACGTTCTAGTTAGTTTCGAAGATATTTGCAATTGGAGTCGATTATAAGTTTTTATTATTAATTTGATAAAAACTCACGCACATTTTTTTGAACGCGTCTTACGCATTGTCGATCAACAACGCGTAAGTCAGGCTAATCCCCGTTGTTTTTTTTGTTATTATATATATAATATTACACAAACAAGATTTAGAAAGTTACAATGAATCAAAATACAACAACATTACATTAAAGTTACTCAACTCATCATTTTACAGATCAATTTATTTATTACTTGTGAGATTTAACATATTATATCAAAATTAATGCTCACATTTCCATTATGTGTTTTAATGACTTTAGTTCTAACACAAAGGTTTAATTATGGTTTAATTAGATATTGGTTCATTACCATACGATTGTGTCAAAACAGATGGAGCTACGATGTCCAACTGTCATCCGAATGTCAAAGATGTCAGTGGATGTGCCATCGGATTAGGTAATGTACTGTTAGAGAGACAAGTGTTTGTTTTTGTTTGGTGAGATTTTTCTTGGATTTGCTTGGATCAAACGACTGACTTTAGGAATTTAATTTACTATTGAAGCTCGGTTTCAGCAAATAATAGCATACTTAGTAGTATTCTTTTAGTGTTATTATGAAAGCTTTGAAACTTTGTGGAAGTATACTTTACTTCCACAAAGTTTCAAAATCACTCAGAAACTACGGACAATTTTATTTTTAAGTGGTGTTGAATATGTAAGTTTATCTCACTCACACCTATCGTAAAATTACTATCGATGAGAGTTAAAACAGTTTCGGCCGGAAATCCTCAAATAAAACGTTCAATAATCGTAATTAAAAAACTACAAATCATGGATCATGGATGGAAAAAAATCATATATGGGATAATTTCAGATACCTGCGGGGGTGAGACATTTTTTTTTCTTTAGACGTCACCTTTTGTTTCAATCTGTATAAAACTGCTACAAAGTTACGAGCGATGCCACCTGATGTAAAACGTCATACCTGCCTTCAACATGCAATAGTATCTGCGTACTAAAAATATACCTCAGTAGTAGAATCAGTATCTGTAAATAATATAACGTCGCGTGTTGTCCCGAATAAATATATTTTCTTTCTTTCTCCCGTGACGAAAGGTCATTTCATAGCTGAAACGTCGAACGTCGTTATAAGTGAAAGTATTTTTTTAATAAGTTCTGTTACAATAAAACTACATAAATATATTGCTCTTACAGTTGAGACTTGTTTTAATATTATTTAGAAACAAGATGTCATGGCTCACCTGATGGTCACCAGTTTGCTCTTAGTTAAGCCTACCTGTCCATTATGCAAACGATTTTGTACCTATTATTGTTAAAGCAAAATTTAAGTGTTGTAAAGTATTCTTAGTTGATACGTGTTGTAGTAATCAAAGGAGTTCTGCTCCTGGATTAACCAGATTAGGTTTTTAGGCGTCACAAATGAAGTGCACCTAATTTGTGATGTAATACTTAAAAAAAAAAATATACCTAAATGCTTTAATTATGTCGTGGGTGCCGGAAACATTCACATCACACGCACTTTAACTCAATTTGTAATCTGTATGAACCTTTGTTTTTCGAAATAAATGTTTTTTTTTTTTATTTAAATACAAAACATTTTTCTTCTTACCTGTACCGGATCGATATAAATACTTTGATATCCCATGTACACTTGCGTACAAACCTGCCTTGATCGGCTTAACGTCGCGACATAGGCTATATACGTCAATGGTACACGTGCCGGATTATTTTGTACTGTGGAGGAAATTTTAATAAACCATTTTCATCCGTAAAGAAGACAAAAAACATAAATAAAAAAAAACATACAGACACGAACGATTTTTAATGCCATCCATTTTAATTAATTTATTGTAAGACTTAACTAATAATTTAATTTTTTTTTGATTAAGTTAATCATGAACTGAAGAGAATATTTATATATGACGACTATGACGATCCAGTTGGAGCAGTGGACAAGTGTCCGCCCTCTGCACCGTGGGTCCTGGGTTCGATTCCCGGCAGGAGCAAAAATTCCTTCCCAAAGGATATTTGTACTTCTGGTTCTGGGTGTAATGTGTGTGTGATGTGAATGTTTCCGACACCCGCGATACAACTCTTTGAACTTAGTATGGGGATGTGAGTGTGAATGCGTTTGTTTGTATATTATACATAATTTTATTTTTCTGATAGGTTACAGTAAATTAATTTACTTAAATACTAAGGGCTCTAAATTTAAAACAAAACTGTCATCATAATCACTGATAATTCGATTTCATTCTTGAGAGCCAATCATTTTAAGCCTGCGTGTATGCTATAATCGATCACATCATAACTTACCATTGTGAGACAGTGGTTTAACGCTAGCTTATCAAATATAAAAAATATGTCCAATAGAATATAAAGCATCTCATGTTATTTTATTGTCGAAAAAATATATTAAAATACCTGTATTAAAAATAAAACATTTATCCATTCCTCATTACAACGCCAGCCAGTAAAATATACTAGAATAAAATAGTAGAATGAGAACAAATAGCAAATCTGTTGCTTCCAAAAAGTACAAAAAAAGTTTTTTTTTTAAAAAGGGTACGGAGACTAGTCTGTGGTGAAATAATTTAAAAAAACGTAATTTGGGAGTAATAGGTGCGCGTTGATGTCTTTACTTAGGGATAATCGAGTTGTGTCAAACTTTGTCATCTACGCTTACTTTATTCACTTTATTTTTACACTAACTTGTATTCTAACGAATGTAAAAACATTGACTCTGTATTCATTTTATTAAAGATTTTTTATTATGCTTGATACATTTGACCATTAAATTAATAATAAAAAATCTCACCTGAAGAACAGTTGTGATGCGGCCGAAGATGTTTGAAGAATCATATGGGGAACAACACGTTTTTTATACCATATGCGGAACAACACGTTTTTTATACTATATGCGGAACAACACGTTTTTTATACCATATGCGGAACAACACGTTTTTTATACCATATGCGGAACAACACGTTTTTTATACCATATGCGGAACAACACGTTTTTTATACCATATGCGGAACAACACGTTTTTATACCATATGCGGAACAACACGTTTTTTAATTACTTTATTAAAGATACATTGAATTTGACTGGAATTAAAATCCATCTCTTGACTCCATTGCTACGATGCCCTAAGCTCTGAAGTTTTGCATCAGTTAACGTGGGTCATTTGTACGTCTAAAACATATAACATTTTCTCATTTTCACGTGTGTCTAACAGGTCAGAACATTCGTGTGTAGTTAAGTATGCACTGTTAAGTTTGCGTCATACCTGTTATATTATTTTACCAAAATTGAAAAATATAAAGTCCCCGACTGTACCATGTGACATCTGATTGTGCTCTTATTTGTACCGGGCCCATGATTAATAGTACACTGATGCAACGTAACGGACCCGGACCGTTTTGGAAGGCCCGTCCGATTTGATCGGATGATTCTAATTCTGTTGAATATTTTTGACATGTTTTGTGAACAACCTCTTTTACAAAATGAGTACAGGTTGGTTGTCTCGCATGCGCAATTTGCCTATTATTACACTTAAGGCGTCGTCGTATAAAGCCTGCCATTTAATTAGGGCTCATACAAAGTTTTGAATCCTACGACGGGCTAGGAATTGTAGTGAAGTAAACATCGTGGTAAGGAATGTTCTCGTACTCCTACGCTGTACCAAACTACAGTCATAGTTCACCACAGTGAAGTAAAAAGTCTGTCGTAATCACTAAAAATTAAGTACGGGCAGTTTTGACAGCCAGGCCTAGCTTGTTTACCATCTTTAACAATTTATCAGAATCAAATGCACATGGGCCCCAAAGAGGCACTCATGAAAGTTAATGACTCTACTGCTAGATACGTAAAGTTACAGCCATCTCGAGAAGAACCTGACAAGAAATTCGGATGTGCATTTTTTTCATTCAAAGCGTGAAGAGGGAACAAACATACATACACACACACACATTTACACATAAACTTTCGGATTTATAATATCAGTATATAAATAAAAATAAAATGTTTAGCCGGTAACTCTGTAATTTCATAAAATTATCCAAAATTTTAAGAAAAGTGAACTTTATCAGTGTCGGAAAAAAAGTTCATGTTTTCAAATTTCAGCAACGTTTTTGTTTAGAGAGGTTTTTGTTTTGTATTATAAGAGCAAGTCCTCTCAAAAACGAATAGCATTCGTTTATCTTGTAAGTAAATAACATAGGTACATGCAGGAATTAAATATTATAATATGAACCAATCTCTTAAAAAAACTACGTTTAAAAAAAAACTAATCCATACGACAAAGAGGTAAAGTAAAGTATATAATATGTGTTGTGTATATATTGCCTCCTACCCCAAGCATGCTACATCTTCAGCAGTATCTTCACTTTCCTTCAGGTGAGATACTTGTCTCAGTCACTTACTTACCAGTAACAATAAAAAATTGTAAAAAAACATTCGATAAACCTTTATCTAAAATGTGTTTTATTTCATAATTGATGTAGTGTACGGCTTGAAACACGTCGAAAATTTCGACTTACTTTGTAGTCGACTAGTTTCAGTCACGCGTCGAGGCTCGAGCCGCTCGCCTCTGAGTATCGCGCGTCTGACTCATCCTGATGAAGGACAACAAATTTGTCCGAAACTAGTCGACTACAAAGTAAGTCGAAATTTTTGACGTGTTTCAAGCCGTACACAACATCAATTATGTGTTTTATTTCATTTAATTTTTTTTATGCTGGAGAGGCAATCAATCATTTTCGCAGGATTTTTGACCTGTATACGTTCAAAACTTTGACTGGCACTAAACTGTAATGGGCATGCGTGATGCTTACCATCAGGCAAGTAACTTGCTTGTCTCGTCACTCAATCACATAAAAAACATTTAAAAAACTATAAACGCTGAATCATCTTTTTTTATACTTAGATCATTTTTTTGTTGTCCTTATGTGAAAGTCCAGCACTGTACAAATCACTTCTGGCAAGACTATAATGATCTTACGCGCATTACGATATTTTGAGTGGTTACGGAACAAAAAAACTTAGAAACATTCAAGTTATGCCAAGATCGTTGTCTACAATGCCACTTAGAGTTAACGACTTGAAGGTTAAATTATTTTAATGTATTTGAATTTGGTGTGTTTGTAGCCTAGCTTTAAAATGGTTTAAAAGGCTAGCTTTAAATGGTGCGGGTTTGAACCCGAACATCGGCCTGTTCTAATGTCTTAAGTAATATTCATGTTTTATTTTATACCAGACTTTGTGCTTAAATGCGTTACTTTGTTACTGTTTTTTCGAATATTAAATTATTGAGTGACGTATAAGTAAATATGACACATTCGTCTCGCCAAAATGGCGCCGTGTTCAAAGCGTACAACTCTAAAATCAAAACAAATAAAAGACCGAAGTATCAATATTGCGAAACAGTGACGCTAGATATAGATCGAAAATGTTATGTTACGTTTTGTCGAAATTGGCGATAATTGATCTCAATTGAGCGAAATAACGTATTTCGGTAAATAGACTTTGATGTTGCGCCCGAATGTACATAGTGATACTGAATTGGTTAGCGTTTGACATCATGAAATGTGTGAAAATATACGTAATTTCTTAACAAACTAAATGTTATGTTACGAAATTGAATAAATGTATTTATATATGTAATTATTGATGAACTGTCATACATTTTAATTTATTTACACAAAAGCCGAGCTTCTGGTTTGTGGTACCATTGCGAATGTTTGTGAAGTCAATATTTTTGGCGCCCGCAACACAAGTCTTTGAACCCTTTTAACTGATTAAAAAAAGGAGGTTCTCAATTCGTCGGAATCGTATTATATGTATATTCCCTGATTACTCAAAAACGTATGGACCGATTCGAGAAATTCTTTGTTTGTTTAAAAAGTTAACCTTCCAAATGGTTTCACATAATTTGATCAAGATCTGATCGAGAATACGGAGATATTTGCGATTGAAGTCGGTTATTAGTTTATTAAACTCGTATATATAATTGAACTGAATACATGCTGTGTCTATATTCAATTTAATCTTGTGTGGTTCTTCTATCGACTAACTTTTACAAAAATCATAAACGTTCTCACACTCACAGTCCCACACAGTCTTGTGTGGGTTGTACTGTCGTGAGTTCCGGCAACATTTACATTACATACAATTACAACCAGAACCTGAAACATACATTTCCCTAGGAGCGGAAACTTGTGCTTTAGACGAAACTGATATAAAAATGAAATAAATGCTTACACACTCACAGCCCATTACAAAGTTCAATGATTTGTGTCGTGGGTGCAGAAATCACTTTACACACAGGACCAGAAACATAATTCCACACCATATCTGTTGCTTAGGAGGCAAACGCTCACTAAGTAAACCTAAGTCAAAGTGCGGCTAAAGATAATATGAACGATTTGCAATGTTGTAGATTGTAGAACAGGCCTGTTATTAATACGTATAATTAATTTAATTTATTGTTAATAAATATTTTTTATTTAAAAAAATATTGTAATTATATATAAATAAATATTGTAGCTATTACATAGCTACAATATAATTATTAATAATAAACTTTTTCACACTCACAGCCCCACGCTAAGTTCAATGCCTGGTGTTGTCGGTGCTGGAAACAATCACATCACACACACAAATCACAATCACAAAGAGAACAAGAAACACACTTTTTTTTTTGGGGAGAAAACTTGTGATCCCGCCGGGAATCGAACCCCTGCTTAAAAGCCGAACGCGCACCCAACTAAGGCAATGAGCAATTCGTTAACCGATTGCCGGAATGTATTGTCGTAAATCGGTTTCATTTATTCCTCAACCATTTGTTACTTTAAAATTAAACCTTCATTTATTCGGAAGCTTTCTTCAGGAACTGAAGATCACTCACTCATCCTGAAGAAGACTTCCGAATGAAGCCGAAACAATTGTCGATATAGACATCGACAGCGCATAAGTTACGCTAATACCCGTTTTTATTTTAATTTATTAGTTCAAAATGTGCGTGAGTTTTTATAAAATCATTTGTTGCTTATTACCAAAAACCTTGATATAACCAGAACATTTCCAAGCCAGTAAACTGTTTCACAATAATGTTAAATAGTGACGTCAAATTATCAACCTACGTGAAAATTCCCAAATTCTACGTAAATCAAATTATAGACATTGACTCTACTATTGTTTTACTAACGGTGGACGCACGTGACACAGTCACGTAGAACGTAGTAAGTGAAGTGACGTCAACCGATCGACATCGGTAAGTCACGACATTCAATTTACCTACTGTTACCAGTCATCACCACATTTACTATCATACAAAGTTACTTTTGCGAGCAGCAGAAATGTAATGACCACGATTTTCTATCATATTTTACTTTGCACGAAGATTGTACTACCAAAATTGCGTAGATTATTTTTATACGGACTGCACGGATAAGTTTGTCGATTTGTTCACGTATTATTTTTCGTGGTAAATTAGATACAGTTTCTGGAAGTAGATTGTGACGTTGTGTTAAAACTAGTGTTGCCATGTAGCAAAATAAACAGAAGCGCCAAATGATCAGTTAGGATGACGATGTAAATAGTTCCTTACACGATCATAGCATGATTTTAAGCTTTTTCATAATTAAAACAAAAAGAAAATATATTAAGCGAAAACAGACTTAATTAAATAATTTAATATTATATGACATTTTACAAATTCAATGAAAGTATAAATAATTTGACAATAATATGACTAGTAGGTAATATGTATTTTGTTGCAATAAATTACGATATTTCAATAATTTATCATTAACTTTAGGGCCTATATTTCTTATTAATGTTTACATCTATAAGCACATCGAGCCATCGAGCTTATAGGTAACTGAAGTGCTCTAGCTTGTTACCGGTGGGAAGCGTAATAAACATGCAGCAAACTGTTTTTTTATTATATTTGTTTTATTTTTTCATACATTAAGTGCG
This sequence comes from Lomographa bimaculata, assembly GCA_948107665.1. NCBI lineage: Eukaryota > Metazoa > Arthropoda > Insecta > Lepidoptera > Geometridae > Lomographa > Lomographa bimaculata. Next base: position 6,771,624 of record OX403604.1, on the reverse strand, counting down.
AATGTGTAAATTAATAAATTAATCCTGGTAATAAGCTAGATACATTCAGCAATTACAGTGTGAAGAGAAAAAAAACATACCTACTCGCCCTCACACGACTTATACACAAAAAAAAAAAAAATTGTGTGATAGTATTTTTTTATTTTATGTAGTAAATAGTTTGACCACTGTCTTACGTGAAGGAAAGCTTTTACTAGATAACGTCTTTCCTTGAAATTAACCTTTTGGACGCCAAGGGCTTCAATGGAAAACGAAGATTTTTATGTACTCTACGCCGTGACTTTATTAGAAGACAAAACATTGTAGGTAACCTTAGTTCTTTTTATTGTGTACCTATACGACTGTCTGTATTATATGGAATGCAGCCGCGTAAATAATTTTTGACGGAAAGTTTTACTCATCTCTAATAACGATGTTGTATTTCGATACAATGTTTGGTTGGCGATAGGCGGGCGAGGATGCTTTTTGTTGAGGGACTGCTCACGGGGGGGTTTTTAGTGGGTTCGAGCCCCACATACCCCCTTCCTTCACTCCTGGGAAGGAAGGGAAGTGCAAGGCATTTTCCCCCACACAAAAAAAAAAAATATTAGTTGGCACCCCCGCATTCCGCGTTTTTCCGTGACTTACCTAGTGAAATGGTTATTCTTAGTTAGGCAAATCTTCGTCTGATGGTAGGCCCCATAACAGGTCACTGTAACCTCAACTACTACCACCTACACAAGTTAGATGTCACCAATAGCCCTCTGTATAGGGATGCATGAAGAAAAACGAAACCGTAGAACATGTTACAGCTCAGTGCGCTGTCACTGAAGATAAAGCCACTACTGGAATGCTAGAGGAACATTCCAAAAAAGCGATAGACTCAAAGAAGTCAAATGCAACATTCACCACTAGGTCAGTTATGCCAGGACCCTAAAACCACATTCAGTTATTTTAAGGAGCTGGGGTGGATACACCCCAAGCGGGACGTCAGTGAAGGCTTTACCCACATTTTGCTTCTACGTTTATCATCCGTACAGCGAGGGAGTGGAACTCATTGCCTGCGTCTTTGTTTCCCGAACAGTACAATCTGGGTGTCTTCAAATCTAGAGTGAATAGGTATCTTCTAGGCAGGCATGTCACATCTTCGGCCGCATCTTCACTTCCCATCAGGTGAGATAGTGGTCAAATGCTTGCCTATCTATCATAAGAAAAAAATTAAAAAAAATTAATAATAATGGTGGTTAGTCTTACCTGGTAAACATGATGGCAGCGCGGAACGCGATCGGCGGTGATGATGACAGGTACGCTCTGGTCGGCGTCCCCCCGCGCCCCGCCCTTTGTCATCATTAGCGCAAGGTCACCGCACTGGCCTTCACCTTACACGACCTGGTAACAAAAATACACTCATTAACACTCATTACACATCTCTTTGGCAGAAAATTTAATCGGAAAATGCGCATCGTTATTTCTATTAATTCTAGGAGGTCGTTATTGATTAAATAAATTACAGGAGCTTACAGTACAATTTTATTGGAAAATGCGTGGCGTTATTTTTATTTATTTTAGGTCAAAGAGATCATTCTAGATCATATAAACGACTAGCGAACCGACCCGGCTTCGCCCGGGTGTGATAAATGAAGAACCGCTCGACCGATTTTGTGCAAACTTCACATAAACCATCTACTAAATAGTCCGAACAAAGCCTAAACATTTGATTTGGATAGTTGAGCCCGTTCTTGAGTTATAAAATTACAACGAAAAGTGGCATTGATATTTATATATATATAGATAGATAGATAGGAGTTTATAGTACCTGTAGATCTATGCATCGAGATAGGAGACAACCGTATGGTTTGTAAAATCCTTAGATTTATGTTCAAGACGCCAGTGACGTTTAAAATGACAGTTACTGATTGACATTATTTAAGAATGTTTGGAACAGAAATAGTCTCCCCGAGACAGGGATTCCTAGTGGAGAACTATTGCTTAATTTCATACCCTGTTTATAAGTATCTGTGTAAGTGATTAAATTATCTATATTATTATTATATTTACACTATTAGGAGACGTCATAGAGGGTTGTTCCTCACTCCACGGGTACCTATATCAAAAATATAGAATACTAGCCGTGCCCCGCGGCTTCGCCCGCTATGATTAAGTTAAAAAGTAGCTTATGTGTTAATCCTAGGTATAATCTATGTACATTCCAAATTTCATCCAAATCCGTTCAGCCATTAGAGCGTGAAGAGGGAACAAACATACTTACACACTTACACACAAACTTTCGGATTTATAATATTAGTTGGATTAGTAGGATTTTACAAGCTTTTATTTAACTTACAATGTATGTATGCTTATGCGGGTGGAATATTGCAACTCAATTTTGAAGCAGATATCTTCAACCGATTGAGCTGAAATTTTATATTCACGTTTAGTTTGGATGACATTGCATGGACAGCTGTGTAACGTCATTCTAAATCCAACATAGCGGATCACCCAAAATGGCGGACAAGTAATTTTTAATCCACTCCTTCAATATGGGTTTCAAATGATAGGGCTTGCTGAGAATAACTCGAAAAATAAAGTAAAGTTACTTTAAATCCAATATGGCGAAATTCTAAAAGCTTGTCTTTAAAATAGTTTTATCAAGTAATTATTTGATATAGGTACCAATTTCCCTTTAGTTAATAAACTTTGGTAAAAGTCATATCAGCACGTAATCTAGTAAAATAGTTCACAACTTATGGAACATTTGGGTGTCTCCTTTGTTGAAATTATAAAAGGTTTTGGTTTTTAAACGATGTAAAATATTTTATATAAAATTCAACAGAAGGAATATTTGCGTGTAAATAAAGATATACATATATAGCATTCAGTTTTTATTTTTCCTGTCGCAAAGTGCACTTAACGTCACTGTAATAATAATAAGTGCAAATAAAAAACATAACGTTACAAACCCAAAGTAATATCAGGTTTCAATATGCTTAGTGTTGCAATGAAGCTCAGTTTTAAATACATTTAATTTGCTTGAACATAGTAAACATACATTAAGTCGCTATGCCTTTATTTAAAAAAAAAAAGAAAACTTCAATATGTATGTACATATGTAACTTAAATATGTCTGCATTAACCAGTTCAAAACCAAGTAGTACAAAATGTATGGCTTTATTTCAATATTATTTATGGTGGAAAAAATAACTTTATTACATTAAACTAGAAACTTAATTAAAATTAACCAAAAATAACTATAACTAGATATAAATATGTACAAAACTTAATCTAAGTTACAAATTATAAAAAGAAATGTTAAAGATGGTTTAGACGATCTTTAATGTTCGGCAAAGTTCCCAAAATGCTTGCTGCATTAAAAATAATAAAAAAAATTAATATACTCTCTCTTAATCCTAGTAATATTATAAAACCGAAAGTTTATGTGTAAGTGTGTAAGTATGTTTGTTCCCTCTTCACGCTTTAACGGCTGAACGGATTTGGATGAAATTTGGAATGTACATAGATTATACCTAGGATTAACACATAAGCTATTTTTTAACTTGATAATAGCGGGCGAAGCCGCGGGCCACGGCTAGTATATAATAAATCGAATGGATGCTTGGTTGTTTGTTTTTCAAACACAACGGCTGAATATTTTATGGTAATTAGGAGAGAGATATATAAATCTTTGGAAAATAATATAGTCGTACGCTACTATTTTTCTGATATAATGGTATATGAATATTGAATAGATAAAATTCTTTGACTTTTATGAAGAGCCTGTTGGCTAAGGCTGATCGCCTTTTAAGTATCGGGTTCGATTCACAGTAAAAACACAACTGTTCTCTCGAATAGAAATTTGTGTTTCTGGTTCACAATTTGTGTGTGTGTCTATGTGCATACTACCGGCACCCACAACACAACCCATTGAACAAAGTATGGGGCTGTGAGTACGGAAGCGTCCTTCGATGTTAACGTGTTACCTATTGTTTGTTTACCTACTAGCGTAAACAATGATTAAAAGTTAACATAAAGAATAAAAAATAGGTAAATCCTATCGTACAAAAACTTCGAATGTCTATTTTTAATAACACCCGTCATTGGTCGGTAGCCAAATACCTAACCATATTATATCTTTCCCAAACTACTACGAGACAAGGCATGCGGTACAAAAATGGTGTGCTAAGTATACACTAAATTAGCATTCCAAAACGGGCTACGCCAATCATGACCTATGTGAGGAAAAAATGCTGCAAATGGGTATAGGTGGGGCCAGTAACGGATCCAGTGGAGGGGGGGGAACCCCTCCCCCCTCAAAGCACGAACGCTACCGTGTGGGCAGTGGGGCAGCAGCAACAAAACCTACCCTCAGCGGAGTCAAGCCCCTCCCAAACGACAGTCCTAGATCCGCCACTGGGTGGAGCATTAATTAACATCGCTTTACGGAGTTGCCTATCTGTTTTGAATAATCATTGGCACTTTCTTTATAAGGTATGCCAGTTATGAGGTGGGATAGTGGTCATAAAACGCTAATGAGATAGCCTTTTTCGTTTGACGAATGAGGAGTGAGTGATAGGTGGTGGGCAGGTGTCATTTGCATTGGGTTTATGGCTCTAAAAATGTTACTTGTTAGGTTTTTTTTATTATCTTCTTATAGGTAGTTGAGTATTTAATCACTACATATCTCTGATGGTAATCAAGTGAGACAGTGGTCAAAAGTTAGCTTACCAGAGATAAAAAATACCTCGAGAGTCGTGGTCACGCTACTTTTCTATTCTAGGTCTAGTTAGAATATAAATCGCTTTTTAGGAATAGCCGCTGGAACACCGTTTGGTACCTTAGTTAGTTACCAATATACCATATAAGTAGCTAGGCATATTATTAGGAAATACTCTGTCATTACCCAAACTCATAACGCACGGGGTATAAACAGAAAAAAATATAGTCATTTTTGTAATATTGCCACATGTCTCTGTTGTGACTGTGATTTGTGATTCATCAGAGCTTCGTTCTTTGATCGGCAGGGGCACCACGTAATGGTGTAATTGACTAAGGCAACTGTAGGTTATACAGCTATTATTTCCTTAGAGATATGTTATAAAAATAAAACGTAGTTACGCGTTCGCACACGCCCAGAAACAAAAACACTTATTTCTCATGAGTTTACATATTTTTAAATAACATTTTGAATATACATTGCATTATTCAACTGATATATATTGTCACCAGCATTGGACCAGCATTGCCAGCGTCGAACAACTTTTTCGCTTGGCACAAGACAGGAAAACATTCGCTGACCTGACGGCCAACCTCCAGTAGTGGCCTCTCCACTACCTCCTCTACACCTAAATAAGAAGAAGATAAATTGTAGTTAAATAAATAGTGTATGAATCAACTAGTTACCTACCGCAAATTACAAATGATTTTCTAATGTACAAACCGTCTGAAGTTCATAATATATTGCCTGTCTGCTTATCTCTATGCCATACACATAGAATCATTGAAATACCAACCAGTATGATTCATCTACATTCTTGCCATATTCTATACTGTTTTACAAATAAATACCTACACACAATTATTATTGCATTTTAGGTTCTATAACTTTGTAATGAAGAACTAAAGTAGTAAATTAAGAAAGACAATGAATTACTATGAGTATTATTTGAATACACGGGCGTTGGCTGTCACGTCTTACTCTTCTGACCACTGAGTTATCCAAACCTTGCTACAGTTGATGAATTTATTATTTTCTTTTTAGTAATCCTTGCGTTTTTATTTGTTTATTTGAATTGCTTTTATCGCGGTATTAGGACTGTCAGCGCACTGAAAGCCAATTTAGAACGGTCAATAGCGCACTGACCTCTAAATCAAAATTGTTTGTTTAGTTGCTCCAAAGTTTCTATATTTGTAGCGAGAAGAATTTAATAAAAAAATTATGGCGTAATTTTTTCATAAAATTTGCAACAACGAATACAAGAGATACATTGCTGTTTCCAGTCACCGCTTGTGCAGCAGAAACGTAAGAAAAGTCTAATGGGGACGTGTGACGCCATCTACCTGAATACTGCATCTAAAATTACGGTTTTTATTTCACCCGTCACACTCAAAGTGAAGTAAAAGAGTCAAAGTCCAGTTATAGTCAAGTCATAGCCAAGTAAATTGGTAGAAACTTTGCTAGAACTTTATTGGAGCTTTGAACTGAAAACGAAAATCATGTTTCCTACTTTGTATGTTTTGCCTACACTTATGCAAATTGGCGAACGTTTAACGTTGGTATCGATTATTATTACACATTTTTTTTTAAACAAACAAACTTTTTACAAAAATTACAAATTTTATTTTTTTTAGTTATAATTCTAATTTGTGGTAGGGATGATATGGCCTGCACTGATGGCATCTACCCAAGCCACCCCAGCTCTTTTATGTAGCGTAGGATGGCACTGGGTCGCCGACTAACTAAGCTGTTCCAAAATAGGTATTTTAAATGATGATGGTGATGAAATATGCGAAAGTGAAGGTGGTGTCGAAAGTGTACAAGCAGTAATAGCTGGTGCATGCGTTTTGATGTGGATGGCTGAAGGAAGTCTGGCCTTTTGATGTTTCCTTGTAGTGGCGATACCCGTTCTCCGACACATTAAAAAAAATAATACAAATCTAAATACAAAACCGACTGCTAGCTGTGTTAGTTATAGGTACTTACGTTGTGTCGTTAAATTGATAATATACACCTAAATCAATTGGAATTTTGTTTCTGTAGCATTCCCTCAATATTTATCTAAGCTATATATTTCCTTTCTTTTACTAGTTCACTTATCATAATGTTTATTCTACGGCTACGTTCTCATGCAACCATTTCCCAAAGAGCAAAATTACTATTTTCAATGCACCATTATTGTGTCCCAAAGTGTATAAGGACGCGTATTAAAGTAATTACGTCCACTTTGGGCCAATGATTGGACATTACTTGGTGTATAATTTTTCATGCTATTATTTGTTAAATCAGTGTAATTGGTTTTAGTTAGATGAGCATGTTAAAATGTATGGTGGGTTGTTAAACCATCGATATTTACTATTGAAGTTTAATGCACATGTAATAACTAATTGATTGAGCGAACCGAGATCTCTATGTTGACTTGGGTGGTTCTGCACTTTGTCCGTCCGTCTGTCAGAGGCATTTATTGAAATATATATTTATGTATAAACCAACATTGATAGTCCCTATATAGAGAAGTGACAATAGAATCAAGAAAAAATTATTGTGAACTCACAAATTACAATAGATACTATGCAAGTTGTTAGTGCAATTATGTGACATCAGTTTACCCACATTGGGCATTCAATATATTATTATAGACACAGCAATGGGTGGTATATTTTATTAAAACAATTTTAATAGCAATTTAAATCATTATATATTATAAAATACGGATCAATTATATTTTTCTGAAACTGATCCATATTGAATACTGATAAACATTAATTTCAACATCACAAAGCAAATCAGGATTTGCTCGTGGTTATTATGAAAATAATCGACGGTTTAACAAAAAAAAAATACAATTATTTACGAATAATTCTCGTCATTTACTTGTAAAACCCTTATAGGAGTATAAGGGTGAGGGGGATTCAACAATGCCCAGCAGTATTTCTACGCTATCCCACAATCTGTGGGAACTGAAAAGTCTCATTGGTTGATATGAGTCAGCGACTGAATGCGAACAACTTCAGCAATAATTAGCAAAAAATTATCCTTATAAATCTGTCAAATCGTAACATTGCTACCAGGAGCACAGAAATGCCAAGCATTATCGCTACACCATCCCACAATCCACGGGAACTGAAAAATACTCATGGTATTACAAGAGTCAGCGACTTAATATATTTAGCAATATATATAGTAAACATATCTTGTCATAAACCTGTCAAATCCTAACATAGCTACCAGGCGTCCAGAAATGCCAAGCAGTATCGCTAGATATCCCACTATTCTATGGGAACTGAAAAATACTCATGGTTCATATGAGAAGAGTCAGCAACTTAAAAAGTGTATTTAGCAATAAATAAGAAAAAAATCCTGTCATAAACCTTTCAAATCCTTAAATTACTACTAGAAGCCCTGAAATCCCAAGCATTATCGCTGCACCATCCCACAATTCCATGAAAACTGAAAAATACTCATAGTTGATATGAGAAGAGTAAGCGACTTCTACATTAGCAATAAATAGTAAAAAATTCTCGTCATAAACCTGTCAGATCCTAACATAGCCACCAGGGCCCCAGCAATGCCCAGCAGTATCGCTACACCATCCTACAATCCCATGGGAACTGAAAAAGACAATCCACTAAAGAAACAATATGCGAAACTGATATCCTGCCCGCCAAATCGAACAAAACAAATGCGACAGTAGTCTATTATGGTAATCACCTGTCCTTTTTCAACTTGCCTTTACAGAAAGGGACGGAGACACTGGTTGAAATGTCGTAGGTCATTAGGTCCTTGCCATGTAGGGCTTGCAATATGCCAATAAGGCAGCAGCCGTGACTGCATCGGTATGGCAACAATAGCCTAGGATTTAAGGTAGTGGCGCCCGATGACTTTGATAAAGATTTGTTGGAAGTGAAATTAGTTGTAATAGAGAAAGTTGTTGACTCGTAGAAACCAATAAACTTGTATGTATCATAGTATTCAGTTGTTATTATACGGTAGGTAACAAAGTCTTAACTGTGGAGTTCAACTGTCTATGTATCAAATCAAAATCGTTTATTCACATGGGCCCCAAAGAGGCACTCATGAAAGTTGATGACTCTACTGCCTATATATTCCACTAGCTAGTAGAACCCATTTGAAAACAACGACTCCACTCTTAAGACGATAATTTTTTTTTTTGCCTGTAGTGTAAAAAAGTGGATGCTATTTACTTGCATTTCTGTGGAAAGACATAAACTGCTCGTTGGCTTAGTTGAGAGCACGTTCGCCTTCTAAGCAGGGATATCAAGTTTGATTCCCTACGGGACCACAAGTTTTTTTCCCCCAAGGAAGATTAGTGTTTCAGGCTCTGGTTGTGATTATGTGTGTGTGATGTGAATGTATAAGGCACCCACGACACAAGTCATCGAACTTAGTGACCCCTCACAGCAAAGCTTAAAAAACCTACTTCTTATATTTTGGTCTTGGCTTGATCTATTTCGATAAATGTATATGGGACCACCTCTGAAGTATAATCTACCAAAGAAATCATTAAAATCGATTCATAAGTGGCGGAATTATCGCGTAACAGACATACAAAAAAAAAGCGTACAGTTGAATTGAGAACCTCCTTTTTTGAAGTTGGTTGATAAGAAAGAGAACTTAAACAATATGCAAAATGAGCGGTCTTATCGCTCAAAGCGATCGATTCCAGACAACCCAACATTTATTACCTTGTAGAACTTCATAAAATTTATGAGACCATCATCCAAATCAAAATTCATCAAAGTTGACTGAACCGCCACTAAACGACACTCAACGGTACAGAAATTAATAACCGTAAGAAAACACTGGTTTGTCATACAAAAGTCATCCAATGTCGATTCAAATTATGATAAGGCAGGAATTAGTTCTGGTAGAGCATAATGGATGCGATTACATTTTGTGGGTTGTGGGATGTGTGAAGCGGAGTGAGCTTTTGGATGTGGTATTTTATAGACAATGTGATAACACAATTCATCTTTTTTTAACCGACATCAAAAAATGTGGTTCTCACTTCGACTGTATGACTATGAATCGATTTTAATGATTTCTTTGGTTGATTATACTTCAGAGGTGGTCCCATATAAATTTGATCAAAATCGATCAAGTCAAAACTAAAAGTTTTAGCGGAGAAGTCGGTTTTTTTAAGCTTTGCTTGCGTGTCAATTATTATATAACTTGTGAAAGTGGCCAAGTAGTCTAAGTTCTTCTTCTTTTTCGTCGTGTCGATGATCTTTATATTGTTTGGGCCCAGTGTTCCGCCACTGCCGCTCCCAAAGAAGACGCTTTGTATAGATCGTCTAAATTGCAGGTGAAGGAAGACGCAAGGCACGTCAGTAAATGTGTCATTGTTTGTAAGACGCAATGTGATATATCCGGGTCAATATAACCCCACCTGCAAAGGTAACTTCTGCATTGGCCCACTTGGGTCCTCAATCTGTTAAGTGACTTCCATGTGGCCAATGGCAGGTCACGACCCGAAGGTAATTGTTCAGCGGGCTTTAAATGAAGAAGAAGAGGTAGTCTAAGTGGGCGCACGCTTGTCATCATATATACATATAAATCTATATCTATGTTATGAAACCGAAAGTTTGTGTGCGAATTTTGATGAAATTTGGAATATAAATATCTTATGCCTAGGATTAACACATAGGTTACTTTTTAACTGGATCAACGCGTGCAAAGTCGCGGCGCACAGCTTCTAGAAGAACGTTCTAGGTAAAGAATTTAACTAAACATAAGTCAAACGCGTTTAACCCAAAAACAATTTAAAACTTCTTATTCCCTAAATGTTTGTGAATTGTAACTATTACGCTATTGCAGTTATGTAATGAAGCATTTTTTTCATAACATTGTATGAAATTTGTGTATGATTGAAATGATTAGATTAATTGTATTCTAATACTAATAAAATGTACGCAGTATATAGACAACAATCTCAGCTTTGTGCTTATAATATTTAAAATGCAGAAATCCTACACAATTTTTATTATTTACGTCAGTTATGACAGCTACGTTTTAATTTGATTGCTAAGCAAGAAACCATACATGTCATATCCATTACCTTGTTCCATTTACTGGCTTCAAGTTCATAGAAGGTCAGTGAATGATGAGATGCATCTTAGATGAGGTCCACACAAATCGACTCGTTCTGATAACGTATACACCATAACTGGGCCGTGCCGGAAACAAAGCGGCTTAAATGATGCCATAGTGACTCTTTATTAACCGACTTCAATATAAGGAGGAAGTTCTCAATTCTACTGCATTTTCGTGTTACCGATTGTGTGAATCGATTTTGTTGGTTTTTATTTTATTTGAAAGCTTCTTTTTTTCGCATTTAAATTAGATCAAGATCTGACCACTAGTTTTTGACTTATCCTCAATAAAGTGTTTTTAATTATTTTAATCTGATCAAAGTTTCCAAAGATAAAGCGGTGAAGTCGGTTGTTTAAGCTAAGCTTGTGTTTTAATTGCTTTAGTAGACGCTAATCTATATTAAATCAACTATTCTCTTACAAGTATACACGTAATACTGTTTTCAACTTTGGGACGGTTCAGCTAAATATTAACTTGGAGCACTTGACACTATTGAGCGAAGAGCCAAGAGACTTATTAGCAGCGACTAGTTGCCCGATGCAAAGCTTCATAGTTTAAGGCATCGTTACAAGAACCTCTGTGTTTTAAAGGATGCAGTATGGAGATCCACGAAATGACATGGTCTAAGGCTGCCGGTCCACTGGAGCAGAGCGGAGCGGAGCGAAGCTGTGCTAATATTAACAAATTGAAATTAAGCTCCTCTAATCTCAATCTAGCTGATCATTGTCAAATATAGTTTAATAGGTCTAGTCTTCATACGTATACCTATCTCGTTTCAAATACAAATAATCACACACCACACGGACATAAACATCCAATGTTTTCTAAAGGAAACTTCTTGGACAAACAAAAATCGAATCAATCACCAAACCCTGAAGGCTAACCACACCTTTTAAAATACCTCAAAAAAGAGACCCAAAACAAATGAGGTGCATTTAAACAAAGACCACCTGCACCCCCGGTAAGTGAACGTTAAACGGTGGTGTTAATTGACCACTGCCTTAACTTAACACAGTGGAAAACAGTTACTGACATTCCACAAATTTTACTAACATAACAATGTACAAATGTCCAAATCAACATGTTGAAAATACCATAAGTGAGCTAGCTGAAAACGGCTACTCCAATTTTTTCGCACGTAGCTAAATACATCCTTGAATAAGTCGCACTAAAAAAACTAAATTAAAATCACTTCCACTCTTATGGAGCTACGATACCACATACAGACACCCTATACACATACAGATAACCTACACCCCTACTGGGGTGTAGTGGGTATTTAGAGGTTATTTGTTCTCTAAGTCGGTCTTTCGTTTGAAGGCAGGGAACCAAAACATCTATAACCCATAATCTCTCGCCAGTGGCTCCAAGTAGCTGCCATGCACGCAGCGGCCACACCCCGGTAAACCACGTCGACTCGTGGACCAAACCTGGTTGAGGGGGACTTGCGGACACACGCAAATCATTCTACGGCTACTCCCCGTACTGTGCATAAAGTCTGTCATGGCGGTGATGGCAACTCGACAGCTGATAAGCGACTGATGTTGGCGGATCCGGCGTGACAGCAAGGCATCGTGAAAGGCCAAAGGCGGCGGTAGGAGATGTTAAGTTACCGTCGGCTAGACACTGCATCTAGCTTTCCTCCAGTCGTAGCGGTTTCCGTTCCACTGGGCGTAGGAGAGAGTAGACGAGAGAGTGCGTCTGTGACTGCGCGACCACTTACGCACTAAAATATATCCTGCGCATTTGACCGCTTCTGTTTAAAGGTTACTGAGAAATAAAGCCCCATGGCGATGAGTAGAGGTAGAGAGGTCCGGTCATGATGTAAGCCGGGCTTTGTCTGATACTTGCACGTGGGCGGCTTTGGGAGAGTGGTCGCTTCTGCACTGCATTATGGGGTAACAGTGCGATTCGGCAGCACCCACTGTGACGAAGCAGCTCTTTTTTAGAGAGGCACTGCTTCCCTCGCTCAGCCGGGGAGGGGACTAGAAAAGGTGTCCCAAACAAACGCTTACCCCAAAAATTTTACGGGAGGTAGTAACCACGGCTGCCTACGCATCCGTTATCACGTGGTCGAAGATGCAATAAAAATAAAAAATCTAATAAAAACAAGAAGATGACATGCGGCGCTTGGAATGTGCGCACTCTACTAGACAGTGTCGGGAACGCGTGCCCTGAACGAAAAACTGCCGTCGTGGCTCGAGAGCTCGGCCGTTATGATGTTGATATCGCCGCTTTGAGCGAAACGCATCTAGCGGACGAAGGCGAGCTAGTAGAAAGAGGTGGCGGGTATACGTTCTTTTGGAAAGGAACACCTAGTGCGGATCCAAGAAGATCTGGTGTAGGATTTGCTATTAAAAACAGTATAGTAGCAAAGCTGACTGACCATCCTGTTGGCGTTTCTGATCGCATTATGACTTTGCGTCTACCGCTGAATAATGCAAATTCTGTACATATAATAAGTATATACGCTCCAACATTAGATAAAAGTGATGATATTAAGGATAAATTCTATGAAGAACTTTCTCAAACTTTAACTAAAGTACCACGCAATGAACAGATCCTGCTTCTCGGTGACTTTAATGCTCGTGTGGGCAGAGACTTTGAAGCTTGGCCGCAGGTGTTAGGCAAACACGGTATTGGTAACATGAACAGTAATGGACAATTGCTGCTGAGCTTATGCTCACAATTCGAGCTCGCCATTACCAATACAATGTTTAGGCTTCCTATGATACATAAAACCACCTGGATGCATCCGCGGTCCAAGCATTGGCATTTGATCGATTATGCGATTGTACGTCAGCGCGATATCTCACAAGTGAAGGTTACAAGAGTGATGCGTGGTGCCAATTGCTGGACCGACCACCAACTGGTCTTAATCAAACTGCGTCTTTATTTTCACCAACCCAGCAGACGAAATAAGGAAAAACCACCACATCTCAATCTTCAAAGACTCGAAAGCAGCCAAACACGTACCAAATATGTAGAAGCGGTAAATAAAACAATATCCAAATGTTCTGAGGGCAGTGATCTCGAAAACAGGTACGAAAGCCTTTGTTCTTACATTATCGGTGCCGCAACAGAGACGCTCGGTTTGCAACCAAGAATAAATGGAGATTGGTTTGATGAGAATGACCAAGTGCTTACTGAAGCTATCTCCAACCACCGAAAACTTTTAAGACAGTCAGATTTCAAACATCAGAAAAACTCAGCGTCTGATGATAAGGTCAAGCAAAGTGCATCTAACATAAGAAAGCTTGCTCGTGCTTCCAAGAACAAGTGGTGGCAGGAGAAAGTCCATCAAATTCAGCTGCTTGCCGATACGAACCAGCTGGGAGCATTTTTCAGTGAGGTCCGAAAACTGATAGGGAGCTCCACACGTAGAAGATGTGTACCCTTGAAGTCATCTGACGGCTCGCTCGTAACGAACAAAGAGGATGTGTTAAAACGTTGGGCCGAATATTTTAACTGCTTGCTGAACGTGGATCGAACAGCAGATCTAGATTTTATAAAATCTTTATCTAACCGTCCTCAAGCAGCTGAATTAGATGAACCAATTTCGTTGACTGAGGTTATAAGAGCCATTAGAGCCCAGCAGAATAAAAAGGCAGTAGGCGTTGATAACCTTCCAGGTGAACTGATCAAGTACGGTGGTGACGAGCTTCATACCGTCTTATGGCAATTATTTTCGGAAATGTGGTCCAACGAACAGGTACCACCCAGTTTCCGAACATCTGTCATATGTTCCCTTTACAAAAACAAAGGAGATCGAGCAGATTGCAATTCATACCGCGGGATCTCTCTACTCTCAACCACCGGAAAAATCTTTGCTAGGGTCCTGATGAATCGTTTGCTAAAGTTGTCTGAAGCACTTCTACCCGAGACTCAATTTGGATTCAGGCCTAATAGAAGCACAAGCGAAGCAATCTTTTCCATACGTCAGCTACAGGAAAAGAGCAAGGAACAGTATCAACCAATGTTTCTTTGTTTCGTCGATCTAGAAAAGGCCTTTGATAGCGTTCCTCGGGAGGCTCTTTGGACAATTTTATCAAAATTCGGTTGCACTGATAAGTTTATTCGTGTAATTAGGCTCCTACATGATCGTATGACTTGCTGCGTAACATCAAATGGCGATCAATCAGAGCTCTTTTCCGTCTCCTGCGGTGTCAAACAGGGATGTGTACTAGCGCCAACACTTTTTGCTATCTATTTTGCAGCAGTCGTTACAGAAACATTAAAGGATAATAAAGAGGGAATCCGTATTCGATATCGAACAGACGGTAGTTTCTTTAATTTAGCAAGATTTAAGGCATACACGAAGGTCTCTCTTCATACAATTACAGAAATTATGTACGCGGACGATTTATGTTTTGTGACGGATACTTCCGAAGGCTTACAAGAGCTTATAAGCAAATTCGACTCGATGTGCTGTAAATTTGGGCTAAAAATCAGCGTCACAAAAACTGAAGTCATGATGGCTGACACCGCTCAGCAGGTGCCTCTAAGTGTGCGGCTCAACGGGACGAATTTAAAGCAAGTTGATAAATTCAAATATCTAGGAAGCACCGTAACAGCTAAAGGTGACCTTGACTCCGAGATTAACAGCAGAATCGGTGCCGCTTCAGCAGCCTTTGGGAAACTGCGAGTTAAGGTGTTCCGCTCACACGACATCAAACTTGAGACGAAAATTAAGGTGTACATGGCGATTGTCTTGCCCAACATCCTTTACGCGGCAGAGACGTGGTGCCTGTACCGCCGTCATATCCGTACGCTTGACAGGTTTCACCTAAAATGTCTTCGTGACATTCTTAACATCAAATGGTCTGACCGTGTCAGGAACACAGATGTTCTCAAGCGTGCGAATGTGTGCGGACTTGAAGCCTACCTTATGCGGAGACAGCTGCGTTGGTGTGGGCACGTATCCCGAATGCCCGATGAAAGGGTGGCCAAGCGCATCTTTTGCTCAGAACTTGAAGAAGGCAAGCGTAAAAGTGGAGGGCAGTTTCTGAGATATAAAGATGTGCTTAAGAGGCATATGAAGGGATGTGGGATTGAGCCTGCAACATGGGAGTCACAAGCTGCCAATCGCACTGAATGGAGACAGAAAGTACAAAAGAAAGTTTATGAATTCGAAAACTCACGAAGGCGCGATCTGGATTTGCGACGGGAACATCAAAAAAACAAACCGCCTTCGAACATTACCTACAATTATGTAAATGGCGTCCTCACATGTAGCACCTGTCTTCGGACTTTCACAGCTAAAATTGGTTATATCAGTCATGTGAGGACGCATCAGTAACACTTCTATAATAGAAATGGTCGCCGTTGCCGAAATCGGCATGGAATACATCATCATCATCATCATCATCACAGATAACCTATATCTGTGTCAGCGGTAAAACGTCCAACAATGACTTCCCTTTCCTCGATGTTATTATAAATGGTTATTCATAAACGGAATAAAATTGCACAATAGTAATCCAGACATCTAACGCTCTATTGCTTTATTCTCCGATTAATTCATAATTGTCATTCAAGTGCTGGCGTTTTAATTTTCACAGCTATTCAACATTCGCCATCTCCCGCCATCAGCCTTAGTAAAAATACGTGACTGAACCAAGAATTGTTTATAAGAAACTAAATGTTGTCAATTAAAATTGATTAGCTTATATAGCAAGATAAGCAACCACATTTTTTTAAATATTATTATAAAGCTCAGAAATCAGACGGTCAGAGCATGAAAACAGATTACAAATTTTAATCCGGATAGACATACGAAAATTGCTTGTTTTTTTATAAAATATCATAAATAATGCTAGATATTGGTTATATTCGAATACATACGTACCTCATGTCAACAATATGCTATTTATGCCAACAATATGCTATTTATGCCTATCTTATTCAATTTGGCTAATAAATGCTGTTTTTAATTCATATGTCATAAACTTAATTAAAACTCATTAAATAGAATAGGCATTCAAAATTTCTAACAGTTTAGGGAAAGGAAAATAAACGAGCAACCTTAGGCACTGTCTATAGAGTATGCTGTACCGCCTTTTTACTTACTAACTCGTTCCAAATTTAACCATAAAACATAACAACAGAGTCTATTTTAGTTCGTCGTTGCTTTATCAAACGGTGGTATGTACTAAAATATGTAGAGGGTGCCTTATGGTACAAAAAGTCAGGGTACATGCTAATGTAGGTGTTAAAAATGGAGCAAATATTAGTGATGCGTACGCGCCGTTAGGTTATTTTGGGTGGTTAATTAAGGGAAAACAGATTCTGATGAACAAACATATTTGCTAAAGTATTAATTTAATAACCGTGCCCCGCGGCTTCGCTCGCGTTGATCAAGTTAAAAGTAACCTCTGTGTCAATCCCAGGTATAAGATATGTTCATTTCAAATTTCATCCAAATTTGCTCAACCGTTACAGCGTGACGAGGGAACAAACATTCTTACACACACATTTTCGGATTCATAATATCAGTATGATTACTCAGAAGTATTTTTTGTAATATAACTCCTTATAGGAGAGATCTTTGAAATTTTGACCCACAACCTTTTTGTGTGACGAAAAGTTGTAGGGTTGTGTGTGTGCGTGATTAATAATTAAAAGGTTTCCCTGTTAATACAAAAGATTCACTTCTATCGTGTTTTTACGACACACTTTGTTTTTTATTAATGTCCTTAAATTCGTAACAGAAAGAAAAATAAACAAACGAACGCATTCACACACACTCCTCCATCCGCACAAAGTTCAAAGCCTTGTAACATGGGTGCAAATACACACACACAGTCACACCCAAAATCAGAAGTAATATCTTAGGAAATCTGTAAGAGAAACAAAAATCCGATATCTTAAAGTTTACGAAACAACATCAAGTTTTAATTACATGTGATTGTCTAAGTAATATCATAACTTCAAAATTTTCTTACAGCCCACTACTTAATAAACTTCTTGTAACTATTGAAACCGGCTTTGTTTATTACTAAATCGGTTGTATTTAGCCAGCTAATAACTGATTCTTCTTAATTTCAAAATAAAAAATGTATGTTAAGACGCTATGCAATTACTTTGAGTCACTAACAAGCCTATCGGCATTCTATTGCTTACATTTTTGAGAGTGTGCTCAGGAATTACATGATAATATAATTCCTCTATGCTCTTTTACCACTTTACAACGAGGCAAACTGTCAAACGTCATCCATTTATGGTTTCAGTTCGCTCGAAGCGTTTCGCTTCTACGTTTATCATTCGTACAGAGAAGGAGTGGAAGTCATTGCCTACGTCTTTGTTCCCTGAACGGTATAATCTGGGTGTCTTCAAGTCTAGAGTGAATAGGTACCTTCTAAGCAAGCATGTTCCATCGACTGCCGCATCGTCATTTTCCATCAGGTAAGATAGCGGTCAAATGCTTGCCTATCTAGCGTAAAAAAAACTCGCATTAAGTAAAGACAAAATATATAGCTTTCATGTTTGAACAATACTTACTTACGGATATCTGAATCTGAACATCCCGTTGGCTAAGTTGGGTGTGCGTTCGCTTTTTACGAACGGGTATTGGTTTTGATTTCCGTTAGAAACGCAAATTTTCTCCCCAAATTAGTGTTTCTGGGCACACCCAGAAACACTAATTTGGGGAGAAAATTTGCACCCACAAAATCACAATTTTGTTTGTGATGTGAATGTTTTCGGCCCTTACAACACAAGTCATTGAACTGAGCGTGGGGCTGTGAAAGTTTTTAAATGGAACCCAGAACCATAATCGGTGTTAGTTTTCTAGGTAGACTTATATTTAAAAAATGGGTCTTTTGTTACAATTATATAATTCTTACACCGGCTTTAAAAGATATTAAACATTATTTATTATTCCATTCATTAGATAATTGAAATACCTAAATAAATATAAACTACTTTTTTTAGTTTCGCCTAACCCGTTGTTGTTTAGTTTCATTGGTCTGTAATCAAATCTTGCAAGCTAAATTAGACCAACTTTCTTGTCTTTATACACAGTTTTGGCAAAATTTTGTGATTTGTGATTCCCGATCTCCGATTGGACTTAAGTTTGGTGTACTTATGTATCTTCGGTGATAATACAGTGATTCTGGCCTGATGATGGAGATCGAAGATGACCATTGGAACTAAACAATATAAACTCTTCGAGTTTGAGCTCGTTTGATTCGTCTTGACAAGTTCTATAGTTATATAACTTTTCTGTCCCATTTTTTATTTTCAAATAGCAAAAACTTGATTTATACTTAACAAATAATATTTTAAAAACTTTTTAAAGTATTACTTTTTAATGGCAAATGATAAACGAGTTCTTCAATTCATCGATTAAGTTAACAATGAGACGTGGCTCTAATTAAATTTTTACTGACTTCACAAAAAAAGAGGAGGTCCTCAAGTGGACTGTATTTTTCATTTATTTGTGTTACCTCATAACTTATTCCCACCTGAACTGCTTTTGAAAAAAAAAATTGTTTGAAAGGTGTTGCTTTCCAATTGGTCCCATTTAAATTTGATCAAGATCTGATCAGTCGTTCTTGAAATATCGTCAATAATGCGTATTCTGTGGACTACATTGACGATGTTCTCGTTTTACCTCATAACTTCTTTCGTTGTGAGCCGATTTTGATGATTATTTTTTTATTTGAAAGCTGGTGCTTTTCATGTGGTCCGATTGAAATTGAATCTTAAATATCGTCTATAATGCGTGTTTAGTGTACTAAACATTAGATGTATCTAATCTGATCAAAGTTCCGAAGATAAAGCCATGAAGTCGGTTTTATTTAAGCTTTACTTACGCTTAATTATTTAAGCTTTGTTTGCGTTTAATTATTAATGTAAGGCGGGTAAATAGCTCGTCCAATTTTTTATACAAATGGCTAAAATTAATAGTGTATCGTCTTAAACTACATTTAAATTATATCTATTACAAGAACATTTTAATCTATTAGTCACAGATGAGCAAATACATTACACATCCTACTTGGGAGCTAAATCCTGTTCTCATAATATTTTCCCATACAAATAAATATAAACGTCGATGACCTAACCATTGATTAAGATTACAGGATATATTAATATAAGTAATTATAGGTATTGCTCATAATCATCCACAGATCGATGTTAACCTAACCTGTTATATTTTTTACGGATATGAAACGCTGTTACAAACGCACTTTATAGCAATAGTAACTGTTAAATTTTAACCTTTTTTTTGTGGGTGGGAAAATGCCTAGTACTTCCTTTCTTTCCCAGAGGTGAAGGAAAATGTGTGGGGCTCGAACCCACTAAAAATCCTCCTCGGAGCAGTCCCTCACCGAGGTGGGGCAAGATAGTAGATGTAGTCACTACAGCTTTCCTCACGGGAGGCCCGGGTGCAAACCGGGCCACTTCGCCCATGGAGGGGTGAAGTTGCTCACCAAGGCCACACCCCAGACGCATTGAGCCGTGCAATTTGGTAGAGACAAGTTTTAACCTTGTACTATCCCGATGCAAGGACTGAGTTTTTTTTTATCCGAAACTAGTCTACAGCAGATTAAGTCGAAATTTTTAAATGTCTCAAACCGTATAAAATTAAAAAATAAACGTTATCACACTCACAACCCCACAATAAGTTCGATGACTTGTGTCATGGCCGCCGGAAACATTCACATCACACACATAATCACAACCTGAAACACACATTTTCCTTGGGGAGAAAACTTGTGTTTCCGCCGGGAATCGACCCCTGCTTAGAAGGAGAACGCTTGCCCAACTAAGCCAACGGCACTTCTAGTATATAACATGAATTCATTATGTGTAAAACTCAAGGTGGTTTTTAATTTAAAAAATTCCAAAATTGTTTGGGCCTTTATTACCACGGTACAGTTTTGCAGATGTAAAACGATGTGAGATGTTACACAGGTATCCGTGATTTTTTTCTAACAACATTTTTTTTAAAGTGTTAAAGTAGATACGCAAATCACTTATGAAAAAATCTTATAGGCAAAGCTTCCGTTGGAATTAACCCACTGCTATTGACTCTATGGTCGAGCGTTTAACCACTGAGCTACAACCGCTCGTTATAAGTATTGTATTTAATTGGTATCCATAAATAAGATAGTTTGGGTCATTTACACAATTCTGAAATGTAACACAATTCTGTTATTTATAACATAAAATTAAATAAAAATTTCGCAATAAATATTTGTCATTCTGTATCAGACTCCACGACCCAATAACTGCAGTCAAGGAAAGGTGACTGACGTCACATTTTAATCTAGCCAATAGCGGGCGTTTGTCCATTTCGAATTTCCCATTTTTTAAATGAAAATTCCTAACTAAAAAGCATTTAAATATGAAAATATCTTATAGGTTTAATTTTATACCTTTTTTTATGCTCGCTAGGCAAGCATTTGACCACCATCTCACCTGATGGAGAGCGATGATGCGGCCGAAGATGTAGCATTCTTGTCGAGAAGATACTTATTCACTCTTGACTTAGAGATTCCCAGATTATACCGTTCGGGGAACAAAGTCGTGGAAACATTAGATAAATATTTAACCTATTTATAAAACTATAATAGTTTTTTCGGCATAAACTTTAACAATAACAACGTAATTATATCAAAAATAGCTACTGACAATAGACTGACTCATTGTGATGCATCAGAGCAAAGAAATCACATGGATGCCACAAAAGAAATAAAAAACAAAACAAAAGAAGCACTCGCGTACGCAGATCTCGGTCAGGAGCCGACTTCTTTTGTTTCAACCTCGAATCAGCCTGACTCTGAATCTAGATGCTGTTTTCGTATTTATTTTTTACCTTTTCTCCCTATAGCTTTTTCTTTATTGTCTCAGTGCGACTGCACAGGAAAAAAATAAAAATCTGGTGGCTTATGGTTCACCATTGATATGCGACGTTCGAATTGAAATTTAAATATTTGCTGGCGAATATTCGACGGGCTTCATCTTGAGGTATTCGGCATTGTTCTGTGAAACATCTGTGTTTCCATCTTAATATTTTTATGTTAAAGAGTATGTTGCGAAGGTGCCTGCATTAAAATTTCAGATGGAGCGGCTTAAATCTTTTTGTGAAATTCATGTACCGACATATAACTCTACATAACTGTGATAAACACTATTAAACAAACAGTATATACCTATTCATTAAAATCATCACATAATAATATATTAATATCAATATTTATTCATCTTTATACATTTAGTGGTTACATATTTGAACCGTTTAGTGTTGAGACACTGGGCCCGTGGAGACCGGGAGCTCATTCTATTTTCAAAAAATTATCAGACCGCCTGGTTGCGGCGACGCGTGATCAAAATGCTGGTACTTATTTGGCTCAACGTATTAGCATTGCAATTCAGTGAGGCAATGCCGACAGCATGATGGGAACGCTACTCACTGGTAGTGGGCTTGAGCACTTGAGTTACATATATGCTCGATGACTTGTAGTATAACTTAGGTCTTTGCTGTATAGATGTATATAATTTTTGTTTAGTTTTAGGAATTATAGGCAATTGGACCATAATATTATATTTATTTATAGCAGACATACGTATCCATATGTATAGAAACACAGAAAGTAGATTATTACACTGTTCTTTATTTTTATTATAGAGAATAAAAAAATCCCAAAAATATGATAAAATATTTAATATTAAAAATATTATAAATATTTTTTATAAATTTTTTTTTTAATTCAGAATAGGCAAGCATTTGACCACTATCTCACCCGATGGAAAGTGATGATGCGGTCGAAAATGTGACATGCTTGCCTAGAAGATACTTATTCACTCTTGATTTGAAGATATATATAATATATATTTTACTTAGTTGCACTGCAATTAAGTCTCGCTGTACAATGAGGTAACGCAGCCAGCATTTTGGGCACACTGCCGACCAATGACTTTTTGTCTTAGGTAAGTAATTCAGTTAAATGTGTATATTGATTTGGTTATAAGACAAATTGAATACAATAAGTTTATCTTTAAATAGTAGTTCCTTTGTTATATTTATAACTTATAAAATATTTTTAAAGCATCTGAAAATGAAACTACACTAATTTGCAGTCTTCAATTTCTACGCCGGTACTGGGTTCGATTAGTCCTATTCAATATGGGAAATTAACTGTAAAGACTTCCACCTACTAGAAGATTTCTTCTTTAATAAGAAATAAACCAGCATATTTTTCCTTCTGGTTCTGGGTGTGATTGTGTGTGGTGTAAATGTTCCCGACAACCACGATACAAGTCATTGAACAAGTGTAGGGCTGTGACTGTGAATGCTTTTGATGTACTTAACCCAAATAAAAGTTTGTATAGGTATATAACTAAAAATGCAAATAAATATTAGGTACCTATATAAGCTATATAGGTCATATTAACCAAAACAGTACCAGTATATTAAAAGTTGTAAAATATATATGTTTCACACACATCCATACAGATTATAAATCTATAGATATTTACTCGGGGTTTTGATGGTCTTTTCAATGCTTTTTTACATTTCTTTTTATATATATCTATCTGACTTGATGGAAAGTGAAAATGTGGTCAAAGATGTAGCATGCTTGCCTGGATATACCTATTTACGCCCGACTTGGAGACTCCATTAGATACAAGACATCACATTAGATACTGTTGGGCACCACAATTTAAAGCATTTAGGCAATTTTTTTTTTTCAGGAAACATAGTTTCAATATCTTTGCGTCCACTTGTACAATGCTAACATTGTACAATTGTAAACAAAGTAGGTACATTTATTAAGTACAGACAACACAAATACCTTTATAGTCTTTACCAAAGCTCTAAAACGATTGTCCTTCAGGTGTCACAAGTGTAGTTAGACACGGCGTCTCTATTCAAACTTAAACATTTTGTCTTTCGTCACCCATTCAGCAATAAAAAACCATTTGTTCATTATTTATGACTGGCATTTATCAAAATCAAAAGTACCGACTGGAACCACTTTTACGCTATTTTGACGTACCAAGGCTGCGATCTGGGTTGAAATGTCAAGTTGCGAGAAATGTATCACTGCACTGATAGAACAGGGGGAGGGCAGTTGAGAAAACAATGATATCGTAAAGTACCCGACGACTGAGCACAAAGGTAACCAGTGACTCTTGAGGAAGGTTTTCCCCTCTAGTCACGCTGATGAGCTACAGAGGTTCAAAAGGCAATATTCTCAAAAAAATGTTGCAACTAGTGTAACAGTGTGATTCGATGGGAAAATAAATCCCAATGAGTTTCAGTGTAATGTTTTGGTGTGACAGGTTACCCAACAAAATTTAAGAAGCTCTTTATGTACCTATATAATTACATTATAGAAGTGTCGATAAAAAGATTTTTTTTATATTATAATCTTACTTGTTCCTATAAATGAGAGAGAGGAGAATAGAGTGTCTGGGTGTGATTCTGGTGTGTGATGTTAATATTTTCGGCATCCACGACACTTTGTCGATCTTTGTGTGGGGATGTGAGTGTGAAAGCGTTTATATTATTTACGCATATGTATGTATTATGTATATTTAAGCATATTTCAAAACAGGTATAACTAAACAAAGGCCATTAAGTAAGCTCTGTATATTATATTTGTATTAGGAGGTGGACATTCTGCACATATCGTATTCTATGACAGGGCTAGAAAAAAGTTGCTTGTGTCTGCCCAGCGGTGAATTTGGACCAAGATGTAGTGACTCAATGGTATAACTGGAAGTGACAGGATCTATGTTTCTACAAAGGTCACGCTCATATCAGAATATGAGAGGTTACAAGCAACTTTTGATACGAGACCAGAAACAAGTGTTATGTTTTTGGGTATATATTTAACTTGGTTACTTTATTTATGACGTAAGTTTTTTTAAGCGCCTGAAAGAGCTTAAGTGTGTTTATCAAAATCCTTACTGTATAAACGTTAAGTTGGTCTCTTCGATGCATGCCCTCTTTTGCAAATCTGTTCTTTTATAAATCAGTTGCCCACTTTCGTTATTTGCCCCCTTTCGATTTGTTATTATTTAATTTTAGTTATATGTATTTTGGTTTGAAGGGCAATATATCCAGTGTGATTACAGGGATTAAAAAGATTTAAAGGTTGACGAGCGCAGTGATATACCGCACAAGAGTTTGAGCTATATAAGTACAAAACTTTAGGGCACTGAACCCTAATAGCCAAGCGTGACGCTTACCATAAAACGAGCGACATGCTCGTCTCGTCTCTCAATCACTACTACTAGTAGGACTAATAGGCAGTCCTGGTGTCAGATGTGGCCTGGCTTCAGGCCGCTTAAAGCCACCGTGGCTTAATGACTGATTTAGAATTGGAGGGTACTTCCCAACGGATCATAGTATCAGATTTTCACATTAACCGATCATAGGTAGAAGAATATGGAGCTACATTTGATTAGATATTTTGAACCTTATTCGTTTAAAAAGAAGGCTGCGTATTTTTTCACTTTTTGTACACTGAATAATTGATATACATACTGTTTAAAGCTACAATTCTATTTAAAATAACCGGACCTCCTAGTATAGCAACTCGAAACAATAAATTACTGTGTTAACATAAATAAACTTCTAACTATATTTACACTCACAGTCCCACACTGAGATCGATGGTGTCGTGGGTACCTAAAACATTCACATCACAATAACAACCAGAACCAGAAACACACATTTATTGTTATATGCAAATAATATAAATAGAATGTAGAGCAACATTATGAAACAAAGAGAATGGTTTCATTCTCATAATACAAAAATGGCCTAGTGCGAGTCATACTCGTGCACCGAGGGTCCCGTATGATCACACAATTTACTAACAAGGGGAGGGATATGATGTTGATTTATTTAGAAAACGCACGAAATGTGAACATACTAGATATAATGTGTTACTTGTGTCGATACTTTAGCTCCGTCACATCTTCCTGAAACACAGAATGGGGTTGGCGTCGCGGCAACTTCGACAGAGCAGCGCAAACGGCGAAAATATGGAAACATTGGCAGTGGTTACATATTTGAGCCTTTTTTTGTTGAGACACTAGGTCCGTGGGGACCGGGAGCTCATTCTATTTTCAAAATTCTATCAGAGCGCCTGGTTGAAGCGAGGCGTGATCAAAATGCTGGCACTTATTTGGCTCAACGTATTAGCAATTCAGAGAGGCAATGCCACCAGCATAAAGGGAACTAGATTACACTTCGAAATTATGTGGCAGAAAACGCTCCTATACCGAGGTCTTGCTCTAACAAATTAGGACAAAATTACGCGATGATTCGCGTACTGACACAGACTTGGGTCCAGATTTTTTTTTATATTGGTAAAAAGTTAAGGTTTTATTGGCTTTCAGTAACACTGAAAAAAAATATTCCACTAATATTGTTGACATCAATCCTTAATTCCTTACTAATTATTATTATAAACGCGAAAGTTTGTATGTATGGATATTTGTTGCTCTTTCACGCAAAAACTACTGAATGGATTTTAATGAGACTTTACAATAATATCGCTTATACATCAGAATAACACATAGGCTATAATTTATAAATACAAAGTCCAAAATAAAAGATAATTTATTTCTAATGCAACGGCTGAACGTATTTGGAATGTGCATAGCTTATACCTAGCTATAGGATAGCTATAGGATTAACACATAGGTTTTTTTAATTTAAACTTGATCTACGCGAACGAAGCCGCGGGGCACGACTAGTATAATATATTATGAGCATCAGATGCCTAAACAAGGCTTTTAAACATGTAACATAGGCATCTGCGCTACCCATAATTACTAATTTAAATTATATCTAGTATTAGTATTAAGTAGTACAGCGTGTAACGATCTTAGTATTTAAATTATTTGTGAATTATTAAACGCGTACTTATTTTAAATAATTAAAATTTCTTGGGTAGGAATTTGTACGCATTCGTGTGTTCAGGGCTGAAAGAAGTTTCATTTTCAGTTGTATAATAATTTAACGAAAGCAGCTTTTTTGTTGAAACCAGCAAGTAGACCGTGCTTGTGCGATTGAAGACACTACAAACTCCTCATAAAATTAGCGTCAGGCCCTCAAACGAGAACGAATGTGAACTTTCTATTAACATTACAGCATCATCAAAATCCCAGACACCTAAAATCAAAATTAATTAATAATTAAATATCTAATTTACTGATAGCATCACCCAAAGTGCTAACTACACTTGATAACCAACCAGTTATGGTTAGTATGGTCCAAAGAGATTTAATTGCGTTCCACTAAGGTCAGAGGTCCAAGCGATGTTTATTTGGAACGGAGCTACGGTTTACGGTCCATGACTTGTTCTTTTTTAAATTGGAGCGGACGATTTACGTCAACGTATTGGAGATTGTTTTGTGGAATAGAGTTGTACATTGATAAGGGTTATGCTGTACTCGTTTTGTAAAGGCGTAACTAAACGTTATAGTTTTAAGAAGGCGTAAGGAGTTTTGGCGGGAAAGTGAAAAAATTACGTTGTTTATTTTGTATTATTTTTATGACTTGTTATTATTTTGGTGTTCATGTGTAATAATGGTGGATTACTAAAGTATTAATATTTCGTTAATGTTCATAAGTGTTGGAAAATATACAAAATTGAAAAACGTGATTTTTGCTTTTGCTCCAATATTCCAATAGAAGTTCTAATAAAGTCTCTATCACTCTATTACAACTTGAATAGATGTTATTAATAAAATATTCAATTATTTGTGAAAAATATTTATTAATTGACACTGGATAAATGTACAAGATTGCGGAGCCAAAAAAAAAGGTAAACATAACTTGTGTGACGTAGGCCTTATGCCATATTCAAACGAAGTATCTAGCTATGCCATCATCAATTACCGTCAAATAAGACAGTGGTTAAACGCTTGCCTATAGGCGATAAAAATGAAAAAAACATATATCACACATTTAGTTTAACAGTTTCTATATCAGATATTAGTTAATGGTTTTGTTTATTCTGTAACTTGTCACAGGTGATTTAAATCTTAGTTCAATATACTCTTCAGGACGTAACTGTAATTAACCGGAAGATGGAATTAAATGATATAATAGCTTTTTTTATTGAACGCCATCATAACAATGATGAAATGATGATGAAAAATGGCTTTTCTATAATTTTCCAATACCTGTGATACTTCGAGTGTTCATGTGTAATAATGGTGGATTATTAACTGTTAATACTTAGCAAACGTGCATAAGTGTAGGCAAATTATACAAAGTTGAAAAACGAGAATTTCACCTTCGCTCAAAAACTTCAATAGAAGTTCTAGTATAGTTTCTACCACTTTACTAGGACATGACTTGACTATGACTGGACCTTAACTGTTTTACTTAACTTCTAAATAAATAAAACCTTAAAGAAATAACTTGTGTATTAAGATTAGAAGATAAGTACAATCTCATCTCTGATGTAATATTAGATAGATAACATACTTGCTTATACTCTACATTACAGGGCAAATGTCTTTAGTTTATGTTTGACGACCCAGTTGGCGCAGTGGACAGGTCTCCACCCTCTGCACCGTGGGTCTTGGGTTCGATTCCCGGCAGGAGCACAAATTCCTTCTCAAGGGATATATCTGGTTCGTGGTGTATTTGTGTGTGTGATATGTAAATGTTTCCGGCACCCAAGATACAAGTCTTTGAACTTAGTGTGGGGCTGTGAGTGTGAATGCGTTTGTTTAGTCTTATGTTTAACTGTACATGTAATGCATATAAACAAATCAAATAAGTGAATGAGTAATCGAAAGCACAACAACAAAAAACCTACTAAAAAGGGAGTCAGTACTCACAAATATATTTTTTTTGTCATTAAAAAACCGTAGTACTTTTAATTTCTTGAGCAAAAAATATCCTGTAATAATATTTTAGATGCAGAACCCTAAAAATAATCGAGTTTTCGAAAGCACAACAACAAAAAAAAACTACTAAAAGGGAGTCAGTGCTTTACCAAGAACCTTACGCAACCAGACAACAAAAAAGCATGCGTCATATATTTGACCTATTAAACAAGCAAAAACCTTAGAATAGAATACTCACTTCTTTATATTGTGTAGGTACTCGAGATTTGCGTTTTTTATGTCAATTAGTCGGCCACAATATCTATTATCGTTGTTAATGGAAGGAAAAAGCTGAATTATGTTTTTTAGATAGTTGCTTAAGTATAACGAATTGTTATTTGGGATGTACCTATGTTCTGAAGATCGTTGGGGACAGGTTGACATTGGTTGACAAAAGAAAGGTCAGTTAGTAAAGATAATAAAATGCAATGATTAAAAAAAACTATTGCTGACTGTATGTAAGAACATCACTACAGATTCTCTACGCCCTTAACAGCTGGACTGATTTATGTGATTTTTTTGTTGTGTTTGTAATTGTCCGGCAGGGATGGTATGAACGATTTCTTTTTAAATCACCTGGAAACAACTCCCATAAGAAACCAGCGGGTTTGTAGTGGTAAATAATAAAAACGTAATAAAGCTATCAACTCTTTTCAATTTAACTATTAAAGTTTTCGTGAGTTTGCCACATTATCCTACTAATATTATAAATCCGAAAGTTTGTGTGTAAGTGTGTAAGTATGTTTGTTCCCTCTTCACGCATTAACGGGTGAACGGATTTGGATGAAATTTGGAATGTACATAGATTATACCTAGGATTAACACATAGGCTACTTTTTAACTTGATAATAGCGGGCGAAGCCACGGGGCACGGCTAGTACTTTATATAAACGAAACGGCTTGACTCACGATTTAAGGTCGACTCTTGCTACCTAGGTTTCGGGGATGTCCGATCCCCATCGTCATGCGAGTTCACGATGGAAGGTCACGGTGCTCACTCTTTTCAATATCACTTCATCAAGAGTTTTAGGGGCGGGGCTACCTAATATCTTTATTACACGGTCAAACTGTTTTAATTATTTAAAATCACTACTTTTTTAGGAAATTGATCATTCACTTTTTATTTACCACTAGAAAATAGGTACGTTGGACATCATACAATCTTTCGGAATGCACATATTAAGATAACATTTGGTGCGTCTACGAGAAAGTTACATAAAATGTAGTCTCGATATAACTTTTGGGGTGGGAAAAAATTGTATCTATAATGATACCATAAGCAAGAAGAAAAGAAGAAGTGAAGCTATCCTTATAGAAAAGAATATCTTGTATGGAGACTGTAGCCACCTTTGGGATGGATCAGTCATGTATCAGCTTGATGCCAAGCAAGTTGAGTCTAAGTTGCAGAGCCGTTATGGACTTAGGTAGATAGCCTATCGGTATTCTATCGCTTACATTTCGGAGAATGTGCACTCGAATTGCAACAGTTGATTCCTCCATGCTCAATAATTGTTAATAATTATTATTTATATATTAATTATCCATTTTATTCATTGGAATACAAGACGAACGGACAAACGTCATGCGTGATGGTTGATCTACCTCATATCCGCTCAAAGAGTTTTGCTTGTACATTTATCATCCTTACAGCGATGGAGTCGAACTCTCTCTACTTACTATAACTTACTTTTACAGCATAATTTAGGAGTCTTTAAGTCTAGAGTGAATAGAATCTTCAGGTAAGCATACTACATCTTCGGCCGTGTCATCACTTTTCACCAGGTGAGATAGCTACCAAATGCTTACCTATCTGACAAGAAAAAATACTATAAGTGTGGCAAATCTGGCACCACTCGTATATAGTTTGTAAGAACTCTCGCCGACTGTGGAAATATAAATAAAAATTTCCAAACGTATAAATAACCTACTTTTTGGCGTAGTTGGTTAATATGTAAATTTGATAGACTCAAGTCAATATGTAAGGTATACCTTAGTAAAAGTTTTCATACATTATACTTAACTTATAAGTTAAAATGCTAAAGCTGTATATCTTTAAAAATAAGAGAGCTTATTTTAAATTAAGCTTTAGTCATCACTTGATAACTATCCTAGCTCTACGAGAACAAATGTAAACGCTTTCACACTCACAACCCCGCACTAAGTTTGATGACTTGTCAGTCATGGGTGCCGGAAACGTTTACATCACACACAATCACACCTAATACGCTTCTTTAAGCTGCTAAGATAGAAGATAAGCAATACGGTCGGTTGATGGTTAACGTCATGCCCACATTTTTAATTCTATCTATATATATCTGCAGTGGCACACAGATATCTGAATAACACAGAGCCGTAAAGCGTTTTTTCTTTCAAAATCAAAATCGTTTATAACATGGGCCCCAAAGAGGCACTCATGAAAGTTAATGATTCTAGTGTCAGATTAGCAAAATGACAGTCTCTAAAATTGTTATTTTTACCCAGTAATTATATTCTGCTTAGATACATTGGACATTTACTGTTGGGTATATAAATAATAATCGCACACAATTAAGAAATACCATTCCAAAGGTGAAATAAAATTGCTCTATGATAAACTGTTTTCTTATCAGCGCTTCTCTCCTGGTATTGTACAATCAAAATCTATCACACTTAATACTAATATTACAAAGGCAAAAGTTTGTGAGTATGTATGTTTGTTACTTCTTCAAGCTCAAACGGATGGACCTATTTTGACGAAATTTGATATGGTGGTAGCTAACATCCTGGATTAACACAAGCTACTTCTTATCCCGGAATTTCCGCGGGTCTGGGACTTACGCGGGTAAAACCGGGGCGCAGCTAGGTTATTGTAAATCTGATATGTTGTTTATATGTGTCAATAATAATAATGTATGTCAAGTCATTGGACATGGTTGTTAAACAGCTCAGATAGACCAGACAACCACACAAAACAGAATGTCTTGGCAAAAACGACGAGAAGGGGTGACCCCATGGGAAGGACAAAGAAGAAGTATGCAACGAGGTCCCTCTGTATCAGCTGGAAAAAAGTTGGTACGTAGATAATGTTGACCCTGGAAAAGGATATATGCTTTATCGTAATCAAAGCGAGCACAGTGGCGAGGCGTAGGTGGAAAACGTAAAATATTGTTTAGGATTACTTTTTCAAACAAAACATGAGCTACAAAATATTTACAGGTATTTTATTTATTTAA
Source organism: Lomographa bimaculata (assembly GCA_948107665.1). Lineage (NCBI taxonomy): Eukaryota > Metazoa > Arthropoda > Insecta > Lepidoptera > Geometridae > Lomographa > Lomographa bimaculata. The sequence goes on along the minus strand of OX403604.1, from coordinate 6,739,734 downwards.
TTCTTTATTGCACAAAAAGTACAAAAGGTGGACATAATGCTAGGGGCATTCTCTACCAGTCAACCACACATGGTAGATGAAAAGAGGGGTGTAGGCGTGCATCAAAATGGTATAGAGAATGGTATACCTCTATATGTACCTTGAGTCGCGATATGTGTTCAATAAATATGTTAACATTTACCCTAGGATGGATCAGAATCTGAAAAGAACGTCTATTATTAATTAAAAGTTCTTACCTACTCTTACTAAACCTCGATAGTACACTAAGTATACGTAAATAAAAGTGAACTGATGCCCGTGACTTCATCTGCGTTGAAATTGTTTTCATAGGGCTCCTCTACATTTCCAAAGGAAGCTATCCTGCATATCCTCGTTACTTCAGGCTTAGGCTGTTCGTGGTTTTATACATTAAGATAAAATAAGCTAAAAATATTCGAAATTCAAATTTTCTATTTTTATTTATATGTTAATGACTCTCATTACGCAGATTCTCAAAATTATAGCCATCTTGAAAATATATATTACTTACCAGTTTGAATAACCAAAACAATCCAGTTATGGTCTCCCCACGTGTCTACAATATTGTACAAAAACTGGTCAAAAACACTACTGCTTTTGGTGAAAATCAATAATTCACACCTAGTTCACACTTCGAGTCAAAATTCACGCCCTTGTAACCACTAAAGGAAAATCAACCAAACCTAGAGAACCGTTTAGCACTGAAATCGGAACACTGTAAGCAAATATGCGGGTAGTTCGAAATGTCACAACAGAGTTCGAAACTGTCAACACGTTCTGAATTCAAAAGTTTAGAGAATTTAGTTATGTTAAGTCAATTCAAACTGGCTGATCATCCGTTCCATTTTTAAGAAAAAAGTTTAGGGCTCACGGTTCAAATTCTTATTTGAATTCGGAACTGTCAACGCGATTTTGACAGGTCGCGTGTCCGGGCACGCGCGAGTCGTGTGAGCGTGCTATGCGCGCGGGCATCGACGCCACACTGCGTTCGCGCGCTTTTCGACCTATGAAACCTTCGCCCGCAGCCTCCGACTCTCTATAGGATGTATTAGAATAGAACTGTCGATTATTTTAAAAGATTTTCTCACGCCAAGGACTAGCGCCGATATGTAGATCTGTTGACGGCGTAGCAGTTCAAAGCATCGTCGATGACTGATGTTGATGACTCGACTTAAGCGCCTTTTTTAATTTTGACGGGTGTTAGGAGTTGGTTTATTTTTTAAGCGGGATTATTCTGATTCTATGAGCTGTCGGTTATGGACCGTGGTGAATCGTCTTTTTGTGGTTCGTGTGTGAGATCAGATGAAAGTGAAACTTTGAGTACAATAAAAAACCTTTAGTACAAAGTAATCCAAGTTTAGCACGATTTTGGACAACTTTTTTCGTGTGAACAAAAATTTTCTGGCAAAGAAGGTTTTATAATTTACAATTGAAAGTAATAAGTGTGACATTTATTTTGTACAATTAATTGTATCTACTTATTTACTTTTTTCTTTTTATTTAAATTGACAAACAATGGTTAAATTATCAACTAATTGTTCGTAGTAGAAAAGACATCAACGCGCGACACTCATAGAGAATTTTTTTATCAAACCCGTCCACATTTTAAAATGTAGAACAATATAAAAAAAAAATTTGTTATTCCATTTACGGTATATTTTTGCGACAACAAAAGAAAAAGTAAGGCGCATATCATACACAATTTACATAAGGTACGTCTCTACAAAAATCACACCTCATGGAAATTAGACGCCTGATAATAAATAGCCTTGATAATTTACAAGGCTTGCATCACAAGCTGTCAACATACAGTGAAAAAAAATGAGAGAACGAGACGAAAGTATTTCTCTCGAAGCGCCGCGTTGTCGCTTCAACTTTAAATACAACAGCCGTCATGGATCACTGCGAAACTCGGCCCATAACCAAACAACGCTGACGGACTACATCTATCTCTTTCTTACACGCAAGTTTTCCGCTACAAAAATAACTAGAAAAGGATAGAAGGTGTAATGTTTTTTAAAGTGAATTGTGGTGGTTTTTTGTGAAATATAGATCAACTTTAAAATAATGTGTCGTTGACCTCAGTTCCGGTTGATGGGAGCAAAATGCTGAAATATGAAAAAACTTAACGCAATACGTTTTTACGAAAGATGTTTACTATGTTTTTATAAAAGAGCTTTATTTGAATTAGACATGGAGATATTTGTTATAATTTATTATACTAAATAAGAATAAAGTCTGTTAATGGTACCGCCAAAAACCTGTTTTTCTTTTAATTTTGGCTTCGCAATCTTGTGCATCTAGCCACTGGTGAGTCAAGCTCCAGTCATAGTCAGGTCATGTTCTAATAAATTGGTAGAAAACTTAGTAAAACTTTTATTGGAAGTTTGGGGCGTAAATGAAAATCGGGCGAGCTTTTAAACTCCGTATGACGTAAATACTCGAAGAATCACTAGTTTTGGAAAATAATACAAAATCGACATAGCCATTTTTTTATTTTCGCGCCAAAACACAGCTGAATTTGACATTGTCATTTTTTGCTTTCGCGGCAATACTCCTGTTATAAACTTTGGAACACGGCCATTTATGTCTCTACTATATACAAAGCATGTATCTTTGCATGATTTTGTGTGTTTTTAATAGAGTGCATTATGTAGGTATGGCTTGTATACGCATTCTTAAAAAAACAATAACGACACATTCAAATAATTTTAATGAGAGCCATGCTTAAAAATTCTGACTTCACCGCTTTATCTTCGGAACTTTGATCAGATTAAATGTATTAAACACGTATTATTGACGATTACTCAAAAACTACTGATCAGATCTTGATCAAATTTAAATGGGACCAATCAGAAACCAACAGCTTTCAAACGAAAAACAAATTTCTATGTCGGTTCACCTTGAAAGATGTTATGAGGTAACACACATTAAAAAAATACAGTCAAATTGAGTACCTCCTCCTTTTTGTAAATTCGGTAGAAAAAAAAATGATACGAAGGTATCATGTTAGTTTTTGTCAAAAAATACCAAATACTTGCACTTCTTTCTAGAATGAGGAGTAATTCTAGAGAAAAGTGCACGTTTTTGGTATTTTTTACAGTCGCAGCCTTACTTTAAGTACAATGACTTGTTTCGTGGGTGCTGGCAACATTTACACACAGACACACCAAGAACCATAAACACAACATTTCCCTTGAGGAGAAAACTTGTGTTCCCACCGAAAATTGAACCCGATACATGCTGCGAAGGCGAACTTGCACCGAATTAAGCTAACGAGCAGTTTCATGGCATGACCAATGTGAAAAACAAAAAAAGATTCCACATCCTACTAATCCTACTAATATTATAAATCCGAAAGTTTGTGTTTAAGTGTGTATGCTTGTTCCTTTTTCGCTAAACAGATTTGGATGAAATTTGGAAAGTACATAGCATATACCTATATTTTAACACATAGGCTACTTTTTAACTTGATAATAGCGGGAGAAGCCGCGGGGCACGGCTAATTGGCTTATTAATGACGGAGTTCTGAAGGCACACATTATTGTATAAAAATACCATCGAATTGGGAATTTCGTTCATTTTTCAAGTTGGTTAAAAGTAAAACTGATAAAAAATAATTTGGGAATTGGTGTGAACATGTAACTTGTAAAGATAATCTTGTAATTAAATTTTTTTTCCTTTTAATTTTGGCACCGCAATATTGTGCATTTAGCCATTGTTAAGTGATAAAATATTTCAGATGTATAGACTTTTCATATTAGAAGTCCTAGTCACAAGTTACAGTCAAAGTAAATTAAAAGAGTCCAGTCGTAGTCAAGTCATATGGCATGACGATGGAAATGGTGGAATTGATGGAAAATGGTAGAAACTTTTCTAGAAATTCTATTGGAGTTTTGGAGCGAAAGCGAATATCACGTTATTCAACTTTGTATGATTTGCCTTCACTTATACATTAATACTCGAAGAATCGCAAGTTTTGGAAAGTAATACAAATTCGATAACGCCATTTTTTTTACTTTCGCGCCAAAACACAGCTGACATTGACATTGACATTAGTTAAATTGACATAAATTGAGAAGTCAACATTCAAAAAGTTTCTACTCTCTAAAAAGTTACCAAGCTTAGACCTTTTAAGAGGTCACACAATTTTAACCATCCTCGGTACGTGAGGAATCTAAAGCGCGCGGTCACACTCCACTTGAGCCCAGAAATGTGTTCCACTAAAGGCTCTGTTTAATTCATTTCACGGGTTTTTGAACGAACTTTTTACCGATGATGGTTTAATTGACGTAATTTTTGGAATGTTTGGAACGTTGCTTTGCTTCTTTGGAGAGATTTGTGGCCATATGAGATGTTCTTGGATGAAATGATTGCAGCAGAAAATAAGCAATAAAAATGGGCACTTATTTTCTTAAATTACCTGTAAGTTCTGTGTTTCTTTTGCTGTATAAATTTAAAAAAGATAAAGATAAAAAGTTATTTATTGAATAAGAGCAGTGTTTGGTACATTTTGATTTAGGATACAATATTTATGTGAAGTACGATTACATAGGTACAAGTATATAGTACTAGTAATGTACCTATGTGATGTTTTTTTTTTCGTATAATTTTGGCTTCGCAATCTAATGCATTTAGCCAGAGTCAAATAATAATATATTTCAAGCGTATTTTATACTAAAAGTACAAGTCACAGTCAAAGTCAAGTAAAACAGTCAAGGTACAGGTCAAAGTCCAGTCATGCCCTAGTAAAGTGGTAGAAACTTTACTAGAACTTCTGTTGTAGTTTTAGAACGAAGGCGAAAGTCGCGTTTATTCAAAATTTTATGACTTGCCTACACTTATGCACGTTTACTAAGTAGAAATGGTTAATAATCCACCATTATTATACATTAACACTCGAAGAATCACAGGTTTTGGAATATTATACAATATTAACAACGCCATTTTTTCACTTTCGCGGCAAAAGTCTAAGTGATGTTTATTTATGTAGTATATTTTAGGTCAAGGTTTAAAAAAAAAAACACTTAATCAAGTTATTTATATCGTTTCATTTTTTTCACCTAAATTTTATTAAATTCTATACATTAAATATGCTTCGAATATTTTCAAAAATTTGTGCGAATATAAATTATATAAAAAACTTCATAACGGCTTTGTAATAAGTTAACCAACTTTTAATTGATGAGCTTTCAAAATTAGAAATGGCTAAGAAAACCTAATAGCCTAATAACTTAGATGATTTTTAAATACCTATTCAATGGTACTCAACTTATGATATTGTTGACATTTTTTTTTACAATATATTATGGTATTTAATTGTCTCTATATTGAATTTTGATTTCTGCCATGTCTCAAGTAGCTCTCGCAACATTAAAACAAATCGAAAGCTTTAGGAATAATTAAAATCTACGAACCCGTTTGGTCTCTAGAACGCCACAAAGAAAAAACATAGATTTTTAAACTGTTAGTTGGCTTATTTGAGTGCACGTACGTCTTCTAAGCAGGTATCGGGTTCGATTACCGGTAGAACCTCAAGTTTTCTCCTCAAGGGAAATTTGTGTATCTGGTTCTGGGTGTGACTGTATTTGTGATGTGAATGTTTTCGACACCCACAACAATTATCGAACTTAATGTGAGGCTGTGAGTGTGAAAGTGTTTATGTTTACATACATACGCTTATAAATACATTACCCACCTTTGTCTCACGCAGTCGGGTTTTTTTATGCTCGAAAGACAAGCTTTTGACCACTATCTCATCTGATTGTGATATCATCTCATCGATAAGCAAGCATTTGACCACTATCTCACCTGGTAGAAAGTGATGATGCAGCCGAAGATGTAGTATGTTTGCCTAGATGACACCTATAAAAATAAAACAATAGCTTCGCCATATCTTTCTCCATTCCAACGTAACTTCATACATCCATATAAATCCAATGGCATTATTTAGCCCCATTTCCCCTAGCCGGGAATCTTGGCTGCAGTAAATCAGCTCGAAGCACGAAGCTACAAATTACGCCCCATATCGTTGTATTCGCCAGTGATATGGTATCGGTTGCTATGGCAACATACTGTGGGAAGCTGGGGTCGTTGTGATCTGACCCTGCAACTTAACACAGGTTGCACTGTTATTACGTTTTTGTTACTCGACTACGGCGATTTTGTGATTTTAGCACCGTATGTGTATGTATGTCGAAATATCCTCGATACACCCAGGTTAACTGGAAGAAAATGCTTTGTAGCATTAAGTTCGCCTATGTACCTACAATACTGTTTGTGCAATTAAGATTTTTTTATTTAGCTTTCTATCTATGTTAGTTAATACAAACTAATAAAACCAACTCCAAACTAAAAAATCGATTGTAAAGTGATGGGTGTTATAGGATAGTATGAACTGCCCGGTAGCTAAGTTGGATGGGCGTTCGCCTTCTAAGTATGGGTATCAGGTTCGATTCCCGGCGGGAACACAACCTTTCTCCCCAAGGAAAGTTTGTGGTTCTGGTTGTGATTGTCTGTGTGATGTGAATGTTTTCGGCACCCACGACACAAGTCATCAAACTTAGTGTGGGGCTGTGAGTGTGAAAGCGCTTATTATTATTATTAAATAGGATTTTTACTATTTAAAAAATAGCGTTCATGGTTTTTTTAAATGTTATTTATCCGAAACTAGTCGACTACAAAGTAAGTCGAAATTTACGTGTCTTAAGCCGAATATAACATTGAAACATTCATGGTTTTTTTACAAAATAATACAAAAAAATACATAAGCCATCGCCGTGGGTATTAAATGAAAGGGCTCGTAAATATCATTAAGAATCATTATGATACGGGTATAAAGAATAACGTAAAAATTTTTTTTTTATTATAAAGAGTAATTTAAAACTATGGTAGTCTGATTTTAGTATTCAAACTTTTTTCTTGCCATGCTATATAGGCAAGCATTTGATTGTATACTATCTCACCTGATGAAAGGTGTAGCCTACCTGACATAGACCCGTTCTAAAACTAAACTTCATTTGATGTTTATTTTTGCTATGTTACTGAGAGCAAGTCACTCGCCTGATGGTGCCCATTACTGTTTAGTGGTACTAAAAGTTTTGAACTTATATAGTTCGAACTCTTGCGCGGCAAGCACTGCGGTCGTCACTCTGAGATATAAGATATTAATTTCACTTGATAAACGACTTTTTTGTTTTGAAGCGCCCTTTCAAAATATTCTATTTCACTTATATTATTCACACTAGAATTGAAGACGCCCAGATTTATACCTTTTAGCGAACAAAGACGCAGGCAATGAGTTCCATTTCTTCGCTGTACGCTGAACGTAGAAGCGCAACGAATCGAGCGAATTAATAGGTATGGCAACCAAAAATAGACGACATCTGAAAATTTGTCTTGTTGATAGATGGTAAAAAGAGCATGGAGGAGGTAACGCACGTACTAAGATTGTAAACCAAAACGATCAAACGGAGTGTGTTAGTTTGGAACGAACAACTATAGTTGTATCTATTTACGTTATATTTATATGATAGATAGGTATATCTTATACAATTAAACTAGCAATTCTTGTATAATATATATGTGTAATCAGGATCTCGGAAATGGCTCCAACGATTTTCATGAAAGTTACAGATTAGTTCCAGGTCCAAAAAATGCTCGGTTCCCAAACGGCATTTAAAAAACCGGGTGTAAGAAACTATCAGCGCCATCTATTACGCCATGATCGATGTAAAAAACTGTTTCTACTCGACACTAGATGGAGCTTTCTGAGGCTACAAATTCGAACACATTCTACCAAAAACAAAAAACCGAGCAAAACTCGGTCATCCGGATAGTTTATATATTATACTAGCTGTTCCCGGTAAGTCATATAACAATGTCACGTTTAGAAAAATGTTTCACCTCTTTCACGTTTGTGGTCGCCTAGTATTTCAATACCATACTAAAAACTTTTTGGATGTTTTTCATACAAAAATACTAAAATCACGATAAAAATGCACTCCGGGAGTACCGGCAGAAGTAAAAACTTGAACATTAACGTTGTAATTTTGTAAACAGCAGGAGCAGGCATACATTTTTGCCGCGCGGTAGAAAGAGAGGGGGCTATTACTTCCTCTCCTCCCTTCGTCTTACGAATTTTCCATCAAGACACGAGTTTAAAAATTTTAACCCATCCCAAAACAAGTGCACAACGCCGCTAAAGAAGTTTTCACTTCAAAAATCAAAATCGGTCCAGTCGTTTCGGGGGAGTTCGACCACAAACACCGTGACACGAGGTTTTTATGTAAAAGAAGTTTATGGGTGTTCGCTGTTTTCTGTTGCGTGACGATTGTATTATTTACTTATTAAAAGTGTATCTTAGAAAGCAAACTGTAATTACATTATAATAAAGTACGTATTGTAATGATAAGTTAAGGCTTTGTAACTTTAGCAGCAATTTTTTTCATCAAACGCACGAACTGTCAAAAGCGCACAGCATTTACAACATTAACGTTGAGTTTTCTTAATTTTTTCTAATTTCTGCGCAATTTGTTTTTTCAAAATAACATTCTACAAAGTATTAGAAAACTTAAATTAAACGCAAGCAAAGCTTAAAAAAACCGACTTCGCCTTCGGAACCTTGATCAGATTCAACGTATTAAACTTGCATATTGACAATTACTTAAAAACTAGTGATCAAATCTTGACGAAGTTTAAATGGGGCCACATGGAAAGCACCAGCTTTCAAATAAAAAAATAATCATCAAAATCGGCGTACAAAGAAAGAAGTTATGAGGTAACTTTTCAAGTCGATTGAAAACGAAAACATCGTCAATGTAGTTCACAAATTACGCATTATTGAGAATAACTCAAAAACTACTAGTCAGATTTTGATCAAATTTAAATGGGACCAATTGGAAACCATCATCTGAAAGTTGTTCTTTAGTTACGGCGTGACCAAGGTAAGTAGGGATAATTTTTTTGGTATATTATTAAATAGAGTGTATGCATCACGAACAAGCCTGCGAATTTACAAAATAGCACTTTAATGTAAGGAAATGTTCTCTCAGGCCGTTTAAAGTTTCAATAGACATGTTGTTTGGGGTTAACAATGTTAGTCGCGCCTTCTGCGACCTCCAATACTAAGTGACTAGCGCCACGTCTCCTTAGCGCTACACACGGTTACAGAGTATAATGAACATGTATTTGAACATCAAATGAGTCAATGCCGGAGAATTTATCCTCATTTCGGTAAATTTTCTGGGAAATAATAACGTTTTTGAGCAGCAAATGTGTCATTGCTGGGGATTTTTTCCGTGATTTGGTAAATATTTTCAGGGAAATTATGCATAACAAACGAAGCAAAAACACCGCTTCATATAGTAATTAGTAAGTTCGTAAGATCTAACGAAATTTTTTTATATTTCTGAGGTTTTGATAGTGCCATTTATGATGAATAGTTCTGAAATATAAAAAAATACTACAAAAATATTCATTATTATATTTCTTAGTAAAAATCACTTATATGTAGTTAATTAAAAAAAAAAATGGTTGTCTGTAAAGTCGGTTTACGGACGATTATTTTACGTGATAACGTCATAAGACAAACGCTTAGGCTTAGGCCGATCGTGCCTCTCTATCGCTTGTTCCGCGCTCTCGCATGCACGCTCAGGCTCAGGCGGAACGTGAACTTTTTCGTGTGTGCAGCCGGTGTTCATCGATTTATAAGACGTTATTACGTCAAAAAATATATCTTGAAATAGTGAAGACCGCACTAGTTTAAAGGCTAGACAAAAATACATCGTCATTAATCTTCGTAATGCTTGATGATTTCCTTCATCATTGTACAACCGCATTTGACCGCTATCTCACCTGATAGAAAGTCACGATGCGGCCGAAGATGGAACATGATTGCCTAGAAGTTACCTATTCACTCTAGACTTTATAACACGTAGATTGTAGCGTTCAGAGAAGAAAGAACTTACCTTATCTATCTAGTGTTGCCTATTGTTACACTTTTATAAATATTGTGCTATTTTTATTCTTTGTTATTTAAGGTGTTCAATAAAGAGTATTTCTATCTATCTACCTATCTAGCTTAAGATCAACATTATTATACTACTGTCCAGTTTGTTTGTTAAATTGAATCCTGTTCTCCTTTGACATGATAGCGAGAATTAGATGCGAGCAAGAACGAGCTTGTTGTAATAAATAATGGTCCGTATATAACCTAACGACTATCCTCGGTCCGTCAATTCTAGTATCGTAGGTTGTTCTTAGGATCAGGTTAATATCAGTAATTTAGCTTGATCGAGACTACAGATATGCATGGACTGAGATAAATGAAATAACTACGACCCATGTGTTGTCGTGGGTTATGAGTTTGGGTAGCATTTTGGTTAAAGAATTTTTTATAATAGGTAATCAAATTTTACTCGTATTATTTTAATAACCAGATACTTTCCCGTTTAAATCCCATGGTTCTACAATAAGTACTATAATTGAAACGCAAGAAAGCTGAAAAAAGCCGACTTCACCGCTTATATTTTGGTTTTGGATTGATCGATTTAGAAATGTTTATAAGATCACTTCTGAACTGTAACCTGCTAAACAAAAAAAATCATCTCATCAATATCGTTTCCAAATTGACGGAATTATCGCGTAACATCCATACAGAATAAACATGCAGTCGAATTCAGAACCTCCTTTTTTGAAGTCGGGTGAAAATACATAGAAATAAATAGTAATTTATGTATATATATTTTGCGATGTCGATTATAGTAGATATCTCAGTTTTGCTTCAATATTCATCATGCGTACCGCAAAGGAACGGTATTCCTTGTCCAAGTCTGTGTTTCCCGATAGGTATAATCAGGGAGTCTTCAAATCACGAGTGAACAGGTATCTTCTTGGCAAACGTGCTTCATCGTCGACCGCATCTTCACTTTTTTGCCTATCATAGATAAAACATTATTAAACGCAAGCAAAGCTTAAAAAAACCGACTTCACCGCTTTAATTTCGGAACCTTGATCAAATTCAATGTATGAAACACGTACTATTGACGATTACTCAAAAACTACTGATCAGATCTTGACCAAATTTAAATGGGACCAATGGGAGAGTACCAGCTTTTAAACAAAAATAATTTTAAAATCGGTTCACGTGGAAAGAAGATATGAGGCAACATACTTAAAAAATACAATCGAATTGAGTACCTCTTCCTTTTTTGTGAAGTCGGTAGAAAATATTTCAGACCCAGAGCATTCAACATCTTACTTAAATGTTGAATGCGTTGGTCATCAATCAATCACAACAAAACCCATACCTACTTGAATATTACCGTGGGTTATTATGATTACTTAAAACAAACGCATTCACACTCACAGCCCCACACTAAGTTCAAAGACTTGTACCGTGGGTGGCGGAAACATTAACATCACACACACACATTACACCCAGAACCAGAAGCACAAATATCCCTTGGGATGGAATTTGTGCTCCTGCCGGGAATCGAACCCAGGACCCACGGCGCAGAGGGCGGACACCTGTCCACTGCGCCAACTGAGTCGTCGACTTATATGTTGAATGCTCTCATTCAGAAATGACTATATTTATTTAATCCTTCTGTAGTCTGTGGGCCTTAGTTAGAAGGCTAAGCATTGTAGCATTGCTACACTTGTGTGTATCTTATGTGTTTCTGGCACCCACGACATAAGAAGTCATCGAACTTAGCGAGGGCTGTGAGTGTGAAAGCGTTTTAAAATAAAAACTGATATTAGTACCAGTTTTTATTGTGAAAAGTTATTTTTTTATATACCTAAGTAAATAAAAATAAATACTTTCCAATAAAATGTAGAGACAACCAACGCACAGTAAGTTATTTTACATCCAATCCAATATCCCATAAAGTAATCGGGTAATATCAGAACGGGCGCATTACGCGCAGGATTGTTTTATCCGCACAAAGGCATTCGATGCGCACGCGCACCAATAAAACATATGAGTATGGTTAGTGCAGGGCGAAGGTACACAATTTGGGATGTTGATATCGATATCGATACTCGAAGAACATTTACATCGCAAAATTCTCTGTTTGCGCTCTGTTTTCGAATCTGTTTACGGATAGTGTCTTTTTGTATTTAATAAATTAAAGAACGTAAAGTTATTTATTACATAAAAGTTGTACACGACATACTTTATTACATACAAGTTCAATAGTTGCCCTACACTCCGGCAAGCCTCTCTCATGGGGTCCTTCCTCGTGTCGGCCATCACTACGTTAGCAAATTTATTGTATCTTTATTTATGAAAAGAGCAATAAAACCAGCTAAAACGTTAATAATTAAATAACAAGCAAACCGACTTCACCGATCTTCGGAACCTTGATCAGATTAAATGTGTTAAACACGCATTATTGACGATAACTCAAAAACTACTGATCAGATCTTGATCGTATTTAAATGAAACCAACGGGAAAGCACCAGCTTTCAAATGAAATAAAAAAACAAAATCGGTTCACCCTTAAAGAAGATATACATAAAAAATAATACAGTCTAATTGAGAACCTACTCCGTTTTTGTGAATTCGGTTAAAAATAAACTAAATACTAAAACTTAAATGAGTTAAGCAGTAAGTAAGTTAACGTAGTTAAGTAAAAGTTCCGAGGTTTTCTTTTGTTCACCCGCAGATCATATTTTTTTATGTTTTTTTTTAATCTAAACCATTCTTGTATCCACCTCAATACATACAAAAAAGTTCTTCAAAATCAGTCTAGCCGTTTAGGAGGAGTTTAGTCTCATGCAAACGTACAGAATAATCATATTTATAAAGATAGGTATCTTCTCGGCAGACATAATACATCTTCGGTCGTATCGTCAAAAACATGACATCAAAGTCAAATGCATGTTTTTAGTGTATACAATATAGCGGCACGGAAAGGTAGATATTTTTATAAAATAATCGTAATCATCTTGTTGATCCAAAATTCAAATTTAAAATATTATGTTTTCCAACCAGGTCTTCAAGAAAGGCTACGTTAAGAGTACGGCTATAAAATAGAATAAATAGTTAGGCCAAATAAATAAATATATTATACATATTGTGTTGTATCGTATGTATATCGTTGCTAATCATAATTTTGCTACATCTTAATTTTTTTATGAACACCAGAAACATCACTAATTATTTAGTTCTATTTCTACCTTCAACTCTTCAAGTGCTGGGTTAAATCCCTGGGTGACATATGAAAAAATGCGATTTTGCGTTACTGGGTCAGATTGTAGTGTGTCCTGCAATATAAGTCTTCAAACTTAATGCAGAGTTGTAAATTTGAAAGTGTTTGTTTTGACATTGATATAAATGCTTCTTTTTTAACATCGACAGCAAGATTTAATCATAATATTTTCTTAGTCGTTCAAAGTAGTTTTGAAACACATGACAATAAATAAAAGATGATTAGCAAATGTCGATACATTTACGTCCATCACTAGCTTATCGAATCGCGCATAGCGGCGCGTACGCAGGAATCTCGCGTTACGCAGACTATCCCACTTTCCATTTCCTCCCTGTATGCCTTTTGTGTAAAATGTACCAGTATATTTAGATAGAGCATATCGAAATTTACTCTATTAAAATTAAAGTTAAAAAACGCTGCACAGGATTTTTTTAGTTAGTTCTAGTACTCTAAGCTAGGTCCCGTAAACTATGACTTTTTACCGACTTCCCAAAAAAGAAGGAGGTATTCAAGTCGACTTCGTTTTTTTTGTGTGTGTTACCTCATAACTTCCCTCCACTTGAGCCGATTTCGAAAATTTTTGTTTTAGTTTGAAAGATGTTGCTTTTTAATTGGTCCTATTAAAATTTGATCAAGATCAGATCAGTAATTCTTGAAATATCGTCAATAATGTCTATTTTATGACGAATAATGCGTACTTTGACGATTTTCTCGTTTACCCGACTTCAAAAGCTACCTCATAACTTCTTTCGTTGTGAGCCGATTTTGATGATTCTTTTTTATTTTAAAGCTGGTGCTTTTTATGTTGTCCCATTGCAATTTGATCAAGGTCTGATCTCTAGTTTTTGAGTTATAGTCAATAATGCGTGTTTATACATCAAATCTGATCGAGGTTCCGATGATAAAGCGGTGAAGTCGGTTTTTTTAAGCTTTGCTTGTGTTTAATTATATAGTACATAGATATATGACGTAAACAATAACAACATAACATTTTTCTTATGTCGATAATAAGGCGAAGATTTACTATTAGGTACTAAAAACAGTAAAATGTTCATCTTGTGTAATGTGACGTTAACTATGTTTTATATAGACTATAGATATAGATATGTAGATGACTATAATCCAGCTTGTGATTGTGTGTGTGTTGTGAATATTTCTGGCACCCTCGACACAAGTCATCCAACTTAGTGTGGAGCTTAGAGTTTGAAAGCGTTATGCAATGTTTATGTTCTGTTTATGTTTAGGTAAATAATTAACAAGCTTGTGAAAACAGAATACCTAATTACCATCGCACAGCTGCTCAGACAGAATCAAATAAAAGACATTCAAAGAATTCTTACTCAGTAACGGTCTGATCACCTATTTTACCCTTTTAACATTGACCGTCCTTTTTACGCTTCTAATAACCAAATTGTTCTGATCTCTACCGTTTGAAACTTTCTATACAGAATGTTAAAATGGTAAAGCTCAAGTTTGATTGGTTTTTCCTGAGACCACGTAATGCTCGCGTTGCATCGATTTACTTAGGTACGCGAGGGTATGAATGGAATTTCGGTAGTTGTGTTCTTTGATGTTTTTAGTAGAATGTTCGGGTAATATAAAAAAAATGCATTTTTTGTAATTTTTGGATGTCTATAGTTATAACTACGGATCAGCTTTTAAATGTATCAATTTTAAATAATCAATATACAAATTTAACTAAACTACTTACCTAATACAATAAATAAACGCAAGCAAAGCTTGAAAACACCGACTTCACCGCTTTATCTTCGGAACCTTGATCAGATTTAACGCATTAAACATGCATTATTGACAATAACTCTAAAAATGTGATCAGATCTTGACCAAATTGGTCGGCAGTGTGCCCAAAATGCTGAATGCGCTACCTCGTTGTACAGCGAGACTTAATTGCTGAGCAAAATACAATCCAGTATTTTGGTCACGTGTCGACTCTTTCAGTCTCCCAATCTTTATAAATTTCAAGAGCACCTGGTCTCCATGGGCCCTTTTCTACTCTAAATGGCACAAATACGTAACCTCTGTCGAGGTTTGAATATTTTCGCCGTTTTGAGGATTTCGACCCAGTTGGCGCAGTGGACAGGTGTCCGCCCTCTGCGCCGTGAGTCCTGGGTTAAATTCCCGGCAGTAGCACAAATTCAAGGGATGTTTGTGATTCTGGTTCTGGGTGTAATATGTGTGTGTGATGTGAATTTTTCCGGCACCCACTATACGAGTCTTTGAACTTAGTGAGGGGGCTGTGACTTTCACACTCACAGCCCCCTCACTAAGTTCAAAGACTCGTATAGTGGGTGCCGGAAAAATTTTGTTATTTGTTTGTTTGTTCAGCTGCGGTAGCAGCGCCACTGGCCTGTTGCGATAATGTTGAAAGAGTACTCATTATTTCTAATCATATTAATTCTTAGACATGTAGATATTGTATGGTCCCTATATAGGTCAGAGTAACCTATATTGGACCGTTTTTGTCATTAAAGCTAAAATCAAACCTATTCAAGTTACAAATAATCTTAGTATGGTATTCTGTATTCTTAGCAAATAATTTAACTTAGTCACAATACAGTAGCACTTAGTTCAGTAGCTTTATAATAACAATGATTTAACATAACGTTTGTTACAACAATACATTTTCACGTTTAAACCCTTTTTAACCGACTTCAAAAGGAGAAGTTCTATGTTCGACTGTATGTATTTTTTTTATGTATGTTTACCAATTTCTCCCCCATTTGTGAACCGACTCTCAAAAATGTTTTTTTGTTTAGTAGATTAAATACTTCAGAGGTGGTCCCATATAAATTTTATCGAAATCGATCAAGCCAAAACCAAAATATAATCGGTGAAGTCGGTTTTTTTAAGCTTTTCTTACGTTAAAATTATACTCTATTAAGTTAAGTACTCTCCGGTTATCGAATACTGAATTTTGGATGACGTTATTTAAATGCATAAAAGCAACGTCTTGTAAATGGATAAAACCAACGTCTTTTAAATGCATAAAGTCATTTCTTTTTTCCTACTAACTGTCCGTTGATTTAATTGAGTGACCGTTTGCCTTCTAAGCTGGGGTATCGGGTTCGATTCCCGGCGGGAACACAAGTTTTCTGCCCAAGGAAGATTTATGTTTCTGGTTCTGGTTGTAATTGTGTATGTGATGTGAATGTTTCCGGCACCCACGACACAAGTCACATATAATATAACCATATTTGACACAAGTTATAGTATTTATTGCGGGGCAGTGAGTGTGAAAGCGTTCATGTTTTATGTTTTTATTAAAGGAATAAGGGATGTTATAGGATGACTTCAGGCGGCCTGAAAATTCGGACACTAGGACTGCCCACTAGTCTGTACGTCAAGCAAGCAAGCATTGTGCTCTGCAATTTGGTAAGTTAAACGTCATAATTACATCATTTATCGTTAATCCAAACATGAGGCTTTCCAGGAGCATAAGATGGTTGATAAATTCCGCTTCCTTTTCAGCGGAGAATACTGTCGGTCTTCTTTTATGTGTGACATCGTTAATGGGTAACATTATTCAGTTGTTGACGTTAAATTGTGTGTGTCTGATGTGAATATTTCCGTCACCCACGCTACAAGTCATCGAACTATGTGTGGGGCTGTGAGTGTGAAAGCGTTTATGTTTATGTTGCTTTTAGTACTTGGTGCTGTTTAGAGATTCTATTAATGCGTTCCATATCTTTATTACTCCATTTGTATTATACTTTTTTTCTCTTACCTATCAGTCGCCATCTATAATACCAAAAAAACATTATCATAGTTATTATTAAGATATTGTATAATTTGGGCTGGCCATGTATCAAGATACAGCGACTAAAAATGGACAGCAGAAGCGACGAGATGGAAACAGAAAGGAATGGATTGAATGAGCTTAAGACAGAGAAAACTGGATTAAACTGTAGCTGGAGGCATGTACCCAAATAGGGGTTTGTATCCAAGATAATTAAACGCAAGCAAAGCTTAAAAAAAACGATTTCACCGCTTTATCTTCGGAAACTTGATCAGATTTAATGTATTAAACACGCATTATTGGGACCACATAAAAAGTACTAGCTTTTAAATAAAAAGAAAATCATCAAAATCGGCTCACAACGAAAGAAGTTATGAGGTAACTTTTGAAGTCGGGTAAACGAGAACATCGTCAAAGTAGTCCATAAAATATGCATTATTGACGATATTTCAAGAACTACTGATCAGATCTTGATCAAATTAAAATGGGACCAATAAGAAAGCAACATCTTTCAAACTAAAAAAAATATCGAAATCGGCTCACGTGGAGAGAAGTTATGAGGAAACACACATAAAAAAAACGACTTGAGTACCTTCTCCTTTTTTGGGAAGTCGGTAAAAAATAAATATGAATCCACACAGAATATTATAGTATAACTAGCCGTGCCCCGCGGCTAAAAAGTAGCTTATGTGTTAATCCTAGGTATAACCTAAGTACATTCCAAATTTCATCCACATCCGTTCAGCCGTTAACGCGCGAAGAGGGAACAAATAATTATACTAACACACTTGCACACTTACACACTTACAAACAAAATTTCGGATTTATAATATTAGTAGCAAGTAGGATAGGATAGTAGGATAAAGTGTAATATAAAAAGTGTTTAAAAGTAGTGCAAAGTTAATAGTGAACATTCATATATATTATAATATACATAAATTGTAAAAATTTGGTGATGGGAAATAAAAAGCTTAACACGACAATTCAGTAAATTACGCTTTG
Organism: Lomographa bimaculata; assembly: GCA_948107665.1. NCBI lineage: Eukaryota > Metazoa > Arthropoda > Insecta > Lepidoptera > Geometridae > Lomographa > Lomographa bimaculata. The sequence goes on along the minus strand of OX403604.1, from coordinate 6,721,740 downwards.
GCAGTAGAGTTATTAACTTTTATGAGTGCCTCTTTGGGGCCCATGTGAATGAACGATTTTGACGCGTGTTTAATCAGTTTAAAAGTATATGAAGACCCAACGTAAACATTAACACAGTTCCATCCAACCCGGGACCGATCCAACCTCGTTATGAGCCTAATGAGTACCTCGCCACTTCATTAGTTGTGCAAAAACAACTCCTGCGCACCATGCATCTTGTATGAGACACCCGGCGGGCGCGCGTTATTCTGGGGCTCGGATTTATATTACTTTAGCTGTGTCCCGCGGCTGGGCCCGCTATTATCAAGTTAAAAAGCCGATGTGTTAAGACCAGGTATAAGCTACGTACATTCCAAGTTTTATTAAAATCCGTTCTGCCGTTAAAGCGTGAAGAGGGAACAAATTTAATATACTTACACACTTACTCATTTACACACAAATTTTAGGATTTATAATGGTTTACTCGCAGAAGTCGAGTAAACCATACTCGCAGAACGTCCCATTCGCATTCGGTCACGCAGTTGCAAAACGTCTCATTCGCAGAATGTCCCATTCTCAATCGGTCCCATTCGCAGTACTTCCCATTCTCAAACTGTCCCATTCGCAGTCTGTCCCATTCGAAAAATGTCCCATGCATACATCACATTATTAACAATAATAAAAATTAACCTTTTCTTTATTGAATGGTAATCACAACACAATAATAATATTATTAGCAGGATGCTACTATGCTACTAGCTGCGGCTCGCGGTTTTACCCGCATAAGTCTCGGACCTACGGGAATTCTGAAATAAAAGTAGCCTATGTGTTATATAGGGTGTCCGCTACCTCCACACCAAATTTCATAAACATTGGTCGTTTGAGCGTGAAGAAGTGAAAAACATACAAACACACTCACAAACTTTCGCCTATATAATATAAGTGTGATGTGATGTAACTAGCTCTACGCTGCGGCTTTTCCCGTTTAATCAAGTTAAAATGTAGCCTGTGTTATATCAGTTTATTCGCGTTCCAAATTTTAGCCAAATCGGCTCAGTAGTTTAGACGTAATTGAGTAACAAATATCCAAACTTTCGCAAAATTTTATGATACCAGGTTTTTGGTATTTAACACTTTAAACATATCTTGGGAACATCATTAAAATTTCATACATAGAGATTAACGTCAGCCTTTGTATGACTATAGATATGTATAAAAGTTTTATGATTTTTTAATAAATTATAAAATGTATATTTCTTATCATCACTCTTAAGATTGTCTGTGCTCCTTAAAGGTCATGGTCCACATATCAACTCGGAAACGGATCTTCACTGTATCGCCTTTCGCCTCGCCGAACCAGGCATCAACCTTGCGTAAGCACGCATCCCTTTTTGTTTTTATCTTTTGTTAAGATTTTCGTAAAATAACAAGAGTTTCAATAAAAAAAACTTGCAAAAACTCACTAAGATTTTCCAAAATCCGTCTTCCAGAAGCATCCAGAATATTCCCCTATCTCAGTGTGAGCCTGTTCGTTTGGCGACGATGTATCGCGCATTGTAGACCAACAAATTGATTGGACGCCACACAGAACGCCGCCTCACCGCCTGTCACTTCGTCACTCCATACGCGTAAAATATCGCCAACCCATTCCCCACATGAAATAACCAACTTCTTAAAACAATTTCCAACTTTAACACCTTCACATAAAACTTAAACGAATCCAATCCAGCAGCGCAAAGCAGTGGTTCTAAAGCCAAATTTGATTTGCAGTCCGCGAAATGATTATCCTATACCTCATCGTTAGTTTTACAGCTGGTTTTATGAAGATGACCAGCAAAGTGATGTTTGCTTTCACATGTCAATAAAATCAAGAACTAGTGTAAGCTGTAACGGATTTCAACGCTTCAGAAAAAAGTGTTGGGTACTTTTATTGAACTGAACTGCAGTGAAGTAGGATGTTTATTCAAAGATTTTTTTCTATTGACAAACCAGCGATAGAAATTCGCTTGAGATCATGTCGTTGTACGTTTTATGTATCTCTAGTATGATTTTTATTTGTTTATATAATTTACATATATGTATTGTATATTTATGTAATTGCTTAAGTAGGTATACAATATAATATAACTATAATATATTACATATGTATTTCTTGCATATTTGGTATTTATTTTATTTTTATATATAATTTGTTTATATATTATATATTTTATATATAGTTTGTTTTAAGTATGTATATATATATATCTTACCATATATTTTAATATATTATTTTTTCCTAAACTTGTATTTACACCCCCGTTTCACCGATATATTTAAAATCATCTCTAAGGTTGTCTGGAAGAGATCGCTTTTAGTGATAAGACTGCAGATTGTACAGTTTAATTTAAGTTTTTTTTAACTATTTTGAGTGATTTATGTAAGGTGTGACAATAATGCGTTATCTATTTATCTACACCACAGTCCCAAAATTATTTTGCTTTCTCCTTTCCATCCAAAGGTTGTCTGGAAGAGATCGCTTTAAGCGATAAGACCGCCCATCGCACTAGCCTAAATTATTTTAAATTTATTGTTTGCTGTTATTTTCTATATGTGTTTACGTGCCTAATTGGTGTACAATAAAGAGTTAATCTATCTATCTACCTACGTATTGCATTGTTTTATCTTTTCTTGTCTCAAGGTATCTTTCGATTCACTAGAGCTTTTTAATGATTTGACCGCTTAATCATCTCATACCCCATAGCTGCTCGCATAGAACGTATTTAGGCTTTTTTAAGTTCACTGACCTCGTATTAAATTTGATTTTTGTATAGAAAGCGTACTCTAACTGACCACCAACAAGCCCAGTAAGCCATAAACTTAATAACTTTATTACATTCTACATGCAAGACAATGTAAAAAGACAAATACTGAACAATGGTAGCGAGTGCATTCAATAAATACTAAAACAAAGAGAAGGAAAATGATCGGGATTGTTCAAAAAGGTTATTTATGCCAGGGATCGAACCCGTGACCTTTGGCTACCGTGCCGGCCTCGGTGGTCTGTATAGGGTAGTTCTCTAGACCTTGAATATTTTGATTACCTATATGCATGAATGGAAAAAGGTAAGCTGTTATTTAAACCAGCACTCACTCACGTATTATTGTCAAAGAAACGAATAATACTTTTTAAAGATCAAGTTTTTACCAGCTGTAAATAAAAAAGGACTAAAAAGTTAACAAAAAACTTGTCAAGAAGAATCAAACGAACCCATACTCGATGGGTTTATCTTGTTTAGTTAAAAAAAATCCTATGGCCATCTTCCTTCTTCATCATCAGACCAGCTCCATGGTACCATATCATTGTATTGTCACCAAAGATACATAAGAAGGAAGTAGGTCTAATTTACAGAGCGATAGATAATGGGACAGGTTTAACTAAATAAAAGCTTATAAAATGCTCCGACCTGGTTTCAAACATATACGTTGTCAGCATGGAACGGTGTTCCGGCAGCTACCTTTGCGAACATTTTACATTAATTCTAACATTTTACCAACCTCGACCACATGATTACTTACGTATTTCTTCACAATGTGCAAGCGTATGTAAGAAATCGCGCTCTCCTTTTCAATTTCATACAGTCCCAATAAAGCACGAGGATCAGTAATTTATATCAATGCAATGTAACAGAATTGAAACATTTTACCAGTATGGGCATAGCAGATTTTTAACGAACAGTATTATTGATGGTGCGAAACAAGCTCTCAAAAAGTTGACTTGGGTGAATCAGCACTTTGTCCGTACGTCTGTCTGTCAGAAGAATGTAGCGTCTAAACTGTATACGCAAATAACTTCAAATTCTCGGAGAATATGTGTCGAAAAAAAGTTGCAAGCAATTGACCTCAAATTTTTTTATTTATTAGGCATAGTGTAGGCGTAAGTTCTCAGTTCGGGGTGAAAGACTAGTAAACTAAGTCAAAATCATTTATTCACATGTACCCTTAAGAAATGGAAAAAATATATCCCACCGAGTAACAGTGTAATTCGTTTAGTATGAGTGATTGGGAACCCATTCTTTTAGTTTTTAGTAAATCCTATCATATCCTACTAATATTTTCAATGTAAATGTTTGTTTGTGTGTGTGAATGTTTGTTACCACGTATCTCCGTAACGAATAAACCGACTTTGATGAAATTTAGAATGTAGACAGTTAAGGTTCCGGAATATCACATAGGCTAATTTTTATAACTTAATCAACGCAGGCAAAGCCGTGGTGCACGGCTAGTAAGAGCTACTCGTAAAATAAAGGGTTAGATTGCTTGGTCCAAGAGCTCATACTGTTATACCACCGTACGAACGTGGCGGAATTCAACGCAGGCCCTAAAGGGGTATGTGCGATACGCAGCTAATCTAATCTATTGTTCGAACCGGATAATAAATACAAAGTAAATTATGCCAGCCCTCAAGCCAACGTACTGATTAGTGGAATAATATTTGAACAGATTCTAGCTAATGTTGAGAAATAGATTTTGAGTGGAAGTTCTAGTCATTTTTTGTTTGAACTGTCCGTTCGCTTAGTTGGGTTGCGTTCGCCTTCTAAGCAGAGGTACCGGGTACGATTCGCGCCAAGAAAACAAGTTTTCTCCCCGAAGAAAATTGTGTTTCTGGTTCTGGCTGTGATTGTGTATGTGATGTGAATGTTTCCGGCACCCACAACACAAGTCATCGAACTTAGTGTGGGGCTGTGAGTGTGAAAGCATTTATCATTATGTTTTTGTTACTATAGCTGTGTCATCGGGTTAAAAGTTTAAACAAACAAATCAAACGTATTCACACTCACAGCCCCCAAACTAAGTTCAGATTGAGTCGTGGGTGCCGGAAATATTCATATCACCAACACAACCACGGCCACAACCAGAAACACAAATGTCCCCTGGGGAGAAAACTTGTATTTCCACTGGGAATCAAACCTGGTACTCGCTGCTTAGAAGGTGAACGCGCACCCTAGCAACTAGCAGTTCAATAACATTAGAAAGTGATATAGATTTACATATTTTTAGACTTTAGATGTTAATTTCTAAATGAAATTCAATAATGTGACATTATTTTGAAAATTATGAAATGTACAACATATTACTGCAGCTGACAGTACTACAATCTAATTACTGAATCCTCGGTGCGTGAGGTCCACTTGCACTTGACCGTTTATATCCACAACGGAACTATCAATATAGACTTTTTGATATTAAGCTACAAAAATATACATTATATAATTTTTTTTTACATATTAATATTATAGTGGTTCTGTCCCAGAGTACAACAAAACATTTGTACATTTTGAAACTTATAATAACTTTAATATTAATAGTCAATAACTGAACTTTACCTACTACAAGACAACTTAAATGTCACTATAATTATGTTTCACATGTATATTTTATTTCAGATCTAAATTCAAGATATCTGATGCAATTAACTAACAGTCCGTGACGTCATCATTGTTAAAGCCTTTTAATTTGCATTCGACGACAAACAAACGCCAATAAATTAGCGATTCTGAAGGCTACTCGATAATAAATCAATAGATTACACGCATCTTTCAACGCTAGGCTTTATTTGTAATAAACTTAACACGATTTAAACTAACGCTGGAATAGTGTGTACAATATTAAAAGTAAACTAGCTTTTGCTCGCGGCTTCGCTCGCGTTAAGAAGAATTATTTTAAAATTGACAAAGTTTCATACAAACTTTCATCCCCTATTTTTCCCTTTGGGGGTAAAATTAATCAAAATCCTTTCTTAGCGAATGCCTACGTCATAACATCTACCTGCATGCCAAATTTCAGCCCGATCCGTCCAGTGGTTTGGACTGTGCGTTGATAGATCACTATGTCAGTCAGTCACCTTTGAGTTATATATATTTAGATTTAGATATGTCCTTTACCTTTTAAAACACAAAATATAAACCGTCATTGGTAAGTAGTTCACAATCCTACAAGGGTGGGTTGGAATCGACAACTGAGCTTAATAAAAATTGAAATAATATGTTATTTTTTCATAAATACAAAAAAATAACCTTTCCTGCTGGTACAGTAACTTGGTTTCAGTAAATTGTGTATATTTATAAAATTCTCGTGTCGCGGTGTTTGTTACCAAACTCCTCCGAAACAGCTCGACTTATTTTTATGAAATTTTGTGTGCATATCGGGTAGGTCTGGGAATCGGTCAACGTATATTTTTCATACCCCTAAATGTTAAGGGTGGTCAAACCCAATTTTTATATTTTAGTGATTTTTTTTATTTCTTTTTTTTATGATTCAGCATTGAAAAATATATACAACCCTAAATCTCCACCCTTTTACGATCAACCCCTATTTTTTATTGAACTAAAAAATATTTCCTAGAAATAATGGTTATGGCAAAACAACGTTTGCCTGGTCAGCTAGTACATACTCGTATATATTTTTTTTAGTGTATTTAATTTAACTTTTTTGTTTGGTATAAATGTTTTAAATATGTGTCATAAGTATTCCTGTATTTATTGTAGTTATTGTTTGTGTTTGTATATTATATGTTATAGGTATTATCGTTTTTTATTTATTTAAATTTATTATCGGATAAATAAATGTAAATACGTTTACTCGCATTTGAATATCACCCGTGGGTATGCCTGAAAATCAGCGTCGAGTTTCGTGGTTGATTTTTGTGCTGAGGCAAACCCATTTCGGCATCCTTAATGATTAGTTCAGTTATAATAAGTTCTTTAATGTTTCAATATTATCATGTTTAATTTTCGTGTCGAAATAAATTATTTTTCTTTCTTTCTTTCTTTCTTACTTTTTTTTTTATTTATTTACCAAAAAACACATTAAGTAACACATTATACATACATATTACATTAGAATTTGTCACGCATTCTGTATAAAAATAGTTACAGTCATTTAGTTATGTCACTGCGGGCCCCAAACTAGGCTAGGCCTGTATCTTGGTGACCCAGAGACTCTGTTACTAAGCTGGATGTGTCACGAGCGCGATAATGACTACTCACTAGTTTTACATTGTTGTTATACAATCGGAATATTATAAACTACTTATACATATTTTTTTCTTTTTTGTGTACGTGAATTAGTCTGTGAGAGTGCTAGTGGAGTGTTTGCTAGGTGTGTGCTGTGTTTTAGCTGTATAGTGTACTGTATGATATGCTTAGATACATGAGATTGCGTAGGTTGGTATGTACCAACTCACACAACCATCAAGTACCACACATAGGTATACCTACCATGATGAATTTGATGCTGCTGATTGATCAAGGGATAATAAAAATACTCCAAATCTTTATTTTTGAGAAATCACTCCAAACAATTTTTGTTTCTTTTATTTATTTATTTTTTGTGCGATTAATTAAATTCTGATTGTGTTCCGGCTTATACGCGCACGCAACTGAGCCGTTCATTTTGAACATTATCATCAACCATTATTGAACCAGCTAAAACCTTAATCAATCAATATAATATCCTTCTATTTTAATACCAATCCAACATTACCTACTCTAAACTCATGAATACTCATTTATAACAAGAAAACGTTATTAAAACAAAACAATAGATTTCTGCGCTTGATATCACTGGCTATCGATGACTATCGCAGTGAATAATTACTTATTCCTGTTTATTATATTGTGTTACGGTTAACGTGCGTGCCAGTGTTCTTAGAAATTGGCTAGACGTAGTAAAAAAAAAATACGTGTAGATTTGGTTAACAGTTAACGTATCAAATATAAATTAAGCAGTGATAGCCCGTGCGTTAAATACTTTAGACACTTAAATACTTACGTTGTAAGACGCTTCGAAAAATGTAATGTAGAATTGTAAAAATACAGCAAACATTTTTGGAAATATGTTTTTTTTAGCATTCAACTAAGTTTCACAGAGTCATAAGATAATGTAGCAACATTCATTTCCTTATTAAATACATCGATTCACATTGTTTGAATAACAGTTAAAGTATTTTTTAAACAAATGTTTAATTACATTTGTAGCAGAAGAAGGTAAAAATACCAAAAATTAAAAAAAATATATTAAAAATAAACGTCATAATATATGGTCACATATGATTGACGTACCTCCGGTTCGCTTGAAGCGTTTCGCTTCTACGTTTATCATCCGTACTGCGAAGGAGTGTAACCTCGTCTTTGTTCCCCGAACGGTATAATCTGGGAGTCTTCAAGTCAAGAGTGAATAGGTACCTTCTAGGCAAGCAAGCACATCTTCGGCCGCATTATCACTTTCCATCAGGTGAGATTGTGGTTGAGATGCTTGCCTATCGGGCATAAAAAAAACGTACTAATTGTATACCTTAATAGTAAACTTAAATACTTTAAAACCTTAAATTTTTATAGACCGGAAGAGTGCGAAGCGCGTGCGATACGTACGATATATACCCTTTCAGTTTGGGCAAAATTACTTTTGTATGTCCGGATTTCCGGTGGTTCTCTTATACGGGTCATATTTCACAACCGATTCTCTTGATATTCTGTGAGGCTGAAAATGTTTCATAATGGGGTATTAATGGGGGTTGAAAACGTATAAAAACATATTATACGCGAGGTTTTCAGCTCTTAGAGCCGCTAGTCGTAATCCGTAACTAAATAATGCCTTATGTGAGAAACCAGTTCAAGGGCACACAAATGCGCTAATCTATAATATTTCAGCTATAGAAAAAAAATTGTGACTAATTTTATAATATTTAAACAAAAGAGTGAAATTTACCCCCGTTTTCACTAAACTTCAGTTCAAGGGGCTGAGTCACCCACGTCCATAGGAGGATACCCCTTAAGTCTGACTCCCTACACGTGGTCCCCGGGTGGTGCTAATCAGGTGACATTTGAGAGGTGGTAGAGCATTTTGTGAGTTGCTCGCCTGGCTTGCTACCAAAGTAGCTTACCACCATCAAGTTGAAAGTCTGCCGCCAAGCCAAATACGGTGTTCCGGCAGTTATCCTTGAGAGCCTGCGTATTCCAGGTCTAGTGTGTTTACCAGCTTCGATCACATCGTCACTTACCATCAGGTGAGATAGTGGTCAAACAATAGCCTGTCACAAATAAAAAAAAAAAAAAACTTAGGTGTCGCCTAAATGAGATGCCTAAGCATCTCTACAATCACACAATTTATCTATCGACAATCATACTATAAATATCTTACAATTTATTATTGGAATCTGGTATTTGATAAATTGACCAGATTATCTACAATACAAGTGACGCAATATATTAAATTGTTCTAACCCTATAATATACGTCAATTATTAAATGATACTCAAGAATATTGAGATTAATATTATCTGTAGGATACTTAGTGAAATCTAGCGGGCCAAGATTTTCTTACAAATTATGTTAGTATTAAGTTGTTTATTGTTAATCATACGTATAAGTTATAAAAGGCCCCTAAATTATCATCATGGGTTTATTGATATTGGAAATGATTTTACGTATACTATTTTAAAATGGTTTTGTAATCTCCTTGCAAAGTTCATTTCAATGATAGAAAAAAAATAAGTTACCCTTCTAGCGTGTATGGTGCCACTTGTATAATTTAATTTATAATATTTATAAAGATTTGGCTGGGAGACTGAAAGAGTCGACACGTGACCAAAATGCCGGTTTGTATTTTGCACAGCAATTAAGTCTCGCTGTGCAACGAGGTAACGCAGCCAGCATTTTGGGCACACTGCCGACCAATGACTTTTTGTATTAGGTTAGTAGTTTAGTTAAATCTGTGTTTTCTTTATTTATTAAAAAGTTAATATACTTTTGAAAAAAAAAATCAAATAAATATCTCAATAAAATCAGATATCAAAAAAAAAATTCATTTATAAAATTTTACCTGTTATTTTTAGTTTTGGGCAACAGCTTATCATATTCTCTGAGACGAACGTTATTACCTTGTATGTTTTAGACGCTAAATGCCTCTGACAGATGGACGTACGGACGGAAGTGCTGAAACATTCAAGTCAACTTAGAGACTCAATTCGCTCTGTCAATTATAAATAAATGATCATATCCTATCCTATAATATTCTTTTACCGAGATTCGGCCAGTATTATCAATGTATATTTTACAAACTGCCTGAAAAATACTGGCTGAAGAACTGCCCTGTAGTCAATACTCAGACTTCTCTTCTTCAGACTCTCTCCCTGTGACAGAAAGCCCAGCAGGTGGGAGGAATAGGGTTTTATTTTATTTTATATTTATGATAGGTAAACTTTTGACCATCATCTCACCTGATGGTAAGACGATGTAGTTAACGATGGAGCAAGCTTGCCTAGAAGATACCTATTCACTCGCGACTTGAACTCATATTGTACTCATCAGGAAACACCGACTCTGGCAAGGATTTCCATTCCTTTGCAGTTCGCTCAATGTATGTGGAAGCAAAACGCTTCGTGCGCATTTGTGGAATGTCTACCATATAGCGGTGTCGCTTAGCAGTTTGTCTGCTTGTCCGATGATAGAACGGGGATGGGGGAACTAGATCGTGTAGTTCCTTGGCTCACTCTCCGAAATGTATCCGATAAAAAACCGAGAAACTTGCCACCATGACTGTGGCGATGACTCAAGTTCTGAAAGCTGTGAAGCTTTGAATTATGGGTGATACTAATGATGAACCAAGATTGTAAGTAACTCTGTCTACCTCACAGTATTGTCAGCGATTTACTAAAAGTGAGCGCTATGGTTACCAACAGTAGGTAATTATTATTCTTTGATCAGCTTATATTAACGGGACTGGTGACACTAAATAAAAGCTTGTAAATTATTACTTATCTGCAAATCAAAGATGTCTTGGTCTTGATTAATAACATTTATTTCCTTAAGAACATAATCGCAGGCATATACACGAGACTATATCCCCGATATGTTCTAAGAAAAGTTATAACTCATGGCATTTCATAGCAATTATTCAAACGAGCAAAGGAAAACCGATATCAAAGTCTTTATTTGTAACATCGGTGACTATTTTACAATAAAATTATATGGTATCAATTTCCACGTAGTTAACATAACGAAGATGTAAAGGAAATCATAATTATTTATAAAATGGTAAATCCGTAGCATAATTTATTTACCTTTTCCTTGTTATATTTACCTATTAATCATGCTAGCTTATATGGCAGTAATTCACTTAAGACATAAAACATATTGAAAACTTACAAACAAATGTTTTCACACTCACAGCCCTATAAGTTAGTGGCTTGTATATGGTAAGGCTTGTGTCGCTGGAGTCACAATTATGACTAAAACTAGGAACACAAATTGCTTTTGAGGAGTTTTGTGTTCCCACCAGGAATCGAACCAGGCACCCGCAGTGTAAATGGTGAATATTGAACTAACTACGCCAGCGGGTATTTGGTTGATTCGAAACCACGACAACTAATTGGATGAATATTCTAAGAAGGAGTTCTATTTCATAATATCATTCAGATTCCGACGAATAGTTTTTTTGATCAAGCAAAATGAGCTCTCTTAGTTGACTGGGTGGCATTTTGTCTGTCCGTCCGTCTGTCAGAGGCATTTAATGTCTAAACCATAATATAAGCGAATAACTTCAAATTCTCATAGATTATGTATATCTGTAGCTCAAAGCAAGTAATTGTTATTAAAATGATATGAATGTAAATATTGAGGGGGCACATATACACACGTAAGACGAGAGCAAAATAAATTAAATAAAATTAATTCAAATATTTTTATAAATACAATTAATTCATTTTTTTACCTATCAGATATGGTTGGAAAGAGCTTTTTAGGAATTAAGAAAAAAAAGTCATATGCAATAATAATTAACCTCAAAAGTTATTCTCTATTAGTTCAGTTGTGGGCACGTGGTTTAGTTCTAGGTAAACGACTGAGTAGTAAGTAAGAATTTTGTTATAAATGGCGAGAAAAAATGACACAAAGTTCAACAAGATAAGTGTTTAGGGAGTCTTTCTTACATCACCTCAACTTAGGTACATTTTAAAACTGAATTATCTCAGTATATTCCATTCAAAATCAAAGATCGATCGACAGACCCACCCAAAATTTCTCATCTAAAGAACCATAAAATTATATTCGCCTCAGACATAAACAAATAGGAAATTGTTGCAACAAAACGTCCGCAACAACGAAGATCGCCCAGATTGAAACGTTCCTCCATAAATCGACCACGTGCCTCAAACTTAAACTTTAAACCTTTAAGAGGTTACCGTTCATGTTAAGTCGGATCATGATGATCCAATTTCGAGATTTTGGTTGATCTAGAATATCAAATTAATTCTAGTATTGGACATAAATGAGAAATATAAAAACATATGTTTCGCGATTGGTAAAACCTTCGGCAAACATTACAGCTATAAAAAAATATATAATTTGTTCCATGTGATATTGTTAAGAGATTAAGATCAATATATACATTTCACTCTAATGGGATACTCGTTAGTATAAACTATTATGATAAATGGGAAAAAAATATTAATGTTTGTGTGTAACTGATTCAAGCCAAATCACTCCAAATTAAATGGTTTTTAATAAAATGTATCACCAAGGAAATAGTATAGTTTAAGAAGAAAGACATTAATTGAGTATGAACATTGTTTTATTGTAATTTAATGGGACCAAAATTAACACCCAAACAAGCTTTTTCGTGTTTTAAAGTGTTGAGGCAAATTAATAAAATCCATTGTCGTAGATCCAAGTGAGTGTTCCAAGTCTAGAGTGAAGATCTGCTAGTTATCAAATCTAAAGTAAATAAATATCTTCTAGACAAGAATACTACATCTTCGGTCACATCGGTCATAACATTACATAGAAATCGAAAAAATACCATCTCTATATATATTACTAGCCTTGGCCCTTGTTTCGCCCGCGTTAATTAAGTTTAAAAGTAGCCTATGTGTTAATCCTGAGTATACGCTATGTACAGTAGAAATTTCAGCCAAATATGTTCATATATTACAACGTGGCGAGAAAAAAACATACTTACACACTAACACATTTACATACAAACTTTCGGATTTTTAATATTGGTGTGATTATAATATAGTTATCAACGTTAATTTACTGTAATGACTTATTAATAAAATTACTTGTAATTTTACTACTGAGATACAATTTTCATCACTTTAACTTCATAAACAAAACTCTAATCACTTACATCCCCATTGCACGAACTTTATGTATCCCTGCCTTATAATATTGTTTATATATATTTTTTTTATTTTAAATTAACAACTTAAATACCATTTTCCATCAGTTTGACTTCAACAATAAAAAGAACTTTCGACATGAACTTTGACCCACTATTGCAACACCTTTATGCACCCATGGCAAAAAAATATATATTTTTAAAATTAAATGAACTACTCAAATACCAATTTTCATTGCTATAAATTAAAAAACTAAGAACTTCCATACAAACTTTCATCCCATTTAACCCTCTTAATTTTTTTAGTACACTCCTCCGTACTAAGATGAATGTACCCTCCAAATTTCAAGTTTCTACGACCAGCGGCGGTTTAGGCTGTGCGTTGTCTCTAAGTAAGTCAGTCAGTCAGTCAGTAAATCAGTTTGTCAGGACAATGATTTTTATTGTATTAGATAAATCTCCTGTACGTATGTATGTGACTAAACTCATCGTAAACGGCTGCACTGATTTTCGTGAGTGTTCAGGTAGATCCAAGATTAGTTTAAATGTGCAATTCGATCCGATCAATAATATTTTCATAATTTACGCGGACAACTAGTAATAAGATCATAACATATCATGATCATGAGTATCTACACTAATAACACAAATATTATTATTATATCATAATATGGGTATGGACTGGCCTGAAATATCAATAGTGTATCCGACGCAGTGAAAACAGGCTGTGGTCTTAAGAATTGCTTATGAACATAAAAAACCCCGCCGCGGGTTATAAATTATAACAACATAAACACCCAATATTCGAGCGCGCTTCGACAGAAAATAAAAAAGCAGGTGCCAGTCGGAGGGGTAGACTTTATTTTGAATTGATTCATTGCAAATTGTATGTAAATATTGCAAATAAATATACTGTTTACTGCACACCAAGAAAATAAAACACATGTATGTAGTTTTAGTAAATATAGGCATTTGGCCCGTTGATAATTTAGGTACGTTATTTTGAATAGATCCGAAAATCTATATATATAATAGAAAACATTTTAACATCACGGTACAATCGGTAGTCTTATCGCTAACCAGTATGAGAGGATAATAAAAGTTCAGTAATATACATATTTAGGATTTAACTATTTCACTCGACGACTAGTTTCGGAGCAATCGATGCTCCTTTATCATTAGACCGTCCGGGCGTTTCGGCGTATAGGTACTGTACAGTGTACCCGCTGAGAAGCCAGACGGTTTACGTGCGTCGAATTCTAAATAAAAAATAATAAAGTTTTGATCTAAAAGTTCACTTTTTTGGCAGATATAATTAATTATGAATGCGTGAACTCAATATAAACATAGTATATAAATATACATAAGCATGATATATTACTGTTATCCTTAATAGGGGTTGCACTTTAAAAAATATCGTGATATGTAGGTCTATTCTGGTCGTCAAACTACGAATGTTCGAATTGATGCGACGTCGATACGACCGTCGATCGGTTGAAAGTTCAGTCGATTCGATGGTTCATAACAAATGATAATCTTTAGCTTTCGACGTGCAAAGATAATCGACGCCCGGAATAGACCCTCTGATTGCATATACGTCGCTTATCATCAGGTGAGATGGTGGTCAAAAGTTTGCCTATCTCGAAAAAAAAGAAACGTAATATATCTATTTTGAACTGAAATGTAATGTTTTGATAAAAAAGTTTTTTGGGGAAAAATTGTGGGCCCACTGGGAATCGAACCCTCCATCGAGTACACCAACGAACAGTTTAAATTAGTGTGATGTTCTTTAATCGTTTTTACAATTCAGTTAATCGAAAACCGAACCAATAAACAGAAATCTACCCATCATGTAATGAGTAACAAAACAACACGATAAATATAAACTTAAACAGGTGTTATAATTGATGTTTTGCAGCTAAAAGGGTGACCTTAAATGGACTGCTAATTTCTTTGGCTTTGTGCGGCCGTGTCATAATTTGTATGGGTTATCACAGATACATTTTGTAAGCGCTGCACTTATTGAAGAAAGTTAAGAAACTGGATGCGAATAGCATAAGGTAGAGCCTTTTTGGGTCAAAAATCACAGAAGGTCCTATACCGTAATTAAGCACTAATTCCGCAAATAGCATTAGAAAATCTCTAGAGAGAGATTCGAACTAGTTTGCGTAGGTTTTAAAGATGCACGCTCTACCACTGAGCCCTACTTGCTCATGTTTGCATATCCTTGCCGTCTATTGTATTGCCCTAAGAGTATAATATGGCTTTGTTCAAGAAGATTTTAAGTAGGTATTTATCAAGCAAGGGATGTGGTGAGACACTGACTTAGTTAAAAAAAGCATTTATAAAAATCCGTTTAGTTACGTGGTCGGTTTGTGTCTCCAAAGTTTATCAGCTTGGCGAAAAATGTTACTAGCCCGTAAATTATGTCACAATTACTGACTTTGCAAAGTCATTGAACGTTCGTTAGTTAGTTTTTAAGGTTTATACCTATACTTAATAATTAAACGCAAGCAAGGCTTAAAAAAAACTTACTTCACCGCTTTATCTTCGGAACTTTGATCAGATTAGATGTACTAAACACGCATTATTGACGATATTTTAAAAACTACGATCAGATCTTGATTAATTTTAAATCGGACTAATTGGAAAGCAACATCTTTCAAACATAAAAAAAAATTAAAAATCGGTTCACATGGAAAGAAGTTATAAGGTAACAAACATAAAAAAAATACAGTCGACTTAAGTACCTCCTTTTTTTTGTGAAGTCGGTAAAAATAGCTGTTGCTGAACTTTACATGAACTGTGTAACAAATTAATTATACGTTTAATAATGATTTCGCGGAAAAATAGTTTCAAGCTTATCTGAGATACAATATAATGTGACTAAAAACACGCCAGGCGCAAAATGACTAGCACTCTCGAGTAAAAAAACATGTGGCCAATAGCACAAATAATTATATTGTTTCTACTCGAGAGAACGACTAAATGACTTCCACATTCATTGTGCGAACTGTAAAGAAATGAGTTAGGTGATTCAGTGTTTCCTGATGAGTACAATATGGGAGTCTTCAAGTCGCGACTGAATGGGTATCTTCTAGGCGAGCTTGTTCCATCGTCGACCACATCGTCGCTTACCATCAGGTGGGATTGTAGTCAAAAGTTTGCCTATCTTGAATAAAAAAAGGGTAGTAAGCTGCGACTGTATTATCAACGAGAAAGTTATAATTTAACTTAGTTATAAGACCTCGAAGTTTTTCCAAACACATAAATAAATGGCTAACTAAGACGTCGCAAGACTCCATTTTATAGTGTAGTTGGCTTCAGTTTATTGTGTTGAGATTTACTCGTAGATCCGTTGTAAACTTATCCTTTGTTTTGTTTTAAAACACTAGTGACCAGTGGGTCTGTAAGCTGAAGTCCTCGCATACTTTTCAAAATGCCTGAAATAAGTTTATTTTTTCGTTTTTAACCCCCATGTCGCCGCTATTTTGCAAAATTTTCAAAAATATTATCGACAAAAAAATCTTGAACCTGCCCACAAAATTGGTTGAGAAATGCGACCTGAAGGGGAAAACAACCGGAAATCCGGATATATGAAAGCAATGTTGCCCGAGATGAAACGGAGACGCTACGGTCGAGTTCCCGCTCGCTCGGTTAAAAAAGGCTTTTACGAAATGTAGACTACTTCTTAGTATTTATTTGGCAAAATTTGTGTTGTATATATACTAGGATATATAATATATAACTACTATAGGTACCATCCAATAATTATATATCAGCTTATTTTCATATGAACTATTTTTTGTAGCTATTTTCCTGTACATCATTTTAGTCTGTTTCAAAGACATTCAAAAAAGCAAAACGCAGGATTTTGGTGTCAATGATTAGTCAACTTTCTTTAAAGGCAGCCATGATAGAGTCGTTAACGACAGAAATACCATCAAAATGGCTGCGTTTAAAATAAACCTAGATCGGATTGCATTTTCAAATTTTTGGTATGAAATTTGTCGATATCAAGGATTGTACAGCTAAACAAACCGTAAGTTAGTCTTCTCTTCTTCATCTTCATCTTGATGATGAAATCTAATGTTTTTAGGAATGACCGATTTTTCCGGCATTGTATCAACATAGATATTCGACTAAAAGCTTACATAACAAATAGGTAGGTATGTATATTCCATTCTTATATTGATAAAGATTTATGCATTCTGACATTTTACCAGAAAATTTAACAAGTTGGAAATGATCTATGTGAGTAAAAGGTACTTGCAACTGCCAAGCCTAGCTATATCATTGTTTTATTTGTCTCATTACTTCAAACGATATGTAGTTACTAAGTACATTAACAAACGCCCACTCTAGAAATAGCACTTCTAGTCATGGTAGAGAAATTCGGCAATTATTTAGAGTAACCAATTACTGGGCGCGCTACTATTGTCGGTTTAATTGTTACACGAGATTAGATATCTCGAGATATATCGTTCAATCTACTAGTATCTAATAATTATCACATAGACGAAATACTAGGTGTGCGTCCAGTAGCAGCTTAAAATAAAGCTCTCAAAGTCTTGGGAACATGGCCAGTGCAAATTGATCGATACGTCGAGGTAATAAAAATGGTTTTTGAGCGTCAAATAAATAAATATTAAAAATATATTGAGTGACAGATACCTGTGGCGTATTTTCTATATAGAAAATTCCAGAAAAAGTGATTGTAAATATTATAACCCAGATCTAAAATGTCTATTTGTATTCCTGGGTAATAGAAGAATGTTAACATTTTAATCTTCAAATTCATTAGTTAATTATTTTTAAACTAAATGCTCTGTTCTGAAACAAAACAACCGCTTTCATCCTCACAGCCCCATATGAAGTTCAATGACATGACCTTGGGTACCAGAAACATTAACATCACACACACAATCTCAACCAGAAGCAGAAACACAAATTTTTCTTGTGGAGAAAACTAGTGTTCCCGGGAATCGAACCCGATGCTTAAAAGGCGAACACGCACTCAACTAAACCAACGGGCAGTTGGAGTTGGTATAGTCGCCCAAGATGAGATAAATTCTTTTGGTTACACACCCTGTGCTGACTAAGAGTTATAAGCTTAGTTGACAACTGATATAGCACACCATGGAAGACGAGGTTAACCGAGCTAAACCTAGCCGTATGAAAAGAGCCTAAGATAGAGAATTTAAGGTAGTTAGACTTTACTTAGTACTAACATAGTTTCGTTAGACACGGAATTAACATAGTTACAGTTGTTAATTAAACAACACCTGGTTCAATTAATCAGTTTACTTACGTTAGTTTACTCTATGGCCTCTATACCTTTTGAACTCTGTTATTTTGGATTGGTTTAATTGTAACTCTATATTTTAGTTTTTTGGATTATTAGTAGACAGCGCTCTTTCATTAAAAAGAAATACGTTGTAAACAAGACAAATTGTACACCTTTCACATGAAACTAATAATAATTGAACATGAATATTTTTTTCATAACTTGAATATTTATATTGTAAAACTAGGTCTTGGAATAAATAAATAATACATGAAGTAATATATTTAATTATTATCATTAATTACCTATTTTACGTACATTTTATCCCAACAAGACAATCTTCGAACAAAATATAGCATGCAGGCTATTAAACTTCCCACTTTTTAAAAGTTTGCTAAATTTGATGCTTGAATAAAGATATAAAGTCTCAAATAACGTAAGTTGCCACCAAACACTGAAAATGTATGACCAATTAACTAACATGTAACCAGTCACATTATACGTACCTTTGTTAATAGTAAATTAAACTTCATATTTTATGACTAAATGTATCAAGTATCCAATTTAAATCTCACAGTAGTTTATGCACTGGAATTTCGATTTCTAGGCATATAAATAGGTGTTAGTCATTGAACTCATGCCCTGTTTGACTTAGAATTACGATAATCGTAATCGTGTACAATCGGGTCTTTTGATGTTGTATGATATTTCACACTTTGGTTGAAAGTAGCTGTAATAAAGTGTATTCTAGTGTCATTGATATAATGTCACATTTTCCTTCATGTTTCGTATTGAGTCAATCATTACACGAAAAGCTTCGGTACCGAAAGTTGGCGATGAAAATGCGAGTAGCTATTAGAGAGCCATCACACCGCGTGTGTTTATGCGAAGCCTGAACTTTCTCAGAAGCTCTTTAGCTGTTGTATCATAGATTTTATTTCTACCATTTAGACCATCGCATCTGTTGAATTAATTACATGAATGCTTATTCTCGCATAATCAAGTAAAAAAAATCTTACTACACTATTTGTGCAATAATTTTTAACTCCAAACCTTTTATTACTATTTAATTTGATGTTTGTTTATTTGATTGGTCTGTTCGCTGCTTGCGCCGTTTCATTAAGTATTCTATCATTATTAATATTTAATGTTATCTTAATATAATTGGTACGTAATGTATATGTAGTTTAAATAAAAAGTATTTATTTTTATTATTTGAATTACTTTGTTAATTTTAACACACCACCGTTCCTACATTCACTTACAATTTATATTTCCATCCAAAGGTTGTCTAAGCCATTGTACATAATATTCTTCAGTATTATTATAAGTTTATCTATTTGCTGTATTAATGTTTTGGTGTCAATAAAGTGTTATTCATTTCATTATGTAGATAGAATAATTATTTCATTGTATCCGTGAGTAACGACAGTTGTTTACAATCTCATTACCAATGTCCCACAACCACACAAACATTTACTCACTAAGCCATAAATACCCTAGCAAAGCCAAACTCGAGTTAATTAACAATTTCGACACCTCGGTATCTGGCCAGTGAACACTGTTCATTAGATAATGAGAAGGCGTTCGAGATAAGATTTGCATTAAATATTTTGACACCAGTGAACCAGAAATACGTGAGACCAGTGAAGCTTATAATGATTCACTATGGTAACTTGCCTCATAATGCAATTGAAACTAAGCCGTCTCCACGAGCGAGAGAATCGCGGTGATATTATCGTAGTGCCACGTTTTTCTATACACTCTCTCAGGTGCCGTCTCCACGAGCGAGAGAATCGCGGTGATATTATCGTAGTGCCACGTTTTTCTATACACTCTCTCAGGTGCCGTCTCCACGAGCGAGAGTATCGCGGCGATGTTATCGTAGTGCTACGTTTTTCTATACACTGTCTCAGGTGCCGTCTCCACGAGCGAGAGAATCGCGGTGATATTATCGCCGTGCTACATTTTTCTATACACTCTCTCAGGGGCCGTCTCCACGAGCGAGAGAATCGCGGTGATATTATCGCCGTGCTACGTTTTTCTATACACTCTCTCAGGGGCCGTCTCCACGAGCGAGAGAATTGCGGCGATGAAATACGTAACACGATTATAATATCGGCGCGATTCTCTTGTTGGTAGAGACGGCCGCTTAGTTCCGACTCGGAAATCTTTGACACAAGTTAAATGTCAATGTCAAATATTTGTTGCGTTCAATAAGGAAATGAACGATTTCTCTCGGAGTTTTGCCGCGAAAGTGAAAAATGGCGTTGTCAATTCTGTATAATTTTCCAAAACTTGATTTATTTGAGATTTGTTAATTCGAGAGTAAATATGTAATAATAGTAGATTTAGAAACCGTTTATTAGTGAACGTGCATAGTCAGGTATAGGCAAATCATTCAACGTGATTTTCAGTTTCTGGTACAAAACTTCAATAGAAGTTCTAGTAAAATTTCTGCTACTTTATTAGGGAGTGATTTGACTAGTCCTACCGCAACTATTTAAAAAAAAACACAGTAATTTATGACTACTAACACTACTTGACAGTGGCTTGATGTACAAAGATTACGGAGCCACAATAAAAACCAAAACGATATTTCCAGTTTTTTTTAAGAATTTCCCTTTTTATCCCCAAAGGAAAAGGCACCCTTAAAGAATAATTTCAGTGTGCGTGTGTCTGTCTGTCTAAATATTGAGTTGAAAATAATGTTAAATGCCTATGGTCCCATGGAAATAAAAATCAGGCTCGTCAACGCAATAACAGAATCCGGCCATTTTTTCCATATACTTTGACACTCCAATATCATACCAATATTATAATTACCTAAGCTGGCTCACCACCTGTATCAAAGTTATTTTGCTACGCGGATCTAAATGATATTAATTATAATATTATTAGATCGTAGTTAATTAATGCAGTTATTTATTACTAAAGTCTTTGTGAAACCATATTTTATCTATTGGCTTTCAAACGCATTGCATTCTTGAGCTTGATACCTTGTACTCCTACTGACCTGACTATAATTAGAATCATGTCTAGGTTCAGAAACTATACAAAGAAGGAATACATAGATCATTTCCATTATGTCACTACTAACAAACTTTCCTGTATCGTATTTGAGGGTCTAACCATTGCAGTGGTTAACCATTGGTCTAAGTTTTTATGCCAAGATATTCTCCTTCTACTTACACTTCTCTTTTCTTGTATTTTGCCTTGTGTTATCAACTGCAACTGTTCGTACTTTGAGATTCTTATAATATTGCCCATATATTTAAGTATTGCATATTTGACGGTGTAAATCACGTCACGTTTTCTAGTGTCATACTAATATTCAAACAAATTCGTTAAGCAGAGAACATATTATTATACTATCTACGGGCCAATTTCCTAAAACTAAACTAAAACTATATACAGAACATTGTTTCAAAAATACTTACTCAATTTACCAAACACAAACACAGACGCTTTCGTACTCACAGCCCAGCATAAAGTTCGAAACCTTTAAAATCAAAATCGTTTATTCACATGGGCCCCAAAGAGGCACTCATGAAAGTTATTGACTCTACTGCCAGATTCACAAATTGTGTCGTGGATGCCGGAAACATTCACATCACACAATCACGCCTAGAACCAGAAACTCAAATTTCCCTTGGCGAAATAACTTGTGTTTCCACCGGAAATCGGCACATAACAGTCACCCTAGAAGAGTGGTTAAATAATATATTAATATTAATTATTTTTATTCATATTTTTCACGATGAGTTTCAAGCTAACTACTACAAGATACTCTCGAATTCTAAAAATATCGCTTGATAGATGTTCTCGCAAAATTTTTCAAATTGAGTTGAACTGTACTGTGGCTTAGTTGAATGAGTGTTCGCCTCCTAAGTAGGGGTATCGGGTTCGATTCCCGGCGGGAACACAAGTTTTCTCCCCAAGGAAAAATTGTGTTTCTAGTTCTGGTTGTGATTGTGTGTGTGATGTGAATGTTTTCGGCACCCACAACACAGTCATCAAATTTAGTGCGGGGCTGTGTGTGTGAAAGAGTATATTTTTTTATTTTTAAGTACATATTATGATGATTTCTACACAATATTTATCTTGTTTATAATTCGCTTCACTATGCCAGTTGTTGTTTGCGACGGGCTCACATAACTGGGTGCACTCTAAATTAAGACATAACCCAGTAGGCTTTGTCTCTGAAACGTGACCTAGCAAGACCTATTACTAGGATGTACAGTCGAGAGACAAATACGTCAGTCAGTAAAAGACTTGAAATTCAAATATCATTTAATGGATTTCTCCTGTAGAATTATATTATCTCAGTGAAACTAATAATTGTTAATAAACTTTTATTAATATAATTTTTTGGTGGTAGAGCATTTTGTGAGTTGCTCGCCTGGCTTGCTACCAAAGTAGCTTACCACCATCAAGTTGAAAGTCTGCCGCTAAACCAAATACGGTGTTCCGGCAGTTATCCTTGAGAGCCTGCGTATTCCAGGTCTAGTGTGTTTACCAGCTTCGATCACATCGTCACTTACCATCAGGTGAGATAGTGGTCAAACACTAGCCTGTCACAAATAAAAAAAAATGTGTGTTAGTCTTGTATTTTAATTTTGAATTCGGAAACGGAATATAGAAAACAAAACATCTAGATTATTAACCGATTGATGATCTAATGAGCCGTTTTGATAAGTTTACATTACCGAATATGAGCTTATTTTAGCTTAGTTTAGTTTTAAACTTAGTTGCTTGCTATTAATTACCATGACCTTCATCTAGATCGTTATAGATAAAGAAGGTCCATGCCATATTATTTATCATAATGGTATCAATCATAAGTTTGAAGATTTAATATGATGATGGTTTACATCATCGGCCGCGTCATTGCTTTTGAGATAGTGGTGAAATGCTTGCATTTACATCAAAATCAATGTGTTTGAATTATATTTGCGGCACCTAAGTGTTGCTGAAGCAAAGACATAATTGCTGAATATTATATCATCCTTTTAACTATATTATTGATATTAAAAAAAACAGGGTACACACGATAAAAGTAAAACTTTTGTATTAAAGGGACAAAACCCCCACCACTTTTTGTCACACAAAAAGGTTGCGGATCAGAATTTCAAAGTCCTCCCATAAAAAGTTTTATTTCAAAAGTTTTCTACTTACGTTATTTGTTTGATGTGTTCTACATTTTACCATGACACAAATGTACTTATAATTTTCTTCCCGCCAGTACGTTCTAGTCCCACCAGGTACTGTGTTAGATATGAAGGCTGCTACACCGGGGGACCGAACAATTTTATGTCACAACGATGCTATCGAATGTGCAAATGCAGCTCAAACTGGGTGTTCAGGGATCGAAAACAATTTAACTCTGTTAATAATTTAATACATTTTTGTTAGTATATTTAATTAATTGTTGCGATTTTTAGATATATAACTTTGCTATTTCTTTAAAATCATATTGGACGCGTATTTTAATACATTTTTGAAGCAATGATTGCGTCGTCTTCGTCGTATGCTGCTTCCAATAGAGGGTCGCGATCTCGAATCTTACGTCGCATTTGAGCTGTTGGTAAAGGTAATGACCATTTTTTTTCATGATCGTCTGGCAGCGCCAAGATACAGTGATATTTCCCAACCCTCTGGTAGAAAATTCTTTCGCCACATTCCCTACAATTATGTTCCGGCAGCTATCTTTGAGAGTCAGTCATTCTAGCTCTGACCCCCTATTACCTGTCTCTGTTGCAAACGGTTTGAATATAAAACTCATAAGATATAAAGTTCATTTTTGCTTAATTTAGAAACCGCGTGCAACATACGTAATACTGACTGGCTCTTTCTTTCATGAGGAGGATGGTAGGCTTGTTTTGAAATAATAAACATAATTAAGCTATACTAATAACATAATTATGTCGTTAAAAAACTTCTTTTTACGTGAGTTTCACAAACAAACAAACGTTTAAAGTAAGTAAGTCATATACTTACTTACTTTGAACACAATACTTTACAATACTTACCAAAAGCAAAAAGTTCTAAAAAGCACACGCTTATAAACATGAAACCTCAATAAAAGATACAATACATAGTTATATACAAAAGCTCTATTTATTTACCCTGTAACTAAAAGCAAAAGTGATGGACATAAAATGTTGACCAGCCCTGCATTCCCAAGCACACTATTAAAGTAACGAAACAGAATACGTGTGCAGCTTATGGCAGAAAAAGACGCTAACTATAACGTTGTTTCGTTTTGAGATAGCATAATTAAGTACTTAATGACGATACTTTTACTTTGAACACTAAAGTAAAAAACGTTTCATGTAGATAATAGTCGTATATTGATTCAAAATTTTTATAGTAATTGCATGTTTTGATTGAAAATAAAAATATCAGAAAAAAAACATAAAAACAAGTCAGTCATTTTTTTGAAATCATTCTTTTAGCAGTTGTAAATAAAAAAAAGAACAAAAAAATTCTATAACCAGAGAACTTGTTAAGACGAATCAAACGAACCCAAACTCTATGGCTTTTTCTTGTTTAGTTTAAAATCTCTTATGGCCATCTTCCGTCTCCATCATCAGATGCTCCATGGTACCATATCATTGTATTGTCACTGAAGATACATAAGTACACCAAATTTGAAACGTTTAACAATAACGTTACCGGCTTAGTAATTATTTTTCTTGTGAAAATATCAATTGAACGGTTCTACCAGTCCCAGTTGATTCCCAAACGGACTCAGTCATAACAATTGCTATTAAAACAGGCCTACGAAAACCATAAAATTTTATTGTATGGGACTACTTAACCTGTGACGTGTTCTCGCTTGGAAACAGAGGCAGTTAGCTCTAATAGTCACACTATTATAGTAAACCCTGAATTGATTTTATTCGGCATATATTGAACTTGATGTTATTTGATGCGGGTAAAATTAGCTGCTGCATGTTATTACACTAAGTAAAAATCTTGAAATGTGGTTACCCTTTTCACTAAGCTTTTTTAATGCACAGATTATTATCTTTCAGAAGTTTTTTTATTACATGTGATAGGCAAGCTTTCGAACATTATCTCACCTAGAATTTTTTAAACTTTCGCGTACTTCAATCATGTGTATATGAGTTTATCATGACCACGGTGACCACGTATGAATATAAAAGCGCGAAAAGACCCGGTTTTCTCATATAAGCATGATTATCTCACCTGTTGTTAAGTAATTATCGGGTCAAGTACTGACTAGATCATCACTTATCTAAAGCGAGTCTTCAATAATCTTTATGTCGTTCGTTTATACTTTAAATGCTAAAGAGAGTTGTTGAATGAAACCTCCCTTGAGGCACCCCCATTGCGATAGCACCGTAATAATTCTTGACGGTCTTAAATAATCTTTGTTTGGAGAAGAACGACGCTACTTATACGCTAGTAAGCGCTAGCACCATCATCGTGTGTTCCAAATAAAAAGACAGAACAGACATAAAGAATCATGCCTTCGTGCTAAAGCCTGTCAAAATGCTAAAAATTTGTTTAAAGAAAGTACAACAGTTAGAATCACTCTGATTTATTTAAAATCATTACTGTCAAAGATTGTTTTGTAACAAAAATTAAGACACTCTTACACTATTAAATGTTTGTATGAGTGTCGAGATATTTAATATGAATATTTAACGAGTATGTGTGTGAAAGACTCAAACACACTCGATGAATACCTACACGTATACAAATTTTCAATAAAATCTGTCGCATAGTTGACTGTATATCTCCTTTACTTAACTCAAGTGTTAAACCAAAAACACTTAATCAGAAAGTGCTTATGCAAATCATAAGGAAGCCGCACTCCTATTGCATGTAAAATATAATTGACTACAAGATAAAGATAACCCTTACTGATTCACACTTAAGCCCTATAATTTGGTTGTTAAATAAACAATGGTGAAACCTCTGGTAGCCAATTAAGTGATTACTATCGTATTAATTAATACAAACGATGCAAATAGAAATCGGTGGCATCGCTATTTGTAAAGTCCGATGCTAGCATCGCGATATGTACTCGTAAGAGTAGAACTATTTTTGCTTCTGTGACGCAGATACAGGCTGAAATATTTATTGGTGTTATAATAAAAAGGTTCCTATTATATAAAAGAAAGACAAATGCAACACAATTTTATTTCAGACTCAGTTGAAAGACGCATATTTTAGTTTTTCTATGCTTATATTATAACTTAGTCGTACGCGCCGAAATGAGATCTCGCACCTAAATTTTGCCTCACAAAGAAAAACTTTTGAGGTTACTTGCTTATAACTGTTTTTAAATACAATAATTGTTTAATTTCTGTACTTGTTTGTTCAAAAACAGGATAATATAACGGATATTATACTTAAGTTTCAGCGTTCAGTATGAAGCCGTTTTTGAGATAGACCCCGGGACAAAATAGGTCTAGAAATAGTGACTTTGGTGGCCAAAACGTTATTTTCCAACATAGTTTTTTTTAAAACAAGCACTTAAATTCAAATATTTAGTACTTTTTGAGGCACAGCCTTATATGTTTTAATATGTAGAATCAACCATTGCGCTTTTTTTTTTTTTATAAATGGTAAACCGGGATGTACAAAAGCTCTAAATTTACCATTGTATATTTGGAATTGGTCCGAATTCGGTACTTCGGAAGTGCAGCCTAGTAAAATCGGAGAAAACAAATATACGATTTGTCAAAAACAAATGAATAAGAGGAAATCGGATGAATATCGAAGACACACATGACTATCGGCGAAAATGAATTAATGTCGGGGTAACAAAATTCAAAAGACGATTAACCGACAACGGGACTCTTCAAGTCGAGAGTGAGTAGGTATCTTTTAGATAAGCATGCTACATCTTTGTGAGACAGTGATTAAATGCCTATTGAGTATAAAAAAATGTTTTGTGTTCATAGCACCTAATAAGGGGACGACGGCATGCCTAACATCGGGGAGGCAAACATTGTTAATAATAAATTTTTTTTTTGCATTGTTAGGCTTTTACTGGGCTTATAATCCCTACCATTAAAGAATTATCTTCAGGTTAAGGAAATACTAGGGGTAGAGTTCATCAAAACAAATTGACCGTCTGTTGAACTACCCGTCGGCTTAGTTAGGGTATCCGGTTTGATTCCCTGCCGGACCACAAATTTTCTTTCGGAAGAAGTTTCTGGTTCTGGTTGTGATTGTGAGTGTGATGTGAATGTTTCGGGACCCATGACACAAGTCATCGAACTTAATGTGGGGCTGTGAGTGTGAAAGTGTTGTATGTCGCTCAGTTAATTCTTAGGAGTTCAATAAGTCTTAATTGCCATTCACCGTTGCAGGTGATGACGTTTAATTTTGTTAGCTATAGAATATGTAATTGACATCTCCCGGATAAATCGATGCGCCTAAACTGAAGTTTGGTGAACTCGGTATATTACCATTACTTACCATCTCACAATTTCCTGTTCGCGGAAAAGCTAAACATCTTTTTTTTATTTTAAGCCCATCTCAAACAATAACCTGCTGTTAGGTGATTATTATTTCACGGTGTTCATCTCAAGTGCCTGTCAGAGTGGCCCGTAGGTGCGGTCAATTGGGGTGATTACGGCCCGTAACGAGGTGTGCGGCCCGCTCTCTAATAAAATGACCCGTAGGGACGGGACTGCGAACTTGGCCGGAGATGAACCTGGATTTTTGAGTATAATATTTTTGACCGAGTTTACAATGCGATGTTCAGAATTTAAATGAATATGCTTAGTTTAGTTTTTTTTTAAGCTGATGCCGCCATTTATCTGACTTAGTTGATTATTTGTACATTGAAAAAGTTATATTACTTTTTTTACTCACTTTTTGT
This sequence comes from Lomographa bimaculata, assembly GCA_948107665.1. Lineage (NCBI taxonomy): Eukaryota > Metazoa > Arthropoda > Insecta > Lepidoptera > Geometridae > Lomographa > Lomographa bimaculata. The sequence goes on along the minus strand of OX403604.1, from coordinate 6,693,448 downwards.
CCTATAATTGTTAGGTCGTTATTATTGCACGGCGTTTATCTCAAGTTGCCCGTAGTGTCCCGTATTGGCCCGCAGGTGCGGTTAATTAGGGTGACTACGGCCTATATCGAGATAAGTGGGCCCGCTCGCTATAAAAACCTCTCGTAAGGACGGTTACTGCAAATTTGGCCTGAGATGACCCGGATTTTTAGCATTTTGATGGACTTGGAAATAATATAATAAATTTTACTGAAAAGCTTTCCTATTCTGATCTAATGTTTTTTTATCTCTTTAGTCTGTTTGGACCACTATCTCACCTGATAATTTAGTCGAGGTTGGTGAACACGGTAAGCCGGATAATGTTAGGTGTTTTTTTTTGTTATCCGATTTATATGATACTTACTATCTTTTAAACTTAACATAACTTTATTTTCGCTCCACTAAGACTTTGATAAAGTTCTGCATGTTATAATATGGACAAGCAATTTCAAAAAAAAATCTAAAGAGGTAAAGTTTGTGACTTTGTTAGTTTATAGGAGGTAATCTCTGGATCTACTGAACCTATTTTAAAAATTATTTTATCAATAGAAAGCCAAGTTATTTGCGAGTGTCATATGCTATAGTTTTTTTACCCGGGCGACGCCGGGTCAGCTAGTAATAAATACAAACATAGGTACCAACAAGTAATGAGATACACTTCTAAAAGATACAAAGCCTCGAAGGTTCTTTGTCACTAAACTACCCTTATCTTCTATGGAGATTCAATAATATTTGCCTACAGAAATCACAGAAATGATTTGTAAACATATCGTAAGTGTCGTAAAGCGATTTAGTCGGCAAAATTCGGACATTTATAAGGCCTAATCATCTCTATAAAACGTTAAGCGGACCGCTCTGTAGGGTCTCACTCGTGAAATGGGTAAAGATATTTTATTATATGCCATCAGTAATGTGCTATATTAGAGGAAGATACGTGGACTGTGGTCCATGTTTCCGCAAACACGTAAATAACACTACTATACAACATATCGTCACATTGACCTTGTATAAACTTCCGTTAGTTACTTATCGGGTATTAAAAACGTAAACATAAACTTCAAAATCAAAATCGTTTATTCACATGGGCCCAAAAGAGGCAAGCGTGAAAGTTAATGATTCTACTGCCAGATTCGCAAAATTATAGCCATCTCCATGGCAAGAATCTCGGCGGAGCATTTTTTTTCATTCATTTTTTATAAAACATTCTTAATATCAATTTTTTTTTCAATATTCACACTCACAACCCCACATTAAGTTGGATGAATTGTGTTGTGGGTGCCGGAAACATTCACATTACAATCACAATCACAACCAGAACCAAAAACACAAATTTACCTTGAGGAGTAATCTTGTGTTCCCACCAGGAATCAAACCCGATGCCCCTGTTTAGATGGCAAATGCTCACCTAAGCCAATTATAGGAGTTATCAAAGGTAAAAGTGAAGTTAGCGATCATTCTAAGAATGGGATAATTTCGTTCAGATCTATTCAAATATTAATTTAAAAACTACCCAATGGCTTAGTTGGTTTCGCGGTTGCATTTTAAGCAGCGGGTATCGGTTTCGATTCCCGATAAAAACACAAGTTTTCTCCCCAAGGGCAATTTGTTTCTGGTTCTGGGTGTATTGTGTGTGAGATATTGTTAGGTTTTAATTTATTGGGACTTTCGAGTACTTTATTTTACTACACTATCAATATAAATTTTAATTTATTGGAAAGTCTTTTGATTTTTAAGTACTTCATTTGATTAGATACATTATGAGACTGTCAATTGATTCTAGTTTGTTGGGTGGGGTTGAAATACATGGCGGTGGTAGAATGGAGGGATAGACGGACAGATGTTGGACAACCGTCTTAGAGAGAACACGTCTTCTTAAGTATATCTTGTGCATATTGTAATAATAATAAATAATAAATTGTGTATTGGTAAGTGAAACGGAGTTTTTATTATAATATGAATTTCACATTTCACGCACACTGGCCCACGTCACATGTCATCGGACTTAATGTAGTGCTGTGAGTGTGAAGGCGTTAAATTAAAATTATTTTGTTCACAAATCACTTTTCGTCGCACCTATTATAATAATAATATGACTTTGCACTGAATCTAGATCAGCTTTGGTTTAGAGACGAAATAGTAGGTATATTCGGTTATGAAAACTCTTTTCAACCGACATCAAAAAATGAGGTTCTCAATTCGACTAGGTATAGATTTTTTTTATGTATGTTGCGCAATATCCCCACCAATTATGAATCTATTTTGATGTTTTTTTTTGTTTGTTTAAGTATACTTCAGAGGTTCCATATAAATTTTATCGAGATTGATCAAGCCAAAACCGAAATATAAGATGTTTTTTCAAGCTTTGCTTGCGTTTCAATTATGTATAATGATAAACGTAGAAGCAAACCGCTTCGAGCAAACATATGTTAACCATACATGTAAGCGATAAAACCCTGATAGACGTCTTTATCGCCAATACTATTCGTAAAATAAAGCTAGTTCATGATATTGTTGACTGCTTCATGACTTTGCGATTAAGCTACCGCATAGGCATAATCATTATTGAGTTTTTTTTTTTAATATCATTATACTTATTGTATGAACCTTCAACATTATTATCCGCTTTTGAAACTAATGAACGTATGATCTACAAGATAATAACAAGTCATACTTTTTTTTATCAAGCTTTTACAAGTTGTAAATAAAGAGGACTCAAAGTTATATAACCAGATAAATTGTCAAGACGAATCAAACGAGCCGAAACTCGATGGGGTTGCGTCGTTTCATTACAGAGTTCCTATGACCACCTTCTAGCTCTATCATCAGATCCTGGTTACCATTGAAAGACAAATTACTCGTCAAGACGATTCAAATGCTGATCTGATTATGGAAATGGAATGTGGCCATAGGAAACGACACAACTTCATCGAGTTTGGACTAAACTCGAGGTTGTGGCGTTTCATTGTGAAGTTCCTTCTTTTGGCCACCTTCCAGCTCCATCATCATATCAGCACCATGTCATCATAATATTGTATAACACGCGATTTACACATGTATGCAAAATTTTAGATCAATCGGTAACCGGGGAGTGGATCAAATTTAATTTGCAAGATTTGATGACAAACATCGGTACAGGTGAAACTACATAAAAGCTTGTAATAATAATAAATGCTTGTAAAAATATTCTGATTCCGCCTCATACAGATTATTCAAGTAAGGAATTCCACAGAAAATGCAAACGCTACATCATCAAACAAAACTTTGTGGCTACGCGCGTCTCGCGTATTCTACCTTTTTTTTCTATCTTCAAGTAACAAAATAAGGTGCAGAAATGTTAGGCATTATGCTGGTGCCTCGTGCAATGATACTTCGCAGTAATAGTTCTGTCAAGTGTTTGAAGAGCACTTGTTTATTTTCGCAGTCTGTGAACGGGGTCCTATTTTTATTTTTATTTGGTACGCTCTATTTTTAGTACAGTGACCTCAGTGAGCTTTTGTTTCCTTTGTAGTTGTTTTCAATTTATTACTACTAACTATAGTCAACAATGCTGGAATTCACAAAATTCTAGATTATAATCTCTTTTTCGGTGACTGACTATAATTGAAGTAACTAGAGATTTTCTTCGGCAGAACAGCGCTAACGGCGAAAATATGCAATTTTGTTCAAATATGTAAACACTGCCGAGTTACATATTTGAGACGTTTGGTGTTGAAACACTGGGCCCGTGACCGGGAGCTCATTCTATTTTCAAAAATGTATCAGAGCGCTTGGTCGAGGCGGTAAAATGCTGGTACTTAAATAAATGGTGGTAAGCTATTAGCATTGTTATTCAGAAAGAAAGTGCCGTCAGCATGATAGAAACGCGACCCACTGCTAGTGGGCTTGAGCACTTAAATTACCTATAAGGTCGATGCCTATAGTAGTATATAGTATATATATATATATATATATATAATATGTAGTTTGTTAAATAACTTGGGTATTTGCTGTATAGATGAACATAATTGTATTTTAGTTCTAAGATATATAGGTAATTGGCCCATAAATAGAGTTCATTTTTTATATTCAAACAGAAAAAATATTTTTCAAAAGATTTTGAAAATAGTAACAAATGACAATCGCATACACAAATGAATTCAGTTTAACCGTGAACGGGAGCCTTCAAAGAATAGTTCTTCTAGGCAAGCACACCTTTGGCCGCATTTACATCATTAGGTGAGATGGTGGTCAAATACTTGCCTATCAGCATGTAAAAACAGTACGAGCTTTATGCATCAGATAGTTACAGTGTATTTTGCGCAGCTTACTTTAACTATCTCTAAATAGTTCTAACCCATCTGGCTATAAAAGCAACAAACCGTTTAACACGTTAAAGTCAACACGTGCGAGGCACGCTTCACGCTTGACACACAATTAAATATTGCTGCGAGTGTTCACTACATTCAATATCGGGCGGACTCTTTTGGATCTACGGGCTATATAATATTGCCACTACTATTGAATCACTTCGACTCCAGCCGCAGTCGAGTTAGTCTTTGACTATTTCGGTTACCCTCAATGACCATTTCTTACAAGGATGTGATATTCCGAATGCAAAGTTCTTAATTTCGAGAAAAATAATAAACGATTACACACTCAAAGTCCCCACTAAGTTTAATGTCGAATGGTCTCTCACTAACTCGATCGATTTTTTATTTTTTTATTTTAGCTTCGCAATCTTGTGCATTTAGTCAGTGTCAGGCAATAATATTGTATTTATTTCAAGTGTATTTCATATTAAAAGTCCTAGTCATAAGTCACAGTCAAAGTCAAGCAAAAGAGTTAAGGTCTAGTCATTGTCAAGTCATGCCCTAGTAAAGTGGTAGAAACTTTACTAGAACTTCTATTGGACTTTTGTAGCGAAGGCGAAAATCATGTTTTTAAACTTGGTATCATTTATGCCTACACTTATGCGCTATTACTAAGTATTAACGGTTAATAATCCACCATTACACATAACACTCGAAGAATCACAGTATTTGGAAAGTTATACAAAATCAACAAAGCCATTTATTCACTTTAACTATCTCTACAAAGTTCTAACTCATCTGGCTATCAAAGCAACTAACCGTTTAACACGTGCAAGGCACACTTCATGCTTGGCACAGAATTAAATATTGCTGCGAGTGCTCACTACATCAAAAATTGCTGCGAGTGCTCACTACATTCAATATCGGGCGGACTCTGTGTATCTACGGGCTATATGATATTGCCACTACTATTGAAATTACTTCGTTTCCAAACTCAGTCGAGTGTTATTTCCTAAAATTAAACGAAAATTATATACATCAGCAAAGACCCAAGTTACCTACAAGTCATCGAGCTTATAGGTAACTCAATTGCTCAAGCCCACTACCAGTGGGTAGCGTTCCCAACATGCTGGCAGCATTGCCTCTCTGAATTGCAATGCTAATACTTTGAGCCAAATAAGTAGCAGCATTTGATCACGCGTAGCCACAACTAGGCGCTCTGATATTTTTTTGAAAAAAGAGTGAGCTCCCGGTCCCCACGGGCCCAGTGTCTCAACACCAAACGGCTCAAATATGTAACACTATATTATGTTCGATGTTCCCAAGTGACCTTTATGTTTGTGATTCTGAGTGTGATTGTCAAGTCTTTGAACTTAGTGTGGTTTTGTTTTTTATTCTCGATAGGCTAGCATTAGACATTGATCTCACCTCATGGAAAGTAAATATGCTGTTAACATGAACGCAGAAAAAAACGTGCCTGCACGCACTATGTATTTATTAGTTTGATGTGTCATAATATAAGTATTGTTATTTATTCTGCTTCGTAGATAATATTTTAATATTATTATATTATAATCGAAATCGAATTCGATTAGAACAATCGAAAACCAATGGTACCTCAATGCAATTCAAGAACAGTTGTATCGTATGTAACTGAACACCCTTTGTTTTCCCAGACAGTTCCCACAGCTGGGCTAATTGAGTGTCGGCTCAACAAAATATCGTGTTCGCACTCCATTTTTGCATCACTTTATAAGCTGTTGAAGCTTCTACGCGAGGAAGGAATTTGGTGCAAATGAGAAGATATTTCGTATGTCTTCATACGAACTATAATTATCTGAAAAAATAATTATACATTAGCTTTAACTGTCAATTTGTGAATTATTCATTCATTCATTCAATTGTCAATTTGTCAGTATTGTGTATTTTAATTACATTTCTCTCACCTTTCGCGTCTCCAAACCGCATAAGTTTATCAAGTTTATTACAAAGGTAATAAATAAAATAGTAAATATAAATAAGAAACAAACATTATATTTTTAATTAAAAAAATATGTTAGCTTGCATACAGGTTGAAGTCGGGCGTTTTGCCGCGAAAGTGAAAATATAACCTTGTCGATTTTGAATTTGATTCTTCGAGCGTTCGTGAACTTGCGTAAATGTAGGCAAATCATACAAAGTCGAAAAACATGATTCTTTCCTTTGCTCCAAAACACCAATAGAAGTTCTAGTAAAGTTTCTACCACTTAATTAGAGCATGACTGGACTATGACGACCTTGACTCTTTTACTTGACTTGCTGCCAGGATTTCTGTTATGAAATATCTAATATACTTGAAACATTTTCTAACTTGACACTGGCACAAATTTCATTACAAGGCAAAATAAAAAAAAATTGACTCCCAGATCATACCAAACCCAAATATACCGAATAATTCGGGTTGTTCACTCCTTCGATAAAAGCGGCGGGAGCAAAGAGAACAAAACTGATAGTTTAGTGCTCGGGGAGAGGTAGTTCGGTTCTAGACTTATGGCAGATTGTTTGTTACCTATGACCTTGTTTGTTACCTCGTTACCTTGTGATATGTTGTTACCTTGTTGTTACCTGGGTCTGCTGAGTTGTTAAAGATTTAAACCGACTGTCTTGAATTTGAAAAACAATACATACTATCTTATTTAATATATTATATAAATATTTGTATAAAAATAATGAATTGTTGTCTTCTTTACAACTGACTTTCGAAGAAGGTTTGAAGATATTTGCGATTAAAGTAAATAATAAATATGTTTATAACTTTATTGTGAAGGCGTCTGCCTTCTAAGCGAGGGTATCGGGTTCGATTCCCGTGAATACAACTTTTCTTCCCAAGGAAAGTTTGTTTCTGATTCTGGATATGAATGTGTATGTGATGTAAATATTTCCGGTACCCACGACACAAGTAATCGGACTTAGTGTGAGGCTGTGAGTGTGAAAGAGTTTATGTGTTTATGTTTATATATTATACTAGTAGGAATAGTAGTTTTATAGCATGAAGTTTGTATTAGACCCAAGGTTAATTTGTTAGCAAGTCGATGCAAATAACACTAATTTGACCGTTATTAAAATACCCCGAACCTTTTAAAAAGAGATAACATAAACGTTAACACTTTCACACTCACAGCCCCACACTAAGTTCGATGACTTGTGTCGTGGGTGCCGAAAACATTCACATCGCACACACAATCACAACCAGAACCAGAAACACAAACTTTCCTTGGGGAGAAAACTTGTGTTGGGGAATTGAACCCGATACCCTGCTTAGAAGGCGAACGCCACCCAACTAAGCCAACGAGCAGTTATCATTAACCCTAAACTGTTTTGATACTTCCTTCTAATCTAACCCTTAACACCAAGCATTAGTTATATAGAAATGACAGGATCGCATAATTCACATCAAGCCTCCATTACATCAAATGGCGGGCAAGTATCAAAGAGAAAGCTCGAATCTCACATAAAGCTTGCGAAAACTACCAAACCTTTGCAAGATAAATTGGACTCTATTACAAAGGGAGAAAGGTTAGTTTATGAGTGATGAAGCCAATTTTCAGGGCGACATGACTGAATTTATCAATTTGGGGAGATCAGAGGTGGATTAAGTGAGAGTATGTATAGATTTTTGGTGATTTATTCGCATTGTTTGCACATTATTATTATAATCTTTATTTATTATGTTTTCTTAGGTGGAGATTTTAGTTAAAAAATATTTTTATAAAAGTAATAAACAATACAATACAACAAAATTTAAAAAAAAACGCTTCTAACTCTTCAAACGCTAAACAAATCAAACTACTTGAAACCCCTAAATACAAGGTACAGCATGTGTGTTTTTAATACAAAAAGAGTTCTATTGAGGGCTTGCATCCTTGTAACCCTTGACCACATCATCACTTACCAACAGGTAAATAATGGCAGATGGGTAAGTATCCCCTTCTGATATTTTTTCCACAGGAGTTGTCGGTGACAGCTGTTGGTATTTTTATAAAATAAATCTGATTCACTGAGACAGAATATTTGTTTTTAAATACTTATCAGTAATAATCGGCATGACTTTAATTCCATGGAAAATGGGACGGCATGGGACATTAGTATGGGATGCAACTTGTGTCGATACTTTAGCTCCGTTACATCTTCCTGAAACACAGAATGGGGTTGGCGTCGCGGCAACTTCGGCAGAGCAGCGCAAACGGCGAAAATATGGAAACCTCGGCAGTGGTTACATATTTGAGCCGTTTGGTGTTGAGACAGTTGAGTTCTATTTTCAAAATTCTATCAGAGCGCCTGATTGAAGCGACGCGTGATCAAAATGCTGGCACTTATTTGGCTCAACGTATTAGCATTGCAATTCAGAGAGGCAATGCCGCCAGCATGATGGGAACTCTACCCACTGGTAGTGGGCTTGAGCACTTGAGTTACCTATAAGCTCGATGTCTTGTAGGTATCTTAGTACTTTGCTGTAAATAGTTTTAGTTTAGTTTTAGGAAATATAGGCAATTGGCCCGTAGTTTTAGAAGGATCTTGCTCTAATCAGTTGCTTGCAATATTACATTAAAATTATTTTTGTTTTATTAAAATAAAAATACTAGCAAAATTTTTATCAAATAATGTTATCATCATGTCACATTATGTTAGTTGTTTTGCCTAAGATATAAAAATAAACACCATTTCGGACTAGAAATCTCTGATATTACTTGATTTTGAAATGATTTATCGAGCAAAGCGAGATCTCTAAATTGACTTGGATAGTTCAGCACTTTGTCCGTCCATCTGTCTATCAGAGGCATGTACCGTCTAAACCATACAAGCGAATAACTTCAAATTCTTAGAGAATGTGTATAACTATGGTCCAAAGCCAGAAATTGCAATTAAAATTAGATAAATGAAAATATTAAGGGGGCACCCATACACATAAGTGGCGAGCAAAATTTTATTTTTTCTGGCCTTGTGGCGTATCTTTGAAAAGAACTTTGCAAATAGGATACAAAACCTTAAAAAACATGTGCTGTAAAATAACGAAACTTCAGGCAGATTTTGCTCAAGACCCCTATTCAACGAATTTGGGGCCCCCCTTCCTTAATCCGGCCCGATCTAAGACTTCATGTTCTATTAACACGTTGGTTGCATGTCGGCATTGCTAAACATTAAGTTATGGCGGTCTCAGGCTGTGATGCCCCCGTGGCTTCAATGAACTTATAACAGCTGGGGATTTGACTTGTAATACATCAAGCTTTAGAAGGCTTATATAAATAAACGCTTTCACACAGCCCCACACTAAGTTAGTTGACTTGTGTCGTGGGTGCCGGAAACGTTCACATGATACACACAATCACATTCAGAACTAGAAACACAAATTTCCTTTGGGGAGAAAACTTGTGTTCCAACCGGGAATCGAACTTAAAAGGCGAAAGTGCACTACCAACGGGCAGTTCAACTCATATAAAAATCAACTCGTTATTTTTTTTAGAACTGCCTCTTGAGCTAGGTGCGCTTTCTAAGCAACGGGTATCGGGTTCGATTCCCGGTGGAAACACAAATTTACTCCCATGGGTATTTTTTCTGGTTCTGAGTGTGATTGTTTGTATGATATGAATATTTCCGGTACCCGCGGCACAAGTCTGATGACTTAGTGGCTTAAATAACTTAAGACTTATGCAGTGAGTTTGAGAGCGTTTAATTTTTTGTTATAATTTCGTTTAAGTTTAAGTGATACTTCTAAGGGATAGCGTGTAACATGTATGACAATGTCATGACAGCTACTTACCTATTATTATGAATTTATCTCCTGAACTTATGAAAAGATAGTCAAATATGTCCATTATATGGCTAGTGGCTCTGTGACTTTGCATATTTTTCGAAATGTCTGAAATATGTTTTTTAAGCGTTTTCAAACCCCATTAACCCCGCCGTTTTGTAAAAAATACAAAAAAAGAATAACAAATAACATCTACATAACTATCGAACCTGCTCAAAAAAATTCACGAGAATCGGTTGAGAAATGAGACCTGTAGAGTAGAACAACCGGAAATCCGACGGACATACAAAAGCAATTTAGCCCAATCTGAAACGGAAACGCTTCGCTGCTTGCTCTTTTTTTAGGTTCGATAGGCAAGTATTTGACTACAATCTCACCTGATGAAAAGCGCGCGATGATGCATCCGAAGATGTAGCATGCTTGCCTAGAAGATACCTATTCACTCTGGACTTGAAGACTCCCCCCGATGATACCGTTCGGGGATCAAATACTCTGCTCGCTCGGTCATTCACTTATCTGTACCTTGTTTTCTTCTTGAGCGTATAAGATTTTTTCTTAAATAAAACAAATCAAAATTATACCATGTCTTTAATTAACAGTAGAATTTTACAAGTTATTCATAAGAATATCTATCCAATTATTACATTTATGGCAATTTTCACAAATTTCATTGAAACCAAATCACAATCGACTATTATCATAATGTATCTACATAATTTTAACTATTCGTTGAATCCAAGGTATATTATAATACATGGCTAATATTCCATAGACATAAAAATTTAAATATTTAATTAATATATTATTGTTTCAAGAGAAATTTCTTACATATCTACAAATACATATTATTAATAGTAAGTAGTCTATTTATTTAAGGGACGATTTGACTAAATGTTTTGTTTTAACAAGTTTTTAATTATATTGCTTCTATATAATAAATACTAACAGATGAAGTAAGAAAGTAGTGTATTGTGATTTTAATTTAAGTGACATCTTTAAAAAAAAGGAAAATATTCTAATTAAAAAACAATTGATCCGTCAGTTCTAACTATCTGTATCAATAAATTTCAAATAAATGAATGGAACTAACAATATAATATGCAGCGCAAATTTTACTTAAGATACATATAAGACGTTTCTAACATATTGTGGAATCAATACTCACTGCATTAGAAATTAAACTTATGTACAATAAATGCGAAAAATCTTCCTGAATATCTAAGAAATCAATAATTATTCACAACATATAATTAATCAGTTTAATGTGTATAAGATGCAATGTGTAATTTATATCGACCCTTAAATAATTAAAGAAGAAGTCTATTAATTTTATTATCATCACGCTCATCCCTTTCGGGGTAAACAAAATACGAATTTCTAGCTAAATTATAAAAATTGACTTCATTGTATCATATCACTCAATTCCATAAGCATAATGCGGTACCTAAAGCCAAACTTAAAAATACTTACTTTTGGAGCTTTTAACATCAAGCACAATCTAACCTTGTCGCAGAATGAAACTCTCTTGTTTCACATAGCAAATTATGGTTAAACTCTCCGAGATCATATTTAGACAAAGTTCTCGAATGTATAGTGCATTTAGACTGTACCGTAAGTACAGGAACTAAGTAAGATTAGATCTTAATAACAGCTATTTAAAGCTTAAAATAAACTCTTTTATTTAAACATTTATAATTTTAAAATCACAAAGAGTTTTAAAATCGCCTTTTTATACGTAATTTTTGGGGCATTATAATATTAAAGGCGTATAATTTCTGTTACACAAAATGATAGACATCTATTAGAGAAAAAAAAAATACCCACTACAAGGCACGCAAAATAAAGTAACAAGTTTTTTTTTTATTTGCAGTTAGAAAATAGGTGTAAATATTGAAGGTGCTAAAGTTATTCTCATATATGAAATTAGGCCGCTTAATTCCAATACATTACAAGTGTTAAATTGTTTAATATTTCCGACAGTTTATTATAACAATAAATGTTATTATATTATTTAAAAATACCACACTGGAAAATCGTAGATTTAGGTACATATTATAAGAGAATACGTATTATTATGACAATTATGACACTAATACATTTTAATCTGTAATTATTAACTTTTATAAATCACATCTATGTAATTATTTGAAATTGTACATTTTCTATATATTTGACACAACCAAAAGCTAATTATTCGTTTATTTATAAGTCCTGCTAGTTTTATTGTTTTAAATTACACATTTTTATTTGTTTTGTTATAACTTTTCATAGGTAACTAATTATAAACATTATTTGTTCACCTCTTCTTTTGGTGATGAAATGGCGATTACATATATTTTCCTGAAACCGAAAATAAGTTTGAGTAAACGTATAACATAGGTAAACATAAACATAGGTAAACATAAATATAGATAAACATAAACATAAAATTGGCAATTATGCATTTTTTTATTGTATGTTCGTAAAAAAAATACGCTCTATTATTGATCTTAATTACATATAAATTTATTAAATGTATTAATCAATAAAAAACGCTTTCAACATCAATTTTTTTATGCTGGATTAGTATGCATTTTATGCATTTATTAGTATAAGTATTATTATTTAATATTTAGGTTTCATTTAATGAATTAAAAAATATATATGTTATTCTGATCAATATACGTCTAATTGATATATCTGTAATAAAGAATTTATTGTTAATTATATAAAAGTTGTGTAGGTAATGTCAAAGAGGTGTGCACGAAAATGTCTCAATCTACGAGGACTAATAATTAGTGAATATTATTAACTCCCTGATTTATGAAAAGATAAAACATTAAATTAACCTTCTTTAGATAAGATAAGTTTTGTCTTTTTTTAACTGGTGTACAATATCACGCGTCAAACGAAGACAAAAGATGTTTGTTGAGAGTATAAAGAACGTTTTATCTTTTTATGTATAAGTAGGTAAGTATTATTCTGAGTATTACAAAATACCTAAAAATGTGAAACGTTTAAATGTATTGTCAAAAGCAAGTGAATACTATATTTAATACGAAAATACAAAGCACGAAGATAAAATGTATCAACTTAAACAATATCATGTATATAGTCTTGTTATAAATGAAACAAAGAACTGCTTGGAGTCAGTTTGGAAGTAAAAGTGTGAAGTAATGACTGTAACTGAGTTATGTGCTTACAATGTATTAAGGAATTGCGTAAAAAATACGCTTAACACTACTAAAACACTTTTTCACCGACTTCAAATAAAGGAGGTGGTTCTCAATTTGACTATTTTTTTTTTGTGTGCTACCTCAGAACTCTTTTATAATTGAACCGATTTTGGTGATTCTTTTTATTTGAAAGGATATGGTGTCAAGTTGGTCCCATATACAATTTGTCAAGATCTAATCAAGGGCTCCGGGGATAAAGCGGTGAATAAGGTTTTTGAAGCTTGCTTGCATTAAAATTATTTATATCAGATTATCTAGCGTTTGACCACTAAAACTCACGTTGGTAAATGTTAAGGCTAGGAAGTACCTGGATTAAATTGATGGCTTGCGGGGACGCGGGCGCGGTCTGTTCGAACTAAATGCGTTCTATGTAACCCAGCCTTATGCATGGTTTAGGGTAGTAATCAAAGATATAGGTACAGGAATGATTAATTCTCAAAGTTAGTAAATCTTCAACATCAGATCATCGCTTAGTACCTACTTGACGACAGATTTTTGAAGTGAAAACTTCTTTAGCGGCATTGTGCACTTTTTGGGATGGGTAAAATTGTTAAACTCGCGCCAGGACAAATGACCTGATCAAAAATGTATTAGATAGGTACTTACCGAGTTTTAGAATAACTTTGTTGATGTGTTTAGCTTAAAGCTTATAGTTCATCACATACAAGCATTAAGAAAAGTTCTGGTCTATATTTTAGCTATGTTCAATATTTTTTAAGTTTTTATGACAGTAATTTTCGGAAAAATACGTGCTAGAACTTTTCAAAAGGAGAAAGTACTATTTTAAAAGCGCATTCAATAATAAAACAATGATATACACATTTCATTCGTTAAAATTTGCATAATAGAAATGTATATCTGGATCGTCACTCACGAAATCACCAAAATTAAAAATAATTTACATGACTGGTTAAGTTCTCTTCTTCTTTCTTACTTCTCAAATCAAATATTTTTCTTATATTTTGGTTTCAGCCAAATTATTGTTTTTTTTTATTGTTCTATACCGAAACTTTTGAATGACCTTGGCTTTAAATTAATTAAAACACAACCGACACTTCAAAAATTAGTGTTACCATTTTAATCATTAGTTCTAGTGAACTATTTGTGTATATCATTAGTTCAGAAGCATTTCATGCAGAGAATTAGGATTGCAGGCACTCGAAGATATACTCAGTAAGATTCAGCCACCAAACAAATACCACGAGCGTTAAAACACTTTTCAAATGTTAAATGATAAAAAAAATTAAGAAAAATTAACCGACTTCAAAAAAACTCAGAAAGTCAATACACCTAAAAGCTTAAATTTTAATAAAATTGGATGACACATTATTTCCAGTTCTTTTGTTTTTAAAACAAAATTATTAAACCAATTTTAGTGAAATTATCTCAATGATAAATCTGGAAGTATATATTTTCAAATAAAATATAGAATTTTGTGAGTCTAAAAAAACGTTAAAAATGACGCAGTTGTGAGGTAACAACTATTTAAAAAAAATAGATAATTAATAACACCTTTCTTTTTTTGAAGACGGTTAATTTTTTTTATGTAATTGGTGACAACTCTCATAGCGTCAGTTTTGTGGCCTCCCATAACTTACAGCGTTTAGTAACAGCTGGCAATGTTTGGTTGCCCGCTGCCGGCAACGCTGGTGCGGCCGGGGCGGGCGTCCCACGATAACGAACTAACCAAACATTTGTTTTATGTTATCACCTGCAAACAGCCAAGCAGAAATATGCCCCGAAGCGTCTATCTACTACCCGCTAGGTTTGGAGAATACCCCGTGGTCGAACGTGGATGTTCATTAAGGCTTCACCACATTGGACGCACCTGGATTGAACAGATGGCGTGCGGAGACGCGGTCGCCTCCTGTACACCGGTGACCGCGCCCGCGTCCTCGCACGCCAATTGATTCAAACCAAATGTATGCTGTATAGTCAAGCCTTTAGAAATGTTTGCTGATCAGAGTCATAATTTTAAACAACGCACAAAGTAAAATTTTCAGTTTCAAATAAACTATCATACATGTGATAGAGTTATTGTTGGTTTATTTCTGGAGCATTGTGAAATACTTGCTGTTCCACGTATATTTATTTATCAAAATAGTTAACCCTATATTCTTCTCTTTGACAAATTGACCATTAAAAAGGTAACAAATAGACAAAGACACAGAGGCGTTTGATTTGATGATTTAGTGCGATTTACAGTCTTACAGCACTTGAGTATAAGAACCAATTAAATTGCAAAATATTACAGTCTCAAAGGTTAAAAAATCACATAAAGAAGAAAGTTATAATATGCATATTGATATTTTGTTAATTAGTTAAGAATCCGTTTATATTCATGTCGTATAAACGATAGGGATTTGTTTTATGTAAGCGCCGTAGATTTTGTAGGTACGATACGTGTTAGCGCTCATTTATTTGTCTCTCTTGTATATAGTTATTTTTATGAGTGAAAAAGAAATTGTGCGTTGGTATGAATTAATAGCGCTATCTTGATAGATAGCGATATCGCTGATGCGAGGTACCTATAGCCGTAACGTTTTTTGATCACATCCACGCCCAGAACCCACAGAGTTACACCAAGAGAACAGACAGATGCTAAACCTAGGACAGATTCTACACAGATATCTATAACAGTTCCAAGCATAGGACAGTATTCAGTACATCAGTACATCAGTACATTTTGCATTCCGTGAAAGAACAGCGTCTAATCGAAGACGAGCGTCAATCTAAACAGTAACATTTTAACATTAACATAGACACCGATAGAGATGCAACTAGCCAATGAGAATTTTGTACATATGGACAAAAACTGACAGTTAGAGACGATTCTGGCGTACCAATTTCTTATTATAAGTCTAAAACAAAATGTTTTCCATAAGTCTAGTCGTAGAAGGTTTCTGTATTAATATAGTTACCTACTTGTTATGTGAATAGGTTCTCACTGCTATGGACCTGGAAATATTCCGGTGCTCGGAACTCACGCTACTTCACTATAGTGTATTTTAAACTTACGCGAACTGCAATCATGTATTCATGAGAAACGTTTCGGCAGGTTTCACCGGCCGTGGGTGGCAAGTAAAAATAATGTTATTTTGACAATAAAAGACTCGGTTTTGACATGACTGCATGAAAACATGACTTCATGGTTCTGGCGTCAGTATTTCTCTAAAGCTTCAGATATGGTTTTGTTACTGTCTAACAATTAACAACCAGGATCAAAAGCTCTACATCCTCTGAATCCCTACCTCTGAAGAGCAGTCCACTTAATGTAAACCCTAGAAAACTGTTCGATTCAAGTACTGGCCGTACTAAACTTTATATAACCTTATCGGTAAAGGTATATGAAAGCAGTAGCCCAGAATTGTCTCCCGCGTCAATTTGTCTCAAGGTTTTGCTCTAATAGGTTTCTAATTTAGAAGTTGCTCTAAGCGTCACTTGACAACATCGATTGGTAATAGTAATAAGTATTGCGACTTACCAAACAGTAGTCCTATTATCACGATCCCGATCACACCCATTATTATCATCATCTGAAACACGCCACATATGTAAGAATTAATATGGTTTACCATAATTTCGAAGGAAAGATGACGTCAGCCAGGTCGCTGGTCATAAAACGCACGCAGAATCTTATACACAACAAAGATTTACAAATAAGAAAATAATACATTCTTCAATGTTACTTTTCCCACAAGAAGAGGTTTTGCCGACCCCCAAGTGAATAAAGAAAAGGAGATGATAAATTAAGAAAGATTTTATAATCCCATTGCATTAATAACTATGATGTATGGATGCATACTTTTAGGCATCTTGCGACAATTTATAGGCACAACAGAGATATATTGAGTTAATGGTAATTTCATTCTTTAGAAAAAAGATACTACATTGTCTCGAGTACTTGCCAAGTCTTTCTTAAAATGGCCACTATTAAGCGATTCTAACATTAACTTTCATAATGCTTTTTGAAGCTTATCAGTCTTTTCTGTACCAGGTCCGAGGTCCATTTTGCAAAGTTGTTTTCGACACCCACGATACAAATCTTCATACTTTGTTTCGGGGCTATGAGTGCTTTTTTTATTTGTTTGTTGTTGGTGACCGTCAAATGTCATGACCACCTGGAGGAAACCTATTTGTGTCGGTACTGTTTTGGATGAAGCAGGTCTAAAGCTACTGTACCTTTAAATTTTGTAACCAGAACTTGTTCTTCAAACTCTTTGCTTGCTGCTCAAACTGTGATGCACCCTGCTGAAGCGCATCTGAAAGGTACAAACTATTTGTTATTGTCACCTATTTAGAATAGGTCCATCTTAACATATTACAAGTCACCGTAGTTACACGAATCAATCGTAATCTCTAACGTAAAATCAAATTTTTTATACGGATATGAAAATAGATTTTATATTTTAATATATATATATAATACCTTGTTAACAAAATATTTATGAATTAACAGAACTTAATACTCATATTTGTAAGTACGCGCTTAGAACAATTTAAATGAATCCAAACTGGAGGAATTTTTTGTAGTCATTAAATAATTCCACTATCCACATCCTGGTTGTATTATCAGAGTGCAATGTAGTGTTTTATAAGTGCTGCTCAAAAAAAACACATGAACCAAGTGTCTTCGCCTTAATAGAGACAATAAGAAAAGTGTTAATAGACACATTCTTGGATATTAAAATCTAGCAGAATAAGTTACTTATTAGCCTAATCATAGCTAGATTGTAACTAAAATAGGGAACACACAATCGTGACCTATAACAGTAAAAAAAAAAAAAAAACAGATCAGCTCAATGGCGTGTTGGTATGATGGTAAATTATTGTATTGTCATCCACTTTGTAAAGATTGATATAATAAAAAATAGATCAAAATATGCTTCACAGATCTATTTACTATATTGTTAGTAGCATATAAGTAAAGCTTCTATAACATATTCAATGTTGACAACTAAATTGTCTTTAGTGAAACTCGCAAGATGAAGACAAATCAATTGAACTATGAATTAGGTATTAAAATTGGCCAACGCGTTTGGTTTCTAGAGCACCACAAAGGAACAAACATACATTTTTATATTAAGGGACTTGATATACATAGCGCCCGAGGCACGCGTACAGGGCGCGCGCCTGCCACACGCACAAGGCGGCGCGCCTTGTATTGCCGTCATAATGAAAAAAGACGTCACTGATATTTTTGACAAAATTTAGTTATATATTATCGGAATCAGGAAAAATAGGCGTATCTACGTTTATTTATCGCCTCGGGCGCTTTGTATACCAAAGTCCCTAAGATTATGTTGTGACTGTTGTGTCAGAGTAGGTGGTTAAGAATTTCATAGATCACTGTTGAATACCATGCTATAAATTGACATCATGAGTATATGAGTATTTGGCGTAAACTTCTATAAAAAGCTTGGCATTACCTGCTCTATCATCCAGTTCTGACAGCTTTTCGTCCCTCACTAGCACTTTCTCAACGTTGGTCTTCATAATATCCACGACCTAAAATAAAACATCAGTATTTAGGTTCAAACAATACTTTGAGTTCGAACTCATGCTTGATCACGTTTAAAACTGTTTTAACATTCCGGAGTTTGAAAATTGTCTCTATAACTACTATGTTACTTCTACACACAGTGTTACATATATTTCTAACATTCGTTATTATTGTCTAAGCTCAGGAAAAAACAGAGTTGGGTTTATTTCTATCTGTCTCCACATTGCTGTTTCCAGACGTTTAACTAGATCTTAAAGTGCGAGCTGATCCGCACCCACTGCTGATTTTTCTGTTTCTATGTTATCTTTTTTAGAATAAGCGCTGAATGGGATTTTAATTAATTTTTCTAACACATTATCATAAATTCCATATTCCATATTATCCTCGTGGGTGAAACTGAGAGGGCGTAGTTTTTTGACTTTAATAATATTATCATGTCAATATTAACTAGGGATTTTCGAAGTCCCGGAATTTTTAAAATTTTAGTTTGTTATATAACTATAAGATTTAACTGCTTGAAAGTGAATCTGTGTGTGATTTTAAGAAATAAACAAAGCAATTGCTAAGACTGAAATTAACTTTAAAGTTATTAATATAAATTTTTCTGTTTAATATATTATGTTGATCTTTACAAAAAATTGCCTTTTTCAATACGTCTCACCAGAAATTAACTCAATCGAAAAATTTAAATTCTTCAAAAAAGGATTACCCCTCTTTAAAAAAATCATATTATTATAATTAAAAAAATCTTAAAAGTCTCGTAGTCTCGGGAATTACCGGGACTTTGATTGTAGGCTGTCTCGTGTCCCGAGACTTTGAAATAGTCGGGAAGTCCCAAACCCTAATATTAACTTCTGCATTCTTCTTCTACACGAGTTCTAGGTGTATAGGTGTATCAGGCTTATTTTGACTTTACCTCATCGACCTGAGCCTGCGTCTGCTGCAGTCGCCTTTGAGCAGCAATCTGCTGCGGGGTACGAGGTCCTCCAATGATCTCGCCATCTGGACCGGTCTGGGGCTCCGCTGGCGCCAGGCCACCTGGAGTACCGCCTTCTTGAGCCCTGGAAATATATGTTCCTATATTATTTTTTAGCATTCTTGTACGATACCGCATATAATTCTGATAGGTTATATGATCACATTTTTTCTGTTGTTCGGTTTGTATGAATTCATCACTCACGCATTATTGTTGGAAGAAAGTCTATGGTGGCCTTATTTAAACTTAAGAAGAAAAATTACTTAACCACTAAAAATATATTCCGGCAGCTATCCTTGAAAATCAGTCATTCTAGGCCTCAATCACATCATAAGTAACCATCAGGTATAGTGGTCAAAAACTAGCCTATCATATAATTATATAATAATATAGAGATAAAAAAGAGCATTCATTTACGAACGTAGTGAATCAAGCGCATTTTTTTTTTCAAAAGCTTTCACACTCACAGCCCTACAATAAGTTCAAAGACTTGTATCATGGGTGCCGGAAACATTTACATATACTACACAATTTGTAATGAATGTATCCTTACTGTTAGTGACTTCATATTATAGGTATAAACAACGCAATAAAACCTTCAACAGCACAACCTTCACCTTTCGATCCAACCATGTGAAACTATCGCTTGCACTGCACATGACGACAATTAATGCACAACACATATAAAATGATATAATTCTGTAGCAAATGACAAGCAATGGGAATTGATGGTATAATCGATAAGAATGTGGCGTTCTGCCAAATGACGTCACGATTTGGCCCAAGCTATGCGGTATGGGGGATGAGAGCGATACCATTCTAAGCCTCTTCAATCATTAGATTGAAGAAGCTTTGAATGGTAAAAAGTTAAGTAAGACATGGTCTAATATTATACATAAATAATTTAAAATTTCATTGTATTCTGAATTATTTTTTACTCTTTTTTGATCCAAATAACATTTTCCAATAAATGTTTTAATCATAAACACCTAAGGTGAGAAACAATAACTGTATAGAGTTTCTTAAATTTTTTTCAACACGCCAAAGCATTCTTGATTTTTTTTGTTAATATTGACAAATCTTAAAAATTTAAAAGTAAAATTAATTTTAATACAATTATTTTTATTATTCTTGTTCACGTTAACAAAAACTGCCACATAAAAATATTTCCATTTAAACAAAAACTGCAACACGTCTGCAAAGCGTGGGCGTACCAGGGCAGGGCAAATTGAGTGAAAGCTCTAAATAAAATTGTTTTCAGTTAGAAAAAGCCTTCTTATGGAGATCTAATTCTAATCATTCATCATCATCAATATAATGATTGAAGAGGCTTTAAATGATAAAAAGTTAAGTACCTACCTAAGACCTGGTCTAATATTTCCTATCAAAATTTTAACCGTAAATAAAATTATTTCTAAGATTTTAATCGGCTTTACCACAATATCTACTAATTAATGTACATTATTATTTTTAATATACATTATAATATATAGAGCAAAAACACACAACAAGTCACCCAACTTATAAATAACTCTTACTTGCGAAATATTCGATTGATCTGCGTTTACTTCATTAACAAATTACAATAAAGTAAATATATTTCATATTATCATTGGACTTTAATCATTTGTTTTTTAAATATTCTAATGCGATTTTTATTCATCCATATATAAACATAACATAACATAAACATAAACGCTTTCACACTCACAGCCCCACACTAAGTTCGAAAACTTGTGTCGTGGGTGCTGGAAACATTCACATCACACACACAATCAGAACCACAACCAGAAACACAAATTTTCCTTGGGGAGAAAATTTGTGTTTCCACCGGGAATCGAACCCGATACCCCTTAGAACACCTGCTTAGAAGGCGAACTCTCACCCAACTGAGCCAATGGTCAGTTCACATGAGATCAGCAGCGGTACTATGTTTTCTTTTTCCACTCTTTTCTGTTAGCCGTCATCTCCACCCACACTCATTTATAAATCAAAGCTAGCTACACAATTCATCCATATTTTCATTGCCCGAACTTTTTTTAGCAATTTTTGTTACTACGTGACTTTCATCCTTCTCGTAACATGCCCATACCATGCTAGATCACAGCTTTTAAGCTTCGTCACTAGTGTAACTTTCGAACTATCTAGATATCTCTACATTAATAAAAAAAACTTAATCATAGGAAAAGAACTCTTATTAAATGATTAGTATTAGATCTATTTTTGGAGGCTTTTTTAACTGAAAACAATTTGATTCAGAGCTTTCACTCAATTTGCCCTGCCCTGGTACGCCCACGCTTTGCAGACGTGTTGCAGTTTTTGTTTAAATGGTAATATTTTTATGTGGCAGTTTTTGTTTACGTGAACAAGAATAATAAAATTAATTGTATTAAAATTCATTTTATTATTATATTGTTAAGATTTGTCAATATTAACAAAAAAATCAAGAAAGCTTTGGCTTGTTGAAAAAATTTAGGAACCTCTATACAGTTATTGTTTCTCACTGTAGGTGTTTATCATTAAAACATATTGAAAAATGTTGTTATTTGGGTCAAAAAAGAGTAAAAAAATATTAAGAATACAATGAAACTTTAAATTATTTATGGTTCTAAATTTAAATCTTTTTTACTAGAATATCTACATGACTTGATTTTACTTTTTAACTGTAATAAAGCTTTGTAACTGGTTACAATATCCAAACTATTTAGAGCTACAATAGGTCACATTATGAACACTAACATTTATAAAATGCCGACTTACTGTTAGCCCACACAGTTTACACACCTTATAAGGATACAACTACAAAATGAAAACTCCAAACGAAGTCTAGTCTTGTACTTACATTGTAGTTTCTCCACGGGTTCAATAAGACAGAAGCACTTGAATGTATGAATATCAAAATTGTTACTAAGAATTAGAAGAGAATTATTAGAAGAGCTTTCAGGCGACGCGTTCTGCGGTACAGCGCGACTGGTCGGCCCGCAGTGTCGTCGCGCACACAACGCTTTGGCAAAAGCTCGCATAGAGCTTTTGGCAAGATTTGTTTTTTTTTTACACTTCACTCTATTCAGCGACTCTATCTGTTGGCATGTTTTACATGAGTTTCAAGAGATACAAAGTCTGGTCCAGATCGAAAATGCATTTAAAAATACACATCTGGTTCGAAATAGGCATTATACGAAATTGTTTATGCTTTAAGTTTAGTGTTTTCATTAATACATTGTCGGTTAAAAACAATGTATAAAACATTATATTTCGTATAAAAATAAATACTTAAAAACGCAATCAGTTTCAGGCAATTTTAAACGCGCCAATTTTTACGCTGTTTCTTTGACATCAACTCCATGGCTATCTTGAAGAAAAGTTCACAGGAAATCTAAAACGTGTGACGTCATGAATCAGCCTAGCCTGCTATAGCATGCGTTTGGAATTTTGCTTTTTGGAATTTATTTTTTAAAAATTATTTTGAATTGTGCTTACAAATAGGTATAACATTAATATTTCTGATTTCTTTGATGTGTATTAATAAAACTTTTCGTGAAGGAAGTATTTTTATACCACGGTTAAATAATTATTTTAAAGGGTGCAAAGAACCACTGCAAAGAACTGAAAAGAGCAACGAGCAAGTTGATTGACTTAGCATTTCTAAATGTCACAAACACACCCAGAACAAATTTCAGTAGGGGAGAAAACTTGTGTTTCCACCAGGAATCGAACCTGAGATGTTTAGAAAGAAAATGCGCACCAAACTAAGCTAACGGGCAGTTCACTGAAATAAAATATGCAAAATACAGCAAAAATATCTTTATTTTATTTCTTTTATTAATCATCAATTTACTTTTCCACCCGACGTTACCAACTCTAATCTAACGCGCATGTGCGATGCTGCGTCCCAATCGATAGGCACTCGTGGGGTAGGTCCGGGCAATGCCGCACGTCTCAATGGAGGCTATGAATGTAACGAACAGATGTAAGTGTAGAACCACAGAAGAATTAAAATTAGGGGAGTTGTAATTTATTGCGAAAACTGAAAGATTATGTTAAGTAACTGTAGAACCCGCTTCTGCAATCATTGGTAAAAAATATTTTAAGAAATCATTCACATTTGTACTGCATACACACTCATTACTGGACACCCTGTGTAATTTTTTTTTAATGTTGTGTCAAAATTTTTCAACCGACTTCAAAAAAGGAGGTTCTCAATTCGACTGTTTTTTTTTTGTATGTATGTTACGCGATATCTCCGCCAATTATAAATCGAATTCGATATTTTTTTATTTGGTAGATTATACTTCAGAGGTCCCATATAAATGTTATCGAAATCGAACTAGCCAAAACCAAAATATAAGCAGTGAAGTCGGTTTTTTAAACTTTCATTATCATCATCATCATCAGCCTATGGAAGTCTACTGCTGGACATAGGCCTCTCCAAGTGGCGTGTAACTGAGCACGATCCTCTGCTTCTCTCATCCAGCTCCTAAAGCTTAAAGTTTAAAGTTTTCCTTTAGTTTTAAGCTTTGCTTACGTTTATTTATGGTATTTGTTATCCATTATTTAGCTTCTCTCTATATCTTTATTGTCTTCCATTTACAATACGCTTGCATACCCCAAGTACATTTGTTATTGGTCTTGCGAATCCCCGCCACGTAGGACCCTCGTTAATCCTTAGTTGGAGCAATTAAAAGCAAGCTCAAATAAATAATTGCATTAGAAATAAATAA
Source organism: Lomographa bimaculata (assembly GCA_948107665.1). NCBI lineage: Eukaryota > Metazoa > Arthropoda > Insecta > Lepidoptera > Geometridae > Lomographa > Lomographa bimaculata. The sequence continues at coordinate 6,668,938 of OX403604.1, read as the reverse complement.
ACGTATTAGAGCATTGAGTAACGATGCCTTGAGGTACGGCTAATAAAATAAATGAAGACTCAGAGTATTGTGTGACCGGCCGCTGCGCGAGGAAATGGCGTAAGTCAGGTTTTATAAATTTTTGAAAAATGTATAGTAAAAATTTTTATATTTTACGTTATGTCACGTTAAGTATTATAAAATATACCTAATTTTCAAATAAATGATAAAAAATACTTTACGTTAATATATTGGATTTGTATATCAAATTGTATACACATAATACATAAGACTATTTGAATGTTGACATATAGATAGTAGACTAATTGAATTTTTCCATCATCCATGACATAAGTAATTGAATTTATTGTAAGAGTGTGAGTATGAAATCTTTTATGTATATGTTTATGTACGATTTATATATATTTGCTCGTATAGGACAGGTCTTTATCTTGGTTTTCATGTTTTTTATTTTATTAGTCTTAGTATTTGAATAATTTTCGAAAAAACAACTAAAATACTTTATTAAAATAATTGATCAATTATTTAGAATGAGTCAATATCGTGATTAAAGCTATAATTGCCAGCGAATATTTTTTAATGATTTTTTCCATAATCTATCTTTAAAAACAACGTCATCAGAGCGAGACCAGATAAACGAAAACAAAATATTGGATTAAGTAAATTCGAAATTTTCGACTTACCTTACTTAGTACACGTCGGGCTCGAGTGGATCTAGAGGCAATTGATTAGTCGGCGGTCTTTGTGCGCCCGCGCCGACGCTACGAACAATTTGCTCGCGGCCCGCCCGCCCTAATTTTAATGGCCTTATAAAATTTATATTTAATGTATTTATCATACGGTGGATGTGTGTGGATAGGATAATAAAGGAAATAAAATGTACGAAAGTTACTTTACATTATCCGTGCCCCGCGGTTTCGCCCGCTATTATCAAGTTAAAAAGTAGCCTATGTGTTAATCCTAGGTATAATCTATGTACATTCCAATTTTCACCTAAATCCGTTCAGCCGTTAAAGCATACTTACACACAAACTTTCGGATTTATAATATTAGTAGGATTAAATCATTATCGTAAAAGCGGTTTGATCTACGATCGAGTTATTTTATTTCAGTCTATAGTAGGTATAACGAATAAGACATGTAGGTATTTATTTGTAGATCTTACAATTACACATACTATAAAATTCAGGGCTTGGATTATTTACGTACCAAATTTTTAGTAATTCATTTAAATTGCATCGCATTTTATGAATATTATAGATTATTTATTCTCGTCCCGATGCGTCCAGAGATTTTGGTTGAATTCTAAACACTCACACATTAAGTTTCGTATTCATTAACAGATAGAGTAGGAGGATACCCCTTAAGTCTGACTCCCTACACGTGGTCCCCGGGTGGTGCTAATCAGGTGACATTTGAGAGGTGGTAGAGCATTTTGTGAGTTGCTCGCCTGGCTTGCTACCAAAGTAGCTTACCACCATCAAGTTGAAAGTCTGCCGCCAAGCCAAATACGGTGTTCCGGCAGTTATCCTTGAGAGTCTGCGTATTCCAGGTCTAGTGTGTTTACCAGCTTCGATCACATCGTCACTTACCATCAGGTGAGATAGTGGTCAAACACTAGAATGTCACAAATAAAAAAAAAAAAAAAACTAAGAGGCGGCTATCTCTTCAGTTTTATTTTCTCTTCAGTATAATAACAGCCCCATACTAAGTTCGATGACTTGTGACGTGGGTGCAGGAAACATTCAAATTATTGAGAATTTTTTAACAATTAATTTAACATTGAAATTAGTGAATTATTTTGATTTTTTTCCGTGATCATAAATTTGTATCATCATCATTATCAGCTCAATTATTTCCCACAGCTGGGACTCAAGGCCTTCTTTAGAAATAAAAAGAGAAAGTAATTTATTGTATAAACTGTGTACAGGGTTCTTACTAATAATTATACGAATTATAATTTTCCCCGTTTCGGGTGGACAATATAGATAAAAAATATTTATTGTTTACTAACCGCTTGGGACTTGCAATTGTTTTTCGTTTGATTTACCGACTGTTTAAATAATGCTCGCGATGGTTTTCAAATTCAAATTGTTATTAAATCTCACAGAGTCCATAATCTTAAGACACAAGCTGGTCCAGCGATGCGAACAGATTTATCCAAATTATATTATAAATGCGAAAGTTTGAATGTGAATGTTTGTTATCACGTATCTCCGAAACGAATAAACCGATTTTGATGACATTTAGAACTTCAATAGTTTATGTTCCGGAATAACACTAAGGCTACGTTTTAACTTAATTAAAGCGGGCGAAGCCGCTAAATTTCTACATTAAAAAAAAACCATTTATTTGTTGTCAAGATTTAAGGGTATGTCCACACTATACTTCTATCCATATTTATACGAACATTGTTTTATTGTCCATTCACATGTAGAACAAGCATTACCGTCCTGTATTTACAACCGACTAGGTGGCTCAGAGAGAGGTTAAGCGATCACTTAACATTTAATGTTGATATGTTAAAATTCACTTTGTGATTGTGGGAATGCTCTGGCACCAGACTGACAGATGATATGTATGAGAGTAATTAATGAAAGATTTAAAAAGTTTGATAGTGATGAGCTATGAGCGTTTGGTTACTTTGAACTGCCCGTTGGCTTAGGTGAGCGTTCGCCTTCTAAGCAGGGATATCGGATTCGATTCCCGGCAGGAACACAAGTTTTCTCCTTAAGGAAAAATTCTGTTTCTGGTTCTGGTTGTGATTGTGTGTTTCCGGCACCCACGACACAAGTAATTGATTTGATTGATTGGGGTTTATGGGGTAGGTTAGCGTTTTATTCTTTACAAATAGTGTTTTTTTAACAATTGAATCAATGAAATGAATGAATTAATACAAATTGTATGGCACTATAAACAAAACATAAGATAAATATATGTAACAAAATAGTTGAGGTAATATCTCGGGAATTAATCGGGCTTAAAAACTATTTTTATTTACCTCGACGTTTCGGCCAAGTTGCAATTTGGCTTTGGTTTCGAGAAGACTCTCTTCTCGAGACCATGGCCAATGCAACTAGGCAAGAACATAAGAAACAGAAATACACATTTCAGTTGCATTGGCCATGGTCTCGAGAAGAGAGTCTTCTCGAAACCATGGCCAATGCAAATTGGCCGTAACATCGAGGTAAATACTAATAGTTTTTTAGCGCGATTAAGTCCCGCGATATTACCTAAACTACAACAAAATAGCTTATAAAAATAATGCGTGTTTAGTACATCTAATCCGAGCAAAGTTCCGAAGATAAAGCGGTGAAGTCGGGTTTTACCAACTTCACAAAAACAGAAGAGGTACTCAAGTCGACTGTATTTTTTTATGTATCCTCATAAATTGAAACCGATGAACCGATTTTGATTTTTTTTTTATTGATAGTTGTTGCTTTCTAATTGATCCCATTTAAATTTAATTAATCAAATTTAAATGGGATCAATCTGACTAGTAGTTTTGAGTTATCCTCAATAATGCGTATTCGGTGGACTACATTGACGATGTTCTCGTTTTTAACCGACTTAAAAAGTTACCTCATAAATTCTTTCTTTGTACGCCGAGTTTGATGATTATTTTTTTATTTGAAAGCTGGTGCTTTCCATGTGGTCTCATTAAAATTTGGTCAATATTTGATCTCTAGTTCTTTAGTTATTGTCAATAATGCGTGTTTAATGCGTTGAATCTGATGAAGTTTCCAAAGATAAATCGGTGAAGTCGGTTTTTTTAAGCTTTCGGGAATTAAACGGATCAGTAACATCTCTTACTAGGTCTATAATACCCAAAAATGATACAGTTTCGTGGTCCATATGGTTGTTTGCACAGATGTCGGCGCGCACCAGCCCAATTAACATCTCCGCGATAATGTAGCTTTGGGAAAGGCCGAATTCTCACTCAAACACCGACTTTGGTGACAAAACACGTACTAACTGGGGTTTAATCTGTGACCATATACGACAAATCACGTAGTGACTGCCACCTAAGCTGTGACTAACCTAACCTCGGACACGTGGCCACTATTACTTAATCTATGGAAGCAAATATTGTAAGTACATATTACGCTCGTTCTGATCCTTAATTCAGGACGGAGATGGAGTATTCAGATATTGTTGTACAGTTTTGTAAATATAACATGTCAATAGGAAAAATTACAGCTCCTACAGTAGCTCCTACAGATTCTTTTCAATGAATATCATACATTAATAAATAAATATAAACACTTTCACAATCACAGTCCTACACTAAGTTCGGTGACTTGTGTCATGGTTGCCGTAAACATTTGCATTACACAAATCACCACATCCAGAACTAGTTATACAAGTTTCCCTTGGGGAGAAAATTTCCGAAAAACGAGAATCGAACTCGATACCTACGCGAATCGATTTTGATGTTTAAGATAAATAATATTTAATAAATTAGTCTTCGAGCAGCTGATATGTTTTTTAAATTATTTTAAATATTTTAAATTATTAATATAATTGAAGATATTGTATTTTAATGGTAATTTATTCCAAAACAATTACATTGTATGTGAAATCAATGTGTCACAAAAACTGCACATTTTTGTAAAGTACTCAAAAGCTACATTTCCACGCTAAATAGCTATTTTGCGCTATGTGAAATACACCATCCGGATCACATATTATATGAATAAAATAGTTGGCCAGTAAATAAAATCTAACATTGTAATACAATTAAATAATATGTCGAGCAAACGAAGTAGAGTAGACAAAACATTCCAGCTAAACTCATATTACAACGGTGCAAAGCATAAGCGCTCCTTTTTGATATGTAATTAGGCCTATAATAAAATTACCAAGGCCCTGAAGGGGTAAAAGCAGTGGTTATCGAAGCATCCCCTAATTGAGTGGATGTGATTTCAAATCCTATCGGGATTGAGCTTTTTGGATCGAGATCGGTAACATTGAGATTAAATCAAATGTCGTAAAAATGTTCTACACAATGCTTACATGGCTAGCTGCGACTATGTACTGTGTAGTGGGGGAGTATTTTGATAGAAAAATTACTCAGAAAGCGTGCGGTCTAGGAGATGATGTAGTGGTCCATTGCCTTTGGATATACTGGGGCATTCCTCCCCTGTTCTCCCTGTCCTGGCGACAGCCCAAGCCAAGGTTCGTACCGTGATACAATTCCTCCATGCCCTTTTGACATCTAACAACAAGACAAACTGTCAAACGCCATCCATTTATGGTTGACGAGTTCGCTCGAAGCGTTTCGCTTCTGCATTTATCATCCCTATAGCGAAGGAATTAAGTTCCACTAATGCATGCGTCTCTGAACTGTACAATCTAGGTGTATTCAAGTCTAGAGTGAATAGGTACCTTGTAGGCCTGCGTCTTTGTTCCCTGAACAGTACAATCTGGGTATATTAAAGTCTGAAGTGAATAGTTACCGTGTAGGTAAGCATGTTTCATCTTCGGTCGCATCGTCACTTTCTATAAAGTGAGATACGTGCTAGGTGCCTAAGCTGGTTGCTAGTTCTATTCTTCTTCGCCGTCCGCGCTCGTCTTCTCACGGGAGGAAGAACAGCTGTTCTCTTATACCTCAAGTATCATTTCTCGCAAGGCGCTAGCCCCTTGCACCATAACCAGCCTTGTAAACACACCGTCATCTTGTTAAACTAAAAAGTTAACAAGGATCGGGCAGCACTTAGCCAGGGCCCGCTAACTTGGTGGACAAAGCTAGGGTGTGCTTACCGCGCCTAGTTGCCTAAGTGGAATAATAGAATGCGGAGCACCTGCCTCCGACTTGACCTCGGGCCCTTATAGACATGGAACGGGAGTGAGAAATTCCTATTTAAAAAAAATCATTTCATGAAAAAATAATGTTGAACTGCCTGATGGCGTTGTTGTGCGCGTGCCTTCAGAAATGTTGGTATTTGGTTCGATATCTGATGGAAATACTAGTTCTGGGTGAGATGTGTATGTTTCCGGGACCCACGATACAATTCGTCAAACTTAGTGTGGGGCTATGAGTGTGAAAGCGACTAACCTCGGCACAGGTATAATTTAGGCAAAAAAATCATAGAAATAGTTACCGTGAGCCAACCGTAACAGATAGGGACTTGATAATATATAAAGCGCCCGAGACGCACGCCCTGTACCATACAAACAATGTGACTTGGTTGCAAAACATTGTTTTTTTCTACTCACATATTATTATTAACCTAGTAAGGTTTTATAATATATAAACCTCCCATGAAAAATTATCTATCTGATGGTGACTACCGTATAAAAATCAATTGCGTGGCTAAGGAGGAGTTAGGAGACAAACGCGGACAGCGACTTTGTTTTATACAAGTAGATGTGAATTATATTTAATGCCTGAATATGAAGATAATTTTAGCAGACTATTAATATTAATTTATAATATTATTAAGACAAAAAAAACGTTATTTTTTAAAGCACATCAAGTAACATGTAACGGTGTTATAAATTAATAATTTACTATTGCCGCAGAAAAATAAGTCACGACGGCATGTGGGTAAACTCCTAAAATACCATAAAACGGGCTACTTTTAAAAAAATCTAGGTCCCTACACAATTTATTTTGACACCTATGCTTCTAAGGTAAACCAGCAGTAAGACAGCTGCCAATATCTAAGTAGTATTCGATTTCTATAATTTTACTTACAGTTAAATTTCAAGCCCTATAGACCTCCCATAAAATCGACACTAAGAACAAACGACCTCTTGCTCCATGACAAACGCTAACGCCTTATAGCAATGTATTGACAGACACAGTATATAAACTACAGTGGAACTCATAAACTATACTCGAGTCTAGGCTGTAATTTTGCGAATCTGGCAGTAGACTCATTAACTTTCATGAGTGCCTCCTTGGGCTTTGAATTTGAACATATTTATTTTTATGTGGAATAGGCAAGTATTTGACCACTATCTCACCTAATACAAAGTGATTATGCTTGCCTAGAAGATACCTATTCACTCGAGACTTGAAGACTCCCAGATTATACCGTTCGGGGAACAAAGACGCAGGCAATGAGTTCCACTCCTTCGCTTTACGGATGATAAACGAAAACTGTAATGATAATTCTTTATTCTTAATATATAATTATTTCTTTTACATATAAAAAATTCTGTAGAAAATAAAATGAAGGCTGAAAATGTAACTCATTAGAGGTTATTTATATTATATATATATTATGAAAATAAAAAATAATGAATATTGGCGTACTTCGTTAAGTGAGGTATCATTGGATATGTATTTGGAAATCATCTTTAGGTTTCTCTTATAATTTTTCATTTCAAATGACCATTTAGGATCTGTAACGATATAAAGTTGGTTAGGTTCAACAATTCCCTCTATACTTATAATAAAGATCTTATATAATCGTATAATAAGTCTTATTAATGTAAAATTGTACATTAAAAAAGTAAGTAAAAAAGTAACTTTGTACGCAGTCGAGTTTTTTCTTTTGCTTTTAGTAGGTATATTGATTTTAAATTCCTTTTTTTTTTATAAAATTTCCATATAACAAAGCAATTTATAAGTTTTATAATATTAGAAATAAATAAAAAAAATTGAAGAAAAAATACATTACGTATATTTAAATTTCAGGCATATTCCGTAATTAGTTTTTTGTATGAAGATACTATACTGCAAACTATTTACATCGTCCTTAAGCCCAATCGAAGAGCTTAGTCGTAATTAACCAGTTCATATCGTTTAAATAGTTCGTATTTGTTGCTATTAATTTGCAACAGACCATTGGGGCTGACTTTCAGTGTGTTGTGATAAGATTGCTTTGTATTAATGATTGTGATATTGGTAATGGTGGCAGTAGGATGTATGGTTGTTTGCAAGCGCAGAGTGTTGTTTGAAATTCTATAGTTGTGTCTCAGAATACAGAATCTGTATTCTGAGAGTTGTGTACAAAGATCAGATATATGTACGTCAACCTAGATAAATAAAAAACCGGCCAAATGCAAGTCGGACTCGCGCACGAAGGATTCCGTACCTAGATATTAAATTTAAAATTTAAAGATTAAACCCCCCTTAAATATTAATTTTATTTTAATTTAATTATATATTTTTAAAGTGAATAATGTAACTCAATATTCTGTGAATATTTAAAGCATCTACCAACAGGTAGATGCAATATTCTGTGAATATTTAAAGCAACTACCAACAGGTAGATGCAATATTCTGTGAATATTTAAAGCAACTACCAACAGGTAGATGCAATATTCTGTGAATATTTAAAGAACTACCAACAGGTAGATACAATATTCTGTGAATATTTAAAGCATCTACCAACAAGTAAAGTCATGTCAAAATCGTGTAATAACGAGCAAAAACATACGTGATTTATAAATTAATAAATCACGTATGTTGTATAGGAGACCCATAAATATATATTTTATTCTGTTTTTTAGTATTGTTGTTATAGCGGCAACAGAAATACATTACCTGTGAAAACTTCAACTGTCTAACTATCATGGTTCATGAGATATAGCCTGGTAACAGATGGACAGACAGACGGACGGACGGACAACGGAGTCTTAGTAATAGAGTCCCGTTTTATTCTATGGGTACGGAACCCTAAAAAGTATTGCACACAGGCAAAACAAAAAATAAAAATTACTTTTCATAGGTAATAAATATTTATTACCATTTTTAAACTTAACTCTGAGAATATATATCAAATATTTCTAGGTTCACAATTTTACTAAACAACCCAAAAAAATTTTTTTTTACATTTTTATGCGGGCTTATATCTACGGCCAATTGCCTATATTTCCTGTAACTGTGAACTGTAATAATGTATAAAACTGTATACATCAAAGACCTAAGTTACCTACAAGACATTGAGCTTATACGTAAATCAAGTGCCCACGACCGATGGGAAGCATCTGCTAATACGTTGAGCCAAATAAGTGCCAGCATAAATCACGCGTCGCCTAAACCAGGCGTTCAGATAGATTTTTGAAGGTTAAACGTACCTATGGTCTAAAAGTACTAGCTTGTTTCGTCATCATTATTGTCAACGCAAGCGAATCCGTACTTCACATTTAGTAAGTAAATACGGTGCAAATTACCTTATCTTCTTATAAAGGCATCAATAAGCCAATACCCGTACCTACACTGCTCTGCTCCCTCCACAGATACCAAGCGCCTTCAATACCCAATTAGTGTCTAGCCGATACGCGTAAAGTGTTCATTGTTCTTCTTGAACAACTTGTTCCAGGAAGCTTAGATGATTGATGTTAGAAAAATGATGCTAGTGGATTATAAAGGCTCATAAACCGATATTAAAAAATCACCCTCATAAGCTTGTTTCAACAAGCACGTTAAAGATCATTATCTTAAAATGATTACCAAAGCCTCATGATGTTGACAAATTTCTCTGAGCACAGTTATAAGTATATATATATATATATATATATATATATATTATAAGTATATACATTTATGTTATATGTTTTTTTTTATGATTTATAGGCAAGTATTTGACCACTATCTCACCTGATGGAAAGTGAAGATGCGGCCGAAGATGTGGCATGCTTGCCTAGGAGAAAAAAAACATTTTTTTTTTTATATTCTTTAGATAGTATGTATAATCTGAAGTATTTTATTTTATGTTTAAGTACATAACAATTCAATATAAATTTCATATACATATATTTTCTTTATCCCTGATTGATGCACGCCTCACGTCATTTCATTTTCCACCGCTGGATGACTGGTAGAGAACGCTTTTAGCATTAAGTCCTCCTTTTGTACATTAACTGTGTTATTAAGTATTAAATAATAATAAATAATAGACATTAAAATATTTGCAAAGTATTTTCAACAAAAATTAAGAATCTTGGCTGTCGAATGTTAGGCGGTACTTCACAAGTCAGCTGCTTATTACCAAGTTCAAGTCCGGTCTTGTATGGACTACTATAGCCACCTTTGGTACCAGCTGGGTGCTTTGGAATCCATCAAACGAGCTAAAAGACTCATCAACATCAATGTATTCATTCACACAATAAAACAACATTGTAGTTGTTTTATGTGCAAACAAACCCATTCACACAGCCCCAAACTAAGTTCAAATAATTAAACGCAAGCAAAGCTTACATTTATATAATTAAACGCAAGCAAAGCTTACAAAAACCGACTTCACCGCTTTATCATCGGAACTTTGATCAGATTTAATGTATAAACACGCATTATTGACTATAACTCAAAAACTAGAGATCAGACCTTGATCAAATTGCAATGGAACTACATAAAAAGCACCAGCTTTCAAATAAAAAAAGAATCATCAAAATCGGCTCACAACGAAAGAAGTAACGAGGTAACTTTTGAAGTCGGGTAAACGAAAACATCGTCAAAGTACGCATTATTCGCCACAAAATAGACATTATTGACGATATTTCAGGAACTACTGATCAGATCTTGATCAAATTGAAATGGGACCAATTACAAAGCAACATCTTTTAAACTAAAAAAAAATTTTCGAAATCGGCTCACGTGGAGAGAAGTTATAAGGTAACAGGTAACAAACATAAAAAAAAAATACAGTTGACTTGAGTACCTCCTCCTTTTTTGGGAAGTCGGTAAAAATTGTGTAATGGGTGCCGGAAACATTTACTTCACACACAAAATTTCGATTGTGTGTGTGATATAAATGTGGGTGGGACCAGAACTAGATACACAAATTTCCCTTGAGGTGAAAACTTGTATTCTCATCGGGAATCGAAACCGATACCCACTGCTTGGAAGGCGGACGCGCACCCACCTAAGCCGTGGGCAAATATTATGTCATTACTTTTTTTTTAAATCTCGATAGGTAAGCATTTGACCCCTATCTCACATATATATCCACATCTTGGCAAAAGACGTACAAAGACGCTATTGTAAATTATATATTGAAGTCAATATAATAATTATATAATCGCTTTATCTATATCGTAATTTTCAAACATGTGAAGCTAATAAGATGATGTCAAAAGAATATTAAAGATAAAAAACACATATGGTCTCATTCCTTGTAGTAGTCCAACTAGAACTTCAGCACAGCCTCTTCTGAGGTCAAAAGCCATCGTCAAACTCTCACTAACCAGTGCGACAAACATCAAACAGAAGCCCACATAAATCAGCGCCTGCGCATGCAAACGCAAACATCTCCAGACTTGAGGTATTCACACACATGAGCTTAAATAGCATGATATTTTAGGCAAGAAGAGAGCAGGTTTATGTTTATAGATGGCATGCTTTTAAAAACTCATAAGAAGGTATAGGTAGGTATGAAGAGAAGTAAGTATCATTACTTAGATTATCAACAATACAAAGTGACTTAGGTGCTAATCCAGGGTGTTGGCTACCTCTATATACCAAATTTCATCAAAACAAGTCCAGAGAGCGTGAAGAAGTAACAAACATACAGATACAGTCACACACTTTCGCCTTTATAATAATAATATTAAGTGTGATGTTAAACTTTAATTATGTATTTTTAGATTAGATATTTAAGTCCTTTTTCTTTCATTCTATAAATAATTTGTATAATTAATAGATATTTTTTTTTTCCTTCATAATTATGATTTTGTTCTGAATATATTTTTAATTAGCTTTAGCCTTATGTGGTAAATAAATAAAAACAGCTAAAAATATTTTTTGCTATCTGTGGTTTAAACAAAGTTGCATTTCTATAAAAATGTTCTTGCGCTATCGCCATACTCCACTACTACATAATATATTTACTCCGCTGAATACGGCTATATTTGTGCTACATATAATTAAAGGTAAGCAAAGCTTAAAAAACCGACTTCACCGCTTTATATTTGGAACCTTGTTCAGATTTAACGTATTATACACGCATTATTGACCATAACTCAAAAACTAGTGATCAGATCTTGACCAAATTTAAATGGAACTACATGAAAAGCACCAGCTTTCAAATAAAAAAATAATCAACAAAATCGGCGCACAAAGAAAGAAGTTATGAGGTAACTTTTGAAGTCGGGTTTTCGAGAACATCGTCAATGTAGTCCACAAAATACGCATTATTGAGCATAACTCAAAAACTACTAGTAAGATCTTGATCAAATTTTAATGGGACCAATTGGAAAGCAACATCTATGAAACAAAAAAAAATTCAAAATCGGTTCACGTGAAACGAAGTTATGAGGTAAAACACATAAAATATATATATATATATACAGTTGAATTGAGTACCTCCTCCTTTTTTCGATCGGTAAAATACTGCTCAATCGACTGCGGTTACATAACATAAAGGTAGAGCTCGTCCAAGCTGAAATGACGCGCCCCACTACTTAATTAGTTTATTTAGATGTGTGAGTGCAAATATTAATGACGACACTTCATCTGTATGGGAGCGTAGATTGTTCAGTGAACAATGAATCTGCACGTGTACAAGACGGTCGACTAGTCGGGTGATAAATCCGACCACGCTCGCTCTATGGAGCAGTATGGTGGGGCGCGTCATTTCAGCTTAGACAATCTCTACTCGCATCGAAGTGCGGGTCACTACTTTTAATAACTGAGGTTCCTAGCTGAATCGTAACAATATTTTAGGTACTCAAACCAAAAATAAAGCCTGAAACCTTGCCAATGACTTATTCAGTAACAAGCATGATATTAAGAGCACGTCAGTGAGTACCTCACCAAATAAATACTACGTAAATATATCTTGGTCTGTTTGACGTCACAGAAGTGTTACATATTCTTGGAATTACTTGAACAAACTCATGTTATACCTTGTTAAAGGCACGTGGAGCATCTGCATTTAGAAGGCATTCTGCTGGAGTTTCACTCCAACATCAAATATCCCACATTCCTAAAGCCTTGGTACGTACTTATATATATTACATATCATACGTATTATATTCTTCTGCCGCATATTATACATCTCTCTCAGTCCATACCCCAGTTTCTATAAATAAACGACGAGAAGGTACCTTTCTAAGTACTTTTCTAGGTACTTTTTATTGTCCTTGCGCTTAATGTATTAATACTAACAAACGCATTTACATTCACATCCCCACACTAAGTTCAAAGACTTATATATCGCGGATGCAAGGAAACATTTACAAATTACAAACAATCATACGCAAACCAGGAGCACCGATGTCTTTCGGTAAGGAAAAAAAGCACTTAATCAATTACGGTTAAAGTTATATGGGACGACCTCTAAAGTATGATCTACCAAACAAAATAGAATCATCAAAATTCATACTTAATTGGCGGAATGATCGCGTGACAAACATACAAAAAAAAATAGTCGAAATGAGTCCCTCCTCCTTTTTGAAGTCAAAAAAAAATAGCTGGTCGTCTTCTACGACGTGGAAGAAATGGACGAGATACAAATTAAATCTTTATGAAAAAATCCGTGAAATACTTTTTTGATTGCAACTGCAAAGGAATGGAACACCCTGCCTTCGTTATTGTTTCGTGATAAGTATAATTTAAGCCGCTTCAAGTCAACAGTGAAAAGCTATCTTTTAGACAAGCATATTCCACCGTCGACCGCATCGTCTTTTTCCATCAGGTGAGATTGTGGTCAAATGCTTGCCTATTGATCATAAAATAAGAACAGATTCAGGCTCAATTAGCTTTTTTTTTATTCATGATAGGCAAGCTTTTGACCACCATCTCACCTGATGGTAAGCTACGATGTGGTCGACGATGGAGCAAGTTTGTCTAGAAGATACCTATTCACTGGCGACTTGAAAACTCCCATATTTCTTTTGTTTTACTTCTACGTTTATCATCCATACAGCGAAGGAGTGGAACTCATTGCCCTCGTCTTTGTTCCCCGAACAGTATAATCTGGAGTCTTCAAGTTAAGAGTGAATAGGTACCTTCTAGGCAAGCATGCTACATCTTCAGCCGCATCATCACTTTCCATCAGGTGAGATTGTGGTCAAACGCTTGCCTATCGTACATAAAAATAAATTGTACTCATTAGGAAACACCGACTCAAGTAAGGAGTTCCATTCCTTTGTGGTTCGCACAATGTGGAGCCGCACATCATCAACATCATCATCATCAACTCCTTACCACGCTTCGTGCGTATTTGTGTAATGTCCACCATATAGCGGTGTCGCTTAGCAGTTTGTCTGCTTCAATGTGCAAAAAGTGTATGATGGGAATATTTCCAGAACAGTGTTAGGTCTTTGAACTTAGTGTGGGTGGATCTATGACTACTTTAGCGTAACGTCGTTTCAGGAAATTTACATTTATTTACATTTTTAGGTCATGGTGGTGTCGCTAAAGTAAGTCTGCCTCCCGGTCGTGGTTTCGAATGCAACGATGGGCTTGAAATTCTGCTAAATGTAATATAATATTAAAGTCCATGGCGGTTTCGCAAATAATTGCCGTTTATATTTTCCTTTTCTTCTTTCTTACATAGGTATTAGAAATAACTACTTACATAAAGAGTGCTACATACATTTATTTGATTTTAAATAGAACTAAGCATTTATGTTTCTTGGTACCTTGGTACCAGGTGTAAACGATTGTCAATAAGAAAATGTTAGAATAGATATAAATCTGCGTTACTCTATTAGTTCTGCAGCAGCGGCTTCGTATTTGCAAATATCCATTTTGACGTGTCGGTATTCTGCAAAGATAAAAATAATATTAATATAGATGATGTGGAAGAATATGATGACAAGAACGAGGCACCTTTTGCATTTAAATCATTAACATCTTATATGGTGCATAATAAATATGTTTTCTTATGAAACTGTATCATAATTGGTGGTATTTATAAAATTTTCTTTAAACGCTAACACTTTCACATTAATAGGGGCTAAGTTCAATGACTTGTGTCGTGGGTGTCGCAAACAATTACATCATAGACACAATCACAACAAGAACCAGAAACACAACCTTTTCCTTTATTTTTTTTCTAATACTTTCAAAAGGTACCTAAAAGCATAAAATCTGCTTAATACCAAATATTTTTTCTTATGTAATGGATGTAATATACCTAATCATGTAATGTAAGCAGTCTAAATGCACTTAAATAATTCGAATTTTGTAGAAAATGTAGATAACAGTTTTATTAATATGACTTTTCAATGTAGAGATATTCAAATATAATTAAGTATTTAAATTATTAAACGACGATTATTAACGACATAAATGTCATATACCTAAATTAAACGCAAGCAAAGCTTAAAAAAACCGATTTCACCGCTTTATCTTCGGAACCTTGATCAGATTTAAAATATTACACGCATTATTGACTATAACTCAAAAACTGAAGATCAGATCTTGATCAAAATTCAATGGGACCATATGAAAAGCCAGCTTTCAAATAAAAAAATAATTATCAAAATCGGCTCACAACGAAAGAAGTTATGAGGTAACTATTGAAGTCAGTTAAACGAGAACATCGTCAAAGTAGTCCACAAAATAGGCATTATTGACGAGAAATTAGACGAATAGACATTATTCAAGAACTTCATCAAATCTTAATGGGACCTATATTGGAAGTCGGTAAAAATTATTCCAATTGTTTGTACATTAGATTTGGATGGGCGTTGTCATTTGCGACACAATTAAAACTTTTACAAATGGTATCCACTCTTTTGTATGAAACTAAGACTTTTTAACGCTAGGCCCATGGGGACCGGGTGCATTAGAAATTTTCAAAGATTTGTCTAAAAGACTGATTGATTCGGCACATGATCAAAATGCTGATTTGAATTTGGGGCAGAAGATAAGCCTTGCTATACAGCGTGATAATGAAGCCAGCATTTTGGGAACTTTGCCGAACATTAAAGATCGTCTAAACCATCTTTAACCTTTCTTCTTATAACTTGTATCTTATTATGTATATCTATATTCTAATGATTTTTTTATGAAATTAAATTTTGATTAGACTTTTTGGTGTTTATTTTTTTACCGACTTCCCAAAAAAGGAGGAGGTACTCAAGTCGACTGTTTTTTTTTTATTTGTGTTACCTCATATCTCCTCCCCACGTGAGCCGATTTCGAAAATTTTTTTTAGTTTGAAAGATGTTGCTTTCTATTAAAATTTGATCAAGATCTGATCAGTAGTACTTGAAATATCGTCAATAAAGCCTATTTTGTGACGAATAATGCGTACTTTGACGATGTTCTTGTTTACCCGACTTCAAAGTTACCTCATAATTTCTTTCGTTGTAAGCCGATTTTAATGATTCTTTTTTTATTTGAAAGCTGGTGCTTTTTATGTAGTTCCATTAAAATTTGATCAAGGTCTGATCTCTAGTTTTTGAGTTATAGAGTTTCCGATGATAAAGCGCTGAAGTCGGTTTTTTAAATATTTGCTTGCGTTTAATAATTTTTATTCAAAATAGGCACACTTTTGACCATGTCACCTGATGGTAAGCGAAAATGTGGTCGACGATGGAGCAAGCTTGCCTAGAAGATACCTATTCACTCGCGACTTGAAGACTCCCATATTGTAATCATTAGGAAACACCGACTTAGGCAAGGAGTTCCATTCCTTTGTGGTTCGCTTAATGAATGTGGAATCAAAACGCTTCGTGCGCATTTGTGGAATGTCTACCATATAGCAGTGTCACTTAGCAGTTTGTCTGCTTGTCCGATGACAGAACGAGGAAGGGGGAACTAGATCGTGATCGATAAAAAAACCGACACACTAGCTACCATGCGGCTATGACCTAAGCTCTGAAGCTTTGAATTAGTCAGCTGCTCGCTACCAATGAGTCTCTTGGCTCTATGCTAAATGATGTCAAGAGCCTTAAGCTGGTACTTAGCTGAACCGTCCCAAAAATGAGAACAGTACTCTATACATGAACGGTCTTGTGCTTGATACAAATTGAGCAAGAGTCCCGGTGTGAAGTTCTGTCCCATCTTTACAAGGTACCCAGCTTTTTTGCAGCTAGTTGAGCTTTTGACTCCATGAAAGTTCCAAAATTGAGCTTTAAAGTTAGAGTCATACCGAGTAACTCGAGATGGTCAGTTACTGGTAGGGATATTTTTCGGAATGTCTGTTCAAATTGACTCTGTTTAACGGAAAATAAACACGCCTGTGTCTTGGTGGCATTAAACTTGACCAGGTTGGCATCGCCTCAATTGGAGACTGCCTTTAAGACAAGTTTAGACGCTCAACCATTGACTCCCTTTGGGACTGGATTTGTGCTCCACTAACTCGTCCGTCGGAAACGTAACTCTCTACAACCGTGCTGTCATCTGCATACCTAAATACACCGGGTTTCAGCAGATCGTTAATATGCAGCAGGAACAGCGTTGCGGAGAGAACCGGCCCTTGAGACATTGATAGCCAATTGATCTGACGCGCAGCCATCAATGACCACACGAATAGATCGATCCCTCAAAAAGTCTAATATCCACACAGAGACTATTAGAAAGGCCGTATGACGGAAGCTTACTTAAAAGGCTATCATGCCAAACCTTGTCAAAAGCCTTCGAGACGTCAAGAGAAACTACTAGAGCTTCTCCATGTTTCTCAAAGGTTTCACTCCAGATGTGTGTGGCATACGCTAGAAGATCTCCGGTGGACCTGTTTTGACGGAATCCGTATTTTCGGTCACTAAGGAGGTCGTTCGCTTCTAGGTATGCCAGGAGCCTGTTGTTCAGAACACGCTCTATACTCTTGCAAAGTATGGTTAGTTTGCTTACGTTTCTTTTCATCGCAGTTATACTCGTAAAGGTCACAGTTGTCGTTGAACATGCGAGTGACGCCAAGAGAGTCCTGGCCACAGGCCGGCACGAAATCATGCTGGCACTGTTCTGACAGCTTGCAGAAGTTTATCACCTGGAATGAATCGGGTTTTAAGGTTAATTGTCGTCCTAGAACTACAATTAACCGAAGAATTTATTAATCTGAAGAAGAGTGTTCGGATGCGTCACGAGGCGAGGACACGATTCTATAGAACGTTTTGTCGCGCAGGGACAAAGAAAGAGTCTTAGTAAGTGTACTATTTATCTTACCGGTTCTAGAGGGAAAAAATAGTCTTCCGCTTCTAATTCTACGTGAGCCCATATTTTTGCTGCCAAACCAAGTACAATTAAACCTGAAACAGTTACAGAAGATAAAACATCAAGATTCTCTTTAAACGTAAACTGTTGTGCTAATGGTGCCGATTCTGTAGTCCAGAATTAGACTAAACTAGCCTAAAATTAGTTTTAGTCCTACTTTAGTCCAAAATATATTCAGAAAATGCAAGATTAGACTAAAATTAAGTTTGACAGGACTAAGTTAGTTTAGTTACTCTATTTAGTGAAAATGACCAAATTCTTATTCTGATGTACATGTTTTCGTTCAAATTAAGACTAAAAATAGAAATTTTAAACTCAAATTAGTCTGTATGAAAAAGGTCTGGATTATTTTTAATGTGATCTTATACTTGAAAGAGTCCTGTCATTTCAACATTTAAATTAAGTTCAACGTAAAATCAGAATAGCGTTTAGGTATTCTTTGACTAAAATTAGTTTATTTTTAGTTTAGTTTAGGTTAGTTCGGCGCTCAACAGAATTAGCACCATTATCATCTTAATTTGCTTAACTTTAACTTAGTTGTAAACCCTTTCTAAAGGAGGATTAGAGTAAATACATGATTTTTTACGTATTTGTGAACCATCGAGCTAAATCAGCATAAAGTTTTATGATGATAAATAAAGAAAAGATAAGAAATGAGATGAGAAGGACGTATAAAATCGATTTGAAGTCTCTGACATCATACCTGCTGCGAATGCTTGCGCGTATCATTGCTTGTAGATCTACAGTGTAAGTTCCCAATGACACACCAAATGAAACCATAAATTGAATAGTTGCAACCTATTTTTCCAGGAGGGTGTTTGGATGTTGGGTGACTGGATGTTTGTGAAATTTGACCAGGAATCTTCAGAAGGCTTTGTAAACATGGCTGTCTTCATACTTATTCCATGACATAATACAACATTATCCTCAGAGACATCACTACTAAATCATTTTAGTTTGCTAGCTGTAACCCATAATTTTGTTCATGTTGGGCCCTTGACAATGTGAAATTTCTTAATTAGCAGTCCCCTACAGTACAAAAAAAAGCTACGTCTGCAAATGTCACGTCTATCATCTCTGGTTATCGTCTGGTTTAGACTGTACATTGATTGTAAGTCAGTTAATCACCGACACGATGCTGACGGCTATTTTTAAAAGCGTCATATGGAGTAATCAGAATTAGTCAAATTCCTAGAAAGAGCCCTATCCTACAAAAAACTAACTATCTATATATAAAAATCTACTGTCATGTATAATTCTCGTATCAACTCTAAAATGGCTCGACCGATTTAAACATTTTTTTTTTGTCCTTCCTTTACCTTGGGTAGTTTAACAAAAAAGAAAGTTAGGAAAAGCCATAAGAACCATTGCGGACTGGTAGTCGCACTAGTGGGAACATAGATAACAGGATATCTTTTTCTTGTTTGTTACACTGTTAATAATGCTACACCGTTCATCAGATAATTATTATTAGTTTTAAGTGCAGTGACTTGGTGTGGAAAAATCAGCCCAAAAATGTAAATTGGTAATTTTGTATGGGGATTCCTACTTCAGATCACTTTCAATGAATGGCGTGGTTCAAAATTCACTGGCTCATCTAGTTAGATAATTATTGTAAATCTTACTTGTGAAAACCTTCCTCGGTATCATCACAAAGCTGGCGCTTCTCCAGGCAGTTCACAATGATCTAGTTTTACTAAACGATAGTTGTTTACTTGTGAGCACACTAACTACGGTGGTGGAATAGGAAATTATGTCATAACACGCTTTATGTTGAAAGTTATCTGGATCAGACGAGGGCAGAGGTCCTCAACATTGTATTATGATTGCTGCACATTACTGCGTATTTTTTATTATGATTATTTTATTTATGTACTACTACTTATATTGAGTATTTTATGTAGGTATATTTACATTACGTATATATGTATGTATATTTAGTATGTAATTGTTTTGATAAATTCTTGTACTTTTTATTTTTCCTTGACTAGTGTGCACCACCGTCTAACACATTCCAGTTACATGTATGTCCATACTAAGGTTGTCTGGAAGAAATTGCTATACGCGATAAGACCGCCGATTGTATTACCACTAAAAAATCTATAATTTCTAAAAATTGTTTAGTTGTACACTTCGTAAACTGGTTATACGATAAAGAGTTTTGTATGGTATTGTAAGGTTAGAATTTATCTTTTTCCAGAATTTGCGAAGTGCTATACGCTGAAACGCTGAAAAATATACCAATTTTCCTGATACGCGGAAAAAAAAGGTCACGTATGGCACGTTCCTGACAGGACACTTAGCTCGGGAGGCCCGGAGCTCATAAAGCCCTGACTGGTGTATAATTGTGGATAGCGTTTAAGATGCTTCATCATCATCATCATCATGCTCAATCATCATCAGTCCAATGCTGGACATAGGCCTCTCTAATTACTAATTTTAATAAACTTCTGGACCAATTTTTATGAAATTTATTGTGAAAATAGTTGAAATTATGGAGAAATACATGAGATATTTTTAGTTTGATTGATAATTATTATCTAACTATTGTATTATTTATCTGATATGCCAGAATTTTATATAAACTGATGGTTAGTAATAATGTGGCCAGTGATGGTGAACATGCTGAGCTTAGAATTACATTTGCAATAAAAAATAACTGTCCATTCTCTTTTATTATATCATTAACCCAATGCTGATTTTACATTTTGTGTGGGTGTTATAGAAATGATCTGATCATGGAAGTGAATCTCCACTTCCATGATTAGATCATTACTATTACTAATTGGGTTTGATTCCTTGGTAATCTTACCAAGGAATCAAACCAAATTAGTAAATTTCTGAGGAACGTTTTATATTTGTAAACCAATTTAGTCCTGGCTAAAACTACAGAAACAAAAATGCAATCAAACCAAATGTTTGTGAACCCTGATCGCACCTGCTAATGAATATAAACACTTCACCGTACAAAAGACAAACTATTCAGGTAGATACAACAATACTTAAATCTGTAAACTATTATTGTGGTTCATACTGGCACATCACACTATTGTGTCAACATGGGGACTCTACTTCTGGTCTACTGTGAGTACTAACAAGGAAACTTCCTTTGTTATCTTTGCCATACCCTAACAGGGTCTATTTTTGTATTGAATGTTCTAGAGCAATTGTATCTTAATTTAATACGAATTTAGTGCAAACAATAATATACTGAAATACTGAAAACATAGGCGACTTGGTAATTAAAACAATCAAAAACTTTGTTGGTATGTTACATTAGCTTATTTTACCCAGTTGGCAAAATGGACAGGTCTCTGGCCTCTGCGCCGGCAGGAGCACAATTTTGCTTCCTAAGGGACATTTGTACTTCTGGGTGGTGTGGTTTTGTGTGTGATTTTAAGGTGGCGATACCAGAATTTCATCTAAAATGCGTGATTTTGTAACTCGGCATTCATAATAAAACCAGATAAATAAAAATATCATCGTAATCTGTGTGGTGTGATACGATAAATGCCTTCTTCTTAGAATATTCATAAAGTTCTTAACTATTAAGGAAAAAATATCAAATCTCATGCAAATAAAATCTATTTTGTATTTGTGTAACTTTTTCGTTCTATATCAAAACATTGACTTACACTAGTTTTAACTATTTCTCATTGTTTCAGTTCAATTGCTACTTTGTGCTGTATTTTCAGTTCATTGTCATGTACCAAGCTACGCATCTACACCATCAGTAAGTTTGATCAATAATTATTACACTTATTACTAGAAGCTAGTATTCAAACAAACAGAAAAAACAGAGTTACTTGCAAGGCAAAAGTAGAG
Source organism: Lomographa bimaculata (assembly GCA_948107665.1). Taxonomy (NCBI): domain Eukaryota; kingdom Metazoa; phylum Arthropoda; class Insecta; order Lepidoptera; family Geometridae; genus Lomographa; species Lomographa bimaculata. Next base: position 6,647,049 of record OX403604.1, on the reverse strand, counting down.
TACCGACTAAATATGAAAGAAACATATTTAAAGCAGGGTTTGGGTTGCTCAATGGCTAGAGCAATAAGATATTTTACCGCCTCAAGCGATATTTTTCCATTCCTTTACTACAATATTTTGATATCGATAAATTTGCTTGAAAGTTAGCCATCAACAACATACAGAGCCCTCTTGCGGATGGTTTTTGTAATGGTGCCGGAAACATTCACATCACACACACAATCACAATCAGAACCAGAAACACAAAGTTTCCTTTGGGGTGAAAACTTGTGTTGCCACCGGGAATCGAACACCTGCTCAGAAGGCGGACACGCACCTAACTATGCCAACAAGCAATTATATGATGCCAATAATAAATCATTTATATATTCTTTAATTAACACACTGAGTCCACTGGCAGATAAGCGTTGGGTAATTTTCCTATTGGTCACATCACACTAATATTATAGAGGCGAAAGTTTGTAAGTGTGTTTGTATGTTTGTTACTTCTTCACGCTCAAACGGCTGGACCAAATTTGTAAAAAAATTTGGTGATCACCCTGGATGAACCCAGGCTTTTATCATGTAATTCCCGCAGATCCGGGACTTACGTGGGTAAAACCGTAGGAAACAGCTAGTAATATCATATTTTTACAAGCTTTTATTTAACTTGCAATGTATGTTACTATTTTTGTTCGGGTGGAATCTTGCAACTCAATTTTGAAGCAGATATCATCAACCAATTGAGCTGAAATTGTATTCACGTTTAGTTTGGATGACAATGCATGGCTAGCTGTGTGATGACATTCCAAATCCAACATGGCGGAACACCCAAAATAGCGGTCAAGATTTTTTTAATGCTTTCCTACAATATGGAATCATGGAATGGGCTTGCTAAAATAACTAGACAAATAAAGTGACGTTACTCTAAATCCAATATGGCGGATTTTTAAAAGCTTGTTTTAAGAAAAGTTTTTAATAAGTACTTTTGCGGGGCTTTTTGATTGAAAGTGAAAAAATGGCGTTGTTGATTTTGTAAAATTTTCCAAAACCTGTGATTTTTCGAGTGTTAATGTGTAATAATGGTGGATTATTAACCGTTAATACTTAGTGAACGTGCATAAGTGTAGGCAAATCATACAAAGTTGAAAATTGTGATTTTCACCTTCGCTCCAAAACTCCAATGGAAGTTCTAGTAGAGTTTTTACCACTTTACTAGGGCATGACTTGACCTTGACTCTTTTACTTGACTTTGACTGTGACTTGTGATTGTGACTAGGACTTATAATATGAAATACACTTGAAATATTATATTATCACTTGACACTGGCTAAATGCACAAGATTGCGAAGCCATAACTAAGAAGAAGAAGAAGAAGAAGTACTTTTGCCTTCTTACCGTCAGACTTGTATTAAGTGTAGGAAATATACTTGGGATATTTAGAACAGTAATTAGGATAGTAATTATAAGGCTTCTTTTTTGTTTTTTTATGTCTACATAATTCCACTGAACCATTAGAAGAGAAACTGAATCCCAAGACACAGCACTAATGTTACTTCATATATTTTTTTTAAAGTGTTAGCATATTTTGTAACCAAAAAAAGTTTTTTATTATAATTTATTTAAGTAGTTTATTTATGTTATAGAATATAGTAGAACAATACTGTGTTCTGGCTGAAGCTTGCGTCCATGACACGATAGCGGTGTGTGGGAAGATGGGGACTGAACAACGGACTTTCCTAGATCTTTGTGATATGTTGGAATTTGTTTGTGACACAAATCAAAGTAAGTATTAACTTTATGAGACTTAAAATATAAAGCGCCCAGGGCGCGCGGCCCGAGCGCTGTGAAGATTAAATGTATGGCGCCTAAGGGACTTGATATACAAAGCGGCCAGGGCGCACGACCGAGCGGTGTACACGCGGCGGGCGCACGGCGGGCGGGCGCACGCTTGTGACGCTTCCGACGTGCTGCCAACGTTTTGTATAGGCTCACATAATTAAACCCGATTAAAGCTTAAAAAACCGACTTCACCGCTATACCTTCGGAACCCTAGATTAAATGTATTAAATGCACATTATTGACGATAACTTAAAAACTTCTAATCAAATTTAAATGGAACCAATAGGAAAGACCCAGCTTTCAAATAAAAAGAACTTAAAAATCGGTTCACGTCGAAAGAAGTTATGAGGTAACAAACATAAAATAATTAAACGCAAGCAAAGCTTAAAAAAACTGACTCCAATGCTTTATCTTCGGAACCTTGATCAGATTTAATGTATTAAACACACAATTTCGACGATAACTCAAAAACTAAAAATCAGATCTTGATCAAATTTCAATGGTATCACATGAAAAGCCGGTAAAAAAGGGAAGTCGGTAAAAAATCTACAAAATCCTTGAAAAGTTTTATGGAACATTTTATATAATTATCTCCCGACGCTAAACGGTTGTTTGAGTATGAAAATTAAGTATTACAAATAATTAATTTATGAGAGGGCCAGTTGAGGCGAAACGTGATCAAAATGCTGGCACTTATTTGGCTCAACGTATTAGCATTACAATTAAGAGAGGCAATGCCGCCAGCATGAGAGGAACCCACTGATAAGGGGCTTGAGCACTTGAGTTACCTATAAGCTCGATGTCTTATAGGTAACTTAGGTCTTTGCTATATATAGTTTTAGGAAAAATAGGCAATTGGCCCATAGAACTTAATGAAAAAAAATGTTTTATACAGCTTAAAACACGTAAAAAATGTCAACTTACTTTGTAGTCAACTAGTTTCGGACAAATTTGTTGTCCTTCATCAGGATCGCGTCTGACTCACCCGATGTAGGACTACTAATTTGTCCGAAACTAGTCGACTACCAAGTAAGTTGTAATTTTTTACGTGTATTAAAACGTATACAACATAAATTGGTTGTTTTGGTGTCATATGTTCAACAGGTATGTGTGTGTCTGTGTGTGCCATTACATAGTAACTCATAAAAAACTTGAACTATTTTCATTTAGTTTTTTTTTGTTTGAAAGGTGATTTAATCGAGAGTGTTCTTAACTATGTTTGGTGAAAATTGTTGTATCCTTTAACTGATAAAGCGTCAGGGAGAAGTCAATTTAAAATGTTTATTTTTGACTAGTTTTGAATAAGTTTGAAATTTTAACTATGCTTTTATTATTTCAGTGTACACCCACGTAGAAGATATTGTTGGCTGTCCCGCATAAAAACTACAATAAGTTTTTACACGATGCCAACTTAGTCAAGAGATTAATAAGTTGTTAAATAGATTAAGTAACAAATACTTTTGAAAGTAGATAAAAAGACCAAGATTTTATTCAATATGTATAATATTTTATGACTATAATAAATACTGAGTTTTTTAAATTTTTTTTAGAGAATTCCTTGGGTGTTCTCTACCACTCAAAAAAAAGGGTAAGATGTAAATTTGCTCAGTGAAAGTGTAAGAGTAATGAAAGTACATGATACATTAATTCTTTAAACATGATTTTATACATAACTCCTTTTCTTAATTCGGTTGATAAAAAAATACGTATCGAAATTATACAAAAGAGAAGGTTTAGTTTTTGTAGTGTATGTTTTTTTACCGACCGACTACAGAATTTTGAAATCGATTACTAAAAAATAGAACAACTTCCACTACGAATGCATAACGTCCTACTTTTTGAAATCAGCTAAGAAGATAAATGATAGCAACGCAATCTGGTCTATCCATCTTGAAATCAAAATCGTTAATTCACATGGCCCCAAAGAGGCACTCATGAAAGTTAATGATTCTACTGCCAGATTCGCAAATTACAGCCATCTCTTGCTTTTTAAGTCACACATCTGACATTTACAACAGACGCATACATTTTACAAGCTTTTATTTAGTTTCACCTGTCCCATTGTCTATCTGTCACTCTGTAATCAAATCTTGCAAGCTAAATTAGACCCACTTCCCGATGTCTGATTGAGCTCAAATTTGGTGTACTTAAATATGTATCATCGGTGACAACACAATGATGTGGTACCATGGAGCTGGAAGATAGCCATAGGAACTGGACTAAACAAGATAATCCCATCTAATTAGGTCTCGTTTGATTCGTTTTGACAAGTACTCTGGTTACATAACTTTTTAATCCGTTTTTTATTTACAACTAGCGATCCGCCCCGGCTTCACGCGGTTGCAATTTCCGGTGGATTAAAAAATATGTTACATACATACTTGCCATGATAATTAAAAACACAACAAAAAAGTAACAGCCAAGTCGGTCGAACCGTACTCGAGTTTTTGTGAGACTAACAAACGTCAATTCATTTATATTATTTACTAGCTGCGCCCCGCGGTTTTGCCTGCGTAAGTCCCGGACTCGCGGGAATTCCGAAATAAAATTTTCTTTCATAAGAACCTTCTTCTGACAATATTTAACACAACAAAAAATAATTAGCGAAATTGTTTCATCTGTTCACGCGTGTTGCGATGACCAAGTAAAATAGAGATTCATTTTATATATATACTAGCTGACCCGGCAAACGTTGTTTTGCCATATACATTATTTTTAAGAAATATTTTTTAGCTCAATAAAAAAATAGGGGTTGATCGTAGAAGAGTGAAAATTTAGAGCTATATGTTTTTTTTTTTTATTTGTGACAGGCTAGTGTTTGACCACTGTCTCACCTGATGGTAAGTGACGATGTGATCGAAGCTGGTAAACACACTAGACCTGGAATACGCAGGCTCTCAAGGATAACTGCCGGAACACCGTATTTGGCTTGGCGGCAGACTTTCAACTTGATGGTGGTAAGCTACTTTGGTAGCAAGCCAGGCGAGCAATTCACAAAATGCTCTACCACCTCTCAAATGTCACCTGATTAGCACCACCCGGGAACCACGTGTAGGGAGTCAGACTTAGGGGGTATCCTCCTACGGACGTGGGTGACTCAGCCCATACGAACCTTCTTCTGACAATATTTAATACAACAAAAAAGAATTAGCGAAATTGTTTCATCCGTTCACGCGTGTTGCGATGACCAAGGGAAATAGAGAATTATATATATATATAAAGATAGATTGGTAAAATCTTGATTTCAAAAAACTTTTAAATGTAGGTATCACTTATTTTCGTATAACGATGTATCTTTTTATAATGCTTGATAGGCAAGCATTTGCTCGCTATGTATCCTGATAGAAAGCAATGATACACCTGAAGAAACTGCATGCTGGCCTACAAGATACCTTTTCACTATTTTTTCAAATTTGAAGACTCCACTATTATTATACTGTTGAGGAAACAAAGCCGCGGACAATGGCTTGAGAAATACTCTTTTTTCACAATGTTATACTTTAAAGGTACTGTATATTTACTTTATGTACAACGTTAACTCAAATAGTGTTTTTAAGTATCATTACGGTAATATGCTACAGTCTGAACCGATTGCGAGAGAAAGAGATAAAAAATGCAACTTTTAGTAAGCAAGATAGAGATAAAAGTTCTGGTTGGTAACAGGTTGTATTCGAAAACGTATAGCGAATGCAGTAACGTACAGACCGATCTTGATACGTTAACATAATATTAATCGCTGTTTAATCTCTGGTTTAATCCTACTAATATTATAAATGCGAAAGTTTGTGTGTTAGTGTGTAAGTATGTAAGTATATTTGTTCCCTCTTCATGCTTTAACGGCTGAACGAATTTGAATGAAATTTGAAATGTAGGAACATAGCTTATACCTAGGATTACAATACAATACAAAAACTCTTTATTGACACCAAAAGATAAATACAACTTACAGAGAAACTTATAAAGATAGGTACAATGTGCGGTCTTATCGCTAAGAGCGATCTCTTCCAGACAACTTTTGGATGGAAATAAAAACGAAAAGACTATGTAGGGATGGTGGTGCGATAAAATGAATTAAAAATAATAGAAATGCATTGTTTAAACTACATAAACAATAACATATATAGGGAAACAAACATACTTAGACATTATGTTATGTTATATTCGGCTTAAAAAACGAAAATTTTGACTTACTTTGTAGTCAACTAGTCACGCGCCGAGGCCCGAGCCGCACGCCTCTGCGTATCGCGCGTCTGACTCATCCTGATGAAGGACAACTAATTTGTCCGAAACTAGTTGACTACAAAGTAAGTCAAAATTTTCGTGTTTTAAGCCGAATATAACATAACATAATGTGTAATACTCACGATAGTTTTAACATTAAAAATACTTAGACATTTTTTTTTTTTTTTACACACTCACAGCCCCACACTAAGTTCAATGACTTGTGTCGTGGGTGCCGGAAACATTCACATCACACACACAATCACAACCAGAACCAGAAACACAAATTTTCCTTGGAGAGAAAACTTGTGTTCCCGCCGGGAATCGAACCCGATACCCCTGCTTAGAAGGCGAACGCTCAGCCAACTTAGCCAACGGGCAGTTCAAAATTAAAACGGGCATTCATTTAAACACAAACTTTCACATTGCACAGTTGGCGCAGTGGACAGGTCCCCGCCCCCTGCGCCGTGGGTTCCGGGTTCGATTCCCGACAGGAGCACAAATTCCTCCCCAAGGGATATTTGTGTTTCTGGTTCCGGGTGTATTTGCGTGTGTGATGTAAATGTTTCCGGCGCCCACGATACAAGGCATTGAACTTGGTGTGGAGCTGTGAGTGTGAATGCGTTTGTTTTTTTTTATAATAATTGTGTAATTACTAATCAGTAAAATTACTTATAAAAATAAAATATTTCACATTTATAAAGCCATATCAATATACGTCAAAACCCCAAAAAAAACTATTACAAAACCTACAATTAAAAAGTTTACCGTTGATGGAAACCGGCCTCGGCCGTGAGAAAGCTACGGTTTGAACAAACCATAATTAGCAAGGGGGGTATTAAAGTATTAAATCACGGGCAAGGACCCGGGACGAGCCGTGATCCGGCCCTGGAGGTCGGAACAGGTGGATCAGGTGGTTCGGAGGTCAAGGACTTGGTTTCGAGTTTGAGGCAATTGATTCTGTGGACTTTGGCCGAAAGCTTTATACTGAAGAGGTTACACTAACCTCTTTTATGTTTATGATTGCCTAGTACTTTACCAAGTCCAATAGATGTATCTGGTCTAAAATTCTAAGAATACGTTTTTAGGGTTCCGTACCCAAATGGTAAAAACGGGACCCTATTACTGAGACTCCGCTGTCCGTCCGTCCGACTGTCACCAGGCTGTATCTCAAGAACGGTGAAAGCTTGACAGTTGAAATTTTCACAGATGATTTATTTCTATCGCCGCTATAGCACGCTATAGCACAATAAAAAACCTAATTTTTATTCCCAAGGCGAATTTGTGTTTCTGATTCTGGTTATGATCGTGTGTGTGATTGTTTCCGGCACCCACGACGCAAGTAATTGAACTTAGTTTGGGGCTGTTAGTGTGAAAGCAAAATCAAAATCGTTTATTCACATGGGCCCTAAAGAGATACTCAAGTTAATGATTCTACTGCCAGATTCGCAAAATTACAGCCATCTCGAGAAGAACCTGGCAAGAAACTCGGCGACGCATTTTTTTCATTAAATTTTAAAATCATTTCGTAACTCTAATCCATAATTATATTAACCTAGGCATATCTACATTATGTAGTCGCTAGGAAGCGCTTGTGCAGTTTGCCTCCATGCATCCTTGTCATTAAGTGTTTATTTATACATAGGCTGATACATTACCCTCCTTTGCATCGCGCAGTCATGTAAAGGTACAGTGCACTGGTCACAAAGGTCCTACATGTGACGATATACAAGTAAATCACACTTGCACTGGTACAAGCGAGGCAGGTAAACAGGTCGGTAATCTGGCCATCTGACCACCACGCCCTGCGACCTTAACGAATAGGGCTGGCCAAACAAAGATAACCACTGGGAAAGTTCAAATCAGTAATAAATCGTGCACTAATAAAGAAAGCTTTTTTATTTTATTATTCATATGCATTGCATGTATAATAAGTCAATATCCGGATGACCGAGCTTTACTCGGTTTTTTGTTTTTGGTAGAATGTGTTTGAATTTGTAGCCTCAGAAAGCTCCATCTAGTGTCGAGTAGAAACAGTTTTTTACATCGGTCATGGCGTAATAGACGGCGCTGATAGTTTCTTAAACCCGGTTTTTCAAATGCAGTTTAGGAACCGAGCATTTCTCGGGCCTGGAAGGTTGATAAATCGATTCCTTAGGCCGAAAAGCCCCTAATCTGTAACTTTCATGAAAATCGATGGAGCCATTTCCGAGATCCAGATTAGGTTCACATATATACAAGAATTGCTCGTTTAAAGGTATTAGATAGATAGATAAGACTAAACTGAGAAACTAAAGACATTCACTCTGTTATGTAGGGTATAAGCAAGTATGTTATCTATTCTATCTAATATAATATTGGAGTTGAGATCTTTTAGAGTTAGTGGTGCTAATTCTGTTGAGCACCGAACTAACCTAAACTAAACTAAAAATAAACTAATTTTAGTCAAAGAATACCTAAACGCTGTTCCGATTTTACGTTGAACTTAATTTAAAAGTTGAAATGACAGGACTAAAATTGATTTTGACAGCAACCAAATTGAATTGTATTCACAAGAACCGCAATCACATATTCCTCCATTATAGACTTTGTAGGTCAGTATTTGCTTCATTAATTGCACGTGTTATTCTTTTAAGTATAAGATTACATTAAAAATAATCCAGACCTTTTTTATACAGACTAATTTGAGTTTAAAATTTCTATTTTTAGTCTTAATTTGACGTAAAACATGTACATCAGAATAAGAATTTGGTTTTCACTAAATAGAGTAACTAAACTAACTTAGTCCTGTCAAACTTAATTTTAGTCTAATCTTGCATTTTCTGAATAGGCTTTGGACTAAAGCAGGACTATAACTAAGTTTAGGCTAGTTTAGTCTAATTCTGGACAACAGAATTGGCACCAGATTCTAATTTCACATAGTTTAAACAAGGTATTTATTTGAGGTTTTATTTAGCTCTATGAGATTGTAACGTTTGATCTTCAAAATATTCATTGATGTTGTAAGTAGTATTTGTTTGCCAGTAATTTACACAGTTTTGATTGGAAATATTTATCAATAGATTAAGTTTTTCTATTTTGGGGAATATTATTATAAATTCTAATAAGCATGTATTCTGGTTTCCTAGTACATACTTTAATACCATACTAAAAACGCAATGGCTAAATTATTACTGCTTTCATGTTTATGTTTCGCACTAGTCAAAAATAGGATACGTCTATTGGACTTGGTAAAGTACTAACATTACCTAGTCCCGTAGACGTAACCGGTCCAAATCTTTAAAAATGATTATTTTCCAATATTTTTTTACCATGGAACCTTAACATTTTTTTTCTCTGTCGGCTTACGCTGAACAACTCACCAAAGTTTATATCATAATCGTCAATCTGTTCTCGAGATATCAACAAAAAAGCCGTTCTATACAAAATTTATGAGAAAATGTTTTTTTTTTCGTCATTTTTTTTCGTATTTTTTTTATTTTTCATAGTTATTCTCCTTTTCGGGGCGAAGGCAGATGTTATAAAAGGTGTAAATAACCAGACTTTGTTTTAAATACTAAAGATCTATATATACCCACGCAAAATGTATCTATTATTACTATCTTTTCCATCCAGAAGTAGTCTGTAAGAAATTGCTTAATGTGATAAGGCTGCCCATTGTCCCTACCTACAGTAATTATTATTTTTAGTTTTTATTTTATTGTCATGTTACTTAACCATATATATACTAAACTAAACTAACCTAACCTAACCTAACGCATGCACACTCACAGCCTCACACTAAGTTCAAAGACTTGTATCGTGGGTGCCGGAAACATTCACATAACACACACACAAACGGAAGCACAAATCTCACTTGGGGAAGTAAGTTGTGCTCCTGCCGGGAATCGAACCCAGGACCCACGGCGCAGAGGGCAGAGACCCACCACGCCAACTGGGTCGTCAATATTGTATTGTATACCCTCTATGTTTCAAAATTAACCAGTCATTAAACATTTGGCTGAGAGGAAACATCTCATTAGATCTTATTATCAAATGCCATAGAGTAGCAATCTCCATTCCAGTTCCAGGTTTCCATAATCCCACCAAAGAGTTATGCCAATCTACAAATGAGAGATACTTATCAACGGGTGAATCATCTAAATATAAACGGTTCAAATAAAATATTCCGTGAATTTTAACCTTTAATCTAGAATGATCAAGCCCTAATAGCTTGTAATCTTGTAGCTTAGTAATCTTTCAATTTAGAAAGAACAAATAAAATTGTATCGTTGAAAATGTTCGAGGCACAGCCCTATGTTTAAAAAGGCATCGCCAGAATACTCTGCTTGCCTGGGATTGAAGATTATGTGCTATAAAAATATTGCTCGGAACAAGAATTAGGGTCAATACTTGCTAAGCTCGAACAGAATAAATAATTAACTCTAACAATTTGTTTAGGGGAAAAAAATGCCTGTAAGGAAATCCTACTATAATATTATAAATCCGAAAGTTTGTGTGTAAGTGTGTAAGTATGTTTGTTCCCTCTTCACGCTTTAACGGCTGAACGGATTTGGATGAAATTTGGAATGGACATAGATTATACCTAGGATTAACACATAGGCTACTTTTTAACTTGATAATAGCGGGCAAAGCCGCGGGGCACGGCTAGTGCTTAATATGATAAGGCCGCCCATTGTACAATAAATATTGTTTTTAGTTTTTTTATTGTCATTGTTTTAAATTACTTATTGGTGTTCAATAAAGAAATATTGTATTGTAATGTTACGACGAAAATATTTGGTCTAGATAAGTTATAACTTACATTTCATTAACCGACTTCAAAAGAGGAGGAGGTTCTATGTTCGATTGTATGTATTTTTTTTTATGTATGTTCACCGAATTTTCATCCATTTGTGGACTGATTCTCAAAATTCTTTTTTTGTTTTGTAGATTATCACCTCCTTCAGAGGTAGACACATAATTTTAAAGCCAAAACCAAAATATAAGCGTTGAAGTCGGTTTTTTAAGCTTTTCTTACATTTAAATTATTAGCACTATACAGTACGGAACATTTTGCCTTACAAGCTATTCTCTTACTACCTCATGGTCTAATACCGCATGGTCGAAATGATTGAAGTAGTAGGATTTCTTGCTATTCCGTCTAAGGCGATAAACAGCCAAAAGACATGTTGAACTTGTTTGTTTTTATTATGATTAGTTCTATTTTTTTATTACCGACTTCCCAAAAAAGGAGGATGTGCTCAAGTCAACTGTTTTTTTTTATGCGTGTTACCTCATAACTTCTCTCCAGATGAGCCGATTTCGATTTTTTTTTTAGTTTGAAAGATGTTGCTTTCTAATTGGTCCCATTTAAATTTAATCAAGATTTGATCAGTAGTTCTTGAAATATTGTCAATAATGTCTATTTTGACGATGTTCTCGTTTACCCGACTTCAAAAGTTAGCTCATAACTTCTTTCGTTGTAAGCCGATTTTGATGATTCTTTTTTTATTTGAAAGCTGGTGCTTTTTGCATTGTATTGTATTAGTCATAAAAACTAAGCCAATTATGTTACAACAACGTCTCTTAAATTTGGATAAAGACAGGATGAGAAAATAAATATGATATTAGATAATTTAAATAATATATGATATTAGATTTCACATAAGGATATTACGTAAACTGACCCCGTCACAAGCTGGACCAGATTTTAAACTGGCTAATAATATATAAATTAGGTTTCACAGTAATTTGGGCAAATTCAAAAAAGAACCCTTTTTTATTGACGATCCCTTTTTACTGACGACCCAGTTAGCGCAGTAGATAGGTTTCCGCCCTCCATAAGTCCTGGATTCGATTCCCGGCAGAAGCACAAATTCTTTACCAAGAGATATTTGTGCTTCTGGTTCTATATGTCATGTGTGTGTGTGAGGTGAATGTTTTCGGCATCCACGATACAAGTCTTTGAACTTAGTGTGGGGCTGTGAGTGTAAATGCGTTTGTTTTGTTTTGTTGTTATTAATTATGCCGGATTTTCATATTTATATTAAATAGGATCTAATTTATTGTCACTTTTCTGTCCCTTATTGATTGATTTACAACATGAGTTTTGTATAGTCGGTTTTGACCTTAAGAAAAGGGTTAGGATACGAAAAAATAAACATTGTAGCCAGTCCTTAACACTTTAGTGAAATTCGGTTAATGTAATTTTTAATAACAAAATTATGGGGTTGGTTCATCTAGGGTTGAATAACGCTTATTTTGAATATGAGTTTCATTTTCAATGTTACCTTTTAATTAATGGGAGTATAAATTATTCCTTACTAAGAAAAAAAAAATTAAACGTAAGCAAAGCTTAAAAAACCGACTTCACCATTTTACCATTTTGGTTTTGACTTGATCGATTTCGATAAAATTTATATATAGGACCTCTGAAGTATAATCTACCAAACTAAAAAATAATTTTGAGAATCGGCCCACAAATGGGGGAGTAATCGGTGAACATACATAAAAAAATACATACAGTCGAACATAGAACCTCCTTTTTTTTAAAGTTGGCTAAAACAAAACTATCTATATTGAAAATAATTAAACGCAAGCAAATCTTAAAAAAACCGACTTCACCGCTTTAGCTTAGGAACCTTGATCAGATTTAATGTATTTAACTCGCATTATTGACTATAACTTAAAAACTACTGATCAGATCTTGATCAATGGGATGGGATTTTCAATGGGACCACATGAAAAGCACCAGCTTTCAAATAAAAAAATAATCATCAAAATCGGTTCAAAACGAAAGAAGCTATGAGGTAACTTTTGAAGTCGGTCGGTCAAAAAAACGAGAACATCGTCAATGTAGTCCACAGAATACGCATTATTGACGATATTTCAATATACTTATCAGATATTTATCAAATTTAAATGGGACCAATTGGAAAGCAACATCTTTCAAACTAAAAAAAAATTTCGAATTCGGTTCACGCGGAGAGAAGTTATGAGTCTCAATATTCGACTTGAGTACCTCCTCCTTTTTTGGGATTTCGGTAAAAAAAGAACCCTCATACGCAATCAGGTAAATTAAAGATAGATCTTTACGGTCCAACTGGTAATACGAAATGGCTTCTTCTTTTTGCTCTAACCTCTGGGCTACTCAAGCCCTGCTTCAAGCGACGAAATTATCCTTTCATTGTTATTAACGTTTAAAGGGGAACTGTTACGCCATCTACTGAAATAGTTTTGAAACTACTACGGCTAACGAGTCTAACATTGCAGTTAGCTACACATTGTGTTGATAACGTCCACCCAAATCAATTGATATACGTTTTCATAGCATTAGGCATGCTAGGCAGAACTTTAGTAGTAAATTTAGTAAGGAAAAAACTACTTGAACAAAATAAAGATACTTTTGTTAAAGTAATTTTATCCTTCGAAAGCAAAAAGTATATATATATATATATATATATATATATATATATATAAGCGTTAAGAAGTATTATTATTAATAAGTTATAGATATATATTTATTATGTATATATTTTTATTATTTTATATATATTATTTATTATATAACCAAATACGAAGCAGAGACTATAACCAAAAATACTATACCGAAACAAAACAAATGCAATCCAAAATATGCCAAGAAAAGAACAGCCAAAATCTAAATATATATAACTCAAAAGTGACTGACTGACTGACAAAAGCTAGTCGTCAAATATAATCCGCTAGATATATTATCTATGCACTATGCACAAAAATGGTTAATTCAAAGCTCTCTCCAAAATAACTCAATGTAGATGGCATACAGAAATTCGTAGATTTTAAACTAAAAAGTTACTAATCTTATATACCCTGCATCTCAAAATCCTTTCTTCATAGTAGCTTTATGCATGCAAAGTCTCAGCCCGATCGAATAAGCCGATTTAAAATTGACAAAGTTTCATACAAACTTTCATCCCCTATTTTATCCCCTTGGGGGTAGAATTAATCAAAATCCTTTCTTAGCGTCTGCCTACGTCATAACATCTACATGCATTCTAAATTTCAGCCCGATCCGTCCATTGGTTTGGGCTGTGCGTTGATAGATCACTATGTCAGTCAGTCAGTCAGTCACCTTTGAGTTATATATATTTAGAAGATGTACCTACAGTACCTGTGTTCACTCGTAAAAAGTATATCTCGTAAGCAGAACTCGATAGGATCTCTACGACGTATTTAGCCCAAAATGATGACGGGACGAGAGCACCCCTGCCCCGTGCCGTCAAAGGAGGTTCCTAGTAAAGTACAGTCGAGTACGAAGTACTTACAAAATAAATAGTTAGTACTAGTTTTTTTGTTTTTTTTTAATGACAAATAGGCTAGCATTTGACCGCTATCTCACCTGATGGAAAGCGACGATGCGGTCGACGGTGGGACATGCTTGCCTAGAAGGTACCTGTTCACTCTTGACTTGAAGAGGCCTAAGTAGTTGATACATATTAACAATGTTGGTTATCTGTAGTATGGATCTCAGTGTCTTGCTCCCTAAAAATGATAATAACTATATACGCTTTCAGACACAGCCCTCCACTGAGTGACTGATGTATCAACTACTTAAGTCATGATGTTACCAAAAATATTTTGGTTTAATATACTAAAAAGGTTAGTTACTATCTGTAGAAATAAAATGCATAGATCAGAGCTACGAGCTATTTCGCGTTTTATCTCAAGTAAGCGTTAATATGAAGCAGCGATGGCAGCGGCGTGGTAAGTGCTTCTGCCGATCGGGTGGTCGCGATATCGAATCCTATGATCCTTAAGCTTCCGGTTAAGTCAACATTGTGATTGGTGGTCCAACATCCTGGTGCAAATCACTTTATCCAAACGATATCTTTCTCTAACCCAAATTATAATTATACAAAAATTAATTGCATCCATTGCTGTGTATAAGAAGAACCAACTGCTTTCTCATTTATAAATATTCTACCCAAAAGCCATTCGTTGACTGAAATTTCTAACACATGAAAGCTTACTCTTTTTAAACGAATTAAAAAAAAAAGTGGAGGTTCTTAATTCGATTGTATTTTTTTATGTCTGTCACCTCATAAATTCTTTCGTTGTGGGCCGATTTTGATAATTATTGATTTTTATTTGAAAGCTGGTGCTTTCCATGTGGTCCCATTTAAATTTGATCAGGATTTGATAAGTAGTTTTTGAGTTATCGTCAATAATGCATATTCTGTGGACTACATTTAAGATGTTCGTGTTTTTAACTGATTTCAAAAGTTTCCTCATAACTTCTTTCGTTGTGAGCCGATTTTGATGATTGTATTTTTTTATTTGAAAGCTGGTGATTTCCATTTGGTCCCATTTAAATTTGATTAAGATTTGATCACTAGTTTTTGAGTTATCGTCAATAATGCGTGTTTGATATATTAAATCTGATCAAGGTCCGAAGATAAAGCGGTGAAGTCGGTTTTTTTAAGCTTTGCTTGCGTTTACTTATTTGACCTATTAATTCGCTGAGATGGCAAGTCTATGCCGCAAATTTTGGGTTCAGAGTTAAGACGGAGTAAAATTTTCTTTCTTAAGGGGTATTTTTGCTTCCGATTCTGGAGTTTATGTTTGTGATGTAAATGTTTCCTGCAACTACAATACATGTATCTCAGCTTACTATGACGCTTTGAGTAGGTTTTTGAAATACTTCTTCTTATAGCGCGTGTGGGAAAAGTCATGAGAGTCAATTTTAACGTTGCGCGCACATCGACATCTCAAATTGTCTCACAAGTTTTCGTGAGAACTGATTCTCAACTATATTCAAGGTAGTCTTTATTGTCTTCTAATTAATGTCTTCTTTAAACAAGTAAAGAGTACACGGGATACAATTATTAATAATTTTTGTTTTGTTACGATATAGAAGTAAAACTTCTTCTGTGCGTACATAAGTACTCACACACACTTTTCTTATTGTTTTTCAAGTTATCCCGAAATACTTTCGTGCTCGACTGTCCAATCCAACTGATGATAATCGTCTAATAACTGCCGGTGCCTTTGTCCATTGTTTACATTAGGGTGGGCACTACTACGTGGCTTTACTACAACACAGATGAAATAATAGTTTGTATTACGTTTGATATCTGTTTGTTACAGATTAAGTGGTAGTTAATGAGGTATCTACGTGGTTTCGGCGTCACGCCGGTCCCTTTGGCGGACCTCCCTGGTGGTAGCGGTAACTACGTCGTCATGCCGACGTGGATCATACAGGGTGGTTGGGGCTTAAGCGAGCTAATTAAGAGGGTATATTGAAACTAAAAACGAGTAATCACCGTACAACTGTATGCCTAGTGTGAGTTTTGCAAACGAAATACGTTACTATCTCGTTTACGTATTTTAGTGTCATTTGTATGGCAATCTATAACGAGCGAACTATTCGACTAATCATGCGAGTATGAGATTAACTCTAACTTACGTAGTTGCGTTTGGTTTCGTTCGGATACGTAAACTATACAGTTTCAGTAAATTGTGTTAGTAATTATACACTAATCCCGAGTGTGAGTGACACGTTTGACAGTTACTGTAGTATAGAAACGATACTTCTATAGTAGAGTCATTCACTTGATATTTTGGTAGTGAGAAGCAAATTGTTGAAGTTAAATTATTACTTTTTATAATTTAGGGACGGTAAAGTTGCTTTTTTGTGAAATGTCTTCACTTTACTATTTTGCTTGGAGAATTACAGTAGCTGCAGCAGCCCAAATTGAGCGAAATAATTTCCAAATTTGGCGATTTGTTTCTCTTACAACTTGGTTACTGTAGCCCAGTGTTGAATTCATTGGACTTACCCTTGAGCATTCCCTGAGAGTTTATTGAGATATCTCGTCTCACCTAAACGTTTTGTAAACAAACCATACTAAAACAATTCACTCACAAACACATTATAACCACATATTATTGAAATTATTTCCACTCACTGCTCGTACTCAAACACGTCACCATCATTTCAAGTTGGTTACAACTAATTTTTTACATTTTGATTTAATTAAAACAATGAGAAGTTGTTACAATCGAAAATTGATGACTTCGCGCCATTCCTGACCGAGGGTCTCTTTACTCTTTCGCACTTAGCGTAGCAAAAGGAGAAACGATATATTTTGTTTGAGACGATTATAACTCAACCAAATAACGAAGTCATATCTAGAAGGTTTGAATAGTAATCTCTACGTACTCACGTAAATTAGTCGCATTCGTTTACTATAGCATAGCAAGCCACCAACATTACAAACATAAATTAACTATCAGCAGAGTGAATAAACTGTTTACGGACAGTTGTCAACTATTAAACTTACACTCGCTTTTAAAGTATAACCAAAATCGTTTTCGTATACTCGATCAACGCCACAGTTACATTAACGATATTTTGCTGTAAAACTCACACTAGGGGTACTGATGAGCGTGACGTAAGAACTGATGATACAGTTTTTTGAAAATTAATTGTTAAAATAGTATTTTTTGATTTGAAACTTCTTTGGGCTTTAAAATTCTAATCCTAACCTTTTTGTGTGAAGAAAAATGGTGGCAATAAACACTGTGATGAATGATTAAAGTAAGTTGAATTAAGTGTCCCCGGGATACAAATGTTCGCCTCTATTGTGTCTGTACGAAAGACCCTGTTTTTTTATTATAATTTACTACTTTAGTTCTGCATAGCAAGGCTTAAACTATAAAAACAAAAAAAAAACAAGTCATTTTGAGTTTCTAAAAAAAGTTAATAAATAATTATATGTCTTATAACACTTACAAGAACATCAAAATGACGTTCCAGCAGACGTTTTTTTCAAGAGAGCAAGTCAATTTCGTTATTTTTCATCATTGTCGACCACAATTACCATCACTGACCATCAGCTAAGTGACATTTGTCAAACTCTAATTTATTAGAAATTTTATAAAAACGGTTAATTCGTTTCAACCATTATAAAATGTTATAGAGAAACCATAAACATAATTAAAATCTTCTTGAACATTAAAACACATTATGTTTACGTTTTATAAAATTACGACATTAGTTTGTATTTTATATACACGAGTTTTTATGTTCGACAGGCAAGCACTATCATCTATCTTACCTCCTCGTCTCGTCTCTCAATGACGTAAAAATAAAGCTGTCACAACAAAGTGCAGTCACCCTGTATAGCCCGGGGGTGCGCACGCGTCGCCGTTTAGGCAGCACGTGAGCCGCACGCTAATTACTCGCCCGATGCGATTGAAGTACCGCTGCCAAATGATTTCATTTATTTCGATACTGTATCCTTTGAAAAATTCGGTTTTTTATCGGATACATTTCGGAGAGTGTGCAACGGAATTACACAATCTAATTCCCCCATCCCCATTCTATCATCGGACATCGAGACAGACTCTTAAGCGACACCGCTATATGGTAGATATTCCACAAATACGGACGAAGCGTTTTGCCTCCACATTCATTATGCGAACTGCAAATGCATGGAATTCTTTATCCGAGTCTGTATTCCCTGATAAATACAATAAGGGAGTCTTTAAGTCGCGAGTGAATAGGCATCTTTTACGCAAACGTGCTCCATCGTCGACCGCATCGTCACTTACCATCAGGTGAGATGGCGGTCAACGTTTGCCTATCTTGAATTTAAAAAAAAATAATCGTCCTGGGAAAAATTCGGCCATAATGCCACATAAAAACGCGTGAAGCACCCTAGGTCTTAAAATTACGCTTGTCATAACGCGAGCTTCACGCTCAGTTTTGTACCAAAATCTTTTTTATTAAAGAGGCAAATAATCAAAGTGGGCAACAGACTAATATAAACAACAGAATTTCAAAAAGAGGTCAAAGATCCACATGTTTTATGAATGGCTAGAATAATAGACAAAATCAGAAAGTGGGCAAGCAGCGAACAGACCGCAAATACAACAAAGGTCCGACAATCACAGCAAATGCATCAGTTAACTTAGTTATCTGTGACAGTTTGCAGCAAGATGCACACACACGGACATTCACACGCTTCACCCATGCTTGGAAAGAAGTTGGTTCAAATCGGTGCAGATTATATGTTGTTATCAGCGTAAGTCGGGAGCTACCCGCGGGCAGAATCTTAAACTTGAATCTGCGAAAGATTTATTTGGGAATTTATATTTAACTTGGGATGGTCAGTCGATAAGGTTTATCGAAAGGCTGTATCAATGAGGCCTGATATCATTTAAGGACTTCAGAACAACTAGTCTAGAATAAATCCTGCGATTTTCATATTATTATTACGAAATAAAGTAGTGGCCTAAAAAAATTTAATAGCCTACTTAATATTATAAATGCGAAATTTTGTGTGGGTGTGTGAATGTTTGTTACCACGTAACTCAGTAACGAATAAACCGATTCTGATGAAATTTAGAATGTAGTAATTTAGGCTCCTTTTTTTTTAATTATGCGTGCGAAGCCGCGGGGCACGACTAGTATTATTATAAAATACTTCTGAACTGCCCGTTGACTTACCTGCGCATTTGCCTTCTAAGTAGCTTCGATTCATGAATTTTTTAGATAGATAATTTGAATAATTATTATTTAACATGTACACTAAATAATGTAAGCAATTTGTAATGTTGATTAGATATTAGATGTTGGTTTGCTGCACAACGTCAAATCTAGCATATTATTATGCATTGTATACTATATTGAATACAGTATTTTGTATTTAATCATGTTTTTTTTGGAGTCCTAACTACGGAACATTGCCTATATATTCTAAAACTAAACTAAAAATATATACAACAAAGACCTAAGTTACCAACAAGACATCGAGCTTGTAGGTACCCACTGGTCGACCAGTGGGTAGCGTTCCCATCATGCTGGCGGCATCGCCTCTCTGAATTGCAATGCTAATACGTTGAGCCAAATAAGTACCAGCATTTTTATCACGCGTCGCAACAACCAGGCGCTCTGATAGATTTTTGAAAAAAGAATGAGCTCGCGGACGGCTCAAATATGTAACCACTGCTGAGGTTTCAATATTTTCGCCGTTTTCTGTGTTTCGGGAAGATATGACGGAAAGTATCGACACAAGTTACATCCCACACTAAAGCCCGTCCCATTTTCCATGGAATTAAAATCATCTTGATAATTATTTCCTTTTAATATATTGTGAAGTGGTAGCGTAGTTTTGTGTTGGAGTTTTCAATAATTAATTCTTGATTCTTGAATCCTGCATAATAACAATACAAATATTCCGTTATATCCTTCCTAAGATCAAAGTTTGCCGCCCAGCCACCTGAGCGACAATATTTTGATCAGGCGGCGGATCAATCGTAAGCAACGTAACCATAGTTTGTGTAGTAGTTTCTATGCCAGTTATCGATGGAGGCAATGTAGTAACTAACGGGTGATAATAATTTCTGTATTACTCTTAAAATAAAGGGAAATGAGAGGTACGTAACCACTATAACAATTTATAACTTAAGAACGACTGGGATATTTCTATGATTTTTTATTTGTTTTTGAGTTTGACTTTTTGAGTGTATTGAATATATTTAATAATCCTTCAAGTTTTTAAAACTGCGAAACAACGTTGTCGAAGTAAAAGAGCAAAGGTCCTTATAGTCAAGACATGCCCAAGCAAAGTGGTAGAAACTTTACTATGAATGTGAAAATCACGTTTTACAATATTGAATCATTTACTTAGACTCATGCACGTTCACTAAGTATAAACGGTTAATAATCTATCAGTATCACGCATTAACACTCGGAAAATCACAAGTTTTGCACAACAATACAGAATTAACAACGACATTATTTCCATTTTACACATTTCAATCCTTATAAAAAGTTATTAATTTTTATACTTTGTTACAATTTTTTTTAAATTAAAATATCTTTAATTCATTAACGACCAAAATTCTCAGTTATATAACACAAAAAAGCTACAACAAGTAGGTACTATTTAAAGCAAATATTACATTGTTAACGTCTAGTTCTCAACTATGTACTTACTGAATTATCAGACCAGCCACGTATGAAAACAGGTTACGCATATGCCAATGTTATTTATAAATTGATAAACCATCTTTATCCACGAGATGCAAGAAAAACAAGATAATTACAAGCAGTTTCTCCACCCTACGTGATTACCCTATCTATATTTACACACCTGTCAAGAATCTTGTACAAAAAACCTATTATATATACATATAAAGCGTATACATATGCTACATAGTGTAAAAAGGCTATATGTAGCAGAAAATCAAGCTTAGATTGAATTTGGACTCAATTGTACGTCATTAAAATCTAATTAACGCTAACACATACCCACTTATACGCCAAAACAGCGTTCAGCGCAAATCGACGCTTATTACGACAATATCAATAACTGTCATTGCCTCCAATCATTATACTTTCGTCCCGTTTACTCCAACTACTACGTAATTACGCTGTACATCTCTTTCGGACTCATTAATCTGAGGCAGCGTAAGCGACTGCAGCCTCTTTCCGTTTCTTTCACACGAATCCACTAAAGCCTTCACGTTAGAACGTCGCGAGAGAATCTATCTATCCCGCTCTTGCGCGTCATAGTCGCTGAAAATTCTGTCGCACAACAATTTCTTTCTTCAAATTAAACGATATACCAAATGACATTTGGAAAATGTTTAAACTTTTTTCGAAATTGGAACGGTCCCCACCACGCGAAGGGATTCGTTAAGGCGCAGGCGCATGTTTACTGAACAAAAAAAGGAAATAAGGCTCGCGGGAAAGAGAGGCTTACTTAGCTTTTTATAGTCGTTGCCCCGATGCGCTCGCGCACGGAAGTATCGGAGCTTCAGGATCGAGACTTAATCTCATTCTAATAAAAAGCTCACGCATCAATTGACGCGCTGTCATTAGATTCGAATTTAGAATCAGTTGTTTTTTCCTTTTATTATTTTTTTATTTACAAGACTTTGTGTGAGGTTGCATAGGTGTTGAATAATGTTAGACACGTGCTCTTTATGGTTCTTTTTATGGTTTCTATATGACATTAATTTTGTGAAGTTAAGTGTTAAAGGGTTGTTCCTTTTATTGAGTTATCATTAGAACTTGAACGATCGAGCTGTGTGGTCGTGTTTGTTTAGTTAAAATTTATTTTACGATGGACTGATAATTTGTGTTCAAGTTTAGTGGTACTTTTTCATATTTGAGAATATTTTCAACTGTGGGCAAAATGTTTTTGAGGTAAGTTTACAATTTAAATGATTTAATGTACTCTATTTTCGATTGATAATTTTTTAATCTTATTTGAATTTGCTGTTATTTTATTTGTAATTTTTTCACGGATAAAATTGTTATTTTTAGTTTTTTATCTTGGTTATTTAATATTATAGATAACTACGTTATTATGTTTTTGTATAACAGTATTATAAATTTTAAATATTTTTCTACATATTATCTTTCTTGTGAGCTTGATATTATAATTAACCATTATCAATATTTTTCGGAGTCAATTAAAAATAGGTTTAATTGTAACGAATAAATTTATTTATTAGTAGATTTTCATATATATGTTATCTTATATTATATCTTTATCACCAAAAAAGAGCAATTTGTGATTATAAATAAAAATAAATGTGAAAAATCTAAGAAATCTTTTAGTTCTGCCAATAGTAATGCCAATAATTTAATTAATACTTAGTGAGGGCTGTGAGTGTGAAAGTATTCTTAATATAATTTGTTTCATTTACTATTGTTATTCTGTTTCTTTTAATACACCACTAATTGAAATTATCTTATATTATACAATTTTAATATAGATTATCTGACCTTCTTTTAAATTATATTGAATGTATTAATAAGTCGTAAATTAATTGCCATTGGAGAGGCCTGTGTCCTTCAGTGGACTTCCAAAGGCTGGTGATGATGATGATGATGATGATTAAGTCGTAGTTTTCATATCTGTATATGATACATTAACATAATCTGTATATGACTTTGAGTATAGCGCATCCCTGTGGGTTACATTATACTAACTGCAATAATTTTAAAACTGCAAAAAATATTTTCTGTTCTATAATAAATATACATAAACGTGTTCCCACCGGGAATCGAACCCGGTACTCCTGCTTAAAAGGCGAACGCGCGCTTATCTAAGCCAAGGGCAGTTCATATAAAAACAAATGAAATGAGTTCTTAACCATCTTCCATCTTCGGAGACCACCTCAGAGAACAGTGCAAAGGTTTTTTAAAACTGATCGCCGTCCTTCTCCTGGTGTGTTTGTTATATTATTTTTACCGCCTTCAAAATAGGTGTAGGTACTATGTTCGACTATGTATTTTGTTTTTTAAGTTTGTTCACCGATTTCTCCCTCATTTGTGGAATGATTCTCAAAATTCTTTTTTGTTTGGTAGATTATACTTCAGAGGTCGAAATCGATCAAACCGAAACCAAATTATAAGCGGTGAATTCGGTTTTTTCAAGCTTTGCTTACGTTTAAATTGTCTAAAATAGGCTTCAGAATACAAAACAATAACTCTTTGTTGACATCAAAAGATAAATACAGCTTACAGAGAAACTTATAAAGAAAGGTACAATAAGCGGTTATCCCTTAGAGCGATCTCTTCCAGATAACCTTTGGATGGAAATATACATGAAAAGATAATGTAGGCATGATGGTGCGATAAAATTAATGGAATAAATTAAAATTAATAGAAATACTAACATTGTTTAAACTACGTAAACAATACATACCAATTATAATATCAGAATATAATTATAATCAAGTAAACTTACATAAAATATATAAATTATTATATATACGTACCTATAATACACATTATTAAACATAAACAATTCACATATAGTATATGTTTACAGATTGGACAAATAAAAGTTCTTGACTTGAGTTTTAAAGAACTCTTGAGTTTGCGCGCACGTTTGACATTCTTTATACATTTTGTAAATAAAATCCATACCAAAAATCCTGCTGTTAATTCAACTCTTCGTGGTTCATTCTATTTACTTTACTATGTAGTAGTCGGTTTAAGTCAAAGTTTTAGTCACAAGACGTAATTATTTTGGCTTGGTCGAAGCAATTAGCTTTTAATTCATCGACCACGCAGCGTATGAGAGGAACTCATTCCAAGCGTATTTGTTCCCTGATAATAAGAATTTATACTAATTGATAATGTCGTTTAAGTATTTTTAATGGTAAAACCGGCACTATCGGCATTATTTTCTAAAGATAATATCCGACCTACATCTCCTCCTACAAAACCTGACTGAAACAAAAGTCTAATAAATTCTAATTCAGAAATTTAGAAACTTCTTAGTTTGTCTACCCAATCCTTCATACTTATTTATTTTATTCAACCGACTTCAAGAAAGGAGGTTCTTAGTTCGACTGTATGTTTTTTTTGTATGTATGTTACGGGATAATTCCGCCAATTTTCATGATTTTCTTGGTTGGTAGATTACACTTTACAGGTGGTCCCATATAAATTTTATCGAAATCGATCTAGCCGAAACCAAAATAAGCGGTGAAGTCAGTTTTTTAAGCTTTGCTTATGTTTCAATTATTGGTACCTGCTAGGCAAGCTTCATCTTCGGCTGCATCATCACTTTCCATCAGGTAAGATTGTGTTCAAATGCTTGCCTCAAATACTTGTCTAAAAAAAACAGGCAATATGTGGTCAAATGCATGTTAAGCAAAAACTGACACGTCGCATAACATATATCTCTAAAAATCATGAAAACGAGTTTCATCGACTGAAAATCGTGACCACAACACCGTATACGTCAAAGTGCTAACTATTTCATACGCAGTATTACAATGCTTAAAATAACATTCAAAAAACGTTTTCAATTCTAGACTCTACTACTTTGACATAAGAACTTTGCAAAATAAAGTCCTTAGATAGTAAAAAACATTTGACGACTTATGTAACTATAGATTGGCAACCTTGTACAAAAATACGAACTGAAGTAAGAATCTAAAATGTTAAGCTCATATTTAGTTTTCTGATGTCAATTGTCATGATTTATTTGCTTCCTTGTAAGGAATTAAGTAACTGTTGTCGAATAAAAACACGAATTATTTATAACCATGGAACTAATATGTAACATCAATGATAGTGGCTAGTTCTATTTTTAAACAGAAGCAGTGACATTATAAATGATATTATTTTTATTTTTTGTATTCAAGATAGGCAACCTTTTAACCATTATCTCACCAGATGATAAGCGATGATATGGTCGACATAGAGCAACATTGCCTAGAAGATACCTATTCACTCGCTACTTGAAGACTCCCATATTGTAATTATCAGGAAACACCAACTCAGGCAAGGAGTTCCATTCCTTTGCGGTTGCACAATAAATGTGGAAGCAAAACGCTTCGTCCGCATTTGTAGTATGTCTACCATATAGCGGTGTCGCTTAGCAGTTTGTCTGCTTGTCCGATTATAGAGCGGGGATGGAGGAACTAGATCGTGTAGTACCTTAGCACACTCTCCGAAATGTAACCGATTATTTTTTTGGCTCTGCTGTCTTTGTTCAATTAGTTAGTGATGAATATTTTTAAATAAAATTTAGTATTTCATAACGTTTCGTCGCAGAATGTCCAATTCGCAAAATGTCCAGTGGTCACGGAACGTCCAATTCGCGGAATGTCAAATTCCTGGAATGTCCAATACGCGGAATGTCCAATCCGCGGATCGTCCAATACGTCTAGTCACAAGGTTAAGTGAAAGAGTCAGATCCAGTCATAGTTATGCCCTATTAAAGTGGTAAAGACTCTACTAACAACAATAAATAACATACAATAAATAAATGAATATGAATATGAATATTATTTACATTAATTAAATATATAATTTAAATAGAACTGCCCGTTGCCTTAGTTGGGTGGCGTTCGCCTTCTAAGCAGGGTTACCTATCGGGCTTGATTCCCGGCGGGATCACATGTTTTCTCCCCATGCATTTTTTTTTTCTGGTTCTAGTTATTATTGTGTGTGTGATGTGAATGTTTCCGGCACCCACGACACAAGCCATAGAATTTAGTGTGGGGTTGTGAGTGTGAAAATGTTTACAATTATTTTATAGCGTTTATTTATATTTGAAGAATCACAAGTTTTGGAAAATAATGGCAAATCAACAACGTATTTTTTTTATTTTCGCGGCACAACTTCTATATATTTTGTGCAACAATATCAAATAAATAGGCAATAGATAGTAGTATGTTTGTGTAACACAATATGTGTGTTGATATGAATTTTAAGACAAATTATCAATAAAAAAATCATCAGTTTTTTTTATATATACTCCTTATTTCGGTGTAAGTATTAAAATAGGCATAATAATATGTATGTTACCGCAAACTCACCTATTTCTATGTTTTATCTACATTTCAAATCAAAATGTATTAATTTATCTCGTTTAATTGTCTTTTACACAAAAACGCTTTCACACTCACAGCCCTACACTAAGCTTGACGATTTGTGCGTGCTGGAAACATTCACATCACACACGATCACACCCAGAACCAGAAACACAATATTTTCATGGGGAGAAAACTTGTGTTTTCGCCGGGATTCGAACCCGATAACCCTTTTCAGAAGGCGAACGCGCACCCAGCTAAGCTGACAGACATTTTTTTTATAAATATACAACATATGTATTAAAAACAGTACCTAAAATTTGCCTAAGACTGCATAACTTATTTTTTTTTTAAGCTTGATAGGCAAGCATCTGACCGCTATCTCACGCGATGGAAAGTGACAATTTGACCGAAGATGGAACTTGCTTGAACATTAACTACGTTATGTCATCTTCCCCAACACGACTATTGTAATTATTCTAATGGTTACCTCGAACGATCTGAATACATCCTGGAACATTAATGTACTACGGAAGAATTTATACGCTTAAAAACGTAGAACCACCGTGAAATATCCACGTCTTGTATGTACGGAATGCCGGTTTTTGTGGTACGCATGGAACTATGGGTTGTTTATATGAAGCGTTTGGAACGCGAGTTTTAATGCAGCTTGATGAAAAAAAAAGCGTTTGGAACGCGAGTTTTCAATGCAGCTTGATGAAAAAAAAACAGTGTGTCGTAAATATACACGATAGAATTATTTTTTTGTATTACAGGGCAACATTTTGATTATTCATCACAGAGTATCCCCCACCACTTTTCGTCTCATAAAAAGGTTGCGGCTCAGAATTTCAAAGCCCTCCTACAAAAAGTTTCACTTCCAAAACCATTATCAGATTGTTTTTACTTTTTGATTGCCATTGTTGAGAGTTTTAAAATAGCTTAATTCATATAAGCCTCTTGAGCCTGTCATTCTAGGTCTAGCTACCATCCTCGATTATATTTTTATCACTTACCGTCAGGTATGATAGTGGTCAAACGCTAGCCTTTTATCATAACTAAATAATAACTGCTAAATTTGAATTATTTCACAAATTTATGTATTTAAAAACTGTATTTTTAACACGTTTATTTATCTTAAATATATTATATTTATAAATGTACATACATATATGGTATTAAAAAGATAAGTAGTGAAGCGATAGACTACCAGAGATTAAAAAAATATTTAATAATTAATGTTAACATTCACTCTAATAACATTCAAATATATTAAGATTTTAAATAATATTGGTTTAATTTAACTTTAGTAATAAAGTTCAGACAATTTTTAAAAGTTACCTCATAAGAATTGCACTTTCTTCAAAGTCAAAATTTCTTTTTATGATGCATATTTTCGAAAGTTTAAAGTTCATTATTAAAGAAATACTTCATAAAACCTTTTGTTTTTATGTATGTTAGTCGGTAACATAGTCGGTAACATCCAGTCGTTAATTATATTTATGCAGTTTTTTTTCCCTTTACTCTATACTAGTGAAAATCTTGATGTTTTTCTTAGTTAATCTTAGTGTTCTTAATCTCTGAATAAATGTCTACTTCGACTTACCAACCAAGGTACGAACCGGAAAATCACGCTCTCCTCAAGCGTTTTTAACGCTTACTGTAATGGCTTCCGTAACCCCGTCTGGTCACTCATACCGGTGCATTCTCGATTGGATGCCAGTTAAAAAAACTGATCGGAATTCGCTTTAAATTGAAAGCTCCATTTTTAAAAGGTAATCAGGTAGTTTCCTTTGTGGAATTGATATGGATGTGATTAAGTAGGTGGCTAGTTTCTGTTAGATCTGTGATTGTAATGAATCGATCATAGGTGCCATTTTTTATTACCTAATGAAGTGATTGCATACATAATTTAACTATTTAGTAATATCATGCATTTTTTTCTGACTGATATTGTATTTTAATGCTAATTATGTCCTTCAGCCACAAAATGTGTAGGTACTGAATCAATAAACGTATTTTCGTTTTGAGTTATTAATTTAAAAAAGTTAATGTACAAAACAATTTTCTACCTCTATTAGTCACCACACAGTGACGAAAACTAACATTTCTCTTAAAAGCTCCAATATTCCCAACCAATCAATAACCGTAAACACTCCAAAACAAACAATCATTCAATACGATTCAATCAAACTAATAACAGACAGGCCACAATCAGCTCTCCTGTTCCCACAATAATGCTTAACTATCGACAAAAAAACCTAATCAGTGCATAAAAAGGTAGACCTGTGGTTCTTAATCTGGGGGACCGTAGGACCACACTGATTTACACATTTTATATGATGTTTACACAAAATTACCTAAAGTTAATTTTAAAAACATTTTAATAAGATGACAAACTACATAATAACATTTTTTTTTAAATACTTTTGAAAAAGTTAACAAATAAAATAACAGAATTCAAATTAATTTATCCGATGGCGGCCCATACAGACAAAGCCTTAGAACGTATATTTTTTTTGTTTTGAGGGTAAAAGATCAATTTCAGTTTTTTTATATTTTTTTATTTATTAAGGTTTATTTATGAATTGTTTATAGTATAATATAATAAATACATCATTTAGAGCCTGTAACTTACTACAGGTCAAGGTTTTTATGTTTCAGATGTCCGTGTTCAAAATTGATTAAGTCAAGATGATAGAAATAAACCAATTAGTATTGTTCACTTAACCTATAAATAAATGTTTAATATTGGGTACAAATAACTACGTTATAATGTAAGACAGATAAATAGTAAATAGAAATGATTTCTATTTACTATTTACTATACTATATAATTATATACTGAACATTACAATATTTTATACAAAACAATACAATACAAATACTCTTTATTGAAAAACCAATTCAAAAATCTTAAGAACTAACTAAATAAATAAATATTAAAGAGGTAGGATTATCATAATTGTTGATCTAAATAAAATAAAATTTATCGTGAATATATATTTGATAAGGTAATATAAATCAAGAACCGCTAAATGTCTACTTTTAACCCCCGACGCAAAAAGAAGACTGTCAAAGTTTGACTGCTATGTATGTGTGTCTATGCACCGTAGCTTCCAAACGGCTGGTCCGATTTTGATTTAGTATATTTAATAATTAATGTTAAAATTCACTCTAATAACATTTTTTATTTAGAAAATTCACTCTAATTACATTTTTTTTTATTTAGAGTGTTTGTAGTTTGATAGGTGACTTCGAGACAGTTCTTAGCCATAAATTATTTTATGAAAATTGTTGCAACCGTCTTCCAGATAGAGCGTCAGTGGTTTTTTTTAATTTAGATTTTATTTAGTTTTGAAGCTTCGTAATAAGTTAACTACGACAAGGGTCGTTCTAGTACACGAGCCAATATTTATTTTCTAAAATGAAACTAAATACCAATACTCGTAACTGTATTTAACTAAAGTTCACTTATTTAGATCACTTAATATTACCCTAAAAAGTTTGATAATCTCTGATCTCAATCTCGGAAGGATGCCTCAAGATGAAAGGGCCGCGCGTGCGTGCGGGTGTGTACACGCATGTTAAAAGTTGAGGCTGCTCACATCCGACGACACCCAACTTCTTATAACAACTTTTTGTGCATTTTTTACAAAAACATAGGTATAAGATAATTATCATTGAGAAGTGAAAATAAATTTAGAATATCAGTTTGAGATGCCCATTGGCTAAGTTGGGTGAGTGTTCGACTTCAGTAAAATATATTAAACATAAAACATGAACGCTTTCACACTAACAGCGCCACACTAAGTCCGATGACTTGTGTCGTAGGTTACGGATACATTCACATCACAAACACGACCAAAACCAGAAATACACTTTTTTCTTAGGGATAAAACGTGTATTCCCATCGGGAATCGAACTCGATAGAAAGGTGAGAGTAACAGAAGGGAAATTTAACGATATGCTAACTCCAAGCTAAATTTATTATTATTATCCTACTAAACCTACTAAAATTATAAATCCGAAAGTTTGTGAATAGTTTGTTACTCTTTTACGCTCAAAGGGCTGGACCAATTTTGAAAGAAATTTGGTAAGGAGGTAGCTGACACACTGGATAAACACAAAGGCACTTTTTTATCCCAAAATTTCCGCGGGTGTAGGACTAACGCGAGTAAATCCGCGGGGCGCAGCTTGTTTTAATGTAAATTCAAAAACGCCGCACCTGGCCTCCGGAACTTCGTATCCGCGCATTGTCCAGCTCCTAGAAAACATTAGTTTATAGGGAAATAAGGTAGCTTATTCAAGAAAACGGGAAGTTCGCGGGAAGATATAATTGCTTATTTATTCAAGGGCTTTCTTTGAAGTTTCGTATAGCAAGCTTTATAATATCTTGATATCAGCTATTTTGCATTTTCTACTCTTCTTCGGCTTGTTCCAATACATCTATAGTTTTATTACTTTCTAATATATGTTACGTATTTTGTTTATATGAGAAAACCGGGAAGTTTTGCGCTTTTATTTTCAAAATAGAATTATTTGACTAACCTCGACGTTTCGGCAGGGTTGCACCGGCCGTGGTCACGAGAGACTGAGGTGGCGGGTGTCATCTTCTTGATTAGCGAGCATTATATGCAACTACTCTTATGTATTCATTTCCATAAACATAAGATCAAATTACCTTCAAAGAATTATCAGGGCGTTTGGTCGAAGCAACTCGTGACCAAAATACTGGTAAATATTTTAGACAGAGATTGAACTTTGCCATTCAACGTGGCAATGCTGCCAGCATTTTGGGTACATTGCCAACTGGTAGCGGTCTATTTTATTAAGTTTTGTGCATATTTATATCTAGTTGTAGTTATTTTTGGTTAGTTTTAATTTAGATTTTAGTTTAATGAAACGTAATTACTTATGGCCTTATCTGTATCGAAATATTAATAAAATCTTAAATATTATTGAACTTACAAAATTAAAATGTAAAAATATACTATGACGTTGGCTCAAAAATAAAAACCAGAAACAGACAGAAGCATTATTAGAAATAAACATATAATAAAACGTGACATAAATTATACTTAAACACACGCACAACGCACAACGCACAACACACACACACCACTAGCAATACACACATTATTAAAAAAATAGTTAATATGTCCTACGTAAATATATTTTAAATAAGTTTAAGAATGTTTGGAAAGGAAATAGTCTCCCCGAGACAGGGAATCCTAGTGGGGATATATTGCTCAATATATCAAGGAAAAAAATATTAAATGACTTTTTACAAATTATTACATAAAATGCACCTTAAAACCTTGGATAAATTTGTTCAGGCGCATGATCCTCTTACATATTATATTACGTGTATATTATCAAAATGTTTGCCTAGTATATCAAATAATCCAAGTTAATCTCATGCTTGATTTTATTTCTTTCCCCGCAATATTAGGTTCAAATAATGTATTTTAATATTAATTTACCTAATTCATTATAAGCACCAGTAATAATGCTCTCAGAAGCTTCTCTTGACGACCATGCATACGAGATCCTTCGTGTAAAATGATTTTAAATGGTTATGGAAGTATTGGGAACTAATGTATGAACGACAATTTGACGAAAACAATGGGCTGTGGATGTATGGGAACAAGCCTCTTTTTCTGCTTAGTGTTTGGCCCCCTGCTTAGTCCCGGCTTGTGCCAGGGTCCACCTCCTCTCTCTTCCTCTGTTGTAGAGTCACAAGCTCTCACATCATGTATTTTGCTTTTTCTACGCTAATATTATAATTACCGACTAAGTTTCCTCCACTTCGCACAGTTGTAACCATCGTCGGTATTTAGACCGTTGGCTCTCATATCATGTATTTTGCTTTTTATACGCCAATACTATAAAGAAATAAAGTTTATTTGTTTGTAAACGGGAATGTCTTGAACTATTCGTTTCTGTTTTTATATCATTTTATAGATTTTTAGACAATCTCTAAGTGAGATAGGCTATATTTTATTGGAATACAAGTTAGTTTTCAGCACAAAAACACAGTTTTCTTAAGAAAAATCACATAAAAAAATCCTTATTAAGCAAAAATATTTGCCTCTGTTTGTTAACCTTCCGCATATAATATAACATTTATATTTAACCCAGAAAATTACTTTGAGTAATTCTAATAATTTCTTTAGGCTTTTTGTGGCATTCTGTTTTATTCGTTATCAAAACAAACTATGTTATCATCTTATGTACTATTTTGTTCAGGTACTGCAGTATCTAACAAATAGTACATTAGTGTATTCCTACTCAATAATACACGAATACTATATAAAACTCTATAATATATATGTCTCTACGTAAATAAAACTTTTATTTTTCTCACCAGATTCGAACCAACCAAATCAACAAAAGGCGCCAGCAAGATGCGTCGTGACCTGATCAATGCAGAGATCTCCAACCTTCGGGACCTCCTCCCTCTCCCCCCTTCTACCAGGCAGAGGCTCTCGCAACTGCAACTTATGGCCCTGGTCTGCGTGTATGTGAGGAAGATGAATTATTTTCAGCAAGGTCAGTATTTAATTATTATTAAAAAAAAATAACAAATGTTCAAACAATTCTTAACTCAAGTCAATCTCTATAATGCTTTCCACTACGACTTACAATTTTAAGAGTGCACGCAAAAATTAAATGAGATAATTCCCTAATGCCCTTTTTACCATCAAACCATAGACTAAGACTTTCTTATTAAGTCTATGCCTACAATACATAAAATAAAAAAAAAACGTCATCGACCATGAAATTGTAGAAAAAATCCAATTCGCCTATTACGTAACGCCGTACTAAAAAAAAATTTAACCTCAATGATTTGTCGAAATGTGGTGGGTTGGTAACCTCAATCAATATGTACTTCGCCACATTTTTTGACAAATCATTATATCTTTATTCAATCATTCATCAAACATTATTTACAATAATTATCTCTTACAAATGTTTCTTTCCCATATAAGTTAAGCCACTTCGATGTCGAGTATGGCAAACACAGAAACGATGGGAACAACATTTTAGTGTTTGTTACTAAGTCACAAACGAAACATTGGAGTCGATAGATTAAATCCAAAAAAACAACGCACCCGTTGTATCTATATCAAATTCGTGCCTAGCAAGATTATATCTGCTTGAGAGATCAGTTATATATATCCAAATATACATAGACATGTAAACCAGCTATTGCTCGTCTTCATTTCCGTGTTTTCATTCTCATGTCCCAAATCTCAGAACCGTATCACGTCCAAGCCACCCTTATCCTAAAATCTCGCTCTCACATTTTCCCGTCTCTAAAGTTCCAAACTTTTTGTCAGCTTCAGTCACGAAAAGGTATATTAAGACGTTTAAAATGCATTTAGCTCGCTATCTTATCTCTAGTTGCTATTACTTCACCCATAACTTGGTCTTTCTTTCCGTTTTAGTGTTTAAGAGTCACGACTTCAGCTATCAGTATCAAGAACAAGCGACTCCTACACCCAATATCGGATTTTCTAAGGTAAGAATGGTATTTTTTTCAAGTTTATGAGAACTTGACGTGTAAACATAAATAGTGCTGTACTAAACGTAGGAAAATAATGTCAGAGCCTAAATAAACCTTGAAATAGACCATTATTTATATATAGACTATTATATATATATGCAGAATGCAATAGTAAGGCAGTTACGTACGTAATTTTCATGACATTATACATATCTTGAACTTATGGTTATGATAAATATATGTAAGGATAATAAACGACGTACAATGATACCTAATTAAGACCTAATAAAGATTTTCAACCGACTTCTTAAACGGAGGTTCTCAATTCGACTGTATGTTTTTATTGTATGTATGTTACGCGATAATTCGGCCAATTATGAATCGATTTTGATGTTTGTTTTTTGTTGGTAGAGTATACTTCAGAGGTGGTCCCATATAATTTTTTCGATATCGTTCAAGCCAAAACCAAAATATAAGCGGTGCAGTCGGTTCTTTTAATCTTTTCTTGCGTTTAAATTATCTTAGGTTGATTAGAACTTATGGTAATTTTAAGAGGGTTTATTCCTTTTGTCTTCTCTCTCGCTCGAACATTCGATATTTTTAATAAATACAATTAGCTACGCGTGTTTTTGAAAATGTTTTCAACCAACTGTATGGACATTAATACAATTATTTTTTTGAACTACCTTTCGTTTTTCATATCTTTAAGTTAAACGAACAGCGAAGTATTATGTAGTGGGTACCGGAAACATTTGCATGAAGTACATAATCACACACCGAACCAGAAACACAAATTTCCCTTGGGGAGTAAACTTGTGTCCCCACCGGGAATCAAATCGATGCTTAGAAGGCAGACGGGCTACCAACTACGTCATCGAGCATATTTCATAATATTGATTTATATGATTCAAAATGTTTATTTCCAAAAAAATTGCTTAGCCTTCAAGCAAACTGGATGGTTAAAAAAATACAGTTGAATTGAGAACCTCCCCTTTTCTTGAAGTCATAACATAACAGCATAAAACTGCCCCAGAGGAAGGTAATAAGGAAGGTTGTTTTTATTTATTTGCAGGCCATGAACGGTTTCATGATGATGATGACGCAAAATGGAAAACTATTGTACATATCGGAAAATGCAGCGGAGTACCTAGGACATTCAATGGTGAGTTAAAAGCATTAAGCACTATTTAAAATTGTTCGAATCTCACAAATATTGACAGTTTATGTGTTTGTAATGTTTATTACTTCTTCACTCTCAAACGGCTGGACAAATTTTGAATGAAATTTGGTATGGAATTGGCTGAGACCCTGGATTAACACATAGGCTACTTTTATCCCGGAATTCTAACGGGACCGGGACATACGCGGGTAAAACCGCGGAGCGCAGCTAGTCCTATCGTACTCATACTATCCTGTCCTACTAATCCTTACTAAAAAATCCTTGCGAAAGTAACTCTGTATGTCTGTCTGTTAAGCTTTCACGCTAAAACTACTGAACCGATGTAAACGAAATTTGGTACACAGGTAGTCTAGAGCCTAAGAAAGGACATAGGCTACTTTTTAACCCCGAATTCTGGCTGGTCCGGGACTTACGCGGGCAAAGCCGCGGGGCGCAGCTCGTATAATATAAATGCGAAAGTTTGTGTATGTGTGTGTGTGAATGTTTGTTACCACGTATCTCCGTAACGAATAAACCGATTTTGATGAAACTTAGAATGTAGATAGATTAGGTTCCGGAATAACACATAGGATACTTTTTAACTTAATTAACGCGGGCAAACCCGCGGGGCACGGCTAGTATTATAAATGTGAAAGTTTGTGTGTGTATATGTTTCTTACCACGTTTCACTGTAACGAATAAAACGATTTTGATGAAATTTAGAATGTCTATAGTTTAGGTTCCGGAACACATAGGCTACTTTTTTACTTAATTAATGCCGGCGAAGTCGCGGGGCACAGCTAGTGTTTGATAAATGTGATTCTTGCGGTAAAATGACGGTACACCACCATTACCCGAAACTAACCGCAAAGTTGGCCTTACATGTAATTAGTGGTTTTCAAGGTTGGACTCTACCAACTGATCGGCGTTTAAATTCTTAGTTATTTAAATTTAAGAATTCCGAGCTGTTTTAGTTTGTGGATCAGCTCAAGTTTTCATTTTACTGTATGCATTAGCCGTTAATATATTATCTAATATTCTGCATGAGAAAACACACTAAAAGCATACAAATAATTAAAAATATTACTTTAATAGTTATTTAGAATTTTGCAGTTTGAATAAATATACCACACAATCAAACAAAAACAAACAAACGCATTCACACTCACAGCCCCACACTAAGTTCAAATACTTGTATCGTGGGTGCCCGAAACATTTACATCACACACACATTACACCCAGAACCAGAAGTACAAATATCCCTTGGGAAGGAATTTGTGCTCCTGCCGGGAATCGAACCCAGGACCCACGGCGCAGAGGGCGAACACCTGCCCACTGCGCCAACTGGGTCGTAAATCACAATCGGAACCAAAAACACAATTTTTCCTCGGGGAATATCTTTGTGTTTCCGCCGGGAATCGAATCAGATACCCCTGCTTGGAAGGCGATCATGCACCCAACTAAACCAACGGGCAGTTCAATCGGCATGTATCTTTCATTAGATACACGATATATCGGCTTTATGATATTAGTTTTTTTTTTAGTTAGGATTCCTTACTACGGGCCAATTGCTTATATTTCCTAAAATTAAACTAAAACTATATACAGCAAAGATCTAAGTAAACTACAAGACATCGAACTTATATGTAATTTAAGTGCTCAAGCGATATAAGATAGAAAAACATCATATTATTATAGAAAACAATGTCTCTACATTTGATACCAAAGATGCCTCATAAAGATTATTTAGTTCATTGTATTTTTTTCAAATAATGCTTCATTAATATAAATAAAAATAAATAATAATAACTACTTACCAATTTGATTGCAGAAAATTTCGATTAACTTAATTAGGTTGTACAAGTTTATGATTTTGCATGTAGAATTTATATGCACCGGAACCGTTATTCAGTAATTAACCCATTCTTAAAAAACATTCAATAATATAAAGCATGGCTTTTAATTTTTTAATATTATCATGATGCGTTTTAGTAAGAAATCACAATATTTGTTATTTAAGTTGAAAAAAAAGAGGCTATCCGGGTGATTATCCTACCTTATTCTTGGGTTCATATTTGTCCACGGGGTAAACCTGGGCAAGTCACTAGTATCCTTGTAGAAGGGAAACTAAACCACTCTCATTTAAGCTTTATAAGAGACGGTCCAGCTCTGTATGTAAAACTAGTTTTATCCCATGGTTTTACCCGCTTAGGTCCTAGACCAGGTGGTAGAGCATTTTGTGAGTTGCTCGCCTGGCTTGCTACCAAAGTAGCTTACCACCATCAAGTTGAAAGTCTGCCGCCAAGCCAAATACGGTGTTCCGGCAGTTATCCTTGAGAGCCTGCGTATTCCAGGTCTAGTGTGTTTACCAGCTTCGATCACATCGTCACTTACCATCAGGTGAGATAGTGGTCAAACACTAGCCTGTCACAAATTAAAAAAAAAAATAAAAAAAATGCCGCGATAAAAAGTAGCCTATGTGTCAATCTGGCGTGTCAGCTACCTTCATACCAATTCATTAAAATTGATCCAGCCGTTCGAGCGTCAATAAGTATCAAACATACAAACACACTCACCAACTTTCGCTTTTATAATATTAGTGTAATAATCTACCAATTTGATTTCAGGAAGACTTACTAATACACGGGGATAGTGTGTACGATATAATAGACAGACAAGACCACCAAACTGTACAGATGGAGTTAAATAGAGGAAGCAATGGAGAGACTGAAAACGTACCAAAGAATAGGCATTTCTTTTGTAGAATGAACGTGTCGAGGAACGCGAGGCGACAGATGAGATTTGGTGACCAAAAAGTGAGTTTTATGAACATTGTGTCATATTTTTTTTTCTATAATATTTTGACATTTATTATACAATTCAAGTGACTAAGTATACATTCTACCGAAATAGATCTGTGCTATTTTGCTACATTGGAAAGGTGTTTTCGATGTGCACATTTTAATGAGTAATCCTTTATAAATATTAAAACATTTATTGCAAGGATGTAGTACATTATCAATGTGGTAACAATACTATCAAATCATACATTCTACCATGAAAACGGTGTGCATGAATTATACAAGGATGCAAGCAGACATTTATATTACAAATTGATTATAATAATTTCTCAAAATGAATACCTACTAAATAATTAATGTCAATACAAAGTTAAT
The DNA here is from genome assembly GCA_948107665.1 of Lomographa bimaculata. NCBI lineage: Eukaryota > Metazoa > Arthropoda > Insecta > Lepidoptera > Geometridae > Lomographa > Lomographa bimaculata. The sequence continues at coordinate 6,608,840 of OX403604.1, read as the reverse complement.
TATAAATATAAATGCCAAAAATATATAACAATCAAATTAATTACGTCTACTTGATAATATTAGAGTATTTATAACTGTATTAAAAAATTGGAGATCGCTCTTAGCGATTAGTCCGCCCATTGTACTTAGATATAAATAATATGATTGTTTTTTATGTAATTTTATTTGGTGTAATAAACTGTTTTGTATTGCATTGTATTGTATTCTTCAAACGTGGTTCACTTAGCGAACTGATACATTATAATAATTTATATAAGATGTGCTGACACTTTTTCGTAATTCATAAAATGCCTGAGATTTCAATAACTATATCAAAAAATACAAAACTTTCCAGAAATCTAATACATCAAATCCGTTTACCAAAATCTAGCCATTTATTCCATTAGTAGTTACTTTACCTTATTAGTATTAGTAGCCATAGATAACTAATAAAAAAATTAAGATAATGCTAAGCCGAATAGGATACCTTAAAGAAAACTGGAAAATCTATGCTACTACGACTGTTATCTAGTCCTATGATAAGCTAACTATGGAATATTTTTCAACATGAACTCATCTTCTAGGTAGTTCTAGTCCGAGGGCACTACGTGTCGTACCTACCACTATGCAGCCGCAATGAGCCCGTGTTCCTGGCGGTGTGCACGCCACTAGCCATGCCAGAGACGCGCGAGTGCGTCGTGCACGGCGCCACCAATGTCTTCACCACCGTGCACGCGTGTGATATGAAGATACTGCATATTGATACTAAGTAAGTTTATACTGTTACAACGAGCCCGTGTTCCTGGCGGTGTGCACGCCACTAGCCATGCCAGAGACGCGCGAGTGCGTCGTGCACGGCGCCACCAATGTCTTCACAAACCGTGCACGCGTGTTATATGAAGATACTGCATATTGATACTGAGTAAGTTAATTCTGTTACAACAAGCCCGTTTTTTCTCGCAGTGTGCATGCATACTATTAGCAAGAAACGAATACATACCAATGACTACCAATGATTTCAAAATCGTTTATGCCTTCTTTAAAGATATTGTTGCATTGGCAAAATTGGCGAAATATTAATAGACAGTTCAATAAAAGTTCTATGAAGATATTAGAACAAGGAAAAAATATTAGAAAAAGTAAGAAATAGATGTGGGTATGAACATATGAAAGAAGATCAAAAAACAAAGGTCTTATACGAAGTTCGCCCGCTATTGTCAATTCAAAAGTAGCCTATGTGTTAATCCTAAGTATAAGCTATGTACATTACAAATTTCATCTAAATCCGATCAGCCGTTAAAGCGTGAATAGGGAACAAACATACTTACACAGTAGCACACTTACACAGAAACTTTCAGATTTATAGTATTAGTAAGATTCTTTTAATACAGATAAGTACAAAAACTACTTCACTTATCAGCATAGAATTATATAGAAAAGTTCGATACAATTAGAGCAAACCCTAATTATTCCGAACTGAAATTTGTTTTAACTTTTTGCATTATAATCAAATTAATTTGTTTTGTTTTATTGTTACAGTGGTGAATGGTATTTAGGTTGGAAGAAATCGGAACTGCTTGATATATCCTGGTATCAACTAATTCACTGGGATAGCTTACGGGAAGCACAAAGCAAACATAGGTTGAGTAAGTATCAATACAATACTTCTTTCTCTAAGTACATACTCGTAATGTAGATTTTATAAGTTAAACTGCCCGTTGGGTGAGCGTTCGCCTTCTAAGCAGGGGTATCGGGTTCGATTCCAGGCGGAAACACAAGTTTTCTCCCCAAGGAAAATTTGTGTTTCTGGTTCTGGTTGTGATTGTATGTGTGATGTGTATGTTTCCGGCACCCACGAAAAAAATCATTGAACTTAGTGTGGGGCTGTGAGTGTGAAAGCGTTTATGTTTATGTTTATAAGTTAATTCATTGAATGTGTATTGTCTAACTCGGTTATAATTGCTGCTATCAGCTGAATGACTTAAAATGTAAGTTCAAAATTGTTAATTCACATGGGCTCTATTACTCACAAAAAGAACTTAAGAGGCCGGGGTAGTCTGTGAAACGATCTATAGGCTGTCTCTGTCTAACTGGCAAACTGTGCCCATGCTTGATGCGATAGCACTACCGACCGAACAAATCATGATAGGTGCCGTAATACCAAAAATTATGAATGAACATGTAATGTTTAGCCATTGTTTTTTGCATTAATAGTACCTTGAAATGATAATCTATGTTCCTGTTGTAATGACAAAAGAAATGTGTTAGTTTTTAATACAAAACGAATAAGTTAAAGATGCGACATTTACGTCGTAATAATGTGTGAAAATCAATTGGTTTATATTTCGGTTTAGATAATTATTTTGGAATAAAAACTATCCAGGAACCTAGATTAAAACGTTTTTAATCTGAATAACAGCACAGTATGGTGGTAATATGCTTGAATTATAAATAATTTCGGTATTACGATTGTATGGGCAAATCAACCTCCGCAGGCCTCTTAATGTCTTTAATAACCAGATCCGCAAGCTTCTAAGTTAGGGTTTTAATAATTCCTATAATTGTATCTATGAAATACTGATATCAATTATAACAAGTGAATCAAATGCTTACCTATCTAGCATTAAAATACTACTTACTTTTATAATATATCTAGTAAATATAAATTTAGTGGCTCAACATTAACAACCCCTATTTGGGAGTTAGAACGTATTACAAAAAGCATCGTTTCGAAATTATTCCCCATATTCTAAATTTCTTGCCAAATCTTTTTACAACACGGATCCATGGATGAGTCCAAAATTCAGTGGATATCAGAGAAGATGAATTGTTTATCAATATATATGTTAATGAAGATGATTTGTTTATCTTACCAAATCATAAATAATGTCTGATATGTACAAGTTTTAAATAATGAACAACATAATAAATTTATCCGTAACGTATGTAATGTATTTATTAGCCGACTTCAAAGAACGAGGAGGTTCTCAATTCGACTGTATTTTTTTTCTTTTTTTTTGTGTGTTACCTTATAACTTCTTTCGTTGAAAGCCTAATTTAATGTTTTTTTTTTATTATCGAGCTGATGCTTTTATGTGGCCCCATTTAAATTTTATTAAGATCTGACTCGTAGTTTTTGAGTTATCCTCAGTAATGCGTATTCTGTGGACTACATTGAGGATGTTCTCGTTATTAACCGAGTTCAAAAGTTACCTCATAACTTCTTTCGTTTTCAGCCGATTTTGATGATTATTTTTTAATTTGAAACCTGGTGTTTCCATGTAGTCCCATTTAAATTTGATCAAGATCTGATAACTAGTTTTTGAGCTATCGTCAATAATGCGTGTTTAATACATTAAATCTGATCAAGGTTCCAAAGATAAAGCGGTGAAGTCGGTTTTTTTAAGATTTGCTTGCGTTTAATTATTTCTATTCAGATTAAAAAATATTATATTTGTTACTAGTTCTAGTATTAACATTCGATTTTCAGTTATTTAAAAATCTTAGTACCAGTAGGTACCAGTTATTTATATCATTTATTTATCACTTATAATTTTTGTTTACTATTTTTATATGACAGCACACTTATTTATTTACAGTAACGCAATCAGAGCAAGACAAGTGTTGCATACTGCTGGTGAAGCTGCAACAAAGAAGCGGACAGTTTATCTGGGTACACATGGTGTTGCAGGTCAAAGATGCAACGGATACGCCACGGCAGTTCATTGTTGCTACTAACCAAGTTTTAAGGTACCTTGAAACTATAATTTGTTGAAAGTATTTGAATATGTTTTAAGTCTACGCTAATAGCAATTCAGAGAGGCAATGCAGCCAGCATGATGGGAACGCTACCAACTGGTAGTGAGCTTGAGCACTTGAATTACCTATAGGCTCGATGTCTTGTAGGTAACTTGGTTCTTTGCTGTATATAGTTTTAGTTTCGTTTTAAGAAATATAGGCAATTGGCCCGTAGATAGCCAATTATATCTAGTTAAAGTTATTATATGTATTGTATTAGTAATGTTCTGTACTTGAGCGAGAAATTAATAGCCAATTGCCATTTTTTCTAAAACAAAACTAAAATTACATACATCTAAAACAGCAAAAGACTTCCCTCCTACTTCTATAAGCCACCGCGCTTATGCATAATTCAATAACTTAAACCATTGTTTTTACAAGACCTAATTAATTATATGACTTAATTTATAATGTATTATAATGTGGATATATTGTTAATTTAGTCTTACTTTTTTTTTAAATATTTAATCTATTAATAATAAGATACAGGTTATAAAAAGAAAGGTTAAAGATGGTTTAGACGTCTTTAATGTTCTGCAAAGTTCCCAAAATGCTTGCTGCATTACCACGCTGTATAGCAAGGCTTATCCTCTGCCCCAAATACAAACCAGCATTTTGGTCATGTGCCGAATCAATCAGTCTCTTAGACCTAATTAAATATAAATATAAACGCTTTCATACTCACAGCCCCACACTAAGTTCGATGACTTGTGTCGTGAGTGCCGGAAACATTCGCGTCACACACATAATTACACCCAGAACCAGAAACACAAATTTTCCTTGACCGAATTCCCGATAGAAAATATCTAGCTTCGTAACTTTTTTAACCATTTTAACACGCTTTTATTAGCTTCACCTTTATGTATGTTTGTTTGTTTGTTTGTAACCAACTTCTTTGGGCTTGATTTTAACCCGCTTCAAATCGTCAGATTTCATTTAAACTTCGTAGACTTATCGAGGACCGATGACAATACAAAAATATGTTTTTTTTGTGTTTTTTAGTTTTTTCACTATTATATTTATTTTATTTTAGAACAAGTCTTTTCGCAGTGGAATTATGCCTACCCAACAACATCAGAGAAAGTAAATAATTAAACGCAAGATAACCTTAAAAAAACCGACTGCACCGCTTATATTTTGGTTACGGCTTGACCGATTTCGATAACATTTATATGGGACCACCTCTGAAGTATGATCTACCAACCTAAAAATCATCAAAATCGATGCGTAATTGGCGGAGATATCGCGTAACATACATACAAAAAAAAACGTACAGTCGAATTGAGAACCTCTTTTTTTGAAGTCGGTTGACAAGACAATAATATTTTCTTAAACAGGTACATTTTATGATTATAAGTCATTGACATATCGTCTCCACGTTCCAAGTAGGGTTATCAACTGTTGTTTAACAATGATAGGTATTTAGTGTTTATAAAAAAGTAACGACACTTATCTCCTTACCAACAGCGAAGAAGAAGCCTCAATAATGTTAGCCAACTCCTGGCTCTACCAATACTATGGGTACCAGAACCAGCCTTGCGGGATCCTAGACCCTCGATGCCAGAAGTTCTTCCGTGACCAGTGTTACCAAGACCCTTATCAAGAGTACTATGTAGAAAACCAAGAGCCAGATTATAGTGGTTATCCTGTGCCCTATGTACCGAAAGTCGATGAATACGGTTGTGAGAGAGTGTACAGTGAAAGAGGTCCAGTAGATTATTCGACGCATTCGCCCCAATCGACGATAAGTGAAGAGAGGTGAGCCAAATATTATCTTTTATATATCTCTACTACATTAAAATTAATAAAAAGGAAAGGAAAGGATAATTTCGTCCCTTTACGCAGGGCTTGAGTAGCTCAGCGGTTGGAGAAAAAAGAAAGAATAGTTAATTGAACTTATTTTTTAATTAACTATCTGCCCGCGGCTTCACTCGCGTGAATCAGAATAAAATGAACGTTAAATATACCCTTTTCCATGACGTCAACAATCATATCTTTCTTTTACCTCTTAAGTTTTTTTTGTTTCTGATCGCCAAAAGATTATAGAGCGCGATACCTTTGAATATATCAGCTCAGTCCCATTATTCCACACTTATTATTTCACATTATTCTTTTTACCTTCTTCTAACTTTCTAATATCAAAATATCAACAAGAATCAACTCAGCCGCAAAATCTATCTCCGTGCCAGTTGCCTATATTTCCTAAAACTATATTATGGCAAAGACTGAAGTTACCTACAAGGCACCGAGCTTATAGGTAACTCAAGTGCTCAAGCCACACCAGTAGCGTTTTCATCATGCTGGCGGCATTGCCTCACTTTTTATTTTTTATACTCGATAGGCAAGCATTTGACCACTATCTCACCTGATGGAAAGTGATGATGCGGCCGAAGATGTAGCACGCTTGCCTAGAAGTTACCTATTCACTCTTGACTTGAAGACTCCCAGATTATACCGTTCAGGGAACAAAGACGCGGGCAATGAATTCCACTCCTTCGCAGTATGGATGACAAATGTAGAAGCAAAACGCTTTGAGCGAACCGGAGGAATGTCTACTATAAATGGATGACGTTTGCCAGTTTGTTTTATTTGTCTCTGAATTGCAATGCTAATACGTAGTGTCAAATAAGTACCAGCATCTTGATCACGCGTCGCCTTAACCAGGCGCTCTGATAAATGTTAATAAATCAACAAATTTTAATCGTTACAACTAAAATATACGCAAAAACATCAAAATATCTAAAAATAGCGTCTTCCATACATATCACACAACTGTAACAAATCACATCCAAATGCAAACAACATGCATGTATGCGGCAAGGTCACCCATACAATTTGTACACATATCAAGTCGTAGGAATATAAATAAGAAAATCACCCGTCCGTCTGTCCATCCACGTAATTTGACACCTTTCATTACCATATTTATTATAGCCTCGGTCTCGCAAGTACAATAACATTGAGTAAGACCACACTTTAGAATATAAAACCATATTATTTGACTATTAGAGTTCAAAATGTAGGTACTCATCAACTCGGCACCGTACCAGTTTGTCTGTATCGACTTCTTCAGAATTTTCCCGATTGATTTTCTGATTTTACTTGTGACTCAAAACGAAATACTCGTTAGGAATTAGGAAGATTGACGTCAGGCAGGCGGAGGGTCACAAAAACTTGTGCTAATTCTCATTTACAAAATGAGTTCACGCGTGATTAAAGAAATCCATTTATACAGATGCATTCATAGTCATTAAGCTTCATGAGTGCCACTTTGGGGCCCATGTGAATAAGCAACGTTATATCGTTTACGTTATACCTACGTTGAATATCTGTCATAATTACATCTGACGGCTAATGAGAATGAAGACAGGAGAATTAAAAAGTAGAGTTTAGCTTGTCTTGATGAACTTATTTTTGTCCTCAGATCACCCCACCATTACGACGCCCCCGAGGTGGTGGTAAACAGCAATTTGTATATGTACCACCCTCAAGGCAAGCGAGAGTACTACGAACAGTATCCAAGAGTCAACTACCATATACAGGAGCCTTCCACCAGTGGCGTGCTTGAAAGTAAGTTTTATTATTAACAGGAGAATTCAGATTTTATGCTTTTCAGGTGACAATGTTGTTGGAATTCAAAGCCAAAGTCAAAAGTTATGGATCTAGATTAACAAAAAATTTATAGTCAATATGAAACAACCCGATGGCTTAGTTTGGGTTTGCCTTTTTAGCAGTGAGTGGGTATCGGGTTCGATTCCCGGTAGAAACACAAGTTTTCTCCCCAAGGGAAATTTGTGTTTCTATTTCCAGAACCAATCCCACACAATCGCATCCACATCCAGATACGGTTGTTTCCGGCACCCATGACACAAGTTATCGAACTTAGTGTGGAGCTGTGAGTGTGAAAGCGTTTATTTTATGTTTAATATAAAATACGCGGACTTACATTCAGTAGCCCTCTACTGGACAGCTATAAAAGTGTACGGAGAAATCCTTTGTGTCCTTTTTAAAAAAAAAAATCATCTATCTATTTCGGACCCTGTCGCTTAAAATTTACGTTCAATTATCTCGTACATGTACTCGTAATATTTTATATACAAAGAATGTCTGTCTTACACGTACATCTATGAGACTTATTCTTTGACGACCTGATATATTTTAGTTTTTTCCTACCGACTTCACAACAAGGGTATTCAATTCGACTGTTTTTTTTATGTGTATTACCTCATAGCTCCTTATCACGTGAACCGATTTCTTATTTTTTTTTTTGTTTTTATGCTCTCCTAATGGGAAGCGATGTAGCCGCCAAAAATATAGCATGCTTGCTTAGAAGATACCTATTCACTCTTAACTTGGAGACTGGGGGTCTCCAAGATAATGATAATTATACCGCAATGTCCTTGGATAATTTTTCAGCAGTTTGTATATCTCTGAACCAACACCTTCTTTCCCAGGTATAGAATACCCCAGTCCAAAGCGAATGCGCCTCACTAATCTAGAAGATGATGGCATGGAGCGTTGGAACCCAAGTCCACCATGGTCAGACTCCGCGCTCAAGATGCAGGAGTACGCTCAAAGGTTCACCTACAACCACATGGTGGCGATACCACCTGGAGAAAGGGCTTGTGTCACTTAGTTACGAATAAATTACTTATTTATATTAAGTTCGCAGGATCTCTTCGGTTATATTTTCAGGCATTGTTAACTTTATTGCCAGTTACTTTTGTCTCAAAGACCATATCATCTTTTCTGATAAGATAGGGTTATACTACCGAAATAAACAGATAAATAATTACATATAAGAAGTACTAATATGTAAGTATATACGTCCATTTTACGAAGTCTATTCAGCCATGTTTGTTGTAGTGTCATGAAAAGATAATATTTCTTGTCTGTGTGAGTTGCTGCTACAGTTTGGTGGTCATCGTACATTTAGGGCTCTACATTTTTAGCAACACAAATGTCACATTTTCTATATCAAAAATCTAAACTCGCGCACTAATACTACTTCATGTACGGTTGGCAACAAAAGTAACACGCTTTCCAAACAAGCTAAACCATTTTTAGTGAGAGTTTTACTATGCTAAAACATTTTAATTATAAGCTATGATATCGTGCTATTTTTTTTAAATAACTGCTTCACTACTACAAATACATAAATTTTTCATAGAAAGAAGAAGTTCATAGAAAAATATAGGTATACGTATATAGTAAATAAACAGCTCATAAAAATCTTATAACTGCATCATACACTAAATATTTATTACCAATTTCCAAAACAAGTGGTTCTAAATCGAAATGTTTGTGTATTTGATTGTTTATGTATATTTGTTTCCTTATACGGATATGGTACATCATTTTTAAGATACGTAAACCAATCCTTGATTATTGTTTTTCAGCTTTAAGTTGATCCCCAAAAAAACTTAAATCTATATCGAATTAAAGGTTACACGGTATGATAAAATCAAGATATTGATTGACGAAATTGTGTCTTTGGTTGCAAAGCGATTTTTTTATTGAATAAATTGGTGTTGCATAGATGAAATGTTAATTGTATTTTTTTAAGTGTTCAATTTCATTATCATTTAAAATTTGTTCAAAGTATGTTTATACATTATAACCTACCAAATTGTATGTAATTTATATATTTATGGTCTATAACTTAATAAGTGACAAGATCCTACTTTACTGCATTTACGAAAACGCTAGTTATGGTATATGTAGCTCAAATTATAAGAATTTACAATATTTTATTAAGTATTACATAAATATACTTATACTTAAGTCTAACTTAAACTTGTGTTACTGTAAGTTAAGCAATGGAAGTGGTTCCGTCCAAAAAGTGCATTGCAATCCAAAGGAATAGATTAACATCTATGTAAATATTCTATGTTTAAATACATTATGTGTTACTGTACATATTTTAAGTAGATTTAATGATAATAATGTATTATTGTAACTTAAAAAGGGTTCATAAATAAATGAATAAAGAATACTATAATTATAAGTAACCTGTTTTTATTTAAGAACAACATTGTTTCCAGGTTTAATTTTATGTAGGTTAAATTAAAAGGTTGTCAAATGATAATAGTACCCAAACGGGATGTAGCAAAGTTTTATCTAACTTAAAAAAATAAGGAGGTTCTCAATTCAACTGTATTTTTTAAAGTGTTACCTCTTTCTATGTGAACCGATTTTGATGAATCTTTTTCATTTATTTTTCCATGTAGTCGACTTTAAATTTCAAGTTATGATTAAGAGTTCATTAATGCGAATCTTAAATAATGCGTATTTATTTCATTTATTCTGATCAAAGGTTCCGAAAATAAAGCGGTGAAGTCAGTTTTTTTAAAGCATTGTTTTCATTTAAATTATTATATATGTCATCTTTGTTTTCACCTGGTTTGTATGATGTTGTAGAGTGATGAAGTAGTCAAAGCATACTTAATCAACTTAAATGCAAGATAGGTGGCTCAATTAATTAAAGAATATATATGTACCTTGCGACATTATTCTGTCTATACGAGCGTATCTGAAAATGCCATGTTCACTTAACTAATTAAAAGTTAGTTTTCAGTCAGTGTCTTACATAACAGTATTGTGCAATAAAACGTACGCTCACAAATGTGCACCAAAGAGATGCAAACTAAAACAACACACCTCTATACATTTCAATCCTCAAATTACGTTGATGATTATCTGCTAATGTTGAATCTACACGCGCGGTCAGTCGCGCGCGAAGCCATCGAAAATAATAATACAACGTCCCGTCTTAACTGAAAATCATACTAATAAATCTGAAAGATTGTGTGTAAGTATGTTTTTTCGATCGCTGTAACTTGGAACTGCTGATTTGGAATGTACATAGCTTTTTTTTTTTGACAGACTAGTGTTTGACCACTATCTCACCTGATGGTAAGTGACGATGTGATCGAAGCTGGTAAACACACTAGACCTGGAATACGCAGGCTCTCAAGGATAACTGCCGGAACACCGTATTTGGCTTGGCGGCAGGATATATACCTAGGATTAACACATATGCTACTTTTTAACTTAATAATAGCGGGCGAAGCTGCGAGGCACGGCTGGTATAGGTCTAGTTCTCCCATCCCCGTTCTATCATCGGACAAGCAGATAAACTGCTAAGTGACACCGCTATATGGTAGACATTCCACAAATGCGCACGAAGCGTTTTGCTTACACATGAACTGCCCGTTGGCTAAGTTGGGTGAGCGTTCGCCTTCTAAGCAGGGGGTATCAGGTTCGATTCCCGGCGGGAACACAAGTTTTCTCCACAAGGAAAATTTGTGTTTCTGGTTCTGGTTGTGATTGTGTGTGTGATGTGTATGTTTCCGGCACCCACGACACAAGTCATTGAACTTAGTGTGGGGCTGTGAGTGTGAAAGCGTTTATGTTTATGTTTATTCATTTTGCGAACTGCAATGGAATGGAATTCCTTGCCTGTGTCGGTGTTGCCTGATGAGTACAATATGGGAGTGCCGGCAGAAGTTAAAACTTGAACATTAACGTTGTAAACAGCGGTAGCAGGCATAATATTCGCCGCGCGGTAAAAAGAGTCTACTCTCCCTCCGTCCTCCGTTCTCCCGGTTACTCCTGACGCGAGTTTAACATTGTTTGCCCATCCCAAAAAGTGCACAACGCCGCTAAAGAAGTTTTCACTTCAAAAGTACCTCTGTGAGAAAATAAACCGACAGTCAAACTCATCAAGCAATCCTTCGCTCAAAACCGCACGCGCAGATCCGCCAATCGTGTGCAAACGTTTTTAATGGCACCCATTAACCGATCACCGTAAATACAATTGCATATATACGCATTGCATAAGTTTCAAGAACCATATTTAAATGTCTAATGCGTGCCAAATACATTAGGAAACAACCATCGAAGCTCCTAATAGATGTAATGCGCTTACAGTACGCCATTCTAGGAAGAGCCCTGTGTTGTTACCGCTGCTCTCTGAAGGGTTTCCTGTGTGGTGAGTTAGAGGGGGGAGGAGGGGTCAAGTTATGCTGGAAGCGCCTTAGCTGTCAATCAGGCAAAAGCTAAGCCCGATAGGTTGTGGTGCAAGGGAGAGGATTTTAGAGGTAATTGGAGAGTGATGAAGTCTCACTTGGATTGTCACACTTTTAAAATGTTAGTTTTTTTTTAATATGTGTTAACCAGCCTGGATTAATAAGTAGTGTTTTATTAGTGATGTTCAGTAGGTATTATTCATAGAATAATTGTAGTAATAATTAGATACTTTTTGAACATCGAACCTACCCATACACTCATATAATTAAGTAGTTTTGAGTTAAGTGTCTTTAATGTCAAATAATTACAATGAAGAATATCCTTATTCGATGACAGGCTAATGGCAGTTTTTCCGGTAGCAGGTGGCAGTTTGCAACACATGTTACAAAAAGTATGTGTGAATCGAATTATGCCGACCATACTTGGTAAAGGACGGAGAAAGATATAAGGATTTATTATTGTTTATATAACACCGTCTCTAGTGGTCTGTACTATGGGTTACTTTTGTCTAATCAGCGAGAGAGTTTTAGGAATAAAAATTAAAAAAATTAAAAACTTTTAAAGACAATTATGAACGTTATATCTCTTAAAGGAAAAGAATAACAGTTTAAGACAGGACTTTATTACTTACATTTAAAACCTGTACTGTACTTGATACATAATATATGTCTTTATTATAAATTTGACAGTTTGTGTTTAAGTTGGTGTTGGTTTTCTTCCTTACAACTCACGCTGTAACGGCTGAACGGAATTGGATGAAATTTGCAATTTACTTAACTTAAACCTAGGATTAACACATAAGCTACTTTTAAAATTAATCAACGCGAGTGAAGCCGCAAGGCACGGCTAGTATTCTTATAAATAAACATATCTATGAGTGGAGACTTTTAATTAACTCTTTGTTATATACTAAAACTAGCTGCGCCCCGCGGTTTCACCCGCGTAGTTTCCGGACCCGCGGGAATTCCGGGATAAAAAAAGCCTATGTTCTTTCCCAAGCTCTGGACTATCTGTGTACCAAATTTCATTCAAATCGGTTCAGTAGTTTTGGCATGAAAGCGTAACAGACAGACAGACAGAGTTACTTTCGCATTTATAATATTAGTAAGGATTGCCATATTGTATTACAATAGTTGTTAGTCTTCCTACAAAATAAATAAATAAATAATTTCATTTCATTTTAGTCCAAACCCGCTTAATCTTATACCTTGGCACTCGAAAGCTCCAGTATAACTTCAAATCAATTGTTATTTCACTCTCGCCTGCCTGCCTGCAATATGATGAATTATTGATGTTTGTGGTATACGTGACGCTCTATCCTTTCTTACTCTGAATTGTACAGGCACATCAACTGTGGAACTGTCAAAAGAAATACGTATAAAAGTGGTAATTACATAACTTACTAGCTGCGCCCCGCGGTTTCACCCGCGTTGATAATGATGAAAAGTGATGATGATGATGATGATGAAAAATAGATGTTGGCCGATTCTCATAGATACCGGATAAGCAAAAAAAATTTCATCAAAATCGGTCAAGCCGTTTCGGAGGAGTATGGCAACGAAAACTGTGACACGAGAATTTTATATATTAGATATGCATTAAACTAAAAAACTCTAAATAACGTAAAATTCATGTTAATTTTTAACACAAGACAATACAAATTGCTTTATTTTTTTTTTAATTTGTGGCAGGCTATTGTTTGACCACTATCTCACCTGATGGTAAGTGACGATGTGATCGAAGCTGGTAAATACACTAGATCTGGAATACGCAGGCTCTCAAGGATAACTGCCGGAACACCGTATTTGGCTTGGCGGCAGACTTTCAACTTGATTACTTTATTGTATATCAAAATTATATTATTTTATTTTATTATTGAAATAAAATTAAACAACATACGAAAAGCAATTGTATTTTTTTAAAGCTATTAAAATAAAATTACAAACATTGTTAAAATGTATGTAAAAAAAACTATGTACTTAATTTAACAATACTTAATTTTTATTTAATAACTTCATGCACAGATTCTAAGAACATAGGAAGACTTAATGTTACAGCATTCTCTACAGTCATGCTGCTATTTCAGGAGATATATCGGCATGCAATCAATGAAGCTAACAATAATATGATTATTATAATAATACTATGCTTCTGGTTCTGGGTGTAATATGTGTGTTTGATGTGAATTTTTCCGGTACCCACGATACAAGTCTTTGAACTTAGTGTGGGGATGTGAGTGTGAATGCGTTTGTTGTTGTTTGTTAAAAAATATAAAAAAATCTAAAATTAATAAAAATAAATATATAAAAATAAACTAAATAAAAAAACATGTGTATACAAACACTTTTAGAATTTAATACATATACATACATGGAAATATATAAGTAATAAACATAATAAATATTAAAATCCAACGTCATTGCAGATCTATAATTTTTGTTCCGTGCTATATTGACTCCCTGCGATCATGAAGATGTAGGTGACATGTTCATTTATAGAATCTATAATTAGTTGGTTGTGCGTAAAACTTGATTGTGGACGGCATTATATTGTTTTATGGTGAACGTAAATCTATTGATTGTTTTTTATAATAAATATAATAATTAAATAAATAAACGTTTTCACCCTCACAGACCCACACTAAGTTCAATGACTTTTAATGTGGGTGCCGCAAACATTCCCACCACACACACAATCACACGCAGAACCATAAACACAAATAGTCCTTAAATGACGTTCAGGTATTCTTTCTTCTGTTACGTCCAAAGGTTGTCTGGAAGAGATCGCTTTAAGCGATAAGACCGCCCATTGTAGTACCACGATGATTGTAATATTTTGTTTTTCATTGTCTTTAATTTGTTGGTATACAATAAAGTGTCATGTATTGTATTGTATATTCATTCTTGCATATACTATATCAGACATCAAAAGATTAATACCGCTTCAATCATTAATAACTGGGTCACTTCAAGTTTAGAGTGAATAAGTACCTTCTAGGCAAGCATGTTCCATGTTCGGCCGCATCATTACTATTCATCAGGTTCTTAAACTCGAAAATGTATTTAATTTTAGAAGCTTTGAATATTTGTATTTTATTAAATCACGCCAAAATGGCTTAACTTATTCTAATAAAATTTGCATCTAATTAGACTGTATGCATTTCTACAAACATTCCGGAGTAGGGATGATGTCAAGCAGGCGGCCGGCCTTAAAAACTTTTGCCGAATATCTTTACAGCATACGTGAGTTCACTTCGTGCCGACCCAAGCCGTTAGGAGAAGGACTAAGAGATTATGTGATGACATAATTATTTGCATTTATATCATGCTGAAATTATTATATAAATTATATTTGCCTAAAAAAGCATAAAATAATTTAAGCGCGAGCAAAGTATATTAAATAGCAACTTCATCGCTTTACTGTCGGAACCATGAATTAAATACGCATTATTGAGGATAACTCAAAAACTACTAGTCAGATCTTGATCAAATTTAAATGAGACCACATGGCACCAGCTTTCAAATAAAAAATACAATCATCAAAATTGCTTCACCTTGAAAAAGTTCTGACACACAAAAAAATACAGTCGAATTAAGAACAACCTTATTTTTTTGATCCCCACCACTTTTCGTCACACAAAAAGGTTGCGGAACAGCATTTCAGTCCTCCCATAAAAAAAAACAACAGAAACCTGTTGTAAATAAACCTTTAACATTAACCTGCAAACGTAACTGTAGTCCACCAACGTTACATTCTCAGAAAATGGCTAAATCAAAGTATATATTATAATCTAGAATAGACACTAGACCAATTAAAACGCTAAGAAAACAATCCCGCTTCATTGTTGCATAACGCATGCAGTTGATTCGCTTAAGCAGCTCGTTAGTGGGAAGCGAATTAATAAATTATGCTGCAATAAGTATTTCCGATCACATATGCCGTGGGAAAAGGATTGGTGATTGGCAGACGTGTTTGGACGAGTCGGGCATTCGTTCAATCGAAGATATTGACACTAGTTTTCAATTTTCTACCGACTTCAAAAAAGGAGGTTCTCAATTCGACTGTATGTTTTTTTTGTGTGTATGTAACGATAGTTCCGCCAATTATAAATCGATATTGATGTTTTTTTTTGTTTGTTAGATTATACTTCAGAGGTTGTCCCATATAAATTTTATAGAAATCGATCAAGCCAAAACCAAAATATAAGCCATAATTATTTCTTTATATATTTTTAACCTTTTTTAAATAAAAAAGATTTTCAAGTTCCTGTTTTTTTATGTTTGTTACCTAAGATCTCCGGTATTTATTAACAGGTTTGGATTTTTTTTATTTAAAAGGGACATGAAGCCTTGGTTTGATTGGTGATGAAAAAAAAATTAGTTTTTGAATAAATATAAATATATTATTACTATACGGCCAGAGACTACAAGATTCAAAATATCATTAAATAAAATCCGACTGCGTAAATAGTGAACTTACTTTTTAATAAAAAAAATTTGTTAGTAAGAACTATTTTTGTACAAATATTAATCTAATAGACCGCTGCCGTAGGCAAAGTATTACATATATATCTAGTTATAATTATTTTTTGTTAATTTAAATTTTGTTTTTAGTTTAATTTATATATGTATGATAATAATTATAATATACTTAGAGAACCCTAAATGAGCATCCGTTTTACAACTTTTCTAACCGTCTCACGTGCATTTTGAGCTCGAACACAGATATTCATATAATTTAAACAACGCAATATGTGCTTTTTATAAAGAAATATGTTTTCTATTTCAATCTATAACGATCTATAATAACCTAATAACCTAATTAATAAAGAAACTTTACTAGAACTTCTATTGGAGTTTTGGAGCAAAAACGAAAATCACGTTTTTCAACTTTGTATGATTTACCTACACTTATGCACGTTTACTAAGTATTTATAGTTAATAATCGGTTAATTATTACACATTTACACTCGAAGAAGGTTTGGAAAATTATACAAAATCAACAACGCCATTTTTTCACATTCGCGGCAAAACTCCTGGACGCCTGCTAATATATTTACAGTTTGACAACTATTATGATTATTGTCAAGGCTACAAACAGTGACACCCACCCGCAAGATTATAATAAATCAATTCTGATGTTGATGATTCTTATGTTTGTTCTTTTGCAGCGTTTTAAAGACCAATCTTTAGAGCACAATGGACCAAACCTAGACTGATAAACTTCTAACTTATAACTTCTTAGCGTGTCGATGGCAACACTAACACCTTATTTGCCCAATCCGCGACGCAACGCAAACAGCATTCGGCCTAGCTCCGTACAGGTTTTCTAGTATGGAGACCATGCACAAAGCTGGATCAGTTAGAAGTGATTTTTGATTTGTAGCGCTGAACATTTCTGTTGGGTTGGGTTTGGGTCCAGTGTAGGGGAGTTGAGATGATCCATCATGGTAAAAGGATTGGCCAGTTAAACTCTGCGTTGCCGAGTCTAGCTGTTACCAGGGTGCGTCAGGCATTGGAATCCTGGAACTAATTCCAACACGCCAACTTCTTTCGTGCACCACATATCTTTGCGTCGCGCAGTCATCAATGTACAGTTGAACTTTTACTGCTCCTCTTTTCAAGGGTCCCAAAAGAATACAGCCACTGTTCGAGTGGGTTACCTCCCAACTGATTTATTGCAGTAACTGAAAAAACCTCAGATAAAATAGAAAGGAACAACACAAATTTGCTATAATTTCCTGCAGCTGGCAATAAAATCTACACAAATGCAAACACCTCGATGTTGACGAACTCTTTGATAAATTGTCGCTAAGTTGATTTGACATTTTAACTACACCTTAACGTCACTTTGCATTCTCATGCACTTGTAAACCATCCAGACATTGAGTAACATTCAAGAAGTGACACTGTATAAGCAATTTATTTTCCTACTTAAAATTCAAAATTGTTTATTCATATGATTTCCAAAGAGGCACTCATGAAAGTTAATGGCTCTATTGCCAGTTTCGCAAAATTACAGCATTTCACAATCGTTTCTTATTTATTGTGATAAGCTATAATTATATGAGGCTGTTTACCATTTGACTACTATTTCATGTACGTGAAATAGTCGAGGATGGTAAACACGAACCTTGTATGCCTCTATATATATGCTAGAAAAATCTTAACCCCTGCTTAGATGGCAAACGAGTACAAATTAGGCAGGCAGTTAAAAAAGAGTGTGTAATAAAACATACATTAGAAGTAAAACTTTTGTATTACAGGGAAACATTTTAACTATTTATCAGAGTGTTTACCCCCACTTTACGTTTAACAAGAAGTTCCACTTCAAAAATAAAAATAAAGCAATGCATTAGAGGGCACCCAAAAAAATTTTCTTATCATGACACCGAATGTCTTCCCTAGTGCCTCTACTTCAAATGCAAATATTGCTCAATGTGCTTCGTAAAAGTCAGAAAACCAATAAATTGCTTCAGGCAACACTTTTTGGCAAAGATTTTTAACAAGAGATTTAAAAGTAAGACGCGTGCAGAAAACACTAAAAAGGTTAGATTATTGGTTCCCACGTTAAAGTTTGACGTATTTATTAGTCAGTACGATTCCAGATTTTCTAATCAAATGAATGACGTTAGCAGTACTGAAGTATTTTCAACCGACTTCAAAACAGGAGGTTCTTGAGAACCATTGAAAAAGATTTTGATGTTTTTTTTGTTTGGTAGAGTTACTTCAGAGGTAGTCTAATATAAATTTAATCGAAATCGTTCAAGCCAAAACCAAAATATAAGCGATGAAGTCGGTTTTTTTGAGCCTTGCTTACGTTTCAATTATTATGTATAATCAGTTCTAGCCGTGCTTCATGGTTTCCTCCGCATTTATTATTTTCATTTCCACCTGGATGACTGGTAGAGAATACTTTTAGCTTTTAAGTCTTCCTTTTGTACACTATTATTCTGCAATAAATTACTAAAAAAAATATTATATTAAAAAGTAGCCTATGTGTTAATCCTAGGTATAAGCTTTGTTCATTCCAAATTTCATCTAAATTCATTCAGCCGTTACAGCGTGAAGAGAAAACAAACATATCTACGCGCTTACACACAAACTTTCGGATCAATAATATTAATGTGATAGGCTAACGTTTGAACACTATCGCACTTAATGGTTAGCGAAGATGCAGTCGACGATGGAGCACGTTTGCCTAGAATATTTACCTTATCACTCGCGATTTGAAGACTCCCATGGATATTATTTATATCATGAAAATTTAGCTCTAGAATATTTTTTTATTCAGTGTAGGCGAACGTTTGACCACTATATCACCTGATGGTTAGCGACAATGCGGTCGTAAGATGGAGCATGTTTGCCTATAAGATTAAATCACTCGCGGGTTCCCTAATGATTAACCAAAATAATTATAACAACATATTACATTACAACTAACGTTTCGTATATTCTAAAACATGTTATTTTAAAAATTAATCATTTTACTAACAACGTTTCGAATACAGCTCGTTTCAAAAACCTCTTATTTCATAAATGTTTTGTTTCACAAACAATCACATTACAAGTATCTATTTCACAAATGTTTCTCATGTAAAATGTATCAAATTATATTGAGTTCTAACCCAACCTAGGGTTGCATCTTTCATTACTTAGTTTCAATAAAAGTCATTCCACACTATTTTGCTTGCATAACCAACTTCATATACTGTGACGTTATTATTTTTTATTAAAATATTTATTAAATAATATGAATATTAAATTAACCGTTTGTCAGATGTCACGTTGTAAAATGTAAATTTGTCTAATGACCATTTTAATAAATGGGTTATGCCACTGCGCTCCACGAAATAGTGGACAACACTCCACGAGCATTTTTTCTGACTTTTAATCAATAATAAATGAACAATTTTTGGTGAATGTTGGTTGTGAAGTGAAAATTTGGAAATTAAGTGTTGTTGAAATGACGATACCTCACTCGCAACTTGAAGACTCCTATAAGAAAACGTTTCATTCATTCATCCCAATGTTATTCCCACCATTTTTCGTCACACAAAAAGGTTACGTATAGAATTTTAAAGACCTCCCCTAAAAAGTTTCACTTAAAAAAAAAACATAAATTCTAAATGACTCCTGGTTGTCTCAAATATTACAAACTGGACCTATCCATCTCAAGGTAACCCCTTCATAATATCCTTCTTATCACACTCATTATCTATGCTCGACCGTAAAAACAATCTTAGCTATTAAACTCACATAAACATCATTGTAGCTAAAGGCCGCACTAACACAAGTGTCAGATAAAAATGCATTAAATCTAGTAACATTAAAATGCAGTTTACGACAAAAACGAACAATATACGCGATAAATATTCATGGTAATACACATCCTGGATTCGGTTGAAAAAGGAAAATAACAACGCGGCTAGATTATTTCATACTATCGGCAATGCAGGCGCGCATCTAGGCACTAACTCGAGGGGCACTCCTCAGTGATTAGGACTTCTATCAATCAATGATGTTAGCTTATACTTTTCTATATACGTAAACGTATATACACAGGATTTCATTAATATGAATCCAATGGCTTGTCAAGAGCCTGTTTATATTCTTACATATTTTTAACGGTCACTATAGAAGTTACATAGTCACTTATTCGTACTAAGTTGAACTAAGTTTATTGTTGAAAATTAAAATGACATAAAAATGCTGTTGATATATGAATAAATTATTGTAGGATTAAGCTTAATAACTTAAATCATCGGAAGTCCTGAGGATATCTGGATATAATTTCACTTTCACACTCACAGCCTCACTTAGTGTGGGGGGTAGCTATGAGTATGTATATAATTAGTAAATCTTAACAGCTCATGCCCAATTTTTTACCTAAATGTATATTTAATTTAAGTGTTCTACTCGTCCACTCTTTTTTTTCGGTGTACATATCAAATGTAGCATCAGGCAGTAAGCTAATATTTAAACATAGATAGGTAAATTGTCGGGTTAATATCGTCATTTTGTTCTCGAAAGGTACTTTCTCTTGCCCAAGTTACCCCTAACCTAGATACATCCCCCTTTCATTGATATTATGCATCAATTCAGAGATTAAACGTCAATGGATTCACGATACAAGTCACACTGCATAATATTTTTCCGCATAAATTGTATATGGGAAAAAAGCAATAAATATGCAAAATCGTTGCCAGGAGTTTGCCCTTTCCTGTCAGCGTTTCCGCAAAAATCATAATACAATTCCGATTGCAATAAAATCGAACAAAGAAAGTTTATGTCCATTTTTACACTCTTTTTATTAGCTTCACTTGTATGCATGTTTGTAACCGACTCCTTTGAACTTGATTTTGACCCACTTCAAACCGTCAGATTTCATTTAAACTTCGCAGACTTATCGAAGACCGATGACAATACAAAAATATGTTTTTTTTAAGAGGCGTGTTTTTACTTTTTTAAACTATTATATTTCTTAGAACTGAGAGTAACTTTGAATAGAAATTTAATATTATAGTTAAGTTTAGTTAAGTCTTATTTTAATGATTATATATTGTTTTGGTAAGGTTTGTTTGGAAGCACAAGGTGTGATATTTTAGGAAAAAAAAAGTTTATCACTAACACAAAATATTGTATCAAATAAAATAAAAACGATCAAACGAACGCATTCACACTCACTGGACACACTAAGTTTAAAGACTTGTATCGTGGGTGTGGGAAACATTTGCGGGAAACTTATTTACATATCACACTCAATCACACCCAGAACCAGAAACACAAATGTCCCTTGCGAAGAAAATTTTGCTTTATTGGTATACTAGAACTACCCTCCGGCGTAGTGATTTGCACGTATGCCTACTAAACAGAGGCTTTTGGGTTCAATACTTAGTCGGAGCCCGCATGATTTTTGTGTTTCTGGTTCTGTGTATGATCGTGTATATTGTGAATGTTTCCGGCACCCAGGACACATCAGGCTAGGAATACGTCTTGCGATGAAGAATAACTGCTGCAATGGAATTTAATGCATTGTCTGACATTTAAAAAAAAGCCAGAAAATAAGGATTTATGTTCTTAATTTGCAATAAACGTAAATTCATTTTGTGATTACATTTATATTACCATATTTGTACCTAGTTGTTCGCCCCGAACTGTGATCTCCACAAAAATATAGGTAGATCTACCTATATTTTGCCTAATATAGAATAAAACATTAGAGATAAACTGCTTAAGACTTTTTTCTTAATTGTTTGATTTTTGTATTTGTTGTTCAATAAGGGACAATAAAGTATATTATATTCAAGTTTCAGCTGTAAATATGTAGTCATTACAAGCTTTTGTTTAGTTTCACCTGCCCATGTTTGTCATCAAATCTTGCAAATTAAATTTGATTCACTTCCCGGTTACCGATTTAGCTACAATTTTGCATAAATGTGTAAATCACGTGACAATGTAATATTATTATGATATGGTGCTGATTTGATGATGGAGCTGGAAGGTGGCCAAAGGAACGTCGCAATGAAACGACACAACCTCATCAGGTTTGGGCTCATTTGAATCGTCTTGACAAGTAGTTTGTCTTCCAATAGTAACCAGGATCTGATAATGGAGCTGGTGGTGATAGGAACTTTGTAATAAAACGACGCAACATATTATTTGTTTTTTAAATAGACCCCGGGATAAAATAGGCTTACAAGCAGTGACTATGTGCTACCAAATTGTTGTGTTTAAACATAGATTTTTAACAAAGTATATATGAAAAGTTCTTTTCAACCACACCCCATACAGGCAGAAATTTTTTTTAAATTATATTGCTTTCCACTTACGTGTATAAAATTTTAATTGCTGTTTTCGGCTTTGGGCCACAGTTTTACATATTCTCTGAGAATTTGAAGTTATTCGCTTATATGGTTTAGAATCTAGAAGCCTCTGACAGACGGACGGACAACGTGTTAAACCACCCAAGTCAACTAAGATAACTCGTTTCGCTTTAGCAATAATTGGCACACAAATCATAAATGTATCTTTACACTTATATCTATTAGAGAGGGTCTTTTTTAGGGTTCCGTACCCAAAGGGTAAAAACGGGACCCTATTACTGAGACTTCGCTGTCCTTCCGTCCGTCCGTCTGTCATCAGGCTGAAGAACGGTGATAGCTAGACAGTTGAAATTTTCACAGATAATGTATTTCTATTGCCGCTATAACAACAAATACTAAAAATAAAAAATTAATATGAAAAAGAAGGAATGTTTTAAAAAAAATTGGGCAGTTATACCAAAACTTATTAGGCTATCTTTCATGATTACTAAGCTATTTTTAATGGTTTTAAACTTGGCTACATACATCGATATTAACTTAGCTATACCAAAAACCTAAAGCTTTTCCTCCAATCAAAAAGTAAACAAACAGGTTGAAGCAAATTCATAATTATTATAATTGGGGCGCAAAAATGCAGCGACGGTCACCACTTACTGTTAATATTGAATACTAAGTGATCTACCGTCAAAGCGACTGCGATTCCTTTATTCGTTTTAATCGAAATGACTGGATATTGAAAACAATCGACAGGGTAGCACGACTTATTATGGATTGTAGGGATGCCAAATATCCCAATTTTATCGATAAATTGATGTGTATGTCACACATAAACATCAATTTATCGATAAAACGTACTAAATAATTTAAACGCAAGCAAAGCTCAAACAAAACTTAAACGCTTTATCTTCGAAACCCTTGATCAGATTGAATTTATTAAATACTCTTTGTTGAAAATAGCTCAAAAACTATTCGTCAAATCTTGACACTTTTAAATGGTAAGTACCAGCTTTCAATAGTAGGAATAGTACAGTCGAATTGAAAACCTCCTTCTTTTTTTAAATTGGTAAAAAATAAAAAACCCGATTGCGTAAAAAAAATTTCGTAAATAAGACCTATTATGCGATTGCATAAGTCATAATTATTGCATAACATTATTATAAATATTTGAAAAATTGAGAATGGTTACTTACGAACTTTTAATAGTTATAGATCGTAAATGGTCATTCAAAATGATAAATGATATGAGAAACCCACTTAGCATAGTATTTCGACGTATTACGACGATAGTATTAGTCTTTCACATTAATGTATACTATACCTTATACACTGAAAACATTTAACACAAAATCACTATGGTCAAAAAGTGGTCGGAATAACACTATTTAATTCTTACAAACAAACAAAAACGCGTTCACACACACAGACCCACACTTTGTTCAAAGGCTTGCATCGTGGGTGTTGGAAACATTTACCTACATCACAAAAAGAAACGACACCCAAAAGCACAAATGTCCCTTTTGAAAGAAGAATTTGCTTCTACCGTGACACTAATCCAAGACCCGCGATGGCGTAGAGAGCTGAGGTTTTCCCACTGCAGTATAATGTTTCTGTTTGACGACCCAGTTGGCGCAGTGGACAGGTGGCCGCCCTCTGCACCGTGGGACCTGGGTTCGATTCCCGGCAGGAGCACAGATTCCTTCCCAAGGGATATTTGTGCTTCTGGTTCTGGGTGTAATGTGTGTGTGATGTGAATGTTTCCGGCACCCACGATACAAGTCTTTGAACTTAGTGTGGGGCTGTGAGTATGTATGCGTTTGATGTTTTGTTTTTTTGATGTTAAAGTTCGTAGGGTCGCGTAATTCGCGGCACCAGCTACCAGGAACAAAACTATCGATATCATTATCGACATTTCCCACCACTCGTATTCATATACACGCACGATTTTCATGTCATTTGCCACGTGTGCGCCTCGTATACACGACACTGGCTTATACCCTGAATCTTTAATCAGTGGGTAATAATATTCGATTTTACCCTTTCTAATTCTAATCGTTTTGACGCACGCTCTTTACACGTGCCAAGAACGCGGCTGCATTCATAATTTCCCTAAAGAATCGAACAAAGAAGTGTAACTTGGTAACAGTACTCGATTTTGTCCTGATTGTATATTCATCCGAGCTATATCAAAACCGTTCCGATTCGCTCGCTGATGAGCTAAACATATATATTTTATTTTATATTAACCTTTATATCATCGAACATTGGTATATTGTAGATATTCCAAATGCGGACAAAGCGTTTTGCTTCTACATTTATAGTGAAAATCACCCATTTATGGTTGAGATACCGTTCATTCGCAAGATCAATTTACTTTGAGCCTTTCATTAAATGTAATTTAAGTAAAATAAAAAAAAAAAATGTGGTGAAACATAATTTGAAAGGAATAGTATCCGCTTTTTCAGCTTCTCTTCTTAGTTTTGTGCATTGATAGATATCTATCTATCTAGATAAACTCTTTATTGAACACCATATTTGTGACAAAACAGAATAGAAAATAATGACTTACAAAGTAAGTGTAACAATAG
Organism: Lomographa bimaculata; assembly: GCA_948107665.1. Classification (NCBI taxonomy): domain Eukaryota; kingdom Metazoa; phylum Arthropoda; class Insecta; order Lepidoptera; family Geometridae; genus Lomographa; species Lomographa bimaculata. Next base: position 6,583,622 of record OX403604.1, on the reverse strand, counting down.
GCGGTCTTATCGCTAAAAGCGTCAATTAACACAGCGTAAATCTCTTCCAGACTACCTTTGGATGGAGGAAAGGAATTACGCAACAAATTTGGACGTTGGTGTTTCAACATAACAAAATTTAGAAAGGTGCAAGATTTGAAAAATTATTAATTGTATAAATATTAAATTTTATTAAATCGATGACAAATCCAAATAAATTAAAAATGTTTTAAGGTACAACTAAAATATAATTAGTATGATTATCTCTTTAAAATGTAGAGAGTAACATAAAATTAGAGGCGTGGTTCCTAGTCCAAAAACAAAAGCTCATAAAGTTTCACAGCGATCAAGATTACAAAAATATAACAAAGTTATTCTTAAATGGAAACAAAATTTAACACATTGTCAATGGGCCATTACCATTCCAGTGAAATTGCAGGGCATATTTTTTTTGCATAATAATAATAATATTTCAGAGCGACGAGATTCAGTGCTTTGCCGCGCACGATTTTTTTATTGATTTTTTTTATGCTGAATAAGCAAAAATTTGACCACTATCTCACCTATTGGAAAATGCAGATACGGGTGAAGATGTGACATGATTGGCTAGAAGATACCATTTCACTCGAGACTTGAAGACTCCCAGATTATACTTACCGTTCAGGGAACAAAGACGCTGGCAATGAGTGGAACTCCTTCGCTGTACAGATGATGAACGTAGAAGCGAATCGCTTCGAGTGAACTGGAGGTATGTCGACCATAGATGACGTTTGATAGATTGTCTTGTTTTTAGACGGTAAAAAGGGCATGGGGGAACTTTTTAAATTCATTATCCTGGCACTGAATAATTTCTATAAGGGTAAGCGAGACGCAGAACAATTTGCTCCTATAGATACTACAAAACAGGTCGATGTAGTTACTAATGTTAAAAAAAAAAAACCGACTAAAATGTGAATCTACATTTTATATAATCCCCTTTTAGTTTCTTTAATTTTGATACCATACTCCAAATGATATTTATTTTTATTAGGTAACGTGTTATTATTTGGCTACCAGTTGGCGACCCAGTTGGCGCAGTGGACAGGTCTCCGCCCTCTGCGCCGTGGGTCCTGGGTTCGATTCCCGGCAGGAGCACAATTTTTTTCCCATGGGATATTTGTGTTTCTGGTTCTGGGTGTAATGTGTGTGTGATGTGAATGTTTCCGGCACCCACGATACAAGTCTTTGAACTTAGTGTGGGGCTGTGAGTGTGAATGCGTTCATTCGTTCCTTCCTATTTCGCGCCAAAAATACGCCATTTTGTTTTTTTATTTTTTAAACAACTTTCTAAGGAAACTTTTAGTTATACCTAAGATAAATATAAGGATACATTAACTGTCGAAATCTTTCCAGCCGTTTAAAAGATACGTGGTAGGTAATAAATAAAATAAATATATACATGCATAAAGATACGCGCAAAAAGCATAACCCTTCCTTGGCAGTCCGGTAAAAAATCCTGTGTACCTTAAACTGTTTTTCTCTGTTTGGCACAAGTTGTTAGAGTCGATGTGGTCTAAGGTGTTAAACTAGCTGGATGTAGAATAAGAATTACTTTTCAAGGATAGCTACCATAAATGTTTTGTAGTATTTGAACAGCCCGCTGGCTTAGTTGGGTGAGCGTTCGTCTAATAATCAGGGCTATCGGGTTCGATTCCCGGCAGAAACACACGTTCTCTCCCCAAGGAAATGTTTGTAGGTTGTATTTGTGTGTGTGATGTGAATGTGTTCGGCACCCACCACACAAGTCATCGAACTTAGTGCGAAACTGTGAGTGTGAAAGCGTTTATGTTTAGTATAAAGGATATTACTTTATTCAACCTTAGATAGTTCTTACGTGATGGAGATCGTGGGAACGACCGAGTTGCGTGGGTTTCTAATCTAATCTTAATCTTTAACAGAATAAAGTCGTATTTTCACTTAAAATGGCATTGAGTATAAAAAGGTCATTTGCAAAATTGGCCTTTCTATTTTTGCACGCAGTAAAATATTTAAAGCCCTTGTTTTGACTTTAGCATGTAGGAAGTTTTTTATTTAGTGTCTTTTAAAGCATTTGTATATAATGAGCTAAGTAAAAATGATAAGCCATTATTGCATGAAAGTCGATTTTGACAGTTTTCGTTGTCTGATGAGTAAATAATTGTCGCAAGCAAGGCCGAATTCACCACTTTATCTTCGGAACCTTGAACAGATTAAATTTATTAAACATGCATAACAGACGATAACTCAAAAACTGCTGATCAGATCTTGATCAAATTTAAACGGGAACAATGGGAAAGCAACAGCTATCAAACAAAAAAATTCAAAAGCTGTTCACGTCAAATGAAGTTGTGAGGTAACACACTTAAAAAAAATACAGTCGTATTGAATACCTCCTCTTTCTTTGTGAAGTCGGCAGAAAATACCACCGTTTTATGAAATGGCTGAAATATGTTTTTTTTTTAGTTTTCGATCCCCATAATCTCAGCCATTTTGATAAAAAAATCCAGAAACTGAATCTCTAAAAACTATGTAATTATCTAACTTGCTCACAAAGTTTCACGAGAATCGGTTGAGTAAAGCGACCTGCGGAGCACAACCGGAAATCCGGACATACGAAAGCAATTTTGCCCAAGCTGAAACGGAGACGCTTCGCTCGCGCTTTGCACTCGCTCAATCAATTAAGAGTCGGCGAAAAAGAAACCCCAAAAAAATAACAGAAGAACAAACGAACCAGAAATTATTTTGCAATAGGAATAAACGTATCAACACCTCAAAATTACCCATGTAGGCGCAGTGGTCAAGTATTAACACCGCAAAATCACCCATGTAGGCGCAGTGGTCAAGTAACAACACCGCAAAATTACCCATGTAGGCGCAGTGGTCAAGTATCAACACCGCAAAATTACCCATGTAGGCGCAGTAGTCAAGTATCAACACCGCAAAATTACCCATGTAGGCGCAGTAGTCAAGTATCAACACCGCAAAATTACCCATGTAGGCGCAGTGGTCAAGTAACAACACCGCAAAATTACCCATGTAGGCGCAGTGGTCAAGTATCAACACCGCAAAATTACCCATATAGGCGCAGTGGTCAAGTATCAACACCGCAAAATTACCCATGTAGGCGCAGTGGTCAAGTATCAACACCGCAAAATTACCCATGTAGGCGCAGTGGTCAAGTATCAACACCGCAAAATTACCCATGTAGGCGCAGTGATCAAGTATCAACACCGCAAAATTACCCATGTAGGCGCAGTGGTCAAGTATCAACACCGCAAAATTACCCATGTAGGCGCAATGGTCAAGTATCAACTCCGCAAAATTACCCATGTAGGCGCAGTGGTCAAGTATCAACACCGCAATATTACCCATCCAGGCGCAGTGGTCAAGTATCAACACCGCAAAATTACCCATCGAGGCGCAGTGGTCAAGTATCAACACCGCAAAATTACCCATGTAGGCGCAGTGGTCAAGTCTTTAATTTATATGGGCCTTGGCTTCGACTGCCGGAGGTGCACAATTTTGATTCCCAATGGACATTATTGTGCTTCTAGTTCTAGATGAGAGTTTGTATGTGATATCATACAACTCTTTCAACTTAGTATGGGGTTGTGACTATGTTTGTGTGAATTTGTGCTGTTAACAGTTAGTTTTTATTATTAAGATGGTTCTAAAGGTGAAGTTGGAGAAGTTTTTATTTAGTTTCACCTATCCCGTTGTCTATCTAGTTGTCAGTCTGTAATCAAATCATAATAAGCTAAATTAGACCCACTTCCCGATGTCAGATTGGACTCAAATACTTTTGGTGACAATACAATGATATGGTACCATGGAGCTGGTCTGATGATAGAGACGGAAGATGGCTTTAGAAACTGCTTAACTAAACAAGATAAACCCATCAAATTTGGGCTCGTTTGATTCGTCTTGACAAGTTCTCCGGTTAACTTTTTAGTCCTTTTTTTATTTGCAACTGGTAAAAGCTTGATTTTAAAAACTTTTTAAAGTACCTATTACTTATAGTTTTAATATTAGAAGAAAAAGTACACTTTATTAAATGTTACATTAAACTAAAAACTAAATCAAAATTATTCAAAAAAACTATAAAAAGAAAAAAGAAAACTTTTTTCTTTTTTCTTTTTATAGTTTTTTTTTTGAGAATTTTTGTTTAAGAAAAAGTTGTAATCGGTCTTATGACACATCTATACTAATAATATTATAAAGAGGTAAAGTTTGTGAGGTTGTAAGAGGGTAATCTCTGGATCTACTGAACCGATTTAGAAAATTATTTTACCAATATAAAGCCACATTGTTTGTGAGTGTCATTGGCTATTTTTTTTTTTACCCGGGCGACGCGACGCTTGCGGGCAGGTCAGCTAGTAATATATTATAATAACAATCTTAAATATTCAAATAATAATATGCACCGTAATATTCATACTAGTAGCTCTATCTGTCGAGCTACGCCTTAACAAGTAAAGCCTGCTTTGTCTGTACTACAAAGCCTTCGTTCCTTCTACACTTCGTTGAGTTTGAGCCGCTGATGGGTAGCAAAAAGTTAACCGCAGTATTAGCTAGTTCACAACATCATTCATAGATGGCGTAAATAACTCTTTATAAAATAATATAAATTCTTCGAGATATGAGACAGTTTACCTACTTTAGCTGCAAAATCCTTGTATTCATTTTATTATATTGTAATGTCAAAATTTATTATCAAAAGCTTTTATTTAGTTTTACCTATCCCGGAATCTCTCCTTTTTTCACGCTCGATAAGCAATCAAATGACCTATTTAATTATATAAGTTTATCCTTTTATTATTTTGAAATGTTTTTTTATTTTACCGCTGTTCTCAACTTTGTCAATGACTATTGGCATTGCAGCAGTAACTGTAGTCTCATGTTTCTCTGTGGTAGTAGATATTGGTCGGATGGGCTCCCAGTCGAATTTGTCACCATGCTCAGCTTGGTATTTCTTTTTGGCATCACACGCGTCCATTGTTGCACGAACGTACTCTAAAATATGTACGAGTAGAAAATGTAACCGGCTTTGATCCGCTCCTGCATTTTTCTCATAATTAGCCTGGCCAATGATACTGGGTGGTTTTTTGAGAGGAACGGTGATGATCAAGTTCGAAACCACGAGGGTTAGAGAAATGTTGTGAATTGAGGAGTCATGTCCTCGATTTATAAGAAAGCAATAACTATTTAGTTTTTTTTATATCTTTTCGACGGAAATCGACCCGAATTATTTAAAATAAAAACACTCTGTATCATTGAACCAATCCTACTAATATTATAAATCCGAAAGTTTGTGTGTAAGTATTTTTGTTCCCTCTTCACACTTTAACGGCTGAACGGATTTGGATGAAGTTTGGAATATACATAGCTTATAAAACATAGGCTACTTTTTGACTTGATAATAGCGGGCGAGCGGGGCACGGCTAGTGGATTATATTGCTAATACGGATGAATCTCTAAATTTTTTTCATTGAGAAGCCAAAATAAAAAAAAAAGTATAGTACTTACTCCCCGCTTTCTTGCAGTTGGCCTTGTAAATAGTACAAATGTCATCAAAAACGGCAAGATCATACGAAATCTGGTCCATTGCGCACACTTTTTTCCCTTCGTATCGACAATTTTTTTCCATATAGCATTGAAACTGCGCAAACTTGAGGTCAATCTGCTCCTTAAGCTGTTTATTGGATTAAAATGGAATCATCACACATTATAAATCCGAAAGTTTTTGTATTAATATGCAAGTATAAAACATAAAGGCTTTCACACTCACAGCCCCGTACTAAGTTCGATGACTTGTGTCGTGGGTGCTGGAAACATTCACATCACACACACAATCACAACCAGAGCCAGAAACACTAATATTCCTTGGAGAGAAAACTTGTGTTCCAGCCGGGAATAGAACCCGATACCCCTGCTTAGAAGGCGAATGCTCACCCAACTGAGCCAACGGGCAGTTTAAACATTGAAATAGTGTACCTACACTATTTCAATGTTAGTAGGTACCTACCTACTAAATAATTGTAGTACTTACTTCTGAAATCTGTTTTAGTACCTACATTGCTTTGTTTTCTAAATTACTCCCGTACAAAGCCAATTTCTATTGATTTGTTAAATAAAAAAATGCATGTACAATATTTTTTGATAATCTAGCTGACGGACTAAATGTATTTTTTTTACACAGGCATCATCCCTATTGATACTAATTTGTTGGGTGGGGACGGAAAATAATCATGAAACAAGAGTTATAAATAAGCGGTCAGAAGGAAGACAGCCGTCATGGAGAAAGCACGTGTTCTAAATGTATCTTATTATCATAAAATGTGTGTCGGCAAGTTTCTTTTTTAATTTGAAACTAAGCCAGCGTTAGCCCACAATCTCACCTGATAGAAAGCGACGATGCAGTCGAAGATGGAGCACGCTTGCTTAGTAAATACCTATTCACTCTCTTATTTAACAACTCCATATTATACTTTTCGGGAAACACAGTAGACTGCAGGGCGTTCCATTCCTTGGCAGTTCTCATAATGAAAGTGGATTGAAGTAGATAGAAATGCTTATTATATGATGTTACCCACCTCTCTTGCTCTCCTACTTTCCTCTCTAGATGAACTTAATGACACTGTAGCTAGCAACACTGAAATTAATTTGCACAATAACATTATAAACATTTCTAGGTTATTTTCTGAATCCCTTTTCGTGATTTAATGTGTCCTAGTTGTGCATAATTTAGGCTTATGTTTCAATATAATATCCGGCTTAAAACTTAGTTTAATTAATGCTTATCTAGTGCCAAAATATGCTGTAATAGTAATAGAATGAATCTGGATGGCCGATGGTTCTAATGGAATCTTCGGACTGGCAAGCGCAGTGTCGGAAGATCGTGGATGGACGACAAAGGTCGCAGGAAGACGCCTGGATGCAGGCCGCTAATAATGGTTCTTTTTGGAGATCTTTGGGGGCATAGTCCAGCGGCAATAGAATCATTAACTTTCATGAGTGCCTCTTAGGGCCCATGTGAATAAACGATTTTGATTTTGATTTTGAGTGGACTTCTTGCGGCTGAGATGAAGATGATGATGAACGTAATTTTAAGCTTTTCTTTGTTATTTCAGTTGTTTGTTATTTTATAAACTATGTTATTTTAGTGAATAAAGATTTATTATTATTATTTTATAAAAAAATAAGTTTGTAAGTCTTTCCTCATATTATCTAATCTCGAATAATTTCCCAAAAAAAATAATGGTTGTCTGTAAAGTCGGTTTACGTTATCACGTCAAAAAAATTAAAGATGTAAATATGTATTCCTTTTTTTAATTTACATATAAGGGGAAAAAGTTAACATTAAGGAATATATAATAAAATATTAACTACGGGATGAAAAAAATCTTACCAAACGCTCTAGCGAAGTTGGAAAACATTTTATTATACTTAGTTTAATATTTTTTATTGCTAGATTACGGCATTAATTTAATCGTTCGTTTATAGCTACTATAATTTTAAAATCTAATAAAACCTTAATATTAGTGTAATTATTTCAGATAAGAAATAATTACATACCTGACATACCTTAAGTTCGCTCGAAGTGGTTTGCTTCTACGTTCATCATCCGTACAGCGAAGGTGTGGAACTCATTGCCTGCGTCATTGTTCCCTGACGGGTATAATCTGGGAGTCTTTAAATCAAGAGTGAATATGTATCTTCTAGGCAAGCATGCCACATCTACGACCGCATCATCACTTTCCATCAGGTGAGATATTGGTCAAAAACCTGAATACAATATGTCTTAAAGTCGCGAGGGAATAGGCCTTCTAGGCCTTATAATAAATAACCTTTTAGCTAAACGTGCTCCATCGTCGACCGCATCATTGCTTATCATCAGGTGAGATAGTGGTCAAACGTTTGCGTATCTTAAATAAAAAAAACAACCCAAGTATAATATGTTTTAAATGAGGTTTTGCTGAAAGTATAGGACGGATTTTATATGAATCTGAATCAAGATGCGAATAAAATATAGGTATTTTTATTCTGATAATTGCAGGCGAAACCGCGGGTAACAACTACCCTACAAATTAACAAAATATTTTAAATAATGACCCAATTGGCGCGGTGGGCAGGTTTCTGCCCTCTGCGCTGTGGATCCTGGGTTCGATTCCCGGCAGGATCATAATTTTTCATCCCAAGGGCCTTATGACTGTGTTTCTAGTTCTTGGTGTGATTGGTAAGGAAATGTTTCCAACACCCACGATACAAGTCAATGAACTTAATGAGAAGCAGAGAGTGTGAATGCGCTTACATTTTATGTTTCTGTGTTTAAATCCAAAAGTTTACGCTTATGTTTTAAATAGGTTGTCTATTTAATGGCTGGGCTGATTTCGATGATTATTAAGATAGTTTAGACTTAAGACCTTGGAATAAAAGGTTTCAAGCAGCAGTTTTACATTTTTAAGTCCCAGTTTTGCCTCTCTGATTTGCAATGCTAATACGTTGAGCCAAATAAATGCCAGCATTTTGATCACGCGTCACCTTAACCAGGCGCTCTGATAGATTTTTGAAAATAGAATGAGCTCCCGGTCCCCACGGACCCAGTGTCTCAACACCAAATGGCTCAAATATGTACTTTATTTGGCTCAAAGTATTAGCATTGCAATTCAGAGAAGCAATGCCGCCAGCATGATGGGAACGCTACCCACTGGTCGTGGGCTTGAGCACTTGAGTTACCTATAAGCTCGATGTCTTTTAGGTAACATAGTTCTTTGCTGTACATAGTTTTAGTTTAGTTTTAGGACATACTAGCGATCCGCCCCGGCTTCGCCCGGGTGTGATAAATGAAGAACCGCTAGACCGATTTTGTGCAAACTTCACATAAACCATCTACTAAATAGTCCGAACAAAGCCTAAACATTTGGTTTGGATAGGTGAGCCCGTTCTTGAGTTATAAAATAACAACGAAAAGTGGCATTGATTTTTATATATATAGAAGACTAGCCGTGCCCCGCGGCTTCGCCCGCTATTATCAAGTTAAAAAGTAGCCTATGTGTTAGTCCTAGGTATAATCTATGTATATTCCAAATTTCATCCAAATCCGTTCAGCCGTTAAAGCGTGAAGAGGGAACAAACATACTTACACACAAACTTTCGGATTTATAATATTAGTAGGATAGGCAATTGGCCCGTAGATAGCATTCTTCGATTGCTTATTTTGTCCCAGTTTGAATCTGAAATTGCAATGGTGGTAAAAGTGGTCTGTCGCCAAATTCATTTAACGACGTTATTTACGATCCCAAAGCCACGGGATAAAGTTTGTATATAACTTTCCGCAAACACTTGCTTTATACACTCCAACCATAATCATTATATTGGTTTTATGTATTATAGTTATAGCATAAGCCACCCTATGCAGAACTTAAGTCGTAAAAGAAACGAAAATTATCATTTTATTTCGTGAATTGAATCCAATTGATATAGGTGGGCGTTAACACAACGAGTAGCTAACTGCAATGTTATGAAATAAAATGAAATGTATGTACTGGTCATTATAACTGAGACTGTTACGCAAGGTCAGTCAATGTTATAGAATATGTTACGTAATGTAATAATATTGATATAATATAATTAAACGCAAGAAAAGCTTAAAAAAACTGACTTCACCGCTTTACCTTCGGAACCTTGAGCAGATTCAACTTAGCAAACACGCATTATTGACAATAACTCAAAAACTAGTTATAAGATCTTGACCAAATTTAAATGGGACCACATGGAAAATACCAGGCTTTTAAAAAAAAAAATAATCATCAAAATCGGCGCACAAAAAAAAAGTCATGAGGTAACTTTTGAAGTCTGTTAAAAACGAGAACATCGTCAGTCCACAGAATACGTATTATTGAGGATAACTCAAAAACTACTCGTCTGATCTTGATCAAATTTAAATGGGACCAATTGGAAAGCAACATCTGTCAAACAAAAATAAAATCAAAATTGGTTCACGTGGAACGAAGTTATGGGGTAACACACATTAAAAAAAATACAGTCGACTTAAGTACCTCCTCCTTTTTTGTGAAGTCGGTAAAAAATATAATAGAATTAATCAAGCTGGCTTAAACATTACTTATTAAAAAATGTATGTTATTAATGATGTCCAAACATGATTTATTAAGAAAGATGTTATTATTATTGATAAATTTACTATAAAATTATGAAAACAAATTATAAATTTCATCATTTCAATTTGATGTTATATTATTATAAATTTTCATATCGAGTCATATGAAAATGAGGATTCCGTCAGACGCATCATATTTTTAGACTCCCGGTAGAGTGCGTCACACGTCCCCGTAAGACGTTAATAATAAGGAATGAATAATTTGGTCGCTTCAGGCAGGGCTTGAGTAGCTCAGTAGTTAGAGCAATAGATCACTTCCTGTGTGCATTTTCGAAATCTACATTAATAAGCCTCTCTACAATTTCTTGTAGATTGAAATACAAAAAAAAGTGAGAGACGAGCAATAATTACGCAAATTTCACTTATTTACCTTAATTTTTTTAATTATTGTTATTGTTTTATGCCTGAAAAAAATTACAATAGTAAGTCTTGTATGCAAGCTTTATTAATCTCCATACAAAGACGTTTGTAAGGTAGGAGTTGGATATGTGGGAGATGTGTGAGTAGTTGATTGTGTACGAAATTAGATTAAATATATATCTGTTTGTAGCGGTAGAGCTCTTCTGCAGAGTCCGCCTGGGGCAGTACCACACCATTGCTAGACATTCAACCACCAAGCAGTACTTAGAGTTCAAACATTACTGTACTTCAGATTGAAGGACAAGGTTTTCAGTAAAATTACAGGCAGAGATTTAACATCTAATATCTCAGGGTGACGAGTGCAGTGCTTTGCCACGAAGTTCGAATTACAAGTTCAACTAGCTGCTACCCGCGACTTCGCCCGACATATTCCGATATATTTATGTATTTTAGAAGCATTTAAAGTACACATATTGTGCTTACACACACACATTTTCGGGTTTAAAAAGGATAGTGAAGCTTTAAACATCTTAACAAATTTATCATATCCCACATCAGATTTTTATTGTAAGAAGGCACATCTATCTACTTACCAAATCTGGCCAACAAATACCAGTATGGCTCCTTTCAAACTGTTTCACAAAATATGTTCCCTATCCCAAGGGAGCTCTGCGGACGGAACTCAAACCAGCAGTTACTGAGGAACCATATTTCAAACAATTAATAAATGTAGGTATCCTGTCTCATAGGAACTGCATTGATTTTTGGGATAAAAAGTAGAATATGACCAATTTATGGGTTTAAATAGCTCACCTGGTTGGAGCGGTATTACTTGACGCCTAAGAACAGCGGCTTCAAGTCTTGTTTACATTCATATATTTCCTTTCTACATTTACTATTTATCATGTTTTAGCAAACATACAAATATGTCTGTGAATCTATATTCTATTTTTAAAAGGGGTTTGGACATTAATATTAAAACATTTCTAATCATATATTACATTAAACTAAATTAAATTAGCCAAAATTATTAAAAAAGAAAAAAAAACAATAACATTATAATAAATATAAATTAAAAATTAATTATTTATTTATAATATTATTTAAAATTAATTTTTAAAATGAATTGACCTTTGTTAGTCTCACAAAAACTCGAGAATGGCTCGACCGATTTGGGTGTTTTTTTTTTGTTGTGTTTGTAATTGTCAGGGCAAGGTTTGTAGGTAACATTATTTTTTAATCTACCGGAAATTGAACCCGAGCGATCCCGGGCCGGATAGCTAGTTAAATAAAATATTCACTGACATAAATTGTTTCCAGTGCATCCCCCATGTTCCCAATTCGATTCTTTAAAATAGTTCCCACTTAAAAACCGAAATCTATAAAAACATTTAAATATTTTTTAATTAAACATGCCGAAGTTTTATTCGGATTTCTTTGTTATGTATATCCATTGGTAACTTCTTAGTTTTAGTTTTAAACGGAACAGTCAATGGTTTCATATAATTGGGAAAATTGAGAAGATAATTGAATACTGCCATCCTAGGAAGTGCATAAATATACACAATTTGCTTCAGTCACAGTCGGACTAGCATTCCTGTCACACGAAAAATGGTTGAGATTATATTTTTTATAAGCAGGTACGCCGTGACAATTCAAGATTTAACACAAATTGTATGATATGGAATGTTTTTGCCTAGTAAATGCATGAGATTTTGTTTACTTAACGTTAGTATACTCTATCTTTCCACTTGAGAAAATAATTTTTGAAAACACAAGAAATGCTAGCAAACTAGATGTCTAAAGATATGATGTATATACAATTCTGAGACCAATGATATCGTTTCGTTACCAACTTCCCAAAAAAGGAGGAGGTACTCAAGTCGACTGTATTTTTTTTTAATTTGAAAAATTTTGCTTTCTAATTGGTCTAATCAAGATCTGATCAGTAGTTCTTGAAATATCGTCAATAATGCCTATTTTGTGACGAATAATGCGTACTTTGACGATGTTCTCGTTTACCCGACTTCAAAAGTTACCTCATAACTTGTTTCGGTGCGTTTTATGTAGTCCCATTGAAATTTGATCAAGGTCTGATCTCTAGTTCTTGAGCAATAGTGTCAATAGTGCGTGTTTATACATTAAATCTGATCAAGGTTCTGATGATAAAGCGGTGAAGTCGGTTTTTTTAAGCTTTGCTTGCGTTTAATTATTTTATACATCAAATACATCAATCAAGCACTAGCAGCAAACGACTACGGTGTAAAAAATGTAAGAAAACCAGTTAAAGATGTTGTCAGTCTCATTCTGGACGGTAAAATATTTTAAGAACCTTTAGTTTTCATTTTCTTTTCATTCTTCTTCTTTAAGCGAAACATTCTCAGTCGTTTGAGTCCTTTTTGATTCTTTTTTCTGAAAGGAGTATAGCCGCCTATAGCTACGTCTTCATAATACATTTTTTTTATTGCTATATTGTCAGTGAATTTGTGTTTATTTGCTATTGTGGTATATTCCTCTGAATTAAGCAATATATCATCATTGACACTATCTCTGCAAAAATGGGCTTTACTTCTAAGTTTGTTAGCGTTTGTATCGTTTGTACTTTCTGAACTTATTGATGCTAAATCTTTATTTTTTTCAGAATCTAATGTTATATCTCCCTCAATCGCATCCTTACTTATTTCCTCATGTCCTTTTATTACAGATTCTTTTTTGTTTGAAGGTTTGTCAGGACTTTCTGAAAGATTTGATTCTTGAGCTGTCTCTAAATTTGAATCTATTGTTATAAGTCCTTCGATCTCATCATCATTTATATTTAGTGACCCTTCTACTCCAGGAACTCTTTGTTTTCCTTTAAGTTTATTCGACCCATTGTAAACGTTTTGCACTTTAGCTGTCTTTGTATTATATGAATTTAAGGTCATATGTCCAGCAATCTTATCATCATCATCTATTAAAGATATTTCTTGATTTTGAAAATCTTTATTTTTTGATGCAAACTTTTGCTCTACAGTTTCTTCTGCATCGGAATCCAATATTATTTGTCCATCATTTGGATCATCATTTATCTCTACATGTCCTTCTATAACAGATTCTTTTTGGTTCGAAATTTCGTCAGTACTCTCTGTAAGATTTGGTTCTTGAGCTTTTTCTAAATCAGAATTAATTGTTATGTTATGTTCGATCATATCATCGTTTATATTCAGTGGCCCTTCAATGCCATGTTCTTTTTGTTTTTCTTTAACGTTTTTTGACCCAATTTGAGCGTAGCTTGCAGGTTCTTCGTTTGGTCTACTTTCTGTATTTTTGTCATTATTTATAAATGTACCATTATCATTCTGTTCATCAATATCAGGTAAATTTTTGCATTTTGATAACGTTGACCTCTTGTAATCTATAAAAAATCGATATAAGCATTAATATAATATACACATGTATAATATACTCTAGTTTTTTTTTCATAATATGATACATTATTTACCTGTACTTCTTAAACAGTTATATTCCAAAAGGTCACATGAGTCCAAAAACTTGCGCACCTTGCCGCCATGATCTTTACCACATACTTCTCTCCCATTGTGGATACAAGTCTTTGCGTCATAGCAGATCTTAAAAAAGAGTGTTTAATTTGAACCATATTCAAAGGAAATCTTTTCACGTCCTATTAGCGTCGAAAATTTATTGGTGGATGATAAAAAAAGATGTTCTTTACACTCGTCCTATATAAAAAATTTAATTAAAACTGAAATTAGTGAAGTGAAGTGAAAACATGATTTACGCGTTGTCGATTGTCAGTGCGAGGTGGGACGCGACGGCGAGCGCTCCGCACCTTTTTAACTTGAAGAAGACTTCCGAAAGAAGCCGAAACAATTGTCAATCTAGAATCGATAGCGCGCAAGTTATACAAAATAGAATGACAATTTTTTCTCTACTGACTTCCCAGTTACAAAAATAAAAAACCCACCAGAAACATAGTTATTTCATCTCTATTTGGTAAGTATGAAATTTTTACCGCTTCTGGTTAAATTCATAAAAATCATTTTGATGGAAAAATGCGTAATACACTAATAAAATTTTAGTATTTTTTTTTCTATATGAAGAAAAATTTGACGTAAACAATGGGTTATAGATGTTTGGGAATAAGTCTTTTGAATGAAGTTATTTATTTTCGTTGCGTATTTTGAATCGCCGCGCGCCGCAATTTAGACACGCAAAACATAGCTTTATATATATTATTATTATTAAATATAAAACTGGGAGAAGCATCTACGGTGACAAACGTTACTAATCTGAGGAGTATAATATCCAGGTCTTCTTACTTTTGTCGTTACCTCGAATATTTGCTATAATCAAGATCGTACAGACAGCATCAAAACGTGCTGAATGGGACCAGAGTTTCAAAATAGCCTTACGTCTAGAAAAATAAAAATATCCACAGGCGTTTTGTATTCTCCACTTAACAGCGCTCATTTATTTAAACATCTTTTAGTGCAGTACACCGATGTTCGGCTCCTTGTGCGTGATATACTTATTAATTAAACGATGGTTGGAATATTTGCGATGAACTTAATTTTATTCACTGTTAGTTGTTCCCTGCGGCTTTTAGGATTCATAGGATCGAATTGTGAATCTAAACAATTCTTGATTCTACCACAACTCACACAATTTTTTTTTTATGGAAATTGTTCCAGCCTTTTTCGTGTTCAGTTACATACAGAAGAATAATATATGTATATATAATATATAGATACATTTTAATATGATAAGATTATTTTTAGTATAATACAAATACTTAATTTTTAATATCATTTGCATAAGTATTTTGTTACTGAGATTATGTCAATGTTTCTGTTGGTACTTTTCTTTTGAAGAACGTGCCGTTATTAATTTTGATGCTGACTGTACGTAGAACTCTATTTACTTTGAATTTATTTTCAAAGTCAAAATCAAAGATTTTTTCAGTGAAAACTACCTAGTACCTACTAACTGTCAAATCAAAATTTTTGATTCGTTACGCATTTTTATTCAATGATAAAAGGTAAAATGTTAATGCTTGGCTACAAGACACTGAAAGTATCACTTACGTTTGTACGATAGATATTCATAGACTCAGTCTGCAAGACAAGCCATGTCAGAAATGCCCCTGAAGAGAACAAATAAGTTTTAAGAATGTATCAGTTCACTGAAATAAAAAATAAACTATAATGTTTTAAAATGTAGTTGAGTATGCATTATAATAATATGAAAGAAAGAAAGAAAATACATTTACTTGAAATCATAGTAACAAAAAGGTTTAACTCAGCATTATGTCGAGTTAGAAAAAAACTCGACGTTGGTTTTCAGTTAAACCTTGCGGATAGTACAAAAGTTAAGTAAGGTAAGTAGTAAGGCTACGATTTTGACAAACTAAAATTTTTATTACTCTCTCTATATCTCAATTGTTGGTAAGTGATGATGGAAAATATATAAAGTTAAATAAAGGTCTTGTCGATGTTGATGATTCCATGGAGCCTCTGTTCGTTAATAATAGAAGTTTGTTAAATATCGTACCCCGAGACACTCCCTGGGGCTATATGAGACCCCTGCACCCTCGGCTTGCCTCAGTAATAGGCCGTCCTAAGGTGGAGGCAAAAGACCTAAGCTCCTAAACTCTAGTGGTGGAAGTGATATAGGGCATATTGTCGAGAGCAGCAATTAGTAAAACTGCAGCAACACCTCTCAACACCCTTAAGCCTTCCACGTCAATCTTGCTCCTTCTATCGCCAATACATTGGGTGGCCCTTATGGAGAGCCCGTTCAGTGGGCGTTCAGTCACCACCTACCTACACATTTTTAATGAAGAGACATAATTTATAGGTCCTGAAGTCTCAATGCATTGTTTAGATTTAGGCCACATAACATCCAAAGCAGTAACCCAAAGTTTTACTCTCCAACACAATGCAATAATCTACGGAAATATTATAAAATAAAAATTACACGTAAGCAAAGCTTAAAAAGCCAACTTCACCGCTTTGTCTTCGGAAACCTTGATCAGATTAAATGATTTTAAATACGCATAATTATACTGGTTCAAATCTTGATAAAATATTAATGGGACCACATGGAAAGCAGCAGCATTATGTTCTTATGTATGTTAATATGAAGTTTTGAGGTAACAAACATAAAAACTACAGTCAAATTGAGAAACTACTCTTTTTTTAAGTCAGTTTAAAAAAGGAAAATATAAGAAATTATAAATAAATTATTATTTAAAATAATGTTATCGTTTGTTTACAATCAATTTATAATCTTCCTGGTCTTATTATAAAAAAACTCCCAATCGTCCGATGATATATTTAAACGTGTTCTAAGATTTTTTTCTCAGTAGGTACATGTTTAATTTCATCAAGAAAACCTTTTTCTGTATCTAAGGGTATGCTTCAAGTTTTGTAAAGTTTATCTTAAATGAAGTATATAAGTAGCCTTATGGCTAGATGCCTGACGTCGATGGTATGACACTTTTCTTTGGCAGGGTCGGCCTTTAGCATGGGATGCCCATCCCCCTATCAAAAAGCCAAAATACATCGTCTCGATTCCAACTTGTATGGATCAGGTTTAAAATATCTTGACTTGTTATTTAGCGCTCACCGAGATCTCAAAGTTATAGACAAAATCAAAATCGTTTATTCACATGGGCCCCAAAGAGGCACTCATGAAAGTTAATGAATCTATTGCCAGGTTACAAGCAATTCGAAACCTTTGTAAGCAAGTTATAAAATCTGTTACATTTGGAAAGTGTTTTTTTTTTTTTATTATTTAAGATAGGCAAACGTTTGACCGCCATCTTACCTGATGGTAAGTGACGATGCGGTCGACGATGGAGCACGTTTGCCTAGAAGATGCCTATTCACTCGCGACTTAAAGACTCCCATATTGTATTTATCCCATTTTTTTTTATAGAATCGATATGAAGCGTTTTGGTTTTTGGCTAGGGGGTAAGTATTGACAATTTGGAACCATCCCATCTTCCTGATTCCACGCAGTGAGCTAGCTAGCGGCTAGCTAATATAAATCCGCCACACTCTAAAACCGCCCACTTGAAAACTTTTTTAATTTTTTTTTATTTGTGACAGGCTAGTGTTTGACCACTATCTCACCTGATGGTAAGTGACGATGTGATCGAAGCTGGTAAACACACTAGACCTGGAATACGCAGGCAAATATTTCATATTTAGCAGTTTGGGATTGAAAGGAAGGTCCGGAGGCGATTGAAATTTGCAAAGATTTGTTAGAGACTGTCTGTCTAACAAATCTTTGAGTCGGCACGTGACTTAAATGCTGGAGTGTATGTATACTCAGCGCGGTAATGCAGCCAGCACTTTGGAATAACAGGTCGTTTCAAACATCTTCAATTACTTATTTGTGATATTATAGATTTTTAAATTAGAATTTTAACTTTTGTTTAAAAGCTTTTTTATGCTCAATAGGCAAGCATTTTACCACTATCTCACCTGATGGAAATCGATGATGCGGACGACGATGCATCATGCTAGAAGATACCTATTTACAATTATAATATGCTCCTGTAAATTTGAAGGTATTTATCTACAGTTGTTTAGTTCAGTCAAATTATATAAAATTCTTCTATTCATCAGCATGTAGTACATAGTTATGCAAAAAAACAGAAAATCGCTTACATTTTGATAAAATCAACTTCATGTCGAAACTTATGATAAAAATAACAAACACATGCTATACTGGTCAAATATATTTATGATGAAATTTACTATATTATTTTAGTTCTACATTTTATTTTTGGCAAAAGTAATAAAACATATAAATGTATTTATTTATTATACTCTTGCATATTATTATGAATTCAGTATGTGTTATTAAAATAAAGTTTATCTTCGTCAAAGATAGACAGATATGATTGGTTTTTTCAAAAGCATTTTAGGACTTTTTAATTAGCCCTAACTGTACGGTTAACTTAGGTTAACGTAACTTTTTTATAGCGCAGGGGGCAGGATGCCCCATCAATAATGGTGGCACCAATCCCTTTTGTGTTTTGCAAGTGGTATCATCCGTTACCATAAAATCTGGAAAAAGAAAAGCATCATTAATTTTAACAAATACGTGGAAGGTGTCATAGTAACACAGAACAAAATAATGTAGTACCATGTCGTTGCAGCACGTATGCCACTGCCAAATCAACGGACAAGGCCAGAAGTTTTAAAGTCAAAATTACGATTGAGAACAATCACAAACATTTAGTTAAAATCAAAGAGATGTTAGAAAAAAAATCAAATTGGCAATTTTTGGCGTTAAAAGTAAATAAATTGAACTACCTTACGTTGGCTTAGTTGATTGAGCGTTCGCCTCCTAAGTAGGGGTATCGGGTTCGATTCCCGGTGGAAATTTTTCGGTCACAGTTTTCTCCCCAAGGAAAATTTGTGCGTCTGGTTCTGGTTGTGATTGTGTGTGTGTGTATGATGTGAATCTTTCCGGCACCAACGACATAAGGAACTTAGTGTGGGGCAGTGAGTGTGAAAGCGTATATGTTTATGTTAAAATTAACTTTGATACCCTACTCGATAGTTTTATAAATTAAAAGGGAATGAATTACATAATACATAAAAAGTATGTTCACATTTTTTTGCAGTCGGGTTTTTGAATTAGTTTGTACAATTCCGTTGCTCACTCTGCGAAATGTATCCGATAAAATACCGAGAGACTCGTCACAAAAACCCCAAAGATCAAGAAATAATACTCTTTTTCTAGCTCTAGCTCTTTGTTCTTTTACACTAAAAGATCAAAAAAGAAAGCTCTTGTTCCAGCTCTAGCTCTTTGTTCGTTAACACTAAAAGATCAAGAAAGAATGCTCATGTTCCAGCTCTAGCTCTTTGGTCGTTTACACTAAAAGATTAATAAAGAATGCTCATGTTCCAGCTCTAGCTCTTTGTTCGTTTACACTAAAAGATCAAAAAAGAAAGCTCTTGTTCCAGCTCTAGCTCTTTGTTCTTTTACACTAAAAGATCAAAAAAGAAAGCTCTTATTCCAGCTCTAGCTCTTTGTTCGTTAACACTAAAAGATCAAGAAAGAATGCTCATGTTCCAGCTCTAGCTCTTTGGTCGTTTACACTAAAAGATTAATAAAGAATGCTCATGTTCCAGCTCTAGCTCTTTGTTCGTTTACACTCTAAGATCAAGAAAGAATGCTCTTGTCCCAGCTCTAGCTCTTTGTTCGTTTACACTCTAAGATCAAGAAAGAAAGCTCTTGTTCCAGCTCTAGCTCTTTGTTCGTTAACACTAAAAGATCAAGAAAGAATGCTCATGTTCCAGCTCTAGCTCTTTGGTCGTTTACACTAAAAGATTAATAAAGAATGCTCATGTTCCAGCTCTAGCTCTTTGTTCGTTTACACTCTAAGATCAAGAAAGAATGCTCTTGTCCCAGCTCTAGCTCTTTGTTCGTTTACACGAAAAGATCAAGAAAGAATGCTCTTTTTCCAGCTCGAGCTCTTTGTTCGTTAGGTTTAAATACAGCTTTACTTACCAGTTTCACAAACGCAGTTGTGTTTAAGCACAGCACATTCACCACGGAACCACATGGAAAGCTTCTGCTTTCTATTCCTTGCGCAGACAAGAGCATCGTTGTCATGGCTGCAGTACCTATCTCGCCAGCACCAATACTTATTGATTACAGATATACGACCTGGATCTTCAGTTGTAGTGGCGTCCTGTACCATAAAACAAATGATAAACAAACTACTTGTTAAAAACTTTTTTAAAAACAAGCAAAAGTCCGCTATATTGGATTTAGAGTGACGTATTATCTACCGACTTTACAAAAAAGGAGGAGGTACCCAAGTCGACTGTCGAACAAACATAGTTATATACATTGCAAGCTAAATAAAAGCTTGTAAAATTACAGGGCTTAAGATCTCCTTAAGCCATCTAATATTATCTCTGGGTGGCCATCGCAGTGCTTTGCCGCGGGATTTTAAGCTATTTATGTTCAAAAATAACGTCAAATTTAGTAGAACTAAACTGTAATGTTCAAGAGTAACGCTTGCCAGCAAGTGAGCGACATGCTAGTCTCGTCTCTTAATGACATAAAAAAAAATAGTTTAATACTATTAAAAATTCAAAAGCGAAATTTACCTTTAAATCTATTATAATACACTAGCAATTCCCCGCGGCTTCGCCTGCTATTATCAAGTTAAAAAGTATCCTATATGTTAATCCTAGGTAGCTATGTACATTTAAAATGTTTTCCAAATCCGTTCAGCCGTTAAAGTATGAAGAGGGAACCAACTTACTTACACATTTACACACTTGCACACATACACACAAACTTTCAGAATTATAAGATTAGTAGGAAGTAAGATTATGGAAAAGGTAACAGTAATGGAGTATATTAGTTAGAATTAGACCATAAACTTACACAGAAGGCAGTTAATTTTAGAAGTTTCCAAGTCAACAAATATTTAACTTCAACGAAAAAGAGGGGTTTTATACACTTAAAACTTAAAAATTAAACATAACACTAACGATTTTCAACCGAATGCATAAAAAGGGGGAGGTTCTCAATTCATTTTTTTACGTAGGTATGTTACCTCAGATTTTTTTAGGTGATTCGATTTTAATGTTTCCTTTTTAATTGATAGCTGGTACTTTCCATGTGGTCCCATTAAAATTTGATCAAGATCTGATCAGTAGTTTTTGAGTTATAAAATAGATATATACCTATTCTTTATTGAACACCTTAAAATAACAAAGAACACAAATAGGAATGACAGTAAAAAATTATATAAGTGTAACAATAGGCGGTCTTATCGCTGTGAGCGTGACTTTTACGCTTATTAGAGAAATACAAGATAACTTATTACTACAGAGTGAACGAAAGGAGTTAGCGTGACGATGGTTAGTTTCCTTACTTACTTGGTTAGTGAATATATTTAACAATAAAAACAAAATAGACAAAACTAATGTGTAATATCTTAATTGCGAGACTATTAATAAGACGAAATGTGGGTAGATGTCAAAATCAACTAAATAATAACACGACATACTGTAATTATCGAGAATCTGTTCATGCATATATTTGATTTGATTTGATCTAATGTAAATAATTGATTGTATGTTATTAATTAATTTATATTTATATTATATGTATCAATATAAGATGTCAAAATAAAAATCATTTTTATCAGTCAATAATTCAACCAATAGGATACGTCAACTTGTGCCTTCGCCTAAACGTGCCCATCAAGCTAGTCGCGTTCTCACGCTGTATACCGAGAGAAATCTGCTGCCCGAGGTATTCGCCTGACCTCGGGTCTCGTCCCCTATCCCGCAGACGCCGTCCTAAGGCCGCCACAAACTTCTTTGCTTCGGAACACCACGGCCTCGCCACCTCCACAGCAAACGGCACAAACTCGTGCGCTGACTCTAAGACAGCATATTTGTGGTGATATATTTTTTGATGATTTGCTACAGCAAAATGTGTAGCTACCCATTACCTAAGCCTTTATTAATAAGTACCTGGATCTTCTGGCTTCGCTCGGTTTTTTTTTACCGACTACCCAAAAAAGGAGGAGGTACTCAAGTCGACTGTATTTTTTTTATTTATTTTTTTATGTGTTTTACCTCATCACTTCTCTCCACGTGAGCCGATTCGAATTTTTTTTAATTTGAAAGATTTTGCTTTCTAATTGGTCCCATTTAAAATTGATCAAGATCTGATCAGCAGTTCTTGAAATATTGTCAATAATGCCTATTTTGTGAGGAATAATGCGTACTTTGACGATGTTCTCGTTTACCCGACTTCAAAAGTAAGTAAGTAAGTTTTTCTTTATGTACTATGTCATATGCTATATTATTTTTGTGAATAAAGATTTATTATTATTATTAAAAGTTACCTCATAACTTCTTTCGGTGGGAGCCGATTTTGATGATTCTTTTTTTATTTGAAAGCTGGGCCTTTTTATGTAGTCCCATTGACATTTGATCAAGGTCTGATCTCTAGTTTTTGAGTTATAGTCAATAATGCGTGTTTATACATTAAATCTGATTAAGGTTCCGAAGATGAAGCGGTGTGTCGGTTTTTTAAATATTTGCTTGCGTTTAATTATGTTAGATCGATATATCCTGTAAAATTGTAACTAAATATAATAATATCATTCTTAAAATTATAAATCCGAAAGTTTGTTTGTAAATGTGTTTGTTCCCTCTTTACGCTGTGACGGTTGAACGGATTCGGATGAAATTTGGAATGTACTTAATTTATACATAGGATTAACATATAGGCTACTTTTTAACGTGGTCGACGCAAGTGAAGCCGCGGGGCCTCACTTGCGCTAGTTGTTATAAAAAAAAATCTTGTTATTTGGTGATAACTTAATTATTTTGTGAAAAGAACGCAATAAATGTAAATGCCATCCTCTAATGGTAAAAATACCGACTAACCACACGAAGCGTTTCGCTTCCACTTTCATTATGAGAATTGCCAAAGAATGGAACGCTCTGCCGTATACTGTTTCTCCGAAAAGTATAATATGGGGTTAATCAACAAGGAAAAGAATTGGTATTTACTGAGCAAGCATGTTTCATATTCGACCGCATCGTCGCTTTCCATCAGGTAAGATTGTGATCAAACGCTGGCTCAGTCTAAAACAAATTATACATATTTTTGACTAGAAAATAATATGTTTCAGAGTTATTTCTGGTAGTCTAGTTGTCCTAATTATTTTCTTCGTGTACTTAGTTAATGATAGATTGAGAAACAACATTTAAGGTCACATTTATTTAATTTTTTTTTTGTTTGTAGTGCTTTTTTTTAGTACCTGCTCCTTATTATGTCTTCGTGAAGGCATAGTTAAAATATTTTCTACATCGTCATTTATTCGCCATTATTAACTTTTCTGCCTTAGTTTACTGGTTTTGAATTGTGTATTCTATGTTGTTTTTATTTTTTTAACTATATCACCTTTAGTTGCATATTTTTCTATATTCGGCGGACCGGAACTTTGCCATAGCTAACTGTAGTTGGTGTTGTTCTGGGATTCTCACGATTTGTCGTAAATTTATTAAGTCCATCATTGTTTAGTTTAGGAGTTTTAATTATTATTTTTGTTGGTTTGTTTTTGCTATTTTTCTTAACTTTATTACTTCTATTATCCTTTAGTTTAGGGATTTTAAGTTTTGGCATTTTTGCATCGCTTGCAATATTGAAATGTTCGATTGTTAGCTCTTCATCACTGTCATTTAGGGTGTCTTCATCTTGTATTGTTTCAGAATCTTGGTTTGCCTGCTTATCTTCGATTGATGGCAAATTATCGCATGTACTCAATAATGTTTTTTTGTAATCTGTGAAATACTATAATGATTGTACATTGCTAGGAAACAATATTAAATTTCAATTGCAATAGTAGTCAGCTGTATTCTAAGTTTCTAACAAACATAAGTAATTGAAAAATATTTCATGAACCAAAAACTTCAATCGCAAGAAAAGCTAGATCGAATTCTCTGAATTAGCTCTAGAATCTATGATAAAAATAAAAATAGTAACATAGTACGTAATTCAAAACCTCATCATCCGTGAAATAAAATAATATAAAATGATTTAGCGAAGACATATCTTTTGTAAGAGCATTTTTCTATTTGATGACATGACAACGATAATATTGTCACCGACATTTTAAAGATTTTTCATTCAACGATACTTCTACCAATGGTGATAAAACACTCGTTGTCCTGTATGTTGCTGGGCTGCGTTCAACTGCTCACCTCTGTTTTTCGGTGATCGCATATTGTTAGATTAAATTGATTTTAATATTGTAGTATTACTATATTGTTTATTATTCCATGGTGCTATGTCGTTCGGAGCCTTTGAGCGTGAATAAAAAACAACCGAACAACATAACAACCGAGTTGTAGGCACTGAACGCAGCCCAGTAATTTCTGTACGAATGAAAGGAGGGAGACGCTCGACGCGACGGGATTTAATTACGTCATATATTCTTCATTTAAAGGGACATAATATTATATATATACATATATATAATATTATGTCCCTTTACATATTGTGTCCTATACATATTATGTATATACATCATATTCTAGTTTTAGTCGTTTACTAACGTGAATATATATTGGAAAATACACACGCGTTCAATATATTTTAAACACAGCCATTCTGACGTTTTTTCTTTGACGTCAGAGTCTACGACACAATGCCCGCCGTGAAGGAAAGTTGACATTAGAATCGCGGAAACGGACGTCACAAAGTGTGAATGCGTTTATTTGTTAAAAAAAATAATTAATTAAATCGACCCTTACCTGTACCCTTAAGGCAATTGTATTCCAAAATGTCACAAGAGTCATAGAATTTTCGTACTTTACCATTGCTATTTACTCCACATTTTTCTATAGCCTTATGAACGCAGGTTTTCGCTTTGTAACAGACCTGAAGCAGAGGTTAATTATAGTTATTTTAATTAATCATTTACATTATTAAAGACGTGATAATTCAGAAGCAAATATATAGTTAAAATCCTACTTATCTATAAGTACTCCTCACTATTTAGAACCAAATAAATCACGCACTATTCACTTTTTGAAATCATAAGCTTTAAAAACGAAAAAAAAACAATTTTAGTTTCATAATTACTATAATTTCATATTATATTATAAAAGCGAAAGTTTATGAGTATGTTTGTTACTTCTTCACGCTCAAACGGCTGGACCAATTTTGATGAAATTAGGTATGAGGGTAGCTGCCACCCTGGAATAACACATTAAGCTACTTTTTATCCCGGAATTCTTGGGTTTTACGCGGGTGAAACCCGGGGCGTAGTATGTGTTAAGGTACTAGCACAACACTGAAAAAGCAATAAGTGCTATCTATTACAATACAATTGAACTCCCCGATGGCGTAGTTGGTAGCGCATCTGCCTTCTAAGCAACTTCGGGTTCGAATCCCGGTGGAAACACAAACTTTGTCCTATTGGCAAATTTGTGTAAGTATCTGGTTCTGAGTGTGATTGTGTGAGATGTGAATGTTTCTGCTGCCAGTGACACATATCTTCGAATTAGTGTGAGGCTGTGAGTGTTAGGCTTTTATTTATGTGGCAACGCTTCAAGATTTTTTATTTTTTTGTCTTTTGTTTTTGGTTACAAACCATCGTCATTGAAACGGCAATACGTAAAATAATTAAAACGTAAGCAAAGCTTAAAAAAGACGATTTTTTAAATTTGTATAGGCAAGCATTTGACCACTTTATCTTCGGAACACTTTATCAGATTAAATGAATTAACACGAATTATTGAGGATAACTCACAAACTACAGGTCAGGTCACGATCAAATTTAAATGGGATCCCAAGAGAAGCACCAGCTTTCAATTAAAATTTATCATCAAAATCGGTTCACTTTTTTTTTTTTTTCTTATAATTATGTACCAATTACGTTTGGAACACCATTGGAATTACGATCTAGCCTTAAGACTTATAGGTAATTTGATTTTGACCTAAACTGCTAGGTAGAGAAGTATATTAAGAATGTGAAAAGAAGTTGTGAGGTAACACACATAAAAAAATACAGTTAAATTGAGATCATCCTCCATTCTTGTGAAATCGGTATATTATAATTGTTTCATAAATATTACAATTACTTACTCTGTTACGAGCTCGGTCTATCGAATAAGTAAAGCATATCATACACGCTAGAAAAATACCTGATGAAAAAAAAAACATTATTTTACTTACTAAAAGACATACACATCACACTACTGATTTCTGTCTATATAGCATTAGCCATGCTAGGCAGAAATAGAAGTAAATTTAGAAAGGAAATATTATCGCTTGAAGCGGGGTTTGAACCCGCGGCAATAGGGTGCCCTATAATTATTGCTCTAACCGCTGAGCTACTCAAGCCCTGCCTGAAACGACGAAATTTTCCTTTTCTTATTATTAACGTTTTACAGGGACGTAAGAGCAACCAAGCGATAATTTTTCCATTCTTCTAAACGAGTAATAAATAAATACAAATAAAATAAAGAAATATAACTCACAGAGCGATAACATGGGTTTCATTTTGAAACTTACTGCTTAAAAATAACGACTATTGATAAATATAAATGTAGAAATAAATTTTTAGATCGTAAAAGTAAAGATTGGTTCAAATTACAACATTATCGTTCCTCAAAATATATTTAATATTTTTAAAAAAATATGACTTTAAGAATAATCCCCTTATCATAAAGAGATTAAAAGTGCCATATATCTTTAAATATAAAACATTAGATAAAAGTATTTTATGACTCAATTTGCCGCTTGTTACCATCAAACCAAAACATTTAAAATATTATGTTGAAGAAACTATTGAAGATTAATAGAACATGTTTTTATCTTATTTTGAATAAGGGCTAAGGGTTAACTGTTTATTCACATAATATTTAAAGTCATACATTAAAATATTATTTTAACCTAATTATTGTTAGGCATAACATTATTTTGCATAATTTTATTTTACCTACTGTAAGCATAACGATTTAAGAGTATAATGTTTTAAAGAATAAAGTATTACATATTTTTTTAGACCTGGCCTCTGCCTGGGTTATGCCACTGTGCTCCACGAAATAGTGGACAACGCTCCACGAGCACTTTTTCTGACTTTTAATAAAAATAATATAAGGCAATACATTTATTACACTGCGTTCCATAAGAAAATTATTAAGTACAGACAGCAAGTTAAACTCAAATAAAATTGTAAATATATTTGGTTATTAAGTTTCGCTTCTTTTAGGCGTTTCTAAGAAAAGAGACAAACAAAAGCCTACCATTACCACGCTCGCTTCATGCATATCTCGCGCGTTGTTATAGTCAACATACCGCTTCCATTTCTGACTTAGCTCTAACCAAAATACTACCAATTATGCCACTCAAAATTATACCAAATGAATGGAGCCGAAATTATAGTTATGCCTATCCAAATATATAAAACACTAGCTGCGCCCCGCAGTTTTATGCGCGTAAGTCCCGCGGGAATTTCGGGCTAAAATTTACTTTAATAAGAACCTTCTCCAGACAACAATTAACACAACAAAAAAGAATTAATGAAATTGTTCCATCCGTTCAAGTGTGATGCGATAACCAACGGAAATTAATTAGTTATTCAGATATATATAGATTTTATTAATAGAATTATGTCAATAGAAGTTATGCCTAACTCAATATACCAAAGGAATTATAAATATTTACGATTATAATAATATATATGTATCTCATTTAATAAAATTATATACATACTTTTGAAATACAGCATCTAAAAGACGAACTAATCAGCACGATTTATCCTTCTGAAAATATTTATTTAACTGTGATACTAACCCATCGTTACCTTTTATAAATCTAACCACACATACAAAGTGATTTTATTTAAAACATTACATAAAGAATAACAATCTACCCACACTTATGTACCAACTACGGCTACCCTACATCTAAACGTTCGAATGTTTACATAAACTCAATTGAATGTATTGATGATAAATGTAAATTTCAACATGGCTATTTATATTTGAATTTGGTAACCGTCATAGGTGTTATTCAATTCTATCAGAACGTATCATAATTATTGTCAAATTTTCACAGAGTTGGGTGCCATTACTGACACGTAGTCACAGTAGAGACCCTATAAAATATACCTTAAAATAAAACAAGTGCATCGATGTGAATACATCCTTATACATATACGCCAAATAAAGTTATTGAAAAACAATAACAAGAAAATATTTTACTTCTGAAGCATGTTTATCATGAACTGGAATGGCCAGAGAGCAAGGTTTTTTATGAATATAATATTGATGATATTATATATGACAAATGTTAGTCAGTGTAAAAAGAAAGTAAGCATTTTAAACGTCGTAGAATATTATAAAACATAATATAATACGTAGACAAATAAATAATAATTATGAGGCCTGCAAAGGTCTGGGCCTCCTTGCTTGAGTCTGTATTATTGAAAAATATCCTTCATCATTAATGTTTCTTGATACCTTTAAAATGTGAACATTCAAAGATCGTTGACCACATCGTCAAGTAGGTGGGAAATTTGATTTCTCATCTTGGATAAAAAAAAAACCTTTAATGTCATAAACGGCAAATTACAACAAATGAATCCCACCTTTGAATTTATTCCTTTGTTTTTTTTACTATTAAACTTTTCCTGAGAATTATTAATCGACATGCATACTGTTCTTCTTCGGGATGAATCTTCCGCGAGATCGTGATTATATAATTTTTTGATATAATTAAAAAGCAACACTTGTGATTACGGAAGTCAATAAAAAAGCAGTAAATTCGCGTTTGAATTGCGTAGATAGAATATGAACTTGGGCATGATTGACATAGAACGTTACCAAAATCGGTTGCGTGTGTTGGTTCAAATTTTAATTCAAATTCAAATCCATTTATTCACATGCCTCATCATACTATATCGAATTCCCATGTAAATGAAAATGAAAAGAGAACTAAAGAGGAACTCATGATATTAATGACTTAACTGACAGTTTTGAAAATAACAGCCATCTCAAAAAAAACCTGACTAGAAACTCGGCAGCGCATTTTTCTTTGTTTTTTATTTAAACATTATTTAATGACTGATACAGGAAATAACTTAACCTATGATGATAATATATCTATGTATATAGCTACATCTATGTTATATTGTCGCCAGAAAACGCTTGTGCAGTCTGTCTCCTTGCATATTTGTCATTATTATAGTCATTCGTTTTATAATTAGCTTTCTTAATGAACGTTTTATTACTGATTTAAACTTTCCCATTGGTAATTCAGTAACAATTTTAGAAATTTATGTAAAATCTAATCCCTTTAAAAGATTTATTCGTTTTGCTATATCAAATGCGCGCGACGTTTGAAACAGATCGGCATACACGGGCGCGGGGACCTCTGTACGGGAGGCGATCGCACCCGCGACCCCGCAAACCTTCTGTTAAGCCCCGTACGTCCTGTGTCGTGCAGGCTAGACTTTGATATTCCGTCATTGTTCAGAAGTAGAAGAACATTGAAGTAAAAGGACCAAAGTATTCTGTATGTATATTATGTGATTGTTTTTTTTTGTAGTCCACATGTTTTGATGCTTTCATGTGCATCCACACTGGCAAAACAGTATGTGCTTTAAACTCCCAGGATCGAGAGGTCAGATGGTTCACCGACAAATGTGATATTTTTGAATTTAACTGCGAATATAAAACAGGTAAACTAAATAATTATTATATATCTAAATATATATAACTCAAAGGTGACTGACTGACTGACATAGTGATCTATCAACGCACAGCCCAAACCACTGGACGGATCGGGCTGAAATTTGGCATGCAGGTAGATGTTATGACGTAAGCATCCGCTAAGAAAGGATTTTGATTAATTCTACCCCCAAGGGGATAAAATAGGGGATGAAAGTTTGTATGAAACTTTGTCAATTTTAAAATAATACTTCTTAACGCGAGCGAAGCCGCGGGCAAAAGCTAGTCAGCTATAAAATGTAGGTATACTAGTGGATCTGTAACCCGAAGACCTCGCGTATCGAAAGGGCTGTAACATGTCTTTTGACGTTTTATATGTATAGGGGTCGTTATAGCCATTTTGAAAAAAAATCAGATAATAAGCATAAGCCCTTTGGTCCTCAACACATATATATACATAAATACTATTATGTAGGTAGATTTGAGACTGAGTTTTCACTCAGCTTTTTTTTCTCAGAGATTTTACTTTTTAAGTGGGTCTTATTTTCTAATCATTTCATTTTCTTATTTATGATAGGCAAGACCAATAGGTATCTAACTATTTGCTTTCTAGGTTATGGCATCACTGTTTAGTACTTGCCATTAGATTTTTTGTTTGATTACGATCGTATTTGGTACAGGATAGCAATCCGGACGAGCCCAATACAATGCCCTATACAACCGTGGATTTCATCACAATGTCACCTTAACCGGAAACTCAAGCCTGTGGTAGGGTTCGAAACCATGACCAGGGATGGGAGGCCAAGACTATGCCGATATATAACCACTGTGCCAATGCACTCGCTTCGAAATTCGCCCATTGTTCACTTATTCACATCATCCTCTATGAATTTCCAGAATTCGCCTTCGCGTCAAAACAGAAGTGTCGCCACGTACCTCGTCTATGAATTGTTTACATAACAAGCACTGTTCTTCGAGCTTAAGGAAGTTTATGTAAATTCCTAGATCATAGACAATAGACTTAGATTTTGTACACAATTGAGCGAGCAGTCATTCGTACTAAGTCTGTTGGAGACGGTAGTTAGCTGGGACTATGTCGAACAAAATCGTTACAGGCGAGTATTCATTTTTTAATTTTGATTAAAATATATTTTATTATACTTAATATATTTATGTTAATTTACGTGAGATAAGAATCACATTGTCGAAATAATTTCCATCTAAAATGTATGCCTGAAATTCTGAACAATGTCTCAAGTTCAAGTGATAGACTAGGCTGAATTGAATTGGATGTTTTGTTGTCTGATTTTTGTATCTTATGTTTTAAAATGTTGATATGAAAATTAACTAAGGGTGTTATAGTATTTTATATCGTTTAAATAATAAGATTATCTGTAGAGCATCTATTACTGAAGAAGGCAGCCCAAACATCAAGTCCACTCCAGCACAAACCCGAAGCATACTCTCAAGAAGAACCGACCACCGCCATCCATTTATGGTTGACATACCTCACATCCACTAGAGTACAGCGAAGGAGTGGAACTGCCCGCGTCTTTGTTCCCCGATATAATCTGGTAGTCATCGAGTCTAGAGTGAATGGGTATCTTCTAGGTAAGCATGCTATATCTTCGGCCGCATCATCACTTTCCATCAGGTGAGATAGCGGCCAAACTTACCTATCTGGCATAAAAAAAGAATATCTTGCAGCTTGTATGTTCCTAACCGAAGTTTGGTGATCTTGGACCTTAATCATAGCTTATTCTGTCCAGTGGTCCTGTTAATATGCTTCGTCACAGCTGTCACCACACACGGTCCTCCGAGAGAAAGAGACAACGAAGATATAGCGATGGGGAGGAAGGTAAAAAAAGTAATGAGGTCTTACTTTTCTTTTTATGTATTTTTTAGCTAAGTCCTAGTTTAATTATTATAATTTCTCATAGACATTTACCCTTATACTGAAAACAATTTTCTTTGCTGCTTGTCATGTGAACTAGACTGCAGTCCTAGTTAGTATATTACACGAAGATCGCGGGGGCGGTTTTTCATGCCTCCTGAAGGCGTTTGACATGGCATGACGGTTATTGTCTTGGTACTAACAAACATTGACACCTGCTACACATTTTAAGAGAATGCTTCCTAAATTTAACATATATATCTATATTAATTACAAAAAGTAGTTTGTTAGTCTCACAAAAACTCGAGAACGGCTCGACGGATTTGTCTGATTCTTTTTTTGTTGTTTGTGATTGTCGGGGCAAGGTTTGCATGTAAATATTTTTTTATACCACCGGAAATTATACCCGTGCGAAGACGTGGCGGATAGCTCGTTTTGCATAAATAGTATTAATTCTGAGTTGATTTTTGAGAGATAATTTTTAGATATTTTTCTTTTCCTAATAAAGAAATCAATAGAATGAGTCTCTATCTATAGTTTTTTTTTGCCTGAAAATAATACGAAGTTATTTTGCTTTTTCTTTGAATTGGTTTAGCCTTGTGGATCAAATAAAATTAACAATTAAAAATTCTAATGTAATTCCATAATTGGGACAAAATTTTAGTATGTTTCATATTTCTTGAGACATGTTTAAAATATGTATACAATATTGTATACCTATGATTGCCTGCGGTAACAAACGTGCAGCTTCAGTTATTACGATGTTCGCATCGAACTTCAGCCTTCGAACTAAAGTCTTTACCAAAGTTTGCTGAATTATAATAATACCTTATTATTATAATGATATGCACTGCCCGTTGGCTTAGTTGGGTGCGCGTTCGCCTTCTAAGCAGGGGGGTATCGGGTTCAATTCCCGGCGGGAACACAAGTTTTCTCCCCAAGGAATATGTGTTTCCGGTTCTGGTTGTGATTGTGCATGTGTGTGGTGTAAATGTTTTCGGTAGCTACGACCCAAGTCATCGAACTTATTATGGGGCTGTGAGTGTGAAAGTTTTTATTTATATGCTGCATTTTCATCGATCGATTGGCTACAGATACTAATCTTCTATCTTCTTCTTCTATCTTTTTTCTATATATATAAAAATCAATGCCACTTTTCGTTGTAATTTTATAACTCAAGAACGGGCTCACCTATCCAAACCAAATGTTTAGGCTTTGTTCGGACTATTTAGTAGATGGTTTATGTGAAGTTTGCACAAAATTGGTCCAGCGGTTCTTCATTTATCACATTTTTTCTCACCGGAAATTGCACCCGGGCGAAGCCGGGGCGGATCGCTAGTATTCTATATACTAATTCCTACGAATACTAGATACTTACGTACTGAACATGATACTGTTCACAGATGGGTCCAAAATGGTGCAGCATGGCGAAGGTCTGTAACCATGACCGCATCCCTATCTGCGGCGTCAGCCATGCAGGTGATATCATGGGATTCCGGGACCTCTGCGACATGTTCGACTACAACTGCATTAGAAGGAGAAGTACGTATCAAATCAATATCAATCAATCAAAATCGTTTATTCACATGGGCCCCAAAGTGGCAATCATGAAAGTTAATGATTCTATTGCCAGATTCGCAAAATTACAGCCATCTCGAAATGAACCTGTCAAGAAACTAGGCGGCGCATTTTTTCATTTTTTTTTTTTATATATCTTTCTTAATCTCTAATACATAATTTTATTAACCTAGGTGTTATTATGGTAGTCGCTAGAAAGCGCTTGTGCAGTTTGCCTCCATGCATCCTTGTCATTAATATAGTCGATCGTTTTATAGTAAGTTTTCTTAATTAATGCCCGTTTTATTACAGATTTGAACTTTCCCAGTGGTAATTCCGTTAGGTATAATATGCCACTGTTCCTAAAACTAAATCTAATACAATAAAAATATTTTTCCTGACATACTGATTGACTGTCTGACAGACTGACTGACTAAGAGACAACGCACAGCCTATACAGCTGGTAGAGACTTGAAATTTAAAGGGTACATTTGTACATAGAGGTGTACATAGAATGGATTTTTGGAAATTCGACTCCGAGGAGGATTAAGTGGAGAGTTAGAGTGAAAACGTTTGAATGGCAGTTTTTTGTTTTTGAACTCATAACGATAAAAATTGGCATTTACAACAGACAAAAAAACGCATTCACACTTACAGCCCACACTAAGTTCAAAGACTTGTATCGTGGGTTTCGGAAAAATTCATATTACACCCAGATCCAGAAGCACCAATATCCCTTGGGAAAGAATTTGTGTTCCTGTCGGGAATTGAACCCAGGACCCACGGCGCAGAGGGCGGACACCTGTCCACTGCGCCAACTGGGTCGCCAAATTTTGAATTGATCATTTGATATAAAAAAATGTTTTTTTTTTTGCCATGGTTGTATTACGGTGTTGCAATGGGGGATGTGCATAGTTCATGTCGAATATTCTTAATTTAAGTGATCGATAAAAATTGGTATTTGATTTTAATTAGTTGTATCTGAGTAGTAAAATCAAAGGTAATTTGCAATGTACATAGCTTATATTCAGGATTAACACATAGGCTAAGGGCATTGCCGCGGGGCACGGCTAGTACATCTATACAACATTTAATAATAAACTTACACGCTTCCACACTCACAGCTTCACACTTAGTTCAATGACTTGTATCGTGGGTGCCGGAAACATTCACATCACACACACAATCACAACCAGAACCAGAAACACAAATTTTCCTTGGGGAGAAAACTTGTGTTTCCGCCGGGAATCAAACCTGATACCCCTGCTTAGAAGGCGAACGCTCAACCAACTAAGCCAACAGGCAGTTCAATCAGCAAACACATATACATGTATTTAGTTTTAGTTAAACCAAGTTAGAATTTGTAGGTAACTTAGATGTTTGTTGTATATTATGTATTTAGTTTTAGGAAATATGTATAGGCAATTGACGCGTATATACGTCACTGTTGTATAGTTACCAAATGTGGTAACTATACAACAATACAACATACAACATTTTATAATAATAAAATCAGAATGGGAGTCTCACAAAATGGCCTTTCTTTTTGCTATTGCCGAATTTTACCATTCTTGTGAAATCTGTCATGTTGATAATTAAACGCAACCAAACGCGAAAAAAACCGACTTCACCGCTTTATATTCGGAACCTTGATCAGATTAATGTATTAAACACGTATTATTGACGATAACTCAAAAGATAAGAGATCAGATCTTGATCAAATATCAATGGGACCACATGAAAAGCAGCAGCTTTCAAATAAAAAAAAAAATCAAAATCGCCTCACAACGAAATAAGTTATAAGGTATCTTTTGAAGTCGGTTAAAAACGAGAACATCGTTAATGTAGTCTACAGGATAAGCATTATTGAGGATAACTCAAGAACTACTGATCAGATCTTGATCAAATTTTAATGGGACCAATTGGAAAGCCAATTCAAACAAAAAAAATAATCGAAATCGGTTCACGTGGAAAGAAGTTACGAGGTAAAACACATTAAAAAAAATACAGTCGACCCTCAGGCTTCACAAAAAAGAGGAGGTACTCATACCTCCTCTTTTTTTGTGAAGGTAAAAAGAAAATCCTTTATCATTGTCTCATAGTAAGTGCAGCGAACTTTCTCGTAAAGTGCTATTCAGTTAAGCAAGCAGTCGATGTACTTAAACGACATCTACGTCATCGCAGTGACTTGACGTCATCCATTCCGAATGCGGGGGCTGGATGGAAACTTTGAAGTCTCATGGCGTAAAGCATCAGAACTATTGTAGGTATAAATATCGGTAAACGAGACAAAAGACAGATTTTTAATATTTTGAGCATTTATATGTTAGAAGCGGCTGATTATAAAACGTAAAACAACTAAATAATACGTAGTTGTTCTTTACCGACTTCACAAAAAAGGAGGAGGTACTCAAGTCGACTGTATTTTTTTTATGTGTGTTACCTCAAAACTTCTTAAACCGATCTTTTCAGACATCTACTTCTTTTTTTAGTTTGAAAGATGTTGCTTTCCAATTGGTTCCATTTCAATTTTATCAAGATCTGATCTGTAGTTCTTGAAATATCGTCAATAATGCGTAATTTGTTGACTACAATGACTGATGTTCTCGTTTTTAACCGACTTCAAAAGTTACCTCATAATTTCTTTCTTTGTGCGCCGATTTTGATGATTTTTTTTTATTTAAAAGCTGGTTCTTTCCATGTGGTCCCATTCAAATTTGGTTAAGATCTGATCACTAGTTTTTGAGTTATTGTCAATAATGCGTGTTTAATACGTTGAATCTGATCAAGGTTCCGAAGGTAAAGCGGTGAAGTCGGTTTTTTTAAGCTTTGCTTGCGTTTAATTATTATGTTTTGTAAACAAAACAAAATGGCGTACGTGGTACTTCATCAAAAAAAAATTTATGAACAAATACCAGCTAGATGGTATCAAGTGAGAGCTAAAAAATACCCATTTCAGAAATATGTAATACACAGTATCGAATCTTATACCTTTGAACTAGGAATTCTTGTATATATATGTATGTATATGATCTGAATCTCGGAATCGGTTTCAACGATTTTCACGAAATTTAGCATGCGGGGGTTTTGGGGGCCATAAATCGATCTAGCTAGGTTTAATTTTAGAAAACGTCGTTTTATCCGTGTTTTCGGGCAATTAAAAACTACAATATCATTAGAATACGAAGGTAAATGTCGCTATCATCTACAAGGTTATAATAGCTCAAGTGGGAAATCGGACGGTCCTGAAACCAAAAGACCCTGGTTAGAGTTCAGATGATTTTTTCCCCCTTTTTTTTCAAGTTCCTTCTTTTGTAATTATAAATTATTTGTTTTAAGTACATGGTTCGTATATAATTATAATTTCAAAACAAAATACACGATTTACCAAAAAAAACCGAGCAAAACTCGGTCATCCAGGTACTGTTTTATAAAGTATTTAAATATAATTTCAAAACAAAATACACTATTTACCAAAAAAAACCGAGCAGAACTCGTTCATCCAGGTACTGTTTTATAAAGTATTACGATAAATAAATATTTTTTTGTTTAAATTAAAGGAAGACCGTTTTTAGGTAATAGTAGTCGGTTTTAAAGGCTTTAGACAAAGAAAGTTTAGACTTTCGTGTTGTTATTTACTACTTTCAGCCAAGTTGTATTCCTAAGAGTACGTAATTATTATTTGTTATTAATAAATTATTAATTATTTGTTAATTATTAAAAAAATAAAGGTGTATCTTATTTTGGTGGTATTTTGATATAACTTTACACAAGGAGTCTAGGAGCCTGTCTAGCAGCCTTAAGACTACAAAAATATTTCATTGCGCGTTTTATCTAAATTTAAAAAGGAAAAATAGTGCCTATAATGGCAATATAAATAATAATCAAGCGTTTTGTCTGTCTACAAAACCAATGGCTAAGTTGAATCGATGATACAGTATATCTTCTGAAATAATAGGATAATTGGTACAACATACTGTAACATGAAACCCTCTTATATATTTGTGCGTGAAATTTTAAATATAATAAATAACTTATTTAAATTAGGCTTGTGTTTAAACATCGCCCAAAAAGTGTCTATTTTACTACCAAAAAAATTCTAAACGGTTACCAAAATGGATAAATGGTCACCACATCTTGGATAAATGGTCACCAAATTACGTTTACTAAAATATTATGAAATAAATAAATTTTTTCGTATAATAAATATGTTTGTATAAATTATTTTTAAAAAAATAACCTTTACCTACTGTTATCCGATTCGGTTCTGTCACAGGAAAATTTATTTTAGGAAACGTAATTTGGTGACCATTTATCTATCCATTTTGGTAACCGTTTAGAATTTTTGGTGGCCGTCTAAATTATACCCTTTCATTTATCGATATTTCAGACTACAAGCAAACCGCGTGCCCTGAAGACAAATCCGTCCTGACAGTGTCCCGTCGACCTACCAGTACTTACTACGACGACTAACTTATAGCTCAAAGTTCTAGCTTTTAGCAAATGTAACTTTTATATTAACTTAACAGTATCACCAGAAGGGTGCTGTGCATACTCCTAATTATCAATAGAAAACTATTATCCTAAATAAATATAATTTTTGTCTATGGCTGTATTTTTTTTTTACAAGCTTTTGTTTAATTTCACCTGTCCCGTTGTCTGTCTGTAGAATCTTACAAGCTAAATTAGACCCACTTCCCGATGTCCGATTGGACTCAAATTTGGTGTATGTATTCAGTGACAATACCATGGAGCAGGTCTGATGATGGAGACAAATAATCATGATGTCACTTTAAGTAATAAAAATCGTTTGTAAATGAACTTAAACAAATAGTAAATTATCAACGAGTCTGTATATATTAAACACGTACCTCTACCCTCAAACACGTAGAGCTCATCACGGTAAATTGCCCGTAGGCGTTGTAAAATGATCTTCATCGTAGATAATAATATACCCAAATTAAAGCCCACGCAAAATCTAGAACTAAGCCCTTAATAATAACATCAGATAAGTCATCTTAAAAGCTCCCTTCTAAAGGGCATACTTAATTTTGTATCTTACAACCAAATGTATTATTGAAAGTGGGAAGATATGCGACTAGCTCCTAGGTCCACGACAGACAGGAGCAACGCATAAAATTAGCCTCAGTCGCAATCGGGCTAGCCAGTGTTAGATTCGGGTTTGGGGTGGCATGGCGGAGCTAAGGGTAGA
Organism: Lomographa bimaculata; assembly: GCA_948107665.1. Taxonomy (NCBI): domain Eukaryota; kingdom Metazoa; phylum Arthropoda; class Insecta; order Lepidoptera; family Geometridae; genus Lomographa; species Lomographa bimaculata. The sequence continues at coordinate 6,545,181 of OX403604.1, read as the reverse complement.
TTAGATTCAAATCAAATCAAAATCGTTTATTCACATGGGCCATAAAGAGGTACTCATGAAAGTTAATGCTTCTACTGCTAGATTCGTAAAATTACAGCCATCTCGAGAAGAACCTGGCAAGAAACTCGGCGACACATAGTATATATTTTTTTTTAAATCATTCTTTTTTAGATTAGAAGGTAGATAGTATCGCACGCCAAATGCTATTGATTTTCTTGAAAATAAGCAGTAACAATGCCGTCCTTTACAAGTTCTACAATTAGGTTAAGAACAAAACACAAATTATAATAATATGGATCATCTTCGGCTCTAGTAGATTAATTTAGTCCATCTTTGGTTTATTTGTTGTTAGAGTGAGACCAATAGACCCAAGTAGGCCGCTGCAAGTCAAACCTAGCAAAGTGGGGATATGCAGACGCAAAAGCGACTCAATGTGATTGTGGCGCCCCTGTACAAACTATGGAGCACCTTCTATCTTGTCCTCAATGCCTTAACATCTGTACGACAACTGACTTGTACGAAGTTTTCCCTTTTGGAGTCGCAGTTGCAGAGTTCTGGACCAAAAAGATTTAGAGCTTTACAGTTTTTCGGATGTCCTTAAAATCCGAAAAAATACAAGAAATATACTTTGGACCAACGACACGACGAAGAAGAAGAAGAAGAGTGAGACCTCGTTAAATTATTACACTGGTTACAGCCCATGTTTATGGATAAATTGCTGTAGCTCACGGCCCTTGTCGTTTTTTATTAACAACACTTGATATTCTGAGTACAATGGCCAATTGATTATCTACATGTTTTTACGTATATTTTATATTTGGGGGCTGAGTCACCCACATCCGTAGGAGGATACCCCTTAAGTCTGACTCCGTACACGTGGTCTCCGGGTGGTGCTAATCAGGTGACATTTGAGAGGTGGTAGAGCATTTTGTGAGTTGCTCGCCTGGCTTACTACCAAAGTAGCTTACCACCATCAAGTTAAAAGTCTGCCGCCAAACCAAATACGGTGTTCCGGCAGTTATCCTTGAGAGCCTGCGTATTCCATGTCTAGTGTGTTTACCAGCTTCGATCACATCGTCACTTACCATCAGGTGAGATAGTGGTCAAACACTAGCCTGTCACAAATAAAAAAAAAAAAAAAAAAATTATACTGTATAGGCAAGTATTTGACCACTATTTATAATATGTACTTATCTATCTACATATACCTAGGTTTAATTTTCCTATAAGTACAAGTTATTCAAGTGACGTACGTAACCATGTTAGTATTTCAAATTGTACATGAAGCAATAGGTATTAAATGCGAAAGTGTAAGTATACCTAGATTTTTTAGAAGTAAATCTACAAGGAAATGTTTGTAATAGAACATCTCTAACAGCTTTTTTCTTACATTAATTCTTTGTGATTTGTTTTAATTATGGAACTATATTAAACATGGAATACAATACAATAAAAACGAAGACGAAAGTGTTTAAAAACATAATTAAACGCAAGCAAAGCTTAAAACAACCGACTTCACCGCTTTATCATCGGAACCTTAATGTATAAACATGCATTATTGACTATAACTCAAAAACTAGAACTAGAGATAAGACCTTGATCAAATTTCAATGGGACAACATAAAAAGCACCAGCTTTCAAATAAAATAAGAATCATCAAAATCGGCTCACAATGAAAGAAGTTATGAGGTAACTTTTGAAGTCGGGTAAACAAGAACATCGTTAAAGTACGCATCATTCGTCATAAAATAGGCATTATTGACGATATTTCAAGAACTACTGATCAGATCTTGATCAAATTTAAATGGGACCAATTAGAAAGCAACATTTTTCAAAAAAAATATTTAAAATCGCCTCACGTGGAGTGACGTTATGAGGTAACGCACATAAAAAAAATACACTCGACTTGAGTACCTCCTCCTTTTTTGGGAAGTCGGTAAAAAGCTAGCATTATTTAAAGTAAATCTAGAACATCTAACTGCTATTTACTAAAATTTATTTCTTGAAAGTTGAACTTTTTTTATAAGTAAATCTACTAGGAAGTATTTATAATATAACATCTATAACCGCTATTTATTTACATTTATGTCTTGAGGATTGCTTCATATAAACATGGAGTACACTTCAATAGATAACAAAGACGAAAGTGTGTCTAAAAGGATCAGAAGCAAACCTTTTTCAAAAGTAAATCTACGGGGAAGTATTCATAATAGAACATCTGTGACCGCTATTTAACCGCTTACATGTGTTTTTGGAAAATCAGAAGTGAGCTTTAACAAGTTTTTCAAAGGTAAATCTACTGGGAAATACTAATACTGGAACATCTCTAACAGCTATTTACTGACATTCTTTCCCTGTGAAATTTTTCAATTATAGAACTAAACTTTTTTTTAACTAAACCGACTGGTAATGACCCAACTAAACATTGAATGCACTATAGATGTACATGGTGCAAAAACGAACATGTTTCAGAAATGTATCTAAGGGGAAGGATCAATAACAGAACATATCTATACTTAACAAGGAGCTATTGTGCTCAAATTTCAAATTCTGCGAGCTCAATCTACCAGCAAACATCCTCCGATTCTATCGTAGAGTCTGAAAATTTAAGGCTGGTTATACGAACGTCAGTCGCTGTAAGTATCTGACCTTTAGCTGACAGATAGCTTTCAACTCGATGGTTTTACTGCGAGACTGATTACATAGAGGTCAAGCCTATTCCATCGTTTTTACATTTTGTGATCTAGCCTACTTACCAATGAGTAGTGTGAATTATATCCTATACTCGATCAAAAGTTACTTAAAATTTACTTTTGATAACCCAGTAAGTGCAGTTGATAAGTCTTTGCTCTCTGCGCCATAGGTCCTGGATTTTATCCCGGTAGGAGCACAATTTTCCTTCACAAGAGATAGTTGTACTTCTTTCTAATTGTGTGAGAGTGATATGTAAATATTTCAAGCATCAACGATTCAAGTCTTTGAACTCTATGTAAGGAGTAAGTTTGAATGTGTTTTATAAGCTTTTATTTATTTTTACCTTTTCCATTGTCTATCTGATTACAGGCAGAATCAAATCTTGCAAGTTAAATTTGACCCACTTCCCAATGTCGATTGGACTTAAATTTGGTGTACTTATGTATCTTCAGTGTCAATGCAATGATATGGTACCATGGACCTGGTCTGATGATAGAAACGGAAAATGGCCATAGAAACTTGAACCCATCTAGTCTGGGCTCGTTTGATTCGTCTTAAAAACTCTCTTGTTTTATAACGTTTTAGTCCTTTTTAGGGTTCCGTACCCAAAGGGTAAAAACGGGACCCTATTACTGAGACTTCGCTGTCCGTCTGTCCGTCCGTCCGTCTGTCTGTCACCAGGCTGTATCTCAAGAATGGTGATAGCTAGACAGTTGACATTTTCACAGATTATGTATTTCTATTGCCGCTATAACAACAAATATTAAAAATTAAATAAAATAAATATTTAAGGGGTCTCCCATACAACAAACTTGATTTTTTTACCGTTTCTTGCTCGATACTAATAACGGTGATAGGTAGACGCTTTAACTATTCACAGAATATTTAGTTTTATGTTCTCTTTAAATATAATTAATTAAAACAAAATAATAATGATAATGGCACGGAACCCTTCGTGCGCGAGTCCCACTCGCACTTGGCCGGTTTTATTTATTTACAACTGGTAAAAGCATGATTTTAAACAACTTTTAAAAGTGTTACTTGTTTCTTTATCCAATGCTAGTGAAACCGGCCTTCTGTTCTACCCGATCTGAGTACTATCAACAATGCACCAGTCTATTGATCAGCTCTATCGTAACTTTGAACACGATGCGGACTAACAAGAAATTATTAATCATCTTGACGGCTATAGCTATTGTAAAATGCCACATGACTATTGATAGGAAGCAACTGGTAAGTCTGATGGATACTAAACATTTTTTTTAATTATTATTGTATTTTAGAGGCATACATTATATGAACGCTGTATGGCTGGTCATCAATGAGTTCATTTGTACCGAATGTTGTACCCACTATGAACAATCAGAATAGTCTTTATAGTATACTAGCTGCGCCCCGCGGTTTCACCCGCGTTGATAATGATGAAAAGTGATGATGATGATGATGATGAAAAATAGATGTTGGCCGATTCTCATAGATACCGGATAAGCACAAAAAATTTCATCAAAATCGGTCAAGCCGTTTCGGAGGAGTATGGCAACGAAAACTGTGACACGAGAATTTTATATATTAGATATTTGTAGTGGTATTCATACTCAATCGTTTATTGCTTTCATTCTAAATATGCACGCCCCTCCGTAAACATTTTCATACATTTGACACTCGATAGTTTGACAAATTTGGTGGAGGGGCGTGCACATTTAGAATGAAAGATCAAATCTAAGAATGTGTCCAATAACACTTTGCGTTTTTTGTTAATAGCACTCACTATATTACAGCAGGGAGATGATGATCATGCAATTTTAACGACAGTATTTTAATTACAGACAGAACTAAAGAAATCTTGCGAGAATGCGTATATTTGTTTTCATGACACCGTCATCGTATGCGGAAAGTCTGTCAACGAGGCGAGAACCTTCTTAGACCTCTGTGACTTGTTTGAGTACTCCTGCGAATTTAGTATGGGTAAGTTTTTTCACACACACACACACACACTGCTTAAAAGGCAAACGCGCACCTAACTGAGCCAACAGGCAGTTTTTTATTACGTAAGTATTTTTCTATTTAATATTATATTTCTCTTTGCAGTGTTCCGACACGTCAAAGAAGAGGAAGGCGTTTGTCCCAACCAGAAAGACCTAGGAATAGGAATAGGATAAAAATCTTTCTTAATTTTTCTTTCTCTTTTATTCTTTTATTATTATTTTTCTCGCTAGCCGTGCCCAACGACTTGGTCCGTGTTTATCAAGTTAAAAAATAGCATATGTGTTCCTAGGTATAAGCTATGTACGAGAACATTTCAAATTTCATCTAAATCAGTTCAGCCGTTACAGCGTGAAGAAAAAGCAAACGTACGCGTACTTACATACCTACACATTTACACACAAACTTTCGGATTTATAATATTATTATTAGTATTATTAAAGGAAATGATAGTTGACGTTGATCAATGTGAATAGGAAATGATTTTATTAACTAGTAAGTGTACATACTCGAAATTGAAAAAAACAGACTGCAAAAATGTAAACCTTATATTGTGTAATTTTATGTAGTCCCCTTTTAATTTCCTTCATTTTGATACCTTAGTTTCGGTTATTTTTTTAATAGAGTATTACTATTTAGCGCGAAAAATCTGGCATTTTGTTTTATATCTTCAAACACCTATCTAAAAACATTTTTAAGACGAATATACCTTAACTGTCGAAATCCATCCAGCCGTTTGGAAGATACGAGGTAACAAAAAAATTTACATATTATTATACGATACGCGCGAAAAACATTACCCTTCCTTGGCAGTCGGGTAAAAAAGCTTAGTAATAATTCGTATTATCTACCTACATTTTTATACATATATACCGATTTATTAGGTAAAATACTAAATAATAATAAGAGGTATTAGTTACTTACCATTTAGTACCGAATTGTATTCAATAAAAATAACCCGAAAACGAAAGGCATGTGTTTTATTAAAAACCTACGCAATGTAAAAGTCGCTTAGGAATGCGAGGTAGAGGGGCTTGATACTCCCTAAAGGGAAACTAACACCACCGCGAAACAAACTTTATTAACATTGAAATAAAATTTAAATTGGTGCTTTTACACATTCACATTATCTTCAGTAGACGATATCACTTCTAAAATTGGATCGATTTGATTCTTTATTTCATCTAATACGTGGTGTGAAAATAACCTTCCATACTTAGGTAAGTTCATTCCAAATTTAACTATAGATATTATTGGCGAGTCACTGTTATCAACGGCTACCGGGGTATTGCTTCTTCGGTTAGAATTGAAGTGTTTAACTTCAATGTCCTCCTTTTTTTTAATATTGTCTTCACGCCGAACACAGTTTTCTGTTAATTTCTCTATGAGATGTTCGTTCTTTTGGTTTAATAGAAGCAACAATTCCAAGTCTTTACTTTGCCGCGCTAACTTTTGAAGGATTGCTGCTTCCAAGTCGTTAGGCGCTATTTCTTGTTTTTGTTGCTGGAGAGAATGATAAGTTGTTTTAGTTGAATAAAACTGTGAAAAAACGCCACGAATACATATCCTTCTATTTTGAAGTTGGTTAAAAATCAACTCACGATCATATTAATTGACAAGAGGGCTGGATCAATATACTCAAATAAGTTAAGGTACTGAAAAGTTTCTGGGCCTTTTCTTTTTTTATTTGGTCGAGTTAAGCCTAAAATCAACAACAACGACTCTACATTAAAACACGATATTGACGACTCACGTCTTAGCCTCTAGCATTCATCTAAGTCATGCTACTGAGATATTTTTGGGCCGTTTCTTTTTTATTTAGTCGAGTTAAGCATGAATCAACAACAACGGCTTTTTATTAAGACACGGTACAGACGGCTTAGCCTCTGGCATTTATTCAAGGCACGGTCATACTACTGAGATATTTTTGGGCCGTTTCTTTTTTATTTGGTCGAGCTAAGCTTAAATCAACTACAACAACACTATTACATGGTACGGACGACTCATGGCTTAGCCTCTGGCATTTATCCAAGGTACGGTCATGTTTCTGGGTCATGCTAAAATTATTTTAAGCTGCCCATATGGTTGACATAAATATGACGACAAATAAACGTATATTATGACGTTAAATCGATGCCAAATACAAAATAATCGTTTTCTTACCAATATTTGTTCCGCTGATGGAATAAGTATGTTTTCCATTGCATCTACCTTAACTTTGAGTGGCACTAATATCAGAATGATTATAAAATCTGGAACCAATGTATATTAATATAGTAACTTTTTTAAACAAACGCATACAGTCACAGCTCTACACTAAGTTCAATGAATTATATCGTGGGTGCCAGAAACATCAACATCACACACAATCATAAACAGAACTAGAAGCACAAAATGTCGCTTGCGAAGAAAATTGTGCTCCTGAAATGAATCGAACGCAGGATTTTGAAGGCAGAGACGCGCTCACTGCGCAATTTTTGTGAAATTTAAGCAGGAATGTCGGGTATTTCCGGCGGGAACACAAGTTTTCTCCATAGAAAACTTGTTTTTCTGGTTCTGGTTGTGATTGTGTGTGTGATATGAATGTTTCCGGCACCCACGACACAAGTATTTTAACTTAGTGAGGGGCTGTGAGTCTGAGAGCGTTTATGTTTTTATGTTCATTGACTTGTTAATTATTTACCCATAGCGACTCGATTATGTTCCATGATGGCCTATGTTGCAAGGAAAGTGGGTTGCCACGTCTCCGTACTTAAAGCGGTGGTAATTAACTACTACACTTGAGTGGTTTTGATACTTTACACTGCTGCTTTGTTTTTCATCGACAAAGTAAATGGCCTTTGTCGATGAAAGTGGTCGAAAAAGGTAGGTAAAAAACCTGGTGGAAAGTGATAATGCGGCCAAAGATGCAGCATGCCAACTCTATAAAAATTCTGTAGAACTACTACATACAGTAGTTCGCTAGTATTCTTCTAGAGATTTTTAATAATAAAAACGCTTTCACACTCACAAACTTGTGTTTCTGGTTCTGGTTGTGATTGTGTGTGTGTGATGTGTATGTTTCCAGCACCCACGACACAAGTCATCGAACTTGCTGTGAGTGTGAAAGCGTAGGTATGGATGCCTCTCCATGCAAGCCAGAAATACTCGTCGGTTTAGTTTGGTGCGAGTTCGCCTACGAAGCGGGTTCGATCCCCGATTCCAATACGAGCTTTTCCCCTTCTATTTCACACTGTCAGCCTTCACATTTACATCTCTATACTAAGTTTAAAGAAATGTCGTGGATGCCGGTAAATTCAAATCACAATTATTATTGTGTATGTGAGTGTAAAGGTGTTTATTTACTTAAAAATTATCCAAGATTATTGGCGTGGTACCTAAATAATATGTACAAGATATGAAGTGGTGATTTTTCTACACCACGGAATATAAGAAGTAAAACAACAATTTTTTCCATTATCTTATAACATGACAAAATAATATTAACAAAGAAATTATATTTCAAAAATCTTTCTAACCTTTAAAATAGAGGTGGGCGTCATCCCACGAGATATTTTCTAAAGCACTTCGAATTACTTAACAATTTGGATTGCTTTTTCGTAAAAACGATACAAAGTCATTGCTTATTCTGAATAATGAAAACATCTCACCAGTTTAATCATATTTGGACAATTTCGAAGAAGTAATTTAACGTCGAAGCACTTTTACTTCTGAACTGTTTAATAATAAATAGGTTTTTATAGTAAAATATTTTTAGAGCTTTTATTTCATACAAATTACGAATGTAGATTTTCTACTTACTAAACCATCGATTGATTTTTTTATCTCTGATAGGCTAGTGTATAACACCTTTCCTGATGATAAGCGATGATGATTAGTTTAACTGTCTATTATTGCAATTTTGTATTCTTGATTACTGGCTTAGAAATCATTTTGATATCTTCAATAGTCTGCTGTATCAAAAAACATTAATAACGCATTCACTCTTAAAGCTTTGAGAACGAATGCATTGTTGTTGTTATAAGATATGTCTTTGAACTAAGTGTGAACTTAAATCAAAGACCATCGTGGGTAAACATTTAGATTACAATCAAACCCAGAGCCAGAAGTACAAATGTCCAAGAAAAGAAAATATGTACTCCTAAGAACAAGATGCTATTTATTAACAATATCGTCGTTTTTAGGGGTAGGATAATTATATAAATAAATGCCAGCTAGAAAAAGTATCAAAACCATTGCATCCTGCACAGGCTTTATGATTTGATTTATTGTTATTAAGCAGCATGATTGAATTAGGATCTTCGATAAACCATTTTCTTGGAACTTAATAACTTTACACGCCTTGTCACTTAAAAGTTCATAAACCACGTTTATGAAGCGGTGCCTAAGATAAAACAGTACCTACATAAATTACATGACTTAAAAAATTGAGAAAAAGATAGTGTAATTTAATTATTAGCAAACAAAACAGAATATAATCACAACATTTTTAATTTTAATGGCTAGTAGGTACTGAACTAAACTATGTTCGAAAACATGTACGCCTAGTTGCATTTTAATTTTATCATCATCATCTCAGCCGCAAGAAGTCCACTGCTGGATATAGGCCTCCCTCAAAGATCTCCAAAAAGAACGGTTGTTAGCGGCCTGCATCCAGCGTCTTCCTGCGACCTTCACTATGTCGTCCGTCCACCTTGTGGGCGGTCTTCCGACACTGCGCTTGCCAGTCCGTGGCCTCCATTCTAGAACTTTTCGGCCCCATCGGCCATCCGTTCTACGTACTATGTGCACTTTAATTTGGATACAATAAATAAACACTAGAAAACGCTTACTAGAGTTGCAAATTATATTTTAATATTCGTTAAATATAGTAAATAAGTATGTAAAATAAAATATTTTAATTATTAGATTAAGAATTGACTTGTTACCAAAGTGTACTAGTAGTATTCATATTAAAAAAATATTGAGTTAACTAATTAATAACGTGTACAATTTGTTATTGTGATTTGATTGAATAAATTAATTATTAATATTAATTTCATGTACTTGGAGTTAAAGTGCTAAATAAAAGACATTTAACTTGTCCCCGGCACTTAAACAAACGGCGTTTGATTATGTATTATAATATATTAAGTAATTGATATCAATAAAAAAAAAAGTTTATTTGAAGTAAAACTTCTTTTGGGAAGACGTGAATTGGATTAAGTATAAGAAACGAAAAAGAGACAACTATAAATAGTTAAACTGTAATAAGTAAAGAGGCAGCTATAAAAAGTTGTCTCTTTTTCATTATTGTTGATCTCTTTTTCTCCTAGTTCTCAGTTACAACTTAGAGTTAGGAGAGCAAAAGATCAACTAGTCACAGTATTTTTGGGGGCTGAGTCACCCACGTCCGTAGGAGGATAGCCCTTAAGTCTGACTCCCTACACGTGGTCCCCGGGTGGTGCTAATCAGGTGACATTTGAGAGGTGGTAGAGCATTTTGTGAGTTGCTCGCCTGGCTTGCTACCAAAGTAGCTTACCACCATCAAGTTGAAAGTCTGCCGTCAAGCCAAATACGGTGTTCCGGCAGTTATCCTTGAGAGCCTGCGTATTCCAGGTCTAGTGTGTTTACCAGCTTCGATCACATCGTCACTTACCATCAGGTGAGATAGTGGTCAAACACTAGCCTGTCACAAATAAAAAAAAAAGAATTTTAAAATTTTCGCCGATACATCGTATTATGTCTGCAATTACCACGCTTTTGGAAAGTAATCCTGACTTTGACTGTTTTGCGGACGGATAGAAAGAGATTTTGTTTCTGTCAGAAGTTCTGTAAGACTTATAACAAACAAACAAACAAACGCATTCACACTCACAGCCCCACACTAAGTTCAAAGACTTGTATCGTGGGTGCCGGAAACATTCACATCACACACATTACACCCAAAACCAGAAGCACAAATATCCCTTGGGAAGGAATTTGTACTTATGCCGGGAATCGAACCCAGGACCCACGGCACAGAGGGCGGACACCTGTCCACTGCGCCAACTGGGTCGTCAATTATTGATTATTTCATCATATATTTGTATTTAATTAATCACATATTGATATATTATAATACTTGACATTTGCTTATCAAAAACTGACATTATATGTATGTATATAATAATTCAATGTTATTACATTTTTTTGATCTTATTATTATTTAAATGTAGGTTTTCCAATAATTTATAGATGTTTTACCTAATAATGTCATGATTTGGTTTATTGATATGCGATCTCAAAAAAAGGAGGAAGTTCTCAATTCTTATTGTAATTTATATTTTGCTTGAAAGGTGACATGATCGAGAGCGTTCTCAGTTTACGAGAGCTGAGAGTTTACGAGAGCTTTCTAAATCAATTCAGCTTTTTCCAAATAGATCATCGGGGATATTTGTAAAATTTCGACATACCTACTCTATTGTTAATATCAATAGGTAAACAGAAAAATGAAGTTGTAAAACCGATATCATGCTATTTTCCAGAAACATTGTGATTGAATTAACCAATCCTTTTTATGGCACTAAAGTAATGTTTCTATTTGATTTGTTCTTTTTATATACCTAAATATTATGTTGAAAGTAATACGCCATAAATTATAAGAAAAGTAATATTATGACGCGGCAATATGTTGTTTATATTGGGTATGCAATTTTTTCAATTTAACAATAATCTATTATATAAAAATAAGTCGGGTTTTCCTTCCTGACGCTATAACTCCAGAGCGCACGAACCGATTTCCACGGTTTTGCATTCGTTGGAAAGGTCTCGGGCTCCGTGAGGTTTATAGTGGCGAAACGGAGTTCGCCGGGTTTGCTAGTGCTTTATATTATTCTCCAAAGAAATTATATTTGTTGTTGGTTCTGGGTGTCATTCTGTGATGTGAATGTTTCCGGCACCTACAACACAAGTCATCGAACTTAGTGTGGAGCTGTTAGTGTGAAAGCGTTAATTAATATTTGTATTACTAAATTGTATAGTACCCGGATGACCGAGCTTTGCTTGGCTGAAAACACGGATAAAACGACGTTTTCTAAAATTGAAACCTAGCTAGATCGATTTATCGCCCCCGGAACCCGCTGCATACAAAATTTCATGATAATCGTTGGAGCCGTTTCCGAGACCCTGATTACACATATATATATATATACAAGAATTGCTCATTTAAAGGTATTAGATTAGATTATATTTATATTACTAAATTGTATATAACTTCCCGTAGGCTTAGCAATGCATTCGCCTACTAAGCTATCGAGTTCAATTCCCAGCGGGAACACAAGTTTTCTCCCAAAGGAAAATGTGGTGTTTCTGGTTCTGCTTGTTATTGTATGTGTAATGTGATTGTTTCCGGCACACACGACACAAATCATCAAACTTAGTGAGCGTATTTATGTTAATATTCTTGCTTGATAAAATAATTAAACAAACAAACACATTCACACTCACAGCCCCACACTAAGTTCAAAGACTTGTTTCGTGGATGCCGGTAACATTCATATCACACACACATTACACCCAGAACCAGAAGCACAATATCCCTTGGGAAGGAATTTGTGCTCCTGCCGGGAATCGAACCCAGGACCCACGGTGCAGAGGGCAGACACCTGTCCACTGCGCCAACTGGGTCGTCAATGCCTACATAATCAACCCAATTAAAACATAATCATTCAAACGTATACAGATTTTGCATTAATTGTTTCAGTTATGCTTCCGTACATAGTTTATGTAAACTGCCACAGTGAATCAATGAAGGTAAATGAATTAATGATATGCAATTTTTCCGGATTGAAAGGCAATGTTTCCAGTATTGATAAAATGTAGAAAGGAAAAATTATCGCTTGAGGCGGGGTTTGAACCCGCGGCCATAAGGTGTCATGCCCTATTGCTCTAACCGCTGAGCTACTCAAGCCCCGCCTGATGCGACGAAATTATCCTTTCCTAATTATTAATGTCTTACGGGGACGTGTGACGTCATCTACCGAAACAGTTTTTAGAAACTAAGACGTTAATAATAAGGTAAGGATAATTTCGTCGCTTCAGGCGGGGCTTGAGCAGCTCAGCGGTTAGAGCAACAGGGCATGACACCCTATGGCCGCGGGTTCAAACCCCGCCCCAAGCGATAATTTTCCCTTTCTAAATGTATCAATATAGTTCTGCCTAGCACGGCTAATGCTATATAAACAAAATCAAAGTTTCCAGTGTAAATACAGAACACCTAATATCTCGGGGTGACGAGCGCAGTACTTTGCCAGTATCTACTGTTGTTGGTCAGTTGGACCAGGCCGTAGAATTTGGAGGTGGTCCGTCCATCGAGTCAGGGATCTCTTTTCCCCCAACGCTCCCAACGATGATAAGCTTTTCCAGGCTGTCATTGAAGAATCGTACAGCTGCATTATTTCTCCAAGCCCATCTGTTGGTAGAAAAGTTACTTCTGCTCTCTATACCCAAAGTATTTTTTTAGAATGAAGAAGAATGCAAAGTGGCTGACCTTTGCGTCCACGATAAGGTTCCCATGTGTGGGATCGATTCCTGCGGGGAGATGCGGACATTTATTGACACGTGCGATATGCACGAGTTTAACTGTGACAGCAAAAAAGGTAACTTATTAACTTTTTCGACAGAGCGAAGCGAGATCTCTAAGTTAACTAGAGTAGTTTTTTTTTAAGAGTGTGCTCAGGAATTACATGACATAATTCCTCATGCCCTTTTTACCATCAAACAATAAAACAAACTGTCAAACTTCATCCATTTATGGTTGACATACCTCTAGTTCGCTCGAACCGTTTTGCTTCTACGTTTATCATCCGTACAGCGAAGGAGTGGAACTCATTGCCTGCATCTTTGTTGCCTGAACGGTACAATCTGGGTGTCTTCAAGTCTAGAATGAATAGGTACCTTCTTGGCAAGCATGTTCCATCTTCGGCCGCATCGTCACTTTTACGGTCAAATGCTTGCCTATCTAGCATTAAAAAAAAGTTCAGCACTTTGTCCGTCCTTCTGTCAGAGGCAGCGTGTAAACCATACAAGCGAATAACTTCAAATTCTGAGAGAATATGTAAAGCTATGGGCCAAAATTAAAATTGGCAATTTGCTTATTTTCCGAGAGTTTAAAGTTATTAACCTACGTATGGTATAGACGCAAAAGGCATCTGACAGATGGACGGACAAAGTGCTGAACCACCCAAATCAACTAAGTCTCGTTTTGTTCGATCAAGTATATAGAAAATTTATATTTTCTACATTATTAAACGCAAGCAAGCCTTAAAATAATTAAACGCAAGCAAAGCTTAAAAAAACCGACTTTACCGCTTTATCTTCGGAACCTTGATCAGATTTAATGTATTGCAAACGTATTATTGACGATTACTCAAAAACTAGAAATCAGATCTTGATCAAATTTCAATGGGACCACTTGAAAAGCACCAGCTTTGAAATAAAAAACAATCATCAAAATCGGTTAACAACGAAAGAAGTTATGAGGTAACTTTTGAAGTCGGTCAAAAACGAGAACATCGTCAATGTAGTCCACAGAATACGCATTATTGACGATATCTCAAGAACTACTGATCAGATCTTGATCAAATTTAAATAGGGCCAATTGGAAAGCAACATCTTTCAAACTAAAATAAAATTTCACGTGGAAAGAAGTTATGAGGTAACACAAATAAAAATAAAAAAATACAGGCGACTGGAACACCTCCTCCTATTTTGGGCAGTCGATAAAAAACGTATCACTTAATGTTATTATTACAGATTTCAAACAACGACCAATCCACGAATGTTGGGTGACGTGCAAGAGAGGAAGATCATTCAAAAAGCCAGAGTTCAGGACAGATTGTAATGTGAATAATAAAGCAAATAGATTGTAAATAATAAAAATATTATGTAACTGTCTTTAGTTTGAAAATAATTTAAATTCAAGCAAGCCTTAAAAAACTAACTTTCCAGGTTGCAAAGCCTCGGTCACCCGCGTAAGGTCATTTTGGAAAGTGTGCACAAGAATTACTTGAGTTAATTCCCTCATGCCCTTTTTACCATCTAACAACAAGATAAACTAACAAACGTCATCAATTTATGGTCGACATACTTCCAGTTCGCTCAAAGCGTTTTGCTTCACGTTCATCATCCGTACAGCAAAGGAGTGGAACTCATTGCCTGCGTATTTGTTCTCCGAACGGTATAATCTGGGAGTCTTAAGTCTGGAGTGAAAAGGTATCTTCTAGCATGACACATCTTCGGCCTCATCATCACTTTCCATCAGGAGATAGTAGTCAAATGCTTGCCTATCCAACATAAACAAAAACTGACTTCAGAGCTTTATCTTCGGAACACTTGATAAGATAAAACTAATTAAATACGCATTATTGAGAATAGCTCAAAAACTACAGGTCAGATCTTAATAAAGTTTAAATGACCACATGGAAAAGCACCAGCTTTCAAATAAAAAACAATCATCAAAATCGGTTCACCTAGAAAATTGTTCTAAGGTAACACGCAAGAAAAATACAGTCGAATTGAGATCCTCCTCCTTTTCTGAAGCTCGGTTAAAAACTGTAACTAGTGACCCGGTGTTATATTTTTTATAATGTTAATAAATATTTATTTTATTAACAAGAATAAGTGTTAAATCAAAATTTTGAATTTTTTCACCATAAAATTAAATCAAAATCTGTCCAGCCATTTGATAGCGACGATGCCACAGACGGACTCACAGATACTATCAAAAAACAAATTATAATCTTATTACACCCCTTTTTTTCGTCAGAGGGTTAAAATATAATATATAAAGCAATTTGACGGATAGATAAACCTTTCACTAAAATCCTACTAATATTATAAATCCACAGTTTGTGTGTAAATGTCCTCGATTCTGATGTCACACACTAAATTAAATTTAAACTATTCCTGTCTTTTACAAAATAGGAACACAAAACAGAGATAGCATACATTTTAGTGCTGTCAAGTTAGTCAGAACTTAAATGTCTATGCAAGCTTAGTCGAGTATGTAATTGGTGTTGACTAAAAACACGCGCCTTTTTGCTTCTGCTGTTCATATTTTAATTGATAAACTAGCTTGACATCACTAAAATGTATGCTATCTCTGTCTTGTGTTTCTATTTTGTAAGAGACAGGGATAGTTTAAATGTAATTTAGTTAGTGTATCAGAATCGAGGCCAATATGCGTGTGTTTCTCTCACGCTTTAGAGATTGAACGGATTTGGAAGAAATTTGGAATGTACATAGATTATACCTTTTTTTTTTTTTTTTTTTGTGACAGGCTAGTGTTTGACCACTATCTCACCTGATGGTAAGTGACGATGTGATCGAAGCTGGTAAACACACTAGACCTGGAATACGCAGGCTCTCAAAACCTAGGATTGACACAAGCAAATATTTAACTTTTTTATAGCTGGCGAAGCCGCGGGGCACGGCTTGCACTATAAGTGAGCTCCATAGGAATTCTAGGTCTCTCAATGTATCTAGGCTAAACAATTTAATTTAATTTTACGCCAAGTTGAATCGCAGGTAATCTAAGAATTTGTGCCGCATCGTTAAACTAAACACCGTTTGGAAATTGCAACATGATTCCTCACTATTTATTATTTTACTACAAAACTATGGATTTATTGGCAATAGCTATAAACAGAAAACTTCGCTTTGTGAAATAGGTAAGTGGATTCAGCTGTGCCCTTATAATTTGTCAGAGTTTACAACTCTTTATTCTGGCACCATTTGCACCATTTGCAATAAAAGGCTGTGAAATTAAGACAACGCAAGGTCGCAAGCCTATCGTAGAATACCGATAGGCTTGCGACCTTACGACCTTGGCCGTTGACATTTTGGAGAGTGTGCGCAGGAATTGATTCCCTCATGCCCGTTATATCATTTAACAACAAGACATACATACCGTCAAACGTCATCTATAAATGGTTGACATACCTGAATTTCGCTCGAAACGTTTTGCTTCTACGTTCATCATCCGTACATCAAAGGAGTGGAAGTCATTGCCTGCGTCTTTGTTCCCCGAACGGTATAATCTAGGAGTCTTCAAGTCTCGAGTGAATACGTATCTTCTAAGCAAGCATGCTACATCTTCGGCCGCATCATCACTTTCCACTAGGTCAGATTGTGGTCAAATGCATGCCCGATAGGCAATCTACGAGGTACATGATATACTTAGCGCCGGGCGCTGTGAAGATAAAATGTATAGCGAATAAGGGACTTGATATACAAAGCGCCCGAGGCGCGCGTACGGCTCTCCCTCTGTACTGCCGTCATGATCCCCCAGGGGATCGGAACCGAATAGACCACTTTTTATCAAGCTTCATACCAAATCATGTCAAACAGGAAAGAATCGTATACATAAATAGGGATGGGCTATTAGTAGAGTGGAATCCGTTTTAATCGGCTGCACTCACATGTTACAAGCGCTATATCTGTGTTTTAATAGGTCGATGTTTTCAATAGGTTTTTAGTTAGTATGTGCGATCTAGAGCGTGAGATCTTCAAAGAATGTTGATGCAAATGCTACTGCTCATATTCACCGCGTTGTGGAAGTATTGTGACGCCCACGTGGAAAGTGCTAAGGTAAGAGATATATTATTATACCTAGAACTAAGGTATACTTATACCAGGGTTAAATATAATAGCTCTGTGAGCTGCAAACCACATTTTATTTTTTGAAATGGCTGAAATATGTTATTTTATTCATCACCACATCTCAGCCATTTTGAAAAATTTCCAAAAACTGAATCGACAAATAAACTTGCTCACAAAATTTCACAAGAATCGGTTGATATATGCGACCTGTAGAGGAGAACAACCGGAATTCCGCCGGACATATACGAAAGCAATTTTGTCCCTGCTGAGACGTTTCACTTTCTCGCTCGCTTAGCTCGGTCAAATATAAAAATTCCATTAAAGCATAAAAGTAGAATAGGCATCAGTGTAAAATGTGGCTTTTGGCCACCATTTGTGAGTGTAAGTTTTAGGCTATTCCGACTTTCCTGAGAGAAAGGCCTCAAGCTTATTGATTTTTGGCTAGGAGTTTAAATTTTGAATGCCGTAATGCCAATAATTTTGATGTGCTTGAGTGGAGACTGCGCCTTGGCATACGTAGCACACGACACGAATATCTCTTGACTTGAATTTCTAAGGCTTAGGTTTAAGCAATCACCAGATATAATGAAATATAACGCCCAAAAAATCGTTAGTAAGTACTTACCAGAATTTAATCCCCATTTTAATATGAAATTATCACCAATAAACGTAAAGTCTGCTAACCTAAAAAAGGAAGTATCTTCAGAATAATCGCTGAGCTACTCAAAAATGCCACGCATGCACCAAATATTTACTCGCATTTTATTTAAAAATTTTATCCTAATATGTTACTACAAATCAATTTTTTCGTATTATAAATATTTTTGTATTAATTATAAAAAAAAATAACCTCAACCTACTGCTATCCGATTCGGTTCTGTCAAATGAAATTTTATTTTATTATTGGTGGCCATCTAAATTATACCCCAATTTAAAATTTGGTGCACGCGTGGCCTTTTTGGGTTATGAAAAGTTTTTGTGGTGCAGGCATGACTTAAATAACCCGAAAAATTTTGGTACAGGTTTCATTTATTTGTACATATTATATTTTTTTTGGATGAGGCTGTTTAGGGAAACGATTGTTTTTTGGTGGTGATTAAATTTCATCCCAATTTCTAAGGTGGCTGTAATTCTAAATTGTATCGGTACCAACCCATTAGTACACATAATAATATATAACGTTGTATGATCTTTCGATTTTGACTCAACTCAATAAAAGGCACCCTTGAATGACAAGTGATATACGTCACGTCATATTATACGAGCGTAAGACATGAAAAGTAAATATGAACGCTCTAAAAAACATTATTTGGTGGCCTTAGAGTACTTTTTTCTTGTGGTTAACAAAACCGATATTTTTAATGTTCGTACTATTTGTTTTACTATATATTATACTCTTCACATCCTAGTTGGCAGAAGAGTGCAAAATCGCCGACATCTGCAAGCACAACCAAGTGCCGGTCTGCGGCATCGACTCTTGCGGGGAGATGAGGACCTTCATAGACACATGTGACATGCACGAATTCAACTGCGATAGTAAGAAAGGTAATGTATTGTAAAAGCTTTCATTTAGTTTCACCCGTCCCATTATCTGTCTATTTGTCGGTCCGTAATCAAATCTTGCATGCTAAAGTAGATCCACTTTCCGATGTCTGATTGGACTCAAATTTGGTGTATTTATGTATCTTCGATCACAATTCATAGATATGGTACCATTGAGCTGTTCAGATAATGAATGATGAAGATGGCTATAGGAGCTTCTAAACTATACAAGATAAACCCATCGAGTTTGAGCTCGTTTGATTCGTATTGACAAGTTCTCTGGTTATACAACTTTTTAGTTCTAGAACTGGTAAAAGCTTGATTCATAAAAACTTTTTAAGGTGTTACTTGTTAATGTTAGTTATATACTAACTGGATTTTAATTGCGTGATTTATGTCGAAATGACTCCGACCATGTAGTCTCGAGCGTACCAATATACGACGTTCTTCTTCTTAAGTCAACAGGTCCGGCGTCGGCGCAACGACTGGTCGCGCGCAAATTTCAATCGCAGAATTCTTTCAATAAAACATTGTTATGTTACGCAGTAAGCTTTTTTTAGGAAATCGAGACTGACAAAGACGTTAATAAATTAGAGAATACTATGTCCCTTGTCATTTCACTTTTCATATACTTATTACTCTATGTTTTAATACCTAATGCGTAATGAATAAAATCAACATTAGAATAATGAGAGTCAATTCATGTCTTTGAAATTTTCCTTGTTTACAAGATATGTATATATAAGTTTTAATTTTGCTTGATGTTAGTGTAAAATTGTATATACAACCTGTAACAAAAAAGGGTAGTAATACTTGGTGGTGTGTATGTGTATTGTGCCTGGAATCATCTGCCAGAAAACTAAAGTCGAAATCGGACAAAATTCATCTAACTCAATGTTAATGGTGCTGTAAGACTCCATACATTTAGCTAGATGTGTGACTTGAGTATTACTACACCTTTCTGTTACACATTGTATAACTTATCAACTCATACAACATTAATAACATATCAAATTATCAACTCGTGATCAAAATGATATGTATTTATCTCTACATATTGGCATTGCGATTCAGAGAGGTAATACGCTACACGCTACCCAACGGTAGTGGGCTTAAGCACTTGAATTAACTATAAGCATGCTAGTAGTAAATACTATTGCTGTATCTAGATAGTTCACCTTTGTTAAATTAAAAATGCCTAATAGTTACCTTAATTTGAATTATCATATTAGACATTAGTCTAAGGAGAAATAAATATTGTAATGAATCTCATCAAAGAAAAGAAAGAGAATCTCACAATAGATCTGGAATACTAAGCTATAGGAAAACAGCCCAATCACGGTTCTGAGAACTAATATCTCTTTTCAAAGTATTGTTGAGTCATATATTTGCTTAGCCTTTCAAGAAACTATACCCTTGAGCAGCAAAACCAATCTATGAAGACCCTCCGACATAAAGAATTGATTAAAGAAATTGTGCTGCAGACTGAGGTCAAGCTTAAATAGGCCTTGACGCCAGGCGCGGCGCCATGGATGACTACTCGTGTTGCTTTTAAGACATTGAGCTATAGAATGTAGAAGAGACAGATATATATATATATATATATATACATACATTTTTAAAGGTTTATGACTTCCTTGCACTTATCTGCGTTATTTTATTATATTTTCTTATTTATATAACTATTCTGAATCTGATAGGAGAGTTTATAATTTTTGTTTTGAATTTTTATGTTAATTCACTTTACCTTCAACTGCCTTCGACCGCATTTACCATTCAAAATCAAAATCAAAATCGTTTATTCACATGGGCCCCAAAGAGGCACTCATGAAAGTTAATGAATCTATTGCCAGATTTGCAAAATTACAGCCATCTCGAGAAGAACCTGGCAAGAAACTCGGCGGCGCATATTTTTTTCAATCATTTTTTTTTTTAAACATTCTTAATCTCTAATACATAAGTTTCTTAACCTAGGTGTTATTATGGTAGTCGCTAGAAAGAGCCTGTGCAGTTTGCCTCCATGCATCCTTGTCATTAATATAGTCTGTGGTTTTATAGTAGGCTTTCTTAATTAATGCCCGTTTTATTACAGATTTGAACTTTCCCAGTGGTAATTCAGTTACGATTTTAGGAATTTATTAGAGGAGAAAGTGATCAAACGATTGCATAAGAGATATAAAAACAAGGTCTTAAATAGATTTAGCAGTAGGCATTATTGTGATCCTACTTTGAATAGCAGAATAAAAGAAAATACAAATTTACTGAGATTATATATTATGCACTTTTATAGGTTAAAAACAGTTTCTTTTCTATCATTATTAAAGAAATATGTTTCATTTTAGTCCGTCCTACAATATTATGTTTTTATCATTACTGCCACATAACATTTTCATACGGTTACAAGTAAATTTGATACTTAAGACTCCGTGTAAACTTTTTGAGAAGCTAAGAACTGATTTTCAGTAAAGACAGAAAATGAGGTTGTCATATTTGCTCAATATATACTTGAGTATGTAAACAAAACAAATGAAATCCAAAACCATAATTGGAGAATGTTTTCTTGGCAAAGTTATTTTTCAAAGACCTAATTTAGTACATTCTCCGATTCTAGAAAAAAAACTATAACAAATCCATTATTTGAGGTAGTTAAATAAATAAAAACCATTAAAATTTTAGCACGAGTACATTTGTCTATATCTTTAATTTAAAGTGAGTAAATAGCACATCCGATTTATTAGCGCCTCTGCTAACATAAATGTGTGTATCGTCTAAATTGTGAAAGGTCGGATCATAAGAATCTTTGCTTAGACTTTCAAACTTGCTTTTTTGAACGATCTCTACTTCGTATTAGACACCTAAATGTGCCTTAAAATAGGAACTTGATCCGATTACCTTCTACTCCACCTAACCTGAGGGTTACCTCTAGCAAACGTACATTATATCTCTGGGTTTGTATCTCACTACAGAGTTTTATTTCAAGAGAAGTTATTTCATAAAACGGAGAGAATGCCGAAAATTTCCTCCATTTTCACAGAATATTGAAAAACACCCACGGTTTGCGAGTCGCTTTCAATTTTCATTCGGTTATAATGAAACGTTTTGTCAGAGAAGGTATAAATTTGTTTGTACCTACCTACTCAAATCAATGTTCATAATACATGGCTGCTGTGTTTATGTCGCGGCGATACCTTAATATCCTAATTAGATGTTATATATACCTAACTAGTCGTTGGCCCCGAACTGAGATCTCACGCCTTCATTGTGCTTAGTGTAGAAAAACTTTGGAGGTTCGTTGCTTACAACTTTTACTTCAAAATGATTATTTGATATTATATGCAAGTTTCTGAGCCATTTTTGATATAGACCTCGGAGGTCTAAAATAGTGACTTTAATTCATATTAAATGATTATTTTCTAACGTTGTTTTTAAATAGATTCGTACTCTACTTGTGATATTCTTATAACTTTACGGGCAGAGCAAAATTTTAAGTTAAGTTGGTTTGCTTCACACTTACGTGTATGGGTGTTAATATTTGCATTTATATCATTTTGATTGCCATTTCAGGCTTTGAGCCCTTACATTCTCTGAGAAATTGAAGTTATTTGCTTGTATGGTTTAGACACCAAATGCCTCAGAAGGACGGTCGGACGGATGGAGGAGGTGCCACCTAACTGAGAGTGTGCTAAGGAACTGCACGATCTAGTTCCACCATCCCCGTTCTATCATCGGACAAGCAGGCAAACTATTAAACTACGACTTACGACACCGCTATATGATGGACATTCCACAAATGCGCACTAACCGTTTTGCCTCCACATTAATTGTGCGAACTGCAAAGGAATAGAACTCCTTACCTGAGTCGGTGTTCCCTGATGAGTACAATATGGGAGTCTTCAAGTCGCGAGTGAATAGGTATCTTCTAGGCAAGATTGCTTTATCGTCGACCACATCGTCGCTTACCATCAGGTGAGATAGTGGTCAAAAGTTTGCTCCTCGATCAATTAAGGTTAATTAATTACCATTTTGTTGCAGATTTTGAGCAAAAGCCTGTCCACGAATGCTGGGTAACATGCAAAAGAGGAAGAAGTTTTAAAAAACCAGAATTTGGTGGAAGTAAATGTGATAAGGAAAACCTTATATAAAACACATATTTATCAACATTTAGTATTTTATTACAATAAATATTTAATAAGATTGAACAATAACTTACAACTTGTACTTATTGCTCGAGATCACAGTTATACTTTTACTTTGACTTATTTACTTAGACGCTAAAACTAAACCGGTTTAAAACTGTTTTAACTCAATGCATTATAATATTAAAATAAAAAGAAAACAATGTACGAAAGCATCATCATATCGAGCTAAATCTAAATAAACTTTTTAAGTTTAACATAAGCTACATAAAACAATAGATAAAACGGTTTACAAATCTTACACATACACACTTAAAATAAAATGTAAACAAATACTTAACTTAACTAAAGGTGACGACGTTAACTAAAATACAAAATACTTATACTTATAGGGATCCAATGTACAAAGAAACATCTAATTACATAGACTTAATTAGTAACATAATATGTACTTAACTAAAAACTATTAAGAGCTTTACAATGCAGCTATCAAAGTACCTAATACATTTGAATTTATTTATTTATATTATAATATTTTAATTATTTTAACTTATAAATAACAATCGTTCGCAAAATCTGTTAAACCAAGAAACAAATATCTAATACCAAATTGTATAATGTTTATACCTAACTAAGTTTATTTAATAAATGATAATTAGCTAAAATAAAATTATTTCTATAACACAATAATGGTAGAACTATACTAGGTCACATACGCCGTCAGAGCCCATATAACATATATGATATGTGATAACGAGGTGACGCAACGCGCCGAGTAAATGTCATAGATCTAGTGATCCTAGACATTTGTATTAGGCTTCTGTAGGCATAGTTCTACGTCTCAGACTTCAGCCGCACAAATCTTCAATCTGTTCCTAAAAGAGCATATGAGCTATTGGGCTTAAAATGTTCGGTAATACAAACTATGTCCTACTGCTTAACTAGTTGAGCAATCTAGTTGAGCAGTGGGTAGATCAGAGGTAATACCCACTGCTCAACTGTTCATAGTTGAGCAATTACCAGTCGAGCTGTTGGTATTACCCACTGCTCAACTTAATGCAGTTGAGCAATTTAGTTGAGCAGCGGGGAAGTAGCGCATATTTCTTATTCATTTAGGTCTTTAATGTCTTTAAATTGAGGGAGTTGTTGACAAATCCTTCTTAATTTATATATCTTATAAGTCCAGCTTTCACATTTCTTTCTTACGTGTAAGACGTACGTCGCGTCGCGTCGGTTAGGTGTGCACACCACCACCACACAAGTGTTAAACGACTCAGAGGTATGCGTCGGCCTAGTGTAGTTCTCGCTTAATAATGCAATTGATCAGAATATTGTATGATCAATGAAATTCAATTGTAATTTAATGCTAAAGCACATTTAGCATTAAATTACAATTAAAATCTAAAAAATGATATTTTTTAATCTCATGTCGTTCATTCACCAACAAAATTTGATGTTAAGTCGGTATCGTTGTTACTTCCTTGATAGGTATAAAACAGTTTTGCTAAAATGGCTAACAAATTTATCATCAGGAAAATATTCGCTATGATTGCCTAAAGACAGCCTAAATTGTAAAACTCATCAAATGAACAGGTTAAATAAAAAAAAAAATAACTTAGCTTCCCGATAATGGTGACCCGGTTATGAATCAAAATGTTGTGATACCAAAAAGTAATTAGAAGTTTCCATCACATACCATCCAGGTCTACCACCAATTCGTTGATTAAAAGTACCAACAAGCAACCGAAAACAACAGCAAAGTCAAAATTAAAAGAAAAGTTCAAAGTTACAATAACACCTACTAAACTGACTGACTACTAAATCTAATCTGTCATCTTTTTGGAACGAATTTATCGGGAACATCTTGTTATTAATGGCGGTCCAAAAACCCGGCGTTCTTCACAATCCGGTAAATACTCTCCCTCGGAATTTTCTCAGCTTCTCTTTCGACCACCTGCATTTCTTTGTTGGTGAACCAGGACTCCCGAGCGAGGCCATCGGCGATGGCTGAATTGTCGTAGAAGTCGCGGGATTTTAGCAGTTCCCTGAAGAAGATAAATTATAATATATATTATTAATATTATATAAATAAAACCGGTCAAGCGCGAGTCGGACTCGCGCACGAAGGGTTCCGTACCATTATCTATATAAAATCAAGTTTGTTGTATGTGAGCCCCCCTTAAATATTTATTTTATTTTATTTTTAGTATTTATGTTATAGCGGCAATAGAAATACATATCATCTGTGAAAATTTCAACTGTCTAGCTATCACCGTTCTTGAGATACAGCCTGGTGACAGACGGACGGACGGATGGACAGCGAAGTCTCAGTAATAGGGTCCGATTATTATTATATTATGTTACGCGATTTGTCCGCCAATTATGAATCGATTTTGTTGTTTTTTTTTTTTTTGGTAGAGTATACTTCAGAGGTTATCTCATATAAATTTTATCGAAATCGATCAAGCCAAAACCAAAACATAAGTTTTTTTTAAACTTTGCTTGCTCTTAATTATTAAGCTTTGCTCGCGTTTAAAATGTGTTTTATTTTTTCAAATTGTGTCTTGATCGAGAATGTGTTCGGCGTGTTTGGTGTGATAAGCTATGTTTGGTAAATATCGGTGCGACCGGTACTTTCGAAATTTTGGTTCAACCACTTATTTATATTACAGTATTTTTTACGAGTATGCAAGGTTCGATATTCATTTTCGCAGACTTCCTTCTTTTTTTTTTTTATTCAAGATAGGCAAACGTTTGTCCACTATCTCACCGTTCAATTATCTTAAATATAATAGGCAGTAATAGTAAACAATATTGATTTACGAACAAGGATAGGTACAGTGAAGCTCAAAGCTTCCAAAAGATAATTTAAGTCGGCCATAAATACTCATGTCAAAACATCTAGCAACAAGGGTTCACAAATACAATCATGGCAGAAATCGATTAAAGCGATAAGACCAGCCATTGTTCTACCTCATAACTCCATGTTAAATTTAAGATTTACAATTTTCCTTTTGTTTGCTGTGCAAATGAGAATTATTGTATTGTATTGTATCATGTTGTGCTGAGCCACTTGTTGGGAAATATGAGATGATGATGAAATCAGGCTTGCTATTCTTCATCATTCATCATCGAAGCAGTGAATGAGAGGAACTCACTTCCAACAAGAGAAGAAGGGGGAAAATCTATTTTTGAATATTCTCGATCCCAATAACATTGGATTCTTCAAGAGGTATCTTTTTTTCTCTGATAGGCTTGCATTTGACCAGAATCTCACCAGAGGGTAATGTGATCGAAAATTTTATTGGCACGCATTGTCATCTTCGACCGCACTATTTTTTTCTGATGGGAAATAAACCATTTGAGACTTTATATACAAAGCGGCCCGATCGCGACGTTTGGTATAGGCTCTAGTGTTACATAATTAATCGCAAGCAAAGCTTAAAAAAACCGACTTCAACGCTTTATCTTCGGAACTTTAATCAGATTGGATGTACAAAACACACATTATTGAAGATATTTCAAGAACTACTGAACAGATCTTGATCAAATTTAAAAGGGACCAATTGGAAAGCAACATCTTTTAAAACAAACAAATCAGTTCACGTGGAACGAAATAATGAGGTTAATACCTACACATAAAAAAAACCATCGACTTGAGTACCTCCTCCTTTTTAGTGAAGTCGCTAGCCGGTAGAAAATATACAAAGCTCCTAAGACCGCAAAATGAAAGAAATAATAAATTGATTCAACTTATAGCACATTATTTCAATGAGAGAACCGAAGTCAGAGAGAAACGTGTAGAGTTATTTGTATATGTTGGCTCACATTTGCGAGCACACGAAGAATTTAGTAACTCTACCAATGCTTATTCAATTTGTTGTGCAAACAAAGTACGCATGAGAAATATTAATTTTCCAAGTGAGAGCTAAACAGATTATTTTAATTGGAGACTGGTTGTAATTTTGAGTAATACATCTACATTTTGTAATAGGATTTTAGAGAACCAGTAATCTGACGATAAAATTTGACGCTCTAATTTCAACAAAGTTGCCTCTTACAATGTTATTTAGAGCCCGAATTTAATTTAAAGACAACAGCCGCCTGAATGCCTTCTAAAATGCGTAACTTTGTAATATTTCACTCGGCATCGATTAAAAATGATACATGCACATCACATATTTTTTTGTTTCGATACCATTTTGTTTTATAATTTCATATCGGAACAATTTGAAACTTACTTTATAAAAAAGGAAACGTACCTACTAAAATAATAAAAACGCAAGCAAAGCTTAAAAAACCGACTTATATTTTGGTTTTGGCTTGATTGATTTCGATAAAATTTATATGTGACCACTTCTGAAGTAAAATCTACCAAACTCGGAATTATCAAAATCAGGCTACTCTGTAAAAAGATAAACGTGGTAATACATAAAAAAATATATACGCTTCGACATGAACGTACTCCGTTTTTTCATCGGTTAATAAAAGGAGGTCATATTCAGCTTGTTTGTGGCACTTCTAGACGAAATTTGAAAAAAAAAACAAGGTGTATCGTACATACACGATACAAATGAAACTTTTGTATTACAGAGAAATATTTAATTATTCATCGCATTATTTACTCCGACCATTTTTCGTCCCACAAAAATATAGATAGATAAAGATTTACTGTCACACCTTACATGCTTTTTTTGGGGGCTGAGTCACCCACGTCCGTAGGAGGATACCCCTTAAGTCTGACTCCCTACACGTGGTCCCCGGGTGGTGCTAATCAGGTGACATTTGAGAGGTGGTAGAGCATTTTGTGAGTTGCTCGCCTGGCTTGCTACCAAAGTAGCTTACCACCATCAAGTTGAAAGTCTGCCGCCAAGCCAAATACGGTGTTCCGGCAGTTATCCTTGAGAGCCTGCGTATTCCAGGTCTAGTGTGTTTACCAGCTTCGATCACATCGTCACTTACCATCAGGTGAGATAGTGGTCAAACACTAGCCTGTCACAAATAAAAAAAAAAAAAAAAAAAAATCATACAACTTAAATTAAAGTGTACAATCGGCGGTCCAATCGCTAAAAGCGATCTCTTCCAGACAACCTTTGGACGGAAAAGATTTTTAATAATTCGGTGAAACGAGGGTGTAAATACAAGAACAAGGTTGCGGATCAGAATTTCAAAGCCCACCCAAAGAGCATCAATTCAATAAAACCTTAAAATCAAAGATCGTCACCCATGCAAGGATTTTGCAGCTAAAGTAACGAAGGTTTGTTTCCTATCTCGATGCATCCATGCCCTTTTTTTTATTTGTGGGGGGAAAATGCCTACCACTTTCCTTCCCTCCCAGAGTGAAAGAAAGGTGAGTGGGGCTCGAAACCACTAAAAACCCCCCCGTGAGCAGTCCCTCGCCGAGGTAGGGCAAGATAGGGTCGCGCTAGCAGTCACTATCTTGCCCCGGCGGTAGGCCCGGATGCAACCCGGGCCACCGCGCCCATGGAGGGGTGACCTTGCTCACCAAGGCCACCTCCCGGACATATGGAGCCGTGCAAGCCGATGCCCTATCGTAACCACCATTTTCTAAGTTATGCAATATGTAACTCTACTTATATGCAAGGCGGATAATCGACTTGGATTAAAATAGGTTTTAACCTTATGTGTTTAACCTTTTTAACCTTATATAATTCCTGATATATTATATACAGAATATTTAAACTAACATCTCAAGTTAAACGACGATGGTAGGTATGTTATCATGAACTCGGGTCAATCCTACTAATATTATAAATCCGAAAGTTTGTTTGTAAGTATGTTTGTTCCTTCTTCCCGCTCGGATTTGGAAGAAATTAGGAATGTACATAGATTATACCTACAATTAACACATAGGCTACTTTTAACTTGATAATAGCGGGCGAAGCCGCAGGGCACGGCTAGTAAATAATAATTGTAATAGTTTTTTATAGATAAATATCACAACATTCAATTATATTACAGATTTAAGCTGATTTTAATGATTTTGCATCACCTTCGTGGCATTCAAATGACATTTTAATAATAGAAATAGTGAAGGAGGTCACCATTCTTCTTTGAGTGGATGTTGATAATAATGAGTTAGTAGTACGAGTACATCCACATCTCATTGACATACAATAATAACACGCCCGTCGCATCTTAATAATTTAAACGTGTTGGTTGTTAACTCGGCCGCAAAATACTCGACCGCGTGGCCGAGTCACCACTGTTTTTATTTTTTATTTATTGTTGTTAACTTTACCACTCATATTAAGTAAGATTTGCAAAACTACAGCCAGCTCGAGAGGATATAGCTATTTATTATATCAATTTCCTGTATACTCAAATACTCATTTATTCATAAACATTAGTTTACACGTCATATTTTACAGTCTAAAATGAGATATTTCTTAATTAAAAAGCGCCATTTTGTTTTTTGTTTTTTTTCCGCACTGGCGCAAGCTGGCGGGCCTGCAAACAAAGTAGAATACCTCAAACGGCGTAAATATTCCAACCTTGATAGAGGTTATATATTTGTACCGTTTGGGGTAGAAACTTTGGGTCCGTGGGGACCAGGAGCACACGAATTTTTTTAATTTTTATCCAAAGGTTTAGTTGAGGCGACAAGTGACCAGAATGCTGGCTCTTATTTAGCACAAAAAATTAGCATCGCTATTCAACGTGGAAACGTGGCACTTTTCCTTTGGCAAGCGGTTTACAAAATTTTTGAATACTATTTGCTTTAATCCCCTTTTGTAATCTTATCTGATTTTGTTATTATTATAATAAACTATATTAAAAATACAATGAAAAAATTAAAAATGTCAAAATGAAAAATTACGAAAAAAATATTAAAATATATATAATAATATCCATAAAGAACATGTCAATATCATTTATGTAATGTATAAAATTATGTAATTTTCATAAACTCATCTGTGCTATAAAACGTTTGCTCGATAAGCCATCGTATATGTGGTATCATTAAAGTGTTATACATTTTGTTACCTGGGAAGTAGAGCTTCGCTAGCTGCATTTAGTTCCACTGAAGGGTGCGCGTGTACCACTGGTGCTGTGTTGGCATATTGTATGCCAATCGGAGCGAAGGGCTGCGTCAAGATCAGTCCTGGCCTGGCCTGGCAGACGGCCAGGATAGCTGCGGCGATGAGGAAACGCATCTTGATCTGGAAGAGGAAGGATTAGTCTGTTAGATCTAAAACGCCTTTTCCTCCAACTTCAGTTGGAAATTCTTCCTTAATGGTTAGTTTAAGGTTAAGTAATTTTAGCAGGAGATTATAGTCCAAGATCCTGAATAGGTCCTGAGTATAAATATATTATCTACTAGCCGTGCCCCGCGGCTTCGCCCGCTATTATCAAGTTAAAAAGTAGCCTATGTGTTAATCCTAGATATAATCTATGTACATTCCAAATTTCATCTAAATCCGTTCAGCCGTTCAAGCGTGAAGAGGGAACAAACATACTTACACACTTAAACACAAACTTTCGGATTTATAATATTAGTAGGATACAGTGACTATCGATCGCCATCCCAACAGTTTCTAATATAGGTACTCTGGCAGCACTTTTTTTTTATTAGTACTGAACATTTATCGTCATATAAAAAAAACTCTAATACACCAAGAAGTATGGAATAAATCGCCAAAGTTTTTTTTTCAGTTTATTGTTTTCTTTCACTTACCTAAAATATCATTAAATGTAAAATGAGTATTATTTACTTGATAAGATCGATAAGAGTTCAAGTTTGTAGTTCAATTGACCACCATTAAAAGACCTGTGGGTACACTATTTGCGGCAATACTTATTTTTAAACTAGATTATGATAAATTATCATTTAGGTAGCGATGTGTCTAGTTCAGGGGTCGGCAACCTGCGGCTCGCGAGCCACATGCGGCTCTTTGGATGTGAAGCTGCGGCTCTTTAGTTCCAACGCAAAGAAA
Source organism: Lomographa bimaculata (assembly GCA_948107665.1). Classification (NCBI taxonomy): domain Eukaryota; kingdom Metazoa; phylum Arthropoda; class Insecta; order Lepidoptera; family Geometridae; genus Lomographa; species Lomographa bimaculata. The sequence goes on along the minus strand of OX403604.1, from coordinate 6,514,247 downwards.
ATTTATTTTATTTAAAAAATATAAAACATTTTAAAATCGTTCTGAATCGGTAAACGAGGATTAGGCTCCATTTATCAGCCACTTTTGTTGTACACGCTTTTCACCGCACCCCTCCCTGTGACAAATTTTTTTATGGCTCTTTAAAAACTTTGGAATTTTGTAAATTATAATTTTTGACTCTTCCGACTCAAAAGGTTGGTCCTGGTCTAGTTGGTTATCTATTCTTCATATACAGGTTATATAAAAAAACAGATTTTTACACTTAAAGCTCATCAAAATCATACATCTCTATCTCCATCTCTAAATAGTATAAAACAATGTCACTTTCTACGTCTGTCTGTCCATTTATTCACTAACTCCTCTTAAACCACGCAACGGATTTATATGCGGTTTTTACCATCAGTTAGATATTTTTTCACGAACGGTTTATATAGGTATATTATAATACCTAATAATTTTTATATATAAGTAGAAAGAAACAATGTTTTGCGATCAAGTCGCCTAAAAAAGTACATTATTTTATATTTATATTAATATTAAAGCACTTAATTCTAATAGTTTTCTGCTAGTATAAAATTAAGCGTACTTTTTACACTTTGTAATTGTTATTTTTGTTTAGGTCTGTTTGCTAAATTCAAAATTTTACTGTCTGATTAAAAATTCTAAAGATTATTGTATAAAATGTAAATCCTTTATTGGCTGTAAGTTAACTAAGAATATGTTGTTATTTATAAGGGCTGTGGATTTTGTGTAATAAATAAATAAAAAATAATGTACATGGCTTAAGTAAGCTAAACTGTACGAGATACATAAAATTCTAAATGTGAGACGTGACGGCATATCTCTATCTGTTACGGTTGATCACATTAGCCATTTTTTTTATATTCACAATTTAAATTGAAAAATATTTTACTTGCAATGCTATTTACTGATTTTCATAGATAAATGCTATAAATCAAAGAAAAACCTTGACATTTTACACCTCATTTTTTTTTCAACATACACCCTTGCGAAGCCTGTGCGGATCTTTAGTTGACATATAATCTAAAAACTTGCAGTTGCAATGTTCCATTCAACATGTAAATATGCATAATGATTCCACAAACATTCAATAAATTACATTAACTTTTGTGTCACTGGAACGGATTCCTTTTGATGCGTTTATTATCGATTGCAAGTTTCGTCCGCGTTACGAAATGTGAATTAAATATTTGTCAATGATATCATTACAACACTCACTCATTGACACTGGTCAATAATTGACCTACTCGTCAATAAGCTTACTGTAATGTAGTTACAATAAATTGAATATTTTAAACTATATCACAAAATAAGTGTAAGTGTTTGAAATGTTTTTAATCTCATTTACAACACTAACCTTTTTTACTATTTAATTTATTTTTACCCGACAATGGCGCTGAAATGTTACAAAAATGTTATGTTAAATTTAAATTTAATTAAACATTATTGTATATGTACGCATTCATACTCACAGACCCACACTAAATTCAAAGACTTGTATCGTGGGTGGCGGAAACATTCACGTCACACACCCAGAACCAGAAGCACAAATATCCCTTGAGAAATGAATTTGTGCTCCTGCCGGGAATCGAACCCAGGACCCACGGCGCAAAAGGCGGACACCTGTCCACTGCGCCAACTGGGTCGTCAATAATAGTAATTAGGTTTTAATTTGTAACTTTTGTCTTAACAATTAGCTATAGGTACATCAGAGTAAAACAAGTAAATCAATATTTCATTTCATTTCATTTCATTTATTACACACACAATTATAACAGCATTACAGCCTTAGCCAAGACGATGTTATAAGGAAATACATAGCACTTAATTTAATATGTATATAGATAGTTCGTAATAAAATATACCTAATTTTCTAGAACTTTCTGTACCGCCTCTGTGAATTGCGGCAGGGAGACATTAAAAATATCTAGATCGTTTGATAGACTATTTATAATACGTATTGCCCGAGACAAAGGTGAAAACTTAAGTAAGTTGGTCCTCGGTGTGGGCACCTCGAGCGTGAGTGTAGGACGGCGCGCGCCTCCCGCCCCCGCCGGCGCGCGCAGCCGCAGCGCCGCCAGCACCTCCGGGTGGTGGCGGAGGCCGCGCAGCACGCGGAACACGTACCGCGCCAGCGCCACGTCGCGCCGCACGCTCAGCCGACTGTACCCCACCATGCCGATAACGAACAGGCTCGGGTACATGAGCGGGTAGAACGGGTACACACCGAATTCCTTCTTATACAAAAATCGACAAAACTTATTTTGGATCTTTTCTACCATGAGGCTATACTTAGCTTCGTTGGGATTCCAGATCATGGCGCTCGTTTCGAGATGACTCCTGGCGAGCGCATTATATAAAATTTTAATAATATCGATATTATTGAAATCCTTCCCTTCCCGAAGTATAAAACCTAGGTTCCGGAAGGATTTGCCGCATATATCGATAATATGCTCGCGAAACATTAGTTCGGGTACCATTTTGATGCCTAGGTCCCGCACCTCGTTGACTCGCGGCATCACGACCGAGTCCATCTCGTAAACTTACATATAATTGTTGTAACTCTAACAATTATATGTAAGTAAACTAACAATAGATTTAAGTACAGATATGTTTTGTAAGTTATAAGGAAATAAAGCTATAATAGTAGTAAACTTCAATGAATTTAAAACAGCATAAAAAACAATAAATAAATACCTGATAGTGCGAATTTCTTGGTGCGGATTTTTGGAATAATCCAAATAAATTAACATAACTTGATTAAATGATATAATTTAACCGTCTATGTTCACCAAACTCCGGTTAAAGACGTAACTTTGTTCAATCAGGAGATGGACGATTAATTGTTGGATACCTACCTGTCAAAATCAAACGTCATCACATACAACGGTGAGTGTTAACTAAGCCTTAACAGGAGAAACAATCGACTGAGGGTTAACTTGACTTGATAAACTTGCGACTAATTCATAGTGAAGGTACCTCGAGTTATCTTGAGCTTGATACCAGTATATAGAGCACTTATACCACTTCGAATACCTTAAGCAAATTTAGATAAACACAATAACCACACTAAGTTCAATGACTTGTGTCGTGGGTGCCATAAAATAATTAAAATATTCCTATCAGACACACAATTACTCCCAAATCCAGGAACACTTGCCCTTGGGGAGGAAATTTATGTTCCTATCGGGAATCAAACCTGATACCCGTTGCTTAGAAGGCGGACGCGCATCATAATAAGCCAACAAGCATAGACTTTTTGCATATAGGCAGATACGCAAAAGAAACGTAATAAAGTCGGATGCGCCAAATCAATACAAACCAATTACATTAATCCGAATTCACTGAACACTGTCAAGAAAACCACAGAACTAAACACGTAAGCTAAATAAAACAAATTCCGTACCTATTAAAAAACTATTACAAATCCGTACACAGATTACGTTTAAACTACTTGGTAACACAAGCACTTACGTTAGATTCACGGTCACAGCACATAAGGTAACTTAAGTGAGCGCTTGAATAGACTGCGCGGGCGCAGCTCAAACGAGCCATATATACGAGCAGCTTGAGCAAGTAACCTTCTACATCTTCCGGGACTTTTGATCTTTAGATGGGATTTCCTGGTTGAATGAGCAACTGTTTTTGCGAATTTTATAGCTAATTTTATACATGTTTGTAACTGGAGCAATTTGGTGGTTGTTTATAGCAGAGTTGAAATTAGAGTATTGATTTGCATGTTTATGGTTGTCGTTATATGAATCGGTTTAAGCTAGTGGCAAATGCGAATAGTTTGTTTTATTTAGCTATATTGCAGAGTCCGTAGTCTAATTAATGAACCACACTATTTGTGAACCTAGAAAAATACACGGCACAAAATAGTTAAATGAAAACTTTTTAAAATAAACACAAAAACAGTCATATCATGAAACGATGCCCTGATTTTACAGTTACTTAGCTTACGGACATAGCTAAGAACCATTTCGTTAATTGAGACGTAAAATGTTCTAAGTGATACGATATTGGGGTCTAAAATAAATTAGTTATTCGATTGAGGCGATTAATAGATATGTCAAGCGTCGGATTTTTTTAACTACAAATGGTTTATCGAACGTTTTACTAAGAAGAGATTAGAAAAGAAGATACAGTTTTAAACGCTTTTCCACACACCCCCACACTAAGTTAAAAGACTTCATAATCAGAAAGACATTTATAACCCTTTGCTAATTGATTTATGATCTTTGTAGACAGTTTTATACAATAAAAATATTATATTCTATATGTATGATTGTTTAAAGGATATTCAAAGATATCTTATTTGTACCCTATTAAAAGTAGCATTAAATTATAAATTAATAACATAAACTAGATGAAGAAGTCATGATGTAATCAAAATCAAAATCGTTTATTCACATGGGCCCCAAAGAGGCACTCATGAAAGTTGATGAATCTATTGCCAGATTCGCATTTATTGTGCATAATATTGTGTAATAGCTAATCTAAGAATTTTGTCAATAAATTATTATTATGATATGATTATTATGCTATCAGCAGAGTCGTAAGAAATGATAATTTACCGGTAAATAATATATTTTCAATATTTTTACTAAGAGACTGCTTGACTTTGCACGTGACCAAAATGCTGGGTTGTATTTGGGGCGGAGCATTTAGGACACTTCCCCGAACACTTTAGGTCTAAAATATCTTTAACTTTTTTATATCTTAAATATTTATATTGTAAAACTAGGACATGCTCAATACAAGAATTACTCTCGTGTCAGTGTTTATATATCACTAATTATCAATTTACCAGCGTCATAATATTAGAAGGCACCTTCAGTTCAGCCTGCGGTTTGCCTTGCCATTCCAAGATTCCAACCGCATGTGGCGGGTTCAATTTCCGCTCCTGAAACGGAAGTAACGGATCTAGCTTCCGTTGTGAGAAAGGACAATAATAGGTTTCATAAGGTTAAGACCAGATTTCTAGCTTGTTGTCAATGCCATGAGAGTTTCACTAAAGTGTTAGTTTCTATTAGTAGCTGTACCTCGTAGCTTAGCCCGCGTTATTCAAGTTAAAAATAGTCTATGTGTTAATCTTGGATTTAAACTTTTTATAAATCTAACTTTCATATCTGACGAGTCGTCGTTTCAAATGATTATAAAAATTTGATCCCTAAGATGTTACGATTAGGGTCGATTCTCGTAAACATTTTTAGGTACCCGTAGTATTGTGGTATCTTAACTAAATTTGCAGTGTTTATCTCTATTTACAACGTAAATAAATCACAAAGCCCGTCCATTTGCGGATGTTTTCGGCAAGATAAACCTGTTACGTTTATAGACAGCGGTTATTGCTCATTATCTGCAAACGGAAGTGGCATTCAGAACAGGAAATGAACAAAGCAGGCGGCGAAAACCGGTGCTTTTGAATCGATTTGACGGTAGGTAACGTAGGTATGCAACTTTGTAGGGCTCATTATTATATGAAAGATCATAAAGATATTATACTCCATCCACATCTTGCAATAAGCATTGTTTTTTTTTTGGCTTCGCAATCTTGTGCATTTAGCCAGTGTCAAGCAATAATATTTTTCAAGTGTATTTTATATTAAAAGTACTAGTCACAGTCACAGTCAAAGTCAAGTAAAAGTGTCAAGGTACAGTTCATAGTCAAGTACAAGGTCATAGTCAAGTCATGCCCTAGTAAAGAGTAACTTTACTAGAACTTCTGTTGGAGTTTTGGGGTGAAGGCGAAAATCACGTTTATTCAACTTTTTATAACTTGCCTACACTTTTGCACGTTTAATTAGTATTCACGGTTAATAATCCACCATTATTACAAATTAACACTCGAAGAATCACAGGTTTTGGAAAATTATACAAAATCGACAACGCCATTTTTTCACTTTCGCGGCAAAAATAACAAGCATTGTTTAGATCATGGATAAATAAATATAATTATATTTAAATACAAATAAAAGTATGACCATATTTTCTTTTCTAACGATTTCACATAAAAGGTGGATGCACTCAAGTCGACAGTTTTTTTTGTGTGTGTTACCTCATATTTCCACGTGAACCGATTTTGATTTTTTTTGTTTGTTATGAAGATGTTGCTTTCCAATTGGTCCTATTTAAATTTGAGTGAGATCTGATGAGTAGTTCTTGAAATATCGTCAATAATGCGTGTTTAGTATATCTAATCTGACCAAATTTCCGAAGATAAAGCGGTGAAGTCGGTTTTTTCAAGCTTTGCTTGCGTTTAATTGTTACCATGATATTTGTGCTATTATCATTTTCTTCTTAACATTCTACTTACTACCCCGACCACATCATCACTAAGCATCAAGTGAAATAGAGAAAAAGATCAGAGAAAAAATGTTATGGCATTTTGAAACTCTTTCATTTGATGCACTTGATTGGGTCAGTTTTAATTGTTTGATTCGAAAGGTACTGTCCCCTTAAGCGGCTGTGCTACTCCAGCTTAAGGGGACAGTATCTGGGGAGATAAGTAGAATAGAGTAATCTGGAGAGATAAGCAACGTTTTAAACAATATTCGATTCTCTGGCTACACCATAAATAAGTAATGCTAGTTGGCTTAGTTGGCTGGCGTTCGCTTTCTAAGCATGGGTTTGGGTTCGATTCCCGGCGGCAACACAAGTTTTCTCCGAAGGGAAAATTTGTGTCTCTGGTTCTGGTTGTGATTGTGTGTGTGATGTGAATGTTTCCGGCACCCACGACACAAGTCATTGAATTTAGTGTGGGGCTGTGAGTTTGAAAGCGTTTATTTATGTTTAAGAAGTTCCATGTCGAAAATACATCGGTTACGCAAGGACACGCAACGCGCATTTCGATTTTTTTAAATAACATTGTTTGTAAACACGGTTAAAAAACGGTACGTAAGTATAGCATTTATTTTATTTTGATAATTACTGTGTACGTGAACGGCAGACTTATACAATAGTATCATCAGTACCAATAGTACAAATACAAATACAAAATCTTTATTTGCTTGAATATGGGTACAATTAGCTAGTGAGAGTTATGACAAATAGTGCTCCATATTCCGCCATTGCGGCATGCAAAAATTAAACAATATCAGTGACCAGAGATCACATATTATACCATGTTAATGTATTAATAGTACCAATGTATGCAATGTTATATTGATGTGTTTCGCATTTTTCCCTCAAAAACAATTAAATTATTTTTTACATCTGTAGTAGTAAATGAAAAATCTTTTTATTTTGACAAAAACTTAACTAATTTGTAACACTCCATGTCCTTATAACTAGCTATAGTAATAGTAGGAACACTATTGTGTGTCAACACAGCATCTTATATTATAATTTGGCTCATACAGGTGGTTCATAAATAAACTAAGCTGATCAGGTATTTGTTGTGTACATGGATAAATCCTAACTCCTCACTAGGTTGCCCGGTGTGTAGGATATAATTGCTCTCCCGCCATCTCACAAATAGGTACTTTACTGTATAGTTTATTGTATATTGTACAAACAATTTAATTGGTAATCGAATTCTGCTGAATGTAGTTTTAGTTCTACACTTTTCGATAATGATACTCACAGTTACAAACATTTCATACGCACATACACATGGATATAAAATTCGTCAATGTTTCTACTGCTGTATTTTTAGAACCTTGTCTAGGTGCCTTTGAATCTGACCTAAATTTCTTGCTAAGATATAAAGAGAAAAGCGTGCTATAGTGATATTTTTTTGCCAGAAATAATAAGTCCTTACGTCTAAGACAACTCTGTCTACTTATTCAAATTACACTACTAATGTTCATTATTACAGACGTCCTTGCATGTCGGCGACCGGCCAGCTAATAAACACAGTACACTAATTACTTTATTATTTACCTACGTCACAGTCATGTGATGAAGTGCATTCACAGGAGAATCTAGTTCAAGGTCGTATATAAATTATGGGTTCTTATGTAGATGTGGTTGTTGGTCTAAGAATTTGAGAACCTTAGCAAGTTTAGATTTCAATGCATGTTTTTAGGGTTCCGTACCCAAAGGGTACAAACGGGACCTTATTACTGAGACTTCGCTGTCCGTCCGTCCGTCCGTCTGTCACCAGGCTGTATCTCAAGAACGGTGATAGCTAGACAGTTGAAATTTTCACAAATGATGTATTTCTATTGCCGCTATAATAACAAATACTAAAAATTAAATTAATATTTAAGGGGGGCTCCCATACAACAAACTTGATTTTTTACCGTTTCTTGCTCGATACTAATAACGGTGGCAGGTAGACGCTTTAACTATTCACAGAATATTTAGTTTTATGTTATCTTTAAATATAGTTAATTAAAATAAAATATTATGATAACGATAATGGTACGGAACCCTTCGTGCGCGAGTCCCACTCGCACTTGGCCGGTTTTTTATGTACGCATGTCGGCAAAAATGTACGATGTAATATTATTATTTTGCAAATATATTATTACGTAACTAGCTATATCTGACATGCGTTGCAATGCCACGTAAAGAAAAATACATTTTACCTTCTTCATGTTTATGTTTGCCTAGTACTTCACCAAATCCGAGTGACGTATTCCTGTCCATGAGATTTTTTTTGTTCTGGTACAACTGCCTAACTACGGGCCAATTGCCTATATTTCCTAAAACTAAACTAAAACAATATACAGCAAATAATATTTAAAACAAACATAGAAGAAATATATACAAAAATAAAAAAGCCATTATTATTTATTAGTACGTAAATAACCTTAGAAAATATTATTATCTTAACTTATAAATTTAAATACAATGTTAACTTTAGATATATGTTATAACTGCTTTTACAAGTAAAATGAAGGCGAATCATTAAAGAGACGACCTCGAAATAAACAAAGAAATGTTTACCTGAAAAAAGTCTCCGATTTTTGTCGGAGGAAAAAAGGAGTAACAAAAAAAAAATACACAGCAAAGGCCTAAGTTACCTATAAGATATCGAGCTTATAGGTGCTCAACCAGTGAGAATTTTTTTTTTTGCATATCTAATATATAAAATTCTCGTGTCACAGTTTTCGTTGCTATACTCCTCCGAAACGGCTTGACCGATTTTGATGAAATTTTTTGTGCTTATCCGATATCTATGAGAATCGGCCAACATCTATTTTTCATCATCATCACTTTTCATCATTATCAACGCGGGTGAAACCGCGGGGCGCAGCTAGTTATAATTATATATATATTCACGTGGAAGGCGAGCGGCTCGGGCTTCGGCGCGTGACTCATCCTGTTGAAAGACAACTAATTTGGAGAAAACATACAACAAAGTAAGTCGAATATTTTACATTTTAAGCCGTATATGGCATTGATTGAAACTTTATGTATACTCTATACTCATTATACATGTTAGTTTTAACTTTCAAAATACACAAAAACTTTAGAATTAATATCTACCGAAGTGCATATTCTAACGTAACAAAAATTTATAAAAATTGCCAAGTACAACAATTACTAAGAAAGATTAACTTGAATTAACTTTGTGTCTATTGATTGCATTTTAAAATTTCAGGTAAGGCCTTTAAGCGTAGGAACACCTGTTTTCGAAACGAGCGTATAGAGCTGACCCTTTTCAACCCCTTGACTTCTAAGCGTAGTTAGATATGACATCGGCAGGGTACGACCCTTATACCCATTTACATTTAATTGTTTTATAACTTTAAAGATTTTAGAGTGAGTTTTAGTTTAAAGTGTATAAATTAACCCAAGATAGAGGCGTTGCCTAGTTTCGGACCCACAGACAAGACTTCCTTATATTACTACTCACACACCCACACAAACTTTTTTTAGTAAGTTATTTCTTACACCTTTTTTTCGTTAGATTATTTTTAAGCTAAATACGCAAGCATTTGACCACTATCTCACCTGATGGAAAGTGAAGATGCGGCCGAAGATGAGACATGCTTGCCTAGAAGATACATTTATTTTATACAAGCCGTGCCCTGCGGCTTCGCCCGCTATTATCATGTTGAAAAGTAGCCTATGTGTTAATCCTAGGTATAATCTATGTACATTCCAAATTTCATGCAAATCCGTTCAGCCGTTAAAGCGTGAAGAGGGAACAAACATACTTACACACTTACACACTTAACACAAACTTTCGGACTTATAATATTAGTAGGATATGTACATATATAAATTAACATAAGAAGGTTTCACATAGTCTAGTCAACTACTCCAGAAGATAATATCCAGCGAAGCGAGGAACGAGCTTTTAATCATTTTATAATCCCACTTCTGAGTTCAAAGGTAACGCTAGAATTCAATTAACCGACCTTCTTCGTATTAATCATTTTATAATCCCACTTCTGAGTTCAAAGGTAACGCTAGAATTCAATTAACCGACCTTCTTCGTATTAATCATTTTATAATCCCACTTCTGAGTTCAAAGGTAACGCTAGAATTCAATTAACCGACCTTCTTCGTATTAATCATTTTATAATCCCACTTCTGAGTTCAAAGGTAACGCTAGAATTCAATTAACCGACCTTCTTCGTATTAATCATTTTATAATCCCACTTCTGAGTTCAAAGGTAACGCTAGAATTCAATTAACCGACCTTCTTCGTATTAATCATTTTATAATCCCACTTCTGAGTTCAAAGGTAACGCTAGAATTCAATTAACCGACCTTCTTCGTATTAATCATTTTATAATCCCACTTCTGAGTTCAAAGGTAACGCTAGAATTCAATTAACCGACCTTCTTCGTATTAATCATTTTATAATCCCACTTCTGAGTTCAAAGGTAACGCTAGAATTCAATTAACCGACCTTCTTCGTATTAATCATTTTATAATCCCACTTCTGAGTTCAAAGGTAACGCTAGAATTCAATTAACCGACCTTCTTCGTATTAATCATTTTATAATCCCACTTCTGAGTTCAAAGGTAACGCTAGAATTCAATTAACCGACCTTCTTCGTATTAATCATTTTATAATCCCACTTCTGAGTTCAAAGGTAACGCTAGAATTCAATTAACCGACCTTCTTCGTATTAATCATTTTATAATCCCACTTCTGAGTTCAAAGGTAACGCTAGAATTCAATTAACCGACCTTCTTCGTATTAATCATTTTATAATCCCACTTCTGAGTTCAAAGGTAACGCTAGAATTCAATTAACCGACCTTCTTCGTATTAATCATTTTATAATCCCACTTCTGAGTTCAAAGGTAACGCTAGAATTCAATTAACCGACCTTCTTCGTATTAATCATTTTATAATCCCACTTCTGAGTTCAAAGGTAACGCTAGAATTCAATTAACCGACCTTCTTCGTATTAATCATTTTATAATCCCACTTCTGAGTTCAAAGGTAACGCTAGAATTCAATTAACCGACCTTCTTCGTATTAATCATTTTATAATCCCACTTCTGAGTTCAAAGGTAACGCTAGAATTCAATTAACCGACCTTCTTCGTATTAATCATTTTATAATCCCACTTCTGAGTTCAAAGGTAACGCTAGAATTCAATTAACCGACCTTCTTCGTATTAATCATTTTATAATCCCACTTCTGAGTTCAAAGGTAACGCTAGAATTCAATTAATCGACCTTCTAGGTATTGGTTTTAGATTTACTTTACAATGAAAATATGTGTATATATACGTATACGAATAAAACGACTTGAATTGTATACAGATTATGTAACTGTACAAAATATGTCTCATATATAAAATTCTCGTGTCGCGGTGTTTGTTACCAAACTCCTCCGAAACGGCTCAACCGATTTTTATGAAATTTTGTGTGCATATCGGGTAGGTCTGAGAATCGGTCAACATCCATTTTTCATACCCCTAAATGTTAAGGGTAGTCCAAACCAAATTTTTATTTTTTTATTATTCAGCATGAAATAGTGTATATAGCAACACAACGTTTGATGGGTCAGCTAGTAATATTATACAAAAGGTAGTTGGTACTAAATATGCCTGTGTATGTATTATATTTATTATGGTATATGATATTGTATATATATATATATATTAGATATGTATTAGGATAATTATTATTATATGTGTACATTTATATGTAGTGTTTATGTAGTTTATTTAGTGCTTAGTCTCAGTTTTACCACACCACCGTCCCTGCTTATCTGTATTATTCTTTTCCTCGCTCTTAGCGATAAGACCACCCATTGTACCTATTTATTAGTAATTACTTTTCTGTACTTTTTTATGATTGGTGTCAATAAAGAGTTATTGTATTGTATTGTATTGTATTGTACTATAACATCTGTTGGCCTCTTTTATCCTTGGCTACCTTATTACGTTTTTAAAAATCTAAAAACATTACGTACAAATCAAGACTTATCCGGAGCATGAGCCAGCAGACTGTTAACTTGATGAACTCCATCCTTACTTACATCAAAATACGAGCTCAAGGTTTGTAAACAAAACATGTCGAATGAAGTAATAATGCGCCTGCTGTTTACCAAAAAAATGCTTAACATTCTGCTACACATTGCGAAAACTAATGACATCACATCGTTCACGTCACGGCCACAGGTCGTATATAATAAACTGACCGTAACATAAACGCTTTCACACTCACAGCCCCACACTAAGTTCGATGACTTGTGTCGTGGGTGCCGGAAACATTTACATAACACACAATCACAACCAGAACCAGAAACACAAATTTCCCTTGGGGAGAAAACTTGTGTTCCTGCCGGGAATCGAACCCGATACCCCTGCTTAGAAGGCGAACGTTCACCTAACTAAGCTAATGGGCAGTTCAGTTATTCCTAGGTATAAGCCATAGCTTACATATACATAATGTACATATACATTCCATATTTCATCCAAATCCTAATATTACAAATCCGTTTGTCCAAATAAAAGTTTGTGTGTAAGATGTTTGTTCCCTCTTCACGTTTTAACGGCTGAACGGATTTGGATGAATTTGGCGGGCCAAAGCCAAAAATTTCAATTAAAATGATTTTAATGAAAATATTGAAAATGCACCCATACATAAAACGGGAAGCAATCCAGTTTTTTTCTGTCCGTGTGGGGTATCGTTGAAAAGATCTTTGCAAGTCAAGTATGTAATAGTTAAAAAAATATATTGGAAAATAACATTTTGGTGGGCCACCGATATCACAGTTTTAGACCTATTTTGTCCTGTTAAAAAACGTGCTCCACATTTGAATAGAGAATCGTATTTATTGTTCAACTGTGTACAAAGTTCTTAAAATTAAAATTTATATGTTTCAAAAGTTCTGTTTATTTCAAACATACAATATTTTAGGGCACAAACATTAAAATAATTATATAAAATTACCATTAACATTTTTGTCGTATTAGAAATTCTTACAATAGACCTAATTAGATAAAAGGCATTAAAAAAAACGTTATTATTATAACAATATATATTATGTGTTTTATCTATGTATGCATGTTGTATTTAGATATGAAGCATCTTATCAAAGCATTCCTATAAGTTATAAAAAACTTTACTGATAAGCCAAATTTTTACACAATTTTTGAATTTATTTTCATCCAATACTTTAAGTTTTACGGGTGATTGGTTGCAGATTTTGATTGCATTTACTATGGAACTTTTATAATAGGTACATGGCATTATTAATTTTCGGAATACTTATATTGTACCTACCTGTATTTAATTCGTAGGTTATCTGCCCTACTAGATTGCTTATTAAAGTACATGCTTTCGTTATTCTTAACAAATATACATAGTTCTAAAATATATAATATACATCTTAATGTTAAAAATCTACTTAATTGAAATAAATCGCGTAAAGATTCAGTACTTTCCATGTGGTATATATTCCGGAGACGTTTTTGTAATAAGAAAGTTGATTGTACATCGACTGAAGTTCCCCAGAAGATGAATCTGAATGAATATAAAGATGAATCTTATGTATAATATCCGTACTTATATACTATAATTGGACTATCTACGGGCTTAATGAAGATGAATCTTACGTATAATATAATTGGACTATCTACGGGCCAATACCCACAAGAAATCGAGCCTATAGGTAACTCAAGTGCTCAAGCCCACTACCAGTGTGTAGCGTTCCCATCATGCTAGCGGCATTGAACAACTTAAGCAACAACCATATCCGTACTGGAACCACAAATACAGAAATCAAACATTTATTATTCCTATAGAAGAAGAAGTAAAGCAATAAACCTAAAAAGTTTTTCTATTTTTTAAAAATATATATACGGAGATCTCAGTTTAGGCGAACGCCAAGAGTAAAACTGTATCTATGTTTCTAGTAGATTAGATAGTTAAGCAATATCATATTGCCCAGCACTCAATGTTTCAAAATCAAGAAAATTGCAAAGGGATTACCTACCTCTATTACAAATCATACTTAGTGGAGAGCCGATTTATTGCATCAATGGTGAATTATAAGGTGAAGTACTTAATGCAATAAATCTATTACTACAGTAGGAGGAAGAAACAAGTAAATAAGTCAAAATCAGCAATTTGACATTTCAATAATTAGTGGTAATAAAGAAAAATAATGTCACTCTTTAATTAAATTTGCAAGATAATCACATGTAAAGTATATTTTTGAATATATAGTTCGTATTTAGATTAAATATAACATTCAGTAGATTAAGTTAATTAATAATAATTGAATGAATTGACACTCACAAATTGCTCATTTTAACTCGTCGTCAACATATTGCTGTATTTGATACTAGTAAGGTTTTTAAAATCAAGTTTTAGATAATTTGATCGAAGTTATTAGATAACCAAAAAATATTTTAATATTTTAATGTTGCCCTATATATAACTTGATTTTCGTTATGACGTCAGATTACTGCTATTGATTCTATACGACTCAAATATACACAATAAAAAAAACCCGACAGCGTTTTAAGTGTTTTTTTAACATTAAAGTTTTCATGGTAATCAGACCTTATTATTAAAAATACGGCTATCACTCACGTCATTTGATCCCAACTAAGCCAACGAGCAGTTCAAGTTATTTTACACTGTTTCGTTGATTAGACCTTTTATGCTATTAATGAGAACTTTATAACAGTAAGTATTGAAAATTAGAAATCAGTAAAAGTTACAATTGAGTAAACATGCAAGAGTACCTAAGCAGATAATAAGTGTAAGTCTAATAATAAAAAAATCTTGTGATTAATACTAGTTTAAAATAGAGGCGACTTTGATATTTAAAAAAAAAAAACGTTTAACAAAAGTTTTCTTAAATTTTGAGAAAAGGCGTTTTGATTCATATTTCATACTTTTTTTTTATTCATACCTTTTTTTTAGAGTTTTCGCTACTACGGTTTCAGAGAAAAACGGTTACAATATCCACATATTTTCAGCCGTTTTAAGGAAGGCTTTCCCTTAACGTCTATAGTTAATGTAAGTGTTTTCTATTCTTAACTAGTTGTTCTCCGCGACTTTGCACGCGTTAATTAACGAAATATCATCAAAACCCCCATTCCGTTACAAAATGTAAGAGAAAATGTAATTTTTTCGTTTATTTTCCTGATTATTTAATAGTTATTCTGATATATTTAAAGTTTATATATATATATATACGACTACTACGGCTACTACGAGCTACTACGAGCTACTATCATCTAAAGTATATATATATATATATATATATATATATATATATATATATATATATATGCTTTAGATGATAGTAGCTCGTAGTAGCCGGATCCGGAAACATGGCAAAGATAAGGTCACTGCATAAGCTCCATAATGCTATAGCTAATGGTGACAATTACGCGGCACGAGGTTATATTTGTGATTGATTGACATGTAGGTAATAAAAAAATCTTTAGAGAAATAACACATACCTACTTACATAAACACTTTCACAATCACACTAAGTTCAAAGATTTTTTGACGTGATAACGTCTTATAAATCGATGAACACCGGCTGCACGCACACCAAAGTGTCACGTTCCGCCTGAGCCTGAGCGTGCAAGCGAGAGCGCGGAACCAGCGATGGAGAGACAAGATCGGCCTAAGCGTTCGTCTTATGACGTTATCACGTAAAAAGCATACCGACTTTACAGACAGACATTTTTTTATGGATGTTAGGCAAGCATTTGACCACCATCTCATCCGATGGGAGGTGAAGAAGCGGCTGAAGATGTCACATGCTTGCCTGGAAAATACATCTACCCTCTAGAGTACTTGTGTAAATTTTTTTTTTATCTACCCTTGTATTTAAAAAGTTTTGCAAGTAGTGTACAAAATCGGTTTAACAAAATCTATGTATGAAAATAATAATTTGTTAAGCCACCAGAGTCACTGTTTTTAGACCTATTTTGCCCGGGGTCTATCTCAAAAACGGTTGTAAAAATACAGCTGAAACTTACGTATAATATCCATTATATCCTGTACTTGACCAACAAATACAGAAATCAAACAATTATTAAAAAATAATAAATATTATAAGCAGTTGGCCTTTACAATTATTCTCCATTAGGCAAAATGTAGATGTGTAATGTGTGAGATCTCAGTTCGATTTGTTATAGACGACTAGTGTTGTATATGGTGTTCCTTTCTGATCTATTTTTAATTAAATATTTGACCTCCATTGAACCGTTCACCGGTCGCTGACCTCTCAAGACATATGCGTTTATCCTTGGTCGGCAACGGCTTAATCGAACAATTTATGTTGCATCTGCGGCGGCTGCTTGAATGAGTGCTTATGACGATGGCCAAGAAAATTTCTATCAAAATTATCTGGTTACTTGTATGTTTATTGTGTATGTTCATTTTAAGTTAAAAATTTGATTAAAATCTAGTAACTGCTAAACATTGTGAATCTGTGCGAATGACTGTACCAACACAAACCTCTTTTGGTTTAATGGTACTGTACCTACTATAAACTGTATGTAAAATTTTTATTAAATAAAATAAAAAAATAAATAAAAAACTGAGTCTTAATGTCTCGAAAGTGGATTAGATACGTACGTAACTGAAATCGGCAGATTGCTTGAGACCTTGCATTAAGACGATAATTAAACTAGTCGTACGCATATAAGATCTCGCGCCTGCTTTTCGCCTAATAGAGAAAAAGTTTCGAGGTTAATTTGCTTATTACTTTTTTTCTGGCTAGTATTTTTTTATTTGATACAACGGATATTTTATGTAAGTTTCAGTTTTATATTTGAAGCCGTTTTTAGACAGACCCAGTTGACAAACAGAGGCAGAGACAGTTGTACCTATTTGTTTCATTCCCTAAGGATATTTGTGCTTCTAGTTCTGGGTGTAATGTATGTGTGATGTATATGTTTCCGGCATCCACGACACAAGCCATCGATCTTAGTGTGGGTCTGTAAGAGTGGAAGCGTTTATATTTATGTTAATTGTCCGATTCAGTTTGTAAATTGTTTTTTAGTCACTATCGTACGCAGCACCAAAAAGTTCCTAGGTAACAAACTAGATGGCAGCACAGGAAAAATTAGATCGCGCAAGCGTTTCGTTTGTGGATCCTATGTACTAAATTTGGTGCAAAAATTTATTTGTTGGCATTGATATTGCAAGTTCATTAAAACTGTACTGTAATTAGTAAACAGTCTTTCATTTTGAACCATCTCGCAATTAGACGGACTTTAGGCCAGAATTAATTTGTTCGCAGGCGGTGTCTATGACACAGTTTTAATTTGAAGGTTCATTTATTCTCACGTATTAAATATCTATGTCTACGATCTACCCACACCTTTGTTTAGGACATCTTATAACTCGGCTAATGTGAACAAAATGTTCAGTTTTATCATTCAACAAATCACAATGCATTAGACTCTCGGTCTATAGCGGAACGAGTGGGAAATAAAAAGTTCTAATCGTCACCACTGGGGACGAACGAAACTTTTTTTTCCCACTCGTACCCAGTGGGGACGATCGTGTGGGGACGACCGGGAATGAACCTGCAATATCAGTGACATTGTCTTAGAATTGTTATAAACAAGCTTATTAGTAATACCTTAAAAAAAATCATGGTCAAGATTTTATCGGTTGTAAATAATAAGGACTAAAACGTCATATAACCAGAAATCTTGTCAAGACAAAACAAACAAGCCCAAACTCGATGAGTTTATAATGTTTAGTTCAGAAGTTCCTATGTCCATCTTCCGTCTACTTCATTACACCAGCTCCATGGTATCATATCATTGTATTGTCACCGAAAATACATAAGTATACAAAATTTGAGCCCAATCGGACATCAAAGAGTGGGTCTAATATTTAGCTTGCAGGATTACAGACCGACAGATAACAGGACTGGTGAAAGTAAATAAAAACTTAACGAACTAAAATATTATAGAACTAGCAAGCTTGTCAAAACGTAAATAACAATGAAACAACAAAATATGTTCGTTAGAAAATACTATATTAATATGATAGACATGTGCATGTAGTACAATTGTATGACAGATAGAGTTTATTTTTAACAACTAAAACTAGATTATTCTCCATAAAGTATTCAACTATGTTAGGCTGAAACTAAGTAAAATAATACGTAAGAAAGGTTGATCGAAGTTCGTGCAATGAAAATTTTTTTCCATACAAAAATTTAAAATTATATTTTTTAAATATTTTTGACAACCCTATTAAATATTTTTGGTTACATCTGTGGCGCGTGACCTCGACCTTTGCCAAACTGTCAGAGAACTAGGTCTAAAGATTATGATGTGTAGAACGGTAGCTGATAAAACAGGGTTTCAAACGACATAACATTCTGTCTTTTGAACAATACATACCATGAAAATGTCGAAAGCAATGAAGTATAAAAAATGTATCCCGCAAGAAGGTCGTAACAACTGTGGTGCATGAACAATCACAGCGTAACTTTATTTTTATTAATAATAAAACGCAAGCATAGCGTAAAAAACCGACTTCACTGCTTTATCTTCGGAAACTTGATCAGATTTTATTTATTGCACACGCATTATTGACGATAACTCAAAAACTGGAGATCAGATCTTGATCAAATTTCAATGGGACCAAGTAGAAAGCAACATCAATCAAACAAAAATTTTTCAATATCGGTTTACGTGGAACGAAGTTATGAGGTAACAAACATTTAAAAAAATTATATATACAGTCGACTAGAGTACCTCCTCCTTTTTTGTGAAGTCCGTAAAAAACACAGACTTTTACTCGACGCTGTCAAAAAAGTTTACTGTTTGTACTTACGCAAAAACAAATTAACAAACTTTTCAATATACCGTCCGAATTTTCAGTTTCATGTCGTCGTAGAGCAACGAGACCTAGACCAATCGACGCAGAAAAAAAACCGATTATTACCTTATACTCAGTCTAGTTACGACCTCTTAAAGGGATAGGCTCTTGTTGTTTTCCCCCGTCGATATATAAATGGAAGATCGCATCAAGCAAAAAGATCATTTTGAATTTTCCTAGATTTTCTGCTATCTACGTGTCTACCAAAAACAAACGCCTCTTTGAATCCTTTAGTCTTGAAAGCTCTTCTAGGGGGAGGAAAGTGTGTAGTTGCTCTTAATAATTTGACTCTATCACCAAATCTTTCCTTTAATATTTGGTAGATATCTCTTGTTTCGCCATACTTAGTTGTTTCCCATGAAGTCGGACGGTCACAACCTTTATGACACACAGTGAGGTTTGATGAAGAAGCCACTGAATTGTGTGGTACTGTATTTTCATTGATATGTTTTGTTGTATTTGATGATGCTTCTGTTGTCGTTTCGTTAACATATTTTATTGTACTCGACATTGTTGGAGTTTCAGTTGTCGTCTCTGAAAGTTCTATTGTTGTTGGAGAAATTGTTGTCGTCGTCATTGGCTTTTCTGTTGTGGTGGTTGTTGTTGTGGTTGTAGCTGTCGTTGTTGGTTTTTCTGTTGTAGTGGTTGTTGTTGTTGTTGTGAGTTCTGTTGTAGTGGTTGTAGGTTGTGTTGTAGTAGTTGTCAGTTGCTTTGTAGTGGATGAAGTTGTTGCTGGAGATTTTGTTGTAGTAGTTGTAGGTTGTGTTGTAGTAGTTGTAGATTGTGTTGTAGTTGTTGTGGGTTGTGTTGTAGTAGTAGTTGAAGGTTGTGTAGTAGTAGTTGTAGATTGTGTTGTAGCAGTTATGGGTTGTGTTGTAGTTTCAGTTGTTGTCGGAGATGACATAGTAGTGGTAGTGGATGGTGTTACTATAGTTGACAACTCTGCTGTTATAGATCTTGAACATCGATGTTCTGTGGTTAGTATATTTGTTGACATATAGATATCTGTAGAAGGAAATGTTGCAGTTATGGTAGATTGTGTAGGTTCTGCTGTAGTTGTTGTAAGTTCTGTTGTAGTTGTAGTAGATTCTTTTGTTGTTGTTTTAAGTTCTGTAGTAGTTGTTGTTTGTTTTGTAGTAGTTGTAGTTGATTCGGTAGATGTTGACACAGGAGTGCTTGGTGCTGTCGTTGTAGTTATTTCGGTTGTAACGTTAATACCACAATTCACCATTTCAGTCTTTTTATAATCTGGAGAGGTAAAATTATTCCATCAATTTTTTTTCCGCCGTAAATTGACTAATACTTTGCGAGGTCACGACACAAGTCATCGAACTTGCTGTGAGTGAGCAAGCGTTTATGTTTTGTTTATGATTTAGTCCCATTCACATCATATCATATATAATAAAATGTATCTTCTAGGCAAGCATGTCACATCTTCAGCCGCATCATCGCTTTCTATCAGGTGAGATAGTGGTCAAATGCTTGCCTATTCCGCATAAAATAAAGTTGTTGTGTATTTGATTGTTGTGCTAGTGTTACTCTCAGATATAGGTTTTGTCGTAATCTTTTTTTCTTTTTATATATATGTATTAAATTCTATGCAGCTACTAAATAGAAAAATCCTAATCCTACCCTTCTTATATCTAATATTTTATAAGTTTGTGTGTGTGTGTGAATGTTTGTTACCGCGTATCTCCGTAACGAATAAACCGATTTTAATAAAGTTTTTAATGTAGATAGTTAAGATTCCGGAATAAAACATAGTCTACTTTTTAATTTAATTGACGCGGGCTTCACTGTGGGGCACGTCTTGTATTTTAATGAAATCGTAAATTTATAGTTTACCTTTTTCATTATCACAGTTATATTCATGTCTGTGGCATTCGTCGTCAAATCTTATAATATCCAAAGTATTTGCACTCTTTCCACATTCTTGAATCCAAGTGTGATTGCAAATATCGGCCATAAAACATTCAGAGGGTTCCTGCAAATTGTTTAAACATATTTGAGCCAGTTGAGTACTAAACTCTACAGTTGGTGGGGGAGTTCGGCTCACGCGAAGTTATTGGGTTCGATTCCCGATGGATACAGTTTTCTCCTTAAGTTCTGGGTGAGATTGTGTATGTGATTAGAATTTTTCCGGCACCCACGATACAAGTCTACAAACTTAGTGTAGGTTTGTGAGTGTGAAAGCGTTTATTGTATACAGTTAGATAAAACTTACCTCAGCAAAATGTTGGCTCGAAAACTTGTAAGCCATCCAGACTGAAAACATTAGATTGTATATTTAAACATAAAATTCACGTCCCTCTAACAAAAATATACTAAAAAATACCCTACGTAATAGTAAAAACCCTATCATAATTAATCAAGTAGATATCATAACACACCAACGTAAATCTGTTGGAATAATTTTGTCACATATCATATAATTTGGTCTTTTGCCTTATCATATAATTTGGTGCTTAACTTCAGTTGTAAAAGTAACAATAAAATAGCTGTGTTATATGTAACGCGTCGGGCGGATCATGTGCTAGTGGTGTAATAACACCACTAGCTAATCCGCCAGACGCGGCACTCCGGCTGCGTCCGTCGCTCAGTAAGCTAGTTGAGTCCAAAATGCAAAATCTCGGTCACCAACGTAAGGTAGCAAGCCTATTGGTATTCTATTGCTTACATTTTGGAGAGTGTGCTCAGGAGTTACATGATATAATTCCTCCATGCCCTTTTTACCATCAAACAACAAGACAAACTGACAAACGTCATCCGTTTGTGGTTGACATATCCAGTTCGCTCGAAGCGTTTCGCTTCTACGTTTATCATCCGTACAGACAAGGAGTGGAACTCATTGCCTGCGTCTTTGTTTCCTGAACAGTACAATCTGGGTGTCTTCAAGTCTAGAGTGAATAGGTACCTTCTAGGCAAGCATGTACCATCTTCGGCCGCATCGTCACTTTCCATCAAGTGAGATAGTGGTCAAATGCTTGCCTATTCAGCATTAAAAAAATCTTTTTATTTAGCAACAAAAGAGAAATATTAGTCGACTTGAGAACTTCTTACTACCATCGATATCTTTTTAAATATTGATAAAGTAAAATTAATATGAAAAAAGAACACCAGCGAAGTCTTATTATCAGTAAGTTTATTGGGAAGGAAATTCCCTGGACTACTGCGACCTGGCGGGTTGTTTGAATTAATTATAAAAAAAAGGTTTAAAAAGATTTTGGTTTTTTTTTAAAGATAGTGACCTAACATTGTTTTAATGGAGATTTAGCGATCCGGCTCAAAATCGATATCTGGAGATGCCCCCAGATATTGATTTTGATCCGGATCGGTTAACCTCGATTTGACATTGTTCGGCGGGGATCTTGAATTCGGGCACTCAACCCGCCGCACCCGAGGTGGTAGTAGCAGGGGTAAAAAATATCCCGTTCTACTATCAGTATAGACTTGGTATGGAAAATAAAGGTTCCTACTCCTAAGTAAGTATTATATATAGTAAGATTCCAAGGTTGTTTCTAATTTCTAACACTATAGTTTTTGCCAATAAAGAATTATCTTTTCTTATCTCATCTCATCTTATCGATATTTGAACTGTGGAATAATTTGCCACCCCCTCTGAGAACCAAAGTAAGTTGAAACAATTTAAAAAATAAAGTAAAATCGATATTTATAGCACAGAAAAATATAACCGTAAAACATTCTTAACATAATTACGAATGAATTACACATACTACAAACAGTGACACTCACATAAATTCACCTATAAACAAACACACATAGATACACATCCTCAAACTTTCTTGAAATTTTACTCTTTCTCTTGAAAACGGCTAATCTTAAATCATATAATAGTTTGCAATATATTTTATAACTGTAACATACAATTTTCTGCTCTACTCGATAGTATAGATGTGATTGTGAAAGCATTCATATATTTTTGTATATAATAATATGTAATTCGCTTGAATGGTTTTGACGCTAAATACCTTGACAGATGGACAGACATAGTATTCAACTATCCATGTCAACTTAAAGATCAATAAATATAAAAATGGTTAAGTATCAAGATTTGAAGAAAAGTAATGATACTATATGTATATGAACCCATATACTAAACTTAACGAAGTAACTTTTAATGGTTTTGTTTTGTTGTAACACTAATAGAGGCCAATATTTCTGTAATTGACAGAGTTTCTTGGACAAAACTGTTTTCTCATGTCCGGATTTCCGGTTGTCCTCTACAGGTCACATTTATTAAGAGCAGTTTCGATATTATTTAAAGTTATAGTAAAATTGTAAGTCTGTACATTAAAGATGTTGAAGAAAAACTAATGTAAGGGTTTATTAGAGCAACAGAAGCCAGAAGAATCACTTTTAGAATTCTTGTCTGTCTGAATGTTTGTACGCCCCTCACGCAAAAACTACTGCATGGAATTGAATGCTGTTTTCACCGATAGGTATTGCTACAATTTTAATCTATACACATAGTATTTAAATAAAATATAGGCTCCATTTTAACGCACTAACTTTCTTTCTGGATGTTTGTCCGCGCATCACACAAAAGCTACTGCATGGAATTGAATACTGGTTGACCTATGTATCGCTACAGGTCTAACTTTAAAGGTAAAATATAGACTCCATTTTACTGCTGAATATTTTTCATTTTTCTTATTCCCACTGCTTTCAATTGAATACAGCGCGGATCTCCAAAAATACTAAACACATTTTTATACGGTTTACAATGTCGATTAAACTTTGCCTGAAGTGATAAATAAACATTATTCCATTACAATTGATGTTGGAAAGAAAAGTTGTCATCATTAATAATTCATTGATATATATAGGATATATATCTTGCAAATATACGTATACGTACACCCCTACTTTCATTTTAAAACCTCTGTTCAATGATCACACATAATCGGGTAGTACTTAATATAATAAATGTGAAATTCTAGATTAATGTTTGTAGCTCAATCACGGCAAAACTACTGTACGGATTTGGATGAAATTTGGCACACCGCTAGTTTACTATCGGGGTTAACGCATGAGATGGGACTTTTTACCTATTACGCGGACGAAGTCGCGGGCAAAATATTATTGTCGATTCAGTTTTTCGATATTTTTAAAAATGGCTAAAACATATTTCAGCCGTTTCGAAAAATACACGAGCACTTCAGCTCACAGAGTCACTAGTAGGTTAAAGTATTGATTAATTTAAAGAGTATTTAAGGTATGTTGGTTTCATGTTGGAATGTATGGTCACCATCAATGAAATAACTGAATAAATTGTTGCATTTCATACGTAACAAAAAAGAAACTTAAAACAGTAACATACAATTTTATTCCAAAAATCCTGACTCTTCTTTAGTCGTCTTTTTCGGTACAAATCCTTTGATGATTTTATGCATAAATCTACCATTAATGAACACTGTTACATTCTTTAGT
This sequence comes from Lomographa bimaculata, assembly GCA_948107665.1. Classification (NCBI taxonomy): domain Eukaryota; kingdom Metazoa; phylum Arthropoda; class Insecta; order Lepidoptera; family Geometridae; genus Lomographa; species Lomographa bimaculata. Next base: position 6,489,528 of record OX403604.1, on the reverse strand, counting down.
ATCACAGTGGCCATGCGAGTTTTAAACTTTTTCTTTGTCTTAGCGGTAGTTGGTTTTTGTGTTTTCTTTTTAGTGGTACGAGTATATATCTGTTTCCGATTTAGAGAAGACTGCATGGATGTTGTTGGTATTTGCATTGAATGTGAGCATCGCTGTTTGTTCGCGCACCCTTTATTCACATTAACGTCTATTTTCGTTTCGGCACGCAGCATCAACATCCTCCTCTTGGCATCTGGTGTATGTCTTCTTTTGCCGTGAAGCATGTACGCCGGCAGATTCGGTATCGTCGTAGTTCGTAACATGGGCTTGGAATAATGATGATGCCGATGTTCGGTCTGTGAATTCATCGGGTCATATACTACCTTCCTATCTCGATCAAACCTGTAGTCACCCATTCTATAAAATTTTGGGGGCGTGGTTATGCATTCGCTGTATTGGAAGCAAATGGAGTAGTTAGTTATGGAGAATTCTGAAATTAATAGAAATTATTTTGTTTTTATAGCATAAGTCATGATAGGAAGAACTAAAGGGATGCTCTATTATTCTAACAGCTGAGCTAATCAAGCCATGCGACAAGTTATCGAAGAATTCGAAGAAATCATCTTTTCCTCACCTTTTCGTTGTCAGAGTTGTACTCCCACAGTTACAGAATATGTACGATTATTACTTAGCATCTTACATATTTTGTTGTCACAGGTGTACTCTTTTTTTTATGACAGATAGGTAAGCATTTGGCTGCTATCTCACCGGATGGAAAGTGACGAAGATGAAGCATAGTCACCTAGAAGATATCTATTCACTCTAGACTTGAAGATTCCCAGATGATACTGTTTGGGGAACAAGGACGCTAGCAGTGAGTTCCACTCCTTCGCTGTACGGATAATAAATGTAGAAGCGAAACGCTTCGAGTGGATATGAGGTATGTCGACCAAATATGGATGATGACGTTAGTTTGTTTGTCTTGTGGTCCGATTATGGAAAGAGCAAGGGGGGAAACAATTGGTGTAATTCGAGTGCACACTCTCCGAAATGCAAGCGGTAAAACACCGACAGGCTAGCTACCTTACGCCGATGACTGAGACTATGCAACTTGGACTCAACTAGCTTGTCAATCAGTTGCTAATGCGACCTTTGCTCGCCTATCAATAGAGTCAAGAGCATCAAGCTGGTACTTGGCTGATCCATCCCAAAGGTGGCTGCAGTACTCCATACAAGATCGGACTTGGACTTGATATAAATTAAGAAGCTGTCCAGGTGTGAAGTATATACTACCTGACCATTGCTAGGATGCCAGGTTTCTTAGCAGCTAGTTTTGCTCTAGATTCAACTTATGGGCTGAAGTTAAGGTTGGTAATCAGAGTTACGCCAAGCAGCTCGATAGTAAGTAATAGGTAGCTGAACATTTCAAAACGACGGGGCTAGATAGAAAGGCCTCCGTTTAGCGGTAAATAGACACGCCTGAGTTTTGGATGCATTAATCTTGTCCAAATGTCAAACCAAAGTGGGGTTTAGTAGTCTCAAGGTAATAATGGAGAGCAGAACTCGAATATTTTAGTGGTGCACTTGGAGCGAGAGGACGTGCAACCGCTGTAAAACCTACTTTCTGTATCTTTTTAATTTCATATTATGGTGAAGGTTGGGAACGGTTCGCGACACTACTTTTTTAGCCCATAGTCACACAGCATATCACTACAACAATAGGAATTAAAAACGGGAGACCCCGGGGACTCCCAAGCCCTCCCCTTAGAGTGTACATCGGGTTCTCTCTTACGGTCGCCAACCGGCACGATGGCGCACTCCCGGATTCAGCCAGCGCAGAACCGAGCCTTGGATCCTGCTGCTGATTCCAGATTTGACTACCCGATGCAGCGTGTTATATTGTCTACTGTGTGTTATATAGTCGGCTATCCGGTAGCGCAACTAAAACCAGTCCCTCCCTCCGTAACGGTAGCTCGGACATCACGGTGGAACGCTATACAGCTTGACATCATGGCTTTGTCCGAGGGGTGGTGGCTCGCACCCGAAGCCTACTACCACTTACATGGTTGCTCTTTAGCACCACCCAGGGTCCACGAATGGATCTAGGGCTAAATCCCACGGACGCGAGCAGCCCCCAACACTCCTATAATTATCGAGTAAGTACGGCTTAGTATCTCACCTTTCTTATTGTCACAGTTGTACTCCCACATATCGCATGGATCGATGAACAATCTCTTGTAATCCGTTTCATTTTCGATTCCACATTCTGGTATCCAGGTGTGGTTGCAAATGTCTGCAAGCACGCAGTAGCTCAAGGGCTGAGGACGTTCAATTGTTATTTACAAACGACAACCGTGACGGTTTCACACCTACTTGAACTAAGTTCGAAGACTAGTATCGCAGGTTCCAAAAACACTAACATTGCTAACAAGCGCTTGAAACATAGTAATGTTTCCAGTAAAGAAATTTAACATCTAATATATGTATCAGGGTAGCGCGACAATGCTTTGTTGAGCAGGATTTGTTCATAACTCTGTTGTACCTAATGGTCAAGCGTGACACTTACCATCAGAAGAGTTACTTGCTGGTCTCGTTGTCACTATACACATAATAGTATTATGGTAAACCCCTTTGGTTTGGTAGATTAATTAAATACCTTCGATACTTGCAATGTTCTGGGTGTGATTGTGTGTATGATGGCGGCACCCACGACACATAAGTCGCTGTAAATGTGTATATTTTATTAATGCAAGTTTCCTAACGGTGTGTTCCTCCACCGTATACATATTTCAAAATTAAGGTCATGAGATCAAATTATATCTTGATTCATTTTAATCTGGGACACTTGTACATAAATAGACTCGATAGAATATCGAGGACTAGTTAGGTTGAATGTACTCAATGTCTTATTACGTAGGTGTTGTTATTAATTTTCCTTTTTGCTTCGACCTTAGAAATTTCAAGTCCTGTCTAATAGCTAGCACTCGCCTTACATTCATTAATTTGTTGTTAAGTGTAAACAGCGGATTAAGTAGTAACTGTAATTCAATCTGTAACCCGTCGCGAACACTCTAAGATAAGTTTAACGATTGCTCTTAGACTATTTGTCCAATTTATATGCCGTAAAGGGCAAATTGTATCTACATGAACTAAGTCAATGAAATAGATTGTTTTGAATAGGATTCATATCGAATGCTTCAAAAAGAAACCAACAAAACAGAGACTGCTATTTTTCAGATTATTACACAGAATATACAATTATGCTGCTACTGACTTTTTTGTAAAGGAATGATGGCCAACATTTTTGCCGATCTTACGACTCAGCGTACGCCGATAAAGCAAATAACCAATTAGAAAATATTTCTCTGACAAATATTATTATTTGGAACTGAAAACTAACTTTTATCCGAATGAAACATAGCAAATGACACTCAGGGATAGTTTAGCTACCTATTAGTGAAAGAATTTTCAGTATCAGTAGTTTCAGAGATTACATTATACAAACAAACAAACTTTACCTCTTTATAACATTAGTATACAAAAAGTGTAAAATAAAAAAGTAAGTATCTTTTTACGCATTCAGGTTTTGTATTTTCACCGACTTCAAAAAGGAGGTACTCAATTTGACTGTACTTTTTTTTGTGTGTTACCTCAGAACTTCTTTCTGGGTGAACTGATTGTGATAATTTGGCTGGTGCTTTCCGTGTGGTTCCATTTAAATGGTATCAAGATCTGACTTGTAGTTTTTGAGTTATCCTCAATAATGCGTATTTAATTCATTTAATCTGATCAAAGGTTCCGAAGATAATGTGATGAAGCCGGTTTGTTTCAAATATTGCTTATATATGAGCTTTGAATATGCTTTGAAATGTCTCTTTTTGCCTTTATTTAATCGGTTGTTTATATATAAGACGCACAGTTTTTAGAGCTGATAAGTGACTTTGAAATTGACTCTATTCTGTCTAGTAGTTATGTGGAAAGATGGAAAGATCTGTTCTGACGGACGGACGGACGAACGAACGGACGAACGGACGGACAGTCGGATAAAGTGCTGAACTACCAAAGTGAACTAAGAGATCTCACTTCTCTTGGTCAACTCGAGAACGACGCAACGCGATGTCTTCGCACTTATTCCGAAGAAGGTTCCATAATCAAAATACTGACTATCTACTGAATAAGAAATAGTGGTGAAGTAGTGGTCTCACGGACTAACGTTACCATATCTATATTAATATTGTAAGGTAATCTAAGATAACGCAAAACAAGAGGCAAAATCTAAATTGAAAAATAATCCTACGCTCAATTGAGAAAACGGCTGCAAAGATTTTCATCAAACATAGCTAGCTAGTTCTTATGCACGAGGGTTTTCTTGTCACCTTTCAACAAAAATAAACTAAATTGATATTTGTACAGCCGTTTGGGAGCTACGATGCCACACTACTTGTAACGTTCTGTGGATGTCACAAACATATACACACTACAAACGTAAAACTACCCTCTTATTCATCAGAGGTTAATAAAATAGTAAATAATAAAATGGTATTATTACCCATACAAAATGTTCCCATGTTGAAAATGGACAAAAAACGGTGACTGAAAACAATATGAAAATAATATTACTTATCTTAAACATTACTTTTTAAGTTCACCTCATTTTTATAAACAAAATATATTTTATACCTTTATTTATGATGCAAATACTCATACATTTTCGCTAGGAAACTGTATGTGGTACGTACATTTTCATCCATCTTTCATCACAAAATTAGGTATGATTATTTTAATACTTTCACATTCACAGCCCCACACTTACTTCGAAGACTTGCATCGTGACTTGAAACATTCCCATCACACACAATCTCACCCAGAAGAACTAGTAACAAATTTCTTTAAGGGAGAAAACTTTGTTCCTCCGGGATCGAATTCGATACCCGCTGCATAGGAGGCAGACGCGCAACCCACTACGCCAGCGAGCAATTGAAGGCGTCTGCACCGAGTTTCACCAAAACATTTTTTTTTGTGTAAAGGTGACTTAATCGAGAATTTTCCAAGTCCCTTAGTACATTCTCGAAAGAGGCGCGCGCCCTGTACGCGCGCCGTGAGCGCTGTGTATTAAAGTCCCTTAGACTCTCGATCTAGTCAACTTTCATACAAAAAACTAAATAATAATCGGTCCTTCCGTTTCGGAGCTGCGATGCACCAGACACAACACAGATGCACACTCTAAACTTATAACACTCTTTTTATTCATCGAGAGTCATAAAACACAATTATAATTATGATTACCTTTATTTTCCATGAGGGGGGCGCCCTTTGACACGACTGTTGTTACATAGGAGATTTTCCGCTATGTTTCCAATCTATTCCGTGATGCTACAATTCTCAATAAGCTTCATTACAAACATTATATCAACACACATTTTTATTTTATTTTTCAAGGAAAAATTTTAATATCTATCCTTGGTATAAGAGTTGTAATTGTTGTATTAGCTCATTACTAACAAATTCCTAAATTCTACTTGTTTTACTTGATTTTTATTAGTAAATATTTACTTTCTGCTTTTGCTTTTCTTCTTTTTCATTTTCAGGAACGATTTTGCTCATCAGTTCTAACAATAGAAATCCTTTCTTAAAATAATTACTTCCCCAATTCCAAATCGAAGTTTCTGTCGTAGTGACCGCTACAGAATTTGTTTTTGTTACATCTTCATGTCCAAAATTTTTTGTGTCAATTTCTTTTGTTTCTATTGTTTCGTGCATTTCTTCGTATGATGTGCCTGTTAAAGCTGGCATTTCAATTTGCCTTGTAACATCTGTTGTAAATATCGTATTAGTGATTGCATCACTCTTGGTCACTGGTCTTGTAACTGTTTTTTGTGCAGTCATAACAGATTTAATTATTGTCATTAGTATGGACTGATTTTCTGCCGACTCATCGGATACTAAGTGTAATGTTTCACTTGTCGATATATTCGTTGCAGTAACAGCATCGGCAGTAGCTTGTTCTTCTGATACAAAATGATGTGGTACAGTAGTAGGTTTTGATAACGATGATATTTGAAATAATGTATACTGTTGTTTAGGTATTGTGTTGATTCTTAGTGCTAAACTGGATTTTGTTGAATTAATGGGAATTTGAAAATCATTCGATGAAGCAATGTATGTTATTTCAGTTGTATTAATGTTGTTCGATTTTGATGTAGTAGAATTCCAGTTATCGTCAATCGTCATTGTAATGTTTTTTGATCTCTCATTATCATAGTTTTTTCTCAAACCGAATTTTCTCGACTCAATATTTTTTCTAGATTTTGGTTTGGGAGTCTTTTTCTTTACTTTACTTTTTTTAGAATTTTTAGATCTCTTTGTAGATTTTGTTTTAGTCTTATTCATAACGGACTTATCATTTCTTTTTTTTGATTTCTTATGATTTTTTGTTGAGTTTCTTGATTTAACTTTTTTATTAGATTTAGATGTTTTAGATTTCGAATTTGAATTCTTTTGTTTCTTTGTTGAGTTTCTTGATTTAACTTTTTTATTAGATTTAGATGTTTTAGATTTCGAATTTGAATTCTTTTGTTTCTTTGTTGAGTTTTTAGTTTTTTTATTTTTCTTCTTGTTTTTTTCATGTTTTGTTTTTGATTTATTTTTTTTAGTAGATTTTGGTGTTTTTGATTTCGTTTTTCTTGGTTTTTTTTTCGTTGTTGAGTTTTTTGATTTATGTTTTTTAGTAGGTAGGTTTGATTTCGTACTCCTTTTTTTAGTTGTTGATTTTTTTGTGGGTATGTTCTTTTCTGATTTCAGTTTTTTTTTTGTTTTGGATTGGGAAATTTTTGTAGTAGACCTCTGTTTCGATGTAGTAGATTTATTATTTTTAGTAGTTGACCTTTTTGTTGTAGGTTTATCGGTAGATACTTTTATTTTTGACGTTGATTTATTCTTTTTTGTTGTAGATTTTGTTGTGCTTATGTTCTTTTCTGATTTCGGTTTTTTTGTTGTTTTGGATTGGGAAATTTTTGTAGTAGACCTCTGTTTCGATGAGGTAGATTTATTATTTTTAGTAGTTGACCTTTTTGTTGTGGGTTTATTGTTAGATACTTTTATTTTTGGCGTTGTTTTATTTGTTTTTATTGTAGATTTTGTTGTGCTTATGTTATTTTCTGATTTCGGTTTTTTTGTTGTTTTGAATTGGGAAATTTTTGTAGTAGACCTCTGTTTCGATGTGGTAGAATTATTATTTTTAGTAGTTGACCTTTTTGTTGTGGGTTTATTGGTAGATACGTTTATTTTTGACGTTGTTTTATTTGTTTTTGCGGTTGATTTTTTTGTGGTTATGTTATTTTCTGATTTTGGTTTTTTTGTTATTTTGGATTGGGAAATTTTTGTAGTAGACCTCTGTTTCGATGTAGTAGATTTATTATTTTTAGTAGTTGACCTTTTTGTTGTAGGTTTATCGGTAGATACTTTTATTTTTGACGTTGATTTATTCTTTTTTGTTGTAGATTTTGTTGTGCTTATGTTCTTTTCTGATTTCGGTTTTTTTGTTGTTTTGGATTGGGAAATTTTTGTAGTAGACCTCTGTTTCGATGAGGTAGATTTATTATTTTTAGTAGTTGACCTTTTTGTTGTGGGTTTATTGTTAGATACTTTTATTTTTGGCGTTGTTTTATTTGTTTTTGTTGTAGATTTTGTTGTGCTTATGTTATTTTCTGATTTCGGTTTTTTTGTTGTTTTGGATTGGGAAATTTTTGTAGTAGACCTCTGTTTCGATGTGGTAGAATTATTATTTTTAGTAGTTGACCTTTTTGTTGTGGGTTTATTGGTAGATACTTTTATTTTTGACGTTGTTTTATTTGTTTTTGCTGTTGATTTTTTTGTGGTTATGTTATTTTCTGATTTTGGTTTTTTTGTTATTTTGGATTGGGAAATTTTTGTAGTAGACCTCTGTTTCGATGTGGTAGATTTATTATTTTTAGTAGTTGACCTTTTTGTTGTAGGTTGATTGCTAGATACTTTTACTTTTGGCGTTGTTTTATTTGTTTTTGTTGTAGATTTTGTTGTGCTTATGCTATTTTCTGATTTTGGTTTTTTTGTTGTTTTGGATTGGGAAATTTTTGTAGTAGACCTCTGTTTCGATGAAATAGATTTATTATTTTTAGTAGTTGACCTTTTTGTTGTAGGTTGATTGGTAGATACTTTTATTTTTGACATTGTTTTATTTGTTTTTGTTGTTGATTTTGTTGTGTTTATGTTCTTTTCTGATTTAGTTTTTGTTGTTGTTTTGGATTGGGAATTTGTAGGAGGCCTCGGTTTCGATGTGGTAGAATTATTATTTTTAGTAGTTGACCTTTTTGTTGTAGGTTGATTGTTAGATACTTTTACTTTTGGCGTTGTTTTATTTGTTTTTGTTGTAGATTTTGTTGTGCTTATGTTCTTTTCTGATTTCGGTTTTTTTGTTGTTTTGGATTGGTAAATTTTTGTAGTAGGCCTCTGTTTTGATGTGGTAGAATTATTATTTTTAGTAGTTGACCTTTTTGTTGTAGGTTGATTGGTAGACACTTTTATTTTTGACGTTGTTTTATTTGTTGATTTTGTTGTGTTTATGTTCTTTTCTGATTTAGTTTTTGTTGTTGTTTTGGATTGGGAATTTGTAGGAGGCCTCTGTTTCGATGTGGTAGAATTATTATTTTTAGTAGTTGACCTTTTTGTTGTAGGTTGATTGGTAGATACGTTTATTTTTGACGTTGTTTTATTTGATTTTGGTGTAGATTTTATTGTGGTTATGTTATTTTCTGATTTCGGGTTTTTTGTTGTTTTGGATTGGGAATTTGTAGGAGGCCTCTGTTTCGATGTGGTAGAATTATTATTTTTAGTAGTTGACCTTTTTGTTGTAGGTTTATTGGTAGATACGTTTATTTTTGACGTTGTTTTATTTGTTTTTGGTGTAGATTTTGTTGTGTTAATGTTCTTTTCTGATTTCGGGTTTTTTGTTGTTTTGGATTGGGAATTTGTAGTAGATCTCTGTTTCGATGTGGTAGAATTATTATTTTTAGTAGTTGACCTTGTTGTAGGTTGATTGGTAGATACGTTTATTTTTGACGTTGTTTTATTTGATTTTGGTGTAGATTTTGTTGTGGTTATGTTCTTTTCTGATTTAGTTTTTGTTGTTGTTTTGGATTGGGAATTTGTAGGAGGCCTCTGTTTCGATATGGTAGAATTATTATTTTTAGTAGTTGACCTTTTTGTTGTAGGTTGATAGGTAGATACGTTTATTTTTGACGTTGTTTTATTTGTTTTTGGTGTAGATTTTGTTGTGTTAATGTTCTTTTCTGATTTAGTTTTTGTTGTTGTTTTGGATTGGGAATTAGTAGGAGGCCTCTGTTTCGATGTGGTAGAATTATTATTTTTAGTAGTTGACCTTTTTGTTGTAGGTTGATTGGTAGATACGTTTATTTTTGACGTTGTTTTATTTGTTTTTGGTGTAGATTTTGTTGTGTTAATGTTCTTTTCTGATTTCGGGTTTTTTGTTGTTTTGGATTGGGAATTTGTAGGAGGCCTCTGTTTCGATGTGGTAGAATTATTATTTTTAGTAGTCGACCTTTTTGTTGTAGGTTGATTGGTAGATACGTTTATTTTTGACGTTGTTTTATTTGATTTTGGTGTAGATTTTGTTGTGGTTATGTTATTTTCTGATTTCGGGTTTTTTGTTGTTTTGGATTGGTAATTTGTAGGAGGCCTCTGTTTCGATGTGGTAGAACTATTATTTTTAGTGATTGACCTTTTTGTTGTAGGTTGATTGGTAGATACGTTTATTTTCGACGTTGTTTTATTTGTTTTTGGTGTAGATTTTGTTGTGGTTATGTTTTTTTCTGATTTCGGGTTTTTTGTTGTTTTGGATTGGGAATTTGGAGTAGACCTCTGTTTCGATGTGGTAGAATTATTATTTTTAGTAGTTGACCTTTTTGTTGTAGGTTGATTGGTAGATACGTTTATTTTTGACGTAGTTGTAGATTTAGAAGTGTTCGAAGAGGACTCTTTGTTATTTTGTGATTTAGTTGTAGATTTAATATTTTTTGTTGTAGTTAGTGATGGTTTCAGAAATTCCGTTACATTCTTTATAGTGACTTTTTTTATGGTCAAACTTGAAATCTTAACTGTTGTAGTAGATATTACATTTGTATCCATTGTCAAAGAAGATGCTGCTACTGCTTTTACTGTTGATAATATTTGTGCGGCAATTGAGTCTGTTGTATTGGTATCATTGATTTTAAAGGGTGGAATTGTGAAATCAACTTCTTTTGCTGTTAAGTTTGTATCTTTGGGGCCAAATGTAGGCGGAATTGGAGTTGTATTTTCATGTTTATTCGAAAGCATTACTGCAGTGTTTTCTACTGTGTTAGGGGTCATTGTTATATTGAGATATGTGGTTGTGTTTGAAACAATAGATTCGGCATTATTCATTATGAGACTCATAGTTACATTTGAATTATTTGTAAAAACTAGAGGAGTAGTTTTATTAGCATCTTTTGAATATGGAGCTACGGCATTGCCTACATTGTGGCTCATATCAGAAGAAATAGGAGATTGAAATTCTTCCACAGAAATTAAAGACGAATTATAATTAATATAAGGTTCTGAAACTGAAGAAGCAGTGACATTTGTGACTATCATTGATTCAAAAGGTATAATTGCTATAGTATCTTTAGCAGACTTCAACGACGTTGCATTATATGTATCTATACTTGTCAAAGATGTAACTGGGTCGTTTTTAATTTCAGTATTTTTGGAAGATAGCATTACTGGGGAAGAAACCAAAGATATTACATCATTATCAACTATGTCTGGAAAAGGACTAATATTTTCAAAAGTATCTTTTATCATATTGTTAGATATCTCATTGAAATCTTCTGCAAACTTTGAAGAACGAGAATTATTTGCATCCATTAAATTGGGGACCGAAGAGTAATGTTCATCCTTTGTGTTAAAAGACATTGTCGCGTTAGAATGTTCTAAATAATCTGACGATGCTATAGTTTTATTGGTTGTGCCTACCGATAGTTCAAAAGACATTGTCATATTAAAATCGTGCAAAAAAGATGAGAACATGGTATCTTGTGTATCTGTAGATTTACCCGAAACAATGGTTAAAACGTCATTGGTTTCTTTGGTCGATTTGGAAGCAAGTGATGTTTCTGGATACATTTCCAAAAAAGAAGTTGTAAAGTTATTGATATCTGTGATTGGAACGGTAACATACTTTGTATCTTCTATAAACTCAGACGATATTGTCGCATTCGAAATTTTATCAGAGATTGATGATAAAGTTTTATTATTACTTTCATTTGGCCCCAAATTGAAGGAATTTGTTTTTTTTTCAATGATTGTCGTAATTTCTACATTTGAATTTTTTGTAGAATAAGATGAAATGTCATTGACATCATTTTTTGAATCGAGTAAAAGTGCGTCATTTGTATTATTTATTGATATTGGAATTGCAGTTGATTTTTCTAAAGAAACTAAATCATTCTTTGAATTAGCGACAATTGTTATTGTTTCGTTTGTGAATTTTATCAACTTAGAAGTTACTGTCGCATTAAAGTAATCTTCTGAAACTGAAAATATCGTTCCAAAGTTATCATCCTTCTCATCGTAATTATCAGTGACATGAGAATATTTTGTTATCTCCGGAGATATTGTCGCATTGGTATTTTCAAAAGAATTTAAAAATAAAGTTTCATTGGCACCTCGCGATGAATCGATGGATAAGATGTTATTTGTGTTTTTCGTTTTTGGATTAGACGTAATAGTTTTGGCATTATCCTCCTGGGAACTAGGGGTGATAATACTGTCATATATACCAATATCAACGTCTTTACTTGTCGATTTAAAAGTAAATGGTGGTATAGAATTTTCTACAGAATCCATAAAAACTGTTTTGTTTTTAGGATACATAGATATTGTAACATGGTTATTTATTACTGTGTGGATAGATATAGGCTCATAAATATCATTTGTCAACTCGGAAGGTAAAGTAGCATGAAAATCTTTTGAAGATAAAGTTTCCGTATTATTCTTCTTAGCACTTGGAGTAATAAGATCGTAATTTATATAATTTGTTGAACCAATGGTAAGTGAATCATTTATAGAGACCATGGCTATGGTTTTATTATTATATGCAGTTGAAGTAACAGATATTGTGTTATTGGCATCGTTTATTAACTTGGAATACGCGTTTGTGCTAGGATCTTCTGCGGAAACGAAAGTTTCAGTTACATTATCGCTATTTTTAAAAAAATTGTCTGAAAAAGGAACAATTAAAACATTTGTATAATTTGCTAATTCAGAAGGTGTTGCATAAGAATTATTTGCAAAAACCGTAGATATTGATACATCTGTTTTTACTATTGTGTTGAAAGAAAAAGTATCATTTTTACTGATTTTCAACTCGGAAGACATAATCGCATCTTCTGAAGATAAAGTTTTAGCATTATTCTTATTGGAACTAGGAGTAATAATATCGTTATTATTATCACTTGTTGAGCCAATAGCAAGTGAATTATTTTTAGTAACCATAGATATGGTATTATTATTATACGCAGATGAATTTGAAGATGTTGTAATAAAAGCATTATCTGTTAACTCAGAAGATACGATTTTAATAGATTCTTTTGTGAAAACTGAAGATAAAGTTTCGTTTTCGATATTTTTAGAATGATAGCTTGAATAAGGAGCAACATAAATATTTGTAACATTTGTGAATTTTGTACGAGGTGTTGCATTAGAACCTTTAGCAGAAACTATAGTTATTATTTCACCGTTATCTTCCGTTGAATTAAAGAAAATAGAATCGTTAGCTACGTTCGTGAGCTCCAAAGATATCATCGCATTAGAATCTGCTAAAGATACAGTTGCAGTGTTATTTTTCTTGGAACTAGGAGCAATAATGTTACTGTAGTTAGAAACTTTATTTGATCCAATAGTAACTGAATCGTTTGTAGAAACCATGGTTATGGTTTTATTACTATATGCAGTTGAAGTGGAAGAAATTGTGATACTAGCATCGTTTATTAACTTGGAATATGCGTTTGTGCTAGGAACTTCTGCTGAAACGAAAGTTTCAGTTACATTATCGCTATTTTTAAATAAATTGTTTGAAAAAGGAACAATTAAATCATTTGTATAATTTTCTAATTCAGAAGGTGTTGCATAAGAATTATTTGTAGAAACCGTAGACATTGATACATCTGTTTTTACTATTGTGTTGATAGAAATAGTATCATTTTTACTGATTTTCAACTCGGAAGACATAATCGCATCTTCTGAAGATAATGTTTCAGCATTATTCTTATAGGAACTAGGAGTGATAATATCGTTATTATTATCACTTGTTGAGCCAACAGCAAGTGAATCATTTTTAGTAAACAAAGATATGGTTTTATTTTTATATGCAGATGAATTTGAAGATGTTGTAATAAAAGCAAAATCTGTTAACTCAGAAGATAAGATTTCAATAGATTCTTTTGTGGAAACTGAAGATAAAGTTTCGTTTTCGTTATTTTTAGAATGATAGCCTGAATAAAGAGCAACATAAATATTTGTACTATTTGTGAATTTTGTACTAGGTGTTGCATTATAACCTTTAGCAGAAACTATAGTTATTATTTCACCGTTATCTTCCGTTGAATTAAAGAAAATAGAATCGTTAGCTACGTTCGTTAGCTCCAAAGATATCATCGCATTAGAATCTGCTGAAGATACAGTTGCAGTGTTATTTTTCTTGGAACTAGGAGCAATAATGTTACTGTAGTTAGAAACTTTATTTGATCCAATAGTAACTGAATCGTTTGTAGAAACCATGGTTATGGTTTTATTACTATATGCAGTTGAAGTGGAAGAAATTGTGATACTAGCATCGTTTATTAACTTGGAATATGCGTTTGTGCTAGGAACTTCTGCTGAAACGAAAGTTTCAGTTACATTATCGCTATTTTTAAATAAATTGTTTGAAAAAGGAACAATTAAATCATTTGTATAATTTTCTAATTCAGAAGGTGTTGCATAAGAATTATTTGTAGAAACCGTAGACATTGATACATCTGTTTTTACTATTGTGTTGATAGAAAAAGTATCATTTTTACTGATTTTCAACTCGGAAGACATAATCGCATCTTCTGAAGATAAAGTTTTAGCATAATTCTTATTGGAACTAGTAGTAATAATGTCGTTATTATTATCACTTGTTGAGCCAATAGCAAGTGAATTATTTTTAGTAACCATAGATATGGTATTATTATTATACGCAGATGAATTTGAAGATGTTGTAATAAAAGCATTATCTGTTAACTCAGAAGATAAGATTTCAATAGATTCTTTTGTGGAAACTGAAGATAAAGTTTCGTTTTCGTTATTTTTAGAATGATAGCTTGAATAAGGAGCAACATAAATATTTGTAACATTTGTGAAATTTGTACTAGGTGTTGCATTAGAACCTTTAGCAGAAATTATAGTTATTATTTCACCGTAATCTTCCGTTGAATTAAAGAAAATAGAATCGTTAGCTACGTTCGTGAGCTCCAAAGATATCATCGCATTAGAATCTGCTAAAGATACAGTTGCAGTGTTATTTTTCTTGGAACTAGGAGCAATAATGTTACTGTAGTTAGAAACTTTATTTGATCCAATAGTAACTGAATCGTTTGTATAAACCATGGTTATGGTTTTATTACTATATGCAGTTGAAGTGGAAGAAATTGTGATACTAGCATCGTTTATTAACTTGGAATATGCGTTTGTGCTAGGATCTTCTGCGGAAACGAAAGTTTTAGTTACATTATCGCTATTTTTAAAAAAAATGTCTGAAAAAGGAACAATTAAAACATTTGTATAATTTTCTAATTCAGAAGGTTTTGCATAAGAATTATTTGTAGAAACCGTAGATATTGATGCATCTGTTTTTACTATTGTGTTGTTAGAAAAAGTATCATTTTTACTGATTTTCAACTCAGAAGGCACAATCGCATGTTCTGAAGATAAAGTTTTAGCATTATTCTTATTGGAACTAGGAGTAATAATATCGTTATTATTATCACTTGTTGAGCCAATAGCAAGTGAATTATTTTTAGTAACCATAGATATGGTATTATTATTATACGCAGATGAATATGAAGATGTTATAATAAAAGCAAAATCTATTAACTCAGAAGATAAGATTTCAATAGATTCTTTTGTGGAAACTGAAGATAAAGTTTCGTTTTCGATATTTTTAGAATGATAGCCTGAATAAGGAGCAACATAAATATTTGTAACATTTGTGAATTTTGTACTAGGTGTTGCATTAGAACCTTTCGCAGAAACTTTAGTTATTATTTCACCGTTATCTTCCGTTGAATTAAACAAAATAGAATCGTTAGCTACGTTCGTGAGCTCCAAAGATATTATCGCATTCGAATCTTGTAAAATTACAGTTTCAGTGTTATTCTTCTTTGCGCTAGGAGTAATAATATCGTAATTTATATAATTAGTTGACTTAATGGTAATTGAATCATTTTCAGAAACCAAAGTTATGGTTTTATCAGTATATGTAGTTGAATTAGATGGAATTGCGGGATTGGCATTGTCTATTAACTCAGAATATGCGATTATGTAAGGATCTTCTGTGGAAACGGAAGATGAAGTTTCATTATCGTAATTTATAGACTGATAGTCTAAAATATGTACAATAACAACATTTGTATTATTTTTCAATACAGAAGAAAGTGTTGCATTAGAATTATTTTTAGAAAATTTAGACATAGTTAGATCATTATTAGTGCTGATAGAAATAGTATCGTTATTATCGTTTGTCAGTTCAGAAGGTATTATAGCATTAGAATTTTCTGAAGATATAGTTTCAGTTTTATTGTTATTGGAACTAGGAGTGATTATATCGTAATTTGTTACATTTCTTGACCCAATTGTAACTGAATCATTTTCAGAAACCGAAAATGTCATTTTAATATGACTATATGCAGTTGAATTGGAACTGATTGCAATATTGGCATTGTCTATTAACTCAGAATATGCGATTATGTTAGGATCTTCGGGGAAAACAGAATGTGAAGTTACATTATCGTTATTTAAAAACATATTGTCTGAAAAAGAACCAGTATACTCACTTGTAATATTAGTGAATTCTGTACTAAGTGTTGCATTTGAACCTTTTGCAGAATCTATAGATATTATTTTATCGTTATCTTCTGTTGAATAAAAAAAAATAGATCCGTTAGTTACATTTGCAACCTCAGAAGATATACTCGCATTTAAATCTCCTTTTAAAACTAGAGGTAAAGTTTTAGCTCTATCTTCCTTGTCACTAGACGTAATAATATTATTATTTGTATCAATTGTCAATTTTGAAGTTAGTGTTGTATAATAATCGTCTGCAGAAACCATGGTTTTTATTTTATTTTTAGTCGAATTGGAAGAAATTGTGTTATTAACATAGTCTTTTAATTCAGAATTTGTAACCCATGTAGAATCATCTGCGGGTACTAAAGATGATTTCTTTTTAACATCTTCTTTGTGATTAGAAGTAATACCATTATCAATTATATCATATGTTAATTTAGAATTAAATGCTGCAATAGAATTTTCTGTGGAAACCGTAGATTTTGTTGCATCTTTATCTACTATAGAATTAGAAGAAGTAGTATAATTGACATCCTTTGTCAAATCTAAAATGATTGTTTCATCAGAATATACGCTGTTTGTTGAAGCTAAAATGTTTCTTTTATCTTCTATTATATCAAGAGTGATTGTGTTATGTTTTTCTTTTTTCAATTCTGAGGTAATTGTTGATGTAGAATACTCTTTCGAAATTAAGTATATAGTTTCATTGTTGTCTTCCTTTGTATTGCGATCAATAATATAATTAGTATCGTATGTCACATTATAATATTTTGTGAATACAATAGGTAAGTTTTTATTATCAGTTTTTATTGAATCATTAGCATGCTGTGTATCGTCTATCAACTTAGAAGATACTATTACACTAGAAGCTTCAGTAAAGGCAAAATTTGAAATTTCAGTGTTATTTTTCATTTCATTATTATCCTTTGAATTGGGTCCAATGTTGTTATTTATAACTTTTGTCAATTCAGAAGACAAAGTTGAATTTTTTATTACTGCAGAAATTAAATTTTTATTTGTTTGGTAATTAGTTTTAGCAGAGTTAGCAGATATAATTTCATCACTATCTCTTGATGACATTGGGGTTATATGTTCATCAACATCTTTCGTTGGATTAGTTTGTTTCGAATATTTTTTAGTGACTATGAATAAACTTGATTTAGGAAAATTTGTTGTTTTATATATGGGATAAGATATATGAGGTGATACCGATGTGGTTTCTTGTTTTCCATTTACTGATTTTGTTCCAGACAAAACTCCTGTTGTAATAAGAAACGTTTTCATACTGGTATCTTCTGTTATTATTGGTGTTGTAACAGAAGCTACCAGTAAAACAACATTATCTATAGTTTTCTTCCCCGCATCTTTCTTGGTTTCTGCATCCGCATCTCTCTTGGTTTCTGCATCCGCATCTCTCTTGGTTTCTGCATCCGCATCTTTCTTGGTTTCTGTATCCGTATCTTCTTTTGTAGTTAGGAATGGTGATATTTTTAAATTTGACTCGTTTGAGACATTGGGAAATGATACGTTCGATTTAGAAGTCATTGTGAAATCAGAAATTGATTTAGTATTTTCAGCCTTTGAAGTAAAATTTGCTAATGGAAACAAGTTAATATTGATTGCAATCTGAATATGAAATGGAGATGTTACCGGTTTTTCATAGTTTGATTGAGTGGTTACTTCTTTTAATAATTGAGATGTGGTTTCTTTAGTTGTTGTAATTTTTGGAATTGTTGATATAGTCGGTGTTGTTGTAATATCAGCTTTATCTGTAGTAGATATAACTGTCATATTAGTAAATAAATGCTTAAAGCTTGAGACTAACTTAGGACGTTTAGTTCTTGAACAATTTAGATTTTTAACAAATGAAAGCATTGTTGTTGTAGTATTAGTAGATATGTTATTTGTAGTTTTTGTAGGTTCTGTAATGAATGTTGTAGGTTTTATTGAACTTATTGTTGTTGCTAATGTGGTAGATTCCTTAGTAACCGAAAGAACAGTAGTAGAGTCAATTTGTGATGGAAGTATCTGATTTTGTTTTTGTTTAACTCTTGAACAGTTATGATTGACGCTTTTAATGTTTGCTGATGAGGCATGTGTGAGCTTATTATTATTAATTAAATGAGTTGTAATAATTGTTGTATGTTCTTCAATTGTGGTTTTTGTGATGGTAGTCGTTGTTGTAGGTATAGTATTTGTAGGTTTGGTAGTCGTTATAAGTGAGGTAGTTGGTTGTATCGATTTATTTTTTTGACATTCAGCATGTTCAGCTTTGTCATATCCTGAAAAATATATAGGAATTTATAACTTGAACCTATGAATATAAAAAAGCTTATAATACATATGATTTTGCGCAACAACAGATGTAGGTAAGTGTGAAGAGCCTAAAATAACTATATCAATTTAATACAGAATAATATAACTAAAGATTGTTATGAGTATTGTAAATTATGTTTATATTTTAAGTTAGTAAGTTCTAGCACGGGATTATTATATGTTACTGTCATTTTTAATAAATGTCGCTTACCTTTTTTGTGGTCACAATTATATTCATGTCTGTCGCAGCTATCGTGAAACAGTCTAAAGTCCAGATATATTTTATCTTGTCCGCACTCTGGGATCCAAGTATGGTTGCAAGTTTTGGCAATATCACATTCGTCTGGTTGCTAAAAAAATATTTTTAGTAATACCCTTATTTTTATAACTGTTTGCTTTATTCATCCTCCGTAAATTCTCAGTTCTCAGACTGACTGAAAACTTATTTCACAAAATTTGTAATTGCTCGTCAGAATATCTTCGAAAGGGACAGTCTAAAATTCGCTCTGTGTTTTAAAATGCAGAAAGTGAACGTTGGCAGCGTAGTGGGCTAGCAGTCGATTTTACAGTTTTCTTTGCCTTTGTTACCAACTATACTACTAACACAGAATAAATAATATAGAGTACTCCGTACACGAAAGTTTAACATAGGTGCATGTGAAGGAGTATGCGAAAGTGTAAAAGTAAATATGATACGATTTATTTGACGAACAGTACACAACATTTTTGTTGTAGAGTTTTATTATGTATGTCAGGATTAATTAAATTTTTAATTTAGAATAATGACTTAGGTAAACAAACATTTTGATTGCCAATTGACGATTAATTACTTCTTGTACATAGCTCCTTTATTATAATTGGGGGTTCCTGCCTCGCTCGTCCCACTATCTTGTCCCACATTCCAAACAATTCCTCGTTCGTCCCACTTGAGTTTTCCCACATTCCCGACAAATTCATAGTACAGTTGACAATAAATTGAAATATAAGATACAACTAGTTGTCAAATGTCTTTCATCTATACTGTATTTTACGTTTTATTGTACTTATTATTGACTAGCTGAGCCACGGGGACCCGTGGTTATTTCTTAACAGTTATTAAGCTATTGCATAGCTTCTATCGCGGGCCTTGAGCGTGGAGACCTAATCCAGAAATTCCGTAACGAAAAAACCTAACACCCCCACTCTAGCGACTTCACAAAGAAAAATGAAACTGAAAAATAAAAAATGCTATGCAATAGCTTTACCGCGGCAGTCCCCGAGTGCCACACGTCTTTTTTTTTCCTTCTTTTTTGGTCCGGGACACTGTTTTTTTATACATACCTTATCCTGGCAATTACGAACACAATAAATAAAAAAATCAGCCAAATAGAGCTATTTTCGGGTTGAATGTATGAATGTATTGTTGTTATTGTACATTTTGTAATATTGTTATAAGAACAGCAGCACATATAAATTGTGTAGGGTCGTTAAAAATATTATTTTCAGATATAGACTTTTGTAATACTTGATCAGTTATAATTGACATGCCTAATGATGACTTAAGTGTAGTTGCAAATGAAGTATTATTTGTAGAACCTTTAGGTTTAACTGTTTTATTATTGTATGTTCTGTGATTGTTGTTGTTGGTGAAGTAGACGTTAGTATGTTAATAATTGCAGATATAGTATTTGTAAGTTCGGTAGTTGTTAAATATGTAGAAGTTGGTTGTACCGATGTAGTTGAGGTTGTTCCACATTCCGTAATTTCAACTTCGACGTATTCTAAAAATATAAATTGATGTAGTTAGTACATATCCGTCGATCCGTACTATTATATTATCTAATATTTTTAGTTTTTTCAGCGTTGGACGTCCAGCGGCAAGATGGTTTGACGACATAGAATTAATATATTTTTTTTTATAAACGCTTTCACACTCACAGCCCCACACTAAGTTCAATGACTTGTGTCGTGGGTGCCGGAAACATTCACATCACACACACAATCACAACCAGAACCAGAAACACAAATTTTCCTTGGGGAGAAAACTTGTGTTCCCGCCGAGAATCGAACCCGATACCCCTGCTTAGAAGGCGACAATTGTGACATTATTTAATGAAATTCAATTTCTTAAGTAATGTAATAATGTATAATTTTATAGAATTGAAATGTTTAAAATTTGCACGCCGTGACACGGCAAAATGTATCTGGTACTAAACTAACAATTTCCATCTACACCGTAGGTTAATACTAACCTATATTTTAAGCGAATAAATGATTATGATTATGACGGTATCGTTAAGATTGCGGGTCGAAAAGACTAGCACTGGTCCGACAGGTCCGAAGCAGAACATGAGAGAGGTCTATACCCAGCAGTGCAGTAAAAAGGGCTGTGGATGATGAATATCTATTAGCTCACATTCTTCGTTAAGAACATTTCAGTCAATTTCAATGGTAAATCTGACCTGTACCTAAACTGTAATTGAATTTACTACTGGATTATTTGTGTCTTGTCGCTTACTCTTTTTGTAGTCACAGTTATATTCATGTCTGTCGCAGCTATCGAAAAATAGTCTTAAATCCAAATTAGATTTTTCTTTTCCGCACACTGGAATCCAAGTATGGTTGCATGATTTGGCAAAAACACATTCATCTCGTTCCTAAAAAACATGTATTAGTTAGTATTAATACATCGATGCCGAAATGCAACATGTCAAAGATGTGCTTGAAAATAATGGCTATAGCTGGCATAAATGCAGCATACAAAAAAAAACAAGGAAAAGATCGGTCTTTTCCTGACAGGGTTGGATACTACTGAAAAAATACGCCCTCACAACTACGAAGAGTGCTAATGTCGCCGAAGGTCAAGGAACCCTAGAGTGGTCCGGGAGTATACAGGATACCTTATGACTGCGGTGATAAATCCACCAGAATAGCAGTGCATACTAAGAGCGTCAGGAACCTGGATACAGTAGATAGGTTTCGGACTGTGACAACTCAGACTCCAAACCAGCGACTGGACTGCGGCAGGACGCATAGTTAGGACGCGTAGTTATCAGTTTCGAAAATGTTAGAGAGAAAAGTTAAATTTAAAATGTGTTAAATTTAAAATGTGTTAAATTTAAAATGTAGTAAAATTTAAAAACTTACCGGAATATAATGCTGTATTGTATTAGTAGTCATAACAACTGAAAGTTTGATATTCATAAATAACAACATATTTTTTTAATTAATTCATATATGTATTAATACAATGTATTGGCTTACCTATCAAAGCACTAACTATGCATTTTATGTTATGAATCATTAGTATAAAAAATTATATATGTATATTTATTTGAATGTCAACACACATGACTGAGTCCTGGAGATATTCGCATTTCTAAAAAAAAAACAGGGTATGTCATAAAGACACAAGATAGTAGTGAAACTTTTGTATTACAGGGAAACATTTTAATTTTTCATCCCATTGTTTACCCCCACTTTGCGTCATACAAAAAGGTTGCACATAGAATTTCAAAGATCTCCCATAAAAAGTTTCACTTCAATAATAAGTTCGTTCGGGTTCCAAATATTTTAAGAAAAAAAATTGTGACAAGCTAGCGAAGTTATTTTGACAATGCGGTCGAAAATGGAACACGCTTGCTCAGTAAATACCTATTCACTCTCTTCTTGAACAACCCCATGTTATACTTTTCGGGAAACAAAAAACGACAAGTCTATTTCAGTATGATATCTGACCCCTTATTGAGTATCTTTGTTGCGAGCAATTTCTATTTAAATTAAGCAAAAATTAACCTTATTTCTTCGTAGTTTTGTCATTTTTGAAAGCGTTCGCAACATAGATAGGTTATAGAGTGTCAGTTTCCGTGGCTAACTTGATCCTGCTTTTAGGTTCAACCAATTAGTTTGAACTTCGAGAATTGATTTTCACAATGATTACATGTATCACTATAGGAATTTATTTTGGAATAATGTTTTCAATATAAATCTTATATACATTGAATATGTACAACTACTGCAAGTGTCTGTACACGATAGCTTGTTACGCCGTTTTGAGTTAGCAATTGAAACAACAGTTATTAATTTTAATTACCGTCTCAAACAATTTGCCGATCGTTAAAAGAGAACCGACAAGTGCGAGTCCGATTTGCATAACGACTAACTTGTTGGTTTTTTTTTTATTATACTCACAGCCCTTTCCTAGTTCGATTACTTTTATCGTGTGTAGCCGAAAACATTACACACAATCGCACACAGAACCAGGAACATAAGTTTTCCTTGAGGAGAATACTTGTGTTCCCAGCGGGAATTTTGCTAGCTGGCCGCTTTCGTGTGATCGGCATACTCTGACTAAATAGTTAGACATAGGTGAATAATACCTCTCCTCTCACAATACTTCCATCATGGTTTCTGACTTTTTCTAGTTGCGAGGTCGTGATTTTTACTCTGGCAGCCCTTATGGACTTCCAGAAGAATTAGATGTTCCTTTGAAAGTCGTCAGATAACCTCCTACATATTCTTATTGAACACCCTCTTTCTTTCTTCTCACTACTTCTTTCGCCTGAAAGTGTTCTGTGTCAACGCCAGCACCGCGGTATACCCGAGTGTCTAGTACATTCTTTCTCAATCTTTCGTCCACTATGATATAATCAATCATACTTCTCAAGCTTCCTTCTTCTCTCGTGTACAAGTGGATCTTTTTATGATCAAGCATTGTGTTCGTTACCATAAGATTCCACTCCAAGTATACTTCAAGCAAACTTTTACATTTCTCATTCACTCTGTCATCGCCAAGCTTTCCCAGCACACTCTCATATCTGTCACGTTTCACTTCTACCCACCCATTAAAATAGCCTAGCATTAATATTCTTTCATTTTGTTTGCGTTTATGCAAAATTTATTTCATACTATCCCAAAACTCCTCGTTATAGCTTTTGAGGAAAGAATTGGACCCGCATCATTTGGGGCATACCCCTTGTACAAATAAGCGGGTCAAGCCTACTTTCAGCCTCATCCAGATAAGTTTTGAGCTCACACATTTAAAATCAGTCACACATTCATTCATTCTACCAGAAAGAATTACATCAACAACGCCCTGGCAGCCTCTGCTGCTTTCCGAAACTCCGGACCAATAGGCTATATATACAATAGGCTGCCATGCCTCGTGGTTTCGTCTTCTTTCCGCTTGAATCTCATTCACACAAAGAACATAAATCTGTCTTTCTTTCATCATCTCGCACACTTCTTCGATAATGGTACCGATTCTGTTGTCCAGAATTAGACTAAACTAGCCTAAAATTAGTTTTAGTCCTGCTTTAGTCCAAAACCTATTCAGAAAATGCAAGATTAGACTAAAATTAAGTTTGACAGGACTAAGTTAGTTTAGTTACTCTATTTAGTGAAAATGACCAAATTCTTATTCTGATGTACATGTTTTACGTAAAATTAAGACTAAAAATAGAAATTTTATACTCAAATTAGTCTGTATGAAAAAGATCTGGATTATTTTTAATGGGATCTTATACTTGAAAGAATAACACGTGCAATTAATGAAGCAAATAATATTACTGACCTACAAAGTCTATAATGGAGGAATATGTGATTGCGGCTCTTGTGAATACAATACAAAGGTAAATTACTTTGTAATCTCAAAAAATATTAAGTGCTTAAGGTTTTTTAATATATCATCGAAGCAGCCATAACATAGGTATTACAATTTTCAGAAACTATTGCGAAATAATTCGTTTGGAAACTTGCGGGTTCACTCCACTCCATTTAATGTGCCCGAAGAAAAGTTTAAAAAACTGTTTAGACTTCCCAAATCTGGAGCTACAAATTTAATAGAAACATTGAGCAATCGAGGCATCGTTTCGTTCTATTCATAAATGCTGGTAGCACTTTAACAATTCATTTTGGTTGCTGTCAAAATCAATTTTAGTTCTGTCATTTCAACTTTTAAATTAAGTTCAACGTAAAATCAGAATAGCGTTTAGGTATTCCTTGACTAAAATTAGTTTATTTTTAGTTTAGTTTAGGTTAGATAGATAGATAGATAGATAGATATACTCTTTATTGAACACCTTAATAAATAAATAACACAAATAGTAAAATTTTAACAGTACAGTTTTAGAAAAGTGTAACAATAGGCGGTCTTATCGCTGAAAGCGATCTCTTCCAGACAACCTTTGGATGGATAGGAATAACGCAAAATAATAGGACGTCGTTCATAAAAAGCTTATTCATAACGGTGCTTACGGATCTAATATATATATACATATACACATCAATTACAAATTTACATATACATAGGTACATATATACTATACAATAATAATATATATTTTATATAAACAATACACATATATACAAACAATACATTAGTCTATTTATTTTAAAGGAGAAAAAAAAAAAAAAAATTATAATAATAAAAGAAAGCAACGGAAACAGTATCAAAAACTTAGACAAATTAACGAAATAGATACAATATGATTTATAATTAAATATAGTGTGCCTTGACTTGATTCTTAAAAATATGAAGTGATTGTGCCCTTCTTATTTCAACTGGAAGATCATTCCACAGCCGAACAGCTTCGACAGTAAAAGATCTGTCATAAAAAGAGCTACTGTGTGGGGGAATCTTTAACTTAAGATTCTCTGATGACCTCAATGCTAGAGAGTTAGATTCGGTGAAAAATTGAAAGCGCTCGTGAAGGTAGCGGGGAGAAGTGGGATTAAAAAGAACATTATAGAGAAGGGAGAGGATATGAGCATTCCGACGAGCTCGGATGGGAAGCCACTTGAGCTTTGAACGAAATTCAGATACGTGATCATATTTCCGTAATCCAAATATGAACCGGATTGAAAAATTTTGGAGTCGCTCAAGTTTATTAAGCTGTTCTTCAGTAAGGTCTAAATAGCAGGCGTCAGCATAATCAATGATAGGATGAAGAAGAGACTGTGCAAGCGCAACTTTAGTAGCTGTAGGTAAAAAGTTCCGGAGTCGTCTTAACGATCCGGCAGCAGCATACATCTTACGGCTAACGGCCTCTAGCTGAGGGCCCCAAGACAAGCACTGATCAAAAATAACCCCTAGATTTTTAACAGTTTGACTGTATGGAATTTTGACTCCATTAAACACTACTTGTGGCAACGCTTGCCAATCAATCTTGCATATGGTCCTAGAGCTGCCAACAACTAAAACTTGTGTTTTTATTGGATTTATTTTTAGGCCGAAAGCGTCACTCCAAGCACTTATTGTTTGAAGGTCAGTGTTAATGGAGTCAACAGCTTTATCAAGGTTATTAAGAGGAGCTTGCGAATAGATCTGAAGATCGTCTGCATAAAGGTGGTAAGAAGAAGAAAGATTTTGAGATATAGAATTAATAAATATTGCAAAGAGTAAAGGAGATAGGACGCCGCCTTGCGGTACACCGACAGTCGTGTTACACCATGAAGAGACTTGAGACTCTCCTAAGCGAACTCGCTGACGGCGTCCGAAAAGGTAGCTATGAAACCAGTCGATCACCGTTGGAGATATGTTAAGCGAGCGGAGTATTGCAAGGAGAATATCAAAATCCACTGTATTAAACGCATTGCTAAAATCGAGCAGTGTTAATACAGTTAGCTGGCCATTTTCCATTCCGAATCGGATATCATCGGTGATTTTGATTAAGGCAGTTACTGTGCTATGACCAGGCCGAAACCCTGATTGTAGCGGATTCAAGAGATGATTTGAGACAAGGAAAGAATGAATTTGTTTGTGGACAAGACGCTCTAGGACTTTGGAGAGGAATGGAAGTATGGATATGGGTCGGTACTCAGAAAAGGATTGAGGATTGAGTTTCTTGGGAAGGGGAATGATTTGCGCTTCTTTCCACATCGATGGGAACGTCCCATTTGATATAGAGTGGTTAAAGATTAGGCATAGGATAGGAAGTATTATATCAAGGATCGGAATTATCATGTTTCGGCTGATACCATCGATTCCTACTGCATTTGAAGTGATAGAATGAATACTCAGCTTAACATCACAAGCGGTGAAAGAACTAAAAAGAAAAGAAGGGTGGTCAAGAATGGGTATAGAAGAAAGAGATTGTAATGTAGTCAGTTTATCAGCATCATTAATATTAGAAGAAGAGGAAAAATGTAAATTTAATGAATCAATATCCAAATCTTTGGGTATTGAATCCTGACGGGATTTGCCAATTCCAAGTGACCTTAGAAAAGTCCAAACCTTAGCTTGATCTTCGTTGTCAACAGATTTATGGATGTGGCGTCGTAGCGCATCCCTACACACCCTATTGCAGCGATTTCGAGACTGGTTATATTTTTCTTTATTTGCATCAGTGGGACTAATTTTGTACCTAGATTTCGCAGCAGATTTTTTGTGCATCAGTAGTTTTATATCATCACTGAGCCATGGCGCGGGCAAGTGTTTTATTTTAATACGGCGAAAAGGAGCATGAACATCATAAAGACGGGTTAAAATCGTATTAAAAATCGACACTTGTTCATCAGTAGATTCCGCTTCCACAACAGGCGTCCAATCAATTTCCTGAGCATCAGCGATGAAGGCCTGCAAATTCATGGCATTAAAGTTGCGCTGCAGAATAATAGTAGGCTTAGGTTTAGGAGGACGAACTTTATAGGACAAAAAGATTAAGTCGTGATATGAAAAAGCATCGGCAGATAACTGGCCGTGCTTAGCAACATGCACCAAAGATGTAACAATCATTAGATCAAGAAGGGATGGTGACGCATTTGGAAAGTTGTGGGTAGGATTGAGAGGAAGTATGTGCATGTTGCTTGAATTTATAATGGATTTTAGGTGGGAAGAGCGATAGTCATTTTTTAAGAGACAAGTATTAAAGTCGCCCATAATGATGGTGTGACTGTAAGAGGGTAGAAGATTTTCAAGGATATTTTCAAAGGAGGAAAAGAAATTTATACGTAAGGAAGGACAATAATAAACTCCAAGAAGAATTTTGGTGTGGGAAAGAAGAATTTCAATGAAAAGATGTTCACCGGCATTAGGGGGGGGTGGTTGCGCCGATACACTAACAACTGTATAGGGGATATGTGCTCGTAGATAAATCGCAACACCACCACCTCCACTGCCGGTTCGGTCATTTCTAATTAGACGAAAGCCAGGCAAAGGATAAAGAATTGATGAGAGAGAAGGCTTAAGCCACGATTCAGATACCAAAATACAAGATACATTTTTGTTGTCAAATGACGCCAACAAATCGGGAAAATGGGCCGGAATACTTTGAGCATTAATATGGACTACGTTGAAATTTTTCGGTACATCAGAGAATTCTGCATCCAGGCTATCAGAGAGTGAGGGTATGCTTACAAAGCTGTCAAAGCTACTGTTTTCCCCAGAAGAGGAAAATGACAGAAAAGTATCATTATCACTATTATCAGAAACAGACATAAATATATAACAATAAGTATTTATAAATATATATTAATATATTATATTATATAAAAATAAAAATAAACCTAACAATTACAGAACCACGTTGATCCACACCACCCGCCAGCTGTCGATAAGATTAATTTAGAGCGATTTTAACATGAGCTTTTTTAGTACCTACCAAACATATTATAAACCAGGTAATATTCATGGAACTGAGAGTTAGCATATTGTGGGATTTCTATGACTACAGCGAAAATACAATTGCATAAGTGACAAAGAGACAAATAAATAAAAGTTAAATTATCTTAGTTGCATTGCGCTAAAATAGTCCACGGTAGTATATTCATGGAACTAATAAATACCAGCTATTTGTAGTATTCACGCTATAACATGTCATAAATAATACTAGTTAGTATTAGATCCACGACTGTACTTCATATCCGTGTCAGTGTCAGACGTTATCTGTCAATGTCAATGTTTTGCTTACAAACAATTATTGTAAAAATAATATTAATATTAACTAAAAATGAGTGTAGGCACGCGAAAACAGTGTGAAATATCAGATTTGGAGGGTACAGTTAAAACAGCAAAATTAAATAGAACGAATCAAACAAAGAGGACAGTGAGCGCGGGAAATATGACAACACGGATACATTTACATGGATAAATTACAAGATCAATCAAATCTTTTTTGCCGCGACTTTGGCACGACGTGATTTTGGGACTGCATCGGGTTCGCTGGCGGCGACAGGCTTTATAGGCTTCAGATTTCGCTTCACTGCAGATTCTACCTCAAGCTTATTCAACTCGGCCATCGAGCTCACTTGGTGCCTAATACCGTCTGCGCCAAGCACATAAACGGAGGAGTCGCGTGTCCATGTCTGCTTCACACCAAACTTCTGCCGTGCAGCCATGAAGATGTCGTGGCGAGACTTAGTCAAAAACTCAGACAGAGTGATACCTGAGCCCTTGAGTTGGGTTTTGCCAGACCAAATTCTGCTCCGAATCGCCATATTCTTCAATTTGATGAGAATAGGTCTTGGCTTGTCATTTGAAGATAACTTACCCATCCTGTGACAACGGCTTATGTCACACAAGGTAAAGTCGGTCAGTTTCAGCTGCTCAACCATGACCTTTACTACCACTGCCTTAGTTTCTTCTTTCTTGTCTTCAGGAAGCCCGTGCAACAGGAGGATTTTACGACGACTATATACTTCAAGTTGGTCAGTCTTGCGATCAAGGAACTCAACTTGTGCTTGCAGGGCTTGCAGTGCAGATAGGACAAATGTCTGGAAGTTGGCAAACTCTGCTTCCAGACTTGGATTGCTGGATTGGCTTTTATGCAACTCCTTAGTAAACTCCTGCATCATCGAGTTAAACATCTGCTGCATTTGAGCTACAGAGTCCTTGATGTCTTCCATCTTGACAAAAGTGAGGTTATGTAGTTGGTGAAAAGTAAAGTGGTGAAATAGTGAAGAATACTTAGTGTGTTTGTAAGGAAAACGCTCTTGGGCAGGTACTGTGGCTCAAACTTTACTTACACATTAAAATTGTGGCACTATAACTGCTAATTTTAATTATTTTCAATTATTTATATAAGAGCACTATCAAAAGATAGTTTCAACTTGAACTACCCGCCCGAGTAATATTTTAGTTCGGTGCTCAACAGAATTAGCACCAATATCTTTAATTCTACCCCTAACATTCAACATAGCAAAGTGGCTATCCACAGCCCACTTTTCGCCCCCACGGGAAACGAGACATGACGGGTTGCGAACCACGTCACCGCCATCTAGGCTAGAAACGTTTTCTTTAATTCTTTGCATTGCGTTCCCACGAGTAGCTAGGGAAATAATTGTCCACCCAAGCAGAGCCCTGCTTACTTGGGTAAGGCTAGCCTTAGACTGGGGTCGCCCGGTCCCAGGGCATAGTGGCATGATAGTGACTAGACTCGCCTCTAGCCATGCAGCCATCGACTCGGCAACCACTGGCTTTGCGAAAAGGAAGAGAAAATGGATTAGATACGAATTAAACAGAATGAGGGAAAATTGGTAAATGGGATAGGAAAATCTGGGATGTAGGATGCTGCTCTCTCGGACGGATAAGGGGGAGAGAATAAAAGCTCGGGAGGCCGGGGTCGCTTACCCGTGTACTTTACTGCCATTGTTGGACAATACATATGGCCAAGTACTCCCTGGCCAAATGATCTATTAGTATGTTTAAAACATCACAAATGGACTGACTATTGCGAAAACAAGATTTTCCCAGACAAAGATGCAAAAAAAAAAAGAAACTCTGAACCAGATGGAAGTAGAGCATAACACATTGGATGTTTAGTTGGCGGTTCACCTGAATTTTTTTTTGTGTAATTACTTCCCTGATTATGCAGGCTATACCTATAAACATGTAGCAATATTATCATGTTCAAGCTCAACTGCGATGTGATGGAACCATTATGGAATTTGCTTTTTTTGCAATTCTTAATTACGAGTACATATGTTGTCTGAAAATTCCACCGCTTGTTCCACTTAACTATCTTCTGCTCACCGTCAAGCATCACCTAGAGCTGCACATTCATTGCACTGCGTTTGGTATTTTGCCTATGGTGAAAAGACACTTAGTGTACAAAAAGTTATTGACTAATAGTAATATTACATTTTAATTTTGTATGTTTTGCATAAAGTACGTGACCTGATCGAAAATTCGTAAGACGGAGGGAGAGTAGACCGCTGGCGCGGCGTAGAAGAGGATGTAATATCCCCCTCTCTTTCTACCGCGCGGCGAAGATGTATGCCTGCTCTTGCTGTTTACAACGTTAATGTTCAAGTTGTCACTTCTGCCGGCACTCCCGGAGTGCAACCCTAATGCAACATATATAGGCATTTACCTATACAAGAATTGCTCGTTTAAATGTAACGATACGATAACGAGTGTAAAATAAGTAGGTTAACTTTTTAAGCAGTCGGGTATTTTTTATGTTAACCTATAGTGTCCCACTGCTGGGCAAAGGTCTCCTCCTTTTTCTTCCACGCATCTCTATCTTGTGCCACTTCCCACCAGTCCTCCTGGAACAGTTATATCAAGGCGCCACCTTTTTCTTTTCTGGGTCTACCTGTATGACGTTTCCCGTCTTCAGGCAGCCATAGTGTGACAATTTTAACCCATCTTTCTGGATGCATACGGCTTACGCGACCCGCCCAATCCCATTTAAGAGAAGCAGTATTTTTTCCATCGTCTGCAATACTAGCGTATGGTTGTATTAGGAACTCGATCTAGCCGCTTGATGCCTGACACACTACGCTCTACAGCTCTTTGGCAAACCTTGAGTTTGGACTTCTGAGCCTCGGTCGATGACCAGGTTTGAGCACCGTAAGTTAGGATAGGCAGAATACACATGTCGACAAGTTAGCGCTTAAGTTTAACAGGAAGGTCACCCTTCATCAGCTGCTTCATGGACCAGTAACTCTTCCAGGCATTTAGAGTGACTTTGCTTTAAGTGCTTTATATACTTTATGTAAGTCAATGAAATGAATATTAATTAAATTTTATCGCAATATATTCAATACTACACCCCTCCCCTCCCTCCGGCGTTTCTACCCGCGGGCATTCCGAAATAAAAAGTAGCCTATGTGCTAACTCACATATCACATCAGCTTTCTCCATACCAAATTTCATCGAAATTGGTCCAGCCGTTTGAGCGTGAAGAAGTAACATACTTATATACAAACACACTCACAAAGTTTCGCCTTTATAATGTTAGTGTAAATTAGTGTGATACTAAAAAAACCGACAGAAAACTCCTCCGAAAAAGTGAACTTACTATTTATTTTGTTTTGTTTCGTTGATAATATTTTTATACAATGATTTCAATAAATTAAATATTAAATGTAAATGTTGTCCATTCACACCTGTTAGAACGATAGATGCTCGTAGCTGCCGGATCCGGAAACATTGCAAAGATTCGGTCACTGCATTAGCTTCATAATATTTCTCTTAGGGGCTTCAAATACAAAGCGCCCGTGGCACGCGGTCGAGCGACGCTGCGCTTCTCCCCGCATTGCCAACGTTTTGTATAGGCTCTAGTGTAACAAAATATACTAAGCGGATACGGCGCGAGAAAAGGGCGCATGGCGGGCGCCTTTGTCGCTTTGCATATCATGAAGCTATAGCTAATGTTGACAATTATATCTGCACGAGGTTATAATTATTTGTTATTGAAACGATTAAAAATTAAAAAAAAAAATATTTGGTAACGCGGCAAGCATTTTGGGAACTTTGCCGAACACTAAAGATCGTATAAACCATATTTAACCTTTCTTTTTATAACTTGTATCTTATTATGTATATCGATATTCTAATGACTTTTTTATGAAATTAAATTTTTGTCGATTGATAAGACAAGTGGGCATTCAAAAAAATCTTTGATAAATAAATAACACATGCTATGTGTTATTTATGTATAGTGTTATCTAGTTATTTATTTATTTATTTAAGGCTTAACAACTATTTCATCAAATAAACGAATAAAAAACTGGTGGCATTTTTTTTAGACCGGGTCGAACCGCAATGTGCTACAATTTTTGCCACATTTGTGTGTGTGAAGGGTAACGTGGTATCTGTATAAAAAATACAATATAATATACACTATAATTATATAACATACACTATATTTAATTTTAAAATATAAAAAGAAAAAAATAAAAAAATACTGAACTGATTTGAATCTTTGGTAGGTACAACTTAGCTATACTATAAGAGTCTAGAATAGACATCGATGTACCAATACATGGAAGGGATGATTTTCAAGGTCTGCGTTCCGGTCCACGTCGATAGTGTCCGCGCTCAATGCCCACGGAATATAGGTGACAAAAATGAAATAGTATAAGCGACAATCCCGCTTCGTTAAGGCCTTTCTTACGGGCTTGATATACAAATCGCATCCGGTCTGCGCCCACCACGCGCCCTGTACGCGCGCTCTATCCACTTTGTTTTTTTTGTTTTTTATGATAGATAGGCAAGCATTTTACCACTATCTCACCTGATGGGAAGTGAAGATGCGGCCGAAGATGTGACATGCTTGCCTAGAAGATACCTATTCACTCTAGACTTAAAGACACCCAGATTGTACTATTCGGGAAACAAAGACGCAGGCAATGAGTTCCACCGCTGTACCGCTGTTCCCTCGCTGTACGGATGATAAACGTAGAAGCAAAACGCTTCGAGCGAATAAAATTAAATAAAATTAAATTGTAGTAAGTATATTTTGTTACACTAGAGCCTATACAAAACGCGCCCTCCGCGAGCCTACCGCTCGGCCGCGCCTCCTGGCTGCTTTGTATATCAAGTCCCTTAGGCACCATATATTTTGTCGTCACAGTGCACGGGCCGCGCGCCGGGTCACTTTGTATATCAACTCGCTTAAGGTGAAAATAGCTCGACCGTCGCGTGAGCTGAAGCTGATGGTAGTTTTAGTTGTTGTAGGAGTTCCCGTAGTAGTGGTAGTGGTTGGTGTTGCTATAGACAACTCTGTAGATCTTGAACAATTATGTTCTGTGGTTAATATATTTGTTGACAAAGATATATCTGTAGAAATAAATGTGGTGGTTATGGTAGTATTTAAAGTAGATTGTGTTGGTTCTGCTGTAGTTGTTGTAAGTTCTGTTGTATTTGTCGTAGATTCTGTTGTTGTTTTAAGTTCTGTAGAAGTTGTTGTTGATTTTGTAGTGGTTGTAGTTGAATCGGTAGTAGTTGAAACTGAAGTGGTTGGTACTGTCGTTGTAGTTATTTCGGTTGTAACTTTGATATCGCACTTCATCATTTCAGTCTTTTCGTAATCTGGAGAGGTAAAATTATTCCTTCAATTTGTATTACCGTCGTAAATAGACTAATAAATTGCGAGATTTTGTATTTTTTTTGTTATGAGAAGAAGATATGAAATAGGATAATAACAGTAAGGGAATTGATATACAAGGCGTCCCTGGCGTGTACCCGCCGCGCGCTCTGTACGCGCGCCCTGTCCACTCTGTATATTTTGTTACACTAGAGCCTAAACACAGCACGGGAAGAAGCATTACGGGTGCGCTCCCGGTGCTATAGCCCTGGCCGCTTTGTATATAAAAACACTAATGCGCCATACATTTTATCATCAAAGCGCCAGGGCCGCGCGCCTCGGGCGCTTTGTTTATCAACTCCTTAACAGATATTTACAGAGTTGAGGCAGAATACTTAATCCAAAAAACTTACAAAGTTATACACGTACTTTTGAACTTACACAATTATGTGATGTGTAATAGTAATTAATATGTTATAGTAGTGAAGTAGCATAATGTAAATTAAGACATAATGTAAATAAAAATCATACAAAGTTGAAAGAGGTAATTTTCGCTTTCGCTCCAAACTAAAATTGTGACGAGGGCTTCTTCTTACCGACTTCAAAAAAGGAGGAGGTACTATGTTCGACTGTATGTTTTTTTTTTTGTAAGTTCACCGATTTCTCCCATTTGTGGAATCCGCGTATGTGGTAAGGAATTTCTAATCTTTATATATGTAATTAAAGTTTTGTACGTGTGTCTTTTGACTGCACTCCTCCTGGATCGATTTTGATGATTCTTTGTGTGGATTAAATAATGGTTTAGATTCGAGAATAAATGTTAGTTCACGACAAAACTTAAGCATAAAAATTAATTTCTCATGGACTAGAATACGTAACTCGAACTTGGTAACGTACTAGGCAAACATAAACATTAAGGAAGTTTTAATTTAGTCAAAAGGTTTTTGGTAAGACATTAAAGTACTAGGCAACCATAAACGTTAAAGAGGCCAAATACTTTTTTTCTTCACGTGGAGTTGTAACGCATGCCGGGTAGGTATAGCTAGTATTTTAATAAAAACGTCAATGTATACTTAACCTTTTTCATTATCACAGTTGTATTCATGTCTTTGGCATTCGTCGTCGAATTGTATCATATCCAAATCATTGGCACCCTTTCCACATTCTGAAATCCAAGTGTGATTGCAAGTCTCAGCCATAAAACATTCAGAGGGTACCTGCAAATTGTTTAAATATATTTAAGCCAGTTGAGGCTTGTTGGAACGAAGTTTGACGAAGTTGTTGGCGGAATTGGGTGGGCGTACGCCTATACGAGTGGGTATCGGGTTCGATTCCCAGTGGAAACACCTGTTTTCTCTTTAAGGTAAACGTATGTTCCTGGTTCTGGGTGCGACCGTGTGTGATGTAAAAGTTTCCGGCACCCACGACACAAGACATAAGGCTTAGTTTTTTTTTAAAAGTGATGAAAGATGGTGAAGATACGGCCAAAGATGTAACATGCTTGCCTAGAAGATACCTATTCACTCTAGACTTGAAGACTCCCAGATTGTACCGTTCAGGAAACAAAGATGCAGGCAATGAGTTCCACACCCTCGCTGTACGGATGATAAACGTAGAAGCAAAACGCTTCGAGCAAACCGGAGTGTGGGTCTGTGACTGTAAAAGCGTTTAATTACAATTGTAAGAGTACAGTTAGATACAACTTACCTCAACAAAATGTTGGCCCGAGAACTTGTAAGCCATCCAGACTGAAAACGGTAGATAGTATATTTATATATATATATTTACGTCTCTGTAACAAAAAAGTGCTAAAAAATACCCCACGTAATAATAAAAACCCTATCATAATTAATCAAGTAGATATCAAAACACACCAACGAAAATCGGTTGGAATAATTTTATCGCTGTATTTCTTGCCTTATCATATAATTCGGTGCTAAACCTTCAGCTGTAAAAGTAACAATAAAATTACTGTGTTGCATAACACCACTAGCTGGACCACCCGGCGCAGCTGCGTCGTGCTGCGTCCGTCACCTAGGTGGATACGTTGTATGTAGCCAAACAAAAAGAAATATACAGTCGACTTGAGAACCTCCAGTAGGAGGTTCTAACCATCTGGTAGTAACTATCGATGTCTGGGGTTGTTTGGATGAATCAGTCAATTGAATTTCATCGATCCGGCTCAGAATCGATATCTGGGGGCATTTGAGGATGCTGATCACAAATTCGGGCCCTCAACCAGGCGAGCATGCTGCACCCGAAGTATAGTAGCAGGAGTAAAAATGTATCCTGGTCTACTACAGGTATTGGTATTGGTACTGCCCTAGAGGTTTGTCAGCGAGCTATGGATCGCAGTATTCTGGGCGTGAAGCTCACAGATCGCATTCGTAATACCATACTGCGCTCCAAAATCCAAATCGCTGACGTGACACATAAGGCAGGTATGCTGAAGTGGGACTGGGCTGGACACGTCAGTCGTATGCCGGAGGAACTATGGGCCAAAACAATAACTTTATGGACCCTACAAAACAAACGACGCCGCGGCAGACCCAAAAGGAGGTGACGAGACGACCTTGACTTATATTTGAAGGAATGGTTTTCCGTAACACAAGATCGCAAGCAGTGGAGAGAGGGTAGGGAGGCCTTTGCCCTGCAGTGGGACACCGTAGGCTTATAATAATAACTATTGGTATAGTAAGACTTGGAATGGGAAAAAAAGGTTCCTACTCGTAAGTAAGTAGCATATACAGTAAGATTTCGAGGTTGTTTCAAATATCGACTGACGAAAAACGGAATAATTTACCACCCCGTTGAATTTACTACCTACCCTCTGAGAAATAAAGTAAGAAGAAAATGACAGCAAAATATAACCATAACCATTCTTGACATAAATCTAATATCTTTAAACGAGCAATTCTTGTAAATATATATATATATGTGTAAACAGGATCTCGGAAACGGCTCCAACGATTTTCATGAAAGTTCCAGGTCCGAGAAATGCTCGGTTCCCAAATTGCATGTGACAAACCTGCAGCCTAATTCTGTAAGTCAGCGTCATGGATGGGCGTCACGCCCATAGACAAATCTCAGCTGTTTTAGCCCACAGACTAAATAGCAATAAAACTACCGAAGAAAGGCTAGAACCCCTGTTACCTATCTCTGTTGCAAACGGTTTCAATACGAAATTGTTGAAAAGGTTTCAAGACAAAACTTCTAAGATATAAGGTTCATTTTTGCTTAATTTAATTAGAAACCGCGCGCAACATAGATACGTTGTAGGGGGGCAGCTGTACACAGACAAAATAGCAATAAACACCACCAAAGAATTACGTTTCATTTCACCCTATTTGTGGAATCGAGTTCCTAAAAGTAATTGTTGAACTCCTTGGAAATTAATAGCTTTAAATAAATAAGAACCGACTGAATTTATTAAAAATAACCAATCATTAAAAACACTAACATTTTAGCTTACCTCTCTTCAGCGATACGAAAATAATAAACTTAAAACGACTTTCATTTGTCATCATGACGAATATCTATTGTCTTATTGTTTTCAAAAATTAAAGGCTCAAGAGAAAATCGTGATTACATTATCTTTGAAAGCATAAATAAAAAAAACGAATGATTAAATTATTATAAACTGAATGTAAGGCCTGCATTTATTTAACATCAGCGAATTGTCTGATATCTTAAACTGTCCACGTAGTACTGAATATATGCTCTGTATTTCTGTATGTCACAGAGCATGGGATTGTGAACTCGCTTGCGTTTCTACTAGACGTAGCGCCTTAGCTGTAAATATGTTATAACTATTGTTCACCAAATCAACTGGTAAATTTCTTAAATCGCGAGCTCTACCACGAAAATAAATATACATGAAAAACGTAATTCATAGACAATTTCGCCACAAGTAACAGCGTGAGCAAATTTCATGCTCTGTGGTTTATGTATTGTATTCTCATTGTTTCATTCTTTCGTTTCGGTCGTTGAATCGGCTTGGTTTTTGACGCTATTATGTCATTGTTGACAGATTTTATGTCATTTTTGACAGGTGGTATGTCACTTTTGACATTTAATGACGCCCATCCATGATACAGAATACGGCAGCGGGTTTAAGAAACTATCAGCGCCATCTATTACGCCATGACCGATGTAAAAAACTATTTCTACTCGACACTAAATGGAGCTTTCTGAGCCTACAAATTCAAATACATTCTACCAAAAACAAAAAACCCAGCAAAGCTAGGTCATCCGGATATAATGAATTAATTACACATATTATATACACAGAGGGATGTGTAGCTTCGCTAAGGCTGTTCAATCTGTTCATGGACAATTGCTTGAAAGATTTGAACGAGAGTGCGCATGGGTTAAAAATGAATGATTTGACCATCAAATGCTTACTTTACGCCGATGATCAGGTTATTTTGGCTTCATCAGAGGAGGAGTTGCAGTTGATGGTCGATATTATGCATGGTGCCCTAAAAAGGTAGAGACATACGTTATTTGGGCTCTTTTTTTATATTTGATAGGCAAGCATTTGACCACTATCTCACCTGATGGAAAGTGATGATGCGGCCGAAGATGTAGCACGCTCGCCTAGAAGATACCTATTCTCTCTTTATATATTCTCTATTCTATTTGCTCTTACTTATTCTTAACTGCAGGCGTATTCTATATAAAGGATGGGCGTTAAAAACTGTCAAAAATGACATACCATCAGTCAAAAAAGACATAATAGCGTCAAAAACTAAGCCGATTCCACGACCGATACGAAGCGAAAGAATTAAACAAAGAGAATACAATACATAAACCATAGAGCATGAAATTTGCTCACGCCACTAGTGGCGAAATTGTCAATGAATTACTTTTCATGTATATACATGAAACGTATTTCATTGACAATTTCGCCAATATCTACCTATTAGGTAGATATTTTCGTGGTTTGGTGAACAATAGTTATAACATATTTACAGCTAAGGCGCTAGGTCTAGTAGAAAGCGAGCGAGTTCCCAATCCCATGCTCTGTGACAACAGAAATACAGAGCATATATTCAGTACTACGTGGACAGTTTAAGATATCAGACAGTTCGCTGATGGAAAATTAATGCAGGCCTTATATACAGTTTACAATAATTTAATAATTAGTTTTTTTTATATTTATACTATTTCAAAGATAATGTAATCACTCTTGACTGTTGACAAAATTCAGTCGGTTTTTAATTATTTCATACTATTTATTTCCAAGGCGTTCAACAATTACTCTTAGGAACACGATTCCACAAATATGGTGAAATGAAACGTAATTCTTCGGTGGTTTTTATTGCTATTTTGTCTGTGGACTAAAACAGCTGGCATATCTTCGGTGGTTTTTATTGCTATTTAGTCTGTGGGCTAAAACAGCTGAGATTTGTCTATGGGCGTTACGCTTATCCATGAAGCTGACTAGAATTAGGCTGCTGGTTTACCTATACGGATATACGTATCTTACGTTATTTATTGGTGGGAAGTTAATTGGTTTAAATGAAATCATGTAACAACAACTGTACAAATAAATCATTGCACAATCTTTATTAATTTTAAGGCCCAATTTTTATACTAAACAAAATACAATCTAATTTGTCACATAGAAAATTTACATTAATCATCTTCACCATCATTTATTGGTTTTGTGAAACTTTGACAGAAATTGTGATATTGTGTAGGAAATATTGCCTGCTGGCACAAATACTGCAAATCTTCATACTTTTCGCCGAAACAGGTAAAGGTCTATTATATGCTTCTTTCAGTACAATTTCGTCCGCAGCTATTCTTTTGCCTCTTCTTATAACTATAATAATTTTGGATTCCATGTCATCCAAATTGTACTCGAAGTATGTATGTTTTTTTGTCTAATTGGCTATCTATGTATATGTAATATCTTACAGCCACCTTATTTCAAGATATTCTTCTTTGGCATTCTCGACTAAGATTGTTTTCAATTCTTTAATATCTGTAAAGTCTTCCGTTTCCTTTTCATAGACATTGTACGGATGCTTACGAGAAGCTTTTCTTTTGATGGTATAAAAGCCGGAAAGGTGGAGTATTCATATGTTTTTCTTAGCCTGTTCAAGGGTAGCATGGATGTTACTAGCTTCTATTTCACATTTTCTAGAGTTGTTAATAAAGAAGGCGTCGTCGGTTCAAGATAAGACGCGTTTTCCAAAATTCTATTTTGTTCCAACCAGTAATTACCTGCAATATGCTGTTCCTGTGTAGATGGATGAAGGCAAGGTATGTTTTAAATCTCTTGCATCTTCAAGAGCATAAGACATGGTTTCATCATAGGTATCGAGAGTATTCTGAAAAAAAAACTCAATAGTTATGTTTATACGGCCTGAATCGATACTTGGTTGCCGTGTCGTAGGTATTAGAGACCACGAGAAGGTACTATGGTACTACAACCAGAACAGAGCACAAGGCTGCTACCGCTACTCAATCGGAGCGCTAGACAGGTTCAAAACTAGAATTCCTATATCCACGTCGTGGGTCGACGAGCTATTTCGTAAACGGCTGAACCTATTTTGATAAAACATGTCTGAACCACTTTTAGAAAACCTGCTTTCAAATAAAAAAAACCCGTATTCAAATCGGTTCACCCCTTTTAAGAGTTACGATGCTACAGACTAACACGTCAAACTGACACGTCAAACTGACACGTCGGAGATTAAAAAAATAAGTTAATAAAAGTTCAAAGAACTTAAGATTAGAAAATAGGAAAGGAAAATACCCCCTACGCTCTATCTGAAATATCGTCAATAATGCCTATTTTGTGGACTACTTGACGATGTTTTCGTTTAACCGACTTCAAAAGTTTAATGTTTTTTTTTTTATTTGAAAACTGGTGCATGTGGTTCCATTGAAATTATTGACGATAACTCAAAAACTAGTAGACAGATCTTGATCAAATTTAAATGAGACCACATGAAAAGCACCAGCTTTTAAATAAAAAAAATATCATCAAAATCGGCTTACAACGAAAGAAGTTATGAGGTAACACACATAAAAAAATACAGTCGAATTGAGATCCACATAGTTTGGGTTCTTTAGAAATAGCAAACCTGACTGAGGCAAGAAGCGCCTGGGAGATGGCAAGCCCAAATCGGTATTTAGGCATGCCATGAGATGGATCCTCACAGACACTCACGGATCGGCCGCTCTGTGAACTAGCACGGAAACATCTTTAAGATACGTGTCCTAGCGTCACAGAGCGTATTTGACTTCATTATATTCTCTATGGGATATATCTGTATGGGAGTCAGGGCTTTAGTTGTACGACATTTCCACCTGCTTGGCAGCTGCGATGCCACAAATACTCACACAGATACACACATACTTGTAATACTCTTTTTTTTTACGGGGGTCAAAAACACAATTATCTTTACCTTTATTTACCATGAGACGTCCCCTTAACACGACTGATGTTACATAGGAGATTTTCCGTGATGATATCAATCTATGATGTGATACAACAATTCTCAATAGCAGCTTAATTCCGAACATAACATTAAAACACACATTATCTTTGTTTTTCAAGGAAAAATAATATATATCCGAATTGCTATATGAGCCGTAGTTTTTGTATTAGCTTATTACTTATTCGTTAATTCTGCGTGTTTACTTCATTGTTATTAGTTAATGTTTACTTTCTGCTTTTCTTTTCTTCCTTTTCATTTTCAGGAACGTTTTTGTTCATCAGTTCTAACAATAGAAAACCTTTCTTAAAATAAT
Organism: Lomographa bimaculata; assembly: GCA_948107665.1. Taxonomy (NCBI): domain Eukaryota; kingdom Metazoa; phylum Arthropoda; class Insecta; order Lepidoptera; family Geometridae; genus Lomographa; species Lomographa bimaculata. Next base: position 6,448,069 of record OX403604.1, on the reverse strand, counting down.
TACTTCCCCAACTCCAAATCGAACTTTCTGTCGTAGTGACCGCTACAGTACTTTTTTTCGTTATATCATTATGGCCTAAAAGTTTAGTGTACATTTCTTTTGCATCTGTTGTTTCGTATATTTCTTTGTATGGTATGTCTGGCATTTCTATTTGCCTTGCAATATTTGTAAATATCGTATTAGTGATTGCATCACTCTTAGTCACTGGTCTTGGAACTGTTATTTCTGCAGTCATAACAGATTTAAAGATTGTCATTAGTATGGATTGATTTTCTGCCCACTCATGAGATATTGCGTGTAATGTTTCACTTATCAATATATTCTTTGCAGTAACAGCATTGGCAGTAGCTTGTTCTTCTGATACAAAATGATGTGGTACATTGTAGGTTTTGATAACGATGATATTTGAAATAATGTATACTGTTGTTTAGGTATTGTATTGATTTTTGGTGGAATCTATTTGGAAATCATTGAATGATTCAATGGATCTTATTTCAGTAGTAATTATGTTGTTCGATTTGAATGTAGAAGATATCAAAGTCTTAATTGTAATGTTTTTTGATCTCCATTATCATAGTTTCTTCTCAAACCCAATTTTCTCGACTCAAAACTTTTTCTAGATTTTAGTATGGAAGTATTATTTGTAACTGTATTTTTTAGAAGTTTTAAATGTTTCCGATTCGGTCGTAATAGATTTTTTTTAGTTGTTGGTTTTTTTGTTGTAAGCAATTTAGTAGTTTTAAATATTTTAGACTTAGTACTTTTTGTGGTACTAGGAGTAGATTCTTTTTTTTATGTATACATTTTTTGTTGTAATTGCTTTCAAATTTGACGTGTTAGAGTTATTTGTGTATTAAAAAAAATATTTATTTGTAACGGATTTACCATTTTTTGGTGGTTTTGATATATTAGACCTAAAACTTTTTGCAGTAATAACAGAAGATTCAGTTCTTTTAAGAAAAAAAATTTTTGTTGTTATTATTTTTGAATTTTTAGTGGTTTTGAAATTTGTCGTATTAGAGACATTTATATATTTTGTAGTAGATTTATTCGTATCGGCTTTAGTATTTTTTGGTGGTTTTGGTATATAAGACATGGAACTTTTTGTAGTTCTAGCAGTACCTAGATTTATGTTTTTTTGTTTTTGACTTTTAGTTGTATCTTTTTCAATAATTTTAGATGTTTTTGAATTCAAACTTGATATCTTGTTTATAGTTGTTAACGTTTTTGATGTAACTTTTTTTGTAGTAGATGTTTTCGGTTTGGAACTTGATTTCTTCTGTTACGTTGTTGAGTTTTTTGATTTACCTGTTTTTTTGGAGTTTTAGATAGTTTCGGTTTGGAAGTTGATTTCTTTTGTTTTGTGGTTGGGTTTTTATGATTTATCTATTTTAGAAGGTTTAGATGGTTTTGATTTCTTTCTTTGTTTTTTTCGTTTCGTTGTTGAGTTTTTTAATTTATGATTTTTAGTAGGTTTAGATGGTTTTGATTTCGTACTTGATTTCCTTTTTTTAGTTGTTAACTTTTTCGATAAAGCTTTTTTAGTAGATTTAGATGGTTTCGGTTTGGAGCTTGATTTCTTTTGTTTTGTGGTTGAGTTTTTTGACTTATCATTTTTAGAAGGTTTAGATTTCTTTCTTTGTTTTTTTCGTTTCGTTGTTGAGTTTTTTGATTTATGTTTTTTAGTTGGTTTTGATTTCGTACTTGATTTCCTTTTTTTAGTTGTTAACTTTTTCGATAAAGCTTTTTTAGTAGATTTAGATGGTTTCGGTTTGGAGCTTGATTTCTTTTGTTTTGTGGTTGAGTTTTTTGACTTATAATTTTTAGAAGGTTTAGATTTCTTTCTTTGTTTTTTTCGTTTCGTTGTTGAGTTTTTTGATTTATGTTTTTTAGTTGGTTTTGATTTCGTCCTTGATTTCCTTTTTTTAGTTGTTAACTTTTTCGATAAAGCTTTTTTAGTAGATTTAGATGGTTTCGGTTTGGAGCTTGATTTCTTTTGTTTTGTGGTTGAGTGTTTTGATTTATCTTTTTTAGAAGGTTTAGATGGTTTTGATTTCTTTCTTGATTTTTTTCGTTTCTTTGTTGAGTTTTTTGATTTATGTTTTTTAGTAGGTTTAGATGGTTTTGATTTCGTACTTGATTTCCTTTTTTTAGTTGTTAACTTTTTCGATAAAGCTTTTTTAGTAAATTTAGACGGTTTCGGTTTGGAGCTTGATTTCTTTTGTATTGTGGTAGAGTTTTTTGATTTATCTTTTTTAGAAGGTTTAGATGGTTTTGATTTCTTTCTTGATTTTTTTCGTTTCTTTGTTGAGTTTTTTGATTTATGTTTTTTAGTAGGTGTAGATTGTTTTGATTTCGTACTTGATTTCCTTTTTTTAGTTGTCAACTTTTTCGATAAAGCTTTTTTAGTAAATTTAAATGGTTTCGGTTTGGAGCTGGATTTCTTTTGTTTTGTGGTTGAGTTTTTTGATTTATCTTTTTTAGTAGGTTTAGATGGTTTTGATTTCGTACTTGATTTCCTTTTTTTAGTTGTTAACTTTATTGATGAAACTTTTTTAGTAGATTTAGATGGTTTCGGTTTCGAAGTTAGTTTCTTGTGTTTCGTTGTTGGTATTTTTGATTTATCCTTTTTAGTTGTAAAAGATGTTTTTGATTTTGTAATTGATATCTTTATTTTAGTTGTTTTTTTAGGTATCGTCTTTTTTGTTGTTATTGTTTTTGTATTTTTAGTTGATTTCAAATTTATCTTATTAGTGTTATTTAGAAGTTTTGTGGTAGATATATTAGCAACGGATTTAGTATTTTTTTGTCGTTTTGGTATATCAGACTTAGAATATTTTGCAGTACTAATAGAAGATTCATATTTTTGAGGTACTAACTTTTTTGTTGTTATTGTTTTAGTATTTTTAGTTGTTTTCAAATTTGTCGTATTAGTGTTATTTGTAAATTTTGTGGTTGATATATAAGTATTGGATTTAGTATTTTTTGGTGGTTTTGGCATATAAGACTTAGAAATGTTTGCAGTAATAATAGTAGATTCATGTTTTTTTGGTGTTATTTTTTTTGTTGTAACTGTTTTAGTATTTTTAGTTATATTAAATTTTTTCGTATGAGAGATATATGTAGTAGATTTATTCGTAATGGATTTAGTATTTTTTGGTGGTTTTGGTATATTAGAGTTAGAACTTTTTGCAGTACTAAGAGTAAATTCCTTTTTTTTATATATAATTTTTTTTTTTGTTATTGTTTTTGTATTTATAGCTGTTTTCAAATTTGTCGTATCAGTGTTATTTAATTTTGAATAAGATTTATTTGTAATGAATTTAGTGTGTTTTGGTGGTTTTGGTATATTCGATTTGGAACTTTTTATAGAACCAATAGTAGATTTACTTTTTGTAGGTGTTGACTTTTTTGTGGCTATTGTTTTTGTATTTTTAGTTGTTTTCAAATTTGTCATAATAGTGTTATTTTTAAGTTTTGTGGAAGATATATTCGTAACGAAAAGTGTACTTTTTGGTGGTTTTGGTATATTAGACATAGAAGTTTTTGCAGTAATAACTGAAGATTCATTTTTTTTAGGTGTTAACTTTTTTGTTGTTTTTGTTTTTGTCTTTTTAGTTGTTTTCAAATTTGTCGTAGTAGAGTAATTTATATATTTTGTAGTTGATTTATTCGTAACGGATTTAGTATTTTTTGGTTGTTTTGGTATATTAGACTTTAAACTTTTTGCAGTAATAACTGAAGATTCATTTTTTTTAGTTGCTAACTTTTTTGATGTAATTGTTTTTGTAGTATTACTGGTTTTAAAATTTGTCATAGTAGAGATGTTTAAATATTTTGTAGTAGATTTATTCGTCACGGATTTAGTATTTTTTTGTGGTCTTGGTATATTAGACTCAGAACTATTTACGGTACTTGAAGTAGATTCACTTTTTTTAGGTGTTACCTTTTTTGTTGTCATTGTTTTTGTAGAATTAGTTGTTTGTAAATTTGTTGTAGTAGAGATATAAATATATTTTGTAGTTGATTTATTCGTATTTAAATTTGTCGTATTAGTATTATTTATAAGTTTCGTGGTAGAAATATTCGTAACGGATTTGGTAACTTTTTGTTGTTTTGGTATATTAGACTTAGAATTTTTTGCAGTACTAATAATAGATTCATTTTTTTTAGGTGTCAACTTTTTTGTATTTTGAGTTGTTTTTAAATTTGATGCATTAGTGTTATTTATAAGTTTTTTAGTAGAATAATTTCTAACGGATTTAGTATTATTTAGTAGTTTTGTTATATTAGACTTAGAACTTTTTGCAGTACTAACAGAAGATTCAGTTTTTTGATGTATTAACTTTTTTGTTGTTATTGTTTTTGTATTTTTAATTGTTTACAAATTTGTCGAATAAGTGTAATTTTTAAGTTTTGTGGTAGATATATTCGTAACGGATATTATATTTTTAGGTGGTTTTGCTATATAAGACTTCGAACTTTTTGCAGAACTAATTGTGGATTCATTTTTTTTAGATGTAAATTTTTTTGTTGTAATTTTTGTTGTATTATTAAAAAAAAAAAAATTTGTCGTTTCAGAGATATTTATGTATTTTGTAGTTGATTTATTCGTATCGGATTTAGTATTTATTGGTGGTTTTGGTATATTAGACATAGAACTTTCCGTAGTTATAGCAGTAGATTTATGTTTTTTTGTTTTTGACTTTTTAGTTGTATCATTTTCAGTAATTTTAGATGTTTTTGAATTATAACTTGATATCTTGTTTTTAGTTTTTAACTTTTTCGATAAAACTTTTTTAGTTGATTTAGATAATTTTGGTTTGGAGCTTGATTTCTTTTGTTTTGTGGTTGAGTTTCTTGATTTATTTTTTTTAGAAGGTTTCGATGGTTTTGATTTCTTTCTTGATTTTTTTCTTTTCGTTGTTGAGTTTTTTGATTTATGTTTTTTAGTAAGCTTAGATGGTTTTGATTTCGTCCTTGATTTCCTTTTTTTAGTTGTTAATTTTTTAGATAAAGCTTTTTTAGTAGATTTATATAATTTCGGTTTGGAGCTTGATTTCTTTTGTTTTGTGGTTAAATTTTTTGATTTGTCTTTTTTAGAAAGTTTAGATGGTTTGGTTTTTTTTCTTGATTTTTTTCGTTTCGTTGTTGAGTTTTTTGATTTATGTTTTTTAGTTGGTTTTGATTTCGTCCTTGATTTTCTTATTTTAGTTGTTAACTTTTTCGATAAAGCTTTTTTAGTAGATTTAGACGGTTTCGGTTTGGAACTTGATTTCTTTTGTTTTGTGGTTGAGTTTTTTGACTTATCATTTTTAGAAGGTTTAGATGGTTTTGATTTCTTTCTTGATTTTTTTCGTTTCGTTGTTGAGTTTTTTGATTTATGTTTTTTAGTAGGTTTAGATGGTTTTAATTTCGTACTTGATTTCCTTGTTTTAGTTGTTAACTTTTTCGATAAAGCTTTTTTAGTAAATTTAGATGGTTTCGGTTTGGAACTTGATTTCTTATGTTTTGTGGTTAAGTTTTTTAATTTATCTTTTTTAGAAGGTTTAGATGAATTTGATATCTTTCTTGTTTTTTTTCGTTTCGTTGTTGAGTTTTTTGATTTATCTTTTTTAGTAGGTTTAGATGGTTTTGATTTCGTACTTGATTTCCTTTTTTTAGTTGTTAACTTTATTAATGAAACTTTTTTAGTAGATTTAGATGGTTTCGGTTTCGAACTTAGATTCTTGTGTTTATTTGTTGATTTTTTTGATTTATCCTTTTTATTTGTATAAGATGATTTTAATTTTGTACTTGATATCTTTATTTTAGTTGTTTTTTTAGGTATCGTCTTTTTTGTTGTTATTGTTTTTGTATTTTTAGTTGTTTTTAAATTTGTCTTATTAGTGTTATTTATTAGTTTTGTGGTAGATATATTAGTATTTTTTTGTGGTTTTGGTATATCAGACTTAAAATATTTTGCAGAACTAATAGTAGATTTATTTTTTTGAGTTATTAACTTTTTTGTTGTTTTCGTTTTTATCTTTTCAGTTGTTTTTAAATTTGTCGTTATTAAGTTATTCATATGTTTTGTCGGTGATTTATTCGTAGCGGATTTAGTAATTTTTAGTGGTTTTGGTACATACGACTTTGAACTTTTTGCAGAACTAATAATAGATTCATTTTTTTGGTGTACTAACTTTTTCGTTATTATTGTTTTTGTTTTTTTAGTTGTTTTCATATTTGTCTTATAAGTGTTATTTATTCGTTTTGTGGTTGATATATTAGTAACGGACTTATTATTTTTTTGTGGTTTTGGTATATCAGACTTAGAATATTTTGCAGTACTAATAGTAGATTTATTTTTTTGAATTACTAACTTTTTTGTTGTTTTCGTTTTTATCTTTTTAGTTGTTTTTAAATTTGTCGTTACTAAGTTATTCATATGTTTTGTCGTTGATTTATTCGTAACGGATTTAGTATTTTTTAGTGGTTTTGGTATATACGACTTTGAACTTTTTACAGTACTAATAATAAATTCATTTTTTTGAGGTACTAACTTTTTTGTTGTTATTGTTTTTGTTTTTTTAGTTGTTTTCAAATTTGTCGTTTTAGTGTTATTTATAAATTTTGTGGTAGATATATTTGTATTGGATTTAGTATTTTTTGGTGGTTTTGGCATATTAGACTTAGAAATGTTTGCAGAACTCATAGAAGATTCAGTTTTTTTAGGTGTTAACTTTTTTGTTGTTTTTGTTTTTGTCTTTTTAGTTGTTTTCAAATTTGTCGTAGTAGAGACATTTATATATTTTGTAGTTGATTTATTCGTAACGGATTTAGTCTTTTTTGGTACTTTTGGTATATTAGACATAGAACTTCTTGCAGTACTAATATTAGATTCTTTATTTTTAGGTGTTAACTTTTTTGTTGTAATTGGTTTTGTATTTTTAATTGTTTTCAAATTTGTTGCCTTAGTGATATTTATAAGTTCTGTAGTAGATCTATTTGTAACGGATTTTGTATTTTTTGTTGGTTTTGGTATATATGACTTAGAAGTTTTTGCAATAATAACTGAAGATTCATTTGTTTTAGGTGTTAACTTTTTTGTTGTAACTGTTTTTGTAGTATTAGCTGTTTTCAAACTTGTCGTAGTAGAGATGTTTATATATTTTGTAGTAGATTTATTTGTAACGGATTTAGTACTTACTATTGGTATATAAGACTTTGAACTTTTTGCAGTTATAATGATAGATTCATTTTTTTGAGGTCCAAATTTTTTCTTTGTTATTGTTTTTGTATTTTTAGTCGTTTTCAAATTTATCTTATTAGTGTTATTTATTAGTTTTGTGGTAGATATATTAGTAACGGACTTAGTATTTTTTTGTGGTTTTGGTATATCAGACTTAGAATATTTTGCAGTACTAATAGTAGATTTATTTTTTTGAATTACTAACTTTTTTGTTGTTTTCGTTTTTATTTTTTTAGTTGTTTTTAAATTTGTCGTTATTAAGTTATTCATATGTTTTGTCGTTGATTTATTCGTAACGGATTTAGTATTTTTTAGTGGTTTTGGTATATACGACTTTGAACTTTTTACAGTACTAATAATAAATTCATTTTTTTGAGTTACTAACTTTTTTGTTGTTATTGTTTTTGTTTTTTTAGTTGTTTTCAAATTTGTCGTTTTAGTGTTATTTATAAATTTTGTGGTAGATATATTTGTATTGGATTTAGTATTTTTTGGTGGTTTTGGCATATTAGACTTAGAAATGTTTGCAGAACTCATAGAAGATTCAGTTTTTTTAGGTGTTAACTTTTTTGTTGTTTTTGTCTTTTTAGTTGTTTTCAAATTTGTCGTAGTAGAGATGTTTATATATTTTGTAGTTGATTTATTTGTAACGGATTTAGTACTTTTTGGTGGTATTGGTATATTATACTTTGAACTTTTTGCAGTACTAATAGTAGATTCATTTTTTTGAGGTACTAACTTTTTTGTTGTCAATGTTTTTGTTTTTTTAGTTGTTTTCAAATGTGTCGTATTAGTGTTATTTATAAATTTTGTGGTCGATATATTTGTATTCGATTTAGTATTTTTTGGTAGTTTTGGCATATTAGACTTAAAAATGTTAGCAGTACTCATAGAAGATTCAGTTTTATAAGGTATTAAATTTTTTGTTGTAACTGTTTTTGAATTTTTTGATGTTTTCAAATTTGTCGTATTAGAGACATTTATATATTTTGTAGTAGATTTATTCGTAACGGATTTAGTCTTTTTTGGTATATTAGACATAGAACTTTTTGCAGTACTAATATTAGATTCTTTATTTTTAGGTGTTAGCTTTTTTGTTGTTATTGGTTTTGTATTTTTAATTGTTTTCAAATATGTTGCATTAATGGTATTTAAAGGTTCTGTAGTAGATCTATTTGTAACGGATTTAGTATATTTTGTTGGTTTTAGTATATTAGACTTAGAATTGTTGGCAGTACTAAAAGTAGATTCATATATTTTAGGTGTTATTTTTTTTGTCGTAATTGTTTTGGTATTTTTAATTATATTCGAATTTGTCGTATGAGAGAAATTTGTAGATTTATTGGTACTAAGAGTAAATTCATATTTTTTAGGTGTAATTTTTTTTGTTGTTATTGTTTTTATAGCTGTTTTCAAATGTGTCGTATCAGTGTTATTTATAAATTTTGAAGAAGACTTATTAATAATGGATTTAGTATTTATTGGTGGTTTTGGTATATTTGATTTAGTACTTTTTGTAAAACTAATAGTAGATTCACTTTTTGTAGGTGTTGACTTTTTTGTTGGTATTGTTTTTGTATTTTGAGTTGTTTTAAAATTTGTCATAATAGTGTTATTTTTAAGTTTTGTGGTAGACATATTCGTACCGAAATGTGTTTTTTTAGGTGGTTTTGGTATATTAGACTTAGAAGTTTTTGCAGTAATAACTGAAGATTCATTTTTTTTAGGTGTTAACTTTTTTGTTGTAATTGTTTTTTTAGTATTAGCTGTTTTAAAATTTGTCGTAGTAGAAACGTTCACATATTTTGTAGTCGATTTATTTGTAACGGATTTAGTACTTTTTGGTGGTATTGGTATATTAGACTTTGAACTTTTTGCAGTACTAATAATAGATTCATTTTTTTGAGGTACTAACTTTTTCGTTGTCATTTTTTTTGTATATTTAGTTGTTTTCATATTTGTCTTATTAGTGTTATTTATTAGTTTTGTGGTAGATATATAAGTAACAGACTTAGTATTTTTTTGTGGTTTTGGTATATCAGACTTAGAATATTTTGCAGTACTAATAGTAAATTCATTTTTTTGAGGTACTAACTTTTTTGTTGTTTTTGTATTTTTTGTTGTTTTCAAATTTGTCGTAGTAGAGATGTTTATATATTTTGTAGTTGATTTATTTGTAACGGATTTAGTACTTTTTGGTGGTATTGGTATATTAGGCTTTGAATTTTTTGCAGTACTAATAGTAGATTCATTTTTTTGAGGTACTGACTTTTTTGTTGTCATTGTTTTTGTATTTTTAGTTGTTTTCAAATTTGTCGTAGTAGAGATGTTTATATATTTTGTAGTTGATTTATTTGTAACGGATTTAGTACTTTTTGATGGTATTGGTATATTAGACTTTAAACTTTTTGCAGTACTAATAGTAGATTCATTTTTTTGAGGTACTAACTTTTTTGCTGTCATTGTTTTTGTATTTTTAGTTGTTTTCAAATTTGTCGTAGTAGAGATGTTTATATATTTTGTAGTTGATTTATTTGTAACAGATTTAGTACTTTTTGGTGGTATTGGTATATTAGACTTTAAACTTTTTGCAGTACTAATAGTAGATTCATTTTTTTGAGGTACTAACTTTTTTGTTGTCATTGTTTTTGTATTTTTAGTTGTTTTCAAATTTGTCGTAGTAGAGATGTTTATATATTTTGTAGTTGATTTATTTGTAACGGATTTAGTACTTTTTGGTGGTATTGGTATATTAGACTTTGAACTTTTTGCAGTACTAATAGTAGATTCATTTTTTTGAGGTACTAACTTTTTTGTTGTCATTGTTTTTGTATTTTTAGTTGTTTTCAAATTTGTCGTAGTAGAGATGTTTATATATTTTGTAGTAGATATATTCGTTACGGATTTAGTATTTTTAAGTGGTTTTGGAATATGGTACTTAGAACTTTTTTCAGTACTAACAGTAGATTCATTATTTTTAGGTGTTGATTTTTTTGCCGTAGATTTTGTTGTGGTTATTTTCTTTTCTGATTTAGATTTTGTTGTTTTGGATTGAGAATAATTTATAGTAGATCTCTCGTTCAATGTGGTAACATTTTTTTTTGTAAATGACTTTTTTGTTGTGGATTTATTGGTAGATATTTTTAATTTTGACGTTGTTTTATTAGTAGATATAGAAGTTTTTGAAGAGGATTCTTCATTCTTTTGTGATTGAGTTGTAGATTTAATACTTTTTGTTGTAGTTAGTGATGGCTTAAGAAATTCCGTTACATTCTTTGTTATAACTTTTTTTACGCTTAAACTTGAAATTTTGACTGGTTTGGTGGATATTATATTTGTATCCATTGTCAAAGAAGATGATGCTATTGCTTTTACTGTTGATAATATTTGTGCTGGAATTGAGTTCGTTGTATTGATATCAATAATATTAATGGGTGGTATTGTAAAATCAACTTCTTTTGCTGTTAAGTTTGTATCATGTGGGTTAAATGTAGGCTGAATCGAACTTGTATTTTCAGGTGAACTCGAAAGCATTACTGCAGTGTTATCTTGTGAGGTAGGGGCCATTGTTATATTGAGATATATGGTTGTGTTTGAAACTATAGAATCGGCTTTATTATCCATTATGAGAACCATAGATACATTAGAATCATTAGTAAAAACTATAGGAGTAGTTTTATTAGTATCATCTGAATATGGAGCAATGGCATCGCCTACGTTGTTGCTTATATCAGAAGAAATAGGAGTTTTAATTTCTTCCACAGAAATTAAAGACAAATCATAATTAATAAAAGGTTCTGAAACTGAAGAAGCAGTGACATTTGTGCCTATCATTGATTCAGAAGGTATAATTGCTATAGTGTCTTTAGCAGACTTCAACGACGTGGTGCTATAAGTATCTATCGTTGTACAAGATGCAACTGGATCATTTTTAATTTCAGTGTTTTCGGAAGATAACGTTACTCGGGAAGAAATTAAAGAAATCACATCATTATCAACTATGTCTGGAACAGGACTAATATTTTCAAAAGTATCATTTATAATATTGTTAGATATTGTCTCATTGAAATCTTCTGCAAACTTTGAAAAACGAGAATTATTTGCATCCATTGAATTGGGGACCGAAGAGTAATGTTCATTATTTGTGTTAAAAGACATTGTCGCGTTAGGATGTCTTGAATAAACTGGCAATACTAAAGTTTTATTGGTTGTGCCTACCGATAATTTAAAAGACATTGTCATATTAAAATCGTGCAAAAAAGATGAGAACATGATATCTTGTGTATCTGTAGCTTTACCCGAAACAGTGGTTAAATAGTCATTGTTTTCTTTGGCCGATTTGGAAGCAAATGATGTTTCTGGATAATTTTCCAAAAAATATGTAGAGTTATTGATATCTGTGATTGGAACGGTAACATACTTTGTATCTTCTATGATCTCAGAAGATATTGTCGCATTCGAAATTTTCTCAGAAATTGCTGACAAAACTTTATCACTACTTTCATTTGGCCGCAAATTTAAGAAATTTGTGTCTTCTGCCATTATTGTCGTGATTTCTACATTTGAATCTTCTGTAGAATAGTATGAAATTTCAGTGACATCATTTTTTGAATCGAGTAAAAGTGCGTCATTAGTATTTTTTATTGATATTGGAATTGCAGTTGATTTTTCTGAAGAAACTACATCATCATTTGCATAAGGGGCAATTATTATTGTTTCGTTTGTGAATTTTACTAACTTAGAAGTTACTGCCGCATCAAAGTTATCTGCTGACATTGAAAATATCGTTTCAAAGTAATCATCCTTATCATGGGAAATATCAGTAACATGAAAATATTTTGTTATCTCCGGAGATATTGTTGCATTGGTATCTTCAAAGGAATTTAAGGTTAAAGTTTCATTGGCACCTCGCGATGAATCGACGGAAAAGATGTTATTTGTGTTTTCCGTTTTTGGATAAGAAGTAACAGTTTTGGCATTATCCTCCTGGGAACTAGGGGTGATAATACTGTCATATATACCAATATCAACGTCATTACTTGTCGATTTAAAAGTAAATGTTGGTATAGAATTTTCTACAGAATCCATAAAAACTGTTTTGTTTTTAGAATACATAGATATTGTAACATCGTTATTTATTACTGTGTTGATAAATGTAGGCTCATAATTATCATTTGTCAACTCGGAAGGTAAAGTAGCATGAAAATCTTCTGAAGATAAAGTTTTCGTATTATTCTTCTTAGCCAATGGAGTAATAAGATCGTAATTTTTATAATTTATTGACCCAATGGTAAGTGAATTATTTTCAGAAATCAAAGTTATGGTTTTATTACTATATGTAGTTGAATTGGAAGGAAATGCGTAATTGGCATTGTCTATTAACTCAGAATATGCGATTATGCTAGGATCTTCTGAAACGAAAGTCACACTGTCGTTATTTATAGAAAAATAGCCCGAAAATGTAAAAATATATTTATTTGTGATATTAGTAAATTTTGAACTCGGTGTTGCATTGGAACTTTTTGCAGAAACTATAGATATTATTTTATGGTTACCTTCCGTTGAATTTAAAATAATAGAATCGTTAGTGACCTTTGTGAGCTCAGAAGATGTAATCGCATTAGAATCTTGTGAAGATACAGTTTCAGTGTTATTCTTTTTAGCACTAGGAGTAATAATATCGTGATTAGTATAATTAGTTGGCCCAATGGTAAGTGAATCATTTTCAGAAACCAAATATGTAGTTGAATTAGATAGAATTGCGTTATTGGCATTATCTATTAACTCAGAATGTGCGATTATGTTAGGATCTTCTGTGGAAACGGAAGGTGAAGTTTCATTATCGTAATTTATAGAATTATAGTCTAAATTATGAACAATAACAATATTTGTATTATTTTCCAATACAGAAGCAAGAGTTGCATCAGAACTTTTTTCAGAATATATAGATATAGTAAGATCATTATTAACCATTGTGTTGATAGAAATAGTATCATTTATATCGTTTGTTAATTCAGAAAGTATAATCGTATTAGAATCTTCTGAAGATAAAGTTTCAGTTTTATTGTTATTGGAAGTAGGAGTGATGATATCGTAACTTAATACATTTGTAGACCCAATTATAACTGAATTATTATTAGAAACCGAAAATGTGATTTTAATATTACTATATGCAGTTGAATTGGAACTGATTGTATTATTTGCATTGTCTATTAACTTATAATATGCGATTATGTTAGGATCTTCTGGGGAAACAGAAGGCGAAGTAACATTATCGTTATTTGTAGACAGATAGTCTGAAAAAGGAGCAATATATTCATTTGTAATATTAGTGAATTCTGTACTTAGTGTTGCATTAGAGTTTTTTGCAGAATCTATATATTTTATTTTATCGTTATCTTCTGTTGAATTTAAGAACAAAATAGAATCGTTAGTTACATTTGTGAGCTCAGAAGACATAATCGCATGAAAATCTCCTTGTAAAACTGGAGGTAATGTTTCAGTTTTATCTTCCTTGTAACTAGAAGTAACAATATTGTAATTTGTATCAATTGTCAATTTTGAAGTAAGTGTTGTATAATAATCGTCTGCAGAAACCATGGCTTTGATTTTATTTTTAGTCGAATTGGAAGAAATTGTGTAATTAATATCGTCTATTAATTCAGAATTGGCTACCACAGTAGAATCATCTGCAGAAACGAAAGATGAAATTTGTTTAATATCTTTTTTGTGATTAGAAGTAATACCATTATCAATTATATCATATGTTAATTCAGAATTAAATGCTGCATTAGAAATTTCTGTTGAAACGATAGATATGGATGCATCTTTATTATCTACTATTGTATTGGAAGAAGTAGTATAATCGACATCGTCTGGCAAATTTAACAAAATTATTTCATCAGAATGTACTTTGTTTTTTGAAGTTAAAATATTTCTATTATCTACTTTTATATCAAGAGTGGTTGTGTCAGGTTTTTCTGTTTTAAACTCTGAGGTCATTGTTGATTTAGAATATTTTTTCGAAATTAAGTATATAGTTTCATTGTTATCTTCCTTTGTATTGCGATCAATAATATAATTAGTTTCGTATGTCACATTAAAGTCTTCTGTGAAAGCAATGGATATATTTTTATTAAAATTTTTTGTTGAATCATTACCATGATGTGTATCGTCTATCAACTTAGGAGATACTATTGAAGTAGAATCTTCAATGAAGGCATAAGATGAAATTTCAGTATTATTTTTCTTTTCATTTATATCCATCGAATTGGGTCCAATATTTTTACTTGCCAATTCAGGAGACAGAGTTGATTTTTTTATTACTGCAGTAATTAAATTATTATTCGTTTGGTAATTTGTTTCAGCATAGTTATCGAATATAATTTTATCACTACCTTCTGATGAAATTGGAGTTACATGTATATAAACATCTTCCATTGGCTTTTTATATTTCGAATATTTTTTGGTGACGTTATTGTTTGTTACTAAAACAGTTAATGTGTCATTTTTTACCGAAACCGTAGAAGTACTAATAAAAGCATCTATTAGAGCAGAGAATAAACTTGATTTAGGAAAATCTGTTGTTTTATATATGGGATAAGTTATATAAGATGACACCGATATGGTTTCTTTTTTTCCGTTAGCAGATTTTGTTTTAGACAAAATTTCTGTTGTATTAAGAATTGTTTTCATACTGGTATCTTCTGTTTTTATTGGTGTTGTAACAGAAGATACCAGTAAAACAACATTATCTTCAGTTTTCTTCCCCGCATCTTTCTTGGTTTCTGTATCCGTATCTTCTTTTGTAGTCAGGAATGGTGATATTTTTAAATTTGTCCCGCTTGAGGCATTTGGAAATGATTCGTTCGATTTAGAAGTCATCGTGAAATCAGAAAGTGATTTAGTATTTTCAGCCTTTGAAGTAAAATTTGCTAATGGAGACAAGTTAATATTGATTGCATTCTGAATATGAAATGGAGATGTTACGGGTTTTTCATCGTTTGATTGAGTGGTTTCTTCTGTTAATAATTGAGACGTGGTTTCTTTAGGTATTGTAATTTTTGAAATTGTTAATACAGTCGGTGTTGTTGTAGTATCAGCTTTATCTGTAGTCGATATAACTGTCATATTAGTAAATAAATGCTTAAAGCTTGAGACTAACTTAGGACGTTTAGTTCTTGAACAATTTAGATTTTTAGTAAATGAAAGCATTATTGTTGTAGTTGTAGTAGATATGTTATTTGTAGTTTTTGTAGGTTCTGTTATGAATGTCGTAGGTTTTATTAATCTTATTTTTGTTGGTAATGTGGTAGATTCCTTAGTTACCATAAGAACAGTAGTAGAGTCAATTTCTGATGGAATTATCTGATTTAGTGTTTTTTTAATTCTTGAACAGTTATGGTTGACATTTTTAATATTTACTAATGAGGCATGTGTGAGATAATTGTTATTAATTAAATGAGTTGTAATAATTGTTGTATGTTCTTCAATTGTGGTTTCAATGGTAGTAGTTGTTGTAGGTATAGTATTTGTAAGTTCGGTAGTCGTTGTAAGTGTAGTAGTAGGCTGTATCGATTTTATTTTTTCACATTTAGCATATTCAGCTTTGGCATATTCTGAAAAAGATATTGAAATGTTTCACTTAAATCTATGAATATTAAATAGATTATATTTCAGTTTCTGGCACTAACAGATCCTTCTTAAATTCCAATAGGTACATATGAGCTTAAAATAACTACATCGATTTAATACAAAATAATATTATGACTAAAGATCTTAGCTATGAGTATTGTAAATTATGTAAATATCTTCAGATTCTGCAGTTAAGTTCTAGTACGTTGTTTTCTAGTACGTTTCTGTCATTATAAATTAATGTCGCATACCTTTTTTGTGGTAACAATTATATGCATGTCTGTTGCAGCTATCGTGAAACAGTCTAAAGTCCATATATTTTTTGTCTTGTCCGCACTCTGGGATCCAAGTATGTTTGCATGTTTTGGCATAATCACATTCATCTTGATGCTAAAAAAAATGTTTTATTTGTAACCAACTTTGTATATATATAAAATATACTATGATATATATAAGTTATTGTCGTGTTATTGTAGGTTCTGTGATTGTTTTTGTTGGTGAAGTAGACGTAAGTATGTAAATAATTGCAGATATAGTATTCGTAAGTTGGGTAATGTCTAAATATATAGAAGTTGGTTGTACCGGTGTAGTTGAGGTTGTTCCACATTCGGTAATTTCAACATCAACGTATTCTGAAAAATAAAATGATATAATGTATAGTATACATATAAACATCAAGCGAGATCTCTAAATTGACTTGGGTCGTTCAGCACTTTGTCCGTCCGTCCGTCCATCCGTCCGTCCGTTCATCTAACTGTCAGAAGCATCTAGCGTCTTAAGCTGGCTTCCGACGGTGCGTGATACTGCGGACAGACGCAGACCTGCCCGCACTAACACACCATGGGAAGAGTATCGTCCGTGGTAGCACAGACACGTCCGGTGCTTCTGATCCGCGGCAAGTGGGTAACTTCGAAGGACAAAATGACAAAATGGCTTGGAATCTCAAGACGCACACAGACTAACACGCACCGTTGGAAGAGCCTTGTGTGCGGTGCGTGTCTGTCCGTGGTCGTCGGCCGTGCGTGATAATCCGCAGAATCACGCACCGTCGGAAGTCATCTTTAACCATACAAGTGAATGACTATAAATTTTCATAGAATATGTAAAACTATGGCCCAGAGCCAGAAATGATATTTTAAATCATATAAATTGTAACATTAAGGGTAAACACAGTGGGGAGATAATATTTTAAAAAGTTTATATGCATTTAAACTGAAAAGTTTTTCTCTATGAGGCAAAATGTAGACGCGTGATCTCAGTTCGGCGCGAATGACTAGTATTATCAGCGTTAGACGTCCAGCGGCAAGATGGGTTGACGACATTGTTAACACAGAGGGTCGAACCTGGACAAGACCAGCAATGGTCCGAAGCGAATGGCAGAATATGAAGGACGCTTGTTCCCAGGTAGTTTTTTTTTTTTTTTTTATTTGTGACAGGCTAGTGTTTGACCACTATCTCACCTGATGATAAGTGACGATGTGATCGAAGCTGGTAAACACACCAGACCTGGAATACGCAGGCTCTCAAGGATAACTGCCGGAACACCAAAGGATCAAAGGAATGTGACGTATTTTAGTGTTAGCTCACTTTCTTCGTTAAGAAAATTTTAGTCAATTTCAATGGTAAATCTGCCCTGTAACTAAACTGTAATTTAACGTACTACTGGATTATTCGTGTCCTATCGCTTACTCTTTTTGTAATCACAGTTATATTCATGTCTGTCGCAGCTATCGAAAAATAGTCTTAAATCCAAGTTTGATTTTTCTTTTCCGCACTCTGGAATCCAAGTATGGTTGCATGATTTGGCTAAAACACATTCATCTTTTTCCTAAAAAACACGTATTAGTTATTATTCACCGATATTGTATGACCAATTCTTTGCTTATAATATTATATTCATCATTCGCACAGCGTAACAGTGGAACTCATTTATCGCGTCTTTTGTTTACCGAACGCACGCACGTAAAGTCAGTGGATATTATATAGGTATCTTTGACAGTATTATAAGATGGTTCCAAAAAATGGCTTGCAATAAGATTATCCAAAAGATATTGCACTAAATGAGATATATTCAACGTATTCAAGACAAAACATTCGATAAACCTTTTACAATGTGTAACAGAAAGGTGTAGTAATACTCAAGCCACGCATCTAGCTACACGTTTGAAGTCTAACAGGCACTTCTAAATTCGCGGCAGCACCATGAATATTGAGTTATAATTAATTACAGTTTCTAAAAAATTATGTAATTTGAAACCCTATTTTATCAGCTACCGTTCTACACCACATAGTCTTTCGATCTAGACGTCTGTCAGTGGTGGTCATAACAAAGGTCAAGGTCACGCGCCACAGACGTAACCTTAGGGTTGTCAAACATATTTAAAAGTTATAATTTTTAATTTTTGCGTGGAAAAATGTATCTCCGATTTTGACGTTTTTTCTATGGCAGACGATTCCTGACACGATACACTTACATATCCCCAAATATTATCACACCTTTTTGTTACATTGTACTTTACACCATGCTATTTTTTATGTCTTTACAGTGTATTATTATGTTTCTCTTTGCTACTTTGAGTCTAGTTAGCACACGATTAACCATAGAGAGAGATACCACAGAGAGTACTCTCTTCACATTGAAAGTACTCTCCGTAATGCAATTTGTAGAAAACTGATAGGCTCGCTACCTTTTGCCGATGATCGAGACTGTATAGAAGTAACTACTACTTAATTATTCTACGAATTTAAATTACCTACAAGTAATTGACCGAGCGAACTCGAAGGTCTCCGTATAAGCTTGGGCGAAATTGCGTTTGTATGCCTAGTTTTCCTGTCGTTCTCCTCTATGGGTCGCATTTGTCAACTGATTCTCGTGAAATTTTGTTATCAGGTTCAATAATTATATAGAATTTTATTGTCAAATCAGTTTTTGAATTTTTTTCAAAATGGCAGAGGCATGGGGTGAAAATCATAAAAAAATTATATATATCAGACAATTTGAAAAACACAGGGACTCTTCACTCTTCAGCTCACCGAGCCACTAAGTAGTTATCAGTTTCGAAAAAGTTAGATAAAAAAGTTGTAGTAAAATATAAAAGCTCACCGGAATATAATGCTGCATTGTATTAGTAGTCATAACAACTGAAAGTTTGATATACATAAATAACAACATATTTTTTGATCATTTCATATATGTATGACTAAAATGCCTTACCTATCAAAGCACTAACTGTGCATATTGTATTATGAATCATTAATATACAAAATTATATGTGTATATTTATTTGAATGTCAACACGCCTGACTGATGTCGCGGAGATATTCGCATTTCTAAAAAAAACAGGGTGTATCGTAAAGACACACGATAGAAGTGAAATTTCAGCTCCCCTATTACGTATCTTTGTTGCAAACGGTTTCAATAATAAATTCGCAAAACTCCTAATAAATAAGGTTCATTTTTGCTTAATTCAAATAGAAACCGCGTGCAACAAAGATACGTAATAGGGGGTCTGATTACAGGGAAACATTCTAGTTATTATTAAATTAAAATTAAAACGGGAATTAGCGTGACTTACGCGTTGTCGATGTCTAAATCGACAATTGTTTCGCTGCTCGCACTGCTAGGTGGGACGCGACGACGAGCGCTCCGCACTCATCCTGAAGAAGGATTCCGAATGAAGCCGAAACAATTGTCGATTTAGACATCGATAACGCGTAAGTCGCGCTAATTCCTGTTTTAATTGTTATTTAATAGTTCAAAATGTGCGTGAGTTTTTATCAAATTATTCTAGTTGTTCATCACAGAGTTCACCCCCACCAATTTTCTTGAATGAAAAACAAATAAAAACAGGGGGTTTTATAAAGACACACGATACTAGTGAAACTGTTTTATTACAGGGAAACATTTTAATTACTCATCACATTGTTTACCCCCACTTTTCGTCACACGAAAAGGTTGCACATCAGAAATTCAAAGCCCTCCCATAAAAGTTTCACTTCAAAAATAGGTATATTCGTTACATCACTATGGAAGTCACGTGTTTCCAAATATTTTTTAAAATTTTTAATTGCGACAAGCTAGCTTAGTTATTTTGACCTGATGGAAAGTGACAATGCGGTCGAAGATGGAGCACGCTTGCTCAGTAAATACCTATTCACTCTCTTCTTGAACAACCTCATGTTATACTTTTCGGGAAACAGTAAACGACAAGTCTATTTCAGTATGATATCTGACCCCTTATTGAGTATCTTTGATGCGAGCAGTTTCTAATTAAATTAAGCAAAAATTAACCTTATTTCTTAGTACTTTTGTCATTTTTGAAACCGTACACAACAGAGATAGGTTATAGAGTGTCAGTTTCCGTGGCTAACTTGATCCTGCTTTTAGGTTCAACCAATTATTTTGAACTTCGAGGATCGATTTTCACGATGATTGCATGTATCACGATAGGAATTTATTTTCGAATAATGTTTTTCAATATAAATCTTATATACATTGAATATGTACAACTACTGCAAGTGTTAATACAGTTTAGCTTGTTACGCCGTTTTTAGTTATTGAAACAACAGTTATTAATTTTAATTACCGTCTCCAACAATTTGCCGATCGTTAAGAGAAAACCGGTCAAGTGCGAGTCTGATTTGCATAGACGATTCTATACTACGAACTTGTTGGTTTTTTTTTATTATAGGTACTCTCAGCCATTCGATTACTTCTGTCGTGTATGGAGCCGAAAAAATTACATCACACAAAATCGCACACAGAACCAGAAACACAAGTTCTCCTTGAGGAGAATACTTGTGGGACCATACCCACCGGGAATCAAAACCGTTCCGCTGCTTAGAAGGCGAACGCTCATGCAACTAAGCCAACAGGCAGTTCAAACTACGACACGGTACACAGTTTGTATGCAGATAGTTTGTCCCCTAAATTAAATACTTCATTCAGGTATACAGTAATTCTAGCACTCTCCTGCTTTACCGTTGAATGATAAGCAAAAGTATGGTACGAATTATAAGTCCCTAGAGCTAAAACATCTGCACTAAAATATTATAAAGAGTTAAAGTTTGTTAACCTCTGTATTACTCTGAAACTACTGGTCTGATTCTGAAAATTCTTTCACTAATAGATAGCTACACTACCTCTGAGTGTCATTTTCTTGTAGCCGGGTATTTAAGGTGATTCACCTTGCAAAATTTCAACAAAGGAAGTCACTTTGCACAGGCGTACCTAGGGGTCATCTGAGCTGATTTAGCCCTGCACCCAAGTGACACCGCTCTGCAGGGGGCGGGAGAGAGGGTGGAAAATCGCATCTACCGCGCTGCACTATGACGTCGATACCTGCATATGTTGTGCAAATAGGTCGTGTTTGGTTTCGTTTTCGTATAAACCAAGTACGAGAACTTTATTTCTGGAACAACATTTTCACTCGTTCTTAGAAAAATTAAGAGCTATGCGCAGAAATAGAAAAAATATTTTTTTGCGAAATCTATGTTTACAATTAAACCACAAGGTAATGTTTTTTAAAAAATATGTGTATAGCCCTGTTTATCTAGATTCTAGAATATGTAAATATACACATTCTTGACAGATTAAACATGGAGATGTATTTAAAAAAATAAACTGTGTCGCACGTTGTTAGGGGATTTGCCACTTATACCTTTAGTTCGTTCTTCGTTTCCATCATAATCGCATTCCATGAACTCTGTTCTTAGTCGGCTAATTTGTAAACCATGACCTTCGAGCCTTTCCACCCACAAATTAGAGGGACTCCTGCAGTTCAGGGGCGGTACTGGTGATTTAATGCAATATCATCCGCGTACAGAAGACACCATGGAGTTGGTGCTTGGATTTTGCAAGTACTGTGATCCATTGACAAATTAAATAGCAGTGGGCTTGGGGCTGAACCTTGATGAACTCCCAACGCTACCATTTTCCAGAATTTATTTTCAGTTAGACTTAGCAATTTGGTGATTCGCGTCTCTATTACTCGCTCCTAGAGCTTAAGAGTGTGGGATGTTAATTTAATTCTTCTATAGTTGTTTTTTTTTCTTTTAATATTGGCTTCGCAATCTTGTGCATTTAGCCAGTGACTACTAATAATATATTTCAAGAGTTTTTCATATTAATAGTCCTAGTCACAAATCACAGTCAAAGTCAAGGAAAACAGTCAACGGCCAGCCATAGTCAATTTTAGGAATTCTATTGTAAAATCTAACCCCATTTGCCATAAAAGATTGCGCGCACAGTAATTTTATGCTTATATATCTAGTATTAAGATGTTTGCGTCGCTTCTTTATTTATATTTACCAATATTTTTGCGAACACGCATAGTATTTTCAAAGATGTAAAGCGAAGGCATGGTAAGTATGCTTGTTTCTTTAAAGAAATCCCTGAGAGATACGCGCGGACCCATATCATAGTTTAATATCATATCTACATTATGTGATATTTTTTTGTATTCATGAATGTTTAATATTTACACAACATAATATATATCGTGATCTTATTATTAATATCTAGCTGTTTTTAGGGTTCCGTACCCAAAGGGTAAAAACGGGACCCTATTACTGAGACTTCGCTGTCCGTCCGTCCGTCTGTTACCAGGCTGTATCTCAAGAACGGTGATAGCTAGACATTTGAAATTTTCACAGATGATGTATTTCTATTGCCGCTATAACAACAAATACTAAAAATAAAATAAAATAAATATTTAAGGTGGGCTCCCATACAACAAACTTGATTTTTTATAGATAATGGTACGGAACCCTTAGTCCGACTCGCATTTGGCCGGTTTTATTTATTGCTGCCCTTTACAGGTTTTTTTTTTTTTCAACACTAAAATGATAATATTGTAGCATATTGTATAAAAAATGTGTGAAAAACATTCACACATTTTTTATCATTAAAAAATATTAAAATAATTTTATAAGTTATTAGAAGTGAATTGTAAAAAATGTGTTAAATATAATTATTTTTCTTCCTTCTTTTCTATTTATTTTTCTAAATATTGTTTTTCTTTAGGTATTGAAGTTTTTCGCGATTTTCAGCAAAACGGTAAGTTTTATCATAAAAGTACCTCAGACAAAAATTGTAGATCATAAAATTATCTATAAAAAATGTTTCAATACTTTTTTCTTACGAGCCACCGTTTCTGAAAAGCGCAAAAAACTCATATTTTTGACCTTTGACCTTGAATAAAATTTTTTCCATACACGGGAATGATGGGGAACTTCTAGACATTGTTTATAATTATGTTTTGAACAATTTCACTGAAATTCAGCTTGTTGGGACTTTATGTAACTTCACTCTCATTTTTTGGTCTAAATTGACCGGACTACTAGGTACCTAGGCTCGATCGGTAAAGCTTGCCTACCTATTTATGAACAGTATCGTGTGATGTAAGTGTGATACTTACATGTTTTACTTAAAAATTGGGAAAAGAAAATGAAACGGTGACATTATTTACACAATTTTAATTACCAAATAAATAATAATCACTCTATTATTATCATACTCGCACTTAGTAGGCTACTTACATCAAAATCGCCGTCGGACACGCTACAGTCATAGGTGCACAGGTACAGTCACTTATTGCAATCAAAATCTAATGACTTACAATTTAAAACACATAGGTATGTGTTTACTTTGTAAATTAAAACGGCATAGGTTCATGTTTAGCACGCACGATCATTAATATCTTTAAGTTCAGTAGTAAATAGTAGTTTAGTTACCTATTCTTTTTTCGTAAATGCTTAACTGCCTTACACGATTATTTCCCAGTCACGATTTTTCATAATAATATGAGATAAATGAAACACGTTGATGGTAGCACAAATGTTTACTTAATGTAAATTACAGTTCACGAAATAAAAACAAAACTAAATTAATATTTTTATTAATAAGTAGGTACCTACATGCAGTGCAAGTACGAAGTACGGCTCATAGGAAGGGCTCAAAATGTTCCTATGAACAATAAATCTTAATTATTTACAAAACCCAAACAGTCAAGCTGAGGGGGCGGTCAATCAAATCGTCTATGAAAAACTCCACACCAATTACGAGTTTCGCCATTTTGTTTAACAGAATATTCAATTCGTGATTGGCTATCGGTTCAAAAGAATGAATTTGTAAATACTTTTTTTTTTTAATGACCATGGATGCATAATCCTTCAGTCGAAATATTAACAATTTCTATTCTTCATAATAAAAGTCTTAGTCACAATCAAAGTCAAGTAGTCCGTCATAGTCAAGTCACGCCCTAGTAAAGTGGTAGAAACTTTACTAGAACTTCTATTGGAGTTTTGGAGCGAAGGCGAAAATCACGTTTTACAACTTTGTATGACTTGCCTACATTTACGAACATTTACTAAGTATTAACGGTTAATAATCCACCATTATTACATATTAACACTCGAAGAATCACAGGTTTTGGAAAATTATACAAAATCAACAACGCCATTTTTTCACGTTCGCGGCAAAAACCATTTGTAAATACTTTTTTTTTATTATTATTTCATGACCATGGATGCATAGTCCTTCAGTCGAAATATTAAACAAATATTAACAATTTCTATTCCTCACAATAAAAGTCCCAGTCACAAGTCACAGTCAAAGTCAAGTAGTCAGTCATAGTCAAGTCATGCCCTAGCAAAGTGGTAGAAACCTTACTAGAACTTCCATTGGAGTTTTGGAGCGAAGGCGAAAATCATGTTTTTCAACTCTGTATGACTTGCCTACACTTATGCACATTTACTAAGTATTAACGGTTAATAATCCACCATTATTACACATTAACACTCGAAGAATCACAGGTTCCGGAAAATTACACAAAATCAACAACGCCATCTTTTCACCTTCGCGGCAAAACACCATTTGTAAATGCACTTTGCTAGAGTTGCCAGATTTTGATAGAATTTCGAAAGAGTGAAATCATTGAGTTAATGTTGGTTGTTAGATGACGTGTTTCACCAGTACATAGAGATACTTTTTTCAACATGTTTTTGTAAATGTTTCGGCATGTTGGCGTATTTAGGTACGTTACCGATGAGTTAATGTTGGTTGTTAGATGACGTGTTTCACCAGTACATAGAGATACTTTTTTCAACATGTTTTTGTAAATGTTTCGGCGTGTTGGCGTATTTAGGTACGTTACCTATGTGTTAATGTTGGTTGTTAGACGACGTGTTTCACCAGTACATTGAGATACTTTTTTACAACACTTAGTGAGTAAATGATTTAAAACTGGCGCATGTGCGACGGCAACGGCAGCCACGAGCAGGGTAGCGGCCCTGCAACGAGTCTAAAGGTTTACACTCTATTTGCCATCTCGCATTTTTTTTCTTAGCACAAATAACACCTATTTGTATTAAATTGCACAACCGTAGGTGTTGAACGGCCCGCGGGCGTAGTTGGTAGCGCTTCTGCTTTCTAAGCAGCGGGTATCGAGTTTTATGTATATTTATTTGTATTATGTGAATGTCACCGGTACCCACGATAAAAGTCTTCGAACTTAGTGTAGATCTGTGAGCATGAACGCCTACAATCGTTTATGTATAAATTTAGTTTTACAAAGATTTTGAAGAGAAGTGTAGTCATAACATAGCAATACTACTATTTTCAAAGAGTAATCGGTGTAGATCGGTACAGAAGTTTATGCAAATGTACGGTAACCTACAAGGTTTATGTAAATGTAATAAGTTTGTACATCTAAATTAAATTTCAAAACGATTAAATTTAAAAAAAATGTGGAGTGGAAATTTTTCGTTGTCATAATATCTTAAACTCGTAACTTACCTACATTACATAGTTCATTGTAGAAAAATGAATGTCACTAAGCACCAAATCGCGTCTGGCAGCTATCCTTGAGAACCAGCTCCTTTTAGTTTCGTAGCATGCTTGCTAACCATCTTCTACTACATTATCACTAATAATTTAGGTAATTTAATGGCTAAACTGCAGCTTATCAAGTAACCAGATATTAAAATCACATTTGAGCCACTTGTCAAAACTAAACTAAAAAGTTTTACATAACATTATTCAATTTCGGAAGTAGGTAAACTATTTTAGTCATTTCTGTACTTAACTACTCTACTATTTGGATTATTTACGAGTTTGTTGACTTGCACAGCTGATAAAGGAGGGTTGCAAATGACATTTTATTTAGAAACTTAACTTTGTAATGTTTTTTACTTTTAGCTGTTTTCGAAGTTTGCGTTTTTGAGTTATATATATATATATATATATATATTTTGGTTTAGTACTTTTTTTTTATTTTGGTATTTTAGACCAAAATTTTTTATGATACTAAGAATGAAATCATTAATTTTAGTTTTAACTATGTTGTTGTTAATGATTTTTACTTTTAGTTGTTTTCGAATTATGCGTTTTAGTGTTAGATATATATTTTTGTTTAGTTGGTTATGTAGTTAAAGTTGTTTTCAAAGTTTTCGTTTAAAAGTTAAATTTATATTTTGGTTTAGTACGTTAAGTCGTATGTAATTCTTTTTTACTTGTAGTTGTTTTAAAAGTTTTCGTTTTAGAGTTATATTTATATATTGGTTTAGTAGATTTTGTTTCTTTTTTGTTTTTCAGACTTCATTTTTTTTATGACACTAAGAATAAATTCCTTTATTTTAGGTTTTAACTTTGTTGTTGTTAGGATTTGTTGCTTATAGTTGTTTTCCAAGACATCGTTTTAAAGTTTTATATATATGTTTTGGTTTAGTATGTTTTGGTATTTCAGACAAGAGATATTCATTTATTTTAGTTTTTAACTTTGTTGTTGTTAATGTTTTTTTACTTTTAGCTGTTTTCGAAGTTTGCGTTTTAGAGTTATATATATTTTGGTTATATATACATATATAACTAGGTTTCCCGGCGACCTTCGGTCCGCCTAACAGTCAATGAATGTACATGTTTAGGAAGCCATACCCGGCATGCGTTACAATGCCACGTGACTATATTATTACCTCCTTCATGTTTATGTTTGCCTAGTACTTTACCAAATCCAAATAACGTATGAGAACATGAATTGTATACAAAAATTGAAAAAAAATGTGAATCCTATGTCCTTCTCCTGGCTCTAAACTACCTCCCTGCCAATTTTCAGCTAAATCGGTTCAGCCGTTCTTGAGTTATAAGTGGAGTAACTAACACGACTTTCTTTTATAAATATAGATATCGAGTATCGAGTTGGCGGACTGGAGCCAAACTGTAGCCTTGTAGAATTGCCTGCATAGTCAGCGTGCGCGCTTTCATATTTTTTTTTTAAATTAATCTTACCCTTTAACAAAAAAATTTAGTTCATAACGGGTTTGAATGTTTGTTGGGATTACACCCAATATTTATTGTAAAAAATATCTTTTATAGAAACAGAATAAAGTTGATTTATTCCACTGACGGAAACGGGAAATTTGGTGTTTTTTAGTAAAGTTTTTTTTTTTTTCTATCGAGCCAAATTTATTTAATCGTGTATCGCTGAACATATCCAAATAAAATATTTTGTGAACATTTATTACACATAAAAAAATGCTGTTCGACCGTTTTTAAAGGTAAAATCTTTAATATTCGTGAGGATGAATCGTCAAATTACAACTCCAAAACCTACTAAACCAATATATATATATGTATATATATATTGGTTTAGTAGATTTTGTAGTTGTTTTCAAAGTTTTCGTTTTAGTTATATTTATATTTTGATATAGTAGGTTTTGTATAATTTAATAGCATTGAAATGTTTAAATATTGCACGCCGTGACACGGCAAAATGTATCTGGTACTATACTAACCGTTTCTATCTTAGTAACCTACATATTAAGCAAATAAAAAATAAGTAGGTTTTGTTGTTATTTTTTTTTACTTTTAGTTGTTTTCGTTTTATGCGTGTGAGAGTGATATATTGGTTCAGTAGGTTTTGTTGTTATTTTTTTTTTACTTTTAGTTGTTTTCGTTTTATGCGTGTGAGAGTGATATATTGGTTCAGTAGGCTTTGTTTTTATTTTTTTTTTACTTTTAGTTGTTTTCGTTTTATGCGTGTTAGAGTTATATATATATATTGGTTCAGTAGGTTTTGTTGTTGTTCTTTTTTCACTTTTAGTTGTTTTCGAAGTTTGCGTTTTAGAGTTATATTTAAATGTTGGTTTAGTAGCTTTTGCTTTTATTTCTATTTTAGACTTAATATTTTTCATGACACCTAGAATAAATTCATTTATTTTAGGTTTTAACGTTGTTGTCGTTAATGTTGTTTTACTTTTCGTTGTTTTCCAAACAATCTTTTTAGAAAAGGGTTTTTTTGTAGTTTTTGGTCTACTATATAACTTAGATCGACCCTTTCGGGCCCATGTGAATAAACGATTTTGATTTTGAGAACTTTTAGCAGTACTCATAGTAGATTCATAGATAGAAGTTGGTTGTACCGATGTAGTTGAGATTGTTCCACATTTCTTAATTTCAACATCGACGTATTCTGAAAAATAAATTGGTATAATTAGTATACATACACATCGAGTGATTTAACATGTCAAAAACTGGCAAAAGTGACATAACAAAATTCATGAATCAAATATTAAGCCGATTCAAAGACCAAAACGAAACAATGAAACAAATAGAATACATAAACCAGCGCATGAAATTCGCACACGCTGCTACTAGTGGCGATATCTTACTAATATTATAAATGCGAAAGTAACTCTGTCTGTCTGTCTGTCACGCTTTCACGCTAAAACTACTGAACCGATTTAAACGAAATTTGGTACACAGATAGTCTAGAGCCTGAGAAAGGACATAGGCTACTTTTTAACCCCGAATTCTGGCTTGTCCGGCACTTACGCGGGCAAAGTCGCGGGGCGCAGCTAGTTGTCTATAAATTACGTGTCACGTATATAGATGTTTTCATGGTAGTGCTCCCAAATTGGGAAATTTACCAATTCATTGGGAGAACAATAGTTATTGCATATTTACAGCTAAGGCGCTAGGTCTAGTAGAAACATGAGCGAGTTCCCAATCCCATGATCTGTGACAAACCGAAATACAGAACATATTATATTTAGTACCACGTGGACAGTTTAAGATTTCAGACAATTCACTGATGTCAAACGAATGCAGGGCTTTAATTTAATTTATATAATGAAATTCGATTTTTTTATTAGCATTTTTTCAAAGTAAAGTTAATGTAATCACTCTTTTCTCTTGAGTTTTTTATATTTTATATATTGAGTAATGTCTATTTTTAGTTGATCGAGCAAAGCGAGATCTCTAAGTTGACTTGAGTCGCTCAGCACTTTGTCCGTCCGTCCGTCCGTCTGTCAGAGCATCAAGCGTCTTAATAATACAAGCGAATGACTACAAATTCTCATAGAATATGTAAAACTATGGCTCAAAGCAAGAAATTACGAATATTAAGGGGCCTCCAATACATCTAAGTGGGGAGCAAAATAGTTTTTTTTTTTTTATCTATCATTGAAGAGGGCTTGACATGTAGAGTACGTATCCAGTACTTGAACAACAAATACAGAAATTAAACAATTATTTTAAAGAATTAAGTTGATAAGCATTTAACCTGAATATTTTTTCTCTATGAGGCAAAATGTAGTCGCGAGATCTCAGTTCGGCGCGAACGACTAGTATTATCAGCGTTAGACGCCCAGCGGCAAGATATGTTGCGCGTCAAAAACTGTCAAAAGTGACATAACAAACTTCATGAATCAAATATTAAGCCGATTCAACGACCAAAACGAAAGAATGAAACAAATAGAATACAATACATAAACCAGCGCATGAAATTCGCTCACGCTGCTACTAGTGGCGATATTGTCTATAAATTACGTGTCACGTATATAGATGTTTTCGTGGCAGTGCTCCCAAATTGGGAAATTTACCAATTGATTGGGAGAACAATAGTTATTGCATATTTACAGCTAAGGCGCTAGGGGTTAGTGTCAAAATCCCCATTCGATTTCCCCATTCATGGGGATTTTGAGACTTTTAGTCTCATAATCCCCATTACTGTGGAAATTTGGGCTAGTGGGGATTTTGACGCTAAAATTCTCAAAATCCCCTTTAAGGGAAAATAATTCTATTTTTCATTACTATCCTTATCCTCGCTAGGTCTAGTAGAAACATGAGCGAGTTCCCAATCCCATGATCTGTGACAAACCGAAATACAGAACATATTATATTTAGTACCACGTGGATAGTTTAAGATTTCAGACAATTCACTGATGTCGAACGAATGCAGGGCTTTAATTTAATTTATATAATGAAATTCGTTTTTTTTTTTTTTTTCAAAATAAGTTTATGTAATCACTCTTTTCTCTTGAGTGTTTTATTTTTAATATATTGAATATTGTATATATAAAAATATTCTTATATAATTTACATATATTGAAAACAATCAATTTCGTTCAGTTAAGACCAAGGATTTTGTAGGTAACCGTAGTTTTGTTTCCTATCTCGATGGTTATGACACTTAAAAGTTATTTTAAGTTTGTTATTTTTGTATCGCTGAAAAGTGGTAAGCTAAAATTGTAATGTTTTTTAATAATTGAATATTTTTAATAAATCCATTAATTTCTTATCCATTTAAAGCTATTTATTCCCAATGACTTCAACAATTACTTTTAGTAACTCGATTACACAAATACAGTGAAACGAAATGTAATGGGCCGTTCTTCGGTGATTTTTATTGCTATTTAGTCTGTGGACTGGCCTTTCTTCGGTGGTTTTTACTTATTTGGTCTGAGGGTTTTTATTGCTATTTAGTATTTAGTCTGTGGCCTAAAAAAGGTAAGATTTGTCTATGAGCGTGACGCCCATCCATGGCGCTGACTTGCAGAATTAGGGGCAGAACAAGACTAGCACTAGTCCGAAGCTAATGGCAGAATATGAGAGAGGCCTGTACCAAGTGGGATCAAAGGGTTGTGGATGATGATGACTATCTATTTTCATGTTAGCTCACTTTCTTCGTTAAATAAAATCTATAGGTACCTAAACTGTAATTTAATTTACTACTGGATTATTTGTGTCCTGTCGCTTACTCTTTATGTTGTCACAGTTATATACATGTCTGTCGCAGCTATCGAGAAATAGTCTGAAGTCCAAATCTGATATTTCTTTTCCGCACTCTGGAATCCAAGTATTGTTGCATGATTTGGCAAAAACACATTCATCATGTTTCTAAAAAATATGTATTAGTTAGTATTAACAGATATTGTATGACCAATTCTGTGCGTTTTTTTTTTTCTTAATTTTTTTTTTTTTTTTTGATATTATCATGCCTAACTACGGGCCAATTGCCTATATTTCCTAAAACTAAACTTAAACTATGTACAGCAAAGAACTAAGTTACCTACAAGACATCGGCTTATAGGTAACTCAAGTGCTCAAGCCCACTACCAGTGGGTAGCGTTCCCATCATGCTGGCGGCATTGCCTCTCTGAATTGCAATGCTAATAATAGTATATTTATATATATTCTGTGCTTATAATAGTATATTCATCATCCGCACAGCGTAACAGTAGAACTCATTTATTGCGTCTCTAGCCGGGTAATGAAAGTGAAAAGTTCTATGGGAGGCTTGCAAAATTTCAACAAAGGAAGCCGCTCTGCAGAGGCGTACCTAGTGGTCATCTGAGCTGGTTTAGCCCTGTACCACGTGACACCACTCTGCAGGGGGGGCGGGGGAGGGGGTGGAAAATCGCATCTACCGCGCTGCACTATAGCGTAGATATCTGCATAGTATATTGAGCAAATAGGTCGTATTTGGTATCGTCACTACACAGTATAATACAAAGTCGCTTCCCGCCGTCTGTCTGTCTCTATGCTTAGATCTTTAAAACTACGCAACGGATTTTGATGCGGTTGTTTTTAATAGATATAGTGATGCAAGAGGCAGGTTTATCTAATACCTTTAAACGAACAATTCTTTTATATATATATGTGTAATCAGTATCTCGGAAACGGCTCCAACGATTTGCATGAAATTTTGTATGCAGGGGATTCGGGGGCGATAAATCGATCTAGATAGGTTTCAATTTTAGAAAACGTCGTTTTATCTGTGTTTTCAGCCGAGCAAAGCTCGGTCATCCGGGTACTATGTATGATACATGCATAATATAGTAGAGGAACACTGATAATTTTAGAGGTTTCTAATGTGATGTCATAAATAAACACATTTTTATGCGCTTACATTGCAAACGCTGGCTATTTTTTTTGTGCTAGAAAGGCAAGCATTTGACCACTATCTCACCTGATGGAAAGTGATGATGCGGCTGAAGATGGGATATGCTTGCCTATTCACTTTTGACTTGAAGACATCCAGATTGTACTGTTCAGGGAACAAAGACGCAGGTACATACTATATTATAATAATATATATTTTATATAAACAATACACATATATACAAACAATACATTAGTCTATTTATTTTAAAGGAGAGAAAAAAATACATAGTAATAATAAAAGAAAGCAACGGAAAAAGTATCAGTAACTTAGACAAAGCTTAGTGTGGTGTCTCCCCTACAGTAGCTCTTTTTATGACTGATATTTTAATGTCGAAGGTGTTTGGCTGTGGAATGATCTTCCAGTTAAAATAAGAAGGGCACAATCACTTCATATTTTTAAGAATCAAGTCAAGGCGCGCTATATTTAATTTTAAAACATATTGTATCTATTCGTTAATTTGTCTAAGTTACTGATACTTTTTCCGTTGCTTTCTTTTATTATTATTATGTTTTTTTGTCTCCTTTAAAATAAAGTCAGCCTGACAGCCTTTACGCTGTAAAGGCTAGTACGATGTAAAGGCTAGTAGCCTTTACGATGTAAAGGCAGTTTCTCTTTGCTACTTTGACTTACATGATTAACCATAGAGAGTACTCTCTTTACATTGAAAGTACTCTCCGTAATGCAATTTGTAGAAAACTGATAGGCTTGCTACCTTTCGCCGATGATCGAGACTGTATAGAAGTAACTACTAGAGTTTTGCCGCGAAAGTGAATAAATGGCGTTGTTGATTTTGTATAATTTCCCAAAACCTGTAACTCTTCGAGTGTTAATGTGTAATAACGGTGGATTATTAACCGTAAATACTTAGTAAATGTGCATAAGTTTAGGCAAATGATACCAAGTTGAAAAACGTTATTTTCGCATTCGCTCCAAAACTCCAATACAAGTTCTAGTAAAGTTTCTACCACTTTACTAGGACATTCCTTGATTATGACTGGACCTTGACTCTTTCATACTTGACTTTGACTGTGACTTGTGACTAGGTCTTATAATATGAAATACACTTGAAATATATTATTACTTGACACGAGCTAAATGCACAAGATTGCGAAGCCAAAATTAAATGAAAAAAAAAGTAACTACTATTTCATTACCTACTAGTAATTTACCGAGTGAACGCGAAGGTCTCCGTTTCAGCTTGGGCGAAATCGCTTTCGTAGGTCGTGTTTACCTGTCGTTCTCCTCTACAGGTGCATTTCTCAACTGATTCTAGAGAAATTTTGTGAGGAGGTTCAATAATTCTATAGAACTAGGTGTCTCGGCGATTTTCATTCCGCCTAACAATCAATGAATGTGCATGCTTAGGAAGCCATACCCGGCATGCGTTACAATGCCACGTGACTTTATTATTACCTCCTTCATGTTTATGTTTGCCTAGTACTTCACCAAATCCGAGTCACGTACAAGAAAATGATTTTTATACACCTATAAAAAAAAAGTGACGTTCCTAAAAAGTATTCTATGTCCGTCTCCTAGTTCTAAGCTATCTCCACCAATTTTAAGTTGTGTAAAATATAAAAGCTTACCGGAATATAATCCTGTATTGTATTAGTAGTCATACCACCTGAAAGTTAGATATTCATAAATAACAACATATTTTTTAATTAGTCCTATATGTATGACTAAAATGTATTGCCTTACCTATCAAAGCACTAACTGTGCATATTGTATTATGAATCATTAATATACAAAATTGTATACGTATATTTATTTGAATGTCAACAAGCATGATTGATGTTTCGGAGATATTCGTATATCTAAAACAAACAGGGTGTGTTATAAGGACACACGATCGAAGTGAATTTCAGATTACAGGGAAATATTCTAATTGTTCATCACAGTGTTCACCCCCACCAATTTTCTTGAACAATAAAACAAACAAAAGTTTTACTTCTAAAGTGCGTCTGAAAAACACACCTGTCGCGCGTCGCGTCGTTCAGACACACGATGGAAGTGAATCTTTTGTATTACAGAATATAGAATACATAATAAGTATCCATCACATTGTTTAACCCAAACACTTTTCCTCAATCAATAATTACCGACTTCACCGCTTTATCTTTGCAACCTCGATCAGATTCAACGTATTAAACACGCATTATTAACAATAACTCAAAAACTTGTGATCAGATCTTGAATAAATTAAAATGGAACCACATGAAAAGCACCAGCTTTCAAATAAAAAAATAATCATCAAAATCGGCGCACAAAGAAAGAAGTTGTGAGGTAACTTTCGAAACGAGAAAATCATCAATGTAGTCCACAGAATACGCATTATTGAGGATAACTCAAAAACACTAGTCAGATCTTGATCAAATTTTAGTGGGACCAATTGGAAAGCAACATCTTTCAAACAAAAAAAAAATTCAAAATCGGTTCACATGGGCGAAGTTAGAAGGTACCACACATAAAAAAAAAACATTCGACTTGAGTACCTCCTCTGTTATGAAGTCGGTAAAAAGGTTACGCGTCAGAATTAAACAATCCTCCTATACAAAGTTTGACATCAATAATGTATTCGTTTCATCAGATTATCAAATAAAGGTCAATAAAAAAAATTATAAAAAAATTACTAAAGTAGCTTATAATTTAAATTTATTTTGACTTTCGAGAATTAATTTTCACGTTGATTGCACATGCAATCGACGTGAAAATTAATTCTCGAAAAACATTACTTTGAAAGCAAACTCCGTTCGTGTTACATATCACAAACGGAATTTACTTTCAAGTACAAATACAAAATCTTTATTTGCTTGAATATGGGTACAATTAGCTAGTGAGAGTTATGACAAATAGTGCTCCATATTCCGCCATTGCGGCATGCAAAAATTATACAATATCAGTGACCAGAGATCACATATTATACCATGTTAATGTATTAATTAACACATACACACATAAATTGGTACTCAAACGAAAGAAAATATAAGTAGGTACTTATCTCGAAATTATATAAAAGTAAAACATTTGAAATTAAAAATCAGAAGTCAATTTATAAACAATAATAGCTATACACCGAACACAAAAATAACGTTTTTTAAAAACACAACTACAAAAGATGGAATTATGTAAAAAATGTTAGTATCAAAATTACAAGAACTTGTCAGACAGATATTGACCAATTAAGTAAGATTTTTTTACTAATAAGTTAAAAGAAGAAGAAGAAAGATTATTTTTAAATGTATCAATATTTCCGAATTGTAAAATATATTTTGGTAAATGGTTATATATTCTGGGTGACATACAGAAAACACTTATATCAAATAATGAACTTTTGTGAGAAGGGAAACAGATTTTGTTCATATTACGCTTGCTTTTGAGTAGATTAAATAAACTCAAGTTTTTTGTGGTGATTAGTTTCGATTTAATGTTTTTGAATTCCCTACTCCAAGTCTCAGTAAAGACTTAGCTTGTTACCTCATTTTTAACTAACAATGAAACAAAAGTTATTGGTTTTAATAACCACAAAAACAATTTACCGATCGTTAAAAAAAACGTTCTATACCACGAACTTTCTAACCATAGTCGTATGCTGAGTCGTGACCTATATTCATGACACTCACAACATCACACTTCTTTTTCTTTTATTTGTCCTATTCTTCTTTGTTTATATATCTATACTTATATTTTTGTGTTTTAAATTTATTTTGCTGCTTGTGTTTTTAGTGTAATGTTGTGTGTGTCATAAATAAATGTATTTTCTTTCTTCTTTCTTTCTTCTTTGAACTTGTTGTTTTTTTGCGTTTTTATTTGTATTTTATTACACTCGCAGTCCCACACTAAGTTCGATGACTAGTGTCGTGTGTGCAGCCGAAAACATGTACATCGATCACTACCACACCCAGAACCAGAAACACAAATTTCTCTTGAGGAGAAAACTGGTGTTCTCCCCATGAATCAAACCCGTTCCGCTGCTTAGAACGTGTACGCGCAGCCTACATGCAATGGGCAATTCAGTTTGTGTGCAGATAGTCTTTAATTTAATTTCCCTAAATTACAGTGGAATCATTGCCTTCAATCCGAAATACTGTATGCATTTTGATTGACGAGCACAAGTGAGGTAGGTACTGGCTGACTGAAGAGTCTGCCTGTAGAGTAGCGGTATGACTTTTGAACCGACTTCTTCAAAAAAGGAGGAGGCTCTCAATTCGTCTGTTTTTTTACCGACTTCCCAAAAAAGGAGGAGGTACTCAAGTCGACTGTATTTTTTTTTACGTTTGCTACCTCATAACTTCCCTCCACGTGAGCCGATTTCGAAAATTTTTTTTAGTTTGAAAGATGTTGCTTTCTAATTGGTCCCATTTAAATTTGATCAAAATCTGATCAGTAGTTCTTTAAATATCGTCAATAACGCCTATTTTGTGGACTACTTTGACGATGTTCTCGTATAACCGACTTCAAAAGTTACCTCATAACTTCTTTCGTTGTGAACCGATTTTGATGATTATTTTTTATTTGAAAGCTTGTGCTTTTCATGTGGTCCGAATATTCCGGTTAATTAGACCGTGTACTTATTTTTTTATTTTACACCTTGCTGTTATACTTAAGTATAAAAACTTTATCACAGCTTTATTATAAATAGGCACAATTGACAATTTGAAATTAGTAGTAATTAGGTGCACGAATTAATTCCCCACTAACAAGAAAACAAACTGTCAAACGTCATCCATTGACGACCCAGTTGGCGCAGTGACACCTGTGCACCTTCTGTCTCGGAGACCTCTCCGCCGTCTGCGCCGTGGGTCCTGGGTTCGATTCCCGGCAGGAGCACAAATTCCTTCCCAAGGGATATTTGCGCTTCTGGTACTGGGTGTAATGTGTGTGTGATGTGAATGTTTCCGGCACCCACTATACAAGACTTTGAAGTTAGCTTGGGGCTGTGAGTGTGAAAGCGTTTGCGTTTGTTTTTATAGTTGACATACCTACCTACAGTTTTCTCGAAGCGTTTCGGTTCCACGTTTGTCTTCCGCACAACGAAGAAGTGGACTATTAAGCCCGCGTCCTTGTCTCCTGAACGGTAAAGTTTTGACGCCGTAAGTTAACAAACATACATACGCTGCAGCTGCTAGAATATAACCTCATTTTTACATCGCCATAATCGGGTTAATAAACGATTTGACCTCGTAACTACAGCTGATCAGCTTGTTGCGTAAGTACCTATTAAAGAACAAACGCCTAGATAAAGTAACTTACTAACCTCTATCTTAACTTATGTCATTACTCACTTGTCTACCGGAAATTACAAAGCGGAAGTGGCACAGCGGTCATGTAGAGTCAATGTCGACGCGAGGCGAACTGCTTCGGTTCTATAAAGGCAATGAACGGTTAGATAGAATGTGATGCAATTGAACTTGATTTATGAGTTGAATTGGTTATGCATTTAACTAACGTGTCAGATGTAGTTTAATTAATCGGTCAATTAAAAGACATTACATTTCATTCATCTTTAAAATCTGTTGATTAAGTTTTTTACTCATTTTGACTGCATTTTTTTACCGACTTCACAAAAAAGGAGGAGGTACTCAAGTCGACAGTATTTTTTTTAAACGTGTTACCTCATAGCTTCGTTAAACGTGAACCGATTTTGAATATTTTTTTTGTATGATAGATGTTGCTTTCCAATTGGTCCCATTTAAATTTAATCAAGATCTGACTAGTAGTTTTTGAGTTATCCTCAATAATGCATATTCTGTGGACTACATTGACGATGTTCTCGTTTACCCGACTTCAAAAGTTACCTCATAACTTCTTTCGTTGTAAGCCGATTTTGATGTTTTTTTTTTATTTGAAAGCTGGTGCTTTTCATGTGGTCCCATTGAAATTTAATCAAGATCTGATCTCTAGTTTTTGAGCTATCGTCACTGATGATCGTCACTGACTGACGTGAACTGATTTTGAATTTTTATTTGTTTGATAGATGTTGCTTTCCAATTGGTCCCATTTAAATTTGATCAAGATCTGATCAAATTTAAATGGGAGTAAAGAGCTAGTTTTTGAGTTATCCTCAATAATGCGTATTCTGTGGACTACATTGACGATGTTCTCGTTTTTAACCGACTTCAAAAGTTACCTCATAACTTCTTTCTTTGTGCGCCGATTTAGATGACTTCGTCGCTTATATTTCGGTTTTATCTTGACCGATTTCGATAAAATGGGACCACCTCTGAAACACACTCAATCAAACAAAAAAAATCATCAAAATCGATTCATAATTGGCGGAGATATCGCTTAAAGTACATACAAAAAAACATACAGTCGAATTGAGAACCTTTTTTGAAGTCTCAAAAAAGGAGGTTCAACCGACTGGTTGAAAATGGAAACTTGAGGTCTTAGTTTAGTGAAATGCTAATAATCTGTAAGAAGGTATGTGCTGTTTGCAATATTTTTTTTTTTATATTTTGAGCTACTAAGAATTAGTAATATTCAGTAATGACAATATAACTGAAAACAAGCAATTTGCCCATTACTTAAGCTTTCTCCTGCCACATTTGGCTTTGGTCCAACGCAACCAACATCTGGTGCAACTTGGCTTATATACCAATCATGGCCTACACTACTTCATGAAGGTTTTTACAATAACTGCTTTCGATAATATCCCATCTCGCCTCAAAAATTTCAACGCTAATTTCTAGTAGGTTCTCAATTCGGCTATTTTTTTTCGTAATATTTGTTACCTCATAACTTTCTTAAGGTGCACCAATTATAATTTTTTTTAATGATTCTTTTTTTTTTAGTAGCTGGTGCTTCCCTTGTGGTCCTATTTTAATATGATCAAGATCTGACCAGTACTTTTTGGGTTTTCCTCAATAATGTGTATTTAATTAAACAGTTTATTCATAGTAACAACATAATTTAAGTAGCAATTGTACATTACATTTAACTAAAAACTAAATTAAAATTAAACAAAAAAAAAAAACTATTATTAGATATAAATATGTACAAAACTTAATCTAATAGACCGCTACCAGTAGGCAAAGTACCCAAAATGCTGGCAGCATTGCCACGTTGAATGGCAATACTCAATCTCTGTCCAAAATATTTGCCAGCATTTTGGTCACGAGTTGCTTCGACCAAACGCTTTGTTAATTCATTGTAGAATGTATGTGCTCCCGGTCCCCACGGTCCCAACGTCTCAACCCCAAAAGGCACAAATATATAACCACTATCAAGATTACTATATTTGCGCCTTTTGAGAGTCTCTGCTGATTCAGCCGCAACACCAGCCTTATTTTTAGTTCCAGAAAGATGAGACGGTGCTAGGGTGTCTACGCAAGTTGCATCCCAAACCAAAGGCCGTCCCATCTTCCATGGAATCAGGGTCATTCCGTCAGGCCTTTTACCGTCATCACGCGCTAGACCATTTGGTTCCAAAATAGCCGCACAGTTGGCGGTGGTAAGAGCCCGGGGTTAATTAAGGTGTATTTAATTAATTTAATCTGATCAAGGGTTCCGAAGATAAAGCGGTGATTTAGGTTTTTGTCAGCTTTGCTTGCGTTTAAATTATTAGTGTTGTGATCGAGGGTGGTAAAGGCTTGCTTAGAATGTAACTAGCATTCGTGATTAACTGTCAGAATAAGATGGAAACAAACATACGGTTTGTTTAGCTACAAAATCCTTGAATTTCAATAATTTTAATGAAAAATTATTTTCTTGGCGACTGATTTTTTAAGATGTGGTAAAAATCAACCACCACAAATCAATATCTGGTTGAACGATCAAGTTTGGTGAACTGACCTAAATAAATAAAAAAATTTTTTATATATAATACTTTTAAAACACCAACTTTCACAAAAAACCTAGCTAAGAACACTCTCAATAAAGTCACTTTTAAAAGAAAAATCAAATCAAAATCGGTTCACCCGTTTGGAAACTAAAATGCCACAGGCACACAGATATATACGTTGAACTAATAACATCCCTCTTTTTGAGTCGGGGTTAATTAACATACATGTAACACATTCTTCGACCACATCGTCACTTTCCATCATATGAGATAGTGGTCAAATACGTGCTTATCGAGAATAAAAAAACAGTATCAATATTCACCTAATGTTTTTAACAAAGCCAACAAGCTATCGTTGTTACTATACCTACAGAGATAATGGAGATATGTAATACTCCGAAAATCATTTTGAACACTCCAAACATGACAACAAGGGTCTTTATCCAATAAATTATTTACAATGAAGAAAGGGCAACGCACGCCGAACCATAATAATATATCAAATAGGCACTCATCCCATCTCATTCAATAAAAGAAAAACCGAGCAAGACGGTTTCAAGCTGTAAAGCCGCAAAAGAAAAACGGCGTCTCATTTAAAATAAAAACTACCCCTTCTCTAGAGCAATGTACTTTGTAGGGCTTCATAGTTCCACCCACGCTCATTCGTGCTACGAACAAAGTGATTCTAAACCACACGTGTAACGAGGTAAAAAACGACTCACAACGCTCGTTTGATTCTGGCTAGAGGTATTAGCTATAAAAAATAACAACAATAATTCAATATTAACAAGATTAATGCCAATTAGGGCGAGTAAAGCCGCCGTTGCAAACATGTCTTGGTCGTTACGTAACACCCACGTACCAACTCGAATTGATTTTTGTTGGCGTCCAACTGTCATAACACGCATGCGCGAAAAGCCTCACGCACACACCCTCAACTATCGCCCTTACACATTCAAACACCCCATTTTATCGGAAACACCATTCTCAACTCAACGCACTTGGTATAAGTTCGGAATTTCTATCACAAATTCGATTGATATTTTTAGACAGTACTTACCTATTACT
Organism: Lomographa bimaculata; assembly: GCA_948107665.1. Classification (NCBI taxonomy): domain Eukaryota; kingdom Metazoa; phylum Arthropoda; class Insecta; order Lepidoptera; family Geometridae; genus Lomographa; species Lomographa bimaculata. The sequence goes on along the minus strand of OX403604.1, from coordinate 6,407,130 downwards.
GCTTGTGTAGACGCGCCCTCTTCCATACAAATTGGGAAACTCAGTCGCGGAAGGTTTTTCTCTTCTGTTCATTATTTCTGAAATTCTCATTCAGCACTACAATCTCCGCTTTATCTTCTGCAACTTCGTTTTTAAAACATTTTTGTTGCATACAATCGGTGGTGTCAAAGGCTTTCGAGGTGTGACTAAAAATAAACGTTGATATACTAGGAAAATCTAGTGAGAGCTTTCCATTCATAAATTACATTCAATTGGTGTTGGGCAGTGAAGCAAAAGAGTTCTCGGAAAGGAATTTGCGATCAAATTGTGAATTGGTTGTCTGGCGGAGTCGAGTGACGATCAATAAGCCCTCGCGAAGAGGTTTCTTCGGCGGAGAAACTGAGCAAAGAAGAAAACATGTAAGTATCAGTACCTAATTATCCGCTTACTATTGCATGTACTAGGAACGTGATCATCTGACCACCCGTGAAGAAATAAGCAAACAATAAAATATTAGCATCATTACATACATTCAGGATGATTGCAACTCATCAGCGATTCCAATGAGGCTCTACTCTGATACATCTCTACAATACGCGATATCCAATAACTAACCTAGTTAGGTATCCCGTCTCCCACAAATACTGACGAATTTATGTTGAAAACATCACCCCTTCGTACCGACTCTTTCTTATTCAACATTTTAAGGAAACGCATAATGATTTTGACTATAACTAAAATCAATCTTTACATCACACTTAAGATGAACATTGAAAATCAAAATTATTATGTGGGCTTAGCCTTAGTTTGTATCATTGTTAATTCCGAATGCGACGACATTTTCAACCGACTTCAAAAAAGGAGGTTCTCAATTTGACAGTGTTTTTATTTTATGTTACGTGATATCTCCGCCAATTATGAATCGATTTTGATGATTATTTATTTTTGGTAGAGTATACTTCAGAGGTGGTCCCATATAAATTTTATCGAAATCGAAATATAAGCGATGAAGTAGTTTTTTTAAGCTTTGCTTGCGTTTCAATTATTCCATAAAATTTGCGAAGTATCACAAAAAGTGTTGCTCAGAACTACTATGGATTCACGTTTAATTGGAATATTACGGGTACCAGTATTACCTATGACCGGGAAAGCATAAAAAACTCACTGTGTTTTCTTTTGATTTAGTAATGATAGATCTCTCGACTGACTTCTTCAACGAAGGTTCTGAATTCCGAGATTCACATAGCTTGTACTGGAAGTGTATTAAAACGTCAGTGGGTCTTACCTTCTGGTCAATTAGACCGTGAGCCCATTGCAGGTATCTCATAAGATTAAAGGATAAAACCATTTTGTACTGACAGCAGACACTGTCGGCTTGAGCACAGCTTGGCACGTTTTGCACTATTAGGGCATGGACTTTAACTGTTGTAGCTGCAGGAAACTGTTCCAAGGAGGCTGTCCTTAACTTTAAAAAATTGTTTATGAGCATTTGCAGATGAAATTGCGCTCAGGCCGACCTAAAAATGTTGAAGCTACTAAGTACCTGATATCTCTACAAACTTATTTTTATACGTTAACTAGCAAACCCGGCGAACTCCGTTTCGCCACTATAAACCTCACGGAGCCCGAGACCTTTCCAACGAATGCAAAACCGTGGAAATCGGTTCGTGCGTTCTGGAGTTATAGCGTCAGGAAGGAAAACCCGACTTATTTTTATATAGTAGAAGATCTTATGAGATTAGAGAGAGAGTACTTGGTAGTGGGCTCGCGGTCTAAATGGTAGCTACCCCTCTTTGTATAACTCCTATCCCACGATTCCTTCGGCTTCCTCTTTACACGAACACAACAATTTACAATTGGTTATTTAACAGTTAAATCATGAGCTATCTACCGCGTCAAACCGACAAATTTGAATTTCGCGTAAAAACAAAGTCGTTAAGACACGTCTGGTCGCAGTAGTTCCATTTTATAGTTATTGTATCATATAAGACTGTCTGGAATATTGCTCTTAGCGATAAGACCGTTTTTTATACCAATCTTTACAAGTTTTTCTGTAAGCTGTATTTATCTTTTGGTGTCAATGAATGGTTAATGTATTGTATTGTAAGTTATGTTTTCTTATATTGACTTGTATACTACGAGTATTTAGTTTAAATATTTATGAAAATTATATAAATTTAACGGTTCTCCACCCACATTTTGCTTTTTGCCGTTGTTGGTTTAAAACGGCCTTCGAAAACTGATTTATATGTTTTTTTTCTACCGACTTCTCAAAAAAGGAGGAGGTACTCGATTCGACTGTATTTTTTTAAGTGTACCTCATATCTTTCTTCCACGTGAACCGATTTTAAAGATTTTTATTTGTAAGCTGGTGCTTTTCCATTGGTCCCATTTAAATTTGGTCAAGATCTAATTAGTAGTTTTTGAGTTATCATCAATAATGCGTGTTTAATACATTGAATTTGATCAAGGTTGTCTTTCCGCTAAGAAACTGGGTATTCTCGCAAAGGTTACGCAGTACTTCACACCGGGGCAGCTTCTCAATATATATCAAGTCCGATCGTGTATGGAGTACTGCGGCCACTTTTGGGATGGATCAGCCAAAGACCAGCTTGTAGCTGTTGAGTCCATCGACCGACGAGCAAAAGGACTCATTGGCGATGATGTGCAAATTGAGCCCAAATTGCAGTCCGGTCACCGACGTAAGGTCGCAAGCCTATCGGTATTGTATCGGTTACATTTTGACGAATATGCGTAGGAATTACACGAGTTAATTGCCCCATGCTCATTTTACCATCTAACAACAAGACAAACTGGTAAACTTCATCCATTTATGGTTGACATACCTCCAGTTCTACGTTTGTCATCCGTACTGCGAAGGAGTGGAATTCATTGCCCGCGTCTTGTTCCCCGAACGGTATAATCAGGGAAACTTCAAGTCAAGAGTGAATAGGTATCGTAGGCAAGCATGCTACATCTTCGGCCGCATCATCACTTTACATCAGGTGAGATAGTGGTCAAATGCTTGCCTATCGAATATAAAAAAAATAAAAGAGGTTCCGAAGATGAAGCGGTGAAGTCGGCTTTTTAAGCTTTGTTTGCGTTTAATTATTCGTTTAATAGTTTTAGTGTCTAGACAGTTCCATATTAATGTAACCAGCTCGAGGTTCAAATTTAATACATTACCGTGATGACTCATAGTATCATAGTCACCGCAAACAAATTAGTGGAACCTAATCGATCATGAAAATAGTGGTGGCAGAAGCCGATCTTTAGTATTTTTAGCCGACTTCGCAAAAGACGAGGAGGTTCTCAATTCGACTGTATTTTTTTTGTTTGTTTCCTCATTGCTTCTTATTGGGTGATCCGTTTTTGTTGATATTTTATTTGAAAGCTGGTGCTTCCCGTGTGGTCTCATTATAATTTGATCAGGATCGGACCAGTAGTTTTTGAGTTATCCTCAATAATAATTTTAATCTGATCAGGGGTTTCGAAAATAAAGCGGTTAAGTCGGTTTTTTTTAAGCTTTACTTGCGTTTAAATTATTTATCTTGTTTTCCAAACCGGCACAATATATTTTGCACTTAAAATTCGTTAAGGATGATCTTTCTACGTTATACCTCTTGAGTATGTTTCTTTAGGATTTATAGAAAATGAAAATAGCCTCCAAACGCTAGCTTGGAGACCAAATGTTTAAAGACATAATACACGCTGCAGTGTATCGAGTTCATTAACTAACACAGACTAAGTCTTAGTTATCAAATCACTACTTGTTGATTATGCAGCCTTAAACTTTTTATTTTTTAAATTATTAAGAGATGAGACGAGCAACCCGCTCGCTTGATGGTAACCATCACGCTTGCCCTTTACACTTCTGTGTCACCCAGAGTTTTGAACTTAGTTCTAAATCTAGTGCTTCTGGTTTTGGGTGTGATTGTGTGTGAAGAAAATGTTTTCGGCTCCCAAGATAAGACAAGTTTTCAAATTTGTGTGGGGCTGTGAATGTTTGCGTTTGTTTGTTCTAGGCTAGCTTTTATTATGTATCTTCTTGGAATTGTATGTAGCTTGAGTTGGTTGTTAATTCGACCGCAAAATAATAGACCGCGTGGCCGAGTTGCCACTTATTTTTTTATTTTGTTTATAGTAACTCGACCACCATGGGAAATTAGTACAGTCACGGAGAAAAATGATTTGAAAAATGTAATTATTATTACTGACTTCCCAAAAAATGAGGAGGTACTCAAATCGACTGAATGTTTTTTTTTGTGTTACCTCATTACATCTTTCCACGTTAACCGATGTCGAAATTTTTTTTAGTTTGAAAGATGTTGATTTCCTATTGTTCCCATTTAAATTTGATCAAGATCTGATCAGTAGTTCTTGAAATATCGTCAATAATGCGTATTCTTCTGACTACATTGACGATTTTCTCGTTTTTAACCGACTTCAATAGTTACCTCATAACTTTTTTCGTTGTGCGCCGATTTTAATGATTATTTTTTTATATGAAAGCTGGTGCTTTCCATGTAGTTTCATTTATTTTTGGTCAAGATTTGGTCGCTAGTTTTTGAGTTATGGTCAATAATGCGTGTTTAATACGTTAAATCTGATCATGGTTCCGAAGATAAAGCTGTGAAGTCGGTTTTTTAAGCTTTGCTTGCGTTTAATTATTTCCTTACTAAAAGGAATCAAATCTCCCGCGAGATCTCGAGTGACCGACGCACACTTGGGTGCAGTTTAAAAAGTTATTTCCGCAAATAAACTTACCCCTGAAATAGGTAATTTAGTTAAAAAATAATTTTAAATAAAAAAGATGTCAAATTTCTGGGAAAAGATTGTAATACATTTTTCTACTGATTAAATTAATGATTACTGCCCTGTATCACTGCATCTATTCTATGCAATGTTTTTTTTTCTTTATGGTTGGGTTTTGCGGCCCACTGATTCTACGGTCCTTGTCCATTTTGGCTCACCAATGAGTTCGAGTTTAACATGCATGCTTTAGTTAGACGATAAATACCTCTGATAGGCAGACGGACGGACAAAGTGTTGAACCACTCAAATCTACTTAGAGATCTCGCTTTGCTGAATTAAAAATGTAGCATAACGAAAAATCACCACATATTATCATGCTCACATAGCTAAAACATCATTGAACACCAAATTCCAATAGAAACATAAGAAAAAAAATTAAACTATGTGTACGTCGTATGGCGGTCTTATCGTTCAGAAAGTCTTCCAGCCAACCCTAACCAAATGAAATAAAAATAAAATTAAATATGGACGTTTTTTTTTTTTTTTTTGTTTTGTTTTTTGTTTGTTTGTTGGCGCATACAGATCCTAGTGTTTTTTTTTTTTTTTTTTCTTGTGACAGGCTAGTGTTTGACCACTATCTCACCTGATGGTAAGTGACGATGTGATCGAAGCTGGTAAACACACTAGATCTGGAATACGCAGGCTCTCAAGGATAACTGCCGGAACACCGTATTTGGCTTGGCGGCAGACTTTCAACTTGATGGTGATAAGCTACTTTGGTAGCAAGCCAGGCGAGCAACTCACAAAATGCTCTACGACCTCTCAAATGTCACCTGATTAGCACCACCCGGGGACCACGTGTAGGGAGTCAGACTTAAGGGGTATCCTCCTACGGACGTGGATGACTCAGCCCCCAGTAGTGTAGGTACTAATCCTGAACCAAATCCATGAATGGAAGAAAGGAGATACGTAAATAGGCGAAAGCCCTGGCAGTTAGCCAACTGTGCTATAATAAAACATTCAAAACTGTCTAGACGAAAATAGAGCCTGAGTTCGTATTCATTTGTTATCGTATTTTTTACTTTCACTGTACAAGTAGGTATTGATTACATCAGCCCCTATAAAGCTTGCTTCGTGTCTCGAAACTTTAATCCACTTTGGATATTATTAGGGTTCCGTACCTCAATAGAAAAAAAATTTACCCATATAGGATCAGGAATAATAATTGAACGCAAGCAAAGCTTAAAAAAACCGACGTCACCTCTTATATTTTGGTTTTGGCTTGATCGATTTCGATAAAATGTATATGGGACCACCTCTGAAGTACCTTTACTCTACTAAACAAAAAAAAACATCAAAATCGATTCATAATTTTTTTTTTTTAATCTTTCTAAATCTACGGGCCAATTGCCTATATTTCCTAAAACTAAACTAAAACTATGTACAACAAAGTACTAAGTTACCTACAAGACATCAAGCTTATAGGTAACTCAAGTGCTCAAGCCCACTACCAGTGGGTAGCGTTCCCATCATGCTGGCGGCATTGCCTCTCTGAATTGCAATGCTAATAAGTTGAGCCAAATAAGTGCCAGCATAATTGGCGTCGAAGATATCGCGTAACATACTTACAAAAAATAAAAAAATAAAAATACACATAGTCGAATTCAGAACCTCCTTTTTTGACCTAAAGCCAAACATAGCTATTAAAATGATATAATTAACAACATTGAGGGAGCGCCTAAAAATTATCTATATAAAGAAACTGTAATAAAATCATTTACTAGACACATAATACACCAAATAGCAAACAAAATCGAACAACAAATTGGAATTCTTCAACCGCATCATTACGTAATAAGAAATCACAGACTTGTTTGTACAGGTTAAGAACAAAGCAATTGGTTTCGAGGTAAACGCGGGGGAGGCTGTTACCTTCCACTCGCGCATCTCCCTTCGCCCTTACGTGGGTGTTATGTTTTGCTCACGTAACAAAATAATGAACATAATTAGATACTACCTACGGAAAATCAACACAATAACCTCTGTTAAAATGTTAATAAAATGCCAGGGTTCAAATAAAGCTGGTATTTAATCTCAGCCCACGCTTCGTACCAATATCGGAGATGTGGTAGCCTTCTTTGTACTAGGTATTTTAATAAAAGATTTTGTTGGGCAGTCTAAAATTAAATTAGAAATACTTATAAAAGTATCCTATAAAGGTTGCATTAGGCGGCGTCCATTAATTACGCGATGCGTTTGGGGGGGGGGGGTCGAGTCGAACCTCATCCAATCTCACGTGGGGGAGAGGGTGTGCCTCAGCAAATATCACGTAATTTTTTTTGCAAGTGAAGTATTGCGAGAAAAATGTGTTTAATGAAGTAAAAAATACTACTGAAATATGGCTAAATCATAGTTAGTAGGGGTTAATCTTAAATAAATCTAGCACAATCAAGCACATATTAACTTATTTACATTAATACGCATTTTGAAAAATCTCATGTGAGTTTAGGGGAGGGAGGGGGTCGAAAAATCGCCAAAATCATCGCACGTAATTCATGGATGCCCCCTTAGTACTGTAAACTTATCAACGTAAACACAATCAATCTACAGTTTAGCCTATACAACGTTTATCAAAACAAAAATTGATGATTCACAGCAAATTAATAAAGACATGTCACTACTTTGTTTAGCATTTAGTACGTGCGTGTACATTATCTTAAAACACGCTATTCCGACGAAAATACAGTTCCATGCGGTCACTTGTAGGATTCTCGAACATTTGTTAAGCTAATGGGATAGATACGGGACATGGAATTAATTTATTCAGGAAAATCGCCAATGTTTATTCAGGTTTATTCTGCTGGTAGATGAAAGGCCCTTTGCTGTAACACGTAGGATGATAGTTTGCCAATGCTACCTACAACATGTAGCTAGAACTCGTGTACCTAAGTAGGTACACGAGTTCTGGTAGCAAGTGCTTAGGGAGGGCAGGGAGGGGGACGACAAGAATAAATATAGCCCCATTTTTATACTTTGTCTTTACTGTTTAGTCCACGCCGTATCAATAAGTCAATACTTTGACTATTTCATGCGTTTATTTCTCGTTGGTCAGATGTGTCGTACTAGTAGGGCAGGAACATACTTTAGCAACGAAATTATCCTTTCCTCATTTATTAACGTCAAGTAAGATTTCGTCGCTTCAGGCAGAGCTTGAGTAGCTCTGCGGATAGAGCAACAGGGCATGACACCATATGGCCGCGGGTTCCAACCCTTTTTCCTTTCAAAATTTTGCTATATAGTTCTGCCTAGTATGGCTTATGCTATATAAACGAAATCTATAGACAATTGACATGTAGACACAGGTCATTCTTTTTTTTGTTTTATAAACTTTAAACATAAATATAATAATATACATTTGTGTGCATAAGGCCAGAGATTTATCTGTTCATAATAAATTTAAGCCCCTTCCATGTCATCAGCTGATAATTTATGGTTCGAGAAAAGATGAACGAACAAAACGCTTCGGGGCTTGGAAACATATTACGAAACCAACAAAAGTTCGGGAAATCCATTCCTTGTTTCATTGAAAACTCTTGCGAAACTTTTCAAGTAATTCCAGCAGAGCGTAGACCGACTTACCTGACTTATTTTGTGTCGTGAAAATTCGCTTTGGATTCTTAAAACATGTTGGAGCACAGCATAAGAGGTACTCTTCTTGGTCGTGTCGATGGTCCAGAGTATCTTTCTTATAGCTTTTCGGATGTCCTAAGCTCTAAATCTTTTTGGACCAGAACTCTCTCATACAGATGTTAGGGCTTTGAGGGCAAGAGAGAAGGTGCTCCATAGTTTGTGCAAGGGTGCCACAACACATTGAATAGCATAAATGGTGAAAGTAGAGAATAAGATGTAGCAAGTGCAAAGTGCACTATTTACCATGATTAAGGTTTTTTACATAAAAAGGTATTTATAAACTTCTCCAAGGATATATGTTGGAGTGTCACAATTTCGTTCATAAAAAACATTATTCCAGAAAAAAGTAGAAACGTACGGAAGGGTCACAAACGCATTTTTTTAAATTTCTACTGCGTCTTTGAGTTCAAACACATACATACTTTCAGTACTTATTTAATTAGCCGGTAGGCTGGGCTAGGAGGGAAGCTACCCCCCTGCCCCTCCCTCATAACGCCCGTCATAGCTCAAGCGATCGATTTAAAAATGATTAGTTCTTACCACGATGCTCGATGCACGATGGGTAGCATATAATATATTTGTGTAGAATAAAAAAAGTTAAATGCTATGGAAATTTAACGTCTAATAAATATTTATATACCACAAGCCGTGCACCGCGGCTTTGCTCCCGTTGATCATCTTAAAAAGTATCCTTTGTATTAATCCTATGTACTTATAAGCTATGTTCATTCCATATTTCATCCAAATCCATTCCGACGTTGCAGCGTGAAGGGGAACAAACATACTTACACACTTACACAAAAACTTTCGGACATATAATACTAGCCGGGCCCCGCGGCTTCGCCCGCTATTATCAAGTTAAAAAGCAGCCTATGTGTTAATCCTAGGTATAAGCTATGTAAATTCCATCTATCATCCAAATCCGTTCAGCCGATACAGCGTGAAGAGAGAACAAACATATTTACACGCAAACTTTCGGATTTATAATACAAATATAGCTGATATAGATTGACTAATTGCTTCAACAGGGCTACAGAAGGAGGCCTGGCACCTGGTGGAGATAATGGCGATATGCCAGTGGGCGGGCCCAAGACGCCGCAGCAGATCGCAGCGCAACGACGCCTTCAGCAGACACAAGCGCAAGTTGACGAGGTATGGATAATTTATCCTTGAGATCTAAGTCTAAAAGTACAATTTGAAGTATTTGTAGCTTTCAAAATTCTTCCATGTATGGTCTCGGTAAAAACTTCACAGATCCCGATTGCGTGTTGTACTAGCATTCTATTTTTCCCATGCACTCGTACCTTATAAAATCTTGTTATATAGAGAACGATGACAACTATGCCGTCGCATCGTATGAATAGAAATAATATCTTTGAAAACCTTTTTAAAAACTAGATTTTAGAAGTCCGCCATATTGGATTTAGAGAGACTTTATTTTTCCAGTTACTCTCAGCAAGCCCTTTCATTGGTTCCCATATTGTACAAGTTATAACTTATATTCATGTGTATTTACTTACCTATATGTATAACTTGTCCGCCCTTTTGGGTGTTCCGTCTGTTGGATTTTGAATGACGTCACAGCTAACCGTACATTGTCATCCAAACTAAACGTGAATACAAAATTCAGCTCAATTGGTTGAAGATATCTGCTTCAAAATTGGGTTGCAAGATTCCACCCGAACAAACATACAATACAATATTTCTTTATTAAACACCAATAAGTAGTTAAAAACAATAACAATAAATAACCGAAAAACAATAATTGTTGTGCAATGGGCGGCCTTATCACATTAAGCAATTTCTTACAGGCAACCTTTGGATGGACAGGATAATAGAAATATTTTGCTGTAACTAGGTGGTGTTCTCAACTCATGCAGTATAAAACACATTAAATACCGATATGTAACTTAAATACTATTTACATACAATTAAACATAATATATAAATAGCACTATATGTGGATAACAATATATAAATAATAAATCATATATATCTGTATATACAATAACACCTAATACAAATATTAATATATGTACATAATATACTTATTAATACATTCACAAACATATAAATAAATAAATACATATGTATCTATAATATTTAAATAATAGTTTCAAAAATTATTTGACAGGTAGTGTAACTTGACCAAATTTTTGAAAATGTTAATAGTTTTAGCGTGTCTTATATTCATACATACATTGCAAGTTAAATAAAAGCTTTTAAAATACTTTTAGTCGAAATCACAGCCTCCGAGTATCGTATTTAAAGAATCCCGTACATGAAACAACATATTATACTAAGGTAAATTAAGGTTACTGAGGTAAATCTAACCATATTTTAGATGTTTCACAAATCGGGCATGAATCAATTTCACTCAAAACCTTCAAAGAAAACAATTTCCGTAATAATATTGGCTGTTCGAGTAGACAGAGGAAGGAAATGAGATGTCTGACGATGTTGTAGATAGGACATTATTTGAACTTATTATATCGTTTGAAACCCGGGTTTCGTAATAATCTCGTCGTTAAGAGTGTTTCAATGGCCGGTGCAACCCTGCTGAAATGTCGAGGTTCGTCAATATAAAGTTTTTTTGAAAATAAAAACGCAAAGAGACGTGTTTTTTTTTCATAAAAACATGATTGCAGTTCGCAATAGTTACAAAAAAATCTTCTGAATGCTAAGTTTTCGTAATAATTATAATGATGTATTCTATACAACCATGTAATTAATAGCTGCCTAAACTACTCCTCGTCATATGCATGCTAGTGCCAGTTAACACTTGACAAGTTGACACCATCGAGATAGGAAACAAACCTACGGTTTGTAAAAGGAGAGATGACTCCGCCGAATGCGAACGTACTTGCGAAGTACGATTACTTTAGCTACAACATCCTTGCTTGACACCTAAGACTTGACAGAAAAGTTAAATGATTTATTTTAAAATGTATTTGAAAAAACCATAAAACAAAATTTGAAAATGTCGTACTAAGAAAGACGTCGCCGTCGCGTCGGTCGGTCTGTGGTTGAAATGATATCCAAAGAGGTTTATGGAATTTTACAAACTACTCTGTATAAAATAACTAGCCGTGCTTTGCGGCTTCGCCCGCTATTATCAACTTAAAAAGTAGCGTATGTGTTAATCCCAGGTATAATCTATGTACATTCCAAATTTCATCCAAATCCGTTCAGCCGTTAAAGCGTGAAGAGGGAACAAACATACTTACACACTTACACACAAACTTTCGAATTTATAATATTAGTAGGCGGATGTACAATAGTAAAATTAAAAAAAGACGATCAGCAAACTTACACGCTACAAAATGTAGACAAAACCATTGCTGCCTATCTCCAACTCTGTCATATCATAAATTCGAGGTCAATGAACATATTGTTCGATAATATCATAAAGCAGCTATGTCACGTTCTCTTCCAACATAATCAGATTAAAGGATATCTATCTATATAATGTATATACTACAAAACAGTGATGGATTCAGGATTGTCGTTTGGGGCTTGACCAAGCTGAGGGTCAAATGCAGCGTCAATAATTATCACGAGACAAAATTTGTCACGGAAGAACTCAGATAATTTTAAGGGGGTTTGAGCCCCTTAACCTTCCTAAATCCCCTACTGCTATATATTGTAGTGGGTGTGTTAATGCCGTCATAGTGAGAAATGTCTCTTTAAGAGTCTTTAGGGACTGGAGTGACTCACTCTCAGGGACGACCTCTTATAACAAGGTTGGGACTTCTAGTTCAGATATTGGATTGTATGTTGTAGAGTAAATTGCTTTTAGTTGGGATAGGGTTAGCTTTGGAGTGCTTTCTGAAGAGAATATCTATGAAATTAAGTTTCAATTGAATTCAATTTATTTATTTCAGATTATTGATCCATATTTTAAATAAATTGATTACAATTCTACAATGATATCATATATTAAAAACAATTTTATTGAATTCATTAAATGTCTAATACTAAAATAATAATAATTGATTAGATATTGAAAAACATGCAAGATTAAATCTAAATGTCAAATAAAATATTAAGTGATTTTTTTTAATGCTTAATGGGCAAGCATTTGACCACTATATCATCTGATGGAAAGTGATGATGCGGCTGAAGATGTGACATGCTTGCCTTGAATATACCATTATGTATATTCAATTATATGTCATTTAAATTTTCGTCAATGGAGTTTTTTCATTTTCAGCTTTTTCTTTTAGGAATTATTGTTTTGAATGTTACAAAATTATTTAATGTCTTTTTTTTATCGTTTTTTTTCTGTATGATGAAATAGGTAGACGCATACAAACTTTGTACTTAAGTCACATTTACCATTCCGCTTTCCATAATTTTTGTATATTCTTTTTTTATTTTATTTTATATTATACTTGACACTGAAACATTTGACACAATGTAACGGGGCGTTTATTTTTAACCGACTTCAAAAAAGGAGGTTCTCAATTCGACTGTATGTTTTTTGTATGTATGTTACGCGATATCTCCGCCAATTATGAATCGATTTCGATGATTTTTGTTTGGTAGAGTATACTTCAGAGGTAGTCCCATATCGAAATCGGTCAAGTTAAAACCGAAATATAAGCGATGAAGTCGGTTTTTTAAGCTTTGCTTGCGTTTAAATTATTAGATAAGACGATTTGTACTTGTTGTTCAAGTCTCCGATACGCCGAAAATTCTCTTATCATCAAAGTAGAAGTCACGTTTCAATGACATGTCCAGCGCCCGAGCCGCACGCCTCCGCGTATCGCGCGTCTGACTCATCCTGGTGAAGGACGACAAATTTGTCCGAAACTAGTCGACTACAAAGAAAGTCGAAATTTTCGTGTTTTAAGCCGGATATAACATTGAAACATAATGTGTAATACTCACGATAGTTTTAACATTAAAATGGAAGCCTATCGGATTTTGCGTTATTTTTATGTTGGATGTATGTTATTCACAATAGTTTATTAACAGATTCTATTGAATTATTTCAGGTTGTCGACATCATGAAAACTAACGTTGAAAAGGTGTTGGAAAGAGATCAGAAGCTCTCGGAACTAGACGATAGAGCTGGTGAGTAGCATGTTTCCACTTAAATCAATCATTCAATATCATTTGGGAGTCTTCAAGTCAAGAGTGAATACGTATCTTCTAGATAAACATGTCACATCATCGGCCGCGACACCACTTCTCATCAGGTGAGATACTGGTCAAATGTTTGTCTACAATGCATAAAAAAAAAAACAAAAAAACGCATTCACACTCACAGCCCCACACTAAGTTCAAAGACTTGTATCGTGGGTGACAGAAACATTTACATATCACACACACAATAATAAGTTAATGGGCTATGTCCTATTCCAGAATTTACCTTATCTATATAGCCATTCTATTCACCTTATCTATATAGCCATTCTAAGTCTGGTGCCCCAGCATCGCTACGATGGACAACTATTTAGTGGATGGTACGGAAACCAAGTCCTGTTGATTTAACTTGTAAACTTTGATGTTGGCGCGGTAGCAGGTCTCTGCCTTCTGCGCCGTGGGCCCTGGGTTCGGATACCAGCAGAAACACAATTTTCATTTACAAGGGGCATTTGTGTTTCTGGGTGTGATTGTATGTGAAATTTGTAAATGTTTCCGGCACCCACGATATAAGTATATAGGCTTAGTGTGGGGCTGTGAGTGTGAATGCGTTTATTTGTTTGTTTAAACTTTTACGATTTGAACACATAGTTCCAATACAATCGCGCGATTTAACCCCTGAACTATAAGCACTGTTTTTTTTAAATTTAAGATATGCAACCTTTTGACCGCCGTCTCACATAATGCTAAAGCCTAGAACCTATTCACTAGCGACTTGAAGAATCCCATATTGTACTCATCAGGAAACACCGACTCAAGGCAAGGAGTTCTATTCATTTGCGGCTCGCACAATGAATGTGGAAGCAAAACGCTTCATCCGGATATTATTATTAATGTTACTAAATTCGGATGTATTATGAATATTTCAGATGCACTACAACAAGGCGCTTCGCAATTTGAACAACAAGCCGGGAAACTGAAAAGCAAATTTTGGCTGCAGAATCTAAAGGTATAAATTTAATTATTCATATCACTAAATGTTGCCAACTGTCGTAGAATAAAAGAAGGACTTTTCCTCTATCAAGTTTATCTTCTTTTTATATAATTTTAAATTTAATTTCACCCATAGCATACAAATAAAAGTTTTTTCAACCGCCTAGCAGTAGTGAGCAAACATTACTGTATTTCTGATTTGGGAGCAATGTTTTCAGTGTAATTACAGAACTTAAAGAGATCTAACATCTAATATCTCAATACTCAATACTCAATTCTTTATTGCTTCCATAATGTACATGGGTTCTTAAAATTACATAACATAATAAGTTACATATTGAGATCATTATGGACCCTGTCGGACACATGCTGCTATTCTATAACTTCTATCAACATGATATTCATGATGATAGAAGTTATAGAAGGGTTTTATAGAGAGGAAAATAAATCAATAAGGTACTTAAATCGAGTCTTGGAAGTATTCTTCTATAGAATAATAACATTTGGATGGTAGTAACCGTTTTAGGTGTTTTATAAATAGTTTGTCATTAGTTTCATTTTTTAGGGAGTTGGGTGCTTTATTGTATATTTTTATAGACATTACAAAGGGACTGCTCGAGTGCATTGTTAGAGCTGAATTTGGGAGTGCTATCATGTTTCTTTGACGTAAATTATATTTAGTTTATGTATTATTTCGGCTGATGTAGGTCTCAGGGTGATGAGCGCAGTGCTTTGCCGCGCAGGATTTTGACCAATATTCAAGTTCAAAACTTTGGATGGCACTAAACTGTGATGCGCAATAGTGACGCTTACCATCAGCCGAACGACTTGCTAGTCAATGCTCGTCTCTAAATTACATAAAAAAAGTGATTTGCAACAAAACGCATTGGATGTCATTAAATCGCACCAATATTATAAATGCGAAGGGTTGTGTGTAAGTATGTTTGTTTTGCCTTTACGCTGTAACGGTTGAACCGATTTGGATGAAATTCGGAACGTACATAGCGTATACCTATGAATAACACTTAGTCTAATTTTAATTTGATAAACGCGGATGAAATGGAGTGGAGTCTTCAATAAATGGGAGTCTTCAAGTCGCGAGTTAATAGGTATCTTATAGGCAAGCGTGCTCCATCGTCGACCACATCTTCTCTTACCATCAGGTGAGATAGTGGTCAAACGCTTGTCTATAATGAAAAAAAAAAGCCGCGGAGATCTACTAGTTACTGACAAAATTCAGTAATACTTTTTAGGAAACGCTATTTTCAATTCTCTGATTTGCTTTAACTCTAGTTTTTTATTCCTTCATTTTAATACTTCTTGCTTTTCAGATGATGATAATTGCAGCTGTTATTGGCATCATCATCTTGGCTCTTATCATCGGTGAGTTTTGAATTTTCTTACGGTAATCATTTCAAGCATTCTATCATCGATCTACAAACAAATGGACATCGGTTCTAACATAAATAATACAACTTTATTAATCTATACATACGTAAAAACATTTATGATATAAACAGATTGAATCAATTTAAATTATGTTTAATCTCTATTACTGCACAGCTTACTTTTACTTGCAACAATTTATCAATACGCAGCATCGACTGACGATGGTCGCACTATTTTGACCTTACGTTTTTATCGAGGCGTGATTGTCGCTTATATTTCGTTTAGGACAAAATGTTCCTTAGACACCCGAAATCCATTAATTGGTAGATCGATGCCTTCTAACAAATCTTTAGTTTTAAAACTAATTACAACATTTTCCACATTTTCAGTAAACTGGTGAACAAGCTTGGTAATGGACGTTTAAAAGCAGTACTAATTATGGTGTTATTAAAATAGTATATAAAGTTGCTCTTATATTTTGGTTTGGTCTTAAGCCTATTTTGGTAAGTGGGCATCTCGTTACGTAATCGCTGTTGGTGATGTTGGCTTTGTCTGTTCTAGTAATTTCGTGTCTCTACAAAAAATTCACGCAAAATCTGATTTTCTAGTTCGCTATATAAGTGAGCATACATATAAGTGACATGAAGTGTATACAGAAATAAGACAATTATTATTAGAAACTAATGTTATAAGCAATTAACATTAAACTTTTTTCTTTAATAAACAAAATGTAGGCGCGAGACACCAGTTCGGCTTGAACGACTAGTTTATATACCGGGTGTTTGGTAGAGGGTCCGACAAACGAAATGAGCGTGTTCGGGGCCCATTTGGAGAATACAAGTTGGCCAAAAAATATCCCCGACTCCCCAATTTTATTTAACTTTTTTTTGTGAATTTTCCCGTTTTCTCCGAAATTGTGTTTTTTTTTTAAATCACTGTGAAAGTTGAACTATGAGGTAAAATTTATTTCATTTTTTCACTCTATGAGCTCTAAATCAATTAGTTAGCTCTGTTTTGTATCTAATTATGCTTTGCGTGGCCTGAAGGTGTATTAGAGACCAAATTTAACTAAAAACATCCGGTCTAAAACAGATTTTACAAATGTTATGGTGGTAAATAGGTACAATTTCGGAGAAAACGGGAAAATTCACAAAAAGTTAAATAAAATTGGGGAGTCAAGTATTTTTTTTGGCCAACTTGTATTCTCCAAATGGACCCCCGAACACGCTCATTTCGGTTGTCGGACCCTCTACCAAACACCCTATATATAGGCTAGGTATAATTTTATGAATTTTATAGCCAAAGAATGTTACCTAAATATTGTTTTCTTTTTTAAATGCTTTTAATAAGGAATTTTGATAAATTAAAAAATATAAAGATGCATGGGACATTCTTAATAGCAAAACGCACGCTATTGGCTCGACTGATTCGTGACGTCTGTTTAAGCATTCTTAATGTCAATGAATAATTGACATTGATGAATATTTTTTACCGGCAATGTATTAACGTTAACAAACAATAAAATAAAAACATATAAAAATATGCATCAGAAATTAAAATATACACTTTACTAGTGAATATTTTGTATACAAACTGACACAAATATTCAAGTCACAAGTCACACACATATATATATCGACCACTTATATAGTAATATGATACATAAAGCTTTCTTCGCAAATGTGTTTACTGTATCTGGGATAGCTGCAGACTAATTTCAACTTTATTAATCTATGACACATGAACCAATATTAAATGCTTCACTAAAACTACTAAATCCAACATTGTGATCATGAAGGACAGAAAAGAGGTGTTCAAAGCAATTCGGCCTTGTGATACCAATTGTACACTGACGTCATCGCAGTGGGCGTGGCTTAGATACTTCAGTCTTGTGCGAATGCTGGCATTGATCGCACGCGTTGCGGTGATAAATCAGAGAAAATATAATGAAATGTCGTAACAATTTGTACAAGATATTTCGATCGGGTTAAAGGTTGCCGACGGTATCACATCTCTCACAACTAAATTTTTTTGGGATTTTACTAATAAAAAAATATTATTAAAATATCAACGATTTTTTAAATTTTGTGGCTAATGCGAGACGTAGCCAAAATAAACTTTATACTTACTACTTGCACTTCTAACTGCTGTCACTTTAACTCTTTTCCGATAATTCTTTCATGATTGTGATTTCAGGTGTTTTTTTTTATGATTGTGATTCTTGTCCCAGCCTACCCTTAAATTTGCTTGATAATAAAATTAACTGAAATAGGTATATTATGCAAACTGAAAATTGAGACTGCTTACGTGAAGAGCTTGACATGGTGATATAACTCAAACCATACAATTATAGCTTCCCATGCTTTCAAAAAAGACAATTGCTTAGGAATCCGTCTAAAGATATCCCTACATGTTTATGTAGGTACGTCGCTCCAACTTAAAACTGTAACACATATTCTTAAATAAAATAAATATAAATTCTAGACTACAATGCAAACCAAACTTCCAACATTCAAGATAATCTACTTTTCTTCAAAGGAAAATTATTTTATCGACTGTTTTCGGACGAATTATGAAGGATACCTACCTAATTTGTCCAAAACTAGTCGACAACAAAGTAACTAAGTCGACATGTTTTACGTGTAGTAAGCAGTATATTACATTGAAACAAATATTCATGTCTATATATAGAAAGAGATACGTGAACTATAAATTGTGTTGTCTAATTCTGCTTTTAACTTCAATGTTGATGCACTAAAATGTTATGTCCTATTGTAAATTATTGTTATGTATTGTTCGATGTTGTAAATATATACTCAAATTATTGTGTTGTTTTATAGGTCTGTAAATATCTTTGAAAGGATTGAAGCTGAGGTAAATATTATAGGGTATAAGAGGGCTGTAAAGTTATAAAATTAAAAGTTAATCGAAAAAATTAAATCGTACCTGCTTACAAAATTTCAAAAGAATCGGTTGACAAATGCGACCTGTAGAGAAGAACAACCGGAAATCCGTCGGACATACGAAAGCAATTTTGCCCAAGCTGAAACGGAGATAGTTCGCGCTACGTGCACGCACGAACAATTAAATTATTGAATATTAAATTTCTTCTGCTAATTACCATTAAGTATTCCAATTAAAATGTAAATATTTTTATTGTATGATTCCAGGTACTTTCACCAAAAATTAACAGCACACAATCACCGGCTTCAGGAAAACCTTCTTCGTAAATATTTGTAACACGTTTTTCTTTAGAACTTAGTGTTGTTATTACTATACATAAATGTCCTATGGATAAATATCACGTAAATATATCTGATGTTTCTGCCTCCATATCAAAATGTACCTATACCTATAATAGTATTCGAAATCGACATGATTTCTTTTATATCAATGGCTCCCAAAATATAAAACAGCCTGAACATAGCGTATTTTTAGATGATCTTATTTTGTTATAAAAATATCACTGATTCAAAACCTGTTTGCTAAAGTTTTAAAAGAGGCTTGTTAATAATCTTTTTTAGAAAATCTACACCGGATTACTTAATTTCTTTGAAATGGACCAAATTTCCAATTACATACGTATCTAATTATTTTATAAATCATTCCTATATTTTGTATAACTTTAATTTAGGTAGGAGAAATTGTTGATCGATTTATTTTGTTACTGTCCGCAATTTAGGAAACTGTTATACAACTATTTAGAGACATTTATGGGCTTTGTAAAGCTATTGTATCGCTTTCACTTGTATGTATTACGTATTCATCACCTGAATCTATAATTTTGCTACAACTAAGAGTTTTGAGACAAATCTATCTATACACCCGTTACGTTATCATCTTTCTAGTAATTAGTAGCATTACTAAATGTTTTATAAATACCTTTCTATGATGTATAACCGTGATCTGAAACGAAGCTGTTAATTAATCAAAATTGTTGTTTGATTGAAACTGATATAGATTGAAATACTAGGTAAGTGTTTGTGCTGTTTTTCCTTTTTTACAAGAATATCTTCACTGGCCAATGTTTTGAAACATGTAATCTTGTATAGGTAATATATTGATGCTATGTTTTACGTGTGCGTACCTTATACAGCTTCGTAGATAGATATTGTAAATTCACTATAGGTATAACTAGGTGTTTGAAATAGTCATTCTATAAAACGGAATGCTAAGTTGGGATTGGCCAGTTTTGTATTTCATCATTAGAGAGCGTTATTTTGAATAATTTGGAATAAGAAATCGCATTTCTGACACGCAGTCATAAACTGCATGTGGGTAGAACGATTTTTTATGGAAGCACGTT
This sequence comes from Lomographa bimaculata, assembly GCA_948107665.1. NCBI lineage: Eukaryota > Metazoa > Arthropoda > Insecta > Lepidoptera > Geometridae > Lomographa > Lomographa bimaculata. The sequence goes on along the minus strand of OX403604.1, from coordinate 6,386,927 downwards.
CGTTAAATTGTTGAAAGTCTAGGAAACGTAGGCTTAGGTATATATAGGTTTAAGATATCAGCATATCCAGTTTATTATCATGAGTACAAGGCAAGCCTTTGGCCTATAGTTTTGTCTCAAAGGCTTTCAGTTAGTTTTGTATAGAAATTATTATTATCAAATTTACACCTTAATGAAGCAGGAATAAGGCATTGGAGGTTACAAACGTACGATCATAGCCTATTTATAAATATCTGTAAGCCTAGTTATTCATGGTAATAAACGTGTTTTATGCTTACTTTGGTTTTTGAGACAATGTTAAAATAGTAACTCATTTCCTCTGAGGAAATAGCAGTGTAGCAAGTGTCCCATTTATGTACTGTATGCAACTAGGATGTTTTTTTTATTATTCAGATTTTATGATTTAATCAAGTTTAAATCCCTACCTTTATTTTTCAAATCATTTACATAAAAAAACTTAACCCAAATTATGTTTCTAAATCTACCAAACGCATAATGTGTAATAACAATGATCTTGGAATAATGATTTGGTATCTTCACTTGTTTAGTTTACCTTTGTGTGCATACAATGCCCTTTTTTTTTTGTAGTAGGTCCCGCTCACATATCGGTTCTCAGTCTATCGATTACATACTCAGTCTATCGATTAGGACATAGGATATGTTTATTGGTATCTTAGGGTATCTTAGAGAAATAGGAATTACTGCCACTTGCCATTTTCTTTTATGATTAATCATATTATCTATGTTATAAATACAGCTACTACAGCAGGGAAATTAGTTCAAAAGAAAATTTTTGTAATTGTAGATAATCTTGTATCAAAAACCAAAGCCTCAACGATTCACTGTAAGGTATGTTGAATACAAAATACACCACAAATATATATAAAATTAATCTTAGACTAACTGTAAGTCATCATCATTTTACAAAAAAAATGTTGCGTAATTTTGATTTCTTTTATTGTACTTTATGTACCTACTTGATCTGGCTTAGACCATATTAGATATTATTTAAAACACTTTATTTCAATGCCTGGTAGTAACTAGCTGCTCCAGATAATTGCCGCGAAAGTGAAAAAATGGCGTTGTCTATAGTAAACGTGCATGAGTGTAGGCAAATAATACAAAGTTGAAAGACGTGATTTCCGGTTTCGCTCCAAAACTCAAATAAGTAGGTACTTAGAAGTTCTTGTAAAGCTTCTACTACTTTACAACGTCATGAGTTGACTGACTGGACCGTGATTATTTTATTTAACTGTGACTAATGACTATGACTTTGTATGAAATGATAAAAACGAATATTTATTACTTGACACTAACCAAAAAAAGCACATAGTTTGCGAAGCCAAAATTTTAAAAAGAAAGTATCTGCACACTATGCTAAATATTTTATTTATCTTTACCAACGTATTGAGAAAAATGTTTCTGACTTTTTTATAACGAACGATTGATTTTCTGAATAAAATCATGATTATAGTGGTCGGTTACACCAAAAGTTTCATGAATAAAAAACTTTTGTTTTAAGTGAATTACTTGTAATTTGCGTTTTAATGGTAAGAATAAGATGGGCAACAAAATAATGTTTTTGGTTCGTACGTCAAGGGAAAGAATAAACCCTTATAGAATCACTTCGTTGATCGTTTGTCTTTCCGTCAAGATCATGTTGACATATCATGTTGAAATTAATTTCAAATACTTACGGCAAACGGTCCCTTGGAACTGTTATAATCAATTCGTTTATACCTCAGAGTTTTTTTGGCAATAATAATAAACCAAAACTGTATCCGGCTTGAAGGACCAAATTTGTACACGGTGCACGGTGGTGCAAATAAAGGACGGTAATAAGCGTATGTTTCGAATACCACCTAAGACTTTCCGTTGACTGAAAATCATAAAATTTGACAGAAAGCAAGGCACAAAAAAATATTTTTCGTAATGACGTGATAAACGAGCCAATTACATACCTAAAAAGGGGTACGAAATTCTCAGTGTGCGAATTAGACTCGCACTTTTTTCATAAGTTTTCTTTTTACATATAGTCACTTGCATATATTTATATGTACAAGTTTCTATCGGCATGGAAATAAAATATTATGATAACAAGATGAAAGTTTAAAAACTGTAACCTGACTACCAAAACTAGGTACCTAATGGCGTAATAATGTGATGACAAAAATTATTATATACCTACCTATAAAATGTAGGTACAATACGATGAGAAATGGATTTTAAACAAAAATACCGATGGCGGCATTTATTCATTTATTAACACTTAATCATCATATTTATTACATAAGTATTTTAAATGAGTTTCATATATTTTAGAATTAGGTTTTATAGCCTAAAATTATTTAGCTTTTTACATGTTCCATCAAGTAGTTATGTAACCTTAGATACGCTAAGATAAAAACTAGAAACTGTATGAATATCATTTAGAAAAAGACATGTTATATCACTGTAATCACCAAGTTTTAAGAAAATTATATAAACAATATAAATTACTTACCTACGCATGTATGTATGTATTTACTGTAATTATTGCTTCACTGAAATAAAGCAACTTTAATACCAAATTTGATGTATTTTCTTCACTTGTAAAATAGGCATGTAGGACCTACTACGTAAACGAGCCATCACATCCTTTAACCTCCTATAACCACGGCATAAAACAATATTCTGCGGGTAGCACGGTCCGCTTAGTCAATCATAACTTATGTTTAGCAATACAATGTAAAAATAGACTAAAAATAATTAAAAAATAAGATAGTTACTTTTAATAAAACAGTGGTAACATCTGTGAGGTAATACAATGAGCGGTCTTATCGCTGCAAGCGATTTATGCCAGACAACCGATATCGAAGAAGCGAAGTCATTCGTCAAAGAACCAAAGTTATCGACAAAGCGCAAAGCGCAAAGCGCAAGCTGAAGTGGCACAGGGTCATATGTGCCGCATAACCAATAAATAACCAATGGGTAGACGTGCTCTAAAGCGGAGACAGCACTTGGCAAACTTTTATGAGAACGCTCTTCGGCTAGGTAAATCACGACAAACAACGATTCAAAAAAAGAGCCAACGTTCGCGTTAAGCATAGAATACTGGCAGAAGCTTGCACAGAGAGCCTGTGTCCAGCAGTGAACTTAAAACGGGTCCCTATATTGTACGACCAATAATGCACGGCCTGATAATATACTGCCAATAATTCGCAACCAGTATTCCGCGACATGGCTTCCAATTATCAGGTTGTGCAATACGGGCCGTACATTATTGGATGTGAAATAACAACACGGACCGATTTTGTACAGCCAATAATACGCAGCCAGTAAAACGCAACCAATATGTGAATTCAATGTACACGAAATATCAGGTCGTGCAATACTGGCCGTACAATACAGGTCGGAAAATATTAGCACGGGCTGATAATGTACAGCCAATAATGCACGGCCGATAATTCATGTACAAACAAATGACAGAGTCAAAGCCTCGTTTGGATGATCCAGTAATTTCCATAGATTATTAAAAAGATAGAAATCCTCAAACATACTTAGAGGGTTAAGTATAATTATGAAGTTTGTGGCAAAGTAAAAAAAAAAAATAACAAACAAAGACAATGTAGTCACTCAAACATGTAGAAAATGGGCGAGAAGGTTTCTAATTTTAATAAAAACGGGTTAATCAACAGATACGTATATTCTTTAAACAAGGGGATTAGTCTGTGAGTTGTATTTCTAAATCAATTGCCTGCCTAGTTGAGGTGTGTTGAAGTGGAACCTACAGTAACTTACTCATACAGTAAAATTGACGGACCATGTTGTATTTCTGATGAATTCATAAAAAAGGTAAGTTACTGTACTCTGCTACTGTAGAGGTAACTCAAATTGTAGTCATTGAATGCCCATCGCTTCGATATAAATCATTTTTGTTATTACGATTTATGTTATTACGAGATAAATCAAGATTCGACTGTTTTTTTCATGATGTTCCGTTACTGAAGAACACATTGAATTTAAATTCTAACCAGGCAATATAACTATGGTTCAGTGTTTTAGAAAATATGACTATTTCATTACATGGTAGCCAACGGACGACTTAAGATCGTGGTAGATTTAATCACGTTGTTATGTACCATCTCAAGCAGTTCAAGCCCATGATGGGGGTTTGATACTGTGGTCTCAGTATCAAACCCCCATCATGGGCTTGAACTGCTTGAGATGGTACATAACAACGTGATTAAATCTACCACGATCTTAACCCTTACTGGGGCTGAATAATCATGATTATTATTGTAACTATCAGTTTTAAGCTAATGCATGTCTACTTTTGAGCATTTTTAAACATTTAATTTTGTTGGCCAAATGCTTACCAATCTGGTATAATAAAAGAATTCTACTTTTTTAAATATTCACTGAGGGAACCTTATATTACTTATTGCCTCATTGGTATTTTTATTATTTTTCAGTATTTGTCTTCCACATGCAAAATCATCAAGAAAGTTGCAGTATCCATCAACATGCTCATACCTGGCAATAAATAAAATTGATAAAGAATATTTATTGTAGTTGTGTAAGGGAGGAAATTCAAATGGGAAGAAATACTTAGAAGAAATTATTCTCTATTATAACATTATAAAGAGGTAAAGTGTGTTTGTTTGTATAAGGTAATATATCATAATAATTATAAACAGTTAGTGTTCATTGAAAAAGCGGCCAAGTAATTAATTTTTTGACTTGATGTGATTTGATGACTTGTGTCATGGGTGCCGGAAACATTCACATCACACATACAATCACAACCAGAACCAGAAACAAATTTTTCTTAGAGTAAATTTCTTCTGTCGAATCGAACCCGATTCGTCAACACCAATACAAATACTCTATTTTGTGAGAAATATTCTTATTTCATTTCAGATCGCAGAGATATTATTCATTGTAACTGGACTAATGAAATCAACAGCTGTAAACAAGACCACTACAATCATTCATGAAGAAGCAATGGACTTACTACTCGCTGCTAACAAAATATTTCAAATTTCTGAAGGCAGACGAGAAGGCACAACCGCTAAGTTCATCACCGGTAGTCCAGCTATAATACATGTGCTCAGAAGACCCACCTCAAAATCAAAAGTAGTAGTGGGATGTCACAAGATACTACGAATACATTCAGACGAGTTTAATCTGACTGAAATGACTGAGCAACATTCACAAAACCTAAAGATTCACAGCTATGTAATGTGAAAGATTCACCTCTGGATGAGATATGTCAGCACTGACTTATTATCAGGTGAGATAGTGGTCAATCGCAAGTTTTTATTTTAGATAGGCAAACTTTTCACCACCATCTCATCTGCTGGTAAGCGACGATGTGGTTGACGATGGAATAAGCTTGTCTATACCTATTCACTTGCGACTTGAAGACTTCCATATTGACTCATTAGGAAACGCCAACTCAGGCAAGACGTTCCATTCCTTTGCGGTTCGCATAATTAATGTGGAAGCCAAACGCTTCGTGCGCATTTGCAGAATATATAGCGGTGTAGCTTAGCAGTTTGTCTGCTTGTGCGATGATAGAATGGGGAAAAGTCTAAAGAAATAAAAGTGACAGGAGTGCACAGCAGTACACCGAGACAAGAAAAAGTCTGACATTCAAAGAAAGTAAAAATAAATGCTTCAAGTGGAATATAATATTCAAGCAAAGGCTATGACTATATATTATGGTCCATCAACTTACTTAGTTTTTTCTGTTCAATGTTGATGCGAGACCTGGACACTGACTCTTAGGGAAGAAAACAAACTTCTTGTGACGGAGAGAAAAAATCTGCGATAGATACTGGGTCGAATTCGAACAGAAGAAGGGATATAGAGAAGGAGGAAGAATAAAGATATTGAAGATCTGATCCCCGAGCCAAACATTATCGGCGAAACCAAAGCCCGCCGACTTCGCTGGCTCGGTCACCTTGAAAGAATGGAAGAGGATCGTGCTGTAAAGCGAGCATATATGAAAAGGCCAAGCGGACATCGTCCAGTAGGCCGTCCCAGATACCGCTGGAGAGATGAAGTGGACAAAGACTTCGGGCAGCTCCAAGTCACAACTTGGCAAGATGTGGCGCAAGACCGTCTGAAGTGGCGACTTTTAGTATCGGCCAAGACTCATTTTGGGTCACTGCCGCACATAAGAAGGAGGATACAAATTCGGCTGTTTTATTTTTGTTTTGTCGGTTATAACTTATCATTGAACTTTGAACTGCCCGCTGGCGTAGGTGGGCGTTTGCCTATAAAGCACGGAGTTTGATTCGCGGTGGGAACACAGGTGTTCTTCCCACAGGAAATTTGTGTTTCTGGTTTTGAGTATGTTGTGAATCTTGGATGTTTACGACCCCACGATACAAGTCACTGAATTTAGTGTAGGGTTGTGAATGTGGAAGCGTTTATGGGTATGTTTTTGATATTTTGTACCGCGGCGCGGGCGTAGATGGGTGCGCGTTCGCCTTCCAAGTAGCGGGTTTGATTGCCGGTGGTAATTTACCTAGAAGATTTCTCCCCACGGTAAATTAGTGTTCCTGGTTTTGAGTATGTTGTGTGAATCTTGGATGTTTACGGCCCCACGATACAAGTCATTCAACTTAGTGCGAGGCTGTAAATGTGGAAGTGTTTAGGTGTATATTTTTTAACCGGGCGACGCAGGGTGGGTAATTTTTAAACTTTGAACTTCCTACGCGTTCGTCTTCAAAGCAGCGGATTTGAATCTTGATGGGAACACAATAACACATTTTTTTTCCCTACGGGAAGTTTATGTTTCTGATTCTGGGTATGACGTGAATATTGTGTGTGTGGTGTTAATGTTTACTGCCCCACGACACAAGTTATAATACTTTCAGTGTAGGGCGACGCCGCGCGCCGGGCTAGTAATAAATAAATTTAATTAAGAATAAAATTAAAAATTAAATTGTATGTGTAAGTGATAATGTATGTAAGATGTATGTAAAATGATGTAATGTTAGTCACGCAGGTGCATGGAAAAATTGCATTTGGGAAAGAAAATATTATTAATAATTATTATTATATTATGATTTAATTAAAAATATTAATAAAGCCAATTTGACAGCTTTACAGAACAATAATTAGTTTACTAGCGTTTCATATATAATTGAAACGCAAGCAAAGCTTAAAAAATCTGACTTCGTCGATTATATTTCAGTTTTGACTTAACCGATTTCGATAATATTTATATTTCGATAGTTTGTATGGGTTACATATAGTTGTATATTATTAGCGCAAATTAAAATTCAAAACGTCTTCCTTCGCTCACAAGTTTCACTGTAGAACTGCTAAACTATTGAGTTCTTCTCCTTATCTTTGTATTCAACGCCTCAGATCATTGACCTTGCCCCCGCCCGCGCCCTGCCGCTTGCATTCGCCTTGCGCCGTGCACGTAAACGCCCGCGTACCATGTATGAAATAAAACGTTTGTTTTTTTTTAATGTTCCGGTAATATATTTCTTTTTTTTATGTGCGGCAAATGTAATAAACTCAGAATAGATTAATATAGTACAATTTGCACAATTACCCGAATTTCCCCCGAAGTACAATTTACAAAAAATGCAAAAATACATGTTCCGTTACTTGCACAAAGGTGCTAAATTAACTGAGTGTTTACAATGCCTCTGGAAGCATTGTGTAAGTTTGCACCTATATTTCGAATTTCCCCCGAGCCGCAAACTAAAAAAAACATAAAAATCAACATTCCTTGCTTCGAATAACTTTTTAGGTAAATCAAGACGTGCTCTGAGATAGTTTCTACTCTTGGTTAAAATTTCCTAGAACAATTTATTTATACATTTGGAGTAACAGCCGTTTAAAGTTTGTACGTAATATTTAACTTAGTTCCGTAAGCGCTAGGAACGGTGCGAACCAGGGTGAGACTACTAGTCATGTTATCTAACGATTCCACAAGAATTTACAACTTCCCTAATTATTTCCACTCTGTAGCCTAATTTGACCGGACTAAATAGTATAGCCAAAGAGATTTTATTACAAGTTCATACATACCATAATGCGAAAAGACTTTTTCCCCAACCTAATATAATATATATATGGCAAGACCAGACTACATGTTCGTGACATGATTTTTTTGCCGTGAAAATATAAAAATGGCGTTGTTGATTGTTGTATAATTTTATATAAACTACGATTCTTCTAGTGATAATGTGTAATAATGGTGGATTATTAACCGTGAATACTCAGTAAACGTGGATAAGTGTAGGCAAATCATACAAAGTTGAAAAACGCGATTTTCGCCTTCGCTCAAAAACTCCAACAGAAGTTCTAGTTAAGTTTAAGTCCGCTTTACTATGACTGAACCTTGACTCTTTTATTTATTTGACATTGACTGTGACTTGTGATTAGGACATTCAATATGGAATACACTTGAAATATATTATTACGTGACACTTGCTAAATGCATAAGATTGCGAAGCCAACATTGAAAGAAATAAAATAAAATAACAAGTCATAAATCATTGTAACGAAATCAAAAAAACAATTGTTAAATTTTTTTTATCCTATATAATTATATAAACCGCCATTGGTTAGTAGTGTGACTTGGGTCGTTCAGCACTTTGTCTGTCCATCCGTCCGTCCGTCTGTCAGAGGCATCTAGCGTTTAAACCATATTATATAACTGTATCGGCAGTTCTTCAAACCTCGCCAGATTCTCAATTTATAACAAGCGCAAGTCCGATTGTGTATGGAGTACTGTGGCCATCTCTGGGATGGATCCACTAAGTACCAGCTTGGTCAGAGTTTATTGACCGACGAACAAAAAAACTCATTGGCGATGATACGCTAATCGAGTCCAGATTGCAGAGCCTCGGTCACAGACGTGTGGTCGCAAGTCTCTCGGTATTCTATCTTTTGCATACGAAATATCATTTAAAATCATGCAATTTTATTGACACCATAGAGAAGCAAAAGTTTTTAATGTTCTTAGGTTAGAACTTTTTTGTAGTCTGTGCCATCTCTTTCTGGCGACTCGCCTAAACAAACGAGGCATCGCATAGAGAGCACATGTTTGTCTATGGTTGGCTTCCAATTATTGGCTGTGCAATACTGGCCGTACAATATCGTCACGGTCTGATTTTACACAGCCAGTATTGCACGCACAGTATTGCACATCCTCATATTTGGAAGCCATGTACATGAATTATTGGCTGTACATTATTGGCCGTACATTATCAATACGGACCGATTTTGTACAGGCAATAATTGGCAACCCGGGAATGCACGGCCAGATATTTCAAATGCATGTACATGAATTATAAGGGTGTGCATTATTGGCTGTACAAAATCGGGCTGTGAAATATCGGGTCGTACATTATTGTCTCCCCTTAAAACGAACCGCTGATCATGGCGATTCTGTCATACATTATCTATCTCTATCTCTAAATATTATAATAATTTTAGAGAATATGGCGTTCTGCTTGGAAATACCCTAAAATATCGTTTCGCAGTATTATTGTGCGCAATGCTTTGCGTTTATTTGGAGTTCCCATAACGTCGTTGTGCGTGCAAAAGTCGCTATGTGTTTTTTCGTGATATTCGGTTTTGACAAGTGATATTAGGGGCAGTGATATTGTATGTAATGATGATGAGTAGTAACTAATATTAGGAGGCAAATTTTTATGCGATTCAATTTTAGGGCTAAAGATATTAGTCGAATCAATAGGGAACCGATTAAAACTTCATAAAAAACCGAATATCACGAAAAAACACATAGCGACTTTTGCACGCACAACGACGTTGTTCCTGTATATACAAGGTACCCTAAGGGTTCTTCCCACTACGGAATGGCGAAACTTGAAATGGGACACATCGCGGCGTTCGTAGTTTATTTTTCTCTAAATGTTGGTTTCGCAATCTTGTGCATCCAGCCGTTGTCAAGTGATAATATATTTCGTGAATTATTATTAAATTTCATATTAAAAGTCCTAGTCACAAGTCACAGTCAAAGTCAAGTAAAAGAGTCAAGATCCAGTCAAAGTTAAGTTATGCCCTATTCATATAGTCACTAAATTATCCAAAAAATTAGCACTTACCTATGATATTATATTTTTAACATTATTACCAAAATCCCACAAGGCGAACTCTCAGAGTGCATGACAAATTGTAACTTGCATATCAAACTGATTTGTCGTTTCTTCTGGTATATCGATTCGCGTGCTCTCATTGGCTTGCGCTAATCGGACTCTAAAGGATCGCCCCATTGAGTTTGTACTTGAAATGTTTGCGTATTAAATTTATTAGACAAAAAAGGAGCCGGTACCAAATAGTACCGTAAGGAAGGAAAGGGTTAAAGATTGTGGAGTGGAGACTGTGGAATTAAAATAATAAGTAACTTCGAATGTCAACGTCAACGTTATGTTAGTCAAAGTCAATACTTCAAACCACTTGTCAGAAACGCAAGCAGCTGTGTATTTGGAAAGTTTTTGTAATTAAAAATAAAATATATTTATTTCAGCTAGTAGCGAGTGAAAATGTGAACAAAATATTCAATAAGTATCTATATTTATAGTTTTTAATACATTGGGTAAGTCGCAAACGTCCCAAGAAAAATAAAGTTTCACAATATTTTCGAACATTCTGCAACGCAAACACCGGGTTATTTTTCTTAATTTTGTAGGGAAACTAAGTAGTACTTACCTATATACATATCATTATTTCTATCTTCTTGTATATACACTATACATTATCATCGCTGCGCAGTATTATATTGTATATTTAAGCATGTAAATGTCATATTTATGTTTCAGTTCAATTAACAAAACAAAGGTTAATTTCACCATGATAGAGCTACCTCGTATTACGAGAGCCTTGAGGGCTCACACGCAACTTGATAAGCCCCGCTGTTTGAAGCCATCAAATGATCGTTCCAAACTCAACTTGAAGAGTCGGAACTTGCAAAGGTAAGAAAGTTAAAACAATCTTGATAATTCTTCAGGGTTATTGAACTTCCTAGCGTTTTGAATAACAAACTGTTAGCATTATACTAAACTAGCATTTTGAATAATGCTTACAATTATTATTAACTAGCTGCGCCCCGCGGCTTTGCCCGCGTAAGTCCCGGACCAGCCAGAATTCGGGGTTAAAAAGTAGCCTATGTCCTTTCTCAGGCTCTAGACTATCTGTGTACCAAATTTTATTTAAATCGGTTCAGTAGTTTTAGCGTGAAAGCGTAACAGACAGACAGACAGAGTTACTTTCGGATTTATGATATTAGTAAGGATTTTTGCATGGAAAAGAATGTGACACAATAAAGACAATCTATACTTATTAAGTCAAGTTACTAGTAGCAAAGTTCTAAAGAATGGATAAAAAAATCAACGGTGATTAAACTATATTCTATTGTAAAAAACAGCATCGATATTAGCCCATTTGTTTAGAAGCTAAATAGTAATAGGCTGGTGTTATATGTGTACTTATAATTCACTTTTTAACCTTCAAGAAGACGCGCTGCCCTTTTGTAACAGGAGCGCGGTCAATTCGACATCGTGCAACCACTTGAAGGTTAACAATGGGGTTTTTTTTATCCAAGTTATGCGACCACTATGTCACAAATGTTAAGCAATGACTGAGAGTGATAAACACTAGACCTACAGACATATATAGTGAAAATTGATACAACATCCTTATAAATTCCAGATTCAAATCTTTAACTGACATACAAAACTACATCAAACAGAATGAGTCAAACTCATCAGTGCTCCTCAAACTCCTTTCTCAACTTAAGGAGTCATGCAAACTCCTTACAGGAGAACAGCCAGATGATGTCATTGAAGACGCCACAGTGTTATGCCTCAGAATGTTCGTAGATCAAGATATTGTGATGCTGAAACATCTGTCTCAGTTACGACAGATGTTTGGGACTGTACAGTCTTCGACAGCTAACAAGATTTGCGAGGTTGGTTTAATCTTTATAAACTGTAACTGTTTTATTAATTGAGTGAAGTGAGATCTCTTAAGTTGTTTTAGGTCATATAGCTCAATTTTTTGTTACTTGCCCCAGGATCTATTAAAAAACGGCTACATATTTAAAGCTGCAACTTATGTATTAAGTCTGTTTATATCCTGTACTTGACAAATATTATTAACTAACCGTGCCCTGCGGCTTCACCCGCTATTATCAAGTCAAAAAGTAGTCTATGTGTTAATCTTAGGTATAAGCTATGTACATTCCAAATTTCATCCAAATCGTGATTGTTGAAGTGTGAAGAGGGAACAATCATATATACACACATACACACAAACTTTCGGATTTATAATATTAATAGGATTAGTAGGATAAAAAAATTATACCTGACTCCTGATGTAGGCAGGAGATCTAAATTTTGGGCAAACAACTTTTTAATATAAATTTAGATTATACTGTTCAGGTAACAAAACCACCAACATATATGAGTTACACTCCTTCGCTGTATGATGAATGTAGAAGCGAAATGTTTTAAGCTAACCCATAACTATTAGAAATGTAAGAAAAATACATACTCAATTCTTTTATATTTAGAGTGTTATCAGATAAGATTGTTGACATACAATAAATATTAAATCCTACTAACATTGTAAATGTGATAGTTTTTGTGTGAATGTTTATTACCACGTATCTTTGTAACTAATTTAGATAGTAAGGGTTTCGTAATAATAACACATATGCTACTTTTTAACTTAATTAACGCAAGTGAAGCCACGGGGCACAACTAGTGATCTTATAATATTCAGCTATATAACTTTTTACAGATTCTATTGCTTATATTTTGCATTATTTCTCTCCTGACTTTTCAATCATTGTCACAGAGTGTAACTGGTTGTTTAATTCAATGAAAAACAATTGTGAAACCGTAACAAATCATATAAATTATACTCGCCGTGCCCTGCAGCTTCGCCTGCTATTATAAAGTAAAAAAGTAGCCTATGTGTTAATCCTACATATAACTTATGTACATTCCAAATTTCATCCAAATCCGTTCTGCCGTTAAAGCGTGAAGAGGGAACAAACATACTTACACATTTACACACAGACTTTAGGATTTATAATATTAGTAGGATTTTATAAACATGTCAGATTTTAACATTTCCAGATTGTCACAAACATCTCAAACGAAATCACCGAAGAAACAAAAGACTTCATTCGTAAAGAAGCGAGTGAGTCAAACAAGGAGAACGTAAAACTTTGGGGTGAACACATACAATGCCACTTCATTCCATACAAACCGGCAAGGAAGCCACTGGCTAACTTACGGGTTAAACCGGTAACAGCTAGTGCATTCGTTACCGACTTCTCTATGAAGTATAATGAACGGGCTAAGGAGAACAGTTTGAATCAAATTACTAAGCCTGTACAGGAATCCAAGGTAAATAAGTGATGTAATATTTTATAATAGTGTTCTCTTAAATATAGAGAAGAGACATTGAATTACATTTTTAACCAATTTAAAAAAAAGAGATTCTCAATTCGACTGCATGTTTTTTTTTTTTTTTGTATGTATGTTATACGATTTCTCAGTCAATTATGAATCGATTTTGATGACTTTTTTTGTTTGGTAGAGTATACTGAAGAGGTGGACCCATATAGGAAATGGGTCCAGTCAAAACCGAAATATAAGCGATGAAGTCGGTTTTTTTAAGCTTTGCTAGCGCTTCAAATATATATGAACTGCCCGTTGGCCCGTATTTGCCTTCTAAGCAAAGGTTATTGGGATTGATTCACTGTGGGAACACAAGTTTACTTCCCGAGTAAAATTTGTGTTCCTGGTTCTGGGTGTAATTGTGTGTGTGTGATGTGAAGTTTCCAGCACCCACAACACAGGCGCCGCTGGTTTTTTACCTGATTTGGACCTATGACAATGGTCCATGATCTAAATCTACTAAACTATTGTAAACCTTACACTCATAACAATAGCGTTGATTTAAACATATGCTGTTTTATATTAATCTCTTTATTTTGCTTCCCATTGAATATTACTTCTGGTTTTGATTATGTAATGTACATATTTCTGGCATCCAAAGTTCAAGTCTTTTAACATAGATAACATAAACGCTTTCACACTCAGCCCCACACTAAGTTCAATGACTTGTGTCGTGGGTGCCGGAAACATACACATCACACACACAATCACAACCAGAACCAGAAACGCAAATTTTACTAGGGAAGAATACTTGTGTTTCCAAAGGGAATCAATCCTAATATACCAGAATATATGTTTGTCTAAAATCTACTATCAGAATTTTAAACAGAACAAATTATCTACTATAATATTTCGACAATCTTAACGTTTAGTTACGTTCAATTACTAACATCGAATACATCCTTACAGTTCAGCAAATTCTGGCTGGAGACCAAAGTAAAAGAACTATATGAGAACACTTCGGGTATATCGAGCGCTGACATCCTCCAGTCGATCATAACCTTCCTCAACTCTCCAAGAAGTAACGATGAACTGCAGAACGATCTGTTTGATTTACTGGGCTTCGACAAGTTTGAATTCATTCAAGAGATGTTGGTGCATCGGCAGGAGATCATAGATAGCTTGAAAGCTCCTCCTACACCACAGCCGACGATTGCTGAAAGTAAGTTATACATTTATCACAGACCTGCCCGTTGGCGTAATTGGGTGCGCGTTCGCCTTCTATGTAGGGTTATCGGGTTCGATTCCCGGCGGGAACACAAGGAAAATTTGTGCTTCCGGTTCTGGTTGTGATTGTATGTGTGATGTGAAAGTTTCCGGCACCCACGCCACAAGTCTTCGAACTTAGTGTGGAGCTATGAGTGTGAAAGCGTTATATTTATCGCAGACCTATAGAATATGGATGTAATATTGCATAAAAATACATACACATAATCGCTTTCACACTCACACCCACATTAAGTTCGAAAGACTTGTATCGCGGGCGCCGGAAGCATTCACTTCACACTCAGAACTAAAAAATCCAAATTCACCTTAGGAAAAACTTGTGGTCCCACTGGGAATCGAACCCGATAACCGCTGTGTAGAAGGCAGATGCGCAATTAACTACGCCAACTAGCAGTTCCTGCTAAAAGACCCAAACTCGAAAACTTATTGCATTGTGTTCCCAACCCACTTGGCGCAGTGGGCAAATCTCTGCCGTTAGCGCCGTGAGTTGATTCCCGGCAGCAAAATTTTCCTTCACAAGGGATATGTGCTTCTGGTTGTGTTTGTGTGTGTAAATGTTTACTGGCACCCACGACACAAGTCTTTGAGCTTAGTGTAGGGCTGTGAGTGTGATTTGTATGTTTGTTATTGTTTGTTTCGTATATACTTTTCGTACACTTCAATCCCTATTATATAAACTTACGGTATCTTAATCTCCATCCAGTTGCGTCAGCCCTCCTGCCTGAGAATAAAATGCCCCAGTACCTGTGCCAAGTGTCAGTTCAATCGGAACAAGAGAAGATGCTCGCGAAACTAGTCAGGAAAGAAGAGAAGAAGTCGAAGAACTCCAAGAAGATAGAAGAAGAAGACGAGCCGGAGATAAATATTGCACAGATGAGAGCTAAAAGGTAAATTACCTCAATATGAATAAAAAATGCGCCATGTAAAAGACCCTGTTTAAAGTGGCCATAGATTATAACTTGAACATTAGAGATTTGCCGCGAAAGTGAAAAAATGGCGTTGTTGATTTTGTATAATTTTCCAAAACCTGTGATACTTTGTGCGTTAATGTGGATTGGTGGATTATTAACCGTTAATACTTAGTAAACGTGCATGAGTGTAGGCAAAACATACAAAGTTGAAAAACGTTATTTTCGCCTTCGCTCCAAAACTCCAATAGAAGTTCTAGTACAGTTTCTACCACTTTACTATATAGGGCATGACTTGACTATGACTGGACCTAGGCCCGTTTACTTTACTTTGACTGTGACTAAGACTTTTATATGGAATATAGTATATAATAGACTTGAAATATATTATTACTTGGCACTGGCTAAATGCACTAGATTGCGAAGCCAAAATCAAATAAAAAAAACTTGAACATTTGAACTGTCTGCTAGCGTGATTGGGTGTTCATTTGCCTTTTAAGAAGCGGAACCGACGTCACGACTCTGTTTAGCCTATAGCGTGCGTTTTGCCATTTTGAATTGCATTTTTATCACTTTTTTATGTTTCATTGTTATATTCGGCTTAAAACTTGAAAATTTCGACTTACTTTGTAGTCGACTAATTTCGGACAAATTAGGTGTCTTTCATCAGGATGTGTCAGACGCGCGATACGCGTTGGCCAGCGGCTCGAGTCCCGCGCCGAGGCCCAAGCCGCTCGCCTCCGCGTATCGCGCGTCTGACTCATATTAGGAGGACAACAATTTTTTCCGAAACTAGTCGACTACAAAGTAAGTCGAAATTTTCGTGTTGTAACTTTAAAATTACTTTTTATTAATTAAAATTCTTTATTTAAAAGCATTTAAATTAGATAGTCATCCGTTCCCAGTAGTACAATAATCAGTTCAATTTACTGTACTAATGAGTTTTCTTTGTCTCATTAGTTAAATTAATGGCAGTTGATTGTACTGCTGAGACATTTTGTTCCCAGAATTTCTACCTATTGTTAAGGTGATTGTATAGCCTTAAAGAATTAAACAAATAAAACCTCATCTAGATTTGAATATCATGTATATTCCCTATTAGAGTTATTCATCTTCATCAAGTTAAGGTCAATGTGAATAAATATTTTTGTTTGTTTGATTGTAAGATTCGTTAGTATTAAACATGTTAAGGATTAATATGACTTGTTTGATGTTTGAATTGTTGATCACGGCTGTTTTCTCATATTCTTACGAGACAAGTTTCGGAACAGTCGGTGCTCCTTCATCAATCCAATTCGCTCGTAGACCGTTGGACGTCTCGGCGTGTACTCTTTTTTTTATGATAGATAGACAGGCATTTGATCACTATCTCACCTGATGGAAAGTGAAGATGCGACCGAAGATGTAACATGCTTGCCTAGAAGATACCTATTCACTCTAGACTTGAAGACACCCAGATTGTACCGTTCGGGAAACAAAGACGCAGGCAATGAGTCCCACTCCCTCGCTGTACGGATGATAAACGTAGAAGCAAAACGCTTTGAGCGAACCGGAGGTAAGTCCAACCATATAAGGATGACGTTTGACGGTTGGTCTTGTTGTTAGGTGGTAAAAAGGGCAAGGGGGAATTAAAGCATGTAATTCCTGCGCACACTCCAAAATGTAAACGGTAGAATACCGATAAGCTTGCGACCTTACGTCGGTGACTGAGACTCTGCAACTTGGACTCGACGGATGAAGGAGCACCGACTGTTCTGAAACTATTCTCGTAACAATGGGAGAAAATATATAAATCCTTAATGAACTTTATTTTTAATTCCTAGTAATTTGACCGCCTTTTTTCAGGTTGGCAGTATTATCAAAGCCGGTTGTGCCGTTTTCGGCAACCAGATCGGCACAGAATATAGACCCAATTCTGCAGAAGATGTCTTACTTCCAGACGAAAGTGCAGTACCCTAACGTCTACGACTCTTCCTTAAACGCTAAGAATGCAGCTGGTATGTTATGGAAATATGGTCTTTTATGTCTTGCAATAAGTTTGTGACTCGCATTCCATGCTCACTCAAATTTTTTAAGGGAGCACCCATACTTCGAACGTGATTTTTATGCTCGTTTTTGCTCGATATTGATAGGGAACAGGTAGATGCTTGAAATATTCACAGAATATCTAGTCTAGTTATATATACACTTTAAAAATAAATAATTAAATTAAAATAACAAATATTTAAGGGTACTATACAACAAATGTGATTTTTATATAGATAATGGTACGGAACCCTTCGTGCGCGAGTCCGACTCGCACTTGGCTGGTTATATGTAATAATTGAGAAACGAGACGAGCAAGTCACTCGCCTGTTAGCAAGCGTCCCACTTGCCTATTACTGTTCAGTGCTACCCATAGTTTTGAACTGGGTCAAACAAAAGCAAATACAAGTTTTAATAATATCGATATTGGGGGCAAAATAATATCAGCACAAAACAATTGCCTTACCTTATCATTATGTGTATGCTGAATCATATGAAGCCCTAAACTAGTGTCTTACTGTCTTATGTAATATTTCCGAAATCGCACCTTATTAGTATTGATACAAGTTCTAATTTTCCAGGTTTTGTCTCGGGCTTAAAGTTGGTTTTGCCAGACAATGTTCAAAGAAAGGACACGAAAGAGTATGAAGAAGTTATACTGCCCAAGAACGAACCAGCGCCTTTGGAAGTTGGTAACAAAAGAGTTCCTGTCGCAGATCTGGATGAGGTAAGAATGTCGATAAGCAAGTAGTACATAAGCACTACTTCTGGGAATCCGACTCCCTAATGCCTTACATAATGTAATGATATGTCATGTCGGTGCTCAATAATAAAAAAACAGGGTGTGTCGTAAAGACACACGATAGAAGTGAAACTATGGTCAAACGCTTGCCTATCGTACATAAAAAAAACTTTTATATTACAAGGAAAAATTTTAAAAATTCATCCCAGTGTTTAAAAAGTTGTGGATTAGAGATTCCTCGAATAGTATGAAAAGGAAAGACATTTTTTATTCGAACTAGCAAAAAAAGTATTTTCGTTCGAGGTCCATATATGAACCACCATGCAGAAAAACGTTTTCACCGCGGTCCTTATTTGGTATATCATGCATTAACATACCAAGATTTTTTTCAGTAATATAGACCAATGAGCCAACATGCAGAAAAAATTTTTAACCACTGTATTTATTTCGTACATGAAATCAATTAAATAATTAATAAATCATCTGTTTTTCTCAATAATAAATCTATTTATTTGTTTGCACTACATGTGTACATTTGAAACATTAAAACTTAAAAATGTGGTACAAACATAGACCCTGAAAAGGTATAGTAATCAGTTTATTTTCAACCGACTTCGAAAAAAGAGGTTCTTAAATCGACTGGACGTTTTTTTAGTATGTATGTTACTTTATAATGAATTAATGATAATTCCGCCAATTAATGTTTTTTTTTGTTTTGGCAGATTATGCCCCATATTTTATCGAAATCGATTAAGCCAAAACCAAAATAAAGCGGTGAAGTCGGGTTTTTAGACTTTGCTTGCGTTTCAATTATAGGTATAATTTTTTATCGTTAATATTATATATGAGTTTTAAAAACTAATAACCGACTTTAATCGCAAATATCTCCGAAACTCTTCATCTGATCTTAATCAAAATATTATGGGACCATCTGGAAAGTACACCCTTTTAAACAATAATTTAAACGTAAGCAAAGCTTAAAAAAACCGACTTACCGCTTATATTTTGTCGTATCTTGATCGATTTCGATAAAATTTATATGGGAACACCTCTGAAGTATAATCTACCAAACAAAAAAAGAACTTTGAGAATCTGTCCATAAATGGAGGAGAAATCGGTGAACATAAATAAAAAAACATACATCCTGTCGAACATCCTGTGTTACCTCCTCCTTTTTTGAAGACGGTAAAAAAATAATTTCTCGAATCGGTCTGTGGCTTCGAGTAATCGGGGAACATACATAAAAATCCGACGAATTGAGAACCTCTTCGTTTTATTAAAGCCCGTTAAAAAGAAACATATTGATATATGCGATAAAGTGTGATTTATTAGACGTTTTTTGTCTTTCAGATCGGCCAAATGGCGTTCGAAAACATCAAAGAATTGAACCGCATCCAATCGGTGGTATTCCAAACAGCGTACAACACTAACGAGAATCTCCTCATTTGCGCGCCAACAGGCGCCGGCAAAACTAACATAGCGCTTCTAACTGTCGTACATCAGATCAAACAACATATCGAGAATAACGTTATAATGAAGAATAAGTTCAAAGTAAGTATCTTTCTACTTTCACATCTTTCACATCTCTCTACCACGCCCAAAATCATCTGAGTTCTTCTGTGAGAAATCTTGTCTCGTGATATTTTTTTATGCTGGATAATTGTTATAATTAAATGCTTGCCGCATTTGACCACTATATCACCTGATGGAAAGTGACGATGCGGCCGAAGATGAGACAAATATAATAATATTATAATGGTAAAAAAAAAATGCGCCGCTGAGTTTCTTGCCAGGTTCTTCTCGAGATGGCTGTAATTTTGCGAATCTGGCAGTAGAATCATAAACATTCATGAGTGCCTCTTATAGAAATAGAAATAGAAAAGCATTTATCTTTGGAGCCTATGTGAATAAACGATTTTGGTTTTGATTGCTACTTTCATTAGTAACGACTGAGTTATCGACAAATGGAAATGAGCCCTTAATGATCTCACATTATGTATCTGTTTTAATTTCATGCCATTCCATGGATCCCCTTTTTTTTTTGGGGGGAATTCCATGGATCCCCAAATTATGTTAGCACAACTAATATCCCCCTACAGATAATCTACATAGCGCCAATGAAAGCTCTAGCGTCTGAGATGACGGCGAGTTTCGGTCGCCGACTTCGAAACCTCGGCATTTTAGTCAAGGAGCTGACTGGAGACATGAAACTAACCAAGACAGAGGTGCAGCAAACTCAGATGATTGTTACTACGCCGGAGAAATGGGACGTTGTTACTAGGAAGGGAGCTAGTAAGTGAATATAGACAAGAAGTGCCTTGCCGCGTAGGATTTTGATCTATACAATCTGTAACAAAAAGGTGTAGGAATACTATGTGTATCGCGCCAGGAATCGTCTGCCAGAGAACGGAAGTCGAAATAAGAGATATTTTTTTCCACACCAAAATTAAAAAATATACTTTCCAGATATTTTTGGCAACCCTACGGTTACATCTGTGTCGCGTGACCTTGTTATGGCCATCAAAGTCAGACGTCTAGGTCAAAAGACTATGTGGTGTAGAACGGTAGCTAATGAATTTATTTTATAATTAATTAATTAATTAATTAAAAAAAAAAGCTTTAATTCATCATAACTCAATATTCATTCTGCTGCCGCGAATTTATAAGTTCCTGTTAGACTACATATATGTAGCTAGATGTTGTAAATGTATTTTGCACCCTCTTACACCAGCCCCATTTTTAAATTGTGATTTTAGTATTTTTGTATTCAATAAGTTTTGCTATGATATTAAAGTACAAGGCGATCAACGTGGCATTGCAACGCATTCCGGGTACAGCTAGTATGTTCATAAAAGCCTTCGAATTTCAAAACAATGCCTAATTCCCCTTTCAGCTGACACAGAACTTGCTTCAATAGTAAAATTGATCATCATAGATGAGGTCCATTTACTTCACGGAGACCGTGGGCCCATCGTAGAGGCGATCGTAGCTAGGACGCTACGACAAATCGAGTCTACGCAGAATATGATCCGGATCGTAGGCTTGTCTGCTACGCTGCCTAACTATCTTGATGTTGCCAGGTGAGATTAAACTTTATAGACTAAGGAATAGAGCATCTTGTAGCATTATTACTCGATGAAGACCGTGGCTACATTTAAGAAATGATCGTAGCACGGACTCTACGACAGTTCGAATCTATGCAGAACATGCAATTGATCGTAGGCTTTTCTGCCACGTTGCTTAACTATCTATATCAGATGATTAAACTTAGTAAACTACGGAATTACTTGGATCATTATTACTTCATATGGACCGCGGTCCTATCTCATACGATACAATTGTAGCTCGAATGTTATGAAAGATCGAGCCTATGCAGAACATGATCCGAGTTCTAGATTTGACCAACGTATCATTAAAAAATCACTTTGTCGTGACACACGACAGAAGCGATTTATATTACAGGGCATCAATTTTAATTATTCATCACAATGTTTACCCCCACCACTTTTCTTCACACAAAAAAGTTGCGGATCAGAATTTCAAAGCCCTCCCTAGTTTCACTTCAAAAGAGCTTTGCAAGTAAAATACATAGCCGTTATATATAGCCTAAAATTTTAAATTAAGATTTCATGGGACTGCGAAGTTGCCGTTTGTACACCAATAAATTTGCTCCGGGGTATATCTCAAAACCCACATATGACTGATGAACTAAAATCAATCTGAAAATCGGTGCTCATATTTAGTATACCATAATATGTTTTTTTTAACTAATCTACCGACTTCACAAAAAAGGAGGAGATACTCAAGTCGACTGTATTTATTTTTATGTGCCTTACCTCGATAACTTCGTTCCACGTAAACTAATTTTTTTTTTTTTTTAAAGATGTTGCTTTCTCATTGGTCCCATTTAAATTTTATCTAGATCTGATGAGTAGTTCTTGAAATAACGTCAATAATGCCTGTTTAGTACATCTAATCTGTTCAAAGTCCGAAGATAAAGCGGAGGAGTCGGTTTTTTTAAGCTTTACTTGCGTTTAATTATTTAAAGTATTTTATTCACATGGGCCCCAAAGAGGCACTCATGAAACTTAATGACTCTACTGCCAGATTCGAAAAATTCTAATAAAGCAAGATTTTTTTTTACCAGATTCCTGCGAGTAAATCCAAACATAGGCCTATTCTTCTTCGACTCTCGGTTCAGGCCGGTCCCGTTGGAACAGCAGTTTATTGGCGTGAAGGAGTTAGGAAGTGGTGGTGGAGCGCATTTGAGACAGGTATGGACTCTCTTTCTCTCTTTCTTTCTCTCTCACTTTCTCTTTCTCTGATTTATCCTTCTTCCTATGCCTCTTTTTTTAAATGTAAATAGGCATCTTGGCAAACAAGCTCATTCGTTGATATCAGAGGCAATGTCGCCAGCATGATGAACGCAACCCACTAGTAGTGGGCTTGAGCACTTGAGTTACCTATAAGCTCGATGACTTTTAGGTAACTTGGGTCTTTGCTGTAGAGATGTATATAATTTTAGTTTAGTTTTAGGAAATATAGGCAAATAGCGTCGGGCGAGGTAGTGATTAAGTCTATCCTGGACACGTACACCGCACACACACATTATCCAAAACAGCATTTTTTTAACGCATTCACACTCACAGCCCCACACTAAGTTCAAAGACTTATATCGTGGGTGCCGGAAACATTAACATAACACAAACAAATACACCCAGAGCCAGAAGCACAAATATCTCTTGGGAAGGAATTTGTGCTCCTGCAGGGAATCGAACCCAAGACCCACGGTGCAGAGGGCGGAGACCTGTCCACTGCGGTCTGGGTCGTCACTCATTATTATGTTACGTTTATATATTTTTAAATAATTTTGAGAATGTTTGGAAGAGAAATAGCCTCCCCGAGATAGGGATGGAGATCTATTGCTTAAGTTCATACCTTGTTAATCGAACTGCCCGTTGGCTAAGTTGCGTGAGCGTTCGCCTTCTAAGCAGGGGTATCGGGCTCGATTCCCGCCGGGAATACAAGTTTTCTCCCCAAGAAAAATTTGTGTTTCTGGTTCAGGTTGTGATTATGTGTGTGATGTGAATATTTCCGACACCCACGACACAAGTCATTGAACTTAGTGTGGGGCTGTGAGTGTGAAAGCGTTTACCTATACCTTGTTAGTAAATTTCTGCATATATAAATAGTTTCAAAATATTTAGCAATCCTTCCTCGCTAGCTTTATTTGAGTATGTTTGGAACATTTGAAATTGCACATATCAAGCCTAATTCAAGTATAACAGTATCAATGGCGTAGTTGCTCACACGTCTGCCTATATGCTGCGGGTACCGGTAGCGGGTTCAATTTGCATTAGGAGAACAATTCTTTGCCCAAAGAAAATTTGAGTTCAAGTTCTGGTCGTAATTGCGTAATTGTCGTCTTAAGGTAAGTTTCACGAACTGTGTAGTGCGGGGCTGTGTTTGTTTCACGTGTTTTATTCATATTATGACGCTCTTTGCGCGGTTCGCCTGGTCGATCGTAACTGATTGACAATGTTAATAAATGTACAATCAATCCTGTGCTTGGATGAGTGACTGTTTAGTGGGATTTCTAACAGTGTCGCCGTGCTACGAAGGGCACGCTAAGTTGTTGGTCCCGATTGTTAGTCATAAGACAACAGTCGTTAAGAGGATTTATTCCTTTTGTCTTCTCTCTCGCTCGCACAATTCGATATTTATAATAAATACAAAATTATGTACGTGTGTTTTTGAATATGTTTTCAACTAACTATATGGACAATACAAGGATGTTTCAAACTTCTTTTCGCTATCATATCTTTCAATAAGATGAGAAATAACACAGTTCCCAACTTTCAATGTTATTTTCACGCTTTCGTCGTTTAACTTAAGATATGAAAAACGAAAGGTAGATCAAAACATAAATTGTATTATTGTCCATATAGTTGGTTGAAAACATTTTCTTAAACACACGTACATAATTGTATTTATTAAAAATATCGAAATGTGCGAGCGAGAGAGAAGACAAAAGGAATAAACTTTTTTAAGCTTTCTCGGATGCCTTCAGGCGGCCTGAAAAGTTCGCACACTAGGACTGCTCAATAGCCTATACGCAAGTATATAAACTCTAAAGCATCCCATGCATTCCAGATACAACAAATGAACGAAATTTGCTACGACAAAACCACCGACATGGTCCAAAAGGGTCACCAAGTTATGGTATTCGTGCACGCTAGGAACGCCACGCATCAGACCGCAATGGTGCTCAAAGAGTTGGCTCAAAAGAAGGGTCACCTCAAACACTTCGAGCCGGAGGATTCTGGAGCTTTCTTGAAGGCTAAGAAGGCGATAGGCAGCAGCCCTAATAGGGTGCTGGCTGAGTTGTTCGCTTTTGGATTCGCGTGCCATCATGCTGGTATGCTTAGAAGTGACAGGTGAGGTTTTGATTGAAGATTCGTAAGAACACATATTAAGGATTTATATACGACTTCAGTCACGGTTGTTTGCTCGCATTGTTACGGGACTAGTTTCGGAACTGTCGGTGCTCCTTGATCAGTCGAGTACAATACAATAACTCTTTATTGACACCGATAATAAAAAGTACAGAAAATAAATTACTAATATAAAGGTATAATGGGCGGTCTTATCGCTAAGATCGATCTCTTCCAGACAACCTTTGTATGAAAAAGAATAATATAGATATGCAGGGATGGTGGTGTGGTAAAACAGAGACTAAGTACTAAGCAAGCTACATAAACACTACATATACATATACACATATAAATATCCTAATATATATATAATATCATAAAACATGATGAACGGTGATGAGTACTCATGAAGGAACACCGAACTTTTATCCAAACTCATTCTCATTATCATGAAAGCGGCCGAAGTCGCAGTTCTTGAAATCAAATTTGTTTACCATGGGCCCCAAAGTGGCACTCATGAAACAATTTTTTTTCTAATTGCCTTTATTTTGTTTACAGGAACATGGTTGAAAAGTACTTCGCGGAAGGCTTTATAAAAGTGCTAGTGTGCACATCTACCCTAGCTTGGGGTGTCAACTTGCCCGCACATGCTGTTGTTATCAGGGTAAGCTTATCTTTTTTTTAATGCTGGATAGGCAAGCATTTGACCACTATCTCGCCTGATGTAAAGTGACGATGCGAACGAAGATGGAACATGCTTGCCTAGATTGTACCGTTCAGGGTACAAAGTCAATAAATTATTAGTTCTTAAACAATCAATTTGAACTGCCCGTTGGCTTATTTGCGTGCGTTTGCCTTCTAAGCAGAGGTATAGGGTTCAATTCCCGGCGGGAACACAAGTTTTCTCGCCAAGGAAATCTTACAAAGGATGTGAATGTTTCCGAGATGTGATTGTTGGTGTGTGATGGGATTATTTCCATCACCGTCACGATACAAGTCTTTTAACTTAGTGTGGAATTGTGAGTGTGCAGTAATATAATTTACTTTAATCCCAGGGCACAGAAATCTACGACCAAGCGCACGGCACATTCGTCGATCTGTCCATACTAGACGTGCTACAAATCTTCGGTCGTGCGGGGCGACCGCAATTCGACACCTCCGGCACGGGAATCATTATAACGACTCATGACAAACTCACTCACTACCTCAAGTCTATGACCAACCAATTCCCCATCGAAAGCAACTTTATCAATCTGCTGGCGGATAATTTGAACGCTGAGGTAAGAAAACATTTGAAATTCACATCAAGTGTGAATGTTTTTTATCTTTTAATTTTGACTTCGCAATCTTGTGCATTTGTCAAGTAATAATTTATTTCATATTAAAAGTCACAGTCAAAGTCAAGTAAAAGAGTCAAGGTCCAGTCGTAGTCAAGTCATACCCTAGTAAAATGGTAGAAACTGTACTAGAACTTCTGTTGGAATTTTGGAGCGAAAATCAGGTTTTTCAACTTTGTATGATTTGTCTACCTACACTCATGCACGCTTACTAAGTATTAACGGTTAATAATCCACCATTATCACACATTAACACTCGGAAAATCACAGGTTTTGGAAAATTATACAAGATGAAGAACGCAATTTTTTCACTTTCTCGGTTCCCATGTTAAATTTCATTACAGCGGTCTGCAACCTTTTGGCAAGGGGCTACAAGGTGGCAAATATAGTAAAGGCGGGCCTCACTTGTTATATTAACGAAGAAGCTTAATGTACGATAATTGATCATACATAACCCATAATAAAGATGGAAAATCAAAATGCAAATAGTTAAAATATGAACAAATTAATTCTTACTCGTTCGCGGGCTGAGCAACGCGTAAACCCCACGCTACGGTACCTTCCCTACGGATCATAGTATCAGATTTTCACTATAACAGATCATAACTGTTTCCATCTACATACTTACTCTTTAGTGCATTTATTCTGAATTATAATATTTTCGATCTAGAATTTATATCTAATAACATTTAAGATATTTATGTCTAATTTTTAAAACAATCATGGGCTGCAAATATGACACCTGTGGCCAGCGGGCCGCGTTTTACCGACCGCTGCCCTAGTACATCTTATTCCATGAACATGAGTATTAACTACGATATTACGTCCAATAGATGTAACGTGCTAACCAAATAAATTTTAAAGAGGCATCGCGAGGATACCTTTGTTTGTTTACACATCAACCATCCTTTCAAAAAACTTAAAACAAATTATGCTTTATTTGAATTAACTTGATTGCTCTCTAATAGCTAGTATGGCATTTGCAAAAGTATTTTGCAAGGAGTTTTGCCGCGAAAATGCGTTTTTGATTTTATATAATTTTCCAAAACCTGTGATTGTTCGAGTGTCAATGTGTAATAATGGTGGATTATTAACCTTTAAACGTGCATACGTGTAGGCAAATCATACAAAGTTAAAAAAACGTAATTTTCGCCTTCGCTCCAAAACACCAATAGAAGTTCTAGTAAAGTTTCTACCACTTTACTAGGGCATTTTGCTTCAGGACATGCGACGTAGAAAGCAAATACTTACGCTCTGCACCAACAGAATCGTCAACTTAATTAGTATATGTTATTTGTTGTGATTTTTAATGTAATATTTTATCTAATGATTAACATTGACAGGTCGCGCTGGGAACTGTAACTAACATCGACGAGGCCGTGGAATGGCTAAGCTACACTTATCTCTTTGTCCGGATGAGAATAAATCCACAGGTAAGATTTTTTAGGGCCTTATTTATTTAATAGTTTAACACAAAACAGTGTACAAGGAATAGCTTAATGCTATGAAGCATTATCTACCAGCTTTCCTGGGCGTGTAAGAAAAGTGTTTGGGCGTGCAGCTAAAAGATAGGCGTACATAAAAAAAAGATATTTTAGAATAAATAAACTAGAACTAATTTGAAAAATAAATAAAGAATAAAAAATATATATATATGACAATATACAATATACTACTTACATATGTATAATTAACACATAATCAGAATACCTATATAAGATATAAATAAATAGAGTTAAATATTGCTATTCTTGAACTTGTTCAGGATAAATATTCTTAATTTAATGTCGATGAATAAGTCTTTTAAAGATCAATTTACTTTGAGCCTTTAAGACCTTTT
This sequence comes from Lomographa bimaculata, assembly GCA_948107665.1. Classification (NCBI taxonomy): domain Eukaryota; kingdom Metazoa; phylum Arthropoda; class Insecta; order Lepidoptera; family Geometridae; genus Lomographa; species Lomographa bimaculata. The sequence goes on along the minus strand of OX403604.1, from coordinate 6,358,966 downwards.
GACCTTGTAAGAAACCCTCCAATAATGGTACGGAACGAAATAAAAGAAAGATATATATGATACTATTCGTGCTCCGCGGTTTCGCCCGCTATTATCAAGTTAAAAAGTAGGCTATGTGTTAATCCTAGGTATAAGCTATGTACATTCCAAATTTCATTCGAAACCGTTCAGCCGTTAAAGAGTGAAAAGGGAACATACAAACTTCACACAAACTTTCGGATTTATAATATTAGTAGGATTAGTAGGATAATTAGACAGTTACATATTAAAATAATTAGTGTAAATTATTTAAAAGCTTTAAATATTTCAATATATTGTGTTTAATTTATATACTATCTGTATAGTATGTTTAGTTTATGTGTAAAAAAAAATTGGTTGTCTGTAAAGTCGGTTTACGGACGATAGTTTTGCGTGAAAACGTCATAAGACGAACGCTTAGGCCTAAAGTGCCTCTCTTTCGCTTGTTCCGCGCTCTCGCTTGCACGCTCAGGCTCAGGCGGAACGTGACACTTTTTCGTGCGTGCAGCCGGTGTTCATCGATTTATAAGACGTTATCACGTCAATAAACAATTTCAATATATATTTCAGGTATATGGCCTATCCTATAATGACGTACAAGACGAGCCCATGCTCGAAACAAAACGAAGAGAATTTATCACGGCTGCTGCAATGCAACTCGACAAAACGCAAATGATACGATACAACGAAAGAACGGGCGATCTTAACGTCACAGGTGAATGTTAAATATATTAATTAATCTGTTTTCTTACGTTTTCACACTCACAGTCCCACGCTAAGCTCGATGACTTGTGTCGTGGGTGCCGGGCATATTCACTTCACACACAATCACAACCAGAACCAGAAACACAAAATTTTCTTGGGGAGAAAACTTGTGTTCCCGCCGGGAATCGAACCCGTTACCCCTGCTTAGAACGCGAACGCCACCCATCTGAGCCAACGGGCAGTTCAATAATGTTACAATTATATAATCTAATACCTTTGAACGAGCAATTCTTGTATATATATATATGTGTGTAATCAGGATCTCGGAAACGGCTCCAACGATTTTCATAAAATGTTGTATGCGGGGATTATTTTCGGGGGCGATAAATCGATCTAGCTAGGTTTCAATTTTAGAAAACATCTTTTTATCCGTGTTTTCAGCCGAGCAAAGCTCGGTCATCCGGGTACTAATTTTTAATTGGGGATTATTGTTATATCCTGATTCAATAAAGAAAAGTTCTGGTATTGGCGACAGCTGACATGACTTCTCATTCCCACAAGCGATTAACGTCTACAGTGGAACTAGTGGAAGTGAGACAACTATTATATGCCATGATAGCTGTCGACAATATTAGAACTTTTCTTAAATAAATCAGTTTATACAATAATCTAAATGTTCCTATTACCGTTTAATTTTAGATTTGGGTCGGACTGCCAGTCACTATTACATCACGTGTGAGACTATGGAAGTATTTAACTCAATGGTCCGAAAGTCTATGACGCAGGGATACGTGCTGGAGATGCTAACAAGGTGTTCAGACTTCCAGCAGTTGAAGGTACGTTTTTTGACCTCTGATAGCCTAGAGTTGGTAAGCATATTCATATTCATTTATTCATATTTACACGTCAACGAGAAAAAGAAAAAGCACTGTTATAAATAAAAATAAAAACAAATGTCATACATAATAAATACATAGGTATCAATCAATAATAAAAAATAAATACACGTTTATTTTAGTAACATTTCAATATTAAGCTTAGCTATACAACGACTGTTTGATCAACCAGCGTTTCAGCATTGATTTAGAGATTTGCAGGTCGGTCGCTTCAATTATACTATCCGGCAGGTGATTATATACTGTCGGACCCATAACATGTGTCAATTTCTCAGACGTAGTCAAAGTTCTACTTATGGATGTAAGCTATGATATAGTTGAGGATAGTAAACACGCTAGAGTGACTTGCTCTCAAGGATTGCTAAAGTTACAGAACATAAAGAGATTTAACATCTTATATCTCCGGGAGACGAGCACAGTGCTTTGCTGCAGGATCTTAAGCTTTTTTTAGGCTTGATAGGCAAGCGTTTGCTCACTGTCTCACCTGATGGAAAGTGAAGATGTAGCATGCTTGTCTGGAAGATTGCCTGTTCACTCTCGACCTGAAGACTCCCAGATCAGGAAACAAAGACGGGGGCAATGAGTTCCACTCCTTCACAGTACGCATGGTAAACGTAATCGAGCTCTAAGCGCACTGGCGGTATGTCAACCATATATAGATTCAAATTCAAATTAATTTATTAATTCAAAACAGATATACACATTATACACATTAACCTAATATTTATACCACAATTTACATAATTTCAATTCATCAATAAATTAATCTATAATACAATAATATGGCATATTAGGTGTTCGTTAGCAGCCGTACTAGGATACCCTGTGTTACAGCTGCTACGATTCCTGTCTCGAATTATTGGCGCGATGGAGGGATTAATTTTATTAGTTAGGACCAAAGGAAGAATTCTAATTTAAATGTAGGTAGTTGTGCATCTATATCCCAGCGAAATGCGGTAGGAAAAATTAGGCATACAAAATGCCGTGGCTCAACGCATCGCGTGAAACTGGTTTGCTGGGATAGATGACGTTTGACAGTTTGTTTAGTTGTTAGATGGTAAAACGGGCATAGAGGAGTTAACTCGTGTAATTCCTACACACACTCTCCAAAATGTAAACGGTAGGATACCGACAGGCTTGCGAGCTTACCTCGGTGAAATTTTTGGTGATTTTGGCGACAGATTGTTTGACTTGGTGAACTATAAGTACTGAATTTTGGTACAGGTTAGTAAGCGGTAAGTGAAAAATAATTATTTTCAGGTGCGCAAAGAAGAGCTAACAGAGCTTTGGAACCTCAAGGACGAATTCTGCGAGTTGCGTATTGAAGACCCACCCGAAGACATACACTGGAAGATCAATATATTGCTGCAGACATATTTGTCGCGAGGGAGGGTTAATGCGTCCTCACTGCAGTCAGACTTGAATTATATCAGTCAGGTAAGTACTTGTATATTATCTTAAGAAAAAAACCTAGAAAAAACTTTATCTCTGATATGCTAGCGTTTTTAAATATCTGGTGGAATTTCTCAACTTATTCTTATGAAATTTTGTGAGTAGGTTCGATAATTATATAGATTGTTTTTGTGGATTAAGATTTTGGTTTTTTTTTCAAAATGGCAGAGATAAATTCAAAATGTACAAACTAGTTAGCAACAATTAGCAAGCTAGGCACGAGAAAATGCACATGGATTTCATTACTATAATAATACGTATCTATTGTATTTCGGAAGCGAAGATTAATGTAAGTTCACAAAAGAGGATAATTGATGGTGAGAACATTCCTGCTCTGCCAATGTTTATTTTTTTAATTTCAATAATTCTATCTACGGGCAAATTGCCTATATTTCCTAAAACTAAACTAAAACTATGTACAGCAAAGAACTAAGTTACCTACAAGACTTAGCTTATAGGTAACTCAAGTGCTCAAGCCCACTACCAGTGGGTAGCGTTCCCATCATGTTTGTTTAGCCAAATAAATTAATCCAGTTCCAGGTCCAAAGTTTCATCAGTGATAACACGTGCGACTTTAACTCCTATGCACCCTGGTTTGAATCGCGCCAGGTCCTGTAACATTAACTATATTTTACTAAGGTTGTGAATTATTGTTTTATAATGCAGTAAGCAATCGAAATATGTTAATAAAATATTATGAGAAAGACAAAATTATAAGCAAAAATGTATGACTAAAAGATCTTTAACTAATTTGGCACCTTTTTTTTATCATTATTTACAGAACGCAGTTCGAATAGTCAGAGCTCTATTCGAGATGACCCTCCGTAAGAACAACGCGTACATGTCTGCCATCTATCTAAAGATGGCGAAAATGTTGGAACTGCAGCAATGGGAGTTCTACAGCGATATGCGGCAGTTCAACTGTTTCACTATAGAAACTTTGAAGCATATTGAATACCCAATGCTTAAGGCGGATCAGATTCGAGACATGGATTGGAAGGAGTTAGGTAAGTCTTCTCCTAAGACATTTCACAGTCCTACCATTTGGCTTAGTTGGTAGAAATGATTGAACAGTGATAGGAGTTTTACGGCGATATGCGGCAGTTCAACTGTTTTACTATATAAAGGATGAAGCATATTAAATACCCGATCCTGAAAGCGGAACAGATTCGAGATATGGATTGAAACGAGTTAGGTAAGTATTCTTCTAAGATATTTCACAGTCCTACCATTTGGCTTCAGATGGTAGAAATGCTTAAACAGTGATAGGAGTTTTACGGATTTTACGGATACTATATAAAGGATGAAGCATATTGAATACCCGATGCTGAAAGCTGATCAGATTAGAGACGTGGATTGGAAAGAGTTAGTTAAGTCTACTTCTAAGACATTTTACACTCCTACCAGTTGGCTATAGATGGTAGATATGTTCAAACAATGATGGTATTCTACAGCGATATGCTGCAGTTCAATTGTTTCACTATAGAAACGTTGAAGCATATTGGTTACTTAATGCTGAAGGCGGAATAGATTCGAGATATGGATTGAAAAGACTTAGTTAAGTTTACTTCTGAGACATTTTACACTCCTACCAGTTGGCTACAGATGGTAGAAATATTCAAACAGTGATGGTATTCTACAGCGATATGCTGCAGTTCAACTGTTTCACTATAGAAACGAAGCATATTGTATACTTAATGCTGAAGGCGGAACAGATTCGAGATATGGATTGAAAAGACTTAGTGAAGTCTACTTCTAAGACATTTTACTCTCCTGCCAATTATTCACAGATGGTAGAAATGTTTAAAAAGTATTAGGATTTCTGCAGTGATATGCGGCAGTTCAACTGTTTCACAATAGAAACGTTCAAGCATGTGGAATACTCGATGCTAAAGGCAAATTTGATTCGAAACATCGATTGGAAGGTGTTAGGTCAGTCTACTTCTAAGAAATTTTACACTCCTGTTAGCTACATATAGTACAAATCGTTGAAGAACTCTATCATTGTATATTGATATGCGACAGTTCAACGAATTCACTATAAAATTGTTGATGAATTTGAATTGAACCATCTTACTGATTTCGGATTAGAAGAAGTTGGTAACTCTGATTGTAAGACAGTTTTCGCTTCTGTCACCCAAATGGTCCGGGTATCATCATCACTTCATATGTTTATAGGCGCGCGTGTCGCGAGAGTCTTATTGTCCCAATTCTTACCAGGATAAAATGTGTACATAAGACGGATACAGTCTCAGATAGGTTTATTATAAGTTGTTGGTTTCAGGTGATCTTATCCGTAACCCGAAGAACGCACGGCACCTAAAGAAGTGCGCCGACGAGTTCCCGCTGCTTGAAATGGAGGCGAGCTTGCATCCCATCACAAGAACGGTGCTGAGAATACGACTCACAATCACGCCTAACTTCAAGTGAGTTATGTTGCTTTAACACAAAAAATATAATTATTATATTTTTATCTAAATAAATAAATTAATTATATTTCAGGTGGAACGATAAATACCACGGCAAAGCCCCAGAAGCGTTCTGGGTGTGGGTGGAAGATCCTGATACTGATATCATGTACTATCATGAGTATTTTCTCATCACTAAAAAGCAGGTAAAATGTAAAATATTGTATAAACATTGCAGTTTCTATTCTAGGCATAACCAATTAATTAATCATACTAATATTATAAATCCGAAAGTTTGTGTGTAGGTGTGTAAGAATGTTTGTTCGTTCTCCACGCTGTAACGGCTGAACGGATTTGGATTAAATTTGGAATCTACGTAGCTTATACCTAGGATAACCACATAGGCTACTTTTTTACTTGATAAACGAGGGCATGGCAAATACGTACTATAATAGAATGATCACACCACAAAGACTTTTAAATAATAATTTAAACGCAAGCAAAGCTTAAAAAACCGACTTCACCGCTTTATCTTCGGAACCCTTGATCAGATTAAATGAATTAAATACACATTATTGAGGATAACCCCAAAACTACTGGTCAGATCTTAATCAAATTTAAATGGGTAAGCACCAGCTTTCAAAGAAAAAAAATCTAAATCCGTTCCCCTAGAAAAATCTGAGATAACACACATAAAAAAATACAGTCGAATTGAGAACTTCCTCCTTTTTTTGAAGTCGGTTAAAAAGCGACTCTTACCATGCTAGTGTTTGTCCACCAATATTGACTAATTATTGTAGGTGATCACAAGAGAACCTCAAGAGTTGGTCATCACGATACCAATCGCGGAACCGTTGCCGCCTCAATATTACATCAGGGCTACTTCTGAAAGGTATGAAATGATATATTTTGTAAAATATACCTTGAATCCTTTGTTCGGTATTCGGCACGTTGGTATCAACCATAAAAAAATGCCAAACAATCATTATCACATACACAAAACTTAATAAAAATACGAGAAACATTTGAAAATTTCAATATATGTTAATATTCAGCGCTTAAACTGAACACACTAAGAGTTTTTGCAAGGCTGGTTTTAAGTATATCCCACTGTTCGAATTTAGCTGGTGTTATTTGTGTAAACAGGAAGGTAAAATATATATTATTTCATCCTAACTAAAAAAATATATGGTAAATAGGTGTGTCTTCATGTCTTTCATCCATAATCTTGAAACCGTGTTGGTTTCCATAAGAAACATGATTCAAAAGAACCTCTTCATGTTTATGGTTGCCTAGAACTTTATAACCATAATTTAAATCTAAAGACTAAAATAAAAAAAATTATGTTTGTTTGCGCCGTAAATTATTGCCATATTATAAACTTAATGACTAAATTGTTACTACTTTCATGTTTATGTTTGCCTAGTACTTTACCAAGACCGACAGATAAAATCCTATGTAACAAAAAACCTATCCTAAGCAGAACAACCCAACTAAGTTTCATCAAAATCGGATCAATGGTTTTTAAAAGCATAGAGGACAAACATACAAAAATTTTTTTTTTAATTACATGGAAGATAAATACAATAATTCGTTAAAAAACTTGAGGCTACTTCTTTTGTTTATTCTTAGGTGGCTTGGCTCCGAAAGTGTTTTACCACTGACGTTCCAACATTTGATCCTGCCCGAGACGCATCCGCCTCACACGGGTAAGCTTTTAAAAAATATTTACCATAACGTTATTATTATTTATTATTATGCTAGACTACCACAGGAACGAGGTGAACGGCAGAGATCCAATATAGTTTATATCCACTATTACTAATCGCCCATTTGCTTCCTTCTGTTAAACGTTTGATAATCTCTCATACAAAACCTTTCGCCCAATATATATTTTTAAATGGACAGCGGTTGAGGGGAACACAAAAGATAAGGACAGTATCCTAAGAACTTAGCTACAAACGATTATGTGCTTTCCTTACTCCAGTCCCAAAAAGTCTTTCCTACAAACGTACGACCATCAACACATCTCACAAACGTAGATAAATCATTTAATAAATCATCTATCTCCTCTTCACCCAAAGGTTGTCTGGAAGAGATCGCTTCAAGCGATAAGACCGCCCATTGTACTAGCCTAAGTTAGTCCTTAATTTGTGGTGTACAATAAAGAGTTATCTATCTATCTAAAATGAAACTTTGAGCTAGCAGATTTGTGAAAACTTAAAAGCATTCTCTCCAAAAAATCTTTGTTTCAGATTTACTCGAGCTCCAACCCTTGCCAGTGACAGCCCTAAACAATCCGTCCTTTGAAATGCTATACAACTTCAGTCATTTCAATCCGATCCAGACTCAGATATTCCACTGCCTCTACCACACTGATAACAACGTGTTATTGGGCGCCCCAACTGGATCTGGCAAGACGATCGTCGCTGAAGTCGCTATGTTCAGAGTGTTCAACCAGTACCCTGGATGCAAGGTGAGCTGGGACTTATATGTGTTTTATCATTTAACTCTTCATTTAGAGTAAGAGATTCCACTGGCTCTACCACGTGATAACAACGTGCTATTGGGCGCCCCAGTGGCTCTGGCAAGACGATCGTAGCTGAAGTTGCTATGTTCAACCAATATCCTGGATACAAGGTGAGCTGTGACTTATATGTGTATCGTCATTAAACTCTTCATTTAGAGTAAGATATTCCACTGTTTCCACCACGTGTTTACGTGTTATTGGGCGCCCCAACTGGCTCTGGCAAGATGATCGTCGCTGAAGTTGCTATGTTCAGAGTGTTCAACCAATATCCTGGATGCAAGGTGATCTGTGACTTATATGAGTTTTATCATTTAACTCATCATTTAGAGTACGATATTCCACTGCCTCTACTACACTGATAGCAACGTGCTATTGGGCGCCCCCAGTGGCTCTGGCAACATGATCGTAGCTGAAGTTGCTATGTTCAAAGTGTTCAACCAAAGAAAGTAAAATTAATAATGTATTGTGACATTTTCTTTTAGGTGGTATACATAGCTCCACTCAAGGCTTTGGTCAAAGAACGAATCAAAGATTGGAAAGTGCGACTAGAGGAGAAGCTAGGAAAGAAAGTCGTCGAATTGACAGGTACTTTGCTACAATTTTTTATATATATTGCTGAACTTTTGTATGAGAAGAAATATAGCATAATAATATCAAATTTATTTTGCTAGTTTTCTATGCCTCATAAGGCAAAACATGTGGGATTTATACCAGTTCTAAAAGCTTTATCATACTCATGTTTTTTCAAATAAAGCTCTCTCTTTCTCTCTCTCTCGCTCTCTCTCTCTCTCTCTCTCTCTCTCTCTCTCTCTCTCTCTCTCTCCCTCTCCCTCTCACACACACACACACATATAGGGTATCTTTGAATTATTCGGGAGTCATAGGCTTGGTTTTTGTAATACGAAAACAAAATGACATCCGTACTCTGATAAAAAAGGGTATGCAATGAAACAGTTTCAAAATAATATTAACAAAAACGCAAAGTAGGTCTTTCTTTCTTTCTTTTGTTTTTTAAATATAAAGAAGCCATTTGGTACAAGTATTCGCGTTTTAATTTTCGAACTATCTTCTTTTTTTTTCCGTACAGGTAAGTTACAAATATTATCATATTTGTAACTTCTTACCAATATATTTCTGACTGCCCGTTTGGCTTAGTATGAGCGTTCGCCGTCTATGCAGGGGTATCGGGTTCGATTCCCAACGGAAACACAAATTTTCTCCCCAAGGACAATTTTTGGTTCCGGTTGTGATTCTGTGTGTGATGCGAATGGCACCCACACAAGTCATAGAACTTAGTGTGGGGCTGTGAGTTTAAAGCGTTTATGTTTCAGGTGACGTAAGCCCCGACATTCGAGCTATTAGGAACTCGCATGTCATAGTGACAACTCCCGAAAAATGGGACGGAATCAGTCGATCGTGGCAAACGAGGAACTACGTGCGAGACGTGGCGCTTATTGTCATTGATGAGATACATTTGTTGGGTGAAGACAGAGGGCCTGTTTTGGAGGTGATCGTTTCAAGGTAACTTAGATGTTCTAGTACTAGAAATAAGGTTCGATTTTCGCTTATTGTCATTGATGAGATACATTTGCTGGGTGAAGATGGAGGGCCTGTTTTGGAGGTGATCGTTTCGAGGTAAATTAGATGTTATAGTACTAGAAATAAGGTTCAATTTTCGCTTATTGTCATTGATGAGTTACATTTGCTGGGTGAAGACAGAGGGCCTGTTTTGGAGGTGATCGTTTCAAGGTGACTTAGATTTTCTAGTATCAGAAATAAGGTTCAATTTTGTATAAAATAAAATGAGCTTGGCGATCGCAACAGCTTATTAATATGTATATGATGACATATTTTGTTTTAGAGGCGATTGTTTCAAGGTGACTTAGATTTTCTGTTATAAGAAATAAGATTAAATTTTGTACGAAATAAAAAGTATGGGGTTTAAAGTAATTCATAAATATTTATATTTGCTGAGTGACGACAAAGGGTCTATGTCAACATGATAGTTTCAAGAAGACTTAAATTTTCTGATATTAGAGATAAGGTCCAATTTTGTACAAAATAAAAGGAGATCGGCGATCGCAGCAGCTTATAAATATTATAAACATTGAAGAAATATATTTGCTGAGTGGAGACGAAGGGCCTGTTTTGAAGTTTGGTCGTTTTAAATTAGGTTATAAGGTAATTTAGACTTTGTTGCTGTAAACATAACGTTTAATTTAGAACCGGGTTTTTATAGGATTCAACGTTATAACTTCTTTATTACAGAACAAACTTTATCGAGTCTCATACATCGCGAAGGCTGCGAATCATTGGGCTCTCAACGGCACTCGCTAATGCTAAGGACTTAGCGAATTGGCTGAATATTGGTGAAGTTGGACTTTACAACTTCAGGCCATCGGTTCGACCGGTGCCTTTGGAGGTAACATCTTGTACAGTTCTACGAGGAATTAAATTAATATTATTTACCTTAAGTTAGGGGCTGCGAGTGTGAAAGTGTTTGAGTCGGTGTTTCCTGATGAGTACAATATGGGAGTCTTCAAGTCGCGAGTGAATAGGTATATTCTAGGCAAGCTTGCTGCATCGTCGGCCACATCGTCGCTTATTATCAGGTGATACGAGTCTAAAGGTTGCGAATCTAGAAATAAATAGAAAAAAAAAGTGTTTGTTTGACTACCCAGTGGTGGTAAGTCACTGGCTCGAATCCCGGCAGGAGCATAATTTTCTTTCCTAATGCACATTTCTATTTCTGATTGTGATATATTATTGTTCCGGCATCCATTTTTTTTTTTATCAAACGCATTCACACTCACAGCCCCACACTAATTTCAAAGACTTGTATCGTGGGTGCCGGAAACTTTCACATCACACGCACATTACACCCAGAACCAGAAGCACAAATAACCCTTGGGAAGGAATTTGTCCTCCTGCCGGGAATCGAACCCAGGACCCACGGCGTAGAGGGTGGAGACCTGTCCACTGCTCCAACTGGATCGTCATTCCATGCTATAACTATTTGAACTTAGTGTAGAGCTGTGAGTGTGATAAAGTTTATCTTCATGTTTTATGGTATGTTTATGGTAAATAGGCAAGCATTTGACCGCATCTCACCTGATAGAAGGCGACGATATCGCTTCTGGTTCTTATACGCCTTGTTGTCCGATGATGGAAAGAAGCTGGAGTAATTTAATCATGCAGTTACGTCTCGTAAAATAAAGTTAAAAAGCATTATTATTTTTGAACTGCCCGTGGGGTGAGCGTTCGCCTTCTAAACTGGGGCATCGGGTTCGATTCCCAGCGGGAACACAAGTTTTCTCCCCAAGAAAAAATTGTGTTTCTGGTTCTGATTGTGTATGTTTTTTCTTTATGCCTGATAGGCAAGTATTAAACCACAATCTCACCTGATGGAAAGTGATGATGCGGCCGAAGATGTAGCATGCTTGCCTAGATGTGATGTGAATGTTTCCGGCACCCACGACTCAAGTCATCGAACTTAGTATGAGGCTGTGAGTGTGAAAGCGTTTATGTTTATGTTTTGTATGGTAATAAATAGATTGTATGTATACCAGGTGCACATATCGGGGCATCCTGGTAGACACTACTGTCCCCGCATGATGTCTATGAACAAGCCAACGTTCCAAGCTATAAGGACACACTCCCCGTGCGCGCCGTCCCTAGTCTTCGTATCCAGCAGACGTCAAACCAGGTAACACAGTAGTCTTTTTACCGACTTCCCAAAAAAGGAGGAGGTACTCAAGTCGATTGTATTTTTTTTTATATATATATATGTTACCTCATAACTTCTCTCCACGTGAGCCGATTTCGAAAATTTTTTTTTAGTTTGAAAGATGTTGATTTCTCATTTGATCAAGATCTGATCAGTAGTTTTTGAAATATCGTCAATAATGCCATTTTGTGGACTAATTTGACGATGTTCTCGTTTACCCGACTTCAAAAGTTACCTCATAACTTCTTTCGTTGTGAGCCGATTTTCATGATTTTTTTTATTTGAAATCTGGTGCTTTTTTTGTGGTCCCATTGAAATTTGATGAAGATCTGATCTGAAGTTTTGAGTTATAGTCAATAATGCGTGTTTAATAATCTGATTAAGGTTCCGAAGATAAAGCGGTGAAGTCGGTTTTTTTAAGATTTGCTAGCGTTTAATTACTACAAGCTTTTATTAAATTTCACCTGTCCCGATGTTTGTCATCGAATCTTGCAAATTAAATTTGATCCACTTTCCGGTTACCGATTGAGCTGAAATTTTTCATACATGTGTAAATCGCAATGCAATATTATGATGACATGGTGCTGATCTGATGGAGCTGGAAGGTGGCCAAAGGAACTTGCAATGAAAGGACACAACCTCATCGAGTTTGGGCGCATTTAAATCGTCTTGACGAGTAGTTTGTCTTTCAATGGTAACCAGGGTCTGATGATGGAGCTGGAAGGTGATCATAGGAACTTGTAATAAAACGACGCAACTCCATCGAGTTTCGGCTCGTTTGATTCGTCTTGACAATAATTCACTGGTTATATAACTTTTACTCCTCTTTATTTACAACTTGCTAAAGCTTGATTTTAAAAAACTTTTTAAAGTATGACTTCTTTATGCTAGATAGACTAGCATTTCTCACTCGCCTGATGAAAAGTGATGATGCGACTGAAGATGTAACATGCTTGCCAACTCGAACAAAATCGACATTTTAAAAATACCCCGGACTCTTATCTGGAAAATGGCTGCACCGATTTTCACCAAACATATTTGTACACCCTCGATCAAACAAAATAACTATATCGAAATTGGTCCTGCCGTTTGAGAGCCACGATGCCGCATACAGATACGCAGATACACAATACAAACTTTTAACAACCTTTTTTTCGTCAAGGGTTAAAAATCAAATGATATAGTCCTTGTGTAAAGCGTAAAAAAGTTTTATTCCTGGATATAAGTTATGCACATTCCAAATTTCATTTAAGATAATTTAACGCAAGCAAAGACCGACTTCACCGCTTATATTTTGGTTTTGGCTTGAACGATTTCGATATAATTAATATGGGACCTCTGAAGTATAATCTACCTAACAAAAAAACATTTTAAGAATCGGTCCACAATCGGTCCACAATGAGAAATCGGTGAACATACATAAAAAAAATACATACAGTGAAACATAGTAACTCCTCCTTTTTTGAAGTCGGTAAAAAACCAAACATACTTACACCCTTCTCACCTGATGGAAAGTGTCAATGGGGCCGAAGCATCTAGAAGGTACCTTTTCACTCTAGACTTGAAGACACCCAGATAGTATCGTTCAGGGAACAAAGACTCTTTTTGCCTCTACTTTTATAATGCGAACTGCAAAGGAGTGGAATACTCTGCCTTCGTTCTTGTTTCCCGATAAGTATAACTTAGGCCTCTTCAAGTCAAGAGTGAATAGGTACCTTCTAGGCAAGCATGTCCCACCGTCGACCGCATCGTCGCTTTCCATCAGGTGAGATAGCGGTCAAATGCTAGCCTATTTGTCATAAAAAAAAAAAAAAGAAGACGCAGGCAATGAGTTCCATTCCTTCGCTGTACGTCTGGCCCAACTGCGTATAATCTTTGTTCACAGATTGACAGCCCTCGATCTAATCGCGTATCTAGCTGCAGAGGACAATCCAAAACAATGGCTGCATATGCAAGAATCCGAAATGGAACAGATTCTATCGAACATTCGAGAATCCAACTTGAAGCTCACACTCGCATTCGGCATTGGGATTCATCACGCGGGCTTGCATGAGAGAGACAGGAATACTGTCGAAGAACTGTTCATCAACCAGAAAATACAGGTCTGTATAATCATTTATTGCATACATCTAGACAGATCTTACATTTAGCCAAAAAGTCAATACCTACTAAAATTAAAAAAACACGACTGAGAAAAATGTGAACCTACTTTTGTGCAATTTAATGTAGTCCCCTTTTAATTTCCTTCATTAACCGACTTCGAAAAAGGAAGTTCTATGTTCGACTGTATGTATTTTTTTTATGTATGTTCACCGATTTCTCCCCCATTTCTAGACTGATTTTGAAAATTGTTTTTTGTTTTTTGGTAGATTAAACTTCAGAGGTGGTCCCATATAAATTTTATCGAAATCAATCAAGCCAATACCAAAATATAAGCTGTGAAGTCGGTTTTTTTAAGCTTTGCTTACGTTTAAATTATTTTTATACCCTACTCGATAGTTTTGGTTATTTTTTTTTCAACGTTTTACTATTTCGTTCCTAAAATCCGCCATTCTATTTTATCTAAGGACACTTGGGTTTTTAAGACGAATATAACGATACCTTAACAGTTGAAATACATCCAGGTATTTGGAAGATACGAGGTAATAAAATAATTTTCCCCACGGGAATTTTGTGTTTCTGGTTCTGGATATGATGTGAATGTTGTGCGTGTGGGGTAATTTTTACGGCCCCACGACACATGTCATAGTACTTTTAGTGTGAGGCTGCGAGTGTGAAATCATTTGTGTATGTTTTTTTACCCGGGCAACGCTCGGGCGGTTCAGCTAGTACTACAATAAAAAAATACTTTAGGGCCAAAACTGCGTTAAGCGGACGCCCGCGCGGTTCCATACAAAAAGGCACGCGCGGGCCCCCGTGACGGAGCACTTTTGTATGGAACCGCGCGGGCGTCCGCTTAAAGCAGTTGTGACCCTTAATTAAAAACAGACTGAGATTTAATATAACTCAAATTCAAATATGTTTATAGCATATCACATAACACTTAGGTCTAAAATATAAAATTGTAGTACCTGTGATACCCCGGGGGTAATCCCGGGGCACTGCAACTAACGAGAGGGTACATTTATCTTAATCATATTAAACTACAGCCAACAATATAAAATAAATATTTTTATACTACCGCTACTACTATATTCTAATAAATGTATACAAATTAAAAAAAAACTAATAACCGACTTCGATCGCAAAGATCTCCGAAACTCTGCATGAGATCTTGATCAAATTATAATGGAACCAACTAGAACCTTTCGAAAAAAACAATATTTTTTCAAATCGGTTAATAATTGACGTAGCTCTGAGGTCACATACATAAAAATCCGACGAATTGAGATTCTAATTTTTTTAAGTCGGTTAAACACTTTTTGCAAACAAAAACCAACCATACTTTTCTTTTTATAAGGTCCTAATCTGCACAGCAACACTCGCCTGGGGCGTGAACTTTCCCGCACATTTGGTCGTCATCAAGGGAACCGAGTATTTTGACGGGAAACAAAAGAGATACGTCGATATGCCGATCACTGATGTGCTGCAGATGATGGGAAGAGCTGGACGGCCGCAGGTAAGCGAAATTGGCTTTTATTACTTGGTAGTTAGAGTAAAAAATTGTTTGAGAACGGAGCTGGGATGGACAATAGTCAAGCATTCTTTTTGTAACAAAAAATACTTTTAAAAGTTTTTTTAAAATTATGCTTTTACCAGTTGTAAATAAATAATAATTTAAACGAGAGCAAAGCTTGAAAACTTGAATAAATTAATTTAACAGATTAAATTAGTTAAATACATATTATTGATGATAGCTCAAAAACTGCTGTTCAAATCTTGATCAAATTTAAAAGCACCAGCTTTCAAATAAAAAAAAAACATCAAAATCGGCTCACAACGCAAGAAGTTATGAGGTAACTTTTGAAGTCGGTTAGAAACGAGAACATCGTCAATGTAGTCCACAGAATACGCATTATTGACAATATTTCAAGTACTACTGATCCGATCTTGATCAAATTTAAATGGGACCAATTGGCGAGCAACAACGTTCAGTCTAAAGCAAAATTTGAAATCGTTTCACGTGGAAAGAAGTTATGAGGTAACACACATAAAAAAAAATACAGTCGAATTGAGAACCTCCTTTTTTGGAGTCGGTTGATAAAACAGATTAAAGATGGTTTAGACGATCTTTAATGTTCGGCAAAGTTCCCAAAATGCTTGCTGCATTACCACGCTGTATAGCAAGGCTTATCCTCTGCCCCAAATACAAACCAGCATTTTGGTCATGTGCCGAATCAATCAGTCTCTTAGACAAATCTTTGAAAAATAATATTTTGTAATTTCTTTTAGTATGACAACGAAGGAGTAGCAGTGGTGCTCGTGCACGATCAGAAGAAGAATTTCTACAAGAAGTTCCTTTACGAGCCGTTCCCAGTAGAGTCCAGCCTCCTCGACGTGTTGCCAGACCACTTGAACGCCGAGATCGTTGCCGGTAACAAAAAATACTTTATTAAATAACGAACGAAGTGCTTAAGCCCATTATCAGTATTATTCCCATCATGCTGGCAGCATTGCCTCTCTGAATTGCAATGCTAATACGTTGAGCCAAATAAGTGCTAGCATTTTGATCACGCGTCGCCTCAACCAGGCGCTCTGATAGATTTTTGAAAATAGAATAAACTCCCGGTCTCCACGGACCCAAATGGGAACGCTACCCTCTGTTAGTGGGCTTGAGCACTTTAGTTGGCTATAAGCTCACTGCTTTGCTTGTAGGTAACTTAGGTATTTGCTGTATAAATGTGTACTATAGTTTTAGTTTAGTTATTTATAAAGGCAATTGGCCCGTAGATAGTGTATCTACTATATATATTTTGTCTATCTTATTTATTTTGCTGTTTGTTTTGTAGTGTAATGTTGTGTGTGTCATTAATAAATGTATTTTCTTGTTTTTTTTACTTAACAAAAAAAGGAACTATAATCGTCTGATAAAATAAGATAGACGATAGCGATACGCTTCTACGTTTATCGCCCGTACGGCGAAGTTGTGGTCCTTGTTCCCCGAACGGTATAATAAACATCAATAAACGATTTCGCACTCACAGCCCCACACTAAGTTCGATGACTTGTGTCGTGGGTGCCGGAAACATTCACATCACACATACAATCACAATCCGAAACACATATTTTCCTTGAGGAGAAAACTTGTGATTCAGTCGGGAATCGAACCTGAACCCCCCCTGCTTAGAAGGCGAATAGTTTTATTTTAGTTTTAGGAAATATAGGCAATTGGCCCGTAGATAGCTTTAATTTGTTTTTTACGTTGTTTTATCACATTTTTTGATTCCAGGCACAGTCCAAACGAAGCAAGACATCCTGGACTACTTAACTTGGACGTATTTCTTCCGTCGCCTCCTCAAGAACCCTTCCTACTACAACCTAGAAAGCGTCGAGCCGCAAGATGTCAACTATTTCTTGTCCAACTTGGTTCAAACATCGCTGGACTCGCTGGCCAATGCCAACTGCATTGAGATTGAAGAGGTAACATATTAATCAACTTAAATTAAATTGCTGTTACGAGCACGAACTGGCAACGTCGCATACTGTCAGAGAAAGAATGCTCTGACAGTATGCGACGTTGCCAGTTCGACGTAATGAGGATGTCCTCCATGGGATATAGGGATTGTCAATCAATACCATCATGAACTGCCCGTTGGCTTAGTTAGTTGAGCGTTTGCCTTTTATGCTGGGGTATCTGGTTCGATTCCCGGCGGAATCACAAGTTTTCTCCCCTGCTTCTGGTTGTGATTCTGTGTGTGATGTGAATGTTTCCGGCACCCACGACGCAAGTCATCGAACTTAGTGTGGGGCTGTGAGTGTGAAAGAGTTTTTAATTAAAATGGTTGTTACGAGTTCTCTGCTTTTGACTGACAGTGAGTATGCTACGTTGCCAGTTCGACACAACGAGGACGTGCTCAATGGGTATATAATCAAAAAATGGGTAGGTAATATGTAATCCAATTATGACATAATGAACTGTCCGTTGGCTGAGATATGTGCGCGTTCGCCTTTTAAGCAACGGGTATCGGGTTCTATTCCCCGTAGAAACACAGTTTTCTTCTCAAGGGAAATTTGTGTTTCTGGTTCTGGTTGTAATTTGTGTGATTTTTTCCGGCACCCATAACATAAGTCAATTAACTGTGGGGCTGTGAGTGTGAATGCGTCTATGTTATGTTATGTTTATTACATTTACTTACACTTTCGTTATAATAAGTCGCAGATGGAGTTTTAACTCCCGACAAAGAAAGGGTGTTACAAATTTGTAGTGTGTATCTGTACGTCTTTTTGAGGATCCTAGTTCCCAAATGACGAGACTGATTTTGATTTTTCTTGAAGTCAAAAGTTAAAATGATGCGTATCAGAATTTCAAAGCCTTTCGATAAGAGGTTTAACTTTATAAACTTTACAGGACCTACGCACAGTCCATAGTACATGGATGGGCCGCATCGCGTCTTACTACTACCTGTCTCACAAAACTATGGCGCATTTCGCTGCGCACCTACATAACAACATGAATATTGATGAGCTGTTGCGAGTTCTGGCCGACAGCGAGGAATATGCGACGTTGCCAGTTCGACATAACGAGGATGTGCTCAATGGGTAACTTTAACTATTTACTATTACATGTACAGCTTTAACTATTTACTATTACAAATAATTTACTATTTTTGATTCATTCATCAAAACATTACATTTTTTAATCCCACGACACTGGACTCGTCCTAGTGTGGGATTCAGGATTCACCAGATTTAACAACATTATTGCTAACCAAGCTATATGGCGGATCACGTTTGACGTAATTGCGGTTTAAGAAGGATGCTGGTAGATCGAATAATTAGCGGGAAATGGTGATGATGTAGTGGACTGTATTTGAAAGGGTTGAAACCCGGGTATCCTTGGGTTGACGAGTATAGCTGTGGCACCCCTCGGTCTCCTGGTGCTTTGGAGATATTGCTGGTAGTTGATCAAGCGTCGTCGTTGTAGGTAATTATGTAGAACTCGAGGCGCGAGCGCGGGTGGAGTCGTGAGTACACGGCTTCCAAAAATGATGTTCCCAAAATCCCAAAGGCGGTTGGGACAGGAACGTAAAGCGCGGTAGGTAACCAAAATGTTGGTGATCCGTAGTTGAGGACAAAGGACGACCGCAGACTGCTCGCTTAAACAAGCAGTACCCTCATCTACCACTAAGTGATAATTCTAGCGAAAGTCGCTGTTTTCTTAGGAAAATGAGGGTAGGAAAGGAAAAGAAAAAGGAAGCCTCAATAATTGGCAAAGTCGCTGTTTCCTTAATGAGGGTAGGAAAGGAAAAAAAAAGGAAGCGTCAATAAATGGCGCGTACAATTATGAATGTTTAATGTACCTATTGTTAATTGTGTTTTAAATATTTATGTGAAAGAACGAGTGTGTGAATGAACAATGAAAGAATGAATTTTAATTTAACTATGACATTAATATAACGATACGTAACACTATTGGATGTTACCTATAATTTGTACGCTCACCTAAGCAGAACTATCGATTTATAATTTGTACGACCAATGTGTAAGTTCGTATAACAATTTGTGTGTATATATCACTCATGTTTCACAAATAAAAAATCTATATTTTTTATCTTTATCATTAAAATGTCATATATATTTTATTTATTTGCGTTACAGAGAGCTGTCACAACAATGTAGACTGCCCGTGGATGCGCTATCTCTGGATTCGTCGAATGTTAAAGCATTTTTGCTGCTGCAAGCGCATATGAGCCGCCTCCAACTTCCCAATACCGACTACTTGACGGACACTAAGTCTGTGCTCGATCAAACTATTAGGATTATCCAGGTAAAGATGAAAAAAAATACGGGTGTCGATCGCTTTGCAAATGAAGCGATTTTGAAACACATGTTTTCAGGGTATCGAGCTTGACTAACTGTCCTTTCTCGCATCGCTACTTGATATATTTTAGGTGGCCAACCCAGAAAGTTGTTTTATTCTCGATAGGGAAGCATTTGAAAAGAATGTAAAATGTAGATGAAAAGATGTAGCATGCCTGCCTAGAAGATACCTATTCACTCTTGACTTAAAGACTCGCAGATTATACCGATCAGGGAACAATGACGCAGGCAATGAATTCCACTCCTTCGCAGTACAGATGACAAACGTAGAAGCGAAACGCTTCGAGCGAACTGGAAATATGTCAACAATACAATACAAAAACTCTTTATTGATACCAAAAGACAAATACAACTTACAGAGAAACTTATAAAGATAGGTACAATGGGCGGTCTTATCGCTAAGAGAGATCTCTTCCAGACAACCTTTGGATGGAAATATAAACGAAAAGACAATGTAGGGATGGTGGTGCGATAAAATGAATCAAATAGATTTAAAAATAATAGAAATACATTGTTTAAACTACATAAACAATACATACCAATAATAATATCAGAATATACTTACATAAAATAAATATTTACATATAAGTACCTATAATACATATTATTTAACATATATAATTCACACACATAGTAGCATTTACAGATTGGAAATGGATAAATGGATGACGTTTGCCAGTTTTTTTTCTTGTTGTTCTAGAAGCGACTTGATTGACACTACATTCAATCGTGTCGTGGGTGCAGGAAACATTCACATCACACACACAATCACAACCAGAACCAAAAAGACAAATTTCCAATGGGACAAAAATTGTGTTCCTGCTGGGAATCGGACCCACAGCGCAGAGGGCAGAGACCTGCCAACTGGGACATCGTATAATAATCTAATAATGTTATATCTCAACAGGCTATGATAGATACATCAGCGGAAAACGGTTGGCTGTCCGTCTGTCTGTCCTGCCAGCTACTGATGCAGTGCGTGGTACAAGCGCGCTGGCCGGCCGACTCTCCGCTCTCTACACTGCCGCACGTCCACTCCTCGCAACTCTACACGTTCTCTACTCTCGCCAAGGTAACAATGTCTGTCTGTCTGTCTGTCCGTCTGTCCTGCCAGCTACTGATGCAGTGTGTGGTACAAGAGCGCTGGCGACATTTTACTCCCGTCGATCATAAGACGCGTTTATGAAAAGCCATCACGACTTCTAAAATATGTTTAATCTTTAACCTCCGTCGAAAAAGACTGTTATAAGTTTGTAGTGTGTACCTTTGATCTGTGGCATCGTAGCTCCTGTTAGGTATCCGTAGTCAGATCAGTTTGTTAGCCCAAAAAGCTGGATCAATTTTGATAACGTTTGTTTTTGTTTGAAAGGTGACTTAGTATAGCAATATTTGGTGGAAATCAATACAGCCGTTTCCAGATAAAGCGTTTGTATTTTTAAAATGTTGATTTTGCCTCTTACTGAACTTCTCATTGGCTTAGTTGGGTGGCGTTTGACTTCTAAGCAGTATCGGGTTCGATTCCCGGCGAGAGCACAAGTTTTCTCCCCATAGAAAATAAGTGTTTCTGGTTGTGACTTTGTGTGTGCTGTGAATGTTTCCGGCACACACGACACAAGTCATCGAAATTAGTGCGGGGCTGTGAGTGTAAAACCTTATTGTTAATTTTGTTTCAGGATACAAAGAAACCGTGCACCACGTTGAATGGGTTGAAAGTCGCGTGTATGAGGAACTACGAATTGTTGGCCAGACACTTGAGGAAGGAGTTCGAAGAGAATCAGATTGATCAGATATTTAAGGTTGGTTAATAATTAATTTTAGCCTTTTTGATTCGATGTTTGTATATCCATTAAAATTGTGTAATTTATAAAGCATAAAAGTAAAGAATGGTTTCCGTTTGTCAGAATTGTTTTTATGTAATATGTAATTGTTAAATAATTAAACGCAAGCAAAGCTTAAAAAACCTGACTCCACCGCTTTATCTTCGGAACATTGATCAGATTTAACGTATTAAACACGCATTTTTGACAATAACTCAAAAACTAGTGATCAGATCGTGACCAAATTTAAATGGGATCACATGAAAAGCACCAGCTTTCAAAAAAAAATATTTATCAAAATCAGCACAGAAAGGGGTAAATTTTGAGTCGGTTAAAAACGAGAACATCGTCAATGTAGTCCACAGAGTACGCATTATTGAGGATAACTTAAAAACTACTAGTCAGATCTTGATCAAATCTAAATGGGAAAAATTGTAAAGCAACATCTATCAAAGAAAAAATAAATTCAAAATCAGTTCACGTGGAACGAAGTAATGAGGTAACACAGATAAAACAAAAATTAAAAAATACAGTCGACTTGAGTACCTCCTCCTTTTTTGTGAAGTCGGTAAAAAAACACTCTCTCTATTAATCTCTAAATTAAAATTAAATTTAATGTTATTTAAACAAACGACTAGTCTGTTTGCACGGTGACGACAACATCTCCCTTTTGTTGTCTAGAAGAATTTGCTTTAAGCGATAAGACCGGGCGGTCATGTGCTCCTGTGACTGTTTTCTATTGGCGTGCACATAAAGTATTAATCTAACTATAACCTTCAAAAGAAACATGGTATGAGTAAGGAGATGGTAAAACATATAAACGCTTTCACACTCACAGCACCACACTTAGTTCGATGACTTGTGTCATGGGTGCCGGAAACTTTCACATCACACACAATCACAACCTGAACCAGAAATACAAAATCTATTTGAGGAACTTATGTTCCCCGCCCGGGGATCGAACTCCCCAGCTTAGAAGGCGAACGCTGACCTAACTTAACCAACGGGCTGTTCGAATATATGTATATGACCTCAATCTTCTTGTTTGCAGGCGATAAGCGACCTTCCGACCATAGACATAAAGCTCCACATCCGCGGTCTATGGTTCGACTGCGACCAAGAACAAGACAAGCGAGTTCCTCAACCGCAACCTAGAGATCTGTGGATGCCGCTACATGCTGACCAGGTATGTTTGAACGAGCCAACGAAGGTCTCCGTTTCAGCTTGGACAAAATTGCTTTCGTAAGTCCGGCGGATTTCCGATTGGTCCTCTAAAGGTCGCATTTCTCAACCGAATAAAAAAAAACTCTTTCACACTCTAACCCCACACTAAGTTCTATGACTTGTGTCGTGGGTGCCGGAAACATCACATCACATCACATACACAATCACAACCAGAACCTGAAACACAAATTTTCTTTGGGGAGAAAACTTGTGTTCCCGCCGGGAATCGAACCCGATACCTCTGCTTAGAAGGCGAACGTTCATCCAACCAAGCTAACGGGCAGTCTCGTGATATTTTGTGAGCAAGTTCGATAATTATATAGATATTTTTTATTGATTCAGTTATTGGAAATTTTCCAAAATGACGGGATATGGGATGACGGGGACGGGGATTGAAAACGTAAAAAAAAACATATTTTAGCCTTTTTGAAAGTACGCGAGGTCTTAAGCTTACAGAGAGCAGTTGTTATTACTTCCACTATAGCGTTTTGCCATTGTTGTAGCTGCCTAGCTTTTGTTGTAGCTGCCTATGAGGTGCCATAGTTTACTTGACAGTTATTGAGTTAACTAACGTTTAGTACAAACTTTTTTTTTTATTGTGACCAGTGGCCGATTCAATACCCTGCAGTTGAGTGCGCGTTTACCTTCTAAGCTGGGGTAGCATATCGGGTTCGATTCTGGAACTGGAACACAAGTTTCTCCCCAAAGGAAATTTGTGTTTATTGTTCTGGTTGTAATTGTGTGTGTGATGTGAATGTTTCCGGCACCCACGACACAAGTCATCGAACTTAGTGTGGGACTGTGACTGTTTCCGAACTTTCTCTGCTCGAGTAAAATTATTATTATTATTTTGAACTTTATTTCTAGAGGCAGAAGGACAATTGCTACCACAGTACTATTACAAAGCGAGGAACATTAGTGTGGGGCTGTGAGTGTGAAAGCGTTTAAGTTATGTTTATAAATTTTACAGGAGTACACGTTGTTAATCGACATGAATCGTCGCGGAGGCAATCCTCACAACGTTCTGTGCCCGCGGTTCCCGCGAGGGAAGAGTGAAGGCTGGTTCGTGACTCTCGGGACTGTCGACAATGTCGAACTACACGCGTTGAAAAGAGTTTCGCCTAGGGGAAGCTCACAAGTTACCTTCTACACGCCTTCGAACACAGGTAATATAAAAAATAACTCGGAATAAATTTTAAAATAACATGGGTAATATTTAAAAATAACACGGGTAGAATTTAAAAATAGCATGGGTTATAATTGAAAAATAGCATGGGTTATAATTGAAAATAGCACAGGTAATATTTAAAAATAACACGGGTATCATGTATACATAACACGGGTAATATTTAGAAATAACACGGGTAATATTTTAAAATAACACAGGTAATATTTAAAGAATAACACGAGTAAAATGTATACATAACACGGGTAATAATCAAAAATAACACGGGTAGAATTTAAAAATAACACAGGTAGAATTATAAAACAACACGGGTAGAATTTAAAAATAACACAGGTAGAAATTTAAAAATAACACGGGTAGAATTTAAAAATAACCCAGGTAGAATTTAAAAATAACACGGGTCATATTTAACAGATAATATTTTAAAATAACATGTAATATTTTAAAGCAACATAGGTAATATAAAAAATTACCTAGGTAATATAACATATTCCATATTCTAATATATCTTCTTCTTATTCCAGGTCGAGTTATCTATACGCTGTACATCATGAGCGACAGCTATATGGGCTTGGACCAACAATACGACCTGCAAGTTGAAATCATGGACCCCCTGCCTCCAGAAAACATGGAACAAGTCTACACTATGGACAAAACTATCATCGAATGATATAAATCTGTTCGTGTAAGCTGTGGTGATATGTACAGTGAATTTATTTATGAAAAGGATTTTGATTTTTCAGTTGTTTTTTTTTGTTATTGTTTGATTTTCTAATGCTTGAAAGGCATGCATTTTACCACATCACCTGATGGAAATTGATGTAGCTTGCTTGTCTAGAAGATTGCTATTCACTCGGCTGCACCGATTTGCATTAAACATTTTCAACTAACAACACTTTTGATCCAGTTGAACAGGTAAACGTAAATAGTAATAATTCTATCCTACTAATATTATAAATGCGAAAAAAAGTTTGTGTATGTGAATGTTATCACGTATCACCGAAACAAATAAACCAATTTTGATGAAATTTATGTAGATAGTTTAAGTTCTGGAATAACACATAGGCTACTTTTTAACTTAAAAACGCGGGCAAATCATCGGGACACGGCAACACTTTATTTATTATAAACCAAACTTAACTTATGACTTTATTTTACAAGTTAAGTTTGGTTTTTAAGTTGAAATCACGATTCAAACAAAAATAATATATTAAAACTGGTCCAGGCGTTTGGAAGCGACGATGCCACAGACAAACACAAATACACTTACACACTTCAAATATTTAACACCCCTCTTCTTGCACATCGTGGTTGAACAATTTTGTGCCGCCCTAAATAGCACCCCAAGATAGACGTACTTTACATTACCGAGTAGAGAAATTGATTGCCGAGCCCTAGCCCAGTGTACCGTCAGGTATCTTTAACAGGCAGTCAAATCAGCATCTTTGAAATAAGAGGTCTAGCGTGTTTAGCACCTTCTACCTTATATCACTTACGTACAGGTCACAGAAGCCAATGATCTAATACTAGCATAACAGACATAAAAAAAATAGTTAAGGTAATATCTCGGGACATAATCCTGCTAAAAACTATTTTCGTTTTGGCCAAGTTACTTTGGCCATGAGACGACCGAGTCTTCTCGAGACCACGGACCATAACCCTAAAAAAAATTAACAAGTACCAAGCCGTGTCGGGCACCATTAGGCAGTCAGAAATGCTGACTGTCCCCTGGATAAGCAAGTGTATATAGTAAGACTACATTTTATCTGTAGGATAAATTCAGACACAAATCTTTGGATCAGATTATTAGGCATCTATTAAAACGAATACTTCAACATCTATAATATTTATTATATTTACATACTGTACAAATATTCACAAGTCAGAAACCCACATATTTCTTTACATGTCTCGGAATGAATATAGTCCTCCATCAGTTTTCCCTTTTATTTTCTCTATTTTAGTATTTATTACTTGAATTAAATGACTACAATATGACTTCCTATATATTGTGACTACATCCTTTAGTAATTAGGTACTACATACTCACTATGTAGACCTAGGATGACCCTAGGTAGATGACCATTAGTTTAGTTTAAGAGTCTGAAATAAACTGGGTCACCCTAGGTCTATAGTCATTTAGTAATCTTAGTTTATACAGAATGATTTCAAATTACTTAGTAAATATTAGTCTAGACTCTAGACTATCTATAAACGCCAGAAACATTCACATCACACACAAATTATGCTCAAAAACCTGCCATAACTGTTAAACTCTAAGAAAAATTACTTACCTCTGTTGCAAACGGTTTCAATTCTAAATGAACTAAACCCCTAAGTTTAATAAGGCTACTTTTTGCTTAATTCAAATAGAAACTGCTAGCAACAAAGATACGTAATAGGGGTCTGATATTATTAATTAGCCACGGACACTTAATAGCGGCCATGGTCAAATAGACACAGAGAACAAACTAATCTATAAGTACAAGGTATTATAAGTTATTCTTAGGTACAACAAAAAAATATTGCAATCTTAATCTCCTGCACAGGGACAGATTTAAAAGCAGTATTAAAATTTCTAAGAGTTGGCTTAAGTGAATAGTCCACATAACATTTAATAATTTCTATTCAATCAGTGTATTTAATCAGTGCCTATAAGGTAGATCTAGATGACCCAGTAATCCCAGATAGCATCTAATGATAGCTTAAACCTAAACATATTCAAATAGACTATGATAAGCAAATGCAAAGTGCGGCAAATACATAATGTTACAAGCAAATGTAATAGATAATTACTAACATATTAGTAACAAGATTTATGATATTTTTTGGTAATTACTTTACAACAGTAATAGCTTAGTTATTATAAAATATAAATATACAGATATAGAGGGAATACAATAGGTTTTAATTTTGTAGTTATCTACAACAGCATTTGATTAAAAAGATTAAA
This sequence comes from Lomographa bimaculata, assembly GCA_948107665.1. Lineage (NCBI taxonomy): Eukaryota > Metazoa > Arthropoda > Insecta > Lepidoptera > Geometridae > Lomographa > Lomographa bimaculata. The sequence goes on along the minus strand of OX403604.1, from coordinate 6,332,070 downwards.
AAGCTATTGAATTCATTGAATATGTCATAACAATAACAACTTTATATATGTCACTTATTACATTACTCTGAGTGTCACTCTATGGAAACAGAAATAGTGCCCATCTATAACAATCTTTGTTAGAACCGACACATATTTTCTATACAACTGAGAGACAACAAAGACTGCTTGATGCATCAATAATATTAATTTGTTGTTTCATTGTGAGACAATGCTGACTAGTGTGCATGGCACTAATTAATGTTATCAACTGTACAGTGGCGCTCAAAGAATTTCTTCACATAACTTTCTAGGCCTGCAAGAAGTACAAAATAAATGTAATTTTTTTTCTTTTAATTTTGTATTCGCTATCTTGTGCATTTAGCCAGTGTCAAGTGATAATATATTTCAAGTCTATTTCATACTAAAAGTCGTAGTCTCAATTCACAGTCAAAGTCAAGTAAATAAGTCAATGTCCAGTCATAGTCAAGTCATGCCCTAGTAAAGTGGTAGAAACTTTACTAGAACTTTTATTGGAGGTTTGGAGCGAAGGCGAAAATCACGTTTTTCAACTGTATACGACTTGCCTACGCTTATGCACGTTTTACAAGTATTAACGGTTAATAATACACCATTATTACACATTAACACTCAAAGAATCACAGGTTTTGGAAAATTATATAAAATCAACAATGCCATTTTTTCACTTTTGCTGCAAAAAATATAAATGTCATAGACACAACAAGTCAGAGCTTTCAACATCTAAGTAATCATTACTTTCAAAGTTCTCGCTTGAGCATTACCATGCTCCAGGAAGGATATTGAATGCTCTGGGTTTGATTTACTGTTTGCTTAGTACTTCTTATAGGACAGCGGGCCTGGAGGCTATGCTTTTATCGATTTACATAATATACATTCCTTAGCTTTAGTTATGCATAAGCATAAGCATAACTAAAGCTAAGCTTTGACTATATATATATATATATATAGTCAAAAATGTTTTTAAGTCAAATATAAAAAACAAGATTCATACTTTCATTACATTATCCTAGTATGACTTTAGCATTATTTTTACACCATCATTAAATGCTCTTTGGTATAAACACTCATACAAGATCACATATTGTATGAGTGTTAGTGTTATGTTATTTAGTTTTTCTCTCTATATCTTCTTTCTCTCTTGCCTGAACAATTGTTTCCCTCTCCCGAGTTAAAATGCCATTAAGTTGCTCTGTAAAAGCCTCAAAGGAAAACTTAGTCTCAAATCTCTTAAGACCAGCATCTCCTAATCGTTCGCAGATATCTGGGCTTTCTATTAATTTGCTCATAGCTATGGCGAAAGCTTGGCTGCTGGGCTCACATAGGAACCCTGTAACTTCATTTACGACAGTCTCCGTTGGACCTCCACTATTGACAGCTATTACAGGTTTGCGATAGAACATTGCCTCTAAAGGAACAATACCAAAGTGCTCATTCGATGGAGTATAAATTAGTGCTTTGCTATTATACAGAAGTGACACCTTCTCGTCATCTTTAGGCGACTTCATGAAAGTCACTTTATCTTCAATATCCAACTCGGCAGCTAAGTCGGTAAGCTCTATATAATGCTCCATATTCTCTAAATTGATTGGATCAAAGCCTCCAGCCATTATCAAATGGGTTTTGTTCCAAGCTTCTTCACTCACAATGTGTTTTAAATTTTCTAACGCCCTCAATGCTAATGGAAGATTCTTTTTTCTCTCATATCTGTTGATAGATAAGAAAACAAACTTATCAGTGCCGACCGGGACAATCTCTTTCAAGGGCTTTGGCACTGTTTCTTTGAAAAACTCTGTATTGATTGATGGATAGCAAATATCCGGAACATCACCAATCCTTTGGAAGGCATCCTTGTAAACTCTTGCAGTGTACTTACTGTTCACCAGGACTTTATCAGCCTGTGCAGTGGAAAACTCCTCTAGCCAGTTCAAAGGCATTCGATACAGTTTTTTTAAGAATCCGCCTTGAGTAGTCAACAGCTTGTCAGGGTGATGACAGTAGAAAAGGACGCTAAAGCGTCCTCGAGCGAGCTTTAAAAATGGAACGCACAGAGATATTAAATCAGTAAAGATTAGAGTTGGTTCTTCAACGGGGATAACGTACCAAGTCATGAAGACCGCGGCATAAACCATGCGGACGTAAGCACATGCCGCTTTGAACATCCCGAAAATGGAACGTGGGATCCAATCCCCTACTACTGTGACAGGGAACGTACCGTCTCTTGTTTCAGCAAAGCAATGCGTAGGATCATGATGGTTCGTGTAGAAAGAGACTTCGTGACCTTTATTCTTGAAGGCTAATGCGGCATCAACAACCAGGCGTTCTGCGCCGCCGATACCCAAGTCAGGGTGCAGGAACAATATCTTCACCATTGTAACCTCATATGAAAATTACACGGTACGGAAGTATTATTGCACCAAGATGCGGCAAATTCAATTCAGTAACTACTGCGAAAAGTGGAGAACCTTATTTTATGACACGCGACAACAACAATTGTAAATAAAAATCATCTGTCAAGTCACCACCGATCAAATTGGTTGTCATGTTTTGTGCTGACATTTCAACAAATAATGACAATTGTTTTCTTTGCCAATAGGGATTCAATAATAGCAAACGTTATCAAACTTCAATGAAATCGATTTTTGCATCGATTTAATGTAACGAAGCGTTACATGTATTTTTTAAATAACTTAATCCAATAAAAATTAATAAAAAAAATATATACATATTTACAAATTAATTAACTACTACAATAATTACAAATAAAACATACAGTTGAATTGAGAACCTCCTCCTGTTTTCAAGTCGGTTAAAAATAATGCTTCAGTAATTCCAATTCATTTATAGTTTTGTCAGCTAAAGTAAGTAATATCTGTAGCTAGCGATGACGCACAGATTTTGAACTGGTCGCGGGCAGAGGCATGAGGCAAGGGGTATGACGACAGGAAACGAGCCTGCGGCCGCGCCTCGCGAGAGTCGTTGCTAGGCTGACTTTTTAGCCGGTTCACGCTAGTCTTGCGCCCTAGCAAGCAAGCGTGAACCGGCGATAATTTAAATTAGTAAGTGCATTCTTATTTTTTTACCATCAAAATTGATAGTATAACTTGAACTCGATGTCGCTTTGTAATATTTTAAAGTTGTGAAGTGATTTCCCGATATAGGGTAAGTTTTGAATGACACACAAAACACAATCATGATTTACTATTTTGTTCATACTGTGTATTAACTATCATTCATTTTCAGCTTTTCATTTATAGTAATAGCACTCATTTAGTTTGTTTATTTTAACTGTGAGAAATGTAATTAATCTTAAATTACATTTCAATTTTTGTTCATCTACCTTGATTTTTATTTTTTTGTAACGGTTCTCAAGAAACCTAATTAATAACTTATATATTAACGTAGCTTCATCTGTTTTCTTTTGGCCTTTAGCTTTTGAATTAATTGTAAACTCCGTTCTGATTGTTGGTACCACCACGGACTATAAAACTACTACGTAAGTACCTACCTGCTTTCTTCGTGATTCCGTGGTGGACCCTAGGAACGGAAGTAATTAAATCAGTATGTAATCCGCTGGTTTTGTGGATTCCAGGAACTTCGCACAGGTTGGCTGCGCGTTCTAGTGCAGAGACCAACCAATTCCCGGATCCCGAACTTCGCACAGGTTGGCTGCGTGTTTTAGTGCAGATGCCAACCAATTCCCGGATCCCGAACTTCGCACAGGTTGGCTGCGCGTGCTAGTGCAGAGACCAACCAATTCCCGGATCCCGGACTGCTCCTGATTGCCTACTACGCGGCACTACTCCGTCACCCTTTCGTCCCCACCTACCATCTTCGGCCGGACTCACATCAGGGGAGTGCTTCGCTAAGCCCTGTCCTTCTTTTCAATAAGAAAAATGGCCAGCCTCGATTTTGTCTCGACAGCAGGAAGCTCAACTCGGTGACTAAGCGCGACGCATATAACTTGCCATATATATCTGAGATTTTAGACAATTTGCGCGACGCGCGTTTCCTTAGTAGCCTAGATTTATCTAAGGCTTTTTGGCAGATTCCTATCGCAGAGCAGGATCGAGACAAGACAGCATTTTACGTCCCAGGTCGTGGTACATTAAAATTCAAGACTACACCTTTTGGATTGACTAATGCTCCTGCCACACAACAGCGTTTAGTTGATACATTGTTAGGGAATGTGGATCATCGCATATTCGCATACTTAGATGATGTTGTTATTGTAAGTAGTACTTTCGATGAGCACGTCTCTCTCCTCCTTCGTGTCCTGGACAAACTACGCAAAGCCAATTTGACCATTAACTTAGAAAAATGAGAGTTCTTCCGAAGTCAACTTAAATACTTAGGTTATGTGGTTGATGCGAACGGGTTGCGAACCGATCCAGATAAGGTAGAGGCCATACTAAATTACGTTACTCCTACTAATCGTAAGGAGCTCAAACGTTTTCTAGGGACAGCCACCTGGTATCGCCGTTTCGTTCCTAATTTCAGTACGATCGCAGGACCACTCAATAAGTTGACTTCTGGTAAGAAGAACACTCCACCTTTCCAATGGACTGATGAGGCTGACGCGGCGTTCAAGGCACTGAAGGAATGTTTGGTTTCTGCACCGGTTCTCGTGTCCAAATTACGATCAGCCATTCCAAGTGCTCACCGACGCGAGTAATTATGGGGTAGGCGCTATGCTCACGCAGTGTATCGAGGGCAAGGAACATCCCATCGCTTATATGAGTCGATCGTTGACGGCAGCGGAGAAAAATTACAGCATCACCGAACGTGAGACTTTGGCTGTTCTTGTTGCCTTAGAGCATTGGCGTTGTTATGTGGAAAACGGTAAAACTTTCGTGGTCTATACAGACCATAGTGCGCTTAAGTGGTTCCTTTCGTTGAACAACCCTACGGGTAGACTCGCGCGTTGGGGCGTTCGTTTGTCGTCTTTTGATTTTGAAATCAGACATCGTCGCGGTGTAGACAACGTAATACCTGACGCTCTGTCAAGAGCTCTCCCAATTGCTTCTATCGTTACCGCTAAATCAATCGCGACCAGTAATGATGATTGGTACAAAAGTATTTACAACAATTGCTTAACAAAACCTATACAATATCCAAATTTTCAGGTCAAGAATGAAACTCTCTATCGCCTTAGTAAGAATAAATGCCATCTCAGTAATGAATTTTCATGGAAAGAGGTAGTTTCTTCCGAACTTAGGGATGCTGTCATTACGGCGAATCATAGTGAGGCAACTGCCGGTCATTTGGGCATTTTTAAGACATACAAACGTGTTGCGCTTAGGTACTACTGGCCAGGCATGTATCGAGATGTAGCAAATTTGGTTAGTTCTTGTTCCATTTGTCTCCAGTATAAAACTCAAAACCACGCTACTCTTGGAGAAATGGGTCGTCCCAAGCAATGCTCACGGCCATATCAAATGATTTCCATAGATTTAATGGGTCCCCTACCTGTAACTCGAAATCGAAATTGTCACATATTAGTAGTAACATGTTGCTTTTCTAAATTTTGCCACATTTACCCAATTAAAAAGACAACATCAGATATTATTGTCCGAATTTTGGAAGAGCAGATATTCCTAATTCATGGTGTTCCCCAGACAATTATAATTATATATATATATATTCTGGATAACGGTTCCCAGGTTATCAGCGGTCATACAAAAGCACTATTTAAAAAGTATAGCCTCCCAAACGTATTTTTTTAGCCCAAATTATACCCCCCAAATAAATACTGTCGAGAGGTATAATAAAACAATAATAACCTGCATTTCTACGTTTGTACAAAACGGTCATGGGATTCTTTCATACCTAGTGTCCAATTCGCCATTAATAATTCGGTTAATGAAGCGACAGGGTTTACGCCATCATTCCTTGTTTTTGGTCGAGAACTGGTAGTATGTGGCTCTCATTACACTGATATTGATTTGGGTGATGAGGTTTTGTTTTTGCCTAGAGAAGTGTACGCTGAGAATCTGGGTTGTATGTGCTCGACGTTCGACCAGGTTCAGAAATCTTTGTATCATGCTCATGCCAAAAATAGTACACACTATAACTTACGAAGAAAGTCTTTTGAATTTAGTGTAGGAGATACTGTTTACAAACGCGCTTATGTCCTGAGTGATAAGGATAAGTTTTTCAGTAAAAAGTTAGCTCCGAAATATATCAAATGCAAAGTTGTCGAGAAGCGCTCGCCTCTTGTCTACGTTCTAGAAGACATGTCGGGCAAGAACTTGGGCACTTGGCATATTAAAGACCTAAAAATATTAGGTCAACAATCTTAAATATCATAAGTAATTTTTTAAACGTCAATAGTAATTTATATTCGTTGTTGCCCATGCCCATCACAATTTTTTACATTTCTTACAAAAAGTCGTAAGTCGAATTTTATGACCTATGACTTTCCCCATGTTAGGATGAGTCTTATAATTATGATATTATTTGATTTATTTTTGTTTCTGTTGAACGCTGGTGAGGTATGAAAGGATGTATGAAAGATAATTGTAAGAAATTGATACAGATTTATAGTTTGCGGATTTTAATTTTAAATTAAAATCCTTACGAGGGACAGGCGGGTAATGTAACGAAGCGTTACATGTATTTTTTAAATAACTTAATCCAATAAAAATTAATAAAAAATATATATACATATTTACAAATTAATTAACTACTACAATAATTACAAATAAAACATACAGTTGAATTGAGAACCTCCTCCTGTTTTCAAGTCGGTTAAAAATAATGCTTCAGTAATTCCAATTCATTTATAGTTTTGTTAGCTAAAGTAAGTAATATCTATAGCTAGCGATGACGCACAGATTTTGAACTGGTCGCGGGCAGAGGCATGAGACAAGGGGTATGACGACAGGAAACGAGCCTGCGGCCGCGCCTCGCGAGAGTCGTTGCTAGGCTGACATTTGAGCTGGTTCACGCTAGTCTTGCGCCCCTAGTAAGCAAGCGTGATACATTATTGCAACGAGTACATTCTTGTATTTTTTTACTATAATAATTTTAAAGCAACTTCAACAGACGTCGTGTCGTAATATTTTAAAGTAGTGAAGTAATTTCCCGATATAGGGAACTTCGCACAGGTTGGCTGCGCGTTCTAGTGCAGAGGCCAACCAATTCCCGGATCCCGGACTACTCCTGATAGCCTATTACGCGGCACTACTCCGTCACCCTTTGGTCCCCACCTACCATCTTCGGCCGGACTCACATCAGGGGAGTGCTTCGCTACGGAAGCAGAAATAGACAAACAATCTTCAGGCTTGAAACCACCCCTATATTATGTACCCTCCATCAGAGAGAATAATAAATCATATTTATATAAATTTATCTGTTGTATTTTTTTATTACCATTTTAGGTAGGGTAGAAGCTTCTCTTCTTCATCAATTCTCTTCATCATTTCACACTGTATTACTTTCCCGGTACATTAATGCATGTCACCACAGAGTGTAGTACGCATTACTTTTCTTATCCAGAAAAATGCATGCCAATTTAGGAACTGATATATTTTTTTGTAATCCCGAGATATTACCTTTACTATCTGATTTTTCTGTTCAAAGTTCTAACAGCATGCAGCTCCACTATGTAAGATTCATATTTTAATACACGAGCACGAGGAGACCGACTCCTCTCTTTCTCTCTCTCTCTCGCTTTTTGCCCGAGCGCACACAAGGAATGTTATATTTTTATTCTTTTTATCAATTATTTGGATATGTCGTCATCTATAATTCTCCTTCAATATTTAGTAATTACCATCATAGTAACCAAAATTTACAGTCATGAACAATACCCTAGGTTTATTTTAATTAAAAATGGAGTTTCAAACTATAATTATGTTTAGTGAGAAGCAGAATACTAAAGCGCAGTGATTACATTAGTATAAGACTCCAGTCATACCACTACTACTAATCCAGTCCTCCATTCCAAGATTGAAAGGCAATCTTTCCAGTTAAATTACAAAGCACAAAGACAAGCTCGCTGGAGAGTTGGGTGCGCGTTCGCCTTCTATGCAGCGGGTATCAGGTTCGATTCCCGGTGGAAACACAAGTTTTCCCACTTAAAGGAAACTTGTGTTTTTAGTTCTGGGTATGATTGTGTACATCTCAAGGAGGGACCGCAGTGCTTTGCCGCGCACAATTTAGAACTATTCAAGTTCGAAACTCTGGGTAACACTGAACTGTAAAGAGCAAGCGTGAAGCTTGCCATCACGCGAGCGAATTACAAGTCTTGTGTCTCATTACATAAATAAATCTCTAACGAAATCTATACTTACCAAAGACTTTACTAACATGTCAGTGTTTTAACTCCTATAATATGAATAATAATAGTTAATGAAAATATAAGACTTTCTGGACGCCAAATTATTATCTATCATAACATTCATCACAGATACATTGAAAAAAAATGGTTGTCTGTAAAGTCAGTTTACGGACGAAAGTTTTACGTTTTAACGTCATAGAGGAACATTGATGAAAAATTACATACTTTTATGAATTTAATTGAATTATTATCACTGATTTATCATTATTTTGTACAATACAAAGGAGTTAATTAAAATTATAATTTTTCGATAAATCAATCAATCAACAAATACTAAAGACCGATCGTGCCTCTCTATCGCTTGTTCCGCGCTCTCGCTTGCACGCTCAGGCTGAGGCGGAACGTGACACTTTTTCGTACGTGCAGCCGGTGTTCATCGATTTATAAGACATCACGTCAAAAATCTTCTGAGAAATCTGTATTGAATACCCTAAAATTTTTAATAAAAAACTAAAAACATAAATTCTGTTTAATTGAAGAGATTGATAATTTCAAGGTTCCTTCAGAGTAATATATTCGATAATTATTACATTTTATTTCAACCCACATTCATTTGGATAACCTTTATTGACAGAGTGAAGTGAGGTCTCTATGTTGGCTTGGATAGTTCAGCACATAGTCCGTCCTTCTGTCTATCATAGTCATTTAAATAGAGGTATTTATATCCAGAGATCCTAGTAGCTATTTATCTAATTTTAATAGCATCTAGGATAAACATGGCTTCACATGTCCAAATGAAAGTTAAAAAGGTTCATTAAAATTAATACATATTTTTAATTAAAACTTTTTAATGCACACATAAAATGTAATAAAATACTATGCACGAAAACGAACTTAAACATTTTTAGCCTGGTACAAGTACTAAAATAAGTTTAATTATAAAAAAATATACTTTGACTGTCATTGTGATATTTGACACATCCAGCATCTAACTCCAATCCAGGGTTTTTTTGCAACGAAAGAAAAATAATGACATTGATTTTGTATAATTTTCCAAAATGTGTGATTCTTCGAGTGTTAATGTTTAATAATGGTGGATTATTAACAGTTAATACTTATTAAACATGCATAAGTGTTGGCAAATCATACAAAATTTTAAAATGATTTTTGCCTTCGCTCCAAAACTCCAACACAAGTTCTAGTAACGTTTCTACCACTTTACTAGGGCATGACTTGACTATGACTGGACCTTAACTCTTTTACTTGACTTGTGATTAGAACTTTTATTATATGTAATACACTTGAAATGTATTATTACTTAATATTGGCTATATGCACAAGACAGTGAAGCCAAAATTAAAAGAAAAAAACTCTAATTCAATAAAACTGAGTTGTTTAACTGGTTGGACTGGATAAACAAAATAATCTCTAACGCAGTGTTGATAAAAAAGTTTCAAGCAAAAATTCAAATACCCTATTTATTGACAAGACAATATTGAAGACCCAGTTGCAAGGTAGTAGTATCTGCCCTCTGACCGTAGGTCCTGGGTTCAATTCTAGGAGCATTATTCTGTCCCAAGGATAAATTGTGCTTCTGAGTGTGGACGTGCTTGTGTTTGTAATGTAAATATTTCCAGCATCCACGATACAGTCTTTGAATTTAGTGTGGGGTTGTGAGTGTGGAAGCTTTTGTTTATAAATGGGTACAATGGAATGTAATTACCAGATTATACATCTACAATAGCATTTATTTTAATCAAGACGGTGTCAGGCATGTGACTGTGAGCAAGCAAGCATGTTAAAGATTAAACAATTAATATCCTTTCTTTAGCCTAAATCATACCTATCTTCTTGGTATTAACAGTTAACTAAAAAAAATATACTTTTGTTCAAAATTGGCTAAAAATGTATCTCATAAAAAATATGATGACTAAAAAATTCATACAAATAAAAATCACTAAAATAATAATTACAATTCTCCTTCTGTTTTTTCAATTTTGACAAGTTCCACATGGAATATAAGGGTAGCAGACTTTGGAATTTTCGGTGGTGATCCATTTTCTCCATATGCCAATTCTGGTGGGATCACTAGTTTCCTTTGTTCCCCTTCGCACATTCCTAACAGGCCTTGGTCCCAACCCTTGATAACTTGTCCGGAACCAAGGGTGAAGGTTAAAGGACTGCCTCTGGGAATCGAGCTGTCAAACTCCTTGCCGTCTTCTAATGTACCCTAGAGAAAACAAATTCACAGATTAATTGTAAAAAGGAACAGAGAATTGTGAGAATTCTGTAAAGTATGTAATGAGGTTGACAATGGCAAGCACACTAGAATTGCTATAAAAAGTAGATTGAAATACCTAACTTAGATATAGGTACACAAATATTTAAATACCTATTTGGCTCAATTTACAAGCTTTACAATTCAAAGGCCATGTCACCAGCATGATCGGCACACTACCTCACTGGGTTTACATACAGCTTGTATGGTAACTACTTGATAAACCTTTTAGATTGATAGCTTGTATTAATCTTAGCCTCTTGGCCATAAAAATGAAGGAGAAAAATAATATACACAACAAGAAGACAAGACAACTGCCTCAAATGTACTAGTTATTTTGATAACATCATCTCTTTTTTTTATTCTTCTTTCTTTCTAGCGAACTTTTGACCACCATCTCATCTGATGGTAAACGACGATGGAGCAAGCTTGCCTAGAAGATACCTATTTACTCGCCACTTGAAGACTCCTATATTGTAGTCATCTGGAAACACCGACTCAGGCAAGGAGTAAGTATATTCTAAATATTACTAACCGTGTAATGCATGTGAAGCAAGTCTCCCTTCTGACTCTTGATAGGACATACAGTTGCTCGCTTCTTTATTCCGATCTGCAATTTTTTAGGGGTGGAGCTCCCAATCACAACATGTGATACTAAGCTCATTAGCACAATTACAAAGACTAAAATCTTGCAAACTATCAATAGTGCAGTCTTCATGATGTTTTAATTCAAGAAGGTCTTGGAGAGCAGCAAATTAATCGCAAAATTGCAATCTAAAACTTTGTGATGGTTCAATGAATATTCGAACCGGCGGAGCCACAAACTTGTTAACTCGAGGATAGGTGCTACGTACTTATTTACTTAATTAACGTATCTATCGACGCGTAATTATACTCTTTGGGCGAATGCAATTTGCACAAAGTTGCCCTGTGCACGAGGGCGCTGCTAGTCTAGAAATGTGCTAAAAATAATGATAATAAAAAGTAAAATGCATCAAATCGAGCGCTAGTTCCATTTTTTGCCACATGAACATATAATTAAGTTATCGCTTTGCTGAGACAAGTGACAAGTTAAAAAAATGACATGTCTCTCACTGATTTGTCGATAAAATTTTCATAGGTACATAAATAATATATATCCGAAAGTTTGTGTGTATGTAAGTGTGTAAGTATATCTGTTCCCTCTTCACGCTTTAACGGCTGAACGGGTTTGGATTAAATTTTGAATGTACATAGACTTTAAAGATTAACACGTAGGCTACATATTAACTTTATAATAGCGGGTAAAGCCGCGGGGCACGGCTAGTGTTTGAGGGCCCGGAGTCACGAATTTAGGACCGAAATAAAGGCTGCGGGCCTAATAATAATAATTATGATCAGGGCTTTTCGATTCCCCCGTGTCATTGGAACAATAATTTGAGTCCTCAACGATGTCGATGATTTTCTACTGATCTTACTAATATTATAAATCCGAAAGTTTGTGTGTTAGTGTGCAAGTGTGTAAGTATGTTTGTTCCCTCTTCACGCTTTAACAGCTGAACGGATTCGGATGAAATTTGGTATGTGCATAGCTTATAACTAGGATTAACACATAGGCTACTTTTTAACTTGATAATACGGGACAATCTTTATTTTTCAATCCTACAAATTATCTATTAGTAGGATTGAAAAATAAAGATTGTGGAGAGTAAATAACAAAAATCAATGAAGAAGTATTATTAAAAGTAACGGAGTGCGCAGTACTCTCTGTGGTCTGTGGAACGGACGGAGTGATTTGATTACATTATCTTTGGTAGTTTTGATACTAGGTTTTGTCTGCACAAAGTACTCTGTGGTTCAGTGATTATATTTGTGGTCTGTGATTACATTATCTTTGGTTTTTTTGTTGTTGTTGGAGTTGAGAAATTAAAATTAAATCTTAAGATATTTTTCAAGAACTCTAAACTAAACAAATACCTACAATGAACGTGAAAAAACATCCCATTGATAACTACAAAAGTTTTCTGCTCAATAGATCGACCACAAATACAGGTTTTGTCGAGTTTGTCGAGAATATATTAGCTGATGAAGATGAAATCCTTACTCACTGTTTTCACAAGATTATGGTAAATATGCCAGTAACTACAGTCTATCAGCCCAGTGCTGGACAAGAGCAACAGACATGGGCCTTTCACACGAAGCACTCGGTTCAATCATCAGCTACTCACCTTGTTTCTATTCCCCCCCGGCTTTTATGTCCTGTTTCTTTGCTAAGTTAACGCTGTAATGTAATTATTATATGTACGTGCAGACAATTATATTTATTTATAGACAAGCAGAATGCTTATATATTTTTTTTTTTTATTTACGATAGGAAAGCGTTTGACTACAATCTCACCTGATGGAAAGCGATGATGCGAGCGAAGAAAATATTTTATTTATATCACACAGTGTTGAAAGTCACAGTAGTTTAACTTTTTTTTTGCTTTGAAAAATCATTCGAGTCGATTTCTGTCAAAAGTAAAAGATTAAAAAAACAAAATATGCAATTATTGTTTTCTTATAAATCGAAGGCATGACTCCTTTCAAGACTTTTATCCAACTCTAGTAGCTTCGGACTTTGCCATCACCGCCCCTCTCTTAAAACCACCCTGTATATGGAGTTTTTCCATTTAGAATATGTGGTGTAGGGTGTGATGGGTGGTGTATATGGATGTTGCGAGAAGCATGATGATCCGGATACACTGTGCTGGCAGCTTCACCCACATAACATAAAAAACATTATCAGATCGAATTGATAAACTAAACCATTATAGAATCCATCTGAAATCATTAAAAAAATTTAAACTTTCGTTCCAGCCATTTATAAGAGGGCTTCAGTACATATACACATACTGAAGAATTATATTATATAATATACAAACTAAATTTTTCCAGATACACAACTGGACACATGAAAAAGGAATGTTATTCGACACTATATCACAATATTTCTCCGCTTCACTTGTTCCAATTGACGTCAAAACTAATGGAGACATCACATCATTCTATACCAGCAATATGAATCTTATATTACGATTCATTAGACTGGACTTTATATTTCCTCATGAAAGAACTATGTTCAACATAGACGTATTGTTCAACGACAAAACTTCTTCCGATTTCTTCGACAACAATATAACGCTAACAGATGTGGTCGCAAGCGTTTTAAGCAGACGGTTTAGTGAAATGCAGGTGTTGGATTTGTCTAATATATGCAATGACCAAGGTACGTAATTATACATTTTTAATGTAAAATTTAAAATTTTATTAATAGGGAAAAATAACATATTTTTTGAATATGCACGTGATTTTAATGTAGGTTAAGTATAGTTTGTTTTCTTTATAGCTATAAAATTATTAGCCCTTATAACTTTATTATTATATTTGAATACTTTTCCTACTAATATTATGAATGCGAAAGTGTGTGTCAGTGTTTGTTACCATGTATCTCCAATTTTTACGAAATTTTGAATGTAGATTGTTTAGGTACCAGGAGGAATATGAGGAAGTTCCAGAATAACACAGGCTACTTTTTGCCTGTGTTATTCTGGAACTTCCTCATATTCCTCTCCTTATTAATAATATTAGTAGGGCTTTATTAACGATGGCGAAGCTGTGGAGCACGGCTAGTTAATAAAAAGTGATAAAAATTCAAGGGAACATTTTGTGACATTAGTTCAAATATATGTGTGTACCAATACAGCTTTCCTATATGGCAGCTGTGGATTGAACGTTACAAAATAGACATCAAAATGGCCACATTTAAAATTACTCAAGCTGACTGGCATTTTTAAATATTTATTTTTGATCAGAATTGTATGTTATATGAAAGAAATTTTATTTTCTACAATGTATTAACATTAACAAACTAAAATAAATAATTTTAACGTAAGCAAAGTTTAAAAAACCGACTTCACAACTTATATTTTGGATTTGGCATGATGAATTTCAAACAAAAAAATTTTTTTGACAATCGGTCCACAAATGGGGGAGGAATCGGTGAACATACATAAAAAAAACATATAGTCGAACATAGAACTTCCTTCTTTTTTGAAGTCGGTTGAAAAGTAATGTATATTTCCTATTATTAGCAGCATTCAAACCACACCCTGGAGTAGTTGCCTAATTGTCTGCCTTCAATGCTAGCATGCTGGGTTTGATTCTCGGTAGGAGCTAAAATATTCACTCCATAAACATGAAACATAAACGCTTTCACACTCACAACCCCACACTCAGTTCGATTACTTGTGTCGTGGGTGCCGGAAACATTCACATCACACACACAATCACAACCAGAACCAGAAACACAAATTTTCCATGGGGAGAAAACTTGTGTTCCCGCCGGGAATCGAACCCAATACCCCTGCTTAGAAGGCGAACGCCACCCAACCTAGCCAAGCCAACAGGTAGTTCAAACTACTCCAAGGAGTATTTGTGTTTCTGGTAAGTGATGTTACCGCTTCCCACAAACAAATCATGGTAATTGTTATTTAACCATTAAAAATGTCTGTTCTAGAATTCGCTGACAAAAAGATTTGCTTTTATAAGTTATCTCTTTTGGCAAATTTTAAGATTCTCATGTTGAGAGCGGGTAAAGACACAAAGTCGCTCAATTTAAGCTGCAATGGATTGACGTAAGTATCATTATTATTCTATTTTTTTTTTTCTTAGGTAAAGGTTTTTTTTAACAATATTTTTATAAAGCAATAAACAATACAATATTACAAAATAAAGAAATCTGGAAGCTGATACATGTATATCAAGGCAATATGCAAGCATGCTACATCTTCGGCCGCATCATCGCTTTCCATCAGGTGAGATTGTGGTCAAAGGCTTGCATATCGTAAATAAAAAAAAAAAAAAAAAAATTAAATAAAAAAATACACTTTTGTGCACTTTATTTTTAATGTTTGTCAAATCTATTTTTAAAAGAGTTTACTGAGGGAGCACTTATTACTGTCTCTCTGGTAGCATATTCCACACTCAATTTAATAATTTTAAGCGACGATGTGGTCGACGATGGAGCAAGCTTGCCTAGAAGATACCCATTCACTCGCGACTTGAATACTCCCAAATTGTACTCATCAGAAAACACCGACTCGGGCAAAGAGTTCCATTACTTTGCAGTTCGCACAATTAATGTGGCTATTTGTATGAATTTGATCATACTAATATTATAAATCTGAAATATTGTGTGTATGTTTCCGTCTTCACGCTGTAACGGCTGTACGGATTTGGATGAAATGAGAGGTATACATAGATTACACCTAGGATTAACACATAGGGTACTTATTAACTTGAAAAACGCGGGTGTAGCTGCGAGGCACGGTTAGTTGATAAGAAATCACTCAATTTAATATGTTTTAGCAAATTTTTATTCTTGACTAAGTTAACATGACGGAACGACGACATCAGACAAGTCGCGGGAATAACATGGGGTAGAGTGGCCATAGAAAGGCCATAATGGAGAAGATTGGAGGAGGCCTTTGCCAACTGGCAAACGGACATGCAAAAGTGTAAATAATTAAACGCAAGCAAAGCTTAAAAAAACCGACTTCAACGATTTATCATCGGAACCTTGATCCACCAGCTTTCAAATACAAAAAGAATCATCAAAATCGGTTCACAACGAAAGAAGTTGTGAGTTAACTTTTGAAGTCGGGTAAACCAGAACATCGTCAAAGTACGCATTATTCGTCACAAGATAGACATTATTGACGATATTTCAAGAACTACTGATCAGATCTTGATCAAATTTAAATGGGACCAATTAGAAAGCAACATGTTTCAAACTAAAAAAAAAATTTCGAAATCGGCTCACGCGGAGAGAAATAATAAGGTAACACACATAAAAAAAAAACAGTCAACTTGAGTACCTCCTCCTTTTTTGGGAAGTCGGTAAAAAGGAACAATTTATGAATAATAAAGAAACATTGTCATGTCCAAATGAAGGCTATTATATATTATGTTAACATGAATGTTTCCTGTTTCAGACAGCCACCATTGGACGTATTGAACTTTTTCATAAAAGGAGACCTTACTGAAATCAACTTGAGCTATAACAGTGTAAGTTATCTGCTTAAATAACTACAGAAAATTATGAGGTCACCGGTTAATATAGTGTCTAAAAAATTAAGAAATATCTTTTTTCAAGATTTTATGAGAAAACTTGATTTTTTAGCGCATTGGCTTTCAAAATAATACTATTTTAACTAACCCTGACGTTTCGGCAGAGTTGTATCTGTTGGAGACGGGAGGTATCTCGAAAGGAAAAGGCCCGGTTTTCTCATAAAAACATGATGCAGTTTGCGAAGTTTAAAAAAGTTTGTTATCCTTACCTACTTGGTTAGAAATATAGAATAGAAGAATAGAATAATCATTTATTCCGACAAAAGGTTAGGTATATTTACCATCAAATAACTAATAAACGCTTTCATCTCACTCACAGCACACTCAGTTTCATGACTTGTGTCGTGGATGCCGAAAACATTCACATCACACACCAATCACAACCAGAACCGGAAACATAAATGTTCATTGGGGAGAAAACTTGTGTTCCCGCTAGGAATCGAACCTGATACCCCTGCTTAAAAAGCGAACGCGCACCCATTTAATCATACAGGTGAATCAGGAACACTAATAACACAAGATAAAAGCTATCGCACTCACAGCCCCACGCTAAGTCCGATGATTTCCGTCGTGGGTACCGGTGTTATGCACATCACAACACTGTATTATTTGGAAATGATAATATGTTTACTTGGCAAAAGACATAACAAAGTACAATTGTGCTGTGGGCCCCAAACTAGACAAAGCCTGTATCTTGGGAGCCCTATATGGTTAACAATTATAAAGAAATGCCTGTCTGTACGTGAATATCGAATTATCGAATTATTAAATAATAAACGCAAGTAAAGCTTTAAAAAAACCGACTTCTCCACTTTATCCTCGGAACTTTGATCAGATGAGATGTACTAAACACGCATTATTGACGATATTACAAGAACTACTGATCAAATTTAATGGGACCAATTGGAAACCAACATCTTTAAAAAAAAAAATCAAATCTCTTAAGCTTTCCTCGCGTTTAATTATTGTCTTTTAGTATACGTGTAGTTGATAAATACTTGAATAATCACATCACACTAATATTATAAAGGCAAAAGTTTGTGTGTAAATGTGTAATTAGATATTTACTCATTTACACACAAACTTCCGCCTTTATAAGTAAGTGTGTAAGTGTGTTTGTTTTCTCTTCTCGCCGTAACGGCTGAACGGATGTGAATCAAATTTGAAATGTACATAGCTTATGCATATATATAGGTTACTTAATTTTATTTGTCAAAAATATTTGAAATTTGAAATCTTTGAAAAATTATCTCCGATTTCGAATTTTGTTCTCTGGCAAACAATTCCTGGCACGATACACATACACTCCACCGAGTATTACTACACCTTTTTGTTACAGGTTGTATACAAGCCTCAAGCGATAATTTTTCTTTTCCAAATTTATCAATATAAACAATTACTTGTCCATTCTTTCCAGATACATTCAATATCAGATCTCGTCCGAGTCAGCAGTAAGATAGAGAAGCTCTGGTTAGAAGGAAACCCTCTCTGCGAAGGTAATGAACCCTCCATGTATGTCAAACAAATCACCATGAAGTTCCCAAGGCTCACACAACTGGTATGAACAAACATATTATCTCACTTGTTTATATACGTACTCTCGCTGGGTTTGTGTTCGTATCTGGTATCGGGAAATTTGTGTTACTGGTTCTGGATGCGATTGTGTGTGTGTGATTTCAATATTTCCGGCATTTCATAAGCCTTATCCAAGAGATGTGTAGTTTTTTAGTAAAAAATCCGGTATTTCCGATACGGGCGAAGAGCGAGGAGACGAAGAAAGGAAGTACCCCTCGAATACCTCCTACTCTCCTACCCAGGATAAAACTATTAAATACATGAGAGCAAAGTATTTTTTTCTGCCTGTTTTATCATTAAAAGAACGAACCCGTTTCTTAAATAAATAGGTGTTGGAAATAACAATTTGGTAGGCCACCAAAGTCACTGTTTTTATCAATTTCTCTATTAGGCAAAAACTAGGCGCGAGATCTCATTTCAGGGCAAACAACTAGTAATAACATTATGTTTTTGTTACATATAATATAATAAACACACGCACTTACACAAACGCGCACACTTACAGAGTAACAAAAGGCACAAACCCACAGAGTAACAAAAAAAAACGTATTTTTGCATTATATGACCTAATTAATAAGGATAATATGTATATTTGTTTGTTAGATATATTCGTAACTTAAATTAATTATTTTTGTCTGAAACAGGCATTGTTTGGAACTGTGAACATTGTAACAACATTTTTCGGGGGAAGGCAATGGCACACAGTTTTACACTACTGCAGTTGCCATCGTTTTACCAATATTTTGTCTGTACAACTTTGTTTTTGATCCTTAATAAACTATTTTTTCTAAGCTCTTATTTATCTTGCAATTTATCTAACTATGTTTGTGGGGGTGAAATCTTGCAACTCAATTTTGGAGCAGATATCTTCAACAGATTGAGCTGACATTTTGTATTCACGTTTAGGTTGGATGACAATGCATGGTTAGCTGTGTGACGTCATTCTAAATCCAACATGACGGAGCACCCAAAATGGCGGACAAGTTATTTTTAATGCACTCCTACAATATGGGTATCAGATGAAAGGGCTTGTTGAGAATAACTCGATAAAGTGATGTCACTCTAAATCCAATATGGCGGACTTCTGGAGGCTTGTTTTCGATAAAGTTAACAAATATTAATTTTTCATATTCCAGGACGGTGTAACGTTAAACGAGTTCGGGCTGGGCTTTCCTTTCAGTCGCAATTATATGAACAACCCAACGAAGTCGACTAAGATGGTCGTGGAGAAGTTTCTAACGCTATACTTCTCGCACTACGATTCGGTGCCGAGGAAGAAGAATATCGATGGATTCTATGATGATTATTGCTGTTTGAGCATTACTACCGGATTCACTGGTAGGTTTCTTTTTTATGCCCGATAGGTAAGCATTTGGCCGCTATCTCACCTGATGTAAAGTGATAATGCGGCCGATGATATAGCATGCTTACCTAGAAGATACATTTTCACTCTAGACTTGAAGGTAATTTTTTTTAAACACTTTCACACTCCCACTCTAAGATCAATCATTTTTGTCGTGGATGCCGGAAACATTCACTGCAGACACATAATCACAACCAGAACCAGAAACACAAATTTACCTTGGGGAGAATACTTGTAAGTATTCCCGTCGGAAATCGAACCCGATCCCCTGCTTAAAAGGCCAACGCCCACCCAATTAAGCCAACGGGCGGTTCCAAATCGTATATTTTCGACTAGAAACAAAGTTGTGCTTCTACGCTGCGGGTGCCGGGTTCGATTCCCGGTGGAAACGTAAATTTTCTCCAAAGAAAGTTTTTTTTTTCGTTCTGTAGTCTTCGAACGTAGTGCGAGGCTGTGAGTGTGAAACCGTCCGTTTGTATACTTATGTAAACTATTCCGCCACTGGGAATATTGTTGAAGCAATGAGCTATTCTTCTTAGCGTGTCGATGGCAACACTTACACCTTTTTTGCCCAATACTCGGCGACACAAACAGCATTCGGCCTAGCTTCGTACAAGTCTTCTAGTGTGCAAGAACTATGGCTTGCTGACCATGATAATAAATGAGCCATAGTTTGCGGTGACGCTCCACATTCACATTGGTTTGTGCTTGGGTCGATGTAGCCCCATCTGGACAGATTGTCTTGGGTACGCAGCCTGTTGAGCGCCTTCCAGGTTGGCCAAGGAAGTTTGTGTCCTGGAGGTAGTTTTTCTGCCGGTGGGACAAACGTCGGGAGGGAGAATTTCTCAACCCACAAACTTTCTCTTGCTTTGGGGGCGCCATCTTCACAGGCAGTCACGGATTCAAGAAAACTATTTCTGCTATTTAGCCTTTTGGTGACTGGCCTTTGGTCATGTAGCGGGTGTCTGGAATCGGTTTCTTGTTTCCGCTTTTCTACTTCACTGGCTATTTCTCTGCGGACTGCTGGGGGAGCAATGCCTGCCAGTGGATACAGCATCTTTATCGGAGTCGGTTTCAAACATCCTGTTATTTTTCTACACGTGTCATTAAGAGCTGTATCCACTTTTTTGGCATGGGCTGATCGATGCCTGTGGTGCGCAGGATTGATGGCGCAGCTCCCCAATTTGAGGAAGTTAGGCGGAGGAGCAGGTTATTACGTGCGGAAACCTTTTGTGTTATGTTCTCGCAATTGGTTTTAAAAGTCAGCGTTCGGTCCAAGGTGACACCTAAATACTTTGGGAAGCAGCAGTGGGCTATCGGAATTCCTCGCCAAGAAATGTTTAGGGAACTTTTCGCTAAGCTGTTGCGTAGGTGGAACACACATGATTGGGTTTTCGCAGGATTTGGTTTTAATGCATTCTCGTCGTAGTAATCACCCAAACTCGATAGTGCTGTTGTCAGATTAATCTCTGCCTGTTCAAAGGTTTTCGTCTGCGTGGCAAGCGCAAGGTCGTCTGCATAGATGAACCGGGCTGTGTCGGAGGTTCGTGGTTGATCGTTGGTGTAAATGTTAAAAAGAATGCAAGCACATTGCCTTGTGGCAGCCCATTCTTTTGCCGGCGCCACCTACTTTTACTTGAGAGCAAATGGACTTGAAAAGTTCGGTTGTGCAAAGGCTCACTTAGGACACGAACGAATTTGGTGTCGCCGGTGATATTTTCTACTTTCCAAAGTAAGCTCCGTAGATTGACGGTGTCATACGCTGCCGACAGATCCACAAAGACGACTGCCGTGACTTTTCCAGCTTCAAACCCGTTCTCGATGTGTCGAGTTAGATTCAGGACTTGACTACAACATGACTTGCCTGGTCTGAAGCCAGCTTGTTCGGGGATCAGTTTCTGATCTATATAATAATAATAATAATAATAATCATTTATTTCAAGTAACAAGGACTCATAATTTTACGACACAATAAACAAAATTATTAGATAACACACAAATTATTAGATATTAAAAGGACAAGACAAATTAACAAAATTAAATTAAATTGAAATTAAATAATCGAAACATTAATATTATTAAAGAAACAAATGGAATATGTTGATATAAGAAAATAAAATTAAAAATGACACACATACAAATTACACTTATTACTGACTAATTATGGCGTAGCGAGCACTGCCTCATAAAAGGACAGTAGACCCGGTCCGCAATCATCGCCAGGACGATGTTGGCACTGGCCCGCACCCTGCGCACCAGGGACGCGGCACGCTTGCGCATGGTCGCGTGAAAGCAGTCCACGCGAGCCTGCGCAAACATACCTGAGGCGCTGCAGTATCGGGGCAGCCCCATCATCGCCCTGAACGCGTTATTAAATTGGACGCGAAGAGCATTGTACGCCGAACGCGTATACCTTGCCCACAGACTGCACGTGTAGAGGGAAGTGCAGTACGCTCGAAAGAGAGTAACCTTCACCTCCTCCGAACATCGTGCAAATCTACGAGCAAGCATGTTTGCCCGTACGCACAAGGCCCGCCTCTCCCGCTCTATATCAGCGTCGTCCCTGAGGTCATTTGTGACAATGTGGCCAAGATATTTAAACTGTTCCACCCTTTCTAGTGGAACTCCATTTAGGTAAACGGGCGGAACAGTTTTGGGCCGTTTTGAACCTGCCTCAAACACCATACACTGACTTTTTGTCACGTTATATTTTAGGCCGTGACCAATGGCATACTCCTCACAGACATGCACTAACTTTCTAAGCCCACAGACCGAAGCGCTCAGCAACACCATGTCGTCTGCGTAACTAAAGTTATTCACACAGACTGTATTGAGGTGGCAGCCGACATGTTGGTTGCTGAGCTTCACGATCAGGGCGTTCATATAAAGGTTGAACAAAGATGGAGATGTCAACCCCCCCTGCCTTACCCCACATTCCAGTTGATATGGTTCAGACATCGCACCTGACCATTTGACAACGTTGACCTGGTTTCTATACCAGTATTTAAAAATGCTGGTCACCTCTGGGGGCAAGTTTAAGCTTTCCATCTTCTCCCACAGGATACCATAAGAAACCAGGTCAAAAGCCTTGGACAGATCAAGAAAACATGCGTGTATGGGAGTATTACGATCTGTATAGTATCTGACGACGTGCTTGAGACACAGTATTGCACTCTCTGTGGAAAGTTTGGGCCTAAACCCAAACTGATTGTCGTGCAGGACTAGATATTTGTTAAGCTGTGTGTCAAGCAGGCCGTCAAACACTTTAGCTACTATTGTTGCCAAAGAGATTGGTCTATAGTTACTTCTGTCGGCCAAATCACCCGTTTTATTTTTAACTATAGGCACAACCACTGTTTTCATCATGTCAGGAGGCAAGTACGAATGACTCACGCACAGTGAGTAGAACATCGCCAAGACGCGCGATATGTGAGGGCCGGCGTGAACTAAGTGCTCAATGCTGAGGC
Source organism: Lomographa bimaculata (assembly GCA_948107665.1). Classification (NCBI taxonomy): domain Eukaryota; kingdom Metazoa; phylum Arthropoda; class Insecta; order Lepidoptera; family Geometridae; genus Lomographa; species Lomographa bimaculata. The sequence continues at coordinate 6,308,935 of OX403604.1, read as the reverse complement.
CGTCATGACCAGGTGATTTTCCTTTAGATATATGTTTTATAATTCTGGCTACATCTCTGGCACTAAACCTGGTCTCGACGTCTCCACCTTGCATTTCAACATTAGGCACTGCTCCCGTCGACCCAAGCGGCGACTGCACACGAAAATGCTCACTAAAGAGATTAGCGATGCCCTCCGCATCACTCACGCCATCGACGCTCATCGGGATGCCCGGTCGAACGTTTATTTTATTTGTACTTTGCCAAAAATCTCGGAAACGTCCACTGGAGTGCCTCTCGGCAAGGGAGTCCATTCTTATCTGGTCTTGATGGTTTTGACACCATTTAAGACGAGACTTGAATGTCCTCCTGCTTTGACACATTTCTTCATGGACGCATCCAGATCTAGGCTTACCACACAATATCCACTCACGAAACTTCGCCCGAGCCTCCAGATGAGCAGCGCTGACGTGTTTATTCCAACCCACTATGCGTGGACCACGTCTCCCACCTGCACGCACCTTCCCACGGCTCACAACAGCAGAGTCGCATAGGCAGGTTACAATGTCAGTATAAAGTTTATCAAGAACCCGTTTATGAACCATATCATTACAAAATCTATCGGCACAATTGGTACATTCAATAGGAAAATCAATACATTTTAATCTCTTATTACATTCATTAGTGTACATAAATATTACATCATCTGCTCTCTCGCCCCATCGAACACCATTATTGACAATTACGCTACTTACATTTTTAGATGCTAATAGGTTTAGATCACACTCTATCGTGAGAGGAAAATGATCCGACCAAGTTACGTCATAATTTACATACACGTTTTGTACAGAACGCTTAGCTGCTTCAGTAACAATACAGTGATCGAGCCAGCTACATGAACTGTGAGGTTCGCTATAAAAAGTATATGTATCAGATTGAATACCTAACATTTCGATATCAATACATGACCACTGTTGCTCACTACAAAAACTAACAAGTTCATCATAAAATAATTCACGTGGGTCTGCGTTGAAATCCCCAAATATGTATACGGATTCTATACCACACTCCTCTACAATAGCACTCACCGTACCGAGGCAATCCGTAAACTCCGGCAAGTTTTCCTTCGACAAAGTGGGCATGTATACACATATAACAACAATAGGCCGCTCATTAGTTACAATTTTCACTGCACATACACGAGGATTATCACATTTAAGCACTGACACATCCGGGAACACGCATTTCCTCCAAAGCAGAGGTACTCCGCCGTAAGGCCTGCCGCGCAATATTCCCGCCGATGTGTCCACAGCTGATGTGCCCGTGTACCCAAATTCGCCGTCTATCGTGCTCAAATACGGAATGTCATCTGGATACAGCCAAGTCTCCTGTAGGGCAACCAGGCAAGAGGAGCGACACAGGTTTCTGATGCTGTCCAGTGAACGCTTAACGCCTTTACAATTAAAACTAACCATTTTATAAGAAATCTTATCCATTGCTCTGTTTACTTAGACCGTTTACAAACGAAGCTCCATTTGATCGCTTGTTTTTAAAATTTACAAAACGCCTGAAGATTATACCTAAAGGCCATAGCTTTTCATCCAAATAAATGGGCAATTTAGTCTCAGATACAAAGAATTTGTACGCATTATAGTCATGTTTTCTCTTTGTATCAATCTTCTGCAAAGAAATGTTTTCTTGAGTTTTTTCGTAAATGTATTTGACTATTTCGTCAGTCGATGTATTACTGTGGACATTCGTTATAAAGACTGGTATCTTCTTTTCCGCCGCCTTGAAATTACTCACCGAATCTCGAGCAATGCCTGATTTGCCTGAATAACGGTAATTATATTTTGTCTTATTATGATAATTTACCGTTATCCATGGAAAGGGTTCAACCTCTGCTTTATTACTCATCGGTGTTGTTTCACTCTGCACGCTACGTCTGTTTTGCGCCTTACTGTTATCGCAGTTGTCAGCTGGCAATGCATTCGGAACCGGCGAGCGCACAATGGGTGACGTCATGCTCGCTTCCGAGCCGGTTTTGCTGGCTGCAGCCGTTAGCGCGATTACCGTTTGCACAGGTGACTCACGTTGTTGTTGCTTAGCCGGTACCTTTATATTTCTATATTCGAGATTATTAGGTAATAAAATATCGCTTGTTCCAATGTTTGTCAATATTGTGCCGTTGTTGTAACTCTCGTGAAGTGTAGAATGATGGTCCGATAAACCCATTGGGCCGCTGTCTAACCAAGCTCCTCTTCTAATATTGACGTTGCTCATGGCAGAGGGGGGCAACGAGTCATTCTTTACCTTTAAAATCTCCTCTTTTAGTTCTTGTACGTGGCCTATTGTAGCATAAGTCTCTTTGATATGTTTAATCTCACTTTGTACATAAACAAGGTCTTTTAACAGCTTCGTACAATCTAAATTATTCCACGTTATTGGTGGCAATTTCTCCAGTTGACGCGCCACAAACACTGGAATTATATCGGGTTCCACAGATTTCAACAGGTTGATGATATCTGTAACATCTCGTTCCTCCTTTCCTTTGTTTTTTCTCGAAACTTTGCGACAGGCCGTTGGGATTGAATCAAACAGTAACGACTTTGACTGCTTGATTTCGGCACTCGTAAATGATGCCGTGCACAATTTCACCAAACTATCTTCGTCAATCACCGATATTTTGTTTTGGACATATGCTAACATCTCGTCTATGACAATGTTACACTCGTTGCACTTAAGTACTTTCGTCATTTTGCCGCCCGCACGTATTCGCGAGTGCAACCGTAATATACGCGTCCGATACAGAGGGATGCGCGCGCGCGACTGTGATGACGCGACTGTGTGTGTGATCTATGATCCTGCTCAAGCGGTTCAGTAACATTCTCTCGAGGAGTTTGAACGTATGGCATAGTAGGGATATAGGTCGGAAGTTTTTTGCGTCATCTGGGGATTTTCCGGGCTTCAAAATGGCGATGACCTTAGACTTTCTCCATAAGCTAGGGATTTTCGCGCTCTCCACGCAGGTGTTGAAGAGATGAAGAAGCCAAGAAACTGCAACGGGGCCAAGGTTCTTAAGTTGTTCTGTCGAGATGTTATCAACACCGGAAGCTTTTCCTGACTTCATTTCTTTGATGGCTGAGACTATATCTGTGATATTAAATTGGCTACTTATAGCAGAATCAGAGTTCTGGGAGTGGTTGGACGATTTAGGTGGGTATTTTGGGTGTATTGGAGGTTTTCCGTTCAGTAGCAACTGATGTGCTACTTGATTTGCAGTAACGTGACTCAATTGGACCGCTTTTGGAGGATCACTCGTGAGTTTTTGGATTGTGGACCACGCTTTCTTACTGTTGTGTGTCAGATCGATAGAGTTGATGGTATTTATCCATTTTTCGCGTCGCTTTTCGGAGATTTGAACTAAGAGTTCCTCACCCATTTGAAGCGTTTCTTCCGAGAAAGGATCTTTGTTGTAAAGAGCCTCGTATATATCTAAAGTTTCAGCGGACTTTGGAGATAGACTCGGGATGTAAGAAGTCCGGCAGCCTCTTGGTATATATAAGCGGGAGGCTGATGCTACAGTCTCTACAAACTGGCTGTAATTCTGGGGCTCTGGAGTAATATTAAGAAGAGCATTATCAATAGATTCAGAGTATTGAGGCCAGTCGGCTTTTGTGTAGTTGAAACGACGTTGAAAGGGTACTTCATTTGGTCGTATAACAGCCCGGATAGTGCACATGATAGGCCTGTGCTGGCTTCTAGGTATTGGTTGACATACCGATTTAGTGCATTGTGAACTAATAGCTGCGCTGGCAAATATTAAATCGGGGTTATAACCTCTCCTCCAGCGACAGCTGTTGAAAGAAGGAGGTGATTGAGCGCTGTGAATTAAAGTCAAATCTAATGTGTCTGCCCATTCCTCCACCGCAAGTCCATCTGAATTGGTCTCCCGATAGCCCCAGGTGATATTGTGGCTGTTAAAATCACCAACAATAAATTTGATAGGGTGTTTATCAAAGTTTGAAGTTTTATTGAATGAAAACTGTTCACCTGGTGGTTTATAGATGGCGGAGATAGTACAGTTTTCGAGCTCTACGGTTATTAATTCTATGGCTTTATGGCTTGAATAGCAAACGGAATTAATTTTGATGTTTGGTTTTGAGAACACGGCACTGCCATATTTTGGGTGGGGGATTTCTGCAATAAGTGACATGCCTTCGATATAAGGACTCGGTTGGGATGAGTCTCTATGTGTTTCTTGAACGCATAATACGTCACAGCAAGTCCTACGGCATAGCTCCGACAATAAATCAGATTTTTGGCTGGAAAAACCTTCAATATTTATGGAGATCATGCACAAAGCTGGATCAGTTAGAAGTGATTTTTGGTTTTGTAGCGCTGAAAATTGCCGTCGTCGGGTTGGGTTTGGTGTAGGAGAGTTGTGTTGATCCATCGTGGTGAATGAGCTATTGAGGAATAAATATGCGATTGTGAATAATTGGGGAAATTGTCGAACTTTCTATCATCGTCATCATCATCTCAGCCACAAGAAGATCCACTGCTGGATATAGGCCTCCCCCAAAGATCTTAGTGGCCTGCATTCATAAACCCGGATGGGGAGGTAACCTTTGTATACTCGAGTGAAATTATTAATTTTATTTTGAACTTTATTTACAGAGACAGAAGGACAATTGTTACCAAAGTACTATTACCAAGCGAGGAACATAATAAAGCCAGGCAAGAGGGAAATGGCCGATCCTATGAGTAAAATGCACAAAAACAAACATAACACTTTGGTTTCGTTGTCAAATATGCCGAGATCGCAGCACGATCCAACCACCTTTACTGTCGATGTGTTGAAACATGATGTGAGTACGCAAGCATACAATAAACTTAATTGATTTGGTAAAGTACTAGGCAAACATAAACATGGAAAATGGTTATCATTTTATTTTCTTGTTATTTCGGCTTCGCAATCTTGTGCATTTAGCTAGTGTCTATGATATATTAAAATTTTAAGTATGTTTGTTCCCTCTTCACTGCTACTTTTTAACTTGATAATAGCGGGAGAAGCCGCGGGACACGGCTAGTCTGAAATAAATAAATTTAATTAGTGTGATATTTCAGAAAAAATCTCTAATGCTCGTAGTAGATGGAGTTTTCAAGGACTTGGAGTTACCGGAATCGCAACCGAACATATTTCGCTTCCGTAGAACGTTTGTGTTCAGCGTATACCGCATCCAACATAACACAGAGTATTATATACAGAACGAGATGTACCATATCGCTTACCCGACGAGTGAACAGCTGGCTAAAAGCTTTAAGGTAAGCCTTAAAGCCTAAACGGAACGACGTTCATTATCTGTTTTTTTTACACGCTTTATATTAGCTTCACTTGTAATGAAAATGAAATGAAATGAAATTATGTTTATTTATCAGAATATTGTGCAGTACAGGTCTTAAATATAATAATTGTTCAAAATATTCTACCGTTTCCGGTGTATAAACATTATTAAAAAAGGCTAAAATAAAGAAATCTCGAAATTAAATCATTAAAAAGTAATAATTATTAAAAATAACAAATTGTGACCATCAATATCAGGCGATTATAAAGAAATTAATATACATGTCAAAAATTATTAATTGTCAAAAATATAAATGTTGGTTGGTTGGTTATTAAATTGGGTAATCACGTCGTATGGGTAATCAAAGTGTATGTTTGTATGTTTCAGCATCCTATAAGAAATATGAACACCGCCGAACTAATAAATCCGGATCGAGAGGAGATTGACACATTAGTCAAGATATTCTGCTATCTCTCCAAGTTGAAGAAAGAGGAGGCCGAAACGTAAGTATAATATTCATCCCCTATATATTATAATGTCTAAATTAAACATTTTGGACTTGTCTCTGCTCCATAAATCAAAATAACTATTTAAAAATCGGAAAAATTCACGAAAAATATATCTATGTAGAAAATGCATTTATTTCTAACGAGACGTTTTTATTGGAACGGCTTTGAAATATAGTTGGTAAGATAAAAAAAAAATCCAATTGTTTTTTTTTTTAAATTTGGTCAGGACTAAGTTAGCCGGATTTCTTAAAATTTAATAATAGCTATGCCTAAATATACTATGCATAAAGCTATGCCCCAAATATTATTAAACAATTTCCCTTCATAGACAACTCACCAGCAGGGGCAGGAAACGAGGTTATATTTTTTTTACGTTTTGGGTAAAATAATGTTGTCTTTTCTAAATGAGTGTAGTTTTGTATTGTTTTAAGTAATAAAATTATAAGTACCGATATATTTATTAACTTATGTTATTATTAAAAATGATTTATTCAAGTTTATTAGATTATGTTTGTACTAAAATAAAAAAAATACACGAAGTTTAATATTAATTTTGCTTTTATTATTACTTAATTAATATTTGTTACTAGTATCTTAATACTTAATTAATATCTGAAAGTTTGTGTGTGAGTGTGTAAGTATGTTTGTTCCCTGTTCACGTTTTAACGGCCGAACGGATTTAGATGAAATTTGGAATGTATATAGATTATACCCAGGATTAACACATAGGCTACTCTTTAGCTTGATAATAGCGGGCGGCGATAAGCCGCGGGGCACGGCTAGTAATAAATAATTCTCTCTTTTACAGGCGGCTCATGGGAAAAAATTGGGACTTGAAAATGGCGATACAACAGGTCATATCAGATCTGGCAAAGGACCAGATCTCTCCAGAACAGTTTATTGACGAGGATGCTTTCTCTGATTCATCCTCCCTTATCGACGACGAAATGGTTGATTAAATAAATTTGTATATTATGAGATTGTGTCGTTTTATTGTTTACATTCATCCTTTTAAATTGAGGAGCTCTATTCATGAATGTTGGTGTTTTTTCACCGTTTTGTATATTTTAGTAGATACATAGCAGCGAAGCTTCCCTATTGTCTTATTATAAACATTAAATAATAAATACAGTACAATAACTCTTTGTTGACACCAAAAGATAAATACAGCTTACAGAGAAACTTATAAATATAGGGACAATGGTCTTATCGCTAAGGGCGACCTCTTCCAGACAACCTTTCGATGGAACCATGTAATGTAGGGGTATGATAAAATGAGTGAAATAAAATTTAAAGTAAAAGTTTTTTTTATATGTTTTTTTTTAAATTACATAAACAATATATATCAATAATAATAACAAACGTTAACAATAGCAAGAATTTAGCTCAATAGATGTTTGACCACTATCTCATCTGATGGTAAGCGATGATGCGGTCGACGATGGAGCACGTTTGCCTAGAAGATGCCTATTCACTCGCGAGTTAAAAGACTCCCATATTGTATATAACAGGAACAACAGACTCGGGTAAGGAGTTCCATTCCTTAGCGGTTCGCATAATGAATGTGGAAGCAAATCGCTTCGTCGGCATATGTGGAAAGTGTAACATATTGTCTGTTGTAACATATTGAGTTTTGGAATGAAAACAATAATCACGTTTTTTATGAATTTCCTACACTCGTGCACGTTCACGAACTAATAACAGATAATTAACCACCAATACCGGTTTATGAAAAAACTTATAACGGGTATAATAATTGTACATATACCTACTAACTATATTATACCTTCCTTTGTATTAGTTATACCTGTTGTGGGAGAAAACTAAACGATTTTATTTATTTATTATCACAGCAAACTTCTATTGTAGTTTTGGAGCGAAGGCGAAAGTTTAATTCAACTTTGATTTGCCTACGATTATGCACGTTTACCAATTAGTATTAACGGTCAATTATCCACCTTTATTACACATTAACATTAGAAGAATCAAAGGTTTTGGAAAATTGTACAAAATAAATACTACTCGAATTTATCACTTTCGCGGCAAAACTCTTTTCCGCTATTACATTATTTACATTTCTGTTTGATAAATTGTTGGATGTTTGATATAAATTAATAAACAACAAACAATCACCGCTGGTATTAGAGAAATACCGATTATACCGTTTTGTGTTTTTACTTATATCCCTTGGGTATATATCTTATTTATCTCTGCTTATATCGATAGTAATTGTGACAGGTAATTACACAATAACAGAATTAGCACCATTGGTGCTAATTCTGTTGAGCACCGAACTAACCTAAACTAAACTAAAAATAAACTAATTTTAGTCAAAGAATACCTAAACGCTATTCTGATTTTACGTTGAACTTAATTTAAAAGTTGAAATGACAGGACTCTTTCAAGTATAAGATCACATTAAAAATAATCCCGACCTTTTTCATACAGACTAATTTGAGTTTAAAATTTCTATTTTTAGTCTTAATTTGACGTAAAACATGTACATCAGAATAAGAATTTGGTCATTTTCACTAAATAGAGTAACTAAACTAACTTAGTCCTGTCAAACTTAATTTTAGTCTAATCTTCCATTTTCTGAATATGTTTTGGACTAAAGCAGGACTAAAACTAATTTTAGGCTAGTTTAGTCTAATTCTGGACAACAGAATCGGCACCATTATGCGACTGTTCTAGTCTGTACCTGTCGCTTGCTCCACTTGCTTGTCATAGACAAAAAGTTATACAACTAGTAGCCCATGGCTGGTTATCTTCGTACAACGAAACGCTCTAGGTAGCGCCATTTTGTTTTTAGTGTTGTATGACATTTCGGGTTGGCTGTGATTGGCTAGCGTTTTTTTTTTTTTTATGTACGATAGACAAGCTTTTGACCACAGTCTCATCAGTTTCTTGTCATATCTGTATGTCAGGAGGTATATATAAAAATATGACATGATAGTTCATGGCTGGTTATCTTCGTACAACGAAACGCTCTAGGTAGCGCCATTTTGTTTTTAGTGTTGTATGACATTTTGGGTTGGCTGTGATTGGCTAGCGTTTTTTTTTTTTTTTTATGTACGATAGACAAGCGTTTGACCACAGTCTCATCAGTTTCTTGTCATATCTGTATGTCAGGAGGTATATATAAAAATATGACATGACAGTTTTTGTGTCAACTGAAGCCGCGTTTGGTTATCCTCTCCGCATTAATTGTAATAAAACCTGCTTTATAGCTCAAGCAGTTATTTTGCATATATGCAAAATGTATTACGAGTGCTGTGTGTGTAGAAGTTCGCGACGGGACGGTATTTTATACCATTTTCCAGGCACTGAGAACAGACTCATTATTTGACTAAAGTGTCTCGACCGTGATGATTTGTAAAAGCTATCTGTAGAACAACTATCAAAGCTGTTTGTGTGTCAAAAACACTTTGAAAAGAAGTTTATCACGCCCAAAGCTCGTTTTCTAGGACGAGCTTACCCAACTCTTTTCTCTGCAGAGGAAATTTCGAGTGGAATTTCATTTCGTGAAAATCCCGGTAAGGTTTTGCTCATTTACTTAGTAAACATATATGTAAATAGTGATGTAATTATACATAATAGTCATCAAGTAGAACAACAGTGCAGACATTACTGCTCCAGGCCCGAGAAAATTGCAGGGTTTGTGCACTATAAACTTCAGAGCGGGATGTCAGTGCAAAACATATCGCCCCCACTTAGACATAGAGATTTAATTCATATTATGAAATTCAGTTCAGTCAACCTTAGTATTATTTTATCCTACTATTTTTAGACTAACCCACATAACTGTTTGTTACTATAATAGCCATTTCTATAAATATTAATACTAAAAGATCAGGGTATCAATGCTGAACTTTGATTTAAACATAACATAATTATTTATGCTAACTTTTATCCTATGTTTATTTCAGAAAATGTCAACCCACAGCCAGAGCATGCTTATTCGCGAAAGAGGCACTTTGACCATACATATTCAAAATGGGAACCACTGAGAGGTACCTACTTTCATAAACTAATTATATAATTACAATATTAAATGATGTATGGATATTTATGATTTTTTATATCCCTACTATTTATGCAGGTGTTATGTTTTTAGTTATTCTACTGTTTCTATTATATTTTACTAATAGTAATCGTTTTTGCATTTGGATGTGTGTTACTTGACATGTTTAAATAACACAAAAAGATTAAAGAGATTTTAATGTTTAACAGGTAGTTTGAGTGATTAGCTAACTAACAACTACTTCAAGTGTTTTGGATTTACCAGAAACATCAACAAAACTGCCTATGAGTCAAAACACAGGTACTCATGCATGCCATAGCACACAATTATTACATCCTACTTTTTATTTTTTTTATTATTTAACTCATTAAACACATTACATCACATAATATAAATCAAAAGGAATCTATTTGTTATCTATTCATAGCTAAAGTGCTGATTATAATATTGTAAAGTTTGATAGAAACATTATTTAAATCATAAAGACATCATATTAGCCCTTGAAGGTTCAGGGTAGAGCACAACTAGTACATTAAAATATATGTAACAATATGTATTTATATAAATATACATTTTACATTAAATGAATGACAACTTTTGGTTATGTTTTTTTATTTATTTCAGTAATGCCTGTTACCACTGGTTCTACTGATACTAGTCTCTTGGATTTACCAGGGACATCACAACTGCCAACCATTCATGCCTCAGGTATTATTTTTTATTATATTTTGTAGTAGATAGATACATAATACACAAAAATGTAATAAACCGAGATAACAATTTTTTTTTCTCTCTTTTAGGTTTCAACTCGCCAAGAATTCAATGCAAACCAAGAAACGGTTGCAGAGCATGTAAGAAACGGTTGAACCACAAATTAAAGGATTTAACACCAACAGGCCAAATTTTATAAAGAATACCAGAAAGTGAAAAATCAAGCAAGTGTATGCAAACGTGCTAAGATGGCTTTGAAATTCAGTAAAGAGAATGCATTTGAAAAATTGTCTGAAAATATGAGCCCCTATCCAAGAAGGCTTATAAAAATGCAGATTAACCTTTGCACGAAAAGTAAAAAGGGCCGCCGATTCACAGAACAAGAAAAATTAATTCGTCTGACTTTAATCTCTTGACTGTACCGAACATAAAACGATGAGTCCAATCGACTGTACCGAACACATAACGATGCTTCTCACCCATTTAATTGCCTTATCTGTGAGGTTTACAATAATGAATTGGTGTAGTATAATTCATAAAATTTTGATAGGCACTCACATCTCAAGATTAAAAAATAGAATTTTACCAGCTATGCAAATGAAGGCATAATTATGTTAAATATCAAAAGAAATTGAAAAATAAATCATTTAATAAATAACAGTTGTTTTCCTTGTTTACTCTTAGCTATAACAGGCTTCATTTATGTTAAAATTTTTATCCTTAATAGACTAGCGTTTGAAAACTATCTTCTTTATCTCATTAGTGGTAAAATGGTCGAGGTTGGTAAACATGCTAGACCTAGAATATAAATACAGCTAGGATATAAAATAATATTAGTAATTTAAACAAAGCTTAAATAATGCCTTCAGTGGGCTGAATGTGCCACATGCAATAAGCCATATAGAGAAAAAAAATTACGGCAGAATGTACTACATTACTTTGCCAATCTTGAACGAAAAAAAAAAAAGCTGTCATACGACATTAAAAACAAAATGGCGCTATTAGTATACATTTTTGTTCTAGAGTGAGCAGTCTGTACGTAGTACTCTCTGTGGTCTGTGATGATAGTTTTTGTGTCAATTGAAGCCGCGTTTGGTTATCCTCTCCGCATTAATTGTAATAAAACCTGCTTTATAGCTCAAGCAGTTATTTTGCGTTTCACGTTCGCCCGTTGGCGCCGTAACGTAAACATTGCGTCCGCGCTAAATATTCATAAAAATATAAATTTGGATTATACTAAAGTAAAAGTGTATTTAAATTATGATATTATAAACGCTAGACCTGTGTACGTGTTATTTTCACAATACGGATAAGATATACAAGAATATCAAGTGTTAAATACAGTTAATTTTCGATTCACAAAAATTATATATTTTCAATAAATAAGTAAAAAGTGAATAGCTAAAACACGATATAAACTATAAGTGCAAACATAAGTACCTAAAATGTTAAAATGCAGTGTGCAAATCAGTGAACATCAAACAGTAAAACATTTTCGTAAGTCAGTAACCGTTGTCATTTCGTGCAGTTGTTTACTAAATTCAAACATAGACCTCTGTTGAACTTTGGACCGTTGGCTTTCAAAACTTTAGTGAACATAAACTGTTCCTTAATTTCGGCACTAATAATAATTGCTCGATAGCCTAGTGGACGATACCATGAATACAATCGTCTTGAAATGATTCCTAGGCTCCGAGTTCGGATCCTGTGAACCAAAAAATTTTTTGTGAAAAAATTCGCGCTAGTTTTGGTTTTGCCACCTTCTGTAGTGTACTACGAATTTCCGACTTTGAAAGCTTTGACGTGAACTGTCAATTTCGCCGGGAATTTCAAAGATTATTAAGTGATTTTGAATAACTCATTAATTTATTAATATGGCTAATCCGCTAAGCCGTAAGTGTTACGGATGTCCACAATTAATTAAAGATAGACTATTTATGAAGTGCATAGCATGTGATGGCACTTATGATCTCATTTGTGCAAATGTTTCGACACATAGATTTTATTTGATGGAGCCTGAGAAAAAGAAGCTTTGGAAATGCATGCCTTGCGTTTCAAAAAACCCGAAACGTAATAATGCCGATACACCTGTAGGAAGCCACTATACATTTCGGAATACGGACTTATGCGAAAATGTTACAAGAAGGAAACCCAAGCTATTACGTAGTTTTTCACTTGAGAATCTATCGCTGTCAAGTAACACAATCGATGATAATTTTGAGGATGCCAGCTGCACTCCAACTTCGGAGCAATTCTCTGAGATTTCCAACAACGAAAAAGCTGAAATAAAGCAGCTTAAGAATACCATTGAGGAATTAACGAATCACCTTTTTAAGGCCAAAGAAGAGAACAATACGCTGCAGATGGATAAAAAAGAGTTACAACGTGCTTTAGAAAAACTTTCAAGTCAGAATAGCAATGTACAGGATAACGGAATGAGAGAAAACGGAAGTTGCCCATCTCCGAAGACTCGAAAAAAAACTAATAAAAAATGTATCTCAACCGTAAAACTTCAAAATAAAATAACTATTTCACATCCACCTGCATCAGCCATCAACTCTAGCCTAGCCACGATCTCCACCAACACACCGAAACAACAGAAAACTGCCTCGTGTTTGAGAAACGTAACAATTTGTGATCCCGCTAAAACGTCAGAATCATCAAAACATAGTAGTTTTGAAAATAAATGTACACAGGGAAACACCGAAACATCAAGATCATATGCTCAAGTAACGCGAAATGTATCAGTAATTAAAAATAGAAACTGCACTTTTGAACCTGAAGTATTGCATAAGAGTAATATTACTAGCCAACCTACAATTTATGTCGTCGGTGATCAAAGCTGTCGTGATCTTGCTTCGTTGCTAATCTCACTTCGATCCAATTCCAAGAATACGAAAGAGTACAACATCATCAACTTCACATACCCTGATGCGCAGACCGATCATATTTTAAGTCAGTTTGAGCAAACTGAAAAAGATCTGACAGAAGATGATTGGTTGGTTTTATGTGTGGGGTCGAACGATATAAACCCTACAAGATTCCTCATCGAAATATCGTCCATACTAAAGAAGTATACTAAACCAAATGTCATAGTCTCAGGCATAATATATAACCGTCACTTAAATGAGGGGAAACTAAACCATAATCTGCGAAATATTGCTAGTAGTTTTCAGAACTGTCGATACTTGAATATAACTTCTAGTGACCCGATTAGACGCCCTCTTCCAAACGCTGACCTTCTTTTAAAACCTGTAAATAATCTTATCAACACATGTGATTATGAATCTAATTACATAGGTAGCAATATTAGGAAGACACTTAAGCGAAAAAGCATCCCAAAAATCACACAATTAAAGCCTGGAACCATACCTTACCACTTTGAAAAGATTACTAAAGCAAATTCCACCAAAAGAAAAGGTAACTCTAATACCATCCAAACTCCTATCACACCACAGATATCACGTGATGATTGCCATCCTCACGTCAAGCCTGGTACAATTCCATATTATTTTCAAAGAATAAATGCCAATCATCACTTGACACCTGGTACATTACCTGTGCGAAATGCAATTAATAATGAAAGCATTAGCAACACCAACTCGTCTCAGTTTTTTCGTTGCAAATAAAATTAATCCAAATAATCTTAGTATCATGCATCTTAATATTCAAGGCATAAAATCAAAAGTAGAACAATTAGAAATTTTAACAGATGAACACAGGATGGACATAATGTGTTTTAGCGAAACTTTTTTAAAAAATACTGAAGTAGATATATAGCAAATCGATGGTTATCAGAACGTAGCTCACTATTGTAGGAAAAATAAATCTAGAGGCGGTGTTAGCATTTATGTTCGTAAAACCATGAACATCAAAAAACTGGACTGGATTGCGGACATGTCGATCGAACAGCACTTTGAGTGCTGTGGGATAGCTTTGACTGAATTGAACTATATTATAGTATGTATGTACAGAACTCCCAACGGTAATATGAATTTATTTTTACAATACCTAGAGAATTTATTACATAAACCAAAAACAAGAACCCGTGCAAATAAAAACAGAGTTATTATCTTAGGTGACTTTAACATAAATTTGTTAGAAAAAAATTGTAAAAGCGAATTATTTGTGAATACGCTAAAGGCCTTTAATATGTACCCAACAATCTCAGAGCCGACTAGATGCACATTAAGCTCACAGACCTGCATCGACAATATCTTAACAAACTTCAAGCACCATGAAACTGAAATTTTAAACCTTGGTTTATCTGATCATACTGCTCAAGTAATTAGACTGACAACCACCTTAAGTTACCGTGAAAAATTCTGGTTTATAAAGAAAAGAAACACTGAAAAATACTTAGACGTTTTTATCAAGTATTTAAAGCAAATTAACTTTTCTTCTGTTTTTAAATGTAGTGATTCAAATTCATCATATAAAGAGTTTATGAAAATATTTGGGCTTCTATTTAATCTATGTGTTCCACTAGAAAAAATCAAAATTACATATAAACCAAAGAATAATTGGAAAAGTAAAGGCATAAGAATAGCATGTAAAACTAAAAGGGCTAACTATTTGAAATGTCAGAATCAAAAAAATGAAGAACGTACTCGAGACTATAACAATTATTGTAAAATACTGAAAAAAGTAGTCAGAACTTCAAAAAAACTTTCGAACATAAAGTATATAAATAAAAGTGCAAATAAATCTAAAGCCACTTGGGGCATTATTAAACAAAATACGTCATCTACGAATAAGATAAATACAAGCATCGATAAAGTAGTCCTTAATCATCAAGAAATTACTGACCCAGTAGATATAGCTTCATCGCTGAATAGCTACTTTATTAATCAATCAAAAACAGACCTAGCTATCACTAAATCAAAACAAACAATTTTTAACCATAACTGTAAAACTATATTCCTTAACCCAGTTTCAATACCAGAATTGTTAAATATTGTTACGCAATTAAAAAATAAAAAGAGTGCTGGCTATGACAACATTTCTAGTCAAGTGATAAAAAATACCATAAATTACATTGCTGAACCTCTAATTCATATAATTAATTTAACTATTGAAACTGGAATTTATCCGGATGATTTAAAAAAAGCTCTTATTAAACCAATTTACAAAAAAAATGGCTCTAAAAATGACATGGGCAACTACCGCCCCATAGCTTTATTGCCAAGCATCTCAAAAATATTTGAAAAAGTGATCTACAATCGATTCTTAGCATTCTTAGACAGTAATAACATTTTAAATGAAAATCAATTTGGTTTTCAAAAGAAAAAAAGTACGTCTTCTGCTATATTCAAAATTTTAAAACAAGTCTACGATTCAATTAACAATAAAGAAACTGGCATCGCTCTATTTCTTGATTTATCAAAAGCCTTCGATTGCGTTGTTCATGATATTTTACTGGATAAACTTGAGGCAATTGGTATTAGAGGAATCAGTTTAAAACTAATTCAGTCATATTTAAGTAACAGAACTCAGGCTACAGTAATTGATGTTTACAACAATAATAAAAAAGCCATCGAACATGTAACGTCAAAATTTGATAACATTGTTTTAGGAGTTCCTCAAGGCAGTGTCCTAGGTCCACTCTTATTTTTGATCTACATCAACGAATTGCCACTCGTCACGGAACATTCTTGTGTAATGTTTGCTGACGACGCAACTATTTTTATTCCGCAAAATAAACACAGTCGCAGCGAGTTTGAAAAAGAAATAAATAGTACATTAGAGTCTATAGTAAACTGGTTAGCTAAAATAAATCTAAAAGCAAACATTTTAAAAACTAAATCGATCCAGTTTAGAAATTATAAAACAACACCATTAAAAATTAATATTTTAAACAAAGATAACACTGTTATAGAAGTCAACGAGACTAATTTTTTAGGTGTTAAAATTGATTCCCATTTAAAGTGGAAAAATCATGTTAGCACTATAAATAAGAAAATTTCGAAATATTGTTATGCGTTATCAATTTTAACCAACATAGCGAACAAATCTACTGCAATAAATGCATATTATGGTCATGTATATCCCTACTTAAGTTACGGAATTATATTTTGGGGTAACTCTGTAGACGTTCAATCCACCTTTTTTTACAAAAACGCTGTATAAGGTCAATTTTCAAATTGCAAAGTACCGTATCCCTTCGTGAGATTTTTAGACAATATAAATTTCTCACTATTACTGGTCTATACATTCTAGAAATTTGTCTATTTATTAAGAATAATCAACAATATTTCAACACGCAATCTAACCGAGCTAATAGCTTACGTACCATGCACAAGTACAATATTTGTATGCCGCAAGTGAATAACTCAATGTATCACAAAAGCCCGTACATAAGTGCAATAAAAATATTCAATCATCTCCCTTTATATATTAAGTGTTTAAATGGTAACAAATTTAAATGTGATCTTAAAAGGTGGCTTACATTTAATGTCTATTATAATTTAAATGAATATTTTGGCCTATAAATTGTTACTGTACTTAGTGTCAATAATTAGGTAAGATGTATGTGTAATACTAAGTTGTAAAATATTATACTTTATGTTAGTGTGTACATAAATATACACAAAAGCTATAATTTGTTAAAATTCACTAGTGTATATTTTAACTATTGTAAATATATTTTAATTATTGTACGTCCGAAACGGGCAGACTGTTGAAACATTTTAATTTTTAAGATCTATGTACACAGTTTTAAACAATAAATATATTCTGATTCTGATTCTGCGTATATGCAAAATGTATTACGAGTGCTGTGTGTGTAGAAGTTCGCGACGGGACGGTATTTTATACCATTTTCCAGGCACTGAGAAAAGACTCATTATTTGACTAAAGTGTCTCGACCGTGATGATTTGTAAAAGCTATCTGTAGAACAACTATCAAAGCTGTTTGTGTGTCAAAAACACTTTGAAAAGAAGTTTATCACGCCCAAAGCTCGTTTTCTAGGACGAGCTTACCCAACTCTTTTCTCTGCAGAGGAAATTTCGAGTGGAATTTCATTTCGTGAAAATCCCGGTATGGTTTTCCTCATTTACTTAGTAAACATATATGTAAATAGCGATGTAATTATACATAATAGTCATCAAGTATAACAACAGTGCAGACATTACTGCTCCAGGCCCGAGAAAATTGTAGGGTTTGTGCACTATAAACTTCAGAGCGGGATGTCAGTGCAAAACATATCGCCCCCACTTAGACATAGAGATTTAATTCAAATTATGAAATTCAGTTCAGTCAACCTTAGTATTATTTTATCCTACTATTTAAACAAAGGATATGCCTGTTTTACATTATTCGACTAACCCACATTACTGTTTGTTACTATAATAGCCATTTCTATAAATATGAATACTAAAAGATCAGGGTATCAATGCTGAACTTTGAGTTAAACATAACATAATTATTTATGCTAACTTTTATCCTATGTTTATTTCAGAAAATGTCAACCCACAGCCAGAGCATGCTTATTCGCGAAAGAGGCACTTTGACCATACATATTCAAAATGGGAACTACTGAGAGGTACCTACTTTCATAAACTAATTATATAATTACAATATTAAATGATGTATGGATATTTATGATTTTTTATATCCCTACTATTTATGCAGGTGTTATGTTTTTAGTAATTCTACTGTTTCTATTATATTTTACTAATAGTAATCGTTTTTGCATTTGGATGTGTGTTACTTGACATGTTTAAATAACACAAAAAGATTAAAGAGATTTTAATGTTTGACAGGTAGTTTGAGTGATTAGCTAACTAACAACTACTTCAAGTGTTTTGGATTTATCAGAAACATCAACAAAACTGCCTATGAGTCAAAACACAGGTACTCATGCATGTCATAGCACACAATTATTACATCCTACTTTTTTTTTATTATTTACCTCATTAAACACATTACATCACATAATATAAATCAAAAGGAATCTATTTGTTATCTATTCATAGCTAAAGTGCTGATTATAATATTGTAAAGTTTGATAGAAACATTATTTAAATCATAAAGACATCATATTAGCCCTTGAAGGTTCAGGGTAGAGCACAACTAGTACATTAAAATATATGTAACAATATGTATTTATATAAATATACATTTTACATTAAATGAATGACAACTTTTGGTTATGTTTTTTTATTTATTTCAGTAATGCCTGTTACCACTGGTTCTACTGATACTAGTCTCTTGGATTTACCAGGGACATCACAACTGCCAACCATTCATGCCTCGGGTATTATTTTTTATTATATTTTGTAGTACATTGATACATAATACACAAAAATGTAATAAACCGAGATAACAATTTTTTTTTCTCTCTTTTAGGTTTCAACTCGCCAAGAATTCAATGCAAACCAAGAAACGGTTGCAGAGCATGTAAGAAACGGTTGAACCACAAATTAAAGGATTTAACACCAACAGGCCAAATTTTATAAAGAATACCAGAAAGTGAAAAATCAAGCAAGCGTATACAAACGTGCTAAGATGTCTTTGAAATTCAGTAAAGAGAATGCATTTGAAAAATTGTCTGAAAATATGAACTCCTATCCAAGAAGGCTTATGAAAATGTAGATTAACCTTTGCACGAAAAATAAAATGGGCCGCCGATTCACAGAACAAGAAAAATTAATTCGTCTGACTTTAATCTCTTGACTGTACCGAACATAAAACAATGAGTCCAATCGACTGTACCGAACACATAACGATGCTTCTCACCCATTTAATTGCCTTATCTGTGAGGTTTACAATAATGAATTGGTGTAGTATAATTCATAAAATTTTGATAGGCACTGACATCTCAAGATTAAAAATAGAATTTTACCAGCTATGCAAATGAAGGCATAATTATGTTAAATATCAAAAGAAATTGAAAAATAAATCATTTAATAAATAACAGTTGTTTTCCTTGTTTACTCTTAGCTATAACAGGCTTCATTTATGTTAAAATTTTTATCCTTAATAGACTAGCGTTTGAAAACTATCTTCTTTATCTTATTAGTGGTAAAATGGTCAAGGTTGGTAAACATGCTAGACCTAGAATATAAATACAGTTAGGATATAAAATAATATTAGTAATTTAAACAAAGCTTAAATAATGCCTTCAGTGGGCTGAATGTGCCACATGCAATAAGCCATATAGAGAAAAAAAATTACGGCAGAATGTACTACATTACTTTGCCAATCTTGAACGAAAAAAAAAAAAGCTGTCATACGACATTAAAAACAAAATGGCGCTATTAGTATACATTTTTGTTCTACAGTGAGCAGTCTGTACGTAGTACTTACGTAGTACTCTCTGTGGTCTGTGGTAGTACTCTCTGTGGTCTGTGTAGTAGCCATAGATGTGGTCTGTGGCCATCAATGTTATGTCAGTTTGTCTCATAATAGTATTCTGTGGATTGTCTTCTTTAATTTCGTTTTAGCAAAAATTGCCTTTAGAAAACAGGAGTTTCTTGGGATAAATTTCGTTTCTTTACATAGTTTTAGGAATAAATGTCTAGTAATTCTATCGCCCAAGGAGCTAACATGCCAACAATCGGCCAGATCAATCAGGGAGCTATTCAATACGTAAACAACCCATTACAAAGCCCCCAGTTGCAGTCAGGGTCTCTGCAGGGGTCTCCTTCGCAACACAGTCCAATGGGCACCCAAGCGCAAACTGCCAAAGTGGCCGGAGGTGCTGGTGACCAGAATTCACAGGTAAGTAATCAGTAGAAAGTAACATAGTTCGCGTTTTTTTATGTTTACGTACGTATTTTCGATCATTCTCACGTGACGACCATATTCGAATAATAAACAACATCAAAAGCGAGCGAGTGTAACTCGGCAGACCCTCATGCTTTACACTCGATATCAGATGATGTGCGACTCTTAAATCTTAAGAGTGGTTAGAACCTCACTATTTCCTTCTGTGCAAGTTTGTATAGAATTAGCACCATTAATAGCTTACCTTCTGGAAGAACCATTCACTGTCGTAGACAGTTGCACGTCTGTCTTTTAATATGTATCGGGTTTGATTCCTGTTAGGAACAAAAATTTACTCGCCACAGGACATTTGTGTTTCTTATTGTATATTATTATGTGATGTGAATGTGTCTGGTAGCCACAATACAAGTTTTCGAATTCACCATTGTGAGTGGTAAGAGTGGTAAGGCAAGTCCTGATCCAAGTGATATTTTTGTCCTCTATGACCACGTAATGTAAATTCTCCTTATATCAATTATCAAGCCCAGCATCATTATTACAGGCCTTAAACCGCCCTCGTCTCCAGGAGCTCGTCCGAGAAGTCGATCCAACTGTGCAACTCGATGAAGAAGTTGAAGAGATGTTGCTACAACTGGCTGATGACTTTATTGACACATCGCTAAATGCAGCCTGTGCTATGGCCAAGCATCGGCACGCTCCTAACGTAGAGTTACGTGATGTACAGCTGCATTTAGGTATGATTCTGTTAATTTTATTACTTTTGAATCCCATGAATTGGTAAGTTGATTCCCTAAAGTGTACCCATGGATGTTACTAGTGGATCGGGGAACACTCATGTTGTGAGAAATTCCTTTAACTGCCCTTCAGACCCACAGTACCCCTGACCATACTCCTGGTGATATGGTTGGTCTTTTAAAGATAAACAATACCACTAAGTGTAGTAAACATAATAATATCTATCTTTCGCATGATAACTTATCGACATAAGTAATAGAGTTTGGTTAAATTTGGTTTAAGATTCTTACCTCTGAAGTGTGTTTGGTGAACGCCAAACTGTCTGAGTGACATCTTTGAGTTGAAGGCTTCCAAAATGTTTCTATGTATTAGGTATCTACATTATACTTATTATGTATTTATTCGTTAATTAACAAAATGGGTACATACATCAGGTAGGTTCTTACTATGTATAATAGCTTATATCTAAGGCAACAGTACCCCGGTAAATCTTTGTGCAACCCCGGTGAGCCTGTATTGTTAATAAATATCATTTACTTATTTAGACTGTACTTATTTAACTGTAGATGTTTCAGCTATAGATGTCGAGATCACATCAATATTAGTCAGTGTTATTGTTTAACTTTAAAAGACCCACGATACCACAAAGGGTATGGCCAGGGGTACAGTGGGTCTGATGGGTTTAATTACAGTACTAAATCCTACTAAGGGTATTCTCTCAATTTAAATATAGAATGCCTTTAGGCAGATTCAAAAATCCTGACACCAGGACTGCCTACTAGCCTAAATGACAAGCAAGCAATCTCTGTTTAATAGCTGGATCCCAGAAATGCCGAAGCTAGAAAGGCTCCACCTGAAAGGGAGTCGAGAGTTGCAAGTGTAGTTATTTTATATTTGAGACATAACTTCAAGTCTACAATTCCACATCTCAAGGAGAGATGACCACATTGCAGAGCTTCATGCGACTTTATATTCTAGATTTCTAAGCAAATGACAGCCATGCAAGGTCTTCTGTGCCTGAATACCTAATAGTATGCCTGTTTTTGAGTTATATTAATCGACATACATTTTCGTATTCCAGAACGCCAATGGAACATGTGGATCCCAGGCTTTGGCAACGATGAGCTTCGACCATACAAGCGTGCTGCTGTCACTGAAGCGCACAGACAGCGCATGGCTCTAATACGGAAGACTATCAAGAAGTATTAGATAACAGATAACTTATTTGTTTGAAAGTTATAAGAGACGGCATCTATCATGACAAGCTATAGTGCTCTAAGCAAATGCCAGAGATCATTGGGTTTTGAATTCCCCAAGGTAGTTGTTCTAAGATGAGTAAATCTCATAAATATTATCTATAATTATTGGCCTGATAAGTCCTGACACCAGCAGTCATAGCTGCCCACTAGCCTACACAAAAACTGTCTCGATGTAAGGTGCTAATAAGGCAAGAGTCCAACAATAAGCAAGCTAGCATATATTCCATAGATTTTTAAGCTTGTATTTCACAATATATTACGAACATGTAGGGGCAACTTTGTTTGCGATTATGTTTAAGAAGATAACTGCCAATAAAGTTGCGAGCAACTTCTTGTTTGTAATATGTAAGTGTAAAAAGTCCATGTTTAACCCTAGATCACTAGATATTAGTCTCACGGACTACATAATCTTAAACAGCGAATGCGTGCAGCAAGTATGATCCTGGTACTCCTCCAGATTCAGCTCACTGATGACCCGTGCACATGCGTCGTGTTTACATGCAACTTATTTACAAAGATTTTGCGAAATATTAGTATCTCAGACTAATATTTAGCGACTATGTGGAAAGGAAATTCACAACAAGTCCTTCATTATTTTTTACAAATTGATACTGCTCTAGAAGTTGCTTTTCTAGAACAGCAATCCATAACTAAAACTTCTGCAGTTCCTAATGTATGTTTTCCGTAACGAATGCGAGCACATAGTTACAGTTTGAAATTAATGTTTAGATTGACTTAATGCAGGATTGTGTTCATTTTTACATAAATGTTATATACAAACTTTATTATGATTTACTTCTAAAAAAATAAATATTTAAATTTTAAAAATATTACAGTATAATTTTGTTAGTTTGTACGACTAATATTTAGTGACTGTGTAACTCGAAAATAAGTTTAGTGATCTAGGGTTAAGGAAGGTAGATCTGTCAGACACCTTTGTGGTTGTTCTTATAACTCACAAGTTTCACAACAATTAAATTATTGGTTAAGGGCTTGTGGTCAGTGACGGATTTACACATTTGCCGGAAGTAGGCTACTCAAATTTTACCGCCCTTTCCGACCTGTACAATCCTAGTTCAAAATCATATTAATTACAATATTTTTGTCAATTAAATATTACGATTCCCAAGTCATAAAGTTACAATTTCAATAAGAAAGTTGGTGTAATTAGGACGATAGTATGAGCTCTATATTACACCACCTTTGCCCCAATTAGCATGAATGTGTACTAGGTAAAAAAAAGATGGTCCCAAATTTGCCGCCCTTAAAATCTGCCGCTCTAGGCTCCAGCCTACTCAGCCTGCTGATAAATCCGCCACTGCTCGTGGTATTAATAAACTTACATTCATTTTAATATTTGCAGATACGAAATCACAGATAAATGTAATTAGAAATAATAAAATGTATCCTTGACAGGTCTTTTTGTATCCCTCATTCTACAACATATGTTTCAAAATGTTTTCTATATTGATATCAAAAGTAAAATATTTATTTTCTAAAATAAATAATGGGCTATCAGCACACCTATCTCTTGAACCTTTCATCAGATTTGAGTAAATAGATATTGTTATAATCTGGCATTTTTCAATAGTGTTAAAATGTCATGCTAAGTTAAAATTAAAACGGGAATAAGCGGGAAGTGTGAGGTGGGACGCGACGGCGACGCTCCGCCCTCATTGGAGAAGGTTGCCGAAAGATGCCGAAACAATAGGGATAGTACCTGTATTAAAAAAAAATCTAATTACTCCTGTCAGTAAGATTCGATCAAAAAGGGAGGAATTGGACATGTATTTTTTTATTTAACAGATCAATAGAAATAGACATAGATAAAGAGCGTCAAAGTTCGGAATGGGGTTCGTGACGTCACGACTCACGCCTCAGTAAAAGGCGTGATGTTAGACGGAAATTTAACGCATTATTGATCGAGCGAAGCGAGATCTCTAAGTTGACTTGGGTCGTTCAGCACTTTGTCCGTTGATAGACGAACGGACCGTCTGTCAGAGGCATCTAGCGTCTAAACCATATAAGCGAATGACTTTAAATAAAAATTTAGGGTGCTCCCATTCGATTCTCGGCAAGAACACAAGTTTTTCTTTTTTTTTAATGACAAATAGGCTAGCATTTGACCGCTATTTCACTTGATGGAAAGCGACGATGCGGTCGACGGTGGGACATGCTTGCCTAGAAGGTACCTGTTCACTCTTGACTTGAATAGGCCTAAGTTATGCAAATCGGAAAACTAGAACGAAGGCAGGGTATTCCACTCCTTTGCAGTTCGCATTATAAAAGTAGAGGCAAAACGATTGGTTCTAATCTGAGGAATTTCCACCATAAAAGGATGTCTTGTTTTGGTACGCCTTGTTGTCCCATGATGGAAGGGAGCTGGAGGAATTAAATCATGAAGTTCTGTCGCACTCTCCAAAAAAAAAAAAAAAATTATTTTACATGTAAGTGGGGAGCAAAATATTTTTTATCTACCCTTTGGGGTAGTCGTTGAGGAGGGCTTTAAAAGTTGAGTACGAAACCGGTTTAAAAAAAATTTATGTTGGAAAATAACGATTTGGTAGTCCCTGAATATTTGTATGAGTAACATTTGTGAGTTTTAAGGTCATATTTAGAATGATAAGTAAGGGTGGGTACGACCGGGAATAATCCATATTTTAAGTTTAAATTTACCGTGTATTTCTCGCATAGAATAAGGTTATAATAGTTTATGAATGTTTTTGTTAATTTTAATATATTTTAAGCAAACATTAGAACTTATTTCACTAGCTGTGCTCCGCGACTTTGCCCGCTTTATTAAGTTAAAAAGAAGCCTACGCATACGGCTAATTAGTAATAAAAGTGTCATGTATGATTTAAAGAATAAACAATTAAAAACATATAACAGTTAAAACTAAAATAAAGGATTTTCATTTTACACACACCATTTATTTCATAATGAACTCGAATACAATGATACATGTCATTATAACTGATTACAACATAAATTTAAAATCACATTTTAAATCACAAATCATATAAAAATTAAAAACGCAAGTCACAATGTCAAATATTTAATAGGTTTCAAATTTTATATACCTAAAATACTGGTAAGTGAAAAAATCACAGTGATTAAATAACAATAATAGTAAGTACTTTTTTAATTGTGATGAAAATTATTAGTTAAACCATGTCAAAAAAAAGATAATTATTATCATTTTTGTCATGGTTTAACAATAATTTTTAGAATGATTTGGAATGTAGGCAGTTATGGATCAATTTGTATTATGTAGCAGAAATAATTCTGAATTATTATTTATCTGCTTGCTAAAAAAATGTATTGTTATTTATGACAAGTTTTCCAAACTGCTGTGTATCTAATAGAGATCGTCTAATCCAAAAATTAGCGCTGCGGTAATGTGCTTACGAACACATGCACAATACACGTGTACAAAGTTGTCATACGTGCGTGTACCTAGTCCTACCTACTACCACACCAAAGATTTAAGGTTGTGTATTCTTAGCTATTTATAAAGTGAAAACTTCTTTAGCGGCGTTGTGCACTTTTTTGGGATGGGTAAAAAATTTTAAACTCGCGTCAGTGACCCGATCAAAAATTCGTAAGACGAAGGAGAGGAAGTAATATCACTCTCTCTTTTTACCGTGCGGCGAAAATGTATCCCTGCTCCTGCTGTTTACAAGGTTAATGTTCAAGTTTTCACTTTTGCCGACAGTCCCGAAGTGCAACCCGTTGTTTTTTTGTATGTACACTGGTTACTCTGAGGTTTCTCTCTCTGAGATTAGTACATTTTATATTTACTCTTCTCTCTCCCTCCTAAGTGTGAATATTTTATTTTATTTGTGGATACTAAGCGGACATGAATAAACAAGGTTGTATTATATATATGTATATATATTATTTTGGTGAGATAAATGTGTATATTTGTAAGTGTAGTAATTAGTTTAGAGAGCTTACTACAAAACCACAGACTATAGTAATGACAAGGATGCATGGAGGCAAACTGCACAGGCTCTTTCCAGCGACTACCATAATAACACCTAGGTTAAGAAAATTATGTATTAGAAATTAAGAATGTTATTAAAAAAAAATGAATGAAAAAAAATGTGCCGCCGAGTTTCTTGCCAGGTTCTTCTCGAGATGGCTGTAATTTTGCGAATCTGGCATTAGATTCATTAACTTTCATGAGTGCCTCTTTGGGGCCCATGTGAATTAACGATTTAGATTTTTGATTTAGAGAAAAAATGTGAGAATACATTGAAGCTGTTGAGTTTTGGATTTAGTCGATCTCTATTTCTCTACCTAAATATGAACTATACTTAAACTAATAACATAAGTCATGGCTACGCCATGGTTTATTTTCGTCGTATGAGTGCCATGAGATAGTGAATCAAGGTTTTGATGAAATACGGTAAGCCCTTATCAATCATTTGTGGTAAGGTTATGGGCCCGTTTATTTTGATGGATCGATTGGATATTAAATAGTTATAGTAAAACAGCCAGTTTTTCGTAAGTACACACAGTATTAACACGTTCACTGCCCGTGCATTGCAATTTGTATGCAAAGCACGGAGAGCCAACGTGTAAAATCTACTTTTAAAACATTTAGCTTCTAAATCTACTTTCTAAATTAGCAATTTTTTTGCTAAGCGGACATATTGCGGAACTCTTTAAGAGAGTGAGTGTATCTTTTCTTATCTTAAGAACTATTGCTTGCATTATCTACCATAGTCGTCAGAAAATTAAACAACTCTGACTTCAAACGTGTTAAATCCCATCTTCACACATTACATGATCATTTGATCATAATCGATCATATTTGCTCCTGCCTTCTCCTACATTCTTTCTTAACGCGTACCTATCTAAGGTAAGTACACAATAGTTCTACTTCTAATATTCCCTATTTATCTAAAAGATAATCATCGGCATTTTTTTTCAAAGCGGTTTAAACAGTGCAACTGTTTATGAGAGTGAATGTATTTTTTTTTACTGGCGTCTGAATCATCTATCATAGACATTAAAAGGTAACTGCCCCAGACAAAGAAATGTGAAGTATGATCTTCATACATAATGTATGATCAATTGATCATGTTTACTCCCGAATAGCTTCGCTCCTAACTACGCCTGAGGATATTTACAAAGTGTAGTAAGTATACAATATGAATTCTCTAAAGATTTAGCAGGTTCTAAAAATCTTATATATCTGAAAGATTATATGCAGCTATTATTTGCATAGCGGTAATGGTTTCACATATGTACTGGAACTGTTAAGAAAGTGAATGTATATTTTCTTTATATCTAAAAAAAAACTGACGACTGAATCATCCAATTCGACGTCAAAAGGTCAAAAGCTTAAGTAAGACCTCATAAAATACCATCTTCATACACAATGTATGATCAATTGATCACATACAGGCCCGAAAAGCTTTGCTCCTTACTGTGCCCGCGGCGTCTATACCTCGCATTCTTTCTTGTCAGGTATGAAAAGATGGTCAGAAGGGTCTACCTTCTGCCAGTGAAGCAGCTTCGATTTGATCGCCACTGGTTTCTGAAAAGAAAAAAAAGCGTAAGTACCAATCAAGAAGAAACCATTGTAGAAGAATTAACTTTAATGTGACATTGACATGTAATGTACAATTATTGTATAATATAAATGTAAAATAGATAATATGTTTTTATAAAACTTGTTTGACCAACGATAAATTTATTTAAAGAAAAATTTCTAAAATGTTGTGACTAATTTGATAAACTAAAATGTGATATAAGAATAAGGCGTGTTTTATAACTGCTTAAATAGAATAAGAATTTTCCTTTTTTTATATGTAATTTAAGACTGATATGAAAAAAAATATTAAAGCACCCTAAATCCCTGATCATGTTAGGGAGCAACACGTTGATCGGGTCTCTGCGCCCGGGATAAAAAAACACATTGTAGAAGCAGAGTGCTGGTACTTTTACTAAAGGCGGATTAAAACAAATTCCGGCATCTATGCTTGAGAGCGTATTTACCCATCCTTGATGACATCATCACTTACATTGTGGTCAAATCTAGAGGAATATTGAGATTAGATAATTAAGTAACGCATCATATAGCTGTAAATACTATGTTGGTACCGGAACAAGAACTATTATAACGATACACTATTTCGGCATCTAATTCCGAGGTTCCATGGTGTAATGGTTAGCACTCTGGACTTTGAATCCAGCGATCCGAGTTCAAATCTCGGTGGAACCTAAAACTTTTTGCGTTCCGATCAGTCTTCGATCTAACAGATAAAGACATTTCATTAAAATATTTGGCAATTTATTATCATTTGAGCTTAAGCTTGACTGAAATCGGATTTATAACAGAGAAAGAGTACCTCTAGGTATAAGTTATCGTTATTTAAACGCAAGCAAAGCTTAAAAAACCGACTTCACCGCTTATATTTTGGGTTTTGGCTTGAGCGATTTCTTTAGCGATGTTATATGAGACCACCACCTCTGTAGTATAATCTACCAAACAAAAAAAATCATCAACATCAATTCATATTATCGCGTAATATACAAAAAAGCATACAGTCGAATTCTCTAAGAACCCCCTTTTTTGAAGTCGATTGAACATTATAATGATATTTAGCTTGAAAAAAATTGTTTAAACCCGAATTTAAACTTTATGTACTATACAAATTATGTACCTACACAAGAACTAAATGCTACACCATTTTCTGTCAGCATTTATTTATATTATTGTATTTAAATTTCACATCCGGACTGCAACTTGTTTTAATTATTATCTTTTATTCATTATCATACCTACTATTCATTGTATGGTACCTATTTAGAACTGATTATATAGTACCTATTGACCACACTAGGACGTTTATTTCGATAATAACAATATCAAAGGCTTATTTATCACGTTTTATCATACTCATATAATAATAATGTCATTGCAAATGGAATTAGCTACTGTATGTTATATGACATGTTTGTTGTTGTACTTCGTAGATTTATACACGAGTAAAATTATACCTATTGACTATTTTTCCTTATTAATTGTCGCGTCATAATAAAAATAAATTCACGAACTACGCTGGAGCTTATCAATGCCCAAAGCAAAATCCAAATATTTGTATTTTTTTATAGTTTCTAATTACCAAATGTCATTTCTTAAATAATAATGCAATTTCAGAATTATACTAAGAGTTTTCACTACGAAAGTTTTTGTTTGAAGCAATAAAAAAAAATCTATAAAGTGGAAGATTTGTGACGCCTTTTTCTCTGAATCACGTCACACGCAGTATATAGTTTCCAAATACAGCCAAATTATCTACCAAACGCGTCTCAACGCTCTCAACTCATGCTAATACAGTGAAACCAGGTTAAGTGGGCTCTGTATATGAGAGAAAACTCTGCTACTAAAAATGACAATGAGCTCCCGATACTTTTGCATTCATGCTTTTGCAAAATTTCAATGCAAAAGTATCATTCGAGTGTGCATGTAATATTCCAGAAACGTCATCAGGTCCTCATAATTATTACGAAGCTATTAAAAAATCCCACGAATTTAAACGTTGCATTAGGCAGAAATGAGCTTCAGCGACAAATTCCTGTATTTGTTTTTTATAATATCGAGACAAATAATAAGGAAAAATTTACAAAAGGTATAATTTTACTCGGTTTAACCATGTTTAACTCTGTTACTGGGAATTTTCAAACGTTTTCAATTGAGATTTGATTTTTGTCTACGGGCCACTTGCCTATATTTCCTAAAACTATATACATCTACACAGCAAGGACCTAAGTTACTACTACAACACATCGATTTTAAAGGCAGCTCAAGTGCTCAAGCCCCCTACCAGTAGGTAGCATTGCTTCCCTGAATTACAATGCTGATACGTTAACATTTTGATGATTACCTCTATAACAAAAAAGAATAGGAAATATGCATGATATTTAAATGTATACAGGTCAAGTATATTCTTCATTAATTTTTGTCAATGAGGTTTAAATCTAGTAGTATTGTAACTCAATGTTTGCAGCTAAATAATTACACTTTTAACATTCCTATCATGCTGGGTTAAAATACGGTACATTTCAACGTTTCTTAGCCTTGTTAAATATGACAGACAACAGACATTACAAACCTGTCTATTTGGGATACTAGCCTCTATAAGTGATAATAGCTTAAAAATCTTAGATCCTTAGAGATCCCAATTATGAAGGTTTCACTGTGTATTGTATATTCATAGTATATTCTAATTTGGCATCGGTTTTGGCAATCTCTCTTCTGGTAGAAAAACGCTATCTCCCAATTGCCTAATATATTTAGAACATTCCGTCGGCATTTTGGAACATTGCCAAAATATCGCCAAGTTCAAAGACATTCATAATTATATCATTTCTAATAAATAAGGTTACCTATATGACGTTTATTATTTCATATTATAAGCACATTTCATATTGCTGCGCGTCTGGGTTTTTTTTGGCTCCGCAATCTTGTGCATTTAGCTAGTGTCAAGTAATAAAATATTACAAGTATATTACATATTTCTTAACTAGGACAGACAGACTAGGACAGTCACAAGTAAAAGTCAAAGTCAAGTAAAAATAAATCAAGGTCCAGTCATAGTTAAGTGATACTCTAATAAAGTGGTAGAAACTCTACTAGATCTTCTAGTAGAGTTTTAGAGCGAAAGCGAAAATTACGTTTTTCAACTTTGTATGATTTACCTACATTCATGCGCGGTCACTAAGTATTAACGAATAATAATCCACCATTATCACACATTCACTTAAAGAAACTGCACAATTTTTGGTAAATAATACAAACTTAATTTATTTATTTATTTGTGTTATAAAATCCACAGATCTTAAACATGGTAAGGTATTACATGAGTATTATACATACATCCAATTACGGATTTACTTTATATAACATTAACTAAGAGAGCAATTAAAATTTATATATATAAAACTTATCAACATTTACTACATAATTAAAAAGAAGTAAGAACCAAAAGTTAATTTTGGTTCTTACTTCTTTTTAATTTATCTATACATTTTACGAAACATATTTATTTACTACATCGACAAAAAATAATCATTTATAAATAAATAAAACTTATCTGATTTTAATTCTAGTGACAATTTCTAATGAAAGTTTTGATTATTAAGTAAAGATTTAAATCAAATTTTAAGTAACAAGTAAAATAATAATGTTATGTGTGTGTGTATGTGTAGAGTGTGTATGTGTGTGAAATGTGTGGTTAAGTTAACTAATACATAATATTTGAGGTTTGTGTACATGTATACATAAATAAATTACTATTTTATAAATTATTTTGAATTATGTCAATAATGTTTTTCCTAAAATTATTTTTTTGGTAATGAAAGATGTCAACTGAGCTGAATCGTAGGTTATACGTTTTAACACAGACATTTTTTCACTTTCGCGGCAAAAATCCTAAAAATCATTCTTAAGATTATGAAAACGTAAGTAAAGCTTAAAAATCCGACTTCACCGCTTACATTTCGGTTTTATCGATTTCGATAAAATTTATATGGGACCACCTCTGAAGTATAATCTACCAAACAAAAAAGGATTTTGAGAATCGGTCCACAAATGGGGGAGAAATCGGTGAATAAAAAAAAATGTTTAATGATTTCCAAAAAAAAAAAAAGTATATAATTTATCTTCACTGATAAGGCTTAGATGCCAAGTGTCAACTGGCATGTATTTTAAAAGCGTTGGCATGTATTCCCTACTTATATCCTCGACATCCGATAAGGAATATTTTCCATACCCCAGCTTACCGTACTAATATGGGTTTACAAAATCCCACTTCACGTATCGCAAATGAATATAATAGTTTCAACAATCAAATCAGTGACCTTGATATTTGTTGCAATTCTCTAGCAGTATTTAAGCTCAAAATTTTGAGATATATGTCGCAATCACAAAGTACATAAATTATAAACACCCTAAATAAATTTTCAAAGTAAATTAAAGTTATTGTATTGTTAGTAATTTTAAGAATTCCTTCTATTTTTATTTTCATTATTTTATTATTTCTTGCTTTTTGAGTACATTTGGCAAATGATAGGCACGCCGAAATTGTCATGCATATCAGAAAATTCCCTTGTTGTTAATTTTAAGTTTAATTATAATATGTATGATGTGGCAGTGCTATATTAAATAAAAAAAATAAAAAAAAATGTATATTACGAAGCGGCGATGCCGTTCTTTTCGGGACGGTGTAGTTTAAACAACTATGAATTATAAATGTTTGTATCAATAACGGGATATTTAACACGTTTGTTTTGAGTTTCCGTAAGAGTAGACCGTTTCGTATGCTTGTAAATCTAAATCATCATCCACCCGCACTACTCCAGTTACTCCGTGATCATGGCGCTTGCAACAGTGCTGAAGGAACGGAAACTCAAAACAAACGAAATACATGGTAAATATCCCGTTACTCTTATAATCCTACTTAATATTATAAATCCGAAAGTTTGTGTGTAAGTGTGTAAGTATGTTTGTTCCCTCTTCACGCTTTAACGGCTAAACGGATTTGGATGAAATTTGGAATGTACATAGATTATACCTAGGATTAACACATAGGCTACTTTTTAACTTGATAATAGCGGGCGAAGCCGCGGGGCACGGCTAGTATCTAATAATATCTTAACCCTTTGAACGCGCAATACTAAACATACCCTACATCCTGCCTTCCCCACTACATACACACACACAAACACGCACACACACACACACACACACACACACACGTACGACATAATCCGCAGTATTATTAGTGGGAGAAGCCATTGGAGCCTGAAATACAGTGCTAGACACTAGTTCAGGAGCCTATGGGTTAATTTATCATGTACATTTATGTCAGACAATAAATGTTTATGTTTTTTTTACAAACATTTATAGTGAAACATGGTAGCTTAAAAACTTTATAAGTATGAATAATTATATCAATTGTATAGAATACACTATCTTTATATTTGAACTGCCCGTTGGCTTAGTTGGTTGAGCGTTCGCCTTCTAAGCAGGGGGTTCGCTAAGTTAAGCTAAGTTCGCTTTCTATCGGGTTCGATTCCCGGCGGAAACACAAGTTTTCTCCCCAAGGAAAAGTTTTCTGGTTCTGGTTGTGATTGTGTGTGTGGATGTGAATGTTTCCGGCACCCACGACACAAGTCATCGAACTTAGTGTGGGGCTGTGAGCGTTTTAAGTATTGCTATGTAAAACTAGTCGTGCCCTGCGGCGTCGCCCGCGTTTATCAAGTTAAAAATAGTTGTGGTTAATCTTTGGTTTAAGCAATATAAATTCCAAATTTCATCCTAATCCGTTCAACGTATACAGCGTGCAGCGTGAAGAGAAAACAAACATACTTACACAAAACAAACAAACTTTCGGATTAATAATAATTAGTGTGATATAGCAGAAGAATGTCGAAGAACTAAATTAGTTAAGAGTTACAACAAAAATCATGGTATGAGCAGCTCTTTTGTATTTTACAAGTAACCTTGTAGCCTTTTGAACGGAATGTTAAATCAAAATGTATAAACTATAATACACAATGATACAGAATAACTGTAAATTATCGCGTGTCGAGGTATTGATTAAGAGCATAAGATTATCTTTATTGCTATCGTACGTTGATAAGAAAAAAAGGAGTTTATAATAGTTGTATATCTGTGATATTATTTTGATACGCGTCAAAAAAGCATATTTTTTACTAGACAGTTGTATGTAAGTGAACCAGTGAACCGAAAGTTTGTGTGTAAGTGTGTAAGTATGTTTGTTCCCTCTTCACGCTTTAACGGCTGAACGGATTTGGAATGTACATAGATTATACCTATGATTAACACATAGGCTACTTTTTAACTTGATTTAGCGGGCGAAGCCGCGGGGCACGGCTAGAAAAAAATAAAATTAAAGACAAAAATGCCCGTTGACTTAGTTGTGTGAGCGTCCACCTTTTAAGCAGTGGCATCGGGTTCGATTCCTGGCGGGAACATAATTTTTCTTCCTAAGGAAAATGTGTTTCTATAAAAAAAAATTGCAAGTAATGCATCAATATATCAACTTCACACGCTTTACCTCCGTAACCCTTGATCAAATCATGACTATTTTATATGGAACCAACTTGACAATTTACCCTTTCAAATAAAATAAATAATTCTTATATGACCAGCAGCCTTCGAATAATCGAGTACCTAACATTCATAAATAATGTGTCAGACTAGGATCTATTCCTCATTCTGATCGGATTCATCGATCGATGTCGAGCAGAGTTCACTCGAGACATGAAGACTCCCAGATTATACCGTTCGGGGAACAAAGACGCAGGCAATGAGTTCCACTCCTTCGCTGTACGGATGATAAATGTAGAAGCAAAACGCTTTGAGCGAACAGGAGGTTTGGCAACCATAAATGGATGACGTTAAATAGTTTTTCTTGTTGTTAGATGGTAAAAAGGGCATGGGGGGATTAAGTCATGTAATTCCTGGGCACACTTTTCAAAATGTAAGCGATAGAATACCGATAAGCATGCCACCTTACGTCAGTGACCGAGACTTTGAAACCTGGACCTTTTCCTTTTTATTTATTACACAGATGAGGAATACATTACGTTTGTGGTGTGATGTGTAGAACAAAATCGTTATCTATGGCCGATGCTATAGAATTTAGTCGAATATAATAATACTTTGTATCGATTACAAAGTATCTATTCGACTAAATTCTATAGCCGGAAATAAGCTTCGTAATGTCACGAACGGCAGACTGGGATATTTTTAGCAACGATCACGCGATACTAAATTCTGACTCACAAATACTCGATAAGTACAGTCAAAGCAAAACACATGGATACGACCAGGCCCCAGGTTGCTCCAAGTTGTAAACGAATCGTTTTTGCCTAACATAGGCAAGCAATTTCAAAAGTTAACATAGAAGGTTAGTCAAAAAGATCTTACATGTACAGACTCATTTTTCCGGATCCTGTCAAAACATATTTATATATATCCTTACTCCTTATTAATATTATAAATCCGAAAGTAGCTCTGTCTGTCTGTCTGTTACGCTTTCACGCTAAAACTACTGAACCGATTTAAGCGAAATTTGGTACACAGATAGTCTAGAGCCTGAGAAAAGACATTGGCTACTTTTTAACCCCGAATTCTGGCTGGTCCGGGACTTACGCGGGCAAAGCCGCGGGGCGCAGCTAGTATTATATAGGTATATGTCATATTTTTGTAAAAATTTAAAGTGGTCAATATATGTCTGCAACAGTTTCCTGGTGTCATTAATTTCTTGATGATACGAAACATAGATTTGTTACATATAATGACGTACATATTACATTTGGTACACCAATGGAATTATGATCTGGCCTTAAAACTTTTAAAATTTACTTAAACTGCTGAGTAGAGTAGTGTACTACGAATGTGTCCAATAGCAATTTTCTTACTGTATTACTCTATTAAAAGTAAAATACTGTTTTTGTTTTCTTTGTTAGTAGCAATCACTATATTACACTGTCTCATCACTACACAAACTCAAAATGTTTAAGTGTCTTGAATCCTCTCACTATCTCATCTGATGATTAGTGATGATTGGTCGAGGAAGACACTCTAGGATTAAATTTAATGGTTGTTAAGGACAGTTGCTGGAACTTTTATTTACATTCAGTACTGACTCAAGTTGTTTTACACTGCTCTATTTCGTTACTACCTCGAATAGTTGTATCACATCTATTTGTATATATCTAGCATTAGTAAACCACAAGCATGTTTTTATTATTTCGTGTCCCCGCCCTCAGATGTGAGTCTTCTATTGAAAGATAATTTACCTATTCTACCATCAACTTACATTTTAAAATTAATTGATGCATGTCAGACTTGTAGTCTCCAGCTCTGCCTCCTGGTTCAGAACTGTACGATGACGAAGTTAAAGTAAGATTCGGTTAGTTATCGATCGACAAAATGTATTCTTAACAAGGAAGTTATCCAATCGTATCGAAAAGTTTTGAATCAGGGGTCCAGGTCCAGGGTTATAGCTGTGTGGCGCTGACTGTACCTACTTGAAATTATAATAAACAAATGTAGAAGTCGCTACGTTGCATTCTACCCGCACCCATAAGGATTATCTACGTATTTCTGAACTACAGATTAGATAACGAAAAGTACCGCTTTGCAAACAAATGACAGAGTCCATTGTGAACAAACAATATGAACAATGGGTTCTTAGGAAGTACTTCAAACGAGTGTTTTTGTGAAGATGTTGAGTAACAACACAATATCTTTGAAATGTGGATAACAGGAATACTCTCCATTCGCTTTATAATAACCTTTCTAAATGAATGTCCATTTTATTACTGATTTAATAAACTTTACCAGTGGCAATGCAGTAACAATTTTAGGATTTTTTTACCGACTTCACAAAAAAGGAGGGGGTACTCAATTCGACTGTTTTTTTTATTTGTGTTACCTCATAACTTCTTTCCACGTGAACCGATTTCGATGTTTTTTTTTTGTTTGAAAGCTGGTGCTTTTCCATTGGTCCCATTGAAATTTGATCAAGTTCTGATCAGTTGAGATATCGTCAATAATGCGTGTTTAATAATAAATACATATAATCTGATCAAGGTTCCGAAGATAAATCGGTGAAGTCAGTTTTTTTAAAGCTTGCGTTTAATTCTATTGTAAAATCTTACTCCATTTGCCATTAAATATTATTTATTCGTTTTGCTTGATCTAAATGCGCACACCGCTACTGTATGCTCATAATTATCTGGTATTAAGATTGTGTGCATCGCTTCTTAATTTAGTTTTATCAATATTTTTTCGAACATCAATTTGCAACAATATGTTCGCAAAATATTGTTTCAAAGATGTAAAGCGAAGGCATGGTATGTATGCCTGTTTCTTAAAGAGTTCCCAGAGATTCTAGCGGGCCCATGATATGGGTCCTCGGTACATCTATGTCCGCGCGAATCTCTCAGGGAAGTCTTGCCATCTCCGGCAAGAACCACTCGCTCTCTTTTGAAGTTTAAAGGTAGGGTATATCTGTCGCCAATCCTAGCCCCTCACTTTAATGATACGGGTTGTACTGTGTTCAGAACTAGTCATAAACAATGGGAAGAGATAAAGAACTTTCACTGCTATTATAGTTCACTTTCTGTTTTAGCATACGTGGATGCCATTTTTAACTATACATTTGAGAGGTGGTAGAGCATTTTGTGAGTTGCTCGCCTGGCTTGCTACCAAAGTAGCTTACCACCATCAAGTTGAAAGTCTGCCGCCAAGCCAAATACGGTGTTCCGGCAGTTATCCTTGAGAGCCTGCGTATTCCAGGTCTAGTGTGTTTACCAGCTTCGATCACATCGTCACTTACCATCAGGTGAGATAGTGGTCAAACACTAGCCTGTCACAAGTAAAAAAAAAAAAAAAAAAACATGTATTTTAGCAATAGGGGATATATTTATATTTTCAACTGACTTCAAAAAATGAGGTTGCTGTAAGCTTTTTTAGATATGTTACGCGATATCTCCGCCAATTAGGAATCGATTTTGATGTTATTTTTTGTTTGGTAGATTATACTTCAGAGTAGTTCAGATGTGATCCAAAATACATTTTATCGAAATCGGTCAAGCCAAAACCAAAATATAAACGGTGAAGTCGGTATTTTTTAATCTTTGCTTGCGTTTAATTATAGTTTATGCTTTTAATCGATTTACATGTTTAGTCATATGCCTAAAAATTTAGGGAGACCTATAATTGGCTGTACTATATATATTCCATGTTTTGTATCTAAATTATCTTAATGCTGTTGGTCTTCTGAATAAATAAATAAATTTAATATCAAAATATTTGATATTGCGTGGGTCGAGCATCTTTATATCTTAGCATCAAGAAAAATATCTGTTAATACATGTGTATGAACTTTTTGGAACAAAAACATAATCATTTATCATTTTATACCAGCAGTTGGTAATTAAAATATTTAGCAGATTTCGCAACGTAAGTTACTCAGTATTTTCATCCGACTTCAAAAAAGGAGGTTCTTAATTCTTCTATATGTTTTTTTTGTATGTATGTTACGCGATATCTCCAGTATTTTTTTTTTGGTAGATACTTCAGAGGTCCCATATACATTTTATTGAAATCGGTCAAGCCAAAACCGAAATATAAGCGATGAAGTCGGTTTTTTAAAGCTTTGCTTGCCCTTCAATTATGATATTATATGATAGATAGATAGATAATACTTTATTGATCCACTTTATAAGATGAGATAAAACAAAGGTAACAAACAAACTTATACGTAAAGTATCACAACAGGCGGCCTTATCACTAATAGCGATCTCTACCAGGCAATTATATGTAGTCAGAAGCGCTGTTAACATATATTTTTACGATATAAAAAGCCTTGGTCTGCTTATCGCGAACTGCAAACCGATGGCAGGCTTATCATCAGAACTAGGTCAAATCCAAAATAAATTTCCATATCCTGAAGCCCTTTAGTCAAATCTAGGAGTCTAGTGAGGCATTTAGGAATAAACGACCTGTGTTAAGAAAATATCATGTGTTTAAATTTGATTTTTGTTATGCCGACGCGACGATAAGAAAACTGTCTCCCTAATCTCCCTATTACCTATCTCTGTTGCTAAAGGTTTCAATTCGAAAACGACAAAGTTCCAAAGAAATAAGGTTCATTTTTGCATAATTCAAATAGAAATTGCTCGCAACAGTGATACGGAATAAGGGGTCTGATCCCGCCTCGCAATGTTCCTGCTCGCAACAGTGATACGTATTATTACGTATCACTGTTGCGAGCAGGAACATTGTATTATAATAATATTAGAATATTGCGAGGCGGGAAAAGACCCCTTATGGGGTCTTTTCCCGCCTCGCAATATTCCTGCTCGCAACAGTGATACGTAATAAGGGGTCTGATCCCGCATCGCAATGCTCCACTACCGTAGGAACCCACTCAGGAACCTACTCAGTTATGGGCTTCCTCGGTAACTTCTTACTCGAACATGATAATGATATAAAACTAATAGTCACGAGCACGAGAAACAGAAGGTGATAATAATGATAATAAAATACATAACAAATGAGAGCTAGTAACAGAACAGATAGAACAGAAATTAGCATTGTTAGCGATGTCACGGTCACTTTGTTATACTGCCGTCATAAAAAAAAGACGTATCTACATTTTTGTCAAAATTGAGTTTGTCATCATCGGAATCAGGTATAATTACACGCAAGCAAAGCTTAAAAAACCCGACTTCACCGCTTTATCTTCGAAACCTCTATCAGATTTAATGTATTAAACACACATTATTGACGGGGGCTAAGTCACCCACGTCCGTAGGAGGATACCCCTTAAGTCTGACTCCCTACAGGTGGTCCCCGGGTGGTGCTAATCAGGTGACATTTGAGAGGTGGTAGAGCATTTTGTGAGTTGCTCGCCTGGCTTGCTACCAAAGTAGCTTACCACCATCAAGTTGAAAGTCTGCCGCCAAGCCAAATACGGTGTTCCGGCAGTTATCCTTGAGAGCCTGCGTATTCCAGGTCTAGTGTGTTTACCAGCTTCGATCACATCGTCACTTACCATCAGGTGAGATAGTGGTCAAACACTAGCCTGTCACAAATAAAAAAAAAAATCTTCGAAACCTCTACGATAACTCAAAAACTACAATTCAGATCATGATCAAATTTCAATAGAACTACATGAAAAGCACCAACTTTCAAATAAAAAAATAATCATGAAAATCGGCCCACAACGAAAGAGTTACGAGGTAACTTTAGAAGTCGGTTAAAAACGAGAACGTCGTCAATATAGTCCACAGAATACGCATTATTGACGATATTTCAAGAACTACTGATCAGATTTTAATATAATTTAAATGGGACCGATTGGAAAGCTACATCGTTCAAACTAAAAAAAAATCGAAATCGGTTCACGTGGAAAGTTATGAGGTAAATATAGTCCACAGAATACGCATTATTGACGATATTTCAAGAACTACTGATCAGATCTTAATATAATTTAAATGGGACCGATTGGAAAGCAACATCGTTCAAACTAAAAAAAAATCGAAATCGGTTCACGTGGAAAGAAGTTATGATCTACACATAAAAAAAAATACAGTCGACTTGAGTACCTCCTCCGTTTTAGTGAAGTCGGTAACGATAGACGCATCTATTTATTTTCTTATTTTAAAATATTCAAACGCAATCTACTAAATCTTACTACTAAATCTTACTACCATTTTACCATCTAACAACAAGACAAACTGTCAAACGTCATCCATATATGGTTGACATACCTCCAGTTCGCTCGGAGCGTTTCGCTTCTACGTTTATCATTCGTACTGCGAAGGAGTGGAACTCATTGCCTTCGTCTTTGTTCCCCGAACGGTACAATCTGGGAGTCTTCAAGTCAAGAGTGAATAGGTACCTTCTAGGCAAGCATGCTACATCTTCGGCCACATCATCACTTTCCATCAGGTGAGATTGTGGTCAAATGCTTGCCTATCAGGCATAAAAAAATAAATAAAAAAACTTTTAA
Organism: Lomographa bimaculata; assembly: GCA_948107665.1. Lineage (NCBI taxonomy): Eukaryota > Metazoa > Arthropoda > Insecta > Lepidoptera > Geometridae > Lomographa > Lomographa bimaculata. The sequence goes on along the minus strand of OX403604.1, from coordinate 6,268,065 downwards.
TTTAGACGCATACACAGTGCTACAAGTCATAACATATTATACTAAATAGTAAATACATTTCTAATGTATATAACTCAACTTTGACAAACATGTCGGTTACGTCTTTTTTCCTTATGACGGCAGTACAACGAAGGTTCAGCGAGTTAAAATCAATATAATGATCATTTATTGGCATGAAATTGAAAGGAAAATTCCAGTGCACCTTGGTTTGACCCAGTTCGAGTTGGAATCGGATGCGCCATAATATTTTTCTTCGTACTATAAATAAATAATATAAAAACAACAATAATATAACGTAGCAGAGAACGTCCTGTGACTAGGTGGAGCGACGATATACGTAGGGCTGCTGGTAACTACTGGAGAAGAAGAGCCGAAGATCGGGCTCAGTGACCTTGGGAGAGGCCTATGTCCAACAGTGGACTGAGATAAGCTGAGTATGATGAATAATATAACATTCAACGCTTTCACACTCACAACCCAACACTAAATTAGATGACTTGTTTCGTGAGTATAAAAATTTGACATCAAGCACTCAATGGCGTTATAATAAGCTATCCTTAAGCCAGCTGAACTGGTGATATAGTAGTCAAACGGTAGCCTCTCAGACAAAAAAAACATGCAAGGCAGTCTTTGGAGACTGCCGATAGGAGTGAAAACTATATATAATATATATACACACACAGTATACATATAGCTCATGGGAAGCGTGCGGTGACGTTTGGTGTTCTTCTCGAGATGGCTGTAATTTTGCGAATCTGGCAATAGATTAATTAATTTTCATGAGTGCCTCTTTGGGGCCCATGTGAATAAACGATTTTGATTTTGATTTTTGATTTTGACGATGACGCGAGTTTCACGCTTTTTTTACCGACTTCCCAAAAAAAGAGGAGGTACTCAAGTAGACTGTATTTTTTTTAAATTTGTTTTACCTCATAACTTCTCTCCACGTGAGCCGATTTCAAAAATATTTTTTTAGTTTGAAAGATGTTGCTTTCTAATTGGTCCCATTGAAATTTGATCGAGATCTGATCAGTAGTTCTTGAAATATCGTCAATAATGCCTATTTTGTGGACTACTTTGACGATGTTCTCGTAAACCCGACTTCAAAAGTTACCTCAAAACTTCTTTCGTTGTGAGCCGATTTTGATGATTATTTTTTTATTTGACTGCGGATTAAAAGCGATGAAGTCGGTTTTTAAAGCGTTGCTTGCGTTTAATTATTGTGAACCAAAAAAGTACACATAAATACACAGTATACATATCGCTCGTAGAAAGCGTTCGGTGACGATGACGTGAGTTCCATGATTTTTGTTCACCCAAAAAGTGCTCAACGCGCCTAAAGAGGTTTTCACTTCAAAAATACTTTTAAGCCTTACCTTAGCAACAATTTTCCCATCATCTCCGATGAGGAACTCCTCCAATCCAAAGACGAGTGGTGATGCATTCCCCAGGTGGAAGATCCTGGATGAAGTGCCTCGAGTCACTCTGAACTCTATTGTCTTCGCCATAAGAACTTTAGTGATCATGTAAACCGACTTCTTGCCTTTAAGATCTGGAACAAAAGGATTTTTTAACAAACGGAAATCCGGACATAATAAAGCAATTTTGCCCAAGCTGAAACGGGGACGGGTCGGACTCGCTTGGTCAATTATAAAATGTTTGTATTAATAATGTCCTACACCTACAGTTAATAGCCGTGCCCTGCGGCTTCGCCCGCTATTATCAATTTTAAAATTAGCACATGTGTTAATCAAAATCAAAATCGTTTATTCACATAGGCCCCAAAGAGGCACTCATGAAAGTTAATGATTCTACTGCCAGATTCGCAAGATTACAGCCATCTCGAGAAGAAACTCGGCGGCGCATTTTTTTTCATTCATTTTTTTTTATCGTTCCTTAACACTAATACATAATTATATAAACCTAGGTATATCTATATTATGTAGTCGCTAGAAAGCGTTAATCCTAGGTATAAGCTATGTACTCTCCAAATTTCATCCAAATCCGTTGTGTTAAAGCGTGAAGAATGAATTTCATCATCACATTCCATCAGGTGAGGTTGTGGTCAAACGCTTGCCTAACGTATATAAAAAAATATACTTGCACACTTACACACAAACTTTCGGATTTATAATATTAGCAGGATTTACTTCAGTGAAAACACTAAATGCAATTAATTTAATCAATATCACTATACGCGATGTATCGCGTCGCCAACTACCACAATGACACAGTTGTTCATTTGCATAAGTCGTCGGTAAACAATAAAATAGGTAATATGTATACAAGTGCATGCCTATTCATAACCTTGAAGATAATGTTATTCTGTTAGTCCAGATTATACGAATAGTCGGTAATGAAGTTATAATGAACTGCCCGTTGGTTTAGTTGGGTGCGCGTTCGCCTTCTAAGCAGGGGTATCGGGTTCGATTCCTAGCGGGAACACAAGTTTTCTCCCCATGGAACATTTGCGTTTCTGGCTCTGGTTGTGATTGTGTGCGTGTGATGTGAATGTTTTCAGCACCCACGACGCAAGTCATCGAATTTAGTGCGGGGTTGTGTGTGTTGACTTTAGTGTAAAAGCGTTTTGGCGAAAGATTATGATATGACTTGACAGAATTCGTCAAATATCTTTTTTTTTATATGACGACCCAGTTGGCGCAATGGACAGGTGTCTGCCCTCTGCGCCGTGGGTCCTGGGTTCGATTCCCGGCAAGATCACAAATTCCTGCTCAAGGGATATTTGTGTTTCTGGTTCTGGGTGTAATGTGTGTGATGAGAATGTTTCCGGCACCCACGATACAAGTCTTTGAACTTAGTGTGGGCTGTGAGTGTTTTTTTTTTATATGGTGACTGGAGATCACCGTCTTGTCTTTAGTGACACACGCATAATTATAACAAATCGATTGACGTAGGAATCATCAAAATCTGCCCACGCGTTTGAGCTCTAGAGAGCCACATAGGAACAAACAAACAAGCTAAACATATTACCCTCTTTTGCGTCGCGAAGCCGGGTAAAAACCGCCGCGAACCAACGGACGTAATTCTAAACACAAAATGGGTGAAGCACCCTACAAAACTACTACAAATTTCGCATGTCATAACGCGAGCTATACGCACACAAGAACAGCCTTCCGACAATCGGCGCCAATTCATCTAGTAACAATTTAATTGTCGGTGACGGTTTGCAGCGGTACACACACACACGGATATATTTTGCATGCTTCATGACCGGAGATTACGTCGGTATTTCTTTGAAGTCCGTGCGCGAACCCAGCAGGTTAGTAAACAAATCCTTAAAATACCTTTGTTGTTCATATCTAAGTAGATATTGCCAGCGAGATCCTTCCCCTTAGGCACTGCGTGGTTGTTGAAATTCACCATGATGACTCTCACTTTGTTCTTGATTGATTCATCTTGCAGTGTGATCTGAAAGAAAAAATATTGTTTAAGACGTTATGCAAAATTTTCGGGCCTCAAAGAAATAGTAGTATTCAGTACCGACAAAAGATAAGGATTTCACATTTGGGTCTATAATACTAGCTGTACTTGGCATGGTTGCAATGCCACGATTAGAAAGTGTTTTACCTCTTTCACGTTTATGGTCACCTAGTACTTTAATACTATACTAAAACTTATTGAATATTGGTTAAATCGCGATCAAAAAATAGGGGGTGGAGGGTGAAAAATACTTTTGTAAGAAAGTAGATATAGTGACATAACTTCATAGTTTGACATATAGTCTCCCGAAGATTTTTGTAGATATTAATATTACTCAGGTCGAGTGTATTTTTTTTTTTTTTTTAATTTCGATATCGGCTCACGTGGAGAGAGGTAATGAGGTAACACACATAAAAAAAAATACACTCGACCTGAGTACTTACCTCCTCCTTTTTTAGGAAGTCGGTAAAAAATACAGTCGACTTGAGTACCTCCTTTTTTGGGAAGTCGGTAAAAATGTCTTTCATCGCATGCGCTGCGGAAAGTACTGATGATAGAACAAAATATGTTAACAATATTATAGAACACTAGCTGCGCCCCGCGGTTTCACCCGCGTTGATAATGATGAAAAGTGATGATGATGAAAAATAGATGTTGGCCGATTCTCATAGATACCGGATAAGCACAAAAAATTTCATCAAAATCGGTCAAGCCGTTTCGGAGGAGTATAGCAACGAAAACTGTGACACGAGAATTTTATATATTAGATAATATTAATATCTACAAAAATCTTCGCGAGACTATATGTCAAACTATGAAGTTATGTCACTGTATCTACTTTCTTACAAAAGTATTTTTCAAAAAAAAAAAATCGAAATCAAAAAAAAAATCGAAATCAAAAAAAAAATCGAAAAAGTTATGATACCTCATAACTTTTCTCCACGTGAGCCGATTTCGAATTTTTTTTACACACATAAAAAAAATTACAGTCGACTTTAGTACCTCCTCCTTTTTTGGGAAGTCGGTAAAAAATACAAATCTTTCCTCTTTATAATATTAGTGTACATGTAGAAGTATATATATTATATGTATGCATACATGTATACTCGTACTTGAGGATATAATAAAAATTAATGTTATCCAGAAAATATAATAAGGAAGTTTTCTCGACACAATTATTTTTCAAAGTTGTGTATTTTGAAACTCGAATATTGAAAGAATTGAAATGGCAAAAAATAAATAAAAAATAATTATAAAGAAAAACAAAGCCATTAAGTACTATTTATTTGTTATACAAGTTTAATATCATTAAGCAATAATAATATTATGAATAAATTATATTTAAAATCTTGAAAAGGAACTTTTAACTTGGACTTAAAAGGACTTAAAAAACTGCGTGTATTGGACTTAAAAAAAATATAAGGAATAATACGTTTCTCAGAAAAAGTATCCGATTTATGTCGGAGGAAAAAAGGCGGAACAAACAATAAAAAAAAACTCGAATATAGTTCTAAAATGCCTACCTATAGTATTAGCTCAAGGTAAGTAGACTATTTACAATCATTTCCATAAATAACGTGTTACGTGATATTGGGCACGATTTCCTATATGCCTCTATAATCCAAATTGTCAACCGTATCAAACCAATCTCTTTATGCATCATAGCAATAATGTACAAAACAATAAGTATTAATACCTATTACACTGTGCTTAAGTTCAGAATGGAGATAAGCAAGAACGTTTGCTTTATGGTATAACTAGCCATGCCCCGCGGCATCGCCCGCTATTATCAAGTAAAAAAGTAGCCTATGTGTTAATCCTAGGTATAATCTATGTACATTCCAAATTTCATCCAAATCCGTTCAGCCATTAAAGCGTGAAGAGGGAACAAACATACTTACACACTTGCACACTAACACACAAACTTTCGGATTTATAACATTAGTAGGATTATTGATTGTATTGATTTTGTATAATTTTCCAAAACCTGTGAATCTTGGAGTGTGTAATAATGGTGGATTATTAACCGTTAATACTTAGTAAACATGCATACTCGTAAGTGTAGGCAAATGATACCAAGTTGAAATACGTGATTTTCGCCTTCGCTCCGAAACTCCTATAGAAATTCTAGTAAAGTTTCTACCACTTTACTAGGACATGACTTAACTATGACTGGACGTTGACTCTTTAACTTGACTTTGACTGTGAATTGTGACTAGGACTTTTAATATGAAATACACTTGAAATATATTTTACTTGACACTGGCTAAATGCACAAGATTGCGAAAAAAAACATTTGTATTTGATTCGGAATTCACTGTTGATGTAAATAAATAGGTCAATGTAAATCACGTGGCTGTCCATGATTGTTATTCGCTGCATCCAGTGTGCAGATGCACAACAGCTTCAATAAAACCGTCATAATTATAGAAACAGTATACTGTTTCTTCGACTTGTACCTACTTTTATATATATACATACTAGCTGCGCTCCGCGGCTTCGCCCGCTATATATTATCAAGTTAAAAAGTAGCCTATGTGTAAATCCTAGGTATAAGCTATGTACATTTCAAGATTCATCCAAATCCGTTCAGCCGTTAAAGCTTTTCACGCTTTAACGGCTGTTCGGATTTGGAATGAACATAGCTTATACCTAGAATTAACACATAGGCTACTTTTTAACTTGATAATAGCGGGGAAAGCAGCGGGGCACGGCTAGTACAGTATAAATGGGTAAACTTAAAAGATTCTTAGGTGACATCTACATCTAAACCTAACTGCCAAATTTCAGGTGGTGTTTGAGATTATAAGGTGCATGAGATGAGTCAGTAAATCTCACTGTAGAAATTTATCCTACTAATCCTACTAATATTATAAATCCGAAAGTTTGTGTGTAAGTGTGTGTGTAAATGTGTAAGTATGTTAGATCATTCATCTTCACGCTTTAACGGCTGAACGGATTTGGATGAAATTTTGAATGTACATTGATTATATCTAGGATTAACACAGCTACTTTTTAACTTGATAATAGCGGGCGGAACCGCAGGGCACGCTAGTGTTTGTATATGTAGTAAATATAACTTCAGACTCACTTATCAGCGATTTCCCAGAGTAGGTAGTAAATACTAGACAAATAATTACACTATGAATCATTATACTGAGAAGTTTCTAGATAATAATATGTCTATGCATGGTAGTAAATATTTACTGGAAGAGTGGAAGATTAATACTAAATGTCAATACTAGGAATCTAGATCACACAAATAGAATTGATTATATTTTAGCAAAATAGCCATGTAACATTAACACTTTCACACTCACAGCCTCGCAATCAAAATCAAAATCGTTTATTCACATGGGCCCCAAAGAGGCACTCATGAAAGTTAATGAATCTATTGCCAGATTCGGAAAATTACAGCCATCTCGAGAAGAACCTGGCAAGAAACTCGGCGGCGCATTTTTTTCATTTTTTTTTTTTTTAAAAACAATAATTTCAAAGACTTATATCATAGGCGCTGGCAACATTAACGGTATAATCTGGGTGTCTTCAAGTCTAGAGTGAATAGGTACCTTCTAGGCAATCATGTTCCATCTTTGGCCGCTTCGTCACTTTCCATCAGGTGAGATAGCGGTCAAATGCTTTACTATCGAGTATAAAAAAAAAAAAACACAGAACCAGAAACACAAATTTCCCTTGGGGAGAAAATTCATGTTCCCAACGGAAATCGAACCAGGTGTCGGTGATTAGAAAGCAGATAAAGAGGTAATAATAAAGTTTGTTTGCAATATCTTGAACTAATTAAAATCTGAAATCTGATTGAAAAATTTTTTTTTCAGTATTAGATAGCTGGAATGTGTGTGACTGTCGTAGCCTATGTTTTATTTGGATAAAAGATAGTTTTCAGTGCGTCACGTCACAATGTTATAAGAAAAGTCAGAAAAAAAATTAGCTAATTGTGTGTTTGGGTATATTTCCAATCGCCCACACATAGATTACCACTAGGTGGCAATTGGGAATAAAATTCACAGTTGCTGCTGGGTGGCGACTGGTAAGTTATTCAAATCGCTATACACTGCTGCATGGATGCGGTCAACAGCAGTAAAACTTACATTTCCTTTTTTTTGTGCTAAATAGGCAAACATTTGACCACTTTCTCACCTGTTGGAAAGTGATGATACGGTCGAAGATGTGACATGTTTGTCTAGAAGATACCTATTCACTCTTGATTTGAAGACTCTCAGATTATACCCCTCGGGGAACAATGATGCAGGCAATGAGTTTCCTCTTATCTGCTTCGCATAAGAATGATGCTCTTAGACATATTAATATCTATAAAAATAAATATAAGACAGTTTAATTTATAAGATGTCCGGAATGGTTTAAATTCTATAGGATTTATGCAGAGCAGCTTCTGGAATCTTGGAGTGAAGCAGTAAGTAAGAATATAAAAAACTACAAACAGATTGCAGTAATAACAATTTGTTTTTTTGTGCTAGAAAGGCAAGCATTTGACTGCTATCTCACCTAATAGAAAGTGACGATGCGGCCGAAGATGGAACATGCTTGCCTAGAAGGTACCTATTCACTCTAGAATTGAAGACACCCAGATTGTACTGTTCAGGGAACAAAGACCCAGAGGCAATGTGTTCCATCCTATATACACCTAAATATGTATAACTAGCCTTGCCCCACGGCTTCACTTGAGTTGATCAAGTTAAAAAGTAGCCTATGTGTTAATCTTAGGTAAAAGCTATGTACATTTCAATTTTCAAATCCATTTAGCCGTTACAGAGTGAAGAGACAACAAACATACTTATACACAAACTTTCAGATTTATAATATTAGTATGATGTATGGATATACCTTGACAATACTGAGGTACATATGAATGTGCAATGTGTTTAGGTTTCTACAAAGATAAATTAAGTTCTAGAATAAATAAATCCTTTCATAGGAGGCTTCTCTTTATCATTGTCAATGACTTTAATGAGGGTGAAGCGGGGCTAAATCAGATTACATTTCATCATGGATTATTGCAGTATGAATCATTACATATTATATGAACTTTCAAATTAAAATTAAAACGGGAATTAGCGGAACGGGAATTAGAGACCCATTGTCGAGTCACGCTAGTTCCGTTTTAATTTTAATTCAATAGTTCAAATTATGCGTGAGTTTTATGAACTTTATATTATGCTTAAGTATTAGCTGCTACAACTACCTGTACAAAAATAAATTTGCACATGTGGAACATCCTCTCCATCGTTTGTCGGTCATTTTCCAGACAGGGACAGGTCAAGGTCAAACTAAAACGGATTAGCCTGCTTCGGCTGACTAACAACTGGTGAAACTGTTACGAAACAACTCTATATTACGTATAAATTTTTTAATGAACTTACTTTTACGCTCTCGTGAGGAAACTTGAAGTCATTGTCTTGAAAATCGTCCCGCTCCAACCATTTAACATATTCTGGGTTTGATTTCTCTCTGTTAACATTTTTGCTTAACTCGCCAAGTGGCGTGAACATTTTCCCGTTCGTTTCCTTTTCATTCTGTACGAAAAGAGACGTAACTTTGTACAAATCTGCCTCTGTAATATGAGGGATGCAAACTAGCTGGCTGCTACCGATTTCAATCTCAATTTCATCTCTGATAAATGGCCACGCGTCCTCCAATTTTAACGACTTCAGGGACTCTAAACTCACATCCTTGCGGATCTCATGAGAGTACAGAGATTTTACGACTACTTTCAGCTTTTTCAGCATTTTGAAGTCTCGATTTCACAACAAAAACAAACGTTCGCACCACACAGCTGTCAAATGTATACTAACTTTTTTTTAATTTAAAACTCCTATTTAATTACGTAGAGCGGGATGGAGAACGATCAATACTGTTAAATTGTGCAAGAAAGAAAGAGACATTTCACGGACGGCAGTGTTACCATACAGTTTTTTATCTTTACCCGGAAAATTACTTGTTTTTTTGTGGTAACAAGAAACTTTTGCTTCTACAGCAGGTGATTCCGCTTATTTAGTGGTAGATGTTGAGGGCACTAAACTATATTCATTTTTGAAGTGCAAGTCGCATTGAAGTGATGGTCATTAATAACGTGGCTTGTATGCAATAAAATTAGTGACGTTTCATTATGCTTGCTTGCATGTCTTATGGACTAGAAAGCAATCTTCCTTGAATTCATATTATGAAGGCGGAGGATAGCCGGGCGCGAGCGTATCGGTTTTTGTTTGGTAGATATCGACATACTTATTTAAACAGCAACTTATTTTTCTTGTTAGTAAACTTTAAATGAAAGGCACGTCGAGGAAAGGTCTAAGTAAGTTATGCTTATTCTCAGTTAGCTCAACGTAGTCATAGGTAAGCATTGCAGGGAATAATTTCGCCAGTGTAATGGACATTTTAATAATTTATTGTATAATCAATTAATATTTCTATAAATAAAGCTTGTTACGCATGATGAATAATTATTAATCATGCGTAACATGGCTAAAATTATGATAATGTAAATAATATAAGTACAGTATAGTAAGTGGGTAAATTCACAGATGATTTAACGTTAGATCACGTCCTTGAGTAATATAAGTAAGACAGATAATGCAAGAAAGATGTAAAAAATTCAGGAGTGCAATCACTTGTTTTTGGACTTTTTTTTGGATATTCATGTTTTCAAAGATATCATAGGAAGGCTAATGACCAAATCAGTAAAGGCCGATTTATCAAAAGGCCAAACCTAAATCTTGGTTTTTAATAGTACCTAAATTGATCTGAGAAATTCTGCTGGTGCTCCAAATAATAATACCAACCTAAAGTAATAAGCTCGTAACATTTATTTGTAATATTTGTCAAATTAGAGATTTAGTTTCGCTAGATCAATTAATTATTTGTGTCACGTCAATATTGACCACTCTATTAGCGTAATCTCAGCTCTCTGCTCCATAAGTCTTAGGTTTGATTGCCAACAAGGGCATAATTTCTCTATAGTTCTGGGTTTGATAGTATGTGACGTGAAGTTTTTTTTACGCGCTGAGTGACTGTCCTATATATATCCAGACTGGATTTATCTGTATCTAAATTATCACTTATTTTATTTATTTATTTTCTTCTGTGTGCATAATTACATCGCTTATATTTTATTTTATTTTTATGTTTATTTATATTATACATTTTGGTATGTATTATTATATTTTATTAAATTATAAGCAGCGATATATATGTATGTAATCATTTGTGTCTATATGTATTTTTTAAACATAATTATGTCATGTTCTATTGATTATTTTAACTAATCATCCTACATTATTTTGTCTCTCTTTTTTTATGTTGAATAGGCAAGCATTGACCACTATCTCACCTGATGGAAATTGGTGATGCGGCCGAAGATGTGAGATGCTTGCCTAGAAGATACCTATTCACTCGAGACTTGAAGACTCCCAGATTATACCGTTCGGGGAACAAAGACGCAGGCAATGAGTTCCACTCCTTTGCTGTACGGATGATGAACGTAGAAGCAAAACGCTTTGAGCGAACTGGAGGTAAGTCGACTATAAATGATATCTCTCTCCCTCTCTATACCTTTTTGATGCACGCCTACACCCCTCTTCTCGTCTAAAATATTACGTCGTTATTAAACATTACCGTTACCTATTCGTGAAAATTTATTTCTTTGAATTACGTGACACAATTAGGTTGTAAAGAAACAATCATGACGAATACGTAGATCATGGCATCACTTACACGTCACGCTTTAGTCACGCGTTCCCCACGCGACCGCACCATCGAGTTACGTTTGTCTGCATGTGGACTGCACGAGTACATCCTAATGGTCAATGGACGTTGTTGTTTGGGACCTACTGCTATTTCTAATCACTTATCCGCGTTGAAACATTTTTTGCCATTAGTCTCAAGCAATGTGACGCGGATGACCTTTATCATGTCAAGTGACTTGAATAGTGATCATCATGCTATGTTTAGCTGGTGTATCTTAACTTAAAAATACAACGAAAAAATTATGATTGATACCACTATGTTTGATAAGTATTATACCACTACGTTTGATACCAATTCCTAAATAAACTTTATTTAAGAAATGGTATTTATTAATCCTACTAATATTATAAATCCCAAAGTTTGTTTGTAAGTGTGTGTGTAAGTATGTAAGCATGTTTGTTCCCTCTTCACGCTTTATCAGCTGAACTGATTTGGATGAAATTTGGAATGTACATAGATTATACCTAGGATTAACACAGGCTACTATACTTTTAAACCTGATAATAGCGGGCGAAGCCACGGGATATGGCTAGTTTATAATATTAGTGTATTTATAATAGTGCGGAACAGCTGCAAAAACTTTTGAGTCATTGTTAAATATTTATTAACTACACTGTTTAAAGTAACTACAAATTAACATGATATTGTTATTGATAATCGCTTAATAACTTATATTAAATTTACTGGGCAAAGTATAAATAAACTAACAGTTCCAGAGATCATATCTAATCGTATCAAAACTAAACTTCGGCCCCTCGAACGAATTTGTCAAACGAGTAAGTAGCAAAATTTAAAAAAAATTGCGGAGAGGAGAACTTCTCTATTTTGAAGAAAGATCTCTACTTTTTAAAGAGTTGTACGGTTGGTAAATGAAACGAAGTCTCTCGCACTATTCAGATTCTCGCCAATTTTTTACGTTAAGTATGATGTAACTCGGCAAATATTGCGAAATGTTTATAGATATCGACTTCCCCGGTGCTCGTCCTATCTCTGAATCATAGTCGGCTGCCATTGAAATTGACTACGCAAACGGAAAGTATTATAGCGATATGTACGTACTACTTGATAAACTTATTGATCTCTTTGGTAGACATGTCTAGAACTCTGGAAGTAGCGTTAAACTATCTATGTGATCGTTAAACAAACCGAGACAAGGTTTTTCATGTATAAATTCAGGCGTTAAGTACCTACTACTTGATAAACTTAATGATCTATTAAATAGACATGTCTAGAACTCTAGAAGTACCGGTTAACTACATAAGTACATAATTGTCTATTTATTACTTAACAGTTGTGCTCTGCGGTTTTGTCCGTGTTACTGATGATGATGATGAATCAGGATATAAAGTAGGTAACATTATTCCTGCAACATGAATTAAACTATCTCGTAATCGATTTCAAAGTAATTTGATGTCCGTGGTTACGAAATATTTAAATTCATGATTCATCGCCGTTAATCGTGGTAGAGTAACAAACAGACACATTACGTAGACAAAGTAACTTTCTGATTTGTATGTGTGATGTGAAATGTATATGTACTGTGTATATCTACTTTAGCTGTAATAATCATGCATATTTTTTTGCATAGAAAGTAAGTCTATACTTCATACATGGTGTAAATCGTCATGAAAAAAACAAAACAATAAATAATTTATATTTGAGTCTAAATAACTGTCATGTAGGTTATTAAAATCATAAATAAAAATAATTAATTAATATAAGTACTTATTTTTTGTACAACCTTTATAGCTCCCGGTAGGGAGTATATATTATTTTTTGCAGTTATATATAATAGTTACAGAGCTCTGTATGACGATTAATCAGAATTATTATGCCCTTTTTCGAGATAGGATTACGAAGATCTAGCACAAGTCGTGCGTGATCTCATGCATTTATTTGATTTAGTTTTGAAAAAAATTATATCAATGATTTATGAAAATAATTTATTTGCGTACTCTTTTATTTGACCCACTGTTCGCCACATTGACATATGATATTTGATCGAAGGCAGCGAGATCTCTAAGTTAACTTGTGAGTTCCGCACTTTATCCGTCTGTCCGACTTATCTAATATTTATGGATAAATTGCTAGGGTAAGAGATAACGAGACCCAACTTATCTCTTGCCATATATAGACATAATATCCCTTAAAAAATATTCTATATAATATGACGGGTCTTAAGGTAACTAAGTAGGTACTTGCCAACGCAGAATCCCAGTTAACTAGGACAGCTACAACTTTCTGACGTATTGGTAATAATATTTTGGTTGTTGGTAAAAGGTGGTAAGCATGCGCTAACAGATCTAAAATACATAAAAATATAAAGTACTATGAACAAGAATTCGAGTATTCATTAATCACAAATAGACAGGAAATTCGTATAGTGGCAACATTATAAACTCACCATTATCTCAGTTTCGCCGCGAAAGTTAAATGTTGCGTTGTCTAAATTTTGATATTTTCCATAATTTGTATAGTTTGAGTTTCTTCACGTGTTAATAATTAATTATAGTAGAGTATTAACTTAATACTAATTAAACGTGCACGAGTGTAGGCAAATCATACAAAGTTGAAAAACGCGATCTTCGCTTTCGTTCCAAAACTCCTATAGAAAGTTCTAATAAAGTTTCTACCGATGTATTGTCATTCATGTTCATGTCGGTCATGAATTTTCCTTGATTTTGACCGTTACTAGGACTTCTATTATGAAATATGTTAATACACTTGAAATATATTATTACTTATAACTGGCTTATAAATGCTAGAGCAAAAATAAAAAAAATATATTTCAACGCTAAATAAAAAAAAATGCTTTGTCAAATTGTATTATTTTTCAAACCTTTCGTTTCTTCGAGAGTTCATGTGTAATCATTGTGGATTATTAACTGTTAATAGTTCGTGAACGTGCATGAGTAAAAAAAGACAATTTTATTTTTGGTCCAAAATTCCAGTCCAGTCCTTGTAAAATTTCTACCACATGCATTACTATGTTTTCTGATCACTCGACCTAAATATTTCCTTTCATAATATGAAATTATTCGAACACAGATAAATTTCTCCATTCTGTAAAAAAACATAAGTTCAAACAGGTACATGGTACACAGCGAAACAAATTATAATATGAACTGTACTGCCCGTTGGCTTAGGTGTGCGTTCGCTTTCCTATATCCGTCATCGAGTTCGATTCTCTACGGAACCACAAGTTTTTTCCCCAGAGAAATATTTGTTTCTACTGGGTGTGATGTCAATGTTTACCCACGACATAAGCCATTGAACTTTGTGTGGGTTGTGAATGTGGAAGCGTTTACATATAATACCGATAGGTATCGTCGATTTTGCTGATGACATGTACTTCTATTCCATTTATTTCTAAACAATAATAATAATGATATATTATTTTATAATGGAGTTTAACACGATTTAATAATTACGGCTTTACCGAGTAGATAATGCAGATAAGGTTAGGTTCCTTTATTAGGTGCCAGCAGGTAACAAAAAAGAACTATCATCATCGTTGAGTTTTGCCGCGAAAGTGAAAAAATGGCGATGATAATTTTGTATAATTTTCCAATACCTGTGATTCTTCTAATGTTAATGTGTAATAATGGTGGATTATTAACCGTTAATACTTAGTAAACGAGCGTAAGTGTAGGCAAATCATACAAAGTTGAAAATCATGATTTTCAACTTCGCTCTAAAACTCCAATAGAAGTTCTAGTAGAATCTCTACCACTTTACTAGATCACGGCTTGTCTATGACTAGCTACTTGACTTTGACTAGGGCTTCTGTTATGAAATATAGAATTTGTTTAATATTTCGACTGAAGGACTATGCATCCATGGTCATGAAATGATTTTAAAAAAATCATAATCGTTAGATATAAATCTAGCTCAAATATGTATAAGGACATAAGCTTGAAATGAAGTAAGAACATTATTTAGCAATAATCATTTTATAATTATTCAGAAAAAATATTTATACATAAGTTATAGATACAGATTATAAATCATACAGACAACTTGATTATAGTATATTTATGTATGTACTTAAATTGAAAATAATGAGCTATAATTTTATACATGTTCTACTTGTAAATTGGTTCTGGAATGTAATGTAATAATAAAATGGACTAAAAGATGTTTAAGATTTTATAGAAAATAAAATTATATAATAGTAATTAAATCTAAAAGCAGTTAGAATACACTTGTCCTGAGACAGTAATTTGTTTTATATAATTCATAAGATAAACTTGATAGTCCTAGCACAAAATAAATATAAATAGTGCGTGTATGTACTATATTGATAAATTTATTATAAAGCTTTTGAAGCTTTTTGTATGGAAGCATCTATGTGTGCACAACATTTGCTACGCGTGTTTTTAGACATTCTGGGGATAATCAGTTAGTACTATTATCCAGTATTTATTATTAGTTTGTGATGCTATTAGTGGAGTGGACCTAAAGTATATTTATTTTGTGCTCACATCTAATTATTATACCTAAGTATTATAATATATAAGTAGTTTATTACTGCAATATACTTTTCAAACTGATTAGTTTGAAAAGTATATAGGATTTTTCCAGTCCTTCCAAAGTTCAAAAATATATCGACTTATTTACAAAAGCTAATAATTACAGAAAAAATTGCTTTTCAAGCTAAGCCTCAACTTAAAAGCATGTGCATAATGCTTGTAAGTAATAATTATCTTATAATACATGAGTTTTACGTTGACAGCTACAACAGTCATTATGTTAACATAAACATCAACATTTCCATGAATATTTCCGGCACCCACGGCACAAGTCATCGAACTTAGTGTGGAGTTGTGATTACTTCCGGAAAAGATTTTTTTATTCCATACATTCTTAAGGGCTGAACTCTACCAGTTCCCTTAGTTCTCAGTAGTCTTAGTAACAGTAACAGTACAATGTTACAGCTGCTACAGGTTTGGCCATATAAGTCCCAGTGTCAGTCTAAACTTCGATGCTATAAGTGTTCACAAGATCACAATGGAGAGAGTTGTAGAGAGGATGTTTCTAAGATCTACTGTCTCTTCTGTTCAGGTAATCACTCTGCCATCAACAGGTGCTGTCCCGAGCAAGACCGTCAAGAGATCAATCAAGTTAGCTATTTATGTTTTGTTCAGTTTTGTTTTAAATGTTTAACATTTTGATTTTATTTAGGAAAAGAAATGTATGAGATTCATTTATAGACTAGGATAGGATATAATAGAGATAGAAAGATAATGCTCAACAATTAAAATGAGTTCTTCCAAAATCAGCATTTGTATTTTTGGTAGTTAGTGTTTGTGTACAGTATATATCCAGTATCAGTGATACAATTCTTCCAACTTGGTGTGGACTATGAAATAATTTGTAGAGGCCCCACTATGCTAAGACTGTTGGAGCTGACATCTGACATTCATTAAAAGCTTTTTTTACATAAAATGCTATTCAGGCAAGTTTTAGTGCTCCATCTATTCCTTATTTCTTGTGAACACTTGGTGTGGTTGATTGGAATACAGAGGATGCCGACATGAGATTCTCGATATATTGTCCTAAGACTTGGTTTTCTGAGCGCAGTTTTAGATTTTCCTCTTTTACTGAGTCCACTCTTTGGGAGAGATCTGAAACACACAATCAAAAATTGTCATTGGTTAATACAAAATGAGTATGAAGAAATAGTAGACTATGAGAGGGAAATATTGCTCCTCTCCAGTATTATTGCAGTTCCGTGTAACAACAAAAAAACACATTCACAGCCTCCACACTAAGTTCAAAGACTTGTGTCGTCACAATCACTCCCAGAACCAGAAAGTCCCTTGGGAAGGAAAATTAAACCTAAGACCTATGTCGTCATAAAACAATTTCTTAATGTTTAGTCTGTACAGGGTTGCATTTTTAGATGGAAATATATCGCTTAATCAGAAACTGAAAAATTTGTAAATTCATGTAAGCCACAATTGAGAAAAAATAATGCATTTAATCTCTTACAAGAGGATGAAATTAAACCAATTGCAAAATTATGATACCTTGTTTTAATACACTAAAAAAGGAATGTTAATATCCTACTAATATTATAAATCCGAAAGTTTGTGTGCTAGTGTGTGTGTAAGTATGTTTGTTCCCTCTTCACGCTGAAGGATTTGGATGAAATTTGGAATGTACATAGATTATACCTAGGATTGACACATAGGCTACTTGATAATAGCGGGTGAAGCCATGGGCCACGGCTAGTTGAAAATAAAAGGATATGGCAGAAAATGTTTAGGCCTTATTAATATATGCTAGAGCATTCCAACATTCAACATTCCTAAAAATCAACTACAGTTCAATCACTGAAACAGTTATGCAGGAGGATGTAAAACCCCACTCTCTCACTATAACGAGTTTGGGTAAGTCCTTGAGGGCCAGTCATTCTAGTATGTATACAATCTTCAACCATCATCAAATGAGATTTAAAAAATTAGAAACTTTTTAGTCAGTACATCACCTTTGTTAAGAAATTCAATAGGTGTTGGCCTCGCTAGCAGCCTATTGTTTTCGTTTCCGTATACAAAAAGTTTCTACTCAAAGAGGTATCACTCACCATCCAATGTATTTTGTAACTCCAGAACCTGAGATATAAGGCGTGCTTTTTCTTCCTGCTCGTCAATGCCAGAATCAGGCTCGAAGCTAGGTGGCCCGTTCAATCCAGGGCTTGAAGATCCACCAGTGTAGGAGCTGGGCAATGAATCCATCGAACGACCATGGTCCAACCGATTGTTGTCGAGATCGTCGTTGATTATGACCTGTGGATCGTCGTCTGCCAATGGAATGTTATCATCGTTGCACTTTTGCATCATTGACGACATGTAATTTGTAGTGATTTGGAGAAAACTATGAGAAATAGGTCAAGAAATCGATTTCTTTTTGTTTGATTTTTTAAAATTATTTTGACAGATACTAGCGTTTACAAAGAAATCATTGGATGACAGACAGTGATGTGCACATAGTACTGCTTCTCCCTACCACCGCACCGGGATTAAAACTATTTGTCTGTATTGGGTCATAATAAATTCAAATTGAATGTTTTAGCGATATTGTATGATGTCTATAATGCAGAAATTGATGCTACAATAAACTTCTGTTTTTTTGCGTAGTGAGTAGTAGAGTCTGAGCCTGACTCTGTATTCTGTGTTGTTTATCGTCTCGGATGATATATTATGTGGTTGTATGCATCGAAGGGTAGGTATATTATTTCGATAGTTGTATGCAACCGTAATCTAACATAGTCCTAGTATTTCGTAGAAACTACTTATAACCCGTTGTCAATGCAACTTTCTCCGTAAATACATACATGTTTGACATGACAGCTGACTGCCTGACGGGAAGATTTATATTAGACCGGGCCGTGTCCGGGCCGGGCCGAGGCCAGGGCGGGCCGGAGCGGAGCACTTCCGTGCTACACGATTATTTTACACCGAGTGTTAACCGGGTTATAAATCGCCACGGTCGCTTCAGCATATTTATTTACATATTTAAATTTTTTTATTTTGAATTTTCTTTACTGGAGATGGCTGCTATTGCGATAGCTATTGATGCTTACTAGGAATCTGGACATTTATATAATCTAATGACTAAATTTGTCAGGTCAAGTCAATAATGACGTCACAGATATTTTGTATGGCGCAAATTTATGCGCACTTAACAAAAAAGATGGTGGCATCAGGCCTATAGCGGTAGGCACCACATATCGCCGCCTCGCGGCTAAAATCGGTTGTAAGAAAATGTTTGTTTCTTTAAGCAATCTTTTTCAGCCTATACAGCTTGGTTTTGGTTCGCGGGGCGGATGTGAGGCTGCTGTCCATTCCCTTAGAACATTTTTAAATCAAAATTGTGGAGAGGTGTTGCTAAAGGTGGATGTTAAGAATGCTTTTAATTCTGTTGATAGAGGCACCCTTCTGACCCAGGTGAAAGATAAAATTCCAGAGTTACATAATTTTATTTGGCAATGCTATGGCAAACCATCAAAATTAATTTACAAAAACGATGTTCTTTTGTCTTCCGTTGGCTGTCAGCAGGGTGACCCGAGCGGCCCAGCAATTTTTTCTTTAGCTGTCAATCCAATAATTCAACGTCTCCAATCCAAACTAAATGTTTGGTATTTGGATGACGGAACTCTGGGAGGTGATGTGAATCCTGTCTTAAGTGATTTAAAATTAATAATTGATGAATTTCAAAAGATTGGGCTTGAACTAAATTTTTCGAAATGCGAACTTTTTGTTTGCGATAACTGTTCAGACAAATTATCGGTTTTACAAAAATTTAACTCATTGGCTTACAATATAAAACTAGTAGACAAGTGTTCACTTGGCCTTTTGGGTTCGCCGATATTAGATGAATCAATTTCTCCTTTTGTAGAAGAAAAAATTCAAAATTTTAAAAATTCTTCCGACAATTTGCTCAAAATTAACACTCATATGGCTTTTACAATTATTAGATTCTGTCTTTTTGTCCCAAAATTTACGTATTCTTTAAGATGTTGTCCGCTATGGAAACATGGCGCGCTCCTCGAGAGCATGGACAATATCGTAAAGAATACTCTTATATCGGTTTTGAATATTGACATAGATGACAGGGCTTGGTCGCAAGCTTCTTTACCTGTAAGACTAGGAGGCTTAGGTATACGTAAAATTTCTAGTGTTGCGTTACCGGCTTTCTTGTCCTCTGTTCATGGTACTTCTAAATTAGTCGAAAAAATACTTTCACATAGTTTGGGTTCTTTAGAAATAGCAAACCTGACTGAGGCCAGAAGCGCCTGGGAGATGGCATGCCCAAATACCGGGCTCCCAGTGAGGTTATCCTCACAGAGACTGTGGGCTCGGCCGCTCTGTGAACTAGCACGGAAACATCTTTTAGATACGTGTCCTAGCGTCACAGAGCGTGCTCGACTTCTAGCAGTTTCTGTATGGGAGTCAGGGCTTTGGTTGCAGGCCATTCCCTCTTTTAATACTGGTACACTTATAGATCCATCTGCTTTCCGTCTCGCTACATGCTTACGTTTGGGTGCAAGGTGCTATGTTGCCCATAGCTGTTAGTGTGGTACTGCTGTTGACCAGCTCGGTCACCACGGCCTCTCGTGCCAGAAAAGTGCTGGCCGAATTTCCCGCCACGCCAGCCTCAACGATATCATCCGCCGGGCTTTTACCAGTGCCAACGTTCCAGCCATTCTCGAACCGAATGGTCTGATGCGTGACGATGGTAAAAGACCCGACGGCATGACTTTAATTCCATGGAAGATGGGACGGCCTTTAGTATGGGATGCAACTTGTGTCGATACTTTAGCTCCGTCACATCTTCCTGAAACACAGAATGGGGTTGGCGTCGCGGCAACTTCGGCAGAGCAGCGTAAACGGCGCAAATATGGAAACCTTGGCAGTGGTTACATATTTGAGCCGTTTGGTGTTGAGACACTGGGTCCGTGGGGACCGAGAGCTCATTCTATTTTCAAAATTCTATCAGAGCGCCTGGTTGAAGCGACGCGTGATCAAAATGCTGGCACTTATTTGGCTCAACGTATTAGCATTGCAATTCAGAGAGGCAATGCCGCCAGCATGATGGGAACGCTACCCACTGGTAGTGGGCTTGAGCACTTGAGTTACCTATAAGCTCGATGTCTTGTAGGTAACTTTAGTTCTTTGCTGTACATAGTTTTAGTTCAGTTTTAGTTTTTTTTAAATATAGGCAATTGGCCCGTAGTTAGTACAGGAAAAAAAAAAATATTGGGATCGCGAACAGACTTCTTGCCTGTTAAAAGGTCAATTTGCGACATGTCATAAAGCATAGGATATTTTCGGACATGTTCGATTAATTTTTCACCATCCATTATCCACAAAAGTAATGCATCAAAAGAATCTTTTGTTTACGTATCACAAATTTGTGGCCAAACAGAGCTTGAAACAAAAAGAACGTGCGTGGTCCCTCACTAAACATTCGTCGCTCACTGCCCGTACGCAGCACGGAAGAGTGTTCATATTACGACGGAGCGTGGAGGGGACGGGGCGGGAACGTGCAACAACCAATTTTTAATATAAACTGCTTCATACGCAATGTATGTAACATTTCAAATCCGTGCCCCGTCCGGGCCACGTACACGGCACGCCCCAGTCTAATATAAATCTACCCTAAGCTGACAGACGCGAAACGAAAAAATTGCAGGGAATGTTTTGGTATTTGGTGTAATAATTTAACCTGCAGTTTAGTTTTTGAAGCGTGCTATTTAGCCTTTTGCCGATGTGAAATGGCTTTATCACTAAGGAAAACTACAACTGATATACTAGCTGTTTCGAAATGGTTCATGAGAAGAGGTTAGAATACCAAAGTAATTGGTTATTTTTAATCGTTTCCGTTATATTAGGGGAATTATAATGGGTTCAAATTATGTTTTTAGACTGTCGCGCTTTATCTACTCTACCAGAAAAGGCTGAAGTTGCCCAGGATGTCGCAGTAAATAAGGAAGTATCTACCCGATCTTCTGGACGAAGACCAAAGACTAACCCGCTCTTGGAGTATAGACACGCCTTCCCCGAGTTTCTTCCAGACCCTAACCCTAAATGGAGGAACAGCCTCCGTGAGAAATTAGAGAGAGCTGACATGCTGAAGAGAAGGAGTCAAATAGATATTCCAGAGTTTTACGTCGGTATGTATGGCAAACTCAATCTCCTTGGCATATTATTATCTAATTTTAACTTTGACACTTACATCGAAGCCATAGTAAAAAATAAACAATAAAACCTGACTGCTTTAAAAATGCCAAGGTAGGTAGTGTATGCGTTGGGTGCTGGTTAAGGTTAGGTTGGTTCTAGGCAATCATGTAACATCTTCGGCCGCATCTTCACTTTCCATCAGGTGAGATAGTGGATAAACATTATTATAGGGCATGTATTTCAATTATCGTTTAAATTTTGCAAAAACAACAAGCAAGAAAATCTAAGCAGAAATATATTTTAATGTTTAATCCTCTTTCTAACAACTATGCAAAAATAAATACTTTTTTATATGATTCGTTAACTTTGACACTTATATGAAAGCCATAGTTTAAAAAAAAAACAATAAACCTGACTGCTTTAAAAGTGCCAAGGTAGGTAGTGTATGCGTTGGGTGCTGGTTAAGGTTAGGTTGGTTCTAGGCAATCATGTTACATCTTCAGCCGCATCTTCACTTTCCATCAGGTGAGATAGTGGTTAAACATTATTATAAGGCATGTATTTAAATTATCGTTTAAATTTTGCAAAAACAGCTAGCAAGAAAATCTATATTTTAATGTTCAATCCTCTTTCTAACAACTATGCGAAAAATAAATACTTTTTTATATGATTCGATTTATTTTGTAAAGTATTTCTGGCTGGAAGTAAAAAAAAATATGTGAAGATATTTGCTAAAAAATTCTGCCTACCTTCTTTCAGGGTCGATTCTAGCAGTGACCATAGCCGACACTCACGCTCAAGGCAAGACCAACAGGTTTGTTGGCATCTGTATTGAAAGGAAAGGCTGCGGGCTGCGAGCTGAGTTCACCTTGAGGAATGTTGTAGATCATCAGGGTGTTGAGGTAACTCGTCTTTATTGTTACAAAATTTTTCGGAGTTACCTAACCAACTGAAAATGGCTTGCTGAGGATACAACAGCCTTGCTCCTTAGACCATCGACAACTTTTTTTGTCCCACTGCTGGGGCTTGGTACCATCTCTTTCTCACCTAGGCCATAATCTGCCGGTTTGGATGTTTGATCAGTGCAGGTTGGTGAACATCACACATCCTCAACTTTTGAGATTTTTGGGCATATCTGTCAGAGATAAACTAAGAGAACATGGAGCGCCCCTCCAAAATGCTAAATGTTTGAATGTATTACATTTTTCCCAACCAGCTATCACCTGAGCCATCCCAACTCCTTTACATAACACCCAGGGACTTAGTGATGTCTCAGTGACGACTTAGTGACGACCCAGTTGGCGCAGTGGACAAGTGTCCGCCATCTGTGCCGTGGGTCCTGGGTTCGATTCCCGGCAGGAGCACAAATACCTTCCCAAGGGATATTTGTGCTTCTGGTTCTGGGTGTAATGTGTGTGTGATGTGAATGTTTCCGGCACCCACAATACAAGTATTTGAACTTAGTGTGGGGCTGTGAGTGTGAATGCGTTTGTTTGTTTGTTTATATATATATACATATATATACCCAGTCATTGTATTCTTGTTGTATGTTGTAAGCATTAATTTAATAATTAATTCTATTTAATGGACTAATTGTTGTATCTTTTTTTTACATAGCATGAAGTGTTTGCCTGTAAAATGTTGTGCATTTAGCAAGTATGCTACTATGTCAAGTGTGTATTGATGTAATAATTGTTGGAAGACCTAATTAACAAATAAATAAAAATATTTCCAGATCAGATATGACCTGTACGACCCGACCATCCAGAAGATCCAAGTCCTCCGCTTGGAGAAGCGTCTCGATGACAAGCTGTATTACCTGAGGGATGCTCTGCCCGAGTACAGCACTTTCCCCCTGGATATGGATCCAGAAATACTTCCAGAAGGGTCTGAAGTGCCAGTGAACCCTATTCAGGTAAACGCCGTCATAATTAATTTTATATTAATCACATAGGTTCAAGCATTTGACAGCTATCTCACCTGATGGAAAGTTACTATAAAAGACTTATTTTTTTTTCTTTATCTAATCCCTTATATATATTATAATAACATCATTAACACCCCTATGACTAAAAGTCAGGGGTTAAAAAAAACCTCACTTGTAAACATTATACGGAGCACAAAAATTGCATGCATTATCTTAATATTCTTTAAACTTTCAGGTGAAACTAAAACCCAGACCTTGGCTCGAGCGATGGGAGAGACAAGAACTAAAAGGCGTATCCAACATTGAAGAGTACTTGAAAGAGAAGGACAGAGTGAGACGGCAGCTGCGAGCCACGCCATGGGAGAAATATGACTTGATGAAGCAATACAGGTGAGAGAGAGACAGAAAATAATCTATCCATTATTTGAAAATTTGTTCTCCTACCAGATATTGAATCCGACATCCAAGAATATAAGGCAGACATTGTATGTAATTAATTTGCTAGCGAGCATTTCATAACAATTTATTACTCTTTTTTAGAAAAACTATACCAATGGAGGATCAGAAAGATATTTGGGCAGAAGTAAACCACCAGCTCCAGCAATTGCAGCTCTCGCGCAAGAAAATGTCAAGAAAACGCACATTCACAGCACCGAAACCCAACCTCGGTTGATAGACTGACAAGTCGATAAACTTAAGAATCCGTGGATGATAAGTGAGGGGGCTGGACACTAAGAAACAGTAGTTAAATGTGTGATTTTACAACAATCTGGGTGTCTTCAAGTGAATCTGCAGATCTAGATACTGCTAGTATTTAATGACCTTGCTTAATGACCTTTTTGATACTGGGACATGCTTGCCTAGAAGAAACCTTCTAGGCAAGCATCGTCTGCATCGTCTCTTTCCATCAATGAAATAGTGGACAAATACTTGCCTATCCAGCATAAAAAGAGTTTCAATTTCCGACAAGGGTGAACTTAAGTTTGTCGACCTGTTTATTTTGAAGGGATATATTTACTAATACTTGACTAATACAAATCTGCTCGACTACAACCAATGAGCATCACTCAATTTATGTTAATCTTGATAATACACCTTTTGGCAAAAAAAATATATACCCTGGATTATGTACGCGAGGTGAATTAATACAAAAATAAATGAAGTATTTCAATTCAATTATTAATTTTGTGGCTATCTGTGGTAACGCCACCACTAAACAAGGATTTTGTAGCTAAGGTATAGGTACCGTACATTTGTTTCCTATCTCAATGACCAAATTGAAAACTTATTGATGTCAGTTAAAAGAATGTCAAATATGACAGGTGATTAAAAAAAGAAACAATCATGGAAATAATAGTACTTATAAGTTCCACGAAAACAAAATAGAAAATTACAAGTTCCATCTGTATTTATTTACGACTCTGAGAAATTGTAAAATAGTCTCGTGAGGAATTATTAGACTATTTACATAAAACTGCTCAAAGAAAAAATTTTGGTCCAAAAGTCAAAATTTGTCAAAGCGCATTTGGTCCAAATTGGAAAATAAAAGTGATTAGATTTAATTTTGTCAAGTATCTGTAATTATGTTAAAAGCCTGAGCATTTTATTTAAGTTTTAAGATTTGTAGTGAATAAAGTTATGTATTATACTGTTAAAACAAAATAATTTTATTTGTCGTCTTTACCTCATCCTCAATCATGAATAGTAAGCAAAAAGATTAATTTTTTTAACAATTTGTTCACAAACCAGTTGCTGATCCACGATGCCTAAGTTTGTGTTTAGTTAGATCTTCGATACAAAAAAAAAACGACGTGCTCTACAACTCCCAACTACCCGAACAACAACGCCTTTTCACGATGACAAGGTTTTAATCTGAAATACAAACGGTAAAAATGATGAATTCTATAGTCAATTAATTATTTATATTTTAGTAACTACCATAGTGATCAAGAGTATACAAAATTCAATAGGGCGACTGTCAGATATTGTGAAAAATGAAAAACTGAAATTCGACGGTCTATGTCCAACTTGTCATCATTTAATAGGTATTTGAAAAACCACTTTAGGCCCTTCTAACCATTTTTAACGACCATTTAGGTTTAAAGTTGGTAACCGTTCTCACATAAACTTTCAATATTTTTATTAAAACTTTGAAATATGTGTACCTCTGTATAACGCATAAAAGGTGTTTTTACCGAAAATGTGTAAAATAAATGAAAAGGAGGTTCACTTTTTCGCAGTCTGGTTTTTTAAATTTTTAGTGTATCGACTGGTTGTCATCGCTACGTTTCTAACTTTCTACGAGACGAACCTAAAACGGTTTGTTTATTTGCAAAATCCTTGGTGGTTTTTATTCGAGCAGTAACGAAACGCACAAGTAAACTGTACAATGTTTTACCCCCGTGTACAATAGATGGCGTTACTGGTTCCTGTTTGAATCTCACAAGTTTAGTTTGATTGCACTTATTTGCATTTGCATTGTATAACCGATTTTATTTAGGTGTAAAATAAGATTATTTTTCCCTTGTAATTATAACGTTGCGTTCATCAAGGGCGGTCCATCACGCGGAACTCCGTCCAAGGAAGTTTTGTTTGTTCGGTGATCGCTGTTCTTTGATGCACTTTATTTTTAGTTATTTCGTAACAAAATAAAGAATTAAACGTGAAATACTTAACGAATTGTGTAAAACCAGTGCTAATTGTGTTATATCTGTGCAGTGCTTTATTATTCTAATAACAGTTTCGGCGTAAACTGCAGTTCCACCTGTTACCGGGTAAGTTTGCTTACTTTTGCGAACTAACGTAAACAATTGAAGCCGAGCCCTAATGCACCTAAAAATTGCTGCATTTATCTGAAATTATTATTAAAAGTGTCGGTTGATAGTGATTGAAAGAGTTTTATGTCAAAACTGGTCGATAAAAACTGCAAGTGCAAATGCAAACTGCAACCTTGAATGTATTGATTCTATGCGTCACTGCAGCTGCTCAGATTATGCTGGTCAGTTTTGTGTTGCTTCCTTTTTTACCTTTATGTCAATTTTCTTTACTAAAAGTCAAATAAATTATATTTTTTTAATTAGGAATGAGGTAGAATATAAGTTACAAATGTTCAGTCTACATTATTTCAATGCTTTGGGTGCATTATAAAGTAACTATAAAATACTTAAACATTGTGTTAGGTGTGTAAATACTTAAACATTGTGTAGTGACAGAATTATACATCCCCTATTTTATTTACTTTTTACCTACTTACCTATATTTTTCCTTACAGTGCCATCCCTTGAAGACCCAACTCGGTGATCCTTCAAAGTCCAGTCCTATCCCTTCAAGCCTATATTTTCCTGTAATCTACAAATTCTATTGCCTGGTCCTATATCCTCAACATCTGCTATAGTACTCAATGTATACTAGTCAGTACTGGGACATTTATAGGTTTTTAATCTTAACTTTTTAAAATTATGGCATTGTGGTTAGTTGTCTGAACTTTGCCCATATAATTATTTTTTGACATAAAATATGTAGCCTCAAACCTTGCTATTATTATACCCAGTATTTATTTTTTAGAAGTTTTTTAATTAAATAGGTTGTATACAGTTTTCGTATCCTTATACATATAGAACTATCATTAGAGAACGGCTCAATTGTTTTATTTTATTGTTTTTTGTCTTTTAATGTTGGCTTCGCAATTTTGTGTATTTAGCCAGTGTTAAGTTATAATATATTTCAAGTGTATTTCATATTAAAAGTTCGAATCACAAGTCAAAGTCAAGTAAAAGAGTCAAGGTTCAGTCATAGTCAAGTCATGCCCTAGTAAAGTGGTAGAAACTTTACTATAACTTCTATTGGAGTTTTAGCGCAAAGGTGAAATTCAAGTTTTTCAACTTTGTATGCTTATGCGCATATACTAAGTATTACCAGTCAATAATCCACCATTATTACACATTAACACTTAAAGAATCTTGTGGAAAATTATAAAAAATCATCGACATCATTTTTTACTTTCGCGGCAAAACTCCTTATTTTATTGCTGTGATCATAATTGCCAGGATTTTATAAAATATTTTTTTACATTGAAAGAATTATATTATATACAAATAACTACATTTCAAATTAATTAACATGGGCAAAGCCATGGGACAATACAAGTTATGCAATAAATTTACACCACTTTCAAACTTTGACTCATTTTACAGACAACGCAGACTACACATATTTAACATTTTATAATACATATTTTATACACACAAAAAATTTTCATAAATCTCTTCTACACACACACACACACACACAGAAATATTATGTAAGATTATTTGCGATATCTAATATGATATATCAAGAGAAAATTAGTTTATACAATAATTATATAAAGTAGGATAAATAATAGTTAACGCCTGGAAGACCGAACTTTGTGTGGTACAAAATGACGTATTCTAAAAATGAAACCTAGCTAGATCGGCTTATCGCCCAAGGGTTTCATTTTTATATAATACTCAATTTCATGTAAAACAAGAGCCCAAAGCCAGAATGACGCTTAAAATTATATATAAATGAAAATATTAAATTTTGCTCCCCACTTACAAATGGGAATATGTAAGTGGGGTGCAAAATTTTTTTTTCTTTTTATCTACCATATCGTTATTGAAACGTGAACACTCACGGTAAGACTAATCCACCAGTTTAAAGTCACTCAGCGAGCTGTGAAGAGGGCTATGCTCGGAGTTTCTTTGAAGGATAGAATTCGAAACAAAGTGATCTGACAAAGAACTAAAGTTAACATAGCCCACAGGATTAGCAAGCTGAAGTGGCAGTGGGCTGGTCATATTTGCCGTAGAACTGATAACCAATAGGGTAGACGTGTTCTAGAGTGGAGACCGCGTCTCGGCAAACGTTTGCGTGGACGCCTTCTGGCTAGGTGGAGCGACGACATACGTAAAGTGGCTGGCAGCGGTTGCAAAAGAGCTAAAGACCGAGCTCAGTGGCGTGCATTGGGAGATTTAAATACTCCTAGATTATACTTATCGGGAAACACAGAGTCGGCCAAAGAAGTCCATTTCTTAGCAGTACGTATAACGAATGTGGAAGCAAAACGCTTCGTACACACCGTTGGAATATCAACCATAAACCGATGTCGCGTGGCTGATTGTCTCGTTGTCCGATGGTAAAAGGGGGATGGGGGAATTAGATCATAAAATTCCGTGGCACACTCTCCGAAATGTATGCTATAAAAGACCGATAGACTTGTGGGAAATGGGACAAATGGGAAAGCACCAGCTTTCAAACAAAAAAATATCAAAATCGGTTCACGTGGAAAGAAGTTATGTGGTAACAGTAACACACATAAAAAAAAGTCGAATTAACTACCTCCTCCAGGGCCGACATACGGCCATAAAATTAACCCGCGCACCAACATACAAAGATACACACTACAGACTTATAACATCCTCTTTTTACCGACTTCAAAAAAGGAGGAGGTACTATGTTAGACTGTATGTATTTTTTTTGTGTAGGTTCCGACCGATTCTCAAAATTCTTTTTTTGTTTGGTAGATTCAGAGGTGGTCCCATATAAATTTCATCGAAATCGATCAAGTCAAAACCAAAATATAAGCGGTGAAGTCGGTTTTTTAAGCTTTGCTAACGTTTAAATTATTCGTCGGTTGTTAAAATTACTCGGCTTTGCCTAAAACCAAGATTAAGGTCATGCTGTTACTATTTCGGTGTAACGTTGCAGTGGGAACCACGTGTTGTGGTTCAAAGGTCAATGACCGATAATCCAATCGCGGGGACACTCAATTACGTTACAAGCCTACAAACTAATAGAATTAGATAGTAGGTAAATCTTCAACAATCGTATCAAGGGTTTAAGCGTATTATCAGAATAGAGAGTCGGAAATTTAACATAAATTTAACTATCGAGTGTGAAAACACTCACAGCGCCGGACTTAGTTTGAAGAATTGTCGCAGGTGCTGGAAACATTTACATCACTCACACAAATGTAACCAAAACCGGAGACACTTTTTTTTTTGAGTATCAAACTTGTGTTTCCGCCTTTAATTGAAACTGGTGAGAGTTGAATACATGTTAACGAATACGCCAGCAGGCAGTGCCTTCAAAAAAAATCATGCGTTGAAAGATGGAACCGTCATAGACGAATCAGTCTCAAATTAAAAACATAAATAAAATAACTTTGCGGAAAATCAAAATCTAGGCAAGCATTACCTATGAAGTATTTATTATCTACCAAACAAAACATTTTGAGAATTGGTCCACAAATGGAGGAGAAATCGATAAACATACATAAATAAAAATACATACAGTCGAACATAGTACCTCCACCTTTTTTTAAATCGGTAAAAAGACAGACAAAATTGCAACCTTGCAAAGATGCTCTAGGCATTGGAGCCTTGCCTGAATCAACTGTTCATCACCTATTAGTCTCAGTCTTTCCAACATCTTAACAGTTCCATTAATATAAAAAATATCGTTCATCACCTTCCCGGCATAATCATAAAACTCCCCAGTGTTAGGTTTGCTTGCGCTTGTCACTCAATTTTGATGTAACACGTGTGCGTTACGAAACCGGAAGATAACAATAAAAACATGGCGTCGTTCAACGATGCCTAAGTACACCACCTGATTGAGGAGTCACTAAACTTAGACGTGTTGTGCAAGACAAGCTTCAAAGAAGCGAGGACAAGTTACTGCTTTTTATCTATGATAGGCTAGATTTTAACCACTATCTTACCGTCAGTCGTTAAGCACGCAACGCAAAACGACTGGTTTTGAAGCATAGCGATCTAACTCCTCCATCCCCATTCCATCATAGAACCACCAGACAGACTGCATTGCGACACCGGTATATGGTGAATGTTCCTCAAATGCGCACGAAGCGTTTTGCTTCCACGTTCGTTATGCGTCGTTCCCAGATAAGTAAAATCTTGGAGACTTCAAATCGAGAGAGAATAGGTATTTTCTAGGCAAGCGTGCTCCATCGTCGACCGCATCTTCACTTTCCATCAGGTGACATTGTGGTCAAATGCTTGCCTATCGGACTTAAATCCAAGCAATAAAAATAACTGTAGTAAACTCCTATCGGGTATAAGTTCAGCTTGGTATCCAGGTTATTTCCTACGAGATGTAGTATCGACGTTCAATATCAACAGGTCAGTGACCTTCCCAGCAAAAGCCCATTTAGAAATTATCCGATGTAGCGTACCTTACTGTACCACTTTCTCAGTTTAATTACTCGCCTTTTCTAGTGTTCACAACTACACATTGTCGGCATTCTTCCGTGTCATTATCTAGATTTACGGTTTCCCATTCCTGATAAGTACACGAGAAATAATTCGCGGTTTCAGTCTTCAAATGTTATGAGCAAACGCAAAAAGTTCTGTTTCCGCCCGGGATCGAACCGGGGGCCTTGTGCGTGTGAAGCACACGTGATAACCGCTACACTACGGAAACTATAGATGGAAGTCGCAAAATTACGCTATGTACTATACAAGGCTAATTGTTTGCATGTAAATTATATTTATAACGTTAGTACTTACAATTGATCTGTGCTAGAGTACATCGAGAATACGCCCACGGGCATTACATCAATTATTGTCAAGTATTTCAGTGCATATAGTATTACAGTACCTAAGATATGTGTATACATAATATATGATACTAAAGATTTAACGTTATATACAATATAAATTATATATGTTAGAACGCACAAAAATTCTGGCTCAGTGCAGGCCTGACTGAACCTATGCAAATTAGAGAACTTAATAATTTAAACGTAAGCAAAGCTTAAAAAACCGACTTCACCGCTTATACTTTGTTGGTTTGATCGATTTCGATAAAATTTATATGGGATCACCTCTGAAGTATAATCTACCAAACAAAAAATAATTTTGAGAATCGGCCCACAAATGGGGGAGAAATCGCTGAACATACATAAAAGATAAAATACATACAGTCGAACATAGAGCTTCCTCCTTTTTTGAAGTCAGTAAAATCATCAAAACCGTTCACCTAGAAAAAAGTTATGAGGTAACACACAAAAAATACAGGCGTATAGATAACCTCCTCCTTTTTTGGAAGTCAGTTAAAAATTTGTTTCCCATTTAGCTAATTAAACATTGTTATGATTCCGTAATTTTGTGAGCACGTGTGAGCCCTTCGCATGCCTACTACCCGTAAATGTTGTGACTCGGATTATAATCTTTAGGGTAGCTCCATTAGGGGTAGTTTCATTGACCTTTTAAGGCGTTTCCTGCTCCTAAAACATTCAATTAGAGTATTTGAGCCCATGTTGCTTTGTTTTGTTTCTAAATAGGTAGGGGACTGAATGATATTTTTTGTGCATTCTAAGGTATGTAAAATATAGAAAATATCTTAGCTTATAATTATCTGGGTACGAGTTAAAAAACTAATAACCGACTGCAATCGCATATATCTCCGAAACTCTTTGTCAAATCTTGATTAGTAGAGTAGTTTTTAAGCTATCCTCAATAATGCGTATTTCATTCATTTAATCTGATCAACACGGTTCCGAAAATAAAGCGGTGAAGTCGGTATTTTTACCGACTTCACAAAAAAGGAGGAGGTACTCAAGTCAACTGTATTTTTTTTATGTGTGTTACCTCATAATTTCGTTTCACGTAAACCGATTTACACAATTTTTTCGTTTGATAGATGTTGCTTTCCAATTGGTCCCATATAAATTTGATCAAGATCTGGCTAGTAGTTTTTGAGTTATCCTCAATAATGCGTATTCTGTGGACTACATTGACGATGTTCTCGTTTTTAACCGGCTTCAAAAGTTACCTCATAACTTCTTTCTTTGTGCGCCGATTTTGATGATTATTTTTTTATTTGAAAGCGGGTACTTCCCATGTGGTCCCATATAAATTTGATCAAGACCAGTAGTTTTTAAGCTATCATCAATAATGCGTATTTCATTCATTTAATCTGATCAAGGGTTCCGAAAATAAAGCGGTGAAGTCGGTATTTTTTAAGCTTATTTATTTATTATTTTATTTATTTATTTATTACGTGTTGCTACATTCTTCCATACAACTTAATAATGTGACATCTGTCTGTGGCTAACATAAAAAAATCCTATAACTAGTTTTGTTGTCTCACAGTTCCTTTTATTTCGGCAATCTCATATTTCCCTTTTACAGCGAGTTGGTCGGACCGCAATGTGGTAACTACGGTCCAAATTAGGTAACATGTTATTTCATATGAATGATATGAACAACCGTTATTTGAAGCACTTGATTGAACTGCCTGTTGGCTTAGTTGGATGAGCGTTCGCCTTCCAAGCATGGGTTATCGGGTTCGATTCCCGGTGGGAACACAAGTTTTCTCCCCAAGAAAAAAATTGGTGTTCCTGGTTTTGGTTTTGATTATGTGTGTGATGCGTTTCTCACGACAAAATTCATCGAACTTTGTGTGGGGCTGTGAGTTTGAAAGCGTTTAAAGCGTTTTTTTTTACCTTCTAGAACAGATTTTTTCCAACCCTTTTTTTAGCGATGGGCCAGATTTATAATATTTGTCACTATGGCTGGCAGCCAAAGCAGATGCAACGAAGAAGAACGAAGCAAGAATGACCAAAGTGAAACTAGTTGTTCGCCCCGAACTGAGATCTTGCGCACATACTGCATTTTACCTAATAGAGAAAAACTTGAATATTAATAGGCATTAACTTTTTTCTTAATTGAATCGAGCGAGCGAAAGCAAAGCATCTCCGTTTCAGCTTAGGCAAAAATGCTTTCGTATGTCCGGCGGATTTCCGGTTGTTCTCTACAGGATGCATTATACATACCGATTATCTTGAAATTTAGTGGGCCGATTCGATATTTTTTGTCGAATGAGTTTTTTTTTTTTCAAAATGCAAAAATACGTGAGGTCTCCTGCTTACAGAGCCATCCTACTATATTATAAATGTGAAAGCCGCAAAGTGATAGTTTAGGTTCCGGAATAACACTTAGGCTATTTTCTAACTTAAATACCGCAAGCGAAGCCCCGGGGCACGGCTTGTTAGTAATAAATTGTTTGATTTTTGTGTTTGTTGTTTCATGAGGGGATATTTGGATATCTTATGTTATATATTTTTATTAGTATGTATAATCTTAAGTATTTTATATTTATGTATATTACAATTCGATATAAATTTCATTTACATATATTTTCTTTATCCCTGATTGATGCACGCCTCATGTCATTTCTTTTTCCACCGCTGGATGACTGGTAGAGAATGCTTTTAGCATTAAGTCCTCCTTTTGTACACTTTTTACTGTGCAATAAAGTATTTAATAAATATTTGGTAACGAATTAGACTAGTCATTACTCTAATGTGAAACCAATACAAAACCAGAGAACTCGTAAGGGGGCGTCCATTAATTACGTGAGGCGTTTAGGGAGGGGGGGGGGGGGGTCGAGCCGAACCTCACCCAATCTCACGTGGGGGAGAGAGGGTGTCTCAGCAATTATCAAGTTATTTTTATTTTTGCTAGACAGTTATAATTGCGAGAAAACTGGGTTTAATGAATTAAAAAAACTACTGAATTATGGTTAAATTAAATCATATAGTTAGTTAGTAATTAATGACAAGGATGCATGGAGGCAAACTGCACAGGCTCTTTCAAGCGACTACCATACTAACACCTAGGTTAAGAAAATTATGTATTAGAATTAAGAATGTTTTTTTAAAAAATTTATGAAAAAAAATGCGCCGCCGAGTTTTTTGCCAGGTTTTTCTCTTCTCTCTTTCTTCTCGGCTGTAATTTTGCGAATCTGGCAATAGATTCATTAACTTTCATGAGTGCCTCTTTGGGGCCCTTGTGAATAAACGATTTTGATTTTGATTTTGAGTAGGGGTTAGTATTAAATAAAAATAATGGATCTAAATGGTTGTTAAATAAATTCAACGCAATCAAGCACCCATTAACTTATTTACATTAAATATACGCATTTCGAATAATGTCACGTGAGTTTAGGGGAGGGGGGGAGCAACGTCACGACATCTCACCAAGGGGAGAGAGGGGGTCGAAATATTGCCAAAATAACCTCACGTAATTAAAGGATGCCCCCTTAACAACCATTTTAATTAAAAACGCTTTCACACTCACAGCCCCACACTAAGTTCGAATACGCGTGGCGTGGGTGCCGGATCCATTCACATCACACACATAAACACCCATAACCAGAAACACAAATTTCCTTCGGGGGGATAACTTGGTGTTCTACCGAGAATCGAACTCGGTGCGTACTGCTTAGAAGGCAAACGAAATGTCTTCAGCGGGCAGTTCAATATATCATGTTCCTTTCGAGTTCTGTTGTGATTATCTATGTGATAAGTTTCCGTCACCCGTAGTACTAGTCAATTACCTTTTACGGGGTTGTGAGTGAGCGTAAACAGTGAAGTTCTTACTGCAGCACTGCGATCCTACCTCGGTCACGATTATCTTGCTTTCTAGGTGCCTTTAAAGGGCGGGCCTTGCACAGTTACCACATGTGGTACAATGTTTTGGGGAGTGTGCGCAAGATTTTTTTTTTATTTTATATTCTGAGAAAAATATCTCGTTGCTTTCACATACCTAACTACGGGCCAGTTGCCTATATTTTATTTTTTGGCTCAACGTATTAGCATTGCAATTCAGAGAGGCAATGCCGCCAGCATGATGGGAACGCTACCCACTGGTAGTGGGCTTGAGCACTTGAGTTACCTATAAGCTCGATGTCTTGTAGGTAACTTAGTTCTTTGCTGTACATAGTTTTAGTTTAGTTTTAGGAAATATACGCAAGAATTACACGACTTAATTTCCCCATGCCCGTTTTACCATCTAACAACAAGACAAACAGTCAAACGTCATCCATATATGGTTGACATACCTTCAGTTTGCTCAAAGCGTTTCGCTTCTACGTTTATCATCCGTACTTCGAAGGAGTGGAACTCATTGCCCTCTTTGTTCCTCGAACGGTATAATCTGGGAGTAATCAAGTCGAGAGTGAATAGGTACCTTCTAGACAAGCATGTTACATCTTCGGCCGCATCATCATTTTCCATCAGGTGAGATTGTGGTCAAATGCTTGCCTATCAGGTTAAAAAGATGTCAACTTGTATGTTTAAGTGTATGTTGTATACGACTTAAAACACGTAAAAATACAACTTGATTTGTAGTCGACTAGTTTCTGACAAATTTGTTGTCCTTCATCAGAATGAGTCAGACGCGCGATTCGCTCACACGCGATGCAAAGTCCGAAACTAGTCTACTACAAAGTAAGTCGACATTTTTTACGTGTTTAAAGGGATTAATACCCGAATTTCTTCTAAAATGCGTGTTTTTTAACCGTTTTACTTGGCAAACATAACAAATTCTGATAAAAATAATTAAAACGCAAGCAAATCTTAAAAAACCAATTTCATCGCTTATATTTCAGTTTTGGCTTGACCGATATCGATAAAATTTATATAAGACCACCTCTGAAGTATACTCTACACAAAAAAAACATCAAATTAGATCCATAATTGCCGGAGACATCGTGTAACATACATATAAAAAAAACATACAGTCGAATTGAGAACCTCCTTTTTTGAAGTCGGTCGAAAAATATTCGTCGGAATCTATATGATATGATAAATTATGTATTCTTGGAATACTCATAACTTTCATAAATACAAAGGAAAAACATACCAATTTTCATGCAAATAACATCAATTTGTATTTTTGTAACCATTTCGTTGCGCCATTTTATATCAAAACTCAGTGTACGTTATTTCATATTACGTATATTTACTAGACGAATGATTTCTTCAGCTTGTATTATTTTATTTGGGGCGCGTTTTCCCGAAATTTGAATAAATCCATGAAAAATCAAAGATTGCCACGCGTAACCTTGCGGTTACGCCACGATACAATATACGCAATGTAGTGATAAACTACTATAATATGACGCGCCCTTCCAGAATGCAAAACGTTTGAATGTATTTGTAAAAGTATTTACAAAGCGCCACCGAGACTCACAACGCACGTGTGCTTGCTGAGACGGCTGTCAAACAAAAACAAATCCAAGGATTTGTTGCTCGACTAGCGACGTCACTAATCTATTATTAATAGTTTGGGAGGGGCGCGCCATGTTAACGTATTTTATCTCTACACCTTTATGAGCAAAAATGTATAGGGGGAAATTGTCTGAGGTTAGAATAAGTGCTCGCGTTGACGTATATCTGCCCCTTAAGCCGTATACAAAATAAGTTATGTGTAATATTCATGATAGTTTTAATTTTCATAACTCGTAAGTTGTCTGCCCCCTTAGCCATAAACCACACGTACAATTCTATTCGAAAATTCGAATAGAGAGATTGCTCTATTCTCTCGGTAGAATAGAGAAAAAAGATCGGTAGCCATAAGCCACATTTACGCTAACGCCTATTCTACTTTCCAAGTTGTAAAAAGTTGGAACTTTGTCTATGGTAGCGCATGGAAACGTCAAATTCATCAAATGAGTAGGAATGCCTAGGCTAAATAAATATACACTCGATTTGACTCGATTAATTTCATGGCCATGGAAACAGAGCATTCTACGAATCATTAACAAATGGAAATAGTGTTGAAAACAAGTCAATGAACAACAGAAAATTCAAATAATCCGACTGCGAATTTTTTATCTGTTTTTTATGTGTTATGTAATTTTATGGAATCCCGTTTTAATATCCCTCATTTTGGTATCAATAATCCATTTGTGGACACATGGGTTTTAGGACGAATATATATGGGTATTTCTCATGAAATTGCGAAATTTGAGATATCATTGAACATTTTTTTTTGATAAACTTCGATTTTTTTGCAGATATTAAAAAAAAATGTTTAGGAGATCTATGAAGAAGTATTGGTCTTCCATATTTTAGTATATTATCTATACAAAATAAGGTATTAAAAAATAAATAAATGAGGAAATGTTTAATAGAGTGAGCGAATGATTTATTATTATATTACAATAAAAAACATGAAAAAAATATAGGAAATTATGTAATTTTGATTGTATTAAACTATGAAATATCATATTCTAAAGAAAAAACTCAACTTTTGTACTTAGTCAATACAAATATATTATATAAACACGGAAAATAAAAATAAACACTATTATAGAGGTAACAAATGTAAATTTTATTTTCTACGTCACTCAAATTCTTTGCTCGTGCCATTTTACCTGTTTTAAATTAAATACAATGTTGCAAAAAATCAATAAAAATCTAAAATAACTGTAGAATACTGACGAATTTTAACTAAAGCTACATAAACACCGGCACATAATCTCAAATTGCTTGCTACATTTCGAATATAGATTTTACTCCCAAAAACGCATAAAATGAACAAATAATATACATATATACTAAAATGCTTAATGCATACATGTCACGTGAGGATGTTAATGATCGCAATAAATGTCACTCCTAAATTTTTTTTACGTATCATGTTTTTGCACAGGCTCACCTACGGTTGAGAAGAAATCGCCGGTTTGAATCATTTGAGAGTGTTGCCAGGTACTAAAAATTTTAGTTTGTGTTCCTAAATATCGTTCAATACGTTTAGAAATCGAAAATTCGTAAATGATTTTTTTTTTCAGGACATTTAAAATCGAGTTATCGTTTTTATAAATTCGTCGTTGTGATATAAAAGCTTTTATAGACAATAACAAACATCTTTCTAATATATTAGCATTTTTTTTTATTAAGAATATTGATATATTTGAGATGATTTCTAACAAGAGTGTTGTAGACAGCGAACATTGAAATCAAAAAAGACTTACCTATTTAGTTAATGCATGGGACTCGGCACTAATGACCCGGGAATCAAATTTCGAAATTTGATAAGAAATACCCATGTAACGATATCTTAATTGTCGAAATCCATCCAAAGATATGAGGGGTTAAAAAGTTGCTAAAAACATCACGTGATTTAAGGACGACCCCAAAGCCGTTATTGTTATAGTTAGTCCCCTGAATAAAAGATATAAAAATTTATTGCCATTTTTGTCGCTTATTTTAGTTGCCTTATTTTAATTGCCATTTTTGGCTTAGGGCAACCGTTTCATGTTATTTGAGAATTCAAGTGATATTAATGGTTTAGAAGCTAAATGCCTTTAACAGACGGATGGACGGGCAATGTACTGAATCACCAAATTAACTTTATAGACCTCGCTTCGCTCGATGAACAAGTGTAAATTGAAGTCATTAGCTTGTTTTTTTTTTTTTTTTTTTCAATATCCTGTACTAACTACGGGCCAATTGCCTATATTTCCTAAAACTAAAAAAACTAAACTAAAACTATGTACAGCAAAGAACTAAAGTTACCTACAAGACATCATTAGCTTGTTTGGTTTAGATGCTAAATGCCAATGGACAGATGGACAAAACGCCGAGTACCTGAATAAACTTAAACACTTTTCTGCGCTCGGTAAATTACCGTAATGTAATAACATAACATAATAATGAAAAATGAAAAATCTGATATTTTTGTATAATCGATATGACGTATAGTGAAAAAAAAATCGATTGAGAACTCGATGATTGAAATTGACATTAGTAAACAAGAAATACGGCGGAATTATTGTACCCTCTGTGGTCTGCGATTGTTTTCTAAAAATCCATTAATTTGTTTCCTTTATTTCAAGATGTAGGCAAACTTATTAGAATCATCATGAATCATGTTAGACAGAAGACGCAAGCAGGGAACCTGTGATTCCATCCCTAGGGCAGATAATTAAAGATCTATTCGAAAAACTATCGTCGACTGTGCATGTACAATTCTATGAATTGTCTTGTTCAAGTGGAGGATAAAAAAGCCCATGCATCGAACACAAATGTAACTAATCAAGCGTTCCAAACAAAAATATAAGGAAAACAATCGCGAAGTCAGAAGTGCTCATTTCTACCAAGAGGATAACATAGAAGTTACCATATGCCGTACTGTCAATTAATGTATCAATAATAACTGCGGCTTTGTATCACCTTTCATCAGGAAATGTGCTGTCACAAAATACGCTACAGGAAAACTTATTAGAATCTGGAGCATAAATAAATAGCCATATGTATAAGACTGGTGCCACTGATGTCGTGGCTGCCTGCGGGAGAATGAAACTGGAAAACGTGACGTTACACTGTGAGGCCACAAAAAAATATGATCTAAAATTGGGATAAGTACATGAACATTCCAACG
This sequence comes from Lomographa bimaculata, assembly GCA_948107665.1. NCBI lineage: Eukaryota > Metazoa > Arthropoda > Insecta > Lepidoptera > Geometridae > Lomographa > Lomographa bimaculata. Next base: position 6,228,010 of record OX403604.1, on the reverse strand, counting down.
CAACAGAGTCGACATCATGCAGACTTACATTACCACTGGAACAATTGAGCCAGCACTCCGATATATAAAGGAGTTGGGGTGGCTGGCAGGGGGAAATTACACCCACCAGAGAGACACCAGTGCAGGCCTTATCACCACCAGTTAGAATTTGAATTACATGGAAAATCATTGGAATATAACCAATCTATTAAGTGTTCATTTCAACTGAGGAACTACAATCTGTCAATAAATAATAAGGGCCTACATGTGCTGCAATGGCTTGTCTCTCTTGATGTCCTACTTTAAATGTAATTATATAATCATAATATTACTTATTATTAGTGTTAAATTGTATTAAGTAAATATAATTTTAAAAAGGTTTGATTAAATATAATAAAACTACAAGAACTTTTAATTATTTTTATTACCTTATCTTTAGGGCATAAAGCTGTCACAAGTTAGAGTGGTTACACAGTTAAATAAGTATTAATCTCCGGTACCCAAATTCTACTTGTAGGAAGCTAAATTATGCATGAGTGTTTAGGTTATTTTTATTGAGTACTATATATTTAATTTCTTTTTTTTTTTTTCTTGTAATGATGTACCAATTACTTTTGGAACACCATTGGAATTACAATCTAGCCTTAAGACTAATAGGTAATTTAATTTTGACCTAAACTGCTAAGTAGAGTAGTATATTAAGAATGTGTCCAATAACACTTTTCTTACTGTCTCTATTATCGGGAAGACACTTTGTTCTTGTGTTCTTTGTTAATAGCACTCACTATATTACACTGTCACATCACTACACTAGCTCAAAAGGTTTAGTTCTTTTGAGTCTTCTCACTAAATCTGTGTTGTCGAGGAGCTGGATTGCCTCAACATTCACATGGTGATGAAGTCTTTGTTCATGAGCTTCGGCGAGTCTTTTTATAACACTAGCGACGAGTTCCACTTTTAGGTCCCGATGAAGATCGTCATTTCTAATGTACCATGGTGCATTAACAATGCCCCTCAGTACTTTGTTTTGGAATCTTTGTATCATCTGGATGTTGCTATGTTTGGTACAGCCCCACAGCTGAATACCGTACGTCCATATTGGCATGAGGACTTGCTTGTACAAAAGTAATTTATTGTAGACTGACAATGAAGAAAACTTCCCAAGTAGCCAATTCATTTTCCTGTAGCGAAGCTCTAGCTCATCGCGTTTCTTTTTGACATGTGCTTTCCAGCGAAGCTTAACGTCTAGTGTCATGCCTAGGTATTTGGCTGTATTTTCGTACGGTATTGCTCGACCATTCATATACACTGGGTGATAGTTTGGTCTTTTGTTGGTGAAATCTATATGTATAGATTTTGTGTCGTTAAGTTTTATCCTCCATTTCTTTGTCCAAGCGCAAATGGTATTGATGGCTGTTTGGACTTTTTTTACTGCATCCTCTTGTGTGACTCCTGTTGCCATGATAGCTGTGTCATCCGCAAAAGTTGCTATAACGCTTTTCTCCAAAACTGGAATATCACAAGTGTATAATAAGTACAGGACCGGACCTAGTACACTTCCCTGTGGTACTCCAGCTTTTATTTCCTTTAGCTCTGAGTATGCATCGTCTTGTCTTACTCTGAACATTCTCTGTGTGAGATAAGACTCTAAGATATCTGCAAACTGTTTCGGAAGTAAAATTCTTAGTTTGTGTATGAGACCTTTATGCCATACCTTATCAAATGCTTGTGCTACATCCAGGAAGACGGTAGTACAAACTTTCTTTTCTTCTAAAGTTTTTTCGATCATGTTGGTAATTCTGTGGACTTGATCTACAGTAGAATGCTTTACCCTAAAACCGAATTGGTAGTCAGGAATCAAGTTGTTTTCTTCTATGATTGGTTTTAAACGTTTTAAGAGAAGTTTTTCGAATAGTTTTGATATTATAGGAAGTAGAGAGATGGGTCTGTATGATGTGGTCTCATTTGAAGGTTTACCTGGTTTGGGTCATAATCACTTCGGCGACTTTCCACGTATCAGGTACATATTTTAGTCTGAATGTAGCATTGATAAGAGTAGTAAGTTTTACTATAGCTTTACGAGGGAGATTTTTCAACACTTCCCCCGTAATAAGGTCGTAGCCAGGAGTTTTCTTGTGGTTCAGCTGCTTGATCCCATTTTGAACTTCTCTTGGTGTTACGAGTCTTATTTCGTTGCAGGCATGGTTTAACGTTTCATCTTGAGTAATGTCATCTTCTTGTTCGTCATTAGGTTTGAAAATATTTTCCAAATGCTGTACAAATACAGTTGCTTTTTGTTGGTTACTTACTGCCCATTTTCCACATTCTTGTTTTATTGGTGGGATATGCATCATCGGTTTCTCTACATTTTTCATCGCTTTCCATAATGAGTAATCAGTTGTACGATCACTTTGTCGCCGCGACTTTCTGTTATATATGACAATATAAACAATTAACTGGCTACACCAACCCGCGCAGCGTTGTACATCTTAGTGTAGCACTTTAATAGCAAAAGTTCAAATTGGTTGTAAGCTGGGTGTGTCTCACGGCTCGCTTACCTTACTTCTTGGCACTTATTCTTGGTTCGGGTCTCCTACATGTATACCCTCACTGCTTCGTGATTAGGTCTCTTACCTGTTGAAGAAATATAACGCCGATGACACTACTGCCCTGTAGCGTCATCAGACATGAGGTCCATCCCAGAATGATCCGGGATGGAACCCCAGCAGCCCCCCATTTAATTGTGCGTCAGTAAGTTAGGACTTGAGACACTTTACGTTCTATACTAATCCGGAAGAAGCTATAAGTCCAGTGATATTATGTCAGTCAAATTATTCACCAAAGAATCTTAAGCAGTCCGCGGGTACCCATGCACCAATATATTGACTTCGCCTCTGAAGCAATATCAGATCCATACCCCCTCTTCCACCCCTCTTCCACCCCCTCTTCCACCCCTCTTCCACCCCCTCTTCCACCCCCTTTTCCACCCCTCTTCCACCCCCTCTTCCACCCCCTCTTCCACCCCCTCTTCCACCCCTCTTCCACCCCCTCTTCCACCCCCTCTTCCACCCCTCTTCCACCCCCTCTTCCACCCCCTCTTCCACCCCCTCTTCCACCCCCTCTTCCACCCCTCTTCCACCCCCTCTTCCACCCCTCTTCCACCCCCTCTTCCACCCCCTCTTCCACCCCCTCTTCCACCCCCTCAATGTTACCAAGCTCAGTACAACCCGTCCCATGTCTTCACATGTACAAGAACTCAAACCCGACCCGATCCATGTTTCCACGTGTACAAGCAACATCATGACTTGTCCCGAGCTGCCACCACGGGTACAAACAAAACATTGACTTGGGTCACACGTTCTCACACGTCCAGGTCGGACGCAAATCGACCTGTACACCATGTACAAGCTCTCAATGGGTTACCAAGCTCGTCCACGCTTTCGCATGGACGACGCACAACGGGCTGGCTCAAGATAAGAGATCAGAAAAGTAAAACTATGTTAAAGGGAGTCAATGTGGATCTTCATACACTAAACCTATTCTCAGGTAATAGTGACCAATTAGGGACAAATTATATACATCAGAGAACCAACTAACAATCGGCTAACTTTATACACCAAAATCCTTTTGGAATCTCACACTCAACGAGGCACTAATTATCGATCTCGGGGACATAACCAGTAACTACCCTCAACACAGTAAGTCTAGATCATTTGGGACAATTATCAATAATCGTTCTCTGATATTATAGGACCTGATTGGCAACGCTATATCAAGTAAGAATTAATATTTACACAATCTTTACACAAAGGGGTAAACAGTATAGACATAATAAAAATCATCAAGCTTAGACTAGGCACTTAGCTTTCATCCTTTATGCACTGTGACTCCTCCTGCACATCCTCGGCACCAAAATCCAAACATAGCCATACTTTAACTATTAGACAGAAACTTCGCGAACGAGTATTAATAATACTGGCGGAACACTACACTCTTTGAAAGCGACTGGCAAAATGAGCTCCTGACATTCAAAATGGCGCGCCCTTTTCCTACTGCAGTGTTGCCATCTAGCGGTTCCGGTAATTTAACTTCAGTGCTGCCCTCTGTCATCGACCATTCGATACTATAATTATTATACGATATTGACATCGCGAAAGTCGCGACACACCCAAACGACGGGGATTTGAAAAAGTGTTTTACAGTTTTCATTAGTGATAAGGCATACGATATTGATATCGCGAAAGTCGCGACACACCCGAACGGCGGAAATTTTGAAAAATAAGTTTTTCTGTACTTGTTATATTATTATATATACACACCTTTTCATCTTTCATAAATTATATCATAATTATTATTTTTAAGCCAAATCTTAAGTAATTTATAATTCCAACTTGTGTCATTCTCAAACCCACGTATTCAGATTTATTTAAAATACATTTATTCAAAATTATACCAATATAACTCGAAAATAAATTACATATTACAATACCTAATACGTATCCTTAAAGATTGGTTTCTTTAAAACAGACTTCCTAATACTATGATGCTATGTTCATTGAAAAATTTCTTCAACTTATTTTGAATAATCTTAACGTATTGTGTTATAAATATATTATGGGAGGACACTAGATATGTACAAAGAAACAACAGACATAATCATGAAAAAGGAAACCAGTTAAAAAACAAGAACTCTTTCATCATCCTTTCCTAAAAGTTTCCTTTGTTACTTAACTATCGGTGTGAGCTCTAGTATATATTATGCAGATTGGAAGTAAATGGTTTATATCTCCTCAAATTCTAATGGGATTTTTGCATTTACTTTCTTTTAAACATTCGCCTATTGAGTGATCATTTGACTATCTAACTAAATGTTTTTGTAGTGTTCTCATATCAATTGATAGTTTGTGGATTTTCCAACTAAGCAATTAATATAATAAAAAAAACTCATTACGAATATCTGTCGTAGACAGACCTTCACAAGCGAGGAAGAGAAGTTCCTCAGATGTATTATTGGAGTCAATTGGACTTTGTAAAAGAATGTCAGTTCCCTTAACTCATTGATAAAAAATACAATATTCATATAATATGCATAAATAAACATTGATGAAAAATACTAATTTAGAAGAATAAATTTTTCCGATAATCAGTTGTAAAGATTTGACTGCATCAATAATTTAGATATAATGTGACATATTAACAATTTGTAAGTATTGATTAAATGCTTCACGTCTTATTGTTTGAGGTTTATAAGTATATACCTACAGGAAAATATATGAACGAACTGAATCACATTCGATGACATGTATGTAACACAATCAAATTCAAGAATTTTTTTTTTTTAATAAGAACCGTTTGGGAGATATCCCGCGTTTCAGTTTTCACTGGAATCGAGCCCAATACCCGCTAAGGGAAAAGTGAACGCGCACCCAACCACTCCTATTCAAGACAGTCATTTATGACGGTGACTGAGGCTACAGCCGTTCTAATTCTACCCTTATTCTTGAAGCTATGAGCCACTGAGGAACAAATATTTATCGGTAGGGATATCAAAGAACATTTTCAAATCCTGCCAGTCAAAATAAATTCCAAAATCTGAGTTGATTTAAATAGACCTATGTTAATCAGGTGCTCTGTTGTAATAAATGTAAAACAGTGCCTATTGCCAGCAATACTGACTATATCGGTGCACAAAAACTTTCTTTGGTAGACTTGTACTCCACTGTCTGATCAACATCGTGTCATATTTTTGCGGTTTCATCCTAACCCAAGCTAAAGGCAGCCAAATTTGGGCATTATTTCTTTTTCTTGAAAGCTAATAAACTGAGCCAATCCGCATTCCGATCACGCGGTTCAATGGCTTAATTCAAATGTAATAATTTCACTCAAAATCAAGGAATTCTCTATTTTAACGTGTTTGAATTATTCCTACATTTGAGTAACGTTATAGCTCAGTAGAAGTTGGTTCCCGTTATAACTTTATTGCTATTGTCGCCTAAACAACATCACATATCATCGTATTAACATATTTATATTCCACACATTTCATGTCTGTACTACTATACACCATTGAATAGTTCCGTTAGAGGTGAAGTGAATCCCGGATCCCGAAAACTCAGACCAGACTCACCACAACAATGTATTGCCATCGAAACTAAACTAACATGTACAAAAATGATCCGTAAAATGAGGGGAATTGGGGGTCACTCCATTTGAAACTTTTGATCCGAACAAACATACAAACTAAAATCGTGAGTCAAGCCGTTGCATTTATATAAAGTATAATGTGTAAATAAATACAAACATTGAAAGTTAAATAAAAGTTAATAGAATAGAGACAAAAAAATTATTGGAAATGATAGGAATTTTAATTCTACCGTACCAAATGTATTATTTATTGTTAAAGATATTATTATGTATTCTTTCCTTTTACCTCCTTATTCGTTAAATTTGATTAACTCAATCTCAAAGAATTAAATTTCATTAAAAAAGAGGAATAGAAAACCAGCCCGGCGCAGACATAGTCTGCGCACCAGTGTTTGGGCGTATCCCTTATGCCAAAATGAGTCTAAACAAACAACCAATCACATATAAAATACTTGTGATTCTAATAAAACATGAAAACAATATACGTCATTTATTTATTTACGTCCTACCAAAGCATTATTTAAAAATATTGATCATGTGATCTCATTTATATTTCAATGTTCGCAACATGTACCTGTCTACGACCTGGTAAAAGATCAATCTCTGGGGACTGCCGATAGAAGTGAAAATTATATATAATGTACATATACACATTATACATAAATAACCATTATAAGTTGATCCCCGATCGTGAGCAATATGTATCGCGCGTAGAGCTCAACAAGTATTGGCCGTCAGTGACGAGACGCGAGTTCCATGAATTTTGTTCACCAAAAAGTGCTTAACGCGCCCAAAGAAATTTTCACTTCAAAAACCTACACAGCTATTAAATTGTATAAACACATAGAGTAACACAACAAGAGGTCCGATTGTTTGATGTAGACATAATTCGAGGGAAACGCTTCGCGCGGCTTTATTAACCTAGTGCTACAGGCCATTATAATATTTGATTATTACAAAGACTTTAAGCTGTCAATGACACACTATAAATAATGAAATTTGATTTCCTATTCATTTACAATGTCGTATATGGGAATAATTACGCGGTAACGCGACCTCTTGTGTCGTTTATGGTACTAAGTACTATATTAATACTAGCAGCTCGCCCCGAACCGAGACAATTGCAAAATACCAGAAACCCATTCCCTGACCCCTGTTCCAATTCCAACCCACGATCCCCTGTCTGAATGCTAAGTTCTCCATAATTATTAAGATGAGGTATTTGTCGTCCTCTGATCAACAATTGTTTAAACTACACCGCCCCACTAAGAATGGCATCGTCGCGCCGCGTAATATGCACGCCAACGCCAGCCGACATCTGACAATTAGGCCTAACAGAGAAGACCCACTATTTAAATATATTAATAATCGCTATAAATATAAAGTCGCTAAACTCATCCGTCTGTCCGTACATCCGCAAACTCCTCCTATACCACGCAACGGTCTTTGTAGCGATCTTTAACATCAGCTAGAAAATTGTTACGGAAGGTGTATATAATAAAACCTAATCAAGCCCATATGCAAGTCGAAAGCACTATTTTGCAACAACTCATCGAAAAATAAATGTTCTAAATCTGACGTAGGTCAAACTAAGATTTACATGAAAATGATGTACTAGCGAATTGTGGTTCTTCAAAAATCCTAAAGAAAACTCCGTGATAGCATATCTTTAACGGTTGACTCATCGTAATTACTCATTACATTAAAACTTAATTAAAGAGTTGCGTTACGTCATAAGTATATTCATTCTATAGTATTATTAGGCATTTAATATCATTCTAATAAACAAAGACATCAAAAGTTAAAGATAAAACCGAAAATTTATTCACGGACCAGAGTTGGCTGCCACCGACTGCACTACCGATTCCATATATAATCAAAGGATCACACTTCACACCTGGAAATGTGTGTTCCTCCCATTTCCGTTATATTATACCCACGCGACGCCGGGACAGTTCTGCGGGTAGTTATCAAAACAGGGTTTCTAATGACTTTACCACGAAAGATGTTGATCTCAATGGTTGGGCTGACAGCCTGAGAGCTCTTCTGAATTCTACAAATCACCCAGCATATACAAAATAATTGTTAACAATAGCATATTATGAGTCTGGGATACTAGGCTTAGAAAAAAAATAAACCTGTGATATAATTATGCATCCGCGCTTCCTTTAACTAAAAATAGCAATGGTATCGATATAGGTATAGTAGTGATCGATTCTTAACAACGAGCTTAGAAATTAAATCGTTATTTTAATTTAGTTTTAGTTTAATTGATTAATTTTATTTATATTCTCATTTATGGCTTATAACATATGTATATATATACATTCCAATAACAATTGTTTGTCCTCTGCATTTGTTGCTTAAGCGCAGGAACCAACAAATACGAAAGCTTCAATCTCAAATGCGCGGCCGGTATCAAGAGAGACCTCCGAGACCCGGGACTACATATTTTCTCCTGTATCATTTCTATGGGGAATACGCATAGTTATATTCATGTCTCCAATCAATTGCTACTAGTACATTAATTTCCGCAAATAAAATTTTACTTCAATGTTTTTACATTTTACTACTTACACACATAAAATTAAACATTAAAAAATGCGGGTATGTTTCTGTAATTAGAGTCAGGAAACGCAATTCAATATCATCGACAACGCTTGTTCTCATTGTAGTAACTGATCTATGTTAAAGGAACCTATTAAAGCAATTATGCAAATTTGAAACAAGTTTATATGTTCCGAACTATCTCAACCGTTGTCACTCATTCGTCACCTTCTCTCCAACCACTCAAGCTGAACGTTTCATTATTGATTCTATGAGTCGACAGTTTTTCAAACGGTCTTATATGGATGTTAAGTTTCTTAATTGAATAGGTACTCGGTTTTAATTACTATATCTTACACATGTCTATCTTGACCTTATTTAAACTTTTGAAAGATGAGTTTACGAAGAGAATAAAATTTCCCCTAGTTGATGAAACGACGGTGACGTTACCAATCGTTGAAAATTACCCATTACAAGTGTAGCAATTCCTTTAATATAATACAATTTACATTACAAAGGCTTGTAGTAGCCATATCAAATAGAAATTGAGACCGATGAAGGGTGACTACATAAACACAAATAGTAACCAACACATTAAGGCCATCAAGACCCATATTTTAAAGAACCCCCAGCAAGTTAACAGTCTACAGTCCACATATGGTTTTCCGCGTAAGAATTTCAATGGAGTGTATTAAATCTGGAATTAGAGGTAGTGTCTAATCTCAAACGTGGACTCGGTAGGATAAATCCTAAGCCTCAAACAAGTCATGAGACATGGGCAAAACATTTATGTCGTTCTTAGAAATCGGTTAAATAACAAAAGATAAAAAATAATAATTGAAAAGCGTAAATAACGCGAGCAAAAGAAACATTTAAGGCAATACGATTACAGTACAAACATTGCAGACTTTGTCTAAATAAAATAATTATCTCACCGGCAAACCAAAATTGTAATCAGACTGATGTGAAATGATCACAGAACACTATATGAACGATCTAATGAATCACGGATAACATATTTGTTATAATTGTACTTAAGCACGATATTTAGAAAGATTGATAAAAATAAAATAAAATTGTAATTATCACTGTCAAACAAAAAAGAAAAAAGCTTACAATTTTACAGCCACTAAATGAGCCATGGACTCTTCACAGAGATTCTTCTCATGAAAATCAGCTCATAATTCCAAAGCACACACAGGGAGCGCATTAAAAAAAAACGAAACCCCTTTAAATAAACTATTGCTGATAAACTATAATTAGACACCGTATAACCAATGATATCAAAAAATCTACTGGACTTGTGACATACTCTATACACTAAAGCCAGAACTAGTGTTTAACTAACGTCAGTACAATTTACCTACAGGCAGAGTTAAACTTAATACTGTAATAAGCAAATCTGGAGGACACCACTAAATGACAATGGCACTACTTTTAATATATTACAGGTCTCATAGAAATGCTTTCCGGAGATAAGAACCTGACATTTGAAATTATCTTGACTACCTACAATCTTGCACCGCTTGTAAACGTGTAGAAATTTCTTAAAATTTTCCCATAAAACCCGTCTTTACAATAAAACATAGAAGGAAAAAAATAATAATTGCATAACTTTTCCTGTTACTAAGGCAAGCCTTGGACTCATGGATTTTAAAATTCAGTTATTTTTTCACATGGCTAATACTACAATTTTATCGATTCCATCATCAGTACCTGGATGACCGAGCTTTGCTAGGATTAAAGGATGTTTTCTAAAAATTAAACCTAGCTAGATCGACTTATCGCCCCGAAACCCTCTGCATACTAAAATTCATGAAAATCGTTGGAGCCATTTCCGAGATTCAGATTAGTTATATATATATATATATACAATATATACATATACACAAGAATTTCTCGTTTATAGGTATAAACTATCTCCCGCACTGAACCAATCGTTGCAATCTTCCGAGTCATCCGAATCCCTTAACGATCCTTCCAGTTTCCTTGACACAATAAATATATTTAGCAATAAATGGTTTAATGAAGATGGTGCCGAGTCTGTGCAATGCCAACAATCGTAACTTTCCTCCGAACTCAAATTCTCATACAACGATAGGTATACCGATGACCGATACCTACACACAAAACCATTGAACCAAGGCTTCGCGAACCGCAATTAACACACCCAACACAATTATAATTTAAAAAATATTTCGTCCTGGTTCTTTCATATCCCAGCATCTCCACCATGTCGCCGCGACTTTCTGTTATATATGACAATATAAACAATTAACTGGCTACACCAACCCGCGCAGCGTTGTACATCTTAGTGTAGCACTTTAATAGCAAAAGTTCAAATTGGTTGTAAGCTGGGTGTGTCTCACGGCTCGCTTACCTTACTTCTTGGCACTTATTCTTGGTTCGGGTCTCCTACATGTATACCCTCACTGCTTCGTGATTAGGTCTCTTACCTGTTGAAGAAATATAACGCCGATGACACTACTGCCCTGTAGCGTCATCAGACATGAGGTCCATCCCAGAATGATCCGGGATGGAACCCCAGCAGCCCCCCATTTAATTGTGCGTCAGTAAGTTAGGACTTGAGACACTTTACGTTCTATACTAATCCGGAAGAAGCTATAAGTCCAGTGATATTATGTCAGTCAAATTATTCACCAAAGAATCTTAAGCAGTCCGCGGGTACCCATGCACCAATATATTGACTTCGCCTCTGAAGCAATATCAGATCCATACCCCCTCTTCCACCCCTCTTCCACCCCCTCTTCCACCCCTCTTCCACCCCCTCTTCCACCCCCTTTTCCACCCCTCTTCCACCCCCTCTTCCACCCCCTCTTCCACCCCCTCTTCCACCCCTCTTCCACCCCTCTTCCACCCCCTCTTCCACCCCCTCTTCCACCCCTCTTCCACCCCCTCTTCCACCCCCTCTTCCACCCCCTCTTCCACCCCCTCTTCCACCCCTCTTCCACCCCCTCTTCCACCCCTCTTCCACCCCCTCTTCCACCCCCTCTTCCACCCCCTCTTCCACCCCCTCAATGTTACCAAGCTCAGTACAACCCGTCCCATGTCTTCACATGTACAAGAACTCAAACCCGACCCGATCCATGTTTCCACGTGTACAAGCAACATCATGACTTGTCCCGAGCTGCCACCACGGGTACAAACAAAACATTGACTTGGGTCACACGTTCTCACACGTCCAGGTCGGACGCAAATCGACCTGTACACCATGTACAAGCTCTCAATGGGTTACCAAGCTCGTCCACGCTTTCGCATGGACGACGCACAACGGGCTGGCTCAAGATAAGAGATCAGAAAAGTAAAACTATGTTAAAGGGAGTCAATGTGGATCTTCATACACTAAACCTATTCTCAGGTAATAGTGACCAATTAGGGACAAATTATATACATCAGAGAACCAACTAACAATCGGCTAACTTTATACACCAAAATCCTTTTGGAATCTCACACTCAACGAGGCACTAATTATCGATCTCGGGGACATAACCAGTAACTACCCTCAACACAGTAAGTCTAGATCATTTGGGACAATTATCAATAATCGTTCTCTGATATTATAGGACCTGATTGGCAACGCTATATCAAGTAAGAATTAATATTTACACAATCTTTACACAAAGGGGTAAACAGTATAGACATAATAAAAATCATCAAGCTTAGACTAGGCACTTAGCTTTCATCCTTTATGCACTGTGACTCCTCCTGCACATCCTCGGCACCAAAATCCAAACATAGCCATACTTTAACTATTAGACAGAAACTTCGCGAACGAGTATTAATAATACTGGCGGAACACTACACTCTTTGAAAGCGACTGGCAAAATGAGCTCCTGACATTCAAAATGGCGCGCCCTTTTCCTACTGCAGTGTTGCCATCTAGCGGTTCCGGTAATTTAACTTCAGTGCTGCCCTCTGTCATCGACCATTCGATACTATAATTATTATACGATATTGACATCGCGAAAGTCGCGACACACTTGTTAGATTACTAAGGTAGGTGTTTGTCATTTCATTATTAAAATTCTGGATATCTCTTCTTAACTTTTTGGTGAGATTGTTTAGCAATTTCTTGTCGATCGGAGATCTAGTTGTGTGCCATTTTTGTCTTTGCTTTCGTTTTATAGCTATAAGGTTGATTATTTCTTTTGGATAATAATGACCTCTTATTTTTCTCTTGTAATCAGGCGTATTATTCCAAGCGCATCGTTGAATATCTATTGTAAATTTGTTTACTTCTATATCTAGTTGTTCTTGATTTTTTAATGGGACTTTCAGATCAATTATTTGTTCAAGGTCTAGCTTAAAGCTTTCCCAGTCCGTATTTTTATTAACTAGAGTAGGGTTGCTTTCTTTTTGTACAATAGTCTCGCTGAGTGTTAGTATGATCGGTGAATGATCTGAGCTCATGTGGCAACCTTCCTCAATGCGAAGAAAACTACTTGAAATGGATTTATATATAAAAAAATCTATTAGATCTGGGATCTTGTTGGGATCTGTGGGCCAGCAGGTAGGTTTCCCTGTTGAAACAACATTGCAATCAAGGTCTTTTATAGCGCATAACAATTCTTTACCTTTAGTTGTGGTAAGTCTGGATCCCCAAAAGGTATGTTTGGCATTAAAGTCGCCTCCTAAAATAAATCGGTTACCAAGGTAATTCAAGAAGCTTATGTACTGCTCCTTTTTCAATGCATATTTTGGTGGGCAATATATGGCTGCTATGGTGATTGGATAACGTTTACTACTTACATGTACAGCAACTGACTGAATGTATTCTTCTACATATTTATGTTGTTCGTAATGGTGTATATTTTCTTTTATTATTATAGCGCTGCCTCCTCTAGTGGTGTTATTTGGGTGCAATGCATGATATATTTTATAACCTTTAATATGCATGTAAGATTCTCTTGTAAAATGTGTCTCAGAAACAAGGCACACATCAACATTTTCTGTGTCTAGGACCACTTGTAGCTCATTTTGATGCTGAAGTAATCCATTAGCGTTCCATGCAATTATTTTTAGTTGTTTCATCATTTTTTCTTACCGGTAGTAGCAGTTTTAGCGCTATTTTCAAGTGTTCTTAAACGTTCATCGAATGATGATATGAGAGCTAAAATTTTGTTTAGCTTTTCGTCCACGTTCGTAGCTGTGCTCACTTGCTTTTGATGCATATTTTGTGACTGGGGCAATGGGCGTGGTTGAGCTCCTTTTGCAATTTGGACATATGAAATATGGTCTGTAACTTTTTGACTAGCACTAGGCATTCTTATTTTACTGGTGCTTGAAATAGGGATCACAGATGCTGAAATTTTTTTCTTCATTTGCTTATTTTTGATATTTTGCAGTTCCTTGGCTACTATGCAGCCCCTGTAATTAGCTGGATGCTGTTCACCGCAATGCACACATTTTGGTTTTACTTCTGCTGATTTTGTGCAGTCCTTAGTTAGGTGCTTACCTGTGCATTTCACACACCTGACTTCTTTACAGCAGTACTTTTGAGTATGGCCGTAGGCTTGACATCTTTTGCACTGTGGAATAAGCTTAGATGTTTTTATTGCTTGTATTTCTACCTTGCATCCCAAAATTGATTTTATGCCGTAGATATTTTTAATATCTTCATCTTTTTGAAATGAAAGCAAAAACATATTTAGAGGCTCTTTGCTCCTCCAACTGAGTTTATTGACTGCTTCCTGTATTTTGTATCCGCTTCGTTGTAGATCTTTAACGATTCTCTCGGGCAGACACGAAGACGGTAGGTTTTTTGCCATCACCCGGATTGGCCTATCCTGCTTGTTCTCATAAGAGTGCCACAGAAGGTTATTTTGTGACAACAACTTAGTGATGGACCTGTATGCTTCATCATCAACAGCATTTATTTTCACATTCTCTCCGTTCATCATTTTCGTGATAAACGAATCTTTTTCCAGGCTGGTCGTAAGGACGTCGTAGAATAGTTGATAATTTTTAACGTTTTCGACTACAATTGGCGGCGGCCGAAGTATTTTTTGAGCCTTAGGCTTTTCTATTGTTATGTCATCTTTAAGTGGGGATGGTGATTTACTCAATTTCCTTTTTTTCCTACTCTGTTGACGTACCCACTCAGTTTCTTTGGCGAGATCCTCTTCATCGGTCTCATAATGGACTTCTGGAAGAGGTTCCTTAGTCGATTGTTGATGTGGAACAACAATGCTTTGCTCCTGAATTTGCCGCCTGAGGTGGCACTTCAGTTCCTCGATTGTATTATTGAGGTCATTCACCAGCACCTCTAATCTTTTGCGCTCCTGTTTTTCCTCTTCATAATGTTTGAATAAGAGTTGCTCAGTTTCAGTTTTGAGCGAAATCTCTTTTGTTGAAGACATAATTATTATTTATAAATTATAGATGCACTTTTACACTAGTTACGCAATTAAAAGTCACGATTCACACATAATAAGTCGGTCATTGCGGCGACCTAGAAAATGCGCGCGATAGTTTGCAGCGCCAGCAATCTTACGCGATAGCGAAGCGCGGCGCGACCTTGCTCTGCGGAAATCGGAAGATCACTGAAGCTAAATGTACTATGTGTCCACTGTAGGAAGCTAAATTATGCATGAGTGTTTAGGTTATTTTTATTGAGTACTATATATTTAATTGATTCCACAAAATCATTTACACTCAGCCCGACACCAAGACAAGTGAAGTAAAATGTGAAAAAGTTATTGTATTATTAACAAACATGCGGTACATTTTAATAAATATAGGTGTTATGTGATCTGGCTTTGTGATTCTCTGTGACCAGCGCTAGGTCTTCTAACTGCCTGTATAGCTGGATTATAGAGACACTCGCCAGTAACAATTTGTGTAATTTATAGTATTGAACTCAGAATACAGAAAGAACGAATAAAACCACAAGAATTTTATTTTATTTTTATTAAATTACATACTGGAAAATAACATAAGTAAGTCATAGATTGTAAGGTGAAATTTCATTTGTGAAACCTGAAACAGAAGACTTATTATTGTGAAACATTATAAATGATTGACATGATATTCTATCATTAAGATTGGTTTATAGAACACTTAATGGTGTATTATAGGAGGATGTTCAGAACACACATACACACACCTGTCTCTTAGTAAAAGGTAACTCTGAATCTACTGGTCTTGTTGAGAATCGAGCCCTGGGATCCGACTTGCCAAGAGGGTTATCACCATACTTTTTAGAATCATATCTCTACATCATCAAAATTTAAGGTGATCATTATAGGAGCTAATGGTAAGAAATGAAATAGAAATCAACGAATTAGTCAACCGGACTAATAGCCCAATTATTACAAAAAGGGTTTCGAGTCTGAACTTATTAGATACTGTTGTATATATATATATATATATATATAAGTTCATTTATTACATACATACATACTACTTGATTTAATTATGAACTAGCTATTTTACAAGCTTTTATTTAGTTTCACCTGTCCTGATGTTTGTCAGCAAATCTTGCAAATTAAATTTGATCCACTTCCTGGTTACTGATTGACCTGAAATTTTGCATACATGTGTAAATCGCGTGACAATGCAATATAATGATGACATGGTGCTGATTTAATGATGGAGCTAGGAGGTGGCCAAAGGAACTTCACAATGAAACGACACAATCTTATCGAGTTTGGGCTTACTTGAATCGTCTTGACGAGTAGTTTGTCTTTCAGTGGTAACCAAGGTCTGATGATGGAGCTGGAAGATGGCCATAGGAACTTCTGAACTAAACAAGATAGACCTATCGAGTATGGGCTTGTTGGATTCATCTTGACAAATTCTCTGATTATATACCGTTTTAATATTTTTTTATTTTAAGGTAAAAGCTTGATATTATAAAAACTTTCATAAGTATACTTGTTTTTAATATATTGATAACCCATTGTTTCAATATAGGATACACTAAACTACTTAAATTGAACAAATATGTTTTATGCAATTTGTATTTATTTAATGACATTTAATTGCTTGTTATAAATAAAAACTCCTCTATGGATAGTCATATTGAAATATTTTAACAAAATAACTTAGTACTCACCTTGTACTCTATCTGTTTTATTTAATGTGTATATAACTTGTTTGATGTCTGGACGAGCATATTATTTCTTGAAATGATAGGCTTCTAGAATCTTGCACAGCATCTGGGTACAAAGATACAAACATCAATTTATAGGTAAGAAGTATGTTAATTCATTTTCTTACTTGGGTAGGCAATAAGGGTGGGTGTTACTTATACTAAATGTAAAGAGTTTGTACTCTTACCTTTGATTTTATAAAATCCATTTTTTGGGTTCTACACTGCGTTTTCACATCATTAAAAACCTTTGAAAGAAAGGTTCATAGCCGTTTACCGTCATTAATATTGTATCTTCGCCTGTGTACACATTTAATATTATAATTGTATGACACTTCCCGTACGTTCGAAAACAGCTGACCAAAACAGACGCCATTTTTATTGTCGTCTTTCGTGAACGCCTGTCAAATAGTGGTTTATGGCTACCGTTTTTAGATATTTGTATGGGAATTTTTCGTATTCGTTAAACTTTTACGAAAAGTTTCGTTTTTTCGACACGCTATCTTGGTTTATGGCTAGCACTTAGCTATTCTATCAAACTTTACGCTTGAAATGTCATTTTCATACATTTCTAGCGTTTCTCCGAGCGTTGTCGAAAATAGAATTGGTTTATGGCTAAGGCCCCAGTTTCAAATGCTAGTATTACCAATCTCGAACAAACACTTGCTATTTTTTTCAATCATATTTGCTATTACTATTATTTGCTGTTATATTCACTCTTATTTGCTATTGTTTTCAATCATAATCTATCGGCGCTGCCATTTGGGGCTTATCTAGACTCGACGCCCGATAATGTTATTCTATTTAAGATTCCAAACCGAGGTCGACCGTTATTATAAATCTACTAGTGGTTGTCCACGACTTCGGCCGTCCGTTTGTGCATATAATTTAAACGCAAGCAAAGCTTAAAAAATCCGACTTTTACCGCGTATATTAAGTTTTGGCTTGATCGATTTCGATATAATTTATATGTGATCTGTAGTATCTGCCAAACAAAAAAAATATCATCACAATCTATTCATAATTGGCGGAGATATATGTAAATAAAACATACAGTCGAATTGAGAACCTCCTTTTTTGAAGTCGGTTCTTCGGAACTTTGATCAGATTAGATGTACTAAACACGCATTATTGACGATATTTCAAGTTTTTGTATGTTACGCGATCTCCGCCAATTTTGAATTGATTTTGATGATTTTTTTTATTTTGGTAGATTATACTTCAGAGGTGGTCCCATATAAATTTTATCGAAATCGGTCAAGCAAAAACCAAAATTCAAGCGGTAAACTCGGTTTTTTAAGCTTTGCTTACGTTTAATAATTTTTATAAACGGACGGTGTACCATTAAATTACACCATAATCCGTATTCAAAAATATGACTTATACTTTTTAATTAGGAAACAATCTATAGTTATTACCTCGACTACTTTGAACGAAACAATTGCGAGTTTTAACGACAACCAGAGCCATCTAGTTATCTATATAAGAACTAACATCAAAACTCGTACGAAGTTGCTAGTCATATAAGGCTAGAGTGTTATAGAGGCGCCACTATCGCTCACGGGACTGGAAAAACGCGGGATTTTCGAAAATTTCAGTATTCGATTCTTGGTTCTGAAAGACTTCATTAAGGTAAGCCGTGGAGGTTTGCCGAAAATTATAACTTTTCGATATATTAACATTGATTTACACTCGTAACGACTCGCCGACGCTTGGACCGATCGTGCCTCTATAGCTTGTTACGCGCTCTCGCTTGCATGCTCATTCTCAGGCGGAACGTAACACTTTTTCGTGCGTGCAGCCGGTGTTCTTCGATTTATAAGACGTTATTACGTCAAAAAAAATACACTTAAAACCATTTGTATATATCAGTTTTTTTTTATGTCTTTTTGCCACAAATAAATATTTGTCTCAAATAATCTTTATGTCTTTTTCGTAAAACACTTGCCGTAAACGCATGCCGGGTACAGCTAGTAAATAAATAAAAATATATATTTATGTACAACCTAAAATGTATATGCCTAAGCTGCACCGGCTCATGTGAAACCTTCGGCCCTGCTGCCTAGTTACTGGTTCCATTCGTTCAGGCCACGGCACTTTCACTGATTCGTCACGTCAGGGTGTATGGAACCTGACAGCCATTGCTGATGGAAATTAGAAATATAGGTCTATTATTTGGTGAAGTTACGGTTATGTGTTTGTTTGAAAGTTTGTTTGCGCGTGAATTCGTGAAACATTCATGTTTGTGAACAATTTTACTCAATAATATTTGGCTGAATGTTTCTTGGGAATTTTTACTTCAAGAAAAAGGAGAAGCTTCTCAAATCGACTGTACTTTTTTTGGGGTTTTACCTCAGAACTTTTTTCTATGTGATACGTTTTTGATGATACTTTTTTTATTTGTAAGGTGGTGCTTCCCATATGGTCCTATTTAAACTTATATCTGACCAGTAGTATCCTCAATAATACGTATGGATGACGTTTGATAGTTTGTCTTGTTGTTAGATGGTAAAAAAGGCATGGTGGAATTAACTCATAATTCCTGTGCACATTCTGAAAAATGTAAGCGATAAAATACTCATAAGCTTGCCACATTACGTCGTTGACCGCTTTGCAATTTGGACTCGACTATCTTACTTTCGCACATGAGTCTTTTCGCCGATCCATCCCAGAGGTGGCGACAGTACTCCATACACGATCGGACTTGAGCTTGATATAAACTTAGAAGCTGCCCAGGTGTGAAGTACTGCCTGACCTTAGCAAGAATATCCAGCTTCCTAGCAGCTAGTTGAGCTGGCTTCGATATAAGTGCCAAAGTTGAGACTCCTTCGCTGCTATGGATGATTATAGGGCATACGCTGAAGCACAGGTGCATTTAGCAGAATAAAATTTCTATCCGTGAGGACCATTAATTGGCTTCGGCTGTTGGTCTTCCTTGTAAATAAATAAATAAACAATTTTAAAATCAAGCTTTTACCAGTTGTAAATAAAAAGGTCAATATTATATAACCAGAGAACTTGTTGACGAATCAAACGAGCTCAAACTAGATGGGCTTAAATTGTTTAGTTTAGAAGTTCCTAATGGCCATCTTCCGTTTCCATCATCAACCAGCACCATGGTACCATATCCAAGTGCGAAACCGTTTTATATAATAATCTATGTTAGAAAATAACAAATTGGTAGGTCACCAAAGTAATTATTTTTAGATCTATTTTTCCCTGGGGTCTATCTCAAAAACGTTTATTTAAAGTTAATACTTACGTATAATATCATGTGCTTAAACAACAATTACAAAAATCTAATAATTAAAAATATTGTTAAAAACAAAAGTTATAAGCATTTAACCTCAAAAGTATTTCTTTATTTGGTAATTGCGCGGTAAATGTCAGTTCGGCGCGAACGACTAGTTAATATAGTCATAATTAATAAGGTTATAATCGACTCGGAACATAGTTGCGAAATATTTTTTAGAAGGCTTGCCTAAACACAGATTTCTTTCGTATTTGGTGTTCATGTACTCCTCCAGATCTATTGATATTGTGGAGTACAAAGAGTCATGCTTGAGTCTGTTCGACGTGGCGCAGCGGGAGTCCTAAGTCGGAGCAGCTGTTCACAGATAATGGTGCACGTTTAAAAATAATACATTGTTAATGTACATTGTACGTCCAAATTATAGGTGCGTGTTATATGGAGGAATGTTTATGTTGCAATGCTGTAAACATTTAACGTTGTATATATAACTTACTGCCAAGGAAAGGTTATGTTTTTCGCGCTATCTTGTATGCAATCTTTGTAATAATTTTTAAACTAGTTCTAGTTTTACAATGTAAATATTTAAGTTATAAAAATTTGCCTTTTTATTACTTAAGGTGGTTTAGAGGATCTGTTCGGCAAAGTGCCCAAAATGCGCATTACCACGCTGTATAGCAAGGCTTATCCTCTGCCCCAAATACAACCTAGCATTTTAGTCATGTGCCTAATCAATGTAAATTTAATTTTACAGTTTTTGCAATCCTGTATATGTATGTTTGTAACTTCCTTTATTACCTCGTATCTTCCAAACAGCTGGATGGATTTCGACAGTTAAGTTATATATCGCTAGATTCGATTCAAAACCCAAGAATCTTTAGATAGGTGTTATTAAAATAAATGGCGGGTTTTTGGCGTCAAATCATATATCGTTAATATTTTTTTTTACCATATCTATCAATTAGTACGGTATCAAACCATAAAAAAAATGATTCCTTCTTTATCTGCCTAACTGGCTAGATCATACTAGATCGGCAACCTGCGGCTCGCGACCCACATGCGGCTCTTTGGATGTGAAGCTGCGGCTCTTTAGTTCCATACGCAAATATTATTTATTAAAAAAAAACATTTAAAAAAACGTTGTGAATCGATTAACGAGGATTAGGCACCATTTTTATCGAGCCATTAACAAGCCTCCAAAGGTAGCAAAAAAGTACATTTATACAGTTGAAACGAGTAAAATATGGGTATAACACGTGCATAGCGTTTTCTATGCGATACTCATAGTACAGTAGATATTCTTGTTGGCAAGAAAAAAAATTATGGCTCTATGAAACTCTGAAATGATGTAAATTGTAATTGTTGACTCTTCCGACTCAAAAGGTTGCCAACCCATGGGCTAGATGCATCTATTAGGCGAAGACATTCCATACGTCATCTTTCGTTTGATTCTCGAGTTAATTGTAGATTTTGTTAAAGGGCAGGTAGACATTGTTGCTGCTTATTTACAAAAAAAACGGAACACATGCGACTCAAACGTTAGTCCGATTGTGACTGAGGCAAATTCTGTGCATTTATATTGTTGCCTAATTTACGCGGTCCATGATAGTCACATATTTTCCAACTTTTCATAAAATCATTGGTCGCTTAGCATCAAATTTCTCATGAAACAGTATGCAAAGCTTCAGACCTTGGGTCATTGCAGCATGGTTGCTAGTTCTCTTGGTTTTTTATCGGATATATTTCGGAGAGTGTGCCGAAGAACTGCACGATCTAGTTCCCCCATCCCCGTTCTATCATCGGACAAGCAGACAAACTGCTAAGCGACACAGCTATATGGTGGACATTCCACAAATGCGCACGAAGCGTTTCGCCTCCACATTTATTGTGCGAACCGCTAGGGAATGGAACTCTTTACCTGAGTCGATGAGTACAATGGGAGTCTTCAAGTCGCGAGTGAATAGGTATGTTCTAGGCAAGCTTGCTCCATCGTCGCTTACCATGAGATGGTGGTAAAAAGTTTGGCTATCATGAATAAATAAAAAAACATTAATTAGTTAAAATCAACTTGCATAAGTTTAAAGTTCCCAGGTGTGCCAATGTTGTACCAATTAACATTTAACTCTAAACATTGAGATTGACAGAAGAAAGCAACCGTCATGGCGGCGAAAGGGAGATCGTTAGCTTCGAATAAGTCAAGAATCGGAAATGTAAACATTGTGAATTTGTGATCGAAACTCAAATTGAAAAATATTTTTTAGTAGTAAGTCATCCTCTTAATTACTCCAAAAATATTATTATTAATGGCTAGCCTTGCCAGGCGGCTTCGTCCGCGTCTTTTTAAAAGTAGCCTATGCGTTAATTGTAGGTATAAGCTATGTACATTCAAAATTTCATCCAAATCCGTTGAGCAGTTACAGCGCGAAGAGAAAACAAATATACTTCACATTTTTTACACACAAACTTTCGGACTGAATTTCACGACACAACCCAAGTCTGGTACAACTGGCCTTATACATTGTTCGATTATAAGTTTTATTTGACCAAATAAAAGAACATTAATATTTTACTATTACTTTAGTTAAGCCTAGCATAACTAATGCTATATAAACAAATTATGTTTTTTATGCAACACTCATAAAGAGAACCTGCTGTTCTTTTGACAAAGGTAACTATAAAAAATAAGGGCTAGTGAAGAATCTCGAAGAGACAAGTAATCTAATCATTACGTGTCATTACGGTGCAGCTTAATGAAAAAAAATAACTGGTCAAGCGCGCGTCGGCTGTAAGCGAGAATTGGGTTCCGTCGTTTTTAAAATTAGTTACACTATGGGTTGTTCGTATCGCTCCGGGCGGCAACAGGAGGACAGAACAAAAAGGAGAGGTTCTCAATTCATTACATATTTTTTGACCGAGCGAACGCGAAACGCGAGCGTTTGGTCTCCGTTTCAGCTTGGGCAAAATTGCTTTCGTATGTCCGGATTTCCGGTTGTTCTCCTCTACAGGTCGCAATTCACAACCGATTCTTATGAAATTTTGTGAGCTGGTACGATAATAACATTGATATTTTTTGTCGATTCAGTTTGGAAATTTGACAAAATGGCGGTTTAATATGGGGCAGAAAACATACTTCAGCCATTTAAAAAATAGCGAGTTCTTCATCTCGCATAGACACTAGTAATAATGTTTATTGATAAACAGTTATTTATTATTAATAGGTCCATTAAACAGAGATGAAATTTCGATCTGTCTGGCTTCATCGGCCACAGATATTATGATGTTATTCCTGTCTAATGATTTATAGTGCGATGTATAAAAAAAACCTTTTTCACAATAATATGAATCAGCTCAGAAAATCAAATATGTTATGAAACACAAAATCAGAACAAGATGTCCCTGTTGGTGTAGGGACATGTCTTTGCTTCCTGCGCCGTGGGTTCTGGAGTTCTGGGTTCGATTACCGTCAGTAGTACATTTTTCTTTCCCATGGGACTTTTGTGCTCCTTTTTCTGTGTGTGCCATGTAAATGTTTCCGTTATCTACGTTTAAAGTATTTCAATTTAGTGTGGGCTTGTGAGTGTAAATGCGTTTATTTTTGTTTTTGTGCTATCGACCAGAGGACGAGACCAAAATGTAAAACGTTCCGTGTTAAACGGAACTCTAAAACGACGGCATCTAGTTCTCAAGCTTTGGAATCGTGACTTGATAAAAAATGGTGGATAATTAGGACAGTTTCAAGAATTTGATGCATTTGTGGCGTCATTAGGTGGACTGGGTTAAGGTCATTGAACGAAGTTAATTAAACTAAAAATATTAGCTTACATACGAGGCATTGTCATGATTTTCATTCAATGTTCTATCTAGAAATAAAAAATAAAACTTCACTAAGGATATTTTATTAACCAATTTTTTAATAATTAAATGCAAGCAAAGCTTAAAAAAACCGACTTCACCGCTTTAACTTTGGAACCTTGATCAAATTTAATGTATTAAACACGCATTATTGACTATAACTCAAAAACGAGAGATCAGATCTTGATCAAATTTCAATGGGACCACATGAAAAGCTCCAGCTTTCAAATAAAAAAATAATCATCAAAATCGGTTCACAACGAAAGAAGCTATGAGATAATATTTGAAGTCGGGTAAACGAGAACATCGTCAAAGAAGTCCACAAAATAGGCATTATTGACGATATTTCAAGAACTACTGATCAGATCTTGATCAAATTTAAATGGGACCAATTAGAAAGCAACATCTTTCATAGTAAAAAGAAATTAACTAAAAAAAATACAGTCGACTTGAGTACCTCCTCCTTTTTTGGGATTTCGGTAAAAAAAGTGGTTCCCAATTTGATGACGACCCAGTTGGCGCGGTGGGTAAGTCTATGCCCTCTGCGCCGTGGGTCCTAGGTTCAATTCCTCGCAGAAGCACAATTTTCCTTCCCAAGGGAGATTTGTGCTTCTGGTACTGGGTGTGATTGTGTGTGATATGTTAATGTATCCGGCACCCACGACACAAGTTAGTCATTAATTAAGAACTCTGCTTAGAAAGCGAACCCGCACCCAACTAAGTCAACGGGCACTAACAATAATTTACTTTAACAAGTATGTCGTTATCAGGTAGTTCAGAGGGGTCCTGTTAGTGCCATGGAGGTCTCCATTGTGCCGTTGATTATGGGCTAGTGTGTGGTCGAAAGGATGTTTAATTGTTGTTTTTGGGGTTCGTTATTATCATTGGTCTTAGTAGGTACCTACTCTATTTTATCTTGAGATGTTATGACGTTAATACAAGTAGGAGATAGATAAATAAACTAAGTATTATTTTATGCGTAGTACTAATATTTCTAATTTGGATGAATAAATAAAAGAATGACAGTTATTGAAAATATTGGGTTTTTCAAGAAGTGAGTGAATGGGTATTAACTAAGCAA
Organism: Lomographa bimaculata; assembly: GCA_948107665.1. Classification (NCBI taxonomy): domain Eukaryota; kingdom Metazoa; phylum Arthropoda; class Insecta; order Lepidoptera; family Geometridae; genus Lomographa; species Lomographa bimaculata. The sequence continues at coordinate 6,203,044 of OX403604.1, read as the reverse complement.
GCGTGCTCCATCTTCGACCGCATCGTCGCTTTCCATCAGGTGAGATTGTGGTCAAACGCTAGCTTAGCATCAAATAATAAAAAAAAAATTCAACAAAAGAAGCTATACAAGTCGAGTCGAAACTGTTGGTCGTAAGGAGCGAGGTCGTAACAGAGCCTATCTGTTTTTACCGACTTCCCAAAAAAGGAGGAGGTACTCAAGTCGACTGTATTTTTTTTTGTGTGTTACTTCATTACTTCTTTCCACGTGAGCCGATTTTGAATTATTTTTTTAGTTTGTAATATGTCGCTTTCCAATTGGTCCCATTTAAATTTGATCAAGATCTGATCTCTTGTTTTTGAGTTATCGTCAATAATGCGTATTTAATACTTAAATTTTGATCATGGTTTCGAAGATAAAGCGGTGAAGTCGGTTTTTAAAGCTTTGCTTGCGTTTAATTATTTCCTATTTTATGATGAATAAATTAATTAATGATATGTGCTCCACACCGCTGTCAGTGCGGTACTGCTGTTGACCGGCTCGGTCATCACGGTCTGTCTTGCTCTAGGAGTGCAGGACGTATTCCCCGCCACACGAGTCTTAATGATATCATACGTCGGGCTCTTACCACCGCCAACTGTGCGGCTATTTTGGAACCAAATGGTCTAGCGCGTGATGACGGTAAAAGGCCTGACGGAATGACCCTGATTCCATGGAAGATGGGACGGCCTTTGGTTTGGGATGCAACTTGCGTAGACACCCTAGCACCGTCTCATCTTTCTGGAACTAAAAATAAGGCTGGTGTTGCGGCTGAATCAGCAGAGACTCTCAAAAGGCGCAAATATAGTAATCTTGATAGTGGTTATATATTTGTGCCTTTTGGGGTTGAGACGTTGGGACCGTGGGGACCGGGAGCACATACATTCTACAATGAATTAACAAAGCGTTTGGTCGAAGCAACTCGTGACCAAAATGCTGGCAAATATTTTGGACAGAGATTGAGTATTGCCATTCAACGTGGCAATGCTGCCAGCATTTTGGGTACTTTGCCTACTGGTAGCGGACTATTAGATTAAGTTTTGTACATTTATATCTAATTATAGTTTTTTTTGTTTAATTTTAATTTAGTTTTTAGTTTAATGTAATGTACAATTGCTACTTAAATTATGTTGTTACTATGAATAAAGTTTATTAATGATATTCATTTAACGAAAGAATCTATAGAAGTCGAGTCGAAACTGTTGAGACTCGGTCATCGACGTAAGGTAGCGAGCCTATCGTTTGCATTTCGGAGAGTGTGCGCAGGAACTGTACGATTAAATACCCCCATGCCCGTTTTACCATCTAACAACAAGTCAAACTGTCAAACGTCATCCATTTATAGTTTATATACCTCCAGTTCGCTCGAAATGTTTTGCTTCTACGTTTAGCATCCGTACAGCGAAGGAGTGGAACCCATTGCCCGAGTCTTTGTTCCCTGAACGGTATAATCTGGGAGTCTTCAAGTCAAGAATGAGTAAGTTATCTTCTAACCTAGCATGCTACATCTTCCGCCGCATCAGCACTTTCAATCAGGTGAGATAGTGGTTAAATCCTTACCTATCGAACAATAAATAAAAAAATGAGAAGTACATAGTACAATATTGTTTACGTGAGTGTAAGTGAGTGAAACTATTTAGATATAAATGTATACTGTATTACACCTCAGTAAATAGGAAGGTCATTGACCCCGTATAGAATGCCAAATGTAAGTACCATACCAAATACTGAATAAGGTAATACATAATTTTGTGAAAATCACAATAAAAGAGTCCATATAAATGGCAAGCCTCGTGTTTGAGCAGCTGTCTAGTTTCATTTGCAGCATTGGAAAGGGTTGCCAATATAGCAAAAATATGCAAATAAAAAAATAGTCGAATCTGTTGTTTTAGTCACATTTTATTTTTAACTAGCTTTTGCTCGTGCCTTCGTCCATTTATTAGGTAAAAAGTTCCCACCTCATGGTAATAAACAATCTGTGTGCCTAATTTCATCCAAATCCGTTCAGTAGTTTTGTGATGAGCAAATTTCACATTTATTATATTAAGTATTAATTTCGAAATTCGCTATTTAGGCAAACACTTCATCACAATCTCACCTGATGGAAAGTGATGATGCGGCCGGCAAGATGTACTTTGTGGCGCTCTAAAGACAAAAACGCGTAGGCCGATTTTGAAGATTCTTACGTCATTAGATTTGTCTTATGCAAGTGTCACTAAAGACATGACTAATCAAAATGCAATACGGCAACAACCAGACGCCATTTTGTGGTAAACAAATAATTAAACGCAAACAAAGTTTAAAAAAACCGACTTCTCCGCTTTATTTTAAACAAATAAATAATAAATAAAAAATCAATTTATTGCCAGAAATAACACATAACAACATTAAACACATTTACATCAAAATTTTTCTATAAGTGATAGACAGACCGCCTCAGCCTGAGGGACAAAGTTAGTCTATTGTGAAAACCACTGAAAACTAACCCTAGCAAGCCAAGACTGAAACGGTCGCATCAATTTTAATTTTAACCCTTGATCAAATTGAATGTATCAAACACCGACCTTACACCGACTTCACATTTTTTCTTTGAAAGCCAGTGCTTTTCATGTGGTCCCATTGAAATTTGATCAAGATCTGATCTCTAGTTTTTGAATTTTAGTCAATAATGCGTGTTTAATACATTAAATCTGATCAAGGTTCCGAAGATAAAGCGGTGTAGTCGGTTTTTTTAAGCTTTGCTTGCGTTTAATTATTTTTTTTAGTGTTCGTTTCATGTTGAAAGATGTTACGAGTAACCCTCATAACTTCTTTCCACATGAAACGATTTTGATATTTTTTTGTTTGAAAGTTGTTGCTTTTCCATTTGTTCCATTTAAATTTGATCAAGATCTGATCACTAGTTTTTGAGTTATCGTCAATAATTCGTGTTTAATACATTTAATCTGATCAAGGTTCCGAAGATAAAGCGGTGAAGTCGGTTTTTTAAGTTTTGATTATTTATTTTGAATGTCTATTAAACTATGATTTAAAGTTGGTTAGCAACCATCCAATTTAAAATTGTAATACTTGTAATACAAAAAAAAAGTAAAAAAGAAAGGTAAAATAAAAAAAAAAGTACTTTTTAAGCAGTCGGGTTTTTAATTTTATTAGTAAGTATACCTTCTTTTAGTACTTCGACGTCTCAGTAGTTTCATAAATCCAAATTATGTTGGCAACCCTAGCTTATTACTGGATACAGTGGTCTTGTTTGATGTTGCCCTCTTTAGATGTTAAAATCGTTGCCAAACAGTTTAGGCAGTTGGGCAAATAACATCATTCATTCATTTCTGTTTCGCAATCGTAGAAACAATGGGATTTTCATACTCTTGCTACGTTCTTCTGCGCCAGTTAGGCTACAACTGTTTTTTTTATCGGATAGGCTAGCGTATGTCCAATATCTCAACTAGTGATGTTGCGGTCGATGGTTAATGAGACTATCTGTCGAATATAGACGGAACATATTAGTACTTGGCGAATTCCTCACTTACAGTCCCACACAAAGTTCAATGACTTGTGTCATGGATGCCGGAAACATTTACATCATACACACAATCACTACCAGAATCAGAAACATAAATTTTCTTTAGGGAGAAACCTTGTGTTCCCGCCGGGAATAGAACCCGATACCCTTACTTAGAAGGCGAACGCCCACCTGACTAAGCCAATAGGAAGTTATTATATAAATGTTATTTCATTAGTGGTATGTGAAGAGTTCCTTGCTGGGGCACAGATAAATAAAACTCGAAGCTGCTTGTTCAACCGTCTATTCCGAACTGCCTGAACAATGTACCACTCCTTAGCCTAGGGTCTTAATAACTAACTTACATCTACCTACTTATGTTAATAATCATTAAATAATCGACAAGTACCTACATACCAATATCATAATAACACCTAGGTTAAGAAAATTATGTATTAGAAATAAGGAATGTTTTTAAAAAAAAAATTGAATGAAAAAAAATGCGCCGCCGAGTTTCTTGCCAGGTTCTTCTCGAGATGGCTGTAATTTTGCGAATCTGGCAATAGATTCATTAACTTTCATGAGTGCCTCTTTGGGGCCCATGTGAATAAACGATTTTGATTTGATTGAATACACTACAGTATGTATAGTAAAATTCTAATTCAATCACAAAAACAAACTGTTTCTAAATATATTCGTCGGAATCACAAGTTTTTTTTTTTAATCTACATATATTTCTATTTAACACCATTTCTATAGTATTTTATTGTTTTCACAGCTATTCCATCTACCTCTACATTCGTGTTACTGGGGTAACACAAATGTTTCTCTATTAAAGTCGTCATTTCGACGACACTGGATATAACCGTTTTGATTTTATGGCTCATGCGGGAAACCCTTTGAGTTATAAAAAGAGTAGAATAGACATGACACTCGCATCGATATTGTTCGTATTCAAAAGCTCGCGGCCTTGCGTTTGATGATACGAACTAAAACATTTTAATGTAAAGATGGTGTTAGATGCTTACTTTATAAGTTTTACCTCTTTACATCACACTACGTCATCGCAATCATTTTATAAACCTAAAAAAAGTAACTATATCTGTTTATTTGTTTGTTAGTGAGATAGTGGTTAAATGCTTGCTTTGCTTAAACAAAGCTCAATCAAAACACTCAGGCAAGCATTTGACCACTATCTCACCTGATAGAAAGTGACGAAGCGCCAAAGATGGAAATGTTTTCCTTTAAAACCAGCTTTTTTTCGGATTTAAAATACTAGTGAACGTTGCGTTGCGTCACTCTACTCTATTTGTAATATTTGTAATTTTGTTTGGAAATATTTGTACCCGTACCTTTGACAAGGAGATTGATTTCGTTCTCCACGATTGTAATTATTTATCAACCTTTCACCAATTCATCGGTTCAGTTTGTAGTTTGGCCGTGGAAATGTAAGTAAAACTCGCACAGAAAGTGGCTGTGAGATTTATGATATTAGCGTTAAGTACAATGTTGCAAGATTACAGTTCAATTAGAAGTTCCTCCAACAAATTTGCGATCAACATATTTTACAGGTCCCATAGGTTACATTAATTACTAAAAATAGAACATGCGGTTATGTAACATTATGGGTCAGGAGCCTTACCAAAATCTCTAAGATCAGTTTAAATTAAGTAATACTTTGATATTTTATAGTTTAAAATTGACCTTGTATTATTGAAGTAAGACTGCGATATGAGGTTTTAGTACGTTCCTAGTTGATTATGTGTGTAATGTGAATATTTCCGACACCGACGAGACAAGTCTTCGAAGGTAGTATGGGGCTGTAAGTGTGAAAGTGCTTATTTTTACTTATGTAAAAAAAATATGATTACAAAAACGAGGTATTGAGGCAACATAATAAAAAATATATCCGCTTAGAGTCTTAGAGCTACCTCATTTCGATAACATTTGGGTAAAAAGATGGAATAGCAGAAAATTGCATACATTGCAGGAGCCCTGCTGCAGTATCACTTCTTGAATTAGTAGTATAACCTGAAGGACGATTGGCTCTTGCCAACTTTCTACTTACATTGTCTTCAATAATGTTCCCGAAGGTATATTGCTTACGAATTGTTGCTCATTTACATACACTTCTAAAAGTTATTTGTTAAATAATTCCCGATTACTAGTCAAGAAAGCTCAACAATGATAGAATTGAATAATAAAAAATTAATTACTTTAGAGTTTCGCGTCACTGAATAAATTAATGACAATTAGTGCCCAGCTTGAACCAGAAATGATAGAGACGTGACAGTTTTTCAGTAGCTTCTTCCAGATAAGGGAGACCTAAGAAAGGAATTCCAAAGTCGAAGTCCCGGGGTAACATCTAGTATAATATATGACTGTATAGTGATTACAGTCGCCCTCATCTTCATTCATGCATCATAGTCACCCATCCGTCACGCTCCATAACCTCATGTAACCTCTTCAACACAATTACACTAAAACGTACTAGTGTTAACTACCGTAAACGTAATGCAACCTTAAGACGATACATACATTTATTTTAGCCGTGGTGTAAACAATCTGATGAGCTATTAACTCGCCTTACAAAATATGTTCATCTCTTTTAAATAAAAGAGATGAACATATAGATTAGAGCTAAATAAAAAATAATGTGATGTGATAAATAAAAAAAACATTTTGTGTTAGAACTATACCATTTTTAATTTAACGCAAGCATAGCTTAAAAAAAATTACTTCACCGCTTTATCTCTTTGATCTTGATCCGATCTTGACAATATTTATAGGGAACCAACTTGAAGCCATACACTTTCAAGAAAAAAAAGAAGTGTGGCACTCAGGGACTGCCGCGGTAAAGCTATTGCATAGCATTTTTTATCAACTTATGCAATTATAATTATTTATTTATTTAATTTATGCAGTATTTTTTTTCCTGCCACCTAGGGGCGAGTTGCTGAACTAAAGAGACAAGCGTGATATTTCAAAAAGTCATTAAAAGTTCTGCTATTCATCGATAGATGGCAAAACTAAAAAGTATCACCGCTATGCCGGTCGGGGTGGGGGGTGTTAGGTTATTTTCGTTACGGAATTTCTGGATTCGGTCTCCACGCTCAAGGCCCGCGATAGAAGTTATGCAATAGCTTAAAAAATCCAATTCGTGCTACCGTTTTCGAGTAATCGCGTATATAACAAACATACAGTTGAATTAGAGTAGCCTATGTGTTAATCCTAGGTATAATCTATGTACATTGCAAATTACATCCAAATCAGTTCAGCCATTAAAGCGTGAAGAGGCAACAAACATACTGCACGTTTCCCATTGATCGATTAGACCCATTAATCATGTTCACAATGTGTCAAAAAAAGCTGTCTGGGTTTTCCACTTATCGAACATGATGTCATAGTTCTCAGCGGCTCCAGAATTTCATATAGCCTCTTAACAAACCGTTGGTAAACGTTAACTTAAATGACAATGTTAACGGGATTTCGACTCGTAAATTGAAACCGACTTAGCTTAGGCCCGGTTTGAATGCAATACCTTAAAATTACCCAAAGAGTCTTGCATTATGTATTTAGCCCAACAGTTACCAGCTATGCTAATACCGATTTGCTTGCATTCCCGACATGTATAGAAATATGATAATAACACAAATCTAAAATTTATCGATTATCTACGATATCGAATTATGGTTTTTTAACGGTTGTTTTAACTGTTATGTGCCCTTTCTATTATGGGAACCGTTCGCACCTAAACGTGAAATATTGATGATTAATTTTATTTTCACGCTATTGTGTCGAATTGTGATATATCGGCTGTATAAGACTCCCGTGTCACGCGTAAAGTTATCCCGTTACGAACTTACAACACAGTAATAAAGGGCATGGCATGGCCCGGATTTGTCTTTTAAAGGTTATCGTTATCGGTTTCATATGGAAATAGGAAGGTTAGAGTGGTCAATTTTAACTGTATCATCAATTTGAGGTCAGTTTTAGATGTTAGTCTATCGCAGTGCCCTACATGAAGATAGCCATTTACGACTTGAAGTATTCGGGGAACAAAGACGCGGGCAATGAGTTCCACTCCTTCGCTGTACGGATGATAAAGGTGGAAACAAAATGCTTTAGGCGGATATGAGGTATGTCAACTTCTGGTTATATACTTATCATACATTTCTAGTCGATGATCGAGTATATTTGATAATAAATACATCGATTGACAGTTCGTGCTTTTGATGATTGTAAATCTACCAGCAAAACTGCTGCAATTTTTTTCTAACTATTATGTTTATGTTTATAAACTTAATAGTTAGAAAAATGATTAAAAAAATATGAATAAAAACATTAAAAAATAAACAGGAATACGTCAATCGGATTTGGTAATATAAGTACTAGGCAAACATAAATATGAAGGAGGTAATAATTTAGTGGAAGTATTTATAATATGGTATTAAAGTTCCTATTGGGTATAAAAATGAATGAAGTAAAATGTTTTTTTTTTCTTTACGCGGCATTACAATGCATGGCCTGTGCCATGCATTGTAATGCTAGTTATTCTTTAAAACAAACATAAATTCTATTTTAAAATCGTCAAATTCAATTTTGTTTGCATTAAAAAACGTACGTCAAAATATTTATAAAATAATATCAAGGATTTTTACGGCTTCACTCACAGTAGTCACAGTTGTTTGCTCGCATTGTTACGAGACTAGTTTCGGAACATTCGGTGTCCCTTTATCAGTCGAGTACGTGAGTGTCAACAACCAAGTCATATCAATCCTTAATATTATGTGTAATACTTACGAATCTTTAAATTTTTTTATGACTAAAAACAAAAAACTTAACTAAATACATTATTCATAGTTGTATGAGAAGTTCATATTGTTATGTATCAGTTCTGACGATGTAGAAGCACGAATTTGTGATCAATAAATAACTTTCATATTGTTTGAAAAGTAACCTTATCGTAATTAAGATCTCAGAGCTATCTTAATATCCTAGAGTTTAAGATAAAGACCTAAACTAGCGTATCGTAGAGAGTGGTTAAGGCCTCGTTTAGTGCAATAGTGTACCTTATACGGTAATTGCTTTATAATAAGGCAAAATATTGCTCAAGTATAATAATACTTCTGCTTAAGTATAATAATACTTTTGCTCAAGTATAATAATACTTCTGGTCAAGTACAATAATGTTTCTGATCATGTATCATAATACTTCTGCTCAAGTATAATAATACTTCTACTCAAGTATAATAATATTTCTGCTCAAGTATCATAATATTTCTGCTCAAAGATTTACACGATAATTTCATTTATATATACGGTTGGATGTTTGACATAGAGTCATAGAGCTGTTTTTATGGCAAATCTGGACGACGACGTGTCAAAAGTGACACCGCTATATGGTAAACATTCTACAAATGCGGACGAGGCGTTTTGCTTCCACATTCATTGTGAGAAACGCAAAGGAAAAGAACTCTTTACCTGACTCGGTGTCTCTTGTAATGTAAGTAATAAAGAAAAATTAAACACTTTTTTATTTGACTGTAATTTCAGTTATTACGAGGTCAAACATGTGTTTTTCTCTTTTTTTTTAATTTTGCACTTTTTTTCCCTTTTCTCATAATTAACATAATTTTGTATATTTATCAAACAATCAATTTTGACGACCCAGTTGGCGCAGTGGACAGGTCTCCGTCCTCTGCGCCGTGGGTTCTGGGTTCGATTCCCGACAGGAGCAAAAACTCCTTCCCTAGGGATATTTGAGCTTCTGGTTCTGGCTGTAATGTGTGTGTGATGTGAATGTTTCCGGCACCAACGATACAAGTCTTTGAACTTAGTGTGGGGCTGTGAGTATGAATACGTGCGTGTGTGTGAATCAAACACACTTAACCTACTTGGTGGAGGTTAAAAGTGTGTTTGTTTATTTACCGTTCAACATCGAAAAACCGTATACATTAACTCCTTATACTGTACTAAAGCAGCTTAACCGTACCACAACAAAGCTTCGTATTAAGTGTGGAAACGTGGCACAGAGTACAGACCACCGCCTCTTATTAAAGGTTACGCCGATAACTGTACAGTTATGTGAAATTGAGCTCGAATAAACCTTCTACTGTATTATCCTACTGTAATTGTCGGCCCTTAGCGACAATTGATGTAATTGGTTGGATGTTCCATTGGAACTTTTGAGGGCGGTAAAACTGTCCTGATTCAATTTGAATGTTTACTCTACCAGAGGTTGTTAAGGTCGTCTTAGGGAATTTAGGAAATACTTTTTTTTTTGTTTTGTCTTTGGTCTTTGGTAGTCTTAGTTGGGAGGGCGTCCGCCTTCTAAGCGGAGGTATGGGGTTCAATTCCCGACGGGAACACAAATGCTTTCTCCCCAAGGAAAATTTGTGTTTCTGGTTCTGAGTGTGATTGTGTGAGTGTGATGTGAATGTTTCCGGCACCCACGACACAAGTAATACAACTTAGTGTTGGGCTGTGAGTGTGAAAGTGTTTATTATTATATTTTTGTATGAATATAATCTCTGGTAAAGCAAGGAATCAAGGTTGAATCAACTATGATTCAACCTCTCCACGTCCGTAGGAGGATACCCCTTAAGTCTGACTCCCTACACGTGGTCCCCGGGTGGTGCTAATCAGGTGACATTTGAGAGGTGGTAGAGCATTTTGTGAGTTGCTCGCCTGGCTTGCTACCAAAGTAGCTTACCACCATCAAGTTGAAAGTCTGCCGCCAAGCCAAATACGGTGTTCCGGCAGTTATCCTTGTGAGCCTGCGTATTCCAGGTCTAGTGTGTTTACCAGCTTCGATCACATCGTCACTTACCACCAGGTGAGATAGTGGTCAAACACTAGACTGTCACAAATAAAAAAAAAAAAAAAAAAAAAAACTATGACTGTTTTACCGGTCACAAATTTCATTCTTTAATTCTTAAGGTCTATTGACTAGCTGATATTATATAGTATATTATTTCGATGCCGATAGTAGACATGATCGCAAAGATAACCTAATAAGACGCATATAATTTTAACTATAAAAACGGTGTACGGTGTTCCGACAACTATCCTTGAAAGCCAGTCACCTGCTAGGAATAGCGTTAATACGCTCGACTACATCATATGCAGTCATAAATGCTAGCCAAGGAAAGAAATAAAAAAACAATTACGTATGTTTTAGACTGTATATCAAGCAATACCTTATATATTATTTACGAGCCAATTGCCTATATTTCTTAAAACTGTATGTCATTCATACAGCAAAGACCTAATTGACTTACAAGGCTTCGAGCTTATAGGTAACTCAAGTGCTCAAGCCCTCTACCGGTGGGTAGCGTTCTCATCATGCTCGTGGATTTGCCTCTCTGAATTTCAAATTGAGCCAAATAGTACCAGCATTTTGATCACGCGTCGCGTCGCCTCAACCAAGACAAAAGTACATACTTACAGACCCAGAATATTTACACGACACCACAGTTAACATAATATTACTCGACATTTCCACAAAGACTCGAAATCATTTAAAATTCGCTTTCCACATAAATGCGAGACAAAGCATAGAAAGCCGATTCAAATGGCAGTAACTCTGGGGAGTCATCGTGACCGATCCGCTGGCCGATTTGCTAGATTTTACACTGACCGATTGCCCGGGGCTCTGCAAATATGTCAAGTATCACTGGCAGACCGTTTAGTGGAACACAGGGCTTAAGCTTGCTAAATTAAAAACTTGACGAACAGAGAGATACCAATTTTTGACCGAGCGCAACGAGGTCTCTAAGTTGACTTGGGTGGTTCAGCTCTTAGTCCGTCCATTCGTCCATCAAAGTTATTTAGCGTCTAAACCATATAAGCGAATAATTTCAAATCCTCAGAGAATGAAGAACTGTGGCCCAAAGCCAAAAATGTTTATTGATGAAGAAATTCTGCAAGTACGAAACCGTTTAAAAAAAACTGACGAAAAGTAACAATGTGGTAGGATACTGTATTTACTGTTTTAGACCTATTTTCCGGGGTCTAACCGCAAGCAATTATTAACCTTAATAGTTTTTCTCTATTAGGCAAAATCTAGGTGCGATGTCCATAGTGTAAGGCACGAACGATTAGTTAGTTGTGTAAAAACCGCTCTACTTTTCTCGTAGATTGGAATAGGGGAAATTTGGATTTGGAAACTTATGGTCGATCTTCAAGCAAAAATACGGTAGTCGCACATTACGATACCAATCTCTTATATACACAAATGCCACTAGTATACCTTCTACAATAAGCAAATATACCTAATAAATTTAAAAAAAAACTTAAAAACCCTCCTCCCTCCATCTCTACTGTGGATTTTCCAGGCAAAGACTTAACCAGGTCTGTGTCTAGAAACCTTTATCCTGGAGCAGTGGTTGGTGGGAGAGAAACAGAGACTTAAGAAAACTAGAAGAGAGATAAAAGTTATTAGAATGAAAACACTTTCACACTCACAGCCCTAGACTTAGTTCAGAGACATTCAGACAAGTAGGCTCAAACATTCCCAGTTCCCAACGAGAATCAAATCTGATAAGCTGCTTAGTAGGCGACGCGGAAACAACTACGCCACCGGTCAGTCCGCTACGCCATCGGGCAGCTCTATGCCAGCGGGCAGTTCGCTACGCCAGTGGGCAGTTCGCAGCGCCAGCGAGCAGTTCGCAACGCCAGCGAACAGTTCGCCACGCCTTTCGTCTGTCTGTAAACTGTCTAGCAAACTGTTGAAAGTTTAGATACTGTCGATATTTACACAACACCGCCAATGAAGATAAACTGGACGTTTACGGCTGAAAGCCAAGGGAAGATAGACGCGGACCACCAAGTGACGGTAATAGTGTAATGGTGATGTACTGCAATTGGCAGCACAATCGGTGATGATTGGAGGGAAAGGTAGAAATGGAAACTTGTTTAATCTTATTTTTAATGTTTAAAATGAAGTTGTCACCAATTGATTGATTCAAAGTCAAAGAATGGATATGTTTTACTAGTTTTGCTAATTATTTATGTTTCTCCCCGTTTTATATATAAGAGAAGATACAGTAACGTTAGACAAGTATTTACTATTATAGTACCTGGATGACCGAGCATTGCTCGAATAAAAAAATATATATGGATTTGAACCGGAGTCTTCTGCTTTCCCACCTGAGGTAATATATAACCTTGTAGGTGGTGGCGAAATTTACCTTCGTATTCTTATGATATTGTAGCAGTTTTTCATTGCCTGAAAACACGGATAAAACGACGTTTTCTAAAAATGAAACCTAGCAAGATCGATTTATCGCCCCCGAAACCCCCTGCATACTAAATTTTATGAAAATCTTGGAGCCGTTTCCGAGATATATACACAAGAATTGTTCGTTGAAAGGTATTAGATAGTTCATATTCCGTGCATCCTATTCCGTGGTATCTATATAAATCACATCCTGCATTCTCCGTTCCTCGCCTCATAAATATCCCTTCTCTCGTATAGGGGTCAATGCAATGCAAGTGCATGTCCAATCGCTGATCGAAGCCTGCGATACCCCGACCTATCTCTGAATACTATTGTACATTTTAAAGTTAAAACTATCGTGAGTATTAAACATAATGCTTCAATGTTACATATGGCTTAAAATCCAAAAAAAAATCGTCTTACCTTTGTCGACTAGTTTCGGACAAATTAGTTGACAACGAATTTGTCCGAAACTAGTCGACTACAAAAGGCAACAATTTTTTTACGTGTTTTAAGCCGTAATATAACATTGAAACATACTATTTTACATGTATGAAGGTAACAAAGGATATAGGACGTTGTTTTGATACTATTAAGATTTTAATTTTTACTAGCCGTGCCCCGCAGCTTCGGACGAGTTAATTAAGTTAAAAGGTAGCCTATGTGTTATTCCGGAACCGAAACTATCTACATTCTAATTTTCATTAAAATCTGTTTATTCGTTACGGAGATACGTGGTAAGAAACATTCACACACACACACGCACAAACTTTCGCATTTATAATGTTAGTAACTCGCAAAATTAAGACAAATCGATTGACGTAAGAATCATTAAAATCGACCCACGAGTTTAGTCTCTAGAATGGCACAATGGATCAAACATACATAGGCTAATAAACACTTACCTTTGCTTCGCATAGTCTGGTAAAAGTCCACAATCAACTCATACCTGAACTGCCCGTTGGCTAAGTTGGGTGAGCGTTCGCCTTCTAAGTAGGGGTATCGGGTTCGATTCCCGACGGAAACACAAGCTTTCTCATCAAGGAAAACATTTGTTTCTGGTTCTGGTTGTGACTATGTGTGTGATGTGAATGTTACCAGCACCCACAGCACAAGTCATCGTACTTAGTGTAGGGCTGTGAGTGTGAAAGCGTTTATGTATATGTTATGTTTATACATTTCCCATTTCCAAATTTCCCATCCATTTCCAATTCACACTCGCACTTCTGCTGCGATTTACAACGGTACCAAAGGAGTTTGCGGTGTATGGCGTGATAATTAGTATAGCCTATGATTTAACACGGAATAGGGTGATTGGAGCCGCAACGGTAATCAGCTGCCGATGTGGGGTAACCGCCGGTCTAGGGTACACCTACTGGTTACTTGCCTTACTGGTACCGATGACTGTAGAATGGAGGCGAAACAAATGCTGAACATTATCTGTAGACGATTTTAATGCGATGATTTTGGGACATGTACATATTTTACCTACATGAAATAAGAATACTTAAAGTTTTACGGATTATGTGAGTTTTAGTGGAAGGTACGACCCAGTGGGTAGGTATTTGCCCTCTGCGCCGTTGGTCCTGGGTTGGATTCCAGGCAAACACTTATGTTTCTGTATCTAGGTGTGATTGTGTGTGATGTAAATGTTTCTAGCACTCACGATATACTCAACTTCTCATCGCAAATGCGCCAATATTGGTCAGATTGAGTTATCAAATGGCAAAGCACAGTCAATCATGCTGTCAGTAAAACAACTGCATGAGACGCTTAGCACGCGCATATTTCAAAGATGGCGGTATCCATGCTATAATTGTATTAAATATCGGGCGTGTGATGTACTTGAGTACCTTCATGTCGGGAAAATGAGACAGTAAAATCTTTGTTCCTGGCTGCTGTGCTGCAGCCTGCTGCTGACTCTGTCTTAACCTTGATAGACCAGACGCGCCGTTCTTCTGGATGAATGATGGTAAAAGGTGATGCAGGAACAAGGTTGTGCAGTTGTGAATGGCTTTCACAAACCCTCTTATTTCATGTAGTTGATCTCAACATGTTTATCATCAACCTCTGTCAGCTGTTTCACTGATATGTTGGCAGGATTTCGTGGCTAAGTATTACCTCTTTAGTAAATTTTCTCGATGGAAGATTAGTCTAATCGCCTGTCTGGGTTAAAATCACTATTCTGGGCTAAGGGCAAAGTTTATCAAGACTAGTTAACGCTCCGCTTTTTTTTAACTCGGCAATCTTTTGTATTTAGCCAGTGTCACGTTGTGAATATTTTTCAAGTTTTGAGTTGTGATTGGGACTATATTTATGACGTCATACATATAGTCCTTGTCACAACTCTCAATTCACAATCAAGTAAATAAGTCATGGTCCAGTCACAAACACGTCATGGCCTAGTTTTATTTTTATGAAGAATAGGCAAGCTTTTGACCACTATCTCACCTGATGGAAAGTGATGATGCGGTCGAAGATGTGACATCCTTGCCTAGAAGATACCTATTCACTCGAGACTGGAAGACTCCCAGATTATACCGTTCGGGGAGCAAAGAAGGCAACAACTTTACTAGAACTTCTATTTGAATTTTGGATCGAAGGCGAAAATCACGTTTTTCAACTTTGTATGATTTGCGTACACTCATGCTCGTCCACGAACTATTAATAGTTAATAATTAACCCTTATTTTTTATGTTAAAGGAAAAAAATTTCGTTGTTGAATTTGTATAATTGTCCAAAACCTGTCATTCTTCGAGTGTTAACATGTAATAATGGTGAATTATTAACCGTTAACAGTTAGTAAACGTGCATAAGTGTACGCAAATCATATATGATTCTCGCCCTCGCTCCAAAACTCCAATTCTAGTAAAGTTTCTACTACTTTACTAGGGCATGACTTAACTATGATTGGACCTTGATTCTCTTACTTGATTTTGACTGTGATTAGGACTTTTATTATGAATTACACTTGAAATATACTATTACTCGACACTGGCAAAATGCACAAGATTGCGAAGCCAAAATAAAAGCTCTAATCACATTAACACTCGAAAAATCACAAGTTTTGGAAAATAATAAAAAACCGACAAGGACATTTTTTCACTTTAGCGCCAAATCTACCTTCGTTGTTTAATTCTTTAAGTCTTAAAATTAAACATCATTCATGACATTTATGCATGTGATGACGTTTCATTTTGACAGGTATTTAACATTTAATAGCCACCTTCCGTTTAAACGACTGTTATGTTCTTAACCGGAGTTTGGTGAACTCGGTTCTAAATAGCGTATCGATTGCAGCAGGTTGGCAAGTTCAGGCTGGCCGTGGAAAGTTGACATGCTTTTATTATAATTTAAATAGCATGAGGTTCTGTGAAGTGGTCAAATTAGAAAAGTCGCACAGTATTTCTATCGACAAGATCGATATTGACGAGAAAGGAGATCTCTGATGCTTATAAGATGTAATAAAGTTCAGGTCATGCCAGCCATCCTGGTCGTGAAAAAAAAAAAAAAAGCGGTGGGTGTGCGGCAGAAACAAAATAACCGAATTTATTATTAATATTTAAGGATATATATTCTATATTATAGATATTTAAATAAATATATATATAAAAAAATACACATTGTTATACAAATATATATGCACGTACATGTACAACATATAATATATTTAAACAAATAATAATATGTACATGTTTTCTTTTTTTTAACAATCTGAAGAATTTGTAAAAGAAAAATTAATACATTAAAATTAATACGACAACACATACTCGATATTAATAATACTATTGGATCAGCTATGAAATTAAAAATTAGGAACTGGACAAATCTCTCTTAGGTTGTGTTTATATCGTTAGAATAGAGAATAGGAGACAAACTGTTCGAAGTTAAGTGTTCGTAATATTGCTCAAGGAAACGTTGGAACACTGCGTGTAGGATCTCAGAGCTTCCTGCTTGCAATACTTGTCAACCATTTAACAACATTTATCGCTTGCAAGCTATTTTGTTAGTGTCACGTGCAATCATTAATTATCTAAATGGAGGCTCCAATCAGGCTCGATTGTATAGATAAAGGAAACGGGTTGTAGGACCGATACTAAATTCGGAGAACTAATGCCGATAGAACATTCTAGTAAATGGGAAAGCGTATTGATGGTTTGTTTTGCTATTGGCTGTGTACATTGGTTTCACCCGCATTTCACATTTATGATTATGATGATGCATCAGGTTTTTTTTTATTTATACTAATACTTTTACTAGATAGGCAAGCATTTGACCACTATCTCAGGTGAGACATAAATATGTACTCTTTAAATAAATATTTATTTACTCATAATTTAAGAAAATTTTTATGTGTTATATGATTTATGCCTAATTTAAAAACATATGGGTTAAATTATTATTTTTTGAGATCTCTACTTTCCATCAGGTGTTGGAAAGTAGAGATGCGGCCGAAGATGTAACACCTGCCTAGAAAATACCTATTCAATCTAGGCTTGAAGACTCTCAGGTTCTACTGTTCGGGGAACAAAGACGCAGGCAATGAGTTCCATAACTTCGCTGTACAGATGATATACCGATAGAGATTTATTTATTTCAGAAAATAGTAAGCTTACAGCGATTGCCAAGGCGCTAACTATATGAGACTATATCTAACTAGGTATAAAAACTTAAAAATATTCTTAAGTTACTAATAATAGCACTCAAATTATCGGTAAATATGTCCACATGTTGGAACTGATGTACGAATTCATTGATAACCGACATCGCCCGCAGCGAGGAGACTCGAGTGAACGGGAGGTATGTCAACCATAATTGGATGACATTTGATAGTTTGTCTTGTTGTTTGATGGTAAAACGGGCATGAGGGAATTAACTCGTGTAATTCCTGCGCACACTCCCCAAAATGTAAACGATAGAATGCCAATAGGGCTGCTACCTTACGTCGGTGATCGAGATTGCATTTTGGACGCAACTAGCTTACTATCACTAGTAAATCTATTGGTTAAATCCTACTTAATATTATAAATCCGAAAGTTTGTGTGAAGTATGTTTGTTCCTTCTTCACGCTTTTACGGCTGAACGGATTTGGATATAATTTGGATTTTACATTGCTTATTCCTAGGTTTAATACATAGGCTACTTTTTCACTTGATAATAGTAGGCGAAGTAGCGGGGTCGTCTAGTAATAACCTTTATCGATCTAAATGTCTCTCAACAAACATGCATGTTAGCTGTGAAAGGGTAACAAATAGAAATAAAAAATATAATAGTTATAAGTATAATAAACGCTTTTAGACTAACAGCCCCACACTAATTTCAATGACTTGTGCCGGAACAGTTCACATCACATAAAATCACAACCACAACCAGAAACACAATTTTTCCTTAGGGAGAAAACTAATGCACCAGTGTGTCCTTAGAAGTCGTTCGCACCCAGCGCGTACGACTTCTAAGCAGGGGGTATCGGGTTCGATTCCGTTCAGGAACACTGGTTTTCTCCACAAAAATCCTGAGCCAACGGTCATTTCAAAAGTACTATCTCTAGTTCCGGAGATAAATTTTTGCTTCATACAGAGGTAGAGATAACATGAAACTACAATGAATTCTTTTTTCCGTCAGGAAGCTCTTCTGTTCTGCATTTCAAACAATTCCTTAATTCACTTATAATAATATCCTTTCCTAACTCAGAACAGCCACGAGCATGTAAACTTTAAACTCGAATTATTCTTGTCAAAACATGCATGTTTTCCTCTCTTCAAACTTTCAAACACACTTCACAAAGAATGCTATGTTTATTCCCGTAGATATTAGTTAGAGAATCAGCGGCAAATTAATAAAACACATAAAAGGAAATTCTAAAATAAAGTTGCGTCTGGCGACGTGCCAGCTATCTCCGCTTTGATAACTAGAACTCTGGGGAGTAGAGGGTCGGCAATGCACTATTATTTATTCTGTGTCGGCTGTAAAAACTTGAGTAATGGTTTTGAATAAACAGGTTGTAGAGCTGTAGATTGGTTGATTGAATTAATTGAGTTTGTTTTAGAACATCTTCACTCAACGAAGTTCTAAATCGAAATCTTCGCTTGCAACAGTGTAGTGGTTAAATCGTCGATGCACGGACGAGGTTTTAGTTACAAAAATATGATTACAAATCGATTTATTATCGATATTCGTTTTTTGGAATAAGCGCCATCTGTAATAAATTTCTCTCACTTTTTTAATCTGTGGAAGGATTAAGACATATACGTATAGCTTACTATAAGGAAGGATATACTCGTAGATGGAAATAATTACAAAAAAGATGAATATAATTCCATCCTTAATCCTAATTCGTTTTAATTCGATATCTCTAAATAACGAATACCTATAATGATACTCCGAGTATGGCAATGGATTAAACGCTATCCTAAATATTATAAATAATCTCAGAAAAAAAAATAACCGTAATGTGTACACTGTAAATTAAACAATAAATCGGCCGAAGATTTTTAGATCGGACGCCATCTATATTTTTAGGCTAAGAACAGTCGTACACAGTAAAATCAAAAGGTGAATAATAAAATCCAGTCTATATTAATGAAATCCAGAAACATGATTGGTGAAAGTTTTCTCGATACAAACATTTTACATCGAATACGCCAATGTCGTTAATTCTCCGACTTTAATAACGATTTAACCATAATTCCTGAATAAATGCTATAAATCTTAATTAAATTATAAATCCGAAAGTTTGTGTGTATGTGAACGTTTGTTACCACGTATCTCCGTAACGATTTAACTGATTTAGATTTAGTCGATTTAGTCTTAAATAAAAGCGCGTAGATGACCTTGATCGAGGGGTACTGCTCGGTAAGGACGGTGGTTAAAAGTTACAATTTACAGATATTCCAGCGTTTTCTCCAACTCTGTTCAAACCATGAAAGTGGGCAATCTGTAATCCTCAACTTACTCCAATCCTACTCAAATACTACTCACTGTATGGTCTGTATGGTATTGCAATTCAAGTGATAGTGAGTAGTAGGCATTAGCACTTGAGTAACCTATGACTTAGGTCTTGCTGTATATACCTATGCTATGCTGTATATAGTTTTAGTTTAGTTTTACGAAACATAGGCAATTGGCCCGTTGTTTAAATCAGGAAGCAAAAAAAATGATACTGAAAAAGGATATAAAGTGACAAAGTTATTGATTTGCAACCTTTTTGTGTGACATAAGGTGGTGGGGGTAGACACTGTGATGAATAATTAAAATGTTTCCCTGTAATATAAAAATTTCACTTCTATCGTGTGTCTTGACGACACATCCTTTTTCAGTAAAAAAGCTAATACATTGATGAGCAATTAGTATTTAAGTATATTTTTCGTAGTACTATTCGTACGCAGATTGTCATAACAGCCATGTGACAGCGCACGCTGATATAAGCATTATTTCGAGGGGAATTCGTTCGAAATTTGTACCGAACCGAAGTATGCAACTTCAAGTCTTAACAAAGCCCGACAAACATAGCCCAAATTGATCTCTAGTAAATGTAACAAATACAGATCTCTTGATTTATCCCACTTCTGAGTTGTGGCCGCGTTTGTTCTTTCTACGGTGTGACATTGACAGATACAATTTACTATCACTTGGTTCTATAAATTACGTCTCGATTTCTGGCTTTCCAGGACGAGATATTTATAGTTATGACTGTGTTATTGTCATTATATAGCGTTCTTACTATTACGATAGCGGTCTTCTTACTAAGCACCATAATACCGAGTCCATCATGCAGTACACGCTGCCACAATGTGACAAGACGGGCAAAAGACCAAGACATGATAGATAGATATATAGATAACTCTTGCAATTCAGAGAGACAATGCCGCCATTATGATGGGCACGCTACCCACTGGTAGCGGACATGAGCACTTGAGTTACCTATAAGCTTGCTGCCTTGTGTAGATAGGGGGGCATCCATTAATTACGTGAGGTGATTTTGGCGATTTTTCGACCCCCTCACTCACCTTGGTGAGATGTCGTGAGATGTTACTCGAGCCTCTCCCCCCCAAACTCACTTGAGATTTTCCGAAATGCGTATATTTAATGTAAATAAGTTATTGATATGTCCTTGATTGCGTTGAATTTATTTAACACACATTTTGTTCAATTCTTTTTATTTTGGGGGCTGAGTCACCCACGTCCGTAGGAGGATACCCCTTTAGTCTGACTCCCTACACGTGGTCCCCGGGTGGTGCTAATCAGGTGACATTTGAGAGGTGGTAGAGCATTTTGTGAGTTGCTCGCCTGGCTTGCTACCAAAGTAGCTTACCACCATCAAGTTGAAAGTCTGCCGCCAAGCCAAATACGGTGTTCCGGCAGTTATCCTTAAGAGCCTGCGTATTCCAGGTCTAGTGTGTTTACCAGCTTCGATCACATCGTCACTTACCATCGGGTGAGATAGTGGTCAAACACTAGCCTGTCACAAATAAAAAAAAAAAAAAAAAAAATTTAAGACTAACCCCTACTAACTATGATTTAGCCATATTTCAGTAGTATTTTTTACCTTCATTAAACCCAGTTTTCTCGCAATTATACACAGTGTTGCAAAAAAAAATTACGTGATATTTGCCGAGACACCCCCTTTCCCACGTGAGATTGGGTGAGGTTCGGCTCGACCCTTTCCCCTCCCTAAACCCCTCACGTAATTAACGGACTCCCCCTAGAGGACGGAGAAAATAAATAAATAATAAGAAATAATATGATGACATGATTATCTTTTAGGAGTGTTAACTCTTGGACATTTTCGAAGTGTATTGTAACGGGTTTGATTTCCGGTGAGCGCATATTTCTTTCCATGTGCAATGAGAATGTATATAGTAGTCACGATACAAATCTTCGAACTTAGTGTGTGTTCATTCACCCAAAAATTCACAGCACTGAACTTTCATGGCCGAGAGTGTTGCTTACCATCAGGCAAGCAGCCTGCTCGGCTCATTGCATAAAAAAAAATATACGTCTGGGTTGCATTAAAAAATATAATTAAGTTGTTAATATTTGTTTCAGGTAAAGCAACGGGAATCCCGATTTACAAATGATGCAAATCTTTATTTAGGTAAGTTTCACTTTTTTAGGGTTCCGTGACATAAAAGAAAGTAACTCAATCATCATCATCATCTACAACACTTTTGATCCCACTGCTGGGTATAGGCCACTTAATATTTTTTATTACTTATACCCTTTTAATAAACTTCATTTTAATATCCTACTCGATAGGGATGTTTAATCTTTTTATTATCTTATTAATATTTTGCGCCAATAATCCGCCATTTTGTTTTTTTAAACACCTATCCAAGCACACTTTCATGTCGAATATAACAACACCGTAACTGTCGAAATCCATCCAGCCGTTTGGAAGATACGAGGTAACAAAGAAATTTACATACATAAACACACACATTTTTCTAAATTCCCGATAGGCAAGCATTTGACCACCAACTCACCTGATGGAAAGTGGAGATGTGTTCAAAGATGGAGCATAAAGATACAAGACAAGACATACGAACAAAAAACATAACCCTTCCTTGGTAGTCGGCTAAAATCCACTAGTAATCCTTACTCAGTACTCAAGGAATATTATTAAAACATGAATCGCCATGAAGGTTAAACGCTTGAACCAGATATATAATACCAGCTACCTGATGCGTAAAATGACTCATTCCACCACTCAACCATTGAAGCCGTCTGCACTCTTCAGTCACGGTTCACTGGTCACACGTGATAGGAGAAAGCTTCGGGTGGGAGATAAAATGATAAGATTGTTTGAATATAATAGTTGTAATGGACTTGTTGATATAATGTTCGTATTCATGAATTTAGAAAGGAAAAATTATCGCTTGAAGCGGGGCTTGAACCCGCGGCCATAGGGTGTCATGCCCTATTGCTCTAACCGCTGAGCTACTCAAACTATTGAGTAAATATATAAAAAACTAGCCGCGTCGCGCAACTTCGTCTGCGTTAAGTTAAAAAGTAGCCTATGTTAATCCTGAGAATTGAAAAAAAAGGGCCGGCGGTTATTAGTAAGACAACAGTCAATCCATTTTAAGTGTCCTCAAGCAGCTAAAAATGTGTAAAGAAACTTGTGGTTCTTTTCGCCAGGTTAGTATGCCACTTTCCACAATGGCGGCGTGTGACCAAAAAATTTGTAACAGGCATTCCGAATTAGTAACAGTTGCAAGTCCGATTATGTCGTGTTCAGCTCGAGAAGAAGAGTAGACAAGATAGAGAGTAGACATGGAAATTATTGTTATTAATAATTCATTTTCATTTGATGATATTACTTCTATTTTCACAGTGATTTCACCTGTGATTTTTCCCCGTATAATTTTTCATATATGTTAACCTATTTAATTTTCACACTATCAACATTTTGCTAATTAAATGCAGCATTAAATATGACCAATGGAGATAATGTATTAAATGTAACACAGGCACGGGTCGCCGATCGTTTATCGACTCATAACTATAAAAATGGGTTTTGCTCATTCTAACCCTACACGCTATCTTCTACGATTAGCCACCAAATATTAAATTACGATGAAATCCGAAAAATTCCGAGCACAATGATTTCACCGAGGATTTTTATGATTTGTAACTAACTTGTAATTTGCAGACGCAAAAGCGACTCAATGTGATTGTGGCGCCCTTGTACAAACTATGGAGCACATTCTTTCTTGTCCTCAATGCCCTAACATCTGTACGACAACAGACTTAAACGAAGCTTCCCCTTTTGGAGTCGCAGTTGCAGAGTTCTGGGCTAAAAAGATTTAGAGCTAGTTTTTCGGGTGTCCTTAAAATCCGAAAAAACTATAAAAAATATACTTTGGACCATCGACTCGACGAAGAAGCAGATGATTTGTAACTGTCGATGTGATGAAAAGTAGCAAAGCCGACGATGAAAAGTAGCATGGGTAACGTGTGATAATGAATTTTATATGATTTTTCACATGCTGCTCATGATATGTTTCATGCCTAGTAGAGAAAACAGTCAAAAGCTAAAGAAAAATGGGGCACTGGAAGATACTGTTTCTATGTTTATAAGATTGTGTGATGGAGGTGGGTTCTCTCAACTAAAATGTTAATAGAACGATATCTACAGTTTGAATACGGCATTTGTTCCATCCCCTACTCTCTGTCATTTGAAGGACGCGTATAAAATCAAGCCAATAACGTCTCTGAATAACTAAAAACAAGACGAGACAGAATAAACCCCGCTTCAAAAGGCCGTCTCTGCACCATGACTCAGTTACTAGAACTGCAGGCAATGCTGACTGACGTAACTGGCTGAAAATATCTTCTTGCCCTTTTCATAAAGTACGAGGTTCTTATTCATTGCTGTCGTCGTAATAACTTGTGTGTATGGCTGAAAGGAAAGATGAAGAATGATCGACATGGGTCGTGATTTTAAATTTGACCATTGATCGTATTTTGTTTCGTAAATCTAAATAAACAAATAAAAACATAGCGATATATCTGTTTTTTTATGATATGGGCTCCAAAGTGGCACTCCAATTAACAGGTTTGCAAAATTACAGCCATTTCGAACTATTCGAGAAGAACTTGGTAAGATACTTGGCGGCACATTTATTCCATTCGATCTACCACTTCACTATAAAAATGTCTGATTATACCAATTTCACAATTCGATACATCTTAGTAGAGTAGAACCATTATACATGTGCACGCCCCTCCACAAAAAAAAATCATACATTACTCGATCGTTTGACAAAATTTGGTGGAGGGACGAGCACATTTAAAACGGTTCTACTGTAATTAATTAGGTCATAATTATGTAATATCAGTTTGTAAGTTGTGATTTTCTGGCAGTTTCTTGTAAAATCGATGGGAATATGGAAAGGGACTAATAGCTGAAATACAGGCCGATTGCCTAGTTCAGAAATAAGGGAGTTCAGAATATCTGAGTACCGTTAACGAGTGCTAAAGGGTACCTACCCAGTAATAAATCGTGCTCTCCTAAGTACAGACCCCTGTGCTTAAAAATCGCGTAATTATGCCAACATGTACGATTAAGTCTGTAACTAAATGCTGTAGCATTAAGTCCTCCTTTGTACACAGTATTTGTGTATGAAGTTTTAAATAAATAATAAATAAAAGAGTTTACCGCGAAATTGAAAAAAATGGCGTTGTTGATTTTGTTTAATTTTCTAAAACCTGTTATTTTGTTTAGTGTTAATGTGAAATAATGGTAGATTATTAACCGTTAATACTAAGTAAACGTGCATAAGTGTAGGCAAATAATACCAAGTTGAAAAACGTGATTTTTGCTTCAAATTTCTAATAGAAGTTCTGGTAAAGTTTCTACCACTTTACTAGGGCATGACTTGACTATGACTGGACATTGACTCTTTTACTTGACTTTGAATGTGACTTATGACTTTTAATATGAAATACATCATTACTTAACACTGGCTAAATGCATAAGATTGCGAAGCCAAAATTAAAAGAAGAAAAAAGTCTTACATGCGTGAGTTTGGCGGCAGCGCAGCGGTTGCAATTGTATTTGTTTACCAATTCCATATATTAAATAATAATTAGACCATAGATTGAAACGAATCAGTCCATCAGCCTAATAAAGTAACGGTCACTCAATTGGTAAGATTAAGTCACTAACCAATTAAAGACTGACTCATATCAAATGTAGAACCAATAGAACTAAGACTACAAGAATCCGAATTTGCCCTAAATTTATTGACAATGACGAATATCTACTACTGTATTGCTAGTAAGAAATTATCCATTTACCCAATCAAGACTAAATAGAGCATTTTGTCTAAGACAATCGTGGCCTTGTAGGTCTAAATATAGAAGGTTCGATGCCCCTACTCGGGACGAATTACAATGAATTCCTTATCGTGTCGAATTCTACCAATTACATAAATATTAATAAAATAAGTACGTTTTATATTGCTTGGTTAAATCGTTGGTATGGTAATAAGTTTTAGTTTATTGCATGTCAG
The DNA here is from genome assembly GCA_948107665.1 of Lomographa bimaculata. Lineage (NCBI taxonomy): Eukaryota > Metazoa > Arthropoda > Insecta > Lepidoptera > Geometridae > Lomographa > Lomographa bimaculata. The sequence continues at coordinate 6,177,285 of OX403604.1, read as the reverse complement.
CTTATGTCTACGGTTTGGCCACCCGTGGAGCTGTACAGACTATTATACATAATAATAGTAGCTCGGCTATGAATTACGATACGAAGCCACTTTTATTTAATCTGTTGAGATGGAGTTTGGCGCGAAAGTGACAAAATGTCGAGATATTTTAAAATTTGTGATTCTTCGAGTGTTAAATGTATAATAATGGTGGATTATAAATTTATAACCGCCAATAGTTCTTGACCGTAGGCAAATGATACAAAGTTGAAAAACGTGATTCACATTTTCATTCCAAAACTCCAATAGAAGTATTAGTAAAGTTTCTATTAATTTTAAAATATTAACTTGGGCACGTTTTGGTTGTGACTGGAACATGACTCTCTTACTTGATTTTGACTATGACTATGACCGGTGCTAGAGATTAGTTTTATTAAATAATTAAATAAATGTTATTATTTAACACTGGCTAAATGCGTATTGATTGCAGAGTCAAATATAAAAAAACCCACCACAAATCGTTTCAGAATAAATAACTTGGCACTATTAATAAAAACCTTTGATCAAAGGCAACCACAGACATTTCATAAATAATTGAAGTGAATAGCTGTTTGCTACCTTCATATCAATGTTGCTTACGAACTATTTTTCCTTCACAAGTAACAAAACAATGCTCGACACCCGAATCTTAACGATGAAGCATTGTATATTCTGTGCCTCCACAAAGAGCAATTATGCTCACTACCGGTCTAAATAAGAACACATGAATATGTATGTATGCTTCCTAAACTTAGATGATTATGATGTAACCACGCGGATCGGTGTTGTAGGTGGATATGGCATTGCTCGCGTAACGAGGACATTTGATGATTAAACCTGTATTAATATTCAATGTGGGTTGAAATTTTACCTGACCTCCTACATTTGGGAGAGTAACTTTTATCCTGTTTTTTTACCTGACTGTCAAGGAAGGGTTGTATTTCGCGCGTATCTTGTATGTATGTATCACTATGTATATTTGTAAATTTCTTTATTACCTCGTATCTTCCAAATGGATGAATTTTTCGACAGTTAAGTTATTGTTATATTCGTCTTAAAAATTCAAGTGTCCTTAATCATAGTCGTATGCTGAGTCGTGACCCATATTCATGACACTCACAACATCACACTAGTTAATTCATGTTCTATTTTTCTTTATTTATGTACACTTATATTTTTGTGTTTTTTATTTATTTTGATGTTTGTTTTGTAGCGTGATGTTGTGTGTGCCATAATAAAATGAATTTCTTTCTTTCTTTCTTTCTTAGATAGGTTTTCGAAAAAGAAAACAAAATGGCGGGTTTGGGCGCGAAATAATACGTTAATAAAACAAAATTAACCAAACCTATCGAGTAGGGTATCAAAATGAAGGAAATTAAAAGGGGATAACATAAAATTACATGACTAGTTGTTATACATTTTTCGTAGTAGGGTATTTTGAATTTTTAGTACATTCCTTGTTGATATTTTGTTGAAAGCGTAGCATAAGTTAAGCGACGATTCCTTATTGAGCAGGTACTTTCCAACGGATCATAGTATCAGATTTTCACATTAACCGATCATAACTGTTGTTCCCATCTGATCTCAAGATCAGTTGCCGCGTTAACGTCCGTCGCAGTCGCGTCATCTTCTTTTTTAGCCCCAGATATATGTCAATGTGAGCTCCTTTTTTGTGTAGGGGGCCTAAAAATGCCTAGCAATTCCTTTCCTTCTCAGGGATGAAAAAAAAGCATAGGGGTGTGTTGGGCTCGAACCTACTAAAACCCCCCACGTGAGTAATGCCAAGGTGGGGCAAGGAGGAAAGCACCTTTTTTAGCCACAGTCAATCCCCATTACACTTTTGCACATAAAAGTACATATTGCATAACTTATTTCATGGCGGAAGCAAGGTCACGCGTGGCTCTGTGAACTTGGCACTTGACTTCGGAAAAACTCTTCTTAAGTAGGTTTGTTTGAAAGATTTCGTCGTTAAGTAGTATGTAGTAGTGAAGCTAACTCGTTAGTAGAGTACCCAAAAAAGTTCTGGACAAAAAATAATCATCAATAAGGTATTCCGCCGAAATTAAAAAAAAAAAAATCCACCTGATTCTTATAAGAACATGTTAGTAGAAGATTGTAGTGTTTTTTTTTTGTTTGTAGTAAAATAGAAAAAAAAAACAAAAAAAAAAAACGATACGATACTATACGAAAAAAACAATTTAAAAGCCTATATGATTACTACAAACGCTGAAAACGACTGACCCACGTTCGCAGAGGTTAATAGTAATTTTCATTTGTAGTAGAATAATACATTGATTCAAAGCGATCAAGATAAGTGAAACTTGTAATGATTAATAATTAGTAATAATTGACGACCCAGTTGGCGCAGTGGACAGGTGCCCGCCCTTTGCGCCGCGGGTCCTGGGTTCGATTCCCGGCAGGAGCACAAATTCCTTCCCAAGGGATATTTGTGCTTCTGGTTCTGGGTGTAATGTGTGTGTGATTTGAATGTTTCCGGCACCCACGATACAAGTCTTTGAACTTAGTGTGGGGCTGTGAGTGTGAAAGCGTTTATGTTATGTTTTATGTTATGTTAATGGACAAAATTCGACTAAATTACGCCAAACGGGATTTTACATTTACTACAAACGCTGAAAACGACTGAAAACCTAGTTAATGTTTTTTTGGTAGTAGAATTAATAATTTTGATTAATTTGATTCGTAACATTCAAGATGAGTGAAACTAATTTTGGACTCGATTCAACTGAATTATTTCCGGACTTAGGCTAACACGATTACTACAAACGTTGAAAACGACTGAGAGAAAAGAATAGCAGCAGTTGCGAAGCAACGCGCTATATTTTAGCTAATAAGGGGTCAGAGATAGCGCATAATTTGTCTTTTTGTTTTGGCTTTTCAAACTATTTGCATTTAGCCAGTGCCAAGTAATAAATATTTTTCTCATAATCTAATTTCAGAAAAACTAGTCCTAGTCACCAGTAATAGTCAAAGTCAAATAAAAGGGTCATGATCCAGTCATCGTCAAATCATGCTCTAAGTAAAGTGGTAGAAAATTTACCAAGACCTCTTTTGGAGATTAAGCGACAATCACGTTTTTCTACTTTGTATGATTTGCCTACACTCATGCACGTTTACGAAGTATCAATTAATAACACACGAAGAATCACAAGATTTGTAAAATATTACAAAATTGACATTGTCATTTTTTCACTTTCGCGCCAAAACTTCCCGCCCAATTTTTCCCCTAGTAATATTGGCGTTGTAGTTTTGCCGCGAAAGTGAAAATATGGCGTTGTTGATTTTGTACAATTTCCAAAACCTGTGATTCTTCGAGTGTTAATGTGTAATAATTGTGGATTATTAACCGTTTATACTTAGTAAACGGACATAAGTATAGGCAAACGATACCAAGTTGAAAAACGCGATTTTCGCCTTCGATAGAAGAGAACTCCGATAGAAGTTCTAGTAAAGTTTCTACCACTTTACTAGGGCATGACTTGACCATGACTGGACCTTGACTCACTTGACTTTGACTATGACTTGTGATTAGGACTTTTAATATAAAATACACTAGAAATATATTATTACTTGACACTGGCTAAATGCAAAAGATTGCGAAGCCATAAAAAAAAAGAATTGACGTTTTCTTTATCTTATCTGTAGTTTTCTTGCACAATGTTCATGCATGACACATGTATTCCCATGCGCGTGGGCAATGCAGTTGACTGCAACTGGAGTAGGCGATGCTGCTATTGTTAGATGATGTCGTTGACATACATGTACTGATGCAGTTGATTGTTCTGTAGTGTTTAGAGAACTGATAACTGTTAATTTGGTAACAAATACCGTGACAAGAGAATTTTATATATTAGATTATGGCCTCGATTCTGATGTACACTCACTAAATTAAATTTAAACTATCCCTGTCTCTTACAAAATAAAACAAAAGACAGAGATAGCATGCATTTTAGAACTGTCACGCTAGTTTATCAATTAAAATATGAACAGCAGAAGCAGAAAGGCGCTTGTTTTTAGTCAACACCAATACAACACATACTCGACTAAGCTTGCATAGACATCTAAGTTCTGACTAACTTGACAGCACAGCAGTATGCTATCTCTGTCTTGTGTTCCTATTTTGTAAAAGACAGGAATAGTTTAAATTTAATTTAGTGTGTGACATCAGAATCGAGGTCTATATCAATTTACCTATGACTTAAACTTATAATGTTTTATATTTATGACTGATAGACGTGCGGGAGGCTGGTTTTGTTTTCTAACACTATAGATACACATAGTATATGTTCTGGGCAGCAATTTCCCGTGTGCATGAATCCCAATGACGCGTGTAACACCGGCCAGCAGGTTTCCGAGAATATTGATTACAAATAGATTAATGTTATAGTCGGGAATTATTAATACGAGCCTACGTCAAAGTTTTTATGTAATTAGTTTTATGAAGCTTTTGGGATATAAATATCTTGGAGGAAATTCATTCACCATCATTGTTACATAAATCAAAGTACTTGGATGACCGGTTTTTTTGGTAAAGACGTTTTCTAATAATTATACCTAGCTACATAGATTTATCGCCCCCGAAATCCCCTGCATACTAAATTGCATGAAAATCGTTGGACTTTGTCGCTTTATTCAGCGGTACTCATAGGATAACTCAAAAACAGATTTTATAGGAACCACATGGAAAGGAGGTTCTCCATTCGAATGTATTTTCTACCGACTTCACAAAAAAGGAAAAAATACTCAAGTCGACTGTATTTTTTTTATGAGGTGTTACCTCATAACTTCGTTCCACGTGAACCGATTTAGATTTTTTTTTTTGTTAGAAAGATGTTGCTTTCCAATTAGTCCAATTTAAATTTGATCAAGACCTGATCACTAGTTCATGAAATATCTTCAATAATGTGTGTTTAGTACATCTAATCCGATCAAAGTTCCGAAGATAAAACGGTGAAGTCGGTTATTTTTAAGCTGCAAAGCTTGCTTGTTTGCGTTTAATTATTTAAGCTTTGTTTGCGTTCAAATTTAATCTGGTTGTCTGCAAGTCTAAAATGAATAGGTTCCCTCCCTCCTGCTAGGCAAGCATGTCCCATCTTCGGCCGCATCTTCACTTTCCATCAGGTGAGATAGTAGTCAAATGCTTGACTATCCAACATAAAAAAATCTAACTAATGATTTGAACTTTCTCATTGGCAATTCCGTTACAATTTTAGGATTTTTCTTACACGAATAACGTTACCCTAAAAGATGGTTGATTCTATTGTTTACAAATCTAAATTCAATCTAGTTGGATAATTCAGAATGCACACCGGCATATAAGGAGTTAAAGACTGGTATAGCAAGCAATAAATTATTGGCGCATTGACTTACAAAGTTGCATAGACCGTGCTTGGAATTATAAGCATCTGAAGTAATCTAAGTACTTGAAAAAACTTGACGTATAGTCTAGTTTTTTCTAGTAACAATATAACTAGCAATTCTGATGAGTACCTCATGTTTATTAGGGAACCAAGAAGAATACAATGTAATAACTTTATAGAAAGAAGATAATTAAACGCAAGCAAAGCTTAAAATACCGACTTCACCGCTATATCTTCAGAACCTTGATCAGATTTAACGTATTAAACACGCATTATTGACGATAACTCAAAAACTACAGATCAGATCTTGATCAAGGCCAGGATGGCTGGTAGAGAAATTTCAATGGGACCACATGGAAAGCACCAGCTTTCAAATAAAAAATAATCATCAAAATCGGCACACAAAAAAAGAAGTTATGAGGTAATTTTTGAAGTTGGTTAAAAACGAGAACATCGTCAATGTAGTCCACAGAATACGCATTATTGGAGATAATCTAAAAACTACTAGTCAGATCTTGATCAAATTTAAGTGGGACCAATAAGATAGCAACAACACATAACATATAATAACAAGTAACACATTAAAAAAAAATACAGTCGACTTAAGTACCTCCTCCTTTTTTTGAATTCTGTAAAAATAACAATTAACTTAAATTCTAACATCCTTCTCGGATAACTGGCAGAAAATGTGTAATAGCCTTAAGTCCTCCGTGTACATATGTATTGTACAAAAGAATAAATAAATAAAATAATTAGGTTGTGCATTATTATAAATAGTTATATGGGATGCCAAAAAGGTTTAACTCGGCTCGTTGCACAAACGGCTTGAAACACGTAGAAAATGTCACCTTACTTTGTAGTCGACTAGTTTCGGACAAATTTGTTGTCCTTTATCAGGATGAGTCAGACGCGCCGTTTGTTATTTTTAAGTTTTTGAAATATCTACTATATCAATTACTTCTATAAATTCTAGAATCCTCCATTATCCCTAGTATACTGAACGGCAGCGCAAATGAACAAAAAACTCAAAGCTCAAGTCACACATACAGGACAAAAAGGGCCGATGACGGGAACTTGTGATGATACCGCCGACAAAAAGTAGATTAACTGCCTTGCCATTACTTTTCCCATAGATCAGTGGCGATGGGATTGAAAATCGAAAGCACTCCGTGATATTAGATGGGAATCTTGGTAGTGCAGCGAAGCAGAAACAATTTTATGGAAATATGGTACATCATTGTCGGAAAGCGTGAGGCGACTGTTCGTAAGCACGTTGGGTTAGAGTAGGTTCGAGAACAGGGTTTTAAGTTATATCTAATAACGAGTAATTCTTGTATATATGTATATATATATATATATATATATATAAATATATAATCAGAATCTCGTAAACCGCTCAACGACATGTGGTCCCATTAAAATTTTAACAAGATCTGACTAGTAGTTTTTGAGTTATCTTCAATAATGCATATTTCATTATAAATCAGATCATGGGTTCCGAAGATAAAGCTTTACAATTTTTTTTGAGCTTTACTTGCTTGTACTTAATAATTTTCTCGTGGAGCGCAGTAGAATAAATGTACTGGTTTATATTATTTTAATTAAAAATCAGAAAAAGTGCTCGTGGAGCTACAATGTAGTAGTAATGTAGTGAGCATTGTCCACTATTTCGTGGAGCGTAGTGGCATAACCCAAAGCTGTGAAGTCGGTTTTTTAAGCTTTGCTTGCGTTTAAATTATTTCATTTTTTAAATACCTATATTATGAAATAACTTATAACGCTTCACACTCACAACCCCACACTAAGTTCGGTGACACAATCACAAAACAGACACAGATTTACGACTACACTAGATTACATCCTCAAGTATATATTATCTTAATATGAAAACTTTACCATTTGTGTTAACTGAATATGACCAGTTATTAGCAGCTCAAAAAAATTACATAGCGTCTTAAACCTGTCAGCAGTGATATCACTAACGTGTGGGTAGTATGCGCATTGCCATCACCACTATTCACCACCTCATAAACCCAGCATCACTGAAGATTTTAATTAGAGATTTGGTTGGACATATTCCCAATAAATTGCATTCTGTAGGTCACATATAGTGCGGCCGGCTTATAATGGCATTGCTCGAATAAATACAGTAGACCAAATATTGGCTGTCACTACTAACCGTTGAAAGGGCATCATTGACAGTAACTAGGCAATTATTAATTATGATACTAACGAACTAAAGGATTAGAGGAAGATTTTTAAGTAAAAGTTTGACAGGAATTTGTGCTCCTACCGGGAATCCAACCCAGGACCCACGGCGCAGAGGGCACCTGTCCACTGCGCCAACTGGGTCGTCAAAGTCATTGCCCGCGTCTTTGTTCCCCGAACGGTACAATCTGGGAGTCTTCAAGTCAAGAGTGAATAGGTATGCTACATCTTCGGCCGCATCATCACTTTCCATCAGGTAAGATGGAGGTCAAATACTTGCCTATCAAGCATTAAAAAAAATGCAGATTACGATTACACTTAATATCAAAGTACAAGGCGGACGGCTTCCTTGTCTTATCTCTGATCATTAGCAACAGACTTTTCAGTTTCCCAACAGTGCTTACTGCTGGGAAACTGAAAAGTCTAAGATGTAAATTTAATGATTCTAAAAACTACGACATAGCTTGCCTTACTTCAGAAAATAGTTATCGCCGTATCGTTTTATGCCTACCTACGGCCCGTGGATTTACCCGCGTAAGTCCCGGACCTGCGGAAATTTCGAGATAAAAAGCCTGTGTGCTTATTCAGGTTTGTCAGTACCTCCATACCAAATTGTACTAAAAAATTTGCGACTATAACGTAAATGCATAACCTATTAGAAATACATACAAGCGATCGGAATGTGATATTTGTTGAAGTGAAAACTTCTTTAGGCGCGTTGAGCACTTTTTGGGTGAACAAAAATCATGGAACTCTCGTCATCGTCACCGAACACTTTCCATGAGCTATATGTATACTGTGTATATATGTGTACTTTTTGGGTGAACAAAAAGCGAGAAACTCGCGACATCGTCACCGCACGCTTCCCATGAGCTATATGTATACTGTGTATATATTCACAGAAAATGCTATTCTAGCATTAAGTCCTTGTACTGTTGTTTTGTGCAAAAGTATTAAATAAATAAATAAATAATAAACACTTATAGGTATCTTCTAGGTAAGCATACTTCATCTTCGGCCGCATCATCACTTTCCATCAGGTGAGATGGAGGTCAAATGCTTGCCTATCAAGCTATATGTATACTGTGTATATATAAATCATATATAGTTTTCACTTCTATCGGCAGTCCTCAAAGACTGCCGCATTTTTTCGTTTTTCACAATAAATTATCCAAGTTCTCCAAGAGCCATTATTCGCTGACTCGACTACACCTAACTAATTAAACCTATGTACAATTTTAATTAACTTGCCGCTATATTTCACGAATTAAATTAATAGGAAATAGCTAGCGATTGATTAGAAATGTAATGAAACAGTCAGGTCAGAGAGGTGATAATTTATATGTGTTTCAGTGATTAAATTAGATTAACTATTAACCGAAGAAAGCTGGTGTTGCGACAAATTAATCGATGTACAGTGCTTCAGGTAATGCACTTCGGCAAACTTCGTATATCTTCGGACATACGAGATTGCAAAGATCCATACCAATATTTACTAGTGCTGAGCTGAAGACCTTGCGAATTTTACGAAATGGCTTAAATATGTTTTTTTACCGACTTCAAAAAAGGAGGAGGTACTATGTTCGACTGTATGTTTTTTTATGTATGTTCACCGTTTTCTCCCCCATTTGTGGACCGATTCTCAATAGTATTCTCAGTAGATTATACTTCAGAAGTGGTCCCATATAAATTTTATCGAAATCGATCAAGCCAAAACCAAAATATAAGCGGTGAAGTCGGTTTTTTAAGCTATGCTTACGTTTTAATTATTTACTTTATCAACAATTTAATATCTCCACTATTTCGAAAAAAAATCAAAATCTGAATCGACAAAAATGATCTGTATAATTATCGAATGCTCAAAAAATTTCACGAGAATCGGTTGAGAAATGCGATCTGTAGAGGAGATCAACCGGAAATCCGCCGGATACACGAAAGCAATTTTGCCTAAGAAACGGAGACGCTTCGTTGGTGCGATATTGCAGAGACTCACGAGTCTCGTATAGCCTACTTTTAATTCAGAAAATTTTGCGATAATTCCCGATAAAACTAAAGATTTTGTGAAATTTGCCACCACAGATAATCTGACTACTTTATCGTCGAGCCTTTGTCTTAATGTCTTAATGCTTTTGTCGTAATGCTTTGTTAATATTATTTGTCCACCCGAGCGCAGCCGGAACGTGTCAGCTGTAACTAACAAGATCACAGATGGTAGTGGGTATTTAAAATAATAGAGTTCATAACAACATAATAGTTGAATTGCACAGATATGGTCATAAATATGTTCATCTGCCCATGCCAATGGGGTGAATTTCAATTCCCATCTGTCCCATTACTTATATCAATGGGGCCGGTATGCCGCAGCATTTCTTTGGCATTTTCAGCCATACTTCGTCGTTTCGGGTTTGACCATCTATGCCCACTTGAAAAATCACTGAGCATAGTTTTGCGGACCTACTACCTTGACCCAATGATTTTATTAATGCCCTAGAGCACTACCATCTCTCCCGTTGGTAAAACGGTGTGGTCACGATCAGTAAACACTAAACACTAGGCCTAAGCTCTCAAACCTGACATAGTATTTAAGAAAAGGAATATTCTGTATCTAAAATCTATTAATAATCGAGTTTATGCAAACCAGCACGATTAAGCCCAGATCGGGCTGCATTCCAGTTACTCAAGCTTACTGCAATGCGCACGCGCAGCCAAGCAGACGGGACATGGAGAGGTTTATTATCAAAGTGGCATGGTGGTGGATATCATGCACTAGTTGCAATCAACATTCCATGCTAATATTATTCCAATTAAAATTATTTATTTTTGTAGGTTTCTTATAATTACTAACTTACTATAATTTCATATATATTTTATAATTAACTTTGAACTGCCGGTAGGCTTGGTTGGGTGAGCGCTTGCCTTCTAAGCAGGGGTATCGGGTTCGATTCCCGGCGGGAACACATGTTTTCTTTCCAAGGAAAATTTGTGTTTCTGGTTCTGGTTGTGATTGTGTGTGTGATGTGAATGTTGCCGGCACCCACGACACAAGTCATCGAACTTAGTGTGGGGCTGTGAGTGTGAAAGCGTTTATGTTTAATTTTCCCAATTTTCCTGTTAACACTATCAATTTGTTGTAAAATTTACATCCCTCGTGGCGCGGGTGGCCAAGCCTCTCGTTGGTCCTGGGTTTTTGTTATACCTACCTTGAAAGCCAAGCATTTGACCACCGTCTCACCTGATGGAAAGTGATACGACCGAAGACACATGCTTGCCTGGTTTGATCCTCGACAGGAACTCAATTTTCCTTCACATTGAACATGGTTTCTGACTCAGAGTGTGATTGTGTGTGTGATGTAAATGTTTCCAGCACCCCCGATACAAGTCTTTAAATTGTAGGGCTGTGAGTGTGAATGCGTAGGTTTGTTTGTTTGATTACACCCAATCGAGCGTACTCAATAGAGCTCAAATGAAATAATTTACTACGAGAGGTTTAAAATACGATTATCGGTGTTCAGTCACATAAATTGTGTATGTTATCGTTTAGCATACCATCAATACCGATTTACATAATACTTGGGCCATGTTTTGTTTCAATTTCACTGGAGAAAGTACGGTTGACGGAATATTGTGTGTCTTTAACTTGTGGGTTATAAAGCTGGTATTATATTATATTATAGATAGATATACTCTTTATGAAACATATTACAAAGAACACAAATAGGAATGTCAGTAAATAATGATATAAGTGTAACAATAGACGGTCTTATCGCTGAGATCGATCTCTTCGAGACAACCTTTGGGTGGAAAGGAATAAAACAATGTAGTAGGACGTCGTTCTACTAGAACAGTGATTAAAAACAGAAAATGTATGTATAAGTTATAAATTTACATACACGGAAATAGGAACTATTTTATTATAGAATAATACATTTTATTATACCTATACATGTATTTGTATGGAGGATTAAAGCGCAATATACAATCTTGACTCGAAAATATTTATTTTTTTAACTCTGTACTTAAAACTCGAACGTTAATTTCCGGAAAACATGTCAGAAAGGTCTCATAATTTAAAATAATATGTACAATGTATTCAGCCTACATGCAGATGTGCAAATATTAGAAAAATATTTTTGTCATAAAACGAACCAGTCAGATTTTTTTAAAACTATTTTCGTCAAAAATTTTAATATCGTTAGGTATTATTATATAAAGATATACACATAGGTTAATTTTTTTAATTACTTTTTGACTGGTAATAATAGGGTGATAAAATAGGGTGGTAAATTTCACACGCTTTTGTTTTTTAAAAAGTCACTACGTTTTTTAAATGTTGTATGTTGTAAAAAAATGCAAATAGTTCTAATGTAGATGTAAGCCAGAGAAAGCACGTTACAGTTTTTGAATAATCCTCAAACCAAGCTATGATTAGCCCTTAATTTCTTTTGTGTCAGAATAACGTTCTGTTGGCTGCTTGACCCCTTTCTGATTTTGTCTTTTATTTTAACCATTCATGAAAATTGTGGATCTTTGCCCACTTTTTAAAATCCTATTATATTAGTTCGTTGCCCACTTTTATCTTTAATGTAATACTTAATCAAAATTTGTCCACTTTCTGGAGCATTCTTGAAAGGTAAAGATTTGCCCTAGTCTTTACTGGTGATAAGAAAATTATATTTTATAAACTCGTTCAATGTTAACAGAATTACCCCATAATATGAGACCGTAGCTATTGTATAGATGACACGTACCCACGGTAAGCTGCTGATGCAAGTGTTACCCGCAAATAAACAGTTACATTTTCTTATTTTTTTTTGGACATGTTAAAGTTCGTATACGTAGCATTATTAAATAATAAAAATCAATGACTAGGTATTATAAAATCAGTCAAATAGCTAACTCTAGGGTACTCGTCTAGGCCATCTAGTTATTAAGCCTAAACATTCTACATCACACAGGAAAAGGTAAATGCTATTTGTGCCCATTCCCTCTATAAGTAATGTTTAAGTCACTTTCAAGTTATTGACGGTATGACAGAGCTAAGTTATCGCTCGAACGGTAGCCGATGATTTGTTTGAAGGAAATGCTTGTTTGAGTCAGAGAAGTAGAGAATATGGAACATGCATTTTTTATGTTTTTAGCTGATTGTTTATTAAATACCGTGCCACGCGGCTTTGCCCGCGTTTATCATGTGAAAAAGTATTATTTTTGCAAAGATTGTGTGTGATGGGAATGTTTCCGGTACCTACTTAAAACCTTCTTTGATTCGCAAGCGGCCGCACAGATGTGTCACTTTGCCTTGGAAAAAATGTAGCTTACACGCATTTTAGTTTAGGGCCTAGACAAGCCAAGATAAGCAGACAAACTGCTAAGCGACACCGCTAAATGGACATTCCTGATAAGTACAATATGGGAGTCTTCAAGTTGCGAGTGAATAGGTATCTTCGTCGACGACCACACCATCTGGTGAGATGGTGGTCAAAAGTTTGCCTATCATGAATGAAAAAAAAATACGATTTTATTCTAGAGAAAAATCTATAAAATTCACTTACGCTATCATACGCTTTATTTTAAAAAAATGAATGAAAAAAAATGCGCCGCCGAGTTTCTTGCCAGGTTCTTCTCGAGATGGCTGTAATTTTGCGAATCTGGCAATAGATTCATTAACTTTCATGAATGCCTCTTTGGGGCGATGTGGCATGTGAATAAACGATTTTGATTTTGATTTTGATTTTTGAATATCAAGTTAACTATTATACAGTTACCCAAACATCACGATAAAATGCGCTTAGTTTGCGTAAGGAGGCTGTCAGTCAAAGAGAGAGCACCGCATACAAACGTTTGTCTCAATAAGGAAAGCAACACTGCCACCATAAAAGGAACAAGAAATGCAGATCGCTGATAAAACCATAGGAAGTGGTACTGGTCCAACTAACATAATCAAATATTCGCTTTCGACCGACCCACGCTTTGTCTTAGGACTTATTAGTCGCTGTACTTTCTCGAGGTGAACTGTTTACTGTTAAATGACCAATTGGACTGCACTTAGCCATTGTGAAATGCTGATTAACTGGTATTCTAAACGATTCTAAGAGAGGAAGATAGATATATTTTAGACTGCACGGCTAGTCTTATAAAGTTTAACTGGATTGAAAAAATTTTACTTGACAAACGCCGCGGCTTCGCTAGCGGCGTTTATCTAGTTAAATTCTCTGTAACTAGATAAACACCTTTGTGTTATCTTAACGAAAACGTCTTAAATAAAGGCCAGGTCGGAAGAACCCGCAACCAACGAGCATACATGAAAAAAAAAAAACAAACGCATTCACATTCCCACTAACTTCAAAGACTTGTATCGTGGGTGCCGGAAACATTCACATCACACACACATTACACCCAGAACCAGAAGCACAAATATCCCTAGGGTAGGAATTTTTGCTTCTGCCGGGAATCGAACCCAGGACCCACGGCGCAGAGGGCGGAGACCTGTCCACTGCGCCAACTGAGTCTAGAGTAAAGACTCGAATGTAGGAGAAGTGAAAGATGTGTGTCAGGATCGTAGTAGGTGGAGAGATGTGGTCTCTACCTACCCCAATTGAAAAGAGGCGATACTATATGTATGTATGTATGTGTTAATCCTAGGTATACGCTATGTACATTCCATCCAAACTAACTAAGTACAATTTCATCTAAATCTATTCAACCGTTACAGCGTGACGAGACAAACATAACAAACATACTTCCACATTTACACACCTACACACAAACTTTCAGATTTATAATTATAATGTGATAGTATGATAAGAAGTACTTATAACATTTATCACCGCTCCAAACCTAAGTAACCAGTGTAATATGTATCTGTCGTTGGTTACAGTGCTTGTAAAATATTTTTCCGGCGATCTTCTAGTGCTCAAATGCTTGCCTATCTAACATTCATAATGTGTATGTGCATGTGTTCTAAAATTAATAATTTTAACTGCCCGTGAGCTTAGTTTGGTGAGCGTTCGCCTTCTAAGCAGGGGTATCGGGTTCGATTCCCGGCTGAAACACAAGTTTTCTCACCCCAAGGATCATTTGAGTTTCTGGTTCTGGTTGTGATTGTGTGTGTGATGTGAATGCTTCCAGCACCCACGACACAAGTCATCGAACTTAGTGTGGGGCTGTGAGTATGAAAGCGTTCAGCGTTTATGTTTATTAAAACAAAACTCCTTCAGATCAGTCACATTTTAGACTAATCATACCACATGGTCACTGACCGAGAGTGAGATAGTAGTATAGATATATATTAGAATAAAAAAGGACCAAAGCATAACGAAAGGGAACCGACCAGTTCATCTAAACGTTCTAAAAAACTAGCCTTTCAAAGATAAAAAAAATAAAGAAAGAAAATAATTTATTTATGACTCAGCGAAATAGATTAAAGAACAATAAAATACTATTATAAAATATACATTTAAATAAAGTCACATTTGAAATTAGGATAAGTATAGTGTTTTTCAACGAGGACTGCACCTTCTTTTCGAAAATGAAAATGCTTGGTTCAATAACCTTACTTGACATGACACAAATGACAATCAATTCCTATACTTATTCCAAATTATCCCATTCAAGTTGTTCTTGCATCCGATTGCCCAACGAGTATGTAGGAGTGAATAATTTGACATCTAATCATCAATTGTTCGGCCTCCAAGCTTCTTCAATGGCTTTGGCAATTGAAGATAAAAATAATTTGGTCAAGGGCACGTAGTTGTAGGTAGACATTGGTAATGTTATTAGCAAGATTGAAGGTATTAATTAATTAGATATACTGTAAAAGAACAACACAATAAGATAATTTAAACCCAAGCAAAGCTTCAAAACACTGTCTTCACTGCTTTATCTTCGGAATCCTTGATCAGATCTTGTAAATTTTTATATTGGACCAATTTGGCATATTTAAGACACTAAAAACCAGACAAATAAAACCAAAGAAATGCATTTTCGAGTAATTTTAAAAGCTGCCATGACGTTCTTTCTGTTAAATCCACAATCCAATCACCGTAAGGAAAGTTGACCAATCATAGACATCAAAAATGTGTGAACTGACGTCACGAATAAGTTCAGCCATAGCGTGCGTTTTGCTGTTATGAATTTGCCATGCATTTTATAACTTTTTATTTAATTAAATAACATTACGTACGGTACCTACTATAAAACTGTATGTCAAATTTTTGTTAAATTAAATAAAAAATGTTTAGCAACCAAGTCACCGAAAAATTAATTAACATGGCTTACGTAGGCTAAACATTGTGTGAAAATTTGTAGTTCTTTTAAAATCCTATTGAAAACTCCGCGATGGCATATCCTCTATCTGTTACGGTTGACTCACAGTAACCATTTCTTTATACGATACAATACAATACAAAATTCTTTATTGTACACCAAAAAACAAAAAGATACAAACTTAAAACTACGAAATTAATATTATAAGGCAGTACAATGGGCGGTCTTATCGCTTTCAGCGATTTCTACCAGACAACCTTTGGATGGACATAAATTGTAGTAGAAACAGGTCGGTGGAGATGTACAAATTTACATAAATATAATATGTAAAGTTAATAAACTACATAAAATAATTAAAATGATAAAAAGTACAAATAAAATACATATTCTACATAAATATAGGTTCTATCATATATTTAAATGGATAAGTTTTTTTTTTTTTTTTTTCAATTTCATCCGTGCGAAGACGGGGCGGGTCTGTACTATAGACCCGCCCCATCTAGTTTTGTATGTTTCTTGTTCTGCGTGGGAGTTCATAAATGACAAACGCATGCTGGGCACCCCTATCAGCTGTTATGATAATAGGCTCTCCATAAGTCGCACTTTCGATTTCCCTCTCGCTATCTTTATTGTCTCGAATCAAAGGCGTGGTCAGTCATATGTTGTATATCTAAGCTAAGATTTCAGAGCCTGATTCTTGTCCTAGCCTTTAGCTCATTATATACGACTTTCTATCTAAATGCTATATTTTTCCTAATAACTAAGATGATGTGTTTATAAGAGTGAATAGGTAGATACCTATAAAAGATTCTAGCAAGCATGCTCGGATGCTTGCTAGAATCTTCATAATTCGCTCGAAGCGTTTTGCTTCTACGTTCATCATCCGTACTGCGAAGGAGTGGAACTCATTGCCTGCGTCTTTGTTTTCTGAACGGTATAATCTGGGTGTCTTCAAGTCTAGAGTGAATAGGTTCCTTCTAGGCAAGCATGTTCCATCTTTGGCCGCATCGTCACTTTCCATCAGGTGAGATAGCGGATAAATGCTTGCCTATCTAGTATAAAAAAAAAATGCATCTTCGGCCGCATTATCACTTTCCATCAGGTGAGATAATGGTCAAATGGTTGCCTATCGAGTATAAAGAAAAATTCTATACAATCTATAATTCTTCTCATGGCACTCTTCTCGTGGCATTAATCAGTAGAATCATTAACTTTCATGAGTGCCTCTTTGGGGCTCATGTGAATAAACGATTTTGATTTCATTTGATTTTATTCTCTAGGCGTAGATCGTGGGGTCCCACGATCTTCGAGTGCCATGACGGGGAGATATTAATTTCCCTTTTTATAATGTATTACTTTAGTTTTATCTAGCATGGACATTTCTATTGATACAGCAAAATATGCAAGGTGGCACCGCACTTCGTTCCTCCCCCTGAGACATTCATATGTAATTGACAGTTCATATCCGGTAAGGATACAGCGCATCAAGAACAGTATAAGAACTTTCGATTATTGTTGCGAAAGGTCGTGATAACATCTCTCATTTTGACAGCATATTAACTTGCCAACCCATAGTCGCTTATCTATCAGAATCGTGTACGGCTCATCATCACAGAATATGGAGAATGCAGTAGGATATCTTTAAGGAAAATAAATAAGTGTTGTTACTTGTCAAAAGAAATTATACTGCCCGTTATCTTAATTGGTTGCGCATTCGCCTTCTAAGCAATCGGGTTCGATTCCCGGCAGGAACACAAGCTATCTCCCCAAGGGAAATTTGTGTTTCTGGCTCTGTTGTGATTGTGAACGTTTCCGGCACCCACGACACAAGTCGTCGAACTTAGTGTGGGTGTGAAAGCGTTTATGTTTTATTGACCGAGCGAGTAGACCGATGCAGCGTTTCCGTTTCAGCTTAAGCAAAATGGCTTACGTTTGTCCGGCGGATTTCCGGTTGTTCTCCTCAACAGGTCGCATTTCTCAACCAATTCTCATGAAATTTTGTGAGCATTTTTGATAATTATGTAGAATTTTTGTCAATTCAGTTTTTGGATTTTTTTCAAAATGGCGGAGATATGAGGGTACAATGAGCGTTGAAAACGTAAAAAATAAATATTTCAGTTATTTCGAAAAATATGCAAGATCTTCAGCTCACAGAGGCACTATATATTCATGTAGAAGATGATCTATCTTTGAGACAGTAGAGACGGAAGCAGGTTTTTTAAAATAATTTTTTTTATATTTTACTACAGACTATCCGTACTGCTTACAATACACTGTGTCACCGCCAAGGCTCACATCTCAACAGTACCTATAAGGCATGTATTGTTGGAGTGATACGACAACGCTGTTCAACTTATCTAGACGTATGAGAAAGCACTGGCTAAGCTGAATATCCAATGAAAGCTAAGACACGGCATTAGATATAAGTATTACATCATATTATGCTATCTTCCCTATCTCTACGTAGTATAAAAAAAGTCTGTCCGTCTGTTTAGCTGCTTCTGCTAAACAACGCAACGGATTCTGTTTCGGTTTTCACCATCAGTTAGATATGTTTTCACGAAAGGTTTATTATATAAGTATAATAAAACTTAATTTTTAAGTTAGTAGAAAGAAACAAAATTATGCAACCAAGTTGCCGAAAAATACCAACATAAATCATCGTCACTTTTCATCAAGTGGGATAGCAGTGAAATGCATGCATGACAAGCATAAAAAAAAATTACATCGCTCACGTAGGCTGTATCTCTACTGGAGGTATAATTATGTAGTTCTTCAAAAATCCTGAAGAATACTCTGCAATGGCATATCTAATGCGGTTGACTCACAATAGCCATTTCTTTCATTAATATTTTATTATTAATTAAACTTAAAAAACCGACTTCAACGCTTATACAATACACAGTTTTGAAATTCGCTTATATTTTGGTTTTGGTGAATCGATTTCAATAAAATTTATATGGGACCAGCTCTGAAGTATAATCTACCAAACAAAAAAAATCATCATAATTCATTCATAATTGGCGGAAAATTCGCGTAACATACATACAAAAAATAACATACAGTCGAATTGAGAACCTTCTTTTTTGAAGTCCGTTGAAAATCGATTTACATCGCGACGCTATTTACTGTTGTATATAAAGAAATTTTACTACACATTTTCACCTAATATTTTTTTTCTAAATAACCTACACCCATTCGAATCTGGGGCCGCGGCCGGTCGCAAGTAATATAGTTCTTCTGTACGTGAATTCCTCACCTAACTCCTCCTAAACGGCTGGACCGATTTGGATGAAATTTTGTGTGTATATTTCAATAACCTGGATTTAAAACACAATTGGACCCGGTAGGTGGCGCTGTTTTCCGGGCAGGGTAACGTTCGGGGAACAAAGATGCAGGCAATGAGTTTAACTCCTTCGTACTGTGCTATCAATTTCTGAATTACAAATATTTTAGATCGTTACATGACATTAGTGATAGCTTCCACTACAACACCACCGTTATGTGACTCTTTCGTATTCTGTAGTATCACGATTCACCAATATGTAACTTTCCCACTAAAGATATGATGAGATCTCCTACGTTTAAGGGTAATTTTCCGTTTTAGGAATTTCGGCTTTCTTTGTTATTTAAGCAATAAACCTACTTCAAAAAAAAGGAGGAGGTTTTCAATTCGACTGTATTTTTTTATGTGATAGTATTCAGGATACGGTTGAAGTATTTTTGTTAAGGAATTGGATTACTATCTCGGGGTCGATTCTCGGCGGAAACTAAAGTTTTCTCCCCAAGGCAAATTTATTTCTGGTTCTGGGTATGATTGCATATGTGATTTACTTCTCTGATAGC
This sequence comes from Lomographa bimaculata, assembly GCA_948107665.1. NCBI lineage: Eukaryota > Metazoa > Arthropoda > Insecta > Lepidoptera > Geometridae > Lomographa > Lomographa bimaculata. The sequence goes on along the minus strand of OX403604.1, from coordinate 6,157,573 downwards.
TGATCAAAACCTCACCTGATGGTAATTCATAAAGCGGTTGACAGTGGTAAACACGCCAGGCTTAGAACTTGGCGCTCAAGTGCCCGTGATCTCAGTTGTTAGTCGTAAGGCAACAGTCGCTAAGTCATATCAGATGTTTATTAAAACATCCTGACATTAGTACTGCCCACTCGTCCAACCAAGCAATGGCTGATAATTTGTGGTTAAATCGTATATGTATGAAGAATTGGGGAAAAAAAAATATAAATCTAAATTGAGCTGCCCGTTGGCGTAGTCGGGTGCATGTCCGCCTTCTAAGTAGTCCTCTACGCAGAATCGCAAGTTTTCTCTTTAAGGGAAATTTCTTTCGTTCTGAGTGTGATGTGAATGTTTCCGACACCCACGACACAAGTTTTTTTTTTAATTTATTAGGCACACAATACAGATAACAGAAATGAACAATAATAACAACAGTGGTAATACAATAAAAATCGATTCTGCAATCCTACAATTTGTGTACACAGCGTGCTTAACAGATTATAGTACAATAAAAGAAAAAAAATAAAAGTCATTGAACATGGTGTGGGGTTGTGAGTGTGAATGCATTTGTTTGTACCTTCTACAGTATGTTCCAGTTACGCAACATATTATTTGCCTTAATAATACATGTTACTTGGCACAACCAATTTCACATCCATGTTTCCATCATGATATCACATACCACTGTGAATCAATTTTGTATTCAAAAACAAAAATACCACTAACAACAACAAAACAAAATGATTTCAATTTCAAACTTTAATACAATAGAAATAACAGCTAGTATATTTCGGTCTGTGGTATTTGGGAGATACTTCAAAAAGTTGGTAGAACAGGTAGCTGTCATATTTACTCGCGCAAACTGTCACTTTCCTGTTGTGTATCTGTCAAAAATGAAAACGATCGTGGTTATTCGAAAGTGGTGTCGATGATGTGGTTCCTATTGTAATGTAAAAAAATAAATGTCTATTGCGATGATTGTTACCTATCTAATATATAAAATTCTCGTGTCACAGTTTTCGTTGCCATACTCCTCCGAAACGGCTTGACCGATTTTGATGAAATTTTTTGTGCTTATCCGGTATCTATGAGAATCGGCCAACATCTATTTTTCATCATCATCATCATCATCACTTTTCATCATTATCAACGCGGGTGAAACCGCGGGGCGCAGCTAGTGTATACTATAAAGTAAATATACTGACAGCGCGATTCGGATTGTAGGAAACTGCATTGAATTTTTTAATCTATCTAATTTAAAAACAACACCCCGACGTCATAACTATGTCTATAAAACAAGATTTCGATCTTCTGACATTTTTATCTTTTCCATATTTCCTCTTTTAAATTTTTAAAATTTTGGCACCCTATATAATAAATAGGTTTGGTATTTTCTAGGGTTCCGTACCCAAAGGGTAAAACGGGACCCTATTACTAAGACTCCGCTGTCCGTCCGTTTGTCACCAGGCTTTATCTCATGAACAGTGATAGTTAGACAATTGAAATTTTCACAGATGATGTATTTCTATTGCCGCTATAACAACAAATACTAAAAAACAAAATGAATATTAACATTTAAGGGGGCTCCCATAAAACACACGTGAGTTTTTTGCTCGTTTTTGCTCGATATTGATAACGGCAACAGGTAGACGCTTGAAATATTCACGTTATATTTTCACTTTAAAAATTAATAATTAAATTAAAATAAAACAAATATAAAAAGGGGGCTCCCGTACAACAGAGATGATTTTTTTGCCGTTTTTATAGATATAGGTACGAAACCCTTCGTGCGTAAGTCCGACTCGCACTTGGCCGGTTTTATTATTATTATTTTTTATTAATGTATTATTTTTTATTATCCCGGCAAAAATCCGCCATTTATTTTACACACACAAAAAGACATTTGGCTTTTTAAGACGAATATAACGATACCTTAAATGTCGAAATCCATCTAGCTGCTTGGAAGATACGATGCAATAAATAAATTTACATTTACATACATACAAAACATAACCCTTCCTTGGTCGGGTAAAGATTTACTTCCGCGTTAAAAACTTATTATGTAGTTGCTAGTTCTACTGTCAATCCTACTAATATTATAAATCCGAAAGTTGTTGTAAGTGTGTGTGTAAGTATGTTTGTTCCCTCTTCACGCTTTAACGGCTGAACGGATATGAATGAAATTTGGAATGTACATAGATTATACCTAGGATTAACACATAGGCTACTTTTTAACTTGATAATAGCGGGCGAAGCCGCGGGGCACGGCTAGTTATGAATAAAAGTCAGCTAATCTTCAATTACTTTTGACATGTCATAACACACGGAGTCCTCTGGCGAAAAAGCTTTGACTAATGTTATAAAATTATATAACGCTATTATTAAACGATTGACTACATTAATGACAAGGATGCATGGAGGCAAACTGCACAAGCGCTTTCTAGCGACTACATAATATAAATACACCTAGGTTGATATAATTATGCACTAGTGTTTAAGAATGAAAAAAAAAAAATTATAAAAATGTGCCGCCGAGTTTCTTACCAGGTTCTTCTCGAGATGGCCGTAATTTTGCGAATCTGGCAGTAAAGTCATTAACTTTCTTGAGTGCCTCTTTGGGGCCCATGTGAATAAACGATTCTGATTTTTGAACTGTCACAATTGAAAAAATGGTAAACGCTTTTGGGGGGTGAGTCACCCACGTCCGTATGAGGATACCCCTTAAGTCTGACTCCCTACACGTGGTCCCCGGGTGGTGCTAATCAGGTGACATTTGAGAGGTGGTAGAGCATTTTGTGAGTTGCTCGCCTGACTTGCTACCAAAGTAGCTTACCACCATCAAGTTGAAAGTCTGCCGCCAAGCCAAATACGGTGTTCCGGCAGTTATCCTTGAGAGCCTGCGTATTCCAGGTCTAGTGTGTTTACCAGCTTCGATCACATCGTCACTTACCATCAGGTGAGATAGTGGTCAAACACTAGACTGTCATAAATAAAAAAAAAAAAAAAAGCTATTTATACAGGTGTCAACTTGAGGAAGTCATTAAATCGTCTACGATCAGCCCCCCTATTACGTATCTTTGTTGCACGCGGTTTCTATTTGAATTAAGCAAAAATGAACCTTATTTCTTAGGAGTTTTGTCAATTTCTTATTGAAACAGTTTGCAACAGAGATAGGTAATTGGGGGTCTGTTTTATCTTTGCAAGCATATTATTTCTTCATATGGCATAAGTTCCATTTGTTTATTCCGACCACGCAGAAGAGAGACTGTGTTGTATAAATGATCATCAATTTTAAGTTCATTGACGTTATGCAAAATTGATTAAACGTGTTAAGAGGCCGGGGAGGCTTTGAATGAGTCTATAGGCTGTCTCTGTTTAACTGGCAAACTGGGCCCATGCTTGATGCGATAGAACTACCGACCGAACAAATTATGATAGGTGCCGTAATACCAAAAATTATGAATGAAAATGTAATGTTTAGCCATTGTTTTTTCCATTAATAGTACCTTGAAATGATAATCTATATTAAGAAATCTGTTAGTTTTTAATACAAAACGAATAAGTTAAAAATACGACATTTATGTCGTAATAATGTGTAAAATTCAATTGGTTTATATTTCGTTTTAGGTAATTATTTTGGAATAAAAACTATCCAGGAACCTAGATTAATATGTTTTTAATCTGAACAACAGCACAGTATGGTTGTAATATGCTTGAATTATAAATAATTTCGGTATTACGATTGTATGGGCAAATCAACCTCCGCAGGCCTCTTAATGATCGAGAGGAATATAAAGTAGTAGGTACTTTTAGTTACGATTGTTAAATCCACACATAGCAATAGGTTTTTTGATTTAAATATAGCATAATATGTATTTTTTTTACAAGCTTTTATTTAGTTTCCCCTGTCCCGTTGTCTGTCGGTCCGTAATCAAAACTTGCGAGCTAAATTAGATCCACTTCTTGATGTCCGATTGGACTCAAATTTTGTGTACTTATGTAATACTAGCCGTGCCCCGCGGCTTCGCCCGCTATTATCAAGTTAAAAAGTAGCCTATGTGTTAATCCTAGGTATAATCTATGTACATTCCAAATTTCATCCAAATCCGTTCAGCCGTTTAAGCGTGGAGAGGGAACAAACATACTTACACACTTACACACAAACTTTCGGATTTATAATATTACTAGCCGTGCCCAGCGGCTTCGCCCGCTATTATCAAGTTAAAAAGTAGCCTATGTGTTAATCCTAAGTATAAGCTATGTACATTCCAATTTTCATCCAAATCCGTTCAGCCGTTAAAGCGTGAAGAGGGAACAAACATACTTACACACTTACACACAAACTTTCGGATTTATAATATTAGTAGGATTACTAGCCGTGCCCCGCGGCTTCGCCCGCTATTATCAAGTTAAAAAGTAGCCTATGTGTTAATCCTAGGTATAATCTATGAACATTCCAAATTTCATCCAAATCTGTTCAGCCGTTGAAGCGTGAAGAGGGAACAAACATACTTACACACTTACACACAAACTTTCGGATTTATAATATTAGTAGGAAGTAGGATGATAGTACAATGATATGGTAGGGAGTGTAGACTACACTATGTAGTGTAGGTTTAATAACACTTAGTAGAAGGTTCTTAAGAAAAAAAATTAGAAAATAGCGCGGAAAATTCGAAATTTAAAAAAATCTTCACTGCGATTTTTACTACGCGAGTTTGATAGTTCCCGCGTTTGATTAATGTGCAATGAAAGGACTTTCAAAACCATCACGGTTTTGAAAGAAAACTGTAAACTTTCAAAACCATCACGGTTTTGAAAGTTTACAGTTCATTAGAGTAGAGTAGAGCCCTGTCGGGCACAACAATATTAGAGCAGAAGAGGACGTCTTATTTTAAATATATACTAGCTGACCCGACAGAAGCGCGTGAGCTCTCAAACTCGCGTAGTCGTCGTTAAGTTTTTTAATTTTTTTGCGCAATTTTCTCTCAAATCGGTAAAGTCTTTCTTTAGTTATAGCGTGACCTTAAGGGGATTCATTTTTATGTACTTACTAGCGATCTGCCCCGACTTCGCGCGGGTGCAATTTCCGGTGGATTAACAAAAATACATACAGACCTTGCCCTTACAGTTACGAACACAACAAAAAAAGAATCAGCGAAATCGGTCGAGCCGTTTTTGAGTTTTTGTGAGAATAACGCAGAACAATTGATTGTTATTTATATAGATGAGATACCTATATATTTTATGTATACCCAAGAAGTCCAAAGTATTTTCTTTGTCTATAATTGATGACCCACAAATCTTCACTCCCACTTCCCCCATTCCCAGTCACCAGTTTTCTCTGGTTTGTCAGCTCGATGACTCATTAGCACCTTTCTTGACACTTGCCTTTCGTCTCATCTATTTCTGGAAGAATGTCCCAAGTAGTGGCGCGGTTTGGTATGTGGGGAATTTGTTTTGACTTGAGTTAGTTTTTTTATTTGGTTAGTTCATTTTGGTTCACGGGTAATTCCTTTGACTGAATGCTTTTTAAATCTCTATCAGGAAGGATGTAGTGTCCTTTTGTCGGGGTAATTAACACTGTAAAGGAAAGTGTTTTTCTTTTGTACAATTGTACTCTTTTAGAACTTAATCACCTTCACAGACACGCCTGTCTATGACTCCTGTTCTAACTCTTTAATTAATTATCTAAGCTCTTTGAATTCGACGATTTTGTTGTGAATGCTATATTTTCCGTAATAATTAAGTAATCACCCTGTATATACTTCTTTTGCTATCTATTATTTGTGATTTTGTTGTTGTGTACAGTTGTGTTGTTTAATTATATTTTTTCTTTCTTTTTTTTTAATTTTGTGTTCGCAATCTTGTGCATTTAGCCAGTGTCAAGTGATGATATATTTCAAGTGTTTTTCATATTGAGAGTCCTAGTCACAAGTCACAGTCAAAGTCAAGTGAAAGAGTCACGGTCCAGTCGTAGTCAAGTCATGCCCTAGTAAAGTGGTAGAAACTACTAGAACTTCTATTGGAGTTTTGGAGCGAAGGTGAAAATCACGTTTTTCAACTTTGTATGATTTGCCTACACTTATGCACGTTCACTAAGTATTAACGGTTAATAATCCACCATTATTACAGATTAACACTCGAAGAATCACAAGTTTTGGAAAATTTTACAAAATCAACAACGCCAGTTCACTTTCGCGGCAAAACTCGTTTTTGTTGTTGTGTACAGCTGTGTTGTGTTAATTATATTTTTTCTTTCTTTTTTTTTTTCTTTTAATTTTGGGTTCGCAATCTTGTGCATTTAGCCAGTGTCAAGTGATGATATATTTCAAGTGTTTTTCATATTGAGAGTCCTAGTCACAAGTCACAGTCAAAGTCAAGTAAAAGAGCCAAGGTCCAGTCATAGTCAAGTCATGCCCTAATAAACTGGTAGAAAGTTTATTAGAAAAAAAAAGCTATTAGAGTTTTGGAGCTAAGGTGAAAATCACGTTTTTTAACTTTGAATCATTTGCCTACCACATATACACATTTACTAAGTATTAACGATTAATAATCCACTATTATTACACATTAACACTCGAAGAATCACAGGTTTTGGAAAAATATACAAAATCAACAACGCCATTTTTTCACTTTCACGGCATAACCACACATTCACCCCCTTACTATAAATAGTACTATAAATAGTAAGGGGGTATACAGTATAAATAGTAGTAAAATAAAGGCACAAGTACGAGTTTAGCCGACTTCAAAAAAGGAGGAGGTTCTCAATTCGTCGAAATATTATTTTTATGTATAATTCCTGATTACTCGAAGACGCCTGGACCTTTTATTGAAAATGTTTTTTTGCATGGTGGTTCGTCCCATCATAAATTTAACAAAATCTGATGAAGAATTTCGGAGATATTTGCGATTGAAATCGGTTGTTAGTTTTTTTTAACTCGTATATAGTGTATCAAATATAAGATTTATTTATTCGAACTAACAAAAGGTTATGTTCATTGCGGCAATTAAGCTAAAATTCCCCAACTTTGATGTTACGTTTCCTTAATAAAGATCACATGACGTCCACAGTTACAACGGTATTTTCATTGCTTTATTTAATTCAAATGCACTTCAAAAACACCATAATTACGAGGGTCTCATAAAAACTACAGCCGCAAAGAACTCAAATTACTATGTGGTGCAATGGCTGCAATCAAAGAAGCATGCTATTAGATAAACCAACAAAAATCTTAACGATGTTTTTTTAAACAACTCCATGACGGGTATGGCGAGATGGCGGGATGCCGCCCGGCGAACTTTTAAAACTATTTTTTTAATTTAATTTTTTTATTTGACGTTCGGTTTTGGACGCGGAAGACACACTAATTGGCGATGATAAATTCGGAGGAAACGTCGACATTTTAAAAATCTCTCGCTATGATTAATTAAGCTTGGATGATAATTTTAGTTAATGCATTCTGTTAGCATCAATCTTCGACGGATGTCGATAGTTTTTTTTTTTAATTCGAAGCGTTAAAATGTCCTATCAATTTTTGATTAAACATATAAATTTTGCTGATTTTAATTAGATATTGTTGTAGTATTTCGATTTAAATTGCTTAGATCACATAGAAGAACTAATCCGATCGTTTGTGTGTGAGTGTGTAAACATTATTTGTTTCCTCTTCATGCTGAACGGATTTAAATAAAATTTGAAATGTACGTAGCTTATACCTAGGATTAACACATAGGCTACTGGTTAACTTGATAATAGCCGGCGAAGCGGCGGGGCTACTATTCTTATATAATAGAGATACCTCGTGTCAAACAATTGTAAACTCTACAATGAATTGCTTTTTACCGACTTCCCAAAAAAGGAGGAGGTACTCAAGTAGACTGTATTTTTTTATTTTGTTTTTTAATGTGTGTTAGTTACCTCATAACTTCTCTCCACGTGAGCCGATTTCGAATTTTTTTTTTTTTGAAAGATGTTGCTTTCTTATCGTCCCATTTAAATTTGATCAAGATCTGATCAGTAGTTCTTGAAATATCGTCAATAATGTATATTTTGTGACGAATAATGCGAACTTTGACGATGTTCTCGTTTACCCGACTTCAAAAGTTACCTCATAACTTCTTTCGTTGTGAGCCGATTTTGATGATTCTTTTTTTATTTGAAAGCTGGTGCTTTTTACATAAAAAGCACCAGCTTTCAAATAAAAAAAGATTAAAAAGAAAAAATAAGTCCCATTGAAATTTGATCAAGGTCTGATCTCCAGTTTTTGAGTTATAGTCAATAATGCGTGTTTATTATACATTAAATCTGATCAAGGTTCCGATGATAAAGCGGTGAAGTCGGTTTTTTAAGCTTTGCTTGCGTTTAATTATTATCTAACTGATATACAATAGTAACATACAAACAGTCATCAAAGTGAAACCAATTGATTGACGTTTGCATTTAGTATAATAAATTAGATTCACCCATCCCTTGGAAGGGTCAAACTGTGAAACTCAATTAACCTATTACAATCATGATATAATCAACATTCATTTGTTAGCATAATTCATTATTATCATCGTTTGTTTAGACGTTACGTTATGACAGAAGACGAAATTGCAAAAGCTTAGGTAGAGGCAGGTAAGATTAATCACGATATTAGATAGTAGCTGAGCCGCGTGGCTTCGCCTGCGAAAATTTAAGTTAGGCTAGTAGCAAAGATACGCCTAGTTATATGTGCGAAAGTTTGTGTGTAAATGTGTGTAAGTTAGTTTGTTTTCTCTTCATGCTCTAGCTACTGTACCAATTTGCATGAAATTTAAAACAGATATACGTAGCTTATACCCAGTATTATCACTTAGGCTTCTTTTCTACTGACTTCACAAAAAAGGACTCTATTCGACTGTTTTTTTTAATGTGTGTTAGTTACCTCATATTTGAAGAGTGAATAGGTGTCCTCTAGGCAATCATGTCACATCTTCGGCCGCATCGTCATTTTTCATCAGGTGAGATAGTAGTTAAATGCTTGCCTATTTTGCATAAAAAAACTTGTTTCCACGTAAAACCGATTTTGAAGATTTTTTTTAGTTTGAAAGGTGATGCTTTCCCATTGGTCCCATTTGATTTGGTCAAGATCTAGATAGTTTTTGAGTTATCGTCAATAATGCGTGTTTAATACATTGAATTTGATCAAGGTTCCGAAGAAATAGCGGTGAATTCGTTTTGTTAAGCTTTGCTTGCCCGAGCAAAGCCGCGGGCACGGTTAGTAAATATAAAAATTCTGTGTTTCCTGATAAATACAATATGGGAGTCTTTAAGTCACGAGTGAATAGGCATCTTCTAAGCAAACGTGCTCCATCGTCGACCGCATCGTCACTTACCACCAGGTGACATGGCGGTCAAACGATTGCCTATCTAGAATAAAAAAAAAAACTGATTGACATAGATCCCGTTGTATTTCGAAAGCTTCAAGATGCATTCATAGAAAAATAAACACCGGAAAGTCGATACAGACACATTTATGCAACATGATATAATAAAACGACTCTGGATTGATATTTTTGGACGCGGAAATCAGCATCCTGTTCGAGTCGTTTAAGCCGTCGGAAACTTTTTATATGTAAGCTTCTATCACAGGAATATTTTGGCTTAAATCATCCAGAGGCCTCCGGTGGTTGATTTGCCCATACAATCGTAATACCAAAATTATTTTTAATTCAAGCATATTACCACCATACTGTGCTGTTATTCAGATTAAAAACATATTAATCTAGGTTCCTGGATAGTTTTTATTCCAAAATAATTACCTAAAACGAAATATAAACCAATTGATTTTTACACATTATTACGACATAAATGTCGCTTCTTTGACTTATTCGTTTTGTATTAAAAACTAACACATTTCTTTTGTCATTACAACAGGAACATAGATTATTATTTTAAGGTACTATTTAAATAAAAAACAATGGCTAAACATTACATTTTCATTCATCATTTTTGGTATTACGGCACCTATCATAATTTGTTCGGTCGGTAGTGCTATCGCATCAAGCATGGGCACAGTTTGCCAGTTAAACAGAGACAGCCTATTGACTCGTTCAAAGCCCCCCCCGGCCTCTTGCCTAAATATTCCTGCGATAGATAGGTCACTCTTTATTGTACAACATAAATAAAGGAAAATCAACTTAGGCTAGGACAGTGGGCGGTCTTATCGCTTAAAGCGATATCTTCCAAATAAATTAATGTATTTTCTTTCTTTCTTTCTTTCTTTGTTTCCATACAACCTTTGGATGAAGGAGAGATAGCAAAATAATTTAGGATCGACGGCGTAGTTACGAAATCTTTATAAAAGCGTGGATTTTTTTCTTTAATTTATTAAGAGACGAAACAAGCAAGTCACTCACCTGATGTTAAGCGTGATTTTCAACCGACTTAATAAAAGGAGGTTCTCAATTCGACTGTATGTTTTTTTTGTATGTATGTTACGCGATATCTCCGCCAAGAATGAATCGATTTTGATGTTTTTATTTTTGTTAGGTAAATTATACTTCAGAAGTGGTCCCATATAAATTTTATAATTATTTTTTTATAAATATATTAAAATAAAGAGGTTCATGTATATATTATATACATTCGATACCTATTATAATATACACATAACAATACATAGTACAAAATTACATATATAGTAAATAGTTAAGAAGTTCTCTATTCCATTTTTTTTTATATTTGACATCTTAAAACTCGATTATAAAGCATATTTTTTTAAATGTAGGTAGGGTAAGCACGATAGTCATTGCCCACCATATAGTGATTGCCCACTATAAGAAAAAGTCGCATTTTACGCTAGTTCTAATGGTCCTAGTTCAAATTTAACTCTTAAGATGTCACTCGTAGTATTTTGGCAGTATTTAAAAACAATAAACTGGCAACATTCTGAGCAAAAAATTGTGTCATGACGGATGTTTACCAAACAGGTGCGCGTCTCTAAAAAAAAAGTAAGTTTCTTGTGATTTTTCCTAAGAGTAGTCTTATTGATTTTACTTTGTGGGGACCTATTTATGTTTATATGTGTTAGGTTACTAATAAATAAAATAATACAGACATTCTAATGTCTTATTGACGAATTACATTCACGAAAACTCTTTTCGTTGTTTGTTTACTAGGGGGTGGGCAATAACTGTCCCTAAATGTTGAAAATTTTATTTATTGCCATATTGATATTAGTTGATTGCCATAGGCAATAGGTACAGTTATTAACATAGTCAATGACTGTTTTTCAACGGTTTTCATTCTTTTTTACTAGTTTTTTGTGTTGCCTACCTGAAAAACTATTATTTTGCAGAATGCCAAAGGCCACGAAGTTAAAATATTACTTTTGAAACATTCAAAAACATAGCTGGACCTTCGCTTTGCCAAATATTCCAAAAAGAGTAATTTAGTACTACTGATGTGCATCTCGAAATGATCTACAATCTTTGGAAATAATTTAAACCTAGAGTTGTTGATCAAGATATACTGTTGAAAAACCGAGCTGAATCTATTTTACCCGATTCACATAATTTTACTGACACCTAGAAATTACTCAGACGTGACTAAAAACTATGCCCAGCCAGAATTTGATCTCCCTGGAACATCTCGAATTGATTATGATATTCAGCTTAAATCATTTCAGTCAGATGTCCAACCGGACTTTCCAAGAACTTCTATACCGGAAATTGATGTTAATTTGCAGAGCCCAAAGTTGCTAAAAATAAAATCGTCATTCGGAGAATATTTAGCTTATTCTAAAATTCCAATACGAATGGGAAAGCGTCAAACAGAGAGACAGCCATTTGCTATCTGATGGCTTTATGTTGGCGTTGCAGAAGAAAAATTTGGCTAAAGAAAATCAGTTTAAAGATAAAGAGAAAAAGAAATTTATAGAGACAAATAAAGAAATCTGAAAAGAAAAGACAAAGAGACTGCAAAACTTCAAATCATTACATTTAAGATGCGTTCCCAAGAGCCACAAGAAAAATATCCCTGATGATGTGGACATGGTGCTGTTTTTATGTCACTTTTGTTACAAAATCGATGACTCTGAAAAAGATGCATCTTCAGACTGTGAAAAAATTTACAGGGATATTTAAAGGGCAAGAAAGGATCTCGAATTTTAGTCATGTTTAGTTAAAATAACATAAGGACCCACCTAGATTAGTGGAGACTGCAAGTGATCAATAACTATAATAGGCTCTATGGCAATAACTGTGTGTGCCGGGCAATCACTATAGTTTTTGACGATTTTTGTTTTTATATTTTTAAGTGCCATATTTCCAAAGACATTAATAAAATTAACGAATGTTCCTTTAGATAATATATCAGACTTATGATAAAAAAAATGACAACATACAAAATTGAATAATAAAGATTTTATAGAGAACATTGTAGTACCGATTCCTTAAGTGGGCAATAACTGTACTGTTTACCCTATATACTTTTAGATTGTTTCCATAGAAATTTCATCAAAATCAGTTTAGTAGTTTGGTTTCTAAATCAAAATATAATGTTTTGTCTTTTTTGAAGTCGGTTGGTTTTTTTTTTTTTAAGTTTGTTTATTGTTTTTATTCATAAACACTTTTGATAGATCACTAAGTGGTCTTAAAGTGTAAGTGATCACAAAAGAAGGTAACACTTGGAGCATGTCTGCTAAATCTTTAGAAGCCGCTGCGTCGTTAATTTCGTAAGTGTTACTCGCATCTTCTCCAATGTCTTTGAACTAGCCCAGGGGTCGGCAACCTTTTAAGTCGGAAGAGTCAAAAATTACAATTTACAAAATTTCAAAGTTTTATAGAGCCACAATTTTTCTTGCCAACAATAATCCTTAATGCCATCAATAATACCTACTGTACTATGAATGTCGTATAGAAAAAGCTATGCACGCGTTATACCTTCCTAATCATCCCATCATTTACTCGTTTCAACTGTATGTACCTTTGGAGGCTTGTTAATGGCTCTATAGAAATGGCGCCTAATCCTAGTAAATCGATTCAGAAAGTTTTAATTTTTTTTTTTTTATAAAATATATTTGCGTATGGAACTAAAAAGCCGCAACTTCACATCCAAAGAGCCGCATGTGGCTCGCGAGCCGCAGGTTGCCGACCCCTGAACTAGCCGAATGCTGTGTGTGCTGTATACATGTCTAATAAGTCCTGGTTAAAAGCACATTTATGGAGGCGCCTACGAACTGTGTTGTGTTGCATCTAAAGGCGAGTTCCAACGGATCACAAATCGCGTTGCGTGATGTAATTAATCTACTTCAAAGAAAGGAGGAGGTTCTCAATTCGTCGGAGTCTTTTTTAATACATTTTAAAAATAAGAGGAGGTTCTCAATTCGACTGTATCTATTTTGTCGTGTGCTACCTCAGATCTTTTTTTAGGCGATGATTTTGATGATTCTTTTTTTATTTGAAAGCTGGTGGTTCCAGATCTAACAAGTAGTTTTGAGTTATCCTCATTAATGCATATTTAATTCATTTAATCTGATCAAAAGTTGTGGAGATTATGCGGAGAAGTCGGTTTTTATGAGCTTTGCTTGCGTTTAAATTATTTTACCTCAGAACTCGGTTATTTATTGAATGATTTGGAAAATCAGAAAGGTATGTATGCTACGCGATAATTCCGCCAATTATGCATTTTGATGTTTTTTTTTTGTTTGGTTGATTTATACTTCAGCACCTCTGAAGTATAATAAACCACACAAAAAAAATCATCCCATATAAATTTTATCGACATCGATCAAGCCAAAACCTAAATATAAGCGGCAAAGTTGGTTTTCAACCGACTTCAAAAAAAGAGGTTCTTTTTAGAATTAGAATGTATTACATGTTTTTTTTGTATGTAGGTATGTTATGCGGTATCTCCGCCAATTATTAATCGATTTTGATGTTTTTTTTTGTTTGGTAGATTATACTTCAGAGGTGGTCCCATATAAATTGTATCGAAATCGATGAAGCCAAAACCGAAATATCGTGTTTTAGAAATCAAATACTTACATTATGTTTATGCTCACAGTAGAAATGGCAAAAGTTACATTTCCGCCAAGCCGTCGCGCGTCATTTCAGCGTTTTCTCAATCAAAATGCTTGTTCCCTTAGATCTAGTATTCGCATAGTCCTTGTGTTTTAAATCTTACTAAGTTTAGAAAAATGATTTAAAAAAAAGCTTCATGTGCTGACGTGATCTTGACTCCTGCGCCATCATGCACGGCACGTGGCATTGGCATCTCTGTCGGCAAATGTCAAAGTCAAATTTTGACACTGACAATTGCCACGTCGATGGTTGGCCAAAAAAACCAAGGCCGTATTCATTGTTTTTTTTTTTAATATATTTGGTATTGTTTTATCCTGAAGTTCGTGAAGCCATGCCTATGGGTTACGACTGAAAATCAGCTACTATGGTTAGATATTTCTAACCATAGTCGTATGCTGAGTCGTGACCTATATTCATGACACTCACAACATTACGCTTCTTTTTCTTTTACTTGTCCTATTTTTCTTTGTTTATATATACCTACTTATATTTTTGTGTTTTTTATTTATTTTGCTGTTTGTTTTTTTAGTGTAATGTTGTGTGTCATAAATAAATATATTTTCTTTCATTCTTAAATATAAGCGATGCAGTCGGTTTTTTTAAGCTTGCTTACGTTTTATTATCCCATGACTTAGTAGCAAATATTTTTATAGATGTAAACCCGTCTTTATATCTTCGGGCGCGCTTACTCCTGCTCTGTTTCTTATCTTCCGCATTCTTTAATTGGTTCTATTTCTGTGGTAATTCTCCTTTATGGGATAGTTACGATTATGTATATATCAATAAACACATTTGTTTACAACTTCCCGTGATCAACTTGAATACTTTGGCCTAATTCTTTAGAAAAGTATGAACCGTATACTTTATTTTTTCTGTGAGATTAATTTTCCCATAACATTTTTAAAGGCAGTTGTTTTTCTTTTGATATTTTGTTGTTTTTACAACCGATTTTTTTTTATTTATTTTTTCATTTGACTTCATAAAAGGGGGAGGTTCTCAATTCGACTGAATGTTTATTTTTTGTTTGTATGTTACGCGATCATTCCGCTAATTATGAATCGATTTTGATGATTCTTTTTTTTTTCGGCAATTCATACTTCAGAGGTGGTCCCATATAAATTGATTTAGCTCTTTTTGAGGAAATCAACAAAAAACAAAACAAAGTGGTGAAGTTGTTTTTTTTAGCTTTGTTTGCGTTTAAATTATAAGTTTCATGCTTTATTTCATATCTATTATTATGTTATGGCTATTTAAAACTTAATTAAGTAATACTGGCTATGCCATGGATTTTGAATACATCTTTGGTCAATTTTACTTATACTAGTAGAAAATGAAAGAAGTTTGAAAGGTTGTGAATAAAAAACTACAGTTATTGTCAAAAATAAATGTTTTCAGACTTTTTTGTATCTATGGTAAGGCTTAAAGAATTTGACTGTTTTTGGTAAATCGCCAAAGGCATTAGGTCTTTGTTATTTTTAGACCTATTTTGTCCCGGGATCTATCTCAAAAAACGGCTACATGTTTAAAGCTTACACTTATGTATAACATTCATTACATCCTGTTCTTGAACAAATACAGAAATCAAATAATTATTTTAATAAATAAAATTATAACCTCGACAGTTTCTGTCTATTAGGCAGCATGTAGGAGCGAGATCTCAGTTCGATGCGAACAACTAGTTTATTCAAAAATTAAACGCAAGCAAAGCTTAAAAAAGCGACTGCACCGCTTTAACTTCGGAACCTTGATCAGATTTAACGTATTAAACACGCATTATTGACAATTACTCAAAAACTGGTGATCACATCTTGACCAAATGGGACCTGGGACATGGAAAACACCAGCTTTCAAATAAAAAAATTATCATTAAAATCGGCGCACAAAGAAAGAAGGTATGAGGTAACTTTTGAAGTCGGTTAAAAACGAGAACATCATCAATGTAGTCACAGAATACGCATTATTGAGGATAACTCAAAAACTACAAGTCTGATCTTGATCAAATTTAAATGGTACCAATTGAAAAGCAACATCTATCAATAAAAAAAAAGACGTGTGGCACTCGGGGACTGCCGCGGTAAAGCTATTGCATATCATTTTTATCAACTTTTGCAATTATAATTATTTATTTATTTTATTTAAGCAGTATTTTTTTCCTACCACCTAGAGGCGAGTTGATGAACTAAAGAGACAAGCGTGATATTTAAAAAAAGTCATTAAAAGTTCTGCTATTCATCGATAGATGGCAAAACTAAAAAGTATCACCGCTGTGCCGGTCGGAGTGGGGGGTGTTAGGTTATTTTCGTTACGGAATTTCTGGATTCGGTCTCCACGCACAAGGCCCGCGATAGAAGCTATGTAATAGCTTAAAAATGGTTAAATCGGTTCACGTGGAATTGAGTACCTCCTCCTTTTTTGTGAAGTCGATAAAAAGCTCTCGTTTCGGACTTCGTTTTAGAATGCAATGTTATTTTAATAGTGGTAGTTTTAAACTAGGTCTATTAATAAATCATTTCTATATATGTTATTATTCAAACGAATGCTGTATTTGGTAGCTAGTAAAAGTTATTTATGTAATAGATAACCCCTCTTTAGAATGTATAGTTAACTCAAATCGTTTAGATTTTGATCTTGTGTCTCGCAACACTTCCTAATATTGTTTTATGCAATCTTCGAACACACCCTTTTTTGTTACAATATTATACTTTTTAACTATGTCATATATCCTAACAAGATATTCTTTGGCAATATTTTGCATAATATTTGACAGTTGACACTCTTACATGCTTTAGCAATCCTAAGATCATTGATATAATTGTTGAGAATGTAACCTCAGACTAAATAATGAATGTAACAAAATAATGTAGTGTCATCTATTGTAAGTACTCTGTGTACTTGTTGTAATCTCTGTGGTTTTTTACTGAATAAATGTTTTTATTTATGCCACGATTCTGCAATTTCAATAAAAATGTTTGGCAATTTTAAGCTATTGCATAGCTTCTATCGCGGGCCTTGAGCGTGGAGACCCAATCCAGAAATTCCGTAACGAAAATAACATAACACTCCGACCAGCACAGCGGTGATACTTTTTAGTTTTGCCATCTATCGATGAATAGCAGAACTTTTAATGACTTTTTTGAAATATCACGCTCGTCTCTTTAGTTCAGCAACTCGCCTCTAGGTGGCAGGAAAAAAATACTGCATAAATAAAATAAATAAATAATTATAATTGCATAAGTTGATAAAAAATGCTATGCAATAGCTTTACCGCGGCAGTCCCCGAGTGCCACACGTCTTTCTTTATACTAGATAGACAAGCATTTGGCCGCTATCTCACCTGAAGGAATGTGTCGATGCAGCCGAAGATGGAACATGCTTGCGTAGAAGGTACCTATTCATTCTTGACTTGAAGACACCCAGATTGTACCGTTCAGGGAACAAAGACGCAGGCAGTGAGTTCCACTCCTTCGCTGTGCGGATGATATACGTAAAAGCGAAATGCTTCGAGCGAACTGTGGGTATGTCAACCATAAATGGATGATGTTTGACAGTTAGTCTTGTTGTTAGATGGCAAAAAGGGCATGGTGGAATTATGTTATGTAATTCCTGCACTCTCTAAAATGTAAGCGATATTATATCGATATGGTTGTGTCCTTCGCAATGTCTCTAATTGTTTATACTTGAGACGGGTTCAAGTGTTTTTGTGTTTACAAATTACCCTGTATATACAGGGTGATTTGTAAAATACCCTGTATATACAGTGTGATTTGTAAAATACCTTGTATATACAGGGTGATTTGTAAAATACCAGAATGCTCCGAGACCATTTAGTTCTACGACTTTCTTCTGAATGCTATATTTTCCGTAATAATTACTTATGTTATTACTTATGTACTAATGTTGACGACCCAGTTGGCGCAGTGGAAAGGTGTCCGCCCTCTGCGCCGTGGGTCCTGGGTTCGATTCCCGGCAGGAGCACAAATTCCTTCCCAAGGGATATTTGTGCTTTTGGTTTTGGGTGTAATGTGTGTGTGATGTGAATGTTTCCGGCACCCACGATACAAGTCTTTGAACTTAGTGTGGGGCTGTGAGTGTGAAAGCGTTTATTTGTTTGTTTATGTATTCTATACAAACATGCATTGCATGCGCGGTAGACAAAGCTATTCTGCCGATAATTCGTAGAAGCACATGGAAGTGAGAAAAGAGGACTATTCCTGTTTATCCCTATTAAGCTAATTATAGGTGCGAGGTCTGCTATCGGGGCAAACTACTAGTAATACAAGGTGTCTATAACTGTCTTACATTAATATCTGCGTACCGTAACAAATCGAGTTACATGATGAACAGAGCTGGAAAGATGGGATCTAACGTAACGCACTGTAGACAGTTACTATCGTTACGATGCATGGTTACATGGTTGTCTTCTTTATCTAGAAAACAAGCATCGTAATTTCTTTAAACTGTAGATATATAGATTATTATTATTGTTGATACACTGAGCAGCTTATTAAGCTGATACGTGTATATCACTTTTTGTGCACTTTTTTTAAGTGTTTGACCGATCTATTTCTTAAAAGAGTTTACTGAGGGAGCACTTATCACTGTCTCTGCTAGTATTAGGTTGGAGAAAAAGTCTTGTCGCATTATAGTATGTATGAACTTGTAATAAAATCTCTTTGGCTATACTATTTGTATCTGACTGGTTTTGGTATCATTAAAAGTTTTCATTTTAAAGAAGATAATTCCAAATTCAAATTAGGAAAATGTGTGATTTTTATTTGTTTTTCGTACTGTCAAGATGAGTGGATCTAATGAAGAAATTCGATACATTTTAAAATTTTACTACAAAAAAGGTAAAAGTTCAACGCAAGCCGCGAAAAAAATTGTGAAGTTTATGGACCTAGTGTACCTAGTGTCTGTGAGATTAGCACAAATTTGGTTTAAGCGTTTACAATCCGGTAATTTTGATGTTAAAGATGCACGTCGCTCTGGTCGCCCTATTATGAAAAGTGGATCACGTACGACAAGAACGTGCGAAAAAGGTCGTGGTCAAAGGCCGGTCAGGTTTCACAGACTGTGGCGAAACCCGGGTTAACTCGCAAAAAGATGATGCTGTGTGTGGTGGGATTGGAAGGGCATTATTCATTATAAGCTGTTACCACCAGGCAGGACCATCGATTCTAAACTCTACTGCGAACAACTGATGAGATTAAAGCAAGAATTTGAGAGAAAGCGGCCGGAATTAATCAACAGAAGGGGTGTGGTTTTTCATCATGATAACGCTTGACCTCACACATCTTTAGCCACTCAGCAAAAATTAAGAGAGTTTGGCTGGGAGGTGTTAATGCATCCACCGTTTAGTCCTGACCTTGCACCTTCAAATTTCCACCTGTTTCGGTCTCTTTAGATTTCTTTAGGCAGTGTCAGGTTAACATCACGAGAGTATTGCCTCTTGTTGCGGTATTTTGATCAGAAGCCCCAAAATGTCTATAGCAATGGGATCATGTCCTTATCTACAAGATGGCAAAAAGTTATTGAACAAATTGGTACCTACATACTT
Organism: Lomographa bimaculata; assembly: GCA_948107665.1. NCBI lineage: Eukaryota > Metazoa > Arthropoda > Insecta > Lepidoptera > Geometridae > Lomographa > Lomographa bimaculata. The sequence goes on along the minus strand of OX403604.1, from coordinate 6,137,943 downwards.
TAGTAAAATGTAAATAAACTATATTAAAAAATGTTTTGAATTTTGTTAATAAATGCGAAGAAACTTTTTCCACAACCTATTATATTCCACACACTAGTTATGCGATTCGGCAGGAAGTGTTTTCGGGGATTGCTTGCACTTGCATGTTTGATCAGTTTCCTGGAATGCTCTCAGTACCTTGTTTGTATCCAACTGAAAGAGTTTACTGGAGAGGTCTATGTTGTAATGTCAAAAACTTAAATGTCTCCATTAGGTCACCCCTTTGTCTGCGCTGTTCCAAAGTTGTTAAACCAAGTTGTCTGTATTCTATATTCATAGGGGTGATTTTTGAGACCTGGGATCATTTTAGTAGCTCTTCGCTGTACTCTCCAGTTAATCAATGTCTTTTTTAAAGTAGGGATTCCATATCTGAAATGCATATTCTAATAATGGTCGCACATAGGTTTTATACAGTTTCAAAAACAGTTCTATTGATAGATAAACTCTTTATTGGACACCTTATTTGTGACAAAACAAACAGAACATAATGATAAAAAAAAAATATAACAATAGGCGGTCTAATATCTTCCAGACAACCTTTGGATGGAAAGGAATTACGCAATAAAGTTGGACGTCGGTGTTAAACTGTAATCGTATATATTCGTTTAAATGAGAAGGCATACATAATATATTTGGTTGACATAGCTCCAGTTCGCTTGAAGTGTTTCGCTTTAACGTTTGCTATCCGAACTGCGAAGGAGTGGAACTCATTGTCCGCGTCCTTGTTCTCCGAACGGTATAATCTGTGAGTCTTTAAGTCAAGAGTGAATAGCTTTCCATCAGGTGAGATATTGGTTAAATGCTTGCCTATCAAGCAAAGAAGGGACAATCACTTAATATTTATGAGAATCATGTCAGAGTATACTCTTTGTTGGATTTGTAAAATAAATCTTGCATTATAAATCTTATTGTACATTGTTGTTAATATGCCTAAGCTCAGTGCCTGAGAAAGAAATTCTCATATTTTACTTTTCTATTTTCTACCATTAAATTAAACAATTAAGACTTTAAAATTCAATCTTTCACCAGTTGTAAATAAAAAAGGACTAAACAGTTACATAGGTAATCAGAGAACTTGTCAAGACGAATCAAACGAATCCAAACTCGATGGGTTTATTTGTTTAGTTCAGAAGTTCCTAAGGTCATCTTCCGTCTCCATCATCAGACCAGCTCCTTGGTCCCTTGTGTGTCTATAGACTAGTTTCATCCTTTAATACGATGAGATATTTTAAGGGGTAAAATTGACGCATTTTTCGAGGTCTGTAATCTGTTAACATAATCACTAATAATTATTATTATGTTCCGGCCTAAGAAGTAACTCACTCAATAAAATCAAAATCTTTTATTCAAATGGGCCCCAAAGAGGCACTCATGAAAGTAAATGACTCTACTGCCAGATTCGTAAAATTACAGAAATCTCGAGAAGAACCTGGCAAGAAACTCGGCGGCACTTTGTTTTCATTTTCTTTTTTCAATCATTAGATAGATAACGCTTTATTGCCACACCTTACATATATCATTCTTAAACACTAATGCATAATTATATTAACCTAGATATATCTATCTATATTATGTAGTCGCTAGAAAGCGCTTGTGCAGTTTGCCTCCATGCGTCCTTGTCATTAATGTAGTCAATCGTTTTATACTAAACTTTCTTAATTAATGCCAGTTTTATTACTGCTTTGAACTTTCCTAAATTTTAGGAATTTTATTGTAAAATCTAACACCTTTGCCATAAAAGATTTATTCGTTTTGCTTAATCTAAATGCGCGCAGTGTAATTTTATGCTTATACTGTTATATTAAGATTATGTGCGTCGCTTCTTAATTTGTATTAATCAATATTTTGCGAACATGCTACTAATAAGTATGTGTTTACCATTCTCGACCACATTACTTATTATGCGTTGATATAGTGGTCGCAAGCCGATCAGAGATATAAAAAACCCTAAGCTGTTCTATCTATCGACGCTGTTTAGTTTTCATCAAACTTCCTGAGTGGTTATCAGCCAATAGCATTACCATCGGGCAGTAACCTTCGCCTCATGTTAACTCATCACCGATAATATACTTACTACGTGCTATTGCTGTGAATGTTCCATTTAATTCTCAAACCGTCCCATTCGCAGAATGTCCCACGCAAACATTACATTAATAACAATAATAAAAAAATACCAATTGAAAGCACCACGTATATAGTAATACGTGGTATATAGTAGCTGATTATTTAACTATTGTTTTTACTTAAATTAGATACCTAAAAAAAGTATCTTAAAAACATGTAATTTTTTTTTTGTTGATTATATCATTCAATAAAGAAAAGGTAAATGTTTATTATTTTTATTAATGCGATGTATGCGTGGGACATTTTGCGAATGGGACGGACTGCGAATGATACTTACTGCGAATTGGACCGTTTGAGAACGGGACGGGCTACGAATGGGACGATTTGAGAAAGGGACGTTCTGCGAATGGGATGACTTGCGACTGCGTGACCAATTTCTAATGGGACGTTCTGCCAGTAAACCATTTAACGGTCTCATCCTTTGCTCCGGGACGACTTTCGATTTCTACAAGCTTAATTAATAACTTATTATGTGAATTCAAATTGAATTTTAATCTACTCGTTGGCTTAATTGGGTCGTCTTCTAAGCATCGGGTTCGATTACCGGCGGAAGCATTAGTTTCCTTCCTAATTTTCTACTGACTTCACAAAGAGGAGGAGACACTCAAGACTACTATGTTTAATGTGTTACCTCATAACTTCTTTCCACGTGAACAGATTTTGAAATTTCATTTTTTGTTTGAAAGATGTTGCTTTCCAATTGGTCCATTTTACTTGAATTTGACTTTCCAATTTAAATTTGATCAAGATCTGATCAGTAGTTTAAAATTAATTAAACAACAAATACCAAACGAAAAGTATTATTAAGTGCAATAAGCAATTAACCAAAAGATTTTCTCTATGCAAAATGTAGGTGCGAGATATCAGTTCGGGGCGAACGACTAGTTATTATATATTTTTTAACAGAATTCTTTTCCATTTATGTAGGTACCATATTGTAATAGATCTATAAATTTCGTTCCACCTCTAAGCCTTCCTACAAATGCTTCAAACTAACATTAAAGTCGAACTTAAAAAAAAAAAGACTACGTGTCCGATTAGTTCCATACACCGTATCGAATATTACAAGGCACTTAGTACCATGGTGTCTTCGAATTGTAGAGATGGTTTCAAAAGATTAGTTCCATCTCTCGAAACGATATACCTTCGCGAATCCTAACACATTAAGGGACTTTATATACAAAACGCCCCGGGCGCCCGACCTGGGCGCTATGGAGATAAAATATATGGCGCCTAAGGGACTTGATATACAAAGCGGCGAGGGCGCGCAGACGAGTGAAAGGCGCGCGGCAGGCGCGTGCCTGCGACGCTTCTCCCCGCACTGCCTTGTATGATAAATAGATAGATAGATAAATTCTTTATTTGCACACCATAAAAATAACACTTACAAAGAAATCTTAAATATAACATAGGAGTAATAAGGGCGGTCTTATCGCTCAAAGCGATTTCTTCCAAACAACCGAGAGATGATAAAAATATTACAAACAAGGACGGTGGTGTACCTCAACACGATAAATGTACTTAAACATACTTATTATTATTAGATACATAATATACATACAAAAACCTACATAAATAATAATAATATATTATAAACATACACGAATATATATTAATATATATAACAAATAAAGGACATTCATAGCTTTAACTTGAGAGTGATACCATTTTTTTATTTGTTCTTTAAAAGCATAGGTTCTAGTGTAACAAGATATACTAAGCAGACAGGGCGCGCGTATTTATACAGTGGCAGCAGCAGCGGCCGAGGCGCGCGTCCATGGCGCGCGCCTAGGGCTTTGTATATCAAGTTCCTTACATTAATACTAATTATACCCGGCATGCGTTGCAACGTAAAGAAGAAAGCAGTTTACCTCTTAAACGTTTATGGTTGCCTTGTATAATGCCATACTAAGAAACTTTATATTGACTAAATTATTACCTCCTTCAGGTTTATGTTTGCCTAGTACTTTACCAAATCCAAGTGACGTATTCCTGTCCATGAGATTTATTTTTAAACCGACTTAAAAAAAGGAGGAGGTTCTATATTCGACTGTATTCGCATCTTCACTTTCCATTAGGTGAGATAGTGGTCAAATGCTTGCCTATCATAAAAAAAAAAAAAAAAATTATCATATTTTTTTTCATGCATTTGCAATGACTAAACGAAGCTCAAGGACAGACGCCTAAAGTTGCAAGTGTTATGTAATTATTAGTACCCACTAATATTTTTTCCCTCATGGGCAATTCTATGTGGCATGCTCATAACTCCCGAGGAACAAACGCGCAAAATCTTTGTTTTTGTAGCTGTACCTACCCGGCAGCGTTTCAATGCCACATTTAGAAAATGTATTTTACCACTTTCACCTTTATGCTCGCCTAGTACTTTAATACTAAAAACTTTTTGGATATTGTTCATAATACTAATCACGATCAAAAATGGGGGATGGGGGTAGGACGGTTACAATAATTAACGACCTATTCTCCTATATACCTACCAGATATATAAAAGAAAATCATTAAAATCGGTCGAGCCGTTTCGAAGTAGTTCGACCACAAACACTATGACATGAGATTTTTTATATATTAGAATATTAGCAAAGGATGGAAAAACAAAAACGTAGTTTATAAAAATATATTCAAATAAATTATTCACAGTAAATTATTTACAGTAGTAAAAAAATGTGTATTATCTGCAAAAAAAGTATTCTAGTAAATTTAAAATGTTACCCAAAGTAAACTATTCCACGCGGACAGTCGCAGGCAAAACCTAGTATATATATAAGGATATAACAACTTTCTATAGTTGTAAATATGCACGGGCAGACCAGGATTGTATTCTATGCTAATTTGTATGAAAGGGCTTCATTTGCTTGAACATATAGTGCTATCTTGGTATAAGTTTCGCTTCTGCATTAATATCGTTTATGATTTGGTATCGGGATATCGGAAAATCAAAATAATAACCTAACTGTTAGTAACGCCTAACGAATATAAACTTTATCATTTGTAAATCCATTTAATTTTAATGAAGTAATTTTCAAGAATATTAATTATGTACATATAAATAAATAGCTTGTTTTTAATCACCGCCCAAAAAAGTACCTATTTTACTACCAAAAAAAATCTAAACGGTTACCAAAATGGATAAATGGTCACCAAATCACGTTTCCTAAAATATTATGAAATAAATCAATTTTTTCGTATAATAAATATTTTTTGTATTAATTATTAAAAAAAACCTTAACCTACTGTTATCCGATTTGGTTCTGTCACAGGAAATTTTATTTTAGGAAACGTAATTTGGTGACCATTTATCCATTTTGGTAACCGTTTAGATTTTTTGGTGGCCGTCTAAATTATACCCTAAATAAATTTAAGAAGATAAGATTAGAAAAGGGGATTAAAACAAATAGTACTCAAAAAATTTGCAAACCGCTTGCCAAAGGAAAAGTGCCCAGAATACTGGCTACGTTTCCACGTTGAATAGCGATGCTAATTTTTTGTGCTTAATAAGAGCCAGCATTCTGGTCACTCGTCGCCTCGACTAAACGTTTGGATAAATGTTTTTAAATTTCGTGTGCACCCGGTCCCCACGGAAAGTGTATAGTATAAGTCCCCAAAGTATCTTACCCAAACGATACACACATATAACCTCTACCAAGGTTGGAATATTTACGCCGGAAACATTAATATCACACACAATCACAACCAGAACCAGAAACACATGTTTTTATGTAATGGTCTTATACTAGTTTTATATTTTCTGTTATTTAAGATATTACTCGTATATGAATAAACAATTATTAGATATTAAGAACAGAAGAACTCTGTTTTTTCAGAATATTGGTATATATATATAGGTAGAAGTTATGTTATAGCCTGTTTTGATGAAAATACAAAAAACACGTTATATTCTAACCACATCGAGCACCATACAAATATAAAAATAGACTGTGGTGAATCTTTATGTCTTAATTATCACATTGATTAATATTCATGATACATTCATGAGACAAGTTTTAATCGAGATTAAACACGGAACAACACATCCTAAGATAAATCTCAGCTCTCTGTCAAAATGTTGTGATGTATTGACATAAATAATTTAACGGTGTCGTTTTATCTATTAAGGTTTTTTTATGCCCCATAGCATTTCAATCTCACCTGGTGGAACGTGATGATGCAGCCGAAGATGTAGCATGCTTGCCTAGAGACCTATTCATTCTTGACTTGAAGACTCCTAGATTATACCGGTCGGGGAACAAAGACGAGGACAATGAGTTCCACTCCTTCGCAGTACGGATGATAACTGTAGAAGCGAAACGCTTCGAGTGAACTAGAGGTATGTCAACTATTTATGGATGACGTTTGACAGTTTGTCTTGTTTTTAGATGGTAAAAAGGGCATCGGGGAATTAACTCGTCTAATTCCCGCGCACACACTCGAAATTGTAACCGATAGAATACTAATAGGCTTGCGCCCTTATGTAGCAGTAGCCCCGTCGTCGGTCCTGGGTTCGATTCTCGGTGGCAGCACAGATTTCCTTCCCATGAGGCATTTATGCTTCAGTTTGTGAATGTGTGTGTGTGATACGAATGTTTTCGGCACCCACTATACAAATGTTGATGACTATGAATGCGTCTGTTAGTTTCCTCTCCAAGTAGCCAAAACTAAGAACCGAATCTGCATAAAAATTAAGAAAATTTGTATATTTTTATCTACGATAAGAAAGAAATATAATTATTGCTACTATAAAAAGAAAAAATGCATCAAATTAAGACCTTTACTTAATACTTTTTATAGAATAATCGCAGTAAATTTACCCTGTACTGCGTGTTTATTTACATGAGCACACAATGCTAGTTTCAAATCATTTGTTTCCCTGATTGTACTAATTTTCTATGGTGGCCGAGTTAACTACTATAAACAATGTGCAAATTAAAAGTGACGGCTTGCCCACGCGGTTGTTTATTGCGCGGTCGAGTTAACAACCAACTATTTAAATTTACTCTGATCCTCAGCCTAAAATATATACTATAAACAAATTGCATGTCAAAAATTACGTTGATTAATAAAACAGTACCTGGATGACCTGGATGGCTTATTTTTTGGTAAATGACGTTTACTAAAAATTAAACCTCTCGAAAAATTCATAAATGAATGTCCATTTAGTTGGTTGAAAATATTTTCAAAAACACACGTACCTGTTATGTTACAGCAATTGTGTTAAATATTGAATTGTGCGAGCGAGAGAGAAGACAAAAGGAATAAACAAAAGGTATTAAAGGTATGAGACAGATATAGACAGAATGATACATCAATCGATGTAGTACATTATTAGGTAAAAACAAATTGAAATTATATATTAGAAAAAATTCAGAAAGGCAATGCCGCCAGCATGATAGGAACGCTACCCACTGGTAGTGGGCTTGAGTACTTGAGTTACCTATAAGCTGCTGTCTTGTAGGTAACTTAGGTCTTTGCTGTATATAGTTTAAGGAAATATAGGCAATTGGTCCGTAGATATTAGTATCTGGGAATAATTGTTGTTAGTAAAATATATATATTTCGTTTCTTTTTTTATAACTGGCTAAGCAAAAATTTCCTTGTCATGACAGCTTATCTCGCAAGCTCCCTCAGTCTTGACCCTTTGATATTATAAACACATTCATACCTTCAAGTGTCACAACTCACATCAGTAACCTTCAAGTACCAGTCCCTTATGTCATCAGTACATCATGTAAGCCTCAACATGTCAAGCTTGTAATGTGCATGACATGTCCCCAATAGGATAATATCGTAGATTAGCATACTGGTCTTCTGGTGTAATAGCTAGCACGATTGAAGTGATTAATTGCGTGATGTGTGACTTTATGTGCTGACTTTGTCATGTCATCATCATCATTAGTTTGTATCGACCTCCTGCATTGTGCGCCTCAAGATATATCATGTAAATGATTCGTGTAAGCCTTTTTTATGCAAGCAAGCATTTGACCAATATCTCACCTGATTAAAAGTGACACTTCGCGAATGGGATGTTTTTTTTTTTTTTTTTATTTGTGACAGGCTAGTGTTTGACCACTATCTCACCTGATGGTAAGTGACGATGTGATCGAAGCTGGTAAACACACTAGACCTGGAATACGCAGGCTCTCAAGGATAACTGCCGGAACAACGTTTTGAGAATGGCACGATTTGAGAATGAGAACGTTTGAGAATGCGACTTACTGCGAATGGGATTTTGAGAAAGGGACATTCTGCGATTGAAACGGTTTGCGACTGCATGACTAATGCATTCTGCGAGAAAACCCAATAAACAAACTTTAAGAAAAATATCAACTGACTTAAAATACACAAAAAGTCTATACACTAGTATATATACGTAGATTTTTTCCAGTTATTTTCATTTTAAAACTAAACTACTAATCCGATGTTGATGAAATTGCAATTTAAATAAATCCTTTCAAATTTTTTTTCCAAACGGTTTATAAATGACGGAGTTACGAGTTAACAAACAAAAAAAACAACCAAATTGAGAACCTGCTTATTTAAAGGTTATAATAAAATGAGCAAAGCCGCGAGGCGAAGTTATTCTTCAATTATTATTATTTAAGTAATTGAGAGATGAAACGAGGCAAGCGTGACGTTTACCATCGGGTTAGCGACTTACTAACCTGATGGTAAACGTCACTCTTGCACATTTTTTTTTTTAATTATTTCATGACCATGGATGCATGCAATCCTTCAGTCGAAATATTAAACAAATATTAACAATTTCTATTCTTCATAATAAAAGTCTTACTCACAAGTCACAGTCAAAGTCAAGTAGTCAGTCAAAGTCAAGTCATGCCCTAGTAAAGTGGTAGAAACTTTACTAGAACTTCTATTGGAGTTTTGGAGCGAAGGCGAAAACCACGTTTTTCAACTTTGTATGACTTGCCTACACTTATGCACATTTACTAAGTATTAACGGTTAATAATCCACCATTATTACACATTAACACTCGAAGAATCACAGGTTTTGGAAAATTATACAAAATCAACAACGCCATTTTTTCACGTTCGCGGCAAAGCCCACTCTTGCACATTACCGTTTAGTGTTACCCAATCCCAACCCAAGGTTATAATGTATCTAATAATATTTATATTGATTACTAGCAGTGCCCGCGACTTCGTCCGCGTGATTATTGGACTTTTAGTAAGGATCCCTAATTTTATTGAAAATATAATATAGCCTATAGCCTTCCTCGATAAATGTACTATCCAACACTGAAATAATTTTTCAAATCGGACCAGCGTGCAGCGGTTCCTGAGATTAGCGCGTTCAAACAAACAAACAAACTCAGATTTATAACGTTTGTTTTTTTAACCGTGTGTACTCGTCATCATATTTTATTTTTATTGACATACTTAGCTGTTAAAATTAATTATTAATATTAGATACATAATATACATACAAAAACCTACACAAATAATAATAATAATATATTATAAAAATACACAAACTAATATATATTATTATACATATATATATATATGACTAATAAAGGACATTAATAGCTTTAACTTAATTGAGAGTGATAATTTTTTTTTATTTGTTCTTTAAAAGTGTGGAGGGATTGAGAGCGACGTATAGAGACCGGTAAACTGTTCCAGAGGCGAATAGCTTGTACAGTAAAAGATTGTCGACTAGACAAAGATTGACTAGTGTCGAGTAGAAACAGTTTTTTACATCGGTCATGGCGTAATAGATGGCGCTGATAGTTTCTTAAACCCGGTTTTTCAAATGCAGTTTGGAAACCGAGCATTTCTCAGAACTGGAACGTTGATAAATCGATTCCTTGGGCCGAAAAACCCCTAATCTGTAACTTTCATAAAAATCGTTGGAAGATCTTGATTACACACACACATATATATATATATATATATATATATATATATACACACAAGAATTGCTCGTTTAAAGATATTAGATAAATAAATGTATAGGTCAAAGTCCTGCGCGGCAAAGAACGTTCGTCTCCCTGAGATATTGGATGTTAAATCTCTTTAAGCCCTGTAATTTCACTGGAAACATTGCCCATTAATCGTGCACACAGTAATGTTAGCACTACTGTTTGGCGGTTGAATGTCTGGCAATGGTGTGATACTGCCCCAGGCGGACTCTGTAAAGGTCCTACCACTACAACTATAATAAAAAAAAAAAACGCTTTCAAACTCACAGCCTCACATTAAGTTCGATGACTTGTATCGTGGGTCCTGGAAACATTCACATCACACAAACACAACCAGAACCAGAAACACATTTTTTTGTGAAAACTTGTGTTCCAGCCGGGAATCGAACCCGATACCCGTTGAAGGCGAACTCCACCCAACTAAGCCAACGAGCAGTTCACAGCTACTAATGAGTCCTAAGCTAACTCTATTTTCATTTTGTTACAGATTTGCAGTGAATCGGAACAATATGTAAGTAATCAGTCGACAAACAATGAAGTAATAAACTCGACCTGAGTCGCTTTGCGACACATTCACGATTATGAAACAGTTTGTTTAGGTGGAGAGGCCACCACGCGAACGACAAAGGTGCATCACTGGAAGAGCAACATTTAAATATGTATCCTTCTTTAACTGACTTTGCATAATTAAACGCAAGCCAAGCTTATAAAAACCGAATTCACCTCTATATTCACACGATGATGGAGACGGAAGATGGCCATAGGAACTTCTGAACTAAACAATATAAACCCATCGAGTTTGAGCTTGTTTGATTTGTCTTTACATATTATCTCGATATATAACTTCCTCGTTTAATTTTTTTATTTTTAACTGAACCGCCTGGCGTCGCCCGAGTAAAAAAAAACATAGCCTATGACACATACAAATAACGTGGCTTTCTATTGGTAAAATAATTTACAAAATGGTTTCAGTAGATCCAGAGATTACCCTCTACAACCTCACAAACTTTACCTATACAATCTTCTTTATTTATAATTCTACTGTACGTGTGTATGTCACTGAACTCCTCTTAAACGGCTGGACCGATTTGAATGAATTTTTTTGTATGCATTTGGGTGGCGCCCTGGATGGTTTAGATTCACAAATCAGTTAGGCAGATGGCGCTGTAGGGGTTGCACACGGGCGAAGCTGGGGTGAATTACTAGTATTAGTATAGAATAGAGTGACCTATAGCTCCCTTCCTATGATAGTATAGAGTCACAAACGTACAAACATATTGCATTTGTTTGATGTAGTAAAAATTGGGAACAATGAAATCCGACACTCAGTAAAAGGGATTTAGTATGTCGCAATGTAATTTCATACATCTTACAAGTAGGTCGTCCTAAAAAGTAATGCCTCAATACAGTAGGTGGTATCTAATCTCTTCTTTCAAAGCTTTTATGCACGCTGTACAAATAACAGACTGTTTTATATGTTTACTGTACGTGTAGCAGTAGTTAGTGGGTTAGGGGGACATATGTTTACGCATGTTTATGTTTATGAATGAATACCGTTTAAACAGAACAGCAATTACCGGTGTATAGCGCAAATGCAATAAATTAAAATTCCTGAAATTACTATCGTATTAGTTTTTAGGGTTCCTTGAATTGAAATGAAGAAATGAACCATATTAAAATGTACCCTGTGCATTCTGCCAACTTTCTCAGATTGCTTATTTTCCAAAAAACCCTTTTCCATGCCCATTGACTACTTTTCAATCGACTTCAAAAAAGGAGGTTCTCAAATCGACTGCATGTTTTTTTTTTTGTATTTATGTTACGCGATACATCCGCCAATTGTGAATCGATTTTGATAATTCTTTTTTTGTTTGGTAAAGTATACTTCAGAGGTGAGGAGGTCCCCATATAGATTTAATCGAAATCGGTCCAGCCAAAACCGAAATATAAGCGATGAAGTCGGTTTAAGGTTTGCTTGCGTTTCAATTATTAAATTCTTCCTACCTACTTATAGTTTTTTTATAGTTTTAGTTGTGGCTCGGCAAACTTTGTGCATTCCAGTGTCAAGTAGTAAATATGATAACAATATTGCAACAGGCAAGTGTCTGCTACCGCAGCTGAATCCTCAAAACAAATATTCAAACCTCGACAGAGGTTACATACATCAGCGAAGGAGTGGAACTCATTTCCTGCGTCATTGTTCCCCGAAGAGTATAATCTGGGAGTCTTCAAATCAAGAGTGAATAGGTATCTTCTAGGCAATGTCACATCTTCGGCCGCACTATCACTTTCCATCAGGTGAGATAGTGGTCAAATGCTTGCCTATTTAGCATATTTTGAGCCAATTGGAGTAGAAACGTCCATGGGGTCCATGGGGATCAGGTGCTCTTAGAATTTATATAGATTTGGCTGGGAGACCGAAAGAATCGTAACGTGACACAAACTTTCAAAAACAAGCGTAGGACAATTATCAAACCTCAAACAATTTTACGAGAATCGGTTGAGAAATGTAACATGTAGAGGAGAACAACCGGAAAACCGGACATCCGGACATAAGAAAGCAATTTTGCCCAAGCTGAAACGGAGACGCTTTGCGCTTGCTCGATCAACAAGGTTTGTTTTTTTTTTCCCAATACATAGACTGATGGCATTACACTCCTTTGCGTCGCGCAGTTGACTCGGATAAAAATAAAAGACGACGCGACGTAAATATAAAATATCTCACGGTTACTCTATAAAAAGTTAGAACCTAGACCTCAAGTTGATAGCCTTGCTTGCGGTTGGGGACCGATGTCATCCATATACATAGGCTACATAGTCACATAGATGTAAGTTATACATATAAATAGACATTTTACGCCAAACATCCTCTAGAACTGGTAGAATTTCTGAAACCGGTCTGTCTGTAAAAACTAGATGTGGTTGACTCGGTGTATGCATATTCATCAAAGATGGCCTCGGTCGTCAATGAATTTACTACTGTGAGAAATAAATCAAATTAAAAAAATATTGGTTAGTAGTTATTAAAACATAAAAACATAAACGCTCTCACACTTACAGCCCCACACTAAGTTCGATGACTTGTGTCGTGGGTGCCGGAAACATTCACATCACACACACAATCACAACCAGAACCAGAAACACAAGTTTTCCTTGAGGAGAAAACTTGTGTTCCCGCCGGGAATCGAACCGAACACAGGCGAACACAGTTAAATACTAAATAGGTATAGTTAAATAGATATCCGCTTCGTTGTTTGCATTTTACGGTTTTATATTTAATACTAGCCAAGCCCCGCGGCTTCGTCCGCTATTATCAAGTTAAATAACAGCCTATGTGTTAATCCTAGGTATAAGCTATGTACATTCAAAATATCATCCAAAACAAATCCAGTCCCAACGGAAGACCAGCGCTGATCTTTTGATCGGCATATATGCTGAGTTGGAATTGATTTGTGGCAATGGCACCAATTATTTATTTAAACCATTTATTTTATTTTCTATTTTATTGTTGTCAGGTGTTTATTGTCACAAATAAATATATTATTTTCTTTCTTTCTTTCAAATCCGTTCAGCTTTTAAACCGTGAAGAGGGAAGAAACATACTTTCACACTTACACGCAAACTTTCGAATTTATAATATAAGTATGATTTAATTCTTACTTGACACTGGCTAAATGCACAATGGTTAAGGATTACGGACCCAAAATAAAAAAAAAATGGATCTGAACATTTTCTTAATGTTCTGGAATATCATGGGACTATCTCAGAATGACGTTACGTTCACGAAAAATTGTCTTTTTTTTTATAGCTTTTTGTAACCAATGTAAACCGTTGCAGTATTGCCATTTGCGAATAAATTGTCGTCTCATTTCTAATTAATTAATCGCGATACAAATATGTACCACCAGCTGCTTTATTGACCTATAAATAATTGTTTTTAACATTTGTTCTCACTATGGTATTCTGTACACTTATGGTCAAATTGGCACATTCATGTTTTTACTGTTCATATTGACTTTTGTGCGCGATAATACAAGCTTGGTGTATTTATGGAAGCAGCAGATGATGCAATAAAAAATAACGCTTTTACACTTGCAGTAAGCGATGGCGACTCAGCTAGCGCAGTGGGCACTCTCTGCTCTCTGCGCCGTGGGTCCTGGTTCAATTCCCGGCAAGAGCAGATTTTTTCCTGCCAAAGGACGCGCTTCTGGTTCTGGGTGTGATTGCGTGTAATGTAAATGTACACCAAATATATGGACACCAAATTTAAATCAGAAATAATAGAAACGCAAGCAAAGCTTAAAAAACCGACTTCATCGCTTATATTTCGGTTCTGGCTTGACTGATTTTAATAACATTTATACGGGACCTCTGAAGTATACCTACCAAACTAATAAAAAAACATCTAAATCGATTCATAATTGGCGGAGATATCGCGTAAAATACATACAAAAAAAAGTACAGTCGTATTGAGAACCTAATTTTTTCAAGTCGGTTGAAAAGTAAGTATTTCTAATGAGTTCCCAGAGACGACCTGCGTCCTGGGAATTCAGTGTCTTCCCAGTTCATGTATTAAATGATATATTATATGAGTCCGACCTCACACTTTAACTAGCATTGCCCCGCAGCTTCGCTCGCTATTTTCAATCTAAAAAGAAGCTTATGTGTTAATCCTAGATATAAGCTATGAATGAAAATTAAAACTATCGTGAGTAATACTACAAAGTAAGTCAAAATTTTCGACGTGTTTCAAGCCGTATACAACATAAATTATAAGCTATGTACATTCTAAATTTCATCCAATTCCGTTAAATCGTTAAAGCGTAAAGAGAGAACAAATATACTTACATACTTGCACACTTACACACAAACTTACAGATTTATAACATTAATAGGATTAGTAGGATAAGATATAAAACAAATTCAAGTTAGTTACACCGTTTATAATTCAAGAACGGCTGTACCGAATTTAATCTTTGATTGATCTTTGATTTGTTGGATTTGTCTCCGCCCTGAATAGCAGAATAACTATTAAAACATATCATTAACCTAAGATATATTGTAATTTAGTTATTAAGTTTTTACGATGTGTTTCTCTTGTTTTTATTGCCTGCTTAGAAGAGGAACGCCACCCAACTAGGGCAACGGGCAGTTCAAATATTGTTGTTTCTTAAGAATACAAATGGTTCCAACAGAATACCAGCGTCGGAGATAGGTGGGTGACTTCTTCGATATTATGCTGAGTTGGGACCATTTTGTGTGAGTGCACATTAATTATTAGTGTGGTTTTAAGTCTTTTAATTTCCTTGTATTTATTCCTCATAATAGTAATTAATGTAACTCATACAAAAAAAATATTTATTCTATTATATTCTAATAAAAAAAAAATTGCATTTTTTTGTTTTATGAAATGTTGACTGCGTAGAAGACTCGTGTATGGTGTGCGTATGTACACATGATGTACGTATGTGTGTGTGTGAGAGAGAGGAAGAATGACAAGTTATGCATAGCTTTATTGAAGTATTTTATTCGGCAGAGCAGCGCAAACGGCGAAAATATGGAAACCGGCAGAGGTTACATATTTGAGCCGTTTGGTGTTGAGACACTGGGCCCGTGGGGACCGGGAGCTCATTCTATTTTCAAAAATCTATCAGAGCGCCTGGTTGAGGCGACGCGTGATCAAAATGCTGGCACTTATTTGGCTCAACGTATTAGCATTGCAATTCAGAGGCAATGCCGCCAGCATGATAGGAACGCTACCCACTAGTAGTGGGCTTGAGCACTTCAGCTACCTATATATAGTTTTAATTTTGTTTTAGGAAGCATAGGCAATTGGCCCGTAGATACACAATATTTACACCAAATTAAAAAAAAAACTTCATTGAAGGGTGTATTATTTTTACCCCGTTACAAATGGTCATCAGCTGGTACCTTCACCTGCTTACCTGACACACATGTCGTGTAACAATGTTAAATGGTAACAGATGATCGATTGTATGGTGGCATGCGCTGTGGCAGGTGACAATGGTGACCTTACTTTGTTTGTAACTAGCTAGCTAAACTTGGCTTTGCTCAGGTGGATATATATTTTTTATGGTAATTGAGTGATGAATCGAGCAAGTCGGTCGCCTGATGGTAAGCTGATGGTTATGATGCGTCTTTTACGGTGGAACCAGTGCGTTTGTGGAACACTACCCATTTCCATAAGGCAAGCTACTTCGCTACCTGCCTTCAAAGCGAAGGTTAAAAATTTCTATCTCAACGTCTTTATTAAGTTTCAAATACTGTATAGGTACCTATTATTATTTATTCAGAATTGTTTTTTTTTATATGTTATGTATTTATTTATTTATATGTTATATGTATGAATATATATTATTATAAATATATTTAGATAATCACAACACCGACCTACGTTCTTATATATTGTTTTTATCTTTCTCCATCCAAAGGTTGACTGGAAGAGATCGCTTTTAGCGATAAGTCCCCCCATTGTACTTAGATATAAATAATATGATTGTTTTTTATGTAATTTTATTTGGTGCAATAAAGTGTTTTGTATTGTATTTGTATTGTAAGCGTTACGCTTGAACATTACAGTTCAGTCTTTACCCAGAGTTTTTAACTCGGGTCAAAATCATGCGCGGCAAAGCACTACGTTCGTCACTCTGAGATATTAGATATTAAATATCATTAAACCCTGTAAGTTCACTGGAAACATTGCTAGTATATATAGTCCCTATTTAACCCTTGACGCAAGAGGGGAAGAGGGGGGGGGGGTTTATAAGTTTATTGTGTGTATTTTTTTTATGCTCGATAGGTAAGTATTTGACCACTATCTCACCTAATGCGGTCGAAGAGATGTAGCACGCTTGCCTAGAGGATACCTTTTCACTCTTGACTTGAAGACTCCTAGATTATACCTTTCGGGGAATAAAGGCGCAGGTAATGAGTTCCACTCCTTCACAGTACGGACAATAAACGTAGAAGCGAAACGCTTCGAGCGAACAGGCATGATATAGGTGTGTGTATCCGTGTCCTTCGCTGTGGCACCGTATCTCCCATTTTTTTTGTGGGTATGTAGCACTTCCCTTCCTTTCTAGGGGTGAAGGAAAGGGGTGTGTGGGCTCGAACCCACTAAGAATCCACCCGTGAGCAGTCCCTCACCGAGGGGAGCAAGATCGTAGATGTTAACGTTCTAGTTGGTCCCATTATAAATTGATCAAGATCTGATGATGAGTTTCGGAGATATTTGCGATTGAAGTCGTTTATTACTAGTTATTAAAAACAAAAAAACAAACGCATTCACACTTACAGCCCCACACTAAGTTTAAAAACTTGTATCGTAGGTGCTGGAAACATTCACATCACACACACATTACACCCAGACCAGAAGCACAAATGTCCCTTGGGAAGGAATTTGTGCCCCTGCCGGGAATCGAACCCAGGACCCGCGGCGCAGAGGGCGGACACCTGTCCGCTGCGCCAACTGGGTAGACACGGGGGTGTTTTCAAAATTTTGATTTTGTCACTTAGCTAAATGAGTGCATCACTTTCTTCTCCACACCGTTGCTTCAATGAGTCCAATGACGTAGTATGTAACAAACAACAGATCCAGGCCATAATTAGCCACTCGTCCTAATTAGCCAGCGACCGGAATCAACGAAAATTGGTAACATTTTGTAACATCGTGGACATCTTGATTTTGCATTCTGTGAATTCTTCGATTCGGTAGAATTGAGCCGATCTTTATCGATTTACTTTCTCGAGGTTAGTTGGTTATTACAGTTAGTATTCGGTTATTCCACCCGGATGTAATGGATATCCTCAAAATTATTAATGTTATTTAGATTAAATTAAATTAAAACTTGTCTTAATGAACTCTACCCTAGATATAGGTAGCCCAGAGGTAGCCCAGAGGTAGCCCAGAGGTAGCCTATCGCCGTCGGCACCGTTACAAGTAATCAAACAATGAACTATTTACAGTAATTGAGTCATGGCTCAATTATTTTCTATGCAATTTATAGAACAATGGAGTGACCTAAGTAACCCTAATAGATGTTCTCTGTATTCATCTTGTATCAATGAAGCCGGACAAGCGTCAATATTCATTTATATAATAGTCTAACTAAAATAGCAGTTACATCTACCTACTTCAATAATTTTTTTTTAAGCTAAATAGTACTATTTTCTTTTCTTATGGACCATCGAAACGACTGAACTTTCAACCGATCGACTGTCGTATCGACGTCGAACAATCACAGTGTGACGACCAGAATTGCTCTATAGGATCTTTTATGATTGCCAAGTAGAACGATTAAAAAGAAACGCGTTTTATCACCCCCTGAATTATGGGTACTTCCCAACGGATCATAGTATCGGATTTTCACATTAACCGATCATAACAGTTGTTCCCATCTGATCATAAGATCAGTTGCTCGTATATCTTATTACATTAAGAGGACCCGTTATTGTTGTTTACCGCGCAGTCATCCCACTTAGGTGCCGGCGTGATAATAACACGCTCTCTTTTGTAAGGAGGCTTAAATTACACCCATACTTACGAGGAAGCTGCCTTTGAAGCCACGATGTCTTGTGAAGCACTTGATTTGTGTTATTTTACTGTCTACAATGTTGCAGTTGTTTAGACGCCCGGAAACGTTGTAAGTCTGGAGTTTCTGCGGTTAGTACTTTTCGTAGCAATGTGCTTGATGCGTGGCGTCAGCAAAAGAACAAGGATTTTTTGTTTGATTTTGTAACTTTAATTGTTTCTTAGTAAATTAGATGTAAGGAAATCTGAATCGCACGTTGGCTTTGTTGAATGTACTTTTTTTAAATGCTAGATAGGCAAGCATTTGACCGCTATCTCACCTGATGGAAAGTGACGATGTGGTCGAAGATGGAACATGCTTGCCTAGAAGGTATTCACTCTAGACTTGAAGACACCTTAAGACCTTAGACACCACCTTAGACACCTTAAATAAGATTATACTGTTCAGGGAACAAAGACGCTGTACGTATGATGAACGTAGAAGCAAAACGCTTCGAGCGAACTGGGAAATGTTATCTAATAATGGATGACGTTTGACAGTTTGTCTTGTTGTTTGATGGTAAAAAGGGCATGTAGGAATTATATCATATAATTCCTGAGCACACTTTCCAAAATGTAGCCGATACAATACCGATAGGCTTGCTACCTTACGTCGGTGACCAATACTGCATTTGACTCGACTAGACTCAGCGTTCGCCTTCTAAGCAGCTGATAAAGCGTTGGATTCTCGTTGGAAACACAAGTTTTATCGCATTAAATTTGTGTTTCTGGTACTGTGTAATTGTGTAACCCACGACACAAGTATTCTACATTGTACGTTTAAATTTTTGATTTATATTATTTTAAATGCCTTATCTGGCTTTGGTCCATAGCTTAACATATTATCTGAAATTTTAAAGTTATACGCTTGTAAGGTTTAGATGCTAAATGCTTCTGACAGACGGACGGATGGACGGACAAATTGCTGAACCACCCAAGTCAACGCTCGATCAAAAAAAGGAGTATCTATTGGAAGTAATGGGTATTCCTTTTTGTCTCCCTTTCATTTAAATCTATCATCTCTGTCTATCTATCTATCATAAATCTACTATCACTAACGCCTATTCCTTTAAAATCTTTTTTTTACGTGTCATGTTATTTATGATCACTTCTCTTACACCTTCCTTACTGTCTAAACATCCATTTCCTCTGTTTTAACCTAGTTTCGTATCTTTATTACACCAATAACAATAACCATCAATCAGGTTCACGTATAACTCCTAAAAACGTAATAAGTGCGATTATGACTCGGTCACCGAGGGTTCCGTACAAACTTGTAGAGAGAAGATAGTTTGTCTGATACGGAATTATTTTTAACCGCGTTTTTTCCCTTTTTAACATTTTCGGATTTTTTTAGTTACATGTGTGCGAGTTCTTGCTGAATTATGTAAGATAATTTTCTTTTTGTTTTGACTTGGAAGCTTAATTATTTAAGCTGCATGGGACCGTAGACCTAAGTATTTTTAATGATAAGGATGCATGGAGGCAAACTGCACAGGCTCTTTCTGGCGACTACCATAATAACACCTAGGTTAAGAAAATTATGTATAAGAAATTAAGAATGTTTTTTTTTTAAATGAATGAAAAAAAAATGCGCCGCCGAGTTTCTTGCCAGGTCCTTCTCGAGATGGCTGTAATTTTGCGAATCTGGCAATAGATTCATTAACTTTCATGAGTGCCTTTTTGGGGCCCATGTGAATAAACGATTTTGATTTTGATTATTTATTTATTAGTGGACCCGTTGGTTAAATAAATGAAAAAAACATTATTTATCGAATCGAATTGTGAGTTACGGAACCCTAGAAATTTTAACATCACTTTAAGATGCACAGTTACTGCAGTCAACTTTAATCTATGAATCATAAAATACAATGTGTCTCATTGTCTTATAAATCAATTATTTATTACTATTAGGGCAAATTTATTAATATTAAAGTTTTCGTGAGAATTAAACACTTGGTCACTCGTCTGGACTGATCTCGTCGCGATCTCGCGGCGTAAACTCATCCCGAAGAAGAGCATCGTACATGCTCGAAACCTAGGTCGACAATATCGATCAAATGACGTGAGTGATAGCCGTAATTCAATAATATTATAAAATTTATTAATCCTTAGACAAAAAGTCAGTTAGTTATCAAACCAATTAAATATGTATCTGAACTGGCGATGACTTAGTTAGATGCGCTTTTGCCTTCTAAATAGGGGTATTGGGTTCGATTCCTGGCTGGAACACAAGTTATCTCCCCAAGAAAAATTGTGTTTCTGGTTGTGATTGTGATGTGAATATTTCCGGCACCCGCGACACAAGTCATCGAACTTAGTGAGGGCTGTGAGTGTGAAAGCGTTTATGTAGCTCTGTTAAATTTAGAACCGAACAAACTTTTTAAAATTTCCAATTCTTTGTTATCAATCAGATAGCCATCTGAAGTTTTTTTGTAACTATCTTCACACTTCTCTTCATCTCTAGGGAATGAGATGCATATACTCAAAGTTGCAGTTGTTAGAGAGAGAGCGAAGATTTTCAGTAATTTCACATCTGACGTTGAATTAGACGCAATTTTTTTTTTTTTTTTATCTTTCCTTGTTTGGTATCGTTGAAAAGGGTTTCGCAAATAGAGCACGAAACCGGTTTAAAGAAAAACTATGTTCGAAACATTTGGTAGACCATCAGTCACTGTTTTTAGACCTATTTTGTCCCGGGGTATATCTCAAAAACCACTTCATATTGAATGCTGCAACTTACATGTTATATCCATATATCCTATACTTAAACAACAAATACAGAAATCAAACAATTATTACACAGAAAAAAATTATAAGCAAATAAGAGATTTGAGAGGTGGTAGAGCATTTTGTGAGTTGCTCGCCTGGCTTGCTACCAAAGTAGCTTACCACCATCAAGTTGAAAGTCTGCCGCCAAGCCAAATACAGTGTTCCGGCAGTTATCCTTGAGAGCCTGCGTATTCCAGGTCTAGTGTGCTTACCAGCTTCGATCACATCGTCACTTACCATCAGGTGAGATAGTGGTCAAGTCGGTTAGGCGCTAGATCTCAGGAGGAATAAACCCATCTTTCAAAAGCTAGCCTGATAATTGTCTGGAATGTACTCCAGAATTGCTATCCTGTACTCAACTGTAAAATCAATAGACCGTCATCACTTGAAGCAATAATTTCAAAATTACCGATCTCTTCTCATCGGGAACACGAAATGTAAGTCCGCGTTTAAACTTGCGACTTGGCGCCATTGATAAATCGTGCGACACAAAGTTACGATTTCATGGTCGCAGACTCTATTCTTTCTGAAAATAAAAGTGATAGGCTATCCAGCCTTGATTTCCAGGCATCTACCTGGAAATCTATTTAGTTTGTCATACATTATCAAATAATTGAAACGCAAGCAAAGCTTTAAAACCGACTTCACCGCTTTAATAACTCAAAAACTAGTGATCAAATATGGGACCTTTGAGTTTTTGAGTTATTCTCAATAATGCGTATTCTGTGGACTACATTGACGATATTCTCGTTTTGAACCGACTTCAAAAGATACCTCATAACTTCTTTCATTGTTAGCCGATTTTGATGATTATTTTTTTATTTAAAAGCTGGTGCTTTTCATGTGGTCCCATTGAAATTTGATTAAGATCTGCTCTCTAGTTTTTGAGTTATCGTCAATAGTGCGTGTTTAATACATTAAATCTGATCAAGGTTCCGAAGATAAAGCGGTGAAGTCGGTTTTTTTAAGCTTTGCTTGCTAGCTTTTTTCATTATTACACACCTATTAGCGCGACCTAACGATCCGTTTCATAAAAACTTAGTCGCGTAGAAAAGCCATAGAATAATAGGTCGCACGTCGCAAGAAGTTCTATGTCTATATAAGACTTCTCCAACATTGTGCATTGAACTAATCGCCGGTTACTGCACTGTTATCGGCGGAACATCAATTGAAAGAGTCAGCGTATGCAATTAGAGACGTCCCCGTTGCTGTGGCGATCTGTATATTTTTCTCTATGGAGTACTTGTGCTTGTTTATTGACGTACAGCACAGACTGCTACATTTTACGCGGCTACGGCAATGCAAAAGGGAGGGTTATGTTTTTGACCGGTATGTGTATATGTATGTTCATCTGTTCCCTCATAACTTCTAAACTACTTATCATAATTTGACAAATGAGATATCGTTGGAAGTGTCTTGTTTGTCCGCTGGCTATAGGCAACATCACATCAAATTAAATATGGCGCCATTTAGGAGGCACGAAATCAAGAACAAAAAAAGTTTCGCCCCACCCCATAATCTGTGGTATCATTGAACCGGTATTTTAAAATGAAGGTAGATCCATCGTATTTTTGTTGAGCGTACCGTTTGCGAGATATATCCCGTCAAAGTTATGAAAACTATTTTTCTATTTAGTAGTCGGGCTAGTCGGGTTAAGAGCCATTTCGCAAAATGTCAGGCGCTCGCACCGTAATGTACGGCGCTTGCATTTACATCGCAATTTATAGCAGTTTCAAGTGATGATAAATATTATTTTGTGAGTAATGTAATAATTGATCTTTTTTTTTAACTTTTAATTTAAATTCAATAATGACTAAAGTCACATAAACACTTTTTTGAGATTTGGGTCAGTACTAATATGATTATTTTAAATAAAAAATATAGTAAAATAGGGTTTTTATTTTGTTTTTATTAATCAACTTGAATAAAAATCGGAATTCAGCTACATTATGTGACAATACTATTACGTGCCTGATATTTAGGCATGTTTAACTAATCCATTTAATTCATTTTAATTAATATATAAGGAGCTTAAATTTTACTCTATTTACATGTTTAGTAAAACTAAATTCTGAAGATTAAATATTATAAAATAATAAGAGTTTTTTTTTAAATCTGTTACATTATGTGACAATTCCAAAGGTCGATCTTAATTTAACAAATATGAAATAGTATGAAATCTTTTCCTGAGATAGTAAATTAGGTGCTTATTCACTAAAAATGGCTCTTAATAATACACCATTATTACTCATTAAGAGGCCGGGGAGTCTGTGAAACGAGTCTATGGCAGTCTCTGTTTAACTGGCAAATTGTGCCCATGCTTGATGCGTTAGCACTACCATAGTAGAAATATATAAGTAAGTTGTCTTCATAGAGTGGTACCAAACGTGGCTTGTATGTGTGCACGGCAGTACGCACGTGTCTCAGCACGTACTATGGCACTACCGACCGAACAAATTATGATAGGTGCCGTAATACTGTAATACCTAAAATTATAAATGGAAATGTAATGTTTAGCCATTGTTTTTTGCATTAATAGTACTTTGAAATGATAATCTATGTTCCTGTTGTAATAAAATAAGAAATGTGTTAGTTTTTAATACAAAACGAATAAGTTAAAGATGCGACATTTACATCGTAATAATGTGGTAGGTAATTATTTTGGAATAAAAACTATCCAGGAACCTAGATTAATATGTTTTTAATCTGAATAACAGCACAGTATGGTGGTAATATGCTTGAATTATAAATAATTTCGGTATTACGATTGTATGGGCGAATCAACCTCCGCAGGCCCCTTAATACCCGAAGAATCACACGTTATGGAGAATACAAATAGGAAGACGCCATTTTTTTCACTTTGGCGGCAAAATTGCCGTCTAGTGTTATGTAGTAAATATAAATATTTTAGAAGTTGATAATGGAACAGTATAACTTCTAATTTTATTAGTGTGTCAAGTTTTAAGCTTTTTACAAAATCATTTTCTCGTTTTGTGCTTGTCAACTTGTCACATCTACGTCAAGCGGTGACCCTTGACTTGGTGAACTCTCGTCAGAACTTTTGTCGTGTTTTCTTGTTTTGCTTCATTAACAATAATCTAAAAGTTTAATGATCATGGCTAAGTATGCTTATGATTTATGTCTTTACACCTCCTTTTTCGTAAAATGATAAAAAGTTCGATAAACCTCTTAAATATTTTGTCGTATTTTGACGCGTGACATTTAACATCATAAAATAAGACAAAACATAGTTAACTCATGTTTAACTATTAAAAGTTGGCTAAAAGTTTTATCTATTTTACATCGCGCATTTTTACGCGAAATAACATGAATATTCCTGATTAATTGATTAATATCAGGAGTTCAATATGAATAAATACTAAAATAATAACTGTTTTAGAAATCTGACGAATAAGGTTTTCTAATGAGTTATGTGTTAGTGACAATTCTATAGGTATTGTTTAATCTATACTAATAATATCTATTATAAAGAGGTTAGTTTTGTTTGTAAAATGTAATCTCTGCAATGAACTGTTTTTTTTTTTTGCCCAGCCCGTTCATAGCATAATATAGCATTTGCTATAACCGGCTGGGCAAAAGGGCAACCTTTGTGGTTGGCAAAAAAATTTTTGAATTTTAAACCGCCCACTGGCGCAGTTATGTGCGAGGCGAACGGGGTTCAATCCCCGGCGGGAATACTGACCGGTGTTTATGTTTCTTGGTTTGATATGAATATTGCATGTGTGGTCAGAATATGACGTGAATATTTACGTGACGTGACGTAATATGACGTGGATTAGCTAGTTTATAATAAATAGTTTTCTTGATAAATAGTTGACTTGATATACAAAGGTCTAAAGGCGCGCGGCCCGGGCGCGTTGTGAAGATAAAATATATGGCGCCTAAGGGACACTAGGAAAATTGATTTGGCTTACCAGTTCTACATATTTATACATAAAATAAATTATTATATTTTTTTTCTTGCTATTATGTTAATAGTGATACAATACCGGTTGTTTCACAAGCGGGTCCCAGAGTCCCAGGACGATAAACAGAGGGTCCAGTTACCATTACGCCTGAGGGTTAAGATCTGCAATCTTCAATTAGAGTTGTTATGCTAATCATCATGACGCGTGGTGTAAGTTACAACAGAAATCCTGTTGAAACTTACAACTGGTTGAAGACCATTAATTCCTTATCGTTTTACCAACTGCCCGCTGGCTCAGTTGGGTTGATTCGCCTTTTAAGCAGCTGCTATCGAGTTCGATTCCCTGGAAAAACAAAAAACAAGTATTCTCCCCATGGGGAATTTGTGTTGTTGGGTCTGATTGTGTGTGTGATGTGAATGTTTTCGGCACCCACGATACAAATCATTAAACTTAGTGTGGTGCTTTGTGTGTGATAGAATTTATGTTATATTGTGTTAATAAACAGTGCTTGCTTTCTTACTCACATACCCACACTAAGTTCGAGGACTCTTGCCGTGGATGCCGGAAACATTCACATCACACACACAATTAGACCGAGAAACATTCACATCAAACATACAATCACAACCAGAACCATAAACACAGGTTTTCCTTGGGGTGAAAAGTTGTGTTCCCGCCGGGAATCAAACCCAATATCCTGCTCAGAAGGCGGACGCTCACCAAACTAAGCAAATGGACAGGCAATATTAAATGTTCAATTAGTAGATTTTATTCTCTGATAGGCTTTCACTCATACAACTCTAAATATCATTCATCACATCACTAAACATCATTATAAAAAGTCTTCAAAATGGTTATAAATCTTGTTTTCACTTTCACACTCATATAATATACTCATCGCTAATAATATAACTTCAAAAGACTTGACTGCGAAAAAGTGATCTACTCTTTCTTCAAACTTTTTCGTATCACGTGATTATATAAGAACTTTATTATTAGTATAGGAATTTTAAGAGAGAATGGTTGATAACCAACTTTAAATATTGTAGATCATAAACGGTCATTCGAAATACAAATGGTAAAATAATTAAACGCAAGCAAAGCTTTAAAAAGCAACAACGCTTATACTTTGGTTTTGGCTGAATCGATTTCGATAAAATTTATATGGGACCACCTCTGAAGTATAATATACCAAACAAAAAAAATCATCAAAATCGATTCATAATTGGCGGGGATATCGCGTAACATACATCCAAAAAAAACATACAGTCGAATTGCGAACCTCCTTTTTTGAAGTCGGTTGACAAACCTTAATAATTATGATTTTCAAATACCTATTCAATGATACAACTTTACACAGTTCTATATTGATAAATTTAGAAAGGAAAAATTATCGCTTGAGGCGGGGTTTAAACCCTTAACGGCTTAAGTAGCTCAGCGGTTAGAGCAATAGGGCATGACACCCTATGGCCGCGGATTCAAACCCCGCCTCAAGCGATAATTTTTACTTTCTGCCTAGCATGGCTAATACTATATAAACAAAATCAATTTACACAGTTCGTCGAATTTCATTCTTTTATTTTCCACAATATGGCGTCTGGTGATCGCCATATTTATTTTGGTTACTGTGTTTAGTGACTCTCGCATTATTTTGACAAATCGTTTGGCGTGAAAATCATTAAAATCGGCCTACGCGTTTGGTCTCTAGAAAGCCACTAAGGTACAAACATAGATAGATAGATAGATAAATTCTTTATTTGCCCACCAAAAAAATAACACTTACAAAGAAATCTTAAATATAACATAAGAGCGCAAAGGGTGGTCTTATCGCTCAAAGCGATTTCTTCAAGACAACCAAGGGGAGATGATAAAAATATTACAAACATACTTACATAGGCTGATAAACACATTACACCTTTGCGTCGCGCAGTCGAGTAAAATAGCTAGATTTCGACCTGATTATGCGTCAAGTATATTTGCCTCACGTTTAGCTATTTGATCAAATGGACCATTCATGGTTCTTCAAAACCTTTACAAATATTTACACCCATAATATATTTGCTTTCGATTCCTGTTTTAATATTTGAACCACTTTTGTCTCTTTTAGAATATTTGTAGAGGACTTCTTTTTAGATGTATGCTGTTGTTGTTTTAATTTCGTCTGGTCATATTTTTGTTTTCGCTGCTATCTACAGGCTAGATCAGGGGTCGGCAACCTTTCGAGTCGGAAGAGCCAAAAATTACAATTTACAAAATTTCAAAGTTTTATAGAGCCACAATTTTTTTTCTTGCCTACTATAATCCTTAATTCCTACAATAATACCTACTGTACTATGAGTATCGTATAGAAAACGCTATGCACGCGTTATAACTACCTAATCATCCCATAATTTACTTGTTTCAACTATGTAAATGTATTTTTTTGGTACCTTTGGAGGCTTGTTAATGGCTCGCTAGAAATGATGTCTTATCCTCGTTCATTGATTCAGAACGTTTTTTTAAATGACGTTAATTTACGTTTGTTTTTTCAATGATTTTTTTAAAATAAAAAACATTTGCGTGTGGAACTAAAGAGCCGCAGCTTCACATCCGCATGTGGCTCGCGAGCCGCAGGTTGCCGACCCCTGGGCTAGATGCCTATACTTCCTAAAATTTAACTAAAACTATATACGTCTATACAGTAAAGACCTAAGTTACCTACAAGACATCCTATACGCATATTGATTATATTATAACGTAAATTATTTTGCTACGCTTGTCTATTTGCAAAATATTGATTCACAAGATTAATTATACGTTTAGGCATAGGGAACTTACATTTGTTTAGTTTAGTTTAGTTTTTCATGCTCTTAATCGAATGATTACTTAAAAAAATAACATCAAACTAATAAAACATGCGAGTAGGTTCGTGCGATTTTATAACAACACAAACTAATTGCCGTTAAGAATAGTTGACCATCATTTATTGAAAACTAGCCGTGCCCCGCCGTTTCGTCCGCTATTATCAAGTTGAAAAGTAGCTTATGTGTTTGTCCTAGATATGAGCTATGTACATTTTAAATTTAATCCAAATCCGATCAGCCGTTAAAGCGTGAATAGGAAACAAACATACTTACACACAAAATTTCGGATTTATAATATTAACATGATTAAACATCTATATTTAAATTTCATGCATCTTACTAATATTATACATGCAAAAGTTTTTGTGTGTATGTGTGAATATTTGTTACCATCGTACCTCCGTAACTAATAAACCGATTTTGATTAAATTTAGACTGTAGATAGTTTAGGTTCCGGAATAAAACACAGGCTATTTTTTAACTCAATTAACGCGGGCGAAGCCCCGGGGCATGGCTAGCTTCTTTGATAGAGTATTTTATATTAGAACATAAAAGAAAATACATATTAATGATAATATTATAGTTTTCACTTGAACCATAGACTAAGTTGGTCACAGCTATGACCAATGCAAATCGTTTTACCAGTAACCAGTAATATATTTAACCATGATACGCTTCACTACTATCGATTATGTTTAGTTCGATTATAATCGAATGGTTTATTTCTGGTCACTTATTTATAACCAGTTAGAGTCGTCCTCGCTGTAAGGAATTTTTAAAATGTTTGTTGAAGTCTTATCTTCCTTTTTATTATAGTTTAAATCGGATGAGTTGTGGCTTTTAGTTAAACATTATTTCGATGTTTGTCTTTTAAGATTGCATTGGAGTGTTGTGTGGTCGAATTTCGTGTGATTCACTGATATACTGGTTGGTTTATTTTGAGATAAATGCTTGTCTATTTTGTAAATTCTTGGATAATCCTTATATGGTTTTTTTATATGTTAATGTGGTGGCATTTTACCAAAATGGTGTGTTATAATTCAAATCTCAACAAACTTTCTCCAAAATAAAAAAACTGAAGCATATATATGATTGACGTATCCATTTACATCAGAATTTGGGATATGTCTATTCTCATCACTAAGATTCGTAATCCTTACTAAGATGCGAAAGTAACTTTGTCTGTCTGTCTGTTACGCTTTCACGCTAAAACTACTGAACCGATTTAAACGAAATTTGGTACACAGATAGTCTAGAGCTTGAGAAAGGACATAGGCTACTTTTTAACCCCGAATTCTGGCTGGTCCGGGACTTACGCGGGCAAAGCCGCGGGGCGCAGCTAGTATCACATATTTTATAGCTATAAAATCTCTGTGAACATCTTTATTGCACCATCTAATGTTACGCTCGCTCATCAAATGTAATATTTTAGAATCTAGAACTTGACGTAATATAGATTGATCAATTAATGTTTTATCAGGCTTCAATCACATTAATTTAGTTATCTCGAGCCGTCGTCGCATAGAACTGACGTCTCGACGTACCATTTCGCCGGCCACGTCCGCTGCGTAATCGTTGCGTGCATACCTGAATGTCATATCTTGAGAGCCTTGCCCAGGTGCCTTGCCCATGTATGTAACCTGCAAGTTTATTTGCAACTTCGCAAGCCTTCTAATTTAAAAGTTAACTTCGTTTGTGGTTGCGTGTTAAGTTAGCAGCTGTCTCGACTCGGTTGGGTAAAAGTTTGAAGTCCACCCGAGTCGGCGAGCCGCGTCGCGCCGTCGCCTCCTCAGTTTGCTCGCGCTGCCCGCGCAGCTCACTCGTGTGCTTAACCCCTCGACGCTGTTCGAAACGAATTTGGAACGGTTCCGACCGGCAAAGTCGGACCAACTGTCGCTGTTGAACAGTGAATATTTCAGCGACCGTCAAATTTCGCATTGCGATTCGGACGTGCTATTGCTTCACCCTGTTACGAAGCCTCAACAGATAACTGTGAAGGAACGTGTGCTCTATGTGATACGGAGTCACCGGTACCAGTGCTTTCAGTGTTGTGGAAACGTGTGTGTTTAGTGAAAAGTGCTAATATCGACGTGTAGTTCGAGACTTGTGATACGTTTCACTGAACGCGAGACAAAAAGTAGTTTTGTGATCGAGTTCATGTGACTACCGGAGTATTGATGCGCTGTGCTTTCCCCCTGTCCACTTGATTTATGGTAAGTCATTCACTCCTATTAGAATCGAATGGCTTCCAGCATACCATTACAAGATAATACTCAAAGTGATTAACGCGTCTGAGTAAGCTCTAGTTCATAAATTTAAATCACACCTTGTACTAAAGGTAAAGGCACACGACTTGATACGTGTCCTTTGAACGTAATTCATTCAATGACGGCTCGTGTCGTGGAATTCCGTAAAAGGTAACAAGGTGTAATCGTCGCTATTCGTTCCCGCGCTAAAACAAAAAAGTTCATCACTGACATTGAATCTAACGTAGAAGAAAGTGACATTAATAACTTTATTAACAAACTGGCACGCATATTCATCACATAAAACGCAAGACCGTAAAAGCTCAAGATCTAAAATTAATTAATAGAAGTGGCACTAGAGGCAGAGTGAATCGACAATTTCAAGCTGATAGTAGGTCGGGTTTATTAATTGCAAATCTCCGAACAAGTGGTACCGGCATTGTATGCGAAATAAACTGGAACTTGAGAATTCCGTTCACTTTTTTCGAACTGATCACTTTGCGTACAATGATCTGTATCCGCTCAAGAAACATCGACAAGATAAATTAAATGGAGAAAGTTATAGGTCAACTCTAGGTCATTCAAAAACCTTCTAGCGAGTATTCAAGTAGGTACTTATCTCTGCTACAACAAATTGCCTTTTGTTGCCAGCTTCTAGTTTGCAAACAGTACTGTCGCTGGCTTAAAATTTATGGCTTAAACAGTGCCCTAGAGAGTTTGACCTAGGTTTAGATTGAATTTCTCAGCTTAAGCAGTCACATCTGTAACCATTTGTGCTCCCACCGTGACCTTTCCATCACGATTTGAGTAAAATATTGAGAATCGTGAGTTTCAATTGTTGATTCTAATGATATAGATTATGTTGTTATAATGGCGCTATAACTTACTGGATGAAACAAAAACAACTCTTTCTAGCTTTGTTTAGTTTTTTATATGATTTAAGAAGGGCCTTGGGCCCTCAATATTATAGTTACATACCTACTCTTTTTGTGTTCACTTTTCGCCATCAAGTCAATTTTTATGCGACTGTACGAATATATTATATTTCTCTTTGGTATTTTCACTTGGGTATCTTTAACATTACCATGTTCCCCACAAAAATCATTGATTGTAGGGCGTACCGTATCATAATGCATTACGTATTCTACAGTTAGAGCGTCGGTCACGATCGCTTTTGATCCATACCCGAGGCCCGACTCGTTGCAGTTTATTATTGTTTGTTTTTATTTTGAGTTTCGAACACATACAGCAGTGCATTCTATATTTAAATCAATACTTTAAGCTTCTTTGTGGCGAAAAAGAGGTTGTATTTCTATTGTGTTTTTTAATTTTTTTTATATATTATACAACTATACTTATTGTAATATTTTATACGGAATTCATATATATTCTCAGGCGTTTTTTATAGGATATTATTAATATCGTTAAGGGTTTCTGTAGTAATTAATAGAGTGAAGTCAGTAAATAACATTGAATTACCCACTTGTTGGTATAAACGCGAATTGCATTTGCTTACAGCCAGTAAATCAAAATTGTATCTTAACTGCTTCTCTAGTTCATTATAGTAAATATTAACTGTTATTACTGCATCCTGTTAGAATAGTTTATTTGTTTCATATTTTTATTTATTTCATGTTTACTATTATTAAAATGTTTATCTATCATGTTCATAATCGTAAACAATTTTACACTTATTGTCTTAACAAATATGTATCATGTTTGCTTATCTAATACTTAAAAACATCACTTTAGTTGTGGTAAGAGATGTTTGATTACCTTTGTTATTTAATGAATAATCACAAATACTATTTAAATTATCACATAACCAGTCTAATGACCTAATGACTAATCGGGCATCGTAATGACGATAAGATTAGGTTTATGTTATATAGGACCTATAAAATAAAATACCTCTAAAATTATAATAACAGTGTCAGGTAGGCTCGAACTAAGTTATACGTCGTTAGTAGTTATTAAAATTTTGTTAGCTTTTCATTCACATTATTTTCCCAAGTAAAACAAGTTGATGTACGGAAATTGTTAAAGTTGACCCAATAGCATAATAATAAATAACATTTATAATATTAGTAGGATGTATAAAAAAGTAAGATTATGTTTAGGTGGACATGATTATCTTGTATCGACAAATAAGTAATCAATTAATAAAATTAATCAATCAGCAGTTATCTGTTTAATTGATCCTTGTGTGCCCTGTGGAACCCCTTATAGAAAAGTAATTTTTATCCCCGTCGTTAAAGTCACGCCTTGCTATACATCCTACTACGCCCCTCGCATGCCTGCTTTCATCGTAATTACAGGGACTCTCCTCACTTAGAAATCGATAAACATTGTTTTATGGAGCTTTTTATTACGATACACAACGTCAAAAGCTTGTCTAAGATCAGCTGGGAGGGGTATTTTGTTAATGCGATTATTGTATTGATAGATTGAAACTTGAAAACACCAGATGTAATACTTTTGATGGTCGTTACTATATAAATAGATACTACTCTGCTATCCTTTAAATTTGATTAGTAGCTATAAAGAGAATTAAAGAATATAGATTAAAACAAATATCTTATCGACATCAAATCAAAGATTTCACACTAGTTAGTGATTCGTATTACTACTTAATCTAGTTTAAGTTGTGCGCATTGGTATAATAAATTGAGTAGTTTAGTTATATTTGACTTTTAAAAATATCTCAGGGTTTCTCATACACCTATATACACACTAGGTGTATTATTTCTATATTCGTAGCGCCGCTGATAAATTAAATCACGTCAAGTCGACTAATCTCAAGACAAAAACTATCAGAGAATGGCTTCCAGTTACCCAACACGATCGTCATGTTCTTCGAAGCGCGAACGAAGATTTTCATACTAATTGCCTCGCTTATTGCGCAATAGGATGCTACGACCACAAAAGATATACTTCCCTCATTTTGTGATTTTTTTTCATAGCTTTAATGTGATTAACTTAGTGACTTTGAATCTCAACGTGCTTTGGTAGTTGACTATGCAAATCAACTCGCGAAGTGTTAACAGTGCGTGTAATATCGTGCTACTTTTCGTCTTCTATGTATCAAGTTTTATTGAGTTCGTCTGCCAAATTTGGATTCTAATATCTGTCGTTTTTATCACTCATCCCTAAATTTATAAGCTTTATTGACATCATATCCGCAGTAATATTGTGTGCAAAGTCACGCACGTCCGCTCCTGTTGGAATCATCGATGCGAATGCACCTCGACACTCGACAACGCGACACCATTGGCCAAAACCAAAGTTCAACAGTCGCGCCCTTTTCCGGTGCGTGCGCGCAACCGTATAGTCGCAGCTTTAGTTGATACTTGCAAATCGTAAATTTTATGTTTTAGTAAAAACAAAAAAACTCTATCTTCTTTGTTTTAAGTTAGTCGGTGCCGTTTCCGTTTGCTCTTGCGTGAAACAGTTAACCTTGAGTAAGTTCATTAGTGGAAACGTATTTGAACTGATTTTTATACCATAGATAAAATTTATCAATGTTCTACATTATGCATCTCCAACGTCATTATATCTCATCAGAACTCACCTTTCCCATAGTA
The DNA here is from genome assembly GCA_948107665.1 of Lomographa bimaculata. Classification (NCBI taxonomy): domain Eukaryota; kingdom Metazoa; phylum Arthropoda; class Insecta; order Lepidoptera; family Geometridae; genus Lomographa; species Lomographa bimaculata. Next base: position 6,103,861 of record OX403604.1, on the reverse strand, counting down.
ATATAAGTCCAACGGATTTCCGTTCGTGTGATTGCAGTGAATAGTTCATTTAAATGATCTGACCAAATGAATCATCGCCACCAGTCTCATAAGGAAGCTTGATAAGTGCTGCTGTATATTAAATAACCATTGTACAGAGTTCTCATTACAATTGTAAATGTTTACAATCTAGTTCTTAACTCCATACTTTGCTTTGATTGCGTCTTGTAAACTTTAAGTGGATATTATTTAAGTCATTTGCGTATATCAGCTAAGTGAAATCGAGTTTCGATCTGGCGCAGGGTAGTAAATTGTTATTAACTTTATTAATCTTGTTTTAATCTAATCGTATAATCATGAATATCGGTGCGAATATTGAAACTGGCTAGAATCTCGCTTGGTCACCTAAGAGATTGGATTAATGTCGTCTTGGCTAGCCTCTAGGCGCCGATGTTAATCAAATCGTTGGTAATTATATGCAATTAGTCACAGTGGCCTGCGTGGATAACAATAAAAACGTAGGAGCCTGAGAGATTTTCGTTACTTGTTGTTATATCACAACTTGCTCTATTTAGGGCTGCGTGGCGTTGACCTCTTCCATTCGAGTATAATTTAAAGTTACTACAAAACTAAAATACTTAGTGGTAACTTATTAATATCAGACACAAATACCATCTGCTACAATATAACAGTTGGTAGCAGGTGGTTTTAATTTTGAATAACACAGTGAATGCTTTTCATATAAACATATTCGTGACCTACATCAGAATTACAAGTCATTCAATTAGTTGAATTTTATACAATAAGTGGCCAAAATTTATGTTTTTTTTTGGAAAAAGATTTGAAAAGAAATGCCCTTACAAATTCCTAATATTTAGACCGTAAAATCAAAGGGGAAATTAAAGGGAAAGCGGTTAAAAACCTTGACAATGAACAACTCGATTTCTTACTTGTCTATCACCAACCACAACTGTATAAACCTCTCCGTCTATTCAAACTTGACTTTCATTCATTAGCGGAACTACTTAGTCATTATATAAAATTGTGTTTCTTTATGTTTAATCTCGCCGATTAAATCAATCTTAAGCCCTTGGGGGTCAATTGGTAAGAGCGTACTAAGTTCACTTTCATTCTAGATTAATGTTGGGTTATTATGTATTCTTCTACTGTTGGTGTGTGGGTGTAATCAACTAAGATTTAGATGACATTTGAAGTTAGAAACTTAGTGGATATAGTAACAATTGTAATATTTGTGACCTTTTCATCAATCATTGGCCACGACATTATAATATAACGTAGACATTATAATATTACTATCATCGTGCTATTTTCAACCATAATTCTCAAAATGGTGAAAGAAAACATTGTAAGTATGTTGATTTAGAAATATTATTGGAGAATATAAATAGGTGCTAACTGGTATTAGGTAAAATATTAATATATTTAACAACTAAGCCAATGAGCAGTTCAAGATCGAGAGGTGGGTCTAATTTATCTTGCAAGATTTGATTACAGTCCGACAGATATGAACTAAATGGGACAGATGAAACTGAACAAAATAAAAGCTTGCATAATAATCAAAGACCCTACTGGCACAGAATAAATTATATTCTACTGGGTCTGAATGGTTCTGATACGCTAACTAAAGTAAAGCGCTTACATTAAGCGCTGTTTATTTTAGATTAAATGAATTCTTCTTTTAAAAAGTCTGTGTCATCGTCATCAAAGAGTATTCAGTAGATGCAATTTCGAAATCTCTTCTGAACTTGTTTACAAACTCACCTGCATGCTAAATACATAGAGGTATCATGTTAGAAAGCTAAATAAACCTAGATTTGTGTTTAATGATTATACAGAACAGTATACTTGAAGATTTCTTCTTGCACCTAGTGATTGACTTTTACCACCGGCTTACCTAGACCAATAACTATTTCTGTCGATATTTATTCTCAGCTTGTTACCAAAATTTGTATCTGTCTTTTTTAGTTTAAGAAATGGTGGTTACTATATAAATTTATCATTTGTATATTGTTTAGTGCTAACTGTAGGAACAATTGCTTATTTTGGAATTTATGTAAAAACAAGCATATGTATTATATCGTTTATATAATTTTTGTTATAAACATAAAACATAACACAATCCTTCCTCTTTGCTATATAAATGTGAAAGTTTTTCTGTTAATATTGGCTTCGCAATCTTGTGCATTTAGCCAGTAACAAGTAATAATATGTTTCAAGTGTATTTCATATCAAAAGTCCTAGTCACAAGTCACAGTCAAAGTCAAGTAAAACGGTTAAGTTCTAGTCAAGTCATGCTCTGGTAAAGTAGTAGAAACTTTACTAGAACTTCAATGGAGTTTTGGAGCGATGGCGAAAATCGCGTTATTCAACTTTGTATGATTTGCCTACTCTTATGCACGTTAACTAAATATTAACGGTTAATAATCCACCATTATTACACATTTACACTCGAAAAATCACAGGTTTGCGAAAATTATACAAAATCTACAACGCCATTTTTTCACTTTCGCGGCAAAAACTCCATATGGATATTTGTTACTCAATAACGCCGCAATTACTGATCCGATTTGGCACACATTTGAAAAGTAAATAGATAGATATTTAGAATAACACACAATCTTCACTTCAGCTTGATTAATGCACCCAGCATGACGTTAAGTCACCTGTGTTATTTTTCTCGTTAATCTTGAGAAATATTAGTAAAAAAAAGTATACACAGTTATTATAAATAGATAGATAGATATATTCTTTATTGAACACCTTAAAATAACAAAGAACACAACTAGGAATGACAGTAAATAATTATATAAGTGTAACAAATATTAATATAAAATACTACATATTTTCAAATATACAATACATACATATACAAGAAAAAAGCTTAAAAAATATTGGAAATTCTGAACTAAACAAGATAAAAATCTGGCACTTATTTGGCTCAACGTATTAGCATTGCAATTCAGAGAGGCAATGCCGTCAGCATGATGAAAACGCTACCCACTAGTAGTGGGCTTGAGCACTTGAGTTACCTATAAGCTCGATATAAAAATGAATTGCTGTTCGTTAGTCTCGCTAAAACTCGAGAATGGCTGGACCGATTTGGCTAATTTTGATCTTGAAATATATGGGGAAGTTCAGGGAAGGTTCAAAAGGTGAGAAAATATAAAGAAATTGTAATAAAATTAGTAAAAAGTAGTATTTTATTTTCCCATACTAACTGTTCGTACCTGTCAAACAGGAGATGTTTCTGAATATTTGACCACAGACAATTGGCGGTATGAAGTTCGCCGGGTCAACTAGTTATATATAAATATGATGATAAAATATTATAGCTTATCCTTTTGTATCAATATTATTATAATCCTCTTATGTTATTGTTATTTCAAGTCAAGTGGAATTCAACTTGTTTATAGTGGAATTCAACTTATTTATATAACCTATCTATATAATTGTTTACCGTTGCAGGCAGGTGTGTGGCTATCTTTACATCGGCTTGATTGTCTCATTTACGTAACATGCGAGTGCTCTGTGATCATTACTGTTTTCTTTTTTATGTCTGGCCGTTTTAATGTTGGCTTGATCTGGTTTTATAAACAAAATAAATGTAATTTTAGTTCTTTCTATGATTAAGTCCTTTTTACAAGCTTTTATTTAGTTTCACCTCTCCCTTTGTTATTTGTCGGTCTGTAATCAAGTTGCAAGCTAAATTAGACCTACTTCGCGATGTGCGATTGGACTAAAATTTGGTGTATTTATGTATCTTCGGCGACAATACAGTGGTATGGTCCCATGGCTGGTCTGATGATGAAGATGGAAGATGTCCATATGAACTTCTGAAGTAAACAAGATAAAAATCTTTTTTATTTTGTTACATATTGCTTGTTCTAATGTCTTCTACCATCTTGACGACCCAGTTGGCGCAGTGGACAGGCGTCCGCCCTCTGCGCCGTGGGTCCTGGGTTCGATTCCCGGCAGGAGCACAAATTCCTTCCCAAGGGATATTTATGCTTCTGGTTCTGGGTGTAATGTGTGTGTGATGTGAATGTTTCCGGCACCCACGATACAAGTCTTTGAACTTAGTGTGGGGCTGTGAGTGTGTAAGCGGTTTTTTTTTTTCCAGTGCTTGTTTATTATCTCTTGCTCTTCATGCTTAATAAAATACTTAGCCTGCTTTGTTGTTATGTTGATGGTCAATCAGGACAATGTAGTTTGAAGTCCTTATCCGTCATTCAAACTATTATTCTGTTATAATTTTCATCAAGATTAGTTCACTAAGGAAAGGTTTTCAAACAATTTTATTTATTGTATTTACCTATGACTTCTATATTCGACAGCTCGCTTTAATTTTAGATTCTCGATAAATATGCCTTATCAAATTATCACATAATTCAAGCAAATAAATTAGGAATTTTATCTCGCAAGGTCTTTATTGCTCAAATATACGAGGATAATAATATGTGTGTCACTTGTGTTAAGTCAGTCACATGTGTATTCTCAAAATTGTATTGAAAATTGAGACAATTTGTGGTAGTAAAAAGTTATGAATTGATACATAAGCTAGTATCATTATGATCATTAATTAATAAACATCACTCATTCAGAAAGTTTTGCAGCTAAAGTAAAAAATATACTTTTTTTTTCTATACTTACTTTGATTCTTCAAGTGTTGATCTTTAATAATGGTGGATTAATACTTAATGAACATGCATGAGTGTAGGCACATCATGCAAAGTTGTATAACGTGATCATTCGCTCCAAAACTCCAATAGAAGTTCTAGTAAAGTTTCTACCATCTTTTTAGGGCATGACGACCTTGACTTTAAAGATTAAATATTAAAGATTATTTATTCATCACAATTAATAACATAAGAACAATTTTGACAAATATGCTAATATCACTTATAATTTACTAACATTTAAAATGTAACTATTACATGACTGTGACATATTATTATGATTATGAATTTATTAGCGTTTGATAGTTTTATTAAAATTGATTCTTAACACTAGGCTGTGGCCCCACACTAGGCTCAAGGCCCGTGTCGTGGAAACCTACTGTTACGATATATTATATATATTTTTTATTTTATATTTACATGTGAGGTATCAAAATATTCTGAATCCTGAAGTATAAAGAATCTAATAATAATTCAAGGGAATATAGTGTGTGTAAGGGAGTGTGTTTGTGTGCGATGTTAATTGTGTACATGTTTGTGTAGAAGTGTGGTATGTTTAACTCTATCCTATGACTGTACCTTGACTCTTTTCTTTGACTTTGACTAATACTGAAACACTTGTGTCTAAAACTGTGAAAAAAAATTTACGACCTATTCTCATACCTATTAAAAATATACAAAAAACACTCAACTCGGTCAAGCCGTTTCAGAGAAGTTCGACTACAAACACCGTGACACGAGATTTTTATATATTAGATTATATAATTATCACATATTTAATACATAACATCATCGTTTACCCTCAATTAAGTTATGGTATTGTATTCTGGGGCAATTCAGTTAACATTCAGTCCACATTTATTTTACAAAAACGTTGCCTTCGATGTATTTTTCATTTAGATAGTACTGATTCTCTGCGAAATATTTTTAAATGCAAGAAATTTCTCACTCTGACGGGAATCTTTGTACTAGAAATATGCATATTTGTCAAAAATAACGTCGAATATTTCTTTTCTACCCAATCAAGTCGTGTAGATAAACAACGCAACAAACATAAATACAACATATGTATTCCCCAAATAAATAACTCTATGTACTATAAAAGCTCATTTGTAAGTGCCATAAGAATTTACAATCATTTACCTCCACACATCAAAATCCTAAATGGCACACAATTTAAAGCCAGTTTAAAAAATTGGCTAATAAGCAAAGTACATTACAATTTGGAAGAGTACTTTCATACAAATTGATTTGTGACTCGACTGTAATGTAACACTTTGAATGTAAAAAAAAAAAATTAAAAAAATGTAAGCGTTACCTATGCTATACTTATGCCTAATGTGATGGAAATTACAATTGTTTAATTAAAAAAATAAAAATCTCTTCTGTATTGTAAATATTATGTGTTGTAAATATTATTGTATGTCCGAAAGGGATAAACTGTTGTGACTTATTTATATTAATAACACCTAAAAATGTACACAGTTATACAATAAACCATATTCTATTCTATTCTATTCTATTCTATTCTATTAATGTACAAATTTTTTTTATACTCGATAGGGGAGCATTTGACCACTATCTCACCTCATCACCTGACGTAAAATGAAGATGTAGCAACCTTGCCTAGAAATATACATAATTATAATACATACACTTACACAAATAAATTAATACATGCAAACACATCCATTATTTGTGAGCAAAAACATTCTACGCTGTTAGGTTACTATGGTAAAGATTGTTTTGTAATTAAAAGGATTAAGGGGATTGAGTACGTCTGATAGTGTCCGGAAGCGCGTTCAACAAACGCAAACTCAAGTATCTTAAAGATACTTGATGATAATATGATGTAAAACCAAAGATAACTGAAGTTCCGGAAAACAAGACACAATTGCTGTGTGGAGACTAATAACTTATATCCGTTTTTAATGCAGATAATGCACTTTCCCTCTTGAAAGTACCCATCGAGGAAATCCTTATTCATAACTCTCTTACATAATAACCCTGATGTTTTAACTAGGTAACTTAAAACCGCTATTGAATATTGTTTGTGTTTTTTGTATCCTTATGGAAAGTGATGATGCAGCCGAAAATGCAGCATGCTTACCTAGAAGATACCTATTCACTCTAGACTTGAAGACTCGTCAAATGTTTGCCTATATTGAATTTAAAAAAAATGCGATATAAAATTGATAGGGTCTTTTGCGTTTTTGGCACCTTGCGTATGTCAAGCTAGTCTGAAACTTCGATATTTGTCCTACCTTATCTTGTATAATATAATATGTAACATTAAATGATTTTACCTCTGTACTGGCACAGTAGGGTGAATCTTTCTTATTTTACTTAATGTCTTTAATTATGTATGTTATGCGATATCTCCACCAATAATAATTATGATTTGATTTTGATGTTTTTTATTTTGTTTGGTAGAGTATAGTTCAAAGGTGGTCCCATATCAATGTTATCGAAGTCGGTCAAGCCAAAATCGAAATATAAGCGATGAAGTCGGGATTTTTAGGCAATGTCCTAAATCCACAAACGCATTGTCCGAAGTCTAGATCGTCAATTGTTTCGGGTTCATTCATTTTTAGTTTATTTATATATGTTCATAAATTATACGTGAGCTTAATGAAATTAATATCATTGCGTGTTTTAAATTATACAGTCTCATTGTTACAGGAACGCTATGTTTGTTAATTATCAAGTCCCGTAGTTACCTCACTCTAACCATGTTAGTGTCTAATAAGCAATTTTCACACGTCGTTGGGCAGGTTCAAGCTTGCATGTACCAGACTGGTTGTCTGTACCACTCCTACTTTGACGCCTTCTGTAACTGTAGTGTTGACTAGGAGTATTAATTCTGCAACATCATCATAAACATAAAACATAAACGCAACATAACCGATGTAAGGTCGCGACCCTATCAGTTTTCTATACATTTCTATATATTCTATACATTTCAGAGAGTGCGCGCAGGAATTACGCAATTAAATTCCATCATGCCGAGGACTCGTGTGATGTCGCCATCCATACAGCGGTACCCGCACCCGCGTCTTCGCACGCCGATTTTTTTTTTCACAACTAAAACCCCCGCTCCCTGAGCAGTCCCTCATCAAGGTGGAGCCAGATAGGATATCGCGAGCAGCCACTATCTTGCCCCAACGGTAGGCCCAGGTGAAAACCGGGCCACTGCGCCCATGAAGGGGTGACCTTGCTCACCAAGGGCCACAGACGTGTGGGGGCGAGCAAGCCGGTGGAAGCATCCTTGCTCTCCACCAGTGATCCAATGACAGAGCAGAATAGAGGAGGCGAGGTCGCACGCCAATCTGTTCGAATCAAATGCGTCCAGCGGTGAAGCCTTTATAGCAAGAGCTTCTAAAATCTAATGACATAATAGAGTATTCATCACAAGCCGTTGTTAATTGACTCGAACATCTATTTGTTAGAATTAGCCCAAGAAGTATCAACTTGTATCTTGTCAAATATCACAGGTTTAATTGGCGGACGTTTGGTTCGAACGGTACTTTAATTGGTGAGCTATGTTTGCTGTGGTTCTCGTTAGCGTTAGGTATTATTTGTGTGTTTGTTCTGTGTTGTTTTGTGGGTGTGAGTGTGTTTGTTAAGCCCGTTGACTAAAATTTACAGATAACTCGATGTTTCAGATGAAACAAGTCATTCGGCTGTTTGGCAAAGGAGTAGTTCCGCGAAATGTGGTCTCACAAGTAATTTCAATGACCTCTTTGTTGACAAGAGATTTAAGGTTCATAGGCGGGATCCGCGGGAAAGCGGCCTGATCGACTGATTTTTATGAAATTTTGTGTGCATATCGGGTAGGTCTGAGAATCGGTAAACATCTACTTAAATTTTTTTTTGTTTTTTTATTGAACTAAAAAAATTTTTCCTAGAAATAATGTATATATATGGCAAGTTTGCCGGGTCAGCTAGTAGTTATATAAAATTGTATACAATACTTGACCTATATTAAAATCTCATCCATATAATTATATTCCTTATTATTGCAATAATAATTTATTAATTTAAATTTTTAATGATTATTGAATCGATTCGCTATATATTTTCTCGTATATACATACATTTGTTATGTATATTTATGAGTTAGTACAGCTGACGACTTTTGTGGATCAGGTAAACTAAATATGAAAATGTTATAATGTTAATTTACCAAACTAATATTAATCGGTTTTATGTTCACGGCTGCAATAAATATTAATTATTGTTAAATGTTTGAAGCCGCTTGGTCGCTTATACCGGAATTATTTTAACAGATTCTTTTTGACATTTTTTCTGACCGAGCGATCGCGAAGTGAAAAGTCGCTTTCGTATGTCCGGATTTCCGGTTGTTCTTCTCTACAGGTCGCATTTCTCAACCGATTGTTATAAAATTTTGTGAGCAGGTTTGATAATTGTATTGATTTTTTAAGTCGATTCGGGTTTTGGAAATGTTGGGGTTGAAAATGTAAAAAAAACATGTTTCAGCCATTTAAAAAAATTTGCGAGGTCTTCAGCCGACACACAAACACAGCCACTTATTATTAATTGTGATTAGAAAAGAAAATGAAAAAATCGATTATTTTAGGATAAAAACAAGGTTGTACAGACAACAATTTTGGTAAAACGATGACACCTGCAGTAGTGTAAAACAGTGTCGTAGCTGCCAACGCCCGCGAAAAAAATACCGCGAACTTCGGATGGCGGCGACATTACTACGTAGTGTATTTTTATAGTAACATTAAAAATGATGAGATGAAAAAAATACAATCTTAAAAAGTCTTATTGTTATTCTTATGTGTACAATAAATCAATGAAACGCAAGCAAAGGTTAAAACAACCGAATTCATGACTTAATTTCGTTCTTGGCTTAACCGATTTCGATAAAATTTATATGAGACCACCACTGAAGTATACTCTGCCAAACAAAAAAAAAATTATTAAAATCGATTTATAGTTGGTGGATATATTGCGTAACATACAAACAAAAAAAATAATGGAATTGGGAACCTACTTTTTTGAAGACGGTTTAAAGGCAAGTCCATGTTTTTAAGGTTATGATATGGTACAGAATTGTAAAGAATTATCTCAACCGTCAACTACATCTCAATTCACCCACTAGTTGGCATACTATACGTTGACACAGTAAAGTACCGGTTAATGGCACCGTGTGAAATCTCTAATTAACGTCTATTAGCTAGTATTAACATAGACTATGATGAGAGTAGAGATGAGACGCTAGGTATCGATGATTGTATCGATAGACGGATATAAAAAATCAGATTTGCAGTGCACGATGCCACTGAACCAGAATCGGAAGAACGTCTCATGAAAGAAAACAAAAAAGTAAAAGGGTGCTATTGTAAAGTGACGTTGACAGGAAGAACAGCTGAAATTGCAGGCTGATTAGTTGGTTGGTCGTCTGAATTACTGGACACGCGGGCAGCCTCGAGGATTTTAGGCTTCTCAAAGGCATCCTACTGAAATTGAATATAACTATTATCACAGTTCACCTAAGACTGTACTATTATACTATAAAATATTTAGTAATAAATATATTTTTAATCACAGCCCCACACTAAGTTCGATGACATGTTTCGTGGGTGCCGGGAACCTTCACATCACACACAGAATCAGAAGCAAATATCCCTTGATAGTCAGAAAACCCGTTACCCATTGCTTAGAAGGCGAATGCACCCAAACTAAGCCAGGCCAGGCCGGGCAGTTCAAATGTTAAAAAAATAAGTAATGCGAAGAAATTTATTGAGTTTTGGTTAGTAAATGGGGAAATTGATCACTTTTCCACAAACAGAGTTTCTAAAATCACAAAAAATATTATTTTTTGTATTTTAATTATTTTCTTTTCTGTAACAATTGTAGTTATTATCTTAATTTGTTTCTATTTTGTAATTAGTTGTTATTATATAATATGAGTCTCTGTCACTTTTTTTTTACTTCCAGATTACCTCTTACAAATTGCCCTATATAATTACAATCTAGCCAAACTATGGCTAATCAGTAACTTAACTTTAACTTAAACTGCTACATTACTATTACTAAGATAGTTCTAATTAACACTTTCTATTTGTCTCTATTTAAGGATAAGACACTTTGTTCATGTGTTCTTTTGCAGCACTCTCACATCAACTAACATTACACAAGTTCAAATGGTTTAGTTCTTTTTCTGTCACTTGATTTAATAAATACAATTGAATGAAAAGTATTTCTGCTTAAATACAATCATAAAACGTCGCTGATGTAAATCGTTAGTCGATAACTGAATATTTATCGTTTAAATATAATTATGTCCTGTATATGTTATTAATGATATGTGTATACTTAACGACATCGACATATTTTATAGTACGTGCATTCTCATTTCTATCCCATCTCTATTATCTATATACTAGTAGGATTCGATCACAGATGGTTTGTTCGAACGCTGAATCGAAAACAAATACATTAAATGTTTCGTGATAGCAAACAATTTACTCGGCGATAAATGTAAGTTTGTGTGCGTGTCGGGGTGAATAAAACGTTTAGTGTTCGGCGATATATTTTGTAAATAGGATGTTCTGCCAAAGCACTTGTTTAAAAATGTTGGAGAACACGTTTTGATATCAACGAAATGCGCTAGCTTATTCAAATTCTTAAGTAAAATAAAATAACCAGTCGTTCGCACCGAACTGAGATCTCGCGCCTACATTTTGCACCATAGAGAAAACCTTTTGAGATTAATTGCTTATAATTTTTTTTCTATAAAATAATTGTTTGATTTCAGTATTTGTTGTTCAAGTACAGGATATAACAGATATTATACGTAAGTTTCAGCGTTTAGTGTGAAGCCGTTTTTGAGATAAACACCGGGACAAAATAGGTCTAAAAACAGTTACTTTGTTGGCTTACCAAATATTTCCAACATAGTTTTTTTTTAAAACCGTATTCTTAATTGTCAAACCCTTTTAACGATACCAAGGGTATAGGATACCCCACAAGGGTAGATAAAAAAATAAAAAATACTATACTCCCCATATACATGTATGGGCCCTTAATATTTTTCATTTATATAATTTTAATGTCATTTCTGGCTTTGGGCCGTAGTTTTACATACTCTATGACAGTTTGAAGTCATTCGCTTGTATGGTTTAGACGCTAGATGCCTCTGCCAGACGGACGGACGGACAAAGTGCTGAATGACCCAAGTCAACTTAGAGATCTCGCTTCGCTTGATCGACTTAGTTATGTTATAAAAAAAAAAAATTTACTTCTTAGCCCCTCAACTAATATTAACAAGTTTCGAGTCCTGGCTGCAGTACAATTTTTCTTACCAACGGACATTTGTGCTTCTATTTCTGGTTGTTATTGCGTGTGATGTAAATGTTTGCGACACTCACTATACAAGTATATGAACTAAGTGTGGGGCTGTGAGTGTAAATGCGTTTGTTTGTTTGTCAAAATCCGGTAGGATAAACATTTACATTCAAAAACATCTCTCTCTATTCAAAAACATCGTCTTGTTCACTGATCTTAGACAAGAGTTAACTTCGATCATAGAGTGAAGAATTGTTTATGAGATATGAATTAGGGTTTTTAAGTGTTTGTTGTGAGCTCCATAAAAAATGTTATAATTACGGTAATAAATCCAATAAGTATTAAAATTATCTAAAAATTTGTATAAAAAATCGGCAAGTTTAAGTTAAGATTTTTCTTTTTCTTATACTTACCTACTTTTACCTGAATGAACTAATGAATAATTAAACAATTAATCAATTTTTGATGTTACATTCGTTTCTGCATCTAGCGGTGCACCGTTCTAATTGGATATTTGTGTGGTCATCCGAACAGGTTTGTAAGGTGCTTCTAAGAAGCGTGGGCCCTTCCGTTTGTCTATCTTGACATATAGAGTTATGGTATTGGTGGACTGGTGTCTTTGCCTTGTTAGATTGTGCTGTGCTGGCTGTAATAGCTTGATAATATTCTTTTGTTAATCTTTTTATACTTGAAGCTTTTAGATTGATTGGCGATTCTAGATGCTCATTGGTAATGACAAGCTAGTTGAGTTTTAAGTTGCTTAGCCTCAGTCACCGACGTAGCCTATCGGTGTTTTATCGCTTACAATGTGTAGAGTTTGCAATTAATTACACCAGTTATTTCCTCCTTGGCTTATCTATCATCGAACAACAAGAGAAGAAGAGTTTTGCTTCTACATTTATCATCCGTAAGGCGAAGGAGAATAAATCTGTTCGCGACCTTGTTACTCTAACTTTATAATTTGGGAGTCTAGAGTACTCTATAGAGTTAGCACGTATCTTCTAGGTATGCATGCTCGCTTTCCCACTATTGCCTATCATAAAACCTTTTTTTTATTTTGGTTGCAAACGTTGCTACATCGGCTGATATCATATATCAGTTTTTCTATCATTTTAATCCAAAATAAACATTGCGTCAACTCACCGTGTTATGACACGGTGTCTCGTATCAGTGATGAAGTGGATGTATATTTAGTGTAAATTTAACATTATTTTGTCAATTTTATCGTTCGGTGTAGGTTAATTCAGTAATCAGTAGCAATCCTACAATTTCTCTTAACAAAGTTTATCACAAATTCATCTTAGACTTGATTTACCCTGGAGTAGTCGCACGGTCTACTTTTGACCACAGTTTTACCTTTTGGAACTTTTAAGTAGATAGCAATGCTCAAGTTCTTTGCAATTGTTAGTCGCAAACGGTTATTCTTCCAGAACATTGAAAATCTAAAAAAACGTCAAAATATGCTGTAAATTTTTGTACAAACAACGCTCTTCTTATTTCTTTGCTCAAGATTGATGGCATTTTCGTATCGGTTATTAAGAAAAACGTATTTGATATATGTGTTTTTTATTAATTTAAAATAAATTGTTTCGATATAAAAGAAAAATATACAAGCTCCGATCACGAAAACTCGATTTTTTACTCTCAAATGCATGGTCTTATATTGTTTTTTACGCGATCACTCACGTTAGTTTACGGGTCGCGATCACTGTAGGGTTAAACCACGCTATGAATTATTACATTCTTCTTCAACGTTCAAGAATATTTGTTCATTAACTCGATCCAGCCTACTAGTATCTGATTCTATGTCAATTGGATACTTGTCATCGGATGCCATAATGAGCGCAACAGCATTTTTGCTACAATTTGTAATCAGAATTGCCATCGCGCGATTAAAAACCAGTTCCACGGGAAAGTATGGGAATTACTAAGGGAAATAGGGAAAAGTGTGTTTATTAATAACTTAATTGGTTCATTTAGAGATTGACAGCTTGATATTATATGATCATACCTATGCTGATTGGCTTCAAGCTTGTTGAGATCCTGATATATTTTATCCATCTGTTTTTACCTATATAATTGGTAATTTCACTTCTAGGTCTTTAATTAAAACTTCTTTTTCATTACATTCATTATCAAAGCTGTTACTCAATAAGGTCTTTCTTAAATGCTCGGATGTTTCTTTCATTAAAACTTCTTTTTCATTACATTAATTATCAAAGCTGTTACTCAATAAGGTCTTTCTTAAAAGCTCAAATTTTGCTTGCTTCACGATTATAACTATATTAGATTTTGTTGGTTATTGTATATCTTTACAATATGTTAGAATTGACATTCTGCCTTGCGACTATCATAAAGCATTTTGGTAGGTACTCCTACCTATATACTTATATCGTCGTTTTTTGTATCGTACATTGTACCTATAGAATCATTGGTCAAAACCTTTGGTAATTTAACTCGAGTACTTATCAGTTCAATGTAAAAGCCTCATTCCTCACCTTGACTTTTATCTTCAATGGAAGATATTTCCTCGGCACCGTCATTCCTTATTTTAACTGCCAAGGTAAAAACACACCCTTTCCTACATCCGTCATTTTAAATCTATCACAAAACATCAAGAGAAAGGTACAAAATATCAAAGTTTACTCCTATTGTTTCGCTCAGCGAGTTGACCTCAGCTTGACCATAAATAGACTCTAAACTTGTTCTTGGATGAATGGCCACCGGTTTTTTTTCTCGTTCGGCCGTGGTTGAGCTACTCATTCAAACAGCTGGCGATGGCGACTCGCGTATGGCTTGTATGAGCCTGTATGATTTCTGCTTGCGTTAAGTTGGGATTGTTAGTTTTGATGGATGAATGGATGATGTATGTAATTTCGGAGATGCAAATTTTCTATTAAGTTTCACGTTAAGTGTACTTAAGTAATTAGCGGTGATTAATGGTGAAGTTCCGTCGGTTTGAAAAGTGAAATTAGTAGAATTTCGTTTTTGGATCTACTAATTTACAGTCTTGGAGTTCTATCACTAATTGAAGTTGTTGTTGTGTTCATTTGAGAATATCTCATATTATTATGTATTCTTTGTTTGATACTCACGTCTTTACAAAATTCACTGTACTGTAAACCACGGCATTATTTTTGCGCGTTTGGGTAGTACTTGAATGTTTGGTACATAAGTAGCCTATATTTCTAGTCCAGTATCTAGATGCTTGTTAATTTTTAAGTGTATATATATAGGACTATAGGTGTTCCATTATATGCTTAGTAACGGCGCGCGCCCGCCGCTCGCCGCTTGGTATATTAAGTCCCTTAGGCGCCACACATTTTATCTTCATAGCGTCCGGGGCGTTTTGTATATCAAGTCCCTTACAGTTAACATTACGTTTATCCTTACGCAGTCTGATATAAATTAATAATATTCACAAGCTGCACCTTACTAACTTGTTGTTAGTGTTCTAAATTTAGAACATAGAACTGCAGTTCACAAGAGCATAACCGTCTGTTAGTGGTTTATACCTATCATTGTTAAGTCATTGACTCATCGCACAGAACGGTACCTATAGTATACTGTACATTATTCATTTGCACTATCTATACTCTCTGAGTATGGTTCTGTGTTCTTTGACAATAGTGGGAGAACGTTGTTTTAAAATACCTCTATTGACATACGAGTTATTGTCTCTTTGAAGATACTATTTATCTATAGTGTCAATATTTGATGTAAGGAACATTTCAATAAATGGTGGTGTTCAAGATTTTACTCGATCCAAGGAAGGGTTATGTTATTCGTTCGTATCTTGTATGTATATTTGTAAATTTCTTTTTTACCTCGTACCTTCTAAAATGCTGGATGGATTTCGACTTTTAAGGTATCGTTATTTTCGTTTTAAAAAACCAAGGGCTCTAAGGTAGGGCTTTGAAAAAAAAATGGCGGTGTTTGGTGCAAAATAGTATGTCAATAAAAAATTGGAATCAAAAGGAAGAAAATGTTAATATGTAATATTAATTCCTTGACGATCACCGTCAAGGAAGGTCAAAATGCTTGATCATGCTTGCATTTCCAAATGTTTGTTTTGATAGAAAATGTACTATTTTTATCAACGAGATTGTATTTTCAACAATGTATTAACGTAAACAAATGATTATTAACATTTATAAAAGGTATGCATATTATATTACCTATTGCCTTCTGTTTTGTGCAACTATTTGCTGACTTGATTTTCTATTGCAAATTGTTATAAGAGTATGTTCACACATTGAACTTCTACCTATTTACCTACAAGGTATAGGTATTCTCATCTATACATATAATAAAATTGTAACAGGCCGATGTCTGTACATTACAGATATTGAAGAAACTTTATTTCATTACAATTGTATGTTGGAAAGAATAGTTATCGTCATTTAAAGAGCATTGATAAATCGCCAAGATATCTGTTCAGTAGCGAATTTTGGAACTAACACTTAATATAGTAAATGTGAAAGTATGGACGTTTGGTTGTTGCTCAATCACGCCAAAACTACTGAATAAATTTAGATGAAATTTGGCACACAGATAGTTGGATAAACATGTGAGATGAGACTTTTTACCTTTTCTTTTTTTTATGCTGCAAAGCAAAGTATTTGACCACTTTAATCTCACCTGATGGAAAATGACGATGCGGCCGAAGTTGGGACATGCTTGTCTAGAAGTGACCTATTCACTCTTGTGACTTAAAAATACCCAGATTGTACCGTTCGGGGAACGAAAACGCAGGCAATGAGTCCCACTCCTTCGCTCCTATCTACTACGTCGACGAAGTCGCGGGCAGAAGCTAGTTGTAGGATAACATTACAATAATGTGCGTTATCAACAAATTTTGTAACTATTTTGTTGTTCTCTTGTTTCTATTATATATACTGTAACGGTTCCATGTTTAACTTTGTTATTTTTGTTAAGTCTTTCAATTTCATTAACGCCCATTGTTCTTCAAATAAAAGGTTTATTTACTGTACATTCATTGTGTTTTAATACAATGCTGTTACGGTTGATTAATTATTTAATTTACTTCCTTTGCAGGTAAGCAACAAGTTTGATTGATCAGCAGTCGAGAAATGATGTAAGTCCTTATAGCCTACATTCAGGACTACCTCTGTTCTGAATGAGATATTCAATTCTAGATCTTAAGACTTCAGATATAAAGGTCTTTTGAGGATTATGTTATTGCCGGACGTTATTACAAAGTTGCATCTAAATAATTATGATTTAATAACTTAATGTTGTTCAGTTGAGGTGAAGTGGTATGTTCACTTGCGTCATAGAAATTGCAAAGAAAATAAGTTGCAAGCGAGACAGTTGCGTGCTGCATCTTTTTCCGCATCGTCACTTGTCGCCTTACAACAATATTTTCAACCCCCGTCGAAAAAAGGTGTTCTAAGTTTTTAGTGTGTATGTGTGTATGTTTGTGGCATTGTACCTTCAAACGGCTAGACCGATTTCGATTTAGATTTTTTATTTTTCAAATGTGACTATCTGGAAGATAAAGTGAGTGCCTCTTTGGGGCCCATGTGAATAAACGATTTGGATTTGAAAAAATATAATGAAAATATTCAACTCTTAGACTATTATAATCTAAGAACCATTCTGTTATAACCAGCTATTAAATAGAACCTAAAATATATAATAAATAATTCTGGTTGTGATTGTGTGAACTGCCCGTTGGCTCAATTGGGTGTCGTTCCTTCTAAGAAATTGGGCTCTATTCCCGACAGGAATGCAAGTTTTCTCCCCAAGGAACATGTGTGTTTCTGGACCTGATTGTGATTGTGTATGTGATGTGAATGCTTCCGGCACCCACGACACAAGTCATCGAACATAGTGTGGAGCTGTGTGTGTAAGCATGCTGAATCTATGCACACGTCATCGCTTTCCATCAGGTGAGATAGAGGTCAAATGCTTGACTATCGAACACATAAATACAGTGCTAGACACTAGTTCAGGAGCCTATGGGTTAATTTATCATGTACACCATATTATGTCAGACAATAAATGTTTTTTTTTATAATAAAAAAAAAAATTTTTGTTCTAAAATCTCGTATAACACAGATATGCATCCTTATCATTACTTATCCCAAATACTACAGCTTATCTAACAAGATCTCTTCCGATTGACATCCGCGTGAACAAAATTGATTGGTTTTCTAAAAAATTTATCATATTTGCATAGCCTTTTTGTTTCAATGTCATTTATTATCATAATGAATCGTAGAAAGATTATACTGATGTTGAAATGTGATTCATCTTAAGCGATATCGAGTATTGCGTCACTAAACGATTCATGCGAATTTAACTGCGACTGCGACTGCATAAAAAATTGAAAATAACATTATTAAGTGCACGTTTTTTACCCGACTGGACTGCGCGACACAAAGGAGGGCAATGTGGAATTCTAGAGACCAAACGGGTGGGCCGATTTTGACGTTTCTTATGTCAATCGATTTGTTTTTACCGACTTCCCAAAAAATGAGGAGGTACTCAAGTCGAATGTATTTTTTTTATGTTTTACCTCATAACTTCTCTCCACGTAAGCCGATTTCGTTTTTTTTTTTTAGTTTGAAAGATATTGCTTTCCAATTGGTCCCATTTAAATTTGATCAAGATCTGATGAGGGGTGAAATCGGTTTTTTTAAGCTTTGCTTGCGTTAAATTTTTTTTCATTTTGTCTTCGCAATCTTGTGCATTTAGCCAGTGTCAAGTAATAATATATATCAGTGTATTTCATGTCAAAAGTCCTTGTCAAAGTCAAGTAAAAGAGTCAAGGTCCAGTCATAGTCAAGTCATGCCCTATGCATGTAAAGTGGTAGAAACTTTACTAGAACTTCTATTGGAGTTTTGGAGCGAAGGCAAAAATCACGTTTTCCAACTTTGTATGATTTGCCTACACTTATGCACGTTTACTTAGTATTCAATGATAATCCACCATTATTACACATTAACATTCGAAGAATCACAGGTTTTGGAAAATTATACAAAATCAACAACGCCACTATTTTCTATTTGTCAGATCTACAGATTTGTCTTCATTGAAAGACATGACAGTTATCAAAATTCAATATGGCCGCCAAACGCCATATCGTGAAAAATAAAATAATTAAAATCGACGAACTGTGTCAAGAGGTGTATAGGTATTGGACCCATTAAAAATCTAGACTGGCTCAAATTTTTAGTATTTTAGAGTCTGTTAAAGCCTGTATGTTCCACATTAGAATTTTTTTATTTATTTTGTGCCGTCGGGTTTTTTGGTTAAGTCATTTATTTTTAAACTAACACAATTTATACTAGTGTGACTAGTGATATTGATTCGAAATTACCGTTAACCGATAGATATTTTATTGGAACAAACGCATTCACACTCACAGCTTTAAGGTTTAAAGACTTGTATCGTGTGTGCCGGAAACATTCACAACACACACACATATTACAACCAGAAGCACAAATACCCTTGGGAAGGAATTTGTGCGCCTGCCGGGAATCGAACCCACAGGGCAGAGGGCGGAGACCTGTCCACTGCGCCAATTGGGTCGTCTGAAGGAAGTGTTTTTATTATCTTATTATATTATAGAGAAAATACGGTGATTTGGAATGAGCAAATGTTGTCCTTAGAAGCACGCATAGTCCAACGTCCAAGGGACAATAGATATTTGACATACATTTTAACTTGATACATCAACGTGTTCCTAAGAAAAAGGGTCTTAACAGACACACGGACACTCTACATTATTCTTTTTCCTTCAAAATTAGTAAAAAAAAAATACTAGAAAAAACGGACTCTCCGAGTCTCTCGTGACCACGGCCGGTGCAACCCTGCTGAAACGTCGAGGTTAGTCAAAATAATGCTATTTTAAAATTTAAAGCGCGAAAAGACCCTGCTTTCTCATATACACATGAATGAAGTTCACGATAGTTAAAAAATCTAGAAAAAACTATCGTTAATAAAAAACACAAATGGTCCATAAGAACTCTCATAAAAAAACTAACAAAGAGTATTTATTTCATTCACAGTTACCTATTATGATGTTATAATAAATCATACTGGCAGCATTTAAAAAGAAATTCCCTGCCCAATCAAGTGCGGTCATCTCCACCGGTATTCTACGGCGAAAGCTTGTTCTATTCTGAATAATTTTCGCGAAGACATTGTTCACAGCTTGATACACCTTCTTTAGCAAAACCTTATTGTTCTTGTTGTCTACTTGAGATTATCCACCTTAACTACTCCAAAATAGGGCTTAAAGTTAGTAAACAAAATTGAGGGTTCATCGATATCAGAACCGTATCAAAACTTTCTAACCAATATTATTCAATAAGGGTTTAACTGTACCACACTTTCGATTTTTATTGAAACATTTAATCAATGTAAATTTTTAACCGGTTTGAACTTCGAACGTATTGACGTACGTCAAAGAGTTTTGCCGCGAAAGTGAAAACATGGCGTCGGTTTTATATTATTATAGAAAACTTATATTTTTTCTAGTTTTAATGGAGGATAATTAAAAGTTAGCTGTGAACGTGCATGAGTGTAGGCAAATCATACAAAATTTAAAACTTGATTTTCGTTTTTGCGCCAAAAGTCCAATAGAAGATCTAAAATGTTTCGACTCCCGAGTATACTTACTAGTGCCTGACTTAACTAATACTGGACCATGCTAGGATTAGTTTGTTGAACTACATAAACTTGTAGTTCGCCCCAACATTTTTGAGGTTAATAAACTGCTTTTTACTTATTTCTTTTTAATTTGTTATACTGTACAGGATATAACAGATATTTATACGTTAGTTTCAGCTTTAAATGTGCAGCAGTTTTTGTAATAGACCCGGGGACAAAATAGGTTAAAAACAGTTACTTTGGCGTCCTAACAAATCGTTATTATATTTTGATTTATATCGTACTAGCCGTGCCCCGCGGCTTCGTCCGCTATTATCAAGTTAAAAAGTAGCCTATGTGTTAATACTAGGTATAAGCTATGTACATTCCAAATTTCATCCAAATCCGTTCAGCCGTTAAAGCGTGAAGAGGGAACAAACATAAGTATGTTTGTTCCCTCTTCACACACTTACACACAAACTTACACACAAATATTAGTAGGATAAATTGCCATTTTTACATTGGGCCACAGCCCTGAGAATTTTAAGTTCTTCGCTTATATGTTTTAGACGCTAAATACCTCTGACAAAGTGCTTGATCACCCAAGGTCAATAAGCTTGAAACAATCCTTTTTTTTTTCATATAATATATGAAAAAAAAGTGCTCAAGCCCACTGCCTACTGGTAGTGGACTTGAGCACTTTAGTTACTTATAAGATCGATGTCTTATAGGTAACTTAGTTCTTTGCTGTATATAGTTTTAGTTGAGTTTTAGGAAATATAGGCAATTGGCCCGTAGATAACACATAACTTGACAGCGGCTAAATGGACTTAGTTTGCGAAGCCAAAATGAAAAACAAAAAAATACGTTGAAGATTTGAATGACGAATCGCTACAGTTTTCTCTTACGTAAAGTGGCGGGCTCGCTTTGCTTCGGTTTAAATTGCCATAATTATAACACCATAAACTGCCCACTTAATAACATGTTTGTATGAATTAAGCTTTCGTAAACGGCAAAAAAACGATACGTACAGAAGTAGGCTAACTGTGTGACGTACGGTATGTGACAGAACACCGAATTGTTTTTTTTTATAAGAATGTTTTTTTCGAAATATTTTTTTAATTTAAGGATCCACCTTTCACATTGCTTATGATTGTCGATGATTTATTTATAAAAAGTCGAAGTTGACCTCAAGTTTTTCTTTCCATGCTGTTCTTTACTCCAGGACTGGTTCCTCTTTTTACCCACTCTCGGAATCGGAGACGGCGTATGCGCTTAGGATGACAGTTTGTTTTTTTTTTTTTTTAATTATTTCATGATCATGGATGCATAGTCCTTCAGTCGAAATATTAAACAAATATTAACAATTTCTATTCTTCATAATAAAAGTCTTAGTCACAAGTCACAGTCAAAGTCAAGTAGTCAGTCATAGTCAAGTCATGCCCTAGTAAAGTGGTAGAAACTTTACTAGAACTTCTATTGGAGTTTTGGAGCGAAGGCGAAAATCACGTTTTTCAACTTTGTATGACTTGCCTACATTTATGAACTTTTACTAAGTATTAACGGTTAATAATCCACCATTATTACACATTAACACTCGAAGAATCACAGGTTTTGGAAAATTATACAAAATCAACAACGTCACTTTTTCACTTTCGCGGCAAAACCCCATGACAGTTTGTGCCAAACTAATGTTGCCATATTATTATGTTCTCAAAACGGTTTGACAGATTTAGATACGATTTTTTCATTTGAATGTGTTCTCCAACGAGATTGTTCTTAGCTACAACATAATATAACATTAGAAAACAAACATAAACGCGTTCACAACCCCACAAAGTTAGATGACTTGTATCGTGGGTATCGGAAACATTCTAATCCGGTAGTCACACACATAGTTACACCCAAGGCAAAAAACACATTTTTTTTGGGGATAAAACTTGTTTTTCCACTGGGTATGGATTATTGCTGCTTAAAAGACTAATCCCGCAATATCCCGTTTCTAATATAATTCGTTTCACTCTTGGCTTGAAGACTCCCAGATTATTCCGTTTATTTCTATAAGGTTACCACTTCAGTAGTGTCAGATAAAGGTCTCCAATGAGACCGAATGGGTGTCGTGATCTGGGAAGCCGTAAAATTGACTCCCAAAAATTACTAATATTAACTTTAATCTCTATCTAATAACCAACAAAAACTAACCTAGATTCCAGCAATACAGATTATACAGATAAGAATTAAGGCAATCTAAACATTATTCAGAATGTAATCAAGTATCACGGATTGGCGTAAGTGGCACATCATCGAGTATCGCAAGAGAGAAGCAACTTCGCGATTCAAGGCGATCGTTGATCAAATTCTTGATTTTTCTTTCTTTCTTATATGTACACACATTGATAATTTTTTTACAATAAGGCCATAACAAAAGATGTACAAAGGCGAGCTTATTAGCTTTTTCATTTGTTTTAATTTGGAAACCAATCCCAAATTGCGCAGTGATTGGAGCAATTCGGAATAATATACCTATACTAGATATATCCGGTCTTCGTTTCGATGCTACGTAAAGAAAAAATAATTTTACCTCATTTACGTTTATGGTTGCCTAGTACTTTAATGTCACACCAAAAACTATTGTCTCCGTATAACTTTTATTATTAAATGTTGTACCTTATTAGAGCGACATAATAAAATTTTGATTAAGCTCTTATAAATAAATCAAAAACAAAAAAAAATCTTATTAACTAAATGATTATGTCTTCATGTTCATGTTCGCCTAGTGCTTTAGTAAATCTGCGTGACGTATGAGAACATTTTTTTCATAAAAAAATTTCTTAAATTTTTCTTCGATATTTAAACCATTCTTGAATCCACCTGAACACACAAAAATATCAAAATCGGTCCAACCCTTAAGAAAGTGTTTAGTCACACACGAGTAGTTCAGTCACAAACGTACAGAAGAATTGTGAATTGTATAATTGCTTAATTGAAACCATTTTGACAAGAGGAGTTGACACCCTTTCCCAAGAGAATTATTAAGCAGGAGATTTAAACCCTCCCTGTTGTTGACTGTTGCGACTCTAAAAAACAACATCTCAATAAAAAAAAATGCACTGTGTGCTCTTCGGCGTCGGTTCTCATTGCAGACAAATTCTTCTATTGTTTCATTCGCCAATTTAAAATTCGGTACTTTACAATGAGTAATTCAGTATTCATCTCTATAATAAAAGTCATCGAAAGTTCGATTAAAGTTCCCTATTTAAAATATTATTAGTTATTCATTAACAAAGATTATTAATTATTAATTTATAATCCGTGAGGGAAATTTTAATGTACTTTGGGAGAAATTGAGGCAATGGTGTCTTCATTAAAAAACATAAAATGTTGTGTAGAACGAAGACTTTCTGTGTTTGGGTGAGAACTTAACAGATAACTAGTTTTAACTACTATACAGGTGATAATTACAATTGGATTAAACGATGTGGGGTAATTAGGGGGTTCATTCATTAAATTTTGATTAGACCTTCATGTTCTACTATTTTTAACGACTTCACAAAAAAGGAGGAGGTACTCAAGTCGCCGGTTTTTTTTTGTTTGATAGATGTTTGCTTTCCAATTGGTCCCAATTAAATTTGATCAAGATCTGACTAGTCGTTTTTGAGTTATACTCAATAATGCGTATTCTGTGGACTACATTGACGATGTTCTCGTTTTTAACCGACTTCAAAAGTTACCTCATAACTTTTTTCTTTTTGTTCGCCGATTTTGATGATTATTTTTTTATTTGAAAGCTGGTGCTTTTCATGTGGTCCCATTTAATTTGGTCAAGATCTGATCTCTAGTTTTTGAGTTATTGTTAATAATGCGTGTATAATACGTTGAATCTGATCAAGGTTCCGAAGATAAAGTGGTGAAGGCGGTTTTTTTTGAGCTTTGCTTGCGTGACTTCAACGCTTTATCTTCGAAACTTTGATCAGATTTAATGTATTAAACACGCATTATTGACGATAACTCAAAAACTAGAGATCAGATCTTGATCAAATTTCAATAGGACCACATGAAAAGCACCAGCTATCAAATAAAAAAATAATCATCAAAATCGGCACGAAAGAAATTATAAGGTAACTTTTGAAGTCGGTTAAACGAGGACATTGTCAAAGTAGTCCATAAAATAGGCATTATTGACAATATTTCAAGAACTAATGATCAGATCTTGATCAAATTTAAATGGAACCAATAAGAAAGCAACATCTTTCAAACTAAAAAAATCGAAATTGGCTCACGTGGAGAGAAATTATGAGGTAAAACACAAAAAAAAAAAATTACAGTCGACTTGAGTACCTCCTCCTTTTTTAGGAAGTCGGTAAAAATAAAACAGTTCCCTATGTCTTGTCAAACCTTTTAATTAATATTAAAACTGCTTACTAGTATCTATGTCACAAAAATATCATATTTCAATGGCCAAGGATCCACTATCTTCACCATAAAAGCTGATCTCATCCTATCGTACAAGATTTATTGAAGTCAAGTAATTTATTGTTCTAACGCTATCTTAATCTTTGTTTACTAACCTTGGGATTTACTACTGTTTAGTAACCTTAGAGGTTTGAATTATTGAGGTTAACTGTAAGTTAACAGTAAATAGATTATTAATGATCAACTCATTGTTTTGTAAGTATATCTAGCTACAAGACAAATTATCAAACGTCATCCATTTATGGTCGACTTACCTCCAGTTCGCTCGAAACGTTTTGCTTCAACGTTCATCATTTCTACAGCGAAGGAGTGGAACTCATTGCCTGCATCTTTGTTCCCCGAACGGTATAATCTGGGGGTCTTCAAGTCTTAAGTTTTTTTTATGGACTAATTGCGTCAAAAGCAATTTTTATTGCCTCAATCATTTGATTTTGTCGCATTTCATCAAGCATAAAATTCTTCAATAGTTTTCCCCAATTTTCATTAATTTCTC
This sequence comes from Lomographa bimaculata, assembly GCA_948107665.1. NCBI lineage: Eukaryota > Metazoa > Arthropoda > Insecta > Lepidoptera > Geometridae > Lomographa > Lomographa bimaculata. Next base: position 6,078,273 of record OX403604.1, on the reverse strand, counting down.
TGATTCTAATTTCTTATCCCTGATACTTCTATACCTAAACACATACATATATTATCTGAATCCTTTACTATTTATAACTGAGGTTTAACTACGCTAACCTACATCCTTATCTACTTAACTACTAGAGCATAGTGTCGCAACTCGAAACGTTCTCACGAATGTTACAATCGATTAAATGTTAGAAATGTTACTATCGATACTGTAGATTGGACTCGATTATCTACGGTTTGTTTTTGCAGGCTTTTGTAAGTATTTATAGATTCAAGTTCAGAGGTTGTGATCGTGTAATTGCTGTGTTTTAACCGACTTGACCGAAAAATAGGAGGAGGTTCTCAATTCGACTGTTTTTTAACCGAATTCAAAAAAGGAGAAGGTTCTATGTTCGACTGTACGTATTTTTTTATGTATGTTCACCGATTTCTCCCCCATTTGTGAACCGATTCTCAAAATTATTTTTTTGTTTGGTAGATTATACTTCAGAGATGAATTTTATAGAAATCGATCAAGCCAAAACCAAAATATAAGCGGTCAAGTCGGATTTTTAAGCTTTGCTCAGGTTTAAATTATTTATGTGTGTTACCTCATTTTTTTTTCTAGGTGAGCCAATTTTGATCATTCTTCTTCTTATTTAAAAGTTGGTGCTTCCCATGTGGTCCCATATGAATTTGATCTAGATCTGACCAGTAGTTTTTGAGTAATCCTCAATAATGCGTATTTAATTCATATTAATCTGATCAAGGGTTGAAGTCGGTTTTTTTAAGCTTTGCTTGCGTTTAAATTATATATTTATCAGCCTAATATTAATGGTAGTCGTAAAAATCTTTCGTAGAAGTTGTTTGAGATGGTGTGGATCATTGCGAGATATTCAACCGATGTGTCCAAAAATTACTATATTTCGGATTGATGGTAATGTTACCAGAATATAAAATAATACAAAAGAGATAAAAAAGAACATATCGAGAACCAGACACACAAATTTCCCTTGAACAAAAAAAAAAAATTCCATCGGGAATCGAATCCTACACCCGCTGCTTAGGCAGACGCGCTACCAACGACGCTAGCGAGCAGTTCAATTGCAAATATCTCACAAATTTGTTCTTCATACACAAGCTTCGTTGCTAATTAACAGTAAGTACTATAACTGAAGTAATTATTATGCTCCTCAAATGAACTACATCAACACCTTTTTTTCTATGGCCATGACACAAGTGCCCAAGAACAAAAAACACTTGAGAATATAGGTTGTGAAGTGTTAACATTTGTACTTAACTTTGAGTTGTTAATATATGCTACTAATTTAATATACAGGGTGTTTGGTACGTTTTGCTTCTATACGTTCATCATCCGTACAGCAAAGGAGTGGAACTCATTGCCTGCGTCTTTGTTCCCCAAACGGTATAATCTGGGAGTCTTCAAGTCTCGAGTGAATAGGTATCTTCTAGGCAAGCATGTCACATCTTCGGCCGCATCATCACTTTCCACTTTCGTGAGATAGTGGTCAAATGCTAGACTATTCAATATAAAAAAAAATATTGAGAGCGATATACATACGATATACAGCTGATCGAGGGCATCAATGTGATAATTTTGAAAAACACAGTAATATTATGTTTTTATGGTAACTACCATCGTTTTGATGTTAATAATAACAAAATATATAATTCGATTCACTGGTAGTGGGCTTGAGCACTTGAGTTACCTATAAGCTCGCTGCCTTGTAGATAACTTAGGTCTTTGCTGTATATAGTTTTAGGAAATATAGACAATTGGCCCGTATATATTTTATTATTTACGTGACTTTGTTCCTTCAGATGTGGTTGATCAGTGTTTAGAAGTCTGTAAAACATCGGTGTGGGTATTAATACTAATGAATATCTTAAAAAACCTAAAAAAAAATATAGTGAAGTAATCATTATCACAACTTGAATTTAAAATGTGGATCATGATTTTAACGATGAATCAATTTAACGATGAAAAGTGAAAAACTCATAATTGTAAAAAAAGGCATGCTAATGTAATAACAATAATTTATGATGAATATTTTACAATAACTACAATATGGTGGAACGATGCATAAAAAAAATTTGACTATGTAATTTTAACTACATTACTAATCTCAAACAAACTTAATGTTCGCAGCCTCACACATATTGTTTATAATGACAAGGATACATGGAGGCAAACTGCACAAGCGCTTTCTGGCAACTACTTAATCTAGATATACCTATGTTAATATAACTATGTATTAGTGTTTAAGAATGATTAAAATAAATTAATGAAAAAAAATGCGCCGCTGAGTTTCTTGCCAGGTTCTTCTCAAGAAGGCTGTAATTTTGCGAGCAGCTGGCAGTAGAGTCATTAAAATTCATGAGTGCCTGTTTTAAGCCCGTGTGTATAAACGATTTTGATTTGATTTTGATTTTGAATATAAAGACTAGTTGCGTTGGTGCTGGAAACATTAACATCACACACACACACAATCACATCCATTACTCGGATGTTTCAACAATCACCCTGTATATTGTCTATTTAAGTGCGTACTTTTTATATCTGTTGGCAGGGTTATGGCAAGCAGTAAAAAGTTTTTATTGATTGTTGCCGTTAGAAGGAAGTCGGGAACTTATTTGTTGTATGTATGATGTATGGTTTGTATGACTGTTTGTGCTTGTGTTGGTGAAGCGGATCAATGTATGGATAGTATGATTTACCATGTATTTTTACAAGCTTTTATTTAGTTTCACCTGTTCCATTGTCTATCTGTCGGTCTGTAATCAAATCTTACAAGCTAAATTAGACCCACCTCCCAATGTCCAATTGGGCTCAAATTTGGTGTGCTTACATATCTTCGGTGACAATATAATGATATGGTAACATTGAGCTGGTCTGATGATGGAGACGGAAGAAGACCATGGAAATTAAGAACTAAAAAATATAGACCCATCGAATTTGGGCTCGTTTGATTCGTCTTGACAAGTTCTCGGGTTATTTTAAGACTTGTTCCTGCTAAAAGAGTGTGTTGCCGGTATAAGTATTAGACATAATAACATTAGATGGAATACCAAAAGTCTCAGGGAGAGCAGCGCAATGCAATGTTTTAGGAACGTTGTTATTCAAAGCTCCGACTTTCTTCTAACTACCATAAAGATATAGGTATGCTTGTCCTCTCACTTATTCCCTTCACTAATTCAACGCTACAATAAAAATCATGTTTGAACCATCGATCAAACAAAGTCCAGACACAAAGGACATGGGAGTGAAGCCGAAAAAGCGGATACCATTACACTAATAGCCCATTCTTATAACAAAAACCTCCATACATAATGTTAACGATAAATCAATAATAAAAATAAACCCTTGATCATATCTTGACAATTTTTATGTGACCAGTTTGACACAATACCCTTTCTGGCTGTCTTTGAGTAATCAAGTAACATAAATGTAAAAATTATTGTTACGAATTGATAACATCCTCTTTTTTGAAGCCTTCCTTTAAACTTTTGCGAACTGCAATCATGTTTTTTATGAGAAAACCAGACAGTCTCTCGTGACCACGGCCGGTGCAACCCTGTCAAAACGTGGAGGTTAGTCAAAATAATGTTATTTTGAAAATATAAGCGCGTAACAACCCGGTTTTCTCTTAAAAATACGAAAACCATTCGTGTCAAATAAATATTAATGAGTAATTAATGATGGAGTGGTATCCGTTTTTTCGGCTTCACTCCCATGTTCCGTGCGTTGTATCTGTATTTTTACTAGATCAATGCTTTAAATAAACAAAAAACCACGTATGTGAACTAATAAATTAGAAACTGGTTTGGAACAAGCGGCGCACACAGCTGCAAACCGGACCTGGTCCGGTTGCCGCCAAAATTGGTGATAACAGATAACGAAGGAGGTGGTGCAAGGTGGAAGAGTTTGTACTTTTAACTATCGCGAACTACAATGTTTTTATTTCTAACCGACTTTGAAAAAGGAGGAGGTGCTAAATCAAAGAAATCTTTTTATGTATGTTCCTCGATTACTCGAAGACGCCTGAGATTTTTTTTTTTGCTTAAAGGATTATATATATATTTCCCTGGAATTCCTAATAAAATTTGATCAAGATCTGATGAAGAGTCGGAGATATTTGCAATTGAAGTCGGTTATTAGATTTAAACTCATATGTATTTTTAAGTATCGTGAACTACAAAATGTTTTTATTTTTATATTTTTCTCGGCATTACTGCTATCTCACTTCTGGTCTACGCCGAATTGGATGAATTTTTGTGTGTGAAATAATTTAGTGTCTAGCAAGTCTTATAAAAAGACCGGAAGCGTTTTCGGAGATGAAGTCTACCTTGTCGTCTTTTAATTAAAAAATACAGTTAAATAGAGACGTCTTTTGGAAGTCTGTTGGTTATTAATGAAAGAAAAACTATGTCATTTAGGTACCGTGACAACCGGAAATAATAACATATACTTACAAAATCACATGTGATAAAAGAAAGTGTGTAAAAATCTCATTATGTTGCGATTGTAAAACCTACGCAGCGCAGTTAAAATAAGGAGGCCGATAGTAAACGGGCAATTTGGAAAGAAAGCCATCGATTGAAACAATTTTACGAGGGAAAACGTAAATAAATCGATTGTGGGCACTGAATGGTGTCGATCTGTCGAAGTGATGACTATCTGTGGCATCAATCAAGTGTCAAACCCTGTTAAGGAGTTTTGCCGCGAAAGTGAAAAAATGGCGTTGTTGATTTTGTATAATTTTCCAAAACCTGTGATTTTTCTAGTGTTATTGTGTAATAAATAATGGTGGATTATTTTGAACTGCCCGTTAGCTAAATTAGGTGAGCGTTCGCCTTCGAAGCCCCTGCTTCGAGGGCTATCGGGTTCGATTCCGGCGGGAACACAAGTTTTCTCCCCAAGGCAAATTTGTGTTTCTGGTTCTGGTTGTGATAGTGCGTGTGATGTGAATGTTTCCGGCACCCACGACACTAGTCAAATCAAATCAAATCAAATCACTAGTCATCGAATTTAGTGTGGGGCTGTGAGTTTCAAAAGCGTTTATATATTTGTTTTGTTAATTTTTGCTATGCGAAATAAAGCGAGATCTCAGTTTGGCGCGAACAACTACTCACAATAAGTTTTTTTTTAATGATGCAGATGAAGTCGGCTTTTATTTTAAATTAAATGTTCTCTTAAGTAAGCCACCACGCTTAATGCTAAAATACAATAACAATACATAATTATGACGTCTTATTATTAATTAACGTGATACATTATGATTAATGAAGCATATCATCCTCCTCTGCTCTAAATTGTTGTGCCCAACAGGGTCACTAATGTATTGTCCTTTATTTCTACCACATATCTACATTTAGAGAATGCAATAAAGATTTGAATTTGAATTTAAATATCTAAACATGTAGGCACTCTTCTCAAAAATCATTGACTAGAATAATGGTACTCGTAAATGTGGGTCACAGGTCACAGCTATACTTAGACCTAGTAGTTTGGATGCTGGAAATATTCACGTGATGTCTCATACGATGTTTTTATTTAAAAAAAACGCTTTCACACTCAGCCCCACAATAAGTTCGATGACTTGTGTCGTGGGTGCCAGAAACATTCACATCACACATGTAATCACAACTAGAACCAGAAACACAAATTATCCTTCGGGAAAAAAAATTGGTGGTTCTAGTTTTAAAACACACAGAAGAAAATGAGTTTCCATCGGGAATCGAACCCGATTTGCGGCAGCGTAGAAAACAGATGTGAAACTATTACGCCAACGAGCAGTTTACAGCTTTCAGTGAAATTCTCGCTTAGACTAAAACACAAGGGCTACAATTTTCACGCCAGTTTAGTATGACCATTTGTAAGGGCTTACTTCATCGATCTACTAAAAAACAGATACAGCGCAATGTAAGTGAAGCCGAAAAAGCAGATATCACTGCACAAATAACACCCAATTTGTTCTTTTTAATCGAAACTAATGTTTTTCTTACAACTCATTATTTGAGATCCACTCATTCTAGGCCTAGTGTGTTTATTATTTTAGACTACATCATCACTTACCATCAAGTGATGTACTGGACAAACGCTAGCCTATCAGGAATAAAAAAAAATACATTTAACATATTATTCTTACACTGACAGCCCTACTCTTCCTTCGATGACTTATGTCGTAGTCGCCGGAAACATTCACATCACACGCAGAAACAGACACACATTTCCACTGAGGAGAAAACTTGTTCCCACCGGGTATCGAATCCGATACCCGCTATTCAGAAAGTAGACGCTCACCCAATTATTCCTACGAGCAGTTCAATCTCATCTTCAAGTTCAGTTTTAACATATTTTGAATGAGATTTGTCAAATAGTGATTCCTTACTATCAGGGCAAGTAAAACCATTAATTTTACTGTTACAGGAATAGTAGGTGGAGTAGTATCCGCTTTTCGTCTTCACTCCCATGTTCCGTGCGTTTTGTATCTATAATTTTAGTAGATCGATGGCCTACAATAAGTCGTTACGAACTTTCTCAACTCCAAATGCAGCTATGGCCATGGGTTAAACTACGATTTCCAGTACGATACAGTTTTCTTTCTTAGAATCATGAGTCATATTAGTAGAACAAACACGGGTGTGGCATAAAGTACTACAAGTAGATAGTGTTACATTTAGGTGCAATGATCAGGTTAGTTCGCAGCTTGGATAAATGCACCCGTATAAGCTTTTATGGCACAAGTGTTAAGATAAAAGTGTTTTCGTTTATATATTTGATTGCAGTAAGCTCTATCTACAGTAGAGAATAACAAAATTGGAAAAATTAAATTTAAAACATATTGTTATACAGCCGTTACCCTAGAATACTAAAAACAGTAGACTGATAAATGGCATTGCAAACGCATGAAACGATTTGAAACACATGTTGAATCTGCTCTACGCTACTTCTTGTTTTCCAATAGCTTTTAACGGTTTTATACTCACAGACCCACACATCACACACACAGTCACACCAAGAACCAAAAACACAAATTTTCCTTGGGTAGAAAACTTATTTCCACCGGCAATAGAACCCGATACCCTTACCTTACCTTCAACGACCCAGTTGGCGCAGTGGACAGGTGTCCGCCTTCTGCACCGTGGGTCCTGGGTTCAATTCCCGGCAGGAGCACAAATTCCTTCCCAAGGAATGTTTGTGCTTCTGGTTCTGGGTGTAGTGTGTTTGTGATGTGAATGTTTCCGGCACCCAAGATACAAGTATTTGAACTTAGTGTGGGGCTGTGAGTGTGACTGCGTTTGCGTTTTAGAAGGCGGACGCACACCTAACTAAGCCAACGGACTGTAATGGATAAGTGTCTAACGAGTGTTTTAAAGTTTTAAAATTCACTCGCCGCTGGCATAGAAATCACAAATTAAGTATCCCAAGTCATTCATTATCATAAACACATAAGTCTTTAATATCCATAGGTCCACCAAAGAACCGTGGGCTTAATGTGAAATGAAAACGGTTTATATCCATTTCCCTGTTATTACAGAGATTATAAAATTCTTATGTGTAGGTTATATAATTCGTATTGCGAAGTTATATGGCTCCTCCTCTGCCCACTCATTGTTTGTGACATTTCACTTTCTTGTTTGCTTTATTTAACTGCACTTTTATTGGGTTTTATAGACTTTTCTATATAAAGTGGGCTGATTTGTTTAATTTATAGCAGTGATCTGGTCTGTTACATTTAGGTGCAATGATCAGGTTAATGAATGTTGGTTTCTTTTGTTATGTATATTTTAAAATAACACAATTCCTAACCTGTCAAGAAGTGTTATTTTTAAAGGAGGGTAATGTATTTATCAGCCTATGTTTGTTCCTTTGTAGCATTCCTGAGACCAAACGCGTCAACCAATTGTGTTGAGTCTTACGTCAAACGATTTGCGATCTTGCGATACTCACTTAAGACATGACAGTAATCAAAATTCAATATGGCGACAACCAGACGCCATATTGTGTAAAATAATGAAGAAAATCGACGAACTGTATCATTGGGTTTGGTTGATTTGAAAATGTAGGCTTCTTTTATCATTTTTCATTTAAAGATCGAATTAAAGTTGGTTAGCGACCATATTCTCACTAAAATCTTTAATACGTATAATAATGCTGTGATAAAGTAAATAGCTGCCAGGTGTGCTGGCGCCCATTGTTGGATCTTTGGATATTTGTGTGCGTTCTTCCTTCACCCGTTTTGTATGCGCCATTAAGTCCGTATTTTTTTACGTCCGTGGGCATAGGATATTTTAGCTACGACATTTGGAGTTCCAATATGTGTAATGTAGGTATAGCTGACTAAAATCGAAACCAATTCAATCCGTTTCGATTTTACACTATTTGTTTTGTTACCTATGTTCTCTTTTGTTTGGTGACTAGTTGGCGAGACAGGTTTTTATTGTATAGTACTGGTGAAGCGTCTTTGCCTTTTATAATATAAATAATAAATGTAAATTATACATCTGTGAATAAATACTTCACTTTATATACCTAATATTCATATTGGCAAGAATCTTTGGATATCTGAATACATTTACAGTGTGTTGGGCTCTCTGCTGACCACTGTTAGAGATCGTTCAAGGACGACCCTAGAGATGGCGCTAGTTGTATCGAGTGACATTTTTTGCACTCGCGACTAACTTCACAGACTTAAAAAAGAGAAACTTCAGTCGTGTGTGGCACCGGATCCGTGTGGTCGACAAACCCTCCGCTATTGAATTTTGTGACGTAGAAAACTAATTAAATAATTATCATCTAATTAACCAGGACTTAAAATAAAAACTTCATCGTGTCTATTGTGATTGATTTATAGAAGAGATTAGATCTAAAGTTGACTAAGTTGGCAAACGTATGCCAAAGTTAACTTTCCCACGCTGAAAATCACACAAATTTACAACTTATATTTAAGTTATTAACGTCTGTATTTCATTGCCTTCTTCCCCTGCCTAAAGGTTTAATCAGTTTAAGCTAATGTAAGCAATCATTTAGTCTATAGATCTAGAAAGGATAATGGTAACTAAACACTTGTTAGTTAAATGTTTAGTACTGATTTAACATCATTATCTTGCAATTAACGTTAATTATATAGTAAAACTATCGTTGAACATGATTGTATATCTGACCTTTTCTTACAGAAGTGGGGACAGGAAGTTGTTCGCGATTCGGAAGAGATATGACTTATTTATAAGCTATCGGAAATTATCAGTTTAAAGGCTGAGTAAAGCTGCAAAGTATCTTTGTGGTGGCATTACAATGATGCAAAGGGCAGACGTGTGATCACAGAATAAATAATATGTACCTAGAGTGTATCATGGTAAGTGATGTCGAACCCGTTTATATGACCCGAATGAAGATCATCATGAAGGTACCCAAGCATTGCCTTATATTTTTAATTTTGCTCTTGTTTGATATCTATTGACTACTAGCTATACCTGGAATGAGTTGCAATGCCTCGTAAAGAAAATAAAGCATGTATAATGCTCCTCCACGTTTATGCTTGCCTAGTATTTACTAGGTATAATGCTTTTTCTGTAATACCATACTAAAAACAATTTTTACCTCCGACTTCTAGCGACAAAATGTTTACCTCCTTTATGTTTATGTTTGTCTAGAACCTTAACCAAATTCGAGTGACATATTCTTCCGGGCGAAAATGTATTTTTTCATACATTTAATTTCGTGAATTTTTCGATGTTTTTATTTTTATTCAGCAACTAAAACTATTTTTTAAAATTATAAAGCTTTCATTATAACATCCCCACACTCAGTTCGATGACTTGAGTTGTGGGTGCCGGAAACATTCACATCACACACACAATCACACCCAGAACTATAAACTCAAAGTTCCCTTGGGGAGAAAACATGTGTTCCTACAGGGAATCGAACCCAGTAGTTAGAAGGCGGACCCAACTAAGCCAACGGGCAGTTGGTTTGTTGACAAGTACCAGTTTCAACCTTAAAAATCTACTCGCCAATACTCGCCCTTTCCCACGCTGACCCGCATTCTCCAGTCTTCTCGAGACCATGGCCAATGCAACTTGGCCGAAACGTCGAAGTAAATAAAAATATTTTTTTAGCGCGATTAAGTTCCGAGATATTACCTAAACTATTATGTTAAACATTCAATTTATAAAGTCGAATATATCCAATTGAATGAAAACAATTAAATAGTTTGCTTTTACAACCTGTCTCTAGAATCATCTCTATAATTTCACTAGGTCTTCCTGCATCCCGACCTATAACATTACCACTTAACCAACGGCTGGAGCATTCTAGTTTTGCAAGCAAGGGAACATGCGAACAACGTGAACTTTAGAACAAACGGGGTGACAGACTTACAGCTTGTACATTAGAAATGCGGTTTACTACAACAAAATAACTAAATAAACATACAATTTATAGGTACGTGTATGAAGCGAGTTGACTGCCGCCTCGGCTTCGCACTGGAGGACGAATATCAACTGAGGAATGATTGGAATGCTACTTGGAAAGTTTTCCTCGTTGTCAGTTCACAATAAATTACTATTATACAAGCAAACTCATACCTATGTGTATATATATATATATATATATATCTGACGACCCAGTTGGCGCAGTGGACAGGTGTCCGCCCTCTGCGCCGTGGGTCCTGGGTTCGATTCCCGGCAGGAGCAGAAATTCGTTCCCAATGGATATTTGTGCTTCTGGTTCTGTGAGTAATGTGAGTGTTTCCGGCACCCACGATACAAGTCTTTAAACTTAGTGTGGGGCTGTGAGTGTGAATGCATACATATTGCTTTACGCATATATATATAATGCTTAGAAGGCGAACGCTCACCCAACTAAGCCAACGGGCAGTTCCGAAAAGTGTGATACTGCCCCAGGCGGATATAGCAAAATAATCCTACCAACAAAATAAAGACCAAACAAAGCAATATCTACACGATGCAATGATTTTTATTTAGTTTTACCACTCCTGTTGTCTATCTATCTGTCGATTTGTAATCAAATCTTGCAAACTAAATTAGACCCACTTCCCGATGTCCGATGGACTCAAATTTGGTGTACTTATGTATCTTCATTGACAATGCAATGATATGGTACCATGGTCTAATAGGAACTTAGGAACTAAATAAGATAAACCCATTGAGTTTGGACTCATTTGATTCGTCTTGACAAGTTCTCTGGTTATATTTTTTACTCCTTCTTGGGGTTTCGTACCCAAGGGGTAAAACGGGACCCTATTACTAAGACTCTGCTATCTGTCCGTCTGTCTGTCCGTCTGTCACCAGGCTGTATCTCATGAACCGTGATACTTAGTTAAAATTTTCTCAAATGATGTATTTCTGTTGCTGCTATAACAACAAATACAAAAAAATTTAATAAAATTAATATTTAAGGGAGCTCCCATACAACAAACGTGATTTTTTTGTTCGATGTTGATAGCGGCAACGGGTAGACGCTTGAAATATTCACAGAATATTTAGTTTTATATTCACTTTTAAATTAAATAATTGAATTAAAATAAAACAAATATTACAGGGGGGCACCCCTGTAATTTATATTTGTTTTATTTTAATTCAATTATTACCCATACAACATGTTTTTTTTGCTGTTTTTATAGATAATGGTACGGAACCCTTCGTGCGCGAGTCCGATTCGCATTTGGCCGGTTTTTTATTTACAACTAGTAAAAGTTTGATTTACATTTTTTTTTTAATATTACTTGTTTTTTATTTTATTCTTATTAATTCTGCACCGAATAATACAGTGCTTTGAGTAATCTTCCAACTATGTGCAAATGAAATGTTCACGCCTCGAATAGTTTAGTTGGTCAAACAATTGTTGCAACGAAGATTGTTTGATTTATTTTGTCGTGAGCTGAAGTTCAAATGTCAATAGTGTTTGCTAAGAGATGTAAATTCGAAATATTTTACAGATGATATTGAACATTCATCATTTTCAGGCTAGGCAAAATTTTGGCTCAACGTATTAGCATTGGAATTCAGAGAGAGGCAATGCAGTCAGCATGACGGAAACGCTACCCACTGGGCTTAAGCACTTGAGTAACCCATAAACTCGGTGCCTTGAAGGTAACCTAGGTCTTTGCTGTATAAATAATAATAAACGCATTCACACTCACAGCCCCACACTAAGTTCGACGACTTGTGTCGTGGGTGCCGGAAACATTCACATCACACACACAATCACAACCAGAACTAGAAACACAAATTTTCCATGGGGAGAAAACTTGTGTTCTCGCCGGGAATCGAACCCGACCTGCTTAGAAGGCGAACGCCACCCAACTAAGCCAACGGGCAGTTCCATGTATAGATCTAATGTAAATAAAAAATGATATTTTTTTTGCGGTTCGTATAAATAGTCTAAGGAAATATTGCAATTGGCCCGTAGATAAAAGCTATAAATAATTATCCTGTAAAGCTAAATTGTAGTTAAATGTATTATTTCACGCCACTAATCCACCGTTTAGTTTTTTTTTTCAAAGACCTATCTAAGGACACGTGGGTTTTTAAGACAAATTTAAAGATACCTCAACTGTCGAAATCCATCCAGCCGTTTTGAAAATACGAAGTAATAAAGAAATTTACAAATATAATAATATTATACATAAGTACAAAAATACAAGATTCGGTTTGTTTAGGTTATATCTCGGGACTTCATCGATTTAAAATCTATTTATATTTACCTCGATGATGATGATGATGATGAGGCCAAGTTGCATTGCCCATGGTCTCGAGAAGACTAGTTCTAGAATACAAGATACACGCGAAAAACACAATCCTTCCTTGGCCATCGGGTAAAAAAAGAGCTTAAGCTCTCTAGTGTAAACACACAATTCAACATAACTAGCGATCCGCTTCGGCTTCGCCCGGGTGTGATAAATGAAGAACCGCTCGACCGATTTTGTGCAAACTTCACATAAACCATCTACTAAATAGTCTGAACAAAGCCTAAACATTTGGTTTGGATAGGTGAGCCCGTTCTTGAGTTATAAAATTACAACGAAAAGTGGCATTGATTTATATATATAGATAGATAGATACATTACTCCTGTAGATAAATACGCAAATTTATAAACTCTGTAGATAACAAATTCAAAGATTTATGTGACTTATATATCTTATTGTATCTCAGAATAACCGCCATAAACTACGTGAGAACGTGTAAATAGAAAGTATAGGAATACTGTGGGAAGGGACAACTGAAGTTTATTGAATTTGTGATTAATTAAACTCCTTAAGTCGTAATTCAACGGTTTTACGACTTGTCTACCCGACGACGTCGAAGCAGAATATAGGGTTATGATTTTAGCACAGTATGTATTATATATTCGTTTGTTTCTTCATATTAAACAATTTGGGGGAAATAAAATCACCTTGTCTTACTCCTCGATGCAAAATAATAGGTTTAGACTGGTGGTTCTGGACTTGGACGGTCATGGTGGCTTCGTTATACAGACATTTCAGCACCTGGATATATCGCCAATCGACTTGGCACCGTTGCAAAGACTCCAAAACAGACCAGGTTTCGATGAAGTCAAAGGCCTTTTCATAGTCCACAAATGCTAAGCACAGGGGCTGATTATACTCTTCGGTCTTCTGTGTAATCTGCCGCATAGTGTGGATGTGGTCTATAGTTCCGTAGCCTGCTCGATAAAAGTTTACACATTGATAGTTCTAGTGCAGGGGTCGGCAACCTGCGGCTCGCGAGCCACATGCGGCTCTTTGGATGTGAAGCTGCGGCTCTTTAGTATACGCAAATATTATTTATATTAAAAAAAAAGTTCTGAATCGGTTAACGAGGATTAGGTGCCATTTCTATCGAACCATTAACAAGCCTCCAAAGGTAGCGAAAAAGTACATTTATACAGTTGAAACAAGTAAATTATGGGATGATTAGGTAGGTATAACGCGTGCATAGCGTTTTCAATACGATACTCATAGTACAGTAGGTATTATTGTTGGCAAGAAAAAAAGGCTCGATAAAACTTTGAAATTTTGTAAATTGTAATTTTTGACTCTTCCGACTCAAAAGGTTGCCGACCCCTGTTCTAGTGGCTTTGTGAACTGAACACCTCGCGTGCAGTACATGGACTCGTCAAACATATTCATTGATTGAATAGGAAAATCACGTACTAAACTATTTTAAAGGCAGGAACATCCGAAACAAAACTTAGTTTTACTTTTGGTACGCTAAATGACATGCTATGGAGGGATACAGAGACATACATTACGATGTATGTCTGTCTCTCTCCATAGCATGTCAAAAGTGCTATAAAAACAGAAATCTGTTCTGAATCTCCAACAACGTAACCCGATAGAAGCCAAACTAGTGAAACTGTGAACATTATCACCTATAAACATACTGATAGCAGGTGATTTCAATCCACACATTGAATTGCCTTCGGGATGGGGCGTAACCAACCAGTTAAATTAATTCGAGATCTAGGACCGCCTGAGGACAGCACTATCACATAGGTAATACTGATAACGCTTTCACTCGCTAAAGCCGTACGGGGACTTGTGCATGGATGGAGCGATTTGCGACGACCCAGTTGACGCAGTGGACAGGTTTCCGCCCTCTGCGCCGTGGGGCCTGGGTTCGATTCCTGGCTGGAGCACAAATTCCTTCCCAAGGGATATTTGTGCTTCTGGTTCTGGGTGTGATGTGAATGTTTCCGGCACCCACGATACAAGTCTTTAAACTTAGTGTGTCTGTGTGAGTGAATGCGTTTGTTAATAAAAAAGATGTAGGAATCACTGCCCGTTGGCTTAGTCAGGGGCGCGTTCGCCTTCTGAGCAGGGGTATTGGGTTCGATTCCTGGTGGGAACACCAGTTTTCTCCCCAAGGAAAATTTGTGTTTCTCGTTCTAGTTGTGATGGAAATGTTTTCGGCACCCACGACACAAGTCATCGAACTAAGTGTATGCTGTGAGTGTGAAAACGTTTATGTTTAATGTTTATCAATGTTAAAATTATAACATCTAATCGTGACTACTCCTACTCAAGTGTGTAAACAACATTAAACCTAGGAGGGCGATGTAAAAAAAATGAAATTGTCAACCTAGGTATGTAGGTCATCAGATGTCACATAGAAGCTATCATTAAAGTTGATGACTCTAATGACCTACATAGGTATACTTAGGTAATATAAGTATATTAATAGGTATAATTAACGAAAAGTGTAAATAAAAAAGTAAGTTCACATTTTCAACTGACTCAAAAAAGAAGGCTCTCAATTCGACTGTATGTTTTTTTTTGTATGTATGTTACGCGATAATTCCCTCAATTTTAATGTTTTTTTTGTAAGTTGTTCAGAGGTGGTCCCATATACATTTTTTTTAATTCGATCCAGCTAAAACCGAAATATAACGGCTTTTACGGACTTCACAAAAAGGAGGAGGTATTCAAGTCGACTGTATTTTTTTTTTATGTTATATAACTTTGTTCCACGTGAAACGATTATAATATATTTTTTTCTATTTGATATATGTTGCTTTCCAATTGGTCCCATTTAAATTTGATCAAGATCTGATCAGTAGTTTTAAGTAATTGTCAATAATGCGTGTTTACTAGTTGAATTTGATCAAGGTTCCAAAGATAAAGCGGCGTAGTCGGTTTTTTTAAGCTTTGCTTGCGTTTAATTATTTTATAATTAAACAACATTAAATTCTTACAATGTTAAAATGTGTTACTTGTCAAAACTAAACTATGCTTAGCTTACTCTATGTTCGGCTCATGCAACGTGTCTGCTATTGAACATTCTAGTTGACCACAAAGTGTGCTCCAAATAGATCCAATACGCAAGGAAATTGATCCGGGTAACGCCAAACTACCAACGGAGTTTCACAAACCTATTGGCCTTAAAATATATACCTATTAAGAATATTAATATATATTGCATACAACATTTATTTTTTGTGCCCGATAGGCAAGCATATCGCCACAATCTCACCTGATGGAAAGTGATGATGCTGCCGAAGTTGTAGCATGCTTGCCTAGAAGGTACTTATTCACTCATGACTTGAAGACTCCCAGATTATACCGTTCGGAGAACAAAAGAGTAATTTTGTAAATCGGTCCACAATGAGAAATCGGTAAACATAAATATAAGAATAAAAAAAATACATACAGTCTAACATAGAACCTCCTGCTTTTTTGAAGTCGGTTAAATAGTTCCTTTTCGCAGTACTTTACTTGATGACTGTTATCAAGTCCTCGAATATTTGCTCGCGATTCGTCAGGTGGTTCCGCTTTCTACAATGCCTGAGGTTTATTGAAATTGCAGGTTTGCAAATGACCTGTTTATCGAATTGCAGGTTTATCCAAATTACAGGTTTGTTTTGACCTGTTTGGAATTGTAGTTACTGTATTGCAGTTTATTAACAAGTGGCTTGTTACTTACCTCGTTAGTGGGTGAGCTGCCTACACAGTTAGTAAAAAGTCGTTTGACAAACTTATAACATGTACTAGAGAGTAGAGTCGAGAGAATAGTAGAGTAATTAACTTTCATGAGTGCCTCTTTGAAGCACATGTGAATAAACGATTTTGATTTTGACTACTTTTGTAAAGAGCCAAATCGCCAATTGTAACGTAGGTACCTATTGGTGATTTGTCTCTTTACAAAACTAGTACTTGATAGTCTGTTGAAAAAAATCTGAAAAATTTAGGATATAATTGCAAAATATCGTATTTTTAGGGAGCCCCCCCTTTAAGCGACATAACAAACAATGGAGGAAATATTAAACAATGTGATCAAGAGTAAACAGGTACCTTCTAGGCAAGCATGTCCCATCTGCGGCCGCATCGTCACTTTCCATCAGGTGAGATAGTGGTCAAATGCTTGCCTATCCGGAATATTAAAAAAAGTGCTACACGCGCTTGGCGTAGATTGACTGGATCTCTGCCGGAAGATAATAATTTAGACAAATTGTTCAACTCGAGGTTTAGAAGGATCAGTGATAATATACAAATTACTCGACTGTTCTGTAGTTCTTCTGTTATTTCGTGGGAGTTTTATAAGGCCTATTAAAATTCCAACTGCCCGTTGGCTTAGTTGGGTAAGCGTTCGCCTTCTAAGCAGAGGTATCGGTTCGATACCTGGCGGAAACACAAGTTTTTTCCCCAAGGAAAATTTGTGTTCCTGGTTTTGTGGTTATTGTGTTGTGTGACACAAGTCATCGAACTTACTGTGGGGCTGTGAGTGTGAAAGCGTTTATTTAAATTGAAAAGTTCTTCCATCACAGAACACTGGTAAATGCTTTAGATACGTATGTCCAGATTATTTGACTCAGTAAAATTAGCGCAGTGGGCCTTGGAGACTTCTCAGTGGCGGAGAATCCTCCTCCCTCTGCGCCGTGGGACCTGAGATCTATTCCCGGCGGGAACACAAGTTTTCTCCTGAAGGAAAATATGTGTTTTTGGTTTTGGTTAATTGTGTGTGATGTGAATGTTTCCGGCACTGTCCTACAAGTAATCGAACTTAGTCTAAACCTAAGCATCCTTTCCTCCTAGCATCGTGAGGCAGTGAGTGTGAAAAATTTTTTTATTTTTCCAATATTGCAAAAATGTGTGTCCGGAAGTTATACAATGCAAGCATATAACCAATACTGTAATTGTAAAACCACGTTTATGCATTTATTGAATCACATCCAGTGGTCGTTATTGGTTATGATGAGCTAAATTCCAAGATTTTTAGCATGAATGGTAACTTGATATCTTGTATTTTCTTTTGTTAATCTGCTTCCTGTTTCTTGTTACGTAATATGGTTATTAGTGACTCTGTGAGCTAAAGACATCGGGTATTTTTCGAAATAGCTGAAATAGCTTTTTTTTTACACACACAAACATTCGCAATTATAAAATTATAGTAGGATTTCTTGAAATTAATGTAATAGTAATAATAATACCTAATTAAACGCAAGCAAAGCTCAAAAAAACCGACTGCACCACTTTATCTTCGGAACTTTGATCAGATTAGATGTACTAAACACGCATTATTGACGATATTTTAACTACTGATCAGATCTTCATCAAATTTAAATGGGACCAATTGGAAAGTAACATCTTTAAAACAAAAAAAAAAACAATTTCTTAGTCGGTTCTCGTAGAGGGTAGATATGAGGTAACATACAAAAAAAAAAGACAGTCGACTTGAGTACCTCCTCCTTTTTTGTGAAGTCGGTACGAAATAATAGTTTCTATGATTATATTAAACCGAATATTATAATGACAAAATTAATAAACACAATTACTTACAGTTATATAATCATTGTCTGGTTTTTGTTTATTTACTTACCATTTGTGAACAAAACCGTCCTCCCTTCTAAGTTTTACTATGCCCTACGGGGCATATAAAGAACTCTACTTTTATTTATTTATACTTTATTGCACAACAAAAACAATGTACAATTGGAGGACTGAATGCCATTTTCTACCAGTCATCCAGCAATTTCTTTTATTTTTTTTTTATTTGTGACAGGCTAGTGTTTGACCACTATCTCACCTGATGGTAAGTGACGATGTGATCGAAGCTGGTAAACACACTAGACCTGGAATACGCAGGCTCTCAAGGATAACTGCCGGAACACCGTATTTGGCTTGGCGGCAGACTTTCACCACGTGTAGGGAGTCAGACTTAAGGGGTATCCTCCTACGGACGTGGGTGACTCAGCCCCCAAAACTAATGTTAAGAAAAGCAATGGTAGGAACAAAAGTAAAGCGTGCATCAGAACAGTGTATTGTCCATACAAAGCGCCCGAGGCGGGCGGCCCGGGCGCTGTAAAGATAAAATGTATGGCGCCTAAGCTGTTTCTTACTATTAAAGATTGCAATAAATTAATATGAATAACAATACAGAATAATACAGATATACAAGACTTATCTTGTATTGCAGTTCTTCGAGAATTTGTGAAATTTGCCTACAATATCGTTTGTAACGATTACCATGTGAGTGCGAATGCGTTGATTTACGTAAATGTGTGTTTTTAGGTCATTTTATAAACGTTTATTGTATGTAAATTATTGCGTAACAAATTGCCTTGAAGAGTTAATCTGAAAGTAACCACAGAATATATAATAGTGCTAAACGGTTGGTTCTAAGGCTTCTTTGCATACGTTTAGAAGTAGGTACAGTGGTGACTGTTATTGGCACAATCTGTTATTAGTCAGTTTAAGCTATAGTCAGTTCAAATTCAAAATTATGTTTTGGAACTGCCCCTTGGCTTAGCCGTGTGCGAGTTCGCCTTGTAAACAGCGAGTATCGGGATCATTCCCGGTGTAAGCAAGAGTTTTCTCCTCAAGGGAAATTTGTGTTTCTGGTTCTAAGTGTATGAGTGATGTGATGGTTTCTGGCACCCACGACTCTAGTCAAAAAGCACCAGAAAGCGTTTTGCTGTTATATAATAAACTATAATGTGATTCTTGAACGTCTCTCTAAAATCAGTAACTTGTAGAGATTCATATTTCACGTATATTATTTTAGTTTTATTTTTCTGGTCCTACTGCGAGCAATGATGGCAAACAATTATTTGTTATTTAGTCTGGTATCACAGCTAATTTTATTAGAAAGACCTGAGGCAAAATGCGAATGACTTGCTTATGTCCTCTTTTAATAGCATAAAGAAAAAAACATAATTGGTAATTCTGATAAAACAGTAATTACAATTCTACAACTTCAATTATCACTTTTTAAAACTTTCATTCTTCGAACAAATCGATAATGTAACGATAATGCATATGTGAGAAGATTCAGAAAACGTACCAAATATTACATAAAAGCTATTAAAACATTATTTAATTACGTAACAATCGTAAGGAACTAAATACGCTATATAAGCGTTTATTAAAATGTAACACTTTCGAAAATTTTGCATACAACACCGTTTACTTCCGTTATGCATTTATGGCCTTGTAAAACTGTTTTGAATAATAATTACTGCACATTCAGTTACAATATGTTCTGTACATTTCGGAGAGCATGCAACGGAATTACACAATCTAATTCCCCCATCCCAGGGGTCGGGAACCTGCGGCTCGCGAGCCACACGCGGCTCTTTGGATGTGAAGCTGCGGCTCTTTAGTTCCATACGCAAATATTATTTATTTAAAAAAATATTTTGAATCGATTAACGAGGATTAGACATTATTTCTATCGAGCTATTAACAATCCTTCAAAGGTAGCAAAAAAGTACATTTATACTGTTGAACAAGTAAATTATGGGATGATTAGGTAGTATAACGCGTGCATAGCGTTTTCTATACGATACTCATAGTACAGCAGGTATTGTTATTGACATTAAGCAAAGACTCTGGCTAATTGATCTGTGGCATTAAGGATCTTTGTTGGCAAGAAAAAAATTTGTGGCTCTTTAAAACTATGAAATTTTGTAAATTGTCATTTTTGGCTCTTCCGACTCAAAAGGTTACCGACCCCTGCCCCATCCCCATTCTATTATCGGACATCGAGACAGACTCTTAAGCGACACCGCTATACAGTAGACATTTAAAAAATGCGGACGAATCGTTTTTCTTCCAAATTCATTATGCGGACCGCTTGCTAAGCACTCCTTACCTGAGTCTGTGTTTCCTTATAAATACAATATGGGAGTCTTTAAGTCTCGAGTGAATAGGCATCTTCTAGGCAAACGTGTTCCATCGTCGACCGCGTTGTCGCTTACCATCAGGTGAGATAGTGGTCAAACGTTTGCATTGTTACCATCAAGCTGATGCAATCATGGACCCAAGATAATTTATGGGGCTCACTGCCAAATGCCCAACTTACCACCAAAAAGCTGGGCGATAAACAAAGGACAAAGGTGATACGGTACTTCACTCCGGAACAACTGCCCGACCTGTACCAAGCGCAAGTGCGTTTATGTATGGACCAGTAGACTAATGTTTAACTTCAGAGCTTAGAGCATCGCATGGTGACGATTTTTATTGAATACATTTCGGAGAATGTGCAACGGAATTACAAAATCTAATGTCCCCATCACCATTCTATTATCGGACATCGAGACAGAATCCTAAGCGCCACCGCTATATGATACACATTCCACAAATGCGGACGAAGCGTTTTGCTTCCGATATTATAAATGCGAAAGTTTGTGTGTAAATGTGTTGAACGTAGGTAGAAAACATAGGCTACTTTTAACGCAGGCGAAGCCGCGGGACAAGGCTAGTTTGGGAAATACTCTAAGGTTTGCTCATTATTGCAAAGCGGCTGAATGATTGTGGTGTCGAGTGTACCCCAAGCGGACTCAGCGAAAAAGTCTTACCACAAGAAAAGTAGTGGCCACTATGCTAGTGATCCAATGCGTGCCAATCACGCAAAATAAATGCGAATCTTTATTAACCTTCGGCATACAAGGTGAAAAAAAATCCTCACTCATACAACGTGGGGTTAAATTAACCCAACAAGAGATTGTCTCTACTTTGTGTGTGCACCAAGCACAATAAGTTTAAATGAGTTTTTTTTTATAAATACATCACTAAGTTAATGAATAAAATACAAAAATGTATCAAATTAAACATTTATTATAAAAAACTTAAAAATCACATACTCCCTCCGTGAATTCAACAATATGTTATTAAGTCAAAATAAAAAATTAACAAAAATATTTCTTAAAATTAACACAATTATTTTACTTATTTAATAAAACTAGATAGATTTGGCTTTATAAAAATAACCAAAATTAGCACTGTATGGCTATTGTAGAGAGATCATTCGTTATCCAAATCAGTATAATTCTGACAAATCAAATTCGCATGTTCCTTACATATCGCGGCACTACATTTGAAACATCCTGCCATCTTTTCCGAGATAAAATGGTTGAGGTGTTGATATTATATTATATAAATATGGTTCAAAGTTTATTTCAGCATCTTCCACATCGGTATCACTGTGAGCTTCAGAAGCCTCGCTGATATGATCTGCTTCGTCGTCACTACTAGGAAGAAAGTTTTCATCGTCTGACGAAGTTTCATTTTCTTCCAATAAGGCCGCCGCAATACGATCATCCTGTAGGTTGTGAGACATATTCACTATCTGTGCCTATAATAAAAATAAAAAAGTATAAATAATACACGAATTGTAAGTGAAAATAACGAAAAAACACAGAAGTAGGCACAATTTTTTTTACCACGTCCCATACAACGTGGGGTTAAAATTGCCCGGGAACCACTTTGCGTGCGTGCTCACACGACGCCGGCGCGCGCATTACTGTTCCAACGCTGTGATTCGACGCGACAATATTTAAACTCCAGCTACTAAAAAAGTCAAGTTATTTGATTGCGTTTTAATACAAAATCAACGCAATTTAAAAGTGTTGGGGTTAAAATAACCCCACCTTGTATGCCGAAGGTTAAGAAGAATAGGAATGCAAAAACTGCATATTTCCATCATACAAAACCAGTTACAGCGAGTGTTTATAAATATGTGAGGCGGTGCGGAAACATGAATCATACCGAGGAAGCCTCGCGGTCACCACGCTTGGTTGCAACACGCGAGCCACTCCAACGAAGATTATAGCTTTTTGTACCCGGTGTGGAGATTTGTAGTAGAGAAATAAATAGAAAAGCGTCTCGAAAAAGATACTGATGATTTGAATAATACTAAGGCGACTAAAGATGTCTCCTGCAATGCGTAACTTGTAACTATTTTACTTGGCATTCATAACAAAACCAGATAGGTACATAAAAATATTCGTCGGAATCTGTATGCTATGGGAAATGACTCCTTCCTATAATAATATTTATATTGAACTAGCCTTGTCCCGCGGCTTCGCCCGCTATTATCAATTTAAAAGGCCTATGTGTTAGTCCTAGGTATAAGCTATGTACATTCCAAATTTCATCCAAATCCGTGCAGCCGTTAAAGCGTGAAGAGGGAACAAACATACTTACACACACACTTACACACAAACTTTCGGATTTATAATATTAGTAGGATGAAGTATGAAACCGTAAGCAAATCACAACAATTATTTGTTTCGAGATTATTTTCAATTTTTCGTAATTTTATGTCAGAACCGTTTGAAAGTCATTTCATTTGTATATTTACAAAGGACAAATTATTTGGGACTCAAAATAGGAGATACTGATGTTGGAAACGTAAAAAATTAAAAAAAAAATCAGCCAATTGATTTTATTTCTATAGCATTAGCTACGCTAGGCAGAACTACAAGGAAATTTCGTCGCTTTAGGCAGGGCTTGATTAGCTCAGCGATTAGAGTAATAGGGCATGTCACCCTATGGCCGCGGGTTCAATCCCCGCCTCAAGCGATAATTTTTCCTTTCTAAATTTACTACTTTAAATTTCAGCTATTTAGTAAAATACGAATAAATTTTTTGATAGATAGGCAAGAATTTAACCACTATCCCACCTGATGGAAAGTAACGATGCAGCCGAAGATAGAACATGCTTGCCTAGAAGGTACTTATTCACTCTAGACTTGAATACACCAAGAACCAAGACGCAGGCAATGAGTTCCACTCCTTCGCTGTACGGATGATAAACGAGGTAAATGATGATGAGGTCCTCAGCTCGCAGAGACAATAAAAAATAGTTAGTTAAAAGCCTTAATATTTATCTAAAATTGATGATGAGGTCCTCAGCACAGAGCCAATAGTAAAATAATTGGTTAAAGCTCTTAAAACTTACCGAAGATGGTGTTTAGTGATGATAATTTTTAATTGCCATCATATTTTATATCATCTATTAACTATGATTATCAAACACATAATAAAACTTTTATTTATACGTCAGGTCGTTAGGTATAATGAAGGCATGATGAATGATCGTACTTCATACTTTATAGATATTTAGAAAGCAAGCCGGAAGTCGCAAATGCCACCATCAAAGAAGCTGCATCAATCAAATTGTTTCATTATTCCGATTATTTAATTCCTATAGTTTATGATACCTGAGCAGTTGTCTGATCCAGTTGGCGCAGTGGACAGGTCTCCGCCCTCTGCGCCGTGGGTCCCGGGTTCGATTCCCGGCAGGAGCACAAATTCCTTCCCAAGATATTTGTGCTTCTGGTTCCAGGTGTATTTGTGTGTGTGACGTAAATGTTTCCGGCACCCACGATACAAGTCTTTGAACTTAGTGTGGGGCTGTGTGAATGCGTTCGTTTGTTTGAGCCATAAGAATTAATAATACGGAGATAATATTTAAATATTATAATTGCTGTGGAAGAAGTACGTATTATATCGTTTGTTTTATGTTAGATACGTAAGCATTTGACCACTATCTCACTTGTTTTAAAGTGCATTAATCTTTTTTTTATCTTTATTGTATTTTAATTTATAAATAATTAAACTTTGTTAAACACTGCTTCGGCCACGTTAATTAAGTTAGTAGTAAAAAGTAACCTACGTTTTCTTAATCCTGGGCTATGCGTATTTCAAATTGCATCCAAATCAGTTTAGCTGTGCAAAATTTTGCATTTATAAAAAATAATGTGATTTACATTATTTTTATCCTAAATCTACAATATTTTTTGAAAAATTTTATTTTTTTCTGAAAAATAAAATGTCTCCTTATTTTTTAATGGTATATTTAGTTCTGATATGTTATGTAAACAAATAAATAAAACTATAAGTTTCTTATCTTTTTGTCTTTTGTTGCAGGTAATTTCCATTGCTATTCCATTTTTCGCCCTAAGCCAATGTGCGGTCGCTTCGGAAATTAATTAGTAAGTATATTGCACAAGTAATTACAATGATGGGAATGTCATTCATATATTTTATTTTGTTTACTTTTTTTATTCATATATTATTTTAAGTTGTCGTGATATTTTCTACAAGTGATTATAATAACATCATCGGTCCTTACAAAGCGCCTTTGTATTATCAAAATCCATTATAATATTCCAATAAAAAAAATATTATTCATTTTTTTATGATTATTCCAATAAACAAGTTTTTAAACAAAAAAAAAACAAAAAATTTCCAATATATCCATTTTATCAAGGCGTAGATATACCAACTAATTAACTTTCAACTAAAATTCTTAGGCCACAATCACACTTCCTAAATTATTTTTGATCTAATCTACTACACTCTTAACTATATTCAGCCAACGAATCTGACCTACTAATCTAAAATACTAAACATTTGTAAACATGAACACCTAAACCCATTCGCAATAAAAGATAACAAATAGAATACAAAAGAACAAAGTGTGCTAACGTACGACCTTGGCTGCGCAGGCGCCGATGAGGTAACGTCACGAAGAATTGTGAACACAATTCGATAGTCAAACCCTATTATCAAAAAAATTACATCAGTCCTCCTCTTTATATGATCTAACAGTAGATTAAATATGTTTATTTAAAATAATACGGAAACATGTCACCAAATCTGGGTCAATGACTTCTCGATGTCTTGTAGGTAACTTAGTTCTTTGCTGTATATAGTTTAAGTTTAGTTTTAGGAAATAAAGGCAATTGGCCCGTAGATACCCTAGTAATTAATAAAAAAAAAGACTTCTAAGGGACTTGACATACAAAGCGGCCAGGTCGCTTTAACGCTCGCCTTTACGTGCGCCTCGGCCTTCGTTTACATCGTGAACATTGTCACCGTACAAATACGGGCGTCCTGTCTGCTCAGTATATTTTGTTACACTAGAGCTTTTTACCACTACTATACAAAACTTCGGCATTGCGGGGGCAAGCGTCGAAGGCGCGCCCGCAGTTTGGCCGCACGCCCGCGACTCCCAAGCAACATTTCGTTAGTTAGGCGCCATACATTTTATGTTGACAGCGCCCTGGCCATGCGCCTTGGGCGCTTTGTATATCAAGTCCAATACCACAAATATTGAAAAAAAAAAACACCTCGCTCGGTCAAATGCATTGTGTGACACAGATAAAAATATACCTAAAACGTTAAAGATAGTCCCAGACTGCGTGATCCATTAACCAACACCCCTTTGTTTCGTTCATCTTTGCTAGTAATACACATAAATATTCTTTTTTGTAAAGCTTCTAGTGGCTGTTATGGCAGAGCATCTCGAATCAGAAGCAGGACATCGTAAATATCTAAAACCGGTTTGGACTGTAGGAAGAAAATTAAGTATTCGGTGTTGACAAGACGCATCTCAACCGTTAAAAGCCCGCGAGGGTTTTTTCTAACTGCTACTTTACTATATTTTTTTATGTGTAACTATTTTGTAATTGGTGAATATTTACTAGACGAATGACTTCTTGAGTTTGATTTTTTTTGAAGAAAAAAATTACGTATAATAGTTTTATAAAAAAATAAAACCATAAAAAATCAAAGATGACTCGTGACTTCGAGTATCCGTCATAATATAAGTTATGCAATATGCACCTTTATGTGCAAGAGTGTAAGGGGGATAATTGGCTATGGTTAAGAAGGTTCTCGCATTGTCGTTTATCGGTCCCTTAACCAGGTAAAAAAAACGTATGAGTGAACGGGTATCTTCCAGGCAAGCATGCTCCATCTTCGACCACATCGTCACTTTCCATCAGGTGAGATAGTGGTCAAATGCTTGCCTATCGAGAATTACAAAAAAACCAGCGTCTCAGTCTTGGTGGGTTATTACCCTCAGCTCGGTTATGTAACAGAATAATCAAGAGCATAGTAAAGACGCAATCGAGATCTAGATTTGTGGTCTAATTTAATGGCTAATTGAACCGAAGTTTTAAATACGATTCGTGGTACGGTTGATAACGAAGAGGAAAAGGCTGTGGCGCAAATGGGTTAGCTAAGAGACACGTAACTATATTACAGTTAATTTGATTTTAGTAATTTTAACAATAGTCTTAGAATATACATGTAAGATTACAAAAGGGGATTAAAACAAATAATACTCAAAAATTTTGTAAACCGCTTGCATTACATTTTGCATACATTTGATTTTATGAACGTGTTTATTGAAGTTTTTGAGAATGAATCAGATCACTATAAAATGCTATGAAATGTATTCACTATTTTTTTTTTTTTTTTTTTATTCGCGATAGGCAAACTTTTGACCACTATCTCACCTGATGGTAAGCGACGATGTGGTCGACGATGGAGCAAGTTTGCCTAGAAGATACCTATTCACTCGTGACTTGAAGACTCCCATATTGTACTCATCAGGAAACACCGACTCGGGTAAGGAGTTCCATTCCTTTGCGGTTCGCACAATGAATGTGGAGGCAAAACGCTTAGTGCGCATTTGTGGAATGTCTACCATATAGCGGTGTCGCTTAGCAGTTTGTCTACTTGTCCGATGATAGAACGGGGATGGGGGAACTAGATCGTACAGTTCCTTAGCACACTCTCCGAAATGTATACTATAATTTGAAAGCAATTGAAGCTTAAGAAAACCAACTTCACCGCTCATATTTTGGTTTTGGTTTCGATAAAATGTATATAGGGCCACCTCTGAAGTATAATCTACCAAACAAAATAAAATCATCAAAACGATTCATAATTGACGGAATTATCGCGTAACATACATATAAAAACAACATACAGTCGAATTGAGAAACTCCTTTTTTGAAGTCGGTTGAAAATAGGGTACGAGGGGTATCTTTGATTAAGAGAGTAGCCCGAACGAAGCACGGATAGGCTATATCCGTCTCAGCTTGAGCAAAAATGCTTTTGTTTGTTCGTTTGTTCCCCCCGTTACAGGTCGCATTTCTATTTTAAAATTTGGTTTTAAAATTTGTCGACACAGTTTTTGGGGTTTTACGGCCATTTCGAAAAATATGCCAGGTCTTCAGCTCCCATCAGTAGTATTTTCTCCTAATTTTCCGTTTCTCCACAAATTTGTTAATTAATGATAAATAAATCCAATTATAAAAAGGTATTCCATTTGCCAACAGTCTTTTTAACGCAAAATTTGAATACATCATCAGTCTGTCATAACCCACAGCTGGGCATTGGTGCCACTTTGATTTTACCACCATCTCTTGCCAGTCACATCGGTCTGTTCTTTGCGTGCCCCCTTTCTGATTTTGTCTATTATTCTAGCCATTCATACAAATTGTGGATCGTTGCCCTCTTTCTGTAACCACGTATTGCCGCCGTCTTTCTTCCTGATGCAAACATCACAAATGCTAAATGACGTTTTGCTCATAAGCCTCCGTTGAATGCATTATTGCTTTCTCATCGTGTTGCCACAAATACCTAATTTATACCGGATCTATGTGATATGACAATGGGAAATTGGATCAAGATCAGCATCTTCGGCATTGTTTAGATGCTTCCGGTTCTCGACTTTCCGATTATAATGCCTTGATCTGTTATTGTGTTTAATTTTAAACCGACTTCAAAAAAGGAGTAGGTTCTCAATTGGATTGCATTTGTTTTTCAAAACTATTTTCTAGGTTAACTGAATTTGATTTTTTTTATTTGAAAGCTGGTGCTTCCAATGTGGTCCTATTTAAATTTGATCAAGATCTGACCAGTTCTTGAGTTATCCTCAATAATGTGTATTTAATTAATTTAATCTGATCAAGGGTTCCGAAGATAAAGCGGTGATTGTGTTGTTTTAAGCTTTGCTTGCGTATAAATTATACAGAGTAAAAAAATACTTGTGTTTTTTTAACACAGCCCCACACTAAGTTCGCAGACTTGAGCCGGAATCAAATACATCGCGTACAATTTGATTCCAACCAGTAGGTACCTACCACAAACAATGAAACATAGAAATCGTTTGGGAGAAATTTTGTGTTACCATCTGTTGTGTTAATCGTTCTCTCTTCTTTGATTAATTCAAAAAAGGAGTACTCAAGTCAACTGTTTTTTTTTTATGTGTTTCCCCCATAACTTCGTCCCACGTGAACCGATTTTGAAAAATTTTGTTTGAAAGATGTTGCTTTCCAATTGGTCCCATTTAAATTTGATCAAGATCTGACTAGTAGTTTTGAGTTATCTTCAATAATGCGTATTCTGTCTGATCAAGGTACCGAAGATAAAGCGGTGAAGTCGGTTTTTTTTGCTTTGCTTGCGTTTCATTATTTGTATTTTAATTTTGGCTTCGCAATCTTGTGCATTTAGCCAGTGTCAAGGAAAAATATATTTCAAGAGTTTTTTACACTAAAAGTAGTCTAGTCAATCACAGTCACAAGTCACAGTCAATGTGAAATAAAAGAGTCAGGTCCAGTCATAGTCAAGTCATGCCCTAGTAAAGTGATAGAAACTTTATTAGAATTTCTATTGGAGTTTTCGAACGAAGGCGAAAATCACGTTTTACATCTTTGTATGACTTGCCTACACTTATACACGTTTACTAAGTATTGACGGTTAATAATCCACCATTATTATACCTTAACACTAGATGAATCACAGATTTTGGAAAAATATACAAAATCATCTTTAATTATCATGTTTCATCTTCGGCCGCATCATCACTTTCCATCAGGTGAGATAGCGGCCAAATGCTTACCTATCTGGCATAAAAAAAGTCAACAATGCCATTTTTTCATTTTCACGGCATAACTCCTCGCCATGCCTTGGAAGGGATTTTGCCGCCATTTCGCCGTGAGAAAAACATGGCCGCCACCAATGTCGTGGTCGTCACGGGTAGTCCAATGTCCTTCGTGAATTTTTAACGCGCATCAGTTATTCAGCAGTGTTCGCCTTGACTGAATAACGGACATGGATCGATAAGAATGTAGGGAATGTACAACGTATTTTATTGTGGGTTTGTGTGAGAATATGTGTATTTATTTATAAGATGGAGGTTCGATAGATAGATAGATAACTCTTTATTGTACACCAGAAATAAAAGAAAATACATTAAAGATCTTAAAACTAACTTAGGCTAGTACAATATAATGTTAACTTAGATATAATTATGTTATAACTGCTTTTAAAATCGTAATAAAGGCGAATCAAAAAAATAGAGACGACTTTGAAATAAACTGTATAAAGAAATGTTTAGCTGAAAAAAGTCTCCGATTTTTGTCGAAGGAAAAAAGGCGGAAAAAACAAAAAAAAATTAGGTTCACTTTTAACCAAATTCAAAAAAGGTGGAGGTTCTATGTTCGACTGTTTGTATGTTCACCGTTTTCTTCCGCATTTGTGGACCGATTCTCAAAATTCTCTTTTTTTTTTACTTGAGTGTTGGTCCCATGTAAATGTTATCAAAATCGATCAACCCAAAACCAAAGTATAAGCAGTGAATTCGGTTTTTTTAAGCTTACGTTTGAATAATCGTCGATACAAATATAAATAAACTTTAACGGTTGGTAACCGACTTTAAGCCGTAATAGATCTTGAATTATAATTCGAAATGAAAAATGGCACAAAAACCTACACTTACGACAATCAACAACACTCCAGTTTACACGGTTAGCGTCTTATTTTTTTTTAATTATGCGTCTGGTTCTCGCCATTTTGTATTTTAATTACTGTTATGTCTTTAGTGACATACGCAAAATTAAGACGAATAAGAATCATCGAAATCAGCCCACGCGTATGGTCTCTGAAAAAACATACAAACATAGGCTGATAAACACAATACCCTCCTTTAAGTCGCGCAGTCGGGTAATAATAGTTACAATTTCATTTATTATTTTTGAGGAAATAAATATCCGTGTCGAGGTTACTATAGGAGGCGAAATTAGTGGGATTTTCTATGCAACTGCAAGTAGATTGTTACGTACTAAGGAAGTTTAGGATACAAAAAGTGTTTTTATTTATAGTGTGGTTCGCACATTGTAGCAGCACTAAAAAATAATCTTGTTTTGTTACAAGACTTATTATTATTAGGCTTAGCTGGAGTGTAAAAAAAACTAACTAATCTCTTGAAAAAACAATTCGAATTAATTGCGTTTGATGTTTCCGCCTACAAATGATAATGCTTGATTAATAAGAAGATATAAATCACAGTTAATTACTGAAATTAAATACAATGGTACGACTCTAAGCTCGTTATTAAATTATTAATTCTTTAATCAACGCCATAACATCACGCTTCCCTGGCACTAAAATACATTAGCTTGTTTATGTAAACATTGCCATTTTTTTTTCTCTGATAGGTATTTTTCTTCAATATTTATTGCTACCTTTTGTGTTAAATATAATTAAACGCAAGCAAAGCTTTTAAAAACCGACTTCACCGCTTTATCCTCGGAACCTTGATCAGATTTAATGTATTAAACATGCATTATTGACGATAACTGAAAAGCTAGAGATCAGATCTTGATCAATTTTATATGAGACCAATAAGAAAGCGAAATTTTTCAAACTAAAAATAAATTTTCGAAACCGGTTCACGTGGAAAGAATTTATGAGGTAACAAAAAATTAAAAAAATACAGTCGACTTGAGTACCTCCTCCTTTTTTGGGAAGTCGGTAAAATAAACCATTGGATATGCAATAGAGAAAATTTATGAGAATTAAATATGATGTTTTAAAACCTCTGTAGCTATAAAATTATTTTCTTTTTAAATTAGAAATTTTAATGAATATAAATGCATGAGAAAACGGACGCTATTGTAGACTTATTCGTCAGTTCACAAACTTTTGATGTAATTGATTGGTAAATTTTTAACTTTTCAATACACCAGTGTATTTTACGCTTTAACCTAGGATTACAAATACATTCAAGTTTAATTTTATCTTGATAATGATGACGTTATCATCGTAAACGCGAGAGAAGCCAAGGGATTCTGTTATATTTTAAATTTTCGCATATTACTCATAAATCTATAAGTTTCTTATGTATTTTTTATCGTTGTCCTAACGCGCGTGACGTCAAGCATGAGTTCCGTCTGAAAATCAGTTCGGTACAACCACCTACTTAGTTATATGCTGAGTCGGAACCTCATTCATGGCATCACGCAGCGCTATAATATTGTTTATTGTATTTTGTAAAGTTTGCTTGAGTGTTGTCATGAATAAATGTTTTTTCTTTCTATCTTTCTATAAATCTGAGGTGTTAAAAAACTAGTCATTTGACATACCTAGTTGTTTTTCTTTTAATTTTGGCTTCGCAAACTTGCGCATTTAGTCAGTGTCAAGTAATAATATATTTCGAGTGTATTTCATATTAAAAGTCCTAATCACAAGTCACAGTCAAAGTCAGGTAAAAGAGTCAATGTCCGGTAATAGTCAAGTCATGCCCTAGTAAAGTGGTGGAAACTTTACCAGAACTTCTATTGGAGTTTTGGAGCGAAGGCGAAATCACGTTTATTCAACTTTGTATGACTTGCCTACACTTATGCACGTTTATCACAGGTTTGGAAAATGATACAAAATCAGCAACGCAATTTTTTCACTTTCGCGGCAAAACTCCCATGCCTAATTTAGTATAAGCAAAGAAGCTTTAGAAAAAAAATAATCCTATTGTTTAATCTATGGTTTATGTAGTACAACCAAGACTCTGAACTTGGGCGAGTTTTTGTCTTGATCCACGCGTTTAAAACCATGCGCCACACCAAGCATATGATGATCTCTGTTTATTATATCAAGCATTCTCATTGAAAGACAATGCACTAATTAATATAATGGATTAATTAAACAAAACAAGTGCGTTTGTGCAGGTACCGCTACTCGGTCTAAAAACTCTATATTCAAATAGATTTTATGTCTCCACGCGTCCGGCGCGGCGCCGGCGCAGGGGTATCGCGTGTCTTTTGTTTGAAATCCCTGACTTGTCGACATTTGATATTGTAGAATATGTCTTGTAATGTGTCAGATATATACTATATAGAATATTCAGAAGTATATGTTAAGTAACAGTTTTTTTTAATGAAGTAGCAGTTTTTTTAATGTTGTTTATGTTATTATTTTTAAAAAATTGTGTAATTTTTTGTGTTAATCTATAATAATGGTGGATTATTAAACGTTAATACTTAGTAAACGTGCATAAGTGTAGGCAAATCATACATTGTTGAAAAACGCGATTTTTGCCTTAGCTCCAAAAGTCCAATAAAAGTTCTAGTAAAGTTTTTACCACTTTTCTAGGGCATGACTTGGCTAACACTGGATCGTGACATTTTGACTTGATTTTGACTGTATCTAGGCCTATATTCGATATGAAATACTCATTTATACTTGAAATATGTGCATCACTTGACACTGGCTAATTGCACAAAGATTGCCGAGCCAAAAAAAAACACTTCAAGAGATTTAAGAGATCATCACGCAAATGCCGGGGTTTTTAAAACCAAGCTTTTGTGTAGATTTGTTTTTATTCAAGCTTTTATTTAGTTTCTGTAATCAAATCTTGAAAGCTAATTTAGACCCACTTCCCGATTTTCGATTGGACTCAAATATGGTGTTCTTATACCTTCTTTGACAATACAATGATATGGTACCATGGAGCTGGTCTGATGATGAGCATAGGAACTTCTGAACTAAACAAGATAAACCCATCGAAATTGGGCTCGTTTGATTCTTCTCCACAAGTTCTCTGGTTATTGTACTTTTTTTTTTAATTACAAGCTTTTATTTGGTCTCACCTGTCCCGATGTTAGTCATCAAATCTTGCAAATTAAATTTGATCTACTTCTCGGTTACCGATTGAGCTGAAATTTTGCATACATGTATAAATCGCGTGACGATGCAATATTATGATGCCATGGTGCTGATCTGATGATGGAGCTGGAAGGTGGCCAAAGGAACTTCGCTGAAACGACACAACCTCATCGAGTTTGGGCTCACTTGAATCGTCTTGACGAGTAGTTTGTCTTTCAATGGTAACCAGGGTCTGATGATGCAGCTGGAAGGAAGAGAGGAACTCTGTAATGAAACGCCGCTACCCCATAATGTTTCGGCTCGTTTGATTCGTCTTGACAACTTGTTATATAACTTTTAGTCCTCTTTATTTACTTCTTATAAAAGCTTGATTTTAAAAGACTTTTTAAAGTATGACTTGTTATAAAAACTAAATAACGAATTGCTAAGCTCATTTGGTATAATTTCGATAGGTAATCTAAAAGCATCCGTGTATCTCGCTGGTGGTCCAGATCTGCTAACCACAAGTACATAAATAGGTATACTTGTATTTATCTTTCATGATTATTCTTGTTCACTAATATTTTAGTGGAGGCGCTTCGTTCTGTTTATATTTAGCTCACACATTGCGTTCAAATATATCATCATACTAATAATATTATAAATCCGAAAGTTTGTGTGTAAGTTGGTTTTCACTTGACGCTGTAACGGCACAACGGATTTGGATGAATTTTGAAATGTACATAGTTACACCTAGGATAAACACATCGGCTACTTTGTAACTTCATAAACAGGGGCAAAGCCGAGAGGAACGGCTTAATAAAAATCGAGTGCATTTGGGAAACGACATCGAATGTTCTTGTTATCGAGCAAAGCGAGATCTCGAGTTTGATTGGGTGGTACGGCGCTTTGTCTGTCTGTCCGTCCGTATGTCAGAGGCATTTGGCGTCTAAAGCATACATGCGAACAACTTTAAATTCTCAAAGAACTAAAAAATAAGTGCCCAAAGCCAAACATGGCAATTAAAATTATATAAATGCAAATACTAAAGGGTCACCCATATAAGTAACCCCACTTACATATATGGGTGACCAAAATATTTTGAATTGTTTTATGAAAGACACACTCACAGCCAGTTTGGCTGAGAGTGTTCAAAGATTTGTAACGTGGATGCCAGAAACATTTACATACAACACACACAATCACTCAGAACCATAATCACAAATGTACCTAGACAGTGAAAATTGTGCTACTGCCGGGAATCGAACCAAGACCCACGGCGTAGAGAGCAGAGACTTGCCAACTGCGCCAACTGGGACGTTACACCTACATTCTTTTCAATCGATGTAACAACTTACAATATAACCTTGAATCATTGCTGCATACCTTTCATAACTTATTATTTACTAAGCTAAGAAAGTCTTAACGCCTATAAATTATATGATTAAAATCACATTAATTTTAAACCGATTAGTTAAACTTATTTATGGAAACAGGTTTTGAATTGAGATTACGTTTATGTTTGTTCGTCGGTCTTGACACGTCCTTACTGAGAATATGTGATGACACACACATTGAGGTATGTATGGAACGTTACGTCAAATCGAGTTATACTTGACATACTGCCCGTTGGCGTAGTTGGGTGCGTGTTCGCCTTCTAAGCAAGGGTGTCGGGTTCGATTAACAATCCTACTAATATTATAAATCCGAAAGTTTGTGTGTAAGTGTGTAAGTATGTTTGTTCCCTATTCATGCTTTAACGGCTGAACGGATTTGGATGAAATTTGGAACGTACATAGATTATACCTAGGATTAACACATAGGCTACTTTTTAACTTGTTAATAGCAGGCGAAGCCGCGGGGCACGGCTAGTAGTTACATAAGTTTTCTCCTCAATGAAAATTTGTGTTCCTGGTTCTGGTTGTGATTGTGTGTGTTATGTGAATGTTTCCGGCACCCACGACACAAGTCATCGAAATTAGTGAGAGAGAGAGTGTGAAGGCGTTTATTATTATTAATTATCAAAGAAATGTACACTCAGTCTTATGTACTTATTTATTTACTTGAAATAAATAATGTATTATCTTTACTTTTCAATCGACTTCAAAAAAGGAGGTTCTCAATTCGACTGTATGTCTTTCTTTTATGTATGTATGTTACGCGATATCTCCGCCTATTATGAATCGATTTTGATAATTTTTTTGTTTGGAGAAGTAAACTTCAGAAGTGGTCCCATAAAATGTTTATCGAAATCAGTCAAGCCAAACCCGAAATAAGCCAGAAGCGATGAGGTCGGGTTTTTTAAGCTTTACTTGCGTTTCAATTATTTTAGATTGTGTACTTATATATATAAGAGCTGTTTGTTACTGGGGAATATTAATTTCTTTTTTAAATATTTTTTTTGTATATAGAGGCTTTTTTATGCTAAATATGCAAGCATTTGACCACTATCTCACCTGACGGAAAGTGATGATGCGGTCGAAGTTGTGACATGCTTGCCCAGAAGATACCTATTCACTCTTGATTGGAAGACTCCCAGATTATACACCTCAGGGAACAATGACGCAGGTAATGAGTTCCACTCCTTCGCTGTACGGATGATGAACGGCTTTTGAACTTCCAGATTATATTCGTACCCTTAACCTTTTTTTTGTTAAGGGGTTAACCTAACGGAACGGAACATTCGTTGTTCATCAGTCAAGTACACGTGAGACCGTCCGGTGTCTCGCAGACGCCGACGCCGGACGCCGTGTCCCGAAACTAGTCTCGTAACAATGCGATCAAACAACCTTAAAATTTGTAATACTTACGAATCTTTCGATCAATCAAAGGGTTAACCTCTTAACTCTTAAGATAAAAATACGTTGTATTTTAAGCCGATTAAGATTCAAAATCACATGTACGATAGTTTAAAGGAATATAAACGTATTAAACATCAAAATAATTAAGATTACATAATAAATAAGGCTAGTTATATTAAAGGCTGTCTGACCCGGACCTTAGAGGCTAAGCCTAATGATAACAAAATATATCAAGCTAATGATGATTGTAATAAGTCTCATAAATCAGAATCATTAAATATTATAGCATAATGATTATGTAACTAAAACATAATTTAATTCTTGATGATCTGAGATCAACATCATCAAAGAGTTTCTAACGACATTATATTTGAATGGAGATATACTTTCAAGTGTGTTTCGAGTATTTATCAAAATAGAATACTACATCATCATCACTGCTTCTTAATCTCTATTCGTTTTGTTAAATTTATCGCTGTTTAGAAATAGTCAACTCACATGAAGGGTTGGATAAACAAATGTAATTTTCGTTTTTTTATATAAATTTGGTTCCACATCAGTCAAAATCAATGAAAAGAGTCATGGTAAAGTCAACTGCCGTTTGTGTTTTCTTCTATTTAACTCACTCAGCTGGCTCAGCGACCCGAAGTGGGCCTTGGCCTCCGAGATAAGAGAACGCCATTGTTCTCGGTTCTGCCCAACTTCTTGCCAGTTTTGGGTTTGAAGCACTCCAAGTCTGCCTCCAGTTCGTCGATCCAACGATACCTTGGCCGGCCTATTGGTCTGCGCCCAAACGGCTTTCCCAAATAGGCATTCTTGACGTTACGATCTGCACCCATTATCTCTAGATGACCAAGCCAGCGCAGTCTATGGGCTTTTACCTTGCCTATGATGTTTGGTTCTTCTATTTAGGCCTGTTAAATATATGTTGTGAAACGGCTTATACCCGGAACACCAGCGTCACCTAGTGGAGCTCGATGGAGTTGATGTCAACTCCGCTCGAACGGCTCGAGACTTCTTCTCGCACAAGCGTCACGTGCGTTCCAACTGGAACCATCTCGCGTTCCCTTATCCTATCTACATTGTCATTATTATTAGGACTGTACTGTGTTTGCTGATTATTGAAATTAATATTCTAATCAAGTGTACCCGCCAGTTTTCTTAATACGACTTTATCCACTGACGCCCACAACAGTTAGAAGACCAGGACAGTAGCTTCATTTCTTTGATAAGCTCTATGACATGGCTTTTATTATCTAATAAATAGAATTACTGATCCTCGGGGAATGAGCAAGTGCAAATATGGTGAGTCGCTTCTGGTTACTGGGACTTTCTCTGTCACGATTACACTGTTAGCTTGCTTGGTTGACGAGTTTAGGCAGTTCCGGTGTATTAATTTTCAGACCTCCTGAGGATATGAGTTGACGACTTACAACCGGCCTGAATAATCTCTTCGAACAAAACAAACATTCTCACACAACGGTCATCTATTCAAGTACTAGCCGAACTCAAAGTTTATTAACCTTCAATGGGATTATTAGGAAATTATGATTGTGCAGTGTAACAGGCTTAAAATACTCGAATATTTTTAGATCCCTTGTCGATGGAAATGTGCCCAGAATAATAACCACGTTGAATATAATAATACATAAAACTATTTTATTGTGCTGAATAAGATATATAATTCCGGTCACTGGTTGTCTTGACCAAATATTTGACAGGACCAAAGATTCACAGTTTCTTCCCCAAACGGTACAAACATATCCTCTGTCAAGGTTGGTATATTTGCGTCATCTAACAACCATTTATTGATAAAGAGGCCTTGAGTATTGGTTTATTCATTAAAGACAGGTTCAGGTGAGCGCTACTCGTCTAGTGGATTTGCAATTCTTGAAGCGTTACTTGAAACAAGTTTGAGAACTAATTTTAAGTTTAAATTTTGTTTATTAATACTAACAGCCCCTCCCTTATTCCACAGTAGCCATATACAGAAGTTAATACAACATTAATTCTCTCTTTCAATTGAATTGCATTAGCAGCGTGGTCAGCTGTCAACGATATCGTTCGTCAGATTACGACATTGCGGTCAGCGGTGAATCATCCGGCATATTGCAAATTATGGACCATGTCACAATAAATAGATATGGCATTTCCTGCAGATGAAGAAGAATTTTACCATTTTTCCACAGTGACAACAGACAAAACTAGTTAACTGCTGGTCCTTTCATGAAAACAAAATGACATTTGAAGCATCCATA
Source organism: Lomographa bimaculata (assembly GCA_948107665.1). Lineage (NCBI taxonomy): Eukaryota > Metazoa > Arthropoda > Insecta > Lepidoptera > Geometridae > Lomographa > Lomographa bimaculata. Next base: position 6,039,756 of record OX403604.1, on the reverse strand, counting down.
ACACTTATTCGGTAGTCTTGACTATTTGCTCTACATAAAACACCAGACAAATCATACAAAGTTGAAGAACGTGATTTTCGCTATCACTCCAATATAAGTTCTAGTAAAGTCTCTTCCACAATGAACGTACATGAGTCTAGGTAAATCATACATGAGAGTAGGTAAATCGTAAATGAATGTAGACAAATCGTATTAAGTTAAAAGACGCGATTTTCGCTTTCGCTCTAAAACTCCAATAAAAGTTTCTAGTACTTTACTTGGCCATGACTTGACAATAAATGGACCATGACAGTTTTACTTGAATTGACTTTGACTAGTGATTTGATATTTTACGAAATACTCAATTATACTTAAATAATATTCATCACTTGACGCTGGGTAAATGCACAAAGAATGCAGAGCCAAAACCAAAATATAAATGTGAGCAGATTGTCAAAAAATTCGCGAGTGTTTGCCAATTTGACTCCGTTTTTGTGTTATAAATTCGCTTTTAAGATTCACTGAGGGAAACGTTTTGATGGTTTATGCATTTTTTATTGAACTTGTATAGTAGTTGTTGAACTTATTTAGTTCTGCTATTACAAAGTTATCTTCATCCATAGGTCCATTTTTCGGTGTATTTTGATGACTTATGATATGAAAAATAAAACACGGCATAGTTTTCTTCAAACTCGCTTATGAAGCTTTTTTGTTTGTTCAGGATAGGCATCGTCTGACCATTATCTTAACTGATGGAAAGCGACGATGTGGTAGACCATTATGCAAGTTTGCCTAGAAGATTCCTATTCACTCGTGACTCGAAGACTCCCATATAGTACTTATCAGGAACCACTGACTCAGGTAAGGAGTTCCATTCTTTTGCGGTTCTTACAAAGAACGTAGAAGCAAAACGCTTTGTCCGTTGTGGAATATCTACCATATAGCGGCGTCGCTTAGCAGTGAGTCTGCTTGTCCGATGATAGTTGCCATACATCATACACGCAAATTTAGCATGTCTAATGAAGTAAGGATAATCGTTTGAACGTTTTTATATCTCTAGTTTTATTACCATACCGCAGCGAATAAAAACTTAACCTCACATTAACTGGTGGAATTCCGATTGTGTGAAGTGTGATAATCGTAACGTGACTAAATGGATCCATTTTTATTTACTTTTAAAAGCAGACAAAACTTGACTGCTCTTTTCCCCCCTCACGAGATCGACTTGTCTTCTGAAGCATCATCATAACATTATTAAAACACGGTACAGACGATTCATGGCTTAGGCACTGGCAATCATTCAAGGTCATGCATTGGGAGACTAGCAGATCTTCGTACAGCAAGTGTAGATGGATATGCATGGGCAACCACAGCCGCAGCATCCTCCGCAGAAGCCTCCACAGCATCCACCACATATGCAAATTAATTTGGCGAGTACAAACAATCTCAAAAACTTAAGGGGGTCAAAAGACCTGAAAGTGAGAAAGGATTTACGGACCGACGGACAAAGTGCTGAACGACGCAAGTCAACTTAGAGATCTCGCTTCGCTCGATCAATTATGTCAGTTTATTTATAAATGTGTAGTTGGTAGCTACGTATTTTTAAACAATAAAATTATAAATTAGGACTTTGGTAATCTAGTAGGTCCCATCTAATAATAGGTAGGTGACTAAATAATTCAAAAGTACATTGATTTTTTGTTTGATATGCAACTCTTGTTAAGCCAAAAATGCAATAAAAGTTATATTCAAATTCGTTTAGTCACATAGGCCCCAAAGAGGCACCCATGAAAGTTAATTACTCTACTGCCATATTTTCAAAATTACAGCCATCTCGAGAAGAACCTGGCAAGAAACTGGGTAACCCATTTTTTTTTTCATACACTTTAATTACTAATACAGGAATTATATTAACCTAGGTATATCTATATTATGTAGTCGCCAGAGAGTGCTTGTGCAGTTTGCCTCCTATCAAAAAAGTTTATCGAAAGGTTCGTTTATCGTGTTTAAATAGAGATTGTATCGTTTTTACCTTTTAGATTCGTGGAAGGCTTCTATCACTTCCTTGAAATTCGACCTATTTGTCTTATCGGATCGACTGACTTTTCCAGAATTTGTTTAATCTTGGATTTTATTGTATCAAGGGGCTGTTATTCAAGTTGGGAACTTTTACACTCACAGCCCCACAATCCGGAGTCCTGATTGGAAATTTGTGATTCTGGTTCTGGGTGTGATTGTGTGTGATGTGAATGTTTCCGGCTCCCACGGCACAAGTCATTGAACTTGGTATGGGGCTGTGAGTAAGAAAGCGTTTATGTTTATGTATGTTATGTTTTGTGATGGTGAGTGAATTTGTTAAAAAAATAATGATTACTTTCTTAAAAATTGTTGATTTCGTCGTTTATAATGTAAAATGTATGATAGCGTTAAACAACATCCTTTTGTGGTAAAAGTGATGATCGAGGATGGTAAGCGTTTACAGGGTGTTTGTTAGAGGGTTAGCCAAACGTGGAGGACGTGTAGTTGGACCTATTTGGAGAATACAATTTCGCGTAAAAGCCGCTAGGTGTTGTTGTTTTTTTATCGTAAATTTTTGTTATTTTTTAGAAATTCCTTGGTGGCATTTAGTTTTATTTGAATTGAGTAGGAAGTCTTCCACTTGATTTTTATCTTCATTTTCCTAGAATTGCCATCTTAGACCGAATAATTTAGACATTGTATGGATGTTAAAGAGTCTTAAGTAGACCAAAAGTACATAAAAATTTGACCAGAAACATGCACGAAAATAAAATTTTAAGGCAAAATAGTAAACCTTTCGGAAAATTCGAAAAAATATCAAAATCAACGATAAAAAAAACAATAACACCTAGCGCTTTTACGCGAAAGTATTTTCCAAATAGGTCCAACTACACGTCCACCACGTTTGGCTAACCCTCTACCAAACACCCTGTATAGTCAAAAATAGTTATATTCTCAACTTATATTGCAATTCTATAACTATACGATAATAATCATTATGAAGCCTATCTAATACTGGATTTATGAATCTGTTATAATACGATAAAATTATGCAACCATGCACGACAGCGTTCAATAAAATAATACCATTGTGTAATGTCTTCTGCACACGATCAATCTTCTTTATAGCTGTTACCTAACAATTATTGACCATTTGTGTAATATTGACATTGTTACTGTATTTTTGAACTATTTATCATGCACGCACACGTGCCTGGTGTGTTTCAATTTAATTATGATTAATTGTGTTGACGCATAGTTTAGTTTTAATTTTAGACATTGATGATTGACGTGTGTAGTGGTGGTAATTGACACAAATACAATCTATTTTTTATTAGCTACTAGGTATGTTTGGGAGTGCTTCTGTTTATATCAATATTAAGTACATAGATGGCCGAGCTTTGCTCGTTTAAACGACGTTTTCTAAAAATGAAACCTAGCTAGATCGAATTATCGCCCCCGAAACCCCCTGCATACTAAATTTCATGAAAATCGTTGGAGCCGTTACCGAGATTCAGATTATATATATATATACAAGACTTGCTCGTTTAAAGGTATAAGATTAGATTACAGTGAAGAACCTTACTCTCGTAGACTTATATATAACACAGATATTTTACGAAATCAAATTTTTGGTGGTTCACCTCTTTCTACTTTATGTTTGCCTGGTACTTCACCAACAAATAATCTAAGTTAATTTTATGCTAGTTTTCGAGGATGCAACTCTAGTTTCAAATACTGTATTTAAATATTTATTTACCTAATTAAATATTAATTACCAGTAACAATACTTTCAGAGGCTTTTTTGCTGATCATACTTAAGAACTCCTGCGTGTAAGTCATGGGATATATTTTAAATGGTTGTGGAAGTCTTGAGAACTAATGTATGCAAGAAAATTTTACGAAAACAGTGGGCTGTTGAACAAACCTAGTAACTAGATAACGCAAGCAAAGCTTAAAAAACCGACTTCACCGCTTTACCTTTGTAACCTTGATCAGATTTAATGTATTAAACACGCATTATTGACTATAACTCAAAAACTAGATCTTAATCAAATTTAATCAATTTCAATGGAAGCACATGAGAACGGCAGATTTCAAATAAAAAAATAATCATCAAAATCGGCTCATAACTAAATAAGTTATTAGGTAACTTTTGAAGTCGGTTAAACGAGAACATCGTCAAAGTAGTCCACAAAATTGGCATTACTGACGATATTTCAAGAACTACTGAACAGATCTTGATTAAATTTAAATGGGACCAATTAGAAAGCAACATATTTCAAAATATAAAAAAAAATTTTAATCGGCTCACGTGAAGAGAAGTTACACCAACAACAAGGTACAAGGTAACAACTTAAAAAAAATACAGTCGACTTGAGTACCTCCTCCATTTTTGGGAAGTTGGTAAAAAAAAAAAACAAATACCTATACATCCAATTTTCGGAGATGATTTAAGTCGATTAGTTTAAAAAAAGCGAACACAATCACACCCAGAACCAGAAGCACAAATCTCCCTTGGGAAGGCAAATTGTGCTCCTGCCGCGAATCGAACCCAGGAGCCACGGCGCAGAGGGCAGATACTTGCCCACCGTGCAAACTGGGTTCGACACTCGGATTGGTGATCAAAAGTATTTTCTCATTCATTGACACATTGGTTGCTCATACTTCTTCATAGTAAGAAAGGAATTGCCGAACCTCCCACTTGTCCACCATTCCGTCGTCATACTATTACCATAAGTTACTCATTTGTAGTCAAAAGCGCATATGTACTCGGTGTACTTAACATTCGGCGGGCATCGCGCGCCGGCGACAATGCGAATTGAAGGACTATGGAATCTGCCTGGATGTAATGTTTAAGACGTGTTTCGAGGTTTTGCCGCGAAAGTGACGTCCTCAAAAAATGGCATCGTCCATTATGTATAATTTTCCAAAACCTGTGATTCTTCGATTGTTAATGTGTAATAATGGTGGATTATTAACCGTTAATACTTAGTAAACGTGCATAAGTGTAGGCAAATAATAACAAGTTGAAAAACGTGATTTTCGCCTTCGCTCCAAAACTCCAATAGAAGTTCTAGTAAAGTTTCTACCACTTTACTAGGGCATGACTTGACTATGACTGGACCTTGACTTTGGCTGTGACTTGTGACTAGGACTTTTAGTGTTCAATATACCTACTTGAAATATATTATTACTTGACACTGATTAAATGCACAAGATTGCGAAGCCAAAATTAAAAGAAAAAAGTACGTGTTTCCTAATGATTATATAATTAAGTGGGATAAGGAAACATGTTCTAAATGTTTTCTTTTAACGCTTTCACACTCACAGCCTCACACTAAGTTCGATGACTTGTGTCGTGGGTGCTGGAAACATTCACATAACAAACAAACACAAACAGAACCAGAAACACAAATTTTCCTTGGGGAGAAAACTTTTGTTCCCGCCGGGAATCGATCCCGATATCCCTGCTTAGAAGGCGAACTAACCTATTTAAGCTAACGAGCAGTTTAGTACCACAATTTAGCGAACATCAGCAGATTTGTACCATTTTCTAGAACTTGTAATTCTTTGGATGTTAATTTGTGTAATCACACTATAATATCATAAATCCGAAAGTTTGTGTGTAAGTATGTATGTTTTCTCTTCACTCTGTAACGGCTGAACGGATTTGGATAAAATTTTACGTAGCTTATACTCAGGATTAGCACAGAGACTACTTTTTAACACATATTTTCTATGACAATATTAAATCGAATAATACTATAACGAAATGTATAAACACAAATATTATATAATATTTCTTGTGTAGTATTTGTGTTTATTTCTTATCTGTCAACAAAACCTAGCAGTCCTCCTCTCTTCTAAGATTATTGCGGTGCCCCACAGGGTCTATATAGAACTGTACTCTTAAAAAAAACACCTGTATATTACTATTATTATAGATTGCAATAAATAAATGAATAATAATATGAATATGAATTAATATAAATTACTTAATTAACGCAGGCGAAGCCGCGGGGCACGGCTATATATAGGTATAACTTATTGTAATGGTTTTGAGGTTATAAAATCCTATTGAAACTGAATAAAAGAATGCCCACATACAATAATTAAAAGTCAATATAAAAATGAAAGTATCAAAAGAATACGTTTGAATACCAATAAAGATTATTTAAAGGGCGTCGCTAGAAAATATGATAAAAACATCGGCAAATTAACCTTCGCAGTGTATTTTGGACTTTTTATACGTGTAATAAGTTTGAAATTGGGATGTCTGTGAGTATAGTAGGGTCGAAGCGTGACTTGTAATGTTTACTATTATTTTGGCGTCCATCGCCGATATTCTATTAGCTCGAAGGGTCATGAAACTAATGAATGAAATGAGAAAGTAATGTTTAGGGCTTTGAGAGTCGAACAAGCTTTCGATTGCATATTTAGATGAGCAGGTGGAGTAGTGGGACAACAACTACACAACAAGATACAATTGTGCACCTTGTTGTGTAGTTGTCCCGCGGTTTGATAATATATTTTTTCAGTTGTACCGATTTTAAAACTAAAATCCCGATTTTATTTACTTACCGCCCCGAATTTTGATAAACTGGACCTGGCAGCACTAGGTAAGATAGTGGTCAATTGGGGGTTTTGCCGCGAAAGTGAAAAAATGGCGTTGTTGATTTTGTGTAATTTTCCAAAACCTGTGATTCTTCGAGTGTTAATGTGTAATAATGGTGGATTATTAACCGTTAATACTTAGTAAATGTGCATAAGTGTAGGCAAGTCATGCAAAGTTGAAAAACGTGATTTTCGCCTTCGCTCCAAAACTCCAATAGAAGTTCTAGTAAAGTTTCTACCACTTTACTAGGGCATGACTTGACTATGACTGACTACTTGACTTTGACTGTGACTTGTGACTAAGACTTTTATTATGAAGAATAGAAATTGTTAATATTTGTTTAATATTTCGACTGAAGGACTATGCATCCATGGTCATGAAATAATAATAAGAAAAAATAAAAAAAATTGTGGTCAATTGCCTGTCTTACGAGCATTGTAATGTTGACCAAGTTGGCGCAGTGGACAGGTGTCCGCCCTCTGCGCCGTGGGTCCTGGGTTCGATTCCCGGCAGGAGCACTAATTCCTTCTCAAGGGATATTTGTGCTTCTGGTTCTGGGTGTAATGTGTGTGTGATGTGAATGTTTCCGGCACCCACGATACAAGTCTTTGAACTTAGTGTGGGGCTGTGAGTGAGAATGCGTTTGTTTGTTTGTTTATAAAATAAGAGCTGTGAGTGTGTAAGCGTTTATGTTTATTATAATCACAAACAAAACCCGAAGCCTAAAAATAAATTGGGCAAAAAATTTAAATTGTTAAAAATTGTGCTCTTATCGGGAATCGAACCAAGAGCCCACGGTGCTTAAGGCAGGAGACTTGCGACTATTATTTTGACATGTGATGACTTAATGACATTATGCGAATAAACAGGTCACCGATCTTAAAATTATGTAAAAACAAGCCCCATTATTAAAACAGCAATACGTTCCCTAAAGTTAGAATTTACGAGGGGGTGGCCACCCCTTGCGTACGCTTGAATTATAGCAGCAGTTTTACTACATTTAACCCTAAACACGCGATGATATTTAAATAAGCCTGTGTATTCGTTTTATTAGTTTCGGAAGTAAGATTTAGGGAGCAGGTGGGCCGTGGATTAAGAAGGTGATTTACCTGAGAGAAGGTCTAATTAACATAAGCTTTCACAATCACAGTGCACTGGTAGTGGGCTTGAGCACTTGAGTTACCTATAAACTCGATGACTTGTAGGTAACTTGGGTCTTTGCTGTATAGATGTATATAATTTTAGTTTAGTTTTAGGAAATATAGGCAATTGGCTAGTCGATAGCTAGGCAGAAAAAAAAATCGCAGCACTACACTAAGTTTGAAGACTGATCTTGTCTTGTGTGCGGATAATCACATCCAGAATCAAAAATTTTGATCGATCGATTTTTTCATTGACTTGGCCTGACTGGGACAAGTTTAAAAAAAAAAAACTAAATAACTTAAAAATATTGCATTTCATAACTCTGTTAACTGGCTAAATGCTCATACTCGTAGATTGAGAAGCCAAATATAAAAGAAAAAACTTAAAATGCAATATACACGTCACATTTGTCAAAGTCAATTTCATTTCGCGCGATAAAATCTCATTTTCACTTTCGATATTCGAATGCATTGGATCAAAATCGCTACGGAACGTGACATGGCTTATATCGTGTCCAAATATTGCCCGCATCTATTTATCATCGTCATCTTGATATACATTTTCACTTTCGTTAATAAGTTTGTGTTGTTAATCAAGGTTTATCATGCATCTGGTGCATTGAGTGATGGAGTCAAAACATATTGATACCTCAGAGTAAAAAGAAGTAGGTGGTTATACTAGAGATCTGCGAATTGGCCTGTTTTAGTAAAAAAAAAATATTAAGATGTTTTTATCGCGGAAGTGCAAAAATGGCGTTGTGAATCTTTGTATGTAATATTAAGATTTATTTTCCAAAACTTGTTATTTTTCTATGTGTAATAATGGTGGATTGTTAACCGTTAATAGTTCGTGAACGTGCACGAGTGTAGGCAAATCATACCAAGTTGAAAGACGTGACTTTCGTTTTCGCTCCAAAACTCAAATAGAAGATCTAACAAGTCATACTTTAAAAAGTTTTTTAAAATAAAGCTTTTACAAGTTGTAAATAAAGAGGACTAAAAGTTATATAACCCGAGAACTTGTCAAGACGAATCAAACGAGCCGAAACTCGATTGGGTTACGTCGTTTCATTACGAAGTTCCTTTGGCCACCTTCCAGCTCTATCATCAGATCAGCACCATATCATCATAATATTGCATTTTCACGCGATTTATACATGTATGCAAAATTTCAGCTTAATCGGTAACCGGGAAGTGGATCAAATTAAATTTGCAAGATTTGATAACAAACATCGGGACATGAGAAACTAAATAAAAGCGTGTAATAATAAAGTACCACTCTACTGGGACTTAGCTGGCCTATGATTGGACTTGACTTTGACTGGTGACTAAAACTAGTTTTGTGAATACATAGATAAACTTAAATTACTTGCCACTGCCTAAATGCACATAATATGGAAGCCAAAATTAAAGAAAATACTAAAATTTTAATTGATGAATGATATCAAAAAAAATAAAAGAACGACGGGTTAACCGAGTTTTTATGTCGGAGCACCATTATATTTAATGACCAAAACTACTAAAAGTAATAAAATAAAAATAAAACCGACTTATATCTGTTCAACCACCGTTGTCCATGGATCCCATTACGAGCTGGGCGTGTCATCGCATTCCTGACAGGAAGAAATAGTTTTTTTTTCGTACATTCGTTTGGCTTCACAAGTGTTACTCTCTGATGATTGTCTATGAATACAGGATGTTAGAGTTAAACGGAGTGATTACATTATCTTTGGTTAGAATTGTGACGGGGAATAGATATGGATTTTTTTTTATGCCCGATAGGCAAGCTTTTGAACACAATCTCACCTGATAGAAAGTGATGATGCGGCCGAAGATGTAACATGCTTACGAACTTAGTGTGTAGCTGTGAGTGTGAAAGCGTTTATGTTATAATCTCATTTGATTAAAGATAGGTAAACAATAATTACATGTGCCCACACATAAATCGTACACGCTCGTTTTTAACCAGTTTTATAATTTGACATACTTTTAGACTTAATCTAAATGTTCATCTTAATTGATTTAGAAACATTTATGGCCTAAGATCGAAAGTTTATTGCGATAACAATACACCTATTTACCTACTCTAAATTTTTTCTTATCTATCTTTCTAATATATAAAAATCTCGTGTGTGTTTGTGGTCGAACTCCTCCGAAACGGCTCGACCGATTTTAATGTTTTTTTTGTATATTTGGTAGGTATGAAAATAAGTATTTTTCACTCTCCCGATCTTTTAATCGTGATTTTAGATTTTGTATAAACAATATCCAAAAAGATTTTAGTATGTTATTAAAGTACTAGGCGACCATAAACCTGAAAGAGGTTAAACACTTTTCCTAAACGTGGAATGCCACGTTGCAATGGCAACGCATGCCGGGTACAGCTAGTAATAAAATAAAATTATTTGCCTATAGCTACGTATAGATTTAAGAGTATTAAAGTACTAGGCGACCATAAACCTGAAAGAGGTTAAACACTTTTTCTAAACGTGGAATGCCACGTTGCAATGGCAACGCATGCCGGGTACAGCTAGTAATAAAATAAAATTATTTGCCTATAGATACGTATAGATTTAAGAGTATTACAGTACTAGGCGACCATAAACCTGAAAGAGGTTAAACACTTTTTCTAAACGTGGCATTTCAACGAATGCTGGGTACAGCTAATAGTAAGATAAATTTCTTTGCCTATAGCTACGTATAGATTAAAAAGCGAAAGTGATTCAGGTAAAGGTCATGTTTACTATGTACTTAAATATGTTTGGATATGCTAATATTCTAGTAAATACGACTTAAGTGGTTCCCAGATATTGTTGTTTAAATAATACTACTTCCACACTTTTTAATGTCAAAATATTGAATGCAGTGAAAATATGGAAACCTCGGCAGTGGTTACAAATTTGAGCATACTGGAGCTCATTCTACTTTCAAAAAAATATCAGAGCGCCTGGTTGAGGCGACGACGCCGACGCATGATCAAAATGCTGGTACTTATTTGGCTTAACGTATTAGCATTGCAATTCACAGAGGCAATGCCGTCAGCATGATGGGAACTCTACCCACTGGTAGTGGGCTTATAATTTTAGTTAAGTTTTAGGATATATAGGCAATTGGCCTATAGATAACATTATTATGCAGTGCGATTTAGTTTCGCCATTATTTCAAGAACAAGTATACACATTCACACTCACTGCCCCAAACTAAGTTCAAGAACTTGTACAATGAGTGCCGGAAACACTCACATCCGTACACAGAAGCACAAATGTCCTTTGAGAAGGAACATTGTGCTCCTGTCAGGAATCGAACTCAGGGCTCACGATGTAGAGACATGCCCACTGCTCTAACTGGATCGTATGAAACTGGAGAAATTAAATTATTCAGCTAGCGGTCTACCAATTGAGTGCAATTTGTTTTTACCGACTTCCTGAAAAAGGAGGAGGTATTCAAGTCGACTGTATATAGACTATTTCTTTTTTTTTTATGTGTATTACCTCATAACTTCTTTCCACATAAAACGATTTCGAAAATTTGTTAGTTTGAAAGATGTTGCTTTCTAATTGGTCCCATATACATTTGATCAAGATCTGATCAGTAGTTCTTGAGATATTGTCAATAATGCGTATTTTGTGGACTACTTTAACGATGTTCTCGTTTTTAAAAGTTACCTCATAACTTCTTTTGTTGTGAACCGATTTTGATAATTATTTAATATTTATTATTTTATTTGAAAGCTGGTGCTTTTCATGTGGTCCCGTTGAAATTTGATAAAGATCTGATCTCTTGTCTTTGAGTTATCGTCAATAATGCGTGTGCAATACATTAAATCTGATCAAGGTTCCGAAGATAAAGCGGTGAAGTCGGTTTTTTTAAGTTTTGCTTGCGTTTAATTATTTCCTGGCTTGTAATAAATATTTCAATTTGTAAATATGTATAACGTTAATGTGTAACGTTTATAAATATATAGGCGAGTTAATCATTGTATATTATAGATATAGTTTTGCTTCCACATTCATTATTCCAAAGGAGTGGAACTCCTTGCCTGAGACGGTGTTTCCTGATGAGAACAATATGGGAGTGTTCAAGTCACGAGTGAATAGGTATCTTTTAGGCAAGGTTGCTCCATCTTCGCTTACCATCAGGTGAGATGGAACTCGAAGTTTGCCTATCTTGTATAAAAAAAAGTTATCAAGCCCGTGATTCAGAACCTTACGATAGCTCAGTTACCGTACAATTCGGTTCGTTATCGTGCGATAAAATGTTTTTTTAAAGAGAAAGTTATCCAATCGATTCGGTAAGTTACCGAAACGTTCTGAATCAGGGGGCAGGTTCGATAATCTATTGAAATACTAAATAAAGGATTGTTCACAGTATCCCCCTGTATAAAGTATGGACGGTACGTCTCTAGCATCCTGTGTCGATATCCTTTAGATCCGAGATAATTGCACCATTGTGCGTGCGTGAGTCGACTCGACTCGATTTGAACGAGTTCCGATTCGATACGAGGTCAAGTTCACGAATACTAGGAACAGGTTGTTCATTGGGAAAGATGTTTCTTTTTGGATCTTTTTACGAAAAGGCTTAGTGATGGAATCCTGCTTATCTATACTACGTTTTTCATCCGTACAGCGAAGGGGTGGAACTCATTGCCTGCGTCTTTGTTCCTTGAACGGTACTATCTGGGTGTCTTCAAGTCTAGAGTGAATAGCTTCTAGGCGAATCTAGTCCCATCTTCTGGCACATCGTGACTTTCCATCAGGCGAGAGAGTGGTCAAATGCTTGCCTATCCAGCATAAAAAAACTTACACTATAAAGAGTTAAAGTTTGTTTGTTTGTACTTTGAAAGTACTGTACTTTGAAGTTTGAAATGCCCACTGGCGTAGTTGGGTGCGTGTTCGCTTTCTAAGCAGCGGGTTTGATACCCGTTGGGGACACAAGTTTTCTTCCCACGGGAAGTTTGTTATTCTGGTTCTGGATGTGATATGAATGTTGTGTGTAGTGCTGGTGTTTACGGCACACGACATAAGTCATTGAACTTTGTGTGGGGCTGCGAGTGTTAAAGCGGTTATGTGTATGTTTTTATGATTTTATACCCGAGTGACGCCGGGTGGAAAATGCATAAGATAGCGAAGCCAAAACTAAGGAAAAAAAAAAGATACATACACCCTCTTTTCGCCGTAATCAAGTAAAAAGGGCATGGACGAATTAGCTCATGTAATTCGTTAATTTGTGCCAAAAATTGTTATGTTTTGTTATTTGTAATAACACTTTTGCTGCAATATAGAAAACAGCGTGTCGGATATAAATCATCAATCACGTATATCATATTCCATACGCAGTAATTCCCTATTGTATAGTTCGATTTTATATCGAATAAAATCGATTTGACAGAGTTCAAGTTCAACAGCCAATGACTTTCTTTTTATTCTTATATTCTTTATTGTACATACATTGATCATTTTTTTTACAATAAAGCCATAACAAAAGACTTCTTTTGTTGACATTTTTTGTACATACAAAGGCGAGCTTAATCCTTCAAAGAGTTTTCTTCCAGCAAACCCTTGTAGGATATAATTTATAAGAGTGCATGTTGTTGTGTAAATAGAAATATTATTATAAGTAATGCAAGAAACTTATGTTAAAAATATACATTCAAATTTATAAATAATAATAGACATCAAATAGATATAAACATTAATTAAACGCAAGCAAAGCTTAAAATAACCGACTTCGCTGCTTTATCATCGGAACCTTGATCAGATTCAATGTAAAAACACGAATTATTGACTATAACTCAAAAACTAGAGATCAGACTTTGAGGTAACTTTTGAAGTCGGGTAAACGAGAACATTGTCAAAGTACGCATTATTCGTCACAAAATATTTATTGACGATATTTCAAGAACTACTGATCAGATCTTGATCAAATTTAAATGGGACCAATTAAAAAGCCAAATCTTTCAAACAAAAAAAAAATTTCGAAATCGGCTCACGTGGAGAGAAGTTATGAGGTAACACACATAAAAAAATTACAGTCGACTTGAGTACCTCCTCCTTTTTTGGGAAGTCGGTAAAAATATAAATAAATAGATATAATCAATATGATAAAGTAAGAATAAATACAAATATCAATAAATATCACTTCCTTGTTATGGTTTATTCAATAAAATATGAAGGATACTAGCTGATTAGCCGCCCCGGTTTGGCCCGCTTGGAACTATTATTTGTAAACGGCTCAGCGTAACTTTTTTTTTACGCTTTCTTTCATACTTACATCTCCATACTACAACATATATGATTACTTGTGTCGTGTGGCTGCCGGAAACATTTACAACACACACAATTACAACCAGAACCAGAAACACACATTTTCTTCGAGCAGAAAACTTGTGTTCGCGCCGGTAATCGAACCCGATACCCGCTGCTTAAAAGGCATACGGGCCAAAACGCCAGCGGGCAGTTCAAACAAAAAAAATCGTGTTGTATATTATTTTCCTAGATTGCCATCTCGGCTTTTCCTTCTTCATTCATCAACTTTTCTTTCTTTGTTCATCAACTTTTCTTTCTTTGTTCATCAACTTTTCTCTCCGCACAAAACGAGTTAGTTCATTACACAGGTAATGCAATGAATTTCACTTTTAATTATTCAATAGAGGTTACATTATCTCAGGTAATTAGCGTACTTTCTCTACGATTAGTTAACCATTGTGCCTTTTTGGTAAAACATTTTTTGAACTTGTAACTCATTATGTTAATCTCTGATGTCCGATCTTGAAAGACATTTGACTGTGGGGTTCGAGACAGGTACAAGTCTGGTTTGAAATGTATCTAAAAATCATTGAATTTTGATTTTTATCGTATATTATACATAATATCCGGATGGCCGAGCGTTGCTCGGTTTTTTGTTTTTGGTAGAATGTGTTTGAATTTGTAGCCTCAGAAAGCTCCATCTAGTGTCGAGTAGAAACTGTTTTTTACATCGGTCATGGCGTAATAGATGGCGCTGATAGTTTCTTAAACCCGGTTTTTCAATACAGTTTGGGAACCGAGCATTTCTTGGACCCGGAACGTTGATAAATCGATTCCTAGGGCCGAAAAACCCCTAATCTGTAACTTTCATGAAAATTGTTGGAGCCGTTTCCGAGATCCTGATTACACATACATATATATACAAGAATTGCTCGTTTAAAGATATTAGATTATTAAATGCATTTAGATAGAAGAGACTAAGCAGTCTCTTACAATTACAAACTAAATCATTGTCAAGTAACTTTGGTAGCGAGCAGCTGACTAATTCAAACCTTCAGAGCTAGCTGGTAGCTAGTCTCTTGGTTTTTTATCGGATACATTACGGAGAGTGTGCCAAGGAAATGCACTATCTAGTTTCCCCATCCCCTTTCTATCATCGGACAAGCAGATAAACTTATTCTCTCTTCATTGTAGCGCACCCGACTATATAAGATCAGATTAGAACAACAGACAAACATGACTTCTACTTATTTGACTGTTAAATTATGCTTGGGAACTTGAGCAGGTACAATGAATCATATCGCAGTGGATGATATCTTGGTAGAATCACGCGATATTGTTCTGTTGGGAACGAAATTTATTCCGGAATACACACGGGCCATTAGTTATTACGTCCAAGAGGTGTTAGTACAAAGGCTGGACGTCAACTTTGGAACAATTACTGGGGCCTTACCACAACCTCTCATAGCAGTCTTACTTCAATAATTAAACCTTCCGTTGGCTTAGTTGGTTGAGAGTTCTATTTCTATCGGAGTATCGGGTTCGATTCCCGATGGGAACACAAGTTTTCTCCCCAAGGAAAAGTTGTGTCTCATCACCCACGACACAAGTCATTGAACGAAGTGTGGGCTGTGAGTGTGAAAGCGTCTTTTTTCTTAAATCGTTAAGCAATTTTAATGACGTCACTCTAAAATGTTCATTCAATATGGCTCGATATGTTTATGTCAGCTTTTTAATGTTCGTATTGATTGGACGGTTTGTAATTCACGTAACATGTTATTGGTAAAATTGTACAGCAAAGGGATAGTACCGGTATACAAAAGAATTATACTAGTAATACTTGGTGATGTGTATGTTCATCGTGCCAGGAAATCCAGGCACGATTCAGTCTACCATATAACGGAACGAAATTGGAGATTTATTTTTCCATACAAAAATTAAAAATCATATTTTTCAATCGACTACCCTTCGGTTACGTCTGTGGCACTTGACCTTGACCTTTGAATAGCCACCACTGTCAGATGTCTTGGTCCAAGAGATGATTAGGTCAAAAAGACTATGGTGTGGAGCTCTGCCGTCGCGAATTCAAAAGTTCCTGTTAGACTCCATACATGTAGCTAAATGCATGGCTAGATTATTACTACACCTTTCTGTGACACATTGTAATAGAAATATTAAACATTGTTATTGCATAAACTGTGTGTGTAAACTAATAATTAGGTACATGGTCTTAAACTTAAAAAAGTAGTATGTATCAACAGTTTTTACCTTCCGAAATTTTTGACTTGATAACGTCTTATAAATCGATGAAATCCGGCTGCACGCACGAAAAAGTGTCACGTTCCGCCTGAGCCTGAGCGTGCAAGAGAGAGCGCGGAACAAGCGATAGAGAGGCAGATGTTTTCTTATGACGTTTTCACGTAAAATTATCGTCCGTAAACCAACTTTACAGACAACCACTTTTGAAATTTGGATATTTTACATTGTAAAGATACTGTTTCGACTTACTTTTATTTATTATCACCAACATAAAATACAATTATAACGCATTCCATTCAATTCAATGTTCACTTGTGCTGTATGACCAAACCGACCGTGTGTAGATTTCATACATATTTCTAGGTCATTTTGATTGATGTCGCTCCGAGACTCGATTGCAATTCGCAAATTACTTTTTCACATCACATTATGCGTTCAACTGTTTATTATAATTGAATGTGAATAAGTAATCAACTTTTATTCTACGACCCAAATTATGTAAAGGAACATGCTAGTTTTATTTCGGGTGCTGGTCTAAACCTTTCGCTCAAATTAAAGCATTATTTTAAATTGCTTCTTAGCTGGGTCAGCTTTTTGCAGTTTCTCTTGCGTCAATTAGGATAAAAATTGGATATGTTCTATTTCAGAGTAATTAATTCAGGTATTAAAAAATGAACATATTATCTAAATTAATTACTGAGATACCTATCTAAATAATAATACTCAAACAACAACAAAAGCATAAAACCAGAAGAGCAAGACTTATCTGATAATGCGATTTTATTAATATGTATTGTATCAATTATGTATGTTTTTTTTTGTGGGCGGGGGGGGAAATGCCCAGCACTTCCTTTCCTTCAAGGAAAGGGGAATGTGTGGCTCGAACCCACTAAAAACTCCCCGTGGGCAGTCCCTCGCCGAGGTGGGGCAAGATAGGTTCACGCTAGTAGTCACTATCTACCCGGTAGGCCCTGATACGATTCGGGCCACTGTACCCATGGGGTGACCTTGCTAACCAAGGCCACCCCCAGACGTGTGGGGCCCTGCAAACCGATGGAGAGCCCCCTGGCTCTCAAATAGTGACCCCACTACAGAGGAGGAGAGAGGAGGCGGGCAAACTGCCTCCTTCTCCCTCCCGTTCGTCTGCGCCGGAGCGGGTCAGATTGAGGATCGACCTCTCTGGCCCGCTCTGTAAGTGTGTGCCGCTGTGAGCCCCATGCGGCACACACCCCCAGCGTGTGGTGGGCCGTATCCTCTGGCGCCCCACATTCATGGCAGGCCGGGGTCGGCTCCCGTCTCGCGATTTAGTCAGGTACATTCCAAAACAGCCGTGTCCGGAAAGCACCTGCACCAATCGGAAGATCAGCGACCGAAACCGCCGCCTCAACCACCTTCGAAGGACCGGGCGGATAGCCTCCACCGTCCACTGCCCAGAGACTGGTGGAGCCAGCCTATTTAACAAATCGGTCGAGGGAATAGTAGTTACGGAACGATGTTTCACTCCATAACACACCACCGCGAGCTAATTCGACGCCAATGCCATCTAGTTAGTTCCATTCAAACTAAAACTATATAAGTTTGTTAAAAGTATTATTTTTGCTTGGATTTTTGACGCGAAAGTGAAAAAAAAAAAAAACCGAAACTTGTTATTCTTCGAGTGTTAATGTGTATTAATTGTGGATTATTAACTGTTAATACTAATTAAACGTGCATGACTGTAGGCAAATCATACTAAGTTGAAAATTGTGCTTTTCGCTTTCGCCCCAAAACTCCAATAGAAGTTCCAGTAAAGTTTCTACCGCTTTATACGGACTGGACTTTGACTTTTGTACTTGTTTTTGCGGCTTGAGACTAGGACTCCTATTATGAATTATTTTATTACTTTAGTGTGGCTAAACCTAAAAAGGTTGCGAAGCCAAATAAAAAAAACTTGATAACTTGACGCGTTTCTGAGAAATCCTGTCTAGACCTCTTGACAGACAGACGTGTAACGAAGTGATCCTCTATTTTATTTTCCTTTTGAGATTTTGAAGGCCGACATTATACGTAGGTACTCGTAACTACGGTTTAGTCTAGGAATTACCGATTCGCAAAATGACTACATCGTCTATAATTGACCAATTCTCGAAATGTACATAAATGACTAATTCTACATATAACCGGTTCTACAATAGACTGATTCTACCAAAGACCGATTCCCGATTCTACAATTGACTAATTCTACAAATGACTTATTGTTAGATATTTAATATGAGAATATCATATTTTTTTGTATCTATGCGTTTTTGTTCGTTTTTTGATAATTGTTGATTTTGTGACTAGGAACATATATAAATGTATATTTATTTTTGCGCTTATATTTCACTTTATTTTCCATATGCCTATTCAAAGTACTTAATGTTCATAAAATTTAAAAATCAGTCATTTGTAGAATTAGTCAATTGTAGAATCGGTCTTTGGTAGAATCAGTCTATTGTAGAATCGGTCATATGTAGAATTAGTCATTTATAGAATTGTACATTTCAAGAATTAGTCAATTATAGACCATGTTGTCATTTTGCGAATCGGTCATTCCTAGACTAAACCGTAACTACGCTCAGTACGCGCGTCTAGACTACCAATTTTCTAGTTTTATTTTTCAATAAAACATGGTAGCGAAAGTTTAAAATTGCTTAGTTCGTTGTTTTTGCATTGTTTCTACATTCTCACGTGTTTTTGATTAATAGCTTATTTGCTTTCGTTACGAAAACAAACATCTTCTTTATCTTTAATCTTATGTCGTGTTTACTTTTACATTACTTCAAGCAATTTGGCAGTTTGGTGAAAGAATACACGGATGGTTCGGATAGTTTTGTATCTCTCATCAATCTTAATTCATCCTATTGTATGAAGGAAACATGAAACAATTCTGTAAACAAAGCCATGTGGAAAGCCTTGTGCGTGTGATGTTTTTTTAAACGGAGCTGCTTTGTTGTTTTGCGTAGTTAAGCGATATAGAACCTTATTGCCTTTTTAAATTATTTAAAAAAAAGTAGAAGGTTCTCAATTCGTCGGAATTATTTTTCTATGTTACCTAAGAAATCCTTTTTTTTTACTCCGCCATTTATTAACTGATTTGAAAAATTATTATTTTGTTTGAAAGGGTAGTTACCTATATATAAGCTCGATGTTTTGTAGGTAACTTAGGTCTTTGGTGTATATAGTTGTATAATTTTAGGAAATATAGTCAATTGGCCTGGGTACTTACTAATTAAGTATGTTCAAATTTTTCGCAGTTGGGATTTTTTATTATTGGTACACATACTTGTTTTGTGTTTTTAAAGTGAATTTAACGTTTTAATTGAAAAAATCTCATTAGTGAAACGTAATAATAATTCCACTTTCCTTCCTACGGTGATGAAAACAATTGATAATTTGGGAGAAAGCTTTAAGTATGGGCGTGAAATGTTACGGGAATTAGCATCTTTGGAGCCATTTGGACAACTGAATGGTTGACCTTTGTATGGAAGATCTAGACTTGAGACAAGAAAACCATTAAACAAACACAAGTTACTAGAATATTACCAATGAAGTTAGAAACAAGCAGCACTTAAAATAATTTAAACGCAAGCAAAGCTTATAAAAAACCGACTTCACCGCTTTATCTTCGGAACCTTGATCAGATGAAATGTATTAAACATGCATTATTGACGATAACTCAAAAACTACTAATCAGATCTTGATCAAATTTAAATGGGACCAAGACCCAAAAGCACAAATATTTCCTGTTATGGAAAATTGTGCTTATTCAAAAATAGAACCTAGTACCCGCGGCGTTAAAGACAGCGGCTGAACTATGAATAGCATGTATGTTCCTAAATAATCAGCCATGCTAAGCAGAATAGCTTTACTGCACAATTTGGTGCATGATACATCTTCGGCCGCATCATCACCTTCGTTCAGAGAGATAGTGGACAAATGAGAATGACTCGCCTATCCTGGTATTGTTATTTAAAGTTCCAATTTAAACGACAGCTGTAATTGGCAGGCATGTCGCTTACCATCACGCCCCCGTCTTGCTTTTTCCTTTCATATCAGCAAAAAATCCTTGACGCCAACTTAGAATAAAAAAATTGCCTAATAAATATCCAAAATTAACATGCCCCTTCTGTTCTATTCCAGGACCGGCCGGCAAAGATCAAGAAGCACGGGACAGAAGATACACTCAACAAAAATGTGACCACCGACTCACCAGCCAAATCAAACCCCCTTCGAACTCATGAATCCATCAAGATTACATGATTATTATTTATTTAAATATTTATATAAACGAATCTAGTCGCAATAGCACTTATAATAAGGAAACTAAAAAAAACTCAAATAAAAAACTAAAGGAGTTAAAGAAAAAAGGAATTAAAGCACTCAAAGAAAAAGGAATTGAAGAACTCAAAGAAAAAGGAATTAAAGGAGTTGATGAAAAAAGAACTGAAGGAGATAAAGAAGTACAAAGATTTTGAACAGTACAAAGTCAAGGGAGCGCTAATATTGATTTAGTGTTAAATCAATTTATTTAGATGTTCCCAGAAACTATGGATATGTCTACAAGTGAGTATAACATTTTATTTGACTGATAGATGAGACGAGCAAGTCAATCCGGTGATGGTAAACGTCACGCTTGCCGATTATACATTCAGTTCCATTCAGAACTTTAGTAGTTCAAAATTGCAGTTGAACTGCCCTTTGGTATATGTATTTCGTTATATATCGCCCTTTTACGCTGCGGGTTGTGAGTTTGATTACCAAAAATAGTTAAGACAAATTTACTTGATTTTGATTAAGTTTCTAACAAATACTTAAACGCAAGCAAAGCTTTCAAAAATCGACTTCACCGCTTTATCTTCGCAAACTTGATCAAATTCAATGTATTGAACACGCTTTATTGACGATAACTCAGAAACTACTGATCAGATCTTGACCAAATTTAAATGGGACCAATGGGAAAGGACTAGCTTTCAAACAAAAAAAATCTTCAAAATCGGTTTACGCGGTAATAAGTTATGGGCTAACACACATAAAAAAACCAAGTCGAATTGAGTACCTCCTCTTTTTTGTATATATAAATAATCAATGTATATATAGTAATATATTGTTTGTTATCTTGCTGCAAAAACAGCAGAGGACTAAACAAATATTCCGAGGTATGTTGGATTACAAATTGCTTCAAATATAATAATTTTTAATTAATTTAATTTGTAGCTTTTCTATTTTAACATTATTTAAGAAGCCTGATGATGTGATCGTTACCGGCATCAACGACACATGTCATTGAACTTAGTGTGGGGTTGTACAAACCAACAAACAAACGCATTCACACTCACAACCCTACACTAAGTTCAAAGACTTGTATCGTGGGTGCCGGAAACATACACATTACACCCAGAATCAGAAGCACCAATATCCCCAGGAAAGGAATTTTTGCTCCGGCCGGGAATCGAACCCAAGACCCACGACGCACGGGGTCGTCTGTGAGTGTGAAACCGTGTTTGTCATGTTATGTTAATGTTAAATTCAGCTTGTAAGACTTGAAACAAACTAAAAAACTAACGTGCGTTCGTTTGTTTAGGTCAAATCACTGTTTGTTAAAAGTTAAATAAAAGCTTGTAAAAATTGTGTAAACTTTTATGACGGAATGCAAGCGAATGGTTAATATAATGACGTATTAATAGCGTCATATTGGTCACCTATATCTGCAACAGGCAGGAATTTCAAACATCAAGTTTATTCCCCCATGCCCGTTTTACCATCTAACGACAATAAAAACTGTGAAACGTCATCCATATATTTTTTTTTTTTTTTTTTTTTTATGATAAATAGGCAAGCATTTGACCACTATCTCACCTGATGGGAAGTGAAGATGCGGCCGAAGATGTGACATGCTTGCCTAGAAGATACCTATTCACTCTAGACTTGAAGACACCCAGATTGTACTGTTCGGGAAACAAAGACGCAGGCAATGAGTTCCACTCCCTCGCTGTACGGATAATAAACGTAGAAGCAAAACGCTTCGAGCGAACCGGAGGTACGTCAACCATATAAGGATGACGTTTGATAGTCTGTCTTGTTGTTTGATGGTAAAAAGGGCAAGAGGGAATTAAATCATGCAATTCCTGCGCACACTCTCCAAAATGCAAACGGTAGAATACCGATAAGCTTGCGACCTTACGTCGATGACCAAGACTCTGCAACCTAGACTCGACTAGCTTATCATCGCCAATGAGCCTTTTAGCTCGCCGGTCGATGGACTCAAGAGCTTCAAGCTGGTACTTAGCGGATCCATCCCACAGGTGGCCGCAGTACTCCATACACGATCGGACTTGAGCTTGATACAAATTAAGAAGCTGCCCCGGTGTGAAGTACTGCCTAACCTTTGCGAGGATACCGAGTTTCTTAGCGGCCAGCTGAGCTCTGGTTTCGATGTAGGTACCAAAGTTAAGGTTCGACGATAAGGAGACGCCAAGAAGCTCAAGTTTATTAGCTATCGGTATTGGTACATTTTGGAACGTCGGAGATAGGTTAAAAGGTCTCCGTTTAGCGGAGAAAAGACACGCCTGAGTTTTGGACGCATTAAAGCGAACCAAGTTGGCTTCGCCCCAATCGGCCACGGCCAACAAGCTCGAGTTTAATCGACCTATCATTTCCTCTCTTTGTGACTGGACTTGTACCTCACCGACTCGTGCATTGGATATGTATCTTTCGACAACAGTGCTATCGTCTGCATACCCAAAGATACCGGGCTTAAGCAGATCATTAATGTGAAGCAAAAAAAGCGTTGCCGAAAGAACTGA
The DNA here is from genome assembly GCA_948107665.1 of Lomographa bimaculata. NCBI lineage: Eukaryota > Metazoa > Arthropoda > Insecta > Lepidoptera > Geometridae > Lomographa > Lomographa bimaculata. The sequence continues at coordinate 6,016,670 of OX403604.1, read as the reverse complement.
TCCTTGAGGTACCCCGGCATTAATTGCCATTAAATCAGACGAGCAGCCGTCAACAACTACTCGAATCGATCGTTCCCTCAAGAAGTCAGAAATCCAAATGCATAAATCGGTAGGTAAACCATAGGCAGGAAGCTTACCAATGAGGCTATCGTGCCAAACCCTGTCAAAAGCCTTGGAAATATCTAGCGAAACAGCAAGTGCCTCACCGTGTCTTTCCAAGGCCTCGCTCCATATGTGAGTGGCATACGCAAGAAGGTCTCCTGTTGACCGGTTCTGGCGAAACCCATATTGCCGGTCACTCAGGAGGTCATTTGCTTCAAGGTAGCCCAGGAGCTTTTTGTTCAGTACACGTTCCATTGTCTTACAGAGAATGGACGTGACCGAGATGGGCCTGTAGTTGGCAGGGTCAGCACGACTTCCCTTTTTCGGTACTGGTTGTACGTTGGCAAACCTCCATGCTTTCGGTACTTGTCCAGTCTCCAAAGAGAGGCGGAAGAGGCGCGTCAGTATCGGAGTCAACTCAGGCGCACAGGTCCTCAGAACTATAGCTGGTATGCCATCAGGTCCACTGGCCTTGTTCACGTCCAGATTGCGTAGCGCTCCACGAACATCGATCTGCCGAATGCGGATTTCCGACATGGACGACTCGCAGACGGATAAACTCGATGATATAGCGCCACCAGCATCTAGACGAGAAGATTCCGCAAAGAGTGAAGCAAACAAGTTTGCCTTCTCCTTCGCGGTGTGAGCCAATGAGCCATCAGGCTTCAGCAGTGGAGGCAGTGAGGGACGGCAGAAGTTCGCTTCAACCGACTTAGCCAGGGACCAGAATGCTTTACTCCCTGCGGGATAAGAAGCGAGTCTGGCCCCTATTCGGCTAATATGGTCAAAACGAGCCTTTTTAAGAACCTTTTTGCAGGACTTGGCAGCTTTGTTAAAGGCTTTCTTCTTTTCACGTATGTCCTTAGCCCGGCGAATTCTAGCATCAGCCCAAGCGGTGTAGGCCTCGTGTTTTTGCGCTACTGCGCTATCACATTCGGCCCCAAACCAGGGGCGAGCTTTGCTAGATAGAGGTACGTCAGAGTATGGAATAAAATATTCCATGCCCTGACGCAACACATCCACTACAGCATTCGCGCAGGCAGAGGAATCGCTAGAAGAAAAGCATACTTGCTGCCAAGGATAAGAAGCGTAAAAGGAACGCAACTCATCCCAATCTGCTGACTTGTATCGCCATACCCGTCGGGTGCCAGTGGGGCTGCGATCGGGCGGGGAATGGACTGATACAAATTTCACCAGACAGTGGTCGGAACTACCAAGAGGTGATGATACCGACACTGAGTATCGGTCTGGATCGGTTGTCAGCAGAAGGTCCAAACAATTGGCTGTGTGGCCATCGACTTCAGGTATCCTTGTTGCTTCTTGGACCAGCTGGGTGAGGTTGTGCGTCAAAGCTATCTTGCGCATCTCTCTTCCAGCATGGTCAGTGATCTGGTATGGGAATAGCCACTCCTGGTGGTGGGCATTAAAATCCCCCAGAAACACTAGTTCAGCAGAAGGATACCTCTGATGTGCCACATCGGCCGCCTCACTGAGGTGTGTAGTGAGCCTGGTTGTCTCCACGTCTCCTGTGTGCGAACGGTAGACACCGGCATAGAGTATTTTTTCTATGCCGGTGTCCACCAAAACCCAAATAGAGGAGAAGCTGGGATCTTCAAGGTTACGGAGACGCCGATAACAGATGTCATCGCGAACGTACAAGCAAACACCCGAGCGTGGCTTGAACTTATGCTCAAGGGTGTAGCCCGGGTACGCTAGGTACGACGCGTCAGCTGGACATCTGATCTGCGTCTCCGTGAGAAATAGTAGGTGAGGTTTTGCGGTCTCCAGATGATTGTGGACCGGAGAGATATTGGAGTGCAAACCTCGGATATTTGACAGGTGCACTTGTAGGGAGAGGACGTGCTTCCGCTGTTTAAAAGTTTTCCTGTTACTATTTCTCATTGTGTATATTATTAGGTAAAAGAGGTTAGAAGTAAGTCGCGGCGCTACTATAAGACTCATGGCACACAACAAATAAACTACATCATATGGGGAAACAAACCGGAGACCGCGGGGACGCCCGAGCCCCCCCAAGAGTGTCCATCGGGTCCTCTCTTCCGGTCGCCAACCGGCACGATGGCGCACTCCCGGGATTTTTCGTCAGATGGCGGGGCAGCCTTTCATGAGTGGCTAGCTCACTACTTGGGCCCCCAACTATCTGCGGTCGGCCAGCGGAGAACCGTGCCTCGGATCCCGCTGCTCTCCGAATTTGGTTACCCGATGCAGCGTCAATGCGTATGCCAATCTCAGTCTCAAAAAGCAGCGCAACTAAACTTTCTTCTTCCTCCAATCGGCTGGCCCGGACATCATGGTGGAACGCGAATTGCTCGCTTGGCACCATGGCTTTGTCCGGGGGGTGGTACGAAGGCCGTCGGCCGGAGCCTCCCACCTCTTATCGGTTGCTCCTTAGCGCCACCCAGGGGCCACGTGTAGGACATCGCGGGCTAAATCCTACGGACGGTTCGCTCGAAGCGTTTCGCTTCTACGTTTATTATCCGTACTGCGAAGGAGTGGAACTCATTACCCACGTCTTTGTTCCCCGAAAGGTATAATCTGGGAGTCTTCAAGTCAAGAGTGAATAGGTATCTTCTAGGCAAGCTTGCTACATCTTCGGCCGCATCTTCACTTTCTATCAGGTGAGATAGTGGTCAAATTGCCTATCGAGCATTAAAGAAAAATCAAGGGCAATTTACGCGTGGTTTTGGAGTATACTCCTCTCCCCAAGGCCTATTTAAAACCTTTTGAACCTTTTTATATCTAATTACTAATACATTTTTTCAAAATGTTTCAGGTTTCGAACACTCGGCGATGAAGACCAGTTTCTCGCTGTCGTCGCTGAGGAGTGCGCAGGCGCCACCTGGTGGCCACTGCGAGCAACTCGAGCGGCCGTACCACAGTCTCACGAAGAAAAGGTTATTTTCATTTATTAATTTAAATACGTGTTGAGGTACACCACCGTCCCTGTTTTTTTTTGTGAGTTGCTCGCCTGGCTTGCTACCAAAGTAGCTTACCACCATCAAGTTGAAAGTCTGCCGCCAAGCCAAATACGGTGTTCCGGCAGTTATCCTTGAGAGCCCGCGTATTCCAGGTCTAGTGTGTTTACCAGCTTCGATCACATCGTCATTTACCATCAGGTGAGATAGTGGTCAAACACTAGCCTGTCACAAAAAAAAAAAAGTTGTCTGGAAGAAATCGCTTTGAGCGATAAGACCTCCCTTTGTACTCCTATGTTATATTTAAGATATCTTTGAAAGTGTTATTTATTTTTGGTGTGCAAATAAAGATTTTATCTATTTATAAATTACTAGTTGTACCCGCGGCTTTATCCGAGTTTATCAGGTTAAATAGTAGCATTTTACACTCACAGCCCCACACTAAGTTCGATGGCTTGTGTCTTGGGTATTGGAAAAGTTCATATCACATATATAATCAAAACCAGAAACACAAATAATTCTTAAGAAGAAGAAATGTAAAGAAAATTCCAAAATTCCCGGCGGCGCTTATAAGGCGAACGCGCACCCATTTAAGCCCGTTGGCAGTTAGGGACATGATATACATAGCGCCAGAGGCGCATATCATGTCTTTGTATATCATGTCCCTTAAACTTTATACCAAATTTTATAATGTAAACAGATACATTTCTGATACGAGGTGAAGAAGTACAAATGAATTATAAACTTTTATATTTTCTTTAAGGTAATACCTACTGAAGCTTTATATTATTTAGAATAAAATTTGTGATGTAGCAACAAAAACAAAACCAGCTGAGTGCTAGTTCAGCTTATACCATTGTATGATAACGGCACGAATAATTCCTAGGTCGACTTGTGAAGATATAACATTTTTGGAACACAGGAATATGGTAACTGCCTGCCAACACACCCGGTCTGCCTAGTGCCTACCCATTTCTGAACTACAAAAAATACATTAAAGTTTGAATTTACCCACCGCCAATAATTTTAATTAATATTCAAGTTTAAACAAAGTATGAATTGCCACACGTTGGGCGCCAAAATTAAACTTTAGCAAAAATATTACTTAATGAATAATATTCTACAGTATTAAAGTCGCTAACTTCAAAATAAGTACAAGTATCGGTATTATTAGCTTTCTAGATTATTAAAAGTTGTATATTAAAATAAAAAATTGTATGCCATTGCCGTGATACATACGTCCCTCTTATTATGTACAGACAACCCCAACTATTAACTATGTATTATTCTGTATGTGATTTCGCCCCATGCAAATGTGCCGGAAAATGTAACTAGATGGCGTTAGTAGTACTTTAAAACTCGCAATCGTTTCGTGCAGAGATTTTGAGGGCCTCGTATGTTGTGGAAAGAACTCCAAGAGCACATGGTGTGTGTTTTGTAATCAAAGCACAAATCATGGCTCTCTCTTATTGTAAATAGGCACAATGCGTTAGTACGCAGCCAGGTGAATGCCAATAAACACAGTTTTTGAAATCGCCGAAAATGGCGAAAAAATTATGAAATGCTGTCAAGTAGCGATTTGGACACCTCTATATGCTAGATATCCTACATTTCTTCCACATTCCTTGTGCGAAACGTAAAGGATTTTTTTTCCGGCCGCAGAGGCCCGGCCTGCCTGTCGCATCTCTGGCATAACCAGAGATTTTTATTCAGGTAAATATTTTTTTTCAGTCATTAGTATATATTTTAAAAGTTAAAGTTATACTTCATTTGTCAAAAGAACCTTAAGTTTGCCTTCTAAGCAGGGGTAACGGGTTCGATTCCCGGCAGGAACACAAATTTTCTTCCCAAGGTTTTTTTTTCTTTATTACTGACTAAGCGAACGTTTGACCACAATCACACCCGATGGAAAGTAACGATGTAGTCCAAGGTGTAGCACGCTTGCTTAGTAAATACCTATTCACTTTACTTTTGAACACACTCAAATTGTACCTTTCGGGAAACACAGACGACGGCAAAGCGTTCTATTCCTTTGTGTTTATGGTTCTGGTTGTGATTGTGTGTGTGTGATGTAAATGTTTCCGGCACCCACGACACAAGTTCTCGAACTTAGTGTGAGGTTGAGTGTGAAAGCGTTTTAAAAAAAGTTTTTAAAGGGAGAAGCTAAAAATGTCCATTCTTGTAATTCCCAGGAAGGAACCTTGCCGCGAGGCATGGCGTCGGAGTTGGGGTTCGGCTGCGAGCGGCGGCAGCGCTGGCGACGACCTGTGGCCTCTACTGCAGCACCATTACGACTATATCATGGACAACCAGATCATCGACACTTGCAAGGTGACGATCATAACCGTCTTCAGGAACTAACGTTGCTGAATCTATCAGAATTGTGTACTGATTACCAATTATGTTCGCGGGGGTATCCCAAAGCTATGGATGAACAATTTTTTGATAAACGGCAATAAAATTACAACTTTTATTATAGCTTTTCTAGACTAGCCGTGCCCCGCGGCTTCGCCCGCTATTATCAAGTTAAAAAGTAGCCTATGTGTTAATCCTAGGTATAATCTATGTACATTTCAAATATCATCTAAATCCGATCAGCCGTTATAGCGTGAAGAGGGAACAAACATAATTATGTTTGTTGCCTATTAGTAAGTGTGTAAGTACACACTTACGCACAAACTTCCAGATTTAAAATATTAGTAGGATAGGTGACTATTTGGTCGTTATGACACCTTCTTATAACTAAGGATTAACCAACTAAGTGTTTGTGATTGAACGGTAATAAAATCAGATAGATTCGATAACGTATCCTCACGATAAGAGTGCCCATGATCTAATCCAACATGATTTATTCAAGGAGTCTTCAAGTCTATGTGTCATCTAGGAATCCATGTCACATCTACTGCTGCATAATCACTTCCCATCAGGTGAGATAGTGGTCAAATGCTTGCCTATTTAGCATATAAAAAAAACTTAATCATACATAGATACATAAGCGCTTTCACACTCACAACCCCACACTAAGTTCGATGACTTGTGTCGGGGGTGCTGGAAACATTTACATCATACATACAGTTTCATTTTGTTCATTCACAATTAGAACCAGAAATACAAATTTTCCTTAGAGAGAAAACTTGTTTTTTCAGCCGGGAATCGAACCCGATACCCACTGCTTAGAAGGCGAACGCCGCCCAACTAAGCCAACGAGCAGTTCAGTTAATTAATCGTCACCTCTCTATTCCAGGAAGCAAACGGCGAGTTGCTATCTATCAATTCGTCAGTATTGCACGGTCCGCGTCTTTTGAACCCCAACTCTGGGTTCAACCGTCAGTGGTCGATGAGTCAGCTGATCGCGGAGTTCGATGAACTCTGCCAGTGGCTCACTCACGTCCAGGAGGAGATATATTCTAGTCCAGAGAATGTTTCCAGCAGGAAGCTTAGAACGGTAAGAATTACATTAATCAAGGCTATATTAAGATATATGTATAAAGTACATGGGCGGGTCGCTAGTATGTATATAGGTACCTATATATAATTCTTCTGTAAATCTGTACACGTGTCTCTGACTAAACTCCTCCTCAACGGCTGGATTGAATTTGATGGATTTTTGAAGTGAAAACTTCTTTAGGTCCGTTGAGCAGTTTTTGGGCGGCGTAGCTAGCATTGAAGTTAAAAAAAAAATAGTAAAAAGTATTCTATGTTACTTCTAATACCTCCAATAATATGTGTACAAAGTTTCATGATGATCGGTTTAGTAGTTTTCGCGTGAAAGAGTAACAAGCAAACTTACATACACATTTATAATATTAGATAGATAGATAGATAACGCTTTATTGTCACACCTTACATAAATCACTTACAAAACATTTTAAACCTTAAAGTGTACAATCGGCGGTCTTATTGCTAAAAGCGTTCTCTTCCAGACAACCTTTGGATGGAGAAGATTTTAATAATTCGGTGCAACGGTATTAGTAGGGATATATAGTTTTCACTTCTATCGGCAGTCCCCAAAGACTGCCCCGCGTGTTTTTTTTGTGTGTTCAGGTGCATTGTAAACCCACGTTTAGAAAAAGTGTTTTACCTCTTTCACGTTCATGATCGCCTAGTACTTTAAAAACATACTAAAATCTTTTTGGATATCTATATCTATCTATATATATATAAAAGAAAGTCGTGTTAGTTACTCCACTTATAACTCAAAAACGGCTGAACCGATTTAGCTGAAAATTAACAGGGAGGTAGTTTAGAGCCAGGAGAAGGACATAGGATACTTTTTAAGAACGTACATTTCTTTAAATTTTTTCGACATGCTTTCCATTTTCTCATACGTCACTCGGATTTGGTAAAGTACTAGGCAAACATAAACATGAAGGTTGTAAAATAATATAGTCACGTGACATTGTAACGCATGCCGGGTATGGCTTCCTAAATATGCACATTCATTGACTGTTAGACGGAACGAAGGTCGCCGGGACAGCTAGTTGTTCATAAAAAATACTATTATCACGATAAAAAATGGGAGATGGGGGTAGGAGGATGAAAAATACTTTACCTACGACTTACTCTCATACCTACCAAATATACAAAAAAAAGTCATTAAAATTGGTCGAGCCGTTTCGGAGGAGGAGACCACAAACACCGTGACACGAGATTTTTATATATACATGTACTAGCTATACAGGCGTTGCAATGCCACCTAAAGAAAAAAAAACATTATAACCTCTTTCACGTTTATGGTTGCCTATATATATGTACCTATTACATTGTATATTACATTGATATATGTACATATTGTACCTATTACATCTTTATTATTGTATGTTCGAAATGAACAAAGCTGTTGGAACTATTTTATTATGTAAGAACTATATTTGTACACAGTTTTACAATAAATACTATTCTTATTCTCATAATTCTTTGCCAAATCCGAGTGACGTATTTCCTGAGAATATTTTATTGAATTTTTATTTCGTGAATTAATATTTATTCTACTTCAATCTTAACTATATCCTACTAATATTATAAATCCGAAAGTTTGTGTGTAAGTGTGTGTATAAGTATGTTTGTTCACTCTTCACGCTTTAACGGCTGAACGTATTTGGATGAAATTTGGAATGTACATAGATTATACCTAGTATTAACACATAGGCTACTTTTAAAGTTGATAATAGCGGGCGAAGCCGCGGGACATGGCTAGTAATAATATATGTATTGGTATTTTCTTGTTGCCAGACTCGCATGACTGAGCTGCTGTCGGTGGAGCCTCGGCGATCGAAGTTCATAGAACAGGGCAACGCCATTCTTGACAGGATACCAGAGGCCAGTGCTGATGTAAGTAAGCTTTTTACCGACTTCCCAAAAAAGAAGGAGGTACTCAACTCGACTGTATTTTTTTAATTTTTTTTTTTTTATTTATTTGTGTTACCTCATAACATCGCTCCACGTGAGCCGATTTCGAAATTTTTTTTTGTAAGATGTTGCTTTCTAATTGTTCCCATTAAAATTTGATCAAGATCTGATCAGTAGTTCTTGAAATATCGTCAATAATGTCTATTTTGTGACGAATAATGCGTACTTTGACGATGTTCTGGTTTACCCGACTTCAAAAGTTACCTCACAACTTCTTTCGTTGTGAGCCGATTTTGATGATTCTTTTTTTATTTGAAAGCTGGTGGATCAAGGTTCCGATGATAAAGCGGTGAAGTCGGTTTTTTAAGCTTTGCTTGCGTTCAATTATTTACAGATTCTTTTTTTATTTGAAAGCTGGTGCTTCCCATGTGGTCCCATCAAAATGTTATCAAGATCTTTTCGCTGTTGTAAATATTATTGTATATCCTATGTTTTGACATCATTTATAACAATTACACCTAGAAATGTACACAATTATACAACTAAACATATTATATTCTATTCACTATGTTTTTTTACGGTACGGTTTTGTCTGGGTGCTCAAAGTAAAAAATAAAAAAAAACTATTTAAGTTCAAAGCTCTGGGTGCTACTGGACAGTAATGGGCGTCACTTACCATCAAGCGTGGGTCCCGTCTCTCAATTACATAAAAAAGTAAGGAAAGGATAATTTCGTCGCTTGAGGCAGGGCTTGAGTAGCTCAGTGGCTAGTGCAATCATGAGACCTTAACTTCTTATGAGTCTTATGTTTTTTTTATGCATGATTGGCAATCATATAACCATCATATCACCTGATGGAAAGTGACGAGACGATTTCTAGCGACTACATAATATAGATATACCTAGGTTATTATAATAATGTATAAGTGTTATGGAATGATTAAAAAAAAATTAAAATAATGCGCCGCTGAGTATCTTGCCAGGTTCTTCTCAAGATGGATGTAATTTTGCAAATCTATAGTAGAATCAATTAACTTTCATGAGTGCCTCTTTGGGGCCCATGTGAATAAACGATTTTGATTTTGATGCGGTCGAACATATGAGATGCTTGCCTCGAACATTCAGTCTAGATTTGAAAACTCCCAGATTATACCGTTCGGGGAATAAAAATGCGGGCAATAAGTTCCATTCTTTCGCCGTACGGATTATGAACGTAGAAGCGAAACGCTTCGAGTGATCTGGAGGTATGTCAACCATTAATGGATGACGTTTGATAGTTTGTCTTGTTGTTAGATGGAAGTAAATGAAATGCAAGCAAAGCTTATAAAAACCGAATTCACCGCTTATATTTTGTTTTTGGCTTGATCGACTGCAATACAATTTATATCGGACCACTTCTGAAGTATGATCTACCAAACAAAAAAAATCATCAAAATCGATTAATAATTGGCGGAATTATCGCATACGAAAACAAACAAAAAAACGTACAGTCGAATTGAGAACTTCCTTTTTTGAAGTCGGTTGAAAAGGGCATGAAGGACTCATGTTATTTCTGTGTAATGTTTCCCGTTGAGTCACACTGTTACTCGTTTACTTTTTCAGGTGACGTGGCGGATAGAACACTTGAACGTGAAGTGGGAGGGTCTCCGCTTGCTGCTAAGTCCGGAACAGCCGCAAAAAGACGTAGAAAGTTCTGATACTGTTGGTTCGTATACTTTTAAAACTCAAGTGGAGTTACCTATAAGATCGATGTCTTGTTGGTAACTTAGTTCTTTGCTGTATATAGTTTTAGTTTAGTTTTAGGAAATATAGGCAATTGGCCCGTAGATAACCCAGTAATTAATTTAAAAAAAAGTTTATCATATAAATATTATAGGATTGGACTTAAAAAATTTACTATACGTAAGTACAATAGTACATTAATTATAAAATATCTAACCATGTGAATTTTAGAATAATGATAATTAAACGCAAGCATAGCTTAAAAAAAACCGACTTCACCACTTTATCTTCGGAAATTTGATCAAATTTAGATATACTAAACAGCTACTAAGCATTATTGACGATATTTCAAGGACTACTGATCTGACTTGAGTACCTCTCCTTTTTTGTGAAGTCGGTAGAAAATAAATTAAATTGTCATATATTATTACAATAAATTTTTTACTTGCTACATTATTTAGTCTTTAATTCCACAAATTCATTGAAGGTGTTGAAAGCTAGTCAATTAGCCATCGTTTTAACTTCAGGTTGAACGACCCTATGCTGGTCGACTGTGTGATCTCCTCGGGTAGACGATTGTACACAACGGGTCCCATGACGTACATCAACCTTGGCGAGGGATCGTGTAACTCCAGCTAATTGACCCGTAGATAGATAGATAGATACATAACGCTTTATTGACACCTTACATAAATCACTTAAAATAATAAAAAGAAACTTTAATTTTAGTGTACAATCAGCGGTCTTATCGCTAAAAGTGATCTCTTCCAGACAACCTGTAGAGAGAGAATATATTAAATAATTCGGTGAAACGGGGGTGTAAATACAAGTTTAGGAAAAAGTATTAAAATATATAGTAAAATATATATTTTATATTTATATACATAATTAAACTAAATAAATTCTATAAGGCAATACTATACTGCCCATGTTACAGGCCAGACTAAGTAAATGGTCATTTTGCGTATTATATTTATATAAATTTAATTACTATAAGCTCGATATCTTGTAGGTAACTTAGTTCGTTGCTTTACATAGTTTTAGGAAATATAGGCAATTGGCTCGTAGATAGCATTCTCCTTATTTGTTATTAAATTATTACATTAATAATATTTTTCTAAATTAAATTTGATGTGTCTGTCAGACCCAGCCCACGAACTGCGTTGCCTGCGTCGCTGGCTGCATTGTATGGAAGGCAGGCTGCCACCGCCGTCTCTCGCCGCTGCCAGAGCCGCCTCCTACCACGACCTCATACGCAAGTTGAGAGAGAATAAGGTACTGTTATACCCTTGGCTTGTTAGTGATAATGCATTACACTCACCTAAGCCGACTCAGTCAGCGGTTTAGGTTTTCAAGTTGTTTTCAATAGTAAAGCAGTCAGTCTGTCTTCACCCTCTACCGCGTAAAGTCTGCTTTTTTTATGTGTGTTACCGCATAAATTCTTTCCACGTGAACAGATATCGATTTTTTTTTAGTTTCAAAGATGTTGCTTTCCAATTAAATGGGACCTCCATTTAAATTAGATCAAGATCTGATCAATAGTTCTTGAAATATCGTCAATAATGCGTTTTCTGGAATACATTGACGATAATCTCGTTTTTGACCGACTTCAAAAGTTACCTCATAACTTCTATCGTTGTAAACCGATTTCAATGATTATTTTTTTATTTGAAAGCTGGTGCTTTTCATGTGGTCCCATTGAAATTTGATCAAGATCTGATCTGTAGTTTTTGAGTTATCGTCAATAATGCGTGTGCAATGCATTAAATCTGATCAAGGTTCCGAAGATAAAGCGGTGCAGTCGGTTTTTTTAAGCTTTGCTTGCGTTAATTATTTAAAACGCGGATCTCCAAAACCCGCGTAACAGTACGTTACATTACACAATTTTCACTGGCTTGCCCGGCCCCACACTGGGGGGTGGCCTTAGTGAGCAAGGTCACCCCTCCATGGATTGGCCCGGTTTGCATCCGGGCCTACCGCCGGAGCAAGATAGTGACTGCTACCTGACTGGACCCTATCTTCACCACTCCACCTCGACGAGGGACTACTCACGGGAGGGGTTTTAGCGAGTTCGAGCTCCACAGACCCCTTTCCTTCACCCCTGGGAACGAAGGGAAGTGGTAGGCATTCCCCCCCACAAAAAACAATACTGGCTAATTACCCCGTCGTCACATGACTAAATGCTGGGTTGTATTTGGGGTAGAGGTTAAGCCTTGCTATACAGCGTGGTAATGTAGCAAGCATTTTGAGAACTTTGCCGAACATTAAAGATCGTCTTAACCATATTTAACCTCTTTTTTTAATAACTTAAATATTTATATTGTAAAACTTGTCCTTCTTGTGTTTAACCAACTTTCTACTAAAGGAACCAGTTATAATTCGATTTATTATTTTTTACCGACTTCCCAAAAAAGGAGGAGATACCTACTCAAGTCGACTGTATTTTTTTTTGTTTTAAAGATGTTGCTTTCTAAGTGGTCCCATTTAAATTTGATCAAGATCTGATCAGTATTTCTTGAAATATCGTCAATAATGCCTATTTTGTGGACTACACTGACGATGTTCTCGTTTAACCGACTTCAAAAGTTACCTCATAACTTCTTTCGTTGTGAGCCGATTTTGATGATTATTTCTTTATTTGAAAGCTGGTGCTTTTCATGTGGTCCCATTGAAATTTGATCAAGATCTGATTACAAGTTTTTGAGTTATAGTCAATAATATGTGTTAATACATTAAATCTGATCAAGATTCCAAAGATAAAGCGGTGCAGTGGGTTTTTTTAAAGCTTTGCTTGCGTTTAATTATTATGTTCTAATCTTGATCGACCTGTTTGTTTTCTGTTTTAATTCTTTAAAATTTCTAATTTAGTCATTGTACTAAAAATTAAAAAAACCCTACTGCGAAAAATGTGAACCTACTTTTTATGTATTATAAATGTTTATGTAAGTAATCCCCCTTACAATTTCCTTCTTTTTAATACCCTACTCAATTGGTTAGGTTATTTTATTTTTTTATTAATGTATTACTATTTTGCCAAACTCGCCATATTTTTTTCAAACACCTATCTAAGGATTTTTAGGGTTTTAAGACGAATATAACGATACCTTTAATGTCGAAAGTCATTCATCCGTTTAGAAGATACCAGGTAATAAAAAAAATTACTAACATAAATACACATATATATATATATATATATATATATATATATATATATACCTGCGTCTTTGTTCCCCGAACGGTATAATCTGGGTGTCTTCAAATCAAAAGTGAATAGGTATATTCTAGGGAAGGATGCTTCATCTTCGGCTGCATCTTCACTTTCCATCAGATGAGATAGTCGAAAATCAAAATCAAAATGTATTTATTTGTCAGAGTATGGTAAGTAATTAATAGTAGGACTTAGTTTCACATACTCTACCGTTTCCGGTGTACAAATATTAAAATGTAGATATCAAATAAGTAACGTTACAAATAATAGTATTAATTTTGGAATATTGGATAAAAATTAGTATACAAGTCAGAATATCATGTCAATAGAGAATAATGGTAAATGCTTTCCTATCAAGCATAAAAAAATTATAGATACATAAGTACCTACAAGATACTCACAAAAAACAAAACCCTTCTTTGGGAGTCGGGTAATAAAAAGCATTAAAATAATAAAATAATGTTATGGCTGTAATTCTATGTTTATAAAGACTCAAAAGAACGATACTTGACCTATATTTCAATTTCAGGCATATTATTTATTTTTTTATTTGTGACAGGCTAGTGTTTGACCACTATCTCACCTGATGGTAAATGACGATGTGATCGAAGCTGGTAAACACATTAGACCTGGAATACGCAGGCTCTCAAGGATAACTGCCGGAACACCGTATTTGGCTTGGCGGCAGACTTTCAACTTGATGGTGGTAAGCTTTGGTAGCAAGCCAGGCAAGCAACTCACAAAATGCTCTACCACCTCTCAAATGTCACCTGATTAGCACCACCCGGGGACCACGTGTAGGGAGTCAGATTTAAGGGGTATCCTCCTACGGACGTGGGTGACTCAGCCCCCAAAATATTGCCTACAAAATTATTATACGACTTGATAACCATCTTTTACTATATCTGTCAGCCTTCCAATATAGCCTTGTAAGTAATTATTATTATCAGATATCTGAATAATTTTATCTTGAGATTATATTTGTCGAAGTAATGTAAAAGGAAATCATTTGTTTCATGCTTATTTGACCCAGTCAAGTAAAAGAGTCAAGTCATGTTGTAAAAAGTGGTAGAAACTATGCTAAAGCTTCTAATGGAGTTTTGGAGTGACAGCAAAAATCGCATTCAAAATCATACGTTTTTTAACATACACTCATGTACGTTCACTTAGTTTAAACAGTTAATAATCTAACATTATAACATATTAACACTCGAAGTATTGGCAAATTATACAAAATCCTCGACGCCATTTTTCCACTTTCGCAGCAAAACTCTTAAGAGGGTTTATTCCTATTGTCTTCTCTCTTGCTTGCACATTTCAATATTTTTTATAAATACAATTAGCTACGTGTGTTTTTGATATTATTTTCAACCAACTATTTGGACAATAATACAATGAATGTTTTAATCTACCTTTCGTTTTTCATATCTTTAAGTTAAACGCTTTCACACTCACAATAAACGCTTTCACACTCACAACCCCACACTAAGTTCGATGACTTGTGTCGTGGGTGCCGGAAACATTCACATCAAACACACAATCACAAAAAAACACAAATTTTCCTTGGGGAGAAAACTTGTGTTCCTGCCGGGAATCGAACCCGATACCCCTGCTTAGAAGGCGAACGCTCACCCAACTTAGCCAACGGGCAGTTCAAAAGTTAAACAAAGAAAGCGGGAAAATCAAGTTGAAATTTGTGAACTCTGTTTTTTCTCATCTTATTGAAGGATATGATAGCCTAAAGAAGTTTGAAACAACCTTGTATTAATGTCCATATAGTTAGTTGAAAACATTTTCAAAAACACACGTACATAATTGTATTTATTAAAAATATCGAATTGTGCGAGCGAGAAAGAAGACGAAAGGAATAAACCCTCTAAACAAAACTTTTGAACGCAAATATTGAATTTAACATTGTTTTTTTCCTGAAATTATATTGTTATTTCTTACCTTTTACGACTTTATATACAAATTAAATTTCAAAATCGTTTATTCACGTGGGCCCCAAAGAGGCACTCATGAAAGTTTAATGATTATACTGCCAGATTCGCAAAATTACAAAGCGGCCAAAACGCGCGGCCGGACTTTCGTCCTGTACGCGCGCCTCCGCCGCTGCGCTAGTTTTCCGTGTCGAACATAGTCACTGTATAAATACGCGCGCTCTCTCCGCTTAGTATATTTTATTACACTAGAGCCTATACAAATATGCCGCACGCCCGGACGCCACGTATATTTCATTCGTTAGGCGCCATACAGAATCTTCACAGCAACCTGGCCGCGCGCCTGGGGAAGGGGGAGGGGGGTTACTATATCAAGTCAGATTATATCTGGCAATAGAATCATTAACTTTCATGAGTGCCTCTTTGGGGCCTATGTGAATAAACGATTTTGATTTTGATTTTTGTAGTCCCATAAATTATCCCGTAAATTATTCGTTCTTAATAATTGCGTAAAACATGCATACCTACTTACGTTGCTAACTGTACCCTCAGCGTTGAAGCATTCAAGTAACGCCAACAAAGCAGTTTATTGTAATGGATTATTTAATCAATATCTAATAAATTATAATCAAAATTAATACGTTACTAACACGAATTTGTTATCTGTAGACTAATTGATCGTTGTGATCGTAATCTTATATATACACTGCACACGTTTCTCATTATACGTGTTTTTAACCTTTGCATACTGCACTACACATTCGAGACAACTTATTACAAACAATTATAATTTAGTAGCCGTGCCCCGCGGCTTCGCTCGCGTTGGTCAAGTTAAAATTAAAAGGAACATGCGGGGCAGTCTTTAGGGACTGCCGATAGAAGTGAAAACTATATATATATATATATATATATATATAAAAATCAATGGCACTTTTCGTTGTAATTTTATAACTCAAGAACGGGTTCACCTATCCAAACCAAATGTTTAGGCTTGGTTCGGACTATTTAGTAGATGGTTTATTTTATGTTTGGTTTGCACAAAATCGGTCGAGCGGTTCTTCATTTATCTCACCCGGGCGAAGCCGGGGCGGATCGCTAGTATAATATATATACACAGTATACATATAGCTAATGGAAAGCGTTCGGTGACGATGACGCGAGTTTCACGCTTTTTGTTCATCCAAAAAGTACACATATATACACAGTATACATATAGTTCATGGAAAGCGTTCGGTGACGATGACGTGAGTTCCATGATTTTTGTTCACCCGAAAGTGCTCAACGCGCCTAAAGAAGTTTTTACTTCAAAAAGCCTACGTGTTAATCCTATTGGTATAAGGTATGACATAACAAATCCGTTCAGCCGTTGCATTAGAAATAAATAATCAATTTTTATTGTATTTATGGTTCATAATTTTGGCGATAATGGCTTACACATAAAAGATGTTGTCGCGGGCTTTTTTGTAGGACTATTTAAGATAGGAAGATAGGAAGAAACATTTCCATTATCTATACTAATATTATAAAGAGGTAAATATTGTACTTCCTACTAATATTATAAATCCGAAAGTTTGTGTGTTAGTGTGTAAGTGTGTAAGTATGTTTGTTCCCTCTTCACGCTTTAACGGCTGAACGGATTTGAATGAAATTTGGAATGTACATAGATTATACCTAGGATTAACACATAGGCTACTTTTAATCTTGATAATAGCTGGCGAAGCCGCGGGGCACGGCTAGTTATATATATACGTGTAACTCTAACGGTTTTTGCAGCGCACGCCAGAATAGCTCGCAGATGTCAGAGTTTTTTTCCTACTTACTTGACATTTATCGTTATATTTTGGACAATTCACACAATTTCTTTATAAATTATAAGCCTATGTGCTATTTTGATGTGTAAGCTATATTGTAAAGTTTCATTAAAAACTATTCAGTAGTTTTTGCGTGAAAGAGTAACAAACGTCCATACATCCAAACTTTCGCGTTTATAATGCTACTAATATTATAAATCCGAAAGTGTATGTGTAAGTGTGCAAGAGTGTGTGTAAGTGTGTAAGTATGTTTGTTCCCTCTTCACGCTTCAACGGCTGTACGGATTTGGATGAAATTTGGAATGTACATAGCTTATACCTAGGACTATCATATAGGCTACTTTTTAACTGGATATAATAGCGGCCGAAGCCGCTGGACACGGCTAGTATTAGTATAAGGATTTGTTTATATCTATATTTATAAAAATTAAAGTTTTTACTTATAGACAGACAGACAACGTAGTCTGAATCGCTGGTTATAAGGCATGAAATTTGGATGTTGTAATTGTTTGTCTTAGATGAAAACTTTTGTATGAATTTTGTCTTTTGTTTTAGAACTTAAAATTGTGAAAACAGTTCATCACACTAATATTATAAGAATTAGAATATAATTCATTTCTTGAAACTTAAATATTTTATACAATTAATAATATTTTGAACTGCCCAGCTTAGTTGGTTGCGCGTTAGCCCAGTTCTAAGCAGGTACAAAGTTGAATTCCCGACAGGAACACATGTTTTCTCCCCAAGAAATATTTGTTACTAGTTCTGGTTGAGATTGTGTGTGTTAAGTGAATGTTTCCGACACCCACGACACAAGTCATCTACTTAATGATTGGAAAACTTGTGTTACCGCCGTGAATTGAACCCGTTACCCTTGCTTAGAATACGTACGCGCAACATTCACACTCGAAGAATCACAAGTTTTGGAAAATAATACCAAAATCGTCCGCGCCATTTTTTCATTTTCGCGGCAATACTCAGATATTGTTTCTGTGCGATTACTATTTTTTTGTTCGTAATTTTGGCTTCTCAATCTTGTGCATTTAGCCAGTGTCAAGTAATAATATAATGTTTCAAGCATAATAATATGTCATATTAAAAGTCCTAGTCACAAGTCAAAGTCAAGCAAAAGAGCCAAGGTCCAGTCACAGTTAACTGACGCCCCAGTAAAGCGGTGGAAACTTTACTAGAACTTCTATTGGAGTTTTGGAGCGAAGGCGATAATCACGTTTTTCAACTTTGTATGATTTGCCTACACTTATGCACGTTTACTAAGTATTAACGGTTAATAATCCACCATTATTACACATCAACACTCGAAGAGTCACAGGTTTCGGAAAATTATACAAAATCAACAACGCCATTTTTTCACTTTCACGGCAAAACTCTGCTTTTTCTTTGGTCACAGATTATATAAGTGTTACTTCGTTATGGTAAATATTATATAGGCTGTATCTGCCGCACGGCTGCATAAATGAAACTCATATCGGACTGCCACATCACATCAATAATGTCGCTGATCATTTTTATCTTTTCATCAGGCGCATTTGGTATAAGAAAATACGTATTAATATAGGTACTAAATGCATCCTGCGACTTCACTCGCAGTTAATGGTAGGATTGCGGCTTAGCACGATTTTTAGCTTTTTTCAAAGAAACATTTTTTAAACCTTTTTTCTTCTTATTATTTTATTAAATAAATTATTTAAAATAATTTTTGAAACGTAATAATGTAAAACACAACCTTTGTGTAGTTAGGTGCGCGCTCTATTCAAAGCAGCGGGCTCAATTCCCGGTGGGAACACAAGCTTTCTCCCCATGGTTTTTTTTTGTTTTTGGTTCTGGGTGTGATGTGAATTTTGTGTATGTGATTTTATTCTTTACTGGCTACACAAGTCATTGTACTTATTGTATGGCTGTGAGTGTGAAAGCGTTTATGTGTATGTTTTACCCGATCGACGCCGGGGGGGAGGGGGGAGGGGGGGTCAGCTAGTTAAGTATAAAATCTTTTTATGGTTCTGGTAACATAACAACACTAAAGCTAACATTTAAAACTTAATAAAAAGTCATTTAAATGTAGGTGTCTACTGTCTTCTACCACGGAAGAAGACAGTAGCACCTAACTTGAGGACACTCAGATTATACGTAATCCTCAAGTGTGTCCTCAAGTTAAGATTGAATAGATCTAGCCAAGCATGTTACATCGTCGGCCATATCTTCACTTTTCATCAGGTGAAATCAAATGCGCGTCAATCACACACATTTTTTTTATGATTTAATAAATCATCATGTATGTGATAAGATGGGAGGCTTAAGGTACCATCGTATAAACTAACCGTGCACCGCGGCTTCGCCCGGTATTATCAAGTTTAAAAGTAACCTATGTATTAATCCTAAGTACCTATAATCTATGTGCATTTCAAATTTCACCCAAATCCGTTCAGGCGTTAAAGCGTGAAGAGGGAACAAACATACTTACATACTCACACATTTACACAGAAACTTTCGGATTTATAATATTAGTAAGATTGATTATAGATTATATATATATGTAAAGGTCTACATGAAGTATTAATCAATGGATTTATCGCAGGATACGATCATTTAAACCAACACTGCGTCGGTAGCAGCTTTCGCCGCCTCGAGCGTACTCGGAAATTAGCAGATTATACTAATAGAGAACGTTTAGTCAAAATAATTAAACGCAAGCAAAGCTTAAAAAACCGACTTCACGCTTTATCTTTTTTTTTCTAACTTTGATCAGGTTAGCTGTACTAAACACGCATTATTGTCTATATTTCAAGAATTACTGATCAGATCTTGATCAAATTTAAATGGGACCAATTGGAAAGCAACATCTTTCATAATTAAAAAATAATAATAATCAAAATCAGTGGAAAGAAGTTATTTAACACACATAAAAAAAAACAACATGCGGTGCAGTCTTTGGGGACTGCCGATAGAAGTGAAAACTAAGTAACTTGTGAATTGTATCGTCGAGTTATTACAGAAAGCGTTCGGTGACGATGACGCGAGTTCCATGATTTTTGTTCACCCAAAAAGTGCTCAACGCGCCTAAAGAAGTTTTCACTTCAAAAAAATACAGCCGACTTAAGTACCTCCTCCTTTTTTACCGACTTCCCAAAAAAGGAGGAGGTACTCAAGTCGAAAGTTTTTTTTTTTTTTTAATGTGTTTTACCTCATAACTTCTCTCCACGTGAGCCGATTTCGAGAATTTTTTTTTAGTTTGAAAGATGTTGCTTTCTAATTTGTCCCATTTAAATTTGAACAAGATCTGATCAGTAGTTCTTGAAATATCGCCAATAATGCCTATTTTGTGACGAATAATGCGTACTTTGACGATGTTCTTGTTTACCCGACTTCAAAAGTTACCCCACAACTTCTTTCGTTGTGAGCCGATTTTGATGATTCTTTTTTTATTTGAAAGCTGGTGGATCAAGGTTCCGATGATAAAGCGGTGAAGTCGGATTTTTTAAGCTTTGCTTGCGTTTAATTATTGTGAAGTCGGTAGATGAACACTGACGGTTTAGGAAATTAGAATTAGATATAATTGAAACGCAAGCAAACCTTAAAAAAAACTAATTTCACCGCTTATATTTTGGTTTTGCCTTGATCGATTTCTATAAAATTTATATGGGACCACCTCCGAAGTATAATCTATACTACCAAACAAAAAAAAATCATCATAATCGATTCACAATTGGCGTAAGTATCGCGTAACATACATACAAAAAAAACATACAGTCGAATTGAGAACCTCCTTTTTTGAAGTAGGTTGAAAATTAACATTGGCGGTTAAGGAAATTCGAAGTAAAAAAAAGTATATAAATAAAACATAAACATAAACCGTATATGTATTTTAATCTATGACAATAATAAATAATTACTATTTTAATTTATATTTTTTATTTATACGTATGTAGATCATAATAAAAAATGCAATATTTAACAATTAATTATTTGAAAGTATATACCGAAAACCTGAAACAGATTTATTCTTATTTTCTACGAATATTATTTATTTATTGATTAATTATCAGAACGGCCAAATACCACTTACACTAATTAACACAATATTACATTATTCGTTTAAACATTTAATTTTTTGTATTTTAGTATGTAACCTAACTTCATAAGTCAAACTACGGGCCAACTGCATATATTTCCTTAAAATAAAATAAAACTATATACAGCAAATACCTTAGTTACCTACAAGACATCGAGCTTCTTACGGTAGCTAAGGTCTATATAGTATACTATAGTAGTATATATATCGATAGTAGACTTTAAAGTATTGCTGCAAACCACCAATTTGTCATACCATTTGATGACGACCCAGTTGGCGCATTGGACAGGTGCCCGCCCTCTGCGCCGTGGGTCCTGGGTTCGATGCCCGGCAGGAGCACAAATTCCTTCCCAAGGGATATTTGTGCTTCTGGTTCTGTGAATATGTGTGATGTGAATGTTTCCGGCATCCACGATACAAGTCTTTGAACTTAGTGTGGGGCTGTGAGTGTGAATGCGTTTGTTTGCGTTTGTTTTGTTTTTGCATCTGTCTCGGCCGCAGAGCAATACCCTAGGAGTGTTAGTTGTTTATTTTCTCCTAGCATCGTAGTGTCATACCTAAACATAATCTTCTAAATATATATAACTCAAAGGTGACTGACTGACTGACTGACATAGTGATCTATCAACGCACAGCCCAAACCACTGGACGGATCGTGCTGAAATTTGGCATGCAGGTAGATGTTATGACGTAGGCATCCGCTAAGAAAGGATTTTGATTAATTCTACCCACAAGGTGATAAAATAGGGGATGAAAGTTTGTAAGAAACTTTGTCAATTTTAAATAAATACTTCTTAACTCGAGCGAAGCCGCGGGCAAAAGCTAGTCTTACATAAATCAAGTATCAAAATAGCTTTTCTCCATCTATCAAAGATCGAGATGTTCATCTTTACGCATGTTATTTACGCATGACGCTACTCACTAACCGAACAGCGTCAATATCATCGTATAGATTGCGGAACAGTTATGACAACTACGCAACAACCTACAGTCTTAATTATGAAGTCCTCTGAATTTTTAATCAATTACTAAGCTAAAATTTAACAAAAATTTCACTCATAAACGCGATTTAGCGTTAAAAGATCGTTAAGTAATGCTTAAATAGTTGTCAAAATTAAAACCTGCTATTGCCTAGTTTAAACCTTGCTAAGATGGCGGGACTTATATCTTTCAATAATAAATGTGTCAAAACTTTTTACGTTAGGCGCCGAATTGTTTACAAGTGCGACAACGATCTCTTGGCACTCGGTTACAATTGGAACTAACGCTGTCATCTCGTAAGTGTCACTTTTTGACAAATCTGACAGCCCGCCTATGGCTGATATAGGGTTACCAGGTGGGAAACTGAGGATTCCTGACGACTTGACGACCCAGTTGGCGCAGTGGATAGGTCTCCGCCCTCTGCGCCGTGGGTCCTGGGTTCGATTCCCGGCAGGAGCACAAATTCCTTCCCAAGGGATATTTCAGCTTCTGGTTCTGGGTGTAATGTGTGTGTGATGTAAATGTTTCCGGCACCCACGATACAAGTCTTTGAACTTAGTGTGGGGCTGTGAGTGTGAAAGCGTTTGTTTGTTTTTGTTTTGACTGAAGCTTGCTACGTCTTCGGTCGCATCATCATTTTCCATCAGGTGAGATAGTTATCAAATGCTTACATATAGACATGCTATATTAGAACTGCTCGTTGGCTTAGTTGGATGAGCATTCGGCTTCTAAGTAGGAATATCGGATTCGATTCCCGGCGGGCACACAAGTATTCTCCCCAAGGAAAATTTGTGTTTCTGCTTCTGATTGTGTGTGTAGTGTGAATGTTTCAGGCACCCACGACACAAGTCACCGAACTTAGTGTGGGGCTGTTAGTGTGAAAGCGTTTACTTTTATTTTTCTTTTTATATCGAGCAAAATAAAAATATTTGTTGAAGCCCGGGTATCATATTTACTGTTTTAGATCAGCCACGTCAGGGTTGTGACTGAAAATCAGCGCCTAGTGTTTGTTACACATGGCAAAAATGCTGAGTCACGACCCTTTTGGCACTATTTTTTCTTTTTTGTTATGTTTAATTACCTTTGTAAGCTGTTTATTGTCTATTGTATGTTCGTTTATCTTGTCCATAGTGCCAAATAAATGTGTTTCATTAATTCATATATTACAATGACAAATTTGTACAAATAGAATGTCAAGTACTATTTAATTTAAGTACCTAATATTGCTGTAGTTGCTGTAAGAGATTATGGTGTGGCTCTTGGTGTAGTAAATAAAACTAGGCTACACTTAGATTAAAATAAAACCATACTTATTTTATTACTTAGCTTTATTTTTACAACTATTTACATAGTTACAGAAATGTTTCACAACGTAAATCTTTGTTTTCTTGGATAAAATCTGGAAGTCTTCGAGTCCAGAGTGAATAATTGTATTCAGCATTATTCAGCCAAAAACGTATCGTTCATTAAATCCTTCGGCAAGTTAGAATAAATAATCTTAATTTTTTGACGTGATAACCTCTTATAAATCGATGAACTGCGTATTCCAGGTCTAGTGTGTTTACCAGCTTCGATCACTTCGTCACTTACCATCAGGTGAGATAGTGGTCAAACACTAGCCTGTTACAAATAAAAAAAAACCGGCTGCACGCACGAAAAAGTATCACGTTCCGCCTGAGCCTAAGCGTGAAAGCGAAAGCGCGGAAGAAGCGATAGAGAGGCACGATCGGCCCAAGCGTTCGTCTTATGACGTTATCACGCAAAATTATCGTCCGTAAACCGACTTTACAGATAACCAGTTTTTTTTCTTTAATTTGGCGCCGCAAACTTTGTTTACATGTGGCCAGTGTAAAGTTTCAAGTTAGTTATGTATTTCTTAAAACCAGTCCTAGTCAACAGCCACAGTCAAGTCAAGCAAGAGAGTCATGGTCCATTCATAGTCAAGTCATTCCAAAGTAAAATGATATAAAAAAAAAAGACGTGTGGCACTCGGGGACTGCCGCGGTAAAGCTATTGCATAGCATTTTTTATTTTTCAGTTTCATTTTTCTTCACAAAAAGTTTTCGGTCACGTTGAGATGCGAACTCCGTACCGATGCATACGATTCAGTTTCCAATACTAATCGGCTACCGAGTCTTCTAACTATATCTTCGAAATAAGCATATAGGTCTTGACGTTTACTTTAAAAACGTAAACGTCAAAACCTATACGCCTAGCCGATTGGTATTGGATACTGAATCGAATGCATCGGCACGGAGTTCGCATCTCAACGTGACCGAAAACTTTTGAAGTCGCTAGAGTGGGGGGTGTTAGGTTTTTTCATTACGGAATTTCTGGATTAGGTCTCCGCGCTCAAGGCCCGCGATAGAAGCTATGCAACAGCTTAAAAACTTTGTTTGATTTGCCTACACTCATGCAGGTTCAAGAACTATTAACAGATAATACTCGAAGACATACAAATTTTGGAAAAGAATACACAATTGACATAGTAACTATTTCACTTTCGCACCAAAACTCAATCTTAAATTTTCACAAATAAGCACCGTTGTTTCTATATTTCTTTACTACTGTCATTTAGATCAACCTTCAGATCTTTCCTCCCCAATGCAGTCTGAATCTCTGCGAAACTCTTTCCTCTAGTTTCTGGGATAAACAGCAATATGAATAAAGAGGTGGCCACGCAGCCGACCGCGAAGGTATAGTACACAGCTACAGCTCCCAAGGCTGTTATCAATGCTGGGAAGAACCTTATAATGACAAAACCTAATGTGAACACTATGAAGATAGCACAGGATAACCCGTAGGAACGTATCGGGCCTTCGAAAAGCTCCGCTACTAGGATGTAGATTAGAGACCCCATGCCTGAAACAACGGTAAATAACAAGGGTTATTTTATCTACAACTTTAGGGTTGGACTGCACTGCTGCTGTGCTATGTTCTTCTCGAGATGGCTGTAATCTTGCGAATATGGCAGTAGAATCATTAACGTTCATGAGTGCCTCTTTGGGGCCCATGTGAATAAACGATTTTGATTTTGATTATGAATGTAATATCTTTTTCTTTCAATGATACAATGGCACAATTTTTTTTTTTTTTTTTTATTTGTGACAGGCTAGTGTTTGATCACTATCTCACCTGATGGTAAGTGACGATGTGATCGAGGCTGGTAAACACAAAAAAAATAATTAAATTAATTGCAAAAATATGGTAATCAAAGATGTCAAAAAATATTAAAGACCAACATATTTACCACTAGCCGTGCCACGCGGCTTCGCCCGCTATTATCAAGTTAAAAAGTAGCATATGTGTTATTCCTAGGTATAATCTCTGTGCATTCCAAATTTCATTCAAATCGGTTCAGTCGTTAAAGCGTGAAGAGGTAACAAGCATACTTACACGCACACTTACACTCAAACTTTCGGATTTATAATATTAGTAGGATTAATGGCATGCAACATATTTAAAAGACTATAATATCTTTACATTAAAGTTAATAACACAACTAAATAATCCTACTAATATTATAAATCCGAAAGCTCGTGTTATTTTTGCGCGACGAGCAAAATTTCATTCAAATCCGTTCAGTCGTTACAGCGTGAAGAGGAAACAAATATACTTACACACAAACTTTCAGATTTATAATACTAGTGCGATGAAAATAGAAAAAGAAAAAAAAATGCTCATTTGAACTGCCAGTTGGCTTAGTTGGGTGCTCCTTCTAAGTAAGCAATGAGTATCGGGTTCGATTCCCGGTGCAAAAAAAAATTTTCTTCCCATGGGATATGTATGTTTATAGTTCTGAGTGTGATTGTGTCTGTCATATGAATGTATCCGGTATCCACAATACAAGTCATAGAACTGGGGGGCTGAGTCACCCACGTCCGTAGGATACCCCTTAAGTCTGACTCCCTACACGTGGTCCCCGGGTGGTGCTAATCAGGTGACATTTGAGAGGTGGTAGAGCATTTTGTGAGTTGCTCGCCTGGCTTGCTACCAAAGTAGCTTACCACCATCAAGTTGAAAGTCTGCCGCCAAGCCAAATACGGTGTTCCGGCAGTTATCCTTGAGAGCCTGCGTATTCCAGGTCTAGTGTGTTTACCAGCTTCGATCACATCGTCACTTACCATCAGGTGAGATAGTGGTCAAACACTAGCCTGTCACAAATAAAAAAAAAAAAAAACTTAGTGGGCTGCTAACGTGAACGCGTTTATGTTATGTTAAAAAAGTTAAAAAACGTACCGGCGTTGTATCCAAAAATGATGATAGCGATAGATAAAAGCGGCAGGAAGTTCAGAAAACCAACGATTTCACGTCCCCCATCCAAGAAAAGGAAGAATGTTCCAATGCCAATCTAAAAAAAAATGGAAACAATTCGTTATTTTGTTCGTTATCGAGCATAAAATATAACTTGATCGTATTGGCAACTTCGGAAGTAGTGTAGTGCAGGTTTTAAGGTGATACCAGAATTTCATCTAAAACACGCGTTTTTGTATCCGTTTTACTCGGAATTCATAATAAAACCAGATAAAAATATTAAAAAATCACCGTCAAAAGAAGTCTTTAAACGACAGGTGCGAGAGTTCTTCTTAAAAAAGATAAGCACTGATATTACATCTTAAATACCATACGTTCTTTTTAAGCACATATTATATATATATTTATGTATATATAAGCCATATAATAGTATATGTAATAAATAATATATTATTGTCAATACACTGTTCTAATGCACGCTTTACTTTTGTTCCTACCATTGCTGGATGACTGGTAGAAAATGCTTTTAGCATTAAGGCCTCCAATTGTACATTGTTTTTGTTGTGCAATAAAGTATAAAAAAAAAAAAAAACGTCGTAATTGCCTTCTAGAGTATTTATAGCATTCATATATATAAAGGGAAAAAATAGAACATCTCATGCAAATAACATCAATTTGTATTTTTGTAATGTTATTCAAATTTCGTTAAAACGCGACCAAAAAAAAATAAAACAAGGACAAATCATTCGTCTAGTAAATTTACGTAATATGAAATAACTTTCACAGTGTTTAGTGTTTTGATATAAAATGGCGGAACGAAATGGTTACAAAAATACAATTTGTTGATAGTTGATATTTTTTTCCAATATATTTATGAACGTTATGAATATTCTAAGAAGAAGGCATTTCGTACTGATTTTGACGAATTTTTTTTTATCATAATTTGTTATTATTCGAGTAAAACGGTTACAAAAACACGCGTTTTAGGAGAAATTCTGGTATCGTCAACTTAAGGGAACGTCGCGTCATTGTAATCAAAATCGTAATACTATAACATCGTCGATATTTGAATTTTGAAGATTAAAACTGTCGTGAGTATTTTTTTTTATTCAAGATTGGCAAACATTTGACCGCTACCATACCTGATGGTAAGTGACGATGCGGTCGACGATGGAGCACGTTTGCCCAGAAGATGCCTATTCACTCGCGATTTAAAGGCTCCCATATTGTATTTATCAGGGAACACAGACTCAGGTAAGGAATTCCGCTGTTTTCTCGTGGACCCACTATTTTGTCCCACTGGTGAGTCCACAAGGAGAGTAATTTCTCATAGACACACTGATTGAAAATCTAGTAATTTGTCCCACTAGTGGGACCACGAGGGAGAATTATTTCTCGATTTCTCGATTCTACTACACTGATTGCAAATCTACTTATGGCACTGATTTTCACTTAATTAACTTTTAATAGTACAGGTAAAAGGAATTCCATATAATGTTTCAATGTTGTATACGGCTTTAAATACGTAATAATGTCGACTTACTTCGTTGTCGATTAGTTACGCGCTTTCTATAGACTTACCTGACCGACGAACATCACTATTAGCGTAATGCACAGGAGAGGCTTCCTTCCAAACTTATCTGTCAACAGGAATGCACAAAAACACGCCAACAACTGTATCACACCAATAATTAAAGAAGCCACATCAGACCCCACACTAGTCTGAGTTGCTTCAAGTATTGTTTGCAAATATAAGTTCACTGCGTTGTAGCCCACCCACTGCACAGATATACTCAAAAAAATCACCAAACCGAATGATTTTATTATGGTTTTGTTTTTCAGTAGCGATAATTTGTTCACGCCGTCATCTTTTGGCCCGGTTGCATACTCCTCTATTTCTTCGTTGGCTAATTCTTTTGTTCCACGTAAAGTCACGAGGACATCAATAGCGTTCTGTGGGCGTCCTGAAATAATAATGTTAGAAGAGTATGATTTTCATTTCATCGAACGCTTTAGATAAATCAGTGTATATAGAGTCTACTTGAAACCCCTCATTAGTTGCAGCATGCTGTTTTTATGTCAATAAGTTGATAATAGTATAGCGACTGGGAATAAATTCATTTCACATCACACACTAAGTCACACTCAGAACCAGAAACACAAATTTCCGTTGGGGAGAAAACTTGTCTTTCCATCGGGAATTGAACCCGATACCCGCTGATTAGAAGGCGAACGCACACCCAAGTAGACCAACAAAATTAAACTTTCCTGTACATTAATCGATTTCATAGTTGATGACCGTAACAATATCAAAGACATTTTGTTGCTTGAGTGAAAAATTGGAACAATATTATTTTATCGTATAAAATCTAATTGATTTATTGTATATGAGCACTTTCAAACCTACTCAATTAATATTTGATATCCAAAAATGATATTAGATCCTCTTTTATAGGTATAATGGTCTGTTTTTAAAATAATTTATTATATTGAAAAATAGGCTGAGGTTCTAGAAATAATTTAAAAAATAAATCGAATTAAATAAAAATAGTATCAAATATTTTTTGTGCTAGTTCTAAACGAAACTAATATGAAATAAATCAATGTCTCAAAGAAAGAGAATTAATAATAAAACGATGACCGTTTAGATTTTTTTGCTTGTTGTTTTTGCAAAATTAAAACTATTATTTAAATACATGCCTACAAAATCTACCTTAGATTACATTGCGTCTCCGTTTCAGCTTAGGCAAAATTGCTTTTGTATGTCCGGCGGATTTCCGGTTGTTCTCCTCTACAGGTCGCATTTCTTAACCGATTCTAGTGAAATTTTGTAAGTAGGTTCGATAATTATATAGAACAAGTAGGTCGGTTCAAAATAAAAAATAGCGGAGACATGGGGGTTGGAAAATGTAAAAATCGCGAGGTCATCGGCTCACACCATTACCTTTTGCGTACAAGAAGTACGGGCTCTCAGGTATGAATAGCAGCGGGAAAAATGTGAATACCACGAAAGCCGTGTACAGCAAATTGATTGCCAAGTATGACACGAACGGTCCTACTGCAAACATGATCATCATTCCAGTAGCCGACATTATCTGTATCACTGTTCCTGATGCTCCTCTTATATCTTTCTGAAAAGAGCGATGTTCAGAGGTTGTCATTAACTGAGTAGGTTCCTGCGGTAGTGCAGCGGTGCGGGGGGGGGGGGGGGGGACATCGGCAAGTATTATTTAGCTTGCAAGATTTGATTACAGACCGATAGATACAGAATGGGACAGGTTAAACTAAATAAAAGCTTGTAAATATGCATGTACTTACACTGGCTACTTCAGCTGTATACGAGGATACAGCAGACAGGGAAACTATGTCAGTAATACCAGCTATAGATCTCGCTACTAGTATCATCCAATATTCAGTCGCGAAGATTTTGAGGAAGCACATGATCAGTCTCGGTATCACCACATAAAGGAGCAGGTTCCTTCGCCCTAGGAAGTTCACCAAGGTTCCGGTGAAGGGGAGAACTGTAGAATAATAAACGTCGAGGTAAATAAATAAAGTTTTTTTTGCGCGATTAAGTCCCGAGATATTACCTAAACTATCTGTAGAATAATATGCTATAATTTTGCGAATCTGGCAGTAGAGTCTGTAACTTTCATGACTCCCTTTTTGGGGCCCATGTGAATAAACATTTGAACTTTTGAATAGTTTTTTTAAACCTAAAAACTGACTAAACTTCCTCAACCAATCATAAACAAAATAAAACATGTGCACTGTGCATGTGTGCACTGTCATAAACATTACGTACCAAAACATCCAACCCCAATTGAAATGGAGACGATCCACGCTTCTTGGTCCTCCGTGAGTGGATTTTCAAATATGGTTTGTTCCACATCTCTAAATTTGACCAGCATTGGAGATGCCCATGCCACGCTAAAGCCCAGGTTCAAAATGGTGAGATTCGCTACAAATTAAAAAAAAAAGATAATAATTGAACTGCCCGATGGCTTAGTTGAGTGCGCCTTCCAAACAGGGGTATCGGGTTTGATTCCCGGCGGGAACACAAGTTTTCTCCCCAAGGAAAATTTGTGTTTCTGGTTCTGAGTGTGTTGTGTGTGCGATGTGAATGTTTCCAGTACCCACGACATAAGTCATCGAACTAAGTGCGGCGCTATGGCTGTAGAAACGTTTATGTTTCAAAGCGTTTAATAATTTGGTCTAGCTTTAATGCTCGAAAAATTTACATCTCGCTAATAAAATTGAACACATGAAAATTATAACATTTTAGTTCAAGGCATACCTTCAAGTAAGTAGTGATTCTTTTTAACGAAGTAGAAACTAAATCAGACCTCTTATCTCTCTTGCGAACTCTTGTTAACAGTTTCAATTCGAAACGGCAAAACTACTAAGAAATAAATTTTAATTAATTCAAATAGAAACTGTTAGCAACAGATATATTTAATAGGATAACAGATCACGAGTACCGAGATATGTAAAAAATATTCTTAACACGTTGAAGATGGTCTGAAAAGTAGGTTTTCTACCAAGGAAAATGGTAAATAAGAGCCTGTAAACGAACTTTGGGCAACAAGTTAATCTACTATTTTTATAGTTTAGAATATAAATTATTGTTACTAATTTGTTACTAATAAGGCAACAAATGTAAATACGACCGATTAATATTCATTTAAATAAAATTCTTTAAATGTTGTTGGTTAAATAATTTAAACGTAAGCAAAGCTTAAAAAAACCGACCTCACAGCTTATATTTTTCATAAAGCTTCAGCTTCAGCTTATAGATTTCAGTAAAATTTATATGGGAACAACTCTGAAGTATAATCTACAAAAAAAAAAAGAATTTTGAGAATCGGTCCACAAATGGGGGAAAAATCGGTGAACATACAAATAAAAACATACAGTCGAACATAGTACCTCCTCCTTTTTAAAAGTCGGTAAAAATATAATAAATATAAACCTCGCTAAGCACCAATAGATGTTCTGACCGCTACTCTTGAGAGTCATTTAAAATCCTAGGCCTACAGTGCTTACCACCCTTTGACCATAAACATGACAGATAGACGAGCATGTCTGTCGTAAAATAAAATATTATTTAATAATTTAAACGTAAGCAAAGCTTAAAAAAACCGACTTCACTGCTTATGTTTTGGTTTTGGCTTGATCGATTTCAATAAAATTTATATGGGGCCACATCTACCAAACAAAAAAAAGAATTTTGAGAATCGGTCCACAAATTGGGGAGAAATCGGTGAACATACATAAAAAAAATACATACAGTCGAACATAGAACTTCCTCCTTTTTTGAAGTCGGTTAAAGATTACACAAAGACGAGGCACCTAAGAATAAAATGAATGGAAGTTTCAAAGTGGCCTATGTGCTAGTCCCGGGTATAAGCTATGTGCTTTTCAAATTTTACCCAAATTCGTTCAGCCGTTATAGAGTGAAAAAAATAAACGGACTTTACACACTGACACACAAACTTTCGCATTAATAATATAAGTGTGATTTTTTAGAAATATAAACACTGACCAATAAATACAGCTGCATATTGTCTCAGCACCGGACGATCAAAAAACTTCAACATATCTACACTTTTCAAATGTTTCCATACAATAAATGAACTGTTAATACATTTGTATTTATTTTTATACGTTACATAGCACACTGATTAGTCGAGAAAATTATTAAATACTAAATGATACATTTTGATTAAAATTTAACTATCATTTAATGAACGGATTAAATGATAAAGCCAATAAATATGATAGCACATGCGATATTAAAGATTATTAATTGAATATGAGTTTGTGCATGACCGGCATATAACGTGCGTATAAGGTGTTAAATCTGTGTGTGTGTGTGTGTGTGTCGTGTGAAGTAGCCTTTTTTTCTTAGTAGTACCTATCTTTATTTTTTACCCGCCTGCGTGACGTATAGGATGTCCAAGCAAAAATTCGCGAAAATATGGAAACCTCGGTAGTGGTTACACATTTGCACCGTCTGGCCCAGTGTCTCAACAGACACTGGGCCCGTGGGGACCTGGAGCTCATTCTATTTTCAAAAATCTATCAGAGCGCCTGTATTAGGCGACGCGTTATCAAAATGCTGGTACTTAGTTTGCTCAACGCATTGCAATTCAGAGAGACAATGCCGCCAGCATGATGGGACCGCTACCCACTGGAAGTGGGCTTGAGCAATTAAGTTACCTATAAGCTCGATGTCTTGTAGGTAACTTGAGTCTTTGCTTTATATAGTTTTAGTTTAAATGCAATAAATTACCTTTTAACTCTCTATTAAAATTTATAATAAGATTTACCCAAATATATTTTATTTGTATATCGATACTTTAGAAATTTAGTTTTCGAGCACGATGCCGATATTTAATCGATCTAAACCACGGCAAGATCTAAATCTTGTTTTATCTATAGTGCCTGCATAACCGAGCTTTGCTCGTTAAAACGATGTATTCTAAAAATGAAACCTAGCTAGATCGATTTATCGCCCCCGAAACCCCTTCCATACTAAATTTCATGAAAATCGTTGGACCCGTTTCCGAGATTTAAATTATATATTATCCTATCCTACTTTCTATCCTACTTATATATAATATATATATATATATATAATATTATATTATTATTATATAATATTATATTATATATATAAATATATATATCCTACTAATATTATAAATCCCAAAGTTTGTGTGTAAGTGTGTAAGTATGTTTGTTCCCTCTTCACGCTTTAACGGCTGAACGGATATGGATGAAATTTGGAATGTACATAGATTATACCTAGGATTAACACATAGACTACTTTTTAACTTGATAATAGCGGGCGAAGCCGCGGGGTACGGCTAGTATTATATACGCGGCAGTTTGTAAGAATGTGTGGATGTATGGATGTATGTTTGTTACTCTTTCACGCAAAAACTGCTGAATGGATTTTGATGAAACCTTACAATAATATAGCTTACCCATCAGAATAACACATAGGCTATAATTTATAAAGATATAGTGTGTATTATCCAAAATAAAACGATAAGTGTCAAGTAAGTAGGAAAAAATTCTGCCATCGGAAAGCTATTCTGGCGTGCGCTGCAAAAACCGTTAGTTACACGTATATAATGTATAATGGAAATGTTTATCTTAAATTAATCCTATAAAAAAGCCCGTGACAGCATATATCTATCTTTTATGTGTAAGCCATTATCGCCAAAAAAGTGAACCATATATACAATAAAAATTTAAGGCTACTCGACGTTCTAATCCTGCGCAGACGGAAGTCGCGGGCACCAGCTATTATCTGATAATTCTACTAATTGTTTAGTTAATATACTACATGACCCAGCTAATTTCTAATCATGCCATCTGTTGATATAAATCGTAGTGGCAATTCCCATACCTACCTAATTTGACATACAATATAAGCGGTTACGATGTTGGTAGGTCCCACCAAATATTTTCCGATCCATCGTCGCAAGCCCAGGAGCTGTTTTATTTTGTAGGTCAGCTTGAGTTAATTTAGTTAGTTTTAGTTGTATTCATTTTGAAAATTTATACTTGTTATTTACCTTGCCAAAAGAAAATAAAATAGGACCGTCATGTTGTCTAATAAAGGTCCGAAAAAATTACCAATAATAAGTTACTTGTTAAAAACTTTCTTAAAGACAAGCTTTTAGAAGTCCGCCATATTGGATTTAAAGTGACGTCACTTTATTTTTCGAGTTATTCTCTGAAAGACCTTTCATTTGATACCCATATTGTAACAGTGAATTAAAAATTACTTGTTCGCCATTTTGTGTGTTCAGTCATGTTGGACTTAGAATGACGTCACAGCTAACTATGCATTGTCATCCAAACTAAACGTGAATTCAAAATTTCAGCTCAATCGGTTGAAGATATCTGCTTCAAAATTGAGTTGCAAGATTCCACCCGAACAAACATACATACATACAATGCAAGCTAAATAAAAACTTGTAAAATGGTTCAATTTTCGGGTTTTTCAACCGAATTCAAAAAAGGAGATTCTCAATTCGATTGTATGCTTTTTTATTTTGATGTTTTTTTTGTTTGATAGATTACACTGATCCTATATAAATTTTCTTGAAATGAGTTAATCCAAAACCAAAATGTAAGCGGTGAATTCGGTTTTTCTAAGCTTTGCTTGCGTTTAATTATCAAAAATTTTTTTTTTCTAAAACATCGCTGTAAACAAAAAAAATTTGGCCGAGCCATTGTTGCGTTTCTGAGACTAGGTAAATATGTATTATTATAAATATTCTACTACGCTTCACTTGGTAAATTCATTATACTAGCTGTGCTCGCGGCTTCGCCCGCGTTTATGATTATTATGATGAGCTAAAAAATCCTGGGCTGTTACCCGACACAGAATTACAATTTTTCTAACCAAGGGAAGCTCATAATGGCTTCTGGTTCTTTATGCGTATGCTCTTGCTGTTTGCATTTTATGATGTAACGGTAATTGTTTCTTTGTTTTTCTTAAGCTTTCACTCTCACAGCTCCGCACTAAGTTCAATGACACGTGACCTACCGGAAACAATCACATCACACACCATCACAGCCAGAACCTGAAACAAAAATTTCCCTTGGGGAGAAAACTGGAGTTTCCACTGGGAATCGAAACTGATACCCACTGCTAAAAAGGCGAACGCATACCTATTTAATTCAACAGGCAGTTAACTGTGTCTAAGTTAAATCCTACTAATCCTAATCCTAATAATATTATAAATCCAAAAGTGTTTGTGTAAGTGTGTAAGTATGTTTGTTCCCTCTTCACGCTTTAACGGCTGAACGGATTTGGATGAAATTTTGAATGTACATAGCTTATACCTACACATAGGCTACTTTTTAACTTGATAATAGCGGGCGAAGCCGCGGGGCACGGCTAGTTTAATATACATAGTTGTTTTGTAAACTCTAGCTCTCTTTCTCACTTGGCGATAAAACTATAACCCTACAGGATATCGATTTATAAACAACAGCTTACAACAAAAAGCCGATCTAATATTCGAGACCATCGATAAACTTAGATAAACCAAATGAAGTAAATAAATGAGACCTTAATAAATAGTCCGGTGTAGTAAACGTTGTGAAAGTGTAATTAATTATCTAAACTAAAGCGTGAAACGAGCTATCGACGGCAGAGAACGATAACACCGAATAAGCTTATGTTTATGATACTTACCGCCGTTTTCACCAAACTTAGGTGTCGCCTAAATGAGATGCCTAAGCATTTAAGAGCTAGCTAGTACAAAAATACGTTTCATCAACCTTAGGTGTTACCTAACAAGCTTAGGAGCTACCTAAGTTTAGAACACCGATTCACCGTGTTTATGGTTTTAGGTAATTCCTAAATAGCTGTCATTTTTTGAATGGGCTTCGTTAGTAATTTGACAGAACTTTATTTAAATACGTTTCACCAACCTTTAGGAGATGCCTAACGACCTTAAGACGTACCTGAACTTAGGACACCGATTGGCAGTGTTAGAAATACTAAACCGCAATGTATCTTCGTGGGTGGAAAGGTGGGTGTTCGTTTTCTAAGCATGGGTATCGAGTTTGATTCCCGACGGGAACACAAGTTTTCTCCTCAAGAAAAATTTGTTTCTGGTTCTGGTTGCGATTGTGTGCGTGATGTGAATGTTTCCGACATCCACGACACAAGTCGTTGAACTTAGTGTGGGGCTGTGAGTGTGAAATTTATATTAAAAGCATTGTTTGGTTTTGCACCTGAGTTTTACAATAGTATATAGCAAATCCATAGTTTCTATGTACCTGCGAGTCATAAATCTACCGCACCCCGATCACTAAACAGCGTTTCAAGATAGCGCGGTAGAACCTCGTAAATCATAGCCGTTGTATAATTATTATGAAGGCAAAGCATTCTGTAATTGACGTCGAATTATTAGTGTTGATAAGAGAGAAGGAACTGGGAATGATGGAAAGTGAATAATGGTTGAAATGATGTAAAATAAAGTCAAACAAACTGGTCTATTTAGTTTCCGATCTTCCGATCCGTTTAGAGGTAATGAAACTGTTCTAATGATAATGAAAAAAACGTTTATTTTAGGATAAAAACAAAGTTGTACAGACAAAGTTTTGGTAAAACTATCACACCTGATCCTCTATTACCTATCTCTGTTGCAAACGGTTTCAAAACGAAATTGACAAAACTTCTAAGAAATAAGGTTCATTTTTGCTTAATTCAAATAGAAACCGCGTGCAACAAAGATACGTAATAGGGGGGCTGCTGTAGTGTAAAACTGTGTCGCAGCTGCCAAAGCCCTCCTCCGAAAAATATCTTAACAATATTCACAATTTCAAACAATGATACTGTTTCAGACAAAGATAAATGTGTGTTACTTCTTAACACTGAAACGGCTGGATCATTTCGATTAAATTCCGTGTATTTTAGCTGATATTTTATGCTGAAATCCCGCGAGTCCGAAACTTCGCGGATAAAAACCGCGGGTCGCTAGTAAGAATTAAATATTACAATAAATAAACAAGTGAAGTAAAAGAGTCAAGGTCTAGTCATAGTCATGCCTTAGTAAAGTGGTAGAAACTTTACTAGAACTTCTATTGGAGTTTTGGAGCGTAGGCGAAAATCACGTTTGTCAATTGTATTGTTTGCCTACACTTATGCAAGTGTATTTAGTATTAACGGTTAATAATCCACCATTATAACACATTAACACTCGAAGAATCACAGGTTTTGGAAAATTATACAAAAACAAACAACGACTATTTTCACTGGAACCGCAAAGGAATGGAACTCCTTACCTGAGTCGGTGTTTCCTGATGAGTACAATATGGGAGTCTCCAAGTCGCGAGTGAATAGGTATCTTATAGGCAAGCTTGCTCCATTATCGACCACATCGTCGCTTACCATCAGGTGAGATAGTGGTCAAAAGTTTGCCTATCTTGAATAAAAAAAATTTAAAAAACTTTCGCGGCTAAACTCCTATATCTACTTAAAAGACACAAACAGTACATATGTCGCAGTATTTAAATCAATACACCACCCAGTAAACAATCGAGTCCTTGATTTGGTATTTATTTGTAATTATTGTCGTTATCTAAAGCCAAATTTAACAATTCTTCATGCACCGTCTGACGTTTCTCATTATCTGATTATTCGAATGATTGAGTATACCATGGATCTACTATAAAATACAGATAATACGCATGGAAGATTGGCTTGAAGACCTGAAAGAGGATACCACTCCACTACGACAGTGGATTTTTTATTCGAGATAGGCCAACTTTTGACCACTATCGCACCTAATGGTAAGCGAAATGCGGTCGACGATGGAGCAAGCATGTCTAGAAGATAAGCCCCAAGGAAAAGATTAAAAAAAAATAAAAAAATCGAGGGGTGTCTTGTAAGGGACACCCGGATGGAACGAAGTTCAATTTCCGTCTAGCCCCCTTTCGCAACGCGCGATAAGGAACTTTCGTTCCAAAATTAAATGAAACATGCAAAATCCAACATCACGCGGTGTTCCCAGGCGGTCACCCATCCAAGTACTGACCGAGCCCGACGTTGCTTAACTTCGGTGATCGGACGAGAACGTGGTATGGCTTACAACTATAGCAAAAAGTGTCGTTACAACTTCTGGTCTTAATTTTTTCCGTCGAGCCCCCTTTCGCAACGCGCGATAAGGAACTTGCGTTTTAAAAACCAACATTTTAGTAAGGTCCAAGTTACCCAAACTATCTTACAGGCATAATGTCGTCAAGTACAGCTGTGAAGATAATTAAGGCCGGTCCCTACTTTGATGAGAAACTTATAACGTTTTTGTTTTTTTACTTTTGGCATTGCATTATAACGTACAGTAGTTCATTAGATGTCTCCATTTTTTTATCCTTATACAAAATTTCATGAAAATCTTTGGAGCCGTTTCCGAGATCCTGATTACACACACATATATATACAAGAATTGCTCGTTTAAAGGTATTATAATAGATGGTATATTTTTATCCATATTCAAACTACGGGCCAATTGCCTATATTTCCTAAAACTATAACAAACTGTACTATAACAAAGTCCTAGTAAATCTTCTGTTATTTTATAATTGACACATTAATTTAATTGTTATTTGTATTTTTATGTATGATTAATTTTGATGAATTTTATGTGCCACGTATTGTATATTATTTACCATCAGGTGACATAGTGGTCTAAAGCTTGCCTTTTTTTTATTACAGACTAAGCAAACGTTTGACCTCAATCACACCTGATGGAAAGTGACGATGTAGTCTAAGGTTGAGCACGCTTGCTCAGTAAATACCTATTCACTTTACTTTTGAACACGCCCAAATTGTACCTTTCGGGAAAAACAGACGGCAAAGCGTTCCATTCTTTTGCTGTTCTATAAATGAACGAAGACGCGAAACGTTTCATGCGAATAAACCATAAATGGGTGACACGGTGGTGCCTAGAAAAAAAACTTTATAATAAGTGACTGATGAGGCAGTGCCAGCCAATCTGCCTATTAGTGGACGAGTATCCGCTTTTATGGCTTCAATCCGGCTTTCCGCGCGTAGTATCTATATTTTTTTATAGATTGATGGTACACTTGCTCAATTCAATATTGCAATTGCACAACCACAGTCTTTGACTGAACAATTTGGTCCTATCAGATGGTGGAAACATGAAACTAATCACGTAGGTAGCCTTTATCTTAATCAGCATCTTCCGGCCCTTTAAAGGGCAATAATTAAACATTCTTGAGTTGTTTAGAACGTAATGACAGCCTTTAATTGTATAGAGCAAAGTGTAGAAAGTACTCGATTAAACAACTAGTACCTGGATGACTGAGCTTTGTTCGTTAAAACGACGTTTTCTAATATTGAAACCTAGCTAGATCGATTTATCGCCCCCGAAACCCCTGGCATACTAAATTTCATGAAAATTGTTGGAGCCGTTTCCGAGATTTAGATTATACAGGGTGTCCCAGAACTCAACGTCAAGCCGAAACGGGGTGACAGGATTGATTGTAACCATCATAAGAAAAATCAGAAAAAAAGTCTATCCCATGCAGTTTGAAAATTATGGGAATTTTAGAAACACCTAGAAATTTGGTCAAACTGTAACCTTTTTTTGGTTATTGTGGTTAATTTTTATTATTTTTGTTCATTTCAACTTTGGAACCGTAACCCTAAATAACATTTCTAGAACCGCAGTCAAAAATAATGACACAATTGCACCAAGTTTTCTAGAATTAAGACTATTTGTTAAAATATGAATTTATTTTTTTCAAAATTTGTAGATTTTCAAAAAAAAATGATAGATAGATAGATATATTTATCTGTATTGACCTTGAATAGATTTAAGTGTCAGTCACAGTATATTTTTTGTTAGAAACGGGATACTTACAATCTATTTTGGTATTTGATTAGATCGCTCGCATAAGGCAATTTATAAACCGACTATAAAATAAACACGGAGATACGTGGTGACAAACATTCACACACAATACACAAACTTTCGCATTTATAATATTAGTAGGCTAAATGTTTTATTTTTGTTTCAGGTAAGTTTGCCGGACATTGCAATACTACTTTGTGAATCGGTGGAAAATGGTAAGTGCCATCGACGTCATGTTTAGCTTGTATCTGTGTGTATGTGTATAGGTAGATACTACTTCTTCCATATATGGTAACCATGGTGGGAACCTTTGTGGATCCTAAATAAAAAAAAAAAAAAAATTGATAGACCGCCTGTTTTGTTTTTTACCGACTTCCCAAAAAAGGAGGAGGTACTCAAGTCGACTGTAATTATTACTATAATTTTTTTTTATGTGTGTTACCTCATACCTTCTGTCCACGTGAGCCGATAAAAAAATTTTTTTTTTAGGTTTAAAGATGTTGCTTTCTAATTGGTTCCATTTTAATTTGATCAAGATCTGATCAGTAGTTTTTGAAATATCGTCAATAATGCCTATTTTGTACGCCTACTTTGACGATGTTCTCGTTTACCAGACTTCAAAAGTTACCTTATAACTTCTTTCGTTGTGAGCCGATTTTGATGATTATTTTTTTATTTGAAAGCTGGTGCTTTTCGTGTGGTCCCAGTGTGGTCTAGTTTTTGAGTTATTGTCAATAATGCATGTGCCGATTTAAATGCGCGTGCAATTCATTAAATCTGATCAACGTTCTGAATATAAAGCGGTGAAGTCGGTTTTTTTAAGCTTTGCTTGCGTTTAATTATTCATATGCTTGAGGTAGACTCAAGCATACAAAAATCACGTTAGTAATCATTGCTTATTTCGCGTAAATGCCATTTAACTTTGACTAATGGTCTTTGCATTTATTACATCATTTTCCCTAAGTGAGGCTCAAATGCTTGCCTATCAAAAATAAAAATCAGCGCATAAGAAATAAGGCGTATATAATTCCTGTATTGGATTATAAAATCCGATATTGTGAAGAAAAGTAATAAATTTAGATACCTGATGATACCTACTCAAGCACTGCCTGAAGCGACGAAATTATCATTTCCTTATTATTTTCTCACAGCTTTATTATAACAATTAGTAGCAGCTTGAAGCTCTTGATTCCATCGACCGGCAAGCTCTTGAGTGAACTGCCCGTTGGCTAAGTTGGGTGAGCGTTCACCTTCTAAGCAGGGGTATCGGGTTCGATTACCGGCGGGAACACAAGTTTTCTCCCCTAGGAAAATTTGTGTTTCTGGTTCTGGTTGTGATCGTGTGTGTGATGTGAATGTTTCCGGCACTCACGACACAAGTCATTGAACTTAGTGTGGGGCTGTGAGTGTGAAAGCGTTTATGTTGAGTCCATCGAGTCCAAATTGCAGTCTTGGTCACAGATGTAAGGTCGCAAGCCTATCGGTATTCTACCGTTTAC
The DNA here is from genome assembly GCA_948107665.1 of Lomographa bimaculata. Taxonomy (NCBI): domain Eukaryota; kingdom Metazoa; phylum Arthropoda; class Insecta; order Lepidoptera; family Geometridae; genus Lomographa; species Lomographa bimaculata. The sequence continues at coordinate 5,975,373 of OX403604.1, read as the reverse complement.
ATTTTGGAGAGTGCGCGCAGGAATTACACGAGTTAATTCCACCATGTCCGTTTTATCCTCTAACAACAAGACGTCAAACGTCATCCATACATGATTGACATACCTCTAATTCGCTCGAAGCGTTTCGCTTCTACATTTATCATCCGTACTGCGAAGGAGTGGAACTCATTGCCCTCGTCTTTGCTCCCCGAACGCTGTAATCTGGGAGTCTACAAGTTAAGAGTGAATAGTTGCCTTCTAGGCAAGCATGCTACATCTTCGGCCGCATCATCACTTTCCATCAGTTGAGTTTGTGGTCAAATGGGCATAAAAAAAAAGAAATTAAAATGTAAGTAAGAATGATTGCTTACCAACATTAAATATTTACCTGAATGTTCATTTGAAATGAATAATGGTAAAAGAAATTTCAAGATGATTTTAAAATACCTACTCAATGGTACTCCATTTGACACAGTATCTCACGACTTTCATTATATTTCACAAGATGGTGGCTAGTGGTCATCATAGTGATTTTTGATAGCTGTCATATCTTCAGACACTTGTTTCGTTAAAACAAATCAATTTACGTGTCAAAATCGGCCCACGCTTTTGTTCTGTAGAACGCCACAAAGGAACAAATACATACATAGGCTGATAAACAACCCTCCGTTGATTTGCGTCGGGTAAAAAATGAAACGTTTATTTATTTCACTGTTAACCAACCTACACTATCTGATATTAGATCAATCATAGGGCAAGGTCGGACCCTTTTCGATCCAATATCCGCTGAACTATTGTGTTTATTTCCTGCATTAATTTACTTTTACGGCTTATTAGTTTAACCGACTGACAGGAGGTTCCGGTGAACTACAGATGTTCTAGCCTTGTTCTCTTCAAGGTAGCTTCAAGGTAGCTTCATGGTTTGATAACAAAGGCTCACATCCTGTGCTCTTTTGTTGTGAAGGTGCAATGTTGTTGTTTTCGAAGCGAGATTCTTACGTTGCCTTGGGTGATTCAGCACTTTGACCGTCCGTCCGTCCGTCTGTGAGAGGCATCTAGCGTCTAAACCGTACAAGTAAATAACTTCAAATTCTCAGAGAATATGTAAAACTATGACCCAAAGCTTGAAATTACAATTAAAATTATATTAATGAAAATATTAAGAGTGCACTCATACATGTAAGTGAGGAGCAAAATATTTTTTTTGTTTACCTTTGTAAGATATTGTTTTGAAGAACTTTTCAAGTAGAATGTGAAACCGGTTTTAGAAAAAATATATATTGGAAAATAACAATTTAGTAGGCCACCAAAGACACTGTTTTAGACCTATTTTGTCCCGGGGTCTAAATCAAATATGGCATCACATTTATAGCTGAAACTTACGTCTATTATCCGTTATATTATTATCCAGCACTTGAACAACAAATATAGAAATCAAACAATTATTTAAAAAAAAAGAACTTATCAGCAGCAATTAACCTCAAAAGCTTTTCTCTATTAGGCAAAATATAGGCGCGAAATCTCAGTTCGGCGCGAAATGATAGATAAGCAAGCATTTGAAAACTATCTCACCTGATGGAAAGTGATGATGTGGTCATCTTCAATTCAAGTCTAGAGTAAATAGGTATCTTCTTCACCTATTTACTCTAGACTTGAATAAGCCTACCCCTTTAACCACTGAGCCATCCAAACGTCCTATTGAAAAGCGTTTGTACGATTTAAGATCGTTATCAAAGCTTTTAATTTCTAGTTCATTTCCGTTTCAATCCCATTATTTAAATGGAAGGTACTATAGAACAGATACTTATTTTAAATAGTGGTTACAATGACACCGATGTTCATTGCGTGTAATTAGGTAGGTATTAGGCAGGTACTGGGTAATAGCAAAGCGACATGGTAAGTACCATGTCGTTTTGCTATTACACATCTGAAGCGTTGACGATTTTCTGTAGTAACAAACAACGTTCTAAAACTATAAAAAAGTTTGGGAAGTTTTTGAGGATTGCATAATTGCTTCAAAATTTTGTAGAAATTATATTTAGGTTTACACTACTTTTTCCTCCAAATGTACTTTGTACGAGTGGTCGAGTTGACTACTATAAAAATTAAAAGTGGTAACTCGACCGTGTAGTTGAATATTTTGCGGTCGAGATGAGTACCATAACGTTTTGTCACAGTATATGACGAATATCTGGAGAAGTATGAGCCTTTTACTAGGCATATTTGTTTATTTTCTGGACCATCGTGTTGTCCCCCTATCTGTAGGTATAGATAGATTAATCCATTAAACACCCCGTATGTGTCTATGTTTAACCCCCTTAATCTTTTTCGTCGGGGGTTTTGAGTCTATGTTTTAAGTCTGTAGTATGTGTCTGTAGATCTATGTAACTGTGTGTTTGTCTGTGGCATCGTAGTTCCCAAACGGCTGGACCGTTTTGATTTAGTTTTTTTTTTAAAGGCGGTTAGATCTAGATTGTTCTTAGTTATGTTTGGTGAAAATTGGTGCAGCAGTTTTCCATATAGAGAGATAGAAGTAATTTCAAAATTTTGGTTTTACAACCTCCTTTTTTGCTCGAAGAAATAAAAATAAAATCTAACTTTGAAATGCACTTTGTGGTTCCTGAATCCCGCACTAGGGCTACCTGAATCGTAGGCAAGGGTTAAGTCTCTTCCTTAATACTTAACCAAAAAAATATGCATATGAAAATACATCATATTTTCTACCGATTTCTCAAAAAAGGAGGAGGTACTCAAGTCGGCTGTTTTTTTTTATATCTTACCTCATAACTGCGATTAATTATTTTTATATCTACTTTTATTATTCTATGTTTAATAATGCGAATCATCGTAAAATTACATATTTTCCAATTCAGCTGTGACATGCATATGTCACTGTCACGCTCCGCTGGTCACCACTGACAGAGCGCGTTGTAATTGTTTTCGTTGATGTGACACAATTGCGCTCGCGCATGCAACGCACATGTTGATTTTCAGCCAAGCCAAATAGGACTTGCGGTCCTCCTGAGGCTACTCTTGACAAACAGTTGAATAGCAAGACTTATTTCTAATTGAAATAGGGATAAATCGCGCTTCAAAACTTTTATTATATACCTCGATGTTTCGGTCGAGTTGCATTGACTGAGGTTACGAGCATACTGCATTTTATTTCTGTAATAGATTTTGACATAAGCGATGTAGTAACAGAAACTCCTTCATTGGTAAATTTTAAATTTTCGTGATAGGTAAAAAACATATTATTCTTTTTATTATATTTTTTTTATTAACTTATAATTGACTTATACGTTCGTTTTGGTAAAATGCATAGGTTTGGCCACGAGAAGATAGAAAATCTTAAGAGTCTTGGCCGAAACGTCTAGGAAAACAATAGCTTTTTTGCAGCACTAGTGTTGAGTATGAGCATTAGCTAACCTCTATATGTTTCGGCAAAGTTGCATCAACATTGGTCACGCGGTGTATAAGAGCCTCACGAATCGAAGGCATCTTCGTGCCCGCGGCCCACGGTCGATGCCAATTGGCTGAAACGTAATCGTATAGTTATATAAACTTTCACGGCGCGAATATTGTATTACCAATGCCGTAAACTATGTGCTCATATTGCTAGAAAAACGGCCAAGTGCGAGTTGGACTCGTGCACGAAAGGTTCCGTACCATTATCTATTAAAACGGCAAAAAACGTTTGTCGTATGGGAGCCCCATTAAATATTTATTTTATTGTTTTAAGTATTTGTTGTTATAGCGGCAACAGAAATACATCATCTGTGAAAATTTCAACTGTCTAACTATCACGGTTCATAAGATACAGCCTGGTGACAGACGGTGACAGACTGGTGACATATTTTAGGTATTACCTAAAATATGTGTTCGAATAGCGAAAATTTATACAGTATCACAGTAAATATTCGCATAGAAAACTAGTTTTATTTATTTCGACGTTTCGGCTGAGTTGTATTGGCCATAGTCACGAGAGGACTCTCTCGATCTGGCAACTCTCGACGTTTCAGTCGAGTTGAATTGGCCATGGTCTCGAGAGGACTCTTAACTTGGCATCTCGACCGAAACGTAGAGAAAAATTTAAAAGTTTACAGCGCGATTAATTCCCGTGATATTCATCCTCAGTAATCCTCACCTAAACTATTAAAGGGACATTATATACAAAGCGCCCAAGGCCCGCGCCCTGTTTGCCTTTAGGGGCCGTTCAGTACGTAAGCAGATTTATTACATTTATTTACCCCCCTATCCCCCTTGTCAGCAAAAGTAAGCAAAGCTCTTAACCCCCCCATGCTTACTAAGTATATTTTTGACAAAATTATTAGATATATGTGTAAACATGATATGAGAGTTATCAGAAATACATAGACATCAGAAATGTCTTTGCTATTTAGTATATGTTTTGACTTGTATCAGATGCGTCGAAATTTAAAGAAAGATTTTGTAGTTGCGTAATTTTTTTCTGAATCCGATAATTTATATAAATCAATTTTGTTAAAAATGCAGATTATGTCTTTTTAGGGTTCCGTACCCAAAGGGTAAAAACGGGACCCTATTACTGAGACTTCGCTGTCCGTCCGTCCGTCCGTCCGTCCGTCACCAAGCTGTATCTCAAGAACGGTGATAGCTAGGCAGTTGAAATTTTCACAGATGATGTATTTCTATTGCACCTATAACAACAAACTGATTTTTTATAGATAATGGTACTGAACCCTTCGTGCGCGAGTCCGACTCGCACTTGGCCGGTTTCATTTCATTATGACGGCAGTATAAAAAACGGCAGCGCGAGAGAGGAGTCGCGGGCGCTTTGTATATCAAGGTCCTTAGATTGTTTAATAAAGAGAGACCGTCTGTACTAAAGACCTTCGTTTATGTAGGAACAGTTATCTAACTTTCCACCACCATCAGATAGGACAGTGCTATTTGTGTAACTGTCGTCAGTTATCCACGGATTACTGGTTGACCTTAGCTTTATAGCTTTCACCCTGGTTTTGTGAGCATTAGCATTACGCTCAGGTTAAATTATTATGTCTAGTTTTTGCATTAAGTGTAAGCAGCGCTTTTATATATAGTTCGCCCCGAACTGAGATCTCGCGTCCACATTTTGCCTAGTAAAGAAAATATTTGAGGTTAATCGCATATAACTTTTTTGAAATAGTAATTTTAAATTCTAATTTATAAAGTTCTCGTGTCGTGTTTGTTACCAAACACCTCCGAAACGGCTCGACCTATTTTTATGAAATTTTGTGAGCATATCGGGTAGGTCTGAGAATCGGCTAACACATATTTTTCATACCCCTAATTGTTAAGGGTGGTCCAATCAAATTTTTTTTTTGACAATTTTTTTTTTTTTATTGTTCAACGTGAAATAATGTATGTGGCAAAACGGTATATAGGTGCTTTGTGGAGCCATTTCTTTTTTAATAATATCATATTATGAATTTGGATGAAACTGCCGTTTGGGACTGGTTGCCACCGACCGCCCCCCTCCCTCCTGGATCCAGGGCTGCCACCATAGATTTTATCACGATAATATAACTGTAGAAATCCACAACCGCGCAATAAATTCTTTGAGATCACTGTAAACAGGTTATTATCTGTTTATGAAGCAGCCATTCCTTACACAATTAAGATAACGTAATGCTCATTGCAAGAACTCGTAAATTAAAAATCAAGATCTTGAAGTCACGACGGGACAGGTGGCATTAGCATAGATAGAGGGCTCGCAATGAATGGTTGAGATAATCTTGGAAACTCTTGGACTAATTCTGACGGCATAACTTGAGTGACAGCTGTTGACCTACTCAAATACTATTCACTGTATGGTACTGCAATTCAAGTAAGTGACTGAGATTTTGTCGTGCAATTAAAAAAAATGTCGCCGATTTTGTATTATTTTCCAAAACTTGTGATTCTTCCGGTATTAATAATTTGCGAACGTGCATGAGTGTAGGCAATTCAAAGTAGAAAAATATGAATTTCGCTTTCGCTCCAAAACTCCAATTGGATAGATAGATAGATAGATAACGCTTTATTGTCACACCTTACACATAAATCACTTACAAAACGTTTTAAACCTTAAATTAAAGTGTACAATCGGTGGTCTTATCGCTAAAAGCGATCTCTTCCAGACAACCTTTGGATGGAGAAGATATTAATAATTCGGTGAAACGGGGGTGTAAATACAAGTTATGATAAAATAAAAATATACATTAAGGTATATATATACATACTTAAACAAAATAAATTCTATAAGGCAATAATAATTTTGACACGCATAATGTTTATAATATAAATACATATATACAAAATATTATTATAAAGTAAGGATATTTGTTACAGCTTGAATCATATTATGATATATATAAAGTAGCAGAACAGTTTGACACAGAAAAGTTATTGGGAGAGAAAGAAATTTTTAACTTGAATTTTAAATGTATGCACAGTCTGAGCACGTCTTATTGAAACAGGGAAGGAGTTCCACAAGCGAATAGCCTGTACAGTAAAGGAATGATCGTAAAACGTAGTACAGTGTGAAGGCATTTTAAGGGAGAGATTTTCTGATGACCTTAGACCATAGTTGAGGAACGAAAAACGCTCCTTGAGATAGCGCGGGGACGAAGGATTAAATAGGATATTATAAAGGAGGGATAGTATTGGAGTTAAAGTAGAGTCTCTACCGCTTTACTAGGGCTTGACACCCCTGACTTAACACTGGACACTAGTGTTACCAGGTCCAGTTTATCAAAATCCGGGGTGGTAGGTAAATAAAATCAGGATTTGTTAGTTGCCAGGTCCATTTTTCTAAATTTCAGGGCGGTAACTTGGTAAATAAAATCGGGATTTAGGTTTTAAAATTGGTACAACTAAATCGGTATTTGTACATACATGTTTATTGTTTTTATGTCTATATCCCTGTCCAGACAAAATACAATCATAAAAGTACCATTTTAATTGGTGGCTTCATAAAACTTATTTTTTGTTAATATTAGCTTCGCGCGTATAATTATGGTGCTTAGTTTAAGTTGAAGGTTCAATCAAATCGGGACATTTGGCGTCCCGTTCAAGGGTTAATCGGGACGTGTCCCCAGACAAATCAGGGCGTCCGCGTCCCGCTGGCAGCGCTACTGGACACTGACTGCATTTGCATTTGACCACTTACTTACCTGATCGACTATATTTATGTAATACTCATCGGAATTCCTGCTGTAGTTGATTGTGCAAACAGCGCGAACAGAGCGTCTCCGTTTCAGCTTTGGCAAAAAACATTTTCGTATGTCCTGCGGATGTCTGGATGTTCTCCTCTACAGGTCGCAGTTCTCAACCGATTCTCGTGAAATTTTGTGAGCTGGTTCGAAAAATAGTTTTTTTTTGTTGATTCAGTTTTTGGATTGAGTTTTTGACTGCTTGGGTGAAAACGTCAAAGACAATATAGAAATAATTGAAACGCAAGGAAAGCTTAAAAAAACTAACTTCATCGCTTATATTTCGGTTTGAGCTTGACCGATTTCGATAATTTTTTATGGGACCACCTCTGTACACCTGATGTAAAATAAAATGATACTTCACCAAACAAAAAAAAAAACATCAAAATCTATCTATAAATGGCGGAGATATCGCGTAACATACATACAAAGAAAATCATACAGTCGAATTGAGAACCTCCTTTTTTGAAGTCGGTTGAAAGATACGCGAGGTCTTCAGCTCACAAAGCCTACTCGTATACATATTCTGGTGATCAGGACAATTTTAGTTTACTTGTTTTTAGGGCTTACCATACCTTCCGACTTTTATTAACATCATTGGCTGCAACAATTCGATTTAAATACTAAAGATACAAGTAAGCTTTCATGTACCAATGACACAAGGCACTAAATCAGCGACTTTATGACCCCTTCACATAAACATTCGCGGAAGATCCAAAACAATAGACCAGGAAGGGAAATGCATAGAATTGTCTATGGAAAATGCAAGTTTGTAAATGAGGAAGATTCAAGGAATGTTGGTAATTATAAGTGTCGTTGGGTACTTTATAATTCTATGGCATTACTTAACGCTTTTACACTCACAGCCTTGTACTATGTTGTGGACTTAATTACCTTAAAATCGATTTAAATAAATGATTATTTTTTCAATTACGGTATTACTAGTGGTGGCCCGCGGCTTCGCCAGCGTTTGTGTCAAGTTAAAAAGTAGCTTATGTGTTAATCCTAGGTATAAGCTATTTATATTCCAAATATCATCCTAATCCGTTGAGCCGTTACAGCGTGATGAGAGGACAAACACATTTACATACTTTCAGATTTATTATGTAAGTGTGATTTTACTGTTATGAGAATGGTTTGTTTTTATTTAAGAGGCAGATATACGTGTACGTCAATGCGAGCACCTTTTTTAAGCATAGGTACCCAATTATCCCCCTTGTACGTTTACACATAAAGGTGCATATTGCTTCATTTGTTTTTTTGTGATTTTATTCAAATTTAGTGAACACGCACCTTAAAAAATGCGGGGCAGTATAAACTATATAAAATATATATATACACAGTATACATATAGCTCATGGAAAGCGTTCGGTGACGATGACGCGAGTTCCATTATTTTATTTCAATCAAAAAGTGGTCAACGCGCCTAAAGAAATATTAAATTAAAAAAATAAGCTGAAGAAATCATTTGTGTAGTTAACGTTCGCAGTGTTTTGATATAAAATGGCGGAACAAAAATCCAAATTGATGTTATTTGCATGAGATTTGATATTTTTTTCCGTTATGAATATTCTAAGAAGAGGACATCATTTAATTTTATCATATCACACATATTCTGACGGATAATATTAATATAATATATATTATTATTATATTATTTACGGATTTATTTATTTTTATTTATCTAGTTTTTTGTATTATAGTATACATTAAGGGTATTGGGGGCTGCTAAAATTTCACGTCTGCATACAAACATGAATAGACCTAGCAAGAAGCGAAACATCTTCAAAATAAGGCAAATGCTATCTGAAATGTACTGACGCCGACATCCCGCTTGTTGTATTTGGACTGCCATGCACTTCGACAAACAAGGAGAAAGCTTACTGAAAATAAATCAAAACTATTCCAGCCACATCAGGGAACGTGGCAATGAGACGATCGTGCCACTGATACCTACCAACTGTGTTGTCGTCACGAGACTTCGTGAAGTGAAACTTACACTGCATCGCATTATACTTGATTTAATACAGTACTTCTAGCTAACACTTTATTTAGGCACTGTTATAGATGCGTCACATACTAATAGGATGCACCTATATCGAACGGATGGCGTGCGTGGTCGCGGGTTCTATCGCGTTGTACTGCGGTGCGCGCCCGCGTCCCCGCTCGTCGATCTGTTCGAGCAGATGCAGTGCGCAGTAGCTCACGGACTTTTTTTTTTATTCTCTATAGGCAAGCATTTGACCATTTCAGCAGCTCACTTGATGGTAAGTGACGATGTGGTCGAAGATGGAGCATGCTTGCCTCGAAGATACCTGTTCACTCGACATTTAAAGACTCCTAGATTGTACTTATCGGGAAACAAAGACTCGGGCAAAGAATTCCATTCCTTAGCAGTACGTATAATAAATGTGGAAGTAAAACGCTTCTGGTTGATATTCCAAGGGAGAGTCCCTTGGAATATCAACCATAAACCGATGTCGCGTGGTTGATTGTCTGGTTGTCCGATGGTAAAAGGGGGATGGTGGAATTAGATCATGCAATTCTATGGCACACTCTCCGAAATGTATCCTATAAAAGATTGATAGACTTGCGACCCTGCGACAATGTTCTAGGCTTTAAAGAAAACCTGACGTAACCTGATCCAATCATGGATGAAGCATGCGAATGTCCTTGTGTGCGTTCTTCTCGCTATAAACTGACGCAGACAACTAAATAGTAACTATTTGTAATAGCGCCGATTGTCGAACCTTTGGTGTATTAGTGTGCGAGTTACAAGCGAATTTGTAGGATCTAGGGTGCTTCACCCGTTTCATGCAGCATTACGTCCATATAGTTAAGTCCGTGGTAGCAGCGATTACGAGACAAGAGTATCTTACATTCAAAGAATCTATGTATGCATACACACATATATATACATAGAGATCAAATGCTTACAGCTATCTTGTTTGATGTTGTGATTGTTTTATTTCTTAAATTTATAAATTTACGTTTTAAAGTTTGAAACGGGTGGATTCCCAACCAGTCACACTAAACGAGTTACACTGTGACTCGTTGGGAATATTCTTTTCCATTGAGTCCCACTTTTACGCTAATGTGAAACATACTTAAAAGTTGTTATTTTTTGTTACATTATTAATAATAAAAACAATTGGAAAATGTGTTTCTGGTTCTGATTGTGTTTGTGATGTGAATGTTTCTGGCACCCACGACACAAGTCATCGAACTTAGTGTGGGGCTGAGAGTGTGAAAGCGTTTAAAGCGTTTTTTTTAATTTATTTCATTGACACAAGTATTGCTAGTGGCTTTGTGAGTTGAAGTTCTCGCGTATTTTTCGAAATGGCTGAAATATATATTTTTTTACGTTATCAACCCCCTGCTAAGAAGGCGGACGCGCCCCTAAGCTAAAGGGCAGTCTAGCGATCATCAAGTGAGACTTATACAAAAGAAATGTTTATAATATGTGCATATCAATTTTTAACAGTGTACCTAATGCAATCAAAATATTGGAAGGTAACAAATTAAAAAAATCTTTCAACTAGCTGGCTTATCCGTTGTTTCTACAGTGTTAAGGAGTTTAAGATTGTTTTGTTAATTAGTCTAGATATTATAGTAGACATAGACATTATCATTTGCACGTCTGCTTGCGGACTGAATATATTGTGTCACTTTTTACATTAAACAAACAAACGCATTCACACTCACAGTTCCACACTAAGTTCAAAGACTTGTATCGTGGGTGCTGGAAACATTCACATCACACACACATTACACCCAGAACCAGAAGCACAAGTATCCCTTGGGAAGGAATTTTTGCTGCTGCCGGGAATTGAACCCAGGACCTTATGTACATGTATTCTAGCAAATAAACAATTTGATTTTAGAGAGTGAGATTCTGAGTCACCCACGTCCGTAGGAGGATACCCCTTAAGTCTGACTCCCTACACGTGGTCCCCGGGTGGTGCTAATCAGGTGACATTTGAGAGGTGGTAGAGCACTTTGTGAGTTGCTCGCCTGGCTTGCTACCAAAGTAGCTTACCACCATCAAGTTGAAAGTCTGCCGCCAAGCCAAATACGGTGTTCCGGCAGTTATCCTTGAGAGCCTGCGTATTCCAGGTCTAGTGTGTTTACCAGCTTCGATCACATCGTCACTTAACATCAGGTGAGATAGTGGTAAAAAAATAGCCTGTCATAAATAAAAAAAAAAAAAAAAAAAGAAAGTGGTCAAGCGCTAGCCTAAAAGTGAGTAAAGTGATAAAATAACCTATCAAGCAACGAATACCTTCTTACGATTCTTGAGCAAGATTCAATGTTAACTTACAACTTAACAACGTAACCTTCGACAGCCGAACGATGATATCTTAAACACATTTACCGTTTATTGCCGTTTCATTGCCGTTCTGACCGTTTTGAAGCCTCACTCTAACTGCAGTGAAATTTTTATTTGCTTCACGTCTTCATATAAGTATGATGGTATCATTTAACTCGAGCTTTCTCGTTAGGTTACGACGTTTTACGTGAAAAATTTTATAAACTTGTTGAGATTGTACCTGCTTTTTGCCTTTTTTATGGGGTACCTTGTGATGTCATTTTTTATAGCAGCTTTTTAATCTTGCGTGTATAATTGTTTTCCTTGTTTTAATGTTAGGCAAGAAGCTCGCCACTATCTCACCTGTTGGAAAGTGACGATGCGGCTGAAGATACTTTAGAGTAACTAATATACCTACTGGTTATCATTTGTTTTGGCTTTTCTGATTGCACCAATTGTTTTCTTCATCAACGTATAGAACGAAAAGACGACGGTTCTAAATTAAATAAAGGAGGTAGGAAATATATATATACATATATATATATATATACATATATATATATATATATATATATATATATATATGTATATATATTATATATATATATATATATATATATATATATATATATATATATATATATATATATATATGTATATATATACACTAGCTGTGTGTCTTAGTTTAAAAAAGTATGTGTCAGTCCAAGGTATGAGCTATGAACATTCCAAATTTCATCTAAATCTTTTCAGTCGTTACAGCGTGAAGAGAAAACATATACTTAAACACTAACACATATAATTTCGTATTAATTTTTATTAGTGTGATTTTGTTTATGCCCGATAAGCATGCATATTATCGGCCGCATCATCGCTTTCCAAGTGAGATAGTGGTCAAATCCTTGCTTATCGAAAAATAAAAAAAATCACGTCTAGGTGAGATAGACGTGATTTTTTGCTGGAAAGTGATGATGCGGCCGAAGACTTAACTAATATCAATTCTCTTATTGGCCGTTGTCATTTATTTCCGAACTTACCGTTCTTACTACAGTTTAATAGTAAATATTAAATAATCTGTGGTTACAGTATCTTTTCGAACATTTCTCAAACAGTTCATATCCAATTCGATATCAGTGTAGTAACTACATCGTTACCACGGGGGGCCGAACGCCGACAATATGAATTATATTCAAGCTTTATGTAAACACTATTGGACTTTTCACTTTCTTGGTGACATCTACGCGCGGCGTTATTTAAACGGGCGTTTTTTTATGTTCGCCACGAAGTTCGACACCAAGAGATGATTTTGACGAGGAGTGTACTTAGTTTACCATCCTTATTAAAACCGTCTTTATAAGCTAGGCTTCGAATGGAAGCTGGTTTGATATTTGTGGTCCAGAAGCCGCGGGCGCGTCTTCTGCTCTACATAGAGGAGCGTGTCGCTTACCATCAGACCGGCGACTTACTTGTTTAACTTTTTTTAAGCATAAAAAACGTGGCGATAGAAAAATAAACTATCAATTCTCTAACAAAACATAATTAAAACATACAGTTTTAATCAAAAACATAAACTATTTTATACCCACAGACCTACTTTTAGATGACTTGTGTCGTGGGTGCCGGATACATTCAAACACATACAATCGCACCCAGAACTAGAAACAAAAATTTACTTTTCTCGAAAATTTGCCCAAAATGCATGCAGACAGACTCAAATTGGCCAAATCTTCAAAAAATCCATATGCGTTACGACCAGCACTCCTGTAGGACAACATGTTAACCAAGGCACTAGGCAGTCCAAACTCGTATTGGACAGTTCTTTATTAAATTATAGTCACATCACTTAGATTTTTTGTACACCCTGAAACAGGGTATATTGTAAGGATTGTTACGTTTCCACTTCACCTTCTATAACCTACATTCTTAACAATAAATGTACAATGTAAACGCTATGTGTAAAGGGCTAGGAACCCTGAGATTAGGAACGGTTTGTCCAGCAGGTGGTTACTTCCTAGAGCTGATAAATGTTATTAGCTGATTTCTCCGCGCGATATTTTGGATAGTTTTGCAAAGACAAAGTCATTTTCTTCGTTACAAACGTGGTGAAAGCTAGAAGTGACTTTTATTGTATCTGTGGAATAGGATATTAAATTGAATTGTAGACATTTTATAGTTACAGATATAGGCACGGCCGAATCTAGCGAGTTAAGGCATGGCGATGCAATATGTTAGAAACAACATAGTTAAATCAAATGATGGATTTCTACGAGTTCTATCACATTAAACGCATTGTTTATGTTTTTTTGTTAGGCTGCGGCTGGTGACTTGTTTATGTTGTTTTTAATTACTACCTACGCATATTTGAGCTAACGACTTTGTACCTAATATTCTTTATTTCTAAGTTGATACGTGTCGAAGTAAACTGAGGAGCTTTGCACCTAGATAAACCATTTTAGGTTTTTAGGTGTCACAAATTATGTACTTACTTGTAATACTTTTTTGAAATAAATAAAAAAAAATACCAACAAAACTGTTTTTACAAGCTTTCATTTAGTTTCACCTGTGATGTTTCACTAGTCCCGACAGACTGACTGTCGGTCTGTAATCAAATCTTACAAGCTAAATTTGACCCACTTCCCGATGTCCGATTGGACTCAAATTTGCATCTTTGGTGACATTACAATGGTTTGGTACCATGGAGCTGGTCGGATGATGGAGACGGAAGATGACTTTGGGAAATTATGAACTAAACAAGATTTACCAATTGTTTGAGCTCGTTTGGTTCGTCTTGACAAATTATCTGGTTATATAACTTTTGAATACTTACTTTTTAGGGTTCCGTACCCAAAGGGTAAAACGGGACCCTATTAAGACTCCGCTGTCCGTCCGTCTGTCTGTCCGTCTGTCACCAGGCTGTATCTCATAAACCGTGATAGTTAGACAGTTGACATTTTCACAGATTATGTATTTCTGTTGCCGCTATAACATCAAATACTAAAAAACAGAATTAAATAAAATAAATAAAAAAATTCAAATAAAACAAATATTTAAGGGTCCCATACAACAAACATGATTTTTTTGCCGTTTTTGTAAATGATGGTTCGGAACCCTTCGTGCGCGTGTCCGACTCGTACTTGGGCGGTTTTTTATCTGGTAAAAGCTTGATTTTAAATATTAATTTTTAAGGTATAAATTGTTTACACTTTCTCGTTAGTGGTAGCAGTAAAAAGTGTAATCATCAGATAGTTTTTACCTGTCTTCATGATAACCTAACTTCGGAGCTCACGATCTAATTTTATATAACAATGTATCTTTTACAGTTCCTCATAACTTTCATACATCAGTCAATCACGTACAGTCGTCACGTTGCCCAATGTGTTGCCAGTGCATTTCGCAGGTTTTCACAACTACGTGAGGATCACGTAGGTCATTCACAATGCGCTTAGAATGTCTAATCGTACCAGTGAATAAGACATGGAAGAATTTCTTTGAAGAAGTATTCGATGGCTTTATGCTCATAGAGCAAATCTTGAATCTTGACCTTACTTGATAAAACTGACAGGCCGTCGGAACTCGGTCACTGAGTCAAATTCGAATTCGTTTATTCACATGCTAGATTCGCCATCTCGAGAAGACCCAGGCTAGAAATACGGCGGCGCATTTTTTTTAAACACTTTTTTTCACACAACGGTTTTTTTTATGAAACCTAGCTAGATCGATTTATTGCCCCCGAAACCCCCTGCATACTAAACTTAATGAAAATCGTTAGAGCCGTTTCCGGGATTGAGATTATATATATACAAGAATTGCTCGTTTAAAGGTACCTACTACTATTCAAGTGTTACAATCAAGGATTCTACAAATGATTCTATTACTTTAGCTACAAAATCCTTAAGCGAGTTTCACTAAAGACAAACTAAAAATAATAGCGTATCAGTCGCCACATTGTGAAAAATAAAGAAATTAAATTCGACGAACTGATATATAGTATTTTGGCATATAATGGTATTGAAAAATATATTTAGGTAGCTTTTATTATTTTTAAAAGTATTATTTTTTAGTATAATTTTGGGTTATTGCTTTTCAACCGACTTCAAAAAAAGAGGTCCTCAATTCGACTATGTTTTTTTTCTCTTTTTTTTTGGACGTATGTTTAAAATATAAGCGGTGAAGTCGGCTTAGCTTGCGTTTAATTATTTTTAGAGTAATTGACTTGTTTGTCAAATTAGTCCAGAGAAGATGCGTGTAGAACAACAGACAAAAGGTTTACTCACGAACGACATCACAGCAAGAAACATAGTTCAAATTCGAATTCCAATTTAAAATTGTTTATTCACAAGAACCCCATAGAGGCACTCATGAAAGTTAATGATGAAATCTAATGACAGATTGCCAAATTAACAGTCATTTTGAGAATAACCTGTCAAAAAACACGGCGGATAGTTTTTTATATTTTTTTTAAATAAATTAATTTGTGTATCTTCTGAAGTGAAGTCTGAAGTGAATAGGTACCTTCTAGGCAAGCATGTCCCATCTTCGTGAGATAGCGGAGCGGTCAAATGCTGCATATCCAGCATAAAAAAAACATTTCTTCATTACATATTATAAGTCTGTTTTGTTTTATGTGTAAAATAAACAATTTCATTTCATTTCATAAGTTATTTTAACCTAGGTTTACCTTTATTCTGCCATCGCGTCGTCGCAAAAAAGCGCTTGAGAATATGCGCTGTATATAAAGAAATATTGCAAACCTATAAGGATCACCATAAAAAGAGACAATACAAGCCCATCAAGGTTCACACCATGTCAAGTGAAACCGTCTATAAACTCTATGGTAAATCATAGACAACTTTCCCTGAGCGTGAACATGTATTGTTTCTCACACGACTCGTTTACTTCATTGGACTGTAGTACAGATAGACTTCAAGTTTCTAATAGCTTTGCTTTAAAAACATTAAATACATTGCCAGTAAACAATAACTACATTCATAAAAATATTACATTTCATATCAAAATGTCTATTTGGAAAGGTAATCTATTTTAAATGCGGCCATTTTCACGAATCGTAAATGTCAATGTCAATCATATTTTTTGGCGCGAAAGTGAAGAAATGTTTTGATTTTGTATTATTGGCTCCAAAACTCCAATAGAAGTTGTAGTAAAGTTTCAACCGACTTCAAAAAAGGAGGTTCTCAATTCGACTGTTTTTTTTTGTATGTATGTTACGCGATATCTCCGATAATTATGAATTGATTTGATGTTTTTTTTTATTTGGTTGAGTATACTTTAGAGGTGGTCCCATATAAATTTAATCGAAATCGGTTTGTTATAAAGTAGGTTTTTTAACCGCTTTATATTAGCTTCACTTGTATGTTTATAACCGACTCCTTTGGGCGCGATTTTGACCTACTTTAAACGGTCTGATTTCATTCAAACTTTGTAGATTTATCGAGGACCGATGACAATACATAAATTTGATAAGATTATTCTATTATTCAATTTCCAAAAAAAAGTTGAAAATAAATAATTGTTTTAAAAAACTAAAAAACACGCATTATATAAAAAACCAAACTAAAAGATATAAATTGTTTTTTAATAAATTTCAATTAAGAATCGTGTAATTTTTTAAATAAATATAAATTAATAATAGAGTAAATAAGAAAAAAATAATATTTTAAGAAAATAGATAATGGTACAGAACGGATTCGTGCACCTTCGTGACTCGCACTCGGCCGGTTTTTTATTTTTTTGTAGACCTTCAATCAAATTGATTGTAAGTTTTCTGTTCTCTAACTGCGCAGGTGTTATCCTTTATATAGTAACTATTATCGTACATTACAGTTTCTGATTGATATCACTACTAGTTTTATACGAGACACTTGCTTCAATTATAATGATTTTAATCTAACGTAATGTTCTTTACTTTGGACCTGGTTTTATTTATTATCTGGTAGTGGTAACTACTGTGTAGAGATAAGAATGATCAGTCAGAATATACTTTTACTTTTTAAAGTACTTTACAAAAACCTTTGTTTTTTCCGACTGCACAAAAAAGGAGGAGGTACTCAAGTCGACTGTATATATTTGTTTTTTGTGTGTTACTATCTCGATAACTTTTGCCACGAGAACCGATTTTTTTTTTTCTTTTGAAATCTGTTGCTTTCCCATTAGCCTCATTGAAATTTGATCAAGATCAGTAGTTTTTGAGTTATCGTCAATAATGCGTGTTTAATACATTTAGTCTGATCAAGGTTCCGAAGATATAGCGGTGAAGTCGGTTTTTTACCGACTTCCCAAAAAAGAAGGAGGTACTCAAGTCGACTGTATGTTTTTTTTTTTTATTTGTGTTACCTCATAACTTCTCTCCACGTGAGCCGATTTCGAAATTTTTTTTAGTTTGAAAGATGTTGCTTTCTTATTGGTCCCATTTAAATTTGATCAAAATCTGATCAGTAGTTTTTGAAATATCGTCAATAATGTCTATTTTGTGACGAAAAAGACGAGCGAGTTTGTTGTCGCGGGTACAAAATTGTATTTATATTTCTAAAATTCTAATAACACCTAGGTTCTAACTAAAATGTTAAAATCGCCGGAGTGGGGACAAAAAAGATAAAAAAAGTCAAAAGGATAATGCAAAATAAACTAAAAAAGGCATGAATTATGACGAAATATGTTTCGATTGAAATGTATTGAGTTGTGTAAACTGACTAAATGGAGGGTAGAAAAAGACCTAAAAGTCGTATTGGTACTTCGCCCCGAACAGAGACCTCGCGCCTACATTTAATATAGAAAAGTCTTAAGTCTAGAGTGAATAGGTACCTTCTAGGCAAGCATGTTCCATCTTTGGCCGCATCGTCACTTTCCATCAGGTGAAATAGCGGTCAAATGCTTACCTATCTAGTATAAAAAAAAGTTTGAGATGTTTTTTATTTTCGTAGTTGTAGTTCTTTTTTTTTGTGTATTTGTATTCAAGTATATATAGGATGTAAAAGATATCGTACATAAGTTTGAGCTTTAAATATACCTGTTTTGAGATAGACCCCCGGACAAAATATGTTTAAAAACAGTGACTTTGGAATCTTATAAAATTGTTGCTTTCCAACATATAATAGTGTGACAAATGTCTTGTAGATAACTTAGTTCTTTGCTTAATATAGTTTTAGTTTCCTTTTAGGAAAAAAGTTTTAGTTTTTTTTTTCCAACATTCATAATTTTTTAAAATTTATTTTTGTATTTATTTTGGATTTTTCGTTTAATTATCTTCATAATAATATAACTACCGTAAAAAAATAGAAAGAGTTAGAAAACATAGCATATTGTATCCGTTACTTAGCCAACATTTATATTTCTATCTTCTTGAGAATATATCTATAATAGCTTTTGATGACACTCGTAGCTTGTTACATCTATGTCCATCTTTCAAAGGCGTGGCTATATCTCCATCGGACAATATGACAAGAGAAACTCACGCGGAATCGAACACCTCGATAAATAATGCCTATGTTAATATTTCATTGAGAGCCATGACTGATATGGCCCGCCTTTGAGTTTTCCGTGTGATGTTGTATCTGCACGCTTTGAGCTATTTGATTGGGTAACAAGAGGTGACACTAGACAGAGATTTATCTATAAGTCCCTAAACTAAACCTTTACAAATATGAAGAAATACTATTGTTTACTATTTTTTTAATTTGTTTAAGTAAATACAGATGTTTTTTCAATCAGCTATAAATAAGATTCATCTTTTTTTTACATGAGCTAACCACCTAACTATAAGCATTTAACTAACGCGCGTAATATAAACTTTATACACAATAGTGAAAAATTCACAATAGTTATTGCAATATATTCGTCTAATAAACTTACTACTAATAAATTCAAAAGGAAACCCTTCTTGGATATTTGCGTTATATAAGTTATTTGTTTTATGTATTTGATAAACTTCTCATATCAACTTATTATAAACACATTAATTATAAAATAGTTACATGTCACTTATTTTAACAATGAGTCTGTAAATATATTAGTATACAGATCATTTATTCCAAATAAATCAGAATTATAAAGTCAAAATAAAAGTTAGGCATTATTTACGTATATTTACATTTAGGGAAATATTTTTTATACTATAAGTAAAAAAGTATAAATCGTATATACAAAGTGACTAATCATTTCTAATGATCAGTGCGTGCGCTTATGCTACATCAGTACAGTGCAAAAGTCACCTCTAGCGTTATAAACAATAGTATTATGCAATGGTAGGAAATAGGGGGTGATTTACGATACTCTAGGTGAGATTCATTGATCTGTTTCGAGCAAAAAGTTTGAGATACTGCGGTCGGAGGCTGGGTGATGATCTATGGCTGTTGCTAGAGAAAGGTAAGGCTGATGTAACTGACAAAGGTTTATGAGTAAAGCTTTTGTGTTTTAATATTCAGATAAAAGGTACATTGAAGATACTTGTAACCGACTTCAAAATAGGATGAGGTTCTCAATTCGTCGGATTCTCTTTTTTATCTATGATCTCCGATTACTCCGTTCAACCGATTTAAGAAATGATTTTTTGCTTAAAGGGGTAGGTAAACTTCCCAAGTGGTCCAATTGGCACCAAGTCAGGATCTTAAAATGGGAACCCAGAAAAATCGAAGGCAACTCATCCTACTATCCTACTTATATTATAAATCCGAAAGTTTGTGTGTAAGTGTGTGTGTGGTATGTTTGTTCCCACTTCACGCTTTAACGGCTGAACGGATTTGGATGAAATTTGAAATGTACATAGATTATACCTAGGATTAACATATAGGTACTTTTAACTTGTTGACATGGGGCGAAGTTGCGGGGCACGGCTAGTACATTATAAAGGGACGCATCATGTGTTTAATAAATTTTCTGAAACTATTCAAGTATTTGCATCTGGTACATTATCTCATGTTGCTAAGTTGATGATAGAAAATTGTAACTCCTTCACTATTAGCAGTTAGTGGATAATTCTTATAATATTATAGGCTCGTACAACTCCTGGTATTTATTTGAAAACGTATAATGTCTAGTTGATCTCATATAGAATTGTGAAGGGGTTCAAAAATGAAAGCGGTGAAGTCGGTTTTTTTTACCTTTCGTTGCGTTTAAATTTGTTTGTAAGGAATTCAGCTATTCTCAGCTGAAACTGGCATCCAAGCTAGGGCATTGTTTTATGTTCGCCTGGCTTGGTACTTTGTACAGTCCGTTTAGATAATATCGGGGCTTAAATGGTTTTTCATACGGGGATGATATTTTAACTACTGAATCGATTTTAATGCAATTTCTAGGGGACCAGTATGAAATTATATCCTTTCAAATAAACAAAATAATGTTCTATATCTATTAATAATTAGGTTAATACATTTGGTAGGAGGTAACAAACATAACTAACAAATAACATACTTGTTTTACATTTACGAAACTAATATTGTCATTTCTATACTTTATTTGTGTGAGTGTCACTCACTTGAGTGACTCTGAACCCTGTACTTTAAGCCTGTTTAGAACGTCTGTTCGTGTCTCTGACGGTTGTAAAAATATACCTGATGTTTTGAGAAATAACAAATTTCTATTTTCTTATTAATAAAATTCGTTTCATTGTTACAGGTAAGTTTTTCTTGCACCGCAAACCAAGGCAAAGGTAAGTTTTGTATTTGTGATTATGTACCACACCACACCGTTCATACCAATTTATTCACGTCCAAGTGGTCAAGCAAATTTAAGTTTTTTTTTTTATCTCTGATTCCGGCTAACGTTTTGACTACTATCTCACCTGACGGTAAGTGTGGTTGAGAATGGTAATACGCTAGGCCTATAATAATTAACAAAAAATTATTAAACGCAAGCTAAGCTTAAAAAAAAAACGAACTTTATCTTCGGAACTTTGATCTTTCGGAAGATATTTCAAGAACTACTGATCACATATTGATCAAATTGGGACAGCAACATCTTTAAAACAAAAAAACAATTCAAAATCGGTCCACGAGGAACGAAGACTTGAGTACCTCCTCATTTTTTGTAAAGTCAGCAGAAAATGAATTACACTAAAAACGCAAGAAAATCAGAAAAATCCAACAAAGATCAGTAAAAACAAATGATGTTGGGAAAAACAAAATACATACATACATTGTAAAACAAATAAAAAGTTGTTCAACAATTGGGTAAACCCGTTAACACCAGTATCATAACAAAACAATTGGAATGCAACTTGTTGCATTGCACAGTGTACGTGGTCTAACAAAACTGTGTTATTTTATGGCTACTGTCTTATCGATTGCACGCGGATCTCAGATAAAACCTCCGATCGTAACAGATTACTCTCTTAATCCTAAATGTTAAACAAAATGTTGAAATGGTTTACGTAAAGTATGTTTTGCTTAAAGTATGTCTCTATACTGCTCCTTCTATTCCATTACAACTTTTCATTTTCTACCGACTTCACAAAAGAGGAGGTACTCAAGTCGAGTATTTTTTTTTTGTGTATTTCATGATATCGTTCCACGTGAACCGATTTTGAAATTTTTTTTTGTTTGATAGATGGTGCTTTCCAATTGGTCCCATTTAAATTTGATCAAGATCTGATCAGAGTTCTTCAAATATCTTCAATAATGCGTGTTTCGTACATGTAATCTGATCAAAGTTCCGAAGATAAAGCGGTAATTATATAGCTTAAAATAAATAACAATTAAACGCAAGCAAAGCTTAAAATATTCAATGTATTATACACGCATTATTGACGATAACTCAAAATCTACCGATCGTATCTTGATCAAATTTAAATGGGACCAAAGGAAAGCACAAGCTTTCACACAAAAAAAAACTCGAAAATCCGTTCACGTGGAAAGAAGTTATGAGGTAACATACATTAAAAAAAACAGTCGAATTTAGGACCTTCTCCTTTTTATGAAGTCGGTAAAAAATAGTGGGTCCACTAGTCTAATTATGCGACAAGCAAGCCTTTCTTGGCGTCAATATTTTAGGGCGCCTGAAGGCATCAGCATAAAAATAAACTATGGCATCAGTCACGACTGCTGTGTTACAATTAGTACCACGATTAAATATACGCTTTCACACTCACAGCCCCACACTAAGTTCGATGACTTGTGTCGTGGGAGCCGAAAACATTTACATCACGCACACTATCACAACCAGAAACACAAATTGCCCTCGGGGAAGTAAACTAGTGTTCCCGCTGGGAAACCAATCCGATACCCCTGCTTAGAAGGCGAACGCGCACTGAATGATTTCAGCACCCACGACACAAGTCATTGAACTTACTGTGAGGCTGTGAGTGTGAAAGCGTTTATGTTTACTCTTAATAATACTAGTAAAATTAATAGGCTAATACTCTTAGCTCCTAGTAAAATGGTGTTAGTAAAGCAAGGCGTACAATTATCGAGTTAGTCCGGGTAATCCTGGATTACTGATGGTAGTACTCCAACGTGCATCCGTAAGCTTTTAACCTGGCACATAATCCGTAATAGCCGTAATTACAAATGGTGCAAGCTATAAGCTGAAAAACTGTTATTTGTAATTGATCGAGCGAAGCGAGATCTCTAAGTTGACTTGGGTCGTTCAGCACTTTGTCCGTCCGTCCGTCTGTCAGAAGCATCTAGCGTCTAAACCATATAAGCGAATGAGTTCAAATTCTCAAAAAATACGTAATACTACGGCCCAAAGCCAGAAATTACATTTAAATTATATAAATTAACATTATAAGGGACATGAACGGGTATACATGTAAGTCGGAAGCAAAATATATTTTATTTTTTTTATCTACCCTTATGTATCGTTGAAATGAATTTGACAAGTAGAGTATGAAACCGGTTTAAAAAAAATCTATGTTGGAAAATAACGATTTGATAGGCCACCAAAGTCACTATTTTTAGACCCATTTTGTCCCGGGCCTATCTCAAAAACGGCTTCACATTGAAAGCTGAAACTTACGTATAATATCCGTTATATCCTGTACTTGAACAAAAATCACAGATATCAAACAATTAGAAAAAAGTTATAAGCTAGTAACCTCAATAGTTTTTCTCTATGAGGCAAAATGTAGGCGCGAGATCTCAGTTCGGCGCGAACGACTAGTTAAGTCGATCCAATGCCTGTGACATCGAATTATACACCTTACGATGAAAATATTTTAAGGCGACTTTTAATATATATATCATGTTATGAACTAGTAATCGTTCAAATAATATGAACTGCCCGTTGGCTTAGTTGGGAGAGCGATTGCCTTCTAAACAGGGTTATCGGGTTCGATTCCCAGCGGGAATACAGGTTTTCTCCTCAAGGAAAATTTGTGATTCTGGTTCTGGTCGTGATTGTATGTGTGACGTGAATGTTTCCGGCTCCCACGACACAAGTCATCGAAATTAGTGTGGGGCTGTGAGTGTGAAAGCGTTTATGTTTAAATATGGCAACAATTTCAACACTGTCAAAATTACTAATTTAGAGTAATTCTTTACAAAAAAATTTATGGACGGATTCAACCTCGGGATAAGTTAGACTACTTCGCTAAGTCTCAGTGGTATTTTTTTTTCAAAGCCCATAATGAAAGCGTTTGGCAACGATAAAGATTATATAAGTATAAAATAATACATACTTTATTGGTTTTCATTAGTTACATACTTCATTTGGTAATTGCTGTTATCATTTCATTAGGCGTTACAACTAATACTGTATGTTTAATTCGGTGCTAAAAAAATCACAAGTTGATCCTTAGGTGTTTATGAGTACTGGTTCACATCACACACACAATCACAACCAGAACCAAAAACAAAAAAATCTCTTGGGATAAAACTTGTGGTCTCGACAGGAATCGAACCCAATATATACCCCGTGCTTAGAAGGCGAACGCGAACACAACTAAACCAACGGGCAGTTACTGTAAATGTTTGTTTTTCATCCGCTTATGTCTTTCACTCCCGCCACAACCGATCGTGTGAACCACCCGTGACGCCCTACGACATTTGGCCGATACGACTCGACGCACACCTACTACTACTACAGAACTAATAATACTACCAAGTACCACTGATTAAGTAATAGTTACTGCGTGTATTAGGTACTACGATCCGTTCCAATGCGCTCACACCCTAATCATAGATCGGTAAATTGATGGCTGTCTGTGAGCACCTGGCTTTTTGCTTATTTATGTGCTATGTATGCTCTGATATGTTGGTTGGATAGGCAAGCATTTGACCACTATATCACCTCATGGAAAGTGACGATGTGGTCGAAGATGGAGCATGGTTGCCTAGAAGATACCTGCTCACTCGAGATTTAAAGACTAGATTGTACTTATCGGGAAACACAGACTCGGGCAATGAGTTCCATTCCTTCGCAGGATTTTTTTTTTCCTATTCTTCTTTATTTCTTTTTTGGGGTAGGTTTAGCTTCAGTTGAATAAACATATCCCCCCAATTATTTATCGCATTAATTGCTTGTTTCTGTAAAAGCTTTATATTTATCCTTATTTCAGTAATAGTTTTATTTATGTATGTATAAGTATATGTATTTATTATAACATTTTATTTTATTTTGTATAAGTGTGTAACTTTAATTTTAATATACTTTTATTGTACACCTCCTTTACATCATTATATTCAAAATCCACTCCACCCAAAGGTTGTCTGGAAGAAATCACTGTTATCGATAAGAATGCCGACTGTACACTTTAATTTTTTAAATAGTTTTTTTTGTAAGGTGTGTCAATAAGGAGTTATCTATCTATCAATATTCTACAGTAAACAGAGCACCTGTCCATCGATTGCATCAGGTCGGAACTGATAGGACACCCACGGTTCTTCACGGGTCGTTTCACACAATGCCTGAGATTGCAATAGGCCCCCGAGCGTCTTGGTTACGTTAGCGTTGCAGTAAGAAGATAATCGGTCATTTTGTCAAATAAGGGTCCAAGGCAGCGGCACTGAGTAACTTAAAGTGGAATTAGAGTATTTTATTAGCCGTATATGCAACTATAAGTAGTATAGTTGTTACATTAGGGAATATGCGTGTGATTTAAATAAAGTTCAAATACACTTCTGGACACATCTATTGGCCCACCTTGCATTTTCAGTTTCGTTTGGTCCTAGCTAAATTTTTTTATTAGGTCGAGCAAAAACTATTGATGCAGTTTTAAACCTGATACATTTTACCATCTTTTTCGATCGTATTGTTTTAAATTTGAATTCAGAATACCACACGACATGGAGCTACCCCTAACAAGTCGGGTATGCGCCTTTATAAAGGCAATTGATTTTTGAATAAAAAACATGTTTTATCAAATAAACGTTTATTTTAATAACGCGTGTTGCCTCCATGGGCATCTACCACAGCTCTCATACGATTAGGCAGAGAGTTTATCAACCGCTCTATGAAATGTTGAGGGATCATCTCCCATTCCTCTTCTATGGCAGTTTTCAACTCCTGCATCGTCTGGGCAACTGGCTGACGAGCCCTAACACGTCTTTTTAGCTCGTCCCACATGTGCTCAATGGGTTTCATGTCTGGGCTTCTGGCTGGCCAGTCCATAACTGTAATGTTCACATCCCGAAGATATTCCCTGACGATGCCGGCCGTATGGGCTCTTGCATTATCATGCATAAAAAGGAAATTTGGGCCCGCATAGTCCGCGTATGGCATCACGTGAGGTTCTAAGCACTCACGAATGTACCTTTCAGCATTTAATGTTGGCAGCCTTGGTCCCGTAACAACCTCAAGTTGAGTTTTGCCACTCGCGGATATACCGCCCCAGACAGTCCATGAGCCACCGCCATAAGCAACCCTCTCTTCAAAGCAGCATTGTGCGAAACGCTCTCCCTTACGTCGGTAGACCTTCTTCCTTCCATCATTGCCATGTAACACAATTTTAGACTCATCAGAAAAGAGTACACGGCTCCAATGCTGCTGAGTCCAATTTAAATGAGTGCGCGCGAAATGAAGGCGCGCTGTTCGGTGGGCTCGCGTTTGTTTGGGGCCATTAGCTGGCTTGTGTGGTACCATATCGCGTTCTTTTAACCTTCTCCGAACAGTTCGAGCGCTCACAGATACTCCGTGGAAGTCGCGAAGTTGGTTTTGTATCTCAATGGAGGTAAGGTGACGATTTCTCAAGCTCGTCATCACGATGAATCGATCCTGCCTTTCAGTTGTGACCCGAAATCGTGGCCTTCCTTGGCGACGAACAAAGCCACCAGTCTCTAGGTACCTCCGATAAACATTTCGGACCGCAGATCGACTTAAATTAAGTTGAGCACTCACATTTCTTTGGCTGTGTCCGGCCTGGATAAGTGCCACAGCTTGGGCGGCGACTTCAGGCGAAGTATCCATAGATTATTGATAGAACCTCACCTTAATGTTAAGAATAAGTAATGTTTGTTGCAAAACCAAAGAGATCAATCACACTTTCAAGAATTAAATCCAAGTAAACCAATAAAATCAAGTTTTCTTAGTATTCGATTGTTTGATATCAACAAACAGGCTCCAAATAGTCTTTTGTTTCTTTAAATTCTGTGTTCGAAATTCAAAAAAAGACTATTGAATGAAGTTATGAATGTGCCAGGTTCAAAACTGCATAAAAACTTTTTGCTCGACCTAATATAAAATTTTAGCTAGGACCAAACGAAACTGAAAATGCAAGGTGGGCCAATAGATGTGTCCAGAAGTGTATTTCTTTTTTATCTTTATAGCTATATAATTACTATAAAATAGTTTTCCTATGTTTTTTTCATATTTCTTTTACGGCAGTCATGATTGAATCGTGGACGCAACAAAGAGAACGTCAAAATGGTTGCGTTTAAAATTGCCCGAACAAATTGCATAATAGATATTTATTTTGATTTGAAAAGTTATGTTTTAAGTATTAATTTATTTTACCGGCAATGTTTTGAAGTTAACAATCGAATAAAATCATATTTTTTTTATTAATATTCCCTATTGTCTAAAGTCCTCGCCAAACAAAGCTATGTATTCCAGTCAGTGATCCGACGCATAAATAAATAAAATAAATGTTGCGAAAATATTGAAAATATTCCTGTAGTTTTCTATGGAAAACCGCTGGACCATTTTAAAATAATCATAGCTAAAACCATCTTACAAGCTAGTATATACTAGCTATTAAACAAAATTATGACATTAAAATCAGTCCGTCCGTTTAGAAGCTACGTTTTAGACAGATAGACACAGGATTCGAACTTATAGCACCCCTTTGTTGGATCGGAGATTAAAACAAATCGAGTAAGTTTTTCTTTTTTTTAATATCTGATAGGCTATCTCTTGATCACTTATATACCTGATGGTAAGTGATGAAGTGATTTATTACAAAAATAATTGAAACGCAAGCAAAGCCTAAAAAAAACTGATTTAATCGCTTATATTTCGGTTTTGACTTGACCGATTTCGATAAAAAAATTATGGGACCACCTCTGAAGTATACTCTACCGAACAAAAAAATCATCAAAATCGATTCATAATTGGCGGAGATATCGAATAACATATATACAAAAAAAACATACAGTCGAATTAAGAAAATACTTTTTTGAAGTCGGTTGAAAAAATAAGCTGTATAGGTACTTTTGTACCGTCAGTATGATAGATATTGTAATTGTCTTGTACCAGGCGATCATAAAACAGAAAAAGCGCACCATAAACTACATACATGTAACTGTAACTAGGCCACCCGGCTTGCAAACGATAGTCAGGATAAACAGTAGCATGTGCCCTATTTCAGCCAGTGCCTTACTCGTCATAATCCGTAGACTAACATCATGTCAAACACACACATTAACTTCACACAAATGCAAGTTTTTACATTGATATAATTACTAGGAATTTTTTGAAACCATGCGCGGAGTTTTCCATCACAACTTTGCATACTTGCATTGCGCGACTGCCTACTAAGCAATGAGTATTGGGTTCGATTTCTGGTGGTCTGGACACAAGTTTTCTCCCCAAAAGTAATTAATTGTGTTGTGAGTAATTAATTGTGTTGAATAGGTATTTTCTAGGCAAGCGTGCTCCATCGTCGACCGCATCGTCACTTAACATCAGGTGAGATAGTGGTCAAATGTTTGCCTATCATAGTTAAAAGTGTTACGTGAAAGTTACCGGTGCACACGATACAAATTCGAACTTAGTGTAGGGCTGTGAGTGAAAGGGTTTATGTGAATGTAAAAGCGAGAAAATAAAAGAATAGGACACAAAAGATAGTAGCTTATATATCAGCCACTAATGAGATAACCTATATACAAATATAGACAAAGAAAGGAAACACAGAACAAGTTGAATTTTAGTTCTTGATATAATTTAAACGCAAGCAAAGCTTTAAAAAAATCGACTTTTTAACAACGCTTTTTAATAACGCTTTCACACTCACAGCCCCACACTAAGTTCAATGACTTGTGTCGTGGGTGCCGGAAACATACACATCACACACACAATCACAACCAGAACCAGAACCAGAAACACAAATTTTCTTTCTCAAAAAAACTTGTGTTCCCGCCGGGAATCGAACCCGATACCCCTGCTTAGAAGGCGAACGCTCACCCAACTTAGCCAACGGGCGGTTCAAAAGCTTCGGAAACCTTGATCAGATTAAATAAACTAAATACACATTATTAAGGATAACTCAAAAACTACTTGTCAGATCTTGATCAATTTTAAATGAGACCACATGGGAAGCACCAGCTTTCAAATAAAAAAGAATCATCAAATCGGTTCACCTATAAAGAAGTTATGAGGTAACTCATAAAAAAATACAGTCGAATTGAGAACCTCTTCCTTTTTTAAAGTCGGTTTAAACTGAGCTCAACCAATGTAATATAGTAAGTATGTGTTACATTCTTGTAACGTACGTATTATATAGTTATAATCGAGATATTCCATACTAAAAGTTTCTAACCTGAGAAATGCCCCGGAGGTATCCAACCTCAAACACCATTATTCTTGTATTCTCTGTAGAAAACACTTTGAATTTATATTAGATACTAGATTTATCTTGAAATTCGTGAATTTGTGGAAACCACTGTTTTGAATATCGGTGGTGAAATCGAACTACATAAACATTAGATTCAAAGCTTGCTGATTGTAGGCATGATATAGAGGTGTAAAACAAATGGGGAAATGTATGCAAGTAGGTATAAATAGGTATAATAAATAGGTTTAATAAATAGGTATATTTCATCATGTTATATACCCTTGCTAAAGATCTGAGACTTTAGATAATTATATATCTGAACAAACACTAACACAAATGTGTGCTACACTTTTATATATTTCGGTTCTTACATATACAGTTTGTCCGGTCATGGACTAGTGATATTTTAGGTACTTATATTTCAACACTTTTGTTACCAAAAACACACCAAACACTCGGGTCCCTTCTCCTCTATGCGGCAGCCATATTGTTTTTGTCTTGAGATTTTCTCTACGTGTTCACAAAAAAAAAAATCTCAAAGTTTTGATCCCAATAAGATAATAATAGGCTTATTCGATGGGTAATCATATTTTCTATTGTTTAAAAAATACTAAATAACGTTTCACATTTCCGCATAATTTTAAAAAATATGCAATTACAACTTATTGTAAATTACTGCAAAAACACAAGTGGACAAGTTCTCTGGTTATATATACTATTTATTTATTTCCATATATAACTTTTTTAGATTTTTTTTTATTTTAAACTGGTAAAAGCTTGATGTAAAAAAAGTATTACTGATATTCATTATCCTTATTTCTTGTGAATAATATTATAAAGATCGATAGCAACGACACCTATGTTTAACACTGTTCTCTACAGATATAGCACCAAGATATCCATAATTTCTCAAGTAGAGTTCAAGCATGTTCAAGTTAAGGTGCTGATGATAGCTGCAAAGGTGAGAAACCGTGACCCGAGGCATCACAGTTTCCTTTCTATTAGAATAATGCAGATAACGGGCTTCAAGTTTGTCCATTATTATCGTGTCAGTGTATGAAAACGTGAATTGTTTGGCTTAGGTTTATATACAGATATAGAAAGAAAGAAAACACATTTATTTGGCACTAAAAAAAATAATAATTAAACGCAAGCAAAGCTTAAAAGAACCGACTTCACCGCTTTATATTCGGAACCTTGATCAGATTTAATTTATTACACACGCATTATTGACGATAACTCAAAAACTATCAGATCTAGGTAAAATTTCACTTGGACCACATGAAAAGCACCAGCTTTGAAATAAAAAGTCAGATCTTGATCAAATTTAAATGGGACCGCAACTAGAAAGCAACATCTTTCAAACTAAAAAACAATTTCGAAATCGGCTCACGTGGAGAGAAGTTATGAGTTAAAAACTTAACAGTCGATTTGAGTACCTCCTCCTTTTTTGGGAAGTCGGTAAAAATAACATTAATCATTAATGTGAGTTTTTGTATGCCAAAAAGTTTGAAATCAGCTTTTTCCGAGCAGAGAACTCGACACTGATTTTCAGTTAAACCTTAACCAAAGCGGGAAGAATAAAGCTTAAAAAGATAAAGTAAAAATGAATAGAATCTTAACATACAAAATAATAAATATAAAATATCATACACACATGATTATACATACATGTTTTCATTACTAAATACATAAAAATAAATAAATGCATACATATTATTATAAGCAAGTAAGATAGTTTTAAATAAATAGATAAATAACCCTCAAAATGGTAATATAAGGTGGATATATACATAAGGCTTTTATAAAGATATATACATAATTAAGTCGCTTTTTCTTTCGATAAACTACCTCTGTATAACCCCAACGAGCTTCCGCACAATTATTTTCCCTCAAAAATCTCCCCGATAAAATCACCCAACACCTCATAGCTTCGTTAATTGAGGCGTGGGTGCGGCGTGGGTGATGGCAACACAGCAGATGCAGCTTTTGTTAACAAAGCTTAGTTATGGCTTAGTTAATGTTCTGATTTTTGTGCAATATTCGTTCTAGTTCGCTCGAAGTGATTCGCTTCTATGTTTATCACCGTACGGCGAAGGAGTGGAACTTATTGCCCGCATCGGGAGTCTTCATGTCTATAGTGAATAGGTATCTTCTAGCCAAGCATGCTACATCTTCGGCCGCATCTTCACTTTCCCACAGGTGAGATGGTAGTCAAATTTTTTTCTATAAATAAAAACTTGAAAAATATTATGTCGACTTCAAGAAACACGAATTTCTATGCCACCAATCTGTAAGTATGTACTTTCAAATAAAAAGAAAAATAAATTAATTTATAAATGACGGAGTTCTGAGGTATCAAAATTAAAAAAATTCTACACTCATTGAGAACCTCCTCCTTTTGTGAAGTCGGTTAATACCGCCATTAATTGAACTAATGAGACATATAAGTCTCACTAGTACAGTCAATTGAACTGATAACTGTACTACTGGGAACAGACGAAAAATACAAGACGATTTGAGAACCTTTTGAAGTCGGTTTAAAAAGGACAAAAATCTTCGAGAATCTATTCCCGTGATAAGGGAATACTACAAACAGGTTTGTACGGAACTCTGTGCGCGGGCCAGACTCGCACTTGTCCAGTTTTATTTCCCTGACAACTCAATATGCTACACACTTCCTGGTGCCTTTAGTCGTTATTTCCTGCACATCTATAAGATTACTATCTCCTGTTATATTTACTATAATATCTACTATGATTACTATTACTCTTCCTAGTGCGTTAGTTCCGTGAATCGGATGAGAGTTACGGATCTGATGTGTGGAAATTGCTTTTATATACTGTCATTGGTAAGTAGTGCACAATCTTGCAGTGAGTTGTTAAGAATCGACAACTGTGCAGAATAAAAAAAAAAAAATTCGATAATATATTTTTTTTACTTCTTGGTAATTTAATTCTGTGTGGTATATAACACCTACATCTGTCTAGGTAGGTAAGTATCTAACATTCTAGTAATTCATGAACACCTGAAAAAGAAAAAAAAAAGTCTTGAAAGTCTGCCGCCAAGCCAAATACGGTGCTCCGGCAGTTATCCTTGAGAGCCATAGGTGAGATAGTGGTCAAACACTAGGCTGTCACAAATAAAAAAAAAAACCTGTGACCTCTCCTGACCTCTTATCACATGTTAGTTCAATGATTCCGTAGCACTTAGCACTGTGCTTAGCAGTCATAAGCTATTATTATTGTAGCAGCTGTCTAAGAGTTGCCATAGTTTACTTGAGAATAAAATTCTTTTTTTTATTTTTTTTTATTTTTATTCGACTCAGTTGTCGATTCTAAACCACCCCCTGCAGGATTGTGCACTACTTAGCAATGACAGTATATACTTTGGATTTCACTCGTGTTACGGCGTAATGTACGTTGTAACTCTTATAAGGATATATCATTCAAATTACCCATCTACAGCGAAGCAAAAGAGAGGGTTATGTTTGTGTATATGTATGTACGTTCTCTTCCTTCATGACTTCTAAACAACTTATTATATTATACTAGCTGCGCCCCGCGGTTTCACCCGCGTTGATAATGATGAAAAGTGATGATGATGATGATGATGATGAAAAATAGATGTTGGCCGATTCTCATAGATACCGGATAAGCACATAAAATTTCATCAAAATCGGTCAAGCCGTTTCGGAGGAGTATGGCAACGAAAACTGTGACACGAGAATTTTATATATTAGATTTGACAATTAATGAGGTGCCGTTTTAGCGTCTTGTTTGTCCGCTGGTAATATGCTTTGTGACGTCACTTTAAATTGAATATAACGCCCTCTAGGGGGCTTAGAAGTCAATAACAAAAGACATTTTTCGCACTACCCCATCATGTGTGGTATCATTGAACAGGGATTTTAAAATGGAGGCTGGGTTTTGTATATCTTATTTTTGTCAAGCGTACTGTTTGCGGAGATATCACGTCAAAGTCACGATAACATAATTAATTATAGGAAACCATTTAGGACGAGTGTAGTCGGATTTAAACTTTCGTGCTTTGTACCATTACTGAGTGATTTGCCACAACATTTAACATGTAAACTGCAAAGGAACTCCTTGCCTACATGCTTGTTCCCTGATAAATACAACTTCAGTGTCTTCAAGGCAAGAATGAACAAGTATCTTCAATTAGCGAAATATTAGAAACTGGATGTTTACCAAGTTTTACCAGTTGTAAATAAAAAAAAAGACGAAACTTATATGACCAGAGAACTTGTAAAGACAAATCAAACGAGCCCAAACTCGATGGGTTGATCTTGTTTAGTTCAGAAGTTCCTATTGCTATCTTCCGTCTACATCATAAGACCAGCTCCATGGTACCATATCATTGTATTGTCACCGACGATACATAAGTACACCAAATTGTAGTCCAATAGGATACGGGCAGTCTAATTTAGCTTGCAATATTTGATTACAGACCGACAAATAGAGACCGGTACAGATAAAAAAAACTAAATAAGAGTTTTTGCCGCGAAAGTGAAAAGATGGCGTTGTTGATTTTGTATAATTTTCCAAAGCCTGTGATACTTCGAGTGTTAATGTGTAATAATGGTAGATTATTAACTGTTAATACTTAGTGAACGTGCGTAAGTGTAGGCAAATCATACAAAGTTGAAAAACGTGATTTTCACCTTCGCTCCGAAACTCGAATATAAGTTCTAGTAAAGTTTCTACCACTTTACTAGGCCATGACTTGACTATGACGGGATTTTGACTGTTTTACTTGACTTGTGACTAGGACTTTTAATATGAAATACACTAAAAATATATTAATACCTGACACTGGCTAAATGCACAAGATTGTGAAGCCAATATTCAAAGAAAGAAAAAACTAAATAAAGCTTGTCCCATAAGCAGAATCTTTAATCACTGACAGCATATATGATAGACACCATTCCAATTCAATTTGAGCGCGTTAATAAACAATTTTCTTCATAATACCCCCTTTATAAGACATAATTCATAAACAATGGGTGTGATATTATCTAAAGTGCTTCCTGCACTCTCAAGGCAGGGAACTAAAAAGCAGTTGTCTTCATTAGGTAACTAAGTTTAGATATTAACTTAGATTTTCTCAGGTATCTAGTAGCGCTCTATTTTTACGTAACTTCGTATTGCGATTTTTACTTAATAAACATTAACATAAACGCTTTCACGCTCGCCGCCCGGACTTAGTTCGATGTCTTGTGTCGTGGTTGCCGAATAAATTCACATCACACACACTTACACTTAGAACCAGAAACACAAATTCCCCTTGTAGAGAAAGCTTGTGTTTCCACCGGGAATCGAAGCCGATACCCGCTGCTTAAAAGGTGAACGCGCAACTAACATAGCCAGCGGGCAGTAAAATAATAATAAAAGAAAATTTTTAATATAATATAAAAAATAATTAATATTTAATATTTTTTTTATATCCACGCAGATAATTATTGGTTCGAAGATGTTTTAGTTTTCAACGGACTTCAACATTTTTTATTTATGTATATTACGCGATAGATCCGGCAATTATGAATCGATTTTGATGATGTTTTTTGTTTAGATGTTTTTTTGTTTTATACTTTAGCGGTGAGCAAACTTTTAATGTATTGAAAAAAATCCTTGTACGTAGCCGTGGTTTCGTAAAAAGAAGAAAAGTTCTTCCATCAAAATTAGTTACGTACAAGGAAGAATAATTTCTCCACCGAAACCAGTTACTAAACTACGGTTTCGTAGACGGCCGAAGGGGTGTTCCCATATAAATTTTATCGAAATCGATCATGCCAAAACCAAAATATAAGCGGTGAAGTCGGTTTTTAAAAGCTTTGCTTGCGTTTCAATTATTAAACGTCGGGTCTTATCTGCCCGTTGGCTTAGTTGGATGAGCTTTCGCCTTCTCACCAGGGGTATCGGGTTCGAGTCCCGGCGGCAACACAAGTTTTCCTCCGAAGGATCAGTTGTGTTTCTACTGTGTTTCACCCAGAACGGGTGTAATTGAGAGTGATATGTGAATGTTTCCGACACCCACGACACAAGTCATCAAGCAGTATGTGGCTGTAAGTGTGAAAGCGTTTATTCAAAAACGACACATTAAAAGATAACCGAAAAAAAAAAACAAATAAAATGCCCTTAAAGTGATTACGCCATTACCAAATAAGAGAAGTCTACGTTTAATGCTCATTGCAAAGGGCCGAAGTGAAAGTGTGGCAGCACTTTTTGGTAAAGCCTTTGCACTGATGGCGATCAAGATAGATCATCAATCTGCATTGTGTCACTCTTGTTCCTTTTGTTAGAAAGTTAATGTCCATTTTTACTTTTGTTGGTTCGAATTGAATGGTCGGCTTATTAGTCATCTTTGAGTACGAAAGCTTCCGTTCTTTTGTGTTGTTCATCTTTCAGTACGATTTAGTTATTATCAATTATTTGAGCTAAATAAGTGCCAGCATTTTGATCACGCGTCGCCTCAACCAGGCGCTCTGATAGATTTTTGAAAATAGAATGAGCTCTCGGTCCCCACGGACCCAGTTTCTCAACTATAAATGCTGGCACTTATTTGGCTCAACGTATTAGCATTGCAATTCAGAGAGGCAATGCCGCCAGCATGATGGGAACGCTAGCTACTGGTAGTGGGCTTAAGCACTTGAGTTACCTATAAGCTCGATGTCTTGTAGGTAACTTACTTCTTTGTTGTATATAGATTTAGGAAATATAGGCAATTGGCCCGTAGATAGTACAATATAATGTAGCCTATGTTCTACTTACTAAATGTTATTATTTGATCCACAATGATGTATTTTTTACCGACTTCAAATAAAGAGGCTCTCAATTCGACTGTGTTTTTTTTCATGTGTTACCCAGAACATTTTTCCGTGTGAACTGGTTTTGATGACTTTTTATTTGAAAGCTGGTGCTTCCCATGTGGTCCCATTTAAATTTGACTAAGATCTGACCAGTAGTTATTGAGTTATCCTTGATAATGCGTATTTAATTCATTTAATCTGATCAAGGGTTCTGAAGATAAAGCGGTGAAGTCGGATTTTTAATCTTTGCTTGCGTTCAAATTATTGGTTATATTGAAAACCTTCAATTGCAATTTCATCGGAAATTTAAACCTTTAAGCTGTTTTTAGCCTAGAATTATTGGGCAGAAGCCCAATTATACCAATATATATAAGAAAAAGTAAAAGAAATTATAAAAAAAAGATTGTATCTATTAGTAAAAAAAAACAGATGATAATAAGTACATATTATTATCATTATTATACCCTGTAAGGCATTGCAAACATTTAAAAGAGAGGAGGACTGCTATGGTTTATTTACCATACCCTTTTACTATTTAACAACAAGGCAAACTCGCAAACGTCATTCATTTATGCTAATTGCCTTACATGGAATTCGCTCGAAGCGTTTCGCTCATACGTTCGTCATCCAAAGGTGTGGAACTCATTAGCTTAACTACGTCTTTGTTCCCCGGGGTATAGTTTAAGAGTCTTTAAGTCAAGACTGAATGGGTATCTTCTAGACCAGCATGTCACATCTTCGGCTGCATCATCACTTTCTATCAGGTGAGATAGTGGCCAAATGCTTAACAATCTGGCATAAAAAAAAACATTCATATCGTAATCATTTATCTGCTTATTTCATTACCATTCCCATTTACCTCATACACCTCGCATCATTTAGTATCAAATGATTCCTAGGTCTAATTCCACAACTCATTGAAATCTAGAAGAGTTAAAATGATTTCATCATTTTAATTATAGATACCGTCTGCGTCACTTCCTTTATAATTTATTTGTGTTTCATTCGAATCGAATGCATTACGATTGCATTTAGCGGAATCGATTTCTTTATTTACAATGTCGATAATGTCTTTTCGATGACAGCCGCTGACAAAACTAATGCAAGAAATTTATCGATGTTTATCGTACGTTTGGTATATTTACTAGTTGTTATTCTGTGGTGTTATGTAATTAACGACAATTTGGTTACAGTGGAAATGTTTTTATTTTGTCCGTCGATCAGTATCGTTTGTCACTTGTAACAGTTTCATAATGGTAGAATTGGGGTTCGTTATGTTCATATACTTGGTTGAAGTTATTTTCTTATGAAAATGAATTGAGGAAATTAATTTTGCAATTTCTTTAAGATCAGATTAAGTTTAAGTCGACCGGCCAGCGAAAAGACTCATTTATTTATTTATTTAATCAAAATCATCATCGTTTATTCACATGGGCCCCAAAGAGGCACTCAATAATACTTTATTACACAATAGAAAGTGTACAAAATCAGGGATAAAGAAAATATTTGTAAGATAATACCAATGTATAATATAAATTTATATCGAATTGTAATGTACATAAATATAAAATACTTAAGATTATATATACATATCTAAAAATATATATAACACACACATATATATGATATATATATATATATATATATATATATATATATATATATATATATATATATACTAATAACTGTGCTCAGAGAAGTTTGTCAACATCATGAAGCGATCATAAGCTAGTAGAGTCCAAATTGCAGAGTCTCGGTCACGTCACCGACGTAAGGTCGCTAACCTATCGGTATTCTACCGTTTACATTTTGGAGAGTGTGCGCAGGAATTACACGAGTTATTTCCAACATGTCCGTTTTACCATCTAACAACAAGACAAACTGTCAAACGTTGACATACCTCCAGTTCACTCGAAGCTTTTCGTTTCTACCTTTATCATCCGTACTGCGAAGGAGTGGAACTCATTGCCTTAGTTTTTGTTCCCTGAACGGTATAATCTGGGAGTCTTCAAGTCAAGAGTGAATAGGTTCTAGGCAAGCATCATCACTTTCCAGGTGAGATTGTGGTCAAATGCCTGCCTAGCAGGCATAAAAAAAAAAGAAATAGTTGTTGATGCATTTTAAGAAGAAGAAGAATGAATCGTTGACCTGTTGTCACGCGTCACTCCTTATAATATAGGGTAATTAATTATTTCTTATCCGTATACCAATTAATTAAACCTCTTTACCTTTTGCATTTAGCCAGTGTCTAGTAATAATTGGTTATTTTTTTTTATCCCATCCAAAACAAACAAACTCATCCACACTAACAGCCCCACACTAAGTTCAAAGACTTGTATCGTGGGTGCCGGAAACATTCACATCACACATACATTACACCCAGAACCAGAAGCACAAATATCCCTTGGGAAGGAATTTGTGCTCCTGCCGGGAATCGAACCTAGGACCCACGGCGCAGAGGGCGGACACTTGTCCACTGCGCCAAATGGGTCGTCAATTATAGTAATGTTCAAGTGTATTTCATATTAAAAGTCCTAGTCACAGTCAAAGCTAAGTAAAAGAGTCTAGGTCCAGTCATAGTCAAGTCTTGTTCTAGTAAAGTGGTAGAAACTTTACTTAAGCTCCTAATGGAGTTTTGGAGCAAAGGCGAAAATCACCTTTTTCAACTTTGTATGATTTGCCTACACTTATGCACGTTTACTATGCATTAACTGTTAATAAACCACCATTATTACACATTAACACTCGAAGAATCACAGGTTTTGGAAATCTACAAAATCAACAACGCTATTTTTTCACTTTCGCGGCAAAACACACAGGTTTTAATTATAAATATCGTCTCATATAAATCATGTACGTGTTCTTCTTTTTTTTTCTGTACTCAATGGACTATCTACGGGCCAATTGCCTATTTTTCCTTTAACTAAACCAAAACTATATACAGCAAAGAACTAACTTACCTACAAGACATCGAGCTTATAGGTAACTCAAGTGCTCAAGCCCACTACCAGTGGGTAGCGTTCCCATCATGCTGGCGGCATTGCCTCTCTGAATTGCAATGCTAATACGTTGATCCGTATTGTTCTTATTCCGGAAACTTATCAACATTTCAACACCTTTCAGTTTATATAGTTCTCGATTCCGGACGTTTTTTTTGATCGATAGGTGATCTTTTTAGATAAGACTGGTGAATTGAGGCCAGTACCTACCACTAAACGTAAATGTGACCACTTTAGTAAGATCGTGAGTGCGTTTTTAGACTCACGTCGTAAGTAATGGCATCTAATAAATGCTGAACTGGTTTTTTTATGACTGCATTAAAGTAGCAGCAGACTTTTTAGACTTTATTCTGGCCTTTAGTGGTATATTTAGAAAGGCAATTTTTATATATATATATATATTTATTTTTTTCAATTCAATTTATTTATTTCAATTAAAACGGTAAACACCAATTACATTATCGAAATCAAATTAATACAATGAAATAAAAATAAAATAGAATCTAACAATAAGATGATACAACTTAAATTAATAACAAATAAAAAATAATAAATAATATCGCTTAATTATCGCTTGAGGCGGCCATAAGGGTGGTGACTATAGTTCTGCCTAGCTATAATGCAAATTTATGCTATATATAAACAAAATATATATATATATATGTTGTAGGTATCTGAGGTCTTTCCTGTATATAATTTTAGTTTAGTTTTAGAAAATATAGGTAATTGGCCCGTAGATATGAACAAAAGTCAATTAAATATTCTAGACTGTCATTGATATTTTTATACATTACTCTGAGATGTTTAAAATGATTTTAGACTGAGTAGGGATATATTTTCTAAATAATTTGTCATTAGCATATAATAAATTGTAAACATTAAGGCAAACGATTACAACAACTATATCTTTATATATATATGTATATACATATTTCTTCTGTATACGTGATTTTGTGACTGAACTTCTCCTTAACGGCTGGACTGATTTTGATGAAATTGTTTGTTTTTAGGTGTATTCAAGAATGGTTTAGATTTACAATTCGATCCGACTGATATAATATTTTTTTATTTCACGCGGGCGAAACCACTGGGTACAACTAGTACTAGTTTAAATTATTTTTTACAAGCTGGATCAAAGTATTTACTGTATCTATTTATATACACTGATATTTGCTGCAACCACAGCTATTTCGCAAAGGATCTTCGGTGGAATTATCATTATAGTATTGCAAGACAGCTGATAATAATGAGGTATAATAAGAAGATCGACTGCATTGAAACATTTTTCTGTTACATAATTTTAACTACGGGTACGTAGGTAGTTCTAAGAAGTACCGGTCACGCCAGTCATCACAAAAGCTTCCTTTTACAACAAAAGTTGTATGTTTATATCTTGCACCTCACGCCACTCTTGTTCCGCTCCTCGATAACAAAAACAGTTGAACCCGATTCAGAAGAAAAAAGTCCTGCCAAATACACAAAAAAACAACTAATCGGCCCATTCCTGCTCGGCTAATGTTCGGTTCGGAAACTATTCACGAGTTAAGTTTATCCTGCGATAAGATGCGATTGAATTACGTCTGTCTCTTTCCGTTATTTCGATTTTTTCCTCGGCGAGGGAGATGGAGGTAGGGCGCCCTCCGCGTGGCTTGTTGAGCTGACGGAACCGAACAGTTTGCGAGTCGCCGGCTCCGCGCGCGGTCGACTCATGCACACAGTTCGTGCCGCTCAAAACGATATATTCTAACTCACACAACCGTTTCAAACTTAACAAGTGCCTTATATTAATGGATGTGCCAGTGGATGCATGGAATGACCAATGAGAAGAACTGAAACTTAATGAAAAATAACAGCTTGTGGATTTACTTGACTTAGTACGTTTGTGTCCTTTTGGTATAAGAGTTTGCTGTAACTGTCTTACGGTTTTTAATTTGTGCATTTCTTTGTTAACTGTATTGTGTCGGAGCACGTTTCTCTGGGATTGGCACGAGCCTTTTAATAATAATAGTGCACGAGAACCAGTTTGCAGTGTGGTTCGGCTGCGGTTATCCAGACTTATGTATGCGGGTGCCTTCCTTCGGTGAATTTCGGAGCATCTGTGGTTGTTCACGAAGGACAACAAAGTTATTGTACAAAATCGCTGTATCAATATTTTTTTTCGCTGCGTTCCTATTGTGTTTGGCACTATCGGCGTGTTCTCGATCTATCTTACGATTGCATATCAAACTTTCATTGTTTATACCACCTACGTCGATAACATTATTTATTTGCATGTTTACTTAATCCATCGGTTTATCAGACTCACCTTGACAGCGCACCTTTCTTACCTCGAGGCTATTCTGATCCTAATATCATTCAGTATTCTCACATACGCAGTCGGTCATTCATTGACATTTACCCAGAGACCGCCTGGTGACTAACCTCCTTCTGGCTTATAAATACCGCAGCAGCATTTTGTAAACCGTCTAAAGATAAACAAAGAAGTTTGTGATCGTTTCAAAGGCTGTTTATATTAACTACATGTTTGTTAGTCAAGACCTGACTAAGATCGAGATCTTAGTCAGATCAGTCAGTCTTTACTAACGAATATCTCATCGTTGAATAAACACTAAATAACAGTGCTGCCACCATTTATAAGCACCAATTAATTGCAATGAGCATGGCATAACCTACACAAACATCTTGTCATCGTGTGGGCTGGTCTCGTCGGCGCCGCTAATTTACTATGGCTTCGCTTGTCTAATTACGTACATATCGATACAACATTACGCTGATTCGGAAAACTTATATTATCTACTAAATCTTGTTTCATCGTTATATACAGCAAACTCGTCAAATCTTTCAGAAACACGAGCGGTTCCTTGCCACTTGTTGCGCTCGGCTTCACTTTAAGACGTGATTTCATTGCCATGTTTTTTATGAACAGCGTAAACTCGCAATCTGGTTTGAAATTGCCTAATTCAACTTTAGCAATGGACAGTTTTTTTTTTAAACTTATCTCATTATTTCTTAAACCCGACACATCCTGTTAGTCACTGAGTATTTCAATCGCGAATACCGTCTATATTTCGTAAGAATGGCAATCTTCCAAAACCTGTCTCAATTTATGAAAGAAATCGAAAACTATAGTTGGTTTTGACCCAATAGTTTCTATTAGACACCTCGTCTCCTAATGATTTAGTATTATGTAATCTCGTTGGCACTTGCGAATATAATGCTGAAGTGATAATTAGCAACGCTAACGGGCCTTATGACTGCTAAATATTAAAGAAAAAAAAACAAGTTGCTGGCCGTGTGTATGAATAAACTGATGTTGAACTTAAGTGTGTATGCATCGTACACTGTCTAGTTGCATGCTTTGTTAATTTCCAATTGGTTTTCCACTGTTATTTAAACTGGATTATTTCTGTACACGTTACGTGATAAAGTACGGAAGATACATAATATTATGTATATATACATACCGAATATACAAACACTCGTAAGTGAAATGTGTTGTTTCCACTGTAACAGTGACATGATGAACGCATATACTATTTATGTTATCTAAGAATTATTCATACCTATCGGTAAGTTTTACATCAAACTTTAAGAAAACAAGGTCCTTTAAGTTCTTTGCATTGTCACATTCTAGGAAATTACCGTTTGAAATTCTGAAACAATGGATACGTTTACTTCGCGTCAGTTTATCAAGCAAATTACGTTCTTTACGACTTGCAGCGTTTAAATTATGTGGGTCGAATCTAGACTCGTATATTTTATGAGCCATTTGCACTGTTTTTATTCTAAGTTTATTTACTGCTATAGTTTCTCTTGCCTTTTCTAGAATTTAAAAAGCATGTTTCCGTGCTGCTTTATTCTTTATGCTTTATACTTCAGCCGCAACACGAATGCTTATTGAGTTAGATCGTAAAACAGCTTCTAATTCTTTATGTTCATCATTGTTAGTAAATTTAAACTTTATCAAATAAATGCCTTTCGTAACTCTAACTTCTAGTTTAGTCAAATTTGAGCTTTATTGTAAGGCATCATGCGTGATTTTGAAACTTCGCTAGAAGAGCACCCGCATACAGTCGTTTGACCGCTAAGGACATGGTCCGTTAATGTTATTTCGATAAAAGTGTTTTACGATATTAGAATACTTGTATTCTAATATAATTTACATTATATTCGAACTGACATTAACGGTTATCTTGCATGCATTGTGCTTGTAACTAAATGCATTTATCTTACAACATTTTGTATACCATGAGGACACAACATTCATGATTTTTCTTTAGACGAACAAACGAAACAAACCAAGACAACACAAACAAAGTGGCTTATCAAGTGCTCTTATTAGAAATGAAATATACAAAGTATTAAATAATTTTGGGATATATTATAGAAGATTTTTATATTGGATCGCCTTTGCCCCTGAGATGATTCTGACGTCTGCTGAAGCGTTCTGCCTTCCACATGAT
Source organism: Lomographa bimaculata (assembly GCA_948107665.1). Taxonomy (NCBI): domain Eukaryota; kingdom Metazoa; phylum Arthropoda; class Insecta; order Lepidoptera; family Geometridae; genus Lomographa; species Lomographa bimaculata. Next base: position 5,931,642 of record OX403604.1, on the reverse strand, counting down.
GATACAAAATATTAGGTAAGTGCTGGTATCAATAATTCTTATAAATACTTATATTATATTGAACACCGATTTAATTCGCTTCTGTGTCACAAATGCTGTAAAATCTACTGACTAATGGGTCACGTTTTAAAAATGTGTTTACTATGAGTAATTAACGCTTCATCGTGAACGATTTATAAAAAAAAAATATTCTCGATAAGTAAGCATTTGACGATTGTCTCACCTGAAGGAAAGTGACGATGTGGTCGAAGATGGAGCAGCTTGCCTACATGATACCCAAAATTTAGAGACTCCTAGATTGTACATATCGGTAAAAACAGACGCGGGCAAAGAGTTCCATTCCTTTTCCCACATTTATTATACGTACAGACGTATAATAAATGTGGAAGCAAAACGCTTCGTACGCACCCTTGGAATATCAACCATAAACCAAAATTTTCTTATACCCTTTATGGAATCACTTTGAGACTTTACAATTCCAATTAAAAGTAAAGTCCTTGATTATAATCTCTTACTATCGAAATAATTGGTATCCAACTGTCCGTATATATAAACCCTTTGACATTCACATAGTCCCGTTATGAGTTAGTAGTAATTTACATCACTTTTATAAAAAAATAACCTCCTTTAGATTTAATAAAACGTTATAGTTCATTTAAAATATGATAAATAAAATAAAATTCTTCGTTCAAATTCACAGCACTGGCACAAAAATAGCATATTAGAATCACGTATGATGGAAGTGCTTAATAAACAATCGTTTCTACTACCTTTTCATATAACAATAAAAGTTTCTGTGTATAGCAAGCATGTGGTTTGCTTCATTTTCGTAAAGACTAGTGGTTAGACCTAGTGTCAGGATCGTTCAGACATCCTATTTCATTAAATTTGCGAAGCTTTTCTTAAGTCCCCAACTTTTGACTTTATATTTTTTGATCTCGTGTTTGTCATTCATTGCTAATTATTATCATCTCATGAAATTTTGTTTTAATAACTCCGACCAGTATCAATCGAGTTAGTCGCTATTCTTCTAGGAGTTAGAAGTCATCGTCAGCTTATTGGGCTAATTGCGATAGTCTTAATAATAAAATAATCACTATCATCATCAATGCCATTTCCTTCACACATTGTTACTATAATTTTCCCACTCACTGCTGTCTCTTCCAGACGCGTATCATTTTCTTAGTTATCATCTATCATATCATTACTCACAAAACAAAACTAATTTGTTACTCAGAGGGACCTATTGGCACTGACTTTCTCTATGGCTATTTGTCATAGTTTTAAGTATAAAAGGGATGCCCTTATATAGCCTAAAAACTTTGACTGATTGGTCATTTATCTTTGCCAGCTTTCTCTTTAAATATTATGTGTAACTGCAGCAATATGACTGTTAGATCAGTTTCGAAAATTACAATTGCGATTAATACTATTGACATTAATTGTGATAAAATTGTTTATGATTTATTATTCTGAATGTATATTTATAGTGATTTTTTGAATGGATATTTATTATGCAACTATTAAATTAAATTTAATATTAAGATAACATAATTATAATGATTTTACTAACACAATGGACTGTAAATTTTCTGATCAATAAATGAATAATAATAATAATTAAACAAACATCAAACAACATGACAAACTGTCAAGCGTCATCTATCTATGGTTTAAATACCTCCAGTTCGCTCGAAGCGTTTCGCTTCTACGTTTATCATCCGTACAGCGAAGGAGTGGAACTCATTGCCTGCGTCTTTGTTCCCTGAACGGCACAATCTGGGTATCATCAAGTCTCGAGTGAATAGGTACCTTCTAGGCAAGCATGCCCCATCTTCGGCAGGATCGTCACTTTCCATCAGGTGAGATAGTGGTCAAATGCTAGTGTATCCAGCATTAAAAAAAAGGATTATTCGGATCATTTCTAACAGCCTGGTATTGATTGTTTTGAAATATATATCATTCGAGTTAATTCCCCCAAGCCCGTTTATCCATCTTACAAGACAAAAAATCTAACGTCATCCATTTATGGTTGACATACCTCCAGCCCGCTCGAAGCTTTTCGCTTCTACGTTTATCATCCGTACTGCGAGGGAGTGTAACTCAGTGCCCGCGTCTCTATTTCCTGATCGGTATAATCTGGGAGTATTTAAGTCATGAGTGAATAGGTATCTTCTACGCAGGCATGCTACATCTTCAGCCACATCATCGCTTCCCATCAGGTGAGAAAGTGGTCAAATGCTTGCTGTCCAGTATAAAAAAAAGGATTATTCGGATCATTTCTAACAACCCTTGTATTCATTGAAATATCTAGTACAGCGAATGTAAGCATGGTGCACAGCTGTATCGATATTATTAGAATGGTATTGATTCGATTCTGGTAGTTGACTTACTGGCCTATTGACCTTAAGCGTTTAGATTTTATTTATTGATCGGCAGTAATTGATAGTTTTTATCGATCTTACTTTCAGAAATGGATGGTTGTAAACAATTTTGTTGCGCACTGGCGATTGAATGTTTGTGCTTGTCAGATTTGAGATGCGGTGTTTGAATTTGAACGTCGAACTTTTAATTATCCAATGTATGATGTACATGACATTCTAATATATTATAATACTAAATTCTACATATGATTAAATCGTAAATGTCATCTCATAATTTCAACCATCGTAACTTTAATCATATCGTAATATCAACGTAAACAAATGAATGCGGCACCTGAAACACAGTTTCATTACTAGTTCGGGTGTCAAAAGTCTCACCACATCACAGTGTGAACATAAATAATTATATGATTTGGAAATAATGAAATGAATATCTAATACCTTTGAACGAGCAATTCTTGAATATATAAATATATCTGAATCTCGGAAACGGCTTCAACGATTTTTATGATATTTAGTATGCATGGGGTTTCGGAGGCGATAAATCGATCTAGCTAGGTATCATTTTTACAAAAGGTCGTTTTAACTGCGCAAAGCTCGGTCATACAGGTACTAGAATGTAATATTAGGTATATATATCTGTTTTTATGTTAAAATATGTTAATGAACTGATTTTTTTATAAAGTTTTGTTTTTTTGTTTTTCCTTAGTTTTGGCTTCGCAATCTTATGCATTTAGCCAGTGTCAAGTGATAATATATTTCAAGTGTATTTCATATTATAGACCCTAGTCACAAGTCACAGTCAAAGTCAAGTAATAGAGTCAAGGTCCAGTCGTAGTCAAGTCATGCCCTAGTAAAGTGGTAGAAACTTTACTAGAACTTCTATTGGAGTTTTGGAGCGAAGGTGAAAATCACATTTTTCAACTTTGTATGATTTGCCTACACTTATGTACGTTCACTAAGTATTAACGGTTAATAATCCACCATTATTACACATTAACACTCGAAGAATCACAGGTTTTGGAAAATTTTACAAAATCAACAACGCCATTTTTTCACTTTCGCGGCAAAACTCCGGGAGTGACGTTCTTAAAAATTTTGTACATTCTTCTATTGTCATAATTTTAGAGAATAATATGTATTAGTTGTTTTTCCTTTGGGTTGATTTTATACAAACGATTTTTTTTCTCTTTTAAGTAGGTGTGTGACCTTATACCGCTCGTTAGCTATTTTCCATATGCGGGCTTAATTCTAGTTAAGGAAATTATCGTTTCAATATTATTGGAATATTAATCTAAAGAAACAAATTTCGGGAACGTCCGTGTCATGCGCCGGCGCAGGTTTCGGCAGCGGATCCGGCCTGTTGCAACGCTCTCTTCACGCCCCACTTCCCGCCATTTTAATTGAGTTTTGTTTTTTCTATTCGAATTTCGAACAGTCATTGTCGTTTTAATTCGAACTTTTTGGACAATTGCGCTTAGGCAACAAGTAATCGATAGGCAGCTCGTTAAGGAGGACATGATAGCCATTGTTAATTCGGTTCCGCTTCTGAATTGACTGAAAGTAAATTTTGTTTGGCATCGGATGATGGTTATGTATTCAATTGGTCTTTCATACTGCTGGCATTGATTTAGGCAATTCTTTGAAGTTTTTTGTTGCCATTTATCAATTTCAAAGACGAATTATAATAAGATTTTATGAAGGTCATATTGTTGTTAAATCCACATTGTAGATAAATCGTTTGTCATGGTTTGTGTATAGGAAATAGGCTAACATTGACCACATCTCATCTGATTCAAAGTGACGATGTAGGTGAGGAATCTAGGATGACGCATGCTTGCGTAGAAGATACCTTTTTTGATTCGATTTCCAATAGTACAGATTGGGGAGCAAAAACGCTGTTAATGAGTTTCACTCCTCCGCTGCGTGGTAGATGATTGTAGATGTAAAGAGCTTCAGCGAAGGGTTGGGCTCTAGGTCTTGGATGTAGATAGATCATCCATTTACAACTGTTGTTACATTGTTTATTAGCCATGTGGTACAAATGCCTCGGATTAAAGCATACAATTTCTTAGTACTCTCCAAAATTATGCTATAGAATGTCGACTGGCTTACTACTTGACGTCGATTGCCAAGTCTCGTTTGTTGTTAACTAGCGTGTGTGTCTTTTGGCTCATTTGTCGACTTTCAAGCTGGCATTGGCGGAATCACCTAATGGTGGCCAGGAATTAATAGATACTTTTAAAATTAATGATTTCATTTTATTTTTTATCGTCTCCACTCCAATGACTTTGACCTTATTGAACTTCCCTTGAACAATTCTGTAAACAATAAGCTCGTTGCGTACCCCGCTAGTTGCCGACAATTTGCGAACTATAAAGCGTACAATAGACGAAAGTGGCATCAGTCGAAATGTAATCTAGGTACCGTTATGTTGCAGTCAGTTGTTATCCAGACTAGGTCAGTTTTTGTGGACATCGTGTGGGCTTTGTCCGCGGTTATATTGTGAACTCGTGCTTTAGTGATGAAGAGATTGATGGTGATTGTCAAAATGTCACGGCTGCGTAGATGGGATTTTAGAGCTGTTAAAATTTAGTTTTGCGTTTATTCTGTATGCCTGCTTGGGCCTCACTCATTTGCCTAACTTCCTAAGGCCCATGGTACTACAAGAAGTATTAAATAAAAATAGTCATTTCTGAATAAGAGTATTCAACATTTAAGCATCATAACACACAACATAGCAAATACCAAATATACTATTGTTACAGCTCATCCAATATATATTATTGATATTAACGTAAGAGAAATTAGACACTAGATTTTAAGATATTACGACCAAGTGTATGTATTATCCCTATGGTAATAATGAATGTCAATTACTAAAAATTACTAATAATATTTTAGTAAACAAAATTTTTTTTTTTGTGTATGCTAATTGTAGGTTAAAGGGCTAGTTTTTGTGGTACCACGATCTGCACTGTTAGTAAATGTAGATGTGGTCAAGTGTAGAAAGCACTCTAAGAAATTTAATACAAATAAACATATGTTTATTTTGGACGAATATAATTTTATCTTTGCCAGGCTTGAATATGACCCAATAATCACTATCTCACCTAGGAAGACCATTATACTACATGAGATGGTAAACTCGCCAAGTCTTAAATCTTTCTTTATTTAACTTTACTTAAGCTGAACCGTCAGGTTCCGTCTCCCTAGTGCATGCTTGATTGAAGTTTACTTTCCTACACTTACACTCTCGTCCAATCATTGCTGGAATGCATTCCATTGTTCCCAGCGTGTCAATACTTGGCTTCCACATCCAGCTTTCTCAGGTCAATAACAGATCTGACGCGGTTCCCTGTTTTCATGCATTCTGGCATTTTCGACACTTGTTTTATGCAACTTAGAGAAGAGATAAGTAGTCATACACAAGACACAAGCGTTTTGCTTGTTTCGAAAGACCTCCGTTAGTTGGTGGATCCATCTAATGATGAAGAAGACAATAAGGCTCCATCAATAAGAAGGAAATTTTCAAACCTCGTAAACGCAGTAACGTTTAAATACTTTCAAGATTTTAAAAGTAAAAACACCGTTTTATTTTTTATAATGTTACTGAATTTTGTGCCTAAAACTACTCATTTTGTTTTATGAATTAAGAAGTTGAAATCTCTTGTGTGATAATGAGTCGAGGGTAAGCAATGAAACAAGGAAATCGTCTCTCAAGAATGAACGCGCCGGAACACCTCTTAATTCTTGCCGAGCTAGTAAAAGATTTTGCTGGAGGAAAGTTTACAGAAAAGCAAACATTAGATAATGCTGCTCATCAATTATTAAATGATTGAATTATATAACGGTGTAAATAAATCCAGCCAACTTTGCAGAAATTATGAGCTACAAAATTATTACATCTCTCGAAACACAAAAAAAATTGAAGACGATGGTGACATCGAATTGATTTTTTAATATATAAACCTGTTGAGGCGTTTGAGACTGAGACATAGTTTAACTTACGTACACTCTTCTGGCTGACATATAAGTGATAAAAGTGATTAAAATGGTAACTGATATCTTTGCTTAGCATATGCAAGCAATGCGCCATGTGTTCCGGATGACTGACAGGCTGACAGAACCAATGGACTATGATGTGATAACTCAATATGTTTAGAACAACAAGGCCGCTAAGATTGTCTAGAAAACGGATCATGTATTAAACGAATGGGGCCCTAAAATACATTATTTTTGTTTGTAGAAAAAAGAACTTTGTTCAAATTCAGTTGTTTAGTCCAGCAAAAGTTTACAAAATCTAATTGTAATACTAAAAGGTTCATAAACTGGAAAGAGTTTTTGCTTCTGGTCCAGCAAATACTAATGACATTAAATATTACATTTTCAAGCAAATTGCTTTCACATTCGAGCATTGCTTCACTCTGCTCCGTTATATATTTTAATCCAACATTTTAACGTTTGTCAAAGAATTTAGGACCTACGACTGTAAATATTAGACTTATTATTATATTTATTTCCATTGCTATACAAGATCCCTATAACTATATGGGAGTTTCCTAGCCACAAGTAACCATTTAAAAACTTCAAACGTTCGAAGTTTCTCACAATTGCTGTAACTGAAAATAGCTCTTCCTGTCTTCCAATGACCCTCTTACTGAATACACACTGTGCTTCTCACACTTCATTGAACTCAAATATTACGTGGCAACATTTATTATTTATAGAGCCACTGTATTCTATTTACAAAACAGTGAATACCCAGCTCAGAAAGATCTAGGATGTGATTTGCGTCATCTTTCAAATCAATTGAAACCTTAGTGAGTGACGAAAAGGTATAATTTTAGAGATACGCATGATACATTTTGGAGGGAATACACATAGCTGTGATTCCTTAGAAATTATATTTGCTGCTTAATAACTTGCAGCTCTGGACTGTTTCAGTACACAATCATTATAATTATACATTTTATCATTACATTACATTTTATTATATATTAATATAATAAAATGTAAGGTATCTCACAACTGTGTTTGCTGATTTTGTAGCATATAACCTGCCTAAGCCAGAGTAGCTATTGACGCAACACACTCCGTGGCTTCTTTTGCATGCAACATCTCATAAATCACCGTTATACCCTTGATGCTACACTAAGAAGTTTCACTATATCAATAATCTGTGGCTTGCATTGCGGCGTTGCTTTTGTCAACGGTATTCAAATTATTTTCCCAAAACAAACGATGACATTGAAGAAAACCCAATAGACACAAGTGAAATGCACGGCCAAAGTGCTGTTGACAAAAATCTGATCAAACATTGTTCTCAAATAAATCTGCAGTTCACACAGCCTTCTGCTAGTTCTGTCTCACCTTGTACAAAGATTGCGTGACTTTAACTCGGTTAGTTAATTAAGGCTTTTGGGCCAACAAAACTACTGCAATTGTTAAGTGCCGATTAGAGAGCATAATTTAGTAACGGCTTGATGGGAATTGGGAAAGATTCAAAGTTAGAAGTGGAAACAAGCGATTTTATTTCAAACATGTTATTTCAGAGTTCAGTGTACTCATGCAATATTGACTCAAATAAGAACAACATGATCAAGATACATGCTCAAAACGGAACAATTATTTTGAAAAGATTTTTTAGATATTTATCTTTTGTTAACTTTTATTGATACATATAACACCTTGTCCTCTTTCATTCAGGTTTAGTTGAATTATGAGAACTGTGCGAAATTAATATAGCTGATTAGACGATGACTCGATTAGTGTATTCCAGAAAATCTAAAAATGATGTAATTTTTGCGCAATGCTTTTTAAAATACTTCGTATTAAACCAATAAAAAGTTGGGAACTAGTATTTAAAAAGTTAACTTCAGTTCTAGGCCAGCAGTAATAACGGTACACTATAATTCGTATACTTACACTATTTGCCGTGCAAATAGCGCACATCACGAAAAATTCTCATTAGAAATGTACATATCATCGAAGGGCTTTCTAATTGCTCTTAATACCTTCTTCCATATTTTACAATGGGTCTATTGTTCTACAAAATTGTTATGGTCTACATCTCTGAGATGATATTGCCTTAAAAGAGAGGGCGTATTATTTTGGTTTACAATGCGTTGTCGTGTCAATGAAGACCTCCCACTATTAATTCTTTATTTTCAAGGTGGAATTTCACTTCAATTTTGACAGCTTTACATGCATGTCTGACAGCTACAACTATATTGAATTCCTGCCAAGGTAAGTGAATGTATCGGCATTATTCGACAAGCAGCACTATTTTTTATTTAGGTACTTTCGTAAAATATTAAACTAAGTCCTAAATTTTGAATGACGTCATAAAAAACGTCAATGATCGACGCTCAAGATATCCTTATCTATTTTTATTTGCTCCTCGTCTCGGAGCGTGTTTACATAAATCCATCCTGTCGATGTAACGGTTAATAGGGCAGCCTGTGACAACTTAATAGTTTCCTCTGCTTTTAGAACAGGTCCAATCGCTCGCGCTTCCTGCTCGAACAAATTGTCTGTCACCTTTGTTAATACTTTCTTATTACTAGTGACTTTACTTTCATTACCATTTACTTCACTCGTTTCGAATTTATGTGCATTGTTTCGTATGATTTTATTCACCAGTTATTTGAATGCAAATTGGTAAACAGTTTCAAGCACTTCGTGACGTTTTGTCACAGTATATCTCTGAGCTATCTCTTCCGATTACAGGTCTTTTAGATTGCCTAGAGCGGACTACAATAACATAGCAGTAGATTTAATAAAAGCCAAGACTGGAGAGAGCCACGATAAAGTGTTGGGGGCAGCGTAGCATAGTCATTATTTTGTTAGTGATTCAAGTGAAAATACTTGGAAATTCACAATGAAATTGCCAGGTATGGATTTACGGCATGACCATTTGCAGTCGCCGTTACGCGTAACGCACTGGCGATGCTATCGTATTTCACCGTTCATGTGCGTTTTACTTGTAACTATTTATTAATAGCCAGTTCTGATCATAAAGTCCCAGTTAGCTCTTCCGACAATGTACGAGTATATAGCCTTGATCGATTGAAACGATAATAACCGCTCCTTCACCGTTTTCAGTTCTCATTTTTCCCACGATCATCTCATTCATTATGTCATCGACCCATCTGGCTTTAGACATTCCCATATCAGGTTTGTCCACTTTTGTGTTCAAATCTCTAACACTTAGTGACAAATAAAACGAAAATTTCTTGCCTAAAAAGTGTGCTATTGCGCAAAGCTAAAAGTTTGGTCGTGATTGTGAATATCGAACGTGACTCTTGCAATCCCATATGGGTTCTGTATTCGTGTCATTATAATACAATTGCCATACGTCTGATTGATCTCTATTGTGCGATTCAATTGTATCGTGTATTCTTTGATAGCCGTTGAAGTTCCGATTAGGCTTCGAGGAAACTAACAGTAAAAGATTGTAATATTAGCGATTTCTTTCGATGTTTATGTTTCAGTTTTGATACTTATTCAAGAAGGAGTTAAGTCTCTTCAACTTAAAGCTTGTTAACTTGAGCTGTATCGTGTACATAATTTATTTGTCATATCTAAAGAAAATCGAATTACATTTAGAGAAAACATTAATGCATGCGATAAAATGAGAAGTATATTATCTAGAACGTTTAGATCTTTCAGAATACCTGTAGCGATTTATTGGAATTATTTGTGAATATTTTATGGGCCAGTAATATAGCATTGAATGATGTCTATACGGAGGCTCATTTATGGTAATCCAAAGTGTCGTACAATCTATTAGGTGCCGCATTAAACTAGTGTTGGATTTATAGCCTTTGGTCACAATATGCCTAGAGAGACAAATCGGCCAGCACATTCGTCTGACGGCTACATGCCGTTGCTCCTGATCTTTTCCTTTGATAGTTTAGACCATAAAATATTCTAGACTAGCCTTCCCTCGGGCCTCCCTTGTTTGATGGACGATTGTTCGCTCGAATTAGTCGTAACTCGCAACTTCAGGTACTGTTGATTGCTTTCGATTATGTGTGTTTCTGCTGATTTATATTTAAATGTTTTATTATATCGATTACACTTGGTTCTTATTAACTACCCTATATTTATCGGTTGTCTTTAATATACTGCACCGCTGCGGAGAAAAGCAGATCCGTGTGCGCCAATCTCACCGACAATCAATTAAGGACTTCCTCAGGGCGCTGTGCTAGGACCTATCTCTTATCTTATGTTTAATTTAACTGATCTAAATATCAATAAGTTAACGTTTCCTCGTAATTGTTCCCAATAATTAACCTAATCCATTACATCAAAACAGAGCTTGCGAGTTCATTTAATTAATCTTTTGACAGGCGTTTCTCATGTCATGTCACATGTAACGGTAAGATACAGAAGATAATTAAGTTTATCGGATCGAGTTTGTATAGGTGAGATCTTAGTTCTGTGTTTAATGCCTAATTAGAAGCTTCAGCAATCTTCAATGGTTCGTTATAATGAATGCTGGTTGTGTGGGATGCATTCAAGATTTGAAGCTTGATGAGGTTGGTAGTGCATTGTTCTAAGATGGATGCAATGAATGGTCTTCCACAATTGAATAGATACTTACATTAGAAACTGATTGAGAAATTTCCATAGCAGAATGATTGAACGAGTGAAGAGAATTTTCACTTTCAGATTTAACATAAAACGTGTGGTATATTGCTCTGTGGGAATTTTGCAAAGACTTCATCATATGATATTGTTCATTATTGTCTTGTTAGTATTTCGTATCATTCGTTTTTCACGAAAATCCCTCGGAGATATTTCGTTCTTTAAAATTGTTAAGCGAAGCTAAAGATTGTTAAGGCTTTTATCGTTAACGTTTCCCTTAGTTAGTCGTGTAATTTTCGCTAGTGCTTGCAATTTCTCACAAGTTAATTTATCAAGTAAGTATTACAAAGCTGTAACTAATTAGTCATCTAAGAGATTGGAAAGGGGTGTTACTTTCAAATGTATAATGTATGCATGCATTAAGATTTCCGATCGTTTACTCGGATCTCGACTTCGGTTATTGAAGTGCTATTTCTTGGTTGTAATATTAAATTAGACGTACGTCGTGTATGCAGATATCCGGCTTGTAAAACGTACAGCGTACGTAATTGATAATAATCTTGAAATATTTTGCATATACTAAGTATTACTTACATTATCTTGTTACTTTCCTTTCTTATGTCAACTCGTCTATCTTTTATTGCATTAGTAGATTAGATAAGCCCCTACCAAAATACTGTCTGAATTAAATTGAATTTCAAAACTAGATTTAGATATTATAGGTTGGAAGGTAGTCTAGTCTAGACTTTATAGTAGAAGTACAGAAGTTTCTCTCTGAAAAACATTTAAATAAATAGCGGCTCTTGCTCCGACACAATAAAGTACAAATCAGCTCGCTCAGCGTTGTCTGCCTAAAGTTTACTCTTCTTCTATGCCGTAGGTTTTTTTATTTGTGACAGGCTAGTGTTTGACCACTATCTCACCTGATGGTAAGTGACTACTACTAAAAGATAAGGTAAGGTACTATTGTTTAGATACGCTCTTAAAGTGTGAAGAACGCCAAACCTACCACAGACTACTTTTCATCTTGTAAGCGCTCTGAAACCATTAAACTCTAAGATCAACACTTTTTTTGAATCCGGTTTACTTGCAGTGCTTTATTTGACTGGTGGGCAATTCTAGTGCCAGAAGATTTCAGGCCGCATGAAGGCGTATGAGATGGTTAATCGACTGTTGTCTTACGACTTACAACCGGGTCCGTTAACGTGCCCTCCGAAACAGGGTGACTAAGATGAAAATCCCACTAAACGGTCACCCATTCAAGCAATGGCCTGTCCAAACATTGCGCGAGCCGCAAGTGTCAATCAGGTTAGCTTAAACCTGGGACACTACGGATAAAATCAAAACCTATTAGTGTACACATGCGATGTTGATTGAGGTTACTTTTTTTTATTTTTTTTATTTAAGATAGGCAAACGTTTGACCGCCATCTCACCTGATGGTAAGTGACGATGCGGTCGACGATGGAGCACGTTTACCCAGAAAATGCCTATTCACTCGTGATTTAAAGACTCCCATATTGTTTTTATCAGGGAACACAGGCTCAGGTAAGTACTAAAACTTAATTCCCCTCAAGGAGGTATCTTGTCTCCACTTCTCTTTTCTATATTTATTAATATGCTTTCCTCATTCCTTCACAGCAAATATCACTTCTATGCCGATGATCTACAGTTGTACCAACAAACTGTCATCAATGACCTCGATGATGCTATTAAATCCCTTAATTATGACCTGTATCAGCTTTCCTCGTGGTCTAGTCGCTTTGGCATTCAAGTCAATCCAAATAAATGTCAGGCCATACTTATCGGCAGTTCGCGCCAGCTATGCAAAGTTAATTATACCGAGTTGACCTCACTTAAATACAACAACTGTGTGATTCCTTTATCTTCCACTGTTAAAGACCTTGGGATAGTAATAGATACAAATCTCTCCTGGACTGCCCAAGTAAGCGAAGTCTCACGAAAATTTTACGCATCTTTACACTCGATTATCAGACTTAAAAACTTTATTCCTTTAAAAACAAAAATATCCCTAGTCAATACACTTCTTCTACCAATTCTAGATTACGCCGATGTAGCATACCTTGATCTTTCTGAACAGCTTTTAAACAAGCTAGAGCGTCTACTGAACACTTGCATTCGCTTTATATACGGTCTCCGCAAATACGACCATATCTCGGCATACCGAGCCAAACTCAAGTGGCTCACAATCCGTGAACGCAGGAATGCCAGATTACTCAACCTACTGTTTTCGGTACTTAATGATCCAAAATCGCCAGCTTATCTTAAAAATTCTTTTGGTTTTCTTTCAGACAAACATAATTTGAATTTAAGATCAACCAATAACCTGCGCTTACACATTCCAATGCACACTACTTCGTTTTTGGATAAATCTTTTGGAGTTATGGCTGTCCGGCTTTGGAATGAGCTTCCACCTAACATCAAAAATTCTCCTTCCAAAGAAGTTTTTAAAAAGCTAGTAAAGGCTCACTACTTAAAGGTTTCGTCACGCGCTGAGTGATTGTCCTATACTTATCCAGACAACATTTATCTGTATCTAAATTATCATTCTATTTTCTTTTCTGTTCATTATTTCGTCGCTTATATTATATTTTATTTTATTTGTATATTTATTTTTATTATATATAATTATTTGGTATGCATTATATATTTTTTTAATTATAAGTACCGATATATTTATATATATATATATGTATATAATCATTTATGTTTATTTATTATTTTAACTAATCATCTAACTTTATTTCGTCTCTAGCCCTCTCTATACCATTTTGATGCACGCCTACACCCCTCTTCTCGTCTACCATGTGTGGTTGACTGGTAGAGAATGCCCCTAGCATTAAGTCCACCTTTTGTACTTTTTGTGCAATAAAGAATTAAATAAATAAATAATTTAACTACTAGTATGAATCACCTTACAAATTACCTATTTCGTAAAGGATTCGCCTCCACAACACATTATCCTTGATTTATAGTATCTAATTACGTTAAGAGAATGGTTTATCTCAGTGAGTAATTTTGTTTGGATACGATTAATGAAGTTTGCTCACGCGTGATAATAATTATATTGTTAAAATTCAGAAATCATCTTTTTATGTTTTTCTATTCAAATTATTTACTCGTTAAAAAAATCATTAAAAAATACGCAGAAGCTCATGAATATAGACTTCACCATCAAGTGAACGTCGAGGCCATCCAGCTCCTCGATCACACGTATATAGTGAGACGACTCAAAAGAACAAAACCGTTTGAACTTGTTTAGTGTTAGTGTATTAGTGTAATGTAGTGTTTTATAAGTGCTGCTCAAAAAGAACACATGAACCAAGTGTCTTCGCCTTAATAGAGACAATAAGAAAAGTGTTATGGACACATTCTTGGATATTTTAAATCGAGCAGAATAAGTAAAATTTAATTTACTTATTAGCCTAATCTTGGCATTAAAGATCGTCTAAATCATCTTTAACCATTACTTTTATAACTTGTATCTTATTATGTATATCTATTATATAATATAATATAAATTACATAATATTAAATACCACAGTCAAACAATGTATTCAAATAAATATCATTTTAAGAAATAATATCTTGGCTAGATTGTAACAAAAATAGGGAGCACTATATCATGACCTATAATAGTGAAAAAAAAAAAAAAAACTTACTATACTTTAAACGCAAGCAAAGCTTAAAAACCGACTTCACCGCTTCATCTTCGGAACCTTTGATTTTGAATTATTAAAAGAGGATAACTGAAAAACTACTGGTCAGATCTTGATCAAGTTTTAATGGGACCACATTCAAGATCATCAATATCAGTATCGGTTCACTTAGAAAAGTCAGGTAACACACATAAAAACATAAAAAAACAATCGAATTAAGTACCTCCTCTTTTTTGGAAGTCGGTAAACAAAATCAGTATGTATGTAAATACCTACAACTTTTTGACATTGCCAATGTAGATAGATGGATAGAAAATTATTTATTGCACAAACAGTATTGTAGGTACATAGGCGAACTTAATGCTACAAAGCATTTTCTTCCAGTTAACCTGGGTGTATCGAGGATATTTTGATATGGTAGTGCACATCAAAAATAGTAGTTTTATTTTACAAAATCGTAAATTTTTACATAGTTGTATTATATAAAAATGTCTATTTTAAGATACCAAGTATTTATACATACATTTTTAATACATTTTACTACTCATAGTACTGATATATTATATACATACATATATTTATTGATATGAACTGCTCCTTAGTTTAGTTGGGTGAGTGTTCGCCTTCAAAGCAGGGGTACCGATTCATGGCAGGATCACAAGTTTTCTCCCCAAGCATAATTTGTTTCTGGTTGTGGTTGTGATGTGAATGTTGCCGGCGTACGACATAAGTCATGGAACTTAGTATAGGGCCTTTATTATTATTATTTAAAAAATATCGCCATATAGAGTAACTAAAAAAAAAAAAAACATGTCAAAAAAAAAAAAGTCACATCTTCGGCCGCATCATCACTTTCTATCAGGTGAGATAGTGGTCAAATGTTTGTCTATAATTCATAAAAAAAAAACTAGTCGTGCCCCGCGGCGTCGCCCGCTATTATCGAGTTAAAAAGTAGCCTATATGTTAATCCTAGGTATAATCTATGTACATTCCAACACACACTTACACACAAACTTTCGGATTTATAATATTATTAGGATTAGTAGGATTGAAGTATAGGCTACCGTTAGACCACTTACTCACTAATTCAACAGCTCTAACTTAAATATATTTTTCGACTTTGTGCTACACCTTTTACAAGATCATCGACCTATCTCTAAAGTTAGGTGTAACTCCTATTATATTTCCTATCCTCCTCAAATTTTGACTCGCCACATTGTAACCAAATAGCCGCATTATTGAATTTAAAGAGTCAGTCAGACGCATCCTTTGTTATTCGATCTTGATGGATATATTCTGAATAACATGTAAATTACATCTTGTTCAGAGTTATTTTTGTTTTTACCGACTTCCCAAAAAAGGAGGAGGTAATCAAGTCGACTGTATTTTTTTTATTTTATTTTTTTATTTGTTACCTCATAACTTCTTTCCACGTAAGCCGATTTCGAAATATTTTTTTTAGTTTGAAAGATGTTGCTTTCTAATTTGTCCCATTAAAATTTGATCAAGATCTGATCAGTAGTTCTTGATATATCGTCAATAATGCCTATTTTGTGACGAATAATGCGTACTTTGACGATGTTCTCGTACTCGTTACCCGACTTCAAAAGTTATCTCATTATTTCTTTCGTTGTGAACCGATTTTGATGATTATTTTTTTATTTGAAAGCTGGTGCTTCCCATGTGGTCCCATTTAAATTTGGTTAAAATCTGATCTCTAGTTTTTGAGTTATAGTCAATAATGCGTGTTTAATACATTAAATCTGATGAAGGATCCGAAGATAAAGCGGTGAAGTCGGTTTTTTAAGCTTTGCTTGCGTTTAATTATCATACAACTAAACGATGGTGTGTCTTTTATTATTACTTAGTTAATTTGATGAACTACTCATTCTAGACCAGAGTTCAATTCATTTAGTTTGTAACTTTAATGTACCTATATAACCTTTTTTTTAGATTATACGTTTTTTTAATGTACGATAGGCAATCGTTTGACCACAATCTCCCACGGTACAAGTCTTTGAACTTAGTGCGGGGCTGTGAGTGTGACTGCGTTTGTTTGTTGTTTTGTTTGTATATTGTCTATAGCTTTGAGTAAGTTTAAAAATATAATTGTATTATCGTATGATGTCCGTTATCTTTATCTTATTAATTGTATGCAAATCCTATGTGCATTACTAACCACAATCTCCCACGATACAAGTCTTTGAGCTTAGTGCGGGGCTGTGAGTGTGAATGCGTTTGTTTGTTTGTTGTTTTGTTTGTATGTTATTTATAGAGTAGAGTAAGTTTTTTAATATAATTATATTATCGTATGATGTCCGTTATCTTAATCTTATCAATTGTATGCAACTCCTTTGTGCATTACTTATCTTAAAGTTTTATGTCATTGTTACAGGTAAGGTATACTGTGAAATTATACGAATTAAACAACTCTGTTACAGGTGAGTCAGTATATAAACTTTATTTACGAATTTACTAGACTCGTTTTACTGTGTCTATGAACTGTATCTGTGTCCCGCGTTAGTCAAGTTAGTAATTAAACGCAAGCAAAGCTTAAAAAAACAGACTTCACCGCTTTATCTTCGGAACCTTGATCAGATTTAATGTATTAAACACGCGTTATTGACGATAACTCTAAAACTACTTATCAGATTTTGATCAAATTAAAATGGGACCAATGGGAAAGCAACAGCTTTCAAACAAAAAATAAATCAAAATCGGTTCACGTGGAAAGAAGTTATGAGGTAAACACATATAAAAAAA
Source organism: Lomographa bimaculata (assembly GCA_948107665.1). Lineage (NCBI taxonomy): Eukaryota > Metazoa > Arthropoda > Insecta > Lepidoptera > Geometridae > Lomographa > Lomographa bimaculata. Next base: position 5,914,221 of record OX403604.1, on the reverse strand, counting down.
TATATCATCTATACAGTCGAATTGAATACCTCCTCCTTTTTTGTGAAGTCGGCAGAAAAATCAATTTCATCCAAATTCCATCAGCCGTACAGCGTGAAGAAAAACAAACATTCTTACACACTTACACAAACATTCGCATTTTTTATATTAGTGTTGTAAATTTTTAGACAAAAGAAAACGTTAATAACAGTTCAAGGGGAAATAGGTATATAAATGTTGAGTTATCAGTAGCAAGTTGTAGACGTGTGCAGATAAAGACAGCGAAGAAAGTATCGAACAAAGAAGAGCTATAAAATAGAAATAATATCATCAAAAGTTGAGTTAAAAATTATGGGTAGCATTAAACTGAAATGTGCCAGAATGACGCTTATCATGATGTCTCTCAGTTGCATAAAAAACCAGGGTATGTAGTAAAGTCACACGATAGAAGTTAAACTTTTGTATTACAGGGAAAGATTTTGATTATTCATCACAAAATTTGCTGATAGGAATAGTAGAAATACTCTGCAGTGAAAATAAAACAAAGAGTAAATTTTCTAACAAACCCAATGTTTACCCTGACCACTTTTCGATACAAAAAGGTTGCGGTTCAGAACTTTAAAGCTCTCCAATAAAACGTTTCACTTCAAAAAGATCTTTTAAAATTCAAAATTGTTTATTCACATGGGCCCCATACAGGCATTCATGAAAGTTAATGACTAACGCCATTGTAATATAGACCAGTCTACCTAAAAATAAAATAGAACGGCAGTGACCCTCATCCTTTATCTATCAAAATTTCAATATGCCATTTGTCAAGACAAAAGAAAACTTTTAGTACTGACAGAATTATTTCTACATTACCCCCTATAACGCCTGACAATAAACATGATAGAAATTGCGATGATCGCGATTAACCCTAATGTGTGGAAACGGCATTATCTATGAATGAAAAGTTTCTAGACCGTGAAATTATATGGGAAGTAAATATGGTGTTTCAAAAAAATGCTTTTAGTTTTTACAAGCTTGTGTTCAGTTTCACCCGTCCCGTTGTCTACTTGACTATCGGTCTGTAATCAAATCTTGCAAGCTAAATTAGACCCACTTCCCGATGTTCGATTGGACTCAAATTTAGTGTACTTATGTATCTTCGGTGACAATACAATGATATGGTACCATGGAGCTGGTCTGATGATGGATACGGAAAATTAACACAGGAACTTTTTTTTTTTTTTATTTGTGACAGGCTAGTGTTTGACCACTATCTCACCTGATGGTAAGTGACGATGTGATCGAAGCTGGTTAACACACTAGACCTGGAATACGCAGGCTCTCAAGGATAACTGCCGATCTAAACAAGATAAACCCATCTAGTTTGAGCTCGTATGATTCTTGGTTCTCTGGTTATATAGCTTTTTAGTCCTTTTTTAAATTTACAACTGGTAAAAGCTTGATTTTAAAAAACTTAAAAATATTCCTTGATTACCAGTCTAAAATGTATGTAATCTATGTAATATTTATATTATTATGCAACCATTCAAATGTTACGATCATGCTTCATATAGAATTCAAATTAAAAGCAAATCATTTGTTATCTTTATTAATCCATCGATTCATCTCTCATCGACTTTCATTTCTTTGTTCCATAACACTGTTCCATTTCCCCCACTTCGACCTGATCCCGATAACATTTGGTACGGCATTCCAGTACACGCGAGTATGTCTGTATATACAGAAGCATCTCTCCCACGGGGTGAGGGCGTGGGAACGTACTAGCATGAAACATGCTCTTGATACTATTGTTTGTAAGAAAGGACGCCGACTGTCGCATTTTAAACGATGCTGACTGTACAGGCGAGGACACGAATTATATAACTGATTTGATTTTGCCCGCGACTACGTCCGCAAGGAACTGGAGCAATTATTATCTATATATATAGTACTGTCGTTTCGCCGATTCAATGACAGCCCAACAATCAACGCACAGCCTGAACCAGGGATACATGTGACATTATCAGTATAGCTTCCTTAGGTAGTGAAGAGAAACACTAAGGAATGAATTCTAACGCGGATTACGTTGGGAGCTATAGGTACTATTGTGTCGCTTGACTGACTGACGAAAACAGCCTAAACCAAAGGCAATGGAGACGTAAATTTTTGAAGTCATACTTTTTATGGGAGGGCTTTGAAATTCGGATCCGTAACCATTTTATGTGACGAAAAGTGGGGGTAAACATTGTGATGAATTATCAAAATGCTTGATGTTATACAACAGTACTTCTATCGTGTGTTTTGTAACAGTTTTTTTTTTCACGTTCATGATAGCTTCCTTTGGTAGTGTAGGAGAGTAATTTCAATGCAGACGAAGTTGTGGCTTCAAATAGTACGAATATATACCTACTAGTTTTGCCACAGTTTCGATTTACATTCATTATTATACACGCATTAATACATTTCGAAGCAACTTATTAACCAGTTTTAATTTTACCCAGCTTTCCTTACCCTTGGATCCGAAGATAGCCATCCAATGTAGTCCACAAGTCACAACTTAACATGAACAAAAAGTGGTTGCGGCAACTCCGACTCTAGCTGTGTTTTAGCTTTCCTTATGAGAACTTGTGAACAGACGAGTTTCCGAATACGGAACCAGTGAATTTGAAACTCGTATTGAACTCGTATTCTTCGATTGAATTCCGCAGATGGTCACTGGCGATTGACTGAAATACTTTCTTTCGTGCAAATCGTTAAATTGTAAAACTTCTTGCACATGACCAATGTGGTGTTTGTCTTGTTCAAACTACACGTCAAACTCGCAACCACAATCGAAATCAATGATTTTAGGGGATTTGGAGTATTTACTATTACATTTTCAACTGACATGATACTGACCATATCAGCTTTATTGTTAAAAACGGGTTCTCTTGTACAAGGTATTTGTAACGGTGCTAAAACCTCGAGTTTCCAAAGAAAAATCCGAAATGCATGGGAATTATCTTATAGGGATTTGGAGTATGTTCTATCATCATACCTTTTAATATTATATTAAAGTTTACGGTTAGATTAATTCTGCTTGCTCCTGAACATCTTCTTTATACTTGATCTCTTAGCTTCAATTAGTATTGTTCAGGTATTTATTGTTTTATAGCCTATCTTCCTACAAGTATGGCTGCTTTCCTTTTGCCACCAATTTACTATCTGTTTTATCACGTCATAGGTTTTCAGTATATTTTTATGTAAGCCCTAGATATTACCTCATAAACTTGTTTCAAATTAAGACACATTTCTGAAATTACCTGAAAATAAAATTTTATGAGAACAAAGCATGGATGAAATTCCATAATAGAATTGTTAATTAAAACTGTAACATTACCAGTCACACTAATGAAGAAGACATCAAAGAATAAATCAAAGATGTCACCATAGCCAACATGTTGCTTCCCAAAACCTTTAGAAACAATGTCACCGTTCCTTATTTAGTATATCCCATGGTAAATTATACAAAACTTTGTAATAACCATTGGAAAATCAAGCCTGTCGTGACTACATAAGATTCAAATCAGGTTGCTGCAATGTTTGTCTTTAATAAAGAACGAAAGGAAGTTATGGGAGGGTCTGGCATAGAACACGTGTCCACTGGTTTCCGCTGTTTACGCGGACTTACTCGTTTAGGGTTTACGTGTAGGTTTACGTTTTGTTAGTGTGTTTGTAGACTGCACACGATGACTAGGTCTTTCTTTGATGGTAATGACCGGTACAGTAAGATTTACAGTATGAATGGCGTCTTACAGCACGTTAGGTTGTGGCTGAACAATTTAATGCCAACTTGATATATAATTTAAATTATTAAAACTACGAAACTTGAATAGACATTTTGTTAAACTAACGAACGTGTGAAAGGCGCAGTTTTGAAACGTTTATGGTTAATATTAACTAGGATATTATTGAAACTGGTTAAGAAATATATTCAAGCAATATTATCGTCGTTTTAGCGTAATAATACGAGTATGGTAAGGCTCAAATGACATCGCAATAGTGATGTATTGACGCGATGATCGTAATAGGTACTTACTAAATTTACTCGAAGTTATAATACGCCAGTTTCTGTTATAACTGCTACTACACTAGACACATTTTGTTCAAACAGTTTTCATGCGGGGATGCCGGAGTAGTCACCTTCCGTTAGAACAAAATGCGTCCTATTTCAATAGATTCAAAAGATTCAAATTTAACCACATGAAAAACCAGTTTTTTTGCAATAATTCAATGCGACTGGTTGACGAACATAATAATGGGAAAATCCTTGTAAATTATGTTGGTTATTCGAAACCAGAAAATAATTAACTATAACGCTACTATTTGTACAAATCGTTGAACTCTCAAACGTTCGAGACTGACCAGCATCAAAGCCATAATTTGGCAATGATCTCAAAACAAAATTATCAAATCTAAAGAACTATAAGCATGCCGTTTATCATGCATAACACATCTACACATATATTAACAAAGACATATGGAATATTTAAGTCTATTAAACACGATTTTAATCAGTCCTAATTAATTATTTATACGTGTTTAACATCAATTAAAGCTACTTTACATATTTAATAATGTTTCCCGTACCAAACACCTTTCGCTCATCAGGTCTAATATTATGGTTATTATGAATGATGATATTACGTTTGCTTATTGGTTACAAGTTTTATGATCAGTAATGGCTTGTTTCCTTCAATAAATTCAGTGAAACATTATCAGAATCGTGTTATGGCTCTGAATTACCTGTGTGATGTAACCGGGTCAAGTGGCCGTGTTGCCATCTGCGAAATTCGTGAGCACGATTCACTGCAACAGTCGGAAGATTTTGAAAGATATCGGTGGATCTTGATAGCCTAAAAACTTTATCGTGGTTGATAGCCAGTAGCCCAGATAAGTGAAAAATAAACAGCAAAGCCAGTAGCAAACTCGACAAAGAATTAGAATTAGCTGAAGTGATGTTTGAAACAAAAGATAAGAGAAGAACAAAAAATGGTAAACGAAAAACTCTAATCAATGCAAGGACTGGACATGAATTCAATTCTTGCTTAATGAAACAGATTAAAAAATTAAGAGATGGGTAATAGAAGAAATGGAAACAAACGCAAGCATCGAACAGCGAATAATAAGTGCTATACAATACCTTTTTGATACATCTACCTACTACAGCAGATAAGAGTAATAATAAATATAAACAACAAATAATAAAATATTTGACATTATAATAAAAGAGAATATTACAAGACGTATAATTCTTTAGAATGACATTAAAAATCTTTGCAATTTATCATTTATATATAGAAAGGCACTATAAAACTGCGACTACTACATGCTTATGGAACGTTAGAGAAAACAAATCAGTTCTACAATTTTGTTTTATAAAATAAGATTAAGCGTTTTTTTATCTCCTTATTGTTTTGTGTTTTTATCTGTTTTAAAAAATAAAAAAAATACACGTCACATATAGAGAATGGTATAAGAAGTGGTAAAAGTAAAAGTAAAAGAAATACTGCAATTTTTCCCACCGCTTTGCGTGGAGTCAGTCTTATATATTTTCTTCTAATTGCGCTTGTATATTACAAACATATCTTTTATACAAAAATAATACATTTATGAACGCATTAGAGAAATTAAAGTTTGATGTAGATTAATGCATTTCTCATATTTTAGAGATTCTTGATATTCTGGAAGTGCGTGCAACATCGCTCACGAATGTGGTATTGTAAATGAAAGAAAGTCGCGTGATAGTCAGTACCCAACGAATATTTCATATTTGACCTGGTTTAGTATATTGTACTGTCCCATATTTTAGTGTGTTCATGACGTAGGACTACATAATATAGGAATAATATAATTATTTTTATTTATAATATATAAGCGTTTATAAATTTTTATAAACGCTATCACACTTACAGCCCCACACTAAGTTCGTTGACTTATGTCGTGGGTGCCGGAAACATTCACATCACACACACAATCACAACCAAATCATTGTACAAACTAATACAATATCTTGAATAGCAACACAAGTAAATTGTAATAATATATTTTGTTTGCAAATCACAGTAAGTATATGTCACGTTAAACAATTTCAAAAGATTAAGGGTCATTATGGAAAAAGTAGTGGAGGTCCATCTTTGACTGGAAATTATCTAGAATAATCTAGATGGTTTGTTGCTTGTGCTCCAACCGACTATGTAGAAAACGTAGGAAATAAAACGTCTTTCTGTTGATTACTGAAGGTTATATTAATATGTTATTCTTCCAACAAATTAATAGTTTTGCTAATTCTAAGCTTTTACTGATAAGGCTTATTCATGTCTCATTCAATTTATTATAGAAATACTTTCTTTCGTTTTTGTTTTTACTGACTTTGTTTACATTCGACACTTTTCTGATATTATTTTTTTTATATCGTAAAAAAATTTTCCAGTTCCTTTTGGCATGTCATGACTTGATAAGGCTTATCGTTTGCATGGTACAGTAATCAATTCTTTACAAATTTGGACCCTACCAATTTAACGCTATCAAAGTACCCGTTACTTAAGTAGTTTAGTACCGAGTTATCAACTACTGAGACCAAGGTCAAAGAATTGAGCCATCTCGCGCCTTGCCATCCGTCTTCCGATTAACGCCAAAGGTCGACGACCTACGATTCAATATGGCGGACGTTTGCTGTGGTATTCAATTTTATTTTATATATCAAATTACAAACAATGAAGTGGTATGAAAACAATCATCTCTTCAACTTTGCTTTTGGAACAGCTCGTGCCACCTTCCAACACGTTATGTTTACTATCTTAATTGAACAAACGCAAGGGCTCTGTTGCAGCTAATTGACGATTATCACCAGTGTTGCTACCAAAGAGGTTATAAGACTTTTCTGTTGTCGCTTACTTCGTTTCGATGATTCCTTTTTTAATTTCGCACTTTTTCTGATCTGACTTTTGAGTAGATCACATTTGACATTTTCAAGCAAAAGTTCTACTTTGCCACCTATTTCCCCTACAAGATCCAGTCATTGACCGTCCACATTTCCATATGGGTCGTGTTACGGACATGTACGATCCAATAGCATTGTAAATGTTTTATTGAGCGGGTGTGGTCCACCCTCGGGAGTCACGCGAGCACGTGAACGTGGTGCTATTTGTAAGCAAAGACCTTTGGGAAATGCCCGATGTTTATGATAAGCAATATGGGCTGAAATAAGTACTGGAGTTATAAGGGAACACAACTTTGGATAAGCTATTCAGATATTTTTTCCAACATCGTGTCCTTCTCAGTCATTCTACATCATCGTCCTGTTTTCTGCATTTGTTTGTTGTTTTTTGTTATATAGCTTATAAAATTAATCTATAATATAGAGAATATAATAAATAAGGCATTTACCTGATGTAGTGTATTGTCTAGCTATAACATTTACAGTATCATACCCGGAAATTATAATAACAAAGTCCATTATGGCATTCCTATGCGCTTTTTTTTGTAAGACCTCTCTTAATACTCTATTATTATACTGACAACTTCATCCTGTCACTCCTAGCTTTTGGCTTTCAAAACTTGATATTTCAATTTCGATCGCCTTCGTGATAGCCAATCCTTATTGTATGAAATAGTTCCGAAAATTAAGTATCGAGTAAATCAAAAGCGTCCATAAACATTACAGTTTCCCAAACAGTGCCAATCCCTTAAACGTATGCACGAACGGAAACTAGAAGCAATCGACCATAAAGCCCTAAAAGGTATCCCGTAAACAAATAACAGGAAAGCCGAGAACCCTCTGTGCCGATAGAGGGCTCTGACTTTCCTGGATTGTTATCGGACAATCCACCGTACTAACAAATTATCACGACGTGATTCGGGGGGTGGCCCTTATATAGGGCAGGGTGGTGCGGTCGACGACCCCACTTCTCTAATTGAGCCTGTAATTATGACCTAATTCTGAGGGTATTGATATCGTAAATATTTAGCGGTTTCGTGGTGTGAAAATTGTTTAGAAGATTGATGGAGTTTTCTGACTAATAGTCAATGGGACAGATTGAGGCTAGTCCCCGGAAGTTCATTAAAATGATTTTTTTTTCATTAAAATGTATGCTAGAGTGTCTGTAACAAAATATAGTACCTGATACCTAATAATTTGTACGTGAAAACTTTTTGCTGCTCGTTACTTACACTGGTAGTTCGCCCCGAACTTTGTCCTCGCGCGTACATTTTATCTTTTGAGGTTAATTGCTTATAACTTTTTTTTACTTATGATTATTCAATGTTTGTATTTGTTGTATAAATTACGTATATAAATAACGGATACTGTTCGAAGTTTAAATATGTAGCCGTTTGAAATATGGGGTCTATTTCACAATGGGACAAAATAGGTCTAAAAACAGTGACTTTGGTGTTCTGTCATTGTTATAACTAAGCTATTATTTTTCAACATAGTTTTTTTTTTTAAATCGGTTTTATATTCAGCTTTCAAAGCTCTTTTTAACGATATCCTTACAAGTAAAAAAAAAAAAATTTTTGTGTCTTTTCGATTGCAATGTCCCACACAACCCCTATTACAAATTTTTTTATTTGTATTATTTTAACTGCCAATTTTGGCTTTGGGCCACAACTTTACATACTATCTGAGAATTTGAATATATTCGCTTGTATAGTTTAGACGTTAAATCCCTCTGACAGACGGACGGACCAAGTGCTGAACCACCCAAATCAACATAAGGACCTTCGCTCGGTAAATTATATGTGTTGTATCCATTAGTATCCATAAGTATAGGCCATTTTTCCTTGAGAGCAGACAGTTACTCAAAGTCTTTTTGCAATCTTCAAGAAATTTAAAAAAGACTTCTTGATCGTGAAGTTTATTACCAACAAAATGTCTACTATAATAGCAGGTTGTTAGCACTAATTATCACCAAGCGAGTTATTAGGACCCGACGTCGAGCGGAACATTGCGTTCAAAGCATTCTGTAGTTTTAATAACTATAAATAGTCAATTAGCTTTATGCTAGACCTTTTTCCGTGTCCTAGAGCTATAAAGGCAAAAGTAATCGAGAAAAAAGCTGATCACAAGTCATTCACTCTGACCTTTTTAACCTTGTAACGAGTAATACTGACACAAACTGGCTAATGATTTAACTGTAACAGATAAAGATGTAGACCTTAAAACTGTAGCAGTAAAGTCGAATTTTGGTATTTAATCAATGGAGATCATAAGAGTTCATACTGCTGTTGAAGATAATTAGAAAGCTCCAGAGGGTTCTTTGTTCTAGTGTCACTCACGGGAGCTTTCATTAGTCAAATCAGTAACCGAAGTAAATGCTGAAAGTTTAATGGATTCCTTACTATTAACGGTAGTAAGATTAACAGAAACTCTACTATTCGAAAGACAAATTAAACCCACATTTATGCTTTTATTCTCAACCTTATTGCGTTTCGTTTTTACCGACTTCAAAAAAGGAGGAGGTACTATGTTCGACTGTATGCATTTTGTTGCTTTTATTCTCAACCTTATTGATATTTTTATCGTTTTTACCGACTTCAAAAAAGGAGGAGGTACTATGTTCGACTGTTTGCATTTTTTTTTGTTTGTTCACCAATTTCTCACCCATTTGAGAATCGATTTTCAAAATTCTTTTTTTGTTTGGTAGGTCGAAATCGATCAAACCAAAACCAAAATATAACCAGTAAAGTCGGTTTTTTAAGCTTTGCTGACGTTGTTTATAATAAAATAAGTTTCATATAGTGTATGAAAGAAAAAAGAAGAAATGAAATGAAATGAAATTATGTTTATTTATCAGAATATTGTGCAGTACAGGTCTTAAATATAATAATTGTTCAAAATATTCTACCGTTTCCGGTGTATAAACATTATTAAAAAAGGCTAAAATAAAGAAATCTCGACATTAAAAAGTAATAATTATTAAAAATAACAAATTGTGATCATCAATATCAGGCAATTATAAAGAAATTAATATACATGTCAAAAATTATTAAATGTCAAAAATAAATGTTGGTTGGTTGGTTATTATTACAGTGTGTATAAAAATATGTTTTGTGAGATGTAGCCTTAAAAAATATTAAGGCTAATTATAAATCATTGCGTCTCACAGCTTTATCTACTTTAGCGTGAAAGTTGCATGATTTAAGGACACAGGCTAATACGGCTGAAAAAGTATAGTTTACCTGTGAAATAAACGCAGACTCCCAAACATTTGCATTACCTTGAAATTACTTAAAAAATACTGAGTCTAGGAGAAACACAAAAGATTTGAACCATTAACGACCTAAAGCAGTCCATAGATAATCCAAGACCTTTTCTCAATGCAAACAACGCAGCGCACGTCCAGTTCCAGCTTGAAAATTCCAAAATAAACATTGTTTACCATACAGTCGTTCCTGGAAAGGAAACTATACGTCCATTAGTGTTTCCTTTAGGAACGGCGACGGGGATCACTCAAATTTCATTTATACGGAAACGTAAATTTAGATTGTCACACTGTCTGATGTGCTGATGATTCTCTGAAATTTTTGATCAGAAGAACGAAGCTTTTGATATTGCCTACAGTGTATTTACTTTAGAATTAATAAGAATAAATAAGAATTTGGAATCCATATAAATGCATACATTTAAAATAATCCAGGTGATTCTTTATCACACTTTGCTCACATTCTTTATCACACTAATTTAAATTTCAAAGGAACTCCTCAAATTTTTTTTTTTTTTGATGACGCTCTTTGTCTCTGCGCCTTTGTGGATTAACGGATTTGAATTAATTTCGAAATGAATAAGCTTTAGCCCTGCTTAAACCCTGGAAAAAACATAGGGTGGTACGTTTTATATACTTGATTAGCAATTTTTTATATTGTCAAATCGGGTATAACCGCAGGGAGATTTTAGAAACAAGTTAAAGTACTAAAAATTCAAAAAACCCTACAGCATTTTGTTTACTTTTTATGTAAAACCCTTTTCATTTTCTTTATTTTGATACCTTACTTGATAGGTTTGGTTAATCAAACACCTATCTAAGGTCACTTGGTTTTAAGACAAATATAACGATACCTTAACTGCAGAAATCGATCCAAAAATTTACAAATATACCCACAAAATACGCATAAAAAACTAACCTTTCCTTGGCAGTCGGGTAAAAAAAATCTCCCACCGTTATCCTCTCTAAAAAATTTTCCCACCGTGCAATGATATTAAGTCAGCCAATTTAAAATAGCATTTTACGTAACCTTTTTGTGCATATCCTTACTAAATTATACCACACCAAGCATAATACGTGTTGACTCAGTTAATGGTACATGCAAGTGTCCATATGTTATTGCTCGACGACAGAAATATTGCAGTGCTAGTAGGGGTATCACCACTATTCACCACTTATGTTATACTTCTGAAATACCACTACGTTGACGTGTCGCGTCATCTGTGATAAACGTGTTTATATAATAATATAATTGTTTAAGATAACGTTCGAGACGTGTTGATTTTATTTAGATTCCAAATAACGATTGATTTGTTTATAAACTTTTGCTCAGCTCCATCTAATCATGCACTGTTTACTATCATTAATCTCTTGTACTCAAGTCAAATATGTTTATTGAAAAACAATTGCAATTTGTGGAAACGAGAGAAGATCGTCTTCTTTATTAACCGAACGAGAAGATCGAGCAAAGCGTCTCCGTTTCAGCTTGGGCAAAATTGCTTTTATACGTCCGGCAGATTGGCGATTTTTCTCGTGCATGCTTGATGCAAGCCCTAATATATTCCAACACTCAATATAACGCGTTGCAAGTTCTACAATAACTGACCTGGTTTCCGCACCGACAGGATATTGTACACTTGCATTGTCTATTTTTAGGAGTTCTTAGTCATTGTTCTGTTTATTAGCAGTATGACTTGGAATTTGCTTAGGCTGTTTGCCGATTACCTTGAGGTGTCGCTTTACTCTATTTTATTTGTATTGTTTTATGACTGGGTAAAGGAAAATGTTTTGTTTTATTTTATTTTATTCTTATAAGATCCAATAAAACAAGTTGAAACATAATAAAGTGCCAATTTTTTTTCCGTATAATTGCCGTTGCTAACGGTATCAATAAAACTACAACAAAACTTCTGAACAGGTACACATACAATAATGTTCATGATCACGAAATCTAGTTACTAAACATGAGTACATAGTTCCACAACCTGCCTCACTAAAGAGTCCAAAATTAACAAAACCTCAGATCCGGAGATAATAAACATAAATTCGCATAGTCCGCCGGCTGGCCATGGTCTGTTTCCTGCCTTTGTTTAGAATAAAGCCGAAATAAATTATGAATTGTATGGTGAAGCGTGAATATTAACATAGGTGTAATAGTATTTCATACTGAGTTAACTATTACTTGTTCAATATTAACTAGCAGCGTAAATAAAAAATGTTAAGTAAAGCCCGCTGCACTGCTGCAAAAACTTATAATATTGTGTGTGATTGTGTGTTTACGTTTGACTCGGGTGTATTTCTAAAAATCTCGACTAAATCACTACAATTGATGTTTCGGCAGTTGCCCTGAAGCCAGTCATTTTAGGTCTAACGTGTTTGTCCTCGTCCACATTGTCACTTATCATCAGGTGAGATAGTTCGTAAATGTTATTATATAGAATTCGGTACGCATTTTTTTTAATTCCACAAAATTTCTGCTAATAACTGATAAATAACAACTTTAAACTCTTTAAGATTACTAATTAAGAAAAACAATTGTTAATGTTTTTCATCAACTAATCTAACAATATGTAACTACTACATTGATACCTTTATCTTTACTATTGGGCCATCAATCGATAATAAAAGGTCGGTTCGTAATAATTTGCGTCTTTATGTACATAAATTAGTTCATCAGGTTGCGATACCTGCATACGTGACTATATTCAGGCGTTTGACAATTATGGCAATCACGTTAAACTGTAATACTGGCGTCAGTCAGTCTGATAGTAAACATCTTCATGTTTATAATTGGTATCGTCTTGTTAAATAAAATCTTACCTCATTAATACGTCATGCAGAATGACTATTTACTTTCTGACGTATATTATATCAAGAGTTCCCTCGGGTGCAATATTGGGTCCCATTCTTTTATTCCTGTTTTATTTACGACTTTTAGTAATGCTTACTCATTTTATAATTGTAAAATTAAAATAGATGAAGTCTTGTAGAGTATTTATTTTATTTAATAGTTTGGTATCTATGACGTGTTCGTCTTAGTCTTGTAAAACAGTTTTGTTTCTTTTTTGTATCGTTTTTACTTTTTCAAGTTCTACACTAATTTGCCATGAGGTAGCCCGATAACCATGAAGCAGCATCCTCAGGTGGTGGTAAGGAAAATGTTCGTTAGGAGATAAAACTTCCAACAGTAGAGGGAAATAATATATCTCCTTCGGACAACAAGGTGGATATAAAATTCCGTCAACAAACAAGGGTTCTTTGTTTGATTGTTCTTTGTTTGTTTTGCCAAACATGCAAATACCAGATCTATATCTATATCTATCGGTAACAAGACTGGATTTGGCTAAAAGAGCAAGTTTCCAGTATTGACGACCCAGTTGGCGCAGTGGACAGGTGTCTGCCCTCTGCGCCGTGGGTCCTGGGTTCGATTCCCGGCAGGAGCACAAATTCCTTCCCAAGGGATATTTGTGCTTCTTGTTCTGGGTGTAATGTGAATGTTTCCGGCACCCACGATACAAGTCTTTGAACTTAGTGTGGGGCTATGAGTGTGAATGCGTTTGTTTGTTGTTTGTTTGACTACTGGCATATAAGACATATCCTATAGATAGTAAATTGCAGTCCCACTCAGAACTTTGAATAAGAAAGTTCCGGGTGGCACCATAGATGTATATCAGGCGTCTCTTGCTAGCTCCTAATCAAATTGCAAATTCTTTTATTATAAGACCAACACGGGCGTTTTGGTCTTTTAATACAGCTTTGTTTGTTAACATAACCAATTCAGTTTTACCAAGCTCTACATTAAGTTATAGTGTATAATATGTTCACATCAATGCGGAGTTTACTTTAGGGCTAACAAGGCCCCGAAGCTATAAGTCAATTATGGAGATTATATTTAAGCTTGGCCTTCGTTATTTAAGTACGGGTTTCTTAGTTAATTACGCCGTGGTTTTAACAGCTGAGTGCTTGTTGCGTTTGATTTATTGGTCTTGCATTGCCTCGTTCGTTTCAGGAATTTATGAGATACAATTTCTATGAAATGGAATATTCGATTTTATTATTCCAATTAACTTGTAATTGCAACCAATTAGACCTTATGAAGAGCGTTATCTCTCGAGATAAATATTAATAATTTTCAATTTTGGAAAACGGTAGAGATGTCTTGTCAGCGCCTTATTTTAATTGTACACTTTTGCCTGCTTATTGTTCATTACTTGATTTTTCTTGGTTATGTTCAGGATATCTCAGGTAATGGTCCCATCCATGTAAATCTAATACAGTTACATTAAAGTCCTCAACATCCGATTCAATCGGCTTAAAGGTAAATATGTTCTCAAATTCTTACATTTGCCTATACTCAATTGCTTATCAACAAATCTATTATTGCCATTCCACAAAAACTTTGTGAGTGTTTTTGTGGATACTGTTAAATATCAGATTGCATTTTATGCGCTGGATATCAATAAGTCTTAGTACAGACAGGGTTCTTATCATTTTTATCTGATAGCAAAATATCAGCAACGGTTAGTACCTAGATATTATCGTGTAAACGTACATTGGCCTGGTTTCAGCATATTTTCTAATCATTTTATGAATTTTCAATCAAAGTTGCCTGGTTTTGTATTACTCGTTGATTTACATTCCTTGATGCATTCAACGATACTGTAGTTAAGCTTTTTTTGTATTCAAGTCTTTTATGGGTCTTATGTATTTTAATGTTGACTCGTCCATTATTGATATTGTTTAGCGTAATAAGTATTTTAGACCTAAAATGGTAACTAGCTCTGCTAAAAATAATAAAGTTCTATTTAATAATAGAGCCATATTTTCGAATAATATTAACCAAGCAAACAAGCTCACACTATTGACTCAACGATAAAGCTGTGGGAGGCATCACATCTGGCGCCATGAATATTATTACACTAGTCACTACATTTACACCATAAACGTACGCCATACTAGGAGTCATTTGTAACGGTCTTACTAATTTTAGGGTGTTCGTTCCATGACGGGTGAAATTTTATTTACGACGTTCGAATGTGCTGCTTGAGGAGTAATGTTATTTGACATCTAAACAAATGTCTTCTTCTTCATTTGTTCTTGATTTCATTGTAATCTTCTATTTCTATAATAGTTATACCAACGGTATTACGACTATTGATTCGTTATGGAAACTTTTTAATATTTGTTTTTCTTTATTTACAGGTAAGTTCTTCATTTTCTATGGCGATAGCTGGTGCCACTTCATCATGTAAGTTCAGTCTAAAAAGTTAAATTATGACATCTGACAATTAATAGAGGTATACATTCTAGTTTAAGGAAGATAAATCATAAGACTTTATTTTATTGTACTGAAATATTTTACAGCGTAATTAGTTTACCAACTATCTGTCCCAAAGTGAACTGATTATATTGTTACTAGCAGAACCGTTAATTAAATAAATGAATTAAAACGAAATTATTTATTGGATCGAATAGTGAATCTAAACCATTCTTAAATCCATCTAAACACACATTTTTTTATCAAAATTGTTCCAGCCGTTTAGGAGAAGTTCGGCCACATACACACGCACAGAAAAATAATATATATTATTTCATAGGAAATATGACTCCACAAAATACACATGTAGCTAAAATAAAAGATGATTGGCGTGAAGAAGAAAAAAAAAAAAAAACTTTCATATCGAACACCGATACTAATCCTCTCGTATTTTAATCACACTAATATTAAAAAGGCGAGAGATTGTAAGTCTGTTTGTATGTTTGTAACTTTTTCACACTCAAACGTCTTGAACAAATTTGATGAAATTTTGTATGGAGGTAGCTTACTCCCTGGATTAACACAGGCTACTTTTTGTCACGGAATTCCTGCGGGTCCGGGCCTTGCGCGGGAAAAACCGCGGGGTGCAGCTAGTCTGCTAATAATTCACATTTGACAAAACGTCGTGTAAACGTTTCTCCGAATCACTACTGTAGACTTTATTCTTTATACAAAACAATTACTCACTGAAGTGCTGAGACAGATCGAAGCAAAGATAAATTTCACTTCCTTCCAACACCACACTACAATGCACTTTAAGTTCTAGCATTTTAAGGTCTAATTCGAATTGTCGATGTGATTACGTGTGATAGGAACCAGAGTCGAAGCTATTTATTCCTGCCTCGTGTCCAATTACGATGATAATGAATCGTCTCGCTACCAGTCAGCGGTGTTTAAATAACTTCGTGTCACTAATGGCTCAGTCACACCTAAGGAAGCTTATACGGGCCGTTTTGATAAATCAGACGAAAAAGGAGCTTTTGAGAAAGTTAACGTTCATAATGATGCTAAGAATGATATCGATATTTCAAAAGAGAGCAAGGATAATGTCAATGAACGTTTTGCTAAAGATTTCATAGGGAACTGAAATTATTTACCTCACGAAATTCAAACTAAAACTATGAAGCTTAAACAAATACTTTAAAATTGTGCTTGCAATATTTTAGAACATTGCTTAGTAGATAATACTCTTTGCAAAAAAAGACAGAGATTCTGTGCCTTATAAAGAAAATATACAAACCTTGCTGATTATATCGCTACATAATATCATGCCACTGGTTATGACTCGCGAATATCTGGCATCCACTTTCTACGCTGACAATTGACAGTCGTAAATTAACAGTGATGATTTTGATATTGATGAATTTACTATGCATGAGATATTGAAAAGAAAGCGCTGAAGATTACAAGCTTGCGGACATCGTAAATTATCTCCTAACAGGTGCTCATACTCATTACGTAAAATTTATTTCAATGAAAGCTGATAATCTTTTCTCAGATGAAATATATCCTTAATAACGCATAAAAAAAAAACAAACCGCATAACCTATCATCTCCAGATTTTAAGAAAGCGATATGATTTAAAAGTTTGTGTTACTTATACCTAAATACAAAGTATAAACGTCGTATCGTAAGACGTAGAGTCAGATATAGTTTTTTTGTAGGTATACTACATGCAAATTTTTAAAAAGATTGTTAGTACTATCTATAAAACTTATAGCAGTAGAGCATCACACATTTGCTTTGGAGCAAATGTATGATGAGCTTGAGGAGCTTAATATCAACGTACTTGTAATTAAAAATCATTTAGCATAATCAAACACATGACTGATATCAATGGGATGGTATTAATGTAATATTAAACGAACAAATTAAATAATTACATAGAGATCTGACAATCCTAATGAATCACGACTGACGGACATAATTTCTACTAATTCATATCAAGATCCGCCTAAAGCTACACGATAAAGAAAGTAACTAGAAGCAGTACAAGACATCTCATCTCTTACAATTTGCTTGTCAACCCACAATTAGAGTCCAATGGTCTAAAGCCAATTTATGATTTATTAAAGTTATAATAGTAATTGATACGAATCACTGGAAAGTTTTCGCTTATTACTGTTTTGATTTGTAACAGGTCCGGCAAGTTTGAATGATCGATATGTTTGATGAGATTCAATCACTGCTCTTCCGCTTACTTTTCATACACTTCCTTAAAATCCCATTAGATTATTTAAATGTGGATCTTTAGTTTAATAACTGTCATGATTAACACTTCGTTTCGCGTAATGAACGAAATACTACAAGTATTATTATAATTTAATTTCTTATTCATTTTATCTGACACCATCAACACAGTATCAGTTACAAAAGCAAGATTTTAATGATCACTTAAGTAATTATTACAATTTCTCTCTATGTTCCCTACAAATGAGAACGGAAATATACTAACTATCTATAGGGTCATCTACTATTTACTAGGTTACAATGTAACGAATACAGTTTCTTTTGTCTAACAGATGCATTTGAGAGATCTTTATCTGTGATTTGTTCGTGATGAAATTATTCAATCGAATCTATTAATATTCCATTTGTAACTTTTCCTATTTGGAATGCAGTGAAACCTTAGGCAAGGCTATATTTCATGTTCTTATCGAAAGCTCCATAAAGTAACTTTTCTAAATGGATTAGTAGCTTCTGGTGGTTTGTTTAATGTGTGGCAAATTTCTCGGGTAATCATTAGCATTGGAATATGCTGTGGAAAATCAGTATAAGTGAAGTGTGCCGATATAAAAGCTATTAATAATATTGTATCTATCTATAATTATAATAATCGAACAAATTACTCCGATATTAACATCTAATAGTTCTTCAATCTTCGCTATGTCGGATAGTGTTCAGATTATCTGCATTTCACATACGTGCAAATCCGACGTGCACCAGGCATCATCCTACACCATAACTGTCTGTTCGACATAAGCTAAATTATTGCGTTCCACATTAGAATGGGTTCTCGCGTACATTTCATAAATATCAATTCTGTTTGAATTTATCCCTTATGATAATGCCCTAAAGTCCAAAGTTTTATCACGTGAAGATGAATAGCACTATGTTATCTGATGCTATCAATCTACCGCGTAGGATTGAGGTGTGTTGTTTTGTGAGAAGTGACCTTTCCTATCTTGTAATTATTAATTCTTGATCTTTTCATTATTTAAAGCTGTAGGCACAAGTGTGAGAGCTAGACAAGACTGTAATGGTTCATTGCCGTGATCTTTTAAACTTATTTACTAAGGTAATCTGTAGTGTATCTGTAGTACTTCTTAAGCGTATTTGATGTAACGATCCATAATTTTGTCGGCTCCATTAGGAAGCATTCTTCACTCTCTTGCGCTAACCGTCAATTTATATCGTAAGTCACACCAATTCCCGTTTTTATTAAATTAAAAACTTTAAAATCAAAATTTAGTTAAAAAAAAAAATCATTGCAGTGATATTTATCAAGAGTTTTCTAGACCTAACTAGAAAAAGATAAAGATTGCAATACTTCACAATCTAAAAAGACGTAACATCGGAAATTGAGTTAGGTATATTGTATTTCTATAGTTTTACAACCAGCGCAATTGCAAATTGACAGGAAATTGAATTCTTAAGAAGTCTAGCGTGATGAGAAGAATTTGCCGTCGTGTTAACATTTTTTAACGAACTTCACCTTCATGGTTAAGGTTATTCAGAATAATGTGAACGTTCGCTTGAACGTATATATCATAAAATGTTATTACTCTTATAGCTACCACTTCCTGAATAGAGTATTGATATTTTTATACCCTGCGATTAGTGGTTCTAAAAAGATTTCTCTCGTTAGTGTTTGACGAAATCCGCGTTCGTTTAATTCGATACCATTAGTTAAACCACTTGTTGACGACCCAGATGGCGTAGTGGACAGGTCTCTGCCCTCTGCGCCGCGTGGGTCCTGGGTTCGATTCCTGGCAGGAATCAAATTCAAAGCACAAATTCCTGCCCAAGTGATATTTGTGCTTCTGGTTCTGGATGTAATGTGTGTGCGATGTGAATTTTGTGACACCCACGATACATTTTTGAACTTAGTGTGGGGCTGTGAGTGTGAATGCATTTGTTGTTGTAAAGTGTTATTCAAATACTAGGTGAGTGCCGATTGGGTGGCGTAATTCCAAACTTTCATCTCCTATTTAACCCCCATAATGTTTGAAATTAAAATGATTATAGGGAAAAAAAATCTAGTGTCCAATGTAACGATTAATCTACTAGACTCATCGGCTGCGTTGTCTGTCAATCAGTGTAAGGGTTAGTGCTGTTGAGAATTTTCTAAGGAATTATCAATGAGGCAACCCAGAATACCATCTATAGTGAAATTGTTATTGTTTTCGCAAGATTATTAAAATATTAAAGGGTCTTTGATATAATCAAAATATTTCAAGTTTGTTTTACCAGACTAACACAGTAGCTTCAGTAAATAATTCATGTATCTAAACTTATTTTTTTTGTGTCAGAGAGGTTCACCACATATGAATTGGTCTCATTTATTTTTAGCAAATGTTTGTCTGCGTCTACACGGTTTTCTAAAATCTCATGTGATCCAATGTTTGACCCAATTTCAACAGCGTCTTTGAAACATGTGTCGAACACAAGACCGTTCAGTAAAAGTACAAAAATCAATATAGTCTACACTAACTAGGCCAAACGAAATCGCATATTCCACTAACTATTAATTGATAAAGCCTATAGATTATGATAGTAAAAGTAATGTTTACTTTTGCTTTGCCTCGCGCGATATCAGAAAGTTTACTGACCTTATTACTTGAAGTGAAAATAAGCTTCCGGTAGCAGCAAAATAATGACTTTCATAATTGTTATCTGTTACGTTATCAATGTTATTTTCACGTAAATCAACAATTGGGTTAACAGCATAATTTGGAGATGCGAAACAGACAATGCCTTTCGCAATAGAAATAGCTTTTTGATTGTAAACATTCACTTTATAAACCCACGTAAAATGTGAAATATGAGTTAACAATCGAACGATTTCGACAAAGATAATGTTTACCAATACTCATACAATAGATCGGACAATCGAGTCGGCTATCTTCATAGGCTTAAGTAAGGCATTCTATAAATTATTGCTGCGCGTGAGACGTACATTCTTTATTTCAAAGGGGCCCAAGGTCGCTGGATCTGTTCCAGTTTTATTTTATTTTTATGATGACCATCGGCTTAAGACATGTTTTTTATTAACGGTTTGAAGGGCTTTAAGAGTAGTTGTTGATGATACTTCGAAGATATATTTGGACTATCATTGGAAATGATGTCATGATATCAAATAAAGTCATATAAACATAAAACTGTTTTTTTGTATCTTTGTATAATCTTTTTCCGTTAATAGCATTAAAACATTTCCTTCTTTCTTTATAGTTATTTATCTTATTATAATTCGTACAAACGTAATCTAAACCATAGTAATGTCACAAGTTTTCATGATGGTTCTCACTTTATTATTTCATTTGCATAATACCTGCTACAAACTTATTCTTCGTGAAATTGAGCAAATTACTATTATGGTAACTGCATTTCTTTTCCGTATTAGTAGCTATAAAATAAAACAAAATTAGTTAAATTTGTACACACAATTTTTGTATATCGAAACCAGTGATCAAACTCGTAAGTTTGTGCACCTTCATCCACTAAACATCAGTTTCCTCTATACTTTAATCATTAGCTGCCACTTTACCACTTACAAGTTCAACCTCGCAATTATCCCTAAGCATAGCATCCTCTATTACTGGAAAGCTGTTCCATACACTAACCCTTATGCTTCCGTCTGATGGTGAAAGTGACCGTCAATCTTGATGGATTACAGTGTTAACCAACACCTGGTCGAAATCGAAATGACGTGAAAGATGTGAATATTGATGGTGCCTTTGATTATGATATGATGTCAGAATGATGGAGGAATTATGTGACATTTACTGTTATTATTGTATTTTCTAATATTTAAATGATTGTTATGCTAGATTTTGAATTTATTTGATTGGCTATAAAATAAATGTTGATGTCAATGTCGTTGTCGTTTAACATATTCTCTTTTAAATTGATGATATTGCCTGAGATTTTATGAATATCATATTATTCTTATTTCAATGAAATAATGAAGGATGATTCGGATGTTAGCATATCGGTTTCATCACGAATAACTTTACTTTCGAATCAAACCTTATGAGTTCCTAGAAATGTAATATCTTCGATTATTTAAAAGAGTGTGTGTGTAAATTTGCTTGTATGTTAGACTACCTTGTGTCAAGACAACCTCTATGTACTCTGTGACATCTGAACTGATAGGTACGGTGTTTATAAGATATTTTAATTAGAGTAAGATTTACTTTAACTTTTTCGCTTGTGACAAGAGATTTTGCACTACCAGTAGTGTTACGTACGTGTCACAGAAAAATAGCATTATATCTTTTTTATTTCCGATTGAAAGTTGGCCTGCGTTCGACGATCTATTCTGGTATAGGTACTCCTCGATCCACTTGTGAATCGGTTTTAACCATTATCACACATGTTAGTTAGTAATGGTTTGGTACATGGTGGTAAAGACCTAGTAGTCTAACCTAACTAAATACCAAAATGATTTTGGTTGATTATTTAGAAATCATAAAGTTGTAAGCCCGGCTCCGCCCGCATCTAGTATTAACGGCTTAGCGAAAATCCTGTCTTAGCGTCTACCTCCCACAAACTATTTACCTGCCAAAATTTCAGCTTTATAAGTCACGTAGATTTCGTGTTTATTTAGAAATCTTCAACTCTATTTCTAAATTAAATTATTTTAGAGAATTTGGTGTCTTGCGTTAAAATTTCTTAAATTTAAATTACGTTTGACAGCAGTTATTTCTTAGCCCTATTGCATTTATTAGAAGTCTTTTGCAGTTTGCAGCAGAACCTCGTTTGACTCAACACATACACATTTTAATTTAGAAAATTTTAGGTATAGAAGATATAGAATCGCTCCCAGTTAATCAGTATAATTCGCTATAAAATATTTATATAAGTAAGGCTGTATGTAATCGTATGAAACGATTAATCATAACATACCCTTTTATTGAACTCTTTCGATAGACACATTTGACCCTCACTCCAGGAAGATCTGGTACTCTCAAAACCATGTTTGATGATGATGGATTAACGATTCTTGCAAACATTCTGTGTTTATAAGTTTTATAACACTTACGCAATGACGGATCGACATGTTCTCATGTTATTGCAATCGGTGATCTATCACGGTGTGGGGAAACGTCGTTAGGCGTGGGATGTTCCACCTAATTATATGTAATCGGATTAATATGTGTACTAAATGTGCGGAAAAATAATTCGCAATTTCATTGTTCAATATATTTGTATTTTATTTAAGGATAGGCTGCGCCCCGCTATATTTCTGCGTAAGCCCCGGACCCGCGAGGTTTCTGAGATAAAAAGTAGCATATGTGATAATCCAGGGTGACAGCTACCTCCATACTGATTTCTATCTAAATTAGTCCAGCCGTTTGAGCGTGAAGTACCTAACATACAAACACACTCACAAACTTTCGCCTTTATAATATTAGTGTGATGATATCAGAATGACATTCTAGTATCATCGATAACTATGCCTAAATGTTTGTGTCGGTAACGGAATTTTTACCATGTATTTCGTTTGTTTTGAGGGGAAATGCCTACCACTTTCCTTCCTTACTAGGGGTGAAGGAGAGGGGTGTGTGGGGCTCGAACACACTAAAACTCCCCCCCTCCCCGTGAGCATTCTCTCGTTGAGATGGGGCAAGTAAGGGTCACTATCTTACCCCGGCGGTAGACCCGAATGCAAACCGGGCCACTGCGCCCATGTAGGGTTGACCTTGCTCGCCAAGGCAACCTCCAGACGTGTGGGGGAGTATCGCTCCTTTTGTGCACGAAAAGTAATATTTAGATTTTTAGTATGTTTTATAAATATGTATAAGCATAGTTATAGATAAACTGTTTTTCTGTTTTTTTTGTGTACTTAAAACTCTTTTTTTTACTGACATCACAAAATAGGAGGAGGTACTCAATTCGACTGTATTTTTTGTATGTTACCTCATAACTTCTTTCCACGTGAACCGAATTTGACGTTTTCTTTTGTTAGAAAGCTGGTGCTTTCCCACTGGTCCCATTTAAATTTGATCAAGATCCGACCAGAAGTTTTTGAGTTATCGTCAATAATGCTTGTTTAAAACGGTGAAGTAGGTTTTTTTTAAGCTTTGCTTGTGTTTGATTGTCTTTCTTTCGTTCAGTATCAAAACAAACCACGCAACACTATAATTGCTTCTTCATTCACGTACTTAACCTTTAGCCTTGATTAATATATCATTTGCCTGTCTCATTAGTGACAGATTGAAAAAACTGTACGCGTCAGGAACTTTCTCTTCCAATTCACTTATTTCGACGTTACATTTATATATCTTACTAGTTCTACCCCGCGGCTTCGCCCGTCTATTAAATAAGTTAGAAAGTAGCCTATGTGTTTTTCCGGAACCTAAACTATCTGCATTGCTAATTGTATCCAAATCGGTTTATTCGTTACGGAGATACGTGGTACCAAAAATTCACACACACACACACACACACACACACACACACACACACACACAAACTTTCGCATTTATAATATAATATTAGGATATATATACATAAATCAATTGACGTTTGTTAGTCTCACAAAAACTCGAGAGCAGCTGAACCGATTTGCCTAATTTTGGTTTTGAAATATTTGTAGTAGTCCAAGGAAGGTTTAAAATGTGAGAAATTGCAAGGAAAGTCGTAAAAACAACTACATATTTTATTTTCCCATACAAACTTTTTTTTTTATGGTATATAGGCAAGCATTTGACCACTATCTCACCTGATGGAAAGTGAAGATGCGGCCGTAGATGTGACATGCTTGCCTAGAAGATACCCATTCACTCTATTCAAAACTGTTCGTACCTATCAAAGGTTTGTATATTATTTATATAGATAGTTCTGACAGCTTTTATTAGCGGTACGAAGTTCGCCGGGTCAGCTACTACGTAATATATAATTTATTGTTAATCGATGTTTAACATTTATATATTTGATAGGATCACATAATCAATTATGATGAAGAATACATGCAGAGATGTGAACGTTTTTCTTTTGTTTGGGTGTCTTCGCACGACAATGATATTGAGCTATTGTCAAGTAAAACAAAATGGTAGACAAGCAGGTAGTTTTGGTAAAACAAAGACAAAAATAAGTACGTAAGAATAATACCTAGTCACAGTCATAGATAGTTGAAGAGTCATGGTACAGTCATAATCAAGTCATCCTACTAATATTATAAATCCGAAAGTTTGTGGGTAAGTATGTTTGTTCCCTCTTCACGCTTTAACGGCTGAACGGATTTGGATACAATTTGGAATGTACATAGATTCATATTCATATTCATATTCATTTATTTATTGCAATCTATAATAATAGTAATATACAGGTGTTTTTTAGGAGTACAGTTCTATATAGACCCTGTGGGGCACCGCAATAATCTTAGAAGAGAGGAGGACTGCTAGGTTTTGTTAACAGATAAGAAATAAACACAAATACTACATAAGAAATATTATATAAGATTATACCTAGGATTAACACATAGGCTACTTTTTAACTTGATAATAGTGGGCGAAGCCGCGGGGCACGGCTAGTACCTTATAAGTGGTGGGAACTTTATACTTTGTAGAAACCATACAAAGTATAAAGTTCCCACCACTCATACACATCTGTATTGATAATCTCCTTTTTTCGTAAATTCGTTAGAAAATAGACACATTTATGTGTATCTTTATCAGAGGAAGTTTGAAAATCAGTTATGGAAAATTAGGGATGTTAGCACGGATTGAGCATTCTATTAGAAAAGATGAAAATCATTCTCAACCGTCTCCATAAAAAAGGAGGCTATTCTCAGTTCGACCTCGTTACATATTTTTTATTTAAAAGCTGGAGCTTTCCATGTGGTCCCATCTTAATTTGATCCATATCTGAACAGTAGTTTTTGAGATATCCTCAATAATGCGTATTTAATTAATTTAATCTGATCACGGTTCCGTGGAAAAAGCGGTGAAATAGGTTTTTTAAGAATGTTTGCGTTTAAATTATATGAGAAGAGTGTTAGGTAGGAATGTGGATGAACATAGAAGCCGAGGAAGAAGTCCAAAGATAAATTGATTATTGTAAAAGATGAATTGTTTAATGTAAAAGATGTATTGATTATTGTAAAAGACGAATTGATTTTTGTAAAAGATGTCACGAGGGTAGATTTAAAGAAATATTGTGCCGCCGATCTCACATGAATTTGGGTAAGGGCAGAGAAGATGACGTAATAAACCTTGGAATAAACATAATTTCACGGGCAATTAATTATGTATATGCCATGCTTTTTGTAATTAAACCTCAACCCATTATCTCATATCCCAGCAATCATGTCGTCATCATGTTTCATGATTCTTGTATCAATTTGCAATTGAAATTCAAGATTAAATGCATAACTTTCTTTACATGTTTACTTTGCGTAACATCAATAAAAATAATTATGTATTTACTTCAATTAACTTTACGTTTATTATGTATACTGACTTGACTGTATTTATGTAATCCGCTTAAAGATTTATAATGATTTTCAATTATGTTATTTTGCATAATTATGAGAAAGAACCGAGGAGTAATCATAGCGTTTAGTCGGTGATTATGTGATTGTGTATTTAATTTTATTATTTGCTGATTCTATAAGCGAAAGTGTTTCTAATTTACAAGTTTTTTTACAGATTATTAAGTTTTTATTAGAGGATATTTTTTTGCAACAAAAAAGTAGATTCCTACTTATTTGCTATGAAGTGTAATAATGACTAAAAAAAGTATTATAACTAAACTGAATGTAAGAATGACTTAAAAGAGACTAATAATGACTAAAAAGAATCCAGTAATGACTAATATGAGTCTAATCATGACGATGTCTAACAATGACTAAATGCTTATGTGGTATTCTCACAGCTAGGCGGTAATTAGGTGTTAGTTCTTTTTATTTTAACCCCCAACGAATAAGAGGGTTGCTTTGAGTTTATCGAGTGTATCTGATTGTCTATCTCTGGCATCGTGGCTCCCAAACGGCTGGACCGATATTGATTTGTTATTTTTTGTTTGAAAGGTGACGTAATCGAGAATGTTCTTTGCTATTTTGTTATGCAAATCGTGCAACCGTTTCCCAGGTAGATGGGGTATTTTCAAAAGTTTGATTTTGATTTAATGCAGAGGTTTTATAATCCAGTCTTTCTTACCAGTCCGGAGAGATTGGTATCGTGAGATATAAATTATAAATCTAATAATGACTAAGTAATTATTCCTTTTAAAGAAAAAAATGAATAACTATGAAAGTTACTAATGTTACAAACTTTACTTCTACTAACATCTACAATGAAATACAAATAAAATTCCATTGTAGATGTTAGTATTAGTATTATACTAATGAAATCTAAATGAGCGCCAATACGATATAAAAACCATCCAGTGCACCAAATAACATAAAAACAATCATATGATTTTTATTTATATACAATGGGCGGACTTATCGCTAAAAGCGATCTCTTCAGTCAATCTTTGGATGGAGAAAAAGAAAAAAATATAAGAACATAGGTTGGTGTTTTAAATAGATATTTACAATATATTTGTATCTATACATATAACAAATAAATAGATATATAAATATCAAAATCATAATTCTTTTAATTTCATATAATCAGCAACTCTATTAAGACAAGGTTGTAATACTTTTGAGTGTATGACCTTAAATTCACAATAAAATATTAACATTGTGTCTTACGACAAAAGGAATAACAGAAAAGACTAGACAAAAAACGCGGTCACTTTTTGTAATGACCTCAAGCCTCAAACAAATTATTACAGATTTATCTTTGTAGGTAAATTATTTGTTTTAGCATTTTTTTATTTGAACAGCTCGTTAGCTTAGTTATGTGCGTGTTCGCTTTCTAACCAGGGTTAGACTCCCGGCGGGAACACAAGTTTTCTCTCCAAGGAAAATTTGTTGTTCGAGACACAAATGGTCGCCGCTCGCGGAAACTGCGACTGCTCTATCAGCAGCGAGAGATGACCTTTCATCAGCAATGGCCTCGATTCTGATGTACACTCACTAAATTAAATTTAAACTATCCCTGTCTCTTACAAAATAAAACACAAGACAGAGATAGCATGCATTTTAGTGCCGTCACGCTAGTTTATCAATTAAAATATGAACAGCAGAAGCAGAAAGGCGCTTGTTTTTAGTCAACACCAATACAACACACTCGACTAAGCTTGCATAGACATCTAAGTTCTGACTAACTTGACAGCACAGCAGTATGCTATCTCTGTCTTGTGTTCCTATTTTGTAAAAGACAGGAATAGTTTAAATTTTATTTAGTGTGTGACATCAAAATCGAGGCCAATATCTCATAAATATTATAAATATCTTGTCATATAATTAATTAATAAGTATTGTAAAATCATAGTTATCTATTACTTCCATCACGGCCGAGAATTGTACCCGTATGCGTCCCGTACATTTGTATTACTGGTTCTGGTAGTGTTTGTGTGTGCGATGTATGTTTCCGGCACACACGACACAAGTCATTGAACTTAGTGTGGGGCTGTGAGTGTGACTGCGTTTGTTGTGTTTGTTCATATTACCTAAAATTATATGACTGCTATGTTACAAAATAGCATTTATCATGAACGATAGAGATCTGAAAGCGCACAGTAATGTGATATTGGTAAATTGGTAAAATATATCATAAATACAATGTTTGGCAAACAAAAGATTAGAAAGTGAGTTTTTTTGTTGATATTAATCTAAAATCAGCGGAACAATAAGACTCCATGATTGTCTTTCACAATATTTGTTGACTTTCACAATATTACTAATGTCACAAGAGGTGAAACTAACATTACTGGATGTCCCCTTCATTGGTCAATGTTGCCGTTTTAGGTGTCGGTCCGTGCCCTAATGATCGGTGCCTTGTAGGTAACTTAGGTCTTTGCTGTATAGATATATATAGTTTTAGAAATAGTTTATCCCCACAGCCCGCGTTAATTAAAAAAACATTTATCGGATAGAATTGTGAAACTAAACCATTCTTGAAACCAATGAACACACTCAAAAAAATTCATAAAAATCGGTACAGACGTTTTTCAAGAATTACAGTATCTTATAAATATAATTATCAAGAATTGTATATTATTATATATATAAAGACTAGCGTATAACCCCGGATTCGCGCGGGAGCAATATCGGGTGGATTAAAAAAAATATTTACATGCAAACCTTGCCTTGACAATTACGAACACAACTAAATAAAACCGGCCAAGTGCGAGTTGAACTCGCGCACGAAGGGTTCCGTACCATTATCTATAAAAAATCAAGTTTGTTGTATGGGCCCCCTTAAATATTTATTTTATTTTTGTTTTAGTATTTATTATTATAGCGGCAATAGAAATACATCATCTGTGAAAATTTCAACTGTCTAGTTCTAGTTCTATCACCGTATCACCGTTTCTCTGTCTAGTTCTATCACCGTTCTTGAGATACAGTCTGGTGACAGACGGACGGACGGACTGACGGACGGACAGACGGACAGCGAAGTCTCAGTAATAGGGTTCCGTTTTTACCCTTTGGGTACGGAACCCTAAAAAGAATCAGCCAAATCGGTCGAGTCGTTCTCGAGTTTTTGTGAGACTAACAAACATAAATTCATTTTTATATAGGTACATAGACAGGCAACTAGCCCGTAGTTTGGCTATATATGAACTGCTCGTTTGGTGGCGTTTACCTGCTAAGCAGGGGTATCGGGTTCGATTCCCGGCTGAAACCCAAGTTTTCTCCCCGAGGAAAATTTGTGTTTCAGGTTGGTTGTGATTTAGTGTGATGTCAATGTTTCCAGCACCCACGACACAAGTCATAGAACTTAGTCTGGGGCTGTGAGTGTGAAAGCGTTTATGTTTATATGTTTGTTGTTACATCTTTTTGTATTTTCTTCTTTTTTACGATAATGGCCTCATTATCGACTGATAGAGCTATTAAAATACGCATTAATCAACCTTCTAAAACAAGTTATTACACATTTACAACACTAATTAAAACCATCACAGAATCTATTCAGAAAATTTGCATACGTATTTATTATGAAAATTGTGGTCATAAACATATAATTTTTTATTCATGTGTGCTAAATTTCGTATGAATTTTATGGTTTTAAAGTAAAAAAAAAGGTTTATGTGAGAAAACCGGGTCTTTTAAAGCTTTTTTTTTTTTATAAAATAACATTATTTCGACTAACCTCGACGTTTGGCAGGGTTGCAACGGTCACGAGCGACGTGTTCTTATTTTGAAAAAAGCGCGAAAGGTTTTCTCATAAATTATGATTGCAGTTCGCGAAAGTTGGAAAAACTCTAAAAAAGGTTTCTTGCATGTTTTTTCGAATCGCACTTTTATCCTCGACCTTATTTTGTCTCATATACGTTTTATTTTAAACAGGAGGCGATGATAATAACAACATAACCCATAACATAATGATAGTAACATCTAAAATCGTTTGAAGTTAAAACGATTGTTTTCTTAAACTTTTTAAATTTGTATTTACCCGTATGAGAAATCGTAAGTATCTGAATCAATCAATCAATTGTCACTTACTGTCTACTCGTAGGAAGCCATTTAGGGTAAGTTTAGTCAGATTTTAGTTTTTAAAATTTCGTTCTTTGTTATTGTTTTAAATTACACTCAAACAGGTGAAAGTCTCCTTCTTTGTCATACTGCTCCTTCACAAGCGCGATACAAAAATGCATGTCCAAAAAAACTGAAATCTTACGCAGCTGCGCTCAACCTATGGTCCTTTTTTATGGAAACTGGCTCGGGTTGCTCAAGGTGTAAAAGTGAGCACACCTGCAAAACGGCCCTTTTTTGTAAGGATATATTTTGCTCATTATATGAATGAGTCTGTTGCCGGCTTTTTTAACCGACTTCTAAAAAAGAAGGAGGTTCTCAATTCGACTGTATTTGTCTTACCTCAGATTTTCTAGGTGAACCGATTTTTATGATTCTTTTTTGTATTTGAAGGCTGGTACCTCCCCATGTGGTCCCATTTAAGTTTAATTTAATTTGATCAAGATCTGATCAGTAGTTTTTGAGTTATCACTAATGATGCGTATTTAATTCATTTAATTATGATCAAGGGTACCGAAGATAAAGCGTGAAGTCGGCATTTTAAACTTTGCTTGCGTTTAAAATATTTATGAAGCAACTCATCGATGGAAACATGGAATGTGTTGATGTATGGAAGATGTGAAACTTTGGTCTATTGCTAAGTAGTCGTGCCTTGCGGCTTCGCCCGCGTTCATAAAGTTAAAAAGTAGCCTGGTTTAATCCTAGGTATAAGCTATGTACATTCAACATTTCATCCTAATCCGTTCAGCCGAGACAGCGTGAAGAGAAAACAAATATACTTACACATTTACACACAAACGGATTTATAATATAAGTGTGATGATTGGAGAAAGACGACTCGTAGGTAAGTTGGGTCTTTGCTATATAGATGTATATAATTTAATATAAGCATATACAAAAAAAAACAAAAAAAATATCACGTGGCATTGCAACTTATGCCGGGTAACTAGTAGATAATATACTAAACGTTTTGGTTAAATATTTTAATCCCCAAATCATGCCTAAATGTTTAATAACCGTTTCTAATCCAACCCTCTTAACCTTCCCAAGTCTTTGTTAAATCGGTTTCAAGATCACATTACGTCTTCCGCGTTAGTTACTAAAGTAATGACTCAATCGTGACTTTTCGTTGAAGTGGATCGGGGTTGCCGTGCACTAGGTAGCTTGGTCATGACGTGGCTTGGAGTTGCACCTTTCCACCGGCTTGCACCGCTACACACGTCTAGAGGGTGGCCTTGGTGAACAAGGTTACTCCTTCATAGGCGCAGTAGCACGGTATGCATGAGATAGAGACTGCTAGCGCGACCCTATTTTGCCCCACCCTGGCAAAGGATTGCTCACGGGGGTTCTAGTGGGTTTGAGCCTTACACACCCTTTTCCTTCAAAAATAAAATAAAATCAAAATGTATTTATTTGTCTGAGTATAGTAAGTAATTAGTAGTAGGACATAGTATTAGTTTCACATACTCTACCGTTTCCGGTGTACAAATATTTAAATGTAGATATCAAATAAGTAACATTACAAATAATAGTATTAATTTTGTAATATTAAATGAAAATTAGTATATAAGTCAGAATATCATGTCAATTGATTATAATATAAATTATGGTGAGATTTCAAATAAGTAAGTAAAATAAATAATTAAGAATGTCAGTTGAATGTATAAAATTTTAATAGTATATTACTAATTATCATGTTATTCTAATTTGTCATTCACCCATAGCAGATAATGTAATGAAAATGTTGTTTTTTACCCCCCAACTCAAACAGAAAGGTGTTATTAGTTTGACGTGTGTATCTGTCATCGTAGTTCCCAAACGGATAAACCGGTTTTAATTTCAGAGCTAAGCGTCAGAGCTAAGCGTTTTAGCTTGGGCAAAAATGCTTTCGTCCGGCGGATGTCCGACTGTTCTTCTCTACAGATTGCGTTTTCAACCGATTCTCGTGAAATTTTGTGAGCAGTTTCGATAATTATACGTATTTTATTTTGTCGATCAAAGGGTGTGTGATAAATTTAGAAAAGAAAAATTATCGCTTGAGACGGGATATGAACCCGCGGCCATAGGGTCTCATGCCCTATTGCTCTAATCGCTGAGCTACTCATGCCCCGCCTGAAGCGACAAAATTAACCTTTCCTTTTATTATTAACGTTTTACGGGGACGTGTGACGTCATTATCAACACAACGTTGAGCTAACTGCAATGTTAGACTCGTTGGCCGTAGTAGTTTCTATAAACTGTTTCGGTAGATGACGTCACACGTCCCCGTAAGACGTTAATAATAAAAGGAAAGGTTAATTTCGTCGTTTCAGGCGGGGCTTGAGTAGCTCAGCGGTTAGAGCAATAGGGCATGAGACCCTATGGCCGCGGGTTCAAATCCCGCCTCAAGCGATAATTTTTCCTTTCTAAATTTAAAGGATGTGTATTATCATATTCTAGTTTTATATTCTTAAATCTGGAGCGAGTGTCGTTCTGCGGCAGATATTCAAATCCTACGCACCCTGGTTCGAATCTCTGCCCTGCGCCAATGAATTTCTCAAATAATATGGAAAAAAGGCACTCGCTTAAATAGCAGTAAAGAAAAACATTGTCAAGTAACCGACACCCATATCCAGGAATCAGAACAATGAAGGGACCCGTCACCCGCCAACCCGCATTTAGCCAGTTGAATTATGATTCAAAATTCAAAATCGTTTAGCTCCAAAGAGTCTCTACTCGTGTAAGTTAATTACTCTTCTGCCAGATTCGCAAAATTCCAGCAATCTCAAGAAGAACCTGGCAATAAACTCTGCGGCGCATTTTTTCATTTATTTTTTAAACAGTCATATAAGACTAATACAGGAATGATCTAGATACTCCCCCTATAAGAGAAGACCTTAAGTATCACCAGTGGGAACTAAATAGGCTGATGATGAAACACAAAACTCATAGCGAGTAAAATGCAAAGTAAGTACAATTGCTTCACTCCGCTCTAATTTAGGACGCGGTAAAAATAAGCCCATTCTCGTATGAGAAAAACAACCACTTAACAAAACTAATTTAACACCTGCATACAAATCACTAACCTTCCTGACAGCTTATAGTTTGACTACGCTCAGTACTATCAGCGAACCTTGACATAAAATTTTACAAAAGGTTGCATTACAAAGGCAATTGTCACTGTTAGAGTGTTGATGTTAATTTTGACGGGTAAAATTTGTAAGAAGTGTCTTTTTATGAAAGTACTTTTAAACAGAAAACTGTATAAGTGTCTATTTCATATAATAATATGCTAAAATGTATGCATTGCTTATTTTGCTGGATTTATTTGTAGATTACTGCTGGATTTATTCGATAGTATGTATAGCACACCTTCACGCCGCGTATTTTACGTTTACTTTTTTGTTTATTTGCTGTTTTGTAATAAGCTTAATATAGAGGCTACGATTACAAATTTTAAAACGATCTAGAAAAGTGTTGTTTACAACAACACAAAAGAAACCAAACCACTTTCATCGTTAGGGCTTTATTGTAAATAAAATAAAACACTTTTTCATTTGAAATATTAATTTTAAAACACAATGTGGGATGTGGATGTAAGTACAATCTCGTCATCTATTATATCTACTCATAGAAAACTAAGTCGCTCTCAGCGTGGTCACACTGTATAGCAGCACACATCAAGCTGATTTTGATCATGTTCACAGTTGCACAATCAAATCCATTAATTCAAAATTACAGTCATACAACCTCATACAACATATGAAATGTACAAGTGGGCTTATTTCGAAGGAGAAAGTGAACACTTATGATTATATATATTAACAGACAAGCCGAAATTATATTAATATCACAGTATGGTAATTTGTTTTAAACTGCCGCAGCACGTAATTTTTATATTAAATAATACGTAAAAGATAAATACAATAATTATGTTGTTAAAAAACATGTTTATTAATGGGAAGTCATATCCTGTCAGTTTTGGCGACCATGACTGCTTCATAGTTTTTTTATTTATTTTAAAAATATATTATTTATTATTATGTTAAAATGAGAATAAATTTGGTAAAACTCTTTAAATTCTTATAGTAATAGAAAAACCATGGATGAATATAACTAAAGAGTGAATATTCTCGTACTAAATGAAAAAATAACTTCTGTTTATTCACAATATACACGCATTAAAAAATAAGAGAAAAATGATTTCCTAAATAACATAAAGAAACGCATTCACACTCACAGCTCCACACTACGATGACTTGCGTCGCGGGAGCCGGAAACATTCACATCACACACACTATACTACCCAGAACCAGAAATACAAATATATCTTAAATATATTACAAATAAAAAAAAAATCAAATAATGAGTTAAAACAAATAATATTAAATTGGTTAAAACAATTTGAATACGAAGATGTTGAAAATATGTTTAATATTAAAATCTAAAAAGCGCTAGTACACCGTTATATTCACATATATACACGCACACACACATACACACACATATACACACACACAACTAACACTACACACACGCACACACACACTCACACACACACTCACACACTCACACACAAACACACATACATTTACCTCACACACACCCACACCCACAACATATTAATAAATATTGTTTACGCAAAATTAATGTTAGGTACATTAATTATTTATACATTTGTGACGTAATAAGATATAATAAGACTTATTATTGGGAGAAGCCACTGGCACCTGAAACACAGTGTTCTAACACTAGTTCAGGAGCCTATGGATTCATAAAATTTTATGTAAAAACTTATGTCAATAAATGTTTATTATTATTATTATTATTATCTTGGGAAGAAAACTTGTTTATCCACCGGGTATCGAACCCGATACCCGTTGCTTAAAAGGCGAACCTCCCTACTAAGCCAACGGGCGTTTAGATATATTTTAAAATAAAAAATGAATAAAAAATAGATATTGACGACCCAGTTGGCGCAGTGGACAGGTGCCCGCCCTCTGTGCCGTGGGTCCTGGGTTCGATTCCCGGTAGGAGCACAAATTCCTTCCCAAGGGATATTTGTGCTTCTGGTTCTGGGTGTAAAGTGTGTGCGATGTGAATGTTTCCGGTACCCACGATACAAGTCTTTGAACTTAGTGTGGGGCTGTGAGTGTGAATGCGTTTTATTTTTATATATTTCTACAGAACCCACAACGCATAAGTTAACGCTTTCATTTATATTTCTTTGCATAGCTGTGCTATGTTCACTGACTCGACAATAAAATAGAGTGACATATAACTAGTTATAAATGTCTAATACAAGGCATAGGCGTGAAATCAGTGTTTCCTAACCGGCCTAGGAGCTATGGTCCATCGGTTTTATTTAAGTCAAAGATTGTTGCGTATGATATGACGATATCACACTTATATTATAAATCCGAAAGTTTGTGTGTAAATGTGTGAGTGTTTAAGAATGTTTGTTTTCGCTTCACGTTGTAACGGCTGAACGGATTTGGATGAAATTTGGAATGTAATTTTTTTTTTTTATTGTGGCAGGCTAGTGTTTGACCACTATCTCACCTGGTGGTAAGTGCCGATGTGATCGAAGCTGGTAAACACACTAGACCTGGAATACGCAGGCTCTCAAGGATAACTGCCGGAACACCGTATTTGGCTTGGCGGCAGACTTTCAACTTGATGGTGGTAAGCTACTTTGGTAGCAAGCCAGGCGAGCAACTCACAAAATGCTCTACCACCTCTTAAATACACATAGCATAATATACATAGCTTATTTTAGAAAGGATTAACAAATATATAGGCTACTTTTTTATTTGATAAATGCGGGCGAATCCGCGAGGCTCGGCTAGTATGAAATAAGTATAAAATTCCAGTCTTACATATAAATACTCATCAGCATTAACGAAGTTTTACGATCCACGAAACCTCAAGTATAATTAACAACATTTTCTCTTTCAAAATTAACAATGCCTCATAAAAACTTCTTACGCAAATTTACCTCTTAGCATATTTACAAAGCCAGCTGCAAAAACTGACATCCAGGTCTCTTGTGATAAAGGTTGGCAATAACTTTCTCCGCACACGCTTTCCATACGATTGGAGATCGATCGATGCATGCATTAACCATGGTTAATTAGAGCTGTCGCTGTAAACTTTCTGGCTGAATCATAATAGTTGTAGGCACAAATAGGTCTATTCTGGTCGTCAAAATACGATTGTTTGAATTTCGGCGTCGATACGACGGTCAATTGGTTGAAATTTCAGTTTATTCGATTTTCGTAACAAAAGAAAATCGTTCGTATTCGACGTCGATGTAAAGATAATCTAAACCCGGAATTGACCCCCTGTATCTCTTTTGTTGTCCTGACATGACGGCGTGACGTCATGCATGAGTTCCGCCTGAAAATCAGTTACTGGGTAGGTACCTGCCCACCTACCCAGTAACTTATCATCAAATGAAAGAATAGACATCTTGACGTTCGGTCTGTGACAACCACAATCCAATCACCGTTTCACAATTCTATCTCAATTCACAAGGAAATCTGACCGCCGGCTGACGTCAAGGAAATTTGAATCATTGACATCAAAAATGTGTGAACTGACGTCACGAATCAGTCTAGCCAATAGCCAATATTTGCGATATGCCATTTTGAATATCTCATGCATTTTATCACTATTTACTCATTAACATTTCTATTTAAAAAGGTCTATTTAAAAAGGAATTCAATAAGATAATAAAAATAATAATAATAATATTTTTTTTTTTTTTTACGCTTACATTCACATCACAAACACATCCAGAACCAGAAACACAAATTTTGCTTGGGGAGAAAACTTGTGTTCCCGCCGGGAATCGAATCTGATAATCGAACTCTGCTTACCAACCCAACTTAGGCAGCAGGCAGTTCAAAAAGTAGCTAGTAAGATTTTATATGTGTAATTCTAACGCTATAAAGATAAGAAAAAACTTATTCTGTACTTATATAAATTTCATGCGTATTCCATAAAAGTCGGTTTTTTAAATTTCGTCTTGTAATTTTAATGATATGAATTGCACAAGTGCAGTGTGGAGATTGTACGTCCATTATTTGAGCAAGTTTAAACTGATTGATAGTTTAATTTATCTAGACATTAAACTGACAAATGGTGACCACATCCCACCAACTATTTCCTATTAGAGAGCAGACATTTCTATGTTCACGCGCACAAATTATACATTGCGCAATAAAAATTAAAAACGAAATAGTATGAATAAGATTTATGTAACAACATACGTCTGAATGATACGTACAAATTCATGTAGGTAAGTGTTATTTTCTTGCTTTGAAGCGAAGATATGCTAGTCATGCTATTAAAAAGGCCAACTGTAGTGCGAAGTAGCAAAAGAAAACAATAACGCTTTTTTATATGTATACGCTTTTACACTCACACACAATCGAAATTTGAAGATAAAGTATAATTAAACGCAAGCAAAGCTTAAAAAACCGTCTTCACCGCTTTATCTTCGGAACCTTGATCAATGTATTAAACACGCATTATTGACGATAACTCAAAAATTACTGATCAGATCTTGACCAATGGGGCCAAAGGGAAAGCATCAGCTTTCAAACAAAAAAAAAATCTTCAGAATCTATCCACGTGGAAAGAAGTTTTGAGGTAACATACATAAAAACAAAAAAAGTTACTGTCGAATTGAGTAAGATTTTCCAAAAATATTTTCCCGCTTTTCTGTTGAAATTTTTCCTGAATTTTCTTTGCTATAAACCTCACGGAGCCCGAGACCTTTTCAACGAATGCAAAAACGTGGAAATCGGTTCGTGCGTTCTGGAGTTATAGCGTCAGGAAGGAAAACCCTACTTATTTTTATATGGTAGAAAAAAAAAGAATAATTGTCATAAAACTGTCAATCTGATTTTTGCTGTCAATTTAGGAATCGCCTAAGCTTTACGCACTGCCAATCGGTGTCCTAAGTTTAGGTAAACTTAGAGGTCTTAAGGTCGTTAGGCATCTTCTAAAGGTTTACCAGTTGTTTATGAATATCGAGAAAAATTACCTACGTATAGGCGAGTGACTTTTTCGATTTGTCTCTCAATTATATAAAAAAACAGGGTATGTCTTATAGACACACGATAGAAGTGAAACTTTTGTACTATACGGAAACATTTTAACTGTTCTTTACAGAGTTAATCCCCACCAGTTTTCGTCACACAAAAAGGTTGCGGATCTTCATTTCAAAGCCACCATCCACTTCAAAAAAATTGGTTGTCTGTAAAGTTGGTTTACGGACGATCATTTTGCGTGATAACGCCATAAGACGAACTCTTAGGCCGATCGTGCCTCTCTATGGCTTGTTCCGCGCTCTCAGGCTCAGGCGGAACGTGACACTTTTTCGTGCGTGCAGCCGGTGTTCATTTATATATAAGACGTTATCACATCAAAAATATACGAAGACATCCTATTTATAGAAATCATTCTGATAGGACATACTCGTTTAATGTGATTTGTTTCGGATTATTTTATTACTAAGTGAAATTATCTCTTGCCTATAATTAACTTTCTAATTAAGGTTTCAGGCAATCTATTGTTGTATCGTAAATCTAAATACTAAGCGGACATATTATTTGCCTATAACATGTTCATTACTTGCGTGAAACATGAATTACAAACTCATCAGAACCATGAATTAACATTTTATAGTAAAATTAAATCAACCTTGGTTTGATTAATTAATAGGACAGTAAAAATTAATGATACAGTCGTGGAGACTACCATTCCATACTAGACGATTATATTGCAAAATTTTTGATGTTTGTTGTTTAATGGCTAAAGCGGGCCAACCCTCAGGGCAGAATTAATGTTAGTTAAAATATAGTTTGAATTTTTTTTATCTCTTTTCAGTCTTAATAATTAGAGTTTAATCATTTATTCAATAATTAATTAAATGTATCAATGAACTGACTTGAGAACGACTTTACCGATTTCATCAAACTATATTTTGTAAGTTTTTATATAAATTGATTAATAAAATATCAATAATTGAATTATTTATACAACAAGTTTTTAATACTTTAAAACGTTTTTAAAATCAATCTTTCTCTCATCATCATCATCATCATCTCAGCCGCAAGAAGTCCACTGCTGGATATAGGCCTCCCCCAAAGATCTCCAAAAGGAACGGTTGTTAGCGGCCTGCATCCAGCGTCTTCCTGCGACCTTCACTATGTCGTCCGTCCACCTTGTGGGCGGTCTTCCGACACTGCGCTTGCCAGTCCGTGGCCTCCATTCTAGAACTTTTCGTCCCCATAATCTTTCTCTGGTTGTAAATAAAAAAGGACTTAAGAGTTATATAACCAGAGAACTTGTCAAGGCAAATCAAACGAACCCCAATCTATGGTTCTATCATGTTTAGTTCAGAAGTTCCTATGGCCGTTTCCATCATCAGACCAGCTTCATACTATATGTACCATAAATGTCACCGAAGATACATAAGTACACCAAATTTGAGTCCAATCGGACCGGAAGTGGGTCTATTTTAGCTTGCAATATCACAGACAGACAGGCAGACAACGGGACAACTGCTACTCGAGACATACATGTTTTCATTACTTATAAAAAAACATTTTATATATACCCTAATTTATACGCTTGATCAGAATCTTAATTATTTTAATGAGCTCAGAATTAATCGAGAAAGTATGAACCCGACAAGACACCTAAAAATTGCACATTTTTTCTCCACATGAAATCTGATACTGCTACTGAACTGGTTAAACTTTATATGGGCATGTAACTAAATATAGCTTGTTTAATAAAAACTTGAGGTCTTTGTCGAAATGCCAATAAATTGATGAAGCCCGTCTTGGAAGGATTAATTTACAAGACAAAAAATGTAAGCGCGCTCTCTTACATACCTAGAAAAAATGTATGGCAAGGACGTCTGAATACCGATCAAATGTATTTTTTATTTATAGTATTGTAGGATGACTAACAATTACAGCTTTTTTATGGCTGCATTTTGCTGCGATCCCAGCAATCCAAAGCGATGCGGTCGAAGATGTATCATGGTTAGGTACATTATATCAATTATAATATGCAGTTTTGGGTTAAATATTTACTCTGCTTGAATATTAAATATTCTTGTATCCACCTGAATACACACATAAAAATTCATCAAAATCGGTCCAGCCGTTTAGGAGGAGTTCAGTCATATTCACACGTACAGAAGAATTGTAGGTATATAGATAGCAATGAAGTGTAGCGTAGAAAATCTTTTAGTTTTTAAACGTCTTGATTAAAATAGATTTCTGCAGGCCTAGTATGGCGGGTGGACACTCCTCCCTAGGGAGTAGATAAAAATATTTTCCTCGATGTAATTTTTTTCCTCGCTCCCAGCATGATTGCAAAGGTGGATAAATTATCCACGGTGGATAAGGAGAAAAATGTCCCATTGCTACGTCAATATTAACCCCACGTCCTACGAACGAGGATAATTTAGCTACCAAATATCAAACAGGACAGTTTTATCCACTTTTCGTTGCGCCCATATTTTGAGGAAGAAATACAATACAATACAATACAATACAATAACTCTTTATTGACACCAAAAGATAAATACAACTTACAGAGAAACTTATAAAATATAGGTACAATGGGCGGTCTTATCGCTAAGAGCGATCTCTTCCAGACAACCTTTGGATGGAAATATAAACAAAAAGTGAAAGTAGGGATGGTGGCGCGATAAATGAATGTAATAGATTATAATAATAATAATACTAAAATTTTAAACTATAATATTATACTTTCCCTTTCCACTACTGCCATGCTGTGTATGGTGGAGAGGACAATCGTGTCCCTTGTCAGTGGATAGAAACACGGGATACAATTATATTCCTAGGCCTGCTGCTTGATCTTTTTACCGACATCCCAAAAAAGAAGGAGGTACTCAAGTCGACTGTATTTTTTTTTTTATGTGTGTTACCTCATAACTTCTCTCCACGTGAGCCGATTTCGAAATTTTTTTTTTAGTTTGAAAGATGTTGATTTCTTATTGGTTATATTCAAATTTGATCAAGATCTGATCAGTTGTTCTTGAAATATCGCCAATAATGCCTATTTTGTGACGAATAATGCGTACTTTGACGATGTTCTCGTTTACCCGACTTCAAAAGTTACCTCATAACTTCTTTCGTTGTGAGCCGATTTTGATGATACTTTTTTTATTTGAAAGCTGGTGCTTTTTATGTAGTCTCATTGAAATTTGATCAAGGTCTGATCTCTAGTTTTTGAGTTATAGTCAATAATGCGTGTTTATACATTAAATCTGATCAAGGTTCCGATGATAAAGCGGTGAGTCGGTTTTTTAAGCTTTGCTTGCGTTTAATTATTTATTCCCATATCCCCAGCACTGAAATTACATTCGAGTTAATTTATAAGTCATACATCCTATTCTTCTATTCAGAACTACGCTAAATAATTCCATGACTAAAGCTTCGGTTCCTACTTCAATTTATTGTCCAGTAGTAAAACTAAAGGTGACGTAAGAGATCGTGCGATCCCATTTTATTTTTTGCGCTGACAACACTGCCAAGGCTATGTCATCGACCGTGGAGTTGCCAGAACCGAAACAAAAAAGCCCATTTATTTTGTTAATACTGCATTAATTTATCTAGTACAAACACAGGTGCGTAGTTTTTATATACGTATATATATATAGTAATCAATCTTTGTAGAATAAGTAATAGATTTAATCTTTGGCTTATGTTTTTGTTAATGTCGATAAAAACTTTAATCAAGCAATGACTTTGTTCATAAGTAATGGTTTCTCACAGCTTTCTTTTATAAAATTATTTTAGTATTGATTTACCAGAAAAGTTTGCGTTAAGTAGGTATACACCATTCATCATGATAAGAAAAAAGTAAAAATCTATTTATTTTATATAAATATATATATATATATAACTAGCCGTGCCCCGCGGCTTCACCCGCTATTATCAAGTTAAAAAGTAGCCTATGTGTTAATCCTAAAAATAATCTATGTAAATTCCAAATTTCATCCAAATCCGTTCAGCCGTTAAAGCGTGAAGAGGGAATAAACATACACAGGAACAAACTTTCGGATTTATAATATTAATAGGATTAATAGGATTGTACATTGTTTTTTATTGTACATACAATTTAGTATCCATGCTTATATAAAAAACCAAACTAAATCCAATCGCCATTGAGTCCAGGCGTATCTAATTTGCCGATTTTTTGCGCCTAAATTCTCAGAACAATGATGATATCTCGTTCAAATGTAGCTGCTTCAAACAAGACTTTTGCTTTGAGGTGTATGATTAAATCGTTTTTATATTGCCTTTTAAGAAATATCATCAATTTATCTAAATATATACCGTATGTATTAATGATACAGTCTAGTTTAGCTTTCTAGTTGTCCGGAAAGATCCGAGTTACAGTTATAGTGGTTCTGACGGAGTATTGGATGTTTTGTGTTGGAACTTTTGACCTTATAACGGTTCTATACGATGTAATATGTGCTGGTATACGCTCTAATAAGTGCATTGTTTGTTACAGGTATGTCATCTATCATGTATGTACGAGAGGATGTGGTAAATACTAGTTTGTAATCACTTCTGTGCAATTGATTATATGAAAAGGTATCCTGCGGTTCTATTCCGTTATGTAC
The DNA here is from genome assembly GCA_948107665.1 of Lomographa bimaculata. NCBI lineage: Eukaryota > Metazoa > Arthropoda > Insecta > Lepidoptera > Geometridae > Lomographa > Lomographa bimaculata. The sequence continues at coordinate 5,871,208 of OX403604.1, read as the reverse complement.
TTTTTTTTTCAATGACTATCTACGTGCCAATTGCCTATTGTTATGTACTTGCTCTTTATGTACATGTGAAATTACTTTTATTGAATAAGATATTCTTGTAAAATAGTGGTAGCAGTTGCCAAGATTATTTTAACATTTAATGGTGGCCTTAACTGAATAGGTATCTTCTAGGCAAGCATGTTCCATCTTCGGCCGTGTCATCACTTTCCATCAGGTAGCATAGAGGTACAATGCTTGCCTATCTTTAAAAATTGGTAAGTACGATCGTCATTGTGTAAGACGAATCTAAAGCAATAACTATTTTGCTCTTAGTTTTCTTGTATCATATTAAATTTAAAAAAGTAGTTTGAAGTAAGAATGTTTTTTTTTTTATTCAACTTAAGCATTTGACAACTATTTCACTTGATGGAAAGTGATGATTGAGCCGAAATAGCATGTTTGCCGAGAAAAAAAATACTATTCACTTTTTAATTGATTATACTAACAAAAAAAATACAGTTAAATTGAGAACCGCTATTTTGTGAAGTCGGTAAAAAACATAACATAAACGTAAACGCTTCCACACTCACAACCCCACACTAAATTTGACGACTTGTGTCGTGAGTGCCGGAAACATTCACATCACACGCACAATCACAACCAGAACCAGAATCACTAATTTTCCTTGGGGAGAAAACTTATGTTTGGGAATCAACCCGATACCCCGAACGCGCACCCAACAAAGCCAAAGGGCAAATCTACTGTACTGTCACTGTTCAAGGAACAATAAGAGGCAGAAGATACCTACATTTAATTCTAAAAGGAAATATTCGACGAAACCAAATCTTTTATGACTTTTCCATCTAAAACTGAATATATTAACTAAACTGCCGGTACCAATACATTAAGGGAAGCTGCAAATCATTAGTAGGACATAATGAAAACGTCCGGTCCATGATTAATAACTAATATCCCCTTCTCATTTAAGTAATGATCGATTTACTTCTCCCCCCTGCGATCCTGCATCCCTTTTACATTTATGAAATTGCTCTTCTCTACAAATTAAAATTGTTTTACCCGACTGCCAAGGAAGGATTTTCGCGCGTATCTTGTATGAATTTATTATTATTAAAATTATCGTGAGTTATATTCTAATATTGATTGAGTTTTTTTTTTTTTTTATTTGTGACAGGCTAGTGTTTGACCACTATCTCACCTGATGGTAAGTGACGATGTGATCGAAGCCGGTAAACACACTAGACCTGGAATACGCAGGCTCTCAAGGATAACTGCCGGAACACCGTATTTGGCTTGGCGGCAGACTTTCAACTTGATCGTGGTAAGCTACTTTGGTAGCAAGCCAGGCGAGCAACTTACAAAATGCTCTACCACCTCTCAAATGTCACCTGATTAGCACCACCCGGGGACCATGTGTAGGGAGTCAGACTTAAGGGGTATCCTCCTACGGACGTGGGTGACTCAGCCCCGGTGAGCCCCGGTTGTACTCACGTTATGTTTAATTTAATCGAGATACTCGACCGGTGTTCGCGTACTCGCCAGGCTCTCGTTGAACTAAATAAATTTGTATGAATATATATACTTGTAAACTTCTTTATTACCTCTTATCTTCCAAACGGTTTGATGGATTTCAACAGTTAAGGCATCGTTAGATTCATCTTAAAAACCCAAGAGACCTTGGATAGTTATTAAAGATATATATGGTGGATTTGAATAGAAAAAACAATTAACCAAACCTACCCAGTATGGTATCAGAGTGAAGGAAATTAAAAGATTATTTTATAAAATTACATACGTAAAAAGTAGATCATAATCGGCGAAGATATCGCGTAACATACAAAAAATTGAGAGAGAATTGAGAACCTCCTTTTTTGAAGTCGGTTGAAAAGAAGATTGTTCATTCACGCTAGACTCTCAGAGATTAAAAAATCTTCTTCTAGAAACTTCTTCGGTAGTTTAGAGATCATCTAATATAAAACTGAACTACTTAATTCTCCTGGGTTCCATTCCTGGCAGGAGCACCAAATGGTACTTGGGGAATTTATTTTCTCAAAGGAGATTTGTTTCTGGTTCTGGTTGTGATTATATGTGTGATGTAAATGTTACCGACGTCCACATGTGGATCTGTGAGAGTGAATGCAAAAAAAAATACATGATCAATTTGATGAAACAGTGTTCGGTTTTAGATTAAACGATCCACTTTCGAAGGACCAGTTCCCATCATACCTTCATCGGTCATGACTTGTACATTCTCTATCGCAATCAAGATCTCTTTCTAATGAATCAACAAAGCCCTTTTGTAAAAGATGACCCTTGGTTGTGTAATCATTTGTTACAACATGAATGTATTCCATTATTCTCTTATGTGGCTCATCAGGTCACGAATGCACAAAACGAGGATTAGTCTAAATCAGGGCTTAAGGCTATTAGGAAACTGTAGCGTGAACATCGTCTTCATGTTGTATGTTGTAACTTGTGTTAGTTATTTTGGATGTGTTAATGAGCTCTAATACAATCTCATGGGATTTTCTGTTTGGTATTAGTTCTTCAACTTTCTCTTTCATTTCAAGTGTTACTGCAGTATCTAATATGATCATGGGAGATTCTATTTTGTCTAACTACTCTTTCGTATCATGTGCCTGCATGGTTATTGCAGTATCATTTAGGATCATCTCCAAATATGTTTCGAAATTGTATTCATCATCATTATCGTCACTATTCACTTCTGGAATGACACTTTCTCGGTTTAGCTAATTTTGAGATAATTTATTTTCATATTTATGTACACGCGCTCGAAACGAGTTGCTCGAATTTGTTTCGTCGTAGCCTATATAATGTGCAAAATACTTTTATTATCCAATCTTTCTTCTATATAATCTATATAATTATAGTAAAACAAAGTTATTGTAATGAAATCGCCTTCTAAATCTACAAAATGTATGTTTAATATTTCCATGTGAAACAATTTGCTTACCAAAACGACATATCTAAAATAAAGTAGACTTTACATTAGAGGTATAGCTGTATTTTATAAAGATATAAACCTTTCGATACATAATGCTAGTATTTTACAGTTGCATTGGCTGTCACGAACCGCTCAGCCTTGGCGTGCATTTATACAGCTGCACTGTGTGACAATTGTCGCTACTAAATAATGCAGAGATTACCTTGGTGTGGGCATTGTTGAAAATAATATAAGGAAAAATACACTTGTATAACTAAAACTTGAACATTTTAACTGAAACCCGACTAAAAGTAATGATTGACCTTGAATAGACTAACAAATGGAACAATACATTTGGAGACTAAAAGCATAACAAAGCGTTAACGTTTTTCTGAAGTCCGCCTAAAAGTAATGATTGGTGATAAACTCATATAGACTAACAAAGGTCCAACAAAAAGGTCCTATATTCTTCGATACCTCTGTAATGTATTTGGTTTGATTGTTAGGTAACTTTAATACTAAAATTTTGTATTGTGTATGTAATTTGTATCAATTATATTTCAATGGATTTAAACTACGCAATTCATGTTCATAAAAATCCTAAATTATTTACTTCAATCAATCGTAATTTGGTATTCTTTTAGATACAAGAATTGGAGTATCAAAACTTTCAAACAAAAATGACTCGATAAATCTTTTCACTTTTCTTTGTTGTCGCAAATCGCTAGTTTTCTAGAAACATGAGACTCGTCGCCTTGAATGACACGCTCTACTAAATAAGAGCTACCTATTCAAAACTACAAAATCCACATCAATCCACTCGATTGTTCCTTCATCGATTAACTTTTACTATAAATTACAAATCGATTTTTCTGCTTTCACTGTCGCTTTACAATCAAAAAATTGGGCGTCTGTTTAAGTTATGACCTCAATTATTTAATTAAACACACTTCAACATTTTATACCTTTTTAATATCTTTGTTTTATAGCTGCAATTGAGTTTATTTTGTTTATTGAATTCACGAGTACCGTTGTTATGACATTGTGTTTCTGAATACTTCCGGTCGTATTTAGGATGTCGATGAGGGGTATTTCTTTAGTGCCCGCTTTGGGATATTGTTTGTCCATCTGTTCTGGTCCATTAAGAAGATCGATGTAATTCGACAGATGCTGGTATATTGCCGGTTGCATGGCCTGTAATTTGAGTTTTAAATTGACGGTTGTACTCGTATCTGTGCTAACAGCTACCTTTTACTTAACGATGGTTGTTAGTTGATTGGGATTAAACTAATTTGTCTTCTCTGTGGTAGTGTCGATGGCTCGTTTAAACGCATATTTTATTGATAGTTTGTAACTGTTGTTTACTTTCTATCTCTACGTCTTTAACCTAGTAGTTATGTCTTTTAGATAAAGTGGTATATTAACTTAATTGGTTAACATTGCTTGTTACTTAAATACCTTTATGTACTTTGTATGTTATTCGCGTTAAATGCCAAGGATTGAAAGAAAAATAGAAAGATTCGGTATTAAGAAACTTTCATTGTCCGTGGCTTTGCTTTTTTTTTATGTTTGATAGGCAAGCATTTGACCACTATCTCACCTGATGGGAAGTGAAGATGCGGCCGAAGATGTGACATGCTTGCCTAAAAGATACCTATTCACTCTAGACTTGAAGACACCCAGATTGTACTGTTCGGGAAACAAAGACGCAGGCAATGAGTTTTTTTTTTTTTCTTTTTTTTTGCTAATGTTAATTAATGGATAAAAAGCCTATGTTCTATTCCAAGATCTAGATTCTAGACTTAATATATACCGCAATTCATCCAAATCCGTTTTGACATTATCGAGCTACCTCGTATTAAACCTATTATTCACAAACGCACTTTTATTAGTGGAAATTGGAATTGTGCTTCGATTTATCTATTTTGAGGTATTTTAATTGTCTATTAAGGAGGTCTTATTTTTCCGTTTCTCTGATTGTCTAGCCTTTGACCAATAAATCATCTAACGAACAATGAAAATGTTATAATCATATTAAACTTCTTTTAATTAATCTTAAATATTAATACGTTAATCCCATATTAATTAAATTAATCTCGTCGTCACTTAGAACAGGTTTCTTTGTGTGTTTCGTAATATTTACTTCTTTAATTACTTAATGCCGGATTACGAATACATTCGGATGTTATATCACAGCTTTTAGATTCGGTAATTTCCGATCCTTTTTAGATATGAACAGAAACAATAAGAGGTAAAATCGCTCTCGACTCGTCAAGATTTCGTGGTTTATCTTGATCTTTTGACACACTTTAGACACTTTACACTTTAAAATTGAGATATGTTTTTAGGTTACCCACTATACCGAATAATGTATCGTTTTTAGAATCATAATCAAAGCCAAATTGTTAATTCACATGGGCTTCAAAGAGGCACTCATGAAAGTTAAAAATTCGTTCAGCCGTTAAATCGTGAAGGGAACAAACATACCTACACGCTTACCCACACACACACAAACTTTCGGATTTATAATATTAGTAGGATTAGTAGGATTTATTTTCTCTTCACGCTGTAATTTGAATGAAACGGGCTTGGATTTGGATGGAATTTGGAATGTACATAGCTTATACCTAGGAATAACACATACACAATTTTTCTTATAGATAAACGCGGACGAAGCCGCGAGGCACGGCTAGTTATTCATAAATTATTTGAGGCGTTATTATTAAACACAAACCACAAACAATTTTCAATTTAGAATGAGAATGGAACTTAAAACCAGGGCCATTAAATAATTTTATAATTATTCTAACCCCCTAAATCCCTTATGTCATAAACACAATCCATATCAGTTAGTAGAAAAAATAAGAATTTACTACACCCCATCCCAAGACCACAGTAACTATGAATTCAGCAGTAGGTAAGTTAAATAAAAAAAAATATTCAAATCATTTATTCCAGTTTAAGACCCACACATTTTACATTATCTAGGGTACACATTAATAAAAATAACTATTGATGTCAGATTTTGTTGTCCCAAAAATATTATAATGATTATGTATATAAGTCTAAATTAAGACATAGTCCTAAAATCTAAGTAATCAATCAGTCATATATTCTGTCCGGCATAGCTACTGCTATATGTCTGCCGCAACAATGTCGAAGAAAGAGACAGTCTTATCTGCCAGCAATCATCATCAGAACGGAATTGGAGCTGGCCCTAACTCTGCGCACAAAGGACGCAGCTCGCTTGCGCATGGTTGCGTAGAAGCATGTGCGCGCCTCCGCAAAAATGCCCGAGGCGCTGCAGAATCGGGGCAGTCCTAACACCCTCCTGAACGCGTTGTTGTAAAGGACGCGGAGGTCACTGTAACTTCGTTTGGTGTCAGCCCTCAGACTGCATGTATAGAGTGATGTACAGTACACTCTAAAGAGACCGATAGCATGCCACAGATGATAAATTAATTTTAGAAATCTCGGTCTTATTGTTACGTTTATCAAAGTTTGTGTTTGTTAGTATATATATAACGGTTAGGCGATTTTGAAAGCTTTGTAGATGAATAGACGTTAGTATAGACAGAAGTCGCTTACAGTTTAAATACATTTTTTCCTTATACTTTTCAAGTTGACCTTCTGATCAATGTATCGATCACAGTGTACTGTGACGCAGGTTTTAGTGTATGTACATTAGACACGGGTTGAGGGGCGGATGTTCCATCATCATTGAATTCTCTGGTGGTGATTGAATGTTTGAATAGTGTAGCTTATTAGAGATAAAAGCTTAGAGAGGACAGGCGCATCCTTTTGTAATTATTATATTGTCATGAACTAATAAAATGTATGATGGTAGCTTATTTTCTAATGCTTGAATAGTTACCACTTTACAGTCCTAGTTTACTAGCACCAAACGGGGTAACGGCAAATATCGTTGAGAGAAATGTTGATAATGATCTTTAAGATTTATTTTTATATGAAACGTTTTATTGTTAACTAGCCGTGCCCCGGGGCTTTGATCGCTATTATCAAGTTAAAAGTATCCAATTTGTTAATCCTAGTTATAAGCTATGTACATTCCAAATCCGTTCTGCCGTTACAGGGAACAAACGTACTTACACAAAAACTTTCGGATTTATAATATTAGTATGATGATATAATTAATGTTTACAGCGCATTATTCTTATGTAATGTACCTTTTTTTTTAATTCATGATAGGCAAACTTTTCACCAATATCTCACCTGATGGTAAGCGACGATGTGGTCGACGATGGAGCAAGCTTGCCTAGAAGATACTTATTCACTCGCGACTTGAAGACTCCCATATTGTACTCATCAGGAAACACCGACTCAGGTTAAGGTCCGAAACCATTCCTTTGCGTTTTGCACAATGAATGTGGAGGCAAAACGCTTAGTACGTAGTTACGTACCTAGTTCATATTGTTACCATATCTCACAAAGGTTATGGTTGTGTGTTGTTAGAGTACTTTACGTATCGGGTTTCTGTCATCTTGTGTTTGAGGGGAAGTCGCCGGTTACTGTAAACAACTAGGGTGGCGACCTGAGGGTGGAACACTTGTGCTTTTTATACGTTTTATTGGTTCATTGATTTGTATTCTGAGGGATTGGTTTTGGTGTAAAATGTATCGTCTTACTTGCTTGATTTTATTTGTTTTTTTATATTATGTTATTTTTAATATTGTAGGAATACTTACAACTATGGTAACATAAGCAATACAGAAGTTTGAGAAGAATATGTTCAATAATTAAACGCAAGTAAAGTTTAAAAAAAACCGACTTCACCGCTTTATATTCGGCACTTTGATCAGAGATGTAATTAACACGCGTTTTTGACGACGATATTTCAAGAACTACGGATCAGATCTTAATCATATTTAAATGGGACCAATTGGAAGTCATGAGGTAAAACCCATAAAAAAAATTCTGTTGACTTGAGTACCTCCTCCTTTTTTGTGAAGTCGGTAGAAAACGAAAACCCGACTACTTCATAAAAAAATTGTTTTCATGACATTGACGGAATATTTCTCGCAAAAGGTACGCTTGACGAAAATATGATGTGCCAAAACTCTACCATCGTAACTCCCAAACGGCTGGACCGATTTTCATATAGTTTTTTCAATTAAAAGGTGACCTGGATGACCTTTTTTTTTGTAAAAGACGTTTTCAATAAATGAAACCTAGCTAGATCGATTCATCGCCACCGAAACTCCCTGCATACTAAATTTCATGAAAATCGTTGGAGCCGTTTCCGAGATTCAGATTATATATATACATATAAACAAGAATTGCTCGTTTAAAGGTATTCGATTAGATAGATATCGAGAGTGTTCTTAGCTATGTTTGGTGATACTCGGATAGATAAAGCATTGGGTGTATTTTTAAAATTATGATTTTGCTACTTTTATTGTGACATTTAATTACGCGAATTTCCCTCCGGTTATTATTATGGTTATCTCGAATTTTCCACCGGATGACGAACTCTACAGATGTTCTGCTTTGTTACAAACATTATCATGTTCCAGGAAACTGCTTCACAGCTTCCATCTTTACCTATCCCTTGAAACTGACTCAGTCCAGCAACCATCGTAGTATCTGTACCACGAAGTCATAATGAGTAAACGTAATTGACTGAGCGTGCTCTTTCATGGAAGCTGCGAGCAAAGCGTCGCTATTTATACCATAATATATAATTCTTTAGTAAAATCACATCTAGAATACTTAATTGAAGTCTGGGGATCAGCACCACAATCTAACTTAAAATCGTTACAGAGAACACAAAATAAAATCATCAAAATCCTATTTCATTATCACTACCTCACTCCCACAAAACAAATATATTACAAAACTAAGCTATTTAATCTAACGCAACTATATACATACAACACCTGTATTTTCGTAAACAATGTGTTATCTCAATCAATTCACTCAAATATAACATTCACAATAAAACCAAATACCCACAATTTAAGAAATAAAAACAAACTTATACTGATAAAGCCGCGTACTAACTATGGAAAGAAAACAATATTGTTTGAAGGAGCACAGATGTATAATAAAATACCAGAAGCAATTAAAGAATGTAGCAGCTCGAATATTTACAAGAAGAAACTTAAAAATTACCTATTAAATTCACCTTAGAAATGTATACCTACTTTACCTACCCGCCAGAGAAATGTAAATATCATTATTATAAGAAAAAAATATTGTATCTCATTTTAAGTGAACAATTCATAGTTCTTATGAGAAATAAAGTTCTTTAAACCTATTTCAGCTTGGGCAAAAATGCTTAGTATGGCCAGATGTCCGATTATTCTACTCTACAGATCGCATTTCTCAACCGATTTTCGTGAAATTTTGTATGTCGATTCTGTTTATTTTTAATGTTTCAAAATGACGAAGATTTTTGGGGTTGGAAATCTATAAAAAAAATATATCAGCTATTTCGAAAAATACGCGGCTCAGCTTACTGAGCGACCAGGATGCGGGCGCAGTCTTATCAAAATTTTAAATCGTTTATTCACTTGGGCCCCAAAGAGGCACTGAAACTTGGTACTCTTCTGCTAGATTCGCGAAATTACAGCCGCGCATTTCTTAATTTTTTTTAACACTACAGGAATTATATTAACCTAGGTATATCTACATTATGTAGTCGCCAGAAAGCGCTTCTGCAGTTTACCTCTATGCATCCTTGTCATTATACTTAACTATATATATATATATCGTAACCTAACCTATATATACCTATATATATCGGTGGTGCGGCCAGTGTGACGCAGCCATAAATACGCTTGAGTTTTATTAGTTGAGGCATATTAGTCATGCTGATTATACCTTTAGTGCTAGTAAAACGGTGTTCTACATAATATTCATGAAAATACGAAGTGCTTCATGTTATGGTGTTCAGGCACGTTCTTTAAAGGATCTTGAGGTCTATGTTATGGCTAGATATCGATGTTATGTTAGGTTACGATAGCTGTCAGTAGGTTCCTCCATGGGCGCAGTGGTTAGGTTTGCATCTAGGCTTACCGCCGGCAAGATAGTGACTGCTATCGCGACCCTATCTTGCCCCACCTCGGCGAGGGACTGTCTAGGGGGGGTTTTTAGTAGATTCGGGCCACACACACACACACACCTTTCTTTCACCCATGAGAAGAAAAGCAAGTCCTAGGCATTTCCCCCAACAAATAAAAATGCTGTAGGTACTATAAGGAGATACTATAAGCTCTACAAGCTGTAAGTAGTTACTATTAGGTAGGATTTTTTTATGATACAAAATCGGTCGTGTCATCTTCGAATTTTTGCGAAATTAACACGGAAATTTTTATTTTTAGCTGTTGCTTTAATGAAGTAATCTTTATTTGGAATCTATTGTATAAAATGTTCAGTACACGCCGAGACACCGCGCCGGACGATCTACGCGTGTACTCGAATGATGAATGAGTACCGATTGCTCCGAAACTAGTTTCGCAACAATGTGAGGAACCAACCGTGAATGAAATCGTTACATCCTAAATATGTAATACTTACAAAACTTTTAATCTTACTATAGTATAACCCTATATTATTACATAATATTGACTTAAACTTAAATAATGTAAAAATAAATACTTACCAGGTATCTTACCTGTTAAGAGTTCAAGCGCCGGCCTATTAGAGAAAAATGTACAAAGAAAACACATTATTCACGATTAATTATGTTTAGTTACAGAAATACCCGTTTTATATTTTATTGTTTTTAATAGAATTACAATTAATTGCTTCGTTTTTTAAGAATTCATGTAAAACACGACCTCGGCAAACTATCCGCTTCCTTAACTGAAATGTATGAGAGTCGTGAGCGACTGACGACGAACAGACAGACCGACGCCAGTCTTATTAAGGGCAGTGTACGCTAAACGATATTTTGTTGTCAGATTCTGACTCTAAAAGGTTTTTCTTAAAACTGTGTTAATAGACACTACCCAGAAAGAGTTGCGTTTCAGAAAGATTGGAGGAACAAGATAGAGATGCGTATCCTACACATATTATAAATTTGAAAATTTGTTTATGTGTGTGATGGTTCTGCTTATATTATACGCTTTATAATTATACTAGAGCAGGAAGCAAAAATCAAAGTACGCGCCTCATGACGTTACTCTAACCTTTGCAGTATCGTAATAGATACGCAATAAACGCTCATATATTATACGGTGTAAGAGGGTGAATCGTATAAAGTAAAATCAAACTTTGTTATTCTGGGGATTACAGTCCCCTTAAGGAACTGTGCGCACGCGCCAGCAATATACAACTTCACATTGGTAAGGCACAATTTATATAAACAAGAAGGTAGGGCGCTCATAAACAAGACATAGCCTGTAGGACTGAGAGATAAAGTAACTAGTGAGGGAAATAGACTCCAAGAAATATGGTAACGAAGTCGCGGGCCGTATCGGTACCAGCCAAGTACCTAACCTACCTAACTAGTAGCTGATCTTATGATCTGTTGAGAACAAAAATATATAATTTATTTTAGTTGCAACTGATCTTAAGATCAGATGGGAATAACAGTTATGATCGGTTAATGTGAACATCTGTTGGGAAGTACCCATTCAAAATGGGTTGAAATCCTTCCTACTAATATTAAAATTCTAAAGTTTGTGTGTAAGTATGTTTGTTCCCTCTTCAAGCTGTAACGGCTGAACGGATTTGGATGAAATTTGGAATGTGCATAGATTATACCTAGGCACACATAGGCTACTTTTAAACTTGATAATTGCGGGCGAAGCCGCGGAGCACGACTAATATTTAATATAAATGATCAAAACGCATGTTAATAATCTTTTGGCAAACATGTTCCAACGTCGACCGTATGGTCATTTAATATCAGATGAGAAGTAGTCTAATGTTCGCCTATCTTGAATTAAAAAAAGGTTGCGAAATTTGCTACAATGCGTAGTCAGTTTGTAATTTTATGAAAAGCTATGAATTTTTAACCGACTTCAAAAAAGGAGGAGGTTTTTAATTGAACTGTATTATTTTATTTGTGTTACCGCTAAACTTTTATCAGGGTAAACCAATATTGATGATATTTTTTTTATTTGAGAGCTGGTGCTTTCCATGTGGATTTAAATTTGATCAAGATCTGACCAGTAGTTTTTGGTATCCTCAATCGTATTTAACATATTTAATGTGAACGAAAGTTCCGAAGATAAAGCGATATAGTAGGTTTTCTAGTAAAGAGCAGTGTCGGATTCGGATCGGACAAAATGCGCAAGCCTTACGAAAATTAAAACCCCGTTATTCATTAAACTCGCTTAATCTCTTTAACTTTAAATGTCTTTGACGGTTCCTTAGCAGGCATACAAAATGTGTTTCATAACTTATTAAGATAAAATCTAGAATTTTGATCTAATTCTTTCATTTTATCTTTAATTTCGTGACTTAGCTCAACTTAATTACGACTGTGTCAACTTGAATGTCAAAGATCCGGTGTTGCTTAATAATGAGGCAGCAGATATCAGGTGATCTTTAGATGGTGTAAGCGACAGTAATGATATCATCTCAGTTCTCGTTATTGACGCTGTTTGTGAAGAAACTGGCAATTAAACTGTAGATTACTCTGGAATTAAGTTCTTCTGTCTTTCTACCAACTCTACAAAAAGGAGGAGGTACTCAAGTCGAGTGTACTTTTTTTTTATGTGTGTTACCTAATAACTTCTTTCCACGCGTGAACCGATTTTGTTTTTTTTTTGTTTTAAAGATGTTGCTTTCCAATTGGTACCATTTAAGTTTGATCAAGATCTGATCAGTAGTTCTTGAAATATCGTCAATAATGCGTGTTTAGTACATCTAATCTGATCAAAGTTCCGAAGATAAAGCTGTGAAGTCGGTTTTTTAAAGCTTTGCTTGCGTTTAATTATATTTATACGTGACAGTCTTTCATAATTTTACTTCATAAATGGAGGAGGTTCTTAGTTCGACTGTTTTTTTTTAACCTCATAACTTTTTTCTATGTGTACCGATTTTGATCATTATTCTTCGTATTTGAAAGATGGTGCTTCCCGTGTGGTCCCATTAAGATTTTATCAACATCTGACAAGCAGTTTTTGAGTTATCCTCAATAATGCGTATTTAATTCATTTAACCTGATCAAGGGTTCCGAAAATAAAGCAGTGAAGTTGGGTTTTTTAAGCTTTGCTTGCGTTTAAATTAATTCCATTACCTTTCTAGGAATATAAATAAAAAATTAAGTCTGACCGAATTGCCGATATAACTATGAAATAATCTGTGGACATGTAAGGTGTTACAGTTGCAAGGTGCAAATTGGGAGTAATTGCGCGTAACACTTTACCTTATAATTGCAATGCTCCAGTGGTAACACCGCTAATTCTACTAATGAGCAAATTGTAATGAAACGCATGTATTCTCTACAAGGGCGTTAATGTTTATTTAACAGTTTTAGTGTTTTTTTTTTTTTTAATTATCTATCTCACCTGATGGTAAGTGACAATGTGATCGAAGCTGGTAAACACACTAGACTTTTTGTCCGTAATACCTATTATGTTTAGATCAAAATTGCGATTCAGTTTAGCATTATTGTAATATGTTCAAATTGTTACTTTAATCATTATTTATTATGTTTTATATTTATTTTTTTATTAATGACTAAGCAAACGTTAGGGCAGCTCGTAACGACTGGAAAAGAAGAGCCGAAGATCGGGCTCAGTGTCGCGCCTTCGGTGAGGCTTATGTCCAACAGTGGACTGAGATAGGCTGAGTTTGATGATGATGATGATGATGAAGCAAACGTTTGACCATAATCACACCTGATGGAAAGTGAAGATGTAGTCTAAGGTGGAGCACGCTTGCTCGGTAAATACCTATTCACTTTACTTTTGAACACACCCAAATTGTACCTTTCGAGAAATACAGATTCCATTCCATTCCTTTTCTGTTCTATAAATGAACGAAGACGCGAAACGTTTTGTGAGAATAAACGGTATTTCAACCATAAATGGATGACGCGATATTTTTTTTTAAACGCTTTTACACTCACAGCCCCACACTAAGTTCAATGACTTGACCCACAGAAACATTCACATCACACTATTACACAAATCAGAAACACTTTCCCTTGTGGAGAAAACTTGTGTTCCTGCCGGAAATCGAATCCGATACCCTTGTCAGAGATATGCTTACAAGGCTGATGCACACTTAACTTAGCGAACGGGCAGTTAATTTAGTTAGCTAAGTATGAAAAAGCGTACGATAATATAGATTTTGTCATATCTACGGAAAAAAGGTAACATTTACTGGTCAGTCTGAATAATCCATTATTGAATTAGCAAAAGTAGTATTGACGACCCAGTTGGCGCGGTAGGCAAGTCTCGCCGTGGGTCCTGGTTTCGATTCCCGGCAGGAACACAATTTTTCTTCCAAAGAGATTTTGTGCTCCTGGGTGGGGTTGTGTGTGATAACTCATTGTTGCCGGCACCCACGATACAAATCTTTGAACTTAGTGTGGAGGCTGTGAGTGTGAATGCATTGATTAAAAAGATTAAAATAAAAAAAATACAAATGTACTTCAATTTTTACACAAATACAAATGTATTTCAATTCGTTGATTTATTACCTTTTTTTCTTAAAAATACATAATATGTTTAACTTATTAAAGTCGAAATAACATACGTCACATATACTATGAAATGTAATGATTATAATTTATAAGATCGATGTAATGGCAGAAATATTGAAACATAATCTATAGAGTTCAGATTTCTCGCAAACAGTAAACACACATAATGTTCCGTACCCATGGATCCATATTTATGTAAATTGCTAACTTACCTTTAAATCGCTGCCGAGACCCAGATGTCTTCCTATGAACGGAAGGAAAGTTCCCAGATCACGAAGCTATTAAGAACGCTCTAAGCAATTTACCAGAAAATATAATTGTCTGTCACAATCGAAGCTCAGCTACGACTTCGAATAATTGTTTCCGGACAAACGTGATGCATAAATCGATGGATCGATTCCAGCACGAGATCTTAATACTCCATCTCGATCATAAAATCGATTGTCATATTCCTCTAGCACTACACAACAATAATAGTCGATCCCTTTGACATTTATATCTATACAAAGTCCCATTTCAATATAGTCAGTACTGTCACTCGCATTATATGTCATTACTTTACGATCTATCTGATTATTGAACAAGCGAAGCGTTTCCAAGTTGACTTGGGTGGTTCAGCACTTTGTCCGTCCGTCTGTCCGTCAGAAGCATCTAGCGTCTAAACCATACAAGCAAATAACTTCAAATTCTCAGAGAATATATGTTAGATGAGAGTATATGTAAAGCTATGGCCCAAAGCCAGAAATGGCAATTAAAATGAAATAAATGAAAATATTAAGGGGGCACCCATACAAGTGGCTAACAATCTTTTTTTCTACCCTTGTGAGGTATCGTTGGAAAGAGCTTAAAAAGTAGAGTACGAAACCGTTTTTAACAAAAACCTATTTTAGAAACTAACAATATGGTAGGAAACCAGACACTGTTTAGACCTACTTTGTTCCGGGGTCTACCTCATAACGACTAGTTTAAAACGTTTTAAATCTTTATTGCTTTAAAGATCTTCATTTGCGTTGAATTTCTAATTAAATACAAGAAAATCACCGTTTGATTTCTTAATACGTTTTTCCTTCGTGTTACTGCTAAATTTTGCCGTGTTCTCGTAAATCTCGACTTTCACTTTGCAGCGTTGGACATGTACAAGCTGTTACTGTAATTGATTGAGGCAATATAATGTCAATCAAACTAACGTTTTGCATTATTTAGTTGGAACTGTCCATTTGGCGTTATAGACTGACATAGATTGCACTCGTAAACTCGTTGTTGGTTTTCTAGATGGGTGGGTGCCTAGAATGTGATCTTTATTCTTCTTTCTTATTTCGCAATATTGATCTGATTTTACTTCAATCGTCTTCTGTAATTTTTAACCGACTTCAAAAAAGGAAGTTTTCAATTCTACTGTATTTTTTTATGTGTACATCATAACTTTAGATTTTGATGATTTGGTTTTTATTTGAAAGCTGATGGTGCTTCCCATGTGGATCCCATTCAAATTTGATCAAGATCTGACCAGTAGTTTTTGAGCAATCCTCAAGAATGCGTATTTTATTTAATTCATTTAATCTGATCAAGGGTTCCGAAGAAAAAGAGAAGTAGGCTTTTTCAAGCTTTGCTTGCGTTTAAATTATGTATGAACTTATTATTTTCTAGCCTAGTATGATTTATTTTTGCTTGTTTTGGCACGTGGTTGGTATAACGATCAACAGAATAATGTTTCCTTCATCTAATCATTTAGTGTAAGTACATTTAAAGCAACTGTTATTTTATAAACTTACCGTATTATCATATAAGTATGTTTAGGATTTGATAAAAACTCACGCACTTTTTGAACTATTAAATTAAAATTAAAACGGGAATTAGCGCGACTTACGCGTTGTCGATGTCTAAATGAACAATTGTTCCGGCTTCATTCGGAACCCTTCGTCAGGATGAGTACGGAGCGCCGTCGCGTCCCACCATAAGTCACGCTAATTCCCGTTCTATTTTTAATTTTATATGTTTTAAATTATTCCATTGTTACTACATCGACTTGGAAGGAACATTTGCTATGATAATCATATTCATATCTCAACTGCTCATTCTTATTAACATGTTATATTCTGATTGCTGCACAAGTTACAGATCAACTTTCTTATTGTATTTTAAGAGCTCTTACTTTCGTATGTAGATTGCATTTCGGTTCGTGACATCCATATTAAGGCCATTCCAACACGCAGTTGTGGATTCAAGATATTCGCTCTCGCCCTTCATCTTTGTTTCTTTCTGATGATTTCGATTGACCTTTTAACTTCACTTTTATCTCATATGTTTGTTATATCTAACAACATTCATATATTTAAATGATTGAATGCAAACAAAGCTTAAAAAAACTGACTTCACCGCTTTATCTTCGGAACTTTGATCAGATTAGATGTACGAAACACGCATTATTGAAGATATTTCAAGAACTACTGATCAGATCTCGATAAAATAAAAAAAATACAGTCGACTTGAGTCCCTCCTCCTTTTTTGTGAAGTCAGTAGAAAAGTATGTAATTCTACATTGTATTTAACAATTAAGCATAATTGATCGATCGAAGCGAGATCTCTAAGTTGAATTGGCTTGTTCAACAGCTGTCCGTCCGTCTGACCGTCTGTCAGAAGCATCTAGCGTATAAACCATTTACCCAATTAACTTCAAATTCTCAGAGACTATGTAAAACTATGGTCCAAACCCAAAAATTGCAATTAAAATTATATAAATGAAAATATTAAGGGAGCATCCTTACACGTCTGTGAAAAGAAATATTTTTTGTTTTGGCCAAATGTAGGCATGAGATCTCAGTTTGGAGCACGAAAGATTAGTTTAATCACAAACCGCTGTAGAAAGTATACTTATTGAAACTTTCTTGTCGCTGATTGATTAAATGACAATGAATTCACAGCGTAAACCTAAGATAAAGGTACGTGACATTTTCGGTATAGATTCCTTTGGTAGTGTAAGTGAGCACTGAGAAAATAATCCCAATGCGGTTGAAGTCGCTGGCAACGGCTACTAAAACATAATTTCAAGTCGGAATATTGATTATCTCTAATGCTAACACTTGATGTTTATTCAATAGCGTTCTGTTGCGATACATTTGAGTAATGTTATAGTCAATGCATAGGTGTCATTACAAGTTATGGTCATTATAGGCTATAACTAAACAATGTCTCTAGAAAGCTCTGGACCAGTCATATCTACTTTCAACCTTATTTCTTGTTCATTAAGATGTACATTAATCTTTTTGATACCTTCCTCTAGGGTGTGAATGACGTGAACCTTTAATGGATTACCAGCGTCAGTAGCTTCACATCTATACTTATCTATATTGACGCATGTGAACCGATATCGGTTTTATGCAACAACTGTCAGTTTTCAGAAAGGTTGTTAAAGGTCACAATAAGGTGTTCCGAGAGTGGAAAGAAAGTTCACTGGGTTGGGCTTTGGTTTATGAATCTGTCAGAGATATTTCTTAATATGCATCAGTATTCAGTATCATATTTCACATACTGACTAATGATGATGAAGAAAGTTTAAACAACGTATCTGTTTTAAAATCAAACTGTTATAGATTTCATTGAATTTTGTGGGATTGTATAGGAAAGTTAGTTAGTTTGTGAAGTAGCTTTAAAATAACTTAATAACATTTTAAGTCTACTAGAAACGTCGCCTATAATATTCATCTATTTACTTATACTTTACTTCGTTACAAATTTCAGCCAAATCGGTTCAGTACTTTCGGCGTGATGGAATAACTAACATTAACGCTTTTACACTCACAGCTCCACATTAAGTTTGATTTGTGTCGTCAGTGCCGAAAACATTCACATCACACACACAATCACAACCAGAAACACAAATTTTCCTTCGGAAAAAAACTATGACAATCCTAGCTATATTAGTTATTAATGGTGTCCTTTTTTTATTTATTTTTTTATCAGTCATAGGCAAGCACTTGACCACTATCTCACCCAAGGATTTTGTAGCTATAGTAACCGTAGATTTGTTTCCTATCTCGATGATCTCACCTAATGTTTTCAGTGACGATTTGATACTTGCCTCCATTTTATTAAAAAGATATCGAAGCGTACTGACAAACGTGACTCATTTTATATTCACCTCATAGATAAGGTTATGATGAACAATGTTATCTTACGTTATTAAACCCACTTAATAAATACACGATAGAGTTAAAACACGTTAAAACAAACGTATGTCAATTCGTCGTTAATCTAATATCCCATATTCAAGGAAAATGAACCCAGGATGTTTGGAGTCTTGTTATAACTAAAGTGTTTAGTCATTACTATATTATATTGTACTCATTAATAATTTGTATTGTTTATTTTGATATTTATATCAATGGGTATATGTTTTTTTTTTTTAATTATTTCATGACCATGGATGCATAGTCCTTCAGTCGAAATATTAAACAAATATTAACAATTTCTATTCTTCATAATAAAAGTCTTAGTCACAAGTCACAGTCAAAGTCAAGTAGTCAGTCATAGTCAAGTCATGCCCTAGTAAAGTGGTAGAATCTTTACTAGAACTTCTATTGGAGTTTTGGAGCGAAGGCGAAAATCACGTTTTTCAACTTTGTATGACTTGCCTACACTTATGCACGTTCACTAAGTATCAACGGTTAATAATCCACCATTATTACACATTAACACTCGAAGAATCACAGGTTTTGGAAAATTATACAAAATCAACAATGCCATTTTTTCACGTTCGCGGCAAAAAAATTAATGGGTATATGGCGTTTATTAGGTTGCCATGCTTTTTAGAAACGTTTCTGCTGTTATTAAAGAAATTATAAATCATAAGTTTTTTTAATGATTTAGAAGCCATTCTTTAGGTATGTAAGGATGATTTTGGCGATTTTCGACCGCCCATATAGCGGTATATTCTCGAACACTCCTTCGTAAGATCTATTACGTTATTTGAACATCAAAGAAACTACGCGGGATTTTAAAGCTATGAAATAATGTTACTTTGTGTAAAATAATATGATATAGTGTCCGGAATGATTAAAGAATAAAAAAATAATTAAATGCTATTGTTGCTTGAAAATAAAAGAATAATTTTAGCAGCACACTATAAAAAAAAGCAAGATTAGCTGAGTTCGTCGAAATAATAATAAATCCGAAAATTTAAGTGAAAACGTGTATGATTGTTTTGTCTTCACGCTGTAACGGCTGAATTGATTTGAATGAAATTTAAAATGTTCATAGCTTTTACCAAGAATTAACTAATAAGCTACTTTTTAACTTAATTAACGCGGGCGAAGCCGCGGGGCACGGCTAGTATTAAATATATAATCTGAGATTGCAGACTACAAGCATACTGGACAAATTGCTTACGTCTATCTGTTCTAACAGTTGGTAAATCATATCGTTGTCCTTAATTCAGACGTCCCAGATAACGTCGACAGTAGGCACTTCATAACCAGAGTTTATTGGACCACCGATCGATATATTATCACCTGGGACCGACTATCGCGTTGTTATCGACGGATCGTGAGCTGTGGATATCGGTGGATTCGAAATGGCGGGCTTGTTGGTTTTGGATTTTGTTGTTGAATTGTTTACATAAATATATAATTTCTCAAAAAAAAAATGTTTTTTCCTGTATGTGCTTTCCTAGGTTTTTCTTTTTAATTAAAAATAAATCGGACTTTCTACGGGCCAATTGCGTATATTTCCTTAAACTAAACTAAAACTTTATACAGCAAAGAACTAAGTTACCCACAAGACATCGAGCTTATAGGTAACTCAACTCTTTTCCTAGTTCACACTAATATGCAAGCGTGCTCTATCGTCGATCGCATCGTCACTTAACATCAGATGAGATAGTGGTCAAACGCTTGCTTTTAACAGATTAAAAAAAAAACTAAGATTTGTGTGTAACTATTTTCTCTTCACGCTGTAACGGCTGAACGGATTTGGATGGAAGTAGGAATTTGGAGCGTATGATATTTGGATACCTAGGCTACTTTTTCACTTGATAAACGCGGGAAAAGCCGCTGGGCTAGTATTTGTATACATGCATCTGCTGTTTGTGTCACAGATTCGCTTGATTTTTTTATTTTAAAAGCTCGTTTCACTCAAAAATCAAAACTCGCTACCCTCTTTTGCGTCGGCTAAAAAGGCCGGCATTATCAGAGAACAGTTCTTGACTAGGGTATTATGATACCGATCGATATTATTATCTGCTTGTCCTCACTTTATCAGGTTGTTACCGTGTTGATATGGTGAGATGTAAAAAATAAATAATTATGTAGAATTATTAAGAATAGGAGGATGCCTATCGGTATTCTACCGTTTACATTTTAGAAAGATTGCGCATTACACGAGTTAATTCCACCATGCCCGTTTTATCATCTGACAACAAGACAAACTGTCAAATGTCATTCATATATGGTTGACATACCCCCAGTTCGCTCGAAGTGTTTCGCTTCTTCGTTTATCATCCGTAATGCGAAGGAGTGGTACTCATTGCCCTCGTCTTTGTTCCCCGAACGGTATAATCTGGGAGTCTTCAAATCATGGGTGAATAGGTACCTTCTAGGCAAGCATGCTACATCTTCAGCCGCATCATCACTTTCCATCAGATGAGAGTGTGGTCAAATCTTGCCTATCGGGCATAGAAAAAACATTTTTAATAGGTGATATTATAGTTTATCTAGCTTAGCATTGATATTATCAAAATTGCCGTATTTTTACCTGCGACGGAAAAAGTTTAATGTGTTAAGGTTATAAGTTCAACGTGTGTATGTATGTACTCGTGTCTGTCTGTGGTATTGTACTGCACAAACGGCTGGACCGATTTATTTGTTTGAAAGGGACTTGATCTATGGTGTTCTTAGCACTGTTTGGTAAAAACCGGTGCAGCCGGTTTTCGAATAGGGTATTTTCAAAACTTTCATTTTGGCAATTGCAACTTGAGTCAGATTTAAAATCTTTTCTTTTTATTGCTCGATAGGCAAGCATTTGACCACTATCTCACCTGATGGATAGTGATGATGCGGCCGAAGATGTAGCATGCTTGCCTAGATGATACATAATTCACTCTTGACTTGAAGACTCCCAAAAAAAAATACAGTTTTTCATTGCTATATTTAATATTCTACTTGACGGTTATACAATGAAAATGACCGGAAAAGTGAATTGGATTTGTTGCCAGGGGCAAAGTTATTAAGAACAAACCACCAGCTAATATAGCTTATAACTTAGCAAATGGCATCCTTACATGTGTGCGCTGTGCGCGCACTTTTACTGCCAAAATTGGCTATATAAGCCACATCAAAGCATATCATCTTAGCTCAACATAACAGAAGTCGGTCGCCGTAGCCGAAATCGGCATGGATTATATTATTGCTAGCCGTGCCCCGCGGCTTCGCCCGCTATTATCAAGTTAAAAAGTAGCCTATGTGTTAATCCTAGGTATAATCTATGTACATTCCAAATTTCATCTAAATCCGTTCAGCCGTTAAAGCGTGAAGAGGGAACAAACACCTTACACACAAACTTTCGGATTTATAATATTAGTAGGATTATTTTACAGTAAACACTTCAATAAAAACAGTACCGAGATACCTTGACATATAATAGAATAGAATAGAAAATTCTATATTGTACACCAAATACAGTTAGTTACAGGGATAATCTTAAAAAACTAAAGTACAATGGGCGGACTTATCGCTAAAAGCGATCTCTTCCAGCCAACCTTTGGATGGAGAGAGGGATAATTTTATATAATGAGGTCGGTGGTGTAAAAACATACTAATAGACATAAATACAACTTACTTAGATACCTATCTATTTACATTGATACATACTAATAATATACATATAAAAAACGTATACTTCAGTGGTTGAGCATTCATTTGATTTATTTATATTACCCATGTTATTGAAATAGGAGAACGTTATACAACACAACACGTAAACGAAACTACACACTTGATACTCCTAAATTCCTTACTATCAAACGAATATGTTATTTAAGACGGTACACAAATTAATTTTACTGTGAAGTGTGAAAAATCGGACGAGCTATTCCTTTGCCTTATATTAAAAAGAGACAAGCATATAATTTGGAGTCGCATCTCGTTAGTTCGGCTTAGCGATCAATCATAAATACTCGTTTTACTTGAGAACTATACAATTTAAAATAGAAATGGTTTTTGTTTGTTTTGGTATTTTAGTCTTAAAAATGTATGTGTATTATTTATTTTTTATTGACCAAGCGAGAGCCAAGCGTCTACGTTTCTGTTTGGGTAAAAATTAAAAATCCATCTGTAGGCCTCGCTGATCCAATCTACCGGTCACATTTCGTAAAATTTTGTGTGCAGGTTCGATAATTAAATGTTTTTTTTTTTTCCTTGAAAGGGTTGAAACAAACGTAAAAAAACAAAATTCGGCTATTTCACAAAAAAATTGTTAGAAAAAATTTTTCTTAAAAAGTTTTTATGTATTAGGCAAAATATAGGCGCGAGGTTTCAGTTCAAGGCGAAAGGTTACTAATTTATAGGAGAAAGAACGATAAAAGAGTTTCAAAAGACCCAGTTAAAAAATATATATATTTTAAGAAAATTTTCACCGGTCATTTTTCTGGATTCCATTTATTTAGATAGTATCCACATCCTTACTATATATTAATATTATAAATGCGAAAGTAACTCTGTCTGTCTGTCTGTTACGCTTTCACGCCAAAACTACTGAACCGATTTAAATGAAATTTGGTACACAGATAGTCCAGAGCTTGGGAAAGAACATAGGCTTCTTTTTATCCCAGAATTCCCGCGGGTCCGGAACTTACGCGGGTGAAACCGCGGGGCGCAGCTAGTGTATGTATATATTGTCTAAATATTAAAACTATATTTTGTTATTACTGAATACGACCATATCGTAGCAGCTCAAAAAAAAATAACGTTTTAATAGGAACATGATCTCACATGGACATATTCAACTTCAGCAATTGTATCTGATTAATGTTACTATTTGGCCTACAAAGTGCGACATATAAGTACTCAAGAGCATTACTGTATCTAATCTGTGGCATGGACATGAGTCAGTTTTACGGCAGTACAAATTGTGATAACCAACGGGACATCAACGACTTGGGCATTAGATGTTGACGATACATTTCAAAGTAGATTTGGAGGTAGGTCACAGAATAATAATGACAGCAACTACAAAGATAGGTAACGTAAAATACGAGCACAAAAACTTGAAAAAAAAAAGACGTGTGGCACTCGGGGACTGCCGCGGTAAAGCTATTGCATAGCGTTTTTTATCAACTTATCCAATTATAATTATTTATTTATTTTATTTATGCAATATTTTTTTCCTGCCACCTAGAGGCGAGTTGCTGAACTAAAGAGACAAGCGTGATATTTCAAAAAAGTCATTAAAAGTTCTGCTATTCATATCGATGAATAGCAGAACTTTTAATGACTTTTTTGAAATATCGAGATGGCAAAACTAAAAAGTATCACTGCTGTGCCGGTCGGAGTTAGGTTATTTTCGTTACGGAATTTCTGGATTGGGTCTCCACGCTCAAGGCCCGCGATAGAAGCTATGCAATAGCTTAAAAACTACAATCAATAACTTCTAAGGCTAGAGCACTTGAGTTACCTATAAGCTCCAAGCTTTATTTTTTAAAGTATATAACACTAGCTGCGCCCCGCGGTTTCACCCGCGTGGTAATGGAAAATTATGATAATGATGATAGAAAGTATTTTATTATGTCGTCAATTTTTCAATGTTTTTATATTATTCTGCTATTCAGGACGGAGACAAATCCAACAAATTAAAAATCATGAAAACAATTTATGTAATGTATGTAAATTGGAACTAAGTATTTTTTATGATAATCTCACTTATAGGTATTATAAACGCTATAGTTTGTAAGGATAGATAGATAAGATCTTACATTCTAAATATGCACGCCCCTCCATAAACATTTTTATACATTAGACACTCGATCGTTTGACAAAGGAGATGTTTCAAAATTGAAGGAGCCTGGGCCAGCACCATATAGCTATACTATATAGTAGGTAACCGTTTTTTAATGTTTATTTTCTTTACTTATATTTCGCTTTAATGTACATTAAAAATATCTTGGTACATTGATAGCAACACAACACAATTACAAATGGCGGATTGCGACAATATTGAACTGTCATTTTGACGTGTCATTGATCATTTATTGTAAACAACATATCAATTCTAAAATATTTGGGTTTTGTTATAATTATAATAGGATTATACAATATGTTACTCGATTGAAACTCGGAACAGAGTGACATTCAGTATCTTCTTGCCATGACTGCCCCAAAAATAGGGTTGCATTGGGTTATTTAAAAATAATAATTTTAAGGGTACAGCTGTAATCTTCCGCAGATTAATTTATATGTATTTTTAAGAAAATGCTATATTTTTTCCCTATTTTCTATGTATGGTACATAGTGCTGGCCCAAAATGAGACATCTCCTTTGGAGGAGGGGCGTGCACATTAAGAATGAAAGATATTCTACGGATGTATACGATGATTGATGGTAATGCAAAAGTTTGGGAGTCTTCAAGTCAAGAGTGAATAGGAATCTTCTAGACAAACATGTCACATCTTCGGCCGCATCATCACTTTCCATCGGGTGAAATGTTGGTTAATGTTATTATTATAATTATAATAAAATAAAAACCCTGCCTCTTTATAAGTAACAACCACAAATATTTAAGCTGTCGTGAAATTATTGTAAGTAACTGTTAATTTAAGTAGCCTACCGATGTAACAATAAAAATAAAAGTGAAGTATCTTCTTATACGTGTCTCCTAACCACAAAAATAAACCTGCCAATACCTATTTATTACAGTATATAGGTACAGTGAGTTTTTAACAAATCGCTAGTGCCTTGAAAATTCACGATACAGACACAACCGTCAACAACGTCTGTCCGTATTCGGGTCGCGCTCGGCAATGAGCGACATCTGACTCTTCCCCTACCCCGCCCGCAGTCGTCCGACCGCCCCCGCGCGCCCGTCCCATTCGCCTGCCACCGGACCATACCATAATATCGCGCACTCAGTTGTTTATCGTCATAACTATTCAGATATTTGTCTAAATGATGTAGTGTAAAAGACAAATTTTATCTACTTAAAATCCCAGATGCGATAAAAGTATTTATTTTTATATAAGGATCTATTTGTTACTACCAAATGTGCCTTAGAAATAAATTATAATTTTTTATTGTATTCTGTTTCACTATTTTGGCGATAGTGGCTTACACATAAAAGATAGATATATGCTGTCGCGGGCTTTTTTGTACGAATATTTAAGATAAACATTTTAATTATACATTATATACGTATAACTTCAACGGTTTCTGCAGCGCACGCCAGAATAGCTCGCAGATGGCAGAGTTTTCTCCTACTTACTTGACACTTATCGTTATATTTTGGATAAATTACATTATATCTTCATAAATTATAGCCTATGTGTTATTCTGATGTGTAAGCTATATTATGGGAAAGTTTCATCAAAATCTATTCAGTAGTTTTTGCGTGAAAGAGTAACAAACATACATCCATACATCCATACATCCATACATCCATACATACATACATTCTTACAAACTTCCGCGTTTATAATATTAGTAGGATATAGTATAGGTAAGAATCAGCTTCAAATTGAACTGCCCGTTGGCTAAGTTGGGTGAGCGTTCGCTTTCTAAGCAGGGGTATCGGGTTCGATTCCCGGCGGGAACACAAGTTTTCTCCAATTTATGTTTCTGGTTCTGGTTGTGATTGTATGTGTGATGTGAATGTTTCCGGCACCCACGACACAAGTCATTGAACTTAGTGTGGGGCTGTGAGTGTGAAAGCGTGAATGTCAATGTTATGTTAAATGTTTAGCCGTATTTGAGATAAACCGGGACATTAATCTTACCTGAATTTAGTTAATATTATCATTAATTCAGCAAATTTAATCAACATTTTATTAATTATTAGACGTAAACTAATTTTAAGAGATAAACTTAATTTTATCATGTAAATATGTAGTTCAATGTCTATATTCTGATTAGATTCATTTGGAACAAACCAGTTGTAAACAATATTATTATTTTTACTAGAACACGTGATAGTGCCGTTAGTTTACGAGGCTCTATTTCTATTTACAACAAGTTTACAAGTGACGCAAAGATGATATCTCTTATTAAACATTACTATAAGTTTATCATGTAACCCGAATGTTACGTTTTCAGAATTGTTACTCCTCATTACAATTGTAAACTTGTTGAGTTTTGAGAATTAGACCCCATACCTCGTAAGGCTCTAAAATCGAGCAACTAAAGTCCATTCATCTAGAGTCGTATCGATTGCGGCAAATCGAATGAAGTCGAAAGCGTTAATCGAATTGCTTAACCCGAATGTAATGTTTTCAAAATTGTAATTCCTCTTTACAATTGTAAACTTATTCAGATTTGAGAATTAGACCCCTCGTACTGCCTCGTACGGTTCTTCGAGCAACTCAAGTCCATACCATCTAAAATCATCGTATGTAGGCTAATTTGTCTACTAAGATTTGCTCCCAATTGCTTCATTGGCGTGCTCGAATTATTCGCTCTTAGCTGCATTATCGATTACGGCAAATCGAATGAAATCGATAAAGCGTTAATCGAATCGTGTTACTTCCGCAGCTGTTTAATCTATTTCAGATTTTCCTTTCTCTAGAATGTTGTTGTTATAAATGTTGTTATTACTAGTCGTTCGTCCTGAACTGGAATCTCGCGCCTTCATTTTGTCTGATAGAAAAAAACCTATTGAAATGAGTTGCTTTTAACTTTTTTTTAATTATAATTATTGTTTGGTATTTATAATTATTTGTTTAATTGAAGATATAACGGCTATTTATATGCAAGTTTCAGCTTTAAAAATAAATATGTGGCAGTTTTTGAGATAGGCCTCGGGACAAATAGAAACAAGTGACTTCGATGTCCTAACAAATAGTTATTTTTCAACTTAGATTTTTAAAAAATACCGGTACTAACTCGCAAAAATCTTTTACAAACCGGTAGAAAAAAAATGTACTTTCGCTTCACTCGATCAATTTAATTCGATCTGAACTCGATCGATATTGTTTATTATTTCAGTTGTATGGTTTAATGTTTGCTGTGTCATTTTGTTTGTTATTATTTAAGAACAAATAATAATATGATGTATAAAAGCAATTATTATTTGGATACTAACAAATTATTGTTGTCAATATCAAATTGTTTTGCCCCCACATTTCAATCAAATGTAACTGTTGCAGCGTGAATAGGAAACACACACATACTTTCAAATTAATAATATAAGTATCATCTTACACCACATCGTTACTTATATTTTTTTATTGCTCGTTAGGCAAGGACACTATCTCATGGAAAGCGATGATGCGGCCGAAGATGTAGCTCGCTTGCCTAGAAGAGGTATCTTCTTCACTCTTGACTAGATGACTTCAAGAAATAATTCATCAGTAGAGATAGTGGTTAGACGCTAGCTATCAGAGATAAATAAGATCCAAATAAATTATTTTAAAACGTTCTAAAATTTTAATAGTATGTTTTAGCTGACTATTTTTGTACTTGTAAATAGGTCAATGGCGTTATGATTAGACAACCAGAAACGTGTTCTGTTACGAACAAATGTATTAATGAGTCACTCATACATCTCGCTGGTGATGTCATACATTTTCGCACATATTGTATGAGATAAAAACGCTTCCTTCATTGTTTGGTATTAAGTTGAACTGTTTTCAACAGACTCCAAAATAGGAGGTTCTCAATTCGACTGTATGTCTTTTTTATATGTATGTATGTTACGCGATATCTCCGCCAATTATGATTCAATTTTATTGATTTTTTTTGTTTGGTAGAGTATAGAGGTGGTTCCATATACATTTTATCGAAATCAGTCAAGCCAAAACTTTCGGTTTTGGCTAATAATCCTTATAAATATGACACAGGGGCACAGCCTGTTACAATCGTTGTATGACAGAGATTAAATAGTGATAACCAAATAACATTCAAAATTCAATGAGTAAAAAAAAAACCCATTCAAAATTGTCAAGCTCATTTCAATATGTTTAATTCCAAAGTAAACACCCAAAACTCCGCCATCAGACCATTGGACCAACACTTGTAAAGTTTTTCGTATGATAATTGCAATCATCAAACCGTGAATGTTTTTGAACAGTGACTTGGCAAGGTCAGTTTTTTGTTTCCTACATTATTTCATGGTGACGTCATTGCAGTTAGGTCATAGATGGACTTTAAAGGTTATGTTGTTAAGACTAATCGAAAATCACTTAGGTAACGCGCTGATGATCTATGAATAGATTATGTCTATGAATAATCAAACTAATTAAATATTTATAATTTATTTTTAATAGCAGCGAAACTTTGCACCCTCTTTAATAGTATTTTTGTAAAATTTAGTACTTACGATTTTAGATCGATATTTTTAGCCTACCTCAAAATATCTTAGGTTCTCAATTCGTCGGAATTGGGTTTTTCAATGTTGGTTCCCTTATTACTCGAAGACGCCTGGATCTATTCGAGTTATTCTATTTTCTACCGACTTCTAATTGGACTGTTTTATTTTGTCTTTTTTTAATGTGTTTAACCTCATTCTTTCCTCGTGAACCGATTTTAAAGATTACTTTTTTGTTTGAAAGTTGGCGCTTTCCCATTGGTCCGATTTAAATTTGGTCTTCCTTGGACCAATTGGAAAGCAACATCATTCAAACAAAAAAAAAATATTTCAAAATCGGTTCAAGTGGAACGAAGTTATGAGGTATATATGATATTACACAAAAAAACAGTCGATTTGAGTACCTCCTCATTTTTTGTGAAGTCGGTAGAAAAACAGACTTAGAAAGTTCCAGAAAAGTGCGACTATTTCGTAACAGCCCCGACACATCCTGGCCTTACCCCTACAGTATAGTAAAGAATACCAATTCTTACCCCTGCCCGAATCTTTGTTGGTTATTCAATACTCTCTCACCGTACATATCATATATATAACTATATGTTAAGTTCTTAACCTGCAAGATAAGCCTAGAACAACTTCATAAAATTAACCAACCGATTCAAAATGATACCTCAATCGTTAATATCGAATGTTCCATCATAAAACCTCCACACATTTGTAAATTTTAGAGCTCAATGTAAGCTGGTCGATCAGCGTATCAGGTAGACGTTGAAACATACAAAATGACTCAATTTGTCTTCCTAGCTGTAAGTGCTTTCATAATTTAGAATCCCTCGCCCACTCCTGCACAGTAGGAAGCTACTAAATCTCTAGAATGGACCAGAGAGATCTAAAGCATTACTGTCTTGTGCTAACACAGTGTTTCCTTAGGAATATAGGCTGTGTTATAGTCATCCTTAAGACAATATACAAATGTATTGGTGTCAAAAGTCGGACGAGCTATTTACTCGCTTTACATTAGAGAGAGATAAACATATAGATCAGAGACACGTCTTATTATTTCGGTTAAGCAATAAATCTTAAAATCTAGTTTTGCGTGAGAACTAAATAATTTAAAATAAAAATGCTTTCTATTTATTTAGGTACTTTATTTATCTAAATAATTTAGAATAATTTAAATTTGTATCATTTATAGAATAAGAGAATTAACGTAATTACTGTTTCAAAATACCTAAGTTTGAAAAATAATTGTGTTAAGATAACTTTTACCAATCATATTTCAGAATTCTATTTATTTAGATAAAACCCTTAATAAGTTAATTATATTATAAAGCATAATGGAAATATTATCTTTATTACTACTGAATACTACGACTACTATTTTGTCTGTGTTACTAATTTGAAACTACGGGCAAATTGCCTATATTTCCTAAAAACTATATACAGCAAAGACATAAGTTACCTACAAGACATCAAGCTTATAGGTAACTCAAATGCTCAAGCCCACTACCAGCGTTCCCATCATGCTGGCGGCATTGCCACAACTACTTTGCAACTCAAAAAATGTACATAGCACCTTAACAGAATCGAGACAATCAAAAGTAATGTGTACTAAATCTGTGTAATAGGGACAGGTCAGGTTGATTAAGGGTAGGATTAAGGATGTGAAGCAAAATTTGATCAAATTGGGTTCATTGAAACAGATATACAGCTCACCTTTAATATAATAGCAAAAGTTTGTGAAAGTGTTTGAAAAGAGAGCTTTTTGACAAGGGACTTGGATGACATTATTATTATTAATAAACGTGAAAGCCATTAATGACAACTTTTTACCCTAATTAGCATAGGTTCATATTACCGGCATGAGCGCAATCTACCCTTCACAACCCTTCGATAGGGACATTTAAATTTGTGTTTCTAGTTCTGAATGTGTGTGATGTAAAATGTTTCCGGCACCCGTGATACAAGTCTTTAAACGTAGTGTGGGGCTGTGCACGTGAATGCTTTCAATGCGTTGGCATCGAAATTTGACAACCCTACAGATATTTTACTTGCTGCATCGGACACTTTAATACAAAAAGTAGTCGTTTCTGTCAAATTAATGTTAACTAACCTCCCACACAGACAGTCTTTAATTAAAAAAACGTTACCAGCTTCTTTATTAATATAAGCACTTGTAGCTTGTTTGACTTATTAATTAACTCGTGTGTAGGTACAGAAAGTAACGGTTTTAACAAATCATGATGATGTAAAAGCTAAACATTAACAAGAAGAAGTTAAGAAAACATTCGTTGATATATTCGATTTACGTATAAAGACGTTAGTTTCTAATGATATTGAAGTATCTGTGGAGATCAAAATAAATATTAATGAAGCAAAAATTCATTCTCAAGCATCGTGAACGGGTTTGGATCTATTTGTGATGCTAATGCGGCGTGACACATTGGTCTCACTTTCGTTACGAGGTTTATTTTTAATCGAGCATCTGTGACTATTCTTATGTTCTATACATTTATTAATGATATGTTACGTAATAAGGATACAATTTGGTCAGATAAGATACGATAAGATTTTGAGTAAACTGAATCTTTAAAAATGCGTGCTCGAATTGTTTCTAGAAAGATTATTTTAAGGTTCATATATGATGTATGTATGGCATATTGATTAGTAAGTATATCTAATATGACACATGTAGATTCAAAAATAGTGTAAACTATTACATTGTACGTAGGCATATAAATGTTAACTCAAGCAAAGCTTAAAAATCCGACTTCACCGCTTTATCTTTGGAACCCTTGATCAGATTAAATGAATTAATTACGCATTATTGACAATAACTCAAAAACCAATAGGGTCTATAATCTATATCTTGACCAAATGCTTCCCATGACTTCTAATGTAACCTAACCACATGGGAAGCACCAGCTTTCAAATAAAAGAATCATCAAAATCGGTTCACCTAGAAATACGTTCTGAGGTAACACACAATAAAAAAATAGTCTAATTGGGAACCTACTTCTTTTTTGAAGTCGGTTAAAAATGGGCTTAAAATTCAAAACAATAAAATATGCAGCCAAGATATCCTGCAGCAAACCTGACTCACGAACACACCACCATCCATCAACTCCAAATGTTGCAATCCACCATTAATATGAAGGATGCTCGTTTCAATATCTTGCCTAACTTCACCACAAAACACATAAACATCAACACCAATCAGTTCCAGACGATGAATGAGTAAGCCCACGCGTGGGACGTGGGATACTACGATTGTCGAAATCGTAAACGCATTAGCCATAAATGTGGGCACAGTGGACTGTTGATTGAA
Organism: Lomographa bimaculata; assembly: GCA_948107665.1. Lineage (NCBI taxonomy): Eukaryota > Metazoa > Arthropoda > Insecta > Lepidoptera > Geometridae > Lomographa > Lomographa bimaculata. Next base: position 5,838,814 of record OX403604.1, on the reverse strand, counting down.
TCTAATTTTATTCCAGAGGTGAACAACCTGTATAATGATCTGAATTTTAGATGCCTCATTGCGGAATTGCGTGGGTGGTTTGTTATTGTCTCTACGTAGTACACCTTCCTTTATGGCTCGGTTGTCTAGTTCTTTACGGTTTGTGGTCCAAATGGAGAGAAATTGTATTCCAGAATGTTTAGAGTCACAATGGTTGTCTCTAGGAACAAATTTCGGACTCGCATGAACTTGGCATTTATCGTTGTTGCATGGTCCCATTTCTATGAATAAATCAACAAATCATTCATATTGTTATTAATAACCAGTAACAGGATGTTTTTGACTGTGAAGTCTCCCAATTGTATATTCTTCAATTTACAGCACCTGACCTTTCGCAACTATAAGAAGTATCCCATCGAAAGAATAACGAAGTCTATAACAAGTCGAATGCTCGTGGTTTCAAGTGTATCTAAAAATATATTATCACTGCTTCACAAAATTAACAAAAGTAACTTTGATTGCAGGTATAATAATAAATGTGTTGCAACGAATAACTCAAATGGTATTAGCTTCTAGCCAACATCCAAGGTCCGTGTGATCTCAATAGTCCGACAATCCAGTCCGAGTGTTACTCAGACCTCAGTACTGTAATTACTATAATTCAACTCTTTGTTCGTCTGTCAGTCATAACCCAATCGTCATTTCCTTCGCTGCGCTATGCGAAGGTTGGAAACAAAAGTTAATCTTTGTGTAATGCTGTTTTATTGCCGGTGTAAGTCAAATGCAGTAGTCTAATATCGTACTTTTAATTGTCTTTACCAGAATTCTGCAGTTATTAGCATTTGCAGCTCTGAATCAACTATAGGTTTTATATATTGCATCTTTCGACGTTTCCTCACGTTTGTAAAGTTGTTAAACATTTTTTTCCACCCATCAATTTTGCAATTTACTGATGTTGTCAGTCGCAATACACATAATTGCTAGTTGTATAACATTTTCTGCGGTCAGACTGTGTTTTGCATTTCAAATCAACGCAGACTTAGCTATTCCTTGATGATCACTGTCATTTATAAATTGACAGCTCCGCCTTCACCAGGTTCTTCAAATTGATTAGCTTTATTGTTGATCCATGATTAATCATATGTCCGCGTTACGCGTGTGGTAGGTCAGGCAGGTATTATTCTTACGTCATGTTACTAAACAATCGTGACTTATTAGCATTACTTTGTTAGTTCTTTAATTAAATGTAACTCAAAAAGCTTTTCTTATATCAATTTGTTCCGCAATAAATGTTAATATAATTGCCTCTTGTTACAAAATGAGTTTCCGAACTTTAGGTAGCTAAATGTGAGTAGCATTTACAAGAGTTCAACGCTCTTCAAGTTTATGCATTTGTGCAACTGTTTGCATATAAATCTACCGTACAGTAACAACATCATTCAAATACAAAGCTCTATTGAGAGCTTTTCATACCGCATTGTTTGAACTTAGCATTCCAAAATCCGATACTTGCGCAAGAGTTCGAGAACAATACAATGTCAAGCGTACATTTCTGCTTCGTTTAGAAAAGAATTGTTAATAAAGGGACCAAACAGTTTTAACTCGACTATGGAAACCGTTCAATCATACACGTACTTGAATTTGAAGTGTTGGTAAGGGTTCTTGAACTGGTACACAGAGGTCAAAAGTATTTATTTTGTGAACGTCGACATTATAATTATGCTTTATGTTTTTTGTTACAGGTAATTCTCGCGAATTCTGCAAACTGCGATTTACACGGAGGTTTGAGTATTTAAGTATGCTTTCCAGTTATACTAATGATTATTGACAGTTGACGTTTCAAATATTTGATGGATTTTTTTTTCATTTAATTTTGGCTTCGCAATCTTGTGCATTTAGCCAGTGTCAAGTAAAAATATATTTCAAGTGTATTTCATATTAAAAGTCCTAGTCACAGTCAAAGTCAAGTAAAAGAGTCAAGGTCCAGTCATGGTAAAGTCATGCCCTAGTTTAGTGGTAGAATCTTATTGGAGTTTTGGAGCGAAGGCGAAAATCACGTTTTTCTACTTTGTATGCCTACACTTATGCACGTTTACTAAGTTTGAATGGTTAATAATCCACAATTATTACGCATACTTAATATATATTACGAAGAATCACAGGTTTTGGAAAATTTTACAAAATCAACAACGCCATTTTTTCACTTTCGTGGCAAAACTCCATTTGATGGTTTTTCCTTTCCTTATGTTTACTGTTACCATCAAGATAAAATCCTTGACTGTTGCATGACCAAAATTTTGTTTTTCAATAGCCCCATTCTTCATCTTGATACGTAAGCATTTGGCATTCTAATATCGTCCTTAGTTAAAATGATATCATCAATTACTGGTTTAATAGCAGTAACTTGTCCTATTTAGCTAATATAATCATTCTATGCTGATTTATTTCAGTCTTAACACAAAATATGGGACAACCGTGCACAATAAGCTATGCGTAATTTATTATAGGCGAAGCCTGCAGCTATAAACGTTATCAGATTAAGAGAACATTACACCTAGTAGGTCACCTACAATGGCTACCTACAGTTTCTTTGGAATTATGTCTCAACTCTCAATACACTTGCAATATGTGTATGTAATAAAGTTTCGTGTGGCCCTGCAATGATAGTACATCTCTCTCTTTCAGCCATAAGTAGTCTTACTAATATTATTCTGTTGCGTTATTCGGCTTTTCAGCAAAGGGTACTCGGTTCTTTGTTTACGGAGTTTCAGGTTTCAGAACCTGTGGTCCGAGAGAGGTACATTATTTATCTCCTTCCTTGGGAATTTTATCTCCAATTAATATACGCATCCTCTAGAGTCTAGAGAATCAAGTTACTCCGTACCAAACCTATCATAAACGTTATAAAAACTTTGTTATAATAAGCTCTTTCTAAAATATCATTGTTTGTTCTCATCTAGTCAAAACAGATGAACAAATTAAAGCTTAGATCATCTGCATCATATTTGATTGTTACTTCTTACGTAGCGTCGTTAGCTAATGGTATTCAATCAACGAAATGTATTGTACATTCACTATTGTCTCGCTAACAATTTTCCTTCAAAAGTTTAAAATTATTACGTAAACAATGACATAACGATTCTTAGACAATGGCAATGTCAATAATCTCATACAGATGATGCCTTTCTCCAGAGAGAGTTACGGATCTAGTATAAGTATCTATGTGTACGCACATATGCACCAATGAAGTGAAACTATGCAGTAGTCTACTCTAGTCTTTACTATAGTAGTCTATAATATAATAGATACTATATCGTATACAAAGTATTACAAAGTAGATCGCTTGCTTATTTAAACGACCATGTGCACTTTAATAACTATATTAATATTGTAAACAGCAGGAGTTTATTTATTATACCCCTTTAAATTTACCGACTCGTTCTAAGCATATTATATGCATATAACAAGCTCTGAATTTATTTTTTACGTCTACTAGTTACTAAAAGCAGAAGATAAGAAATACGCTTGGCTTAATCTACACAAGTCTGGACTACACACTACATTAGTTAAATTTATTATTACTTTCTTCACCGATTTTCTTTCTTGTTTATCTAAACCCTTTGGTGGAAGAACAAAACTGTCTTAAAAACTTAAAAATCAATCAATCAGAATTGTTTATTCACACGGGCCCTATATATGCACTCGTTTAAATCAATGTCTCTAATTGCCAAATTCTCAAATTTACAGCCATCTCGAGAAGAGACCAACTCCAAACGTATGGTTGTTATCATGTTTAATTGATTTAACAATAATATAATATTCTGAACCACGTATCTTTATACAATTTTCTTTAATTTAAAACTATCCAGCTCTTATGGCATAAACACAAACCTACACTGCAAAAGTGAAAATGTAACTTTGTGCAGTAATCACACAATACCAGCAAGCAAATCACAGTAATATAACTAATGACCAGACCTCCTATATACGCAATTTGTAACCGGCAAAATTACCAACATGGATACCACTCATGGTTACTACCTAAATAGAAATGGAGGCGATTTCTAGAGTTAAAGCAAACTTGGATCTTTTGATCTTAAATTTGAGGCTGAGCATTAAAGTTGATACAATTTTAAAGGTTTTTAGCAGAGTTCGCCTGGGGCAGTACCAAACCTTGCCCAGTTATTCCACCACGTAGCAGTAGTGTGCAAATATGATTGAATTTCGGGTTGAAGGGTAATATTTACATACATACTCGTACATACATATAGTCACGCCTCTTTCCCATTGGGGTAGGCAGAGTCCACTTCTTTCCACCTGCTACGATCCAGACACATCTTTTTCTTCTCCTACATTCATTGGTCTTTTCATTCATGCTCGTTGGTTGCGGGTACATTTGACCTGTCCTTTTCTCAAGACGTTTTCGATCTGGTCAAGATACTTTCGCCTAAATCGACCCTTACCAACTTGGCCATTTACACTCGCCTTATAAATTTGCTTCGTCAATCTACTGTCGTCCATCCTTTCTACAAATCCAAACCATCTAAGCATCCCTTTCTCTTTCTTTGTCACTACGTCTTCTACCACGCCGTAATCTTCCGGGTAATATTTCCAGTGAAATTATAGAAGATATTTAACATCTCGTACCTCAGGGTGACCAGCGCAGCTCTTTGTCGCGAAAGATTTCGAAGTTATAAAGAAAATGCTTTGTGCTCACTCACTGAACTGTAATGAGTAGACGAGACGCTAAGTAGAAAGCAGTAAGGTCTTCAACAATATCGTTCGAAAGATATTTTTATTTAACTACGTTTATGTTTTCTCTAATGATATAAAAAAACTTCAGAGTATAACACTCAATCCATGTTAGGATCTGTTTTGTAGTCCAAAACAGATATCGAAATAGAGGTGAACATTCCGTTACCAGCTGTTCCCCGCGACTGCATCCGCCTTTACAATTTGTTTATTAGCGCTCATTTACATTACTAAAGCTACCCTGAAAATTTCACATCTCTATCACCTCTATCTGTGTTGGTTGTCTGTCAGTCAATCAGCTTCATAACGGTTTTATATATTGAGATAATACTGGCTGCGTCATTATACTGCACAGTAATTACGATTGGTAGTGCAAACTACAATAGATTTCCATCTAAGGGCTCAACTAGAGACCATTGCAAAATTATACATTTCATTGGGTTTCTCTCAATCAAAGTCTATACTCATCAGTCAAGAACAGTGAAACTTTTGTCCTTGTCATTAGGTGTGGGGGAACTTTCGTTTGCGATTTCTTTTTATTTAATGATTCTTTTTATGATTCACCTCTTACGTTTGCTACTTAAAGAATTATTCATACTTATGCTTTTTTACGATAATTTCTTATTGTTTTTAATATTTTTAAGACACGACATCGTTACAGTGAGGAAATCATAAAAATATTTGTTATTAATAATTTGCTTGCTAATTTTATTTTTAAAAACTCACGCATATTTTGAACTTCTGAAATTATGAGTGATATACTTTGAAACAAGGCAAATCCCAGTAAATTAAGGGTCTGCAGCAATGGCTACTTGTTTATCCCCTTTTGTCCACGTTCGTAACTGAACTTTCATAACCGTCTCCTAATTATAAGATTTTTTTATTTATGCCACATTCGTCCCGAATTTTCGGCCCACGCCATTAAAAAGTATTTATTCGTCCCGCTCGATAATATTTGTGCGTATTCGTCCCGCATACCAAAATTATTGTAAGTAATTTTTATCATTCTCACCGAAGTTGTCAGGATAACCTTTGACAAAAAAAAATCGAAAAACCATACCATCAAACAGAAGTACCCTGATATCAAGCTTGTGCTGTAACCATAGCAAAATGCTCTGGCACATTGTTTTTTAAAATAAATTTTAAGTGTTTTTTTTTTATTTTTTCATCTTCGGAAAAGTTACAGCTATGTAACAAATCATAACTTATTTAGCAGACAGAGAACCTCTTAAAACTTTTCACAAAAATTAAAATCAGAAATTATTAAAAATAATTGTTTTTTTTTTCAGTATTTTTGTCTTGAAAAACAAATTAGATTAGATTTTATAACTATTCTAAACCCGCCGAATATCATCGACGCAAATGAGACAAAGATCTTTTTACATAACACTGTGTACTATTTTTCTCGCAAAAAAAGAAATAGCACATCCAGCCCTTTGAAATCCTCGATTTACCAATGGCTTACGTAGTAAATTGCACTATAATCGTACCCTACGATACGGGCAGCATTGTGAAACACGTGCGCGAGCGGCGCAAGCGCAGCTGCACGAAGGGTCCAAGTGGCAACCCCGAGTTTGCCGCGAAAGTGATAAAATGGCGTTGCCTATTTTGTATTATTTTCCAAACTTATTCTTCGAGTGTTATTGTAATAATAGCCCTTAAAGGTGGATTTTTAACCGATAAATAATTGTTCGGTAACGTGCAGGGTTGAACATTTTTGTTTTTTAGATTTTTTTACTTAAGTGCTTTGTTGAATTTTAACCAAAAATATTTATTACTTAATTGCTTCATTATTAAATTTTGGTACCTCAATGGATTTTTGCGTATTAGAGCGTAATCGCGTAACTGTATTTCTTAAATCGGCAATATAAAACATGGTATGTACCCTATATGTTAGTTAAGTATATAGTTTTCAAACTCAAATATTTATCAGTTAAACGCAAGCAAAGCCTAAAAAAAACCGACTTCAGCGCTTATATTTTGGTTTTGGCTGGATCGATTTCGATAAAATTTATATATATATATTTTATGACAGATAGGTAAGCATTTGGCCGCTATCTCACCTGATGGAAAGTATCGATGCGGCTGAAGATGAACCATGCCTACCTAGAAGATACCTATTCACTCTAGACTTGAAGACTCGCAGATTATTTCGTTCAGGGTACTAAGACTATGAGATAGCGGACAAATGCTTACCTATCTGTCATAACAAAATATATATATATATTTATCTTCTTCCTTTATATTCTGGACGTTGTTAATCTTCTTAACTGTACTTAGCATGTTCCTAATCTCCGTGAGCTTATGTTTTACACCGAGACACGCGATTAAGCGTTCCACACAAGGACCTGCGTTCATTCATAGTCAAGTGCGTGAATCATTGTCCTAATTTACATATATGTTAATTAACTTGAAGCCTGTCTGGTGTTGCTTAATGTTCCATTGCGAGTTATCTCTTGTTATGCAGTATATTATATTGTCATTACTTATTCCGTATATGTTATTAGTTTATAGCTGTACCACAGCCCTAAATTATTTTGATATATCTCCACCGAAAGGTTGTCTGGAAGAGATCGCTTTAAGCGATAAGGCCGCCCAATATACTAGCTTAAGTTTTGTTTAATTTTTCACATTGTTCATCTTTTTTAACCGACTTCCGAAAAAAGGAGGAGGTACTCAAGTAGACAGTATTTTTTTTTTTGTTTTTTTTTTTTGTGTGTTACCTCATAACTTCGAACATAGAACAACGATGTCCTATTACTTTTCGTTATTCCTATCCATCCAAAGGTTGTCAGGAAAATATCTATTTAAGCGATAAGATCGCCTATTGTTACACTTTTACAAAAATGTACTGTTATTCCTTAAAATCAGTAGTTTTCAAACATAATCAAATAATTCTTGTAATCTTCTTCTAATTCTCTAATATATAATATACTAGCCGTGCCCCGCGGCTTCGCCCGCTATTATCAAGTTAAAAAGTAGCCTATGTGTTAATCCTAGGTATAATCTATGTAAATTCCAAATTTCATCCAAACCCGTTAAAGCGTGAAGAGGGAACAAACATACTTACACACTTACACACAAACTTTCGGATTTATAATATTAGTAGGATAAATATCTCATTGTCATGGTGTTTGTGGTCACGCTCCTCCAAAACGGCTCAACCTTTTTTTATGTATATTTGGTAGGTATGACAAGAGGTCGTAAAGTACTTTTTCACCTCCTACCCCCACCCTCAATTTTTTTATCATGATTTTATTATTTTTGTATGAACAATATCCAAAAAGTATTTAGTATGGTATTAAAGTACCAGGCGACCATAAACGTGAAAGAGGTTTCTCTTTACATGCCATTGCAACACATGCCGGGTACAGCTAGTATAGGTTTTTGCCGCGAAGGTGAAAAAATGGCGTTGTTGATTTTGTGTGATTTTTCAAAACCTATGATTCTTCGAGTGTTAATGTGTAATAATGGTGGATTATTAACCGTTAATACTTAGTAAATGTGCATAAGTGTAGGCAAGTCATACAAAGTTGAAAAACGTGATTTTCGCCTTCGCTCCAAAACTCCAATAGAAGTTCTAGTAAAGTTTCTACCACTTTACTAGGGCATGACTTGACTATGACTGACTACTTGACTTTGACTGTGACTTGTGACTAAGACTTTTATTATGAAGAATAGAAATTGTTAATATTTGTTTAATATTTCGACTGAAGGACTATGCATCCATGGTCATGAAATAATATAAAAAAAAAAACAGCTAGAATACATATTCTTATAATATTCTTACTAGTGTTTAGAAATCTGAGTAGAATAAATAAATATGATTCATCATAATCAAAGTACGCAGAAACTAAGCCGAGGGCATATCAAATCGCGCGATTTCACAACTGATGCTTATTTCGTGAGATTTTGTGGTTTTCTTGCAAAGTTGCTGCAACACAATCACGTTTCCAGAAAAATTAAGGTTTGGTACTTAATTACATAAACGCTTTCACACTCACAGCCCCACACTAAGTTCGATAGCTTATGTCTTAAGGTTGCCTGGTAGATATCGCTATTAGTAATAAGGCCGCCTTTTGTGACACTTTACGTATAAGCTTGTTTGTTTCCTTTGTTTTATCTCATCTTTTAAAATGGATCAATAAAGGATTTTAAGTAGCCTATGTCCTTTACCAAGCTCTAGTCTATCTGTGTACCAAATTTAATCAAAATCGGTTCAGTAGTTTAGGCGTGAAAGGGTAACAGACCGAAAGAGTCACTTTCGCATTTATAATATTAGTAGGGATTATTAACATTTGTCCAGCTGTAGTCATGCAGTTGTAATGTATGCAGGCAATGTTATTTTCTACAAATAATTTTCATGGCTCTATATTAAACGAACAAACGCATTCGCACTCACAGCTCCACACTGAGTTCAAAGACTTGTATTGTGGGTGCTGGAAACATTTACATCATAGACAATCACACCCAGAAGCAAAAGCACATGCCCCTTGGTAAGGAAAATTGTGCTCTTGTCGAGAATCGAACCCACGGCGCAGAAAGAAAATACTTGCCCATTGCGCCAACTGCATTGTCTTTTACATTTTGAGATATATAAGATCAGTGGATAATGATGTAAGTGACGCTCGACGCCCTTCACTCTTTACTTCTGGGCCCTAACCACGTGCTAGAAGAGCTAAGAGTACTCGAAAGAAAGAGAGGTAAATATAAATCTCGGCACACAGCCAGCTGAAATATAACCTTATTGACGAGTAGCAAAAGTTGCTTTTTATTTAAATGTCTCAACGGAGTGAATCTTCTGTACTTCAGTATATGTACTATTCATTATTCTGTGGCATGCTGTTGTTTACGGAGGTTATATCACAGATTACGATCAGCAATTTCACGGTCCTCAGTCACAGTTCATTTAACTTCTGAGGCACTTGCTTCCCACACCTTACGTCATCTGATGAATAGAATAGATAAATTTACCTATAAAGTGCTTATATTTTGAGACGGTCGTCTTGTGACTGTATTTTTAAGGATATATAGGCAATTGGCCCGTAGATAGCTTCCTAATGTGAATATTTAATAACTTATTTGTATATGCAATAGATAAGAAAAAAAAGACGTGTGGCACTCGGGGACTGCCGCGGTATAGCTATTGCATAGCATTTTTTATCAACTTATGCAATTATAATTATTTATTTATTTTATTTATGCAGTATTTTTTTTCCTGCCATCTAGAGGCGAGTTGCTGAACTAAAGAGACAAGCGTGATATTTCAAAAAAGTCATTACAAGTTCTGCTATTCATCGATAGATGGCAAAACTAAAAAGTATCACCGCTATGCCGGTCGGAGTGGGGGGTGTTAGGTTATTTTCGTTACGGAATTTCTGGATTCGGTCTCCACGCTCAAGGCCAGCGATAGAAGCTATGCAATAGCTTAAAAATGTTTTTTTTAAATCATTTTCAATTCTTATTTTGTAGAAGTTTTTTCCATAGAAGTTGTAATGTTTTCCTTTAAATCAAAATTCACCAAACGGGGGAAGGGGGCATTTGACCACCATCTCACCTGATGGAAAGTGAAGATTAAGTAGCTGGCATCGGGCTCGATTCCCGTCCAACTAGTTTTCTTCCACAGGGTATTTGTATTTCTTGTTCTAGACGTGAATGTCTGTGTGAGGACACAAGTCATCGAATTTAGTGAAAGGCTGTGAGTGTGATTATGTTATGATGCCGTTTTTTATTTTTTCTGCGTCAGACGTCCAGCGGCAAGTTGTGTTAACGATATTGTTAGTATTGCGGGTCGAACCTGGACAAGCCTAGCACAGGTCCGAGGTGAATGGCAAAATATGAGAGAGACATAGGCCTCTGTCATACTGCTGGGTATAGACACAGCAGTGGGATCAAAAGTATTGTGGATGATGATGATGATGATGAAGGTGTAACATGTCATATTTATCATTTAAAGTCTAGGCACTGAACTGTAACAGGCAAGCGTGACACTTACCATCAGGCGACTTGCTTACCACAAAAAAAAACAGGTTGCATTCCGGGAGTGCCGGCAGAAGTGAAAACTTGAACATTAACGTTGTAAAGAGCAGGAGCAGGCATACATTTTCGCCGCGCGGTAGAAAGAGAGGGGGATATCTACTCTCCCTCCGTCTTACGAATATTCGATCAGGTCACGTGTCCGCGAGTTTAATATTTTTTACCCATCCCAAAAAAAGTGCATAACGCCGCTAAAGAAGTTTTCACTTCAAAAATAGTTCTTACTCTGTAACATTTTTCATCTAACGCCAATTTGATATCTATCATTACCCGCCACTGCATCATCCAACGTGTGGTATTGATGTCTCGATTGGATAAGATGCAAAAACGTATTTTCACAAACACCTTTTGCGAACCTTGTTACGTCACCTGATGACCTGATGATAGGGTATCTTTCACTGATTGGTCATGCTGTTCCATAGCTCTTAGCAGTTTACGATTTTGCATGGTTGTCTTACCGTACCGCCATCTTGGTTTTTATGTAACCTTATATGTATTTGAATTTTGAATACTAGTCGTTTGCGCCGAACTGAGATCTCGCGCCTACAAAAATGTAGGCGCGAGATCTCAGTTCGGCGCTCTATATGAGATAAAAATCTCATATAGAGAAAATCTTTTGAGTTTAATTACTTATAACTTTTTATTATACAATAATTGTTTGAGTTCTGTATTTTTTGTATATTATATATATTATAAACTCATATACAAAGTACCAAGTAAAGACTAGACCCGTTAAATTATAATTGAAAAGTTTTATAACATCTATTTAATTGCAAAGCAGTTCATAATTATAGCCTTATAAAGTTTCTACGTTCAAATTGTGGGTTGCAACGATGTTTCCCATCATTCTCCTTTGGTTCGTACCTAATTGTATCTTTATGTTATGATATCAGGCTTTCATTGAATAAAATTATCATGCTTACAATGATTTATATGCTTAACTTTTCGTGAATTCTCAGCAAATTATAAAACAAAAAACGAAAACCATAAAAAATGCAACGATATAATTTTATTTTTTATTTTGGCTTCGCCATCTTCGTGCATTTAGTCAGTGTCATGCCCTAGTAATGTGGTAGATGGTTATATTATCTTTGTGTGGTAGAGACTTAACTAGAATTTAAAGCGAATATTACGTTTTTAAACTTTGTACCTATACTCACGTTCACGAACTATTCATAGTTATATAGAGGGAATTATTAGGTATAATTCCCCATTATAACACATTAACACTTGACGGATCACAAGTTTAGAGAAGTAGTACAAAATCAACGACATTTTTCACTTTCGCGCCAAAAACCCTATTTTTTATTTTACTTTCGTGGCAAAACTCATAAAACAATGTTCATCGTCATTACAGACAGATAGATAACTAGTATTTTCTACCGACTTCACAAAAACGGAGGAGGTACTCATGTATTTTTTTTATGTGTATATACCTCATATCTTCGTTCCACGTAAACCGTTTTTGATTTTTTTTTTGTTGAAAGATGTGCTTTCCAATTGGTCCCATTTAAATTTGATCAAGACCTGATCTCTAGTTTTTGAGTTATCGTCAATAATGCGTGTGCAATACATTAAATCTGATCAAGGATCCGAAGATAAAGCGGTGAAGTCGGGTTTTTTAAGCTTTTCTTGCGTTTAATTATTTTAAGCTTTGCTTGCGTTTAATTATACCTACTACACACCTTGCTAATCCGCGATCGCATCGCCACCGCGCTTCCATGATCGTTTCCACCTTACATTGCATGCCCTCTTTACAGCCATACAGCGTATGTCTTAGTTCCGTTTGAGATAACTAGATGGCGTTGGGATCGAGTTAGCTCGCGGTGGCGTTTGTCGCAGAGAAACAGGGGGCCTAGCGTGATCGCGTCAGGTCAAGTTAACTTTGCGCAGAGGCAATATCGTAACCAATGAGGATAATCCGAGGTGCGATTATTGCTAGTTGAAAACTTTACCAATACCCCGCCATGTGGACGTGAAATACCGTCCGCTACGGCAATTTTTGAACGGCCTATTTAGGCCATAACAAATTAGAACAATTATAGGTTTATCTTGTAGAGACTTCGGTAAATTAAAGTATATCTTACTTTCTTCAAAAATGGATTAGGTTGTAATTTTTAAACTTTCGCGATTCGAACACATAGTTTAGGTAATATCTCGGGATTTAATCGCGCTAAAAACTATTTTTATTTACCTCGACGTTTCGGCCAAGTTGCATTGGCCATGGTCTCGAGAAGACTGAGATAAACTATGGATTAGGTTATCAATTGAGAACTTTTTCTTTGGTAAACCGATTTTGATTATTCATTTTTTATTTCAAAGCTGGTCCTTCTTGTGTGGTCCCATTTAAATTTGATCAAGAACAGTAGTTTTTGAGTTATCCTCAATTGTGCGTATTTAATCTGATTAAGGGTTCCGAATGTAAAGTATTATAAAGCGGTGAAGTACAGAACATAATTTAAGCGTAAGCTTTGCTTGCGTTTAATTTATGTTGGGTGAACAATACATATGTAAATTCGTTCTTAATAAATCAGGCCTCTATCAACGACTTAGTTATAAAAAAATTCAAATCGCTTCATTAAGTTAACAAGCTGTCAAAACCGCCACAGATAATGAAAATCAAGAGCACTGCCACAGACATAATGTATTTCAAGAACCTACTACTTACACAGAACTAAGATACAAAGTAGGGCGCGCGAATACCATCTGTCGTCCTGACCTGACACCAATTTCTGACCTGTGCAATGACCAGCTTAAGAATATCATTTATTTCAGCGCTTATATGGCTTCCTAGCGGATTAACAGTAAATTGAGAGTACTAAACAACTTAATACTACTGGGAAATTGCACTCTTGCCGGTTGTACGTCCGTCCTTCCATTTGCGGTGACATAACCTATATTATAACGGTGAATTAGATTGATTTCGCGCTCAGTAAGCTATCTAACCATGCGGCTAGGGTTGCCATGAATAAATCATCAAAAATATTGTAGTTGAACAAGCTGGTTTATAGAAAAACGTAATATGCAGTGCTTGTGATAAAATTACAGAAATTACAACAAAAATTAATGCAAGAATTTCAAATTAATTCGGCAATAAATTCCTTCGATCCATCGTTCTGCTAGTTACATCAGGCAGATGATAGAAAAGAAACGCCATTGTAATTTTTTTTTTATACTGGATAGGCAAGCATTGAGCACTATATCAACCTATGGAAAGTGCAGCCGAAGATATAACCTGCTTGCCTAGAAGATACCTATTTACTCCAAATTATTCTGTATCTAACGGTTTCAATAAAGAAAACGAATAACAATTAAAAAGATATTAATCTAAATTAATCAATTAATTCATAGCCAAACGTGACTTTTAAAAAGATTCACTTATCATTAAAAATCCTTCGGTAACCCTAACAGAGGCTCACAGAATCAATACTATCCGACAGGAAGATAAAGATAGTTAAATTTTAATGGAACTACGTTTGCAGTTTGCTCTAAAACATCTCGTATACGGTATAGGAAGAAAGTCAATTAACTCCTCAGGAATCTGTGAGAGTGACACAAGATTTCTTTCTTTAGAAGGCATCACCTTATGTGAGCAAAGTTGGTTTTTGCTTCAATGTCAGCAAGAGCAGTCGATTCTAGAAAATCATTGACAGCATTCTTTAAATCTTCTACATTGAGGACGTTTACCTTTGAGATGTTGCAATTGCCATCAAAACTGTCGTATCAAATGTAGTAATTGCGGCTCGCTTCCTCAATTTGGTCATAATGTCTTACCATTCCTTAAATTTTAAGGGTTCTGTATACTAACACAATGGGAGCCTGAGCTGTTGCAAAGCGTTGCAATAGGCTTAGTAACAAGGCTTTGTGACAGACATTCTAGGCTAAAATTCTCGTCGTTGTGGAGTGATTGTTTATCATGGTGACTTGAAACTCGACAAATTATTTCGATTTGTCGAGTTTTGTTGCACGCGGTTTCTATTTGAATTAAGCAAAAATGAACCTTATTTCTTAGAAGTTTTGTCAATTTCGTATTGAAACCGTTTGAAACAGAGATAGGTAATTGGGGGTCTGTTAAAGCTGAAACTTAATTCTGACGTAAACCGTTTTCATTTACGAGAGTGTGCGCTGTAATTACACGAGTTAATTCCCCCATGTCTGTTTTATCATCTAACAACAAGACAAACTGTCAAACGTCATCCATACGGTTGACAATACAATACAATTACTCTTTATTGACACCTTAGAAAAATTGGTACATAAAAAATACAAATTTACATGAAAGGCTACAATGGGCGGTCTTATCGCTTAAATCGATCTCTTCCTGACAACCTTTGGATGGACAAGTTCCCCAACGGTACTATCTTGGAGTCTTCAAGTCAAGAGTGAATAGGTATTATCTAAACACGCATGTATCTTCATTACATCTTCGGCCACATATCGGCCGCACACGTGGGTCAGTGGTCAAATGCTTGACTTTCGAACGTTAAAAAAAATTTAAACAGCGGAGCGTTTGGTATTATATTGACGCGGGGCAAATGTGAAGGAAAGCTGATAGTTTAGGATGGCACAAATGTGCCAGTTAAAATAAACTCATATTTTAATGATTGTCGAAGGGCTCATAACTATGCTATGGAACCGAGTACTAAAATAAGATTCTCACTTTGCTATTCTGTTTTGTTTTAAATTCTTTGTCTCTACGCAGAGTGATTTTTCGTTCCGCGGACCTTGAAATTGATTTCTCACGAGGCGGTCTCGTTGGCCGCACATTTGGCTACGCACAATAGGGCTTTTTTGTCGTAACTGCTTATAATTTGGTCCATCTCGTTTGCCGTTGCTCATTATATGGAACAATTTAGACTGATGGCTGGTCTGTGGCAATCTTGACGATACTTAATAAAGCTTGTTCGAAAAATATGCGACTGAAAATGAAACTTGCAAGGCTAGCAGTACCTGTATCTTTTTCAGCTATATTTATTCATCTCAGAAGTAAAACGTTATCTGCATTGGCAGTTTTGTCTTTATCTCTTTATTGAATCGAACTCTGAAACACAGTAACATTTCATAGTAATTATAGTTCATTCATGATATTGTATAATGACTTGTTTCATCTAAAATTTAATTATCTTAGTCAGTTACAGTTCATTCGACTTAGATCTTTCAACATTATAATCTCATTGTGTGACCAGTTTAGTTTTTTGTCGAACTGTTTCATACCAACTCTTCTTACTTGTCTCCAAGAGACTTCTCTACAATGTCGTCTACATCCGGTCTCTTTGATTCACAATCCATCTCGTATGATTAACGAGCACCATTGACCGCAACCATTTGCAGAAAGGCGGGCAACCGCGTGCTTTTCTGGACATTCGGCTATTTCCGAGCGCGCTCGGCTAAATCCGTCGGGACGATGACTCCGCCGGCATGCGTTCACGCCTGGACCTTGACGGGTTATGACAGAATAATAGCATTATTATAGTTTATGCAATATTGCCATGTCAGGAAGCTTGCCGGTGTTTATCGTCAGGTATGTTTCATTTTAATGTGATTGACAATTAATGTTGTAATAAATCAACAGCGACTGGCTTTTCCTTAGAATTTGGGTAGTATTTCTCGTATAGATAATTACTAAGACGTGTATGTGATTTAACGATCCATTCCCTTCTCTGTGATGACAAAGATGAGAATACTCAACATCTCAATTGCGAATATGCGACAAAAAATGATTTTTTGGAGTACTTATATCACTGCTTTGTTCTTTTTAGAGACATTTTCAAATGGATTGACAAAAACCGCTAACTGTTTAGGTAGATTAGTATACTAATCTAATATGTTTCTAATGGTATACAATTTACATTAACTAAGCAACTTGCTCAGTAAGATTCTGATAAAGTTGTTCTCATCAAAGGTATCAAATCAGAAATTACAAGTTCCGCGTAACGAACCGACATCTAGAAAGCGTTACGTCTTGTTAGTCCCTTCTCCTAATTAACAACTGTTAAAACATTGGAAACCTAACAATTATCTTGTCCAATTCTAAATTACCAAGTTACCAGCCACGTCTGGTACAGTGGAATACAGTGTAACAGATTCAAAACTACAGAAGTGATAGATCAAACTAAGGGCCAGAGAAATACTACTCATGGTTTCGCGATTTATATAATTAGTTTAGTTCATTTAAGCTCGCACGTACAATGTAATTTCGTTACAAAAAATTACAAATCATAAGTTTGTTATAGTTTAATTAAGAAAATATAAATGTTGCCAATGAAATCACGGGTTTGATGAATGAAAAAAGCCTTATGGGATTGATAAAGGAAGCCTTATGGAATTAAAGACCAGTCCAACTCGCTTTAGATAGAACGCTTTAAGCAGCAGTTGAAGGATTTAAAGCTTTTTTTAGATCTATAAGTTAAAACTTTTATCGGACACATATATCGGAGATCGGACATGATCTTATTTCTTCAAGCCCGATCTTCCATCGGCTGATGAAATCGACACAATCACGCCATCTTAAAATTCTCCGTTTCGTGCAGCGATTAATTTCTACATTTATTACCCGAACACAAAAAAGGAACTCTTGTCAGCATCTTCACAACACCGAGTTACTTTTCTACAGGCCATTTATAGTGGTTAAATATCTGCTGTATGTAACGTAAAAACATATTTGCTTATGCCAGTTCCTTAAAAGACTTAAAACAAAACAATAGTTAGCTCACGTACTGATCAAAACTACCGACACCTACTCATTATGTTCTTATTATGGTCTTATTCAACAAAGGAACAGCATCTGTGGCGGCTGTCAGAGATAAAACACGTCTCAATACATTGAATCCAGTTCATAACTATTGCAACATAGCAATTATAATTCTGGAACTATCGGCGAGGTTATGAGTAATTGCAGTGATAATATCAATGGTGATTTTGTTTTGGTAGTAGATGTAGTAGTCACCATCGATATAAACGGTGAAATAAAATATCGATAAGAAAATTGTCATATCAACAAGAACCCAATACTTAAATATTCAGCATCAACTGAGCACACTGGAGCATTTGTAGATATTTTAAAAAACTTATAAAACTGCCTAAAAGTTACTGTTGGTAAGCAAAACGTATAAAAAATGGGATGTATGGCGCAAGGTGAGGTTTCTACAAAAACGATCTAATGGAATCGTGACTCCTTGAATGTAACAGCTTCTGACTTGCGCAATATCATTGTCTGTTTTGTCGAATCGTTTATGTGACCCAAAGTGTTTGAAGTGTCGTCAGTTTTTGGTCGTGCCTCTTCATTTTTAATAGGATAAATAAAGTAGACGTTTCTTTTATGGGAATCGTCATGCTTGTCACCTTCATTGCCATAAAGTCTTGCGATGCATTGCGCTCCTCGCTTGCTAATATTAGCCTAGTTATTTTAACCTGAGATAACCTAACTAGCGTTTAAGTTCATGCCTAGCTGCTACACTTCAAATTAAAATTCATTTTAAGGCAAAACAAAAAGTACAAAATATCAATATGAGATCCATTTTTTTTTTTCAATTAATGGGTAACTCGTAACCTCGTTAGCAGCCATGCTAGGATACCCTGTGTTACGGCTACGATTATTTTTCCGAATTTTGGCATGAGTGGGATAAGTATTCTAGCAATTAATTTAATACGCAAATAATACCCTTCAATCTTATAACATTTACTAATAATTCGCTTATATGTAATTGTGTATTTTTATCTAAACAAGATAACTAGAGCGTGACTATGATGTACTTCTGAACTTAAGTCCTCCTTTATCAGTGTATTATTTCTGTATTCTCCTTTTGTCTATTTATTCGATTCCAAATCGAATTTATCATCTGTTTCGTTTCTTTATTATACCACTTACGGCTGTAATCGTGATGGATTCGACATGATTCTCCAATTCTTCGATTTTTATGGGATGATTTTGTAACCAATAGCTACTTCGTGATTCAATCGCTTCTCTAGCAGTAGCATTTCAGACATTTAGAAGGTGTTTATTTAGAATGGAAGCTCCGGCTTATATTTTGTCTAGCAAAAAAACTGGTTTAAATTATCTACCTAGAGATTAAATCCAGTACGCAAATGTTGCAGTAAACTTTTTTATTAATTGCAATATATACCATTGTTAAAATGAACGCTTTAACCGCCATCATATTGTTATTATGTATCTATGTTTGTAGTGATTTACTGGTTTATCCATTAGATAAATAAATTGTTTTAAATTTTGTATTACTATTACGATTTATTTGGTGGACATCAATAAATGTCTAATAACGTTGATGATCCTCTTCATCTATTCTCATAGGACATGGGCCAAAATTTCCTCTGCAGATTAGTGGCGTTGCTTATGTTCTGATTTTGTAAACAGTAGATATTAACACGTCACTAAGAATAACTAAAACCATGATATTACCTACAACCAAATATATGTATATTCTATTTTGGGTATTCAATTCTACCAAAATGTCCTTTCTTACTCATCGCATTCACAAATTGACATATCACGATATCTTCTCTTGAGAATACTAAATGACATCTATCTAGTATTCTTATACAAAGAGCCTTGACATTTAAGACCTTTTGACATTTAGCGTCTAGTAATTGGAGGTATTGAAGGCGTAATGACTAATGACAGTGTTTGAATCTTACCAAGCTAATCTATTGATAGGTGGTCTAATGGGAATATAACTTGGCTTACGTATTAAATTAATTATTAATTTTGTTTTTAAAAACTTAAAGAGTCCAACAAGACCTCATGGTCTTGATTTTGATCCAGTTCAGCTTATATTAATTCAGGCATATACATTAAAAATTTAAATCAGTGTCAGGTTTAATTAATTTATCAGTTTTCAACAATATACTAGCTGTTGATAATTTAACTTGTTAATTAATTGCTTTTTATGAAGTAGCGCGTAATAAGTCTTAAGAAGGCTTGTTATTTCTTCAATTATTATGTTTGTCTTATTTGATTTATTTAAATTTCAAATATGTAAAAGATCATCATCGTTTTAAAAACCCATATTAGTTATACCAACATCTTTCATTGTTACTATTTATTAGATGAAGCTCTGTTTCTTTTTCTTTAAATTATCATCATTATTATCATTAAAATAAACATTCCAAAGTAGATTCCTATTTCTCCATCTTATTTTAAGTTGGAATGTTTTGTTTATAGAATTAAGTCTCCCGTGGCTTTCCAAATTGATATTAACCTTAAAAATGTCATCAATAACTACATTCTACTATTTATCTTCATTTTATTCATAGAATCCCATTCCCGGTAAATATATTGATTATAACTTTCTAATTCTCAAACTGCTCGACACCCTATTCTCGAACAAATTGTATGGAACGATTGGAAATAAACGAGCCAACTAGATTTCGTTCTGTGTAATCTCATCCATCTCATACATGCATCATACATGGTAATTGGAAGATGGGTTACGTTGATTTGATCTTTCTTATTACTGGAGCTGTGTTCTGTACAGACTATCCAAGCAGTACGGATAATGGTAAGAAATAAAGTTTGGTCGTTGAAGACACCTCTTTCCTATTTATGTTCGCCTAGTAAAATTTTCTTGGATTTTGCAATTAGACTAATATGATCTGGAAAATGGTTGCCTGTAAAAGCTTTGTTATGCTCTTCAGTAGTATAATTGATAATAGGCTGTAGCAGGATGGTAGTATAGTTTATTTTATGTCATAAATTGTCTTTTTTTTTTTTTTCATTAAATACATGAAAGTGCTGATATTAAAACCAAATTATAGGTATAGGCAAATTAAATATAAGTTATCTAATAGCTATTATGTATATAATAAGGCATGAAGTAAAATAAATCAAGGTAATTTAGATCTTCTTTTTATCAGAGAATTAAAACGATCTTTTATGTCCGGCAATGTTCCAAACATGCCACTTCCTTTTTGGACAGCGATAATAACAATTTTCATATAATTAAGTGAATAGAAGAAGAAAATATCATCATCATCATACTCAGCCTGCGTCTGTCCACGGTTTTTGTTTTTTTTTAACGCTTTCACACTCTATGACTTGTGTCGTGGGTGCTGGAAACATTTACATATCACACACACAATTACACCCAGAACCAGAAGCACAAATCACCCTTGGGATGGAAAGTTGCTGGAAATCGAACCCAGGACCCACGGCGCAGAGAGCAGGGAGTTGTCCATCGCGTCAATTTGGTCGTCAAAGTAGGTTTTTGGGCATAGGCCTCCCCCAAAGCGCACCATTGAGAATAAGGATAATGCAACAGATTTTTTCTTCAAGTTACAACCTCCTCCTTTGATCTTAATGTTCATTATCTAAAAAAATCATAGTTTCTTTTGTAATTGCTTTTATCTACTTTGAACATCTATAACGTGTTTTGATTTGAACTTATACGATACGTGTTCTTTCCCAATTTACGGAGGTAGTTATTTTGATTGCTATTACTATAATCAAAAAGCAATCGAATGGTATATTATCGCCTTTAGATTAACTACGGTGAGATTGCTGGCATTATGCTTACAACATCATATAGGTATTTGACCTGACTTGATGTAGAGCATATTCTTTGATTGTAAATAGATTTTGTCAGCATTTAGCATTAGCATTTTAATTTCTGAATACATACAGACTACTGTTGCTTTCTTTGTTTATATATCATACTAGCGACCCGCCCTGGATTCGCATGAGCGCAATTTAATAATGATTTCCAACTTTTCCTGAGGATTTTCCAATAAAAATCTTCCATACAAACATTTTTCTGACAATGGTTTTAATAACACCAAAAAAAAATCATACAAGTCGGTCGAACCGTTCTCAAGTGATGACCTTATACATGGGCAATTTTTTTTTAATGTGAATTATAGCCGATTTTTTCAATTACCACTGGGAAAGTTTAAATCAGTAATAAAACGGGCATTCATTAAGAAAGCCTATTATAAAACGACTAGCTTTTTCCCGCGGCTTCGCTCGCATTAAGAAGTATTAATTTAAAATTGACAAAGTTTCATACAAACTTTCATCCCCTATTTTATCCCCTTGGGGGTAGAATTAATCAAAATCCTCTCTTAGCGGATGCCTACGTCATAACATCTACCTGCATGCCAAATTTCAGCCCGATCCGTCCAGTGGTTTGAGCTGTGCGTTGATAGATCACTATGTCACTCAGTCACCTTTGAGTTATATATATATTTAGAAGATTGACTACATGAATGACAAGGATGCATAACATAAGGATGCAAACTGCCTAAGCGCTTAAGTAACAACTAAATATATAGAATATAGATAAACCTAGGTTAAAATAATTATGTATTAGTGTTTAATAATTATTTAAAAATAAATGAATGAAAAAAAATGCGTCGCCGTGTTTCTTGCCAGGTATTCTCGAGATGGCTGTAATTTTGCGAATCTGGCAGTAGAGTCATTAATTTTCACGAGTGCCTCTTTGTAATAAGGTTTTTTACTTATGATCCCTTATCTCTATCAGTAGGTATTATGAGTCTGATTTTAGTGATTCAACCTATCTATTCATTTCTGTCTTCACCTCATTATTTATGTAGATGATGTGTTGATTGCATCATCGAGTTTGCAGGTGCGTGAATGCAACGCGTTCATCTTATAAGAGATTCTTCCATATATATCTTGTTTTTATCTGATTAGTTCTTTTTTAGCTTATCACGCTCGTATTTTTCTTTTACGTTATTGTTATAAACATGCATTTTAATTTTACTAGTTCCACTTCGTTTAAAAGCTTTTAAGGCTTTAGTGTTGACATCGACTGATATTCAAAACAGTTCAGCTTCGAATCTATTTTGTCACTCAGTCATTAAATCTCTTTGTGTTTTTTAATTGATAAGTACTTATTTAGCTTATCACGCTCGTATTTTTCTTTTTTGTTTATGTATAACCCAATGAATTTTGGTTTTCTTAAATTAAGCATTATCTAAAAACTATTGGCATCATAATTATCATCGACTGGTATTATATCTTATATCACTTCGTAACTCATCTTACTTATCTCCTGAGTTATGAAATATATATCTAAGTGTAAGTGAACTTAAATCTGGAATGTTTTCATCAAATAACCAAGCTTTCAAATTTACATGTCAAAAAACAGTATATTAATAGGCCAGCGCGTGCGCAACTACCGGATCACGTTCCGCCCTTTGTTGCTTTATAATATGCTTTTTCTCAATCTCTAAAAAGGTTCTTGCAATCTATTGTTAACATTGATTGGTACGTCTACCGCCTTCCTTTTATTATTGTATAATATCTTTTATCATTGTTGCTAGTAAATCAGTTTTTGTAGCCAGTACCTTCCCTCTTTATCGGCATCGATCTTACGCAACATGGTTATCATTTATCGTATTGGATTCTTGATCTCTCTTATCGTTATTTAGATGGTCTCCTTTATGAACCTTTCCGATGCTTGCATCACTGTTTTGATTAGATAGTAATGCAATGTACGACACCAATATGTCGGTATACGCATTTAGATTAAGCAAAACGAATAAATCTTTTATGGCAAATGCTGTTAGATTTTACAATAGAATTCCTAAAATCGTAACTGAATTACCACTGGGAAAGTTCAAATCTGTAATAAAACGGGCATTAATTAAGAAAGCCTACTATAAAACCACAGACTATATTAATGACAAGGATGCATGGAGGCAAACTGCACAGGCTCTTTCTAGCGACTACCATAATAACACCTAGGTTAAGAAACTTATGTATTAGAGATTAAGAATGTTTAAAAAAAAAAAAAAAAAAATGATTGAACAAAATATGCGCCGCCGAGTTTCTTGCCAGGTTCTTCTCGAGATGGCTGTAATTTTGCGAATCTGGCAATAGATTCATTAACTTTCATGAGTGCCTCTTTGGGGCCCATGTGAATAAACGATTTTGATTTTGATTGATTTTGATTATGCAATTTGATAGGGTTTATCATTGGAGAGAATGTTGGCAAGTCATGTTTCCATTAACAGGATTATTAAGATATCACAAAAGTAAGATGTCGATGTGGTTACGGCGAAGTAAAGTTATGATTTTAACATAGTATGCATGTAAGTATGTTCGTTTGTTCCCTCCCTCACAGCATTAAAACTATCGAACCGATTGTAACGTACCTATATCTTTGAATTGTGTCTCAATTCTACGCTAGTCATAAGCTAGGTTTAAGTTAGAATTGAAAACTATGTATTATATATATAAAAAACAAAGTATACATATAGCTCATGGAAAGCGTTAGGTGACGATGACGCGAGTTCTATGATTTTTACCGACTTCCCAAAAAAGGAGGAGGTACTCAAGACGACTGTATTATTTTTTATGTGTTTTTCCTCATAAATTCTCTCCACGTGAGCTGATTTTGAAAATTTTTTTTAGTATGAAAGATGTTGCTTTCTAATTGGTCCCATTCAAATTTGATCAAGATCTGATCAGTAGTTCTTGAAATATCGTCAATAATGCCTATTCTATGACGAATAATGCGTACTTTGACGATGTTCTCGTTTACCCGACTTCATAAGTTACCTCATAACTTCTTTCGTTGTGAGCCAATTTTGATGTTTCTTTTTTTATTTGAAAGCTGGTGCTTTTTATGTAGTCCCATCTCTAGTTTTTGAGTTATAGTCAATAATGCGTGTTTAATACATTAAATCTGATCAAGGTTCCGATGATAAAGCGGTGAAGTCGATTTTTTTTAGCTTTCCTTGCGTTTAATTATTGTTTAGAAGTGGTAAAAGCATGATTTTAAAAAACTTAAAAGTATTGTTGTTTAAATGTATATTGTATTGTTCCAGGTATTGCAGAAGGACGTGGAATGCCACAGACGGATCGTGAGCTCGGTGGTCCGGATATGCGGCGGCGGTGACGCGGCCGTAGCTTTGGAGCGACGCTGGCTACTGCTGTTCCTGAGGGCTATTGAGTGGCAGTGCCACCTAGAAGCGTGCATTGCCAGGATTGACAACCAGGTTGGTGCTTCTATATTTAGACAAATTTAAACGTGACCAGTGAAAAACTCTCAAACGTCGTCCAGTTAAATGGTTGATATACCCCAGTTCGCTCAAAGCGATTATCTTCTATGTTTATCATCCGTACGTCGAAAAAGTGGAACTCATTAATAATACCTACTAAAAACTTATTGACTAAATTATTACCTCATTTATGTTTATGTTTGCCTAGTACTTTAACAAATGACATATTACGAGTGACATATTCCAAAATGTTTATTTTTGCATAATTGTTTTTTTCGTGATTTAATATTTATTCTGCTTGAACAAAACCATTTTTGACTCCACATGAACAAACAAAAGATTTTATTAAATCGGCTCTGATTAGGAGAACGTTTGTTTTCTCTTCACGCTGTAACAGCTGAACGGATTAGGAGGAAATTAGGAATGCACATAGCTTATACTTAGGACTAACACATAGGCTAGTTTATAACTTAATTAACGCTGGCGAAGCCGGGGGACACGGCTAGTACATATCATAATAATAAATATGTACAGATTACTAAATGTACTTTTTTATTATACCGTTATAATTTTTTTTCTTTGAATATTGGCTTCGCTATCTTGTCCATTTTGCCAGTGTCAAGTATTAATTTAATTCAATTGTATTTCATATAAAAATTCCTAGTCACAAGTCACAGTCAAAGTCAAGTAAAACAGTCAAGGTCCAGTCATAGTCAAGTCATGCCTTAGTAAAGTGGTAGAAACTTTACTAGAACTTCTATTGGAGTTTTGGAGTGAAGGCGTTTTTCAACTTTTTATGATTTGCCTACACTTATGCACGCTTACTAAGTATTAACAGTTAATAATCCACCATTATTACATATTAACGCTCGAAGTATCAAGTTTTATAAAATTATACAAAATCAACAACGCCATTTTTTCACTTTCGCGGCAAAAACCTACCGTTATCATTAAACATAAACATAAACCCAGCGATATTCGTAATTGCTGTAGCACTCTCATTCATATCCGTCAGTTATTCAAACGATGCGTTCCGCCGTAAGAAGTATACCAATCCGGAATAGTCGGTTATTGAATTAGCTTTTCTCTTTCCCACGTCAACTAGTTGAAATTTATTGCGTGTGCGCAACAATGGGCAATCAGCAACCCGCGTGTTTGCAAACAGTCCCAAGTGGCAAATGGGTTAGGACCCCAGAACCCCCTGCTTTTTGTGGTTGGTGATTTCAACCCTCGTTAAGTTAGGGTGTTTTGAGGATTGATTAAATGGTATTAACCTTTACAAAACACTCAGACGAGCGACTTGATCGTCTGAAAAATAAACTAAACTTAAAAACGTATTTACACTTCCAGCCTCACAATAAGTTCAATGAATTGTATCGCGGGTGATGGGAACTTTTACCTCACGTACACAAAGCACAAAATGATTATTATTAATTATTGCTTGCATGTCGCAGTCACGACTGTTGTCTTACGACTAAAAAAAATAAGTTTTAAACAAAAACATAAGCATTATACCTCTATACGAAAATATAATAGTGAAAGTAAATAGTGTGGAACTCAGGAAGGCAAATTGAGCTACAGCCGGGAATCGAACCCTGAACTTGTAGCGTGGGCAAAGATATCAGGAAAATCTGGGTCTTCAAGTCAAGATTGAATAAGGGTCTTTCAGGCAAACGTGCTTCATAGTCGATGACATCGTCACCCAACGGCAGCGGCCAAACGTTTGCCTATCTTGAACAAAACAAAATATATATTTTTTCACTTATATTCAGAATTAAGGTTTTAAATAATAATATAATTTCAATTATTTATTTAATCTCACGGGTCTGTGCCCGGACCTTTGTAAGGCATTAGCGGAGCGGTAGCCAACGCTAAGAGGCCCTTTGGTATAATTACATTTTAATAATAACATATCAGGCGTGTCCAAACATACGACAAACATCTCTTCGTTAGAAGTTGATGCCGTTTTATGCTTGCACACGCCTTAACAATAATTATATATTATTATTAATTTCAATCATTATGGTTCATTTTCGAATTTTGGCTGAAAAAAAATAGAGATAGCTAAAGTTTTTATTTATACTTTTCCTGACATCGTTGTGTACAATGTTTTTATTTACCATCTTTCTCTGATGTTAGTAATGTGCTTCATGTTTGTTGGGGCAGTTGTTTGTGAAGATTAGATACGAAGATAAATTGATAAAATACTCTATAGCATTTGATAAACAATGTCATTTTGTATGTTCAATAAAATTGTATACCACTGGACTTTGTTCGTAGATAGCCTAAACCTTTCAAATATAAAATACTAGACGCGTTTATCAAGTAAAAAAATAGCCTCGCCAATCCAAAATATAAGCTATGTACATTCCAAATTTCATCCTAATCCGTTCAGCCGTTACAGCGTAAAGTGATTACAAACGCATTTATACATTTACTCAGCAACTTTCGGATTTATAATATTAGTGTGATGTTTAGATAAAATATGATATGTAATTGACGACCCAGTTGGCTCAGTGGACAGGTGTCCGCCCTCTGCGCCGTGGGTCCTGAGTTCGATTCCCGGCAGGAGCACAAATGCCTTCCTAAGGGATATTTGTGCTTCTGGTTCTGAGTGTGTGATGTGAATTTTTCCGGCAACCACGATACAAGTCTTTGAACATAGTGTGGGGCTGTGAGAGTGAATGCGTTTGTTTTTGTTTTGTTTAAATAGAACCGTGAATATTCTTCTAATATCTAATATAAGTACGATAAATAAATGAACGCTTTCACACTCACAGCAACACACTAAGGTCGAAAACTTGTGTCTTGGGTATTGGAAACATTCACATCACACACAGAATCACAACCAGAACCAGAAACACATTTTTTTCTCGGGAAGAAAACTGGTGTTCCCGGAAATCGAACCTGATACTTCTACTTTGAAGGCGAACGCGCATCCAACTAAGGCAACGGGCAGTACTTCTATATACTTCTAGTCTACGAGTCAATTGCCTCTGTTTCAAAAACTAAAATAAATGAATATATACGTCAATATATATTGTCCGATAGAAATCGCTGAAAGCGATAAGACCGCCCATTGTACTGCCTTTAAATATTATGCCTTGTAATTAATATTTCTTCGTAGTTATAAGTTTGTATCTTTTTCTTTTTTGGTGTTCAACAAAGAATTTTGTATGATATTGTATTGTATACACACACACTAGCAAAAGAATTAAGTTACCTATAATTACACATTTTACTGAGCATATTTTTATCGTTTACCCCAAATTTTTTACATATTATTCTTACACTAGAGCCATAAATATTTTCTCAATAAAATATTTAATAGAATCTAACCCCTCTTCACTTAACTCTTTTGCGTGACGCATTTAATGCGTCCCTTCGGAAAGTCAAGTAATAACAGAGTAACTAATAGTGTCAATAAAGTAAGGATATGACAATGCCCACATCAACAGTTATTATTGCATCTCACTCGCACAAGTGATTAGCTGCGTATTGGGAATGAGACGCAATGATACCGAACGTTAATCCCAGATTTTTGAAGTTAGAAACTTCTTTAGCGGCGTTGTGCACTTTTATGAGATGGGTAAAAAAAATTAAAAGGAGAGGAAGTAATATCTCCCTCTCTTTCTACCGCATGGCGAAAAATGTTCAAGTTTTTACTTCTGCCGGCACTCCCGGAATGCAAACCGTTGTTTTATTTGCTATCAAGCAAAACAAACAATACATGATACGCATTTGTGCGCGGACACGGGCACCGCTGCACGGGAGGCGACCATGCTCGCATCCGCACACACCGTCCTAGCAAACCAAATGCGTGCAATGTGTCGCAGCTATAATGCCGGTTCTACGACAGCATTAATTCGGCTTCGTGAGAGAAAAAAACAACCGATTTAGTACGATGTGCATCCCGTATGTGGGCAACAAAACAACACAGCTTTAAGCAGACGTCCGATTTAGTACGATGTGCATGCATCCCGTATGTGGGCAACAACACAGCTCAAACCAACGTTAAATCACGTTATTTAAGCTGAGCTAAACAGGCGGGTTAAGAGAAAACTGTCCTTATAAAACTAGGACTATTCGTAGTAGCTATGGTACGTCTGTACTTCTTATGTTTATGTTTACCTAGTACACACATAACCATAAGAAGTGCCGACTTAATTTCAGCTGTATGAATAAAAGCTATTTCTCTTATAAGGCTTTATTAGGTGACCTACAGAAGAGGATATTAGCTTGAGAAACATTCTTGCATACCTACATACATTTTTTCGACTCTAGGACTAGGCAAAAATAAACATAAGATGTGCGGACGTACCCTAACTATAGTGCTCTTTCCATCAGGTGAGATTGTGATCAAATGCTTGCCTGTCCGTAGGACCGGTTTATGTTTGTTTAGTTACTATAGGAAAAACATAAACAGAAGAGCAGACTTCATCTCAGCTGTATGATAAAAGTTTTTCGTCTAAGCCTAATAAATTTTTATGGTACCTAAAGATGTTATACAGTAGAGAAAATTTGTTTAAAAAACATACTTGCACACTTTACCTACATTTTTTCGACGATGTTTAGACTCATCCGCATACCTCAGTTATAAGCATATCCATTCCCATATTACTTATATACTATCCCATATACTATTATGTACGTTATTCCACAATCAATATTTAACAACCGCATAACAATATTTACAGTCCTCATCTATCAATAAATCAAAACACATTCGTAAATTAATTTATGAGCTATAAAAGTCATTTTAAAAAATCCTCCTCGTTATTTATAGGTTCAGAAATCACATAAATTGGAAGGGGGCTAAAATAGAACGGACACGACTCTTGAGTAAATATTTCTATGACGGCAATGTCTGAGTTTTGGGCGTAGTACAATAACTTTTTACTTAACAATGGGATAGGGCAGGGGTCGGCAACCTTTTGAGTCGAAAGAGTAAAATATTACAATTTTCAAAATTTCAAAGTTTTATAGAGCCACAATTTTTTTTCTTGCCAACAATAATCCTTAATACCAACAATAATACCTACTGTACTATGAGTATCGTATAGAAAACGCTATGCACGCGTTATACCTTCCTAATCATCCCATAATTACTTGTTTCAACTGTATAAATGTACCTTTGGAGGCTATGCACTTTTTACTAATTTATATCTATTAATATCCGGATGACCGATCTTTGCTCGGTTTTTTGTTTTTAATAGAATGTGTTTGAATTTGTAGCCTCAGAAAGCTCCATCTAGTGTCGAGTAGAAACAGTTTTTTACATCGGTCATGGCGAAATAGATGGCGCTGATAGTTTCTGAAACCCGGTTTTTCAAATGCAGTTTGGGAACCGAGCATTTCTCGGACCTGGAACGTTGATAAACTGATTACTTGGGCCGAAAAACCCCTAATCTGTAACTTTCATGAAAATCGTTGGAGCCGTTTTCGAGATCCTGATTACTCATATATGTACACAAGAATTGCTCGTTTAAAGATATTAGATTCAACAGCAAAACGTTGTTGTTTAATTTAATACAGTTGATATGTGGATGATGACGATATAACAAAGTTATCACACTATCACTGTAATCTAATCCGTCAAAATATACACCAGATACATATAGCGAGTGATTTATTGAAACCTTGATATTGAAACAAAATAGACATTTGTTAAAGTACCTTTTTACAATTCCTCCGCTTTGACACTGCGCAAAGTGTGATTACAATTGTTATTATTTTTAAGAATCTTATATATCTATGTAAACCTCGTTATATTTTTAGTTGGAAACATTTAAATGCTTTTAAAATCTTTAACAACATCTTATATTGAAGTTGCAAGAGTTTGTTTGTAGTTCTGTGCGTGTAGTGACGATGTTTTCTCTGTCGTATTTTCATCAAGTGCGAAAGGATGTGTTTCCATTTTACCATCAGTTTTCAAAGGTTGGTTTGTTCAACTATCTTCGTATTTTGTTCATTATTCTTCTTTATCCCTTTTATATAAGTTATTAATCGCTTACCAAAATTCATGTATCAATTTCAAGACCTTAGCATCACTGTCATTTGTTGGGTTGCTTGTCTTATGACGTCTTGGTGACAGTACTGTTGTCCTTAAATTCCAGGACGTTCTAAGTTATCTGATTTGGCAAAACTCCTGTCTTTCGAATATCAACCAGTATTATTTGCTTTACTTTCAACGATGGGAGTGATGGTAGCACTCACCAATCCCACTAAACGGTCACCTATACAAATACAGCATGCATTAAAAGTATTGAGTTCAATAAAAACCTGTCCATACAATAATACCTAATTGTATAAATTTTCTACCAAAGCCTTATCATCTGACGCGGAGAATGATGTAATGTTAAGTAATTTAGTAACTGTACTGACCATATTGATTCTGTCTCGTTCGTATATTCAATTTAAAATGTTGAGGCTATAGAGGGCTCTGACACATAAGGTTTTAAAGCTTCAGGACCAGAACCGTGATTTGCAGTCAAAAGCGTCAGACCTTTTCGATAAACAAAATTGGACAGTTCCTTTTTGACTTCCTTATATAAACTCTTATCATATCTGTACATTCAGAACACCCTTACTTTCTTTGGCAAATTAATTAATAGTCCCTTTTATTTTTTCCAGGGTGGTGTATCAGTAGAACCGGCGAGTGACAGCGACGACGAGCCAGTGCTGAAGCAGCCCAGGCTAAGCAGTCGAGGCTCTCCAAGAAGACAGCGTACTCCTGTGAATCAGTCGAGGAACTCTCGTCGCAGGGAGCTGTCGCTGGATAGTCGCCAATCTGCTTCTGAGGTTAGTAGCTAAAGAATTTATAGAGATTGTGTGATTTTTTCTAATAATTTATAAAAGGTTCGTCTCGAAATATCTTGGATAGGACCTGTGGATAATGGCCATTATTGAAGTGAGAATCTTCATTAATGACCGATAAGGCTTATAGATTGATCGCTGTTCTTGGCATCAGACTTCTGTCAATTAGTGAAAGACGAAAGATCTATGTCGTTAAATAGTCGTCAATGTATATGAATGTCTCCAGGGTCAGCTAGCCTGAAAGGAATAGGGCTCCTGTCAAACAATTAATACAAACTAACTGCGAAGGATGAATATTCTATATCAGCCTATCTGTGATACTGGTCGCTGATCTTGTACTTCTATTGTCTTCTGAGACGTTATTGTTTTGATCAAGATTAACACCAATGTTTCACCCTTCCAGGAGGAACAAGAGTATGCGCTAACGTACCAGTGGCGAGGCTTCGGGTCTGATTGCGAATCTGAAGTAACCAGGCGAGCAGACAACATGGCGGACGAAAGACGAGTACCTGGCAATTGCGGCGACTACAATGATAGAGCTATGGACCAGATCGTACCAGTTACAGACCAGATTGATGGTAAGCTTTAATACTAGTCATTTTGTCAATGAGGAAAAGCGATTTACTGGGACTAGCTGAGGCTACAACAGCGGAACGGCCAGAAAAATGCTATCCACAGCTTCAGCCTGGTCTAAATAAGTTGACAAATAAGTTTGTTGTGTAATTATGCTCACACATTAAAAAAAAATTAAGATCGTAGTTTAGAATCGCATACATTCAGACTAGAAATACAAGTTTTCTTTGAAGAGAAAACTTTTTTCCCACCTCGCGGGACGTAATACCGAACACAGCCGTAACCAACTACACCAGTGCAGCGGTTTGAATCTTGATGACTCTGTTGGCACGGTCTGAAGAAGCACTTCCTTCCCAAGGCAATTTTTATGTGTGATTCTGGCTGCGGCTTGCGAGCGATCTGATATTTTTCCCGCACCAATTTACAAGTCTTGCAAGCCTGTGAGATTACAGTTTGTTTCAGTAATAAAACGGATTCTAGTTGTAACTGAGGATGTGTGATATAATTGTTTTCGGCACCTATCGTACAAGTCTATGGTTTGGGTTTTGTGGGGTGTTTAAATATACACACATTATAGTTTAGGTAGAGGTCTCGAGACTTAATCGCGCTAAAAAAACTATTTTATTTACCTCGACGTTTCGGCATTGGCCATGCCGAAACCACCTTCTCGAGACCATGGCCAATGCAACTTGCAAATGCAACCTCACAAAGTCCCACACCATAGACTGTACGATAGGTGCCGAAAACAATAATATTTCGTAATAGTTCGAATCGCGAAAGTTTAAAAGTTACAAATATACACATAATGCTAGGACCAAATACGCATAACGCTAGCAATACATATAAATCTTAAACGTACGCTCGAGCCTATTTGCATATTATTGTATCATTAGATATGCAGTGCCTACGTGAGAAAAGCACCAGACCGTCAGTCTGTTTGATGCACTGATAAGATAGACTGGTAGACATTATCACTAAGGGCGTCAACCGCTTCTTACGTCATGCTGAAAATCGTGTTCAAAACCGTGCAACTTCGATTATCTATAAATAATTCTGTGACGTCGATAATACCTATTTCACTATAATCGGTGACCACCGTAACCGATTCATTTTCCTTACATCGAACTAACACAATTCAGTCGGCAAATAATTCCATACAAGCACACTCACGAACCATGTTTTCCAAACATCATTCCCGTAAACAAACAAACAATGCCATCCGTTGTTCAACAACTTTATTTTCAGGACATGAAACACACGCACACATCGAAGAGAAAGCAAAAACACCACCGACAGTTATAAAAAGGAAAAAACCAGTGAACACGTCGAAATTCAATCAAACGGACAGAAAATCGAAACACCTAGCGACGTTTTACTTCAAGCACCACGATACGGACTCGGATAGACAAATGATAGAGACAGACGAGAAAAGCCAAGAGGAATCTTCAGAAGAGGAATGGACATACGTTGGTACTCCAAAAATAGCCAATGAGGACTCGACTGATATCATGACGTCATCCGTTGAAATTCAATGTGAACTGCCAATAGAAGAAAAGAAGCCCCAGCAACTAGACGCATCAACCCCTGACCTTCTCAAAGTGGAAAATACAAGATGTAAAGACTTGGAAAGACTGGTCAATCAAGCTGAGGAATTGGTACAGAAGCAAGCGCAGCAGCAAATGGCTAAGAAGAAGGGAACGAGGAATTTTAAACCGCTGGCTTTTGAAGAAGAAGGAAAGAATGTTAGTCGAAATAAGATGTCTAGAATTAAAGAGTGGTTAAACCAGAGCACGGAAGAGAAGAATGATAATAACCAGGTGAGTTTTTTTGGTTTATTTACTTATTTTTTTCTATCTATTTTGGGTGGCACCGTGTCGTAGTATATCTAAAATTATCTATTTTGCAACAAAATGCTTTCCTTCTGTGATAGGCGGGCGTTTTACCTCTATCTCACCCAGACCATAGATAAAGACGACCCAGTTGGCGCGGTGGGCAAGTGTCTGCCCTCTGCGCCGTGGGTCCTGGGCTCGATTCTCGGCAGGAGCACACTTTTCCTTCCCAAGGGACATTTATGCTTCTGGTTCTGGGTGTGATTGAGTGTGTGATATGTAAATGTTTCCAGCACCCACGACACAAGTCTTTGAACGTAGTGTGGGGCTGTGAGTGAATGCGTTTGTTTGTTATCTCACCTGGTCGTAAATGGTAAGGTCCTGGATGGTAAACAAGTGAGATCTAGAATGACTGGCTCTCAATGATGACTGCGGAAAATACATTATTAGTAACTAACCGTGCCCCGCGGCTTCGCTCGCTATTATCGAGTTTAAAAGTAGCCAATTTGTTAATCCTAGCTATAATCTATGTTACATTCCAAATTTCATCCAAATCCGTGAAGAGGCAACAAACATACTAAGACACTTACACACAAACTTTCGGACTTATAATGTTAGTAGGATTGACGCGATAGATTTTGAACTTGAAGATGGTGAACGACTGTATTTAGGTTCAGAATAGCAAGCCTCTTCCACGTGGATTACTATCACAAAAAATGTTCTTTAAAATATCAATTTATAGGTGTAGGGTGTATTTGTAGGTGTTTGCTTAAACAAACATCTAATTTTAGTAGTCGTTTTCCTATCAATGGAAAAGATCAAAAACCGGTCCATCGCCTTTTTGTCTCTAAGTCTATGATTCATAATGATACCAGTTTGCGGCCAGCGGTGTTAAACGGCTTATATGTTAGTATCAAGTAAGTATATAGGACTAAGTTCTTTTTTTTTTGTTTTTAGTTTTGCTTCGCAAAATAGTGCATTTAACCAGTGTCAAGTAATAAAATATTTCATGTGTATTTCATAATAAAAATCCTAGTCACACGTCAAAGTCAAGTAAAAGAGTCAAGCTTCAGTCATAGTCAAGTCATGCCCTAGTAAAGTGGTAGAAACTTTACTAGAACTTCTATTGGAGTTTTGGAGCGTAGGCGCCATTTTTTCACTTTCGCGGCAAAACTAAGGCAGTGTTATCCGCGATTCAATGGCATATATGTTACTAAGAATGTGTCCATTAACACTTTTCTTAGTGTCTCCAGCCTTGAATGAGTAAGAAAATTCTAACTCACATACACACACTAGCTTTCGCATTTATAATATTAGCATTAAGTCCTCCTATGTACATAGTATTTGTGCATGAAGTTTTTAAATAAATAAATATTGGTGTGATTTGTGTGATGTGATTTAAAACATAGTATTGTAACATAGCAGCAAAATTATAAAATTAATGTTATTCTTGTAGTCAATGATATAAGGATAAATATGAATGATATAAGGATAAATATGTATTGTTTATGTCCTTGTATGAGTAACGTATCATATGAATGAAAATGTTTATTCTGGATTTCTACATTATTATTCAGTGCCGTGCCCAGCGGCTTCGCTCGATTTGATCAAGTTAAAATTAAATAAGCCTATGCGTTAATCCTATAGGTATAAGCTATGCACATTGTAAATCCCTTCTGCCATTGCATTAAAAGTAAATTATCAATTTTTATTGTATTTATGGTTAACTATTTTGACGATAATGGATTACACGTAAAAGATAGATATATGCTGTCGCGGGCTTTTTTGTAGGACTATTTTAGATAAACATTGCCATCATTCATTATATACGTGTAACTCTAACGGTTTTTGCAGCGCACGCCAGAATAGCTCGCAGATGGCAGATTTTTTTCCTACTTACTTGACACTTATCTTTATATTTTGGACAATTCACACAATATATTTAATTATAGCCTATGTGTTATTGTGATGTTTAAGCTATATTATTGTAAAGTTTCATTAGAATCCTTTCAGTAGTTTTTGCGTGAAAGATTAACAAACATTCATACATCATATAAACAAATATTCGCGTTTATAATATAAGTAAGGAAAGCATTATAACGGTGCAGTTTTAAATACCTAACTGTTAAATATATATATATACGTGCTCTAAATAACACCACAAGATGACTTAAAGTCGTCTATACTGCTAAACAATTTTTTTAAGCTATTGCATAGCTTCTATCGCGGGCCTTGAGGGTGGAGACCGAATCCAGAAATTACGTAACAAAAATAACCTAACACCCCCCCACTCCGACCGGCATAGCGGTGATACTTTTTAGTTTTGCCATCTATCGATGAATAGCAGAAATAAAATAAAAAAATTATTATAATTGCACAAGTTGATAAAAAATGCTATGCAATAGCTTTACCGCGGCAGTCCCCGAGTGCCACACGTCTTTTTTTTCTTTTAATTTTGGCTTCGCAATCTTGTGCATTTAGCCAGTTTCAAGTAATAATTTAGTTCAAGTTTATTTCATATTAAAAGTCGTAGTCGTATCTACCTATATAAAAAAGCCATCCAAAATGTTTCCTGTACCCACGACACAAGTGATCTACCTTAGTGCGGGGCTGTGAGGGTAAGAGCGTTTATATTTTTTTTTCATTCCAGGGTACAGAAAGCTACGACGCCTCAGGAGAATACACGACTGAGAGCGAAGTGGACACCTCTCTGACTTCTGAAGAAAGGAACATTCATTCGTCAATGGACATGAGCACTTCGACTTGTACTGTCACACCTACGCATCACGCTAAGGTAAATTGAACTTTAATGCATCACAATACTTACCAAATTACGGTGACTGGTTCTGGCTATGTTTGCTTCTGCTAGGGACTAGTGGGACTGCCCACTGACGAAATACTGATATTAGGACTGCCTAATGTACGTTTTTCTCATGCCGTTTTACGGCATCCGAAATGGCTTAACGACTGTTGTCTTACGACTAATATTTCATTTCATTTTTTCCTTAATATGGGAAATTATTTACATTGTTATAATCATAAAAATAACATAACTTGTATACCTAATACAATAACTTCAATTTACAATACAATTAGGACATTATGATAAGACGACAAAATTAAAACATGAACAATAAATAAAATAAATAAACAAATTAAATTATAATCTATAAAAAAATTATGTATAAAAATAATTATTATTTAAGTCCTAAGAATAATTAAAATAAATTAATTAAAAAACCATGTCAAATAATAGTCAGAGTCAAAATAAATACTTACTAAGTTATGTATCTAATAAAAAAAATTTTTTTACACATGTATGTACTACTTCAATGTTTTATTATACGAGTTTAAAAAACGAATAACCGATTTCAATCACAAATATCTCAGAAACCCTTCATCAGAACTTGATTAAATTAAAATGGGACCAATTAAAACCCTTTCAAACACAAATACTGAGTTCTGTGTTAACATACATAAAAAAAATCCGACTTATTGGTAACCACCATTTTCTGAAGTCGGTTAAAATTTGTGTCATTTAAATATATACTATTCGTAATGGGTAACAAATCATTCTACATTTCTCACGCGTGTGTAACATCCTAAGCACCTGTGTCTAACCCTAGGTAACCCTACGAAAGAAGCGAGCTGGCAACAGCGCGCGGCCGTGGTCCGTCTCTTGCATCTCACAACTGAGCGGTGCAGGAACGTCCCTCGCTGCCACGCCCACTGCCGGCGACGTTGCCGCTATGTCTCACAACATGTCAATTTCTGAATCTGCTCTGAACACCCTGGCTTCTCCACAGAGGGTCACTCCAGCGAATTCTAACTCTAAGCTAAGAGGAAGTTCTAATACTGTCCAGGTATGTACCTTCTTTTTTGTGACTAAATTTCAGGACTGACAAATTCCTACGAACCCTATGCTCACTTATCACCTTTACTCATACACACATACACACCAAGATTATTCGAATAAACCATGATTAATATGAAGTACCTGGATGACCTCAGTTTTATTTAAAACTAGCTGCGCCCCGCGGTTTCACCCGCGTAAGTTCCGGACCCGCGGGAATTCCGGGATAAAAAGAAGCCTATGTTCTTTCCTAAGCTCTGGACTATCTGTGTACCAAATTTCATTCAAATCGGTTCAGTAGTTTTAGCGTGAAAGCGTAACAGACAGACAGACAGAGTTACTTCCGCATTTATAATATTAGTAAGGATAGTAAGGATTTAGACGACGTTTCCTAAAGATGAAACCTATCTAGATCGATTTATCGGCCCCGAAACCCCCCTGCAAACTAAATTTCATGAAAATCGTTGGAGCCGTTGCCGAGATTCAGATTATTAAGCCTATCCTACTAATATTATAAATCCGAAATATTGTAAGTGTGTAAGTATGTTTGTTCCCTCTTCACGCTTTAACGGCTGAACGGATTTGGATGAAATTTGGAATGTACATAGATTATACCTAGGATTAACACATAGGCTACTTTTTAACTTGATAATAGCGGGCGAAGCCGCGGGGCACGGCTAGTATACATATGTACAAGAATTGCTCGTTCAAAGGTATCAGATTATGAAAGTTTGTTATAAAACGAATGACTACCTTAATGACAAGGATGCATAGATGCAAACTGCACAAGCCCTTTCTGGTACTACATAATGATTTCCTTCATTAGACATTTAAGAATGTTTAGAAAAATAAGAAAAAAAATACGCCGCCGTGTTAGAGCTCGTCCAGGCTGAAATGACGCGCCCCACCTTCGCATTTACGCACACAACGCGTGGTCGGATTTATCACCCGACTAGTCGACCGTCTTGTACACGTGCAGATCCATTGCTCACTGAACAATCGACGCTCCCATACAGATGAAGTGTCGTCATTAATATTTGCACTCACACATCTAAATAAACTAATTAAGTAGTGGGGCGCGTCATTTCAGTTTGGACGAGCTCTACTTGCCAGGTTCTTCTCGAGATGGCTTTTTTTTTTTCGAATCTCGCGGCCATGTTAATAAGCCATTATGATTTTATTTGAATACATACATCTTACATAAAGAAGCTTAATTTTTTATTTAAATAAAATTAGGCATACAATTATTAGTGTTATATTATTAGCACCATACAATACAATAAATAAACGCTTTCTCACTCACAGCCCCACAATAAGTTAAGTAAAAACTGCTCGTGGCTTAGTCGGGTGGCGTTCGCCTTCTAAGCAGGATTATCGGGTTCGATTCCCGGCGGGAACACAAGTTTTCTCCCCAAGGAAAATTTGTGATTCTGGTTCTGGTTGTGATTGTATGTGTGATGTGAATGTTTCCAGCACCCACGACACAAATCATCGAACTTTGTGTGGGGCTGTGAGTGTGAAAGCGTTTATGTTTAAGTCCTATGAGTGGAACCCGAAACCCCTGCTTAGAAGATGAACGTGCACCCAACTAAGCCCACGGGCAGCTCGGTCAAATCCTAGCCTATCGATCAATAAAAAAATATTAAATGAGAAAGTTTTGTTGTTACGATATTTCTACAATCTTTATTTTTCTCTCCAGGGTCACGTATCAAGCACAAACACAATGACAGAGGCATGCACATCTTGTGTGGAAGCAAATGACAAGCAATACTGGCTGCGGCGAAAGCGGCTAAAGCTTCGTATCCGAAGGCACGACAACAACACCTCCCGGCAGGAGAGGCTAGTGAAATCGCTGTCGTTCTGTGGACGAATCACTCCGGAAATGGATAAAAATGAGAGGAGTACAGCTAGCGACCCCGCTACCAGTAGAAAAAGCAGGTATATCTTAGACAAGTCATTACGACTGCAAACTCAAGTTTCTTCCAATACGCCTTCGCCGGAATACTTATATACTATGTACACTCACTAAATTAAATTAATCCCTGTCTCTTACGAAATAGAAACACAAGACAGAGACATAGCATACATTTTAGTGCTGTCAAGCTAGTTTATCAATTAAAATATGAACAGCAGAAGCAGAAAGGCGCGTGTTTTTAGTCAACACCAATCACATACTCGACTAAGCTTGCATAGACATAAGTTCTGACTAACTTGACAGCACTAAAATGTATGCTATCTCTGTCTTGTGTTCCTATTTTGTAAAAGACAGGAATAGTTTAAATTTCATTTAATGTGCGACATCAGAATCGAGGCCATTATCTCTTCTTTACAATATCCTATTTAATCCTTCGTCCCCGCGCTATTATAAACATTCCTCCTCCCATAAGAAAAGTAAATACATACTTTAAATTT
The DNA here is from genome assembly GCA_948107665.1 of Lomographa bimaculata. NCBI lineage: Eukaryota > Metazoa > Arthropoda > Insecta > Lepidoptera > Geometridae > Lomographa > Lomographa bimaculata. Next base: position 5,798,584 of record OX403604.1, on the reverse strand, counting down.
ATACGGAACCAAACTTAAAACTTATCTTATTAACTAACAGAGGCTCCATGGAATCATCAACGTTGACAAGACGTTTATTTAACCTTATGTATTTTCCATCATCACTTACCAACAATTGAGATAGTAATCAAAATTTTAATTTGTCATAAATCGTAGCCTTACTTACCAATACAATATAGGAGTCTTTAAGTCGCGATTGAATAGGCATCTTCTAGGCAAACGTGCTCCATCGTCGACCGCATCATCGCTTACCATCAGGTGAGATAGTGGTCAAACGTTTGCCTATACTGAACAAAAAAAACTTATTTAAGATTTATTTAGTTAGTTCCTAAGATTTTTATTGGTTTTTAATAAAGAGTGTTATATTGTATTTATTTATGTTCTAAATAGATTCGACACGACATCAACATCAGGGAACGACAGCGATGAAGAACTAATTAAACAGCAGTTGGCCACCATCGCGAACCTCCGTAAAAGCATCGAAAGGACGCATATATCCACTAAAGAGGACAGTGCTATCCCAGAACAGAATGAACAAGAAGTAGTCGCGCCGAGCTTCAAACTGGGACCTGCTGGAGGGTCTGTTAGGCCGAGACTGGCTAGGAGCTTAGAAAGGTATGTTAATAATAAATAATTAACACAAGCAAAGCTTAAAAAACCGACTTCACCGCTTTATCTTCGGAACTTTGATCAGATTCAACGTATTAAACACGCGTTATTGACAATAACTCAAAAACTAGTGATCAGATCTTGACCAAATTTAAACGGGACTACATGTAAAGCACCAGCTTTCAAACAAAAAAAGAATCATTAAAATCAGCGCACAAAGAAAGAACTTATGAGGTATCTTTTAAAGTCGGTTAAAAACGAGAACATCAACAATGTAGTCCAGAATACGCAGATCTTGATCAAATTTAAATGGGACCAATCGGAAAGCAACATCTATGAAACAAAAAAAAATCAAAATCGGTTCACGTGGAACGAAGTAATGAGGTAACAAACATAAAAAAAAACATACAGTCGACTTGAGTACCTCCTCCTTTTTTGTGATGTCGCTAAAAACGCTTTCACGCGGGCCCTACTACGATGTGGGTGCCGAAAAAAAAGTACATCACGCATACAATCAGAACCAAAATAAGAAACATAAGTTTTCCTTGGGTAACTGGTGTTCCCGCCGTGAATCGAACCCGATACCCTGCTTAGAAGGCGAACGCGCTTCCCACTAAGTCAACGGGTAATTCTTTAATATTTACTATCTCTAGTCGAAGGACTGGAAGGAAGCATGGAGATAGACTGCACAAGCGCTTTCTGACTGAAAAATATAGATAAAAAAAACTTAGAAAAGATTTAATAAAAAAAATAATGAAAACAAATGCGAATTTCTTGCCAGGTTTTTCTCGATAAAGCTTAAAATGTGCTAATCTGGCGAGTCATTAACTTTAATGAGTCCTCGGGGCCCATGCGAATAAACAATTTGGATTTGAATTCAAACTGCTCCCTGGCATAGTTGACCTACTAAGCAGCGAATATCGAGTTCGATTCCCGTCGGAACACAAGTTTTATCCCAAGAAAAATGTGTGATTCTGGTTCTGGGTGTGATTCTGTGCGTGTGGTGTGAATGGTTCCAGCATTCACGATACAGTCTTCGGACTTAGAGTGTAAAAGCTTTTGAAACGTTTCTAAATATCCAAACTTACAATATACAGTATAAATAACATTTCCTGTCCCAGGAAGCATATCAATACACAGTCTTAATAAGATTTCCTACCCCAGGGAGCGTAAATCAATACACAGTCTTAATAACATTGCCTTCCCAGGAAGCATATCAATACACAGTTTTAATAACATTTCCTTCCCAAGAATCATATCAATACACAGTCTTAATAACATTTCCTTCCCCAGGGAGCGTAAATCAATACACAGTCTTAATAACATTGCCTTCCCAGGAAGCATATCAATACACAGTTTTAATAACATTTCCTTCCCAAGAATCATATCAATACACAGTCTTAATAACATTTCCTTCCCCAGGGAGCGTAAATCAATACACAGTCTCAATAACATTTCCTTCCCAGGCAGCATATCAATACACAGTTTTAATAACATTTCCTTCCCAAAAATCATATCAATACACAGTCTTAATAACATTTCCTTCCCCGGGGAGCGTAAATCAATACACAGTCTCAATAACATTTCCTTCCCAGGAAGCATATCAATACACAGTTTTAATAACATTTCCTTCCCCAGGACGCGTAACAATACACAGTCATAATAACATTTTCTTCCCAGGAAGTATATAAATACACAGTCTTAATTACATTTCCTTCCCAGGGAGCGTAACAATATACAGTCTTAATAACATTTCCTTCCCCAGGGAGCGTAACTTCATAGCCTTAAGCCTTGGAGACCCGAACCAGCTGTGGGACCTCAGTATGGACAAAGATTCCGATGTGGACAAAAGCGTGACGGCCGGCACAGAAGAACACAGTTCGTTTTCAGAGCAAGCTTGGGACTTTTATCAGGTAGGTTTAGGTTGTTACTTATATCAGGTTTTCTTACCATGTTAAGTTCTACCCGACTACGAATTCAAACGGAAGATTAATAAGGTTTTAGCAACGTTGTCTATTATGCTAGATAGGCACATGTTGTACTACTGTCTTATCTGATGGTATGCAAGTATGTAAGTATGTATCAATGTGTGTTAGTTTGTTCCCAATAGCAACCCAAAAAAAAAAAACAATATGGCGTCCTTGATACTCCGTAAATTAATGACTAAAATATTAAATTTAACAAACAACGTCGAGATGAGTTTATTAGTAAAGTTTTGAAAATACCTCGCTCTATCCGGCAAAGGGCTGCATTGATAAAATCGGTTCAGTGGTTTAAGCGTAACAAACAGACAGAGTTACTTTCGTATTTATAATGTTAAAGTAGGGACGTCACGCTTCATTAACGAAAGCGATATACTGTAACTGGCTATCCTATTGTCCACAGGAGAAATACAACTCGGAGCCTTATTCCGAAGCCCCAGACTCCGACGCCGCTCGTCGCCTGCTAGAATTCGGCGATGACTACCGCACCTTCCTGGACTCCCAATCGGACTGCTGCTCGAGTCTCTCAGCGCAACCAGAAAACGACAGCCCAAGCGGCACTAGACGCCGCCGACCGCCCTCAGAAATGTCCCGCGAAAGAAGCCTGCCTCGCTACAAACGCCCTACAAGAACATCCCCGATAGAAACCCCCTCCCGCAAACCGAAGAAATCAATGTCCAGCGCTGAGCGAAAGAAATCTCTCTTGGACAGTCTCGAACGCTCCAGAAACAACACGAGCATCGAAAGCAACGAAGGCAACAGAAGACGCCGTCCATCTGAAACTGAGAGAAAGACCAGCAAGCGTTCGCCAGAATTCGACCTTCTAAACGTGCAAGCTCTAAGCCGTAGACGCCACAGCTCGAATCTAACGAGCGATGAAGTTAACAGCTCGCTCGAGTATACAGAAGTCAACAACCGGCCGGATATCCTCGACTCGTTGAATAGGAGGCGGAGGGTCGAAAACGGAGAATCCGAATTGCAGAAGATTGCCTTATCCGAGCTGCGACGAAGATCGACGGAAAGCGCCGATTCGGAGGACGAGTCGTCCAGCCCGAAGAAGCACAGTCGCAGGAATTGGGATGGAGATTCGGATTCGGAATCTGAGGAAGTTCGTTCGCTCGTTCGTCGTTCTAGCTCGCAGTTGGAGGCTGCTGAGGCTCTGATGGCTCGACAGGACTCTTCGCCGGACCTTCTCCGCGCTTTCGACTACGTAAGGACATACGATACTGATATTAGCTATTCCGACGACGATGTGCGTTCGGTCGTCGCCCGCCGGCCGCCATGCTTCCGCGCTAGAATGTGCCTGGCAGTAGCTGCATTCTCAGTACTTATCATAGTTTACGTACATATTCAATGACATTTGGCTTGGGCTTGTGTGATATTTATCCTTATTTATGTAAGTATTCGGATTAAGGTTGCTGCGATGGTCGGATTGTGTGAGCGGACGCGTCAAAGTTTGACTTGGGACTTTGCAAGCGAGGTTTAATTTAGTTTATGAGGATTTTGAAACGCTTGGATGAGTATTATAATATTGCCTATTTAGATCTCTATTATACATTCCATTTATATAAGAAATAGGAAATTTAAATTAATATAAAGTTTACACGGAATTCCATGTCGTTACCATTTGACTTAGCATAATATGGACTTTAATGTAACCCTTAATAAGGTAGCTAAGTTATGTACCTATGTACAAATAAGCATTTAGGTAGATGTTACATGGAATACGCAACAAAAATCAGACCATCGCAGTATGTGAAATAAAATAAATACTAACTTTTAAAGTTGGAATTTTGTAGCACTGTCACTTGATTTTGTTTTTCTTTTTTATTTTTTTGGCTTCGTACAATTTGTATATGTAGCCAGTGTCACTGGATAAATATCCAGTTTTTACATCGACAGTATATATTAAAAAGTGAACTCTGTTACAAAATCACAAGTTTATAAAACGAATGTTTTTTTTTTCATGCCCGAGTTATTTTCCTTCCTACTAACGTTATTACTAAATCCTTTGTTGTGTGCGTGAGATTTGTTTTTTTTCTACTAACTGCCTGTCTTTTTTATGTTAATTATCCTCTTTTGGTGGCTAATACTTGGTGCTAGGTATACTGATAGGTTACTCTTGATTTACATATTTATCTAATTTATTGGGGTAAGGTACGGAACGCTTTCAGTTAGGAATCATTCGAAGTTACCAATGGCATATAATGACTGAAAAAAAAAATGTAATGTCAAATTGACAGATGTCACATTTGACGGTTTCGTTGTCAGTTCAGGATTAGGGGGTCTATTCTTGGTGCGCTCAAAATTATTTAAATTTAGTATTAGTCTGTAATAGTTAAGTAAAATCGTGATTTCTTGTCATTGAGTGAGATAGCTTTACATCGAGTTAGCGTAGTTTTCTGATTTTGGTTGTATAAAATCTACAATACTACTAGATTTCGTATTGCATGCAATGTAATTTGACTGAACTCCAATTATCTCACAAATGTTGTAAATTTATAATATTACTGTATGTTTAAACGAATAGGGATAGGTTGTTAATTGATCTTATTTTTTTACTAAATGTTAAATTATAAAGTGATCTTTGTATAAATTTGTTTAGATTAATAAATGTGTTAATTTAAAAATTAATGGAGTTTCAGTCAATTAACACCCTAATCTCTCTATTATCATTATAATTAGTTACAGTAGTGGTTAGGTCTAATTAAAATTGATGATAATAAATAAATCTGGTCTTTTCGATCTTTTCTGCTTTCTAATTACTGTTTGGCGTCTGATTTTCTTAATAAGCTTGGGCAATAGTAATGTTAATTAGGAATTAAAAAGATGCGTATCTGTTGCTAATGTTAGGCCGCGTTGACACTTCCACAGATACTTCTGAGAGAAATCTAAACCGGTCTAAAACAGTCTGCACAGTTTGCAAGTGCAACAATGTGTATAAATCCTAATTTTTAGGTTACTCAGACCGCCTGTTTGACATTTCTCCCAGAAGTTTTTCAGTGGGACTTCTTTTCTTCTTTAGTATTAAATTTTGTGCTTTATTCTACTGTCACAAATGGAAAAAAAAGAAAATTGTGTGCTTATCGAAAGATCGGATTCAAGAGTGAGTTGGAACTATTTGTTTTTTTTACTCGTTGTACATGAAACTAGGTTTTGTCGATGTGTTTGATGCATAGATTGTTCTGCTTTGCAATATGGATATTTTTTCGCACACAGACGGAGTTGATCACTCGTTGCCGTGAAAATATTAATTTGCTGGATGCTGCTTTGGCGGAAGGACTATCCACGACTCTGCAGAGGGACGTTAGAGGTGAGTCTCATTCATTTTTAAAAGAAAATACAGGTGAAAATTTTATATATACATTATTTTTTTATCACAACGGCTCATTTAGTAGCCGCTGCTGGGATTCAAACCCTATCTAATTCTATCGTATGTAAATAGTCTAGGCGATAATCCACCACGCTGGACAAGAGTGGGTTGGCAGATTACACATGTCTACAAATAATTTGACACTTGGACGTGCTGGTTTCCTTATGAAGCGATATTTTCCTACATTGTTACTAGAACGAGTGCATATTTCTCAATTGACGAAGTCATTGGTTATAGGGCCAAGCAGGATTTAAATCAGGAATAGGATAAAAAGTAACACGAAATATCGTTGGACCACAGGCGCGCTCTCTATATCTAATATATAAACGTAAGAGCAATTCTTGTGTATATGTATATATATAATCTGAATCTCGGAAACGTCTTCAACGATTTTCTTGAAATTTAGTATGCGGGGGTTTCGGGGGCGATAAATCGATCATCCAGGTCTCTGTCCAGGACAATCCAGGATTCATCCTTTATGTATACTCGGTGGGTAGTAAGTCTAGTGATACTAGGTGAAAAAAACGCGTACTTTTATGTTTGTAAAAACAGAATACTTCTATTTCGAACGGAAAGTTTTTTTAAATTTAATTCTGGCTCCGCAAATTTTGTGCTTTTAGCCAGTATGCACTTTTTCATATTTTTCAAGTTATATTTCATAAACCCAGTACCTCCTAGTCAAAATTAATGTCGAGTAAGAGAGTCGTGGTCAGTCAAAGTCAAGTCATGTCTTAGTCAGGTGGTAGAAACAGTTACGTTGTATAAACCTAGATAGAATATAAATAGTATTATTATTTAATCTTTATAGGTTAATATATATATTTAGATTTAATAACATAATTTTCATGTTCAAAATGTTAAATTAAACCAAAAACTAAATTAAAACTGACCAAAAATATCTCTAACTAGATATAAATATGTACAAAAATAAATCTAATTGACCGCTGCCAGTTGGCAAAGTACTAATATATAAAATAATTATTATAACAAATTATGTATACTACATTTTTATGCATATGAACCTTTATGAATATGAGCATTATTTAAAATGAGTTAAAAAAAATATGAAAAATAATGTTATGACAAGCAACAGTATCCTTCTAGAAAGATCTTTAAAATGTTGCTAGTTACAAAAAACCTCCCTGCTATAAAGGTGTTTATTGAACAGAACTTCATTATTACATTATGTGTACATTGACGTGCACATAAATATCTTGTTTCATGCAAAAATGCGAGCCAGCGGTGGTCGCGGTTTCTTGCTCAAATTTCGACCGGTTTGCGAACGCCTTATTCAGTTATCCAATCTCGGGTACAATCAGGTCTTCAGCCTATATTTGGGGTCCAGACGAAGCTTCGATCGAACTGTCGTGTTTTTTCTGCATTGAGCGAAAGCCACCATTAAAATTAAGGGCCTTGTAAAACGATCGCTGCTATTAACGGTTAATCAATATAACGATGTCTTGTATATTTTAAACGTCATTTATAAGCTACAATACTTTATATTTTTACGAGAGAATGATTTCCTTTTTTAAATATTATTATTAACATAAAATTAACGGTCATATGGTTTTTTTAATATTGAGTTCTTTTGTTGTATTTTAAACTGCTATTCTGTTTCGAACTATGTAGTATTTTTTTCTTTTAATTTTCGCTACACAATTTAGTGCATTCAGCCAGTGTCAGGTAATAACTTATTTCAAGTATGAGATCTAGTCACAAGTCACAGTCAAAGTCTAGTAAAAGAGTCAAGGTCCAGTCATAGTCAAGTCATGCCCTAATAAAGTGGTAGAAACTTTACTAGAATTTCTTTTGGAGTTTTGAACTTTGTATGATTTGGCTACACTCACGCAAGTTCACTAAGTATAATCGGTTAATAATCCACCATTATAACAGATTAGCACTCGAAGAATCACTAGATTTGGAAAAAAAAACAAAATCAACAACGCCATTTTTTCACTTTCGCGGCAAAACTCTTTGGAAGCTGTCCACTGCAACAGATGGTAGCTAAATCGGGGTTATAATCTGAAGTGATTCTTCTTTGATGTCATTTTATGATAGGCCTACGTCATTACATGCTATGCTTCGGTCAGGCTTTCCCGTTGCTTTTGCATACCTAATTAAGGGCTGTCACTTGTCACGCATGAGTGACACTTGAATTATGTCTTGTTATTATCACTTGTTTTATCTCGACAAGGAAGCAGTTGGCGACAGAAAAGTTATGTGTACGTTGTTCGATTTAACTTTGTGTCAGATCTGTATCACGTTGGTTTCCCTACTAAAAAAAAAATCACGAGAAAACTACTTAACCGATCGTCATGAAACTTTGTACACATATTCTTGGAGGTATTAGAAGTAAAATAGGATACTTTTTATTTAAAAATTTTTAAGCTATTGCATAGCTTCTATCGCGGGCCTTGAGCGTGGAGACCGAATCCAGAAATTCCGTAACGAAAATAATCTAACACCCCCCACCCCGACCGCCACAGCGGTGATACTTTTTAGTTTTCCATCTATCGATGAATAGCAGAACTTTTAATGACTTTATTGAAATATCACGCTTGTCTCTTTAGTTCAGCAACTCGCCTCTAGGTGGCAGGAAAAAAAATACTGCATAAATAAAATAAATAAATAATTATAATTGCATAAGTTGATAAAAAATGCTATGCAATAGCTTCACCGCGGCAGTCCCCGAGTGCCACACGTCTTTATTTTTCTATGCGAGCGAAGCCGCGGTTAAAAGCTAGTATAATATATAAAACAGTTATCCTAAATGCATAATAATAAATAGTGTATTAAACTACTGTACCGTGATTCGAAACCCAATTATACATGAGAGTAGCGTACTTGACTTCCTCCGAAATTGCCGTGCTGCGATTGGTCCGCCCGATCCGTTCGTCCAATCACCGTCGACTCCGCCCTTTCCGTTTCCCGTAAACGTCACCCGTCACCCCAGGTGGTGCGCTGAGCGCGATATCGCTTCATTGGCGTTTGAATTTTCATCCGGAGCGGTCGTAAGGTCGTACCAACACTTTACGAACTGCATCGTGCTTGTGAAATACTTACTTATTATAATTTTAAGGGTAAATATTTCAATAACGGGTAAGCTGAAGCTCATAACGAATTCTATAACATTGTATATACAAATTGTACCTACTTATTGGTTATTGTTATATTATAAGTAAGAATTATTAATATCTAATAAATTTCTTTTTAACGGTGTTACCGTTCGTTTTAGATATTTAAAATGGATATACAGGTCCAGCCCCAACGTTGGATTGCAGGAACGAGACGTTTGCGCATTGAATCTAGTACTGATTCTTTATAAAGCATTAGCAAATAACTAATTTGCAGATTACCAGTGACAAAAAAGGATACATAGGAAAGAGGAACATAAAAAGTGAGTAATTTTAATAATTTTACAAATAACGGAAAACAAATCCCGGTTGAACGGTAACAATTAACGTTACCACAAGTGAATCATCCTACTTACCCCTCGGGATCCAAACATTATGGTAATACACCGAAGAAGAACTCCACAGGGCAGCGTCACTTAATTATTACTGAACCTCACGAGCAATAATTTAGTTTTTTCTGTAAAAACTACAGCATGCAGCCTCATGCTCTCTACTTTAAAGTAACCTGGTTTGAGTAGCGCGCTACTTTGCACAGAAACTTTTTATTTATCTCCCAGTTTATAATATTTATTCCACTGAGAACATCGAGCACAACGACAAATTTTTTTTTGTCAGATACATATTAATATAAAGCCAGTATTTAATATCGACGACCATATTCGAAAATAATTGAAAGTGTAACCATTGGCTTAAAAAACTAGGGGTGTTACTACCCTCTTTATGGCCGAATGGAAAGCATTTCTCGAAACTCGAAACGCTTCTAGTCTTTTACGGTTCACAACCAACAAAATGACTAACTTATAACCTGCAACTTGTAGACTGTATCTTATATTAAGGATGAGGAAGTAACCAACAAAGAAAACTATGTACAAGCCCTACAAAAGGCGCAATTCCCCCTACTCCCATCGGGATAGGAGAGGAAGTATTCACGTTGAATGTCTGAAGATTCCATGCTGAACAAATATTCTGACTAAAGAATGCTCGGGGCTACGCCCTACATTCTAAACATTCAGAACTGTATCTCGTGTACAGTTGTTACTATCAAAAGAAGTGATTCACATTTATGAATATTTTATGCTGAACAAATATTCTGAGTTAAGAATGCTCGGGGCTACGCCCTACATTCTAAACATACATAACTGTCTCTCGTGTACAGTTGTTACAATCAAAAGGAATTATTCACATTTATAGACTGAAGCCGATGCCCGATGGGCTGGTCGTATCAAATCCGCACCACACTCGACAACAAAGTACAAAATGATATACACGCATCTGAGAATATGAACAAGTGGCACTACATTGTCAGAGACAGTGATACGCGGAGGGGGTCACGACCCTCGGCACTTAGGATATCGACGCAGAGAGAAGTCGGATCGAAGATGGATGGACGCAAAGAGAAGACGGACCGAGATGGATGGAAGCAAAGAGAAGACGGACTGAAAATGGATGGACGCAGATCAAAATACTATCATGAAAATGCTTGGAGCTACGCCCTACATTCTAAATATTCATAACTGGCTCTCGCATGCAGTTCTTACTACATCGAGAGATATTATCCACATTTGCTGACTAAAGACGCTATGCTGAACTAATGGCTGATCGGAGAATGCTTGGGGCTCCACCCTACATTCTAAAACTGTATAACTGTCTCGTATACATGAGACGTTCTTACTATTGAGAAGAATTATTCATATTTATTGACTGAACGTTGCATTCTGTATGAAAACACTAATTGGAGAATGCTCGGGCACTGCCCTACATTCTAAACATGAAGTCTCTCATATTCAGCTCTTGCTATCGAGATTAATCATTTACGTTTATTGACGGATCGTTTCACGCGGAACCACAATATTGATTAGAGAATGCTCGGGGCCCGCCCTACATTTTACACATGAATTGGTCTCCGGTATACAGTTCTTACTATCGAGATTAATTATTCACGGTTATTGATGGAACATTTTACGTTGAACTAAAATACTGATTGCAAAATTCTAGGAGCTACGCTATTCTAAACTTTCATAATTGTCTCTCGTACTATTCTTACTATAGAGATGCCTGTCAATTTGCGAATCTGGCAATTAACTACTCATTGGAGAATGTTTTGGGTCCGTCTGCCCTATGTATTATATCGACTGGCTATTGCATACTACTCTTCCTATCGATATGGCTGTAAGCTTACGAAACTGACGCATAAAGCACTAACTCAATAATATTAATAGGCCCGTGTGAATGAATATTTTGAAACGTGAATTAAAAAACACGATTACACTTGTTGAGCAACTGCAAAATAAGTACATTACTTGGCAGGAAAGTTTCTTTGGATAAAACTACGCTTGACTCCACTTGCTGGGAAAAGCACACGGAAATGATTATGCAAAATCATGTTACATCATATTCCTAGCCAGTCCTCACCATCAATGTCATTATTACCGAAAGGCGACGGAACTATACGACTTCAAGTTTTCGATAGCATTAACAAGGATAAGCATCTGCGAGTCACATTGAGCCATCAAGGTTCCCTTGAGTTCAATTACTGCGACACATTGTTTAACAGAACCCACTAGCACTGTAAAGGTACGTCACAAAACATTTGACGTGAGCCTACTCTCAAACTCTTCGAGAGGTAAACGAACAAAAATGTATAAATTGGAATATAAGGCGAAACAAAGAAATTTGATAAAACTTTAGAAGCAATTACAGACAAGGTTGGACCAAAATCGACACAAGTTTCTTGCTTGTCGCTTGGTTTTTATTGTCAAGATTTTGTAGACGCCTAAAGTCATCCAACTAACTTTACCACTGTCGTTTTATGATATACAAGTTTGGTGAATAACTTGACAGACCTTCTTAACTCAGTTGAAAATTCACACCAAACGGTCACTATACGCATAACCTTGACGACAACTCGGTTGGAAACGGAAACCTACCCCAATATGGACTCTTTGTTTAGCCCTGGCAATCGAATATGATATCAAAAGGTGGACAAGGTTCGTGTGCTATTTAATCTTAGGCAAACGCTGTTTTCTAAGAGCATTATTATGGGCGCTGGATTATAAAGCCTTACATGTGCAAGCGAATACTGAATGAAGTCCTAAGCCCGAACTGTTTCGGCAAATCAGAAGTATACTACGATAACGAGATAATTACAAAGCCTATTGAAATGGACAAATATACGTGCGAAATATACTTTGCAACTTCAACACAGCATTATGAAAACCGACCGTGATTCTCGTGATAGTTCACGACGAAAACGTCATTAGGTCTATTTATTACAATACAGATGCAGACCATTTGTCACGTCAGACAGCACATGCCGAATGTGTCTTTTTAGGTCGTCCACGGCGCATAATTGTAACTGCAGGCTAACTTCGGTAATAGCACCATTATGAATGTTTGTCTATATAAATAACAAAATTGATCTGATAACCAGAGCACTGGATTCTCTGATCACTCGCAATCAGAGACCTTCAAGTTTTTGTAGAGAAATGTACTGGAAGATTCAAGATGTGTATTTTTTGTTTCACAAATTGATCACCTTCTTATTTTAATTTGTGATGGAGTAATCTTACCTTCCCTTGTTGGCTGGAGTATTGCCGTGGCTCGTTGGCATAACTTCTTCAGTGGGATATTGTGTAACAAACATGATTATGTCGCGATTGGTGTGCGATATGTTTAAGTTTGATGCTATACCAACAATCGGCAACCCAAATTATCTTAATAAAGTAAGCTAGGCTAGCATACACCCGTGAAATAGTCGTGTCAGTATAGTACTGAACTGCCTAATCAAATCGATTTTGTTATTTGGCCCACCTACGTTTACAAATAAAACCATACATATAGTTTATACAACACATACCATGACCGCAGACTGTATTGTATTGTATACATAGAATGACTGTTGTCTCAGTAGCATCTGTGAAGTGCGTAAATAAATCATCCTCTTGACTAAATATTGGCTGAAGGAAACTAGGATATTATACAACACAACGTGAGAAATCGCACCCTCTAATTTGTTATCAAATTCACATGAGGCCTAGAATGAACCTCGAACTAAAATAAACATATATTAAAGCTATTTTAATCAGTGGAATTTACTAAAACCATTACAATGTTGAGAAATTATGATGAATAATAGCGATACAGTGTTCTGGGCATATTGTATCATTTGCTCTTGATACCAAAGTCATAACTTCTCTTAGTATGACAATCATTATATACAGATCACATTGGCGTCACCGTCACCACCAGGCGAAAACAAACACGTCTCTCATGTATAATTGGGTTTCGAATCACGGTACAGTAGTTTAATAGTGATGTTTTACCTGCAATTAAAACATTTATTAAACATACTTACCTGATTCGAAACCCAATAGTTTCTAATTCTGCCTGGTGACATAACATGAGAAATCCAATGAAGCGATATCGCGCTCAGCGCACCACCTGGGGTGACGGGTGACGTTTACGGGAAACGGAAAGGGCGGAGTCGACGGTGATTGGACGAACGGATCGGGCGGACCAATCGCAGCACGGCAATTTCGGAGGAAGTCAAGTACGCTACTCTCATGTATAATTGGGTTTCGAATCAGGTAAGTATGTTTAATAAATGTTTTAATTGCAGGTAAAACATCACTATTATTACAGGGCTTAAAGAGATTAAACATCAAATATCTGTATTGTCTCGAATAAATTTATTTTCTTTCTTTCTTTCTTTCTTTCTTTCTTTCTTTCTTTCTTTCTTTCTTTCTTTCTTTCTTTCTTTCTTTCTTTATTTATTTATTTCTTTCTTTAAATATCTCGCGGTGACAAGCGCAGTGCTTTGCCGTGCACGATTTTGACATAATATGTAAATTTTAAACTTTAGGTGGCAATAAACTGAAATGGGCAAGTATGACGCTTACCATCAGGCGAGCGAATTGTTCGTATCGTCTCAATTACAAAAAACAAGATTTATGCCGTGAGTGGCGGAAGCATTCACATCCCAGAACTAATTTTCCTTGGGGAAAAAAACTTTGGTTCCCATCGGTAAACGATTCCGATACCCACTGCTTAAAAGGCGGACGCGTACTAGCAGGTTTAATTATATGGGTACTTCGTTAGAACAGCGTAATAAGAGGTTATTGTTGAATTACGCAAAGATAAAATGCACATCAAAAGATTTATATACTCCCACATCTGTCGGAATACTAATTAGCGCCGCTAGTTACGTCATCGTATTGTGCAACGCAGTACATGCGGGTATATCTGCAAATGTTATTTATTCAGTTATTCAGTCAGATATTGCTGCTTAAACTGTTGCTTTTGTATTGTTCTACTAAGTATTTACTGACTGAGCGAGCGCGGAGCGACTCCGTTTCAGCTTGGGCAAAATTGCTTTCGTATGTGGGATGTCCGGATTTCCGGTTGTTCTCCTCCACAGATCGCATTTCTCAACCGATTTTCGTGAAATTGTGTAAGCAGGTTCTATAATTTATAGGTATATTTTTTAGACAGTTTTAGGAAATTTTTCAAAATGGCGAACCCAATAATTATATTTCTGCCATTTCAATAAAAAACCAAGCTCACAAATCCACTATAGCTATGTATGGTATGCTATGCGTCATCTTTGTTACATACGGTACACAAATATCCTATATTTTCATCATTTCGTATTTCAAATCAAACTTTTCAACAACTCTTTATCTTTTTAACCAAAGGCTAAGAAAACTATAACTGATATAGTCGGGGTAATTTACTGCGTGGATAAATAATCCGTTACACTGGCAACCCTACGCAATTCCCGGAAGCGGCGACACGGCAGCCGGTCGCACGCCCATTCGGTCGTCTCCATCTATTTCTGCCAACGAAAGCGGAACGACCTGCTCCTGTACCGTACGTATACTCTTTATTTATTTTTTTGCACAATCAAAACAAGTTTAAGCACTCTTCAAAATTAAATAGTTTAAATGTTAGATCGTTTCAATTTACCTATATAAATTATTGTGTATTTTGTTGAGGAGTAAAGATGACTATTCAAAATGAAGGTGAATTGGGAAAAAAGAAAAAAAAAACGCTTTCACACTCACAACACTACACTTAAAAAAGAAGATGAATTGAGAAAAAATGAAAAAAAAACTCTTTCACACTCACAACCCTACACTAAATTTGATGACACAGACACAATCACAATCTGTACTAGAAACGCACATTTTCCTTGGGGAGAAAACTTGTATTCCCGCCGGGAATCGAACCCGACGAAACTAACGGCCAGTTCAAAGTAAACTAGATAACCTGGTAGATCGCTTGAAATTTGTATGTATATACCCTTTTATGTTTTTTTCTTTTAATTTTGGCTTCGCAATCTTGTGTATTTAGCCAGTGTCAAGTAATAATATATTTTAAGTGTATTTCACATTAAAAGTCCTAGTCACAAGTCACAGTCAAAGTCAAGTTTAAAAGAAGTCGAGTCATGCCCTAGTAAAGTGGGTGGTAGTTTTGGAGCGAAGGCGAAAATCTCGTTTTTCAACTTGGTATCATTTGCCTACACTTATGCACGTTTACTAAGTATCAACGGTTAATAATCCACTATTATTACACGTTAACACTCAAGAATCACAGGTTTTATCCCAATATAAATATTTCCCTGTAATACAAAAGTTTCACTTCTATCGTGTGTCTTTACGATACACCCTGTTTTTCTACCGACTTCAAAATGGGAGGAGGTTCTCAATTCACTGTATTTTTTTTTATGTGTGTTACCTTATAACTTTTTTTCTAGGTGAACCGATTTTGATGATTTCTTTATTTGAAAGCTGGTGCTTCCCGCGTACCATTTAAATTTGATCAAGATTTGACCTGTAGTTTTAGAGTAATCCTGAATAATGCGTATTTCATTTATTTAGTATGATCAAAGGTTCCGAAAATAAAGCGATGAAGTCGGTTTTTTTTTTAACTGTGATAGGATTTGACCACTATCTCACCTGATGGTAAGCAACGATGTGGTCGACAAACGAGCAAGCGTGCCTAGAAGATACCTAATCACTCGCGACTTGAAGACTCTCATATTGTACTCACAGGAAACACCGACGCAGGTGAGTAGTTCCATTCCTTTGCGGTTCGCACAATGAATTGGAGGCGAAACGCTTCGTGCGCATTTGTGGATTGTCCACCATATAGCGGTGTCGCTTAGCAGTTTGTCTGCTTGTCCGATGATAGAACGGGGATGGGGGAACTAGATCGTACAGTTCTTTGGCACACTCTCCGAAATGTATCCGATAAAAAACCGAGAGACTTGCAGCCATGCGGCATTTTTATTTAATCAGTAATCCTACTTAATATTATAAATCCAAAAGTTTGTGTATGTGTGTGTGTGTGTAAATGTTTGTTACCACGTATCTCCGTAACTACTAAGCCGATTTCAATGAAATTTAAGATGTAGGTGGCTTATACTCTGGATTAAAACATACGCTACTTTAATCATCATCATCATCAGCGGGCGAAGCCGCGGGGCTCAACTAGTTACAATATAACTTTATTTGCACTAAACTAACATAGCAGTAATTATAAACAAGTCTCAACACGTTGATTTCAATAATACAAGGTGTCCCGAAATAGAATTACGAACGTCTAAAAATACTTAACGCCTGTATCACCCACTTGATTTCTCCTACGCTTTCTACCTCTTTGTCTTGTTTTATGACACATGCTCTCAAAATAAACGCTATTTCATTTTAATATAAATGAAAACAATGGCTAGCTTGATTGCGCGTTTGACTTTTATTAAAGATTGCCTGAAACTACTTTTCTTAGCAAATATTTTCATTACTTGAACTGCCCGTTGGCTTGATCAGGTGCACGTCCGCCTTCTAAGCAGGGGTATTGGGTTCGATTCCCGACTGAAACACAAGTTTTCTCCTAAAGGAAAATTTGTGTTTCTGGTTCTGGCTGTGATTGTGTGTGTGATGTAAATGTTTCCGGTACCAAAAACAAAATCAATCAAATCAAATTCGTTTATTTTTATTTAGTTAATGATTCTACTGCCAGATTCGCAAAATTATAGCCATCTCGAGAAGAACCTGGCCACGACACAAGTCATCGAACTTAGTGGGGCTGTGAGTGTGAAAGCGTTTATGAGTTTATCTTTAGTTGAACTGCCCGTTAGCTTGATTAGGTGCACGTTCGCCTTCTAAGCACAAATTTTCCATGGGGAGAAAACTTATGTTCCCGCCGGGAATCAAACCCGATACCCCTGCTTAGAAGGCGAACGCAACCCAACTAAGCTTAATATAGGCGATTATTATTGTTTTGAAAATATCCTAGTCATAAAATATAGTATTTTATGACTAAGAGAAGTAGTAAAAAAAATCGACTGAAGGACTATGCATCTATGGTCATTCAATATTTTTTTTTTATTTTTATAAAATCGTATTCTAACCAGACGATCTAATCAATCAGCAAACGTAATTTTTCACACCATACAAGGAGGTAGGTGCAAATTTAATAAGCATACTAACTGTCAATACAAGTCTAGATTTTATAAGACGTAGCGTCACGTTTACGATAACATGACATCATTGATATAAAAAACAAACATCCCACTGTTGCATTTATGAAATTTTGGAATCAGTACCAAGCAGCATCTTTAGCGGTCAAGTTGTGATCAAAATTTACTGATCAAGTTACGTTTTGTCAATCAATTTACGGTTTTACAATCAAGTTACGTTTTGTCAATCAAGTTACGGTTTGTCAATCAAGTTACGTTTTGTCAATCAAGTTACGGTTTGTCAATCAAGTTACGTTTTGTCAATCAAGTTACGTTTTCTTGATCAATTGATCAGATATGGTTGTGTCGGGTAAAGTGTTGATCATCGTTGGGGAATTTAGGGGGCCGAAGTTACGTAAAAGTAAGTAGATAGTTCTATGCATATCATTGGAGCACAAAATATTTCCCTGTAATACAAAATGTTCACTTCTATCGTGTGTACCTTTTGTTACCTTTGACGACCCAGTTGGCGTGGTGGGCAAGTCTATCCTCTGCATCGTGGGTCCTGGGTTCGATTCCCGGCAGAAGCACAATTTTTCTCCCCAAGGGAGATTTGTGCTTCTGGTTCTAGCTGTGATTGTGTGTGTGATATGTGAATGTTTCCGGCACCCACGATACAAGTCTTTGAACTTAGTGTAGGGCTGTGAGTGAATGCGTTTGTTTTGTTTGTTTGTTGTGCCTTTACGACATTCCCTGTTTTTTTTACTCTATATTATCGTTGCGTCAACTAAATAATGTAGGTAGGTAAGTAGGTGCAGTTAATATTGTGCATTTATTTTTAGCTATCCAAATAGCCGATGTGTACTTTGACGTCACAGACAAGGTTAACAAGCCTTGCTATTACGTAATTACATATGGCAGCATTGCCGAATGGTGCATTCTTTGGCATCGGCGCAAAATGTTATTGTTAATTGGGTAACTGATATTTGCACTGGCAACACCGTCTCAAGGCTAGTAAAATGTTGCAAGGTAATTCCAGCTATTCCAAACGAATAAACCGATTGTAACGTATCCTCGAATTTCTATCAATTCTACGTGTGCACTTTACATAGTTAACCGCAAGCAAAGCTAAAAAACCGACTTCACCGCTTATATTTTGGTTTTGGGTGAACCGATTTCGATAAAATTATATGGGACCACCTCTGAAGTATAATCTACCAAAAAAAAAGAATCATCAAAATCGATACATAATTGGCGGAGATATCGCGTAACATACATACATGTATACAAAAAAAATACAGTCGAATTGAGAAACTCCTTTTTGAAGTTGGTTAAAAATAACAAAAATCTAGCCTAAAACGTTGTTTCGTTTTGAACTGTAGATAGATAGATAAAAATGTCTATATTGCATACGATAAAACTGGTACATAAGCGGACTTAATGCTAATAACAGTTTCTTCTAGCTAACCATCTTATATCATAGGTTACTATCTATCTATGCTCAAAATTTCAGCTAAATCGGTTCAGTAACAAATAGAGAGAGGGGTGGGATAGGATATTATCATTAACTTACCATACTTTCGCCTTCTTACCGTCAGATTAATGTTAGAAGTAGAAAATATACTTGGAATATTTAGAACAGTAATTAGGATAGTTATGCTTCTATTTATATTATTAGGCTTCTTTTTGTTATTTTATGTCTGTCTACCTGATTCCACTAAACCTTTGGAAGGGAAACTGAATCAAATCAAATCAAAATCGTTTATTCACTTGGGCCCCAAAGAGGCACTCATGAAAGTTAATGATTATTCTTCCAGATTAGCAAAATCACAGCCATCTCGAGAAGAACCTGGCAAGAAACTCGCCGGCGCATTTTTTTTCATTCATATTTTTTTTTAATCGTTCCTTAACACTAATACATAATTATATTAACCTAGGTATAACTATATTATGTAGTCGCTAGAATGCGCTTGTGCAGTTTGCCTCCATGCATCCCACGACACCGATCCTAGTGTGGGATTCAGAGATCTTTAATTAACAAATAATATGGACTAATGTTACTTTATTCTATCTATTCTTTGAAAGTGTTAACAAATTTTGTAACCAAATAAAGTTTTTAATTATTTATTGACGACCCAGTTGGCGCAGTGGACAGGTCTCTGCCCTCCACGCCGTGGGTCCTGGGTTCGATTCCCGGCAGGAGCACAAATTGCTTCCCAAGGGATATTTGTGTTTCTGGTTCTGGGTGTATTTGTGTGTGTGTGATGTAAATGTTTCCGGTGCCCACGATACAAGTCTTTGAACTTAGGGTGGGGCTGTGAGTGTGAATGCGTTTGTTTTGTTTGTTTGTTATTAACCTTTTTGTATTACGGATCCATTGATGAAGCCATTTCGTAATAAGAAGGGTTTTCGTTTTTAAAGTTTCGTCTTCTTTTAAACCAGCAATTTTAAATCGTTTAACCCATCCCTCGTCTACCAAGATAATCACGTAAGTGCAGTGACTGCCACTCGATAATTTGTTCTAAACATGGCATAATTATATAAGGAATGCAGTCGAGGCACGCAGTCAGTGGCCCTTTTAAAAAGGCAAGCAGCGGCTGATGCTACATATTAAATAGTAACGAGCATAGTTTAAAGAGACAATTCGAAATAAATATAGGAAATAAACGTAGGAATATAGTTTTATATCTCGGGACTTAATCGCGCTACAACCGTTTTTGATTCTTCTCGAGACTGTGGCCAATGCAACTTGAAACGTCGAGGTAAATAATAATTAAACGCAAGCAAAGCTTTAATAATTAAACGCAAGCAAATCATAAAAAAACCGACTTCACCGCTTTATATTCGAAACTTTGATCAGATTAGATGTACTAAATACGCATTATTAAAGATATTTCAAGAGCTACTGATCAGATCTTGATCAAATTTAAATGGGATCAATTGGAAAGCAACATCATTAAAAAAAAACGAAATCGGTTCACGTGGAACGAAGCTATGAGGCAACACATATAATTTTTATTTTTTAAATACTGTCGATTTGAGTACCTCCTCCTTTTTTGTGAAGTCGGTAGAAAAACCGACACTTATATTTTGGTTTTGGCTGGATCGATCGAAAAATCATCAAAATCGATTCATAATTGGCGTTACGTACATACAAAAAAAACATACAGTCGAATTGAGAACCTCCTTTTTTAAAGTAGGTTAAAAATAGTTTGTAGCGCGATTAAGTCCCGAGATATGGCCTAAGCTAATGTGTACGAATTGCGAACGTTTAAAGTTACAATTGCTTCGATAGCATGTTACATCTTCGGCTGCATCTTTGCTTTTCATCAGGTGACAAGGAGGTGAAATGCTTACCTATCCAGCATAAAAAGGTGCAGATTTAGAACCGGATAGAGACCTGCTAATTTCATACTTGCAGCACAGTCTTTCAGAGGATAATCCAAGCGTACACTCAAACTGGCTTTTGCATTTAAAACTAAGAAATCAATCCAAAATGAACACAGAGAAACTAAATTGACACTCTTTCACTTTAGTTTTAAATTATATTTGTTTTCAATGTGTCAAAAGTAGTCCTAAAACTGTCCCTACAAGAGTTACTACTACGACCTTTCTATAACACTCTAAGCTACAGAATAGTTGCATCCTGGGTCTTTATTTGAAATCCCTTTTGTCAAACAAAACGTAGCATTGAAGTGTTACAACAGTAGTCATTGTACTTTTTTCTGTACCTACAGCTTTGTCTTTCCTTTCCCAGCCTCGAGGTCTTTTCTTGCAAATTATGGAAGAGAATGCTTCTTTTCACAATCTTTATTACATCACTGGCTGCGTCTCGCCGTTTACCCGCATAAGTCCCGGACCCGTTGGGTTTCCGGGATCAAAAGTAGCCTACGTGTTAATCCAGGGTGCCAGTATATCATACCAAGTTTCACCAAAATTAATCTTCATCTATTTGAGCGTGAAGAAGTAACAAACGTAAAAATGTACTCACAAACTTTTGCCTTTATAATATTAGTATAAAGTGTGATGATTTATGATTCAATATATCTAAGTGTAATTTTGTTATACCTTCATCAGTCTGGACTGGCGTAGGTAATATTAAACATTTAACCAATAAAGTCATAAATATAGACGTTTTATAAAGTGGCACTTGGGCAATATCCTGGTCTTTGAGACTGTGTAACCACAATGTTCCTATTCTTGTAAATTAGGTCTTGACATTGCAACACTTCCTTCATTAGTTATTGAAATAAGTTGTATTGCAAACGGTGTTATTTTCTCTTTCCTATTGCGTCCTCGATTCCTCTTAGAACTGGTGGTATGTATGTTATGTTATGCTCATGTATTGTGTCGTGACCCGAGTCTTGTTTCGCCCACAATTGTTTTACATGATCCTAATGTTGATCCTAATCGATAGGTACTTTGCATATGGTGATATCATCCTCCTTGTTCATAATTACTTGACAGTTAAGCGCTTTAACGGCTTAATCGTATCACGTAGTACATTTAGGTGAGTCGATGCATTCGCTTCAAGCGCTAGAGATTATTTTTGTAGCTAAGGTGGCTCAGTACAGGACGGGCCTCCAATGAGGTGGACGTGTTGCCAATCGAAATAAACGCGCGAGTTTCGTTGACGCATTCGGAGTGTACGAATTAAAGTGATTGTTTTTTCAATTCAGATGTTTTAGTAATGATTTGAAAATGGAAATGGAAAATCAAATAGGATTGCCATTTTATCATTTAAAATATACTGGATGCGCACGAGTGATTTTTACTTTCGCTTGCAGTCAATGTTTTAATGTTCCATTGGTGCTCTATTTTTGAATAATGAAATTCAGACGATAGTGTTTTCAAATTTAGTTAATGTTCTGATTACAAAATATGACATGTGTGATATCTGTCAAAATATTTACATTTTTCTTCATAATATTTAAGTACTACGATTCTTTATCCTCGTCGAGTCATTTGTACTATACTCTTATTATTTTACAAGGATTTATGCGGTTTGTTCCAGTAGCTAGTTTATTCTGAAATAAACGAAGAAAATGATTTTATCTTACATATTTATCTGAAATATTCAAATTGCTGGTAACCGTTTTGAATGTTTGTTCAGCGACCTTGGTCTGAACAAGATTGTATTCGTTTGCCAGCTGTGTGCAATTTTTATTCTTTCCTTGTTTAACGTGATTAAAATCTTTCACTTTGATATTTTTATCTGGCCTTGACATTTTTATAAGACTTTAAAGTTTTTAAATGAGGTTTTATTTATTGGTTTTAATTATATTTGTTTAAAATTTCGTTTATTACCGGATCAAACGCTATATCGCGATTGCATTGTACATTGTAATGCTATTATTTTTAGTAACTGGTCAAGTTAGTTTATACGTGGGCTTAATCTTATTAATAAATTTCGATTTATTTCCGTTGTTTGTGTCGAAATTTTTCATGCCTGACATGTTTGTATGCTCTTATTTTATTATTTTGGTAACGAGCTGATCTGATGATGAAGATGGATTGTATATTACGAAACTCCCTAACGGAGTTCTTGTAGCTTGTGGATTATTAACTGTTAACAGTTCGTGTACCTGCTAGAGTTTAAGCAAATTATACAAAGTTGAACAAAAGTTTAGTTTTCGCTCCAAAACTTCAGTATAAATGTTCTAGTCAAGTTTCTACCAGTTTACTATGCCTTGACTATGACTAGACTCAAGTTGACTTTAATTTTGACTGAAGGTGACTAGGACTAACTTTTTGAACTAAGTACTTATATAAACTTGTTTTTTTATCACATGACACTGGCACATAGTTTGAGGAGCTAAAATAAAAAAAAACTAATGCATCGACTAACGTAGATTGTTGGTGTATGGGCTTACTTTAAAAACCCAAATCGAATAGATTTCTTTATAACCTGTTTTTTTTTTTTTATGGAAATTCCTATATCCACTTTTGAATAATCCATTTGCTGATCAGAATCGACTAGGTAAATTTATTCATATCGATGTTCTAACTAAAACGTCTTACCTCTTGCATAACATTATCAATATTAAATCATAAAATAATTCTCGATAACTTACAACAATTTTATCAAGTACTTTATCTTGTAATCACTGTTGATTGTGAAAATAAGTATGTAATATCTCAACACTATCTAAATAACTAAGTATATAAAGACTTATAGAAAAAATACTTATAGATGTTATTGAAGTCACTCGTGTCGTTAGATAACAACTTTCGCCTTTTAGTAGGTAATTAGTACCTTTAAACTCGTTTACGCGTTAGATAATATGAATACGTTTGTTTATATTAATATTTGAGGCTAAAACATCGCCTCAAGCGTCTTTTAAACTCAATTTAGATGTGTTACAGTAACTTTTTTATAGATATAATTTAATTGGCTCTATTTCATAATTGCATTGCTGATCTTGTTTGCATCAAGCAATACATATAGTTTTCCAACAGCTATCCTTGAGAGTCAGTCCAATTTTATACCTAGCATATTAATTTATTTACCTTTGCTCAAAGATTTTAGGTTTGTCTCCTATCTTGATGCCTTTGCTATACTTGGCCTTTTTCTTTTTTTGCTTTTTATTCCTCGGCCAAGTCATAGCATTGTGTATTACCTAAGTGGTCAAACGTCTGACTATCTGAATAAAAAAATCTTTACAGGTAGATAATGTCATTTAAGCAACATTTATCAGTATAATTATTGTTCTATCATCTGACCTAAATGTATTCAATTAAACCAATGCTGTATCGTGATTCACGGTAGATGCGCTTGCGCAACAATTTTCTCTTTGTGACATTGTGCTACCGTAAGCAGTGAAACGTATCGATTATGATTTTTATCTAGGCCGTCTTATTGTTATCGTACTTATACTAGTTACAGATCTGAATTTGAGCTGCAAAGTAATTAAAATCATTCCACCTAGTGAAAGTAGTGAAATAGAGTGAAAAATAAAAGTTGAAACAGTGAAGTATATCCTGCATAAAAGAAAAATGAGAAGAGATGAGATTTTGATAAGAAGAGATGAGTTAGTAATGTGGAAATACTTGTTGTAATTCTTCAAAACAGAATCTTTAAAGCTATCAAAAACTGCCTTCAAAACGAACTAAATGTGAAAAACACAAACACTATTCTTTGATTATAGTTGAATCAACTTGTGAGAGAAACATTGCCTGATCACAATTTTATTTTCCGGTATGTTCAATCAAATTAACAACATTGATGGATGTTGACATTTGAAAACATGATTGCATTGACTCCCTACAGCCTAGAGCTCAGAATGCAATTAATGTAACCTTTGTGTTTACATCGGTCGCATGCATAGCAATGCATCTACTCATATGCTAAAACTTAATCTACACGCTCACTTACAACATGTTTTTTTATAACTTTCTTACGTCATCTATGTACGAAAAGCGTGCGGCAACCGTACCTCCAACTTTTGTACTGAAACCGTTTTTATGTTGTATTATGATCGTAAATTGAGGTGGTTTCTCGCCACTGTGAAAGTCTGTTTATTTTTTATGGCTTGTGGCTTGCCGCGTTTTAAAGATTTTACTCATTTCACCATAGCTTATGTCATCGTATTGAACATTTTTTAGATTGTTTCTAACAGATTAATTGACATTAACTGTATCTTTTTTATTGTTTCTGTTATATTAACGATATTAGCTTTTAATTGTTTTTTTTCTTATTTTTTATTTATATGTCTTTATCTTGTGTATCTGATACTTTCAACTGCTCGTTGGCTTAGTTGGATACGCGTTCGCCTTCTAAGCAGGGGTACCGGGTTCGATTCCCGACAGTAACACAGGTATCTCCCTAAGAAACAATTGTGTTTTTGGTTCTGTGATCATTTGTGTGTTGTGAATATTTTCGGCGCGCACGACACAAGTCATCTAACTTAGTGTTGGGTTGTGGGTGTGAAAGTGTTTATGTTAATAAGATTTCTTGAACAAATTAGTTCACTTTACCTCGACGAGGATTGTATTTACGTAGTGCAAAGTACTCGGGTCTTTGTCTTTACATGTTTTTTAAGGATGAGATCAGCATTGCCACTCCTTTGAGAGTCGCTCCTTGTTCGGAGTCCGATTATTCATCCCACGGCTGGTTTGTTTTTCTTCAAAAGTTATGGTAATATAAATTGTTCTGTGATTATTCAATGGTTCAAGTAATGTTGGCTTTAATTGTTATGCGTAAAGAAATATGAGCGGTCATGGCTTCAGTCTTGGTCAAATAAATTGGTTCTATTCTAAGATCCTAAAGTTACTCAGAATTAACTAAGCAAAAATACAGGCGGACGGTTTTAAGCGAATAGATTTCAGTTGGTTGTAAATTATCTTATTTAGGTCCTATATCTATGCAGCATACATTTGCGACAATTGAATGTATACATAACTGTTTATTTCGCTAATTCTATATCTACATTATTATCTACTAGAACCATGGACTTCAAATACTCCATTACTTATCGTGTCACGAAGAATTTCCTTAGTTATATTCATAATGTGTTCGACATTGACAAGCTCGCTAGGTATTCCATTATGTTTTGAAACTGTTCTAATGACTGGATAGTAAGTTCTTTATTAGTTTCGTCGTTAGCCTCATTTAGTTGTAAAAACTCATTTCGTTATCCATTTGGTGAATATACTATCTGTGTCTATATGTATGCCTTTCTTTTAAATGGCTGATCTTTTAGAAACTTTTACTTATTTTCATTACCTTATATTCAATAACACAAGTTTCGCCAATTTGTTATTAGTTTGGTTTTACTCTCATTAAAAATTTAATTATTTCTGCGTATTATAAAAGTTGTCATATCAATCTTTCTATCACATGGATTCGCAAATGTGTTCATGTGGCTTCGACGCCATTTGTTGGGAGAATGATGGCAGTTTATGATAATGATGATGGTAATGATAATTGAAATGGCAGGAAAGCCTAGAAATACCGTCTTGTATGGCACTTTCTTTGTTGTTACCTATTCGTTATTCGACCTCTTTGGCCATCTATGTCTACCCGTGTGTACGCTGTAACTATTCCTTCTTTTGCTTCAAAATGGACTTGAAAAACTTGCATCGTAACTTCTATCCAAATTAAATCCAATCCGTTCAGCTTACACAGTTATGGTTAAACATGCCATTGTTATGCCAATAGCAGCGCATTGGCTACGAATCATACATAATCCATCACTGACCATGTCGTATGTCACATTTGTATGGAAAGTACACTTTGCTAGACTTGCCTTGTCACATCGGTTTCACTTCCCTGCATGTATGCAACCTGGCGGTAATTTCTGTAGAGATTGCTGATTTCATTGCAAATGACTTGGCTTACTTGGCAATTGGCAATGTTGGCGTACCTTTATTTGGTGTTAACGTTTTCTGTGCTGTTTGAATTAGGAGCGCTATTGTTACTCTCAGCTTGACACTGAATTTGGATAACCTTGCATGATTTATGTTAACACCTTGTACGTTGATAGAATTTCAAAAATCTTTTATTTTTGGCCATTGGATATTTGTGTTTCTGGTTCTGATTGTGATTGTGTATGCGATGTGAATGTTTCCGATACCCACGACACAAGTCGTCGAATTTAATGTGGGGCTGTGAGTTGGGAAGTTTATTATTTTATTTTTTAGTTATTTAGAACATATGTTTAATAAGCCTTCTTATCTAATTTACCGTATCCGTGACTGTAAACAAGCTTAGAACTTGTAACTAAGGTTTATCACATTTCATGAATGTATAGCATCCAAGATCTTATGATAATGTTATATACCTATATACAATTTATAGATCTGTACATTTATGACAGTCGTCTCCGCAGATATCTTGACTGGCCATTGAGAATATAATTTGGCCTTCATGCTCGGCAATCCATGTCCATTGTGGTTTGTGTCCCAATAAACGTCCTTTTATGTTGGACACATTAACAAACGAATGATTTTTTTTCTATCTTCTCCGTGGATGCATGTTATTAATCGTTAAACGCGACATCTTTGAAAAAAAGCAAGATAGTTTTTTTTTTCAAATAGTGCCCCTCTCACTCATCACTCATTTGCCTGCTATTTTGAGATAAAAATAGCCTGTCCTAAGTTCTAGGCTATCTACATTTAGCATGCCAAATGTTATCAAAGTCTTGCTAAGCCTACACCTAGCTCAGAACATCACTCTCACACATACACATACTTTTGGGTGTATAATTTCAGCGTGATGAATATTATCTCACTTTAATCCTTTCATTTCGTACCCATTTCTACGGCTCCTAAGCTATTATTTGATTTGTCTTTCGAATCAGAATCGTTTATTTGACTAAAATGTATAGGTTATTAAGATGGAAATGTTTAGTACATTACTAGGTACTTTTTGCCGTCTCATGAAGTGCAATTTTAAACATTTCAATCACATTATTAATATTCTATTCTCTTGTTTATTACTTCGACGCGTCCTCTTCAAAGCACGATGAAGTATTAACAATTTCTCAAACTAAATTATTACATCATTAAAGAAATTATAAATAACTGTTCAAATTATAATGAATACAACCTCATTCAAAATATATTATTCGTCATAAGTGTGTATGAGTTACAAAAAAGAATGTTTCAATTGATGAGAACAGAACAAATTGCATGCAACTTTTTATATACGAGTACTCTTCCATACATTTCTTGACACGAATACCATATCATCGCCAGCTTCAATTATGTTCTCTATTGTAACTATATAAAGATTAATCTATTAATTATGTCTGTCAGACACTAACGGGGCATAGACCGGACATTCTGGTTCAACGGTACCGCTAACTCTAAATTCTTTCTTGTCTTTAATAACGTCTCTATTCGATGTTTTCTCGCATTGTTTATCGATTTGTTTTCTTTTGACGGATATCGATTAATTGTAGCGGATGACGATTTATAATGCGTTTTAGTTACAATGGCTGTTTAAATCGATTTGTCGTGTTAAAACGATTATTATTTCTTTATTTAACTTTTATAATATCCGTAGGTTTTATGGCATCTTGTTCTACTAGAATTCTTGTCTCTTATCTTCACATTACGATATTAATAAATTAAATTATTAATTTTCAAGTAATATTACTTACATAAAAATAATAAGAGTTGTTGCAATATTAACAAAAGAAAAACCTAAGTTTAGTGACTTTTTTTTACATAAAAAGTTGATCCCATTGTTGTAAATATAATAAATAAAATTGATTAAAATTTATAATGGGTAATGAAAATTATGGTTCTGTAAAATTGTGAAATCAATTAATTGTGTCGATTTCGCAAACAGAAATTAATTAACATAACGCTCAGAGCAATTCTCAGGTTTACGATCCATAAACTAAGATTATTATTGAATTATTATTAAAAAATAATTAAGATTTATACATCCTCCATCGCATCCAGTGATTTTGAATTAGATAACCATCAGTATGGTTAATAATAAATCGATTAAGTATTTGATTTTCCATTTCAATCGATAATGATCACGATTGTTCGGATTAAAGTTATATCATTGTTAAGATGGTGATGTAAGATTAAGAATGATACGTTTCGGTGGAATTGTTCTCAAAGTGGTTTTATATAATATTTGAAGTGATGACTTTAATAGCGACGTCAAGATGAACGTGTCTATTTCGTCAAACGTTAACAATGCTGAGGAGATCGGTAAGTTACATTAAGTTTCTTTTTAACCGACTTCAAAAAAGGAGGAAGTTCTCAATTCGCCAGAATTTTTGTGTATGTTCATAGATTACTCGAAGACACCAGAACCGATTTGGAAAATTATTTTTTTTGTTTCAAAGTAAACTTCTCATGTGGTCCCATTTAAATTTGATTAAGATCTGACCAGTAGTTTTAGAGTAATTATCAATAATGCGTATTTAATTAATTTAATCTGATCAAGGTTTCCGAAAATATAGCTGTGAAGTCGGTATTTTTAAGCTTTGCTTGCGTTAAAATTATTTATTAACAAGATTACTTTATAGGTATTATTATAAAATAAAATTTTTAAAAGGTTTATTTTACTTTAAATGCCAAATTGAACATATTTACCAAAACTTCGTGTTTCAGACAGAGATAGCTATGTAAAATACTAGCCGTGCCCTGCGGCTTCGCCCGCTATTATCAGGTTAAAAAGTAGCCTATGTGTTAATCCTATGTGTAATCTATGTACATTCCAAATTTCATCCAAATCCGTTCACCGTTAAAGCGTGAAGAGGGAACAAACATACTTACACACAAACTTTCGGATTTATAATATTAGTAGGATAACTAACTTTTATCCCAACAAAACATAGCCTATGACACTCAGTGATAATGTACCTAGCTATATATTAGTGAAAGAATTTTCAGAATCGGATTAGTAGTTTCAGAGATTACCTTTTACATACAAACAACCAAACAAACAAATAAACTTTACCTCTTTATAATATTAGTATAGAATGCTATATAGTCAGATCATAACATGCTTCTGTTCCTTGTAATTATTAGTTATTGATGTAATTACAAGTCTGAGGTTTAAACATAAGTTATTTTGTGTTTGACTTTGCGTACGTCCCACATGTAACCTCTGATACGTGTTCTCAAGTTTATTTGTACAGCTGTTGTTCTGTCTTCATGAATATTTTAACTGACTCCAAAAAAGGAGGAGGTTCTTAATTCGTCGGAATCATTTTCTTATGTATGTTCCCCGATTGCTCGAAGAAGCCTGGACCGATTCGAGAAATTCCTTTTTTGTTTAATAGCCATCATCTAACAACAAGACAGACAGTCAAACGTCATCCATATATGGTTGACATACCTCCAGTTCGCTCGAAGCGTTTCGCTTCTACGTTTATTATGCGTACAGCGAAGGAGTGGAACTCATTGCCCTCATATTTGTTCCCCAAACAGTATAATCTGGAAGTCTTCAAGTCAAGAGTGAATAGGTACCTTCTAGGCAAGCATGCTACATCTTCAGCCGCATCATCGCTTTCCATCAGGTGAGATTGTAGTCAAACGCTCGCCTATCGTACATAAAAAAACACTCACAGCCCCGCACTAAGTTCGATGACTTGTGTCGTGGGGAGAAAACTTGTGCTCCCGCCGGGACCCGATACCCTTAGAAGGTGAACACCCAACCAACTAAGCCAACAGGCAGTTCAATGTGTTATAACTACATTATTCACAACAATAACAATACCTACTATTATAATGATTATATCCTTCAACAAACATTTCATTGTACTTGACCCGTGTTAACTTGATCGCCCACAGTCCTACCCACGCCTGTACAAGCAAGTTTGCTGTTTTCTCTATCTAAAAGTACCTACTACTAATATTTGCAGTTTCTCTATTTATATATATAATTAGCTGTGTATGGGTTTCGCCTGCAAGATACGAGTAGCCTATATCTTATTTTCCTTATTGTACACAAACTAATGAAACATTTTAGCAATAAGGCCTTAACAAAGATGTACAAAAAGAACTTATGTAAAGATGAACAGAAAATAATTATTTACAAAATAAGTGTAACAACAGGCGGTCTTGTCGGTAAAAACGACAACCTTTGAATGTATACTGTAATGGTCGCGCCTCACAGGACGCACCTAACTCGAACGAATAGCGTACCAACAACAAATATTTGCAAATTAAGTTGTAAATTTTGGTAGTAAAAATGGTCGCTTGAGGCGGGTATTGAACCCGGCCATAAAATGTCATGGCCTATCGCTCCAACCGCTGAGCTACTCAAGCTCTGACTGAAACTACGAAATTATCCTTTCCATTATTATTTTCGTCTTACGGGGACGCCTCCGGCCAACGCGTCCGACATTATAGTTAATTACATGTTGTGTTGATAACGTCCACCCAAATCAATTCATTATAAATTATTTATTTAGTATCAATAAATTTACTACTATATAGTTCTGCCTAGCATCGCTAATGTTATATATACAAAAATCAATATTAGTTTAGTTTTAGTGAATATAGGCAATTGGTCCGTACAATAGGTTCTTTAGTAACAACGACCCCAGTTTCTCTGGAGTAAGTATGCGTCAGTGTTTATTCAGTATGCAGCAAGTTTAAACACATTCCAAGATTACTATTTCCAAGTGAGAATAATATTTGTTTTGTCAAGATGCTAAGCTATTTCAATATTTAACTGCAGTGTTCTTAGTGCTATAACACAAGTCTGTATTTTTAGCCAAATTATACAGTCTGATATATAATTATACAGAACTGTAATGTTATTCAAAGGAGATCGAAGAATTAAGTATGTACTACTGCACTGTGCTTTTTTTATCTTTTAATTTTGACTTCGCAATCTTGTGCATTTAGCCAGTGTCAAGTAAAAATATATTTCAAGTGTTATTATTATTAAAAGTCCTAGTCACAAGTCAAGTAAAAGAGTCAAGGTCCACTCGAAGATTCGCCATTTTTTCTCTTTCGCAGCATAAACCTTACCTATAACATAAAAATATCTTAAAAAGTGCCCAACAATCTCAATATCACATAAACAAAAAAGTTTGTTCCAAAATTAGCTTGCAGTGAGTAGGTCACAGACACAACTTTTTTTACTCGTCCTATACTCCGATCATTATCTCTATGATGCAACTGCAACTTGCGCAAGTCGTGGCAAAAATTGACAGATGTACAACCGAAATAACTCGTTTTAATAGGACATATAAAATAACCACCTTTGCGAATTTTACGACGGAAGTTGTGACAGAGAAACTTTTTAATAATACCTACATAGTACGTTCGCGCCAATTTTAATTTGAGGTTATGTAACCAATGACAGATGACTTATCAAGTAATCAGATCCATCTATTGTTCTTGCAATCTTGCTCCGTTATTATCAAGAATTTTCTTTATATTTGTCGTTACGTGACTTGATTTTAAAATTAATTATTTCATTCATGCAATAGGTTCCGGTTTGATTATTTTCGGTTACAAACGACGGCTTTATATGCTGTGGACGAGCGTTCTGAATTCAAAAGCGGTCGCACCAATTGAAAAGTTATTTATTTTCTTTACTCAGATTCATTGCGGTATATGCTGTTATGTAACCAAATGGACTGTAATGTTGGTTTTTGCCTGCACTTTCTTCACATCATCGACTATGATGATGATGACACATGATGCCAGCATTATCCGTTCGAGATTTGCTTCCTAGCTCATATAGAAGTACCAAGCACGTTTTGTTTTCTTAACGCGCTTCAATGTACTCCAGTGGTAGGTACTTATTAAAGCATAATAGATGCTTCAATTGAATTTGAAATGTAACAACGTCATGGTGATTTACAAATTCAATCTAAAGTGCTATTAAGATTGATATATCAATAATTGAATTACTTAGGTGGACAACATTTCTTCTCAGCACATGTACCGTTTGATCGTTTTTTACTGTGACATCTCCTCCATTAGATTTCTGTACAGTGTGGGGTATTGGGATGTAGTTTGAGCTGAGATTATTGACTTTATCCACATTCTTGACATAGACTTTATCTCCTTCAGTCAAGATCGTTTCAGTAGCTCCTCTCCTTCTATCTCCATATTCTTTCCCTTTTTCCTTCTGCATTTTATCCCGGTCTCTCATATCAAGATCAAGTTCTGCACATTCCAGATTGTCTATTGACGGAATTTCGTCTCTGTTCTGTCGTCTGAAAACAGTTCTGATGGTGACTTTCCTGTGGATGAATGAGGCGTGCAATTATACATTAATAGGTACGCCATCAGGCTCTCTTTCATGTCAGATTGTCTTAGATGATACATTTATCATAAGATTATACATTAGTTCTTAAAGTACGGATATTTAACAATAATAAACTAGGTTAATTTTTACAATAATAATTAAACGCAAGCAAAGCTTAAATAAACCGACTTCTTTATCTTCGGAACCTTGATCAGATTAAATGTATTAAACACGCATTATTGACGATAACTCAAAAACTACTAATTAGATCTTGGTTAAATTTAAATGGGACCAATGGGAAAGCACCAGCTTTCAAACAAAAAAAAAACAAAATATGCTCACGTGGAAAGAGGTCATGAGGTAATAACACACAAAAAAAAAATACATTCGAATTGAATAGCTCCTACTGTTTAGTGAAATCGGTAGAAAATAGGGAATATGCATAATTTTTTTTTATACTTTTAGTCGATTGTTTACGTGAAAATATCTTAATAGTGAAGGTGTATGTGACGGTATGACGATGTATGTGACGGTAAAGTTCACGATTTACTGCCGTGAAAGAAAGTTGACAGGTCATTGACATCTAAAACGCTGACACTGACGTTACGAATCAGTCTTGCCAATAGTGTGCGCATTGCCATTTCGAATTTCAAATTATATACCTATAATAAAGATTAAAAAACATATATTTGACCCATATTTAAATATCACTCATATTCTCTAATCGTATCTAGGCTTTTAAAGAAGAATAATAACACAAATAAATACAAAAAAAACACAATAAATAAACAAATGAGCTTCCCCTTGGCTTAGTTGGGTGAGCATTCGCGTTCTAAGCATAGATGCGGGTTCGATTCCCGTTTCCCGGCGGGAACACAAGTTTTCTACCCAAGGAAAATTTGTGTTTCTGGTTCTGGTCGTGATTATGTGTGTGATATGAATGTAACAGGCACCCACGACACAAGTCATCGAACTTAGTGTGGGGCTGTGAGTGTGAAAGCGTATAAATGTGCTTGTAAAAAACCAGTTGTTCTAATTTTCATATAAAGGCTTATAGACCTTATCAAGCTTACCTAGTTGCCTAGACGTCTTTGTTCGCAAGGTCAGTCCAAGCGAAGTCGTTTAATCATTTATTGCCTCCAGGGTCACGATTCTCGATACCCTTGTGTATCAATAAATTAACCTATACTCTTTATCAGTCACTTATTTAGCTTGAACTGGAAGCACGTTTGCTTAAGCACTGGAATCTTCTGTTTTTGCCTTTAGAATTTGGTCGTGTTTTATATCTCGAATAAGTGGAGTTGGTTTTGTAGAGTTCCCAAGGTTCCAGATAGTTCATTTATATTTTCCACATTTTCATTTCATATTTTCTTTATTTGTACTACACGTAATGTGTTTATCAGCCTATGCGTATGTATGTTTGTTCCTTACTCTAGAGAACAAACGCGTGGGCCGATTTTGGTGATTTTGACGTCAATCGATTTGTCTTAATTGTGCCAGTGTCACTGAAAGTAATCAAAATTCAAAATGGCGACTGCCAGACGCCATATTGTGAAAATTAAATTTGTCGTACTGTGTCAAGTGGCATAATTGAATACGTATTTTAAAATAATTTTAGGTTTCTTTTACCATTTTGAATGACCGTTTAGAGTCTAAAACTATCCTTAGTTTACTAGCCGTGCCCTGCGGCTTCGCCCGCTGTTATCAAGTTTAAAAGTAGCCTATTTGTAAATCCAGGTATAAGCTATGTACATTCCAAATGTCATCCAAATCCGTTCAGCCTTTAAAGCGTAAAGAAGGAACAAACATACTTACACACTTACACGTAGGATTAGCAACCATAAAACATATATTTATTTGTGACAATAAACATCTAACAACAATAAAATAAATGGTTATACATAAATAAATAATTGGTGAGATTGCGACAAATCGGTTCCATCTCAGCATAAATGCTGATCAAAAAATCAAATGATAATAATAAATCAAATGACAAAGCAAATCATTACATAATTACATAATATGTATAATTAACGAAAAAAATTAAAAATATACAAAAAGGAAATTCATATTTTTCGCAGTCGGATATTTTTTAATGTATTTTTTTTTTGTATTATTTATTGACTTGTTCATATATACCTGGTTTCAACTGAAGATCATTTGAGTTCCTCCTTATTGAGGCAATTTGCAGTCTATTTTGATCTGGTATCTCCACGAACTAAGAGGAAACTCAATAGCTACGACATCGGGGTCACCTTGCATTCGTCACGCAGTCATTACTGCAATTGCGTCTACCTTAGCTCCTTCTATACAAGGCTTATATTCCTTTGACCCATTTTCAGTACCGAGCTGATCTACCGTTAGTTTTCCGTCAATCACACCTTATTTGCAAGCGTTCGCTGAAATATCCAATGCATTTGACGCCTTATTGTCTTCACAATAGGTGCAGTTTGAAAGACCAGTAGCTGTCATTCGCAGAATTTGAGTTGCGCTTGCGAAAGTGTATTCACTGTGCAGTATCGTCGCATTACAGTTCTTGTTGCGTTGGAATAAGGACGTCTACGTTCTGCTGGATATGTGAAGTGATTGTTACATGTAGAGTTGTAAAGTGCAGTGACGACCTTGCCGCCTCGTAGACTCCTGCGCATGACCAACCTGACAGTTCTATAATGGACTGCGACGAATATATTCCTCCATATCCAGGTACTTGTTATGCCGAATTTCACGTTTATTATCCAGACCCGAGGGGATTCCGAGATAAAAAGTAGCATTTGACTAACCCAAAGTGTCAGCTACCTCCTTATCAATTTTCATCAAAATTGGTCCAGCGGTTTGAGCGTGAAGAAGTCACAAACATATATCACTTACGAATTTTCTCAATTTATCAAAACATTTGTTGACATAAATTTAGAGGTTACAATTTAGATTCTGAAGCCTCTGGTTCTCGATGTAGTTAACACTGTGCTTAGAGAACCAGCGTCTTCTAACTCGAAACTAATTAAGAGGGTTTATTCCTTTTGTCTTCTCTCTCGCTCGGACATTTCAATATTTTTAATAAATATAATTAGCTACGTGTGTTTTTGAAAATGTTTTCAACCAATGTGGACATTCAAACAATGTTTTTTTTAATCTACCTTTCGTTTTTCATATCTTTAAGTTAAACGAAGAAAGCGTGAAAAACACATTGAAATTTGGGAACTCTGGTTTTTTCTCATCTTATTGAAGGATATGATAGAGAAAAAAAGTTTGAAACACCCTTGTATTAATGTCCATATAGTTAGTTAAAAACATCTTCAAAGACACATGTACATAATTGTATTTATAAAAAATATCGAAATGTGCGAGCGAGATAGAAGACAAAAGGAATAAACCCTCTTAATTATGCCAAGGGTTAGTTTACAGCTATTAACAATATATTAATGACTAGTGTGTGTATGTGTATATGTGTGTGTGATGTGATATTTTCATTGCATTGAAAAAAGCAATAGTAAGTTAATTTAACTGTTTTAAAAAGCAGTTCAATGTACGCCGACTAGAATTAACAATAGTGACGAATTCAGGTCAATGACTTTAAGATATGCTTCGCAGGTTAAGTTTGAATTTTGCACAGCGTTGTAAATAACTAGATGCAATCTATGACTCTTAGGGACATGATGTACGAAGCGTCAGAGGCGCGCGCCCTGTACTGCCGTTATAAGGAAAAAAGACGTAACTGACATTTTTGTCAAATTTGAGTTATATTACATCAAAAATGTTTTAACTATTTAGTATATGTTATGACTTGTATCAGATGCATCTAAATTAAAAGTAAAGTGTAGTAGATTGCGTTTGAATATTTTAAGATAAGAAAATTAAAGCAAGCAAAGCTTAAAAAACCGACTTCACCGCACCAGCTTGCAAATAAAAGAAGAATCATCAAAATCGGCTCACAGCGAAAGAAGTTATGAGGTAACTTTTGAAGTCGGGTAAACGAGAACATCGTCAAAGTTGTCCATAAAATAGACATTATTGACGATTTTCAAATGTACACTTTCGTGAGATTATCTAATACTAGCCGTGCAACGCGGCTTCGCCCGCTATTATCAAGTTAAAAAGTAGCCTATGTGGTAATCCTAGGTATAATCTATGTCTAGCAATCTAGATGTATTCTAAATTTCATCCAAATCCGTGCAGCCGTTAAAGCGGGAACAGGGAACAAACATACTTACACACAAACTTTCTGATTTATAATATTAGTAGGAAGTAGGATATAAAATTCTCGTGTCGCGGTGTTTGTTACTAAAACCTCCTCCGAAACGGCTCGACCGATTTTTATGAAATTAGTGCATATCGGGTAGGTCTGAGAATCGGTCAACATTTATTTTACATACCCCTAAATTTTAGGGGTGGTCCAACCAACATTTTTATTTTTTATTTTTGGACAAAGTTTTTTGTTTTTATTTTTTATGATTTAGCATGACATAATGTATGGCAAAACAACGTTTGCCGGGTCAGCTAGTATCTTTATAATCCATCTCTACATTTCTACCGCTTTCATCTTTAATATTAATGGATACAAAAGCCTTTTCAATTTCCGGTTGAAATGCTCAGAAATAATTGTTATTACTGTATGTTTGTTATTATAGTATTTTGCCTTACTTTTCATTCTCCATTCAAAATTAAAAATCGTTTATTCACATGGGCCCCAAAGAGGCACTCGTGAAAGTTAATGACTCTACTGCCAGATTCGCAAAATTACAGCCATATAGCCGTGGAGCGCAATGGCATAACCCATCTCGAGAAGAACCTGGCAAGAAACTAGGCGGCGCATATGTTTTTTGGTTTTCTTTCGTGTTTTCTTCTTTCTTCAATGGCTCATTGCTGTGAAACCAAGCTTTCGTTAGTCTTTTTACCAAAAGACCCATTGGCGATAGTAAGCTAGTTGAGTCAAAACTGCAAAGTCTTGGTCACCGACGTAAGGCAGCAAGCCTATCGGTATTCTATCGCTTACATTTTGGAGAGTGTGTTCAGGAATTGCGTCTTTGTTCCCTGAACGGTACAATCTGGGTGTCTTCAAGTCTTGAGTGAATAAGTACCTTCTAGGCTAGCATGTTCAATTTTCCGCAACGTTACTTTCCATCAGGTGAAAAAGAGGTCAAATGCTTGCCTATCTTGCATAAAAAGTAATACTTTTTAAAGATTTTTTAAATCAATCTTTTACTTAAATAAAAAAAAGAACTAAAATTGTATTTAATCAACTTGTCAAGACGAATCAAACGAGCCTCTCGATGTGTTTATCTCGAATTCGATGTGTTTATCTTGTTCAGTTAAGAATTTTAATGGCCATCTTCCGTCTCCATTATCAGACCAGCTCCATGTTAACATATCATAGTATTGTCACCGAAGATACATAAGTACACAAAATTTGAGTCCAATCGGACATCAGGAAGTGAGTCTAAATTCGCTTGCAAGACTTGATTACAGACCAACAGATGATATTGCACGTGTATTATTCTTTTGTTGAGCCAAAGAACGACATCAGAAGAAATCAGGACTCGCTGATATCTTTTTTTTAAGTGTTTAAACTCTTTTTCTTTTATGTTGTGAAATTCTCCATGGAATGTCTCATTTCGATATGCCACAAGAAACTTTATTTATTTGCTTTCACCGGAGGATGTAAGCAGTTGCGTGACCAGTGACCACTCAACCACATTATGGCCGTATGTTTCGTATTTCCGAAGCCACGCAGGGCATTTAAAAAAACTTTTAACGAAAGAGGTTCTTTATCTTGATCGTTCCCTAAATGGAATGTTTCAAGAATTCGGTCGATATATTTTATAGTTAGTATTAAATATATGCGTAGTTTTTTATTTTTAAGGTCATTAAAATTCGTAAGAGTAAAGCAGAATTCCATTGAAATACCAAACTAAGGGTTTATTATAACATTTTTCTATAAAATCAAATCGCAAAGAATTTAACTAGCCTTTGAAAGAAAGCATTCGACAAGACAGACGGGTTCAAAGTAGTCGCTTTTTTGATTAGTAAAAATTATTAAAAGCTTTAGAACTTCGTTAAAATTGAATTCAATAAATTGGTGAATTACTCAAGATTCCTATTAGATGCGATGGAAGGGCAGCGACCGGATGGAGAGAAAGGTATTGTAGAGATCGTGAACTCACGCGGCAAAATGCGTGTTCGTTCACTTTACAATTGGCAGAATTGCGGTTTTCGGCTAACAAACAAAAATGGTCTCCCTAAAAACATTTAAAAAACATTTATCAATTATCTCCTCAAGCCCTGACCGAAATCGTGATGTAATATTATTTTTCCTAAAAATCAACCATTTCGAAATTTAAACTTTAAATCATTCGAAAATATCTAATTCCCAGCCCAGCCCTCGCTACACTGGCAACCAACCGCATCAAGCAAAAAAAAACTATTTTTGCAAATTGAACTCTATCTAGCAAGGAGAGCGATATAAAAAAGTTACTCAATAACAAGTTCTACTAACTTTTTAACTTGCTTTGCTTTTCCCATTCAAAATACCGTTCCATTTCGCACGTACCCGCCCGTGGAAGCTGTAATAGCCTGTTGAATTTGACGGACGACCTCTATGCCTCGCAAATTGCCTTCCGTTTATGATAGAACGCAAAATTGTTGTTCCATATTCAAATACAATTGGGCGCAATCAAATCTCAAGCCGGACCATCCGTTTTGTAATGGAGTACATCCTTAGTAACTTACATTAAAAATTTGCAAGTGGGTTCGTATTTACAGTTTGTGGAATTGTACGATTGTTTGAATTAAGTATGTAGTACCTATCGAGTTGCTATCGAGATAAGAGAAAAACCTACAGATTACTTAACCTGCAAAATCCTTGGTAGTTCTTTTAGTAGTTTTAATAGGTAAAAATACCGCGGAAATTTCGAAAATGGAACGCGATGATTTGGAGACTGCCGTAGGATGCATACAAACTTTTTTTATTTCCTCTTTTCATGTCACGTTTATGCGATTCTAGAACTTTACGGTGCTTGATTGGAGGTACATTTGGATCCAGAGGTTGGCATTTGTTTTTTTTTTGTATTATGTGTTCGAGCTTTTGACATCTCTTGGTAGGATTCGACCCACATGCCCTCAGATCATGTACTAGCATCACACGCTCTAGCATGTCCATGTAAAATCTATTTCAGTGCAGACCAGATGTCTGGACATTCGCAAAATGCGCCAAGTGCGTTGACCCCATGTAATGTTCACCAAGTTCATGAATCGAGTGACATTTAGAAAGTTATTTGCGGAGATGTTGGAATATAAGGATACATAAGGATGTTAATACATTGCTACCATGACTGTATGGTCACAGATTATGTAATAGTC
The DNA here is from genome assembly GCA_948107665.1 of Lomographa bimaculata. Classification (NCBI taxonomy): domain Eukaryota; kingdom Metazoa; phylum Arthropoda; class Insecta; order Lepidoptera; family Geometridae; genus Lomographa; species Lomographa bimaculata. Next base: position 5,757,993 of record OX403604.1, on the reverse strand, counting down.
AATTCGTGGATGAAATTGACCAGTCAAGAGTTTCATGGAACTTATTCACTGTGTAGAACTTGGGAGACCAACTTGGGCTTCGCTGTTCTAACCACAGAATGTGAATCTGACAGAGCGATTTCTTTTCCCTTTAATAGCATTTTTCATATTAAATCCAAGGATCGGTTTTAAGGTTTCAAAGCTGTCACACACACGATCCGCATTTGATTCTCGTGGCACCGCTGTTCGGGAGACGACCGCGCCGTCCGCGCGAACCAAAAGCGTGCAGTACGTCACAGCTATTAGCATGTATTGAACATGATTACAAATCCAAAATACAGTTTAGTGGCAATAAGTACGTTTGAAATGTAGTTAACCAATTAGTTAGTCTTTTTCACTAATTGGTTAACTACATTTCAACCGACTTCAAAAAAGGAGGTTCTCAATTAGACTGTATTTTTTTTGTATGTATGTTACGCGATATCTCCGCCAATTATGAATCGATTTTGATGTTTTTTTTTGTTTGGTAGATTACTCTTCCCATATAAATTTTATCGAAATCGGTTCAGCCGAAAACAAAATATTTAACGTTTAATAATCCACCATTATTGTGCAATAAATATGTGTAATAAATAATAGTGTTGATGTGTATTAACACTCGAAGAATCATTTGGTTTTGGAAAATTTTACAAAATCAATATCGCCATTTTTTCACTTTCGTGGTAAAACTCTCTGCAGCGAACTTTACGACAGCAAAAATAAATTTCTCTCTTCCGCCATCTAGGACTTGTATATCTTGTTTTGGTTGTTGGCTCGAGCTATCCTTACTGTAGTATCCTATTTATAGGACACGCACTGCTATTACTTATGACACAAAATAACTGATATATAATTTTAGATTTCTGAACCTTTTCTTTATTGTATAGCTTCATTAATTGCACGCCGATATATCTCCTGAAATAGTAGGATAACTGGCAGAAAATGCTGTAGCAGTAAGTCCTCCTATGTAAATAGTATTCGTGCATGAAGTTTTTAAATAAATAAATACGCAAGACTAGCCGTGCCCTCTATTAATTAAGTTAAGTTAAGTTTGTCGGAATAAATGATTATTCTATTCTATTCTATTATCAAGTTAAAAAGTAGCCTATGTGTTAATCCTAGATATAATCTATGAACATTACAAATTTCATCCAAATCCGTTCAGTCGTTAAAGCGTGAAGAGGGAACAAACATACTAACACACAAACTTTCGGATTTATAATATTAGTAGGATTGCGCATTTGAAGTGAACTTTTTAAAGGCTTTGAAATTTTGATCCGCAACCTTTTTATGTGACGAAAAGTGGTGGGGATATACACTGTAATTAATAATTAAAATGTTTTCTTTTTTATGCTGGATAGACAAGCATTTGACCACTATCTCACCTGTTGGAAAGTGACGATGCGGCCGAAAATTTAACACGCTTTCCTAGAAGGTACTTATTCACTCTAGACTTGAAGACACTCAGATTGTACCGTTCAGGGAACAAAGACGCAAGCAATGTTCCCTGTAATACAAAAGTTACACTTCTGTCATGTGTCTTAACGACACACCGTGTTCTGTTTTTTCTACAGTATTAGCTAGCTAGGCAGAACTTTAGTAAGAAAAGTGTGGAGATACCGGCTATCAGAAAAGAGTGGATGAATGAAATATGTTTTGGCGACCTTACAAAACAAACAAACGCATTCACACTCACAGCCCCACAATAAGTTCAAAGACCTGTATCGTGGGTGCCGGAAACATTCACATCACACACACATTACACCCAGAACCAGAAGAACAAATATCCCTTGGGAAGGAATTTGTGCTCCTGCCGGGAATCGAACCCAGGACCCACGGCGCAGAGGGCGGACACCTGTCCACTGCGCCAACTGGGTCGTCGATTGGATCGTACTTACGTGAAGTGGGATTGAATCATACTTTGCGACTGTATGCTTTCACTGACTTGAACTGCCCTTAGGCTAAGGGTGGCCGTACGCCTTCTAAGCAATCGGATTCGATTCCCGGCGGAAACACAAGTTTTCTCCCCAAGGAAGATTTGAGTCTGTTCTGGTTGTGATTTTAGTGTGATGTGAATGATTCCGGCACCTCGCATGTCATCGAACTTAGTGTGGGGATGTGAATGTGAAAGCGTTTTAATGTTTTTGAGTTGTCGTCCCATCTGCCTTTAATTAAAGGTTATTTTGAAACATCTTACACCGTTGCTTTGAAATACCCATATCTCTATCTATCCTTGCTATCGATACCTAATATCCGGTGTTTCACAGCGAAATTGCAGTTAACGTTAGAAATGCGTTTTACTTCCTTTGGAACTGGATCTAGTCTGAACGGTTAAGTAATAGACAACTTATATTTCCTTTAAGGATGTGTTACTTTGTAAATTATCTGTTTTTGTCTATGACGTCATAATAATAGTCTGTGGTCAAGCTATTCACGGATTTGCATTCGGCGAAGGTAATATATTGTTGCTGTCCTGCTTTTAGTGGCCGCCAGGTGTGACTATCGAGATAGGAGACAAACCTAGGTTCAACAAACCTTGTTGTTTGTAACCTTATTGTATTTTTTAAGCGGAACAATAAAAAAAAATTCATATTGCCCTAATTTCAACGACTTGTGTCGTGGGTGCCGGAACATTCACATAATACACACGATCTATTAGCGACCTGCCCCGGCTTCGCACGGGTTTAATTTCTTACATTATTTATCGCATCGAATTGTGAATCTAAACTTAACCTTAAAACAAATTCTTGAAACCACCTGAACAGTAAAGTTGAACACATACAACAAATTTCATCAAATCAGCCGTTTTGAAGGAGTTCAGTCACATACTGATGTACAGAAGAATTATATATATAAAGATATCTATCTATCAATCTTTGTATTATGGTATCACAAATGTCATTTAAGTTAGTGGTTACATACATTTTAAAATTTGGATATGTTATAGGTACGAGTATGTTATTGTAACAATACCTACCTTTAAACGAGCAATTCTTGTACTAATCAGGATCTCGGAAACGGCTTCAACGATTTTCATAAAATTTTGTATGCAGCGGGTTTCGGGGACGATGAACCGATCTAGCTAGGTTTCAATTTTAGAAAACGTCCTTTTATCCATGTTTTCAGCCGAGCAAAGCTCGGTCATCCGGGTAATAATAATGATTATCCATTTTTCCATGGCTCCATATATATAACTATTTTCGTTTACTATTGACATCGTTAATTCGATACTTCCCACTTAAAAACATCATTTTATACACAATAAAATAGGTTCATTCTACTTTTAGAACTAACACCATTTATCTAATTTCGTCCATGTCATCTCTATACCCTTCGCTTCCTTGTTATTTCTGTAGCGGGCTAATATTTCTTTTTCTTAACCAAGATTGGACATCTTAGTTATGTTCGGATCTTTAGTTTTGGCTTAAATTCTACAACTTTTTGAAATGTTTTTGGATATTTTTCTTGGTTAATGGGAGACCTTTAGATTTAAATGGCTGAAGAATTTTGTTGGTGTTAGTAATTCTTTTTTAGAGTGACAACTGTTGTTTATTTATTCTTTCGACATGTTTGTTGTTCTTTCACGTTATTGGTTTTGAAGTGGTTTAGCTTTACCCTCGAGTAATTAAGGGATCTTTAAAACTCTAACCATCACCATAAAGATAAAAAAATCTTACACTCGACCTATTTGAGTGTATTGAACACTATATTAAATGCTAAGTTAATTTATCAAATACCTTTAAACGAGTAATTCTTGTATATATGTTTATATATAATCTGGATCTCGGAAACGGCTCCAACGATTTTCATGAAATTTAGTATGCAGGGGGTTTCGAGGGCGATAAATCGATCTAGCTAGGTTTCAATTTAGTAAACGTCATTTACCAAAAAATGCTATTCCATAATTCCACAAACAGCAAGCGTTGATAACAAAGTTTAGGTGGTTCCTTATCAAAAAAAATTAAAAAAGCCGACAGGCTCAAGATTGGCAGAGATTTAAAAAAACTTCTTTCAACTTCTGAAATAGGGGTAAACATTTTTTGGATAAACTACCATGGCAACCGCAGGTCTCCAGGCGGAGCGACCTAGATTGTGCCCCAAACTTCCACTAATGAATAAAACATTTCGAATGCATAAACGCTCTAAACAAATCCTCACATTTCTAAACACGTGATATCCAATAAAGGTATCACATGTTCTGGAGTACACCAGCGTTACGAATCTTTGATGTGAAGAACAGTGTGAGGCGTTTATGTTATGCGTAAGTCTACAACTGGCTTCAGACTGAATAATATTGACTGCACACCTGGCAGTACCCCAACTTCGGCTCACATTAACCCACTGGGTTATATTAGCTACATCCCCACTGGCCTAGATGCACAAATGCGCTGGCATCATTCGTAAACAAATGTATTTTTGTGCGTGCTCGGTGTTTTGTAATGAATAATAATTGTAACAATCTTCAATCTCAATCCCAGCTTGATCATCAGTGTTATTTGTCTATGTATCGTTAGATGTTTTCCATCGTATTTTCACCGTCCATTCCAAACTTAGGAAAATATCACCATTGTTGCAGGGTTGTATTAATCAATTAATGGTTCGCGCTGTTATATAATTATTAGATTTAGGTTACTGAAGTTTTAAACCATACGTATTGGAGAGATAAGGACATCTAACGACGGTCACATTGATTTTGTGTTACGGACGACCTTCAGACCTGCTTGATCTTTTATCATTTTGAAATCCGTTACAAAACAGTAATTTTCGATTCCTACATGAATTTTGCCTAGATATATTTCTGTCATGCAAATCCTAACCGAATTTTTCTTTGTCCGCAGCCGTATCAGCTAGATGGTCGGCACTCCGAGCCGCGGCAACTCGTCGTGGAGGCGCCCGCCGACTGCGCAGAGAGCTGGTTGCCCTCAGGGAGACCCTGGACGATGTTTGCGAGCCTGGGGACTGTGCCCCGCAGCCGCACACAAGGGCCCAGTTGCACAGGAGGATTGAGGAGCTCAAGGTAAGATTTTTAAGGTGCTCACCAAGTCAATATCTCTTTAGAGAGCTGGTTCTCTGGGTATGAAAGAAGTGAATTATGCAAGCCGAAAATATTAATAGTAATAATTAATCCCTGGCTTTTAGATTCTGAATTATTAAGGAAATGTTTCACGTTATACGGTACGCAATTTTCAGCTTGTGCTGTTAATAAGTGAAAGGATTACTGCATAATGCTATTCTTGCGTAACACGTGATTCATGTACGTGTAATAAAATACAAAATAGCTGTATGAATTAATCAAGTTAGATCACTTATTTGGCCACAATTTTGCACAGCTTTAACTGGCGTAATTTGATCGAGCTAATTTTGTAAAACCGGTATTCCTTTCATTTAATGTTAAAACAATTAGAGCAGAAATTGCTAACCGCAAGGACGAGCTGCGGATTAAGGCTTCACTGCTTCACGTCAAACCATCGGTATCAGATTACAGTCGCCTACAAATGTCAGGGCCTCTAAAGCATTGTCTGTGTACTGGAATAACAGAACAATTTGCAGTAACTGTCTTATTGTAAGCGGCTTAATGAATATCTTTGTTTCCGTAGATATTAATGTATACTTATTACCGATCCATTGAGCAATCGAAATAAGCAATATACTATCAAATCGACGTACATTACAGCTTGTCTTTTGACTCTCATATTCAGTATTAACTATAAGCATTTCAGTATGTATGTTGGTCCGTCTGATTTTAGACAATTCGTCGCAGTACACTCGTAACACACTCTTGTTCTTTACGAAACAGGTTTAAAATAAGCAACTTTTAACACTAGGCTGCTAAATATCTGTTGTGACCAAAGAATTCGAGTCGGCACTATGGTTGTGCCTGTTGAAACATGATTGTCACATTCTAATAAACATAAACACAGATCAATTATTACAAGTATCTTATTTACAACTTGTGTTAAAAGTAAGAAAATAATTAATTTACTACCTTTATTTTACCTCTAGAAAGTGCACATGCTTGATGAAAAATAAACCAACTATTTTACATAGTTTCCTTCATTCCATGATATCGAGTTTATCTCCCATCAAAAAGTATCTAATCTATTGATTACATTTTTTCAGGAACGCCTGTCTCGTCTCCTAGAATGCAAGGTTTCCATGCTGAAGCTGACAGTGTCCGTTCGTCGCGCTCTTGGCGAAATGGAGTCCGACGACACAGGGCTGACGGCTGACCTGGCCGCCTTACTAGCTGCTTGGGATGACGCACATTCCAGGTTAGTGAAGCTTCGAAATTATGCAAGTTTTTTAATATGCTGTTAGTAAACAATTTACAAATAAGGCAACATTCCAAATATTTTGTCAATACCATTTTTATTTTTAAATTGAATAAGGTTTCTAAAATAGTATAATTTCTTAGTAGATCTTTTCTATAGAAAGATTCCATAGACAAGATCTACTAAGAAACCATCACCCAACTTATTACGATTTTTTTTTATAATTTCAGGACTTCCAACGAGCTCATCTCTTTAGAAAAGGCAGTTAGCGCCTGGGCTGAGTGGGAAAGCGCCCTGCGCGAGCTCCAAGGAGCTTTGCGTGGAGACCTCGCCACTTTAGAGGCCCTGCGTGACAGAGCTTTAGGAGACCAGACCGAAGTCTCCGCGCAGATCAAGCAGTTAGCTGCATCGTTAGTGGAAAAGAAAAAGGTATGTGTTTCGTTTCTTTATTGCATAACTGTAACATGACGCGTTAAAAAAGTATCGTACTCATTTGTCGAAATTTATTTAAAATAGCAGTTTTTATAAGTTAAACATGAATTTAGCACCAGCTTTTGTAACTCGTAACTTTTGTTAAATAGTAACGTGGAATTTACGAAGAAGCAGCATAAAGTTTATCATAGAATTTTAGTGTGGCTGCTGCCACGCCTTCACTTATCAGGACGAGAAGTAACTTACATCGTTCTCTGTACAATTTATCAATGTTATCAAAAAATAAAAATACTATAGCCGTGAATAAGTAATAGGCAGTTACTTACCCCACAATTTATTGAAGTGTGCTAAACTTTCTTCGTACGTCGATTTTCTTATTTTCGGGACTGATTAAATCTCCTCTTACAGGGTAGTTCAACCTGCGACTCCCTATCAGACTCAGGAATATCTGACGGTGACAGCGAAGGCGCTGGTCGTCGTGCAAGACGCCTGTCAGCTTTGAGGGAACTAGCGCGTCGCCTTCAAGCCGCGCTGGCTCCTAACTCTCCTGCTCACAGGGCTATTGCCAAGGTAAATCAGTCGCAATTAATGGTCGTCCCTTTCATCTGCTTTAAAAAATATGAGATCTTGCAATTAAGACAGTGTACAGCTCTTAGCGGGGAGTGTTTTGCAGCCTAAGTGCTTTAATTAGAAGAAGTCTATGTTAACCAATGACATTGCAGACTGTTTTTTTACACTTTTTTTGGGTGTTTTTTTCGTTTTAAATTGATATGGTTATGATTGAGACGTCTAACATTGCTGTTTATCTAATTACAGCGTATGGAACAAACAGAAAACGAAGTTCGCACCTTGCAAGAATCCTGCAAAGCTCTAGTCGAGCAGAGCATTCCAGATCTGAAGCTTGATGATGACACGTAAGTTATTGCACTAGGTTCACCTATTTTTCTCTAGTTCTTGATGGTACTGGCTACAAGTACCCTTGCCATAGATAACATTAATGTATTAAATACGAAAATTCTAACAAATACATATTTTATAGTAGATAGGCAAGAATTTGATCACTATCTCAACTTAAAAATCGTAACATGAAGAATTATTACTAAAAATAGTAACAATAATCATAAAAATATAAATCTTTCACATTAATTATATTAGTAAGTATAATAGCGTCTTCAAAGTATAAAGTCTATATTTATTTTTATCTTTACAGCAGGGATCATGCCATAGCTACTGTAGCTGGTAACAAAACGGGAGCAGGAGATCCGGATTACAGTCCCCGAGGAGGGTGGGTCTGGCGTGTATTGCGTTCCTCGCTTCCCATACAATTGTGCCTCGTCGCCCTGCTCTTAGCTGCTTGGCTGGTGGAGAGACCTCGATGCTGCGATGCTCTCAACTCCCTAGCTCAAACCCTTACCCCTCAGCTACGCTACGTTAGAGGACCACCACCAGTCTGAACAAAATGTTCTACGTGACAAAAAGTTCACCAGAATGAATATGGTAAAAGGATATTATCAAATCCCGCTGACACTTTTATAAACTTTTTTACTACTTCAAGTAGCATTACGAAGGATTTACATCTTGTAGACTTGGATTTGAACTTAATTGTGAGTTGCCATTGACGTACGATGGCTGCGGTAGTAAAGAATAAGGAACTGTTTGTATACTTTGTATACCTGGATGTTATATTAGCTAGCGACAATACTTGCCGAGAGCAATAATTTTATTTTACTAACAAGGAATGATGGAAACGTTTAATGATTTGACATAAATGAGTGACGGTAGTTAATTTGATTGACATTACTAACATATCGTATGTACCTATGTAGGAAAATCCCCAAAAGAAATAGGAGAGATTCGAAGAGAAGTTATGAGATATGACAATATGGATAATTTTTTCGTAGTAACATTACTTTAGTAATGAAACATTTATTATCTTTTTAATTATAATACAAATAATGACATAATTGAGTCGTAATTAATATCAATGATTGCTCATAGCGAAAAGTTCAAATAAAAAAGAGAGTTCCAAAAATACATCATCTGTATCAGATGAAGTTCAAATTAGTTAGTCTATGTTTTAGTATTAATGTACTAACGATTTGACAAAAGTTTCCTTAGTTTTCGTAGACTAGAAGCATGCCTATTTTAGTACAAGTATTTGATAAGTTACTTAAAATAGGTGTGAATGCGATAAGTGTGAAAGAATAACGATAATTATCATATATATGATATGTATTGAAATAATTGGACAATATCGCGAATCAAAATAATCGTTACTGGATTTTATAATATGTTTTGTATTATTATTTACAATGAGGCTATCTATCGTATATAAATTGAAGAAACTGATGCCTTACAGTGAGCGAGCAAAACGGTTTAGTTCTGCGCGATTAATTATATTACATGTTATTTTGATTCTTACTTTAATTGCCTTTTATGGTGACTGTGACAGCAAAATTAAAGAGAAAAGCTTCATAAACTTCAAAAAGAGTCTGAATTTACAGGCTGAGCGGTGGGTTAAAATGCACTAAACTTTAATTGTTTTTATTGGCCCCTCAAACTTAGGCAGGCTCAAGAAAATTTAGAGGGTCTTTACCCGAAAACATCTCGGTACGTAACTTCCAACAAAGTAAGTCCAAGGCAATTTTATTAAAAAAATGTCGAAATCCTTTCATTAATACTTAGTGAACGTGAGCTTATTTTTAATCTTATCAATCTCTACTGGATAAAATATAGTATATTCGACATATATTGGAAACCTTTGTTTCGCGCTTTTATATATCGCTCAGATATTTACCGTGTTGCGCGCTCACTAAAAAATCACTTACATAAATTAAGTAAAACGGTTAATGTGCCAAGACTGATTTTGCAGCATTTTGACTATCATATTTCGTGACAGTTAAAACATGACCGTTAATGTAACTGTCACTAAAGCAAACGTTAAAGTTTATTTGTGTATTCGAAAAGTTCATATATTATAACAAAAACAATTCTTTTAATTGAATAACATTTTAGCTTTGAGTATATAATATCTAATATATAAAATTCTCGTGTCACAGTTTTCGTTGCTATACTCCTCCGAAACGGCTTGACCGATTTTGATGAAATTTTTTGTGCTTATCCGGTATCTATGAGAATCGGCCAACATCTATTTTTCATCATCATCACTTTTCATCATTATCAACGCGGGTGAAACCGCGGGGCGCAGCTAGTAATATATATACTGTAAAAACATTTCGATGAGTTTTTTTAGAATAGTACGATACCTTCGTCATTTTAAAGCCTAACATTGACATTATGTCAAAGTCAAATAGCTTTTTCGTGTTTTAAAATTTATGAATACGCAAGTAAACGTTTAACTATCCATTAAATCTACATTGAGGAATGGTCGCCATTGCTATATATTTTTCCCGACTTGTTATTTCTTAAAGCATAGGCCATTACAAAAGTTACTTTCGCTTTTCACCACGTCGAACACAAATTGTGTGTTACAACTTGAATCGACCATTTGTAGACTGAAAAGATAAATCTTCAATTTTTTACTTCAATTAATTACTTAATGTGGCCAGTTAAATCGATAATTATTGTTACTAAATATCTTATGTCTTATTCTATGCATATAATATGATCTGTAAACAAAAGGAATAATAATTCGATTGTTTGATATAAATTTAATTGATATAAAAGAACATTGGGACCATTAATTAATGTAGATGTAAATAATTATTATACATATCCTACATACATATATTTATATTGAAACAATCACATTGATATCTAATATTTTTTGTGTCATTCAAGATCAAAATTAGGTACTCTATTATTTGATTATTTATGTACCTAATTTGATAAAAAAATATTTAATTATATTGACTTATTTTTCAAATTTTAATATAAAAAAAAAATGTTTGGATACAGTAAAAATTACATGAATATAAATAATTATGACTCACAAATTTATCAATGTATACTACTACGTTTATATATTTTCGAATAATATATTAATACCTATTAGTATAGTATGTATTTGTTTTATTAGATCTGTACCTAAACTACGAATATATGTTATTTGTTGATGAAAATTTTTAAATGAAAATTCCATTTAGCTGATATAGAACAATTACGTCGAATATTAATGATCAACATCTAATTTTGTCAGATGATATAACTTACGGGTTATTTAATAATTGAATTACAATTGAGTTATTAAACTTATTCATAAATATTCACAATGTTAAACTGTATGTCTGACGTAAGTGCAACAATGTTAATTATGAAACTGCCTAGAGTATGATTGTAGTGTGAATTATTGCTATAATTATAATTAAAATTAGATTAATTTGCAAATTTTTACTTAACTTTCTCAGTGGTTTGCTTAATTAGTCAATATTTTTTTATGGTGCAACACCAGAATAAGTCAATGAATAAATGAAAAAATGGTGCATTGTCTATGGCCTAGAAAAGTTGAATGCCGTAACTTTTAAACTGGTAAGTGTTAACAACTCAACTTCGGGTATAGTTCGTCAAAGATCTAAATGAACGTGGTGGTAGAGAGATTGTTTAGATTTATTTCTATGCCATGTTCATTTATATCCTAAAACTTATTTGCTTGGGATTAAAACCTCTTTTGTATAAGGCAGATTCGTTTTTTAGGCGTAATATAATGCACTTTTAATGAAAAACCACAGAGAAGGTGACCATAAGCATTATAATTTTTCTTTAGGGCAGTCGGTGCCCCCTAGTGTGTCATATTTCTTTTAACTCTTTGATAACTTTGTAGTTCGTAGGTTGAAGGAAAACAGACATGCTATGGCATTGCATTTAAATAATATTTTGAAATGAGTACGTTTTTACGTATTTGGTTGCATATGGCATGTTGGCTTTTGGAATGGAAATAAATAATTGAAATTATTAGTGTGTTTGATTTTATATTATTTTATTTTATTTAAGTATGGTCGTTTATATGGGTCCATATTGACTCGCAAAAAACAGAAGTCATAATTTAAAGTGGCATAACAACTTTCGACCCACGCATCAATACGCCACATGATGATAAGCATAACGTTTTAGGCATAACAATATTGAGCGTAAATAAAATAAATGATAAAGTGGCCTAAAACGGATATGCATAACTATATCGTTTTTGTGGTCACCAGTAACCTAACGCTCCTCCTCGCTTCGCTCGTCGTCGCACCTATATATGACTTAGCCTACAATTCAAATATTATGTCTAAAAACATTAGGCCAACAAATAGTTATGCAAAAATAAACGATATACCATAACATTATTATGCCAAATCATGAATATGCCAAAACTTGTTATGCGAAACATTTTCGGCCAAATTAAACTAGGAGCTGGATAATTATGCGAGTCAATAGGCACCCCGTTTATATCCTCACAGATTCAAAACGAATGAACCGATTGTAACATTTATTAATCGTTGAATTCGTCTGAATTCTCCGGGAATGTTAGGCTAGGTTTATTTATTAAAAAATACAATACCTATGGCGTCTGTGCTAACACTAATGGTAGAAAAATAATAATTGGCTTAGATATATTTTGTATACGTATTGAAGCGTATTTGTCTAATTTTTAAATCCTTTGATCTCATAGGGACAAAAGACATTTACTTAAGTGGCATCACATCTACGTCACACCTTTGCTTCTGAACCCTAGGCGGTCTTCGTCACAGACAGTAAGATAACTCGAGGCCCGTAGGAGATTCAAATGCCTACTCTAGCCGAATACGCAGGGTTGTCACTATCTCCGACTTTTAAAGGTGTACCTATATGTAAAATGTATATTTTAACAAACCAACAAATTACGTACAATAAAATTGTATAAAATGTGGTGGTAAAATAGATATGATATATTTTTTTGGATATGTCAAAAGAACTAACGATAGTAGTATATATAACGAAGTTAAAAGGAAAACTATTATAGCTAAGTAGGCTTTAATAAATCAATGTTCGCAGCATGTACTTGTCTACGACCCGGTAAAAGACACTTAAATTACAAAAAAAAACATGCGGGGCAGTCTTTGGGGACTGCCGATAGAAGTGAAAACTATATATAATGTATATATACACAGTATAAATAAATAACCATTATAAGAAGATCCCCGATCGTGATCAATATGTATCGCGCGTAGAGCTCAACAAATATTGGCCGTCGTGACGATGACGCGAGTTCCATGATTTTTGTTCACCCAAAAAGTGCTCAACGCGCCCTTCTATGGGCGCGTTGAGCACTTTTTGGGTTAATTTGATTTTCATTTTAAAAACCTTCATAAATTTAATAAACACGTAAAGTAGGTTACACTTTAACTATAGGTATATATGACAGTTCTTGAAGACTAAGGTATAGTTAATGTATTGACAGTATGTTTATTTTTAAAAGTCATAATTTTGATACATAAAATTATTTCCTCCGGTTACGGCAAGTTTTGAATGCTTTATTATTCGAAGTTAAAGTAAAATATATCCTCCTTCTAATAGATAATTTCATCGAAGAGCGCGCGGGGGGCCTCGGCTCGTGGCTTCGCCGGCCTGTTTGTTATCATAGTGTGCGTGCTGAGGCACGTGCGTACGGCCGTGCACACATACAAGCCGCGTTTGGTACCACTCTATGAAGACAACTTACTTATATATTTCTACTATGATAGTACTTTGGCCGAAGTAGATAAAAAAAATGCAATAAATTATCCAAAATTAACATGACACGTTTAAAGCTATATTATACTTATTAATACTGAAACTTTTATACGAAATTGCAAACAAGATGAATGAGATCTCTCGTTTTGTTCCAGCGCTAGTTTGCGAAGTCATAAATGTTTTGTTTAACTATCACAATTATAATTGATCGAGCGAAGCGAGATCTCTAAGTTGACTTGGGTCGTTCAGCACTTTGTCCCTCCGTCCGTCCGTCTGTCAGAGGCATCTAGCGTCTAAACCAGATAAGCAAATGACTTCAAATTCTCATGGAATATGTAAAACTACGGCCCAAAGCCAGAAATTAAATTTAAAATTGATATAAGGGGTCTCCCATACATGTAAGTGGGGAGCAAAATATATTTTTTTTATCTACCCTTGTGGGGTGTCGTTGAAAAGAGCTTGACAAGTAGAGTACGAAACTGGTTTAAAAAATATCTATTTTGGAAAATACTATGTTGGTAAGCCACCAAAGTCACTGTTTTTAGACCTATTTTGTCCCGCGGTCTATCTCAAAAACGACTTCATACTGAACGCTGAAAGTTACGTATAATATTCGTTATATCCTCTACTTAAACAACAAATACAGAAATCAAATCATTATCATATAGAAAAAAGTTATAAGCAAGTAGTCTAAAAGTTTTTCTCTAAGAGGCAAAATGTGGGCGCGTGATCTCAGTTCGGCGCGAACGAGAAGTCAAATGAAAGGCAATTTTCCATGTCACTTTAATAAAAAAATAAGAATATTTTCATAATTGTGCGACCTAAATTGTGTTTAATCATGAGGCATAATAAAATTATGTTTGGCATCACTTTGAGTTCTTTGTACCTAATAAAGTCCTTATTTTAAGCTTTATAAGGCTTTTTACCTAGTTACTCAACACCATATAAATTAATTTACTCTTCCCGAACTTAACTAGGCCTATGTTCGTGCTAATGATGATGATGAACTTAACAACGGGCGCTATTCTAATATTACGACCCTTTTCTAAACCTAGTTATTGGTGCTAATTCTGTTGAGCACCGAACTAACCTAAACTAAACTAAAAATAAACTAATTTTAGTCAAAGAATACCTAAACGCTATTCTGATTTTACGTTGAACTTAATTTAAAAGTTGAAATGACAGGACTAAAATTGATTTTGACAGCAACCAAATTGAATTGTATCCACAAGAGCCGCAATCACATATTCCTCCATTATAGACTTTGTAGGTCAGTATTTGCTTCATTAATTGCACGTGTTATTCTTTCAAGTATAAGATCACGTTAAAAATAGTCCAGACCATTTTTATACAGACTAATTTGAGTTTAAAATTTCTATTTTTAGTGTTAATTTGACGTAAAACATGTACATCAGAATAAGAATTTGGTCATTTTCACTAAATAGAGTAACTAAACTAACTTAGTCCTGTCAAACTTAATTTTAGTCTAATCTTGCATTTTCTGAATAGGTTTTGGACTTAAGGAGTTATATGATATACACAATGTTAGGTATTATCACTTTATTAGTACTTAGTGCGGTGTACGTGCGCGGGCGAGGCGAGGGAAGCGGGGGTCGCGTGTGCGTCCCAAGCGGAGGCGGCTGGCGAACTGGTTCGTTGGAAGGGGTCGCGGCGCGAGATACGTCATACGATCGCGGCAACCACTCCCCCGCTCTCCCGCGCTCATCGGTCCCCGGGTGTATGCGTGTTTGAGTGGTGGCGCGTGAGTCGCCACACCACCCACCCACGGAGAAAAGTACCCCCAAAAGGGAACAATAATAAAGTATAGGTACAATAATAAGAATAACAAAAACATTAGTTGAACAAATTTTTACAGCTTATTTCTTATGAACTAGTCCTAAGTAAAATTTTTTATACATCAATCGGCGTCTTAAAATGAACGCGACGTCCTGATCGAGTAACGTATTTGGGAGTTGGTGGGTTTGGGAAAGATTGCGGAGCTGCCTGAGATGAAAGTTTAGGTGGGACTGGGGCTGGTAGTGTGGATTGGAAATGGGTTGGAGTCGATGGAAGAGGATGTGGAATTGACTTTGGTTCCCCTTCGATAAAGGCTGGCTTCAGTGATGCCCTGACGGAGTCGTCTCGAAGCAGCACATGTGTGCATGTGGACAACTCTTTGAATACAAAAGGGCGCCGTTCTGAATGATGCGAGCCTGCGACAGGCTTCAGATCGGCCATATGGTTTCTCAGCTGTGATGTGAAATTATGAACGTCTTCTAGAGTGTCGTTGCCTGTTGGAAGAGTTAAAAATTCTCCAGGGAGTCTGAGAGGCTCGCCGTACACGAGTTCGGCAGCTGAGGCCCGTAAGTCCTCTTTCAAGGATGCTCGCATGCCAAGAAGCACTAATGGAAGAGCGGTGCACCATGTGCCTCCGTGACACATGAGTGCCGCTTTCAATTGGCGATGCAACCTCTCCACTATGCCATTGGCACATGGGTGATAGCTAGTGGTGCGTGTACGTTGCACTGAGCTATGTCTCAAGAGAGCCTTGAAGAGGGCAGACTCAAATTGGCGGCCTTGGTCACTGGTTATGACGGCAGGAACACCGAACCTGGCGATCCAGCCATTGGTGAATGTTTCGGCCACCTCTTCTGCCGTGATACCGACCATAGGCCATACTTCAGGCCATCGAGTGAACCTGTCCACAGCTGTAAGACAATATTGAAACCCTTTACTCGAAGGCATTGGGCCAATGATATCTATGTGGACGTGGCGGAAACGGTTGGTCGGTGGGGTAAAACTACCTAAGGGCGTTGAGGTATGTCTTGACACTTTGCTGCGTTGACATGGTAGGCATTCACGAGCCCATTTCCGACAATCCCTATTCATAGAGGGCCAAACAAAACGATCAGCCACCAAACGCGTGGAAGCCCGCGCGCCTGGGTGGCTGAGGTTGTGAATCTTATTAAAATAGTTACGCCGGTAAGAAGGTGTCAAAAATGGTCGTGGTTTTCCAGTTGATGTGTCGCAGATGATGGAAATGTCTGAGCCAGGAATGCAAACTTTTTCTAGTTTCAGAGAAGAGTTGGTCATGGCATTTTGGAGCTCATCGTCTGAGGCTTGTTCGTCTGCTAAAGCTGCAAAAGTCTCCTCAAAGGTGATAGCTTCTATCCTTGACATCGCGTCAGCAACCACGTTATCCTCTCCTTTCACATGTACAACATCGGTTGTGAATTGGGAGATAAAGGACAGCTGGTTGAGCTGAACAGGAGGAAGCTTTTCGCGTCGCTGGGTAAAAGCATAGATGAGTGGTTTATGGTCCGTATAAATGGTCACATGTTGGACCTCGAGCAGGTGGCGAAAATGTTGCACACTTTCGTACACTCCGAGAAGTTCGCGATAATACGCGGGCCACTGAGCTTGTTTGTCCGTAAGCTTTTTACTGAAAAACGCCAAAGGCTGCCATTGGTTATCAATTTTCTGTTGAAGACAAGATCCCACGTGTACTGAAGAGGCGTCCGTGAATAATCCCAAGGTGGCGTCGCCAACTGGGTGAGCAAGAAGTGTAGCGCAGGCCAGGCTCTCCTTGCATTTCTCGAACGCAACTTCAAGTTCAGGCGTCCAGGGCACTGGCTTAGCACCCTTTAGTTTAGAAGAAGCTAGTACATTGATGAGAGGGGCTTGCAGTTCGGCCGCGTTAGGGAGGAATCGGCGATAAAAATTGATCATCCCCAGAAACCGCCGAAGGCCTTGCACAGTTTTTGGCAAAAGGAAATTTCGCAGGGCTTCGATTCTCTCCACAGGCGGGCGTGTACCATCTTTGTTGATGCGGTATCCTAAAAAGGTCACCTCGTCAGAACCGAAAACACATTTGGATGCATTTATCATGACACCGTAGTCGTCCAGGCGCTGGAACAAGGTGCGAAGGTGGTCTTTATGCTCATCTGCCGAGCGTGAAAAGACAAGCACATCATCCACATATGGATAGCAAAAATCGAGTCCCCTCACGACTTCGTCTATGAAACGTTGGAATGTTTGTCCAGCGTTTCGAAGACCAAAGGTCATGAAAGGAAACTCGTACAGTCCGAATGGTGTTGTGATCGCTGTCTTGCAGATGTCAGCCTTGTGTACGGGCACTTGCTGGTACGCTTTTACTAAATCAATTGTACTCAGCACGGTGGCCCCTGCAATGTTGTGCGAGAAATCCGCTATGTGTCTGACGGGATACCGGTCTGGAACAGTTCTAGCGTTCAGAGCCCGGTAATCTCCACATGGTCGCCATCCCTTTTCGCCTTTCTTGGCCATATGCAAAGGAGAGGCCCAAGGGCTGTCCGAAGGTCTCGCGGTACCACAGTTGACCATATCGTCAAATTCTTTCTTGGCCGCGACCAGCTTTTGCGGAGCGAGGCGACGTGGGCGGCAGGAAACTGGCGGGCCATCGGTTGTTACGATGTGGTGAACCGTCGCGTGTTTCACTAGCCGTGGGAAGCTTGGAGGTCGCGTCAAGTTAGGGAATTCCAGGAGAAGTCTGGAATAAGGTGAGGTGCTTTCGACAGACACACATTTTATGCTGACCTGGTTAATTTGAGCTATCGATGCCGGAGTGGTTAGATTTGTATTTCCATCGATTAGGCGTTTGTGGCGTAGGTCGGGTAATAAGTTATAATAACTTAAGAAGTCCGATCCTATTATAGGCGTTTCGACGTCGGCAATTGTGAAATTCCAGTGGAAATCGCGGCGTAGGCCTAGGTTCAGATGTAGTGAAATGCTTCCATAAGTTTGGATGTTGCTACCATTTGCTGCCGATAATTGATATCCAGATGATGTTGAGGCGATACCCTTGGCTAATTTTTGTGGGTAACAGCAAAGGTCGCTGCCCGTGTCTATCAAAAACCGGCGTCCCGTAGTCTTATCTGTGGCAAATAAACGGCGGCTACTCATTACCTCAGAGCAATCAGTCGCCGCGTTTACTGATCGCTCGAATAGTTTTCCTGGTTTTTCCAGGCGCATGGAGAGGTGCATTTCACTGCCTTTTTCTTGTAGGTTTGGTGATACCAGCACAGGGTGGAGCGTGAGGATGATTTCGATGTTGATCTCGATCTGTTGTCAGTACGCGACCGTGATCGCGCTCTCGAGTCGGCACTGAGCGCTTCAACGCATTTAGTCAACTGCTCGACCCTGAGCGCCAGTTGCGTCAGCTCGGGTGACTGCGAGGCCGTGGTAACCGCATGCACAGCAGGTGTGGTTACCTCAAGTATTTTATCGGCGATGTCAGCCGCCTTCTCCAGTGGCAGATCTTCTTGCGCAGCCAGTATGGCTTGTATATTGCCTGGCAGGCGGCGCATCCACAGTTGCCGAATTATGTCGTCGCTTTTAAACTCTGCCCCGGCCAACGAGCGTAGGTGCCGCAAAAATTGCGACGGCTTTCGGTCTCCAATATCTTCTTCACCAAGAAGCCGCCGGACTCTGTCCTCGCCTGACGCTGACAAGCGTTTAATAAGTTCGGTTTTTAGATGTTGATAAGAGTCCGTGACTGGGGGGCGTTCAATAATGTCCGCAACTTCGCCGGCGATTTTGGAATCCAACTTTGCCACAACGTGGCTGTACTTGGTCCGGTCCTGTTTAATGCCCGCGATTTCGAACTGTGCCTCTACTTGGCCGAACCACACTGTGGGTTTATCGGCCCAAAAAGTAGGCAATTTGACTGAAACTGCCATAGTTCGTCTATCCTGATTGTCCTGAAGCTGTTTTAACTGTTCCTGCAGCAGTCTAATCTGCTCCTCAGATGTTGCCATTATCGAAGAGGAACCGGAAGTAAAATAATAAAAAAACCGGAAGTGACGATAATCTGTGACGAGGCGGAAGTCAATACAACAATTGTATGAAATATGAGTGGAATAAATAGGAATCAGGAAATTAAATGACGGGCCCCGGACGTGGACGTATGATACACCTTTACGCGTAGATGAACATAACACGGCTTATAACTAATTAATAATAATAAAATAAAAACTTAATTAGACACTAATAAAAAAAAAAACAATAATCGATATTATATAGCTCTTTCGTGACAAAAAAAGAAATACAATTTATGAATCTATCCTTTTTATGTAAACAAATTTAAATTCGACAACGAAATGACAAAATTTACCATTTCTGGTATTTTATCCGAAATCTACCTTTTTACGAGATGCTTACCGAAATCTACCTTTTTTACGTAAATTCTGTAAATCGCTATTCGTACATTATAATCCGTAAAAAAAATTCGAGAATTGCTTAAGAGTAATGTTCCGATATGATCACTGGTCACGACAATAGTTGACGGAAATACGTATGTTCCTTTTCAAATTGAAAGTTTAAGTAAAACAACACAACACTGCACGTTATTGTTAAATGTTTGTTTATAGGAAAGATATGCAAGTATTTTGGAGTTCGCTCACCGGAATCGTAGTATACTCCCTGGAAATGTTGTACAGTTGAAAACTACGCGGTCCAGCCCGTCCCGCACTCGGGGGCGTTGACCGCTGGCTGCTCGCGTCGCGTCGTCGTCGTGCGTCGTCGATGGCTTGACGCGTCGATTTTTTTGCACGTGGCTCGGCGAGTTTGCAATGTTTGCAATCCTCGGTGGTCCCGTCGGTGCTGCGGCTCAGGGCGAATCGCGACACGTATCAAATCTCGAGATGTTCGCGTGTCGTTGCGCGGTGTCGAAGTCGTCGCCGGCGGCGCCGCGCCGGCACAGCGGAGGCGGCGCGAAATGAAACGGCGGGAACAAAATCGCCGCGTCGTCGTGGCGCTCGGCGTGAACCGGCGTCTGCGCCCGTTGTTGAAACGAACGTCGTGAACTGCACTTGCTGATATGAGCAGGGTGTGGCGCGGCACAATGGGCAAAGCGATAGGCCGGGCGTTGCGACAGCAATTAGATGTTGCGCGCGATGTTGCTGAAGTTCGCCGCGTGGTGATGTTGGTTTTTTGATGAAACCAAAATGTCCGCCGTAGGTTAGCTTTGTTAGCCTCACTTTTTGAATCACTGCACTATGTACTCCTCACGAATGAATTGTTTTTATTTTCGTAGGCACGTGTTTGTAGGGGTCACCAATAAGGAGTTATATGATATACACAATGTTAGGTATTATCACTTTATTAGTACTTAGTGCGGTGTACGTGCGCGGGCGAGGCGAGGGAAGCGGGGGTCGCGTGTGCGTCCCAAGCGGAGGCGGCTGGCGAACTGGTTCGTTGGAAGGGGTCGCGGCGCGAGATACGTCATACGATCGCGGCAACCACTCCCCCGCTCTCCCGCGCTCATCGGTCCCCGGGTGTATGCGTGTTTGAGTGGTGGCGCGTGAGTCGCCACAGACTAAAGCAGGACTAAAACTAATTTTAGGCTAGTTTAGTCTAATTCTGGACAACAGAATCGGCACCATTATATTATAATTATCTGAAACAAATTAAGATGAACATATACCACAACATGACAAACTATTAGAATTATTATTTTAAAGAATGCATTGAACTGATAAGTTTTTATATAGTAGTTTCGTGATCAAAAGACGAAATCATAATTCAATTTGTTTAACGCTGAGCGGGGCGTCAAACGCGGTTCTACTGCATAAGCATTTTTCTACATGAATTTTTATAATACCGTACGCGTTTCCGAATTATTTGTCGCCACCGCCTCTGCCACATAGATGCACAAAGACAAGATTGCAATGACGATACGTACGACAACGATGATCCGCAAATAAAAGCGTCAGCTTTGGATGCGCGAAAAACGCGCCAATGATTCTACGGCAAACGTGACAAAAGCGGTGAAAACTAATTCTACGGCGATATGCACGGTGTTTTCCGTTGCGGTACCAACGGTACCAGGCGGCACGGCACGGCATTGCAAACTTACAAGGTGTGTTTGTCCGCCTTAACCAGGCGCTAAGGTGGAAATTAAAAGAAAACTGCTTACCCAAGTCTATGTTTCCTGAAAATTTTAATTCGTAAGTATTCAATTAGCATGTGTCTTCTGGGAAAACGTGCTACAACGTTGAGCGCATTATAAATTAACTTTAAATGAGATTGTGGTCATATGTTTGCCAATCCTGAATATTAATAAAAAAATACCACGTACGGACCGTGGCGAAATACACGACCAAAATCGCGATTTATTCCATCTCGAATATTGCCTCACCGCACCGTAGTGTTTAAAGAACTTTCTCACATGTTATCATTGATCCTTTAATGTATCATTATATATTATTGTTCCTTCAATGTATCATTATGGGCTCCAAATAAACGCAATAAAGCCAATAAATAAATGCTATGAAACAATATAAATTTAGGGGACTTTATTTTTTAGGGGATTTAGGGGAAGATTATATAGCAAAACGCCAGATTCTCTTATATAACTTTATTTAGAAATAGAGAGTTTAAAGAATCGCGCCCATGTTTAGGAAACTGTATACATGATTATATTCTCTTTGAATATATTTTCTGTAAGGTGGCAACAGGATTTGCTCCGCGTGGTTATATTCTCTGTGCTACGCTTTCTTTTGCGATTTGCGCGAGTGAGTTTCCTTCATAGTGTCCACGTGTGTTTTTGTAAATTTCTTATGGATTATATTATTTTATGATTCTAAAACATTCAAAATAAATAACACTGCATTGAGATATTTGGTGAAAGTGAAAAAACGGTAAGTGTTTAAACGGTATGTGTCCATTTTTATGAGCTGACTGAACTGAGACGGCTTCGCCTGACCTGCCGCCATATTGTGTAAATGAGCTTGGGTAATTCCCGTGTGGTGATTTTCACCTAATTATTTGGAGTAGTTTTTAATTTTATTATTTAAATCAACTTAATAAGGTACCACGTTATCATGTGTGAAGGATTATTGCCAAATAACCATTTTTCTATTGCAAGAATTGTAATACTATTATGGATCAATATTTTTAATGCATGTATTAGTAATTAAATGTAGCATCCTAGCTTGTTTCGCCCTAAGAACCCTTAAAATATTTTATATAATCGTGTATCGATCGTTTAGTTATCGATTATACAGAAAATTTATTTCTGAATTTAACATATCCGCTCCTGTAAAACAACCTCAAAATATCGGTGACGTGTGGTCCGGTTTCCGGTAATCCAGACTGTAACTTTGTATTTGATTTTTAGTTGATAAATCAATATTTTCTTTCACAGACCAATATGGTTGGCTCACGGGTATACGTTGGGGGTCTACCATTCGGCGTCAGGGATAGAGATTTGGAAAAATTCTTCAAAGGCTTCGGCAGAATCAGAGATATTCTTATCAAAAATGGCTACGGATTTGTAGTAAGTATTATGGACAGTTTATTACATTGAACATATTTTATACCTAGTAGCAAAAACTATTAAGTACAAAATAGAAAATATTAAAGTCTGATAGGCTATCGTTTCGACTACTATCTTATCAAGAACTTAAAAAAAAATACAGACGTAATCTTATCCAATCATTGGTGAAGCATGCAGATGTCCATGCGTGTGTGTATTGGCGCCAATTGTCAGACCTTTGGTGTATTTGTGTGCATTTATTTATTTATTTATTTTATTGAGATAAAAACGGTTTGCACCAGCTACATTTAACTCACAATTCTATCATTAATAAAAATATATATATATTACATACTATAAATTAAAAATTACAATGTCACTCTTATAAATTAAATACTACAAAATGTCATTTAGCATTCACGCTTATTACTAGTAATGTCCCATTGATCGATTAGGTGTTCACAATACGTCAAAAAAACTGTAATCAGGTGTTTCCACTTATCAAACATAATGTCGCAGTCAGGGTTGGCGGCAAGAATTGCATTTAGCCGGAGGCGGGTACGAATTAGCGGAGTCATTGATCGCGTTACAGTGTGACCGTAATCTACGTAGAATAGATCTTGCGCCCGACCACGCCTATTTGCAGGAACCCCAGGTTCATCTGGCACAAACAACACGCAAAGTAGGTCATGCAATTGAAGAGAATCGACTGAACCTCTGATAACCTTGCAGCAGATAGTGAGCTGGTCCAGCATGTAGCTGGCGCTATGACAAGCTGAATTTATAGGACTAGGGTGCTTCACCGTTTTGTATGCAGCATTATGTCCATATTTTGAGTGGTAATTGACTAAAATAAGTTATTGTTAAATGATATTATTATTATTGTTGATACACTGAGCAGCTTATTAAGCTGATACGTGTATTGTTGCATTGTGCACTTTTTTTAAATGTTTTTCTATTTTTAAAAGAGTTTGCTGAGGTAGCACTTATCACTGTCTCCGGTAGCATATTCCACAACAGATATGAGGTTCAGCAGGAAGTTTTTTCAGGGATTGCTTGCACTTGGATGCTTGATCAGTTTCCTGGAATGCCCTCTCAGTACCTTGTTTGTGTCCAACTGAAAGAATTTACTGGAGAGGTCTATGTTGTAATGCTCGGTCAATTACCAACTATTTTTGGGTATGCACATGGTAGCCACATCCAGAACCAGAAACACAAATTTCCCTTGGGGAGATAACTTCTGTTTTCACCGGGAATCTAACCTGATACCCGCTGCTTAAAAGGCAGATGTGCAACCAAACAGATCAGCGAGCAGTTCATGCTAGATTGTTCTGTCTTTGAGGATTCTAAATTAAAGATTTCTTAGAAGACTTTCTATGACTTATTTGATATTCTTGCATTTTGCAACGTTTATTTTATTTCCACAGGAATTTGAAGACCATCGAGACGCAGATGATGCAGTATATGAATTAAACGGCAAAGAATTACTAGGGGAAAGGTATGAACTTGATTAATTTATTACTTATTTTTATTTATACATGTTGGCATTTTGAGATATTCATATGTCTTCAAGATATCATTTTAATTATTTATCATTTATTTGTAAGATATTTATAGAAGTTCCATATTTCAACATCTGTCATTGTTGAAAGGTGACTTAAGTCAATTCTAAACCTTTTAGAGGGCAACATGTCATTATTTACAGGTTGCATCTTTGCCTTCCATCAGGTGATAATACAGAGATGTTTAAATAGTGTGTTTATATTGACTATGTTATTGTTGTACAGTCTTAAAATACTAATAATCTTTTCTTGCCAGCCGGCTCCACATATCTGTGTGAGAACTGTATGAAAAAACATTTTATGTAAGAGATGTATGTATGGGATATGTATGAAATGAATGACTGAAAGTGGTCCAATTCTAGTTCTTTCCTGACAGTGAAGTTTGGCTTGGCATTGCCTAACGAATTTGATGTTAATTTAATATGTATGGTAATTGGGTTGTTAATTATTGCTTTATTATGGTAATTTAATTACAGTGTTTATTCTTTGCTAGACAGCTTGCCAGATGATATCCCATGTTCTATTTACACACCTGCATTTTCTTATGTCATTCTTAAAGTTCAATGAGGTCATAATATTTTGCAAGTTTAACTTTTCAACTTTATTCATCTAAATAATGCAATCCCTCACCCAGTATCATATTTTATTCCTTCATTCTTCTCATCTTAGTAAAGAGCATAAACACAGATCTCCTAGAAAAGGAATTAAGTATCCCATCTCACTTAAGCTATATCACTTAAAAGTTATTTAAAGCGATGGTCCTTCTAGCTGACCTCTGCCAAGCTTATTGAAATAAAAAGTAGCCTTTGCTCTCCCGAATTGCATTTGAAATAAACCATATAGCATCTGTCCGATCAGAATCAAGACCTCCCTACCTGAGAAAACATAAATACTTCCAATCTTTACCATGATATCGAGCCCCCAAATCCCAATCAACTGGTAAGCTGGCTTCTGTTGGGGCGCGGGCAGTGCTAACCGAACGGACCGTGCCGCAGGGTCGTGGTGGAGCCGGCCCGTGGCATCGACCGGAGCGCCGACCGTTACCGCCGCGAGCGCTACTCCGACCGCGACCGCGGCCGCTCGCGATACGAGTGAGTGTCTCCATGTTGTAGGGTGACAGTGGAGCGCGCGCGAGGCATGCCTCGCGGCTCGGACCGCTGGCGCAGCCGCGACCAGCCGCCGCCGGCGCCGCGCCGCCCGCCGCCGAGACGAGAAACGTCTGTATCTGTGCTATACTCGCGAGATGTGGTTGTTACTCTCCTTTATCCCACCTGATCACCAAAACATTCCTGTATATTAGACGCTCCCTAAATTCCTACCATGAGGTGTGATATGCAAGATAACTGATTATATAGTAAATCTGAATTTTTAATGCCCCCAGATCACTAATACATCTCTCTATTCATTAAACGCCCCTTAATTTCCTACCGTGAGGTGTGCAAACTAACAGTGATTGTAATTATAAAAAATCTGTATTAAGTCACCTGATCACTATACATCCCTGTATTCATTATTCGCTCCCTAAATTCCCACCATGAGGCCCACCATATGCAAAATAACAGTGGTTGTAATTATAGTTCATCGGAATTTTGTCATGAAATGAGGCTTATATGTAAACTTAAAAAATATAAGTTTTACCAAGATTCCTCTAGTTACTGCTTTATCCATCAACAAATATGATTTGGTAGATGTAAGAAGTAAGTACAACTTAAAAATGCATTACAGTAAATCAACTTGTAATTCTAAATCCCAAAACCAGTCGATTTACTCCATGATCATTATTTCCTGTTAATATTTCCCTTCCAAAACCTAGTCGGAAATGCTTGAACCATCAGTACAAATTTCTGCATGATATCCACTCACATGATGCATAACACCTGATTTTTCCCACTACACTAAACCCTAAAATCCCTACAAACCTCTGATTATTAGAATCCTGTTCCAAAAATTCCTAAAATTCATCACAATCTGATCCATGAGTTGTGTGATTGATGATCATAACTTGTTAGAATTCACTAAATCCTCGTGTAATTGGGACTAAGCGTTACTTATCTGCACAAGGCACTTGATGTACATATAACTGTTGTAGTCACACATGTTCGCTTCTTACCTTAAGGTGCTTATTAATAATGGTGATTACAAAATTTTGGTAGATACTGTTTCACAAGGCATGATATTTTTCATACTTTAGAAAAAGCATCCTTTGGAGCTAGTTTTGCTAGTTCTTTCGTCTTTCCTACATCTTTGAAACTATTCAGTCTAGTTTTTACTTGACTACGGCTTGTGAAGAAAACAACCCAGATTCTTTGCCTATTTAAAATTGGCCCAGCACGTATTTTGTGCTGTTTTTTTAATTTTTTTTATATATTGAGAGTACTTATCCCATATTATAGCAATCTATCTTTCTAAACATTGAGCTTTATTTCGAATAATTATTGTGTAATAAATGAGGTATACATCTGTTCATGAATCCTGCTAATTGGTTTGGCTTAATTCGGAGGCCTTCTTTAGGATTCCGGAAGTGATTAAATTATAAATAGAGTCTTTATTTAACGAGATTCCACCAGCTAAATACAATATAATACTCTTGATAAATAACTCTGTTTAGGATTATAATTTTGCAAATCATGCCTCTACAGTATCTTTAGTTTTGGGTATCTTCGACTCTTTCTCACACTTTGGTCCACACAATTTGAGAAAAACATCTTGGTATTTAATTTGTTCTTGTGCCGTCTTGTATTTGTTTTGCCGTACGCTTTTCAGTTATCAGTAAGTATTGTAACCTTGACGTTATCGCTATTTGAAACACTTGATAAGCTTGCGGTAGATACTGGTTGAAATATAATGTATATTATTGGCATAAGTATTTTTCAGCATTGTACTTAGGTACAAATATTATGTACGCATAGAAGCTACATCTTACACGTCAAGCTTTTAGTTTGTTTTTTTTTACATTTTAATGCTAAATGCAATGCCCCAATTCAAATGACAAAAAATATATAACAGATACAATATAACTCTTCGAGTTGATTGATTTGTGAAGAACAAATTTATTTCATAAATATTTTTTCCCTAATTTATTGTTAACATGATCCCGGAACTATCGCATGACATCACATTGCATTTTGCAAAGTCATCATGCACGTAGTTGTGATATAAGATCCGATCTCTGTAGAAACGAAATGTTTCTAAAGAAATATTTCTCTCCTTACAGCTCTGACCAAAATTACAGATATGGGCCGCCGACGAGGACGGAGTATCGTCTAACAGTCGAAAATCTGTCAAGCCGCATTAGCTGGCAGGTAAGCGCTCCTCGGCAGCCGGCACCGGGTTCCATCATCATCTCACCTCACCCAGGCACCGGACTCGGTACATGAGGGCTGGTCTACCACACTCGGACAGGGTCAAAGCTCACGGTTTCTGGACGAGGGCGTTACATGGCAAGGGACTGGACGGACGATGGACAATTCAAGGCAGCGAGACTTAAGGAAGAACGAAGTTGGGATGACAATGACAAGATGTCGGTCGAATGAAAACGGATCCAACTAAGCGAGAATGCTAAGAGCGGACTGGCCACCAATGACGACCGAAGGACGATGGATCTTCGCATCTCGCTTTACTAATCCAACGAAAACAATACAAAATCATTTAATTCTCTTATCGAACGTAGCCAATACTTTAGTTTAACACAGTTTGCGTTAGCTTGCATAACATCTTATTAATGTTAAAATCAATATACATAGTATATTTTGTTTAAATTCCACTACTTGTACAGAAACCTGCGAGCTGATAGAAATAATTTTTAAAAACAACAGAAGGTGGCGTTTCGTGCCGTGAGTCCTCCATGTAGCGCAGTGTGAGATGTGGCCTACCATGGCGATGTTAGGGGGTCTGTGCCGCCCCCACCCCGCCGCCTAGCCCGCCCGGACCAAGGAGGCCAAGGTAAAGTCGGGGCCACTCCAGGAACGAACGAACCTCACATTTTAAGTATCCATTTCATTGTTACCTATGTTCGATGTCCACGGTCAAACTGTGGACAGTTTGCTGATCACTTTTCTTTGTTTTTTGAAAGCTTGAGCGGCTTTTTGTATGCGGTGACTCGTTAGCGGTATCATTGTTTATGAAAATTGGACGGAGAACTTGGAGACTGGAGTCGGGAGTGTCTAGAAAGCTTGTCACGTACGCGTCAGAGGGCTAAAATAACCAGGAGAGGACGGAGAAAGAGCATTCCATAAAACATTACACTAGAAACCGATGACAATGAAAGTATGGAGACAGTTGAGCCAAAACTCTAATCTAAGGATCAAATTGTCAGGCCTAGTTGGAGTCTTAGACGAATAAACCCATGATTTGTGGCGCTGAAAAACAAAAGGGTATATAAAGAGATAAAATCTTGTAGCAGTATTTGAAATCGGAGAGAAAGTTCGAAGTGAACAAACCGTGAAATGTAAAATTACCAGATAAGAGGCTGGGATCGCATTCGTCGACTTTGGGAAAGTACAGAGAGGAAATCTGCAGATCTGGACCACATGATGTTGAGAGATTAATCTGGTGTAATGAGAACGGCCAGAGTCGAGACAGGATCGCGGGCGAGATGTGGATTCAAAGATGACGTTTCTCTGGGATCATGCGATGAACTGGAAACTGGATCCATTTATAAGACTACTGGACCAGCTGCGTATTTTGAATCAATCGACAAACTTTTCTAAACAATGATTACCAATGGGTGACCGCCTACTAATCAGCTGCAAAAGGCGTACTATCACCTTACCTCACTAGAATATTCACTCTGAAGCGTCGATTGTAGGTATAATAATAATATTTATTAATAAGAAATGAACCTTTCCAAAAGAAACAATCTTTTGTTGTAAATGATGATACTATATTTTTACCATCTTTCGGGGCTGAAAACCTTGCTGATAATACTAATTCTGAGGACTTTTGGAAAGGTTCATAATCTGAAGTCTCGAGGAGTATGTTCTAATATGTGTTATTGGTTAACAGGACTTGAAGGATTATATGCGTCAAGCTGGGGAGGTTACCTACGCTGACGCCCATAAGCAACACAGGAATGAAGGGTATGTCTAATTTAACTTAATTAAATGTAAAACATATTCAATTTTTCAAGTTGTTATAAAAAATCTGGATGTGTCATAAAGACGCACGAAACACGGGGAAACATTTCAAATATTTATCAGTGTGTACCCTGTTCCACTGTTCGTCACATAAAAAGTTTGCAGATCAGAATTTCAAAGCCCTGCCATAAAAAGTTTCACTTTTATAATATTTTGACAAATGTGTGCGGGAATAAGCCAACAAATAAACAACATACATTTAATTAAAAAAAATGCATTCTTTAGTGTAGGAATATAATTAGTTGACATGATGATACTATATTTTTACCATCTTTCGGGGCTGAAGACCTTGCTGATAAGTTTAAAACTGAGGATATCTCCCTTAAAACTAACAAAACCTTCAAATCAACATGTATGTGATTATAATCCGACCCCGTATTCCAGCGTGGTAGAGTTCGCGACTCACTCGGATATGCGCGCGGCGATCGAGAAGTTGGACAACACTGAGTTGAACGGCCGCCGCATCCGATTGGTGGAGGATCGTCGCTCGTCCCGCCGCCGCACTCGCTCGTCTTCTAGTCGCAGCCGAAGCCGCTCTCGCTCCCGTGACCGCCGTCGTTCTAGGTAACAAACAATCATACTTGTTTTTTTTTGGCTCCGTAAATAAATTGCATTTATCCAGTGTCAAGTAATAAATATTTTTCAAGTTAAGTATTTCTTAAAACCAGTCAGTCATAGTCAAGTATGAGAGTCACGGTCCAGTCCAGTCATGACATAGTAAAGTGGTAGAAATTGTACTAGAGCTTCTATCGGAGTTTTGGAATGAAAACGAAAATCACTTTTAAGTATGATTTGCCAACACGTGTACGTTCAAGAACTAATCTCTCATTCTATCATTATTACACATTAACATTCGAAGATGCACAAGTTTTGGAAAATAATACAAAATCGAAAACAATATTTTTTCACTTTCGCGGCGAAACTCAACTATCCTACTTTATTTTTATGTCACCTCTCACCTATTTGTTTTCTACAAACTGACGCGACGACTGTTGTTGGTATACTAAAACTTTTTGGACAACGGCAATATTTTTGAGCGCTGGCACAGTACAGTTATAAAAGAACGTGCCAATATACGAAATCTTTCTAAAATATCTTTCTTTTGTTTTATAAAGCTATATTTTTTCCCATATTAATATATTACTTCTATATTCATGATGATACTATATTTATTACCATCTTTCGGGGCTGAAAACCTTGATGCTAAAACCACATCTGATGCTACCAACATTAACTACAGACTTTAAACGTTTTATTGGTAAACTTACTACAAAAATAACATTTCCAGCCGTTCGCGGTCCAAGTCTCGTCCAAAGAGCAAGTCGCCGGCCGCCAAGTCCCGCTCCCGATCTCGCTCTAAGTAAGTATATATAGCCGATTTAAGAGCTTCACTGAGAGGTGGCTAACTTGACCTATCGGTACAGTCAAACCAGTTAAAATGTAGATATGAGAAAATGTGGGAACTTTTAATAATTTTTGATCGTTTTCAAGAGATTTGATAGTCACGGAAATATTTTTTTATAAAAAATATTTTATATAATTTTCTAGCCCCGGTAAAGCACTACGGACGCAATTTCCGGTAGATTTTCTAAAAAAAATAACTTTTTGTTCGGACAACTGCGACACAACAAAAAATCCAGCAAAATGTCTGTAATTTCAAACAGTACCTCAGCTTATGGTAAACTTGATAAATGATTATATTTTTTTAATAGAAAAAAATATTGTCACCTTCCGAAGTTTTTAGCGAGGTACAATTGTCTCTTATATTTGGTTCTGTAGTCTGTTCTGTAGACTGTTATGAGCACGGGCTCGATATCCCTGAATTGGTAAATCGATGGTTTTAACCAATATAATTGGTGGCTCACTCATACTGGTTTGACTAAGAATATGTGATATTCACATAATTATATCAAGTTAGCCTTGTAAGATACATGCTTTGCTTTTTTGAAGCTTTAACATACTGTCGCTTGTATTAGAATATAAAGCGCTTTACATAACCAAGCCACAGAATAGTAAAGCTAAATCTTACCTTTCGGTGAAGTCGACGTGCCCTAATACATTTGATATTGAACTATATCTATAACAATATCTTCTGTATCGGAGCGTTTGAACCGTTATCCATTGTTTTTAAGCTCATTTCCCCATGATTATGAAACATAAATATCTCTTGATAACATACTGATTTCAAAGCAGACCAGAGCACTATAAAGTAGAGGATAAAAAACTTAAGGTAATGAAATACATCCACATTGCTATAGTTTCATTATAAGCACTTTCCGAAGTCTGCTATCCCCGAAATGCTTGCATGTCCTAGTTACAAGTTACATATGAAAGTTTCAGAAGGCATGTAATTAATCCAACAATGACTTGTATCACATTAACCTAGTGTTTTTGGCTAGGTATGTAAAATCTTGCGCTGAGCAAAACTTGCAATCGTAAGTACTGTTATAGTACCTTACATGTGTAAAAGTAGTGTTATGTCATATACAACCTGTATCAGAAAGGTGTAGTAATACTTGGTGGTGTGTATGTGTATCGTGCCAGGAATCGTCTGCTAGAAAACGAAAGTCGAAATCGAAGATATTTTTATTCCATACAGAATTAAAAATTAATTAAAATATTTTTCACATTACATCTGTGGCGCGTGTCATTGACCTTTTTTATAGCCACCACTGTCAGACGTCTAGTTTCAAAGATTATGTGGTGTAGAACGGAAGCTGATGAAATAGGGTTGAAAACGACAAACTTTTAGAAACTTAATTCATCATAACTCAATATTCATGCTGCTGCCGCGAATTTAGAAGTTCCTGTTAGACTCCATACATGTAGCCAGATGCGTGGCTTGAGTATTAACACCTTTCTGTTACATATTGTATAATTAGTTTATTTTTAAATACTTGGTTGTTTATTATTTCATACAGTACTCGCTGAAAATACATTTGGATTTTTTTTTTTTTAAACACGTAATTGCATATCTACTTTTCAGATAAATAATCTCTTGAAGTATATTCATATCACTAAGTCCTTTAGCCTTTGGTTGTAGTAGTGTATTGTATCCTTACATAGCACGTTTGTGTGCGTAGTTGCTATACCGGCGTACATCCACTAAAACGTGCATTTATAATTCTGCAAGTATTTATCTGAACGTGGCGTTCAAATATAATCTGAACACTCTTGCACACCGCGTTCATTTCAATCCTTGGTAAACGATTAAAAACAACCGTAGCCTAATGGTGTATTTTCGGTGATTATTGGTAAACTGTTTCTATTCGTGATCATTAGATCACCCTTAAGGGCTGCCTTTTGTCCTGCTTTCAAATAAATAATCTCCCTCATAATCATTAACAAACCTTCTATAGTGAAAATATGTTTTGTATTTTTTTGTCCCTTGACTTGACCCATCAGTCAAAATAAGATAAAACATTAACTTTAGAAGGTTTATCTTACGTTTTTTTCTTGTTATACATACTATCTGAAAAATACGAAAGTGTAATACTAAGTGGCACTATCTCTGAAGCATGAATTTCTGACTTGTCTATCCTATATCAGCTTCTGAATCACGAGGCACCAGAAATTCCCGCTACAGTTGGTAAAGTAGTTTGGTCGTAGATATAAGCGAGTGTAAAACAACGCGCCCCACAGAGTCAAATGTATCGACGATGGACTAGTTGACTGAGTTTTATTGATTAACAAAAAGCTAGATAAAAAAAACACTTAAAATGAGTCAAAATATTTTTTCTTCAAATACGATGTGTGTACGCACAGGTACACAATTAAGTTATAAAACCTCTCATTTTTGCCAAGGGATAAAAAGTTATATGCTTTTTAATTTCTTGCTAACATCTCTTGTTTAGCACTATCATAACAAAACAAACAATTTCAAATTTTGCATCCAATATATTAGGTCTATTGACTGCGATATCGATTCTATTGATAGAACCTTCACGAAGCGCTTAAGTTTATAGCTAGAGCAGTTATTATATTTTGGTTATGCATAATTCAACCAACACAAAGTTGCAGTTCGACTTTAATGTATGTGTGTTTGAAAACAATAAGTGTTAGGAATTTTCTCCACATAGTGCCACAAGAATTACGTTCATCCAAATACACTATACAACATTTGTCCACATAATTTTTTTTTCTATTAGTAAATTATTGAGCTTTTATGATCAAAATGAAGTTAACAGTCGACTAGTTGAATCAGTGGCGGGGCGCGTAGTTTTAAACTCTGGTCCGTAACTAAAGTTGTCGCTTGGGCGGCGTTAGGGACCGCAGTCGCTCAAAGTCTCGGTCGCACTCCGCGTCCCCGGCTCCCCGTAGGCCCGACAGACGCTCCGCCTCGCGTAGGTCCGATAGAAGCCGCAAATCTGAAGACAGGAACGGCCGCAGACAAGCCTCGAGATCAAAGTCCCGCTCGCCGATACCCGCCTCCAAGTAAGTCCGATGTGCTGTCAATTGCTCTGACGGTATTGCCGATGAGGTTATCCTTCTGTGTTTGCGACGCGACTGCGACCTAAATTCTGCACGTTTAATTGTTGTTGGATGTATGAGTTTGGTAGAGGGTGGAGTGGCTAATTTGAGCTGTATGTTGTGAGTTGTAAGGTCTAGTGTGAATTGGAATGATATGGTCATGGGACAGTCGGCGTTGTAGCTTGAGACATACAATTCTATTTTGTTACCATTCTGTCTTGTTATGTTGCAGTCGCGTATTGTCAATTGATATATATGTTGTGGTGGAGAAAGTGTTGCTTTTTATCATCTCGTTGTCAAATTAAATTGCATGCAGAACTGTTTGTACCTTCAAAGAAAGGCAACCTCATATTTCGAAGCATTATCTTCAGATGTTCCGGTTAGCATCCGCTGAAAACCCATTGGCATTCACAATTTTAACAAAATTCATTAATATTTTTACGAACACATTGATTGCACAATTTAACAATATATTAACTCGATCCATGTTTTCCTGCCATCAGAGATACGGCCATCGTAAGGTGAGCTAAACATAAACTTAATGTAATTAGTACCTATTAGATGTTTTTAATAACCTAGATTGGTAATTGTTTTTTGTATTTTTGGTATTTATTTGCTGCATTTTGGTACTAGATTGCAGCTTCCGTTGGCACAACTCATGCTTCTGTCACGCTTGTACATCTGGGATTTAAAGGGAATTTGTGACAACTCATCATCATTGTCAAAATTTATTCACAAAATAACAACTTATTGTCCTAATCAATGTTTCGGAACCAATTGGCTATAATAACCTGATGACTGAGAATGGAATTTCTGATACGGTCACATATTTCCTGATTCAGCTAATGTGTATTAACAGGGAGAGGTCTCGTTCTCGCAGCAAGGAAGCGTCGCCTAAGCGCGAGGAGGAACGTCGCCCGGCGGCGAGCAAGTCTCGATCCCGGTCTCGGTCGCGCTCGGGATCCCGGGACCGTTCGGGATCGCGAGACCGGTCCCGGTCCCGCTCTAGATCTGCGTCTCCTCGCCAGAATGGAGATGCTAAACGCGCTGCCAGCAACGATCGCTCACCTCGCAGTGGCGACTAAACCTATAGCGTTAAGTTTCTTAGTTAACATTAGATTTAAGATCGTGACTTCAATTGTAAACTCCATTCGACAGGTTTTAGTTGAACGTTGGATGTGTGTCTAATATTTATAAATTTACGCAATCGAGCGTATTTTTAGAAGACAAGTACATGTTCGTATGATTTCTATTCGCTTGGAGCGTTTTTGCATTAACCGTTTAACTTTTGGCGTATATATACTAGACACACTAGTTTTAGCATTAATTTCGTTATTAAACGAATCAGATGTTTGTTTATTTAAGTACAGTTACTACAGAATATATTTGCATTATTTGAAGTCGCTGTAAAATAGTTTCATGTGCACTTTCGCAAATTAGATTATATTCACGACTAGCATTCATAGGGATATTGCATTGTAAGTGTAGTTTTATGACTTTTTGTTGTAATGTAGATTGCTACATACATTTTTATTACTAAATTTCGGGACTGAGTTTCTGCTATTTGCGGCTTACTGTTAGATTTCAAAAGCCTATGAACTATTTAGGATAACTAACTTAAATCTAAAAAACTATGTTTTAAAGAGTAAGAGTTTCAAGACCTGGATTCCAGGCTGCTGCTAAAAATTAATTTTGACACTATGTAAGTGAATAATTAATATTGGTATTTGTAAATAGTGAATTTATTACTTTTAACCAAATAAAATAAATAAAGTAAGGTTACTATACTGTTTTATTTATAACGTAGGTAACCTAAGGCATCATTTCTCTGCCTGGCCGCCTGCCTGATTTCAATCCTTGTTGTTTGAGTCACCCCTCCACTAATTGTGTCCTACCGGCTCTTGGTCTCGCTATCTTGGACCTAGTGGTTCAACTATTTAATAAACTAGTCGCACTGATATCAACAATCGGATGATTGTCCCTTGGTTCGAGATAGAGACCGTGGTCCATCTGTTCAGTTCACTTGGGTAGACTTTTCCTGGTAGACGAGATATTTCAAAATATCTTAAGGCCAATGGTCCTAAACTGTGGTTTAAATATCAAACAAAACAAATATCGGAGATGTCACTGCTGTGGTTCGTTTGCATGTGTGCGTCAGAATGGCTGGTTGTCTGTGGCGTAGGTCTATGAGAGTTGATTCAAAAATTGCTTATATTTGCTACATATAATAAATAATTGCTACATAGGATATATATTTACAAATAAAATATTTTTTTTGACCAGCCATCCTGACGTTTGGTTGGCTGGTCACCTCCTAGTTTAAAGTCAAGCATGCAGAGTTTCCCGAAATATATTGCGTCAATAATTGCTACCTATTTACTTCATTTATCTAATTTAGTTGTAACTTCAAACATATGTTAAATGAAGGATGTAGCAATTATTTAAATTATTCCAAGGAAAAGCGCCTGATAAAATAATAAAAACAAAATGTAGGTCGTTCATAAGATTCAGTTTAATAATATTACAATTTACTTAAAAAATATTCAATTATAAATTTATCTTATTTCACATAATTTTTTCGCATATATTATACAATGTGGAATTAGCTTCTTTTTACTCTTCGTAATTTTTTTCGATTCGTCATCATAACATTTCCATTGTGAATTTCGTCTGCAATGAGCTTTATAGTGACTAATTAGTGTTTCACATACTGGGGGCACGAATTCTATTATTGACAGTAAATGAAACTCAGATCCTTCTAACAAAAGAGATGTTGGTGGATCATCTATTGAAACAAATTGATTGGAATGAAATTCAAATGCAATAAGATCTCGCAAAGATACACTAAATGATTTGACACCTTTACATTTACTTCGCCGGCATTCTGTAAGTTCTTGAGCATTAATAAAAGTATTTGCGGATGCAATTGTGTAGCAATTTTTAAATCAACTCTCATAGACCAACGCCACAGACAACCAGCATTTTGACGCACACGTTTGCATCATTCAAAATAATACAACTACTTCACATTGTTTTCCTTGTCATAGGTAAAATGAGCGATTACCGTGAGTAAAAGTGTGACGGAATAGGTGAGACCGTGAGTCAAAAACCTGAAAATTTTATATCTCGCGAAAAACAGGGTTGGAAAGATAGGTAAATAATTGTTAGGACTTGCTAGCAGGACTAGTTATGACAGAACGAGATACCATTGTAATCATAGTAAAAATAACTCTACTATTGTAATTACTAGCCGTACGAGATTATACCTTAGGTCTCTGGGAAAGGAGCGCATTGGAGCTATGTTATTCCGAGTTCCAGCTGGCTGGCGTGTTCCTGTCAGGCGATCGGACCTTTTTCTTACTAGTGAAGAATGAAGCCGGGACTTCTAGATTTGAAACGATATCCCAGTAACTGGTAGTTGTACTGTGGACGGATTTTGGTATTAAACGTAAGTGGAGACAAGTCTGTTCTTTACTTCTTTTCCAGGGATTAGACTTATCGAGAGACCTAGTCTGGGTAGGTACGAGGTCACATACGTTTTGGGCCGTCCAGCCTCTAGTCTGATCTAGCTTTGGGTTGGTACTCCCGATAAATTCAACTGTTGAACTAGTGGGAGTTTATTGTTCTGTTCAACTGAGTATGTGGTTTTTATGGGTTTAACTACGAACAACCAATTATATTTGTTTCTTTCTAGTACCTACGCCCGATAAACGGAAGTCAGGAAAACAATGCTTAGTTGAGCTTTGTAACTATGACGAGTAATTCATATTTTCTACAGACTTCACAAAAAAAGGAGTAGGTATTGAAGTCGACTGTATTTTTGTTTTTTATGTGTGTTATTACTTCATAACTGTTCTTCGTAAACCAATTTTGAATTTTTTTTTTTGTATAAATGATATTGCTTTCCAATTGGTCCCATTTAAATTTGATCAAGATCTGATCAGTAGTTCTTAAAATATCGTAAATAATGCGTGTTTAGTACATCTAATTAGATCAAATTTCCGAAGAAAAAGCGGCTAAGTCGTTTTTTTTAAGCATTGCTTGCGTTAAATTATTTACACATCTTGATATTGTACTAACGTTATTAATCGTCACAAATATTCTTAAAATTTCTATAATCAAAAGCCTACTCGATTGACCATGGCAATTAAAATATATGTTTTAGGTACTATTAATTTTATGGAATGAGCGAGATTCTTATTTATTGTAATGATAAAAAGTAACTTATAATATTTTAAGCTCGGTAAATGCTGCATCAATATTAAATATTTAAAATTTCAAATATTATTTAACACGTGCAGCGAGCGAATTGCTTAATTAGATCAATACAAGTTACTTTTTATTTTTAAAACAAATGTGAATCGCGCTCAGTCCATAAAATTAATAGCGCCTAACAAAAGATGTTTAATTGTCAGGGTCAATCGAGTAGGCGTTCGATCAAGTACTTCATTTGTTTTCATAGATATAATTGGCCACACCTCTGGTAACCCAATACCAGGAGTTTCTGCCGTGAAAATGCCGTGCAATTTTGAAGACTGAATTTAGGAGAATAATTCTATCTGTAGAATTTTTTTCATCCAACATGTTTTTTTAGTAGTAGGGCAAATGGAACCACATAGAAAAGGAACCGCGGTCCCTTTTCCCGATCGATTTACTTTATCGATATGTTTTTATTCGGGTGATAAGGACCAATCAAAATTGTAACAAACAATTCATTGTTTATTCTAAGCACGGGCCAATTGCCTATATGTTTTACAAAGTAAGTCGAAATTTAGACGTGTTTCAAGCCGTACACAACATTAATTATGCCTATATGTTCTAAAACTAAATAAAATTATATACATCTATACAACAAACAACTAAGTTCCCTACAAGTCATCGAGCTTACAGGCAACTCTAGTGCTCAAGCCCACTACCAGTGGGTAGCGTTCCCATCATGCTGGCGGCATTGCCTCTCTGAATTGCAATGCTAATTATTAACTATTCTAAACTCCATTAATTACAGTTTGAAGAAACAGTGTTGAAATAAAAAGTAAATTTGTCACTAAACTATTTATTGCTAAACATAAAATTGGAGTATGTCAGAATGCACAATGTCAGATTTTCCCTTGTTATTTACACAAACACACTATGTGTTTTATAACTGTCAGAAAAAGTCACTAAAAAAATAAAACCATTCGGCTATCAAATCTTAGCCAAAATACCAGGGTAGCATGTATGATAAGGAAGTTATTAGGTCTCGAATTCTTCACACCTCTTGTAGTATAGCTATCCTAATGCTGTTAGTGGATAACGACAATTAAATTGCGAACTTCTCTACATCTTACCCTGGTACTTTGGCTGAGGGGGCAAGATAAAGATCAGAACAGAGCAACATGTACACTATATTTGTTTTTTTATCTGTCTAGCTATGACGTGACTTTAAAACGATTTCGTTTTTTGTAAGTACATGTGAGTGTGTACGTGATGGATCTCACTGTACACACTGCAACAAGGATGCGGCAGTGAGTTACACTCCTCTATATGGCATATAAATTTAGAAGCAAAACGCTTCTAGTGGAATATGAGGTAAATCAATCATAAAGGGATGACGTTTGTCAATTCGTCTCGTGCTCCGATGATAGAAAGGGAGAATCAACAGGTGTCATTCGAGGACACACTCTGAAATGTAAGCGATAGAATACCGATAGGCTAGCTACCTTGCGTCGAAGGCAAGAGAGAGAGAGGAGGTTAAGAGGTTAGAGGTTACCTAACAAAATAAAATGCAAGTTGTAATCTTTTGTAAACAATTGTTTATTAACATTTTATCCATTCACTCCAACACTCGATGCAAACCATCGCAACATAATTACAATATTATGACTTTTATTACGGATAACCTATGGAATTACTGGGCAATGTTCTATCGAACAAACTCTTTCATTTTTCTTTTGAAATAGAAAGACTACGTGAATATACCAAAAGGCGCTGGTTTATAGGATAAGTACATACAATTATATCCATCAAGGACGTACATTATATATGGAAATAATCGCTGAACATGCAAAATAAACATACTAAGAAAATAGAGAAATTAAAATAAGATTCTTTAAAGTTAACCTAACAAATGGAATGATTTGAAATTTTATCTTTCAGTATAGTCACCTAGTTAATACATCCATGATTATTTACGATACATTCTGTGTCCAAAATACAAATCAAAAAGTCAATTTAGAATCAGTCAATTGTAAACCTATATTCAAAAAATAAACAATGATTTAATAAAAATTAAGTAATTCACAATAATCATACATAGCTCGTGTTATAAATAAATTAAAAATACTGTCATTTTATTGTTAGGAATGGGAATAATAACAATTTTATTACTTAATATTTGCATTAATTAAAATTCTCAAAAAGAAAAATGAAAGTTGAACCTGCGATGTACAAAACAATGATTATCGACTGCATTTGACATAATTTTCAGCTTACATTTTGTCATCTTACATTACATAACATTTACGATCAGTCTATTAATAGTTCTATAGTAAATTTTGTCCATTATTTAATTTACGAGTACAATAGGCAACATAAGAGGTATGATCGCATATCACTTATACTTACTATCTACACGTTATTAATATGCAATTTAACATAAATTATTTCACAAAGCGATTCGGTCGACGTGGCACGTTTCAACGCATCGCGTCAAGCGAATCTGACTTTAAATAGCTGTAGGTACCTATTCAAATAAATAAGTTAAAACAACCTGATATATAATCCTATGTTGCCTCTTGACTAAATATTGTCAAAGTACTCTTACATAGTAAATGGAGATATACTTATAGCTAAAACTTAATTGTTTTATACAAAATGACTTAGGTTTCGAAAATTGTTACTTATAAGTACAGAATTTTAACCTATGGACTAAATAATGTGATGTTACATTTGTGTTACGAGAGTTTGTGCAATGTCCGCGTTACAACGAGGAGATTGAACAAACGCGACTCGTCCTAATCGGTGTGTTTCGTGTGAGTAGATGTTAGATACACGAGCTCGTCGTCAAGCGCACATTTGTATGAAGAAAAAGTTAGATGTATTGGAAAATTCGCGAAATATAAGCGATTCCCTTCAAATTGACAAATATACGCTTGTAAGCGACGGCGCTAACTCACACAAACACACAGGAACTTTGTGCTAACCGACTTAATCCCCGGAAGCTTGAAGAAACAAAAATCTGTGTCGATTTTCAAGAAAACCTGAACAAGATTTATGGAGAATACTAAAATCATAGGAACAAATGACAACATTATTTTATTAATAAGTCGATCACAAATTAATCAACTGATGTCCGCGTGATTCGCGTGTTTTATTAATTAGTCTAAAACCTTATTCACGCACGGTTTGGTATCGTCTGGTGCGAATCTAGAGGGATAGAATTATGGTGGAGTCAGGGCGGTACTGTCGCCATTTTGTTTTAAAACTACACAAGCTCATGGCAACATTAAAAACTCTGTATAATTAAAATACCGCGAAGGTAACCTTATATTCGATTGTTGATATCATTTCAGATTTACAAAAAAATATCTGGAATTTTATCAACAATACAATATTTTTACTTTTTAGCCATGCACTTTATTAGTAAATTTGAATTTATTTGTGATTAATTTGATTTAAAAACTGTATTATTAAGCTTGTGGTTGTCAATCTTTTTCAAAATGGCGGCAGTACCGCCAGGGGTCGGCGCGCGCGGTGGACCGGCACTGCGCGCGTCGTTGCCTTCAGAGATCGCATCAGTGGACCGCTGTCCACTCGCCCCGCGGGGCGCCCGGTCCTCGCCCGCTGGCCCACAGTTTGACAACAGCTGGACCAGGGGATTTCGGAGTTAAAAGACTAACGTGACGAAATATTTCTTACACAGAAACAAAGCAGCCACTATGCTCAAGAACTTTGGTAGAGGTATATCAAATATCTTGCTAGCAATTGGAAATGAAATAATTTGTATATATTTAAAATTTAGACATGTTAATAGAAGACAGTTGTTTTGGAAGTTTGTTGGGCTAGTTCTGTGCAAGAAGAATTTCGTCAAAATATTAATGGTTGTAAAGAAAATAGATAAGTTACTGCATATTGCTACTTTACAAGTATAGTGATTAAAATGCAGAACCCATTGAGAACCACATATAAATGACAAACAATGGAAGAAGTTGCTCAAGAAATTGCGGGACTAATTTGGCTCCCAGAGCGAAATAAGTCGCGTAAAACTGTCAGAAAAGGGAAATTGTGGGTAGTCCGAAATCCCATCGTCCGCGGTCATGCAACGAGCAAGCGAGCGAAACGCACCGCACTAGGGGCGGAAAAAACGCGACCCGCCGCTCTATCCATATTTATACATAGCTGACGGACCGCAAATAAATACATAGAACTCTTAGTCTAGTCTATACAAGTGTCACTTTACATTTATCCTATATTTACACTAGGCCACACATTTACACAGCCTTGTTCGCACTTGCGTCCGTGAATAAATAAGTTATTGTCTGTCACTACACTTGAGTCGCGAATGTGGGCGGCAAGCAGTGGTCGTCTAAAACGTACACCCCTCCGCCTTCCAGCGCCCTTTTCACTAGCGACGTATCGCTGGAAAGATAGAAAACAATTCGTTAGTCATGTTGATTACTTTGAACTGCCCGTTGGCTTGGTTTGGTGCCCGTCCGCCTTAAGCAGCGGGCATCGGGTTCGATTCCCGGTGGAAACACAAGTTTTCTCCCTAAGCGAAATGTGTGTTTCTGGTTCTGGGTGTCATTTGTGTGTGTGATGTGAATGTTTCTGGTACCCACGACACAAGTTTTCGAATTTAGTATGGGGTTGCGAGTGTAAAAGCATTTATTATCGAAAGAATCTTAAGTCGGATGTTTACAGTCAACGTTTCTATATTATTGTTAAAAAGGTGTATCTAAATGTACACTTCACTATTGAAAATTACGAATATTTGCCAGTTCATAGAGTGGGAGAGTAAAGAAAGTTTGAGATCCGCATGCTTAGTATATGTATCAAACGCGGTCCCTCTCGCTCGAGTCTAAACGTACTCCAGCGAGAGTGACCGCTTTAAAGCATACTGATTCGGAAAATAAATTACATTAGATTAGATTTTATTGTAAAATTTTAGTAAAATAAATAATTATGATATAAGTGTAGTGAATAGGACAAGTTTTTTTTCACGTTTGAGTATACCTGATGGAAAATCAAATGCATAGCATAAAATGGCCTCTTGTAGGCGAAACTTAATTTTTAACACAAACAGAAATTTTATTTTGAAGATACGTTATTATTATTTAGATTTTGAATAGATACAAACAAAGATACATACCTATTGGCGCAATAGGCGGAATCCTGCGACAGCCGCGACAGCCTCGGGTCGAGCGCCGCGAGCAATCTCGCGCTCTCAGTATTGAGAGTCTTTCGTTTACATTCCTCGGCCGCCGCGTTGTGAGCGTTCTGGCTCTCGGGCGCCGCGGTCGGCTCGCACTTCCCCCAAGTGTTGCGGATCACGTGACCGCCGGCGTTCGCCGCGTTCTGCGCGCGCGCCTCGGCGTCTGCCTCGCTCTGGGCGCGCTTGCGTCTCCGTCGCACGCACGCGATCACGCCCAAAGCCGCCACCACTAAAACGGGCACCGTCGCCCCCACGGCGACTATCCACGCGACTTTGCTCGCAGACAGCGTCTCCTCGTTCTCTTCCCCCACTCGCCTCAGG
Source organism: Lomographa bimaculata (assembly GCA_948107665.1). Lineage (NCBI taxonomy): Eukaryota > Metazoa > Arthropoda > Insecta > Lepidoptera > Geometridae > Lomographa > Lomographa bimaculata. The sequence continues at coordinate 5,714,425 of OX403604.1, read as the reverse complement.
TGTCCCCCCGGCTGCTTCGACGCTCGATCCGCCAGTTCCGTCAGCGAGACCGTGCAGGATTTCCCGCCCCAGCCGTGGGGACAGTTGCAGTGGTAGCCGTCGACTCGGTCCCGACACGTGCCGCCGTTTCGGCACGGGGAGGAGGCGCACTCGTCGATGTCGACGCTGCAGTCTTTGCCCGCGAACCCGGGCCGACAGCGGCACTCGTAATCGTTGTCCAGTATGCGGCATTCTCCCCCGTTCGCGCAGGGTTTCGCGAGGCAAAGGTCGACGCGGGTTTCGCAGCGGGAGCCCAGGAATCCCGGAGCGCATTGACATCGCTGGCCGTCGACCAAGTCGACGCAGGTCCCGCCGTGCTCGCAGGTGACGCCGGCGCAGTCGTCGATGTCGATCTCGCAGCGGTTGCCGCGGAAGCCGGCGCGGCAGGAGCACTGGAAGCCGTCGCCGGCGCGCGAGCAGTGCGCGCCGTTGCGGCAGGGCGCGGCGGCGCAGGGGTCGGCCTCGAGCGCGCAGTCGGGCCCGCCGAAGCCCACGGGGCAGCCGCACACGTAGCCCTGCGGCCGCGGCTCGCACACGCCGCCGTTCCTGCACGGCCGGTCGGCGCACGTGAGGCGCCGCGTCTCGCACCGCGCGCCCTCGTACCCGGCCGGGCAGGCGCACGCCGGCTCGCCGCCCTCGTCCTGCACGCAGGCGCCGCCGTTCAGGCACGGCCGCACGGCGCACGAGTGCAGCGACTTCTCGCAGTCCAGCCCCGTGTACTCCTCCGGGCAGACGCACGTGTAGGACCCCTGCCCCGTGTTGTGGCACGTCCCGCCGTTGCGGCAGGGCCTGTGGTTCGTGCAGTAGTTGAGGTCCTGGTTGCAGAACAGCCCGCCCCAGCCCTCCTCGCAGATGCAGTCCCAGGGCCGGCTGCAGGTGCCGTGGATGCAGCCCGGGTGCGGCTCGCACTGGTCGCACAGCTCGCCCACCCAGCCCGAATGACAGCTGCGGAGAGAAAGAGCCGTGAGCGATGTGATAACGAGCGTCTAATGGCCCCGGGGGAAAGATGGAATGAATATCTGAAGGGGTCGAGCGTTTAGCGCGAAGGTGCGAAGTGGGTACTCACATGCATTCGTCGGGCTTGAAGCAATGGCCGTGTTCGGAGTCGCAGCCGGGCAGGCAGCGCGCTAGAACAATAGAAAACCATCGTTAGTCGCGGGACAAAAGAATTCTAAATTCCTTTAATTGCGAGAGGGAGCCGGGCGATTAATCATTCGTTTTATAGATACGGGGCGCATCTCTAAACCCGGATTCGTTGAAAAGGACACGGCGAAGCGTGCGATGCGAGGCGTGCACTCGCAACCGAACGCAAACATGTAGGCGCCTTAGCACCTTGCCGCAGAAACTCTCGTGCAGTTTTCTGCACGACGTATGATATAAATGAGACTTTTTGTCCACGCGACAAGGTGCTAAATCGCGTTCATATTTATGCAGCTGGTTGTATAAAGAGAGAGGTTCGTTAGCGTCCCGAGGGCGAGGTCGCAGCCGCTACGATTTATCTCCGCGCGGAGACTCGTCTCTACGACACCATCCTTTACTTTATAATGCATTCAATTACATTTTTACTATCCGAGTGTCGGTAATGGCTTCCCTATTTAGAGATGATACTTGCGTTCCGATTTCTACGAAACGCGTATTTACTAACAGGCATTTGAAGCTTAAATGTTATAAGCTTCGGCGTGATGTATGCTGTAATATGTGCGCATCGTTATGTTTGTGATTTACGTTCAATGTACCGCGAACCTTACCCTGCGCATCTTCATTCGCAAATGGAGAAACTGCGACATAAACTCTTATGTCTAAGTGCATTGCCGTGCTAAAATGTAAGCGAATGTTTATAACAAGAGGCGGAGCAGTAATGTATTGCGGCAGAAAACATTTAGGAGTAAGAAGTACGGAGTCGTATCGGTCGGGTGCGCATGGGCAAGTTATCGGAGCGAATACAAAGGGGGCAGATAGCGCGGGGAGCATAACCGTCACTCGACCGTTACTATTCCCCTAACTAGAAAAATACTAGACGGCAAGCGCCATCTTGATCATAACATCCATTCGAGAATGCAAATGCAGCCGGCTTAAAGTTCTATATTGGACGAGGAAGCCGTTTCGAGCTTCGCGAGTTAGCGAGGAATTTAAGAGCTTACAAGCTAGATTAGGCTGCCGGGATTAGGATCCCTAGAGCTAAAGCTCCTTAAACTTGTTGTAAAGTTCTAAATTGCTATCTTTCAATCAACACAATTTCACACTGGATATACTTCCATAGATAGAATCTATTAGTATCTATTTGGTCCTTTGGAAACCGTCCGTTTAGTTATTTTTGTCATTTTTCCACTTAACGCACACTTGCTTATTAGCAGGCGCCACATTTTAATAAAGTATCTAACAAAAAGAATTATGAAGACCTCTTCAGGTTTCCACGTTTTGCATTAATAAGAATGGGCAATAGGTCATTAAACAAAGACTAAAAAAAGGATAATTATTAACTAGACTATCCTAAGTTTTTTTTAAATACCCCAGCGCATTCTGTCGAATTGGCAAACCCAGTCCCAATGCGATAAATCCTATTTTATCATAAAGTTTTTTTATTCACAGGAGATTGATAAGTCCATAATCCGGCTTTCACGACTTTCGCAAATAAAATGAACGAAATAACTTGAGAAGTTGAGACTATCGCTTCTCATGACCTCGTACATTTATTTGGATTATGAATCCTAATGTCATAGATGTAAATGTGAAAGAGGAAACATATGTTATATATATAGTTGTAACCTCCAAATTCATAGACTTAAAATTCCTTGCTACATAAACAACAATATAGGATTGGAAACTTTTTAAAACTTGATAAGTCTTAAGTTTTTTTTATGCTCGATAGGTAAGCATTTGACCACCACCTCACCTAATGGAGAGCCTATTAATTTTTAATCGCTATACCTTGACCGAAACACTAAGATAAATAGAGATAGATTTCAGCGCAATTAGCCCGACATTGATATTTGAAATCAGTAAGATAACCTAACAAAATTAAAAGAATAGAAAGAAGGCAGAAATTCAAGAATAACTTTACGATGCTGTTACATAAGGAATTATAGACATCGGGCCACGTATGAAAGAATAGTTAGACGGGCGCCAGTCGGTTCCATACAAGATCAAAGACATGAAGTGCTGGCTTATTGATCAGTGCTCCACTTCACCCACCACTCGACTTATCTGACCCTCGAAAACAGTAGTAAAAATTACACTCCAAAATCAATTTAGGTCATAAGTGGCACGGGATGTTTTAGGCACGTTCTTCCTGCAGGGCTATTAATTATTATCAATGAACATTGAGCTGTATCGATTTCTAATGAAAGGCGAACGCCGCACTGCGACCAAGGTTTGCTCGAGGCCAGGTAGGCACACGAAAACTGAGGATCACACGTGCAAATATTTGTCTTTCTTTCGACATCTGCTTGAACGGAAATCGGGAGCGCGTGGGATTCGCAGACTCACGATAAAGCGTATAAACGTAATAATCGTGAGAAACTGCTTCGTGTCATCAATTAGGCAGGAGTAAATGCTCCTTTCGCGATATTAACCCTGCCATTAGCCGCGCTCTGGTCCCGGATAATACTCTCAAGACATGCAAAACTTTTCGGGATCGTTAAGCTTTCCCAGAAGGCGAGGTACCGTACAGTGTACGGCAGATGTGAGTTTACTTGACACGGTCAAGTGTATAAAGAGTTTGTTTCGATTGGTTCTCGTATAAAGGTGTTTTGACCCGGTTCGAGGCATCTGTGCTCGAGCACAGATTATGTAATAGTTACTTTAGCTCGAGTGCGCGCGAGTTGTTTTTGTTAAAACGCGAGCTACGATGACCTCTGTTTTTTAGCTGACTGCCAAGGAAGGGCTATGTTTTTCACGCGTATCTTATTATGTATGTATATTTGTAAATTTCTTTATTCTTCCAAATGGCTGGATAGATTTCTACAATTAAGATATCGCTATATTCGTCTTAAAACCCATGTGTATTTAGATAGGGTATGAAAAAAAAAACAAGCTGATTTTCGGTGCGAATTAACAATAAGTTAATAAAAAAAACCAATCCTATGGAGTATGGTATCAAAATGAAGAAAATTAAAAGGGCATTACATAAAATTACATAAAAAATATGTTCTTATTTTTCGCAGTCGAGTTTTTTTATATTTAGTACATTGACTTATTTTAAACTGATAAGCTAGCTTTTGACGACTATACACCTGTTGATTAGGAATGGAATTGCCTCTCAAGGTTAGCTGCCAACATAATTAAATTTCATTACGTATGCTACTTTAGCGCTAGCCCATGGTAAAGGTTCCCAACAGCGACCGTCAAACCGCGGACCGCCTCCACTACCACTAAATTAATTGCTTCATAACTTCTATCATACCTAGGCTCTGTTTACCAGTCTCTATACGTCGCTCTCAATCACTACACACTTTTAAAGAACAAATATAGAAATGGTATCACTCTCAATTGAGTTAAAGCTATGAATGTCCTTTATTAGTCATTTATATGAATAACTAGCCGTGCCCCGCGGCTTCGCCCGCTATATTCAAGTTAAAAAGTAGCCTATGTGTTAATCCTATGTATAATCTATGTACATTCCAAATTTCATCCAAATTCGTTCAGCCGTTAAAGCGTGAAGAGGGAACAAACATACTTACACACTTACACACAAACTTTCGGATTTATAATATTAGTAGGATATATATTAGTTTGTGTATGTTTATAATATATTATTATTATTTATGTAGGTTTTTGTAGGTATATTATGTATCTAATAAATAATTATAAGTATGTGTAAGTACATTTATTTATTTAAATAAGTGTTGAGATTTATCATCTCCCTTTGGTTGTCTGGAAGTAATCGCTTTGAGCGATAAGACTGCCCTTTTTCCTATGTTAAATTTAGGATTTCTTTGTAAGTGTTCTTTTTTGGTGGGCAAATAAAGAATTTATCTATCTCATTACAACGTCCACATTGTTCACATCTCCCGATCCTGTGTCCTTTGTTTACACTGTTTACTTTTCCAGAAAATTGTGATTTCTCGGTCGTCGGAGGCTGCGGAGGCTAGAGCGAGACGGCGTACGTAGCGGGTGTTGCCGTCTCTGTCTGTCGTGTTTTTTGCGGCGCTGGAGTGTGGGAACGTGGCGGCAGGTGGGACTGAGATTGCGCGAGACATCCGCCCGACAATGCATCTCCGTCCGCGTCGGCCGCTTTGTTTCCAATGAGACGATGCGGTTAACATACGTCACGACCATTGACGGATCGGAAAACTCGCGATTAGAAAAACGACAGGATTTCGACTTTCTAATATTATATGATCGAGAGATAGATTAGTTGGTGTGTGCCTAAACATTATTTTTATGCTTGATTAGCTAGCATTTGACCACTATACTGATGGAAACTGAATGTTAGGCTTAATTGGTGTCCGGCAACTGTACTTACTATGAACCAATCACATTATGTATATAAGCAAAAGTTATGGTTTTGTATATTTAAAAATATGTAGTATTTTATTATAATAATATAGTATCTGTTTACGTGTATGTAAATTTATTATTTATATTTCTGTTTTTATTCACTGTTCTGATCTTTTATGAACGTAGAACGACGTCCTATTTACATTGCATTATTCCTCTCCATCCCAAGGTTGTCTGGAAGAGATCGCTTTTAGCGATAAGACCGCCTTACACTTATATATATTTTTAATGTCATTCCTATTTTGTGTTCTTTGTTATTTTAAGGTGGTCAATAAAGAATATATCTATCTATCTATATAACAGTCTTAGCCTACCACCCTCGATCTTATCATCGCTTAGGTACAAGTGAGATAATCCTTACTAATATTATAAATGCGAAAGTAACTCTGTCTGTCGCGCTTTCACGCCAAAACTGCTGAACCGATTTAAATGAAATTTGGTACACAGATAGTCTAGAGCTTGGAAAAGAACATAGGCTTCTTTTTGTCCCGGAATTCCCGCGGGTCCGGAACTTACGCGGGTAAAACCGCGGGGCGCAGCTAGTAGTAAGATATAAGTGAGTGAATAGGTATCTTCTAGGCATGAATGGCCACACGTCGCTTTCCATCAGGTGAGATAAGTGGTCTCCTAAGTCTCCTGCTTGTTTATCGACCATAAAAACAGGATATGGCGTAATTACACACGATAGAAGTGAAACTTTTGTATTACAGGGAAACATTTTAATTATGCACCACAGTGTTTACCCCCTCCACTTTTCGTCACACAAAAAGGTTCCAAATCAGAATTTCAAAGCTCTCCCATAAAAGATTCATATTTTAAAAAGATAGTGGTCTTATGCTAGCTTATCGGAGATAAAAAACCGGCCAAGTGCGAGTCGGACTCGCGCACCGAGAGAACCGTACAAACCTGTAGGTATATAAGTAAAAGTTATGGTATTTTTTGCGAAATGAAATTACTATATAATATGATGTAACTTAAAATGTATGCTTTTTACAATGTTTCCTTTATCTGTGCTATAAGACGTTGATTTGTACCAAATTTCAAGATTCTGAGTTCACGGGAAGTACCCTGTAGGTTTGATTCCCTTGCGAGTGTCGAAAATTTGCAACATAAACGGCTGTATCTTTTGATGGCGTTGGATTAGAACTTTGATTTTTTCACAGCTCCAAGGGACACTAGACCTGAGTATTTGATATGAATTTCAGCTTGATACCTTCATGCGTTCCTTAGAAAAAGGGTCTTGACAGACAGACAGACGGACAGCAAAGTGGTCCTATAAGGGTTTCTTTTGAGGTACGGAACCCTAGAATTATTACGAAACTAAAAAATATATTACGAAACTCAGAATCATCGAAGGCACATCAACCATTTACGATAGGCAGCGTACATACCTTCTCATAAATGTTTGTAGTCCATAAACTTGTTATGTACTGCAGTTCAAACACAAGGACAGCCTTGAGTCTTCAAGAGGCCGTATTCAATGAATAAAATAGGTGATGATCGATTGGAAAGCAAGTCCGTCGTTTGTTTACTTATAGCCACAGTTTAACCAAACAAACTCAAGTCATTTAAAACTCAAGTCAGAAACTTTTATTTGTCCAAGTACCTATAATACATATTATTTAACATGTATATAATTCACACACATGCTACAATTTGTGTGTGAATTATATATATGTTAAATAATATGCATTATAGGTACTTATATGTAAATATTTATTTATTTTATGTAAGTATATTCTGATATTATTATTGGTATGTATTGTTTATGTAGTTTAAACAATGTATTAATATTATTTTTAAATCTATTTCATTCATTTTACCGCACCACCGAAAAAAAAACGAAAAAATAATATTATTAATTTAATTAATTTTTCACTTATAAAGAAAAATAAATTAAATTATTAAGTAATATTAATACTTTGTTAGTCAGGAAATTGTATAACAATAAAAATAAAGAAAAATAAATTAAATTATTTTGTAATATTATTACTTTGTTAGTCAGGAAACTGTATAACAGAGGTTAAACTGTTTTAACAAGCTTATAATGATTATTATCTATAAGATAAGTTCTCATAGTAAACTTTTATGAGTTCTTTGACACTTAATTTCCATACATAATATTCCATGCAATTACATTTTTATGAAATATTTTGAATGGACACTTAAACTTTTGAACTGTGAAACTAATTTCGTATTCTTTTGTAATAAACAAGTTGATGAAATAAAAATATTAGAATTAATGAGTTAATTAAGCAGTAACAACTGTAATGCTATTTTTATTGTTGAAATATTTCGTCATTTATACAATTTTGTATAAAATAATTGTTTTTTTTAGGGTTCCGTACCCAAAGGGTAAAAACGGGACCCTATTACTGAGACTTCGCTGTCCGTCCGTCCGTCCACCAGGCTGTATCTCAAGAACGGTGATAGCTAGACAGTTGAAATTTTCACAGATGATGTATTTCTATTGCCTAGCTAACAACAAATACTAAAAATAATATAAAATAAAATGATTTTTTATACATAATGGTACGGAACCCTTCGTGCGCGAGTCCGACTCGCACTTGGCCGTTTTTTTTTAAGTTTTCACAGTCATAAAAATAACTAACAAGAATTTGTTTAACATTGAACACAATAATAAACATTTTAACGAGCTGGATAAATATCTAGAATGCTTTGAGTTTTAATTCATAATTATTTGGCACAGGAAGTACTAACATTATTAAATTACAAACATACCTACATGAAATACTTACATATTTAGTTGGTTTAAAGAATAATGTAACGTAATTAAAACCTACGATTTATGATCACGAAACTTAATTTAATTTAATTACAAAATTCCTAAGATGGCGATCACAAAAAGTGTATTCACTCAAATATAATCTATTTTAAACGTTTAAATTATAAATAGTAGTTTCGACTCTCTCTAGGCGACACTAGGAGTAACAAGTTTCCATTTATAGCATCTATATAAAACACAAATAAAACTGTCTCAAACACACGCACTAAGTTTTAATTAAGAACACCTTTTGATACTGAGAAAAAATGCTGCGGGGAAAAATAGCAAGCGGACTTAAGGATTTGATATACGAAGCGTCTCAGACGCGCGCCCGCGGTTTTGTATATTTTGTTACACTAGAGCGTATACAAAACGTTGGAGACGCGGGGGAAGCGTCGCAGGCGTTTGCCCGCCGTTCGGCGCGCTTATATTTTCACAGCGCCCGGCCCGCGCGCCTGTGTCGCTATGTATATCAAGCTCCTTAAACTATTATAGAAGTAAAAATGCGGGTGTGTCAGACAATCGCATTACGTGTATACGTGAGTTGATATGCAAGAGGCCACGCAATTATGAACATGGGAGGATGTTCAAAACATTGTTATGCTCATTTTAATGAGGAAGAACGAATTACGCGGCCTATACATTTTAGAAATTTGGAACGTTCCCATTTTACAATATCAAGTTCATACACGTAATGTTGAAGTGATTCGGAATTTTGGGCCGTGGAATATTAATTTTCGTTTTAAAAGGAAACCTGTGAGGCTTTGAATATTGTAAATCCGAAAGTTTGTGTGTAATTGTTGGTTCTCTCTTCACGTTTAACGGATGATCGGATATAAATGAAATTCGGAATGTACATAGATTATACCTCAGATTAACACATAGGCTACTTTGTAACTTGATAATAGCGGGTGAAGCCGCGGGGCACGGCTTGTAGCCTATAAAAGACGTAAAGAGCTTCATTGGAAATCCTGAGTTAAGTTTTTGAAAGCGATTAAATTCTAAAACAAATGATAGCAGAAATAATTTGTTAATACGAAATTACGAACCTTTTCCGTACACTTTATTAATACTTAAGACTCTCAAAAAGATCTTGAAGTAACACATTACGTATTGTTTCGTGAAATCACATAATTGAAACGCAAGCAAAGCTTAAAAAAACCTACTTCATATAAATTTATATGGGACCACCTCTGAAGTATTTAATACCTAACAAAAGAAAAACATCAAAATCATTTCATTATATTGGCGGAGATATCGCGTAACATACATACAAAAAAAAACATACAGTCGAATTGTGAACCTCCTTCGGTTTGAAATGAACTACATTAAAACCTTCATAGTTATCCAAAGAGATCAGGATGTGAACTGACCTTTTCGATACGAAATGATTGTTGAATAAAAGACTATACAAATTGCGAGCTTTTTATCAAACAGACAAATCGTTTGTATGAATAAAATAACTAGAAATTTGATATAGTTTTGGATGTATATATATATATATAATATATACCTATATATATTGTTATAACCATAACGCGTAGTTAGACGTTAACTTGAAAATGTCTACGTTTATTATGATAAGTAGCTTAGGTGCGCGTTCACCTTTAAAGTAACGGGTTCGATTCCCGGCAGGAAAAGAAAAAAAAGTGTTTCCGGTTCTGATTGAGATTGAGAAGCGTTTATTTTAATACATGATAGGCAAACATTTGACCACTATCTCACAATGTTAAGTGACCATGCGGCCGACGATGAAGCTCGCCTAGAAAATACCTATGTGTTATGTTATTAAATATAGACTTTTAGTGTAACTTACGTTTTGTGCAGTAGTTGCCCGTCCAGCCCTGCTTGCAAACGATCTCCCCCGAGGCCGAACAGGTGTAATGGCCGAAGTTATCATCCCTCGGCCTGCAGAGGACCTCGCACCCATTCCCGTAGTAGTGCGTAGCGCACGTGACTCGGTAGGACAACCGGAGGTGGGCGCTTCCTGGACCTCCCCACCTTTGCTCCTCTTCGACCCACGGGCCACCAACGTCAGCGATGCTTTGCTTCGTCATACGGGCTATTAACGTATCTGGAAAAAAAAAATTTTGTTAGAGATGTTTTAGTACTTAGAACTGCCTGTTGGCTTAGTTGGGTAAGAGTTCGCCTTCTGAGCAGGGGTTCGATTCCCTGAGGGAACACAAGTTTTCTCCCCAACGAAAATTTATGTTTCTGGTTGTGATTGTGTGTGTGATGTAAATGTTCTCGCCACCCACGACACAAGTCATCGAACTTAGTCTGGGGTTGTGAGTGTGAAAGCGTTTATGTTTAGTTAAAAGTATGTTTAATGTGTATTAAAGTAGAAATTTATTTCGAACTCATTTATAGTAGCTTTTTTTAAAAACACTTCCAAAGTAATTTTAAACATAACATAGGAGCACAAAGAGCGGTCTTATCGCTCAAAGCGATTTCTTCCAGACAACCAAGATAACACGACAAGTAGGCATGGTAACAATAACTCATTTTTTTCCGTATTAATTCTGCAGGAGAGCAAAACAGGAAAACTTAGAAAAAAACATAATATGAACGCCGAGCCATATTCGTAATCGGTTAGGAAGTAAAATACAAATTATAAATGCATAAGTTTGTTTTGTCTTCACGGTGTACGCTATAACGACTGAACGGGTTTGAATGAAATTTGGAACGTACACGCATGGTGGATTATTAATGGATAATAAGTGCAGGCAAGTAATACAAAGTTGAAAGACATGATTTTCGTATTCGCTCCAAAACTCCAAAGTTCTAGTAAAGCTACTACAACTTTACTAGAGCACGACTTGTATAATTACGGACCTTGACTTTGACTTGTGACTAAGACCTTTAACACGAAATACACTTGAAATATATTATGACTTGACACTGGCTAAATGCACAAGATTTTGAAGCCAAAATTGGGTGAAAAACCGATGGGAAAAGAATAAAACCTTTTTCAGCCTCAGAATAAAACCTTTTTTATTCTATTAAATCGTCCTATCAGGAATACCTCAACGTGCTCCATGCTGAATGCCTTCAAATCGCGGCGCCACCGTGGCTTTGAAGGAAAACATTGAATCACGCTAACAATAAGATCTCACGGTTCGATGCAACAGCTCAATTCTCTCCACTCACACCCTTTCCCACGATAAACAAATATTTTATCGTAGTATCAGTAGTTTAATTAAGAATATTTAACGTAGTTGAAAGCTCATGTCAGATTATAAAATAGTGGAATGAAGAATGTTCCCTTAGGCCTTATGAGAGGTATAAAAAAATTATTCAATAGCTCAAATAGCAAAAAACAATACCTGATGGAAAGTGACGATGTGATTCTATGTGATTAGTTCCTATTCTCATCATAATACCACTTATGTGTAAGTGTGTATGTTTGTTTTTTTTCGTCTTTCTAGCTGAACGGATTAGGATGCAATTTGGAATGTACATAGCTTATACGTAGGACAAACACATAGGCTATTTTTCAACCGACTTAAAAAAGGATCTCAATTCGACTGTATGATTTTTTTGTATGTATGTTACGTGATATCTCCGCCAATTATGAATAGATTTTGGTGTTTTTTTTTGTTTGGTAGAGTATACTTCAGATGTGGTCCCATATAAATTTTAACCGAAATATAACCGATGAAGTCGGATTTTTAAGCTTTGCTTGCGTTTAAATTAAAAACTTGGGCAAAGCCGCGGGCACTAGTAGCTTACATCTGTCAATAAGCGTACTTTAGCTATACTAAATAAACATTCAAACTCATGCCGAAACAATTTCCAATCAGATAACCAACACCCTCTTAATTTACCTTAACAATCGTAAATCCAACCATTTATTTAACATTAAATACAGATTAAAATTAGTCCCTTTCCATTCTGATGGCATACCGAAGATATTTTTTTATTTAGTGGGAACCCTAGCGAAGAAATCTCGGCAACCCGTTCTGTAGGTACTTACGTATATTTTCTTGGCGTGTAAAGTTTTTACTCTTGTTGCATCGATGGATGCATTCCTATACTGACAAGTAAAGTTACCAGACGAAATAAAATTAAAAGGTAGATTCAGACTAATTTCGTATGGCAACTCTTTTGTTTAGGTGTCTGTGTTACTCGTGTATTATATATTCTAACTTTTAACTATCTACTACAGGCTGCCAAGTAAAGAAAAAAGAAACTTTTATCTCTTTCTCGCTTATGGTTGCCTAGTACTTTTATACTTTACTAAATGACTAAATTATTCTCTTTTATGTTTATGTTTGCCTAGTACACAAAAATAAACATTTGCAGCTTTTCCAATCTTTTTTGACAAACCCATAAACAAAATGTATGACAAAATTTTTTTTTTCATAATTGTTTTTTAGCAAAAAATTTTTTTTAATTGTTATACTGCTATTCGTGGCAATCCAAAAACTCATAGATCATAAAAATCGGTCCATTCTTGAGTCATAAATGGTGTAACTAGCCCTACTTTGTTTTATATACATAGAAATAGATCACTATGTAAGCTTATGGACCTTGTCGCAATAACAAAGATGAAAATTACTGTTGGTAGTGAAACATGTGTCGGAATATTTATAGAGATCAGGTCCTTACTATTTTTGTATCCGAATGTATAATAAGAATGTTATCTACGATCAGTGATCACGAATCGGAATTATCATTACGGTCAAAACTCACCGGAGGAAAACAAGTTCCGATATAGATTTGGTGGAACGACGATAGATATAGAGTGCGCTAGATTTATTTCTCAATTTTTATTATACATAGTATTACTCGTTAGTGGTGGATATTGACCTTCGACGATGAGAAAGATTTGTTATTCAGATTTATTTGGTGTAATTCGGGTCAATGATGATGCCCCAATTTTCCCTTCACATTCTCGGAAGAATCTATTTCTATTACCTACCGAAATACGCAGGTATCAAGCGCATAAATTATAGGATAATCCTTATAAACAAAACGCTTTCACACTCACAACCCCACACTCAGTTCAATGACTTGTATCGTGGGTGCCGGAAACATTCACATCACACAAAATCACTAGAAACAAATTTTCCTTGTGGAGAAAACTAAGAAGGCGAACGCTTATTCATTCAAGCAAACCAGGTCAAATTTTTTTTTTTAAATAGAGTTAATTTTTTTTCTTATTTACAACATATTTTTATAGTTTACATAGGAAATAAAACATCGGTATTTCAATCTAAGGCGCTATTCTTGAAATCGAAACAGCTCAACCTATTGGAAATCGATATTGAATCGCTTCGTAACCACGTCCAATCGAATAACTCGACGATAAATCGGTACAGAACAGTGTTTTCGTTAGGCAGTATCCACACGTCCTATCTTACAGATTTATTGATCTGATACTATCTCAGACCGGTAACTTTGTAGGCTCTGAATGCTCGCGGAATTTATACTCAAAATCAAAATCGTTTATTCATATGGGCCCCAAAGAGGCACTCATGAAAGTTAATGAATCTATTGCCAGATTAGCAAAATTACAGCCATCTCGAGAAGAACCTGGCAAGAAACTCGGCGGCGCATTTTTTTTCTCATTTTTTTTTTTAAATCATTCTTAATTTCTCTCTAATTACTCTTCTTAGTCTGTGCTTACATATTTAAACTATGCATACAGAAAGACTATTTTACTATGCACTAACTGTCCTCCTCAGAGTTACTATAAACATCACTTTCACAGCCCCACACTAAGTAAGATGATTTGTGTCGTGGGTCATTCACAATCACACCCAGAAACACAAATTTCCCTTAGGAAGAAAATTTGTTTAAAAGGCGAACGCGTTACTTAGCTATCCAGCATTTCCTATACTAAGATATTTACTAAAACATATTATAAATTACTAGTGATTCGCCCGTGTGCAGCCCCTGCAGCGCCATCTGCCGGGCTGATTTGTGAATCTAAACCATCCAGGGCGCCACCCAAACGCATACAAAAAAATCATTCAAATCGGTTCAGCCGTTTAGGAGGAGTTCCGTGACATACACACATACAGTAGAATTATATATATAAAGAATATAGCGAAAAAAACTTACGTATACATAAATTTTTATTTGTGTGTTATTTGAAGAGTAATATTTACAGCTCTAGCTAGATTAAATTGTATGTGAATCTCTATGAAGATCTCATAAACTTTCACATTTATGATATATGAATGCATAAGTTGTTTCTTAGAGTTTAATAAAGATTAAATTGTAGTTAAAACATATGTAACATACTAATATTATTACAACAGCTATAAAAATAGCATTAAAACTGCAGTATTCTAGTATTTTCAATTATTTTATAAACACAAAACCACTAAATGACTTATTGAAAGTACTAAACACATATTTATGGATCATTAAGACTTAGAATGTATGTTTGATATTTTATCACACACATTCACTGGACAAGAGAAATAGCATTATTTATACTCGCTTATTTTCATAATACGTACATGAAATAATTTTAAAAGTAAATATGGAACGCAAGCTGTGCAAGCCTTTCCAAGATGAAAATTTGTAAGTTATATTTAAACCAAATATCACATCTTCCTGAAACACAGAATGGGGTTGGCGTCGCGGCAACTTCGGCAGAGCAGCGCAAACGGCGAAAATATGGAAACCTTGGCAGTGGTTACATATTTGAGCCGTTTGGTGTTGAGACACTGGGTCCGTGGGGACCGGGAGCTCATTCTATTTTCAAAATTCTATCAGAGCGCCTGGTTGAAGCGACGCGTGATCAAAATGCTAGCACTTATTTGGCTCAACGTATTAGCATTGCAATTCAGAGAGGCAATGCCGCCAGCATGATGGGAACGCTACCCACTGGTAGTGGGCTTGAGCACTTGAGTTACCTATAAGCTCGATGTCTTGTAGGTAACTTAGTTCTTTGCTGTACATAGTTTTAGTTTAGTTTTAGGAAATATAGGCAATTGGCCCGTAGTTAGGCAACCAAATATCATCCAAATTCGTTCAGCCGCAGCGGCCTTATGTCGGCTTTTTCGAACACTTTTGACGCTAAGAAGTTAAACTCGGATTAGAGAAAAAAAAGTGACACACATCTATAATTGTGACTTATTTCTCATTTTTTGATAGAATATTAACCGCGCTTTACACTTATTATAAATTCGAAAGTTTGTGTGTAAATGTGAAAGTGTGTGTTTGTTTTCTTTTCACGCTGTATCGCCTGAACAAATTTGGATGAAAATTAGAATGTACATAGTTTATACATAGGATTAACACATAGGCTGCATTTTGACTTGAACACGCGGGCGAAGCTACGGGGCATGGCTAGATTGTCTAAAACATATCTCGAATATTTTATAATGATAAAATAACATATGTAATTCAACGACTTTTTTGGCTTTATTTAAACAAGTTTAACATTATCTATGTTATCCTACTTATAATATTATAAATGCGAAAGTAACTCTGTCTGTCTGTCTGTTACGCTTTTAGCTAAAACTACTGAACCGATTTAAACGAAATTTGGTACACAGATAGTCTAGAGCCTGAGAAAGGACATAGGATACTTTTTAACCCCGAATTCTGGCTGGTCCGGGACTTAGTAGGTAATAATGAGTGGTGATTACAATCACTTAATCACTAAACAGTGATTTCAAGGCATTCGTAATTATTTGCAATTAGTAACGTTATAGTTTCCAAGGATTGCTGAATTAAAGGGTCCTGTGGGAACGGTGTGCAATAATTTATTTCTAGAGTTATCGCAACCGTGCATTGTAAGTTACGTACGCAGGGTTGGCGCTGCTTAGAAAAAATAATTAAATGATTATTCAACAACAATTTGAGTTTCGTTTAAAGGTCTAGTCATCTTGTGTTGCTTCAGGGTAAAAAGTAGCCCATGTATAGAAGTCTGGATAATCTACGTAGATATTAAATTTCAGCTAAATTCCCTAATCTGGTTCCGAACGCACATACGCACACGATACTTTCGATTTTTTTATAGGTGAGATTGTGTAACCAATAATAAGCAAAACTGTAATAATAATAAAAGCAAAAATATGTTATTTTTTCGAATTAACTATTCCAGGAATATTTTTTTACTAACCTTAAAGAATAGCTAACAATTTAGAAGCAGTAGCAAAAACTATTCTTCATCATTGTGCTTACCATAGAAGCAAAGCAATTGGTCGGAAAATTGCCGCGTTTTTGTCTTCTAGAATTACCCTATTCGTTGAAAGAAACAAATTACAGCCATCATCCCAATTCGACTGTAACGATATTAAATGAGGGTGTACCACTATCACGTCTATTAATGTAATACCGATTCACAAATAAATAACACATTTAAAGAAGGACGAGGCACCAGGGCTACACGAAATAACCTGCACGGTAAAGCACTATATCGCAATAAAATATCTGTAAACTTGCCGCTATCCAACGCAGGCGTAAAGGTTTCTTATTCAGAGGAGGTTCTAAACAGATGCTGTATTATACAGCTCGTACGTGCCTTGCCGCCGCCGCATCGCCGGATAACATATAATTACGGCTCCAGAGGTCAATACAAATAAGAGAAGAACGATAAACAAAAGCAAAAGAAAGCGAAATAACCGATAATTTGAGGAGCACTATCGGCGGATTCGGATGTTACCAACCGCTTTTAGGAAACGGGATGGACACGCGAAGATCGATCGACGCCGGATGAGGCCCGGCTCATTATACTAGATCAGTAGTAAAACAACTTGCAGCACATTATGAAGTGGTTCAAACACACACCGATGAACACATGACACACATGAACACGAAAGCGAGTAATGATGTGAGAACCGTTGGTAATCATAACCCTGAATAATATATCTAAATTATTGGAATGTGCAGTCAGTGCTATCACTACACTTGCTGTAAACAGCTTGATTTTACTGATACAAGTAAAGAAAATTGGGTTATTTATATAACTACGATTTTATTATACATATACATAGCAAGATCTCTCGCTGCCACTGCGAGCTCTTATTTTGAAAAATTAACTGTAATGACTGTAGTTATAGTTTCAGTCATGAAATAAATTAGAGCCATTATCTCATTTCTGCTTTCTATTCTGTAAGCCTGATTCATAAAGAAGTTTGATGTGTATAATTTATTTTTGTGTCATTTGTGTTTAGATGTCACGATATTTTTCAACAAAGGCAGAAAATGTGCTGAGGCAAATCGGGGAGGATCTTATAAAAAAAAATTCAGAAGAAATCGAAGCTGTTAAGCTATATATATGCTTAAGATTGCCGCAGCTGACATGCCCGCATCATTAAGAACCTCGATTCGGACACCTGCCCAGCCGGTGTGGGAATACGTACCGTCTTCAATGGCCGGGCCAGTCCGGACTCCATCGCTTTGTTTACAAACTGTCCACTTCTATCGAGTATTTCAATTTGATTACGCCTCCAGCGCCTACCATTTTGATAAACAACTTGAGAGTACTTGACTAAATAAAAGAGTAAAGAAATAAACAGTCAAAATGATGAGTTTAATTCGAGGCGTAACTGACAGAATAATTTAGCATTTTCGAAGATATTTGCTGTGTCGTAATATGAAATTTCCAGACGGGTGGCGTGGTAATGCTAACCTTTAAGTAAGCCAATTAACATCACCACTAATAAAGACCGGGAACACGCTCCATGACTCGTCTAATAGTCGCGGGATAACAAGATAAGCAGCCGTCACAACATAACTGTATCGATAATCGCATCTCGGTAGCGACCAGCCTCGAGGCCTCAGGCCAGACGAGCAATTACGAATCTTATCGATACATTTCACACGGTTGTTCTACCTAAAGTATCCCGGAGTAAACAAAGGAAGACGGGACAGGAGTGCGTCCACTTATCATCCGCATATGCCTAACATCTGTCGACGAGACTTCCTGAGACGTGGTTACACCATAAATCGAGTCTTCCGGGCCGTGTTCCGTGATTTTTTCAACGACGACGAAAGATTGTGTAAACTTCAAGTTAAAAAAAAGACGTGTGGCACTCGGGGACTGCCGCGGTAAAGCTATTGCATAGCATTTTTTATTTTTCAGTTTCATTTTTCTTCACAAAAAGTTTTCGGTCACGTTGAGATGCAAACTCCGTACCGATGCATACGATTCAGTATCCAATACCAATCGGCTACCGAGTCTTCTAACTATAACTTCGAAATAAGCATATAGGTCCTGACGTTTACTTTAAAAACGTAAACGTCAAAACCTATACGCTTATTTCGTAGTTATAGTAAGAAGACTCAGTAGCCGATTGGTATTGGATACTGAATCGAATGCATCGGTACGGAGTTCGCATATCAACGTGACCGAAAACTTTTTGTGAAGTCGCTAGAGTGGGGGGGGTGTTAGGTTTTTTCGTTACGGAATTTCTGGATTAGGTCTCCACGCTCAAGGCCCGCGATAGAAGCTATGCAATAGCTTAAAAGTAAAACCTTCGAGGTGTGTTTTTTAGCATCCAGCGAGTAAACAATGGCCCATGGCCGGGCCCGTTAGAGACCAGGTGGTGCGCAGGCCGCCTCGGGCGCACAACAAAAGGTTTCGGTGAAGGAACCAGCGACAACATCGGATTCGCCAAGCCATTGTGTACAGTTATTTGTTTAGCGAAGGAATCTCTCTTTATCCGCTGTAACAATTGTCAATGCGAACGCGTGTTTATCTATGATATATTGCATTCTTCAGTCGTGTGTCCCATTCTTCACAAATCTTAGGTTTCAGGGGTCGAGATGCGCGATTAGTTCTGTCTATGATAAATGCAACGGTCTTCGCTTTCAGCAGCTGCTCACGATTAGATAAAAAACCTGAATATGATTTAATAAACATTAACCGGGGAGTGGATAGTGAGTGAACACAAACCGTTCGTAACCTGTTATTATGGTTGATTAGATTTCTGTTGGTAACATTTTCTCGGTAGTATAGCGCCGCCCCTCGCTCCCGCTGCATTAAAAATATACCCGTCCTCTCTATTCACTCCGGACGCTAATGATTTTCGGTAAACCGGCCGTAGACACACCTCGGTCGTATCTCTAAATCTCCTAAGTAAATCACCGGCTTTTTTGTTGTTATTCGGCCAGGAGTTGTAATTATGTCGGTCAGAGTGCAGCGGGATGAGAATCTAATTAAGAAATGGGCGGCGCTGGAATTTTGCATCAGCATTTTGTGATTTCGAAAACGGAATGGGCGCGTTCGATTTTAAATCTTTCAACTGCTTTGTTTTGGTCTCTTCGCGTCTAAAGTGTCTTAAGTACTATTTCTGTAAGTTAAGCGAGCCAAGCAGGGCTGGCTTGTCTCCTCGATGGGCTTTGAAAACAAAATATGGTACGATATTTGAATTTTAAAATGCGGTCATGTTCTTTATTTTTCTTCATTCGTGTCTAAGGAGGCATTTTAGGCCGAATTATCACGATGATGTATTTACGAGTCGGGTGGTTACAATTCATTCTGAATCGTTTTTTCGGTCACGCCACGTCGCATGTACGGTATAAACTGTCGATTCTTTATTGGGCATGAGTTCTCGTGATATCGTCAAACGGATAGAAACCAAATCGATTGTTATATGATAATAATCTGGCATTATGTCGAACACATTGCTTCTGTCGAGATATAAAGAAATTATGAAAATTAGGGTGCCATTGTTACATGTGTAAATTGTGTAGTATTGAGCAATTTGGCTATAAGTTATGTGCGTTGCGACGTCTAGGTGCCGGTCAACGGCCATCGGAATACATTAGAACATTTCTACTAAATTTTCGTCCTACAGAAGGCTGAGTTTATTAGAATAGCGCGCGCGTTGACAATCCGCTCACGCGCTTCGAGGCGTGCCGAGCAACCCAATCATACGCGCCATGGGAACATTTTTGTCTTCCACGATATGATAATATGAGCATTCAAATATACATACTGTCCGTTAAATGCACGATAAACACCCAGAATTACAGTGAAACCTGAATGTGAGCGAGTCGTGGCGACGTGACGAGCATTTTACAAGCGTTTTGAACATCCCATGTGACTTTTTAACATAATCGTATTAGAAATGGAGCAGCTTACCGTCTGATCTCGACGTCTCGTTGGTGTCGTGCCACGCTTCGACTATTAGCGAGAAGGTACCCTGAAACACAGAAATGCAACATATATTTTCGGAACATAAACGAAACAGTAAACTATTATTAAAGTGCAATTTTTGCAAGTTACCTACGTAATGGGACTATTCGAGGGTTAAATGGTACATTCCAAAAGGGTAACCTACATAAAAGCGAACCCGATCAAGACGAGCTATAAGATCGCGGCGTAATGAGCCGATTTATCAGACGCCAGATATTGGCAAAGCCCGTGTTTCCATAAAAACCACTCGCGTTTTTTTTAACAATTCCGCTTAAGTATATATTACTAGGTACATGGAATAAATTTAAGTAGATATAATGATGGTTTAATGTGCGGCCAGATTGAAAAATATGGCCGGAGAAGTACGAACAGCGTAAATTAAAAAGAATAATGGAAGCAATTCAAATATTTCCTTTAGTTTACGACAATGTAACTGGCCAGTATTAAAACATGATAGACAGGTGAACTGGAGAGCAGATGGCGCGAATTGTTTCAACATCTAAAAATAAGCACAAGACTGAGCAAGAACGCTTAACGAGTCCAATATAGGATGTAATACGTTTAAAGAAAAAAATAGGGAACGCGCGTATCTGATATGGAGCTATTGACATTTGTGGGTGTTGACATAAGGCGAAACGGCAGTCCTAAATTCGATTAGGAAGCGATAAGCCGACTGAAGGCGCCTCTAGCTTGATATCTAAAGGATTTATGGTCAGACGGGTCAAGGGACGTCTTCCGATGCAAAAATAAGTATGCCTTATGAAATTTCTCCCACAATAACCGGTTGTAGCGAGTGCATGGACCAGGGTCTGTGTTTGGAGTGGGGCCCTTTCGTTTGTCGGTTTTCGATTAATTGCGACGGTGAACCAATTGGGTACGATTTTTGTGCGAAAAGGAAGTGAGAACGGTCTTCCTGCTGTTAAGCAAACAAGCTTTTAATGTGATTTGAGATGACGCCATTTTGAGGCAATTAGTTTGAGATCCGTAAACTGATATGGTCCAAATTCTTAAAGAGGCATTTTAATTTGAGACTTATTATTACCTCAGACTATCAAAAAGTTGTAATAAAATACCAACTTTTTTATAAATTGACAAGTAGCTCTGTGAACTTGGTAATAAGATAACATTATTTACATAAACTTTTTCCTAGTTATTTTCATAGTAAACCGAGGAATTAGTCAAGGGTATCTCTTATGCCCACGCCTTTTTACTATAGGTTTCAAACTGAAGGTGAGATAGTACAAAAGTTTAGCATGAGTTTTTTTACCGTCCGCCTGCCTGATGTCTAGTCGTCTACCTTCTTTGGTAACTGTTGTTAAACTTTTATTAAGTACCTGTAGGATTATTGAAAGTGTAATAAGATGACCCTAAAGACGTACAGAGACGTACAAACATCATAATTACAATAAGCATGTGCCGCGCAGCTGCCGGATATCAAGGGTCACCTCTTAACTAATCTTTCATTTGATCATCACTGAGTGATTCACAGTTTTTCCTGACAGATGTCGCTCAATTAAATCCCTAATAAAAACTATTTGCATAAAGAACAATGTCTTATTTGCATAGGAACAGAAATGATACGTCTCTATCGAACAATGATTATTGTCGGTGATGGAAACCAATACGAGAAATCCGAGGTTTCACAGCGAGCAAAAACAGCTTTATCGATTAAACAATTAAACTTTCGATACGTGTTAAAAATGTTATAAAATCGTACTTTTGACGGATGCGACGACTCAAACGGGCGCGTTATCTAGACACCCAACACCAAATAGACCTGTCGAATACGGATTAAGCTCTTATCAATGTTTGAAAAGCAGTTTTATCGGTATAAGGAGCAAGCGAAAGAAGCTTGTCAAAATAGTTTGTTATGATTGTGGTAATGATTAAATACCGCGAGGTATCGATCGTGTATCGGAGAGCGCATTTCGGTCAGCTGGGCCGGTCGTAAGTATATGCCGGTTCCCACGACACTGACTCTGGTGGCAGCCCATAAAAAGCGGTCGACGTCACGTACGTGTGCAGTAGCCTTATAAACGTGTCAACCTCACGCACACAAGCATACCTCTTAGACCTGCTGTAGTCGCCATACTCGCCAATCGAGGAAGTCGCTAGCACAGATGAAATCGTGATACGCTGATACGTGAATCAGTTTTTCATGTTCTTTTTTCAAACACAATAGAACCTTAATTACATCTCAAATTAAAACTATTTTATAACTCGGTAAAATAAAGCGAGTTCTCAAGCCTCAATAGCGTGAAAATCGTATTAAAGGAACAAGAGAATGATTCAACGAAACGAGTCTCGACGGGATTGGTCCGATAATCGTTTTACGAGACCCTAAAGATGCTACCTTCATATCGGGGGAAGATATTTCGTTATTAATTAGAGAACCGAAAGGATAAGTACGTGGGAACGGACTACGGGCGGCTGTTACTTGTTTTGTTGCTTCTAACATGTGTTTGGGACTTTAAGACCCGAAACAAAAGACGCTCGGACGCCTCGACTTTCAGGTGTCCGTTTAGGGCTGACCACGTGTAGTCCGCTTTTGTTTTCTAATGACTCTTTACTAGAAATCGCAACAGATGTCCAATTGTTTATTGTTAAAGCTGATTAGTTGTTGTTATGAATAAACAGAGGTAACTATTTACTCTGAGCTTTATGTTCTTGGTGTTCGATTTACAAAATAATACAAATTGGAACGAGGCCGATCTTCCTTCATACAACGTAGGTATATAAATAAAAACAGAAAAAGTCATTGCCGTGCTTTCGGAGCTGAGATATTTGGAACACAAACATTTCGACTCGAAGCGTCGTGATTTCATATTTCACACTTTGCCAGTAACCATGGCCTATGGACAGGTTCTTTTTCACTTACACCCCGTGAATGAACTGACAAGGTGAAATAGATCGTATTTTATGCAGATAGAATTCAATATCGAATGAAGATCCAACTGCGAGCGTATCCAATCGAATTGCTCGGACTCTACGTCGTCGATGCGAAGTCACTTAACAATACGTCAAATTAAAAAGATATGCAAATGTCTTAAGTAACGTGTATTCGCGAGTGTATATATTATATGCTTTTAATTATTTAATTGAGTTTATCTCCTTCTATTTTGGAAACGTTGATTGGCCGGTGCGATGACCCGATGACTCATGCAAAGCTCCTATTCTGGCAACGAATTAAGCATAATTGAATAACTATACAACACCGTGCGAACAGGACACTTCCTTCATAAATTGTCTTACAAAAATCGAGGTTAAATTTTATTAGCGATAGTGGTACACGCGTGCATTCTCTTAGAATGTTAAACAGATTCGTGTAACTATGACGATGTACCTTGCTAAGCGTCTATTATGCTGTCGAGTGAAGTTGAACTCGAGTTGTCGAGTTCACTCCAAGCGGACGCCTCTTCGTAACTGGCTGTGTTATAATGCATGGTTCAAGTTGAGCTGAACATAGACAAAAGTGAGACGTTCTCAAAGCAATGCGACCTCGCGGTCCGTGTGACCTATGACGTTCGAAATCCGAATTGTTTAACGAGAGAAATCCTTTGTTTGCATTCAAAAATGGAATGTTTAATACAAAGACTATTTCGAAAAGTTTGTCTCTTCTACTGACAGTAAAAAACGAAATGCATTTATAAATTATTATAATTTAATGTGAAGAGATCTGGATGTATGCCAAATTCAACTGAGTCTAGATTTATGAGATTATTCAAATTGTTTATACAAAGCGTTTTGCGAAATAGCAACACTGACGAGTTATAAATTTATGTGTGAATTATATTTTTATACGTAAAAAAATGCAAGAACTGAAGGCCAAAGTCGAATGGTTGCAAATATTGCAGCGAAGGAAGACAGTAATCAAAAGAACAAGTTACAGGTGTACATGAAAATATAATGCTCAACCAATCAAACACGTTCACACGCCAATCATAAATAATAACCATTAAATTGAAGCTATAATAAAGTTCCAGTGTTGCCAGCGCAGCCGAGAAAGTAAACACCGAGGTGGCCACACTCAAAAAATTAACGGACTGTTTAGAGTTTTATGAAAGGATTAATTACCGCGGCCGCAATACCGGGAAACATTAAAAAGTTGAAGAACGTGTCGTAACTCAAACTAAATGTCGAGATTAGTTTACAGGACGCATTTTAGGAACATTAACACAGACGCAACTCCGCTTTTTGTCCGCTAACGACTTGTCCCCGGTACATGAGACGAAATAACTCGGACATAAACAATTTATTGCCCTCAATTACAATCATGGCGAAAAAAGCCGTTCGGATGTGGAATTCGGGACTTTGAATCGACCCGAAGTGAAAAACGAAACTGGCCACATTTAATTTTCACATGGAATCGGCGGCATTCGTCGCGGCCCGGGAATCGACCGTCAGCACAAGAATTCCAAAAATGAAAATGTCGACCATAAACAACGAAGCGATTTGAATGAAGCATAAGAATTAAAAAATAAATTCGAGTTAACAAATTTTAGAGACCCAACCTACGATGGACCCGATAAGCCTGAGAAGGGTGAGCCGTTGAAACCGAAACCGCACTAGAAACAAATCTCGCATCAGCTCATCCGGATTTTAATCAAGAATGACTACGGCCTCCTTAATACAAGTCTCGACTTGATTCTCATTTCAAATATTAGATAACTTTTTTTTCTAATCCACTTTGAACCGGCTATAAAACTAGACAGCCAGTGACACCGATGAGTAATATTAACACGTTAAAAACAAGGCGTGTTTTTTGTATTCCGAACACGGCATCAAATGGAAATAAAGTTTCAAAAGCGTGTGATCGCTAAAACTTGCGAAAAATAAAATGCTCCGTGTTATTCGAACGTTATCAAGATATAAGCTTTCCGACGTGTTCTAAACATTCTGTCGTTCTGATTTGCATCGCGGTGGTTCCCATATGATTGGACTTTGACGCGTCGATAAATTCATCGAAGTATGTGTAGATAAGCGGCGCGTCTTCCATACTAAATGTTGAGTTTAAAAGTTGCGGATACGAAAGCTCAGTCCCAGTCGCATTGCTCACTAGTTCACAGCATAACAGTTCTTAGAACCGCGCGTGTGATGAATAAAAGAACGCGCGGAATTTCATCATTCGCAGATTTGAGGGCTCGCCCTACCACTGCGTGAGAACGTAGCTCAATAAAAAATGGAACGCGCTCAAACGGTTCCACTTTTGGAACGCGACGAACGCTATTCCTAATTTGAATTTTGATTGACATCACTCAATTAGGCATTTATTTAATCCCAGACGGAAAATATCATCGGGCAAATGAGTTTTCGACTACCATTATAAATCGGGCGCTTTGAACAATTTTATTAGCAGCAGTAAACGTTAGAGAGACGCTGTTAAAACGTCAGAATGTGACCGTAAACGAGCGTCCATTTGAAATTGGAGTGTTTTCTTAGCGGCCAGTGCGTTGTTATAACAAGTCCGGTGAGCTTTTATTGTCTATTCTCTGATGGGATTAAAATTTATCTCTATGACTAATCATTATTGATGACGTGTGATTTCTGTATTGTTTCGTTTTTTGCTTTTTCGGCATGGCACGGATTATGCATTCTGCCAATGTCAGTAACATTGTTATTTTTAGCATTGGTTATAATTACGTTTGTTTAGGATTGAGTAGAAAATTAATTGATATGTTGCCGAATACCTGTGCAGTGGCTGCGAACGCAACGTAACTAATAATTATACACGCTCCGATTGTTTAAATTTGAAACTTATGAAATTGAGTTACAACCTGTTTTGTTATGCCAGTAATCTTAGTGGTAAAATGTTCGTGTAATTTATGACTAGCTTATGTCCTATTTACACGTCTAGTACCAACCTAGAAAATGTTTTCCTAATTCGTTAATAATTACAGAGAAAAAAAATCTATTACAACCTTTCTCGTCAGTTGTAACACTTGTAATAAGCGTACTGTTCTAAGATGCACAAAATACACAATATTTCGCATTTATAACATGAGTCTAGTTTATATTATTATTTACTATTTATTAGTCAAGGTGATAATCATTTAGAACGTATACAATCAAAAAGTATCAGCACTCGGTTGAGATTCTCAAAACATGCTTGACTTACAATGTCGACTATTTTAAATAATTTTAATACCAATAACGAGGACGAGATATGGATTAAAACTTTTGTGTAAGCTCCCAAACGGATAACTGGACCTAGGTATGTATAATTATATTTAACGCGATATTTTATTTAACAGCTGGTTACATCCGTTTAGAATTTAATGAAATATATAACAGATATTTGTGCATATTATTGTATATAAAAATAATTTTACACCATAGAGATTTTCTTACTCGGCGTCAAAGCTCAATTCTAAATATTTTTAATACCAAGACTTCATGATATGTTAATCTATAAACAATTTTAATACCAAATGTATTTAAATAATTCCAAAGAACTGTTGAATGGTTTAAGCAGAATCGAGCGAGACATTCCACTGTCTTATGAAAGAAGCGGATGTCGGGGTAAGTATTTTAAGAGCCGGGAGGAAATTATGAAGAGCGCTTGAGAATGAACTTTGGTACGGAAGTCGGTAGTTTATAAAGTGTAATATCGTATTTCATTCATTGTTTCTAGCGACTGCAAAATATAGAATAAACCTAGGTTATGATAACTTATGTATTAGAGGTTTTACTTGAAAATTTACGGTTTGAATGCGCCGACGAGTTTCTTGCCAGTGGGTCTTTCTAGAATTTACGACAGTCGATCGGTTGAAAGTTAAGACGAATCGATGGTTCATAAGAAAAGAGAATCGTTTGATTTCGACGTCGAGGTAAAGATAACCGATGCCCGACATATACCGATAGTCGAGATGGCTGTAGATTCGCGAATTTGGCATTCATGAACTTTTATGAGGGTCTAGCCCATGTGAATGTAACTAACATTAATTTTAACTTAAATAAATATGTTCTAAATTTAATTTATTAGACCGCCGCGTCGCTATTTTGCCAACATGCAGCATTGCCTCGTTGAATGGCAATGCTTAATCTCTATGCATAATATTTTTTATAATATATTTATATTCCAGTAAGCTTAGAATGTATATCTAAAAAATCTAGGTCTAAAATGAGTAACAAATCAATTTTATTGTATTTAAACTCACATAAGAAGAATAATTATTCTGTGCAACGGGACGAGTCGAAGTAGAGAGATAACTGTGTCGACATAGTAGGACGCTTACCATCAGGAGACGATTTGCTTGTCTCTTCTACTAATATCATAAAAAATAGACACGCTTTCAACAGGCATATACCTTGTTTAACAACAAATCGATCCATGCGAAGGTTTACTTACTTTTCTACACAAAAAGTGTGGAAAATTATGTAAACGAACGGAATAACAATGCGGGGCGTAACCGATTACGATTCTAATTAGTTTCAACCAGTTTCGGGGTGTGAGGGATAATTAATAATTACGCAAGTCGATTCGATGAATTTGGGTAATTCGTACTGCCGGTCGGCTTAGTCGGGTGCGCGTACGTCTTCTAAGCAGCGGGCGTCGGGTTCGACTCCCGGTGGAATCAAGTTTTTTCCCTGGGGGAAAGATGCTGTTATCGATTTCCTACTATTTTCCAACATTTGTAAATCTTTGAAAGTTACTTAAATCATACAAAGATTTGAGACGTGATTTCTCTTTTACACCATATCTCACATAGAAGTTTTAGTTCTTTTTTTAATTGGACGCGACTTATTACTTGTCAAGTTTGCAAAATGAAGAAATCATGCGGAGCCCAAAAAAAATAGTCATTGATAAATGACAATATTTCCATAGACATAGCACAGAATATCTCCTAAAGGGATGAGGATTTTTGGTTTATTTTTTATTTTATCTGTCAACATATCTAATATGTTTAGTACTAGAATCACCCAGAGAGGGCCAGAAGTGATGACAGCTAATCTTCAATGTATTAATTACTTTCTAACGTGATGCCGTTATAGGCAAGAAGTGGCTGAGTTCTCACGAGACAATGGTACATGAACGGCATTCGACGATGTGCGTTACCGTACTATTGTTTTGAAATTAGATGCGACACTGACGTCACGTCTGTTAATTTCTGCGAATTAAATAGCATTCCGCAATTGAACATTTTAAATTTGGAAACGGTGAGAATGGAACGCGACTGTCAGTTGTTAGTTAGAGCATTTCGAGTTAAAAGCGGGAACATTTAAAAATGGAACGCAAGGGCAATAGACAAAATATATCCGCTTTAGGAATAAAATTTGACAGAAAAATAGCGGCAAAACATGTATCAAAGCAAATAACTGCCCTACGTAATTACTAGCTGTAGCTCGGCTTTGCTCGCGTTAATCGGGACACAAAAGTAATATGTCAGTCATGTCAAGGTTGCCACCAAACTAAGGTACTTATACCTCGTTTTAAAAACACTCACAGATACAAGCTTTCGATTGACCTGATTTCCGTAATGATTTCAGTTACAGAAATCAGGAAAAAATATCAAAGCAATGGCAACACAAGAAAACGTCCATAGACAATTAAACTTTTTCTAAAAGGGAATGCACACGATGTGTTAACGGAGATTCCATACTTTCATTTGAGCGACCGTTATTAGAGCGTGTAACTATTTTACGAAACATGCAAAATAAGTTACAATCTCAAGCATTAGTTACGCTTAGCCGTTGCTTAGTTTACTTACAATAGTGTTGTTTCTTCACTTGACGGATTGTTTTATGCATATTTGTGTTATTCTTGATTTTGTATGTGTACATACATGTATGTCAAATAAGTCGTTTAAATTTTGATTCCATCAATTTCAATAATTAATAAGTGATTTTGTTAATGGCAAACTTTGATTTAAATAAAACATTAAAACAATATTTTATCATTAACCAAAATTACCACGGATATTGATAAAAAAAATGATACCAAGTCACAACAATATACCCCGTCAAACAAAAACAATCTTTGATAAAAATATATGGTACCAACTAGTTATTAGACACTATACTCCGTCAAAAAAAAACTAAGTCGAATTACGTAAAGAGTAATATTCAGTCGAATTGACAAACTCCTTCTTTTTGGAAGTTACTTAATAAACAAATCAATTGGGTATTTTTTTTACAAAACAATTACTTATACTGTACCTATGCAATATAAAAACAAATACACATGCAAACCACGATTACATTTAAAAAAAAAACAAACAAAATTTTATCTAAGTTTAGTTTAAGTTAACTTTGTTATTCACATTCAATTACAAAGAAAGTGGACACTTTGATTCCACTTTTTCATAGACTTTTTACTGGAACGCAGCAAAAACAGCGAATTGAGTGGACAACATTTTTTATACTTAACTATCACTTATTGGATTTATCCAACTAAGTTACCTTACTTATATTCCATTGCAGACCCTCGGTTCTCGCTTCGCTGACCGCTTAAATACTTAAAACTGGCTATAAAAAGCACAAATATACGCTTTTGTGGTTTAATTAGGGTTAATTAAGTTAATACAAGTTAAACTTAACCTCTCACGGTATAAATGGCTTATATTCACATAGAGAAATGACTCTTTCCGGAGAAATCGTATTATAATATAATGTGATAATGTTTGAATTGCTAAGTGAAATAAGTTAGCTTAGACTTGCTAAGTGTGGAATAAGTTACTTGAATACAAAAGCTGGCTCCAGTACTTTTTTCTTTTTATAATGTAGCTCATCTAATTCTACGCATGAATGTTGATGGCCTGTCAACTGTTTTAAAACTTAACCTCAAATGCTATGCAATAAGTAAAATAATCTGTAAAAAATTGATTGTTTTTTTTAATTATAAATTTGTGTTTTTATTACACACCATTGGGGCTGCATTTAATAAACTGTAATAATTACAACATTTAAGTTATTTTCCATAATCGACGTAAGTATTTTTTTATTAATTAAAAAATAATCAATTTTGGTATTAAATTAGGACCAATCGTTAATTATTTATTTGTTTTATATATTTTAATAGTAGATCGGCTCGAGGTGTATTAGAAGTAGACCCTAATAATGGTAGATTATTTTAGTCAAAGGCCCGCGGTGTTGCCCTATATTAAAATATAAAGATTAAACAAATAATGTCCTTTTCGTGGGTTCATGCACTATACTAAACTATACATTTCATCCAAATTAGCTTAGCCGTAATAGAGTTACATACAATAAACAAACGTACACAGCTATCGCATTTATAGATATATAATATTAGTAAGGATTAATTATTATATGTGTGAAATAAATTTCTACCCATTACTTGTTTAATTCTAAAATGGAAATGAAATTCGAAATTGATATCTAAATTACAACTTCCTCTTGAACTTTAATTGTTAATTATTAATTAAGCAAGGTGCTTCGACGGAAGAGAAGCTTTTTTTTATGCGCGCGTATTTTATAGTGAGATCTAAGCCGCAAGTCATGTATTTAAAATGGTAATGTTTTTATAGGATCCGTAAGTCTTGCCATCTCTCTTTGAAATAACAAGGCATATTTATTTAAATTGACAGATATCTGCCAGCGGGCTTACCCATAGACAATTGGAGTAACGCTTTTTTTACTGTGGTCATGGTTTAAAAGATTAAAAAGAAAGTCGGAGTGTTGGCGCGGAAGTAAAAAAAAATGTCGCCGATTTTTCAAAATTTGTGATTCTTAGTATGTTAATGTGTAATGATGGTGAATTATTAACCGATAATTGTCTGTGAATGAGCATAAGTGTAGGCAAGTCATGCAAAGTTGACAAACGTGATTTTCGTTTCATTGCATAACTGCAATAGAAGTTTTTATGAAGTTTCTACCACTTTATTAGGGCATTACTTGACTTTGACTGTGACTAGTGACTTGGACTGGTTTTATATTTATCACTTGACAATGGGGTAAATGGAGATACTTTGCGGAGCCAAAACAAAAAAAGACAGCTCCTATTCGACAAATAGCAATAGAAGATTAATTGATGATTATTAACGATAAAAAAAAAATAGATACACACGGATCTATGGTGTTACAAAAAAGTATAGTTCACGGTCGATGTTGCGCCTGAGCATGCCATGGAGCATGCGCGGACACACACTTTGACATTTGGTTTAAAGCAGGTGTTGCATAAGCGCATTTTTTCGCGCGAAAACGATATAATATAACGGTTCAATACAAGAAATGGTGAATGGATAAGTACAACCCTAGAATAAGGGCGCGTACAGCTGACCTTTCTACATTGTAAGTACGAGTTTACACAACTTGTTTTAAGGTACGTGCTGAGACTCTCATAATCCGGCCTCCTTTGTGACATCCGCTTAATAACGTACCGACAATATAAAACCGGCGATTTACAAAACACAAATTGTTTAAGAGTGAAATAAATGAAATCTCGACGCCTGCATACAAATGAGGCTCTTTTCGACTCTCTTCGAAGTGAGCCATCTCTTTCTTGTTGGATGATAAATCGTCCGACTGGTCGTTAACTCGATGTACTTGTAATTTCGATGTTGTCTGTAATATTAATACGCTCGTGACCTATTATCGGTCGGGTCACATCTCTAGTCCGGGATTTATTTATCAGATAAACTTCGGATGCAGTTGCGTTTTGAGTTACAGAGGTGGTTCACGTTACCGAGTCGCGTTACATAATATTGTGGCACTGGCCGGATCGATGAGTAAAAGTTAATAAATAAAGGCGCGGAATTTAAAAAATGGAATGTCTTTAAATTGACATTTTAAAATGCATCGCTTGTGTTTACTATTAACACTGGCCACATAGTGAAAGAATTCTAAAATCGAATGTCGTCAGTTTTCTGGGCTCATTCACCTGCCGGGCGATATTAAAACTGGCCACATAGCGAAAGAATTTTAAAATTCGAATGTCTGTTTTCTATGCCCATTCACCTGCTGGCGAGACGCTAAGGCAGCGTGCGGAACGACTAGGTATGTACCACACATTACGTTGTTTCGTACGATATGCCTCGTAAAGCAGCGGCGATGACCTCATTGCGAGAAAAAAGGTTCAGGGGAAGGGAAGATTGTGTTATTTAAATGCTGTGCAGCCAACTATAAAGTGGCCGGTAAAGCGCGACGGCGCGTATGGCATCCTCTATATTCCGGATATTATGGATCTAAGTTTCTTCAACATACGGGATACATCCAAGCCACGGATAAAACGCATATGGCGCAAATGACAGCTCCGATAGAGAGCTCAACCTGTCAACGAAATTTGAGTGACGCGGGCATTCCGCACCGCTTTCGCTCAATTGATCGCATGTCAACACATGTCTGACTAGAGAGCTCTATGTGAATTTAAACAGGAAGCACCAATTTACCGCCAATTCATTCGGAATGATACTGGCGGTTGGCGATAAAAAAATACCTAAAAAAAAAGTTAAGTCTATGGTCGGCGGACTATGGCTCCTATTTCCCGCCTACCTGCCAGTACCAAATGTCACGTTCTCTCCAGATGGTCCGGCTTGTGCAAGCTTAGGAGCGATTGTTTGCTCAAACATTACGAGACGGTACGACATTTGAAGCGGGCCGCTAAATAAAACACAAATAGCACTCGAAACTAGTGTCCACACGAGGTCCGTGTACACAATCGACGCAGCGAAATAACCGTAACTAGGGTCCAATTAACTCGTCCGTTATCCTTGGAATCGAGATGGATCTACGAGTAACTAAGCGACCCGCGAATAAATAACAGGGCAATTACAATATCGAATCACGATCCCGACCGGCCTCCGAGCTTTAATCGTTAGAAGACGTTGCCAGCGAAGGCTGCTTAACTACGTCTAATAACACTGGCCGGTCATACACGACGCGACTAATAATTAATTAAAAATGAACCATTGAACACCGTAATCGTCCCACGCGGCTGCTCGTTAAACTATCGACAATTCTTATCGTCATCGCTTCTGTCAAATTGGAATATAGAATCCCTTAATTTCTTTTTTCTTATTATTTACGGCGAATGAGAAGCGGCTAGTGCGAGACGCGAGTACGGCCTCCGTGGATTATTGGAATTTGAATGTTGGTAACATCGACGGCGTTGATTTATTGATGTAGGGTTGCTACTTAATGTTTCTTTTACGATGTATTGATTTTATTGTTGCCTACAAAATTAATGAGGTGTTGTTGTTAGAGGAATGTCGAAGAGAGTTTATATGAAATAATTTATAGAAACAAGAAACTCACCGGCCACGTGAAGTCGAACGGGAAAACGATAGGATTGCTGAATCCTTCCACGTTGAGGTTAGGTACATCCAAGGAGTTTCCGCCCAGTACAGGCGTGGTGATGTCGCCAAATGTACACGGCGACGTCGTGTCGATGTTAGCTTGATATATCTTGAGGCACACACGGAATTTAGTCCTGCACGGCGCCAAACAAGGCGCGTCACTATTTAAGGAACCATCACAGCACTGCCCACTACTTAACCTACCCAGTGAGTTCGTAAAACTTTTTATCCTAAGTTCGAATGAACCCGACGTCAGCACCTGAAAGAGAAAACACAATATAAGTATTTGCTCAATCGCTAAAGCGAAAGATTTACAGAGAACATAGATTAAGCCGATATATCAATATCATTGTGACAGCGCAAACAGACTGGCAATACAGCTTTCGTCGCCCCAAGATGTAATCCCCGAACAACTATTTGCACAACTGTCCGAGCGATCGATCGCTGAGACATTAACGGTTTACCGGAGACTATGTAGGTCGCTCAAAAATGGGGTTGGCTGGTTGGACATGTGGGACAGTGGCACCCCTAACCTGAATCGAAATATTCTAAATTCGAGTGATCTGTCGACGCAAGTCGCAACCTTTTCAAATTTTGTAATTCGAACTGTCAAATATCGACGCCCTCCCGCTTTGTTTTAAACGATCCGATGTTGCCAGCTACCGATACTACCCAAAAAAATATGGTATTTTCAACGATGATAGATACTATCCGTCAACGAAACGAAATGAATTCCATTGTATGAATAATAATAAAACTAGTTTTTGTTGCCCTCCTGGGTGCAACCCTTGTATATTAATGAAAGAATGTGCAGTTGGTCGCTCGCATGTGGGGTCAACTTGTTTTAAGAGCAAATGCATTAGGGTTTGTCCATACTGAACGTTAACCATCTAACTCGCCAGTGTATGACGCTCTTTTATGTTTTGAAGAAATATAATTTAAGTCCGCCGTTATAGGGCATCGGAAGGAAGTGGTGGTATTAAGTTATGGCGGCCGTGTCTTGGCAAATCATTACCGGGGACTATTATAATACTATGTAGTCTGCCGGTCTTCACTCCATCAAACAAAATAAAAAACACATTTCCTGCGCACTTTCAATACGAGTAATTGATTACTTATTTAGTAGTCTACATGATATATTACATTCATAAAATTTTAGTATGGCAACTCATTAAACTCGGACGTTGTTCGAATTTTAACCAGCGGTTAATAACTGAAATATAATTTGTGACATTGTAAAGTTTGAAACAGAGATAAGCTGAGGCGAATGAAGACATTTTTCTGCTACATTCCCACGTTGTTTTTATAACTCGTTAAGATTTAGAGAAAGGGGAAACAATGAGCCATTCAAATTGTCTTATCTATCTGGTATTACAGACGGTGTGTCTGTCGAGATGTCAAACTTTTACCCCACGTTTAAACAAAACTGCGGTAAAAAATACACCAGATTTTAAACTTCCTGCCACAAGGGATGGGCACACCTATCCGAACGCGAAAATACTATCCGTCTCTCTTTCTAATATCGATAAAAAGACAAAGACCGAGCTACATCACTTCACACGTCCACGTGGTTACGTCAGGTAGGAGCGGAACCAAAAAAATGGCTCAAAAAAGATACGCAGCACTCTAAACATCCCCTTTTTTGTCGACACATTGTTTAAAAAAGGAGTTATAGTAGCACGGGGTTTGATGAATTGTGGCTTACTGTTTTGAAGCACAATCAATTAATAAAAAAAGTTTGATATAAAAATGACTTCTGTCATTTTTTATGAACATGGCGCGTTGTTTACGACGACATCAATTTGAAAGTTCAAGAACATTAACGTAAATAGAGTTAATACTTGTCAATGGAGGAGCAAATTACGGTAAATGAAAAATAACATGTTAAAAAACTCGGGATGCGAGCGAGCCGCCTGGCCTGGGGCAGACACAAACTAACAATTAAATAATACTTAACGGACTACCGAATAACTAACTTTTATTATATCTCCGGGCGGATTTGACGCGACGACTGCCTGATTGATGTGTTTCAGAATGACTTTTAAAGGGCGACGAAACTTAATCGCCTAAAGAGATATAAATGAGATTCCCAACTCCTCTTAATCCTTTGTAAATAAAAAGGTATTTTAACCATCGATGTATGTCAGTATACACGTGTGCTCAATTTACATTACGTATTCACGTTTAATGCGTCCGACGATACAACCATAGACAAGAGTCGTGAACGTCAAGTTTTTTTTATCTTGAAAGGAAAGTACTGGCACGTAACATTAATTGCGCCGAGCATCAAGCCGTCGAAATTGATTCGAATACAGAATAACCTAATCGACAATCTCGCGGCTAATATATCGAGTAACATTAATTTTTTTTCGTAATCATCAAGAATCACGACCTAGACATATTTTAAGAGAATTGCTTTGTCAAAATGGTTTGTTGTTCATCCGGATAAGAGCGTAATTATGGCGTTTAACTGAGCCCTATTAGACCGAGATAGGAGTACCTAATAATGTGAACAGCATTGTATGTAAGCAAAACAAGAGAATAAACACTCGTTCCAGCAGGTTGAGCGTATGTCTAAAAATAACACTAATAATGAAACACAGGGGAATGTTTTTCATCTCCCGTTATACACACGCGAAATGTGTTAAAATAAACACCCATACACCGACTTAAATATGTGCCCAAACTCGCGTCTTTTAATAGCGATATCGCCTGCATCAATTCGCAATTCCAAATTTAACATTTGAATCATCTTGTATGATTTATTTTTTATCCATTTGTGTATTTTCGACCAGTTCGACCGTACACATGCCGTAAAGATGTTCGTTTATTAAAAATAGATCGCTCTCGTGTTCAAATTGAACATGAAAAAATGATTAAGCTTGTCCTTTAGCAGCTGACGAATGAGCGCTGTTGCTAATTGGTTTTCTGACCTGGCTTCAGAGAACTTAGCTTGAATGTTGGTATTGTGAGGGGGACTGGCAGGGTGACGCCGGCTCACAAAGGGCGTTCCGTTTCACAGAATGTCTTTGGTGGCAAATAAAAGGAGTCTTTAAGCGCGCCGATATTCGGGCGACAAAAGTTGCGATCTTCTTTGTGTAAAGACTAAAGAGCAAGGCAGCTGCAATGGTACGAAACTTTACAAAAGAAACATCTAGTGGAATTCGAAATTAACGGAGATGCTGAACGTGGAGCGTAATAGGCCCGCAGATTGGCAGAACTTATATGGAAAGCGCATAATAAGGTATTTTGCGGTTATTTAAGCGTTGCACAAGCGAATTGAGTTTTCGTGTTCGTGTGTAAGCGCTGATCTCGAGTCGTGTACTATCGTAGACCAGATCTTCTTGCTTCAATTGTTATTGGGATTAGTATACGTGTGAACCTCGAGAGAGATTCAATACGGAACTTATTAAAATACTTTCGAACGATCGACTTCATTCCGATTAGTTAAAGCTTTAAACATTTAAACCTTTCAGAGGTTTCAGATCTTATTTGTATCGCTTCGCTGTAATCTTAAGACTGATTTTTTCGATTAACTAAGTAAATTACCTACTACGTACATGTAAGCAGAATTCCAAGATGGCGGCATGGAATTATTTTCATTTCGTCTGCAATCATACGTTGCACATCGTAATTGGATGCAACGTTATGGAACGGTATTCCATACAAACATAAGCAATATTGTGGAGCTAGATAAATATGGCTATGGATTTGTACATCACTTATCAGTTGATTCACTCCCACACAGTCTGCTTAATTATATAATTTGCGCATAAAACTGTACATTCATATCTGTCAACTGGCGGCCTTAACTTTCAACCCACATAATTTTAGATTTAAAGTCTCATCTCCAAGCTATGCCTGTATTGTGCAACCTACGCGATGGCAATACTGACACATTTACCCATTTCGGAATTTAATAATTTGCACACTGGCAACACTAAACAATGGATCTTAAATTAGAAGGTTACAAGCTGAATTACATTACACCGCATCCGATTATTCAAATTTCGAAATTCGAAAACGTTCTCGCCATCGCTTCGTTACAGCGAACCTTTAAATCTCATTTTTTTTAATCTTTGCTTCTTCGAGGGTAATCTGGTTCAGCTAATTAGTAACAAGAAATCCCAGCGCGACTTATACATATAAATAATACATAAAACACATAATTGACTTCCCCTTGCATCCAGTTTGGCAGCATTGCGTAATCTGATCAATGATCCTGGCGGCCATGTTGTTTTTTTACGACATCGGGATTGAATTAAATGTCCGGTATTGTAGATAAGAAAAACTAAATCGACTTTAATGGCCGTTTATGCTGGTAATGAGATAAATAAAGCAACAATGGTGGCATTAGTAGTGGCGTCGGTGTAATGGATGTATCATTTGTCAAAGATGACAGAGATGGGATTGAATTTACTACCGACAAATGTGATCGAGTTTTGTAGACATAGTTATGAATCAGTTAGAAATTGGGTAATTGAATGTTCATTGGTTTTTACACCGTCTTTTCAGTAATACAGGTCAATTGACAACTCGCTGGATTGCATGACTGTAATGATCTTTGACACTTAAGTAGTAGTAGCAAATTTACTGATATGCAATTAATAATGAATCAACAAATATATATGTATAAAAAAATTACAGGTGTTTGTAATTTCAGCGCTTGATTTTTTTGTAGAAACGTCAGACAAAAATTTTTTTCAGCGTCTGTATGATCGAAACGGTCTATGCCAAATTACAATTTCAGTCATGGCAACATTGTAATCAAAGTGACGTTCAAAAATGAACCATTAACTTGTACCCAGTTTCACGATACAATGAGACAAATTTCAAAGCTTTTCACATAGTTAAGCAGTTAAAAACCGGACGATTATACTGATTTCGTAGTTTTCGTACTGGAATAATTGAAGCGGTTCTCAGAGAACAAAAACCGTTTTGGACAAAGGAAATTATAAAAGTTTAAAGACCCATAGTTAGGAGTTTCACATACTTATAATACCTACTTATTCAAGTACATGACATATGACGATTAATTGAGGTATTGTGAAAATTGGAAACTGTGGGACAGCGCAGCGGGTGTTTAGAATATTATAGAATATTTTTGTTATTGTTGAGAATTAGACGGAATCCAATGACATGTCTTCCTTAATTAGTTAACAATTTCTAAAAAAGAATTTTTATTCCACATTTGGCAACACTGATAAAAATGTGAAACCCTTTTTTAACAAAAACATGTTTTAAGTCAGGTCACAGAATATTAACTGTTTTGTGTATTTAGGTATAAAAACTTAGTAACAAACAAAATGGCATTGGCTGCTAGATTTATTCATCAAGTTGTCTCATAAAATGAACATTAACACACTTAGCAGCATTACTTTTAATCATCTTACTTCAATTAGAATTTGTGTACCCGAGTGGATTCTGAAAAAGCAGATGTTGTACTCTTAGTTTTTTAAACAAGAGTTGCCATTAAATACATGTCGCACCTGCTCGGGAGTGTTTGGCGAGGGTTGCCACGCGACATAAATTGATAAATGTGGGGTAAATTTATTTTATTATCGTCGAATTTGATTGACGGCTTACATATACGGCTATCTACAATATCTATTAGAGATAACGGCATTTGCTTATTAAGTCTAGACTGTAATTAGATCTACATTTGAATAGACTTCAGTTAAGTTTAGAATTAAGAAACTATATACTTTATCTATTGCATAAAACATTGTCGGCGATAAAATTAAAGCTTTCAATGAGTAATAAATCGTATTAGGCTGGCAATAATTTCAAACATTAAAATCCAAATGATATATGAATGCATTATGGAATGCCCTGTACGCGCCAGCGCAACTGGCACACATGGACAGAAACACACCTAAAGTCGAAATATATATCGATTATATCACAAATAACGCAATCATACACGCACAAGTAACGTTCCAAGCGAGCTATGACATGCTATGTCCTAGTTATGCGACAGGTAGACGCCGAACGTAATCAAGAATCAGTTACCTAGCTGGCAACATTGTCCATAGCAAATAAAAAATAAAACTTAATGCCCATATACGGCGCAAATAAGGATACAATCATTTTTAATGGGCTTTATCCTCTCGGGGATGAAACTTTAAAAGAACAAAAGCAACCTTCATCGAATTATTTATTTGAAATTGGAAATTATAATGTTGCGGTTTTCGGGGCAGACGTGTTTCCGACGCCGCTTCCGATCCTGAAGACGGTCGAGCGATCACGCGATTGTTTCGAATTTAGAAGTATTCGATAATCGAATAAGGAATTGGCGCGGGAGATAGATAACTAGCTAGCAACATATGCGAGTGACGGGAAAAAATGTCCGGATATCGAGTCCAGCGCTTCTGCGGATGTATCGAGTGCGGAGCTGACCGATCGGGACAAGGGACAATTACATCAATGCACGCTCTCGTCACGTAGACGGGACCCGGGGCGACACAAACCAGTCCAGGCGGTGGTGCGCAAAATACCGTTTTTTATGAAACGAGACTTCATTCATAATGTATTATAGCGCCTCGAAACTCACACACGCACAGGCTATAAATAAATAGACACCCTACGCGACCGGTGCGAGAGCACGGACCCACTACGGATAATTAAACCTGACGCAAAACGTACAAATCGATAAAAAGTGCACGAAAATCACACGGGGACAGGATCTGTCGATCGATTCCAGACGCACCGGTCTACAAGCGTATTTTATTTATTAACGTTAATGATTGCATTATGCAGTAACGGTAAATTCGCGACAGTAATAACTAGGTTCCTCTTACTCGGGTGTTCACTGCCCTATTCATTGAGTGCGCACACGCATTAGGGAATATCGCCCTCGACTTATTGCCACCGTAAACCATGCGGGAGAACAAAAAGTCAACCGACACTAGTATCGATTTTTTT
Source organism: Lomographa bimaculata (assembly GCA_948107665.1). NCBI lineage: Eukaryota > Metazoa > Arthropoda > Insecta > Lepidoptera > Geometridae > Lomographa > Lomographa bimaculata. The sequence continues at coordinate 5,673,816 of OX403604.1, read as the reverse complement.
ATCGAATCGTAACTGACATTTGGGCGAAGCGATTACGTTAGCTAAGGAATGCGGTGCCTACGTTAGGCACAATGTTAGGAAACTGCATCGCGTAGGAAACCAGCAAGCGATTGGGAAAGTAGGTATCGAGTCGGTGCTAGGGTGAATCATGCAGCCTCGAGAGAACTCGAGATGGGATGGTATATCTACTTGCCATCGCTCTCGCATGCCTCCAACATAAATAAACATCTCGCAGCGCCGGATTGAGAGACACGAACTGATTGATTGATTCGTTTCCTTCGGCTTCGGATGTTAACGAGCCAAATAATTAACTTAATTCACCTCAAGTGTAAACTTTACCTAATAAAAATGTCGTGAGAACACGAGTCCGTGAAAAGTTCACACGTCAACGTCTGGGAAACAACCCTTAGCACGGGAAATGTAACCTTGACCTGCTCGCGGGGCGATGACCCCCGATTGACTTAGGTATTTATTGTCATCGGGTCGTTAGATATTATGTCGTCACTTTCATCTCGCCTAGTGTTTGTTTACCCGCAACTTTACAGCTTTCGGCGCCTATTACCCGGCGATTAGCGCCGGACGATAAACGTGAAGGGTGCCGCCGCGTAAACTAGACCGAACTACTAACCCTGCCCGAAATATCGCGCCTTGAGAGTCGTCTGGAAGAGTTATTCCTGTCGAGCCGGTGCATGCGGATCGTCGCGGATCCGGAGAGAGCGCATCGAAGCCTCGGAATGCATCTAATTTTAAAGCGGAGAGGCTCGCGACCCTGCTGACCCCGCGCGCCGGCCGTATTAAAACCTGAACTTTCTTCACAACTAGGTGCCTATGTTTGCTCGGCAAACGTATCGAACACACACAGGCGCGTGGAGGCGAGCGGTCACGAGTCACGATCCTCGCTCGCTCCCCGCGCCGACTATCCAGGACGATCTGAGCCGGCACCGCGGCCCCGCTCGGGCGCCGTGCCCGTGCGGAGCCCGACCACCGCTCGTGGGAAAGTGACTCGTGCAATGCAGGACGGCCGCGCCGTCGCCTGCAGCGTTGTTTATGGGAACCGACGCGAACTACGAGTTTTCGATTGGATTACGTGCGAAACGTAAACAAACGGGGATTCGCGGTTTTGGGTGTCGGTGTCGCCGGCTCGTACCTGGGGCAGAAACCCTAGCAGGGCGATGAGCACCGCGGGGGCGCGCATGCTGCCGCGTCCGGGCTAGCGGCGCCGGGGCATACAATCCGAGGTCTCAACACTCGGCGAACGAAGATCCGCAGTAATCCATCACTCGCACAAGGCACTGAGTTTTCACTGCAAGTCACACAGCACAAGAATGGGATGTCACCGGTCGCTCATCGGCTCCGGCGAACCGGTCGCGGGATCGTGCACTACGTTCGAAACGCGCGCGTCGCGTGTGTCGGCAAATGCGGGCCGTATAGACGTGTGTTCACGGTGGCGCGTGACGGCGGACTGAGGGCGGGCGGCGGCGGCAGCGGTGCGGAGCGCACCTGGCGCGCCGCACCCGCCGCGGCCGAGAGATGGCGCTGCGCGGCGCATCTGCCGCCGGTCGCCCCCCCTCGCCCCAGGCCCCTCGCCTCGCTCGCCCCGGGACAACCCAACCAGAAAATACACGGAAAACAGCAGTTCTGTGCGAACACGTGCCCCTATGTAAAAACTTTCAAGAATCGAACGCTATGCTGATTTCTTTTCTACTGGTTAGTTGATGTTTTGTGAAAAATTGAATAATTTGAAAACGTTGCCCACAAAAAATATCAATTAGGTAGAAGGTATTCAGGTATAATACCTAGATTAAGATAAGTTAGGCTGGTTATAAAAATCATATTGAGAAAGTTCAAAATAATTTAAAAAAAAAGTGCCGTTTTGTTGTGATTACTAAGATATATCCTAACTCTCGGCCTCTACCTACCTTTTAATAAATTATACTAAAAAAATACGTTTTTGTCACTAATAATAAAGTACAGGAAGATCTAAGGTATAACCGGACCTTGACTTTTTTACTTGACTAGGACTTTTAATTTGAAATAATATTATCACTTGACACTGGCTAAATGCTGAAGACTACGAAGCTAAATAAAAAAAAACGAACTAATGTACAAGAACCGCGTGTCTCAAGATCCGTAAATGGGCGTTTTTCAGAAAAGATGTACATTTGCAAACTTGGGGTGTCCTAGACTTTCACCATATTTTAATATTTTTTGTATGCACTGTACATAATTAAAGTGAGTTTTGATAGTTTAAATATATATTTTACTAACTATATTTACTTTTATGTGCTACCAAAATATCATTGATATTAAAATATATAAAAAGGGAACAAGAAAAAAGTGCAAAATCTTCATGTCCCACCTCCATATTTGAAACTTTCAAGTCTCAGGTAAGGCTGGATACATTGAATAGCGCCACTGTTCTACGCTTTATCTACGTATGGTGAACATATAAACACGATTTAGAACTCTAATCTGTCGAAATTAGGCTTGAAATAGCTTGAAATACAATATAATTGTTGTCCCAGGAATAAGGCAAAACCGGAATTCCGGTTAACGTCACGGTGAATGTTTCAATACTTCAACAAAATATTACCTTAAAATGTGTTCATTTTTAATTTCTGGCGACATTATTCTTTTCTACTGGTATGGATGCCATGTTGTAGGAACTTGTCGTTCAACAAAGTCTGTGACGAAAGTGGGCGCGTTACGGTGGTTTCGAATTTAAGTTCCAGATAGACACAGGATTTTATGAGGTATGTGGCAGTTTATTATGTTATTTGATGTTATATAATCATTATTGTGTTTATTACCTATTGTAAAATAGTGCGAAAATAGCCATAAAATTAACACATCAGCTTGAATTATTTTTTTAAGTTTTGTTGATATATACTCGTCACGTCCTGTTCGTAACGTATTGTATAGCCGGAATTATTTTGTGACGTATCAGAACTATTAAGCTGGGAGTACATTTGACGAATTTTTGTAAAATAGATATGTAATAAAGTTATTACAATGGTTAATAAAATATATTTTTTGTAAAAAGAAACATATCTTGCAAATCCTTAAAAGTGAAAAAGGAGGATAATATTTTAACACGTATGTAGATACTACTATTATGACGACTTATTATATTGTTTATTTGTTGGTTTTTAGGACGTTTCGATTTCTCTGGAATTACTGACACGATTTTAAAAATTCTTGTGGTAACCTGTGATTTTGTAAAAATATGATGATATCATGATTGAAGTTCGCGAAAGTTTAAAAAATTCTTTAGTAAAAATATGTTTAAGCATAAGGTGATTTATTAAAGTGTGTTGAAATAAAATAGGCCTACAAGTAATAAGCTACCTAACCAAATGTATGACTGACAGATGTAAGCGAAGTATCTACAGTGTGGAATTTGCTTAATTTTTTCCAGTTAGTCACCTAGAAATCCAGATAGTTACTGTCCTACATTTTTATCGAGACAAAAACTAGTCTTATTTAACAAATGTTAGTTATTCGTATTTTTTAAGCATATGTAGAATTTTTAGTGATATATAATTTTATATTATTTGTAATCTCGAAAGCTGAAAATCTTTTAAAAGCTTTAAATAAAGTATTTTATAGGGTCAAAAGTTCCTACTGTGACGATCTCGAAAGAAAAATATTTGCTAAGCAATGGTTATAGCGATTTATTTAGGTTAAGACATTGTTGCTCAGAGATATGGATGTTATATACTGAACAATAAAGATAAATTAACCAAATAACTCGTATGTTCCATTTTATTTAATGTTTTCCTATGTGATGAACCGGAGCGTGTTTCTCGAAACTGTTACATTAAAATTAAGATTCTCACGATGTTTTTCCTGTGACTGCTATATATTTTAGGTTTATACTTAATTTATAGTATATTTTATCAATTGACATAGAAAAACACATCAAAATCTCCACAACATAAAAATCAATTCCGGTACGTCACGTGTACACATTTTTTGAAAAACGCCCAAATATCACTTGGACTCATCAAAAGGTAAAATCGACAAAACAAACCAAATAAATCCAAAGAGTCTGAACTCAAGGAGTTTACTCTCTATCACCTGTCTTCATCATTAGATCAGCTCAATTGTATTTTCACCCGAATTTAATACATTTGCTAAGTGTCAAATCGATACAACATTACATAAAAGTTAGTCAAAAACGACATCAAGATTTGTTTACTTACTTAGTTAGTTAGGTAGTTACATCAAATTTAAACTAAAAAAATATATATATAAACTTTTTTTGATACTAAGCAAGCATTTGACCTCTATCTCACCATATGGAAAGTGAAGATGCGGCCGAAGATTGATGTAACATGCTTGCCTAGAAAACTCTTGTAATGGGCATTAGTAATGCATTGATAAACATACATCGAACAGCAACTTATAAAATATTTATTTCATACTAAAATAATAATTAAAATCATCAAGTAGGTAAGTACTCGTACATACTTAATTTAATCCAACTTAAACACCAACAAACCTCTTTTAAAGTAAATAAAATTAAAATAATATGACATACCGTGCGTGCCATAAATAAACAAAAAAAAAACTATACCAGGTTTACCAACTGCAAAAAGTTTTAACTCGCGTGATGCACTTCCGCTGTTCATGCAAATTTTTGTAAATCTGCTCAATTATTAGACAGCTGCGAGCTTGCCAGTGGCAAAATGTTTAAATTCAGACTTGAGGATATCGAATTAAAATATTATTTCGGTTTGGATGAATATATGGGCACGCACGAGCCGCAAGGCTTTTAAAACGGTAGCATTATAAAAAGTTTAATTATTTGACACGATGATTGTTGAATTCGCTGATATGATCTTCTATATTAGAAAGGAAATGAGAACGTTTTTATTCTAATTTAAATATCCCACAGGTACAATTTTATTATTATTATAATGAATTTCATATCACTAGGTCTTGGGGCCTTCTCTTACAGGGAGAGTCATATTTTTTTGTGGTTATAAATAGACTAAATACATTTATTAATTTAGTACATCCTAGATATTATTTAAAACAATTTTGTCGCGTAAATGAAATAATTGCGTTGTTGATTATGTATTTGTGTAATAATGGGGGATTGTAAACCGTTAATAGTTCGTGATCACGAATTAAAATGATAATCTTACAAAGTTCTGAACGTAATTTTCGCTTTCGCTCCAAAACTCTATTAGTATTTATAGTAGGTACCATTTTATTAGAGCATGATGTGACGATGACTGGACCATGATTTTTAATTTACTTTGACTGTGACTGGTGACTCTTTTTGAAAACTCAAACATACTTAAAATATTATTTCACTTAACACTGGCCTATTTTAAATAGATTGCGAAGCCAAATGTAAAAGAAAAAATACATAAAACTGTTGTGTTTTTTTTACGCCCGATAGGCAAGCATAGATCACAATCTCTCTTGATGGAAAGTGATAATGCGGTCGAAGATGTATCATGCTTGCCTAGAAGGTACCTCACTCACCACCACACAGGAATTCACTCTTGACTTAAAAACTCCTAGATTGTGTCGATTAATTACTGACAGACAATCAGTTGACAGCCTTAACCAGAGGTAAAAGAGACGTAACAGTTTTGGGACAATGTCCCTTAAGAAGAATTGTGCTTCAGCCGGAAATTGAACCTAGGGAACACAGCACAGAGGGCAGAGACTTACCCACTGCACCGACTGAGTCGTCCCGAACCCTTTCACATTTTCAGATATCTATTTCGTATTAAACAGTACCCAACCCTGAAAGGGTGTGTAAACCTGAAAGCTGAATCTAATTAAGCTAAAAGCCCTCTAAAAGAGTTCTATTTAGTCTAGTTTATTTAACTAGGTGACCTAGGCAGATACCTAGAAAATTTAGATAACCTATTTGTCTGCAATTGGGGCTCATCTATTCGATCTACCTAGAACACACAATCTTTGCTAAAGAATTTGGAATGAATCTGTATGTAGGTAGGTATTTTATATCAATAAAGGTTCCAAAACTTAAATATATATATATTATTAGGATACATAAACTACTCGATGGCTAAGTTGCGTGAGCGTTTGCCTTATAAGCAAGGGTATCGGGTTCGATTCCCGGCGGAAACACAAGTTTAATCTACAAGGAAAACTTGTGTTTCTGGTTCTGGTTGTGAGTATGTGTGTGATGTGAATGTTTCTGGCAATCACGACACAAGTCATCGAACTTAGTATGGGGCTGTGAGTGTAAAAGCGTTTATGTATACGGCGCCTGTTGATACAGTTCAGTGTCATCCATAATTGTGAACTTTGCCATTCTAAATCCTGGGTTTTGTACTTAGAATTATGAATGTTTGATTTTTTTTCCTTTTCTAATAGACAAACATGCATGTTTCTTCATGTCCATTGGCATTTTTCTCGTTGTTTCTATTAGGGGGATGACACTTTGTTCATGTGTTCTTTAGGTAGTAGGTACTACATTATACTATTTTAACAATATACTAGTTCATACGGTTTTTATTCTTCTCACTATATCGAGCAGCTGGCTCCAACATCCACATGGTGGTGAAGTCTATGTTGGTGAGCTTCGACGAATTTTTTAATAACTTTTTCATTGAACTCTATATTGAGGTCCCGATGGAGGTCTTCGTTTCTTACGTACCAAGGATTTAACCATATTTATCAATACCTTATTCTGGAAGAGTATAATCTTGATATTACTTTGTTTAGTACAGCCCCAGAGCTGAATACCATACCTATGTCCATATTGGGAAAAGGATTTGTTTGTAAAATTAGTACTTTATTGTGTTGAAAGCTTCAATTTTTTTCCAAGTAGCCATACTTCCCATATGTTTGATTTTGAAGATTTAATTATTAATATCTCAGGGTTCGATGTTAAATCTCTTAATGTCCTGTTATTTCATTGGAAACATTGCTATTCAAATCGAAATTCAGATACTAAATATTTTTGGCATACATTAAATTAGTACATAATATAATTATGTATTAGTGTTAAGGAAATATTAAAATAAATGAATGGAAAAAAATGCGCCGCCGAGTTTCTTGCCAGGTTCTTCTCGAGATGTCTGTAATTTTGCGAATCTGGCAGTAGAATTACGCATTCACACTCACAGCCCTACACTAAGTTCAAAGACTTGTATCGTGGGTGCCGGAAACATTTACATATCACACACACAAATACACCCAGAACCAGAAGCACAAATGTCCCTTGGGAAGGAATTTGTGCTCCTGCCGGGAATCGAACCCAGGACCGACGGCACAGAGGGCGGAGACCTGTCCACTGCGCCAACTGGGTCGTCTGAATTTGAAAATTAACTTTCATGAGTGCCTCTTTGGGGCTCATGTGAATAAACGATTTTTATTTGATTTGAGAAAGAACAATAATTAAACTAACAGTGGATTGTGAGTTTGGGATTGGGTGGTTCGTGGACCCTGACGTCACAAAATGAACGTGTAATGTAAACAATCAACTAAAACATTTAAAAATGCATATATCCTATTCGTGAATTCGTCGCGTGCACAGAACTATAATACTTCAGAATACAAAGAGGCGATGCCACACCTACCACCACGCCTGCGGTATAGACACGTAGGTACCTATAGGCCATGACATACTCCTAATATAAACACTAAACAGTTATTAGAGATCTCGGTTGCCACTGGTAATCCTCATCATCACCTTTTAGGCAAGCATGTTCCATCTTCGGCCGCATCGTCACTTTCTATCAGGCGAGATAGCGGTCAAATGCCTATCTAGCATAAAAAAGCCACTGTTGGATATAGGCCTCCCACAAATATTTCCAAAAAGAACTGTTGGAAGCGACCAACTAATAAATAGAAATATTTCCGATTGCTTAGATGAAAAAAATGTGAGATTGATTGCATTGAGATTCTTTGAATTATAAAAGTGAAATAACATGAGACTTCAATAATATGTCATAAATTCATTTCTTGTTTTTGTGATTTATATATTTTCATGTATTTTAATTAAATTTGGTTTTAAATGCTGGCACTTATTTGGCTCAACGTATTAGCATTGCAATTCAGAGAGGCAATGCCGCCAGCATGATGGGAACGCTATCCACTGGCAGTGGGCTAGAGCACTTGAGTTACCTATAAGCTCGATGTCTTGTAGGTAACTTAGGTAATTGCTGTACATAGTTTTAATATAGGCAATTGGCCCGTAGATAGCAAGTCTCATATAATGTTAGTATTTGGTTTTGTTTTTAATTGTACTTCTGTTGCGAATTTGCTGAGTTGAGAATCTGGTGAGTTCCAAATCTGGTGAATTGAGAATCTTGTAAATTGTTCCAGAAGATCTTCCTGCGACCTTCATTGTATCTGTCCACCTTGGTCTTCCGATACCCCCGTTGCAAGTCCGTGGCCTCCTATCGAGAGCAAAGAGTATTTTTGTATAAACAATATCCAAAAAGTTAGTACGGTGTTAAAGTACCATAAAGTGAAAATAATAATTAATCCAATTTACTCATTGTTATTATTGTATAATAAAAAAAAAAATTTACTGCAAATATTAGCTCATATTCATATTATTATTTATTCTGATATTATTATTTTATAAATTTTGTTTCTGTAATACACAACATATTTTATTATATACTTTTATAAAAATAAAACGACGTCCTCTCCTGCTCTAATATTGTTGTGCCCGACTCTAATTAACTGTAAACTTTTAAAACTATGAGCTGACTATTAGATATTGCAATTAAAATTTTAATTTGAGAGAGGTAATATGCTTTTTTTCTTTACGGGGCATTGCAACGCATTTTTTTTTTATTTGTGACAGGCTAGTGTTTGACCACTATCTCACCTAATGGTAAGTGACGATGTGATCGAAGCTGGTAAACACACTAGACCTGGAATACGCAGGCTCTCAAGGATAACTGCCGGAACACCGTATTTGGCTTGGCGGCAGACTTTCAACTTGATGGTGGTAAGCTACTTTGGTAGCAAGCCAGGCGAGCAACTCACAAAATGCTCTACCACCTCTCAAATGTCACCTGATTAGCACCACCCGGGGACCACGTGTAGGGAGTCAGACTTAAGGGGTATCCTCCTACGGACGTGGGTGACTCAGCCCCCAAAATCAAAATCAAAATCGTTTATCCACATGGGCCCCAAAGAGGCACTCATGAAAGTTAATGAATCTATTGCCAGATTCGGAAAATTACAAAAGCCCCAAAAGCCATGCCGGGTACAGCGTTCTTATAAAATATTCAGAAAACAATTGCGTTGACGATTACTAACTAACACCCACAACGGCTTATCTCTATCCTAACGTATCACCACAGATTAATTACCAGTTACTGCATCAGAATAGGCGCGTGATTAGAACACAATAAATTGTAATTTTATACAGAACCCACGCGTCGTTATTCTAGATGCGTCATAGTATATTCGATAAGAAGGCTTCCTTTGGGTCAAGGGCATTGATAACAATTGATGACCTTTGCTTCATTTGAAATATTGCAGATTTTATTAATATTGCGATGTGGATGTTTATGTACTGATCTAGATGTCTATTATACCTTTAATAATACATACGTGTTGAAAAAACGAATTACCGACTTCAATCGCAAATACCTTCGAAACTCTTCATCACATCTTGATCAAATAATGGAACCTACTAGCACGTATACCTTTCGAACAAAACAATTTTCCATATCGGTTAATAAATGACAAAATTATGAGGTACCATACTTAAAAAAAAGATACCGATGAATAGAGAACCTCCCCCTTTTTTAGAAGTCGGTTAAAATATGCATTTTGACGAATCAGTTGGCAAAGAGAGCAAGTTGTCCCCGAGAGTGAAAAAATGGCGATGTTGATTTTTTATAATTTTTCAAAACCTGTGATACTTCGAGTGTTAATGTGTAATAATGGTGGATTATTAAGCGTTAATACTTAGTTAACGTGTATAAGTGTAGGCAAATGATACTAAGTTGAAAAACGTGATTTTCGCCTTCGCTCCAAAACTCCAATAGGCGTTCTAGTAAAGTTTCAGGGCATGACTTAACTTACACTGGAATTTGACTCTTTTATTTGACTTTGACTGTGACTGGTGACTAGGACTTTTAAAATGAAATACACTTGAAATATATTATTACTTGACACTGGCTAAATGCATAAGATTGCGAAGCCAAAATTAAAAGAAAACCTTTAAACACTTTAAACGAGCAATTCTTGTATATTTTATATATATACGTATATATAATAATATGTGTCATCAGGATCTCGGAAACGGCTCCAACGATTTACATGAAATTTAGTAAGCAGGGGGTTTCGAGGGCGATAAATCGATCCAGCTAAGATGGAATAATGGATGGAAGGATAGAAGAATGAAATACTTAGAAAACGTCATTTACCATAAAAAAAACCGAGCAAAGCTCGGTCATCCGGGTACTAAGGTTCTATATATGCAGCTAAATTGTGTAAATGAAAATACCAATTTAGCAATTTTAGCTTCCACATTTATTGTGCGAACCGCAAAGGAATGGAACTCCTTGCCTGAGTCGGTGTTTTCCTATAAGTACATAGGGAGTTTACAAGTCGCGATTGAATCGGTATTTTCTAGGCAATCTTGCTTCATCGTCGACCACATCGTCACTTGCCATCAGGTGAGATAGTGGTCAAAAGCTTGCCTAATTTGAATAAAAAAAGTATAAACAGGGACTCAATTCTCTGTACGCCGTGGGTACCTTATTCGAAAATTGTTTCACACCTAAGGAAAAAGGTACCAGGCGATCAGAAACCAGTAAGAGGTTATATATTTGTAAATTTGCGAATCTGGCAATCACTAGTTGAGACAGTAGCCAAACATTTGCCAATCGTGAATAAAAAATAAGTGCAAGTTGCAACAAATTGCTGTGCCATCTGCAATTTCTTGCAGCAAAGGACCTTCGTATCTCCCCAATCGCTAAACCTTGAAGTTCCCACGAAAATGTTACCACAGATACATCCATTTACTTCATAACGATACCGGTGAAGATTTCATGCGCGAAAGTAATTCGATTACGCATATTGCCGGAGTCAAGAATGCAAGCTTACGCAACCCGCGCTCACTTGCACAAACTATTTGCACTCGTATATTGTGTAGCGGTTTACAGTGTACTTTATTTTTAATTTTGGCTTTGAATTCTTGTGCATTTAGCCAGTGTCAAGTAATAAATTAGGTATTTATTATTCAGGATTAATCAAAATACAGATTTAGCTAAACTACTAACCTAATACAAAAAGTCATTGGTCGGCAGTGTGCCCAAAATGCTGGCTGCGTTACCTCGTTGCACAGCGAGACTTAATTGCTGTGCAAAATACAAACCGGCATTTTGGTCACGTGTCGACTCTTTCAGTCTCCCAGCCAAATCTTTATAAATCTCAAGTGCACCTGCCCCCCGATTACCTATCTTTGTTGCAAACGGTTTCAATACTAAATTGACAAAACTCCTAAGAAATAAGGTTCATTTTTGCTTAATTTTAATTGAAACCGCGTGCAACAAAGATACGTAATAGGGGGGGTCTGGTCCCCATGGACCAAGATTTCCTACTAATAATATATTTCAAGTGTATTTCGTTTTAAAAGTCTTAGTCACAAGTCAAGTAAAAGAAAGAGGTCTAGTCATAGTCAAGTCATGCCCTAGTAAAGTGGTACACATTTTACTAGAACTTTTTAAGTTTTGGAGCGAAGACGAAAATCACGTTTTTCAACTTATATATGATTTGCCTACACTTATGCACGTTAACTAAGTATTAACGGTTAATAATCGACCGTTATTACACATTAACACTCGAAAATTACAGGTTTTGGAAAATTATACAAAATCAACAACGCCATTGTTTCACTTTCGCGGCAAAACTCTACTGACGTACTTGTATCATCCTAGAATTGTATTTTTTTTTTGGCTCCGCAATCTTCGTGCATTTAGCCAGTGTCAAGTGATGAATATATTTCAAGTAGGTGTAACTGACTATTTCACGCACCTATATTATAGTTCTAGTCATAATTAAAGTTACTCACAGTACATGCGTGATGTACAGTGCTAAGCCCTAATCGTCGAATCTTATCTTTCAAGGTCTGTCTTCATTCGAAAGACTAAATCAACATTAACAACGTAAGGTCGCGAGCCTATCGGTATTCTACTGTTTACATTTTGGAGAGTGTGCGCAGGAATTACATAATTTCATTCCTCCATGTCCTTTTTACCACCTAACAACAAGACAAACTGTCAAACGTCATCATTATATGGTTGACATACCTCCGGTTCGCTCGAAGCGTTTTGCTTCTTCGTTTGTCATCCGTACAGCGAGGGAGTGGTATTCATTGCCTGCGTCTGTTTCCTGAACGGTACAATCTGGGTGTCTTCAAGTCTAGAGTGAATAGGTATCTTCTAGGCAAGCATAATATATCTTCGGCCGCATCTTCACTTTCCATCAGGTGAGATAGTAGTCAAATGCTTGCCTATCTTTGATAAACGATCTATATATAAACGACCAACTACTACAATTACATATCAAGTACGTATATAATCGGTCCTAAACATTTGCCGAATCCATTCTTCTAGCTCCACTGCACAAAAGCACACTCAGTCATTAGTTAATAATAGATGGAAATCCCACTTAATTACTTGACCCGTAAAATTCCAGATCAATCTCTACTGCCGCAGTTTCCAGCTATGCAAATTCCCAGTGTTAAGAACAGGCTGCATGAAGTTCTGAGCACGATTGCCATCACAAGTGATTAAGAGTGTATACTGTAGTACTTTTAAAGTCGCGTTTAGCTGAGATACGATGATTACGCCAGGTTTTTGTATAATTCTCGATAATTTTGTCATGAAAATTTTGGTTAATAATCAAATTATATAATGTTTTCTTACTATTTCATTTATTTACGACATTAAGCTAAAGACAATTTCAATGTAAAATAAATAATAAACAAAAATATTTTTTATGAACGGCATAATTTTATACTACCAAATCAATCGATTAAAACGCATTATACACACACACAGACTGTCTAAATAGAGGAATGTTTACTCATTCTAGAGTCTAAAAAAATATAATAAAGTTACACATATATAGGACTAGTGGCTCTCTTAAACCTCGTGTATTTTCCGAAATGGCAAATATATATTTTTTAAGTTTCAACCCCCGTGTCCATTACGAAAAATTTCCAAACATTTTACCGTCAAAAAAAACCCATAGTTTTATCTAACCTGTTCAAAAAATTTAGCGAGAATCGTTTGAGAAATGCGACATGTAGAGGAAAACAACCAAACATCCGCCGGACATAAGAAATCATTTTTAGCCAAGCGGAAACGGAGATGCTTCGCTCGCGATGCTTGCTCCATCAATTTAGCATATCATTGCAAAAATCATAATTTTTAGGAAGCTTGCGCTTAAATCGTACCCATTCATCTTCAGCGAATCAAATCATGCGTCACTTAATACCAACTTAATTTACACCTACAACTTCAAATATAAACTCTGTGCTGTTTCAAATAAGGCTGTACAAAGTGTCAAATCAATTTGTCAAGCGCAACGTTGACGTCGAGTTGACAGGAGCGTGTTAAAGATGTATTGTAATGATTGTAAACGAAATTACCGACGTTCCGACGTACGTACATCTTCTCACAAGCGTTCGGATGCTTTGTTTATTCAATTAGTTGATAGAAACAATGTATTGTTTGGATATTTGTTTGTTTATGGGCTTGAAGAATTCTCTTCCTGACACGTCTGCTTCAGTGTTTTGTTGGTTGTTTTTGCTTTTTGTTTGTGCTAGTGGGCAGGCAATAATCGTTTTGTTATGTTCTGGCAATAATGTAGGGGGCAGTTTCGTCTTGATTAAAACAGTTTCTTCATATATCTTACAAATTTGAATCTTAAAACCTACTCTTCATCTTATAACATCGACGTATTGAACAGTCGGTTGGCTTAGTTGGGTGAGCATTCGCTTTTTAATCAGGGGTATCGGGTTCGATTCTCGGCAGGAACACAAGTTTTCTCCCCAAGAAAAAAATGTGTTTCTGGTTCTGGTTGCGATTGTGTGTGTGTAACGTTTCCGGCACCCACGACACAAGTCATTTAACTTAGTGTGGGGCTGTGAGTGTGAAAGCATGATCCGTGACCCTACCAGTCAAGTTTATGGTAACCATTAATTTAAGCTCAATAATCCGAGGTAGGCGGAAACCCCAATTTTCCTCACCCATAACATACCATACCATACCATTGACCATCTTAAGAGCAGGCTCCCTAAAAATTATGATATTCTGCAATGATATCATGAGCATAACTTATCCTATCAATACATTACAAAAACTCTTTAGTGCACTAAGATAATTTAAAAACCAAACATTATTGAAATCTATGTACAATGGGCGGATATATCGCTTAGAGCGATATCTTCCAGTTATATTTGGATGGAAAAAGAGAAAAAATTAAAAACGTAGGCTGGCTATTAATGTGTATATGTAATATATTATTTGTCTTCTGTTTTTTCACTTAGCCAGTTTAATATTTTAATTAGGGATATTCCGTAATTAATATTTACAGTAAGAAAACGAAGCATATTATCATTTAATTATATATGTATTTTTAATTTTTAGAGAATTCTACCGTAAACCTGGCCAAACCGTCATATTTTTGCTAAGCCAAACACGCTCCTATGAGCTATTGCATACTCGCTATAATCGCCTGTAATTAGAATATTATCGTATTTGGACCGAATTACTTTTACTTTTTTATGCTCGATAGGCAAGCATTAGACCACTATCTCACCTGATGGAAAGTGAAGATGCAGCCAAAGATTGTAGAATGCTTGTCCAGATACCTATTCACTGTTGAATACTTACTCCACTAAATGCGCCTCTATGTGCTACGGCAGCTCTATCATTGCCTTTGACTATTGTGCTCTAACCAGCGCAGCCTGTTTTTAAACGGAAACATAACCACATTACATGTCGTAAAATCAAAATTCCTCATTTCGCTCCACGTCTTTACCCTGGTTTTGGCTGGTTAACGCTTTGGTGTTAAGTCATTTTGAATTCGTTTTAAACGTTGGAGGAAACCCTTGAGCTATATGCTGGACTGGAGGCGACTCAGTCATATAGATTAGACATTTAGATTGATTTATTTTATTGCGTGGAAAATTAGTGACCCAATATCACGAAAGTTTATGTGGGTGTGATTAATATAATAATACCATTTGAAATAGGTATCTTTGTGGCTAGATGAATTATAATTAAATTTGACATGTGGACAAAACAAAATCTGAAACAAGAGATAGGCTACTTTTTATCCTGATTAACGCAGGCAATACCGGGGTGGCTCAGTTAGTATTGTATTATGTTCACTGAATCTAGACTAACGTTTTACGTACCAACAGGCGCTGTCATGTATCTGAACTAGCGGTAAATATTGCCTTTAATGATATTAGAAGTTTGGTGCTGCATACTTCCTTCTATACACAGCATAATTGAATGCTGTGTCCTGTACTACTAGCGCTTCTTGTTGCAAATTATAAAATAACTAATACGGTCAGTATATATGAACATAATTTTATTATACGCTACTATTAACGGGCCAATTCTAACATTTCCTAAAACTATACTAAAACTATTCCATCCGTGAGGACCTGTAATTGGCTTCGGCTGTTGGTCTTCCTTGTAAATAAATAAATATATACATAGTTACATACAGCAAAGACCTAACTTATCCACAAGCCATCGAGCTTATAGAATATCATGCTGGTGGCATTGCCTCTCTGAATTGCAAAATTAACCAATATTATGTTTTAACACGTGCCTCTAGTGGGGAAAGCAATTGCGTTAGTCCCTTTAGAGACTTTTATTCTCATTGAAACTAAGTGCTAAATCTCGAATAGAAAGCCCTCAAAAAGAAAGCCCTAATCATTTGTTCCGATCGATATTATAAAAAACAACTTTTCAAAGTTGTACCAGAGCTCCTTTTGTTGCAGTGAGCAACTGCTACCTCTAGCAACATAAATATAGCTCAGTAGTCTAAATTAATCGAATGATACGGTACCCAGCGCGAATGAATGACGTCAGAGGTGCGAAATGCCGGCCAGGAAGGCCATGAGACCCTTATCATTTTTTTGCCTGTCTAGGCCGCCTGACCATTGTGTCTGGTAATTTAGAATATTTGCTTAATTACTTGGAATTAATTTCGTGAGATCAAGAGGCAGTTGATACAATTGATGAAGGAACTATCTGGAAATAGAAAAGGTTATTTCTATCCGTTTATCAGCCCATGTAGATATGTATGTTTGTTCCTTTGTGGCGTTCTAGAGATCGAATCGTTGGCCGATATCGATGATTCTTACGTCAATCGATTTGACCTAATTTTACGAGTGCTACTACAGACATGACATTAATCAAAATTCAATATGGTGATAACTAGACGCCATTTTAAGTTGATTCATTTCATTTTTATTTTATTTATTCCAGAACAAAATTGTAGGTATGGGAAATGATTATATAAAAATTATTACATCAATTTTTTATAATTATTATATAAATTATTCCAGTTCAAAATTGTATGGAAAATTATTATATAATGATTAAATATATAATAATTATATATATAAATACAATTAAACTACACAAAAATTAGCTTATAACTAATTACAAGTATAAAATTAAAATTTTAATAATTATATTAAAATCAACAATTACGATTACATTTTAAATCAATAACGTATCTAATTGTATTTATTAAATATATCTAATTGTGCGAGCGAGAGAGAAGACAAAAGGAATAAACCCTCTTAACACACCTGACTCTCTAGATCTTATAGTTTCACATTCCGTAACTCGATAGGTAACAAATTGCAGATTGGCTTTGCTTATTAATTACGACAAATAATTAGGATTTGTGCGCTATGCGTAGAATCTTGGGTGTGACTTGGCGATGGGGCAATGTAGGCAACTTTTAGTTACAGGTAGAGTTTTGCATCTCAATGTTCTTTTGATAATATGTATGATCGAGGTTCAATGTTGTCTGTTTGTTTTCAACCGACTTCAAGATAGATAGATAAATTCTTTATTTAACACCATATTTGTGGTAAAACACAATAGAAAATAATGACTTACAAAATAAGTGTAACAATAGGCGGTCTTATCGCTAAAAGCGATCTCTTCCAGGCAACCTTTGGATGGAGAGGAATTACGCAACAAAGTTGGACGTCGCGTCGGTGTTTTAACATAACAAAATTTAGAAAGGTGCAAGATTTGAAAAAATATTAATTATAATATACCTATTTAATTATAAATAATGATAAATAACATTATGATAAATACATATTATTACACATAATAATATAATACGTAAACTACATAATATAAGTACATAAACGAGGTTCTCAATTCGACTGTATGTTTTTTTATGTATGTTACGCGTTATCTCCGCCAATTGTGAACCGATTTTGATGTTTTTCTTTTATAATAAAAAAAAAAAATACTTCAGAGGTCCCATTTACATTTTATCGTAATCGGTCAATCCAAAACCGAAATCGATGAAGTCGGTTTTTAAGCTTTGCTTGCGTTTCAATTATTAACAAAGTCCAAACTAATAAATAGCCAATTTTTTCATGCGAGAAATATTATTCTCTTTCAAAAAATACAGATTCTCCCCCTCACTACATTCGACGACTTGTGCCATGGTTGGCGGAATTATTTACATCACAATCACACCTGGAACCAGAAACACAAAATCTTTAATATATACTTCTTCTGTACATGTGTATATGCCTGAACTCCTCCGAAACGGCTGGACCGATTTTGACGATTTTTTGTGTGTTCACGTAGATTTAAGAATGGTTGAGATTCAAGCAAATTAAACATAAATTCACGAAAAAAATATGCAAAAACAATCATTTTCTCATGGACCTACGTAACTCGGATTTGGTAGAGTACTAGGCAGACATAAACATGAAGGAGGTAATAATCAGTCAATAAGTTTATAGTATGGTGTTAAAGTACAAGCTTACCATAAACGTAAAAGAGGTAGAACGCTTTTTTTATTTACGTGGCACTGCGACCCACTAGTTATCATACTAATATTATAAATCTGAAAGTTTGTGTGTAAATGTGTAAGTGTGTAAGTATGTTTGTTCCCTCTCCCTGCTCTAACGGCTGAACGGATCTGGATGAAATTTGGAATGAACAAAGATTATACCTAGAATTAACACATAGGCTACTTTTTAACTTGATCATAGCGGGCGAAGCCGCGGGGCATGGCTTGTATATAATGTTATGTATGGACTACGGAAAATATTTAATTTCTTACACGGGCAAAGTAGTGGGTCTTAGCTAGTACAATTTAAAGATGTTTAAAATGGATTTGTATATTGAATTGCGTATTTTCTAGGATGCGGTCAGTGATGTGATCATGCTGTCATACAAGTAGTGGTCGAACGGTAAGTCGCGCGTTTTACGATGAAGTTAGGTAGGTTGTGCTCATTTATAAGTACCTAGGCGAGTACCGAGTTAAGCTGAGCGGTAGCATATGCGACTTTAAATCATAAACATCAATACAATACAATACAAAAACTCTTTATTGACACCAAAAGATAAATGCAACTTACAGAGAAACTTATAAAGATAGGTACAATGGGCGGTCTTATCGCTAAGAGCGATCTCTTCCAGACAACCTTTGGATGGAAATATAAACGAAAAGACAATGTAGGGATGGTGGTGCGATAAAATGAATGAAATAGATTTAAAAATAATAGAAATACATTGTTTAAACTACATAAACAATACGTACCAATAATAATATCAGAATATACTTACATATAATAAATAAATATTTACATATAAGTACCTATAATATATATTATTTAACATATATAATTCACACACATATTATAGTAGCGTTTACAGATTGGAAAAATAAAAATTTTTGACTTGAGATTTAAATGACTCTTGAGTTTGCGCGCGTTTGACATTCACAGGCAGAGCATTCCAAAGCCGCACGGCTTCTATGGTAAAAGAAGAATCAAAGAAGCTTCTTTCGGATCCCGGATAGTGGACTGAGTTTCGGATAGTTAAGTTTCGCAATCACAGCCACACACGACGACTTGTGTGGTGAAAATATATACAACACACACAATCACACCGTGAACCAGAAACACAAATTTGCTTTGGAAAGAACTTGTGTTTCCACCGGGAATCAAACCTGATACCCGCTGGCTCCGGACGGCAACCAATTAAACCAACGGGTAGTTTGTACCTCACGTTAACATTCAAGTCATCGGCTGTTTTTTTCCTTTTTTGTATAAGCATTCGTTTCGCCTGATGGTAATTTAAAGCATAGGGAATTTCTAAAGGGGATTTTGCCACAAACCCATTTAAGCAAAGTTTTTTTTTCTATAATAGTACGATGCATGCGGTGATATTTATAATGTACGTCATCACATATTATAAATCTGAAAGTATGTGTGTAAATGTGTAAGTGAGTTCGTTTTGTCTTCACGCCGTAGCGGCTGAACAGATTTGGATGGAATTTGGAATGTACATAATTTATACCTAGGATTAGCACATGGGCTATTTTATAACAAATTTTAATGATTAATTTGACTCTAATTTGTTTTAGATTCGAATTATTGTTTATTAACAATCAATATTATTTTTTAATTTTCTACGAGTGTCTGTACTCTAAAGTATTCTATATTATCACTGTACTTAAATACCACTGTAACCGGCTGTAGTTTTGCCAATCAGTTGGTAGATTAACTTTAATGAGTGCCTCTTTGGGGCCCATATGAATTATTATTACAAAATCGTTACATTCAAATTTGATTTGATTGATCACAATCTGACTTGATGGAAAGCGATGATGCAGACGAAGATGAAGCACGTGTGAAAGCGTTTCAGTGTTTTATTATTTACATTTGTTCCTGTAAATTCATAAAATTTTCTTTGACGGAAAATTCCTTTCTCAACTGTGCTTTTTATATAGATACTAGTGATTCGCCCCGGCTTCACCCGAGTGCAACTCTTGCAGCGCCATCTGCCGGGCTGATTTGTGAATCTAAACCATCCAGGGCGTCACTCAAACGCATACAAAAAAAATCATTCAAATCGGTCCAGCCGTTTAGGAGGAGCTCAGTGACATACACACGTACAGTAAAATTATATATACATAAAAAGAAGAAGATATCTTATCTACGTACTCAGTGCTTTGACTTGGGAACTGTCAAAATGATTATTTCTTAACGAAAAACATGCACCTGCCGACCTCGCGGTTTTTACAAAAATGTTTGAGTGTTTTTTTATCGTGAAGATAAAATACACGTATCCTTATTTTTGACGGAACTTTTTGTTACATTTGTGAGTACTTTAAGAAGCCAAGTTGAAGACTTCTTTAAAAAAAAAATAGCAGCGTCACCACTTCAGTAACCATTAAACATTGTATGTAAGTATGTACTACCCTTGCCCTTACACTTACTTGACTTGCTTTATAAAGTTAATAATTAAACGCAAGCAAAGCTAAAAAAACCGACTTCACCGCTTTATCTTCGGAACTTTGATCAGATTAGATGTACTAAACACGCATTATTGAAGATATTTCAAGAACTACTGATCAGATCTTGATCAAATTTAAATGGGATCAATTGGAAAGCAACAACTTAAAAAAATACAAAATCGGTTCAAAAATCAAAATCAAAATCGTTTATTCACATGGGCCCCAAAGAGGCACTCATGAAAGTTAATGAATCTATTGCCAGATTCGGAAAATTACAGCCATCTCGAGAAGAACCGTGGAACGAAGACAAGGTAACACACATAAATAAAATAATCGACTTGAGTACATCCTCCTTTTTTGTGAAGTCGGTAGAAAAGTAGCGTATGTACATTAGGTATGAGCTAAGTAAATTCCAAATTTCATCAAAATCCGTTCAGATGTTATTGGATAGATAGGAAGAGTAAGAACGTAAAATGTATCACATTTTTATTAAAGAGAGCCAATCTTTTGACCACTTTCTCACCTAATGGTAAGTGACGATATGGTCGACGATGGAGCAAGCTTGCCTAAATATATCACTGAAGTCGGGATCGTTGGGTTTATCATACATAGTTGCAGAAAGAACATAATTTATAATATTGGATGGTTTTACACGTAGGATTAACACAGGCTACTTTTTTTTTTTTTTTTTTTTTTTTTTTTTACTTGTGGGCTCCCCCATAAGCGCAGAGAACCTCCACGTGGTGCCCCTGGAAACTGTCTGAACCCGGTAACGCAGGTGTTCAGACAGGCTAATACTCTGCCTCACAGTTGTAACGTGCGGTCACTGTGAACTGGGACAGGATGTCGAAATCGCGGGATTCGTCGGGGAGGTTCATAAAAGGCCCTTTTCAGGGCCCCTCCTCCGACCTCTCTACGGACCTCTTAGAGGCTACCGTAGACAGAAAAGGCCCTTCTCAGGGCCACTCCTACCCTTCAGCGGACCTCTCAGAGGCTTCAATGGAGGGTGCGGGAGTGTCTTCGGAATTGTCCGAAGTAGATGGAGGTGAGGGCAGTTGCCGAAAGCGGCCGTCTTCTTCGTGCTTCGTGCCCGGGCATTTTGACTCGGACACGGAGACCGAAGGGACGTTGGCTGCAAAAGTTCATACTGCCAAGAGAGGGGGAAAGAGGACCACCAAAGCGGGGCCTTCCAGGAAGGACTTCATCAGAAGTTCTCCAACGTTGTCGGACGGGGAGCTGGAGGAGCTCTTGCGAGCCAGACGGTTCAAGAGGGGGCCAGCTGCTGCCGTAGTTGGCTTTTCGGCCGGTACGGAAAGCGAGTCAGATGCTGGTGCGGATAACAATGACATCAGCACGCTGAACGCTCAGGATCTGAAGGCTCATGCGGCCGAAAATCTAGCCTGCATTTTAGAGGTGGCCAAGAAATCAGGAAATCTCAAAGGCGAGTACGTGGGTCGCCTGAAAAGGTCAGCATCAACTTTGAGGGAAGTGGTTGATGCCCTCGCTAGTAGGAGCGAGGCAGAGGAGACAAGGCGGCTAAGGGCGGAAAACTCTCGCCTTCGCCTCGAGGTCGAGTCGCGTAAGGCAGAAGTAAAGGCTCTGCGTCGCGGCTTCACTGAAGCCAAGTCGGAAGCTGCTGCGGCTGCCACTGCAGCAGCTGTTGCTGAGAGGCAGGCACCTTCCGCACTTCAAATGGGTGCCGAAATAATAGAGGAGTTGAAGCGGTCCCTAACTATTACGTTCGGGCAAATGCTGGATGCCCGACTTGCGGTGGTGGAGGACCGGCTTCTGCCTGCCCCGAAGCTCCGTCCACCCCTGAAAGTGGACGCAAAAACCACTAAGAAGGCAGTGGCAGCCATGGCGCCACCCAAGCCGGCCCCTGAGCCAGCCCGCAAAGTAAATAAGCGCGTTGTTCCGGCGTTTAAGACTGCCGTCACCTCTTCAGAGGTATCGACAGTGGGTCCTTCTACCTCTAGAGATGTCCACTCCGCTGTCCCTCAGGCAGAAGCATGGACTACGGTGGTGAAGAGAAACAAGGGAAAGGGGAAGGGAAAGTCCTCTCTTCCTCATTCTGCACTTGCGGTTGCCCCCACGGCTCGTGCTCCCACCGCGAAGGCAAAGCCGGCAGCCCCAGCTGCCACAAAAACTAAAACGGTGCTGAGGCCTCCAAAGTCCGCGGCCGTGGTGATGTCCCTCCTGCCCGAGGCCGTGGAGAAAGGGGTCACGTACGGCGCCATTATGGACGTGGCACAAGAAAAAATCGATCTTCAGGAGCTGGGGATCGACCGGCTCTGCTTCCGCCAGACGGCCACGGGAGCCAGGATGTTGGAGATACCTGGCTCCCAAAATATCGAGAAGGCTGACAAGCTCGCGGAGAAACTCCGCGATGTCCTGTCTGAAGTGGCCAATATTGCCAGGCCCGTTAAAACCGCTGACCTGCGGATTACGGGTCTGGATGATGGGGCCACGAAAGAAAAAGTGGCTGCGGCGGTCGCTAAAGCGGGCGGCTGCGACGTCCGTCTGGTGAAGGCGGGAGAGATTCGTCCCGGCATTAGTGGCGTCGGCTCCACCCTCGTATCTTGCCCGATTTCAGCAGCGAAAATGCTGCTGGAAAAGGGCAGGCTCCTAGTAGGGTGGAGCTCAGTGCGCGTGGTGGCACTGGCGGCTCGTCCCATGCGATGCTTCAGGTGCATGGGGTTGGGTCATACGCGCACTCAGTGTCCCGCGTCTTCTGACAGGGGAGATCTGTGTTTCCGATGTGGAGGCACAGGTCATCGTGCGGCTAACTGCGGCAAGGCAGAGCCGCGCTGCGCGATATGTGCGGAGTCGGGGCGGCCTGCCGGCCATGTGATGGGTGCACGTAATTGCGCCCCCCCGAAGATGAAGGGAAAGCCCCCGGCCGCTAGGACCACGGCCCTCCCTGCGGCAACTAGTCAGGACGCCCCTGAGGTTGTACCCCAGTCGGCGTGCGAGGAGGTTGTGATGTCTGACTAATGGATCTGGTTCGGCATCACAACTTCCTCCAGACTAATCTTAACCACTGCGCCAGGGCCCAAGACCTGCTAATGCAGAGCCTGGCGCAGTGGCAAATAGACGTAGCGGTTGCGGCGGAGCCGTATTATGTTCCCTCCAATTCCTGCTGGGTTGGGGACCTGGACGGCTCCGTTGCCTTAGTAAGACGGGTGGGTGGCAGTCCGCCACTCTCAGTCGAAGAGAGGGGTTCAGGGTACGTGGTGGGTACGTGGGGAGAGTACGCTATCGTTGGTACATATTTCTCCCCTAATAAAACTGTCGCGGAGCTGGAGGCCTTCCTAGGTCTCCTGGCCGCGGCGGTAAGAAGGCAAGTGCCGCGTCAGGTGCTCCTCTTGGGGGACCTTAACGCCAAGGCCCGGGATTGGGGCAATCCCTCCACTGACTCTCGTGGTGTGATTGTCAGGGAGTGGACGGTTGCCTCAGGACTGACCCTGCTAAATAGAGGGTCGGTCCACACGTGCGTGCGGTGGAACGGAGGGTCCGTGGTGGACGTATCGTTCGCCACCCCGTCTGTCGCAGCACGTGTCCGGGCCTGGAGGGTCATGTCGGAGGTGGAGACTCTCTCGGACCACAAATATATAAGGTTCGAGATCTCTACTTCCGACAGCCAGGGTGGATCCCAGATTACGGTGCGGGCGGATTTCCCGCGCTGGACGATTAGTCGCCTTGACGTCGAACTGGCGAAAGAGGCGGCGATCGTCCAGTCGTGGCTTGCCGTCCACACACACCCGGATGTGGACGTCGCGGCGGGCCGATTCCGCGAAGCGGTGACGGCCGTCTGCGACACAGCTATGCCGAGGTCCCGGCACCGCCCAGATCACCGGGAGGTTTATTGGTGGAGTTCGGAGATCGCTGATCTTCGAACAGTCTGTTCAGGGGCGCGGCGGCCCTATACCCGCTGCAGGAAGCGGCGTCGGGGCCGAACCGACGAACAGATGTCTGAGGAGGAGCTGGCTGTTGAGCTCCGGCTTTATGGCGTGTACCGCGAAGCCAAGCGGAAGCTGCAGCTGGCCATCGGCCGGGCCAAATCCCAGGCCTGGAACGAAGCCCTGGAGGAGCTAGATAGGGACCCTTGGGGGCGTCCGTACAGGGCTGCCCGGAAAAAGTTCCGGGGCCGGACGCCCCCAATTGCACAGTCCCTAGAACCAGACCTTCTGAGCAGGGTGCTGGGTGGGCTCTTCCCTGGAAGCAGCCCTCACCACGTACCCTCGATGATCGCGCCATCCCTCCCGGAGGAGTTGGAACCCGCATCTATCCCGCCCTTGTCAGAGGCGGAGATGGAGATTGCGGTCGACCGCTTGCGGGGGAAAAGGACGGCGCCAGGTCCAGACGGGATTCCAGGGCGGGTCCTGGGGATTGCCCTGTGGAAGATGGGCGACCGGCTTCGGGAACTGTTCGATGAATGCCTCACATCAGGACGGTTCCCGAAGCTGTGGAAAGATGGCCAATTGTGCTTGCTCCGGAAGGAGGGTCGACCTGCTGACTCGCCTTCTGGATACAGGCCCATAGTCTTGCTGGATGATACGGGTAAGCTGCTGGAGAGAATCGTGGCTACCCGTGTCATCAGGCACCTAGAGGGTACTGGGCCTGGATTGTCCGAGGCCCAGTACGGGTTCAGAGTGGGGCGGTCTACGTTAGACGCCCTGCTCTGGCTTAAGAGATGGACGCAGGATGCGGTCAGCGAAGGGGAAAAGGCGTTGGCTGTCTCGCTTGATATAGCCAACGCCTTCAACAGCCTCCCGCACGGAGCAATACAGGAGGCGCTCCGCTTTCATGGAGTGCCACTGTATCTGCGGAGGCTGTTGGCTGACTACCTCCAGGACCGCGAAGTTCTGGTGGTAGGACGTGATGGCTTGAGGCGCCATCGCGTCTCCTGCGGAGTTCCTCAGGGGTCGGTGCTGGGTCCACTCCTGTGGAACATAGGTTACGACTGGGTGCTTCGTGGCACGCTTCCCGCAAACACGCGGGTCGCGTGCTACGCAGATGATACCCTTGTCGTAGCCAAGGGGAGGGACCTCAGGGAGGCGGTGCGGTTGGCAGCGGTAGGCACAAATATTGTTGTTGACCGCATACGTGCCCTAGGGCTGAAGGTCGCCCTTTCCAAGACCGAGGCCCTATTGTTCCATGGGCCTCGGGGAGGACCCCCTCCAGGAACGCGGATCGATCTGGATGGGGTCTCGGTTCGGGTGGGGACCCAGATGAAGTATCTGGGTCTCATCCTGGACGGAAGGTGGGCTTTCGGGGCCCACTTTTCCCAGCTTGCCCCGAGAGTCGTGGGGGCTGCGGCTGCCTTGGGAAGGCTGCTGCCCAACGTGGGTGGCCCAAACGCAACCTGCCGTCGGCTTTACTCCGGAGTAATCCGGAGTATGGCTCTGTACGGGGCACCGGTATGGGTGGACGCCCTCAACCGCGGCAACAAGACTCTGCTGCGACGTCCGCAGCGGGTCATTGCGACGAGGGCGATACGCGGGTACCGGACAGTGTCCTGGACGGCGGCGTGCGTACTTGCGGGTGATCCCCCCTGGGAGCTCCAAGCGGAGATCCTCGCCGAAGTTTACCACTTCGTGGCGGCGAGGAGAGCTCGAGGAGACTCCCCAGCGTGGGAAGAGGCCACCCGCATGCGGTGGCAGGCGCGGGCTGCCCTGTTACGGCGGTGGACGGAGGACCTGGCTCCACCAGTCCCTGGGCAGTGGACGGTGGAGGCCATCCGCCCGGTCCTTCGGAGGTGGGTGAGGCGACGGTTTGGGTCGCTGACCTTCCGATTGGTGCAGGTGCTTTCCGGACACGGATGTTTCGGAAAGTACCTGCACCAAATCGCGAGACGGGAGCCGACCCCGGTCTGCCATGAATGTGGGGCGCCTGAGGATACGGCGCTCCACACGCTGGGGGTGTGTGCCGCATGGGGCCCACAGCGGCACACGCTTACGGCGTTTATAGGCGGAGATCTCTCCCTGCCGAGCGTGGTAGACGCCATGCTCGGCAGCGAGAGATCGTGGCAGGCGGTGGTCTCCTTCTGCGAAGCGGTGATGAAGCAGAAGGAGGCCGCGGAGCGGGCCAGAGAGGTCGATCCTCAATCTGACCCGCTCCGGCGCAGACGAACAGGAGGGAGAAGGAGGCAGTTCGCCCGCCTCCTCTCTCCTCCTTTGTAGTGGGGTCACTAGTGGAGGGCCAGGGGGCTCTCCACCGGCTTGCACGGCCCCACATGTCTGGGGGGTGGCTTTAGTGAGCAAGGTCACCCCCTCCATGGGTGCAGTGGCCCGAATCGTATCCGGGCCTACCGCCGGGGCAAGATAGTGACTACTAGCGTGACCCTATCTTGCCCCACCTCGGCGAGGGACTGCTCACGGGGGGGTTTTTAGTGGGTTCGAGCCCCACATTCCCCTTTCCTTCACCCCTGAGAAGGAAAGGAAGTGCTAGGCATTTTCCCCCCCAAAAAAAAAAAAAAAAAAAGGCTACTTTTTACTTGATAAACAAGGGCGAAGACGCGGGGCACGGCTAGTTATTTAATAAGCTGTGTCAATTTTGGCCATAAACTTTTTTTAAATTTAATTTTGGCTTCGCAAACTTGTGCATTTAGCCAGTGTCAAGTAATTATTTAATATTTCAAGTGTATTCCATATTAAAAGTACTAGTCACAAGTCAAAGTCAAGTAAAACTAGTCAAGGTCTAATCTTAGTCAAGTCATACCCTAGTAAAGTGGGTTTATTAGCTTCTGTAGTATAGAAACGTAGATTTTCCCAAATCGGAACACAGAGCCGGCCGCAGGACGGACGCGGGCCACTTCGGGGCGAGGGGCTACTTTTCTCTCCATTAATTACCTTCCGTCGGGCCGTAGAAAGCCGACCCCGGGTACCCCGGGTCACTTACGATGTAGATAGTGACAACTGTAATGCTTCTACGAAATATGTTAGCTTTTTAATTAGGCGGCGTGTGCCGTTGACAAGACTCACTGGAGGTGAAATGTGTGAGTACAAAGGTACTTTGTCTTTGTTGAAGCTGTTTTTAAAATACATACATAATTATGTAACAGTTATTATAAGGAATTAATCTAATACCTTTAAACGATCAATTCTTGTTTATATGTATATGTATATATATATATATATATATATATATATATATATATATATATATATATATATATATAATGTGAATCTCGGAAACGGCTCCAACGATTTTCATGAAAGTTACAGTCATTAGGGGTTTTTCGGCCCAAGGAATCGATTTATCAACGTTCCAGGTCTGAGTAATGCTCGGTTCCCAAACTGCATTTGAAAAACCGGGTTTAAGAAAATATCAGCGCCATCTATTACTAAAAAACTGTTTCTACTCGACACTAGATGGAGCTTTCTGAGGCTACAAATTCAAACACATTCTACCAAAAACAAAAAACCGAGCAAAGCTCGGTCATCCGGATATTATATATATAATGTGAATCTCGGAAACGGCTCCAACGATTTTCATTAAATTTAGTATGCAGAGGGTATCGAGGGCGATAAATCGATCTAGCAAGGTTTCATTTTTAGAAAACGACATTTACCAAAAAAACCGAGCAAAGCTCGGTCATCCGGGTACTATACTTTTATTTTCAACTGACTTCAAAAAGGGAGGTTTTTTATTTGTATGTATTAAAAAGGAGGTTCTCAATTAGACTGTTTTTTTTTGTATGTATGTTACGCGATAATTCCGCCAATTATGAATCGATTTTGGTGATTAATTTTTGTTTGGTAGATTATACTTCAGAGGGGATCCCATATACATTTTACAGAAATCGATCCAGCTATAACCGAAATATAAGCGGTGAAGTCGGTTTTTTAAGCTTTGCTTGCGTTTCAATGATAGCGATTTAACTGACACCGACATTTTAACAAGTTACATCATGTTTTACACTCACAAACCCACACTGTAATGTACTTTAATATTTTAATGTTCGAAAACTTTATCACCCGGTCAAACCTAACATAGGTTTTAAGATAATATTTACCTAATACGCAAAGAACTAATTTAGTCAATAAGTTCTTAATTTAGCTAAGTTCGATTACTTGGTGATTAGTGGTGGGTGCCGGAAACATTTACATCACAAACAATCACAACCAAAACCAGTAACACAAATTTCCCTTGGAGACAAAACTTGTGTTCCCGTCGGGAATCGAACCCGATACCCCTGCTTAGAGACGAACGCGCACCTAACTAAGCCAACTGGCAGTTCATATTAAGAAATATCCATTAAATTCACCCAATTAACATATTATAAGTACTTTTAAATAATAAATTCGATGCAACTATCGTTTATTATTAGAAATATTATTGAATAAATTTATTATGATAATAATTTGGTGCGCTACCTATTTATAAGCGTGTATTAAAATCAGATAAACTCTGATAATAATTAATATAAAGAAACGTATTTAAAATTCTTAAATAGTTAACATTAAAAAATGTGTATCAAATGCAGCTCCATAATTCTATCGCATCTTAAAATCGAGAGACACGAGACCATCGGAGCAACCTGTTTACAACGAAAGTTCAATAGAAAATAGTCCATCCACCAATAACCTTAAAGTTGCATTTCATTTCTTTTTCAAACTCCCCATCTTTTATGTAAACAGTTGTTAATTTATCAGTAGACGTTATTACAGATTTTTCTTGATAAATGTGATAGAAACCAATTTGCTTCGACATCAGTTTTTCTGATATAAGTATGCTTGGTAAGTTGTTTAACTTAATCGTGCATCATCTTTTAGATTAAGTTTTGTACATATTTATATGTAATTATAGTTTTTTTATTTTTTTTTTATTTAGTTTTTAATTTAATCCTACTAATATTATAAATCCGAAAGTTTGTGTGTAAGTGTGTAAGTATGTTTGTTCCCTCTTCACGCTTTAACGGCTGAACGGATTTGGAATTTGGAATGTACATAGATTATAGGTACCTAGGATTAACACAGGCTACTTTTTAACTTGATAATAGCGGGCGAAGCCGCGCGGCACGGCTAGTGTAATATATGTTGTTGATAATACTAGGAATTAAATTATTTTACTAAAATAAAAATTAACGTGCATGATGCAATTGTTAAGTTATTATCCTAATTAACATAAGATAAGGGCACTTAGAGCTTTGCGGTAGTGAAAGGTATTTGATGAAACTTGTGGGTTGATTTGCATTACGCTTCGTATCTAAGTTCATCTTTAGATTCACTTTGCACTTGCGACACTGCATTTATAAACTGCAGTACCACAGATCACTTAATAGTTTATTTTATTATTTTTTTTTTTCATCTTTCTAAATCTATGGGCCAATTGCCTATATTTCCTAAAACTAAACTAAACCTATGTAAAGCAAAGTACTAAGATAATAATTAATAGTTAATAGTTGTAGTACCTATACATGATAAACATAAACATTTTCATACTCACAGCCCCATACTTTGATGACTTGTGTTGTGGGTGCCGGAAACAACACAGAACACAAATTTCCCATGGGCAGAAAGCTTTTTACCGGGAATCGAACCCGATATGATTTGGGTCTATTTTGTATTTTATTCTTTACTAGCCGTGCCCCGCAGCTTCGCCCGCTATTATCAAGTTGAAAGTAGCCTATGTGTGAATCTTAGGTATAAGCTATGTTAATTCTAATTGTACATTCCAAACTTCATCCAAATCCGTTCAGCCTTAGCATATGTGTGTTACTTTCGTTTTGGAGATCTTTGGGAGAGGCCTTCATCAAGCAGTATACTTCTTGCGGCTGAGGTCATGATGATGATATGTGTATTACGATATGTACCTTTGTGATTCTCTGTCCCCAGCACTAGGTCTCCTAAGAGTTTGTATAGCTGGGTTTCAGCGAATCTCTCCGTTAACACATAATATATATATATATATATATATTTATTTTACTAAATCCACAGCTCTTAATTAACATAGTTTATAATTTACGATATCTTCTACAGCCAAAAACGGATTTACATTATATATTTAAAATTAGCTTATTGTTAGCTATATAACATAATAACAATATTTTACTATAATCAACTGTCAATATAGTAAAGTTGTTGTTGTTGTTGTTGTAAGCATTGCTATGATCGTTTATTCATCCCGGACGTGCAATGTGTTAGAAGTACTTAGCCGATAAAAACTGAGTCAATCTAAATATATCATATGATAACTTTACATAATAATAATTAAACGCAAGCAAAGCTTAAAAACACCGACTTCACTACTTATATTTTGGCTTGACAGATTTCGATAAAATTTATATGGGATCACTCCTGAAGTATAATCTACGAAACAACAAATAAATCATCAAAATGGATTCTATAGTTGGCGGAGATATCGCGTAACATACATACAAAAAAAACATACTTTCGAATTGAGCACCTCCTTTTTTGAAGAATACTTTTTATTTTTTGCCGCAATCGCAATATCATGCCTACTTTGTAATTTCAAATTAAAAACCAACCAATTTGATTATCTTTTTTTAAAGCATTCTCTCACAGGCCCACACTAAGATCAAAGACTTGCATCGTGGTTGCCTAAAACATTTTAAACTGCCCGTTGGCTTAGTTGGGTGGCGTTCGCCTTCCAAGCAGGGGTATCGGGTTCGATTCCCGGCGAGAACACAAAGTTTTCTTCCCATGGAAAATTTGTGTTTCTAGTTCTGGTTGTGATTGTGTGTGTGATGTGAATTTTTCCGGCACCCACGACACAAGTCATCGAACTTAGTGTGGGGCTGTGAGTGTGAATGCGTTTATGTTTATGTTTATTTTAATCAA
Source organism: Lomographa bimaculata (assembly GCA_948107665.1). Classification (NCBI taxonomy): domain Eukaryota; kingdom Metazoa; phylum Arthropoda; class Insecta; order Lepidoptera; family Geometridae; genus Lomographa; species Lomographa bimaculata. The sequence continues at coordinate 5,642,509 of OX403604.1, read as the reverse complement.
ACACACAATCACATTCAGAACGAGAAGCACAAATATCCCAAGAGATTTTTTTTTTTTTTGCCAGGAATCAAACCCAGGACCCACGCCACAAAAAGCTAAGATTTGCCCAGTACGCAAACTAGGTCACTTGACCACTAACAGCATCTCAAACATTCTGCATCGTATTAACCTATAATAATTAATTATATAGCATATATATATCTAAGTAGCAACAGAAATGTATTTATTACTCTTAAGATATCAACATATCTATTTCCATTTAAACCAAATCCAATTTAGGGTAATATATTACAGGGCCGGAACGAGGAATGCTACAAATCGACCGATATATAACATATAAGTAATATATAAGTCATTTAAATGTGATATAACAGCGTTTATGAGTTCGTGTTGTTATATGAGATATATTTTAGTGTTTGTGACGAATCGGACGGTCGTTAGCGCTCTCTGCGGTTTGATGCAAGAACAGTGCCTTTGATATGGATCGGCGAGTACGGTGGGGTTTATTAAAAAATAACTTCTGAGAAGAATTATACCCTTCATTAAATGTTAATCATATAACCACAAAGTTCAAACTAATATTGTAAATCTGAAAGTTTGCGAGTAAGTGTGTAAGTATGTTTTTTTTCTCAAATACTAATTTATTCAAAATCATTAGTTTACCCGTCATTGTACAGTCTAGAATGAGATATTTCTTAATTAAAAATAGAGAGAAAAATAAAAAATATCAAAAAAAACAATTACATAATAAAAAAATATATGTGACACGCAAGCAAAGCTAAAAAAACCGACTTCATCGCTTAAATTTCGGTTTTGGTTAGACCGATTTCGATAAAATTTATATGGGGCCACCTCTGAAGTATAATCTACCAAACAAAAAAAAACTTTAATATCGATTTATTATGGGCGGAGAAATAGCTGACATACACACCAAAAAAACACATACAGTCGAATTGATAACCTCCTTTTTTGAAGTCTCTACAATTGTAGTAGGACTGAACTCTATAATAGTAGTAGACTATAATTTATTTATTCGTTTATATTTATGTTATCAAGTTCTAGTTTTATAATATAAATATTTTAGTTATAAAGAGGTTAAAGATGGTTAAGACGATCTTTAATGTTCGGCAAAGTTCCCAAAATATTAAAACTGTAAAAATATATAATAATGTAAATTGTATTGAACTGTAATTTTTTTTTCCTTAGTTTTGGCTTCGCAATCTTGTGCATTTAGCCAGTGTCAAGTGATAATATATTTCAAGTGTATTTCATATTATAGGTCCTAGTCACAAGTCACAGTCAAAGTCAAGTAAAAGAGTCAAGGTCCAGTCGTAGTCAAGTCATGCCCTAGTAAAGTGGTAGAAACTTTACTAGAACTTCTATTGTAGTTTTAGAGCGAAGGTGAAAATCACGTTTTTCAACTTTGTATGATTTGCCTACACTTATGCACGATCACAAGTATTAACGGTTAATAATCCACCATTATTACACATTAACACTCGAAGAATCACAGGTTTTGGAAAATTTTACAAAATCAACAACGCCATTTTTTCACTTTCGCGGCAAAACTCCATGAATTGTAATTAAGGTAACCTCTTTTGATATCGTTGAAGAACACAACATCTCTAGAGAATCAAAATCATCAAGTGTGTCTATTATTTAGATTCCAATTTCAAATTCAAAAATCGATCTGTGTGCGCGTTCGGTATTGGTCACGGCATAATTCTCCAGTTCGCGTGCGCACCACACAGACAGTCGTAAAGACACGCGTTTTAACTATTAATAATAAAAATGCCTAATTGGAGCTTGTGCTACATATATCTATGATTGAAATGTTACTAGCTTATTGTTAAGTCGGATTGAGAATTAGGTGTTTTAGGAGGTGTTCCGTACAACAAATATTAGTGAGCTCTACGAGATGATAGCTCGCATATATCGTAAATGTATGTCCGCCATTTTGAAAACTTACCGAAAATAGAAACAACGAATTTTTTTTTTTAATTATTTATAGGTAAACTTTTGACCACTATCTCAGGAAAGCGACGATGCGGTCGACGATGGAGCAAGCTTGCCTAGAAAATACCTATTCACTGGTGACTTGAAGACTCCCATATTGTACTCGTCAGTAAACACCGACTCAGGCAAGGAGTTCCATTCCTTTGCTGTTCGAACAATGAATGTTGAAGCATAACGATTTGTCCGCATTTGTGGAATGTCTACCATACATGAACTGACTTGTGCTTGATACAAGTTGAGCAACCGGTGTGAAGTACCGTCTCACTTTTGCTAGGATTCTCAGCTTTTTTGCAGCTAGTTGGGCTTTTGACTCGATGTAGGAAGAAATATCTCGAGAATCTGTTGAGAAATGCGACCTGAAGACGAGAACAACCAGACACATTAAAGCATTTTTGCTCAAGCTGAAACGGAGACGCTTTGCGCTCGCTCGTTCGTTAAGCATTTGACCACTATCTCACCTGATGGAAAGTGAAGATGCGGCCGAAGATGTGCCATGCTTGCCTAGAAGATACCTATTCACTCTAGACTTGAAGACACCCAGATTGTACTGTTCGGGAAACAAAGACGTGCAATGAGTTCCACTATTTGATTATAAAACGTCAGAAGGGAAAAATTTTCGACCCACAAACTCTCTCTTGCTTTGGTTACGCCATTTCTCAGACAGTCACGGATCCAAGAATACTATTTCAGCTATTTAGCCCTTTTAAAAGCTTGTGTTTCTTTTTGTTGGCTTTCAAACTGTACTTGAAGCAAAACGTTTCATACAATCTTGTATTTTGTATGGAACCCCAATGAAGGCATTTATGAGTTGAACGATATGTGATTCATAACCGTTGTTATTTTTATAGTCCCGTGTGAGATTGTCTATAATTATGTCGGTGCTTGCTTAAGTTTTGTTTTAATTTAATTAAGAAAGATAAATTGATTAAAATGGTCATTGAGTATGGACAAAAGAGGCGCAAAAAACCTCGTTAAGGTGAAGTAGGCTCCAAATTGGACGATTCATCCTCACGAATATTAAAGATTTGACTTTTAAAAACGCTCGATTAACAGCATTTTTTTATGTGTAATAAATGTTCACAGCAATACACGATTGAATAAATTTGGCTAGATTGAAAAAAAAATTAAACTTTACTAAAAAACATCAAATTTCTCGTTCCCGTCAGTGGAATGAATCGACTTTATTCTGTTTCTATGAAAGATATTTTTTACAAAAAATATTGGGTCAAATCCCAACAAACATTCAAACCTCGTTGTGAACTAAATTTTTTTGTTAAAGGGTAAGATTAATTTTAAAAAATATATGAAAGCGCGAACGCTGACTATGCAGGCAATTCTACAAGGCTACAGTTTGGCTCCAGTCCGCCAACTCGATAAGAAGTGTCGATAGTTTCGAGTTAAATATGAAGCAGATCTAAAAAACCGACTTCACCGCTTTATCTTTAGAACCCTTGATCAGATTGAAACAATTTAATACGCATTATTGAGGATAACTCAAAGACTACTCAGAACTTGATCTTTGAACGGGACCAGATGGGAAGCACCAGCTTTCAAGTAAATAATTAAACGAAAGCAAAGCTTACAAAAACCAACTTCAACGCTTATATTTTGGTTTTGGCTGGATCTATTTCGATAAAATTTATATGGGACAAAAAAAAAACTAAATCGATTCATAATTGGCGGAGATATCGCGGAAAATAAACAAAAAATTACATTCACTCAAATTGAGAACCTCTTTTTTTGAAGACGGTTGAAAAATCACGATGTCCCCTATCTGTAGGTATAGGGTTACATCCATTACGTCACACCCTGTATATCTATTGCATAGTATTTGCTCATCATGTCAGTCTGCGAGCTGTACCACAGTTCAAATAGCAGTTGCACCATGTGCTAACATTTGAAAGTGATCGTTTGATTGATAAATGACTCGCAGCTAATTAGCAGGCCTCTGTTAGCTGATGAAAGGTCCTGGACACGACAGCTTTGGTATTTGAACTAAAATAATGACGTTGTTGTCGTAAATTATTCCCGTTTTTAGTGTTGTTGTTGTCATCGGCTCTGTTTACGGTTGTGTACGTTTCTAAATAATAGACATCGAATAGTTTAGCTTTCTCTACTAATATTATAAATCCGAAAGTTTGTGTATAAGTGTGTCCATGTGCAAGTATGTTTGTTACCTCTTCACGCGTTAACGGCTGAACGGATTTGGATGAAATTTCGAGTGTACATAGCTTATATGACAATATATAGACAACTCACAGAATATTTTTAAAAATTTTAGCCTATGTGTTATTCTGATGTATAAGCTATATTATTGTAAAGTTTCAATAAAATCTATTTAGTAGATTTATATAATATTAGTAAGACCAGCCAAGATAAGTTAAAAAGTTTATTACCTATTTGTTAATCCTAGGTATAATCTATGTACATTCCAAATTTCAGCCAAATCCGTTCAGCCGTTAAAGCGTGAAGAGGGAACGAACATACTTACACATTTACACACAAACTTTTGGATTTATAACATTAGTAGGAAAGTAGGATGCAACGGCTGAACGGATTTGGAATGTGCATAGCTTATACCTACAGGACATAGGCTTTTTTAATTTTAACTTGATCAACGCGAGCGAAGCCGCGGAGCACGACTAGTCATTAATAAAAAAACGATATATCGTTTTTAACATCTCTCACTTATTCGGATTTATAAGTTTAGTAGTGTGATGTAAGAGGAAAAACCGTCCATGACTCAGAACTAATGAAGTATCAAATATCAAGCCCGACTATTTAAAACAATTAATTAAAACAATATTAAAACTATTATGACATTGTTACTAATACAGTCGTGCTATTATGTGGGTGTCGTAGTTATCATAGATAATGATCTCGTGATTAATTTAATTAATTATCATTATTTGTATTGATTAAAAATCGTTATGGTTGTGGTGATTTATTGAATGGGTTGAACTAATTCGTATTTGATGAGCAATTTATTTAAATAGTTTGTTAAGTTTGACAAATACGGGGATAGGTTGCGGCGTTGTTGATGTTAGAATGTAGAGTCGTTTTTAAATGCATAAGATGAATAAAAGGAATCACAATATTATAAAAGCGAAAGTTTGTGAGTGTGTTTGCATGTTTGTTACTTCTTCATGCATAAACGGCTGGACCATTGTGATGAAATTTGGTATGGAGGAAGCTGACACCCTAAGGGTCTGAGTCACCCACGTCCGTAGGAGGATACCCCTTAAGTCTGACTCCCTACACGTGGTCCCCGGGTGGTGCTAATCAGGTGACATTTGAGAGGTGGTAGAGCATTTTGTGAGTTGCTCGCCTGGCTTGCTACCAAAGTAGCTTACCACCATCAAGTTGAAAGTCTGCCGCCAAGCCAAATACGGTGTTCCGGCAGTTATCCTTGAGAGCCTGCGTATTCCAGGTCTAGTGTGTTTACCAGCTTCGATCACATCGTCACTTACCATCAGGTGAGATAGTGGTCAAACACTAGCCTGTCACAAATAAAAAAAAAAAAAAAAAAGGTGGATTGACACATAGGTTTCTTATCCCGGAATTACCGCGGGTCCGGGTAAAACCGCAAGGCACAGCTAGTAGTGTTACAAATCCGAAAGTTTGTGTATAACTGTGTCATGTGTAAGTGTGTACGTGTGTTTGTTTTCTCTTTACGCCGCTGTAACGGCTGAACGGATTTGGATGAAGTAGCTGCCGAAAGCCGAACGGTACAATCTGGGTGTCTTCAATTCTAGAGTGAATACGTAGGTATCTTCTAGGCAACCATGTTTACATCTTCGGTCGCATCTTCACTTTCCATCAGGTGAGGTAGTGAGTTTTTATTTTAACTTTTTTTTTTTTTTTTTTTTTTCTGTACTTAATAAGCCATTTTGTATCGTTTGAATTATTAATTTTAATAATTTATTGCATGTGCATTAACAATACTATAGAATCATACATTCTACCATGAAAATCTTACTGTTCCAAAGAACATAAACATAAACACTTACACACTCACAGCCCCACACTAGGTTCGATGTCTTGTGTCGTGGGTGATGGAAACATTCACATCACAACAATCACAACCAAAACCAAAAACACAAATTTCCTTTGGGAAGAAATTTGTGTACCCGCCGGGAATTGAACCCGGATACCCCTGCTTAGAAGGCGTTCACCCAACTAAGGCAACGAGCAGTTCTAATATATTTTAAAGCTTATATTCATCTTCTGCCAATTCCTGACTTGTTAGGCATACTTTCCACATCTCCTAACAGCTATTGATGTAGGTATAGGTTGGTAGATATTCCAAAGAGGTCGTATCCACTAGATTCCAGTTATAGATTCAAATCAACTGTGCTGCCAGACGCTAGCGAAAGCCGTGCCTAATGTCACTGTAAAAAGAGAAGAATAAGTTTGAAAAAAATGGTACAAAACTTGAATTAGTATAAATGACGACCCTAATGGCGCGGTGGGCATGTCTGCTCTCTACGCCGTGGGTCCTGGGTTTGATTTTCAGCAAGAGCAGAGTGTCTTCAAGTCTAAAGTCTAAAGTGAATAGGTATCTTCTAGGCAATCATGTTACATTTTCGGCCGCATCATCACTTTCCATTAGGTGAGATAGTGATCAAATGCTTGCCTAGCATACACTGGTGTTGCAAAACGGTGTGACCACGAGTCCGCAGCGATAAAAAAGCACAGTTTTACTTCCGACGGAACATCTTTGTATCTTATTTCCAGTTTGAAAGTGTTTTTTTCTAAATAAGAAAACATTTGAACACTATCTCACCCGATGGGAGTGACAATGCGATCCACGATGGAGCATGTATGCCGAGAAAAAACATGTTTACACGTGACTTAAAGTTCGTCTTTAAAACGAAACAAACAAACGCATTCACACTCACAGCCCCACACTAAGTTCAAAGACTTGTATCTTGGGTGCCGGAAACATTCACATCGCACACACATTACACCCAGAACCAGAAGCACAAACATCCCTTGAGAAGGAATTTGTGCCCCTGCAGGGAATCGAATCCAGGACCCACGGCGCAGAGGGCTGACACCTGTCCACTGCGCCAACTAGGTCAAGGTTTGAAAGCTGCGAATACATTAAGTTTAAAAATCTTAAAAGTATAGATACTGAGATAGTCTTCTGTTATTTATAAACTATGCCAATCCTATAAGGGACTGTAGATTCACCAACCGGTAAAGAAAACGAAGAGGAGTGCCTAAGTTACATTACTGCCTAGGTAATTTGCGTATGGTAATAAGTAAATAACTACTGTGTAGTTTAATTACGTTACTTAAAGGGAGATTGGCACAACCTACCTGACCTTACCTGCACGCGGTGCCTCTGCCGATCAACGAACGAGGCATAGAAGTGAGTCAGGTGTTCGTCAAAAGCTAAGTCATTTTATAAAGTCTTGCATACCTGTTCATCAGAAGTTTTTTTATGAAATATTTATTTGGTGAGTACTTTACTTTGGTCTGATCATAATTTTACCAATATATATAAAAATAAATTATACATATATTGATATATATTACATGGCTGTAATTTTGTGAATCTGATATAATCATTAACTTACATGAGTGCCTCTTTGGGCCCATGTGAATAAACGATTTTGATTTGATTTAATTTGATTCCCACATCATATATACAAGGGATAAAATTAAAATTTTGAAAATACAGCATACGCTCTTTCTGGTAAAAGGCTGCACCAATTTTTATCAAAGATAGCTAAGAACAATCAAGTCACCTCTCAAAAAGTAAAAACAAAATGAAAATCGGTCCAGACATTTGGAAGCTACGACAAAAACAGATACATATTAATATATACCCTAATAGATACCCTCCTTTTTCATTTTTCGTCAGGGGTTCAAAAACAATGTTGCCTGTTCCTGGTTCACCAAACATTTTGTAAAAGTTCGTGAAAAGAGGTTTAAATTACTAAAAAACTAGAAAAACAATAGTACCATACTATAAAACCAAAATAAAGATACTACAAGGATTTAAATGAACTAGCGTGGAAAGAGAACATAAACACACTCTTAGCACGCCACGCTCATTTCATTCCATGTAGAAATGTAACGTATATATACAAGTAGGTAGTTTTATTTTTCAATAAATATAAATACACCGCCACTAAATTTAAATTAAAACTCAATTAAATGCATCAATAAAATCTGTGGCGACGAAACTTTTTATCGTTTTAAAAAATGACCGCAAGCATTCTTTTTTTTTCATCACAACTTTTTTGATACTCTCGGCCATCTACCTTGATTGGCAGCAGGCAAAAAAGAGCTAGTTGTCGAAATATTTGAGACCTTAACCTGTGGGCGTTAGAGTGCATTTTTGTCTGAATATTAATGTCAGATGTGATTCTTAAGAACAGGTGTACAGAACAGGTGATTTTGTTACCGCTAATATATTACTTCAGAATTCAAATCGGCATTCAACATATTGTCCTATGTACTAAAAGAATCCTCTTACTTTGATTTTCAACCTTATTTTTAGTACTATAAAGTTCAAATAGCTTGCCATTATGTGACAGATGGCTAAAATATGTAGTATATGTAAACAATACGCATGGCGCAATGTGTTAGGTCTGGATTTTGAGTGTGCATGCGTCCTTGGTTAGGTCTTGTTAGGTAACCTAGGCCACAGATTATTTAAGAGTTACTATGAAGAGTACCTAGTTGAAAGTAAACGGGAATTTAGTTTAGTTGTAATAGTTGATTTATTTTAATCATTGTTTTTAGTTTGTAGACTTAATTAAAATAACTTAATTAAATTGTTAATCTAATCGGTTAATAATTACTGGTTTTTCTCTGTAGAATAAACGTCATTTTAATATAAGCTTGTTGCCTTGTACTTAGGTCTTTACTGTATAGATTACATAAAATAACACACTCACAATCCTAGCCCCACACTAAGTTCGATGACTTGTGTCGTGGTGCATTTACATCTCACACGCCCAAGCATAATAAGAAAATAATGTATTTACTTTGGGGAGAAAAATTGTGTACTCGCCGGGAATCGAACCCGATACTCCTGCTTAGAAGGCTCACCTAATTAAGTCTCTTTCAGGAAGTTTATAAATGTATATAATTTTAGTTGTTAAAGTAAAATAATTATATTATGACAAGGCTTACGAGGATATTGTCACATTTGAGGAGCGCGTTGAAATCTTTTACACCAACGACTAAATGATACGTTTTTTTTACGTTTACATCTATTCAAGTCTTAGGTCTAGTGTTTAAAATATGTAAATATTTCAATTAATTTTTATCCTCTGCAATTTTTACTCTTCTGGTTTTTATTAATTTAGTCCATATGATGATATATTTAAAAACAAACTTACTATACTATACTTTCCGGTTCCCGGCGGAAACACAAATTTCTCCAAAAGGAAAATATGTGTTTCTGGTTTTGTCTGTGATTGTGTGTGTGATTTGAATCCATGGTACAAGTCTTCAATTTCTTCGTTTCAAAACCGAAATATAAGCGATGAAGTCGGTTTTTTAAGCTTTGCTTGCGTTTATATGATTACTAGATCAATCAATAAAAGATATCGAACTATCCAAATTATTTTAAATATTGGTATTAGTGGAAAGTATATATAAAGAATCAAGCTGTTTTAACAAAGTACAGTTATTTTCATACTTCTAAAAACAACAAAAAATTTACAAAAACAGTCCGAGTAACAAGACTAAATGCTGCAAAAGTAATTAATACTGTTTTTTAACCCGTCGTCGAGTGACGTTTGTAACATTGTGCTCTAATAAAAGACATAACGAGGGTCACGTTTCAATTACTAAGGCGAACGGTGACAGGTTAACATTACTGTTATGTTAACCTGACTACGGACAAGCAAAACAGACAGATATGAAAGTATATTTGAATAGGGAATAAGCTTTTTTAAGTTCTTAATCGATGGTTTTTTTTTATGATAGATAGGCAAGCATTTGACCACTATCTCACCTGATGGAAAGTGAAGATGCGGCCGAAGATGTGACATGCTTGCCTAGAAGATACCTATTCACTCTAGACCTGAAGACACCCAGATTGTACTGTTCGGGAAACAAAGACGCAGGCAATGAGTTCCACTCCCTCGCTATACGGATGATAAACGTAGAAGCAAAACGCTTCGAGTGAACCGGAGGTACGTCAACCATATAAGGATGACGTTTGATAGTATGTCTTGTTGTTAGATGGTAAAAAGGGCAAGGGGGAATTAAATCATGTAATCTTATACAATACAATAAATACTCTTTATTGAAAACCAATAAGAATAAAAACCTTTTTTACCGACTTCACAAAAAAGGAGAAGGTACTCAGGTCGACTGTAAGTACTGTTTTTTTAATATTTTTTTTAGTTTGAATGATGTTGCTTTCCAATTAGTCCTATTAAAATTTGATCAAGATCTGATAACTAGTTATTGAAATATCGTCAATAATGTGTATTCTGTGGACTACATTGACGATGTTCTCGTTTTTAACCGACTTCAAAAGTTACCTCATAACTTCTTTCGTAGTGAGCCGATTTTGATGATTATTTTATTGACTTTTCATGTGGTCCCGTTGAAATTTGATCAAGATCTGATCTCTAGTTTTTAGTTATCGTAAATAATGCGTGTTTAATACATTAATCTGATCAAGGTTCCGAATATCAAGCGGTGTAGTCAGTTTTTTTAAGCTTTGCGTTTCTGTTTCTGGTTGTGATTGTGTATGTGATTAGAATGTTTCCAGCACCCACTAAAATATACTCTACCAAACAAAAAAAAAACATCAAAATCGATTCATAATTGGTGGATATCGCGTAACATACATACAAAAAACAAACATACAGTCGAATTGAGAGCCTCCTTTTTTGAAGGTTGAATAAAGAAGTCAACAATTAATACTTTAAAATCAAGCTTTTACCAGTTTTAAATAAAAAAAGACTTAAAACTAGTCAAAATCAAACGAGCCCAAACTCGACGCATTTATCTTGTTTAGTTCAGAAGCTCCTATGGCCATCTTCCGTCTTCGTCATCAGACCAGATCCATGATACGATATCATTTTATTGTCACCAAAGATACATCTTCTTCTTATATATAAAAATGAATTGCTGTTCGTTAGTCTCGCTAAAACTCGAGAATGACCGATTTGGCTAATTTTGATCTTGAAATATTTGTGGAAGTTCAGGGAAGGTTTAAAAGGTGAGAAAATATAAAGAAATTGCAATAAAATTAGTAAAAAGTAGTATTTTATTTTCCCATATAAACTGTTCGTACCTGTCAAACAGGAGATGTTTCTGAATATTTGACCACAGACAATTGGCGGTATGAAGTTCGCCGGGTCAACTAGTAAGTAATCAAAATTGTAGTCCAATCAGACATTGAGAAGTGAGTCTAATTTAGTTTGTAAGATTTGATTACAGACCGACAGATAATGGCACAGGTGAAACTAAATAAAGCTTGTAAAAATAGACTACTGGGTCTTGTAGTCGCTTTTTTAACAATCCTAGCCCTCTTTCCCATTTACTCCACTACTATATAAAGCGAAGGTTTGGATGCTTGTTACTTAAAACTACTGAATCGATTTGGATGAAGTTTTAGAATGACATATAGGATTTTTTTTCTTCTTATTGTTTTCGTAACTTTTATTAATCGTTAACACGTGACTTCGTTAATTAAACGAGCAAACCGAGATTTCTAAGTTGACTTGAGTGGCTTATCACTTTGTCCGTCCGTCAGTCTGTCTGACAAAAGCATTTAGCGTCTCAAATTATAAGCAATTTACAATATCAAATAAAAAAGAATCAATACAATTGATTAGGGTGCATAATATTTTTTTATTATTTTTCTGCACCAAAATAATTTGCAAGCAGAGTACGTAGCCGTTTAAAAAAAATCTATGTTGGAAAATAACAATTTGGTGGACATCAAAGTCACTGATTTTAGACCTACTTGACCCGGGGTATATCCCAAAACAGATGAAACTTACATATATCTGTTATATCCTATAGTGTAACAACAAATACAACAACTAAACAAATATTTAAGTTTTTCTCTATTAGGCAATATTCAATCGCGACGTCTCAGTTCGGGGCAAACGATATTAATAATATATGCTTATTGGTTTTTTTGCCACATCATTCTGATTCCACATCGATGTAAGCAAATCCATACTCGCCGGTGAAGGTCGAAGGCAAAGGTCACCACTGTAGACGCCTAGACGGACAGACAAACGATAGAGGATGTAGTTAGCAAGTGAAACAGTAAAAGGAGTCTTTAAAAATGTTATCAGACAATACTCTTAAATGTTTGCTGAAGTAGCTTCTTTTTTAAAAGCTGTTATATTTAATGATCGCCGGCCTTCATTAGAAGATCGCACAAGAAGAAGAAGAAGGTTATTGTGTCGGTCAATGCAACTCAGCCAAAACGTCGCGGTTTGTTACAATTGGAACGTAAGCAAAGCTTAAAATAACCGACATCACCGCTTATATTTCAGTTTGGCTTGATCTATTTCGATAAATTTTTATGGGAACACTTCTGATGTATAACATAGCAAATAAAAAAAAACATCAAAATCTATTCATAATTGGCGGAATTATCGCGTAACATACAAACAAAAAAACATACAGTCGAATTAGGAACCTTCTGTTTTGAAGTCGGTTGAATATAATAAGATACTGACAATAAAAGCGCAAATACGGTTTTCTTATTAACTTTTCTTATTAACATTGTTAACATTAGCCGTGCCCCGCGGCTTCACCCGCTATTATCAAGCTAAAAAATAGTCTATGCGTTAATCCTAGGTATAATCTATATACATTCCAAATTTCATCCAAATCCGTTCAGGACCCGGTAGGTGGCGCTGCTGTCGATGTCTATGTGTGTGCTTTTCCAGGCGGGACAATGTCTGCCTGCCATATAAAGTTTTAGTAAATATAGGCAATTGGCCCGTAGATATTATCAAATAAAAACATAAATAAGTAGAACATAAATAGTAGTAATAAAAAAAACTTGAGAGGTGTCAAGGGACACCCGGATGGAACGAAGTTCAATTTCCGTTTAGCCCCCTTTCACAACGCGCGACAAGGGACTTTCGTTCCAAAATTAAAAGAAACATGCAAAAACCAACATCACGCGGTGTTCCCAGGCGGTCACCCATCCAAGTACTGACCGCGCCCGACGTTGCTTAACTTCGGTGATCGGACAAGAACGTGGTATGGCTTACAACTATAGCAAAAAGTCTCGTTACAACTTTTGGTCTTAATTTTTTCCGTCTAGCCCCCTTTCGCAACGCGCGATAAGGAACTTTCGTTTCAAAAGATAAAATGATCATCTAGCTGGCCTAGATGCGTACATTCTAGTCACATTATCACAGACAATCTTTCTTCGGGTTTATTATACTCGTTAGACAATATTGTACAGTCAACGTGAGGTCATACGATAATGACTTCATTTTCAGCTTACTACGCTATAGGCCATAGGTCATGTTAAGTCTGACTGTACCTGTGACTCATAATACCTACTTATTTTTAAGCAGTATAATCACTGAGATTTATAATCACTTCTTACTATTATCGGTCGTTATGAACATATGCAAACGCTTTCACACTCACAGCTTTCTAGCTAAAACATATTATAGGTATACCTAGGTCCTAGGTTGATATGATTAAAAAAAATGAATAAATAAAATGTGCTGCCGAGTTTCTTGCCAGGTTCTTCTTAAGATGGCTGTAATTTTGCGAATCTGGCAGTAGAGTCATTTACTTTCATGAGTGCCTCTTTGGGGCCCATGTGAATTAACGATTTGGATTTTTGATTTTGAGTCCCATTCTATGTTCGCGTCACTTAAGTCGTGGGTGCTGATAACATGCATTACACACACTACCAGAAACACATTTTTCCCTATGGGGTATGTATATTTCAATTCATAGTTTTACAATCGCAGCCCCGCACTGTAAAGCTTGTTTAGACTTGTACATGATAACAATAATAATTGCCTTACAAAGGCCCGGGCACAGACCCATGAGATAAAATAAATACTTGGATAATAACAGTTTATTATCAAAAATATATCGGTACTTATATCTACAGACATATAGTAGGTATGAACCAGTAAAATTATTGTTGCACATATACCTAACGCAGTAATACAGTAAAAAAGTATCTATTCATTATAGGAAAGGTGAAGCTGCTTGAACTGCAATTACTGTTTGGTTAACACTGACCTCATACTGGGATTCCCTGTGTTATGAGGACCAGTTTCTCCCATTTGTACAATTTTTGACTGAATTGAATTTGAAAAAAAAAATAACCTTAAACTACTGTTATCCGACTCGGTTCTGTCACAGGAAATTTTATTTTAGGAAACGTAATTTGGTGACCCATTATCCATTTTGGTAACCGTTTAGAATTTTTGGTGGCCGTCTTAATTATACCCTTTTTTATTATTATCCTAAGAAAATATAGGCTATCTAAATAGCATAACTTTTGAAAACCATCTCACCTGATAGTAAGCGACGATGTGGTCGACTATGGATACTCTATATCTCAACTATACTATACTATAATTCAACTATATATGAGAGAATAAAATAATTTTCCAGAATCGGATCAGTCCAGAGATTACCTTAGAAAAAAACAAACATACTTTACCACTCTATTATACTGAATAGAATAGAATATTTTTTGTAGATGTAAAGTAAAATCGTGGAGTCTCACAATTACAACAATAATAATCTTTGATTATTCTTGTTATTTATCTCACGATAAGATGATTCACAATTTAGTTCCGAGATCCTAAGATTGGTAACATAAAACATGTTGATTACGCCATATTAAAATAGTATAGCATAGAATATAATGGTATTTTGTTTAACAGTGAACAAAGTTCTTAACATTTATAGGTTTCAATAGTTCTGTTCATTTTGAACATACACTATTTAAGTACAAAAAAATATAATAATTATTTAAAACTATTATAAACTTTTTTGTATATTAAACGCATTCAAAATAATATTATTACTATAATAATATTTATAATGTTTTAGATCTATATATGCATTTTGTATTAAGATATCAAGCATTCCTTTAAGTTATAAAAGCTTTACTGATAAGCCAATTTATTATACAATTATTCTTGAATTGATTACCATCCAATAACTTAAGTTCTAGTGACTTGGGAGTATCTATTTTTATATAAAAAAAAATGTTTTTATTGTGATCCTTTATTTATATTGACCATCGACGCAAAAAGAGATTATTTTGATTAATTATTTGAAATATGACTTAATCGAGAGTGTACTCAGTTTGGTGAAAATCGGTACAGCCGTTTTCCAGATAGTTAGTCAAGTAGTATTTAAAAAAAAAAGTAAAACAACTTGAATTGAGAACCTATCTTTTTTGAAGCCAGGTAACAAAACAATCAAATTTAATTAACATACACCGGAAATATTTTTAAAAAGATTAACAATTAGAGTAGATACTTTTTGAGACATCTTAATTGGCACGGTGAGCAGATCTCTGCCCTCTGCGCCGTTGGCCCTGGATTCGATTCCCGGCACAATTTTACCATCCCAAGGGATAACTGTGTTTCTAGTTGTAGTGTGATATGTAAATGTTTCCACGATACAAGTCTTTAAATTTAGTGTGAGGATGTGATTGTGATTGCATTTGTTTTAATTTAGAATTATTATTAGGCTGCCAAAAATACAGGCAATAGCACCTCGTGTGAAAAAATCTCAAAAATTCTGTTGTTCCTGCCTGCACCCAAAAGTTGCGCAAACAAAATGTCAAGCGAGTCGCATCGACTAACAAGTTCGCAATATTTATTGCGAAATATGTTTTCAAAAGTAAGTAAAGTATCGGGGACGGGAGGTCAATCTGTATTTTATTTTTTTGACCTTTTTATTTTTACCTCTATTTGTATTGGAAGGGACTTCCTGCGATGTTATTAAAGTTGCAAGATATGGTACGCTCTTACATCACGTAAACAAATTGTGGACGCCATGCAGTTTGCACAAGCGCTTTCTGGCGACTACATAATGTATATATACCTAGGTTAATATATTTCCTGTATAAGTAATTTAAGAATGTTTAAAAAAATGTTTTTTTTATGACGTAATTATAACGCTTTGTTACATCATTGGAATAACGATCTAGCCTTAAGACTAATAAGTAATTTAATTCTGACCTAAATTGCTAAGTAGAGTAGTATACTAAGAATGTGTCCAATAACACTTTTATTACTTTCACTATTAAAGGGAAGATACTTTATTCTTGTGTTCTTTGTTAATAGAACTATATATATTACACTGTCACATCACTATGTGTGTGATGAGACAGTGTAATATAGTGAGTTAATTATATTAACAAAGAACACAAGAACAAATGAAAAAATGCGTCGTCGAGGGGTTATCCTCAATAATGCGTATTTAATTCATTTAATCTGATTAAGGGTTCCGAAAATAAAGCGGTGAAGTCGGATTATTAGCTTTGCGTTTGAATTAATAATAAATTCATTGATATTTATGTAAAATTTCATCAAAGAATTTCATCAATTTATCATATTATATCTCAAAAAAAATCGGAACGACATTCTGTACTACGGTGTTTGCATTGACTCACGCGCTTCCCGTGAGACTCCTTGAGTCCAATGAGTCAGAGTCATACTCATCAAAAGTTCACATACCTGCTGAGCCTGTAGTCAGAATTACCTCGTTTTAATGTTGAACAAGTTAATATACTAAAGAAATTAGAATCCAGACAACGTAACATATAGATCCTTTGCTTCAAGTTGGTACTGGTAAAGATATCTGAACTTCCATTGACTGCCAAATAAAGATTTTAAAACATAATACTTGATCTATAGATATTTTAATTTCTTTCTACGGGCCAACCTAATCCGTAATTAAAATATCAGAACTCATGAGCTTTCTTAGATAAAAGGACGCACCTGTGTTCATTACTTTCAAAAACAATTTTAAAGATTTTGTGAAGCCGACACCCGCTTTCTAACAAGTCCAACTTTTAAAGTCCCGCTGCTTAAACAAACATCTGCCTATCTAAATAATAAAACACGTGTAATTGAGAACAATTAGAACAACAATTTGAATAATACCAGGTAATCCAAAACAATTGAACATCTGCAACGAGCTAAAACTTATCTTGGATAAGTAACATCTGTGGATACTTCATTATCTGTGGTGCTAACATCTGTGTGGAGTATTGTTTACATATCAGATTATAGGTACTTAGAAATATTTTGACAATACAACCTTTTTATAGCTTCCTATGCAGTATTAAGAGGTTAAGTAAGTTCTTACAGTTCCTTTGTTTTCTATGTTGAAATGTTTAAGCATTTTCACGTGTCTTGATTCTTTTTAAATCTTTTGATTGGAGGTTTGGTGCGAAAGTGAAAAAATGGCGTCGTCGATCTTTTATTATTTTCATGAGCTCATACTTTGAGTGTGAATGTGTAATAACGGCTAATTAATCATCGGGTAACTATCAGGTTAAATAAAGTGCATGAGTGTAGGCAAATAAACACAAAGCCATTTTCGTATTCGCTCTAAAACTCCATCGTATAAACGATGTTTAAAATTCTATTACTTGACCCAACTATTATTTTATTAAACACAGGATTGCGAAGCCAAATTAAAAAAAAAACAAAACAGGTGAGTTTTGGCGTGAAAGAGATTAATTACGATGTTGATGTATTATTTGATTGTATTATTTTCCAAAACTTGTGGTTTTGGAGTGTTAATGTGTAATTATAGTGAATTATTAACTTTTAATTGTGTCAAGTTTAAAAATAAATTTCAAATATTTTATTACTTGACTGGCTAAATGCACAAAGATAGCAGAGCCAAAACAGTAAAATCGACAAAAGTTTTCCATAGTTGTAACACATGATGTTAAGTAAGTACATAATCAGTACCATAAGTACCTTAAAATAGATACCTAAGTATGTATATCATGCTAACTGCATTCCAGCATCCAAAACAGAGCCCATTTACCATTAAATTGAATCTCAATTCAATTCCATAGTCATTGAAATTTACGTATACGACACTTGCAGACTTCTCGGTTTGGTGTCGTTTTTCTCTTCAGTTTCTTCGCTTTTGTTTTAAAGTCCGTAAGGTCGAAAATAGCTTGACTGTTGGTTAGTTTAGCAGCGTTTACTTCTTTATGATTCATTTGAGTTATAGAGACTTTACACTCATCTGTTTTAACGACCATTCCGAATTAAAGGAAATGAGGAATGCTGAATAATTAGCTGAGCGTTTATTTTCAGAAATATCCTTATAGTTTTTACTTATATTAATTAATCTTTCAGGTTTAGGAGGAGAAAAATTAAATATCTTTCCCGGACCACAAAATACAAAGTCTTATCTCCAGCTGATTACGAAGCCAGGCCTGATGGTTAACACGCTTACCCTCAATCAAATTTAAAATAAAACGCTTTCACACTCACAACCCCACACTAAGTTCGAAGACTTGTGTCGTGGATGCCGAAAAACATTCTCATCACACACACAATCAAAATTAGAACCACAAATTTCCCTTAGGTAGAAAGCTTGTGATCCCGCCTGGAATCGAATCCGTTACCCCTCCCTGCTTAGAAGGCGAACGTAAACCTTTCAAACTAAGCCAACGGGCAGTTATATATGAAGTATGTAAGTAATACACTAAGTTTTATGGACTTTGTACATTACTGCTGGATGTTTTTACACTCTACGTCATTACTGCTAGCCGATATGCAAGCGTATCGCGTATGCGCTTATCACACTCAAGCAACTGACGAAGATAATGTATAAATAAAAACCGCGCGTCTAAAATCTGCTAAGTGTAAAGGCCCATGTATGCGACCTTTAAGGCCGATCGGGCTGGTTGATAGGGTCACGACACACCGCGCGACACGCTCCTCTGGCACGAATGTGCGGAAATAATCCGAGGCTTCTTCTATTCAAGATTCTTTAGCTGCTACTATGAAATTAGAAAAGCATTTTGCCCGTAAAAGTTTGGTTCAACCTTTATTTTTGACTTTATCGACACTTGACGCTATGTAATTTTTTTGTTTCGCTAAGATAATAAGTGGTAAATGCGTCAAGTTCAGAAAAAACAATTGGTGCCCCAGTTGGTTGGTGTGCAAGCCTTTCCCCTCTGCGCCGTGGGTCCAGGGTTCGAATCCCGGAAGGAGCACAATTTTCCTTCCCAAGAGAGAATTGTGCTTCTGGTTCTGGATGTGTGTGCTATGTAAATGTTTGCGGCATCTACAATACAAGTCTTTAAACTTAGTTAGGGCTGTGAGTGTGAATGAGTGCTTTTTTAATAAAAGATAAAGTTCATTTTAGGTTACAACCTATATAATAGAATCCAGAAAAATGGATGTTATTTAAATAAATGAAATCAAGAATTATTGATAGAAAATTTAGGATGTAGCGATTTCACTTACAGCAGGTTTCTCGCATTGTTGCGTGACTAGTTTCGAAAGAGTTGGTGCCTCTTCATAAATCCAGAACGCGTGTAGACAGTCCGGCGTCTCGGCGTGTACCGACTGTTCCGAATGGTTTAGATTCAAGCAGAATTAATAAATAATTAAAGGCAAGCAAAGCTTAAAAAACATCGACTTCACCCCTTTCTCTTCGGAACTTTGATCAAATTAGATGTACTAAACATGCATTATTCAAGATATTTCAAGAACCACTAATCAGATCTTGATCAAATTTAAATGGGACGAAATGAAAAGCAACATATTTAAAAAAAACGAAATCGTCACGTGGAAATTCGTCACAAACAGGCAAAGTATTAGGAAACCATGAACGTGAAAGAGGATGGCATTGCATACCGGGTACACCTAGTAAAGTATACGTGTATATATATTAATATAAACGTATATTTCAATACCCTCTCTCCTAATGTAAGGTCATTTAGTAAACAACCAGTTACCAACATTCAGCTTTCAGTTGGACTGTCCTAAAACGACAAGGCCACCGAAATCGGAACAGTGCATCTCGCTTTCGAATCATCACATAGATACCAGGGTACCATGAAACTAATGGAGGTTACGTTAAAATGCATAATATTGTTAATTACTTTATCTTGATAATATCACGTATGTAATTGTATCCTAGGGAATTTGAATACATTTTATGCCTTTAATTGATTGTGTACATTATACATTGCTGAAAATGAATTGTCATGCATAATAAAATTACATTTCGAGTTTTGCCGCGAATGTGAAAAAATGGCGTTGTTGATTTTGTATAATTTTCCAAAACCTGTGATTCTTCGAGTGTTAATGTGTAATAATGGTGGATTATTAACTGTTAATACTTAGTTAACGTGCATACGTGTAGGCAAATGATACCAAGTTGAAAAACGTGATTTTCGCCTAAACTCGTAAACTCCAATAGAAGTCCTTGAGTTTCTACCATTTTATTAGGACTTGACTATGACTGGACCTTGACTCTTTTACTTGACTTTGACTGCAACTTGTGACTAGGACTTTTAATATGAAATAACTTGGAATATATCATTACTCGACACTGGCTAAATGCACAAGATTGCGAAGCCAAAATTAAAAGAAAAAATCATTACATTTCATATCAAAATAAACATTTGAAAATACAAGCATCTTCGAATAATTTTAAAAGCGGCTATTTTATCGTTTGTTTTTAGGTTTCGCTCCGGATTATCAGTAAAAAAATATTTCAAGCATATTACGTCTCAAATCACAGTCCAAATAGCTAAAATAATGAATAATGTTAAAGGTGTAATTGTATAGCTATAAAGATTAGAAAAAAGAATTTACTTCATTTTATAATAATTAATTAACACGTTATGTCATTTATGTGTGTGTTAAAAAGCTGCCTATGTAGTTGTACGCTGTGTACATTCCAAATGTCATTCAAATCCGTTCAGCCGTTACAGCTTGAAGATAAAACATACTTACTTATTTCCTGATACAATATGAGAGTCTTCAAGTCGCGAGTCAATAGGATCTTCTAGGCAAGCTTGCTCCATCGTCGACATCATCGCTTACCTCAAATCAAATCAAAATGTATTTATTTGTCAGAGTATGGTAAGTAATTAATAGTAGGACATAGTATTACTTTCACTTACTCTACCTTTTCCGGTGTAAAAATATTTAAGTGTATCTACAATAAGTAACATTACAAATAATAGTATTAATTTTGGAATATTGGATGAAAATCCTTACTTATATATTTATATAGATATATATATATTATATAATGTATATTATATATTAATATAATAAATGCGAAAGTAACTTTGTCTGTCTGTTACGCTTTCACGCTAAAACTACTGAACCGATTTAAACGAAATTTGGTACACAGATAGTCTAGAGCCTGAGAAAGGACATAGGCTTCTTTTTAACCCCGAATTCTGGCTGGTCCGGGACTTACGCGGGCAAAGCCGCGGGGCGCAGCTAGTTAGTATATAAGTCAGAATATCATGTCAATCTATAATATAAAAATGAATCGCAAAATGTGTTGGTAAGCGCATAACTCAACAACGCCTGGACCAATTTGGCCAAATCTTTTTTTAAAATGTTCGTTGAAGTTCAAGGATGGTTTTTACGGCGAGAAAAATTAGAATTATTGCTGGAAAAACCCTAAAAATAGCCCTTTTCTTTTTCCCATACAAATGCACCCGGGCGAAGCCGGGGCGGATCGCTATAAATTATGGTCAGGTGAGATAGTGGTCAAAAGTTTGCATATCTTGAATGAAAAAAACTTACATACAAATTTTTGCATTTATAACGTTAGTGTGATTCACAGTAGCACTAGATCTCGGGGCGAAGGGACCGAATTCCTCGGGCTACCTTCGCCCGACCTAGCTATAGTCGCTAAATGTACCTGACTTGTTTATGCACTGTTTACCGAAGAATCGGTGAATTGTGCATTCTATAATGAGGTTCCACTATACATAGTATCTGTTATATTGGCTGTTAGTGTTGCCATGTTGCCCTATATTATAATAGGGCCTGACTTATAATAGGCCTGAAACATTGTGACTAATCCATTAGGAAGATGATCTAAAAACATTAGACACGTATTTTTTTATTTTCAATTAAACAAATAATGACGAGGATATAGAATCTTGTTTTTTTTTACCCAGGCCATAATTCTAAAGGTAGGAGTGATAGAGATGGAAGATAGCCTAAACTTCTGTACTAAAAGTCTTGTCAAGTTGTCTGTATATACGACTTTTAAGTCCTTTTTTTATTTGGACCTTTTTTTTTGTCTATCGCATCCTCGCTTACCATCAGGTGAGATAGTGGTCAAACGTTTGTCTATACTGAATAAAAAAAATTTGTTTTAAAATATATAAAAAATTGATTTTAAAATACTTTATAAATAATTCCTTGTTTACACAGCATTTTCGTTCCGTTCAATCTGGCAACACAGGCAAAATGCATAATTTTCCATAGCGTCTCCAATTCTAGACAGAATGGGTTGTCGCTGTGCCGTGTTTCAGAATTATAATTAAGATTAATATGGCCATACATAATTTATCGGTTTATTCGAGCGTTTTAGGTTATAATTGATATTCATGCAATGTTAATGATGTTTTGGTGCTCATTTCTATACTGTTTTGGCCTATTTGCAATGTTATTGTAAAATTCAACGTATATTTTAATTAAAACTACCTATCATTAGCTAGAGTTGGTTTATGTTGAATACTTTTTTTTCTTGTAATTTTGGCTTCGCAATCTTGTGCATTTAGCCAGTGTCAAGTAATATAACTATGTACTTTATATTAAAAGTCCTAGTCACAACAAGCAAAAGAGTCAAGGTCCAGCCCTAGTAAAGTGGTAAAAACTTTACTAAAACTTCTATTGGCATTTAGGGTGAAAATCTCGTATTATTCAACTTTGTATGATTTGCCTACACTTATGCACGTTGACCAAGTATTAATGGTCAATAATCCATCATTATTACTACTACTCGAAGAATCACAATTTTAGAAAACAATAAAAAATCAACAACGCCATACTTTTCTTTTTTTCCTTAGTTTTGGCTTCGCAATCTTATGCATTTAGCCAGTGTCAAGTGATAATATATTTCAAGTGTATTTCATATTATAGGTTTTTTTTTTTTTTATTTATTTATTTCTTACAATTAAACAATTATTTACAATACAATTGTATCGCAAAACCACTGGGTTTGTCTCAAGGTCCTAGTCACAAGTCACAGTCAAAGTCAAGTAAGAGAGTCAAGGTCTAGTCGTAGTCAAGTCATGCCCTAGTAAAGTGGTAGAAACTTTACTAGAACTTCTATTGGAGTTTTGGAGCGAAGGTGAAAATCACGTTTTTCAACTTTATATGATTTGCCTACACTTATGCACAGTCACTAAGTATTAACGGTTAATAATCCACCATTATTACACATTAACACTCGAAGAATCACAGGTTTTGGAAAATTTTACAAAATCAACAACGCCATTTTTTCACTTTCGCGGCAAAACTCTATCGATTAATTTTAACATCAAAATAAAATCTTGCCAGTACTCAAATTGTCAAATACTCAAATTTGGTAGATATCTTAAACAATTCGATATCAATCTCTGTTCTTATCTACAAGCACTTAAGTCATAAGATTTATACAATAAAATGTATTCCCAAACATTTATCGTAGTACAATAACTTACTTGTTAAGGAATTCGTCTAATTTCTCCAACATATTCTATTACGGGTGGATATAGAAACAGGTTATGTTGAGTTTTGTTTATGGTATCACTAAATCTGGTATGTAATTAACATACTCTACATAAGATAATCTTGTATTATGAATTATTTACTGTTCATTTAACTTACTGCTGACTTTTATGTATGTTTGTTTTAAGTAACGTCTTCCGTTACATACAATTAAAATTCTTTGCCATTTGCATACTTTAAATCGCGTAATTATATATTGATATTCTTCTAAGACTGGGGAGCACATACATTCTACAATGAATTAACAAAGCGTTTGGTCGAAGCAACTCGTGACCAAAATGCTGGCAAATATTTTGGACAGAGATTGAGTATTGCCATTCAACGTGGCAATGCTGCCAGCATTTAAGTTTTGTACATATTTATATCTAATTATAGTTTATTTTGTTTAATTTTAATTTAGTTTTTAGTTTAATGTAATGTACAATTGCTACTTAAATTATGTTGTTACTATGAATAAAGTTTTACTGGTGAAGACTGGGGAGTTTTAGAAGGACATCAATATATGATTACCCGATTTAAAGTATGTGTATGGTAGGTACTCAAAATTCAAAATCGTTCTACACATGGGCCCCAAAGAGACACTAATGAAAGTTAATAACTATATTGCCAGATTCGCAAAATTGCAGCCATCTCGAGAAGACCCTGCCTAGTAAACAATTATAAATTACTTATACAAGAATTATCTTAAACTAGGTGTATCTATAATATGTAATTGCTAGACAGCGCTTGCGCAGTTTGTCTCCATGCATCCTACAACTTGAACTACTAAAAAAGTTAGTATATCTTTATTTTTTTAATTAAGTTCATTCATTTTATTGCACCACCTTTATATTTATATTTCCAAAGGTCTGTACAGACTGTAGAATGTCTGAAAGAGATCGCTCTTAGCGATAAGACCGTACATTGTACCTATCTTTATACGTTTCTCTGTAAGCTGTAGGTATTTATCTTTTGTTGTCAATATTGATTTTTTACCGACTTTACAAAAAAGGAGGAGGTACTCAGGTCGACTGTATTTTTTTATGTGTGTTGCCTCATAACTTCGTTCCACGTGAACCGATTTTGATTTTTTTTTTGTATGAAAGATGTTGCTTTCCAATTGTTCCATTTAAATTAGATCAAGATCTGATCAGTAGTTTTTGAAATATCTTCAATAATGCGTGTTTAGTACATCTAATCTGATCAAAGTTGCGAAGATAAAGCGGTGAAGTTGGGTTTTTAAAGCTTTGCTTGCGTTTAATTATATTTAGTTTTCACTTGTCCCGCTATCTGTCAGTATGTAATCAAATCTTGCAAGCTAAATTAGACCCACTTCCTGATGTCTTCGGTGACAATACAATGATATGGTACCATGGAGCTGGTGATGATGGAGACAGAAGATGGCCATAGGAACTTCTGAACTAAACAAGATACTTAAACCCATCGAATTTGTGCTCGCTTGATTCGTCTTGATAAGGTCTCTGGTTTTATAACTTTTTAGTCCTTTTTAGGGCTCCGTACCCAAAGGGTAAAACGGGACCCTATTACTAAGACTCCGCTGTCCGTCCGTCTGTCTCTCCGTCTGTCACCAGGCTGTATCTCATAAACCGTGAAAGTAAGACAGTTGAAATTTTCACAGATGATGTATTTCTGTTGCCGCTATAACAACAATAAAAAACAGAAAGAAATAGATATTTAAGGGGGCTTCCATACAACAAACGTAATTATTGCTCGTTTTTTATTGATATTTATAACGGCAACAGATATACGCTTGAAATATTCACAGAATATTTAAATATATTATGTACTCACTTTAAAAATAAATAATTAAATTAAAATAAAACAAATATTTAAGGGAGGCTACCATACAACAAATGTGTTTTTTGCCGTTTTTATAGATAATGGTACAGAACCCTTCGTGAGCGAGTCCGACTCGCACTTGGCCGGTTTTTTATTTACAACTGGTAAAAGCTTGATTTTAAAAAACGTTTTAAGTATTATTTGTTTATGCTCTACCTAGTACGTATATCATTGGTAGATCATAAAATCAGAGGTAATAGTAATCATTTTTACATCGTCATCCATAATTTCAAATAATGTAGGCGTTTGATGAGTTCCCATACATCTCATACATTTCCATATGTCTCATACATTTCCATACATCAAAGGGCTTCGTTAATTATGTAAGAAGATAGTAAATGTTTTAATTTATTTTTTAAAGAATTATCATGAAGACGTTTGCGTTGATCAAGTTGATTGCATTTGTATTGTAATTTATGTAAATAAAAGAATTAAAGAGATTAAAGAAAGAATTTCATCATTCTAATACAATTCTTAGAATATATTATGTTATGTTAAAAAAATTAAATCATTCGTAGTTTTTTATGCTAGATATAAAAGCATTTGACCACCATCTCATCTAATGGAAAGTGAAGATGTGGCCAAAGATGTAACATGTTGGCCTAGAAGTTCTTCCTGATTATACCGTCTATTTGCTGTAGACGGTATAATCAGGAAGTCTTTGTTCCAGACTAGTTGACTCGGCGAACTTCATACCGCCAATTGTCTGTGGTCAAATATTCAGAAACATCTCCTGTTTGACAGGTACGAACAATTTGTATGGGAAAATAAAATACTACTTTTTACTAATTTTATTGCAATTCCTTTATATTTTCTCACCTTTTAAACCTTTCCTGAACTTCCACAAATATTTCAAGATCAAAATTAGCCAAATCGGTCCAGCCATTCTCGAGTTTTAGCGAGACTAACGAACAGCAATTCATTTTTATATATAAGAAGATTCAGGAAACAAAGACGCTGGCAATGAGTACCACTCATTCACCGTACGGATGATAAACATAAAACTGAAGGTAAGTCAACTATACATTTTTCTTTTGCATTTCATTTCTATATTCAATTGATTAATATAGTTATTTGACATATTTTTTTTGTAGTATTTTGAGTTTAGTTTGTATTATTTTTTGGTTAATGTATTTTGCTACTCTTTATATTGTTGTGTATTACTATGGGTGCTAATTACCTAAAATAAACATTTAATAATAATAATAGGAGGTTCCTTTCTCTGCAGCACTGACCCACCGGTAGCTTGGACCCTGCCCCGCTGCTGATGGCATACTAGGCTTAGGTTTTTTTTTACAGTTTTCTTTATTTTGTAGTATTGTATTGTTTATTACTTTTATAAAAATATTGTTAAAAAAACCTTAGCTTAAGAAAAAATAATAAATAAAGAGAATAATAATAAATGGAAGGCGTTTCACAGTTTGTCTTGTTGTAGTTCAACCAATTCTGCTCTTTATTTGTGTGCTATTAAGTTTCACTTGTATTAAACTACGCATTATCAACAAAATATAAAAAAACCCTAATATTAATATCAATAACTTTTTTTTATATTTTTGCATAAATTACCAAAGCCAAAATCATATCTGCAAGATGTTGATCCTTTCTAGAACAGTTCGGATGACCATCTGCACTTCTCCTGGCCATGTGTCCGAAACGGGCCGAATGGGTAAAAAACCGTAGACAATAGCCGGGGAGATTTATAACCGACATCTGGCAATACCTGGTAGGTGTGAGAGACTTAGGGTTGGTTTTATTAGATGAGTCTATTAGAATTAGAATAAAAGGGTACAGTATCAAAAAAGAGTTTTACCGGAGTTTTGCCACGAAAGTGAATAATTGGCGTTGTTGATTTTGCATAATCTTCCAAAACCTAATTCTTCGAGTGTTTAGTGTGTAATAATGGTGGATTTTAATTTTGGCTTCGCAATCCTGTGCATTTAGCCAGTGTCAAGTTATAATAGAGTTTAAATGAATTTCATATTTAAAGTCGTAGTCATAAGCCACAATCAAAGTCAAGTAAGAGAGTCAAGGTCCAGTCATAATCAAGTCATGCCCTAGTAAAGTGGTAGAAACTATACTAGAACTTCTATTGGAGTTCTGGAGCGAAGGCGAAAATTACGTTTTTCAACTTTGAATGATTTACCTACCCATATGCACGTTTAATAAGTATTAACGGTTAATAATCAACCATAATTACACATTAACACTCGAAGAATCACAGATTTTGGAAAATTATACAAAATCAACAACGCCATTTTTTCACTTTCGCGCCAAAACTAATGAAGCAGAAGACACAAGATGCTGGCACAAAAAAAAACTTTCTTTTAAAACATGTTAACCAAAGGCTTAAAAAAACGTCTGTCAAGGAGTCGTATAAATACCTTTATAGAACCACTGACCTACAAAATGGACAGTAAACCTGTAAGGTAAACAAACGGCTCTAATAAAGACAAATAAAGCACAAAATAATTTAATTTTAAACATTCAGTTTGTTTAGCACTATTACTGTGCACTGTATGGGTCGAAACTCACTATGCTTGTTAATGTATGGTAAAAACTGTATTGGCTCGTTGGACGACCTAAATACGTTTATATGTTACTAAATTAATTGAACATTAAAAGGAAAAATGGTATATATAATAATGAAAAATTGTTAATCGAAAATGAACATAAAAATATGTCGAATTAATAAAACAAATAATCGGACTGCACACTTTTATTAAGAAATTACCACTAGCGTTGGAAAAAAAATATATTGTTTTAGGTAACCATGCTGCATCTTCGGCCGCATCATCACTTTCCATCAGGTGAGATAGCGGTCAAATGCTTACTTATATAGAACTTTTTAAGTCGGTCAAACGAGAACATCGTCAAAGTAGGCGTACAAAATAGGCATTATTGACGATATTTCAAAAAATACTGATCAGATCTTGATCAAATTTTAATGGGACCAATTAAAAGCAACATCTTTCAAACTAAAAAAAATTTCGAAATCGGCTCACGTGGAGAGAAGTTATGAGGTAACAAACATAAAAATAAAATTCAGTCGACTTGAGTACCTCCTCCTTTCTTGGGAAGTCGGTAAAAAAACAGTGTTTTATGTGTGTAACATTTGGTGTAGTGAGCTTAAACCCGCAGGCATAACATATTCCATACATACAACGTTGAGATCGTTTGTATGTTTATAGGTTCATATGAAATGTCAACATACATTTTTATGATAATTTCTTTGGGAAAGGTCATGTTATTGGATAATCAATTAGATGTTTATATCTGCCAATTATAGTTTCTGTTATTGTTTGTATCTAGTTATTTTTTTGAACATCCAAGTCTGGTTTGCAAAGAAGCCGATCGTGTTTCCAATTTATTTAAACAATAAATAATTATCTGAGTTAAATAAATATCGCGAAGGGTGGCTTAGAATGTTATCAGTTAAAATTAAAATAAAAATGTACTCAATTTACAAGATAAATTGACATTCATTACTCAATATCCTATTAATTAGAATTTATGGCAACTCATTTACCATTGGAATTAGAAAAAA
This sequence comes from Lomographa bimaculata, assembly GCA_948107665.1. Classification (NCBI taxonomy): domain Eukaryota; kingdom Metazoa; phylum Arthropoda; class Insecta; order Lepidoptera; family Geometridae; genus Lomographa; species Lomographa bimaculata. The sequence goes on along the minus strand of OX403604.1, from coordinate 5,613,367 downwards.
AATACTTGAAATATTTTCCCGCTTAACAACTGCTAAATAAATAAAAACGAAAAAAGTAAAACAGATGCTGGCAGAATGCTGGCGAATTACTGTGCCGATTAATTTAAAAACAAATAAAACAAGATGGCCGAATGACACGTGCTCATTTTGCATATGTTGCGTATGGAGTATGCAACAAGCGCAAACTGATCGGTTTATAGAGGTTTTGCCGCCATGTCACTTTTATGTCATCGCTTAGTAATTACTAAATGAATTTAGAAAACATAAGATAAGCGTAAAAATGGTTTTTGCCGCGAAAGTAAAAAAAATGGCGTTGCAGATTTTGTATCAAAACGTGTGATTCATCGGTCGATAACCATATACGGTTTTTAATCGTTAATATTTCGTGAACGTGCAAGTCGAAAGTTGAAATATGTTATTTTTCTTTTGCTCCAAAACTACAATAGCAGTTCTAGTAAAGCTTCTATCATTTTACTAGGGCATAACTTGACTAAGAATGGACTATGACATTACTTGACTATGACTGTGACTAGGGCTACTTATATGATTATACACTAAAATATTTGTTATCACTTGACGCTGGCTAAATGCTAAAAAAAAACAAGAACTTCACAAAATTACGTTTAAATATAACTTTTAGACGACACAGAAATTTATTTTAGCTGGATGTGTAAAAATCGGATGATCTATTCATTCGCCTTACATTCAAAAGAGATAAATATATTGATCAGAGCCACGTCTTATTACGTCGTTTAAGCGATAAACCATAAAAGCTCGTTTGGGGAGAGAGCTATATCATTTAAGACAAAAATGGTTTCAAGTCATTTAGGTAATTTCATTATCGAAAGAATGTGGCAAAAATATATCTTTTATCGTGAATAGAATCAGAAAATGAACGATATTAGTGTTACAAAAGACCCAACTTTAAGAAATAACTGTACTCATCTAGAAAACTTTCACTAATCATGTTTCAGAATTCCATTTATTTTAATAACATCCTCAAGTATACTATACTATAAAGATTATATTTTAAAACATTTCATTGTTTTCATAAAAAACTACCAGTTTTTAGCGGCAAAAAAAATACTTAGCTTCTTAAGAAAGGAACACTGTCAACGATCCCAGCACGAAACATGACGCCTCGGAGTTTTTAATTAAAAAACGAAAAAGATTAACGTCCAGATATCACCTGCCGATGTAAAGGTGTAGATTGACAGAACCCTAAATTCCCCTTCCACTCTCACCGTTCTTAATTCCTTTAATTACCCAAGAACCGTTTAGATACGACGAGTTCTAAAACTCGGTTGAATTTGTGATGGACAATTTAGATTGTATGAATGCGCCGTACGACCGCAGCTTTTTTTTATTTTATTTAAGAAAAAACAAGCATTGACATGATTGTATGTGTCAAAGAAATAGAACGCGCGAATCATCGAGATAGGAGACAAACCTACGGGTTTTTTTAAATTTCGGCTTCACAATCTATTTGCATTTAGCCAGTGTCATAAAATTAAAGTAATAAATCATTTTAAAATTGGATAGGTATTATAAAAAACTAGTTACAGTAGAAATCAAGTAAAAGAGTCTTGGTTCAGTCATAGTCGATACATACTATAGTAGAAATATATGTATAATCATGAAATAATAATAAAAAAAAACCTATATTTCAGGTGTTCACTATTATATACCAGGTCTATTAATTAGTATTTATTAATTTTGCATATATATGTATATTACCGAAATTTTTATTACGTTCAGAACATCCGATAGTTTACGTACTGGTATAGTAAAAACTAAAGTGACAGAATTCAAAACTAAAATGTGTAACTGTGTACATTGTAAAAATATATTTACATCACGTTTCCTGCACCTCCTTGGATGACTAGCAGAAATTGCTGTGTTAACATTAATTACTTCTAATATATTAAGTCGTCTACAGCTAAATTGTGCCAAAAAAATAAAATATACAATTCAATTAAAATTTGAAAAGAGACTCCTTGGTAGTGACTATATAGAATGAATTAATAATAAAAAAATCAAATGTCAAAACTATCACTGGCAGCCAGTGTTAATTTTCCTCTTGTTTAAAGGTGATAACTGTCTCAGATAATATAGACGGTCAAACAACAACATCAAAACAAATTGCTTCTGGAACTGTCTATAAAAGTCTAGCCGGTTTACATATTTTAATTGATAATAATTACGGTATATAATTGCGTGTCGTTGCGAATGAAAAATTGATCATAATCTTGGTATAATAATGCGACTTTTATAACATTTTTAGTGCATATGAGCAACGTGATTGTAACACGTACTCGACTATTGGCAAGATAAAGGCTATAAAGCTTCTTTACGATATACAAACTGCTTTGAACTTGGAGAAACCATTGTCCTAATGGGGTAGTGTAATTTGTTTAATGGTTGTTATACAATTATTATAAAGTGGGAATAGAAATGAATCCTTGAGAAGTTATGTGCATTTAAATGGAAATTGTAATGAATAAGATGTTAAGAACCCGTATACATTTTTATGTCTGTCTCGCTCGCACGATTCACTGATTTTGAGATATAAAACTGACGGTGTGAGTTATTGTAAATGTTGTCAATATAATCCCTAAATAATAATATCACGGATCTTATAAACTGATATTCGTTTTCTTAGCTTTTGGATTGGCGGAGAAAATCGATGTCAAATTGATTTTATATTTTTTTCACTCTTTCTTCGTCTAATTAATAAGTATTTAAACGAAAATTAATTTAAAGTATTCGTTACATAATTATTTAGTAAAGTTATTGATAACATTTTCCATAACTCGCTCCATAATTTTTATTTCTCAAAATGAATGAATTGTGCGAGCGAGAAAGACATAAAAATGTATACGGGTTCTTAAGAAAAACTTTGATCCCTTTCCACAGCGCAAGGAAACAAGTCGTGCGCCCTGAACTAAGATCTCGCGCCTACATGTTTGCGTAATAGAGAAAAACTTTTGAGGTTGACAGCATTTCATTTTTTGATGTTTGTACTTGTTGGTAAATAAGAGGATATTATACGTAAGTTTCGGCTTTAAATATGTAGCCGTTTTTTATATAGATACCAGGATAAATTAAAATAGGCCTAAAAATATTTTTTTATAACTACTAAGCAACCGTTTGACTACAATCACACCTGATAGAGAGTCGAGATGTAGTCTGAGGTGGAGCACGCTTGTTTTGTAAATATGTACCTAGATAACGAAAGCGCTGCGTTCGTTCAACAATAACTCGGCATGTTAATTATTACCTACTCAATAATAAGGACAATTAGAAAAAACTCACTTTACACGTGTATATTGTTACTGATTAGTTATTGCTAAGCTTATATTATTGTAAAGGACTTTGGATCTAGACAAATCATTACGAGGTTTACAGATGCATGATTTTGAATATTTTGTTAAACTTTCATGTTGGTAATAAATATAAAAATAAAAAACTACCTAGAGTAAATATGTAATGGAGGGCAGAGAGCTGCCCACTGCGCCAACTGGGTCGTCTAAGCTAAATTCTAGCCTATCTCTATTACTATGGTAGTAAAGGGAACATGCTGCTCTGGGTCGCTGGCACAATTGTTCCAGTGCCAGCGGCCCAATTTTTTTTTATTTTCGAACGGACTACTTGCTGCTGGCTGTGTGTAGCCTCTGCAGCGTCACCGGGCCTCTGCAGCGTCACCGGAAACCAGCGGCCCAAAGCCGCACTCCGATGTATAAAGGAGCTGGGGTGGCTGGGCTAACTGCTGGCAGGGGGAAATGCACAATACACCCCCAGCGGGACGTCAGTGCAGGCCTTATCGCCCCCAGTTAGAATTAGAAGAGAACACGCTGGAACAACTGCTGGAACAAAATATTATTTATAGTGTTTGTTTTTTAAATAAGGTTACAATTACTATTGGTACATTGGAATTACGATTTAGAATTAGGACTAATTAGTAATTTAATTTTTACCCAAACTGCTCAGTAGAGTAGTAAGCTAAGAATGTGTCTAATTACACTTTTCTTACTGCCATTGTATATTGTCATGGCAATAGACTTTTCTTCTTAAAGGTTATGAATACAATTGTATCCTTCTTAGAATTGAAATAGATTTTCCTAGAAATAAATCCAGTTTTATTACCGTGGAAATGTTCTACGTCGGCAGATGTACTGAAAGGTGTCTGAAAACAATCGGCAGACGTTAAAAGTACAATATAAAATGTACAAAAAATAGCGTTTATGTTGCGATACACATGGCCTGTCTGTACTTTGTTTTTTAAAACGTAGGTCTTAGTGTGGATATTACAAAGTTGATCGAGCAAACTGAGATCTCTAAGTTGACTCGGGTAATTCAGCACTTTGTCCGTCCGTTCGTCTGTCAGAGGTATCTAGCGTCTAAACCAAAGTGACTAACTTCAGATTCTCATAGAATATGTATAGCTATGGCCAGATGACAATGAAAATCAAAATAATTTAAATGAAAAAAATTAACACGTGAATGAGGTGCAAAACATTTTTTAATTTTTTTTTCCCTTATCGTTGAAAAGACTTCTGTTAGTAGAAGATATACGAATAAATTTATTTTTTGATCTATGTTAGAAAATAACAATTTGGTAGGCCACCAAAGTCACTGTTTTTAGATCTATTTTGTCCAAGGGTCTATTTAAAAACAGCTTCACATTTAAAGCTGAAACTTCTGTACAATATCTGTTATACTTGAACAACAAATACAAAAATCTAACAATTATTATTAAGAAAAAAAGTTCTATTCAATTAACCTCACTTTTACCTTTCAACCTAACTAGAACTTTTTTTCTTTTATTTATTTTTTTTTCTTTTTTTTTTATGTACGATAGGCAAGCGTTTGACCACAATAATAATTGTTAGATTTTTGTATTTGTTCAAGTGCCAGCGACCTTTTTTTTTAAAATAAGGCAAAATAAAGGCGCGAGATTTCAGTTCGAAGGGAACGACTAGTATTATTACATTTAAGTTATAGTACAGTTTTGTTAGGTATGTCCATACTAACATAACTGCGTCTTGGCGCATCTCAGCCCAGCTGTTCAAAACAAGACCAATCACAACGGCACAATAAAACTGTAATTAGGTCCCGATCTCGATATATTTACGTGTTTGTACCGTTTATCGAGTTTTATGTAAACCAATGATCTATTTTATGGTAGCCCAGTTATCAATATTACTATTATACTCTTTGTGTTTGGCTCCGCATTCTTGTGATTTCAACCAATATCAAGTAGTTAATATCGAGTTTTGCCGCGAAAGTGAAAAAATGGCGTTGTTGATTTTGTAAAATTTTCCAAAACCTGTGATTCTTCGAGTGTTACTGTGTAATAATGATGGATTATTAACCGTTAATACTTATTAAATGTGTATATGGGTAGGTAAATCATTCAAAGTTGAAAAACGTAATTTTCACCTTCGCTCCAAAACTCCAATAGAAGTTCTAGTAAAGTTTCTACCACTTTTGCATGACTTGACTACGACTGGACCTTGACTCTTTTACTTGACTTTGACTGTGACTTGTGACTAGGACCTATAATATGAAATACACTTGAAATATATTATCACTTGACACTGGCTAAATGCACAAGATTACGAAGCCAAAACTAAGGAAAAAAAAAAGTAGTTAATATTTTTCAAGTATAACAGTTTGAGCATTGCATAAATATAGTCCTAGTCATCAGTCAAAGTCAAGTAAAAGAGTCATGGTCTAGTCATAGTCAAGTCATGCCCCAGTAAAGACTTTATTAGAACTTTTTATAAAGTTTTGGAGAGAAGGTGAAAATCACGTTTTTGATTAGTGCGTTCACGAACTATTAGATAGATAGATAGATAATACTTAATTGATCCACTTTATAAGATGAGATAAAACAAAGGTAACAAATAAGCTTATACGTAAAGTATCAAAACAGGCGGCCTTATCACTAATATCGATCTCTATTAATAGTAAATTAATAATTAACCATTATTAATTATTACACATTAGCACTTGAAGAATCACAAGTATTGTAATATAAATGTGAGGGCTTAGAAGTATATATATATATATATATTTGACGATGTGATCGAAGCTGGTAAACACACTAGACCTGGAATATGCAGGCTCTCAAGGATAACTGCCGGAAAACCGTATTTGGCTTGGCGGCAGACTTTCAACTTGATGGTGGTAAGCTGCTGGGGGCTGAGTCACCCACGTCCGTAGGAGGATACCCCTTAAGTCTGACTCCCTACACGTGGTCCCCGGGTGGTGCTAATCAGGTGACATTTGAGAGGTGGTAGAGCATTTTGTGAGTTGCTCGCCTGGCTTGCTACCAAAGTAGCTTACCACCATCAAGTTGAAAGTCTGCCGCCAAGCCAAATACGGTGTTCCGGCAGTTATCTTTGAGAGCCTGCGTATTCCAGGTCTAGTGTGTTTACCAGCTTCGATCACATCGTCACTTCCCATCAGGTGAGATAGTGGTCAAACACTAGCCTGTCATAAATAAAAAAAAAAAAAAAAAAAAAAGCTACTTTGGTAGCAAGCCAGGCGAGCAACTCACAAAATGCTCTACCACCTCTCAAATGTCACCTGATTAGCACCACCCGGGGACCACGTGTAGGGAGTCAGACTTAAGGGGTATCCTCCTACGGACGTAGGTGACTCAGCCCCCAAAGTATAGCTGGAGTGACACTGATGGACAAAGTGAGGAACATTGTGATAAGAGAAGATTGCGGCGTGGTAGACGATGTAGTGTCAAAGATTGAGAAAGGGATGGTTAGATGGTTTGGACATGTAGAGAGGATGGAGGAAAATATTTTGACGAAGCAGATTTATAAGCCGAGCGTGAATGAGCAAGTTGGTAAGGGTCGCCTTCAACAGCCTCCCGCATGGAACAATACAGGAGGCGCTCCGCTATCATGGAGTGCCTCTGTATCTGCGGAGGCTGTTGGCCGACTACCTCCAGGATCGCGAGATCCTTGTGGTAGGACGTGACGGTATGAGGCGCCGTCGCGTCGCCTGCGGGGTTCCACAGGGGTCAGTGTTGGGTCCGCTCCTGTGGAACATAGGCTACGACTGGGTGCTTCGTGGCACGCTTCCCGCAAACATGCGGGTCGCGTGCTATGCGGATGACACCCTTGTCGTAGCCAGGGGGAGGGACCTCAGGGAGGCGGTGCGGTTGGCTACGGTGGGTACATCTATCGTCGTTGACCGTATACGCGCTCTGGGGCTGGAGGTTGCCCTCTCCAAAACCGAGGCCCTATTGTTCCATGGGCCTCGGGGGGGACCCCCTCCAGGAACGGGGATTGAATTGGACGGGGTCTCGGTGCGGGTGGGGACCCAGATGAAATATCTGGGTCTCATTCTGGACGGGAGGTGGGCTTTCGGAGTCCACTTCTCCCAGCTGGCCCCGAGAGTTGTGGGGGCTGCTGCTGCTTTGGGGAGGTTGCTGCCGAACGTGGGCGGCCCGAACGCGGTATGCCGTCGCCTTTACTCCGGAGTAATCCGGAGTATGGCTCTGTACGGGGCGCCGGTCTGGGTGGACGCCCTCAACCGCGGAAACAAGACCCTGCTGCGACGTCCGCAGCGGGTCATTGCGACGAGGGCGATACGCGGTTACCGGACGGTGTCCTGGACGGCAGCGTGCGTGCTTGCGGGTGATCCCCCCTGGGAACTCCAAGCGGAGATCCTCGCCGAAGTTTACCACTTCGTAGCGGCGAGGAGGGCTCGAGGAGACCCCCCAGCGTGGGAAGAGGTCACCCGCATGCGGTGGCGGGCGCGGGCTGCCCTGTTGCGGCGGTGGACGGAGGACCTGGCTCCACCGGTCCCCGGGCAGTGGACGGTGGAGGCCATCCGCCCGGTCCTTCGGAGGTGGGTGCGGCGGCGTTTTGGGTCGCTTACCTTCCGATTGGTGCAGGTGCTTTCCGGACATGGATGTTTTGGAAAGTACCTGCACCAAATCGCGAGACGGGAGCCGACCCCGGCCTGCCACGAATGTGGAGCGCTGGAGGATACGGCGCTCCACACGCTGGAGGTGTGTGCCGCATGGGGCCCTCAGCGGCACACGCTTTCAGCTACCATAGGCGGAGATCTCTCCCTGCCGCGCGTGGTAGACGCCATGCTCGGCAGTGAGAGATTGTGGCAGGCGGTAGTCTCCTTCTGCGAAGCGGTGATGGTGCAGAAGGAGGCCGCGGAACGGGCCAGAGAGGTCGATCCCCTTTCTGACCCGATCCGTCGCAGACGGATGGGGGGGAGGAGGAGGCAGTTCGCCCGCCTCCTCTCTCCTCCTCTGTAGTGGGGTCACTGGTGGAGAGTCAGGGAGCTCTCCACTGGCTTGCACGGCACCACAAGTCTGAGGGGTGGCCTTGGTGAGCAAGGTCACCCCTACATGGGCGCAGTGGCCCGGTTTGTATTCGGGCCTACCGCCGGGGCAAGATAGTGACTGCTAGCGCGACCCTATCTTGCCCCACCTCGGCGAGGGACTGCTCACGGGGGGGTTTTTAGTGGGTTCGAGCCCCACATACCCCCTTCTTTCACCCCTGGGAAGGAAGGGAAGTGCAAGGCATTTTCCCCCCCACAAAAAAAAAAAAAAAAAAGCGAACATATCACGACCAGGTCGAAAACGTTTTAAAGAAGAGCCAGGTCAAAAGAACCCGCAACCAACGAGCATGTACGAAAAGACTCATGAATGTAGGAGAAGCGAAAGATATGTGTCAGGATTGTAGCAGGTGGAGAGATATGGTATCTGCCTACACCAATAGGAAAGAGGTGTGACTATATGTATGTATGTATGTTAGTCAATAATAATTGGAAGGCCATCTTATGGTTCTGTCATCAGATCTGTTCCATTGTACCACATTAGTAATATACATTGTCACCAAACACCGACATTTTAAGCTCAACTTATGCCAAATTTTAGTCCAATCGGATGACAACAAGTGCTTGAAAAATTTACTACTTTTGGACCGGAAAAACATACAAACGAATGAATACAAGCTTATGAAAAGGGATAACTGTTTCTCTTATTTTAAAAATCGAACGATAGCAACAGATGCAATATGGCGGGCATACGGATAATAGAGAGGTGATGATCTGCGTTATCAAAAGCACGTAACGGGTTTCGGGACAGCTGGCGGTCTTCTGGTCGATCGAGCCAAGTCATAGGGGCAAGCGATTTGAAAATGTATTTCTGAAACTTCAGATACAGATAGCCTATAAAACTAAAACCTAACCTATTTAAAAGAAGTTTCTATAAAAAGGTTATATAAGGAACTGCCTGTTGGTTTAATTGAGGATTCAGGATATTTGTGTTTTTAATTTTTTTTTATGTATATTTAGCACACCTTATTGAAGTCGATGATGCGGCCGAAAAAGTAGCATGCTTGCCTAAAATATACCTATGCACTCTGTTGTTTCTGGTTCTGGATGTGATTGTGTGTGACGTGAATGTTTCCGGCACTCATGACAAAAGTCTGGACTCTGTGTGGGGCTGTGAGTGTAAAAGCGTTATATCGTCGGATATTTCTTCTGTGCTGAACACAATAAATTTGCATTGGCAAATATGGACGATCAAAAAGTGTTATTTTTATTCATTGTGCATGAATGTTTCTATGAATAATATTTTAATTGGATTATAAAACAAAGAAATAAATCATGCTAGTGGCTGCTTCATAAAATATGCGAAATTTGGCTATTTGTATGTATTTGTTTTATAAGTTTAATGTGTAAATTTAATTTGGACGATTTGATCATTTCGAATCATGTAAGCTGACCATAAAAGGTGACTGATTAATGTAGATTTAATGGCGATCGGAAGAAAAATATTTCACAATAGTTATAAAAGCATAGACATAGTATATTAAGAATGTGTAGTTAGGTTTACGTGAGTTTTATATTGTGATGTATACTAAGATGTATTTAAAAAAAAATTACATTATTTTAATTTCCCTAACATTTAGTAACTTGCACCACATCACGTCACCGGCCATCTCTCCCAAAGCATCAAAGGGTTCATCCCACAAGGTGCATTCGCGCGCTTTTTTGACACTTGTACTAAAGGTGCGTTCAAAAACAACTAAGTGAAACGAACAAAATATAATATTTTTTTGGCAACACTATACACTGTATTGCAATGAAAGGTGCGTTCAAAAACTTTATCTATAGGAAATATATAATAGGTAAGGATAAAATAGATAGAGCAACACTTGCAGAACAGTCACTGAAAGGTGTGTTTTTTTCTGTGGGAAAGAAATAAAATGGGATAGTAGGAAATACAACATGTGCATCTAAAGGAAATTGACGTTTACAGTATTTCTTGACATCCGCGATTTAAAGCGCAGTGTTATTGAGATGACGGAAGTTTTAAAATTTATGAGTTTTATTAACGGTTTTGATCGGTGGCGTTGGCAATACAGGTCGCATAGATAACATTGCCAGTTGCTAGAAAGTTAAGAAAGATAGGATAGCATTAAATTTGTAATTAAAAATTATTGTTCCTGCCTAAATTAATTTCGTGTTTGTTCTAATAATTGAAAAATTAAAAAAATAAATAATGCAACATGTAATTTATTTAAATGTAAAGTAGAATGTTTTAAAATTTATTAATTGTCAATGCTTTATTCCTTATTTTTTTTTTTAATCTACCTAATAAAATAAGAAAAAAATTATAAGTTTGTGATCCAGCTGCTTGTCGAAGAAACTTGATAAATTACTAACAAACCTCGTCAAAACAGTTAAAAATCGCAAAAAACAAAGCACATGCGACACTAATCACTTACCGTCGATTTTTAAAAACGGATGTAGAAACGAACGGAAATTGGCACCTTTTTGCTCCACAAACTTTAAAATTAAAAAGCCAGAGTCGGCTTCTAATTTCAAAACCATAGAGCTTACTTTCAAACCATGTTCGAATTTTAATATATAAAAACGTATTCGGAAGTTCGTACTACGAAGATTAAAAAAGCAGTAGGTTCTTTTCGAGGTAAGTAGGTCAAGTTTTTGCTATCAATTTATGCAGATGTGAAGTTTAAAAATATAAAGCGGACAGATGCATGGAAAAGGACCTTGAAGATGTTTGTTAGAGAAAAAAAAACGAAACACCTTTGCTTTAGAATCCATCAGGATGTTTTTTACTTTTTAAAGATTCTGTGATATGTTTGAAGTTAGAGTATCTGCTTCTATCTGAGTTTTGAATAATATTGATGATGTTGATTATTAGGTAAGTATATTATAAATATTTTGTTAATCCATAACCAGTTTTGCGAATACAAACTAGTATGATAATTTTACAGACATTTTAATAATAAAGTAATTCATTTAATAAATTAAATGTGTGAAGATTTCAACCTAAATGTTTTAAATTAAAATAAAATTAATGTGCATACTCTAAGCTCAGCGCATTATTCCATAATTACGTTAAGTAGAACGTTAACTCGATTTATTAACTTGGTTTAGCGTTTTCACATGACTTTGCTTGTCAATAAAAATCATCTCGTAGATCAATAGTGAAAATAGCAATCAAATTATATTTCAAACAAACGCACTCTTTGTTCCATCTGCGTAGACGCGACTTTATTAGCACAATTTCTTGTTGAATTTTGGCTCCGCAATCTTGTTCATTTAGCCAGTGTCAATTAATAAAGTATTTAAGAGTGTTACATAATATATAATAGAAGTCCTAGTCGCAGTCAAAGTCAAGTAAAAGAGTCAAGGTCCAGTCATAGTTAGGTCATGCCCTAATAAAGTGGTAGAAACTTTATTAGATCTTCTGTTGAAGTTTTGTAAAAGCGAAACTTACGTTTTTCAACTTTGTTTGATTTCTTAATTTAGTATTAACTGTTATTACACATTAACACTCGAAGAAAACCAAGTTTTGGAACAGTATAGAATCAACATCGCCATTTTTTCACTTTCGCGGCAATACTGTAATGACACTTCTCATTATTTTCAATTTTTTTTTTATTATTATTTCATGACCATGGATGCATAGTCCTTCAGTTGAAATATTTAACAAATATTATCAATTTCTATTTTTTATAATAAAAGTCTTAGTCACAAGTCACAGTCAAAGTCAAGTAGTCAGTCATAGTCAAGTCATGCCCTAGTAAAGTGGTAGAAACTTTACTAGAACTTCTATTGGAGTTTTGGAGCGAAGGCGAAAATCACGTTTTTCAACTTTGTATGACTTGCCTACACTTATGCACATTTACTAAGTATTAACGGTTAATAATCCACCATTATTACACATTAACACTCGAAGAATCACAGGTTTTGGAAAATTATACAAAATCAACAACGTCATTTTTTCACTTTCGCGGCAAAAAAACCATTATTTTTAATTTTTAAACTGTGTTGCAATCTAAATAAACATAAAATTAAATGGTAGAATAATAAAGACACTGCGTATGAACAAATCTACAATTTTATTATTTCATATTAATTAATAATGATTCATCGGTCTTCAAGAAGCGAGATATTATCTCAAATATACTTATTTTAAAACGAGTTATTATTTATATTTTATGTTCACAATATTTGGTGCACGGTTTGGGCGGAAGCTACATTACGCCGTTATGTTGGCATTATTGCCTCCGATTTGAGTGGTTATGTTGGTACTTGAGGAAAAGGTGTCAATTTCGCTCGTTTTGTTATCGATTTTGATCTTATTTATGACTATTATCTTAAAAAAAAACGTTCATTTGTCGCCATCTGCCATCATCATCAAATCATAAACTCACTCCTTCCAGAGGAGGATATAGAAGAAAGAACGGACTTAGTCGTTAATAATTGTGTATGTATTGATTTGTAATTAATATATAATTATATATGTATTTTTTTTATTTTGGCTTCGCAATCTTTTATCTTTTAGCCAGCGTCAAGTATTAAAATGTTTCATATTTCGTAAAAGAAGTCCTACTAACAAGTCATAGTCAAAGTTAGGTAAAGAGTCCATTTATAGTCAACATGTCCTAGTAAAGTGGTAGAAAATTTCCTAGAACATTTTCACTAGCTATTAAGGGTAATAATCCCATTATTACACACTAGCCGTGCCCCGTGGCTTCGCCCGCTATTATCAAGTTAAAAAGTAGTAAGTATTCAAAATTTCATCCAAATCAGTTTAGCAGTTAAAGCGTAAAGAGGGATCAAACATCCTTAAACACTTATAATATTAGTAGGATTAACACTCGAAGAATTACAAGTTTGAATAACGCCATATTTTCACTTTCGCGACAATTAGTAGAATGTAATTGCACTTTACACAAAATAAGATTATGTGTAGTCATAGTAAAATTCTGTATGCACCTATACCATAGATAAAAAACGTGATATACTCTATACTGTACATATGTCATTAAAAACAAGAGCGAGCATACTTGACATTTCATTGTTAAAAAAATATTACCACGACTTTTCTCTGCGGCTATTTTGTTGCCACGCGCCCGAAGATAACCGAAAGTGGCCGACAGCAGCCGAAGAAATTGCCAAAACAAATGCACACCTAAAGAATTAACGCTCCTATCTTGTCACTTTTAAGGTTTAGTTTCTAATGAGTGACGGAAGATGGTAAGCCTTACAGGCATAGAGCAGATGTGTTTCACACAGTTTCGGAGTAACCTTTTTTTTCTTAAGAAAGCCATGTGTTAGTGGAAGATGTCCAGGTAAGACAGATGTATTTCTTACAATGTTTCGGTCATTCGTTCTTCCGGTGTGAGTGGAATATTCGAAATGTGATATTGTAGAGAGGTCAATGAGATCATTTTTTGCACTTTGATTGGATTTGTTAGGTATTAAGTATTAAGTGGCTGCCCGTGAGATCTGTAAAGCATTAAACAAGTAATTTAAACGTAAGCAAAGCTTAAAAAAACGACTTTACCGCTTATATTTTGGTTATGGCTTGATCGATTTCGATAACATTTATATGGGACCACCTCTGAAGTATAATTTACTAAACAAAAAAAAAAAAAAAACGATTCATAGTTGGCGGAATTATTGCGTAACAAACATACAAAAAAATCATACAGTCGAATTGAGAACCTCCTTTTTTGAAGTCGGTTGAAATTGCAACATTTTTTAATTTAATCTGCTGCTTGCTTTTACGGAGTATAAAATACCTACATATCTTTAAAAGTGTCTCGTCAATAATTATTTTATCAAGCATGCTACATCTTCGGTCGCATCATCACTTTCCATCAGGTGGTCAAATGCTTGCCTATCGAGTATAAAAAAATCTAATAATTTTTTTAACATGTAACTTTTATAATGGTGTGAAACGTATCTGAATAAGCTTTAATGTAAGTTAAACTGCCCGTTGGCTCAGTTGAGTATGTGGGTTCGATTCTCAAGCGAAAACACAAGTTTTCTTCAAATAAAATTTGTGTTTTTGGTTCGGGAATGTGTGTGATGTGAACGTTTTCTGCACCAACTACTCAAGTCACCGAACTTAGTGTGAGCTGTGACTGTAAAAAAGTTTTTTTTTTTTTGACAGGGTAGTGTTTGACCACTATCTCACCTGATGGTAAGTGACGATGTGATCGAAGCTGGTAAACACACTAGACCTGGAATACGCAGGCTCTCAAGCTCTCAATATTCCGTAATAAGAACACAGATTTAAAAAACGAAGCAGCTGCATTAAAAAAAAACATAAAACACGAGATGAGAGCTTTTTCTAGCATTTCTTGGATTTTTTACTCATAGACAACATGTCATGTTTTTTTTTCACCGGCACGTACCAAATGCTGCGACGGCAGCTGCGCACGCGTCTTTAAGATCATTTCGCGAATTTTCTTAGCTGACAGATGCCGTAAACTAAATTTCAATAAGTAAGATCCAAAAAGGTTTAACTGACAAAGCGGTTTCTGGACTTACAACCTTTTTCTATTTACTGCAATTGACATATCGACCATGCTCTTTTTCGTTTACGAATACACGGAAATTATTGTTATCTCTTTGGGATAGAGTTTAAAATCGTGGGACACGTTGTGTTTTGAGGTCGAAAATAATTTTGTTTTTTTGAAGAACGAAAACACTTGGCACACCTGACATTGTATGGAAGCTGTATGTATGGATCTTTTTGTGACTTATGCGGTCCAAAGACGATCTTTACTAACAAAGTTGTTCATTTTGTTGTGTATTGTACCAATTTCACGGGACAGGAGTTCTTTTGAGCTTTTGTAACTAAATTGTAACACGTTACAATGTTGTTCAATTATTTTTGGTAGAAATAAAATATATTTTGTAAGTAAGAATTGTAAGAGCATATTTTTAGCAGATGAATATGTGAAATAGGGCAATTTAAATATACTTTATAATTATACATATATTATATAAATTATGGAGCAGTTCAAGTTTTTTTATATAGGTCAAGTGTAGAGTGTACAACTGTACACAATCTGGTGGCAACACAATGATGAACGAAAAATTTGTTTCCACATTTATTATGCGAACCGCAAATGGACCTCCTTGTTATCAGGAAATATATATTCAAGGTCAGGGTCTATATTTTCATAAAGTTCAATATCGGAGTATTTAAGTCAAGTGTGCATAGGCAGGCATCTTTTAGGCAAACTTGCTACAGCTTCGGCCGCATAGTCACTACTCATCAAATGAAATATGTCAAATACTTGCATAGACTTAATTGTATGAAAAATAAATTCATAATATACAGGGTTATTATGTATACAGGGTTATTAGTATAATACCAAGAATACCTTTTGGAACATCATTCCAACCACTGAGACCAACGCCTCTTGTAGTACGGCTATTGGAAATTCTGTTTTATGATTTATCAAATAAATTTTTAATTACACTGTCACTGGTTAGTTTTGCACAATTCTGCAGGGGGTGGTTTAGATTCGACAAATAAGCAAAAAAAAAAAAATATTTGATCGAACGAAACGGGATGACTTGGGTCGTTCAGCACTTTGTCCGTCCGGCCGTCTGTCTGTCAGAGGCATCTAGCGTCTAAACCATATAAGCGAATGACATCAAATTCTCATAGAATATGTAAAACTACGGCCCAAAGCCAGAAATGACATTTAAAATTTTATAAATGAAAAGATTAAGGGGGCTTCCATACATGTAAGTGGGCAGCAAAATATTTTTTATTTTTTTATTTAACCCTTGTGGGGTATCGTTGAAAAAGGCTTGACAAGTATAGTACGACATCGGTTTAAAAAAAATCTATGTTGGAATATAAAGTTTGGTAGGCCACCAAAGTCACTGTTTTTGACCTATCTTGTCCCGGGGTCTATCTCAAAAACGGCTTATCTTTGAACGCTGAAACTTACGTATAATATCCGTTATATCCTGAACTTAAACAACAAATACAGAAATCAAAAAAATATTATGTAGAAAAAAAGTTATAAGCAAATAACCTCAAAAGTTTTTCTCTATGAGGCAAAATGTAGGCGCGAGATCTCAGTTCGGCGCGAACGACTAGTGTAAAATGTAATAGACAAGCATGACGCTTACCATCAGAGCGACTTGCTCTCGTTTCACAATTATGTAAAGAAAAAAAAAATTTTTTTTTTTCAATAATGTTTTTTTCATTGATTTTTCACATTGGATTTTGCACTATTAACCAATGACGGAATATATTATTGATCCTCCTACCACTCAAATAACTTAAATATAAATAGGTATAGATGAATCACAAATTAAACCTGTTCAGAGAATCAATTATATCTAAAAGTATTTGAAACATAATATTTTATCACCACCGGTTGCTAAATACTCTGTAATCAACAAATTACCGGATGTCGGGCTTTTTAAAGAATCATAAAAATATATGACATATAAAATGTAATTCGTGTATATATGTTTGAAGTTAAGTGTTATGGAATACTTACAAACTTTTTTTTTTTTTTTTTTTTATGCCAGATATGTAAGCATTTGGCCGGTATCCCACCTGATGGAAAGTGATGATGCGGCCGAAGATGAAGCATGCTTACCTAGAAGATACCTATTCACTCTAGACTTGAAGACTCCCAGATTATACTGTTCAGGGAACAAAGACGCGAGTTCCACTCTTTCGCTGTACGGATGATAAATGAAGAAGCAAAACGCTTCGAGCGGATATGAGGTATGTCAACCATAAATGGATGACGTTGCTCAGTTCGTCTTGTGGTCCGATTATAGAAAGGGCAAGGGGGAATCAACTGATGTAACTCATGCACTCACAATGTAAATCCTACAATTATAGGTTAAATTTTACAATATATCTAAGTCACATTTCTAAGATCATTTGTATATATTTATTACTAGCCGTGCCTCGCGGCTTTGCCCGCTGTTATCAAGTTAGAAAGTAGCCTATGTGTTAATCCTAAATATAAGCTATTTACATTCCAAATTTCATCCAAATCCGTTCAGCGGTTAAAGCGTGAAGAGGGAACAAACATACTTACACACTTACACACAAACTTTCGGATTTATAATATTAGTAGGATTACATGTTTATTTTTACATCTACCAAAATCACCCTGTTTTCTTTCTTCCTCCCGTCACCCCTACACACACGCACACACTCACTCCCACACACACACACACGACACACACGCACACACACTATTAAAATAAAAGTAAAATAATATAGTAAAGTAGACATAACTATTCTTATAACGTAAAACTTACTAAGTATGTATCAAACGACCCAGTTGGCGCAGTGGATAGGTGTCTGCCCTCTTCACCGTGGGTCCTGGGTTCGATTCCCGGCAGGAGCACAAATTCCTTCCCAAGGGATATTTTTGCTTCTAGTTCTAGGTGTAATGTGTGTGTGATGTGAATGTTTCCAGCACCCACGATACAAGTCTTTGAACTTAGTGCGGGACTGTGAGTGTGATTGCGTTTGCGTTTTAAATAGGAAGGAGGTTTCCAAGATACAGGTTGACCAAGTTTGGGGGTGCCCGAAAAATTCATATCACATACACAATCACAACCAGAATCAGAAACACAAATTTACCTTTGGGAGAAAACTTGTGTTTCAGCCGGAATCGAACCCCATAGATGCTTAAAAGGGGACACCACCCAACTAAGCCAACGAGCAGTTCATATATCATACATACTGTTACTTATTCTGTAGTCCAATTTTATAATGTGGCAATAGTCGTTTTTCCCACAGTCTGAGTTTCCTGATTGGAATATTAATTATGTCCTAGAACGCCTAATGAGGGTGTTTGTATGTGCTACGCGGTCGTAGTTCCGCTATTTCGGCTAGACGTAGATTTTAAGAAAAATCTTAATTTTTAATACCTAATTGACATTTATCTTTGTGATATTGAAATCAAAAAGTCAATGTCGATTAGACACTTAAGAATTTTCGAAAATTTTAAGATCTTTAATTTAATCTAATAGCCGTGCCCCGCGGCTTCGCCCGCTGTTATCAAGTTAAAAAGTAGCCTATGTGTTAATCCTAGGTATAATCTATGTACATTCCAAATTTCATCTGTCACACACACAAACACACACAAAATTTCGGATTTATAATAAAATGTTACTACTAATATAGTAGGATAACTTCTATTTTTTTTAAATTTTAGCTTCTTTTTGCATTTAGTAATTCCAGTAGTTAAGTGTGGTAGAAATGGCGACATCCTATATGAAACTTTACTTCACTTGATACCATGGAAATAATAATATCACTTTTTAGTTCCATGGTTAGCACACGTAGTAAATCCTTGCTGTCTACGCTGCGGGTACCTAGTTTGATTCCCATCAAACAGCAATTTTTTTTATGAGAAATATGCACCTACATGTTTCTGGTTTGAGTGCAATTGTTTTATGTATGGTGTATATGTTTCCTGTTCTGGCAGTACTAGTCTTTGGTTTTAATGCGGGGCAGTTAGTGTGAATACAATTGAATTTTTTGATGTAATTTTTTTTATGGCAGAGCTTTAAAATATGACCAGCATCTTTTTTTAATATATTTTTTATTTGTTATTAATCCAGCGTTCGACCACAATTTCACCTGATGGAAAGCGACGACGAGGTCAAAGTTGGAGCACGCTTGCTCTTTAAATACCTTTTCACTCACTTCTTGAACAACCCCATATTATACTTTTCGGGAAAAGACGAAAAGTGGTGGGGGTAAACATTGTGATGATTATTAATATATTTCCCTGTAATACAAAAGTGTTTTTTTTTAATTTATGATAGACAAACTTTTGACCACCATCTCACCTGATAGTAAGCGACGATGTGATCGACGATGGAAAAGATACCTATTCACTCGCGAATATTTTAGTAAGGTATCAAACTTTATTACTATATTATGTTTTTTTTATAATCACTGATAAATATATATTCAGGATCAATCAAAATACGGATTTAACTAAAGTACTTACCTTATACAAAAAGTCATTGGTCGGCAGTGTGCCCAAAATGCTAATAATAGTTAGTTAATAATAATAGTAGTAGTTTCACTTCAATCGTGTCTTTACGACACGCTTTTTTTTAAAATTAAATTACTCAAGATTTTAACTCATAATTTTGTTGCCAACTTCACTTAAGTACATATTTTCATGGTAATTTTAGTCATGACACCATTAAAAAGATCAGGGTTCACCCCGTGGCTCTATAAAATGACGTCACTGTGTTTTTATGTCACTGGCCGGCCGTCTGTTGAACCGACGTGTTAGACAGACTTGGGGTGGCCATGGTGTTTTAAATGTAGGACAATAGGAAACAGAATTAGAAAAATATTTAATGCAAAAAAATGTGTGTACAAAAAGGTATGTAAAAGCAATTCAGTAACAACAGTTACCCAATCTGGACGTGCACTAATACTAATAGGCACTATGTACCTTGAATACAACAATGTATTATTTATATAAGTAGTACATAAAGAGATAAACAGCAAGAAAAGAAGAAAATTATAGCTGCTATTTTTTTCACAAGAATGCATGGATTTCCGATCTATAAGACCTGACTCTATAAGATAAGATAATTCTTTATGGGCAAACACTGTAGTATTATTATTCGCGAGATCTTAGTACAGTTAATGTAAGTACAACAGATTCGGACGTCCAATGTCACAAAATATGTTTATGCGTATCATACATTTTTTTCATTATTTACTAATATTTGCAATTTATAATAAGCTGCAATTATTATAATAACTCAGTGAAATACACAAAATTCAAGAGTAATTATTTCATGTTATGTCAAAAAAAAAAGGAAATATTCTTTTAAACTATAGAAAATATAAAACATAAAAATGATTTCACACTCACAGATCTACACTAAGTTTGACGACTTGTATCGTTGGCGCCGGAAATATTCACACCACACAAACAATTACAATTAGAAACACAAATTATCCTTGGAGTGATAAATTGTGCTTCCACCGGGAATCGAACCCGATACCCCTGCATAGAAGGCGAATGCCCACCCAAATAAGCCAGTATCTAACTTAGTGTGGGGCTGTAAGTGTGAAAGCGTTTATGTTAATGTTCGGGATATAAGTTGTCCTTTAAAATTAGAAACGTTGGTTACTGCCTCCCGTCTGGGCCAGCAAATATTATTGGTTGCCAAACAGATCTTCGTGTTTGGACTGTCTAGTTTTAATGACACATATGTATGGACTAAAGTTGTACTTATATATGTATATTATGTATTTATATATAATTAGAGGAGGGCGTTAATTAAAAAAAAAAAATTAGATCGAATTGTGAATCTAAACAATTTTTTTATGCAGAATAGGCAAGCATTTGTGCACTATCTCACCTAATGGAAAGTGATGATACGGCCAAAAATGTGACATGCTTACCTAGAAGATTACCTCGAAACTTGAAGACTCCCATTCATGAATCCACCTGAACACACAAAAATAATCTCAAATTGATCCAGCCGTTTAAGAGTTCAGTCACTAACACACCTACTGATAAATTATATAATACTAGCTGCGCCCCGCGGCTTTGCCCGCGTAAGTCCCGGACCAGCCAGAATTCGGGGTTAAAAAGTAGCATATGTCCTTTCTCAGGCTCTAGACTATCTGTGTACCAAATTTCGTTTAAATCGGTTCAGTAGTTTTAGCGTGAAAGCGTAACAGACAGACAGACAGAGCTACTTTCGGATTTATAATATTAAGTAAGGATAAGGATACTAGCGATCCGCCCCGATGTGTGATATCCGCTCGACCGATTTTGTGCAAACTTCACATAAACCATCTACTAAATAGTCCGAACAAAGCCTAAACATTTGGTTTGGATAGGTGAGCCCGTTCTTGAGTTATACAATTACAACGAAAAGTGGCATTGATATTTATATTGTATATAGATAATAAAGATTGATTTGATTGTTTTAATTTTCCGAACCTTTTATCCGACAAAACCTTTTCAAATGGTTTTTTATGTCATTGAGACGAGCAAGTCACTCGCCTGAAGGTAAGCGTCACGCTATTACGGTTACCATTACGGTTCTTCGTAATGAACAAGAGTCACGTTTACCAGAAAAGTCACGTCTGTCACTTGTCAAAAAAAATCGTTGGAACAGAAGTGGCAACCCTATCTATATAGCTCAGAAGTGTTGCTACTCGTAACTTGGTTTAGATTAACAAAAGGTGGGTAATTTAATTTGAGGAACTGGTTGCCAGCAAAAAATGTACAAAGTTTAGTGTTTGTTTTTTCTTTTTTTTTCTTTTTCTAGTGTTTGAGGTCGCGGCGGGTTCATACTTCATGATTTTTATTTAGACTAAAATTAAGTATGATAATTATAATACACAGTACCCGGATGACCGAGCGTTGCTCAGCTGAAAACGACGTTTTCTAAAATTGAAACCTAGCTAGATCGATTTATCGCCCCCGAAACCCCCAGCATACAAAATTTCATGAAAATCGTTGGAGCCGTTCCGAGATCCTGATTATGTATATATATATATATATATATATATATATATATATAAGACTTGCTCGTTTAAAGGTATTATATATAGATTAAACAATGGGGTGGTGGCGTAGTTTTTTTTAAATATTTACATCACACACACATATATATTAATATGAGAACCATAAACAAATTTCCCTTGGGAAAAAATATATGCTTTCACCGGGAATCGAACCCGATACCCGCTACATGAAAATATTGGATAGAAACAAATTTAAAAAACTTTAACTGACTAGCTAGCTAGGTTTCTAAGTCATTGTTTCTATAGCGTTAAGGAGTTTAAGGTTTTTTGTAAAGCTATTGTTTAGATGAATAATATTTATTTAATTGACAGAAATCATCATTTACGATTACGATCTTATTTACATGTATTCTGGCAAATAATCTGCTTGATTTTATTAACCAACTACTTTTTTATTTTTTTATTTGTGACAGTCAAGTGTTTGACCACTATCTCACCTGATGGTAAGTGACGATGTGATCGAAGCTGGTAAACACACTAGACCTGGAATACGCTCTCAAGGATAACTACCGGAACACCGTATTTGGCTTGGCGGCAGACTTTCAACTTGATGGTGGTAAGCTACTTTGGTAGCAAGCCAGGCGAGCAACTCACAAAATGCTCTACCACCTCTCAAATGTCACCTGATTAGCACCACCCGGGGACCACGTGTAGGGAGTCAGACTTAAGGGGTATCCTCCTACGGACGTGGGTGACTCAGCCCCCTACTACGCCAGTGTGCAGTACAAAATTAAACAAGCTAAACTGAGCAGCTAAGTAACTAACTGACACAGAATAGTATTAAGTAGTAAAGTTGTTTACACCACAGAATACTGCATAGTGAGTAGGTGAGTCACAAGATGTTCGCTTAAAGCTTCACTTACGCAACTTCAAGAGCAGAGGTTTGATGTTATAACGCTTACTTACCTGCACAGCTAGTTATTCATTGAAACATAGCAGCGATCACTATTTGTTAAACTTTTTTTATCCTCTCCATCCTAAGGTTGCCTGGAAGAGATCGCTGCTTAGCGATAAGGCCGCCGATTGTACTGCTATATTGTTTTTTTTTTCTATTGTAAATTATTTTTCTTGGTGTGCAATAAAGAGTATTTGTATTGTATTGTATTTATTTTTTGAGAGACTAGACAAGCAACTCACCTGATGGTAAGCGTCACGCTTGCCTTATACAGTTCAGTGCCGCCGTTCAGTGTATGGGTTCCTCCTTAATATTTTTATTTTTATAATTTGACTAGCTACCCGGCAAACGTTGTTTTTTTTATGCTTAGTAGGCAAGCATTTGACCACTATCTCACCTGATGGAAAGTGACGATGCGGCCGAAGATGTAACATGCTTGCCTAGAAGATACCTATTCACTCTTGACTTGAAGACTCCCAGATTAAATTGTTTTGCCATATACATTATTTCTAGGAAATAGTTGATCGTAGAAGGGGAACATTTTGAGTTATATGTATTTTTCAATGCTGAATCATGAAAAAATAAAAACGAAAAATTTTGGGTTGGCAATAAAAACATTTAGGGATATGAAAAGATGTTGACCGATTCTCAGACCTACCCGATATGCACACAAAATGTCATAAAAATCGGTCCAGCCATTTCGGAGGAGTTTGGTAACAAACACCGCGACACGAGAATTTTATGTATTAGACTAGCAGACCCAGCAAATGTTTTGCCATATATTAGAAAATTTAAATGGCCTGTTAAAAATAGGGGTTGATTGTAGAAGGGTGAAAAAATAGGATCGTATGTATTTTTTAGCGCTGAATCATAAAAAAGTAAAAACAAAAATGTTGTCCAAAAATTTAAAAAAAATGTCAAGGGTGAACAACCCTTCTCACTTAGAAGATTATTAAAAAAAATAATTAATGAAAAATAGATACTACTATACTATACTACTGAATCCTATCCTACTAATATTATAAATCCGAAAGTTTGTGTGTAAGTGTGTAAGTATGTTTGTTCCCTCTTCACGCCTTAACGGCTGAACGGATTTGGATGAAATTTGGAACGTACATAGATTATACCTAGGATTAACACATAGGCTACTTTTTAGCTTGATAATAGCGGGCGAAGCCGCGGGGCACGGCTAGTATGCATATAAAATTTGGTAAAAATAAGTAAAGCCGTTTCGGAGGAGTAAGGTAACTAACACTGACACGAGAATTTTATATATAAGATCATTAGATTGCCATTTTTGGCTTTGGGCAAAGCTTAACATATTCTCTAAGAATACGGACGGCCAATGCTGAACGACCAAAGTCAACTTAGAGACCTCGCTTCACTCGATCAATTGTTAAGTACAACTTTGTGACAAAAGCAAAGCACCTGTTTACCTACCATCATACCTGACCATCGCATCGTGGGATATACCAGAGATGTACGTCGTACATTTATGTTGTCGTTTGCTAGCAGTACGTGACTTTTAAGCTTTTTGTTTGGAGTGTTTATAGAAAACTACGTTCTTATGAGGTCAATACTCTGTATAGGTAAGTACTTAATCAATCTTTGTTTTGTTTTTTATTGACGGTAGTAATCCTGCTATAATATTATAAATCCGAAAGTTAGTATGTAAGTATGTTTGTTCCCTCTTCACGCTTTAACGGTTGAACAGATTTGGATGAAATTTGGAATGAAAATAGCTTATTACCTAGATAGAAAAAAAAAGGATATACATTATTAATAAAACTAATCTCTTATTAATTTTTGTAGTGAAGAAACGTTTGTCAAAATTAAAAAAAATATTAAAAAAGTGATACTATCTCATTTCAAAATATTTATGTAATTGAGACCAGACGAGAAAGAAGCTTTGCCTGATGTAAGTCTAGTTTGCTCATTAGAATTCAGTGTTTCCCAGAGTTTTTTTAACTTATAGGTATAATTCGCATGACAATCGTAACAATCGCAGAATATACCTTCTGATTGTAATCTTCTTTGACGGCAAAGAGTAGGCGTAACAGAAGGAAGATCTGATATTGTTTACTTTCAGACCTTGAGTAGATAAAAAAAAAGTTAATCCACTTCCTCGTTCGATCAGATCGTATCTTCGGCCATTGTTAAATTAACATACAAAAAGTACTTGATGATTGGCTCATTATTGTGAGATAAAAACTATTGTTTACCAACAACGTTAGGTACTTATATGTTATACTTTACTGATGCTTACTATACAGTTAATTATTCAGATTTACGACCCAGTTGGCGCAGTGGACAGGTGTACGCCCTCTGCGCCGTGGGTCCTGGGTTCGTTTCCCGTCCCGGGAGATTTGTGCATCTGGTTCTGAGTGTGATTGTGTGTGTGATATGTGAATGTTTGCAGCACCCACGATACAAGTCTTTGAACTTAGTGTGGGGCTGTGAGTGTGATGCGTTTGTTGGTAATTACCCTTGAAGCTTTGTGTGTGTGTGAGAGAGAGAGAGGGAGAAATAGAGAGAGAGAAATAGTTACGGCTACGCTGCGAGAGCTTTTTTACCGGACTGCGTCAGAAGGAGAGTAATGGTTCAAAAACCATTATCTCCTTCTGATATTTTTTTTATTTTTTTATTTGTGACAGGCTAGTGTTTGACCACTATCTCACCTGATGGTAAGTGGCGATGTGATCGAAGCTGGTAAACACACTAGACCTGGAATATGCAGGCTCTCAAGGATAACATTCATACATATGTATGTCTATTTCTTTAGCACGCCCGTAAGTGTCGTTGAATTCGTCACAATTGTGGTAATGACATAGGCTATTTAAATTTTGAAAATCGCGTCCGCAATTGAGAAAAAGTGGGGGAGATGGGGAGGGGGGGTTCTTACCATAGCAATATGGGCATCAAATGAAAGCTAGTGAAAAGACCGATTCAAAAATATATGTATCATATCACCTTTATATTACTATTTTAACACAAAGCTTCTAGTATATTAGGACGACCGAACTATCATTTTTCAGCATCACATTTTTCGCAGTCGGATTTTCTACCGACTTCACAAAAAAGGAGGAGGTACTTAATTCAACTGTATTTTTTTATGTGTTATTTCCACGTAAACCGATTTTGAAGATTGTTTTATTTGTTTGAAAGTTATTTGCTGGTGCTTTTTCATTGGGCCTATTTTAATTTGGTCAAGATCTGATCAGTACTTTTTGTGTTATCGTCAATAATGCGCGTTTAATACATTGAATTTGATCAAGGTTCCGAAGATAAAGCGTGAACGTCGGTTTTTTTTAAGCTTTGCTTGCGTTTAATTTTTTTAATTTTCAGTACATTGACTTGTTGACGCGCGTAATTTCTAACCTTCGATGTTGGGTCTGATCTCAGTCAGAAAAGTAAAAAATTAGACAGACCGCCAAAGTAACAAACGCAGTATAACATATATAATAATAAATACTTTCACACTCACAGTTCCACACTAAGTTCGATGACTTGTGTCGTGGATGCCGGAAACATTCACATCACAAACTATAGCAACCAGACCCATTATCCTATCCTACTCCTACTAATATTATAAATCCAAAAGTTTGTGTGTAAGTATGTTTGTTCCCTCTTCACGCTTTAACGGCTGAACGGATTTGGATAAAATTTGGAATGTACATAGATTATACCTAGGATTAACACATAGGCTACTTTTTAACTTGATAATAGCGGGCGAAGCCGCGGGGCACGGCTAGTTATTCATACATTCTTAGATGACTAATACAGGAATCATCTCAACCTGTAACCACTATCACAGACGTTTTTAATAATTATGTGTTCGATGGTGTTACCGGAACACAATTACTTTGCAAATACTATACTACTATATCTAATTATTAATTAAAAATAGTGCTATCCTCTTTCATCTACTTCTTTTTATAAGTTTAAATAAGCAATTAGGATTTGAAACTCATTTTAAACATTAAGTCTGTATAGTTTCTAGGATATAATTTACACGGAATCTGTACTAATATAATTAAGTAATATAAAACCAAAAAAAATTAAAAAAATTTGCAACAGATTTTTTTTCTTTATATTTGACAGACAACATGCTTCTGCATTTGCAGCGTGACCGGGCGGGACTTCACGATAGACTTTTAATTTTTTTTTGAGTTTGAGTACGGGTGTATTTCGGTACAGTAACTAACCAGGGAGCATGAAATCCCCTATCACCATAGATATAATAAGGATTCCATAAGCTTATTTCCCAACATGAATGTTAGTAAAATGATTGTACATATATCGCGTGTGGAAGATGATAGGTTTTGCACGAAATTGCAACTCGTAATTGTTAACAAATTAGAAATTGCCAACAAAGTGTTGGCAAATATGTGTAATTTATTGTAGGTACTTTATTGCAAAGGAAGGAAAGTCGAGAGTGAGGGAATTTCTAGAGAATTAATTAATTTTGTTCACTTAAATATAAGTACCCGGATGACCGAGCTTTGCTCGGGTGAAAACACGGATAAAACGATGTTTTCTAAAATTTAAACCTAGCCAGATCGATTTATCGCCCCCGAAACCCCCTGCATACAAAATTTCATGAAAATCGTTGGAGCCGTTTCCGAGATCCTGATTCTTGAGCAATTCTTGTATATATATTTTAGAATTGCTCGTTTAAAGGTATTAGATAGATTAATTTGTTTTACATAACTAATGTTGTAAAAATAAAAAACCGTAATGACAAATTCAAGCATTTTTACTGACTGTACTCAATAGCTATACCTTGTTTTGGGATCAGTTTTACTAAGTGGTATCCGTTTAGCATGCAAAATATTTTTTTTTATTCAGTTTAGGCAAACATTTGACCACTATTTCCTGATGGTAAGTGATGATAAAAAAAATTATAAATAAACTGGAAGGTCCTATTATATTATAAACTCCCAGATTATACTGTTCGGGGAACAAAGACAGGTGGAAAATATGTATGTTTTAAATTATTTTTAATTGTTATTGTAGTAAGCAATTAGCAACATTTATCACATTTTTCTATAATCTATAATTCAAAGTTTTCATTAAAATGCTAAACTAGGAGATCATGAATCAGCAGAAGGTCGATATAGAGTCGCGTTCTTTTTACTTTTTTTCATAGTTTTTATGTGGATGTGGATTTGACCGCATTATTCTAGAATATCCAGGATAGTATCTAGCTTATTTTCTGTTGCAAAGTCAAACTATCCATCTTTTAAATTCCAACACGACCCGTTCAGCAGTTTTAAATTTTTTATAGGATACCTACTTACTATGCTATTAGTCTGAAAGTTTGCGAGTGTATATTTAAATGTACTTATTTAAGCTAAGCTTAAGTATGTGCAAATTTCATCCAAATCAAGGCTTTTACAGAGGTAAAAGCCTGGATTTGGATGAAAATTGCTACAGTCAGCAACAAAAGTTGTTGAACCAGATGACCAGATTGTCAATTAACCTGCGCATCTGTATAAATAGGATGTAACTAATTGTAATTAAAATGTTCTGAAAAACTCCGCATTATCTGATCTTTTAACATATTTAATCATTCATTTGAATATGTATTAGCTAGAAGAAAAATGTTGTTATTCTCGGATTCCCTTGTTGCTGACTGTATCTACGAGTATAAGTAAGCATAACCTAGACGCTGGAATAGTCGCCAATTTAAATTCTAAATCGACAACGCCGCTCGACACCGTTTGTATAACAATAAAACAAAACTGGCCACAAACAACCTCAAATAAAAAAAACAAACCAAAAAGATTACGGAAAAGAGTCACTCTATTTTCAAAACAGCTAATTTTCAAACTGGCCGCAAATATAATCTTAGTAAAAGGCTGCAAAATTGGACTATTGCACTGTTCCGTCCGACAGTCGATTATACCTCGCATATCCGACTCCGTTCCCACGGCTGCTACAAACGGGTTATTATTAAAACCTACTCCTAAATACAACCTAAAACCAACCTTAAAATGACGTTTATAAATACCAGTTTCCTTTGTAGTTCTGGTAGATACATCAGGTGAGACATCACACAAAACGGACTCAAATGCACCGAGCATTGAATTCAAATTCAGAAACGCTACTAGGAGATGATGGCAAGAACACAATTTGAAATTCGAATTTGGAATCGGTGAAGGATTTTAAGTCCTCACTCGTTGTTGGAGAGTTTAAGTAGCGGTAAACTTTTCTTTTTTTTCGTTTAGAGAACATATTAATTGTGCCAGTGCATGTTCGTTGATAGTTTGAATGAAGAATTACTAACTGAATATGAATAGGTAACTGTTTTAGAATAATATCATCTCTCTCAGTTGTTTGATTAAATGGCTAATTAAACAACTAGTTGTAATTATAAAGTTATGATCTTATTTAATATGAAGCGGAAGTTTGTGTGTAGCAAGAACATGTAGAAAATGAATTCTATTATGTACCTATTTATAAAGGTCAATGTTAATACAATAAAGTTGTATCTTTGATAAGCTAGCGTTTGATCACTATCTCACCTGATGATGATGTGGTCGAGTGTGTAAACACGGTAGGCTTAGAATGTACCGGATTACCAAGGATAGCTGCCGGAACACCGTTTTACATCTTGAGATTTTTCTTTTGAAGATGTAACTACGACTGTATTTCGGTACAGGGTAACAAACTATGATGAGCTTGAGAAAATGCTAATCTTACCTTCACCAAAAGCTCAAGCCCATGGTAGGATTCGAAACCGCGACCTACCGATTGGGATCGGGTCTGTTACCACTGAATCATCTATGAATGGCTGAACAGATGTGTATATAATTTTAGTAGTTAGACCCTGGGCATGTAATTTTTGTCCGGGAAACTGGCAAAGACGCGGGCAGAGTTAGTTACAGAAATTTATTTTTAGGGTTCCGTATCTCATAAAGAAAAGTAATCCTCAAAGGATAACTTAAGGATTTTTGTCTGGCAAGACGGACACTTTCTGTCATGATCCCTGTAGCTGTAAATAAATTAAGCTTCTCAGTATGACATAAAATTATGAAATATGGCAATAATTTTTGTCTTTCAGCACTAAGAAAATATAAATTAAAATCTGAAAATCAATCAATATTACTCAAAAATGAAAAAAATAACATAAAGAAATGTTAAAAAGAACGTATGTACGGAACCCTTGATGCGCGAGTCAGTCTCGCACTTGTCCAGTTTATTTTTAATGTCAATCTTCTTTTGTATAGAAAGCTTTTTGCTTCGCTAAAGGCTTCACACGGTCCGTGCTTTCAGCTAATATCAGGTATCAAACAGTTCAAACACTCGGTAATTTGTATCTGTAACGAGATATTGTACCTACTTGTTGGCAACATTGAGAACTGTCAAATCAAAAAGTCAGGTTTTGGCGCGAAAGTGAAAAAATGGCGTCGACTTTTTGTATTGTTTCCCAAAACATGCAATTATTCGAATGTTACTTAGTGAACGTTCACAAGTGTAGGCAAATCATACAAAGTTGAAAACGTGGTTATTGGAGTTTTGGAGCGAAGGTGAAAATCACGTTTTTAACTTTGTATGATTTGCCTACATTTATGCAATAAGTATTACCAGTTAATAATCCACCATTATTACACATTAACACTCGAAGTATCACAGCTTTTAGAAAATTGTACAAAATCAACACCGCCATTTTTTCACTTTCGCGGAAAAACTCCAACGTCTTATTTAGTCTTTGTTCCAAATCTAAAAGTGCATAAAGTTTCGTCTGAACGTAATTTGTTTCGTTTAAAAACATTCCGTGTGATCTGGGTTGTTTAACGTTTAGTCAGTTTACTTCGCATTGACTTTATTAAAGAAAATGAATCATCAGATTCTCGAGTTGTTTTAGAACGAATAAATAATGGAGTAATCGGTGTATTTATATGCTCTTTTAGTTTTCTTTGATGATTGTTTCTCAGCCAGAGTGAGCTTGGGGTTAATTGCTTATAAAATTTCTACCGACTTCACAAAAAGGAAAAGGTACTTAAGCCGACTGTATTTTTTTTTGTTACCTCATCTTTTCTTTCCACGTGAACCGATTAGGAAAATATTTTTTTGTTTGAAAGATGTTTTTTTCCAATTGGTCCTATTAAAATTTGATCAAGATCTGATCAGTAGTTCTTGAAATATCGTCAATAATGCGTGTTTAAGAGATAAAGCGGTGAAGTCGGTTTTTTTAGGCTTTGCTTGCGATTAATTATAAAATTGTTTGATATTTGTTGTTTAATTAGTTATAATATATTTATATTTGTATCAGCTTTATATATGTATTGACCAGCGATTGACTCATTCGGCCGCATCATTACTTTCCATCATAATGAGATTGTGGTCCAATGTTTGTATATCTAGAATAAAAAAAGTATAAAATCAGTGACTAAATGTCCTAATAATTTGTTATTTAAAAAAAATATTAATTTGCAGTTCTTTTCAACGATACACACTCGTGCAGAAAAAAATTGTGTTCCCCATTTATA
The DNA here is from genome assembly GCA_948107665.1 of Lomographa bimaculata. Taxonomy (NCBI): domain Eukaryota; kingdom Metazoa; phylum Arthropoda; class Insecta; order Lepidoptera; family Geometridae; genus Lomographa; species Lomographa bimaculata. The sequence continues at coordinate 5,582,076 of OX403604.1, read as the reverse complement.
TGTATGAGCATCCCCTTAATATTTTAATTTAGAGTATTTTAATTGCTTATAACGTTGGGCCGAAACATTTTTTTTTTTTCTGAAATTAATCTGAATTTATTCACTTGTACAGTTTAGATGCTAAATGCCTCTGACTACTTTTTAATTTGATAATCGGGCGAAGCCGCGGGGCACGGCTAGTATGTATATAAAATAACAAACTCTGACCTTGTGTTCTCAGTTTTAATAAAACATAATATAAACATAAACGCTTTTACACTCACGGCCCACACTAAGTTCGATTACTTGTGTCGTGGGTGCAGGCAAAAATCACATCACACACTCAATCACAACCAGAACCAGAAACACAAATTTTCGTTGGGGAGAAAACTTGTGTTCCCGCCGGGAATCGAACCCGAAATCCCTACTAAAAAGGCGAGCGTTCACGCAACTAAGCCAACGGGCAGTTCAATTTCTTTAAATAATCCATTAACAATAACAGATTTGGTCTAAAATAACAAATAACTTTCAATTCAGGTAAAAATAAATACATCTCTCAACGATTTCATAAATATATAGGTGATTGCATAATCTTTAAACAAGTGTGACGTCACATCTTAAGGCGCGGTAATACGCTAATTAACTAGATTATTTTTTATTTTAAATGTGAGTTGTGTACTTTTACAAACTTCTAAGTCTATGTAGTTAAATTATTACGTTCAATAACAAAATAATTATAAACATTTACATCCTACTAATATTTTAAATCCGAAAGTTTTTGTGTAAGTATGTTTGTTCCCTCTTCACGCTTTAACGGCTGAATAGATTTGGATGAAATTTGGAATGTACATAGATTATACCTAGGATTAACACATAGGCTACTTTTTAACTTTATAATAGGGGGCGAAGCCACGGGGCACGGCTAGTATTATATATACAAATCCATTATTATTATTATCTTATTTTAAAAGTATTGTGCCTAAATATTTCTATTTAGTCCGTTATTTACATTATAAAAAAATTTTGGACACGTATTTTTTACGAAGATATAGTGCGTTGAAATTCTACGTGACGTCACGCCTCAGTACACTTTACTGAGGCGTGATGTCACGAGCCCCCACTCCCGACGACGTTCCTTATCTATGTTAATTTCTAATGATTCGTTGATTAAAAAATACATCTCTATCTTCTAATATTTTTTGATAGTCGAACTGACAAACTATTGATAATCTACATTTGGAGATTAGTAATAACAAGGAAACATTTAAAATATTAATTGATCAAGGGAGCGCGTAGTCCAAGCGAAGCTTCTCCGTTGTAGCTTAGACAAAATTGCTTTCGCATGTCCGGCGGATTTCCGGTTGTTCTCCTGTACAGATCGCATTAATTCGCATTTCTCATAAAATTCAATTCTGACCGTCGTCGCATCGTGAAATTTGTAAGCAGGATTGATAATTATACAGAATTTATTTGTCTATTCAGTTTTAGGAATATTTTCAAAATGGCGGAGAAACGGGGGTTTGATATCGTAAAAAAAAAATTTCGGCCATTTCGGAAAATTCGCGATGTCTTCATCTCAAAGAATTGCTAATAATATAATGGTACAAAAAAGGTAAAAAAACTATGGGATTTTTTTTTTTTTTATTCGTTATTGGCAAACTTTTGACCACTATCTCACCTGATGGTAAGCGACGATGTGGTCGAAATTAGAAAGACAACAAAATATTTATGGTGATTGCGTGCATATGATGAGCAGGCTTGATGTGCAGGGTTGGACCTCGCCTTAAGAATGTGTTTACACTTAGAGGATGGGATAAGTCGGCGTGCGGGTGGGAATTGATGGATTTTGACAGCACTTATATAAGTTGTTTGTCTCTTTTTAATTAAAAAGATATTGGCCTCGATTCGATCTACACTCGCTAAGTTAAATTTAAACTATTCCTGTCTCTTACAAAATAGGAACACAAGACAGAGATAGCATACATTTAAGTGCTGTCAATTTAGTCAGGACTTAGATGTCTATGCAAGCGTAGTCGAGTATGTATTGGTGTTGACTAAAAACACGCGCCTTTCTGCTTCTGCTGTTCATATTTTAATTGATAAATTAGCTTGACAGCACTAAAATGTATGCTATCTCTGTCTTGTGTTTCTATTTTGTAAGAGACAGGGATAGTTTAAATTTAATTTAGCGAGTGTACATCAGAATCGAGGCCATTGCTTCTCTTCCTTCCGAGCTTAAACTGTAAATAAAAAAAATACAAAAACCTCTTAATAAAATATGTTTAGCTTTTATAAAAGCTTTTTGAATATATCACGTACGTCAACTTTTCCCTTTAACATAAACGCTTTCACACTCACAGCCCCACACTAAGTTTGATGAGCTGTGTCGTGGGTGTCGCAAACATTCACATCACACACGATCACACCCAGAAACAGAAACACAAATTTACCTTAGGGAGAAACCTCGTGTCCACCGGGAATCGAACCCGATACCCGCAGTTTAGAAGGCGTGCATCCAACTAAACCAAAAGGCAGTTTAATTATAATATTAGTATGAATAGCTGATCACACTCGCTGGATGTTAAGGAACACGCTCGCCTATCAGTTTCTTTTTTTTTTTATTTGTGACAGGCTAGTGTTTGACCACTATCTCACCTGATGGTAAGTGACGATGTGATCGAAGCTGGTAAACACACTAGACCTGGAATACGCAGGCTCTCAAGGATAACTGCCGGAACACCGTATTTGGCTTGGCGGCAGACTTTCAACTCGATGGTGGTAAGCTACTTTGGTAGCAAGCCAGGCGAGCAATTCACAAAATGCTCTACCACCTCTCAAATGTCACCTGATTAGCACCACCCGAGGACCACGTGTAGGGAGTCAGACTTAAGGGGTATCCTCCTACGGACGTGGGTGACTCAGCCCCCATTTCAGGTCTTGCGTGCTTGCCACCCTCTACTACATCCTCAATAACTGAAAAGAAAAGATAGAAAGATATTTTTTGTTCGTATCTGTCAGGTTTGAATGTAAGAAAAATTTGTACAGATAATAAAATGTAAATGTTGTTAATTTTTAACTTTATTAAAGAAGGCGGGGAACTAGTTTGTTTAACAAGTGAAATAATCAAAATATTAATAAGACCCCCGACGACGCTCTATCTGAAAAACAGCTGCACCGATTTTTATCAAAATTAGCTAAGAACACTCCAGACTAATTCACCTTTCAAACAAAAAAAAAACATAATTAAAATCGGTCCATCCATTCGGGAGGTACGATGCCGCAGACAGACAAACACACACACAGATACGTCAAACTTATAACACCCCGTGATTTTAGCGTCCGGGGTTAAAAAAAGTGTGCCTTCTGTCCGGGGTTAAAAAAAGTGTGACGATGTATTTTATACATCGTCACTAGCACGAGTTTCTAGTGAAGCCCAATATAAAAACAAAAAATCGGATGAGTTTACATACACAAGTTATACTTACATAGGTTTAAACAAACGTAAGAAAACCACTTAGTTCAAACTACATCCAAAAATTTACCACAAAAAAGCTAGACCTCATAAAATCTCATAAAAATATTTTAGACTGGCAATTTTAACTGAACCGTCAAAGTAACTGACGCGGAAACTGTAACCTTATTACTACCTAGTTAGAAATCAAATTACATCGATTTCGATGCTATTTAAGTTTAGTAACTGCAAAACATGTATTGGTTAACCTCCTACTGTATCAAATCGTTAGTGCGTGTATCGAATTCAAAACAAAAATGGACATAGAATCGACACCTAAGGCTTAAAAAATGTGTAAAAAATGGAACAAAGACGCATTTATCTATTTATATCTGTTTTAATTTGCACGATGCGATCCGTGCTTGTAAGGTTATAATAGTCTTTATATTTATTGCGTATACTGATACCGCAGCTATTAAATTTTTGTTAGTTTTTTCTTCCCTAAATTTTGGCTTCGCAATCTTGTGCATTAAACCAGTGTCAAGTAATAAAATAATAATTCAAGTGTATTTCATATTAAAAGTCCTAGTCACAAGTCACAGTCAAAGTCAAGTGAAAGAATCAAGGTGCGGTCATAGTCAAGTCATGTTAAGTGACACACTAGTAAACTTTATTAGAACTTCTATTGGAGTTTTAGAGCGAAGCCGAAAATCACGTTTTGGACTTTGTATGATTTGCCTAAACTTATGCACGTTTACTAAGTAGCGGTTAATAATCCACCATTATTACACATTAACACTCGAAGAATTACAGGTTTTGGAAAATTACACAAATTCAACAACGTCATTTTTTCAATTTCGCTGCAAAATTTTCTTAGTGATTTTAATATAAAGATAACATAACATTAAACATCTTAAGCATCTCTGTATAAAAGAAAATTAATAACTTACTAACTTGAAATTTTATCTAATTTATGTTAGCTGTTTTTTTTAATCACTGTTTTCGAAAACCAATGCTTAACTGGTACCTTTCACTCGCAGCTAAACCTGTCAAATCTAGCATAACTTGATTTGTCAGTTTATCAAGACAGTGTGAAAGCCATCTTTTAAAGATTATCGACACGCTGTGTTTAAAAACGGCCTAATCAAGAAAGTATAAAAAAATGGCACAGAGTCTTCTTAATAAACAAAAACACTTTTACACTCACAGCCCCACACTAAGTTAGATGACTTGTGTCGTGGATGCCGGGAGCATTCACATTACACACACAATCACAACCAGAACCATTTTTGCTTCTACGTTTATCATCCGTACAGCGAGGGAGTGGAACTCATTGCCTGCGTCTTTGTTTCCTGAACGGTACAATCTTTTAGGTAAGCATATTACATCTTCGGCTGCGTCTTCACTTACCATTAGGTGAGATAGTGGTCAAAAGCTTGCCTGAGCAGCATAAAAAACTTACCTGACGGAAAGCGACGATGAGGTTAAAAATGAAGCATACTTGCTCAGTAAATATTTTTCGGATAATAAATAAGACGGCACGGGCGGCAGGGCGGCAAATATTCTAACAAGTCGATAAGTATACCAAAACATAAAAAAACCCGACTATATAAAAAGTAACCTTACTTTTTAATCATACACTTAGATATATATATATCTTTATTGTACACCATAAATAAAGGAAAATATAGATGACTAACTTAGGCTTGTACAATAGGTGGCTATATCTAACTAAAATGTAAAATTCGCGGAGTTACCTCTGTAATACGGGTATTTTTAAACCTACAAAAGGCACCTTATTTATATGTGTAACTTCGATACATTTTAAGTTCTAGTCAGAAGTAAATCCAAAAAAAATCTAAAATCTCTTAAGGGGTCATCCACTTTACCCTTTTAGTATGCGAGAAGTGTTTGGACAATTACTATCTACGTAGATCCATGCAAAACTAGACGGTTTAAGTTTAAATAACCAAAGACCTAGATGAAGATAGAAAGGTCGAATCGCTTGTACTTTTATCATCCGTACGGCGAAGAAGTAGAACTCATTGCCCGCGTCTTTGTTTCCTGAACTGTCTAATCTGGGAGTAGTCAAGTCTAGACTAACATACCTGACATGTTGTCAAGGCTAGACTTGAAGACTCTAAAGTGACTCTAGAGGGCAAGCATCTTCGGCCGCATCTTCATTTTCCATCAGGTGAGTGCATCCAAATGCTTGTCTATCTAGCGTTAAAGAACAATGTAAACAAAAGTAAGTTTTCATTTAACCGATAACTAAATAGACAAAAATAATATTCTTTTGCATTATGGATTCTGTGCGGTCAACATCCCTACCAATCAACCCAATTTTAAGCTTGTCAGTAAGCAATAATTAGTTATATCAATTGGATAAATAGGAAATTTATTAATTTCATAACATCACGCTATCTTATTTTCTATTCTATCCTAATAATGTAAATGTAAAATGTGTGTGTGTGTGAATGTTTGATACCACGTATCTCCGTAACGAATAAACCGATTTTGATGCATTTTAGAATGTAGAAAGTTTAGGTTTCGTAATTACACATAGGCTATTTTATAACTCAATTAACGCGGCCACAGCTAGTCATCCTATTAATCCTGAAGTGTGTGTTTGTGTGTAAGATTCCGGGTATTTTTTGCACTCCTTAAAAGGCAGACGCGCTCACAACTACGTAAGCGGTTACTATGTTACTACTACTACTATGTCTTCTAGGCAAGCATGCTCCATCTTCAACCACATTGTCACTTTCCATCAGGTGAGATAGTGGTCTAAAGCTTGCCTATAGAGAATATAAAAAAAACCGGGTAGTTCTATAATTACTATAATTCAAATTTTGTTCATATATATGTCGCTTATTGCTCCATCCACAGCAGTTCTATCTTCACCTAACTCTTTCATTTAACATGTAATTTTTCTCCATGTCACGTTCAAACGCGAACGCAGAATAAATAATAGTGGCTATCAAAAAGGTTGAAGAACGCGGAATCAGTCGATTTTCTAAGAAATTTTGCGGAATAACTCACCTCTTTACGTATGCAAGTGCCGGTATGACCTGATATATTCCAAAATTTTGGGAATCAGCGGAATTTGTGTGTGAATATATTCCCGTGGAAACTTCGTTTAGCGGTTTTGTGAATGCGTGAGATACTGCAGCCAGAATTGTTGCATTTTTGAAGTGAAAACTTCTTTAGCGGCGTTGTGCACTTTTTTGGGATGGGTAAAAAATGTAAAACTCACGTCAGGACACGTGACCTGATCGAAAATTCATAAGACGGAAAATTCATACTAATTATATATTCATACATAGTAATTCGTAAGACGAAGGAAGAGTAGACTGCCCGCCGGCGCGCGGCGCGGCGTTGGAGAAAACGCAAAAAACAAAAAAAACGCATTCAAACTCACAGCCCCGCACAAGTTCAAAGACTTGTATCGTGGGTGCCGGAAACATTCACATCACACACACATTACACACAGAACCAGAAGCACAAATATCCCTTGGGAAGGAATTTGTGCTCCTGCCGGGAATCGAACCCAGGACCCACGGCGCAGAGGGCGGCACCTGTCCACTGCGCCAACTGGGTCGTCAAAGAAGGAGAGAAAGTAATATCCCCCTCTCTTTCTACCGCGTTTCTATGGTGACGATGGTAATGTTATTTCATAAAGGCACAATGTTAGTGTTCAAGTTTTCACTTCTGCCGGCACTCCCGGAGCGCAACCCGTTGTTCTCAACTACGGATATTTTTCTTTTTTTTGTGTTCTAGATAGTTAAGCATTTGGCCGCTATCTCATCTGATGTAAAGTGATGATGCGGCCGAAGATGTAGAATGCTTACCTTTTTTTTTTTTTTTGTGGGGAATATGCCTTGCACTTCCCTTCCTTCCCAGGGTTGGAGGAAGGGGGTATGTGGGGCTCGAACCCACTAAAAACCCCCCCGTGAGCAGTCCCTCGCCGAGGTGGGGCAAGATAGGGTCGCCCTAGCAGTCACTATCTTGCCCCGGCGGTAGGCCCGAATACAAACCGGGCCACTGCGCCCGTGTAGGGGTGACCTTGCTCACCAAGGCCACCCCTCAGACTTGTGGGGCCGTGCAAGCCAGTGGAGAGCTCCCTGACTCTCCACCAGTGACCCCACTACAGAGGAGGAGAGAGGAGGCGGGTGAAGATACCTATGCAATCTAGATAAGCAAAAAGGAGGTTTTTTCAGCAACGGATGTATGTAAATATGTATGTTTATGTAAGTGTATTTTATTTGGTCAATCTATACTAATATTATACAGAGGTAAAGTTTGTGAGTTTGTGAAGTAGTAGGGGGTACTCTCTGGATCTACTGAACCGATTTTGAAAATGATTTTACCAATGTAAAGCCACGGTATTTGTGAGTGTCATAAGGCTATGTTTTTTGTACCCGGGCGATGCCTGCTAGGTCAGCTAGTATAAAATATATCCTACTCTAAGTAAATAGAACCATATTATGTATTAGAGATTAATGTTTTTTAAAAAAAGGAATGAAAAGAAAATGCGCCACCGAGTTTCTTGCCAGGTTCTTCTCGAGATGGCTGTAATTTTGCGAATCTGGCAGTAGAGTCATTAACTTTCATGAGTGCCTCTTTGGGGCCCATTTGAATAAACGATTTTGATTAGATTTAATTGACCTTTGTTACTTTAGTAATACTTATCAAGTGGTGCATCCAAAGGTCATATTCTGAGAAACAATCATTCACTAATCACAAACATTTAGGAACAATACATTGAGTCGGCTAAATAGAACATAATGTCTGTAAATCCGTCTGTTTGACAGCACCAATTACTATCAGGGTCTAACTTAATTACCTACCATCTTAGTTTCAATCAAATGGAGACAATTAAGCTATTAGTGTGCTAATTGCGGAAGATGTATTGAATAGGGAATACACATGCACTGCTTTTTTTGCTTTTCAACGGACTTCAAAAAACGAGGTTCTCAATTCGATTGTTTGTTTTTTTGAAGTGAAAAATTCTTTAGGTGCGTTGTGCACTTTTTCGAGATGGGTAAAAAATTTTTAACTCGCGTCAGAACACGTGACCTGATCGAAAATTCGTAAGACGAAGAGGAAGTAATATCCCCCTCTCTTTCAACCGCGCGGCGAAAATGTGTGCCTGCTCCTGCTGTTTACAACGTTAATGTTCAAGTTTTCACTTCTGCCGGCACTCCCTGCAACCCGTTGTATTTTTTCATATGTATGTTACGCGATAACTCCGCCAATTATGAATCGATTTTGATGATATTTTTGTAGATTATACTTCGGAGGTGGTCTCATATAAACTGTATTAAAATTAATCAAGCCAAAACTGAATTATAAGCGGTGAAGTTAGTTTTTTTAAGCTTTGCTTGCGTTTCAATTATCATCAAATGTTTACTTTAAAAGTAGTTAAAACATTGACGAAATCAAATTCAATTCATGAAAATATTTAACAATTATAAATAAACTTAAGACAATAAAACAATATATAATCTTTATTATTTTTTGCTAGAACACTAGTTGATCCGCGCGGCTTCGCTCCCGATTTTAGCTGCTATAAATTGTGTATGTCTTTCTAATAATTTAAACGCAAGCAAAGCTTAAAAAGACCTTGCCCTTGATCAGATTTAATGGATTAAATACAAATTATCCTTCTAATATTACGAATCCGGAACTTTGTGTGTAAGTGTGTAAGTATGTGTGTTCCCTCTTCACGCTTTAATGGCTGAACGGATTTGGATGAATTTCTGAATGTACATACCTTATACCTAAAATTAACACATATGCTACTTTTTAACACGATAATAGCGGGCGAAGCCGCGGGGCTCGGCTAGTTAAGGATAAATCAAAATCCACTTGTGAGATCTTGAACAAATTTAAATAGGACCACATAAGAAGCACCAGCTCTTAAATAAAATTCGGTTCACCTATAAAAAAGAAAAAAAACAGTCGAATTGAGAGCTTCCTCCTTTTTTGAGTCGGTTAAAAGAACGCACTTTGCGTGTCACCGTCTTAAAATAAACAAATACTGCGAATTGTTTAGATACTGTGATTTGTTTTATTACATAATTAAAGATAGCCCGTGATTCTAAGTTAATTGCTATAATAACAATAATGCTATCAGATGCCCATTACACGTAACAAGAACAGTCTTAGTTAATCTTACGCTTCATTTTAATATGCAAATGAACTTAGGCCAGTTGTTCTCAAATGCAGCGACTGTTTATACAATGTGTAACAGAAAGGTGTAGTAATACTCAAGCCACACACTTTGTATCATGTATGGAGTCTAACAGGAATTTCTGAATTCGCGTAAGCGTGAATATAGACTTATGATGAATTAAAGTTTCTAAAAAATATGTCATTTGCAACCCTATTTCATCAGCTACCGTTCTACACCACGTATTTGGACCTAGACGTCTGATAGTGGTGGCCATAACAAAGGTCAAGGTCATTGGTAATTGTTTCATTTCTGTATTAATTTGTTGTTCAAGTACAGGATATAAAGGAAATTATACGTAAGTTTCAGCGTTCAGTGTGAAGCCATTTTTGACATAGGGGGTCTAGTAGGGACAAAGTAGGTCTAAAAACAGTGACTTTGGTGGCCTACCTAATCGTTATTTTCCAACATAGATTTTTAGGGTTCCGTACCCAAAGGGTAAAAACGGGACCCTATTACTGAGACTTCGCTGTCCGTTGGTCTGTCCGTCTGTCACCAGGCTGTATCTCAAGAACGGTGATAGCTAGACAGTTGACATTTTCACAGATGATGTATTTCAATTGCCGCTTTAACAACAAATAGGTACTAAAAATAAAATAAAAAAAATATTTAAGGGGGTCCTATACAACAAACTTGATTTTTTATAGATAATGGTACGGAACCCTTCGTGCGCGAGTCCGACTCGCACTTGGCCGGTTTTATTATTATTATTAACCAGCTTCGTACTCTACTTGTCCAGCCCTTTTCAAAGATACACCACAATAGTAGATAAAAAAATAAAAAAATTTTGCTCTCCACTTACATGTATGGGAGCCCCCTTAATAATTTCATTCATTTTTATAAATTTAAATGTCATTTCTGGCTTACATATTCTATGAAAATTTAAAGTCATTTGCTTTTATGGTTTAGTCGCTAGATGGCTCTGATAGACTGACGGACGGACGGACAAAGTGCTGAACGACGCAAGTCAACTCAGAGATCTCACTTCGCTCGGTCAATCAAAAGTTTGACAATCTCTTAGGTTTCACGCACAATAAGTTTTCACAGTCCAAGTCAAAGCCTTGGACTTAATGCGAGTGATTTATACTACGATTATTATTATCATAGTCAGATGATTGGAACAATGCTGCGACCGTTCTATTGTGACGGATGCCTTTGTGGCCGTTCGCTGTTGGTGTTTATCTCTGGCATATCGGTTTCGGACAATATTACGCAGAGAGATTCACAAACATGTGAACTGATAGAAAAGTGTAGATATTTAAAATTCAATGAAATAGAGATATCACATACCCATCAGAGATATCACATACCCATCATGAATTCAAGCGGGCTTCTCGGTAAAGAGAAATCAACACAAGATGGCAAGTACATCGTGATTTACTTGCCATCTTGTGTGTTTTGGGGGCTGAGTCACCCACGTCCGTAGGAGGATACCCCTTAAGTCTGACTCCCTACACGTGGTCCCCGGGTGGTGCTAATCAGGTGACATTTGAGAGGTGGTAGAGCATTTTGTGAGTTGCTCGCCTGGCTTGCTACCAAAGTAGCTTACCACCATCAAGTTGAAAGTCTGCCGCCAAGCCAAATACGGTGTTCCGGCAGTTATCCTTGAGAGCCTGCGTATTCCAGGTCTGGTGTGTTTACCAGCTTCGATCACATCGTCACTTACCATCAGGTGAGATAGTGGTCAAACACTAGCCTGCCACAAATAAAAAAAAAAAGTGATGTTGAGTGGTATCAAGTGCAGGCTGACTTGGGCGGCTGGTGTTATACGTACGTTAATTGATGATCAGAAGTACCAAGTGCAGGTTAGGTTTTATAAGCTCGACATTTGACCACTATCTCACGTTGGAAAGCGATGATGCTCCGAATGCTTGCTTAGAAGTACCTATTCAGTTTTGACTTGAACATTCCCAGATTATAACGTTCGAGGAACAAAGACGCTGGCAATGAGTTCCACTCCTTCGCAGTACGGATGACAAATTTAAAAGCTAAACGCTTCGAGTGAAATGGAGGTATGTCAACCATAACGTTTGCCAGTTTGTCTTGTTGTTAGCTGGTAAAAGGGGCATGGGGGAATCCTGCGCACATTCAACTAAATGTTAACGATAGCATTCCAATAGCCGATTTAGCATAATGTAAAAATAGTTTAAATATAAAAACTACCCAACAGCATCACAAAAGACCAACCTGTTACCTACCCTCCAAAGTCTTAAAAAATTGCAAATCTAAAGAGTCCTTTCAACCCTTATAAAATGGCAACTTTTACCTCTCCACCTCCCTCATGCGTGCTTAAGAGGTGATAGCAAAGAGGTCCTAGACAGTAGGTACACCTGATGTTAAAATTTCGGCACGTGTGTATACTTGCATTGCAGAAGGCTCAAAAGCTTTGGAGATTGTTTTTCATACCTGATTTTTGTCAATTTGGCACGTGTTGCCTTTGTTCTGACTAAGTAGTTGTAGTGGTAGTGATCCTTTGTAGAGACCCCTTGGTGCAGTACCGCACCATCGCCAGACATTGAACCAGACAGTGTGCAAGCACCGTACTCATCCTGAAGAAGGCTTCCGAATGAAGCCGAAACAATTGTCGATCTAGACATCGACAACGCGGAAGTCACGCTAATTCCCGTTTTAATTTTAATGTAATAGTTCAAAATGTGCGTGAGTTATTATCAAATTACTAGTGTGCAAACAGTACTGTATTTTACAATAACATAACATAAACATAAACGCTTTCACACTCACAGCCCCGTATAGGATCGATGACTTATGTCGTGGGTGACGGAAACATTCACGTCACACGCACAATCACAACCGGAACCAAATACAAAATTTCCCTTGGGAGAAAACTTGTGTTCCCGTCGGGAATCGAAGCCGATACTTATGCTTGGAAGGCAAACGCTTACCCAATTAAGCTAACGGGCAACTCGCAATAAAAAATACAATGTTACAACTTGCATTTTTCTTAATCACAATTGAAACGCAAGCAAAGCTTAAAATACCCACTTCAAAGCTTATATTTTGGTTTTGGCTTGATCGATTTCGATAAAAATTTAAATGGGATCACTTCTGAAGATAATCTACCAAACAAAAAAAAGAATCAAAATCGATTCATAATTGGCGGAATTATCGCATAAAATTCATAAAAAAATATACAGTCGAATTGATAACCTCCTTTTTTGAACTCGGTTGAAAAAGGGAAAAATGATTATGATGTTTCAGCCAGCACTACCTATATAGTAGCCAGTAATACTTTGTCAAAATATGTGAACAAGCTTGCTTCCTCGTTCATTATGCGAACTGCAAAGGAGTGGAACTCCTTGCCAGACTTGACAGTTTCCTAAACAAACGTGCATGTGGTGCTTTACCAATGAGATGCTTTATCGACTATATTCCCTACTACAATAGGCAAAATATATAATTACTTTCATCAGGTGAGATAGCAGCCAAATGCTTGTCACAAAAAAAAAGAATTTCCCGATGCAGCAAAAGCTCATCCCTAACATCTAAAAAAGCTCTCTGCAAACTTTCCACCCCCACTCCAACATAACGAGGTAAAGTGGTGCTTTCCTGAATCACCAGAGGGTTGCATCTGAAGGGTAGATAAAGTTTTAATTGGCGAAATATTTCTGATGACGTTAGGAGATAGAAGAAGTGGTGCTCCACCACAGAATATATAGTAGTTCTAGTACTGAATACTTTGGTAGATAGATAGTTAGATAAATTCTTTATGTACACAAAAAAATAACACTTACAAAGAAATCTTAAATATAACATAAGAGCACAAAGGGCGGTCTTATTGCACAAAGCGATTTCTTCCAGGCAACCAAAGGGAGATGATAAAAATATTACAAACAGGGACGGTGGTGTACCTCTATACGTATTTAAATTAATAAATGTACTTATACATACAAAAACCTACATAAATAATAATAAAAATGTATTATAAACATACACAAACTAATATATATTATTATACATATATATGACTAATAAAGGAAATTCATAGCTTTAACTTAATTGATATTTTTTTTGTTTTTGTTGTATTTTTTCTTTGATGTTAGTTACTAGAGTTCTTGTTAATAACTTGAAGTTAGACTACTGTTGTTGGCTGCCCGTTGGTTCAGTTGGGTGAGCGTTCGCGTTCTAAGCAGGGGTATCGGGTTCGGTTCTCGGCGGGAACATAAGTTTTCTCCCCAAGGGAAATTTGTGTTTCTGTTTCTGGTTGTGATTGTGTGTCTTATGTGAATGTTTCCGGCACAAGTCATTAAACATAGTGTGGAGCTGTGAGTGTGAAAGCGTTTATGCTTAGTTATTACTGTAGTTTACTACTGTGATTGGTTTACGGATGGGGTTTATGTCCACTTCGTGTCTCTTCTCTTTTCAACCGACTTCAAAAAGGAGGTTCTCAATTCGACTGTATGTTTTTTTTCTATGCATGTTATATGTAATCATTACCAAGTATCATCACTAATATTTATTTGTTTTTAGATTATATTAAGTATGTTTAATGTTTATATAATATTGTATTTTATTTACAGGTACTTTTTTTTTATTTGAAAGTTGGTGCTTCCCGTGTGGTCCCATTTAAATTTGATCAATACTTGATCAGTAGTTTTTGAGTTATCCTCAATAATGCGTTTTTAATTCATTTAATCTGATCAAGAGTTCCTAAGATAAACCGGCGGAGTCGGAATTTTAGCTCAACCATGAAAAAATAATGAGCCAAAAATTGTCAATCAGTAAAGTGTATCTTACATAATTTATAGCATTACCACGGACGTATAAAAATACGGATGTAATGCCGCATCCATAACGCGTGAAGCACCTTAGGTCATACAAATTTCGCGAGCGAGCTTCACGCACACAGATACACCAAAGGTCGGACAATCGGCGCCAATACACCAAGTAACTATTTGTTGTCTGTGATAGTTTGCAGCGAAATGCACGTAAATATGGATATTTACATGCTTCACCGATAGTAAGATGAGGTTACGTCCTTATAAATCCACGAACTGATTCGCTCCGGCACAAACGGACTGGAGGGGGAGAAGGTGGCTTGCTCGCCTTTTTTCTCCTCCTCGTTGTGAGATCAGTGGTGGAGAGTCAGGGAGCTCTCCACTGGCTTGCACGGCCCTACACGTCTGGGGGGTAGCCTTGATGAGCAAGGTCACCCCTCCATGGGCGCAGTGGCCCGGTTTGCATCCGGACCTCCCGCCGGGGTAAGATAGTTACTGCTAGCTTGACCCTATCTTGCACCATTTGGCGAGGGACTGCTACACTTTTAGTGGATTCAAGCCCCACACCCCCCCCTTTCCTTCACCCCTGGGAAGGGAGGGAAGTGCATCCCCCCCCCCCAATTAACACATTTATTAAAATAAATATTACCTATTAAAATAAAACTCGAGGACAGGAATACGTCACTCGGATTTAGTGAAGTACTAGATAAACATGAACATGAACGAGGTAACAAAAACAAAAGTTTGGCGCCACACACACATATTCGTTTTGGCTTTACACATATTCGTTGTCTCCGACAGTTTGCAGCGAGTTGCACGCACACATGAACATTTACATGCTTCACATGGGAGGTTACGTCTGTAATTTTTTGAGCTCCGTGAGCATTACACAATACTTTTCATAGTGTCAAGTCTCACTGTATTTTACGACGACCGGAACGATCGGCGGAAGGCGAATGTGGAGCGAAATCGTGGGATTGGCGAACAATCGACGTATCAACTGTTAAGGATAAAAAGAGAGAGGTACCTACTTACCATTCCTTAATGTTAATGATTGAAATGTTAGCAGGGTTCTTATAACGTGTAAATTTTCAGTCTATGACTGTATAACTACTTACTTAGCATATTTTCACAGTTTGATGAGCTACGGAATCTTACTATGGGGATATGCTACCGATGTTGAAACAACTGGGGGCTGAGTCACCCACGTCCGTAGGAGGATACCCCTTAAGTCTGACTCCCTACACGTGGTCCCCGGGTGGTGCTAATCAGGTGACATTTGAGAGGTGGTAGAGCATTTTGTGAGTTGCTCGCCTGGCTTGCTACCAAAGTAGCTTACCACCATCAAGTTGAAAGTCTGCCGCCAAGCCAAATACGGTGTTCCGGCAGTTATCCTGCGTATTCCAGGTCTAGTGTGTTTACCAGCTTTGATCACATCGTCACTTACCATCAGGTGAGATAGTGGTCAAACACTAGCATGTCACAAATAAAAAAAAAAAAAAAAAACTTTTATTCTACAAAAGAGAGCGGTTCGTGCAGTCTATTATATGGGTCCGGGGGAATCTCTCAGGGAATTCTTTAAAAAACACTTACCAGGCACATTACCTTCGCTTTACATCTTTGAAAATATTATGCATGTTCGCAAAAATATTAAAAAATATAAATTAAGAAGCGACGCACACAATCTTAATACTAGATATAAGTATAAAATTACAGTGCGCGCATTTAGATTAAGCAAAATGAATAAATCTTATATGGCAGATTTTACAATAAAATTCCTAAAGTTGTGACCGAATTACCACTGGGAAAGTTCAAATCAGTAATAAAGTGGACATTCATTAAAATACCTACTTAAACGGAGACACTCATCAACCTTAGGAGTCGCCGTAATGAGATGTCTAAGCATTAAAGAGCTACCTAGCACAAAATACGTTTCATCAACCTTAGGTGCTACCTAACAAGCTTAGGAGCTATCTAAGTTTAGAACACAGATTCACCGGTGCCTATGGTTTTAGGTAATTCCTAAAAAGCTGTAATTTTTTGTATGGGCTTCGTACTTACGAAGCCCATACAAAAAATTACAGCTTTACGGTAAACATATTTAAATAAAGTTCTGTCAACTTACTTAAGTTGACAGAACTTTATTTAAATACGTTTACCAACCTTTAGAAGATGCCTAACGACCTTAAGAGATACCTAAACTTAGGACACTTATTGGCAGTACCTTTTCTGTGCTTAACATTCTTATAAGCCTATATTTTCTCTACAGATGAACAATTGATATAAAATCAATTGTTGTGCTAAAATTAGTTGATGTGCGCCCACTCGACCGGCCAAGGCTGCCTTAATGATTGCAAGCACAAGGTAAATCACGTCGCATCACTTACGCTTGTCAGAAGTAGGGAGGAGAAGTATCGATGAAACTTGTCGACTGTCGATAAGTTGCGTGGCTCATTTCAACGTACTTACCAAAAATTCAGAGGAATTAATGACTTTCAACCAAAACAATTTTTTGTTAGTAATCCTACTAATATTATAAATCCGAAAGTTTGTGTGTAGGTGTGTAAGTATGTTTGTTCGCTCTTCACGCTTTAACGACTGAACGGATTTGGATGAAATTTAGAATGTACATAGATTATACCTAGTATTAATACATAAGCTACTTTATGAGTGCCTCTATTCTTTTTAACTTGATAAAAGCGGGCGAAGCCGCGGGGCACGGCTAGTTTGTTATAAATAATAACAAAAATAGTGATACTATACTAATGAAGATACGGCTATGGTTTAGTGAGTGCGCTAAAACGATTCTGGCATTTGAAATAAGCACCCTAGAATGATAGAGCAAGCTCATCTCGAATGCGAAAAAACGACAGAAGGTACAAAATAATGATGAAACAGTGATAACGTTACTGAAAGTCTCAATAATAGGTAATCATGGTATCAAAAGTAATGTGGTGTGGCGGCAAGCACATACTGTTGATCAATAATAAGTAAATAATAAACGCTTTTACACTCACAGTAAGTTCTATGACTTGTGTCGTGGGTGCCGGAAACAATCACATCACACACAATAACAATCAGACACACAAATGTTCCTTGGGGAGAAAACTTGTGTTGCCGCCGGGAATCAAACCTAATATCCCTGCTTAGAAGCCGAACACGCAACCAACTAAGCTATCAGGCAGTTCAATTAGGTCAAGTTCAGTTAGGTCGTTATGTAAAAATATTCCGCGGTTTCGACCGAGTTAATCATAAATAGAAGTAGCCACGTCTTCTTTTCAGGATCTAATACATCTAATCGTTATATAGATCTGCAAAATAAGTTTTATACTTAACTCATTTCTATCGAACACAGTAAATACACACATATACGCGCACACACATTTACACACTTTCGGAATAAATCGTGCATTTTTTGTTTGGTTTTGCAGAAAAACTCTCATGAAACATATAAGTTTAAGTATACAGCGAAAGTCTTAATGTCAATGACGCAAGCAAGTATGCGTCACTTCATCTGACAAGATTTTAGATGTCGCAGTTTCATCGACTATCTTATTTTATCGTATCTACGATAAAACATAAGATAGTCTATGGAATTGTTCTATCAGCTTTATCGATATTGTCTCATCTCTAAGTGTTGCAAAGAATGATCCCACGATACCGTCCTACTATTCCATGACGCATCGCATAGCACTCTCAAGTGCTAGGTACTAACCTTATTTAGGTAAAACTATATAGAATCTTGTGATAGTAAAAAAATATAACAAATTGTTCCAGTTATTAACAATTATTAACAATATTATTCAGGTGTTTATTGTGACACGGAACTTAATTACAATAATGATAGATTTATATCACGTGTATTACAAGTGATTTACATAAGTTGCGCGGGAATTTTAGAGCCGCCAATACCACAGATAATTCAACTGAAAAATTACAAATATTTCAGTAATTAAAATGATTTATAGTGATTAAAAAGGCTAGGAATGTATTTAATTAGTCAATGATATCTTGTTGTAGGAAGAACCGTTTCCTTACTATTGTAATTAATGTTTGTTTTGTATACATTCTTAAAGAGCAAATTATAAAGCAAAATTGTTTAAATAGGGCAATTGGTGTGATTTAAATAAAGGTTAACATTTTATTATTATATTATTTTTATAGTTAAACCAATATGTTTTATATTATATATTCAGAACAGTTATTTTTAGGGTTGCCTATACTATTTAACATAAATGATTTATTTTATAGACAGGGATTTTAATTAATTGAAAATGATAATCTTGCATGGGAAATTCATTATTTCAAAACGTAAATCTATTTCCTTCCGCGTTTTTTTACTTACGTCTTATTTAAAAAAATGCGGAAGTTTTTAAGTCTCAGTAAATATTAGACTAAAAAAAATACTGTATTATTTAGTTTTGTCGCGAATGTAAAAAAACGGCGTTGCCGATTTTGTAATATTTTCCAAAACTTGTAATTCTTCGAGTGTTAATAGTTTGTAAAGGTGCAGAATCGATTTATGCCGTATTCGTCCCGAGGAAGTTCGTCCCATTTAAAAAAAATATGCTTTCGTCCCGCATTGTATGCCGTATTCGGCCCATAATAAATTTTATTTCAAAAATTCTTATTGCGTCCCACTTTTCAGCTCCACATTCGGCCCAAGTTTTTTTGTAAGTAAATTATAATTATTTCAGTACACTTGAAGCAATAAGTCTTCACTTGACTTTTATACAGTCTACGTTCAAAAATGCATTAGACGTAGAAATAACAATGGATTACAAATAGTTTTTACTTTTTTATTATGGCTACAACAAAACTAGAATGTAATCATAGGCAAATCATTCAAATTTTGAAAAACGTAATTTTTGTTCTCGCTTCGAAACTCAAATATTAATTCTAGTGAGGCCATTTTACTAGTAGGTACATAATTTCGATCTAACGTAATCACGTTTTTCTAAAATTGAATTATTTAAGATGGTCCAGTCAGTTTGTACTCGCTTCGAAACTCCAATCGAAATTCTAGTAAGGCCATTTTACTATAACATGATTTGACTTTGAATATGACTAGGACCAATTTTTGAACTACCTTTCACAAAAAATGTTAATTTAACTTTCGCTTAAGTATGCTAATATCATTACGTATGTAATTGACTGATCTACTCCTAAACTTTGATGATTTTTTGTTCAGGCGGATTCTAGAATGGTTTATAATAATAAAAATCATAAAAAGTTATGTATGATAAAATAAATTATGCACGTCATTCGGATTTGGTAAACTGCGAGGCAAACATAAACATGAACGAGGTAATAATTTAGCCAATAAGTATATAGTATGGCATCAAAGTACTAGGCAACCATAAACGTGACACAGGTATTTTTCCTTAACGTGGCATTACAATACATGCCTAAACAAATAAAAAAAACATAAATTATTATTGACACTAGCTAAATGGACAAACATTGCGAAACCAAATTTAAAAAAACTGTTGATTACAGTACAATTTATTACGTCATGCAACTGAACATAAATTACCCAGCACTTCTAGATGATCCCACAGTGGTAAATGACTCCTTCAATGCCACGAGCACGCCTCAGGGTGTATTTAATGATGCACTCGGTACTCTGATTCGTTCCATTAGACAGGTGATTATGATGCTTCAATGTTTATTTTGACGTAATAGAAGGTCAAGGTCTTCGTGGTGAAAACGAGAACGTTTATCGGCGCAATTAGAACAAAGGTGTAGAGAACAAACCGTGTACATTACGTGTGTAGTTTGTCTTAGTCTATTTTTAAATTTAATCTTCTGCTATAATAATATAAATAACATAATTATTAATTTCATAGCTTCAAGTATTGCTAGCATAATTATATATTAACCATTTTTTGTTAAAAAAGTTTATCTATGTTTATATTTCATGTTTATTTCATCGATTAATAATATGTTTAACTGTAGCATTTGCATGTACAATACTGAAAGAGACTGAATCCTACGACACAGGACTCGTCCTAGTGTGGGATTCAAAGCTTACCAGAAGTAACATTATAAGTAATTGTAATGTTGTTTGTGTTTAAATATTTAAGTATCAATGAATAAATTATTATTATATTCTCTTTGTTTATATTTTTTTCTTAAGCAAAGGTTTTTTTTTACAATATTTTTATAAAAGTAATAAACAATACAATATTACAAAATAAAGAAAACTGTAAAAAAAACCTAAACCTAGTATGCCACCAGCAGCGGGGCAGGGCCCAAGCTACCGGTAGGTCAGTGCTGCAGAGTGAGGAACCTCCTGGCAATGCGCGCCGTGTCCAAGAGTACTGCCTTCTGAATCTGACCCTTGATCAAACCACTTAGCGAAAGCCTCTTGAGGTGTTGATCGAGGCCTTTCGCTATTAGCCCATGCGCCGAGACGACTATCTAATCGTCTAATCGTACTATGATCGTCGAATCTACATCCCACACGGCGGTTACCTCGAAAGCCAAGTTAAGATACTTGCTTAGCTTATCCTTCTCAGCCTTCACGAGGTTTTCATCATGCGGGATAGTGACGTCAATGACCACTGCCCGCCGCTGCGACCGATCGGTCAGCACGATGTCAGGCTCATTGGCGACATTTTTCTCAGTGCAATCTTTGAACTTAGTGTGATGCTGTGATTGTGAATGTCTTTTCTTGTTTGTTGTCGTACTTACTTCATTTTCATAGAATAAAAACTTGAGTTAAAAAACAATTTTCATAGTACTGACTTCTGTAAGTTTAAAAACCTTTAAACTTTCTGATAGAATTCGCAGTCGTTGGAAATAATTTTCATATCATAGCCAAGTAATATCAAATAGTTTAAATATGAATCACAACGTTTTTTCTAGTTATTATAACCCGTTATTTATGAATTAAATCATTCAATATTATCAAACGTTTATCGCTGTATTTAATTGTTTTAGACAAAGAGCATTGAACAAAGACTGTTTATTATTTACTGTAAATAATAAATAGAGCGGATGATTGTGACTGCTGTCCCGAGATCATAAATATATCGGTTTATTTGAAAGATACTGAGTTTATTGAATAAATAGCTGTTTCGTTCGCGTTACACAATTTTTAGCATTTATAGTATTTAAGTAGTAAATTAAGAAAATAAAAATTGCTTTAGGCGATTGAACCAGCGGCATAGGCCAGACTTCAATGTAAAAATCCTATTAATATTATAAATCCGAAAGTTTGTGTGTAAGTGTGTATAAGTGTGTAAGTATGTTTGTTCCCTCTTCACGCTTTAACGGCTGAACGGATTTGGATGAAATTTGGAATATACATTGCTTATACCTAGGATTAACACAGCACAACAGCCTATACATATAACACAGCACATCTAGTAGTTTATACGTAGGATCAACACATAGCCTACTTTTTAATTAGATAAACTTAGGGAAGATGCGGCTAGTAATTATATAAAAAGAAAAAAAAAAGGTATTGAGTACTTGTAATTCATATCAACACAGGCGAAGTCTAGCAAATACGCTTTGTTCTAACATAAAATAACATAACATAACCGCTTTCACACTCACAGCCCTACACTAAGTACTTACTTAGTGTAGGGCTGTAAGTGACTTGTAGAGTTATTTGTGACGTGGGTGCCGGAAACATTCACATCACACACACAATCACAACCATAACCAGAAGAACAAGTTTTCCTTGGGGAGAAAACTTGTGTTCCCGCCGGGAATCGATCCCTATAACCCCTGCTTAGAAGGCGAACGCTTACTCAAATGAACCAAGAGGCAGTTCGGACTCTAACATCCAATCTTTTTATCTCAGTTACAATTTTATAATAGAAAGTACAGACAGATGAAGTACTTTGTCTTATCCTTCTTATCCAGTATCTCACACACTTTCATTTTGCAATAGATATATCGCGTTGTTACGTTAGAAAAGAATGTCGATAACAAAACAAAATGTTGCAACTACCAAAGATAACGATTGGTATGCCCTGTTTACATGGGCAGAAAAATTGCGATTATATATGTATGTTTTATATATGTATGTTTTTATATATGTATGTTTATTTTTTAATTTTGGCTTTGCAATCTTGTGCATTTAGCCAGTGTCAAGTAATAAAATATTTCATATTATAAGTTCTAGTCACAGTCAAGGTCAAGTACAAAAGAGTCAAATTCAGTCATAGCCCAGTCATGTCCTAGTAAAGTGTATACATCCATGCTAAGGTTGTCTGGAAGAGATTGCTTTATGCGATAAGACCGCCTATTGTGAAACCTCTTTAAGATTTATTTATTTAGTTAGTTCTTAAGATTTTTCAATAAAGGGTATTTGTATTGTATTGTATTGTAAACTTTACTAGAACTTGTATTGGAGTTTTGGAGCGAAGGCGAAAATCACGTTTTTCAACTTGATATCATTTGCCTACACTTATGCATGTTAACTAAGTATTAACGGTAAATAATCCACCATTATTACACATTAACACTTGAAGAATCACAGGTTTTGGAAAATTATATAAAATCAACAACGCCATTTTTTCACTTTCGCGGCAAAACTCCCATATGAATATTCTTTACTTTTGAACTGCCTGTTGGCGTAGTTGGTAACATGTCTGCCATCAACACTTTTCTACCCAAAGGAAATGTGTTATGTGCAGAGTACTCGCGAGACGAGTCTTGAAACTTACAATACAATACAAAATTCTTTATTGTGTACAATAAAGAATTTCAACTTGATCAAAAAATCAAGTTGATAGTCTGCCGCCAAGCCAAATACGGTGTTCCGGCAGTTATCCTTGAGAGCCTGCGTATTCCAGGTCTAGTGTGTTTACCAGCTTCGATCACATCGTCACTTACCATCAGGTGAGATAGTGGTCAAACACTAGCCTGTAACAAATAAAATAAAATAAATACAAATGATACAAACTTAAAACTACAAAATTAATATTATAAGGCAGTACAATGGGCGGTCTTATCACTTTTAGCGATTTCTACCAGACAACCTTTGGATGGACAGAAATTGTAGTAGCAACTGAGGTCGGTGGAGGTGTACAAATTTCAGTACAAATTTACATAAATATAATATGTAAAGTTAGTAAACTACATAAAATAATTAAAACTTATTGGGTAAACAAGAACCTGTGTTTGAATGAATTTCGGTATAATATCTTATTAATATTGAAGTTTTATTTGTTTATATATTTATTTATATATATATATATATTTATATGTGTGTATATTTATGTAATTGTTTAAGTAGGAATACAATATAATATGTATAACTATAATATATTATATTTATGTATTTCTTACATATTTGGTATTTACAACTTTATTTTTTATTTTGTTATATATAATTTGTTTAGAACTGTAATAACAGTCCCAAAATTATTTTTCTATCTCCTCTCCATCGAAAGGTTGTCTGGAAGAGATCGCTTTAAGCGATAAGACCGCCCATTGTACTAGCCTAAGTTATTTTCAATGTAATTGTTTGCTGTTATTTTCTTTTTTAATTGGTGTACAATAGTACAATCTAGTCCAGCACTCTGTATTGCCTATATTGGAGACCCCGAAACTCTTCTACTCTCTACAAAGGCAGAAGGCGGAGGTGGTGCAAGGATAAAACTTCCCATTGGCTTAGTTGGTGCACTTCGCCTTAAACTTATTGGTATGGTATTGGTATTGGGGTCGATTCCCGATGGAAACACAAGTTTTCTCTCCAAGTGAAATTTGTGTTTCTGGTTCTGGGTGTGTTTGTATCCGGCAACCCCGATTCAAGTTATTGAACGTAGTTTAAAGAACGTTAAATTACTAGTTATTCTACCGTTTGCATTTTGGAGAGTGTGCGCAGGAATTACATGATTTAATTCCCCCTTGCCTTTTTTACCATCTAACAACAAGACAGACTATCAAACGTCATCATTATATGGTTGACGTACCTCCGGTTCGCTCGAAGCGTTTTGCTTCTACGTTTATCATCCGTACAGCGAGGGAGTGGAACTCATTGCCTGCGTCTTTGTTTCCCGAACAGTACATTCTGGGTGTCATCTTCTAGGCAAGCATGTCACATCTTCGGCCGCATCTTCACTTTCCATCAGGTGAGATAGTGGTCAAATGCTTGCCTAACTATCATAAAAAAAAAAAAAAACAACTAATTTGTACAAAACTAGTCGACAAAAAGTAAGTCGATTTTTTCGCGTCTTAAGCCGTAAGTTACAAAATTTTGCATAATATTTTAATTAATTAATAAAATAATTATAATAATAAATTCTATGAAGAAAAAAACGCTTTTAAATCGCCGTCGTGGAAAACCATTAAAGAATATTGCTTTCACAATGTTGCACCGTCCATAGTCAAATGAAAATGCCTACACTACGGCTAAACCTCCATAACTAAATACTTTCATCTCTTTCCAACCAACCGGAAAATTGATAGGCTAGAACGAGATAGGCACATGTTAAGTGGACTATAAAGAGGGGAATTTGTATTGTTTCACGTCAATTGGCGATTTCCTCTATTTACTAAGTATGCAAGATTTTAGATAATACTTCGTTTTACAAAACATTTTGACGGTAAAGATCTGTATCTGAATTGCTTGATAGCTGTTATATAGCACTTTTGTTAAAATGTATGGGACTTTTGTAAAATAACATTGTAATAGAGTTGTTTGGAAACATAAGTGACGCTAAAAACGTGAGTGAATAATAGAATCTGTTTTAACCGACTTCAAAATATGCAGGAGGTGTATTTATTTAAATTATTGATCGAGTAAAGCGAGATCTCTAAGTTGACTTGGGTCGTTCAGCACTTTGTCCGTCCGTCCGTCTGTCAGAGGCATCTAGCGTATAAACCATATAAGCCAATGACTTTAAAATCTCATAAAATATGTAAAACTACGGCCCAAAGCCAGAAATGATATTTAAAATTATATAAATGAAAATATTAAGGTGGCTCCCATACATGTAGGTAAGTGGGGAGCAAAATATTTTTTATTTTTTTATCTACCCTTGTAGGATATCGTTGAGAACGGCTTGAAAAGTATAGTAAGAAATAGGTTTAAAAAAATCTGTTGGCATATAACGATTTGGTACGCCAAACTCACTGTTTTAGACCTATTTTGTCCCCGGGGTCTATCTCAAAAACAGATTCACACTGAACGCTGATACTTACGTGTAATATCCGTTATATCCTGTACTTGAATAAGAAATAAAGAAATCAAACAATTATTATATAGAAAAAAAGTTAAAAGCTATTTACCACAAACGTTTTTCTCCATGAGGCAAAATATAGGCGCGATATCTCAGTTTAGCGCGAACGACTAGTTTGTTTTGAACTGCTTGTTAGCTTAGTTGGGTGCGTGTTCGTCTTCTTAGCACGGGTATCGGGTTCGATTCTCGGCGGAAACACAAGTTTTAACCCCAAGGAAAATTTGTGTTTCTGGTTTTAGGTGTATTTGTGAGTGTCATGTGAATGTTTCCGGTACCCACGACACAAGTCATCGATCGATGGATGATAAATAATTGACATAATAATTATGACTGCCCAACAATGCTAACAAAGACGCTTGTTCCCCGAACGGTATAACCTGGGACTCTTCAAGTCAAGAGTGAATAGGTATCTTCTAGGAAAGGATGCTACATCTTCGGCTGCATCATCTCTTTCCATCAGGTGATATAGTAGTCAAACGCTATATCGAGTATAAAAAAAAATGTAGAAGCCAATCGCTTTGAGCAAACCGTCTGTCAATCATGAACTTATTTAACCAGCTACTCCCCGCGGTTTTATTCGCGTATGTCCAGGACACGCAAGAATTCCGGGATAGAAAGTATTTCATCAAAATTGGTATAGCCGTTTGTACGTGAAGAAGTATACATACAAACATACATACACAAACTTTCGCCTTTATAATGCTAGTGTGATGTTATGTGATTTTACTGTTGTTTTATCTGCTTTACTTACACGTTTAAACAGAGTTTCAAAATCATAGCTCTCATTAGCGACCCTCTTTCTTTCATCCCTCAATCCCTCACTTTACCCTCTATCATACATTGCAACAACCCTTTCCCTTTGAACACGTGGCATTGAACAATAGGGGTGAGTTCCGTTTCCCGATGTACTTCCGCCCTAGTGTCAATTGGAAGAGATAGAGTTACTGGATATGTCATTAAATTGCCTAATATATTTCCTAAAATTAAACTTAAACTAAATACATCTATACAGCAAAGACCCAAGTAACATCGCTACAAGACATCGAGCTTATAAGTAACTTGAGTGTTCAAGCTCACTACCAGTTGATTTTTTTGCTAGATAGGTAAGCATTTGACCACTATCTGTGGCTAAGTGAAGATGCGGCCGAGGATGTAGCTTGCCTAGAAGATACTTATTCTCTCTAGACTTGAAGACACCCAGATTGTACCGTTCGGAAAACAAGGACACAGGCAATGAATTACACTCCCTCGCTGATCGGTCGATAAACGTAGAAACGAAACGCTTCGAGCGAATCGGCGGTATGTCAACCATATACCTAAGGATGACGTTTGACAGTTTGTTTAATTGTTAGGTGGTAAAAAGGGCATGGGGAAATAAAATCATGCAATTCCTGCGCACACTCTTTAAAATGTAAACAGTGGAATACCGATAGGCTTGCGACCTAACGTCGGTGAGCGAGACTCTGCAATTTGGACTCAATTAGCTTATCATCGCCAACGAGTCTTTTTGCTCGGACTATGGACTCAAGAGCTTCTAGCTGGTATTTAGCTGGTACTGGCATACGCAAGAAGGTCTCCTCTTGACCATTTCTGGTGAAACCCATATTGTTTCTCTGAATTGCAATACTTATACCTGCGTTGAACCAAATAACCAGCATATTGATCACGCGTCGCCTTAACCAGGCGCTCTGATAGAATATTATAAATAATGTTTGACATTAAAATTGAAGTGCCGGTTGGCTTAGTTGGGTGCGCCTTCGACTTATAAGCTACGGGTAACGGGTTCGCTTCCCGGTGGATAAACAAGTTTTCTTCCCAAAGGAAAATTGTGTTTCTATTTCATCAAAGACTATTATCGTGGGTGCCGGAAACCTTTGTGTTCCCGGCACCCACGATAATAGTCTTGTCGTATGATAACAGTCAATTGCAGGGTCCATAGTCTTTGATGTATTTTTCTTTTTTATAGTAGCAATAAATATATTTCTTTCTTCTTTTTCTACCGACTTCACAAAAAAGGAGTAGGTACTCAATTCGACTGTTTTTTTTATGTGTGTTACCTCAGGTTTTCTTTCCACGTGAACCGATTATGAAGTTTTATTTGAAAGCTGGTGCTTTCAAATGATCAGTAGTTTTTGCCAATAATGCGTGTTTAATACATTGAATTCGATCAAGGTTCCAAAGATAAAGGGGTTAAGTCGGTATTTCTAAAGCTCTGATTGCGCTTAATTTTTTCTTTGCTAAATTCAAGCCACTTCCAGTATAAGACTAACCTTTTTTAGTTTAATCCAAAAGCTTTATTTTTTAATCCTCTATTGTTACATCACGCCACGTCGTTAATTGGTTCATTATCCCAACCCCTTCGGAGGGATAGCAGATGCATGATTTTTGGTCAAGCATCGAGTTAATTTGATAAAAAGGATAGTAATTGCTTGTTTTACAAGGGCAACAGCTGCTTAACGATTAATAAAAAACCCTTTTATTTTACTGCAAAAGAATATTTGATGCTCGTTTCTCTATTTTTCTTGAAGAAACATTATACAACATTGAACTGCCACTGATGGGCTTAAAGCAATTCTGCCCAAGCTGAAAACGCTCCGCTCGCTCTGCTTGCTCTGCTCGCTCGGTCAATTACACAGATACAACATAAACATTCACAGCCTCACACTAAGTTCGGAAACTTGTATCGTAGGTGTGGGACATATTACACACACAATGACACCCAGAACCAGAAGCACAATGTCCCTTGGGAAGGAAAATTGTGCTCCTACCAGGAATCGAACCCAGGACTGGAGATTTGTCCACAGCGCAAAATGGGTCTTAGCTGACCATCAGATGAGATCTCTACATAATAAAAATTTCCAATAACAAATAAAAAAATATTGCCAAAATAACACATAGAACATAAAACAAACAACTGGGTGGGTACAATAATCATAAATAATATAACAAATCAATTTGCTATTTCTAATATGCATATTTTTGGCAATTGGGAAGCACTGTGCTGCGCAAACTAAGTATGTAGGGCTGGTTTTCAGCGTACCTCATATTGCTCAAGCTCGGGTGTTGGCCGAGTTGAAAAAAAAATATGACCAAACCTAAACCTCACATTTCAATAAACTGTTGAATCGGATGTAATCAATTAAGTTTTATTATTCAAATAATTATTGCATGTTTTTTAATCTTTACTAATATTATAAATGCGAAAATAACTCTTTATGTCTGTCTGTCTGTTGCGCTTTCACGCTAAAACTACTAAACTGATTTAAATGAATTTTGATACCCAGATAGTCTAGAGCCTGAGAAAGGAGTTAAGCTACTTTTAAATCCGATAAAAGGGTTGTAAGGGATTGAAAGGGGGGATGAAAAGTTGTATAGAAGTATCGACAGTTTTAGAGCTAGAAGCTTGAAACTTATTTTTTAGGCTGTTGATTCGATATAAATAAATATGACATTCAAAATTTGTAAAAGTTTTAACCTCAAGGTTGTAAAATAACGATATGGATTAGGGGATGAAACTTACTATGTAAATAGCACATTAAAGTATTTATACGTATGTGTCTTATTTGTAAAATAATGAGCCTAAATAATTAGAAATGTTACCCAAAGACACTATCATACGCGGACGAAGTCGCGGGCACAGCTAGTTGAAATATAATCAAGTGCTGAGTAAGTTATAGCTCCATAAAAGGTGCCGCTAATAATTTTTCTATTTGTTACCTCTTTGAATAAATATGTTCCTTTCTTCGCCCGCGGCTTTGTAGTTACTTAAAAGGAAGATAAAAGGAACAAGTCAATTCCAAAGTCTAGACTATATACAATTTTAATTTTAATTATTTTAAGTAATAGCCTATAATTTTAAAATTAAGTAGACGTTGTTGAACATTGTTTTTAAAGTCCGCGGCAATTTCATTAAGATGCATTCAATTTAAACTCACTTCGAATTAAATTTATATACACTTGTCGTTCGCGCCGAACTGAGATCTCGCGCCTATATTTTGCCTCATAGAGAAAAACTTTTGAGGTTACTTGCTTATAAGTTTTTTTCTATACAATAATTGTCTGATTTCTGTATTTGTTGTTCAAGTACATGATATAACGGATATTATACGTAAGTTTCAGCGTTCAGTGTGAAGCCATTTTTGAGATAGACCCCGGGACAAAATAGGTCTAAAAGCAGTGACTTTCGTGGCCTACCAAATCGTTAATTTTCAACATAGATTTTTAATAAAACCGGTTTGGTACTTTACTATAACGACGTATTCTAAAAATGAAACCTAGGCAAGCATTTTACATTTTACTGTTTACTATATACCAACCATGCAAATAATAATTCTAGTAAAATCAACTCTTTATTAGTAACAACACTTAGATAATCTCTAAAGGTGCATTATTTGATTATACCATTACTCTAGATAATTTATCTAATCAGTTTGTATAAACTCGGTATTTTTACGATATTTATGCTGGTTTTAATTGGAGTATTAATTACGCATTGTTAATTTATGCCTAGAATGGTGAAGTCGGTTTTAACATTTTTATTACTAATATAATCGAGATAGGAAACAAACCTCTTATTACTTTTCGAAACATAAAACATAAATGATTTTTAAATCAAAATCGTTTATTCACATGGGCCCCAAAGAGGCACTCATTAAAGTTAATGACTCTACTGCCAGATTTGCAAAATTACAGCCATCTCCAAAAAAAACCTGGCAAGAAATTCGGCAGCGAATTTTTTTCATTATTATTTTTAATTCATTTTTAAACACTATTACATGAATATTAATAATATAATATTATTAATGGGCACTTTTCCTTTGGCAAGCGGTTTACAAACATTTTGAGTACTATTTGTTTTTATCCCCTTTTGTAATCTTATCTGACTTTGTTATAATTATAATAAACCATAAATATTTTACATGAATTAGATTGACCTACATATATCTATATTATGTAGTCGCTAGAAAGCGCTTGTGCAGATTGCTTCCATGCATCTTTGTCATAATAGTCAATAGTTTAATAGTGAGCTTTCTTAATTAATGCCCGTTTTATTACTGATTTGAACTTTCCCAGTGGTAATTCAGAGCTAATATTTAACTTGACTTAACTTTCGCGTTTATAATATTAGTAAGGATGGATTTCGATATCTATAAAAAAATTATATATATATAATACTCATCATCATCATCATCATCAGCCTATGGAAGTCCACTGCTGAACATAGGCCTCTCCAATTGCACGCCACTGAGCACGATCCTCTGCTTCTCTTATCCAGCTCCTGCCAGCCACCTTGCGAAGATTGTCGCTCCATCGAGCCTGAGGGCGTCCTGTGCTACGTTTGCCAATTCGCGGTCTCTACTCAAGAACACGTTTACCTCAACGGTTATCGGTTTTCCGGCTAATATGGCCAGCCCATTGCCACTTCAGCTTACTAATTCACTGTGCTATGTCGACTGCTTTGGTTCTCTGTCGGATAACCTCGTTCCGGATTCGATCCTTCAGAGAAACTCCGAGCATAGCCCTTTCCATAGCTCGCTGAGCGACTTTAAATTTGTGGACCAGCCCAACCGTGAGTGTCCACGTTTCGGCACCGTATGTCATGACAGGCAGGACGCACTGATAATACTCATAAAACATAAAAAACCTAATAAATATTTCACAAATAAACACAGTAACATTTCGCTTCTAGATAAGTAACTCTAGGTTATTATAACTAGATAAATCTTGCTCCAACATGAAAACATATAAAAAACTAATTATTCAATCCTCGTTATAAATAAATCAATTAAGTAATTATAAAAATTCAACTCGGCAATTTGTCGCCCAAGATGGGAAACTGCGTAAGTGTGAAAAATGCAGAATGTTTGGTTGCGAAACGTTGCATGTAAATCTTGTTAATTGACATGTATGGTGTGAGTGTATGGTGTGAGTGTGTGTGTGTACTTGTAAGGGACCTCGATGCAAAACTGTGTAAGTAAAAATTTGTTAAGAATGAAAGAAGGCATTTTTGTATGCCTGATAGGCAAGCATTTGATCACAATCTCATCTGATGTAAGGTGATGGTGCGGCCGAAGATGTAGCATGCTTGCCTAGAAGGTACCTTTTCACTTTTGTCTTGAAGAATCCCAGATTATACCGTTCGGGGAACAAAGACGAAGATAATGAGTTCCACTCCTTCGCAGTACGGATGATAAACGTAGAAACGAAACGCTTTGAGCAAACCGGAGGTATGTCAACCATATGAGGATAACGTTTGACAGTTTGTTTTGTTGTTAGGTGGTAAAAAGGGCATGGGAGGAATTAATTCCAGCGCACACTCTCCAAAATGTGAACGGTGAAAGACCGATAGGCTTTCTTTTTTCTTTTTGTGACCGAGACTCTGCTATTTGGACTCATTAGCTTATCATCGCCAAAGAGTCTTTTGGCTCGCCGGTCGATGTACTCAAGAGCAAACGCTTCGAATGACTGGAGGTATGTCAACCATATATGAAGGTTGCGAATTGATATTATTTTTGGAGAAAGGAATTGTCAATATATTTTTATAAGCTAATAGCGAAATAGAGTTTAAAAAAATGCTGTCACGTGAAGTCGTTTAAGAGCAGGAAGAAAATACGCACTTACGAAAATTAAACTTTAAAAAAATATAGGAGTTAGTGTGTATGATTTAAATTAAAAAATATATATTTGAATATCTATTTTAGACCAACTTCAAAAAAGGAGGTTCTCAATCCGAATGTATTTTTTTAATTTGTGTTACCTTAGAACAATTTTTTAGGTGAACCGATTTTGATGAGTCTTATGAAAAATGAAAATGAAAAATGAAAACAAACAGTCAACCTGGAGGTGCAGAAAAAGGGTGGCGGTGCAGTAAATATATTTGAAAAATAAAAGGATAATAAATGTATAAATATAAGAATACATGTAAATAATAACAATATATTCTTAAAATGTTTACTTACCCCTTTTGTTTACTTGCCGTCGTTGCAAGCCTTATCTTCAGCATCGGTTTACGAAAGCGCTGCGCGGGCGCAAGCGGAGCGCGACGAACGTTACCTCTATTCAGAATGATCACTGAAGTTTGAGACTTTAGTCTGTGGGTTTCAATGTGATTTGAACCCGCGCTCATAGGTTATGCGTTACTGCTTGAAGCGCTAAGCTACCCAAGTCATGCTTCAAGCAATAAATCCTTTCTAAATTAGTAATTAGGCTTTACTTGCCCAAGTAGATTTGTCTAAGCAATGTTTGACCACAATCACATCTGATGGAAAGTAACGATGTAGTCTAAGCTGGAGAATGTCTGACACGTTACCGTATTAGTTTGGGTATAATTGCTTTCGTATATGTTCTCCTCTAATGGTCACATTTCTCAATCGATTGTAGTGAAATTTTGTGAGTAGGTGCGATAATTAGATTTTTTTTTGTCGATTCAGTTTTTCAAAATGGCGATGATATGGGGGTTGAAAACATAAAAAAAATTGATTCCAGCGATTTTGAAAAATAGGTGAGCCACACAGCCACTCGTCTTACTATTAGCGTGGAGGGGTGCGCCGTGTTTTTTCTTTAATTTTGGCTTCGCAATCTTGTTTATTTAGCCAGTGTCAAGATATAATATATTTCAAGTATATTTCATATTAAAAGCCGTAAAAGAGTAAAGTGGTAGAAACTTTACTAGAACTTCTAATGGAGTTTTGGAGCGAAGGCAAAAATTACGTTTTTCAACTTGGTATCATTTGCCTACACTTGTGCACGGTTACTAAGTATTAACGGTTAATAATCCACCATTATTACACATTAACACTCGAAGAATCACAGGTTACGGAAAATTATACAAAATCAACAACGCAATTTTCACTTTCGCGGCAAAACTTCGCGCGCCGTCTTATTGTAGTTTATCTCTACCTAAGATATATTAGAACCTAATGGAATGTAACAATGACTATTTGTCGCCTAGTACCTTCCCTAACCACCGTGACAAAAGAGGTGTTCCGTTCTACAATGCGGAACTCTTACCACCGTTACGAAGAAAGCCTGTATACACGGCACACGTCAAATTGAGCAGAAAATTGTAAAGTACCATAGATAAGGTAGTCTCTATGTGTCATGTGACAGCACCTGACATTACTGTCTGCTGGCGGCTGACATTACTGTTCGCTGAACTGTGAGGTATGGTTGGTTATGCCGCAAAAGAGAAAAAAAATTGAAAGAGAAAGAAATAGTTTCTTATATTCTTTATTGTACACACATTGATAAACAATTTTACAATAAGGCCATAACAAAAGATGTACAAAGGCGAGCTTAACCCTTCACAGAGCTTTCTTCCCGCAAACCCTGGATATAATTTATAGGAGCGAGTAGGTTGTTGTGTACATAGAAATATGATAACAATACAAGTTACTATTAATATGTTACAAATATAAGTTCAAATTATCTAAATAAATAATTCTTCTGAATGTGACTGACCTCCTCCTAAAAGACTGAACCGATTCTGATAAAAAAATGTGTGTTCAAGAAACTCAAGCGACTCAAGTATGGTTTAGATTTACAATTCGATAAATAAAGTTTTTTTATAAATTTATTTTTATAAACAAATCCGCTTGCATAATATAAAAATTGTCTTATTACCGACTTCAAAAAAGGAGGAGGTACTAAGGTTCGACTGAATATATATTTTTTTTATGTATTTTCAACGATTTCTCCCACATTTGTGGACCGATTCTCGAAATTTTTTTTTTTTTTGTAGATTTTACTTCATAGGTGGTCCCATATAAATATTATCGGAATCGATCAAGCCAAAACCAAAATATAACCGGTAAAGCCGGTTTTTTAAAGCTATGCTTACGTTTAAATTATTTTATTACAGGACTTTGTGTTTTTTTTAGGAATATTGTGTCTAAATATTTGAATATTAATTGGTGGGTGGGTAAAAATTATAACAGTATGTTTTGTTTCTGTTATCGCTTAAATAGATGGAAACTAAAAACATGATTGGTGAAAATTTTCTAGATAGGATTCATCTCCGAATTTGAAACACTAATATTATTCATTCTCTGACTTTAAAAAAGACAAAAATATATTTTATACTAAATTATATTATTATTTGGACAATGTTTGTTAATGTATTTATTATAATTAATATATTTATATTAATAATAAATATATTAATAAACATTGTTCATTTATATATTTATTTATTAAGACGATGTCATTAATATACCTATTTATAATATCCTCTAGTAACCATTGCCCAAATATGAAAGCCTGATCTCTTTTCTCTTAATCTAATTTTTATGTTTTTTTCTTCGGCCACATCTCCTCTTTACATCAGGTGAGTCGACGAATGATTGCCTATCTAGTATGAATAATTGAATACGACTATTTCTTAAAGAATCAAAAATGAAAAACAAATAGTGTAGTTTCTCGATAGGTTATTTTCTATAACGTTTTTAGGGAAAGTAAAATTGTTAGTATGTTTGTTTTGTCTTTACGATGTAACGGCTGAACGGATTTGGAAGAAATTTGGAATGTACATAGCTTATACCTAGGATTAACACATAAGATGATTTTTAAATTGATAAACGCGGGCGAAGTCGCAAGTCACGGCTAGTTTACAATAAAAACATTGCATATGTTGTTTGCGGGCAAGGTGCCCAAATGCAAATAACATTTACCAACCTATAAAAAACGGCTCATAAACATCGTAATATTATGTTAAAATATTTTATGCTTCATATCTCCTGGGATGTGAACTAATTTTTTATTCAGAAAATGATATTAAATACATAATAATGTATGATTAAAGTCGGTATAAGGAATAGAATGGCTTTCGATACCAATACGAGGCTGTAAGTATGTGATACACACATACAGTGATGAAAAACGAGGCTGTAAGTAGGTGGTACACAGAAATAAATGTAATATATCAATAACTATTAAAAGTCATTTATAATGCAGTTTATTTAAGGGGGTGATATCAGAATGTGTCTTAAATGCGTAATTTTGTAACCGTTTTACTCGGCATTTGAAACGAAAAGAGATGAATAAAAATATTTATCGGAATCTGTGTGATACGAGAAAGAACTCATTCTTTTTAGTATATTAATTCATAAGTTTTATAAAATTAAATAATAGAGAAAAAAATACTAATGACATATTATTTTCTTTTTTAAACCATTTTTAAACTCTGACAAAAATGTTTTAAGTTTGTAGTGTGTATAAAATAACTTTGTAAACGTTTTATTCGGCATCCGTAACAAAACATGATAAATACAGATAAGTGTGAAAGGGATAATTATCTGTGGTTAAAAAAGGCGTTCGTATTGATGATATATCTAGCCCTTAATGTGGTTGAAATTAAAATTCAGTCTCTTTTTATTTAAAATATATCTATTTCATAGAATTTAAATAACATGTGTGTTGAGTTCTTAATAATTAGCTTATAGCCATGTTGGTACCTACGATGACAAAAAAAGTAATATTTTATTGGGTTATAGTTGTGTGATGGGTATGGGGGTAATGTATTCCAGCTGCTATCCTTGAGAGCCAGGCACATTTTAGGCGTGGGTTATTACTGTAAATGACCAAGGTGACCACAGCATCGAAATCAAATGCCGAATAGAGCAGTCACGGAATACAGTCATGGAACTGAGGCACCTACTCTGCAACCGATCTCTCAGACTCTACTAGGATGCGACTAGCATGGTGCTACGTTCTTTCTGTTCTTCTGTATGGCTGTGAATCATGGACTCTTATACAAGCAATGAG
This sequence comes from Lomographa bimaculata, assembly GCA_948107665.1. Taxonomy (NCBI): domain Eukaryota; kingdom Metazoa; phylum Arthropoda; class Insecta; order Lepidoptera; family Geometridae; genus Lomographa; species Lomographa bimaculata. The sequence continues at coordinate 5,545,710 of OX403604.1, read as the reverse complement.
TAAACGCTTGGAAGCTTTTGAAATGTGGGCATACAGAAGAATATTAAAGATATCGTGGACGATTAGAGTGTCCAATGGTAATATACTATGTAATATTTTTAAACGAGCAATTCTTGTATATATAAATGTGTAATCAGGATCTTGGAAACGGTTCCAACGATTTTCATGAAATTTTGCATGCAGGAGGTTTCGAGGGCGATATATCGATCTGGCTAGGTTTCAATTTTATAAAACGTCGTTTTATCTGTGTTTTCATCCGAGCAAAGCTCGGTCACCCGGGTACTGTATATTTTGTACATTCAACCGACATTCTTAATTATTAATTTTACTTATTTATTTGACATCTCACCATAATTTATATTACACTCTATTGACATGATATTCTGACTTATATACTAATTTTCGTTCAATATTCCAAAATTAATAATATTATTTGTAATATTACTTATTTGATCTCTACATTTAAATATTTGTACACCGGAAACGGTAGAGTATGTGAAACTAATACTATGTCCTACTATTAATGACTTACCATACTCAGACAAATAAATACATTTTGATTTAATTTGATTTGATAATGAAAGAGTGTTACAGATTATCAACAAAAAAGTCGATATAGTGTAGAAGAGTCGGTATAGTGAGTAAAAACAATTATAGTTCGGAAATTGCAGTACTTCGGTCGGCATGCGAAACGAGAAATACGTACTCCTTCAATGCAGGGAAAGATCTATACAAACTCCTTCACTTAATCATGCAGGGAAAGGCTGCAGAAAACCCGAAAGAAGACGTACCTCGTGGCTGAAAAACCTTCAAACCAGGTTCCATTTAAGCAACTAGATCCCTAGTTGGAGTGGCTGTATCAAAGATCCGTATAGACTTAATGATAGCCGACCTCCGGTAAGAGTTGGCACCAGAAGAAGAAGAAGATGAGTTTACCACCCTTGACCACATTAAAATCTTGATGAGATTGGTGGTCAATTATCTATTCTTTTCAGAGTATTTTATCTACTTTGCAATACATAACAATGTTTTTTTTAAATGGACGTAATATGAAAATGTTTTTGGTATTTTCTTTATATTATTTACCATTTTGAGTATTGCTGCGAAGGTGAAAGAATGGCGTTATTGATTTTTGTATTTTTTTTTCAATAATTTGTAATTCTTCGAGTGTTATATGTATAGTGGATTAGTTGATTATTGATATTTAATAGTGGATTATTGATCATTAATAGTTTGTAAATGTAAATGAATGAGTGCAGCCAAATCATAAAACATGATTTTCGTTTTTATTCCAATAGAAGTTCTAGTGAAGTTTCTACTAATTTACTAATGCTTGACTTGTCTATGACGGGACTCGGGACTGATTCTTTTTCTTGACTTTGACTGTGATAGGTGACTAGGAACCTACGTTGTAGGTAATGATACACTTGAAATAATTTATTATTTGACACTGGCTAAATGCACATATATTGCGGAGCCAAATCTAAGAAAAATACTTTATCTATGAGCATTTACAAACAAAATGTGATGAAAATGTACTATTTGGCGTATAGGTATACTGTTCTAAAATAAAATGTGATAGAAATATTGGAGATTTTTAAAATTAAGATGAATGAAAATAAGAGGCTCTTTTGACCACTATCTCACCTGATGGAAAACGACGATGTGGTCGATAGAGGAACAAGACTTACTCAATCGCGACTTGAAGACTCAGTTATTTTAACAACAAACGCATTCACACTCACAGCCCCACACTAAGTTCAAAGACTTGTATCGCGGGTGCCGGAAACATTCACATCACACACACATTACACCCAGAACCAGAAGCACAAATATCCCTTGGGAAGGAATTTGTGCTCCTGCCGGGAATCGAACCCAGGACCCACGGCGCAGAGGGCGGACACATGTCCACTGCGCCAACTGGGTCGTTTTCTTAAGACGAATTGTGTACTCTTACGTAAGTAACCAACTTTATGAATTGAAAAGTCATCGATCCTTAAACAATACGAAATGTAACAAAACCATCTAACTCCTCACAAAAGAATGCTGCATCCTCTTACCAAACCATTCATCATAGACCCTTATCCTTCGTACAGTTTAGTCAAACTTCTTGGAAGTCCAAAGGTCAAGTTACGCTGGTTCGAACACCTATATGACCAGTTATAGTAGAGCTCAGAGCTTTATGAGAAATGGGTGATTTTGAAGGGATGTGGAGATCAGGGTATAGTGGTGTAACGGATGCGGTGACCGCGATCGTTCCGGTGGGTCACCACGACATATGAAACTCCTTTTTGTATTGACTTGACCTACGAAAGCATAAAGGTGATGAATAAGAAACAGAAGGGACAAACGATATCGAAGTCAGGTAAAACTATCTGTGTTGTGCTTTAAATGTTGTTGCGGCTGCTATCTTGAGGGCTGGTCATTCTAAGCGTGTCGTATATATGTATATGCAGCAGCAATATAACACATTCGATCACGTTATCACTTACCAACAGGTGACTTAGTAGTCAAACGCTAACTTATCAGAGATTAAAAAGCATTTATAGAGCTACACACATAAAATATTATTTTCATTAGAAATGTTAATAAAACCTGTTAAAAATGCATGGCAAATTTGAAATAGTAAAACGTACTCGATTTTTGATGTTAATGATTGGTCAACTTTCCTTTACGACAACCATGATTAGGTATGTCGTTGACATTTAACAAAAACAAATGGCTCGAGCATAATCGCATTTTTAAATAGGTATTTTTTCGGTATGAAACTTATGTTTCGATTATTTTTTTTACCGTCAATGTAAAAATAATAACGTAATAAATCGAATAAAAGCATCAAAAAAATCAGGTGAGACTTAGACACACGATAGAAATAAAACTTTTTTATTACAGGGAAACATTAATTAATTAAATATTAATCATTCATCACATTATTTACTCCCACCACTTTTCGTCACACAAAAAGGTTGCGGATCAGAATTTCAAAGCCCTCCAATTTCTGTTGCACTTCAACAAGAACTGATATTTCCTATTGTCACATCTATATAGTTTTCGGTTATATTCTATGACCTACGGTATAAGGAAGAATGGAGTTATGGTATATAAGCATACAAGTAGTTCAATCTTTTGTGAATTATTTAGTTAACTAGGCGAGGATTAAAACCAGTGTAATGACGACCCAGTTGGTGCAGTGGACAGGTGTCCGCCCTCTGCGCCATGGGTCCTGGGTTCGATTCCCGGCAGGAGCACAAATTCCTTCCCAAGGGATATTTGTGCTTCTGGTTCTGGGTGTAATGTGTGTGTGATGTGAATGTTTCCGGCACCCACGATACAAGTCTTTGAACTTAGTGTGGGGCTGTGAGTGTGAATGCGTTTGTTTGTTTGTTAATTAGTGTATGCGTGAAATTATGATCTGTAAATGCTCAAAAGACGACGTAAGCAAAATAATAACTAATTGTTTAGAAGAAAATTCAATGAAGTCAATTAAAAAAATACATTACCTTTATTTATTTCATTTGTTAACTGTTTTTTTTTTCTAATCACCGTGTCCCTCGGCTTCGCCCGCTATTATCAAGTTAAAAAGTAGCCGATGTGTTAATTCTAGGTATAATCTATGTATATTCCAAATTTCATCAAAATCCGTTCAGCCGTTAAAGCGTGAAGAGGGAACAAACATACTTACACACTTACACAAACTTTCGGATTTATAATATTACTAGCCGTGCCCCGCGGCTTCGCCCGCTATTATCAAGTTAAAAAGTAGCCTATGTGTTAATCCTAGGTATAATCTATGTATATTCCAAATATCATCAAAATCCGTTCAGTCATTAAAGCGTGAAGAGGGAACAAACATACTTACACACAAACTTTCGGATTTATAATATTAGTTAGATAGTAGGATAGGATTTAACAGGGACGTTTGTTTCTCTAATACAACAGTTGTTTACATTACAATACACAATAAAATGAGTCAAGTAATTATTTTTACATGAAGGGTTGTTAGTACTTGCTACCCCTAACCATGCAATTTATTTGAACACTTGTTTTCAAAGCAGTAGGGTCCAAAATAACGTGATTTTTGATAGTAATTGACCACCAGTTGCTATGAGACTGAACAATGATTTATCATTTGCAATCTAGGGGGCGCGACAACAATTTAAATTTATTTAATTAAAATGAATTTTATTACCTTCAACATAAAGTCGTAAATTGGTTTAAAAATATTAAGTGCCAGTACATTATTAAGTACAATATTCGATGACTTTATAATTATGGTGTAAAGTTGTATGTTTTATTATTATTTTTGTTAAAAATTGTAAAGTCAATACACCGGTTAGAAAAAAATATTTTTTCGCCAAATTACAGCTATCTCGAGAAGAAACTGGTAAGAAACTTGGCAGCACATTTTTTTATTTTTTTACCGACTTCCCAAAAAAGGAGGAGGTACTCAAGTCGGCTGTATATTTTTTTTTAAACATTCTTATATTTATTTATTTATTTATATGACTTATGCAGGGATAATATTAACCTTTTTTTTTTTTTTTTTTCAAATGTTCAATCTACGGGCCAATTGCCTATATTTCCTAAAACTAAACTAAAACTATATACAGCAAAGAGCCAAGTTACCTACAAGCCATCGAGCCTATAGGTAACTCAAGTGCTCAAGCCCACTACCAGTGGGTAGCGTTCCCATCATGCTGGCTGCATTGCCTCTCTGAATTGCAATGCTAATACGTTGAGCCAAATAAGTGCCAGCATTTTGGTCACGCGTCGCCTCAACCAGGCGCTCTGATAGAATTTTGAAAATAGAATGAGCTCCCGGTCCCCACGGACCCAGTGTCTCAACACCAAACGGCTCAAATATGTAACCACTGCCGAGGTTTCCATATTTTCGCCGTTTGCGCTGCTCTGCCGAAGTTGCCGCGACGCCAACCCCATTCTGTGATTCAGGAAGATGTGACGGAGCTAAAGTATCGACACAAGTTGCATCCCACACTAAAGGCCGTCCCATCTTCCATGGAATTAAAGTCATTCCGTCAGGTCTTTTACCATCGTCACGCATCAGACCATTCGGTTCGAGAATGGCTGGAACGTTGGCACTGGTAAAAGCCCGGCGGATGATATCGTTGAGGCTGGCGTGGCGGGAAATTCGGCCAGCACTTTTCTGGCACGAGAGGCCGTGGTGACCGAGCTGGTCAACAGCAGTACCACACTGACAGCTATGGGCAACATAGCACCTTGCACCCAAACGTAAGCATATAGCGAGACGGAAAGCAGATGGATCTATTAGTGTACCAGTATTAAAAGAGGGAATGGCCTGCAACCAAAGCCCTGACTCCCATACAGAAACTGCTAGAAGTCTAGCACGCTCTGTGACGCTAGGACACGTATCTAAAAGATGTTTCCGTGCTAGTTCACAGAGCGGCCGATCCCACAGTCTCTGTGAGGATAGCCTCACTGGGAGCCCGGTATTTGGGCATGCCATCTCCCAGGCGCTTGTGGCCTCAGTCTGGTTTGAAATTTCTAAAGAACCCAAACTATGTGAAAGTATTTTTTCGACTAATTTAGAAGTACCATGAACTGAGGACAAGAAAGCCGGTAACGCAACACTAGAAATTTTACGAATACCTAAGCCTCCTAGTCTTACAGGTAAAGAAGCTTGCGACCAAGCCCTATCATCTATGTCAATATTCAAAACCGATACAAGAGTATTCTTTACGATATTGTCCATGCTCTCGAGGAGCGCGCCATGTTTCCATAGCGGACAACATCTTAAAGAATACGTAAATTTTGGGACAAAAAGGCAAAATCTAATAATTGTAAAAGCCATATGAGTGTTAATTTTGAGCAATCGGTCGGAAGAATTTTTAAAATTTTGAATTTTTTCTTCTACAAAAGGTGAAATTGATTCATCTAATATCGGCGAACCTAAAAGGCGAAGTGAACACTTGTCGACTAGTTTTATATTGTAAGCCAATGAGTTAATTTTTTGTAAAACCGATAATTTGTCTGAACAGTTATCGCAAACAAAAAGTTCGCATTTTGAAAAATTTAGTTCAAGCCCAATCATTTTAAATTCATCTATTAGTAATTTTAGATCACTTAAGACAGTATTCACATCACCTCCCAGAGTTCCGTCATCCAAATACCAAACATTTAGTTTGGATTGGAGACGTTGAATTATCGGATTGACAGCTAAAGAAAAAATTGCTGGGCCGCACGGGTCACCCTGCTGACATCCAACGGAAGACAAAAGAACATCGTTTTTGTAAATTAATTTTGATGGTTTACCATAGCATTGCCAAATAAAATTATATAACTCTGGAATTTTATCTTTCACCTGGGTCAGAAGGGTGCCTCTATCAACAGAATTAAAAGCATTCTTAACGTCCACCTTTAGCAACACCTCTCCACAATTTTGATTTAAAAATGTTCTAAGGGAATGGACAGCAGCCTCACATCCGCCCCGCGAACCAAAACCAAGCTGTATAGGCTGAAAAAGATTGCTTAAAGAAGCAAACATTTTCTTACAACCGATTTTAGCCGCGAGGCGGCGATATGTGGTGCCTACCGCTATAGGCCTGATGCCACCATCTTTTTTGTTTAGTGCGCATAAATTTGCGCCGTACAAAATATCTGTGACGTCATTATTGACTTGACCTGACAACATCAGGTTAACTAAAGCCGTAAGGTCTTTCAAAAGAGCCTCACCAATCTCGCCAGAACTAGCACATAAAAGATCTTTTAGAATTTGCGGTGTTAAGCCATCTAGGCCACCGGCAGACCCACCTTTAAAAGACATAACGGCCGCAGCAACATCCTGAGCGGTCGCCTCAACAGTGACGTCATTCTGTTGAGGTGGATCAGGTAAATGGAGATTTGTTGCCGCGGGTGGATGTTTGTCACGAAGTGACTGTATCGTATCCGAATTATAAGGGGCTAAAGTGTCGCTAGAGAACAAGACTCGTGCTGCCCCTGTAATGTCACCATCACTAATTTTGTTTTCTACAATCTTATAAGTCGCCAAATTATCTTTATTTTTAGAATTTGTATTATCCCGCCTTATGGGCGGGACAATCATGCAAGAATCGAAAGAAATGTCTTCCAATGCCATGTACTTTACGCAGTTTTCCTTTACTCTATTAGTAAGGGACGTTTTGTTATTAGGGTCAAAAGATACGTAAAGTACGTGGTATGAAAAAGTCAATAGATGTTCCCAGGCACTTAATGAATTTTGAAAAACAACTTTCTTAATTGCCCTTGAAAGAGACTGAGCAACTGAAATGCGTGCGCCTCGCGGAATGCGCTTTAAAATAGGGACCGAATTTTTGTACAAGCTCAATACCTCCCAAAACGGTTTGGGAGGAGTAGCAGCGCTCGTTAAACTGCTACTATTGATACTTTCTTCATTAACTCGTAAAGAAAGGGGGACATTGATTTTATGGCATTTAGTTTTGTGAATTTTTAAGCCCCTCTGACCTTTAAAATAACGAGCCTGGGGACACAAAGTACACAGAACCATGCTCTCTTGCGACACACTACTTAAGACATCTGCATTCGTCACTATTTGCATGCAAAGAGCCATTTTACAGAAGTAAATAAAGTAATCTTAGGATTTCTAAAGACGTCAGTCAGTATGACTTGACGTGGCCCGCAAAGCGCCGGCGCGCAGCCGCGTTACCATGAAAACAAAAATAACAAATTAGCAGCAAATAGAACTATTTATGTCAAAAATGTGATGAAAACAAATACCCTTATAAAACGAATTAGCGATTATCTCTAGGTCTACAAACAATACCTTGCAAGTACCATAAGGCGCAGGGCCTACCGGTGGGCAAAATATGCCCTCAAAATAAGATAAAACTCTGAAAAATTAATTTAGCCAAAATAGCAAACTAAACTTGTCAGAGTTTTTTTTTTTTTTTTTTTTTTTTTTTTTTTTTTTTTTTTATATTAACCTAGGTATTATATCTACATTATGCAGTCGCTAGAAAGCGCTTGTGCAGTTTGCCTCCATGCATCCTGGTCATTCGTTTTATAATAAGTTTTTTTTAATGAATGCCCGTTTTATTACTGTTTTAACCTTTCCCAGTATTCAGTTACAATGTTAAGGGTTTTATTGTAAAATTTAATCCCATTTGCCATAAGAAATTTATACGTTTTGCTTAATCCAAATATGCCTTAATTTATATTTATATATAATTAATTTTTTGTAACCATGCATAATATTGTCAAAAATGAAAGCATATATAAGTATGCCTGTTTCTTTCAAGAATTCCCTGAGAGATTCGCGCGGACCCATATCATAGATGGCACGAACCATTCTCTATTGAAGAGCAAAGATATAGTTTCAATATGGAGCATCAGATCCTAATAAAATACAGAGTAGCTAGTCACACGACCATAAGAAAATGGACATGGACCATGGATTTCATCAAATTCAAGGCAATATCCCTTATTCACATGGGCCCCAAAGAGGCACTCATGAAAGTTAATAACTCTACTGCTAAATTCGTAAAATTACAGCCATCACCAAGCTTCACCGGCTCAAGCCGTCAGAGTTCGAGCTCGCAACTACTCGATCAGTAGGCACCTTAACTACAACTGAGTTACTTTTAAACATATTTCTTTTGTAACGTTTTTTTAATTAAAACGGGAATTAGCGTGACTTACGCGTTGTCGATGTCTTAATCTATGATTGTTCGGCTTCATTCGCGTAAGTCACGCTAATTCCCGTTTTTAATTTAATAGTTTGAAATGTGCGTGAGTTTTTAATACATTATTTTTGATGTCTGTTGTTTGTGGGACTTGGAAAACGAAACAGTCCGAAACTTATTTATTTATATCAAATCTCATTTTAACTATCAACCATCCCGTTGCACATCGTCTCAAAATATAATTAAACGCAAGCAAAGCTTAAAAAAACCGACTTCAACGCTTCATCTTCGGAACCTTGATTAGATTTAATGTATTGAACACGCATTATTGACTATAACTCAAAAACTAGAAATCAGATCTTGATCAAATTTTAATGGAAGCACCAGCATTCAAATAAAAAAATAATCATCAAAATCGGCTCACAACGAAAGAAGGTATGAGGTAACTTTTGAAGTCTGGTAAACGAGAACATCGTCAATAAAATAGACATTATTGACGATATTTCAAGAACTACTGATCAGATCTTGATCAAATTTAAATGGGACCAATAAAAAAGCAACATCTTTCAAACTAAAAAAAAATTTCAAAATCGGCTCTCGTGGAGATAAGATAATATGACGTATAAAACATAAACACATAAAAAAAAAAATTACTGTCGACTTGAGTACCTCCTTTTTTTTGGAAAGTCGGTAAAAAAACTCCCAGCACACAAAATACGTTCTTTTGTCTCTTTCACACTGACATTTAATTTGTATCTCTTTCCGTATCCGATATTCCGTTCAAAACTTTACAATAGACAATGTTTTGTTTAATAATGATCGTAATCTATCCTATTATAACCTAATTATTTGGGTATCTATCAGTCAGTCCCTTTTTTTTCTTTTAATCGATTGTTTACGTGAATATATTACCGAAAATAAGATTTAATTCATAGAAACATTACATTTCACATCAAAATCAATCATCCTATCTTATAGGCAAACATGCTACATCTTCGACCGCATCATAACTTTCCATCAGGTGAGATGGTGGTCAAATGCTTACTAATCCAGCACTGAACAAGACGAAAGCTAAAAGACTAAAATCCGACTAATAGGTACTAATTATCATAAAATATTTTAATTTAATGTAAATCAAAAATTTTCAATTATTTCTAATTATAGGGTGCATGCAGGCAAACAGTTAATTAACTATTTAGAACTGCCTATGAGTGATCGCCCTCTTAGAACAGGGTATCGGGTTCGATTCCCGGTGGTAACACAAGGAAAATTTGTGTTACTAGTCCTGGTTGTGATAATGTGTGTGAATGTTTCCGGAACCCACAACACAAATCATCGTGTGGGGCTGTAAGTGTGAAAGCGTTTATGTTTATGTTTACTATATAAACATGTTTGAAAAGTACTAATTAAGGCCTTTCTTTTAATTCCCAACTAACACATTATCATTACATTTTTTTAGTTTTTTTTTTTTTTTTTTTTTTTTATGCCTGATAGGCAAGCATTTGACCACAATCTCACCTGATGGAAAGTGATGATGCGGCCGAAGATGTAGCATGCTTGCCTAGAAGGTACCTATTCACTCTTGACTTGAAGACTCCCAGATTGTACCGTTCGGGGAACAAAGACGATGGCAATGAGTTCCACTCCTTCGCAGTACGGATGATAAACGTAGAAGCGAAACGCTTCGAGCGAACTGGAGGTATGTCAACCATATATGGATGACGTTTGACAGTTTGTCTTGTTGTTAGATGGTAAAATGGACTAGTTGGAATTAACTCGTATAATTCCTGCGCACACTCTCCAAAATGTATACGATAGAATACCGATAGGCTCGCGACCTTACGTCGGTGACCGAGACTCAGCAATTTGGACTCGACCAGCTTATCATCGCCAATGAGTCTTTTTGCTCGTCGGTCGATGGACTCAAGAGCTTCAAGCTGGTACTTTGCGGATCCATCCCACAAGTGGCCGCAGTACTCCATACACGATCGGACTTGAGCTTGATATAAATTAAGAAGCTGCCCCGGTGTGAAGTACTGCCTAACCTTTGCGAGGATACCCAGTTTTTTAGCAGCCAGCTGAGCTCTGGCTTCATGGCTTTACGTCCTCTAGAGGCAATATTCAATTTAATGTGATGTCACTAGCGGACAATCAAAACGCTTTCAACGATACCTCATTTGTCAAATTATGATAAGTAGTTAAAAGTTATGAGGCAACAGATGAACATACATACTGCTCACACACATACAGACCGATCAAAGTCATAACCTTTTTGGTTCGCCATAGTCGGGTAAGTAAGCATAAAGCTTAGTCCACCATCCCGTCCCCTCAATTAAAGACAGTTACACACGGCACGCGTCGTCGGGAGCGTGACAGTCACGGCCTCCGGTCACGCGCCCCTACCTGTTGAATGTTCGAGAATCGTTCAAGTCTTCAAGGGCATGTGGACTTATGCCCTTGGTATAGAAGACTTTTTGTTGAATTAGTTTAAGCCTTATTAGTACGACTTCCTTAAGGTTTTTGTTAATTCAAAAGGAAGTGACATAACTGGGTCAGGTGCTTCTGGTACAATTATTTTTTTACAGACTTACGCATTAAGTAAACATGAATTTGTATTCATGTTTGGCTCTGTTTAAAAACGATTTTAAGCTATTTTATATTCATATAAAATTACAAGTTTGTAGTAAGACATGTAGATTTTGTCTCTAGTATAAAATTAAATATACTATATAGATACATAAACTCTTCATTGAACACCATAATTGTGACAAAACAAAATAATGACTTACAAAATAAGTGTAACTATAGGCGGTCTTAACGCTAAAAGCTCTTCCAGACATATTATGTATAAAATTAAAAATCTTAATTTTGCAATATTCTAAAAGCGAAAACTTGTATGTCTTTAACTTTGACACGATGCGTAATAACTATATATAATGATATGTAACCGCTAAAGAAATTTAAATGACATTTCGTATAGTCTTTACACCTTGGAAAAGGAAAAAAGCAATGTTTTGTCTCGATTCAATCGGGCTAAACTGCGAAATAACAGTTGGTTATACTTAATAAACACTTGTTTAATAAATCTTTGACAGGGATGGAAATCTACTCCTGTGCTACGTGCTACATCTGAAAAAAAAAACAAAAATGTACTTATTGAAAAAACATTTATAGATAGATACAATACAATACAATACAAATACTCTTTATTGAAAAACCAATACAAAAATCTTAAAAACTAACTTAATAAATAAATCTTAACGAGGTTTCACGATAGGCGGTCTGATCGCATAAAGCAATCTCTTCCAGACAACCTAAGAATGGATATATGGATATTTTATAAAGTACTGCATCTGGCGGAGGTGTATACTAAAAAGTACGAAATAAATAGAGAATAGAACTATTAATATACACGTATTCAGCAAAAGTACATAGGTGACAACGTTAATAATAAACTGCATTTATTATTTAATCAACAAAGATGTACTCGTTCAAAATCTAACATAGCAAACATTTTAGATACAAAACTTCTAAAATATTAGAAACATAACCTCATGTCCTCGTGTCCTGCACGCCACGCGCCTTGTTGCCAGGACGGTAAACACGTCGAGTCACCAGCGTGACGCGTCACGGGCTTGCACTTGAACTCCTGCCCTTACGTGCCGCCAACTGTCGAGCTGTATCCTGTAATTTGAGAAAAAATACTTATTATATACAAGAACGTGAGTTTTCTGAGTTGGTATTGACGTCTTACGTTCCTTGCGGTTACCGGTTTTCTGAAGAATGAGAGAAAATATTGCAGTTGTAATCTGTAGAGTTGTTTGGGATAGTTCTCGGATATGTCGGTTTTCAATTTTTTTTTCTATACTTACTGTTTAATGACGGACTTTAATGATGTGCGATATGATATCGTATTAATAAGATAAACATAATTATTGCAATCAGTATGCTGAAATTTGCATGTTTTCCCATTAAAGACTATACTAGTTGATCGGTCTACAACAATTTTACACATTTTTTTTGACAGATATATAAGTATTTGGCCGCTATCTCACCTAAAGGAAAGTAATGATGGATATGCGGATCCATATCCAACCAATCGATACATATGAGTTCCTTCGATATTATCGCGATGGTTTATTTTGCACACATTGGCATGGCATTCAGGTTATACAAGTCTGCCGCCAAGCCAAATACGGTGTTCCGGCAGTTATCCTTGAGAGCCTGCGTATTCCAGGTCTAGTGTGTTTGCCAGCTTCGACCACATCGTCACTTACCATCAGGTGAGATAGTGGTCAAACACTAGCCTGTCACAAATAAAAAAAAAAATAAAAAAATACATCCATAAGTGGGTTTTAGTGTTTAGTGTAATGTACCAAAGAAAGTACCTTAATAGATAAAATTACTTTTTTTTTATTGTCTTTACACGAAGATCAAATAAAAAAATTTAAAAATATATTTTAGAGGTAAATTATTATTTATCTGCTATTAGACAACCTAGTTATAATCAATATAAAAAAATAGATCGAACTGCTTGAACTTAGCTGGGTGGCGTTCGCTTTATAAGCAGGGGTATCGGGTTCGATTCCCGACTTAAAACACAAGTTTTCTCCATAAGGAAAATTTGTGTCAGGTTCTGGTTGTAATTGTGACACAATTTATCGAACTTAGTGTGAGACTATGAGAGTAAAAGCGATTATTTTTATTTATTTATACTTTATTGCGCAACAAAAATCAAATAAAAGGACTTAATGCTAAGAGCATTTTGTACCAGTCATCCAGCAATGGTAGAAACAAAAGTAAAGCGTGTAAATTATAATTTATAATATACTATTACATATAATATTATATGGCTTATATTTATTATGTTTTTGTTTATATAACCAGAATTGCACAGCTATCATTAACACAGTTAGTCTATACAATTAAACATTATAAACCGTTATCTAACTCAAATCATCACAAAAAATAGCTTAATCACCAATTAGCGAGTTAATCACCTGTACATATTAACAATGAATCAAACCACTATTTCATGTGCATTCCACCTGCGTCACTCTTGCACAAGGTACGTCACGGTACGGCACTTGTGGCATAACACGCTTTTGCATAACCCGTGTGTAATAGGCCTAACATGTGGGATTGTAGATACGCTGAGTACGCGGAAGGAAACTTCTGGTGCATATGGTGTATATAAACGTTTGGAACTAGTAATATCATCCATAATATATACCATAATATATATCCGGAACCCTCGATCAGAGTAAATGAATTAAATACGTATTATTAAGAATAACTAAACAATTACTGGTTAGATCTTGATCAAATTTAAATAGAAAGCACCAGCTTTCAAATACATACGGTACAATCTGGGTGTCTTCAACGTAAATTAGGTAGGGTGAATATGTATTGTGTCTTCAAGGCAAGCATGTTACATCTTCGGCCGCATCTTTACTTTCCATTAGGTGAGATAGTGGTCAATACTTGCCTAACTAGCATAAAACATTTTTTTTAATTTAAATCGTTTCAAGCGTCTTCGAGTAATCGGTGAATATATGCAAAAAAAATCCGACGAATTGATACCCACCTTCTTTTTTGAAGTCGGTTGACTACACTACATACTATTGTCTTTTTTTACGAAGTACAAACTGGTAGTCTTTAAATCTCGAGTGAACATGATCTTCTGGGTAAGCGTGATCCATCTTCGACCACATCGTCTCTTTTCATCAGGTGAGATAGTGGTGAAATTTTTACCTATATAGAATAAAAAAAATAATAATACACAGTCGTCGCCGGTGTCAGTTGTTCTCATCTAAAACTTTATTGGCTAGGCACTAGAAACAGTACATGACTAATGGGCATTAAAAAAAATAAGTTGTTCCTTATTACTCGTTTTAATTTGAACTGTTCGCTGGCTTATTTCATTGCGCGTGTGCTCACTAAGCAGTGGTTATCGGGGTCGATTCCCGGTAAAAATTCAAGTTTTCTCTTCAAGGGAAATAACAACAAACCAACAAACGCATTTTTTTAACACTTACACTAAGTTCAAAGACTGTATCGTGGGTGCCGGAAACATTCACATCACACACATTACACCCAGAATTTGTGCTCCTGCTGGAAATCGAACCAAGGACCCACGGCGTAGAGGGCGGAGACCCGTCCACTGCGCCAACTGGATCGTCTAATATTTTTAAAGTATACATTTTATCGCCTACTTTGAATGCAACAAAGTAAAAGATTAAATTCCTTGATTAATGGCTTCAGTAAACGAATTTATGAAGTAATGAGCTTCATGCAACGAAGACCACATGAATATTCATACTTATATGGTTCATATGGGTTATTGAGGTTCGTTAAAATAATTAGATGGGTTCAAATGATAAGCTCCTTTAAAGGAAATGATCGGTAGTATAATGAGTTTGTATCATTTACCTAGTCTTTTTTATAGGTTGGGAACTAAGAGCGACTTTGACTCAGCGGTTGCTCGTGTGACTTCTACGCTGGGGTTCTGCCGCAAAAAATGGTGTTGTTGATTTTGTATAATTTTCCAAAACCTGTGATTCTTCTAGTGTGAATGTGTAATAATGATAGATTATTAACCGTTAATAGTTAATAGTTATGACTTGTGACAAGGATGCATGGAGGCAAACTGCACAGGCTCTTACTAGCGACTACCATAATAACACCTAGGTTAAGAAAATTATGTATTAGAGATTAAGAATGTTTTTTTTTTTTTAAATATGAAAAAAAATTGCGCCGCCGAGTTTCTTGCCAGGTTCCTCTCGAGATGGCTGTAATTTTGCGAATCTGGCAATAAATTCATTAACTTTCATGAGTGCCTCTTTGGGGCCCATGTGAATAAACAATTTTGATTTTGACTAGGACTTTCAATATTAAATACATTTGCAATATATTATTACTTAGCACTGGCTAAATGCATAAGATGGCAAAGCCAAAATTAAAAAATACTTCTACGCGCCCTGGTTTAAGTCCCGCCCGGCCTCGCACCGATAACTTCCTACATTTGCACAAACTCTAATAATAAGGATATAATTGTAAAATAACGTCTGTTCACTTAGTTCGATCCGCATCCTAAGTAGAGGGTATCGGGTTTGATTCCCAGTGGGAGCACAAGTTTTCTTTCCAAGGAAAATTTGTTTTTAGTTCAGGGTGCGATTGAGTAACCAACCAACGTTGCGAGTCATCGAACAGTGTGAGGCTGTGAGTGTGAAAGCGTTTATGTTAATGTTTTTTTGTTATAGATAGGCAAATGTTTGGCCACGAAGGAGAACGCGACGGAGCACGTTTGCCTAGAAGATGTTTATTTAATCGTGACTTAATGACTACCATTTTAATTTATCAGGAAACTCAGACTCGGGTAACGATTTTTTTTATGTCCGATAGGCAAGCATTTGACCACAATCTCACCTGATGAAAATGATGCGGAAGATGTAGCACGCTTACCTAGAAGGATAGATGAATACAATTAGTTACATTCCATTACGGTTCGTATTATAAAGTATAATGTGGAAGCAAAACTCTTCGTCCGCATTTGTAGAATGTCTACCATATAGCGGTATCGTTTAGGATGCTTACGTATAATCACTACGCATATAATTATTTCGTAATTAATACAAAAGCTGCATTTAATTACTATTATGAAATAGCCGAATCATAGCCCACTACCTCGGGCAATTCTCTATGCAAATCCCGAGGTGTAGCGAAAGTGAAGATGACCATTGACACAGATTAGTTGTTAGTTAAAGTGGCCTGAATTGGGCGCTCGAGTGAAGACACTTGTGGACTGAAAGCGAAGCTAAAGCGAGGCTGAAAGATCCCGAATAACGTTGGAACTTCACGTTAGGTTAGAGTAAGATATAAGATAGAGAGAAAATGCCTATCTTGTCAGAAAAGTGCTGGCCGAATTTCCCGCCACGCCCGCCAGCCTTAACGATATCATCCGCCGGCCGGGCTTCTACCAGCGCCAATGTTTCAGCCATTCTCGAACCGAATGGTTTGATGCGTGACGATGGTAAAAGACCCGACAGCATGACTTTAATTCCATGGAAGATGGGACGGTCTTTAGTGAGGGATGCAAATTGTGTCGACACTTTAGCTCCGTCACATCTTCCTGAAACACAGAACGGGGTTGGCGTCGCGGCAACTTCTGCAGAGCATCGCAAACGGCAAAAATAAAACCTCGGCAGTGGTTACATATTTGAGCCGTTTGGTGTTGAGATAAAATTTTTAGTTTAGTTTTAGGAAATATAGGCCCGTAGATAACTTTAAATTTAGATAGAAAGATAAGGTAAGTGTTCCAGCCTCAACCTTGGTTTTACCAAGACTGGTGTTTCCTGCAAGGTTGGAGTTTCCATTTCTGGCCGGTTGGTGATTATAAGAAAGATGCAAACTTTAGAGACCTTTAAAGTAAAAGTAAAAACCTATTGTTTGTCACAGCTTGTATGAAAATGACTATATGTTCATGTTTCATCACTTATTATTCAGGATAGACCACTGTCTATCCTGAAAAATAAAAGATATATCAGGTATATAAGATAGTGATCTTACCTGATGGCAAATGACGATAGAGAATGTTTGCATAGAAGACAATTGAAACGCAAGCAAAAGCTTAAAAAATCCGACTTCACAGCTTATAGTTTAGTTTTGGCTTGTTCGATTTCGATAAAATTTATATGAGACCATCTCTAAAGTATAATCTTCCAAACAAAAAAAGTATTATCAAAATCGGACCACTCTGTAAAAACCGAGGTCATACATAAAAAAATATCTACGCGTCGACTTGAGAACCTCCTCCGTTTTTTCGTCGGTTAAAAGCAAATCGCTTCGAGTATATAAGTGGAATATCAACTCCATAACGATGTCGCAAAGTAGTCTTTCAGTTTGTCCGTTTATGGAGCTGGCGGAATTCGATTGGTTTAAAATGACGTGACCGCGGCTCATTGGTTTTGGATGAGGAGGAAAAGCAAAGCTTTCATTGTCAGCTTAGCTACCAGTGGTATACATGCCTTCACAGCCAGATCTGACCATCACCTGACCACCCATTCTAATGTTGGCCAATGCTGGCACCTAATTGCTATGTTACTTAATTGATTTGAGAATTCGATTTATTGGCATGTCAAAGTACACTATAAATGTAAACTTTATTTGTTTTGTAGAAAGTATAGAATAGATTGTTGTTATGAATGCTTTCGATTCACTTTCATGTTATTAAGGGTTTGTTCCTTTTATCTTATTTCTCGCCCGCACAATTCGATACCCTTCTAATCCAACTAATATTATAAATCCGAAAATTGGGTGTAAGTATGTAAGTATTTCTTTTCCCTCTTCACGCTTTAACGGCTGAACGGATTTGGATGAAATTTGGACTGTACATAGATTATACCTAGGATTAACACTTAGGCTACTTTTTAACTTAATAATAGCGGGCGACACCGCGGCGCACGGCTAGTTTTTAATAAATACAATTATGTACGTGTGTTTTTGAAATTGTTTTCAACCAACTATATGGACATTAATACGAGGATATTTCAATCTTCTTTTCGCTCTCATATCCTTCAATAAGATAAGAAAAAACACAGTTCCCAGATTTAAATGTGATTTTTACGCTTTCTTCGTGTAACTTAAAGATATGAAAAACGAAAGATAGATTAAAACATTCATTGTAATGTCCAGATAGTTGGTTGTAAACATTTTCGAAAACACACGCAGCTAATTGTATTTACTAAATATACGAAATGTGCGAGCGAGAGAGAAGATAAAAGGAATAAACCCTGTTAAAGGGTTGTTCGATTAATGATACACAAAAAAATAATTTATTATGTATAAATTCAAGTAATTGAGAGACTAGACGAGCTAGGTTGGCTTTGATGGAAATCATATCAAGTTAAAAAGTAGCCTTTTTGGTAATCCTATGTGTAAGCTATCTACATTCCAAATTTCATCCAAGTCCATTCAGCCAGTTAAAGCGTGAAGTGGGAACAAACATACTTAACCACTTACACATTTACACACTTACACAAATTTTCGGATTTATAATATTAGTCGGGATAGTAACAAGTGGGTAGCTACACATTTAACTACATATTGCAAATCATCAAATTATATATATTATTGTTATTAAAATGTATATAATTATTAAAACAGTTAATTACTTACATTAAAATAAATCAAATCAAATACATGCATGGACAGATTCTCGATAATTACAGTATGTCGTGTCATTATTTACTTGATTTTGACATCTACCCACATTTTGTCTTATTAATAGGCTCGCAATTAAGACAGTGCACATTAGTTTTGTTTTTATTGTTAAATACATAATTACTGTCGTACACCCTGTAGTAATAGTATTATAAAATATTATAAATTGTAATAACGTTTATACCATTATTTGTATATAAATATATATATATATATATATATATAATTATTATTTATTATAGAACGAATAGAGTATTGCATTAGAATTTAATAATATTGTCCTAGTAAATGTACTAGTTATTAATGTATTTGGTTTTTTTTGTTGTAATTTTGTTACTAAAATTATTATTGTTTTATTGTGAGTCGTTTGTGTTGTTGTAAGAAGTCCGTGTCGTCACAACAAATCCGGTCCCAGGTTATGCTGAGTTGGAACCGATTTGTGGCAATGGCACCAATTATTTATTTATGTATAGTTTATTTATTTATTTTATTTTTTATTTTATTGTTGTTAGGTGTTTATTGTCACAAATAAGTATATTTTCTTTCTTCTTTCTAATAAGTTATCTTGCATTTCTCTTATGAGCGAATTGTATTCTTTTAGAGAATTAAATAAGTATCTTAATCCGCATAAGCAACGTCGAATTCCCTTCAGGCGGGACTTCAGATTATATCCCACATTATGACAAATAGAACACCTGTATTATGTACAAGATCATTATTTATACTTGATGATAGATAGTCACGCATGTATCAAAACTGTTGCCGAAATTCGTGACTGCACTTGTGTAAGAGCTGAACCAAATACAGTCTAGGAAATTGTTGCATGACATTTTGCGCAAAATAAGTTATGTTCGTGAAAAATAATTGACCTGAATGTTCGTTGAACTGACAATAAGTATTAAAAGTCGGTTTATGTGTTATTACTATTAAACCGAATTTTCAACCGAAATTTTTAGATGTGTTTAGAAAATTATTGAAATCTCATATACCTACTCTGAGAAAAATGTCTCGTTGCTGTTACATTATAGTGCTATATGTGAAAACTATAATTATTTAGTAACTGCTCTTTAGCTTAGTTGGGTGGCGTTCGCCTTCTATGCAGGGGGTATCGGGTTTGATTCCCGGCTGGAACACAAGTTTCCTCCCCAAGGAAAATTTGTGTTTCTGGTTCTGGTTGTGATTGTGTGTGTGATGTGAATGTTTCCGGCACCCACGACACAAGTTATCGAACTTAGTGTGGGGCTGTGAGTGAGAAAGCGTTTATATTTTGTAAAAAGAACGAAGCAACTGTAAATTTGACTAGAAAATATGTATCTGAGAACTTTAGTAGCATAATGCCCTAATTTATTTCTCCGTGTACATTACATAATCTTCTAATGATAATTTTTTTATAAAGACACTAGTCTACGGGTTAATTGCCTATAGTTATTCACCTTAACGACCCCGTTGGCGTGGTGGGTAAGTCTACCCTGTGAGTCCTGGGCTAGATTCCCGGCAGTAACACAATTGCCCTTCCCAAAAGACATGTATGCTTCTGCTTCTGGGTGTAATTGTGTGTGTGTGTGATGTAAATGTTTCTGACGCCCACGGTTTAAGTGTTTGAATTTAATGTGAGGCAGTGAGTGTGAAAGTGTTTGATTTGTTAAATTTGTATATGAAACACATTCAAACGCTCACAATCACACCCAGAACCAGAAACACAAATTTTCCTTGGAGAAAATGTGTCCCCGTTGGAAATCAAACCCGGTACTCGCTACTTAGAAGGTACGCTCAGCCAATAACTACAACGGGCAGAATTCAGATTTAAATTATTTAGGAACAACGGGCATCGCGCGACCCTCAAAAATGACATTTATACGTAACCCTTATTACTCCATATCCGTTGAAAACACGACAGCCGTCAACAAAATAACGCCCGAAAACTCAACGGCACGTCACTTCCTCTAACAATAACCCTAAGAAGCCCGAAGACCATAAAACTCCTTACAATACTGCTGTGGTCAGCCCTTGAGATACTCTGTGACCTGTCAAGCATAACATGACCTTACACAGCAATATCAACCTTATGTTCAAGACAAAAGACGGAAAATTGTCGACATTCTACTTACACTTCCCGATGTCTAATAATTCGCGCCTTTTTTGAAACATCTGAAATTTTTTTTGGCTTTGGTAGTGTGGACTTTACTGCTAAAGAATAAGGATGGAGTTGCCAGAGTATGCCGGAGATTATAAATTTTACCTAGGGGCAAACGCAACCCTATCGTTACGGTGCACGCGCGCAGTTGGTAATGAGCAGGCAAAGATTATCTTGAAATTTGAGGTTCAAATTGAGAATATTTTATTCATGTATTATATAGAATCAATACAATAATAATTAAACGCAAGAAATGCTTAATAAAACCGATTTCACCGCTTAAAAAAACCGACTTCAATCTTTGGAACCTTGATCAGATTTAATGTATCGCACACGCATTATTGACGATAACTCAAAAACTAGAAATCAGATTTTAATCAAATTTTAATGAGATCACATGAAAACACTAGCTTTCAAATACAAAAATAATCATCAAAATCGGTTAAGAAGTTATGAGGTAGCTTTAAAGTCGGGTAAACGAGAATATCGTAAAAGTAGTCCACAAAATAGGCATTATTGACGAAATTACAAGAACTACTGATCAGATCTTGATCAAATTTTAATGGGACCAATAAGAGAGCAACATCTTTCAAACTAAAAAACAAATTTTCGAAATCGGCTCACGTGGAAAGAAGTTATGAGAACACACATAAAAAAAAATACAGTCGACTCGAGTACATCCTCCTTTTTTGGGAAGTCGGTAAAAAATCAACAGCGTTATGTAAAAGAATCACAAGTTTTGGAAAACAATACAAAATCGACTACTACATTGTTGTCTTTCGCGCCAAAAAACCAACGTTATAGAAACAATATATTTTATTATAAAAATTCAAACTGGCATTAAAGAAAAAAAACTTAACTAGGCACCCAGTAGCGTCATCGACACGCTCAATAAAACAAATGCCATTCTTCCAAATTCAAATATAAATTAGGTAAAAAAAAGTTAAATGTAGAGTATCGAGGTATCAAGCGGAGTTACAGTTATTTATAATTATTGTATTTTGGCAGGTGCGAGCCATTTAGGCAATGATGTGAGTTTTTTTTATAATAATAGGTTTTTTTTATAATTCTACCCTAATTTATTTGTAACTGTGTTGCGTCTACTTGGTTATTTGTAAAATACTAAAAAGCTCTCAGGCCCTTATTCTTGTTCTAACCCTTAGGTCATTTAGTTCAATGACGTTGTTCCGAGTACTAGATTTTCCGTAATAATAAATATAATAGGGACCGATCTGTCATCACGGACAGGACTATTGTCGGCAATAAGCCTGATATCGTTCTGACCGATCGGTCGCAACGACGGGCAGTGCTCATTGACGTCACTATCCCGCATGATGAAAACCTCGTGAAGGCTGAGAAGGATAAGCTAAGCAAGTATCTTGACTTGGCCTTCGAGGTAATTGTCCCGATAGTTGTCTCGGCGAATGGGCTAATAGCGAAAAGTTTCGATCAACACCTCAAGAGGCTTTCGCTAAATGGTTGGATCAAGGGTCAGATTCAGAAGGCAGTACTCTTGGACACGGCACGTATTGTCAGGAGGTTCCTCACTCTGCAGCACTGACCTACCGGTAGCTTGGGCCCTGCCCCGTTGCTGGTGGCATACTAGATTTAGGTTTTTTTTACAGTTTTCTTTATTTTGTAATATTGTATTGTTTATTACTTTTATAAAAATATTGTAAAAAAAAATCTTAGCTTAAGAAAAATAATAAATAAAGAAAATATAATGTACTCTATACAATCTATAATTAATAGTTGTTTAAACTATGAACTACCCGTTCGCTCAGTTGGGTGAGCATTCGCCTTCTAAGCAGGGTTCGATTCCCGGCGGGGAAACACAAGATTTTTCCTCTAGAATTTTTTTTTTCTGGTTGTGATTGTATGTGTGAATGTTTCCGGCACCCGCAACACAAATCATCGAACTTAGTGTGGGGTTGTGAGTGTGAAAGCGTTTATGTTTATGTTTAACTACACTGTCCCGCAAAGAACGGCATTGCTGAGCTGCGTCTCTTAATATGCACGCTAACGCCAGTTGACACTTGATACCATAGACTTAACACAGAACAGATAAATTATATTTTTAAAAATATATTTAATTTTTTCATCACCAAAAAAAGGTTGCAGAATTTCAAAGCACTCTCATAAGAAGTTTTACTTCAAAACTGGCAATATTCAACTACTTTTGACTATATTAGCCGTGCCCCGTGGCTTCGCCCGCTATTATCAAGTTTAAAAAGTAGCCTATGTGTTAATCCTAGGTATAATCTTTGTACATTCCAAATTTCATCCAAATCCGTTCAGCCGTTAAAGCGTGAAGAGGGAACAAACATACTTACATACTTACACACAAACTTTCGGATTTACAATATTAGTAGGACTATACTATAATCTAATTTATAATACGCAATAAATTAATTACATATTTTAAAATACAAGCAAACAATTAAAAATAACAAAAAAGCAAACGCCTCGTAATTGTGAGGATGTTGCCATATTACATAAACGTCAATAAATCCTTAAGTTAAGAACCTTGACCGACCTAAGGCACACACGATTTAAGTAAAGGATTCGACTTCCGTTGGCCGACACGCGCCGGCGGGTAAATGCGTCAAATATTTAAATTTCGCTCAGCCCTATTATCGAGGCTGGGCGAAGATGTAAAAGAACAGCGATTATGAGAATCATTTCAAATGATTAATCTTTTTTTTTTTTTTTTTATTTGTGACAGGCTAGTGTTTGACCACTATCTCACCTGATGGTAAGTGACGATGTGATCGAAGCTGGTAAACACACTAGACCTGGAATACGCAGCCTCTCATCTATCAACTCAAATACCGATTCCCATCAATGTAACTTCATAAGTAAAAATTTAACATTCGACATGAACTGTCATCCCCCATTGCACCTCTTTAATGCACCCCTGGCAAAAAATATAGATAAATTATTTTTTATATTAAATGAACAAATCAAATACCAATTTACATCGCTAAAAATTAAAAAACAAAGAACTTTCATAGAAACGTTTACACTCCTATATCTACGAGCTAATTGCCTATATATATATATATCTATATCTATATATCCTAAAACTAAATACATTTACACAGCAAATACCTAAGTTACCTACAAGCTTATATGTAACCTAATTCTTCAAGCCCACTGGGGCTCCAGTGGGTTGGTGTTTCAAATTATTGTAATCCGAAATTATGAGCAATTTTTTTTGCTTGAAATGGATTTAAAACCTTTGCACTCAAACTTAAGCGACTTTTAATCTAATATTTGTTTATACACAATCTCTAGTAATTAAACTTTAGTAATATCCTGATTCTTTTCCACATTAAAACAAACATATATAATTTGTTTTTTAATCGTATGTTTAATCGTATGTATATATTATCGTATGTATAGCGTATGCACTACTTATTTATATGTCTTACAATATTTGTGCAAATTGTTAGGTCCGTAAGTTTGTGTATAAGTATGTTTGCTTTAGTTACTACTGAACGGATTAGGATGACATTTGAACGGTACATAGCTTATGTCTAAGATAAACACATTGGCTTCTTTTAAACTTGATAAACGCGGGCGAAGCCTTAAGGAATGGCTTGTAAGAAATACTTTGTAAGTTTTCCAAAGATAATAAAATAAAAAAAACAAAAAAAATATCCTACACACATTTTTAATCTATAAAAAATACAGAGAATGTAAAATGAACTTGCACCACACACCAATCCTTCATTAGTCGCGTTCCCGCTCTATCGGATCGATGTTGCGTAAATAATGAGAACACCATCGACTAATATTTTATATCTCGATTCTCGTCTTCACTAACCGGCCAAAACGCGTTTCCGGCCAAAACCGTTACATTAAGTCAATAAACTTCAAGGCAAAGTAATTAATGATATAAAGAGTCATAATTTAGAATAATTCGTTAAGTTTCTCTCTAGTAAAAACTAGATATTATTATTGCTGTTGTATAGAAAAAAGTAGAATTATAGCTGTACTGTTAGGTTAAGTAATTAAATTTAATTAGGTTGTAATCTAAGACAGATAATCTAGGTATGTTATATTGCTTGGAATGCAGTGTGATACATAATTGCCTGAGTACTGTGGCTAGTAACTGAGGATCTTAAATTTTAATCAAATTTTCCTTCCCAAGGGAGATTTGTGCTTCTGGTTCTGGATGTGATTGTGTGTGACATGTAAATGTTTCCGGCACCAACGATACAAGTCTTTGAACTTAGTGTGGGGCTGTGAGTGTAAAAGCGTTTGTGAAAGCGTTTGGCTTACTTTTAACCGACTACAATCTTGTATTTTTTTGGACATGATATTTTTACACATTCACACTCACAGCCCCACACTAAGCGCATTTTTTTTTGTGGGTGCCGAAAGCATTGATATCATACATGCACGATCAAAACCAAAACCAGAAACACAAATCTCCCTTGGGGTTGTAGATTGTGTTCCTGCTGGGAATCGAACCAAGTAATCATGGCGCAGAGAGCTCGAGACTTACCCACTGCAACAGCTGTGTTGTCGAATTTATATAATAATATATTATTATGTATCTGAAATTTGTTAGCAATTAATGCATAACACTAAATCTTTTTTTTATTCTCGGTAGGCAAGCTTTTGACCGTTATCTCACTTCTCATATGATTTTTTCGAAGAATTTCATTTGCATTCAAATACGAACTAATTTTCGCATTTATAAAAAACTGAGTTTTATTACTCCTATTAACATTGTGAAACAAACGCTTTCACACTCACAGCCCTACACTTTGTTCGGTGACTTGTGTCGAGGGTGCCCGAAACATTCACATCACACACACAATCACAACCAGAACCAGAAACTCCAATTTTTCTTGGGGAGAAAACTTGTGTTCCCGCCGGGAATCGAACCCGATGCTTAGAAGAAAGCCACCCAACTAAGCCAACGAGCAGTTCTATAATATCCTTTTGGTGCCCTCAGCAGCAATCAAAATCAGCTTTCAAATCAACATAAAAGCGTACGCAATAAATCAACTAGTCCATCCTCACAGCACTAATTCAAAAGAAAGTGACAATATGAAGATCCTCATTAATATTCAGATACACTATTACATTAATTACCTACTCTTAGTTTTAATGACCTGTTTACATATATTTTAAATATATTTCACGTTGTTCCCACGGATTCGCAGACGGTTCACCTAAATTATGTAATATTTCGGTGCAATCGTGAACACCAATGATGTTATTAAACGTTAGCAGATACGGTACGTTCTAACATCAAGTCAATAGAAACTGGACCTGATGCATCTATATTAATAATTTAATTGATTGGGCGAAGAGAGATTTCTAAGTTAAGGTTGGTATAGCACTTTGTCCGTCCATCTGTACTTCTGTCCGAGGCATTTTGAGTCTAAACCGCAAGTGAAGAGTTGTGCAAGTAGAGTACGAAACCGTTTTTTGTATTTAATCTATGTTGGAAATCTACAATGGAGTACAAAGTGACTGATTTTAGACCTTTCTATTCCGTGGTTTATCTTAAAAACTGCTACACATTTATTTAACGCTGAAACTTGTAAATAATATCAGTTATAATATATCCTCTAAATAAGCTATTAACTTCATATTTTTTTTGTATTAAGCAAAATATAGGTGCGAGATCTCAGTGCAGGGGTTTTTATCAGGTGATCGACCCACACACATTTGAAACTTTTTTTTTTTTTTTTTTTTTTTTTTTTTTTTTTTTTTTTTTTTTTTAATTAAATTGAAGCAATTATTTTATCTATGTGTATAAATTGTCTCTAGAAGGGCGGATAACCACTGGAGTAGACTAATACTTGAGTGGAGATCGCGACTCGGCAAACGTAGCACATAACGCCCGTCGCGTCGTCGGCCTGGTGGAGCGACGACCTGCGAAAGGAGGCCGGCAGAATCTGGATGAGAAGAGCCGAAGACCGGGCTCAGTGGCGTTCATTAGGAGAGGCCTATGTCCAGCAGTGGACAAAAATAGGTACTGATGATGATGATGTATGAATTGTACGTAGTTGTAAGAGTGATATAAAATGATTTTTATTATATAATAATTAGCGAGATTTACGCATTGTCGAAGTCAAGATCGAAAATTGCATCAGATGCTATAGATGCCATACAATTTGTATTTTGTTCTTGATTATGTATATTGTAGATTGTGAAAGCTAAGGACGGCATAGTAAATGCTTATTTACAACAAAAAAAAAAATTGCAAGCACGCGCGACAGGACTAGATGCACACTAGTCACTGAGGCAAATTATTTTTCCTAACGTACTACATGCTACTGGCAAAAGGCAAATTGTAACCGCACCTAATTTATGCGGTCCACGTCCTTTGCGCTACAGTCACTTATCTTCCCATTTTAATAGCATCATTGGTGAACATGCAACTTTTTGAACGCGCATCTTCATTTTCGTTTATAGATTTGATGATTAATTAGGTATTTATATAGCTTGTCTACATATTTAACGAACTAATTGATTGAGTGTTTGAGAGTTTAGATTGTGGAACACGCCAATGCACGTTACGGAATTTTAGTTGCTTGCATTTCTTTATTTTATGCGATGGATTGATGGATAGGTTAAACAAAACCTCTTATATAATAGATATGTTATAAACCTTGTTTCTGATTGATTAACAATATGTTTGGATCATCTTACCAATCTAAAAAGTTCTCGTGATGGAATTCTGTAATTAAAATTTTTCTTGATATACATTATTATGTTTTAAATACATACGTTAATTTATTAACTGGTTGACAAATACCTACTAGTAAATAGGATTTAAAATAAACAATACAATACAATTACTCTTTATTGACACCTTAAAAGAATTGGTACTTAAAAAAAACAATTTTACATGAAAGGCTACAATGGGCGGTCTTATCACTTAAAGAAAAGAAATAAAGCTTTATTTACGTAAGAGATTTGTTTATGTTTTTGAACTGCCCGTTGGCTTAGTTGGGTGAGCGTTCGCCTTCTAAGCAGGGGTATCGGGTTCGATTCCCGGCGTGAACACAAGTTTTCTCTCCATGGAAAATTTGTGTTTTTGGTCTGGTTGTGAGTGTGATGTAAATGTTTCTGGCACCCACGACACAAGTCATCGAACTGAGTATTGAGCTGTGAGTGTGAAAGTTTATGTTTTTATGTCATTAAATTTCTAATGTATCTCATGCTCTTATTTCGCCGCTATACGATTAAAAACAATTGCCTAATCAATGAAAATCGGGCATAACAAAGGAGAATCGGGAAAAACATATAGGGGTATAATCTAGGAGTCTTCAAGTCATGAGTGAATAGTTATCTTCTAGGCAAGCATGTCACATCTTCGGCCGCATCGTCGCTTTCCATCAGGTGAGATAGTGGTCAAATGAGTTACATTTATTATTATTAGCACGATTATTAGCACGATTAAGAGTGTATTGTAAATGCTTGCTTATTTTGAATAAAAAAAAAAATGAATGTTGGGAATTGTATATCAGTCAAATAAATGTATCAGGGTAGTTAACTTAATACCTATATTATTATATTATTATGTTATTATGTGTTACTTACTCTATCAGTTAGATAATTTTACCTGAAAGGTTTATGTATATAATAAAATCGCTCTCCATCAGGTGAGATAGTGGTCAAATGCTTGCCTATCTTGTATGAAAAAAAAAACTATTAAGTTATTATGTAAGTACTCGTTCTCTGCAGCTGTGCCCAGGTAAATAATATACCAGGTAATAAAAAATCGGATGGAATTGCAAATCTATACCATTCTTGAGTCCACCTGAAAACACACCAAAATATTCATCAAAATCGGTCCAGCCGTTTAGGAAGGTACCATATACAATCAGTACATACACACGCACCGAAAAACTATAAAATAAAGATGAATTCAATTTTTTTTTCAACAACTCAATTTCATAATTAAAGACATTAACTTCAATTTCACCCTTTTTTATCGACTTCCCAAAAAAGGAGGTACTCAAGTCGACTGTATTTTTTTTTTTTTTATGTGTGTACCTCATAACTTCTCTCCACGTGAGCCGATTTCGAAAAATTTTTTTTAGTTTGATAGATGTTGCTTTCTAATTGGTCCCATTTAAATTTGATCAAGATCTGATTAATAAATATAAAATATAAAAATAAATATATTATAAAACAAAAATAAAACAAAATAGGCATTATTGAAATATTGTCAATAATGCCTATTTTGTGGACTACTTTGACGATGTTATTTTTAACCCGACTTCAAAAGTTTCCTCATAACTTCTTTCGTTGTGAGCCGATTTTGATGATTATTTTTTTATTTGAAAGCTGGTGCTTTTCTTGTGGTCCCATTGAAATTTGATCAACATCTAATTTCTAGTTTTTGAGTTATAGTCAATAATGCGTGTTTATACATTAAATCTGATCCGAAGATAAAGCGGTGAAGTCGGTTTTTTAAGCTTTGCTTGCGTTTAATTATTTCTTATCTTAATTCACGCACACAATGCTTCGCACGTGCGCAGCCGGGGCGGGTCGCTAGTCCTACTACAAGACAAGTATTTGCTTTACAACAAGATTAATGTAAATGTGGCCTTTCTTGAGACTTGCAACGTAAAATAGGGAAGCCTTTCGTTACACAATTTGTACAATAATGTCATTCCAGTAATATTTGATGCGGTAGCTTGGATATATTGGAGGTTGTCACGCAATTGTGTGTAGACCAGTCTATTTTAACCAATTTGACCACTATCTCACCTGATGGAAAGTGATGATGTGGCCGAAGATGTGACTTGCTTGCCTAGAAGATACCTGTTCACTCTTGACTTGAAGACTCCCAGATTATACCCCTAGGGGAACAATGACGCAACCAATGAACCAATTTTCAGACTCTATTAAGCTCCGTATGAATGTAATATTATTGGATTATTCTTCGACTTCACTTCCATGTTTCTTTTCTTTTATAGGAACTGCCCGTTGGCGTAGTTGGGTATCGAGTTCGAGACCCTTTTTTTTTATTCTAGATAGGCAAACGTTTGACCGCCATCTCACCTAATTCCCATGTTACCCACGGTACAAGTTTCTGACCTTAGTGTGGAGTTGTGATTGTGAATGCGTTTACGTTTAAGATTTTTTTTTTTATAATTTACTCACCACAGACCTAGTTAGTGCCCGTGCCGTTTTTAATTTTATTATTACTTTTTTTTTTATATAATTATTATTTATTCAATCTTTTTTTGTGGTTATTGAGTGATGCATCGAGCAAGTCACTTGCATGATGGTAAGCGTCACGCTTGCCCATTACTACCACGTTCGATGTTATAAGGAGTCATTCGTTTGAAATACCTACCAAAACAAAATTAAATATTCTAAAAATCGGCGAGTTCTTTGCTAAACCCTCAATGTATTCAAAGTAAATTCAATATTAAATCTAGATATAGGCAGCATGGAGGCAGCGTTGCATAAAATCAGCCCCGAGCACTAAAGTAGATGATTGATAACGCGGTAGAGTCGCGTGCGAGAGGATGGGCGCGACATCATAGTGTGGATAAGACATACTTATTTATAAGACCTATTATCTGTATAGACCAGAGGTCGGCAACCTATTGAGTCGGAAGAGTCAAAAATTACAATTTATAAAATTCCATAGTTTTATAGAGCCACAAAATGATTTCTTGCCAACAATAAACCTTAATGCCAACAATAATACCTGCTGTACTACGAGTATCGTATAGAAAACTCTACCTAATCATCCCATAATTTACTTGTTTCAACTGTATAAATGTATTTTTTTGCTACCTTTGAAGGGTTGTTAATGGCTCGATAGAAAAAGTGTCCAATCCTCGTTAATCGATTCAGAACGTTTTTTTAATGTATTTTTTTAATAAATAATATTTGCGTATGGAACTAAAGAGCCGCAGCTTCACACCCAAAGAGCCGCATGTAGCTCGCGAGCCGCAGGTTCCCGACCCCTGGTATAGACCTTAGTTTAGGCTTAGTAGAAGGCGAACGCGCATT
Organism: Lomographa bimaculata; assembly: GCA_948107665.1. Classification (NCBI taxonomy): domain Eukaryota; kingdom Metazoa; phylum Arthropoda; class Insecta; order Lepidoptera; family Geometridae; genus Lomographa; species Lomographa bimaculata. Next base: position 5,514,690 of record OX403604.1, on the reverse strand, counting down.
AACACATTAAGTTTTCTCCCAAGGAAACAATTGTGTTCTTGGTTCTGGTTGTGATTGTGTGTGTGTGATGTTAATGTTTCTGGCAACCACAATACGAGTCATCAAACATATTACGGGGCTATTATTGTAAATAAAATACATGTTATTTTAGTATTAGTAATGATATTTATTGAGTAAGGTATTCCATATACCAATTAATTAAACCCCGGCTATTGCTTATTCTCTCCATCCGAAGGTAGCTTGGTAGAGATTCTTGATTCTCTATTTATGATAAGGCCTTCTGTTGTAACACCTAACGTTACCTTGTTCATTACCTTTTTTTCTCATATGTAGTGGTACAATAAAGTATTCCATGTATATCTGGGATATATATATTTACTATAGGAACAAAGTTGTTTATACTGAATAATATTGTATGCCTGAAATATTCTTAAATTGTTAATGTTCCATCTTTGGCCGCATTGTCACTTTCCATCAGATGAGATAGTGGTAAAATGCTTGCCTATAAAAAAAAGAAAAAAGAAATTGGCATTTACTGTTGATACTTTTTTATGACTAAACGCTTTAAATCGCTTTCACACTCACAGCCCCAAACTCAGTTCAATGACTGGTGTCATGGGTGCCGGAAACATTAACATCACACACACATTCACACCCAGAACCTTAAACCAACTAAACTTGTAAAACTATTTTGTTTATTTATTTAATTCTTTATTGCACAAAAAGTACATTAGGTGGACTTAATGCTAGGGGCATTTTCTACCAGTCAACACATGGTAGACGAGAAGAGGGGTGTAGGCGTGTATCAAAATGTTTGTTAACACAGTTATATGTACATGCAATACATTTATTTCTGATTCTGAATAATTATATTCCAAGAATGTCCACAGTGATCCAACGTTGGTCCGTAGAGCAAGTCTGGTCGCACATCGGCTGTTCAATTATCATATCCACTTTCTCCTCAGGTTATGGAACTGAACAGCTCTGGCTGTGTTCTGGTCAGCAATGTTGGCTAACACTGATTTAGGTTACATTTTAGTGAAGATTAATAATAAAATAATTTATTGAATAAGAAAATGTTTACATTTTTGCATATTTGTACCGATACTAGCCGTGCCCCGCGGCTTCGTCGATATTATCAAGTTAAAAAGTAGCCTATGTGTTTACTCCTAGGTATGGGCTATGTACATCCTAAAGTTCATCCAAATCCGTTCAGCCGTTAAAGCGTGAAGAGGTAACAAACATACTTACAAATATACTTTCGGCTTTATAATATTAGTAGGATAACTTAGTAAATGAACCAATTATCTGAATTGCCCGTTAGATCTGTTGGGTGAGTGTTCGACTTCTAAGCGTCAAAATTAGAGCTGTCAAAAATTTTAGCTTACAAAATTAGTGTAGGTTTTTTTTTGATTGAAAGTGAAAAAATGGCGTTGTTGTTTTTGTAAATTTTTCCAAAACCTGTGATTTTTCGAGTGTTAATGTGTAATTATGGTGGATTATTAACCGTTAATAGGTACTTAATGAACGTGCATAAGTGTAGGCAAATCATACAAAGTTTTAAAACGTGATTTTCACCTTCGCTTCAAAACTCCAATAGAAGTTCTAGTAAAGTTTCTACCACTTTACTATGGCATGACTTGACGATGACTGTACCTTGACTCTTTTACTTGATTTTGACTGTGACTTGTGACTAGGACTTATAATATGAAGTACACTTGAAATATTATATTATTACTTGACACTGGCTAAACAAGATTGCGAAGCCATAACTAAGAAGAAGAAGAAGAAGAAGATTAGTGTATATCTTGTATCTCAGGTGACAGCACCCTCGATATAACTGAACTAATAAAATATAATTTAAAACTGACTTCAACGATTTATCTTCGGTACCCTTGATCAGATTAAATGCATTAAATACGCATTTTTGAGAATACCTCGAAACAACTGGTCAGATTTTGATCAAATTTAAATGGGGCTAGATGGGAAACTCCAGCTTTCAAATAAAAAGAGTTATCAAAATTGGTTCACTTGAAAAAATTTCAGGTAAGACAATTTTTTTTAATATAGTCGCATTGAGAACCTCCTCCTCTTTTTGAAGTCTGTTAAAAATACAGAAACAACTACACTTCGTGCGTTGTATCTATATGTATTATAGTAGATTGATGATCACGAATATGTAGTTATCCAATCTATCTAATACCTTCAAACGAGCAATTCTTGTATATATATATATTTAGTGTAATCAGGATCTCGGAAACGGCTCCAACGATTTTCACGAAATTTTGTATGCAGGTGGTTTCGGGGGCGATAAATCGATCTAGCTAAGTTTCAATTTTAGAAAACGTCGTTTTATCCGTGTTTTGCGGCAAAGCTCGGTCATCCGGGTACTAATATTTAAAAACACCAAATGCTTCCCGAATAAAACTCATAACAGAACACGAACAGACAGCCATATATCGCCGACAAATTACACATTTATATCAAAAGTAGATATAACATTTCTAAAATTCGAGATTGTTTGTAATTTCACAGATTTGATTGCCGGCCCTCCGATTGATTTCGTAATATGCAAATGAGAACAGAGACGACGCAATGTCTACGAAGACCGTTTATTTTACACTAGCTGCGCCCCGCGGTTTCACCCGCGTAAGTTCCGGACCCGCGGGAATTCCGGGATAAAAAGAAGCCTATGTTCTTTCCCAAGCTCTGGACTATCTGTGTACCAAATTTAATTTAAATCGGTTCAGTAGTTTTGTGACGCGCAACAAACAGACAGACAGAGTTACTTTCGCATTTATAATATAATATAAGTAAGGAAGTAAGGATAGATAAATTGTTATTGGTGCCGATTCTGTTGTCCAGAATTAGACTAAACTAGCCTAAAATTAGTTTTAGTCCTGCTTTAGTCCAAAACATATTCAAAAAATGCAAGATTAGACTAAAATTAAGTTTGACAGGACTAAGTTAGTTTAGTTACTCTATTTAGTGAAAATGACCAAATTCTTATTCTGATGTACATGTTTTACGTCAAATTAAGACTAAAAATAGAAATTTTAAACTCAAATTAGTCTGTATGAAAAAGGTCTGGATTATTTTTAATGTGATCTTATACTTGAAAGAGTCCTGTCATTTCAACTTTTAAATTAAGTTCAACGTAAAATCAGAATAGCGTTTAGGTATTCTTTGACTAAAATTAGTTTATTTTTAGTTTAGTTTAGGTTAGTTCGGTGCTCAACAGAATTAGCACCATTAGCGAATAATAAAAATGTCACTGATTAATAATATTTATAGTACATTCTAGTTTAATAATGATTAATGACTAAACAGATTAAAATAATCTGTGAAAATTGTGAGACATTGATTTGGGAAATTGGAAATTAACTGAAAGAAAAAAATAAAATGAGTGATATTTTTTTCTTTTTATGCTCACTAGGCAAGCATTAGACCACTATCTCAATTGATGTAAAGTGAAGATGCGGCCGAAGATGAAGCATGCTTGCCTAGAAGATACCTTTTCACTCTTGACTTGAAGTATACTCTACCAAACAAAAAAAACTCATCAAAATCGTTCCATAATTGGCGGAGATACCGCGTAACATACATACAAAAAAAAACATACAGTAGAATTGAGAACCGCCTGTTTTGAAGTCGGTTGAAAACATAAAACATAGACTTCCACACTCACAGCACCATATTAAGTTCGATGACTTGTGTCGTGGGTGCCGGAAACATTTACATCACAATCAAACAAATTACCCTTGGGGAGAAAACTTGTGTTTCACGTCGGGGATCGAACCAGTACCCTGATATGTTTAGAAGGCGAAAGCTCACACAACTAAGCCAACCGGCAGTTTTTCTTTTTTTATAAGCTTTTATTTAGCTTGCACTGTATGTATGTAAGTATGTTTGTTCGGGTGGAATCTTGCAACTCCATTTTGAACCAGATATCTTCAACCGATTGAGCTGAAATTTAGTATTCACGTTTAGTTTGGATGACAATGCATGGTTAGCTGTGTGACGTCATTCTAAGTCCAACATGGCGGAACACACAAAATGGCGGACATGTAATTTTTAATGCACTCCTACAATATGGGTATCAAATGAAAGGGCTTGCTGAGACTCGAAAAATAAAGTGACGTCACTTTAAATCCAATACAGCGGACTTCTAAAAGTTTGTAGTTTTTAACAAGTAACCATAATCCGAAAACAAACAATCAAAATCGGATGAAACTAAACCTATTAGTTTGATTAGCAGTAGATCCAGCTTCCGCATAACTTAACCAGCAACACGTACGGTCACTTAACACTTATGTACCGAAGGGCAAAGTTTAACTTAAACTTAGCATAAGTATACTTAGCATAAAACACGCATAGGATTGGTCGAATTGATATTTCCTACGTAAATTATTTTAAACGAGGCGCATTATTAAAGTAACAAATTCACTTTTTATTTAAATATGCTTGATAAATATTTGGATGAATGAGATAAGGTATGCATTTTAAGCTATGTTTTATCACGCGGCTGCGCTCGCTTTGTTGAAAACTCTTGCTACGCTGCTTTATCCGCGATGATGTTAATTAGGCTATACATATAATTGTAATTTTTAAACTTTCGCGATTCGAACACATAGTTTAGGTAATATCTCGGGACTTAATCGCGCTAAAAAAATATTTTTATTTACCTCGACGTTTCGGCCAAGTTGCATTGGCCATGGTCTCGAGAAGACCGTCGAGGTAAATAAAAATATTTTTTTAGCGCGATTAAGTCCCGAGATATTACCTAAACTATATACATATAATATTTACTACTAAAGCCTCGGTTGTTAGTAGTAAGACAAAAGGTCTCGGTTGTTAGTAGTAAGACAACAGTCGTTAACCCATGTTAAATGCCTTAAGGCAGCCTGTAAAATCGTGACACTAGGACTGCCCCTAATCTATACGACAAGCAAGTAGTTTATAACTTAAATAAGTTGTCCGGAAGAGATCTCTTTAAGCGATGAGACCGCCCATTGTAGCCTAAATTATGTTATTCACACATTACGATATTTATTTAATAGAGTAGAATAAATAGTTTATCGATCAATTTTAAAAAAAATTGTATCCTTCTCTACAATTCAAACTATTTCTCTATCAAATTTCATCAATATTGGTCGAGAAACATTTTCACAAGGGTTACCGTTTTGCGTTTGACCACTAAACCATCTGATGGTAAGTGATGATGTGGAAGAGGAAGGTAAAAGCTAGGTCTAGACTGACTAGTTCTAAAAAAATACGAGACGCCTTTACTCTTCTGGCTCTGTTTGTTATTGTATGTATTATGTGGAATTCTTCGAACATAGTGCGGGGCTGTGATTGTGAGAATATTTATTATAAACTTGAAATAATAACCTGCCTTGAAATAATAGCCTGCGTATTCCAGGTCTAGTGTGTTTACCAGCTTCGATTACATCGTCACTTACCATCAGGTGAGATAGTGGTCAAAAACAAGCCTGTCAAAATTAAAAAAAAAAAAAAAAAACAAATAAACAAACTAACAGATGCACGGACTCTCATGGAGAATGTAACAAATTAGATTTAAAGAACCATTCTAATTTAAAAGAATTTTGTTTGAGCAGTTATTCTTTCTTATGCAAATGATAACTTGATCTTTGAACTTTTTAATAGATTCAAATAGAAATATCTGCAAGTAAAGGCATTCGCTTCTTGTATTGGATCAAGTTGACTTTGCGCTGTTAAGTAATAGGTACGTTGATTTACATTTGTGAGTTTTTAGAAAGAAATTCTTGCGGATTATAAGGGCAAAGTTCTTAGATGTAACGGTTAAAGTAAAATTAGAAGCAGAAATTCTTGTTTTGGAGCGAAGTTCCTTATCGCACGTTAAGATACGGACACTTTTTAAGCTATTGCATAGCTTCTATCGTGGGTCTTGAGCGTGGAGACCGAATCCAGAAAATCCGTAACGAAAATAACCTAACACTCCCACTCCGACCGGCACAGCGGTGATACTTTTTAGTTTTGCCATCTATCGATGAATAGCAGAACTTTTAATGACTTTTTTGAAATATCACGCTTGTCTCTTTAGTTCGGCAACTCGCCTCTAGGTGGCAGGAAAAAAAATGCTGCATAAATAAAATAAATAAACAATTATAATTGCATAAGTTGATAAAAAAGGCTATGCAATAGCTTTACCGCGGCAGTCCCCGAGTGCCACACGTCTTTTTTTTATACTATATAGGCAAGCATTTGACCGCTATCTCACCTGATAGAAAATTACACTTTGTTCTAAGATGTAGGTAATAAAAACGCAAGCAAAGCTTAAAAAACCGACTTCACCGCTTTATCTTCGGAACTTTGATCAGATTAGATGTATTTACTAAACACGCATTATTGAAGATATTTCAAGAACTACTGATCAGATCTTGATCAAATTTGAATGGGACCAATTGGAAAGCAACATCTCTCAAACAATCACGTGGAAAGAAGTTATGAGGTAAAAAAATAAAAATAAAAAAATTCAGTCGACATGAGCGCCTCCTCCTTTTTTGTGAAGTCGGCAGGAAAAACCGACTTCAACGCTTATATTTTGGTTTTGGATAGATCGATTTCGATAAAAGAAATATGGGACCACCTCTGGACTATAATCTACCAAACAAAACAAAATCATCAAAATCGATTCACAATTGGCGGAGATATCGCGTAACATACATACAAAATAAACAACATACAGTCGAATTGAGAAGTTCTTTTTTTGAAGTCGGTTGAAAAATCGGCGAATTCTTTCTACATTCCAAAGTGTAAAAAAAAATTACGAATTATTTCCGACGCACTTTCAGAAGCTGATGATGATGCGTCTTTAACCGATACGGGATATTGTAACAACAGTATATTGTAAGAGATAACTAATAATTATGTATATTTTCTCTAAGAATACAACATTACATTAGTTAATAGCGGAAACTGGCAACGTAAAGCATGTTTCCATGCTTCTCTGTAATTTAGGCATTTTAGTACGACCTAGATACGAGTGCTTTGTGACAATATGCAGGCAGCTTTCTTACGTCACTTTCTCATTTTCTTACCAGCATTGAACTGCCCGTTGCTTAGGTGCGCGTTCGCCGTCTTAGCAGCGGGTGTTGGGTTCGATTCCCGATGAAAACACAAGTTTTTCACAAGGCAAATTCGTGTTTCTGGTTCTGGTGTGATAGAGTGTGATGTGAATGTTTCCGGCACCGACGACACACGATATTGGACTTAGTGTGGGGCTGTGAGTGTGAAAGCATTTTATGTTTATTTAAATCGATGTGTTCGTGAAGTTGGTTCTGGTTTTCTAAAACATATTTCTACAAGTCATTCTAGGGGGAGAGGAAAGGGCTGATTAAAGACGACAAAACAAACAACCAGACATACGACACACCGGCCCTGAGAAAAAGGGTCTTGACAGACAGACAGACGGACAACGAGGTGATCTTATAATAATAATATGGGTTACTTTTGAACTGCCTGTTATCGAAGCAGCGGATTTGATTCCCAATGGTAATACGGACATCATCAAGTTACTGAACTTAATGTGGGGCTGTGAGTGTGAAAGCGTTTATGTTTATGTAATTCTAAAAAACAGACACGTCTACAAATATTCTATCCCATGTAACCTATTTATTTTACCAACAAGCAAGGCAAACATAGTACCGCTTTTGTGTTTACTGTCGGTAAGCATGATCTCGTTACATTTCGGACCCTGTGAACTAATTGCGACTTATTATTTGGTTGTTCACCTCTGGTTATATGGGAAAGGTTGTGATGATCTATATCTAGTAGAATGTATGATTTAGTACTGCTTAAAATGTCTTTAAAAAAAAAAAGTTGTCTATGATATTATATTTATAGGCTTAGCAATTGTGATCCACAACCTTTTTTGAGTGACATAGTGGGAATAAACACTGTGATGAATAATTAAATAATTAAACGCAAGCAAAGCTTAAAAAAACCGACTTCACCGCTTTATCATCGGAACCTTGATCCACCAGCTAACAAATAAAAAAAGAATCATCAAAATCGGCTCACATCGAAAGAAGTTGTGAGGTAACTTTTGAAGTCGAGTAAACCAGAACATCGTCAAAGTACGCATCATTCGTCACAAAATAGACATTATTGACGACATTTCAAGAACTACTGATCAGAACTTGATCAAATTTAAATGGGACCAATTAGAAAGCAACATCTATCAAACTAAAAGAAAAATCGAAATCGGCTCACGTGGAGAGAAGTTACGAGGTAACAAAGATAAAAAAAAAAAAACAGTCGATTTGAGTACCTTTTCCTCCTCCTTTTTTGGGAAGCCGGTAAAAAAAAGTTTTACTTCTAACGTGTGACTTTACAACACACCTGTTTTGTGATGGATCACCTGTGGGTTAAAGTATAATTTATCTACGCGGACAAAATCGCGGGAAAAACCTAGTATAAACTTATTGGTCATCATTAAACAAGAAGTAAGAAAAGTGTTATTGGACTACTAATCTACTTAGCAGTTTAGGTCAAATTAAAGAACTTATTAGTCTTAAGGCTAGATCGTAATTCCAATGGTGTACTAAATAAATATATATGTCATAAAAAAACATCAACCAACACTACACAATAACACGCCTTATCAAATAGTAAGGTTGTGTACACAAGTGGGACAAATATCAGGTTGCACCAAAAGGTTGCTTCCTGGGGAAGTAAGGATATGTTCACAGGATCACTGCACAACATATCCAGGAAGCAGATGCATTGACCTGTTGTTAGCAAATACGTAATAATACATTTATGAAAAAACTTTCATACTCACAACCGCACACATAGTTCAAGGACTTGTGACTTGGGTACCGAAACTTAGGCAGACATTCATATCAGACACAATCACAATCAGAAATATAAATTGCCTTTTTTTTCCGTTATATGCTGTACTAAGATATCACAGAAATTTAGAGAATTAAATTAATTATTTATGGTAATAGAATTATATACATATACCTATTAGGTTAAAAGTATTAGTAATTAACAATTTTTTTGTAAATATAGCATCGCTTTGGTTTTACTGTTATGGTGTTATATATAAGGAATAAATAAATAAATTATCTACGGGCCAATTGCCTATATTTCCTAACACTAAACTAAAACTATATACAGCAAAGAACCATTGAAGTATATTTAAAATTAATTTTATTAATACAGCAAAATTACATTGCCTTGGGGAGAATATTCGTAGCATTAAGTCCTCCTATGTAAAGTACATATTATTTGTGCATGAAGTTTGATAGTACAATTTGACAACGACATTTTTTCCACTTTCGTACCAAAACTCCTTAACAGTTAAAGTATGAGACATTAGCTTCGATTCTGATGTCACACACTTAATTAAATTAAAACTATTCCTGTCTTTTACAAAATAGGAACACAAGACAGAGATAGCATTCTGCTGTGCTGTCAAGTTAGTCAGAACTTAGATGTCTATGCAAGCTTAGTCGAGTATGTTATTGGTGTTGACTAAATCACGCGTCTTTCTGCTTCTGCTGTTCATATTTTAATTGATAAACTAGCGTGACAGCACTAAAATGTATGCTATCTCTGTCTTGTGTTTCTATTTTGTAAGAGACAGGAATAGTTTAAATTTAATTTAGTAAGTGTACATCAGAATCGAGGCCTTATATTATTACTGTATTCCAGACTAAAGGTCAATATTTCCAGTGCAATTACAGGGCTTAAAGAGATTTTTTTTTATGCATAATAGGCAAGCATTTGACCACTATCTCATCTGATGGAAAGTGACGATGCGGCCGAAGATGTAACATGCTTGCCTAGAGGATACCTATTCACTCTTGACTTGAAGACTCCTAGATTTTACCCCTCGGGGAACAATGACGCAGGCAATGAATTCCACTCCTTCGCTGTACGGATGATTAATATCTAATATCTGTTGCTTAATTCCTATCCATACAAAGGTTGTCTGGAAGAGATCGGCTTTAGCGATAAGACCGTCTATTGTTACAATTATTTTGGAAGTCATTATTTTATATTCTGTTTTATCACAAATATGGTGTTCAATAGAGAGTTTATCTATCTACTATCAGGCAAGCGACTAGCTTGTTAGTTAACTAGAAATAATTCTTAAATGCTTGCCTATTCAACATAAAAAAAAAAGTTTAATATAAAAAAAATATTTTTTATTTATTTATTTCTTGCAATCTATAACAATAGTAATATACAGGTGTTTTTTAGGAGTACAGCTCTATATAGACCCTGTGGGGCACCACAATAATCTTAGAAGAGAGAAGGACTGCCAGGTATTGTTGACAGATAAGAAATAAACACAAATACTACATAAGAAATATTGTATAATATTTAGGTTTATACATTTCGTTATAGTAATTATTCAAATAAAATACTCATTAAAATACTCATTTCTCTGTATTTTTCATTTTCGCATATTTACAGCCATTTCGAGACGAACTAAACACTTTTTTAACAAGAAACTTGTTCATACTTTATTGAACCAGGTGCAATTCTCACAGTAATGTATGATTGTATGATGGTTGTATGCAGAAAGTCAAGTACATCCGAAATACACAGAAACTAGATACTCGAGCGATACTCTGTAATAATATCCCATCTCTTCGTCCGGATCCGGTATCCGGTATTGCACATCCGGTACCTATGCAGGTATCGGTATTGTTAACATATCTTTGGGCGTCATAGATATATCGCATTTCTTTACACCCCTTATAAAATTGCCCTATCGAAAATTCACTTAATAAAAGCTTAAAGCTTTCACACCCACAGCTTCATACTAAGTTAGATGACTTGTGGCGTGGGTGCCGTAAACATTCACATCACACACAAAATCCAGAACCAAAAATACAAATTTCCCTTGGGGAGAAAACATGTGTTCACGCTCGGAATCGAACCCGATGCTTAGAAGGCGGATGCACACCTTCACACCACACACTGCCAACATGCAGTTATTTTTTTATGATCAAAAATTTGTAGTAGTTAAGTACCTACATGAATCTGATCAATTCTGATATGATGAAAATACTCATAACATAAATATCCTTTTATAAACAAACAAGCTGTGCCCCGCGGTTTTACCCGCGTAAGCTCCGGTCCCACAGGAATTTCGAATTAAAAAGTAGCCTATGTAAGTAATCCAGGATGTAAGCGACCTCTACACCAAATTTCATAAAAATTGGTCGAGCCGTTTGAGCGTGAAGAAGTAACAAACAAACAAACAAACTTTAGCCTTTATAATATTATTATTAGTGTGAAACATAATCTAAATTTAAAATACCTCAAGCCACTAAAGAGTTAATTATAAAACAATGCCATAAGGAGGAACTAAGGGAGTTAGGGACCTTTTTCACTTCCTGAAGGGTTACAAAATCTCTAACAATGTGAGAGTACAACAGATGGCGCCCTCAATAGAAATAGAAGCATATAAAAACGTATCTTAATGAACTAATTCCCGTATAAAAGGGTTGTTTAAAAATAGATCGCAGGGTAAAGAAGTATTCTGGTAAGATATAAATTGTCTGAGTTGTTATATATATATATATATATTTCGTATTGAGTAAAAAGGAAGTTAATAAAACAGGTATTTTTTATTTTATTAAAAATATTTATATATATTTAGATTTTTTAAATAAAAATTGTTCCTTATATTTAGTTAAACAGCATTAAAAAGAGACCAGTTATTTTTTTACATCGCGTCCTTATTCCCTCGAGCACGTTCTAATAGAGCTTAAACGCAAGCTTATTAGAGTTTAAAATGTTTCTCTTTAGCAGAAAATTCAAAACCGAGCTTTCGACACGTACATTTTATTTGTTCGATATTTTCCAAACTAGAAATTACTACTGTTTTTATTATAGTCAGCAAGACTAAAAATAAAAAAAACAATAGTATTATTCCCTCTATCGATTATAATTTATACAACTCAAACCACTTCAATGGCAATCAGTTATTTTAATAACATTACATCGCTCTACAATTTATTATATTTACCAAACGCTACGGTGTCATGACCACTGATCAGCGGTCAGTTGTTCTCATTAATCATCTCCCAGAGAGAGCCAATCAGCGTTGTTTTCAAATCGAAATGGAACCGTTTTCACGCGTCGATTCAACATCGATTACGATTCGTTTAACAGAATAAACCCCTGTTTTGATGCAGCTCTTTACTTTGTGAGGGTAGAAACCCACAAGACCGAACTCGTTAGACGATGTTTATTTACTATTTTACATTAATAATAATTCTTTAAACATTGATCATTATTATAATAATACTTTTAAGAGTTGTAGCAATATTGAGAAAAAAATAGTATAAATTAAGTCTTGTATATTTTAATACATATAAAAATACTTCAGTATGTATGTATGAGACTAAACTCGTCTTAAACGACTAGACCGATTTTTGTTTGTGTTAATTAACGGTTTAGATTCAAGCAGAATGAATATTTATTATAAGTTTATTTATTAATGTACAAACTTAGGTGGTAGATTTACAAGATATATTACACTAGCTGACCCGCCCGGCGTTGCCCGGGTAAACAAAAGCTTACATATAAACGCTTTCTCACTCACAGCCCCACTGTAAAAGTACTATAAGTTGTGTCGTGGGGCCGTAAACAATTAACACCACACACACAACATTCACGTCATACCCAGAACCAGAAACATAAACTGCCCGTGGGGAAAAAACTTTTGTTATTGTGTTCCCACCGAGATTCGAACCCGCTGCTTTAAAAACGAACGCGCACTCATCTACGCCAGTGGGTAGTTCAAAGTTCAAAGATTCCCCACCCTGCGTCGCCCGGTTAAAAAATCTACACATAAACACTTCCACATTCACAGCCCCACACTAAGTTCAGTGACTTGTAGCGTGGGGCCGTAAACATCCAAGATTCACAACATATTAAAAACCAGGAACACAAATTTCCCGTAGGGAGAAAACTTCTGTTACCACCGCGAATCGATCCCGCTGCTTTGAAGGCAAACGCGTACCCATTTACGCGAGTAGATAGTTCAAAAGATGACCCGCCCGGCGTCGCCCGGTTAAAAAATATACAAATAAACACACTTCCACATTCACAGCCCCACACTAAGTTCAATGACTTGTATCGGGGGGCCGTAAACATCCAAGATACACAAAGTATTCACAACATACTCAAAACCAGGAACACAAATTCCCGTGGGAAAACACCTGTGTTCCCACCGGGCATCAAACCCGGTGCTTTAAAGGCAAACGCCCACCTAACTACGCTAGCGGGCAGTTCAAAGTTCAATGATAAGACTAAAAAAAAAAAAAGTCGAATTTATATCCCCCTTCTTATGTTAGTCGGTTCAAAACATAGACGTATGCCGGATTACGCAGTAACTGTTCCATTCTGTGATCCACCGTTTTCACCCTCAAATAAACTTAACGATTTCTCCTAGACTATAGGTCCAAATTATATGCAGTAAAGAGCAAATTAAATCTACGTGAACTACGTAAGCCGATGAAATAGGTTTTTTTGATAAGGATTAATATTAAATACTTAAAAAAAGCCAACGAAATAGAAGCCGCTATTTTTTAATGTGCAGGAATTCGTAGTACGTGGCGGTACATTTCTGACCCGTCCCGTTCACGGGCGGGCTCCCGTGAAACTAATTTCACGATTTCTCATAGACTATTTATCCAAATCATATGCAGTAAAAAGCAAAATGTATCTACATGAACTACGTAAGACGATGAAATAGTTTATTTTGATAAGGATTAATACTGAATGTCTCAAAAAGCCAACTAAACATAGGCCGCTTTTTTTTCAGATTTTTTACAAAGAAAAGTATTTTTTCTGAGCTATACATACATGTTAGATATATGCTGTCGCGGACTTTTTTGTAAAACTCATGAAGGCCAACATTTTTGCCATACATTGTATTCAACTATGTCTTACCGTTTAGTCAGCGTACGCCGATAAAGCGGAAAGTTAGCAAATTTTTCTCCGACTTGTCTTACGAATATTATTATTTCGAACTGATAACTAACTTCTATCCCGACAAAACATAGCCTATGGCACTCAGTGATAGTGTAGCTATCTATTGGTGAAAGAATTTTCAGAATCGGATCAGTAGTTTCAGAGATTACCTTTTACATACAAACAAACAAACAAACAAACAAACAAACAAACAAACAAACTTTACCTCTTTATAATATTAGTATAGATAAATTTAAAAGTAATGATACCAATAGTAGCAATAATATGTAAACCATGCAGTGTTGTGATCCCTATTATTAAATCACGTAAAAAAATGCAATAAAATAATTTTCTTATGGACAGAAATACGTCACTAGGATTTGTTAAGTACCAGGCAAACATAAACACGATCCCTCATGTTTATGTTTACCTGGTCAAAAATTTCTCGTTGAAAAGAGCATTGCAAGTATGAAATAGTTTAAAAAAACACTATGTTGGAAAGTAACAATTTCGTAGGACATTATAAACACTGATTTCAGACCTATTTTGATCTGAGGTGTATCTCAAAAACGGATACACATTTAAAGCTATAACTTACGTATAATACACATAACATCCTGAACTTGAATAACAAATACAAAAAATAAACAGTCGAATTGAGTTCCTCCTATTTTTTGTGAAGTCGGTAGAAATTAAAACAATTATTGTTAAGAAAATTTTTATAAGTAATTAACCTCAAAAGATTTTGTGAAAATGAAGGCGTGAGATCTCAGTTCGGGGTGAACAATTAGTAATAATAGGGATTACAAAAAGCACGTAAAGGTAGTGGACTTAAACCCTTTGATTATAAAGGTATGCAGATGATTTATCGATACAGTGCACCGTGCATCGCTATTTTTAGTGTATCATTTAGTTATCGTGTACACCTTTTTAGTGTTAGCTAAGACTTATGAGTTAGATACAAACTGTATTTTAATTAAGTTTAGATTGAAAAAATATAATTTATCTATGTTCTATGTTCGACGACCCAGTTGGCGCAGTGGACAGGTGTCCACCCTCTGCGCCGTGGGTCCTGGGTTCGATTCCTGGCAGGAGCACAAATTCCTTCCCAAGGGATATTTGTGCTTCTGGTTCTGGATGTAATATATGTGTGATGTGAATGTTTCCGGCACCCACGATACAAGTCTTTGAACTTAGTGTGGGGCTGTGAGTGTGAATGCGTTTGTTTGTTTGTTGTTTATGTATAAATATATTCTTTTAAATTTTGGCTTCGCAATCTTGTGCATTTAGCCAGTGTCAAGTTATACTATAAAATTTCAAGTGTATTTCATATTAAAAGTACTTACTAGTCACAAGTCACAAAGTCGAGTAAAAGAGTCAAAGTCCAGTCTCAGTCAAGTCATACCATAGTAAGGTGGTAGAAACTTTACTAGAACTTCTGTTGGAGTTACAGAGCGAAGGCAAAAATCACGTTTTTTAACTTTGTATGATTTGCCTACACTTATGCACGTTTACTAAGTAGTCACGGTTAATAATCCACCATTATTACTCATTAACACACGAAGTATCACAGGCTTAGGAAAATTATACAAAATCAACAACGCCATTTTTTCACTTTTGCGGCAAAACTCTGTGGGTGCGCGTTCGCCTTCTAAGCAGAAGTATTGGGTTCGATTCCCGGCGGGAACACAAATTTTCTTGCCAAGGAAAAATTGTATTTCTGGTTCTGGTTGTGATTGTATGTGTGAATGTTTCCGGCACCCGCAACACAAGTCTTAGTTTGGGGCAGTGAGTGTGAAAACGTTAATGTTTATGAGAATGCCGGATTATAACATTATTATTATTATTATTTAGGCTAGTAATCGAACCCGGTACTACCCGAGACTGAACACCTACGCCAACAGAGCAAGCCCGAGTCGAATAGTTTTTCATGCATAATAATATCCTGTTACCACATATATGTGAAATCGAAAAGAAATCTCACATCTAAATCTTCCCACCAAGACTGTCAGGCAGATGTTCATATTTTTTACAATAAAACGGAAACGGAAGGTCTAGACGCCGTCTCTTTCTAAACGCCTTCTCTTTCCTGCAAAGTTTTTCGAAGGCACAGATTGGTCTCGTCAAGCACCTGTTCTGTCGAAAACAACTGACGATCATATGGTGCGTGATTTTGTTAGATTTGCTTTGCAAGATGGCGTCTATCTGGAAACGACCCGAAATCTTGGGTACTTCCCAACGGATCATAGTATCAGATTTTCACATTAACCGATCATAACTTCATATACACACAACGAAAGACGAAAAAAAAAAACTGCCTTGGGATATTTCTTATTTTTATTTCTTACTAGCTGCGCCCCGCGGTTTCACCCGCGTAAGTGCCGGATCCGCGGGAATTCCGGGATAAAAAGAAGCCTATGTTCTCGCCCAAGCTCTGGACTATCTGTGTACCAAATTTCATTTAAATCGGTTCAGTAGTTTTGGCGTGAAAGCGCAACAGACAGACAGACAGAGTTACTTTCGCATTTATAATATTAATATTATATATATATATAAAAAAAAAAAAAAATATATATATATATAATATATAGTAATATAGTAAGGATTATTATTTTATTTCATTACTTATAATATTGTACAAACATAGCACTAACTATAAAGACTTTTTAGAGTAAGGAAGAGACTGGGTTCCACGACACAGGTCGTCCTAGTGTGGGACCCAGGGATCTACAATTTTGTAATTTAGTTTTTTGGTGCAAATAAAGGTTTATTATTATTATTATCTTTATTTATTATTTTTTCTTAATTATTATTATTATTATTCATTTATTGATCAGACAATTTACAGTACTTAAGCTAAGGTTTTTTTTACAATATTTTTATAAAAGTAATAAAAAATACAATATTACAAAATAAAGAAAACTGTGAAAAAAAACCTAAACCTAGTATGCCACCAGCAGCGGGGCAGGGCCCAAGCTACCGGTAGGTCAGTGCTGCAGAGTGAGGAACCTCCTTTTATTATTATTATTATTAACTGTTGTTCCCATCTGTATAGTGCGACAAGGATCTTGTGGCACTTGAAATTAGCAGGCGTTGTTGTTGTCTCAGATAAAGAGGTTGTTTCCTCATAAAAAGAGGTTGTAACTTATGGGTCGCCAGCTAACAAAATTTTCCTTGGTGAAGATACAAGAAGTATACAATATTGTGATCAAGTGAGTTTTTCTCTATTTTTGACGGAATGAAAAAATGGTAATGCCATCCAACATCACATATATTTATTTTATTTCTGATAATGTTTTCTTCTTCTATATAATAGTTATTAAAATAGGTATGATTTAAGATGTTCATTTTATATAAAATATTTTTTTAATATGAAATATTGGGGTTAAAGAATTTTTAATGGAGTTGTTTATATGTCTGTCATAAAATATGTGCATTGTTACCTGTTTTAATTTCAACTTTATTAAAAACCGTAAAATACGATCATTTTAAAATGAATTTTGTCAGGAATCCCAAAATTCCCACGGTAACCCTATATAGAGCCATAGACTGACCGATTTGTCAAAAAGTGACACTTTACTAGATAGCGGCGTTAGTTCCGACTGCCAAGAGCTTGTCGCACTATGTTTACACATATTTTTCACCATACGTAATAAGGAGGTTCTTCATTCTTATGCCCTGCATAGAGAAGTTTTACTTTTACTTTAACCTTGTGTCGTACTAACTATAGGCAACACTTGTTATTATCTACACCGTTGGAGATTTGCCGCGAACGTGAAAAAATGGCGTTGTTGATTTTGTATATTTTTCCAAAACCTGTGATTCTTCGAGTGTTAATGTGTAATAATGGTGGATTATTAACCGTTAAAACTTAGTAAATGTTCATAAATTTAGGCAAGTCATACAAAGTTGAAAAACGTTATTTTCGCCTTCGCTCCAAAACTCCAATGGAAGTTCTAGTAAAGTTTCTACCACTTTACTAGGGCATGACTTGACTATGACTGACTACTTGACTTTGACTGTGACTTGTGACTAAGACTTTTATTATGAAGAATAGAAATTGTTAATATTTGTTTAATATTTCGACTGAAGGACTATGCATCCATGGTCATGAAATAATTTAAAAAAAAAATCTACACCGTTTGTGTACAAACTACAATAAAAACTCTAATTCTTTACAAACGGTAAAGAATTAGACGTTTTCAGTGCATCGGTCTAAACAATAAAATGTTTTAATAATCTCAAGTTATTATTTAACAATTTATATCGACTTCTTATAATATCCACATTCTTATTCTTACATAATAATAAAACTATATAGAAGTTCATCCTGGACTGAGACTTCGCACCTAATTTTTCCCTAATAAAGAAGAAAATTAAGGTTAATTGCTGATAACTTTTTTTCTAATAACAATTTTTAGAATAATTTATTTATTCCAAAACTTAGTTTTACAATTATAAATATTCAAGTTATAAAAAAACAGGTTAAATATGGTTTAAGACGATCTTTAATGTTCGGCAAAGTTCCCAAAATGCTTGCTGCATTACCACGCTGTACAGCAAGGCTTATCCTCTGCCCCAAATACAAACCAGCATTTTGGTCATGTGCCGAATTAAACAGTCTCTTAGACAACTCTTTGAAAATTTCTAATGCACCCGGTCAATTGTTTGATTTTGTATTTGTTGTTTAAAATAACTGACGACCCAGTTGGCGCAGTGGGCAGCTGTCCGCCCTCTGTGCCGTGGGTCCTGGGTTCGATTCCCGGCAGGAGCACAATTTCCTTCCCAAGGGATATTTGTGCTTCTGGTTCTGGGTGTATTGTGTGTGTGATGTGAATGTTTCCGGCACCCACGATACAAGTCTTTGAACTTAGTGTGGGGCTGTGAGTGTGAATGTGTTTGAATGCGTTCGTTTAAAAAAAAAAAAAAAAATCCTTCAATTCAAGTCAATTAACCTTATCTCCTGATTTGGCCTATCCCAATTTCACAACTCCAGCCCGTGGGAGAGTTCTGAGCAAACATAATGTTGTCCCAACGTATCGTGATAGATGCGTGTCGACGACCGCGCATGGCTCATTGATCAGGAGATGTGTTTGATTATAACACATCGTGGAGACTCCGATAAGATTAAAAAAAAAATCAACGCATTCACATTCACAGCCCCACACTAAGTTCGAAGACTTGTGTCGTGGGTGCCGGAAACATCCACATCACACGCACACAATAACAACCAGAACCAGAAACACAAATTTTCCATGGGGAGAAAACTTGTGTTCCCGCCGGGAATCGAACCCGATACCCCTGATGACACCCGGCGAACGCTGGGTGGCGTTTACTAAGCCAACGGGCAGTTCAAGTTCAATTAATACTGTAACAGCATATTAACATAAGCGCTTTCACACTCACATCCCCACACTAAGTTCGATGACTTGTGTCGTGGGTGCCGGAAACATTCAAATAATCACAATCAGAACCAGAAACACAAATTCCCTGTGGAGAAAACTTGTTGTGTTGCCTAAGATAAAACAAATTACCAAACAAACATTTTCTCACTCATAGCCCCAAACTAAGTTCAATTATTTGTGTCATGGGTGACTGAAACACAAATTTCCCTTAGGGAGAAAACCTGTATTCTCGCCAGGAATCGAACCCGATACTACAGCTGTATGGAAGACTATAAATATCGTGCGTATTTCCTATTTATACACGATTTGTTCCAAAACCCATACATTATAGCTTATTACATACACACCCTTTTAACCGGTGTTTTGATTTACGTTTAGAAGGGTTGAGTTGACAACTGAAAGTTATTTTAATATTTTTAATCATGTTTAGATTTCATCACGTGGCTTCAATTTGTATTTTTACTAATCCTTCCTTACCATAGTAAAAAATACAAGATACAGCGCTTGGATCGGGTTCGATTCTCGGTGAAAACACAAGTTTTCTCAGGCCAAAGGTTATCATGCCCTATTGGTTTAACCGCTGAGTTACTCAAGCCCTGTCGCAAGCGATATTTTTATTTCTAAATTTACTACTATAAAAAAAGTAAACAAAAAAAAACAAGTTACAAATCCCGGTAAGTAGGCAATACTTAAGTAATAAAAACAACAATAAAACATTGACAATTTTTTTAATTTAACTTTCCACAATCAAAACATAAACAACACGTTGAATTCGCGACCCTCCCTTTAAGGCCACCTGTTGCTTGGATTTTATGTACCCCAAAGTATTATGGACTAAATACGCCCTTTTTAATGGCAGGAAGTGAATTTGGCGAAGATTTGCCAAATGGTGTACGCGTATTGGCTTTTGAAACAGGTGATATGAGTTAGCCAAGGTTGGCCAATGCTTACATATTTGATCGAGGGAAGCGAGATCTCTAAGTTGACTTGGGTCGTTAAGCACTTGGTCCGTCCGTCCGTCTGTCAGAGACATCTAGCGTCTAAACCATGTAAGCGAATGACTTCAAATTTTCATAGAATATGTAAAACTACTGCCCAAAGCCAGTAATCCTACTAATATTATAAATCCGAAAGCTTGTGTGTAAGTATGTTTGTTCCCTCTTCAAGCTTTAACGGCTAAACAGATTTGGATGAAATTTGGAATGCACATAGATTATACTTAGGATTAACACATAGGCTACTTTTTAACTTGATAATAGCGGGCGAAGCCGCGAGGCATGGCTAGTTACATATAAAATTATATAAATGAAAATATGAAGGGCGCTAATACATGTAAGTGGGGAGCAAAATATTTTGTATTTTTTATCTACCCTTGAGGGTTATTGTTGAAAAGTGATTGACAAGTAGAGTACGAAACCGGTTTTAAGCTGGAAAATAACGATTTGGTATGCCACCAAAGTCACTGTTCTTAAACCTATTGTGTCCATTAACACTTTTCTTATTGTCTCTATTTAAGGGTAATACACTTTGTTCATGTGTTCTTTTGCAGCACTCTCACTATATATTACACTGATATATACTAACATTACACAAGTTCAAATGGTTTAGTTCTTTTATAACCAAGTAACCTCAAAAGTTTTTCTCTCGGCAAAATGTAGGCGCGAGATCTCAGTTCGGCGCGAACGACTAGTTATATATCTTGGGTATTGATCTACAAACAAATGGTCTTGGGTCTTACACAAAATTCAAGATATAAGTGTAACGATTAATATATACAAACGTGGACACATGTATACAAGAATAAACAAATTAATTTGTATCTATTTTCCATTACCATAACGCTTACTTTGGCTTACAAAAATGTATCAGCGTGCGCAGCTTCGACGACGCGACATTCGCACTATTTGTAACCGACTTCAAAAAAGGAGGAGGTTCGCTATTCCTCGGAATCTTTTTATGTATGTTACCTCAGAACTTCGTCATTTATTAACTGTTTGACAAATTATTATTTTATTCGAATCAAAATAACTAGAACGTATATTACGTTCTAGTTGGTCCCATTATAATTTGACGAAGATCTGACGAAGAGTTTCGTATATATTTGCGATTGAAGTCGGTTATTAGTAGTCTAATGAATGTACTTTATATTTATTTTATTATATAACTCAGTAAGAAAACAAACTCTCCAAGTGGCATCCATAAAAATTGTAATAAAATATTACAAGCGAAGGGTTGGTTTTTATTTTTAAAATAAGAATAGAGGGTAGGCGAGGGATGTACGCTGTTTCCGCCAAACGGGTTGAAGACACATGCGTCCCTGATATCCGGTAAGACGCTCCGATTTTGAAGCACCTGGCCGAAAAGCCCCACTTTTAAAAAACGTAAACCCTTTAAATATGGAAGAATGGTTGAACCTCCTTTGCCTGTTTATTTTTTTACTTTACCTATGAATTTTGACGGCTATTTTTAAATCGAGAACTTGATCGAACTTCATTTTCCCCTTTTCTTTTTTGCGTAGTGTGATTTTGGCAGCTATTTTTGGATTTCGAACTTTTTTAATTAGGTTTGCATGTTTTGTTTTTTCCGTTATGCATATGGCCAAAAAGTTATTTCGAGAACGGCATGTGCCACTTATTTCACTTTATTTCATTATCTCTTCAGGGTTAACGATTTTGAAAAGTTTTAACCAATTATAGATCGTGACATTCCGTTTCACACACAAAGATTTATAGCAAGAATAAAAATCAAGTGCTTAAGATACTTAATTCTGTCTTGGAAATTGATGATTCACGAAGGAAATGTCGGGCGCAGTTTGATGTGTGGTTTTTAAAAAGTAAAAAATGTTGTTTGTGGTTAATTTGACTGAGACAGATGCGGCTGTCCGGCTAATGGACGGTGAAAGTGAATGTTTCGCACCTCTGACCCGTACTAAAACTATGCATTTGAAACATGCATAAAAACTGTTGAGGTTCTCTGGTTTGGCGATGATTGGTAATTTTGATTTCAGCGATTGTAAAGGTCAATGAATACTAATAAAATGAATGCTGACATATGCAATTTAAGTTTTTAAAGTGGTTGGATATTAAATTTAGACAATATAAAAAAGTGCTTCTATTTTGCGTAGTGTAGAGAATAAACATAGAGAGGGCCATTTCTATACTAAGTTTTGTTTTTATTTTGGCTCCTCAATCTTGTGTATTTAGCCGGTGTCAAGTAATTCATATTTTTGAAGTAAAATTGAGTATTTCATAAATATAGTCATAGTTACAAGTCACAGTCAAGTATATAGGTCAAGTAGTCATGGGGAGTTTTGCCGCGAAAGTGAAAAAATGGCGTTGTTGATTTTGTATAATTTTCCAAATCTGTGATTCTTCGAGTGTCAATGTGTAATAATGATGGATTATTAATAGTTAGTACTTAGTGAACGTGTATAAGTGTAGGCAAATCATACAAAGTTGAAAAACGTGATTTTCGCCTTCGCTCCAAAACTCCAATAGAAGTTCTTGTAAAGTTTCTACCACTTTACTAGGGCATGACTTGACGATGACTGGACCTTGACTCTTTTACTTGAATTTGTCTGTGAATTGTGACTAGAACTTTGAATATGAAAAACACTTGAATTTTTATATTAATACTTGACACTGGCTAAATGCACAAGATTGCGAAACCAAAATTAAGAAAACCATGAGTTATAGTACAGTCGTAGTCAAGTCATGCCGCAGTTATGTGGTAGAGACTTTAATGAAACTTCTATTAGAGTTTTGCACCGAAAGAAAAATCTCGCTTTTAAGCTTTGTATGATTTGCCTACATATTCACGTTCACAAACTATTAACGGTTAATAATCCACCGTAATTACACATTAACACATAAAGAATCAGAAGAAAAATAATGCAAAATCAACAACGCCATTATTCACATTGGCAGCAAAAACTATTATTTTACTTTCTTCATTTCTTTAATTTATGTTTTATGTTTATTCAAGTATGTACGTATATAATTATATTTACAGCCCAATCGGCCTAAAAAGCTTTCGCGCCAAAACATAAAAAAATAACAATTCACCACAGAGGTTATTCAAAGAGTCAATTATCTATGGTCCTCAATTTAACTTCACTTTCTTTCGCATAGTGAATCAAGTGATTTGGACTTTCTTCCATTTTAATCTCTATCGAATTTGATACAATAGGTTGAAGTGAAAAGTGTAGAAAATGTTTATGGGGTCGATGTTGCAATTATTTGAATTGTTCTAATTGTTAGCTGTTGCTTTCTTTATTTAAATGTTTGAAATGAAGGTTGCAAAGATAATATAAAACGTCGTTTGTTTTTTTTTGTTCACGCTAAAAATCGCTAAGTATATTTTAGCCTTTCAGTACACATAATGTAAATATAATATATCTACTTGCTGTGTGTAGCTCGTGTTAACTGAGAAAAGTTGTATTGAATAATTTAAACGTAAGCAAAGCTTAAACCGCCTTCACCGCTTATATCTTGGTTTTGACTTGATCGATTTTGATAAAATTTATATGGGACCACCTCTGAAGTATAATTTACCAAACAAATAAATAATTTAGAGAAACAAAAATCATAAATGTGTTTTCTTTATTATATTATTTTAGTCTTCTTTAAAAAAAAAAGATAAATGTGTGTACAATACACATTTATAATTTTTTTTACAATCAGGCCATAACAAAATATGTACATAGGCGAGCTTTTCGCGTTCTACGTTTATCATCCGTACAGCGAGGTAGTGAAAGTCATTACCTACGTCTTTGCTTCCCGAACGGTACAATATGGTGTCTTCAAGGCTAGAGTGAATAGGTACGAGTATCGTCTAAGCAAGCATGTTAAATCTTCGGCCGCATCTTCACTTTCCATCAGGTGAGATAGTGGTCAAATGCTTGCCTATCTAGCATAAAAAATACGATTAAATTATGTTGGTTAATTTACATAATCAAAGATATGATTCAGAAAGTTATACTAAGCATATGAGTTACATTATCTAACTACATGCAAATCTTAGCACACATTCTGTATCCATGGCAATTGGCCAGGGATGTAGTCAGTGCACCTCTAGATAGGGGGGAACAAAATTTATACCCCGTTAGGGGAAAGGAGGACTAATATTATATTATTATCAAGAAATATAAATATTATTATTATATTATTATCAAGAAATTGATAACTTTACTGTGCACTTGGTTAAACGATGTCGAATTAATTTCCTGTATCATAAACGCGATAATGTAGTTTGATAAAAACTCAAGCACATTTTGAACTATTACACCAAAAATTAAAACGGGAATTAGCGTGACTTACGCATTGTCGATGTCTAGATCGACAATTATAGAATGAAGCTAAAGCAATTGTCGATCTAGACATCGACAACGCGCTATAGTTTTAATTTTAATGCGATAATTTAGATTTGACATTACATAATGTTTCATCTAAATATAGCTGAAATTTTATGTGTAGATAAGACTATCTGACTGTAGACAGAGTGTAGGAGCATAATTTTCCAATTGCAAGGGGCATTTGTGCTACTGGTTCTGGGTGCAAATGCTTGTGTGATGTAAATATTTCCGGCATCCACGATACAAGTCTTTGAATATAGTTTGGGGCTGTGAGTGTGAAAGCGTTTCTGTTATTGATAATCTGGAGAAGAAGCAGCATGCCCAAAAATATCGGGGTAAGTAGGTACCTCTTGCCCGGCCTTGATCCGTCAGTGGTATCGACCTCACATGCGCGGGCGCAATCACGGCCGAGTACAGTTAATCGCGCGGATTAATGCACGCTTCCATCTGACCTGTGCCCTGCAAGAGAGGTGTAGTGTTGCCAGGTGAGAATTAAAATCTACCAGTGTTATAAATTTGGGATGACGTCGATATTTGTCAATTGTCTTTAATGGTGGTTAGAGAAGTAAGTTATTAGTCCCCGTTTTCCTACTTTCGTTTTTTATTTGGATGCGGGATATTACTACAATGTTTTTTTTTTTTTTTTTTTTTTTTTTTATTTGTGACAGGCTAATGTTTGACCACTATCTCACCTGATGGTAAATGTCTAATGTCATCATTTATTTTTGCCGCTATGTGCATAAGATCCTTAAAAATATGTAGCTACTTCCCTTGGAGCAGAGGAGTGCAAGAGAGAAGAATGGATCCGTTATTTAATCTATACTAATATACTAATACTAATATACTAATAATATTATAAAGAGGTAAAGTTTGTTTGTTTGTTTGTTTGCTTGTATGTAAAAGGTAATCTCTGAAACTACTGATCCGATTCCAAAAATTCTTTCACTAATAGATAGCTACACTATCACTGAGTGTCATAGGCTATGTTTTGTTGGGATAGAAGTTAGTTATCAGTTCGAAATAATAATATTCGTAAGACGAGTCGAAGAAAAATTTGCTAACTTTCCGCTTTATCGGCGTACGCTGACTAAACAGTTAGACATAGGTGAATACAATGTTCAGCAAAAATGTTGGCCTTCATGAGTTTTACAAAAAAGTCCGCGACAGCATATATCTAACATGTATGTATAGCTCAGAAAAAATACTTTTGTTTGTTAAAAATCTGAAAAAAAAGCGGGCTATGTTTAGTTGGCTTTTTGAGACATTCAGTATTGATCCTTATCAAAATAAACTATTTCATCATCTTACGTAGTTCATGTAGATACAATTTGCTTTTTACTGCATGTGATTTGGATAAATAGTCTATGAGAAATCGTGAAATTAGTTTCACGGGAGTCCTCCCGTGAACGGGACGGGTCAGAAATTTATCGACACGTACTACGTATTCCTGCACATAAAAATAGCAGCTTCTATTTCGTTGCCTTTTTTTAAGTATTTAATATTAATCCTTAACAAAAAATTCTATTTCATTGGCTTACGTAGTTCACGTAGATGCAATTTGCTCTTCACTGCATATAATTTGGTCTAGGAGAAATCGTTAAGTTTATTTGAGGGTGAAAACGGTGGATCTCGGAATGTAACAGTTACTGCGTAATCCGGCATACTTCTATGTTTTGAACCGACTTACATAAGAAGGAGGATATAAATTCGACTGTTTTTTTTTGTTTAGTCGGTTATAACTTATCATTGAACTTTGAACTGCCCGCTAGAGTAGTTAGGTGGGCGTTTGCCTTTAAAGCACCGGGTTTGATTCCCGGTGGGAACACAGGTGTTTTTCCTCGGGAATTTGTGTTTCTGGTTTTGAGTATGTTGTCAATGTTGTGTGAATCTTGGATGTTTAGAGCCCCACGATACAAGTCATTGAACTTAGTGTGGGGTTGTGAATGTGAAAGCGTTTATGGGTATGTTTTTTAATATTTACTACCCGGCCGACGCCGGGCGGGTCGTTCCTGAACTTTGAACTGCTCGCTGGCGTAGATGGGTGCGCGTTCGCCTTCAAAGCAGTGGGTTCGATTCCCGGTGGTAATTTACTTAGAAGATTTCTCTCCATGGGAAATATGTGTTCCTGGTTTTGAGTATGTTGTGAATGCTTTGTGTATCTTGGATATTTACGGCCCCCCGATACAAGTAATTGAACTTAGTGTGGGGCTGTGAATGTGGAAGTGTTTATTTGTATATTGTTTAACCAGGCGACGCCGGGCGGGTGATCTTTTGAACTTTGAACTATCTACTCGCGTAAATGGGTGCGCGTTTGCCTTCAAAGCAGCGGGATCGATTCGCGGTGGTAACAGAAGTTTTCTCCCTACTGGAAATTTTTGTTTTTACTCGTAATATGTTGTGAATCTTGGATGTTTACGGCCCCACGCTACCAGTCACTGAACTTAGTGTGGGGCTGTGAACGTGGAAGTGTTTATGTGTAGATTTTTTAATCGGGCGACGCAGGGTCCCCACCCTGCGTCGCCCGATTAAAAAATCTATATAAAAAATCTTTAAACTTTGAACTTAATGGCGTAGATGAGTGCGCGTTCGTCTTCAAAGCAGCGGATTCGAATCTCGGTGGGAACACAATAACAAAAGTTTTTTCCCCACGGGAAGTTTATGTTTCTGGTTCTGGGTATGACGTGAATGTTGTGTGTGTGGTGTTAATTGTTTACGGCCCCACGACACAACTTATAGTACTTTTAGAGTGGGGCTGTGAGTGTGAAAGCGTTTATGTGTAAGCTTTTGTTTACCCGGGCGACGCCGGGCGGGTCAGCTAGTCATTTATATATTTTTTGTATTAAGTGAATTATTTAGAAATTAATAGAAATAAATACATTGGAAATGTTCATTCAAAAAGAAATTTGAACGCACAAGAAGTCATGGTTCTAAAGTTTTCTCCCCAAGGGAAATTTTTGTAATTGTTTATGTGATGCGAATGTTTCCAGCAACTGCGACATAAGTCATCAAACTTAGTGTGGGGCTGTGAGTGTGAAAGCGTTTAAGAAAATTGACGATGACGCGAGTTTCACGCGTAGTTCACCCAAAAAGTGCAAATATATACACAGTTTACGTAATGCTCATAGAAAGCGTTCGATTACGATGACGGGAGTTACATGATTTTTGTTCACCAAAAAAGTGCTCAACGCGCCTAAAGAAGTTTTCTCTTCAAAAAAGGTATAATGTATCTTCCTAAAATCCGGGTAATTTCCGTAGAGTAGCAACACTGGTCCGGCGCGAAGATACGCCATCTGTCAATAGCATTAAACAAGCGTTTGCTGTTAGACTAATGATCACTGATGGAATGTCGACTCAGGCTTTTATTGATTTGATTTGGTTCTTTCGGATATCTTGTTCTGGCGGTTTCGTTTGTGTTTGTTTTGATTTAGTGAATAGCTTGTTAAGTACTTTGGAATGCGCTTTACTGTAAAATATGTCTTATTCTTCTTCTCGTCTTATCCCATTTTTATTTGGGGACGGTGCTCCTAGTTATTCTTCTCCAAAGATGACGTTTCTGGTCGCGTCTTCGTTAATTTATAGAACAGCAGAATGGAACGCTTGGCCGAAGAGTTCAAAAGAAAAGAGAACAGATATTTGCCAAGCAGGTGCTCTACCTTAAACTGTATCGTCACTTTCCATTAGGTGCGATTGTAATCAAAGGTTTGCATAGTCAGTTATTTTAAAAAAATGGGTCAATTTCTTCTTTCCTAACTACAGTTTTCATCAAGTCGGGGTCTTCTTTTAAGATCTAGATCCAATAGCGGTACCCATTACGACTACAATAAGACTAATAAGTCCACGCCGACGCGGGCTGCCTCTCGAGTAATGTCTCTCCAAAATCTAATCTTGGAACTTTTCGTATGCATAAAGCCCACTGTCAATGGTATGCTCGTGAACCGGGCGCTTCTGACCCGTTCCCCCTGCCCTGCCAACGGTCCAAGCCGAGGCTTGCAACTCCTAGGTAGCCCTTACGCTAGTTGCTTACTCATTTCTTCTGCGGCTGAGCGCAATTCGCGCTTGCCCTCCCATCTTGTGACGCTGCAAAGGCTACTTATAGCGAGCAGGATGTAGTCGATTTGAAAAATAATGTAAACACAAGCAAAGCTTAAAAAACCGACTTCACCGCTTTATCTTCGGAACCATAGATTAGATTAAATGAATTAAACACGCATTTATTGAGGATAACTCAAAAACTACCGGTCAGATATTGATCAAATTTAAATGGGACCACATAAAAAGCACCAGCTTTCAACTAAAAAAGAATTTTCAAAATCGGTTCTCATCTAGAAAAAAGTTTAATGGTAACAAAACATAAAAATACAGTCGAATAAAGCACCTCCTCCTTTTTTGAAGTCGGTTAAAAAATAGTGTACATTGAATACTTTCAGGCGGCCGTGAAGAAAAACCTGGCACCGCTGGACCGTTCTGCGACCGACACGACAGCGTGCTTCCTAATTTTAACCGACTTCAAAAAAATAAGGAGGTTCTCAATTCGACTGTATTTTTATTTTTAATGTTTGTTACCTCATAACTTCTTTCGTTGTGAGCGGAATTTGATGATTATTTTATATTTAAAAGCTGGTGCTTTCCATCATCCATGTAGTGCCATTTAAATTTAATCAAGATCAAATCACGTCAATAATGCGTGTTTAATTCAAAATAAAGAATGAGTCCACTAACACTTTTCTTATTGTCTCTATTAAGGCGAAGAAACTTGGTTCATGTGTTAGCAGCACTTACAAAACACTACATTACACTAATATACTAACACTAAACAAGTTCAAACGGTTTTGATCTTTTGAGTTTTCTCACTATGTACGTGTGATCGAAAAGCTGGATGGCCTCATTCACATGATGGTAAAGTTTATATTCGTGAGGATCTGCATATTTTTGAATGATTTTGTCAAAGAACTCAATGTTGAATAACAAGCACTGAAACACTTTCATAATCCTACTAATATTATAAATCCGAAAGATTGTGTGTAAGTATGTTTGTTCGCATTTCACGCTTTAACGGCTGAACGGATTTTGATGAAATTTGGAATGTACATAGATTATACCTAGTATTAACACATAGAATACTTTTTAACTTGATAATAGCGGGCGAAGCCGCGGGGCACGGCTAGTTTTAGTATAAAACATTCATTAATAATTCGTTCTTAATTTCACTTAGTTCAAGCCTAATTGATTACATACATAAAACCGTACTAAAAATAACTTAATATCACAATTAAGTTGGTAACTTAATTGTTCATTCATATGTATAACAAAAGTACCGGCACCGGAAGCGATTCAATTCAAATATAGTTCATTCAGAACTTCGTGAGTACTACAATGACCAATTCAACCTGACACCTACCTTTTAAGTAACCACTTGAAAATTTTAAAGAAACTTGCTGGATAAAGAGTTCAAGTTACACTGGTTAATGAAGCGAAGGTGGTGCCACTTCTCTTTATGGAAATCGTTGAAAGAGTACTTCCGATTCTTCCTTTTCATTATAAATAAAAAAACGTGGTCTTTTTGTGCACATGTGTCGTAGAACACGTGCTGGCTGGTTGTGCTTTTTCTAATTTTTTGATTTGATTTTTTGTTTGTGTGATTGTGGGTGAGGAATAATGTTGATATGCCTGGGATCTAGGGAATGTCCTAAAAATAGGCGGAAAAGAAAATATCTAAATAAGTGCTGGCTCGTCGATTTTTTTGAAATTAATTATTTCAGAACCTGTAGTCAAAGGTATTCCCTTTTAAAGAAGGTGGGATTACATGAGAGAGATACATATTTTTGAGTAACTGATAATTTATCGTCAAAGTAATTACTTATATTAGTTAACTTTTCATGATGATCAATCAACCTGTCGAGTGATCTAGTCTAGAAAGCAATCATGCCGTCAAAAATTTTTTCGTAGGTCTGTAAAACGACATGGTGCAACGACTGCTGTCTTACGACTAACAGCTCAAATAGACGTGCCTTTTGAAGTTACAGACAGAAGGACAGAGGCAGAGTTACCTTCGCTTGTAAATTAATGTAGATTCCGCACACACCAATACCTCGAAAAAAACTTGCTTTGTAGCTTTTATTTATATACTTACCTATATTTGTATATACAGTTATTGTGTTTTTGAATTACCAACATAGGTCACAAAATGTTTGAAACATTTGTTTTGACATTTAAATTGCAAATTGTACAAGCTATTAGCTAAGCTTTACAAGCCTTTGTCAGACATTGGCATTTGTTAAAACATTCCTATCCTCATAGTTTTACATAAATATGTTTAAATCTTTCTACATATATAATTAGGTACCTATCGGAGTAGAGGAACTTTCTGTGAAGGCGTTTAATTGCTTGTACAGTCAAAACTTACAAAAAAATCATATTAATTTAAAGAATTTGTTCATACACCTTCAGTATGCGGTATGTATAACATCTGATGGTAATAGGAATAGGTAAATGTCATTGTAACGAATGTAACTGTATACAAAAACAGTTGTTAATAATTGATAGAGCGAAGCGAGATCTCTAAGTTGACTTGGGTCGTTCAGCACTTTGTCCATCCGTCCGTCCGTCCGTCCGTTTGTCTGTCAGAGGCGTCTAAACCATATAAGCGAATGACTTCAAATTCTCATAGAATATGTAAATCTACGGCCTAAAGCAAGAAAAGACATTTAAAATTTTATAAATGAAAATATTAAGGGGGCCATACATGTAGATGGGGTGCAAAATACTTTTTTTATTTTTTTTTCTACCCTTGTGGGGTGTCGTTGAAAAGGGCTTAACTAGGAGAGTACGAAACCGGTTTTAACATAAATCTATGTTGTGTAAAATAACGATTTGATAAACCAAGACTCTAAACTCTAAGCTCATCTGATGCTGGTTGTAAGGTCTGCGTGTAAGTACCTTTATAAGTGCTATATTGTTACTAGAAAAGTTCTTAAAAATAATGAAATATATGCAAATGATGTAGACATTATGCTTGTATAAATTATTTATATTGCATTAGCCGGCGAAGCGTCAAGCGCGAGAGAGATTTTTTTTTTTTATGCTGAATAGCCATGCGTTTGACCACTATCTCACCTGATGGAAAGTGAAGATGCGGCCGAAGATGTAATATGCTTGCCTAGAAGAAAGTATATAAAGCTTATCGGCGATAGTACCTACTATCCCATGTTATGTAAACTTATTTGTGATTTTTTTCTATAATAATATGACTAAAATAGTTGGTCATGTCTTTTAAGCAGCGAGTTACGGGTTCGATTCCTGGTGGAAACACAAGTTTCCATCCTAAGGGAAATGTTTGTTTCTGATTCTGGGTGTGTTTATGTGTGTGTGATTTCCTGCATCAATTAAACAAGTCATCGAACTCAGTGTAGGCTGTGGGTGTGAAAGCGTTAATTCTTAATGATAATTAATAAATACGGTTTTCAATTGTTTTGTTTTTATTTATTTCAGAAAAATTACAAATCCTCTTCCTTCCTGTCTTATCCACTCTATGCTCAACGTAATCTAACTCCAACTTGCTCCAACTTACGCTAGAAAAAGCCGTATCCTCCAAGATGGCTGCACTTCCACGTTAGCAGCTGCACACGCACGTGCTATATGACATGTGCTGATAAATGATAAGAGGTGAAATGAGGCCGTAGAGGTATATTCCTCATACGTTTTCGAGATTTTGGGTATTGTATAATAGATCGTGTCTTCTTGTAACGAGTCTATTGGAAGACTTCTTATCAATTATTGCTTCTAACTTTCACTTACTTATCTACTTAATTTGATGTATTCTAGAACCCATAAATATGTAATGATGCATCATTATTTTAGTTTAATTTAGTCTTACTAATCGTTCGCGCCGGATTGAGATCTCGCGCAGAGAAACACTTTTGAGGTTAGAATAGAAAAGAATAGAAAATTCTTTATTGTACACCAAATACAGTTAGTTACAGGGGTAATCTTAAAAAACTAAAGTACAATGGGCGGACTTATCGCTAAAAGCGATCTCTTCCAGTCAACCTTTGGATGGAGAGAGGGATAATTTTATATAATGAGGTCGGTGGTGTAAAAACATACTAATAGACATAAATACAACTTACTTAGATACCTATCTATATACATTAATACATACATATAAACTTAAATAAACAATATTTCAGATAAACCTACGTAAATACTATAAACAATACCCTTTTAATAATTAATATCGGATACCAATTTGTCCTTAGTTAGTGATTGTAGATAAAACATTTTAACCTTAATTGATAAAAACTTTTTTATATTTATTTATTTAGAAGGAAGACCAACAGCCGAAGCCAATTACTGGTCTTCACGGATAGAAATAAAATATTTTACTATTTGAGGCAAACATGACATTAACACATTGTTACACAAAGAAAAATAAAAAATACGTACCAAAATTTCAAAAATGGAGTAAGTATACATCCAAACGAAGACAATAATCAAAATTTTGTAAGTTATTTCAACAATTAAGTCTCATTTTCAAAGAAGATTATAATTGTTTTATTTCTGTATTTGTTGTTCAATGACAGGATATAACGGATTTTATACGTACGTGAAGCCGTTTTTGAGATTGACCCCTGGACGAAATAAGTCTAAAACAGTGACTTTGGTGGCCTACCAAATTATTATTTTTATTATTTTTTAATAAAACCGGTTTGGTACTTTACTTGTAGAGCTCTTTTCAACGATACCCCACAAGGGTTGATAAGAAAATAATAAAATATTTAGCTCCTCGCTTACGTGTATGTGTATGGGCTAAAAATGATCATTTATATCATTTTAATTGCCATTTCTAGCTTTCTGACGGACGGATGGACGGACGGAAAAAGTGCTAAACCATCCTTGTCAACTTAAAGACTCTGGCTTCGCTGGATCAATAAGTATTTAATATATTTATTCGATTTACATAAAAGAGACACACTTTTTTTTATTAGATTCTAATCCACGGGATGCTTACATTGAAGCCAGGTGCTCCCAAAAATGTGCATCCGAACTCCAAAATATGCGGGTAGTAGGTCAAATTCCATTTTTTGCAATTAGCAAAGCGCGTGATATTTTGTTTTAAAACATGGAAAGAGAGCCTGTGGCGTCACCGAACATATGGGAATCGGACAAGCTTGTAGAGCTGTCGATGTAGCGATTAAGAGGTGTTGATACTTGATAATACAATTATAGATAAGTAAATACGACTTGGCTCTCTCAATAGACTCGCCAGTTATTATTTCCAAATTCCCCATAATTTCCCAAAGGGAAATGTCTGTTTCTGGCTCTGGGTGTAATTGTGTGTGTGATGTGAATGTATCCGGCACTAATCAAACCGGCACAAGTCATTGAACTTTGTGTGGGGTGTGAAAGCGTTAAAAAAACGTGTGTGTGTGTAGTTATATACGCATATAATAAGAAGTTATACTTTGCGTAACAAAACAAAAAAATAACTAAATTTTTTATCCCGTGTGCCTTTACTATTTGTTTGTGATAAAAAAAACATTAGATGACAACCTTGAATGTAGTTATTAGTTTTCACAAAAACTCGAGAGACAATTACCAACTACTGCATGGTGTCGCCTTTAGGTGTCGGTGTGCATGCGCATCGTAAAAATTTACTCTTATATTTTTTACAAACGTGTCAAAAGAAGAATAACTTCAAAAATGAAGATTCCTACCTCTATGTTTAAGTGTATATAGAGTACCAACAAGTTATTAAACGTATTTCTAAGGAGAGTAACTCCTTGCCCGAGTCTGTGTTTCCCGATAAGTACAACTTGAGATTAAATCTCTAGTGTCTCTAGATATATTCTGCTCCATCTTCGACCATATTGTCCACCACTTACAATCAGGTGAGATTGTTGTTAAACGTTTATTTATTAAATATATAGTTTTTAAAAGCGTCTTCTCGGACGCTATAGCCGTGGCATATGAACATCGCTGGCTGTATTGTCCTGTTCAACGCTACCGGGTTGAACAGGACTTGATAACAATAAAATTGGATTATTAGAGGTTTATTACAAGGTTATTCCAGAATTATCTGGTTAGAAAAAAGGTTAATATCAATTTCATTTAATAATTTTGTGTTTATTCCGATTACTTGATCGGGATTAATCCGATCGGAGTTAGTCCCGATAACCTAATCGGGATTAGTTCGGGGTTAATTTTGATTACGTAATCATGATTAACGCCAAATATTATAAATTAACTTTACGTTTGTGGATTTCGGGAAAAAAACGTCTAATTAAATTAAATTACGTAGAGTTTATCTAAAATGTAAGTAAACAAATACCCATTCAAATATTTATATCCATATGGCATAACTTTTTCCTTATGGTTTATAGTAACTAATTATTTTGAATTATATTTACAAACTTATCTTATTTGGGTTTTTTAGAAATTATCTTATCTAAGAAACTTATCGCAAATGTAAATATGAACATAACACAACTGCAGGAGTTTTGGCGCGAATAAGAAAAAAAAATCGTGGTCGATTTAGTATTATTTAGCAAAACTTGTGATTCTTCGAGTGTTATGTGTAATAATGCTATATTATTAACTATTTATAGTTCGTGAACGTGCATTAGTGTTGGAAAATCATACTAAGTTGAAAAACTTGATTTTTGCTTTCGCTCCAAAACTCTAATAGCGTTCTAGTAAAGTCGCTACCACATAACTGGAGCATGACTTGACTATGACTGGACTGTTACTGTCTTCTAATTGACTGTTACTTATGGCTAGGACTATATTTATGAAATACTCAATTAAACTTGAAAAATATTAATTTCTTGACAGTCGCTAAATGCAAAGGTTTTTACCAAAATTAAATGCATAGCTTAACAAACCGACATCGCCGCTTATCTTCGGAGCCCATGATCAGATTAAATGCAATTCTTAATTTTATTCTTAAATGATTTAAATACGCATTATTAAGAATAACTTAAAAACTACTAGCCTTGATCAATTTTAATGGTCCCATAAAAATTTTGACACACCACATGGAAAGCACCAGCTTTCAAATAAAAAAGAATCATCAAAATCGTTTCACCTACAGAAAAGTTCTTCTCACATGAAAAAATAAAAAAAACAGTTGAATTGAGAACCTTCTTTTTTTAAGTCAGTTAAAAACCATAACTGCTATTAATGTTACGTAAGAGGTAACGCTGTTTTATTTCCAAATTAAACTTTTAAACGATCAAGATTGACTCGTCCGACTAATATTCAGTGACAGCATGACAGAGACCCACATGTTTTGATTTTTTAAAATAGAAAAAATATCGGAAATATTTTTCGGAAATCCATTAAAAAGCTCGTCTATTAATCATATTGCATCTGCCTTGCCTGCAGCATTCATTAAAAAAGTTGTCAAAAGTCTGACTTTTTGGCAGTTTTGATGATAAATGTGTGTGTTGCATGTAGGCAGCAATACAGTTCTATTGTTTCTTGAATTAAACTATTTATTACTTTTCAACCGACTTCAAAAAATGAGGTTCTCAACTCGACTGTATGTTTTTTGGATATATATTACGCGATAATTACGCCAATGAAGCCATAACCAAAATGTAAGCGTTAATGTCGGGTTTTATAAGCTTGGCTTGCGTTTAAATTATTTGAACGTATGATTTTAAAAAATGTGTCATTGTGGAACCAGTTAAAAAAGCAACTTTAGGTATGTGTTTTATCGCAAAAGTTAAAAAATGACGTTGTCTCTAGATGTCGAATTTCTCAATCGATTTTCGTGAAATTTGGGGTCTATTCTGGGCATCAATTATCTTTATATCGACGTTGAAATCGAACGATTTTCTTTTCTTATGTACCATCGAAACCACTGAACTTTCAACAGATCGACAGTCGTATCGACGTCGAATCAATTCGAACAATCGTAGTTTGACGACCAGAATAGATCTAAGGTTCGATAGTAATATTAGACCTTTTTTTATAGATTTGGAAATTTTCGGAGATACGGAGGTTGAAAAGGTTCAACTATTTAAAAATATCCTCACAGAGCCAGCCACTAATAATCATATGAAATACCTTCATTATACTGAGAAGCAGCGGCGAATGAGGTAGGTTATCTTTTCTATCTATCTAAATATATCTATATATCTATATATATAACTCAAAGGTGACTGACTGACTGACTGACATAGTGATCTATCAACGCACAGCCCAAACCACTGGACGGATCAGGCCGAAATTTGGCATGCAGGTAGATGTTATGACGTAGGCATCCGCTAAGAAAGGATTTTGATTAATTCTACCCCCAAGGGGATAAAATAGGGGATGAAAGTTTGTCAATTTTAAAATAATACTTCTTAACGCGAGCGAAGCCGCGGGCAAAAGCTAGTTGGTTTATACAATTATATAACCAACCTTTTCTTCGTTGCTTTGTCCAATATGAATGACATTGGGCGCCAGGAAGTAGTGAAATTGAATCGTCTTTCGAACCTTGACCAAATTTTCGTAAATACAAAATTACAGGTAAATATCAACACAATCACAATCACAGGAAATAGTAAATGCCGCAAAATAAGCTAAAATAAGCTTACATTAAAATAAGGTCAAGAACATACCCTAAGGTCTAATAAAAGAACAATTGGCAATGTCGTCAACGACCAAAATGGTCACTTCTGTTTAAAACTAGCTATCCTCCCTGGCTTCGTCCGAGTCAATTTCCTGTGGATGAATTAATTCTATTAATTCCTTATTCCCCTATGCCTGTTTTACCATCTAAGAACAAGACAAACTTTCAAACGTCATCTATATTTGGTTGACATACCTCCAGTTCGGTCGATGCGTTTCGCTTCGAAGCAGTGGAACTCATTGCCTTCATCTTTGTTCCCCGAACAGTATAATCTGGGAGTCTTCAAGTCAAGAGTGAATAGGTCTAGGTAAGCATGTACATCATTGGCCACATCATCGCTTTCCATCAGGTGAGATAGTGGTCAAAGGCTTGCCTATCGGACATAAAAAAGGTACACGAACACAACAAAAAGAATCAGCCAAATCGATCGAGCCGATCTCGATTTTTTGTGAGATTAACAAACGGCAATCCTACTAATATTATAAATCCGAAAGTTTGTGTGTAAGTGTGTTTGTTCCCTCTTGGCGCTTGAACGGCTGAACGGATTTGGATGAAATTTGGAATGTAGATAGATTTTACTTAGGATTAACACATAGGTACGCTACTTTTTAACTTGATAATAGCGGGCGAAGCCGCGGGGCACGGCTAGTTGACTTATATGTTGATATTAGCTGATCGGCTTCGCCAGTGTGGACTATTTATGAACGATTTTTTTTTTTATATACTTATTTACTTTTAAACCTTCTTTGGACTTATACAAATATTTCAAAACCAAAATGAGGTAAATCGGTTCAGCCGTTCTCAAGTTTTTGTGAGACCAACAAACGTCAATATTTTTTTATATATAGATTACACGGTTTCACTATTTTTGTCCAATTTCGCTCGTAAATTGACCAATTTACAGTTTTCAAGGACAAAACGCAATAAATCATGATGTTAATACATTTCTGGCGAAATAAAAAAGTCATTGACAGGAAATAGGTTCGTGAACGTAGTTATTTAGGTGATTATCAAATAACCTTAAGTCTTTGACCGATGATTGAGACTGTTAATTGTGTTGTTTAGCCGACTACGGCGATACAACATTTTGTTATATTATTAAGCTATTGCATAGCTTCTATCGCTGATCGGTGAAACTTTTTAGTTTTGCCATCTATCGATGAATAGCAGACCTTTTAATGACTTTTTTTAAATATCACGCTTGTCTCTTTAGTTCAGCAACTCGCCTCTAGGAGGCAGGAAAAGAAATACTGCATAAATAAAATAAATAAATAATTATAATTGCATAAGTTGATAAAAAATGCTATGCAATAGCTTTACCGCGGCAGTCCCCGAGTGCCAAACGTCTTTTTTTTTTGTTTTATTATAATGTGACATTATTATTATTTGAATTAGAACATCATATTTGTGTAATGCGTATTTAATTAGTCTTTTAATTTTATTATTAATGTGTACACTAGATAATGTAAAATGTAGGCAAGCATTTGACTACTATCTCACCTGATGGAAAGTGACGATTCGGCCGAAGATGTGACATGCTTGCCTAAAAGATATCACTCTTGACTTGAAGACTCCCAGATTATACCCCTCGGGGAACAATGACGCAGGCAATGAATTCCACTCCTTCGCTGTACGGATGATGAACGTAGAAGCAAAACGCTTCGAGCGAACTGGAGGTATGTCAACCATAAATGGATGACGTGTGACAGTTTGTCTGGTTGTTAGATGGTAAAATGGGTATGGTGGAATTAACTCATGTAATTCCTGCGCACACTCTCCAAAATGCAAACGATAGAATACCGATAGACTTGCGACCATACGCCTGTGACCGAGGCTCTGCAATCTGGACTCAACTAGCTTATTATCGCCAATGATGTATGGGTCTTAACCTATAAATAATTGGTCTTCTATTGGAGTTTTGGAGGGAAAGCGAAAATCGCGTTTTTCATCTTTGTATGAATTGCCTACACTTATGCACGTTTACTAAGTATTAACGTTTAATAATCCACCATTACTACACATTGACACTGGAAGAATCACAGGTATTGGAAAATTATACTAAATCAACAACGCCATTTTTTCACTTTTGCGGCAAAACTCCCCTCTAAGTATTTAACACAGTGTGTCGACTTTTATTTTTCACAATATGGCGTCTGGCGGTCGCCATGTTGAATTTTGATTTCTTTCATGTTTTTAGTGGCACAATAAATAATCAATACAAATGGATTGATGTATCGTTACCGAAATTGGCCCACGGATTCGGTATGTAGGACGCCACAAAGAAACAATGATACATACACACAAACATACATTACACAGATAAACACCCTCTTTTGCGTCACGCAGTCGGGTAAAAATCTATTTTTATTAACTCTGGCATCTGACATTTTATATTAAGTCGAAACGACCCTATAAATTATAAAAAAAAGTAATATTACAATGTTGCAAGTATTAAAGTAAGCATAATTTAACAGGCTGGCAATAACTGTGCATTATAAAATAATCAAGAGACGTACAGATGAGGCGGCAAGGTGGCAACAACATGCCACCTACTTTGTTGAGCTTGAGGCTAATGGCGTACAATTTTGTAAATGGAATGTAAAACTCCCTTTTTAAATTTAGAATTCGAAGAGAATTACTTTTAAAAATTAAAGAAGAATTACTAGGTCAAAAGGACGAGTTATAATAGACTTGTTACTATAATAATTTAAACGCAAGCAAAGCTTATAAAAACGACTTCACCGCTTTATCTTCGGAACTTTGATCAGATTAGATGTACTAAACACGCATTATTGACGGTATTTCAAGAACTACTGATCAGATCTTGATCAAATTTAAATGGGACCAATTGGAAAGCAACATCTTTCAAACAAAATAAAATCAAAATCGGTTCACGTGGAAGGAGGGATGAGGTAAAACAAATTTAAAAAAATACAGTCTACTTGAGTAGCTCCTCCTTTTTTATGAAGTCGGTAGTAAAATGGAATTGGACGGTGGTTAAATGCTTGCCTATATACTAGTAGTATAAAAAAGACCCAGTTTCATAGGAAAATGTGTTCCCATAAAACTCAGATCAGATCCACGATTCTAGTATCGTAGGAAAAAGTTTTCCTAAACAACTCAAACTCAAAAAAATCGTTCGTAAAAAACTTAGATTAAAAGTCCTATATATTTTCTAGTAAAGTTTCTACCACTTTTCTTGGACATGACTTGACTATGACGAAACTGTAAATATAATTGACTTTACTATGACTGGTAACTAAGGCTACTTTTAGAACCAAAAAAACTTGCAGTATTTGAATACTTATCACTGGCTAAATGTATTTAGATTACGGCGCCAAAATTAAAGAAATTAAAAAAAGTGTATAGTGATTTTTTCTTTTAATTTAGACTTCGCAATCTTGTGAATTGAGCTAGTGTCAAGTAATAATATATTTTAAGTGTATTTCATATTGTATGTTTATATTGTCCTAGTCACAAGTCACAGTCAAAGTCAAGTAAAAGAGTCAAGGTCCAGTCATAGTCAAGTCATGTCCCAGTAAGGTGGCAGAAACTTTACTAGAGCTTCTATTGGAGTTTTGGAGCGAAGGCAAAGTCAGGTTTTTGACTTTGTATGATTTGCCTACACTTATGCCCTTTTACTAATTGTATTAACGGTAAATAATCCACCATTACACATTAACACTATCAAACAACAAACGCATTCACACTCACAGCCCCACACTAAGTTCAAAGACTTGTATCGTGAATGCCGGAAACATTCTCATCACACACACATGACACCCAGAACCAGAAGCACAAATATCCCTTGGGAAGGAATTTGTGCTCCTGCTGGTAATAGAACCCAGGACCCACGGCGCAGCGGGCGTACCTGTCCACTGCGCCAACTAATATAATATCATAATCCACCATTACACATTAACACTATCATAATCCATTATTACACATTAACACTCGAAGAATCACAGGTTTTGAAAAATCAACAACGTCATTTTTTCACTTTCGCGGCAAAACTCCAACAAACATATTTTGGTAGTACAAAATTCTATAATGCTGGGAAAATCGCGAGACATTATTTTATCGAAACTTATATCAAAACTGTATAACATTGTTCAATTATTTTTTGTGCAAATGGGGAAATTGCAATTATCTTTTTAATAACTCAATACATTTTTTGCAACCACATTCAAAATATATCAAAACCTCACATCGGAATCTCTTCAATTGGCGTGGAGACAACTGAATTAGCGCATGTCTTATCGATAATGACTGACGGACCATATTAAATCAATACATCACTATTTTACTTTATTGACAGTTGAAAAAAGACTCCTATCTTTGTTCAAATAAAGAGCAATATTGTGTGGATAAACAATACAAACCGAGTGTCACAAATTGCCATACAAAAAAATACCTTGATTTGTTGTAGTTGTAGTTGAATTTTAAAGTTAAGCACAATATGTATCTAATAAAGCATCCAGATAAAAATACGCTTTATGATATTGAAATAAGGTTGAAAATTATATATGAAACTAAACATCACATTCCAAAGGTAAGTTCTTAACGGATTATAGTGTCATTTTTATTATTGCGAATTGTTTCTCACGACTTTGATTTCTGCGGTTTTATAAATATGTAATGTTAAATCTAAGAATTGGTATTAGGTTAAAAATATTAAACCGGGATAAAAATATTAAACCGGGATAAAGTCACGTTAGCTTTGAACCCACAGGATAACCTCTTTTTACCCGACTACGCGAAGCAAAAAGGTTATGATTTTGGCACCGAATTTATGTATATATTGATGTATGTTCGTATGTACATTCACTGTAACTAAACTAATAAACCGATTGTATTAGGTAAGTTGAATTAAAAAAAAATGCATAAGTTTTTATGACGACATTCTTGACTTTTTTTAATGATAGATAGGTAAGCATTTGGCTGCAATCTCACCTGATGGAAAGTGATGATGCGGCCGAAGATAAAGCAACTTACCTAGAAGATACCTATTCACTCTAGACTTGAAGACTCCCAAATTATACTGTTCGGGGAACAAAAACGAGGGCAGTGAGTTCCATTCTTGATGTCAACTCTCCTTAGGAATTTGAACCATGCTTAGTTTCCCCATAACTCCTTGCCACAGTGTAACAAACGTTCACTTTAAGCCGATGGTTTATTGAAGTCATAGCTAATATAAAGCAGAATGCCAGTTGAGGACAAACGGGCGAGGAGCGATGAACTTTACCGCGGGTCGCTTCTGCAGTATTCAGTTTTCAGTAACGAGAGAATAGGCAGGATACGATCTTCAATATTAATGTAAATATAACTTATTTAGGATTTTTTAATTGAAACTTTTATAGGAGGGCTTTGAAATTCTAATTTGCAACCTTTTTGTGTGAAGAAAAGTGATGGGATTAAGCACTATAATATATAATGTATGTGTAAAATATATGTGTTCTCTCGTGACCACGGCCGGTGCAAACCTGCGAAATGTCGAGGTTAGTCAAAATATTGCTATTTCGAAAATAAAAGCGCGAAAAGACCCGGTTTTCGTATATAAACATGATTGAAGTTCGTTTAAAAAAATATATTTAATGTATGGTAATTAAAATGATATAAATGGAGATAATAAGGGGGACCACCTATACACGTGAGTGGGAAGCAAAATATTTTGTATTTATTTATCTACCCTCGTGGGGTATCGCTGAAAAGAACTTTGCAAGTAGATAATGAAACCGGTTTAATAAAATCTATGTTAGAAAATAGCAGTTTGGTAAGCCACTAACATTACTGCTTTTATATCTATTTTGTCTCGGAGTCTATTTCAAACACGGCTACATATTTAAAGCTGAAACTTACGTATAACATCCGTTATATCCTGTACTTACACAGAAATCAAACAATCATAAAAAAAGAAAGTTATATGCCA
This sequence comes from Lomographa bimaculata, assembly GCA_948107665.1. Taxonomy (NCBI): domain Eukaryota; kingdom Metazoa; phylum Arthropoda; class Insecta; order Lepidoptera; family Geometridae; genus Lomographa; species Lomographa bimaculata. Next base: position 5,471,395 of record OX403604.1, on the reverse strand, counting down.
TTAAGAGGCCGGGGTGTCTGTGAAACGATCTATAGGCTGTCTCTGTTTAACTGGCAAACTGTGCCTATGCTCGATGCGATAGCACTACCGACCCAACAAATTATGATAGGTGCCGTAATACCAACAATTTTGAATGAAAATGTAATGTTTAGCCATTGTTATGTGCATTAATAGTACCTTTAAATGACAATCTATGTTCATGTTGTAATTAAAACCCCAAAAGTTTTTCTCTATTGGCAAAATGTAGGCGCGAGATCTCAGTTCGGCGCGAACGACTAGTTATTTTATAATTAAAATCAGTCTTATCCTCACTAATCCGCCGATGTCATCCCGGCATGAACTCCGACCGTCGAGTCCCCTAACATAAATCTGTAGGCGTCCTACTATTGTTGGCATCACGAACCACGAGTTTGTCTGCGTGACGTAATCGAGTGTTTTACACGAGGTGGTTACGATCGCGGATTCCTTTTTCAACCGACTGCTAAAAAGGAGGTTCTCAATTCAACTGTATGTTGTAAAGTTCATGATTTCTTTTGCAGATGTTAAAACAATTTTTTCTACAAAAGAGAGCGGTTCGTGCAATGGGGAGGGAATTCTTTAAAGAAACAGTACATACTTACCAAGCCTTAGCTTTCTGCCAGATTCGCAAAATCACAGCCATCTCGAAAAGAACCTGGCAAGAAACTCGGCGGCGCAAGTAATGTTTGGATACTACTGCTTAGTTATTGAATGGCGGTTGACTCTGCAAAAAAATTTGGCTAAAATATGTCAAGTTCTAATTAACCGAGCGATCGCGAAGCGTTTCTGTTTCAGCTGGGTAAAATTGCTTTCGTATGTCCGGATTTCCGGTTGTTCTCCTCTACAGGTCGCATTTTCCAACCGATTCTCGTGAAATTTTGTGAGCAGCTACGATAATTAAGTATATATAGAATTTCTCATCAGTTTATAGCAATTTTTAAAATGGCTGTTGAAAACGTCAAAGAAACGTATTTTAGCCATTTTGAATTTCGCCATACGCGAGGTCTTCAGCTCACAGAGCCACTATTATAATATGTATAATGAGTTACATAATATGTGAAAAAATACGCGAAGTCTTTAGCTCACAGGGCCAGAAGTATATTATGTATAATGAGTTACATATTATGTGAAAAATACGCGAAGTCTTTAGCTCACAGGGCCAGAAGTATAATATGTATAATGAGTTACATATTATGTGAAAAAATACGCGAAGTCTTTAGCTCACAGGGCCAGAAGTATAATATGTATAATGAGTTACATAATATGTGAAAAAATATGCGAAGTCTTTAGCTCACAGGGCCAGAAGTATAATATGTATAATGAGTTACATAATATGTGAAAAATACGCGAAGTCTTTAGCTCACAGGGCCAGAAGTATAATATGTATAATGAGTTACATATTATGTGAAAAAATACGCGAAGTCTTTAGCTCACAGGGCCAGAAGTATAATATGTATAATGAGTTACATAATATGTGAAAAAATACGCGAAGTCTTTAGCTCACAGGGCCAGAAGTATATTATGTATAATGAGTTACATATTATGTGAAAAATACGCGAAGTCTTTAGCTCACAGGGCCAGAAGTATAATATGTATAATGAGTTACATATTATGTGAAAAAATACGCGAAGTCTTTAGCTCACAGGGCCAGAAGTATAATATGTATAATGAGTTACATAATATGTGAAAAATACGCGAAGTCTTTAGCTCACAGGGCCAGAAGTATAATATGTATAATGAGTTACATATTATGTGAAAAAATACGCGAAGTCTTTAGCTCACAGGGCCAGAAGTATAATATGTATAATGAGTTACATAATATGTGAAAAAATACGCGAAGTCTTTAGCTCACAGGGCCAGAAGTATATTATGTATAATGAGTTACATATTATGTGAAAAATACGCGAAGTCTTTAGCTCACAGGGCCAGAAGTATAATATGTATAATGAGTTACATATTATGTGAAAAAATACGCGAAGTCTTTAGCTCACAGGGCCAGAAGTATAATATGTATAATGAGTTACATAATATGTGAAAAAATATGCGAAGTCTTTAGCTCACAGGGCCAGAAGTATAATATGTATAATGAGTTACATAATATGTGAAAAAATACGCGAAGGCTTTAGCTCACAGGGCCAGAAGTATAATATGTATAATGAGTTACATAATGTGTTTTTGATAAATAAACAATTATTATTATTCTGTATAAATATATTTTAAACGCAAGCTAAGCATAAAAAAACCGACTTCTCCGATTATGTTTTGGTTTTTACTAAAATTTATGTGGTATTTCTGAAGAACGTATAATCTACCAAACATAAAAAAAACATCAAAATCGATTCCTAATTGGCGGCAATAATTCCACCAATTATGAATCGATTTTGATGATATTTTTCGTTACTTACATACAAAAAAACATACAGTCGATTGAGAATATCCTTTTTTTGAAATCGGTTGAAAATTCCATAGAAAAATGAGTACATCTGTTTCTTTGGCAACTATTATATATGATATAATCTGTGGTTGAGGTACAGTCGGCTGCACAGGGACTTAAAGCTTTTTATTAATTGTAAACGCTTTTTATTCGTTTGTCATTTCAACAATAGATGAAATTTAATCTGTCCTTTGAATATCATTTGAATGAAATCACAATAGATATCTATTCCTCTTTACATGGCTTCGTAAAAATAGACCTTATTTCTTTAAAGTAAAGTCGATTTACTGATTTACTTAAGTTTTTAAGGGGATTTAAAGAGATTATATGCGAGTCTTTTGATAGATTTTTCGGTTGCAAATATAATTATTTATCTTGCAAGTCACATTTGCACGGTAGCTTATGACTTTGTCAGTTTTGTTCGTGTTCGTTACGGTAGTCGTTTTAACCAATTTCAATAAAAGGAGGAGTTCTCAATTCATTTTTATAGTGTGTTACCTCAGAACTTCTTTCAGAAGGACCGATTTTTATGATTATTTTTTTATTTGTAAGCTGGTGCTATAAGATTATGGTTCCTATAAGATACCATTTAAATTTGATCAATAAGTGACCAGTAGTTTTTGAGTTATCCTCAAAAATGGGTGTTTAATTTATTAAACCTGATCAAGGGTTCCAAAGATAAAGCGGTGAAGTCGATTTTTTGCGTTTAAATAATTTTTATATTAGGATCACTAAACTGAACGAAACACCTACATTACCAACGAAACACGTAATTTTGCTGCGGATATTAAAATGATAAGGTCAGTTTAAATAAAAAACATACAAGAGTCTTCTAAAAACGGTTATCTGTCTGTCGGTCTATAATCCAATCTTACAAGCTAAATAAGACCCTCTTCCCGATGTCCGGTTGGTAAAATTTTATGTACTTTTATGTATTTTCGGTGACAATATAATAAGGTACCATGGAGCTGGTCTGGTTGAGACGGAAGATATATGAACTTCTGAACTAAACAAGATAAACCCATCGAGTTTGGGCTCGTTTGATTCGTCTTGCCAAGTTATTTTGTTATAAAACTTTTTAGTCTTTCTGTTTACAACTGGTAAAAGCTTGATTTAAAAAAAACTTTTTAAAACTGTTTTCCAGTTATTTTAATTTAAAAAACTATGATAATATACTAAGTACTCCAGCCTGACCCACCTTTCCCGTCGAAACAAAATCAAAACATAAAATGGCGACAGGTGGCGTTGCGAGGGGTGCGGACAGACGGACAGATGCGGGCCAGTTGTATAATGTTGTTTGTTTTTGAAGAGTTAAACCGCGCTTTGTGGTTGCGAAGATTTACAATATAATAAAGCTTGGAAATATGTTTGAAGATGACCAGATGAATACTTTGTTGATATTAAGAAAAGGACCTGGATGACTGATCTAAAACTGAAACTTATCTAGATCAATTTATCGCCCCCGAAACCCCCAGCATACAAAATTTCATGAAAATCGTTGAAGCAGTTTCCGAGATTCAGGTTATATATATACATATAAACAAAAATTGCTCGTTTAAAGGTATTAGATAGATAGATAGATAGATTAGATATGTCTTAGAAGATTCACTGTCTACCACAATGAAAGTAAAATTTATTTGATAGTATTGTTGACATTGCTTTCCTACCGACTTCACAAAATAAGGAGAAGGTATTCGACTCTATGTTTTTATGTGTGTTACCTCATAACTTCTTTCCACGTGAACCGATTTTTTTTAAAGTAAAAGTAAAAATGTTATTTATTGACATAATTTTTTACATTGTGTATTTGATCCATAGGCTTCTGAACTAATGAGTATATAATTATATATTTCAAATGCCAGTGGCTTCTCGCAATGGTGACACTGGTTTTGAAATTTGTTTTTCTTTGAAAGCTGTTGCTTTCCCGATCAAGATCTTAACAGTAATTTTTGAGTTATCGTCAAAAATCCGTGTTTAATAACATTCTGATCAAGGTTCCGAAGATAAAATGGTGAACACGGTTTTTTTTTAAGATTTGTTTGCGTTTAATGATTTAATGTACAATCGCCGGTCTTATCGCTTCCAGACAGCCTTTGGGTTGGGTGGGAAGAAGGAATAGACGGTGGTGTACAGTAAAAAATAAAAACATAATTGTATCTGTATAAATATAGCATCTGTGTTTTTTTTTTCTAATATAATGATTTTTTTATAAAAGTAAATTATCTACGGGCCAATTGCCTATATTTCCTAAAACTAAACTCAAACTATATACAGCAAAGAACCAAGTTACCTACAAGACATCGAGCCCATAATTAACTCAAGTGCTCAAGCTCACTACCAGTGGGTAGCGTTCCCATCATGCTGGCTGCAACATCTTGTAACATGTATAAGAACCAAATACTGTAAACTTTTTAGGAAATAAACGTTTATTTATTATTTACTATCCGTGCCCCGCGGCTTCGCCCGCTATTATCAAGTTAAAAAGTAGCCTATGTGTTAATCCTAGGTATAATCTATGTAAATTCCAAATTTCATCCAAATCCGTTCAGCCGTTAAAGCGTGAAGAGGGAACAAACATACTTACACACTTACACACACACCTACGCACAAACTTTCGGATTTATAATATTAGTAGGATATATATACGCTCTTACACTCGCAGCCCCACTCTGAGTTCGATTACTTGTGTGTGGGTACCGGAAACATCACATAGGTACACAATCGCAACCAGAACCAGACAAACAAATTTCGCTTAGGGATAAAACTTGTGTTCCTGTCGGGAATCAAACCCGATGCTTAGAAGTCAAACGCGCACCAATATAAACCAACAGGCAGTTCAAATAAAATTTAAAGGTTAATAACAATAATAATAAGTCCACATAATACACCAAAAACTTGCTTCAAAACACAAATTAATAAATGGGAAACTTGAACCATATTATCAATATGCACCAAAACCAGTTCTGGAAAATACCAATCACAAAATGTATTTTGATCGGGCAATATTGACGGATAAAACAATACACAATAACAGACCAGATATTACACTCATAGATAAAATAAATAAAGAAGTTTACTTAGTAGATATAGCTGTACCAAACACACACAACATACAGAAGACAATAACAGAGAAAATACATAAATATACTGAGCTGAAGGAAGAAGTACACCGAATCTGGAAAATGAATAACGTTTATATTGTACCATTGGTCATATCCAGCACAGGCGTTATTCCAAAATATTTTTTCAATTCCCTGAAAACGATTGATCTTCCTGAACCCACCTACATATTAATGCAGAAAGCAGCTATCTTAAATACTTGCCGTCTTGTACGAAAGTTTTTGCAAGAGGATTCATCTTCACTCTTATCAAATACTATCCCAGACCATGCAGCACACTTGGCTTAGGCCCGTGGGCTGTATTATTATACCGAAGTATCATAAATACTTCGAGAATGTCGAAACATAAATGGAAAATAATAATAATAGTTTATTCACAAAAACATCGGTACTTATATCTACAGACATATAGTAGTATAATAAATATCATATGTACCATGACCTATACATGTCATTGTAAGACCTACAGACTATACCTAACCTATAATTAGAGAACAGTGACAGATTATGCAAAAACGCGACTTATTTATGGTTTGATAATATATATGATCTTTTATAGGTTTTCGTATGGTTTATTGTGACTGGATAGGTATTTTCAACCGACTTCAAAAAAGGAGGTTCTCAATTTGTCTGTATGTTTTTATTTTTTTTGTATGTTTGTTACGCGACATTTCCGCCAATGATTTGATGATTTTTTTTGTTTGGTAGAGTATACTTCAGAGGTGTATCGAAATCGGTCCAACCAAAACCGAAATATAAGCGATGAAGTCGGTTTTTTTAACCTTTGCTTGCTTGTTTGTTTGATTGTATATTTTTTTTCCATCTTCTATCTACGGGCTAATTGCCAAAAAACTACATACATCTACCTATACAGCAAACACATAAGTTACCTACAAGACATCGAGCTTATAGGTAACTCAAGTGCTCAAGCTCACTACCAGTGGATGGTGTATTGTATCTTGGTAGATAGTATTACTAAATCTTTTTGAAGTTCGAGTTCATCCAATATTAATTAATAGAAACGTGCATGATTTATAAATTCTGGTAAATTATTATTTAAACGCTTCAAATGATTAATAATTTGTAATTATAAAAAAAAAAAAATTAAAACTAGCTTTAAGGCTTTTTAAGCTGAATTTCGCGTATTCTTCGAAATGGCTGAAATATTATTTTTTTACGTTTTACAGACACCCTACGCCATTTTTAAAGATTTCCAAAAAATGAATCGACAATAAAATCTGTTAACGCGGCCACCAAGCTATATGGCGGAGCACGTTTGACGTTATTGCGGTTTAAGAAGGATGCTGGTAGATCGAAGGATTAGCGGGAAATGGTGATGATGTAGTGGACTGTATTTGAAAGGGGTTGAAAACGAGTGACTAACCTGGGTATCCTCGGGTTGACGAGTATAGCTGTGGCATCCCTCGGTCTCCTGGTGTTCTGGAGATATTCCTGGTAGTTGATCAGGCGTCGTCGTTGTAGATAATTATGTAGAACTAGAGCGCGGGTGGAGCCGTTAGTATAGATAGGTATTCTCTAACTTGCTTACAAAAATGCACGAGAGTCTTTTTTATTTTTGATCTGCCCGATAGCTTAGTTGGTTGAGCGTTCGGCTTCGAAGCAGGGGGTATCGGGTTCAATTCACGGCGGAAACACTAGTTTTCTCTTTCTCAGGAAAATTTGTGTTTCTGGTTCTGGTTGTGATTGTGTGTGATGTGAATGTTTCCGACGACACAAGTCATCGAACTTAGTGTGGGGCTGTGACTGTGAAAGCGCTTATGTTTATGTTATGTTTATGTTTTAATCGGTTGAGAGATGCTATCTGTACAGGTAAACATTCGGAAATACATAACTAAACGCACGCTTAAAAAAAACCGACTTCGCCGTTTTATCTTCGGAACTTTGATCAGATTAGATGTACTAAACTCGCATTATTGACGATAACTCTAAAACTGATCAGATCAATTTGAAATGGGACCACATGGAAAGCACCAGCTTTCAAATAAAAAAAATATTATCAAAATCGGCGTACAAATAATGAAGTTATGACGCAACTTTTGAGTCGGTTAAAAACGAGAACATCGTCAATGTAGTCCACAGAATACGCATTATTGAGGATAACTCAAAAACTACTAGTCAGATCTTGATAAAATTTAAATGAGACCAAATGGGAAGCAACATCAAAAAATAAAAAAAATCAGAATCGGTTCACGTGGAATGAAGTTATGAGGTAACACTAAAAAAAAGAAGTTTTTTTTTTATTTGTCACTGGCTAGTGTTTGACCACTATCTCACCTGATGGTAAGTGACGATGTGATCGAAGCTGGTAAACACACTAGACCTGGAACACTCTCTCTCTCAATTGGTAATTGTTCCCAAGCCGAAACGGAGACGCTCGCTCCCTCAATAAATGTCCATGTCGTAATTATCAACCGAGTACAAATTAGCTAGGTCTGAACATTACAATTTTACTCGTACATGAACAAACATTAAAAAATACAACGATCGTTAAAAACAAAACCTTTGACATTCGTTACTTTAGCTCGTTTCTTTTTAGTTATCTTTATAATTATTGAAAATGCTCGAAACATATAATTATTAGTAATAAGCGATTATTTACAGTGTATAATTATGTCTCACTAATAAATTTTACAATAACATATCGTTTTAATTTATAACAAACATTCGTATGCAAAAAGCGTGTGACTTATACTTTACGATAATTGGTTTGGACGAGTTATGGTCAAATAAATAGTAAATTTAAACAAATAACTAAGTAAAAAAAACCTAATATTGGAGACTCATAAGGAACTTGACATACAAAACGCCCGAGGCGCGCGTTTGGGGCGCTTTATATATTTTGTTCCACCGTCAAAATGGAAATAGATTATGTTTCAATGTTATATTCGGCGAAACACGAAAATTTCGACTTACTTTGTAGTCGACTAGTTTCGGACAAATTAGTTGTCTTTCATCAGGATGAGTCAGACGCGCGATACGCGGAGGCGTGCGGCTCGGGCCTTGACGCGTGACATACTATTGAAAATTGTATCTGACATTTTTGGCAAAATTTAGTTATATACATAAAAAAAAATGTCTTTACTATTTAGAATATGTTATGACTTGTAGCTGATGCGTCTGAATTAAAAGTAAGATTTAGTAGGTTGCGTTTGAATATGTTAAAATAAATAAATAATAGTAGATGCATCTATTTTTCCTGATTCCGTTGTATGTAACTCAATTTTGTCAAAAATTTCAGATACAGTCTTTTTTTCTTATGACGGCAGTATACAAAACGGCAGCGAGAAGAAGCGTCGCAGGCGCTCGGCCGCGCAATACGGGCGCTTTGTATCAAGTCCCTTAATAGATAGTCTATTAGTGGAGTGGTATTTGCCAGAAAAAATATATTTTTTATTTTATTTTTGCCGTGAGACTTGGATTTGATTCCCGGCAGGAGCAAAGATTTTCTGACGCGCTTGAGTAAAACGCAAAATCCTCTCCATTTGGTACATCTTATACTAAATTTATAAATAAATATTATTTTATCCCCTAACTATGTGAACGTAACATTCACAATAAACTTACTAACTATTTAGCACTGAAGTAAACTTAATGATATAAGATGTAAAAATAGGAACAGTTAGTTTATTTTAGATTCGTGACTGCTCATAGATGTTGTATAAACTAAGTACGAAGTAAGGATGTTTAGATCAAGTTTGCAAATAATGTTTTTCAAGGGCATTAACAATCAAGTTTTTATTAGTCAGATCGGCTACTTAGGTCAGTGTATCCATCGCTTATCTGATGCACGACGTGATTGAGGAAGATCGTGCGCTCCTGACCTTATTAATGTCATCGATCTACTAAAAAATATAGATAGAACGATTGGAGCATCGGAGTTAAGCCGGATACTAGCCAGATACTAATTACTGTGTTATTACCTGATATGTGATGCAAGAGGCGTAGTGTGTTTATCCTTGCCTAGCCTTGTTTGTTGATTTGTGACGATCTAGACACCGAAGCGTAGTCCCATTTTGATGCTTTTTCTTAATTTGGCAAATGTTACAAACGACATGGCTGTAATCAAAATGTTATTTGGCGACAACCAGACATTCACGGTCGGTGAGTCGGTGTTTCCTGATGAGTACAATATGGGAGTCTTCAAGTCACGAATGAATAGGTATTTTTTAGGCAAGCTTGCTCCATCGTCGAAGACATCCTCGCTTACCAACTGGTGAAATAGAGGTCAAAAGTTTGCCTGTTAAAAAAAAATGGGTATTTGAAAATCATATTTAGGTTTCTCTAATAATTTTTAATAACCAATAAGTATCTAAAATGATTTAAAATTATTTAGCAATAATTTAACTTAAACTTTCAATACTTATAATAAAGCTTTACCAAGGCCCTTAAGTATCTAGATAAGATAGTAGTAGTTGGTAAATAAAAATGGTAACAAAAGTTTTGGTAATAAAAGTAACAAAAAAAAACTATTTTCTTTTAATTTTTCGAATGATTTTCCACTTCATTTACATGTTAAGTACGTGGTTAAGTACCAGGTCATCGCCTGGTTTTTTTTTGTAAATGACGTCTTTTAAAATTGAAACCTAGCTAGATCGATTTATCACCCCGAAACCTCCTGCATACGAAATTTCATGAAAATCGTTGAAGCTGTTTCCGAGATTCAGATATATAACAAACAAATGTTACCACTGTATAATATTAGTATAGATTACTTTTTATTTATATTTTATTAAACTTTTTTAAAAGTATAGCTTACAGCAAACTTAAACCATATTTTTTTAATAAGAAAAAGAAGGGTCTTTTTGTTGAGTGGTATTCGCTTTTGAGGCTTCACAACGAACGAAACAGGATTGTTCCGAGCGTTGTATCTGTATTTGTAGTAGATCGATGATTAATACAATTCCGTGCTTATACATTATGTGTAATATACCTAATAGGTTTTATTATTACTAGTGTACTAATATGGCGTGTTATCTACTTCACTTGTCCGGTTTAATATCAACATATTTTATAGAGTATGTATAACTAGTCGTTCGTGCCGAACTGAGATCTCGCGCCTACATTATGCACAATAGAAAAAAACTTTTGAGGTTAATTGTTTGTAACTTTTCATCTATAGGTACAATAATTATTTGATTTCTGTATTTGTTGTTAAAGAACAGAATATAACGGATATTATACGTAAGTTTCAGCGTTTAGTGTTAAGCCGTTTTTGAGATAGACCCCGAGACAAAATAGGTCTAAAACAGTGACTTTGGTGGTCTACCAAATCGTTATTTTTTAACGTAATTTTTTTTAAAACCAATTTCATACTCTGCTTGTCAAGCCCGTTTCAACGATACCAACATACAAGGGTATATAAAAAAGTAAAAAATATTTTGCTCCTCTCTTATGTATATGGAAGATAAGATATTTTAATGAATATAATTTTTAATGTAATTTCTGGCTTTGGACCGTAGTTTTACATATTCTATGACAATTTGAAGTCATTCGCTTATATGGTTTAGACGCTAGATGCATCTGACAGACGGACGGACAAAGTGCTGAATGACTCAAGTCAACTTAGAGATCTAGTGAAATATTAAATATAAAATTTTTCCCCGAAATTATTAAAAAAAAGAAGAAACAAAATCATCTGTAGTAAAATAAAGTTTACATTAAAAATCTGGTCGTTGACGTCAAGAATCAGTGTAACCGATAGCGTTTTATCGTTTTTAATTTCTAATGCAATTTTATCACTTTTATTTATTGAAATTCCTAATAAAAAAGCGTATAATTATCTACTTAAGTATAAAGATTAGAATAAATAATCAATCAAAAGCAAATTATAATCGTTCTTTCACATGGGCCCCAATGAGGCACTCAAAAAAGTTAATGACTACTGCCATATTAGCAAAATTACAGCCATCTCGAGAGGAACCTGGCATTAAACTCGGCAGCGCATTTTTTTTTTTAATTTCAAACTCTTTTTAATGTCTAATACAGGAATGAATTATGTTAACCTAGGTATACCTATCTGTATTAAAAATTGTGGTCGCCAGAAAGCACTTGTGCAGTTTGCCTCGATAATACCTAACCTTTATTTAAATCTATACTATCTTTACTTATACTTATTAATATTATAAAGCTGAAGAGTTTGTTTGAACGCGCTAATCTCAGGAACCGCTGGTCCGATTTGAAAAATTCTTTCAGTGTTGAATAGAACATTGATCGAGGAAGGCTATAGGCTATACTATATTTTAAAAAAAATTAGGAATCCTTACTAAAAGTCCAATTATCACGCGGACGAAGTCGCGGGCACTGCTAGTCTTTGGTATTTGACCGAGCGCTAAATAATAGCATTTTTTTTTTAATTCGTGACAGGCAAACTTTTGACCACTATCTCACCTGATGGTAAGCGACGATGTGGTCGACGATGGAGCAAGCTTGCCTAGAAGATACCTATTCACTCGTGACTTGAAGACTCCCATATTGTACTCATCAGGAAACACCGACTCGGGTAAGGAGTTCCATTCCTTTGCGGTTCGCACAATGAATGTGGAGGCAAAACGCTTAGTGCGCATTTGTGGAATGTCCACCATATAGCGGTGTCGCTTAGCAGTTTGTCTGCTTGTCCGATGATAGAACGGGGATGGGGGAACTAGATCGTACAGTTCCTTAGCACACTCTCCGAAATGTATCCGATAAAAAACCGAGAGACTGGCTACCATACGGCGATGACCCAAGCTCTGAAGCTTTGAATTAGTCAGCTGCTCGCTACCAATAAGTCTCTTGGCTCTACGCTAAATGGTGTCAAGAGCCTCAAGCTGGTACTTAGCTGAACCGTCCCAAAGATGAGAATGATAATTCAGCCATTTAGAAAAATACGCGAGATTTCAGATCGGATAGCCACTAAACAATAATATACACATAGATAGATAGATACCTATATAGTTAATATAACCAAATGTAATTTATGAGTACGAGATAGTAACACCAGTAATTATGAACGCGGGTTTCCCTCTTTTGATATGACTTTATCAGGATTTTTATATCACATAGACAGTGAGTAATTAATTACAAACTCATGTTACATGTATACACAATTTGTTTTTATCATTTACATCCTACTAATATTAGAAATACGAAAGTTTGTGTGTAAGTGTGCACGTGTGTAAGTATGTTTGTTCCCTCTTCACGCTTTAACGGCTGAACGGATTTGGATGAAATTTGGAATGTACATAGCTTATACATAGGATTAACACATAGGTTACTTTTTAACTTGATAATACCGGGCAAAGCCGCGGGGCACGGCTAGTGTTTAATATACGAGAACCGTTCAATTGAAAATGAGAATGCAGTGCAAACTATTTGAAAGTTAAATAAACTAGGTACAAAAAGTATTTAAAGTGAAATTGTTTTATTGAAAAGAAAAATAATAATGCTGTAGATAGTGTACTAAAAGCTCAAAATAATTTAGTACTTCCTATAGGTACCATTCATCACACTACTTTTCTCATAAATCTGGGGCGTTGATCAGAAACAAAAATAAAACAAGGTAAATCCTACTAATACAATAAATCCGAAAGTTTGTAAGTGTGTAAGTATGTTTGTTCCCTCTTCACGCTTTAACGGATTTAAAAATAGCTAGTATATTTTTTTTAAATAATATAAAGGAGTCATTTTGTGAGTTATGCCACGAAATATCAAAAAAGTTACCTAAAAACATAAAATAAACGCTTTCACACTCGCACTCACAGCCCCACGTAAGTTCTATGACTTGTATTGTGGCTGCCGGAAACATTCACATCACACAATCACACCCAGAACCAGAAACACAAAGGTCCCTCGGGGAGAAAACTGTTTCCTCCGAGAACCGAACCCAATACCCCTGCTTAGAAAACGGACGCCCACCTAACTAAAATAAAATCAATGAATCGTATATTTTCTCTCACAACTGATATAGTGAAACTACTAAAAACATATAATATACTTGGTATATTTACTTTTTTTTTTTTGTTTTTTTTTTAATGTAAATGTAGGTCTAACTACGGGCCAATTGCCTATATTTCCTAAAACTAAACTAAAACTATGTGCAGCAAAGAACTAAGTTACCTAATAGGTAACTCAAGTGCTCAAGCCCACTACCAGTGGGTAGCGTGCCCATCATGCTGGCAGCATTGCCTCTCTATATATTTACTATATTTACTTAGGTGCCTGATCTATATTTATTCAAAAACCTGTATTACTGGTCACCCACTAAGCCAAGAGGCAGTTCAAAATGATGATGATGGTTGTAAACATTCATCAATCCAAGAAAGCATATCTCGCATGCATGTCATACTTGGCATGTTTATTTATTTTGGCCACATCCTAATAACCAATTGTCAATGTTGTTTACAAAACACCGCGTTCCATTGTGACTGTGACGTGACGATGACGTCATGTTCTGGTGATTCTGGTTTCGACGGGGTTGCCAGTGATGGGATTTGTTTTACCCGTGATTCTAGTAGTAAGGATAGAATAGAAAAATATTATTTGTGTACTTGATAACATCTTCGACCGCATCATCACTTTCCATATCATTAGTCAGGCCGCATCATCAATTTCCATCTGGTGGACAAATGCTTGGCTTACGAACATAAAAAATAAAATGCGTATGACAATGTACTATGCATTAAAAAAACCCCGACTGCAAAAAATTTCGTACTTTTTATGTAATCCCCTACATGATAGGTTTGATTTTTTTTTTACTAACATATTACTAATCAAAGTAAGGAGGAGGTTCTCAATTCCCGATTTTGATCATTCTTTTTTATTTGAAAGCTGTTGCTTTCCATGTCGTCCCATTTATATTTATCAAGATCTGACCAGTAGTTTTTGAATTATCCTCAATAATGCGTATTTAATTCATTAAATCTGATCAAAGGTTCCGAAGATAAAGCGGTAAAGTCGGTTTTTCTAAGCTTTGCTCGCGTTTAAATTATTTATTTAGCAGTTGGTTATATTAAGATATTTTCCTTCTATCAATCATTGTAAGATTATTTAAAAAAAATGAACACAAAAAAAGTTTTTTTTTTTTTATTACATTTTATTTTACCCATAGCTTTGGGTATTTTAACCAAAATGGCAACATTATATTGAAAGTGGCGCGCGCGCAACTGAAAGATTTACGTTCCGATATACAATGTTCAGAATGTGGGATTGGAAATCACATTCAGGAAGTAATATCGTACACATGTTACGTTAGGTAAGTGGTATTTCGTAATAGAAGCGATGATAGCTCAGTGCTAGCGGAGGCGGCATCCGATCCGGCGGTTGCAGTTTCGAATCTTCTCGACTTGAGCTTTCGGTAAGGTAACGTGATGAAATATAATGGGCAAGCATGACGCTTACCATCAGGCGAGCCACTTGCTCGTCTCGTCTCTCAATTACACATAAAGAAACCTGGTGGTAGGAAGTTGACTGTTTGATGGTCTACCGTAGTACATAAAGTGTAATGTGTTTATCAGTCTATGTAAGTATGTTTGTTCCTTTGTGGCTTTCTAGGGAGACTTTTATTGATCGAGAGAAGCGAGATCTTTAAGTTTACTTGGCTGTTCAGCACTTTGTCTGTCCGTCCGTCTGTCAGAGGCGTCTAGCGTTTAAACTATATAAGTGAATGACTTCAAATTCTCATAGAATATGTAAAACTACGGCCCAAAGCCAGAAATGAAAATATTAAGGGTGCTCCCCATACATGTAAGTGGGCAAAATATTTTTTATTTTTTATCTACCCTTGTGTATTGAAAAGAACTTGACAAGTAGAGTACGAAACCGGTTAAAAAAAAACTATGTTAGAAGATAACGATTTGGCAGGCCACCAAAGTCACTGCTTTTAGACCTATTTTATCCCGGGGTCTATCTCAAGAAACGGCTTCACACTGAACGCTAAAACTTACGTATAATATCCGTTTCATCCTGTACTTGAACATCAAATACAGAAATCAAACAATTATCATACATGATCGGACTTGAGTATTGAAAATTTAAGTGAGAATTACTATAAATCGTTATAGACACTAAACAGTCATTCGATATTAAAAATTGTAAAATAAACCTAAGATTATTTTTAAATATCTATTCAAAGATAACACTTATCATTTCCCTCCGGCCGTTTTCGTAACTGTGATTCACAACCAGTTGCGAATTAAGAAAATTCTTAATTCGCAACTGGTTGTGAATCACAGTTACGAAAACGGCCGTTCTCTTGATTCGCATCCAGTAGCTTAGACAAGGAATTAAAAATATGCAATCAATTTGTTGACTTTAACTTTTCACAATATGGCGTTTGGTTGTTACCATATTCAATTTTAATGACTGACACAAGACAATAATCAAAATTCAATATGGCAACAGACATCTTTGGTGACATTTGCAAGATTAAGACAAATCGTTTTACGTAAGAATTATCAAAATGGGCTCAGCCGCTCCAAAATAACAGTCACACATAGGCTGATAAACACATTACCCTCCTTTGCGTCGCGCAGTCGGGTAAAAATAATCGAGTTTGTATGTGGATTATTTTTATCATTATTTGGAATAGCGTACAAAAAAACCTAACGCTCAAATTACAACATTAACACTCGGCAAAAACTTGGAAGCTCGATTCTTCTATCAGTCCATCACACATGGTTATCTCTGCTATAAAAATTCTTTTAAAAAGCGTGTTGGACAACGCGTTCTGGGTTCCGTAGCGATTCCGAAACAGGCGGTCAATTCCGGACATCGATTATCTTTACTACGTCGCGTCGTCGAAATCGAACGATTCTCTTAAACCATCGAATCGACTGAACTTTCAACCGAACGACTGTTGTCGTCGCATCAATTCGAACAATCTTAGTTTGACGACCAGAATACAGTGAATACTATGGCTATATTAAGGATTTAAACGATTTCACTCACGGTTTTCTCGCATTGTTACGGCCTACGCCCATACTCCACTGATGAAGGAGCACCGACTGTTCCGAAACTAGTCTCGTAACAATGCGAGAAAACGTATTAGTTAAGTATATTCCTGATTCTGATTCTGAAACCACACAGAATACAAGTTTTGTCCTCTAAATAATGTATTTTTTTTTTTATTCAACATAGGCAAACGTTTGACCGCCATCTCACCTGACGGTAAGTGACGATGCGGTCGACGATGGAGCATGTTTGCCTATTCACTCCCGACTTAAATACTCCCATAGTGTATTTATCAAGGAACACAGACTCAGGTAAGGAATTCCATTCTTTGCAGTTCGCTTAATGAATATGGAGGCAAAATGCTGTAAAGTATTGTAGTTCCTTTAAAATCCTATAGAAAACTCCGCGATGGCATATCTCTATCTGTTATGGTTGACTCACAGTAACCAATTTTTTGTGAGAAGCCGGGGCGGGTCACTAGTTTTATATGTAAATAGATTTTTATGCTATGGAACCCTAATAATTCTTATCTCGCACAAACACAGACATCACCATCTGCTTGTCATAACAACTTTTGTTAGTTGTTCAGAATAAAGGTGTTTGCACACAAAAGTGCGCTGCGAGCTTGACGTTATCTATATACCGCATCGATTTATTCGTTTTAGATCTAAGTTTTGGAAGGATAGTCGGTAACAAAAGTGCTTTCTACTTTCTTAAGATTTAAGAAAATTTATAAATTCAATTTACATATTTCGAGTATAATATTGAGTAGTGTAAAAATAAACCATTTATGAGTCTATAAATGGTTTATCTTACACTACACAATATTTAACGCAAATAAAAATGTAAAAAGACAAGGCAGTTACCAAATTAATTTAAATAGATATTAAAAATCATTAATGTAGAAATTAGATCTAAGACATTATAATTTTAATTTAATGGATGATAAGTAAGCATTTGATCAAACCGGAAAATTATGACGTGATCGAAGATGTAGTATGCTTGCATGATGCATACCTACATTCTAAGTGAGCTACAATCATTCAAAATTTCCTAATTTTAATATTAAAATGTACTCAGAAATGTATTGTAGGATTTTTCTAGTCATTTTTTAGTCATTAACCGACTGTATAAAGTAGTTCTCAATTTAAATCTTTCTTTGTATAGTTACTTCGTAATGATTATTTTGAATCATCGCTTACCATCAGAAGATATGGTAGTCAAACGCTAGCTTACTACAAAAAAACATGATATTTAATAACCGATTTGATTACATATTATTGTATAAAAGGTATTATGTAACGTAAATAAAAATATTTAAAAAATCCGAAGCAAAAAACAAATCGATACTTCCACACTCGAACAAACGAATATAAAAATTATTTTGCTCCCCACTCCTTGCTTATGAATGGGTACCCCCTTACTTTAATTGTGATTAACAATTCGGGCCGTTGCTTTACAATTGATGCTCTTAGAATTTGAAGTTATTCGCTTGTTTGGTTTAGACGCTATATTTTGTCTCTGACAGACGGACGGACAGACAAAATGCTGAACCACCCAAGTCAACTTAGATATCTCGCTTTGTTTGACCAATAATTATTAATTTATTTTGTGGCCTCACATACAATTTATATTTCCTTAACATTGTACGCAAGTAAAGATTAGGCATATTATCACGCGAATTACAACGAATTCATAGTATGATACTGTTTGGCACATAAAGTCTATGTGTGGGTGTCAACGATATGAACTTCCTGAATCCATAGACAAGAGGTATTCCCGGCGATTTTGTCATAGTATTACTAAATATATAAAACAAAGTAGTTACAGCATTTACAACTAAAACCAGCTGGACCGAATTTTTTTTTGTTTGAAAGATGTTGCTTTTTTATTGGCCTCATTTAAATTTGATCGAGATCTGATCAGTAGTTCTTGAAATATCGCCAATAATGCGTGTTTAGTACATCTAATCTGATCAAAGTTCCGAAGATAAAGCGGTGAATTCGGTTTTTTTAGCTTTGCTTGCGCTTAATTATTACTTGCAAGATTTAATTTGTTGGTTGTGTCTCTGCCTCAAATAGCAGAACAACTATTGAAATAGAAAAAAGTAACGATTGTTTTTTTTTTTCGAAAAAAAAAACATAATTCGTTTTTTATTCAGTATAGGCAAACGTTTGAGCACTATCTCACCTGATGGTAAGCGATGATGTGAACGACGATCAATAATTTGCTTATACATGACGTTTGTCTATTGGTATAGTAGGTAGTTAGGTACTAAGCAAACATAAACATGAAAGAGGTAATAATACAACACATTAACTTTTTATTGACACCAAAAGATAAATACAGAGAAACTTATAAGTATAGGTACAATGGGCGGTCTTATCGCTAAGAGCGATCTCTTCCAGATAACCTTTGGATGGAAATTTAAACGAAAAGTGAAAGTAGGGATGTTGGTGCGATGAAATGATTGAAAAAAAACTAACATGTTTAAACTACATAAACAATTCATACCATTAATGATAACAGAATATATAATCAAATAAACTTACATAGAATAAATAAATAATAACATATAAGTACCTATAAACATATTAATTAACATATGTCATTCACATGTAATCGGTTTATTCGTTACAGAGATACATGGTGACAAACATTCACACACACAATGTTTCGCATTTATAATATTAGTAGGATATAATATATTTTTCTATGAAATAAACAGCGGATTGAAAGAAACTGTATCCCACGACACAAGATTTTTCCTAGTGGTGGATCCTGGGCTCCCACAAAAATAACATTTTGTTATTGTATGAATTAGATATAAATTTCATGAAGTAATTTATATTATAGAATAGAAATTCTATTCAAAGCAAATGATAAATTTTATCTAAATGGATACCGAATAACAGAGCATAAAAATATATATTTAAAAAAAAAGTAAGTACCTACCTAACATAATAATATGTGGTAGGTACTAAATTATAGAGTATTTTATTTTATATTTAAATAGCATGCCCATAAAGATTACTTGTTACTGTAATAAAAATAATTTGTTTTATCCACAAAAAAATTAAGTGTTGAAAATAAAAACAAATTAATACATTTATTATTGGATCACTGGTTTTAGTCAATACCAATAAAAAATATAGCCTCCTATGTGTTCCATGTTATATTTGTACTTTTGAATTTTTTTAGTTTCAATTTTGTATTCAACTGTACCATGACCGAACTTTTTGAGTCGTCCGATCGGCTTCAAATCGACACCCTCTATTCTATTATATTCTAGTTTTAGTTAATTAAGTCGTTAATATAATTATAACCGTCAATGGCTATTAAACGGATGAACACATTTCAGTAAGATAAGTATCTAAGTTATTGCACGTGTGACGGGCAGTTGGCTTGAAACATAGGTTTTTTTTTTAATGATGTGATGTTAATTTATAATAATATTGTGCAGTACAGGTCTTAAATATAATAATAGTTCAAAATATTCTATCGTTTCTGGTACACCACCGGTTATTCATAGGTTCACATGGTGAGATATTTTTATGATTAATGTACTATTGTATTTACGTATAGTTAAGTTTTGCCGTATATATATATATATAAATAATTATGATTATGAAATCTCGAAATTAAATCATTGTAGCATTAAAAAGAAATAATTATTATAAATAACTATTTTTGATCATTAATATGAAGCAATTCAAAAAGTATATAGAAATTAATGTACATGTCAAAAATTTAAGTCAAAAATGTATGTTGGTATTTTTTTATTCAATTGGGTAAGTGAGTCAAGAGTTGTAAATTTAGATAATATGCCAATCAATGTTCAAAACAGTAATAATAATTAATTTAATGAGTTTTGTTACGTTTACATTTTTATTAGAATAGTTGAATTAACATAATAATTCTTTATTGCAATGCCAAGAGTACAAATTAAATAAATGGAAAACAAAAATCTTTAAATAAGGGTACAATCGATGGAGTTATCGAATAGAGCGATTATTCAAAAATAAATGTCTTCAATTTTGTAATCGAAATGTTCTAGCAGATACTAAATTAGTAGACGTTCGATTATTTACATAATCATAGTTTAGATACAAGATCGTTAAATGGTACCATCGCAGGACTATATAACTTCGATGTTTTCATATTCATATTCATTTATTTATTGCAATCAATAATAATAGTATTTAATATACAGGTGTTTTTTAAGAGTACCGTTCTATATAGACCCTGTAGCACCCTGGGGCACCGCAATAATCTTAGAAGAGAGAAGGTTTTTATTGAAATGTACCAGGAGAGCATAAATTAGCAGACGTTCGACGCTATTAACATAACTAAAGTAAAAATATATTCTAATCTAATAGATACAATATAATTAAACCACCGCCTGTACCAGGCGCTCAGGAACAACAAGAAGACGTTCACTGATTCCCATAAAGCACGTCGTTAGCACAACCAGCCGGCATAACGTGTAGGAAGTCGACGTTTAGAGAAGAGATGTGCCGCGGAGCGAATCGGGCATTCACTTCGACAACTTGCTTTACTTGAGGTTCACTATAAATTTAGATAGATACTAAAAATAATAAGTACCTAAAACTTGAAAAAAATATTAAAATCAAGCTTTTGCCAGTTGTAAATGAAAAGGACTAAAAAGTTATATAACCGGAGAACTTATCCAGAAGAATCAAACGAGACCAAACTTGATGTGCTTCTCTTGTTTAGTTCAGAAGTTCCTATGGCCATCTTCCGTCCATTGTACCATAGTATTGTCTCCGAAGATACATAAGTACACCAAATTTGAGTTCAACCGGTCATCGGGAAGTGGTCTTATTTATCTTGCAAGTTACAGGCCGGCAGATCACGTGACAGGTGAAACTAAATAAATGCTTGTAATAATAATAAGGTATTATTTATCGTATTCAGTAATAACATAACTATAATATCAATATATTTGAAAAAGTATGCCAAAGGACTCTAAAAAGGGAAGCCTCTTCATCGTCCATCTGCCTATCTTGGGCTTTCTCTATCTAATTCTCGAGATGGCTGTAATTTTGCGAATCTAGCAGTAGAGTCATTAACTTTCATGAGTGCCACTTTGGGGCCCATGTTCATTACAATTACTATTGGCTCGCATTGAGCTCGTCATCCCGTTTCATCTTTGGTCTACCTTTTTCTTGTAATCTTACGTTCAAGGATAATAAGTGCATACAATAATACCTACATCGGTAATTACCTTGAACTCTTCTAATCAATATGGGTGAGGGCCCAACTCATTTTTAGGTTAAGGTTTTTACTTAGTTATTCAGTAGATATCGGGCATGGTCTGGGTAAGTGAATTGAACTTAGAATTATGTTAGAAACGAACCCAATATATTGTGAATTTAGTACGGAAAAATGATCGCTTGAGGCGGGGTTTGAGTAGCTCAGCGGATAGAGCAATAGGGCATGAATCAAAAAATCAAAATCAAAATCGTTTATTCACATGGGCCTCAAAGAGGCACTCATGAAAGTTAGTGATTCTATTCATGATACCCTATGGCCGCGGGTTCAATCAAACCCCGCCTCGAATAATATTTTTTCGTTGCTAAACTTATTGATAGAGTGTGCTCCCTAGCATAGCTAATGCTGTATAAACAAAATCATACCTATATATTTACTATGTATTTTTTTCTCAACCGACTTCAAAAAGGAGGTTCTGTGTTTTTTTTTTGTATGTATGTTACGCGATATCTCCGCCAATTATTAATCGATTTGATTTGATGATTGGTAAAGTATACGTCAGAGGTGGTCCCATATACATTTTATCGAATTGGTCTAGCCGAAACCGAAATATAAGCGATGAAGTCGGTTTTTTTAAGCTTTGCTTGCGTTGCAATTATTTATTGAGGTCTCGAAAAATGCTCCGTTTTTAAGAGCAATTCTAATGTGAGTGACCAATGACTGTAAGCTTAAAATCTTGAATTGTACTTAGATCGTGGTTCGTATCAAGTTGGCCTGCCCTTATTAGGGGATTATTTAAAGGAATGTGACATAAAAGTGCTCAATGTGGCATGTTTGATGATATTGGCCGTCCCTGAGGGTCATCGGTATGGGATATAGGCTAGCACGCGGTCGAGACGGGCACGAGGCGCGTGGCGCGTGCGCGACACGTGGACGCCCGGCCTCTAGGGATGGCCGACCACTGATATTATTGTAAAATAATTTAAACGTAAGCAAAGCTTAAAAAATCCGACTTTTTTTATACTAGATAGGCAAGCATTTGACCGCTATCTCACCTGATGAAAAGTGACGATGCGGCCAAAGATGGAACATGCTTATATTTCGCTTTTGGCTTGACCTCTGAAGTATACTCTACCAAACAAAAAAAAAACATAAAAATCTATTCATAACTGGCGAAGCGTAACATACATACAAAAAAATACATACTGTCGAATTGAAAACCTCCTTTTTTGAAGTCGGTTGAAAAATATATTTTATGTGCATACGATTTTTATGAAACCTGAAATAATACTATACAAATAATATAAAAAAATTGATTTTTTTAATTTAAGAAGTGCTGTCTTGTTTTTATTTTCAACCGATTTCAAAAAAGGAGGTTCTCAATTCGACTGTATTGTTTTTTTTTATTTATGAACCGATTTTGACGATGTTTTTTGTTTGGTAGATTATGCTTCACAGGTGGTCCTATATATTCATTTTATCGAAATCGATCAAGCCAAAACCAAAATATAAGCGGTGAAGTCGGTTTTTTAAGCTTTGCTTGCGTTTACATTATGTTATTAATTGAGATGTGTTGAATTTTATTTCTAATATAAATGACATGAAAATCGGGTTTATGAATAATAATAATCATAATTATTTAATTTGTAACCATAACAATTACATTTTTGTAAACTTAATAAATATATAAACGTAAGATACACTACTATTTCAATAGAAAAATACATCATAAAATATACATAATAAAATGACTACGCTTTTTTTGAAACATTGTACGATTATTTTTACCGAATTTTAATTATTAATCGATTTTCAAATTGGTCGAAGTTAGCATAGAATTTTTTTTTTTTAAGTTTTTAATATCATCATCGGTATCTTTGGTATACGTTAACTGATTCGGTATATTTTTGGTAGTAAATATTGTAGATTTTATAATGCTTCATTCATATTATAATTTTTATTTCATAAGTGAAAGTGAATTATGTTATATTAAGTGTAAATTATTACATAAGTGAAAGTGAATAAAATTCATTTAATCTCTTACTGCTGTAGCAGTAGGCGAACTTATGTTAAAGAAGAAAGTCTCTTTTATAAACCGACTTCAAAAAAGGAGTAGGTTCTATGTTCACAATATGTTCTACGCAAGCAAAGCTTAAAAACACCGACTTCACCGCTCATATTTTGGTTTTGGCTCGATCAATTTCGATATAATTTATATGGGACCACCTCTGAAGTATAATATACCAAACAAAAAAATCATCAAAATCGATTCATAATTGGCGGATATATCGCGTAACATACATACCAAAAGAATTTTTAAAAAATATACGGTCGAATTGAGAACCTCCTCTTTTTAAGTCGGTTCAAAAGAAAATGTAACTTGAACATCATTGATTATTGTTTATTTTTTAACATTTTTATGCAGAGGTACATCACTAGCCGCGAGGGGGTGTCCACTCCAGCGGGGCGAGGTAACCTTGGATGAGGGCAGCTGCAGCGGTGATCACCTGCCACCCGCCATATTGACGCCCGATCGAGTATACCGCGATATGACTACATATTTCAATAATACCTACCGTTTACTTCCTTGTATCGGGTTAAAAAGAAAATAAAAATGTCTCGTGTCAATTGGAATAAATATAAATACACTTTTGGTTGCATGGCGCCACGTGTTGCCATTTAAATTATAAGATTGTTTGCTTGAACTGGTGGACATTTTTAAAGCCATTTCCACACTTTTTTGTAAACATAAACGCTTTCACACTCACAGCCCCACACTAAGTTTGATGACTCGTGTCGTTGTTGAAACATTCACATTACACACGCAATCACAACCAGAACCAAAAACACACATTTTCCTTGATGAGGATCATTTGAAAGTACACGTTTTTAGGGTTCCGTGCCCAAAGGGTAAAACTGGACCCTATTACTAAGACTCCGCCGTCCGTCCGTCTGTCTGTCCGTCTCATGAAACGTGATAGTTAGACATTTGAATTTTTTACAGATAATGTGTTTCTGTTGGCGCTATAACAAAAAATACTAAAAAACAGAATCAAATAAATGTTTAAGGGAGCTCCCATACAGCAAACGTGATTTTTTTGCTCGGTTTTGCTCGATATAGATAACGGCAACAGGTAGACGCTTGAAATATTCACAGAATATTTAGTTATATATTCACTTTAAAAAAAGATAATTAAATTTAAATAAAACAAATATTTAAGGGGCGCTCCCATACAACAGACATGTTTTTTTTGTCGTTTTATAGATAATGGTACAAAACACTTCGTGCGGGAGTCCGAATCGCAATTAAATTAACTTACTTACAAGACAAATTATTGTAAGCTCAACTAATTAAGTACCAAATAGGTATATACACCTTATAAAACCTCGACTTACCGCAAGCTGCATTAAGTTTAAAATTTTATTGCTCCCGATTGCTTGTTCGATGTTTGAATATTATCGAATTCGATAAACACGTGCCGTTTATTTTTAAACCGATGAGGAGCTTGTCAAATTCTAATGTTCCAAATTCAAACTGGATGCAAGATACACCTTGCCAGTAAAAAAACATGGCTAATGCAAATGGCAGGTGCATCCAGTGTAAAACTTTAGGACGCAATATCTTCCACAATTTGGACGTTTAATGACTCCAAAGCCTAATAATAATAAATTATCGTGCTGTTATCAACAGTTCATAAATTTTGGTATTAACTTTATAAAAGTGTAGAAAAGCTAAATTAATTGCCAGTTTGGTTACGTTAAAATAGATTTTATTATAACCAAATCCCCTTGAATTCCCTAGCAGCCGCGTCCGTTTGCGCCTTTAGGAGGTAAAAATCCCTAGTGTTGGTAAGGGATAAAATTCTTCCCTGATGACCATATGATCATCAATGGTCATCACTCTGGCATAAGTAATGTAGTTCACAGACAACTTGGTTTTTTGGTCAGTTAAAATCCCCCAATTTTTTTCAATGTTCGGCTGACTCTGTTTGCATATATAAATCGCTGACCATCAAGCGAGATTTCTAAAAAAGCGCTTACCATCAAGCGAGATTTCTAAAATTGTTTTTATTTAAGGTCTTTGTCGCTGAGCGACCACACCACCCGATAGAACAAAATCAACAAACAAAATGAAATAGAAAAAGCAATATTAACTAAAGAATACAATACATAATATGCTGAACGAAAGCTTAAATCAGTATTCAAATGGCATTAATTAAGAAAGCTTATTATAAAACGAACGACTATATTAATGACAAGGATGCATGAAGCAAACTACACAAGCGCTTTCTGGCGACTACATAATATAGATATACCTAGGTTAATATAATTCATGTATCATTTATTTAAGAATGTTTAAAAAAAAAATAATAAAATGCGCCGCAGAATTTCTTGGCAGTTCCTCCTGAGATGGCTGTAATTTTGGGAATCTGGCGGTAGCATCAAGTACTTTCATGAGTGCCTCTTTGTTGCCCGTGAGAATAACGATTTTGATTTTGAATTAAAATATGATTATTACAAGTATAATGATAAATGTAAGGATGTTTCATTATAAGTACGTACTTTGTTGACTGATCCCTATCTGATGATGTAATTACAGTATTATATTGTTTTTAGACTGTGACTCAACTTTGTAACTCAGAATTACGAACATAAATAAATATTGTTTATCAGTTGTTACTGCCAAAATTCCTGGAATTTCGCGTCCATTTACCCGGAAATTCCGATAAAAATACTACGATTTTGTTGGCTATTTATGTCGGGCATTTCCGATTTTTTCTGGCTGATACGCTGAATTTGAGTAATCATAATAATCATGATGTAAGTATAATTTCTATTGAAACGAGTGAGTAGGTACGACGTATTGGCTTAAAATAGTGATCTCTGTTTTAGAAACGAATTTTCATTTTCCAGTTAAACAATAATCGATGTTCTTGCAAATCGATGAATAATTTGTATAGAAACGAACATAAATATCTCACAACTAGACAAACTTCATCCATTTATAGTTGACATACCTCCAGTTCGCTCGAAGCAGTTTGCTTCTACGTTCATCATCCGGACAGCGAAGGAGTCGAACTCATTGCCTGCGTCATTATTCCCCGAGGGGAGACTGGTAGTCTTCAAATCAAGAGTGAATAGGTATCTTCTCAAGCATGTCACATCTTCAGCCGCATCATAACTTTCTATCAGGTCAGATAGGTCAAATGCTTGCCTATTAGTATATAAAAAAACGAGCGAGTAAATACGAAGTTTGGTAAACCTACATAGTCATAAAAAAGGGACTTCTACTAGCATTTACTACTTTTATAGTAAAATATATATTTATTTGCCCTTTTATCTTATGACCACAAGATGAACTGACTAACGTCATCCATTTATAGTTTGGTTGATTTACCTCATATCCGCTCGAAGCGTTTTGCTTCTTCTCTTATATACATTTATCATCACGGAATCACATCAAGGAATGGAACTCACTGACCGCGTCATTGTTCCCCGAACGTATAATTTGGGAGTCTTCAAGTCTAGATTGAATAGGTATTGTCTAGATAGCCATGCTACGTCTTCGACCGCATCATCAAATTCCATCAGATAGTGGCCTCATGAGAAAGTACCCAAATGTTTACATATCCAGCCTAAAAAAATAAACAAAAAAATAAAGTTGAAAATCAAATCGCAACCCTCGCTAAACTGTTTGCCTGAGATTTTTTGTATCCCCTCCCAAGTAACCTACTTAGTTTCACAACTCCGTAAAATCCTTTTAAAATAAACAGCTCTAGCAGAAAACTTAAGTATCGAGGAGTAGCAGACAAGCTTCAGTAGTTCTTAAAGAAAGGGAAGCAAAGATGTAAGCTTTTTTTTAACTACTTTTTGTAGAAAGGGTTGGCAGGCAGATGTCAAGACGTTGCAGATGCCCAAAATTAATTATGAAGCTACTGGTTTTGTTGTTGTTGTTTGTAATGCTAGTATCATATTAACAAGCACGTTCAATTTTTTAATCTGTATTGTCATTTTGTCTCTGTATTATTCTATACTCTAAGTATTGATTGTACTATTATTTATTCTGTGGTACTGTCTAAGTATCTTTGGTATGCGGCAGCAAAAAATATATGTTCTTAAATGGTAGAAAAATGTATTGTGAGGAATACAATATACTGTAAGAAAAATAATCAATCAAATTCATTGTACTTGTTTTGTGTCAATAAATAATATATTGATGCAATACTCATGTAATGTATTTGTTGATATTGGTAGTATTTAACTAAACAACTGACGCATTCACACTCACAGCCCCAAACTAAGTACAAAGACTTGTTATCGAGGTTGCCCAAAACATTTAGGTACGTAATTACATCTTATGTAATAGTTGTTTTTAATTTGTTTGTTTATTTATGTATGTACATTTCTGTGCATTTTAATTATTTTGCTGTTTGTTTGTATTGTAATGTTGTGTATATCATAAATAAGAAAATTGTGTTTTCTTTCTTTCTTCTTTATAGACTCAACTGGACGCGGTGCCGAGCGGCACCGATTTCTGCCAAGCCCAATTGAACACGGTTCCAATTGGAACCAAAACGGTGTGGTCGGACCGTATCTCTGATTTTTCGTTTTAAAAACAGAAGCACAATCTCTCCCTTGATGTTTTTTTATAAATAGGTTAACGTTATTTTTTTTTATTTCCACCTAGAAAACTTTAAAAGATAATTCGAATTATTTAAAAAATATCAAAAAAAATTGCGTAGTTCTTAATTGATTGAAATATCGATTGATTTAATCTGTTTTCTGTCTCAGAGAAATCAAAAAAGAAAAAGAATCAATCATTTAAAAAGGTGACCGTTTAGATTTTGTGCTGTTTATGCAAAATTAAAACGTTCATTTCTGTACATGACGTATTGCAAAGCACCAAATAGCGTCAGTATACGTCAAACAAAATTTAAATTCGTAGTGCAGTTTAAGTTATTTTCTTTAATGATTTGCATTAAGTATTTATATGTAAAATAATAATAATAGTTTATATTAGTATATTATTGTTTGATTTATGTACTAGATTAAGTGTAACTAATTATGCACTATTATACATTTATTTTTTTATTTTACACCAACGCTATTCCGTCTGCTGTTACTGTCTACCCAAAGGTTGTCTGGAAGAGATCGCTTTAAGCGATTAGACCGCCCACTGTGCTACCACAATGATTATAATATTTTATTTTTCATTGTTTTTAATTTGTTGGTATACAATAAAGTGTTTTGTATTGTATTGCAGTAAATAATAGGAGCAACTATGGAATACTTTGAATTCTCTACCATTTATATGAGTTAAAAAAATATATCAAAACCAAATCCATTTTTAAACCCGCACCTGTGCCATAACGGTACAAGTTGCTTGTAATGAATAAAAAATTAAAAAAGGGCGGGAATTCCTGGTTAATTAATCAGGTACCTGATATTCGACGAGTCCGTTTCGAGATAATGTCTGTACGAGATAGTGTAATTGCGGACAAATGCCTGTACATACAGGGTGTACCGAAAGTATCAAGCAGAATGTGAACCGCCTGTATATACATTTAGGGTTGTTTTTCGGGTTTTATAATCTGTACCCATACAAAGCTAGTACCGTATTACCACAGAATATATATATATATATACATACATATACAACATGTAAATTACCACAAACCTCTTGGAATATCATTCTAACTATATTGGGACCTATGTCGGTCATTACGGTAAAGTCCTTTTCTATGAGGGAGGGGAAATACTTAGGGAAGTTCCTTTCCAGGGGTGAAGGAAAGGTTGTATGGGGCTCGAACCCACTAAACCCCCATAAGTAATCCCTCGCCGAGGCGGAGCAAAATAGGGTCGCGCTAGCAGACACAATCTTGCCCGGCGGCTGTAGGTCCCGATGCTAACTGGGCCACCATAGCCATGGAGGGGTGACCTTGCTCACCAAGACCACAGACGCGTGAAGCCTACAGAGAAGGAGAGAGGCAGAGGAGGCGAGCGAACCGCCTCCTCCTCCCCCTTGTTAGTCTGCGCCGGAGCGGGCCAGATTGGTAATCGACCTCTCTGGCCCGCTTCGCGACCTCTGCGCCATCACCGCTTTAAAGAAGACCACTGGCTGACACGATCTTTTGCTGCCGAGCATGGCGTCTACCACAAGAGAAAGATCTCCGCCTATAGGAGCGCTGAAAGTGTATGCCGCTGTGGGTCTCATGTGGCACTTTACTAGAACCTATTGGAGTTTCGAAGCGAACGCGAAATTCACGTTTTTCAACTTTGTACGATTTGCTCTTGCACGTTCACGAACTATTAAAAGTTAATAATCCACCATTATTACAAATTAAAACATGGATAATCACAAGTATTGGAAAACAGTACAAAATCATCAATGACATTTTTTCACTTTGGCGCCAAAAAAAGGATGTCATTTTTCACTTTCGCGCCAAGATTCCTTTTGTCATCCACAGATAATAAATATAAAATGGCTTCGCATCAAAACCGATCGTTTACGAGACAAACAAAACAACGCGTACAACTACATAGCGTAAAGGCAAATTACTATCACCTGGATAATTCGAGACAAGTAAAACCTAAATAAGTATTTTAAAAAGTATTTCATATACCCCCGGGTACTGCTGACAAGGTGCAAGTGACGCTATCTTTGTTTCTGTACTTTAATAAATTACATGAAGTGGGCTGTATTTAGCACAATGAAGCAGGCTAAGTGCGACTCGGATTTACTTATGAAGGGTTCCATGCTAAAATCGAATATTAAAACTACAGTAATGCTAAAAACTTGTTTATGGCTCCGCAAACTATGTGCATTTAGTGTCAAATAATAAATATTTATCAATATTATTTAAAACCAGACTACTAGTCTCAGTCAAAGCTCAGAAAATGGAGCCATGGTCCAATCATAATCAAGTCAGTGATGGTAACTTTACTAAAACTTCTTTTGGGGATTTAGCACTTTCGCGCCAAAAACTCCTTTTATGACTTTTAATGCAGAGTTCACACTATGATTGCTTTGAATTTGAAGCTTAATATTACCGTACGATAGAGATTAAAAAAATATATTTTACGTCTTAGAATGACTGTTTCTCAAAGCTACCTGCTGGTACATAATTTGCGATGATTTGGCGACAGATACTGGGTGAAATATTAAATTATAAATTGTTTATTTACCAAAGAACACATATTGTAACACATTATACGTAAATATTAAATTATAATTTGTCATACATTCGGAATACACATACGTTAGAATAGTTAAGTGCACGTCCGTCTTCTAGGCAGCGGTTAGTGTGTTCGATTCCCAGGAGAACCACATTTATCCTTTCCAAGGGATATTTGTGATTCTGGCACTGGGTGTGATTTTATGTGGGATATGTAAATGCTACCGGCACCAACGATACTAATCGTCGAAACTTGAACTTAGTGTGGGACTGCGAGAGTGAATGCGTTTTTTGTAAACTGTGGTCCTCTTCCATTTAGTGTACGGTACCCTAAAAATGAAAGTGCGTATTTATTAATGGCGATCTAGTCGGGTATCATATTTATGGGCAAAAATTGTACGTGGAACTATATATTTTCATTTTATTCTGGGACCTGAGGCTGGATGCTGACTCTTTTGTAAATGGTTTGCGATTAGGGCTTACTTACCATCTAGAACGGTAAATATTCTATAAATACAATATTACTGTTCTTTAATTGTTACGTACAGCACAGCGGTTCTGCTTAACATAACATAATTTACGCAAGCAAAGCTTAAAAAATCCGACTTCATCGCTTTATCTTCGGAATAACTAAGTTATTGCGGATAATTCAAACGAAAAAATACAGTCGAATTGAGAACCTCCTCCTGTTTTGAAGTCGTTTAAAAAGTAATCGAGATTAAATCACTTCATAATATTATAAAAAACCACAGAATCAACCCCGGAAGCGGTAAAGGGAGACATTGTAGGACACGTGTCGGGCCACCCACGAGGCCCTTAGTAAGTAAGTATACCACTGTATGTAAACAAGGGATACGGGCTGATCCAAGATATCTATGAGTGGCTGCTTCCTGGTGGATGAGGAGCCAGTAAACATGGAGTAAACTGGCGTTTGTAAGGTTTGAAGAAGCTGGTATCGCGTTCGAACACAAATTCTTTCCCCACAGGACATTTGTGATTCTGATTCTGGGTGTAAAAATGTCATGTTTCGCGATCAGTCTGTTAGTGTTCGTTTCACTGTGTACCTATATATAGTACATATACACCTATGTAAGTAGCGACAGCTCAGTGGTCTGATCGATCAGACGGTTATAGATTCGAATCCTAGCACGAACTTGAGCCATAAAGAATAGATTCCCGTGAAGGTAACGTCGGTTATGCCACATCAAATTAGTGGCGGTAGGGACTTTAAATAATTTTTAAATTAAGAATCATTATTCTTAAATATCGAAATCATAAATTACCACGAAATATAGGTAAAAAAAACTCCTTTAAGTGGTCCATCTGATATACAGATGATAAATCAAAATTAATTATCTCCAATCCAAACACAGTGAACTAAGAACACGTCACCACCACCATGATCCAATTCCTCCGCCATAACTCAGTCTACCATCTGTCCTTCCCAATCTAAAAATATTCCTCACCATTCGCAGAAATCACGTGCGCATTTTTTTTTCTAAACCATAATGCGTGCAACTTGTACCCGCATATTTTTTTTCGCGCACGCGCTGTTTCAAAAGCTTCCTTGAGCCGGTGCCTTGCATCTGCCGCAAGCAGCTTTTCGGTGTTACCTGACTAAATTAAAAACATCTCCCGCCAAAACTTTTCTTTTTAAAAATGGCGTCGTCTAATTTGGCGCGGTTATGTAATTTGCAACATGATGCTGGCTGGTTGTATTTGTACCTGCTTTGCATCTGGTGCATTTCTTTTTTTTTAATACTTTAAATAGAAGACGCAGCCGTCGTTTCCTTGACTGGGATTAATTTTTGGCACACATTTTGTTATGCTTTATTGTTGGCTCACGTAGAAGTTAATGGAATGTTCTACGTTTGAATTTAAAGCTGTGATTGCATGCTTTTTGTATTATATGGTTGAGTGAAGAGGTAAATGATTCATTAGCAATGATCAGCTGCTAACTAATAGAAGTCTTCAGATTAGGACATCGTCACAGATTAACAAGTATCGGAATATATAGTATTTATACTCAAGAGTCATTTAAAACTCAAGTCAAAAACTTTTATTTGTCCAATCTGTAAACGTTACTATATGTGTGTGAATTATATATGTTAAATAATATGTATTATAGTTACTTATATGTAAATATTTATTTATTTTACGTAAGTATATTCTGATATTATTATTGGTATGTATTGTTTATGTAGTTTAAACAATGTATTACTATTATTTTTAAATCTATTTCATTCATTTTATCGCACCACCATCCCTACCTTGTCTTTTCGTTTATATTTCCATCCAAAGGTTGTCTGGAAGAGATCGCTCTTAGCGATAAGACCGCCCATTGTACCTATCTTTATAAGTTTCTATGTAAGTTGTATTTATCTTTTGGTGTCAATAAAGAGTTTTTGTATTGTATTTTATCAGATACCTACATTTCGCAAAGTGGGTCAAGGAATTGCAACCAGACCAACTAATTTGCGATACCAATGTTAAGTATATAGTTTTGCACTTATCTTTTCCTCAAAGCGTACGAATAGTTTTACTTCCAAGTTCATTATATTTACTTCAAAGGAGTGGAACTCAAAGGTGTTTGATTCCATATAGGTAGGTACAATCTTGGAGGCTTTAAGTAGAGAGTGAATAAGTATCTTTTAGGCAAGCATGCTCTATAGTAAACCCCATCGTCACTTCTGTTAGGTGACGTAGTGGTCAAATGTTTGCCTGTCCAAGGAGAAAAAAATCATGAAACGGATTTAGCTATAATCTAAACATAAGCAAAGCTTAAAAAACCGTCTTCACCGCTTATATTTGGTTTTGGTTTGATCGATTTCGATAAAATTTATATGGACCACCTCTGAAGTATAATCTACCAAACAAAAAAAATATTTTGAGAATCGGTCCAAAAATCCACATATCGGTGAAAATACATTAAAAACATACAGTCGAAAATAGAACCTCCTCCTTTTTTAATTCGGTTTAAAAACGGTCTCGCTCGTGAGTTATAGTAGGTATATAAAAAATGGGTATTTTAGCTGCATTTTTTTCTATAATACAAAATCTACACAAATCAGCTCAATAAGTAGATTTTAAAACACTTTTACAATCACAGCCCTACAATAAGTTGCAAGTCTTGTGTTGTGGGAGACGGAAAGTTCACATCATTACAACCAGATTCCAACCGAGACAAATTTCCCTTGGGAATAAAACTTGTGTTGCCACCGGGAATCGAACCCGATACTCGCTGCTTAGAAAACAGACGTGCAGCCAACTGTTAGGTCAGTTCCATATAAATTACACACAAACGACTTGTTTTTTCCTTTCAAATAAGTATGATAAAGAAATCCTTTATTACATACTTAAAGTTATTGTTAAACCACATATTAATTTAACTGCACAATTCAAAAACAGAACACAAAAGCGTACCGTTACGTAAGCCATAGACATTCTTTTTTTTTCACAGCGCATCCTGGCTTCGACAATGGTTCATAAAGATCATGAAAACGATATGATCTAACAATCAGCTGTGGACTCTGTGGTCGACTTGAGCACATTGTGGTCGAGATATTGATCGATGTTGAATCGTGGAAAAAAACGATTTTGTTTATCGGACTCAATGACATTTTATATTGGATCTTGTATTGTTGTTGAAGACGATGAGTTTGGGTCCCGCTATCGATTTCAAATATAGAAGATATATTTTTTTCTTTTTATAGTATGCAGTGCATACTATAAAAAGAAAAAAATATGTCTTGTAGAAATAAGAAAAAAATATGTTGTATAATGCATGTGCATACTATGCACATGCATTCAGACAGCCTGAACATTTTTGTAGCCAAGAAAAACAAAACATAGAGTTTTGGCGCTAAAGTGAAAAAATGGCGTTGTTGATTCTGAATTATTTTCCAAAACTAGTGATTCTTCGAGTATTAATGTATAATAATGGTGGATTATTGACAGTTAATACTTTGTGAACGTGCATGAGTGTAGGCAAATCATACAAAGTTGAAGTAAGCTCAAGTAGTCAATACCAATGGGTAGCGTTCCCTTCATGCTGGCGGTATTGCCTCTCTGAATTGCAATGCTAATACGCTGACCCAAATAAGTGCCAGCATTTTAATCACGCGTCGCCTCAACCAGCTCTGGTAGATTTAAAAAAATAGAATAAGCTTCCGGTCCCAACGTGCCTCAACACCAAACGGCTCAAATATGTAACCACTGCCGAGGTTTCCATATTTTCGCCGTTTGCGCTGCTCTGCCGAAGTTGCCGCGGCGCAGCGCCGTTCTGTGTTTCAGGAAGATGTGACGGAGATAAAGTATCGACACAAGTTGCATCCCACACTAAAGGCCGTCTCAACTTCCATGGAATTAAAGGCATGCCGTCGGGTCTTAATCTGTAACTCAGTTACAGTTTTAGGAATTTTAGTTATATCCTGCACCATTTGCTATACAAAACGTATTTGTTTTACTAAATCTAAACGCGCGTACCGCTATCATGCTTATGTCTAGTGTTAAACCTATGTACATTGGCATATATATTTGGCTTTTAAGGGTGCTTTTCCACCAGAGATGTGCTATGCTAATGCTACGTTGCTATGATATTTGAGAAGAGTACCTATTTGTCTAGCATGAAGGTCTAAAACCACCTCAACAAGACAATAAAAATTAGAGAATTAAAAATTGGTTGAATGAAAATGTTATAACCGACTTAAAAAAAGGAGAAGGTTCACAATTCGACTGTATTTTTTTTTAAAGTGTGTTACTCATGACTTCTTTCGTTGTGAGCTAATTTTGATTTTTTATTTTTTATTGAATGCTGGTGCTTTCCATATGGTCCCATTTAAATTTTATCAAGATCTGACTAGTAGTTTTTGAGTTATCCTCTATAATGCGTATTCTGTGGACTACATTGAAGATTTTAACCGACTTCAAAGTTACCTTATAACTTCTTTCGTTGTGAGCCGATTTAATGTTTTTTTTTAAACTGGTGCTTTCCATGTAATCCCATTCAAATTTGATTAAGATCTAATTAGTAGTTTTTAAGTTATCGTCAATAATGCGTGTTTAATACATTAAATCTGATCAAAGTTCCGAAGATAAAGCGGTGAAATTGGTTTTTTTTTAGCTTTGCTTGCGTATAATTTGTGAAGTCGGTAGAAAAAGACATTCAATGACTACTTTGAATATAGTTATCAGTTGTCACGTAAACTTGAGAGACAATTCCGAAGATTATGCGGTGAAGTCTGTTTTTTTTATGCTTTGTTTGCGATTAATTATGTATAGTTTAAAGCAAAATTTTCTCTTGAGTACGCTCGAAGCGTTTCGCTTCTACGTTTATCATCCGTACTGCGACGGAGTGTCTTTGTTCATCAAACGGTACAATCTGGGTGTCTTCAAGTACCTTCTAGGCAAGCATTTCCCATCTCGTCGTCACTTTCCATCAGGTGAGATAGTGGTAAAATGCTTGTCTATCCAGCATAAAAGAAAAAAATCTAATTCGTTTCGCTACATTGCACCAGTGGAAACGGTCACATAGTTTCGTAGCTTAGCTTTCGCATCCTTGCAGCATAGCATGTCTCTGGTGGAAAAGCACCCTAAGCATCAGTGAAACACTTCTTAATGAAACAAACATGTTTTATGTATAATTCAGAGAACTACATTTTCTTGTGTTAGCTCCATACACGGCTTTGTTCCATGAGATTTGATCTGATGATGTCATAAGCATGTCATGTCATGTATATGGCGAAGGATAATAAATTGAATAACTATAGACGTGTCTAAATAACTAGTTTTGAGCCGCGGCTCTGTTCGTATTAATTCACACATACAATACAATACATAACAAATACTCTTTTTTGCTCACCAAGAAAAATAAAAATTAACAATTGAAAAAAAAAATTACAATATAGCAGTACAATCGGCGGCTTTAGCGCTAAGCAGCGATCTCTTCCAGGCATCCTTAGCATAGAAAGGATGAAAAGTTTAATAAAAAGTGATCGGTGGTGCGGCAATGATCATTATTAATGTAATTAAACAAATCATATATACATATAGTTACATGCATAAATATATAAAAGATAAATACAGAATATATAAATAATATACAATACATATATAAATATATAATATAAGGCTTGTGTTTAAACACCGCCCACAAAAGTACCTATTTTACTACCAAAAAAATTCTAAATGGTTACCAAAATGGATAAATGGTCACCAAATTACGTTTCCTAAAATATTATGACATAAATCAATTTTTTCGTATTATAAATATTTTTTGTATTAATTATTAAAAAAAATTAACCTTAACCTACTGTTATCCGATTCGGTTCTGTTAGAGGAAAATTTTTTTTTAGGAAACGTAATTTGGTAACCATTTATCCATTTTGGTAACCGTTTAGAATTTTTGGTGGCCGTCTAAATTATACCCTTAATATAATGCACATACTTAAATAACCTAAAAATAAATTAATATTAGTGATGAAACATGGTAATTGACTTTATGTAAGCTGTGATAAATAATGTTTACATACAGAGTGTAGCGTATTAAATGGACAACCTTACAATCGTACATAGGTATAGGGTTATCCATATAGATAGGGGACATCATGATGGTCCAGAAACTAAAGCCTCGTAAAAGTATCACAGTTTTCGAGATAATCGTCATTATTAGAAACTAGTTGAGGCCGCGGCTTCGCCCGCTGATGATGATGATGATTGAAGTATGTCCTAATGCCTATGTCCTAATCCAGAGTACAAGCTACCTACATTCCAAATTTCATTAAAAATCGGTTAAGTAGTTACGGAGATACGTGGTAACAAACATTCACACACACACTCAAACTTTCGCATTTATAATATTATAAGCCTAGTAAAAATCTCGCAGTTTTTGAGATAATCGTCATTATTAGAAATTGTAAAAAACAACACCCTTTGCCACTCTTTCGGTGTTAAAATTGCAAATTAAGGAATTTACGTAATCTGGTTTTTGTTTAGTAAGTATTGGGTAAGTGTGCATGCAAATGAAAACTACTATTTCTGTGAACCCTGTTTGACTTTTTAAATAATAATAAAACACAAGCAAAGCTTTAAAAAAATCGACTTTACCGCTTTATCTCGGAACTTTGATCAGATTAGTCGATTTTTACATTTGAATTAAACACGTATTATTGACGATAACTCAAAAACTACTGATTAGATCTTGATCAAATTTATATAGGAAAGCAACAGCTTTCAAACAAATTTTTTTTTTTGTTTTTTTTTTAAACAATTCAAAATCGGTTTACGTGGAATAAGTTATGAGGTAACACACAAAAAAAAGAAAACACAGTGGAATTGATTGATAAAATCAATAAAAAACCAAATATAAGCGGTGCAGTCGGTTTTTTAAGCTATGCTTGCGTTTAAATTATGTAACTAATAAGTAACCTCATATACAGAGTTATTGTGTTTCTATGAAGCAGTCAATCAGATTGCAATTTTATTTGTCTATGTAGGTAATATTTTATTGCCCAACATGGAGTCGGTAACTACATAATTAGCTTCGTTGCCTCACTCGACATAGATCAGATAACTTTATTATTATAATAATGAGAATGCATGTTCAACATACTTAGAACAAAGTACTCCTAGTCTGTTCCTAGTAATAATTTACATATCTGTGTCCGGGCGCCAAGAGAATATAACTACGAACTACCATATGGGAGTATGGAACATTATTAAGCTTTTTATTGACAAATCGACCCCTTTACCATGACCTGAGACAAGCTGTTAAACGTCATCCATTTATAGTTGACATCCAGTTCGCTCGAAGCGATTCGCTTTTACGTTTATCATCCGTATGGAGTGGAACTCATTGCCTGCGCCTTTGTTTCCCGAACGGTACAATCTGAGATTTTAGTGTAAATAGATGTCTTCATGGAAATCATGTTACATTTTTGGCTGCATCTTCACTTTCAGGCATCAGGTGAGATAGAGGTCAAATGCTTGCCTATCCAGCATTCAAAACCTACCTCATACCGCGCTGCCGTTTTGTATACTGCCGTCATAAGGAAAAAAGACGTAACTGCATTAATGTCACAATTTAGTTACATACATCATCGGAATCAGGTAAAATAGACGCATTTACTTATATATTTAAATTTTAAAATATTCAAGGGCAACCTAATAAATCTCACTTTTAATTAAGACGCATCTGCTTCAAGTCATAACATATACCATAGATAAATACGATATACCACAAACCGTAGGTTTGTTTCCTATCTCGATGGATATACCCAAGGACATATACTAAATAGTAAAGACATTTCTGATGCTATAACTAAATTTTGTCAAAAATGACAGTTTCGTCTGTTTTCCTTGTGATGGCAAAAAGTCTATTTTCCTTATTACGCGCCAGCCGCGCGCCCTGTTCGCGCGTTTCGGGCGCTTTGTATATCAAGTCCCTAACACTCGAAAAATCACTATATCCTCCATTTCGCTCAAAGCGTTTCGCTTCTACGTTTATCATCCGTACTGCGAAGGAGTGGAACTCATTGCCCTCGTCGTTTTTAAAATAAATTCACAAATTTTGATCGACAACGCCATTTTCCATTTTCGCGGCAAAACTCACTTTTATTATTCAGACGAATACATACGTTTCAAAGGTCCTGACTCCCGTATTAACAATGAAAATCAATAGGTATATATTACAAAGAAAGATCTTTAACCCCGCTGCTTACTCATTTATTGTAATGCAAATATTTCATTCCGTTATACGCAAATAAGAAATTCACTTTATATCTCACAATGGCTTGCAACCTCTGTCAAACTATCACCAACATCTCTAAACCTTCACAACTACCTACCATGCGAAATTGAATTCTAACATATTGAAATAAGGAGGGTAGTTTTAGATTTAAGTGTTGCAGTTAGGCTGGTATTGGATTTAATGGGACTTTAATAGAGTGAACTAAGATCGTCCTTGCTTTGTCCCATTGTTCCCAAAGATTGCATTTTGCTCATTCTTTAGAACTTGTACTCTTTACATTTTTTTTCTATGTCGTGTCACCTGGATAGTATTTTTTTAGGATATAAAAGGTTCATCATCATTTCCCTGAGTTCAGGCGACTGGAACCGCATTTAAGCTAAGATCGAGGTAACAGTCGCCTGATCCGTTTATGTTTACATGTTTGTTCAGTTATCTGGGACCGCATAGAAAGGTGGGACAGAGGTCCCATTCGCGTCATGCTTAGACGCGATTTTAACTTTAGAATATCTAGGGAAACATCTTAAATATGTCAAATATTATATTACAGTTTTTTTTTATTTTTATATATTTATTTATAGTAGTAGGATGAAACATAAAATATGTAATTATTTTATGTATCATCCTACTAATATTATAAATCCTAAAGTTTTTGTGTAAGTGTGCAAGTATGTTTGTTCCCTCTGCACGCTTTAACGGCTGAACGGAT
Source organism: Lomographa bimaculata (assembly GCA_948107665.1). Taxonomy (NCBI): domain Eukaryota; kingdom Metazoa; phylum Arthropoda; class Insecta; order Lepidoptera; family Geometridae; genus Lomographa; species Lomographa bimaculata. The sequence goes on along the minus strand of OX403604.1, from coordinate 5,431,014 downwards.
TTGGATGAAATTTTGAATGTACATAGATTATACCTAAGATTAACATAAAAGCTACTTTTTAACTTGATAATAGTGGGCGAAGCCACGAGGTACGGCTATTATTCAATATGTGTTTAATAAAATATGACAAATATAATTTAATAAATTTTAACAAAACCGCAACTCTACCAAATTTAATTAATATCTATATTTGATTTCATATTTTGTTGATTGAGCAGGGTCCTAGTGAAGAGATTTGAGAATTAGACGTTTTGAGAATTGGATAATTTGAGAATGGGACTTTCTAAGAAAGGGACATACAGCGAATGGGACGTTTAAGAACGGAACGTTCTGCGAATCGGATGTGTTGCGACTGCGTGACCATTAGCTAATAGGACGTTCAGCGACTAAACAAGTTTTCGACACAATAAAAGCTTACGAGACCTCAAAAAAAAGAAATATTTTAAATAATATCTTCACGTGTTTATAATTTCATAAGTCTTTGTATTGAATAAAGCATAGAAGTAAAATAGTTCCATTCACATTTGCATTAGTTCTTTGAACCGTAAAATTTCGATTTAGGCGCATATCCTCTAAGGATAATGTACACGTGCATATATATTTATATATCAACGAATATCTATCACACAAAGGAGATCTTTACTTAGGTCACTTATAAGAAACTTCTATACATTAACTAAGCCAGACGAAACTGCACCCAATTTAGATAACATTACATATTGAAATGCAATGGATCTTTTTGTTGACAGAATCAGCTGATCTCCAAGGTCTTAGCACACGTGTTCGGGTCAAATTCGCAATTTTTTTATTGAAAAAAACCTTTCCTTTGCACAAACAGCGTGGGAAAGACTTACCACGTGCGTCGATGTTTTTTTTAATTCCTACCTGAGATTTGCAAAAAGTTTCTTTGAAATTAGAGTACGGAGCCTTCCGCCCGGTACCAGTCTACTTTAGCAATACGTACTTTAGTCCTCTGTCACAATGAAAACGCTTCAAGATTGTATAGTTCTATGATAAACTCAAACGAAATTGAATTGTGAAAGAGTTTTGCGCGTGAACTCAAGAGCAAACTATCCTGGATAAAAATAAGTTTTACGTTTATGTATTAAGCAAAATTGAATGACGAATAGGCAAAATCTTGGCAAAATATTAATATTGACAGTTGATGACGGATTTTATTGGCATCTAGTGGTGACATTTTTATAGAAATATTAATTTTGGGCTCTTTGATATAGTCGCTATTGTGAATAAAAAAATTAATAAAAATAAATATTCATGAACCAGACATGAAAAATGGGCTAATTAATGAATGGCTGCATTTTGGGCACTTCGCCAATTTACGGCGATCTATTAGATTTAGTTTTGTACATATTTATTGTAATTATAATTATTGTATATATATTTTTGATTAGCAGCATTTAAAAAAAATTGCAGCGTTCATAGTCACAGGGAGATTAGATAGACAAACTTTGTTTTTCTGGTTAGGCAAGCATTTACCACTATCTCACCTGATGGAAAGTGACGATGCGGTCGAACTTTTTACATAAGAAGTAAAATAAAAAAAAAACAAAAGATAAGATCAGGGTGAACCTGAAATAATTATGTATTTAATCCAACCTTTTTTTTGGTAAACGACGTTTTCTAAAAATGAAACCTAGCTAGATCGATTTATCGCCCCCGAAACCCCTGCATACTACATTTCATGAAAATCGTTGGAGCCGTATCCGAGACTCCGATTATATATATATACATATATACAATAATTGCTCGTTTAAAGGTATTAGATAGAGATTACGAACGATTGTCAAAGAACTAATTATATTTTTTTTATTTTAATGCCAATTGTCTATCTATTTCCTAAAACAAAACTAAAAAAAACAATTCAGAGACTCAATGCCGCCAGCATGATGAGAACGCTACCCACTGGTAGTGGGCTTGAGAACTTGAGTTATCTATAAGCTCGATGACTTGTAGGTCGTACTACAACGTAACGTAGGTCTTTGCTGGATATTTGTTATTTATTTACATGTTAATTGTTAGAAGGCCTTAGTCACTTTCCAACAGTTTCCCAAATCGCCCCTCCATATTATAGTTATAGATGTATATAATGTTAGTTTAGTTTTAGGAAATGTAGGCAATTGGCCCGTAGATAGCGGATTGTCAAAAAACCAAAAAGAAATGCATCTACAAATACAACTTCCCACTACAGTCATTTCAACACAATGACTAAAAAATTGTTACACCAATTTCGAGTCTCGCGAGTGCTATTTATATTTGCAAATCAATATAGTATGTTATAACGTTATATTTAAGGCGCATGTATACGTTAATGCGTGCATGCACCTTAAGTAGTAAAAATCCTACTAATATTATCTATCCGAAAGTTTGTATGTAAGTATGTTTGTACCTTCTTCACGCTTTAACGGCTCAAAGGATTTGGATGAAATTTGGAATGTACATAGATTAACCCATAGGCTTTTTAACTTGATAATAGCAGGGGAAACCGCGGGGCACGGCTAGTAACCCATAAAGGAGTATATTGTGTAAATTACATCGTGGCGGTTACGGAAGGTCACACGTGGCAATCTTTGACTTTTATACGGTTTGATTCAAATTTCGTGAAAAAGCGCCTCAAAAAAATAAGCTGAAGAAATCATTCGTCTAGTAAATATGCGTATATAAAATAACTTTCACAGTGTTTTGATATATAATTGAAACTTAAGCAAAGCTTAAAAAACCCGATCTCTTATATTTCGTATTTCTGTTTTGGCTTGACCGACTTCAATAAAAACTTTATGGGACCACCTCTACTCTAAAGCATAACAAAACATATCTGGTTTTATTATGAATGCAGACTAAAACGGATACAAAAACAGCGTTTTAGATAAAATTCTGATATCGCCTTAATAGTCATGGAAATTAAAAATCACACCAAGTGCCGTGACGAATCTTTCACGACAAAGTTGTTGCAATTGAAATCATGATTCTGGTGTTCCGTACCTTTGTATCACTAGTGCCATTCGATATTACCATTGTTTTTTTTTTGTTCAAGATAGGCAAACTTTTTACCACTATCTCACCTGTGGTAAGCGACGATCGAGCCAACTTGCCTAGAAGATACCTATTCACTCGCGACTTGAACACTCCCATATTGTACTCATCAGGAAACACCGACTCAGGTAAGGAGTTCCATTCCTTTGCGGTTCGCACAATGAATGTGGAATAAAACGCTTAGTGCGCATTTGCGGAATGTCAATCATATAGCGGTGTCTCTTAGCAGTTTGTCTGCTTGTCTGATGATAGAACGGGGCTGGAGGATCGTGCAGTTCCTTAGCACACTCTCCGAAATGTATCCGATAAAAAACCGAGAGACTAGCTACCATGCGGCGATGACCCAAACTCAAACAAACTCAAACTCAAACATTTATTGTCAGAATGTAGGTAATACAGAAGGTGTAGTGGAAGATTCAGTGATCCTTACAAACTACCCTGTTTAAGGGTGTACAAATATTAATTACCGTCCATGTATACATTAATTTAATTAGCGTCATCGTTAGTAATAAAGTGAATGTCAATAAATAAATAATTATTAAAATTAGTAAATGAAATAATTGTCAGATTTGGTAAAATTATAACTGGTAAGTAAATATAAATGTCAATATTATAATTTTATTATTTATTTTTGACTATTATTTTTATTATTGACATTCTTTTTATTATTGAAGCTCTGAAGCTTTGAATTAGTCAGCTGCTCGCTACCAATGAGTCTCCTGGCTTAATGCTCAATGGTGTCAATACGTACTAGTGAAACTAGTACCATTAATGGTACTAGAGATACTACTTACCTTTATATCACTAACACAACTGCTCGTTGGCTTAGTCGGGTGGCGTTCGCCTTCTAAGCAGGGGGATTATTAGTTTTCTCCCCAAGGAAAATTTGTGTCCCTGGTTCTGGTCGTGAATGTGTATGTGATGTGATTTTTTCCGGCACCCACAACACAAGTCATCGAACTTGTGGGGCTGTGAGCGTGAAAGCGTTTATGTATGTTATGTTTATGTTACTAGAACCTTTACAGCGAAATACTGATGCCTGCTCTTCTTTCACAGGAATAAGTCAATATTATACAAAAAAAGAAAAAAACTCTATCAGTATAATATTATGGTTGACATAGATAGATAGATAAATTCTTTATTTGAATACCAAAAATGAACACTTATAAAGAAATCTTAAATTTAACATAGGAGCACAAAGGGCGGTCTTATCGCTCAAAGCGATTTCTTCCAGACAACCAAAGTCATACCTCCAGTTCCACCAGAATAGGTAAATATCTTCTAGGCAAGAATGCTACATCTTCGACCGCATCATCACTTTCCATCAGGTGAGATTGTGATCAAATACTTGCCTATCGGGCATAAAAAAATCTTACCTCATGGTAAGTGACGGTTCGTTCGACAATGGTAAACACGTACTTTACGGGTACTCCTCTTCTACTTATATCCGGAACCCCTAAAATTCCTAACAGTCGCGTGCCTCCTAACGAACAGGCAAACGTATATGTAGTTAAAAATATAACGTTACACGTAACGAAGCGTGAATAAGTGTTTTCTATCACGCCACGGAACTGAGCTGATACCTCACAATCGATTAGCTTATTACCATATTAATTAAAGTATTTATTATCTATATAAGTGGATAGCTTTGTCTGTCTGTAATTTTTACACGTTTCATGTATGTTTTTAGCTTCACTTGTATGTATGTTTGTAAACGACTCCTTTCGACTTGATTTTGACCCACTACGGTATTCCGGCAGTTATCCTTGAGAGCCTGCGTATTCCAGGTCTAGTGTGTTTACCAGCTTCGATCACATCGTCACTTACCATCAGGTGAGATAGTGGTCAAACACTAGCCTGTCTCAAATAAAAAAAAAAAAAAAACTTCAAACCAACAGATTTCATTTAAACTTCGTAGACTTATCGAGGACCGATGATGATACAAAAATATATATTTTTGTTTTTATTTATAAGAAAGTGCTCGACCGATTTTTATGAAATTTTGTGTGCATATCGGGTAGGGCTGAGAATCGGTCAACATCTATTTTTCTTACCCCTAAATGTTTAGGGTGGTCCAACACAAAATTTTATTTTTTGGTAATTTTTTTTATTATCCAGCATTAAAAAACACATACAACCCTTAATTTTCATCCTTCTACGATAAACCCCTATTTTAAATTGAACTAAAAATATATTTCCTAGAAATAATGTATATGGCAAAACAACGTTTTCCGGGTCTGCTAGTATTTATATATCAAAGAAAGTTGGGTTTGTTACAACATTTAAAAGATGAGAACGGATGGACCGATTTTAATGTTTGAACTGCCCGTTGACTAAGTTGGGTTAGCATTCGCCTTCTAAGTAGGGGTATTGGGTTCGATTCCCGACGGAAACACAAGCTTTCTCCTCAAGGAAAACTTGTGTTTCTGGTTCTAGTTGTGATTGTGTGTGTGATGTGAATGTTTCCGGCACCCACGACACAAGTCATAGAACTTAGTGTGGGGCTGTGAGTGTGAAGTGTTTATGTTATGTTATGTAATGATCTTTGATTTGTTGGATTATCTCCGCCTCGAATAGCAGAATAACTATTAAAATATTGGAAAAATTACAAAAACAAAACCTTTTCTCTTACATTTTGTAACGGTATGGGGCATTTGATGATATTTCAATAATTAATGCGGGTAAATATATAGATAGATAGATATATAGATAGACAAATATACTCTTTATTGAACACCTTAAATACAAATTAAATACATATAGTACAATGAATAACAGTACATTTTATAAAAGGATAAAAATAGGCGATCTTATCACTGAAAGCTGAAAAATCGATCTCTTCCAGACAACCTTTGGATGGATAGGAATAACGAAAAGTAATAGGACGTCGAAGTTCTACCTTCATAAAAAGTTTCATTCAGTGCTTACGAAAGTAATATATTATATAAATATTTATGTATCAATTAAATTTACATATACATAGGTATATAGCACTAGATATAAACTACTAGCCATGCCCCGCGCCTTCGCCCGCTATCATCAAGTTAAAAAGTAGCCTATGTGTTAATCCTAGGTATAATCTATGTACATTAAAATTTTCATCCAAATCCGTTCAGCCGTTAAAGCGTGAAGAGGGAACAAACATATTTACACACTTACACACAAACTTTGGGATTTATAATATTAGTAGGATAACTATATATTTACTTGTCTGGAAGATATGAGCGCAGCCACATACTCAAACTAGTGAACGTTTTCCATAGATTACAACCATTATTTTAGTCACAGTTTTAGTAAATCCGTTCATAATTAAGACATAAATTCCTTACTTAATGGAGGTAAAGCATAGCTGTTGAAATTGTATGACGTCTTTGATGAATGGTCTGACTATGACCATAAACGAAGAGTTGAGAAGAATAATTAACTTCTAAAGCTGAGAGGTGGTAGAGCATTTTGTGAGTTGCTCGCCTGGCTTGCTACCAAAGTAGCTTACCACCATCAAGTTGAAAGTCTGCCGCCAAGCCAAATACGGCGTTCCGGCAGTTATCTTTGAGAGTCTGCGTATTCCAGGTCTAGTGTGTTTACCAGCTTCGATCACATCGTCACTAACCATCAAGTGAGATAGTGGTCAGTAAGCGTCCTTACCGATTGTGAGAAAAGGAGGTACTCAATTCGACTGTTTTTTTTGCATTGCAATTTTAATTATACTTCAGAGTTGGTTCAGTGGTAGAATTTTATCGAAATCGATACTCAATCAGTTTTATTTTGACTCCAGTTTTTTTAAGCTTTGCTTGCGTTTAGTTATTGAATTGAACCTTCTTATTGCAGGGCTTTGAAATTCTGTTCCGCAACCTTTTTGTGTGACGAAAAGTGGTGGGGGTAAACACTGTGAAGAATAATTAAAAGCCTTACAGGGTTTTGCCGCGAAAGTGAAAAAATGGCGTTGTTGATTTTGTATAATTTTCCAAAACCTGTGATTCTTCGAGTGTTAATGTGTTATAACCGTTAATACTCAGTAAACGTGCATAAGTGTAGGCAAATGATACAAAGTTGAAAAACGTGATTTTCGCCTTCGCACCAAAACTTCAATTGAAAGTTGTAGTAAAGTTTCTACCTCTTTACTAGGGCATGACTTGACTATGACTGGACCTTGACTCTTTTACTTGACTTAGACTGTGAGTTGTGACTAGGACTTTAAATATGTAATACAGTTGAAATATTATTATTACTTGACACTGGCTAAATGCACAAGATTGCGAAGACGAAATTAAAAGAAAAAAAAACCTTACTGAGCTAATATAAAAAAATATACTTAGATCTGAGATAATCAGACATAATAGAGATAATCAGTCATTACATCGTATATATTATATTATACGACATCATACGTATTTTTCAGTGATTTCCTTATCCTCCCTTTCAAAAAGTAACTTCTGTACAGTCAACCAACAACAGTTCTTACAATACATCTACAAATCCCTCAGGCTTATTTGCCAAGCATGTAACGTACTTCTTTGCCAACTGTACAAAACAACAATAGGTAGGTTCTTCCAACACATAAAAGCCTTTGTGAACACAACCTTCATAGTTTCTTCAGTTTTTCTAAACACTGCTCGTAGATCATAACGTCTTATCTAAAAAGAGACAGATATAGTATTTAAGTGAAGTTAAAAAGAGATGCAACACAGGATCGATTTAACTGATGCAGCTGCCACTCAGGTAGTTCCTCCATGGGAATCTAAGATATATTGATTTTTTTAAACGCTTTTTCTTTGGGAATTATTGATATTCAGAAGTTTGGAATCGATTGACAGCTGCTTCTGAAGGGTTTTTGGATGAGATAGCATCATTAGCAGTAAAATATTGATGCAGTAGTAGTTTAAACAGTGGTGCCGATTCTGTTGTCCAGAATTAGACTAAACTAGCCTAAAATTAGTTTTAGTCCTGCTTAAGTCCAAAACCTATTCAGAAAATGCAATTTAGACTAAAATTAAATTTGACAGGACTAAGTTAGTTTAGTTACTCTATTTAGTGAAAATGACCAAATTCTTATTCTGATGTACATGTTCTACGTCAAATTAAGACTAAAAATAAAAATTTTAAACTCAAATTAGTCTGTATGAAAAGGATCTGGATTATTTTTAATGTGATCTTATACTTGAAATAATAACACGTGCAATTAATGAAGCAAATACTGACCTACAAAGTCTATAATGGAGGAATATGTGATTGCGGCTCTTGTGAATACAATTCAATTTGTTTGCTGTCAAATTCAATTTTAGTCCTGTCATTTCAACTTTTAAATTAAGTTCAACGTAAAATCAGAATAGCGTTTAGGTATTCTTTGACTAAAATTAGTTCATTTTTAGTTTAGTTTAGGTTAGTTCGGTGCTTAAAATTAGTTTATTTTTAGTTTAGTTTAGGTTAGTTCGGTGCTCAACAGAATTAGCACCAATATCTAACTAAACGAAATGTATGTATCTACCTGTAGGGTATTTAGTAAAATACAAGAAACCTCTTGTGACATTATCCCAACCATTTGAGACCAACGCCTTTCGTGGTACGGCTAAGGCAAATTCTGTTATATAATATACTAACCGTACCCCGCGGCGCGGCTTCACCCGCTATTATCAAGTTAAAAAGTAGCCTATGTGTTAATCCTAGGTATAATCTATGCACATTCCAAATTTCATCCAAATCTGTTCAGCCGTCAAAGAGTGAAGAGGGAACAAACATACTTACACACAAACTTTCGGATTTATAATATTAGTAGGATAGGATTTTCAAATAAATTTAAAAAAAAATGTTTATCTTCTCTTCTAAGTCTGAGGTGTCAAGTGTCAACTGATGTTTTCTATCGTTTGCATTGCGGAGTGTGCGCAGGACTCCCATTAGCCCGTTTCATCATCTAACAACAAGAGCAACAGTCAAACGTCATCCATTCATGATTGACATACCTACAGCTCGCTGAAGCGTTCCGCTTCTACGTTTATCATTCGTACTGCGAGGGAGTGGAACTCATTGCCTGCGTCTTTGTTTCCTGAGCGGTATAATCTGGCAGTCTTCAAATCAAGAGTGAATAGGTATCTTCTAGGCAGGCATGCTACATCTTCGGCCGCATCATCGCTTTCCATCAGGTAAGATAGTGATCAAATACTTGCCCATCAATCATAAAAAGTATAGAATACATCATATATATTTTTTACGGAAAATATAGCATTCAGTGCAAAGTCATTGAACTTAATGAGCTAGGTTAGAAGGTTAGGTTAGGTTAGAAGAAGAATCAGCGTATGAGAGGTTTTCTGCATTTTATAAATAAATAATCCTGTATAAATGCTAAAAAATTATAATAATCGGAGATGGTTACTGGAGCTTTGTTATACATAATTAAATATCTCGTTAATTATGATTATTATTAATATATTTATTTTAACACTCAGGTTCATGCCCGGTCCTTTTTTAGGCATTAGCGGAGCCGTAACCAACGCTAAGAGGCCGTTTGCGTGGTCACTTTGTAGAATACCGTCAGGAGTGTCTAATGTTATTATTATTATACTAGCCGTGCCCCGCGGCTTCGCCCGCTATTATCAAGTTAAAAAGTAGCCTATGTGTTAATCCTAGGTATAATCTATGTACATTCCAAATTTCATCCAAATCCGTTCAGCCGTTAAAGTGTGAAGAGGGAACAAACATACTTACGCACTTACACACAAACTTTCGGATTTATAATATTAGTAGGAATAGTAAGATATAACATATTATATGAAAGGTGATAAATATACACAAATACAACATCACTTGAAAATGATGTAGTCACGAATAATCCACTAATTTGATTGCAGAAGATACCTCTCACACCATTTTACACTTAGCTAATTGATTGGTCATTCAATTGAATTCAATGATTAACAATCTATAACAATCTTCAATAACAATGATTAATCTAAAGAAAGTAGAAAACAGAACAATAACACTTTCTAAGAAATTACGTTCAATCATCAATCCAAGTATTCTATTGCTGAGATTGTCGCGAATCAAAAATAATAAATGGACTTGAAAAGATACTAGTCTTTTGTGCGGAAGTTGGAAGAATTCGTTCGACCAATCACAGCCGACCATCTGCTTTGGCGCGTGCGACGGTGTTTGATCGATCGAAGTTTGGCGCTTTATGTTAGTGTGCGTGCGTCTTAGACCATTTTTTTTTATCTATACCTTTGTGAGCTCCTTGGAAGATTTGGCAGATGGCACGTGCTCTGCTTTTTCTTTTGGTACATCTGTCGATCTCAAACCTTTTTTGTTCTGATTTTTTTTAAATCTACCGATTTTTTGGGTACGACATGTGTCACTTAGATGCAAATATGAAAAAGGTTCTAATTTACAGCACATGGTGTTTGAAAAACTAAATCGTTCTGTACAAGTGCTTTGTGGCATTTGCCATCTGTCTGCACCTTACTGTGGGCGAGGAGTTGATCTGAGATGAAGCCTTAGGATTTTGATCTTGATGCTTATGTTATTTTGATAGTATCTGCATCACCGGTTGTTTGTAATACTGGCAGTCAAAGAGGACAAAACTGGTCTGTTAAAAACCGGTCGATGGGTATCGAGTAAGTTCTATCAGGTGGTGTCAATAGAGACCGGAGTCAATAGAGACAGTCAAATCAAGGAAACCCTGGCGCTGTTCCAGGATCCCTCTATTTGACTTTCTGTCATTTAGATTAATTATCAATTTGAATGAGGAACCGACTATAGAGACAGAGTGAGAGTATCATCAGTAGCAGTGATGATAGTCACAAATTAGCAGTGACAGTCAATATAACATCTTTGCTACCTATGTATCATCTTCCTATTATGAAGCTGTTTCTTAATTTGTCCACTGACAATATATATTATATTTAATGAGTGATATTTTGACCTCATGTGCCTTGCTAGCATGGACTGGACTATCGTTGTATGTAATTGTTATATTTTAGGAAGATATTAATAGAAAAACAGTTTACTGCTCATAGTTTTTACAATGGGCTTCGTGCAGTTGACAGCCATCATTATCAGTAAGCCTAAGCAGCTTTATGTTAGTTTGTGCAATCCTAAATGACACTTATCTATTTGGAGCTGGTTGGCTGAAATGTTCACAAAATAATAGTTTTATTAAAATGTTGGTGGGATATCCTTATAACAAATAATTAAAGCATAAAAAAAACCGACTTCATCGCTTGACCTTGATCAGATTTAATGTAATAAACACGCATTATTGACGATAACTCAAAACTAGTAATCAGATCTTGATCAAATTTAAATAGGACCATGTGGAAAGACTGGTGCTTTCAAATAAAAAAATAACGAATGAAGATATGAAGTAACTTTTGAAGTCAGTTAAAAACATCATCAATATAGTCCACAGAATACGCATTATTCAGGATAACTCAAAAACTACTAAACAGATCTTGACCAAATTTAAATGGGACCAATGGAAAAGCACAAGCTTTCAAACAAAAAAATCATCAAAATCGGTTCACGTGGAAAGAAGATATTATTTATATTATTATATATATATAATATTATATATATTGTGGTCAAACGCTTGCCAATAGTATACAAAAAAAAATGAGGTAACACACATAAAAAAAAACAAAAAACACAGTCAAATTGAGTACCTCCTCCTTTCTTGTGAAGTCGTTAGGAAATAGTTACCATTTGGCGACGTTCATGGTAGATACGTCGTTCTACCACAGCGTATAAAAATAAAAAGTTCCGAATTGTAAAACCAATTCTTAATTCGAAAAATATCTAAAAAAAAAATTGAAGTGAATATCTCCAAAACACCATTCATTAAGAATTCAGCCCACAGTTAGCAGATCTCACTTCCCCCACATGCCTCCAACCTGCATGCTCGCATCCTGCAGGCGGTTCCGTTTCCGGAAGAGCAATTGGCGCGTTTTTGCTCTGCTTTGTGCGACTTCCGGCGCTCAGGTAGGATGAAGGTGCAGGCTGACCTTGGTGTACGATTTCGGGGGGACACGGATTTGCGGAAGTCTGGATGAGGGGTGTAGCGATGAGATCAGGTACGATTAGATTTTAACCTGTTTTCGTCTTTGGAAAAAAAAAATTAGTGAAATTACAGGGTTTAAAGAGATTTAACATCTAATATGGAGTTTTGCCGCGAAAGTGAAAAAATGGCGTTGTTGATTTTGTAAAATTTTCCAAAACCTGTGATTCTTCGAGTGTTAATGTGTAATAATGGTGGATTATTAACCGTTAATACTTAGTGAACGTGCATAAGTGTAGGCAAATCATACAAAGTTGAAAAACGTTACTTTCACCTTTGCTCCAAAACTCCAATAGAAGTTCTAGTAAAGTATCTACCACTTTACTAGGGCATGACTTGACTACGACTGGACCTTGACTCTTTTACTTGACTTTGACTGTGACTTGTGACTAGGACCTATAATATGAAATACACTTGAAATATATTATCACTTGACACTGGCTAAATGCATAAGATTGCGAAGCCAAAACTAAGGAAAAAAAAAAAAACATCTAATATCTTAGAGTGACGAGCGCGGTTCTATGCCGCGCTTGATTTTGACTTACATCATAGCTCTGGGTAGCGCTGAACTGTTGCCTGCGTGTATGTTTCAAGAACTGTACAATCTGTATTACAAGTCTAGAGTGAATAGGTATCTTCTAGGCAAGCATGTTACATCTTGGGCCGTTTCTTCACTCCATCAGGTGAGATAGTGGTCAAATGATTGACTATCTATCATAAAAAAACTGTAATGGGCAAGCGTGACGCTTACCATCAGGGGAGCGACTTGTAAGTCTAGTCACTAAATAAAATTTAAATAAATACGAGAAAGCTCCAAGCTAAAACAACGATATTTCGCAATGATATCTATCAGTCGATAACATCCTACTATCCTACTAATATTATAAATCCGAAAGTTTGTGTGTAAGTATGTTTGTTCCCTCTTCACGCTTTAACGGCTGAACGGATTTGGATGAAATTTGGAATGTACATAGATTATACCTAGGATTAACACATAGGCTACTTTTTAACTTGATAATAGCGGGCGAAGCCGCGGGGCACGGCTAGTAATATTATAAATCCGAAAGTTTGTGTGTAAGTATGTTTGTTCCCTCTTCACGCTTTAACGGACGAACGGATTTGGATGAAATTTGGAATGTACATAGATTATACCTAGGATTAACACATAGGCTACTTTTTAACTTGATAATAGCGGGCGACGGCTAGTACACTATATATGTGTAACTTTACTATATATTATCTATAACACTATATGTCTATAACACTATATGTCTAGCTTACCTACTTTTTCACAATATGACGTCTGGTGTTTTCCATATTGAATTTTGATTCCTGTCATGTTCACAGTGACACTCGCAAAATTTAGACAAATCGATTGACATACGAATTATCAAATTCGGTCCACGCGTTTGGTCTCTAGAACGCCACAAAGGTACAAACATTTGTTCCCCAAAGGGAATTTGTGTTTCTTGTTTTGCTTATAATTGTGTCTGTGTGATGTATGTTATTGTCCAGCACCTGCGATAAAAGTCTTCGAACCTAGTGCGGATTCGTAAAAGTGAATTTGTTTTATTTTTAACTAGCACATCCCCGCGGCTTTGCTCGCTTTAAAATGTACCTATCCTTTATGTTATCCCAGGTTACTATCTACCTACATTCCAAATTTCAGCCAAATATTTTCAGCCGTTACAGCGTAAAGTGAAACCTTACATACCTACAAACAAACTTTCGCATTTATAATATAATTGTGATTATTTTAATTTACTTTGCAGTCAGAAAAACCTCTATGCGTAATCAATTACCGTATTATAAAAATAGTGATGTGACAATGTTCGAGTATTTAACCAAAGAACTAAAAAAAGCGTTTCGATGGCCAGTACTTTACATTACATTCCAATTTTAAAAATAGAATGTGATCGTCCGCGAATGACAGCCGGTGGCTGCGCACGCGACGGCTGCCATATATGGTCGGGATTGCCATATGTAGAGTTAAATATTCGACACCTAATTTTGACCGACCTTCACTTATTGATGGCAATTATTGTATGGACCTTATGTGAAGCTGTGAACAATTAACTCGAAAGTTGTATGAGTAGCGAGATATTAATATTTCAATAATCCAATCAATTACATTTTATTTTTAGACTGGTAACCGGCATGCGTTCAACGCCACGTTTATAGAAAGTGTTTAACCTCTTTTACGTTTATGGTCTCCTAGTACCTACTTTAATAACATAATTAAAACTTTTTGGATATTGATTATACAAAAATACTAACATTTCGATTTAAAAAATAAAATATACAAAGAAAATCATTAAAATCGGCCGAGCCGTTTTGAAGGAGTTCCACCACAAACACTGTGACAAGAGATTTTTATGTATTTGATATAATTATTCTTGATTTTTACGTTAAGTAATTAATTACTATAATGTAGATAGATAGATAACGCTTTCTTGTCACACCTTACATAAATCACTTACAATAATTTAAATAAAAACTTAAATTAAAGTGTACAATCGGCGGTTTTGTCGCTAAAAGCGATCTTTTCCAGACAACTTTTGGATGGAGAAGATTTTATGATTAAGATATTATGTACTTTAGCTAATAGGTGTATACTGCTTAATCTGTCTCGTTTGCATTCATATTTTTTTACATCTGCACAATTGTTACATAAAGCGCTCAGGATACTTTTAAATGTCTCTGTTCTAACTAATGGCATTATTTCTAAAAGTACTTGAAAACTAAAATCACTTTTTTTCAAGTTTTTTGATTTTCTTACTTCACGAACTATTTGCGATACTATTAATCAACCATTTATACACATTAACACTTGATGAATCAAAAGTTTTAGAAAACATTACAAGATTGACAACGCAATTGTAATTACTCTCATGGTAAAACCCCACTTGTGTCGTTAATCGATCAGTAAATCAATGATGAGCAACAACCCTAATACTTAAAATAAAGTAAAACGTTTGATAAACCTTCTTTTATAGAACAGTGAATAGACATCCCTACACCAAACCATGATTGATACTTCAACGTCATTCCAAAATTAAATATTTAAATCATCGTGTTCCAATTAAAAAGAAAACGGAGCATCGGAAGCACAGGTGATTGTTTTTCTCTACTCGTCGCGTCGCGTCGGTGGCCAGTTTGAACGCATAATCAAAACAAAAGTAGTTCTTAACACTTTTAAAATAAGATCGTTGTATAACACTGATTTCACGTTGTTTTTCTTCCGTCGTCAAATTGTATTAGTACGTGACAGTGTTAAGGTCAATTAAACAGAATAAAGCTTAGCTTTTAAGATATTTTTATCTCCATGTTTTTGGACAATTATACGCTTAATTTGTATGCACGCGGTAGGTTGTTTTTATAGATGAAGTTTTTAGTAGACTCATCTGTACCAAATTAACCGATTTAATTTGGGGAATAATCTTACATCGTTCTCTGTTGAAAAAACAGGGCATCGCGTTATGATGTCTATAATGATCAATAACCCTTCATCGATCGTGATGCACCGACGAAAAATCAAATAAAAGAACAAGAATCACCGCTTCGTGATTCTACCACTTAATAATCGTAGTGTGGCCAGTATCTCACGACTACTTAAAAATAAAATGAATACCGATAGGTCCGTTCGAAAAAAGAGCGCACAGATTTTTTCAACGAAAGCTGCAGGCCAGCAGGTGTAATCTACAATGAGGATTTGAAAAAAGAGTTTCGAGCAGGAGGCCTTTTTCCCACGCCCCCGTTGATACTCGAGATTCAAATTTCAAATATCGAACTGCCGTCTTGTTTTTTAATTGGCAGTGTAGAACTCATTCGTAATAAAAATATGATAACAATGTTTACTAGATTACCTCGTAAAATCCTTTTGATTCGACGTAATAATTTCTTTAACTGAGTCGGCCAGTACCTAAACGAGTAATTAAATGCGAATATGCCTTCACCAAGTCGTAAATTCGATTATTCTAGCGCATTTACGAAATACTGCTTATTAAATTGGCTATATACAAATACAAAAAATGGGTATTTAAATAAAAAAAGTTCTAAAGTGCAATAATGGAAGGCTTTATGGTTACTATTACAGTTTCATTTGAGGTACCTACATTCCAAAGCGAAATTGAAAGCGATCTTTAGCTTTGGCCGAACATTACACCAGTTTGTATCAGCCAGTGTAAATAAATGTAAATACAAACAGCAAACAAACAAACGCCTGCGTATTCCAGGTCTAGTGTGTTTACCAGCTTCTATCACATCGTCACTTACCATCAGGTGAGATAGTGGTCAAACAATAGCCTGTCACAAATGAAAAATAAAAAAAAAAAGCATTCACACTCACAGCCCCACACTAAGTTCAAAGACTTGTATCGTGGGTGCCGGAAACATTCACATCACACACAGATTACACCCAGAACCGGAAGCACAAATATCCCTTGGGAAGGAATTTGTGCTCCTGCCGGGAATCGAACCCAGGACCCAGCGCGCAGCGGGCGTACACATGTCCACTGCGCCATCTATGTCGCCAAATACATGTATTGAAGTTTGAATAATTTACTCTATATATGTTATATACTAAGATATGATTGATAAATAACAGGCAAGAGAAGTATAATCTACATAAATATGCATAACTAGCTGCGCCCCGCGATTTTACCCACGTAAGTGTAATTAACTAATTACACATATTCTCTTACTTGTCCTAATACTTTATTTCTTAATCAAAGGCCAAATTCTCGTTATAATTAAAAATAATGACGTTCAGGCATCTAAGTGCAAGGCAGTTAATGTGAAAGCGTTTATTTTTTAAAATTAAAATTCGGTATTAGAAATAAAATCTATGTAAGTATATATAAAAAAATTATCAATTGAGGTTATTGCAATACTGAAAGCTTAAAACTAATATGAATGTTAGTGTGAATGTGTTTATTTTTGTCTATTTTCCCACTTGGTTGTATGTATTCTAGAACCCATAAACTTTAAATATATGATGATGTTGTCAAAGATGCCTTATGCCTAGAAGCTTTTAGCTATCGGTCACCATTAAAAAAAATATCTAAAACAAAACAAGTGTGTCGTAGACACACGATAGAACTGAAACTATTGTATTACAAGGAAACATTTTAAATATTCATCACTATGTTTACTCCCACCATTTTTTGTCACACAAAAAGGTTGCGGATTAGAATTTCCAAGCCCTCCCATAAAAAGTTTCACTTCAAAAATAAGCTACTATAAACATATGTACGTGCTAAACTGCAACACTGGATACACCACGGTGTAACAGTATGACGCTACCGCAACATCTTGGGTATGACAAGAGAGCTTCGTAGACTACATAAAGTACTACGAACGTAAAGAATAAAAGTATATTATCTCTGTGGTAGACGCACGGACATGAAAAAATTACGGACATAATCTCATCAAAGCATGGGTGAAGCATGCAAATCCATGTGTGCGGGGATCGCGCTGCAAACTGTCATAGACAACTAATTGTTTTTAGTGGTAGGTTTCTTTTACAGTGTCCGCCTGGAGCAGTACCACACCATTGGCAGACATTCAACCGCCCGGTAGTGCTAGTCAAGAAATATTGCTGTGTTTTTGGATTGATGGACAATGGTTCCAGTGATATTACAGGGCTTAAAGAAAGAAAGAGATAAAGAGATGTAACATGTAATAATTATATGTCAAGGTAACGAGCGCATTTTTTATTTTTTTTATTTATTTATTTAATCACAAAAAACAATTACAATGTGTATGATTGTAACTTACAATTAGAACCTTATTGCTAAAATCAATAGCGGCGATTGCGCCGATTGCCAGACCTATGGTGTATTTGTGTGCGTGTAGCTTGCGTTATGACAAGCGAATATTGTCGGACCTAGGCGTCAGCCGTTTTGTATGCGGCATTACGTCCGCATTTTTTAATATCCGTGGGTAGACGCTGTAGGCCGTGACATTTGAGATGAAACAAGGTGCTGCTGTACTGTTATTTCTTCGTCTCAATTATTCTAGTTCTGGTGTTGTGGTTCAAGGTGAAAGGATGAACTGTCTTCGCATTAATTTGTTGTTTGAAATTTTATGTCGCGTTGTAAGTTTTTATGAATGCCGCGCGAATTACTTTTAATTATTGTGAAGTTACGAATGGAAGTGGGATATGGGCTTCTGTTATTTTGTAGTAGCGCTTGCAGCGCGGTGTGGCTTGTCTATTTTTAGAGTTATTAGAATACCTTCGTATAATAAATATAATAGTTAAAAAAAACTAAAAAATACGTTTTATAAATTTAGAAAAAAACATATTTTTGTATTGTCATTGGTCCTCGATAAGTCTACGAAGTTTAAATGAAATCTGACGGTTTGAAGTGGGTCAAAATCAAGTCCAAAGGAGTCGGTTACAAACATACATACATACAGGTGAATCTAATAAAAGCGTGTTAAATTCACACCAATAGAACAAAGTAGATAAACAAGAATTATTTTCACGCTTAAACTTTTTAGTAAGTTTTTATTTAGGCAAATGAATTATTTGAATGAATGAAGTGCCATATCTGTCTTGTTTTTAGAAAGATAATTATAACTTTGACAATAAACATTTTTATACATTTACTTTACTTTTAAGAACTGGCCGTTAGCTTTGTAGGGTGCGTGTTTACCTTCTAAGCATATATCGGGTTCGATTCCCGGTGGGATCACAATTTTCTACTCAAGGAAAATGTGTTTGTGATTCTGGTTGATTAAGCGTGTGTTGCAAATGTTTCCAGCACCAAGGACACAGCTCTAACTTCTATGACTTGTGGTCGTCGAAGTTACGAGCTGTGAGTGAGAAAATAAAATGTAATGAATGTGTTAAGGCGTTCTCTTTATATTTAAGACTATCTGCGTGATGTAGACAATATGCTAATTGATGATGATGATAATGAAAACATTACTACGTATTCTAGGTTGTTAATATATTTTCAGATGAAGTAATACACATAAGTATTGGGAGTAGGGAGATAGAAAGGTATTAGAAGATTTCTCACTTGACTTACGAGTATTTACTTATACAATTGTACCTTATGTTATGTATGTGCTGTTGTATATATGCGTAACTATAATTAAACGCAAGCATAGCTTAAAAAAACCGACTTCACCGCTTTATCTTCGGAACCTTGATCAGATTTAACGTATTAAACACGCATTATTGACTATAACTCAAAAACTATTGATCAGATCTTGACCAAATTTAAATGGGACTACATGGAAAGCACCAGCTTACAAATAATAATCATCAAAATCGGCGCACAAGGAAAGAAGTTACGAGGTAACTTTTGAGTCGTTTAAAAACGAGAACGTCGTCAATGTAGTCCACAGAATACGCATTATTGAGGATTACTCAAAAACTACTAGTCAGATCTTCATCAAATTTAAATGGGACCAATTATTGGAATGCAACATTTAATAAACAAAAAAAAAATTTCAAAATCCGTTCTCGTGGAACAAAATTATGAGGTAAAACAAATACAAAAAAATAATTAAAAAAAAACATACGACTTGAGTACCTCCGGTAGAGGTAAAAAAGTCTGGCTATATTTAGTGAAATAATAAAATAACTTTTAGGATGTACATTTATTTATAGGAACTCTTCATGACTTTTGAGGTAATGGAGTGTATTTTAAAAGTATGGCTACATTTGTTTAAACTCGATACAGGTGTCGCCATCTATGATGTTGTTCATACATTAGGATCTCGAATTATTTGATTAATATATTCAATAATTATAGGTCTAATATTTTTATATAAAAATACTTTTTTACCGACATCCCAATAAAGGAGGAGGTACTCAAGTCGATTGTATTTATTTTTTATGTATGTTACCTCATAACTTCATTCCACGAGAGCCGATTTCGAATTTTTTATTTTATTTTAAAAGATGTTGCTTTTTAATTGGTCCCACACAAATTTGATCAAGATCTGATCAGTAGTTCTTGAAATATCGTCAATAATGCCTATTTTGTGGACTACTTTTAAGATTTTCTCGTTTACGTGACTTCAAAAGTTACCTCATAACTTCTTTCGTTGTGAGCCGATTTTGATGATTATTTTTTTATTTGAAAACTGGTGCTTCATGTGGTTTCATTGAAAATTTAATCAAGATCTGATGTCTAGTTTTTGAGTTATAGTTGATAATGCGTGTTTAATACATTAAATCTGATCAAGGTTCCGAAGATAAAGCGGTGAAGTCGGCTTTTTAAAGCTTTGCTTGCGTTTAATTATCATATTTGTAGCCTAGAAAAATGTATTAGATAACATAGTACCAACGTAATGGTAAAATCAGGGTCCTTATCGTTAAGAAGCGATCTCTTTTGGCAAATTCTGTTTACCTATTTGATTCGAGGTACTGTAATTGTTGCTGTCATCCTGAATGATACAAGTCTTTGAACTTTGTGTCAGGGTGACAGTGGTTATTGTGATCATTCGTTTTAAGATATGTATGGTCGCTAAATGTATGTATGACGCGTTTTGACGAACCGTAGACATTTCGCGAACACCTGTCCTGGTCCCGTTAGCCAAGGCTACCTTCCACTAGAGATGGTAATAAATTAATAATATCGATACTTTTTTTGACATATTTTTTCGTTTTTTTATGTTAATGAGAGACGAGACGGGCAAGTCGCTCGATTAATGGTAAGTGGCACACTTGCCCATTACATTTCAGTGCCACCTAGAGTTTTGACTTAACTTATATACCACGTGCGCGGCACTGCATTACGCTCTTCGCGTCGCCCTGAGATAAATCTCTCTTTTTCTAATGTTAAATCTCTTTATGCCCTACTAGTAACATCACTAATTTTACTCGTAACATCGATATTTCTGTTATTTTTACATAAGCAAAGAATATTTTTGAAAATTTTGATATAATTGTCTTTTGAATGCGGAGCGTTTCGTACACAAAAATTTTCAATACATGCGTATTTGCAGTGAAATATTTCATGTTTTTGTGAATAATTACATTTCAATATCTGTGGTTTGTGTTAATTTAACGCAGGAATATATATTTTTTTTAAATTAGGTTAATAGAATTTTCATAAAAAAAAAAGAATAAGAAGAAATATTAATATCGGTAAAACGATCGACTTACATTTAATTTATCTTTTGCGGCAATAAGAACACACTGCGAATCTAAATTATCTTTTATTATTTTGTTTCATTTGAAATGAAAAATTAAAAAGTTGTAAAAATTTTTTTTTTTTTAAATGCTTGCCGGACATCGATAGTTTTTATCGATATAATGTTTATGCAGTACTCCTAAGTCCCAACTCTACCGTTCACAACGGATGGATTAGTCGTGAATTACCTTCAATTATGCTATTGAAAGGTGATCAAGTAACCATTCTGGTAATTACTTTCGTTGGTTCTATAGACAGTTATTGTTTACTGCAACATTGTTTTAAGGATCCGATGAAGGATTTATATCCATTTTAAATTGACTTTCAAAAGGAGGTGGTACTAAAAGTGACTGTATTCCCGTAAATAAAAAGGAAAAGAGGAACTCTTATAGGATCACTTCATTGTCCGTCTGTCTATCTGTCAAGATCCTTATTCTCAGGAACGCGTAGAGGTATCAAGTTGAATATAATACCATAAGGCTTACCACAGTCTGAAGCCCCTTGGCGCTGTAAAAAATTCAAGCTTTTACATCCAAAATAATTTAAACGTAAGCAAAGCTAAAAAAACCGACTTCACCGCTTATATTTTGGCTTTGGATTGATATATGGGACCACCTCTGAAGTATAATCTACCAAACAAAAAAAGAATTTTGAGAATCGGTCCACAAATGGGGGAGAAATCGGTAAACACACATAAAAAAACATACAGTCGAACATGGTACTCCTCCTTTTTTGAAGTCGGTAAAAAGTGTTTACTTCTAAACTTCTCGAAAGTAACAGAACCTTCGGAACGCAAGTCTAAAAAATCCCTAGGACTGTGCAGTGGTCCATATGATAGAGATTGGACTGTGCAGTGTCCATAAGCAAAGTAACTCAATTTTTTAAATATATTATTAAGAGACGAAACGAACCATTACAGTTTAGTGTTGCCCAGAGATTTTGAACTTATACATATATTTTTTTTTAAATTTGTTACAGGCTAGTGTTTGACCACTATCTCACCTGATGGTAAATGACGATGTGATCGAAGCTGGTAAACACACTAGACCTGGAATACGCAGGCTCTCAAGGATAGCTGCCGGAACACTGTATTTGGCTTGGCAGCAGACTTTCAACTTGATGGTGGTAAGCTACTTTGGTAGCAAGCCAGGCGAGCAACTCACAAAATGCTCTACCACTTATATAGGTCAAAATCCTGCGCAGCAATGCACTGCACTCGTCACCCTGAGATTTAAGATGTTAAATCTCTTTAAACTCTGTATTTTCACTTCTCACCTACAAATTAATGCTAACAAGACTAACATTTAAAAAAACCCGACTACCAAACGAAATTAAGATATCGGTTTATATTGCCTATATAGCATTTGCCATGATAGGTATTTTATCGGATACATTTCCGAGAGTGTGCAACGGAATTACACAATCTAATTCCCCCATCCCCATTCTATTATCGGACATCAAGACAGACTCTTAAGCGACACCGCTATATGGTAATTCCACAAATGCGGACGAAGCGTTTTGCCTCCACATTCATTTTGCGAACTGCAAAATAATGGAATTCCTTACCTGAGTCTGTGTTCCCTGATAAATACAATATGGGAGTCTTTAAGTCACGAGTGAATAGGCATCTTCTGGGCAAACGTGCTCCATCGTCGACCGCATCGTCGATTACCATCAGGTGAGATGGCGGTCAAACGTTTGCCTATCTTGAATAAAAAAAAAAGATAGGCAAAATTAAAGCAGTAAATTTAGAAAGATGAAACTATAATAATAAGGAAAGGATAATTTTGTCACTTCGGGCGAGGCTTAAGTAGCTTAGGGGTTAGAGCCCATGACGGGTTCAATCCGTTAGGCCTTAAGCGAAATTTTTTTTTTCTACATTTACTACTTCATATATACGGTTAAAAAATCATAACGCCTTTTTTGTGCTCGATGGGCAAGCATTTGACCACAATTTCACCTGATAAAAGCGATGATAATGATGTGATTTTAATAGTGCCATATTTTTACCACTTTATTATTTTTGATGAATGCCTACAGCCTTCGCTTTTCAACCATGAGTGGTTGACTGGTAGAAAATTATTTTAGCGGTAAGTCCACCCTTTGTTCCTTTTTTGGGCAATAAAGAGTTAAATAAATAAATGATGTAGCCGAAGATGTAGTATGCTTGCCTAGAAGATACCTATTCACTCTTGTCTTGAAGACTCCCAGATTATAACGTTACGGCGAACAAAGACAAGAGCAATGAATTCCGCTCCTTCGCAGAAAAGATGATGTTCTCATTTTGGTTCTTAGACGGTCAAAATGTTTCTAAATGAAATTCACAGAATCAAATCAAAATCTAAATCGTTTATTCACATGGGCCTTAAAGAGGCACTCATGAAAGTTAATGAATCTATAGCCAGATTCGCAAAATTACAGCCATCTCGAGAAGAACCTGGCAAGAAACTCGGCGGCGCATTTTTTTTTCATTCATTTTTTTAAAAAACATTCTTAATTTCTAATACATAATTTTCTTAACCTAGGTGTTATTATGGTAGTCGCTAGAAAGAGCCTGTGCAGTTTGCCTCCATGCATCCTTGTCATTACACAGCATCCTTGTTATTCACAGAGGTGTCAAAAACATATTGGTACACTTTTCCTTTCTGTTATTGCATAAGTTCGCAGTTGCCAACGTGTTAATGGGTTCAGTTAACACTTAGGCAACGCATTGATGACTTAAAGCAGTTATGGACTACAATTTTGTAACAATACTCTTTTTAAAGAACTACTTACAGATAAACAATGTCATATGCAACTAAATCGGTCATCTCCTTATCTTTAGACAAAAAAAACATTGCACGAGCTTCTAAAATTGTGCTTGAAAGGTTTTGGAACACATATGCTGCTTTTAAAGGTTTCTTTCACCACTGTGCATACAATCCTTTTAAAGCTTTCTTTCAACTTTTTACCGACTTCCCAAAAAGGAGGAGGTACTCAAGTCGACAGATTTTTTTTATGTGTGTTGCCTCATAACTTTTTTTCAAGTAAACCGATTTCGTTTGTTTTTTGTTTGAAAGATGTTGCTTTCCAATTGGTCCCATTTAAATTTGATTAAGATCGGATCAGTAGTTCTTGAAATATCGTCAATAATGCGTATTCTGTGGACTACATTGACGATGTTCTCGTTTTTAACCGATTATTTTGATGATTATTTTTTTATTTGAAAGCTGCTGCATTTCATGTGGTCCCATTTTGATTAAGATCTGATCCCTATGACTAAATGTATTAAACACGCATTATTGATGAAAACTCAAAAACTATTGATTAGATCAATTCTTGATCAAATTTAAATGGGACCAATGGGAAAGCAACAGCTTTCAAACAAAAGTTTAAATATCGGTTCACGTGGATAGAAGTTATGAAAAATTACTTTTTTTCATTCATTTTCCGTTGTTGTAATAGATATTCTGCTATTCGAGGCGGAGATAAATACAAAAAATCAAAAACCATGAAAATCGGTCCAGGAGTTCTTGAGTTATAAAAGTTGTGTAACAAACCCAATTATTTATTATACATAATTTACTCGCTCTATTTACAATTTTGTTTTTTTTTTTTAATTTTTCACAAATTAGTGTACAAGGAATGGCCTAATGTCAAATAGCATTCTCTACCAGCCATCCTGGCCGTGAAAGAAAAGCGGAGAGTGTGTGGCAAAAAAATAGATTATGTTACACAAATAATTGCTATTTATGTACCTGTATATACACATATATATATATATATATATATATATATATATATATATATATATATATATATATATATATATATATATATATGTGTCTTCAATTTTACATGTACATTTCAGATTAATAATTAATTACCAATTCCACTAATTACTAATTGCATGCCCAATATTATGGCTGAATATAATTGGACGTTATCGCAACTACCTACCCAAGATCTACAATGTACCTAACTACCTATACCTATTCGGAATAAACGATTTGAATTAAAAAAGTATTTAGTTCCTGAAACCGGTACTTACATAGGAATCAATACATATGTACACATGGCCTTGGGTCAGGTGCGTGTTGTTTGTGGGCCCCAAACTAAGCAACGCCTGTATCTTGGGTGCCCGGTTCACAATGTTATTAATAGGATTGGCTATTTGCTAAAGTAGCATCGTGAACGTGGTCATCATCGTTAAAATTAAATATATATTCAAACGACTCGTCCAGAAGAACTACCTAAGAGAGATTTATCCTGTTCCAAATTCATAATCAATAATAATAAGGAAATACTGTAATATATTTTAAACTTATAATTCTATGTTTAAATAATAAATAAACTTACTTCTCCATAGCATGTGCACTACCACTTAAAATTCACACGATACACCGAGGTTAACTGGAAGATAATGCTTTATAGCATTAAGTTCGCCTGTGTACCTACAATTTGTTTTGTTTGTGCAATAAAGAATTTTCAATCAATCAATCAATAATCTCCTAGTTAATTTCTTTAAATAAATAAACAAATAAACGATTATACACTCACAGCCCCACACTAAGTTCGAAGACTTGTGTCGTGGGTGCCGGAAACATTCACATCACACACACAATTACAACCAGAACCAGAAACACACATTTTCTATGGGGAGAAAATTGTGTTCCCGCCGGGAATCGAACCCGATACCCCTGCTTAGAAGGCGTACGCCACCCAACTAAGCCAACGGGCAGTTCAGTTTAAAATATGTATATTTAGGATTGTAAGTTTATTATATATAATATATATTATATAATAAACATACAATCCTAAATATAGATGGTCTTCTCGAGACCATGGCCAATGCAACCTAGCCGAAACATCGAGGTAAATAAAAATAGTATTTAAGCGCGATTAAGTCCCGAGATATTACCTAAACTATGTGTTCGAATCGCGATAGTTTAAAAGTTACAATATATATTAGTATCTATACACATAATATATAATGAAGTACATTATAGTATTTTTAAATATATATGTATATGGTAACTATAAGTGTAATTTAGCTCATTATGTATTTTTTTGTATTTGCCACACTTCCTCCGGTTTTCTTTCACGATCAGGATGGTTGGTAGAGACTGCTATTTGGCATTAGGCTATTCCGTGTACTTGTGCAAAATTTGAGGCTTCCGTCTACTGGGACCGCAATTAACTAGGACCGCGGTTCCAGTCGCCGGACCCGTATTTTTTTTTTTCTTCCGGCGACTGGGACCACTCATAGATAACTTAAAAAAAACTGTTATTCAAACCAAAATCAGTACAGTCAAACGAAAAAATATCTAAATTATTTATATAATTATCATTGACTCCTTCTATAATATCAAAATTAATTGTTTGAAAATTGTTGATTATTTATTATTATAAGCACGATTTATATGATTTTTTGTTGATTATTTTTAGCATGATTTATTTGTATGTTTTTATTACGAAAGTTTCATATAACAGGACTGTAGCCAAAAGCTGTTTTTTATATCAATAAATGATGTTTTTAAATCAAAAAGGATTTTTCTTCAATTATTACATCAAATTCTTTTTCGTTTGACTGTACATTTTTTTATTTCAGTTATCAGTTATGAGTGGTCCCAGTCGCTGGAAGAAAAATATTTAATTTTTACGGATCCGGCGACTGGGACCGCGGTCCTAGTTAATTGCGGTCCCAGTAGACGGAAGCCTCAAAATTTTAAATAAATAAATAGATTTTGTACTTAAAGCGAGTAAAAAACTATGTACAATTAATGAATACTTAGTATGTACATTATTTCAATAAGCTGGTAAGTGAGGCGAGTGATTTCGGCGGGAAGCCTGCTCGCCTAGTACGGAGGAGGCACCTGCCCGCGTCACCTGCCGAACATCTGACACAGATGCAGATTAGAGCGGCCTGTATGTAGGTTTTATGTCGATAGACTTTATCGATATCGATAGAATTTTTAATTTAGAAATTAGTTTTATGAAAATATCACATGAAAATCTAAGCGAGAATTCATACATGCGATACAAAAAAATCGTTCTAGTAATTAAAAACATACAAACAAAACAAACGCATTCACACTCACAGCACACGGTTCAATTCCCGGCAGGAGCACAAATTCCTTCCCAAGGGATATTTGTGCTTCTGGTTCTGGGTGTGATGTAAATGTTTCAAGCACCCAAGACACAAGACATTAAACTTTTTTTTCATTTGACCACCACCTCACCTGATAGAAAGTAAAGATGCCCACAAAGATGTAGCATGCTTGCCTAAAATACACCTATTCACTCTAGACTTTTAGACTCAGATTATACCAATCAGGAAACAAAGACACAGGCAATAAGCTTAGCTTGATACAGATTGAGAATCTGCCCCGGGGTGAAGTACTGCTTGACCATGGCAAAGATACCCAGTTTCTTGGCGGCCAGTTGAGCTCTGGCTTCGATGGAAGTGCCAAAGTTGATATTTAGTGTTTGGCTATGACTAGAAAGTGTTTTTTTAATAAAATATCTAATGGGTTATTACATTTTTTTTTTCTAATAAGCACCTGGTGAAACTTCCTTGGTAAACTCAGTAAATCATTTATTTAATAGTATCGATTAATACAATATGGACATCACTAGCCACCTCCTTCGCACATCTCAGCGCACTTGACGAATGCGCTTTACGCTGTACAAAATAAACTAATTAACGTTTACCTGTGTGCGTTCAATCGAATAAAGCAACGCGCCTGACGAGTTGGTAAACATAACTCGATTGATTAATCGCTGGAATAATGTCCAAACTGCGCTTAGCCATTTAACAAAAAAAAATACAAGTTATCGTTTTAATAAATGTGGCGAGCATTGCAGCAGTCTTGTTATTCTTCCTATTTATTATTTATAGTTTTTATTCTGTTGTATTTATAGCATTAGCTAATAAATTAGTTATTTAGTAGGTATGTGGAACGAATAAGGGACGTGCAAAGAATTATGATGATCGATTAGACTTTTATGGAATGTGTTATAACAATCGATATAATTATGTTACGTTATATAATATGTAGCTATGAATGTTTGAATAATTATTTCCTGGAGGTATTTGTACAAACACACTAACTCTGTATTGTTCATTTTGGCTATCATTACTATAAAATGCTTTACAAAAGAATTAACATGGAATTGAATTTATGACAACAGTTTGGTAGGTATTTTAATACAGAGAAGATTAACTTATTCTGCGATGTTTTGGACATCAACAGTTTAAACTGCAGAGGTTGTTCAGATTCTCTTTGCAAGTAATGTTTATTGAAGCCTTGTAGAGTTATGACTGTTGTCTTCGAGTTGCCGCACGAAAGTGAAAAAATTACAATACTTATCGTTTTTGCAATATTTTCCAAAAAAACTAGTTTATTTGATTGATAATGTGTAATTTTGGTTCATTTTGGCTATCATTACTATAAAATGCTTTACAAAAGAATTAACATGGAATTGAATTTATGACAACAGTTTGGTAGGTATTTTAATACAGAGAAGATTAACTTATTCTGCGATGTTTTGGACATCAACAGTTTAAACTGCAGAGGTTGTTCAGATTCTCTTTGCAAGTAATGTTTATTGAAGCCTTGTAGAGTTATGACTGTTGTCTTCGAGTTGCCGCACGAAAGTGAAAAAATTACAATACTTATCGTTTTTGCAATATTTTCCAAAAAAACTAGTTTATTTGAATGAAACGGTGGATTATTTATCAAATCATACAAAGTTGATAAACGTAATTTTCGCTCTCGCTCCAAAACTCCAATAGATCTTTCTATTCTTCCACTTTATTAGAGTATGATTTGATTATACTGACTCTTTGTTGTGCCTTGTAAGTAGGAATTCTGTTATGAAATATTTTATTAATTGACACTGGCTAAATACACTAGATTGCGGAGCCAAAATTACAAAAAACAAAATGATCTCAATGGCCTGTCAACTGTCAAACTCAATTAACAAAATGAATGCGTTCTTGTTTGCATGTGCAAATGAATGTTGATCTAACATAGTTCCGGAAGGTTCCCAAAACTAATATTAGAATTGCAGCTGCTCAAATAAGGTATGGGCAAGACTCCCTTAAAATAATCGGCGGTATAAAGATCACATCGTCTGTGGCGGGAATTTTTATTTTCAACCGACTTCAAAAAAGGAGGTTCTCAATTCGACAATATGTTTTTTTTTAATGTTTGTTACGCGATATCTCCGCTTATTATGAATCGTTTTTGATGTTTGTTTTTTGTTCGGTAGAGTATACTTCAGAGGTCCTATATAAATTTTATCGAAATCGGTCAAGCCAATGCCACAATTCACATTTCTTTCTTTTAATTTTGGCTTTGCAACCTGTGCATTTAGCCGGTGTCAAGTAATAATATATTTCAAGTGTATTTCATATTAAAAGTCCTGTCAAAGTCAAGTGGTAGAAACTTTACTAGAACTTCTATTGGAGTTTTGGAGCGAAGGGTAAAATCACGTTTTTCAACTTTGTATGATTTGCCTTCACTTATGAATAGAATAGAATAGAATAGAATAGAATATATATTTATTGTCATAACTGTGTACATATGATGGTAAAATGAAATTAGAGGCATCAACAGCTTGCCCATTTCGAGCGTACAATATAAATTTCAATTATTTACATAAAATAATAATAACATTATTTTAGTTTAACATAAAACAAATTAACAATTTTTTTAAAGTTACAGTTTAATTATTAGATGAAAAGTATTCCTTCAAATCGTAAAAGCATTTATTTAGCAGCCACTTCTTTAATTTTGTATTATATTCTGTGCCTTTTAATGTTTTTATATCCAACGGCAAATGATTGTATATCTTAATAGCAGTAAAGTATGTGCTTTTATGAAATAAGGTGTTATTTGCTTGAGGCATGAAAATATTATGCCTATATCTAGGTCGTACGATATCTAATCGACAAGATTTTGTTTCAAAAAAGTAACTCATATTATTTCTTACAAACAGACATATTTGATAAATATAGATGCTAGATAAAGTGAGAAACTTGTTCAATTTAAATATGTTTCTAACTGTTTCTGTATTTTCTAAATTATATATGCATCTAAGACATTTTTTTTGTAATATAAAGGTACTTTGAATTTCAACCGAATTTCCCCAAAAAATTATTCCATAGACTAAAAGAGGATAAACGTAACCGTAGTATGCGTTTATGGCTATTTGTTTGGAAGATACATTCTTAAGTATGGAAATAGCATACAAGTACTGGGATAATTTAGAGTTTATTTTGCAAATATGGGCTTTCCAATTCAAATTACAATCTATTATCACTCCCAGAAAATTTGTAAATTTTGCAAAATCTATTGTGGTACCTTTGTTTGTAATATTTAGCTCTAGCGGGTTTTGTCTGTAATTTCGAAATTGCATTATTTTGGTTTTGTCATTATTGACATGAAGATTTATTGTTTCTAACCATTCTACTATTATTTTCAATGTATTATTTATTTCAAGCTCGAAATCACTTTGATTAAAATGGTCTTCTTTACGAATGAAGATAGTCGCATCATCTGCGAACATGACACATAAATGTTTTGTAACAAGAGGTAATTCGTTTACATACACTAAAAATAAAAGTGGCCCCAGGACACTGCCTTGAGGTATACCTAAGACAAGCTCATTGTAATTTGAATGGACTTTTTCTATATACTTTGATTTTTTGTCGTACACTTCTATCATTGTGCATTGACTTCTTTTATGTAAATAAGATTCTATAAGTTGTAAAGGCAGACCCCTTATTCCAATATTTTCCAACTTTGCAAACAATATTGGATGTACTACACAGTCAAATGCTTTTGACAAATCTAGGAACAAGGCTACTCCATCTTTTTTGGTATTTACTTGTTCCCAAACTTGTCTGAGCATTTTAAAGATAGCTATAGTTGTGCTTTTCCCTTTTTGAAAACCAAATTGATTATTACTTAGTGTATTATTTGAATTAAGGAATGAAATCAATCTATTATACATAATTTTCTCAAAAATTTTAGAAAAGTTTGATAGAAGTGCTATGGGTCTATAATTGTTTATATTTTCTTTTGGTCCTGTTTTATGTAAGGGCTTTATTATAGCCTTTTTCAAAATATCTGGAAAGATTCCCGATGATAACATTAAATTAATTACATAAACGAGAGGGTCAACTATATACATTATGCTTTGTTTTATAATTTGAATAGAAATTCCATCATGACCCGCAGATTTCTTGTTTTTGAATTTTCTTACTAAGTTTATTACTTCTGATCTATAGGTTGGATTTAAAAACATAGAATTTGGATTTGAAGGCACTAAATGTTGCACAATTTTGGTATCACTTTTATTTGAATGTTGGTTATGAAATAAAAAGTGATTGTTTAGCTTTTCAGATATAATACCGGGAGAAAAAACTTCCTCTCCATCTAATTCTAGTTTTTGAATCGTAGTATGTATGATGTTGTTTGTACTAGATGTGTATTGCTTAATCAAACCCCATGTTGCTTTAGTTTTGTTTACGCTATTATTTATATAACGGATATTTGACAGTTTTTTAGAATGCTGTATGACCTTTTTTAATGTTTTTGAATATTGTTTATATGTCGCTATATTAC
Source organism: Lomographa bimaculata (assembly GCA_948107665.1). Classification (NCBI taxonomy): domain Eukaryota; kingdom Metazoa; phylum Arthropoda; class Insecta; order Lepidoptera; family Geometridae; genus Lomographa; species Lomographa bimaculata. The sequence goes on along the minus strand of OX403604.1, from coordinate 5,399,149 downwards.
TTTGACATCTATTCTTAAGAGATGTCTGGTAAAGTTGCCTCTTTTTCCTGCTTGATGCAATTAATTATACCTTTAGATTTCCAGTTAGGTTTCTTTGAATGCATGATTTTTACTCTTTGCACTGGAATACTTAAGTTGAATATTAATGTAAACAGTTCTATAAACTTATCATAAGCTTTGTTTGGTTCACTTTGGCTGTAAACTTCATTGAAATTAACTTGTGAGATATATTTAAGAAATATTTCGATATATTTATCCACTCGTCGTTGTTCAACGTACCAAAATTTTTCATTGAAACTTAAACTGGTTTTGAGATTAATTGATTGTGCAGTGTGGTCAGATAATCCGAGGTTTAGTATAGCTGTTTCGTATTGCTTAATGTTTGTTAAGATATTGTCAATGCATGTTTGAGAATGATTTGTGATTCTAGTAGCCTCTGATATTGTAGCTCGTAAGTTGAATGCTGCTAATGTGTTATAAAATGTCTTCGTTTTATTATTTGTTTCTAGTAAGTTGATATTAAAGTCACCGAATACAAAAATTTTCTTTTTGTTATTTCGTGACCTAATAGACAGTTTGTGCATGAGAGTTTCTAGCATTTGAATAAATAAGTTATAACTACTATTAGGTGTTCTGTACAGGCAAATGACGAAATAATTTAGTTCTGGAATGGAAATACCGCAACATTCAAAATGACGTTCTATGGCCATGTCTGTTATCCAGTCAATTTTTTTATATTTGATTGTATTTTTGACATAGATACCAACACCACCTCGATGTTTATGTTTTCTGCAAAAGTACGAAGCACTTTGGTAACCCTCTATTTGAAGTATGTTGACTTCGTGGTTTCCCAGGAAAGTTTCACTAAAACAGCATACATCAAATTTTTTTTCGTTGTTAAGTAATTCTAATTGATCAACTTTACTTTTTAAACCTTGTATGTTTAAGTGCAACATTTTGAAATTTCTATTTTGATTAGACTCGAAAAAACTCTTCGCTGCTACTTGTATTTCCAGTCTGCTGGATTTTTGAAATTTTGTGGAAGTAAAAAGGTATTGTTCCTAGTTTTGGTGTACCTTTCTTAGTATCATCGATATTGATGGCCCTATCATCAATTTTTATAGATATTTTGTTTAAGGAAGTAGTCATTTGTTTGAACGTATGCACGTTTACTAAGTATTAACGGCTAATAACCCACCATTATTACACATTAAAACTCGAAGAATCACAGGTTCTGGGAAATTATACAAAATCAACAACGCCATTTTTCCACTTTCGCGGCAAAACTCACGAATGACATTATCAAGCACAGACCTACATCATATTTATAGATGTTTTTTAATGATGGCTCCGCAAACTATGTGCATTTACCCTGTATCAAGGAATAAATATTTTCAATTTAGTTATGTATTCATTAAACCTTGTTACCAATCACAGTCAAACTCAAGTAAGAGAGTCAGTCCTAGTAAAGTGACAGAAACTTTACTACATAGAACTTCTGTTAGAGTTTTAGAATGAAAATGAGAATCACGTTTTTAACTTTGTACTTTTGCACGTTCAAGAACTATGAACTAAAAATCTACCATTATTACGCATTAACACTCGAAGAACCACACACATTTTGGAAAATATTGTAAAATCAACATCGACATTTTTTCATTTTCGCGCCAAAAACTCTCCATATTATAATTACCTGACCCATGTCGAATTGAATTTTTTTCATTTCCCGCCAAATCTATCTCCTTTTATAAGTATTTTTATAGGTTATGCTAATTACATTTTTTGTTTCTTTTTTTATAAATACATCCCTAATTATTATACTGCAGAGCCTATTTAAACGTTCGATTATATTCGAAGAACTGGCCATAGAGCTTATAGACATCTTAATTTTGCCGCTATTGTTCCCGCCTCGATTTGACAGGTTTGTTTTTATTTTTTTTTCGGCACAGAACATACACCCGTGTACTACTTTTGAAAATCGTTAGGTCGATATTGTGGCTCGTAGTGAACTTTAGTCTATTTGCTCCGCTACTAATATCTATCTCTATCTATCTTAGTTTATATTTGGAAAAATCGTTATAAATGGCTTGCAGACTAGTCCAGCTGTAAACAAAAGCACCTAAAATAAATTTTAAGCTTTACAAAATAGGTTTAAACAGTGACTTTGGTGGCCTACCAAATCGTTATTTTCCAACATAGTTTTTTTTGAAACATGTTTCGTACTCTAGTTGTCAAGTCCTTTTCAACCCCACAAGGGTAGATAAAAAATGAAATATTTTGCTGTTTTTTTTTTATTCTCGATAGGCAAGCATTTGACCACTATCTCACCTGATGGAAAGTGACGATGTATAGGAGCCCGCTTAATATTTTTCATATATATATATTTAAATGTCATTTTTGGCTTTGGGCCGAAGTTTTACATATTTTATGAGAATTTCAAGTCTTTCGCTTATATGGTTTACGCGCGGCAATCTCTGATTTTCTTATGGTTTTATTCAAATTTCGTGAAAATGCGCCTCAAAAAAATAAGGTGAAGACATCATTCGTCTAGTAAATATACGTATATGAAATAACTTTAACAGTGTTTTGATATAAAATGGCGGAACGAAATGGTTACAAAAATACAAATTGACGTTATTTGCATGAGATTTGATATTTTTTTCCTTTATATTTATGATTTTATGAATATTCTAAGAAGAAGGCATCCAATATCGTATTATACAAATTACGACAAATATTTTTATTTATCCGGTTTTATTATGAATGCCGAGTAAAACGGTTACAAAATCACGCGATTTAGATGAAATTCTGGTATCGCCACCTTAAGGTAGAAGTCCTTACTTGTGAAAAATTGTGCCCAAACCAAAATTCTCAATGAATAAGTAGTTGGAATTTGTGTGCTTATAGCGATAAGCTATCTCTACCAACGTCACTTCCTCGCAAATTGTGATTATTTGTATTGAAAGTATTTATATATCCAATCGGGGCAATATAATGAAGGCGCCGCCTTATCTACACTTTTAAAGTGTTTGCTTACACTTGAAACGTACCAAAATGAACCTGACTCTGAATTAACCTTTAATTTAATTCGCGATTGACAAATTTCTAACCACTATCTCACCTGATGGTAAGTGAATATGTGGTCGACGCTAGACGTTTCCCTAGATTCCTAGAAGATACCTTTTCAAATTAGTAAATGTAGGAAGAAAAAATATCGCTTGAGCGCGGTCATAGGGTGTCATTCCCTATTGCTCTAACCGCTGAGCTAGTCAAGCCCTGCCTGCATATTTTTTATGGTGAAAGAAAATTAACAAATACTATTGATATTTGGAGTTTTTACAAAGTTACGAATGGGAAAGCCATCAATTTTTGAAGTGAAAAATTCTTTAGGCACTTTGAGCACTTTTTGGGTGAACAAAAATCATGGAACTCGCGTCGTCGTCACCTAACGCTTTCATGAGCTTTATGTATATACTGTGTATACATGTGTACTTTTTGGGTGTACAAAAAGCGTGAAACTCGCGCCATCGTCACCGCACGAGCTATAATATGTATACTGTGCATATAAACACTGTAAAAGTTATTTCATATACGCATATTTACAAGACAAAATATTTGTTCGGCAAATTTTTTTTGAGGCGCCTTTACATTAAATTTTAACAAAAATATTAAAAGAAAACAAAATGTGCATGACTTTGCGTAACCGCCACGACGTAATTTACGCAATATATACCTTTATGAGCAAAAGTGTAAGGGGCACAATAATTGGCTGTGGTCGCATTGACGTATACCTGCCCCTTAATAGATTTTTTTATCGAATCAGTTTTTGAAAACTTATCAAAATGGCGGAGATTGAAAACGTAAAATACATATTTCAGCCATTTCGAAAAATATGCTAGGTATAGTTAGTAACAGTTTTATATAAAACCCAAATAGCCCAAATATATTTACTACCTTTAATATCTCTCTTCCCGGAAATTCACCAAAACATCAACGGTGGCCATATTTGCTCGATCTTATCATCAAATAAAAGTTATTATATGTTATCAGTCTACCTCTTATCAGTCTCCGAACCTGCCGTATTTTTAGCATAGCGAGAATCGCAAGTTGGTTATGGTATATTAGTGTATTTTATTGTTTTATTTATGTATTAGTATCTAGAGTAGGTGTAAATAATGATGTACTATTTTATATAAAAAATGTTTTTATTGTACACCACCGTCTATTCATTCTTCTGTTACTGTCCATCCAAAGGTAGTCTGGAAGAGATCGATTTAAGCGATAAGACCGCCCATTGTACTACCACGATCATTGTAATATTTTAATTGTCATTGTTTATATATTTTTTTTGGTATACAATAAAGTGTTTTGTATTGTATTGTATTGTATTTTAATGGTTATGCCTCTCTGCAGAACTTAATAAAGGCAGCTGCGACGCAGAAAAAAAATTGGAACAACTAGTCTACTAAAGTTCATAGGAACATATTTTCTAGTCAAAATAACAATTACTAAGTACGTTATTTTTACAATATACACTTGTTATTACCAAACAATTTAGTGAATTTTTAAGTGAAAATTTATTTAGCGGCGTTGTGCACTTTTTTGGAATGGGTAAAAAATGTCAAACTCGCGTCAGGACACGTGACCTGATCGAGAATTCGTAAGACGGAGGGAGAGTTGACCGCGAGTTTTACGCTTTTTGTTCACCCATAACCCATTGAGCACTTCAACGCGCCTTAAGAAGTTTTTTGTCAAACATTGTCTGGTTATGAATTAATGCAATTTCCCTATACAACGCAACGCTAAATTGCCTAACTTCAGGCGGACTGCAAAAGAGCCACCACTACTATAAACCTACTATTCCAGGCCTAGTGTGTTTACCAGCTTCGATCACATCGTCACTTACCATCAGGTGAGATAGTGGTCAAACACTAGCCTGTCACAAAATAAAAAAACTATCATCACAGCCTTTCTTTTATCCAACCACCATGGTCACCAATGACGCTTGGCCTCTAAATAATGTCCCAGTAGACTTGCCTTTACCAATTACACTAATTGAAAGATCAACCTGCCTCCCACAAGTCACAAAAAACCCACAATGACGTTATCTAAAGCTAATTTGGATCCAATTTTCCACACTGTCATCTTACAAAAAGGTCCACAGTAACTATAATTTAATCTATGCTGCAATCACAGACGGTCTTATAATGCAGGAATAACAGCCTTCTCTACGATTTAAAGTATATTATGCAGGGATGTAGTCAGGATTAAATTTATTGGGCGTGTAATAGTTTATTTAGTAGTTACCCCCCTTTCTGCTTTTGTCCTGAAATTATCATGCACTTAAAGAGTAAATATGTATTGCATACCATAAGATAATTGTGTTACATTAAACTAAAAACTAACCAAATATAACTATAAACAGATATAAATATGTACAAAACTTAATCTAATAGATCGCTACCAGTTGACAAAGTACCCAAAATGCTGGCAGCATTGCCACGTTGAATGGAAAAGAGTGTCTTCAAAACAGTAAATGACCTTTGAATAGGATGTATGTAGTCCTATTTTAGGGTCTAAAGCAGGGGTCGGCAACCTGCGGCTCGCGAGCCACTTGCGGCTCTTTGGATGTGAAGCTGCGGCTCTTTAGAAATAAATAATATTTCCATACGCAAATATTATTTATATTATTAAAAAATATAAAATATTTAAAAATCGTTTTAAGTCAATAAACGAGGATTAGGCACCATTTATATTATCTCTCAGCCACTTGTGTTTTACTCACTTTTCACCGCATCCCTCCCCTGTGACAAATTTCTTGTGGCTCTTTAAAAACTTTGAAATTTTGTAAATTGTAATTTTTGACTCTTCCGAATCAGAAGGTTGCCGATCCCTGGTCTAAAGCCTAGAGTCTAGACTATAAACATATATAACAATATAATATATACGAATTGCAAAAAATTAAACTAAACAATTAAAAAAAAAGATTTCTTGAATCTGTCCAGGTCTCTTACGTTTAGTAATCGGATATCATACATAAAAAAAAAAATCCACGAATTGAGAACTTCCTCCTTTTTTTAAAGTCGGTTAAAAATCAGAACTAAATCGATCTATTAGGCGTCCGCCGACTTTCATACTTTGCCGGCTTATTGATCACCAACACCGATGTGATTCTTTTCTGATATTCTCCCCCTTGTGTATTCTCCCTTTGATTACGTCCACGTAACATGTTTACTAAAAGGTCACATCGTTTAATTTTGATTGATTGCCGGCAAGATAGAGGAATTTCTTAGCTCTTTTCTACGACTTTATCTTTAAGATCTGGATCGTAGTAATTTGTGAAGTAAAATGTATTATAATTGATGAGAGATTGATCATGGTCTAGTATGTAGTTATGCTTTTAATACAAACTGTATATATGTGTTACCACAAGGTTTAGCTTCCGGTGATGGTAACGTATGATTATTTCTCATGCCCTATCTCGTGCTCGCCTGGCTAGCTACCCTGTACTGAAATACAGTAATACTTATGGCCTTATGGGTATTTCTACCAGACTTCAAATAATTAAACGCAAGCAAAGCTTAAAGAACCGACTTCACCGCTTTATCATCGGAACCTTGATCAGATTTAATGTATAAACACGCGTTATTGACTATAACTCAAAAACTAGAGATCAGACCTTGATCAAATTTCAATGGCCTACATGAAAAGCACCAGCTTTCAAAAAAAAAAAGAATCATCATTATCGGCTCACAACGAAAGAAGTTATGAGGTAACTTTTGAAGTCGGGTGAACGAGAGCATCGTCAAAGTACGCATTATTCGTCACAAAATAGGCATTATGACGATATTTCAAGAACTACTGATCAGATCTTGATCAAATTTGAATGGGACTAATTAGAAAGCAACATCTTTCAAACTAAAAAAAAATCGAAATCGGCTCAGGTGGAGAGAAGATATGAGGTAAAAAAAAAAAACAGTTGACTTGAGTACCTACCTCCTCCTTTTTTGGGAAGTCGGTAAAAAAAGGTTATTAATTTAGTTTTTTTGTGTGTCCTTTTTATCCAGGTGAACCGATTTTGATTACTCTTTTATTATTTAAAGTTAAATAAATGGGAAGCAATTTCCCACATATTTGTTTATTTATTTATAATAATAATTGGAACGCAAGCAAAGCTTAAAAATACCGACTTCATCGCTTATATTTCGGTTTTCGATAAAATTTATATGTGACCACCACTGAAGTATATTCTACCAAAAAAAAAAAAAACAAAAAAAGAATAATCAAAATTGATTTACAATTGGCGGAATTATCGCGTAACATACAAACAAACATACAGTCGAATAGAAACCTTCCTTTTCTGAAGTCGGTTCAAAAGTATAAAAAATGCGCCACCGTGTTTTTTTTGCCAGGAGGTTCAATTGCGATCTGGCATTAGAGTAATAATTTTTTAAGAGTGCCTTACGGGGCCCCTGTGAATAAATAATTTTGGAATTTAATGATGATTTTTCTATGCTTGGTAGATACTTCAGAGGTGGTCCCATATAAATTTTATCGAAATCGATCCAGCCAAAACCAAAATATAAGCGTTAAAGTCGGTCTTTTAAGCTTTGCTTGCGTTTAATTATCTCAAATAACACTAACTTAAACAGTCTTACTACTACACCTAGATACATCGATATTTTTAATTCGCCAAAAATCGCATGTACAGTTTGTTTCCATGCGTCCTTGTTATTAACATAATCATTGATTTCATTATAAGAAAGCTTTCTTTATCGCTACACTTTTTACTATTCTTGGAACTGCTAGTTGGCTTAGGTGGTAGCGCGTTCGCCTTCTAAGCACGGGTATCGGGTTCGATTCCCGGCGGGAACACAAGTTTTCTCCCCAAGGGAAATTTGTGACGACCCAGTTGGCGCATTGGACAGGTGTCCGCCCTCTGCGCCGTGGGCCCTGGGTTCGATTCCCGGCAGGAGCACAAATTCCTTCCCAAGGGATATTTGTGCTTCTGGTTCTGGGTGTAATGTGTGTGTGATGTGAATGTTTCCGGCACCCACGATACAAGTCTTTGAACTTAGTGTGGGGCTGTGAGTGTGAAAGCGTTTGTTTGTTTTGTTTGTTTCTGGTTCTGGGTGTCTTTGTGTGTGTGATGTTAATGTTTCCGGCACCCACGACACAAGTCATCGAACTTAGAGTGGGGCTGTGAGTGTGAAAGCGTTTGTGTTATGTTTATGTTATTCATTTAAAGTAAATAACTACCGTCCAATTCGCAACATTTCTTCCTCTATTACCTCATCTGCAATACCTGCATTTATAATCCTACTCGCACTTAGCCTAATTCGTTAAACAGATAATTTTAAATACCTTATCTCACACACATGATATTCATAATTAAACAGTGGCGCCGCCGGAAGTGATAACGACAACGACCGGATGCGCAGGCCACGCCCCCTGCGATTTAAAAAGTTTATTAGGGTAGCATCAAGGAGGTTTTAATTTCTTAAAGGCAGCAAGGAGGATGCGATATCATCAGATTACTGTATAATCGTGTCTTCGTGTTTATGGCAGAGTTGTCATGTATTATTAAATTATTATAAAAATTACGTGCATTGTGTGGAAATAAAAAACAGGAGATTTGCCGCGAAAGTGAAAAAATGGCGTTGTTGATTTTGTATAATTTTCCAAAACCTGTTATTCTGTAATATTTATGTGTAATAATGGTGGATTATAAACCGTTAATACTTAGTAAACGTGCTTAAGTGTAGGCAAATGATACCAAGTTGAAAAATGTGATTTACGCCTTCGCTCCAAAACTCCAATAGAAGTTCTAGTAAAAACTATCACTTTACTAGGGCACGACTTGACTATGACTGGACCTTGACTTTGACTGTGACTTGCGACTAGGACTTTGAATATGAAATACACTTGAAATATATTATTACTTGTCCTATGTCGTCGCTAGAAACCGATTGTGCAGTTGGCCTCTATGCATCCTTGGCATTAATATAGTCATTATATATATATGTATATATAGTATACCATAACTATAATTATTATGAACAGTTATAAAATTAAGTTGGCGGTTGGCACTATTTTCAATTCGGAACTTTTAGATATATAGATACAAGTAACGCCATCTAGCGATGACCGTTGATACTATCTAAGCTTTAATGATTAATAACTATTTAGTAGGCTACTAAAATCAATGTTTTTAGACTTATTTTCTCCCGGGGTCTATCTCAAACCCGACTACCCATTTGAAGCTGACATTTAAGAAATAAATATCCGATATATACTGTAGGAACTTGAACGACAAATACAAAAATCAAATAATTATTATCATGAAAAAAGATATAAGAAATCAACCTCAAACTTTTTTAACCGACTTTCAAAAAAAACGATGCTCAATTTTACTGTACTTTTTGAGTGTTACCTCAGAACTTTTTTTTATGTGAACCGATTTTGATTATTATTTTTTTATTTGAAAGGATATCGTGTCAAGTTGATCCCATATCATACAAATTGTCAAGAACTGATGAAAGATTCCGGAGATGATGTTGTGAATTTGGTTTTCTGAAGCTTTGCTTGCGTTTAAATTGTTCTCTTTTAGTCATAATTAAGGCGCGAGATCTCAGTTCGGGGCGAAAGACTAGTATTATAAAGTTTTGAAAAACATCAACACTATTTATCACTTTCGCGGCAAAACTCATAACCACATAATAATAATATAGTTATTTCATAAACGCGGTACATTTTGTTCGGTTTTAAAAATGACAGTTGCTCCCCTTTAAGCCAAAATTACCAAAAGAAAAATAATCAAAAACACCACAGAGCCTGACCATTACCAACGGTCATTATTTTTTACAACTGATTGTTTATTTCGTCGTTATGTCGTAAAAGAAGATAGGGGTTGCAGTTCAACCCCTTCGTTTGATGGAATGAAAGCTACCCCTTCTTTAATGTAAAATTGAGACGGTGTCATGCTTCTGATTAGTTTGACTTATTGTAACGTATTTTTCTAATGTATTTTATTATTTACTAGTTGTGCCACGCGGCTTCGCCCGCGATTATCAAGTTTAAAAGTAGCCTATATGTTGATCCTATTATGTAATAATTAAGATATAAGCTATATACATTCCAATATTGATTCTTCGAGGTGGATTATTAATAGAATAGAATAAGCTTTATCGGAAAACAGTGTAAATAAATATTGTTTCAACAGCCTGTTCTATTCGAACATATAGCAATAATAGGATTTACAACAATAATAGGATTAACCGTTAATACTTAGTGAACGTGCATGAGTGTAGGCAAATCATACCGATAAAGTTTTAAGAACGTGAATTTAGCTTTCGTTTCATAACTCCAATAGAAGTTTTAGTAAAGTTTTTTCACATCGAAAACTTAATTATGTATAATTATTATCTACCTATCTGAAACCTATATTATATTCTACTAGCGATCCGCCCCGGCTTCGCCCGGGTGTGATAAATGAAGAACCGCTCGACCAATTTTGTGCAAACTTCACATAAACCCTATCTACTAAATAGTCCGAACAAAGCCTAAACATTTGGTTTGGATAGGTGAGCCTGTTCTTGCGTTATAAAATAACAACGAAAAGTGGCATTGTTTTTTTTTATATATATAGATGGTATGGATAGAAGAGCGGGGTCTTTTGACACTGGTATTTGTATACTTACTAGAAGGTCCTACCTTATGTCAAGCAATCTTAGCGCAATGAAATGAAGGGACCATTGTTGGTCATAAGTACTATTTCCAAACACTTATAATTGTTGATTAGGGATTTTTGTACTCTGTTGCACAGGGCAGCAGGGGTATAGGGTTCGGTTCCCGGCAGGAACACAAATTGTTTCCGGTTCTCGTTGTGATTGTGTGTGTGCTGTAAATGTCTCCGGCACCCACGATACAAAGCGTATACAATTAAAAAAATATAGTTCATTGCCTAGGAGTTATTCGTTTACAGAGAATCTATCCCAGAATACATAAAAATATTTACCCTTTAAAGACCGTCTACGCAAAATGAATTCTACACACTATCTGCAACGATATATATCTCATTACACAGAGACAGAACGTTTTCTCGTAATACGTGTGGATCAGATGGGCCTCAAAGAGGCACTCATGGAAGTTAATAACTCTACTTCCAGATTCGCAAGAACTCTGCGACGGTGTATTTACCCATTTCGTAAGCTACGAAGAAACATAAAGCTTCGAAGAAGTGCTTTTACTTCACTGTAATAAATATATATAAATGATGACACAACATGAACGTTACAATTGTACACCGAAACCAACAAAAACTCTCACAAAAACCAATTTACCAAATGCGTGCATTTCCTAATGCGCAAGCGCACGTCATAAACACGTGCGTAGACCGGTGCGTATTAACATACGTCGTGGAATACATAGCACCACGCGGGATAGCGCGTGCCACACGACGTAACTTATACTGCCAGGGACGTATTCTAAAATACTAGTTGTTCGCGCCGAACTGAGATCTCACGCCTACATTTTATCAATTTAAACCACTATCTCACCTGATGGTAAGCGATGATGTGGTCGACGATGGAGCAAACTTGCCTAGAAGATCCCTATTCACTCGCGACTTGAAGACTCCCATATTGTACTCATCAGGAAACACCGACTCAGGCAAAGTGTTCCACTCCTTTGCGGTTCGCATAATAAATGTAGAAGCAAAACGCTTTGTTCGCAGTTGAGGAATATCTACCAAATACCGGTGTCAATTAGCAGTTTGCCTGCTTGTTCGATGATAGAATGGGGATGGGGGAACTAGATCGTGTAATTTCTTGGCACATTCTCCGAAAAGTATCCGATAAAATACCGAGAGACTAGCTACCTTGCGACGATGTCCCAAGCTTTGAAGCCTTTCATCGGCCAGCTGCTCGCTGTTAAAGAGCCTCTTAGCTCTTCGCTCTATATGTATATCTATATAATATACAGGGTGTATGGTAGCCAAACGTGGTAGACGTGTAGTTGGACCTATTCAGAAAATACAAGTTCGCGTAAAAGCCGCTAGGGCTTTTTTTTTTAGTTTGATAGGCAAGCATTTGACCACTATCTCACCTGATGGAAAGCGCTGATGCGGCCGAAAATGTAGCATGCCTGTCTAGAAGATACCTATTCACTCTTGACTTGAAGACTGAATGACTAGATTATACCGCTCAGGAAACAAAGACGCAGGCAATGAGTTCCAGGTGTTGTTGTTTTTCTTTATCGTTGATTTAACGGATAAGATATAACGGGTATTATTAAAGTTTCAGCTTTAAATGTATATTTTTTTTCTATACCAAATACGTCTAAAAATAGTGACTTTGGTGGCCTACCAAATTGATAATGCAGACCGATTTTTTTCGAAACCGTTTGCGTTCTCTACATGCAAAAGTGGCGAAGGCAAACATTGTAATGAATTATTAAAATGTTTTCCTATACTGTAATACAAAAGTTTTACTTTCTTTTTTCTTTTTTTTTTGACGAGATAACGTCTTATAAATCGAAGAACACCGGCTGCGCGCACGAAAAAGTGTCACGTTCCGCCTGAGCCTGAGCGTGCAAGCGAGAGCGCAGAACAAGCGATAGAGAGGCACAAACAGCCTAAGCGTTCGTCTTATGACGTTATCACGCAAAATTATCGTCCGTAAACCGACTTTACAGACAACCATTTTTTTTCGCTGAAAGACAGGACAGGTTAAAATTAAACCACCAAATAGCCAAAAGAATTCAGGTAGATAATTACAAAATCACCCAATCACTATAGAGTCAAATCTGGACGTTCAATAACATAGAAGAACAATAAGAAACAATAGCCTGTAGGTCTATTCTGGTCGTCAAAATACGATTGTTCGAATTGATGCGACGTCGATACTACAGTCGATTGGTTGCAGTTGATTCGATGCTCATAACAAAAGAAAATCGTTCGATTTCGACGTCGATGTGACGCCCGGAATAGACCCCCTGACTACAACCCTGCTATAATCTACGATGCAACTCCCGCCATGTGATAGTTATTTTTTTTCCACAAATTGGACAACGACAATAGTCGGCGAGGTGTCAAACGATCAACCCTTTATCGAAGATAATAACGCCGTTAGCGCATATGCCGTTTCCGGTTGCGCTCGTAGAACCGCGAATGTGTGTGAATGACAGAATGACACATTTGGAATAGAAGATATTCTATTGACCTACAGTTAGATATTTGGGACTAGCTGTTCCCCGCGGCTTCGCCCGCTATTATCAAGTTAAAGAGTAGCCTATGTGTTAATCCTAGGTATAAGTTAAGTACATTCCAAAGCGTGAAGAGGGAACAAATATACTTACACACATGCACACTTACACACAAACTTTTGAATTTATAATATTAGTAGGATTTTACATTAAAAGAGCTTATTAAAATTCGTATGTGAAATACTAATTTGACATGAAATGTTGAATATTTCCTACTAGGAAATTAAGCAAGCATGTTCCATCTTTGGCCGCATCGTCACTTTCGTGAGATAGCGGTCAAATGCATAGGCAAGCATTTGACCGCTATCTCACGAAAGTGACGTTCGTGACATCATTAAAAAAAATATACACAAAATAAGACAATAAACTTAAAATTCATATAACCCGACTGCGAAAAATGTGAATCTACTTTTTATGTAATCTTTTAATTTCCTTCATTTTGATACCCGACTCGATTAAAGGTTTGGGTATTTTTATTATAATAACATAAGTGTTTGTGTTTGTAATTACTATTTCGCGCCAAAAATCCGCCATTATATTATATTTTTCATAATTTTTTAAGATTAATATAACGATACCATAACTGTTGAAATCTAAATCTGAAAGTGTGTGAAGTGTATAAGTATGTTTGTTCCCTCTTCACGCTTTAACGGCTGAACGAATTTGGATATCATTTGGAATGAACATAGCTTATACCTAGGATTAACACATAGGCTACTTTTTAATTTGATTATAGCGGGCGAAGCCGCGGGGCACGGCTAGTTTTAAATATTTCAGCAACGGGACGGATCCATATAACCAATAATTAAATTCAAGTTGACACATCATAGAATATACATATTTCTAATTATCTTTTTTTTTTAAACAACAGCACAGGTGCATCACGACAATTTGCCCACACGTGGGATAAAGAGGTGCCGCCTTCTGTCGTGTGCCGCTACCGTTTGATGTTGCCGAATTTCAGATCCTATAACATGGTTTATTCTCACCACAAAAGCGGCCACTATTTAACCAACTACCAAAAAGGACGTTTTCAATTCGATTACGTTTCTTTTAGATATCTTATAATTATATAACCTTACTCACGTTAATAATTAATTCCTTCCCTAGAGATATTTGTGCTTCTGGTTCTGGTTGTAATGTGTGTGTGATGTGAATGTTTCCGGCACCCACGATACAAGTCTTTGAACTTAGTGTGGGGCTTTGAGTGTGAATGCGGTTTTTTTTTGCTTGTTACCTTTTATCTATTTAAATGAATCAGACTTATTTTTGTTGTGTTTGTTAGTCCCATAAATATTTTACCAAAATCAGATGAAAGGTTCTACAGATATTAGCGGTTTTTTTTATCTAAGCATAGATTTAAATAAATGCGGTCTTTATTAAACTAATGCATTCCACGTCCTAGGAGCTACTTACATATCTACCCACTTCTAATAATATCAAGGCATTACTTACATCATTTTGAACGCCCAAATTCTCACTCGTGACAATACTCAATTCTTTGTGCAACAGTGATTGTGGTCAAATCACCGAAAGGTGTTCAGTTTCACCTTCCGTGTTCTGTTCAATGCAATGCAGTTGCACATTTTGCGTTGCAATTGTGTAATTATTGTGTTTGTGCTGCTGCCTGCAGCTTTGTGGAAGTGGACATCTTGATTGATTAAGCCTAAGTTGTAAATAGGGAATATGCATAAAACAATTTTGTTACTTGACACTGACTAAATGCACAAAATATATATTACATTAAACTAAAAACTAAATTAAAATTTAACAAAAAAAACTATAATTAGATATAAATATGTGATTAATTAATCAATTAATTTATTTATTAATTAATCTTTGCCTACTGGTAGCGGTCTATTAGATTAAGTTTTGTACAAACAATTTTGTGCTTTTAATTTAAATTGCATTAATAAAACAAGTTAATATTTTAAAAGATTTTTAAAATCAAGCTTTAAAAATCTTAAAAAGATACTAAAAAGTTATATAACCAGAGAACTTGTCAAGACAAATCAAACGAGCCCAAACTCGATGGGTTTATCTTGTTTAGTTCAGAAGTTCCTATGGCCATCTTCCGTCTTCAATAGTCTCCATAGTACCATATCATTATATTGTCACCGAAGATACATAAGTACACCAAATTCGAATCCAATCGGACATCGGGAAGTCGGTCTAATTTAGCTTGCAAGATTTGATTACAGACCGACAGACAGACAACGGGACAGGTTAAACTAAATAAAAGCTTGTAAAATAAACCCTAACACATAAGTCAACTGCAGGTCTATAGCGGGCATCGATTTTATCTTCACATCGACTTCGAAATCGAAGGATTTTCTTTTCTTATGAACCATCGAATCGACTGAACTTTCAACCAATCAAATGTTGTATCGAAGTCGCATCAATTCAAACAATCGTAGTTTGACGACCAGAATAGACACACTCACAGTCCTACACTAAGTTCGATGACTTGAGTCGTGGGTGCCGAAAAGTCAACAGTGTAGTGTAGTGTAAGCAATCCCCAGACCGGCAAAACTAAACAGTGTTTTTAAATGTAAACCAAGCTTTACTCGTGAAACCATGTTGTGGAACCATTTTATTTGGCAAGAGTTTTATGACCAACTCAACCTAATTACTCAAATGTATTTAAACATAAATTAACTACAAATTAGGGCTTAAACTAACATTTACTAAAATAATTAAAAAATCCATTCCCAGTGTGTTTAATTAGTTAATTAGTAATTACTCTTCACACGACACGTAAGGGCCATTACACATGGACTAGTTAGGCTGGTTACATATAAAAGGTACGTCTCGTTATGGGGTCCTACTTGGGGTTTGAATAGGAGAAAAGAAAAAAAATATAAAAGAGACTTTTTTTGTCATTGTATTACTCATTCGCGCCAAAATGAGATCTCGCGCCTACATTTTGCCTGATAGAAAAAACTTTTGAGGATGCTTAAAATTATTTTTCTTCAAAATATTTGTTTGATTTCTGTCTATCTTGTTCAAGTACATGTTATGGCGGATATTAAGTTTTAGCTTTAAGTGTGAAGCTGTTTTTGAGATAGACCCCGAACCAAAATAGGTCTAAAAGCAGTGACTTTGGTGGCCTGCCAAATTGTTATTTTAAAACAAAGTTTTTTTACCGGTATCGTACTCTACTTGCAAAGCTCTTTTCAACAATACCCTACAAGGGTAGATATAAAATTTTAAATGATTTTGCTCCCCGCTTTCATGTAACTTGCCCCATTATTATTTTCATTGATTTAGTTTTAATTGCCTTTTTGGCTTTGAGCCATAGCTTTACATATTCTCTGAGAATTTGAAGCTAATCGCATGTTTGGTTTAGACGCTAGATGTCTCTGACAGACGAACGGACGGACAAAGTGCTGAACCACCCAAGTCAGCTTAGAGAGCTAACTTTGCTCGATCAAGTACTTGTATTATTTTTGTATTATTAAAGAAAAACATCCAATTTCTAATCTCAGTTTAATATAAGATACTTGTAAAGATTTTTTAATAAAAAAATATTGAGTGGGATAAAAATATATTGAGTTAAACTCATTCAATCGCGAAACTGGCTAAATAATGGACAGAAAAGAAATTACAAATTATATATTAATGTTATATATTGATAGGCGAAGTGATTGACTCTGATTTTCATTGAAAATATTACAGTTTTTAGGGAGCTTGCTCTTAAACAACTTTAACGGTTCTTATTCAATTTTTTTTACCATCTAACGTTTCCTTATAAATTCCTTTTAACATGGAGTACCCAATGTAGTATTGTCGATTAATTTTGTTTTTAGCATTTGCTATACTAGTAAACTAAAAAGCATAAAATTGAGAAAAGAACAATCATCGCTTTAGACGGTGCTTTTGAATTTCGCGGCAAAACTTTCGCGGCAAAATTACCGCATTTGATAGTAGCCCCCTTTCTGAAACTCCCATTATAAGGACAAGGACACACTGGTCAGTTTCATAACTAGTGTTGGGGTATACATAACCTTATTCGTCTATTTAAAACATCGATAAAATTTCTATGAATAAAAATTACTTAAAAGTAATAAAATAAATAAGTGACTATAGCCGTTGTCTTTCGATTACGGTTTTATGGCAGACTGTGAAAACGAGGATTTAATTTGTAATAAATATAACATAAAGAACAACACAATTATTGTTAGAGAACGTTTTTTTAATTGAGCTTTCTTTTTTAACTGGATAGTTTTTGGGTTCAGTAGACCAGTGAATAAAAACGGAACACTTGATTTGTCAATCTTTTGGTGCAACTATAAGCTCCACCTTTGTAACTCTGTTGTTTTTTTTAAATAGGCAAGCATTTGACCACAATCTCACCTGTTGGAAAGCGATGGTATTGCTGACGATTTGGTATGCTTGCCTTGCAAGGTCTATTCACTCTTGACTTGAAGACTTCCAGATTATACCGTTCGGGGAGCAAAGACGAGGGTAATGAGTTTCACTCCTTTGCAGTACGGATGGTAAATGTGGAAGCGAAACGCTTCGAGCGAACTGGAGGTATGTCAACCATGAATGGATGACGTTTGACAGTTTGTCTTGTTGTTAGATGGTAGAACGGGCATGGGGGAATGAACTCGTGTAATTCTTGCGCGCACTATCCAAAATGTAAACGGTAGAATACCGAAAGGCTTACGACCTTACGTCGGTGACGGAGACTCTGCAATTTGGACTCGACTAGCTTATCATAGCCAATGAGTTTTTGCTTGCCAGTCGATTTGCTTCTATGAATTCTGGCGTGGGTGCTGGAAACATTCACAATCACAACCAGAACCTGAACCAGAACCAGAACCGCAAATTTTTGCTTGGGAAGGAACGAGAAACGAAGAAGAAAAAGGAATGCGAGATTATTTTTTTACTTACTAACTGTACCCAGCATGCGCTGCAATGCCACGTTTAGAAAAGGTGTTTTACCGCTTTCGCGTTTTTTTAATGACGATAAAAAAATCGGGGGAGAGGCAGGAGAGTGAAAAATACTTTACGACCTTTTTTTTTTTTATTTGTGACACGCTAGTGTTTGACCACTATCTCACCTGATGGTAAGTGACGATGTGATCTAAGCTGGTAAACACACTAGACCTGGAACCTCATTAACCAAAATACCTATTCTCATTCCTACCAAATATACCAAAAAAAAAATCATTAAAATCGGTCAAGCCTTTCTGAGGAGTTCGAGCACAAAACAAACACGAGATTTTTATATATTAGATATTTTTTTATTTATTAAAAACTAAAGACAGATCTACACATCATTCTATCTAATTTAAATACAGTGTAGAGTGACTGTCACTAAATGTACCATCTATACCTACCTTTATGAGCTCATGGTTCGTTACCCTGCCTAATGCGCATGTTTATGTCTGTCTGAGCTATGTCTAGAATTTTATGACCATTAAAAATAGACTAAATTAGTGTGACATGTTGAATGAATGAATAAAATATATTTATCTGGCACTATGGACAAGATAAACAAATGTACACAAGACAATAAAAACAGCTTACAAAGGTAATTAAACAAACAAACAAAAAGTGCCAAAAGGGTCCTGAATCAGTATTTTTGCCAAGTGTAACACTAGGCGCTGATTTTTAGTCCCAATCCAGAGGTGGCGGATCTGAAACAGATCAGAAATATATATTTATATATAAAAATGTACATATGTATAATATCATTTATTATTATAAATATTTAAAAAATATAATAAATAACATATAAATAAATAAAACATGCTTAAATAATGTAATATATATAGTTATATACATGTGTTTTTTTTACCCGCTTGCAAAGGAAGGTTTATGTTTTTCGCTCGTATTTTGTATATTTGTATGTTATTTATTAGATACCTCGTATCTTCCAAACGGCTGATAGATTCCTTCAATTAAGCTATCGTTATAATCGTCTTAAAAAATCCAAACGTCCTTACAAACAAACAAACAAACGCATTCACACTCACAGCCCCACACTAAGTTCAAAGACTTGTATCGTGGGTGCCGGAAACATTTACATCACACACACAAATACACCCAGAACCAGAAGCACAAATATCCCTTGGAAGGAATTTGTGCTCCTGCCGGGAATCGAACCCAGGACCCACGGCGCAGAGGGCGGACACCTGTCCACTGCGCCAACGGGTCGGTCAAGTGGGCCTTAGATAGGTGCTTGAACAAAAAAACAAAATGGCCGATTTATGGTACGAAATAATAAAATTAATATAATATGATAACCAAACCTTTTGAGAAGGATTTCAAAATGAAGGAAATTAAAAGGGGATTACACAAAAAGTAGGTACCTACATAATACATAAAAAATAGGTTCATATTTTCGCTGTCGGGTATTTTTAATTTTAAGTAGTTGACTTGTTCATTCTTATCTTCTATCAACAATATAGTGTAAACTTATATAATATAGGGATATCCTACTAATATTATAAATCCGAAAGTTTGTGTGTGAGTGTGTAAGTATGTTTGTTCCCTCTTCACGCTTTAACGGCTGAACGGATTTAGATGAAATTTGGGATGTACATAGAATATACCTAGGATTAACTCATAGGCTACTTTTTAACTTGATAATAGCGGCCGAAGCCGCGGGATACGGCTAGTATATTATGTAGGGTGACGTAGTCATGTGTCATGTAGTATGTCCTTTAGTGAGAACATCTCTTTCAGTTTCTTCTATCACACCCTCCTTTGCGTCGGGGTAAATAGGGCTATTTACCCGACTGAGCGACGCAAAGGAGAGCAATGTTTATCAGCCTAAACAGAATTTAAATGAAAATGGTCGCTTCCCTAAAATGTAACCTAACTTAAAATCGTTATTATCCTTAACGGACATTCGAAATAAATATATAAGATAAATTTCAAATATTGAAAATTCATTAATATCAATAGTAATAGAAATAGTTATTAATTTAAGGATGATAAAAGAAATTATTATTAAATAGCCGTGCCCCTCGGCTTCGCCCGCTATTATAAGCGATAACGGACGGACGGACGGACGGACAAACTGAACGACCCAAGTGAATTTCGAGATATCGCTTCGTTCGATCAATAAATTTATAAATAATAATAAATAAGACCACGGACCCAACTCAAAACCGTAATTTTTGACAGCCCGTAACTTTCCCTAGTAACATAAACCACCGACCAAACAATAATTTATTTAAATTAATATATTAACATATTGATAAAACACTTGCGCGTAAAACGGCCGATGCCTCACGACATTACGTACATTCAACTATAAAAATTACCATCTTATTTATAACTTTGTCACAATAAAACAAATTAGAACTCCTTCGATAAACGATGAATTTTTGTTGTTTCTATTGTGGCAAGGTTGTTTACTGTTTGCCTTTTTGTAAGGAGCTAAGGCAAGCTCTACACTGAGGAACAATAAAGCACGCGACATACGCACGCAGCACACGACAATGTCGCTGAGTCGTGAGGTGCGTGCCGCGAGCATTATTGATATTATTTTATTATGGAATATGTAAACAATGTCATAAAAGTTTGAGAACATGCGTTTGGGAGCTTTTGTCTTTGATCTATTGACACCGCATCAAAATGGCGGCAAATGTTTTAAAGAAATAGGGAATATGCGTCGATTTTTTATTTACAGTTATATAATTACACCTTTAACAATGATATCATATTTGAATGCATTTAATTAGAACATTTTATAAGAAAAGTGATAAAAATGTATGGTAAAACTAAAATATCAAAACGCACACTTTATTAAAAATAAAAACCGGCCACGTGCGAGTGGGACTCCGGCACGAAGGGTTCCGTACCATTATCATTATTATTTTATTTTAATTAATTATATTTAAAGAGAACATAAAACTAAATATTCTGTGAATAGTTAAAGCGTCTACCTGTTACCGTTATTAGTATCGAGCAAGAAACGGTAAAAAAATCAAGTTTGTTGTATGGGAGCCCCCCTTAAATATTTATTTTATTTTATTTTTAGTATTTGTTGTTATAGCGGCAATAGAAATACATCATCTGTGAAAATATGAACTGTCTAGCTATCACTATTCGTAGTAGTATACATACTATACTATATTCTGTGTTCTAAGTAAAGGCTACAACGATATTGGTGCTAATTATGTTGAGCACCGAACTAACCTAAACTAAACTAAAAATAAACTAATTTTAGTCAAAGAATACCTAAACGCTATTCTGATTTTACGTTGAACTTAATTTAAAAGTTGAAATGACAGGACTAAAATTGATTTGACAGCAACCAAATTGAATTGTATTCACAAGAGTCGCAATCACATATTCCTTCATTATAGACTTTGTAGGTCAGTATTTGCTTCATTAATTGCACGTGTTATTCTTTTAAGTATAAGATCACATTAAAAATAATCCAGACCTTTTTCATACAGACTAATTTGAGTTTAAAATATTTGCTTTTTAGTCTTAATTTGACGTAAAACATGTACATCAGAATAAGAATTGGGTTATTTTCACTAAATAGAGTAACTAAACTAACTTAGTCCTGTCAAACTTAATTTTAGTCTAATCTTGCATTTTCTGAATAGGTTTTGGACTAAAGCAGGACTAAAACTAATTTTAGGCTAGTTTAGTCTAATTCTGGACAACAGAATCGGCACCATTATACGTAAGTTTCACCTTTGAATGTTTTGCTGTTTAGATTGATCTCGGAAGTAGTAGAAAGAGTCTCAGAGTAAAATTCTATCGTCATTCCTAAATTTTGAGTCTTCAAGTCTAAAGTGAATAGGTATCTTCTAGGTAAGCATGCTACATCTTCAGCCGCATCATTGCTTTCCATCAGGTGAGATAGCGGCCAAATACTTACCTGAAAAAAAATGTGACAGTCGCATGCCACAGTATCTTTGTAAACAGTAGTACAACTTGGAGCGTAATTAGGTGTGGCACCTATCAAGAGGGCAGGACTAGACACGTGTCGGCTGTCAACACTTAGCTAACTGACGGGCGGGATTTTGTAACTTGTGGAACTAAGGGGAAATCAAAATTAGTTAATGAACAAAGTATGTGAATTTGTAGTATAAATGTTATTCTTCTTAAAGTTTTTAACCGACTTCACAAAAAAGGAGGAGGTTCTCAATTGGACCGTTATTTTTTTTAACCGACTTTGATGATTTTTTTTTATTTGAAAGCTAGGCAAATACGGTGTTCCGGCAGTTATCCTTGAGAGCCTGCGTATTCCAGGTCTAGTGTGTTTACCAGCTTCGATCACATCGTCACTTACCATCAGGTGAGATAGTGGTCAAACACTAGCCTGTCACAAATAAAAAAAAATACATAAAAAAAAAAAGGTAAGTACTGCCCATGTGGTCCCATTTAAATTTGATCAAGATCTGATCAGTAGTTTGAGTTATCCTCAATAATGCGTATTTAATTGATTTAATCTGATCAAGGGTTCCGAAAAAAAAGCCGTTGAGTCGGTTTTTTTTAATCTTTGCTTGCGCTTAACTTATCAAACTTCTTATAGGAAGGGCTTCAAAATTATCCGCAACCTTTTTGTTGGACGAAGAGCGGTGACTATAGAAATTTACAAATAAATATACATTTCTGCGTATTCCAGGTCAAGTATGTTTACCAGCTTCGATCACATCGTCACTTACCATCAGGTGAGATAGTGGTCAAACATTAGCCTGCCACAAAAAAAAAAAAAGCATACATTCATACAAAATACTCTAAAACATAACCCTTCCGTGGCAGTCTAGTAAAAAACAAAATCAAATTAAATATTAATGTTTTTAAGCGCACTAAAACACGTGCCATCCCAACCATATAGTACATGTCACAGATTATAGTTACTTTTTCGTTTACATTTTGGTGAATGCGCGCTGGAATTACACGACTTACTTCTCCATGCCGGTTTTACCATCTAACAATAAGACAAACTGTCAAACGTCATCCATTTATGGTTGTCATACCTCCAGTTTGCTCGAAGCGTTTCGCTTCTATGTTTATCATCAAAATCAAAATCGTTTATTCACATGGGCCCCAAAGAGGCACTCATGAAAGTTAATGAATCTATTGCCAGATTCGCAAAATTACAGCCATCTCGAGAAGAACCTGGCAAGAAACTCGGCGGCGCATTTTTTTTTTCATTCATTTTTTAAAGGACATTCTTAATTAATACATAATTTTCTTAACCTAGGTGTTATTATGGTAGTCGCTAGAAAGAGCCTGTGCAGTTTGCCTCCATGCATCCTTGTCATTAATATAGTCTGTGGTCTTATAGTAAGCTTTCTTAATTAATGCCCGTTTTATTACAGATTTGAACTTTCCCAGTGGTAAGGAGTGCGAAGGAGTGGAACTCATTGCCCGCGACTGTTCCCTGAACGGTATAATCTGGAAGACTTCAAGTCTAGAGTGAATAGGTATCTTCTAGGCAAGCTACATCTTTGGCCGCATCATCGCTTTACATCAGGTGAGATGGTGATCAAATGGTTGCCCATCAAGCATAAAAAAAATTAAGTGTTAAGAGGCAGATATACGTCAATGTGAGCACCTTTTATAACCATAGCTAATTATCACCCTTACAGTTTTGCACATAAAGGTGCATATTGCGTAATTTATATCGTGGCGGTTACGCAAGGTGACGCGCAGCAATCTTTGATTTTTATGGTTTTATTAGAATTTCTTGAAAACGCGCCTTAAAAAAAAACAATCTAAAGAAATCATTCGTCTAGTAAATATGCGTACCTATATGAAATAACTTTTACAGTGTTTTGATATAAAATGGCGGAACACAATGGTTACAACGTTACGTTAAAATACAAATTGGTGGTATTTGCATGAAATTTGATTTATTATACTTTATACTTGAGAAAGTTATGAATGTTATAAGAAGAAGGCATCACATCGCACAGATTCCGACGAATATTTTTTTTTTTTTAGATGGGCAAGCATTGGACCTCTATCTCACCTGATGGCAACTGACGATGCGGCCCAAGATGGGGTTATTATGAATGCCAAGTAAAACTGTTACAAAGTCACGAGTTTTAGGAGACATTTTGGTATCATCCCCTTTTACATAAAATACGACATATCCCTTACGTTAGAACCAATTATCGTATAGTATTTACGAGGTGGTTGTCGACACGTCCGACGTATACTAGAATTATGGCGACATGCAAAAATATTGGAACACGTGGCTTAATAGCTTTCACGTTGGATTGGGACATGAAACTCGTTTACGAAGTGACGTCATTATCTAGGTTATGTTTAATTTTATAAAATATACTGTGTATTTTTGTTTTTGTTAGAAAAAAACTTTTTTTGAACATTTCACTTGTTTGTTGGTATTCACTTGGGTTATTTTGACTTCAAAAAAGGAGGAGGTACTATGTTTGACTGTATGTATTTTTTTATGTACCTAAGTTCACCGATTTCTCCCTCATTTGAGGACCGATTCTCAATATATTTTTTTTGATAGATTATACTTCAGAGGTGGTCCCATATAATTTACTAGCAGTGCCCGCGAGTTCCTTTTCAACCTACATCTTTCTCGGTGAACTCCATGATAAACTTAATGTCAGAATTACAAATTAAGTACTTACTGATTGAAGTTTTTTTGAAGTTAATAATTATAGTCCTACTAATATTACAAATCCGAAAGTTTGTGTGTAAGTATGTTAATTCCCTCTTAACGCTATAACGGCTGAACAGATTTGGATGAAATTTGGATTTTACCTGTTAACAGATACAATATTTATATACAAAGATATTGTTTTCCAATGAGTCCCAAACTAGGCCGAGGCCTGTGTCTTGGGATTCAGAGTACGTATTACAAAACACAGAGATTTATAGTTGTGTACCACTGTCTAATTACGTATAAGTACAATTCTATACCAAGTAACATAAAATTTTAGATGTTAGTTTAGGTGTGTGTGTGTTTGTGAATGTATTTGTGTGTGTATGTTTGTGAGTTGTGTGTGTGTATGTTTGAGATTTGCGTGGGTGTTATGTTCGTAAGATGTGTGTGATTGTGTCAAATAAAGTTATCAGTTTCTTCGTAATTTAAAGTTAATAGCCACTGTTTTACAATTTTTTTACATGCAGATACAGAAGCGTCCTTGATATCGCACTTATTACAAACTTTGTTATAAATATTTGTGTGAGCATAGTTTATACCTACCTACATAGCTTATACCTAGGATTAACACATACGCTACTTTTTACAGGGCAAGGCTAGTGTTATATCAATCATAATATTATCTGTGTTTCCTGATTAAAACAATATGCGAGTGAATAGGCATTTTCTAGGCAAACGTGTTTTAAAACCCGGTTTTATTTTGTGTTTACAATTACTTGTTGAAATACTGAAACAACAGCTGAAGATATAATTTTAAAACATAATGACAGGTATAAATGAACTTTGTAGACGTGACATAAACAATTTGAGTGTGTGTAATGTTCACGGATCTGTAAAAATACGCCACCAACAAAATCCACACATTTTTAGCTCAATTTGTTCTACAAGCACACGCATCAACAAAATAAACCAAAGTCACGTGTGTTGCCACATCTGCAACGGGAAATCACTCACATTTAATGGCAAAACATTAGTTTTACTTAAAAACCCGCAGAGCGGCGACAAACGCAATTTTTCACACTTGAACAACAAATATGTGGAGCGTCGATAATCTGCGTTTTTTACACTGTGGTTCAATTTCATGTTGTTTGGCGGGAATACGGTCATTAAGTCATATTAGTGTTCTATTTTTGAAATTTTAAAATGTGACGCGATTTTCAAATTTGAACGCATGCCGACGAAAAAATAATTTTAAACCGAAAGTGTAAATTGGTAGTTTTGCCGCTGAAATGAAAAATGGCGTTGTTAATTTTGTATTATTTTCCAAAATTGAGATTTTTCGAGTATTCATGTGTATTATTATACGTGGAGAGCTCGTGAACGTGCATGCATGTAGGTAAATCATATAAAGTTAAAATAAGTGATTTTCGCTTTAGCTCCAAAACTCCAATCGAAGTTCTAGTAAAGCTTCCGGGTGACTTTGGACCATGACTCTTTTGATTAACTTTGACTGTGACTGGTGACTAGGATAGTTGACTCTAAATAAGTTGAAATATTTATAATTTTTATAATATGCCATGCTTTATATATTTATGCTATAGCCCATCAAAAGGCAAACAGCGTGACTAGCCGACTATAATATTACAGGTTCTGAATAATGTAAGGTTTCGATATAACGCTGTCTTGTGTAGACCTTATAAACGGTTACGCGAAACAAATCCTTAACTGCTAGGAAGCATTGTGATGGAATTCATAGAATTGGTGCTTGCAATTTGATTTCTATCCGCGAGTGCCTTAAAAAGACTGTTTAAGTATTACGTTTATAGGTTGTTGACCTTGCTCTGAAATAAATTCAATTAAAAGAAATAAGATTGCTAAAGAGATTATTCAGTGCAAATCAGGAACTTTCAAAGGGTTGATATTGCAGCAATTCCGTCATAGTTGTTTAAAAAATAAAAATTAATATTAAAATGTTTTTCAAGTCTTCAGTTCCCATTAGTACAATAATTAATTATATATTTTTTTTATTCTAGATAGCCAAGCATTTGACCGCTATCTCACCTGATGGAAAGTGACGATGCGGCCAAAGATGGAACATGCTTGCCTAGAAGGTACCTTTTCACTCTAAACTTGAAGACACCCAGACTGTACAAGTGAGACTTTTGCTTTTACAAGCAAATTAATAGAAATAAGATGAGTTCAGAAATTGTTACAAAGCCAACATAAAACATCAGTGCAAAGCAAGAACTTTCAAAGGGTTGATATTGCAGCAATTTCGTAATACATAGTTGATAATGATGCCGTTTAAAAAAATATTTAACTATAAAGTTGTCCAAGTCTTCAGTTAAAATATTTAATTTTATTTTTTTTGGGGGTTCATGTCTGCTTACGTCCGTAGGATTTAGCCCTCGATGTCCTACACGTAACCCCTGGGTGGCGCTAAAGAGCAACCAGTCAAAGAGGTGGGAGGCTTCGGCCGTCGGCCTATGTACCACCCCCCGGTCAAAGCCATGGTGCCAAGCAATTCACAACGATTTGTGTTCCACCATGATGTCCGGGCCAGCCGTTCGGAGGAAGTAGTGGGTTAAGTTGCGATGCTCGTTATGACTGGCATTGGCATAGTCAATGACGCTGCATTGGGTGACCAAACTTGGAGAGCAGCGGGATCCGAGGCACGGTTCTCCGCTGGCCGACCGCAGATAGTTGGGGGCCCAAGTAGTGAGCTAGCCACTCATGAAAGGCTGCCCCGCCATCTAGCGAAAAATCCCAGGAGAGCGCCATCGTGCCGGTTGGCGACCGGACGAGAGGACCCGATGGACTCTTTTGGGGGGGCTCGGGCGTCCCCGCGGTCTCCGTTTTTGGTTCCCCTCTGGTGTAGTGAATTTGTCTCATGCCATGAGTCAACGAGTATCGCCGCGACCCATCTGTTACCTCCTACCATTCTACAAACATGAGAAACAGATTTAAAAAGAATATGGTTAGACAGCGGAAGCACGTCCTCTCCTTACAAGTGCACCTCTCTAACATTCGAGGCTTGCACTCCAATGTCAATCCGGTCCATCACCATCTAGAGACCGAAAAACCGCAGCTTCTGTTTCTCACGGAGACGCAGATCAGATGTCCAGCTGACGCGTCGTACCTAGCGTATCCGGGCTACACCCTTGAGCATAAGTTCAAGCCACGCTCGGGTGTCTGCGTGTACGTTCGCGATGACATCTGCTATCGGCGTCTCCGGAACCTTGAAGACCCCAGCTTTTCCACTATTTGGGTTTTGGTTGATACTGGCATGGAGAAAATTCTCTATGCCGGTGTCTACCGTTCGCACACAGGAGATGCGGAGACAACCAGGCTCATAACACACCTCAGTGAGGCGGCTGACGTGGCTCATCAGAGGTATCCTTCTGCCGAATTAGTATTTCTGGGGGATTTTAATGCCCACCACCAGGAGTGGATATTCCCATACCAGATTACTGACCATGCTGGGAGAGAGATGCGCAAGTTAGCCTTGATGCACAACCTCACCCAGCTGGTCCAAGAGGCAACTAGGATACCGGATGTTGATGGACACACAGCCAATTGCTTGGACCTTCTGCTGACATCAGACCCAGACCGCTACTCAGTGTCAGTTTCATCACCGCTTGGTAGCTCTGACCACTGTCTGGTAAAGTCTGTATCAGTCCATTCCCCGCCTGACCCCAGCCCTAAAGGCGCTCGGCGGGTATGGCGATACAAGTCAGCAGATTGGGATGAGATGCGTTCTTTTTATGCATCTTACCCTTGGCAGCAGGTATGCTTTTCTTCTAGCGATCCCTCTGCTTGCGCGGATGCTGTGGTGGATGTGCTGCGTCAAGGTATGGAATATTTTATTCCATTCTCAGACGCACCTCTTTCCAGCAAAGCTCGCCCTTGGTTTGGGGCCGAATGTAGTAGTGCAGTTGCGCAAAAACATGAGGCCTACACCGCCTGGGCTGATGCTCGAATCCGCAAATCTAAGGACATACGCGAAAAGAAGAAAGCCTTTAACAAAGCTGCCAAGTCCTGCAAGTTGGTTCTTAAGAAGGCTCGTTTCGATCACATAAGCCGAATAGGGGATAAACTTGCTTCCTATCCCGCGGGGAGTAAAGCATTTTGGTCCCTGGCTAAGTCGGTTGAAGCGAACTTCTGCCGTCCCTCACTGCCTCCACTGCTGAAGCCTGACGGCTCACTGGCTCACACCGCTATGGAGAAAGCAAATTTGTTTGCTTCTCTCTTTGCGGAATCTTCACGTCTAGATGCTGGTAGCGCTATACCTCCGAGTATATCTGTATGCGAGTCGTCCATGAAGGAAATCCGCATTCGACAGATTGATGTACGTATAGCGCTACGCAATTTGGACGTGAACAAGGCCAGTGGCCCTGATGGCATACCAGCTTTAGTTCTGAGGACATGTGCGCCTGAGTTGACTCCGACATTGACACGCCTGTTCCGCCTCTCTATGGAGACTGGTCAAGTGCCGAAGGCTTGGAAGTCTGCCAACGTGCAGCCTGTGCCCAAAAAGGGAAGTCGTGCCGACCCTGCCAATTACAGGCCCATCTCAGTCACGTCCATTGTCTGTAAGACAATGGAGCGTGTACTGAACAAAAAGCTCCTTGGCTATCTTGAAGCGAATGACCTTCTGAGTGACCGGCAATATGGGTTTCGCCAGAACCGGTCAACAGGAGATCTTCTTGCATATGCCACTCACATATGGAGCGAGGCCTTGGAAAAACACGGCGAGGCACTTGCAGTCTCGCTTGACATTTCCAAGGCTTTTGACAGGGTTTGGCACGACAGCCTTATTGGCAAGCTCCCAGCCTATGGTTTACCTCCCGATTTATGTATTTGGATATCTGACTTCTTGAGGGAACGATCGATTCGAGTGGTCGTTGACAGTTGTTCGTCCGATCTAATGGCTATTAATGCCGGGGTACCTCAAGGATCAGTTCTTTCGGCTACACTCTTTCTGCTCCACATCAACGATCTGCTTAAGCCCGGTATCTTTGGGTATGCAGACGATAGCACTGTTGTTGAAAGTTATGTATCCAATGCACGAGCTGGTGAGGTACAAGTCCAGTCACTAAGAGAGGAGATGATAGACCGATTAAATGAGAGCTTATTAGCTGTGGCCGATTGGGGCGAAGCCAATTTAGTTCAGTTTAATGCATCTAAAACACAGGCGTGTCTTTTTTCCGCAAAACGGAGACCTTACCTCCTATCTCCGACCTTTCGAGATGTACCAATACCGGTAGGAAATAAACTCGAGCTTCTTGGCGTTTCCTTGTCGTCTAACCTTAACTTCGGCACCTTCATTGAAGCCAAAGCTCAGCTGGCCGCTAAGAAACTGGGTATCCTCGCAAAGGTTAGGCAGTACTTTACACCGGGGCAGCTTCTCAATCTATATCAAGCTCAAGTCCGATCGTGTATGGAGTACTGCGGCCACCTTTGGGATGGATCAGCGAAGTACCAGCTTGAAGCTCTTGAGTCAATCGACCGACGAGCAAAAAGACTCATTGGCGATGATACGCTTATTGAGTCCAAATTGCAAAGTCTCAGTCACCGACGTAAGGTCGCAAGCCTATCGGTATTCTATCGGTTACATTTCGGCGATTGTGCGCAGGAATTACACGAATTAATACCCCCATGCCCGTTTTACCATCTAACAACAAGACAAACTGGCAAACGTCATCCATTTATGGTAGACATTCCTCCGGTTCGCTCAAAGCGATTTGCTTCTACATTTGTCATCCGTACTGCGAAGGAGTGGAATTCATTGCCCGCGTCTTTGTTCCCTGAACGGTATAATCTGGGAGTCTTCAAGTCAAGAGTGAATAGGTATCTTCTAGGCAAGCGTGCTACATCTTCGGCCGCATCATCACTTTCCATCAGGTGAGATAGTGGTCAAACGCTTGCCTATCGTGAATAAAAAAAAAAAAAAATTGTCAGTACAATAATTAAAAATCAGTATAATATTTAATTATATTGAATGTACTGGTGAGACTTTTGCTTTTACAAGCTGTAAGCGCCTTTCATACTATGTGAAAAAAAGCAAACTGTAAGCGCCACATGTTCGTTTTTGCAGCGCTACCCCAGAATTGTAAGCAGTAAGTGATTAAGTATGCATTATGCGCCAATTCGCAAGAGTCCCAGTGTAGTGGAATCCAATCCTTCGAGATAGCATCGACAGTGCAGTGTCTCTAACGAATCTCGCCGAACTATTCCGAACATAATATATTATTCTGTTTCATAGTAGTAGTTGTTTATAATTCACTTGTGAAATGCTCAGATTATTATTTTTTTCTCTTATTATTTGGCTTCGTAATCTATGTGCATTTAGTTTTAAGTGATAAAATATTTCAAGTCCTTAAGTTTAACCGCCGTTGTACGGGAATGTACGCACGCCATCCATTCGAGCCAAACGCGTCCTATGTGGCGACACCATAAGGAGAAAACTAGGCAATGAACAGTAAATAAAAGCTACGTCGATTAGAGTAATGCTCTTAAAGAAATAATATTATATTGGAATAATTCAAAACATAAGATATTCATGAATGGAAACTCATTGAAATGAAATTAATGTCTGTTTTAAATAAAGCATAGCTTATTGAAAATAAACAAATTAAGCTATTTATCACTAAGGTCCCTCATTACCGCCGTAACTTCTATTTACATAGTAACTGTTTATTAAGACGATACACGAATTTATTTTAGTAGAAGGAGTAATAAATTGAACGAGCTATTTAGAACTACTCGTTGGCTTATTTGGGCACGCGTCTGCCTTCTAAGTAGGGGTATCGGATTCGATTCCCGGCGGTGTACACAAGTTTTCTCCCCGAGGGAAATTTTGTTTCTGGTTCTGGGTTGATTATGTGTGTGATGTTAATGTTCCGGCACCCACTTGTGGGCTATGATTGTGAAAGCGTTTATGTTTATGTTCTTAGATAGTCTTAAAAAGGTTTAAATGTCCTCTAAAGTATTTGAAAAGATTAAAATTTCCTCTAAGGAAAAACGGCTGTTTTATTTACTATTTTGTGAAGATCCAAATTTATTAATTGACCTGACCTACTTATTGAAAAATTTACGGATTCGACTAACATTGGCATCACTGTT
The DNA here is from genome assembly GCA_948107665.1 of Lomographa bimaculata. NCBI lineage: Eukaryota > Metazoa > Arthropoda > Insecta > Lepidoptera > Geometridae > Lomographa > Lomographa bimaculata. The sequence goes on along the minus strand of OX403604.1, from coordinate 5,367,192 downwards.
ACAGAAATTCCTAGGAGTAACCGAATAATAAAACTTTGGATTACAAATGGTATTATACGTTGTATTCATAGAAATAATCTGCAAAAAATTCGAGGTGATCCATATAATAACATTTTAGAAACACCATATACTAAGTATAGGAATTTCTGTAACAAAGGAGATGTAAAAGAGAGTTACTGGAGAAATCAATTAAAAACAACAAACTACTCTGGAAAACGTTTAAAATATAAAATACGATATATGAAAACATTAGTCAAAATACGTAATTATTGAGCATTAAGTCATCTCTTAAAGAGTCTTCTCGAATATGTGAAAATGGATACAATCTGTCAACAGTCAACTCTTTTGTTCTTATAGATACAAGTTTAAACGAAGTTGATAGAGTCTTGATGAGTTTAAAATCTGACAGCTCATCTGGCTGGGACAATAACTCAATAGATTTTTAAAATTTGTTAAAAGTGAAGTTGTTTCAATCATAAACCATCTTGCTAATATGTGCTTTTAAACAGGATTTTTTCCAGATGCGTTAAAACAGTCAATAATAATTGCGATTCACAAAGGTGGGGACGAAAGTGACTAACAATTATCGACCTATATTCTTATTACCAGCAATATCAAGACTTCTAGAAAAGTTAGTTAATTCTCGGTTGCTAAAATTAATAAAATTCATTTGATATTCTATCTCCTTGCACTCAAATAACTTGTAACTTATAACCTTGAACTTATATACTTTAAAAACATTTTCTTTAAGCCCTGTTATTTCACTGGATACATTGCCCTTCAATCCGAAACACAGCAATGTTTGCACACTACTGTTTGGCGGTTGAATGACTGGCAATAGTGTGGTACTGACCCAGGCGGACTCTGTAAAAGAGTTCTACCACTACAGCACAAACAATTTGCATAGCGTCTTAAGTTGTATTCAATTGGAAACCAGCTTTTCGATACAAATTAGCTTTTTATTTGAACAAATTGTATATGGTGTCGTGATATACTGTTTCTAATTATTTTCTAATAGATAGTTCCTATCATTTGTTTAAATATCAGCCTCTATATACCTGTTCAAGGAAACTTAAAATTTACTTTATAATTTATCTTTTTTGTTTCACAGTTATATCTTGTGAGGTTATTATTGATCAGACGAAGCGAGATCTTTAAATTGACTTAGGTCGTTCAGTACTTTGTCCGTCCGTCCGTTGAACAACAAATACAGAAATCAAACAATTATTATACGGAAAAAAAGTTATAGGCAAGTCACCTCAAAAGTTTTTTTCTTTAAGACAAAATGTAGGCGCGGGATCTCAGTTCGGCGCGAAAGACTAGTAGATACGTATATTATGTAATTATGTAATATTTTTAATAATGTGTGTATAACAAGTGTACCTAGTGATCCTGCCGATTAATGAATGACACACTCACAACACGCACTTTCAAACAGGATTGACGTCCCAGGAAGTGGAAGTAGTTATATAGGTACAATATCATTACTTACCATCAAGTGAGAAAGTGGTTGCCTATCTTATGAACTAGTAGTTCGCCCCGAACTGAGACGCACCCACATTAGATAGATAGATAGATAGATAGATAATACTTTATTGATCCACTTTATAAGATGAGATAAAACAAAGGTAACAAACAAGCTTATACGTAAAGTATCACAACAGGCGGCCTTATCACTAATAGCGATCTCTACCAGGCAACCTTCGGATGGAGAGAACTATAGAATGTAATAGACGGGGTATAATAAATGGCTGTATGGAATACCTACACATTTTGCCTAATAGAGAAAAAGGATTAAGGCACATTACTTTTTTTAAGTAATTGATTAATTATTTGTTCAAGTACAGGATATATCGGATACGATACGTAAGTTTCAAGTTATAGCTTTAAATGTGTAGCTATTTTTAAGATTGACTTCGATAGAGTGTAAAAGCAGTGACTTTGGTGGTCTACCAAATTGTTATTTACCAAAATATATATATATATATATATATTTTACTGTTTCTTACTCTACTTAAAGGAATTTTAATGAAAACAGAGAGTGGAAAATAATTTGCCCCTACTTACGTGCATAGGATTTATTACTTAATATTTTCATTTATTTAATTTTAATTGATAATTTTTGCTTTGGGCCACAGCTTTAAATATTCTCTGAGAATTCGAAGTTATTCTCTGGTATGGTTAAGGCGCTAAATGCCTCTGACTGACGGAAGGACGGACGGACGTACAAAGTGCTAATCCACCCAAGTCAAATTAAGGGGTTTTGCTTGGTTCAATCAATTAGTAAAAACTCTACACAGTTTATAAAATCAAAATTTTTCTTTGGTCTTTGGATACAAAATACTAGGAAACAATAAAGGTGAAAGAGGTTAAACGCCTTTTTTCTTTACGTAGCATTGTAACACATACTATTGCATAAAGCTCCTGGTTAGAGATAAAAAGGTACTCCATAATAAAATTCAAATATTTGAACATATTTAAAGCTCTATACCATCACGTTGTAGTACTTAATATTCTCTGATTTTAACATTAAAATGTCCATAAATAAGTTTTACAATCAACGAGGCCCTTCAATACAATAAGAGACACTTAGATCTCCGGTAGGGGGCGTTCCAGACGTGACATCTTCCAAGCTGCGCGGATTACCGACTGAATGCGTATTTCATGCGTGTGCGCAACTCGGTGACAGAAATATAGATGTTTAGAATGTTCCGATCCAGTGATAATAATGTCTTTGTCAGAAACTGTAGATCTTAAATGTTTTAGAAGTGACCATTTTATTTTTCTCAATACATTTTTTTATGGACTTAGTTTTTATGAATTAGTCGTATTAAATGTTAGACTCGCCGAATTTAATCCTACTAATGTCATAAATCTGAAAGTTCGTATGTGTGTAAGTAACACTTAGGCTACTTTTTAACTTGATAATGATACAGAGGCACATACTACAGGCACGGCTAGTGTTTTGTAAATATCTTTTTCGTATCTAATGTATTTTATACTTCTCATTCTGTATTTAGGAATGTCAACTAAATAATATAGATTTCGGATAAGTAACTAGGTATAATCAATCGAACGCAAATGCATTCACACCTACACTCGAACACAAGTAAAAAGACATCTTGACTATGACTTTTCTTGATTATTACTGACCTTGATTCTTTTACTTGACTTTGACTGTGACGAGGACTTTTAATGTGAAACACACTTAAAATATGTTAATGCTTGACTGGCTTAATGCACAAAATTGCTAAACCAAATTTAAAAGAAAAAAAAAGACATCTCGTAAAATCCGTGCATAGCGGCTTTACCGCGTTATTTCGGGTTAAAAAATAGCCCACGTATGATAATCGTGTGTTTTCATCCATAACTATTCAGTCGCTACAGGATGAACAGAAAATAAACTTAGAGACACATTTTCGCATTTATAATGTTAGTGTGATTAAATTTCTGTTTTTTTTTTTTGGTAGATAGGCAAGCATTTGACCACTATCTCACCTGATGGAAAGCGAAAATACGGCCGAAGATGTGACATGCTTGCCTAGAAGATACCTATTCACTCTAGACTTGAGGACACTAATAATTGCTTGACTTGTATTAATTACTTCAGCCAATTCTAAATATTTCTAACTCTACATTAAATTTGACTAAACATGACATTTCGATAATTCGCTAATGCATTCGAGCACGTGACAAACAAAGCAAGTCCGCGCCTTAACAACAGATTTGCGCAACCACCCTTAACATGATGAGATTTATTTCTATACCGTAATAATTTTCGGAGATTAATTTATTGTTCTGTACGTTAAAGTAATAAATTGATTTTATTATTATTTTTGGGAAATAATTTGACACGGTTGGCAACACATGCAGCTTATTTAGATTAATATTTATTAACATAATATGGGCTTCACATTTTAAGTGGTATTAATTAATGATTTCTTATTAAACACATAATCGCTTTCACACTCACAGCTCCACACCAAGTTCGATGACTTGTGTCGTGGGTGTCGGAAACATTCACCTCACTCACACAATCACAAACAGAACCAGAAACACAATTTTTTCTAGGAAAGAAAACTTGTGTGCCCACCGGGAATCGAAACCAGGGGTACCGGGGTAGAAGGCGAACGCTCACCCAACAGCCATCGGGCAATTCAAATAGTAAGTAATTAAAGAAACGGTTACAATTCTCCAATGTACATAAAATGTACAAACAGCTACAATAAACGCAGCAACAGTAACAAAACGCTATTTAAAAAAATCTCATATAAAACGAAAAATTCGAAACAATAGCACATAATCAATTAAACTTTAGAATTAAATAAAAAGCATTTAATGAGGCATTGTTCCAAACCACATTTCAAATTATTATACCTAACCGCCTGGTTTAAAATTAAGTATACCTGAATGGTGGCATTACCCTCGTTATCATTCGATCTACCTCCAATCCTTCATTGAAATTTTGATAATCATCGAAAGTTCACAAAAACCTCAAACACGCTTGAACGTGTACGAAAAATGATATAATTAATAAGTAGTGTTGCTAGATTGAGAAATTTCCCTTCTGAAATAGGAAAATGCTTTTAATTTTTTGTCAGGAAAATGCAACGTTGTCAACATATATATAGTAACTAGCTGAGCCACGCGGCTTCGCCCGCGTTAATTAAGTTAAAAAGTAGCCTATGTGTTATTCCGGAACCTAAGCAATCTATATTCTAAATTTCATCAAAATCAGTTTATTCGTTACGAAGATACGTGGTAATCAAAATTCACGCACACAGAAACTTTCACATTTATAATATTAGTAGGATAATGGCCTCGATTCTGATGTACACTCACTAAATTAAATTTAAACTATCCCTGTCTCTTACAAAATACAAACACAAGACAGAGATAGCATACATTTTAGAGCTGTCAAGCTAGTTTATTATTTAAAATATTAACAGCAGAAAGGCGCGTGTTTTTAGTCAACACCAATAACATACTCGAATAAGCTTGCATAGACATCTAAGTTCTGACTAACTTGACAGCACAGCAGTATGCTATCTCTGTCTTGTGTTCCTATTTTGTAAAAGACAGGAATAGTTTAAATTTAATTAAGTGTGTGACATCAGAATCGAGGCCAATAACTAGTCTTAACACTTAATGTGAAATGGGAAAATTATCTGCCCGTTAATTTACTCTCGACCAGTAAAAAATAAAACGAATACACAAATGAAAATTATTATAAATAATTGAAACGGAAACAAAGCTAAAAAAACCGACTTCATCGCTTATATTTTGGTTTTGGCTGGATCGATCTTGATAAAATTTATGTGAGACCTCCTCTGAAGAATAATCTACCAAAAATACCATGTTTGGCGGAGATATTGCGTAAAATACATACAAAAAAAGACGTGTGGCACTCGGGGACTGCCGCGGTAAAGCTATTGCATAGCATTTTTTATCAACTTATAATTATTTATTTATTTTATTTATGCAATATTTTTTTTCCTGCCACCTAGAGGCGAGTTGCTGAACTAAAGAAACAAGCGTGATATTTCAAAAAAGTCATTAAAAGTTCTGCTATTCATCGATAGATGGCAAAACTAAAAAGTATCACCGCTGTGCCGGTCGGAGTGGGGGGTGTTAGGTTATTTTCGTTACGGAATTTCTGGATTCGGTCTCCACGCTCAAGGCCCGCGATAGAAGCTATGCAATAGCTTAAAAATTACGTATAATCGAATTGAGAACCTCCTTTTTTGAACTCTGACATTACAATAGATTCCTAGTTTATAAGCACTTATTGGAAAGAAAAACAATTATCATGAAAATCGGAAATAAAAATAATTAATTATTATTTATACTCAAACTGTCCGTTGGCTTAGCGGATGCGTGTTCTCCTTTTCAGCGGGTATCGGGTTCGATTCCTGGTGGAAACACGAGTTTTCATCCCAATCTGATCTCTAGTTTTTGAGCTGTGTATGTCAATGATGCGTGTTTAATACATTAAATCTGATCAAGGTTCCGAAGATAGAGCGGTGAAGTCGGTTTTTTTAAGCTTTGCTTGATTTAATTATTCTATACCTGATAGGCAAGCATCTCTTTTCAACCTGGTTTTATATAATTATTAATTGCGTGGAAACAATAAATTAAACACCTACTCATTTCAACCCAGCAACTGGCTACACCACCTAATTAATACCGTCCATAATTCAATAACGTTACTTTTTATTCTGTGCCGAAACACATGTTTCAAAATTCGCGTGACAAAACACCGGGCGGCCATGTTGTTTGGGCCACGGGAAGGGGGCGCTGACCCCGCCTGAAATAGGTAACCTTGACCGCTAGCCTACACCCCTCTTGTAAACAACCTGAAGTACGGATGTTGGCTATCCATGTGGGCTGGGAGATGTGCTTGTTATATTTACAAATAGTTTTGCCGGTTTATTTATCGTAATTGTTGAGACTGAATCATTATTCGTTAATATAGAATAGATAGATAAATAGATTTAACTTTGATGTAGACTGAAAATGATAGCATTTCCCCTACAAACCTTAGTGGTTTTTTTTTTAATGCTATTACCGTTTGTTTGTACCTATTGTAAATATTTTAATTGGTAAATAAATGAAAAAAAGAAAATACGATATATTAAAGAATATATATCTTTTTTTAATAAAGATTGAACACTTTAAAATACCAAAGAACACAAATAGGAATGACAGTAAATAATGAAATAAGTGTAACAATAGGCGGTCTTATCAATGAGAGCGATCTCTTCCAGACAACCTTTGTATGGAGAGAAATAACGCAATATAATACGACGTCGTTCTACGTTCATTTAATACTGTATAGAATATGGTATAATTATTCGTGAATATAGTTTCTAAAAAACTGTTTCGGTAGATGACGTCACACCTCCCCGTAAGACGTCATAAGGAAAGAATAATTTCGTCGCTTGAGGCAGGGCTTGAGTAGCTTAGCGGTTAGAGCAATAGGGCATGACACGCTATGGCCGCGGGTTCAAACCCCGCCTTAAGCGATAATTTTTCCTTTCTAAATTTATCAATATAGTTCTACCTAGCGTGGCTTATGATATTGATATAAACAATATCAAAATTAGTGTTGGAAAATAACATTTTGGTAGACCACCAAAGTCACTGTTTTAGACCTATTTTGTCCCGGGGTCTATCTCAAAAACGGTAGCACATTTTTTTTTATACTAGATCGGCAAGCATTTGACCGCTATCTCACCAAAGATGGAACATGCTTGCCTAGAAGGTACCTATTAATTGTAGACTTGAAGACACTATTCATTAATATATTATTATTATCATTTAATGCTGAAACTTATTTTATTTTTTTCATCCTTCTAAAACTACGGGCCAATTGCCTATATTTAAACAATAATATATTAATATTATTATTTATTTTGTATTTTTTGTATTTTTTTTTAAGCTGAAACTTATGTGTAATATCCATTATATCCTCTACTTGAACAAATAATGCAGAAATCAAACAGTTACTACAAAGAAAAAAATATATAAGTTTTTCTTTGTTTTTCTCCGTCACAATGTAGGCGCGAGATCTTAGTTCGGTGCGAACGGCTAGTTTATAAACGAAGAGTAAACAAACAAACATACACAATCGTAATGTTGGTTTAAACATATTCGGATTAAGTATATTATTTTGATTAATGTCATAAATCGAATATACTTAACACAAATCAAGGTAACAGGCTACCAATATCTTATCTGAGTTAGAGGAGGTCCCACTCGTGGCCCACGTGGCCCCCCCCGGGCGTGGGAATGGGCTCACGTGTTGCCACCGCGGTCCATGTCCTGCCTGTCCCAACTTGTTGCCAATCTGGACCAGTGTAGATGACCTGCTTTACCAGCTGGGATATTGTATGTAAATACCTATAGAGTACATACAATCATACAACATCCCAATATCATAATAGGTTACGTACGGGCAGTGGCGGACTAACACATTTGCCGCCAGTAGGCTATTCAAGTTTTGCCGCCCTTATCGACCTCTACAATTCGAATCTTCGGTGCAAAATCACATTAATTAAAAAAAAATTGTCAATGAAATATTATGATACATAAAGTTACAATTTCATTTAAAAAGTTGGTGCAACTAGGACGATAGTGTGGGCACTATATTACACCCCCTTTTGCCCGTAATTAGCATGAATTGTCGCCCTTAAAATCTGCCGCTCTAGGCTCCAGCCTACTCAGCCTGCTGGTAAATCCGCCACTGCGTACGGGTTGTAGTAGTTTCGAATGACGTTGTAGCGACAGGTCGTTTTTTAACTTTTAGCGTGGTACGCTGGAGCGAAAAGTCTTTGAAGCGAATTCCACCAGGGCGAATGACATTGCAGCGACAAACATTGTGGCGAAAAATGTTGAAATTACATATAATATGCTACTTTAAAACTATAAATGTGAAATAAAAGACAGAAAGTAAAAGTTTTAGTTTAATCAACAAAAACCAACAGTTAAATTCTTATTACTATTTCTTTGATTGTCAGTTTTTAACTAAATGACATTGTTATTAGATAATGACATTAATATAAACTCGTATAAAATCAACGGAGTTCATTTTGTTTTTATGTTATTTTGCGTACGTTACGTAGGTAATAACAATTAAATTTAGTTAAAAACGGACAACATAATTCCCCCATCCCCATTCTATCATCGGACATCGAGACAGACTCTTAAGCGACACCGCTATATGGTTGATATTCCACAAATGCGAACGAAACGTTTTGCCTCCACATTCATTATGCGAACTGCAAAAGAATGGAATTCCTTACCTGAGTCTGTGTTCCCTGATAAATACAATATGGGAGTCTTTAAGTCGCGAGTGAATAGGCATCTTCTAGGCAAACGTGCTCCATCGTCGACCGCATCGTCACTTACCATCAGGTGAGATGGCGGTCAAACGTTTGCCTACATTAAATAAAAAATAAAAAAAACAATCAAATAAATAGTAGTAAGAATTTAACTGTTATCTATGCCCCGCGATCTCAACAGGATTTTAAATCTATATATAAAAATGAATCTCTATTTCCCTTGGTCATCGCAGCTCGAGTGACGGATGGAACAATTTCGCTAATTCTTTTTTGTTGTGTTAATTATTGTCAGGAGAAGGTTCTTATGAAAGAAAATGATATCACGGAATTCCCGCGGGTCCGGGACTTACGCGGGTAAAACCTCGAGGTGCAGCTAGTGAAATATAAACGTTTCACACTCGCGTCCTCGCAATAAGTTCGACGATTTGTGTCGTGTGTGCCGGAATTCACACAAATCACAACCAGAAACACAAATTGACCTCTGGGAGAAAACTTGCGTTGCCACCGGGATTCAAACCCGATACACTCTGCTTAGAAGGCAGCTGTGCAACTAACTATGTCAACAGGCAGTTCGACCTTAGCTATGCCGTTCTTTTTACTTGGCTGCCAATTAAGGGTAAGGTTTTTCGCGCGTATCTTGTAGGTATGTATGTAAATTTATTTTTGGGTTTTTTTGAATTTTTAGTACATTGATTTATTATTAATTGGTTGATTCTTCACAAACAGTTCAGCCGTTTTTTTTAACTGTGGCCCTTTTCAACCGACTTCAAAAAAGAAGGTTCTCAATTATACTGTATGTATGTTACGCAATATCTCCGCCAATTATGAATTGATTTTTTAAGCTTTGCTTGCGTTTAACTATTGAGATATACTTAAAGTCCGTGAACTCGATCTATAATGGTATTTACTATTTATTTACCAATGGTTTACTATCGTTATTTATTTTTTATTCCTAACTAATACCACTTATATATAAACGAACCCCAAAAGAAGTTAAATGGTAAGAGATACTGTCAGTAATAAAAATGCTTTTGTAATGCATGTAAAAAAATTGAGGATGTTTTTGTTTAAAAGATTCGAATAAACTTATTACTCGCTCAGGATTTTCCCCATAGCCTTGATGTAATAACGGAAAAACTGCTACAGAGTTATTATTTTTATTTAATTTTGGCTCCGCATACTGTGTGCATTAATTGACTAACGTTCAAATATTTTTCTTAAGGTTTTCAAGTAATAAATATTTTTCATGTTTATTTATGCAATTCATAAAATTAGTCCTAGTTACCAGTCTCAGTCAAAGTTATATAAGTAAATGAGTCGTCCATTCATAGTCAAGTCATGCTTTTTAATAAAATGGTAGAAAATGTACTAGATCATCTTGTTGGAGTTTTGGAGCGCAAAGAAAAATCACGTTACTCAACTTTGTATGATGATACTTAGATTGTGAACGTGCATGAAAATAGGCAAGAATATGAATAAGAATCATTTTAATGTTTATAACTGTGTACATAGAGGATGTTACAATAATTATTTTATACCAACAGTTATTTATAGGCTAGCATTTGACCGCTATTTCACTTGATGGAAAACGACGTTGCGATCGACGGTGGGACATGCTTGCCTAGAATATACCTGTTCACTCTTGACTTGAAGAAGCCTAAATTATTCTTATCGGGCAACAAGAACTAAGGCAGGGTATTCCATTCCTTTGCAGTTAACATGATAAAAGTTGTGGCGAAACGCTTGGTTCAGGTCGGAAGAATATCTACCATGAAAAGATGTCTTATTTTAGTACGCCTAGTTGGTCGATGATGGAAGGGATCTGGAGAAATTAAATAATTAAACGCAAGCAAAGCTTAAAAAACCGACTTCACCGCTTTATCATCGGAATCTTGATCAGATTTAATGTATAAACACGCATTATTGACGATAACTCAAAAACTAGAGATCAGACCTTGATCAAATTTCAATGGAACTACATAAAAAGCACCAGCTTTCAAATAAAAAAAGAATCATCAAAATCGGCTCACAACGAAAGAAGTTATGAGGTAGCTTTTGAAGTCAGGTAAACGAGAACATCGTCAAAGTACGCATTATTCGTCACAAAATAGGCATTATTGACGATATTTCAAGAACTACTGATCAGATCTTGATCAAATGTAAATGGGACCAATTAGAAAGCAATACCTTTCAAACTAAAAAAAAATTTCGAAATCGGCTCACGTGGAGAGAAGTTATGAGGTAGCACAAAAAAAAACAATTAAAAAAATATATATATACAGTCGACTTTAGTACCTCCTCCTTTTTTGGGAAGTCGCAGTAAAAATGTAGTTCTGTCGCACACTTCCAAATGTATCTTGTAAAAAAAACACGCATAAACTAGCTACCTTAGTTTGTCAATTTCTGACTTAAAATATTATTATTTGCAATTTCATGCATGTTCACGAACTAGTAACAGTTATATAGCAGTTATATATAATTATAGTTATATATAAGCAACAGTCACAATGAATTAACAAAGCGTTTGGTCGAAGCAACTCGTGACCAAAATGCTGGCAAATATTTTGGACAGAGATTGAGTATTGCCATTCAACGTGGCAATGCTGCCAGCATTTTGGGTACTTTGCCTACTGGTAGCGGTCTATTAGATTAAGTTTTGTACATTTTTATATTTAATTATAGTTTTTTTGTTATAGAATAAACAGTTATATATATACATAAGCATTCGAAGGATCATATTTTTTTTCACTTTTGCGCCAAAATTCTAACGAAATGGTTGTGTATGTGTGTGGTATGTAATATGTAATATTACTAGTGTAGGAATATGTAATATTAATGTGGGATGTGATATTACTAGATAGTATGGACTATTGTAGGATTGTTTAGTTAGCTTCGTTGGGTTTAATAGCATATAGCAAACAGGAAATTCAGGTCATCCTAGAATACTCGGATCTTACGTTCACTATGATTACCTATATAGAGGCGGCATATAACCAAAAGCAGCTAAGTGTATAAAAATTTAATAATATTTTTTTTATTATCAAAGTCCTATATTGTTGTAAACAGTTTCGGAACCCTGCATTCTTGTTTATTTTGTATGCGACCAACTAGACACTAAATCCTCACAAACAAAAATAGAAACATCCAGATTGGTTATCGTACACTGTGAAAAATGTCTTGTTGCTGTTAGTAGCATTGTAGTGCTATATGTGACAACTATAATTATTTAGTAACAATCACAAAATAGTTTTTTTTTTCTACTGTCATCAATCGGTATCTACGGGCCAATTGCCTATATTTCCTAAACTATATACAACAAAGACCCTAGTTACCTACAAGACATCGAGCTTACATGTAACTCAAGTGCTCAAGCCCACTACCAGTAGGTTGCGTTCCCATCACAATAGTTTGGTGATAACTAGCTTATTTTGTGAAAAGAACGTAGTAACTGTAATTTTAAATAGAAAATATGTTTCTAAGAACTTTAGTTGTCCTATTTATTTTCTACGTATACGTTGGAATAAGTATACGTAGCATACTTACAGAAGCTTCTAATATCAGCATCAAACTTTATTTTCACTACTAACTTATAGAATTTTCTTTTTATATTGTTTTCCCAATCACTAGTTTCCTTAGTCGCAAATCCTATCATACCAATATCATAAATCCGAAAGTTTGTGTGTAAGTGTGTAAGAATGTTTGATCCCTCGCTGTAATGTTTGAACAGATTTGGATGAAATTTGTAATATATAGCTTACACCAAAAAACATTTTTGACATATTAAATATTTTATCTAGTTACTTAAAATAATATAATTCTAATCATTTATTCTCACGACATGCAATGTCTATGGTACAAAATTAGGTACTTACCTAGACAAAAAATATTATTGGGTGCTATGATTATATCTTCAGGTAATTATAATCAGTATAATTACTAATTTCGTATTTAAAAATATGAAAGAAAGATTTCTGAGAAATATTTGCTTTCGGTTTCTATCAGATGAGCTACAATCTATAAGAAAAAAATCGACATTTTGATGTTATTTACAAAATAAAAATCAAATTTTGCAAAATATGGACTTACCCATTTTCGATTCTATAAACCTTTACATCCTTCATAAATTAGGATTACAGACAAAAACAATAACATCAAACTCGATTGCAAACTGCAACTATGTTGCACAGTAACAGTTACTAAAATAGTTAATGTGTTTTACTTATTTCAAACATGTAGTAGTGCACATGCAGCCTCAGGTGCGTTGAATGATTTATGAGCACAATAATTCAATAAAAATGTCCCACTCACCAAGTAATTGAAACATAGAATTGATAGTATAGCCATGCCTTCAATTGCCTTGATAATGCAAAGCTTGTGCCCAAGCTTTGAAATGATACTGCTAGCGCCATCTAGTTTAAAGCATATGAACTAATTAAGGTGACCGCGAGTTTCATAGGCGCGAAATTCAAATTTTAAATATATTTACGCGACTGCGCGACGTAAAGTATGGTGATGTGTTTATCAGACTATGTATATATTAGTCAAGACTGAAAAGGTATTTTCTAGGCAAGCATATCCCACCGTTGCGTCGCGGGTACTTCGCTTTCCATCAGGTGAGATCGCGGTCAATTGCTCGACTATTGAGTAAAAAAATAATTACGTACCTATCTATGTGTGTATATGTTTGTTTACTCGTGGCAAATTAAAATACAATAGAATATGAATTAGAATGTATGTGTTGCCAAATTATGTTAATTTATTGTATTGAATTAGTTGAATGTACCTATACTTTATACATTTTTATTTGATATTATTTTTCATTTTAATTATACCAAAATAGTTGTATGCCTAGTCGGTAAGAATGTAACTGGCACATTCCTAACTTGACATCTTTAATCTACCTACATTCTGACAAATAAAATAATTTTGAATTTCAATATTGAATTTTGAATCGATTTATTGACCTCGAGACAATAAAATAGACTCATAGAGTTAATAACATCTTGGTTTTTGTATCGTATTTAAAATTCCTGGGCTACAACAAGCAATCCATTCACGGAAAAGGGTTTCCTCCCGATTCTAATAAATAGCAGTTGCATCTTATTTATAGATTTACTCTGATTATTCAAAATTTAATATAAAAATACCGCCAGATTAAATTATATATCCGAAGATGGCGCCAAAGTTAACACCGAGGCAATTCCAAATTTAAACAAAGAACAGACTATTTCAACAAACGCCCATAGACTAAAGAGAGCTATTTTGGTGCCAGCATCTTGTATTCTTTTTGTTACTTTTGGAAGAATTAATACTTCGATTGCTAATAATTTACCAAAATCGGTGATTTTTCTAGTGTTAATTAGTGAACGTGCATAAGTGTAGGCAAATCATACAAAGTTGAAAAACGTGATTTTCGCCTTTGCTCCAAAACTCCAATAGAAGTTCTAGTAAAGTTTCTACCACTTTACTAGGGTATGACTTGAATATGACTGGACCTTGACTCTTTTACTTGACTTTGACTGTGACTTGTGACTAGGACTTTTATAATGAAATACACATGAAATAATAATAATAATTTTTATTCATCAAAAAAATGAAGCTTAATTCAACAGATACATTACAAAACATTGTATGTATGTATTTGCAATATTTTATAACTTGACACTGGCTAAATGCAAAGATTGCGAAGCCAAAATAAAAAAAAAACTTTTGAGTTTATTTGTTTATAAATTGTTTGATGATAACACTCTTATACAGTGTATGTGAGAAAACCTGGTCTTTTCGCGCTTTTATTTTCAAAATAGCATTATTTTGACTAACCTCGACGTTTCGGCAGGGTTGCACCGGCCGTGGTCACGAGATACTAATAAAAGCGCGAAAAGACCCGGTTTTCTTACATAAACATGATTGAAGTTCGCGAAAGTTTAAAAAACTCTTATACAGCACGTGACATTGAATATTTAAGAAGAAATAAAAATTATACACATATCCAAATACCAAATCCGCCACACCAAAATTATTATCATATCCGAAAGTCAGTAGTAAATTGAGTCTTCAAACTTTGCTTCAAGTCTCTTGGCAAAGTTTCTTGCGGCTATATTTCTCCGTAGCATCGTCGCACGGTAATTTCGGTTAGTTTGCAGTCGTATATATCCTAAAATTGTCTCTAGGGATGTTGAGATCGTTTCCATTGCTTATTTTTTTAAGTGCCGAAATTGCGAACCACGACTCCTTATTTCATTTTAGTTTATATATTTACTAGCCGTGCCTCGCGGCTTTGCCCGCTATTATCAAGTTAAAAAGTAGCCTATGTGTTAATCCTAGGTATAATCTATGTACATTCCAAATTTTATCCAAATCCGTTCAGCCGTTAAAGCGTGAAGAGGGAACAAACATACTTACACACTTACACACAAACTTTCGGATTTATAATATTAGTAGGATTTGTGAAAATTAGGTTTATTGGTATAAACAAGGTGGACAGAAAGCCGGAAATTTAAATAATTAAGACTATAATAAAACATATTTTTAATACCATTTATATGTATTTAATAATCTATATATAAATAAAAATTAATCTCTATTTCCCTTGGTCATCGCATCACGCGTGAACGGATGGAACAATTTCGCTAATTATTTTTTGTTGTGTTAATTATTGTCAGGAGAAGGATCTAATCAAAGACAATTTTATCATGGAATTCCCGCGGGTCCGGGACTAACGCGAGTAAAACCGAGGAGCGAAGCTAGTTTAAAATAAAATGAGTAGGTTTTTTTTAATTCTCGAAAGGCAAGCATTTGACCACCTCTCACCTGATGGAAAGTGATGATGCGGCCAAAGAGGTAGCATGGCACATAAATAAATAAGAAATACTTAACTGATCTTACATTGTTATACTTTAGGATTAGGCATGTGTGTGTACAACACACGTACCTACAATATTAGATACTTCTTTAAATGAATATACTTACCTACAATATTTATTTTAAAATTATATACAGGGTAATTTGTTAAATACCAGAGAGCTCTCAGATCCTGATTCTAAACCTTAGCTCATTCAGTTCTACGACATTCTTCTGAAATATTTCGTAATAATTAAGATGATAATATATTCTATACAATATATAATTATGAAATAGACCTGTAGTTAGAAGCCAGCTGACAAAAAAATACTATATCTAGTCGTTCGCGCCGAACTATATACTATATCTCGCGCCTACATTTTACTACATAGAGAAAAACTTTTGAGGTTACTTGCTTATAACTTTTTTTCTATATAATAACTGTTATTCTACGTAATACTGTGATATAACGGATATTATACATACGTAAGTTTCAGCGTTCAGTGTGAAGCCATTTTTGAGATAGACCCCGGGACAAAATACGTCTAAAAACAGTGACTTTGGTGGCTTACCAAATCTTTATCTTCATGATTGATTTTTTAGTTGTTTAAACTACAATGAACGACATCTCCTTAACCGCCGTGGCTGGCGTTGACTTGTATAATGTGAGGCGAGGGCCATGCAATATACAATCCAACGCCAGTTGATACACCATAGACTTAAAAGAAAAGATAAATAATATATTTGATAAATCATAACATAGAATTTGCAACAGCCGTAGCACAAAGAGTTTGAAATGATGAAATGATGTCCCAAGATGTTTCTGGTACTTTACAAATTACCCTGTATACCTGTATACCCTGTATACTCTGTATACTCTGTATACCTGTATACCCTGTATACCCTGTATACTTGTACACCCTGTATACCTGTATACCCTGGGTATACCCTGTATACCCTGTATACCCTGTATACCTGTATACCCTGTACCTGTATGTTATATACACATTTTTGTTGTATTACGCATGCAAGCTGCTTGTGATCACAAATTCAAATGCCACATTTATACCCATTTCTTGTATGATAATATTTTTATTTTGCTCATAGCAAAGCCTTCTTGAGAAAATTTACTCGTTGATTAATTAATATCAGGAGCTGTAGCAAAAACTTAACAAATAAGTACAAAACGAGATATATATGTTTGGTATTTTTGTTGTATGTTATGTAAATATGTATGTATATTTAAGGCACAAATAGATATAGTAATAGTCCTTTTACTGCACTACCACGATGTATCCGGCACCTTCTCTGATAACTGGCAGAAAATGCTGTATATTTGCTCTAAGTCCTCCCTGTAAAGCTATATTGTGACAAAGAACAAATTAATAAACATTTCCCAACGAGAGGACATAATATTGCTATATTGTATGTGTTTTTTCTGACCTTTTTCAGTTATAATATAAGTGTGCTCACTTGAATGTTTGATGGCCAAATTTCGCCCTTACCCGATTTTCTTTCTTTGGCTTCTAAATCGGTAGGAAACAGTGGAAACCCACCCACCAACATTAGTATGCCAAAGCGCCGGCTCCGCAGCACGACCACAATTTACTGTTACGCGGTGCATCTCTGCCTGTAACAGCTACTACGGATTTAATAACTAGGAATAAGGATACAAATGCTTTTCTATTGAATTATATCCTTCTAGCTAGGCCTGCTTTGCCATGTCGAAAAAATTACTAAATATCACAAGGGGTTGTAGTGAGTTTATTAAAACGCAAGCAAAGCTTAAAAAAACTGACTTATTGAAGATAACTCAAAAACTTCTGGTCAGATCTTAATCAAATTGAAATGGGACCACACGGAAATCACTAGCTTTCAAATAAAAAATAACTATCAAAATCGGTTCACCTAGAAAGAAGTAATGAGGCAAGAAACAAAAAAATATAGCCAAATTCAGAACCTCATAAAAAAAATTAAAAGAATTTAAAAAACAATTAGATCTGAAAAACGTTTGTAGAGCCCCGTACTTATTCGCACTACATATAAATATAAAATAGACTACAACGATCATTTTTCAACCGACTTCAAAAAAAGCAGGTTCTCAATTCGACTGTATTTTTTTTTGTGTGTGTTACACAATGTCTCCCCTAATTATGAACCGATTTAGATTTTTTTTTCTTTGTTTGGTAGAGTATACTTTAGACATGGACCCATAAATTTTTTATCGAAATCGGTCCAGCCGAAACCGAAATATAATTTCGGTTAATTAAATATATTATGTTATTTTTTTATATTTTGCGGGGCGCTCATTATAAATATAAGCTTTTTTTATCCTGATTCACCCATAGTACAATTTTGTATTAAACAAAAATAAAACATCTAACACCAAATGTACCAATCCCAGTGGTCCGCACACCCGTGCCGCATGGCCAAAAACTGACCGATGACCTCGCCGCAATTGAGTTATTCTTTTCGCGTGTGACAGCCCCATGGGAACCGGTGAATCATTGTATGTGACCCGCTTCAGCTCATTTGAATGTTTTTCTCATGATTATTAATGTGGTTCGATTCTATACCACTTAGTACCACACCATTGACTGACATTCAAACGCAGCAGTGTACAAACATTACAGTATTTTGCACAATTTTTACCAACTTCAAAAAAGGAGGAGATAATATGTTCGACTGTATGTGTGTTTTTATGCGTGTTTACCGATTTCTCTCTTTTTTTGTTTGGTATTAGGTGTGCTATATAGGTGTTCCCATATAAATTTTGTCGAAATCGATCAAGCCAAAACGAAATATAAGCGGTGAAGTCGGTTTTTTTAAACTTTGCTTACGTTTAAATTATTCCAGTGAAATGTTAAATCTCCTTATGTCTTCCACATAAAGAGTTTTTTATCTAAGAAAACTTCAAGTTCATTTAATCCTCCAATTACCCGTTGCTAAGGATTTTTTTATGCTAATTAGGCAAGCATTTGACCACTATCTCACCTGATGGAAAGTGATGATGCGGCCGAAGATGTAACATGCTTGCCTAGAAGATACCTATTCACTCTTGACTTGAAGACTCCCAGATTATACCCCTCGGCAAATAAAGACGCAGGCAATGAATTATACTCCTTTGCTGTACGGATGATGAACGTAGAAGCAAAACTGAACAAGAACTGGAGGTATGTCAACCAATAAGTGTCATCATTTCAGATAACTTGTCGCCTCGACCAGGTGCTCTGAGATAGATTTTTAAAAATAGAATGGGCTCCCGGTCTACACGGGCCCAGTGTCTCAACACCAAACGGCTCAAACACGTAACCACTGCCGAGGATTTCATAGAGCTTGAGCGCTCAAGTTACCTATGAGCTCGATGTCTTTTAGGTTACTTAGATCTTAGCTGTATATAGTTTTAGTTTAGTTTTAGGAAATATAGGTAATTGGCCCGTAGTTAGGATCCACAGTATGTTCAGTACAAAAAAAAACATTTTTAAACACAACAAAAAAAAAATTAATCTAATCTAAATGTATCTAACTTAGATTAAAATATATTATCTTTGATATCTAAGCTATTCTTCGATACAAGACAAAATGCCTACACTCGCTACATATTATCTATAAACAGGCGTGAGAAAGCCCGTTTCACGGACGATTGGGCGCCCGATATGCCCACCCCGCCCACATAACTTATTTAACGTAAGTACTCTGATCCCATCGTTTAAGTACATGTAAGTACTTACTTAACTGATCCAATTAGGTTGATCTGATTGTGATTGGGAACTTCATTTGTCGGTCCGATGGTTTACTTAATTTGTCGTATTATAATAAGCAATTCAATTATGATTATGTGTTTTATTAGAGTAAAAAAATAATACATTTTACTCTAATAAAACTCTCATTCAGAATCTATACATAAATTATTTTTAAATCTATTCGTAATTCAATAAATTTTTAGCTGATTAACAAGTAATCCAATAAATTTAGATTTACCAACCAAACATTTATTTTGATAGCATTTTAAGCTTTTTTTTTGTGACAGGCTAGTGTTTGACCACTATCTCACCTGATGGTAAGTGACGATGTGATCGAAGGTGGTAAACACACTAGACCTGGAATACGCAGGCTCTCAAGGATAACTGCCGGAACACCGTATTTGGCTTGGCGGCAGACTTTCAACTTGATGGTGGTAAGCTACTTTGGTAGCAAGCCAGGCGAGCAACTCACAAAATGCTCTACCACCTCTCAAATGTCACCTGATTAGCACCACCCGGGGACCACGTGTAGGGAGTCAGACTTAAGGGGTATCCTCCTACGGACGTGGGTGACTCAGCCCCCAAAAGCTATTTTTAAGTTACATTATTATGTTTGTAGGTTATCCCCCTTTACATATTTAGTGATTTTCAAAAACCACGAGGTCTTCCATTCAACTTCACAAGTCTGGGGCATCATTCCAACCATAGAGAATAACGGCTATTGCAAATTCTGATCTATGATTCTTAAAATAAATTTAAAAATATATTATTTATCTTCTATAATAAGTCTAAGGTGTCAAGAGTGTACTGGCGTTAGAGAGCATATTTCGAGGTGTAGAGGCCCTTCTTTGCGAATTATTAATTATATTATTATTGATTGATAACACATCATCCATTATTAAGGAAAATATAGCATGAAAAAATGGTAAAACTAAATAATCAAAAGGTTAGACAAATAGCCCTGTATATTATCTAATACCCTTAAACAAGCAATTCTTGTGATTCTCTTATTCACAAACGATCATACAATTTACCAAATCGATTTGAAATACAATGACAACAATCGACGATCAATTGATAGTATTGAGAATCGATATACGACAATCGTAGTACCACACTATCGGCCGATGCACGCACAGTGGTCAACGAGCGAAAACGTGGACAAAACATGGACAAAAACCCAGACACGATTCTCCCAGTGTTGGGATGTTTGGCTGTAATGAAGCGTTCAGCTTTGTTGGCGAGCATTCATGTGACAAATAAGTCTGGGTTTAATAGCTTTTATGTCATTATTTGGTTGCCAACTACATTTTTAGTGGTTGAGTTTGAATGCACACAAAGGGAGTTTTGCCGCGAAAGTGAAAAAATGGCGTTGTTGATTTTGTATATCCATTTATGATTGACATACCTCCAGTTCGCTCGAAGCGTTTCGCTTCTACATTTATCATCCGCACAGCGACGGAGTGGAACTCATTGCCTGCGTCTTTGTTTCCCGAACGGTACAATCTGGGTGTCTTCAAGTCTAGAGTAAATAGGTACCTTCTAGGCATGCATGTCCCATTTTCGGCCGCATCGTCACTTTCCATCAAGTGAAATAGAGGTCAAATGCTTGCCTATCCAACATAAAAATAGTTAGAGTTTAAGTTTATTAGCCTAATCTTGGATAGATGGCCTATTTCTAGATTTTAACAATAATTAAACGCAAGCAAAGCTTAAAAAAACCGACTTCATCGCTTTATCTTTGGAACCTTGATCAGATTTAATGTATTATACACGCATTATTGACTATAACTCAAAAACTAGAGATCAGATCTCGATCACATGTAAAACACCAGCTTTCAAATAAAAAAAATATGATCAAAATCGGCTCACATGGAAAGAAGTTATGAGGTAACTTTTGAAGTCGGTTAAACGAGAACATCGTCAAAGTTGTCCACAAAATAGGCATTATTGACGATATTTCAAGAACTACCGATCCGATCTAGATCAAATTTAAATGGGACCAATTAGAAATCAAAATCTTTCAAAATAAAAATAAAATTTCGGAATCAGCTCACTTGGAGCACACAAAAAGAAACACACTTTTGTGACCTATAATAATAAAAACTACAACGGAAAATGCCAAGACTGAGGGGTCATGTTTGCTGAACCTTATCTTAATTGTTTGCGTACATTGTATGTCAGTCATCAATGTGGGATAAGTACTTACCTAATTACTTTAAATACATACCATCACAACCTTCTACTACGACTTAAGGTTCTAGATCACCAAACTCCGGTTAAGGACATAACCGTCGTTTAACCAGGAGAAGGCGATTAATAATAATAATATAAGCTTCCACACCACACTAAGTTCAATTACTTGTATCGTAGGTGGCGGAAACCATACACATAATCACACCCACTATTAAACATAGAAACATATATTGGAAAATAACAAAGAATTAACAACGCCTTTTTTTTCATTTTCACGGCAAAACTCACTCGACAATTGCATCCTCAATCCTCATTGGATATGGGAAGAATATTACATGGACTTGAAATAAATCCGGACGTAATCTCTACTCTATCATGGGTGAAGCATGCAAATATCTGTGTGTGCATGCATCTCGCTACAACCTGTTATAGACAACTAAATAGTTACTAGGTGTATTTGAATGCGTGTAGCTCGAGTTATGACTTCACCAGTTTTTTATACGGCATTACGTACGTATTTTTTTATATCCGTGGAATATATTTTATTTTGTTTGTTTTTTTATTTGTGTGTATTGTTCTAATAGTTCATTAAATTATTACAAAGTATTCCTTACTCTTTTGTTTGCATCGTAATGTATAATATAGCTAATTAGTAAGGTCAAAATCATCGATCTGCTAAAAGTACAGATACTAATCACGGAACATCGAGTTGAAGCTTAAAAAGCGGATACCACTCCACTTCGCTGCGTTGCTGTACTCGTGTAACAAATAAAAAAGTTTTTTTTAATCAAGCTTTTATCAATGTAATAAAATGTACTATAAGAAATAATAAGAATCTGTCTCATATGAAATGCTTTTGTTAACAGTAACGAGTCGTAAGCAAAATTTACGTTATACTGTTAAAGGAATGGGCTATTAGTGGTACCTAATGCATTTTGAGCTTCGTCCAGATGTTCTGCGCTTAATATCTATTTGTATTTTAATAGTTCGTTGGATTAAAGATACTTAACAACTGCGGAAATGTATGTGACCGTGATCTTTAGTAAATTGATGATCATTCAAATTCTCAGAATCGTAAACAATCGTTTTAAGGTACAGTCATCCTATTTATTTATACGGGAACTAAATCAATCATCTTCAATACTGTTTGTCTAAAAAAATTATGATATAATTATTTTTGTTAGTACCTATTATCTTCTGTATGAGTGTTTGTTGCTCAATCACGCTAAAACGACTGTACCGATTTGGATAAAATTTGTTACACAGGTAGTTTATTACCGGAGTTAACACATGAGATATACCTACTGTCGCGGACAGAAGATATATAAATGTAATTACTAGTTGCGGTCCGGGGTTTTACCTGTAAGTCATCCGGAGCCGTTCCGGACCTGTGGGAATTCCGGAATAAAAATTACCTAGTACTATCCTACTAATATTATACGAGTAAATCCAAAAGTTTGTGTGTAATTGTGTAAGTATGTTTGTTCCCTCTTCACGCTTTAATGGCTGAACGGATTTGGATGAAATTTGGAATGTACATAGATTATACCTAGGATTAACACATAGGCTACTTTTTAACTTGATAATAGCGGGCGAAGCCGCGGGGCATGGCTAGTATTATATATACATAGTCTATATCTGTAGCAAATTTCATAAAATTCGGTTCAGTCGTTTATATATAATTCATTTATTTCAAGTAACTTAGGCTTATCATTCGCAATTATTCATTAATTATTTAATTAGTCATATTACAATAGCATTAAATTAAAATAATATTCAAAACAAAATTACAATTACATATTAAATACTAGAATGAAATCAATACAATTACAATAATATCAATACATAATTAAAATTAAAATTAAGTCAGGATATATAGATAGACACTTTATTGTCACACCTTACATAAATCACTTAATATATTTTTTTTAAAACTTAAATTATAGTGTACAATACGGCGGTCTCATCGCTAAAATCTCTTCCAGACAACCTTTAGATAGAGAAGATTGTTTCATCAGTCTGCCTTTACTTTGCCTCTATGTGCGCAACATGCAGTCTGCAGCAATGATTGATAAAGGAACAATCCAGTCTTCCTGCCAACTCCTCCAGCATGATGTTAGTGCTCCCCCTCACTCGCCTCACTAGAGATGTGCCTCTCTTACGCATTTTTTACCGACTTCCCAAAAAAGGAGGAGGTACTCAAGTAGATTGTATTTTTTTTATGTGTTACCTCATAATTTCTTTGCACGTGAAACGATTTCGATTTTTTTTTTAGTTTGAAAGATGTTGCTTTCCAATTGGTCCCATATAAATCTGATCAAGACCTGATCAGTAGTTCTTGAGATATCGTCAATAATAATGCGTATTCTGTGGACTAATTTGACGATGTTCTCGTTTTTGACCGACTTCAAAAGTTACCTCATAACTTCTTTCGTTGTGAACCGATTTTAATGATTATTTTTTTATTTGAAAGCTAGTGCTTTTTATGTAGTCCCGTTGAAATTTGATCAAGATCTGATTTATTGTTTATGAGTTATCGTCAATAATGCGTGTGCAAATACATTTAATCAAGATTCCAAAGATAAAGCGTTGAAGTTTTTTTAAGCTTTGCTTGCGTTTAAAGTTAACAATCAACACGAGCTTCGGATAACATTGTAGAGGCAGTGCAATACCGGGGTAGACCCAACATCATTCTGAATGCGTTATTAAACTGAACACGTAAGATGTGGGGCTGTAAGATTTTTGGTTGTAGTCTGTCTACAAGCTGCACGTGTAGAAGGAGGTGCAATAAACCCTAAAGAGAGTAACTTTGACTTCGGTTGTGCAACGTACAAACCTACGAATTTAGGCGTGAAAGCGTAACAAACAGACAGATACTTTCGCATCTATAATACAAGTAGGGATTCGTTATAAATGTTTTTTTACAATGAATTTTACTTTTTAGGCAAGCATGTCACATCTTCGGCCACATCGTCACTTTCCATCAGTGGTCAAATGATTGCACATTCTGCTTAAAAAAGCTTATTTTTATACATAATTCTAGGTACATAGCATTATCTTCTAGATAACCTTGAAGTAGCGTGGTAGTTTTTATATGGTAGGTACGATTGGTGTACGTGATAGGTCGGGTACTTCCCAACGGATCATAGTATCGGATTTTCACATTAACCGATCATAGCAGTTGTTCCCATCTGATCATAAGATTAGTTGCAACTAATCAGATATGAAAAAAAAACTTATGTTTAAAAACAATAAATCTTTATAACTGTGTTAGTTAAAATTCTACTCATTTTCAATAATAAAAATAGTCTTTTATGCCCTATAAGCATTTGACTACAAACACACCTGATGGAAAGTGATGATGGGATGGATGTAGATCCTGCTTACTCGTGAAATTGATCGTTTGTCTTGTCTCTCACAGTGCCTATTTGTGATGTGTCTAAACAACAAGGCATATTATTACATATTTTTTGTTAAAAGACAAAACAAGCTTAAAGGCATTGTATTGCCGGACTCTGAAGTGCAAGACTGGCACTTTAGCTTAAAATCTTCTGGTCAATATAGTCGGGGTACATGTCATCTACGGATAAAAAATCTTAGTGACGCTTCAGATTTTTTATGGAATCATGACGCTTATCAAGAGAACCTGCATATCTATTTTCATAATCTATATCTATATCTATAAAGAGGTAAAGTTTGTGATTTTGTGAGGTTGTAGGGGGTAATCTCTGGATCTACTGCACCGATTTTGAAAATTCTTTACCAATAGAAAGCCACGTTATTTGTGAGTGTCATAGGCAATTTTTTTCCGAGCGACGCCGGGCATTTCAGCTCGTATTATATAAAGTAACTTAACATAACTTGAAAATGACTTTACTGAATTACTCATCTTCTTTTAGTAGATTTTCTATTACTTTGTAAAAAGTACTTACGGAAAGAAAAATTAAGATAATTGTGCAGATAGTTGGAAAATTTCAGAAAAGTTAACAACAATTTTCACTTCGCGCGTTTGACAGCTCGCGCGTGTGTCGAATGTGAATTTACGAGACAGCACATGAATAACTTAATAGTTATAATACAAGAAAAAGTAAACTGTATAAATATAAAACTAAGGAAACAAACATTCACGAAAAATAAACATTCTCATGGACAGGAAGGAACACGTCACTCGAATTTGGAAGTACTAGGCAAACATAAAAGAAAAATGACGTGAAAGAGGTAAAATGCTTTTTTCTTTACGAGGCATTGTCGGGTACAGCTAGAATAAAAAAACAAAAGCGCACCAGCGAAAACTACCACTTCAACCGCAGTAGCCAAACCCCAGCCTAAATCCTTGAAGGCCTAACGATCAAGCTAACGTAACCCGACTTCTTCGGCCATTCATTCATGCAACCACCTGAGCGCATGTTGCGAAACCTTGTACCTTGTGAAACTTAGAGTGTAGAAACTGAGTGTAGAACAGTGCTCTGGGGACTCGGCTCGTGTGTGCTCCTCTTATTTGTGAAGTGATGAAATCGTTGGAACTGTTATACTGTTTACTTTTCCGTTGAAGGCTACATTTCTGCCGCAATAATTTGAATTTCGAATGTATTTTTAGAAGGATTTTTCAAACGCGTTCTCTAATTACAATACTGAATGAACTTACATTCTAAAACAATTGAATTAATAAAGAATTTTCTATGGGATATAAAAATTAGTTGATGCTATAAATGTGGGTTAGTTTAGTAATGTGGCAAGCTTAGATACCGTATACACTTTATATTGTAATCTTATATATTTGTAGGTCCGTTTCAATTAAAAAAATAGTATAATTAAAGTGCAGTACAATTCGATTTTTATAAAAAAATAAGAAGTGAAATTGTGTAAGATTATCGTACTGTCTTAAACAGACTTTTAGATGGACTAATGGACAGACTAATTTGGTAAAGAAACCACTAACTTTGAACCAGCTAAGTGAATCGACTGAAGTTTATGATGATGGGGAATCAAGTTTACGTTCTGCTGGTGCTGTGTTTCGGTGTTTACAGCAGTTGGCAGCTATTGCCTTTGCGTAAGTATCAAGAGCTGGAACTAGCCTAGATACCTTTTTTTTGATCGATGGGCAAGACCACAATCTCACCTGATGGAAAGCGATGAGGCGGCCGAAGATGTAGCATGCTTGCCGGGATGATACCTATTCACTCTTGACTTGACAAAGACATAGTTGAAATTAATGTGAGGTATCCATACTGCACGCTATTATGTATTGAACTACCCGCTGGCTAAGTTGGCTGCGCGTTCGTCTATTAGCAGCGGGTATCTGCTTCCATTTCCGGTGGAAACACAAGTTTTCTCTCCAAGGGTAATTTGTTTTTCTGGTTCTGGGCGTGATTGTGTGACTTCGACTTGGCGGGGCACTACTGTTCTTCCAGATCGACTTCCCAGATTTTTTTACATATACTATACAGGGTTTTTTGTAAAATACCATAAAGGTATCTGACCCTGATTCATGTTCCAACCCTTAACTTATTTAGTTCTACGAGATTCTTCTGAATTCTATAGTTACGAGGATGTAGGATACATCATCTCATACACCTTCTAAAATTAATAGTTATTCAAACTACACTGTCCCGCAAAGCAACATCGCCGCGCTGTGTCTCGTAATATGCATGTCTACACCGGTTGACACTTGACACGACACTTAACAGAGAATATATTTTAAAATTTATTTGAATAATCATAAAACAGAATTTGCAATAATCGAACCAATAAAGACGTTAGTCTTAATTGTTGCAATGATGTGTCAAGAGGTTACCGCTATGTCACAAATTACCCTGTATAACTGTGTAGTTTGTTAGTTACTACATAAGTGAAGATTATATACGGCGAGGAAAATCGTTGATATCCACATAGTTTTCTAATTCTTAATTGAATTAATGATTATGATTTTCTATTCCGATCTCGTGATAGAGTGAGGGCCACGGATCTTTTGCAATGCAGATACTATAGAGTATATAGATAATTATACATGATCAACGCGAGAACCTTGCTCCAAATTATTGTATAATTATTTTAGATATGTCTACCATACTTATACAGGGTGATTTGTAAAAAATCGAAAACCTCTTGGGACATGATTCAAACCATTGAGACTAACCTCTTTCGTGGTAGGTACTTCTATTGCAAATTCGGTATTATAACTTTTCAAATAAATTGTAAAATGTATTATTTATTATCTGTAAAGTTTAAGGTGTTAAGTGTCAACTGTCGTTGGCGTGCATGTCACGAGGCGTGGCGCAGCGATTTTTTAGTTTTTTGTGAGACAGTGTAGTTAAAATTATAAATTGTATAGAATACATCACCTAAATTATTACGAAAATATAGTATTCTGAAGAAAGTCGTAGACCTAAATGAACTAAGGGTAACAAAGGATATACATATAAGAAAACAAAAATATCCTACTAATTTTATAAATCCGAAAGTTTGTGTGTAGGTGTGTAAGTGTGTAAGTATGTTTGTTCCCTCTTCACGCTTTAACGGCTGAACGGATTAGGATGAAATTTGGAATGTACATAGATTATACCTAGGATTAACACATAGGCTACTTTTAACTTGATAATATATAGCGGGCGAAGCCGCTAGGCACTGCTAGTATTAAATATAATAATATAGGATAAAAAAGAGAGCTTTTTGATAATTTACAAATTACCCTGTATATAGTACAAGCCGACCGGCCCGGCCGACGGCGCGGCGTCGCGCCCGGGTACATAGATAAGATAAGCTAAGATAAGATAAGATAAGATAATTCTTTATTGGCTAAAACTGTAGTGTTAGTATTCGCGAGTTCTTATTGCAGGTAATGTTATTACAGTTGACCCATCTCGGGCGTCCAATGTCACAAAATATGATTATACAAGCCATACAAATGTTCATTATTTAGATTATAGATATTTGGAATTTATGGTGAATAAGATACAATAATTATGATTAGTTTGTTAAATATAAAGAACACTACAAAAATGTCAGAGATATTAAATTCATGTCAAAAAACTTTTAAGGAAATATTCTTTCAAACTATAGAAAACATTTTCAGTCAACCAATTTTTTAAAGCAGATTTAAACATATTCATAGGAAGTTCTTTAATTCTCTTAGGGAGGTGGTTATAGACCTTTATGCTAGACACACAGGTACTCTTCTCAAAGATCTTACACTGTATAAATGGAAGATGTAAGTCATTGTAACACCTCATTTGAGTACTTCTTACACGAACATCAGACTTCGTTTTGAAAATATATCTATTATTCCTGACAAACAAGCTAAGTTCCATTATGTATATTGCTGTGAGTGTTAAATATTTTTTATTTTTAAAAAGTTCTCTGAGAGATTCATCACTACGCAAACCATATAGTATTCTGAGGCAACGTTTTTGTAGTATAAAAGTGCTCTCGATGTATACAAAATTGCCCCAGAATATGATGCCATACGTCAGCAATGGATATACGTTTCCATAATAGGCGTTGCGTGCCACATCTATCGAACAGACGTCAGTCAATACTGAAAGCGCATAACACTGACTAGAAATTTTGCTGTTTATCTATGTGGGATTTCCAGTTCATAGGTTGATAAGTTATAGTTTGCCCGTCATGATTTAAAAAAGTTAGAAACTTCCAAGAAAAAAAATCAGTCGCGTTGAGTATCTCCTTCTTATATCTACCTTTAAACGAGCAGTTACTGTATATCCTATTAATCCTACTAAAATTATAAATCTGAAAGTTTGTGTGTGTGTAAGTATGTTTGTTCTCTTTTTACGCTTTAACGGCTGAACGGATTTGGATGAAATTTGGAAAGTACATACCTTATAATAGAATTAACACATAGACTACTTTTTCACTTGATAATAGCGGATGAAGCAGCGGGGAACGGTTAGTCTTACATGTATTTTATTTTTCCCTAATTGATACACGCCTCATGTAATTTCATTTCCACCGCTGGACTGGTAAATAATCCGTCCTCCATCTGTACACCATTATTAAGCAACAAATTATTAAATAATTTAAACAAACTTTACCTCTTATATTATTTATATATATATTAGTATTTAGTCTCTTATATTATATATTAGTATAGATAGATAATTAATACATAATACTCAATTCTTTATTGCTTCTATAATGTACAAGGGTTCTTAAAATTACAAAACAATTGTGCTTGGATTGACCGCTTAGTGGGAATTTTAGCTGAGTGTCACCGTGCTTCGGAGGGCACGCTAACAACCGGGACCGACAGGTCCCGGTTGTTAGTCGTAAGATAACAGTCGTGAAGGCATATCGAATGCCTTCAGGCAGCCTGAAAAATCCTTGCACTAGGACTGCCCACTAGTCTATACGACAAGCAAACATTGAGATCATTATGGGCACTTACAACATGAGGTAGAAGTTATTAGGGACTGAGGGGTTTTATAGAGAAGAAGATAAATCAATTATTAGAGAAAAGATAAATCAATTATATTAATTTACTGTACTGTCTGCGCCACAGTCTTATTGCCAGTTACTAAGTCTTAATCTTGTTATTACTTCTTTTGCCGCGTTTGGGAAAAATTATGAGAATTTTACCTGACACCTGAAGGCGACGCCATGAAGTTAATTGTCTCTCAAGTTTTTGTCAGAACTTATAACTATATTCAAATGATTCAAGGTATGTAGTCATTTGTGTATTTTGTCACAAACAAAAACATATATACTAGTGATTCGCCCCGCCTTCGCCCGTGTGCAACCCCTGCAGCGCCATCTACCGTGCTGATTTGTGAATCTAAACCATCCAGGGCGCCACCCAAACGTATACAAAAAAAAACATTCAAATCGGTCCAGCCGTTTAGGAGGAGTTCAGTGACGTACACACGTACAGTAGAATTATATATAAAGACTAGCTGCGCCCCGCGGTTTCACCCGCGTTGATAATGATGAAAAGTGATGATGATGATGATGAAAAATAGATGTTGGCCGATTCTCATAGATACCGGATAAGCACAAAAAATTTCATCAAAATCAGTCAAGCCGTTTCGGAGGAGTATGGCATCGAAAACTGTGACACGAGAATTTTATATATTAGATATATATGTTTGTGAAAAATATAATAGGGATAACATTCCTAGTTATTTTTGTTTTGGTACGCTATCAAACGCAAACGACAAACGCTAACGTAGTCACACTCACAGACCCACACTAAGTTCAAAGAATTGTATCGTGGGAGCTGGCAACATTTACATATCAAACACACATCCAGAACCACAAATGTCCCTTGAAAAGGAAAGTTTTGCTCCTGCTGGGAATCGAACCCAGGACCCACGGCGCAGTGGGCAGAGACTTGCCCACCTTAGAATTATAACTTTGTGCTTAACTACGTGCGTACATTAGTACATACACACGTTTTTTTTGTTTTATTGTAACCGTTATAAAGAAGATGGCTGATGATCCTGACTGTTTTTGTTTCAGCGGACTACATCCACCCCTGCGCAGAGCTAAGCGACGAATGTTTCACCAAAGCCACCCTGGACGCTATTCCCGGAATCGTCAAGGGGATCCCGGAAGCTGGGATCCCTCCCCTAGATCCCCTTTACCTAGATAAGAATATCAGCATCGTCCTTCCTGGGAATCTGAAGATGACCTTCCATAATGCGAAGCTGGTGGGGCTGAGTTCTTGCATCCCGGATAAAGTTTCGTAAGTATTATAATGGCCTCGATTCTGATGTACACTCACTAAATTGAATTTAAACTATCCCTGTCTCTTACAAAATAGGAACACAAGACAGAGATGGCATGCATTTTAGAGCTGTCACGCTAGTTTATCAATTAAAATATGAACAGCAGAAGCAGAAGGGCGCTTGTTTTTAGTTAACACCAATACAACACATACTCGACTAAGCTTGCATAGACATCTAAGTTCTGACTAACTTGACGGCACAGCAGTATGCTATCTCTGTCTTGTGTTCCTATTTTGTAAAAGACAGGAATAGTTTAAATTTAATTTAGTATGTGACATCAGAATCGAGGCAATGTACGACGTAAAATAGATCACATCATTGCTTACCAGAAGAACTCAAATGTAACCAGAAGAACTTGTATTATTCTCAAAACCTTGTATTATAGTGTTAATGTGTAATAATGGTGGATTATTAACCGTTAATACTTAGTAAACGTGCATAAGTGAAGACAAATCTTACAAAGTTGTAAAACGTGATTTTCGCTTTCGCTCCAAAACTACAATAGAAGTTCCAGTAAAGTTTCCACCACTTTATTAGAGCATGACTTGACTATAACCTTAACTCTTTTATTTGACTTTGACTGCGACTAGGACTTTAACTCTATCACGTTTATGATCGCCTAGACCCTAGTACTTTAATACCAGACTAAAAACACTATGGATATTTTTCATACAAAAATACTAAAATCGCGATTTCAAAAACATGGAGAGTGTACTTAACGACCCATTACCTAACCTATCGACCGAATCTACAATTTTTTTTTATTAAAATCGTTCGAGCCGTTTCGGAGGAGTTACCGTGACACGACATACACAAACACGAGATTTTTGTGTATCTTATATATAAAAATGAATTGCTGTTCGTTAGTCTCGCTAAAACTCGAGAATGGCTGGACCGATTTGGCTAATTTTGATCTTGAAATATTTGTGGAAGTTCAGGGAAGGTTTAAAAGGTGAGAAAATATAAAGAAATTGCAATAAAATTAGTAAAAAGTAGTATTTTATTTTCCCATACAAACTGTTCGTACCTGTCAAACAGGAGATGTTTCTGAATATTTGACCACAGACAATTGGCGGTATGAAGTTCGCCGGGTCAACTAGTTAGATATATAGATGTACCAATAGATACAATGTCGATCTCTTTAAGAGTTAATAGGTACTATCTAGCAAGCATGTTCCATTTTGGCCGCATCGTCCCTTTCCATTAGTTGAGATACTGGTCAAATGCTTGCCTAATCAGCATTAAAAAAAATACAACTTGAAATATTTTATTACTTGACACTGGCTAAATGCACAAGATTGCGGCGCCAAAATATTTAAAAATAACTTAAAAACTTTAAAATTGGACATGTTTCCAAACTTCTTGCGACATCGGAGAACGGAGGTCGTCAGGCCTAGGCTTTAGGCATTTTCGCTAGTAGTTGAAATTAGGACAAAAAGGCAGCGATTAGTGGTTATGACAAGGTAGACAGGTTTACTGGTACTTATTGACACGTACCTCTATCTGAGAGTTCGACTTTGTTTGCCAAGGTAGTATGACTTTACTGTTTAGCATATATTATGTAGATATAAGAATAACTTCGATCATTATCAAAAATACCACTAGCTCACCTGATGGTAAGTGAAGATGCGGCCGAGTATGTAACATGCTTGCCTAGAAAATACCTTTTCACTCTAAACTTGATGACACGTTCGGGAAAATTTGTTCCTCTTAAACCATCCCTGGCTTATATTTTCAAGAACCTTTTTTAGCCGTATTTACAAGACAGCGAGTAAGCAACAAAGGTTACAGTAAACGCTTTCAAACTCACTCACAGCCCCACACTAAGTTCGATGACTTGTGTCGTGGGTGTCGGAAAAATTCACATCACGCACAATCACACCCATTTTCCTTGGGGAGAAAACTTGTGTTCCCGCCGGAAATCAAACCCGATACCCTAGCTAACGAACAGTTGAACATTCAGTCAATTAACTATTACCAATATCGTCCAGGTCCCGCCGTGACATCCGCACGTTCGTGTTCGACATGCACTGCAACTTTACAGTCCGAGGGATCTACAGCTTGCTGGGTCGGCTGCTGCTCTTTAACCTGGATACCGAGGGGAGCGCCAAGATTAAAATTAGTGAGTTTAAAAAGCTTGTTCTGAATGGTTTTCGGCCCTTTGAAGTTGTTAAAAATAAGCTACTTACTTGATATATATTTTTTTTAAAACAAGCTTTTAGAACACTAAAATGGTGGACAAGTAATTTTTAATGCACTCCTACAATATGGGTATCAAATGAAAGGGCTTGCTGAGAATAACTCGAAAAATGTAGTAACGTCACTTTGAATCCGATATGGTGGACCTCGAAAAGCTTGTCCTTAAAAAAGTTTTAAACAAGTACTTGTGGAATGTCTGCCATATAGCGGTATCGCTTAGCAGTTTGTCTGCTTGTCCGATGATAGAACGGGGATGGGGGAACTAGATCGTGCAGTTCCTTGGCACACTCTCCGAAATGTATCCGAAGAAAAACCGAAAAACTAGCTACCATGCGACAGATGTTCTAATGTTCCTCTTTCTTCTAGTAAACCAGCGCATTCGCCTCGAGGTGGTGGAAAAGGTGGTTCTAAAGGATTCTGGTGAAGGACACTACAAGATCAACTCGTACAAGTACAAAGCTGACTACGGGACCGACCTCAAGCTAAACCTCACTAACTTGATTAGGGGGAACCCCAGGATCAGTAAGTAGAATATTGTGACCAAAATACACATATAGTACTTTTTTGCTTGCAAATGACGAATTATTAGTAGTGGGCTTGAGCACTTGAGTTACCTATAAGTTTGGTGACTTGTAGGTAACTTAGGTCTTTGTCGTATCACACTAATATTATAAATTCGAAAGTTAGTGGGAAAGTGTGTAGATGTGTAAGTATGTTTGTCTTCTCTTACGCTGTAACGGCTGAACGGATTTGAATGAAATTTGAAATGTACTGCTTACCGAGGATTAACACATAGGCTACTTTTTACTGGATTAATGCGGGCAAAGCCAGGGGGCTCATGCCTCGTGGCTTTGCCCTAGTAGATTTATTAAGTTTTAGGAAATATAGACAATGGGCCCGTAGATAACAGCGTATTTTCGACGGACTTCAATAAAGGAGGTTCTCAATTTGACTGTATGTTTTTTGTATGTAGATATGTTACGCGATAATTCCGCAAATTATAAATCGATTTTGATGTTTTTTTTTTTGTTTGGTATAGAGGTACAGAGGTATTCCCATTTCAATTTTATCAAAATCAATCAAGCTAAAACTAAAATATAACCGGTTAAGTCGGATTTTTTAAGCTTTGCTCGCGTTATAATTATAATGACGAGCATTTTTTTAATAGTTCAAAGTTTCAAGTAGTATCAAGGTTTCTAGTTAGTTTTTTTTTATATTATTTATTTAGGAGCCTTTAGACTCCGAATCTATATATATATATATATATATATATATATACGAAAATCAATATCTGTTATTATTACTATAAAAAATATTGAAACAAAAAAAAAACATTGAAAAAATTATTAAAATAAATAAAAAAATATGAATATTAAAAATAAATAAATCAAATTATTAAAAAATATTATACCTCATTTCTATGAAAAATATTGATAAAACACGCTTGCACAACTTACGCGACTTACTTTTCGTCTGATTTTTCGAAATCTTTGATCAAGGCTCTACTATAAAATGAAGGTGTGACATTATATTAGATTATAATCTTCATCCTATCGCATTGCAAAACTGTAAAGTGCATGGTCAATAAAATATTGACATTGACACTGTTCGCCCGTGCATACAAATTAAATAATTATTGTAAAAATTGGCCACGGTCACACACCCGACTGCAGTTCTGCACGCTAAGCTGTATTAAGAAATTTCATAAGCTATGCTAATTAGTAAAGGTGATTGTGATATGTGATACATGTATAATAAGGTGTTTCATCACATCACAGTATAATATCATAGCTACTCAAAATCAAACAAACAAACGCATTCACACTCACAGCCCCACACTAAGTTCAAAGACTTGTATCGTGGGTGCCGGAAACAGTTACATCACACACACACACATTACATCCTGAACCAGAAGCACTAATTTCCCTTGGAAAGGAATTTGTGCTCCTGCCGGGAATCGGACCCAGGACCCACGGCGCAGAGAGCGGAGACCTGTCGTCAAACTTTTTTGAAGTGAAAACTTCTTTAGCGGCGTTGTGCACTTTTTTGGGATGAGTAAAAAAATTTTAACTCGCGTCAGGACACGTGACCTGATCGAAAATTCTTAAGACGGAAAATTCGTAAGACGAAGGAGAGGAAGTGATATCCCTCTCTCTTTATACCGCGCGGCGAGTTTTCACTTCTGCCAGCACTCCCGGAGTGCAACCCGTTGCTTTTTTGCCAAATACATGTCATAAGGTCTTATAATTTAAAATGATAGATAGAGAGATAAATTATTTATAGAACATACTCGAATGGCTGGCAGAAAATGCTCTATTAGCATTAAGTCCTCCATGTAGCTATATTGTGCAAAAGAATGAATATATTTAAAAAATCATCTTTACAGCGAAAGAATGGAACTAATTTCTTGTTCCCAAACAGTATAATCTGGAAGCATCTATAACCAAGGGCTTCAATTATCTTCGATTTTTAATTAGATGATATAGTGAGAAAAACTAAATGCAAAAGTGTAATAAAAGCACGTCCACACTCCACAGTATCAAGTACACACTGCCTTCAACCCACGACTCAAACAGAAAGGTGTTATAAGTTTACTGTGTCTGTCTGTGACATCGTAATTCCCAACAAAAAAACGGTTAAGCGGATTTTAAATCGGTTTGAAAGATGTAGTGGATCAAGTTTTGATGAAAATCAGTGCAGCCGTTTTCAATGTAGGACGTCGGACATATTATCAAAAATGTTTACTTACCTTTTGAATATCAGCTTTTCTTTTCTCCTCAGGTGCTCAAGTCCTGCAAGTCCTGAACTCCGACGCCCAGATGTTCGCCAAGGAGTTTGGAGACCCTATCCTGGACTACGCCATCGGTTACGCCATGAACGTGACGCAGCGGTTCTTCGACGCGTACACTTACAACCAGCTCGTGCACGTGCCACTTACTGACGAGTTCTTTGAGAAGGCGTAGTTATATTGACCTAGTAGACAATTATGATAGGTATTGTGGTATGAAATAAGAGGTGGTTTCAATTATACTCAGTTTAATTTTTCACTCAACATTATGTTTCTACTGCTTCATAAACCAAATATTGATTTTCTTTTATGTGTTATATTATTTGTAGATTGTAAAAATCCTTCACTGACCCACAAATTGATTAGCTATTTTTTGGTTTAATGTTAAGGTTACGCCATGAACGTGACGCAACGAAAGTACCATATTAAACATTTTTTTAGGGTATACTTCTCAGGGTTTCTTCGAGGTTTATTCGAGTAATTGGAGAACATACATAAAAAAAGATTCCAAAGAATTGAGTACCCCCTTTTTTGAAGTCGGTTAACAATAAATCACATGTGAGCCACTTGTCAAAACTAAACTAAAAAGTTTTACGTAACATCATTCAATTTCGAAATTATCAGTTACAGTAGGTAAACTATTTTAGTCATTTCTGTACTTAACTATTCTACGATTTGGATTATTTACGAGTTTGTTGACTTGTACAGCTGATAAAGGGGGGTTGCAAATGATATTTTTTTTTTAAATTTAAATTAATAATAACTCGCTATTCATTCTGCTGCCTAGAATTCAGAAGTTACTGCACATTACTATACATATAGCCAGATGCGTGGGTTGAGTATTACTACACCTTCCTGTTACACATTGTACATATAATAACATAAACAGAGAGTATTGTATGGTTAATTGGTTATCTAAAGCCAGAGTATAGATTTTACCTTTAAATGTGGTAATGGTCTAGTAAGCTACAATATTATTTTAGTACGTAAAACTATTATTAATTTGGTCTCAACTCTCAATAAATTCGGTTATTATTCTTAAATAATAAATAAACTGATTTTATGTGTTATTTATTTTAATAATAAATAATCTGAAAAAAATCTGATACCATTGTGTTTCTTATGCTGTGTTTTTTTCTCAATATTAATCTTACTGTACATTTATTTCTATGACAAAATATCTTTAGTTGTACATAAATTAAACTAAGATTTATTTTTTAAACAAATTTTGAAATACTTAGTGTGTATTTAATTTTTATACTAGTTACGTATTCTTTTAACCATTTATTTAACTTAATTCCAATTTTTTTTTGATCGGTATAGAAAACAGCGTATAAATGTTTGGAAAGTAGTTATACCTCTTTTTTTAATTTCCTCGATACTTATGTCAACCAACTAAAAAAATATCTGCAGAACTGCCCGTTGACTTAGGTGAGCGTTCTCCTTCTAACCAGGGGTATTGGGTTCGATTCCCGGTGGGAACACAAGTTTCTCCCCAAGGAAAATTGGTGTTCCTAGTTCTTGTTGTGATTGTGTGTGTGAATGTTTCTTAGTGAGTGTAAACTTAGTGAGGGGCTGTGAGTGTAAAAGCGTTTATGTTTATTTATAACTAGATAAACACGGCGAGTTCCTAACTAGCCACACCAAATCGAGTCACAGTGACTTTGTGTAATTTTCTTCGTGTCGAGTCAGACAGTTGAATTTTCTCCCATATGGAAATTTGTATTTCTGGTTCCGTGTCCGATTATGTGTGAATGTTTCCTGCACTCACGGCACAAGTCATCGGACTTAATGTGGAGGTGAGTATAAAACTATTGAGAAGGAAAATTCCAGCGAATTTTACAGTACTTATCCATTCCGAACTGCTCGGGTGCGGCACCTTCAAGCAGCGGGTATCGGGTTCGATTCCCGGAGGAAACACAAGTTTTCTCCCCAAGGAAGATTTGTGTTTCTGGTTCAGGATGTGATTGCGTGTGACGTGAATGTTTCCGGCACCCACGACACAAGTCATCGAACTTAGTATAGGGCTGTAAGTGTGAAAGCGTTTATAATACAGCCTACATATGGTAAAGTATGCTCGCCTGAGTATGATGTGCCGATGGGTTGGCCAAGAGTAGTCACAAACGTTTGCGTCACTTGCACTTGCGAGATCATCCAGTTATGTTGCAGTGCCGTTTATTGTGTAAGGCCTGAGTTCATCAACATAACTGAAGTTTTAACAGCCATCAACTTGACATCAATTACCAATTGTCATGTGTTTTTTTCTTATTTTACTCTCGAATATTTCTTTTTTTTTACTTTCATTTGAACCCGTACGAACGGTATACCAGGGAGTCTTTAAGTCAAGAGTGAATAGAATATCTTCTAGGATACTTCTAGACAATCAAGCTACATCTTCGGCCGCATCATCACTTTCCATGAGGTGAGATAGTGGTCAAATGCTTGCCTGTCGAGCATAAATTAATTCTTCAACATAAACTAACCTGTTAACTATTTGGAAACTGTTTTACCGCAAAATATTTTGAATTAGAATTGGATTATAAAATAAAAAATGACTTAGATATTGGTATATCGAAATAAATGGTTGATTTTATACGTAATTTGTTTTACCACCTACGATATCCAACAATGAAAACAGAACGCCAAAGAAAATAGCATCTCGAGTCGGTATTTTTATCTTTAACTCCACAAAAACGAATGGTTTTAAAAGAGAAACCGTTTAAAATGTAAAAGTAATTAACATAAAAAATATACATAAACGCTTTCACACTCCCAGACAATCAGCCACGCGATATCGTTTGTGCGTACGAAGCGTTTTTGCTTCCACATTTATCATACGTACTGCTAAGGAATGGAATGCTTTGCTCGATTCTGTGTTTCCCGATAAGAACAATCTAGGAGTCTTTAAACTCGAGTGAACAGGTATCTTCTAGCAAGCATGCTCCATCTTCGACCACATCATCACTTTCCATCAGGTGGGATAGTGGTCAAATGCTTGCCTATCTAGAATAAAAAAAAAAGTCCCACGTTAATTTAGATGACGTATGTCGTGGGTGCCGGAAACATTCACATCACTCACACAGACACAACCAGAACCAGAAACACAACATTTTTTTTTTATTTATTTAAAACACAAAACAGATCACAATCAAAATAATATAGGATAGGTTCACTTATTTTTAAAGCTGGATTGTGATCCAACAACATGTGCTTACAGCTATACTAATTAAACATAAAATCATGCGTGTATGCTCGGAGCTGATAATATTGCTAATGCAATTATACTTAAAAAAAGAAAACTTAAAAAATTATAAAATCATCTTATATAAAACAGTTATTCAGACAGACGAGGCGCGACGGCGCCGCTTTTGTCTGAGTTATTTGGTTTGGGGAAGAGGATATCTTTCACAGTTTTGATATAAATACTATATCTTGGACAAAATATGTCTAGCTCAGAATATATAACGAAAGTTTCGTTATACTGGCGGGCCATACGGACAAGGGGATTAAAGTAAGAAATGTTGTTTCTGTGACTATTAAGAACAAACAAGGATGTATTTTTGGATCTTCGTGCACTGTATTAAATATTAAAGGTAGCTGTATTTAATAAAAAGCTATAACGTGGATGGATAGACAAAGTGTTGAACCATAGAAGTCAACTTAGAGACCGCACTTCGTCAATTCAGCAGCTTTTTAAAAAATCAAGCGCTTTTTTTTTCAACAGTACTTTGTAGAGTTCTTTTTTTTACAATAGGTATAGGCAAAGGTTTGCCCACTATCTCACCTGACGGTAAGTGACGCATATCTCCTTGTAAATAAAAGAATAACATACATTTATACTGAATTGTATCGCGTCTCGGAGGTAACTTGTAATGTACTGACTGTGACATCCTTAATTGCTATAAATTAGGTACTTATTATTAAGGCCAGATCGTAATTATAATGGTGTACCTTAAGAAATAGGTATGTCATCAAAAAAAATCTTAATTGCTAATGATGTCTCCTTAAAATCTTAAGTAAAATAAGAATGTTCTTTGCCGCAAAAATTCAATCTATACTTTTTATTAAAAAAATTCTACAACTTCACCCCGCCATATTTCAATCTAATAAACACTAAACTCTAAATTTGATTCGA
Source organism: Lomographa bimaculata (assembly GCA_948107665.1). Lineage (NCBI taxonomy): Eukaryota > Metazoa > Arthropoda > Insecta > Lepidoptera > Geometridae > Lomographa > Lomographa bimaculata. The sequence continues at coordinate 5,326,708 of OX403604.1, read as the reverse complement.
CCAAAAGCCAATTCTAGTTTAAAAATCCATTTATTTTACCATATCTTATGGTTGCGTTCGAAAACCGATTTGTTTCTGTCAACTATTCACAATTTCCACGATCGGGAGTCACGCGAGCACAAGAAAGTGTTGCCAGGGAACTCGTTAGAATTCCTCAATTAAACAGTTTTTTTTTTTATGTTATTTCATGACCATGGATGCATAGTCCTTCAGTTGAAATATTAAACAACTATTAACAATTTCTATTCTTCATAATAAAAGTCTTAGTCACAAGTCACAATCAAAGTCAAGTAGTCATAGTCAAGTCATGCCCTAGTAAAGTGGTAGAAACTTTACTAGAACTTCTATTGGAGTTTTGGAGCGAAGGTGAAAATCACGTTTTTCAACTTTGTATGATTTGCCTACACTTATGCACGTTCACTAAGTATTGACGGTTAATAATCCACCATTATTACACATTAACACTCGAAGAATCACAGGTTTTGGAAAATTTTACAAAATCAACAACGCCATTTTTTCACTTTCGCCTCAATTAAACAGTTAGGAGACAATGTTTCCATTACATTAATGGATATCACAGACCACAGAGAGTACTACGTAATGGATATACATGAATGTTTTTTTTCCTTCCTCCCTTTATTGGGAGAATTGGCTCCGCACGTCTTGTGCATGGCCAGTGTCGAGTTTTCATGAAACTTTTCACATCTTGACGTTTTCTTGAAGTTGTAGTCCAAATGGTCTTCTTCAAAATAGAAAAGTAGTCTTCATAGATTTGGCTAAGTATCTAAGAATTGTTTCAAATAATTTGATGTATTTTATTTTTAAAATGAATGTTGTTATATAACTTAAAAGACGTAAAAAATTTAAAGTAAATTTACTTTGTTGTCGACTAGTTACAGATTTATCAGAAAAAATGTCGACAGCAAAGTAAGTCGTAGTTTTTACGTGTTTTAATAAGTCGTATATAACATTGTGTGTAACACTCACGATAGTTACTAGTACACTGGCTGTCACTGTGTTATTGGAGTGTGGTGAATTTCGTCAATATATATCTTTTATTTTTTAATATGCAAAATATTATACAAAAATATTATGCATATTAAAAAATAAAAGATTCCATTTTGACACTCAATAATTTGACAATCTTGCAACATTTTAGAGTAGACGACCTCATTAGAATAATAGCTCTGAAAAAATTCCGGTAACTATTTATTTATTTTATTATTGGTAACGATAACAATTACGTACATACTACATCACTATACTCAGTTTCTTATCTAATTACCAACATATTGGTAACTACGCTTAGCTGGCAGCCCCAACCCGCTACGGCCGAGATATCGTCTGCAAACTTTGATTGTGATTTTATTTTCCTGTACGGAACCTCTACGGGACATATAACGATGCTACACAAACAAATAAAACGTACAACGAACCCAAAAGAATGCTATGTAAATTCAAATTTGGAAAACTTTTTACCGCACTGGCAGTTGATAATAAAAGTTTTCGAAAATAGAAATAGTTTTCGCGTTTACAATTTAAAGTTTGATTCCTTTTTGTTATTCGTTTTATTACCGGAAAATTATTGTATCTACTTTAGTATATTACGTACATAACTGTAAAGCTTTCTTTGCCGAGACCGTAAAAAAGTTAGTGGTTGATAAAATGACTTGAATGTTGCCAGTCATCATTCCAATCATTTCAAGATTGATTTAAATTTTTATGGATGTGTGCACAACAAAGCTGTTACGCAAAAACGATTTATTTTTATTCATGAAAAGCAAACTTTTGGCCACTTTCTCACCTGATGTTTAGCGACAACACCTTACATGAAAACTCCAAGGTTGTAGATACGTATCAGACACAAACTTAGGCAAGGGTTAAGTGACGTATTCCTGTACGGAGAATCCATGAGAAAATTATTTCTTCGCATATTTTTTCTTCGAGAATTAATATTTATTCTATTTGAATCTAAACCATACTTGAATCCACCTGAACACACAAAAATTTTCATCTAAATCGGTACGGCCGTTTAGGCGGAGTTCATTCAGTCATATACACACATACAAGAATAATATATATAAAAATAAAGAAGATGGGGAATCAGGCTACATACTCCACGGAATAGTCTTACTTACTAATAATGATCCATGGGCTACCCCAAAATTAAACTGCATTGGATTGCATTTGCATTCTAAATGCGCTTACCACACACACAATCCATCACACGATATCTCTCGAACCAGCAAGCCGTGATCGTTAAACTGCGCATTAGCTGCACTAACTGCGTGCTCTCGAAACAAAATCTCTTTTATTGCGCACTCTACGGCGCAGTGCAGTTTACACAGAAGGTATTTTTTGTTTTAATTATGTTCTTTTTTTAATAAATCTTAAAACTATGCGTAAGCACAGTCAAACATTTTTATGTATGGTTGACATACCTCTAGTTCAAAGCGTTTCGCTTATACGGTTATAATCCGTACTGAGAAGGAGTGGAACTCATTGCCCTCTTTGTTCCCCGAACGGTAGATTCTGGGAGTCTTCGCATCGTCGCTTTCCATCAGGTGATATTGTGGTCAAACGCTTGCCTATCGTTAATAAAAAAAAAAAACTTTTTTTATTTTATTTATTTTTTTTACCGTTCGGGGAACAAAGACGAGGGCAATGAGTTCCACTCCTTCGCAGTACGGATGATAACCGTATAAGCGAAACGCTTTGAAGTAGAGGTATGTCAACCATATATAAAAATGTTTGACTCTACCTACGCTTAGTTTAAAGATTTATTACTTACTAGAACGTACTTATTCACTCATGACTCATGAGTGAATAAGTACCTTCTAGGCAAGAACTGTTACATGCGGTGTTATATTCGGCCGCATCATCACTTTCCATCAGGTTATATTGTGGTCAAATGCTTGCCTTTCGGGCATGAAAATATAAAAAAGTTTACCTATGTATGTATCCCGTATGTAGCCCGACTTAAACTTCAATTTAACCTTTTCTACTGCATCTGTTACACTGTGGCAATACAATCCAATACGGCACCGGCAGTTACTGCACTAAATCACATCCACAATGGTTATTATTTCACAGCCGTTTTAAAGCGGATAATTAAGCTGTTATTGAACCTTTACCTTTGTTCGTTATGATGAAAACGGAAATTACAATTAATTTAATTAATTTATCCAAATAAGAGTTACATTATTTATGTTACATTACTTAACTTATAAATAGTAATAACTATGTCAGGTAAGATTACAAAAGGGGATTACAAAAATAGCACTAAAAAACACCAATATTATAAATCCGAAAGTTTGTGTGCAACTATGTTTGTTTTCTCTTCATGCCGTATCTGCTGTGCCGTAATTGTATGTGCTGTGGACTATTATTTACAGTGTGAATTAAGCGTTTTTTTTATTTAAATAGACATAGTAATAGTCTTTATTTTATTTTATTCTTTATTGCACAAAAAGTACAGAAGGTGGCCTTAATGCTAGGGGTATTCTCTACCAGTCAACCACACATGGTAGACGAGAAGAGGGGTGTAAGCGTGCATTGAAAACGCATAGAGGGAAGACAAAAGAAAGTAGGATGATCTAAGTTAAAATGAACAATATAACATTTCATAATAATGTTCATAATATACATATATACTAATGGATTCTCATGCACCTTCTCTAGTTGACTGTGGTGGCTGGCAGAAAATGCTGTATTAGCATTAAGTCCTCCTTGTACAGCTAAATTGTGCAAAATAATAATTAAATAAATACATTTTAAAGAAAGGCCAGGTCAAAAGCACCCTCAACCAACGAGCAAGTATGAAAAGACTCATGAATGTAGGAGAAGCGAAAGATGTGTGTCAGGATCGTAGCAGGTGGAGAGATATGATCTCTGCCTACACTATGTAAATAAATAAATAAACATACTGTATATATATCCAGCTATAATGTCTGGAACTACAATTATGTGAAGTTCACCACTAATACCATTTATACTGGCGCTGAGTGCAGACTCTATTGATCGACTCTACCACAGAACAGGAGCAGAAGGCAAACTCAGACGTTCACACACACATAAGGATTTACGCTAAAACTTTTATAATAAACAAGCCGTGCCCCGCCGCGCCGTTGGAATCTTGTATTGAAAAATAGTAAGAGCTACGATAGCTGTGGTGCTCTGATAGGCCCGCGTAGCATATCCTACCAATATTATAAATCCGAAAGTTTGTGTGTAAATATGTAAGTATGGTTGTTCCCTCTTTACGCTTTAACGGCTGAACGGATTTGGATTATATTTGGAATGTACATAGCCTAGGATTAACACATAAGCTACTTTTTAACTTGATAAACGCGGTCAAAGCTGCGGGGCGCGGCTAGTGTAAAGCGTTCTAAACACAATTGTGTTACTGAAGATAACATTTCGTTCACAATACCAAATACATGCATCAGCATCATCAACTCAGCGCTAGAAGTCCACTGCTGGATATAGGCCTCCCCCAAAGATCTCTAAAAAAAACGGTTGTTAGCGGCCTGCATCCAGCGTCTTCCTGTCACCTTCATTATGTCAACCGTCCACCTTGTGGGCGGTCTACCGACACTGCGCTTGCCAGTCCGTGGCCTCCATTCCAGAACCTTTCAGCCCCATCAGCCATCCGTTCTACGTACTATGTGCACTGCCCATTGCCACTTCAACTTGCTCATCCGCCGAGCTATGTCGGTGACTTTCATTTGCCTACGGATTTCCTGATACCTGATTTGATCTCGGAGAGTAACCCGAGCATAGCCCTTTCCATAGTTTGTTGTGTGATTTTGAGCTTATTTGTAAGGTCCCACTGTAAGAGGCCACGTTTCAAGACTACTCCAAGACAACAAAGATCACAAAGATATACATTTAAAATCAAAATAAATATTGAAAAAATTCGTGCAGGTTTCAGGAGCAGGCAATTCAAGCTCGCGAATCACACTATGACGTGCGTCTTTGTGTGCGTAAGTGTTAGGTAAGTTTGTACTGAGTTAACGTTCTGCTCCTCTGTATTACTCCACTGAATAGTCAGTAGCCGCCGCAGACTGTAATAATTAATTATGCAACTGACAATGCTAATGGGAAATCCATACTCCACAGTCCACACCATTATCCGGCTTTCAGTGGGCGAATTTAGAAAACGAATCAAACAGTTAGTTTATTTTCGTCTGGAACTTCTGAAGAGTAGTCCAATTATTTTTCTACAACGAAAAATTAATGGACTAGGCAAAAATATGCTAATTAAGGCCTTTGATAGAACTTTGGAAATGCCCGTTGGCTTAGTTCGCTGAGCGTTCGCCTTCTAAGCAAGGGTATCGGGTTCGATACCTGGTGGAAACAGAAGTATTCTCCGCAAGGAATATTTCTGTTTCTGGTTCTGGTTGTGATTGTGTTTGTGATGTTAATGTTTCCGGCACCCACGATACAAATCGAACTCAGAATGGGGCTGTGAGTGTAAAAACATTAATGTTATGTTTTGATTATTTAGATTAGTCAAGAGCGTATGTGATTTCTAATCCTATTTCATACAAATATTATAAAGACGAAAGTTTGTGAGTTCGGCTAGACCAATTCTGATGGAATTTGCTATGGAGGTAGCTGTGAACACATGGGCTATTTTTTATCCCGCTACGCGGGTAACACCACCTCTATTTTTAACAACTTCACAAAAAAAGGAGGGATTGAAAGGTTTTTTTTTAATGTTTGTTACCTCATAACTTCTTTCCACGTGAACTGCAGTGGTGATTTGATCAAGATCTCATCAATGTTTTTTGAGTTATCGTCAATAATGTGTGTTTAATACATTTAATCTGATCAAGATTCCGAAGATAAAGCGGTAATGTCTGTTTTTTAAGCTTTTCTTGCGTTTAACTAAATGCATATTATCCATTCATATTGCCTATCCTTCTATTTCCATATGCACACATTATTATCAAAAAGTAAAATGCTGGCACTTATTTGGCTATACGTATTTGCTTCAGAGAGGCAATGCCGCCAGCATGATGGGAACGCTATCCACTGGCAGTAGGCTTGAGCACTTGAGTTAACTATAAGCTTGATGTGTTATATGTAACTTAAGTCCTTACTGTATATACTTTAAGTTTCGTTTACGAAATATAGGCCCGCAGATAGCGACATTGAAAAAAAAAGTAAAATCAGACCTATACTCCTACATTATATACTCAAGTAAAGTTTCACGTAAGAACTGCGATCATTAGTGGTGGCACAGAACAGATAATAGTGTATCACAAAAACCGCCCTAGGGTCGGGCTAGGGCGGTTTTTGTACCACCAATTCATCTTCAGTATAGTTTCGCACCCCATTGGCGCCGCATACCGGTGCCTTGTCGGAAATGTCTCTCATTATGGACCGAATTGGGGGTGCGAGACGTTGTTACAGTAGTTTTATGTGTTCCAGGTACTTTATAGCTTAAAATGTTCGTTCTTTTATGCTCGATAGGCAAGCATTTGACGACTATCATCTGATGGAAATCGATGATGCATAAATAAATAAATCTTTATTGCCAAAAAATTTACAATATTTACGATAGTGTTCTTAAAGGCTAAGTTAGCAAAATCGTTGTAGAATATCAAAATTCTAAATTCAAATCTTTATTGCATTCTCTAAATGTAGATAGGTGGTTGAAATAAATGACAGTACATTAGAGACCCTGTTGGGCACAACAATTTAGAGCGGAGGAGAACGACATGCTATCTGCTGCCGAACTAGGCTCATCGCCAGTGTTTCAGCATACAGCGCTCTTAAAGCTCTCAGCTGAAGATGTAAGCTTGCTTAGAAGATACCTATTCACTCTTGACTTGAAGATTCCTAGATTATACCTTTCGGGGAATGAAGACGCGGGCAATGAGTGGGTCCTTCTTAGTACGGATGATAAACGTAGCAGCAAAACGCTTTGAGGAAACTGGAGGTACTTCAACCATAAATGGAAGACATTTGCCAGTTTGTCTTGTTGTTAGATGCTAAAACGGGCATGTTATTTAACTCGTGTAATTCCCGCGCACATTTACTATAATTACAATAATTTAACAAATTAATTAAATAAGATTTAATTGCTGTTTTTCTTTTCAACCGACTTGGAAAAAAGGGGGTTCTCAATTCGACTGTATATATTTTTTGTATGTATGTAGCGATATCTCCGCCAATTATGAATCGATTTTGATGTTTTTTTTTTGTTTGGTAGAGTATAGGTGGAAGAGGTGGTCCCATATAAATTTTATCGGAATCATTCAAGCGAAAACCGAAATATAAGCGGTGAAGTCGGTTTTTTTAAGATTTGCTTGCATTTCAATTATTGGTAAAGTTTTCCAAAATTACCAGCATAAAATAGTTACATACAAAAGTTATTTTTTACAATCGGCGATTGGTTCTCTTCTACTAGGAGCTTGTCTTTCGACATAGGCCTCCTTTAAAGGCTTATTTATCGTCCTGTCTCTCTCTATTCGAGTACTTTCGGGACCAGCTTCTCATTTGAGCTCATCTAACAGTTATAAAAATATATAATATCAGGAATGGACCGTTTTCTATACGAAAACTATCGACTAACTACGTCCATTACTGATACTTAAACGCTTTCACACTCACAGCCCCACACTTAGTTCGATGACTTGTGTCGTGGGTGCCAGAAATCACATCACACATACAACCACAACCACAACCAGAAACACAAATTAGAAAACTGGTATACCCCTGGGTATCGGGTTCGATTCCCGATGGAAACACAAGTTTTCTCTCCAAGGGAAATTTGTGTTTCTGGTTCTGGGTGTGATTGTGTGACTTCGACTTGGCGGGGCACTTCTGTGCTCCCAGATCGACTTCCCAGATTTTTTTACATATACTATACAGGGTTATTTGTAAAATACCATAAGCTCTCTGACCCTGTATCATGTTCTAACTCTTAACTCATTTAGTACTACGAGTTTCTTCTGAATTCTATAGTTTAGGTGGTGTAGGATACACCATCTAAAATTAATAGTTGTTCAAACTACACTGTCCCGCAAAGCAGCTTCGCCGCGATGTGCCTCATAATATGCATGCCTACACCAGTTGACACTTGACACCTGACACTTAACAGAGATTATCCTACTATTCCTACTAATATTATAAATCCGAAAGTTTGTGTGTAAGTGTGTAAATATGTTTGTTCCCTCTTCACGCTTTAACGGCTGAACGGATTTAAATGACATTGGGAAGTGCATAGGTTATACCTAGAAGGCAGTCACGCATCTAAGTTAACGGGCAGTTCATATTGGGATGTAGGTGAATTAGGATACAGAAACTTTAGAGACATCCTCAAATATCGGTTTATTGCTCAAATTTTACCTGAACCCTTTGACTGGGAAGGGCAACAATATTTTCCTTAATGGAAAAGGGAGAAAAGTAGGCCAATATTAGAAGTCTTCTGTGACAAATTGCTGAAACCTGAGAAATGCAGTTAGTTCAATCTTCTCTCACAACAATGTAACCTATTTACCCCTTAGCCCAAAAACAATAAAAAGTGTCGGCGAAAGGTTTTATGGCCCAAAATAACAAACAAAATTATAAGCATTGTTAACCGACTTCAAAAAAAGGAGGCGGTTATCAATTCAACTGTATTTTTTTTGTGTAACCTCAGAACTTTTTTCTAGGTAAACCGATTTTAATTATATTTTTTACCGACTTCACAAAAAAGGAGGAGGTACTGTAGTCGACTGTATTTTTTTTTATCTGTGTTACCTCATAACTTCGTTACACGTGAACCGATTTTGAATATTTTTTTTTGTTTCATAGATGTTGCTTTCCAATTGGTCCCATTTAAATTTGTTCAAGATCTGTTAAGTAGTTCTTGAAATATCTTCCATAATGCGTGTTATTGTACATCTAATCTGATCAAAGTTCCGAGATAAAGCGTCGGAAGTCGGTTTTTTTAAACTTGCTTGCGTTTTATTTATTAAGTTTACTGAGATATCGTCATGTCCTCATATTTTTTATCTGTTGTACAATCATTTTGTCTTCCTGGATTGTGACTGGACGCATAAAAATACTTTTGCAGCTTTTGATTGACTTTTCTTGTTACTGTCATTATTACTGAGTTTATGAAGGTTAAGAAAGTAATTATTTGTTGCTGATGCTATGGAGAATGGTTCTACTAATTCTTGATTATCTGTGCAAAGACTTTATATGATTGTTTTTATATTGTTTATTTGTGATGTGTGTTGCTATATAATAAAAAAGAAACTTAAAACCATTTTTACCCTTTATTAAGTTTTAATTTTTTATTTATTTTTGCCACAGATAAATATATATCTTTATGTCTTTAATACCCACGTAGCTTTACTCTTATTAGCGCTCTTGTTAATGTACCGAATGTTTGAAATTTTTCTCGATTTAACTATTGCTCTTTTACATAATGAACTAAGTACTACAATTCGTGCATATATACCGTCACCACGTATCTCTTTCCCTTCTAAATCTGTCCCCAAAGACGAATCGACAAAAACACCATAAATAAACAATTTCAGTCATAACAAAATCGTCACGTAAATGAAAAACACGTTTTACGAAGTTTATTTTAGGTTCTTTGCGGTGACGCGAGTCGCGAGGTGTTTGTAAATTGAAGAATATACAGATTAACGAACAGTAACACAATTACACAGTCACAATGGCTCAAATAGCGTAAGTATTCAAAACTTGGCCAAGGAATGCCGTTGGGATTGAGACGGAGACCGGATGCATTAGAAATTTTCAAAATTTTGTCGAAAAGACTGATTGATTCGGCACATGACCAAAATTCTGGGTTGTATTTGGGGCAGAAGATGTGCCTTGCTATACAGCGTGGTAATGCAGCAAGCATTTTGGGATCTTTGCCGAGCATTAAAGATCGTCTTAACCATCTTCAACCTTTATTTATTTAATTAACCTTTATATAAAACATTAAGATATGTTTGTATTATTACATAAAGTTTTTTGTAATATATTTTTTTATTGTAAGTATACCGTAATTATGAATAGTTTATAACGGGAATTAGCTACACTTACGCGTCGTTAGATATTATAGTTTAGCTAGTCTAGTCTTCCGAAAGAAGCCGAAACAATTCAACAAGTCGTTCTAGACATCGATAATGAGTAAGTCGCGCCAATTCCTATATTAATTACAAGCTTTAATCTAGTTTCACCTGTCCCGTTGTCTGTCTATTTGTCGTTCTGTGATCTTACAAGCAACTTCCTGATGTCCATTTTGGCGTGGACTCAAATTTGGTGTACAATGTATCATCGGTGACAATACAATGATATGATATCGAAGCGTTACGCTTCTACGTTTATCATCCGCTCAGCAAAGGAGTGGAACTCATTGCCTGCGCCTTTGTTCCCTGAACGTACCTACAATCTGGGTGTCTAGAGTGAATAGGTTCCTTCTATATAGGCAAGCATGTTCCATCTTCGGCCGCATCGTCACTTTCCATTGGGTGAGGTAGTCGTCAAGTGCTTATCTATCCACTAAAAATAATATTGGATTTGTATTGGTTTATCGACCCATACTGTTTCTCTGTGTATAAAACAGGGTGACATGCGATCCGTTTTTTGCTGCGGTTGCACTCCGTGATGTTTTAATTCCGTTATAGGTAAAAACGGTAAAAAATACCGGAACGAGGATACACTCATCTTTCGCGAGAACGATATGTTATCGCTTAGCCGACAGTGGATGTCAAACTTTGGAATGGATGGAGGAAAGTTTACTTAGTTGGTTGGTATGGAACTAGTTTTTTAATCGAGCGAAGCGTGATCTTTAAGTTGACTTGGGTGGTTCAGCACTTTGTCCGTCCGTCCGTCCGTCTGCACCTAGAGTCTAAACCGTATAAGCGAATAATTTCAAATTCTCATAGAATGTACAACTATGCCAAAATGTCAGAAATTGAAATGAATAGGCTAGTTTAGTCTAATTCTGGACAACAGAATCGGTACCATTGTCCCGGGGTCTATCTCAAAAATGGCTATACATTAAAAGCTGAAACTTAGGAAGCAAATTAGCGTGACTTAAGAGTTATTGATGCCTAGATAGACAATAATTCCAGGATATTTTCAACATTTTAATTTTGACACTTGATCTTAGAGGATACAATATTTTTAAGAAAATCGGTACCACAGTTTGAGAACCTGCAAAAGTTCACCTTCTAATCCGTACTGACAACTTCTCTTGCTTGTAAAGACATCCGTCATTCTACGCTTTGCGACGATTAAGCCACCCCTGTGTTTTCACACCCCTACTTAACAACCCCCCATTATAGCTAGACACCTAAAATTGATCAAAATTAGATAAAAAAAGTTTTACCAAAGGTCTCAGTAAGTTGGCGCTTGGTATAGGTATTTTAGGAGGTGTAATGTGTCATTTCCGATGAAGTTTTTTTTTTTGTAATGTTTAAGATTTTTGTGTGCATTTTAAATAGAAATGATTTTTACTGTTTAAGTTTAAGTGTAAGTTGTAGTTACGGTCTGTTTACACTTATTGCATTAACTCGCTCTAACTAAACATAAACGCTTTCACACTCACAGCACCACACTAAGTTCGATGACTCGTGTCGTGGGTGCCGCAAACATTAACTGTATACACACACAATCACAACATTTAAAACATATTAGCATTGCAATTCAGAGAGGCAATGCTGCCAGCATGATGGGAGCGCTACCCACTGGTAGTGGGCTTGAGCACTTGAGTTACCTATAAGCTCGATGTCTTGTAGATAACTTAGTTCTTTGCTGTATATAGTTTTAGTTTAGTTTAAAGAAATATAGGCAATTGGCCCGTAGATAGTCCGTACCAGAGCCAGAAACATTTTTTTTTGGGGACAAAATTTGTGTTGTCTCCTGGAATCGTATATACCATACTTTACTTCAAGAGAAGGCGTTAAATTTAACAGCTTATTTACGAAAGTATGTATAAGTAGCTATATTAGTCTATTTATAACATGTATGCCTCCTAAATAGGTCATTATTTCCCGTCTCTAATTAAGATCTAGGACATCTGGTGCTGCTCCCAGGATGTGAACTGACCTACGATGACACCAGAATTGGCTTAATTACCATTTTTAGATCAATTAACGGTTATTTTTGTAACTAGCTATCAGTATTCTACCGTTTACACATTGGAGAGTGTGCGCAGGAATTACACGAGCTATTTCCCCCATGCCCGTTTAACATCTAACAACAAGACAAACTATCAAATAATAATAATTAATAATAATAATAATAATAATTTATTACATTTACAAAAAATACATTACACAGACTAACATTATATGTACACATAATGTTACAATTAGTGAGCCCTGTATCCCACACTCGGATAAGTCCTGTGTCGCGGGATTCAGTCTCTTTCAGTATTGATTGGTGCACTTTATTTTGAGAATTTATACATTATAAAATTATATAATAATATATTAAATATGAACATTATAGAACTATTTATTATAACTATATATTAAATGTCATCCATATATGGTTGTAATACCTCCAGTTCGCTCGAAGCGTTTCGCTTCTACGTTTATCATCCGTACAGCGAAGGAGTGAAACTCATTGCTTCTTCTTTGTTCCCCGAACAGTATAATCTGGGAGTCTTCAAGTCAAGAGTGAATAGGTACCTTCCAGGCAAGCATGCTACATCTTCGGCCGCACCATCAGGTGTGATTGTGGTCAAACGCTTGACTATAGTACATAAAAAAAAACTAGCTATTCTGGATCTATATATTACATGTATAGATCCAGAATATATAGTTTTCTTTTTCTGTAACGAATTCATATATTCGTGCTCAGGCCTCTATAACACAATGCTTGCTTGTCTTATGGACTAGTGAACAGACTAATGGCAAGTGAGCATAGGTCAGAATTTGTCAGGCCACCTGAAGGAATCTAGCATGGCTTAACAACTATTGTCTTATGAATAACAACAGGGACCGATAACGTACCCTCCGATGAACGGTAACACTTAGATATCTCACGCTGGATTCATTTAAACTTACCCTGGAGAGTTCCACTATTCGATGGCGGCGCGGCGTTCCTCTATCCGCCACCTGAGGACGCAACCAGGGAATTAGACTACCCCATTGCAACGTGTTTAAAGGTCGCAATTCAAACTTATCACATGTGTCTTTTTTATGCTAGATAGACAAGTATTTGACCACCATCCCACCTGATGGAAAGTGAAGATGCAACCGAGAATGTAGCATGATGCCTAGAAGATTCACTCTATAATTGAAAACTCCCAGATAATACCGTTCAGGAAACAAAGACGCATGCAATGAATTCTACTCCTTCGCCGTACAGATGATAAACCTCGAAGCGAATCGCTTTGAGCGAATTAGAGGTATGTCAACCATAAATTGATAACGTTTGACAGTTTGTCTTGTTGTTAGATGATAAAACGAACATGGGGCAATTAAGTCTGGTTACCAATAGACTTGCGACTTACGTCGGTGATCGGCACTTTACAATTTGGACTCCACTAACTAAATAGCTACATAATAAGTTCATGAACTTATCTGAGTCTATACGTTTTTAACCGACGAATAAAAGGAGGAAGTTCTCAATTCCACTGTATTATTATTTCTTTCTTTTTTTATGTGTGTTACCTCGGATCTTTTTTCTAGGTAAACAGATTTTGATTATTAATTTATTTGAAAGCTCGTGCTTCCCGTGTGGTCTCATTTAAATTTGATCAAGATCTGGACAGTTGTTTTTGAGATAACCTCAATAACAATTAATTAATTTAATCTGATCAAGGCTCCCAAAGATAAATCTGTGAAGTCGGTTTTTACACGCTTTTTATTAGCTTCACTTGTATGTATGTTTGTAACTGACTCCTTTGGACTTGATTTTGACCCACTTCAAACCGTCAGATTTCATTTAAACTTCGTAGACTTATCGAGGACCGATGACAATACAAAAATATGTAGGTTTTTATTTAATTTTAAGCTTTGCTTGCGTTTAAATTATTTAATATCCTATTGTGTCGCACTGAACAAAGCTTTCGCCACGTGTCCCTTCCGCTGCTTGGTGCCAATCGGTTCGGAAGGTGAGAAATACACATGTATTGTGCAAAAACTCCGGATGTAGACCAGCATTCCTGCCACCGCAGGGCGTTCTGTGATGATATATGTTCACAAAAACCACATACCACTGTCTCGTAACCACGGTTAACTTACTAATAACCATCCAGCTGTCAACACTTGATGAATGGGCGTAGTCGAGGTGGAAAATGCTATTGATTTCAGTAACGATGGCTGGAAATAGAACTTTTTGAAGTGATACTTCTTATGGGAGGGCTTTGGAATGCTGATTCGCAACCTATTTGTGTGACGAAAAGTGGTGGGGATAAACACTGTGATGAATAATTAAAATGTTTCTCTATTATACAAAAGTTTCACTTCCGTGTGTCTTTACGACACACCCTTTTCAACCGACTTCAAAAAGGAGGTTCTTAATTCGACTGTATGCTTTTTTGTATATTTGCTACGCGATATCTCCGTTAATTATGAATCCATTTTGATAATTTTTTGTTTGTTTGGTAGAATATACTTCAGAGGTGGTCCCATATAAATTTATCGAAATCGGTCAAGCCAAAACCGTAATATAAGCGATGAAGTCTTATTTTTTAAGCTTTGCTTACGTTTCAATTATTTTATCTCTAATGGGCTAGCGTTTGACGACTATCTGAGATGATGGTAAGTGATGGGAGAGGATGGACACGCTAGGCCTGGAATGAATGCCACTCGAGAATAACTGCCGGAATATATTTTTTATGATTTTGGTGACAGATTTTTCTACTTGAACTATGATTGTTATTCTGTACAGGGTAGCAAGCAAATTTAGTAAGCACGGGAGTATTATCTCGTGCTTGCTAAATTTGCTTGCTACCCTCAGGGTATTTGAACTTGAACTTCTTCATGATGTTACCTTCACCAAATGCTCGAAGCTCGTCAATGGATTCGAAACCATGACTCTGGGCTGGCATTATACGAAAGCCAACACGGCTTCACAGTATTCGATAATATAAGTCTGTATTTGAACTGTATGATGCGACGTCGATACGACAGTCGATTGGTTGAAATTTCAGTTGATTCAATGGTTCATAAGAAAAGAAAATCGTTCGTATTTGACGTCGATGTAAAGATAATCTATGCCCGGAATAGACCCTTCGGACGGTCGCCTTCTATAAAACACCCACGACACAAGTCATCAAACTTAATGTGGGGTTGTGAATGTGAAAACGTTTTATTTTTTCTTATTGTAATATGTGACGAGTCGTGCAAGCGCCTGATGGTTAGTGTAACGACTCACGCTTATGCATTACAGTTTAGTCTCACCCAGAAGTATGAACTTCAATACAACTAACAAAAACAAAAAACGCATTCACACTCACAGCCCCACACTAAATTAAACACTTAATTGTACCGTGGGTACCGGAGACATTCACATCACACACACAAATACACAAATATTCCTTGGGAATGAATTTGTGCTCCTGCCGGGAATCGAACCCAGGACCAACGGCAAATTCTGCGTAGCAATGCACTACGCTCGACACCCTGAGATATTAGATGTTATATCTCTTTATGTCTTGTAATGTGTGTGTGATGTGAATGTTTCTGGCACCGACGATACAAGTCTTTGAACTTAGTGTGGGGCTGTTAGTGTGAATGCGTTTGTTTGTTTGTTTGTAATTTCACTGAAAACATTGCCCTTCAATCCGAAATACAGTTATGTTTGCACATTAATGCTTGTCAGTTGAATGAGATCCAAATTTAACATTGTTAATGAATTCGAAGCTCGTGAATCATGATTTACAAGTGGTTGTCTATAAAAACATTGTTTGTATGATTTGTATGGACGAAAGCGGGTGAATAAATACAACGTTGGAATTGCATATGAGACGTGGTAAAACTGAATGAGGCCGATTAGAGTGGAAACGGCTTAGGTCTTTGGGCTGGTTTAGATATTAACTAGAGACCAATCAGCGAAGAGCCAAGAGACTCATTAACAATGACCAGCTGACAGAAGCTTGGCTTCAGAGCCATATGGTTGTTTGGCTCATTTGGTAAAATGTTCGCCTTTCACAGAAACAATACAATACAATACAATACAATACACAATAATATCGCCTATCACGGAAACAAAACTTTTACGGCGAATTTCAATGATTATCCTGTAAGTAACAATTAAAACTCTGGGATGGATACGTTCCAGCTTAATACTCTTGAATCCATTCCGACGAGCGAAAAGACAAATTGGCGATGTTAAGTTAGTAAAATCCAAATTCCTAAAGTCAAGAGTGAGTAAGTACAGTAGAACTCCAATTATCCGAACTCCGACTATCCGAATCGCCGATTATCCGAATCACAAAATGCGTGACCTGGCTGCCCGAAAACGGTTGAAGACCGCAAAACAGCTTACATTGACGGAGATGTTTAAAAAACAATGATTTTTATTTCTGAACTTGTACATAAGTACATTTTATTTATATTTAAAACATGTGAAAATTTCATGTTTCTTTCATTTAATTCAATAAAAAAATAGTGCAATATCAAAACGTAGCTTTTATTCTCTCCAATGGCAATTTTTAAAAAAAAAAATCCGATTATCCGAATATTTGATTATCCGAATGGGTCCCGGTCCCCATTAATTCGGATAATTGGAGTTCTACTGTATCTTCTAGGCAAGCATACTAAACATCTTCAGCCGAATCATCGCTTTTCATCATGTGACATAGTGGTAAACTGCTTGCATAACGAGCATAAAAAAAATAAAGTCTCGTGCTACATCTTCGACCGCATCATCACTTTCCATCAGGTGAGAGAATGGTCAAATATACAGCTCTGTCCACACTTTCATAGCTGAAGCCACCGTGGTCGTGAATTGGGGTCACTGAAGACAAGACTCATTCATCCAACCCTTTCAGCTCACTGAAACGTTTACACGTCACCTACTTTACAGACAGACATACACATAGTTGTCAGTGTCACTGGTTAAGTTTAATCTTTGAGTTTAAGTTTAAGCTACTGTTACTGTAACGAAATTTGTTACGTCCATACAACACCCAATTATTATAAATAGGAAAGTTTTTGCGTTACTGTGTAAAAAAGTATATTTGAAACGGTTCAAAAGGTTTTACTTCGTTCCGAAAATTTAACAAACTGTGAAAGAAAGCAGGCGTTGAATAATTGTACATAACAAGTCATAATATGGATGTAAGTTTTTTAATGATCAATAGGCAAGCATTTGACTGCAATCTCACCTGATGAAAAGTGACGATGCGATCGACAGTGGGAAATGCTTAGAAGACCCTTGACTTCACGAGGCCTATATTAACTTATCAGGAAATAAGAACAAATGCATTCCTTGACAATTTCATCACCTTCCAAGAAACTAAGGTTCAAAAACAAAGGAAAAGTGTATACTAGGTAGAGCTCGTCCAAGCTGAAATGACGCGCCCCACTACTTAATTAGTTTATTTAGATGTGTGAGTGCAAATATTAATGACGACACTTCATCTGTATGGGAGCGTCGATTGTTCAGTGAACAATGGATCTGCACGTGTACAAGACGGTCGACTAGTCGGGTGATAAATCCGACCACGCGTGTGTGCGTAAATGCGAAGGTGGGGCGCGTCATTTCAGCTTAGACAATCTCTACCAGCATTTTACCTCAAGCTTATTATTTATCAAGAGTTAAACCGGCCTCTCGTCTAACCACACCTCGTTAGTATTCCGCTCACATTCAGATCAACGTGTCATCCAGTGATTCACTGTGAGAACAACCACTTTCCTTAAACGTGGAGCTATTTGCTTGAATCCCCACACCTACTGAGTATAACCTACTTATAGTAAATTAAATCAAAGATCGTATATCAAACAAATAAACATTCAAGTGCCTAGGTATATGACAACATTTGTTTTTATTATCAAGAGTAAGCTCTATCACCAGGAACAGTAAGAGTCAAAGTCATAGTCCAATCCTGCCATAATAACATGGTAGAAACTTCTGTTGGCCTTTTGGAGCTGAAATGTTTTTTTTGTTTAACTTTAAAGCACGTATACATTTTTTATGAGTCATGATACACCATGATAGTTAGACAACGAAGGTAAACTACGTGGACTTCATAGTCCAAAAAGATTGGATTTAATTTATTCCTAAGCCCATGTATAAATAACATCGACACAACATTAAACTGATTTAGCTGAAATTGTGAACTAGTAAAACGATATGACAGATAATATGATAGATAGCACATAATTATGGCATATTACAGAAAGTAAAAATACATAGTATATATAGGTACATAGATATATATATACGAAGCCTTGATGAGTATTCGGGCAAAAGGGACCACAAGAAAAGGGACCGCGAACTCCTTTCACCCAATAGCCATTTTGAATCGATCTAAAGGAACCGCGATCCTTGTGATGTATTTTGTACAGTTAGCAAAAAACCGAAATCGTTTCAATTATAAGTTTTAATTTACGACATACCAAGACAGATATAAAATCAAATATAATGCATATGTTACTCTGGTAGCTTTTATCTTATTGTAAACTATAATAACACGACTTCTAGATATTATTAAGTACTATTGTGATGTAGTTATATAGTTAAATCTGTCTGTCAAGTCGTACAAAATATGATAAGGCCAACAAAAACAGAAGCCTGTCAATCCACGAAACCGGCATAAATTGGTAGTAAAAACGGACGACAAAGTCACGTCGCGCGACTAATTAGAATGTTTAGCGACGACCCGTGGAGACCTCCCAGACGATATGCAAGGAATGTCTTTGTAACATGAGGTGTACCTACGACGTGTTATGTAAGACATCGGAGGTTTCCGTTAGCGATTATACAGATCTTAGCGAACTATGGTTGATCGGCCAAATTAGTGACGTCAATTTGTTCGGCACGTTACTTTTTTTTTTTATATAGCAAGAGAACCCATAGTAGTTAAACCCCCGGCTCAAGTCAAGAGATATTTTTTCATTTCTAAAACTACTAATATTATTTTTAAGTTGGAATGTTAGTCAGGTTGACAGAACTAGGACTGTTCATCGGCAATAGCCCGTTTAGTACAAAACGCTCGGGGGAACTTAACAATATATTTTGTTAAGCTTTATTAAAATAACATGGAAATATTTTGATTATTATTAATCACTGTATCTTGCCCAAGCACTTTTCGTCACATTAAAAGGTTGCAGATAAGAATTTCAAAGCCTTTCCATAAAAAGATTCACTTTAAAAAAATAGAGATGGGAAAAATATCGCCACCTATTTTCTTGCCAGATTCTTCTCAGGCCGATTATAAAGCGAATCTGGCAATTAATTTCATGAGTGCCTCTATGAGGCCCATGTGAATAGATAGTTGAGTTTGAATTCATGCTCTCACATCAAAAGCTTTGCTTTGACATTGAGGAGTACTTACAAGTATAAACTCAAAAACTGACTACCTATCATCGAATGATCTTAAGACAATCATGGACATCATACCATGGCTAAACTACTACTGTCTTATTGATTGGAACCAAAGCTGTATCCGGATAAGTACCTATAAATGATGTCCCTATCTAACACAATATACTGATAAGGGAAGGATAAAATTCGTACAGTTAGTGATATCTCGGATGGTCTAGTAGTTAATAGTCTAGCCTGCAGGTTCGAATCCCGCTGCGCGCGAAAGACATCCTTATTTCAACCTAACATAGCTAAATACTTTACAAATAAAATTTAATGTTTTTTTTGTTTTACTTTCCCCATTTTTCATAAAAAGTCCCATCCCTTTATCAGTCGTCATCCGAAGCTGCGCACACAGATAATTGTTGAATGAATGAATGAATGAATATTAATTTAACAAAAGAGTGAAATACATATTACAATGATAGTTTCAGTGTGCCCCCAAACTAGGCATGGGCTGTAACAATGGCTTGGGTACCCATTGTTGCAAGCAAAAATAAGCTATATCTACAGTAATGGAGATTAGACATATAAATAGTTTCAGTTTGTATATAATCACATACATGTATCCACGTTCGTTTAGATAAATCAGAACACTTGTTTTGTTTAGTTCGTGTTAGACCCGAGGTACATTTACTTGTAGGTCGATGTTATAGAAGGTAGGTGTATCAAACGTTTTATTTTCTTAACATGTTACCTGTCCACCATAATAAAGTTAAATACAACCCAGTGACTTTCCTGCAACTATTCGTAAAGTTGTATTTTGTGGTCCTTTGCTCTGTACGAAAATGAAAATATTTTCGATAACTTTATACGTCCAAAATGAAATCTACGCTGTTCTCAAAGTCCAAAATATACTATCTAATAATCTAGTATAGGTTGTGTGATTCCATAGGTATGCATGGACGCACAGTGAGAGACAATTTGTGAACAATGAACGTGTAGGGGAGTAATTTCGATGAGTTGTGTACATAATCGTCTGACTTTTAAAAATGTCGCTAAGCAATGCTTAACCACCTCTTAGGTAAGCAGCTCTTAAGCCCATAATCAATGTTTTTTTCACTCATAAACATTAGTTAAGCGCTGTTTAGTTGAGAAATGCACAGAGAGGCGAAAATTTGAGATTATAACCAAAATCAAAGAGCATATAACTAGTAAATAGTCGGCTAATCATGAAATTATACGAATTCAGCTGTCAAAAATATATTATTATTAATCTGTTGAAATGAAAATGAAAGATAGGTGACATTCAACGGTTGTCGAAGTAAACAATTTGGAGCCTCGCGTAAAAAGTTCTGTTCTGACCAAGGATTTTGTAGCTAAATAGGTTTGTTTCCTATCTCGATGGTTCTGACACATTTATTATTCAAAGATCCGTCCCGCCATCTTGCCTGTAAGCAAGATTTAAACTAGGCAATGGCGGAGTTTAATTTTGACAACTATTTAAGCATTACTTAACGATCTTTAAACGCTAAATCACGTTTATGAGTGAAATTTTGGTTAAACTGTAGCGAAGCAATTGATTAAAAATTAAGAGGACTTTAGAAGTAAGACTGATAAAAAACAAACACCATACATTTACGAATATAACCGTTTATTTCATTTGACTAAATTATCTAAGCGTTTACCTTGTCCAATTAAATAAACAATAACATTAAAAATTAATACATCAATATTTACAACTAAAACAAAACAAAGTTTCACTTTGAGTTTAACTAAAAGCTGGTTTTGTACAAGAAGCGTAAAGGGCCCTATAGATCACGCGATGTCGTACGTACAGATTAAAAATGGACAATTTGTCTTTTTCTTAAATATACCCGAATCCTTATCTTAAAAACGGCTGCACATATTGTTACCAAATATAGTTAAGAACACCCTCGATCAAATCACCTTTCAAACAAAACAAACTAAATTAACATCTGTTTGGAAGCTAAGGTGTCACAGATAAAGTGTATATCGGACACCGTATCTTTAAAATGTCTGTAAGTATAGATTTTCACCAAACATAATCATACAATCGTCAAGTCTCCGTTCAAACAAAAAAAAGAATCAAAATCGGTTTAGCTGTTAGGACCTACGATACACACGTTACAAATTTTTAAAACACCTCAGTTATGCGTCGGGAGATAAAAAATAAGCTAACGCGAAACATTTTTTTCAATGATCATTCGTGTATTCATTCGTGTATACGTCACGTCATTTGTGTATATTTATTAGTATATGACGACCCAGTTGGCGCAGTGGACCGGTCTCCGCCCTCTGCGCCGTGGGTCCTGGGTTCGATTCCCGGCTGGAGCATTCGTTTCCTTCCCAAGGGAATACAAAATTAAATGTGTCCTTCTGGTTCGGGGTGTGATTGTGTGTGTGTTGTAAATGTGTACTGCCGGCACCCTTGATACAATTCTTTAAACTTAACTTAGGCTGTCAGTGTAAATGCGTTTCTTGTTTGTTTATATCATTATGTTTTTAGTTCATAGATGGCCAATTAAGATAAGGCATTTATTATTGCTCGTTTAGCTTGATACCCTGTACCGAACTAAAGTCGTAGTTCACCACCTTCAAGTAGAAAGGATTATAATATGAGGATTATAATATTAGTAGAAAGGATTATAATATAAGAAAGGATTATAATATTAGGAAGGATTTATAATATTAGTAGGATTACTTCTTAGCTCGTCTGTCATCGTCAATTATATTATCTATGTTTATTTATTATTATAATATATAATTAAATCCAGATACCAAATAATGACTAGAGTGGAATATAACACGTGCGACGTCGCGTGATCGCGTTATGTTAGGGCAGATAACTAAATAATAACAATTGCACTACAGGTGGGTGTATAAACGCTTTAACATGATGGCAGTGTCTTCGGCTCTACATTGATGGCATCTGAAACAAAATAGGTCTTATGTATATTACTGTGTATAATATAATTAAACGCAAGCAAAGCCAAAAAAAGACTTCCGAAGATGAAGCGGTCATCTTCGGATCTTTCATCAGATTAGATGTACTAAACACGCACATAATTTATATCCATGCTAAGGTTGTCTGGAAGAGATATTGCTTAATGCGATAAGACCGCCTATTGTGAAACCTCTTTAAGATTTATTTATTTAGTTAGATTTTAAGATTTTTGTATTGATTTATATATTTTTATTGGCTAGTTTAGTATATGTTAAGACTTGTAGCAGAAACGTCTAAATTAAAAGTAAGATTTAGAAGGTTCAGTTTAAATATTAAAAAAATAATAATAGTAGATGCGTTAATTTTTGCATGATAATTCAGTTATATACAACTGAATTTTGTTAAAAATGCAGATATTCCTATCCATCCAAAGGTTGTCTGCAAGAGATCGCTTTCAGCGATAAGACCGCCTATTGTTACACTTTTCTAAAAATGTACTGTTAAAATTTTACTATTTGTGTTATTTATTATTTAAGGTGTTCAATAAAGAGTATATCTATTTATTTATTTATTTATTGAGATAAAAACCGTTTTCACCAGCTACATTTAACTCACATATCTATCATTAATAAAAATATATACATATATATTACAAACTATACATTAAAAATTACAATGTCACTCTTATAAATTAAATACTACAAAATGCATTTAGCATTCACGCTTATTACTAGTGATGTCCCATTACTAGTAATAAGCGTGCGTCTATCTATCTATCTATCTATCTATACGTCGTTTTTCCTCACGACGGCAGTATAGGGTATGTGAACTTACTCCGTGAGCTAGGGCGGCGGCGCCAGCGGGACGAGGAGGGGCTCGCGCGGGCGGCGCGGGCGGCGGGTCGGGCCGCGCGGGGCGGCGGCGCCGCGCAGCCGCGGCCGGCCCGGCCCGCGTCGCCCGCGCGCGCCCGCGCCGCCCGCGCCTCCGCCGCCCTCCGACGACGGCTCGATCACCTCCAGCGGCGCGTCCGACTCCAGCAGCGCCGCGCCTGGGACGAACATACTAATTGAAATAAACAGATCAGGCATTTCTATGATTGTTGATTCTAGCAGTGCCTGGGACGACCACCCAAATTGGAATAAACGGACCAGGCCTTTCTATGATTGTTAACATCGGGCTCCCGAGGCTTTGCCTAGTTTTTTCGAAATGGCTGAATGATCTTTTTGAACCCCGTATCTCCGCCGTTGTCAAAAATACCGAAGCCTAAATCGACAAAACAAATCTATATGCTTATCGAACCTGCTTACAAAATTTCACGAAAATAGGTTGAGAAATGCGACCTGTAGAGGAGTACATCCGGACTTCCGCCGGACAAACGAAAACAATTTTCCCTGAGCTGAAACGGAGACATTTCTCACTCGCTCGGTCAGTAATGTCTATCTTTTTTAAATAAACTTATTTTTATGAAAAAGGCCCATTTTAGTGTGATGGAAATAAAAGTGCGCACGGCACTGGAGATGAGAAATTTATGCTAAGAACAAAATGGTGAGAACTTATACAGTTTATGCAATTCAAGTGTATAGGTAGCGCATAGGCGACACGTTCCAAGTAGAGGTACATACCGGCGGCGACGGCGCTGGCGTTGTCGGCGGGCGGCGGCGGCGCGTCGTGGCGGCGCGGCGCGTGGTGTCGCGAGCCTCGCGGCCGCCCGCGCCGCGCGCCGCGCGCCCCCCGCGACACGCCCCACGGCGCCGCACGCACCGGCGGGGAGTACGCTGCAACATTCACATTATTATGTTGATATTATCAACATACTTGATTACGGGCCAGTTGAGGAGAACGCAGAAACAAAAAAACCCGTGAGGTCAATCTGGAACAGGATGGCCGAATGTTCACGCCAGATTGACTCACGGAGCGAGCCATACCGTAGCCCAGAAAGGGCCCAGGTGGCTCAATTCATTCAGACAGACATCTGCACTGAACCAATTGTTCCAGCACGGTCCGGACGGGTCTAGAAGCCCCAGTGGCCCCAGTGGCCTAGAATGGACCACCAAACTCAAACTTGCCTCACCAGGGCTATAAACCCAATTGTTCGCCAAAATCCCTGGGAGTAACTGCTCCCAGCGCCCAGCTCAGGCAAGGATTAAAAAATCAGGGCCTAAACCCACCACGCCAAGACGGCTAGTGGAAGAACCACGATACGATACGTACTGTGAGCGCCGACTATTCCGAAACTAATTTCGCAGCAATGCGACTATAACTTTCCCGGCTATTTATGAAAATTATTAGAATGTTCCAATTAGGCATACAACCCCATAATTTTGTTTATTTTTCTGTAATGTTTGCTAATAAATAAATTATTGTGTTAGTTCCTTGATCAGATGATATTAAGAGGTACAGATTTCATACTCACAAATAGGTGTTGATGGCGCATCGACGACTAGCGTATCACTATCCATATCGACTTGCAACGGCGAAGCGGGTTCCGACGCAGAGTCACGCGACCGCTTTGATTCCGAGGGTGGGATCGCCGCAGCGGCCTGATAAACATACATTAGAACATACAAAACAGTTCTCGTGATCATGGCGCTTGTATGGTACCGAAATATCAGTGTCCTCAAACAAAAACTAAATTGTAAATATTCCGTCTCTAACAGTAATTCTAATAATTTTACCCAATGTATACTATGGTGGAGGGTCGAGTATGAGTCATAATCGTAGGCTCAAACTTGATTTCGTATAGATAGCATGTATTCATTCCTCCAAATTTTTTTTTTTTTTTTGTTACAGGCTAGTGTTTGACCACTATCTCACCTGATGGTAAGTGACGATGTGATCGAAGCTGGTAAACACACTAAACCTGGAATACGCAGGCTCTCAAGGAGGTACTCAAATACTATGCGTACATTGAAATAACGAAACTCTTTTTTTACTATTTTTTTTTTTACAAATCATTGATTTAAATCAAACTACGTCTTTTATAATAATTAGTTGATGTTATTTTATTAATTTTAATTATTGAACAAAGCAGACTATAATGAAAAAAAGAAAATCATCTCTAACTTCTGGGAACTGAATTGAATTTAAATTTGATTTAAATCCAAATGTTTTTTTTAATGAATAAAATAAAACGAAATAATGATGGTAACGCTACACACTGGTAGAGGGCTTGAGCACTTGAGTTACCTATAAGCTCGATGTCTTGTAGATAACTTAGTTGTTTGCTGTATATAGTTTTAGTTTAGTTTTAGGAAATATAGGCAATTGGCCCGTAGATAGTCCAAATATGATATCCAAAAAATATATAAATATAAAATATATGTACTTACTGGACCAGAAGGTAGAATGCCCATTTTTCTCTTTCGTTCTCTTTCTTCTATGACTTTTTTCTCCTCTGATTTCTGACGATCTATAAACAATTCATGCATTCACGTTAACAAATAAACAACGATATTTTTAACCGCAGGGCTGAAAAGAGAGGTGTTTGTGATTATTGTTTATCGCTGATTGGCTACCGTTTGACCAACGTCTCAGCTACAGATTGAAAACTATATGTCGTCTTACCTTCCAATCCCATATCTACATAATTATGCGATTGGAAGAAATATTACTTCGAGTATTTAAACCGGGAAAAGAGAGTAAAAAGTTTTTTTTTATTTTTTATTTGTGACAGGCTAGTGTTTGACCACTATCTCACCTGATGGTAAGTGACGATGCGATCGAAGCTGGTAAACACACTAGACCTGGAATACGCAGGCTCTCAATGATAACTGCCGGAACACCGTATTTGGCTTGGCGGCAGACTTTCAACTTGATGGTGGTAAGCTACTTTGGTAGCAAGCCAGGCGAGCAACTCACAAAATGCTCTACCACCTCTCAGATTTTCTTTGTATATTACATTAAGTGAAATCCATGCAGAACCGATTTCAATGAATTCTTTCGATTTCATCGGGACGGACGTTTTCCTAGTAAGGACGTAACATCATCCAGTCACGGGTTAAGCATGCAAATGTCCATGTGTGCGTGCATCTCGCTGCATATATAGTTACTAGGTATACTGGCGCCAATTGTCCGACCTTTAGCGTATTTTTGTGCGTGTAGTAAATGACAAACGAAATTTGTAGGACCTGAGGTGTTGCACCCGTTTTGTTTGCAGCATTGTCCGTATTTTTTTACATCCGTGGTATCGAGCTCGATTCTGCCGGTGGGAATACAACGATTTTCTTCCCCCAAGGAAAATTTTATTTCAAGTTTATGGTGTCAGTGTGCGATGTGAATGTTTTCGGCATCTACAAGTTTTCGAGCTTAGTGTAGGGCTGAGAAGTGAAGCCGTTTTTTATATGACGTTAAACATATATTCAGACTTAGAATTTCGATAGTTTAGTGATAAGTGCCAGTCTATCTGTAAAGTTTAACTATATTATTGATAATAATTAACTCATATTCATATAGATAGTACAAAAATATATCTTACATTTGAGTTCAATTTCTTCATCATCTAAGAGCAATGATACCACCTCTTTCGGCTTCAATGTGTCGGGTTTGAAGTTGCCGCCGCTTATCACCATCCTTTGAATCTGAAACAAATCAACAACTTGTTGAATGTTTATTTACTTGTAATCTAGTTATTTAAGATATTTTTAAAAAATATTGGCCAGCATGGTCCAGTATTTTAGTTAAACAGAAGTCAGTATATCATTACTAGCTTGATATGTCGCAGTTTGTGAACCACATAAAAAAAAACAATAATCAAAAAGCTCAATCCATGGCCTTTTCGTCCACTATCGAAATCTAATCAAAGCCATCCATAATTTATCAGTTTAAAATATCTTACCTCGCTCTTCTCCCTGGCCCGCTGCATGATCCTCTCCTCAATGGTCCCCTTGCATATAAGCCGGTAGACCGTCACTTGCTTGGTTTGCCCCAGTCTGTGTGCCCGGTCCATGGCCTGTTGGTCCACGGTCGGATTCCAGTCCGAGTCGTAGAATATCACCTGAGAAAAATCGTTAAACAAATGTCACTGACAACATATTCGATGCTTTGGAAATATCCTGACACAGGGATGTTGACTGTTGTTTGAGTAATTAAAATAAAATAAATTTAATGAACAATATTAAATTTAAAATGTATACTAACCATTAATTTGACAACCCAGTTGGCGCAGTGGACAGGTGTCTGCCCTCTGCGCCGTGGGTCCTGGGTTCGATTCCCGGCAGGAGCACAAATTCCTTCCCATGGGATATTTGTGCTTCTGGTTCTGGGTGTAATGTGTGTGTGAGATGTGAATGTTTCCGGCACCCACTATACAAGTCTTTGAACTGAGTGTAGGGCTGTGAGTGTGATTACGTTTGTTTGTTTGTTAATGTACACCAATAGTTTTCGATAATAGTTGTTCGCGGCGAACTAAGATCTCGCACCTCCATTTTGCCAAACAGAGAAAAACTTTTGAGGTTAATTGCTTATAACATTTTTTTTAAGTAATTAATTGATTTCTGAATTTGTTCTGCAAGTACAGGATATAACGGATATTTCGCTCCCGCTTTCGTGTATGGCATCTATAAATATAATATACCCTTAACAATTTCATTTATACAATTTTAATTGCCATTTCTGGCTTTGGGCCACAGTTTTACATATCCTCTGAGAATTTGAAGTTATTTGCTTGTACGATTTAGACACTAGATGCCTCTGACGGACGGACGGACGGACATAGTGCTGTACCACCCAAGATCTCGCTTCGCTCGGTCAATAAGTGTGTAGTCTTTGCGAGGGATGGTGATGCTCTGTCCCTTTCCGATATATTTGCAAGAAGAATCGGACTACTGGAGTGTAGGAACCCTGACTATGCATTTAGACAACATTTTTATTAAGAAAACTCTTTGATATCGAACTCATACGTACTGACGGCAACAACTCCACTGTTTAAACTAAGTTTGAAGATAAAACAATTGTAGCCAAAATCAGCCTTAAGTTTCTGTAGCTATAAGTAATAAAAAATAATTAAACCATGTGAACTCACAGTGTCTGCGGCAGTTAAATTGATGCCGAGACCTCCCGCTCGAGTCGACAGCAGAAACACGAAGATGTCAGTGCGCGCCTGGAACAAATAACCTTGTTACAAAGAAGCTAGGAGTCTTTAAATATCGAGTGAACAGGTATTTTCTAAGCAAGCATGCTCCATCTTCGACCACATCGTCACGTTCCATCAGGTGAGATAGTGGTCAAATGCTTGCCTATCGAGAATAAAAGAAAAGCTAAATTTGTAATAATAATTCTACAATAAAATTAATATTTACCTGAAAATCTGCGACCATGTCTCGTCGTGCGGATATTTTACTTGATCCGTCTAACCGCATGTATTTGTGTTTCCGGTGCCACATGTATTCCTACAAAAAGTTATTTGGTTAAAAAAGGTCGCAAAATGTTGGCGTTATTTAAAAATGACATTTCGAGCTTCCGGTGAAGGTAACACCGTTGATCAAATCCATAAAGATACCCTTTATGGTTGACATACCTCCGGTTCGCTCGAAGCGTTTTGCTTCTACATTTGTCATCCGTACTGCGAAGGAGTGGAATTCATTGCCCGCGTCTGTTCCCCAAGGTATAACCTGAGACTCTTCAAGTCAAGAGTGAATAGGTATCTTCTATGCAAGCATGCTACATCTTCGGCCGCATCGTCACTTTCCATCAGGTGATATAGTGGACAAATGCTTGCATATGCAGCATAAAAAAACTTAACCCTTAACTGGTATCGTAAAATGGACTAACGTAACTGGTTTTGTGGGGGTCGCTCGGCCCCCACAAAACCACATCTTCTAGGATACAAATGTTCGCAATTTTATTTAAGTTTTATTTAAAAAAGATAAATAACAAGCTTGTTTTATTGAACCAATAAATTTTTATTAATGTTATTCTTTTTACTTAATTACTAGAAGAGATCACAAAAACGTTACAACTTTTTGGTATTTTTTTCTTACATAATACAAACTTCAAAAAAAATCTATTATTTTTTAAATCTTAGGCTAACATATATATGTTTTCATATTCTTCATACAATAATCTTCGGAAATAAAAAGAAATAAACCACTAATTAACGTTTTTTAAAAGAAATCAAGACAAATATAATCCTAAGGGCTCAGGAACATTACAAGTAAACTAAGTTCAGTCTTGCTGGTGGATTTTTATACCATTTGTTTTTGTTTTTTCCATAATAACTCCATTGACTCGGTCCTGCAGTAGGTTCACCTTCACTCTCTGAAGAACATTCTTCAATATCGGGACTTAGGTCTTCACTGCTTTCTGAATCGTGTGTTGGTGACTGCTCAATATCATTGTCACTGACATATTCTTCGGGATAGCCACTCAACACTAATTCGGAGTCGGTATCCGCGGCCAATATGTCTTCTATCGTTTTTTCACTTAACGGTCTCTCCATCTTGACAAAATACTTTAAAACATACGAAGAAATGAAATAAAATATTTACTAAAAACTTACGTAACTGGTATAGTGGGGGCTGCGCGACCCCCATAAAGCACGTACCTCCGCTCAGGTAAAAGCTAACGTGCCGAACGTCCGGCACCCGTCGCAAGTCGCGACGTAATGAGATTACTTAAAATGGCGCCCGCGCACGGTGCATAGTTTTAAAGGAATTAATAAAAATATAACGCGTGGGGGCCGCGCCACCCCCACGAAACCAGTTAAGGGTTAAAATGGACCGGAAATGCTAAAGAAGAAGAAGAGGTACTCACTTCTAGCAGATCTATCATCTTTGTCATCTGGCTGTATATTAATACTCTGTGTCCTCTTTCTTTCAGTCTTTTCAATAAAGAATCCAATACTGTTAGTTTCCCTGCGTCGCTCACTAGCTGATTCTTATCTGAAGCATTAAGAAATAAATGAATTACATACTATTACAGAACTTTATCTCATCGAATCTGTCAAAACAGTTCCAAAGATTCACACTATACAATTTCTTGATGTGCAATACAAATTGATTCATATGTATGACACATAGCTGAAAATATACCGATCCACCATAAACAAACATACGCGCATGCAGCATGCACAAATAAAAAAAAGAAAAAAACAAACAAAAAAAACGAATTGAGAACCTCCTCCTTTTAAAGTCGACTAAAAACACAAGTTTCGGGGTGTGCTTCTTTTGTTTACATACGTAGCACGTCACACAAACGCACGTCTCAACATGCCGACACCTAAAATTCTCGAACATTCGATAATCAATTCTTAACTAGCTACATTCCAATCAACACATTACTATAGGTACTATATTCACCTGGTACTTGCAAGGAGGCCCAACCGAACACGGGTCTGGATCGCGCGAGCAAACGGGACAAAGTGACGGAACCGTCGGCGCACTCCGCGTGTTGGTGACGGGTCACGTGGTACGCAAATGCGCGGGACACCGCGAACAGTTGTCGAGTGTTGGCGCTCACCTGGAGACGAATAACGATTGTTTAGATGGATGGTTTCAAAAGGCGATTTCCAGTCGATTTACAATGGAATTCTATAAATTGGAAATTTTGAATGCGTCTATATATAATACTAGCGATCCGCCCCGGCTTCGCTCGGGTGTGATAAATGAAGAACCGCTTGACCGATTTTGTCAACTTCACATAAACCATCAACTAAATAGTCCGAACAAAGCCTAAACATTTGGTTTGGATAGGTGAGCCCGTTCTTGAGTTATAAAATAACAACGAAAAGTGGCATTGATTTTAAAATATATAGATAGATAGATAGATGAAACAACTCAAGCTTTTTTAAACTAAATTTGCCAATACTTTTTCGCTCCTCTTTACTTCTGACAATAACAGACACAAACTCTTTTGTCACTCTTTATTATTTCAACACATTAGACTGTCTAAGCCATTTATTACATCTAAGGTACAAAAATGCACATGCCAGCATAACGGGAGAGTGATAAAACCATCCAGCAAGATCTCTCTGCGTTAAAAGATAGATAAGGAAACCACTGGGAGAGTTCAAATTAGTAATAAAACGGGCATTAATAAAGAAAGCTTATTATAATACGATTGACTACATCAATGACAAGAATGCATGGAGGCAAACTGCACAAGCATTAGGTTAATATAATTATATATTAGTGATTAGGAATTATTAAAAAAAATATGAAAAAAATGCGCCGTCGAGTTTCTTGCCAGGTTCTTCTCGAGATGGCTGTCATTTTGCGAATCTGGCAATAGAATCATTAACTTTCATGAGTGCCTCTTTGGGGCCCATGTGAATAAACGATTTTGATTTGATTTCATTGATTGTACCATCAAACTACAAGAACTTTAAACAACTCTTTGTAAAAGTTGGAATACAGCCTTACTATTAAAAAAAAATTGGTTGTCTGTAAAGTCGGTTTACGGACAATAGTTTTACGTGATAACGTCATAAGACGAACTCTTAGTTCGATCGTGCCTCCTTATCGCTTGTTCCGCGTTCTCTCTTGCACGCTCAGGCTCAGGCGGTACGTGACACTTTTTCGTGCGTGCAGCCGGTTCATCGATTTTTAAGACGTTATCACGTCAAAAGAACCGAGTCCATTGGAAACATGACGGGCGCGCGCTCCACGTGACCAAACTGTAGAACACGTCATTGTCTCGCTCTAACCTACAGTCTATCTCGCTCTAGCCTACCTTCTGTTGCGCATTGTACAAGAACTGCGGCAGCGGCGTAGGCTGTTGCGGGAACACGACCGGCGGCCGCTCCACGTGAACAAACTGTGGCAAGTCGGGACACGGCACCGCCACTACGCCGCCGTCCTCCGTCTTTATCTCGCTCAGCATCTCTGTCTGTGGACAAATACAATCTAACTTTACAATAATTTAAACGCAAGCAAACCTTTAATAATTAAACGCAAGTAAAGCTTAAAAAACCGACTTCACCGCTTTATCTTCGGAACTTTGATCAGATTAGATGTACTAAACACGCATTATTGACGATATTTCCAAGAACTACTGATCAGATCCTGATCAAATTTAAATGGGACCAATTGGAAAGCAACATTATTCTAACAAAAAAAAATATTTCAAAATCGGTTCATGTGGAAAGAAGTTATCAAGTAACACATAAACAAATACAGTCGACTTGAGTACCTTCTCCTTTTTTGTGAAGTCGGTAGAAAATTCTACTTCACCGCTTTATCTTCGGAAACCTTTTTTTTAAACATAAACGTGAACTTGATCAGATTAAATGAATCAAATATGCGTTATTGAGCATAACTCTAAAATAAACGGTCAAATTTTAATGGGACAATGAGGGGTCATGGGGTAATAATACACACAAAAAAAATTACAGTCGAATTGAGAACCTCTAAATTTTTTCGGTCGGTTAAAAATATCTATATAAAGGCGAAATTCAATAAGTCACAATACCAAAAATAATTCACCTATAAAGCTAAAATAGATTGTTAAAAATGTTATGGAAGTCGGGTACTTGCGTTTGAACTAAGATAGGTCGCCTAAATGCAGGGAATATACAAAAAAAAATACAATAAAGAAAATTTTCAAACTTAGTCATAGGAATTTTGTTGGGAAAACTATGTATATAGTTAGGGTCACCTGGTTTTAACTCCCGGCAGAAAGTTTCCTTTCCAAGGGACATTTTTGCTTCTGTACTTTTTGTGACTTATGTGTGTGTTATATAACGTAAATGTTTACGGCAACACAATAAAAGTCGAACTTAGTGTGGAGCTATGAGAGTGAATACGTTTTTTTATTATGTTTTTTTTACTCACTTGGCCACTTTTCTCCTGCAAATGCCTCGCCCGCAAAGATCGATGTTCTATCGTCTCCGGCATATAGTGTAACGCATGCTCCGTGTGACTGTAGAAAGGTCCTCCTGTGAAACAAAAACCGTTGTAACCATCGACCTATAAATAAACAGACCTCGGGTCTGTCACAAACTTTACGAAACAAGTGTACTGATAAACGTATTCAAAAGTAGCTACAACTATATATCTCCTTCAGTCGTTAAGTATATTTCCTTTTATTTGCCTTATGTTCTGAACGACATTCGGTATTCTGTTGTCAACATTTTGGAGTGTGCGCAGGAATTACATGAGTTAATTCCACCATGCCCCTTTTACAATCTAACAAGACAAACTGTCAAACGTCTCAATTTATGGTTGACATACCTCCAGTTCGCTCGAAGGAACTCATTACCTGCGTCTTTCTTCCCTGAGGGGTAGAATCTGGGAGTCTTCAAATCAAGAGTGAATAATAATTTTCCAGACAAACATGTCACATCTTCGGCCGCATCATCACTTTCCATCAAGTGAGATGGTGGTCAAATGTTTGTCTAGAAGATACCTATTTACTCGCGACTTGAAGACTGCCAAATTGTGCCTATCAGGAAACACCGAATCAGGCAAGGAGTTCCATTCCTTGGTTAACACAATTAATGTGGAAGCAAAACGCTTCGTCCGCACGTCACGTCTTAAATGTAGGCAAGTGCAAAAATATTCAAATACCTTTAGTCCAAAGAGGATCCGTAAACAACAGCTCGCTCCACATCAACGAGTCTTTTCTCCTCTGCCTCAATACATCGCCGTCCGGACAAATCAGCAACAAGTCTTTGCTTCTCGCTCTATCGTGCTTGGTTGTGGATATATCTGTCTCGCTTTTGTGGGATCTTTGCGACTCGTTTTGGTACCACCAATATTGGCGATGGCGAACTCTGTCGTATTTTTGCAGGCAGCTTTCTATGTGGTGCATTCTGTAGAAATCACGGAGGAGATTGAAATATTTAACTGATATGAAAATAGCATTTTTGTTTCTATAGAACTATAGTTGTAAATTATAGAAAAGAGAGTATCACTCATCACATCATAAGACGTCAATAATAAAGAATGGATAATTTGGTCGCTTGAAGCAGGCCTTGGATAACTCGGCAGTTGCAGCAATAGGGCATAACTCCAAATGGCCGCAGGTTGAAACCCAGAAACACTGCTAGTAAAGTTTCTACCACTTTGCTAGGGCATGACTTGACTATGACTGGACCTTGACTCTTTTATACTTGACTTTGACTGTGACTTGTGAATAGGGCTTTAAATATGAAATACACTTGAAATATATTATAACTGCTAATATATTTAACTGCTCGTTAGCTTAATTAGGTGTGTGTTCGCCTTCTAAGCAGGGGTATCGGGTTCGATTCCCGGCGGGAACACAAGTTTTCTCCCCAAGGAAAATTTGTGTTTCTGGTTCTGGTTGTGATTGTGTGTGTGATGTGAATGTTTCTGGCACCCACGACACAAGTCATCGAACTTAGTGTGAAGCTGTGAGTGTGAACGCGTTTATGTTTATATTTATGTTTTTTACTTGACACTGGCTAAATGCACAAGATTGCGAAGCCAAAATTTAAAAAAAGAACACTTACGCATACAACCATCCGCACAACATAACTCTATACACTTCCATCGGCGAAATATCCATAAATCTCGTAAACGCGAAGCAATCGCCATCCACGCTCTCTTGGGCCCCCTCTGTTCTGACGCCGTCCTCCTCTTTCTTGGCCCTCTTTTTCAAGCTCTCGTGGATGTAGTTAGGGGTTAGTATGGACAGTTTGTTGTATAATAAGTGACGTTTGGATGGTATGGAGCGTAGAAGGATGCCATCGTCGGCGATGATTCTAGGTATGTGATAGTCGTCCACTTGCATTGCGAATGGTGATTTCACGTCGCGTCGCTCGAATAGTTCAGGGTGGTTGCATACCTAGAAGAAAAAACATTTTAAGGGTTCCGTAAGAAACTTTAATAGGTGGATATATAATTCTTTAATTCACGAGATAAAACTTTCTCCCGGCTTACCTGTGTATTGTGGATTTGGTGGTAGTGCTATACGCTATATCTTTAAACATACTGCATACACACTTTACACATACAGCCCCATACTAAGTCGATGACTTGGGCCGTGGGTGCCGGAAAGATTCACATCACACACGCAATCACAACCAGAACCAGAAACACACATTTTCGAGGGGAGTCGAACCCGATGCAGGGGTGCTTGGAGGCGAACGCCACCCAACTAAGCCAACGAGCAATATTTTTTTTATGTTATTAGTTTACTCATTGGACAGTGGGCAGACCCTTATACAAAGCCAACGACGACTGTAATTCTATGAGCACAGAATAGGAAATATGCATGATACTTAAGTACATGTTATGTTATTTTTAAACAGACTTCAAAAAAAAAAAAAAATAAATAAATAAATAAAAAGGAGGTCCTGGGCATGATTTATGTGAGAATAATTTAGAAGAAAATTTATTAGTGTTATACCTTTCTGAACTGCATGACCAAGTTCATGAGATTGGATGTAAAGTTCTTGTCGACGTTGTGTCCGGTCTCCGCTCCAACAGAATAATGCAGCAACTCCTCTATTTTGATCTTCTTCTTTAGTGCTACAAACGATGATTTTACAAGTCAATATAAAAATTCTAACAACCCGATTTTTTTTGTATGCTGAATAGGCAAGCATTTGATCACTATCTCACCTGATGGAGTGATGTTGCGGCCGAAGATGTGACATGCTTGCCTAGAAGATACCTATTCACTTGAGGCTTGAAGATTCCCAGATTATACTGTAAGGGGAACAAAGATGCAGGCAATGAGTTCCACTCTTTCGCTGTATGGATAATGAACATAGAAGCAAAACGCTCGGACCGAACTGGATGTATGTCTACCATACATGGATGACGTTTGATAGTTTCAACGTGACTCAATAAAAGCCTATGATATGTCTGGGAGAGATCGCTTTCAGCGATAAGACCGCCTATTGTTACAGTTTTATAAAAAAAGTATGTTATTCGTTGTACGATTTGTGTTCTTTGTTATTTAAGGTGTTAAAAGAATATCTATCTTTCTATATATTTATCTATCTATCTATAACCTTACCAATGTAAAGCAGTTTCTGTCTGATAGTGAGTGGACAATGCACCATAATCTCAATTTTGTCCGACAGTTCGTTTTCGACATCCTTCTTGATTCGCCGCAACATGAAAGGCTTGAGTATCATGTGCAATCTCGATAGGTGTTCTGAAATCACACAAATATTATTAAGGCGAAAGTTTGTGAGTGTGTTTGTATGTTTGTTACTTCACGCTCAAAAGGCTGGACCAATCCTAAATTTGGTATGGAGGTAGTTGACACTCTGGAATAAAACATAGGCTACTTTTTATACCGGAATTTCCGCCGAGACTTACGCGGGTAAATCCGCAGGCCGCTACTAGTAAACAAATAAATTGTGAATATGTATGAGATTTCAATATAGTTCAAGTATATTTTTTTTAAATCTATAATATTACTATCTTGTATTTTTTTCCACAAAGTATCGTTGTTCTTTTTTACATAATCTAATATCTTTAAACGAGCAATTCTTGTATATATATATATATATATATATATATATATATGTGTGTGTGTAATCAGGGTCTCGGAAACGGCTCCAACGATTTTCATGAAAGTTACAGATTAGGGGTTTTTCGGCCCAAGGAATCGATTTATCAACGTTCCAGGTCCGAGAAATGCTCGGTTCTCAAACTGAATTTGAAAAATCGAGATTAAGAAACTATCAGCGCCATCTATTACGCCATGACCGATGTAAAAAACTGTTTCTACTCGACACTAGATGGAGCTTTCTGAGGCTACAAATTCAAACACATTCTACCAAAAACAAAAAACCGAGCAAAGCTCGGTCATCCGGATATTTATTATTAAGGGACGAAACGAGCAAGTCGCTCGCCTGATGGTAAGCGTCACGCTCGCCTATTACAGTTATGTATCACCCAAAGATTTTGAACTTGAACTTGTTAATTTATATAGGTCAAAATCCAGCGCGGCAAAGCCCTGCGGTCGTCACCTTAGCATATCAGATTTTATATCTTTTTAAGCCCTGTAATGTCACTGGAAACATTGATATTATATGAAACAATATTATATCACTATCCCCGTGATGATATATCGTGAGGAATTGCGGCATCCACGCTCTCAACACTCGTTTTGCCGTTCCACTAGGCGTGTTTTTGGCATTTGATCGGAACGATAACGCTGTCGTCGTGGGCTTTCCTGGAAATAATATTCGTTTTCAATTTTGACAGCGCCAACCCAACGGCGGTCGGCGCAGGCGTCATTTGTGACGTCATCTTGACTCGACTGGGGCTCGAGATGGAAGCCATCAGCCCAAGCACGAACAACTTGCGAGAAAGTGTACGTATCGTAAACGTCAACAATTTATATGAAATTTTATCAGCGCCTCTACAGTGCGTAAATTGAACTAAATTCGGCAGCACAAACGCTTTTGACAACTCTCCTATCGCCTTCGTATCGTCACGTTAACGTTACTTGAGACATTTTGTATGAAAATTGCGAGCACGAACCTTATTTTGACATTAGCTCGAAGGCTGGCTATCGTAAAGCTATCGAGAACGTACGAAACTATATTCACTTAGAATTTATCGGTGAGAAAACATTCGTCAGGTGTTAAAAACCATTTAGAATTGTTTTTCTTCAAGTAAATAAAATGCTACGAAGCTCTTTGCATTATTATTTAGCAGGAAGGCTCATCAAAGATGCGAGAAATGATCAAATATATACAAGATTAATTATGATACCTATGGTTTGAGGATATATTTAATTTTTTACCTACTTGGTTTTCATTAAGTTATCAAATAAATTGTTGTTAAAATTGGTTTTTAGAGATAAATTGGAAGCCGGGCATACAATAATGAATATAATGCGTTGAATCTTTCAAACAACAACTTTCAAAACTACTTCCGGCTGACCAAAGAGGTATTCAACTTCCTTAGAGACCGTCCTTAGCGACGATTTCAGTCAAAAAACATTAAAATGACAATTCAGATTGACAAATTCATTTGGTGTCAAATTCAAATTTTTAGCATTATGCATAAACAATTTTTTTTTTTTTCGTAACATTTCGGTCTTTTTTTGTGGTTTTCATTCAATTGAGCCCACCCCTTTTTACGCAGAATGACGTCACTTACGTAATACTTTCGAATCCTCGATAGTAGATGACAAGTGCTTTGTGCTACCGACTATCGTAATGCTCCGTTTTCGTACGGTAAGCTCGATACGTTAACGTTACGAGACAATGAAATATTCGTGCTAGGGCTACATATATTGGCAAGAGTTCGTGAACGTTCCGATCGTTGTCGAGGCATTCTGGATTGTGTGGTACGTATTCAACATACATACTCTCATCGATCGTGGTTTTGTTCTCGGCGTGGCTCTCGATGTCCTTGGAGAACCACTCGTTGAACTCCTCGTGCGAGTCGAACAACGTCGGCATTATGAAGTGCAGCAGAGCCCACAGCTCGGCCATGCTGTTTTGGATCGGCGTTCCTGTTAAATAAGGTATAACATCAAAGGAAGTTTGTAACTTGCATCTATGAAGGAAAAGTTGAGAGGTTGGGGAAGACACCGAAAATTGTGATAACGAAATTAGCAATACAATCAATTAGGTCGAGAATTGGCAAATAGGATTAGATTTTACGATAAAATTCCTAAAATTGTAACGACTTACCACTGGGAAAGTTCAAATCAGTAATAAAAAGGGCATTAATAAAGAAAGCTTATTATAAAACGATTGACTACATTGACAATGATGCATGTAGGCAAACTGCACAAACGCTTTTTGGCGACTACATAATATAGATACACCTAGCTTGTTGTATGTATTACTGATTAAGATTTTAAAAAAATAATGAAAAAAAATGCGCCGCCGAGTTTCTTGCTAGGTTCTTCTCGAGAAGGTTGTAATTTTGCGAATCTAGCAGTAGTCATTAACTTTCATGAGTACATGGCCCCATGTGAATAAACGATTTTGATTTGATTTGATTTAATTGATAGGGTAAGGTAAAATCTTAAGAACAACATCTTGGTTATTTCAATATTGTTATATGGAGCTGAAACTTAGTGCTAGGAACTGCATAATGCATGGACAGTGTTTCATACAAATTATTCGATCTTCGACCTAAACATAAGCTTTCGTCGACAGCTTGAAGTTCTAAGCATATCATCTACATATGAGTATAAAACTAAAAATAAATATACCATTTTAAAAATATATTGATTGTAAATTTCCCATTTTTGTATTATCATCCAGACACGATGTAATAATTGTTAATGAATAAATTGAATTGAATTGAATTATCACTATTTTACTATAGACTCCATTTTGTTTTATTTATGATAATATTTCGAAAAAGATTAATTACATTTAAATCCACGTTTATCATAGCCATCCTAATAAGTACCAGCATTTAGATCACGCTTCGCCTCAAACAGGCGCTCTGATAGAATTTTGAAAATAGAATGAGCCCTCGGTCCCCACGGGCCTAGTGTATCAACACCAAACAGCTCAAATATGTAAGTAACTACTACCGAGGTTTGCATAATGAAAAAAAAGAGGCAATGCTGCCAGCATGATGGGAACGCTACCCACTGGGCTTGAACATGAATTACCTATAAGGTAACTTAGGTCTTTGCTGTATAGATGTATACAGTTTTAGTTTGGTTTAAGGAAATATAGGTATTTGGCCCGTACATAGCCATCCTTGAATATACTTTCATAACTGTGTTATTACAATATTTTTGAGATTCAGTTCATATAAGAATGTAGTCAGCATCTATTGAAGGGCAGCCGTTACAAACTTCAACAAAAATCTAGTAATTTCCGGAGTGCAGCAGTCGGTTACTGCAGCTAAAGCCTATCCTTGAATACACTTACCTGTTTGTTTACAATATTTTTTACTTTAATCAATATGTAGTCGCTCATTATTTATCAACTTTCATAGTATCAAACTGACTGAGTGGATACCGAGAGAAGAAAAGCGAGCCGTTGGCAAACCAGCTGCTCGATGGGTCGACGATATAGTGGTGATCGCAGGAAAGACCTAAATTCGATCAACGCAAAACAGAGGTGAGTGGCACAAGGATGAGGAGTCTTATACCCTGCAGTGGATCGATACAGGCTGATGATGATGATGATAGTATCAAACACCGCTATAGACTCCAACAAAGATCAAGTACTAACCAGACAGCAGCAGTCGGTTCCTACAGCTGAACCCAAGAAGCAGCTTCCACCGCATGCTGGCCGAGCTCTTGATGGCCTGCGCCTCGTCCAGGATCATGTACTGCCACGAC
This sequence comes from Lomographa bimaculata, assembly GCA_948107665.1. NCBI lineage: Eukaryota > Metazoa > Arthropoda > Insecta > Lepidoptera > Geometridae > Lomographa > Lomographa bimaculata. The sequence continues at coordinate 5,286,108 of OX403604.1, read as the reverse complement.
ACTCGGTTCAGGTACTTGAGGTCCGACACCACTATCTGGTATGACGTCACCACCACGTGGAACGCGGCTTGGGGCGTGTGAAGGTCCTTCCGCTCCCAGAATTGACGGAGGATCTTGCGCTCGCTCGGACTACCCCAGTATGGCACCTGAGTGTAGTACAGTGGTAGGTACAAGTTGGTGTTACTGCGTTTTGAGCCTAGCTTAATTTTATTATTCATTAAATTAAAAAATAAAGACTGCACCAGAGCGTGACAGTTAAAGTCGCGCTCGCAATGCACCCTGAGAATTAGTTGCTTCAGCGTCCAGGCCGGGCAACAGTTCCCGGAATTAAGGTCTAAATCTATCACGTCAGAGAGAGTAAGTAGAAGGAACCAGACTGGTGCAGAGAGCAGTTTCGACTGCTACGTCGAAACTTTTTCAGCGAAAGCATAAAATAACGATGCCTTGCACCGTTTGAGACACCGCCCGCTAAACTGTGAGCCATTGTCCATAAAGCGCCATAAACCCATATACATTAAGGTGCGGGTAGTTGGAGACAATAGTCGCCTTTTCCCACGCTGACACCCGTATTCTCCAGTCTTCTCGAGACCATGGCCAATGCAGCTTGGCCGAAACGTCGATGTAAATTAAAATAGTTTTTTAGCGCGATAAGTCCCGAGATATTAACTAAAATTTATATACATTAAGTTCAAGTTTGCACGACACTCACCACTTTAAAGTCAGGCACGAATCTCTGCATCTCCTGCTGCCAGTTATGCAGAGTGGAAGCCGGCGAGACCACGAGGAAGGGTCCCCACACGCCGAGTCGTTCTGCCACGTGACACAGAAACGCGATGCACTGCACCGTCTTACCGAGACCCATCTCATCGGCTAGGATGCCGCTGATGCCCTGATAAAGAAAATAAGCTGCTTGGTAAAAACTTTTTTAAAACAAGCTTTTTGATGTCCACCATATTGGATTTAGGGTGACGTCACTTTTATTTTTCGATTTATTCTCAGCAAGGCATTTCATTTGATACCCATATTGTAGGAGGGCATTGAAAATAACTTGTGCGCCATTTTGGGTGTTCCGCCCAGTTGGATTTAGAATGACGTCATACAGCTAACCATGCATTGTCATCCAAATTAAACGTAAATACAACATTTCAGCTTTATCGGTTGAATATATCTGCTTCAAAATTAAGTTGCAAGATTCCACCCGAACAAATATAGTCACATACATACATACATTGAAAGTTAATTAAAAGCTTGTAACAAGATGTCCTTTCTAAACGTATCACAAGTTTGATGACTTGCGTCGTGGGCGCTGAAAACATTCACATCACACACGCAATGTCATTCGAAACCAGAAACACTTTTTCTTGCGGAAAAAACTTTAATTCGCAACGGGAATCGAGCCCGCTATCTGAAATAATATCTAATTTTTTATAATAATACATTAAATTTTTTATATATATTTAACATATTTTATTATTTAGACCCTTTTGTTTGCACATGACCCCCCGGCCATTTCTCAGTCCCAACATATCTTATATACTCGTACACGCAAACCATAAACAAACAAACGCATTCACACTCAGAGCCCCACACTAAGTTCAAAGACTTGTATCGTGGGTGCCGGAAACATTCACATCACACACACATTACACCCAGAACCAGAAGCACAAATATCTCTTGGGAAGGAATTCGTGCTCCTACCCGGAATCGAACCCTGGGCCCACGGCGCAGAGGTCAGTGACCTGTCCACTGCGCCAACTGGGTTGTCAACAAAAAAAAGAAACAAAACATTCGCACCGGCTCACCTGATCATACAAATTCGCGAGCCAGTTCATGCCCTTCAGCTGATATCCCTTCAGCGTCCCTCTGAATATAGCGGGTTGGTCGTGGTCCCCCCTTCCCCTCAGTCCATCCCCCTCCCCTTCTCCCTCTGCCTCCCCCTCCCCCTCTCCCCCGGGAAGGTCGGTGAGAACGCCGGCGGCGCTGTCGAACTGTTGCGTTCTCGCTCGCTCCGCCCGGAACGCCTCGCGAGCGTTTCTTGAAGCACGCGCTTTCATCGCTTCACTGTAGGAAGTAAACAAATGGGACAAAGTTAGGTTTTTTAGTTTCATTGTTATAGAAAATTTATAACAACTTTGAAATTTCGGCATTCATTTAACAATTTTTACCTCCTAAGCAGGGTATCGAGTTCGTTTCCCGGCGAGAACACAAGTTTTCTCACTAAGGAAAATTTGTGTTTCTGATTCTGGTTGTGTGATGATGGTGGGATTGTCGCTTATTAACTTAAATTAAAACACTTTATTAGACAAAGATATGGACGACTTTGCATCTCCGTGCCTGGCTCTGATATTTTGTGTACTCGGATCTCTTTCTTTGTTTAAGTGCCTCAAACTAAGGTTTGTCCTTCTATTCTTCATCGCCAACGCTTAGCTATCGTTACAAGAGTGAAAGGGCCTTGTTGGAGCTATTATGCGACGTTGCCGCTCCGCAACAAAAACTTACCTATCGTAATGATCAATATTCGCCAGCCTAGGATCCCTGTCTTCGTCCAACTGCCTCAATATTCGATCCGTTCCACCATCGATATCGTCGGCAGAGTTGAGTTTCTTTTGCATAAAGTGTGCGTATAGCTCCGTCTGTGTGATCAAGAAGTTGAGCTTGCGACGTTGCCGTTTCGCTTCCATTAGTTCTACATCCATCTATGAAACAAAATATATTCATGAAATGTTTTGTCCACTTACACTGATATATTATATATATTATGTTTTTCACTTCAATAATTGTTTTGAGCGCTTTCTGACGACTGAAAAATATTGATAAACCTAGGTTAAGATAACTTACGTACGAGATTTGAAATTAAACGCAAGTAAAGCTTAAATAAAACCGACTCACCGCTTTACCTTCGGAACTTTGATCAGATTAGATGTACTAAACACGCATAAGATATTTCAAGAACTACTGATCAGGTCTTGATCAAATTTAAATGGTACCAATTGGAAAGCAACATCTTTCAATCAAAAAAAAATCTAAATTGGTTCACGTGGAACGAAGTTATGAGGTAACACATACAAAAAAAAAATACAGTCGACTTGAGTTCCTCCTCTTTTTAGTGAAGTCGGTAGAAAATAAATGCGCCACCGAGTTTTTTCTTGCCAGGTCTTTCTAGAGATGGCTGGTAATTTGCGAATCTAGCAGTAGAGTCATTAAAATAAATGATTGACTATGGAGCCCAAGTGAATAAAAAAAATGTTTTTATTTTTAACCGACTCTAAAATAAGGTTCTTGATTCAATTGTATTTTTTTTTTGTTTTACCTCGGAATTTATTTCTAGGTGAACCGATTTTGATGATTCGTTTTTTATTTAAAAGCTGGAGCTTACCTTTGTATGTGAGATCTTACCAGTAGTTTTTGAGTTATCCTCAATAATGCGTATTTAATTAATTTAGTCTGTTCAAGGGCACCAAAGACAAAGCGGTGAAGACGGTTTTTTAAGTTGTGCTTGCGTTTAAATATTTAGGTGTAATTTTGTGTGCGATGTGAGTGTTTCCGGCACGATAAATAAAAACATAATGAACAGCGCATATGTTAGTATACCTTTCTCTGTTCCTCAGCCTCTCGTTCCATCCTCCGGCGCGTCTCCCGCTCGGCGCGGTCGTATCGCCGCCAGTAAGCTTGCATCTCGCGCGATAGCCGCTTGCAACGCCAAACTGTTTCCTTCATGTTCTTCTGTGACTGTTGTTAACAAAATAGGATTTTTTCAATAACACGTAACCTATATTTAGATCTCATGCATATTCTTTATTTGTAAGGAGTGCGTGGCAAGCGTTTGACCACATCTCACCTGATGGTAAGCGACGATGTGGTCGACATAATTATATGATCTACCTACCTTAGCGAGTGTTTCGCTTCTACGTTTATCATCCGTAAAGCGAACTCATTGCCTGCATCCGTTTCTGGATGTCTTCAAGCCTAGAGTGAATAGGTATCTTCTATTCAAGCATGTTATATCCGCCGCATCTTAACTTTCCATCAGGTGAGATAGTGATGATGATAGTCTAATGATTGCCTATCTAGAATAAAAAACCAAAATGGGAATCGGCTCAATTACATTAATTTATCGAATCCTACTAATATTATAAATCCGAAAGTTTGTGTGTAAGTATGTTAGTTCCCTCTTCACGCTTTAACGACTGAACGGATTTAGATAAAACTTGCAATGTACATAGATTATACCTAGGATTAACACATATGCTACTTTTTAACTTGATAATAGCGAGCGAAGCCGCGGGGTACGGCTAGTTGAATATAATGGATAAACTTTACACATGATAACTAGACTTTTAGAACTAATTCTTCTGTCTCTACCTGGACGCTTCGTATCTAACAATGTGTACAAAGCATTTTGTATTTACCTGCATGGCTACATGCCGCCAATGCTTGCAACACAGCGTGGCTAACCGTTTCCGCTGCAACGTGACTTCCCTGTGCGCGGCAGCTCTCGCTCTTTGCACTTTCCCGAGCTCTTTCTTGACTAGCAGTAGCCAGTGGCGCCGCCTGCGAGCCGTCAGCGCTTCGGGGCTCTTCAGTGTGGACAGTTTTTTGCGACCTCTGTAAAAGAAAAAACGTATTTAAAATGTGGTACATAAATGTAAATGTGGTACTGCCCGTTGGCTCAGTTGGGTGGCGTTCGCCTTCTAAGCGGGGGTATCGGGTTCGATTCCCGGCGGGAACACAAGTTTTCTCCCCAAGGAATATTTGTGTTTCTGGTTCTGGTTGTGATTGTATTTGTGATGTGAATGTTACCGGCACCCAAGACACAAGTCATCAAACTAAACGTGGAATTGTGAATGTGAAAGCGTTTTAAAAAAAAACCTTGATAATTACAAAAATCTAATATATAATGTTTTAAGCATAAAATTGAGTGATTTTTTGTTGGTTGATTTGATGTGTTTGTTTGTGTGATGTGAATGTTTCCGGCACCACGACACAAGACATAAAACAAAGTCTGGAGCCTTGAAAAACAAATGCAACGGAAATCTCTTGGGATGCTAAGTACAGAAGGCCACAAAGGCTCACAACAGTATTCCGGCAGTCAACTACGGTTTAGCCTCACCTAACTCCCGGCTTGTCATTGGCCATGCTGTAGTCGTCGTTATCGTTCTCTTCCTTCATATTCCGTAGTTGCTCCTCCCAGTCTACGACTCCGTCAGGCTGTAACAAGGTAATAAAACGTTATTTATATACTATTACACAGTGACATTTATTAAGCAGCTGTTTTACCACACAGGTTACCAACTACCTAAACTACTTCAATTTGACAGTGAAGTTCTACTGATAATCTATATACTGGAAGTCCTGGTGTCAAATTTCAAGCCGCTTATTGGTATTCGACATGACTGTTGAGTCATATTTAAGACAGTCGTTGGACTGTCTTACTACTAATAAACGGGACCGACCGTTCACGAAGCACGGTGACACTAAGTTTAACGACGACTTGCCACCCACTGAAAGGGGCTCCCCAGTTCCACCTGTATTGGCGACAAAAGGAGCAACCTATAGATAAATAAAGGTTGAGAGGTGTTGCATACACCCCTCTCCTTCACCCCTGGGAAGGAAGGGAATTGCGCTACTTCTCACGGGAAATTATGAATGGGCTCAATTGTTTATTATGCCTTATAAGCAAGCATTTGACCACAATCTCGTCTGTTGAAAAGTTATGATGCGGCCGAATATGTAACATACTTGCCTAGAAGGTTCACTTTTGACTCGACTCCCAGATTATACCGTTCGGGGAACAAAGACGAGGGCAATGAGTTCCACTCCTTTGCAGTACGGATGATAAGCGTAGAAGCAAAAAGCTTTCAGCGAACTGGAGGTATGTCAACCATATATAAATAATAAATCTTTATTGCCAAAAAATTTACAATATTTACGCTAGTGTTCTTAAAGGCTAAGTTAGCAATATCGTAGAATATCTGCTGCCGAACTATCATCGCACTTAGAATAGAAGATACGATATATAGTTGACGTTTGACTGTTCGTCTTGTTGTTAGATGGTAAAACGGGCATGGGGGAATTAATAATATAACAATCTTAGTTTTCAATTGCGCTAAACATCAAATGATACACGTGTACTGACCGCGTCGGCTCCGTCGGTCCCGCGTCCGTCCCGTCCCCGGCCGCGGCGCGTCTTGTGCGCGCCGCGGGCGCCCCGCTCGGCGGGCGGGCGGCCGCGCCGTCCCCGGCCCGCCGGCGCCGGCGCCGCGCGGCTCACGCGCCGCTCCGGGTACCGGTCCACTGTCGACAGCAGCCCCGCGCCGTAGTACATGTAGCGGGAGTTCTGAAACAATACATACATATGAGGATATTTAACTATTTGAGTTGGAAATACAGTTTTAAGGTAGGCCGCATTCGCCATACAACATTTTTCACAAGGCAATGAACGCGGCGTGTCAAGATTCTCAGTACTTATAGCAATTTGGAAGAAAATACGCCGCCATACAGTAAAATACACCCATCGCTTCCTGTTTTGTATATAAAACAGGCAGCGATGGGTGATGATTTTTATGTTTTTTATTTTATATGTTTTTAGTCTCGAGTGAAGTATCTTCTGAGCAAGCGTGTCACATCTTCAGCCGCATCATCACTTTTCATCAGATGAGATATAGTTGTCAAATGGTTGCCTATTATGCTTAAAAAAATAAGGAATACGAGAGCTTGTTATAAAAAAATCTCATAATAAAATATTAAAAATTATTGCTATTTTTTGGGACATTTTCTTCGAGTCGAAGTCACATTTGATAGTTCTTAGCAGTATTATTATATGACTGACAAAATATTGTAAAGTTCACTCAGGATATTGATCAGTTAGCAAAACCAGAAAACCACCTAAAGAAATCCAGAACAAATTTTATCCTACAGCTTAAATTAACAATGAGCAAATCTGAGTAAACTTTGTTAACTGCCTGGTGCAAAATCAAAATCATTTTTTCACATGGGCCCCAAAGAGGAACTCATGAAAGTTTATGACTCTACTGCCAGATTAGCAAAGTAACAGCCAGCACAGCTGATAACGTCGCTGCATTACAAAACGAGATTTAGTGATGTCCAAGTCGTCTAATTCACTTAATAACATGACAAAAATTTTAATTATTACAATATTATGCTATATAAATATTTATGTATAATAAAATATAGAGTATGTCGTAACGATAGGAGTTAAACTTTTGTATTACAGGGAAATTTTTAATCCACACCACTTCTTCACACAGAAAGGTTGCGGATCTGAATTTCAAAGCCCTCCTATAGAAAGTTTTCCATCAATAACTGCATTATGGGAATCACTATATGTTTAGTGTAATAAATAGCCCACGTAATACTGATCGTCATTAGCTAAATCACAAATAAAATACTAACATATGTTGTAGTTTTAGCATAAAAATATCATACAAAAACATACGACGTACGTACCCGGCCATTGACATAACAATATATTGATTGCTTATGCCTAGTGCAAGCTTAATTAATATGTTCTTAATTAGAACACTCAATATTGCACTGTATTTAAATACGTTTTAGGTACACAGATGTTAACGTGTGATAATACATTTATTGTGTTTATATGCGAGCAGCGCCCTCCTAACGCAGACTTCCAAATTGTTCTATTTTCAATCTTATTGTCTTTGGATAACGTCTTTGGTTTTACGTTTCGTTCTACACGAACGATGATGCAAAATACATGGTAAATATCCCGTTTCTAACAATAATTCTTAAGGTAATGCAAAAATCGTAGTCGATTTGGTATTATTTTTCAAAAATTGTGATTCTTCAAGTATCAATGTGTAATAGTGGTTGATTGTTTTAACAGTTATTGGAAGTCAGTCTTTGGGTGTAGGTAAATATGAAGTGACTTTCTTGATTGGCTTGTGTCTTTCTTAGTGACTGCTGCTCAGGACTGGTTTTATAAAATACCATTCTAACTTGAAAAATATTTATTACATGACACTGGCTAAATGCATATAGTTTGCGAAGCCAATATTGTGAAAAAAATATTGCTACTCTACAAAACATAGAAATTATTTATAACCTTATACAAAAATTCTTAACACCACAATGTTAATAATTATCAAGAAGAGAAAAGCCTCATATTTTTTTATAATTGAATTTGTCAAAGATTATATAAAAAAGATGTATATTTTTTTTTTTATATCTAATTTTACACAAATTTAATGTGTAAATAACAAAGTACATGGGACAGGTAAAATAATTAAACGCAAGCAAAGCTTAAAAAAACCGACTTCACCGCTTTATCTTCGGAACCTTGATCAGATTTAATGTATTAAACACGCATCGTTGACTATAACTCAAAAACAAGAGATTAGATCTTGTTGGATTTCAATGGGACCACAAGAAAAGCACCAGCTTACAAATAAAAAAGAATCATCAAAATCGGCTCACAACGAAAGAAGTTATGAGGTAACCTTTGAAGTCGGTTAAACGAGAACATCGTCAAAGTAGGCGTACAAAATAGGCATTATTGACGATATTTCAAAAACTACTGTTCAGATCTTGATCAAATTTAAATGGGACCAATAAGAAAGCTACATCTTTCAAACAGTCGACTTGAGTACCTCCTCCTTTTTTGGGAACTCGGTAAAAAAGCAGTACTATTTTGACATGACATGTTACATTTTGACATACATATGGTACGTACAGTGCGAAAATTTTATAGCACATGACTGACATTTACAGGGATGCGTTATAGTTACTTAAGGGTCGCCAGCTAATAAAATCTATGAGTATACAATAAGTTTACAATGTTACAATAAAGTGAGTTTTGTCTCATTTATCGGAATTGAAAATTGGGAGTGACATCCATCATACAAAGATGCAAACGAGAAAAAAAACGAAAAACACGAATCCATACATTTAGTTTGAAGTCTTATCATGGTTGTCATAAACATCTTCATATAACGACAGGCATACTCGTTACATATAAAACATTTATTATTAAAAACCAGGGTTACATATACCTATATAAAATCTAAAATTATGTGCAGTGATCTGTTACAATTTCATGTTTTCTAAAAACAGCAAATAAACTTTACCACAATGAAAAAGTAATGAATTTTGTCGGGAATCCTCAGATTATCATCTGGTAACCCTATATACAGTCATAGGTGGACTTGAGTTTTGCCGCGAAAGTGAAAAAATAGCGTTGTTGATTTTGTATAATTTTTCGAGTGTTAAAATGGCGTTGTTGATTTAGTATAATTTTCCAAAACCTGTGATTTTTCGAATGTTAAAATGGCGTTGTTGATTTTGTATAATGTTCCAAAACCTGTGATTTTTTTAGTGTTATTGAGTTATAATGGTGGATTATTAACCGTCAATACTTAGTTAACGTGCATAAGTGTAGACAAATCATACAAAGTTGAAAAACGTGATTTTCGCCTTCGCTCCAAAACTCCATTAGAAGTTTTAGTGTCTCTACATGACATGACATGACTATGACTCTTTTATGTTCTATTAATAGCTCTTAGTTTTCTTTTAAGTGGCTCATTTTTGTGTTATTATTTAGCCATTTACATCATACCTTTCTTACGTTGTTTATAAAACTTATATCCATGTCCCAGATTATTCTCACATGTAGGTATACCATAATTACGTTGATTAGTAATATATTTACCGGAAGTAGCTCTATTGTCTCTATTGCGCTGCTATGCTGCTGTTCAGCAAAGCGGTAGAAGGGGGCCCATTCGTCTCACCCGGACCAAGCAAGTCATACCACTTAGAAGATTAAATTTACCTACCAAATGACGGGATCATCGTCTCAGTTACTTAGTTTATCCAATAATACCGGTGCTGCTACGACAATATCAATGAATATTTTGAAGATAAAACGTTAAAATATCATAGCTAAATAAAACCTTAAACAAATAACTAGACTATACCTACTATGTAAAATTAGAATATACTAACACAAAGATCTCACCTCCGATATAATACTAGATAGATAACATACTTGCTTATACCCTTAATTACAGGGGATTTAGTTTTTAAGTTTCTTCTTATGACCTACTGTACCTGCAATGCATATAAATAAATAATATTAAATAATGCGAAGATGATAGTTCATCGTACAATTTCTGTCAAAGAGTATAATGTCCTTATTCAGATACTCACTTCTAACTTAAACTTATTTTGACATTGCGATGTTTGAGCTTAAACTAAAAATAGAACCGGCCAAGTGCGAATCGGATGTCCCTCGTGCACGTAGGGTTCCGTACCATTGTCTATAAAAAACAGCGAAAAAATCATGTCTGTTGTATGGGAGCCCCTCATTTTTGTGAACACATCTGTGACAATTTCAACTAACTATAACGGTTCATGAGATACAGCGTGGTGACAGACGGACGGACAGCGAAGTCTTAATAATAGGGTCCCGTTCTACCCTTTGAGTACGGAACCCTAAAAAACGGTGTCGATAGAATATCTTAGAAAAGACTCAATATGCCATCTCCATAGTTGTACAATAATTTAAATAAACGTGACGTGCCATTCAACATTATCCATGCACACGTTCATTTAAACCTTCATATAAATATACGTAGTGATCTACGAGGTAGAGCAAGGCGAAGATAGACAGTGCGGAGTTTCTCTATTTCGTTTTTTTATGGCAGCATAATATAATCTAGTGACTCAGCGTATTATATTTAGTATTAGAAAGACCGCCCTATAAGCAATATCAAAAAGTCCTAACACAGCACTGCCTGCTGACCAAGCGACCAGCCATTCGACCAAGTAAGCAATAAAGTTTTAATCTGTACTAAAAAGCTACCAAGAATATATACTTACTAATGTTGCACTTTTACCTTGTCTACTTATATAAAGGTGATGTTAAGACAACCTAAAAAGATGATGGTTGTTTAAAACCTAGTCCAGGCGCAAACGACGCATGTTCCAAATCCTCCTTAATAGAGATTGAGCAATATTATTTATGAATGCCAGTAACAGGGGCTCAAATTCAGATTTATTTTATGTCATTGAATTTTACCCACTGCTTCAAGCAATTATTTTGTAGAATAAATTGCTAATTCGTCGTGAGAGAAGTATCGCTTTCGCTGGGACTTGGTTTCCTTATAGTCGGCTACCTTCCTATCAGCATTCATGACAATATATTTATATTATTTAGTGATATCAAGGACATTCTTATAAAATGTATTTTACCTGCCTATGTTTTGAAATAGTTTTTTTTATATTAGAGGGTTATAAAATAAAACACGACTGATTAAATATTTTTTACTCTAACCGTCTAAATCATACATATTAAATTATCGAAATGCTGACTTAAATCTAGCGGCTAGTTTTCCTACTTAAATTGAAGAGATTGATTATAATTATTAAAATGTGGAATATAAGATAAAATTATCCTTTCTAATGCTTACATGTACATAAATACGAGTGAAACAAACATTTATTAACTTACTTAATTATATACTAAGATTACTTAGTTCAACGAAATGAATTATTTCTTAGATAATATGTCTTACAACGGCTTTTACGAACTACAAGATACTTAATTAATACATCAATAATTATTTATTTTTAAATGCTCGACAATACCACAACATACTATAATATTAATGTTAAGGCCAATAATCTAATGCATCTTACATTAAAAAACCTGCCTGCCGCTTGGAGTCGATATCTAATGTTTTTACATCACTATTTTTTATCATCTAGTAATTACTAACTAGTAAGTAAGTAATGGTTTTACATTCTAATATTTTTTGTTTTTTCATGTTTTACTTTGATTATACAATAAGTTATAATGATAATTATACATTCTAATTTTTTTTTGTTTTTTCATATTTTACTTTGATTATTCAATAAGTTATAATGATAATTATACATTCTAATTTTTTTTTGTTTTTCCATGTTTTATTTTGATTATACAATAACTTATAATATTAATTATACATTCTAATTTTTTTTTGTTTTTCTGTTTTATTTTGATTATACAATAACTTATAATATTAATTATACATTCTAATTTTTTTTTGTTTTTCTGTTTTATTTTGATATACAATAAGTTATAATATTAATTATACATTCTAATTTTTTTTTGGTTTTCTGTTTTATTTTGATTATACAATAACTTATAATATTAATTATACATTCTAATTTTTTTTTTAGTTTTTCCATGTTTTATTTTGATTATACAATAACTTATAATATTAATTATACATTCAATTTTTTTTTAGGTTTTTCCATGTTTTATTTTGATTATACAATAATTTATAATAATAATTATACTTTCTAATTTTTTTGGATTTTCTATTTTTTTATCTTGATTATACAATAAGTTATATATGCTTCTACATTCTAATTTTTTTTTTGTTTTTCCTTTTTTTTATCTTGATATAATAAGTTATAGTAATACTCTTATATTAATTTTATTCTAGTTATTATTTTAATTATGTAATATTATGGTTATTATATTAATATTTAAATTGTTACACATTGAAAATACTTATACGTTATGGATAAAATGGTTTTATCTAAGATTTGCATATCAGGGGCTATCCATACCATGACAAGCATCGATGATAAAACATATACATGTAAAAATAAAAAAACTGAAGTGCGCGTCCAAGTTCTCGTGGTACTTAATTAGGTACACTAGGGATTTGAAAATCGTAAGTGATATTCCACATGGAATGCTTACGTCCTCTTTTCTTAGCTTTCTTCGGGGAGGCCGTGTCTCCTTCTTTGTCATCGTCTTCCATATCATCAGGAGTAGTACAGACACGGTGATTCTTATCCGGGCGAGCGTGACGCTTCTCCATGACTTGGTTTAGATAAAATTTCAGTTTCAAATTATAACATGACTGTCCCGAGCCAACATTTTCTGTTGATCTACAAATACACAAGTGAGAACATAAATAGTCTGCAGTTTTATTGTTACATTTGGCGCATCTAAGAACATATTGTACTACATCAAAAAAGAAACTAATATAAATACGGTTCCATGCTACATGTATGCACATTTCACGAAATTAAACAACTTTCGACTGATTTTAGAGCGTTTATCTAACTTTTCTTTCTGTTTTGTTGTTTAATTCAATGAATTACAAAGCGAAAGCCTAAGAAATGTCACTTACTTGTAATTTTTGCTTCAGGTTCAGAGTAAAAGCTCGCACAGAAAATGGGTTACGTTGGCGCGATACCTGTTTAAGGAAAGTAGCGGCAATGCAACCCATATTCCGAGCGAGCTCGATCGAAGCTTCGATGGGTCTTCCTTGGGCACGAATTGTAGTTCCTATAGTATTGTTTTGGAGAGCCGAGCACGCCATTGGCAGATATTCGATAGCAGTAGTGTGTAAACATTGAGGGGCAGGTATAAATCAATGCGAGCACCTTTTTTAAACACAGCCAATTATCCCCCTTACAATTTTGCACATAAAGGTGCATATTGCGTAAATGACATCGTGGCGGTTACGCAAGGCCACGAGCGGGAATCTTTGATTTTTTTATGGTTTATTAATATTTCGTGAAAACGCGGATTAAAATAAAATAAGCTGAAGACATAATTAGTCTAGTATACCTATAGGAAATAACTTTTACAGTTATTTGATAAAAGGGCTGAACGATGTTAAATGATGTTATTTTCATGAGATTTGATAATTTTTTTCTTTATTTATGAACTTTATGAATATTCTAAGAAAAAGTGATGGTTTATCGTATCACACAGATTACGACAAATATATCTATTTATCTGATTTTATTATGAATGCCGAGTAAAACGGATAAAATAGCACGCGTTATAGATGAAATTCTGTTATATATTTCGGATTGAATAAAACTATCAAGGTTTAACATCTTAGGGTGATGACTTGACGAGCGTAATGCTTTGCCGCGCAGGATTTTAAAATTTTATAAAATAATTTAAACGCAAGCAAAGCTTAAAAATTAAAATCAAAATCAAAATCGAATCAAAATCAAAACCGTTTATTCACAAGTTAATGAATTTATTGCCAGATTCGCAAAAATACAGCCATCTCGAGAAGAACCTGGCAAGAAACTCGACGCCGCATTTTTTTTTCATTCATTTTTTTAAAAAACATTCTTAATCTAATACATAATTTTCTTAACCTAGGTGTTATTATGGTAGTCGCTAGAAAGAGCCTGTGCAGTTTGCCTCCATGCATCCTTGTCGTTCATATAGTCTGTGGTTTTATAGTAAGCTTTTTAATTAATGCCCGTTTTATTACAGATTTGAAAAATATACCGACTTTACCGGTTATATTTTGGTTTTGGCTTCATTGATTTCGATAAAATGTATATGGGACCATCTCTGGAGTATGATCTAACAAACAAAAAAATATTCAACAAAATCTATTCATAATTGGCGGATTTATCGCGTAAGATACATACAGTCGAATTGAGAACCTACTGTTTTGAAGTCGGTTGAAAAATAATAATTTAAGTTCAAAATTAGCAAGCGCAATTTATTTCTCAATTACATAGACCCAGCATAATGCTTAGCAAGCACAAAATATGCAGAAAGTCATTGAAACCGAAACAATTATATGTATTAAAAAACATTAATGAGCACCCGAAGGGTCGCGTCCCGCCTGTCTACCCTAGGGGTAGACCGCGGCAATGGAGCTGGGGCGCCACCCCGACTCGTGCATAAATGCAAAAGGGGGGTGCCCCTTTATCATGTGGAAGACCTTGGCCTTGTTTTGACGATACAGCGTCAAGTTCAAGAGATGTAAATACTCTCACAAAACATTATCTATTGTCTATTCTACTACAGTATACAACACAATTATAAATAGCAAGACACTCACAAAGCATTTTCTACTGTCTATTCTACTATAGTCAAATAACAACAAACGAATAACAACATTAAAAAAAAACGCACAACATCAAGGATTCGCACTTACATCGCTGCTACAACAAATCTTATTTCACAATAATAAATATAGTATTGATGTAAAAGTACTTACAGATTGGTCTCGGTAAAATTTCCTTGAGTATTTGTTGTGGTGTCTTCTTTCTCGGAGCATCCGCTGTATTCTGAGCTCTTTTCCTTCTGGGCTGTCGTCATCTGAGCTAGTGTCGGATCCTGATGATATAAGGACATCTCGGAGCCAATGGCGCTCTTCACCCACCGACGAGAAGTTGTAAAGCCTCAGGCGGTCCCCTTGACGTTCTAGAAGAGAAGAAACGGCGTTTTAATTCGGCCAAATGTAAAGAAACCAGGGGCTGGTTGAATGGGATCCCAAGCGATTAAATCGCAGAAGATTTGAACAAATACGAAACGAATCGAGTCGTTGCGACGCGAATTGAAGCAGACTACGAACGATCTTGACCTACCTCAAAGGACAATGCGTTGAAAGAAAGAATGTAGTATTTTAAATGTCCTATTATTGTATGTCTACTCTGTGGCTCTTTATACACAGACTAATTTAGTTTGTGAATAAAGAGTCACAGAGGGAACTGCACCATCCGTAACCTAGACTGCGAGAGTTTGATGTCTAAATGCAAGTTAAACGCGACGAAATGAAGAGAAAATTAATCTAAACACTAACTAGTCCACAAAAAACGACACCATGGTTGACGACATTCATTGAAATGAGGAGCTAAAATTGCAATAATTATTTGCAAAAAACGATAAACTCGTAAGGAAACCTGCAAACAGGTATGAAGCCTAAAAGAAATCACGAATAACAATCAAACGACACTTCCACTCAAGCAAGACAGGGAGGATAGCTGAACTAATTACTTGTGAAGTTTTGGACTTATTCTTTGCAGAGCTACAGGTGAGCTTCCTACGACCGACTGTATGCGAATGATGGGAGATTCATTGCACTACCGTATTTTATAGGCTGAGGCGGCCCCCGGGATTTATTGATTTTGAGATATAATTGAGTCTAGATGGGGTGGTCTTTGTGCTGTCGGGTGGCAGGTATACAGGGGGTATGGAGGCAGGTGAAAAGAGGGTGGCGGGTGGCGAAACCCTCGCACAGATCACCCTTCGTTGCGAACATAATTAGTAATTATTGACATGGAAATGAAGGTTTGGACAAGCATGAAGCAGGGATCATAAATTATTATTTTAGTTTAAGACAAAATGCATATTTTAAGATGCTAACGTCGACCATCACTTTAATATTATGAATTAGAAATTAAGTGTAATTGAAACGAGGTATTGCTGATTGATGTAACGGCTGTAACTAAGTATTATAGCTATTACATTAACATTAAGAATCGGCTACACGGATTTAAATTAAATTTGATATGTAGATTGTAGTAGAGACAAGGAATAAGTCTGGCTCCGTATCCCAAATAACGCGGGCTAAGACGGACGGCATAGCCAGTAAATCAGAATAAAAGGGTAGATAGTAATATTATAAATCCTATTCCTAGTAATATTATAAACGCAAAAATTTGTGTGTGTGTGTGTGTGTGAATGTTTGTTACCGAGCATCGTCGTATAGAATAAACCAATTTTGATTAAATGTAGAATAGTAATAGTTAATAGAAGATAGTTTAGGTTCCGGAATAAAACATAGGCTACTAACACGAAACAAGTCGACTACTAAGTAAGTCGAAATTTTCGTGTTTAAAGCCGAATATAACATTGAAACATAAAAATTGACCATTAATTAATATTGTACGGCCAAAATAGGAAAAGCTATTGATTCTTATATTAGTGAGAAATCTGTACACAGTTTATACCATAAATATTTTTCTATTTCTATTTCAAAAGAGCTGTTTTGCAACGTGACCAGGATATTCTAAAAAAATAGAATCTACTAACGTCGGAAGGAAAAGTGCATTTTAACGTAAGGGTCGCATTTTAGTTTAGCTATGTGTGTAATTAGACCAGGGTCGATAATTTTTAAAACCGAAAAAAATCATAGTAGGATGAAACCCATTAGAAAAGGAGGGAAATATTATAAAAATGAAAGGAAAAATAATTTACGGGCGATCTGAGGTCGGGAAGGGGATGGTGGGTTTCGTTAAAAAAAAATTTTTGTTGTAAAAGATAAAAATAAAAAACCAAAAACTTGTTTTTTTGAATTTTTCACATAAATTTTGAGGTTATGTGAAAAAAGTGTATATACAAAAGTTTTAGATCTTTTTATTATCTACAACTTTGCCATTTGACTTTTTTCGATAGGACTTTTAGTTTTGCCGGAAATCGAGAAAAACCTTTTTTTACCCTTAAAAACTCACACCCATCCCCTTCCCGACCTCAGATCGCCCGTAATTTATTTTTCCTTTCATTTTTATAATATTTCCCTCCTTTTCTAATGAGTTTCATCCTACTATAATTTCTTTTCACTTTTTATTTATTTCAAAGGCTTCTACCCTGGTCTAAATCTATTCTGTCGTGCCGTTCCTTAAACTTCTCCACATTTAGTATTCAGTATTTATTTAATTAAAACATACATTGTGTTTGATATAATATAAATTAACAATATATCCACATTATTATACATTATAAATGTAGTCATATAATTAATTAATTATAACATTATTAGAATATGATGATACTATATTAGGTACTAGCCGTGCCCCGCGGCTTCGCCCACTATTATCAAGTTAAAAAGTAGCCTATGTGTTAATCCTAGGTATAATCTATGTACATTCCAAATTTCATCCGAATCCGTCCAGCCGTTAAAGCGTGAAGAGGGAACAAACATACTTACACACTTACACACAAACTTTCGGATTTATAATATTAGTAGGATAGGTAAATAATTATTTAAATCCAAACTTATTATAAATGTCAATCTTAATATAAAAAAGGTCAGAACGAATTAAATTTAATCATTATTTATGAGGCTTTATTCCACTCGACGGTAGAGACCTTTGTCTCAGTAAGACAAACGTCGGTTTGGTGAGGGATCAAAATAGTTCAGTTAGTTTTGTATATCTATAGCACGGTCATAGCTTAGACTAGGACCCGGCTGTTAGTAAGGTCAAATTAACTGACATATTAATGACAAGGATGCACGGAGGCAAACTGCACAGGCTCTTTCTAGCGACTACCATTATAACACCTAGGTTAAGAAAATTATGTATTAGAAATTAAGAATGGTTTTAAAAAAAAAATTAATGAAAAAAAAAATGAGCCGCCGAGTTTCTTGCCAGGTTCTTCTCGAGATGGCTGTAATTTTGCGAATCTGGCAATAGATTCATTAACTTTCATGAGTGCCTCTTTGGGGCCCATGTGAATAAACGATTTTGATTTTGATTTTGAACAATAGTAACCTGTAAAGTTTTAGAGTGATGTTGTACCTTTATATCAAAACTAGCTCCCGCGGTGTCACTCGATTCGACGATGATGATGATGATGATACCATGTTCAAAATTTTAGTTAAATCGGTTCAGTAAATTTGGGTGGATAACTTTTGTAGTGAGGTTATCACATTTTGTTTACCGACCTCACAAAAAAGGAGGAGGTACTCAAGTCGACTGTATTTTTTTTTTATGTGTGTTACCTTATGTTAACTTTGTTCCACGTGAACCGATTTAGAGAATATTTATTTTGTTTGAAAGATGTTGCTTTTCAATTGGTCCCATTTAAATTTGATCAAGATCAGTAGTTCTTGAAATATCGTAAATAATGCGTGTTTAGTACATCATAGTGCGGTGAAGTCGGTTTTTTTAATCTTTGCTTGCGTTTAATTATGTTTAAAATCGCAAAAAGTTCAAAAGGTTCATCTGTTTTATCTCAATAGCATTCCGGCTGCCGTATACAATAATTTGCGCCCAAATCACAGACGCCGAGGTTTATTAGATTTTATTTGCAAGGGTTGAAATGGGGAGGCAGTGGCCAGTTTTTGATGATGACTCATGCACACCCTTGAACATTTTTCGAGGGTGGATCAAAGGGTTTAATTTAACAGACGTCAGCGTGGACATAATAACGTCCTGCACATAGTGATTGGACAATGTCGCTTATTAATAGGCGGAGAACCATCAAGTACAATTATCATCATAATAATATAATTTTACAAAAAATACTTAGGCTTAATCTATATAAAAAATTATAGATAAAATACTTCACAATTCAATGTGGTGTAGCGAGTATAATATTTATTAAAAGAATGCCAATACACTTAAAATTTCAATAGGATTAATAAAAAGTCGTATATAATTGTATATACAATACAATCTCTGTTTCTAAATCACGATCTCGGGCAGAGCGTATCGCACGCAGTTCCACCCTGAAACCCAGCTGCGTCTCTCACTCCAGTAAGATGGTGTAACAACACTGTGCAACAGGTTGTATTAACTTGCACGTGACTTCCTTTCGGTATGTTTTGTAGCAATACAGGTCGTTGAAGGTCGGCTACCCTTGCTACCGATCAGTCGCGGTTGTCACAACACGACTAGGCTTCCGGTGAAGGTAGCATGATAGCATCGTAATTACACTCACGGTGGTAGGAGAATTTTTTATACTCTTATACCATAGCGTAGTACTGTCGTAATTTATATTCGACATAAGAATCTTTTACCCCAAGCACTAAAAGGTGTTCTGTCTTATGAGATAGTTTCCAATCTACTGTTTACCAGCCCCGACTACATAACCAATTACTAACAGGTGACATTGTAGTCAAACGCCAGCTTCCTTAGGGAGGCGGAAAACCGGCCATGAACATTTTTATGCAATTAAAGAAAGAGCAAATTGTTACAAGAACATGTGGACAAGGATGCATGGAGGCAAACTGCACAAGCGCTTTCTAGCGACTACATAATATAGATAAATTAACCTAAGTGAGGTTAATATGTATTAGAGATTAAGAATGATTTAATAAAAATTAATGAAAAATAATGCACCGCCGAGATGGCTATAATTTTGCGAATCTGGCAGTAGTAATTAACTTTTATGAGTGCCTCTTTGGGGCCCATGTGAAGAAACGATTTTGATTTGATTTGTAATGAGTTAATTCTTCGCCCTCACTGCTTGAACCCATCTTTTTATATTTAATGTGTTTCACCGTCATCTCACCTGTTGGAAAATAATGTAATCATCATTTTCCAACAGGTGAATAACATCACCACACGATCACACGATCTCATGATCGTTGTCTACTCTAACAAGAAGACCAACCTCCTCATATACGAGTAATAATATTTCGGATCTACATACTTATGAATACAAATTTTATCAAGAACATTTCCAACTATTTCGTCACTAGTCCGATGTTACATCATAACAGCCCAACCTGCCTACCCCCGCCCTATATCCACCCAACCGCCCTGTATCCACCCAACCGCCCTGTATCCGCCTAACCGCTCTGTCTCCCCCAACCGCCCAGTGGTATGACCGGGGTGGGAAGGTGGATGCAGGGCTGCAGCCGCCCACTTTTAATCTGCCTGTCCTCTACCGTTTCCATTTATAAATAAATGCTTCACAAAATGTTGACTAGTTCAGCACGCAGTTCCACCCCTGTCTTGAATTTTAATCGAGTTTAAATAGGCCTTTTCCATTTTCAGACCTTTATGACCCTGAACGGTGTAAGGCCAAGGTTAAAGACTCGGGTCACGGCCTGGCTCACCGAGAACATCGGTAAGGTAGGTCGGTTCATAAACACGTAAGGACTGATCCTAGTTACAGATGAAAATATGTTGCGTTTTGGACACCCGCATTTTAAGAAGGTTCTTATTTGGTTTCGCGAGCGCTAATTAGTATCAATTACAAAAAAGACAAAACGGGCTTTAGGGTTTTAGGTACAGAAGAAAATTATTTATTTTAACGAACAATTAAGCCCAAATGCAATAACTGTATTTGCAGCCCAGTTTCACTATATTAGTCCATTGTCTTCATAATTTTCAAATCGCTTAGCAATTTCTATCGGAATAATATAATAGTAACATTATATAGTAAAATCCCGATTTATTAAGATAAATCTGATAAATACAATATGGGAGTTTTTAAGTGAAAAGAGTGAATAGGCTCTCTTTTAGGCAAACGTGCTCCATCGTACCGAATATAAAAAATCATTCAAAGCCGTTCAGCTATTGTTTTTATTGACTAACAAACAATCGTTCACATTAGTAGGTGGTTATTGGGCACTCTAATTCACTTTTTTCTTAAACGCTCGTTCACTCGCGTTTTTTCTCGAAAAAAGTGAATTAGAATGCCCAATAACATTTTTGATTTTTGCCAATCGCTCATGTTGAAAAAATATTTTAGAATTTCCAATCTTACGTTCGACGTCACTGGTTGGTTCATTCATTTATATATTTAAAAACAAGTACAATTTTTTTCACGTTCCATTTTGGATGAAGCCATATTAGACTGAACACTATAAGTTAATCTGCAATGAAGTTTGAAAAACAAGCAATTTCGTTACGATTAGGTGAAATATGTCCGAATCTTACAGAGGGATTTAAACGTCACGGAAATTTGTTACCGAATACGATTCGTTGCATTGTTTGTGGACCGTCAAATTGTGGGAAGACAAATTTAGTCATAAGTCTTTTATTACATGAAGACGGCCCACGATTTTGTAATTTGTATGTTTATTCTAAATCTTTATACCAACCTAAATACAAATTCTTAGAAGACGTGTTAAATATGGTAAATGATGTTCCATTTTACAAATATAGTCATAATAGTGAGATTTTGAGTCCTCATGAAGCTTCATCAGATTCAATTATTATTTTTGATGATGTAGCATGCGAAAATCAGAATAATATACGAGATTATTTTGCAATGGGTCGACATAAAAACATAGATTGCTTTTACATAAATCAAACATACTCCAAGATCCCAAAACAACTTGTGAGAGATAATTCTAACCTGATAGTTTTGTTCAAACAAGATGATGTTAATTTAAAACATGTTTACGAGGAGCATGTGGGTTCTGACATGTCATGGAATCAGTTCCGAGAAATGTGCTCGATCGTCTGGAATCAACCTTACAGCTACCTTGTGATCAACAAAGACTGTCAGAAAAACCAAGGTTGTTACAGAATGGAATTTGACACGTTTATAACTATAGATTAACATTAATAACTAAGTGATATCTCTATATCAAATCATTTCTACTTCTGATACCAACCGGGTTCAACCACATCAAATATGGAAAAAGATCTTAAAGAAAGGATCGTTAAATCTTCAGAAGCTGTAAAGAAAAAGGTAGAAATGATGAGAGCTGCCAAAGCTATAAATAATCTTACTTTGGAAACTTTATTTAAACCAATAGTAGATCCTCTCAACATAATGTCCAATCAAAATAAATCCGAAAATATAGAAAAAAATAATTTAAAAGGATCGGAATACGCCGTAAGTGAGCATTCTTCTTTTTCAAATGAGGAGTTTGATGAACAAGGTAGCGAAGAAGATAGTTTAGATGAACAAAACACAAAATCAGATGTCACTCTTACAGTTCCCCCTTCTGATGATCTACAAGAGAGCGATGATTCATTTACATCTTTCGGATCTTCACCAGATAAAAAAAATATGTCACTATCTTGGTCAATGTCTTCTGAAGTGATGAATGATGTTCCTTTCGGTGTTAAAATAGATCGAGGAAAAATTATGCTAGGGAATACACCAGTTATCGAGTACGAGGATACATTAAAGATTGGAAATAAAGTAATGAAGAAAACGCCTGGATTGATAGAACTCCTGTTTAAAAGAACACCAAATTTAAAAGTTATTAAGAATATAGATTTACAAAATTATAAAATTCTCCTTACAATGACTAATGCACATCGTCGTAATTGTGACCCAAAAAAACCCATCAACAGCAACAAAGGAATTAAATACATGCAAATAATAAAACCATTGTTTAAAATAGGAAGTATAAAAAATGTTACAGAAGGAAAAGGAATCAATAATTTGAAAATATATAAAAAGAATACAGATTTCATTTATTGGGACGATCCGAACGAATTGGTGGAGAGATTAAAATTACTAATTGCATCACGCGATGCTGGTAACACTGGCTTAGACAACGAAATAATTTCTGTCGTAGAGGAACTTCGCGAGGGAGGGTACATAGATTAAGATATAAGAAATATTTATTAATATTTTACGACAGTCTATCGATGTTAATTTACTCTGCAACATGAATTTAGATAAATTCGGACATCACGTCCATAAACGTTTACGAGTATCTAATTCACTTGATTATGGCTGCATATTAACTAAATCTGATACTGGAGATTACGATTTAAAACTATCAAGACTCAAAGGCTTGAAAACCCCAGATAACTCCGATGAAGCTGTGAACAAAGCGTATGTTGACATTGAAGTGCAATCGTTAAAAGCTGAATTAAAGAAAATACAAAGTAATGTACAAATTTCTCTAAGAAATTTAGAAAAGGTAACAATAAACCATTTAAATACAAGATTTTATTCAAAGACGGACATTGATCACATGATTAATCAAGTAACCAAATCAAGTAAAAATGAGTAAGCAAAATATCGTTGACGAACTTCATAGAGCTGCTCGGAGAAATTTCCCTCGTCGATCTACAATCATCAAGGGAATAAATGACTTATGGCAAGCTGACCTCATTGATATACAAAATTATGCGCGTTCCAATAAAGGCTATAAATACATATTAGTAGTAATCGATTGTTTTTCGAAATACGTGTGGACTATTCCATTAATCTCAAAAGCCAAAGTTTGTGTCACCAATGCAATGCAACACATATTATCTAACACTAAGCTACGGCCGAATAATTTACAAACAGATTTAGGTAAAGAATTTTATAATGAGCCTTTCAAAAATCTAATGAAAAGTTATAACATCAACCATTATTCTACATTTTCTACAAAAAAAGCATCGATTGTGGAGCGAGTGATCAGAACAATTAAGTCTAAACTTTATAAGTGCTTCAGCTTACATGGACAATATCATTGGCTTGGAAAGAATATAGAATCAGTAGTAAAATCTTATAATAACACTATTCATCGAACTACGAAATTCAAACCTATAGCTGTTGATAAATCCAATGAAATGGTTGTAAAATGTAACATTATCAAATCGCAAAAACGTTCTACAAATCCTAAAAGAAAGTTTAGTGCTGGTGACAGTGTTCGTATAAGCAAATACAAAGGTATTTTTTACAAAGGCTATACCCCCAATTGGTCCACAGAAATATTTATCGTAGCAAAAGTTAACAAAACCAATCCTGTAACTTATCTACTAAAAGATAAAAACGATCGTAATATTTTAGGTTCATTTTATGAATACGAGCTGCAAAAAACTAAATATCCTGAAATATATCTTATAGAAAAGGTAATTAAGAGAAAAGGAAATAGGCTTTTTGTGAAATGGTTAGGCTTGGGAGATGAAGAGAACAGTTGGATAAGTAAAAAATCTGTTATATTGTAACGAATACATATAAATAAAGTGTTAAAATAAAATCACATGCATTTCATTAAAATCGATGAAGGAAGGAAGTGGTATAATTGATAGTTTAATAAATAACTTACCTTTTGAGCTACATTTACCAGGATATCAATTTTGCGGTCCTGGAACTAAACTCGACAAACGTCTCCAAAGAGGTGAACGAGGCATTAATAAACTGGATGAGGCTTGTATGTATCACGATATCGCGTATACTAATAAAGATCGGAAAACTCGACATAAAGCTGATTTAGAGTTGTTGAACATGGCGAAAAAAAGACTTAAGTCAAAAGATTCTGGTAAAGGAGAAAAAGTTGCATCATGGATAGTAAAAAATGCAATGAAAGCTAAACTAAAAACTGGGGCTGGTATTAGTTCATTTAAATCGGTTGTGAAAAAAATATGGTCACAACTGAAGAAAAATAAATCTAAAGATCAAAATGCAGCAATAAAAATAGCATATGCAGCTGCAAAAAAAATATTAACTAACAAAAAGAAAATACGTATGCCGCGTCGTATTCCTCTACCTAAAACTGGTGGATTGCTGCCTTTGATACCAATATTTGCTGGACTATCTGCTTTGGGATCATTGGCCGGCGGTGCAGCAGGTATTGCGAAAGCTGTGAATGATTACAAGACTAACCAAAAAAACCTTCACGAATCTATACGGCATAACAGAATGATGGAAGCGGTAGCGCTTGGGAAAGGTTTATATATTAAATCTTACAAAACAGGAGCTGGTTTATATCTAAATCCTTCAAAAAACTGAACAAAAGGCTGCCCAGGAGACCGCTCACAAATATAGATTTATTACAGCATGCTCGTGATATTCCATACTTTCGAGGAGTTTTTATGAGAGATATGTTACCTGCAATAGCAAGAAAAATCGAGTGTGGAATTATAAACCTGGATTCCTCAGATAAATCTGGAACTCATTGGGTAGCCTATGTGAAACACAATAAGTACTGTGAATATTTTGATAGTTTTGGAAATTTAAAACCACCGTTAGAATTAATAAAATATTTAAAAGGTACACCAATTAACTATAATTACGCTCAATACCAAAAGTATGACGCTGTAAACTGTGGTCATCTTTGTTTAAAGTTTCTAAAACATTATTGGAAACGTGTTTAAATATAGTATATGGTATAATATAATCATCAGTCTAAAAATGTCATTCACTGTATCGATAACCGGGCGAGGAGCGTGTTTGACCACAAACTATTCACCAACATTAGAATTACGTGAGGAATATGAATGCGGGCTTCTGTATTTCTCCACATTCAATTCTATTCCTAATATCGACGAAAGGAATGACAAATTTTATTACGGTGAAAATGACGTTATTAATATTCCTGAAGGTTCTTATGAACTACAAGATATATGTGATTATTTAAAAGAAAACGTTAAAAGCAATGAGATATTAGAAATATCTTGCAATAATAACACGTTAAAGACTAAGATATTTTGTTCCCAAATTGTTAACTTTGAAAAAAACAATTCTATTGGAAAAATCTTAGGTTTTGGAAAGGAAACTTTGAAAGCAAATATAAACAGTGAATCTCGGTATCCTGTAAGTATTTTATCTACAACCATTGTGCGCATCGAATGTGATGTGGTGAGCGGTTCATATGTGAACGGCATAGCAAGTCACATCATTTACGAATTTGTGCCAAATGTTCCCCCTGGTTACCGAATCATAGAAATACCTAAGAATCTAATTTATTTTCCTGTTAACCAACATTCAATCACTGCCATAAATATAAGATTACTGGACGCTGAAAATAAAGTGATAAATTTACGAGAAGAAGAAGTGCAGCTATATTTACATTTAAGAAAAAAATGTTAAACTTCAGTAATAAAACCCCTGCTTTACCTAGAAACGAAATCAGTATCAAATCAGAATCTCATAAAAGAGGACCTTCTCGTCAAAAGAAAAAATTGACAAAAAATAATATCAAGTTCCTGAAATTAATTGGATTGCTAAAATGAATATTCTTAATGTATCTCAACAAACGCAATACGATAACAGCATCGAAAGTTTTGAATACCATTCGTATAAACCATACGTAACAAGTTTCAACAAGAACGACGAAATACGTATACCTATCAACCAACAGGACTTGTATGTTTTACCTTCACATAGCACGTTGTATATCGAAGGTATAGCATCCGTTTACAAAAATAACCCGAAAGAAAAAGTATCCAGTGTGCATTTTGTTAATAACCCTGCATTGTTTCTATTTCAAGATATTCGATATGAACTAAACGGAGTAGAAATAGACAAAATTAAAAATGCAGGCATTACAACTACAATGAAGTCGTATTTATCTTTAAATGAGCAAGAATCAAAATCTGCACAGGTTTGGGGTTGGTCTATGTCTGGCACAACTAATGTTACAAACGGCATGTTTTCAGCTTCCATTCCATTAAACAAAATATTGGGTTTTGCGGAAGATTATCAAAAAATTCTAATAAATTGCAAACATGAGTTGGTACTATTAAGGAGCAATACTAATTTAAATGCATTAAAGTTAAATACGGGTGAAGTTATAAATGATATAGAAATAAATAAAATTATTTGGCGCGTACCTCAAGTGAAAGTATCTGATCGCGAAAGAATTAATTTATTGAAATGCTTAGAAAAAGATCGTCCTTTAACTGTACCTTTTAGAAACTGGGATTTGTATGAATACCCTTTGCTCCCTAGAACGCGCAAACATGCGTGGTCTGTAAAAACTTCATCACAAATTGAAAAACCGCGGTTCGTTGTCATTGCATTACAAACGAATAGAAAACATGAAGCTCAAATGTCATCAGCAGAGTTTGATCACTGTAACGTACGTGACATAAGAGTATTTTTGAACTCTACTTACTTTCCATACGAAGGCCTAAATGTTAGCTTTTCTGAGAACAAATTTTCTTTATTATACGAACAGTATGCAAGATTTCAACAGTCATATTACGGACGCCGTGCTGAACCCCTGATGAGCATGAAAGAATTTAAAGACATTGCTCCCCTTTTTGTGATCGATTGTTCCCGCCAGCACGAATCATTAAAAGGCTCTGTTGACGTTCGAGTTGAAATTGAAACCGATCAAGACATACCTGACCAGACAGCAGCCTATTGCTTAATACTAAACGACTGCATTTTTGAATACAAACCACTGAGTAGCATTGTGAAGAAAATATCATGAATAAAAATTGCATTTTCTTGGACTTGCAAGGTTTCAAAAATCTTAAAAATCAATTTATTATTAAAGAATTTGCTATAGCTAATGACCATACTCAAACATTTTTAATTAAACCTCCATATCCGTTTTCCAAATTGTCTAATGAAGAAAAGCGGCGCGTTCTATGGTTAGAAAGAGAAAGAGGATATCATTGGAGTGAAGGCTACATAGACTATAGAGAATTTCGAAGGATGATTAAACCTCACTTAGAAAATAAAATATTAATTGTAAAAGGTGAAGAAAAAGTAAAATGGGTCCAAGAGTTATGTACTCACGCTAATATCATAGATATAAGTGTCAAGGGATTGCCTAATTTAGAAACATTGTATCAGTTATATTGTCCAGAAAAACTTAATTTTAATTGTTTGGTTCATAATAAAATGTGTGCGTTAAGAAATGTTTTATGTGTGAAAAAATGGTGTTTAGAAAATAATGTATCTATTGAATAAAATTGCTCTAAAATTACTATTTGTTTGATAATTTAAAACCTACTCCCCTAACTACCTAATAATATGTTGTAATGACTTATATTTAAATGCTTAAAATGAAACAAAAAATAGAGTCAATCATTTTATTTCATATAACACTAAATCTTTATTACGATCTAAAACTATGTTATAACTATTATAATAATGTAATCTAATTTAGAATATGTTTGACGCAATTCTTATTGTAATTTACCTGTTTTGTGATTTAATAAATAAATTAATAAAATAAATCCAGCACTCACTCGCGTACTTAAATCAATTCTCCGACCAGATTTCGGACATATCCGATGTCCTTCATCCGGGAACTACGTTTACAGGTCCCGGCGTGCGCGTCTAGCTTCAAAACGCAACAGACATTACATTATTTATACACGCTTACATTATTATAATGAATAACTCACACGATAGTTTTTATACTAAGATGCTATAACTAGTTATACTATGTACACTGATTTAATCAAAACCACTTTCACTGCAAAGTTTTTTGGAAATTTTTCTTATTACACGTTCTGTCTCGTCCATAATTTCGTCAACACTATCTTTTACTATGTACTGTGCACTAAGAAGAAGGCTGGTATAACTGTCTGAGTCGGAAACGGCTGGCGACGCGGTCAGATCTATGACTTTAATTTTTATAAGCCGTGTACCCCGTCGCGGTTCATTGTTTATCACGTAAGATTTTCCGTGCAGCTTGCATTTCTTTTTTCTGACGACAGCATCACGCCGTTGTTTAGGCTTTTTCCCCGTCGGCTTTGTCACTCGCCCGTTTAAAAACATCTCTGGATACAGTTCTTCAAAGGGTTGTGATTGTGATCGCCATGGATCCGGTTGTGCGTACTGGCTGCATGGTATTTCCGTATCAGACATTGTCTGTAACAAGGAAACAAAATATTAGACAATAATATCAACGCCGGTAAATGGTAACAAACATAAGTACTCATTACTCTAGTTTTTATTAGTACTGAAGGACAATAGCTGGAATGAACATAAGGGAACATTATTAAAAACAATATTTTACTTACGATTAAAATGTAGTGAAGTGAGATGGACGTATTCGTCTGCACGTAACAAATTGCAATTTATTTATGACTGAAAATAAATCGAACTAATCATATAGTAGTGTGTGCTGTCGCAATAATAATTGATGAACCAACATGACACTGATTCGTCATGAGTTCATGCGAGTTCATGTATTTTGCGTCGTCAGCGCATAGCTCTATAGTAAATATGATACGTATTGTACTTGTCTAATCTTGTTTTATTATTTAAAGGTTTCTTATTACTAAAGATAAATGAAAACATATTTTAATATTTGATAAGGATAATTTATTCATAAACTTATTTATAAACAGCATATATATAACTTATTTATAAAACTTATTTATTTATTAACACAACACTCGACAAATTATAAATAAAAAACATTTTATTTTTATATTCTAAAATATTATAGTCCCAGTATATTAATAAAATATTTAAGTAGGTAAATTAAATTTAAAGTTAGCGCAATGCTAATTTTTAACTCGTTTAGATCGTAAAGCTTTTGGTAAATTAATAAAACCTGATGCTCTTAAAGGGTTATACTTATTTATATTAATCTCCAAGTACGAACTACCTAAAAAAGACCAACCGCTATCACGTTCTTGGAATTCATCGATGTGAGTTGAAATAATCGATATAACTTTGGTGAACAATTCATTAAAATCAAAGTTTTTATGAACGACGTAATTTTCAGTAGCAAAAGATTTAACTTCCCGCGAGTCTTTCGAAGGCAAAGCAAATTCGGCAAATAATTCGAAGTTTACTTTAATGCTATCAAAAGAGGCTAGCCTTGCATGCAAGAGCTGACTCACTCGTGCGCGCATCCCGTGTAGGAACGCAGCCAGCGACTTGAAACCCTCGTCTACCCCGACATCCCGCACTCTGTATGATGCTATACGACTACGAAATGCGCTACTAATTTTTTCTATTCCGTCATCTACTTCAACTGCACTATTATTTTTATGTACAGTGCTTCTCAGATGGGCTGAGAATGCCGAACTTTTGACAGATACATCGCAAACAGAACAAAATATTTTTCTTGTTGACATTATGACAACCTATCTAAATAAAAACTAAATGGTGATCCTACTTTACTATTAAAAAAATAATCAGGTCTTATAATTAAGTACAAAAATAAGAACTGCCTGAGGGCTTAGTTAAGTGCGCGTTCACCTTCTAAGCAGCGGGTTCGATTCCCGGTGGAAAGTTTTCTCCCCAAAGGAAATTTGTGTTTCTGGTTCTGGACGTAATTTTTTGTGTGATGTGAATGTTTCCGACACCCACGACACAAGTCATCAATATAAGTGTGGGGATGTGAGTCTAAAAGCGTTAAAAGAAAAATAGGTAATTCTATTGATTTATTAATTATCTACCTATTTGAAAAGTAAAAGAATGCCTATATGTGAATACGATGCCTAGGTATACCTAAACGTTAGCATTAAAATGATTAAATACCTACCTGATTCATATTACATTTTTCAAATATAAATACATGATAAATTAGAATTAAAAATATACTGGGATTTTAGTAATATAAAATCTTTATTGAGCTTTCACAAATAAAAAACAAAAATTTTAAATATTAAAAAACCTAAGGCGAAGAGCAAGAAAACAGAAAAGAATAACCAATAAATATAGGTTAAATTAATTTATTTTTTCTTGTCCGCGAAAAAAGTTCCCTCTTCGTGGAACTTCCCTTTAGAGGCTTGTACGAAAGATCGCAAAAACTCCAACTCCTGAGCGTCGGAGTCTACTTGATATTTTAAAGACAAGATCGCCTTCTCCCAGCGCTCCCTAGCATCGACAGCCTGGATATCCTTATAATTATAGAGCCGCAGCTCAACAAACACATCACCCGATAGGTCGGCGGTACGACGTAGAACCCCGTTGGCAACGCGTCTGGTGAGCACCGACTGTAGTGAACTCGACTTTTTCTTTCGGGTCACCTCACGATCCTCGTCGCTGTCGAAGAAGTCAAGGTGCCACCCGCTGCTGTTGCTGGACAAAGACGCCTCCTTTTTCTCTGGGTTAATCTTGCGTTTCGCTGTCTTTTTCATAGGCTTGTTGGCACTGAAATAAAAAAAAGTAAATTAACTAGACGATAAATAACTTCTACATAAGGTTGGGATGTAGGTAAATAGCGAAAGGTCGACCTTTGAACCGACTATTCAAGTAAGTTATACACATTCGAGTTAAACCTACGTACCTAGTATAATATTAAATAATTTAAAACGTACCGTTTTGACTTTGGCAACAGCTCGTCTTCGGAATCTTTGTGGTAGCGCTTGGTCTCGTACTCAGAGTCCGACCTGGTAACAAACAAAAGAACAAGAAATTAACATACTACGCATGATGAATGGTCCAGCGGGCTAACAGCCGACTAAAAAAGTCATAAAAATATGTTATAGTAGGTAATAGGAATAAACTTAGTATTAAACTTACGAACATTATTTAAACTGAAGTGAAGTTTGATTCACAACTATGTAGCAGCAAGATATTGAGCTCGATGGGACCCTCGCAGCTACGGTCTCGAAGCACACGTTGCAGCAGGTTGTAGCTGAAGCCTCGATGAGCACGTTGGAGCTGCTGGATTCTTGTAGAGCCTCGAGGCTGAGACACTAGTTGTTCCGGGATCTTGAGTTCGTTGAAGCTTGTCGTTGAAATGTGATTCACAGTTCAGGCCCACAAGGTTTTGTGTAAAAAAATAATGTTGATAAGAAGTGGTCAACATTTACGTTCGAATAGATTCGATTATTATTATATAAACTTAGTTTATGTCGATACCTATTAACACTAAAAACAGTTTGGCGTACCTGAATCTTGTTTTCGAATGTCATCAATATTAAATTATTGATAACAATAACAAAAAAATATATATTAGAAATCTAAGCGATAAAATTTAAATAGAGGTCACCGGATGTACAGTCAACGTTAAAAATATCTTTAGCAGAAAACGTGCACTGAAATATAATAATCCACTCACGAATCAATCATTTACTTTAATTAATCGACTTAAAACCACGATGATGTTTTATGTGTTTTATATGTATGTTCGAGCGTAACGTTTTTGTTTAAGAAACACATGAAAGCTCCAAAACATATATTTTATTTTGTTTCAGTTGTTTTTTAAATAGGTACTACTAACTAAATATTTATTCATGTGCGACGGAGCGCAGTTATCATTTGAGAAATGCTAAAGGTAACATATTTATTTTCCAACCAGGTAAGGAGATTAAATCGATACAAAATAATTCTGCATCATCGTAAATAACGTAAAGTATTAGTCTTTTAAATATACGTAACATTGGACAGGGATATATATATTGACATATATTTACATACATATCAATTAATTTTAACACCTGTCTTTGCTGGTCGGTTAAATCACCTAACATGCAGCTAACTGGTGTTGACAGTACTTTTATTGCAGTTTATGCAGAAGTGCATGTGACGTCAATAACATGCGCTATTTAGCAAGGTAGCTAGTTGCACAATACTACGAGTACCTATTGATTATTATTTCAACAGGGACTAGTCATACGAAAAGAAAAACTTTAATACATGTTATGATTAAAGATAACCAGCGGTCAAAAAATAGTTTGTATATTCAACATAACATAATTATTATATAAAATTAAATATAGATTTTTTATTACTTTTTAATAATACTTAAGATATTTATATCAATAATATATATACACTCATAGAATTTGTGTTTTCTGTAGTAAGGTATCTATAGGAATATAATCAACTTATCTATATAAGTATTTAGTTTAAATCATATATTTCTAAATAATGAATAATCAATAATTCTGTGTTTTTTGTAATTATAACACTATTTTATTTATAAAACTAAAGTGACAATGATATCAACAGAGCGTACTTACCAGCCTGAATTATAACCAGTGTTTATAAGCTGTTATAAATCATGCATTGTGAAACATGCCCTATTACTAAGGTACATTGTAATATTATATAACCACTACGTTTCATCCTTTATCATTGATTTATAAGCAGTTGAGGTGACACCACGTTTGACTTAGCTGCCAACTGAAAGTTCCATTTCTAGGTGCCATTTTTTTGGGAAAATTTGGATGAATATGATGAGTTTATCCAAACAGAGTACTAGATTAATGGTACGACGAATCGCGCTAGAATGAACTTTGAGCAATCGGCCGACCGGCGCTGAGTCACGTGAAGTCTAATCGATGTCGCTTAGTAGAAACTCGTAAATGAAACCGGGACAACTTAGTGAAGGTTTGTTTCTAGGTGTCGTTTTGTGTAATAACAGAATGATACGACCAATCGGGCTAGAACAAACTTTGAGCGATCGGCCACTAAGCTTAACGGAATCATTGCGAAGTTCTGGTGGTGTGCATTGAGGTGACACCACGTTTGACTTAGCTGCCAACTGAAAGTTCCATTTCTAGGTGCCATTTTTTGGGAAAATTTGGATGAACATGATGAGTTTATCCAAACAGAGTACTAGATTAATGGTACGACGAATCGCGCTAGAATGAACTTTGAGCAATCGGCCGACCGGCGCTGTGTCACGTGAAGTCTAATCGATGTCGCTTACTAGGTACTCGTAAATGAAACCGAGACAACTTAGTGAAGGTTTGTTTCTAGGTGTCGTTTTGTGTAATAACAGAATGATACGACCAATCGGGCTAGAACAAACTTTGAGCGATCGGCCACTAAGCTTAACGGAATCATTGCGAAGTTCTGGTGGTGTGCATTGAGGTGACACCACGTTTGACTTAGCTGCCAACTGAAAGTTCCATTTCTAGGTGCCATTTTTTGGGAAAATTTGGATGAACATGATGAGTTTATCCAAACAGAGTACTAGATTAATGGTACGACGAATCGCGCTAGAATGAACTTTGAGCAATCGGCCGACCGGCGCTGTGTCACGTGAAGTCTAATCGATGTCGCTTACTAGGTACTCGTAAATGAAACCGAGACAACTTAGTGAAGGTTTGTTTCTAGGTGTCGTTTTGTGTAATAACAGAATGATACGACCAATCGGGCTAGAACAAACTTTGAGCGATCGGCCACTAAGCTTAACGGAATCATTGCGAAGTTCTGGTGGTGTGCATTGAGGTGACACCACGTTTGACTTAGCTGCCAACTGAAAGTTCCATTTCTAGGTGCCATTTTTTGGGAAAATTTGGATGAACATGATGAGTTTATCCAAACAGAGTACTAGATTAATGGTACGACGAATCGCGCTAGAATGAACTTTGAGCAATCGGCCGACCGGCGCTGTGTCACGTGAAGTCTAATCGATGTCGCTTACTAGGTACTCGTAAATGAAACCGAGACAACTTAGTGAAGGTTTGTTTCTAGGTGTCGTTTTGTGTAATAACAGAATGATACGACCAATCGGGCTAGAACAAACTTTGAGCGATCGGCCACTAAGCTTAACGGAATCATTGCGAAGTTCTGGTGGTGTGCA
The DNA here is from genome assembly GCA_948107665.1 of Lomographa bimaculata. Classification (NCBI taxonomy): domain Eukaryota; kingdom Metazoa; phylum Arthropoda; class Insecta; order Lepidoptera; family Geometridae; genus Lomographa; species Lomographa bimaculata. The sequence goes on along the minus strand of OX403604.1, from coordinate 5,251,492 downwards.
TTGAGGTGACACCACGTTTGACTTAGCTGCCAACTGAAAATTCCATTTCTAGGTGCCATTTTTTTGGGAAAATTTGGATGAACATGATGAGTTTATCCAAACAGAGTACTAGATTAATGGTACGACGAATCGCGCTAGAATGAACTTTGAGCAATCGGCCGACCGGCGCTGTGTCACGTGAAGTCTAATCGATGTCGCTTAGTAGGTACTCGTAAATGAAAGCGAGACAACTTAGTGAAGGTTTGTTTCTAGGTGTCGTTTTGTGTAATAACAGAATGATACGACCAATCGGGCTAGAACAAACTTTGAGCGATCGGCCACTAAGCTTAACGGAATCATTGCGAAGTTCTGGTGGTGTGCAATGTGTGTTTAATTACCGGAATATACAATGATGATTCACCATGACTGTAATTGAATTGGTAAGTTCAAACGTGCTAGTTGACAATCGTAATATACTTTTTGTGTGATCGTGAGTAGAATAACCGAACGGGTATGATCGAACGTAAGATTGGAAATTCTAAAATATTTTTTCAACATGAGCGATTGGCAAAAATCAAAAATGTTATTGGGCATTCTAATTCACTTTTTTCGAGAAAAAACGCGAGTGAACGAGCGTTTAAGAAAAAAGTGAATTAGAATGCCCAATAACCACCTACTCACATTTTTGTATGTATTATATTAATAGGATTATTTTTTTCCACGTATAATTAATATACAGTGTGGGCGATCATATTATCAATACATCTATACTATAGATTTTGTATTTATTAGGGTACGGTTTGATTTTGGGAAATACATAATCTTAGTTTATTGCTACGAATAACTAATTATAATTAATGCCTGACCTGAGACTGCCTCGGATGCCTGTCAGGCATTATTTTATAAAAACGCGTTCACACTTACAGCCCACACATCTCATCTGAAGCGATGATGCGGCCTAAGATTTAGCTTACTCATCTAGAACTAGAAGATACCAATTCAAAACTTATTATTGATTGATTATTCCGTTCGGGGAACAAAGATTCTGCATATTTGTTCCCCGATCAATGCCCTTTGGATAAAAACCGTAGCCAAACGATTCCAACGAACTGTGTGTAAATTAACCATATGGACTACGTTTGTGTATGATGTCTAGTTGTTAAATTGTTAGTTTGCCTAGTAAAATAGACGTAGGGGAATTATCTCAAGTACCCTTAATAATGTTTAGACGACAAAACACTGATAGTCTAGCGACATTATGTCGACCACCGACTAGCTTAATATCGCCAATGACAATAATAATTTTGCTTCGTCAGCCGATTGATTACAAGCTGAAACTTAGCGGATCCATCCCAGCCAAACACTACAGGACTTGAGATTGATATAAATTAAGAAGCTGCTCCGACGTAAAGTGCTGCCTGAACTTAGCGAGGATACCCAGTTTCTTAGCGGCCAGTTGAGCTGTGGCTAGGGTGTAAGATTGATAATTCGCCGTTGTTACGCCACGGTCGAAACGTCAGTACCCCAGCAATAATTGTCATTAAATCGGATGACAATTATTGCTGGAGTACTGACGTTTGAATCGATATTCAAGTGGGTGGTATATGAAAGAAGGTATGCAGGGAGTGGATAGTTGCCTCAGGACTGACCTTGCTAAACAGAGGGTCGGTCCACACGTGTGTGCGTTGGAACGGGGGGTCCGTGGTGGACGTATCGTTCGCCACCCCGTCTATTGCAGCACGTGTCCGGGCCTGGAATGTCTTGTCGGAGGTGGAGACTCTATCGGACCACAAATATATAAGGTTCGAGGTCTGCGCCTCCGACAGCCGCAGTGAGTTCCAGAGCGAGGTTCGGGCAGATTTCCCGCGCTGGACGGTAAGTCGCCTCGATGTCGAACTGGCAAAAGAGGCGGCAATCGTCCAGTCGTGGATTGCTGCCTCCACGCACCAGGATGTGGACGTCGAGGCGAGCCGTTTTCGTGTAGCGATGACGGCCGTCTGTGACACGGCTATGCCAAGGTCTCGACGCCGTCTCGAACACCACTCGGTGTACTGGTGGAGCTCGGAGATTGCAGATCTCCGGGCTGTCTGCTCCGGGGCTCGGCGGCCCTACACCCGCTGCAGGAAGCGGCGTCGGGGCCGGACCGACGAGCAGATGTCGGCCGAGGAGATGGCTGTTGAGCTTCAGCTTTATGGCGTATATCGCGAAGCCAAGCGGGAGCTGCAGCAGGCCATCGGCCGGGCCAAGTCTCAAGCCTGGGACGAAGCCCTGGAGGGGCTAGACAGGGACCCTTGGGGGCGACCGTACAGGGCAGTCCGGAAAAAGTTCCGAGGCCAGACTGCCCCCATCGCGGAGTCCCTAGAGCCAGACCTTCTAGGTAGGGTGCTGGAAGGGCTGTTCCCCGTGAGCAGCCCTGACCACGTGCCCCCGATAATGGCGCCTGTCTCCCTGGAGGAGCTAGAGCCGACCTCTATCCCGCCTCTGTCAGAGGTGGAGATAGAGACTGCAATCGGCCGCCTGCGGGGAAAAAGAACGGCACCGGGCCCAGATGGCATTCCAGGGCGGGTCCTACAGATCGCCCTGGGGGAGATGGGTGAGTGGCTTCGGGAACTGTTCGACGCATGCCTCACGTCAGGACGGTTCCCGAAGTTGTGGAAAGACGGCCGACTGTGCCTGTTACGGAAGGAGGGTCGACCTGTTGACTCGCCTTCCGGATACAGGCCTATAGTGTTGCTGGATGACACGGGTAAGCTGCTGGAGAGGGTAGTGGCTTCCCGTGTCATCCAGCACCTAGAGGGTACTGGGCCTGGATTGTCCGAGGCCCAGTACGGATTCAGAGCGGGGCGCTCTACAATAGACGCCCTGCTCTGGCTCAAGGGGTGGACGCAGGACGCGGTCAGGGAGGGGGACAAGGCGTTGGCTGTTTCGCTTGATATAGCCAACGCCTTCAACAGCCTCCCGCATGGAACAATACTGGAGGCGCTCCACTATCATGGAGTGCCTCTGTATCTGCGGAGGCTGTTGGCTGACTACCTCCAGGATCGCGAGATCCTTGTGGTAGGACGGGACGGTATGAGGCGCCGTCGTGTCGCCTGCGGGGTCCCACAGGGGTCGGTGCTGGGTCCGCTCCTGTGGAACATAGGCTACGACTGGGTGCTTCGTGGCACGCTCCCCGCAAACATGCGGGTCGCGTGCTACGCGGATGACACCCTAGTCGTAGCCAGAGGGAGGGACCTAAGGGAGGTAGTGCGGTTGTCCACGGTGGGCACAAATCTTGTGGTTGGCCGCATACGCTCCCTGGGTCTGGAGGTCGCTCTTTCCAAGACCGAGGCCCTATTGTTCCATGGGCCTCGGGGGGGACCCCCTCCAGGAACGCGGATGGAGCTGGACGGGGTCCTGATTCCGGTTGGGACCCAGATGAAATATCTGGGTCTCATCCTGGACGGAAGGTGGGCTTTCGGGGTCCACTTCACCCAGCTGGCCCCGAGAGTTGTGGGGGCTGCGGCTGCCTTAGGGAGACTGCTGCCCAACGTGGGCGGCCCGGGTGCGGTCTGCCGTCGGCTTTACTCCGGAGTGATCCGGAGTATGGCCCTGTACGGGGCACCGGTCTGGGTGGACGCCCTCAACCGCGGGAACAAGACCCTGCTGCGTCGTCCGCAGCGGGTCATCGCGACGAGGGCGATACGCGGCTACCGGACGGTCTCTTGGACGGCGGGATGCGTGCTTGCGGGTGACCCCCCCTGGGAGCTCCAAGCGGAGATTCTCGCCGAAGTATACCACTTCGTGGCGGCGAGGAGATCCCGCGGAGACCCCCCAGCGTGGGAAGAGGTCACCCGCATGCGGCGAATGGCGCGGGCTGCCCTGTTGCGGCGGTGGACGGAGGACCTGGCTCCACCGGTACCTGGGCAGTGGACGGTGGAGGCCATCCGCCCGGTCCTTCGGAGGTGGGTGAGGCGGCGGTATGGGTCGCTGACTTTCCGATTGGTGCAGGTGCTTTCCGGACACGGATGTTTCGGAAAGTACCTGCACCAAATCGCGAGACGGGAGCCGACTCCGGCCTGCCACGAATGTGGAGCGCCGGAGGACACGGCGCTCCACACGCTGGAGGTGTGTGCCGCTTGGGGCCCACAGCGGCGCACGCTCTCAGCGCTGATAGGCGGAGATCTCTCCCTGCCGAGCGTGGTAAACGCCATGCTCGGCAGCGAGAGATCGTGGCAGGCGGTGGTCTCCTTCTGCGAAGCGGTAATGAAGCAGAAGGAGGCCGCGGAGCGGGCCAGAGAGGCCGATCCTCGATCTGACCCGCTCCGGCGCAGACGGACGGGGGGAAGGAGGAGGCAATTCGCACGCCTCCTCTCTCCTCCTCTGTAGTGGGGTCACTGGTGGAGAGTCAGGGCATCTCTCCACTGACTTGCACGGCCCCACACGTCTGAGGGGTGGCCTTGGTGAGCAAGGTCACCCCTCCATGGGCGCAGTGGCCCGGAGAAGTTTGCATCCGGGCCTACCGCCGGGGCAAGATAGTGACTGCTAGCGCGACCCTATCTTGCCCCACCTCGGCGAGGGACTGCTCACGGGGGGGTTTTTAGTGGGTTCAAGCCCCACATACCCCTTTCCTTCATCCCTGGGAAGGAAAGGAAATGCCAGGCATTTTCCCCCCCACAAAAAAAAAAAAAAAAAAAAAAAAAAAAAAAGCTCAAATTACTGGCATGTAATTTGCTACAAGATAGCCAAAGACCTTGAGCCTTAGAGACTGGACGTAATTGAGATATACCAATAAGCAGTCAGCACGATTACGTTTTTTACAGGTACAGGCTGCATGTAGGCATTACTTCAGGTTATCGCCACTTTAGAAAGGCGAAAAAGGCGTAAGTATCAGCCTAGCACACATGTCCTCAGAACTATGGAACTACGGGCAACTGGCCTTGCTCAGTACCTTAACAGTAAATTGCATAGCGCTTATTAAACTTTGATTTGTCAAATGCGAATTTCCGCCGTGAAAATCTCGCAGACAGATTGAATTAGAAGGTTACAGTGCTAACAGCGTCTAGACGAGGAAATTACGCCAAGAGTGAGACCAATAAGTTTGCTGTCTCTTTTACGCAGTGTGAGCCGATGACCCACCAGGCTTTAACAGAGGATGCAGTGAGGGATGGCACAAGTTCGCTTCAACTTATTTAACTAGTCCTAAGACCCTCAGAATGTTATATTTTCTACGTTCGTCCGTAGTCGACTAACATTAGACTATAGTATTTAGTTGGTTGATTCCTTCAAAAATCGTCAAAATTAGACATAGCAGAAAAAACCACAAACTAATTTTAATTTGTAAAGAACCATAGAAAATACTTTTATTTCACGGAGAGCTGGCTTATTTTGTTCCTTTTTGTATTTCGAAAACATTTCACAGAAGCCGTATCCTAGCAACGGGATTTTGCTCTCAAAGTTCTAGTGAAAGGGGAGTAGAGTGGGTGGGCCACCCTGCGCAACAGTTTACCTCCACAGTATAACAAAATGAAATTCTCTGTACCGTATGCAATATTCATAGGGAGTAAACAACCAGTATGGACATAAAAACAGGTCGCAAATTAAAATAAATCGCGTTTCTGGTCCTTTATGAATTAATTAGCCATGCTTAATTGAGCATTCCACATTATGCGAGAAAAACTATTTATGGTTGTTATGCCTCCAGTTCGCAGTTCCAGCCTCGATTTGCCTCTGTTTATCATCCGCACAGTGGAATTTGGAACTCATTGCCTGCGTCTTTGTTCCCCAAACAGTACAATCTGGGTGTCTTCATGTCTAGAGTGAATCTTGTAGGGAGCATATTACATTTCCGGCCGCATCTTCACTTTCCATCAGGTGAGATAGTGGTCAAAATGCTTGCCTATCCGGAATTGTAAAAAAATATGGTGAACAAACTATCGACGATCGATATACGAGAGTAAAGTATGATAGTACCGCATTGCATGTTCTGAGAATGGGGCTGATGTTGATAGGATTAATAATTAAACGCAAGCAAAGCTTAAAAAACCGACTTCACCGCTTTATCTTCGGAACTTTGATCAGATTAGATGTACTACACAGGCATTATTGACGATATTTCAAGAACGACTGATCAGATCTTGATTAAATTTCAATGGGACCACATGAAAAACACCAACCAGCTTTTAAATAAAAAAATCATCAAAATTGGTTCACAGCTAAAGAAGTTATTAGCATAGTAGAAATATTTATAAGTAAGTTGTCTTCATAGAGTGGTACCAAACGCGGCTTATATGTGTGCACGGCCGTACGCACGTGCCTCAGCACGCACACTATGATAACAAACAGACCGGCGCGGCGAAGCCAACACGAGCCGGGGCCGACCCCGCGCTCGTCGACGAAATTATTTATTAGAATGAGGATATATTTTACTTTAACTTCGAATAATAAATCATTTAAAACTTGCCGTAACCGGAGGAAATATTTTTCAGTATCAAATTTGTTACTTAAAAATAAACATTATTGTCAATACATTAACTATAATGCCTTAGTCTTCATGTACACGTCGCAGAAAAACGACGAAACTGTGATTCGATTTCGTGAATTCGCTACATTCAGAATAGTGGACTATTTTGTGAAATTACGTACTACTGATGTTAGATTTTAGTAAGACGTAATACTAGTGCCAGGGCGAAGTCATATATACCTAGTTAAAGTGTAACCTACTTTACGTGTTTATTCAATTTATGTAGCTTTTTAAAGTGAAAACTTCTATAGGAGCGTTGAGCACTTTTTGGGTGAACAAAAATCGGGGATCAACTTATAATGGTTATATATGTATACTGTGTATATATACATTATATATAGTTTTCACTTCTATCGGCAGTCCTCAAAGACTGCCCCGCAAATTTTTTTTGTAATATAAGTAAAACATTGATCTTTTACCAGGTCGTAGACAAGTACATGCTGCGAACATTGATTTATTGAAGCCTACTTACTTATATATACCAAGTACTACCGAAATTTCTTTTCACATATGCAAAATAATATTTTTTTTCAAGATTTTGTTTTGACTCTGTCGGCGTGGCTAATATGTATATTCAACCAAATTACAGTTTCCATGCAAATGAAATCGTATCTATTTTATCACCACATTTAATACTATTTTATTGTACCTGACTTGTTGGTTTGTTAAAATGTACATTTTACATATAGGTACCTTTAAAAGTCGGAGATAGTGACAACCCTGCGTATTCGGTAGAGTAGGCATTTGAATCTCCTACGAGCCTCGAGTTATCTTACTGATATATTTCTACTATGTTATTAGGTAACTTTTGAAGTCGGTCAAAAACGAGAACATCGTCAATGTAGTCCACAGAATACGCATTATTGACGATATTTCAAGAACTACTGATCAGATCTTAATCAAATTTAAATGGGCCTAATTGGAAAGTAACATCTTTCAAACCAAAAAAAAACATTTTCGAAATCAGTTCACGTGGAAAGAGAGGTAATTTCAAATAGAAGTGTCAATTTGTTCGATACTTTAACTTTCTTTTTTTTTACTGAATGGATCTCGATACTTATCTTGAAGAAAGTGTAGAATATATTTTTTTATTTATATACTAAACTTTACACTTTATGTAAGCTATACTTTATAGCCTCTGACAACTTTCTGACTTTGAAACCAAGTGAAAAGTGGTTAAATACAAGGTAATAATGCATTACAGGTATACTTATTTGAATCGCAATAAATTCCTCCGTCCCTACTGTTTATGATCTTCGGTCCACCTTCAGCCTCCTTCCAATGAAATTTCCACGCTGATCGTATTACAGGCGACGGTGGGCCAGACTAGGGAGGCATCACCATGACAGCAGGTCAAAGGGCGAATCAAAGAGTATGAGGCAAGGGCCGCGAACATTTCCCCTCGTAATCCTCCCCAACACCCCCTGACGTTGTGTTCAAATACCGAGTTACCTAGCAACACATCCCCTACATGTCTGGATGGGGCTGATAGATCTATTTATGTACTGGATGTATACTGTCTGCTTTCATCAACAGCTCTGCTTTGTGGTATGGTTCAAACTATAATATTTCTTTGGTGGAATTTGTAAGTCTGGAGTTCTTTGTTAAAGATGCAGAAGATATGTTTACTACTAGAACATGTAGCTATAAGGGTCAGCAATATTTATATATTAAAGATTCTTAAGAATTACATACACATATTTAGGATTTACGATTTCACTTACGGTTAGTTTCTCACATTGTTGCGAGACTAGTTTCGGAACAGTCGGTGCTCCTTCTTTATTCGTTTACGTTCTTAGACAGTCTCGGTGTGTACAGCAGGCCTACCATGAACTTTTTAAGCCTGCTAAGTTCCGGGCAGTTCATTTATTGGATCGATATTTGTCCTGCTAAAATTTGTACTTACCACGAACATACAATTGCTGAGCTGTTTTGACCTGCTTCGGGTATCACAGAGTAATTTATCTAATGTAATACATTTTTAGCAGGACAAATATCGATCCAATAAATTAACTGCCCGGAATTTGGCAGGCCTTAAAAAGTTCATAATAATTAAACACTTATGAATTGTTTTCATGCTAAATTAAGCAGAATTTAACACCGTCTATGACATTTCATGGTTAACTATGGCTATTTCGGTACATTACATAGTAGTCAGTTTAGTTTAGTAAGTATGAGAGAATGAATATATTTATACTAAAAAAAAAGAACAAAAATACGTTAAACATTTCATTTTGACCGGATTCTCATGAGCATTGACGAACCCGGTCAACTTTGGAGCGCTGTAACAGCGTTTTAAATAAATGAAATTAAAAAAAAATATAGGGAAATATTTTCCTCAAAAGATTATCTACAAGATTGGTCTGGGGTAATGTTTTTGTAAAATGTATAAAAAAATAGTTATAGAGCAAATAATAATATTTTCATAAAATTTTTCTCTCTTTTTTGCTTATAACTTCTTTAATTTTTAATTTAGGGCAAAAAGTTATATAAACATATTTATAGGCAAAACAATTTGCTACAAATTATGCCTTAACAAATTTTTTGTAAGACGCATCGTTTCCGAGATATCGCGAAAAAAGCGTTTTCACCCCTTTTTCCAAGATGGCGGCCGGGGGACAAGGGTGGCGACCCCACAAACTTGAGGTTAAGCTTCTATTGACCGCCCAAACATATCCCAAAAATAAAATTGCGTCCTCTAAAAAATGCAAAGCTAATGTAACATTTCAATGGACTATTTTTTATTAAAATACGCATGATGTAACTTGCGCCATACCCCATCAGACTTCCATTATATCAGCGCCAATGCATCAATCTCAATCCAATTTGACTGACCAGTAGGTGTAATCGGCTATGTCGTGTAAAATTTATGGGTTCTAAGTCATAAGCGAAAATTGAAGTTTGAGAAATATTTAAAACTAATAATGAGTTATATGGTCTGATTACCCAATTTCTGGCTTTCAGATTTTGACAAGCAAATATCAAGTTTAATAATGGCATTTTATGCACAATACACTACAATTGCGAGTATACGTTATAAGAGTGAAAACCTATCATTTATTTCTATAAAATAGATGACACGATACTTACATTTTCTTAGAAATATTAACTTATTCACACAGGGCCTTACCTAACCACCCTAGAGGGGCATGATTACCATGTTGGGTTATACTACGCAATAGAGTTCATGAAAGTTTTATGACCCAAGCAACAGTTGGCACTGGAATGCAACAGTTGGTTCAAGTTCTGGGTGATATTGCGGTAGAATAAATAGTGTTCATTTGATGGTAGCTTCAACAGCAGTTTGGCGACTCCATTTGTGATTTTTGTGATGCTTTGATGTAATTGCTTGCTTGCTTGTCGTATTGGACTAGGGGCAGAACTGGTGTTTGGATTTTATAAACCGCCTAAGAACTCTGACTGGAGATTATTGTCACGACAAAATCGGACGTACTCCAGTTATTTATATAATTATAAAGACTTTAGTGATAGAAACACAAGCTTAGAACTCACACATATTCTAATTCTGTAAAGATTATGAGAAAAAAAAATTTTAATCATTCGAAAATTTGCCGATATTTTTTTCAAATTTTATTTAAAAAAATGACCTCTCCTAATTTTGTTGAACTAATGATATGGATTAATAAAACTACTAACAACACAGAATTTAAAAACGTTTGAGTTTTATACGCATGTATAAATGAAGATATTATATTTTTTATGTGTTTCTTCATTATTTTTTTCTCTGATATTCCATGGAAAGCGGGTTTTTATTTGATTGGAAAATATTGCTTAGGTATAGGTATACCTACTCGCCCTATTTTTTTAAGTCCGCATGTCGTGGAACATCAGTAATATTACGATTTTAATTTTTTTGCTAGGGTTGACACTAACTGATTTAATTATATAAAAAACTGGAGCACGTCCGATTTTCAGGTCTCATAAAACACTGTGCGACAGCTTAACCTGGTAGGTAGCAAGCTGAAAATCGGTTAAAAGACCCTACTAAAACTTCACCCATACTGGTCGTTGCTTAACCTTGTCCAACGTCTAATCTTTTTCTAGCAATGACTTTTTCTGTGCTTCTAGTTCGCCTTCGGACAAAGAAGATGTGAGTTGAACCCGTTTATGTTTTTACCCTGTTCCAAAATATAGTCTTAGTACCACCGTAGAAAAATATGTCGCGAAAATCAATAAAAGTATGTTTATTACACCAGTTTTCCTTCAGACCCAGTCATTCAAGGCCTAGCTTATTTACCATTATAGAACACATCATCATTTACCAGGTGAGTAATCTAACGAATTTCAAAAAGGTTTAAATGTCTTGGACCAAACGCTATTTGCATACATCCCCAGTAGTTACATTCGCCGACAAACAAAATTACATGGCAGCCTTTGGACCGTGTGTCGGGGAGTGGAATTGACAGTGCACTACTATATCATATTTGACGTACAGTCAGCAGAAAAGTGTATCTATGCAATTTATTTTTTAATTAAGCTGTTCAATCATCATCGTTAGCAGCATTTCACGTTTCCACAGCTGGGATTCGAAACATGTGTCATCCAGATGGAAGACACTTTTTTTGTGATTCTTGAACTTGCCGGTTTTCTCATGATGATTTCCTTCACCGTAATTAGAAGCAAGTGTAATTTCCCACACATATATAGCTTAGGAAAGTTATTGGTATGGGCTGTGCGGAATTCGAACCAGGGTGCGACTTGAAGCCCTCTGTCTAAATACGGATAATGCTAGTATTATCCTATATAAGGTAATCTAATATCTTTAAACGAGCAATTTTTTTATATATATATGTGTGTGTGTGTAATCAGGATCTCGGAAACGGCTCCAACGATTTTCATGAAAGTTACAGATTAGGGGTTTTTCGGCCCAAGGAATCGATTTATCAACGTTCCAGGTCCGAGAAATGCTCGATTCCCAAACTGAATTTGAAAAACCGGGTTTAAGAAACTATCAGCGCCATCTATTACGCCATGACCGAAGTAAAAAGCTGTTTCTACTCGACACTAGATGGAGCTTTCTGAGGCTACAAATTCAAACACATTCTACCAAAAACAAAAATCCGAGCGAAGCTCGGTCATCCGGATATTATTTATTAAGCCCCCTAACAAAAAATAAGAAGCTACGTCACTACACAGACTAGATCATTTTATAAATTTGAAACAATTCATGTTTGGTGTTGTTCGCATACGGTTCTTTTTTACAAAATAAATGTTAGACTTCGACTAAACATAATGTTATCTGTAATTGGGATAACATTAATAAGAGAGGAGGAAATGTAGAGAAGACAGCTAATAGAAGAGAATGGAAAAAGAACACACATCGTGCCGACCTCACATGTAGTGGAATGAGGGTAGCGAGATGATAATGATAATTGGGATGTACAATAATAAAAAACCTTACGTAAAGTATGTTGAAGATAGGAGAATATATAAAAAATGTTTTAAATACGCAAGTCTTACTACTTTACTACTTTAAGAGCCTGGTGCACGCAAACGGCAAAATAAAACAGAATAGTTTTCGAAAAAGGCTTCCTCTTATATAAATGCAAAGAATTACGTGTCGCCTCTCGATAACAAATACAACTACGTTAAATAAATGTCTACGATATCAGCATTCGAATAAAATTTATGGATTTCTAAGTAGTTTATTCTTGCATGGATTTGTTTTGGAACTAAAGTTATGAGAGAAAACAGGTTTTTGACACGAAATGTGTACCTTAAGATCACTTATGATTATTTTTTAAACAAAATATGTAATCGTAAAACCATTTTTAGGCAATATTTCGTGCTGGTAGTCAAGACGTTAGCCAAGACCTAATGTGAATCTCGTTGCGAAGGTTCGCCACTGGATTAATGTAATAACATTAGATATTACAGCGAAACAAACGTTCTACCATAGAAAAAGGCTAAGGTATGATTCCGAACTATGCTGTACTGGTCCCCATATATTCTCTATAGGTTTATATGGAGATTACATTCCGAGCTACGCAGCAATACAGCGGCAGCACTGCTGCGCGGCAATGCCGCCCCGTTGCCGCGACAGACCAGTAGTGGCAACATAAAGATGAATTTTGACCACGAATAGCGCTACACTGCCGACTCGCTCGGAATCAGCGCGGCAGGCAGCTCTGCTGCACAACGCTACAGTGGCAGCATTGCTGCGTGCAACCGAGATCGGAAAACTTTAAGGATGCAAATGGTAACAGGCCTTGCTAACTAAATGGTAGACTTAGATACAAGTTTAGGGGCTGTGATGAAAATCTCATATTTTTAATTTAGTGAAAAACTTTTGAGGTTAAACCTCTTTTTTTTACCGATTCACAAAAAGGGTACTCAAGTACTTTTTATTTTTTTTAAATGTTTGTTACCTCATGTAGTCAGTTTTTTAAGCTTTGCTTGCGTTTAATTGTTTTATGCAGAATAGGCAAGCATTTAACCACTATCTCAACTGATGGAAAGTGATGATGCGGCCAAAGATGAGACATGCTTTCCCAGAAGATACCTAAAAAGTAACCTCAAAAGTTTTTCTCTAAATTAATCTCAGTTTTTTCGACTAGTTTATATCTTAGCGAAATCTCTGACAGACTAGCGGTCTATATCATCCATTAGCAATCTATGATGAAGTAGGAAACACGGTAGGCCTAGAATGTCATCATGAAGTTTGGTGTCGAAGCATCGATTATTATGATTTCAACGGCAGAATGTTCTACTAGAGGCAGGAGGAGTACTACAGAATTTCGGTACAGAGTAGCAAGGCCTTGGATTTCATCAGGATGTTACTTTTACCGAAAGCTCAAGCCTATGGAAAACGAAATGGCGAAAGGAGTGTTCGCCGAATTCTATCGGCTCGGAAGGCTTTCTAGGACAAGGGTTTATCTAGGCTCAAAAAAATATGAAGTAAAATAAAAATTTAACGCGTTTACGCTCTCAGCCCCACATTAAGTTCGATGACTTATGTCGTGGGTGCCGGAAATACATCACAATCAATAAAAAATATTTCAAAATATTTTTTTTTATAGAATAAAAAAATATACATAAATCTATAGTGGGCGAAGCACAGCTCGTTTCTAACAACTAACTCAATCCCAAAGGACCGCATGGTTACTAAGTAAAATGATAAGATTTTAAACGAAATTATTGCTATGGCGGCACAGCTCAGACCCCGGGCAATATTGATTGAATTTCGCAGCAGCTCTATATCTAGACTGTACCAGGCTACCAGGAATGGGTGGTGGGTAAAGGGGGTATATGCTATATAAAGGGCGGTGCAAGTGGGGGTCCTCCCATCCCCTTTCCCCCCTTTGCATACCGGGAATCGCAGCCATATTATACAGCGCTAAAAGCAAACCTATTAGCTGTTTCAGGAAACTACACAGTTCTGAAGCTTTGACGATTTTCACGGAATAAAGTGTTTGTCCAGAATATTCGTAAATAATAACGAATATTCTCTGTCTATGGAAAATAATAAATGTTTCGAGAAACGTGAAATTCCAGCGAATATCTTTATTGGCAACTCACCTGCCTGTAGGTAAGTGATATTTTATAGAGTCTATATCCTATATATATTATAATTTCACAATTTTAATTAAAATATCTTTAATAATAACAAATGCTTGCTTGCTTGTCGTATAGACTAGTCGGCAATCCTAGTGTCAGGATAATTCAGGTCGCCTGAAGGCATTCGACATGGTGTAACGACTGTTGTCTTACGACTACAACCGGGACCGGTAGCATAAATAATAAATACATTCTTAGAGTAAACTTGTTGAAGTAGCAATAATCCGAAGTTTGAACATTGACAGCTAAGTGCTCGACGGACGCGCCAAATTTTCAACAGCAAGTGTAGCCAAAAAACGTCATAGACTCTATAACCAGATGCACGACTGCAACAATCGCGCTCTTGAGTGTAAGTTTACGATCATTGGAAGCGTTCCAAAGGCTCTACTAGTTTAAATTTTATTGCCCACATAAAAAATCAAGCAAAGTTTAAAAAAATCGACTTCACCGCTTTATCTTCGGAACTTTGATCAGATTTAATGTATTAAACACGCATTATTGACGAAAACTCAAGAACAAGTGATCAGATCTTGATCAAATTTAAATAGGACCACAGGAAAAGCACCAGCTTTAAAATAAAAATATAATCATCAAAATCGGCTCACAATGAAAGAAGGTACGAATTAAAACACAAAAAAAAAATCCGTCGAATTAAAAACCTCCTTACTTTGAAGTCGGTTGAAAATAATTAATAATAAAAAAAACTTTTTCTTAACTTCATTATTCAGTACGTTTTTGGTATAGGTGATCCAATGTTTGCCACCATCAACAATAATATCTTCAACAGGTGGCAAAATCAAGAGTAGTAACTTTTTTTGCATACTCATAATATGAAATTTACGACTTTATATATTAAATAGCTGACCCGCCCGGCGTCCCCCGGGTAAACAAACGCTTTCAGACTCACAGCCCCACACTAAAAGTACTATGAATTGTGTCGTGGGGTCGCTAACATTAACACAACACACACAGCATTCACGTCATACCCAGAACCAGAAACACAAACTTCCCGTGGTGAAAAAGCTTGTGTTCCCACCGACAATAGAACCCGCTGCTTTGAAGTCGAACGCGCACCCATCTACGCCAGTGGATAGTTCAAAGATGACCCGCCCGGCGTCACCCTATTAAAAATATACACATAAACACTTCCACAGCACAGCCCCGCACTAAGTTCAATGACTTGTATCGTGGGGCCGTAAACATCCAAGATTATCACAACATTCTCAAAACCAGGAACACAAATTTCCCGAGGGGAGAAATCTTCTAGGTAAATTACGAACGAGAATCGAACCCGCTGCTTTGAATGCGAACACGCACCTATCTACGCCAGCGAGCAATTTAGAGTTAAAAATGACCCGCACGTCGCGTCGCGTCGGTCGGGTAGAAAATATTAAAAACATACCCATAAACGCTTTCACTTTCAAAGCCCCACACTAAGTTCAATGACTTGTATCGTGGGGCCGTAAACATCCAAAATTCACACAACATTCACAACACACTCAAATCCAGAAACACAATTTCCCTGTGTTCTCACCAGGAATCAAACCAAGTGCTTTAAAGGCAAATGCCCACCTAGCTACGCCAGCGGGCAGTTCAAAGTTCAATGAAAAGTAATAACCAGCTAAATAAAAAAAATTCAGACGATTTTTTATCTCCTTCTTATGTAAGTCGGTTGAAAACGTAGAACTGTTACTCATTCTGTGACCCACCGTTTTCACCCTCAAATAAATTTAACAAGTTCACCTAGACTATAGGTCCAAATTTTATGCAGTAATATGTCAACATGGGCTGATATTTTTTTGTCTTCTGAATCCCCATTATGACTCCCGATTAAGCAGAAATATTTTTATTTCGCGATTCGATAGAACCATCCAAGACAATTATCTCTAGTTAGAACCACATCTTTCTTAGAACACTCACTGCGCCGCAAATTTATATTTTTTTTATGTTCCTTAGCTAAGTTCTTAAATTCACTGCATCAGTAATATATATAAACATTTTAATATGGGGGGTTTTGCCGCGAAAGTG
Source organism: Lomographa bimaculata (assembly GCA_948107665.1). Lineage (NCBI taxonomy): Eukaryota > Metazoa > Arthropoda > Insecta > Lepidoptera > Geometridae > Lomographa > Lomographa bimaculata. The sequence continues at coordinate 5,235,405 of OX403604.1, read as the reverse complement.
AAAAAATGGCGTTGTTGATTTTATATTATTTTCTAAAACCTGTGATTCTTCGAGTGTCAATTTGTAATAATGGTGGATTATTCGTCGCTTTCTAAGCAGGAGTACCGGGTTCGATTCCCGGAGGGAACACAAGTGTTCTCCAAGGAAAATAGGTGTTTATGGTTCTGGTCGTGACTGGTGTGGGGCTGTGAGTGTAAAAGCGTTAATGCTATGTTATGTTATTAATGGGTCTCCGAATGTTAGTCACTATATTCCGCATTAGAATTTATTTGACTTGCTTTTTTGCAGTCGGGGTTTTGTTTTTTTTTTTTAATAGCATCGTCTTTATCCATAATACTCTAGTCACTCACAAGAGCGAGCTGCATCTTTAACAATTAAATACCCGGACCGAATACGCTTTTTTAAGTCAACTTTGTGCTACTCTTACAGAAACTGCACTAGGTCCATAAAAGTCACAAATTGTTTTCGCGGAGGGAATAAAAGCCTAATTTTTGAAAGACATTTTATTGGGTTAGAACAATTTACTAAGAATATAAATATATGTTTATGAATTTCGATAAAAAAATATTAGACGCCATTAAATGTACGTCAGCTTTCTAAAACAGTAATTAGTTCATATAAAATTTCAGATTTAAGGCAATATTTATGAATTCGCGAAACACGGGTACGCCACTTGGTCAAGGAACCTTCGTTGGGTCAGTCAGACACGCATTTGTCTAGTTTTTAATGCTGTAAACTTGTAACACGCCATCTAGCGTAAGACTTGTACATTATATCACAGAGAACCTTTTGCGAACCAAAAAATATGACAGAGGGAATAAATTAATAGAACCACTCTAAATTTTGACAGTACAACGCCATCTGGGGTAAAACTTGCTTACTTTTAATTACTAGAAACCCCTACACATGAACCCTAAAAACAGTTCTAGTCTTTGTGCCTAGATGGTGCTGTGTGATGTCGCTTGAGCAAGCCAGAATACCAACAACAGGAAACAGATGGCGACACCTGCTTCAAAGATTATTTCTGTATTCTTAACTCAGATCTTAATCATTAATCTCTGTTTCAAGACAGCGAGAAGTCAGTGATGGTGGGTGATTTTATCTCAACCTGTACTGGATAGAATTACCATACATATAAAATCGGTTCACCTAGATAAAAGTTCTGAGGTAACACGTAAAAAAAATGCAGTCTAATTGTGAACCGCATCCTTATTCCAAAGTTGGTTTAAAATTAAAATTGACCAAAATCACAAGTTTACAGGTATATATTAATACATTTCTTATACACTCAATGGGATGGAAGCTGATAACGTAAAAATTACTGCAGTTGCATAAAGATCAATTTAATACAACAAGAAACTGGTTTGTGTTCGATTAAGTCCAACCCTATGTACAATAATAATATGATGTGTGTCATGCCTGCATTCCTACAGTATAACAACCACAAATAGAAGGAATCAAGGTCATCATTAATCTGAATAATAATGAAACACAAGCAAAGCTTAAAAAAACCGACTTCACCGCTTTATCTTCGGAACTTTGATCAGATTAGATGTACTAAACACGCATTATTGAAGATATTTCAAGAACTCTGGTCATATCTTGATCAAATTTGAATTGGACCAATTGGAAAGTCACTTACAAACAAAAAAAAATCTAAATCAGTACATGTGGAACGAAGTTCTGAGGTAACACACATTAAAATAAAAGAAAATACAGTTGATTTGAGTACATCCTCCATTTTTGTGGAGTCGGTAGAAAACAAACCAAGGACCAACTGTATCACTGATATAAACTCTACTAATTGAACATTAGGTATTTATCAAATGCAGGTTCAAGCATTCTCTCTGAATATCAGCCAAGACTTCAGCAGCTATTTGGTTTTCTTAGAATTCAGAGTTTTCCAGAGTTATGCCATTGTAAATTTTCTTTTTTTTTTTCTTCTTATGCTATCTATCTGATCGCAAATATTGATTCTTTTTATTTTTATTGCATAGTTTTACTTTGTCTGTAAGCTATGTTTGAGTGTTGTCTTTGACTACTTTTGTATGATCTTAAAATACAGTTTCATGGATAGCTTTTATTATAATATATACTAATACTATAAAGAGATAAAGTGTGTTTAAAAATTGTATAATATTATTAAAATACAGTTATCACTTGCATCATTTGATCAATATCGTCAACCTATTTTTCGAATGGAATGAGTTTATACCGCGAGACTAAGAGTCTTCGTCACAATCTCGCGGCGTAAACTGCTCGAAATCTAGGTCAAAAATATCATTAAAAAGATGAGTAATAGCCATATTTTAATAATATTGTAATGTCTAATTCTCATGAAAACTTTAATAGTAAAATTAAGTTTGTAAAGCTTTTATTTATAATGCACAGGCAGCTCACTGAGCTGATACATGCATATCAGTGCACTTGTGCGCCTATGCCTATTACATTATTATGAGAGTGCATTTGATATGTTGTAAAATATGTTCAAGTATTAAATTTTTTGTTGTATGATGTTATTTGTCAAGGCACAAGATATATATCCCAAAGTTGGATGCCATAAGCCCAAATCGCCTTTACAATTAGATTGTCTATGAAAATGTTCCTTTCTACTGGCATCTTATAGTTCCTTCCCAGTAGGGTAGCAAGTATTGGGGCAACACATGATGATAATAATAAAAAAACGTCTGTGAAGTTAGCATCTCAAATGTTAGCATCTCACAAAGAAAATCAATATCAAGTGGCATCCAGCATAGTTCTACAGTTCTTGATAAGTTTTATCAATAGTTCCGTCGATTAAACCATTAATATCGTGTTTTTAAAAAATGAGATGCTAACTTCGCACACACATGATAGCATCTCATCACATTCCGAACACCTGACTACACAAGAGTCTACATTTGATGAGTTCTATGTTCCCAACAAGTTTTGACAATAGTTCTGGCGATAAAACTGATAAAATTGCGTTTTGGAAAAATGAGATGCTAAGTTCGCAAACAGATTGCAGCATCTCAACACAATCCGAAATCCTAACGCCACAAGAGTCTAAATCCGGTGAGTTCTATGCTCAAAATAATTTTCAACAATAGTTCTGGCGGATAATCAAATGAAATTGCGTTTTGAAAAAACTAAATGCTATCTACGCAAGAACAAAATGAAATCTAATCAAATTCCGAGAGTCAGACCAGAGCAATGGTTCTAGATGGAGACCAGCATCTCTTGCTATGAAATGACAAAGAGATATGGCTTCTGGAACTGTCACATATTTCTCCATCGAATTTAGCCTGCATCTCTTGCCATACAATACCATAGACTTTTTCCTATTCCTATATCGATTTTTTTTCCTTAAAAATCTCGTAATTAGTGAGATGCTAGCCTACTGTTGGGAGTTCCGGTTCAGAAAACGGTTCTAGATGATAACCAGCATCTGTTTCTACGAAATGCAAAAGAGTTCCGGCCTCCAAAACTTTTTCCTATTCCAATATCGATTTTTTCCTTATAAATCCCGAAAGTAGTGAGATGCCAGCGTACTGTTGAGAGTTCCGGTTCAGAAAACGGTTCCAGATGATAACCAGCATCTGTTTCTACGAAATGCAAAAGAGTTCCGGCCTCTAAGACTTTTACCTATTCCTATATCGATTTTTTTTCCTTATAAATCCCGAAAATAGTGAGATGCCAGCGTACTGTTGAGAGTTCCGGTTCAGAAAACGGTTCTAGATGATAACCAGCATCTGTTTCTACGAAATGCAAAAGAGTTCCGGCCTCCAAAACTTTTTCCTATTCCAATATCGATTTTTTTCCCTGAAAAATCTCGTAATTAGTGAGATGCCAGCCTACTGTTGAGAGTTCCGGTTCAAAAAACGGTTCTAGATGATAAACAGCATCTGTTTCTACGAAATGCCGAAGAGTTCCGGCCTCCAAGACTTTTTCCTATTCCTATATCGATTTTTTATCTTTAAAAATCTTGTAATTAGTGAGATGCCAGCCTACTGTTGAGAGTTCCGGTTCAGAAAACGGTTCTAGATGATAACCAGCATCTGTTTCTACGAAATGCAAAAGAGTTCCGGCCTCCAAAACTTTTTCCTATTCCAATATCGATTTTTTTTCCTTATAAATCCCGAAAGTAGTGAGATGCCAGCCTACTGTTGAGAGTTCCGGTTCAGAAAACGGTTCTAGATGATAACCAGCATCTGTTTCTACGAAATGCAAAAGAGTTCCGGCCTCCAAAACTTTTTCCTATTCCAATATCGATTTTTTTTCCTTATAAATCCCGAAAGTAGTGAGATGCCAGCCTACTGTTGAGAGTTCCGGTTCAGAAAACGGTTCTAGATGATAACCAGCATCTGTTTCTACGAAATGCAAAAGAGTTCCGGCCTCCAAAACTTTTTCCTATTCCAATATCGATTTTTTTCCCTGAAAAATCTCGTAATTAGTGAGATGCTAGCCTACTGTTGGGAGTTCTGGTTCAGAAAACGGTTCCAGATGATAACCAGCATCTGTTTCTACGAAATGCAAAAGAGTTCCGGCCTCTAAGACTTTTTCCTATTCCTATATCGTTTTTTTTTCCTTATAAATCCCGAAAGTAGTGAGATGCCAGCCTACTGTTGAGAGTTCCGGTTCAGAAAACGGTTCTAGATGATAACCAGCATCTGTTTCTACGTGTTGTTATTTCACACGATTAAACCGGTGCAATGCTATATCAAGAAATCGAACATAAAAGTAATCTTCAGTATTATCTGATAGCTGAATGTTATCGCTTTATAAGAAAAACATCCAACAGAAAAATATCAGAGAGTCCCAGAGACCAGAACTCTTTAGCATTTCGCAGGAACAGATGCTGGTTATCATCTAGAACCGTTTTCTGAACCGGAACTCTCAACAGTAGGCTGGCATCTCACTACTTTCGGGATTTATAAGGAAAAAAATCGATATTGGAATAGGAAAAAGTTTTGGAGGCCGGAACTCTTTTGCATTTCGTAGAAACAGATGCTGGTTATCATCTAGAACCGTTTTCTGAACCGGAACTCTCAACAGTAGGCTGGCATCTCACTAATTACAAGATTTTTATAGATAAAAAATCGATATAGGAATAGGAAAAAGTCTTGGAGGCCGGAACTCTTCGGCATTTCGTAGAAACAGATGCTGTTTATCATCTAGAACCGTTTTTTGAACCGGAACTCTCAACAGTAGGCTGGCATCTCACTAATTACGAGATTTTTCAGTGAAAAAAATCGATATTGGAATAGGAAAAAGTTTTGGAGGCCGGAACTCTTTTGCATTTCGTAGAAACAGATGCTGGTTATCATCTAGAACCGTTTTCTGAACCGGAACTCTCAACAGTAGGCTGGCATCTCACTACTTTCGGGATTTATAAGGAAAAAAAATCGATATAGGAATAGGAAAAAGTCTTGGAGGCCGGAACTCTTCGGCATTTCGTAGAAACAGATGCTGGTTATCATCTAGAACCGTTTTTTGAACCGGAACTCTCAACAGTAGGCTGGCATCTCACTAATTACGAGATTTTTCAGTGAAAAAAATCGATATTGGAATAGGAAAAAGTTTTGGAGGCCGGAACTCTTTTGCATTTCGTAGAAACAGATGCTGGTTATCATCTAGAACCGTTTTCTGAACCGGAACTCTCAACAGTAGGCTGGCATCTCACACTTTCGGGATTTATAAGGAAAAAAAATCGATATTGGAATAGGAAAAAGTTTTGGAGGCCGGAACTCTTTTGCATTTCGTAGAAACAGATGCTGGTTATCATCTAGAACCGTTTTCTGAACCGGAACTCTCAACAGTAGGCTGGCATCTCACTACTTTCGGGATTTATAAGGAAAAAAAATCGATATAGGAATAGGAAAAAGTCTTAGAGGCCGGAACTCTTTTGCATTTCGTAGAAACAGATGCTGGTTATCATCTGGAACCGTTTTCTGAACCGGAACTCTCAACAGTACGCTGGCATCTCACTACTTTCGGGATTTATGAGGAAAAAAAATCGATATAGGAATAGGAAAAAGTCTTAGAGGCCGGAACTCTTTTGCATTTCGTAGAAACAGATGCTGGTTATCATCTAGAACCGTTTTCTGAACCGGAACTCTCAACAGTAGGCTGGCATCTCACTAATTACAAGATTTTTAAAGATAAAAAATCGATATAGGAATAGGAAAAAGTCTTGGAGGCCGGAACTCTTCGGCATTTCGTAGAAACAGATGCTGTTTATCATCTAGAACCGTTTTTTGAACCGGAACTCTCAACAGTAGGCTGGCATCTCACTAATTACGAGATTTTTCAGGGAAAAAAATCGATATTGGAATAGGAAAAAGTTTTGGAGGCCGGAACTCTTTTGCATTTCGTAGAAACAGATGCTGGTTATCATCTAGAACCGTTTTCTGAACCGGAACTCTCAACAGTACGCTGGCATCTCACTATTTTCGGGATTTATAAGGAAAAAAAATCGATATAGGAATAGGAAAAAGTCTTAGAGGCCGGAACTCTTTTGCATTTCGTAGAAACAGATGCTGGTTATCATCTGGAACCGTTTTCTTAACCGGAACTCTCAACAGTACGCTGGCATCTCACTACTTTCGGGATTTATAAGGAAAAAAATCGATATTGGAATAGGAAAAAGTTTTGGAGGCCGGAACTCTTTTGCATTTCGTAGAAACAGATGCTGGTTATCATCTAGAACCGTTTTCTGAACCGGAACTCTCAACAGTACGCTAGCATCTCACTACTTTCGGGATTTATAAGGAAAAAAATCGATATTGGAATAGGAAAAAGTTTTGGAGGCCGGAACTCTTTTGCATTTCGTAGAAACAGATGCTGGTTATCATCTAGAACCGTTTTCTGAACTGGAACTCTCAACAGTAGGCTGGCATCTCACACTTTCGGGATTTATAAGGAAAAAAAATCGATATTGGAATAGGAAAAAGTTTTGGAGGCCGGAACTCTTTTGCATTTCGTAGAAACAGATGCTGGTTATCATCTAGAACCGTTTTCTGAACCGGAACTCTCAACAGTAGGCTGGCATCTCACTAATTACAAGATTTTTAAAGATAAAAAATCGATATAGGAATAGGAAAAAGTCTTGGAGGCCGGAACTCTTCGGCATTTCGTAGAAACAGATGCTGTTTATCATCTAGAACCGTTTTTTGAACCGGAACTCTCAACAGTAGGCTGGCATCTCACTAATTACGAGATTTTTCAGGGAAAAAAATCGATATTGGAATAGGAAAAAGTTTTGGAGGCCGGAACTCTTTTGCATTTCGTAGAAACAGATGCTGGTTATCATCTAGAACCGTTTTCTGAACCGGAACTCTCAACAGTACGCTGGCATCTCACTATTTTCGGGATTTATAAGGAAAAAAAATCGATATAGGAATAGGAAAAAGTCTTAGAGGCCGGAACTCTTTTGCATTTCGTAGAAACAGATGCTGGTTATCATCTGGAACCGTTTTCTTAACCGGAACTCTCAACAGTACGCTGGCATCTCACTACTTTCGGGATTTATAAGGAAAAAAATCGATATTGGAATAGGAAAAAGTTTTGGAGGCCGGAACTCTTTTGCATTTCGTACAAACAGATGCTGGTTATCATCTAGAACCGTTTTCTGAACCGGAACTCCCAACAGTAGGCTAGCATCTCACTAATTACGAGATTTTTAAGGAAAAAAAATCGATATAGGAATAGGAAAAAGTCTATGGTATTGTATGGCAAGAGATGCAGGCTAAATTCGATGGAGAAATATGTGACAGTTCCAGAAGCCATATCTCTTTGTCATTTCATAGCAAGAGATGCTGGTCTCCATCTAGAACCATTGCTCTGGTCTGACTCTCGGAATTTGATTAGATTTCATTTTGTTCTTGCGTAGATAGCATTTAGTTTTTTCAAAACGCAATTTCATTTGATTATCCGCCAGAACTATTGTTGAAAATTATTTTGAGCATAGAACTCACCGGATTTAGACTCTTGTGGCGTTAGGATTTCGGATTGTGTTGAGATGCTGCAATCTGTTTGCGAACTTAGCATCTCATTTTTCCAAAACGCAATTTTATCAGTTTTATCGCCAGAACTATTGTCAAAACTTGTTGGGAACATAGAACTCATCAAATGTAGACTCTTGTGTAGTCAGGTGTTCGGAATGTGATGAGATGCTATCATGTGTGTGCGAAGTTAGCATCTCATTTTTTAAAAACACGATATTAATGGTTTAATCGACGGAACTATTGATAAAACTTATCAAGAACTGTAGAACTATGCTGGATGCCACTTGATATTGATTTTCTTTGTGAGATGCTAACATTTGAGATGCTAACTTCACAGACGTCAAAAAAGCCTCATTATCATATCATTAATTAATATCAGATTCATCTATATATATAAAAGAAAGTCGTGTTAGTTACTCCACTTATAACTCAAGAACGGCTGAACCGATTTAGCTGAAAATTGGCAGGGAGGTAGTTTAGAGCCAGGAGAAGGACATAGGATACTTTTTAAGAACGTACATTTCTTTAAATTTTTTTTTACATTTCGACATGCTTTCCATTTTCTCATGTCACTCGGATTTGGTAAAGTACTAGGCAAACATAAACATGAAGGTTGTAATAATATAGTCACGTGACATTGTAACGCATGCCGGGTATGGCTTCCTAAATATGCACATTCATTGACTGTTAGGCGGAACGAAGGTCGCCGGGACAGCTAGTAATCAATAATTATAACAATAAATGCTTTCACACTCACACTTTATTAAGATAGCATTTGAATGAGAACATCCTACTAATATTATAAATCCGAAAGTTTGTTGTTCCCTCTTCACGCTTTAATGGCTGAATGCATTTGCATGAAATTTTAAATATATACATAGATTATACCTAGGATTAACCATAGGCTACTTTTAACTTGAAAGCTGGCTTTCATATCAGGCTTTCTTTAATGTATTGATATATACATAAGTGATGTGAGTGATATATGAGTGACTAGTATAACCAATATAACATAAATAAATAGTATGTACAGACATTGAATCAGAATACGTAACTAAGGACAAAAATCAATGCCAGCCCTAACAATATACCAATTTTCAGATGTTTTATCTGAAAACTTGACATCTTATAAGAATTCAAGGTCCTAGCTAAGCCTGGATCAGAAGCCTGATAGTTGTGCATGTGTGCTAAGAATTACTTCGTGTTTCAAAGTTGGTGATAAATGGCAAAAACTTTTCAGTGAGTTTATAGTAAGAGTAACTCAACATGTACAACTTTCAGCTACCATTCTAAGCGAAATGGACTGGTTATGCAAACAATGCTTACCTTGCTTGGTGGTCACTACTCCATGCACCACCTTGTCACCTTTAGACATCTCGTTGCTGACAGACTTAGCATCAGAGTCATCCTCACTCTCAGTGGGTTCATCTGACTTGAGGATGCTCTCCACTTGACTCACGAAAGGTCTCACGTCCAGTGCGGCTTCTAGCCTCTGAATGTGTAGAGGTTTTGCCACCTCATGCCGCTTCAGCACCGTCTTTCCCACAACGTTCTCAGACATTATATCAGAACCTAAAACCAGAACAAACCACGTAAAGCTCGACCTGCAATTGCCGAGGCTCGAACGTGAATTACAATGTATGAATTCTACACTTTTTCTTTACCGAATGAAACAAAACAGCAACGAAACAACGAGAACCATAGCAGCACCTCATTCCCCACACAAAAATCGCGATTATTTAGTATCTTTTCGCCGGTAAACAAAGTTACTACGAGCGAAGTTTTACTTACAGGATTTTTGGTATTGGTGCGTTGATTACTTAACAGAAAACAGCATAGCATGCACAAAATGGCGCACGAATATATTCGACAAATCGCTGTCAGTGTCGCGGCCCGAGCGTCGCAAATAACCACTCATTTCGTATTTGAGCTTGAAAAAACATGAACCCGCCATAATTGTAGATTTTTGACAATTAACTTTTTAAAATTCCTCAGTGTTTATTGGTTAAAAGTTAATTGACATACATTTAGCCAATAATCAACTTGAAATAAGAATGACATATATTTTTACACCAATGAACTATGAAATCATGAAATGTACGTAGAAAACAATCTACTACCTGTCAATTTTATGGATACGTTCAAAATCATAATAAATATATTTATCGTAAAACCATCAAGATAGGTAACAAACCTACGCTAGCCAAAAAATCCCCGCGTAAAACTAATCGATCTACCAATACATGAATTTCTCACCTATTCTAAAAACATCCAAGGTACAAAGGCGACATAACGAAAATATATAAGCGACAATTTCGCCTCGCTAAAAACTTATACATTACGTGAAAATATTGCGACCGTCGCGTCGTTAGTAGAAGATGCGTACGCTCTTACGCAAATGTAAGCTGTATTTCTATGAAGAAGAATTATATATAAGTTAATCTATAATATATGTATATCCACTTTTCTATAGGCATTAATCGGTACACATATTTCGTAAAGTTTCTGTCGGACTCGAAGTCTATTTGTTTGTAAGTCGATGCCCGACGGTAACTATGTACCGTTCAGGGAATAAAGATGCAGGCAATGAGTTCCACTCCTTCGCTGTACGAATGATAAACGTAGAAGCGAAACGGTTCGAGTGAACTGGAGGTATGTTAACCATAAATGAATGACGTTCAAACGACAAAAAGGGGATGGAGGAATTATTAATTCATGAGCACACTCTCCAAAATGTAAGCTATAGAATACCAATAGGCTTGCTAACTTACGTCGGTGGGCGAGACTGCAATTTGGACTCAACTAGTTTACTATCGCCAATAAATCTTTTCGCTCGCCGGTCAATAGATTCAAGAGCCTCTAGCTGGTACTTAGCGGATCCATCCCAGAGGTGGCCGCAGTACTCTATACACGATCATCATAAATTAAAAATCTGCCCCCGGTGTGAAGTACTACCTAACCTTAGCAAGGATACCCAGCTTCTTAGCAGCCAGTTGAGCTCTGGCTTCGATATAAGTGCCAAATTAAAGATTTCTTACGATAACTTAACGCCAACTAGCTCAAATTTGTTAGCAAACGGTATTGGCACATCTTGGAAGGTCGGAGACAGATGGAAAGTTCTCCGTTTAGCGGAGAAGAGACACGCCTGAGTTTTGGACGCATTGAATCGAACCAAATTGGCATCGCCCCATTGGAACACGGCCTTCAAGCTCGAGTTCAATCATCTGATCATAGCCTCTCTTTGTGACTGGACTTATACCTCTCCAGCTCGTGCATTAAACTTATATCTTATAATAATTATTTATGTTCACACTGTGATGTGGTAAGACTTTTGACACCCGTATTAGTAATAAAACTGTGTCTCGGGTGCCGCAGTCCCCCGTTTGTTTACGTTGATATTACGAGTTGATTGAAATTACGAGATGATAATGTAATATAGAAACATGGATTTACGATTTAATTATATGCTGAGGTTACTATTATCATGTATGTGATAGTTTGTGGGTGTCTAAAAGTGTGTGTATCTGTGAATGAGTGTGTTTGTTAACTATGGAGATTGCGTGGAAAACGAGATGTTTTATGATTTTTAAAAGATCTCTATTTTCGGAATAAGATAGTGTTTTCAACCAATTGCAGGTTTTTATTCTTAAGTTTCCTCAGTTTCATTAATTTTGTTATAGGGACGGCTTGACAGTGCCTGCTTGCCAGTAACGTACGATGTGATCAAGTTTGGCAGATATGCGAAGCCGCGTTCGACTGAGTCGAGGACTTTATTGTATGGAGTGTCTTAATGTTTTTTAGAATAGTATTTAGTACGACTCACGATAGTTTTAATAATAATATAGTATTTAGGATTAACAACTGCCTAACCGACAAAGTTCCAGCTTCTTTATACAGTCAGTCCGATGGGTAGGTCATGGATTTCTTGAAACTTTTTGTGCTCGTTCCAGTTTTAATAGTGTGGTGGCGATGGCGTGCGTACCTCCCAAAGTAGTGTCGCAGTACCAAAGAATGGATTAAGCCAAAGACTATAAACTATTTTTATAGTTTCAGGAATAGCAATGTGCCTGATATTTTTAAAGACGTAGACGAGTGGTCGTGCTAGGGTAGTGAGGCTATCGACTTGAATATTTGAGCAGTTTATCTTACATAAGCGAGAACTACACCACCGCACAAACAAGCTTTACCTACCTATAATAGTGACGAGAATTATGCAGTTTTGTTAGATACAAACAAGGTCGTCCTTTCTAAAAGTTCCGGGCTGCATGGGGTCGGTATATTATAGCAGTCAAAGATTTTGTAGCTAAAGTTATCAAAGGTTGGTTTCTTATCTCAATGGTGGCAATACTCTACTAGTTCGACAAAAGAAAAACGTTGATGATCGCCTTGCAAAACGTTTGTCGGATGTGGATAAGCCCCTCCAATGTTTGTTGACATTTTATTTAGTGGCGTAAAAATGCATTTATTTTTCGTGCAAAGCCGGTCCGTACATCCGTGTAAAATCACTAGCTACCAGTCGCTAAAGTACGTGGGTTAATGACGTAATAGTAGGTTTGTCTCCTATATTGATAAAAAAAACCAAGGATTTTGCAATTTTGCTATGTTATCGACGGTTTGTCGCTCATATCACGATGTGTAATACAAAAGTTTCAGTAAGAGATTAAATTCTAGTTTAACTTTAACAAAATAATGACGTCACAATAGGCCTCTTTTAAGGCACTACACAGTATCCACCTTTTGGGCTCGAGGGTGCAGTCAAGTCACCTCACATACAACGGTGCCTAAACGTCGCGCGCAGTATTCAAACCAAATGCATCCTGAGTGGCGTAGCCTTAAGAATCCACTAACATGAGCAGCCACCTTTTAAGATAATTATTAATAGAGCAAACAAAATCATGAACTCTATTAAATGAAACATTTTCAATGTTCAGTTGTAAAGAAAAATTTCATACTTGCTTTGAAAAAAACACTTCGCTCACACACTTACATACCTGGATCAGTTGCTAAGTAATTATGTTATTTTGATGTATAGTCTGTACAATGTTGTACATATATTCTCTATCGACTCAACTGAACGCGGTGCCGAGAGGCACCGATTTCTGCCAAGCCCAACTGAACACGGTTCCAATTGGAACCAAAACGGTGTGGTCGGTCCGTATCTCTGATTTTTCGTCATAATTTAAGTTTGGCCGTGTGTGCAGTCCTTTAAGTTATGGGGAAATTAAGATTAATAATGTAGCAATATTTTCCATCGCTAAAATGTCAAAGTAAAATGAAACTATTAGACATTTTCAAACAATGAAAATGAGAAAGTCGTTTGAGTGCAAGGAAAGTTAAGTGTTTTAAAAAAAAATACAAAATTGCCGTAAGAAGTTATTTTATTGAGTGTTATACTAATATTTATTCCTTCTTTTAAGCTGTATCTATTTACGTAATGGGTTTTTATGAAAAACGCATGTAAAGTAATAAATATCTTCTTCGAGTAACAACATTGACGAAAATTGCGTGAGTTATGATTTTTTGTCAAGTAATAACTATCGTATTTTTTTATATTTGCTCTAACTGCTACTGAAATACGACGTGGTAGGTATTAATCATTAGATTTATGTGCATATTGCTATACTTAATTATTTGCGTTTACGCGTAATCACCGTATTATGCCGGCGCGGCAGAATCCTTTGCTGCCGCCAAAATGGACTCGCCCAGGCTCTCGGTGCACTGCTGGCTCGAGTTCAAGGGGTAATCGCCAATTTCTATGTTATGATATGTATTTTATACATTGGAAAAAACATTGTTTTAGCATTTATGTAATTTAAACAATTTCGTTATTTGTGGTTTATGTAGAATGATGGTTTTGCCTTTTATATAAATAATGGACTCGCCCGACGCGGGGCGACGATGCTTTCGCGCGCTAATTCAGCCATTTGTTTTGTGTAAATATTATGACAGTGTTATTATTTGGCGCACTTTTCTGACAACAAGAGGATCTTTTCTCTATGTTCATTTTGTTTTTTTACTGAGAAAGTCAAAAGGCAAATAACAATTGTCACTCAAAAGTGACTATGGTAACGAGGCGTTTTTTTTTTCTTTCCGATCAGAGTTTCCGATATTACAAGAAGTTTTTCTGAGAAAGGTGTTTATTTTTTTATGAAATTGTGAAGGTAAGGAACGGCTTATTATAGCAATACTTTTGTTTATCACCTGCATGTTATAAATGAATTACAATGAACGCATATTTACAGCGCGCGTTTTGATAAATTAATGCGCCGCGCGGGAAATTTACTCAATCGTTCCTTAATTTTTTAAGGTAATTAATCATTTGCACAATGACATAAATTAATATGCAATCAAAAGCATAGTTAAAATACATCATTTTAACAACAAAAAAAATATATGTTATCGATCGCTATTTACGACAAAAAATAAAGATATCTGAAGAACTCTTCATTTTTCCCTGTGACAAACTTCTAACGTGTTTAATTCAATCAATTACTTTGTAACACACTTAAAATAAACACTTAAGATGAAGCGGTAATCTTTTACGAGCCCATAATGGTCATTTGTTTAGCAAACAAACCATTCTAAGTGGTCCTAACACTCGAATTTCTGCCGACGGGCGCGCGCTCTGAGAGGTCCGCCTTAGATTGTCGAGTTCATGTTCAATTTGCCGCGTATTTCCTAAAAACGTGTTCAAGCCACTGGCTATATTAATGAATCACAAAAATAACCAAATAAAAAATATATAGAGTCCAAAGATATTCATGCTCGCTAAAATTTTCGATAGAATTAAACCTATATGAATATGTCATCGTGTACTACAATTTTGCGCCCACGCACCTCACAGCTTCAATTAGACGATAGACGCTCTACTACGCATTTTGTTTAGTTTAAACTACGCGAACGAATCTGTATTCAGTATTTTCAGTATTTTATTATTTGCACTAAATTTGTATTAAATTAAGATACAATTGCACTAGAACATTCAATACAAAAATAGACCCTGTTAGGGTATGGCAAAGATAACAATGGAGAGGGACTATTATACGTGAGCCATATTAGTTTTATCTACATCTCTTAGCTAATTAAACTATCTATCTAACTTAAGATAACAACGTTAACCTTAATTAATGTATTTACATAATGGTACAAGGTGGAATCTTAAACTTAAAACATTTAATTGGTAATACAATATTATGTTAGTTAAAATGTATGTATAGCAATAGAGTAAATAAAGGCCACATGAGTAGCAGTTACTAGTCTAGAAGTAATCATGTTATGTTATCCAAATTATCAATAAAAAAATCTTTGACTGTGTAGTACGCTTTTTTAACTAATTCAGTTTTGAGTTTATTTGAAAATATAGTGTCTTTATCAATATTTTTCAGGTTATCAGGTAATTTATTGTATACTTGAATACATCGGTAATATGGGCTATTTCTATACATTTCTATTCGAGGAGTAGGGAGGACTAATTTATATTTACGACGCATATTTGTGTCGAAATTGAAGAGGTGGATATGTTTTCTAACAAACATGGCTGTTTCATGTATGTATATTGACGGTAGAGTAAGTACTTTCTTATCGATAAAGTGAGGTTTGCAAGTATCTTTAGGATGTAGATTAGTAATGATACGAAGACATTTTTTTTGGGCGATGAACAAGTCATTTGCCTCGGTACTGTGACCCCACATAATTATACCATAGCGGAGCCACGCAAAGGCGTATGCGTAATAAACAGATAAAGCACATTCTGTATTTGTGTTGGTTTTTAATATACTAAGACCGTATAAGAACTGTGCTATTTTTGATTTGACTTTTTCAATGTGAGTTTTCCAATTTAAATGAGTGTCTAAAGTTAATCCTAATAAAGTAAAATCACATACTTCACAAATTTTTAGTGTTTTTGTTGTGGTCGATAGGTCAAGTTTTTGTTTTTGGTAGGGTTTAAATTGTATAATTTTTGTTTTTTTAGTATTTATGAGTAGGTTGTGATTTTGGAGCCAGAGTGTAACTGTGTCAAATGTGTCTATAATTGTTTTATTATTGTTAGTGTTGTTTGTAGGAAATTTAAATAATAAGGAAATATCATCTGCGAAGAGTATACATTTTGAATTGCATGCTTTAGGCAGGTCGTTGATATATATTAAAAAGAGGATACATCCAATGACGCTTCCCTGAGGAATGGACCAGTTGGTGGTTATCGTGTCGGATTTTATATGTTTCAACTCACGATTATCATCCAGGTGGACTGTTTGGACATACTGTTGTCTGTCAGTAAGATATGATCTCAGCCACTTGTGTGCATCTCCTCGAATACCAACTCCAAATAATTTTGTGAGTAAAATGTCGTGGGATACTTTATCGTACGCTTTACTCATATCGAGCAAGAGCCCGACTGCGTGATTTTTTTCATTTAAATAAGTCAGAACATCTTGTGTGTATTTGTACACAGCTAGGGTGGTGGATCGCTTTTTACGGAAGCCAAACTGGTTTGTGTCAAGTATGTTATATTTTTCTAAAAATCTGCTTAAACGGTTTGCCATTGCCTTTTCAAATATTTTGGAGAATGATGGGAGTATTGCAATGGGTCGGTATTGATTGGGATTTTTAGAGTTCCCACCTTTTTTCAATATAGGTTTTATTATGGCTGTTTTAAGTCGACATGGGAATGTAGTCTCAGAAAACGACTGATTAACTAGAAAGGTAAGTGGGGGAATTAGTTCAACAGCACAAAATTTTATGAGTGAAGTGGGTATCTCATCAGTACCACTACTATTTTTGCTAGGAATATTTTTAATAATTTCGGAAATTTCTTTTGAAGTCACCGGTTCAACAAATATAGAGTTGAAGACAGGTGTAACGACAGATGTGCTTGTTGCAGCGGTGGAATTAACGTTGTTCTTTTGCATCTGAGGATTACCTACAGATGCAAAATATCTGTTAAAATGATTAGCAACGGAGAAAGGGCATTTTATTATGCCATCACAAGAATCGAGTAAAAGATTTGTGGCGTGTATCTTTTTAGGCTTTTGTGTCACTCTTTTTATTATATCCCACATTTTTTTAGTTTTATTATTGGATTTATTTATTTCCTGTGTATAAACTGTTTTTTTAAGTGATTTTATACATCTTCTTAAGATTTTCGAGTAAGTTGTGAAATGTCTCTTTAGTATTTTATTTTTGGACTGGTTTACTAATACTTTCAAAAGTCTTTTATGCTTACAGGAGGTTTTTATTCCGACGGTTATTTTGTTGTTATTTACCGAATTGGTAATTTTAATGCGTTTTTGAGGAAATGTGGTTTCTAAAATATTCCTTATTTTGTTATCAAATATTGTATAATTTTCATTTACACTGTTATTTGGTAGTAATATGTCATTCCATTTTATTAAGCTAAGTTCCGCTTTGAATAATGATAAATATTTCGAGTTATTTATTAGCCGAATAGTTTTATAAATGTGTTCCTGTTTTTTATGTTGCTTTAATTCAAAGTTGTAGGTGACAGATTTATGATCTGAAATACCTTGGTCTTTTACAGTAACAGAGTGGTTACTATTATTTGTAAAAATTAAATCTATACATGTAGAGCTCGTAGATGTCTCTCTTGTTGGCTTATTGACTATTTGATGTAGGTTATATTGTAGCATGAGTTGGACTAGCTTTTTATAATCTGTGCAGTTAAGCAGTGCGTTAATATTGAAGTCTCCTCCTAAAATTATATGTTTTTTATAATGGTGTGTCTTTAGTTTACTTAATAATAATTCGAGGAAATCGAAAAATATATCCATTTTACGGTCCGCACGGTAAAGGCTTATTAATAGAATATTTGGTTTGAGTTCAATTGCACAACATTCTACTACATACTCTATGGATAACTCGGCTATATCCGGTCTGTCTGTGTACTGGGTCCCGGCTGGTAGAAGGATTGCGACGCCTCCTCCTCGTCGCTGTTGGCGGCAGTAAGCTGCAGCGATCTCGTATCCGTTGACCTTCACATATGGGCGTTGGATTTTGGAGATCCAAGTTTCCGATAGGCATACGGCATTATATTTTTGTTCTTCGAGGAGATTTTCGAGCAAATCCATCTTATTTTTTATGCTTTGTACATTTTGCAGAAGGATATGAAATTTATCTTCGAAAGGAGTGATTGTTTGCAGATGGTTTATTTTCTTTTAGGGTCTGGGTTTTCGTGGCCTTTGTATTTGGAGTATTTTTAGTTATTTTAATGGGCTCCATATTTGTAATTTTTGGGGTGTTTTTGCGGTATTCATTATTCAGGTTACTGTACAATTGGCCATTTATAATAAGATTGTTATTTCTAATAACTGCATGTTGACCATTCATTCTTGCTTCTCGGAGTATTTTTCGCATTTCGTTGTGTTGCTGTAGTTCCTCATTTTGCAGAAAGTCACCAATACCCATTCCAGTATGCAAGAAATAATGTTTATTTTGTTTAATATACTTTGTTGTCTTTTTGCTCAATAGCTCAATCACGATTGGTCGGCGCAAGTTCTGTCCCATAGTGCGTATATGGCCTTGATTACCTAGCCGCTTTAGGCTTTCAATGTATCCATCTAGGTTAACGTTAAGTATGTCATAGAAAACATTTACGATACGATCATGGAGCTGATCTTCGGTCTCCCAAGTCAGTTCTTCAAGTCCATACAGGACTAGTTTGTTGGTGTTGTCATAGCTGCTTTGAGTTTCTTTATGACTAAACTTATTTTTTATCTGTATAATTTCGTTTTTTAGTTGGTTGCATTCCTTTTCAAGTAGAGTTATTTTCTCTGTGAAGCAGAGCATGTTAGCGGTAAATTCATTCTGTTCGTCGGTGAAATCGTCAAAACGATGGGATGTTTCCGAGCTGTAGATAGCCATACTATGTTTAATTTCCTCCTGTATCATGGATTTCAATTCAGATTTCAATGTTGAGATAATTTTTCTTTCATAGTTTTCCAATTTAATATCCAGTAACTGACTAATTTGGTCAAGAGTGAGCGTTGTTCCTGGGGGTAAATCTCGGACAGGGGACGCTGTTTGAGACTTAATAATAGTGTCCCCTAAAAAGCTTTCATCAACCAAAGATTCATCGCTGTCTTTGTATCTGAATGATGAGTGATTTGCGGTCTTTTTTGGTTTTCGTACTGTAATATTATTACGTGTGTCTCCATTTGCAGGTGTAGTGACTTTGTGGTCAATAATTATGGCAGAGCGGACTGGTGTATCGGTGTTATTTCTTTTAGGTTGCTTGGCAATACACACCGGACATTTCCACTGCTTTTTACGCTCTATGTCCATTGTATTGTAAAAGCGTGCTTCAGAGATATTTGCACATTCTAAGTCGTAGTAAAAATCACAAGTACTACATACTAGGTAGCACCTATTTGGTATTTTTTGGCGACATCCTTCACAAGTCAAGTTTTTATTTTCCATTATGACTTAATTCCCACGTAGATCTAGTACTTTGTAAAACACGCTACCTGGTGTCAGGTTTCGGAAGGAACTTGACGTGAAGTTTAATGAATTTATAGATTAGTACTTAGTTAAGAATATTTTACAGAGATGGCGCTGTTTCAGTATATGTTCGATGTTTTTCTTATTGTCCAAATAATGTTTTAAATTATTGGAGGTTATTCTAATTTATCATAGTACAATTTATCACTTTATCAATGTTCTTTGTTAAAAGTTGCGGTCGAGATTGGATTTTTATTGTTTTAATCTATGCGATGGTTTAACTTTTGGTTTAAAACCGAGTTTACGAAATGAATTGTCACATAAAAAAAAAAAAACACTATATTTCGTCACTATTGCGATGGTTTTTCTTTTTCTAACACTTTCACATACGCCTCGTATTATATTGTTCAAGTTTATTATACGGGGTTTGTTATAATTCACTTTTATATAATTTTAATTTCAATTTAAATGCGGAAGTGACGTTCAAAGGGAGCTGTGATCCCTCTGCTTTCCGTCTCTCTCTCTCTGTGGGCTAGTTATCACTTCGCTAACTATATACCTAATCCATCGAAATGTGGATAGACCTAATTTATAGTTCTTTTTGGTTCGCATCACTATTTTGTTAAAAAAAGAACATATTCTACCAGAATTTTGTAGTCTGTGAGAAGAGAGGAGCGTCACCTAAAGCCAACATTACAGACATAACTTTAGTAGTTTTACAACTTTCAAATTTAAACGCAAAAGATATTAAAGACTGACGTCAATTAAAAATTGTTTTTTTTATAGATTGCATATTTGCTTTTAATTCTTGTATCATTTACGTCTTCAAATGTTTTTAGTTTACATATAATTCAAAAGTCAAATTTAAGTATTATTCCGTAACATTTTTGGTTGCAGGTTGTTCCAAAATGGTGGACGTTTGTTGTGCTTTCAAGTGACTCTTCAGTAAAAAATATTTTATTTTCAGTGAGTTTAATGGAAACCCTATGCAACTGCACTAAATTATACCATTTTAAGAATATATATAAAAATTTCATCGTTTTGCAAAAAAAAACTGGAAGTGACAGTTAGTTTTTTCACATACAAAGAAACACCCCAGTAAATCCTTGTGAATTCACCAGAAAATGTAGACATTCACCGATATATTTGTTAGTAATTGTATTAATTTAGTAATTTACAGAAGAGCATTGTAAAACGAATAATAAATTCACAAAGAAACGTTCAAAGTGTCCACTTGAAATAAGCGCGGGATGTGAGGCTTGCATTGCAATACTCTGGCGTCACAAGCAATTTACTTATGTGTTCAGACAACAAAATAGTCATCCAGTTTAGCTGCATATTACAAAAGAATTTAATACATTTTGTACGTTGAGTGCATGTTTCTGGATTATATTATTTCACATCCAGTGATGATATAGTATTCCAGAGCATTATAACCTATAAAAATTGCCGCCGGGTCTGCGGGGATGCCGAAAACATCCATCATGATCGTCAATGTTTCTTTCAGATGTTTAGTATGCATTGAGCCGACGAAAATTATCCAATTGGATTGTATCTGAAAACCTGGAGATTCAGGTCTCTGCAGCAATGGAGAATGTAGAAAGTTGTGATGTTAAACCTGAAAATAAAGAGACTTCTGAAAGTGAACTACATAATCATGTAGACCATGATATGAGTGTGGATGATAGAGACAGTGGGAAGGAAAGTAAAAGTACAGAGGCCATGGATGTGGATATTGATAAAGATAAAAATGGTATGTTATAACTATCTAGTACTTATAATAATTATATGTTGACAATCCTCTTTTCAATATGGAAGTGCTAACATTGCAAAATGCACCTCTTACCTGAAATGTTGGGTTAACCTTGTAGAATTTTGGCCTGGCTTGATCATAGATTTACCCTAAGCTTACAAAATCAAAGTAAATACATAAAGCTTTTTTAAGGAAGGTTGGAAACAGGCAGGCAATAAATGTTATTTTTAAATAAAATTTATGAAACATGATATTGATTATTGTGATTATTCACCAAGCACAGCTAGAAAACTAGCTTTGCTTGGCATACATTAGTCAAGTTAAAAACTATCCTGTTAATTGTGGGTCCAAGCTATGTCTGTTTAGTCATTGGACATCAGCATGAAGATAAAACAAACACACACTTACTATAAACTATTGCATTTATATTATTAATGTGATGGATTGACAAGTGAAGACCCTAATTTTCAATATGTTTTCTCTAGAAAGAGTACATACCTACTTAGAAAATAATTCAACCATGCATCTTCGGCCACATCATATTTTTCCATCAGGTGATATTGTGGTCAAATGCTTGGCTATGAAGCATTAAATAAATCAATTGATGTATATGCATTGATAACTTGTATAAGCCAAACACCTATGTACTTAACAAACATTTTACATATTACATTATTTTTTTTCCTAATAAACATGAAAACTTAATTAGTGCAGTTGCTAATGCCGTTGACTATAATCTACCTACAGACAGATAAAGGCTTCAAAATCATAATACTACTGTTTTTGTGGATTTGTTTCATTGCACAAACCTAGAGTTTCACAGAATGACTAAAGTGTTTTTGGAGAGGTGTTTGCCCAACTTATCTAAAATGTAATTATGTGATAGTTTGATTTAATTAAGTATATTTTAATTCATAAACTTTGTTTAGTTAAGGGCTGGGGTGAGTGAATTGGGTATGCCTGTAATGCTCACCCTGAAAGTTTGAATACATTAATAAATAAAATATAATAAAAATAAAAATCCTAAAGTAAAATAATAATTCTTGTGCTGGCTGAAGACCTGGCATGTTTATCATTCTCAATTACATTATCATTTCTATCAGGGGAGATAGTGGTCAAATGCTATTAAAGATAAATTGGATTCAGATGAAATTTGGGGGGGTTTAGTCTAAAGTCGAATGTATAAAACACATCAGTGCAGACATTGGAATAATCATTTACAATTGGTATAAAATATTAAGGTTGCACTGGTTAAGACATTGCTATATTCTATCCTAACTAATGTAGGAGAAGTCATGGAGAACAGTTGTGGAAGACAATATAGAATAAATAGATGAAGTATTAAAAAAACATAAATATTTGTATTTATTTAATTTAAAAGTAGATACAAAAAATTGCAGCAGTAGCCACCAAACTAGGCACTTTCACGCCTGTCTTGCTGATTAGTCCTTCCCAAAAGTAGGTTGATTTCCTTAAATGTACATTGTATATTAAATTCACATCTCACACACAAAACCAGATCCAGAAACAAATTTTCCTTGGGAAGAAAACTTATGTTCCCGCATATAATCATAATTTTATTGAAAATAATTTGATTACTTGTATTTTAGTTATAATTAATTCACAATATATTAATGTTATTAAATGAAAGAGTAATTAAACAAAATAATGTTCCATAAAAATACTGGCAGGAATGGAACTCCTTGCCTGAGTCGGTGTTTCCTGATGAGTATAGTATGGGAGTCCTCAAGTCACAAGTGAATAGGTATCTTCTAGGCAAGTTTGCTCCATCGTTAACTGCATCATCACTTACCATCAGGTGAGATGGTGGTCTAAAGGTTGCCTATATCAAATAAAAAATAAAATACCAAAAAAATCAATTACATCAAATCATATTTTTAGTGTGAGACATTTTTTTTTAATTCAAACTCAACGAAATAATACAAATCTTTCAGAGGAAGAATTGAAAGCAGAGTCTACAGATCAAAACAGTCAAACCAGTCAGGAAACCCATGAGAGCAATGAGAAAGTTGCAGAGGACAAAAACCCAGACGCTGAAGATGATATTGGAAAACCTAACTTTGAGACAGCTCCTAATGTGTCAATGGATGATGCAAATGAAGATCATTCACAGGTAAAAACTACATTATAGAATTAAAAAAGAAATAAAGTAGTATCAGGTTCGATTCCAGGCAGAAGCGGAAGTTTTTTCTCCAAAGTAATTTTGTTCTTATGGTTCTTGATGGCTGCGCATTTGCCTTCTAAGCAGCGGGTATTGGGTTCGATTACCGATGGAAGCACAAGTTTTCTCCCTAGGAAAATTTATATTTCTGGGTTTGGATGCAGTTGTGTATGTGATGTGAATGTTTCCTGCACCCATGACATAAGTCATGTAACTTATTGTAGGGCTGTGAGTGTGAAAGCATTTAGTTTAAAAAAATATACTATGCATGAGTACCACAGGAATGAGGACCTTCATTGTCCTTTACAGTCCTGACTAAGTACCGTGTTACTATAGTAAAAGGCAATTTCTGGTGAAGCATGTGAAACATTGAATCAACCCTAATGAAATATTCCCATAATAAATTAGTTAATATCACACTAATATTACAAATCTGAAAGTATCTGTGTATGTGTGTAAATGTGTAAGTTTATTTTCACTTCACTCTGTAACGGCTAAATGGATAAGGATAAAATTTTAATGTACATAGCTTACACCCAGGATTAACACATAAGATACTTTTTAACGTGACAAATGCGGGTGAATCCGCTGGGCACAGTTTGTATTAATACTAATAGTAATTATTATTACTTTTTTAATAGCAAAGAAATAATTTCAATCACTGTAGAAAGTTCTGAGATAAGCATCAAAGCGTGAAGAGGGAACAAACTTACACACAAAATTTCGGATTTATAATAGGATATTAAGGGGAGCGGGGGATGATCATTTTGGTCTAATGATAAAACCATTTTTCACCATTGAAAAACAGTGAATAAATGTAATAACTTAATAATAATTTTATATATCTGATAGAGAGTTGAAACCGTAGAACACGTAATAGCTCAGTGTGCTGTCACTGAAGAAATTAGAGCCAACACTGGATTGCTAGAGCAACATTCCACAAAAGTGTTAGTTGCTCTAGCAATCCAGTGTTGGCTGGTAAGTTAAGTACTGTAAGTCAAGTAGTTCGTGGCAGGGGGAAATGCACAATACACCCCAAGCGGGACGTCAGTGCAGGCCTTAACGCCCCCATATTGAATAAGAATAAAAATAAGAGAGTTGCAATACTTGAAATTGTTTGACTAAACTCTCAATACATAGAAATTGCAAAATGTAAACTTTAAATTTAAAAGAAACAGTTTTATTGTAAGTAGAAATGCTTTATTGTACTTATTATATGTATTTCCTATATAATAAACACTGTAAGTTATGTATTAACTTTGAATGTGGGGTCAAACATTAATTTTGACATTCCACATTCATACAATCCTTGTAATATGTATGGTTATCACTGCTTGCTTCACTGACTCCCAACTTAATATGAGACAATAAAAAAATATGTAGCAAATGTTCCGAGATTCAGCATTTCTTGCTTGCTTGTCATATAGCAGTCTGAAAGCATCCTTTAAATTCAACCTCTTTCATTCCAGGCACTTGATCCATTTGATGCCCTACTAAAAGACACCAGCGAAGCCCCAGCTCAAGCAGAACCATCAAGGAACACACAGAGCACTTCTACCATCGCCCTGGATGAGGAGGATGATGATGATCACCATGCAGATGCCGGTAAGAAACTGTCTAAAGTTCTGTTCATTATTGGAACTTACTCACTATTTATTTGTATAAATATTCACAATTCTGCTACTATGTAAAAAAAATACCATAATATACTATATTGGCTATATACTATATAACTAAAATGTATTGTTTATTGTATATTTGCAAGGTTACGAATCTATACAACAAAATAATGCAGAAGTGGTTTGAAATAGATATTATTTGTTTGTATATAAACAATGTTAGTTACATACAAGTTAAGTTAATGTTTAAGGTGTGAAACATGTACTGTATTTGTATAAATTAATTGGAAATTTGCTTAGTCTACAGGTGTTATTTAATCTTGTGTGGGTAAATTGGAAATATGTAATGCCAACCCTCAGCATGTTCTTAATTTGTATACACATAGAAATCTAACTTTATCTATGACTAACATTATTAAGACCAGCGTTTATACCTGTTTACGATTAATAAACATTTTGAAAAATTTATAACTATATAAACACTATATAAAACTAAATAAAAACTATATTAAAAAATTTAAATGCATCATGTTATAGGATATCAGGCATTCTGTTTTTACATCCTCTTCGCAGCTGTTTACGACTGAGGAAATTTATATAACTTTTACATATTAGTTTTTATGTAGAAGTTATTTGATTGCCCGATTATACTTTGTTTTTCCCAATTCTTATTTGTTTTATCAATTTGCTGCAGCGCCCTATAATTATATAGTAAACAAAACAGAGTACTGGGACTAAACTATTATTTAGTACTTTTACAGGTAAGCTTAGCGGTGTTTTTCTTGACACCAACTAAACAACAGACAGATTTGGGAAAACATTTTTTTTTTTACTCTGATATTGTATCAAAATAAACGTAACTAACCTATGTCAGACAAAAAAGAAAAAACTTTCAAAATACTCTCCCTAAAAGTTAGTTAGAAGTTTGTGCCGGTTTTTTTTTTTTTTTTTTTTTTTGTATTTTTATCTGCGATCAGCCATCAAGCTATAAGCAAATGTGGTGTATCAACTATTGGCGTGTTGAGTGCCAGGCTCCAGTAAGCAAGGCACTTATAGTGATTCATTATTGCTTAAGTTCGAGAATGTGGTGCCTTTTGAGGCGCCTGCTTGTGCTCGGTTTCAGCAGATCTGACACCAGCTGATTTGGATGATATGCCAGCCTTTTTTTGTAGGCATTTTCTGTCATTGCTATTTCCTCTTTTATTGTGTTTACTTTTAACTGCTCATGAAGTTCAGCATTTGTGATAAACCATGGGGCATTAGAGATTGTTTTCAATATAGTGTTCTGCAACCGTTGTACTATGATCTTGTTTGAATTTGAAGCACTGCCCCATAGTTTGTGCCGGTTAAAAATAAAAAAAAATTATAGCCGGCAAATGCTTAGGTACCTATCTGTTATAAAAAAAAACAATATTTTTGTAATTGCTATTCAAAAACTTCATAACCAACGTACCTAGCTGGTAACCCTCCAAATTTTATTAGTTTACGATATTCATATTGAAATAGCAAGACAAAATAACTGTGTTCGTATTAATCCTAGACTGAAAGAAAGGTTCTATATCGGGGGTAATAAGAATAGTTCAGACATTGATGTAATACCATATGCCTTACAGAATCAGCCCCCATAGATGAGAGTACAGCATCAATACCACTGGAGGAGCCAGGGGCTGATGAGGAAGTTTGTCTACTGCCGGATACTGAAAGAGAGATCTCAGAGGCAGATAAGGCAGCTGCAGAAAAAGTACTGGCGGAAAAGAGAAAACAGGCTGAAGAAGGTAAGTGCATCGTCCATGCCCTTTTTACCTTCTAACAACAAGACAATCTACTAAACGTCATCCATTTATGATTGACATCCGTCATGTTTACTCAAAGCGATTTGCTTGTATATTCATCTTCCGTACAGCGAAAGAGTGGAACTCAATTCCTGAACACTATAGTCTGGGAGTCTAACTCTAGAGTGAATAGCTATTTTCTAGGCAAGTATGTTACATCTTCGGCCGCTTCGACACTTTCCATTAGGTGAGCTGGTGGTCAAATGCTTGCATATCATGCATAAAACGAAGTGTGGGTTTGACTCAAAACAGTTTGCGAATCTTTTGGCCCGTATGAGTTATCCTGCAAAACATTCTTAATAATACTTCTTTGTTAATAGCTGCGGCAGTAGCCGTGCCTAAAGAGGAGAATGTAGCGATGGACACAGAGACGCCTCGAGAGGATGAACCAAGCACACACATGGATATGGCAGGCGGTCCTTCACAGGAAAATGGAGGTGGTTAGTGATTTGTTATTACTAGGTATGAGAAGTAGATTTCTTGTAATAAGAAGGAATGTTAGAACGAGATTTCTGTTTTGCTTCTATAAAATTGTGTTATATTATTTATCAGAGTAATACTTGAGGATAAGAGAAAAAGAGAATGAATAAAAAAAAATTTATCTGAAACACATCAGAAACAGAGACAGAAGTGTAAACGTTTCTGCAAAAGACGTTTACTACTAAAACTGCTTTCATTAAAATAAATTTAAGATAGGATATATTATATCCATCTTTAACTGTTTTTAATTATATAGCTTACATTGTACAATTTGGCACACATTGAAACACATTTTTTACTCAAATTGACTGCACTCGTTCTAGATCTCGATATTGCAGGATCATCTTTTCATATTGAGAAACTATTACAAAGTCGAACCCCAATTAAAACAATAATTATCAGTAATATGTTTATGTTTTAGACAAGGAACCAATACCTGACAATGAAGAACCAGTGGAAATGGACGAAACATTAGTCCCTATCGTCATTCAAGAGGTAAACCCCATCGACGGGCCTTGCGTCCAGTGCAAAATAGAGCAGCCCTGCTCTTTCCGATTCATCAAGGATGGAGAAACTTGCTACGTGTGCAATGAACCCTGCGTCAAGGGCTTCCAAAGCGAATTCCCTGGGAAGTTCACAGTCGCTCGCAAAAAGTATCTAATCGAAGAAATCGCACCCAAAGTATTACAGTGTTCAGAGTGCGAAGAGACCAAAGTCTGCTACTTCTATTACAACTTCGACGGCGAAGATACGTACTACTGCTCCATGTTATGCCTCGAGGGCATGATGGCCGATGAGAAAGACCAATATGCCTTCAAACGGCGCAGGCTGACAATCGAACAAAGAAACCCAATCAAAGCTACCTGTCTCATATGCCAACAAGAAAAACCTTGCCTCTTTTCTGTGGTCAGATACGGAGAGCAACATCACTTGTGCGAAACCAGTTGTATCAAGACACTAAACGGAATGGAAGGTGGCAGATATTTTATTAAGAAATTGAGGCCTTCACGGATTCAAGTGGCGAAGCAGGTGACTGCGTCTGTTGTGACGCCACCGCCGGCCAAGACCCCGCTATTAAAGCTCAAAGTAATCAGTAACGCTACGGACAAATACTTAGACGAAGGTTACAAAATCCAGGCCAAAACTCCCGCTATGGTGCAAGCGGCGAGAGAAGAGCGCGAGCGTACTTTTCTTCGCAAATGCAGTCATTGCACTTTAATTTTAACGATCGACGAAAAAGTTCTCACTTGGGAAACGATGGACTTCTGCGACGAGGTATGCCTGGGGCGGTTTCAGAATAAAATTGGTTCGAGATGCGCTAATTGCAAAAATATGGTGCAGCACACGAGCTTGGGGAAGTATTGTGTTAGATTCGGTTACGATATCCGACAGTTTTGCAATTCGGGGTGCTTGGAGGAGTTCAAGAAGGGGTTGAAGATATGTTGTTACTGTCAGAGGGATATATCGGCGGGGCACCAAGGGTTTCTGGCGCCAGTGGGGGACAAGGGGCAGTTCAAAGATTTCTGCGCGCAGCCGTGTATGGAGAAGTTTGATCAAATGAATAAAAATCCAGTTCCCCAGCCCGAGTGGGCGAAGTGCGCGGTCTGCTCGCTTGAGAAGGCAACTACTATAGAAGTGGAGGTCTCTGAGACGGCGTCGCAGAGGTTATGCTCGGATCCCTGCTTTGCTGCTTTTAAATTCGTCAATAATGTCTTTCCGGGTGAGTATACTGAGTTAGTCTTACTAATGATTTATAAAGTAAAACCCTGGAATGCTTTTCTACTACTATTATTCTCGTAGTCAAGTTTAAATCGCAATACATCTTTTTGTTTGTAATTATTTCGTATGAAATTCTAGCATTTCACCATGATGCTTCCCAATTTTGTATTGTTTATATACAAAAACGTTCTACAATCCATGTTTGTTTATAATGCGCTAAAAACGTCAAGCTTCTATTGCCGATCAGTATCGTACAATTAATTGTCCTTTTTAAATATCTCGGCTGAGGTTTTTATGCCGTGAATAAACGTTAAATATACAACCTGTAACATAAAGGTGTAGTAATACTTGGTGGTGTGTATGTGTATCGTGCCAAGAATCGTCTGCCAGAGAACTAAAGTTAAAATAGAAGATATTTTTTTTAATAGATTTTACAATAGAATTCCTAAAATCGTAACTGAATTACCACTGGGAAAGTTCAAATCTGTAATAAAACGGGCATTAATTAAGAAATCTTACTATAAAACCACAGACTATATTAATGACAAGGATGCATGGAGGCAAACTGCACAGGCTCTTTCTAGCGACTACCATAATAACACCTAGGTTAAGAAAATTATGTATTAGAAATTAAGAATGTTTTTAAAAAAAAATAATGAAAATAAAAGGTTCTTCTCGAGATGGCTGTAATTTTGCGAATCTGGCAATAGATTCATTAACTTTCATGAGTGCCTCTTTGGGGCCCATGTGAATAAACGATTTTGATTTTGAATACAAAAATTTAAAATTATATTTTCCATATATTTTTGACAACCCTATGGTGACATCTGTGGCGCGTGACCTTGACCTTTGTTATGACCACCACAGTCAGACGTTCAATTATTTTGGCGCTATTCAGTCATAAATATACATAGTAAATAAACAATTTCCGACCCACAGATCAATGCCGATGGTGCAAAAAGTACTTCGAAAGGCGAATGAGTAAAAACTTCACCATATACGACGGCTCCAGCTCCCAATGCTTCTGTTCGAGGTCCTGCATGAACATTTTCATCAGTCATTCCCGGCACATAGTCCCGTGCAACTGGTGCAAAGTGAAGAAGTACAACTTCGACATGATTCGGAGGGTGCAGGCTAATGGACAGGCGATAATGATGTGCTCTTTGAACTGTTTGAATCTCTATCAGGTGTCCGTGAATGCTGTTTCTTCTAGAAAGTAAGTAAATGTTTCATCAATAAACTTGAACGCTTTCACACTCACATCCCCACACTAAGTTCGATGACTTATATTGTGCATGGCGGAAACATTCACATCACACTCAATCACAACCAAAAACACAAATTTTCCTTGGGGAGAAAACATGTGTTACAGCCAGGAATTGAACCCGATACCCCTGCTTAGAAGGCTAACGCTCATCCAACTAAGCCAAAGGGCAGTTCAACAGAAAAAGCTTATATGGATATTTGAATATTCCACCTGGGAAGCATTATTTTATATCTGATAGGCGAGGATTTGATCACAATCTCATCTGACGGTTAGTGATGATGTGGTCTAAGTTGATAACCATACTACTCTGAGAAAGACTGACCCTCAAAGATTGTTGCTGGAGCATCAGAAGTAATGCAAACCACCCGGCTTGAATATGTTTTTATCGTAATCTGGTCTATGACCCCTAACTCACCTGTTGGTAAGATAATACGTCAAACTAAAAATCGGATCTAACAACGGCTCGAAAACCCGTTTGGTTCTTGACAACAAGTATTGTTTTGATAGTAACTGAATTTTCATTGTATAAACAACAGACAGAGGTAGACCTCCACATCATAGTTGCACCACTTTGTTTTATTTCTGCTGTATTTTCTCCGATTTTGAGGTCATATTTTTATACAATAAAGGCTAAAATAGTTTCGTAGAATACTAATCTACCCTTTTTAATAGCAAATGTAATAACGATGTGTATAAACTAACAGTGCATTGTTTCTAATTGCAGAACTAAATGTGACATGTGTAAGAGGACATCGTTAGCTCAGTACCATTTGACTATGTCAGATGCAACAGTGCGGAATTTTTGCACCTACCAGTGTGTTATGTCATTCCAGGTAAGAATAACGTCAATCTACACTCCAAAAAACGAACATTATAAATATTAAAATATATAAATATTAAGTTAATTTGTGAATTAAGATCGGGGGTTCTCTTATTATTCGCATAATATCGCTAGCCCTAATTATTACGTGTAATATGTATGCAATACCTTTATGAAGTTTAGAATTATGTTGATCAACAGGTCACCTGTAGACCTATGGAACTTTTCGGACTCTCACTATTCGTGAACTACATTACTCCTGAGTATCTTGAGCGTGATTTTAAAATTACGAAATTCAATCTATCTATTAAGTTGAAAAAAAAATTATTAGCTGCATTATCAACACATTTCTGAAAAAAATGTTATTTTTGGAAAAGTATTGATATTTAATAGTTCTACAAACAAGTATTTTTTTTTCAAATAAAGTTTTACCAGTTGTAAGTAAAAAAGAAGTAAAAAGTAATACAACCAGAGAATTTGTCAAGACTCAAGACCAATCAAAGAAGCCCATACTTGATGGGTTTATCTTGTTTAGTTCAGAAGTTCCTATGGCCATCTTCCGTCTCCATCATCAGACCGCCTCCATGGTGCCATATTATTGTAATGTCACTGAGATACATAGTGCATCAAATTTGAGTCCAATCGGACATAGGGTAGGTCTAATTTAGATTACAAGATTTGATTATATACCGACAAATAAA
Source organism: Lomographa bimaculata (assembly GCA_948107665.1). Lineage (NCBI taxonomy): Eukaryota > Metazoa > Arthropoda > Insecta > Lepidoptera > Geometridae > Lomographa > Lomographa bimaculata. The sequence goes on along the minus strand of OX403604.1, from coordinate 5,203,593 downwards.
TAGACAGCGGGACAGGTGAAACTAAATAAAAGCTTGTAATAAAATTGGTTGTCTGTAAAGTCGGTTTACGAACGATAATTTTGCGTGATAACGTTATAAGACGAACGCTTAGGCCGATCGTGCCTCTCTATCGCTTGTTCCGCGCTCTCGCTTGCACGCTCAGGCTCAGGCGGAAATTGACAGTTTTTCGAGCGTGCAGCTGGTGTTTATCGATTTATAAGACGTTATCACATCAAAAGTCCCAGGCATTATAATATTTATTTCAGGTTGTGAGGCAATGTAAATTGATATTTTACAGGGTCAGTATTCAAAGCACCCTCCCCTGATGCCGGGCGAGGCGATAGACCAACAGAAGGCCGTGCCTACTGGCGCACCGCGGCGCACCTATACCGCTAACTGTACTACTAAAAACAAAAGTACGTTTTACACATGACACACAACAACATTACACGCAATATAAAATTGTTACCCTTACGTAACGCACACAAAACAATTAGGTATTATACACATAACAAAGGTACGTAAGTATTACACAATATTATGGAACATACTGATTACAAAAAACCATAATATGATCATGGGCTAAAAGAGGCACTCATAAAAGTTAATGACTCTACTGCCAGATTCCCAAAATTACAGCCATCTCGAGAAGACCTGGCTAGAAACTCGGCGGCGCATTTTTTCATTCATTTATTTTTTTTAATCATTCTTAAACACCAATACATGGATTATATTAACCTAGATATATCTAAATTATGTAGTCGCTAGAAAGCGCTTGTGCAGTGTGCCTCCATGCATCCTTGTCATTAATGAAGTCAATCGTTTTATAAGTTTTCACAAAGCCAGTTTTATTACTGACATGAACTTTCCCAGTGGTTTTATCCATTACAATTTTAGGAATTTTATTGTAAAATCTAAAACCCTATTTGCCATAAAAGATTTATTCATTTTGTTTAATCTAAATACGCGCACTGTAATTTAATGCTTATGTCTACTATTAAAATTGTTTGGAGTTCTTTAAAAATTTTCCTGAATTCCCTGAGTGATTCGCGCGGAAACCAGCCTTGCCGTCGCTACATCAGTCAATTGTCTAATTTTACTGATCGCAAAAGGAGCGGAACTCAAGCGACCTGCAAGCACATCAATGTGAGGACCCCACTGCAGTTTTGACTCGGACCTAAGAAAACAGTTTTTTTTACAATATCTAAATTGTTGTTTTCAAGTGTAACCATCTACCAAAGGAACATTAGGAAGGGAAAACTTGATACCATTCGGTTTTGCTTGCATTTAACAATAAGTAATTAGCAGCAAACCATTTGTGGTTAAAGATATTTATTTCTCAAAATAATTGTAGCAATAATTCACTTACTGAGATTGATTGATTTCACGTCCTTCTTTTTAGTTTCCACTTTAAAGCCCTTGCCGATCATTTAAACATATTTGAATATAGAGCTCAAAATCATATGTTACACTAGTCGTTCGCGCCGAACTGAGATCTCGCGCCTACATTTTGCCTCAAGAGAGAAAAACTTTACATACTTGCTTATTTTTCTATATAATAATTGTTTGATTTCTGTATTTGTTGTTCAACGAACGGCCGGACGGACAAAGTGGTGTACGACCCAAATCAACTTAGAGATCTCGCTTCGCTCCATCAATTAATCAAATACAAATATATGTATTACACTAAGGTCCCTACAACAGTATATTATACATTTTCTGTAATTTCCCTTAGCTTTTAGTTTACTAAAAAATCTAAAACTTTCATTCCAGCTACTCCCGCGACGAATCAACGCGCCGCTACTACCGGCATGCCTGTTATCTCCAACGTCCAGTCTTTAGCGGCCCCACCCCCTCTAATCCCGACTCCGACCATAACGCGCGGCAAATCAAAACGAATCGCGCAGCCTCCCCCTCCGCCCCCCGAGCCCGAGCCCCCCGCAGCTCCAAAAACCCCTCCGCCCCCTCCGAAACCGCCCACGCCGCCGCCCCCTCCCCCTCCAAAAATATACAACCACGTGATCGTAAAAACGTTACCTCCTCAAGAGGTGGCGAATAAAGGTACTATGTCGAAACCGATGATGGTATCGAAAGGAGTGTCGTGCCGTCCACATCCGTGCACAAAGGAATGCCAAACGGACTCCAGTTTAGAACGTAAAGTGTTAATCCCTGTTCCGGTACCTATATACGTCCCCGTGCCTTGCGCTATGTGGTCGATACCGTTCCCCGTCCCCATCCCTATCCCCATTCCCATCCCCACTCCGGTATTTATCCCCACCACTAGGAACTCTTCGAAAGGCATTATGAAGGAGATCAACAAGATTCACGATAAAATGCCGACGGATCCGTTCGAGGCGGAACTGCTCATGATGGCGGAAATGGTGGCCGGTGATAAGAAGAAGGATCAGAGCGACTCGGATACCGATGATGATAATGGTGAGGTGATTTCTTTTCTGTTTGAAAATTGTTGTAGGCTGTGTATGTCGGTTTTTAACCCTTGACGAAAAAGAGGAGCGTTGAATAAGTTTGTCTGAGGCACTGTTGCTCCCAAACGCGGTTAGACCGGTTTGATATTTTTTTTATTTGAAAGGTTATTTTATTGAATGTTTTAGGTGTTTTGGTGAGAATCGGTGCAAATCGGTGCACCCCTTTTGTAGATAGAGCATCGGTACTATTGTCAAAATTTAGACTTTTTTTGTTTGCTATTCTTTTAATGAAGCACATAGAGAGATATGAATACATAAGTAATAAAAGTATTAATTATAACTTTCCTTCAATCAGAGTCCGAACAGTTACTATTTCCATGGTAGAAGGGCATTTTGCTCGTGGCTTAATACTATCTTGTACAGAAATAGTCTTAGGTCACCACCATAAATATATCTATCGCCATAATTACTTAAAACGATATCATCAAGAGCCAATAATTCTAGGCCTAGCGTGATAACCATTGTCGACCACATCATCTCTTACCATCAAACAAAACTATTACAGAGATTTAAAAAAGTCAATTGAAATGTGACATCAGCTTTGCTGAAATTAGAACCACAACACCAAAAGTCGCATCATCACTTTCCAGCAGGCGAGATAGCGGCCAAATGCATAACAATATTGCATAAAAAAAAAATATGCATTACTTTGCAATTTTCTATCAATAATCTTAAAACAAATGAATACGGAATACATGAGATTTAAATTTAGGTCAAGATTTATTTGTTTTATTTATAGAATTACACCTATATTATTTTATTATTTAAACCCTTTTTAATTAGAAATTTAATGAATAATAGTTGACATGCCGGATTCGTGACGTCAGTTACCTATTTTTTTAAGTCGATGTCGTCACAAATGACGTCAAAACATCATCTAAATTATCCGAGTTTAAAATTGCTCAAACCTGATTTTTAAATATTTTGATGCGAAAAGTTTTTTCGGCAAAGTATTAACGCAAAAGACCGATTAAAAGAAAAAAAAAACCTACTCCCTATTAATATTTATTTATTGCTAGCCTTCCGATTATTTATTATGTAGATAGAAGCATGTTTTAATTTACTACTTAGCACTAGCTTGATGCTGCTAACTATATCTTGGTAAAGGAGAAAAGAAGTGATTATATCACGACACTTGATTAACTAAATGCATAATTCTATACAGGTTTGCCTCCGTTTTCCTGTCCAACAAGTGTCATCAAATACCTTCCGAGCTGTATAAAAAAACCTTCTATTTTATGCTTTATTTGCTACGCTCTATCTTCGTTTCATTTTGTTCTCTAATCACTATATTATACAGTCCATTTTTCAATTATAATTTATTGATATGATTGCATGATGGAATACTTGCTTAAAAAATGTGCCGGAGTGATATTTCTTCTTATAAATTACACACATGGAATGAAAACCTTCTCTTATATGTGTTTGAATGTTTGCTTGTTATAAATATCGAAGATTTAATACAGCGTAATGATTTATCTTTTAATTGGGGTGTTTGCAATTAACTATTTAAAACCTTCAAATACAAAAGTAGATAGCGCTAAGCCTACTGTGCTACCATTTCCCTCATTCATTTCATCTAACAAGCCAAGCCTGTAACGCCTCGCACAATCGACATAAACCATCACCAAAACTAACATGCAACCCTTACAGCGGCGGAGGAAACATTCAGCCCGGTGCCCACTATCGACGGGAACAACGCGTTCGGTGAAGACATGCTGCAGATGGCGTTGAAGATGGCTACGGAATATGAGGATCAGCCTGTTGATTTGGAGTCGGCGATGACTGCAAATACTATCACACCCAGCTCACATCCAGGGATGCCCGGTGAGTGTTTAAGTCTGTAAGATTTATTGCTCTCAATTTAGAACTTTGTGTTTCGGGCAATTTGCTAATTTGGTAACTATAAAAGTATAACAAGTTGTCTAAAGGAAAAGGGAGCAAGGTTGTCAGTATGTCTCTTCTTTAGCGCAACTACCAGACACCGGCACCACCACGGGCCCATTCAGTTCCACGCATGAATGGCCCGTAAAGGCACGCGTCAAAAAGATATTTTATAGCTCAAGTGATAATAGCGAGTATAATATCGGTTCGTAGCGAGAGTCGCTACAAATAATTTTCAGAGAGAGGCCTTTGTAATGCTAAGTATTCTGCAGTTGATCGTGATTAAACCCGAACACTTTACATAGAACTTTGCACCGTGACGAGTGTCGCGTTATATTACCGAACTAAATAATACTATTTTGTATTCAGTGCCCTTTTGACTACCCAATACACGGGTGCATTAAACTAACATTAGCAAACATAAGAACATGATCATTTTTTTAACGCTTTCACACTTTCACACCCCCACACTAAGTTTGATGACTTGTGTCGTGGGTGCCGGAAACATTCAAATCATACATATAACAATGCCGGTAACATTCAAACTCACAATCACAACCAAACCAGAACCACATTTTTTAAGGAGAAAACTTGTATTCCCTCCGTTAATCGAACCCATATTCTTGGAAGGCGAAAGCTCACCCAACTACGCTAACGGGCAGTTCGATAATAAACAGTGATAAACAATTAACATCTTTAATTCCCACTGCATCCTCGCTATCGTACCATACAGTGGCAGGGGTAACAATTATACAGTTTTCTCTCAGAGGAAAATGTATGTTTCTGGTTTTGGTTATGATTGTGAGTGTGAATGTTTCCACGATAACATTATATAATTATGTGATCTCTGGCCATCATTATTGTATATTTTTTGCATGCCGCAATGGAAGAATATGCAACACTATTCATCACTTCCACTAGTTAATTATACCCATATTCAAGCAAATAAAGATTTTGTATTTAGGGTGGGGGTTGGGAGCGTAGAAAAAATATTCCAATAGTAACGTTCTCCCCAGGTCTAGAAGGCGAAGGCATGCACCACCACCACATGATGTTGCTCGAGCAGCAGCGGGCGGTGGCGGCCATCCGCGCGGGGGGCGGCGCCGCGCCGCGGAAACGTGCCGCGCCGCCGCCGCCCGCCGCCACCCGCGCGCGCTCCAAGCGACGCCGCGCCGACCCGCCGCCGCCGCAGCCCGAGCCGCCGCGCGAGCCGCAGGAGAAACCAGACGCCAACATGTGCCTCAAGGTATGTGTGCCGCGCCAGCCGCAGGAGAAACCAGACGCCAACATGTGCCTCAAGGTATGTGTGCCGCGCCAGCCGCAGGAGAAACCAGACGCCAACATGTGCCTCAAGGTATGTGTGCCGCGCGAGCCGCAGGAGAAACCAGACGACAACATGTGCCTCAAGGTATGTGTGCCGCGCCAGCCGCAGGAGAAACCAGACGCCAACATGTGCCTCAAGGTATGTGTGCCGCGCCAGCCGCAGGAGAAACCAGACGCCAACATGTGCCTCAAGGTAAAAAAAGTGAGTATAATCAATTTCAATATTTGATCTAAACCACATCCCGGACACTCCATACAAACATAGTAGAAATATATAAGTAAGTTGTCTTCATAGAGTGGTACCAAACGCGGCTTGTATGTGTGAACGGCCGTATGCACGTGCCTCAGCACGCACACTACGATAACAAACAGGCCGGCAAAGCCAACACGAGCCGGGGCCGCCCCTGCTCTCGTCGACGAAATTATTTATTAGAATGAGGATATATTTTACTTTAACTTCGAATAATAAAGCATTCAAAACTTGCCGTAATATTTTTCAGTATCAAATTTGTGACTTTTAAAAATAAACATATTGTCAATACATTAACTATAGGTACCTTAGCACAGAAAAACAACGAAACTGTGATTCGATTTCGTGATTTCACTACATTCAGTATAGTGGACTATTTTGTGAAATTACGTACTACTCATGCTAGTTTTTAGTAAGAAGACGTAATACTAGTGGCAGGGCTAAGTCATATATACCTAGTTAAAGTGTAACCTACATTACGAGTTTATTTAATTTATGTAGGTTTTTAAAGTAAAAACTTCTATACGCGTTGAGTACTTTTTGGTGAACAAAAATCATGGAATTCGCGTCATCGTCACCGGGCGGCGGCGGCGGCGCCGGCAATATTTGTTGAGCTCTACGCGCGATACATATTGCTCACGATCGGGGATCGACCTATAATGTTTATTTATGTATACTGTGTATTATACATTATATATAGTTTTCACTTCTATCGGCAGTCCTCAAAGACTGCCCTGCATGTTTTTTTTTTGTAATATAAGTAAAACATTGATCTTTTACCGGGTCGTAGATAAGTAGGTACATGCTGCGAACATTGATTTATTGAAGCCTACTTAGCTATGATGGTTTTCCTTTTAACTTCGTTAATATACTACTACCGTGATTTCTTTTCACATATGCAAAAAAATATTTTTTTCAAGATTTTGTTTTGACTCTTTCGGCGTGGCTAATATGTATATTCATGCCAAATTACAGCTTTCATGCAAATGAAATCGTATCTATTTTACCACCACATTTTATACTATTTTATTGTACCTAACTTGTTGGTTTGTTAAAATATACATTTTACATATAGGTACCTTTAAAAGTCGGAAGTAGTGACAACCCTGCATATTCGGATAGAGAAGGCATTTGAATCTCCTACGGGCCTCGAGTTATCTTATTGATATATTTCTACTTTGATACAAATGTTGCAAATCCATGTGACAATAAAACATTAACCATAAAACTATTGTCGCTTCTGTCAGGTGTAAAATTCCGTTCTTTTTTTTATGCGAGATAGGTAAGCATTTGGCCGCTATCTCACCTGATGGAAAGTGATGATACGACCGAAAATGTAGTATGTTTACCTAGAAGAAACCTATTCACTCTAGTCTTGAACTTTAACCTAAAAAAATAAAACACGGGAAGTTGTTATTCATCTATATATACCTTCCTACTTTACATACCTTCAAAATTAGGGTTTCGCTTTACGACGGCAATTATTGTTACAGTACACATTCGGCGTGAACGCGTGGAAGCAATGGGTGATGACGAAAAACGCCGAAATAGAGAACAGCTCCCTTCGACGGAAACCGTTTAAGTCCGAGATATTACAACTGACAGCTGACGAGCTCAATTACTCGCTGTGTCTATTCGTTAAGGAAGTGCGCAAGCCTAACGGGAGCGAATATGCTCCCGATACGATATACTACTTGGTTTTAGGTGAGTCGACAATGTAGCACACATTAAAAGTACTGGTGTGCATTTTATTTCATACAAAATTAAAAAAAAAACAAAAAGTTAATGTTAGATGTTGAGGCTTAAGATTATCCGTCTATATCTTATCATATCATGTCATACGAAATATATAAGTATATAGAGCGTTCGCCTTCTAAGCAGGGGTACCGGGTTCGATTCCCGGCGGGAACACAATTTTTCTCCCCAAAGAAAATTAGTGTTTCTGGTTCTGGTTGTGATTATATGTGTGATGTGAATGTTTCCGGCACCCACGACTCAAGTCTTCAAACAGTGTGGGGCTGTGAGTGTGAGACCGTTTATTATTTATGTAAGTGGAGTTTATTAGATAGAGAATTTCGTATTAATATTACATTTAATATTATAATGTATAGTGAGTGGAGCCGAAAGGCTTAGGACATTTATAAGACATGTGTTTCTTGGCATACTTAATTCGGAGGTATAACACTATCTATTTATACGATTTTAAGTGACATGGTCACTAAACATAAACGCTTTCACACTCACAGCCCCACAATAAGTTCGATGACTTGTGTCGTGGGTGCAAGAAATTTTCACATCAAGTACCCAATCACAACCAGAACTAGAAAAACAAATTTTCCTTGTCATTAGAATTATTATTAGGAAACCAAAAATACATTGTAAATATCCCGCTTCTAACAACAATACTTACTTATCTTTCAGGAATACAACAATATCTATTTGAAAACGGTAGGATAGACAATATATTCACGGATCCATATTACGAGAAATTCACCGACTGCTTAGACGAAGTCGCGAGGAAGTTCTCAGTTTTATATAACGATTCACGTAAGTATATTACCTTTTTACCATCAAACAACAAGAAAAACTGTCAAACGTCATCCATTTATGGTTGACATACCTCCAGTTCGCTCGGAACGTTTCGCTTCTACGTTTATCATCCTTACATCGAAGGAGTGGAACTCGTTGCCATCTTTGTTCCCTGAACGGTACAATCTGGGTGTCTTCAAATCTAGACCTTCTAGGCAAGCATGTTCCATCTTCCGCCGCATCGTCACTTTCCATCAGGATAGCGGTCAAATGCTTGCCTATCTAGCATTAAAAAAAATTACCAAGGAACTACAAAACTGAGAATAGGTTTCAACGGGGGTGCTAAGACCCAGTGTCGTCGTAATCACTAAATCTGGGAGCTACTCATGAGAGCAAGTCATTCTAGACCATCATCACTTACCATCTGGTGAAATATAGTCCAATGCTAGCCTATCGGGAAAAAAAACCTTGTTCGGCCACAAAAAAATTTACCTCCAAGCTGAACTCCTAGACTACTTTGGAGTCACAGACTAAATATCCAACTGCTAATACTAGTTAAATGACTAGCAAAGATGTGGTACTTCCCAAGGCGGACTCGATCTAAACTAATAATATAAACGCAAGCAAAGCTTAAAAAAATCAACTTCACTGCTTTATCTTCGGAACCCTTGATCAGATTAAATGAATGAACTACTGGTCAGATGTTGATCAAAATCGGTTCCCACACTGGAAGCACCAGTTTAGATTTAAAATTTAATCATCAAAATCGGTTCACCTGAAAGAAGCTATGACACATATGGTAACACATAAAAAAAATATTTCGACAAATTGAAAACCTACTTTTCTGTGTAGTCTGTTAAAAACAATTATGTAATTTGCAGAGCACGCAATGCGCATAAATAAAAAATAATGTAGTGGTCTTAGATGGTTTCTTCAGTATTTTCTTCAGGTCAATCTTCTTCTTAGTGTGTCGATGGCAAAACGTTTAATAGCTGAAGCCCAGAACTCGGCCACCCGAACTGCATTTGGTGCAGCGTCCGTGAGCTCTTGTTGCGAGCAGGTAACAGGGCACACTGGGCATGCAATAAGATGTGCCATAGTTTGATCTGCTGCGTACAGACAGGCTATATTGTTGACTGAGAATCCCCACTTGACCATGTTATCCTTACTCCGACGGACCTGAGTACGGAGTCTATTTAAAGACTTCCAGGTCAGTTAGTCATGATTTAACGTTTTCTTAATTTCCAGAGTACATAGTAACCCGAGTAGAAGAAGAACATTTATGGGAGAGCAAACAGCTCGGCGCGCATTCTCCACACGTATTATTGTCCACACTCATGTTCTTCAATACGAAACATTTTAATTTAGTGGTGAGTGCAATTTACTAACATTTCTAGTAATAGTAGGGCATATGAGAAGGAAAAATATCGCTTGAACTGGGACTTGAATGATACATTGACTTGACGCATGACAAAATATTAATACTAGATATAAGTATACAATTACAGTGTGTCATTTAGATTAAGCAAAATGAATAAATCTTTTATGGCATGGGTTAGACTTTACAATAAAATTCTCAAAATTGTAACTGAATTACAATTGAAATCTGTTATATTAAAGTTAAAATCTGTTATAAAACGGGCATTAATTAAGAAAGCGTATTTTAAAACGATTGACTACATTAATGACAAGGATGCATGGAGGCAAACTGCCATGCGCTTTCTAGCAACTACATAATTTAGTTATGCCTAGGTTAATATAATTATGTAGTAGTGTTAAGGAATTATGCGAATCTGGCAGTAGTCATTAACTTTCATGAGTGCCTCTTTGGGGCCCATGTGAATAAACGATTTTGATTTATGATTTTGACATATATACGTACATAGATAGGTTGATAAACACATTTCCTTTATTTGCGTTGCGCAAAAAGCCGCATAAAAAAATGTGGTTGTCTATAAAGTCGGTTTACGGACCATAATTTTACGTGATAACGTCACAAGACGAACGGTTAGGCCGATCATATCTCTTTATCGCTTGTTCCGCGCTCTCGCTTGCACGCTCAGGCTCAGGCGGAACGTGACACTTTTTCGTGCGTGCAGCCGCTGTTCATCGATTTATAAGACGTTATCACGTAAAATAAATGATTCAGTGAACATTTACTAAAGAAATAATTTAAATCAGCTTTTAGATTGAATTTCTGAGTTTTTTATGTTCGGTAGCAACCATTTTACCACTCAATGAGTTCCACTCCTTCACTGTACAGTGATTATTTTATTCTTTATTTTGAACAGATTCTTATTTTATTTTCGTGGAACAGCTGTATACCGGTCAGCTTTTTATGAGACCATATAGATAGAAAATAGAACCGTGATATCTGTTTCATCTCGTATTTTACAAGCTTTTATTTAACTTGCAGTGTGTTTGTATGTAAGTTAGTGTCAAATCTTGCAACTGAATTTAAAGCATATATCCTCAAACAATTAGATTAAATTTTGCATACATGTTTAGTTTGGATGACAATGCATGGTTAGCTAAGTGATGTCATTCTAAATCCATTATGGCGGACTAGTTATTTTTGTGTGCAAGCCCATGATGTGGTTATCAAATTAAAGGGTTGTCTGAATACAATACAAAAAATAAAATGACTGGACTCTAAATCCAATATGGTGGACCGCCCAAAGCGGACAAGTTATTTTTAAGCACTGCCTTAATATGGGTATCAAATGAAAGGGTTTGCTGAGAAAATTGGAAAAAGCTTCATTTAAAAAAAGTTTGTACTATTAATTTATATTTGTGTAAATTTGTTAATTACAGACGGTAGAGGAGCACATGCAGCTATCTTTCTCTCATATAATGAAGCATTGGAAACGGAATCCCAACGCTCCAGGCCAGGCAAAGATACCAGGCTCTAGGAATGTTCTACTGAGGTTCTATCCACCGCAGTCTGCGTTAGGTAAGCTTAAAAGTTATAAGATAGTTCTCGTCTGTCGCTTGGGCGGAAATATAGCATGGATACCCAGTTTCTTAGCGGCCAGTTGGGCTCTGCCTTCATTGTAAGTGCCACAGTTGAGATTAGACGAAAAGGTACGCCAAGAAGTTCAATTTCAATCATTTATTGCATTCTGGAAGTACATAAGATGGTATAATTAATAATTATAAATGTTTATAGTTACATTTCAGTCCATGTTGGGCACAGCAATAAAGAGGAAGTTTGTATAGTATTCAGCAATATTAGCAAAGTTGAATTTAAATGAGGGCAAATTAATAATAATGTAATCAATTATTATAATAATTTAATAAGCAAGTTTGTTAGCTAACCGCACATCTTGGAAGGCCAGAGACAGATGAAAAGGTCTCATATTGGCGGCGAAGAGACACACATGAGTGACTATGTTAACTTAAAAACATATAAAGCTAAGTGAATCAAGTGACTCAATTGACGACCGAGTTGGTGTAATGGGCGAGTCTTAGCTCTCTATGATGCAGGTCTTAGGTTCAATTCCTAGCAATAGCACAACTTTTCATACAGATATAATGCTACTGGTTTTTTTTTGTGATTGAGTGTGTTGTAAATGTTTTCAGCACCCACTATACAAATCTTTGATCTTATTGTGGAACTGTGTATGTGTGCGTTTATTATGTTATGAAGATCTTTAAATGGCCACATTTTTAATTAATAGTACAATACAATACAAAATTCTTTATTGTACACCAAAAAACAAAAAGATACAAACTTAAAACTACGAAATTAATATTATAAGGCAGTACAATGGGCGGTCTTATCGTAAATTAATAATGTTCGTAATAATAATGTCCTATGTTTATATTATTTTGCAGAAGCTAATTCAAGAAAGAAAAAAGTTTATGAGCAACAAGAAAATGAAGAAAACCCACTTAGGTGTCCTGTTAAATTATATGAATTTTATATATCAAAATGGTAAGCAAAGTTTTGTTGTTTTATGTGTATCTTAAAAAATAATACAAAATCGAGAACGCCATTTTTTCACTTTCGCAAACTCCTTTATGTTGTAATTATAAATGAGAATTTTTGTGGGTAAATGTTATGTTTGTTTTCTCTTCTCGCTGTAACGGCGCTTTTTTTATAATTAATAGGTAAGCATTTGACAACTATCTCACCAGATGGAAACGATGATGCGCCGAAGATGTAGCATGCCTGCCTAGAAGATTGAAGGCTGGTATTCGATCGATTCATATAGAATTGTAAAGATTGCCTCCCGTTTTACTTAATAAGTGCATACTTATAATATTTTCAGTCCACAGATAGAGGCAAGCCGGTTTTGATCTATCAGCTAATAGAGAATATGCATATATTTTATGAATGATTTTATTCGATTGCTTATGTTAATACATTGCTGGTTCAAACATTTTTAAATGTTCTTTTTGTAAAGACCAATCATGGTTGCAGTAAAGTTAGCCAATCAATCTTTGACATCAAAAAATGTGTCAACTGATGTCACGAATCAGTCTAGCCAATAACGTGCGTTTTGCTTTTAAATTTCCCGAGTATTTTTATAAAAAATCCTAAAAAAAAAAAAAATTGTTGATGTAATTCTATAGGAATCTTATAAACATTTAAAAATGTATACTTGACCGATATTTAATATCATGCATATGCCCTGTTGCATTCAACGGTGAATCAAGAACACAGTAAATTGCTACTAAATATGTCTCGACATGTTGCACAACATGTTGCGCGTCAATAGTTGCCTAGCGGATACGCGTCCTAAGTTAATCAACATAAAATTCAATCTACAATTATTATGCCTATTAAATTTATTTTTTTTAGCCCTAATAAGGCATGTTTTGATTACTATCACCTGTTCAGTAATGAGGTTAATAGACACTAGATTAAGCAAATTCCTTTATTACCATATATCAAGGTTTTTGATTGTCTACATAAGTCAAAGCAGTTGCAAGTATTTTTATTAAATTTTGTCGCGCAATTTGATTTAAAATGGAGCGACACAGACTACTCTTGAATCCTGACAACTGATTTAGAAAATGATTCTGTCTTTGGAAAAATACCTTCAGAGTCGATCGACTAAGTAACCTATTTCAATCGCACGTAATTCATGGTTTATTACGAAAGCTGACTAGCTACAAACTGACACAGTTTGATCCATGTCTAATACATTAATTTATTCAGTAGAATACAGATAGTCTCAATTCATTTTAGCTATTTAACTCGCATTCAATTAATGGGTCCTTCTTTATTCTTTTATGTAGCAGACATACTAGAAATCAAGTCCTCAAAAATTGCCAGAGATCTAGTATGACCAATTACTATTATTTATCTCTCATAGGTTAGCAATTTACTACAATTTTAACTAATGATATAAAGCAATGATGTGGTCGTGGGTGGTGGACACGCTAGGCCTTAAATGTATAGCTCTCAAGGATAGCTGCTGGAACATCATTTTTTCTACTTGAAGGTGATGAACTGCACCGTATTTCGGAAAAGGGAATTTGCCCTACCATACCACCGAGATTACTCTAAATTCATGGTCCCCGGGCTTATTAGCGAACCAAGTGTGACCCCTTATGTATAAGTAAATATCTTAAAATAAGCCTATATATTTATCACCCTCAATTAATGGTTACCGCGCTCAGTAACTATTAGCTGACCTAGTTTGTCGAACTTCAGCCCGGAATCCGTCCGCACCCGCAACGACGTGTTCTACTTGCAACCCGAGCGGTCCTGCGTGCCCGACTCGCCCGTTTGGTACTCCACGCAGCCGCTAAGCAGAGCCGCGCTCGCGAAAATGCTGCACCGCGTCAAAATGGTCAAGGAGATCAACATCGCGCTATTAACCAGCTAAGGTAACGTCACCCTCGGCCAAGCCATCTAAGGTATCGTCACGCTTGGTCAGGCTAGCTAAGCTAACGTCACACTCGGCCAGGCCAGCTAAGGCAACGTCACACTTCGCCAGGACAGCTGAGGTAACGTCACACTCGGCCAGGCCAGCTAAGGTGACGTCACACTCGGCCAGGCCAGCTAAGGTAAGGTTGTACTCGGCCAAGCCAGCTAACGTAACGTCAACCTCTGCCAAGCCAGCTAACGTAACGTCACCCTCTGCCAAGCCAGCTAAGTTAAAGTCACACTCGGCCAGACCAGCCAAGGTAACGTGCTGCTAACCAGCTTAGGTAACGTGGTCTATTATGTAATTTGCAACTACAACTAAAAAATGGTAGCTCTGGTGAATTCTGACACTAGACTTTGAACGTCGGTTGCTAGTTTTATCGCAGCCCCGCTTACTTAGCTCCTGCACAAGACGAGAGATTGTTTGTCTATCGATGACGGGTGTTTATTTAATTTATAAATCTTACAATACTTCTAATATGCCCTGGGTTTGTTTCTCTGCAGGAGCATAATTTTACTTCGTAAGTGACAGTTCTCCTAGATGTGATTGTGTCTGTGATGAAAATGTTTCTGGCATTTACGATACAAGTCTTTGAACTTGCGTAAGGCTGTGAGTGTGAATGCGTTTGCGTTATAATATGAGTGTGAAAGCGTATACGTTTAAATACGTCATCGCAACTAGTGGAGACATAGTAACAATCGCGGAACAGGTTACTTAGGCCGGATAATTGCTATCAGGTGAGATAATTTTAAATGCTTTCCTATCAACCACGTAATTGTTGTTATTATTTCCTTACAGATTCAGTCTGTCGTGTGACTGCGACTCGCGATAAGTGTTCCGACACAATTCTCCATAGAGACGTTATCTGCAACCGCCGAGTGGCGATGGCTCCTCGTGAATACGCGTAGTGAACTTGGTGACGAATGTATATTTTTTCTACTATAAATATGGGAACCCCATAGAACATTAATTTTAAATATAGTTTATCGAAATTAATTTTTTACAATGTTATATATGTAAGCGAATTTCTGTGCGGGACTGTTTTTGTATGTACAGATTATAATGGTTATAAGATTTATTGACTTATTTTATCTAATTTATCACATTTATGTTTTCGTCTCGCAATCCTTCAGTATGAAGTTCGTATTGACTGCAATTATCTACGGTGTGATCATATTGAAATGTAAATAACGCCAAGCGATAAGTAAAAGTGAAATTAATCATGATTTAGGTAATGTATGGACAATTTTAAAATGGCGGCATGGGTCTTACTTACGCCAAGAAAAAATACAATCTATGACATGTAATAAATAAAACTAATTGAATATTTAACATAATATAGATGTAAGTTAAAAATTCCAGTTTTTATAGTGAATGAACGCACTTTTGTGTTATAGTAGTACATACATTACGTTTTATAAATTGGGATATTTAAATATTTTCCAAGATAAAATATAAAAAAGTTTTATTGTAACTAAATAAATATAGATTAGTGAAAGAGTCAGATCGTATTATATTTTAAGCATAATGGCGTTAAGGTTTAGGTAACTGCTGTGTATAAAGATTACATACTTGATTCTCTATAGTAAGTGTTTTATTTTATCTCCTTAAAACAATAAGGATATATTCTCCCGTAATAATACACATTCCTGCCTCATAGACTCAGGATTCCTCGATACAGGCTTTGCCTAGTGAGGAAACTGATGAATACGGACCTTTAGGAAAATAAGTGTGCCTGCAATGTATTATTATGTACTTTATTGCTAATACAATTATAATAATATCGTGCATATAGCCGCTAATGCAATGTAATAATACTTCTGCAGTAATAAAAACCATTTCATTCCATTTAAAAAAAATACATATTACTAGCATAGTAGAAATATATTCTACTATGTTACTAGTCATTTAACCACCACACCACCGAGCAGTTTTGTGCTAACATTACTGCATGACGGATTCAAGGGCTGTCTCCACTCAAATAAGACTTCGCTGAGTGACAAGCAGTGCATTGCCGAGCAACTGAGTGTTGAAAGTCCTACATTCTGGGTGGCACTCTTTGACGGACAACAAGTTTGCCCATCCGACTAGTGACTTTGTCTCTGTTACATAACATAGGCAAAGTAAAAGTGGGGAGCAACAAAATAATGTAAATTTTGGGGAGCAAATTTTTCTCTCGATTGTCTTTAAAAAGAGCTTTTTAAGTAGAGTACGATACCGTATTTACCAGACTGCCGAGGAAGGGTTATATTTTTCGCGTTTAATTTGTATGTTTATTTGTAAATTTATTACCTCTTATCTTCCAAAGGGCTGGATGCATTTTATATTCGTCTTAAAAACCCAAGTATCCTTAGATAGTGGTATAAAAATGGCGGATTATTAGCGCCAAATAGTAATGTTTTAGGGTTAAAAAATTACCCTAACTTATTGAATGGGGTATTAAAATACAGGAGAATAAATGGGGATTACATAAAAACTCACGTTTTTCGCAGTCGTTTTATTATTATTTTTACTATATCGACTTGTTTAAAGTATTTTTAAAAGTTTAATTAATGGCGTGGGATTTTCTATTTTGAATGAATTAAGTAAAAATGCATGGGATATGCAATATCCCATGCATTTTTATTATTTTTAATTCATAAAAAAACCCAATTAAAATGGATTTAAAGAAGAAAATAATGTTTTATTCCACGACACAAGTCTTCGTACTAAGTGTAGACTGTAAGTGTGTTTTACATTTTGTTTTGTTGTTACATGGTAAAAAAGGCATGGAAGAATTATATCATGTAATTCCTGAAAATAGTACTCCAAATGTAAGTGATATAATACCGATAGGCTTGCTACCTTACGGTGACCAAGACTGCAGTTTTGACTCAACTAGCTTACTATCGCAATGAGACTTGGTTCGCCGGTTAATAGATTCAAGAGCTTCTAGCTGCTACTAAGCGGATCTATCCCAGAGATGAGATGGCCGCAGTACGCCATACACGATCGAATATTGATATAAAATGAAGTATGTATACTGCCTGATCTGACTGAATACCCAGCTTCTTAGCAGCTAGTTAAGCTCTGGCTTCGATAAAAGTTCCAAAGTTGAGATTCATAACATATATAAGGTAACGCCAAGTACTCAAGGTTGTTAGCTACCGGTTTTGGCACATAACATATTAAATTATAAATTCTAATGTAATTTTATTTCGATTATTTATCTTATGTAACTATAATGCAAAAACGACATTGGCCTCGATTCTGATGTACACTCACTAAATTAAATTTAAACTATCCCTGTCTCTTACAAAATAGAAACACAAGACAGAGATAGCATACATTTTAGTGCTGTCACGCTAGTTTATCAATGAAAATATGAACAGCAGAAGCAAAAAGGCGCGTGTTTTTAGTCAACACCAATAACATACTCGACTAAGCTTGCATATATATCTAAGTTCTGACTAACTTGACAGCACAGCAGTATGCTATCTCTGTCTTGTGTTCCTATTTTGTAAAAGACAGAAATAGTTTAAATTTAATTTAGTGAGTGACATCAGAATCGAGGCCATTAACGTTTTAACTTTAAAGGCACTTATAGCAGGCCTAGAATTTAAAATCTTCATATTTACTTGGATAATTGTAGTACACGAGCATTAAATGTGTATTTACTTAAAAAATATATTCGATGATATCTATATTATCGTTCCTCTCAAAAAAATAGAACTGGAAATATTTTAAGTTTAGCTTGTACCGTAAATATTCTGTTGTTTCTTGAGGTGTGAGATACATACGTATTACGCCGAGTAGGTACAGAAATTGCGAGGCAAGCGAGCGTTGTTAATGGTTCGTCAGACATGTCTCAACCCGAGGCACACACGTAGCGCACGGCTCGCACTGAGCCGGTATTCGCAACGAGCGTATGCGCACAGACCACAGAGAGTACTACGTACGTATGCGGTGAATGCTCACAGTCGGAAGCATGCGTGACGATCCATTGGCGACGCACCCTCGCTATGTCTGTACACACTTTCACCTACTCACGCGCACTTATGGTAGAAATCAAGAAATCTCTACAAACGCAAACTAAAAAAAAGAATCAGCACCCAAAAAGACATTTTGTTAGAAATTTACTACCTGCCTATTTTGTCTGTTTGAGTAATTCTTCTGGAGAATTCGGACCCTCTATCATAGTAGAAATATATTTCTACTATGCCTCTATTGTCTATTACCTCTGTTGCAAACTGTTTCAATACTAAATGGACAAAACCCCTAAGAAATAAAATTAATTTTTGCTTAATTCAAGTAAAAAACAAGTGCAACATAGATGCGTAATAAGGGCTGCCATACCCCCCGCATCCAAATAGAAACCGCACGCTACAAAGATACAACTTACAAACATAGATACGTAATAGATGTAAGAACACAAAAAGTATCAGATACTTTTTATATATCATTTACAATCAAATTTATATAATATAATATTTTATGGTTATTTATTGCCAACGAGATATCAAACCATATTTTTTTAAATAATCGATTAAAGTTGAATCGAATGGCGATTGAACTGTCATAATTATGTCGCTGTCGCCTCACTTAGCTGAAGACTGAAGTTTGCTTGAAGTTTGGCGTTTGCTGTCTATCATAGTTCATCCATCCATTTTTGCTGTCGCCCCCTGGCTTCCCTGGCTTCGACGCCGAATCGTTCATGTTTCAGGTGTCTAATAAAATTAGCAGTGCAATAGTGAAATCGGGTGTGCGCGATCGATGTGGACGTTTGACGATGCGTTGCGTTTAGATATGGATAGCAGGAGAGCGTGCCCGAGCTACGGTGTGGGATTCGACGCGTGCGATCCGTTGGGACCTGTTTTCGAGTTGTCTGGTCGAGGGCCGGCGAAGATTCTGCGCCGCCGCTGTCGCAGCGAAGGCATCGACCGTTCGCCGTACGAGGATGCGAGCAGAGACCATCGCTCAGCCGACGGGAGGGATCGCACGCGGGCACTGCCCAACAAAAGCCACTTTACGTTGAACTACTGCGAACACGAGCGGTTCCACCACGAGTGCTCGCTGCCCGCACACAACGGGGACTCCGTGATGTCGAACGAACAGAACATGTTCCATGGGTGAGTATTTCCGTAACAATATTTTATTTTCATGATATAACTTTGTCAATTTGTAGTCTTCTCTGCATTCAACACTGCTGTTATTATTCAAAATCTGTTTTTGACAGCGTTTTTAATTCACAGAGGTAAAACAATCCTATTCCATTGTCTCTAAGTGCATAAAATGACCAATTTTATACACCCAACCTTTCAGATTTATAATATATCTTATCTCTCTTTAATTTCAGCTACCACGGTAGACAGAAGTACAGAAAAAGTCCTACCAGACCTTTGTTAGTGACCACACTCTCAAACACAAAGGTGGATGACAGCCGATTGCCAAAAGTAGAAGAATTACTTGAGAGAGTAGACCATGACATGATGGAAGTTCAAATAATGAAGCAGCCTTTAAAATCAATACTCAATAACCCGTTACCAAAGTCAGTGCCTCAGGGAATACTCAAGAAGCCGAAGAACAAGTCTCACCCAGACTCTAAATGTAATGTAGAGGGGCGACGCAGACAAAGGGCGTCCAGTGAATCTGACAATCTGTACTGCAACTTTCATTTAGGATCGCCCATTCCAGGATATGACAAGTGAGACATTTGTATTTTTAATTAAACTTTTGACAGTTTATTGAACTCTCAATCACTTCTCGAGTGTGTTGTGAACTGGAAGATAAATCCATTGTTTTGATAGGTTAGGCACTCCAAAACCACACTCTGTTTCTTCGTGGAGTTGGGGATAAGGGAAGGTCCTAGCATCTGTGTGGCCTTATTATAACGACATTGTAATTGTAGAAAAAAAGGCATGGATGTTGACCAGAAACAAATGCACAGTATTATTTTTGTTTATCTCTCATAGGCTCGATTTTGATTACTTGCTCAACTGTTGGTATGTGACGATATAGTCAAGGGTGTATGGTATTAGGCTGAGAATATTAGCTCTACTGCTTTTTTAACTGCTGGTTGGCTTATTTGGGTGCACATTCGCCTACTGAGCAGAAGGTATCGGGTTCAATTATCAGTTGAAACAAGTTTTGTTCAAAAATGTTGTGTTCATGGTTCTGGGTGTGATTTTGTGTATCATGTGAATGTTTCCAGCACTTGTGACACATCTGAATCAATCATTATAAATATGGGGCTGTGAGTGTGAAAGTGATTATCTTTTTCATGTTATTTTTAGCTCTTAAGGGGTATTAGGTAGCTATCCAATACTCTTAAGGATAGAAATCCATATAATTAACAACCTTGTCAAGTAATACATAAAGCACAAATTGAATTATTTTCTAAATACGGTAATTTAAAATTACACTAAAAGGAAATAACTATTTCTCTTCATTATCCATTATATAACTACAGGAAAATAATAGTATGTTTACATAAAGTGTATTACCAAGTGCTAGATACAGTGAAAGTTTTGTAACTACTGTTCTCTGTAATGAGAATTGAGAACATACCTAGTTTTACATCACTACTGATACTGAAGAACTTGCTTGTTTTTTATATAGACTAGTGGGCTAGTGTCTGGATTTTCAAGCTGCCTGAAGGCATCCGACATGGTTTATTGTTGTTGTTTTACAACTAACAACTAAGACCGACAGCTTAATGTGCCCTGTGAAGCATGTTGACAATTGTAAATCCCACTAAACAGTCACCCATCTAAGCACTGAACTAACTGAATATTGCTAAACATTGTCAATCAGTTATGATCGACCAGGCGTACCATGCTACAAGTATCACTGAAAACTAAAAGTATACTTGGTGTGTAAGCTGTTTACCGCAAGTAGGATGTATGTCGGCCCTTTTGGCATAACTAAAAGTATAATAAAACAGGCAGCGGTTGACGGATCTTCTCATTACATACATTGCAAAATCACCTGAAAGAATGGTCATAGCAAAATCTACATAGATATTTCAATGAGCATATATATGTAGGCATATTTATTTATTATTTTGTACACTTGTCCACTCTGATAACTTTAACTTTTATTCTAGATAACGTTACTATATGTGGTAAATAGGTAATTTGCCCGTTGTGGAGCAGACTTTGATTTTAGTGTCATATGTTTTCATCAATATTGTTCATGAGACTATTTCTGTCATTTTTTATAGGTTATCTACCCATGCTTATCCTAGGTTATTCACATTTACTTTTGTTTGCCATCTTATCTGATTATCTATCTGAACTCTACATTTATATGTTTTTATTTGTAGGTATTGTTCAAAATCAGGCTGGTTTTTTGTCAATTGTTTGCTGTCACTGTGTTCATTTTATCAAACAAATTAAAAATATATTAGTGTATTTTTTTTAAATAATGTAATATCCTGGTATGGTATATATTACAAAATTATTGGTGTTTTAGTGAAGTGTGTGCAAATGGAATGTCAAAATATATAATAAGTATTGCTCCATTATAATCAATTTAATAGCTCTTTGGCTTGATATTGCAATAAATAATTACCTACTTAATGTAGTCACACTTATTTATGTTTCACATCTAAATTGAGTCATTCATACATACATACACATGTGCAAATTATTTGACAAAGGGCTGAATATGCATAAGTATAACATAAAACACAGATTATTATTAACTGACTTAAAAAAAATAGGAGGTTCTATGTTGATCTGACTGGTAAACCTGATAATTACAAATCAGCCCTCAAATTCTTGTAGACTTGAGCACTTGAGTTATCTATAAATACAAGCCTGTAGTTATTTAATTTGCTGTATATAACAAGATAAACTTGATATGCACAAACACAGCCCCACACTGAGTTCGATGGCTTGTGTCGTGGATGCTGCACAGACTATCACTCACAACCAGAAACACAAATTTCCCTTGAGGAGAAAAATACACTAGTATCCATCAGGAATGTATCTTGGTACCTGCTGTAGTTAGGCGAATATGCACTAACTGAACCAGTGGGCAGTAGTATATATGTATATAATTTAGTTTAAGAAAATATAGGCAATTGACTTGCTTTCCAGAAGTCATAAAACAACAATGTATTTCTAGTGTTTTTTTTCAATATTTTGTAATGGTAGGCATTACTATGCCTCAAAATAAACTAATTCTTATTATTTCTTAGTATGCATTTATGTAAGAAACAATAACGAAAACCGTAAAAGTATAAATGTTACTTGGGTGTTGGAATGATGTTAATAGATTCAGGCGCTGTGCAGTCTGGGCAGATAGATATACATAATTTATCATTTACTTCTTCTGAGGCACCAGATGCAGAATTTTAAACAAAATCACTGTCCTTTAAGATGTTTTGAGTTTATTTAGGGACTCGCGGCAAACATGTTCTCTTTTATTTTGATGAGTATTTGACATTCTATTTGTATTCTTATTCAAATTGGGGTAATAAGGCCTGCAATGACATCCTATTTGTTGTGTATTGTGGAGTGTATATTGTAAACTGCACCTCTAAGGAGAAATTTATTTGCAAAAAATATATATCTAAAAGTTTAGTTGTAAGTTCTATGTTAATTGTTCCTCAGATTTTATTGATGTCATTATAAAGATCATCTAACGTTGTCAAACCCATAAGTCACTTTTTTAGGGGACTTAGTGTAAAAATATTAATGAATGCATAATAAACAATTTATTTCACTTCCAGCCGCCTTACGTACCTAAACAACACCAAACGAGCGAAAGACAACTCTGGTACTGGTTACTCCTATGGCTCAGCGATAGCCAGCTTGAGTCATGCTCCTCGGTCTAAGAGCCCTCCATTCAAACCTCGGTGCTCTTGCAAGGAACCCGACTTTGGGCATCAGGACGACATTCAGATGCATGTGCTGAGGACAACGGCAATTACCAGTGAGATCATTGAAGAGCCTGTTAGTGAAATGGTGAGTCGATTCTTCTTTAGCTTATTTCACTTGCCGAAAGAAAGAAGGTTTGAAAAATCATTAACTCATTTTTATATGGACTATGGTTGTTTTAGCACCACGATTACGCCAATGTCATGTATGAATATGTCATATTCATATGACATCAATTATTATCACATGAAATGAACGGCTTCACGCTTACATACCCACACTAAGATCGACTACTTGTGTTTTGGGTGCTGGAAACAATTGCACCCAGTCACAGAATTTCAATATTCAATATTACTTAACAGAATTCTAGACAACTCAACTTGTTTTTAATCAAGTTATGTTTGCACACTACTGTTTGGCGGTTGAATGTCTGGCAATAGTGTGGTACTCCTCCAGGCGGACTCAAAAGAGTCCTACTTTTGTGGTCACTTCTTTTGATTTTGATTTGAACAAACGTAATATAACAGCGTAGATCCGACATCTACGCTGTTATATTACGTTTGTTAACAAAGATTAGAGTGGTCTGTTTACATTGGTTGTTCAAGATTAATTCCTTAGTTCCAGTCTTGTGCAGTGTGTAATCTTTTAATGCTGTGTTATCATAGTTTATACGATATTTAAGTGGTTCTTATGTCTTTAGATATTAGTTATCGAAAGTGCGGGTAGTGAACTGTTACGACACAGTTAAAATTGTTATAATTTTTTGGACTCTAACCAGGAAGTTCGTTTTTGCATAGTAGAAATAAATCAGTATGTTATCTTCATAGAGTGGTACCGTACGCACGTGCCTCAGCACGTTCTACTATGGTTTTTGGTTGGTTGATTAGTCGTTGTTTGCTTTAGCTTCACCATCATTAGATTTTTTTAATATCTTGTAGTCTACCACTATCTCACGGTTGGTACGTACATGATGTAGTCGAAGGTAGAAAAATTCCGGATATTTTTTAACCGAATTAACAACGTATTCGAAGTATGTGAAGCTGTTTGAGGCTACGATAGATCTGTCGTAGTAAGCCCGCCGCCTAACCCTGATCCAGTAATTGCAATTTCGAATCCTGAGACCAGTTTAAGATTCCGGTGGTGATAATATCGTAAATTATCGGGTGAACGTAAATGAATAAAAAAGAGTAATTTTTTGTCTCGCAAATCATATTTACTTTGAATCGAATTTAAATAGTTCTTTATTAGTTCTATTGTGATACTATGTATAAAGCTTGCTTCGGTGAACTTAATGAAACTTGATTTAATTGTCGTCAATTGTGGGTCCGTGCTATGAAGCCGAGTTCTTAGTAGCCGTACTTAGTTACACATTTTAAGAACTCGCGTCGGAACTCACGGGGAATTCGATTTAGCAGCTCAATTATAAATCGCTCGATGAAAACGTGCTTTTAATTGAATAATTTTGATAAATATTTATTGTCAAAAAGGTTTACAAATAACATATTTCAGCTATTTCGAAAATGCGTGAGGCCTTCAGCTCACAAAACCACTATTATATTTTTTTATGACAGACAGGTAAGCATTTGGATGCTATCTCACTTGATGTTAAGTGACGATGAGATATTGTGAGATAAGTTTGTACATAATGAAAACGCTGATCGTAAATAAAACAGATCAACGAAAAAAAAAATCTTATAAAAAATAAAAAAGTTATAAGCATTTCAGTTTTATGCTAGACAGAAAGCACACTATTTCCTCTCATAACTCACATGAGCTGATTTAAATTCAGTAATTTACGTACGTATTATATATTATTAAATTAATATTTAACAATACTAATATGGGTTTTCAAAATCCCACTTCACGTATCGCAAATGAATATAATAGTTTCAACAATCAAATCAGTGACCTTGATATTTTCAGCAATTCTCATGCAGTGTTTAAGCTCAAATGTTGAGATATATGTCGCAATCACAAAGTACATTTGACCCTAAATAACCTTGCAAAGTTGTTGTTTGTTAATAATTTTGAGTATTCCTTCTATTTTTATTTTCATTATTTTATTATTTCTTGCGTTTTGAGTACATTTGGCAAATGATAGGCACGCCGGAAAATTGCCTTGTTGTACATTTAATTTCAATTCATTATGTTTATTGTATTTTTATATTATTATATTTATACGAAACTCCGACGTACAATTTCATTGCTTTACTCCTCTCCATCCAAAGGTTGTCTGAAAGAGATCGCTCTTAGCGATAAGATCGCCTGTTGTTACACTTATTTTCTAGATTATTATTCCTTGTCATGTATTTGTTAAGGTGTCCAATAAAGAGTTTATCTATCTTTCTATCTATGTATGATGTGGCAGTGCTATATTAAATAAATGGCATAGTATTTAAATTATTTGAAACACTAATGTCGTATCAAGTGAGTTTGAAAAAGAAGCCTGAAACTAACGCGATCTACGAGGACTTAAACTATGACGTCATTTAAACCGTTAAACATCTTCGTCACTTGATACCGTCGCGTGTCCCTGCAATGCAGTATCTTCTAAAACCACTTGCTATCACGCCTGTACGATTTGTTTACACAATTGTACTGCATCATCGCCTAATTCATAGGAAGTGGTGGAATTTTTTCAAGAGATATTTTTACCGTGACGATGTTTTTATTGCGTGACGTGTTTCACCGCTTCATTTGTTATGCAAGATGTAGCCAAGAGCATGATGTGTCATCCGATCTGATGAGTTTGGCGCTAGTCTTGGTACTCAGTATGGTGTCTGGTCCCAGAATTTGTACCCGTAAAGGATGGGGTTTGTTAAGAAGATTGTTAGAAAAATATGTAATACTGTGAGTAATCATTTTTTGGTTCATCTCTTCTCTATTTGCATGATGTTTAACCGACTTCAAAAATAGGAGGAGGTTCTCAATACGTCGCAATTTTTGTTTATGTATGTTCCCCGATTACTTGAAGACACTATGAAGAAATGTTTTTTTTGTTTAGGGTATACTTCTCAGGTGGTCTCATTATAATTTGATCAAGATTTGATGAAGAGCTTCAGAGATTTTTGCGATTGAATTCGGTTATTTTGTTTTTAACTCGTATATGTTATTTTTTATTAATTTTTTTGAACTGCCCGTTGGCTCATTTAGGTGTGCGTTCGCCTTCCAAGCAGGGGTATCGGTTTGCTTTAATTCTATTAACTAAAACACGTAACAAGCTCTAAAATATATTTAACCTTGAACTAATTGAATTAGCGAGACTAAAATTTGGTTAATGTCTTTAATCTGGATAATCTTTTATCGTGGCCTTGAGCTCAAATGCTTACAGAAACATAAACATGAAAAACAAACGCTTTCACACTCACAGCGCCACACTAAGTCCAATGACTTGTGTCGTGGGTGCCGGAAACATTCACATCACAGACACAAACAAACCCAGAACTAGAAACGCATATTCTTTGAGGGAAAACTTGTGTTCACGCAGGAAATCGAACCCGACACCCCGCTTAGAAGATCGGTCGCCCAACTAATCCATCGGGCAGTTCAAACACTTGTTTATTTACTTTACTAACAGTAACTGTAGCCGGTAACAGAATAATTTCTGAATGACATTTTTCAGCGATTTAACGACTGTATTCATAATAGTTGTCATAAAAACAATCATCAGAACAGTCGTAAAGAAATATGTATGGGATCGTTTGCCGAAAATATAGTCATTTGGGAACATAAATAGACGCCGGGAATTGTGATTCTTAACATTTTATATTTGTTTCGTAGTGCTGTCGAAAATCGCGTGGCGGTTAAGCTGAAAACAGAACAGACTGAACAAGAATAAGTTCAAAAACTAAAACCCGACTATATCCTACTAATCCTACTAATATTATAAATCCGAAAGTTTGTGTGTATGTGTGTAAGTATGTTTGTTCCCTCTTCACGCTTTAACGGCTGAACGGATTTGAATGAAATTTGGAATGTACATAGCTTATACCTAGGATTAACACATACGCTACTTTTTAACTTGATAATAGCGGGCGAAGCCGCGGGGCACGTCTAGTATTATAAATCCGAATGTTTGTATGTGTGTAAGTATGTTTGTTCTCTCTTCACGCTTTAACGGCTGAACGGATTTGGATGAAGTTTGGAATGTGTATAGATTATACCTTGGATTAACACATACGCTACTTTTTAACTTGATAATAGCGGGCGAAGCCGCGGGGCACGTCTAGTATTATAAATCCGAATGTTTGTATCTGTGTAAGTATGTTTGTTCCCTCTTCACGCTTTATCGGCTGAACGGATTTGGATGAAGTTTGGAATGTGTATAGATTATACCTTGATAATAGCAGGCACGGCTAGTACTGAATAAAATATTAAAATTCATGACTTTGAAATATGATGTACTATACTCTATCTTCATTTTTAATCCTAGGTATAAGCTATGTTCATTAAAAATTTCATCCAAATCCGTTCAGCCGTTAAAGCGTGAAGAAGGAACAAACATACTTACACACTTACACACAATCTTTCGGATTTATAATATTAGTAGGATAACCAGCAACAAACAAGACGCTTCTAACTACTTCATTAGTCAAATTATGATTAAAAGTTTAGAAGTTATGAGGGAACAGATGAAACGACTACAGAGTCTCCATCATCGGCGAAAAGTAGCAAGCATCTAAATTTTCTACAAATTGCATTACGGAGAGTGTTCAAAGGAATTGCATGATCTTATTCCCGTATCACCGTACTACTACCGAACATCTAGACAGACGGCAATGCGGCATCCGCTAATGGTAAAAATACCGACCATTCGCACGAAGCGTTTCGCTTCCACTTTCATTATGAGAACTGCCAAAGAATGGGACGCCCTGCCGTCTACTGTGTTTCCCGAAAATAATAATATGGTGTTGTTCAAGAAGAGAGTGAATAGGTATTTACTGAGCAAGCGTGCTCCATCTTCGACCGCATCGTCGCTTTCCATCAGGTGAGATTGTGGTCAAACGCTTACTTAGTCTCAAATAAAAAAATAAAAAACTTACATACACACATACCGGTCAAAAACATAACACTCCTTTTTGCTTCGTCGTATTCAGGTAAAAATAAATTAAAGCGAAAACGATCAAATGATGAGAACGCGTCGCATCGCCGCGATTCGTGTATTCCGATCGCCTTTTTTGCTATTCAAAAATAACATTTATTACCATGGATTAGCGAGGTTTGAATTGTTTTACAACGATTCCCGCATTGAGACTAGACCGTTATTTGTAAGAACACGCGAACGTTTATTTGAAAATCAAATTATTAAAAGTATAACGTAGTATTCGTGCATTCGTCGCGAAGGAGTGTAATGAAACGTGCGTTAGAAAAATAGACTTTATTTATTGGTAGGTCTGTGAATATACGTGGAATGAAATAGGAATTTAAAGTTATTCAAAATTCAAATTTCGGGCTAACGGTGTGTCCTTTTACATCTATTGTATAATCTGTGGTTATATTATGTTTCCTGTTAATGCAGTCATATTATTCAAAATTCTTCCACATTCTTATACGAACCGCAAAGGAATGGAAGTCCTTACCTAAGTCTGTGCTTCCTGATAAATACAATAATGGGAGTCTTTAAGTCGCGAGTGAATAAGTATCATCTAGGCAAACGTGCTCCATGATCGATCGCATTGTCGCTTACCATCAGGTGAGATAGTTGTCAAATGTTTGACTATCTTGAATAAAAAAAACTTGAGAGGTGTCAAGGGACACCCGGATGGAACGAAGTTCAATTTCCGTCTAGCCCCCTTTCGCAACGCGCGATAAGGAACTTTCGTTTCAAAATTAAAAGAAACATGCAAAAACCAACATCACGCGGTGTTCCCAGGCGGTCACCCATCCAAGTACTGACCGCGCCCGACGTTGCTTAACTTCGGTGATCGGACGAGAACGTGGTATGGCTTACAACTATAGCAATTAGTGTCGTTACAACTTTTGGTCTTAATTTTTTCCGTCTAGCCCCCTTTCGCAACGCGCGATAAGGAACTTTCGTTCCAAAAAGGTATCCGTTTACAACCACTTTATTGCTGCAACAGCTTGTCTGCTCTAAGCCTAAGAACAATTGCTGGCTACCTCTCGCATCGTCCCATAATAATTGTCTATTTAGTTCTGTGCTAACATTATTGTAGTTCAAGATTTGGCATGTCGCCACGCCGTACCATCCACCAAATGTCAATACGATGCATTATCACTGCTGCCAGCGTGACGGATCGATCTATAATAGACTTACTAGTAATCGGTTATCAGGAATCACTTTATCTAAGTAATTACATATAAATCAAATTATATAATGAAAAAAATCATAAAAGACAATTTTTAATGTTGTACAGCGGTGTTCCAATTTGTTCCTATTGAAGAAAGTTGACCGAAGAATTGTGAACCTTGACATGTATTGTGCGGTTTATATTTGAACACTTCGCGTGCGGCCGTTCAAGGTGTTACAAATACAATAGACGTTAGAACCGTGCATTTGAAATTTGTTTCAGTATTTTCAGTGAAGTGATGAGTACGATGTGAGACACCGGGAATTTTCGGTAAAAAAAGTTTAATTTTGTTTGTAAATGTTTGTAGTACTTACTATGTATGTGTTGTTTATTAACTACCCTATCTCTTATGAAACTAGTTTACTTTGTGTGCACGATGCACTTTCCCATTGGCGTGTAATGACGAATTTCCGTCTATACTTCTACCCCCAATTTATTCTACAAATAGAGATTATCTATCAAGAGATGATACTTAAAAAATTCCATTCTTAGTGCTCGTTTTTGTTGTGTATGTGTCTGATCGGACTTTACCGCGTATCTATTCCATAATTGTTATTCCTTACGTTTATATATTAAATCAGTTAAAAGTTGTTTAATTCAATGAATAACAATCGCGGAAATTGTTGCTGCTAGACATAGCACGTATTTGGTTCGATCGGATCGACGTGCGCGAGCGCCACTGCTGTACAGGAAGCGACCGCGCCCGCGTCTTCAAACGCCATCCTTTCGAGCCAGGTGTGTTCAGTGTGTTTAGGCCATGAGAAATCAAAATGGAACAACTATATAAATGTCAGGATTTTAGACAGGGGGCTGTGCGTTGTCCGACAGTCAGTCGTCAGTATTCGTTTTATTAATGAGAATATAAAGCTTTTAATGTAAATTATAGTAGATATTTATATCTTAGTGGCTAAATAGGAATCTGAAAGTAATATATTAACAATTTATATACATTAACCACGTTTCTTATAAACTATAAATTTTACTGTATTAAAGCTACTCGTAGTTTAGATTCTCGATGTTGATATGAAGGGTTATTAAAATTAATCGATTATTAGACATTAAAATAACTAATCGTTCGCACCGAACTGAGATCTCGCGCCTCCATTTTACAACTTTTTTCTATGTAAGAATTGTTTGATTTCTGTATTTGTTGTTCAAGTACAGGATATAACGGATATTATTCCTAAGTTTCAAAAAATAGGTCTAAAAACAGTGACTTTGGTGGCCTACCAAATCGTCATTTTCCATATTTTTTAAACCGGTTTCGTACTGTACTTGTCAAGCCCTTTTCAACGATACACCCCACAAGGGTAGATAGAAAATAAAATTTCATTTATATAATTTTAAATGTAATTTTTGGCTTTGGGCCGTAGTTTCACATATTCTAAGAGAATTTGAAGTCATTCGCTTATATGGTTTAGACGCTACATGCCTTTGAAAGACGGACGGACGGACAAAGTGCTGAACGACTCAAGTCAACTTAGAGATCTCGCTATACTCGATCAAAAAATAATAGGAATTAAATTTGAGGTACCTAAACAATACGTAGAATTAATTTACTAATTATTATTTGACTGCTTTGCAACGATTTTATATTTTAATCTATCTCTAGTAATCGATAAGCTGATTGCCACAATTTGTGGAATGCGAAGTAAAATATTTACGATATCTGCATCTAACGAAAATGTGTCACGAACGACTGAAAATATAAACGCAAAAGACCCAGGATTTTTCACTAATTTCTTGCAGTTCGCTAACTAAAGCTTGTGGCTAAAGTTATTTATTTCTCAAAAAAAAATACAATTCACTTATATGAGAAATACAAGTTATAAATAATAAGTTTATGGCGCTCGGAACTATCAAATACAAAATAATAAATCAAATCAAAATCGTTTATTCACATGGGCCCCAAAGAGGCACTCATGAAAGTGTAAGTATGTTTGTTCTAGCCTATTCAAGCTTTAACGGCTGAACGGATTTGGATGAAATTTGGAATGTACATAAATTATAACTAGGATTATAACACAGGCTACTTTTTAACTTGATAATAGCGGGCGAAGGAGTTTTGCCGCGAAAGTGAAAAAATGGCGTTGTTGATTTTGTATAATTTTCCAAAACCTGTGATTCTTCGAGTGTGAATGTGTAATAATGGTGGATTATTAACCGTTAATACTTAGTGAACGTGCATAAGTGTAGGCAAATCATACAAAGTTGAAAAACCCAATTTTCGCCTTCGCTCCAAATCTCCAATAGAAGTTCTACTAAAGTTTCTACCACTTTACTAGGGCATAACTTGACTATGACTGGACCTTGACTCTTTTACTTGACTTCGACTAAGACTTGTGACTAGGACTTTTAATATGAAGTACGTTTGAAATATATTATTACTTGACACTGGCTAAATGCACAAGACTGCGACGTTGCCAAAATTAGAAGAAAAAAAATAATAGCGGGTGAAGCCGCGGGCATGGCTAGCTAATGTATAATCTTGACATATCTGTACCGAATATATTATTATCACCACTCGTTAGTTGACCAAAAGTAGCTTGTTATAAGTTGAAAATAAGTTTAAACATTTCAAGTTTATATAAAATAGATATCCTTGACAAATTACAGACTTGTTCTAATATTGATATTATCCCCCACGTGGTGGTCAAAAATTAGTCGCCATTCATCACTACGTACCATTTGAAACACATGTGTAAAAAGTTAACAAGTGTGGACAAACAAACACACAAACGCATTCACGCTTAGTAGTGGCAAACACATTTACATCTCGCACATAATCACAACCCAAAAAACAAATGTCCCATGGGAAGTAAAATTATGCTCTTGCCGGATTTAGAACCCACGACCCACGGCGCAGAGGAATGAAGTGAGTATCTAAGATACTCAACAAAAAAACTATTGCAAAGCGCCTAGACTATATGGTTGACATACCTCCAGTTCGCTCGAAGCGTTTTGCTTCTACGTTTATCACCCGTACAGCGAAGTAGTTGAACTCATTGCCTGCGTCTTTGTTCCCTGGACGGTAAAATCTAGGTGTCGTCAAGTCTTGAGTGAATTCCTTCTAGGCAAGCATGTCCCTTCTTCGGCCGCATCGTCACTTTCCTTCAAGTGAGATAGTGGTCAAAATAAATGCTTGCCTAAACCCAGCTTAAAAAAAAGATATAGTCTATAATATATTATATAGTCATCACTATCTTTTTAGTATTTCTCCCTCCGAGTGGGGTCAACATATAACAAACAAATAATACATAAGCTCATTTGTGATACCGGGTTGTAATAGTAATATATAGTGATAAATTTAGAAAGGAAAAATTATCGCTTGAGGCGGGATTTGCACCCGCAGCCATAGGGTGTCATGCCCTCAAGCGATAATATTTCCTTTCTAACTTTATCACTATAGTTCTGCCTAACATGGCTAATGCTATATAAATAAAATCAATTGTAATAGTAATCGTTTAAAAGAACAAACAAGACGATAGTAAGAAACTAAAACCTGATTACTAAGTACTAAAATTTCCGTAAATGGCAATAATATCATAATTAGTAATAAGAATGATTTTTTAATGTTTTTATTCGTTTGTTTACGTACTTATAAATATTGCCGGTAAAAAAATGTTTCATTACATTTAATATCAATTTAAAAGCGGTCGTTTTAAAGTTCTTTTTGAGACGTCAGAGTACGAGCCAATGTAAAGCAAAGTTGACCAATCATTGACATTGAAAATGCGTCACGAATCAGTCAAGCCGCTAGCGTGAATTACTATTTAGAGTTTCTCATACATTTTTATATTGTTTATTAATTACAATTCCTAATTGAAAAACATTTTTTTTTTTATTTGTGACAGCCTAGTGTTTGACCACTATCTCACCTGATGGTAAGTGACGATGTGATCGAAGCTGGTAAACACACTAGACATTTAGAATATAATTTTAAAGGTGTATTTGTTACATTTGTTATTTGTTTTATTTTCATATTCCATATTCCCTATTGTACTTACTTAAATTGGAATTCGGAATATAATGACTACTGTATAACTGTCAGAATGCGAGTGAATGACGCGGAAAAAACTAGTCGGCGTAAGTTACATACATCTAAATATAGCTCTAAGCCCTCTGACAAACTGACCCATATTCTATAATCGAGAAGTGATTCATAAACATGCTTCAGTTCACTTCCCAGTGTAACAGACAATTAGGCGCTGTCAGGTGTTTGACAGCTCTGTCATTTTGTAACAGAAATGTGAAATAGGTTTTTGGCGCGAAATGAAAAAAATTCTATTGTTTGTATTATTTTTCAAATCTTGTGATTCTTTGAGTGTTAATGTGTAATAATGATGATTTTTATAATGGGTAATAGTTCGTGAACGTGCATGAGTGTAGGCAAATCATACTCGTTCAAAGTTGAAAAACGTGATATTCTTTTTAAATGACTTCGAAAAAGGAGGAGGTTCTCAATTCTACTGTATTTTTTTTCATGTGTGTTAGTTACCTCATAACTTCTTTCAGGTGAACCGATTTTGAAGATTATTTTTCTATTTAAAAGCTGGGTTTGATGGTCCCATTTAAATTTGATAAAGATCTGACCAGTAGTTTTTGAGTTATCATCAATAAGGCGTATTTAATTCATTTGCGTTTAAATGATTTGCTCCAAAACTCCTATAGAAGGTCTAGTAAAGTTTCTACCGCTTTACTAGGGGTAACATGAAAATGACTGGACTCATCTACCTGACTTTGACTGTGATAAATAGTATTAATCATCTTCGACCACATCATCACTTACCATTAATAACATAAAGGTAATAAGCCGACTTGGTTAAAATAAAAGTTCTAGTATTGACGACAGCATCATGGCATCTCACTCTCACTATTAAGGGGGTGATACCAAAATGTCTCCTAAAACTCGTGACTTTGTGACCGTTTTACTCGCGTTCGTATTAAACCAGATAAATAAAAATATTCATCGGAATCTGTGTGATATGATAAACGATGCATTCTTCTTAGAATATTAATAAACGATCAAAAGTATAAAGGAAGAAAATATAAAATCTCATGCAAATAACATTAATTTGTATTTTTGTAACCATTTCGTTTCGCCATTATGTATCAAAACACTGCAAAAGTTATTTCAAATGCGTATAATTACTAGAGGAATGATTTATTCATCTTTTTTTTTTGAGGCACATTTTTTGAAATTTGTATAAAACCATAAAAAATCAAAGGCACCTTGAGCACCTTGAGTAACCTTCATGATAATTTACGCAATATGTACCTTTATGTGCAATAGTGTAATAACCCACTACACTTTTGCACAATGACATGAAGGTGCATATTGGCTGTGGTTAAAAAAGATGCTCGCATTGACGTACCTCTTAAGGGAAGCCGTTAAGGGAGTGAGATACCGTCAATATTTTCTTTATTAAGTCGGGTAAATAACCCGTATCAAGCATAAATACTAATATTTGTATATTTGATTGTGGTGTTTACGGCGATATTTTTCCTGATTTACATGTTTCTAAATGCGACGCTGAGATTTATAATACAGTAACCTTTTCATGAATTTCAATAGCACTGGTAAAATATGGATAGCTTCATGGAAATTCGTTATCTTTGATCCTTCTTCACTCGACTAATCAGCATAATGTTTATTTTGAGTGTTTTCTGCATCGTTGTTTGGACTTTGTTTGTCTCGTGGATAAGGACATACCAATCGTGATGAAATATTTGTTATAAGTAAGATAAAATGCAGTCTATATGTTATTCCAGATAAATATCTACTTGCGTTTCAAGTTTAAGCCAGATCGGTTCAGTAATTTCTGCGTGATTGAGTAACAAACTATAAATTTACTATAAAGTAGGGGGAGTGGGATAGCATGGCATGTAGTAGGATAGGATAGAACGGGGTTCCCTATTCCCTATTTTGCACAGTTTACTTATTGTTATAAAATTTAATACTGTTATGAAATGCCAGAGAAAATGTGTAAATATGGTTCTGGATGTGATTGTGAGTGATGTGAATGTTTCCGGCACGCACGACACAAGTCATCGAACTTAGTGTGGGGCTGTAAGTGTGAAAGCGTTTATTTAAAAAAATAGCTAATAAGTTAAGTAAGTATTAGAAACACTAACCCGTAATAAAAACAAAATTAACCTATCCGAATCAGAGCCAGTCTAAAAATTATGTATGCACAATAACATTGAATGTGAATGTTCCGGTACCCACGATATAAGACATCGAATTTAGTGTTCTATGACTTGTATCGGGGCTGTGAGTGTGAAAGAGTTTGTTTTGTGTTTTAACATTATGACGTGATTGACTTTGACATTTATAATTATGCCAATGAACAGGTCACCATGGAACGAGGATTAGGATTGGATTTAAATACTAATTAAATATAGAGAACCGCGTTTTCCTTGAGTTACAATCAATCAATGCCCATACATTTACCGCATTATAATTAACCTAAGTGACTCGAAAGCTACGCCCACCGTCTTCACTGAAATAGAATTTCATACATTCCACACAATAGTTCCCTCTGCTATTGTTCAATTTTGAGTCACTCCACACCTGCTTCTCTTTGTACAGGGTTCTTTTAACGCTTGGTTGTTAATGTTTGCTTTGATTTTGATTAGCTTTTTAACCTACTTCAAAAAAAGGAGGATCTCATTACGTATGTTACTCGATGACGGCTGGAGCGATTTGGAAATTGTTGTTGTTGGTGAGGGAATGTCCAGTTGGTCCCATATAAAATTGTCAAAATCTGATCTAAGGTCCGGAGATAAAGCGGTAAAGACAACTTTTTAAAGAACTTCCCATTGTCGTAGTTGGGTGAGCGTTCGTCTTCTAAGCAGGGGTATCGGGTTCGATTCCTGGCGGGAACACAAGTTTTATACCCAAGGAATATATGAGTTTCTGGTTCTGGTTCTGATTGTATATGTGATTTAATGTTTCCAGTACTCACGACACAAGTCTTTGAATTTAGTGTGACATGTGGATGTGAAAAGGCTTATATTTATGTTTATGTTATTAATCACGTGAATTTTTGTGTCGAAATTCCTGAGCGTATACTATGCTTTTCTGGGTTGGTCTAGTTCAAGTTTGTACAATTATCATCTGCAGTCATTTTAAGATTTTTTAAATTAATTTAAATTTTATCCTATCCCAATTAGCCTATGACGAAATAGGAAATATTAATAAACAGGAACACGAATTTATCTTGTGGGGAAAACTTGTCAACCGTCTTCAAAAAGGAGGTTCTCAATTCAATTGTATGTTTTTTTTGTATGTATGTTCCGCGATATCTCTACCAATTATATATACATACCGATTTTCATGATTTTTTCGTTTGGTAGATTATATTTCATAGGTAGTCCCATATACATTTTATCGAAATCGATCAGGCCAAAACGTAAAATAAAAGCGTTGACGTCGGTTTTTTTGCTTGCGTTTAATTATAACTGGAAACATTGCCCTTCAATCTGAAACACAGTAATGTTGTGATTCACAGTGAGTACGCCATTGAAATTATTAAATTGATTCACATTTGCCCATATTCCAGTCCCGCCAAGACACGCTGACGCCCGCTTGCCCAATCGTGAGCCCCGCGTTGCCCGTGAGCTCCGTCACAGCTGTGCCCGTCACCAAGAAACCTGTCAAGCCTGCCAAAAAGAAATCAAAGCCTAAGGCCAAGAAGATGAAATCTACGAGTAAAGTTGACTGCAGCCTTATAGAAGAGGGCGACGAGTGAGTATATTGTTGTTTTTTAACCGACTTCAAAAAGGAGTAGATTCTCTATTCCACTGTTATTTTAACCAACTTCTAAAAGGATGAGGTTCTCAATTCGACTGTATTTTTTTAAGTATGAAGTTATGATAACATAATTTCTTTTTGGGTGAACCGAATTTGATGTTTTTTTTTTGCTTAAAATCTGGTTCTTCTCATGTGGTCCCATTTAAATTAGACCAAAATCGGACCAGTATTGTGTGAGTTATCCTCAATAATGCGTATATAATTCATTTAATCTGATCAAGGGTTCCGAAAATAAAGCGGTTAAGTCGGTTTTTCTAACGACTTCACAAAAAAGGAGGAAGTACTCAATTAGACTGTATTTTTTATTTCAGTTACCTCATAACATCATTCCTCGTGAACCGATTTTGAATTTTTTTTTGTTTAAAAGCTGTTTCTTTCCCATTGCTTCCCATTTCAATTTGATCAAGATTGGACGAGTATTTTATGTGTTATCCTCAATAATGCGTATGTAATTCATTTAATCTGTTCAAGGTTTCCGTAAATAAAGCACTGAAGTCGGTT
Organism: Lomographa bimaculata; assembly: GCA_948107665.1. Taxonomy (NCBI): domain Eukaryota; kingdom Metazoa; phylum Arthropoda; class Insecta; order Lepidoptera; family Geometridae; genus Lomographa; species Lomographa bimaculata. The sequence continues at coordinate 5,165,750 of OX403604.1, read as the reverse complement.
TTTTTAAGCTTTGCTTGCGTTTAATTATTAGTCATTTATGAATCTTAAGCTCCTTTTTTACCGTCTGTGTTTATCTATAGTCTATGTATGTATATGTACGAGTAATGTATATATGTTCCTTCGTGTCGTTCTAGAGACCAAACGCGTCTTTAGTGACAGTCGCAAGGGTAAGACAAATCGATTGACATAAGAATCATAAAAATCGCCCCAATTTGATGATGATTAGTCAATCGATTCATCTCAATCTTGCCAGAGTCACTTAAGTTGTGACAGTAATCAAAATGCAATATGGCGACTACCGATGCCATTTTGTGAAAAATTAAGAAGTTAAAGTTGACAAACGAATGAAAGTGTGAAGTAGAGTACCATTTTTCATTACTAATGACTTCTATAATTTAATGTGTTCCGTGATATTATGTCATTATAATAAGAAAAGGATAATTTCATCGCTTGAAGCAGGGTTTTGGTAGCTCAGTGTTTAGAGCAATAGGGCATAACACCCTATGGCCGCGAGTTTCAACCCAGCTCCAAGCGATATTTTGATAACTCAATTTTCTGTTTATAGTAAGTTGAGATCTAAGCTATTTAAAATAACTAAATCAAATATACTCTAGAAAAATATTGATCTATATCAATAATATTACAGGGAAGTTTTCTATAGGTTTTGATTTATTTGCGCGTGTCGATATGCCCCAAATATGTTGCATGAATGCCCGTATATTTTATCGCGTTGACGTAAATAATAGACCAGATAAACATAAATATACGGACAATGAAGTATTCCTATAACGATTTATATTCCCTTATAGGTACGAAACTAGGAAACGTAGAAAACCTGTCGCCAAATACTATCTTTGATCCAGTACTATTCTAGGCCTAAATTATAGCTTGCTTACCTACGACCACATCATCACTGTCTTCTCACTAAGTCTGTGTGTGAAGACTCAAGAGAACTAAACCTTTTGAGTTGGTGTAGTGATGTGATAGTGTAATATAGTGAGTGCTATTAACAAAGAACACAAGAACAAAGTGTCTTCCCGATAATAGAGACTGTAAGAAAAGTGTTATTGGACACATTCTTAGTATACTACTCTACTTGTCAGGTCAGAATTAAATTACTTATTAGTCTTAAGGTTAGATCGTTATTCCAATGGTGTACCAAACGTAATTGGTACGTCATTATAAGAAAAAAAAAACACTTACTATCAGATGAGACATTGGTCAAATATTGACCTTTATACCTAAATCATGTTTAATTTCTCACACACAGTTTTACAATTGTTTTACTGTACCTATGCGTAATTTTAAGATTTAATATTTGACAATATATTTAGTAGCAAATTAACACGTATCTATATATATAAAAACGAATTGACGTTTGTTAGACTCACAAAAATTCGAGAACAACTGAACCGATTTATCTAATTTTGGTTTTGAAATATTTATAGAAGTCAAAGGGAGGTTTAAACGTTGAGAAAATGTAAATAAATTGCAAGGAATGAAGTAAAAACTATTTTATATTCTTGTACCAACTTTTCGTACCTCTCCATGATTTGTTTTATTTATATAGATAAGTTCAGCTAACTTTTATTGGCGGTACGAAGTTCGCCGACACAGCTAGTTGTTAAACAAAAATATCTTTAATTTGTTATAATATTTTGCTTCTCAGTGGCCACAGCAGATCTCCGTCGCCCGACCCCTTATCAGACCCCTGGATAATGGACACAGACTTAATAGCTCCCATCGTGCATGAGATAGAGAGGAAGGAGAGACCCGCCCCAACGCCACTGCCCATTGTCAAGGAGGAAGAAAAAAAAGAGGAGCCCCCTGTCAGTAAACTGCCTATCAAGCCAAATGGTGCCGCAACCGTGAAGAAAGTCAACTCAAAAGGTGAGTCAGATAAACTTGATATTTTTAATCTCATTTATATCCTGAATTTGAACAACAAATACAAAAACCAGCATTAAAAAAGTTATAAGTAATTAGCGACAAAAAATAAAATGATGATAATATAAACGCTCTCACACTCACCGTCCCACACTAAGAGCAATGACTTGTGTCATGGATGCCGGAGACATTCACATCACACACGCAATCACCCAGAACCAAAAACACAAATTTCCCTTAGGGAGAAAGCTTGTTTAACCCTTAGACCACTGCTCTTGGACACGTACCTGACTGTTAGCCAACGTGTATATCAAAAAGTTTTAAACCACGAGGCAAAATGGCGCTAGGTCTTCGTTTAGTGCGAACTACTATTTTAAAAGCATTATACACATCCCTAAAGCTTCGCCTTGAACCAATTCCAAAATGTCACGGCATCATAACACCTCCGCCACATTTACGGAAACTCTTAATGTATTTTTTAAACATCAACCACGAAGTAACCCCCATAAACGTAAGATATACAGTGCACATAAAAACTGCGACGTTTCAATGATTCTATTGTTTTCAGATCAGTTATTTATGACCGCTTTGCATACAACCAACCCCTTCAAATATCAGCCGGCACGCAAAGGTTTAAAAACTAGCCTAATTTATTCGAAATCATCCCCTATTTTGTGTTGTTGACGTAAATTGTTCTTCGATTTGTAGATAGTCACGGTTCGTTGAGCTGTTTAGTGCATTGTTTGTGTTTATGTATGTTTAGTGTAGTATTTAGTGTTGTTTAGGGATGTTATTTGGCTACAGTTTAGTGATTACTATTTGAGTCGTTAATTTTTATAAGTACCTTATTTGGGCTTATTTGAGTAAATATTTTTGAATTTGATTTTGAAGAATCTATGTAAACATAAATTTTGCCGTCGCTCTATCTAGAAAACGGCTACACCGATATCACAAAACTATATCAGGTTAATAAAAGTTGTCTGGAAGAGATCGCTCTTAGCGATAAGACCGCCCATTGTACCTATTTATTAGTATTATTTTCTGTTCTTTTTATGATTGGTGTCTATAAAGAGTTATTGTATTGTATATTTACTAGACGAATTACTTCTTCAGTTTGTTTGTTTTTGTTGCCTCAAACATAATAAAATCAAAGATTGCAACGCGTGGTGCATAACCGCCATAATATAAGTTATCCAATATGCGCCTTTATCTGCAAAAGTGTAAGGGGGATAATTGGATGTAGATTTCAAAAAACGCAATCAAAGCTTAAAAAAACCGATGTTACCGCTTCTGTTTTGGTTTTGGCTTGATCAATTTTGATAAAATTTACCACCTATGAAGTATAAATCTACCAAAATATAAAAGAAATCGAAGCCGATTCATAATTGGCGGTAATATACATACAAAAAAACATACAGTCGAATTAATAATCTTCTTTTTTGAAGTTGGTTGAAAAGGTGCTTGCATTGACGTATATCTGCCCCATCAAATGGTACACAATTATTTACAGCGACAAAGTTCTAAGTCGTATAGATATTTTTGTAGCGGTTTTATAATAGAAATGCAAAATGTTTGATCGCGTTTCGTTTTGCACGCAACATCATTTTGTTTGTAAACATTTTCTTTTGTCGTATTCACGATATTCAGTAATTTGCGTTTTGATATCTTTCTCGTTATTAGTAGAATTTCTTTTTTGTATATTAGTATTGCATTACAGTTGCTGTTTATGGCCGCATTATGAACAGTTAGTTTGAAATTGTGAAATCTGTATTGTTTGCATCATAAAAAAATAGTTTATTGAAGTGAAAACTTCTTTAGGCGCGTTGAGCACTTTTTGGGTGAACAAAAATCATGGAACTCACGTCATCGTCACCGAACGCTCTCCACAATTACTTAGTTTCCATTTCTATCGGCAGTTCCCAAAGACTGCCCCGCATGTTTTTTTTAGTAGTCGTTTTGTTTTACTACAATATGTTTAATTGTATCTGTTTTTGTTTCTACGATAGCACATTTCATTGCCTTTCTGTGGATTTTTAAGTTAATAGTATATACTATAGATCATACTAGAGTATATTTTGTATAGTCATTTGAAATAACATCAACTTGCTTTAAAACTGAATTTAGAAAGGGATAAATATCGCTTGTAGCGGGGTTTGAACCCGCTGCCATAAGGTGGGTGTCATACTCTATTAAATAAATAAATACATGATTTTGATGACATGTTTGATGACTTTTGTCGTGGCCGCCGGAAACATTCACATCACACACAGAACCAGAACCTTGGGGAGAAAATATGTGTTCCAGTCGGAAATCGAACCCGATAACCGCTGCTAAGAAGGCGAACGCGCACCCATCTAAGCCAAAAGGCAGTTTGAATTGTTTAGTTATTTTTATTAACGACTAATAAATGCTTGATTAAAAAAAAACGTTTAAGTATTAATTAATTATCTCACTTCTCTATAATAAAAAAATATAAACAAACAGTTTCACACTTACAGCCCCACACTAAGTACGGTGACTTGAGTCGTGGGTGCCGGAAATATTCACATCACACAATCACAATCACAACCAAATTTTCCTTCGGGAGATTTTTTTTTCCCGCTGGGAATCGAACCTTATGACCTTACTTAAAAGGCGAACACTCAGGCCAACAGGCCATTAAACACTAAATTTAATCAATAACTAAACTGACTTCTTTACATTTCAGATTCCCCTATAAACCTCCCGGATTCAATATCAAGCTGTTTGCGTGCCTCATTGTTCCCCCGGGTGCCTCCATACCTCAAGTTTATCGGCTACGAAGAGTATCCTCCGTTAAAAATACCTCAGCCCATACAAAAACACCTCAAGTGGAAATTGACCACCATTACTCCCATCGTGGTGCAGAAAACGTTGACCAACTCTGGATTCAGATTGGTGAAGAGTGAATGTGATACCGCGGAATGTCCTCATGAAGGTATGTATGATTTTAACTGACTTTAAATAATTAAACGCAAGCAAAGTTTAAAAAAAACCGACTTCACCGCTTCTCGAACTTTGATCAGATTAGATGTACTAGACACGCATTATTGAAGATATTTCAAGAACTACTGATCAATTGGAAAACAACATCTTTCAAACAAAAAAAAATATAATTCAAAATCGGTTCACGTGGAACGAAGTTGAGGTAACAAACATAAAAAAAACAGTCGTCTTGTGTACCGCCTACTTTTTTGTGAAGTCGGTAGAAAAAGCAGGAGGTTCTCAATACGACTGTAATTTTTTATGTGTGTTACTTCAGAACTTTTTCCTAGGTGAACCGGTTTTGATGATTCTTTTTTTATTGAAATGTCCCATTTAAATTTGATCAAGATCTGATAATTAGTTTTCGAGTTATCCCCAATAAATCAGGGGTTCCGAAGTTAAAGCGATGAAGTCGGTTTTTAAGCTTTCCTTGCGTTTAAAAGATTTATTTCATGATTTATAGGCAAGCATTTAACCACTATTTCACCTGATGGAAAGTGAAGTTGCGGCTGAAGATGTAACATTTATAATGTTAGTAGGATGCTTTCCTAGAATAAACCTTTACACGAAAGACTTAAAAGATATACAGATTGCACCGCTCGGGGAACAAAAACGAAGGCGTTTTTGTTCCCCGAGCGGTGCGCGAGTTTTTGGCACGCCAGTCAATATTCCCTGGAAGTATTGAAGATATGATTGAATCTTGTGAATGGGTATCTTCTATGCGAGCATGCTACGTAAACAATTACTAAGTGTCTAAACAGACTATGCCGAATTTACGCAACCGAACTTCGGCGTGATTACGCCTGCAAAGCTTTTTCAATTAGTAGCAACAAATTTGCCGAAATTACGTCACGTTTTGGCGTACAACCGAACTTCGGTCTGACGTAAGTAAGGCGGGAACGTATTCTACTATATAGCAAGTATAGCAACACATCATACGCTATAACTGTAAAATGATCCATTGTTTAGACAACACGAAACGACAGCAAAAGCGCGCCACGACAGCGCTCGGCACTCTGAATTTACACAACGGTGCGCAACTGTCTGTTATATCAGCCGAATACTTCGGAACGTAAAATCAGCCGCAGAACTTCGATCGCGTTTCTTCGGCAGTCTGTTTAGAGACTAAAACTATTTACTATTCATGTAATTTATACAATATATTATGATGATAGTTTTTCATTAGTAAGTGTTTATAATTACAGAAACAGTAGAATGGATAGGCATTTGGGGTAAGCACATGAAGTCTCTGATGTTCCGAGCGATCAAAGACGGCCAGAAGATGAACCACTTCCCCGGGACCTTCCAAATAGGACGCAAGGATCGTTTGTGGCGGAACCTTCAAAAGGTAATCATATATATATATACATATAGTAACGTCTCTTTTACATTGGGATAGACAGAGACCACATCTCTCCACTGCTACGATCCTGACACACATCTTTCGCTTCTCCTACATTCATAAGTCTTTTCATTCATGCTCGTTGGTTGTTGGTACTTTTGACCTGGCCTTTCTTTAAAACCGTTTTCGACCTGGTCGTGATACGTTCGCATAGATCGACCCTTACCAACTTGCTCATTTACACTCGCCTTATAAATCTGCTTCGTCAATCTATTTTCATCCATTCTCTCTACATGTCCAAACCATCTAAGCATCCCTTTCTCAATCATTGTCACTACATCTTTTACCACGCGGCAATCTTCTCTTATCACAATGTTCCTCACTTTGTCCATCAGAGTCACTCCAGTACTTCCTAGCCCTAGCATTTCCACGACATTTATCTTACTTATACTTATTATCTTCCTTTCATGCTTTTTCTGCCTAACCCAACACTCACTACCATACATAAGTGTGTCTCTATGGACAGCCAATCTTGCCTTTATAGACACATACTGTCTGTTCATAAAGGTAATCATAACCTTATCTAACTAGGTGCGCCTTGGCTTTGCCCGTGTTAAACTAGATAAAATGGTAGTTAACATAAACATAAATAAACATAAACGCTTTCACACTCACAGCCCCACACTAAGGGTACCGGAAACATTCACTTCACACGCACAATCACAACCAGAACCAGAAACACAAATATTGTTAGGGGAAAAAATTGTGTTCACGCAGGTAATCGAACCCGATACCCCGCGAACGCCACCCAACTAAGCCAACGGGCAGTTTAGGTAACTAAAAGGCCCTTTAGATAATATTTACATAGCGGACCACCCAAAATGGCGGACAAGCTATTTTTAATGCACGCCTACAATAAGGGTATCAAATTAAAGAGCTTGCTGAGAATAACTCAAAAGATAAAGTGACGTAGCTTTAAAACCAATATGGACTTCTAAAAGCCTGTTTTTTAAAAAGTTTTCAAACATATTATTTCCTTGTTATTTCAGTTAGCAAATAAATACGGGGTTGACGAGTTCGGGATTATGCCAAAGACGTATGTACTACCTCACGATATGAAACTACTGAAGCACGAATGGCAGAAACACGCGGCCGATAACGAAAGGTGGATCATTAAACCGGTGAGTTACTATTTTATTGTTATATTACTACAATTTTTTTTTATACTTGATAGACAAGCATTTTTTTTTTAAGCATTTGACTACTATCTCACCTGATGGAAAGTGATGATGTGGCCGAAGATGTAGCATGATTGCCTAGAAGATACCGGTCTATTCATTAGTGGAACTGGAGTCAACGCTAAAAGGTCCTCTGTATTTTATTATATCTATTAACAATATAACTTCCAGCCTGCATCAGCCCGCGGCACCGGCATCAAAGTCGTATCCCGATGGACACAGATTCCCAAGAAGCGGCCCGTTGTTGTCCAAAAATACATCTCCAAGCCTTACCTCATCAACGGGAACAAGTTCGACATGAGACTGTACGTGCTTGTGACGTCAATGCATCCGCTCAGGATATACTTGTACAAGGACGGACTCGCGCGGTTTGCCTCAGGTTAGTATCAAACGTATGAACAAACTGACACAACATAAGTGTGCAGAGATATGTTTCAAGCTCATTTATTGTATATATGTAACTGTAAGGTCTTTCAAACTTTTGGTCCTTCGAGCCGGCTTCAAACCTTTGGTCCTTCGAGCTGGCTTCTAACCTTTGGTCCTTCGAGCCGGCTTCAAACCTTTGGTCCTACGAGCTGACTTCAAAACTTTGGTCCTTCGAGCCGGATCAAAGTTACAGTTTGTGTGCTAATATATAAATAATAAATATACTGTTACAATTTCAAAACGTGAATGTAGTTGCAACTTGCGAATAACTAGTATTTTATATAGATGTTATTTTACAGTTAAATACAACGACGACCTGACCTCGCTCGGCGATAGATATATGCATCTCACAAACTACTCCATCAACAGACTGTCCAAGAATTACACGCCCAATGAAGATTTCAACTCGTGCGAGGGACATAAGTGGTAAGTCCATATTATATATAGTACTAAAAGGTTACAAAATACATTACATATATACTTACATATAAAAACAACGAGCTGCACTCCGGGAGTGCCGGCAGAAGTGAAAACTTGAACATTAACGTTGTAAGCAGCAGGAGCAGGCATACATTTTCGCTGCGCGGTAGAAAGAGAGGGGGATATCACTTCCTCTCCTACGCCGCGCCGGCGGTCTACTCTCCCTCCGTCTTACGAATTTTCGATCAGGTCACGTGTCCTGACGCGAGTGTAACATTTATTACCCATCCAAAAAAAGTGCTTATCGCCGCCAAAGAAGTTTTCACTTCAATAAGAATCTGGACTTTCTGAAATAAATGCTTTAAATTTGAATCCGTATTCCAGGACGCTACAATCCCTGTTCCAATACCTAAAGACTGAGAAGAGCGTGGATACGGACACACTCTGGGAATCTATAAAGGACCTCATCATTAAGACGATAATATCCGGCGAGGCCAGCATCAGCTCTCTCACTAAGGCAAATATCACCTCGCGGTACAACTGTTACGAGCTGTTCGGAATCGATGTACTGTTAGATGAAGATCTCAAGCCTTGGCTGTTGGAGGTAATATTTGCTTTCTAAACGTTCTTGGTTTCGATTACCGGAATAAACATAAACGCTTTTACACCCACACTAAGATCGATGACTTGTGTCGTGGGTGCTGGAATCATTCACATCACACGCACAATCACAACCTGAACCAGAAACACAAATTATCCTTGGGGAGAAAACGTGTTACAGTCGGGAATCGAACCCGATACCCCTGCTTAGAAGGCAAACGGCACCCATGTAAGTCAACGAGCAGTTATATGGATTTAATAATATCTAAAATAAAAATACTTATTGACTAGACAATGAATTATATTGTGTTGACAATGTTATTATTGTTATTGTTATTTATTATTTTTTCTTAAGCTAAGGTTTTTTTTACAATATTTTTATAAAAGTAATAAACAATACAATATTACAAAATAAAGAAAACTGTAAAAAAAAAACCTAAACCTAGTATGCCACCAACAACGGGGCAGGGCCCAAGCTACCGGTAGGTCAGTGCTGCAGAGTGAGGAACCGCCTGACAATACGTGCCGTGTCCAAGAGTACTGCCTTCTGAATCTGACCCTTGATCCAACCATTTAGCGAAAGCCTCTTGAGGTGTTGATCGAGACTTTTCATTCGCCGAGACAACTATCGGGACAATGATCGTCGAATCTACATTATTATTATTATTATTGTTATTCCAGGTGAACATATCTCCCAGCCTGCACAGCGCGTCCCCTCTGGACAAGCACGTGAAGGGACCACTGGTGACCACTGTGCTCAACATCGCGCAGTTCCAAATACCCGTCAAAACTAACCTCGAGATGCTCGTCAAGGACAAACCTCACAAACTGGTCTGTACTAAAGCATTAACCCTTAAAATTTAAAAACCGGCTAAGTGCGAGTCGGACTCGCGCACGAAGGTTTCGTAGCATTATTTATAAAAACGGCAAAAAGACACGTTTGTTGTATGGGAGCCCTCATATTTCATTATTTATTTTTAAAGTGAATTAACTAAATATTCTGTGAATATTTCAAGCGTAACAGTTACCTGTTGCCGTTATCAATATCGAGCAAAAACGAGCAAAAAATCACGTTTGTTGTATGGAAGCCCCCTTAAATATTTATTTTATTCTGTTTTTTAGTATTTGTTGTTATAGCGGCAACAGATATACATCATATGTGAACATTTCATTTGTCTAACTATCACGGTTCATGAGATACAGCCTGATGACAGACGGACAAGATGATCAAGACAGACGGACGGACAGCGGAGTCTTAGTAATAGGGCCCCGTTTTACCCTTTTACCCATTTAGTTTTAAAGTTTGACTACTTTGGTTTTTCGTTAATTTTATTACTTGGTGCTAAGTAGATAATTGTTTTGATAAGTTCTTGTACTTTTAATTTTTCCTTGACTAGTGTACACCACCGTCTATCACATTCCAGAAACATTTATGTCCATACTAAGGTTGTCTGGAAGAAATTGCTATACGCGATAAGACCGCCGATTGTATTACCGCTATTACCAATATGTGCTTTATTACCAATCGACTGTCGTATCGACGTCGCATCAATTCGAACAATCGTATTTTGACAACCAGAATAGACCTACAGGAAACGAGTTACATAGCTCAAGCGTAGCTGGAAGTGTCTTGTACTACTGTAGTAAATGTGAAGTGTTCATGATGTAGTGTTTGAGTAGCGTTTTAAAAGATTCATATTTATTATCGCTTACATTTTGGAGAGTGTGTACTGGAATTACATGAGTCAATTCCACCATGCCCTTTTTACCATTTAACAACAAGACAAACTGTCAAACGTCATCCATTTATGGTTGACATACCTCCAGTGCTCGAAATGTTTCGCTTCTGCGTTTATCATCTGTGCAGCGAATGATTGGAACTCATCGCCAGCATCTTTGTTCTCGGAACGGTATAATCTGGGAGACTTAAAGTATAGAATGAATAGGTATCTCTTAAGCAAGCATGTTACATCTAGGCCGAATCATCGTCATCATTATAAAAAATATTTTAGACGTGTAGGTTTATGCGAACTGTTATAAATGTTAACTGAACCCTATATTGCCGACTTAAGATTATACCTATTCCCGCCTAATCACCAATTTCTAGACATAGTATCCAGCTACCCGTCCACAGCCACTCAGTCTTCATCCTACTTCCAAACCCGACGGTTGTCTAAAAATCTTATATTAGTATTATTTTATTATTTAAAAGGCTCATCCCAAAGTCTCCTAACAGAACGCTAACCCAACTAAGCGAACAGGTAGTAATATGGTATTTATTACAATGTTTATGTTTCAGGCTGGGTTACCCTATGATAGTCGATTATACACAATGTACCTGTCAAAAGAAGAAAGAGATAAACATATAATATACACAAACATGGAAGATCGGGATATGGTGAGTCATTCTCTTTACAAATAAATAAATAACAGTTTTCATACTCCCAGCCCCACATTAAGTTCGATGACCACAAACCAGATGCAAGTGTAATATAGTAAGTGTTTTACCGCCTCATTAAAATTGGAGACTCGTATCCTCAGTCTCTCGTGACCAATGCCGGTGCAACCCTGCCGAAACTTCGAGCTAAAATTACGATTAAAAAAAAAAAAAAAGAAATTGACCCGCTTTTCTCATAAAAACATGATTGAAATTCGCGAAAAATTTAAAAAGGAATCCTTAAAGCTATAAGGTTTATTTTCCAGTACCTGCGAGACATCCTGTCGACACTGACGCCGGACGACGTGCGCCACCTGTTGCAAGCGGAGGACGAGTTGACGCAGGCGCGGGAGATGACGCGCGTGTTCCCCACGCCGCACTCGCACAAGTATCTGTGCTACCTCAACGGGCCCCGATACTACAACCTGCTGTTTGACGCGTGGGAGGCGAGATATGGCGAAAATAGATGTGGCGGTTAGTAGCCCCGAAATACTGTCTCTATTATAGACACGCGTCGCGTGTTTTCAGATATTGGTGTTCGAAGCATGGGAGGCAGATATGGCGGCTAGTAACTCTTTAAAAACGCCCAGAAATGCTGTCTCTATTATAGACACGCGTCACGTGTTCTCAAACTCCACAAGCATATAATTAAGCAAGTAATTCAAACCTCACCGGGCTCGGGTATTACAACCTGCTGTTTGACGCGTGGGAGGCAAGTTATGGCGAAAACAGACGTGTCGGTTAGTTACTGCTTAATGAGCCTAAAATTACTATTTTTCAAATGTTGTCACGCGTCGCGGGTTCTCAAATATTGACACGCGTCGCGTGAACTCATACTTCACGTGTATTTGTAACTCGGTAACACAACGGGTCCAAATATTACAACCTTAAATTGATGCGTGAGAGGCGAGCCAGAATTACTGTCTAAAATATTGACACACTTAGCGTATTATCATACTCCACCTGTATATGTAACTCGTAACTCGCCGGGACCAGTTATTATTAGCTGCTGTTTTGCGCGTAAGAGGCGTGATGTGGCGGTTAGTAAGTCTAAATAACCCTAGAGTTACCCGCGAGTCAAATATTGAGACGCGTCGCGTATTACATATAAAGTGGTTAGGAATCTCGTTAAACAAGCCTAATTCATATCGTTACAACTACGAACGCGCATAGCATGACCCCTTTTCAAATGAATAAGCTACTGCTTCCTCTCCTGGTCCTATAAAATCTGGACCAGGAGAGGAAGCAGTAGCTTATGCCATAACCAGCTGATTACGTCTGGGAAGTGAGATACGAAAACGGAGAGAGCGGCTACAGTAACTGTAAATAAGCTCAGCATCCTGATTAGAAATCATGTATCTGATAACGTATCATTTGATCATTATTTCATCCCTGATGGTGAGTTGTAATGTATCTCCCCCACATTGCAGGTATCGAGCTGCTGCGCAGTCTGTGCGACATCGGCTACCATTTGGAGGTGCCGCCGGTCCCACTGAAGGTAACTGTCTCGGGCGCGCTCGAGGCGTTTCGCTGGCGCCTCGCGGCGTGGCTTCACGCGCTCGCTTGCATTATCATTTTCGCTCTCCTACGGTTGTGGTGATTGTCCTTGTGGAATACTTGTAGATATATCTTCGCCACAGAATTACAGTACTGATATACAGTCCGGGCCCCTCGCAATCCGCGCCCCGCACCCTACAAGCTGATCTTATTAATGAGTGCCTCTTTGTAGCCCATGTGGATATACATTTTTAATTTAATTTTGATTTGATTTTGATCAGATAGAATTTTCAAACCGAGCGGTTCAAATCGCGTACACAAGCTGTCTGTGAAACGAGTATCTGCGAGAATGGGACAACATGCACGCACACATTTGCATGAGCGCGTAAATATGACAAATGTCATTGCGTGCCGTTGATTTGCAGCATTTGGCGATCGCGCTTTTTGTAAAAACTCGTAATTTTAATATCGTGCTGCTCAGAACCTTCGCTTCAAGATTATTATATCAAATTTTAAACGTGACTGTTCAGTTTTGGATATTTTCAATAATAGAATAATGTTCAATTTCGATAGAACCCTATAATCAAAATGGTAAATATGGACTAATTCAGTGTCATATTTCACTTTCAACAATCACTGAGATTATATAAAGTTGTCTTTCAATGCTCTGTTCTATAACCCCAGTCCGACTTATAGGGTTTAGAAGATGTTTTATTGAACATAATCTATCTGAAATCTCTTTTAAACACATCTGATCCTTTGTTTGAAACTGCCAGTATAAAAGTCTCAAAATGCGATGGTTAAAATATTTAATAAATTGCGTTATTGTACAATGAATTCTCCAAGTATTCCACAAAGATCGCGAACAAACATACACATTATATTTATTTGTACATACATATTAATTTCTGTTTATCCTATTTACATTTACTATTATTTTATATCTACAAATTGAACACCTACAAGTATTAATCTATTTATTTTCTTATATATCATGATCTTATAATATAACTGCCAATATTATATGTAGCAATTGTAATAGTTCAAAAGGTGAAAGGTGGACTGATTGAAGTGTTGCAAATTATAGGACGAGTAATCGAAAATTTTGTTCAAGAAAGTGGCTTCTACAAGATAATTATTATTCAGAACTTAATTCGTTTATAAGTACATATGATCAGAGAAGGCAAATAAACATAGAATCATTTATTTTATAATTTCTTATTCTGAACTTTGTAACTTATGGATTTAGAGTTAATTTATCTTGTCAGGCCGGTCATTGCAATAGAAACTTATTTTCAAGAGTATCATAATACATTTCCTTTAAAACGCGTGAAATAACTTCTGTGATACAATCTGCACGCGTATAAATATCTATTGTTTGCCTTCACTGGTTATGATAGGATAGCATAGTTATAAAGTATTGTAAATTACAGGACCGATCCGGAATTAGTGTGGTGAGATGTTTTTTTACGTTTATCCAGCATGTTTTATCATTTATCAATGTTTTACCTTCTAATTTATTTGTTAAACATTTTTTGAATAACAATTTCTTTCTTCGAAGAACTATACTGGAGAATTGTAATGAAACAGAGTGACGTTCGATAGTATTCGATGCGGAATTTTGTTTATCCAATCATAATTACTTGTTTGTCAATCTAAATATATAAAATTGTTGATGATTGACTGACTGACAATCGGCCTCAATCATAGGCGATAGAGACGTGACATTTTCTGTTTCTTTTTGTAGCGTAGGGGAGCATTTCTTAAGGAACTCCAACGCAGGCGAAGTTGTGGGAGCTAGGTAGTGTATTATAAGATGTTCTGGACTATTTCTACATGTGACTATTTATTCATGAGTTCAGCATGCTAAAACTGTTAAAGTATTTTTTGTATTGTGAGGAAATCGAATCAAACCAAAACACTATATGAATTATTTTAAAACTACTTGTTATTTAAATTTAAATATTTGCACTATTTCTTTTAAATTAATTTCATGTAGCAAAGATGCTTTTCCAATTAGTTTGATTATATGAATTCTCCATTAACATCCTTATACTGTTGTTATTTTGTTCCTCTTCTTGATTTCTAAACATACCATTATAATTCGGTCACAGATTTCTATTAAATATGATAGTGAGCAGAAGAACATTCCTTTGACCATTTCGTACGTTTTACCATATTGATTAACATATAAGACCATATGAACAGCTTTATACCATATAGATTTGATTTTTATAAATGACAAACAATTCTTTATGATTGGCTGATTGATAATCCCGCATCAAAATCATGTCGAATCGTATATACCAACATGTAATAAATAAAATCTCATATGAAGCTGGCTTCTTGCAGAGATATACCTTTGCTACATTCGTAGCTTGCTTTGCTACACATAAATTCTATTACATTTTCTCATATAAAATTGTAATCACTTGCATAAATGTTCCATCTGCAATTACTTTTGTTTATATAAACATTAATTAACTCTTGTACAAATCACTAAGCAAAGAGTCAGCTTAAATATGCACGATTGATCTGACTTGTCTCTGTTGCAATTGGTTCTATTCGAAATTGACAAAACTCATGAAATAAAGTTCATTTTAGCTTAATTCAAATTGAAACGACTCACAACAGAGATAGGTATGGGGGATCTGAAACTTATTGCTTTTTACGAACAGGTGTAAAAGTTGTTTGAAGTCTTCGAGCAGGTTTCTATTAGCATTTATTTTTTACAAAAAGACGCTTTGCTTCAGGTTGGTGAGTTAAAATGAAATCATCTGTTCTTAAAACGTAATACACTTAATGATAATTACATTGTAGTAACATTTGGGCTTTGATCGAGCGACCATCTCGTTTGAGTTACGACTTTTCTTATTGGAAGAAGTTTTCTTAAGATATGGAAGAACTTCAATTCTTAGTTACTAAGGCCGCCATTCATAGTTGCCTGTACTTAGATTGAGTCCTGACACGCTAAAGTAAGTGGAAGGTAAAAGAAATCTTTTGACGCTGTATAGCT
The DNA here is from genome assembly GCA_948107665.1 of Lomographa bimaculata. Lineage (NCBI taxonomy): Eukaryota > Metazoa > Arthropoda > Insecta > Lepidoptera > Geometridae > Lomographa > Lomographa bimaculata. The sequence continues at coordinate 5,149,884 of OX403604.1, read as the reverse complement.
GCTAGTATTATCATCTAATGAAGATTCTAAATTAGTATAGATATAAAATTAATACTGAAGAGTTATTAAATTTATTATATTTTTTCTAATATGAATTATCTCACGTTACGATAAAAACATATCGTATTATTCAGACTTCTCGAATCGGTATTGTATTTTAATATTTCATTTTATTTAGCTATCGGTGAAATCTGTAAATACTATGAAAGAATGTTACTCGTGAAATATTCGCTTGAATATCGCTTACTTTGCGTATCAGGACCCGACCTATACTATTGTAAAATAGTACAACTTTTAATCGTATCTTACCTTTTTGTTATTTAAATACCACATTGATCCATCAGGGCAAAGTGACAAGTGCGCTCAGGCGTGCCTACTTGGGTTGTAAGCACGTCGCTCACAGTAAGTGTGTAGTGAACAAACTAAAGAGGAGAATTTACTAATAGTGTGGCTACAGTAACCCCGTGTAGACTACAGTGTCAGTGTCCTTGGTTCGATGGATAGAAACGTTGTTTTATAGTGGTATTAGCGTTGCCAATACGACTTTCAACTATGAGCTTAGAGTACAGTGAAAGTATATACTCGTATCTATACTAAAAGTTGACTGCGGCAAGGAAACTATTGCGTTTATGGTACTTGAGAGATGGTACGGAAAGAATAAACGCTAACATCCATTTATTGTTGTTGGGACCCAAAAGAAAAGATATGGAACCCCGTTGTTTTATTTGTGATTGGCTCTAACAGGACTAATTTGCACAAAAGCACAGGTACCGACTGTCTTTTCAAAATGTGACGTCAATGTTAGGTAATGTTGCAGCCTTTCTTTTTCGGAAAATTAACCGTTGTTATATATATTGTATTATTATAGTAACATGAGTATTTGTAATGGCTTTAAATAACGCCTAAAAACAATCTGTTTCTAACTAGTTTTAAACAGTCAACCTTGATATGAACAAGTGAAATATACAATAGAATGTATTTTAAACTCGTTCAGGGTTGAGTAACCCATTTATTATTTACTGGGAACTTCGACAGTGTTAATTTTGATAAGTTTTCATCTGGTCTTAAAATAGCATCTAACAGAATTCCGCAAGATATTCAGAACTTCGCTTGGAAATCTCGATATTTGCGTAGTATGAGAAAAATATCTTCAATGTACAAAAGAAGCCTCATGGTTGCAGTTTTTTAATGATATTGGAATTGTTTAAGCTAGATGTTAACATGTTCAGTGCTATGGTTGTTAGAGCTAGACAAAACGAGACATATCTCACTAACAAATTAGAAAAATATAATTGTATAGATGAAAGTGTAAATAATTAAATTGTAAAATACCAGAACCCAGTGCCTTGAAAATTTAAATTCTAGATGGATTTGTTATTGTTAATAACATGTTGAGATTGATTTAGAAACAATTGGCATGAAATCTTAAATGATTTTATAGAATTTTTACAAATTGCACATTTAATAGAAACTTTTACTAAAATAAAAATTTACAGGGTAGATGTTATACGTGGATTAGATCCAGGTATTTTGTAGATATTTTAAATATATTTGTATGTTTAAAGTTGAATTTGATGTATGCTATATTTAATTAAAATATTTGAATTTTATTATCTAGGTGCGCCACCGTAAAACAGGTATTGATGTTTAAATGTATTTATATAGCTATTCACAGTTTATAATAGATTTAAATTATTTATATTACATAGGAGTAAGCTAATATTGTAGAATTGCCACATATTAAATAGATTTTTATCCTAATGTTAATTAATCCCTTTTATTGTGAATATCATATAGTTAATTATAGTAAAATTATTAGCTATGTCAAATGTTCTGAAAAATATGCTTAATAATCATCTAGGGCTACTTAGTGTGTATATTTATATTATATTGTTATTTATGATTTATTACACTATAACATTATATTTTACATGAACACTAACAAAGCATGCTTTCATTTGATATAAACAAAATACATAACATCATATTTCACGCGTTTATTTTACTAACATAAATATGATTATATATTCATAATGATAAGTGCTTCTATTTCAGCTTAGCGGGTAGCATTGTTCGTATATAATCTCAATAATCTTTTTTTATTATCCGTAAATAAAAAATCAGTTACTACCAACACGTACATTAGCGACACTTTTGTCACTTGAGATAAAGCATAAATTAATATTATGTTAATATAAAGTTTACAATTAATACGGTTTAAGTGTAGCGGTGCCACTCTAAAAATAAACCATGATGTTTAAAAAAGCTTAAATACATTTTTAGTAAAACTTGCAGAATCTAGATTGCATCACTTTTAAACCCTTGAAAACAAAAGATAGGCGAACGTGCCAAAAGTATCAACTTTTTCAATTCAGTTTAAGTTATTACTTTGCCTAAAAACCGAATTTATCAAATGCGTGTAAAACATGGTTTATCTCATGTGGCGCTGGTGTCGCTACCAATGGCTATATATATATATATGTGAATTTCATCTCGGATAATCCTCCTTCTTTCCTACTGATATGATCGACGCTGTAGGTACAAATTGTTGAACGAAGTTTGTGGACATTGAAGAATAATGAGGTACGCATGCATCATTTTGTGACTGTCCAATATAACCATAACGCGAAGGCTTAATCCATCATCATTAAGGATTTAATAGTTCCTATATTAAAACTATGATTGGTCTTGATTATAACACAGAATACTTAATAGTACAAATACAGAAGTTTTTCTCCGCTAAAGCATTCCAATAAATAGCAACTGCTACTACGCAATTGAGTACAATAGAGACGATGCATCGGATATATATTTTAAGTATTATTTCTTGTGTTAAAGTTATAAAAAAATATGTAAAATTCAATATAACAAAACGCACGGTATTGGATATAGATAGTCTGATTCGTGATGTCAGTTATCGGATTTTTTATGTCAATGATTGGTCAACTTTCCTTTATGGCAGCCACGATTGGGAACGTCACATAAAGAACGACAGAATGGCCGCGTTTAAAATTGCCCAATCCGGATGCATTTTTAAATCATTATTTTGATATGAAATGTAGTGTTTTGATAAAAGTTTTTTACTAATTGAATATAAACATGAAATAAAATATGGCACATTCCCTATTCAGCTCCCACAGGCTGCCTTTCTTTACATCGCGTACTCTCTTCTGGCGCACGGCAGACAATGTTAAGGCCTGCCAAGGCGGGTGCGCATATGTTTTGAGCTTATAAAGGGCGGTGAGCCGCACCTTCTTATGTCTTAATATTTGGTCACAAACCACATACAAAGTGTTATATTACTTGATTCGACCCATAGAACGTAATATAGGAACTTTGCAAACGTATTCAATGACTCGATTATGGATTAGTCTGAACGAAAACAGACCGGGAAGTAACTACGCTATTCGCAGCCATCATTTTTCATAAATTATCTTGCCTTCTGTGACGAAAAGCACTTTGAGCCTTAACAGATATACTGCTGAATTTTTCAAGTATATATATATCCCTTAGTATTGATTATTCAATTTGCGCCGACACGCTTCGCGTGATCAATAATTCACAAGGTTTGTGCGGACACGCCGCGTGTGTTCTAATAACACAAAGTTGTGGTTGCAGCAGTGTTAGGCACATAATGTGCCGAATTACGCACTAACTGTTTATGAATCTGTGATACAGAACCCGTCGACAGTTACCGCGCTAAAACTTATTTAACGATTTCTCTTAGACGTGTAATTATTTGCCCGTTTGTGTCGGTTAATCATCACCTAATCATCGCTCGCTATGTGCTGAATATTTTAAATCTATAATAAAAATGTCAAGATCAACTATGTACTTATTATAATTAATATACAACATAATCATTTTAACAAATTTCATATACGATTATGGATTTAAAATATTGTCTGAACATCATTTTCATTTAAAGTAAAATTTAATTAGTACAATGCTTCAATCATCACACCTTTTCAAACCATGAGTAGTTTTTCGCTTTTGCTACTAAATCCCACAGTATAACTTGTTTTAGGAGTATTTTCTAGTCATTCTGTTGTGTGTATACTGTATTTGTTTGGAAATATATTTGTATGTGTTATCCAAGCATTTTCTTGTCCATACCATTACATCGTCAGCACATAATTTAAGTTTTACGTTACGCTTTACCAACACAACTACACTGTCTATTTAATTGTCTTTGAAAAAGTCCAGTAATCAATCTCCAAGTAGAATATCAAAGCTAATGAGTAGTAACAGTAAGTTCGTAGAATTAATTAGATTAGATAGAAGTAAACACCTTTGATCTGTGTTGTTGCTGTTTTTTAGGTCATGGCATTAATCTTTGTTAGGATTCATTCATAAATGTCATATAACTCAGTACCTACTGGAAGTTTGCGTGGTATGGTGGAAGATTTAAAGTATACGCATTTCAAAATTTAGACAGAGAAATTTAATTACATATACAGACTAATTAATCTAGAAAACATACGTTTTAAGATTTGTTCACTCAACACATCATTTTTAATTAAAATCCATACCTAAATTTGACGTCTCATCCATAATTTCGTAGAATCCTCTTTTACAAATAATACCAATTCTAAGTCAGATGGTATATACCCAGTTCAGAAATAGAACGTGTCACGAATATATAAATTGACTAATAAAAAAGACTACCACGTGGACATGTACACATTTCGAATTTCGAAAATCTATTCAGCAAATACAAATTTCATGAAATTATAGGGCTTAAAGAGATTTAACATCTAATATATTAAGGTGACGAGCGAAGTGCTATGCCGAGCTGGAGTTCGAATTATATGAGTTCAAAACTTTGGGTGGCACTGAACTAAATAAAATCAGTTAACCTACGTTAGTGATCCAGTTACGAAAACAGCCTTCCGATTGCCGATACACATTATTTACATATTATAGTACAATAAAATTGTTTAGTTACACAGTAGTAAAGAATTTCAGTCTTCACCAATCCATAGCCATCGCAATTGAGCCGAAACGCCGATAAAAAGAACTCGGAGCCCCGCGAGACTCCCAAACTATATAGAGTAGGAGACAGTGGTTGTAGTTAGTAAAGCGTGGTGGAGCGAGTGAGTAACGGTGCTTGTGCGCCCCTCCCGGTCCCGGCGCGGGCTGGCGGCGCCCCCGGCGCGGCGCCGGCGCCGGCTACAGCCGCCGATGCTTGCAGAATGACGTGGACGCGCCGTCGGTTCCTGCGTCCGAGCGCGCCTCGGCGCCCTCTCTGTCGTCGGGCGAGGGGGCGTCCTCGCCCGCGACCGCGATCGGCCGCTGCGGCGACGTGTCGGCCGCCCTCGCCCCCGCCCCCGCCCCCGCCGCGCCCCTCCTCCGCGCGCCGCTGCAGCCCCGCGCGTAGCCCAGGACCTGCCGATGTGGAAATCGCGATCGCATCGTGATTTTCTATCGGTAGTGAACGACGGTTGAACGCGCATTGAACTCGAGTCATCTGTTGCTCCAAATCTTTTGTGTTTGAAATGAACGACCGTCGCTCCGAATCTCGGTTCGGCTGGAACGAGTCGCCGATAATCTTTTGAGGTTCGAATTGATCCGCTTCGGCCTGTGTGCATTGAAGACGAAATGTCGTATTTCCCTACAAATCGATGTTAAATTGTAAATTTTGTACCTCGCTCCTTGAACACGTACTTGTTGAATATCGAGGGCCTCGAGCTCGTTGTCTAGATAAATATAAATAGTCTCCGGCGCGATTTAACCCGTGATAATTTCTTCTCTGAATTTTAGTAAACTGTGCCGTTGTAACGGTTCACATAGAAGGCGCCCGTTCCTGGATCAAATTGCGAACGTAAAGCTTACGATCAAAACTACTACATATGACTAATCCTTGTATTAGTTTTCCGATAAAACTTGAAGAACCGCGGTTTAGGAAACTTAGGAAAAGAGAAAAATTGTACACTGAGTAAAATTAAAAATACAATGTAACCACTGGATAAACGTAGTAACCTACCGAAATATCTAAAAGTCCAGCTCAAAAATAAAATTTTAAACAAAAGAAGGTAACGGAGCGTCTATCGTGTATAGATTAAAAAATCCTCTTCAGTGTTAACAACGATGCGCTTTCAATTTGTCGATGAGTGTTTCAAAACGGCACATAAACCAGTGATTGTGATACAAAATTGACACGTGAAAAGTGCCGATGTGAAAAATTAAGTGAAAATTGTGACTGTGAAGAGCTTATTTCCCACAACGCTACATTAAGACACGTGAGGTAAAAAAAAGGAGGAAAATTGTTAAAGTCCTCAAAAATATTCCTTAAGTGTTAAATTTAAAAATGTGACAGTGAATTTAATTGTTAATTTTGTTAGTTTTAATGGCAACTTTAACGACTTCTTCAGATTGTCATCCTTGCGTCGTGCTTTAGATAAGTCATTTGAATATATTATATACTTATTAGTATATCTTTAAGTATTTAAATTACTAGGGGCGACAGTCTTAATCATCTTATTTCCATTGAGATGCAAATGCTTACTAGTTTTAGTAATCCAGTATCTCATAAAGGATTCAGGATAGAATAAAACTATTAGCATTTTATACATGCTGTTTTTTTTTCTGGTATAATGTTGTCCTTAGGGTTGCCAAAAACAAAGATTGATTTCTACTTAAATTTTAAAACTCGCTTACTCATGAGTAATATTTTTAATGAACAATTTATGTATTTTTCTCTCGGCTCAATACTAAAAGCACATTCCTGCAGAGGCCTTTTATTTCCAATCTGTTATCAGTAAATGAAAAAAAAATTGAAAAATTTGTTTTAAAATTAGAGAAGTGAGTTAGATGTGAACTTATATAGTTTTAATTTGATTGTATTCATAAATTTACAATTAAAAAAATCTAGTATGTCGTTGGATCTTGATATAAATTGAAATTGTTGTAGCCTTATAGATTATATATAAATTAATGATATTGTCATAATTGTGTACTTTGATAATCTGATTTCTTCAATAAAATTCAATAGTTAATTTTTCATTATTAATTAATGTTTATAACTTGTATTTTCTATTCTATGTATATTTCTAAGCTAGATGCCCATTTTCACCACGACTTTTAATTTATTTGGCTACCACAATAAATGTATATGATAAATGTTGATGTATCAATTAATAGATCATGGCTACAACTTAATTCATCTCTATTGCTTGAATTTGATCGATATGATGATCTTTATCAAAATTTAATTTAACTGCAATTGTAAGAAAGTTTTTATGAGAGTTGTAATAATTAAACGGAATTTAATGGAGAATCCAGCCTATCTTCAATACTTTGACGTTTTATTTTATGTAATGGTATAATTTCATGAGTGCCCCTTTGGAGCCCATGTGAAAAAATTGAATAATGTAAAAGTACTTGACTTGATTTGTTTTTTGAAATTTGCTTTTCTAAAACGAGCAAAGAATCTCCTAAAGTTTACTTATAAAAAGGTAGTTAATAGTGACTACCAATTAAAAAAAAATCGTAAATCTCTTGTGCAATCGGTGCGTTCAAAAAGCACGCTAGTTAAAGTTAAAAAAAAAATTGAAATATGTAAGAAAATTAATTGAATTTGACATTACTTTTTCGAAATCCGTAAATATGATATGTTACTCATACTTATAAAGTGACTTTCTGTTAAGTGTTAATTTATAAGTATTTGTGGATTACTCCAGTCGTGGTGTAATTGGCCAGTTAGTGTATTTTTCTGAAGCTTGTAAATTGTCTCAGATATTTAAAATATATTATAATTTACATTGCCTAAAATTTTGTTTTATTCGTTTAATTTCAATTTTATTTATTTTATATCTATTAAAAAAAAACTGTTCAATTGAGAGGTCATTAATAATTTATTATTTCCTTTTAAACTGATATTAGAATTAATGTTAGAAATTTGATGTTTTGTTGACGTTTTCGAGGCCTCCATGAAAATACAAATTACGTGGTAAATATCCCATTTGTAACTTAATGCTTGTATCAATACAGTTTTTATACATTAAAATACTATGGAAATTATTAGTATTAAAAAAAGATGTTACTAAGGCTAACGACAAACCTATCGCGGAAAACGCTTCAATATGACAAATTAACATGCATTTTGAGATACATGTCTAGTCTAGACTGAATATTTTTGTAAAATAAGCTTTTACCGCTTTAATTTAAATATAAAAACTAACCGTGCCCAGCGACTTCACCCGCGATTATCCAGTCAAAAATTACCCTATGTGTTAATCCTAGGTATAAGCTACGTACATTCCAAATTTCATTCAGCCGTTACAACACGCAAAAAAACAATACACACAAACTTTCGGATGTATCCTATGTGTTATAAGCCGCGTCGTTTAGTTCGTTTTTTATTTGTCTAGATGGCGTTTAGGATTTGCATAGATTTGGCACTTAGCTCTGATATGCTAATGCTCTGTATTTCCATTTACCTCTCAATAAGTAATGATGAAGCTAATCAATGTACACGCTAGGTCTAAAATGTGAATGGCTCTCGTGGTAAGCTGTTTAACACGCGATTTAGATCTTTCTTGAGGTTTGGACACTTAAGATTCTGTTTCTATATAATATCTCAAACATTTATCTCACAGGCAAGTTGTTCATAGCGCCATCTGCCATCAGGAATAGAACCAAGTAATGATGTTAAATTTTTAGTCCTCTTTTTTATTCGATTATTTGCAGCGTCTTCCCGATTCGTTTGTACCTAGCCTAAGAACTGCTTAGTCTATTAAATCAAGGTATTATCTTACACATAAATGTGATCTATTATTATTTATTGCAATTTAAATAAGGAGCCGACGATATTGTAATCTGACTTTTTTATGTGCATCTAATTGATTGTTTTATCAGATATATTGAATTATCGAGTCATTGTCATTTATGATGCCTGTACCTCGTTGCCTCTGGTTTAGAAATGTTTAATATATATTATCTGTATTTGTCTGTTTCACTGTCTGGTCGACTATCTGATAGGTTCTATTAAAGAGAAATACTATCCCAGGATGGTAACAGAATATTTAACCAAAAACTGATTTTCTAATGTTGTATAAACCTAATATTGTATAATTGGTTTAGTGGTATCTAGCTAGCCAAGCCTACAAAATAAATGTTTTTTATATGCTCCATAAGCAAGCATATGACTATCTCACCTGATAGAAAGTAATGATGCGACCGATGATGTAGCATACTTACCTACAGATTTATAGACCGAAAACGCTTCCAAACAAGTTTAGCTGCACGTTTCCCCTCTTCCCTTTATCAGACGGCACCCGCGAGATGAGAATGGGTGAACTTTTTTAAACGCAATGCTCACACAGTGGTGTTATACGTAATTTTCACATAAAGTAATAAAAATGGTGTTCATCGCGATAACCCATGATTGTCCATAAATTGTATGTACGAGTATCTTTTGTCATTTTTGTCTACGATAACAGATGACAATGGCATACTTAGAAGAAGTATAGTTTGGCAGCAGTGAAGCAGACAAATTTAACTATAGAATGCGGTAGCTTAGGAATTCCCAAATTACAATGTGTTCATTGTACACATAGTGTTGCTAGCAATAGTTATGTATAAATCCCTTGTGTCTTTGGCTCATTGCAAGAATCGATTCTGGACAATCGTATCGACATTTTAGTACTCTAATATTAAATAGTGATATTTTGTGTAGTGATAAAAAATGACGTTACAAGGATTGGGTACTAAAATGTTCATAGATATCAATGTATCATGTATGTCCAAATATGTAATCGATTCTTTTGTAGTATCGTTAAGAACTTAATCTTGACAAAATGTTATGACAAATATCTCATGTTAAATGGGCAAAATCGATTTTGTCCGTGTTTTGAATCCGAATCTAAAATTGTAACTAATAAATTATTTTTCAGTGTAACAAATAAAAAAGGTTGACACGTCGCTGTTTTATATTGATATTACCCTAGATGTAGTTGGTATGTTTCATTTCGAATTATTTATAAAATTTAGTTTTTTGTATGGACCTTTAAACAATATAATATTTATCATTCAGTTTATACAATTTCTTATTATAAAAATAGCATTTTAACTCTTTTACACTCACAGCCTCACACAAAGTTCGATGACTTATGTCGTGGGTGCAGGTAACATTCATATCACGCACATAAAATGACAGTTTGTACCAAAACCACAAACTTCCCCTAAATAGAAAACTTGTGCTCCCACCGGTACTCAAACCCGTAGAAGTTGTGCAACAAGCGTTGCCAGCAAGCAGTTCGATTCAGTCGTTATGTCAAAAATTTAACACATACCTCATGATACCTTTGACAGTGGGATGTGAATGTTCGGCAGCCACGACAGTCTTCGTAGTTAGTGTAGGGCTGTGAGTGTGAAAGCGTCTGTTTGTTGATAACAATATAATGCTGAAAGATAAAGACTGGTCTCCAAGGGATATTCAGTATGCTAATTTCTAAATTCTAAACCATGAACCTCGCGAATTTTTGTTAAGTTTTTGTAGGTTTTGATGGAAGCAAAATCAGAAGAGCTAGATTTGACTACTTTACTCACACCTTTTCGTAAAAAATAGGCGAGGGTGGAAAGTTATAGCTGTTGACCACTACTTCATCTATAATTTTATCATGTGTAGATTGGGAACATCGTCTCGATAGCTGTCGGAAACATCGCTGAGAGATACTCGTAGGTGATGAGATTACTTTTTACTGCAAAATTATTTGAAAAATTACTTACTAATCGTAAAACTCCAAAAGTTGGAGATGCCGGGGATCGAACCCGGGGCCTTTCACATGCAAAGCGAACGCTCTACCACTGAGCTACATCCCCTTTGTCAGCACATTCTAAAAATGGAAATGGATAACCATTTCCATTTTACACATTGTTTTGGACATGTATTTGGACACACTGGAGGGATTTCTAGTTAAGGTACGTTATATTCGTCTAAAAACCTTAGTGGCCTTAGTGAAAAAATAAAATGGCGGATTTTTGGCGTGAAATACTCGGTAATATGTTAAAAAATAAAGTTATCCAAACCTATCAAAATGAAGGAAATTAAAAAGGGATTACTTAAAATTACATAATACGTAAAATGTAGGTTCCTATTTTTTGCGGTCGGGTTTTTGAATTTTTAGTACATCGACTTGTTAAATAAAATAGATTAATGTTGTAGGTTCGAATGTTTACTTATATAATTTGATGTTTGATTGTGAAAAGTCTCAAATCTACACTAAAATTAACAGTTTTTGGAAGTTATTACTATGACAAATACAAGTGTTTACATTCAATAAACATAGGTACCTGTATGGAAATACGATCTAGATTTGACTGACAGTGTTAACAGGATACAATTTGACTCGTCTGATATCTTTTTTTACAAATACATTTTCTTGTAACTCACTGCTGGCTTAGTAGGGTGCGAGTTCGCTTTTCAACAGGTTTTAGCAGTAGGGATTGAAACCCGGTGAAACCCTAGTTTTCTCCGCGAGGGAAATTTATGATTTTTTTGTACCCTTCCTTGGCAGTTGGGTTACAACAACGCACCGTCGTGTTTTCTGAATGCGTTGATAATTGGTTGCGATAGGTTAAACGCATCGGGATAGGAGACAATCCTACGGTTTTTAGCTACAAAATCCTTCTTTGTACGTATCCTACTATTAGTTTTCGATAGTGTCCCAAGATAAAAGCTGATGAAGAAATTATTTGTTTCTTAGTTTCGCTCACTTTCTCATATTTTAACCGATTTCCCAAAAAGGAAGTTATATATTCGGGTGCATTTTATTTATTTTTCATGAGTAAGCTGTAAGCTATTATCTCCAGTGAACGGTTTGGGACGATTATTTTTTGATTGTGTAGTTAGTTCCATAAAAAAAGTCTAGTTCGAATGAAGGGTCATAGAGATGTTGACAGTCAAGTCGTAATTTTTAATTTAAGTCATTAAGTAGGTGTCGAGTATAGTAATTATTGAAGTCGCTTCGCCTCAAATAATTAATAACTTAAATAAAAGGGAATTGACCAAACAGTATAATATGTCGTTGTTGGAGGGAGAATATAAAGTTTATTTTATTCATTATACTACGATTATAGTTTTTGAATGTACAAACAGATTTGTAAGTAATTATCTATCTAATACCTTTAAACGCGCCATTCTTGTATATCTTACTAATATTATAAATCTGAAAGTTTATGTGTAAGTGTGTAAGTATGTTTGTTCCCTCTTCCCGCTTTAACGGTTGAACAGATTTAGGTGAAATTTGGAAAGGATTAACACAATGGCTACTTTTAACTTGATAATAGCGGGCGAAGCCGCGGGCACGGCTAGTATGTATAAATAAAATCTGAATCTCGTAAACGCTCCAACGAAGGGGGTTTCGGAGGCAATAAATCGAGCCAGGTTTCATCTTTAGAAAACGTCATTTACCAAAAAAAAAACAGCGGGTAAAGCTCTGTCATCCAGGTACTAGTATTTTAAAAGAATGTCTGCTTTAATATTGGTCTGGTCTATTTCCACGCTGCACGCTGGTATAAATACCTTAGTAAGCAAGGTATAATCTTGAGCTATAGCTACCTCTTAAGATAGATCATAATTAGCATATTTCATAATTTATCAAATAAAAAACACCCGTGTCGACTTTTATGACTTATCGATCTTTGGAGTATCTTGAATCCGTATCGACTTTTTTATCGATTAAAAAGCGATTATTTACTGATTTTTACGGATATTTTTGGGACTGATCAATATCAGTGATAGATATAGCCTAAATTAAAAATAAAATAAATACCTAGTTTAAATCATTTAGGTATTTATCATTTTCTACTCTAGGTCCACAAGTCCTTATTTTTAATACAGTGTATAAGGTTTAATAAACTAGAATTTATAAAATGATCCATGTCCATGTCCTGTTCATGACTATTTTACGATACGACGACTTACGTCTATCTAAGGACGAATCTACCGAAAAATGTTATTTAGTTTATTTAGGTGCTTTGCATAAGAATTATGGTAATAATAAAAACACAAAATTAAAATAGAAATATTTATTACACTTTGATTTGATAAATAAACAAAATATATAATATAGTTAGTGTAGTTTCTTTATGACTAGAACATTAGTTAAAATATATTTTTAATAAAGTAAAACATTTTCTATATATTTTTTCTACCGACTTCAAAAAAGGAGGTTCTCAATTCGATTGTACGTTTTTTTGTTTATGTTGATTGTTACGCAATCATTCCGCAAATTATGAATCGATTTTGATGATTCTCTTTTTGTTTTGTAGACCATACGTCAAAGGTGGTCCCATTAAATCTTTATGGAAATTGATTGAGCGCTTTGAGAAAATCAACATAAAACCAAATATAAGCGGTGAAGTCGGTTTTTTTAAGTTTTGCTTGCGTTTATACTATATTAACTATTTTCATAAGTATATTTACTTAAGCATACTGCCGCCGTCTATAACGTAATGCGATCCAGTGATGCTCTTTGCTTTATCGCTCGCTAAAAAGGCAATCAACGAAGCAACTTCATCGCCTTCAACAAGTTTTTTCAATGGCATATTCCCCACAACATTCTTCACAAACAGTTCCAACTGATCTTCACTCAAACCTATATCCTTCAGCAAGTTAGTTTTCACGAATCCAGGGTTGACAGAATTGATCCTTACGCCATCTCCCGCCAGCTCCAACGCGACGCATTTTGTAAAGTGATCTAAGGCAGCTTTAGAAACGTTGTAAGCTAGTGCCATGGTACTGGGTTTAGTACTTGATATGCAGGAAATGTTCACGATGCAGCCCTTAGTTTTCGTCAGGTGTGGCACTGCGAGCATCGTCAATTGGTAAACAGCTCGCATGTTTGTTGACATGACTTTGTCGTATATTTCCATACTCGAATTCTTGATTCCGCCCATTCCGATGACTCCGGCATTGTTGATCAGCACGTCCAAATGTCCGAAATGCTCGACAGTTTCGTTGATGATCCTCTCAGCGTCGACATCGTCTGTAACATCGGCAGTTATGGCCAACGGCTTATTTCCTTTTGCTTTTTCACAGTATAAAGCAATTCTTTTCAAATTTTGCTCTTTTCGAGCCACCAAAACTAAATTTGCTGATAGCTTCGATAAGTAAATGGCTGTGGCGGCCCCGATCCCAGAACTCGCACCAGTAATTAAGACCACTTTGTCGTTAAAATCCATATTGTTTGTCGATTGTTTATTTTATTATTTAATCAAGGTTAAAACAGCTGTTTCTTGGCAGCTCGGTGTACGATAGCGCTTGCGTTACGCTGTCAAGGCTACTGGAGATATTGCCATAAATTTATTGGGTTTCTTCTAATAAATTACTGCAAATTTTAATATTCAGATTTTTCTGAGGATAATATTCTTCATACGTTTGAAAGATTTCATACCCAAGTGGTTATTATAAAAAAATGTAATCAATGTGCAGGGAGATATAAAAGTAAATTTATTTAGATTCATCTAGTTAAAGGAAAATACTTGTTACGTAAGTATAAGTAATTATTTTTGTAAGTAGGTGTCCTAATTTGTATTAGGAACAATTAGGTAAATATGTACCTTGTAGATACCTATTTTCTCTAACTAGATAGACTCTTCTATAGCCAAAAAAAACCTATAAATGTATTATTTTATCGTACCTACGAGCATAAATGAAATTTTATATTTATCTTTAATTTATTTATGTATGTAACTATATGTATATGATTTGTTTAATATCATTAATAATTATATGTATATTTAAAATATTGCATGTGTATTTATAATGATCATTGCCGCACCACCGAAAACTTTTTGTTAAACTTTTTTTATCCTCTCCATCCTAAGGTTGCCTGGAAGAGATCGCTGCATAGCGATAAGGCCGCCGATTGTACTGTTATATTGTTATTTTTTCTATTGTTAATTCATATTTTTCTTGGTGTGCAATAAAGAGTATTTGTATTGTATTGTATTGTATTGTATTGTAATAATGCATCCAGCATTCAATGAAATTGTCACTCACGTCGCATAGGGCAGTACATTTGAATTGCTTAAATGGCCAAAAAAGCTAAGTTTTAAATATAAAAAAGTAAAAAATAAGTAACTTATTCTACTAAAAAAAGTTTTATTTTTAAGACCTAGCAACACCGTGCTCAATACGTAAGAATCGAGATATGGAGCGCGGAGAGCGGAGCACGTGACTCCAGCAAAGTGAATACGTCATGCTTGTTTAACGTTGTCGTACGTAAATATCATATAGGTACCTAAAGATACAAGGATGTTTTTGCATTCGGCGTGCAAAGTAAATCTATACATTCTCTTTGCGCGCAATGTGTAAGAATAGCCTTTTATCAGTATAATGAAAACGTCTTACGATATCCACGTCCACTCTAAGTAAGTAGCCTATATAGAAATTGAAATTTTAAGAGACTTGAGCCTATAAGCTATAAATAAAATAGTTGACGAGGCCATGAATAAATACTAGTCGAGGGCCAATGGGACTATTTTCTTTTATTTTTGGTTCCGCAATCTCCTAGTCATGCCTAGTTAAGTGGACTTTACTAGAACTTTTATTGGAGTTTTGGAGCGAAATCGAAAACCACATACTCTACTTATTTATATTTACTTTTTTTACATGCTTATTTCAACTTTGTGTGATTTGCTTACGATCATGTAGGTTCATTAAATATTAACGGTTAATAATCCACCATTATTACCTACACTCGAATCACAAGTTCAAATACAAAATCGACCACGTTGCGCGCGCTTTTTTCACTTTCGCGGCAAAACTCCAATGTATACTTATTTACGCACGCTGCACTAGGGCTATGGGCACATAGGTACCGTATGCAGCATGTCAGTCCTAATGTAGGCCAAAATCACTAATAATTGGCGGAACCCTATCATTACTGATTTTGGCCCACAACTGGTAAGTCGGAGCAAAACAACATCTCGGCCGGCCCTGATGACGGTAGCGAGATTAACTAGACGCCCACAACAATAATTGACCAAACATTACAATAGACCGAAAAACTTAGAAAAGAGTAAAGAGATTTCTTTACGAAGCTGTGGGACAGCACAGGCTGATAATTATAATAAATTATTAACTGATAATAGTAGTAAAAATTGATTTTTTAATAAACCGCTTCTAACATCATTACATCGGCTACCATCTTTGACCGTATAAGGGGTACATAGATTGTACATCAGCGCTTTTATTTTAGCACATGAAATGTACGAGCAGCATACGCCGAATTTACCCCTATTAGCTAATTTTAGAATTTAATGTGAGTATTGTGTTGCTTGTCTATATTTAAATATTCTCTTTATTTTTATTGTATTTGTATTTAGGGACAGTACATATGTTTTTCGATTTTGATTTTTAAATAATAGGTACCTATAAACGAATGGCCCTCATCTTACAATCGTCCAGTAGTACAATGAGTACACCAATTGTATAATCTAATATCTTTAAACGAGCAATTCTTGTATATAATATATGTGTAATCAGGATCACGGAAACGGCTCCAACGATTTTCATGAAAGTTACAGATTAGGGGTTTTTCGGCCCAATGAATCGATTTATCAACGTTCCAGGTCCGAGAAATGCTCGGTTCCCAAACTGCATTTGAAAAACCGGGTTTAAGAAACTATCAGCGCCATCTATTACGCCATGACCGGTGTAAAACACTGTTTCTACTCGACACTAGATGAGCTTTCTGAGGCTACAAATTCAAACACATTCTACCAAAAACAAAAAACCGAGCAAAGCTCGGTCATCCGGATATTTATGTCACCAAAATGTCTATAGACAGAATCATAGACTTGCTTCCTTGGTCTGTTTGTTAAAATGTATGGTATCCTTTTGCTGTGATATTCATAGTTCATGGGAACGTATTGGCCACGGTGTGACCCCGTGACACAAACGAAATGATTTACTGAAACAAAACTATCATATTATTGACTAGCTTTTGCTCGCGACTTCGGGATGTGGGAACTATTCGTAACGACGATGACTTATTACCGATTTCCCAAAAAAGGAGGAGGTACTCAAGTCGACTGTATTTTTTTTTTATATCTGTTACCTCATTACTTCTCTCCACGTGAGCCGATGTCGAAAATTTGTTTTTAGTTTCAAAGATGTTGCTTTCTAATTGGTCCCATTTAAATTTGATCAAGATCTGATCAGTAGTTCTTGAAATATCGTCAATAATGTCTATTTTGTGACCAATAATGCGTACTTTGACGATGTTCTCGTTTACCCGACTTCAAAACTTACCTCATAACTTCTTTCGTTGTGAGCCGATTTTGATGATTCTTTTTTTAATTGAAAGCTGGTGTTTTTTATGTAGTCCCATTGAAATTTGATCAGATCTTGATCTCTAGTTTTTGAGTTATAGTCAATAATGCGTGTTTATACATTAAATCTGATCAAGGTTCCGATGATAAAGCGGTGAAGCGGTGAAGCTTTGCTTGCGTTTAATTATACATTGTTACACCTTTTAAAAATGTGTCAGCTTAATTCAGTCATTCCTGAATTAAGTCAAGTATAATCGCATTTAACAAGCTAGCACCTTAAATTCACTAGCAAGGATGTTTTCCTACTGACTGAATCTATAAAAGCCTCATTAGAAACGGATTTATGAAGGTGTAATGATTAGTTTCATTTCAGTCGCTCAAACCGACTGAAATAAGTAACTAATCATTTAGTTAGGAATATTAATGAACTGAATTTTAAATCTTGATTTCCTCAAGGACTTTTATTTTCTTACCTAATTTGAATTAGAATTTTTGTATAGGAAATAAATAGGTGAAAACAATTTCAGCAACTTTTAATCCACTATTATCACATTATTGATATTTGAAGCGTTGCCGTTGGTAGCGCCATGTTTAATTTTCGCAGCATAACTCCCAAAGGTGAAAATTAGTGTTAAATATGAAGGAACTTTTTTTGGGTCTTTATTCTTTGTGCATTTCGCCTGTGTCAAGTGATGAACATTTTTCAAGTAAGTATAATTGAGTAGGAACCTATTTTATAAAGGGTACAATTTAGACGGCCACCAAAACGGTTACCAAAATGGATAATGGTCACCAAATTACGTTTCCTAAAATAAAATTTCTTGTGACAGAACCGAATCGAAAAACAGTAGGTTAAGGTTATTTTTTTAATAATTAATACAAAAATATTTATAATACAAAAAAATTGATTTATTTCATAATATTTTAGGAAACGTAATTTGGTGACCGTTTAGAATTTATTTGATAGTAAAATAGGTACTTTTTTGGGCGGTGTTTAAACACAAACCTTTTATAAATATAGTCAAAGTCAAGTAAAAGAGTCATGATCTAAAAACAGCCCAGTTTTTCTCTAGTAAGGTGGTAGAGACTTTACTAGAACTTCTACTATTGGAGTTTTCACAAATTATGTTTTTCAACTATTTACATTTCGCCTACACTAATGCGCATTCACGAACTATTAATAGTTAATATCACCACCATTACCTATTACACATGAACACTCGATGTACATATACCTAAGTTTTAGAAAATAATACAAAATCGACGACGCCATTTTATCACTTTCGCGGCAAAATTCTGTACTCTGTATTTATTCAAAACGTCACAATAAATAGGGTATACTTAAATTTTTTAGATTATTTAAATGTCATGTTGATATGGCATACCCATACATTTAAAGACTTCTCAGGTTTTTGCCGCGAAGGTGAAAAAATGGCGTTGTTGATTTTGTGTAATTTTCCAAAAACCTGTGATTCTTCGAGTGTTAATGTGTAATAATGGTGGATTATTAACCGTTAATACTTAGTAAATGTGCATAAGTGTAGGCAAGTCATACAAAGTTGAAAAACGTGATTTTCACCTTCGCTCCAAAACTCCAATAGAAGTTCTAGTAAAGTTTCTACCACTTTACTAGGGCATGACTTGACTATGACTGACTACTTGACTTTGACTGTGACTTGTGACTAAGACTTTTATTATGAAGAATAGAAATTGTTAATATTTGTTTAATATTTCGACTGAAGGACTATGCATCCATGGTCATGAAAAAATTAAAAAAAAAAAAAAAAGACTTCTCAAAACCTATATTGATTATTTTCACTTCTGTAGGTCTATTCAAGATTATTCGAAATCATTCGACGCAGATACGACAGTCGATTAGTTGAAAGTTCAGTCGATTCGATGGTTCATAGGAAAAGAAAATCGTTCGATTTCGACGTCGATGTAAAGATAAGGAATACCCCCTTATAAATGAAGATAAAAAGACAAATTATTGAACTGCCCGTTGGCTTAGTTGGGTGGCGTTCGCCTTCTAAGCAGGGGTATCGGGTTCGATTCCGATTTAGCATAAGTTTTCTCCCCATGGAAAATTTGTGTTTCTGGTTCTGGTTGTGATTGTGTGTGTGATGTGAATGTTTCCGGCACCTACGACACAAGTCATCGAACTTAGTGTGGGGCTGTGAGTGTGAAAGCGTTTATGTTTATGTTTAATCTCAAGGATTAAGGATTTTATGGGATTTGGACACTAACACTTTTCTAAGTACCGACCTAAGAACATGGATAAATTGCTATGTGGACGGCGACCTATTGAACATTTGCAGGATATTGTTCCAATAGCATTATTTACTGATTTGCAGAAATAGAATTATGTGTTCCAGTCAGCTAAAGGCATAAATCATGCGACTACGATAGGCATCCGTTTCTGGGCCAAGCCATTCGTCTTACATCCGCATTTACATATAAAACATTCCAATATATCAATTCGGCCGAATGCAATTTGTGAATGGCGTCCATAAATAACTATTTCCCGTTTGACATACGGCGACCCTTCCTATAAGCTGGCAACACCGCGGTCTGTTTTCCCGCCATTATTTGACAGATGCGTTCCGAATCTAAAAACCGTTGGATTTCAAGCGCCCGGGCCCGATCAAATCAACTGTGAAATTCAATTGGGTGCCCATAAATTTTGTCGCTTTGAAAAATGTTTCAGTTTCCGTTTTTATTTTCGCCGTACGTAAACGTGAAGTCGTAAATATTTTATGGAACCATGAATGATGCGGGTGTTGAAAAAATTTGGATACAAGTAGGTATATTTATAAATATAGGTATTACTTCTCATGGAGGGATTAGAGCGGTATCAATTTAACAGTAATATATTTAATAGTAATATGCTCACGTGGTGCCGCTGCCGTTCAACGAGCGTCGCTTCGGTGTTTCCCAATAGCGTTCCCAAGATTTGACAGCAGTCAGGCGGCCGGTCATAGAAACTGAAATCAAATTCCATACTACAAGGTTTTACAAGAGTATTTAGGATTGCTTAGGTGCTTGCGATAATATTGTACTTACTAGTGTTATCCTTTGCCGTAACGAAAGAATAATATATACCTACAAATTAGTGTAATATTATTGTAGGTACCTTAGATACGGAAGACTTAGCATTCGTAACACAGGGCATCCTAGCACTTTTGTGCTATTGAATTTGTTTTCTGTTTTTTTTTTCTTGATATAATATTAAATAAGTTCCAATTAATAAATATTAATAAGTCTCTTTATACCTAGATACGTAATAAGAATATAGTATAATATAAATTTACCGTGTTAAACTTTTGGAAATAAATCTATTTGAATTTGAATCTATCCTTACTAATATTATAAATACGAAAGTAACTCTGTCTCTCTGTCTGTTACGCTTTCACTTTAAAACTACTGAACCGATTTAAACGAAATTTGGTACACAGATAGTCTAGAGCCTGAGAAAGGACATAGGCTACTTTTTAACCCCGAATTGTGGCTGGTCCGGGACTTACGCGGGCAAAGCCGCGGGGCGCAGCTAGTATATATATACATTAATCTCTAGTTCCCTTGGTCATCGCATCACGCGTGAACGGATGGAACAATTCGTATTTTTTTTGTTGTGTAAATTATTGACAGGAGAAGGTTCTTATGAAAAAAAAAAATATCCTTCCGGGACTTACGAGGATAAAACCGCGAGGCGCAACAAGTCTAGTTTTTTCACCTGATGGAAAGTGATGATGCAGCCGTGTAGCGTGCTTGCCTATAGAAGATACCTTTTCACTCTTAACTAGAAGACTTCACATTATACCGTTCGGGAACAAGACGAGGACAATGAGTTCCACTCCTTCGCTGTACGGATAAACGTAGAGGCGAAACGCGTTGAGCGAACTGGAGGTATGCTAACCGTATATGGATGACGTTTGACGGTTTGTCTTGTTGTTTGTTGGTAAAACAGGCATGGGGTAATTCAACGTGTGCCTATTCTGAATAAAAAAAAATGTCTAATCGCAACCTTAGACCGCACGACAGTACAATTCCGATGTTGTCACGGTTTGCATGAAACATTCAGTTTATTGCTCGAGCAGAGGCATCGCACTATTAGCACGATGTATTGCGCGTTCAACCTGATGTATCGGCTAATACTCGGATTGCACACGTGGATTTACGGAAAGCCCGGGAAAGCAGGCAAGATTAGTTTTTATTGCTTTTTGTAGTTTGTGGTGCCAGAGTGCTACTATATTATTATATGTTTTTATGAGAAAACCGTCCTTCCGTCGTTCGAAATAATAACGTTTTAACAATTCTTTTTTTTGGCTCCGTACATTTTTGCATTTATCCAGTGTCAAGTAACATAAAATTATTGAAATAATGTATGTATTTACATATTTTATAATTTAAAGTCTTAGTCACAAGTCACAGTCAATGTAAAATTAAAGTCATTGTCCAGTCATAGTCAAGTAATGTCTTATCTTTTTGCAATTAGCCAGTGTCAAGTAACATAAAATAATTGAAATAATGTATGTGTTGATATATTTCATAATATAAAGTCTTAGTCACAAGTCACAGTCAATGTAATATTAAAGTCATGGTTCAGTCATAGTCATGTATGTCTTATCTTTTTGCAATAAGCCAGTGTCAAGTAACATAAAATAATTGAAATAATGTATGTGTTTACATATTTCATACTATAAAGTCTTAGTCACAAGTCACAGTCAATGTAAAATTAAAGTCATGGTCCAGTCATAGTCATATATATCCTAATAAAGTGGTAGAAACTTTGCCAGAACTTCTATCAGAGTTTTGGAGCGAAGGCGAAAATCACGTTTTTACCTTTGCATGATTTGCCTACACTCCTGCATTTTCACTAAGTATCAACGGTTTATATTTCACCATTATTACACATTAACACTCGAAGAATCTCAAGTTTTAGAAAATAATACAAAATCGACAACGTTACGACTCGGACAAAGGTTCACGAAGGCACTTTATGTCCTACTTTTAAGCACTATTTATAAAACAATTACTATGTACCGCCACTATTTTTTTAAGAATAATTAAAACATTTTGTATTTGTAACTACTGCAACATTACATTTAGGTGATACTTGAGGTTAAGAGTGGTGAAATACGAGTGTATTTTATAAGTAGCTTATAAAGTATACATAATTATTTGCAGCATAAATACTCGTGTTTTGTATTAGAAAACAAAATACTTTTGTTAATAAGATGTAAATAAAAGCAGTCCGTAATTAAAAGTGAGTGCGCGAATTTTTCTCAATTCCTTTGCCAATAAAGAAATGCAAATGAGGTGCGACCAAGAAATATTGCTCTCGCTAAAGAATAGGGATGGGAAGACGTAAGTCAAGATAGATAAAATATGATGAGTTAGTCAAGATCAAGCTGGAATATAGATTATCTATCGCGAATATCTAGAACATTATTATAAAAATAAGCACAGCCCACACTAAATTCGATGACTGGTGCCGTGGGTGCCGGTAACTTTCACATCCCACAAACAATCAAAACAAGAACCAGAATCACAAATTTTCCTTAGGGAGTAAACTTGTGTCCCGGGCGGGAATCGAACCCCTGATTAGAAGGCGAACGAGCATCCAACTAAGTCAATGAGCAGTTCGTCACTCATAGTAATGAGTCTTACAATTTATAAATTCTTTATGTTATAAATACAGGGCATATGTATGCAACTTTATTTTAAATTTAAACAAAAGATGATCTCTTATATTCTTGTGATTCTTGTAATATATACATTTTAATGGTCATCGGGTTACAGTTGTTATGAAAATGTGCTGATGTGATCTCTGCTTGAATTTATAAAATATGTTAATCAAGTTCGGTGAATAGGTGACAAATTTCTTTGACAATCAATCAAACTTGCTTGATGTAGAGTCTTGTTAAATTTAGTAATTTAAGGTCTTCAAATACAGCTCTACCGGTCCAGAGGTCCTGTTCCACTTACCGATCTACTAATCTTCTGAAATTCCTTCTGAAATACAATGCATACTGCCACAGAAGCTTTTTAATATTTTTTTACGTAGATGAAAATGACATTTATGGTATTAAATTGTCTATCCATCTGTATAGTTTTACCACCTAGAAAATAGTAGGCTCACAGTTTTTATCTGTGATAATCTGGCGTTTATTTACCCAGACACCGTTATCCCAAACGAATAAGCCGTATATTAACACAGATGCCACATAACTATGAAAAAAATATACGATATTATATAAAACATCGACATTTTTTTCCATATTATTAGTATTATTTTCCCATCTCTACCATCACCTTTGCCCCCGCATCATGATGTCGATTGTAAAAAAGTTTTTATTACTAATTCCGAGTGTTCCTCCATTTTATTACCACATAGAACCTCTCTAAATGAACTTACGTCCGTTTACTACTCGTCCGTAGATGCGGTCGCATTTTGATTGCGAATTACTTTGTGTGCAAATAACAAATGAATGCTGCAAGTTACTTTTGTTTTTATGTGGGGATAACATTTCTTGATTCCGTGGTAGGGACTAAGATTGACGCTCTTTGGCAAAGACTAAACTCTTTGGTAATTAATCTGAAATAAGGTTCTATTGCAAAGTGTTGGCGCGAAAGTGAAAAAATGGCGTTGTTGATTTTGTATTCAATATGTCACCAAAGTATTCAATAAGTAACTACAGGATAGGAGTTTTTGCCGCGAAAGTGAAAAAATGGTGTTGTTGATTTTGTAAAATTTTCCAAAACCTGTGATTCTTCGAGTGTTAATGTGTAATAATGGTGGATTATTAACCGTTAATACTTAGTGAACGTGCATAAGTGTAGGCAAATCATACAAAGTTGAAAATCGTGATTTTCACCTTCGCTCCAAAACTCCAATAGAAGTTCTAGTAAAGTTTCTACCACTTTACTAGGGCATGACTTGACCACGACTGGACCTTGACTCCTTTACTAGACTTTGACTGTGACTTGTGACTAGGACCTATAATATGAAATACACTTGAAATATATTATCACTTGACACTGGCTAAATGCATAAGATTGCGAAGCCAAAACTAAGGAAAAAAAAAAAATTCAGGATATTAAAAACCAACAAAATTGTTACGCAAAACGTTCCTGATCAAAACATATTTTAACAAATTAGTCGAATATCTTAACATTAAAATAAATAATATATAAAAATACTTAAAGTAATATATACTTCTATCTGGTCTGCACGAATGATTCTTCCGATATGGATGTTATTTTGTTGTATTGTATACTAAATTTATGTTTAAAAAACAAAACAAACTTCTTTGTGTTTTTATGTTGTTTCATATGATAACTTTAGACGTTGTAAATGTACACAACCAGGAAGAGACTAGTTACCCACAACACAAGATATCCTAATGTGGGAACTAGAAATCCCCAGTAGAGCATAATTAAAGGTTTATTTACTGCCCACAAAATATTCCATAGTATAATGTAACGTAATTTTAATGTAATTATAAGTTGTACTTTGTTATATGTTCTGTTATTTCAGTGAATAAAGATTTATTATTATGTGTATTACGATAGTAGGTATAATATTTGCATTGTTTATAAAAGGCGGCTAAGTTTATGTTCTGATTACTTAGATGTAACACTTAGTTTGCAAATAAACATAATAATAACATAAGTAAGTATGAGTATGATTATTATTTTACAAAACATGTGATTCTTCGAATGTTGATATGTAATAACGGTAGATTATTGATCCTTAATCGCCTTCTAAGCAGGGGTATCGGGTTCGATTCCCGACGGGAACACAAGTTTTTTCCCCAAGACAATTTGTGGTTCTGATTGTGATTGTGTGTGATGTGAATGTTTCCGGCACCCACGATACAAGTCATCGGACTTAGTGTGGGGCTGTGAGTGTGAAAGCGTTTATGTTTAATGTTAATAGTAAGTGAACGTGCACGAGTGTAGGTAAATAATATAAAGTTGGATGAT
Source organism: Lomographa bimaculata (assembly GCA_948107665.1). NCBI lineage: Eukaryota > Metazoa > Arthropoda > Insecta > Lepidoptera > Geometridae > Lomographa > Lomographa bimaculata. The sequence goes on along the minus strand of OX403604.1, from coordinate 5,124,612 downwards.
CAAATCAAGTAAAATTTTCTCAATGCTTAAAAATAACAGAAATATGATTTTGAGCAAAAATTGGAGATGCCGGGGATCGAACCCGGGGCCTTTCACATGCAAAGCGAACGCTCTACCACTGAGCTACATCCCCTATTGATATCTTTAGTCCAATCGATAGAGCATGCTTTGCTCGATCTCACAATTAATATTTGTTCAGCTGTTATTGTTTCTAATTAAATATATTTTTTGTATCTATCCATCGCTAATACAACTTAATTACTGTTAAATAAACGCATTCACACTCACAGCCCCTCACTATGTTCGATGACTTGTGTCGTGGGTGCCGGAAACATTCACATCACACACACAATCACAACCAGAACCAGAAACACAAGTTTTCCTTGAGGAGAAAACTTGTGTTCCCGCCGGGAATGAAACCCGAAACCCCTGCTTAGAAGGCGAATGCTCACCCAGCTTAGCCAACGGGCAGTTCAGCAATAAATAAAATTTAGTTAATATTAATGATATAGTGCTTATTATATTTGTATATGTACCTTTCGTTTTTTACCGACTTCCCAAAAAAGGAAGAGGTACTCAAGTCGAATGTTTTTTTTTTATGTGTGTGTTACCTCATAACTTCTCTCCACATGAGCCGATTTCGAAATTTTTTTTTAGTTTGCATGATGTTGCTTTCTAATTGGTCCCATTTAAATTTGATCAAGATCTGATTAGTAGTTCTTGAAATATCGTCAATAACGCCTATTTTGTGACGAATAATGCGTACTTTGACGATGTTCTCGTTTACCCGACTCCAAAAGTTACCTCATAACTTCTTTCGTTGTGAGCCGATTTTGATGACTCTTCTTTTATTTGAAAGCTGGTGCTTTTTATGTAGTCCCATTGAAATTTGATCAAGGTCTGATCTCTAGTTTTTTAGTTATACTCAATAATGCGTGTTTATACATTAAATCTGATCAAGGTTCCGAAGATAAAGCGGTGAATTCGGTTTTTTTAAGCTTTGCTTGCGTTTAATTATTAAGATATTCTTATGTAACTAGCTACTGTACTTATATGTGCAGTGCATAATTAAATAAATAAATTAGATTTCATTTATCGAGTGAAGCGAGATCTCTAAGTTGACTTTCAGCACTTTGTCTTTCCGTCCGTCCGTCTGTCAGAGGCATCAAACGTCTAAACCATAACCATCTAAACAAGCGAATAACACCAAATTCTCAGAGAATATGTAAAGCTATGGCACAAAGCCAGAAATGGCAATTAATTTAAAGAAAAAAAGTTATAACTAATAAACCTCAAAAGTTTGAACTGCCCGTTGGCTTAGTTGGGTGGTTGGCGTTCGCCTTCTAAGCAGGGGTATCGGGTTCGATTCCCGGCGGGAACACAAGTTTTCTCCCCAAGGAAAATTTGTGTTTCTGGTTCTGGTTGTGATTGTGTCTGATGTGAATGTTTCCGGCACCCACGACACAAGTCATCGAACTTAGTGTGGGGCTGTGAGTGTGAAAGCGTTTATGTTTATGTTTAAAGTTTTTCTCTGTTAGTCAAAATGTAGGCGCGAGATCTCAATTCGGTGCGAACGACTAGTAATACAGGTATAATAAAAAAAAAAATCTACTGAACGCTAAAAGTTTTCAATGTGCGGACAAAACCGCAAGGCGTTACTAGTTCAGCATATTATACACAGGGTCTTACTAAATCATACTTAATTTAAGTGAAGGGGGCGCTGCATCGCTTATAGCATTCCTATAGAACTATAAAAATAACTCCACGCTTCCACGAGGGACTTAACCCTATTATATGTCAGTTATAGTACTTATAGTTATTTAAGGGGAGCAACTATTTTAATGGAAATATGTATAATGGGGAATACTAATTAACCTACTTCAAATAAAAGGAGGTTCTCAATGCTGCTATTTTTTTCATGTGTGTTACCTCAAATTCTTTCTGGCTGAACAGATTTTGATGATTCTTTTTTATTGGTGCTTCCCGTGTGGTCCCATTCAAATTTGATCTAGATCTGACCGGTAGTTTTTGAGTTATACTCAGTAATGCGTATTTCATTAATTTAATTTGTTCATGGGTTCCGAAAATAAAGCGTCAAAGTCGGTTTTTTAAGCTTTGCTTGCGTTAAAATTTCCATTGTTTTCTATATACAAAGGGCAAAATCAAAATTTTGAAAATACAATGACGCCCTATCTGAAAAAAAAAAACGGCTGGACGATTTTTTTCAAATAGAGAGACTACGAACACTCTCGATCAAGTCACTTTTCAAACGACATACTAAATCAAAAACGGTTTAGCCGTTTGGGAGCTACGATGCCACAGACAGATTCACAGATACGCACACTTTTTTCTCATGCTTATGTATCTTAGATAGATAAACTCTTTATTGAACACCTTAATTAAGACAAAAAAAAAACAGAAAATAATAATTATTTGCACAAAAAAGTGTAACATTTGGTTAGTACTAATACTTAGAGTGGGGAAAAATGTTGTTTATTATTTTAAAATTTGGCTTCGCAATCTTCGTGCATTTAGCCAGTGAGGGATCACTACTATTACTATTCCTCTCCATCCAAAGGTTGTCTGGAAGAGATCGCTTTTAGCGATAAGACCGCCTATTGTTACACTTATTTTGTAAGTCATTATTTCCTATTCTGTTTTGTCATAAATGTGGTGTTCAATAAAGAGTTTATCTATCTATCTATCTACTATATACTATATGCTCATAATTACATCTCAAGGATATTTATAAAAATATGTACGAGTAAGTAATCAAAGCTTAAAAAACCGGCTTCACCGCTTTATCTTCGGATTTTTGATCAGATTAGATGTGCTAAACACGCATTACTAACGATATTTCAAGAACTACTGATCAGATCTCGATCAAATTGAAATAGAACCAATTGGAAAGAAACATCATTCAAACAAAAGAAAAAACAAAATCGGTTCACCTGGAATGAAGTTATGAGGTACACATTAAAAAAAAACATTCGACTTGTGTACCTCCTTTTTTGTGAATCGGTAGAAAAGGTGGGGGTTCCCAAGCAGTCACACTAAACGGGTTACACTGTATCTATCTACTTACCTTTAAACGAACAATTCTTATACATCTTATATATAAAATTCTCGTGTCACAATGTTAGTTACCTTACTCCTCCGAAACGGCTTTACTGATTTTTACCAAATCTTATATGCATATTCAGTAGGTCTGAGAATCGGCTACTATCTATTTTTCATACCCCTAAGTGATAAGGGTTGTTCACCCTTAACATTTTTTTTTAATTTTTCGACAAAAATTTTTGTTTTTATTTTATTATGATTCAGAATTGAAAAATACATACAACCCTTAATTTTCACCCTTCTACAATCAACCCTTATTTTTTTATGGAACTAAAAAAATATTTCCTAGAAAAATGGCAAATCAACGTTTGCCGGGTCAGCTAGTATAGTATATAATCTGAATCTCGGAACCGGCTCCAACGATTTTTATGAAATTCAGTATGCAGGGGGTATCGGGGGCGATAAATCGATCTAGCTAGGTTTCATTTTTAAGTCATTTACCAAAAAAAAAAACTGAGCGGAGCTCAGTCATCCTGGTCATCCATAAATTTTGTGCTTTAGCCAGTGTCAAGTATATTTCCTGTGAAATTCATATTAAAAGTACTAGTTACAAGTCGTAAGTCACAGTCAAAGTAACGTAAAATAGTCAAGGTTCAGTCATAGTCAAGTCATGGCCTAATCTTTATTGGCATGACTTGACTATGACTTTAGCCGGAACGTGATTTTCGCCTTCGCTCCAAAACTGCAATAGAAGTTCTAGTAAAGTTTCTTTTAGTAGAAACTTTACTAGAACTTCTATTGTAGTGAAGGCGAAAATCACGTTTTTCAACTTTGTACGTCTTGCCTAGATTTATGCACGTTTACTAAGTATTAAGAGTTAATAATCCACCATCCTACTTCCTACTAATATTATAAATCCGAAAGTTTGTGTGTAAGTGTGTAAGTATGTTTGTTCCTTCTTCACGCTTTAACGGCTGAACGGAATTGAATGAAATTAGGAATGTACATAGATTATACCTAGGATTAACACATAGGCTACTTTTTAACTTGATAATAGCGGGCGAAGCCGCGGGACACGGCTAGTTATTACATATAACACTCGAAGAATCACAGGTTTTGGAAAAATATACAAAATCAACATTTTTTCACTTTCGCGGCAATACTTCTGGGAGAAAACTTGTGTTCCCGCGGGAATTAACAAGCGAACGTGCTACAATGCCAACCGGCAACGCCCGTTGTGCTGCCATCTATCGCTAACTTATTTAGTTTAATGAGTTATGTCAGATGGCAGCACAGGAAAAATTAAAACTCGCAAACGGTTGGTCGAACGATTCTATGTGCTAGCTGGAAATTGTTATGAGTACGTTGCCATTTTGTACGAGCTACGAGTAGATGTTACAGATGTTATTATTTTAGCAGTTTTTAGACGACACTTTTGTCACAAATTAAAGTGACCAGTGTTATTATTGCAAATAAAAATAAATAGAATAAATAGTGACTCTGCGGCATTCAAGACCACGCGTATTTTTCGAAATGGAAGAAATATTATGTTTCAGTCACTTTCGTTACGTTATCAAGCCTAATCTCACTGATATTATGAAAAATTCTAAAAACGGAATATTAGCATTGCAATTCAGAGAAGCAATGCCGCCAGCATGATGGGAACGCTACCCACTGGTAGTGGGCTTGAGCACTTGAGTTACCTAAGGCTCGATGTCTTGTAGGTAATTTGGTTCTTTGCTGTATATAATTTTAGTTTAGTTTAAGGAAATATAGGCAATTTTTTCGAAGTAAGCAACTTGTCGAAGTAATGAACTGTCGACATTTAGTATGACACCCTATAGAAAGAACCTGTCCATTCAGAAACATACAATAACCCAGTTACCGTACGATTGGATTAGTTGTGCCCATCCAGATAGGCAATCAACTAGAACTACTGGGTGTCAGCTTGGCATCCAACCTCAACTTTGGTTCGTATAACTAAGTCTAAGGCCAAAGTAGCTGCTAAAAAACTTGGTATTTTGTCGAAGGTCGGGCGGTACTTCACACCGGGACAGCTTTTAAACTTGTATCAAGCGCAGGTCTGGTCGTGTATGGAGTACAGCAGTCACCTGTGGGATGGTTCTGCCAAGTATCAGCTGCGGGCTTTGGGTTCGATAGAGAGACGCGCAAAGAGGCTAATTAACAATGACGCTTTAGTTGAAGCCAGATTGCAAAGTCTTGAACATCGGCGTAAAGTTTCAAGCCTGTCGGTATTCTATAAAATACATTACGGTGAATGTGCTCAGGAACTACACAACCTTGTTCCCGCTTCACCTTTTTTCCACCTTTCATCTAGAAGAACGGCGTTGCGTCACTCATTTATGGTTGAGATACCGTTCATTCGCATGAATCGTTTCGCGTCTTCGCTCATTCATAGAACAGCAAAAGAATGGAACGTTTTGCCGTCGTCTGTGTTTCCCGAAAGGTACAATTTGGGTGTGTTCAAAAGTAAAGTGAATAGGTATTTACTAAGCAAGCGTGCTCCACCTTAGACTACATCGTCACTTTCCATCAGGTGTGATTGTGGTCAAACGTTTGCTTAGTCTGTAATAAAAAAAAAAGACAAGCCACAGACCTCAAAGACATGTGCACACACGGCATAAGTGATCGAACTTAGTGTGGGGCTGTGAGTATGAAAGCGTTTGTTAAATAAATAATTAAACAGACATACAGCTCTAAAACCAAACCAAGTTATATTGCTACATACAGGGGGAGTTTGCAAGCACGTCCGCACGCGTGACCCGCATTGTGAACCAACGAATTATACCTATATACCTACCTATACATTTGAAGGGAATTTTGGAGGAACTTGGAGAATTACTTATTTGGGGAAAAATACTGGGTTATATCTTTTATACTAAACACAGGTAAACTTAGGAGTTAGGGCCCCGACATAGTATCGCTAACGCTATTTAACAGATATGGATATTTGTCGTTTTAGTAACTGGCAAAATTTTGGCAATTTGTCGTTTTATTAAGTGGATGTTTGGGCATTTTGTCGTTTTAGCAACTTGGTATTATATTTTGGAGATTTGACTCCTGGACGTTCTGACCTTTGATACCCGACGGTGTCTATTTTTTTTTATTTCTTTTTTTTTATTTGTGACAGGCTAGTGTTTGACCACTATCTCACCTGATGGTAAGTGACGATGTGATCGAAGCTGGTAAACACACTAGACCTGGAATACGAATAATAATAATTTAACAATGTTCTTAATCCCCGAAGAAAAAGAGAGTACTAGAGTAGTAATTTATTTATTTATTTATGAATACCAACATAACATACACTATTACAATCAACATAATATTTAAAAGCATTTTTACAAGTTAAGTGTCATTATAATTATAGGTGAAGACTACATTCAATAATTTTTGCGAGAGCGAGAGAATAAGTTTGTAGTGAAGGTACCTATCTGTGTACCTTTATGTCTCTATTTGGCGTCGTAGCTCCCAAAAAGTTAGATCGATTTGATTTTTTTTTTTCGATTTGATTTGATCAATAGTGTTTTAACTGTTTGGTGAAAATCAGTGCAGCTCTTTCCCGTACCCAGAGAGGTATTTTCAATATTGTGATTTGCCGTGTACTATGTTTTTGTTCAATTATTTACGTTAAAAATAATAAAGTAAATAATAATAACAAAAAATAATAAATATATATATATATATTATATATATATATTATAATTCATATATATATTCTTATATTAAATAAGAATGAAGGTTTATCCTATTAAACCGAGCAAGCAGCGCGAAGCGTCTCTGTTTCATCTTGGGCAAAAATGCTTTCGTATGTCCGGATGTCCGGCGGATGTCGGGCTGTTCTCCTCTACAGATCGCATTTCTCAACCGATTCTCGTGAAATTTTGTAAGCAGGTTAGATAATTATATGGAATTGTTTTAATGATTTAGTTTTGGGAAAAATGGCGGTGATACGGGGTTTGAAAACGTTAAATCGAATACCTTTAAACGAGCAATTCTTGTAAATATGTATATAAAACCTGAATATTGGAAACGGCTCCAAACGATATTCATGAAATTTAGTATGCAGGGGGTTTCGAAGCGATAAATCGATCTAGCTAGGTTTCGTTTTTAGAAAACGTCGTGTTATCCGTGTTTTTAACCACATTAATTATGATAAGAATATACGTGTCGTGACTTTATTAATTTGATGTGATTTATACTAACTAATAAAAGAAGTTAAATTGTTATTTTAGTTTGTTGGCAGATATTATAGATACGTGGTTGACCGGAAGGGCTGTCAACCAATCACGAGGTGCCTTCTAGTTGATGGCAGCACCGTTCAGCGCGTGATTGGACTAGGACTCTGCCTATCGCAGGCAGCTGTCGGCCAATCATAGCAGACTTCGGTTTGACATTTTCTGTGGAAAAAGGCGGAAATGGGCGACCAGTCTCGTTGTGGCAGCCAAAGGAATAAGACGTCTGATCAGGAGTGTAGTCAGTTATAATCAAGCGTAATGTAACAAGTGTAATGTGAAATTGTATGTAGCTGGAAAGATCCAATTAAACAAGTGTACAAAGTGTCTTGTTATCATTTACATCATATCAGCAGCGGGATAGAACCGAGGTATGTAAATTTACCTTTACTTTTTATGATCATGCTCACGTTTTGTATAATTCGACAAGTGATTTTTCTTTTTCTATATCCACGAAAATTTATTTGTATCTCTGAAGTAGTGAGATTTAGTGACCATGACTAATCGGTGTGAATTCTAGTTTATATGATAACGATCACTGAAATTTTTGACATAATTTACGCCTTATTAAGCTTGAGTTTAAATGAAATGATAACCTATCGACATATATATTTTACTATAATATTAAGTTGGATTTTTGATAGATTTTAATTTTGTTTTGAAGCATGGGTCGGTCGAAATGATTTTGAGACTATCCACCCGCGCTAGTTCATTTGATAACTGTATTTTTGCCGAGTTCGATTTTTAAAGAAGACGTGTACCTACTACTCTCTGATATAAGTGTTTGATACTACCGATGATGATAAGAATAATTATTTGTAACAATGTAAGAGATACTTTTAATTTGTGAGATCAGACTTATGAATATATATGAAACATAATTCATGTTCAAATGTTACCACATTATTTGATTGCATAAAAATCAAAGTAGAAACGGTAACGCAAAAATAGTTATGTCTAGAAAAAAAAAAAGCCTGTTAAAAAGCAATGATTCATAAGTCAGTCAGTCAAGTGTTCGTAAAGCTATTTTATTCTAAAATTTCTGTATATTATTATGGTCATAATATTATTCCTTACTACATATAGATGCGTACATTGTACATATTAAACAACTATTCTTATAATTTATATAAAAATGAGGAGATTGGTATAAGTTAGTAAATTTTGCACGCCATTTTGGACGACATGAAAATACAAATCTCTTATGTAGTTACGACAGAGGAAGAATGTTCATCATGACAAGAAATGACATGTGCGAAATAGGGACCGACAGTAATCATCTCGGTTAAACATGAGACAGCAAAGCGACGTATGGTTATGTGTGCCATACTGAGGTACTTATGGTTATGTGTGCCATACCGAGGGACTTATGGTTATGTGTGCCTTACTGAGGGACTTATGGTTATGTGTACCATACTGACTGAATTATGGTTGTGTGTGCCATACTGAATGACTTATGGTTATGTGTGCCATACTGACTGAATTATGGTTATGTGTGCCATACCGATTAGCTTATGGTTGATTGCCATATCGAAAGGTAGTGATCATGTGTGCCTTACTGATTACCTCATGGCTATATATGCCATATTGAAGGACAAGGTTAAGTGCTCAATTATAATAATAACTTATTAAATTATGTGTGCCGTTTAATTATGAATAACTTTAGGCCCAGTGTGCCGCTGCCTGCCAAGTGATAACCTGTAAAGTAAATTCTTGGTAAGAATTAAAATGGGATACTACCACGAATTTTAAAATGATATTGTTTATTATTTAATTCTCAAAGCCAGTATCCGAGCTGATCGTCTTTATTATAATAGCAATAAATAAATAAAAAGAATATTGCTATATTTTGTTGATGTTGATAAGAATTAGAGAGTGAATGCAATTTTAAGCAAATAAACTTTTGTTCCGACAAATAAGTATTTTTTATTTAGTAAATTGATAAAATGAAGTGTTCACATCTGTGCTAACGGTTACTTCATTCATAATGACTGTATTGATCATAAGATTATTAACTAATATTTATTTTGTTTTCCATGAGGAAATGAGCTTCAATGATCCTGAAAACCCTGATACTAAATACAAGCAGAGTTGAGGACGATAGCGGGTATGAAAGCTGTGTACAAACTGGATGAACCATGGAGAACATAGATGTAAAGGGATAACTGATGGAGCCAAATGAGATTCCTTTTTTACATTCCGTTACTGCATTAATTTTAAATTTTATTGACTATGTATGCTATCAATTATTTTAAAATGTGGCTACCCACCCACGTGGGTTAGTATATTGCTTAGTTTTGGGCACTTATCGCATAAATAGTGAAAAGGCTGTATTTATAACTAGTTTTTCATACAAGTCTGTAAAGAAATTGGTATTCTTGCATACTTGTGTATTTTTTGAAAATGTAATGCGAGTTCGCAAGATTATCAATATATATCATTTGGGAATTGATGTACTTATATAGTTTTAATACTAGACGTAGGTATAATATAGCGGTGAGCGCGTTTAGATTGAGTGGAACGGAAAGGTCATTTATGGCAGATTGAGTATTATTGCAGAAATCCTAGGGTTATGAATGAACTACCAGCGTGAAGATTTATATCAGTGGTAAAAGGTGTGTTAATTTGGTAGGCTCGTTGTAGGGTCGATGATTATATATGTGGCGTGTATGCGCGGGGGCAAACTGCGCGAGCGCTTTGTGGTGGCCGTGAGGTATAGATTAAGGAATGTATTATGTTTATTGGTTGTATATACATTGTTGGAAAAAAATAGAGAGGAAGATGTATTATGTATTATCTAATGAGTTACTACCGTGTCCTTCACGAGATGACTGTGAATTTGCGAAATTGGTTATTAGTCATTGCCTTTTCGTGGGTGATTCTGCGGGATGTGTGTGTGTGGAGTGAGTGAACAATGTTGATGTTAATTAAGTTAAATTAATGTAATTCCGACGTTGAGACCAACAACAATAGTTCATGGCGCCATTTACACAAACAAAAAATAACATATGTCAATTATCCGACAATCAGACTCACATTACAGTTTTTGCCAACGTTTACATATTCACGGAAGTTATATGTAATAATATAGTATTCATTATTTCCATAATTTAAAATCAATGTGACTTCCACACTATGCGGATCTGTGTTGTGGAAGAAAGCCACTTTTGCTATACATAGTTTACGTATTTTACTCAAGAACAATAAATATAGATTGAAGCTTTAGTAAATAGGCAGAAATACTAAAGAATATTACAGATATGTACCACTGTACCAAATTTTATAATCGCAGCACGATTGTATTTTTAATAGACTCGTTTTGAACTAGTCAATTGCCCCGAAATGAGATCTCGCGCCGATATTTTGCCTAAGGAAGAAAAATTTGAGGATAATTATTTATGGATTTCTTCTTGATAGCAGTTGTTAGATTTTTATATTTCTCATTAAATTGGATGATGTAACGGATAGTATGTGCAGGTTTTAGCTTTGAATGTCAGACCGTTAGATACCGGGACGGAGTGGGTCTAAAAACGGTGACAGATGTCCGACCAAATTGTTGTTTTCTAACATGGGTTTATTTTTAAATGGTTTCGTATTCTTCTTGCAAGGTTCTTTTCAACGATAAACCACACACAGACATATGGACAGAGTGCTGGGTCACCCGAGTCAACAGGGAGATCTCGCTTCAATCAGTCAATGATTCATTAATAGACGGTATTTTCTGGACGTGAAAGGTACCACTATATAAAGACCAGAGACTTACCAATAGGACGTTTATTTATTTTATCTTTTAAATGTATATATGATAGGCAATACAAATTGTAACAATTGTGCTTATGCACACCTTTGTCAAAAAAAATCTGACAGTATTACACTAATACTGAATTCAAAAATTAACCTCACGTACCCAATTTTCGATTAGAAAAAGTAAATTATTAGATTTTTGGAAACAGTGCACACTTTAATATTTGTTAATAAATGAGCAGATTGTGCAACTTAATTACCGGTACTTAATTTAATAAATCTAAAAATACTAATTCCATTATGCAACCTACACTAAGTTGAAGATTACATAAATGAGAAGACTCCTAATTGTCGTTCTGAAAATAATTAAAGCACAGTTCACATTGGATGATGTAATATTCTGTGTGAAAGAAAAAATTTGTAAATTTGTGTTCTTGTGTCCAGTGGGTGAAACCTTAAGTACAATTTTCAAATTCATGTGGAATTATTCTATTAATGGATTATAATTAATAGCGTAAAATTAAAATTGTATTGTTAATTAGACTAGTAAATAATAATGTTAATTTCTTCTTGGGGTGGAGTTCGTCTATTTAGGTTGGCGGTATGTTGCTTTACTCTACAGTTAAGTCTTGGTTGTCATTTACCGTTTCACTTGATGAAGATGTTTAATTGGCATTGGATTTTAAGAGCTCTTCAATATTTAATCGTCATCTCTTTGTTGATGAACCGTTAAGACCTATAACGGAATTTGATAAACTCGAATTTTGGTTGGCATAATAGAATTTTGGTAGCTTAATGATCGTTTTGACTTGTACTTTGAGTAATAATAGATTAACTTGATGAAAACTCCAATGTCCTGCAACAGACAAAAATATTACTTAACCCATCGAGTTATGGATCTTTTATGAGATAATTAAATTTTGGCAAAGTTGAATAATTAATGCTTCAACTATGGTAGTGCTTGTTTCATCGAAAGTGTTACGTTATAAGACATCATTTATTGAAAGACTCTTTAAATCTGCCTTTGGAATCGAGATCTTTTACTACATAACGTACGATGATGCTTACAAATAAGCTAATTTATTTGATGAGTAAATTATATTGTTCTGGTCGTCTTTGTACAACATCGAAAAAGAAAATTGGCTAATTACTGTTCTGGTCGTCTTTACACAACAGCGAAAAAGAAAATTTACTATTATTCATATATTAAGGACGTTTGGAAGCATCTATGCAAAGTAAATGTATATTAATTAATTATATAATTATAAAAAAAAATGTATTACAGTGCTAAATTGATACTATAATTATCCGTAAGTAACGTAAACGTAAAGTACAATATTGTAATAATACTGATATAAAAAAATACTAATTTGATATTAATGATAATTTATTTATGTAGCGTCGGCTATACGATAGTTGTGCTGTGACTTTTCAATAATTATGCCAATAGTTTATAGATAATAAGTAGTTTAGTTTCAATTTAAATAATAACTTGGTTAATTAGTCGTAACTGGTAATAAGTTTGACTTCTATTATTAATATTTTTTCCTACTAAAGGGACCTGCAATTGTATTATACTAAACATTAAAATTAAAAGACTTGTAAGCTGTTAGTCTTCCTTAGCAATAAATTAAATGAAAACCAAATGTGTAATGTATAATAACCGAATGTCGTGATTATAATTAGATAACGTGTGTTAAGATATCTGTTACTGAGTATGAAATGAGAATAGGATGCTAAAATAAATCTTGTGCAAAAAAAAGTTGTAACAAGTTCTCGTGTATCACAACTAATTAATAATTTTATTAAATTAGATAAAAATAAACAATAATATTGTTGCGTAAAAGTTTCAACATTTTATTGTGTTAAAGAACTAGGTAGACATTTATATGTGATAGCTAACAGTGATTAACTTTTTTTAGAACTTGTTTAATTTCGATGTATTATATCACTAACTTATCACTGCAACAAAGGTAAATTGACTGCTTATAAAGTTGTGCGTCGGGAGACTGCACAATGTCGGATGGCCGAATGTCGTGACTTTATTAATTTGATGTGATTTATACTAACTAATAAAAGAAGTTAAATTGTTATTTTAGTTTGTTGGCAGATATTATAGATACGTGGTTGACCGGAAGGGCTGTCAACCAATCACGAGGTGCCTTCTAGTTGATGGCAGCACCGTTCAGCGCGTGATTGGACGAGGACTCTGCCTATCGCAGGCAGCTGTCGGCCAATCATAGCAGACTTCGGTTTGACATTTTCTGTGGAAAAAGGCGGAAATGGGCGACCAGTCTCGTTGTGGCAGCCAAAGGAATAAGACGTCTGATCAGGAGTGTAGTCAGTTATAATCAAGCGTAATGTAACAAGTGTAATGTGAAATTGTATGTATCTGGAAAGATCCAATTAAACAAGTGTACAAAGTGTCTTGTTATCATTTACATCATACGATATAAGTACCTGGGGTCATCCAGGTACTTATCATAATTCAGTCACTTTGAAAAATATGCGAGGTCTTCAACTTACAGAGCCGCTAGATTTAATAAGGAGGGTATTAGGCTATCCTTGCAAGTATTAATCATGCTCCATATTACTTTTCCATCACCAAAAACATTATTTTGCTACGTATATTACGGTACGTCTCACGTAGACGCGACGTGACCGGAATGGCCGCCTACGGATACTGGGGAGGGGGTTCCCGTATGAAAAACTTGGTAGGCTTTTTTCCCTATTTGGATATAAGAAGTGTGTTTATTATAGAAGACAAGTTGAACTGCGTCCTCTGCCATTTCCTACTCATCTGATTGATTAATAAGGTTTTGTACGAAAAACGCATAGGTACGTTTTTAATCGACTTCAAAAAAGGTTCTCGATTAGACTATATATTTATTTAATGTTACCTCAGAACTTTTTCTAGTTTAACCAATTTTAGTGATTGGTTTTTAATTAAAGCTGATGCTTCCCATGTGTTCCCATTTAAATCTGATCAGGGGGTCTATTCCGGGCATAGATAATCTCTACATCGACGTCGAAAACGAACGATTTTCTTTTCTTATGAACCATCAAATCAGCTAAAATGTCAAAAAATTGACTGTCGTATCGACGTCGCATCAATTCGAACAATCGAATTTTTACGACCGGAATAGACCCCATGTGTAGTAGGTCTATTCTGGTTGTCAAACTACGATTGTTCGAATTGATGCGACGTCGATACGACAGTCGATTTAAAGAAATTTCAGTTGATTCGATGGTTCATAAGAAAAGATGTCGATGTAAAGCTTTATAAGCTTTGCTTGCGTTTAAAATATTTTTGACCGAACTACTGAACCAAGGTCTCTAAGTTGACCTGGTGGTGACATTTGTCGGTATGTCTTTCAGAGACATTTAGCGTCTAAACCATACAAACTTATACCTTTATATTCTCAGAGAGTGAGTGAAATGGTCCAAAGCCAAGAATGGCAATTAAAATGAAAGTTTTAAGGGGACACACATACACGGAATTGGGGGCAATTTTGAAAAGAGTTAATCAAGGATTCCGGAGATAACGTTGAAGTCAGTTTTTTAAACTTTATTGAGTTAAAATTATGTTCTTAAAGTTTTGACGTTGACGCTGTTAGCTATTTATAGTGTTTTATACACTACTTCAATTTGTTCAGTTTCAGACGATCGGGCTATAAAACGTTCGGCCGAGTCCGGAGCCCGGATCGATGGTGGCGCGTGACTGGCGCAGCGTGACCGGACGTCCTAGGGCTGCGACGTGTTGGTCTGACAGATAACGTAGGTACTTTTTTGCGTTGAACCTCTAAGTACTTACTTTATTATGAAGGACTGCGTAACAAGTCCTTCATAATCAAAAACTACTATCAGACTTATAAATATGAAAGTTTGTGTGTAAGTATGTTTGTTTTCTCTTCACGCTGTAACAGCTAAACGGATTCGGATTAAATTTGGAATATACATAGCTTATAGACTACTTTTTAATTTGATAATCGCGGGCTAAGTCTTGGGGCCCTTGTGTAGGACTGTTACGATAGAGAATGTATGTGAAATTTTAATAAAGGTTATTGTATTATTTATTTTTAATCTTTATAACTAGCTACTTATTGAAAATTATGTCATATTAATTTCCTTTTAATATAGAATTTTACTAAATAAAATGTGAACAAAATGCATGGGAAATACAAAATGGCAAAACGCACGCTATTGGTTAGATTGATTTGTGACGTCATTTTCCAAATTTTTTATTTCATTTACCTTTCAACTTTTCTTCAAGTCATAGTGCCTCGGACTCAGCCTCAACAAAAGAACCACAAAATGGCAGCATTAAAAATAAAATCTTCATAGAAAACAGTAAAGAACGCGCCAGTTTTGGTTCGTAAATACTGCTTCAGTTAGTTATAAGCTGTCCAGCACGTCCGGGTTCCGGATCGATGCCGGCGCGTGACCGGGAACCGGACGGGGCGATTTACACCTCCACATGAAACAGGTTTTTTTGGCATAGATAAACTTCATTTTGACTATTCTTCATCGAAAAATGAAAAGTGGAAATGAAAATGAAAAATGTATATATAGCAGCGAGTAATGTTCACAAACATTTTGGAATTAATGAAACAATATTTATATTATACTAGCCGTGCCCCGCGGCTTCGCCCGCTATTATCAAGTTAAAAATTAGCCTATGTGTTAATCCTAGGTATAATCTATGTACATTCCAAATTTGATCCAATTCCGTTCAGCCGTTAAAGCGTGAAGAGGGAACAAACATACTTACACACTTACACACAAACTTTCGGATTTATAATATTAGTAGGATATATAAATTTTGCAAATAGCTGATGATTGTTTACAAATTCGAGGATATATCTATAGCCTTCACATTATACGTTATAACAAGATAAGTATATTATTAACTATTCGTGCCCCACGGCTAGTTCCTACTACCTATGTACATTCCAAATTTCATCCAAATCCGTTCAGCCATTACAGCGTGAAGAGAAAACAAACATATCCTACACACAAACTTTAGGATTTATAACTATTAATAGTTCGTGAACGTGCATGAGTGTAAGCAAATCAAACAAAGTTGAAAAAAATTATTTTGACTTACTCTCCCAAATTTCAATAGAAGTTTTAGTAAAGCGCTAGCGCATGATTGACTGTACGTGACTGGACCATGACTCTTTTACTTGACTTTGACTTGTACTATTCACAAGACTATATTAATGAAATACTCAATCAAATTGAAAAATATTAATTATTACATACACCCTTTCTTTTGACTCGTGCCTTGAAGACTCCCATATTGGACACTGGCTAAATGCACAAGATCGCGAAGCCAAAATGGAAAAAAAACCCCGATCAGTGACGACCTAATTCAGTGGACAGGTCTCTGCCCTCTGCACCGTGAATCCTGGGTTTGATTCCCGGCAGGACCACAAATTCCTTCCCAAGGCATATTTGTGCTTCTGGTTCTGGGTGCAATGTGTGTGTGATATGAATGTTTCCGGTACCCACGATGCAAGTCTTAGAAAGTGTGGGGCTTTGAGTGTGAATGCGTTCGTTCGTAATGTTGCCTATTACCAAGTGGACATTGCAGGAGTATAAGGTTTACCAGGTCCGCTCTCATACTGCTTATTGATTTGAAAAGTATTGGAAATCCGTCGTTATAGGAACGTGTGTTCACTGTAAAGTCCGTCCTATGCCGTCACGTGTCCCGTACGTGACCGGGCCGCGTGACAACTGTAGGTCCCGCTGGTGAACTATTGGATTCACATTATTGAATACTTGTGTTTTTGTTTATGAAGGCGTCCGATGTGTTGTGATGGTACATATAGAATATGTATTGATTACATTCAATAACTTATTTTGGCAGAACGCTCTAAGTACCTTAAAAGTGTACGTTGCCGCATAGGATTTTGACCTAAGTTCAAATCTTGACTGTAATGGGGAAGCGTGACGCTTAACATCAGGCGAGCTACTTGCTCGCTCCGTGACTCAATTTCCAAAAAATCTAATGTAATCAGCGCACTACGAGTTAATCCCTCCATCTGACAACAAGACAAACGTCATAGTTGATATTCCTCCAGTACGCTCGAAGAGTTTCGCTTACACGTTTATCACTGTACTGTGAAAGGAGTGCAACTCATTGTCCACGTCTTCGGTACGGTATAACGGTAACGGTATAATCTAGGAGTCTCAAGTCAAAAGTAAATAATAATAATAGTAAGCATGCTACATATTCGGCCCCATTTCACTTTCTATCAGGTGAGATAGTGGTTAATTGGTAGTATAAAAAATAAGTCTATATATAATCATTGTGACGTCTCCACAGTGGTAGGGTATTTTCATGTGCTGGCCTCATATAGAAAAATCTATGGCTCAGTGTAAGTGGTATTCCAGCAGCTATCCTTGAGAGTCAGTCATGCTAGACCTAGATAACAACTTACCTATAAACCAAAATTCAAAATCGTTTATTCACATGGGCTCCAAAGAGGCACTCATGAAAGTGAATGACTTTCACATGGGCCCCAAAGAGGCACTCATGAAAGCTATCTACTGCCATATTTGCAAAGTTAAAAACAAGGTAAAAAATGTTTAAACTATTCAGAGATTTAAAAAAACATATGACTAACCTTATAAGTTTTAGTGAGAGAGGCGCATTGCGGTGTCCTATCTGGTGGCTTTGCAGACGTTTATACACAGGCGTGACTTACCATCAGACGAATGACTTGCTTATCTCCAACAAACAGTATCATAAGAACAAAGTACATTCCAACGACCATGCAACATCCCCATCCCTCTAGCACCTACTTACCCCTACTTAGGGGGAGGGTGGTAATGAAATAAAAAGTAGGCTCCCTACCTGAATACGCGGGACGCATAGTAACTCCGCATTAGGGAGGTTAAAAACCTTACGTGTGTTTCTACCTTATATGAGATTCTTAATTTTTCCTTGGACAACCCTACTTATTATACTAAATATGTGCACATGTATTGTGTATTATAGTATTAATAATATAATAAGTTGTTTCCTTTTGTAATCGATTTCCAAAAAAGATGTCAATTTGACTAATAGACCATGGGCTGGTTGTCGTCAACCCTACCTCATCGAGTACCAAGATGAGACCTATATGGGGGTGTCGTGTGTAAAAAGTTATGCTAAAAAAATCAGGGTTGCCTGTTCCTAGCCTGGAGCATTTTGTGCAGGCGATAAAAAACTGATCCATTTTTTAAGTGTAATTAAACGCAAGCAAAGCTTAAAAAAACCGACTTCACCGCTTAATCTTCTGAACCTTGATCAAATTTAATGTATTGCACACGCATTATATGAAGATAACTAAAAAACTAGAGATCAGATCTTAAACAAATTTTAATGGGACCACATGATAAGTACCAGCTTTCAAATAAAAAAATAATTATCAAAATCGGTTCACAGCGTTTTGTTCAAACAAGTTATGAGGTAACTTTTGAAGTCGGTCAAAAACGAGAACATCGTCAATGTATTTCACAGAATACGCATTATTGATATTTCAAGAATTACTGATCAGATCTCGATCAAATTTAAATGGGACCAAATGGAAAGCAACATCATTCAAACTAAAAAAAAATTCGAATATGAACTTTTTTAATTTGTCCAGGAATTATATAAACCTAGGTAAATCGACATTATGTAGTAGCTTGACAGCGCTTGTGCAGTTTGCCTCCATGCATTCTTGTCAATAATGCAATCATTTGTTTTATAATAAGCTCTTAGTTAATGACCGTTTTATCACTGATTTAAACTTTCCCAGAAGTAATTAAATGCTTTCACACTCACAGCCCCACACTAAGTTCAATGACTTGTGTCGTGGGTGCAGGAAACATTCCCATCACACACACAATCACAACCAGAACCAGAAACACAAATTTTCCTTGGGGAGATAATTTGTGTTCCCGCTGGGAATCGATCGCGATACCCCTGATAAGAAGGCGAATTCCACCCAACTAAGCCAACGAGCAGTTTCAAGCTCAATTAAATGGATGATTAAATCATTTATAATTGAACATGAATTTTTTTATTAATAAGTCAATCATTTTCCGTCCTATTATATATACTGAGTAAAACAATGAACTGATAGTTCAACTAATAATGACGTTATATTATTATTGTAACAGCTGGTGGAATACAAATAAATTTTCAGGTAGGTATACATTTATATACATATATCTCTTATAAATGTTTGTATCAATAACGGGATATTTACCATGTATTTCGTTTGTTTTGAGTTTCCGGTATTTCGGCACTGTTGCATAAACAAACGAAATACATGGTAAATATCCCGTTATTGATACAAACATTTATAGTGAAAGTGACCATGGTAGCTTGAAAACTTATATATCTCTTATATATAAAAATGAATTTCTGTTCGTTAGTCTCGCTAAAACTCGAGAATGGCTGGACCGATTTGGCTAATTTTGATCTTGAAATATTCGTGGAAGTTCAGAGAACCTTTTAAACCAGATGAGAAAATATAAAGAAATTGCAATAAAATTAGTAAAAAGTAATATTTTATTTTCCCATACAAACTGTTCGTACCTGTCAAACAGGAGATGTTTCTGAATATTTGACCACAGACAATTGGCGGTCTGAAGTTCGCCGGGTCAACTAGTATATACTCGTATATAAACATATACGATTATCATCGGTAATGCGAGGGAGTGTAACTCTTTGGCCGCGACTTTGTTTCCTGAACGGTATAAACTGGGAGCTTTGAGAATAGGTATATATTAGGCAGGCATGCTATATCTGCGGCCGCATCGTCCCTTTCCATCAGGTGAGATAGTGGTCAAATGCTTGCTTATCAAACATAAAAAATGTTAAATTTCACACCCACAGCCCCACATTAAGTTCAATTACTTGTGGCGTGGGTGCCGCAAACCATCACATTACACACCCAATCACATTCAGAACCAGAAACCCAAATTTTCCTTGGGGATAAACTTGTGTTCCCGCCTAGAATCGAACCCTGTACATAGAAAAGATATGCATAGAAGGCGAACGCGCAGAAAACTAAGCCAACTGGCAGTTCAATAATAAACTAGTATGTACCAGAAATTATTGAAAGGTTTTTATTTACAGATGAACTGCCTTTTGACTCAGAAGGGTGAGCGTTTGCCTTCTAAGCAGGAGTATCAGATTCGATTCCCGGCGGGAACACAAGTTTTCACCCCAAAAAAATTGTGTGTCTGGTTGTAATTGTGTGCGTCATGTGAATGTTTCCGGCACCCACGACACAAGTCATCGAACTCAGCGTGGGGCTGTGAGTGTGAAAGCGTGTATGTTTATTGAATAGTAGAATATCTTGATAACAATAAAAAATCTAATCAGAACATATCCAGAAAGATTAAAAAGAAAACCATTGCACAAATTGTTTTGTCCAGCGAGGGGCAGTGGTCAGTTTTTGGGCGTTA
The DNA here is from genome assembly GCA_948107665.1 of Lomographa bimaculata. Lineage (NCBI taxonomy): Eukaryota > Metazoa > Arthropoda > Insecta > Lepidoptera > Geometridae > Lomographa > Lomographa bimaculata. The sequence continues at coordinate 5,104,102 of OX403604.1, read as the reverse complement.
TTAAAAAAAGTCACAATGTAAGTGCTATAAGATTGTAGAGGAGTGACATGTGGACATTTGAGAGGGGCCAGAGAATCAGCGGTATTGAAAGTAAGTAGGTTTTATGGTAGTTTTGCCGCGAATTTTAGAATATGGCGATTTGAATTGTCAAGAGACTCCTGCCACTACAAACTACTAAGTACTTTGAGTACTTTTAAAATGAGTCTTAAAAGCTTTTTGTTGGAGAAATGCTACTACTCAGTCTCTGAATATTTTTATGATAAAGACAATTGTAACTTTTTGACATAATATTTTATTTGTAGGACATAATAATATTATACATAATTGTTTTTAAATGTAATTGTCTGTTGATTTTAATTTAATTATTTTAATTTTAATTTTATTCTAGTAATTAGTTATAATGTAATTATAGTGTAGTTTAATTGAATTTGTTTTGTAATGTTTATATTTTTAAAATAATAATTTCCCATACAATTTTGTTCTGGAATGAATGAAATGAAATGAAAAAATGAAATGTTAGGTGTGACAATAGTAGATAAATACACACCTGAAAGTTTGTGTGTAAGTTCGTAAGTGTGATAATCTGTAAGTGTGTACCTAAGTACTCGTAAAACCTAAGTACCCAAGTACTAGTTTTAAAGAAACAAACGCAAACGCATTCACACTTATAGCCCCACACTAAGTTCAAAGATTTGAATCGTGGGTGCCGGAAATATCACATCACACACACATTACACCCAGAACCAGAAACACAAATATCCCTTGGGAAAGAACTTGTGCTCCTGCCGGGAATCGAACCCAGGACCCACGGCGCAGAGGGCGGACACCTGTCCGCTGCGCCAACTGGGTCGTCAATAAAACAAACGCATAAACAAAGTTAAATTATTCCTTTCTCCATCCAAAGGTTGACTGGAAGATATCGCTTTTAGCGACAAGTCCGCCCATTGTACTTTAGCTTTTTAAGATTATCTCTGTAACCAACTGTGTTTGGTGTACAATAAAGAATTTTTTATTATATTCTAAGTACACTAGCTGACCTGCCCGGGTAAAAAAATAACATACACATAAATGCTTTCACACCCACAGCTCCACACTAAAAGTACTATGACTTGTGTCGTGGGGCTGTAAACATTTACACCACACACACACAACATTCACATCAAAGCTAGAACCGAAACGCAAACTTCCCGTGGGGAGAAAACTTGTGTTCCCACCGGGATTCAAACCCGTTGCTTTGAAGGAGAACGCGTACCCACGCCAGCGAGCAGTTCAAAGTTAAAGAATGACCCGGTCGGAGCGTCGCCCGGGTAGAATATAATAAAAAACATTTACATAAACGCTTTCTCATTCACAGCCTCACACTAAGTTCAATGACTTATGTCGTGGGTCCGGAAACGTTCAAATCGCACACACAATCGCACTCAGAACTAAAAACAAATTCCCTTGGGGAGAAAACCTGTGTCCTCACCGGGAATTGAACCCGATACTTGCTGCTTAAGCCAGACGCGCAACCAACAAAGCTAGCGTGCAGTTCGAAAGTATTTAGTCTCTAGTTTCCTGGCCCACACTAATAGCGGTAGAGTAGGGAGGTAATGGCAGACACCCTGAACATTCCCGACTCAGAGGAATGTCGTAAATCATATCCTAATCCGCACTTGGGATAAATAACTTTATTGATGATCGTCTAGTTGTAGGGAATTTGGGCCCCTTTGACTTAAGGACTTGTTATACCTATCTATTTCTATAATATATATATTTATCGATTTAAGAGATATTACAACAACCTCAGTTATTAACTTTTATTAATTAAATTTAGAAATGGAAATAAATCACTTGATCCCACGGCCATTTTGTTTAATTGTTTTAAACCGCTGCGCAGTCCAAGCCCTGTTTCAAACGACGAAATTATCTTTTTCTTATTATTAACGTTACCAGCGACGCCGTCTACTGGAATAGTTTGAAACTATATCTCATCGAAGTCAAATTTTGCGAATGTCGTATTCTACGCAGGGTCTAAATCTATACCACTTTAATACACACCAAATTTTATCTAAATTCGTCCAGCCGTTAAAAATACACTTCGTTTGGAATCAAGAAATAAAAAATAATTAAACGCAAGCAAAGCTTAAAAAAACCGAATTCACCGCATTATCTTCGGAACTTTGATCAGATTAGATGTACTTAACACGCATTATTGACGATATTTCAAGAATTACTGATCAGATCTTTATCAAATTTCCTACAAGGAAAGCACCAGCTTTCAAATAAAAAAAATATCAAAATCGGCTCACAACGAAGGAAGTTATGAGGTAACTTTTGAAGTCGGTTAAAAACGAGAACATCGTCAATGTATTCCATAGAACTACTAATCAGATCTTGATGGGACCAATCGGAAAGCAACATCTTTTAAACTAAACATTTCGAAATCTGTTCACGTGGAACGAAGTTATGAGGTAACCATAATAAAAAAAATAAAAAACGACTTAAGTACCTCCTCTTTTTTTGTGAAGTCGGTAATTTTTTTTTATAAAGTCGACAAATTCAATCCCAGATCCAGGCAAAAATACAATAAACAACACTAAGAATAAGCAGTTGGCATCTTCGTCAAACTCGCTTAATAAGTCCTTGTTTACTTTGTCCATCATCACTAACTTTTTGTTACCTTCCTACAGAACTCACACAAAATTGGACCTAAACTGATTAAATACAGAGTCGATAATCCTTAGAGAGTACTAGCGTTCAGGGCTGTCAAGTTCCAACAATCAATTTCCGATTTTAATAACACATCTTTATGAGTGATTTCTGGTTGCGTTTCGTCAGATCAAAGGGATGGGAGACAAGTGGATGGACTGCTTCTTAGTAGTTCCTACTCACTTATTTTGTCCATAGTAAGACAATGTATGCGATGAATTCGATCCGTGATGTAAAAAGACGCGGGTTACGTTTCAGGGACGCCGCGAGATATATTGATATCACAAACAGAGATTATCATTTTAATTCAAATGTATATGAATTAGAATTAAAAAATGAATGAAAGTCATAATTAGCAACTAACATTTTAGCTTATTTTCAACCGACTTCAAAAAAGAAGGTTTCAATTCGTCTGTATTTTTTTTTGTATGTTACGCGATAATTCTGCCCATTATGAATGAAATTTGATGATATTTTTTTGTTTGGTAGATTATACTTCAGAGGTGGTCCCATATAAATATTATCGAAATCAATCAAGTCAAAACCAAAATAAAAGCGGTGAAGTAGTTTTTTTAAGCTTTGCTTACGTTTAAATTATTAACAGCCAGTTCAATTTCATTATCTTTTGTGGAACGGTGTCTGACCCATGATTGTTATGGTGGCAACCCTACAGTTGGTATTTTATGATTTATGTTTTGTGACAGTGCGAATTCACATCAAACACTTCATACTTTGAATTTATTGACATTTATTATACTTGAAACCCACTGAGAGCAACGCACCAAGTAGGAGAGTAACATGCTATTTGCCTTTAGACGGAGTAAGTCAGATTCGTAAGAGGTCGCATTTTGATACTTGACATGGTCGTGCGAAGGAAATTTTTTTTTAACCGACTTCAAACAATGAAGGAGGTTCTCAATATCGAGATAGGAAACAACCCTACCTTCCGCAAAATCCTTGGTTCTCAATTCGACTGTTATTTTATGAATGTTACGTCATAAATTCTATCTAGGTGAATCGATTTTAATGAATTTTTATTTGAAAGTTGGAACTTCACATGCGGTCCCAAATTTGATCAAGATCTGACCAGTAGTTTTTAAGTAATCCTCAATAATGCGTATTTATTTCTTTTAATCTTATCAAGTGTTCCGAAGATAAAGCGGTGAAGTCGGTTTTCTTAAACTTTGCTTGCGTTACAATTATTTTAATTACAATCTTATGCATTTAGAGTTAGACAGTATCTACTAATTAAATATGTCAAGCACAATATTTCATAATAGAAGTCCTAGTCTTAAGTCACAGTCAAAGAGAAGTAAAAGAGTTAAGGTCAAGAGTGAAGTAAAATAATCAAGGTCTGTAATAGGTGTATTAGAGTCGAGAGAAACTTTACTAGTATAGAACTTCTATTGGAGTTAAGGAGCGTAAGCGAATAACACGTTTATCAACTTTGTATGATTTGCCTACACTAAGTATAAACGGTTATTAATCCACCATTATTACACATTAACACTTGTTTAAACACACGTTTTGGATAATAATATAAATTTAACGTTTTTTTTCACTTTCGCTGCAAAAGTTTTGTTACCTAATAGTTACTTACCTATCAAACATAATAATAATTAAAAGCAAGCAAAACTAAAAAATACCGACTTCACCACTTTATCTTTGGAACTTTGATCAGATAAGTGTATATATATAAATGTACTAAACTTGCATCATTGACAATATTTCAAGAACTAGGGATCAGATCTTAAACAAATTTAAATGGGACAAATTGGAAAGCAACATCTTTCAAACAATAAAAAATATTCAAAATCGGTTCACGTGGAACGAAGTTATGAGGTAACACACATAAAAAAAATACATTCGACGTGAGAGTTTCGAGTTGACCTCCTTCTTTTTTGTGAAGTCGGTAGAAAACAATAGTTTTTTATGTTTGATAGGCAAGAATTTGATCACTATCACACCTGATAAAAAGCAATGGTGCTGCCGAAGATGAACAAGCCTGCCTAGTTTTAGTAAATAACGGCAATTGAATAATAGTAGCACGAAAACATCTTCCTTATTTAAGTACCACCATAGAAGTAGGAGCAATTGGTTCTCAGCAAAAAGTATTTTATTTAAATGAAATTTAAATGTCCATACAAAGTCCATGCAAGTCCATGGCTTATAAGATAAGAATCAGCCGATTGTAAAAAGTAGTCGAAGGTAAGTACTTGTTTGGTTAATTTCTTCTATCTATACGATCCTTGTTCTTTGGTTGTCATTAGTGATGGAGTGTCATGATAGTGGTCAAATGCCTATCAAACAAAAAAAAAAAACTATAGTGTTTTTTTATGTTTGATACGTAACTTAAAGATAACAAAACTTTTACCTATAAGTTACCTATCAAACATAAAAAGCACTAATTTTTTTTTGTTTGATATGCATTTGACAACTATCACACCCGATAGAAAGCAATGATGCTGCCGAAGATGCAGCATGCCTGCCTAGTTTTAATAAATAAAGGCAATTGAATAATAGTAGCAGGAAAACATCTTCCTTATTTAAGTACCACCATAGAAGTAGGAGCAATTGGTTCTCAGCAAAAAGTATTTTATTTAAATAAAATTTAAATGTCCATACAAAGTCCATGCAAGTCCATGGCTTATAAGATAAGAATCAGCCGATTGTAAAAAGTAGTCGAAGGTAAGTACTTGTTTGGTTAATATCTTCTATCTATACGATCTTTGTTCTTTGGTTGTCATTAGTGATGGAGTGTCATGATAGTGGTCAAATGCCTATCAAACAAAAGAAAAAACTATAGTGTTTTTTTATGTTTGATACGTAATTTATAGGTAACAAAACCTATTTACCTATCAAACATAAAAAGCACTAATTAATTTTTGTTTGATATGCATTTGACAACTATCACACCCGATAGAAAGCAATGATGCTGCCGAAGATGCAGCATGCCTGCCTAGTTTTAATAAATAAAGGCAATTGAATAATAGTAGCAGGAAAACATCTTCCTTATTTAAGTACCACCATAGAAGTAGGAGCAATTGGTTCTCAGCAAAAAGTATTTTATTTAAATAAAATTTAAATGTCCATACAAAGTCCATGCAAGTCCATGGCTTATAAGATAAGAATCAGCCGATTGTAAAAAGTAGTCGAAGGTAAGTACTTGTTTGGTTAATATCTTCTATCTATACGATCCTTGTTCTTTGGTTGTCATTAGTGATGAAGTTAATTGGATTCAGTTGGCATTTTTTAATTTACTTGTCCAGTTTAGATCCTTATGATCAGTTACAAACTGCACAGGCTCTTTCTGGCGACTACCATAATAACACCTAGGTTAAGAAAATTATGTATTAGAAATTAAGAATGTTTTAAAAAAAAATTAATGAAAAGAAAATGCGCCGCCGAGTTTCTTGCCAGGTTCTTCTCGAGATGGCTGTAATTTTGCGAATCTGGCAATAGATTCATTAACTTTCATGAGTGCATCTTTGGGGCCCATGTGAATAAACGATTTTGATTTGATTTGATTTGACTGTACTATAGGTTTTTATCGTATAGTTTTTTTTAATTTTTTTTATGTACGATAGGCAAACGTTTGACCACAATATCACCTGATGGAAAGCGATGATGCGGCCGAAGATGTAGCACGTAGTGTATAATATAAAACAGCAAGTATATGTAGTGTAGTTATAGGACATTTTACGACTTTTAACCATGGTTGGAGCTCTTATGTTGTGCCCCCTGGGGCAGTTCCAAACCATTACCAGATATTAAAACTGACAAGCAATAGCGTGCAAATATAACTGTATTTCGGATTGAACTGCAATGTTTTCAGTTTTTTTTTTTTTATTCTAGATAGGCGACGACCCAGTTGGCGCAGTGGACAGGTGTCCGCCCTCTGCGCCGTGGGTCCTGGGTTCGATTCCCGGCAGGAGCACAAATTCCTACCCAAGGGATATTTGTGCTTCTGGTTCTGGGTGTAATATGTGTATGATGTGAATGTTTCCGGCAACCACGATACAAGTCTTTGAACTTAGTGTGGGGCTGTGAGTGTGAAAGCGTTTGTTTTATTTGCCCGCTATCTCACCTGATGGAAAGTGACGATGCGGCCAAAGATGGAACATGCTTGCCTAGAAGTGAAATTACAGGGGTTAAAGAAAGAGATTTAGCATCTAAAGTTTCAGGGTGATGAGCGCAGTGCTCTGCCGCGCAGGAGATTAACTATATAAGTTCAAAACTCTGGGTGGCACTGAACTGCATTGTGCAAGCGTGACGCTAACCATCAGGCGAGCGACTTGCTCGTCTCGTCTCTCAATGACATAAAAAAAACAGAAATACAAATTTACCTTGGGGAGAAAACTGATCTTGACCCCGGGAATCGAAACTTGGTTGTTAATATGATTTTGATTTCGCTATTGAAAGATTTTTTTTATTGTTGATTGATTGAGTGTTTTTTTTTTAATTCTCGGTAGGCAAGCATTTTACCGCTATCTCACCTGATGGAAGTGGCGATGTAGTCGAAGATGGATCTTGCTTGCCTAGAAGATACCTGTTCACTCGAGATTTAAAGACTCTTGGATTGTACTTATCGGGAAACACAGACTCGGGCAAAGAGTTCCATTCCTTAGCAGTACGTAGAATAAATGTGGAAGCAAAACGCTTCGTACGCACGCACCCTTGGATTATCAAGCATAAACGATGTCGCGTGGCTGATTTTTTCATTATATTCTTATCAGCTTAGTAAGAGTATTGACTTTAAATATCGAATAAATCTCAAATTGTTTTCTACAAAATAACTGCACTGACAAAAACATTATTGATAAAGATACTAAAAATTAAATAGAAATGATTTGAAACTCACACTCAGATATAAATAAAAAGGTGGGCTTACACTAGCGAATCAGCGCGAATGTAACCAAAGTAACAATTTGTTACAAAAAGTATTTTATAACATGCCCTAAAGATATCTTAATAATTAAAAAAATATAACCATGATTCAGGCGTAAATCACAGATAACAAATGATCGTGGGTCGAGAAATCCTTTTTATTTGGCACCTCTTTTCCTTCTCAGGGGTGAACGAAATTTTGGGGCTCGAACCCACTAAAAACCCACTCCGTGAGCAGTCCCTCGCCAGGGGCAAGATAGGGTCGCACTAGTGAAATTCTAGCTCGAGCTTGAGTATTCAGTCATAGATAAGGACCCATGACATTCAGACATAGATACCATGCAAAAAATTTATCAACCTTCTTGTTTTGTCTCAGCTCCGAATTCAGAAACCAGTTTGATTTCAAACTGTCTCTTTTGGGTTTGAGATTACAAACTTAAAAACTGTCTTTAAATTTTATTGGACTTAATTCCACTATCCTACAAGTATTATAAAGGCGAAAGTTTGTGTGTGTTTGTAAGTTTGTTACTTCTTCACACTCAAACGGCTTGACCAATTTTGAAGAAATTTGTTATGGAGGTAGGTGACACCCTGGATTAACATTTAGGCTACTTTTTATTCCGACACAGCGGGTAACACCGCAGAGCGCAGCTAGTTAGGTAATAAAACAAACATTTTACACAACACTCATGTGTTGCAAATTGTATAAAAACCTTTTTGATGCTTGGAACGCATCTCCCTTTATTCACACTCTAAGCCCAACACTAAGTTTGCAGACTTGTATAATAGGTGCAGGAAATATTCACATCACTCTCCCAGAAAAACAATTTTTCTTTGGGGAGGAAACGTGTATTCCCCTGGGAATCGGACCCGCTACCCACTGCTTAGAGACGGGCTAGTGTCAAAATCCCCTTTAGATTTCCCTATTGATGGGGATTTTGAGACTTAATCTCATTATCCCCATTACGGCTGCAAATTTGGGCTAAACGTGTAGCCAAAACCGCGTGAACGAACGTAAAATTTTTTTTCCCGTTCGTCAACAGTGTTGACGACATGGTGTTACCGACCGGGAATGACCCCGGCATTCGCTCGTGTAAACCCGCCTTACACTATACCATCGGGTTTTATCCACTCAATCTCAGAGATAAGACATTTTAAATCAAACCGCTGCTTTTTAAACCCCTATTCTTATTCATTAAATCGTCAAATAAGCAGGAAAAACTCGCCGCGAGTGGGGGGTTGACATAAACAGTGCGCGACAAAAACCAGCATTCCAACCTTAACATGGAAAGGACGGGTGCTTTTGAATTTGAAAGGAGTTAATGTGAGACCAATATTGTTATATTTATAAATAAAGATAGTTCATAATAATCATATGTTTTCGTAATAGTTTGTCATATATTCTTAAAAACTTAGTAAACCTATTTGAGTGGAATTTTTTAAGGGTATAATTTAGACGGCCACCAAAAATTCTAAACGGTTACCAAAATGGATAAATGGTCACCAAGTTACGTTTCCTAAAATAAAATTTCCTGAGACAGAACCGAATCGGATAACAGTAGGTAGGGGTTTTTTTAAATATAATTAATACAAAAATATTTATAATACGAAAAAAGTATTTATTTCATAATATTTTAGGAAACGTAATTTTTACATTTATCCATATTGGTAACCGTTTAGATTTTTTTTGGTAGTAAAATAGGTACTTTTTTGGGCGGTGTTTAAACACAAGCCATTTACGGTACTACAAGAAGTACTTAATAAACATTCAGTTACAAGTAATACAGACACAGGGCATTAAATAGAACAGAATTACTTAAGCCAGTTAAACTAATTTTAATTTCACAAGCTTTTATTTAGTTTCACCTGTCCGATGTTTGTCATTAAATCTTGCTAATTAAATTTGATCCACTTCCCGGTTACCAATTGAGCTGGAATTTTGCAGACATGTGTAAATCGTGTGACAATGCAATATTATGATGACATGATGCTGATCTGATGATGAAGCTGGAAGGTGGCCAAAGGAACTTTGCAATGAAACGACACAACCTCACCGAGTTTGGGCTCATTTATGCTTCTGTTTCTGGGTGTAATGTGTGTGTGATGTAAATGTTTCCGGCACCCACGATACAAGTCTTTGAACTTAGTGTGGGGCTGCGAGTGTGAATGCGTTTGTTGAATTATTAAAGTAAAAGCTAGTTTTGATGTCAATAAAAGTATTAACTTATATTTTACACATTTTGAGCACTTATAATCGAGAGTTGCGTTTTTGAATCCTATGACGGTTTTGAGCTTCCGAAACAGATAACATGATGATGAAATGCATGGTGGTACGACATTTTTTCATGCTGGTTTAGCGAGCTACCCTGTATCGAAATACAGCCGCAGATCACCATGATGATGAAATGCATGGTGGTACGACATTTTCTCATGCTGGTTTAGCGAGCTACCCTGTATCGAAATACAGCCGCAGATCACCATGATGATGAAATGCATGGTGGTACGACATTTTCTCATGCTGGTTTAGCGAGCTACCCTGTATTCGATACAGGGGGGTCCCTGTATCGAAATACAGCCGCAGATCAGCATCCTTAAATAGAGAAATCTGTAAACATGTTGTTCCGGCAGCCGGTGAGAGCCAGTCATTTTAGGCCTAGCATGTTTACCATACTCGACCACATCGTCACTTTCCATCAGGTAAGATAGTTCTTGAATGTCTGCCTATATAGGACTAAAAAGACCTTGTAGCGATTTCAAATGTTTTTAAGCAATAATTACAGCGATATTATTGAAACGTGATAGGTAAGGCACAGATAAAAAAATATATGTATATAAAGAAAAGAGTAAAAAAATAACTCGAGACGACATAATATTTGGGTAAGATATAAAAAATAACAGTATGTAAGGTACAGAATTTGTACAGTCAAATAATTACAAGTTCATTGTAAATAAATTCATAGAATACCTATTCATTAACAATTCTCGTAGTCTATTAAACAAACAAAAAGTGCTGTCACTTGTTCAAATAACACCAAAAAATAACCAGCGGCATTAATAACCGGCACAAAATTACAGCGAACTTTAAACAAAACGATTCGTACTATTCGATTCTTACCGACAAATATCGGCTTTTGTCAAAGCATATTGCAAAAAGGGACGCAATTATTACAACCAAACAGTAATTTAGTTCATTGTTCTTGAAATGCCAATTATATACAATTACTTGTATATGACATTGTGTCGTGTTCATTCCACGATCGATACAGGATCGATTGTGGATCATTCGAATACTCGGCGAGTCGATTTGAGACGATTTCTCGGTGCCTTTTGCGGGCAAAAAGTGGGACAATGAAGAGATATGTTGGAAGGAAGATGCGGGATGGGATAGGTGTGATGTGGAATTCGATTTTAGAGATTTCGAATAGCTGGACGTTAGAATGTTTAGAAGATACGCGCGAGATTTTTTATCTGTGATCAATATCGCTATTATTTTTGATAAGGATAGCTTTTCAAGTCTTGTAAGGTCTATTTTATTTTATTACTAGCTGTGTCCCGTGACTTTGCCCGTAATAAGTTCAAAAGTATGTGTTAATAAATGTTTTTTTTTTCTTTCTTTCTTTAATCCTGAGTACTTATCAGCTATGTACATTGTACATGCCGTAGTCAAAACATTTCAACTTCTGACAGAAAGCAGCTGATGGCGATGGCGTAGCGTGCTTGCCTAGACTTTTATTTCTAACTTTATGGCTGAATTTCAGTGAATCACGATAAGTGAATCGTTACTTCAATTATATTTCAGACATATTCAAACTGAGTATTATCGCTTTATCTTCGGAACTTTGATCAAATTAAATGTACTAAACACGCATTATTGAAGATATTTCTAGAACTACTGATCAGATCAAATTTAAATTGGACCAATTGGAAAGCAACACCATTCAAACGAAAAAAAAACCAAAATCGGTTTACGTGAGGTAACAAACAAAATGAAAAAAAAAAACAAAACAACAGTCGACTTGAGTACCTCCTCCTTTTTTGTGAAGTCGGTATAAGATGGTAAAGGAAACCTAAACATAGTTTTTAATATCCTATTAAATGATACAAAATTCATAAATAATGCAATCAATACATAATAATATACACAGTACGTACTTAGACTAAAATTTTTCACTTTTTGTTACTGTAATGTTTTAAATTTACTTTTAATGGTATTTTGCCTAGAAAATCGGTATTTTATTAAATAAACTATTCCTTGTATTGGTTGGTATTATATATAAATAGAAGCATAAAATTACATATGAAAATTAAAACTATCGTGAGTATTACACATAATTGATGTTGTGTACGGCTTGAAACACGTCTAAATTTCGACTTACTTTGTAGTCGACTAGTTTCGGACAAATTGGTTGTCCTTCATCAGGATGAGTCAGACGCGCGATACGCAGAGGCGAGCGGCTCGAGCCTCGGCGCGTGACAATACTGACTGATGAAGGACAACCAATTTGTCCGAAACTAGTCGACTACAAAGTAAGTCGAAATTTAGACGTGTTTCAAGCCGTACACAACATCAATTATAAAATTACATATAATGCGATTACTTATAACACAAAAAATCATAATAGAAAAGCGCCGCAAAACTATAAAAGAGTCCTCATGTCATCAATTTTTACGACTTAAAGGCACGAAAACCTTTCCAGAAATGTCATTTATTCTTCATTTAATAATTAATTTAATTGGCACTGCCATTGGCTGCCTTTGTAAGGTCACCACTCATTTAAACCGCACCAGAAAAAGCACGCGTATTCGTGAATAAAACGTTTGTGTCAATAGGATCGTTCTAGCAGGTTTTTGTAATAAGTGTAAAAAAAACCAAGAAATCCAAATACTGCGTGTACAAATGTGCGCAATAGGGAATATTTATTTTCATTTATTTTAATGTATTGCCGAAAAATATTATTCAGAAAATTATATTTAATATTAAAATAGATAATTAAACCTGCAATTTCTGTGATGTCAAAAAATTATACGTCGTAGCTTCTAGGACGTCGACTTCGATTTTGCCAAAGAAGAGTCTATACATACATTTAATTTCCGATTAACAAAGCGTTGCGGTATTAATGAGCGATGACCTTAAGCCCGGCGTACGTTATAATCAGCTTTACGTTAATTACGGTATAATTACAGTGGACAATGACGCCCTCTGTCGGGGAATGCGCGATCGATCGATCGGCTATCGATCGTTTTTGTGCAAACGATGGTTTAGTTTTAAGTTATTGTTGGAGTACATTGGTATAAGCTCTGGTAGCTTTGTGCTTGAACCATATTTTTAACCAACTTTTCTCTGACAAAGTACACCATTCGAATAAGTAATAGTTTTTCATTTTAGTGGGGAATTCATTAAATTAAAAAACGCGTATTTAATGGGATACGCGAGGCGTGATAAAAAACTAGTAGGTCTTGGGTCAGCTTCATTTAGAGAGGGAATGCCGCCAGAATTATGGACACGCTACTCACTGGTACGTAGGCCTGAGCACTAGAGCTACCTGCAAGATATATCTTTTTATGTGTCCTAACTACAACAAACACTTGACCGTTTTTTTATTGTACAAATTACTATAATATCATAATGTTATAGTGTCATGTTTGCAGATGTAGACAAACTCTAAATATTGGAGGTTTGTCGCAAAAGTGAAAATTGAGTTTTTTTTGAACTTGTGATTTTTCGAGTATGCATGTGTAATAATGGTGAATTATTAAGTATTAATAGTTTGCAAACGTGCATAAGCTTAGGAAAATCGCTATAACACACACAGTTGAAAAAAGTGACTTGAAAGGCATGACTTGGCTGGACTTTGACTATTTTACTTGACTTTGACTGTGACTGGAACTTCTTTTACGAAATTTGTAATACCTTCACTCGAAACTTACTACTTGACACTGGCTTAATGCACAAAGATTGCGAAGCCAAAATTATAAAAAAAATAAACTAAAAAATCTCAGTGCGAAACGCATTTCTATAGTCTGTTTCCACCCTTAGACGAAAGTAGTCCGTCCAAGTCATGGCGTTAGAAGTTGAATCGAATCAAAGAATACGTCATTTATCAAAACGGAGTATCTAATTTCTCATTCCTTTTCGGCATTGCCGGGTAAAAACTAGAACCTAAAACGTCTTATAGATTTTTTAAGCTAGGTAAACCTTAAATCACGGAGAAAACTGTCCTACAAACAAGCCCAGGTGGAGTTATAGTGCGCACACGCACAATAGCTCGCGACGCCATCGCGCGGCGTCCGTCATGGCGCGCGACGAAAAAATCGTGCGTCCCGCTCTATTGATCCGACATTGACGGATTCGGGTGATCGGGGATAGGGTTGGCGCGAAAGAGTTTTATTTAGGGAAAAGAATGGAGCATTTTTACAAATAGGCCAAGACAAAAGATGAGCTTAAACCCTTCAGAGATATTTTTTCCATCATCCCTTTAAGCACAAGATAATTTATAAAAGCTGGAATAGGTTGTTAAATATATTAAGATTATATTATATGATGATATATATAATGTAGACATCATATTATTATATTAATAGATAAATACAAATAACATAATAAAATAGATCAGATACCATATCTTACTTGGTATTATTGCACATATTCATTTATTTCTCCAGAATAATATTGGTCGTAAATATTTCACAGTGGCAATATAAACATAAAACGCTTTCACACTCACTGCCCCACACAAAGTTAGATGACTGGTGTCATGGGTACCGGAAACATTCACACCACACACACAATTACAACCAGAACTAGAAACACATATTTTCCTTATAGAGAAAACTTGTTAAGCGATTTCCATTATGATATAATAAACTCATAATACATAAAGCCTAGTCCACCCAGATGAACTATCAAGGCGGACCACGAGAACATCAAGAAGGAGTGGAACTCACTACCCACGTCTTTGTTACCCGAACGGTACAATCTGGAAGTCTTCAAATCGAGAGTGAATAGGTATCTTCTAGGCGGGCTGCATCTTCGGCCGCATCTTCACTTTCCATCGGGGAGATAGTCGTCAAATGATTGACTATCGAGAAAAAAAAAAATTATTTACAGAGTCAATGTTTTATTAGTTTTTCTCGCCCGTGCCATCCCTACCGTAATATACATGGCAGAGACGCCGCTCTGACATGTTTACGGGCCAATTATTTGTATGGATTCCTACGCAATAATGATTTCTTGCGTCCGCCGGACCGTCCGGCCGTTTGTCCGTGTAGCCGACGCTTTATTCCGGCTTTTTCTCTAAAACTGAATACTGATGAGGGCTTATCTTTTGTTCTAGTTGATTGAGTGTGGATAAATGTTTGAATTTGATGCAATATTGGGTATACGTATGCAGATTTACAACTATTATGTAAAAAAAATCTCCACCCTTCATATACCATCGTATATGGAGATTTTTTTATGCCAGATAGGCTAGCATTTGACCACAATTTCTCCTGATGGAAAGTGATGATGCGGCCGAAGATGTAGCATGCTTGCCTAGAAGGTAAACCTATTCACTCTTGACTTGAAGACAGTTCATCAGTACATATTAACGCTCCATTGTTTAAGTCTATTGTTTCACACTCACAGCCCCACACAAAGTTCGATGTGTTTAGAAGGTGCTGGAGACATTCCTTTTAGTTTACTTTCCACGCCATAGGTTTCGGGTGCGATTTGCTTCTGGTTTTGGGTGAATCATTTATATTTTGAATTGTCTGAAGTAAAAAATAAAAAAAAATAAAAAAAAATAAAAATAAAATAATAAATAATATAATTAAATGTTTGAGGCAACCATGTTTAATTAAAATAAAGTGAAAATCCTTGAATGTGTAACAAAAATAAGCCTGGGGCTTTGAATTCTGTGAAGTCTGTGAGTGTGAGTGTGTATGTGTAATGTACTTGCATTGTTGTTTGTCATCGGAGCCTCGTTTTTTGATTAGTAATAATATTTATTCAACTGTTAAGGTAATAGGTTTGGTTTCTAGTGACTCGCCGAACTAACTAAATAGTCTATGTGGGGATGTAGCTCAGTGGTAGAGCGTTCGCTTTGCATGTGAAAGGCCCCGGGTTCGATCCCCGGCATCTCCAAATTTTTTGTATAAAATTTAACTTTTTTATTAGATGTGTGAATAGAGAGAGATAATGTTGTTTGTTCAACTGTATGTTATTAATATGAGTCTAAATTATTGTATCAAGATACAATATCACAGTGTGCTTCTAGTTAAGCATAATCTAACTGAACTGACTATGCGGGGATGTAGCTCAGTGGTAGAGCGTTCGCTTTGCATGTGAAAGGCCCCGGGTTCGATCCCCGGCATCTCCAGTTTTTGTTTTTACCGTCAGTTACAGATAAAGTCTCAAAGTCCTTATGTATATGGTAGTATACATTGATAAGTATAATATGTATTAATGAATGACTGAATGAATGTACTCGTAGTATGTATGATATTTATTCAACGAAAAGGCAATACATAGTACAATATAAGTTCCAGTGGGCCCAAACTATGCTTCGCCTGTATCTTGGGTGCTTAAGTATATGTATATGTTAGTATATATATTAGTTTTTGTATGTTTACAATATAAAATTATTATTCATGTATGTTTTGTAGGTATATTATGTATCTAATATTAATAAGTATGTGTAAGAACATTTATTTATTTAAATAAGTGTTGAGGTACACCACCGTCCCTGTTTGTAATATTTTTATCATCTCCCTTTGGTTGTCTGGAAGAAATCGCTTTGAGCGATAAGACCGCCCTTTGTGCTCCTATGTTAAATTTAAGTGTTATTTTTTGGTGTTCAAATAAAGAATTTATCTATCTATCTGTATTTATACTTCACTTTATCATCCTGAATGTTTTAACGATAGAGGAATTGTTGTCATTGTTAATGACTGGACTATATTTTTATGTTACATTAAACACAAACGCTGTCATACTCGCAGCCACTAAGTTTGATGAATTATGTTCTGAGTGCTGGAAACATTCACATCACACACACAATTACAACCAGAATCAGAAACACAAATTTTCCTTGGAGTGAAAACTAGTGTTCTCGCTGGAAATCGAACCCGATACCCCTGCTTAGAAGTTGAAGGCTCACCCAACTAAGCCAACGGGCTGTTATAATTATTAATATATTGTCGAAGTTGAGTCTACCCCATCTATATTTGTTTTTCGTCTTGTTAATGAACATTTTGACGATCTATGGCGTCCATCCATGGACGCCATCCAGCCTAACTATATTTTTTTCCATATTCATTTTGCGAACTGCAAAAGAATGGCATTCCTTACCTGAGTCTGTGTTCCCTGATAAATACAGTATGGGAGTGTTCAAGCTACCATGGTCACTTTCACTATAAATGTTTGTATCAATAACGGGATATTTACCATGTATTTCGTTTGTTTATGGCGCTTGCAACAGTGCCGAAATATCGGAAACTCAAAACAAACGAAATACATGGTAAATATCCCGTTATTGATACAAACATTTATAGTATGGGAGTCTTTAAGTCGTGAGTGAATAGGCATCTTCTGGGCAAACGTGCTCCATCGTCGACTGCATCGTCACTTACCATCAGGTGTGATGGCGGTAAACGTTTGTCTGTCTTGAATTAAATATATATATATTATTATATATATATATATATTGAGTAATAAAGTAGTAGTAAACAACAAAACAAAAAAAATGAGTGTGTCGTAAAGACACACGATAGAAGTATCACATTTGTATTATATTATTATTACCTTATGTAATCCCACCATTTTATGTCACACAAAAAGGTTGCGGATCAGTATATCAAAGCCCTCCCATAACTAGTTTCACTTCAAAATTTACAAGCAACAATGTATGTAACACTTAGTTTGCAAATAAACGTATGAGTATGACAACTTATTTGGAGCAATAGAGTGGCAAATCTGGAAGTAGAGTCCTTAACTTTCATGAGTGCTTCTTTGGGGCCAATGTTAATAAACGATTTTGATTTGATTTGATGTGATTTGCAGTGGAAAGGTTTGCCCTATGCGGCGTCGGTCCTGTGTTCCGGCAATCTAACCAGATGGAAAGCGGCGATGCGATCGACGGTGGGACATGCTTGGCTAGAAGATACCTATTCACTCTTAACTTGAAGAGGCCTAAATTATACTTATCTGTGATGTGAATGTTTTCGGTACCCACGTCACAAATAATTAAACATAAACATAAACGCTTTCACACTCACAGCCCCACACTAAGTTCGATGACTCGTGTTGTGGGTGCCGGAAACATTCACATCACACACACAATCACAACCAAAACCAGAAACACAAATTTTCCTTGGGGAGAAAACTTAGGTTCCCGCCGGGAATCGAACCCGATACCCCTCCATAAAAGGCTAACGCCACCCAACTAAGCCAACGAGCAGTTCTAAATTAAACTAATAAATTGAACTAAGTGACTGTGTGTACGAAAGCCTATATGTTATGTTTGCTATTCTAATTCCAGTACTTTTTGAGTAGTTTTCAAGCTAAATATCCAAGTAGTCCATACCTATATGTAAGCGTGTTAAAACAGCGCCAAGGCCCGCGTTTGGGCGCCAGATCGATACACCCAGTACGTGACTAGCTTCTAAACGCGCCTACGCCTGCTTGGAGGCTCGCCTGATGGAAACGATGTTTTGGTTAATGTTGAGAGTTTTGATTAAATCATCGAGATAGGAAAGCTTGAGATTATATTGACAGTGTAGAGCTTTGTACCGTCATTTCTAAGTGACCTCTTATTTGATCGCGTTTCGTGCGTTCTCTAAAACTGGTACGTATCACAAAACTGAGATTTGTGAACTAATTAACATTTGTCTAATAAGCATGAAGTGTTGAAATGCTAGACTGCTAAGGAAGGGTGGCTAAACTACCTAAATAATTAAAATCAAATGGAAACAAGTCTTCATATTTTGACATCCTACTCGACACTTGGGTTTTTAAGCCGAATATAGTGATACCTTAACATTATAAATGAGTAGCCTTGCTCCGCGGCTTCGCCTGCTATTATCAAGTAAAAAAGTAGCCTATGTGTTAATCCTAGGTATAAGCTATGTATATTCCAAATACGTTCATTCGTTAAAGCGTGAAGAGTGAACAAACATACTTACACACTTACATAAAAAGTTTTGCATTTATAATATTAGTAGGATACGGCTTGACTCAGATCACGCTCGACACTTGCGACCTGGATTTAACTGTATATTTTTTTTAATCTATCCAGCCGTTTGGAAGGTAATAAAGAAATTTACAAATATATAAAATACACATACAAGTTACACACACAGAACACGCGAAAAACATAAACTTTCCTTGGCAGTAAAGTAAAAAAAAAAATCAGCTTACTAGTTTGAATGATGTTGGAACTATTTTTGCCGTATTTTCAAATAAAAAGTTGCTTAAAAAAAAATATCCATATAAACAGCTCCGAAATTTAAACTTTCAAATATTTTACTTTACTATGAAAGATTCCCAAAAATTGGAGATGCCGGGGATCGAACCCGGGGCCTTTCACATGCAAAGCGAACGCTCTACCACTGAGCTACATCCCCTGACGATAACATGAAATTAATTCAAAATGAGTTAGAGAAACAATTGAATAAACAAAGAAATTGAAACATCTGATAAAAGGTTCAATTGTCTTTTGTTAATTTATTTACATAAGAATGACATAAGTCTGAGGTGAGTAGTTTTTTTACCGAATGTCAAAGGTGGCGAGTCTTAATTCGAGTTTTTTTTTACCTTTTTACCGAATTTACAAAACAGGAGGAGGTACTCAAGTCGATTGTATTTTTTTTATGTGTGTTACCTCATTACTTCGTTCCACGTGAACCGATTTTGAATATTTGTTTCTGTTTAAAAGATATTGCTTTCCAATTGGTCCCATTTAAATTCGATCAAGATCTGGCTAGTAGTTTTTGAGTTATCCTCATTAATGCGTATTCTGTGGACTACATTGACGATGTTCTCGTTTTTAACCGACTTCAAAAGTTAACTCATAACTTCTTTCTTTGTGCGCCGATTTTGATGACTATTTTTTTATTTGAAAGCTGGTGCTTTCCATGTGGTCCCAACTAAATTTGATCAAGATGTGATGACTAGTTTTTTAGTTATTGTCAATAATGCGTGTTTAATACGTTAAATCTGATCAAGGTTCCGATGATAAAGCGGTGAAGTCGGGTTTTTTAAGCTTTGCTTACCATTAAATTATTTTCTCGTATATTCATGATCAGGTTCTGCCCTCTGGTGCTTGCTTAACTCTGAATATTGAACACGCTGTATCCACACATAAACACAACCAAATATCACCCGTAAAAACAACTCGCTAAAGTGTGTGTGAGCCGAGTCCCTAATCGAATAGCAATCGAGGGAATCCTTAATGTCTCATTACGATTAGGTTCCGATGATAAAGCGGCGAAGTCGGTTTTTTAAGCTTTGCTTGCGTTTAATTATACTTGGCAAGTATGTTACCTATATATCATAATTAAACAATAATTGTCGATGATTCTGTTTTGTTTCGAGGGGGAATGCAGTAAGTAATTAAAATTATCCTTTTGGAATCGAATTCAGGTAAAAAACTTAGCATTGAAATAAATAAATGAAACAAAAACTCGTACATTAAATAAAGGACTCAAATATTAAAATCCGAAAGTTGGAGATGCCGGGGATCGAACCCGGGGCCTTTCACATGCAAAGCGAAAGCTCTACCACTGACCTACATCCCCTGACGATAAACGGAAGTGAATTAAAAATGAGTTAGAAACAATTGAATAAACAAATAAAACAAAACATCTGCTAAAAGATTCAAACAAAAAATCGTTTATTTACATGGACCCCAAAGAGGCACTCATGAAAGTTAATGACTCTACTGCCAGATTGAAAAATTACAGCCAATTGTCTTTTGATAATTTATTGACATAAGAGTGACATAAGTCTGAGGTGAGTAGTTTTTACCGACTGCCAAAGACAGGAAAGTTTTAATTAAACAAACATAAACGCTTTCACTCTCACAGCCCCACACTAAGTTCGATGACTTGTGTCGTGAAACCTTCGTGCCGGAAACATTCACATCACACACAATCACAATTAGAACCAGAAACACAAATGTTCCATGGGGAGAAAACTTGTGTTTCCGCCGGGTATCGAACCCGATACCCTGCTTAGAGGGCGAATGCCACCCAACTAAGCAAACAGGCAATACGACAAGATATTTTCTTGATTTTCATTTTTCTTGGTATGTTGCCTAAATCTCATACGTAAAAATTTGACGATGACAGAATCATCGAATTTTTTCCGTAATAGATATTTTATTTTAATATGTTGTGTTTGTCAGGACAAGATTTATATGTAAATTTATATGTAAGATTTTTGATTGGGGAAAATCTACCGGAACACGTGTACGCGTGTTTTGCGGTATTGTAGTAAGTTATTAAATGTATCCTTCTGCATTGGTATTCAGGTGAAACTTAACGTAACGAACTAAATAAATTAAACAAAAAGTCGTGAATGACTCAAAATATCAAACTCCAAAATTTGGAGATGCCGGGGATCGAACCCGGGGCCTTTCACATGCAAAGCGAACGCTCTACCACTGAGCTACATCCCCGACGACACATAAACGTAATTTAAAAATTACATAAGACTTTGGATAAACAATTGAATTAGCAATAAAGAAAACATGTGTTTTGTTTATGTACGACTGTCTTTTGTTAATTTATTGACATAAGCCTAGTGACATTGGTCAATAAACATTATTATGGGCCGAATACGGCATACAATGCGGGACGAAAGCAGATTTTTTTATATGGGCCGAACTTCCTCGGGACGAATACGGCATACATCCATTGTAGTACCTACAGTCCTACAAAGACAAACACACATTTCACAAACGTCGCGCGTCGCATGCAATGGGAGCGTTTGTATTCTCTTTGTAAAAAAGAAATTTGTGTTTCTGGTTCTTGGTGTGATTGTGCGTATGATATGAATATTTCCGGCACCTATGATGAAAGTCTTCGTGTTTTGTGAGACAATGAAAGCAGGGCAATTGATTTTTAAACATATATAAATAACAAATAAAGCAAACGCATTCGCACCCCACAGTCCCACACACACTATGTTCAAAGAATTGTATCTTCGGTGTCGGAAACATACTCGTATTTACATCACACATACAAAATATCGAAATGTGTGAAAGATAGATAGATATGGATTTAAAAATGAGTTCATCATGTCCCATCTCCCAACTCTGTTCAGTCAAGAACAAGGAAAAAGATGGACCACATCGAATCTAATGACAAAACTCTGCGCGTTCCTTACAAGCGTTCCTCCCCTTAAGACTAGATCTATATAATAAAGAATGTAAAAAAATCACATCTTGATAAAAGTTGTGTACCTTATTCGCGGGTGCCGCGTTCAATTCCAGTTAGGAGCAAATATTAACATTTTTGAGAGAGAGGAAAAAAATTAAGTGTGTTTCTTGTTCCAAGCGTTTGTTTGTGTTGTTTATTTATTTATTTATTTATTTATTTACTTTAATTAAAACGGTACATGCTTACACCAATTACAATAATTAAAGAATTGTTATTTCATAAATCATACATAAAAATTCAGATACCTAATGTTAATTATTCACAATAAAAATCAAAATAATAAAATTAAATATGTCAAATATGCACAGAATTTAAAAAAGAAATACTAATCATAATATAATTAATTAATGTCAGCTAAAAATGTCAATAATAATAAAATATGATGTCAAGTACACACAGTTAAATAAACATGCATTATAAACATGTTTATAAGTCTTTGAATTAAGTGCGGGGCTGTGAGTGTGAAACAATCATCAACCACCTATCATAGCTCCCAGATACAGTCCCAGAGGTGCCTTAAAACACTCTGTTCCTGGAGCATCGATTTTTCTACGCGCTCCGCATACCAATGTTCCATCTGCTAACTTAACTTAGCGGTTGGTTGAACCTTATCTTAAAGAAGCAAGGGTTGATTTTTGAAGACGATGATGTGGTTAATTTGATGAAGGCCAGTCAAGGACAGGCTTTTGAAGAATTTTGAATTTGATGCTAACCTAACTACTGCGAATCAAAAATGATTAATATGTATGATTTTAGACGATTGTAAACAAACATATTGGCACATATTTATTTTTTTACGCTTTCACATACTATATCTCATAATTAATGGAGTAGGTGGGTACAAAACTGTTATATTGATAATTTGATAATAACTTACGCTCATTTTGAAATATTACATTAAAATTTTAACGTTTAAAATTTAGCGTGAAATACGCTTTGTCGATGTCTAGATTAACAATTATTGTTTCGGCTTCATTCGGAAGCCTCTTCAGGATTTGATTTTAGGGTGGAAACTTATAGCTTTATATGTGTAAATAGACAGTCAAATAGGTCAAAATTTGTGAGTATGTTTGTTACAATTTCACGCTCAAATGGCTGGACCAATTTTGATGAAACTATGTATGGAAGTAGCAGTTCCCTGGGTTAACACAAACTTTAATCCCGGAATTCTTACGGGTCCGGGACTTAGCAGCTGGCTATATATAGCTAGCATATATTTTGAATCGGAATATAACAGATATGTTTTGAATGTTCCAACACATAAGATATCCGCCATATGATTTTTTGAATTATTTTATAACTATATTTCGTGGTCAGATTTTAACGTTGCTAAAAGTTTGTTAGATGAGATCAATTCTTTATTTTTTAAATATACTGCCACGTTTGTAAGTCAATTTAAAAATCGAACTGCCACGTTCGATTTTTAAATTGACTTACAAACTTTGAGATGTACCTACCATCCCTGTTCGTAGAGCAGGAAATCTTTTTTACCTTTCGAGTGATTATAGACATACTCTAGTTACAGAGAGAGCAGGTGTAAAAAAAAAGTTCTTAGCATAACAAAAACAAAAATCTAGCTACACAAATCGTAGCTGCTACGCCGTAGCACCGTAGCCACCCATATTCTAAGTGTAACCTAATTCATCAAAGAAAATAATATCACCCAGTATGAGCTGACCCAGAAACTAGGCTGTATAGGCACGCCTACCCAACGTGGCGGCGACGCCTTCGCAACACTTGGCCAATGAGAACGGACCTTTACCTCCACACTCTGTCTACGATATACCCGTTCCGTTCACTCGTGTGAATAAAAACGAGATCGAATATACAGATTTTATGAATTTAATGAAATAGTGTTTTTGTTTTTTTATTTCTGTGTTTGAATTTGGAATGTAGATTGAAAAGCTCTAATTAGGTTTGATTAAAAATGCCTGTATCTGTCTTCGGTGTGAATAAAAACGAGACCGAATAATATTGAAATTGTATGAATTTAATGAAATTGTGTTGTTGTTTTTTAATTTTTTGTGTTTGAATTTGGAATATACCATTGAAAAGCTCTTAGTATGTTTGACTAGAGATGCCTGTATCTGTCATCAGTGTAAATAAAAACGAGATTGAATATTCAGATTTTATGAATTTAATGAAATACTGTTTTTTATTTTTTGTTTTTGAATTTGGAATGTAGACTAAAAAGCTCTGAATAGGTTTGACTATGAATGTCTGTTTCTGTCATCAGTGCGAATATAAACAAGATGAAAAATTCGGATTTAAGTTATTTAATTATGTGTTACTGTTTGTTTGAGTTTGGAATGCAGACAGAATTCTAAATTAGTTTAATTAGACATAGATATCTCTTCTGTTTCTGTCACTAGTGTGCATAAAACGACATCAAATAGACAGATTGTATTATTTGAACGAACATGCTTCATTTTAAAATATTTTTTTTAATGAAGATTGAAAAGTATTCAAATGCCTGTTTCAATCGGGTATTTTAAAAGGTAAAACAATCTTTCCTTATTGATAAAAGCACATTAAGATAGTAAGAATTCAATTACAATGTTATTTTTTATTTTAATGATTTCTTATTGGAATGCAGATTGAAATGTTTTATCTAGGTAAATAGATAGACAATACTTTACTGAACCACTTTATAAGATGAGATAAAACAAAGGCAATAAACAAGCTTATATGTAAAGTGAAACATGTGTTCATAAAACAGGTGGAGTTATCACAAATAGCGATCTCTACCAGGCTACCTTCAAACCTCGAAATGAATAAAGATACAATAATTTTACGTTAATGAATTGAAATTAGATTTTTTAAACTGACTTCAAAAAAGGAGGTTCTCAATTCGACTGTATGTTTTTTTTGTATGTATGTTACGCGATATTTCCGCCAATTATAAATAGATTTTGAAGATTTTTTTTATTTGGTAATTATTTCAGATGTGGTTCCATATACATTTTATCGAAATCGATCAAGCCAAAACCAAAATATAAGCGGTGAAGTCGGTTTTTAAGCTTTGCTTGCGTTTAATTATGTGTATATATATATCACGACTCACGAGACAAAGTATTTAAAAGTCGTATGGGAATGTTTTTTTCTTAGAAAAAAACTAGGCTCGTTTTTTATTCGATTTTGAAAAAAATAACTTGCTAATTTTAAAGGTTTTTTAGCGTTGATATAAAAAAAATTATAAAAAAAATATAAGATAAGAAGAATTTGACAGTTTCAATTACCTACACGTTCCATTACTAAAGAAAAAACAGTAACCTCAAATATATGGTGACATCAATTTGAATATTTCACTTAAGGGGAGTGTCACCATAACACTTCTGAAAACACTAAATCAGTCTTAACACCTTATAAGTTGACCATTGTGGTAAAAGACCAAAATCTCTAGACCCCTCGCTTCAAACTAATTGCAATGAAGTTATTCGTATTTAGGAGCTCAAGTTATGTTAGATAAGTTACCCTACTTGAAAATATGACTTCATATAAAAACTTAAGTTGTGCAGTATATGCATGGACAGGAAGAAAGGGGTGTGACGAAATTTATGGCTTAATTCTATTGGTTGAAGTGGTCTTACGAAAACTTATGGAAATGATAAATGAAAGAAGTTCTGGCAGCTATCCTCGAAAAAAAATTCGCTAAGTTGTTTCATAAATTGTTACTATTCTTTACGAGTTTGATTAGTCTGTAAGTTACATGTGTAAATTATATGAATTAAATAAATAAAAATTTAGTAGGCCACGCGTGCTTACCACCCTCGACCACATCTTTACAAATGAACAAATGCTAACCTATCAAAGAATTGTGACGTTTTTTGGGTAATAAATTTATCATCCTCATTAGACACGCAATTACGATCTCTAATCTGTTTTTATTTAAGTAAAAAAAAAAAAACGCGTTGTCACTCACAGCCCCGCACGACACTTTACGTCGTATACACAATCACACACAGTAGTAGCACTCACACTTTAATTGTCGCTTGTGAAGAATAATTGTGCTACTGCTGGGAATCGAACCAAGGACCTATGGAACGGAAAGCCTGTCCACAGCGCCAACTGGTTCTCAAACATAAGCATTTTTTTCTCATAGGCTTCTCATAGACAGTGGCGGATTTACACAATTGCCGCCAGTAGGGTATATTATTTTGCCGCTCTTACCAACCTCTACAATTCAATTACTTAGTTCACAATCATATTAATTGCAATGTTTTCGTCAATGAAATATTATGATTCCCAAATCATAATGTTGCAATTTCAATAACAGGTTAGTGTAATAGGATGATAGTGTATATTACACCATCTTTTGCCCGTAATTAGTATGAATGCAAACTAGTCAAAAAAAATTGGTCCCAAATTTGCCGGCCCTAAATTCTGCCGCCCTAGGCTCCAGCCTACTCAGCTTGCTGGTAAATCCAACACTGCTCATAGATGTGTTAATGTGATCGAGTATGTTAAGTATGTCAGGCCTAGAATGAGTCTGACACGCAAGAAACGCTGTTTCGATAGCCATCATAACAAATATCTAGTTATTATAAAAATATAGCCTGGCGTTTAGTGACGATGCGATCGGCAATCAAACGCGTATGCCTAGAAAATTACTAATCTATCATTAGTTGACAATTCCCTATCTATGGTTTTTTATTTCTGTGAGGATATAATTGGACCACTATTTTATCTGATGGTAAACACGCTAGACCTTCGAATGATTTGCTCTCAAGGACAGCTACCGAAACATCGTTTTTTAGTAATTATGGTTTGATTTTTCTAACTACTGAGTAGTGAACTCCGACTGTATTTAGGTACAGTAAGCTATAATGAACAGATCCTGAAATTCCATCCTTCTGATCGTGTTGAGCAAAATGCCTTAAGAGGACTGCTAATACGGTACAATGATGTCATACTGTAGTTCGTATAAGTAACAAAATATGCTTTACTTATATTATAAATCATACGCTATTCAGAGTGCAAAAACACCGTTAACCATTACTCACACATGTTTCACTTAGCCCAACAATTATTCTAACAATATCCATTACTAAAAGACCCCTCCATACCAACCAAAAATAGGTAAATGAAAGCTCAAGACTAAATGGTGCTTAGTCTTATTGCTATGACAGTTAGAGAAACGTCAAACCCGCTTAAGGTCAGGTCGCAGTGCAATATGTTCGTGAGAATATTTGATATTTGCTTATTAAATTACGGTTTTTTGGTAATTTTGTGAGTTAACGAGCGAGGTTATGTTCCTTATTGCGGGGATAACAAGCTTGGAGTTATTTCTGTATGGGAAATAGTAATTTAGTTGGTATTTAGATTTAAATAGGGTTGAAAAAAATGGTTACTAAATCGGTACCAAATGTTTAGTACCTTTAGTTTTAAGTTCTAAAGAATTTGGTAGTCATCTTTTTTTTTTGTAGGTACGCGCTGTATATGTCTGCTTCATTTAGGTTTCAAAGCCTAGGTTTTTAATCCAAGGCTCTAAAAGCAACTGTAATGCAATATTTATTTACATACAATTGATTGTGATTAAAAAAGGAGTTAATTGTAAAGTCTTATTAAAAAGACTTCAACGCGTTGTACTTAGGTACGACAAAAGGTAGATATTATTAAGGTGTTCTATTTATGAACAATACCTACTCAAATTGTATGAAGGTGGGTTCGTAGTTTTAATAATACTGCTAATATTATAAATCCGAAAGTTTGTGTGTAAGTGTGCAAGTGTGTAAGTATGTTTGTTCCCCCCTCTTCACGCTTTAACGGCTGAACGGATTTGGATGAAATTTGGAATGTACATA
This sequence comes from Lomographa bimaculata, assembly GCA_948107665.1. Classification (NCBI taxonomy): domain Eukaryota; kingdom Metazoa; phylum Arthropoda; class Insecta; order Lepidoptera; family Geometridae; genus Lomographa; species Lomographa bimaculata. The sequence goes on along the minus strand of OX403604.1, from coordinate 5,076,299 downwards.
GCTTATACCTAGGATTAACACAGGACACTTTTTAACTTGATAACAGCGGGCAAAGCCGTGGAGAACGGCTTGTAATATATTATTATATGCTACAAAAACTGAACAATAAAAAAACAGAATATTTCGTGTCCCACAAAAACTACTTGTTTCATAAAATTAAACAGAAGACAACCTAATTTATTTTAAACTTAATTTAAATTACCGTTCCACAAGAGAAAATGAGCATTTAAAATTTTAAAAAGGAACACATTTTTCTTCTAAATAATTAGGGCACACGCCCTTTACAGCACTAGGACGTGACAACCCATCGCGTCACGTAGACCTAACCCAATTACAGCGTGACGTAAGCAGTACGCCCCGCGCGAAGCCTGTTCTGTATTCGCCTGTCGCAGGCCGGTTCCCCGCACACATCCACCGATCTCAATGACCGCTGGACCGAGAACCTCGGCACACGTGTTTTTACTACCTTTGCCAAAAACCATCTAAATAATTGCCGAGCGCGGGAACCGTGACAGTTCAACTTTGACACTTGACGTTTCGCGCGCGCCTTTTTTTATTTCAACTTTTTAACTCAACTTTGACAGTTGACTTTTCGCGCGTATCAGTGTTTTTTTTATTCCGTGCCAGTTACTTTTTGTGATGTGACTAAGGGTGGTTTATATAGTGAAAACTGAAAAGTGAATATTTGTGAGTCGTGACTGAATTGAAGTGACGTGACTTGTTAAATTAACGGATGTTGCACGTTAAATAAGTTTGAAGATATTTTACATTGATTTAAGGTTTGATTTTGAAGCTACTGAAATTTAATACTTTAAGTGATGTGGTAAAAACAAGGAAATCAATAGAAAATCTGGTTAAAATTTCTTTAAGTCATAAAGTAAGCAAACGATCTAAAGTTTTAGCGATTTGTTCTCAAATAACTTTAAATGACATGAATGCGCGACGCCACTTTATTTCCCACTTAAGCCACTCACCATAGAGGCCGTGCCGTAAAACCTCAAATTTCGACTAAATACCATAGAGAACAAATATCACAAATCCATAAAGCCCATCAGTGTCAAAAACCGTCGCGTACATACTCTTGCGCACATCACTAACACAAACACATGTTATTACTGGACAAACATAAAAACCTGTAATCCCTTGAGGTTAACAAAACATTAACGCAATAAATACTTTCAATAGCTTACTTAAACTTGGCTTTGTGTAAATAATATCGGGTTCACTAATAGGTGCCGATTTAACAGAAAACAATTGAACCGTTGCGTATACGCACCGAGTACAGAGAATTGTATTGGTATTTGAAATTGGAATTCGTAAAGTGGTTAAGGTAGGCCCTTTGATAACCGGAAAATTTATACTGGGATTAGGTGAAAGATTAGGTGTACAAAGTTGGTTTTGATATATATGTATGTTAGAGAAATTTTTCGCGGACTAAGTTCTTGTTGTAAGTAATGAAAGCAAATTCAAAAATAGGATTGAGGGAAAATTGAAGTTTAAACAAACCAAAATCAAAAAACGTTTGTGACAGTTTATACAAAAATATTAATATCATTCTTTAACCAATTATTTCTTAAATTGGTATTGGTACAGGTGTGGTCCATGAGAATGATCTTATGTATAACTGCACTCCCTGTACCGATTTTTTTTATATATATTTGACAGTCAATCCCTTGACAATTTTTGTGTAGGAGTGTTCAGTTTTGTATTAGACGACCTGCTACACTGCGGCAGTTTTCTAACAAGAAGTTGCGGTTTTGGGTGCGTTGTGTGATCTAAATTGTTCTGCTCCTGCGATGCAATTAAATTAAGTGCGGGGCTGTGAGTGTTAAAATGTTTGTTTTTTGTATTTATAACATTTAGTTGTAATAAAAAATAATCCTTTTGATAACAAGAAGCTTATTCAAATAGTATTAGGTTGATGTGGTAATATTGTAATGTTTTTTTTGTAAATGCTCAATCTTATAATCTAATTGGGTTACAGATTTTTTAATTTAATTCAGTTTTAAGTTAAGTTTTTTTCTACCAAGCTTACAACATAATTCACTACTTATTGCAATTTTCGACCAATATAAAATCCAGTGCAAAAACATTAAAAAATCAGTTTTATGTATTAAATTTACCTGAACTTTGACCATTCATAAAGTTTTCGTGAACAGCAAAAGTAACTTATCAAAAACCTTGAAAATTTACTAGAAATTGTAAATAACAAATATTACTTTAACAAACTTATAAAGATTTAAAAAAAAACCGTATATTCCGGAACAATTTATTTGAAATTTTCGCCCCCTTTCATTATTTCCCGTCTACTGTTTTTATATTTTTTTAAGACTTTTAAAAGTTTATTGGACGAAACAAACAAACATTTTGATCATGCGTGCTTTAGGTGGATCAGGTAGAGGGGGGAGTGCTCTTGGTTTTTTTCACCTATAAACTATTTTCTGGGCAGAATTTTTTATACATATAATGCTAAATGAACATTGTAGATGAAAGATGAACTATTTCGGATTGATAGATGGTATTCCTTTTAACGAATAAACTTGCAGTGTTATTTTCCACTTAAGAACCAGTATGTCCCAGTTTTACCATTACCAGTTTTACCAGCGACGTAAGGTAGCTATCCTATCGGTGTTCTATCGCTTACATTTTGGGGAGTGTGCACTCGAATTACATCAGTTGACTCTCTCATGCCCTTTCTATAATCGGACCACATCACGAACTGACCAACGTCATCCATTTGAGGAGTCGGATTATGGTTGATATACCTCAGATCCGCTCGAAGCGTTTTGCTTCTACATTTATCATTCGTACCTGTCATCGAGGAAGATAAAGAGGCACTTATTTTAAGTAAAATTTGTTTTTACTTAATAAAACCGCTCTACTTACTGGCAATAGTAGCCTATATATTTTCAAGATTTTATTTAGTTTCACCTTGTCTATGTCGGTCTGTAATCAAATCTTGCAAGCTAAATAAGACCCACTTCCCGATGTCCGATTGGACATACATTTGGTGTACTTATGTATCTTCGGTGACAATACAATGATATGGTACCATGGAGCTAGTCTGATGACTAAGACGGCAGATTGCTTTAGGAACTTCTGAACTAAACAAGATAAACCCATCGAGTTTGGGATCGTTTGATTCGTCTTGACAAGTTCTCTGGTTATACAACTTTTTAGTCCTTTTTTGCTTACAACTGGTAAACCAATCGGACACCGGGAAGTGGCTCTAAATTAGTTTGCAAGATTTAATTACAGACCGACAGACAACGGGACAGATGAACTAAACTTGTAGTTCTGGGTGTAATGTGTGCGTGTGATGTGAATGTTTCCGGCACCCACGATACAAGTCTTTGAACTTAGTGTGGGGCTGTGAGTGTGAATGCGTTTGTTTGTTTGTTCGCGCCGTACTGAGATCTCGCGCCAACATTTTGCCTAATAGATAAAAGCTTTTGAGGTTAATTGCTTATAACTTTTTTTCTTTAAATAAACGTTTGATTTTTGTATTTGTTGTTCAAGTACAGGATATAACGGATGTTAAATGTAAGTTTCAGCATTAAATGTGAAGCCGTTTTTGAGATAGATCCCGAGACAAAATAGGTCTAAAAACAGTGATTTTGGTGGCCTACCAAATTGTTATTTTCCAACATAGATTTTTTTAAACCGGCTTCGTACTCTACTTGCAAAGTTCTTTTTAACAATACCCCATAAGGGTAGATAATTTTTTTTCATTTCGTTATCATCATCATCATCTCAGCCACAAGAAGTCCTCTGCTGGATATAGGCCTCCCCCAAAGATCTCTAAATAAAACGGTTTTTATTTATATAATTTTAATTGCCATTTCTGGCTTAAGCCACAGTTTTACATGTTCTCTGAAAATTTGAAGTTATTAGCTCGTATGTTTTAGACGCTGGATGCCTCTGACAGACGGATGGACGGACGGACAAAGTGCTGAACCACCCAAGGCAACTTAGAGATCTCTCTTCGTTCGATCAATTATCTTATTAATGATGGCAGCAATGAAAAAAAATGTGCCGGATATGATAGACGAATAGTAAATAAGAAATTCCCAATTTAAAATAAAAGAAGTACGTAAGAACAGTTCATACGCATTCATTCATAATTTTAAATTAAACATTGAAATAAATACGACAAATTGGCTTTTGCGTGTGTTTACTTATTTTGCCGTCATTACCTTGACACTACGCAAATCCCAAACATCAATAATTTAAAATATTATAATCTTTGGTTATATTAAAACTGTGTTGCCATGAGAAAATATTTTCCCACATTGTAAACACTGACATACAATTTGTGGGTAAATGGCAATCATTGATTACAAAACTCAATCTTATATATGGTTTAATAAAATGTTCAGATGAACGTAAGAAATGTTAATGATGCAATCGTACGTACATACCACATAATAACATACACACATAGTACATAATAACATACACACATAGTACATAATAACTGTCCTTAGGCTTAGTAAGGTGCGTTCGCCTTCTAAGCAGTTTCCGATTCCCGGCGGGGGCACAAATTTTCTCCCCAAGAAAAAAAATTGTTTCTGGTTTTGATCATGATTGTGGGTGTGGTGTGAATGTTTCCAGCACCCACGACACAAGTCATCGAACTTAGTGTGAGGTTGTGAGTGTTTATGTTATGTTTGTACCTACTGGATATTAGATAAAATGTGTTTGTTTGACTCGTTTATTATTGTTTTGAACGGAAAGCTTTACAATTTGAATGTTAAAACTATCGTGAGTATTATGCGAGGCCTGAGCCGCACGTCTCCGCGTATCGCGCGTCTGACTCATCCTGAACTGATGAAGGACAACAAATTTATCCGAAACTAGTCGACTACAACGTAAATTTTCGTGTTTTAAGCCGGATATAACATTGAAACTTAAAGCTTTACAATTTAATGAATGTAAAATAGTTAAGTACCTCTTGTATTTTTGATCTTACACTATCTGTTGAACATTAAAATGTTAGCAGCAGAACAGTATGGCACTGAAAAGTAAGAGAAATAACGTTTAACAAGATTATTAAAAACATACACAATGAGCAAGCAAATCGCTAGTACTTGAAAGGAATGATCGTAGTACGTGATACAGGGTGAATTATGATTGATTTCTACACTAGCCGTACACCGCGGCTTCGGTTTTTGGCTTCGCTTGCGTTCATCAAGTAAAACAGTAGCTTATGTGTAAATCCAAATCCGATTAGCCGTTACAGGCAGCGTGAAGAGAAAACAAACATACACGCAAACTTTCGGATCACACTAATATTATAAATACAAAAGCTTTTGTGAAAACGTGCCAGTGTCTAAGTATGTTTGTTTTCTCGTCACGCTGTAATGGCTGACCGGATTTTGAGGAAATGTAGAATGTACATAGCGTATAGGCTACTTTTTACCGACTTCCCAAAAAAAGAGGAGGTACTCAAGTCGAATGTATTTTTTTTTTATGTGTGTTAACAACTTCAAACTCAAGTCAACTTCTCTCCACGTGAGCCGATTTCGAAAATGTTTTTTTAGTTTGAAAGATAATGTTTTCTTATTGGTCCTATTTAAATTTGATCAAGATCTAATAAGTAGTTCTTGAAATATCGTCAATAATGTCTATTTTGTGACGGATAATGCGTACTTTGATGATGTTCTGGTTTACCCGACTTCAAAAGTTACCTCACAACTTCTTTCGTTGTGAGCCGATTTTGATGATTCTGTTTTTATTTGAAAGCTGGTGGATCAAGGTACCGATGATAAAGCAGTGAAGTCGGTTTTTTAAGCTTTGCTTGCGTTTAATTATTAACTTGATAAATGCGGGCTAGTGCACGGCTAGTTTATAACATGAATTGTTTTTTTTTTTTTCTAGTATACCTCTTACAAAGTACCCTATTATAATTACAATTTAACCAAACTATGGCTAATCAGTAATTTAACTTTACCTTAAACTGCTACATTGCTATTACTAAGTATGTGTCCATTAACACTTTTCTTATTGTCTCTATTTAAGAGTAAGACACTTTGTTCATGTGTTCTTTTGCAGCACTCTCACTATATATTACACTGATATATATCAACTAACATTGCTCTAGTTCAAATGGTTCAGTTTTTTTTAAGTCTTTTCACTAAGTATGTTACGTCAAGGAGCTGTATTGACATTTACGATGAAGTCTATATTGGTGACAGAAGCTCACCGTATATATTTAAGGAGTTATATGATATACACAATGTTAGGTATTATCACTTTATTAGTACTTAGTGCGGTGTACGTGCGCGGGCGAGGCGAGGGAAGCGGGGGTCGCGTGTGCGTCCCAAGCGGAGGCGGCTGGCGAACTGGTTCGTTGGAAGGGGTCGCGGCGCGAGATACATCGTACGATCGCGGCAACCACTCCCCCGCTCTCCCGCGCTCATCGGTCCCCGGGTGTATGCGTGTTTGAGTGGTGGCGCGTGAGTCGCCACACCACCCACCCACGGAGAAAAGTACCCCCAAAAGGGAACAATAATAAAGTATAGGTACAATAATAAGAATAACAAAAACATTAGTTGAACAAATTTTTACAGCTTATTTCTTATGAACTAGTCCTAAGTAAAATTTTTATACATCAATCGGCGTCTTAAAATGAACGCGACGTCCTGATCGAGTAACGTATTTGGGAGTTGGTGGGTTTGGGAAAGATTGCGGAGCTGCCTGAGATGAAAGTTTAGGTGGGACTGGGGCTGGTAGTGTGGATTGGAAATGGGTTGGAGTCGATGGAAGAGGATGTGGAATTGACGTTGGTTCCCCTTCGATAAAGGCTGGCTTCACCCGATCCAGACTCACTTGAACTTCCCTGTTTCCCACAGTTATGCAGATTGTTTTGTCGTTTCTGCTAATAACCGGGTGAGGTCCAGTGTAAGGTGGCTTCAGTGATGCCCTGACGGAGTCGTCTCGAAGCAGCACATGTGTGCATGTGGACAGCTCTTTGAATACAAAAGGGCGCCGTTCTGAATGATGCGAGCCTGCGACAGGCTTCAGATCGGCCATATGGTTTCTCAGCTGTGATGTGAAATTATGAACGTCTTCTAGAGTGTCGTTGCCTGTTGGAAGAGTAACAAATTCTCCGGGGAGTCTGAGAGGCTCGCCGTACACGAGTTCCGCAGCTGAGGCCCGTAAGTCCTCTTTCAAGGATGCTCGCATGCCAAGAAGCACTAATGGAAGAGCGGTGCCCCATGTGCCTCCGTGACACATGAGTGCCGCTTTCAATTGGCGATGCAACCTCTCCACCATGCCATTGGCACATGGGTGATAGCTAGTGGTGCGTGTACGTTGTACTGAGCTATGTCTCAAGAGAGCCTTGAAGAGGGCAGACTCAAATTGGCGGCCTTGGTCACTGGTTATGACGGCAGGAACACCGAACCTGGCGATCCAGCCATTGGTGAATGTTTCGGCCACCTCTTCTGCCGTGATACCGACCATAGGCCATACTTCAGGCCATCGAGTGAACCTGTCCACAGCTGTAAGACAATATTGAAACCCTTTACTCGAAGGCATTGGGCCAATGATATCTATGTGGACGTGGCGGAAACGGTTGGTCGGTGGGGTAAAACTACCTAAGGGCGTTGAGGTATGTCTTGACACTTTGCTGCGTTGACATGGTAGGCATTCACGAGCCCATTTCCGACAATCCCTATTCATAGAGGGCCAAACAAAACGATCAGCCACCAAACGCGTGGAAGCCCGCGCGCCTGGGTGGCTGAGGTTGTGAATCTTATTAAAATAGTTACGCCGGTAAGAAGGTGTCAAAAATGGTCGTGGTTTTCCAGTTGATGTGTCGCAGATGATGGAAATGTCTGAGCCAGGAATGCAAACTTTTTCTAGTTTCAGAGAAGAGTTGGTCATGGCATTTTGGAGCTCATCGTCTGAGGCTTGTTCGTCTGCTAAAGCTGCAAAAGTCTCCTCAAAGGTGATAGCTTCTATCCTTGACATCGCGTCAGCAACCACGTTATCCTCTCCTTTCACATGTACAACATCGGTTGTGAATTGGGAGATAAAGGACAGCTGGTTGAGCTGAACAGGAGGAAGCTTTTCGCGTCGCTGGGTAAAAGCATAGATGAGTGGTTTGTGGTCCGTATAAATGGTCACATGTTGGACCTCGAGCAGGTGGCGAAAATGTTGCACACTTTCGTACACTCCGAGAAGTTCGCGATAATACGCGGGCCACTGAGCTTGTTTGTCCGTAAGCTTTTTACTGAAAAACGCCAAAGGCTGCCATTGGTTATCAATTTTCTGTTGAAGACAAGATCCCACGTGTACTGAAGAGGCGTCCGTGAATAATCCCAAGGTGGCGTCACCAACTGGGTGAGCAAGAAGTGTAGCGCAGGCCAGGCTCTCCTTGCATTTCTCGAACGCAACTTCAAGTTCAGGCGTCCAGGGCACTGGCTTAGCACCCTTTAGTTTAGAAGAAGCTAGTACATTGATGAGAGGGGCTTGCAGTTCGGCCGCGTTAGGGAGGAATCGGCGATAAAAATTGATCATCCCCAGAAACCGCCGAAGGCCTTGCACAGTTTTTGGCAAAAGGAGATTTCGCAGGGCTTCGATTCTCTCCACAGGCGGGCGTGTACCATCTTTGTTGATGCGGTATCCTAAAAAGGTCACCTCGTCAGAACCGAAAACACATTTGGATGCATTTATCATGACACCATAGTCGTCCAGGCGCTGGAACAAGGTGCGAAGGTGGTCTTTATGCTCATCTGTCGAGCGTGAAAAGACAAGCACATCATCCACATATGGATAGCAAAAATCGAGTCCCCTCACGACTTCGTCTATGAAACGTTGGAATGTTTGTCCAGCGTTTCGAAGACCAAAGGTCATGAAAGGAAACTCGTAAAGTCCGAATGGTGTTGTGATTGCTGTCTTGCAGATGTCAGCCTTGTGTACGGGCACTTGCTGGTACGCTTTTACTAAATCAATTGTACTCAGCACGGTGGCCCCTGCAATGTTGTGCGAGAAATCCGCAATGTGTCTGACGGGATACCGGTCTGGAACAGTTCTAGCGTTCAGAGCCCGGTAGTCTCCACATGGTCGCCATCCCTTTTCGCCTTTCTTGGCCATATGCAAAGGAGAGGCCCAAGGGCTGTCCGAAGGTCTCGCGGTACCACAGTTGACCATATCGTCAAATTCTTTCTTGGCCGCGACCAGCTTTTGCGGAGCGAGGCGACGTGGGCGGCAGGAAACTGGCGGGCCATCGGTTGTTACGATGTGGTGAACCGTCGCGTGTTTCACTAGCCGTGGGAAACTTGGAGGTCGCGTCAAGTTAGGGAATTCCAGGAGAAGTCTGGAATAAGGTGAGGTGCTTTCGACAGACACACATTTTATGCTGACCTGGTTAATTTGAGCTATCGATGCCGGAGTGGTTAGATTTGTATTTCCATCGATTAGGCGTTTGTGGCGTAGGTCGGGTAATAAGTTATAATAACTTAAGAAGTCCGATCCTATTATAGGCGTTTCGACGTCGGCAATTGTGAAATTCCAGTGGAAATCGCGGCGTAGGCCTAGGTTCAGATGTAGTGAAATGCTTCCATAAGTTTGGATGTTGCTACCATTTGCTGCCGATAATTGATATCCAGATGATGTTGAGGCGATACCCTTGGCTAACTTTTGTGGGTAACAGCAAAGGTCGCTGCCCGTGTCTATCAAAAACCGGCGTCCCGTAGTCTTATCTGTGGCAAATAAACGGCGGCTACTCATTACCTCAGAGCAATCAGTCGCCGCGCTTACTGATCGCTCGAATTGTTTTCCTGGTTTTTCCAGGCGCATGGAGAGGTGCATTTCACTGCCTTTTTCTTGTAGGTTTGGTGATACCAGCACAGGGTGGAGCGTGAGGATGATTTCGATGTTGATCTCGATCTGTTGTCAGTACGCGACCGTGATCGCGCTCTCGAGTCGGCACTGAGCGCTTCAACGCATTTAGTCAACTGCTCGACCCTGAGCGCCAGTTGCGTCAGCTCGGGTGACTGCGAGGCCGTGGTAACCGCATGCACAGCAGGTGTGGCTACCTCAAGTATTTTATCGGCGATGTCAGCCGCCTTCTCCAGGGGCAGATCTTCTTGCGCAGCCAGTATGGCTTGTATATTGCCTGGCAGGCGGCGCATCCACAGTTGCCGAATTATGTCGTCGCTTTTAAACTCTGTCCCGGCCAACGAGCGTAGGTGCCGCAAAAATTGCGACGGCTTTCGGTCTCCAATATCTTCTTCACCAAGAAGCCGCCGGACTCTGTCCTCGCCTGACGCTGACAAGCGTTTAATAAGTTCGGTTTTCAGATATTGATAAGAGTCCGTGACTGGGGGGCGTTCGATAATGTCCGCAACTTCGCCGGCTATTTTGGAATCCAACTTTGCCACAACGTGGCTGTACTTGGTCCGGTCCTGTTTAATGCCCGCGATTTCGAACTGTGCCTCTACTTGGCCGAACCACACAGTGGGTTTATCGGCCCAAAAAGTAGGCAATTTGACTGAAACGGCCATTGTCCGTTTATCCTGATTGTCCTGAAGCTGTTTTAACTGCTCCTGCAGCAGTCTAATCTGCTCCTCAGATGTTGCCATTATCGAAGAGGAACCGGAAGTAAAATAATAAAAAACCGGAAGTGACGATAATCTGTGACGAGGCGGAAGTCAATACAACAATTGTAGGAAATATGAGTGGAATAAATAGGAATCAGGAAATTAAATGACGGGCCCCGGACGTGGACGTATGATACACATTTACGCGTAGATGAACATAACACGGCTTATAACTAATTAATAATAATAAAATAAAAACTTAATTAGACACAAATAAAACAATACAATAATCGATATATATAGCTCTTTCGTGACAAAAAAAAAATACAATTTATGAATCTATCCTTTTTATGTAAAAAAAAAAAATTTAAATTCGACAACGAAATGACAAAATTTACCATTTCTGGTATTTTATCCGAAATCTACCTTTTTACGAGATGCTTACCGAAATCTACCTTTTTTACGTAAATTCTGTAGATCGCTATTCGTAAATTATAATCAGTAAAAATTCGAGAATTGCTTAAGAGTAATGTTCCGATATGATCACTGGTCACAAAGATAGTTGACGGAAATATGTAAATTCCTTTTCAAATTGATAGTTTAAGTAAAACAACACAACACTGCACGTTATTGTTAAATGTTTGTTTATAGGAAAGATATGCAAGTATTTTGGAGTTCGCTCACCGGAATCGTAGTATACTCCCTGGGAACGATGTACAGTTGAAAACTTCGCGGTCCGGCCCGTCCCGCACTCGGGGGCGTTGACCGCTGGCTGCTCGCGTCGCGTCGTCGTCGTGCGTCGTCGATGGCTTGACGCGTCGATTTTTGCACGTGGCTCGGCGAGTTTGCAATGTTTGCAATCCTTGGTGGTCCCGTCGGTGCTGCGTCTCACGGCGAATCGCGACACGTATCAAATCTCGAGGTGTTCGCGTGTCACGAAATGAAGACTCGTTGCGCGGTGTCGAAGTCGTCGCCGGCGGCGTCTGCGCCCGTTGTTGAAACGAACGTCGTGAACTGCACTTGCTGATATGAGCAGGGTGTGGCGCGGCACAATGGGCCAAGCAAAAAGGCCGGGCGTTGCGATGGCAATTAGATGTTACGCGCGATGTTGCTGAAGTTCGCCGCGTGGTGATGTTGGTTTTTGATGAAACCAAAATGTCCGCCGTAGGTTAGCTTTGTTAGCCTCACTTTTTGAATCACTGCACTATGCACTCCTCACGAATTGATTGTTTTTATTTTCGTAGGCACGTGTTTGTAGGGGTCACCAATAAGGAGTTATATGATATACACAATGTTAGGTATTATCACTTTATTAGTACTTAGTGCGGTGTACGTGCGCGGGCGAGGCGAGGGAAGCGGGGGTCGCGTGTGCGTCCCAAGCGGAGGCGGCTGGCGAACTGGTTCGTTGGAAGGGGTCGCGGCGCGAGATACATCGTACGATCGCGGCAACCACTCCCCCGCTCTCCCGCGCTCATCGGTCCCCGGGTGTATGCGTGTTTGAGTGGTGGCGCGTGAGTCGCCACATATTTATTCCTTTTTCAACGATCTCTATTTGTTAAGGCTTCGATGAGGCTGACATTAACTGGAAGTTTAAAAGCCTCTACATAAAATAAAGATTAAAAAAAAAATGATCTCTATGTAATAGGTCCCTATGCAGATCGAGTGAGTGATATGAGTGTGATTGTGTTATATTTATAAGTGGCTAGCTACACATTTTGCTATTGCAAATCATCAAAAAAAAAAAAAACTAAAAATGGATATATATTCCCTAAAACAAAAACCGAATTACTTACATTAAATTAAATCAAATTAAATACATGCATAGACAGATTCTCGATAATTACAGTATGTCGTGTCAATATTTCGTTAATTTTGACATCTACCCACATTTTGTCTTATTGATAGTCTCGCAATTAACACACATTGTTTTGTTTTTATTGTTAAATACATAATTACTTTCGTACTAATCGTTGAAGTAATAAGTTGTCTTGTATTTCTCTTATAAGCTAATTATATCCTTTTAGAGAAATAAATTTAATGATCCGTAATATTTTTTTTCACGCATCTGGCAACACCGAACAAACACTACGTGCGTTAGTGCGCGACAGCCCGCGCTGTAGGTATGCAAACAAGGCCCGTTAATAAAATATTTATTTGCGCATTAATTGCATTTACTTGTAAGCTTTATTATTTTTGTGATAAAATACTGGCAGCAATTATTTATTTCCTACTAATGGTGATTATGATTTTATATACCTGTCCTGTATGTCGACCCAGTAGGCACAGTGGACAGGTCTCCGCCCTCTGCGCCATGGGTCTTGGGTTCAATTCCCGGCAGGAGCACAATTTCTTCTCAAGGGATATTTGTGCTTCTGTTTCTGGGTGTAATGCGTTGTGAATGTTTCCGGCACCCACGATAAAAGTCTTTGAACTTAGTGTGAGGCTATGAGTTTGAATGCGTTTGTTTGGTATACCTTATTTATTGAGTTAGCTGGTAATAATAATATTGATAATATTTAAATAGTGGTAATTTTATTAAAATTCTTCATAGCTTTATATTTACACCCATAACAGTATTTTATTATTTAGATGCATTTAATTAGGAACTTTTATAAAGTGATAAAAAAAACGCACGTTATTGGATAGACTGATTTGTGACGTCAGTTGACACATTTCTCATGTCAATTAATGGTTTTTCCATAACGGCATCTATGATTGTGTTGTGGATGTCAGATAACGTGAATATTGCTGCGCTTAAAAATCCTATACATGATTGTATTTTAAAATATGATATGAAATGTAATTTTTGTTTAATGAATTTTTTTTAATACTTTTAATTAAGGCATTTCAAAAATAATGCCGGATTTAAGAAAGACCCAAGGATAAACAAATTTAAAGATGGAAACTTTGCTATTCCACAAAACAACGATTTCTTCGTCTTAACTATATAGTTAAAAACTACATAGTTCATAACAATATTGTTATGATTATAATTATATATAAATTGAATGATTATATATATAAATTGAAATAATAACGAATATATTGATTATTAGTATTTCATGAATTTTTAATCCTTTTTTATTTACAACTGGTAACAACTGGTTAAAGCTTGATTAAAAAATTTTATATTATTTGTAACTTCTATAAAGACTATAACGACTATAATACATAAAATAAAGATAAAAAAAAGTTTTTCTGTATTTTTTGATTTATAGAGAAGTTACAAATTATATAACATTTTTGAATCAAGCTTTTACCAGTTATAAATAAAAAAGGATTAAAAAATTCATGAAACCACAGAACTTGTCAAGACGAATCAAACGAGTCCAAACTCGATGGGTTTATCTAGCTTAGTTCAGAAGTTCCAATGGCCATCTTCCGTCTCCATCATCAGACCAGTTCCATTGTACCATATCATAGTATTGTCACCGTAGATATAATAGTTCACCAAGTTGGAGTCGGCAAGCAATTTAGCTTGCAAGATTTAATAACAGACCGACAGGGACAATGGGATTGGTGAAACTAAATAAAAGCGTGTACTAGAATTAATTGATACAGGTAGCAATGTAGAAACATCAAAACCAAATCTGAATTTGTAAATGGAATTTCCCAGCGAACATAGCATGATTTAAAATGGAACAAACCAGAAATAGTTAAAAAAACTGCTAACGAACCTCATTTAAAAATCGAACAGTATGTGCCAGTGAAATTTAAAAGTTGACAAGAGATGTGCCAGTGTCAGTGATACAGTGATTATGGAACATCCGAGCGGGTTTGGTGCGTCGCCGTGGGCCGCCATGTTGGGGCACGGCGTGGGCGTTGTGCCCCACGAGTACTCACACGCGCACGCGGCTGTGCCCATGGATCTGCACGTGCACCAACCTTTCCCGTACTACCGGTAAGTACAATTTTGATAACTTCAATCTTAACAATAGGGCAATTGACTCTCCAAGCAGTGGTGGATTCCGGATTGTCGTTTGGGAAGAGCTTGACCTAGCTGAGGTTAGATTGCTGCCGCCGCAAAAATAATTATCACGAGCCAAGATTTTTCACGGAAGAACTCAGGTGAATTTGAGCGGGGCTTGAGCCCCTTAGCTCCCCTGAATCTGTCCCTGTCTCAAAGTGTATCAAATGAAGTATTAACATCATAACGTAATATAAACGATTTCCCCACACTAAGTTCGATGACTTGTGTCGTGGGTGCCGGAAACATTCACATCACACACACAATCCCAATCAGAACTAGAAACACAAATTTTCCTTAGGGAGAAAACTTGTGTTCACGCCAGGAATCGAACCCGATACCCCTGCTTAGAAGGCGAACGCCACCCAACTAAGCCAACGTACAGTTTAAAATTATTAGATCAAGCGTTACATCTTTGGCCGCATCTTCACTTCCCATCAGGTGAAACAGGGGTCAAATGCTTCCCTATCTAGCATAAAAAGGGTTGAGGCGACGCGTGATCAAAATGCTAGTACTTATTTGGCTCGATATTTAAGCATTTCGCTTCAATGGTGCAATGCGCTTTGTACACTCTTTATTATGAATTGAAATGAAATTTATTGACTTCAGCACATTGATAATACAGTAATTCCAATGGGCCCCAAACTAGGCATCGCTTGTATCTTGGGTCTTTGTAGATAGATAGATGAACTATTTATTGGAACACCTTAATAATTATTATTTACAAAAAATTGTAGCAATAGGCGGTTTTATCGCTAAAATCTCTTCCAGACAACCTTTGGGTGGAGAGGAATTACGCAATAGAGTTAGACGTCGGTGTTTAAGAAAACAACAGTAAAAAAAATCAATAAGTAAGTCAAAAAAAAGAATGGATTACACAAGTGCCAATAGAGACTTATCAAGTAATAAAACATATATTTGTGATTTGAATTTTTCCAATTATAATAAAACATATTGTTATACAATTATGAGTTATTAACAGAAAGCTAGTTAAGTAGTGTGTAAGGTAAATCGCTGTGTGTGTAAATGGAGGTGGTACGTATGTGTTTGTGTATCTGTGTGTATGTAATAAATATAATATAGTATATAATTTAGTTATACACAAATTCTTTTAATATTTTTACCACTATATTATTTTTGATGCATGCCTACAGCCTTCGTTTTTCATCCATGAGTGGTTGACTGGTAGAAAATGCTTTTAGCGTTAAGTCCACCCTTTGTACCTTTTTTGGGCAATAAAGAGTTAAATAATATGTGTTTGCATGTGTGCGTCTGTGTGTGAAAATGAAGATGAGGTAAACTATAACTGAACATATGTTATTTAAATTGATTTGATTGAAATGTTAATTAAATTAATTGGGATAGTGATTTAATTGGTTCATACTTATTAATGCGTAATATGACTGGAAACTAGAGATGCGATGAATTGTAATATTCGGTCACTGATCGAATTCCGAATTCGGCCATCCTGTCGAATATTCGGAATACTGAAACATGCAAGTGATAAGAAAAAAGCAGTGTCGATATATCTATAAATATATTGTTATGGATTTCGAGTTTGCGCTCAAAATCATCGGAACATAATAAACAAACAAACAAACAAACGCATTCACTCTCACAGCCCCACACTAATTTCAAAGACCCGTGTCGTAGGTGACGGAAACATTCACATCACACACACATTACACCCAGAACCAGAAGCACAAATATCCCTTGGGAAGGAATTGGTGCTCCTGGAATCAGACCCAGGACCCACGGCGCAGAGGGCGGAGACCTGTACACTGCGCCAACTGGGTCGTCAACACAAAATTCCGCCTCGCTAAAAACTTAGTAAGATAAAAAAAAATTGAGTGTAGTAATTAGACACACGATAGAAGTGAAACTTTTGTATAATAGGGAAATATTTTAATCATGGATCACAGTGTTTACTCCCACCACTTTTCGTCACACAAAAAGGTTGCGGATCAGAATTTTAAAGGCCTCCCATAAAAAGTTTCTGTAAAAAAAAATATAACCATGGAGCTAGCAAATACTTGCTATATATATAAATGTAGCTCCATTACAACATGATGTTAATCGATGTTTAACTCTTCCGCGACGCCGCTGCCGACTGATTGGCCGCACGATAATTAAAGCCCAATTAACAATTTTAACACCATCCAATCAACATAACGAATTATCGTATACATAAGGACTATTTTCGCTTGAAGTTTTATAGTAGGTTTTCATCGGCTATTAGAAAAGTGCGTGTTAATTTCAGTTACGAGGGTTCCGTATTTATCAATAGGTACTACAGAGAAAATTTGTTTCATGCATGATGTAGAGTAATTATTTTTAAAAGGTGGTTATAGAGAACCAATATGTTCATTTTTAACCAAGCTTGCCTAAGAGATACCTATTCACCCTAGACTTGAAGACACCCAAATTATACTGTTCGGGGTACAAAGACGCGGACAGTGAGCTCCACTCCTTCGTTGTACGGATGATAAATGTAGAAGCAAAACGCTTAGAGCGGATATGAGGTATGTCAACCATAAATGTATGACTGAAGTCAGTTCGTCTTCTGGAATGGGGAAATCAACTGGTGAAATTCGAGTGCATACTCTCCGAAACGTTAGCGATAGTATTTAAATATCTCACAGCCCACACTAAGTTCGATGACTTGTGTCGTGGTTGCCGGAAACACTCACATCACACTTACAATCATACCCAGAACCAGAAACAGAAATTTTCTTTGGAGAGAAAGCTTGTGTTTCAATTCAGCAGTTACAGCGTGAAAAGAAAACAAATATAGGTACTTAAACACTTAAACTTTTGGATTTATAATATAAGTGTACACTGGGTATAGTGTGATTATATAAATACTCAACAAAAAACATTTAAAATAATCCATGCTCACAACTTCCTTATAAACAATTTAAATAAAAGCTTAATGTGATGTCCGACAGCATCTTAACATTGCAGAGCCTCCAAATATTCCATAGAGTTCAAATTACAACGTCACTTTATTCCCAGCCACCTAAATACAATTAAATAAGGTCGATATTAGGTTGTCATTCTGACAATTGTTTCAATTGAAGACCTATAAAGATACGTTGATATTGTAAAACCATCGAGCTATAAAGCAACGTACACACGGTGTGCATTATGGTACAACATATTCCACAAAAAATAACGTTTCATCGCTTGGCATCCCGCCCTAATAACCGCCCATATATGCCGTATCTACTTTTTAAGGTTCCCTGCCAAAAGTTGACAAGTGAACACTTGTAACTTATAATTTGCCCGTTGGGTTAGTTGGGTGCGTTCGCCTTCTAAGCAGCGGGTATCGGGTTCGATTCCCGATCGGAACACAAGTTTTCCCCAAAGGATTTGTGTTTTTGGGTGTGATTGTGTTTGTGATGTGAATGTTTTTGATACCCTCGACACAAGTCATTGAACTGAGTGTGGGGCTGTGAGTGTGATATGCAAGTTGCCTTTGGACTCGCCAAAGTAACTTTTCACCGAGTACAGAGTTTTGGTAGGTATCGTTGTGTATAGGTAAATAGCTAAAAGGGAAATTATGAAAGACTAGCAGTGCCACGCGATTTTGCCCATGTTTAATGAATAAAAATCCTATAACATGGTGTAGACTATCTATATGTATATGTACCAAATTTCATCAAAATCGGTCAAGCCATTCTGATATATCTCATTTCATACATTATTAGAAAAAAACATAAACGCTTTCACACTCACAACCCCACACTAAGTTCGATGACTAGTGTCGTGGTGCCGGAAACATTCACATCACACATATAATCACCACCAACCAGAAACACAAATTTTCCTTGGGGAGAAAACTTGTACTCCCGCCGAAATCGAACCCGATACCCCGGCTTATTCACACATCATAGTGTGACGTAATCATCAGTCCGCATGTTTAAAAATAACACGGTTTTTCGTAAAGATACACGATAGACGCGAAACTTTTGTATTATAAGGAAACATTTTAATTATTCATCACAGTGTTTTCCCCCACCACTTTTCATCACCCAAAAAGGTTGCGGATCAGAATTTCAAAGCCCTTCCAAAAGTAGTTTCACTTCAAAACCAACCAGCATCTAAGTTATTGATAACAATATACACAGCCTAACACTTCCGGTTACGCACAAAAACTCTCAATAGATGCGTCAGAATAAAAATCCCACGACACAAAAAAAATACACATCCGATTCCATCACTACACTACGAAGAAATCGATATAAACATCGATTCGCAATCGAATCACTGTCATTGCTTGTCGCTGGACCACTAAATGTCCTTTTGCACTATAATCTCACAACACAAGCCAAAATTACATCCAAGATGGCTGCCAACCTTGTCATTTGGCGGCAAATGATCAGTTTTTTTAGTTTTTTTTTCAATGGTCACTGTTGCAGATTGGCTTCGTAATTATATAGATAGGTTTCCGATAACTTTGTTTGTTGTTTTGTCGGTTTTTAGATTGCGATGATCCGGATCTGAGTCAATTGTGACCAATAGTGATTTTTTTATGGGTCAAAAATTAAGAGTGTGGTGAAATTTTAAGTATTTTGTTGGTTTAGAAGATGTAATCAAAAGGCGAATAATTGTAAAAATATGTATTAGAGCAGATTTTGAATCTTAATGTGAGAAATAAATAAAAAAATACACCGATACCTAAGTTGGTAGGTACCTATTTTAGGTAGCTGATAAAGATAATTTTATTTGTAAAAACATGCGGTAAAGTACACATTTAAAGATGAAAAAATATGCATGCAGGTTGGTAACAATTAGACTGTGATGATACATGTCATTGCCTAAAAAGGTGAACCAATTTAGTTTTGCCTAAACTGGCATTGACAAATATATAGGTATATTTCCGTTATAGGATGGGATTAAAAAAAAGAAATGCGTGTCAAAAATGTAAATAGTACTTAATAAGATGATAACAATAATATCGAATAATACTGATATTATTTTGATATAATATATATTTTTTTATGCAGAATAGGCAAGCATTTGACCACTATCTCACCTGATAGAAAGTGATGATAATAGTAATAATAGCAGTACAGTATTTTTTTGTTCTTACAGTTACATATAGTTAGATAAAATCAAAATCGTTTATTCACATGGGCCCCAAAGAGGCACTCATGAAAGTTAATGAATCTATTGCCAGATTCGCAAAATTACAGCCATCTCGAGAAGAACCTGGCAAGAAACTCAGAGGCGCATTTTTTTTTTTACTATATTAGTCAAAACAAAACTAAATAAAATTGATGTCATAAAGAATCAGTCAAAAAATCATTGTTATGATACATAATGACATTTAACTGTCAATAAACCTCTTAATTCCTTTTTAAATAGACCTACGGGTAAATCTTTTAAACTGTTAGGAATCTTGTTGTATATGACATGGTGATGAATAGATGTTTTTTTTTTAAATTTCGATTTTCGGCGCAGTGGGCGAGTCTTTGCTTTCTGCGCCGTTGGCCTTGGGCTCGATTCCCGACAGATGCACAATATTTCATCCCAAGGTATATTTGTGCTTCCGGTTCTGCTGATTGTGTCTGTTATGTATAGGTTTCCGGCAACAACGATACAAATGTTTGTATTTAGTGTGGGGCTGTGAGTGTGAATGCGTTTCGTAAAAATACTTACTTGTTGATAACATTAGGTAAAAGTCACAGACGCCGACCGTGATCGATTAAATTCTTTGGATCGTCTAAAACTTTCCCACTGCGCTGAGCTTTCCCAACAAGAAAAAAATACAAAACAAATTATTCTACATTCCGAATTCGAATTTCAAAAAATGTTCTTATCCCTGACATCTATATTTGGCGTGTTGCATTTAGGACCGCTTCATTAGAGCTTGGTGTCGATTGCTCCCATCGCTCGTCCGGGTTTCTTGATCCTCTTTTACAATCAATAATTAATGATGAACGACTGAATAATCTCGACTACAGACGGACAAATACATTTTAACTCAGGTATTTGAGTGTTAATGTGGATTTTAACAAGTCTAAACGATATTGTCCAAATTCGTAATTTATATTTTTTACTCCTTTGTTGGGATATATATTTGTATTCGTTGAATAAGTCAAAAAGCTAATTATTTGTTGGAATTTGAAGTCAGTTGAAAATATCAGATAATTGATCGTGATTTGAGAAATGTTGTAATTAATGGGTACTATTTGCCGTAGTAGGTATTTATTAGGTAATTTTACTTAAAAACTAACTATTATATATTATGTTCTAATCTATGTACAGTACCTATATATATTTTGGGCGTTAAACCTTTATCATTACAAGCACCTCTATATAACACTGTAAAAAAAAAACTATGTCAGCCTGGATGTATTTCAAAAAGTACTAAACATATTTCGATAAAGCTTTATCCCCGAAAATCCAGATCTAGAATGCAAAATAAAAGACAGGCAGTAAGGCACCGGATTGGAACCCATATCGGGAGGCAAATCTGATGGTTAGGAGAAAATAAATCATATCCATTGAAAGACAGTAATTTCAGACATATTTACCATCCTCGACCACATCATCACTTACCATCAAGTGAGATCGTGGTCAATGCTATCCAATCAGAGATAAAAAAAACAGTCACTAGCTGCAGAATAAAACTCAATTATCAAATGATTTAAACTTGTTACGTTCATAAAAAGCGCTTAGTACTTTTTGCGTATCTCTACTGACCAGGAAAAGCAAATAAAAATAAAGAGCCATATATATAAGTTTTTTACAATCGAATCGGTCAATATCAAACTACACCGACCCGACAAATACGGCTCCGCTCTACAATATGTTGTTACTAATCGCCCTAACCAAGCTGTTGCATTATGCATTTAATATCATGAAATCGTAAAACATTTTTTCCCGCTCTTTCCTCCGTCCGATAATTTCTCCGAGTCCAACAGACAAGCTCCGACGTACCGTAAATGGGCTTCAAAAGAGTCGCAAACGTCATAAATCGGCTGTCGATTAAAAAACTGCACTATCTACAATTGCCCCTTTAATTCCTCCTACCGTGCATTGATCGTAAATACGTCACAATTAGTCAGGCAAAGACTTGCTTTATTTACAGTAAAAAGTCCTCAACTCAAACGTTATGGAGCGACTTTATTTCCAAATGAGGTTTTATTCGTGTAGATAAAAGTCACAAGTGGAACGTACCTGATAACGATTTGTTTTTTTCTTGGCGCAATTTGCCGATGGAGTTGATTACATTCTGACGGATTATTTGTGGGAAAATTGCGTAATTTGTGGCAAAAACTAATCGAAGAGCCGTAATTAATTTATTACTATTTTGTTTGGTTCGTACAGGATATGGGTGAATGTAAGTCATTTGAGCGGGAAATTCGTTGCATAGCGTTGGTAGCACGTGCGCTGGTTTCTTGGAAATATTGTTCGTACAACGTTATTTATGATTTCTTTAGAAAATTAAATTGCTCAGACATTCTTTGTTACAGTTGCTGTAATTAGTCTGCGGCTATAAGCTACGTCTGCGCTAAACAAGCTTAACAGAATAGTCTTTGCAGAGTAGCATAAGGAAATCAAGGTCTTGTAAGAGTCCACCATGGTTTTGGACATAGTATTATACTATGTCCAAACACTTTTTTTATAAATTGATTAATTATCTGATCTGTTGATTAAAATTCGGACTGATTGAAATTCCTTCAGATATACTTCTGAAATATTATAGCAGTGTGCAAATAAAAATAAATCTACACATTTTTAGGGTACTGTACCTCAAAAGGAAAAAAATATCCCTTTAGGATCACTTCGTTATCTTTAATATTAATCTAATTATGATCTATGTGAGATAAATGTAAGTGTATTAATACGTTTTGTCTCAATAAACAAATTTAATTTAATTTAATTTAATCCGTCCGTCTGTCTGTCAATACCCTTTTTATTAGGAACGATTGGAGGTATCAAGTTGAAATACCAAGTGTTCAAGTCCATTGCCACCGGTGGGCTTGATCACTTGAGTTACCTATAAGCTCGATGCCTTCTACTCTTAGGTAACTTACGTACCATTATGTTATATATATAGTTTTAGTTTTAGGAAATAAATATATACCGCAGATAGCAGCATTAATAGCCACAATTGAAGTTAATGTCAAATAGTAGCTTTTAAACCTGCGTATTACCATGGTTCCGTCCATTATACGGCAAAACTATCAAATTTTACCAACCACTGTAATAATAACATAGGTAAAGAGTTTCTTCGTTCTACTACTGGTATAATAAGACCTAATGTCACTTCAATTAAACTACAAAGAGCTTCAAAGTCTGCTTTTGGCTCCTAAAAACAAATATCAGTCACGCGAGCCCCGAGCCTAGCCGCACGCCTTCGCGTATCGCGCGTTCAGACGCGAGTGACCTGATGAAGGACAACTAATTAGTCCGAAACTAGTTGACAACAAAGTATATTTTTACGTGTTTTTTTGTTGTTTTTTTATGTACGAAAGAGAACAGTAGTTTTTTCTCTTTGGAATTAAAGAAGAGTGTATCAATGATATAAGGTTTATAGTTCTTTTTTAAACCATAAAATATATCATTGAAACACTCTTCTTTAATTCTAAAAAGAAAAAACTACTTTTAAAGGGTAATGGTAGAGTATCTTTCAAACTTTTTTGAGACTGGCAATAAAGTAAAAGCTCCTTGACATATAAATTGAATAGAATCTTCAAGTTCTTTATTTGAAAATAAAAAAGATCTCTAGGAGCGTTATCTAGCTGTTCCCAGATTTATTACTGCGGGAATCGAACCCTTTGATGGAGTTATCACTCTATTGTGCGTTATTTACTGAGCCATTGGCATCGAATACTCTCGACAATCGCATCTAGTAACTTTTTGTACCCTGTAGCAATACGACATTTGATTTTTTCTTGGGTTGCGCCTGAAAATAACTGTATTTTTATTGTGATAAAGTTCTTAAAGTAATTTGAGTTCAAGCAATCCTTACATGAATGACAATTTTCAACTTTGTCTTCTTTAAACTTTTATTGTAATTTGGTGTGTTGACAGTTTTATTGATATATTATAAATGTATGAAATGCATGTCAGGGTAAGATGAGTTGAGTTTATTATCAAATAAACATATATTATAGCAAAATACTTACATACAGTTTGATGTGATGAATTTGTGGAATTTGTATGATCCAATACATTTATTGTATATATTTTTCTACTTCTTGAAATATGGTAAAGCCGTGAGGCGAAAAATACCTTTGTATTTATTATTATTTATTTTTCAATATACATTTGACATATGACATCGTTTGACTTCTATCTCACCTGACGAAAAGTGAAAATGTGGTCGCCAATGGGACACGTATGTATTTTTTACCAAGACTTGACTTGCATGTAGCATTCATGTACCCATGTTTACTATTGATACATGATTTTTTTTTTAATTAAACTTCATCCACATAAAAAACGTAAAAAAAATTAACATTCACAACCCCACACTAAATTTGAAAACTTGTATCGTCCAGAAAAAATCATATAAAAGACACGGAGCCAAATACAAAAATGGTTCAATCATCGGAAATCGAACCAGATACCCGCTGCTTACAAGTCCTACGCACAACCAAATACGCCAACAGGCATATGTTACACGTAATTATATCAAGGTAATTAGCTACGTCCCATAATTTCCCAGTAATTAGCAGTCTAACAAGGAAGCCTAGACTAGGAAATGAGACTCATTCGTAGCAGACCACAATGTCACCACCCTGTATTTTCTAACCACTAACCATCCGTGGTTAGAACGGGCTCTGATTGTAGAGGAATTATATTCGAGATTATACTAGGATTCAACTAAGAAATACTAATACTATACGAAACGGTAGCTGATGAAATATGGTTACAAATGACGTAATTTTTCAAACAAGGTGAGTAATAATTAAACGCAAGCAAAGCTTAAAAAAACCGACTTCACCGCTTTATCATCGGAACCTTGATCAGATTTAATGTATAAACACGCATTATTGACTATAACTCTACAACTAGAGATCAGACCTTGATCAAATTTCAATGGGACCACATGAAAAGCACCGCTTTCAAATAAAAAAATAATCATCAAAATCGGCTCACAACGAAAGAAGTTATGAGTAACTTTTGAAGTCGGGTAAACGAGAACAAAGTACGCATTACTCGTCACAAAATAGGCATTATTGACGATATTTAAAGAACTACTGATCATATCTTGATCAAATTTGAATGGGACCAATTACTTTCAAACTAAAAAAAATACGAAATTGGCTCACGTGGAGAGAAGTTCTGAGGTAGTAACATACATAAAAAAAATAAATAAAAAAAATACATTCGACTTGAGTACCTTTTTTGGGAAGTCGGTAAAAAATCAAACCTTAACAAACCAACGAAGAAAGTAGACGTTTTATATTAAAGAACCTACTCTTGATTTGTTTAAGCAAATATAAATAATGCACAAAAATAAAATAATGTGAGCTTTCTAGCTCAATTATAAGTTCACCGTCGAAACGTAACCATTATCATCAAAATAATCGTAGAGTTTAATTGCCCCATACAAATTAATGTTCACGTTGTCTGCAAACCGATTGCCATTGAATCGAATCCGATTGGTCGATACCATTGTATGGGCCTCTAATATCGAGGGTTAGACGCTATATTCTGGACCTAATAACTTTATACATATTTCTTTTAACTACATACATAGAGCAATTCCTGTGAAGCGATATTTTTTATTTCTAAATGTACAACTTTATTCCTTACTAGCAATAGCTAATATGGGGAATACCCCACGTTGATCAAAGTAGCCTAAGTGTAAATCCTAGGTATAAGCTATATACAAAATGGTAAATTTAGAAGGGAAAAATATCTCTTCGCAGGAATTACTATTGCTTTAACCACTGAGCTACTCAAACCCTGGCTCAAGCAACGAAATTATCCTTGCCATATTATTAACGTTATTAACGTTTGAAACTATTACGGTCAATAAATGTAGCACTGCAGTTTGCTACACGATAGGTTGATAACGTCCACGCAAATCAATAGATTTTTTTCACCGACTTCAAAAAGAGGAGGTTATCAACTCGACTGTATATACACACACATATATATATATATATTAGAATTTTTTAAACTTTCGCGAACTTCAATCATGTTTATGTGAGAAAACCGGGTCTTTTCGCGCTTTTATTTTCAAAATAGCATTATTTTGACTAACCTCGACGTTTCGGCAGGGTTGCACCGGCCGTGGTCACGAGATACTAATAAAACCGGGTCTTTTCGCGCTTTTATTTTCAAAATAGCATTATTTTGACTAACCTCGACGTTTCGGCAGGGTTGCACCGGCCGTGGTCACGAGAGAATAATGCTATTTTGAAAATAAAAGCGCGAAAAGACCCGGTTTTCTCATATATATATTTTTTCTATGTATGTTACCTTATAACTTCTTTCCAGGTGAACCGATTTTGATGATTCTTTTTTTGTTTGAAAGCGGGTGCTCCCGATGTGTTCTCATTCTCAATAATGCGTATTTAAATGGTTCCGATGATAAAGTTGGAAGAGCATGGTCAATAATAAGCTAGCTGATCTCCGCGGCTTCGCCTGCATAGCCGTGTGTAATTCGCGCGTTAAAATGTAGCAGCATTTACATACAAACCTTGCCCTAACAATTACAAACACAACAAAAAAAAAAGCAGCCAAATCTGTCGAGCTGTTTTTGTGATTTTGCGAGACTAATGTAGAACAATTGATTAGATAGGCAAACATGTACTATCTCACTATATCACCTGATATTAAGTGACGATGCGGTCGACGTATTTGCCCCCTATTACCTATTTCTTTTGCAATTGGTTTCAGAGGTGATCAGAGGTTATATTCTTTAAATATTTAGTATATAATAGTAACAAAAAAAAAACAAGTACAAACTCTATTTTTTTTATTTTATCTCTATCTCCTTAAAACCCTGCACTTCACCCAAAGCGGTGCTATCACGCCATAATGAGAACGAGCTAATAAAGCCGGCGACAGACGCTAGTAGGGGGCGACGAGCACCTTTTAATTCTTTCACTCCATTTGCCCCGGCTGGTCTTGGGAGAACAGGGAATTGCGTGGAGACGACTTCAATCGCAGTATTATTGTATTTTTAAATAAAATTGGTTGTCTGTAAAGTCAGTTTACGGACAATAGTTTTACGTGATAACGTTATAAGACGAATGCTTAGTCCGACCGTGCCTCTCTATCGCATCCGCGCTCTAGCTTGCAGGCTCAGGCGGAACGTGTCACTTTTTCGTGCGTTCAGCCGGTGTTCATTGATTTATAAGACGTTATCACGCCAATAATTACATTTGTATAATTTTATCGGATATTAATATTGTGTAGGTCTTAATTTTATTTATGTATAACTAGCTGCACCCCGCAGTTTTACCCACGCAAGTCCCGGACTCGCGGAAATCCCGAGATAAATAATATACTATGTATTAAACCATGGCGTCAGCTATCTTCATGCAGTTTCATCAAAATTGGTCCAGCCATTTGAGCGTGCAAACGTAACAAATATACAAACTCACTACTTTTGCCTCTATAATATTGTATTGTACAAAATGTACGGTTCTGTTATAAATTAAATACGAAAATAATTTAGAAACGCAAGAACGCAAGCGGTGAAATCATGAAAATCTCGGCATCAATGCATATTTGAGCCGTTTGGTGATGATACGCTGGACCTGTGGAGACCGGGACCTCATTCCTAGGAGAACCTGGTTGAGATTTCGCATTATCAAAATGCAGAGGTATTTCAGCGTGTCACCTGAATGAGAAGCACGGTATTTCACTGTAGTTCTCCTATAAGGTTGGCTTGAGGTAAGCTTTTTTTCTTTATTGATGTATATGGCTTAGAAAATATAGACAATGTTGGCCCGTAGCGTAGTTATTTAATGAAAACTGTATTATTGTCAGCAATGTTATTGTACTTGCTTCATCGCACTATGAAGTAGTATATCCACAAAATGTGATTGAAATGAATATTTTCGTTTAAAAATCTTTAGCTTTTACGTAGGAAGCCCGGGAAGCGGGATATTCCTTATCTAGTACTTAAACCTTGGGCAGATTATTATTTCCAGTTTTGACTCAACTAGCTTACTATGACCAATAAGTCTTTTGGCTCACCGGTCAATAGGCTCAAGAGCTTCTAGCTGGTACTTAGTGGATCCATCCCAAAGATGGAGTACTAGATCCATCCTAAAGATGGCCGTAGTACTCCATACACGATCAGGCTAGGTTACTATATAATGTTAATTTCTATCTGATCAAGGTTGCCGAAGAAAGAAGTCGGTTTTTTTACGATTTGCTAGCGTAGAAATTATTTAGTTTCTCTTTATAATGTAACTACTCAATCCCACTCCTGTTCCCAAACATTTCCCTAATTTAGTCGCGAGTCCGGTCCCCGTTCGCACTCGATCGCACGCATCCCTGTAGCACATTTCTTTTATTCGCACTCGCGCCCCAAGGAATGTCTGTAGCCGGCCTTACGCAGCAATTATGACTGGATAATTTATTTTTTAAATAAGCGAGCTTCGGGGGGTGTTTTTATTTGGAAAATAAATTAGTTTTTAGTACATTTTCAGGAGGTAAAAATTTTAAGAATGTAAGCATGTTTTGAACTGCCCGTTTGGCTTGGGCGAGCGTTCGCCTTCTAAGCAGGGGTATCGGGTTCGATTCCTAGCGGGAACACAAATTTTCTAGTCTCGCAACAAAGCCACAAACCAGCCATGAGTGAAATCGTTACATTCTAAATATGTTTAATACTAACGAATCTTTCGATCATGCATATAATATCCGTTATATGTAAGTTAGTCTATTTTTATCTTTCCATTGGCATCCTTTTAATCTTCTTACATACTATCTGTTCATGTCTTAAATAGGATCTATTAACTACCTATACTGTAATATTTTTTATTTTCATCATACTTTTTTTAAAATTTCGATTTATTTATTCTGATTTTCACTTGTTTATAACCGATTTCGCTTAGAAAACATCTTTATTTACGAGAAAAAACATTTCTATTTTTAGCATTAATATCGATTTATATTAGATGTCGATGAATTGTACTAATCAATTTAATATTTTGGGGAGCTTCGGGTAAAATAGCGTAGCAATGAAAAGTTAGTACATTAGTTATTATATACTACAAACAAGTTCCTTTTCAGGTTTATCACTCTACAAAATAATAAATGTAAGTTCTAGTATTTTGGCTAAAATTTTGTGAATCTGGGAGTAGAGTATTAACTTTCATGAGTGCCTCTTTGCGGCCCATGTGAATTAACAATTTTGAGTAGAGTTTATACCACTTAGGGCAAGACTTGACCATGACAGATGTCTAGCACGTGCTTTATGTACTAATAAACCTGCAATACCTAAACGCACTTACTTAGATAGCAATTTACAGAAAAAGAATGTACTTTGAGACTGTCCATTATATTGTAGGTACTGGCCGTGTGTTAATTAATCCTATGTATTAGCTATATACATTCCAAATTTCATCCAAACCATTCAGCCGTTAAAAACAAACAAACTCACACACAAATCAGAGAAGACGACCCAATTGGCGCAGTGGACAGTTCTCCGCCTTCTGCGCCGTGGGTCCTGGGTTCAATACCCGGCAGGAGCACAAATTCCTTTCCAAGGGATATTTGTGTATTTGTGTGTGATGTAAATGTTTCCGGCACCTACCGCATCTTTGAACTTAGTGTCAAGCTGTGAGAGTGAATGCGTTTAAAAAGAAACACATTTACACACAAACTTTCGAATTTATAATATAAGTGTAATTGTAGTGTATTAGTCAATTCGTTTGCATCCTCTTAGAGTACAATAAAGAGCATTGTCCTGTGTTTTTTTTTTTAAAACAAATAACTTCCTCGTACTCCGTGCTGTAGTTCCCAGCATTTAATAAACATTAAAATTGATGTCGGCCATTACTGGAACAAGGCGCAAGCGACAAAAGTCACACTTTATTCGAGCCTATTTGTTTAACACGCCGATCCTTGTTTTATACGATAAATTGCTATTTGGTACCTACAGTCGGTAGGGTTGTCGACTACAATAACCCGGAAATTATTAAAGGATATATAATAATTGCTCTGAGCTAAAAACGCTTCTATTTTTCGAAATGGCTGAAATATGATTATATACTTTTACAACTTTTACAACCCCCATCTCACCATTTTGAATAATTTCCAAAAATTTTATAGATTATTTCTTTTAATTCAAGATAGGCGAACATTTGAATACTATCTCACCTGATGGTAATCTAAATATTTATTTCAAAGGTGACTGACTGACTGACATAGTGATCTATCAACGCACAGCCCAAACCACTGGACGGATCGGGCTGAAATTTGGCATGCAGGTAGATATTATGACGTAAGCATCCGCTAAGAAAGGATTTTGATTTATTCTACCACCAAGGGGATAAAATAGGGGATGAAAGTTTGTTGTACTTCTTACGCGAGCGAAGCCGCGGGCAAAAGCTAGTTTCATATAATTATCGAAACTGCTCACAACATTTGCGGCTTGTAGAGGAGAACAGCCGGATATACAAAAGCATTTTTTTCCAAGCTGAAACAGACGCTTTGCTCGCGATTTTCGCTCGGTCAATTATAGAGATACATTATTGCATAATAGCATTAAGTAAATAGTTACTTTTTACTACTGGCCTATGTTTTTACAAGATTTATAAATAACTCATGAACAAAACGGAGTTTTTGAGTAAATCACACATAACCAAAAAAAAAAAGAAAAAACAGAAAAATTATTTGTCAAATTGACAACATCCTTTTATTTGTAGAAACCAAATAATCATATAAAATAGCTAGAGTACGCTTCTTATTCAAGTCTATTGTAAAGAGTTCATAATTATATTTTCCCCATAAATTTATTTTTAATTATGATAAAATTGTAATTTACTTATTTTCATATTATGTATAATTTTGTTTTATCTAACTTTTTTATTTATAACTCAAATAAACCTGTAATTTTTTGTGATTAATGTATGGATTTTATCTGAAATAAATTAATTACAATTTACCTGTGTGGCAACCCTAAGCCTGCGCCCGAGTCCTAGGTATGATGAAGGACCAATACTTGGAGGGATATGTTCGACGGTAGGGGTCTCAATGAGAGGTACATTATTCAAAGCGTAGGAATAATTCTTAAAATATGATTTCTTATTACGTACGAAGAAATAATGGTTGTGACAAAATTAAATAAGGATTTAATTTGAAACGAAGTATGCTAAGAGGATAATGACAATAAACATGCGAAGCCAATTTTTCTTCTAATAAAAAAGTTAAATTGTGACTCTGATTGGTTAATAATTAAACGCAAAAAAAGCTTAAAAAAACCGACTTCCCCGCTTTATCTTCGGAACTTTGATCAGATTAAATGTATTAAACACGCATTATTGACGATAACTCTAAAACTTCTGATCAGATCTTGATCAAATTTAAATGGGACCAATGGGAAAGCAATATAATTCAAATAAAAAAAAGACGTGGAAAGAAGTAATGAGGTTACATAATAAACAGAAAAAAGATATACAGTCGAATTAAGTACCTCCTCCTTTTCTGTGAAGTCGGTAAAAAAATAAGTATTGCCGCGAAACGGAAAAAATGGCGTTGTTGAATTTGTATTGTTTTCAAAAACTTGTGTGATTTTTGTAGTGTTCATGTGTAAAAATGGTGGAAATCCTAGGTAAATCAAACAAAGATGAAAAACGTGATTTTTGTTTTGGCTCAAATACTCCTACACAGTGACGGATCCAGGACTGTCGTTTTGGAGGGGCTTGGCGCCCACTGAGAGTAGGTTTTGACATAATTCAAGTGCTCAAGCCCACTAGCTTTCCCATCATGCTGGAATTCCCATTATAAATGAATACAAAGTTTATAAAGATCTACAAACTGTTTTGTTAATTCATCTTATTTGATAGGGCACCATGCACTGGAGTCAATGTCTAGTTTGTTATGTATTAAAAAGTATAAACTCGATCTAAATTTAACTTTAAAATTCGAACAAAACTACTAAGTTTTTACTTACATTAAAGATGGCTTAGACAAATCAAATATAATATAAGTAATACACAGTCATTAATTAAAAACATAAACAAATAAAAGATAAATTACTTTCGCCGGCTGCAACAGCCACCATTCACAATTTAAAATGACTCCAAAAACAAAACGGATGGTTGATTCATTGACGCCATTTTTCTTATAGCTCCCTTACGGCTCACAACTTTATTTTGCCGCCAAAAAAGTTAAATAGAACCTTATTTCGTTGGTATAAACGAGGTGATAGTGAATTACGAAACTTTGAGGTTGGTTTTTGCATAAGTGCGACGTTTAAGTGTGAAATATGACTTAATAATGTAAGGAATCAAATAAAACAACCAAATAACGGCAAATTTGTCTTGGCGTACTCTTGTCGCAAAAGTGATTATTTTAAGTTAAAATAATAATAAGTTTTGCGGCGTTTTTGAACTGCTCGTTGGCTTAGTTGGGTGGCGTTCGCCTTCTAAGCAGTGGTATCGAGTTCGATACCCGACAGGAACACAACTTTTTCTTCCTTGGATATGATTATGTGTGTGATGTGAATGTTTCCTGCACCCACGACAAAAGTCATCTAACTTAGTGTGGGGCTGTGAGTGTGATAGCCTTTATGTTATTTTGCGATAAATTGTTTAACTCTTCTTTATTGTAACTTTGCGATTAGTTTTTGGTTATATAACATACTACTTCGCTCGCTATTATCATGTCAAAAATTAGGTTTTGTATTAATCCTAGATATAAGTTATGTACGTTACAAATTTCATCCGAATCCATTAAGTCGTTAAAGCGTGAAGAGGGAACAAACATACTTACATAGTTACACACTTGCACAATCCTACCACTTCAGTTCCGGCACCCACGACACAAGTCATTAAACTTATTGTGGGGCTATGAGTGTGAAAGCGTTTATTATTTATGTTTATATTTAAATATATAAATTTTGTACCGTTTTTTTAGCCACATAGAATGTGAGTAAAAAATATATATGTAAGTTTTTAGTAGGTTAAAAAAATACATTTTGTTACTGTGTATTAGATAATTATTAACTATTATTAAACATTTATCATTATTATGAATCTTCTTAAAAATATTTTTCGAATCAAAACCATTATCTAATCAAACCGTGTATCAGATCCGTTATCAGAGAATAAAGCTAGTCCCTGTACTCTTAATTAGTAACAATCTCAACTTTATGCGCCCAGATTGCTATGGAAATCGGCCCTTTCGCGCCAACGACGCCGCGCTAAGTGGCGTTTTGGTTCTGCTGTTCAAGATTAGATTATTGCTTTTTAATTTAAATTGCGTTTTGTTTACTTTGTTGTTTATGGCCAGTATTTATTGCCGGTTGGATTTCATTTTTTTCGATTTGTTAGTGATGTTCGATTTTGATATCGATATGAAGACAACGCGTGGGTATCGTGCGCTGGCTAGGTGCTTATATACGAAATATAGAAAAATATTATGGTAATTTTTTTATTGTTTTATATCACAACGATAATTTATATTATACATGCGAAAGTGTGTGTATTGGTTTACCTTTCCTTCACGTAGCAAGCAACATAACTATAGATATTAAAATGTGATTTTTTGCACTTATATAGTTATGGGCAGTGAATTAATGGGCTGGAGAGTGATATGTTTCGCCACCTTTTTACCTTCATACGTGGACGAAAACGCGGGTCAACAACTTGTTATGTTATACAAAGTAAACGACAAATTGTATAAATTCCCGAATTACACAATTTTTTTTCGGCCGCATCGTCACTTTCCATCAGGTGATATAGTAGTCAAATGCTTGCCTATTTAGCATAAAAATAAAAACACTCACAGCCCCACAATAAATTCCACGACTGGAGTGGTGGGTGTCGAAACATTCATATCACAAACTCAAACATCCAGAACCAAGACCCCTTTCCTTTGGGGAGGAAATATGTGTTACCGATATTTTAATCAAGTCTATGATGAGAACGTTCAATATTGCAAGTTAAAAATATTGCCATGTTTCTGGTCTACTCAGCCCTTTGAGGAGCACGGTCTATTATTTTTTCAGTGTTCGTAGTGCAGTGTCATGTATTTTACTTGGACTTTGATATTCAAAGATTTAGGTAGTACCTATTTGTATTGCAGATGTTCTATGCAGCCACTACTTGTACTATCAGGCCAATGACCTGTTTTCCCCTTACTATCACAAAAAAACTTTTTGTAGCTTTCATCATTCTTGATGATGTCTAGCAGTCGGACAATTTCTAGACTAAAAATCACGTAATATTATTCCATCCTTCTAAGTCTAGCTACTGCATCGAACATATCGATCACAACCTAATCTAAGATTTCAAATTACGAACTCATATTCTCCCATATCCCGCCTACAAATTCTAAATTTAAAAACGTAATCTGTCATCGAAATGAATCGAATCACCATCATCGGACAATTTCGCCACCCGCAGCCAATCAAATGCCGCGATGAGATCCGATGTAAGGTTGTGGTGGAGCTTACAGCGGTTGTAGAGAGGGTGTTGATAAAGTTACGATGACAGACATAAGCTATAAGAATACTAGTTTAAGATCGACGTCGTTTTTGAAAATAGCTGTACCAGTTTTCACCAAACGTAGAAACGGTGTACCTACCTATAGAACCATAAAAAAAGTTTGTGAGTAAATACTTGTAAGTTAATAGCTAAGTATAATTTTACCATATTTTTTGTACTTTTATTTATTAGTGAGACGTCTACTTGTGATGACGTCTATTATATCATTGAACATAAAACGAAATTATAAGAAACTGTTTTTTTTGCCATAATTATAGCGAAACTGTTTTAGATACAAATTGATGGAAGTCAGTTTTTTGTTTTTGGCAGTGCTCGTCGATAATTACAAAATTCTGATCACATCCTTAACCATTAGTTGTGTAATTTTGTCTGATGTCATGGCTTTCAATCTCAATATCCGCTGTCGCTTATCGCTGCAACTACGACCACACCCGGCTCAATATGATGCCCCATCTGCCGCCCTGTAATTCCAATACTTATGAACATTACCCATCGACTATTATAATGTATTAAGGTATATTATTTTACGGCCGGTGCGCGTTATGGCCGACGCTAAAAATACCGGCGTGTGTAAGCACCTTTATGGTGGTGTCGATGATGTTGGACTTTATTCGCGGAATTAACATAACATAAACGCTTTCACACGCACAGCCCCACACTAAGTTCGATGACTTGTATCGTGGGTGCCGGAAGCATTCACATCACACGCACAATCTCACCTAGATAAAAAAGCATACATTTACTTTGAGGAAAAAAAGATGTTTCCACCGAGACTTGAACCTGATACCCGCTGCTAAAATGGCAAAATCAACAACGCCATTTTTTCACTTTCGAGGCAAAACTCATGGTCTCTAGTTAGCCACAAAAGAACAAAAATACATACATATACATTTATTAGATACATATACAAGGTTACTTTGAATAAGCGCTCCATACTCTATAGGAGGGTAGGGTATCGACAATGCAACACAAAAAAATATTTAAAAAAAAAAGTTTTTCAGAAAAAATTTTTTTTATAAGTTTTTAAAGTGCCGAGCTACGATTAAAACTATTTTTTTTTTATATATATTTTGTGTTGCATTGTCGATACCCGACCCCCTTGTGAAGTATAGAGCGCTAATTCAAAGTAACCTTGTATATATATTAGATACATAGACTGACATTAAACTCCTTTGCGTCGCGCAGTCTGGTAAATAGATACTCGCAAGCAAAGCCGCGGTAACATCTCATTCAAAATATATCATAGCGTAAGGAAATATCACCGTTACTCACGTAGTAACTACTTATCAAGTCGTGATCCCAGCCTACGTGTCATTATTAAAATAATTACGAACTGTTGATTCGAGGGGTTTATCGACTCATTCGGCTTGTTTCAGCCATTTGAGATGTTGTTTCTCACACTATGGATAGGGTCATTACAAATAAGTATCTTAGCTTATAAATAGGCAATGTGCTGAACTGCTTATCTTGTTTAGGTATTGGATGAAGTTTTTTTTTTGTATCTTTGTAGAGTCTAAATGTTTTAAATCAACGATTTGTTGACTTTGAATAAAGATTTTGGCATCAAAGTACGTAACTATAACAATATGTAGTTTAAAAAATACATAAGGCAAAGTTAGAAAAATCGACTTTACCGCTTTATCTTCGGAACCCTTGATCTTCTTCATCATCTTCCATCTTGATGAATTAAATACGCATCATTTAAGATACCTCAAAGTTACTGGTCACATCTTGATTAAAATTAAATGGGACCACATGGAAACACGAGTTTTCAGATAAAAAAAGAATAATTAAAATCGGTTTACCTTGAAAAAAGTTGTGAGGTACACATAAAAAAATACAATCGACTGAATGAGGAGGAGTTCTCCTTTTGAAGTCGGTAAAAAACACACACTCTTGTCTCGCACTGAAATTATAAATTGACATTAAACAGTTTTAATGTGTTTTGACATGCATGACGAAGCTTCGTGGGGTTTGTCACGAAGCAAAGGTCAAATATCAAAACAAACGTCAAACAAATGTCAAAACTACAAACTTTACGTTTATTGGTGATAATCTCATATTAAAATGGGGATTAAATTCTGGTAAGTACTTACGATTTTTTGGGCGTTAGATTTCATTATATCTGGTGATTGCTTAAACCTAAGCCTATACATACATACTTATAGAGTTTAATTTCTGTCTCTCATCTGTTACGACAATTAGATTTAGGATTTAATTGACTTCAAACATTATATTGCATTGTTTGTTAATTATAAGTGAAGATAATAAAAACGTGTTAAAAATAGAGTTTTTTAAGTATAAAACTAAAACAATGCGTAAATCAAAATGATTTCCAAGGACGTAGAAGTACAACATTATTTTATTTTATTTAAATAAAAGACAGTCGCTTTAATCCAACCAGAACACACATTCATACTTCAACATCATAAGTAACAATACAATCAATGCATGATTATTCCAATCACAAGAAAACACAGGTGTCAATACAACCCATTTCACATCCAATCATAAATAATTCCAACGTAAGGGCCGCTACAGACGTACCACTTTCAAACGACATTAAAACGACGGAAAAATATGCTGCCAAACTGTGTAACCCGCAGTGTAACACCCGTGTGTTAGTAATATGCTAAGTTACATATATACTCGCAACCTTTCGTATTTGTAATATTACAGTATATTTCTGTACTTAAGAATATTTATGAGAGCCTGAGCTTGTGGATCACCTGGAGATACTTTTGTAGTTTTGTCGAAATAGTTAAATGAGGACTAGAATGCCTACCGTCATATTCTGTAGACAAACGGTCATACGTCATTATGACGTAGAAACAAACATGTTTTCTTCAGATGTTTTGATTATGTATTAAGTAAACTATATCACGGTTTTTATTTGAAGCAAAAATAAAAAAAATGAAACAAAACATGTTGAAGTTTTCATAAATAGTTTTGAATATAGTTTACCTGAATGGTCGTTCATAATAAATACATTATTTCAGTAGAAACATTGTACACATAGTTATCTAACGGATACTAATAAAACATTATTTCTCAAGGCTTTGTGCCTTACAAGAAAAATATATGTATCTTGCTATATTTTTTTGAAATCTACCCACACACTAATCTAACTTTTCCGACTGTAAATAATTGCCAACTGATGGTTCTTCTGCTCTCTCTATTTTATCACAGGGTCTCTTTTCCAAACATTGCGTCTGACGAAAGAACTAGCTTTTAGGCCATGCTTGCATTGCAAACCTAAAGCAGGCAGGGAAAGGCTAATATAAGCAAAAGTTAACCGCGATGTATAGATTGATAGATAGATAAATAGATAATACTTTATTGATCCACTTTATAAGATGAGATAAAACAAAGGTAACAAACAAGCTTATACGTAAAGTATCACAACAGGCGGACTTATCACTAATAGCGATCTCTACCAGGCATTATATATATTTATTACTTAACGGCCACTTTAAGTGGCGTAAAATGGTCAAAAGTTTTACGTCTGAAATTGGTTTAACTAAAAGCTAGTGTCTGTATACCATACACTATGGAACAACACTCGCAATCAATAATTTTCTATCAATGACCGACGCCGACCGCTTATTATGAACGAAAAAACAATAACTGTAAAAGATTATATGGTGAGGGATCGGATGGCATAATGTGGATACTTCTGATAAGCTATCAACGCTGTACCAATAACTTTTAGTCAAAAATCTCACCAAAAAAAGAAAAATCTTTACAATGACAGCTCTAGAGCCCATAAAGCAATTAACAAGTTAGTTTATGGGCAAGTTGCACTGGAAGTATGTAATGTTTTTTCACCTGATTGCAGGCCAATTACCTGCTCTTATCAAATACAAATAAAAAATCTTTATTTGCTTGAATATGGGTACAATTAGCTAGTGAGAGTTATGACAAATAGTGCTCCATATTCCGCCATTGCGGCATGCAAAAATTATACAATATCAGTGACCAGAGATCACATATTATACCAAGTTAATGTATTAATTAACACATACAAACATAAATTGGTAATAAAACAAAAAAAAAATAAGTAGGCACTTATCTCTAAATTATATGTAAGTAAAAACATTTGAAATTAAAAATCAGAAGTCAATTCATAAACAATAATAACAATACACCGAACACAAGAATAACGTTTTTTTAAAAACACAACAAAAGATGGAATGATGTAATAAATGATATCAAAATTACATGATATCAATTAATATTATCACGCAGACAGATTTTTATATAATATTCTGGGAAAAAAATTACAACTTGGCCATAAGCGTAACACGTTCATTATTTCATGGGCAAGCTGCACTATGCATATAGGTATTATTGTGGATTTTTTAAAATTTAAATAACTGCATGTCACATCTTCGACCGCATCGTGACTTTCCATCAGGTGATATAGTAGTCAAATGCTTGCTAATTTACCATAAAAAAACCTGTTCATATCATCAGATTTCCATTCAATGTTTCGGGAGGGAAAAGTGCAAGTTTCCCATAAAAGAAATTTGTAACCAATGAATTAATTCTAATTCATGGGTGAGTCTTACTAGAGTTATTATTGTTATTATGTTGATATATGTGTTTATTGTATTTGATTGTAGGCTTAAATTCTTCTGTATTATCTGTGTATAATGTTTCAGGAAGGTATTGGTACCTCACTTTAAAAAAC
This sequence comes from Lomographa bimaculata, assembly GCA_948107665.1. Classification (NCBI taxonomy): domain Eukaryota; kingdom Metazoa; phylum Arthropoda; class Insecta; order Lepidoptera; family Geometridae; genus Lomographa; species Lomographa bimaculata. Next base: position 5,037,428 of record OX403604.1, on the reverse strand, counting down.
AGATAAATCCTCCTACATTCTAACAGTCTTAGTGTCAAGTGATAATATATTTCTAGTATATTTCATATTATAGGTCCTAGTCACAAGTCACAGTCAAAGTCAAGTAAAAGAGTCAAGGTCCAGTCGTAGTCAAGTCATGCCCTAGTAAAGTGGTAGAAACTTTACTAGAACTTCTATTGGAGTTTTGGAGCGAAGGTGAAAATCAGGTTTTTCAACTTTGTATGATTTGCCTACACTTATGCACGTTCACTAAGTATTAACGGTTAATTATCCACCATTATTACACATTAACACTCGAAGAATCACAGGTTTTGGAAAATTTTACAAAATCGACAACGCCATTTTTTCACTTTCGCGGCAAAACTCTAACAGTCTTTAAAAGTCCCTAAATGTTGTTAAACGTCAAAACTATAAACAAACAAACAAACGCATTCACATTCACAGCCCCACACTAAGTTCAAATACTTGTATCGTGGGTGCCGGAAACATTTACATCACACACACATTACACCCAGAACCAGAAGCACAAATATCACTTGGGAAGGATTTTGTGCTCCTGCCGGGAATCGAACCCAGGACCAACGGCGCAGAGGGAGGACACCTGTCCACTGCGCCAACTGGGTCGTCGTAAAAGTCAATTAAACTCTACAACTACTTATGACTTGCATATCTCCACTTATTGCATAAAAAAGAGATTTTAAATGACATATCCACACAAATCCAACAGTGTAACCCATAGCCCGTTCGCAGTGTAAAATCACAGCCGTAGATATAATTCACATAATCCACTGCGCGAGCGCACTCGATGTAACCTTTCACACCTCGCTCTATGGGTACAACTTGTCAGTACCTACTGATATTTTTTTATAGAAATAAATTAACGTAAGCAAAGCTTGAAAAAACCGACTTCAAACCCTTGTCTTTGGAACCCTTGATCAGATTTAATGAATAACTTAAGGAAAGCCATAAAAAAAAACAAAAAGGAAGCATAACTCAAAAACAACTGCTCAGATCTTGATATAATTGAAATGGGACCTCATGGGACACCAGATTACAAATAAAATAATCATCAAAATCGGTTCACCTAGAAATAAGTTATGAGGTAACATAAAAAACACACAAAATAAATACAATCGATTTCAAAAAAGAAGGAGGTTCATAATTTGCTGCTATTTTTAAAAATGTGTTTACCTCATATCTCCGACATTTATAAACCGATTTAGAAACTTTTTTTGAAAGGATTTACTTTCAGTTCGTTCCCATAGGGAAGCATCCGCATGGGGAGAAAACTTTTGCACCTACTGGAAATCGAACCTAATTAAGTAGGCGAAGCCAACCGACAGTTCATTCCTACGCACATTCTTCTTATATCCTTACTATCCTACTAACTATATGTCTTGTAGGTAACTTAGTACTTTGCTGTACATAGTTTCAGTTTAGTGTTAGAAAATATAGGCAATTGACCCGTAGTTTTTCCTACTAACATTATAAATCCGAATGTTAGTGTGTAAGTGTGCAAGTGTGTAAGTATGCTTGTTCACTCTTCACGCTTTAACGGCTGAACGGATATGGATGAAATTTGGAATGTACATAGATTATACCTAGGATTAACATAGGCTACTTTTTAACTTGATGATAGCGGGCCAAGCCGCGGGAAACGGCTAGTAATGTATAATGGAAATGTTTATCTTAAATAGTACTACAAAGAAGCCCGCGACATCATATATCTATCTTTAATGTGTAAGTAAGCCATTATAAAGATAGATTGAACCTTGGAGAAGAAAATAAAAAACTTGAGAGGTGTCAAAGGACACCCGCATAGAACGAATTTCAATTTCCGTCTAGCCTCCTTTCGCAACGCGCGATAAGGAATTTTCGTTCCAAAATTAAAAGAAACATGCAAAAACCAACATCACGCGGTGTTCCCAGGCGGTCACCCATCCAAGTACTGACCGCGCCCGACGTTGCTTAACTCGGTGATTGGACGAGAACGTGGTATGGCTTACAACTATAGCATTAAGTGTCAATACAACTTTTGGTCTTAATTTTTTCCGTCTAGCCCCCTTTCGCAACGCGCGATAAGGAACTTTCGTTACAAAACTACTCGAAGTACTAATCCTGCACAGACGAAGTCGCCGGCATCACTAGTGATCAACAAAGTCAAAACAGACTTCTAAATTCAATATGTTAGACCTAAGTTAAAGTTATTCAATGTATTCAGGTATCCAGCATCCCACTCCGCACAATAGCGAGGTGTCATGTTACATACAATATTTGCCTTTATCTTATCCCCGGGCCAACTACTGCCGACTAATTGCTTTTCGCTGTAATCGAATACTGTAACGCTTACCTTAATGAATGTTTGACTTGAGTGATGAGTTCTTACATTCACCAACTGTGGCCATCCTACTAATATTATAAATCCGAAAGTTTGTGTGTAATGTTTGTTCCCTCTTCACGCTTGTACGGATTTGGATGAAATTTGGAATGTACGTAGATTATGCCTAGGATTAACACATAGGCTACTTTTTAACTTGATAATAGCGGGCGAAGCCGCGGGACACGGCTAGTTTTAAATAAGGGTTAGGAAGGTTTAAAAGGGTAAAGTTAATATCACACTATAATATTATAGAAGACAAACTGTCAAACGTCGTCAATATTTGTTTCGCTTCTAAGTTTTTCAACCGTACTGCGAAGGAGTGGAACTCATTACCCTTGTCTTTGTTTCCCGAATGGTTTAATCTGGGAGTCAAAAGTGAAAAGGTATCTTCTAGGCAAGCATACTACATCTTCAGCCGCATCATCACTTTCCATTGGGTGAGGTTAAATGCTTGCCCATTGGGCATAAAAAAGCGAAAGTTTGTATGTTTGTTACTTCTTCACGCTCAAACGGCTGGACCAAAGTTGATGAAATTTAGTATGGAGGTATCTGACACCCTGGATTAACACACATGCTTTTCATCTCGGAATTTCTGCGAGTCCGGGATTTACTTGGGTAAAACCACGTGGCACAGCTAGCTATTATAAATCCGATAGTTTGTGTGTTAGTATGTTTGTTTTCTCTTCACGCTGTAACGGCTGAACGTATTTGGGTAACATTTGGAATGTACATACATAGTCTATACCTAGGATTAATAGATCTATCTATTAATCCTAATCCACGCGTAAAATATGAGCCTATAGGCTCATATTTTACGCGTGCGAAGCCGCGGGATAGTAAGTAATAATATTTACGTACAACCAAGGCATTAATGCGCAACTAAAGTAATTACAAACCGTAGTTTGTCTCCTATCTTGATCAAAGCAACTCATTCTATTACAGGTGCCTTTAAAAACATCTCACAAGGCGCCACGTGGGCACAACGGTACCGCCATTATTGTCCATAACAACTACAACACATGTTCTAAATTTGAATTTTCGAATTCGTAACACGTTGGCGCGTCGCGCGTTATTGCATAAAATTACTATAAAACACATACACACCTAGAGGGTGCTAGTGTGGGTGCGTAATAATAAAACGATTGTTTAGTGGTGTTTGTGGAATAAAAGTTAAATTGTTTATGGATGCTGTGGTTTTCTGGAGCTTTGGCGGGAAACCCAATGTTCTATTAATAACCAATAAATTACTTTAGTGATGCAGTTATAAAATTGGTGAAAATGTTACAATCCTATGATAAACTAGTTCGCCCCGATCTTTGACCTCACGCCTACATTTTACCAAATGGAAAGTAACTTTTGATATACATTGCTTTTATGAACTATTAGCTGTCCCGGCGACCTTCGTTCCGCCTAACAGTCAATGAATGTGCATGTTTAAGCCATACCCGGCATGCGTTACAATGCCTCGTGACTATACTTATTATTACTATATTACCTCCTTCCGTTTAGCCTAGTACTTTACCAAATCTGAGTGACGTATGAGAATATAATTTGTATACACCTATAAAAAATTGATGTTCGTAAAAAGTATCCTATGTTCTAAGCTATCTCCCCAACAGTTTTCAGCCAAATTTCTGGAGTTCTGGAGTTATAAATAGTATAACTAATACGACTTTCTTTTATATATATGTATAGATTTTCCTAATATTAAATAACGGTTTGTTTTTTATTAATTTTTAGAGTATAGTAATTTAACACACTAAAGTATTATATATTTTATCATCGTATTTATTATTAAGTATTGAATACAATTAGTTAAAGTACATATTTTATGTAAGTAGTTGATATTTATAAGCAAAACTCTTTTCAAAGATAACCCACACGAGTAAAAAAAAAAACATTGCATGTATTTTTCCCTTTCACATTTTTATATGTATCACCATTTTTGGCGATTTTTATATTGATAATACTACAGTACTAGCTTGATTATCAAGCATAAAAAAAACTTACTTTTAAACGTATATAAAACTACTTACACTATAAATTCTTGAAAAATCTAGGTACCTATGATTAGCTCCAGTGAAATTAAAGGGCTTTAAGATACATCTTCTATCTATATATTTAAGTAATATCTCCAAATCAAGGTCTAAAAAAAGGTCACAATGCTTTTCAGAGCTGGATTTTGATAAAAGCAATGAACTGAAATGGACAAGCGTGACGCTTACCATCAGGCGATCGACTTGCTCGTTTCGTCACTCAATAAAAAGCAAAAAAAAAAAAGACGTATGGCACTCGGGGACTGCCGCGGTAAAGCTATTGCATAGCATTTTTTATCAACTTATGCAATTATAATTATTTATTTATTTTATTTATGCAGTATTTTTTTACCTGCCACCTAGAGGCGAATTGCTGAACTAAAGAGACAAGCGTGATATTTCAAAAAAAGTCATCAAAAGTTCTGCTATTCATCGATAGATGGCAAAACTAAAAAGTATCACCGCTGTGCCGGTCGGAGGGGGTGTTAGGTTATTTTCGTTACGGAATTTCTGGATTCGGTCTCCACGCTCAAGTCCTGCGATAGAAGCTATGCAATAGCTTAAAAATATCTAAAATTTTATTGGAGGGTAATAAAAATTACTAATAACTTAACACTTGTAAAGCCAAAAATAGTTTTATATTGCGAACAATATTTATGTACCTACCTAATATAAAATATTTTAACTGTCATTTTAACTATCATGGCGGGAAATGGCGGGAATTTAATAGTTAATGCGAGTTAACCCTTGAACCTCATTCGACTTGGGACATTGCTCGCAGGTGGTCGGGTTACAATTAGCCCGCTTGATACGTATGTATCCATATATATATATATATATATATATATATATATATATATATATATATATATATATGTACAACGTTTGTACCGCAGTTTATCATTATGCACGGAAAAAAAAATGGGACAACTACACTACCAGAAAGTTCCCTGTAATATATTTTCTAGTTGAAATTACATTTATTATGTAGTTTAAGAAAATAAGATAGTTGTTACCAACTTACGATTTTTCTTTTGTATAACAATAAGTTTCGTTACAACTTTGCAGAATAAATCAAATGTATCAAATTAATTACATTTTGAAAACACCAAGTAACATTTAAATTAGAAAAATCTGGTAAAACGAACCTCTATACAAAACTCTCCTACTACGTAAACATAAACACGCTTTCACACTCACATCCCCACACTTAGTTCGATGACTTGTGTCGTCGTTGCCGGAAACAATCACATCAGACACACACAATCACAACCAGATACACAAATTTTCTATTGGAAAAAAACTTGTGTTCATGCCGGGAATCGAACCCGATACTCCTGCTTAGAAGGCGAACGCCACCCAACTAAGCCAACGAGCAGTACCAGACTTTCGTTTTGTTATTGTTAATAAATAATTATAGTTGTCACAAATAGCACAAAAATGTTTGACATTTTTCTCAGTGTGGCTTACATTGTAAAGATATGGTATGTAAGGCAGTAAAAAAATTGCAATTTTATTATTATTCATGTTACTACAGAATAACAGAATAGCATAATTAGCATAGTATGCTATTATATCAAACAGGTAGCATAAGCATATGCACCATTTGCGATAAATGTCCCAAGTTTGAGTCTGGAGTTCAAGGGTTAACTCACATTAACCGTTCAATGCCCGCAGCAGGGTTAAAATAGAATATACGAATATGTAATATAATGCATATTTAATTAATAAAAAGGATAATTTACTTAACGATTGGAATAAGTGAGAAAATTACAGATACAGTGAACATTAACCACCTATTTACGACAATAAACATTGAGTACGCAGTTTTATGTAAGAAGCATCGATCTCGTAATAAATATAGATACGACGCACGGACATTAGAGTGAAACAGAAAAGAAAGAATAAATGCTCAAAATACAGAACCAGAAATATAAATAATTAACATGACAAAGCTAATTGACGAGCGAACAGCGCGAGCGTAGCGTTTCCGTTTCAACTTAGGCAAAAATGCTGTCGTATGTACGGCTGTTCTCTTCTACAAAGAATTCTCTATGGAATTTAATATCGAAATAGCTTTTGAAAAAACTAAAGTACAAATTAAAAATTTTGAAATTAGACGCTGGAACGGCACGGTTCTGGAAAAAGACTGCACCGATTTTCACCAAATTAATACACACAAACAATCTCGATCATGTCACATTTCAAAGAAAAAAAGAACTATGCCTAAAATCGGTCCAGGTGTTTGGAAGCTACGATGTCACAGACACTCAGATACACACTACAAATAAAAATATATTAAACCCCATTTTTAGTCGGGGGTTAAATAGTAAACACAAAAGGAATGCGTAAATAGTAGATTCGCTTATTCAGCTTCACTATCGTGTTTCGAGCAGTGTATCTGCATTGTCAGAGATCAAGGATTGGGAAAAACTTATCTTTTTTTATCTAATAAGGTGCACAATCAAAAAGAGTTAAAGCGAAAATGAATGAAAGTCGATGCGACTCCCTAAAAATTGATGGCCCTCATTACCATGTCAACAAAACGTTCACTACGTCATAAAATGCAAAATGGCGGGACCGGATGTTGACAATTGCATCACATTCAGAAAACGCGGGAACTCCACCTTTTTTTCTTTTAGTCTTGGCGCGATAACAGTGTTCCTAAACTGTTTTCGATTACTCTTTATGACATTTGAGTTTAGAACACGTTCGAGAATGGCACCTTCGAAGTTTGAACGCGTGTTCCAGATTTAAAAGAGTTCAGAATGTGTTCTAAATTCAATTTGCAGATTGTAATTCATTCGGAGCATTCGGAGCGTTCGGAAACTTGAGGGAATTTTCGAGAGCGCGCATTGTAATTTGCGCGTGCGAATTATCATGAAATTGTTTACTTCTTTTTTATCACATTTTATACAGATTATATTGGTTTTGCTAACAGGAATAACTTGTTTTATAAGCGTGAGTGTAATTTTGACAGGTAACGAGAAATAAAACTGTACAGGCTGTTATAATCAGCCCATATTGGTAACTTTTTTATATATTTTGCCGTAAATGGTATGCTCTGATACTTGACAAAAAAACTCCGGAAAAAGCTTGATACTGAATTGATCCATTGGGTAACGCTATCGTACATGAGACTGCTTCCGAAATGTAAGAAGTTACTTATATTTTTTTTTGCCCGTGTTGGGAGGAATCATACCAATCTTTGGAAAGAGCTTTCAAAGCAGAAAGAGAAATTAAAAAAACATCGTTCAAAAAACTGGTCGGGCAGCAAAGTTACTTCAAGTTCTTAGACCTATTTTGTTAGGGGTCAATCGGTCCAAAGTTGTTACTGATGTTGGCGGAAATTAAACAACCTTAAAGATAAGATAAAGGATAAAGATATTTTATTTGTGAAACATGAGTAAAATATACACACAAATTTTCATATGAGCATGCACATTGGTCATACAAATGATTAATGGATCGTCATGTTTTGCATAGATAAGCGTACAAATTTATAGATTACATCCAATTGTGTTACATATCGTTATATTAATGTCGTAGTTAAATTTAATTAATTCGTTCATATTATGTTTTTCATCTCAATTATCAAATTATCATTATGTCATATTATTTTGTCTGTTAGAAATTCAGTTACATTGTAATAACAGTCATGACATACGTCTGCTAGATTATTATTTTTTGAACAGAAATGGCAAGCGTTTGAAGACTGTCTCACCTGATGGAAAGTGATGATGCGGCCGAAGATGTACCATGCTTGCCTAGAAGATACCTATTCACTCGAGACTTGAAGACTCCAGATTATACCGTCCGGGGAACAAAGACGCAGGCAATGAGTTCCACTCCAATATACTAAAACGATACATTCCCAATGTTAAAACTTTTTTTTCATCAAACGTTTTTTCATTAAAACATTTTATGATATTTTCTACCTTTACGAGATAAGAGAGTTAATAAGGACTAGACGTTTTATCAGCTCGCGGATTGTTCGACATGTTTCATTTGAAATTTACGGAGGCAGACAATGTGGAGGTGTTTTATTAAAATTCCGCCATTTTTACACAGTATGACAGTAAGGGCATTCAACATGGCGACAAAGGCATCAAATAATTATAAATGCTCAAACCTTTGCTTCTAATAATTACGTATAAATACGCGTGGCTATTAATTATGTGAATGTCTGTCTAGAATGTTACATAATTAATAACGACATGTTATTAATAAAAACGATAAACATATGAAAGAAAAAAGCCAGATGTAAAGAAAATGTGTTTCCACACACACATAATCACACCCAGTATGTGCGTGATGTGAACGTTTCCGGCACCCACGAAATAAGTCATCGAACTTATTGTAGGGCTGTAAGTGTGAAAACATTTAAAAAAGATTGTTAATTCCAGGTATAGTTATTAAGCAGTATAATTCTAAATATCAGTGAAAAAACAACAAACAAACATACACACAAATCGAATTTATAATATTACTTATTAGCTCTGCCCGCGTTTATCAAGTTAAAATATGTTAATGCTAAGTATAAACTATGTACATTTTATTTTACCAAATTTCATCCAAATCCATTCTGCCGTTGCAGCGTGAAGTGAATACAAACATACTTACATATTCACACACAAACTTTAGGATTTCTAATATTAAACATATAGAGTGATAAGCCTCTGACAGACGGACGGACGACAGATATAATTAAACGTTCTCTCTATTTATCTCGATCTCTCGATCAAAGTTAGAGATATCGCTTCGTTTGGTCAATTATAATAATATCTTTAGAGTCCATACTGCTGCTATGCCTGTACTCCTGTGGGGTGTAAAACGTGGGTATATTACCGATCGCTGATATCCGCGAGTTATGAATCTCATGCGCGGAGAATACACATATTTTGTAAAATGTGGCTTGGGGTGGAACTTGATTTCGTTAAATATTGCAAGATATTGGGATATTCAATGTTTTTGAGTTTCCTTCTACGGATTATCCGGAACGCTACAGACCTTATATTAAGTCTCTAACATGAAGTCAACTTAGAGTGGTTCAGCAATTTGTCCGTCCGTCTTTCTGTCCGAGGCATAAGATGTAGCATGCTTGCCTAGAAGATATCTTTTCACTCGCGACTTATCCTCTCATATTGTACCTATCAAGTAAGGCGTTCCATTCTTTTGCGGTACGCACAATAAATGTAGAAGCAAAACGCTTTGTCCGCATTTGTGGAATATCTGCCATACATCTATAAATATATATATACATAAGTACACCGAATTTGAGTCTAATCGGACATCGAAGTGAGTTTAATATAGCTTGCAAGATTTGATTACAGAATGACAGATAACGGAACACGTGAAACTAAAGAAAAGCTTGTAAAAAGTAGTAAAAACTATTATATACGGTCTAAGCGTTTATGCCACACTAAGGATTACTTTAAATTCTAAATCATTATTTAAAAAGTGCTGCTGTTCTAAAATCCGCAGTTGCATTTTCAAATCAAATTTTAAAACACAATGCTTAAAACTGTTCAATTTCCTCTTACACCGTCCAAAGAAGCAGTAGAAAAGTCGGAAGGCTGTTCCGTTCCTAATATCGTAGGCAGCCACGTCTCGCATACAAATGCAGCATTATCGAGTCATTTGTCGGCGCGATCTGCGTGGAGAGGAACGCCGAACGTAGAGAAACGCCAAGAGTTCTTATTTCAAAAATTTTGAGGGGAATTTTGGCGCGTACAGTGGATGATATTAACGGAAAAGAATGATCACAGAGTATGAACTTTTTGGCTACAAATATAAGGTACATAGAAGAGATAGTATTATAGTAGGTAGTAACAAAATATAGATTTTTAAAGTACCTATACATTTTAGTAATAACTAGCTGCGCCCCGCGGTGTTACCCGCTTTCCCGGGATAAAAAGTAGCCTATGTGTTAATTATCTCCATACCAAAGTATATTAAAATTGGTCCAGCCGTTTGAGCGTGAAGAAGCCACTGACATACAAACGCACTTACAAACTTTCGCTTTTATAATATTAGTGTGATGAGTGTGCTGATCAAAGTTACACATTGATACGTGATCGACTCAGGATGTCACAGCAAAATTATCATAGCTTTTAGGGAGCCTGCTCATAAGTATCCTAACTCCAATACCGATAGATATATCGATAGTTATCCCTAGTTACTTAAAATCACCGACTCACAGCATCTTTGAAACATTGGCTCTAAATGTTTTGTCTTACAAATATGAATATCATAGGAATTAACTGTTAGTTGGCGCGCGTTTGCCTTCTTTATCGGGTTCGAATCCCGACGGGAACGCATTTTTCTTCATGGAAACCATGGTTGATATTGTGTTGCGAATGTTTCCGGCATCCACGACACAAATCTTTGAACTTAGTATGAGTCTGTTAGTGTGAAAGCGTTTATTTCTTTAAGAAAATAAGCTACTTGTTAAAAACTTTTTTAAAACAAGCTTTTAGAAGTCCGCCATATTGGATTTAGATTGACGTCCCTTTATTTTTCGAGTTATTCTCAGCAAGCCCTTTCATTTGATACCCATATTGTAGGAGTGCATTAAAAATAAACTGTCCGCCATTTTGGGTGCTCCGCCATGTTGGATTTAGAATGACGTCACACAGCTAACCAAGCATTGTTATCCAAAATAAGCGTGTATACCAAATTTCAGCTCAATCGGTTAAAGACAAATGATTTAAAATTCGGTTGCGAGATTACTTAAAGAAAAAAAATTCTTGTATTAAAAGAAACATGATTTTTAGGGAGCTTGCTCTTAAGTATTCAAATAACTCCAATGATGTTAGATATATCGATAATTATTTCCAGTTACTTATACATACTATCTACTTTGCAAAATCACCGTCTCACAATATCTTTGAAACATTTGCTCTAAATGTTTTGTTTTACAAATATGAATACCATAGCAATGAACTCATGACAATATGAACAGACGCGCTTTCAGACACTAGCTTTTGTCTTAACTTGGTCTTCACTTAAACACTAAGTTAAACATTTCTCTTTAATTGCTTACTCACGAATAACTTGCTCTTATTTCAATGTTGTATATGTTAAATAAGTGTTCGTCGTGCTCCGCGGCTTTAAAAAGCAGTGCTATAATTCTTTTATCGCTTTTTATTAATTATAATTAGTTTTAAAAAATACCCAAAATGCTGGCAGCATTTTGTGTACTTTGCCTACTGGTAGCGGTCTATTAGATTAAGTTTTGTACATATTTACATCTAATTATAGTTTTTTTGTTTAATTAAAAAAAAAAGTTTAAAAAACCAATACATATATATAATAGTCGTTCTTTTTCCCGTTGGTGAATTTTTATTATAGACAAATTTACCTTAAAATTAATCGTTTCAAAATTAACCAACCATGTTATGCTATCAACTGGTTTTAAAGTATTTTTCACAATCAACTGGTAAACCTCGAACTGAACACCTCGCGTATTTAAAAAAAACGCTGAAACATGTTTTTTTCGTTTTCAACCCCAATATCTCAGCCATATTGAAAATTTTCCTATAACTGAATCAACAATAAAAAACCACATGGTTATCATATCTGGTTACAAAACTGCGACCTGTAAAGGAGAACAGCCAGACATCTGCTGGACATTCGAAAGCATTTTTGCCCTAGTTGATACGGGGATGCTTTGCTCGCGCAACTCTTTCGGTTAAATGAAAAATAAAAAAAAATAAAAATAAAATGATAATAAAATAATAAATAATTACTATTTTTTTTATTTTATTTGAGACTAAGCTAGCGTTTGACCACAATCTCACCTGATGGAAAGCGACGATGCGGTCGAAGATGGAGCACGCTGGCTCAGTAAAAACCTATTCACTCTCTTCTTGAACAAACCCATATTATACTTTACGGGAAACACAGTAGACGGCAGGGCGTTCCACTCCTTGGTTCCACTATTACCTACTTATTAGTGTAGAACCTTGGTTGCCTGCGACATAAGTTATTTGTGTGGTGACCCGCAGGACACATCCAGTAGTAATCCAAAATATGTTCGACAGACTTAAACAAGCAGATATGGCGGTCTTGTAAACACCAGAAACCCTTCCAACAATTCACAGAACTCCAGGAAATTACGAAAACAGGCTTCAATACTCCTATACGCGTATGCAAAGACACCGCAAGCCATAAAAACAGATAAACGTAGAAAAACCTAATACAGTCAATTACATGCTTGTACATATCTAGACAAATATGCTAAATGATGTCCTTAAATGATAGGCCGGTTTTTCCTAGTCTAATGTGTGGTAAAAAGGAGGTATGTAAAGTTAGAATGTTCGAGAATGTGGAACCATTTGGTCCTTGATGGGATGTTATTATGGACTTTCTAAGTTGTAACTTTTTTAGGTAGGTTGTAACTGTGGTGTTTAAAGTTTTGGCCGTTTTTATTGTTTCTTATCCAAAAGGTACTTACGGGACTCCATTAATAAGGTTATGGCGTTTGTTTGTCTTACCTTATCGATAGAGAGCTCTGTTGGTGAATTGTCTGTTAGTAAGCTTATCGCGTTTGTTTTTCTAATCTTATCTTTATAGGGCTTTGTTGGGAGAACGGTGGCTCAAATTTTCACAAAATGTAAATTTTCATGTTATTAATCAAAAAACTAAATGTAATTTTATCGAAAAAAAAAATGTAAAAAGGTTTTAAAGTTTTCTTTTTTCAATGTTTTTTTTTGCACTATCATCAAAACGGTAAACTTTGAGTGTTTGTAGTGTAAACTTTTCAAATTCAAATATATTTATCGATTGCGAATACAGGTGTAAACTTGATGATAACAAAGGTAATTAAACAATAGATCATCGTATCCAGCCTTTCAATATTCAATACAAATTAAAACTTGTCAAAAAACAAGTATTCCTGTCATTATTATAGTTTTTTTTATGCGGCCGAAGATGAGACATGCTTGCCTATAGATGTAAGATATCTTTTCACTTAACACTTAAAAACTCCCAGATTATATCGTTCGGGAAACAAAGACGCAGGCAATGAGTTCCACTCCTTCGCTGTACGGATGATGAACGTAGAAGCAAAACGCTTTGAGCGAACTGGAGGTATGTCGACCATAAAAGGATGTAGTTTGATAGTCTTGTTTTTAGATGGTAAAAGGGGCATGGAGGAATTAATTAACTCAAGTCATAAAAATATTTCATCAAATTTAGTTCCTTAGTTAAACGTTACAAATAACAAAGGGTTCGATTCCCGGCAGGAGCACAAATTCCTTCCCAAGGGATATTTGTGCTTCTGGTTCTGGGTGTAATGTGTTTGTGATGTGAATGTTTCCGGCACCCACGATACAAGTCTTTGAACTTAGTGTGGGGCTGTGAGTGTGAATGCGTTTGTTTGTTTGTTTATTTATTAACTTTTGATATTAATTTATTTTGTTCCAGGTATCGGGACGAGGCCTTGTGCTGGTCAGACAGGTAAAATTAATAATATTATAATATTAAGTACCTATTTGATTAATTCGCGTGATGTTGGCTCTCAGTGTGAATGCGTTTGTTTGTTTGTTTGTGTGCCATTCCGTGTACAGTAATTTGTGCAAAATTATCTAATATATAAATGTCTCGTGTCACAGTGTTTGTAGTCGAACTCTTCCGAAACGGTTCGACCTATTTTAACGTTTTTTTTGTATATTTGGTAGGTATGATAATAGGTCGTAAAATATTTTTTACCCTCTTACCCCCACCCTCCATTTTATTATTGGGATTTTAGTGTTTTTGTCTGAACAATCCAAAAAGTTTTTAGTATTGTATTAAAGTACTAGGCGACCATAAACATGAAAGAGTAAATACTTTTTCTAAACGGCATTGCAAAGCCGGGTACAGCTAGTTATATGTATAAATCAATGTTAGAACTAATACTTATACATATGTGATAAATATCTTAGAATTTTATTTCAACGTCATTAATATTTGTTGAAAAAAAAAGAAATACTTTTCACGGCTAATGTTTTTAGTATCCTAAAATTAATCTTTATATTTTTTTCTTTGAATATTGGCTTCGCAATCTTGTGCATTTAGCCAGTGTAGTATTAAAATATTTCAAGTGTATTTCATATTAAAAGTCCTAGTCACAAATCACAGTCAAAGTCAAGTAAAATAATCAAGGTCCAGTCATAGTCAAGTAAAGTAAAGTGGTAAAATTTTACTAGAACTTCTATTGGAGATTTGGAGCTAAGGTGAAAATCACGTTTTTCAACTTAGTATGTATTTTGGAATTTTTAAACTTTCGCGATTCGAATTTTTCGAGATTTAGTATGATTTGCCTACACTTATGCACGCTCACAAATTATGAACAGTTAATAATCTACCATTATTACACATTATCACTCGAAGTATCACAGGTTTTGGAAAATTATACAAAATCAATAAAGCCATTTTTTCACTTTCGAGGATCGATCGATTCGATTTCGATCTTTATTATTTTAATAATAGACGCTTTACATTTTCATTAAAAAAACAATACCCGAGGGTTATATAAGATAGATAGATAGATAAACTCATTATTGAACACCATATTTATGACAAAACAGAATAGGAAATAATGACTTACAAAATAAGTGTAATAAAAGCGATCTCTTCCAGGCAACCTTTGGATGGAGAGGAGGCAAAACGCAAAGAGAATGCATAAGTAACATCATTCAAATACAGAACTGCTTTTTCATGGATGATCAAAATATGTATCTCACCAAGCTTCAAATTTAAATGGAAATATCTAAATAAAATAATGTATGTGTAGGTAAAGTCCGTATTAATGCAAACAGGCTGACCTCTATAATATTATAATCTGGCCGGACGCCGGTCGTAGTGTAAATATTTGCCTACGGCGGCGCTCACTCTAATCACGATAATCCTTCTTGACTAACTAATCTTTGAAGAGAACGTTCTATTTTGTTACCGACTTCAAAAAAAGAGAAGGTACTATGTTAGACTTTATGAACTTTTTTTTTATTTTTCATGTATGTTCACCGATTTCTCCCCCCCCATTTGTGGACCGATTCTCGAAATTCTTTTTTTTGTTAGGTAGATTATACTTCAGAGGTGGTCCCATATCAATTTTATCCAAATCGGTCAAACCAAAATTGAAACATAAGAGGTGAATTCGGTGTTCTTAAGCTTTGCTTGCGTTTAAATTATGTTTGCCGCGTAAGTGAAGAAATGACGCTGTTGATTTTGTACAATTTTCCAAAACCTGTGAATGTAATAATGGTATATTATTAACAGTTATTAAACGTGAATAAGTGCAGGCAAATCGCACAAAGTTGAAAATCGTAAATCTAAACTCCAAAAGAAGTTCTAGTAAAGTTGTTACCACTTTACTAGCGCATGACTTGACTATGACTGGACCTTCACTCTTTTATTTGACTTCGACTGTGACTTGTGACTAGGACTCTTAATATAAATGCACTTGAAATATATTATTACTTGACACTGGCTAAATGCACAAGTTTGCGAAGCCAAAATTAAAAGAAAACAAAAATGTAGATGGAAAAGTGTTAACCAGTTTTGCCGCGAAAGTGATAAAATGGCGGCTGTCTTTTTGTATATTTTTTTTTTTTTTTTTTATAATGTTATACTCGTAGTTAGTAAGCAGGTGTGTGTAAATGTTTGTTACCACATATCTCCGTAACGAATAAACCGATTTTAATGAAATTTAGAATGTAGATAGTTTAGGTTCCGAAATAACACACAGGCTACTTTTTAACTTAATTAACGCGGGCGAAGCCGCGGGCACGGCTAGTAATTAATAAAAGAACAAAGACTATTCTGAATCACTACATCTGAAAATCAAATCAATGCAGAAACAGAACCGCATCAGCATCGAAAACCGGGTGTAATTTATGGTAAACGCCATCGATTTCAATTTGATATCGGATCGGAGATGGCCGAGTGGGATGGCTTATTTTGTGGCTTAGATAACAATGGGTGGCCAGGGTTGTCACGTTATTATTTAATTTCTAATACGAGTTTAAAAGATAAGTTTCAATACTCAATAATTTATTGCAATTAAGTTTACAATAGGTTACACATTATAAGTAAACAGTAATTATTCTAGTCAGTTGGAATAAATATAGTTATAGACGAACAATACTGCATTGAAAACTAATTAGAAGCCACCTATTTACATACATATGTCTGTTTAAATGCATTAAATTAACAATTTACCATTTTTCTATTTTTTTATGCCCGATAGGCAAGCATTTGACCACAATCTCTCCTGATGGAAAGTGTTGATGCGGCTGAAGATGTAGCCTGCTTGCCTAGAACGTATTTATATTATAAATTACACGCGAAATAAAACATTTTTCTCTCACAGTGCCTGTGTAGTAGTATCTAAAGGCATAGGAAGGCATTTTATCCATTTTTTTGCTAAATAACGCATGGTGAGGGACCACGTATTGCCGGACTCTGAAGTGCCATACTAGTAGCGATGCCGGCACTTGACTTAAACCGTTCAAGCTTATTATTTAATAACTTTGAACCATTGATCTACAAGTAAAAAATCTTAGATTAATAATTCATTGTTAAATTTTATGAAGAAATATATACATATTTCGACATTTAACTACTTAAGGACTTGAAATAAACACATTGTTTTCTTTAATGTTATTATAAAAAATTCCTAAGGTTTTTGGACAACCCTAACATGTTTTGGTCAAAATGGTCAACGCCCGCATGGTACGACTCGGCGGTTAACCCTACTATTACCGGGCCCTGGTTACCCTTCTATGACAGTAACCGACAACTGTTGGTTGTGATTGTTGTTTAATTGTTTTTATTGCTTGTATCTGGTGTTTTATCTAATTTCGTATATAATATAGAAATTAACATAAAATATAATATTGCACATTTAGTAATTGTGATGTGTGTTTATCAAAGATAATATAGCCATGTGTTTATTTATCTATGCGCGAATATTGTTTTTTTTCTTAAATTGCAAGACGGTTTTTAAAAAGTTTGTTAATATACATTTTATCGAAATCGGTCAAGCCAAAACCAAAATATTTGCGGTGATGTCATATTTTTAAGCTTTGCTTGCGTTTAATTATACCATGTCCATATTATGATTGTATAAGTATATTATAGTAGTATATATACTATATTTTCAACCGACTTCAAAAAAGGAGGTTCTCAATTCGACTGTATGATTTTTTTATGTATGTTACGCGATATCTCCGAATGTATGAATCGATTTTGATGATTTTTTGGTTTGGTAGAGTATACTTCAGAGGTGGTCCCATATAAATTTTATCGAAATCGGTCAAACCAAAACGGAATAAGCGATGAAGTCGGTTTTTTTAAGCTTTGCTTGTCTTTGTATGTTAATCTTCCAAATTTAAAACGATAAACAAAACGTTGCGCAATCGATCGCTCTAATGCTTCCATGTTGACATAACAGACATGGCGTCGTCGTGGGAGTTACGAATGCGCGCGTAAATAGTGGACTGGTTTTTAGGTTATTTGTTTTCGGACTATCG
The DNA here is from genome assembly GCA_948107665.1 of Lomographa bimaculata. Classification (NCBI taxonomy): domain Eukaryota; kingdom Metazoa; phylum Arthropoda; class Insecta; order Lepidoptera; family Geometridae; genus Lomographa; species Lomographa bimaculata. The sequence goes on along the minus strand of OX403604.1, from coordinate 5,019,492 downwards.
TCATTTAATATATCAAGTAATACTTTAAAAAGTATTTTAAAATCAAGCTTTTACCAGTAAAGTAAATAAAAAGGAACTAAAAAGAGAACCAGAGAACTTGCGAAGACAAATCATACGAGCCCAAACTCGATGGGTTTATCTTGTTTAGTTCAGAATCTTCCACCAGCTCCATGGTACCATTGTATTGTCACCGAATATATATATTATAAGTACACCAAATTTAAGTCCAATCGGACATATTTTTTTATTTTTTTTTTATTTACTACTTCGGGAAGTGAGTCTAATTTGGCTTGCTTTGTGGGGCTGAGAGCGTGAAAGCGTTCTTTTTAATAATGATTGTTTGTAGTTACTAAAAAAACAAAATCGAGAACGTCTGCCATGAGTGGTTTTGATTAAGAGTCTGTCTCGATGTCCGATAATAAAATGGGATGGGAATTAGATTGTGTAATTCCGTTGCACACTCTCCGAAATGTATCCGATAAAATATCGAGGGACTCGCCACTATATATGAGTCATTTTAATAAAGAATTACCTAAAGTCATTTTATTTCTTTTACTATTTTTTATTTCTTTAGCGCAATTATTTTATACAAGCTGCGCCCTGCGGTTTACCCGCGTAAGCCCCGGACCCGCAGGAATGCCAGAATAAAAAACCTATGTGCTAAGCCCAAGTTGCTACTTAGGCTTAGCACATAGGCTGCGTTAATCCAGACCAAATTTCATCAAAATTAGTCTTGCTGTTTGAACGTGAAAAAGTAACAAACACACTCACAAACTTTCGCTTTTATAATAATAGTGTGAAAAAGCAAGCTTTCGCATTTATTTTTTTATTTGCTTCAAGTGTAGGTATAAAAGATTTAGGGTTAAGTGTATCAATATAGTTCACACACTTGGTCATAATAGTGACATGCAAATATTGATTTGAGGGCTAGGTAGTTAGATATCATTTATATATTCTATATGTGGCCCAATTACAATAAGTGGAAATTGAAAAATCATCATTAAAGTTATAATGTCAAGAAAATTTCAGAATATTAATGTCAAAGATAAATTGTTACTAAAATATAATTATGTCATAAGTTATTACGGTCCCACGATTAAATATAATTATAATTATAATGGTGTTAACAATTGTCAAGAAAGTCATTTACAGTGTAGTAATTTTTTTGTAGCAGCCATTTTTTGAGTTTATTTATAAATTTGCTATACGGTAAGTCTTACTTTAGTTTCCTTTGCTAGGTTATGTACCAATTTATGTAACCACATAAAATTACATTATAATAACATACGACTAAGCGTTGCCATGCTTCAAGCTTCAATCCAATAATTATTTAATCAATTTTAATTAAATAATGAAGACCACCCGTAATTCCTTATCATTAAAATTCTACACACTGATTAAAGCTTTAGAAAATAAATAATTAACAATACGTACCCTAGAAGCTCTGTTAATTTGCCATTTATGATAAATACCGATTCTGTACAGTTTTACATACGTAATAATAAGCGTATTACAACTTAATTCGTATTTAATATCATAATTCGCTATTATAAAACTACCGCCGATGGCAACACTTTATATTCCCCCGGTTTTTACTTTTTTCGCTGACAGCTGTCATCATGACAGGTACAAATGTCATACGTAAATATAGTGCTAGAAGGTTTGATATCATACGTTGCGAGTATGATATCGGGTATTCGGTGGCAATCAAATAGCAGTAAATGTTACGTCGTAAAGTATGGACTCCATATTTGCATACTTAGGGATGGCACAAAGTCTTGGTATCTATTAGGGCTTTAGTTATCTACTTACATATAAAAAATGCTGAAAATATGCTGAAAATGTTTTATTTTTAAAGATAGGTAAATAATAATTAATATTAAGCACACACAAACAAACATACTTGCAAGCAAAATAAAAAAAAGGTTAATTAAGGGCTTCAGTTATCTACTTACATATAAAAACAATTTAAAATATGCTGAAAATGTTTTATTTTTAAAGATAGGTAAATAATAATTAATATTAAGCACACACAAACAAATATACTTGCAGGCAAAATAAAAAAAAAAAACAGTTAATTTAGGGATTTACTAATCTACATAAAAAAATGCAGAAAATATGCTGAAAATGCTATATTTTTAAAGATAGGTACATAATCATTAATATTAAGCACAAACATACTAGCACGCAAATAATAAAAACAAAAAACAGTTTCTGTATTACCATTACATAATCTAAAGTATTATTAGTGGGAGAAGCCATTAGAACCTGAAATACAGTGACACTAGTTCAGGAGCCAATGGGTTAATTTATTATGTACACCATATTATGTCAGACAATAAATGTTTTATGTTTTTTTACAAGTTTTTTTTTACTGTTTGATTTGTATGTTTTTTTTATGACTAAATTGATGACTATAAGCTTTGACTTGAAGATTCAGTGCCTACCTTGGTAAACTTAACCCAATTGAATAAGGAAAACATCTGGGATTGAGACGGCTGTTCTAGTCTCATTCCCACTATTGGCACTAATTGCTTGTGGGAGCTAGATGCAGTTCAAGCTTCTAGTGGTAGGACTCTATTGTAGAGTCCGCCTGGGACAGTACCAGATCTGCAAGTGGACTGGGGTGGCTCAGCACTTTGTGCGTCCGTCCGCCCGTCGGTCAGAGGAATTTAGCATCGAAACCATTAATGCCAATAGTGGGAATTATCAAATTCTCAGAATAAATGTAAAGCCATAGCTCAGAGCCAGAAATGACATTAAAATTATATATTTGATAATGTTAAGGGGGCACTCATACACATCAGTAAAAAATAAAATTATTTTTATTGTTTTATCTATCCGTTTTTATAAAAAAAATGTATAATGGAAATAAGAACTTGGTAGGCCACCAAAGTCACTGTTTTGAGACGGATTTTGTCCCGGGGTCTAAATTTAAAATAGCTTTACACTTTAAACTGAAACTTACGTATCAGTTTCATCAGGTATATTCTGCACTGAAACAAAAAATACAAATATCAAACAATTATTAATCCTACTAATATTATAAATCCAAAAGTTTGTGTGTAAGTGTGTAAGTATGTTTGTTCCCTCTTCACGCTTTAACGACTAAACGGATTTGATGAAATTTGGAATGTACATAGCTTATACCTAGCATTAGCACATATGCTTTTTAACTTGATAATAGCGGGCGAAGCCGCGGGGCACGGCTAGTATGAAATAAAGTTATAACCAAGTAATCTCATAAGATTTTGTCTATTAGGCAAAATGAAGCCGCGAGATCTCAATTTGGAGCGAACGACTAGCTTATACACATTTTTTAATGAATATGCGTAAGAACTACATTAATAATTAAACTGATTATGACTCTGGTGCAGCCCTATCATTCATTCGGAACACTATACTTATTAAAATCAACCATTATCGATCCAAAACTCGCCGCGAACCAAATCGCAACGAGATTCAACCCGCAAAAAGTTTTTTAATGTTTTTTTCTTTCTTTTAAAATTAGCGTCCAAGTGCGCAAGCGCACGTTGTAGTTAAGTTAAACGTCTCAAACGGTGCGGCAATTTGCCTTGAGTGAGCTATAAATCATGCTAAATTATTTTTTCATTAAAAATGATGCATGAAGGGTTAATAATCTATTAGTAGTGACAGAACATTTGTTTCTGTCATATCATCGTTAACGACAATGTAACAGAAATGTGTCTGTTTGTTTGAGGACAAGTAACAGATACTAAGATGGGCGAGTTTTTTTTTGTTCCAATTTTTTATAACTAGTATATGTTGATAGTAACTTCTACGTGGTCGTATGCCTATACGACACATTTCCTGCATACTCTAGTTAGCAGTTTAGGTCAAATTTAAATTATTTATAAATCTCGAGGCTAGATCGTATTCCAATAGATAACGATTTATTGTCACACCTTACATAAATCATTAAAAATAATTAAAAAAAAAACTTAAATTATAGTGTACAATCGGCGGGCTTATCGCTAAAAGCAGTTCCAGTGTTAAGTAGTCCAATGTCGTTGTTCCAAGTGTAAATATAGGTAATTCATAAAAAAAAACTAGGTCTAGCTTACTTATCACACTCGACCATATCACTTGTGAACAGAGTGGTCAAACGCTACCTGGATTGAAAAAATACTACCACAAAGTCACCTCTAGCAGTTCTATAGACTCTGGATTATTATTGTTCAGATCTCTGTTATCAGATGGCTTACATAAGTAGGTAATTATATTTTCTACCAAAATATTTCCATTCAAATCCTGAACGGTTATTAAAACTCTTTTATATAAATAATAGACGTGCCCTGCGGCTTCACCCGCGTTTATCAAGTTACAAAGAAGCCTATGTATTGATCTTAGGTATAAGCTACGTACATTCGGAATTTCATCGATATCCGTGCAGCCGTTACAGGATCAAGACAAACTTCAAGTATAATTCACTAGCCGTGCCTCGCGGCTTCGCCCGCTATTATCAATTTAAAAAGTAGCCTATGTGTTAATCCTAGGTATAAGCTATGTACATTCCAGATTACTTCCAAATCCGTTCAGCGGTTAAAGTGTGAATAGGGAACAAACATACTTACACACTTGCACACACACACTTACGCAGAAACTTTCAGATTTATAATATTAGTAGGATAATCTTATACTGTTTGTAGTTTTAATGGCAAAGTATAATTTTACATCTAAGTTTTGAGAGATCGGTTTTTTTTTTATTATTTTACAAGCTTTTATTTAGTTTTACCGGTCCCGTTGCCCATCTGTCAGTCTCAATCAAATCTTTCAAGCTTAATTAGACCCACTTCCCGATGTCCGATTGGACTAGATTTTTTTTTTCAATATAGGCATACCTAATAAACTTTAATTACTTAATAAACTTTAATTACTTAATAACTTACTTTTTGATGTACTTATGTATCTTAGGTGATAATACAATGATATGGTACCAAGAAGCTGGTCTGATGATGGAGAAGGAAGATGGCCATATGAACTTCTGAACTAAAAACCCATATATATCCATATAAAATATTAATCCATCGAGTTTGGGCTTGTTTGATTTGTCTTGACAGTTCTCTGGTTATGTCACTTTTTAGTCTTAATTTTTAGCCTTTAAAGCTTGATTTGAATAGACTTTTTTCAAAGGATTACTTTCGCGGCATAACTAGGTTTTTGGAGTAATTAAGAACACCAGTAATATTAGTGTGATCAAGATAAGTACAAACACATTTTAAACACCTTTACGGGAAATTGAGTACTTAATATATTTAATAGGTATTGATAACATACCGTGTATTATAATTTAAAAAATATATACAAATGTATACTAGACTAGACTCATTCATCAAAATGACATAAATTATGATTGCCCCATAATTTTGCAATTAATATAGCCATGTCAGGAATCGATACTTTTTACGACATAACCTTTATTAGCGCGTTAATCGATTCAACCATCGATATCGTATCGATTAATCGCCGAATAATTTAGGGATGTGCTTTTTTCGCGCCGATCCTCAAAACCAGTTTAACTTGATCTCTTCCTCCTCCGGAAGGTCGTTGATTTAGAGATCAAATTAACTGGTTTGTTTTAGAATGACAGGTGCAGTGACATTTTTTCTATGGAATGTCCAACCTTCAATTGTTTAGTTTTAATTGCAAAATTAATCTGATGTTATGAAATTTTTGAATAACAACTTGGGTATTTGAATTTATAATATTTAATTAATTGCTTTTACCCTTGTATACATGACAATGTTAAATAAATAAAAGACGTGTGGCACTCGGGGACTGCCGCGGTAAAGCAATTGCATAGCATTTTTTTATCAAGTTATGCTATTATAATTATTTATTTATTTTATTTATGCAGTATTTTTTTTCCTGCCACCTAGAGGCGAGTTGCTGAACTAAAGAGACAAGCGTGATATTTCAAAAAAGTCATTAAAAGTTCTGCTATTCATCGATAGATGGCAAAACTAAAAAGTATCACCGCTGTGCCGGTCAGAGTAGGGGGTGTTAGGTTATTTTCGTTACGGAATTTCTGGATTCGGTCTCCACGCTCAAGGCCCGCGATAGAAGCTATGCAATAGCTTAAATATATATTATGTGTGTGATGTAAATATTTCCGGCAACAACGACACAATACATCGAACTTAGTGAGGAGCAGTGTGTGAAAGCGTTTACGTTTATATACATACTCGCTGTGCCCCGCGAAATTGATAGCGTTAATCAAGTAAAGGGTAGCCTATGTGTTAAATTAGGTATAAGCTATGTACATTTTAAATTGTATATCAACTCGTTCAGCTTTTACAGCTTGACAAGAAAACATACTTAATCACTTAAACACTCACAAACTTTTGCATTTAAAATTTTGTGTGTACTATAACGGTAGAAAAAAAGTGTACCTATATTTAAAAGTTTTTGTGTAGGTGTGTAAAAGTGTTTGTTTTTTCTTCACGCTGTAACAGCTGAACGGATTTGGATGAAATTTGGAATGTATATAGCTTATTCTCAGGATTAACATCACGCTAGTTTTTAACTGTAAAAGAGTTTTATGTTATGTTAAGTATTTAAAGAATTAAGAAACTACACTATTGCATTGGGTTTTTCCTGTAATAATAGATGTAAGATGGAGAAATAAATAAATAAAAACTTGATAAACGGGTGAAGTGCGGTTAGTAATCAATAATTAACTTAAATAGTAACTACAACAAAGCTTATTTTTGTATCGATGAGCCTGTATTCATACAAAAAACCCACGAGTAAACTGGAATCATAAATTTTTACTATCAATATATCCTATACCAACATTTAAACAGTAGGAAAACTGCCATCGTAATGATATGCAAATGAAGACATAAAACATTTATAAAGTTTGTTTACTGCTTTTTTGAACGTACGAGAAAATTGAGTCTAAATCGATCAATGTTTTATACAGTTTGACTACGTTGATCTTCTTCAACAATGTAATAATAAAACACTTTAATTTAATAACTGTGACCCAAAGCAAAAAATGACAATTAAAATGTGAAGAGCGCGTTGAATTTTTCTTGCTTTTGATGAAAATAGCATTGGAAGTAGATAGAGTACGAAACCATAAAAAAAAATCTATGTTTGAAAATAACAATTTGGTAGGACACCAAAATCACATTATTAGACCTATTTTGTCTCGTGATTTATCTAAAAACGGCTAGACGTTTAAAGCTGAAACGTACTTATAATATCCATTATATTCTGTAGTTGAATTATAAATACAAAACACAAAAAATTATATTACTAGTGGCTGTGTGAGCTCGAGGTCACGTATTATTCGAAATGGTTGAAATATGTTTTTTTTAAATTTTCAACCCCCATTGACCCCATACCACCTTAACCTAAAAAAAAATCCAAAAGTGAAATGCGACCGAGTATGAGAAAACAATTTTGTCCAAGCTGAAACGGAGACGCTTCGCTGTGCTCGCTCGGTCCGTTCTGCTCGCTCTGCTCGCTCGGTCAATTAAGAAAAAAGTTCTAAGCAATTAGCATCAAAAGATTTTGACTATTAAGCAAAATGCTGTCGTGAGATCTCAATTCGGGGCGAACTACCAGCTTAACAAATGATCTGTCAAAATTAAGTACTTACAAATGAGATTCTTCTCATCACGGTCAACCACCTGTACTGAAATTATTGCTAAATTATCGTGCGTCCGCAAAATAAACATAAATCAAAACACATTTATGCGGCAGCAGTCATAATCTGGGCCCGGTTGGACAGTATAATCAAAAGATGGAAAGGGATGCATGTATAAATTTCCTCACCGTGGAAAAGAGACACAACATCCGCCATTTTGATTTACTGTATCATTGGTAGAGACGACGCTATTTGTCTTCCTGCTGGATTCTTTGACGCACTTTTTATTCGCTATACTGTTTGATAAATACCCTTTTACTTTGACGAAGTGTTTACATTGAATAATATCTATTTTAAATTAGATACATAATTATAATGTATTACTTACTGAGCCGCGCGTCTATTATTATATTTTTATTTTGAAAGTCTGTATGTTAATTCATGGTAAAAGCTTTCTCACAGTCTAACTAAACCATAAACTTTACCATAACCGCAAACGTTTTCACACTCACAGTCCCACACTAAGTTCGAAGACTTGTGTCGTTGGTGCCGGAAACATTCACATCACACACACAAACACACCCAGAACCAGAGACACACATTTTCCTTGGGGAAAAAACTTGTGTTTCCGCCGGGAATCGAACTCGCCTTAGAAGGCGAACGCTCATCCAACTAGGCCAACAAGCAGTTCTAAGCATATAACTCCGAATTCTAATATTTGTAAATCTATGGCCCAAAATGCCAATTAAAATTGTTTTTTTTATTGCCATTTTGGATAAAAGGGTACCCATACACGTAAGTAGGGAACTAAAAATTAGAGGTGTAGAAAAAAGTTTTAAATTTTTTCTACCCGGGTGGGATATCTTTAAAAAGAACTGGGGGCTGAGTCACCCACGTCCGTAGGAGGATACCCCTTAAGTCTGACTCCCTACACGTGGTCCCCGGGTGGTGCTAATCAGGTGACATTTGAGAGGTGGTAGAGCACTTTGTGAGTTGCTCGCCTGGCTTGCTACCAAAGTAGCTTACCACCATCAAGTTGAAAGTCTGCCGCCAAGCCAAATACGGTGTTCCGGCAGTTATCCTTGAGAGCCTGCGTATTCCAGGTCTAGTGTGTTTACCAGCTTCGATCACGTCGTCACTTAACATCAGATGAGATAGTGGTCAAAAACTAGCCTGTCACAAAAAAAAAAAAAAAACATTCACATCACACACACATTACACCCAGAACCAGAAGCACAAATATCCCTTGGGTAGGAATTTGTGCTCCTGCCGGGAATCGAACCCAGGACTCACGACGCAGAGGGCGGACACCTGTCCACTGCGCCAACTGGGTCGTCCACTTTGCAAGTGGAGTATAAAACTGTATTTAAGCAGGTGATCGTTATTTCATAATGACTTCATTATGAACCTATCCGCTGTATGACAAGCTAGTTGCGACCAAGTTGCAGAGCCTCAGTCATCGACGTAGGGTAGCTAGCCTATCGGTGTTCTATCACTTATACGCATTGTCTCGAATTACACGAGTTGAGTCCCTCATGCCCCTTCTAAACTCGGACCACAAGACGAACTGACCATCCATTTGTAGTTGTCATACTTCTTATCCGCTCGAAGCGTTTTGCTCTACATTTATCATTCGTACAGCGAAGGAGTGGAACTCAATGACCGCGTCTTAGTTCCCCGAACAGTATAATCCGGGAGTCTTCAAGTCTAAAGTGAATAGGTATCGTCTAAGTAAGCATGCTACATCTTTGGCCACATCATCACTTTCCATCAAGTGAGATCGTGGCCAAATGTGTACCTATCTGGCATAAAAAAATGACGGCATTATCAACCGATTGTGCTGCGCCTGCGCATAATGATGAGGATATCACCAATTACCCCATAAACGTAATGTTAACACCATTACACTACCCTCAATTTACATAAAACGCAAAAAAACAAATTATAAATAAATATTTCAGCAGGTGTTCAACGGGAGTATTGCATATACCAATAATTATCAAACCATAACAAGTTTGTGTCTGTCTCTTTCTTTTCAATAGAGGGTGTTGGTGTCTCTTTCGCTCATTGATTGTGCTTATGAAGGTCAATAATTTGTATCAAAATAATGACGTCGTCATTAAAGGTTGACGTGGATATTGTAAAACATTTTTTTTATACATTTTTGATAGATATGATTTTATGCTTTTATTTTAGATAGGTTAAATACCGATATATGTGCTCTGCTGTCATAAAGAAAAATACATCTTACTAATATTATAAATCCGAAAGTTTGTGTGTAAGTGTGTAAGTGTGTAAGTATGTTTGTTCCCTCTTCACGCTTTAACGGCTGAACCGATTAGGGTGAAATTTGGAATGTACAAGATTATACCTAGGATTAACACATAGGCTACTTTTTAACTTGATAATAGCGTGCGAAGCCGCGGGGCACGGCTAGTATATCATAATTGGCGGAATTATCGCGTAACATAAAATTTTAAAAAAACATACAGACGAATTGAGAACCTCCTTTTTTGAAGTCTGTTGTAAAATAGAACACTTTCAAAACAAATACACTATATTGTTTTTAATACATCAGTATTTCACAATGTTATCCATGTTGCTGCGAGTTCGAATATTAATTAATAAGAAATATTAATAAATTATAACTGCTTGATAACATTCTCATAACTTCATACCAAGGTACGAAGGACTCGTTACGAATCAATATTGTAGGGATGGACTTGGTCTTGCAGTCTTGAATTATATAAAAATAGAAGTTTTCACACTCACTACTAAGTTCGATTCTTTTTTTATTATTTGGTTCAAAAATAATTCGTTTATTTTAGAGAATATGATATATTGACGTATGATTGTACTAAAAACTAAATTAAAAATAACTATAACTAGATATTGAATGCAACACTTAAGTTAAGATATGTAAACAACATCCTACTATCCTACTAATATCATAAATTCAAAAGTATGTGTGTAAGAGTGTAAATATGTTTGTGCCCTCTTCACGCTTTAACGGCTGAACGAATTTGGATGACATTCGGAATGTTCATAGCTTATACCTAGGATTAACACAAAGGCTATTTTTTAACATGATAATAGCGGGCGAACCCACGGGGCAAGGCTAGTTATTCATATGTTGCCAATATTACTTTTAGTCTAATCACACTAATATTATAAAGGTGACAGTTTGTGAGTAAGAGACCAATTTGATGAAATTTGGTATGGACATACCAAATTTACCCTTGATTAACACATAAGCTACTTTTGTATACCAAATTTCATCAATGTCTGTTTGAGTGTGAAGAAATAACAAACATACAAACTTCTCACAAACTGTGATTTTTTAATGATTCTAGTAACGTCTCAGACGGTAAACAAAATTGTTTGATAAAACCAAGACCAAGACTCATGACGAATTGGATGTCCCATCACTAAATACTAAAAATCGAACCAAACCAGACAGTGTTCTAAATGCGTGTAAAAACTATTACTAAGCAAAGTTGAGTTTGAGAGTATCGGAGCTCCGCCAAGAATCCGACGGCTGCTAAAAACCGAGAATGTAACAATGGAGTATATATACTACCCGCTCATTTCATCATTTGACGAGGTTGTCTCAAACTAAAAGCAACTTTCAAGGCGTAATTTAATAATTTGAACGCAAGTAAAGCTTAAAAAAACTGACGTCACCGCTTTTATTTTACCGACTTCACAAAAAAGGAGGAGGTACTCAAGTTGACTGTTTTTTTTTGTTTTGTTACCTCATAACTTCTCTCCACGTGAACCTATTTTAATTTTTTTTTGTGTTAATTTTTTGTTTGAAAGTTGTTGCTTTCCAATTGGTCCCATTTAAATTTGATTAAGATCTGATCAGTAGTTTTTGAAATAACTTTAATAATTCGGAACTTTGATCAGATTAGTACATCTAATCTGATCAAACTTCCGAAGATAAAGCGGTGAAGTCGGTTTTTTTAAGCTTTGCTTGCGTTTAATTATTTGTTGATTTTCTCAAAAAGCGCTAAATAAATTTTGATAAAATTTATAAGACATACTAAATTTATACAGATCATACTTTAGATACGGTTTCATAAGAATGTTTGCTAGACCAAATAAAATAATTTAAACGCAAGCAAAGCTTAAAAAAATCGACTTAACCGCTTATATTTTGGTTTTGGCTTGACCAACGCAAGCAAAGCTTGCTTTTTTTATCATAATTGGAATAATTTAACCACTATTAAATGTTTTATTACTTGTAAGTGACTACTTAAAACATAATCATTAAGTCTCTTTTGGCACTTGTGTAATCCATTATTTTATTTGACGCACGAATAAATTATTAACCAAAAATAACTTATTATCGAAATAAAAAAAATATAACAATTTTAAACAGCTGGAATTTGAACTAGAAGTTATCCTATATCTCAGGTGATAGCGCCCCCCCCATAATATTATAGCTGTATAAATAAAACAAAATATAAATAGTAAAAAGTTAAAAGGATAAAGCAAATATACCACATTATAATAAAATAAAGAATTATAAACATTTTAGCGATAATAACTGCTTCTAAAATTTTAACTATCTACGCGCGGGAAATTGCTCCCGCTAGTTTTAGATAACTTAATAATTGAAATGCAAGCAAAGCAATAAAAAACTGACTTCATCCCTTTATTCTTCGGTACCCTAGATCAGATTAAATGAATTATATACGCATTATTGAGGATAACTCAAAAACTACTGGTCACATATTGATCAAATTTAAATGGTACCTACTACATGAAAGCATCATCTTTCAAATAAAAATAAAAAAATTATCGGTTCACCTAGAAAAAGGTACTATGGTTAGGTACCATAGTACCTTTTTCTAGGTGAACCGATAATTTTTTTACGCACGCATAAAAAAACAGTCAAATTTTCGAATTCGACGAATTTGTGAAATTAAGAACCTCCTCCTTTTTTGAAGTCAGTTAAAAATATACGGTATCACAGTGACGGTCCCACATTAAGTTCAAAGACTTATATCGTGGTTGCCGGAAACATTCACATCACACAAAGAATTGCTTAGAACCAGAAGCACAAATGTCTTTTATGAAAGTAATTGTGCTCCTAGCAGAAATTGAACCCAAGACCCAGTGCTTTTGCAGTAGTACATTTTAATTCCTGCACATTTTACATTTTAGTTGAACTGCTCGTTGGCTTAGTTGGGTGGCGTTCGCCTTCTAAGCGGTATTGGGTATTGGGTTCGATTCCCGGCTGAAACACAAGTTTTCTCCACAAGGAAATATTGGTGTTTCTGGTTCTGGTTCGTTTTTGACGACCCAGTTGGTACAGTGGACAGTACACCTGCTCTCTGCGCCGTGGGTCCTGGATTCGATTCCCGGCAGGAGCACAAATTCCTTCCTAAGGGATATTTGTGCTTCTGGTTCTGGTTGTGTTTGTGATGTGAATGTTTCCGGCACCCACGATACAAGTCATCGAAAATAATGTGAGGCTGTGAGTGTAAAAGCGTTTATTGAGCGTTTATTCCCGCGTAGTCTATGCGCCGGTTTACATCTGAGACAAACTTAATGTTAAAGCTTACTTCAGAACATGACCAGTGTCAGTCGTCGGGTAAAAAAAGTTTAATCACTACATAGCTATTTATTTTCGATGTTCAGAATTCGTGTGAACAATTGAACATTTAATTTAACAGTTTGACAACGATTGTTTAATAATTAGCACAAATTTAACATTGATTTGAAAAGAAGCGCAAAAATCAGATTCTTAAAATATTTGTTACTTGACGATACGACTAGTCGTTCGCGCCGAACTGAGATCTCGCGTTTACAATTTTGTATAATTGAGAAACACTTTTGAGGTTAAGACTCCCACTTTTACCTACCAGGAAACACCGACTCAGGCAAGGTGTTCCATTCCTTTGCAGTTTCGCATAATAAATGTAGAAGCAAAACACCTCGTTCGCATTTGTGCAATATCTACCATATACCGGAGTCGATTAGCAGTTTTGTAAAAGGAAACGACGATTTGATAACATTTCCTCGATATATTTTTTTCCTAAGTCGTCTCTATTTATTAAAGTTTTGAACTTAAAAACTAAAAACCTTTTAAACCGACTTCAATAAAAGGAGGAGGTTCTCAATTTGTCTTTATTTGTTGTGTGTTACCCTGGTGCTTTCAATTTAGTCCCTTTTAAATTAGATAAAGATCTGAACAGTAGTTTTTGAGTTATCCTCAATATTGCATATTTAATTAATCTAATCTGATCAAGGGAAAATAATGCGGTGAAATCGGTTTTGGAGCTTTTTTTGTACTTGAATTATTTGACACAGTAATTATTTGTTTTTTAATATGATCTGGCAATACAGAATAGGTTTCGTTTCGTACTTTAGAGATATGTGAAAAGAGCCTCAAAATCAACATAATATGACTCGTGCAATCTTGCCTAACCGCCAATTTTGCTTCGCTAAATTCACCCTTACGAAGTTATTATAAGCGCTATGATCGACTTTGTTAACAAATGTACTAGCATTTAATCGATGTAGATCCTTAGGACATATTTCCGACTAAACGAGATAAAATTAAATATCGATACGTAGAAGTCGATCGATGCGTATCGGAATATATCCTTTAAGTTTTTTCTTTTCGATAATAGGGCAGACTGTTTCCACTCTACACTTGCCGTTTGTGTAGACTCTATGTTAATAAAAATAGAGTATATTTTTGTAATATTTGTTGTTTTTATAAGTTAGTTTTGCTTGCTTATCCGGTAATTATCAAGGGATAATTCGCCGGGATGCGGTGACAATTTTCATCGATTGTGCGAGACCGGTCTGTTATTATTAGATGGTTTTTATATTGATAAAGATGCTCAGCTAATGTGACGGGATAATGTCGGACATGCTTGCAAAGTAGTTAAGTAACGTTTTGTGTAGAAAAACTACTTAAAAGGTAAGTTTTATCATAGTATACTTTGGTACTAGTCGTTCGCGCCGAACTGAGATCTCGCGCTTACATTTTGCCTCATAGAGAAAAACTTTTGAGGTTAGTTGCTTATAACTTTTTTTCTGTATGATAATTGTTTGATTTCTGTATTTGTTGTTCTAATACAGAATATAAGGGATATTAAACGTAAATTTCAGCGTTCAGTGTGAAGCCGTTTTTGAGATAGACCCCGGGACAGAATAGGTTTAAAACAGTGACTTTAGTGGCCTACCAAATCGTTATTTTCCAATATAGATTTGTTTTTAAATCGGTTTCGTACTCTATTTGTCAAGTTCTTTTTAACAATACCCACAAGCGTAGATAAAAAATAAAAATTTTTTTGCTTCCCACTTACATGTATGGGAGAGCCCCCTTAATGTTTTCATCTATATACTTTTAAATGTAATTTTTGGCTTTGGGCCGTAGTTTTACATATTCTATGAGAATTTGAAGTCATTCGCTTATATGCCTAGATGATCTAGATGCCTCTGACAGACGGACGGACGGACAAAGTGCTGAACGTCCCAAGTCGACTAAGAGATCTCGTTTCGTTCGATCAATTAGGTGATCTAAAATCAAACGTTTATCTTCGTGTTATTTTTAAAATGAATGCATATATTTTTTGAAGTGAAACTTGTTATGGGAGGGCTTTGAAATTCTGATCCGCGACCTTTTTGTGTGGCGAAAAGTGGTGGGGTTAACAATATGATATTAATCTTCATAATTATGACATAAATAAAAAATATTGACATAAACATTATTTAACATAATGTTACAATACATTCTATAATATTTTTTTTTTTTTAATATTAAATTTTAAACATTGAAATTAAAAATATTAAAACACATAAACCACAATAATACTGACTGCGCCGTTAAGTAAATTTTAATTTCATTTCCAAAATACCGATTATCTATTAATTCTTAAATTTATAATCTACTAGCCGTGCCCGGCGACTTCGCCTGCGTTAATTAAGTTAAAAAGTAGCCTATGTGTTATTTTGGAACCTAAACTATTTACATTCAAAAATTCATCAAAATCGGTTTACTCGTTACGGAGATACGTGGTAACAAACATTCACACATACACAAACTTTCTCATTGATACATATTATTATATTAAGTAGGATACACTCACTCATTTACTTCAAAAAAGAAAAAAAATACCTCTTCTAACTTTTCTTTGCGGCGCTCATGGCGCAACCCAAATGAGAAGCTCCACAAAAAAGCTTAAAAACTATAACGTTTTTCGCCATAACTAATCCTGAACATAAACGATAATTAAACGCAAGCAAAGCTTGTATTGTATTTTGCACAGCAATTAAGTCTCGCTGTGCAACGAGGTAACGCAGCCATCATTTTGGGCGCACCGCCGACCAATGACTTTTTGTATTAGGTTAGTAGTTTAGCTAAATCTGTATTTTGATTAATCCTGAATATTTAGATATTATTATACAAAAAAAAGTTGTTAGTTTTTTTTTATTATATTAAAACTTGTCAAACAAAACATGGGAGAGCCCTCAGTATCATTTCGTAATTAGCAGTCTCTGAGCAGACATTTTTGTGCTAATGGTGTTGAGTGGATTATTTCCGGTCGTCCCCATTGATAAAGTTTTGTAAACTGCTGCTGGTTGCATTAATAAGACGTAATTATTTATATTAAACTATTATAGTTTCATATTGCAAAGCTTAAAAAACCGTCTTCACCGCTTATGTTTTGGTTTTGACTTGATCGATTTCGATAAAATTTATATGGGACAACTTCTGAAGTATAATCTACCAAACAAAAAATAATCATCACAATCGTTTCATAATTGGCGGAGATATCGCGTAACATACATTAAAAAAAACATACATTCGAATTGACCTCCTTTTTACCGACTTCCCAAAAAAGGAGGAGGTACTCAAGTCGAATGTATTTTTTTTTATGTGTGTTACCTCATAACTTCTCTCCACGTGAGCCGATTTCGAAAATTTTTTTTTAGTTTGGAAGATGTTGCTTTTTAATTGGTCCCATTTAAATTTGATCAAGATCTGATCAGTTGTTCTTTGAAATATCGTCAATAATGTCTATTTTGTGACGAATAATGCGTACTTTGACGATGTTCTGGTTTACCCGACTTCAAAAGTTACCTCACAACTTCTTTCGTTGTGAGCCGATTTTGATGATTCTTTTTTTATTTGAAAGCTGGTGGATCAAGGTTCCGATGATAAAGCGGTGAAGTTGTTTTTTTTAAGCTTTGCTTGCGTTTAATTATCTGAAGTAATTTTGCGTTTCTACTTACTTTAATACTTTAAATAATTATTTTATCTCATGATCAAAAATTAAACAATTTAATTCACTTAAAATTCTCAGGCCATTACGCGCATCTGACCGATCGTGTATTCGTCCAATAACGACCGCGTCGTTTAACGACGAGCGACCGACGACGGACCGAACATAGTCGTTAGTTGCAACAATGGAAGATTTGCATTGGCTTCAAGATTGACCGCAGGTGGATTTATATCGAGATGTTAATACCGAAAGAATATGACATTTATTATGTTGTATACTTGAAGACAGTTTTGTAGAACAATTTTTGAAGTGAAAACTTCTTTAGACGCGTTGAGAATTTTTTGGGTGAACAAAAATCATGGAACTCGCATCATCGAACGCTTTCTATAGTTAGGAGTTAGGGTTTATCGATGTACACGACAAATACCTACTCACTGATCAAATTAGTTTATTTATTTAATTGGATGATCTTCGTTTTCTCATATCTCTATTCCCACTTAGTCGGCAAAATATGTTTATTATTAGACTTTTATTAATATATGGCTTTCTAGAGACCAAACGCGTGGGCTGATTTTGATGATTTTTAAACAAATTTAACAAACAAACGCATTCACACTCACATTTACTATAACTGAAGAAAGAATTACAGTGAATTACTGATTACCTACTAATTTCATGCTGTGAATATTTCTTACTAGCCGTGCCCCGCGGCTTCGCCCGCGTTAATGAAGTTAAAAAGAAGCCTATATATTATTCCGGAATCTAAACTATCATCATTCTAAATTTCATCAAAACCGGTTTATTCGTTACGGAGATACGTGGTAACAAACATTCTCACACACACACACACACACACACACAAACTTTCTCATGTATAATATTAAAAGGATTAACATCCGTGAAAAATAAGTAAATCTAAGAGGATGAAAGTTCAAATTGTCACACCAGGTTTTATAGAAGCTCGACGTAACAACTCTTACTAAATCCTTTCCAAAGCACCTTACCATTCCTATATCATTTATTTAAAAGATAGCTAAGTTTGAATATCCTCTGTCTATCTACAGATACGATAGACAGACAGACGGACGGACATTTGCGTACTCTATTATTAAAACATGAAGTCTAATTTATATTGTGAACACAAATCCATAGACAAAAGAGAAATGCAGGTGATCAATACATAGTTGGAGTAATCTATACATTTTGTATTTTTGATAGGCTATCGTTTGACCTCCGTCTCAGCTGTTGGTGTTACTACACCCTTATTTACTACTAATGGTGGCCTGGCTCTCAGGATGTTTATATAAGAAAACCGGGTCTTCTCGCGCTTTTATTTTCATCCGACTTCAAAAAAGGAGGTTATCAATTTGAGTGTTTTTTTATACTTATATATTTTTGTATACTTCTGACGTGGTCCCTTATAAATTTTATCAAAATCGGCCAAGCCAAAACCGAAATATGAAAGCGATGAAGTCGGTTTTTATAAGCTTTACTTGCGTTTAAATTATTTTCAAAATATCATTATTTTTTACTAACCTCGACGTTTCTTATATAAACATA
This sequence comes from Lomographa bimaculata, assembly GCA_948107665.1. Lineage (NCBI taxonomy): Eukaryota > Metazoa > Arthropoda > Insecta > Lepidoptera > Geometridae > Lomographa > Lomographa bimaculata. The sequence goes on along the minus strand of OX403604.1, from coordinate 5,001,066 downwards.
ATTGAAGTCCGCGAATGTTTAAAAAAAGCTATGGCTCTCAGGAGTTACTTTGTTACCCAAAAAAGAGGTGTTATAATATAACTTAATGTGTGTATCTGCGTGTCTGTCTATGCCATTGTACCTCCCATAAGGCTGAACCGATTTTAATAAAGTTTTTTGTTTGAAAGGTGAATTGAACGAGGGTATTTTTAGCTATGTTTAAAGAATAGCGATGCAGCCATTTTTCAGGTAGGTTGTCAGGAGTATTTTCAAGATTTATGACATAAATATTGTAGAAATGTTTTTTTAACAAATTCTGGACAAGGGGCTCTATCGTTGCCAGTCATGCTAGGATATGCCACTGTGATTCCTGTCTCAAATGAAATAAACACTCTCACACTCACAGGCCCACACTACGTTCAATGACTTGTGCCGTGGGTGCCGCAAACATTCGCAGCACACACACAATCACTACCAGAACCAGAAACACAACTTTTTCTAGGGAAGGAAACTTGAATTTCTGCTGCCGGGAATCGAACCCGATACCCTTGTTTAGAAGGCGAAAGCTCTCACAACTAGGCCAACGGGAAGTTCAAATTAATTCACGAAATTGGGATACGTTTTCATAAATTTAGGTATTAGTTATTTTAGTATAATAAATAGTTTTGCCAAATAGTTTGCCATGAAAATCATCTTCGGCCGCATCATCACTTTCCATTAGGTGATATAGTGGTCAAATGCTAATGGTTTTGCTTTCACATTCATTATGCGAACCGTTGAGGAATGGAACTCATTACCTGAGTCTGTGTTTCCTGATAAATACAATATGGGAGTCTTTAACACGCGAGTGAATAGGCATCTTCTAGGCAAACGTGCTCCATCGTCGACCGCATCATCGCTTACCATCAGGTGAATTAGTGGTAAACGTTAGCCTATACTATACAAAAAAAAGCTTGCCTATTCTGCATTAAAAAACATTCTAAAACTTGTGATTATTTGAGTGTAATAATGATGAATTATTAAACACTTACAAACTTTAATCATACCAAGTTGAAAATCATGATTTTCGCTTTCGTTTAGAAACTCCAATAGAAGTTCTATAAAAAGTTCCAACCACTTCACTAGAGCATGTCTTGACTATGACTCTTTAAATTGACTTTGACTAGTGACTAGTCTTAAAACCAATAAACCTTGAAATAATTTATCACTTGACACTGGCTGAATGCTCACAAATTACGGAGCCAAGAAAAAAAAAGGACAATTGTACAATAAAACCAGACTTTTACTATCATCTAAATTTCGTATTGCTCTGTTAACTGTGCTGTTTTAAACCAACATATAATTCTAAGAATGTGTATTAACGAGCACACGTAAGCCGGTGTGTGTCGGGCAATATTTAATTTGTCATCAAATTACAGTTATACACGTTTAGAACTGTGTCATAGTGAGACGTGCTTTAACCATCGATTTATCAATACATGGAATTCTGGTTCTAGCGTAATAGTGTCCACGGACATAGGCGACAAAATTCAATATAAGCGACAATCCCGCCTCGCTAAAACTTCGTAAGGTGAAAATAGTGCGAATGTTGCCAGTCGTCAAGCGAAAGTAAGCTGTGTAGTAGTTATGATAAGATACAAATTAAATTGTTGTAATGTGTTTGTAAAATATTCAATCATATGAATGTATCCAAATTTATAAACCTACCTATAGGTTTTAATCGGTACACTTACTTCGTGATGTTTGTGTTAGATCCGAGGTTTATTTGGTCGTCATGCCCTATTGCTATAACCGCAGAGCTATCCAAGTTCCACTTCAAATTACGTAATTATGCTTTTCTTATTTTTTACACATTTATAAGGAAGTTGATTTCGCCTTTGTTTCACTACTTTAGTTCTGCTAAGCATGGCTAAAGCTATTGAGAAAATGTATTTATTTGATTGAGCAAATCACTCGCCTAAAGGTAAACGTCACGCTAAAATGTGTATAATATTTGAACTGCCCTTGGCTAAGTAAGTAGGTGCACAGTCGCCTTGTAAGCAGCGGGTTCAATTCCCAGTGGAAACAATATGTGATGAAAATGTTTCCGGTACCCAAGACACAAGTCAACAAACTTAGGGTGGGGCTGTGAGTGTAAAAGCGTTGTTAGGATTTTTTTCTTAAACTAGACTTGCTGTAGATCTGAAGTCAGTGAGAAAAAGAAGGCTATTGCTTCGTTTGCTTCTCAAAAACGCCGACGTATTGAGACAACAAGACAAGTGTCCACATATTTTACTATTATAACATGCACACATACACATACTGCTAAGTAATCTGCGGTGTGTACACAAACTATGGAGTGAGAATCTATGTATTACTGGACAACGAGACGAGAAAGAAATTTAGTTCCGCACCGGACAGAGCGCTCGCGTTGATGTCTTTAGTTTGGATACTTTGAAAACGTGCGCGTGCGCTAACTGGAATGTTGGAGTTTGTAGAGTTCTTATTCTAAATACTTTTGAAGTGAAACTTGTTACGGGAGGGCTTTGAAATTCTGATCCCCAACCTTTTTGTGTGACGAAAAGTGGTGGGGGTAAATCCTGTAATAATAATTTAAATGTTTCCTTGTAATACTGTATTGTGTCACTTCTATTGTCCTTCACGACATATCCTGTTGTTTATCTTTGACTAGATGACCCAGTGAACTTTGAAGATATATAATATTTTCCTCATACTCCAGTATCAAAATACTTTAGTGCTGTTTTAACTGACACAAAAATATAAGTTAATTTCATACAAAAGCAAATAATTATGTAATACATACAGCTGAATGTATTTACATTATCTTTATCCAGAATTTCGAATTAAGGACAAGGTTATTAAGTTTGATACGATTCACCTACATATACAATTGTTAAATAAGCTTGTATAAAGAAAAAGTAATACAAAAAAATAGGATGTGCCGTAAATACATATCCCACACGATAGTAGTGAAACTTTTGTACTGCAGGCAAACATTTTAATTGATCGAGCAAAGCGAGATCTCTAAGTTGACTTTGGTCTTCTAGAACTTTGTCCGTCCGTCCGTCTGTCAGAAGCATCTAGGGTCTTAACCATACAAGTATATAACATTATATTGTCAGAGAATATGTAAAGCTGTGGCCCAAAGCCAAAAATGGCAATTAAAATTATATAAATGAAAATATTAACCCATATACGTAAGGGGGGATAATTTATACTTTTATTTTATTGTAAGTATTTATTGATTTTTATTTTCATTACAAATTATTGGATACTTAAAAAATCGTCTAAATCATAATCACATATATTTGTTAGTAGGGTTATTTAACTAGTTAACTTATTTTCAAATGTTTTTAGTTTGTCTTCTGCTTTTAAGTATTCAGGTATTTTGTTATAAATTTTTGCTGTCATTGAGTTTAGTACCGTTTTACTGCCATTGAGTTAGACACTATCTCACCTATTGGCAAGTGATGATGCGATCGGCGATGCAACATGTTTGCATAGAAGATACCTGTTTACTCGTGAATTAAAGACCTGCATTATACATATTTATTGTCTGGTGTCTAATGCAGCATCATCACCGCGAGGGCCCGTTGTTTGGGCCGCTGACCGCAGTTTTCACACTGGCCTGACTCAGCGGTGTAACAAAGAAGTTTTTGTACTCATGTAAATTAGCTTTATGCCCCATATTTAGGGCTGTCATGAGATACTTATTTGAATAAATAAATAAAAGAATTTTAGTAGGAATTTTACTAAATATAAAAACTTTATTCAAGAATTGTCTCATAGCAGAAATTGGCGTACTATAAGAATGACAAAGTTGGAAGAATTTGAGTAATTATATTTTTGTATAAAAACTAGATCTACTTAGACCTAGTGTCCTTTCCATTCTCGTCGCATCATCATTAACCACCAGACGAGGTGGTGGTTAAACTCTAGATCAGTGGTATCAATTAAAAAAATTAAAACAGTCGGAGTTTATTATTTTGCATTATAGGCCTGATGAGGACTAAGAAAGATAATAGTTAAACGCTAGCTTATCAGTGAAAAAACAATTAAATGTCGACTAACTTTTCTTACTTTACTTCTCCTTCTACTTAATTATGTAGCCAGATGTGGTGTTTCGCTCTTCTTTCTTTTATTAAGTATTTGTCACGCATGTAAAACTAAAAAAAAATATCACGCATGTAAAACTAAAAAAAAAACATTTTTAAAACATCTATCACAAAACGAAGAGGCAACCCTAATTCATTTAACATGCAGATTCCAGCCGAGAGAACCGATTGAAAGTTCCAAGATGTCACAATGTCCCCAATGAGAATATTGATGGCAGATGATTACCAGTCTGTTGGCAATTGACGCGTGAGAAGTGTCTTGCCGATAACCAAGGTTTACTCTCGTATACTTCTGTCTGTCTTTAACCTTAGAACACAAGGTACCTTAATTTCTTGTACTGAAAACATTCACATCACACCCAGAACCACAAATACAAATTTCCTAGGGGACAAAGTTTTAGTGTATGTGCGAACAATCGCACATAGGTACACAGTACATCAATTTCATATTTAGGCTGCTGATGCTCTCTCAACTCCATCTTCTCATCACTTATTGATGGATCGATCTTGGCCTCAAATTTATTTAGACCTGGCTTTATCATTTCATCCTGTGACGGGTCTTAATTCGTGTTAGATTTTCACAGAGCTCTGTTATCTCCAATGTCATCTCACTGACAAATACATTCGGGTTGGAAGGACCGGGCGGATGGCCTCCACCGTCCTCTGCCCGGGGACCGGTGGAGCTAAGTCTTTCGTCCACCGCCGAACGCGAACGCCTAGGTAACTATGCCAACGGGCAGTTCAAGTTAGGTCTAGTATATGAACTAGCAAACATTTTAAAATTATTATCATTTGTTTGTACATTGTTGAAATAGTAATTTATATAATTATTTTCATTATAGGTTTATGATTTATTAGTATTTTCATTTTTGGGTTTTTGTTATGTATTTTAACTCGTATATAATTTGTTACGTGTCATTACTAGTAGACTCCTGCGGAAGACCAGTGCTGCTTGTACACCAGCATTATGCTGAGCTGGAGCCGTTTTGTAACATTAACTTTTGTAAATTACCCATGTTATTTTAAGTATTCTTGCGTGTAGTTATGGACAAATTTTTTTTTTCTTTCAAATAATTCGAGGCTGTTAAAAGGCTGATGAAGACATTTTGATCGTGGGTTTCTCAGGAAAGCTCTGCAACATTGAACTCCGAGTTATTTTTGAATTGTTTTCAACGGTATAAAGTTCCTTAAAACGTTGAAATAAGACGGTTCCAGACAACACATCAAGTGTATAATGGCGACCGCTGACGCCGGCTGGACGGCTTTGCATTTCAAATACGTATTGTATGCACATTTTTACAGACTTATTACTCTCTAGGCTTGTACGGCGCGCAGGTGCTTGGGGTTTTCTACGTACCTCGTTTTGATTGTAGACAATGGTTTTATACTGATATGGATCTTGGTCATCTCGGCCGAAGAGCTCTCACTTTTACATAAACATAAACGCTTTCACACTCACAGCTCCACATTAAGTTCGATGACTTATGTCGTGGGTACCGGAAACATTCACATCACACAATCACAATCAGAAACAGGCACAAATTTTCCTTGGAGAGAAAACTTATGTTTCTGCCGGGAATTGAACCCGATACCCCTGCTTAGAAGGCGGACACTCACCTAACTAAGGTAATAGGCAGTTTTATTTGTGTTGTATAATTTAACATATGTTTGTCTCTTTTAAGCGAGTTATATATAGTAAAATATTATTAAAGGTATAAATGTGAAAGTCTGTGTAAGTGTGTTCGTTCCTATAAAAATGCCCATGTAAAAGAACTTGAGAACTGAAGAGCAAATCTTGAGTATTTATATATATATAATATGTGTGTGTCTGTATAAACAGAATCTCGGAAACGGCTCCTACGATTTTCATGAAATTTAGTATGAATGGGGTTTCGGGAGCGATTAATCGATCTAGCTAGGTTTCATTTTTAGAAAACGTCGTTTTAACGAGCATAGCTCGGTCGTCCAGGTACTTTTAATTATGCGTTGAGCCCGACTAGGGAAGTTTGTTTTTAGGTTCCGCCGAAAAAGAGGGGTGTTATAAGTTTGCAGCGTGTATTTGTGTAACTGTTTAAATTTGATCAAGATCTGATCAAGTTCTTGAAATATCGACAACAATGCGTGTTTAGTTGCGTTTAATTATTGTTCATATGGTGACTTGATTGAGAGCGTTCTTAGTTGATCGGAGCAGTTGTTTTCCAGATAGAGCGTATTTTAAAAAATGTTGATTTTAGCACTTGTATTTTGTGATATACTTGTATGTTCTTATGTAAGTGAAGTGTGTATGTTTGTTATCTCTTCACGCTGTAACGCCAGAACGGATTTGGATGAAATTTGGAATGTGGAAATTTGTAGTTAATATCTAGGATTAACACAGGCTTCTTTTTAACTTAATAAATGTGGGCGAAACCGCGTCGCACGGCTAGTTATAAATAATACTAGCCTTGCAGGATGATTTTTCTTGCCAACGGTACCGAGTAACGAACGGAGTGCGTAGCTGGATCAAATCGCTGCGATGCGTATTTCTGCTTACATTGTGACTGATGCGCGCTCGATCGCGGCACGCTCCTCTTATATATCTATACTTTTTGAATAAGGACCTAGCCATTTATACTTAATGATTTGACGTAAGACTGGAAAGTACTACGGGAATTTGTTTGTTTATTTTTCTTCAGCTTTGATTACGCACGTTGAGTTATATAGCCAGTAACCATTACATATATTACCATTGTATTTGCTGTATCATATAGTATAATGTTAAACTACCAAAAAAGAATGCGCCGCCGAGTTTCTTGCCAGGTTCTTCTCGAGATGGCTGTAATTTTGCGAATCTGGCAGTAGAATCATTAACTTTCATTAGTGCCTATTTATATTTCGTAAAACTTTAGTTAAGTTTAGTTTTACGAAATATAGGCAATTGGCCCGTAGAATGTATCCTAAATAAAGTCTGTATTATTAATTTAGCATTCTATTCAATATCAAAATAGTTTATTCACATGGGCCCCAAAGAGGCACTAATGAAAGTTAATGATTCTACTGCCAGATTCGCAAAATTACAGCCATCTCGAGAAGAACCTGGCAAGAAACTCGGCGGCGCATTCTTTTTCATTCATTTTTTTAAAGCGTTTCATAACACTAATACATAATTATATTAGTCATTTATATATATGTTATGGTAAATTATTCATTAAACAAAAGCAAAGTTAAAAAATCAGACTTCACCGATTTATCTTCGGAATCCTTGATCAGATTAAACACGCATTATTGAGGTTAAATCAAAAACTACTGGTCAGATATTGATCAAACTTCAATGGGACCAAATTGGAAGCATCAGCTTTTAATTAAAATAATATCAAAATGGGTGTATTAATTGATGAAAATAACACGAAACGAAAGAGTAATTGAAGCTGATCAGGTATAATAACCAGGTGTGGTAAGAAAATAGGAAAATAATCGTCCAACAGCAATAAAAGCCAAACAAGTATAACTAATTTTTTTTTATAACAAGCTTTCTCCAGAAGCAAATAAAAAGGACTAAAATCGTTTATCTTGTTTACTTCAGAAGTTCCTATGGACATCTTCCGTCTTCATCATCAGATTAGCTCCACGGCACCACATCATAGTATCAGAAGAAGTGGAACTCATTGCCTCCGTCTTTGTTTCCTGAACGGTATAATCTGGGTGTCTTCAAGTCTAGAGTGAATAGGTAAGACTTGAAGACACCCAGATTACCTTCTAGGCAAGCATGCTCATCTTTGGCCGCATCGTCACTTTCCATCAGGTGAGATAGCGGTCAAATGCTTGCCTATCTAGTATAAAAAAAAGAAGATAGATAATACTTTATTGATCCACTTTATAAGATAAGATAAGATAAAACAAAGGTAACAATATATACGTAAAGTGACACAACAGGCGGCCTTATCACTAATAGCAATGTATTGTCACCGAAGATACATAAGTAGGTACACCTAATTTGAGTCGGGAAGTAGGTCTAATTTAGCTTGCAAGATATGATGACAGACCAACAGATAGAAGAAGATACCTATTCACTCGTGACTTGAAGACTCCCATATTGTACTCATCAGGAAACACCGACTCGGGTAAGGAGTACCATTCCTTTGCAGTTCGCACAATGAATGTAGAGGCAAAACGCTTAGTGCGCATTATTTGTTTAAGTCTAGCGTAAATAGGTATCTTCTAGGCAAGCTTGCTCCATCGTCGACCACATCGTCGCTTACCATCAGGTGAGTTAGTAGTCAAAAGTTTGCCTATCTTGAATAAAAAAAAAGAGATAACGGGATAGGAGCAACTAAGAGCTTGTAATAAGTCTGATTACATTTAAGAAAATTCAAACCTGAAACGATGCGGTTTCTTTCCAAGTAATTTACCAGCAATTGTAAGGATTTACATGATGTAATGTTACTCATAACGCTGGCTTTAAGTGCCATTAAAAAGTTTAAAGGTTACAGAATTGGGGGGAATCGTAGCATTCTTTAGTGGTGTTTTGCGGTTGCGGCAAGTTGCACAAAGTGAGTTTTTGGAACATAACATAAGTTTTTATAATGCATAATAAGCCGCTCTTACCCCATTTGGATTGAAGTTTCAGCTGAGGTTTCATGTGAAGATAATGTAACTTACTAGCTATACTCAACATGCGTTGCTATGCCACATAAAGAAAAAGTGGTTTACCTCTTTCACTTTTATGTTTTCCTAGTACTAAAAAATTACAAAGTTTTTATCGGATAATTTGATTTTCATACATTAAAATGGCTTAATCTTCCAGTTTAAAAATTAAAATGTATGCCCCTCCATTAAAATTAAACAATAAAATGTCATATTTTTTAGACCCACCACCCCCCTTTGTCATATCAACTGTAACTGAAATCAACTGTATATATCTTTATATACATAGTTTATATCTATATAATTCTTCTGTATGAGTGTGTCTGAACTCCTCTTTAACGGCTGGATCGACTTTTATGAAAATTGTCTTATGGTAAAAAGATTCTGTGTGTTAAGGTAACACACAACAATTTTCCACACACACACACACACAAAATCCACCTGGATTCAAAATTCGATACAATAAATCATGTTATTTTAATTTACGCGGCTAAAGCCGCAAGGGAGAACCAGTATTGTGTATTCATAAAATATATTTTTTTAAATTACAGTACAACGCCAAAAAGCAAATGCTTCACAAAGAAGGAAAACATTAGCATCTTAAAAACGTTAAAAGCCCTTCCAAATTAAACTTAGCATCAAAGAACTCAAGTTATGTAACTTATGTAAGTAGTAAGTTAATCCTCTAGTCAACAGAGCGCGCGTTAAACGCTCTTTAGCCGAAGAAGTAAGTTAAGTTGTGGTTAAGTCAAAGCTAGCAAAATAAGCTACCACTGATGTTACTTAAACGTAACTTGGCATGAATTTGTTATTCTTATTACACTCGTAGTATCCCTAAATTTCAAGATATGTATCGCGGGTGCCGGTAAATTTTCTAAAAAGGCTAAAAAAGTTTTCGAAAAAGTCTGAATTATAAATATCAAAGTTACTTAATGAAATAATATTGTTAATGTTCGGTAATAACGGTACAATCTGGCTGTGTTCAAGTCTAGAGCGAATATGTTTCTTCTAGGCAAGCATGTTCCATCTTCGGCTGCATCGTCACTTTCCATCAGGTGAGATAGCGGTCAAATACTTGCCTATCTAGCATAAAAAAAAATCGACTCAAGATACCATTTCGTGTTCTAAAAAAAAACAGTAGCAGTCATCCTCGAAAAAACTCATAGATCACAAACATTTTTACCACTACAAGAGCCACGCTCACTAAAATCGTTGTCGTTCGCTATTCAAGAAGTCAGGGGTAATGCACCGCAGGTTTACTGTCGCCGTGGGAGCGCGTAAAGCAGCTAATGAGGATTTACGGGTAGAATGAGACGCGGCAGGGATCGCCAACTGGGATCTCTAATGGGGCTGCAATGCGGTGAAGTACTATGCAACGGTGATTCGGGATAGGATATTTTTTGTCTTGTCTTGTAAGACGGAAATAGTTAGAAGTTGTTAAATTATACTGAGGTATGTCATCTTCATTAGCTCAGTAGAGTATTGCGGAAGCTCGAAGATTTATTTTAGATTTTTTTTGATGCATAAATATTTAGATATCATTGGATATGCGTATCACTGACCTTTTTCAATAATTTAAAGCTAAGTACGTATTTTATAGCGAGCAGAATATTGTAGCTCAATAGAAAGTGTTTATAATTTTTTTAATATTTCGTCATAAAATAAATGAATGAAAAAAATATAATATATTGATGTATTATATTTAACTAAACTACTTACCCAATACAAAAAGTCATTGGTCTATGTATCAGATTTATTGTTGGAAGCTTATAGTTATCATCTATTTGTGGTTTTCTATTGAGAAGTCGATACTTTGGCATTAATACGCTACACACCAAATTTCACCGAAATTTGTCCAGGCTTTACAAAAATAAATGGTTTCAAACACAATAATACACATATTTTGTCGGTTTTATAATGTTAGTGTGATAATATGTCATTGTTCTTAAACTGGTCAGAAGAACACCGTGACACAATCTGCTTTTTCTAGAATATACATAGCAAAGCTATACAGTTATTTAAAGGAATAAATTATCGGTGTACGTGTTTTTGTATTGTGTTTATTTTTTCTTCCTGTGTCTGAACAGTGGGAAAAAAGCAAAGACCGCGATTACATATTTGTTCATAATTTTAGTATATTCGCGCACGTAAGGTCGTAAGTGCCTAACTACGGGCCAATTGCCTATATTTCTTAAAACTGAACTAAAACTATGTACAGCAAAGAACTAAGTTACCTATAAGACATCGAGATTATAGGTATCTCAAGTGCTCAAGCCCACTACCAGTGGGAAGCGTTCCCATCATGCTGGCGGCATTGCCACTCTGAATTAATTTTAGTTAAATACACACACAAACATACATGCAAACAGATATTAAAATAGATTCTGTTCGTCATGTTTTGCCTTGATTGGCATACAAAGAAAAAATGGCTTTCTCAGTCACCAAATAACTAAAATATGTGGCAAATATTTATTTATAAATCACATTTCTAAAATTTCCATAATTTCCGCAATTTTGTGTGTGTGAATGTTTGCTGCATCCATATTACAAGTCTTGGAACTTAGTTTGGGGCTGTGAGTGGAAATGCGTTTATTTGATGCTATTTCAGTTATACTTGAGAATATAAATATAGCAATGTTGTTAACCTCTGCTGTTACATTGCAGTAAGTACAGTTCACCTTTCGATGATTCTGACATTCGACCCTTACTTTGTTTTATTTTTTGCCTCGGCTTTATTGTTTAGGGGTGACGAATGCGAAGAACAATGCCGAGGAAACTCGGGGAAAATGTTACTTACCTCTGAGAACTGATGAATTTTTGACAGTTTGAAGAAGCTTGTAAAATGTGAAATAAGCAATAAATAATGAATAAGTATTTTTTTATTTTTATTTGCTGTGTTTATTGATTTTTTAGTCTTACTATGGTATTATTATTTTGGGAAATTTGTGATTGTAAAATTCTTTACACTTAGTGTGGGGCTGTGAGTGTGAATGCCAAGAAGAAAAGAAAAGAAGAACTTTAAGGAAAGACTTCAGATTCTCGAACATCGGCGTAAGGTAGCTCTAGCTTTACAAGATACATTTCGGAGAGTGTGACTACAAGGCTTACTAAAACAAGACATCCTTTCATGGTGGACATTCCTCCAATTCGAACCAAGCGATTCGCCACACCTTTTATTATGCGAACTGCAAAGGAGTGGAATCAACCAAGGAAAAGGAAGCACCCTGCCTTTCTTGTTTCCTGATATGTATAATTTGGACCTCTTCAAGTCAAGAGTGAACAGGTATCTTCTAGGCAAGCTTGTCCCACCGTCGACCGGATCGTCGCTTTCCACCATGTGATATTGCGATCAAGTGCTTGCCTATCTATTCATCATAAAATAATTAAAACGCAAGCAAAGCTTAAAAAAAACCCACTTTACTGCTTATATTTCGGTTTTCTATAGATTTAATATTGGACCAACGCTAAAGTATACTCTACCAAAAAAAAAAACATCAAAATCGATTCAAAATTGTCGGAGATATCGCGTAACATATACAAACTAATTAAACGCAAGCAAAGCTCAAAAAAACCGACTTCACCGCTTTATCATCGGAACCTTGATCCACCAGCTTTCAAATAAAAAAAGAATCATCAAAATCGGCTCACAACGAAAGAAGTTGTGAGGTAACTTTAGAAGTCGGGTAAACCAGAACATCGTCAAAGTACGCATCATTCGTCACAAAATAGACATTATTGACGATATTTCAAGAACTACTGATCAGATCTTGATCAAATTTAAATGGGACCAATTAGAAAGCAACATCTTTCAAACTAAAAAAAAATTCGAAATCGGCTCACGTGGAGAGAAATAATGAGGTAACACACATAAAAAAATAAAACAATACAGTCGACTTCAGTATCTCCTTCATTTTTGGGAAGTCGGTAAAAAACATACAGTCGATTTGAGAACCGTCTTTTTTGAAGTCGGTTGAAAATGTTTTCAAAGACTTCAAATCCTTTAGACATGTTCTTGGCTCCTAAACCATCCATCAGATAGTGATCATCACCCAAGGCGCGGTAGATATTTGTTCTGATAATGTATTATTTAGCAAAAAGTCGCAATTTCTCGGCTCAATCAATTTGCATATTGACCGGCGAAGGCGATTAGTTAGGAAGTCGAGCACAAAATACTTCTAAATATATAAAACTCAAAGGTGACTGACTGACTGACTGACATAGTGATCTATCAACGCACAGCCCAAACCACTGGACGGATCGGGCTGAAATTTAGCATGCAGGTAGAAGTTATGACGTAGGCATCCGCTAAGAAAGGATTTTGATTAATTCTACCCCCAAGGGGAAAAAATAGGGGATGAAAGTTTATATGAAACTTTGTCAATTTTAAAATAATACTTCTTAACGCGAGCGAAACCGCGGGCAAAAGCTAGTTAATCTATAATTCAATATATATTAAGAGGGTTTATTCCTTTTGTCATCTCTCTCGCTCGCACATTTCAATATTTTTAATAAATACAATTAGCTAGGGTTTAATCTGGGAGTCTTCAAATCAAGAGTGAATAGGTATCTTCTAGGCCAATCTAGGCAAACATGTCATATCTTCGGCTGCATCATCACTTTCTATCAGGTAAAATTGTGCAAGCATTTGACTTGCCTACCTAGCATTAACAAAAACCTACGTGTGTTTTTGAATATGTTTACAGCCAACTATATGGTCATTAATACAATGAATATGATAATCTATCTTTCGTTTTTCATATCTTTAAGTTAAACGAAAAAAGCGTGAAAAACACATTGAAATTTAGAAACTCTGTTTTTCTCATCTTATTGACGGATATGATAGCGAAAAGAAGTTTGAAACATCCTTGTATTAATGTCCATATAGTTAGTTGAAAACATTTTCAAAAAAACACGTAGGTTCGTAATTATATTTATTAAAAATATTGAATTTCCGTGTCTGTTTATCTGTCTGTTTATACTCTCTTAGTCTGTCCGCTAATACTCTCTTAGTTAACTTGATGAACCACTCAAGTTTCGTCTTGCACTTTGTCCGTCCCTCTGTCCGTCCGTCCGTCCATCGATCTGTCCGTCCATCCGTCCGTCAGAAGCATCTAGCGTCAAGCAACTAACTTCTAATTCTCAGAGGATGTTTAAAACTATGGTCCAAAGCCTAAAATAACAATTAAAATTTCATAAACGAAAACATTGCGGGGGTACCCAAAAAATGAAAAAAATAATTTGTATTTAAACGGTTACAGTTTATTGAAATATCTTTGCTGGATAATCACAAAAAACCTATTGTTCACACAGTTACTCTTTATACTCAAATTGTCAATCTAATAATAAGTAATGTTAAGGTTAAAATATTTCAATATCTTTTAAAAATGTTTTAATGATATCCTGTCACTAGACATGTTGCAAAAACCTGTAAAATTTCAATAACACTTTTTCTCTCGACTGTCCATCTGCTTAAGATAATGTTGTTCATGTTTTATTTATATTTTGAATAAGTAATTGTATACTCTATTTATGGATATATTATTATGTTTATAAACTATGAGCACTTAATTTTATATAAAAACTGAATTAGTAACCTGATAATAAACTGCCCCCCTTATTAAAGAGATTAAACGTTCGATAAACCTTAAATAATTATACATATTTTTTTTTTATGCAGAATAGGCAAGCATTTGACCTCTATCTCAACTGATGGAAAGTGATGATGCGGCCAAAGATGGGACATGCTTGCCTAGAAGATACCTATTCGCAGACTCCCAGATTATACCGTTCGGGGAACAAAGATGCAGGCAATGAGTTCCACTCCTTCGTTGTACGGATGATAAACGTAGCAAAGCGCTTCGAGCGAACCGGAGATATGTCAACCATATAAGGATGACGTTTGACAGTTTGTCTTGTTGTTAGGTGGTAAAACGGGCAAGGTGGAATTAAATCATGTATTTCCAGCGCACACTCTCCAAAATGTAAACGGTAGAATACCGATAGGCTCGCGACCTTACGTTGTCGGTGACCGAGGTTCTACAATTTGGACTCGACTAGCTTATCAATATATGTCCCTTGGTCAATTTTAACGCGATAAATAAAATACTTCATTTTTCTTGCACGAAAACTATGCGTAAGTTACTTACAATAATTTGCGTATAAATAATTGAGGGTACGCTCCGCGTGTCCCCAAACATTATATTTATTATTCAGGAGTGTTGCCAGTGTTGTGTCATATTATACCACATTTTGGGGAAAATATTCGCCTTGTGTGACGGGAATATTCCTTTGTATCTAAGTGGGAATTATTGGTTTTGTTATGGCGTATTATAGGAAACCCTTTTCTGTCATTGTGTGGGAGATTTAATGGTAACACTAGCCGTGCCCCGCGGCTTCGCCCGCTATTATCAAGTTAAAAAGTAGCCAATGTGTTAATCGTAGGTATAATCTATTTACATTTCATATTTCATCTAAATCCGTTGAGCCGTTAAAGCGTAAACACACACAAACTTTCGGAATTACAATATTAGTAGGATTATGATATCCGAGTGATAGAGTCGAAATGTTTTTTTTTTCATAATTATGATGTTTTTGTACATATTTATTGTACAATATAATACAATGACCCTTTTTTATTTTGGCCTCGGAATTAACCAGAAACAGAAAAACAAATTTTCCTTGGGGATAGAACTTGTGTTCCCGCCGGGTATCGAACCTGATAGAAGGCAAACACGCACCCATCTAAGCTAACGAGCAGTTGGACTAAGTATTAACAGTTAATAATCAACCATTATTCTTGGTTTAATCGCTAAGATCGATCTCTTCCAGACAACTGTTCGTTGGCTTAGTTAGCTGGCGTTCGCCTTCTAAGCAGGGGTATCGGGTTCGATTCTCGGCGGGAACACAAGTTTTCACCCCTAGGAAAATTTGTTTTTCCGGTTCTGGTTGTGATTGTATGTGTGATGTGAATGTTTCCGGCACCCACGACACAAGTCATCGAACTTAGTGTGGGGTTGTGAGTGTGAAAGCGTCTATGTCTATGTCTAGCCTTTATAGACATAAAACATTAACAAATGTTTAACTTTTATGTATGTTTTATAACGTTAATTACTACCCATCCTATCCCAAAGTTCCACGTAGGGATGTTTACAAACTTCCGGAATTCGGAATTTCCGATCGGCGCGAAAGTCAAAAGTCGAATCCGTTCCATTCCACGTAATGAGACATTAAGGATTCCCTCGATTGCTATTCGATTAGGGACTCGGCTCACACACACTTTAGCGAGTTGTTTTTACGGGTGAAATTCGGTTGTGTTTATGTGTGGATACAGTGTGTTCAATATCTAGAGATTAGGACGATAAAATTAAATATGTTAAAAGAAACAAAGCAAATGGTACAAACTATTTTACATTTAAGTAGAACTGCCCGTTGGCTTAATTGGGTGAGCGCTCCCTTCTAAGCAGGGGTATCGGCTTCGATTCCCGGCGGGAGCACAAGTTTTCTCCCTAAGGCAAATTTGTGTTTCTGGTTCTGGTTGTGATGTGAATGTTTCCGGCACCCACGAAACAAATCATAGGACTTAGTGTAGGGCTGTGAGTGTGAAAGCGTTTAGTGTTTATTTGTTTATAGCAAGCTTAGCATTACAGTAAATAATCGAATTGGTTGCCATCGGCATTAATAGGTACATATACATACAAAAGAAGCAGACTTACATTTTCTTTCCGTCTCATAGCTTCTCAGGTTTAATATGTAGGGTAAATTAGAACCTAAGACATAACAAACACTCTGATCCGACTTAACATTGTCAAAATTATCATGTACACATACAAACTTTCCCATTTCATATTAATCTGATATTCATGAAATTCTAAATTCTAAATCGGTTATTAACATGGGCCCCAAAGAGGCACTCATGAAAGTTAATGACTCAACTGCCAGATTCGCAAAATTACAGCCATCTCGAGAAGAACCTGGCAAGAAAGTCTGCGGCGCATTTTTCAGGATACATTGTACAATAACTTATCAAATTAAGTGTAAGCTTTAGAAAGGTATAATTTCAACCTTGTATTGTTGTATTTGATTCATATTTGCATAAAAACAAAACAGATTTTGGACCATTTTCAAACTAAACAGAACTCATTTTTGTTTTGCATCCCTGCTTTCAGTAGGTACTTTCTCTCTCTGGACCCTTGCTATTGCTATACAACTACACATGTGTGCGTTATTACTGCAAGGGGCGCGAATTTTCGGAGCTTGCAGTGTCGCCGCACTAGCACGTGACGCGTCGCGGGGAACGCAGGCCTATTATCCGTTCCTAATTCGAAGTTTGAAAAAGTTTGCGAAAGTGGCGCGAAATAGTTAGATCGAATTTTGAATTTGAAGTTTATAAGGTTTCTATCAACATCTGCGGAAGTAAGAAACTAGTTCGAATTTTAAATTTGAAGTTTATAATATTTCTCAATTTGAAGTTGCGAAACTGGCACGAAAGTAGGATTTATGTTGGATTTGAAATTTAGAAACATCCAATAATACTAACTTTCGCGACGTGCGGGCGGGCGGGTGATGCATCCTGCTTGAAGCTTATCAACTTAATAATAAATTATCTTTGTTGAAATTTATACTTTATTTAGTTTCCATTCTGTAAATAAATAGTTCGTAATTAGTTTCGATTAAAGAATAACAAGGAAGGTTTTTGAAATAAAACTTTTTATGAGTGGGCTTCTAAATTCTGATCCGCAACCTTTTTATGTGACATTGATTTACAATGTAATCTAATCTTGTACCTTTTAACGAGCAATTCTACTAATCCTTCTAATACTATAAATCCGAAAGTTTGTGTGTAATTGTGCAAGTGTGTAAGTATGTTTGTTCCCTCTTCACGCTATAACAGCTGAACGGATTTGGATGAAATTTGGAATGTACATAGCTTATACCTAGGATAAACACATAGGCTACATTTTTATTTGATAATAGCGTGCGAAGCCGCGGGGCACGGCTAGTAATATATAATCTGATTCTCGGAAACGGCTGCAATGATTTTTATGAAATGTAGTATGAAGGGGGTTTCGGAAGCGATAAATCTAGCTAGGTTTCATTTTTAGAACACGTCGTTTTAACGAGCAAGGCTCGGTCATCCAGGTACTAATAATAATATATTTTCCAAACACATACTATGTTTTGTCAAACCTTAATGAAACAAACAATGTACCGACTCGATTTAAAAGTTTCGTAACTTTTTACCTTATTCTGATTTAATGATTATTAAAAATGTAAAGTGATGAGCAAAATGCATTCGATTGTTCCCGCCGAATGATTCCTTATTCGATTAGTGCTGGAATTTTATCGATTTGAGCCACTTTTCTTGGAAACTCGCGTTGTGGGAGGTTCTAAATTTGAAATGTTTTTGTGCGAATTGTTTAAATTGTTGATTAACGGAGACATTTGTCTTTAATGCGTTTGATGTTCAATTCATTTATGTAGTAAAAGTATTTCGAATTCCAAAGTTAAGAAGTGTAAAAACGGCAACAATATAATATATAAGTAAACCCTTTTGATGTAGAATATATCATTTTTTTCTTTTGATTTTCGCCGCCGAAATCTTGTGTATTTAACCAGTGTGAAGTTATAAAATATTTCAAGTTACAAGTTTCATATTAGAATTCCTTAGTCACAAGTCAAAGTCAAGTAAAAGAGTCGAGTTCCAGTCATAGTCAAGTCATAGTGATAAATTTAGCAAGGAAAAATTATCGCTTGAGGCGGGGATTGAGTAGCTCAGCGGTTAGAGCAATAGGGCATGACACCCAATGGCCGCTGGTTCAATCCCACAAGCTATAATGTTTCCTGTCTAAATTTATCACTATAGTCTTGCCTAGCATGGCTAATGCTAAAATCAATAGTCAAGTTATGTAAAATCAATAAAGTGTTAGAAACTTTACTGGTGAATTTTTTTCACTTTCGCGCCAAAATATCAGAACATAATATCTTAAAATCAAATACCAAACTGCATTAAACGTCAACTTTTTTTTTATATTACACTTTTTTATTAGATACTTAGATAAGAACTTTACATCTTTATTACATGTATTGAACATTTAACTGAGAATGGTTGCTAACCGACTTTAAATCGTTATTGATCCTAAATTGTCATTTGAAATTTAAAATAACAAAAGGAACTTAAAGATGATTGATCAAGTATCTACCTATTCAATAATTAAAAATAATTTTAATACCTATTCAATGATACCCCCCCTGATACAGTTTTTAATTTTTTTTTAATTCTTTGCAATATGGCGTCTGGCGGTCGCCATATACATTTTTGATTACTGTAATGTATTTATTGACACTATCGTAACAGATATAAGTAATAGGGGGTCTCATGCTATTTTTATTCTTAATAAAGCACATCTATTATAGCCTTCTTAAAATATTTATTTCCACATAAAAAAAAAACCTACAGTCTGTTTTACCAAAACAGGTCACGATAATTTAACTGCAGCTTCCGTGACGAGAAAGGCGGCTTCCTTTGAACTACGGAAACAAACGCATTAAAAAGCGAAAGGTATCGAGTGGAAATCGAATCGAATCGAATTGAAAATCGATACGATTAGGATCGATTTGTGTGTTATTAGTGATGGATTGTAATTCGGTCATTTGCTGATGCCGACAGAATAAATAGACATGGTAAAGTTGATGAAAAAAATTGGTTACTAGTTATAATGATTTCATAGCTGACAAAAATAGTTCTTATCTTTCTAATAATAAATGTGTGAATGCATGTAGAAATAAATTATGTCAGAATAAATATCTCATTTTTAACCGACTTAAAAAAAGGATGAGGTTCTTAATTCGTCTGATTTTTTAATGTATTTGTACCTCAGAACTCCGTAATTTATTAACCGATTTGGAAAATTATTGTTTTGTTCGAAAGGGTATTTATATTTCTAGTTGGTCCCATTATTTGATCAAGATCTGATGAAGAGTTTCGGAGTTATTCACGATGGAAATGTAACACAAACAAACACTCTTAACATTTATACACAAATTTCCGCATTTATAATTTTAGTGTGATAAAAACTTATAGAGTTGACCATTCAGAAATAATTAGGATTTTTTATTTGTATTTCTTTAATTTAATTGATAGTGTTGTTTATAAAGAAATCATTCCTATTTACAGTTTGAATCCTAATCCCAATAAAATAATTTTAAATTATAAAACATAAACGTAAGTAATCGCTTTCACACTCACAGCCCCAGTTTGATGATTTTTGTCGTGGGTGCTGGAAACATTAACATCCATCACACAATCACAACCAGAACCAATAACACAATTTTCTCTTGGGGAGAAAACTAATGTTCCCGCTGGGAATCGAACCCGATACCACATAGAAAGCAAACACGCACCCAACTAATCCAACGGGCAGTTCAAAATTTTGTAGGTAGGTAGTGAGATTACAACAATGAGATCGTTTTTGTTACATCGGAACCGCATACATTTAAATTGTGTTAAAAAATTTAAAATAAAAACATCGTTCCAATTTCAAATCTCCATCGCGCAGCAGGCGCTAACGACATCTGTTGGCAACTAAGTGGAACCATTGTTCGATTCGATTCGGTTAACTTCGGGATGCGTCGGCTCTTGTCAACAGGCGTATTTAGTAACGGTCGCTTTTAAATTTGGAATGTGGAACTTCTTGCCGACCAGTATTGTTGTTTGTGATTTGACGGTGACATCACAGTTAGTTGTCATGTTTATTGACCGGAGTAGCTTGCGTCGGTGGCTTTGCCTGTATACTTTTACATGTATATAAATCTTTATATCTCATTTATATTTCTTACTATCATATAATTATACTAGACGTTCGCGCCGAACTGAGATCTCGAGCCTACATTTTGCCTCATAGAGAAAATCTTTTGAGGTTAATTGCTTATAACTTTTTTTCTATATTATAATTGTTTAAATTCTGTATTTGTTGATCAAGAACAGGATATAATGGATGTTACACGTAAGTTTCAGCGTTCAGAGTGGAGCCGTTTTTGGGATAGATCCGGGGACAAAATAGGTCTAAAAACAGTGAGTTTGGTGGCCTACCAAATCGTTAATTTCCAACATAGACTTTTTTTAAGCGCTTTTGTACTCTACTTATCGAGCTGTTTTCAACGATACTCTATAAGGGTAGATACAAAAATAAAAAATATTTTTCTCCCCACTTATATGTATGGGAGCCCCCTTAATATTTATATCATTTTAAATATCATTTCTGGCTTTGGGCCGTAGTTTTACATATGCTATGAGAATTTGAAGTCATTCGCTTGTATGGTTTAGACGCTAGATGCCTCTGACAGACGGACGGACAAATTACTGAACAACCCAAGTCTAATTAGAGATCTCGCTTCCCTTGATCAATAACAGTAACGAATATACTTTCGCTTATATCAAGGGATGTTGAAAATTATGCTGATCGAAATTTACGAGTAGCAGAATACAATCAAAACAGCAAGTAATTATGAGCAGGGTGTTGGATTTTAGGTACTATCACAAAAGGTCAACTATTTTTAACCTTAAATGGAAAAAGAGAGGATAAAATTTATGCATTTGTGTCTGTTTTTGGCATCATAGCTCCGAGAGGGCAGAACCGATTTAAATTTAGTTTTCTGCTTTGTCTAAGGGTGATTTAACCGAAAGGGTTCTTAGTGTTAGTTTTTCAAACAGATAAACCTTAATCAAAATCGGTCCAGCCATTTGAGAGGTACGGTGCCACATATAGACACACAGACACTACAAATTTATAACAGCCCCTTTTTGCGTTGGGTGTAAAAAAGAAAAACCTCAAATGTTATGTACAATTACGGCCCAATTGCCTATATTTCGTTAAACTCAAACTATATACAGCAAAGTTACCTACAAGACATCGAGCTTATAGGTAACTCAAGTGCTCAAGCCCACTACCAGTGGGTAGCGTAGTATAATGTAGTATATGTTACCTGGGAGAAAAGTTATAATGTTTTTAATGTATTTATTTATTTCTTTATGATTTTGTATTAGTTTAGTCTGGACATGCTGAATTGTTTGTATTGTGTGATTATTATTATTATTTTTATATTGATGACATTTTAATTTAATTTATTTTGATTTTTGATATGTAATATGTGATATGGTGTACCTAATACTGAAATAAATGATTTATTATTATTACGGCCTAAAGTTTGTGCCCGATTACTATTGGTAGAATTTTAGAAAATAGAAATATAGACTAATCGAGTGGAATAGAGATAAGTAAACGCACAGGTAGTAATATAATAATCAGAAAAAAAATCTTGTGATTGATTTTCTACCGACTTCACAAAAAAGGAGGAGGTACTCAATTCGACTGCAATTTTTTTATTGTTATCTCATAACTTCTTTCCGCTTGAACCGATTTTAAAATTATTTTTTTGTTAGAAAGCAGTTGATTTCATATTGGTCCCATTTAAATTTGATCAAGTTCTGATAAGTAGTTTTTGAGTTATAGTCATTAATGCGTGTTTAATACATTTAATTTGACCAAGGGTACGAAGATAAAGCGATGAAGTCGGTTTTTTTAAGCTTGGCTTGCGTTTAAATTATATGATACTAATAACTAATTTGATATTCAAGGTATATGGATTTAAAGTAAAGTAAGACGTTAATAAAGTGACAGATAAAATAAAAATGTACGCAGTGCCAATGGTGAACTACTGCAGTCCTTACCACTTAGGCCCTTATGGACCTACGCCGGGTCTCGCAGATCCTTACTGGATGTAAGTATATTCAAGATATAACAAAATAACTAACACTCACAGCCCTGCACTAAGTTTAAAGACGTGGGCGCTGGACATATTAACATTACACACAAAATAACACTAAGAATCAGAAACACCTTAGTCCTTGAATGTCCCTTGGAAAGGAAAGTGTACTTTTTTTTATAATTGACTAAGCAAATATTTCGCCAGAATTGAACCTGATGGAAAGTGACAATGTAGTCTAAGGTGGAGCATGCTTGCTTAGTACCTAAATACCTATTCAATTTTCCTTTGAACACACCCAAATTGTACCTTTCGGGAAATACGGATAACGGCAAAGCGTTCCATTCTTTTGCTGTTCTATAAATGAATGAAGACGCGAAACGTTTCGTGCGAATGAACGATATTTCAACCACACAGCAACGCCGTCTGGATGGATGGTTCTCCAGTCGTGGAATCGAACTCAGGACCCACGGTGCAGAGACCAGAGAACTGCCCACTGCGCCACTCGTATTATAATATATAGCACGTGCACTCGTAGCACATACCTACTCTGAAAGCTATTGTTGTAGCGGCTGTTTACGGAGAGCCATAGTTTACTTGACAGTTACTACTAAACTATCTGCACGTCAGTCGATTTAAAAGTGAAAAAATAAATATTTTTTAAAATATTTTTAATGTGCTAAGTTGTCGATTCCAAACCACCCCCTGCAGTATTGTGCACTATTTACCAATGGCGGTATACATTATAGTCGTTTATATATTAAATATTATTTTCCAGCATAAACTTTCCACAAGAATCGAAGAGACAAAGGAAATTTAGCAAAAAAAAAGTTAACAGAAATGTCAAATCATATACACAAAAATAGTAGTTAATTAGAAAAACGACAAAATATTCATTGTCAATTATTCAATATTAAATAATTAAATAAATAAATAAATGCTTTCACACTCACCACAATATTGTTTTGTTTAAAGCTAAAATTAGGTTTCAATTGTTACAGAAAGCCATCAGTAGATGGCGTAGGCAACGCGGCATCAGTCAACAGCCGGTAAGTTTTAATAATTCATTAAAATAATATAGATAAATATGAAAATAAAACATTAGCAAACAATACTTTAAAACATTTTTAAGTCAAGTTTTTATTCGTTGTAAATAAAAAAGGACTGAAAAGTTACATAACCAGAGAACTTGTCAATACGAATCAAACGAGCCCAAACTCGATGGGTTTATCTTGTTTACTTCAGAAGTTCCTATGTTCATATTCCGTCTCCATCATCAGACCAGCTCCATGGTACTATATCATTGTATTGTCACCGAAGATACATAAGTACACCAAATTTAAGTTGTTGGGAAGTGGTTTTTATTTAGCTTGCAAGATTTGATGATAGACTGACAGTTAGACAACGGGACAGGTGAAACTAAATAAAAGCTTGTAAAAAGAGTATGGAGGAAATACAAAAAAAACTCTTAAAAATACGTTTGATACATCGCTCGATAGAAATATAATTATGTTCTTGAATGCTTAAATAAAACTCATTATTTTAATTTGTAGGTAGGATTTTGAATTTTATTCATAAGAAAGTTTATATGAGTAAAGTCCACAAAATATCCCGCTTATTTGAAATTGCTAATTTAATAAAACATTGACAAAATATATTCCAAAAACGAATCCACAATTTGTGCACAACTTTGACACCGCCCAAATCGTGTTTCTAAACCAATCTGCATTCGATATCAACGCAGAATCGATTCCCAAATCGAGTTTTTAAAAATAACCTAAAAATCCGATAATCCGCTCTCTAAAAATGGTAATTTCAAACTGGCTGTTCTCACGGACGAAACAAAGGGTTCCAAGTTCGAAAAAAGGCGGGATAATATTAAAAAAAGATGATCCAATCACAATTACGCGGGAGAACGTATAATTTCGGAATCGTATGGATTCGAATGTGGAATGAGATGCATTGAGAAGGCATTATTTTTCATTGATAGCAATTTGCTGACATTATTTTTTGAAGGCATTCGGATGAACGTAAACTTGACTGAGGTTAAGTAGCTTTTGGTTCGCCTGTTCATATTCTGGTATGTTTTATCATTGAACACGATAATATTAACAGTAATGTAGATATTTTTTTGTACAAAAAAATTATAAATATCAGCTTGCGATAATTCCTTTCACTAGTTTCATAAAACAGAATATATCAATGAAAATGGAACTATTATGTTACCAGTAATATACGCAGTCATTCACATTGACATAAGAACGGACATAAACATAAACGCTTCCACACTCACAGCCCCGCACTAAGTTCGACGACTTGTGTCGTGGGTGCCGGAAACATTTACATCACACACACAATCACAACCAGAACCACAAATTTTCCTAGGGTAAAATACTTGTGTCACCGTCGGGAGTTGAACCTGATATTCCTGAAGGCGACCGCGCAATCAACTAAGTCAAAGGGCAGTACACAGCTGTGTGATATTTTTTTTATATTCAGCAAAGGAAAAAAAATGTGTTTCGCACACAGTCACAGTGAAAAATAATAGAGGTAAGGTAATAGGGGCTAGTATTTTGTCACAGCTATTTTCATCCGTGTTACAGGCCCTGTCAACTATTATCTTGTTTTACCTAGTATGACCATCATACTTAATTCTTAGGCTGTAATTTTGCGAATCTGGCAGTAGATTACCTTTCATGAGTGCCTCTTTGAGGCCCATGTGAACAAACGATTTTCAATTTTGTTCGATGCATTGTTGAAACTGTTTTTTAATATAATATTTTTTCATTTTGTGTTTTGCCATGCAAGTGCAAAAATGCGTTGTTTGTTTTATATTATTTTCGATCAATTGTGATTTTTTGACGTTGAAAATTGAACCGCCCGTTTGCTTGGTTAGGTGTGCGTCCGCCTTCTAAGCATCGAGTTCGATTCCCGGCTGGAACACAAATTTTCTCCCCAAGGAAATGTGTGTTTCTGGTTCTGGTTGTGTTTGTGGCTGAAATTGTGAAAGCGTTTATGTTAATTATTGTATACAGTTTTTTTTTTAATTTTGACTTCGCTATCTTGTGCATTTAGCCAGTGTCAAGTAATTATATATTTCAAGTGTATTTCGTGTTAAAAGCCCTAGTCACAAGTCACAGTCAAAGTCAAGTAAAAGAGTCCAGTCATAGTCAAGTCATGCCTTAGTAAAGTGGTAGAAACTTTACTAGAACTTCTATTGGAGTGAAGACGAAAATCACGTTTTTCAACTTTGTATGACTTGCCTACACTTATGCACATTAATTTACTAAGTATTAAAGGTTAATAATCTACCATTATTACACATTAACACTCGAAGAATCACAGGTTTTGGAAAATACAAAATCAACAAGCTTCACTTTCGCGGCAAAAAAAAACGTATTCTTAATCCTATCCTACTTCCTACTAATATTATAAATCCGAAAGTTTGTGTGTAAATGTGTATGCAAGTGTGTAAGTGTTTAAGTATGTTTGTTCCCTCTTCACGCTTTAACCGCTGAACGGATTTGGATGAAATTTGGAATGTACATAGCTTATACCTAGGATTAACACATAGGCTACTTTTTAACTTGATAATAGCGAGCGAAGCCGCGAAGCACGGCTAGTTATTAATTTATTAATAAATCATAAACTTTAAGTAATTATTGACACTGGCTAAATGCACATAGTCTACGGAACCAAAAACAAAAAAAAGTTTCTCTCATTCGGTTGTCCACACAGGTCGCGTCCACTCGGACAAATCTAATTTGTCCAGGCTTAGTGCGCCGGTTTTTCATTTTCAGCCAGTGTCTTAAGCCAGGCTCAGTGGCACGCGCCGTGCATATTAAGTACCCTTACCACGAATTTGTCTAGCACACAATATATAATACAAAATAATACAATCAAGTGATCAAATTAAGTGATTACAAATGAAGTTAACGTTTTTTCATTTTTTAACCGACTTCAAAAAAATGGAGGAGGTTCTCAATTCGAGTGTATTTTTTGTGTGTTACCTCGTGTCTTCTTTCGTTGTGAGCCGATTTTTATAATTATTTTTTACCGACTTCACAAAAAAGTTACTCAAGTCGATTGTATTTTTTTTTTATATTATGTGTGTTACCTCATAAATTCTTTCTCATAATTTTTTTTGTTTAATAGACATTGCTTTCCAATTGGTCCCATTTAAATTCGATCAAGATCTGACTAGAGTTTTTGAGTTATCCTCAATAATGCGTATTCTGTGGACAACATTGATGATGTTCTCGTTTTTTACCGACTTCAAAAGTTACCTCATAACTTCTTTCGCTGTGAGCCGATTTCGATGTTTTTTTTATATTTGAACGCTGGTGCTTTTCATGTGGTCCCATTGAAATTTGATCAAAATCTGATTTCTAGTTTTTGAGCTATTGTCAATAATGCCTGTTAAATACATTAAATCTGATCAAGGTTCCGAAGATAAAGCGGTGTAGTCGGTTTTTTTAAGCTTTGCTTGCGTTTAATTATTCATATAAGTATCCATCAGATAAACAAGCGTAAACAACAAGCTAAAACAATATGAACTGCATACCTTTGACTTAAGGTCGTTGGAAAACTAACTAACTGTCTAATAGTTCTTAAAGAGCATCCAACTTGATACGGCTACTTCCATCCAGAAAACTCATTTATCCCGTCTCTACTGCAGGTAATTTTTCACGAATATTGCCATAAAGCTGGTAACCCTACTAGTACTCTGATCACGTTCTCTGGAGTAAGACAGAGAGGGGAGATGCGAGAGGGTGGCTTATTGGGGTGCGAGTGGGATAGATATATTGCAGGGTAAGATGGATAGTCGATGTATTTATTATGTGCCGGTGATTTTAGTTTGGACGGAGTATTAAGTTGTGTATTTTTAAAGAGATGTTTACGAAAAGAGTACTATAGTGTATCACTATAGTGTGTACTATAGTGTGTTGTACACTGTAGTGTTTTTAATTAAGCTTTTTACCATCTAACAACAAGACAAACTATCAAACCTCATCCATTTATGGTCGTTATCTCCAGTTTACTCGAAGCGTTTCGCTTCTACGTTCATCATCTGTACAGCGAAGGAGTGGAACTCATTGCATGCGTCTTTGTTCTGCGGTATAATCTGGGAGTCTTCGATTATCGAGTAAATAGGTATCTTCTTGGCAAGCATGTCCCTCCTTTGGCCGCATCATCATTTTCCATCAGGTGAGATAGTGGTCAAATGCTTGCCTATTCTGCTAAAAAAAAATATATGCAAAAAATAAAAAAAACCTGACTGGGAAAAAAAGTATTTTTTATTTTATTTTACACTAATACATACTGCAGCGTTGTTATATTGAATGTTGTTAACAGTAACTGTCATATCTCCAATTGAGGAAAATCGATAGTCTTCAAAATCAGCCCACGCGTTTGGTCCTTAGAACGCCACAAAGGAACCAACGAACATACATAAATACACTGATAAACACATTACCCTCCTTCGCATCGAGCAGTTGGGCAAAAATCTACAACGTCATTTTTATACTGTGGTTACGAAAAAGTTACGAAAACAGAAAACTCTTCGTTTGTAAGCGGGTTACGAGATAATACGCCTTTAGAGGAAGTTTCCGTTACGCAGCTAGCAAATGCTGGAACAATATCCCCCCGCCAATGAGAAACTTGCAAAATGTTCAAAGCTTCAGGATAAAACTAAAAATATATATTACTGCACATCAGAAACAAGAAGAAACTCTTCGACATGATATCAGTGCAATATAAGCTAGCCAAGCCTAAAGTAAATAAAATTTTGCCATTATTTTTGACATTATGTTATGTTATATTCGGCTTAAAACACGAAAATTTTGACTTACTTTGTAGTCAACTAGCTTCGGACAAATTAGTTGTCCTTCATCAGGAGGCCCGAGCCGCACGCCTCTGCGTATCGCGCGTCTGACTCATCCTGATGAAGGACAACTAATTTGTCCGAAACTAGTTGACTACAAAGTAAGTCAAAATTTTCGTGTTTTAAGCCGAATATAACATAACATAATGTGTAATACTCACGATAGTTTTAACATTAAAACTATTTTTGACCTTAATGTTTCATTGTTTTGTTGATTCATACTTGTGTGTGTGTATGTCTGTGCCGTGACTTCACCAAACGGCTCCAGCGGAAGACCAGCGCTGGTGTACAGCCAGTATTATGCTGAGTTGGAGCTGATTTGTGACAAACTGTTTTTGTTTCTGCCTTTTGTGTGTTCTTTATGTTTTGTCACAAATAAATTATTTCTATTCTATTTTATTCTATTCTAATTTCTTCTTCGGTAACTGGTTTCGACGGCGGCCAAAAGGATTTTTTCACTTTTGCAGCAAATTCAACAAATATCTTCAACTGAGTATATTGGTAACAACAAAATTTGAATCCTTTTTTTCCCGTGGTATACATACTCAATATAATGTATTACTTCACATCTCATTGATCGCATCTTCCATTGGGGCTGCCATAACCCGTATGCAAATACGTTGATTAAAACAATAACAATAAAACGAGAACATCGAATAAGGAATCGGTATCGATTCGATCCCGTATCGATTATTGTTCCTTACTAGGCAACCCTAATTACTCGATGCATTGTGTTGGGATTTAATATATGTCATCGATTTTTGTTTGTTTGTATTAATTTTAATTTGATGATTATACCATTTAGGATCTGTAACAATTTTAAATTGGTTAGCTCTACCATTCTCACTTTAATTTTCAATACATAATATATAACAAAGCTTTTACATGTTTTTATTTTATTTTTATTTACATAATCCATCAGCGTTTACAAAATATATAATATATAGGTAACTAGCGATCCGCCCCGGCTTCGCCCGGGTGTGATAAATGAAGAACCGCTCGACCGATTTTGTGCAAACTTCACATAAACCATCTACTAAATAGTCCGAACAAAGCTAAACTAAACATTTGGTTTGGATAGGTGAGCCCGTTCTTGAGTCATAAAATTACAACGAAAAGTGGCATTGATTTTTATATATATAGATTTAGGTAATAAAAATATTCTAATAGTACCTATAGCTAAAATAGGATTACATATTATGTTATATGATTTTTATATTATGAACATTGTGTGTCTGATCTTAAAGAAACAATGGTGCTAATTCTGTTGAGCACCAACTAACCTAAACTAAACTAAAAATAAACCGAACTAACCTAAACTAAACTAAAAATAAACTAATTTTAAGCACCGAACTAACCTAAACTAAACTAAAAATGAACTAATTTTAGTCAAAAAATACCTAAACGCTATTCTTTCAAGTATAAGATCACATTAAAAATAATCCAGATCCTTTTCATGCAGACTAATTTGAGTTACAATTTTTTATTTTTAGTCTTAATTTGACGTAAAACATGTCCATCAGAATAAGAATTTGGTCATTTTCACTAAATAGAGTAACTAAACTAACTTAGTCCTGTCAAACTTAATTTTAGTCTAATCTTGCATTTTCTGAATAGGTTTTGGACTAAAGCAGGACTAAAACTAATTTTAGGCTAGTTTAGTCTAATTCTGGACAACAGAATCGGCACCATTACCTATGTTTAGAAAAAAAAAGTTATAAGTGTGCGTTTTTCTATATGTGTATTTGCGTGTGTGTGTGTGTGTGTGATGTGGGCTGTATGTGTGACGGTGAGGTGTAAGTGAATAATATATGTATATTGAAATACACATGTATCATTTACTTACATCTACATAATAACATCGACGACCCAGTTGGACAGCTGTCCGCCCTCTGCGCCGTAGGTCCTGGGCTCGATTCCCGGCAGGAGCACAAATTCCTTCTCAAGAGATATTTGTGCTTCTGGTTCTGGGGGTAATGTGTGTGTGTGTGATGTCACTGTTTCCGGCACCCACGATACAAGTCTGTGAACTTAGTGTGGGGCTGTGAGTGTGAATGCGTTTATTTGTTTGTTGTTGTTAATATGTTACATGAATAATATTCTGTTATAAGTTGGTTAAAGGTATAGGTATTATTGCATTAATAAATGTACTGTATCATTATTCATAGGTATTTTTTCATTTAGGGAGGAGAATTTCAATTTTTATTTGTTTTTTATTTGTTATATTATCATAAACGCATAAATAATAGATATATATAAATAGGCATAAATAATAGGTATAATAATAGGTCTTATTAACGATAATATTATATAAAAAAGTAAGTTTACTTATTCAGTTTTTTTATATATAGTATACTGACTATATAAATTACACTGGACAGTTCAATCCGATATACTATAATGTTTGTACACTAAAGTTGAGCGGTCGATTGTCTGGCAAAGTAGTAGACATTCCCTGGCAAAGTCTGAAAAAGTCCGAAAAACTATACAAATAATAGAAATAATTCAAAACAATCAACCAATTTCACAATCTAAAACATTCCTTGACCAAATTCGATTCCAACAAAAAGATCAAAAATATTTGTGAAAAGATTTGAAAAATACCTCCGGCCCCCATTTCTATACTATTTAGCATTCGAATGAACCTCGTTCTTTGTGAAACGACAATGTCTTTTTCACTTTCGTTCTTTTGAAAGGCTTTCAAACACCTTTTGAAAGGCTTTGGTCGGATTTTTGATGCGAAGGTTGTGAGTTGCCGGGCTAGGAGAGTTTAGGATTATTGTTTGTATAGAATCCACCGATTTTTTTTTAAATTAAACTTTATTATCCTCTCCATTCTTAGGTTGTCTGGAAGAGATTGCTGCTTAGCGATAAGGCAGGCGATTGTACTGTTATGTTGTTACTATTTCCTATTATATATCATTATTTTTCTTGGTGTGTAATAAAGAGTAATTGTTTTGTGTTGTAGGTATTGTATAACAAACAAACAAACGCTTTCACACACACAGCCCACAGTAAGTTCAAAGACTTGTGTCATGGGAAACATTAACACCAGACAATCACAACCAGAACCAGAAACACAAGCTTTCCATGGGGAGAAAACTTGTGTTCCCGCGTGTTCCCGCCGGGAATCGAACCCGATACCCCTGCTTAGAAGGCGAACGCACATCCAATAAAGCCAACGGGCAGTTCAAATATTAAAGAGTCCATCATCTTGAGGAAACTAAGTTTGGGACCACGTGTTATAATTATGAAGGTGGGTTTAGAGCCTCATACGCACCGTGTCGAATTGGTAAAGTTTTGTTTTAGCGTGGTGAATTTGTGGCGTAATGGTAACAGTTTGGGTGCAGAAGAATAGATGGGAAATTTGGTGTCATTTTTTTAATACTTCATCACTCATATCCCCAAACTAAGTTCGATGACTTGTGTCGTGGGTGCCGGAAACATTCACATCACACACACAATCGCAACCAGAATCAGAAACACAAATTTTCCTTGGGGAGAAAACTTGTGTTTTAGTCGGGAACGCTTTCCATGAGCTATATGTATACTGTGTATATATGTGTACTTCTTGGGTGAACAAAAAGCGTGAAACTCGCGTCATCGTCACCGCACGCTTCCCATGAGCTATATGTATCATATGTATATATTTTATAAATAGTTTTCACTTCTATCGGCAGCCCCAAAAGACTGCCCCGCATGTTTTTTTTATTTTAAGTAGTATTGTGAAAAATTTTGCAAAATCACAAGAAGTTTAAAATTCTATTTCAAATACAATGTTACAATTTACAATAAGTACCTATAAGAAAAATCTGAGAAACATTTTGGAAATTTACTTTTCAATTATATTTATTTAAATGTTGAAGTATGATTTAAAAAGGTGTTTTCTAAATGTTTAATTGCTATGTTTAGTAACAATTAGTGAGACACAAGATTTACTGCCTTGATTACAGCCGTTTGACCCCTGAAGACTTCTGTTTAATTTTGAGGCGCCGCCAACTATAGACGTGGTAGTGTGGACATGACTTTGAATATTGTATCAGACATTTATAAAAAAATCGCTCGTCCAGTCTCCCACCAATGTTTTTTAACTAAACAAACAAACATACTTACAGCTCCACACTAAGTTCAAAGATTTGTATCGTGGGTGCCGGAAACATTCACATCACACACACATTACACCCAGAACCAGAAGCACAGATATCCCTAGGGAAGGAATTTTTTGCTCCCGTAGGGAATTGGACCCAGAACCCACGGCGCAAAGGGCGGAGACCTTTCCACTACGCCAACTGGGTCGTCAACTGAATAAAAAAAGAGGAGGTTCTCAATTGGTCGCAATCTTTTTTATATATATGTTCCCTAATTACTCGAAGACTCCGAGACTGATTTGAGAATTTATTTTTTGTTTAAAGGGGTATAACTTCCCAGGTGGTCCCATTATATTTATAGTAGGGGAGCCCACGATGCTAAATGGGGATTTACTCGAGCGTCATAGAGACCTATTGGGTTGGAAAGCTTAGATGATAAGAAGAAAAAAATGTTATATATGTATACCTTTTCATCGGTGGGGGGAGCGGCTATAAATTTTCAAAAATGTAAAAAAATACTGTTGCATGGGCATACTCGAGCGCGTCAGATATTGATAGCATCAATGTCCTACGTATTTTTAATAATGTACATATGTTAATCTGATCGTTTTCATGATGGGGGTGGTCGTACTTAAGGGTTGAAAACGAAAAAAAAAAAAAAATTTGTCGAGCGCGTCAGATTTTCTAATGGGGTGTTAACTGTACCTAAAAAAAGCTCTAATTCAATAATCTGACGATTTTGATGTGACGCAAACTCGTGGCCATTATTACAATGTGTAAAAAAAATTCGCTATTTTGAAATACTCAAGCGCGTCAGATTAAGATATATATGGTTCATCTTTATGTCCTAGACATGCTGTCTCATAATCTGACCATTACCTAGAGGGATTCGCCTAAACTGACAAAAAATTTTTTTTTTTTTAAAACCTTGTGTCATCCGCTG
This sequence comes from Lomographa bimaculata, assembly GCA_948107665.1. Lineage (NCBI taxonomy): Eukaryota > Metazoa > Arthropoda > Insecta > Lepidoptera > Geometridae > Lomographa > Lomographa bimaculata. The sequence continues at coordinate 4,967,673 of OX403604.1, read as the reverse complement.
TGATGGCGTCATGGCAACCGAAACCAGAGTAGGGACGGAGTAAGAGAGTAATATATAGAGAAAGAGGGAGAGGAGAATAGAAACGCGGAGAGGGGAATATAGGTATCATGCAGCTGCACGCATTAAACTTTATCGACAAATTTTTGGTACTTCGGCTTGTTGAAATGGTCAGATTATATATTTTTCGTTAACCTTGAATTATTTCCTTAAAAATAAAAAAAAAATTAGCCACGCTCGAGAATGTCGAGATGACGTTTTTTTTTTACAACTTTTTAGCCCTCCTCTTTCTTTACGTCACTCTCAAATTGTCAGATTAGTGGAATATACACTTTTTAGCATGTAATTAACTCACCCTACCTTAATCTGACGCGCTCGAGATTTTCTGATGATCAATTTTTTTTTACTAATCTGATCCTTTATCCTTGACGTGCGGCCATATATATGGTGCTCATATTTGGTGGAGGTACTTAACCGGGTACAAGGTATTCCCCTGTATATTAATCTGCCGCGCTTGAGTAAATCCCGAAATCCCCGCTTGGGCTCCCCTACTATTAGATCAAGATCTGATGAAGAGTTTCGGACATATTTGCGATTGAAATCGGTTATGATCATGGTATGTACCTCCGGTTTGCACGAAGCGTTTCGCTTCTCGTTTATCATTCGTACTGCGACGGTGTGGAATTCATTGCCTTCGTCTTTTTTCCTCTAACGGTATAATCTGGCAGTCTTCAAGTTAAGAGCGAATAGGTATCTTCTAGGCAAACATGCTACATCTTCGGCTACATCATCGCTTTCCATTGATTGCGTACGTTATTTAAACTAGAAAGAATAATTTCTTCAAAGCTTACAAGAAACAAATATTCCATGTCTTATCCACTCTAAATCAACCCCTCAACATAATTAAAACGAATACGTATTGGGTGCATTAATTTATACTTTTTTTCTCCTTTAATTTGTCGGTGCCGAGTGTTTTGCATAAATTCTTTTGTTTCTTAAGAGAAAAGAAAATGTTTAAAATGTTCAATTAGTAGGGCGGTGTAATTTATTTAGTCTTAAGGAAATTCAAGGGTGCTGGCTACTGAAGGTGGAAATGGTTTTTTTTGATGGAATTTTCTATTTTAGTGTTGGTTTTTTTTTAATTTAGTATAGGCAAACGTTTGGTGAAACGATGAACTGCCCGTTGATTAAGTTGGGTGGTGAAAATAGAATGAGCTCCCGGTCACCACGGACCCAGTGTCTCAACACCAAACGGTTCAAATATGTAACCACTGCCGAGGTTTCCATATTTGCGCCGTTTGCGCTGCTCTGCCGAAGTTGTCACAACTGTTTTAATTTTTTTTGCAGATTACTTATTACTTTACTAGCCGTGCCCTGCGATTTCGCCCGATATTGTCATGTTAAAAAGTAGCCTATGTGTTAATCCTAGGTATAATCTATGTACCATCCGAATTCCATTTCAATCCGTCAATCTGTCAAAGCGTGAAGAGGGAACTAATAACATACTTACACACTTCACATTTACACACAAACTTTCGGATTTATAATATTAGTAAGATTATTTTCTATAATATCTCTGTACCAAATTTCATTAAAATAGGTTCAGTGGTTCAAGTGTGAAAGTGTAACAGACAGACAGAATTACTTTCGCATTTATAATATTAAGTAGGACAAGTTTGTAGTTAATATAGTGAAGTACATTCTTCAAAACACTTCAAACCATAAAATACGACATAACTACAGGAAACTAACACAAATGCATTTCATAATATCATAATCTTACAACGAAATGCTTTTACACTCCAGATGGACTCACGAACACCCAAAAATAATCCAAATTAATCAAAGGAATTTAAACTCAACAGCTTTAGATATAGAAAATAAATTCGTGGAGCATAAAAATGATAAAATTCCTTCTGTACATGTTCTGTACTATTGGCGAATTTGAGTTTTGCGTTCTGACGGATAAGGTCGTATTTAGTATGCGTTGGAGTTTTAAGGGTAAATCGACATATCCCTCCTGGCTATTAGGTCCGGATTAGCGAATTGATCCCGGGATTGGATGACCAACGTCATATTAAAACGGGATTTGGTCACTTGTTACACTAATTCATATTTCCGTTGTTTGCGGTGTTTTAGAATTGTATTTAGAGACGCTTTCATAAAAGCTTTCACACTCACAGCCCCTCACTAAGTTCGATGACTTGTGTTGTGGGTGCCGGAAACAATCACAACTGAACCAGAAACACAAATTTTCTTTGGGGAGAAAATTTGTGTTTCGGGAATCGAACCTGCTTATAAGGCGAACACTCACCTAACTAAGCCAATGGGCAGTTCAAAGGAAGTTATACTGTTAGCTGGGTTTTTTTTGTGCGTTCTGTAAATCATATATATATGTAATAAAATGTAAGTTAAGAGTAAGTGTCACGTTGATATTCTAAAATAGAATTGGTTGTTAACTCGACCGAGAAATACTAGACCGCGTGGTCGAGTCGCCATTTTTATTTTTCTTGTAATTTATTGTGGTTAACTCGACCACGCATACTAAGTACAGGCAAAGGAAAAAGTGATGTAAACCAAAATAATATTATTTCTATTAAATAATTAATCTTTATGTTTACGCTAAAAATCTCCAATTTATACCGACTTCAAAAAAAGGAGGTACTTAATTCGACTGTATTTTTTTATGTGTGTGTATTATGTGTATCTTCTCCTTTTTTGAAGTCGAAAGATCTCGCGTAACAATTAAGGGCAGGGCACACTACACCGTCTCAAATCAACCGCCTTGTCATCGCGACGTCTCGTTCGATTCTAATTCCCTTATAAATATTCATGATTCTATTATAGTCGCCATATTGTGATACTTTGATTAAGTGTCTTCAACCCTCGGCTGCTGATAAATGACAGTCGTTGTGACGGAGTCGGCGCCTTTTTGACCGGCTTTTTTACCCTTGTAAGTTGACGTGTTAAGTGATGCTACTGTGATGGACCTTTTTAATTTTTTATCAACTTTATCCTACTGTATTGTACGGTCAGACATCTTTGAATTGTCTCATACAATGAGGTGACAGATTTTACGAGAATAGGTACATGAAAAAAAAGGTTCGGTTAAAAAAAAGTGTAAAGAAGTAGTGTGTAGTTTAATAAGTTATTATAAAGTGCATCTATACTAAACTTTGGTTTACATAATCAATACGATGGGATTGTAAAAAAAATAAAAAAACCATTTGTTTCAGGTAAATCAACCCATAAATAAATACAAAAATTACAATAGAAAATTCACAAAAATAACAAATAAATAGTATCACAATACTAAATAATTATTAAAAGCAATATAAATGTCAATAAATGTAAACTGATCATTAAAATTTAAAATAAATCAAATTTAAAAACAGAATCAAATTAATTAAATGACTATTGTACATATATTAAAAAAACATAAATTAATATTAATTCAACAACCGACAATAATAAATGAAATAATGACTTGTCCATAATAAACATAAATATCCTGCAGTTTTATTAACGCTTAATTTTTATTAGGTATTTCAGTATTTAAAAATGGCAAAACTGCAAATAAAAAACACCATCTCACCTTTCAACAAGTCGTTAAAGTTAAGTAAATTGGCGATGAGACTGTTTTATGTGAACAATAATTAAACGCAAGCAAACCTTAAAAAAACCGACTTCACCGCTTTATTTTCGGAACCTTGATCAGATTTAATTTTCGCATTATTGACTAAACTAGTGATCAGATCTTGATCAAATCTCAATGTGACCACATGAAAAGCACCAGCTTACAAATAAAAAAATAATCATCAAAATCGGCTCACAACGAAAGAAGTTATGAGGAACTTTTAAAGTCGGTTAAAAACGAGAACATCATCAATGTAGTCCACAGAATACGCATTATTGACGATATTTCAAGAACTACTGATCAGATCTTGATGAAATTTAAATGGGACCAATTAGAAAGTACAATCTTTACTAAAAAAAATGAAATTGGTACACGTGGAAAGAAGTTATGAGGATATATATGACACATAAAAAAAACAGTCGACTTGAGTCCTCCTTTTTTGTGAAGTCGGTAAAAAAATATTTACATAAAAGCATACTCTTATGCAGTTAATTAGTCAAGCTCGTTTAAGTTAAATTGCATTAATTAACGAAATAAAAGTGACGAACACCCCTCATAACTCCTTAAGGGGTGCGTTGGAGATGTTTGATTTTAATTAACTCTGTCATTCGGTAACAAGTGCTATTAATAACTCGGTTGTCTTGTCTTGTCAACTGTCATCGGTAATCGCTGCCGTTTTGGTTCCCTTTAATTTGCACATTGTTTTGGAGTTGTTATTAAATTGAAGCTGCAATAAAAATATATTATATTTATACTTATTTTAATCCTATTAATATAATAAATCCGAAAGTTTGTGCGTAAGTATGTTTGTTCCCTCTTCACGCTTGAAAAGCTGAACGAGTTTGCATGAAATTTGGAATGTACATAGATTATACCTAGGTTTAACACATAGGCTACTTTTTAACTTGATAATAGCGGGCGAAGCCGCGGGGCACGGCTAGTATTGTAAAAGCGAAAGTAACTCTGTCTATCTGTCGCGCTTTCACGCCAAAACTACTGAACCGATTTAAATTAAATTTGGTTCACAGATAGTCTAGACTCTAGAGCTTGAGAAAGAATATAGGCTACTTTTTATCCCGGAACTTACGAGGGTAAAACCGCGGGCGCAGCTAGTTATGTATGTTACTAACTTGAGCTAGCTAAGATAACGTTAAAAATCATACCCTGCGGTATAACTACTAACCATGATCTAAGAAGCATATTTGAATTTGCTTTTATAGGTTATATTTTATTTTTAAGAGTCTGTCATCGGTCCGAGTTTCTTGCCAGGTTCTTCTCGAGATGGCTGTAATTTTACGAATCTGGCAATAGATTCATTAACTTTCATGAGTACCTCTTTGGGGCCCATGTGAATAAACGATTTTGATTTGATTTGATTTGATAAGCTGCGTTTTATAATAAGAAATTACTGTATTTTTATGCAAACATTTCATACTAAATTGTTATCTAGTAGTTATATCTAGTTAAAAAGAAATATCCTTACATGTTATTATCTCAACGCTAAACCGATCCGGTCTCAAGATAAGCCGCAACGTAATATTATTCATGTAAACAAATTGGAAAATGCTAATGCCAACTACGAGTTCGTATTAAGACATCAAACTTCGATAATCAAAGTGAAATTCCCAGCTGTATTCATAGGCAAGGGCAAGGTGGCAGGAGATCTTAATGCTAATCTGTTTGAGACTTGAATTAAATATCGACATGTGAGAAGGTGGGATTTTTCTTTTATAATAATGAATTAGCTGTGCCTCACGGCGCGGCTTCTTAAGCGTTATAAAAAAAAGTAACTTCTAATTATTTTTGTTGTTATATTTAATGTTTTTCTTTTAACCTTTCATCCTACTTCCTACTTATATTATAAATCCGAAAGTTTGTGTGTAAGTGTGTAAGTATGTTTGTTCCCTCTTCACGCTTTAACGGCTAAACGGATTTGGATGAAACTTCTAATGATTCGGATGACCTCAATGAGATTTTGACTCATTGAGGTCATCCGAATCATTAGAATTAAGAATGCCAAGCCACAGTTCTATATTTTATGACAAATCTTTTACTGTACAAGCTATTCGCCTCTGGAACAGTTTACCGGTCTCTATACGTCGCTCTCAATCACTCCACACTTTTAAAGAACAAATATAAAAATTGTATCACTCTCAATTAAGTTAAAGCTATGAATGTCCTTATTAGTAACAAGCTATGAATTAGTCATATATATGTATAATAATATATATTAGTTTGTGTATGTTTATAATATATTATTATTTATGTAGGGTTTTGTATGTATATTATGTATCTAATGTTAATAAGTATGTGTAAGTGTACCGAGTACAGAGAGGTGGTAGAGCATTTTGTGAGTTGCTTGCCTGGCTTGCTACCAAAGTAGCTTACCACCATCAAGTTGAAAGTCTGCCGCCAAGCCAAATACGGTGTTCCGGCAGTTATCCTTGAGAGCCTGCGTATTCCAGGTCTAGTGTGTTTACCAGCTTCGATCACATCGTCACTTACCATCAGGTGAGATAGTGGTCAAACACTAGCCTGTCACAAATAAAAAAAAAAAAGTACATTTATTAATTTAAATACGTGTTGAGGTACACCACTGTCCTGTTTGTAATATTTTTATCATCTCCCTTTGGTTGTCTGGAAGAAATCGCTTTGAGCGATAAGACCGCCCTTTGTGCTCCTATATTATATATATAATTTCTTTGTAAGTTTTATTTATTGGTGTGCTAATAAAGAATTTATCTATCTATAGTCCAATACCTTTTACAGACATCAAATGTGTACACGAAATCAAGTCGAACATTACTTTTTATTAAAGCAAAGAGTCAAATCTTATTCCTTAACACAATCTCCATCTCGGATTTGCCTAACATATGTAGGGGTGGGGCCGATGTCTATAAATAATAATTCCAACCAGACGCCGCTAGATAAATCGACGTATGTTAATACGTTGCCAAATTATTTATCGAGGGAGACCTTATCGAAGGGTAAAGGTCGGAAGGAAATTGGCTGATATGTGAAGTCTTACTTTAAGAAATGTTTAAGGAACTGGATATTGTGTTCTTTTTTATGCTCGATAGGCAAGCTTTTGATGGAAAGTGAAGATGCGGCCGAAGATGTGGCATGTTCTTTTATACTTACTGATTAATTTCTATTAAAGGGCTTTAAGGCACGGTCCCTATTTTTCTTTTACTTCAAAAAGGAGCAGGTTCTCAATTCGACTGTATTTTGTACTTGAAAGAATTTTTTTGTATTAAAAATAATAAACGCAAGCAAAGCTTAATAACCGACTTCACCGCTTTATCATCGGAACCTTGATCAGATTTAATGTATAAACACGCATAATTGACTATAACTCAAAAACTAGAGATCAGACTTTTAAATTTAAAAAAACGAAATTCCAATGGGACTACATAAAAAGCACCAGCTTTCAAATAAAAAAAGAATCATCAAAATCGGCTCACAACGAAAGAAGTTATGAGGTAATTTTTGGGTAATCGAGAAAATCGTCAAAGTACGCATTATTCGTCACAAAATAGGCATTTTTGACGATATTTCAAGAACTATTGATCAGATCTTGATAAAATTTAAATAGGACCAATTAGAAAGATGATATGATGATGAGATGAGTAAGCGTTACACTTGCCCATTTCATTACAGTGCCAACCAGGGTTTTTGATAATACATAATTTATTCCAACCTTGATAGAGGTTATATGTTTGTACCGTTTGGGGTAGAAAGTTTGGGTCCGTGGGGACCGGGAGCACACGAAATTTTTAATTTTTTTTCCAAACGTTTAGTCGAGGCGACAAGTGACCAGAATGCTGGCTCTTATTTAGCACAAAAAATTAGCATCGCTATTCAACGTGGAAACGTAGCCAGTATTCTGGGCACTTTTCCATTGGCAAGCGGCTTACAAAATTTTTGAGTACTATTTGTTTTAATCCCCTTTTCTAATCTTATCTGACTTTGTTATTATTGTAAAAAAAGAATAAAAAAAAATTAAGGTAATACAATGTTTATACAACATATTATATTTACTAATTTTTTTGAACTTTTCTTGTTGTCTGTACTTTATTTTATAGTTATAAATGTGGAATAAATGTACTGGCTTATATTATTTTAATTAAAAGTCAGTAAAAGCTCCTGGAGCGTTGTCCACTATTTCGTGGAGCGCAGTGGCATAACCTAGTGATTTTACTTAGATAAGTTATCTTTACCATAAATGATTCTTTAATAATTTAGTAATAATTACAATCAAAATATAATTAGATTCAGATTGTTTATTGCCTCCATATATACAGTACAAGATGTTACATTCCAAAAGGTAAGTACAATGTCTCATGTCGACCTTGTCGGGCGCAGCAACTTAAGAGAGAAGAGGATGCAACCTTAATGATAAAATTTTAATATATATTAGAGATAGTTAGACGACCTAGTTGGCGCAGTGGACAGGTATCCGCCCTCTGTGCCGTGGGTCCTGGGTTCGATTCCCGGCAGAAGCACAAATTCCTTCCCAAGGGATATTTGTGCTACTGGTTCTGGGTATAATGTGTGTGTGATGTGACAAGTCTTTGAACTTAGTGTGGGGCGGTGAGTGTGAATGCGTTTGTTTTGTTTGTTATTAATAATTTAAATTTTAATATATATTGGTAATTAAATTATTAAAAAATACTATCTACCAATAACTGTTAATTCATACTCTAGTACTAAAACATACGACCTTTTTCTTTTAAACTCCGAGCAGCAATACGTCGCTTCCCGCAGTCTGATAAAGCGACTTCCTAAGCCAATACTCTGTTGTTTTATTGAACTTATTTATCAAACTCCTCAGCAATTCGAACATTAATCTCGTGAAGGGAGGAGAAACTTTAGGAGTGTATTTTGTTTTTACACTTTTTTGGTTGTAAGGTGACACTTTCTTAACATGATATTGTTTTGAACTGGCTGGCTTAGTTGGGTGTGTCTTTTAAGCGGGCATCGGGTTGGATTCGATGGAAACTTGTGACTATATGATTTATTTTTGTATGTACGATATGCAAACGTTTTTTCATTTATTCCCAAGGAACAACAAACAAACGCATTCACAGTCACAGTCACAGCCCCACACTAATTTCAAAGACTTGTATCGTGCCGGAAACATTCACATCACACACACATTACACCCAGAACCAGAAGCACAAATATCTCATGGGAAATTTGTGCTTCTGGTTCTAAGTGTGATTGTGTGTAATTTGTTTTTTTCCGGATCGATACAAGTTTTTGAACTTAGTGTGGGGCTGTTAATGCGAACGTAATTGTTTGTTTATATATTTATCCCTTCTCATTCCTGGTTCAAAAAAGGTTAAAAAACCGAATTCGTCGCTTATATTTCGGTTTTGGCTGGACCGATTTCGATAAAATTTATATGGGACCATCTCTGAAGTATAATCTACCAACAAAAAAAGAATCATCAAAATCGATTCACAATCGATTTTGATGTTTAAGTTTTGTACATATTATTTATATCTAATTATAGTTTTATTGGTTAATTTTAATTTAGTTTTTAGTTTAATGTATTCACAATTGGAGGAGAAAACATAGTCGAATTAAGAACCTCCTTTTTCAAGTTGGTTGAAAACAATCTATAAATTGAACTTAAAAATAAAAAATATTCTACGAGCGGGACTCAAATCCTGCTCTAAGCGACATTTTTCTTCACTTACGTATTTCATAGCATACCATGCTTTACAAAAAAAAACAGGATTTGTTGTATAGACACACGATAGAACTGACACTTTTGTATTACAGGGAAACTTTTTTATTATTCATCAGTGTTTACCCCAACCACTTTTCGTCACACAAAAAGGTTGCGGATCAGAATTTCAAAGCCCTTCTAATAAGTTTCACTTCAAAAATGATACTAACTCAGAACACCATTTGTATCAAGCAACAATCCGTTTTCCTGCTCATTTCCTCTATGGTAATAAAGATTTCCCCCCCTCTAAACCGTGAACGTCTAAGTGAAGTCGGGCGCAGTGATTTACTTATTTTAATTTATGATATTATGTCTACACTGGCATCCGAAAAGGAGGTTTTCAATTTGTAGTGTTTTTCTTTGTTCTTTGTCGTGTACATTTTGTTGGAGTTTGGTGATGTGTTCAGGAGATTGAAAGTAAATATTCGAAATTCTATTAAAAAAACTATTATTTTTATTTCGTCAAAAAATCTAAATCGGATCAGCCATTTAGGATGAGTTCAGTCACAAACAGACGTACATAAAGAGTTTAATATAAACATAAACGCTTTCACACTCACAGCCACACTAAGTGCGAAGACTTGTGGCGGGGGTGCTGCAAACATTCACAACCAGATCCAGAAACACACATTTTTCTTAAAGTTACATATAAAGATTTGAAATGCAATGTCTTTTTTACCAGTAATTAATGTATTATCGTTAAAAAGTTTTTAAAAATATGCATATTCCCATTTCCAAACAACTTTTACTAAAGAAACCAACACAACATCGGCTAACTATAGTTAACCGAGCGTTAACATCCGAACCATTTCGTTATGATCCTTAATCAAGGGCTAACTGCCAAATTTGCATAGGCACTTGTTCCGTTACATTTAACCACCCGTTTACTTTATGGGAGAGTTCGCTTTGTCTGTCTTACTAATAATGCCTACTTTTGTGAGATCGTATAATAGTTTTATTTTTATTCTTATAAAAAAATAATTTGAAATTCAAATTACATTTATTTATTATTAGCTGTGCCCCGCTTCGCCTGCGTTTGTCAAGTTAAAAAGTATGTGTTAATCCTAGCTATGTGTACATTCAAAATTTCATCCAAAGCCGTTTAGCCGTTACATAGTGAAGAGAACAAACATATACTTACACACACATTTACAAACAAACTTTCGGATTTATAATATTACTGTGAAATCAATAATCACTTACAACAACATATTACAAATCTAAATGTATAAATAAAATCAAACGATATAATACTCACAGCCCCACACTAAGTTCGATGACTTATAGTGGCTGCCAGAAACATAGTGTGATACGCACAATCACAACCAGAACAAAAACTCAATTTTGAGAAAACTTGTGTATCAGGTGGGAATCGAACCCAATACCCCTGCGTAGAAGGGGAACATGCACAAGCTAAACCGACGAGCAGTTCAAAAATTTTATCTTTTATTTCTATCTGTGTTAGGCATAAGTTTCACGACGCGGTCGACGATGGAGCACGGTTGCCTAGAAAATACATATTAACTCTCTTCTTTGCTTATGTTGACCAAGTCGCGAGACATAGCTAGTTATCTATAAAGTAATCAAGGAATTGACTATGATTAGAACCGAATATAATAAACCCTATAAAGCCGTGTGAAGTTTGAACTAAAGGTTACCATTATGCCCATACTCGACCTCTGAGCGGTATGATTCATGGTGTACTGTTAAGGCGAAGCATTGTAATTTCTTTACTAATATTACTTTACTAGGCTTTTTCTTCTTCTAATATATAGAAACCTTAAAAATAAAAGCGCAAAAAGACCCGGTTTACTCATAAAAACATGATTGAAGTTCGTTGAAGTTTTGGAGAAAAATACAAAATCGACATCGCCTTCGCGGAAAAACCAGCCCCTATGCCATCTTTGTTGCTGTTGTTTGCGGTTCCTATTTGATCATTGGGTGTCATGCCCTATTACTCTAACCGCTGAGCTACTCAAGCCCTGCCTCAAGCGACGAAATTATCCTTTCCCTATAACGTCTTACGGGGACGTCAATTTAGTATTGAAACCGTTCGTAACAGAGATGGGTAATAGAGGGTCAGGACATCGCCTATTGACATTAAAAGCTCACACCACTAGTTGGTGCTGTCATCACATCACGTACTCTACCGCCACACATCACGCATATATAATTTACAATGTCTTGTAAGCTTAGCAATAGATGGCAGCACAGGAAAAATTAAAACTCGCAAACGGTTTGTCGCACGATTCTTTGACACTTTAAATGACTGACTTAAACAATAACCAACAATTTAGACACCCTCGAGGTTTTAAATCTCAGTTTTTGAAACACATACGTCGCTAATTTCAGCGATGCAAGTGGTGTTATGAACGTGACTATGTTTAATATAATCAACAAGGTTTAATACTTTGTTGATTATATTAAACATAGTCATAGTCATAGTTCATAGTTGATTATATTAACCAATTGATCTTAGATAATATACCATTATCTAAGTTTTAAAAGGGTAAAAACGGGACCCTATTACTGAGAGTTCGCTGTCCATCCGTCCGTCCGTCTGTCACCAGGCTGTATCTCAAGAACGGTGATAGCTAGACTGTTGAAATTTTCACAGATGATGTATTTCTATTGCCGCTATAACATTAAATACTAAAAATAAAATAAAGTCAATATTTAAGGGGGGCTCCCATACAACAAACTTGATTTTTTTACCGTTTCTTGCTCGATACTAATAACGGTGACAGGTAGACGCTTTAACTATTCACAGAATATTTAGTTTTATGTTCTCTTTAAATTAAAATAAAATAATAATTATAATGGTACGGCACTCTTCGTGCGCGAGTTCAACTCGCACTTGGCCGGTTTTATTTAATTTATGCTGAAAGAACATATGTTTTAAAAAGAACATATATTTATTTGTGACAATAAACATCTAACAACAATAAAAAAGAAAATAAAATAAATGGTAATACATATACAATGTGTAACAAACAGCTGATGTGAGGTATCGTTGAAAAGAAGAAGTTGAAAACTTGACAGTCTTCCCTGGAACTACTGATTCTATTCTGATTTGTTTCATTAAAAGATAGTTTGACTATACTTGACTTTATAACCTATGTTTTAATGTGATAGTAATATAGTTATTTTCCAGTACATATGAAATCACAAGCAAAGCTATGGAGCACCACTAGCATTTAGCGAGGTTCTATAATTTAACTCTTAGTTATTTAAGTATAATGTTGTATCATAAAAACTTAACGTTCAGAAATAAATTTCGAAAACCGGGCTCTTATTAGAAAGGAAACCGATACTAAGGAATAACATTATGTTCATTTTATTGGGTGGTTTAAAGCGACGAATTTTACTATCTGTCATTTATTGCAAATTATATGACCACAGGATTAACTATTTGTTAATAACTGCTTAAATTAACATTAGTTGGTGCTAAATAAAGGTTTTATTTTAACACTTAAGAACAAGCTGCGCTTCGGTAGGAGCACAATTGGCATCACAGGCGAATATAGAGCGTTTGCCGTAGGATTTAGCGAAGTTAAATTATTGCGGGTACGCGACTTCGCAAGATTTTTATTTCCTTTGAAACATAATCACAATCGTTTATTCACATGGGCCCCAAAGAGGCACCCATGAAAGTTAATGAATGTCTATTGCCAGATTCGCAAAATTACAGCCATCTCGAGAAGAACCTGGCAAGAAACTCGGCGGCGCATTTTTTTTCATTCATTTTTTAAAAAAACATTCTTAATTTCTAATACTTAATTTTCTTTTTTTTTTTTTTTTTCTTGCCTACCTACGGCAATACTATACTTAATTTTCTTAACCTAGGTGTTATTATGATAGTCGCTAAAAGGAGCCTGTGCAGTTTGCCTCCATAACATAAGCGCTTTCACACTTACAGCCCCACACTAAGTTCGATGACCAGTGTCGTGGGTGCCGGAAACATTCACATCACACAAACAATCACAACCAGAACCAGAAACACCTTTTTTTTCTTATGGAGAAAACTTGTATTCCCGCCGGGAATCGAACCCGATACCCCTGCTTAGAAGGCGAGCCATCAACTAAATGAGCCACACGGCCTTTTCTAGGAGACACGCATAAGCATGTTTCCTATTATCATTACAGTTAGCTTTTTTTAGCTAATGAGTAATTTTAATTTAACTGATATTGTTACATTGTTAGAGTCATCAGTAACTAACAATGTGTCATTGGCACTTTTCTTATTGTTTCTATAAAGGTCATACTTCGATTTTAAGGTATTGTGCCATACTTCGATTTTAAGGTATTTCTTAACATTTTAGAAATGTAAAATAAATATCAAAATTGTACCTTATTAGCGGATAAATAACTATGTTTTATATCTATTTATTTACGGCATAAATCCTAAGTCAAATTGACGCAGAATTCAAAACAAACTCAAAATTGTATAATTTTGACTCGATTTGAATCGTGATACTCGCTTAATGAAGAAAACAGAACATTTTTAAAGCTATCGACTTAGGATATCTATGCGAAAAATTATAATTAATAGAGAGCCTGTTCTTAACATGAACATGTTATTTATTTAAAAGATTTTTTATCATTAAAGCTTTTATAATACTTTGTTTTTTATCATCCATACGGTGAAAACTTTTTTTTTTCATTGGGAAAGTGGTGAAAACAGAAAAAACTTAGTAAGATCCTTTTGCCACGTAATACTCCTAAGTATGTGTACCTATGCTACTAGTATTAGTAAAGGCTTAGTATTTTTGTATATATGTAATGTTTTGTAGTGAATACATAAATACAAATGGGAGTCTTTAACTTGCGAGTAAATGGGCACCTTCCAGGCAAGCGCACTCCTTCATCGACCTCATAGTCGCTTACCATCAGGGTTTTGGTCGTTTGCCTATCTTGAAATAAAAATATTTTCTGATATTAAATTTAGGTATATGTAGATGTTTGTATCAATAACGGGATATTTACCATGTATTTCGTTTGTTTTGAGTTTCCGATATTTCGGCACTGTTGCAAGCGCCATGATCACGGAGTAACTGATACAAACATCTATAGTGAAAGTGACCATGGTAGCTTGAAAACTTACATAGGTATATGTATTTATAATTTACTATGGATAATATTTATGTTTATTACTATGAATACTATATACAATATTTTCCACTTAACGCTGTTAATTTTTTTTCTGTAAATCTACTTTATTTTTTAAACTAACAGAACTAATTTTAATTTCAATCAATCCTAATGAGCATTGTAGTTTCGTTTAAAACATATAGGCCCGAAGATAGTTAAATTACAAAAAATGTAGGTGTCGTAATGATATTTAATAATTCAACTAATTAATAACATTTCCATCCTACTAATGCTATACATTCGAAAGTTTGTGTGTAAGTGTGTTAATGCGTAGGTTTGTTCCCACTTCACGCTTTAACCGCTGAACGGATTTGGATGAAATTTGGAATGTACATAGCTTATTCCTAGGATTAACACATAGGCTACTTTTTAACTTAATAATAGCGGGCGAAGCAGCGGGGCACGGCTAGTAAAAAAATATATTTGTAAGTTCGCTTCGCCTTAATAACGGAAGGTCAATAATATGTGAGTAATGCGCTTGCAAATCTCAGTCGAATACTATTTGTGTCAAAGTTCATTATTATTTACTGCAATGGAATACGCATTAGCTTCAAAAACATTGATCATTTGCATCAGCGTAGTATATCACATTACCTCTTTCAAGTTTTAAGCAACATACAAAAAACTTATTGACTAAAATTACCTCCTTCGTGTTTATGTTTGCCTAGTACTTTACCAAATCAAGAGACCTATCCTGTCCATGAGAAAAAGACCTTTTTACTAAAATTACTTCCTTTATGTTTATGTTTGCCTAGTACTTTACCAAATCAAGAGACATATCCTGTCCATGAGAAAAATATCTTTTTTACTAAAATTACTTCCTTTATGTTTATGTTTGCCTAGTACTTCGCCAAATCTGAGTGACGACTGCTATATGACGACTGTTATACCTGTCCAATTTTATTTCGTGAATATATTCTGCTTGAATCTAAACCATTATTTAATCCACCTGAACACACACAGAACATTTCATTAAAATCTGTCCAGCCGTTTAGGAGGATTTTAGAGGAGTCATATATAGATGGAACTGCTATTCCGTTTTATGTTTATTTTTTCAAATAAATTTTAAAATGGGAGTTATGGTTTTATATTATTTTCCAAAACCTGTGATTTTTTTGCGATAATGTGTATGTGGTAAAAATTGTGGATTATTAACCGTTAATAGATCTTGAACGTGCATGAGTGTTGGCAAACCATACAAAGTTGAAAAACGTGATTTTCGTTTTCATCCCAAAACTGCAATAGAGTCTAGTGAAGTTTCTACCACTTTACTAGGGCATGACTTGACCGTGACTCTTATACTTGACTTTGACTGTGACTGGTGACTAGGACTCTCTTTATGAAATACTTAACTTGAAAAATATTTATCTCATGATAATAGCTTAATGCACATAGTTTAAGAAGTCAACATTAAAAAAAAATATTCTATGCATAACGTGTCTAAAGTGTCTAGAGTCAACTGTAGTTGGCGTGGATATCACAAAGCGCGACTATGCCTTTCTTAGCGTGACAGATAGTTTACACAACTATAAATTATACATTATTTAAAATAAATCATTATAATTATTACGGGAAAAGTCAAATCATATTTTTTTTATATCCGTACATTTATTTGTGTCACAATTTAAGGGGTTTTACAAAACTTTAATTAAGTTAGCAGGATTGTGCAAACATTACTGTTTCGAATTGAAGGGCAATGTTTCCAGTGAAATTACAGGACTTAAAAATATGTAACATGGAATATCAAATAACTAAATATTTTTAAACGGAAACTTAATTTTTTTTTTAATCACGTCCAATATATTCGTTTCATGAATTTATGACGATGCGTCGGACAGAATCCTCATTTTAATGTTACTTAATGTGATAATTTATTATTATAATGTAAAATTAAATTGAAATGATGAAATTTACAATTCGTTTTGTCAATTTTTTTCGTAAATTTATTAATAATCATAACATCTTTCATGATAAATTATGTCTGGACATCCTATCTTATCCTACTATAAGCCTGGTAGAGATCGCTATTAGTGATAAGGCCGCCTGTTGTGATACTTTACGTATAAGCTTGTTTGTTACCTTTGTTTTATCTCATCTCAAAAGTGGATCAATAAAGTATTATTTATCTATCTATCTATCTATGTATCTATCTATCTATAATATTAGAAATGCGAACGTTTGTGTGAATGATTGTTACCGCGTATCTCCGTAACTACTTAACCAATTTAATGAAATTTGGAATGCAAGTTTTACTCTGGATTAGTTTATAGGCTACTTTAATCATCATCATCATCAGCGGGCGAAACAGCGGGGCTCAACTAGTTTTTAATAATATCGATGTTTTAATTTAGTAATGTTTAAGCCAGTTTGATTAATTCTATTTTATTTAATTATAATAATATTTATATTTTACATAAAATGCAAATAGTTCTGTAACATTGACTTACCTTGTGTAAGTCTCAGTTATATGGCCAATAAATACATTTTATTTCATTTCATATTTTGGGGTGGCGAGCGCAGTGCTTTGCTGCGCTGGATTTTGACCTACTCATATATAAGTTCTAAACTCTAAGCAAAACAAAAACAAACAAAGTAAAGTGAATAGGTATTTACTAAGCAAGCGTGCTCCACCTTAGATTACATAGTCATAGTGATAAATTTAGAAAGGAAAAATTATCGCTTGAGGCGGGATTTGAACCCGCGGCCATAGGGTCTCATGCCCTATTGCTCTAACCGCTGAGCTACTCAAGCCCCGCCTGAAGCGACGAAATTAACCTTTCCTTTTTATTAACGTCTTACGGGGACGTGTGAGACCCTATGGCCGCGGGTTCAAATCCCGCCTCAAGCGATAATTTTTCCTTTCTAAATTTATCACTATAGTTCTGCCTAGCATGGCTAATGCTATATAAATAAAATCAATAAATTACATAGTCACTTTCCATCAGGTGTGATTGTGGTCAAACGTTTGCTTGGGCTGAAATAAAAAAAAAACAAAAAAAAACAAACGCACACTCACAGTCCTACACTAAGTACATTCAAACTTGTATCGTGGGTGCCGGAAACATTAACATCACACACACATTACACCCAGAACCTGAAGCACAAATATCCCTAGGGAAGGAATTTGTGCTCCTGCCGGGAATCAAACCCAAGACCCGCGGTGCAGAGGGCGGAGACCTATCCACTGCACCAACTGGGTTGACTCTGGGTGACGCTGAAATGTACTGTGGACAAACGTGACGCTTAAAATAAATTAATAAAAAAACTTTCAGTTACGTAGCTTGTAGGTACTACGTAGATATAGTAATTGAAAGGGAAACTTTTTAATTAATTACCGATAGCGTCTAAAAATACATCTTCGTCATACCGAGTAACAGGTACGTCACACGATTGCGTGTTTTTGTGACTGAATGCTCCGTATAAACACGCCATAACCCGACGTAATGATGTTACCGGACCGATGCAAAAATCGAATCATTCCATCTACACATTCGATTCTCATATCGATTAATTAAATTGATATTTATTTAGAGATCAGTGTGATTTTTAAGAAGTTTAGGTAATTTTTCAAAATAAAATGCCACCAACATGATGGAACGCTGTCCTCTGGTAGTGGGCTTGAGCACTTGAGTTAACTATAAAACTAATGACTTGTTAAGCCTTCATTCATTTAGCCAGTGATTACATATTTCAAGCGTATTACATATTTCGTATTAGAAGTCTTAGTCACAGGTCACAGTCAAAGTCGAGTGAAAGAGTCAAGGTCCAGTCGTAGTCAAGACCTTACTAGAACTTTCATTACACGTTCACGAACTATCAACAGTTTATAAACCACCATTATGGACACCAAAGTTTTGGAAACTAATACGACTTTGTCTATTATTCTAGCCATTCATACAAATTTCTTTGCCTCTTTTAGAAAACAATCGACACCACACTTTCGCGGCATAACTCCTCTTTCGCGCCAATTTCTCCATCAATTTTTAATTTTGTGGCTTTCTGTGGTAACGCCACCACAATTTTGCCAATGTCATGTGAGACCATATGTAGCAAAACAAAATATTTACATAAGCACAAAAAAGGAAGTGGTTACAAAATAAAACAAATTTCAGCGAGATTAATGTGAATAATGGTGGAAGGTGAGTATTTACATGATAATTACAACTTAATTTTATTAGCCAATATATTTACATAATAAAACTGTAAAGCGGGTGAAAACTAGAGAAAGAAGGTGTTTAAGAATTTCTCCATCAAACACATGCTACGGAACCTCCAGCTGTCACTGTCACTGTCACACTCCACCTATCTTATTTGACGACAAACATTCAAACGCGATATTTTTTCGCACGAAATCCATCCAACAATCGCACCTCGCATAATACCGATTAAACGAGTTTTTTTCTATGCCATTGCATTTCGCTAAACAGCGTACAAGTAATGTAACATTCTTTTTAAATCAAACAATAACTAACTTTATTCTTTATACGCGTAAGTCGTTTATCTATTAGCGGAGATCTTTGAATTCGCTCTGAGCTTTTCATATATTACCTTAAGGTTAAAGTACTGTAAGTTGTGTAAGGTAGGGTTGGTTTTTGCTTGTTTCATTTCTTTAAAAGGTACGCTATCTCATATAGGACGATCAAGACTTCATAATAGTAGGAATGCATTGTTGATCTCTTTAGTATCTGATATCGGGAAATGCTATGACGCGTTTTCTATTATTTTGTGTGTCATTGTCTGTTTATTGTTGGGGGCGTTTTTTGTGATGACGTCACGTCCGTTACGGTTTATTGCTTTTTTTTCTATTTGGAGAATGAAATCTTGATCTTTGTTTGTATGTATTCATTTTTTGGATACAAAACATATTTTAATTATAACCAAAACTCGACTTCAATATTTCCGGAAACTTTAATTAGGTATTTTTTTTAATTGGACCTATTAGACACCTTCATACATAAAAATAATCATCAAATCGGTTAAAGAAAGTACGTCATTACAAGAGATTTTATTAGGTAACCTACCTACAAAAAATAAGAAAAATAAGCAATATTTACTTGAATTGCGAACCTCCTCCTTTTTGGAAGTCGCTTGAAAATTATTTAAAGCCAAATCATTGAAATCACATACAGTATCTACACATAACATATCAGCCTACGTTTTTATTTTTTTTCTCTTTATCCATTCATAGCTTAACTGGAAGTGAATGCACTTAGCGATAAGTCTATTGTAAACATAACATAACATAAACGGTTTCACACTCACAGCCCCACACTAAGTTCGATGACTTGTACGTGGGTGCCGGAAATATTCACATCACAACCAGAACCAGAAACAAAAATTTGTCTTAGGGAGAAATTTTGTGTTCCCGCAAGGAATCGAAAAAGCCAACGAGCAGTTTAAATGATTCTTATGTTTTGTTTTTAACTTAATTTGATGCAATAAAGAGTTTAGTATTTTATCGTTTGCATAATTAGAAACTCTATCGAAAACATTTAAAGATAAAGCACAGCATCCTGAAGCAGATACTCACTACATTAACATAGCGCCCCTCTGACACGCAATAAAACAATAATTAAATCCAGAGAGGGAAGAAAAATCCAATTTGCCGTTACTGTCCCTCCCGGTAGACTATCACTAGTAGCCTTTATGTCAGCTGAAAGGTAGCTTAAAGACACGGGCAATGAGTTCCACTATTTTTCAGTAAGGATGATAAACGTAGAACCGAAACACTTTTACACTCACAGCCCCACAATAAATTCGATGACTGGTGTCGTGGGTGCCGGATACATTTACATTGCACACACAATTACACCCGCAGAAACACAATTTTCCTTTAGGTAGAAAACTTGTTTTAATGTTAAAACTATCGTGAGTATTACACATTATGTTATGTTATATTCGGCTTAAAACACGAAAATTTTGACTTACTTTGTAGTCAACTAGTTAGTTCAAATTTTCGTGTTTTAAGCCGAATATAACATAACATAGAAAACTTGTGTTGCCATCCGGGAATCGAACCCGATACCCTCCTGCTTTTAAAGCGAACACGCACACAACTAAGTCAACGGGCAGTTCAGATAGCTTCTTTTGTTTTCCTAACGGATTTCTTGCAGCGTCAGCAGTTTTCATCTAGTTAAAAAAACAGTACATGTCGTATCAAAAGATACATAATAAAGTGAAACTTTTGTATTACAGAGAAACATTTAAATTATTTTACACTCAAATCAAATCAAAATCGTTTATTCACATGGGCCCCAAAGAGGCACTCATGAAAGTTAATGACTCTACTGCCAGATTTGCAAAATAATAATAATAAATACAGCAGCACTGACCTACCGGTAGCTTGGGCCCTGCCCCGTTGCTGGTGGCATGCTAGGTTTAGGTTTTTTTTTTTACAGTTTTCTTTATTTTGTAATATTGTATTGTTTATTACTTTTATAAAAATATTGTAAAAAAAAACCTTAGCTTAAGAAAAATAATAAATAAAGAGAATAATAATAATAAATCATTTATTTCAGTATTAAGTACCATATCACATATTATAAATCAAAATACAAAATAAATTAAATTAAAATGTCATCAAAAATTACAGCCATCTCCTGGCAAGAAATCCGGCGACGTATTTTTTTTTCATTTTTTTTTTAAATCATTCTTAATACATAATTATATTAACCTAGGTGTATCTTTATTATGTAGTCGCTAGAAAGCGCTTGTGCAGTTTGCCTCCATGCATCCTTGTCATTAATGTAGTCAATCGTTTTATAATAAGCTTTCTCAATTAATGCCCATTTTATTACTGATCTAAACTTTTCCAGTGGTAAGTCAGTTAGAATTCTAGTAATTTTATTGTATACAACCCCATTTGCCATTAAAAGATTTATTCGTTTGATTTATCTAAATGCGCGCACTGTAATTTTGTGTTTACATCACAGTGTTGACCCCACCACTAAGTCACACAAAAATGTTGCGGATCAGATTTTCAAAGCCCCACAAGAAGTTTCACGTCAAAAGTATAAACGTTTCCCTTACCTTCCAGAAGAGCACAATAAAACACATTGCGAACATTAAAATTAACACCGACTCCCGTCTTCAAAAGCACAAAGTTGTTAAGGTAAGTCCCGGGACTCGTTCACAGTCATTTACAGTCATTTGAGGTCATTAAAAGCTCGCGAGGTGTCATTAAAGTCGGTCAGCTGTCATTAAGAAGGTCGTAAAGCGGCGCTGTTAACGCGGATCCGTCTTTGGGGATTTTTCGGATGTCTTTTCAGTTTTGGAGGATTTGTGATGTTTCTTGGTTCAAAAGATGAGAGTTGTGTAGGAAGTTTGATATGTTGTTCAGAAATAATCCTGTAACGCGTTACGAACTCGTATTTCCAGTGATATAAAGGTCAAAATTCAATTCAAAATCGTTTATTAACATGGGCCTAATGAGGCACTCATGAAAGTTAATGACTCTACTATATATATATGGGAAGCGATGATGCGGCCGAAGATGTAGCATGCCTGCCTAGAAGATAACTAATGCCTTTTGACATGAAAGACTCCCAGATTACACCGTTCAGGAAACAACGACGCAGGTAATGAGTTCCACTCCCTCGCAGTACATATGGTAAACGTAGAAATTCAACAAACTACCCATTAAGAACTATAGATTTTTTAACACGGTCTTTGTTCCTGTTACACCGCGTATTTCAAATGGCAGTCAATGCCCATCAAAACCGGCAGCCGAGGTCATTTCCCATTTATTATTTATCAATTGTATAAATTATTGAATACTTTCGCTTTAGTGCTGGGGTCTGACCCCGGCCAGGTCTGGGGTCGGTTTACGACCGAGATATCTCGATTTATAAGCGCTAGTTCTCGTAACGGGTTTCGGTTATGTTTTGTTTTGATGTTAGCTATAAATAGATAGTTATGTTACAGGATATATGCTCGAGTTTAATACATTTAAACTTTTTTTTTTCTTATTACGATGTACCAATTACGTTTAGAACACCATTGGAATTACGATCTAGCCTTAAGACTAATAGGTAATTTGATTTTGACCTAAACTGCTAAGTAGAGTAGTATATTAAGAATGTGTCCAATAACACTCTTCTTACTGTCTCTATTATCGGGAAGACACTTTGTTCTTGTGTTCTTTGTTAATAGCACTCACTATATTACACTGTCACATCACTACACTAGCTCAAAAGGTTTAGGTCTTTTGAGTCTTCTCACTAAGTCTGTGTTGTCGAGGAGCTGGATTGCCTCAAAATTCACATGGTGATGAAGTCTTTGTTCATGAGCTTCGGCGAGTCTTTTTATAACACTAGCGACGAGTTCCACTTTTAGGTCCCGATGAAGATCGTCATTTCTAATGTACCATTTAAACTGATCAAAGTTTTAAGAGTAGTTCAAAAGATAGATATTTCTTACTTTTTTGTTCCGAAGATAAAGCGGTGAAGTCGGTCTTTTTAAAGCTTTGCTTGCGTTTAATTATTTGATACTGAGTGTTGGGCTTGATGTAAGCGTCGCGCTTTTTCTTTACAGTGTCATCCAGATTGTAGAACTTCAAAATCAGACTACGCGGCAGTGCATTGCGCTCATCACCCTGAGATACGTAGATGATCTCTTCATGCTTTGATGATATTGATAAAATGTGTATGGGACCAATCTGAAACTAGTATATCCTTTCAAACAAATAATATTGTTTCAACAATATTTATTTAATAATTAAACGCAATCAAAGCGAAAAAAAACCGACTTCACTGCTTTATCTTCGGAGTTTTGATTAGATTAGATGTATTATTGTAGATACGCTACACGCATGATTGAAGATATTTCAAGAACTACTGATCAACTTTTGATCTACTTTAAACGGAACCAATTGGAAAGCAACATATTTAAAAAAAAAAAAAAATTCAAAGTCGGTTTCACGTGGAACGAACTTATGAGGTTAAAAAATACATAAAAAAACAGTCGAATTGAGTTCCTCCTTTTAAAGTCGCTTAAAAAACATAGAATATAAGTTACTCAAATTACTGAAATATTCATTAGGCGACGACAAACGCCAAAAAAATCACACCGAGATTTAGACTACCTTCTTTCTTTCGTCGTATGAAAAGGAAAAATACAAAGACCGCATAACTACCCCAACAATACCGTATAAACCCTTACGAGCAGATAACAGGAATATAAACATTGGCATCGGTTGACATCCTATTTAACCGCCAAGCTACTGGACCAAGGGTCAGTTTATGAGACATAACTGGATATCTGATGCATTTTTAGATCAGGACTTTTGGGTTAAGACAATCGTTTGAGATCGGGAGTAAGGTATAAGATTTAGCGGGGCCAACTTCGCAGGGATAAACAAAAATATACATACATATATATATAACATTTTTTATTTGCTCGTTGCCTTAATTGGAAGCGCGTTTGCCGTCAAAGAGGTATTGGATTCGATTCCCAGCGTCCTTGGGGACAACACCTGTGTTTCTTACACAGGTTTGCCCCAAATATGTTTTTCTATTTCTGGTTGTGATTGTGTGTAAAAAATGTTTCCGGCACCCACGATACAAGTTATCGATATCGATCGACTTAGTGTGACGCTGTGGATATGAAAGCGCTTCTGATATGTTATGTTTTTTTTTTGTCTCTTTTTTATTCGATATAGGCAAACATTTGACCACTATCTCACTTGCCGCCTGATTTTGAACCATACGATAACTCAGTTACCGTACGATTCGGTTATTATCGTACGATAAAAAGTATTTTTAAAGAGAAAGTTATCCAATGGTATCGATTATCGTAAGAGAGTTCTATATAAGGGGGTGCATGACGGGGACAGTGACGATGCGATCTACCATGGAGCATGTTTGCCTAGAAGATATGTTCACTCGTGATCAGATAAAGGGTACCGTAGATATGAGTGGTGAAGACGGTTTTTAGTCTAAAAGTTTTTTTTTTTAATTTTTTCATTGCTATAGCACTCTGGACACTCGCAAACATCTTAAGTAGGTATTCAGCGATTATTTTAACTTCGCTGTTTTCTTTTGACTTGTTCCTCTTTACAATAGGCTATTGACTAAGAATTTACTATTTCAAGGATTAGGATGTCGTTTTCGGTCTTTGGGGTAGTTTGAGGTCATTGTGGGGGTTGCTTTCAATTTCTGTAGAAATTCATGCTGTTTGAGACAATGTCTGTTTTTTTTGTTATTTTTAAGTTACTTTTTAGTATGCTTGACTGAGATAAAATGGTATTAAAATTTATAATTATGAAGTGAGGGGTTATTTGTATCGATATGGCTCGATGGCTGTAATTTTGCGAATCTGGCAATAGATTCATTAACTTTCGTGAGTGCCTCTTTGGGGCCCATGTGAATAAACGATTTTGATTTTGATTTGATTTTGATACGTGCAAGTCGCTCGGCCGATGGTAAGCGTCACGCTTGCTTAGTATATATTACTTCAGCGCCACCGAAAGTTTTGAACTTAAGTATAATATAGTTGATCTGCGCAGCAAAGCACGTTCTGTACTAATTACCCTGAGATATTAGATGTTCAATGTCTTTAATCCTTTTAATTGCACTGATATACTCAGATATACTCACTCTCTATGTAATGTGGAAGCAAAACGCTTCGTCCGCATTTGAATTATACAATATTAGAAGTTGAACAGCCTGTTGGCTCAGTAAGGCGCACGTTCTAAGTAGAGGTTATCATCATCATCATCATTTCAGCCACAAGAAGTCTGCTGTGGACATAGGCCTCCCCCAAAGATCTCGAAAAAGGACAGTTGTTAGCGGCCTGCATCCAGCGTCTTCCTGCGCCCTTCATTATGTCGTCCGTCCATCTTGTGGGCGGTCTTCCGAGAAAGTAGAGGTATCGGGTTTGATTCCCGATGGGAACACAAGTTTTCTCCCCGAGGGAAAGTTGTTTTTCCGGTTCTGGGTGTGATTGTATGTGTGATATTTTCGGCACCCACCCCGCATAACATTGAACTTAATGTGGTGCTATCTGTGAAAGCATTTATGTTATGTTCAGAAGTTGAATTCATACTTTTTTTGTATGCTGGATAGGCAACCATTTGACCACTGTTTAGTCTCTTAAGGTTCAATTTTGTGAGGAACGTTTGTAATGTAAAGCAAAACGTCTTCTCTTGTTGGTAGTTTATTTGGCACTGGGCAAAGACAATCTTGTGATATTTTATTGTTAAAATCATAGGCAAGAATTCATAGACTACGGAGATGAATGTAAGTACTGAACAACCACTATCGCAGCTGATGGAAAGTGACGATGCAGCCGAAGGTGGAGCATGCTTGTCTAGAAGGTATCTATTCACTCTAGACTATTTCGCCTTTGTATATATATTTTATCATTGTTTAGATTATATCAGACACGAGGCACGAACAAAAAATAAAAAAATACTTCCGACGTGCTTGTCCACTCTTACAAGGTCCTGTAAGTGTGCAAGTACACTTTAACTGTAATAAGGAGTCCTTTTTAAAGCTAACTGAATCAGATCTCGAATAAAAACACCGATTTTAATGAAATATCGAGACTTTGAAGACGTTGATTGACGCCTCCCGCGGTGTCCTTCCATTTGAAAATCCAGTTTTTGCACATTTATGCATTAATACATAATACTTAAATAGGTTTATGTTTTTTAGTTTGAAAACCTGCGATTTTCAGTCTTAGTTAGTTTTATTATGGTTTATTTATTAAATTGTTATGTTACAATAGTTTTAGAGTCTATTTATGATGTAACGTTACAAAATCATTAGTTGATTGGGTAAAGATTGAACAAAAACTTTTCTTTTAAAACAAAGATAAGGTAATGGAAACAAGTCGATGGTTAAGAGATGAACTTATTAAAACCTCTTAAAAATCTCTTTTTTTATGGCATAGCAGATTATGTGCGTTTAGACAGTGTCAAGTAATAAATAATGATTACACCACAAATATTACCATTAAATTAAAAAAAATAATTAAAGATCTATTTTTAACCGAATTCAAAAAAGGTAATTCTCAATTCGACAGTATGTTTTTTTTGTATGTATGTTACGCTATAATTCCGCCAATTATGAATCGATTTCGATTATTTTTTTATTTAGTAGATTATAATTCTGAGACATTTTATTGAAATCGATCAAGCGCTTTTTGAGAAAATCAACAACAACCAAAATATAAGCGGTAAAGTTGATTTTTTATGCCTTCCTTGCGTTTCAATTATTCAATACTTCTTCATTTAACATTGAGGTACTTCCAATAACAACAACTGCACTAGATGAACCTGTCAATTTCCGCCCAAAATGTAGGGTGAAAGGCACAATATGATCCGGCCGGGGTCAGTCGATCGCCGAATTATGTAAAGTGACCATCATTACGGTACATCTGGAGTGATGGCTATATCTGTCGATGGTAGAGCGATGGAGAGGTTTTGATACTTTCAAGATAAAGATATGTTTTATACTTTGCTTATAGGGAACACGATTTATAATATTCGACCGCATCTTCATTTTCAATCAGGTGAGATAGTGGTCTAACGTTTACCTATATGAAAAAAAATTGCGTATGTATCAATCCTAGGTATAAGCTATATATATCCTAAATGTTATCGACGTCCATCCAGCCATTACATTGTGAAGAGTAAACAAACATACTCACATACACAGAAACTTTTGGATTTATATTTTATACCCTTTTTTATACTAACCAATTACTTGACTAGCTTAATATATTGCCGTAAAAGAAATCGTCATTTATAGAATCATTAGATAAAAAATATTTAAAACTACTATCAGATTCAGTCAGATAAAAAAACGGTCACATTATGGCGCTCTCTGTGACGCTACAGTTCATGAATCAATGGATGCCGTGAGTGAAAGTTGACAGTGTTATTAAAAAATGCGAATACTGACGTCACGAATGTTATTATTATATCCAATAGCTTGCGTTTTGCTATTTTGAATATTCGGTGATCTTTTAATTTTTTTTTTATTGAAAATGAATAATTAAAAAGTAAATCTATATAGATTCAAAAAAATAATACGTGTTATAATATTATCATACTTTAAATTATACACGAATACTCCCTATTGGTTTAAATACCCATAAATAAACATCAAAGATTATGTGATGATAATGTTGAGGAAACCTCTACAAAAAGAGAAACTGCTCACGGTGTATATTTTTCTCGTTGCAATAAAAGACAATATTTATAGTAAAAGTTGCCAATCAATTATCAATAATGTTATTTAACAATAAAAAAACAGGATGTGACGTAAAGACACAAGATACCTTTGAACCAACCTCAACCAACGAATATTGGTGAAATTTTCGTCTCATAAAAAGATTGAGGACCAGAATTTCAAAGCCCTCCGATACGAAGTTTTACGTTAACTAAAGTAGAATGCAATATTAGATAAAATTAGACTACATTTAACAACACACATACTCGTAGTTGACGTCTATTCACGTGGCTACAAAACTCTATCAACATCAAGTATCAAAACCATGCCGACCTCGTACCCCAATAGTTCCACCGCGTGCGAGTTACTGCCGGTCAGTGAGGGTAGTTTTATTAAGAATTACAATTATTTATTTACACATCCCACCCCCAGGATGTATCTGTATGGAAATGTTGATGGCTCTTGTTCTTGGGGGTAGTTTTATTGAAAGGTTGTGGTCGATTGTGGGTACCACACTGGGACGTTTATCCTGTCAAAGTTTACTTTTGGGTTTCGGTCAAGAGTTTTTTTTTAATCCGTGTCAAGGTTATAGTAGTAGTAAATTTATTGTGAATGCCAATATCACTTACGATACAATTTGAAATCAATATTCAAGGTTAAATTACGTCGGAATTTAAAACGACATTATTATTTTTTACAAGCACAAATAAATGTCTTATTTAATTATCAAACATAAACGCTTTCACACTCACATCCCCACACTAAGTTTTTTTTTTTATGCCTGTTAGGCAAGCATTTGACTACAATCTCACCTGATGGAAAGTGATGATGCGGCCGAAGATGTAGCATGCTTACCTAGAAGGTACCTATTCACTCTTGACTTGAATACTCCCAGATTGTACCGTTCGGGGAACAAAGACGAAGGCAATGAGTTCCACTCCTTCGCAGTACGGATGATAAAAGTAGAAGCTAAACGCTTCGAGCGAACTGGAGGTATATCAACCATATAAGGATGACGTTTGACAGTTTGTCTTGTTGTTAGATGGTAAAATGGACATGGTGGAATTAGCTCGTATAATTCCTGCGTACACTCTCCAAAATGTATACGATAGAATACCGATAGGCTCGCGACCTTACGTCGTAGGTGCCGGAAACAACCAGAACGAGAAACACAAATTTTCCTTGGGGTAAAAACTTGTGTTCCCGCCGGGACTCGAACCCGATACCCCTAATAAGAAGGCGAACGCCAGCCAACTAAGCCAACGACCAATTCAGAATCAAGGTAAAAAGTTCACATTCCAATTTTCATCCAAATCCGTTCAGCCGTTACACCTTGAATAAGAGAAACGAAACATACTTACATATTTACATACTTCCACATAAACTTACGGATTTATAATATTAGTGTGACTTACTTAAAAATGGACAGACTTGCTACTAATTACAAATATGTTTTTTACATCTTGTCTACAACACAGATATAAAATGGACAATGTCCGTTATCCTTCCTACTAGTATTATAAATCCGAAAGTTTGTGTGTAAGTATGTTTGTTCCCTCTTCACGCTTTAACGGCTGAATGGATTTGGATTAAATTTGGAATTTACATAGCTTATAAAGTAGTATTTAAAATTAAAGTATGATTAAAAAGTAGCATATGTGTTAATAACGCTTTCACACTCACAGCCCCACACTAAGTACGATGACTTGTGACGTGGGTGCCGGAAACATTCACATCACACACACACAATCACAACCAGAACCACAAATTTTCCATCGTGAGAAAACTTGTGTTCCCGCCGGGAATCGTACCCGATACCCCTGCTTAGAAGGCGAACGCCACCCAACTAAGCCAACGGGCAGTTAATCCTGGGTGGAATAATACATAGGTTACTATTTAACTTGATAATAGCGGGCGAAGCCGCGAAGCAAGGCTAGTGAGACTATAAAAGGAGAGTGAAGATATGCGATGGTATAAAAGATGATGTAAATACTTATTTAAGTTTAGATTATAGATGTGCATGTTTTAAAACTTTGATATACATGCAAATAATTATAATTAAGTGTTATTGTAATTTTTATATGAATGCAAAAAATCCTACTTTATATTATAATGCGAAAGTTTGTGTGTATGTGTTCGAATGTTTGTTACCACGTATCTACGTAACGAAATAACCGATTTTGATGAAATTTAGAATGTAGATAGTTTAGGTTCCGGTTTAACACATAGGCTATACTTTTCAACTTGATAATAACGCGGGCGCAGCCGCTGGACATGGCTAGTATATAAATATAAAAGAGGTCAGGGCGATAATGATGAGTTAAACCTAAGTATGAACAAATCTCGTTGAGATGTTTAAAGATATTTGCTCGAAATATTGATACAGAAATTTCATCAAAATCAACCCTAACTTTCCATCCGCGTAGAATTAGTTAAACAGTAACTGCACCTCTACTTATCAAAGTAAACAACCTCGGGACTCACTTCCGATATTATGCAAATCACATTATTATTCATACTGTTTTTGCTAAGGGCGGGAAATGACACTCTTACCCTAATCTTTCTACCTATAATACTAACTTACATTTTCCCTTCATTATACACAAAAATTACAAAATTGAACCTTATCTGTATTAGCTTAAAGTTTTAGATGTCGTTTGCGGTATTTTTCTGTAACGTGGTTTCTAATTCCGTTCTCTTAAACTAGATGGCGCTAAAGGCAAAATCGTTAATGTAATTCTGCCGATGAAAAATTGGGGTTTCCACGAAATCTGATTGGAAAAACATATTCTCTAAGTTATTCCAAGTAAGAATGTAATAAGATTAAGGTGTATCTTATTATTTCTTAATGTTTGTTTGATGTCTGGGGGATTTTTTGTGCGGAAATAATGTGGCAAAATTAATTTTGCTGGGAGTTTTTGTTCCGATTTTTTTGGGTTTGTTATTGTTTCATTTAGGTTACCGGTGCTTTCTTTGCGGAATTATTTGTCACTTTAAAAATAAGCATGTTAGTCTAATTTAACCATTTTTATCAAGCTAGATTATCACAAAATAGCTATTTGGGTTGCCATCTTTTGCCATGAAAGTCTATAGACGTATAAAATTTTGTATATATTTGTAACCAACTTTGCGTAGATTAATGACTTGGAGCAAATTTAATGTTGTAAACTAAACCAAATTTTTGATAAAACCCCAAATTAGCAAAGTTTTATTTAAAAAAAACATTTCGTTTATACTTTTATCAACATCACCTTAAATGTAAGCATTTTAATGAAAGTCTATATAATAAAGTCTATAGACGTATAAAATTTTGTAAATATTTGTAACCAACTTTGCGTAGATTAATGACTTGGAGCAAATTTAATGTTGTAAACTAAACCAAATTTTTGATAAAACCTCAAATTAGCAAAGTTTTATTAAAAAAAACATTAATATTTCGTTCAGTCTTTTATATAAATCACCTTAAAATGCTTGCCTTCTTATAACATCAAATAAACTAAATACGTAGTATTTTAGTGATTAGTTATCTTTAGCTTACCGTATTAATGTTCTTAATAATGTAATCGTAAGAATAACTTGAGCAAAGTTTTAAAATTTATTTGTATTTTCAAATTTAACTTAACTTTCTTAAGTTATCATCTCTTCTATCATGGATTTAAATAATCTTCGAATTCAGATATTATTATTTAAAATGTTTTAATTGAATAATATTTTTTACTGTTCCGACCGCGCGTTTACAGTCTAGTGCGCCACCTAGTATGTCGGACATGAAACTCTACTCACTCTGCTTAGTTCGACAGTTTGTCATAGGTGGCGCTAGTTATCTTAAGTTTAACTTTGTATCAATAAAGGGATATTTACCATGGCTTTCGTTTGTTTTATAAAAACTTATAAAATTAAGTCATAAATTACTTTTAATTGTTTAAAATGGCTTATTTGATTAAAAATGTATATTTAATTATTTGTTTACCTTGTTTCAGATATTATCCTCAAGAGAACTGGTAAAGTAAAATTATGTTATTTTTATCTCACTTTTAGACTTTTTATGTAGGTACCTAGATTATATGGACACACAATGGATATTGGTACAAAATACTTTTTTTTTTCTTATTCAAACTACGGGCCAATTGCCTATATTTCCTAAAACGAAATTAAAACTATATAAGTACAGCAAATACCTAAGTTATCTACAAGACATCGAGCTTATAGGTAAATCAAGTGCTCAAGCCCACTAACAGTGGGTAGCGTTCCCATCATTCTGGCGGCATTGCCTCTCTGAATTGCAATGCTAATACGTTGAGCCAAATAAGTAGCAGCATTTTGATCACGCGTCGCCTCAACCAGGCGCTGATAGATTTTTGAAAATAGAATTCTTAAAAAAAAGTTTGCCTATCTTGAATAAAAAAAATAACATAAAAAAATTAAAATAAAAATTAAATTAAATTTATTAACTTTATAGTATTTTTCAAAATACTTGAACATTACAAATTACTAAAAACTAAAATGATGCCCATGTAATTAAAAATATATAATTTATAGGAACATACGGTCTTATTAGCATTATTTGGCAACAAAAATAATAGTGTAATAATACAATTTATGCCTGCCTGAGAGCCTTTTCAACTGACTTCAAAAAGGAGGTTCTCATTTTGACTGTACTTTTTTTTAATGTATTTTACGCGATTACTTTTCCAATTATGAATCGATTTTGATGTTTGTTTTGTTTGCTAGATTATAGTTAAGAGGTCCCATATACTTTTTATCGAAATCAGTCAAGCCAAATCCAAAATTTAAGCGGCGAAGTCGGTTTTTTAAGCTTTGCTTGCGTTTCAATTATCATTAATATATTTTTATGTACCTATTTGCTTTTTTTTAAATAGTAATAGATTTGTTTATTCTGAGTAATTCATTTGATTTAAAGTTATTGTGTTCATTTTCACAAATGCAAGTAGATAAGAAATATTATGTGTGTGATGCTAATATTTCCTGCAATTAAGATATTTTTTTTTGTAAATGCGGGGCTGTGAGTGTGAAAGCGTTTGTTTATATCATGTAACAAATCTTACTTAAACAAAATGTTACATTGGCCTCGATTCTGATGTAACACGCTAAATAAAATTTAAACTATTTCTGTCTTTTACAAAATAGGAGCACAAGACAGAGATAGCATGCTGTGCTGTCAAGTTAGTCAGAACTTAGATGTCTATGCAAGCTTAGTCGAGTATGTTATTGGTGTTGACTAAAAACAAGCGCCTTTCTGCTTCTGCTGTTCATATTTTAATTGATAAACTAGCGTGACAGCACTAAAATGCATGCTATCTCTGTCTTGTGTTTTATTTTGTAAGAGACAGGGATAGTTTAAATTTAATTTAGTGAGTGTACATCAGAATCGAGGCCAATATTACCTACAAAACCAAGACACTAATTAGTCCAATCTAAGAACAAAATAATTACGCGGCTCGTTGATTACCAACCCTTGCGTGCTAATGGGGGCAGCACTGTCGAATTAAAAGTGCCTTCTTTGGGGTTAAACACTTTATGTAACGGAACTTTGCAAATTGACCGTGTAATGGTTTTTATTGTGAAGACAAGGCTTGGAGAAACTCTTTCAAACCGACTCCAAAAAAGTAGGTTCTCAATTCGACTGTTTTTTTTGTATTTTTTGTGTATTGTGTATTGATATTTTTTTGTATGTATATTACGCGATATCTCCGCCAATTATGAATCGATTTTGTATTTTTTTTTGTTTGGTAGATTCTTCAGATCTTATCCAAAACCAAAATATAAGGAGTGAAGTCGGTTTTTTAGGCTTTGCTTGCGTATCCTACTAATCCTACTAATATTATAAATCCGAAAGTTTGTGTGTAAGTGTGTAAGTATGTTTGTTCCCTCTTCACGCTTTAACTGCTGAACGGATTTGGATGAAATTTGGAATGTACATTGATTATACCTAGGATTAACACATAGGCTACTTTTTAACTTGATATTAGCGGGCGAAGCCGCGGGGCACGGCTAGTAATATTATAAATCCGAAAGTTTGTGTGTAAGTGTGTAAGTATGTTTGTTCCCTCTTCACGCTTTAACGGATGAACGGATTTGGATGAAATTTGGAATGTACATAGATTATACCTAGGATTAACACATAGGCTACCTTTTAAATTGATAATAGTGGGCGAAGCCGCGGTGCACGGCTAGTATAAATATAAAGAGTAACAGTAGCACAAGAACAAAACTCCACGTCTTCTAAGGATGATATTAGACAAATTCATCCAATAATCTCCATCATCATAAATCTTCCACGATATGTCCGTCTCTGTCAGCTATTACCCGTCGATACGGGAGGGTGAATTACAAATCAGTATTGATAGGGTTGTGAGATGAACTTCTACCCTAAATATTAACCTATGTATAGAATAACCTGCGACTTTGCTTGCGTTATGATGATGATTCAAAATAATTTTGAACTGCCCGTTGGCTTAGTTGGGCATTTGTCTTTTGAGCAGTAGTATCGGGTTTGATTCCCGGTGGGAACACCAGTTTCTCCCCAAGGAAAATGGTTTTCTTTTTTTTTATTCAAGATAGGCAAGTTTTTGACCACTATGACACCTAGACACCTGATGGACGATGGACCTGATAAGCGACGATGTGGACGACTATGGAGCAAGATTGCCTAGAAGATACCTATTTACTCGCGACTTGAAGAAACCCATATTATACTTCTGGTTCTAGTTATGATTGTGTCTGAGAATGTTTCACCCACGACACAAGTCATCGTACTTATTGAGGGGCTGTGAGTGTGAAAGTATTATGCTTGGATTCACACATACGTATACTTGTTTTATAACGCTTATACCCACCATGGAGTCTCACGGGTTTAATTTCTTACATTAAGTATTTATCGAATTGAATAGTGAATTTTAAATATTCTTAAATCCACCTGAATACACACAAAAAAAATCATCAAAATCAGTCCAGGCGTTTAGGAGGAGTTCAGTCACATAAACACGTTCAGAATAATTATATATATATATATATATATATATATCCTACTAATATTATAAATCCGAAAGTTTGTGTGTAAGAATGTTTGTTCCCTGTTCACGCTTTAGCGTCTGAACGGATTTGAATGAAATTTGGAATGTACATAGATTATACCTAGGATTAACACATAGACTACTTTTTAAGTTGATAATAGCGGGCGAAGCCACCAGGCACGGCCAGTATAAAGGTATGTTTGTATGAAGCCCAATTTTTCTTCCGAAGTCACATTCGCGCTTCTGGTTCTGGGTATGAACGTGTGAGTGATATGTGAATGTTTCCGGCACCCACGATACAAATCTTTGAACATAGTGTGGGGCTGTGGGTGTGGATTCGTTTGCGTGAGTATGTTTTGTTTGTTCATTGAAGAAAAGTGTAAAATATAATTAAATGCTAGCAAAGCTTAAGAAAAACCCGACTTCACCACTTTGTCTTCGGAACTTTGATCAGATTAGATTAAAACATGCATTATTGAACAAACATCAGATTAGATGTACTAAACACGCATTTAATCACGATTAACTACAGATCAGATCTTGATCAAATTTAAATGGGACTAATAGCAACATCTTTCAAACAAAAAAAAAATCGGTTCACGTGAAACAAAATTATGAGGTAACACATATAAAACAAAATACAATCATCTTGAGTACCTCCTCCTTTTTTGTGAAATCGGTAGAAAACAAGTAAGTTCTTCTTTTACGTTTTTTTTTTAATTTCCTGCTTGTTAATAAGTAGCAAACAAGCAGACGGCCCATGTGATGGTAATCCGCCGTCGTTTTAGTAGACTACTGTATGGGTTATAAGCGTTGTCGTCCTTTTCAAAACATCAAACTTTCTTCATACTTATAAAGTAAATTACCCAACAAGCAAGATCCAACTTTAAATTTCAAATCCCACCAAATCTGCTTTCGCAAACTTGACATCCATAATCCAGTTGTCAAACAATGATTATCTCGCGGCGGCGTACTTCAAAGCGAGCCAGGGTTGGCGCGGTGTGAATTTTTAACTGGAGTTTTGCAAGATTTTGAGCAGTTTGAGTCTATGATTATAAAGATAGGTGAGTTAGATTTATATGAAGCGTCTATGGTCGTGTATTTGTTGGATAAGTGTAGTGTTGAACTGCTCGATTTCGTAAATGCTTTTTAAGTAGCGCATATCAGGTTCGATTCCCGGACATCACAAGTCTTCCTCCAAGGGAATTCTTTGTTTGGTTCTGGGTGTGATTGTACGTGAGATGTGTATGTTTGCAGCACCCACGATTACAAGTCTTCGAACACAGTGTAAGGCTGTGAGTGTGAACGCGTTCTACATTCTCTCATCATCATCATTACTCAGCCGCAAGAAGTCCATTGCTGGATATAGGCCTCCCCCAAAGATCTCCAAAAAGAACGGTTGTTAGCGGCTTGGATCCAGCGTCTTCCTGCGACCTTCAATATGTCGTCGGTCTTCCGACACTGCGCTTGCCAGTCCGTGGCTTCCATTCCAGAACCTTTCGGCCCCATCGGCCATCCGTTCTACGTACTATGTGCCCTGCCCATTGCCACTGCAACTTGCTAACCCAGTCAGTGACTTTCGTTCGTCTACGGATCTCCTCATTCCTAATTCGATCTCGTAGAGAAACCCGAGCATAGCCCTTTCCATAGCTCGTTGTGTGACTTTGAGAAGGCCCACAGTAAGTAAGAAGACACACTACATTGTGTGAAGTTATAGATTTAAACAAGAACGTATTTAAAGCTTTAATAAAAATGTTTTTTGAAAATAATCCTTTTTATAATATCAATGAATTCATGGTTTTAAAATTGCATAAATCTTCATTTTTTTCATAAGAATAATAATAATAAGTTGTATTTTTATTGTATAATTTGTTAATTAATGTATTTTATTATAATTACTTGATAAATGTTATTATTATGATATTATATATTTGACAATTATTATTATGATGAATGTAAATTGACGTACCTAGTATAACGCACATTGTTATAATGGTGAATAAATTATTGATTTGATTGATTTGATTTGATTCATTAGAGGACTACTACATACATTTGGTAGAAATACAAAATAGAGTCAGCTATAAATCTCTATCCATTTTATTACCCAACAACGGCGAAGTATCATCACTTTCCATCAGCTGAGATAGCGTCGAAATGCTAACCTATATGGCAAAGTCGGAGCTGCGATCTCATGCTGGGTCGACGGAATAGAAAAATGCCATTTAAAGACTCCGTCTTACATTACCTTGCAGGTCAAAAATAATACAAATAAAAAAAAACCAAAGTAATTGTTATCATTTGTCATCCATAAATTATATTTTATTGCATAATAACATTTTAATGTTAAAACTATCGTGAGTATTACACATTATGTTTCAACGTTGTATTCGGCTTAAAACACGAAAATTTCGACTAGACTTACTTTGTAGTCATACACTACAAAGTAAGTCGAAATTTTCGTGTTTTAAGCCGAATGTAACATTGAAACATAATATAACATTTGTTTGTTAGTAATTTAAATAACATACATTTTAATTTAGTTAAGCATATTTTTTTGAATTGGTCAGGCACATTATTATAGATATTATTCGCTTTACAATATAATATATGTGTATATTTCTTGTTAGACCTAGTTAAAGAACAACATAAAAAGAATCAACCCTTAAGCCTATGACAAATAGCAAGTTATTAAGACCATTTTTATCTTCCACTTATACATTTTTATGAGGGGTCGCTACCCTATCTCAGACGTCATTAGTTTACATTAGTGTAATGAAAAAATAAACTAAATTTCCAATTGGCGCGGTGCGCAAGTCTCTGCCTTCTGCGCCGTGGGTCCTGGGTTCGATTCCCGGCAGAAGCACAATTTTTTTTTGAGATTTGTGCTTCTTTTTCTGGGTGTGATATGTTAATGTTTCCGGCAGCCACGAGTGCAAGTGTGGGGCTGTGGGTGTGAATGCGTTTGTTTGTTTTTATACGAGTAATGGCATATACCTATTAGCATAAGTACCTATTTTGATTATTTTATCTACGCTGATGGCACTGAGTTCGATTCCTGGTTAGAGTTTTAAACATGGGAAAATCGTTTTTTGTTTTTGATCTTATTTTTATGTCGGTAATGTAGGCTAGACGAGAAAGTCGCTGCCTGATGGTAAGATTCATTCTTTCCCATTACAGTTGAGTCACTTAGATTTTTGAAATTAAGGTATACTTATATAGTACAGAATCACTTTTTTTGGGCGTATCTATAAGATGTTAATCTCTCTACCCCCTGTAATTTCACAGGAAACATGGCTCTTCAATCTTGCATACGGTTATGTTTGCACACTTCTGCTACCGGTTGAATGTCTGACAGTTGCATGGCTCTGCCCCAGGAGGACACTGCAAAAGGATTGAAAACAACAATTTAAAAATCTCTGAAGAAGTGTTGATGCACCTACACTACACAAACAACTAATCGGCTAAATGCACATAGCTTGCGGAGCCAAAAATAAAGAAAAAAACAACTATACTGGTAGTTACGACGGAGGTCTAATTAAGTACCGAATCGCTTCAAATAATATTAGTGAAGATAAACAATTTTCAAGACTTCTAAATTTGAAAATGCCAATATTCTAATTTTAAAATCATTTCAATTGTCTGTCAGTATCACCGTGTTCTAAATTAATAATTGAATTATTTGTCTACATTCCAATTTTAAAATAATTTAAATTGTCAATCCGCATCCATTGAGCCGTAGCAAACAACGCCCATAAATAAGGCGCAGTGCAGGCAGGTGCGTAATTCGCGAACTCTCCTGGGATGTGTACGCGCCCTTAGCGACATAAAGAAAAAAGGATTGCTTGCTTTATTATTTTTATTAGTACAGTGAATCTTTCCTGTGACGGCCTTAATGTGGAGCTATTTATACAGGGTGCGTCATTTCTGCTAGTTTTTTTATCCAAATTATAAATTATGGAAACTTCGTTTTTAGTCCTATTTTGTCCTGGGGTCTATCTCAAAAACGGCTTCACACTGGACTCTGAAACTTACTTAATATCCGTTATATCCTCTACTTGAACAACAAATACAGAAATCAAACTATTATTAATAGAAAAAAAGTTATAAGCAAGTAACTTCAAAAGTTTTTCTCTATGAGGCAAAATGTAGGCGCGAGATCTCAATTCAGCGCGAACTAGTTTATTAATTGACACTGGCTAATGCGGATTGCTGAGCAAAAATAAAAGAAAAGTCTAAATAAAAGAGCGTACTCACCATTTCCTTCCTCATCTACAAATCCCCCTGTATATCTCTCCTGAAATATGTTAAACTAAGCACCTTGCTCGAATATAAAAACTCTCTAACCCGTGTAATGACGATTTAAAACTCCCTCAAAATTCTACGTTCTGAACCATTTGCTACCGAACCGTATTGTCTCTTGACTCGACCAGAGTAACTTGGCCCCTGGAAATGTCCCTGAATGCACTCATTTTTCTAATTATTAAACGCATTTTTCAAATAACTACATAATAATTATTTTAGTCGGAGGACCAGCGCTAGTTTTTTAAACCTAGGTTTGTGGTAAAAAAATATAAAAAAAAAACATAAAATAATTTGTACCATTTTGTTAGTTTTAACTGTTTTTTTTGTATGTTTTTTAATATGACTCGCATTTTTTTAAATAATACATTTTGATAATGCAATAGTTTAATGTTTTAAATTTATTACTTCTAGTAAATATTCATAAACATATATATTAATTTTATCATAAATTAAGCATTCAAGACGTGAACGTGCGATCATGGTATAAGAACCAACTTAAAAAAAATGTTCGTCAACAAGCGACCAACCTTGTACAAACAAATGTTAAATCGGTCGAGCCGTTCTCAAGTGATGACTCATATAGGTTTTTATTATATAAAGAAGTTAGAAATAAAAGAAAAGATAGATGAAAAAACAAACTTAAATATTTCCTAAATAAAACAATTAGGCGAAATAAGACTGATTGCAAATTGGAATTTCATCATGAGATATTCTAAATAAGGGTATAAAGTTTTTTTTTTACTAGACAGCAAAACATTTGGCCACTAATGTAATCTTATTACGTAAATAAAACACTCCTACAAATTTCATATAAATACGTTTTATAAAACATGACATGATCTATGTTTTTTGAAAAAACAACATTAATAAAAAAACGCGATTATTTTGTTAAACAGTATTTAAAAAATTAAAAAACAAATATTTGAAAAAATTAAAAAACAAAAACATTTTTTTTAATTATCTGCGTGTAGTAAGTAATACTTTTTACAAAAAAACTTTTTTTATTAATTGACAAAGAACGTTTTGTGAACTCTTTTCGATAAGAAGAAAGTAGAAATGTTCTCAAGTTTTTAAAACCTCTTTTCTTAAGAGAAGACGGCTCCAGTCAAACTGGTTACATCTTTACGAGTCTCTTATTGTCTATAGGATAGACAAGCGTTTTTATTGTCTGCAGGGGCTTTAAAGCGAAGACCCCTAAGTGTTGTAACTTTTTACCGCTTCAAGATGGGGTTGGAATGCCATGCTGCATGTATTGTTTTACTTTAAAACGAATTGTGTTTACAATAATTTATCAAATAATGCGTATTAAAATATAAAATAAGCAATTTTACTATCTAACATCAAGACAAACTGGCAAACGTCATCCATTTATGGTTGACATACCTCCGGTTCGCTCGAAGCGTTTTGCTTCTACATTTGTCATCCGTACTGCGAAGGAGTGGAATTCATTGCCCGCGTCTTTGTTCCCCGAACGGTATTATATGGGACTCTTCAAGTCAAGAGTGAATAGGTATCTTCTAGGCAAGCATATTACACCTTCGGCCGCATCATCACTTTCCATCAGTTAAGATGGTGGTTAAATGCTTCCCTATGGAGTATAGAAAAAAAACAAAAATCTATATTTTTACTTCTTTATTTATGTACAAAAGGGATGATTTACCCAGGGTAAAAAAAATGTAGTTACCTAGTTGTAAAAAAATATTGGATACGATTTTTTTCTTTTTTTTAATTAAACAAAAATGGCAATGATTATGAGCGTCATAGTTTGTGAGTTAAACTAGTGACGTCACGGTTCAGTAAAAAGTGTACTGAGACGTGACGTCATGCGAAATAGAACGACAATAGAAAAAATTGGTGATATATATTTTTTGATGGTCTAACTGACGGTGTAATTAGAAGTTTTCTGGTACATATTTGGTTGTTAAAAAAAAAAACTATTAGAGGAATAAATAAATGCTGACTGCTTATCTGCGGATTGGAAAAATGTCCCAAAATAGAATTAACACTTTATTGAAAACGTTACGGACGACAATTAGTATTAATTGATATTTAATTGAATATAATAAATTATACCATTTCCATGGCAACACCTGTGACTCATTATTAAAATTTCGATGACGACTCAACATGGAATTTAATAGTGATGTACGGTGACAGGCATGACATCAATCGAATTACATATTCGAGTCAGGAATCGATTCCACTACCGCTTCCCGTCAAACCAAGACGTTGGGCAATAACCATGGTTTATTTATGTACCTTCTGCAGATTATTTGATTATTGTTATTGTATTTAATATAACTACCAACCGATTCATTCGCATAATTTTACATATCATAAAATCATCACATGTCATAAAGTTATTCTGCATACATATTTTTTGGATTCGATTCGG
The DNA here is from genome assembly GCA_948107665.1 of Lomographa bimaculata. NCBI lineage: Eukaryota > Metazoa > Arthropoda > Insecta > Lepidoptera > Geometridae > Lomographa > Lomographa bimaculata. The sequence continues at coordinate 4,926,242 of OX403604.1, read as the reverse complement.
ATATATAAGGTTTTTGAACTTATAGCAATATTTATTAAATACTTCACGTACAGCTAAATTATGTTAAATAATAAATGAATTGGTTGCGGCGCGTAAAAATTAGAACTATCAAACATTAGGGCTAACGATATTATGCAAAATAAATATCCAATCTTACGATCAGTTTATACCTAGTTCAGAATAAATTCATAATTTCGCGAACAAGCAGCCTTTTTTCTGCCTTTGTAGGTATAAAAGCATTGCAACTAGAATACGAAAACGTTGAAATACAACACGTGTTGGGAAATAATAATTTTAAAAGACAATGTCATTGTTTTATAGATCTTTTTTCTCCCTAAGTCTATCTCAAAAACCGATTTTTTTACAAAATTATTATATAATTTGTTGGTGTATAATTTTACTTACAAATAAATATGAAATATTCATGAGATAAAAGTTATATGCAAATAACTATAAAAACCACATTTTAAATAACTCATGTGGTCTTTTGCTGTCACTAGATGGCATCACAGGTAAAATTTACTCGCGCAAGCGTTTCGCTTACTTTTTATCCTCAATAAAGGTCACGACTTATTGAATACATTTTTTATTTACTTATTGAACTGCCCGTTGGCTTAGTTTAGTGACCGTTCGCCTTCTAAGCAGGGTTCCCGGTTCGATTCTCGGCGGGAACACAAGTTTTCTCCCCAAGGAAAGTTTGAGTTTCGGGTTCTGGTAATGATTGTGTGTGTGATGTGACTGTGTCCAGCACCCACGACGCAAGTCATCCTGTGGGGATGTGAGTGTGAAAGCGTTAATGTTATCTGTTTTACTTATAAAATAACATATAACTGTAATTAATTATAATGTAAAAACTTTTTACTATTCTGTTAAAACAAATATCTTCGGCCGCATCATCATTTTCCATCAGGTGAAATGATAATCAAATGCCTTTCGAATATATTTTTTATACCAACGTTTTTTTTACGAACTTTTTTTCTACCCGCAGTTCCTTTCAAGTATATTAGCATACTTGTAATCTTAAAAAAACAAATTTACAGATGAATAATGTTAAAATTATTCAAGAAAATTTTGTTAAAATCTCCGCGGTGTCATCGCTAAGTGTCTGAGGTGTGAAGTGACTTACAAAAACCCCAAGGAATGAATATTTTAGCAGATTTTCTTTGCGGTTTTTTTAATGTATATTTATGGGGTAACGTAGGGCGATAGGGGTTAATATTAATGATTTGTTATTGGGGTTGGGGGTGGTTGATTGGTTGGCACTCTATTTGTTTGTGTAAATGTGTTTTAGAACGTATATTTTTGTATTGGTTTGTTTTTTGTTAATATAATGTTCAAACCATGTTTTTTTTTGCACGACCAGTTGGTGCAGTGGACAGGTGCCCGCCCTCTGCGCCGTGGGTCCTGGGTTCGATTCCCGGCAGCACAAATTCCTTCCCAAGGGATATTTGTACTTCTGGTTCTGGGTGTAATGTGTGTGTGATGTGAATGTTTCCGACACCCACGATACAAGTATTTGAACTTAGTTTGGGGCTGTGAGTGTGAATGCGTTTGTTGTTTGTTTGTTGTTTTGAGTGTCTAATATCTACAGACCAATTACCTATATTTCCTAAATCTATATACAGCAAAGACCTAAGTTACCTACAACATCAACTTATATGTTATAATACTTTAGTGTTTTTTAATTAATTGAAAGTGGTTATACAAATTTTTTTTAAATACTAAAAGGGTCATTAAAGCGTATACAGTCAAAAAAGTTAGTAAAATAACCCACCCCTGACTGTACCCGGTGCAAAGGTGCCCATGACGCTGGCAGCATTTCCACGCTTTAATTAATTATTTATTTTCTTTTAATTAATTATTTTCTTAAAGTATATTTTTAATCATCATTTCCATATTTCATTATAAACGATAAAATACGATTATGTAAATAATTCTGCACATTGCTTTTTTTCAAAGTTTTTTTTTTTAGTACATGTTTTGAGCTTAGAATATAACTTCAGCATTAAAAAATAGTACACGAAAAAAAAAAAATTTTAGTACCAGTTAGCTATTAAACTTTGAATGACTGACACTCATGGATAGCTGCCGGAACATATTTTTTAGAGAAAATTGTGACTGTTTTTTTTTACTTGAGGATGAAAAAAATTATACTTTAATATATAATAATGGTGGATTATTAACCGTAAATACGTAGTAAACGTGTAATAGCTGTAGGCAAATGATACCAAGTTGAAGAACATGATTTTCACCTTCGCTCCAAAACTCCAATACAAGTTTTAATAAAGTTTCTACCAAATGAAATATATTACCTGACACTGGCTAAATGCTCAAGATTGCGAAGCCAAAATGAAAAGAAAAAATAATACTATTAGTAGATAACCACCAACATCATATCAGAATCAGATTTAATTTAAGAAGTAAACGTATTCATAGTTTGCATTACACAAATCTGTCCATCACGGCGTATGACGGCATATCGCCGGGATCAGACGTGACAAATGATCGGTTTATATCAAAACCAGTGTATCTTGAGCCCTGTGTCCCTTTTTCTAGGGCGAAACAAGTTTTTTGTTGTTTTGTAACATTTTTTGTAAATTGCAATAACAGCACTTACTTTGTGTATCGTGATTATTATTCATCGAATAAAATAATTTTGATTTAATTTTACTTGTTGTTGTTTTGTAACCTTTTTTGTAAATTGAAATAACAGCACTTTGTGTATCGTGATTATGTTTCATGAAATAAAATATTTTTGTTTTTTTTTTCCAATTTTTACTAAAGTTTTGTACACTATCGTTCGTAGATTGGGTAAAAAGTTTCGATGAAAAAAAAAAATGCTTTTTTTAAACGGTTTCACACTCATATCCACACTTAGTTCGATAACTTGTGTCGTGGCGGTAACATTCACATCACACACACAATCACAAACAAAACAAAAACTAGTGTTCCCACCGGGAATCAAACATGATACCTAAGAAGGCGAACGCTCACTAAACTAAGCCAAAGTTATATACTTTTTTAATTTCATTTTTTCAAAACACACACACATTCTCGCATTGCACTATTTTTTGATAAATAATTAGTTGCGATGAGATAATTTGGAACCTATTATTAGTCATAATTTAACTTTATAAAAAAAAAGGAATTATTAAAAAAAAGGTTTATAAAAATGTCTTACATAGTTTGTGCCTAACTGATATTATTGTTTTCTAAAATTTTTTTTAATAATGCAAAACAACGAAACCCTAATTTTCTTATATGGATCTTTTGGTAATGGTTACATACAACTCGTCTTACATCAAGGGCCTTTGACAAACGTTTGTGTCCAAAAACTAGCGACTTAACAATAGTGTTCTTGCTGTATTTGTGAAGAATTGTTATATAATCAATAATTCAATAATGATAATAATATTACAAATGCGAAATTTTGTGTGAGCGTGTGTGAATTATTGTTACCACGAATCTTCGTATAATACATTTTAATTAAATTTGAAATGTTTGTAGCATATAGGTACTCTGGATTAGGACATAGGCTACTTTAATCATCATCATCATCATCAGTGGGCGAAGCCGCAGGGCTCAACTAGTAATCAATAATTTTATTTATGCATTTCTCAATTATTCTTAACACATTTTTATATTTAAATCACTCCATAACCACTTTAATGTAGGTACTTTAGTGCATACTATAACTAATAAAATGTGAAATCACTTTCCGCGTCCATATAAATAGTCATTTCAGTGAGGAATGTATTCGTCGAGGCTGCCTCACCGGAATATTTTATATGCAATCATAAAACAAATAGCCTGATTAATAAGCTTGGCGCGAAACGCTACTGCCAACTGTACCGTCTAACTACTCTGTATGGCCGGCATGTTCTATTTTTGAAATGTGCAGTAACGGTTTTATGTGCGTGATCGCGTTACGATTCGAATTTTGACGTTCGGAGAAATTCGGCCATTTCTCGGCCACTGGGAGTGTCATTGTCAAATGAATTTGCATCGTTTCTCTTTTTAAATTTATATGCGTCAAACGCGATTTCGCCCAGTTTTGTGTTAGGGCTTTATTCCCGCGCGATGACGACATTATTGTTCTCGAACGATCTGAATGATGGCGCCAGCGGACAATGCTGGTTGAAGTACGTCATGGAGTTTCGTTCCAAAAAAGATAACTAGATGGCGTTGGCAGTCGAGTTAGATCGCGGTGACGAGATTCTCCGGCTTGAAGTGTAAGGTCTCGAGGTTTGCAGAGTATGTTAACTTTGCGCAGAGGCAATATCGTAACCAATGAGGTTAATCCGAGGTGCGATTATTGCTAGTTGAAAACTTTACCAATACCCCGCCATGTGGACGTGAAATACCGTCCGCTACGGCAATTTTTGAATGGTCGTTTCGACCTAATAATGTGAACAAAATCCTCATTTAATGAAATGGGATTATCCATGATGATACTATCCTCAGTATCCTTCGTAGCTCCACGTTGCCATCACGTAAAACGTAGTAGTCGTAGTAAGCGGAATATGACACGACCGTTTAGTCGCAGTATATAGGTATGTCCAATTCGCGAAATGTCTATACTATACATTTTCAACCGACTTCAAAAGTTCAAAACAGGAAGTTCTCAATTCTATTGTATTTTTTTTTTATATGTTCCAAGATATCTCCCGCGACTACTCGATGGTTTACTCGCAGAACGTCCCATTCGCATTTGGTCACGCAGTCGCAAAACGTCACATTCGCAGAATGTCTCATTCTCAATTCTTCCCATTCGCAGGACGTCCCATTCTCAAACCGTCCCATTCGCAAAATGTCTCACGCATACATCACATTAATAACAATAATAAAAAATTACCTTTTCTTTATTGAATGGTAATCACAACCTTACGTATCCTTTTAACGACTATTAATTACAGATTGTATGGAATACATCATCTTAACTATTACGGAAAATATAGAATTCAGAAGAAAGTCATAGAAATAAATGAGGTAAGGGTTATAACAAGAATCAGGGTCTGAGCTTTGTGGCATTTTATAAATTACCTTGTATATACCAGGACTGTGTACTCAATAATAAGTATAGTTGAACTAATGTATGTTATAATGTGATGTTATTAGACAATTTGACACCCTTTAACAGTATAACACAGTATAACATAAAAAAAACAAACGCTTTCACACTCACAGCCCCACACTGAGTCCGATGACTTGTGTCGTGGGTGCGGGAAACATATACATCACACACACAATCACAACCAGAACCAGAAACTAACTATTCCAGGGGGGAGAACTTTTGTTCCCACGACAGGAATCGAACCCGATACTGCTACCCTGCTTAGAAGGCGAACGCCACCCATCTAAGCCACCGGGCAGTTCAAAAATATAAATGTTGATAATAGTAAAATTTAATTTATTTTTAGTTTTTTTTTTAAATCGACATTCCTCAAAAATCCTTATATTGTCGCTTACGACGTTTTGCTTTTGACCTCTCGAGACGGGATGAAAAACGACAAAACATAAATTAAGTTTCGCTTTGAAAAATGGTTTTCGTCGTGGACATCGCATCGCTTGGGCTGTAAGAGGGGTGAAAGGGGTGTTAATCGTGACTAAAGATATACGCTGGTGACTTTAAAATGTTTTTTTTTTGTTTCTATTAGGTAATAATAATTACAATCCTACTAAAATTATAAATCCGAAAGTTTGTGTGTAGGTATGTTTGTTCCCTCTTCACGCTTTAATGGCTGAAAGGATTTGGATAAAATTTGGAATGTACATAGATTATACCTAGGATTAACACATATGCTACTTTTTAACTTGATAATAGTGGGCGATCCCCGATCGGTACAATTTGGGTGTCTTAAAGTCTAGAGTGAATAGGTATCTTCTGAATAAAAATAAATCAATTAACGCTTTCACACTAACAGACCACACAAAATTTTATGACTGGTGTTGTGCCGGAAACATTCACATCACAGTTCACACTCGCAATCACGCCCAGAACCAGAAACACAAATTTCCCTTGGGGAGAATACTTGTGTTTACATATGGAATCAAACCCAATGCTTAGAAGGCTACCCAACTAAGCCAACGGTTATTTCTCACACAAATGTTCCCAACTCATCAAAAAATTCCAACAAACCTCAAATTACACAAAACCAACCATTGTGGGTATTCTATAAAATACATTACGGTGAATGTTCTCAGGAACTACACAACCTTGTTCCCACTTCACCTTTTTTCCACCTTACATCTAGAAGAACGGCGTCGCGTCACTCATTTATGGTTGAGATACCGTTCATTCGCACGAAACGTTTCGCGTCTTCGTTCATTTATAGAACAGCAAAAGAATGGAACGCTTTGCCGTCGTCTGTGTTTCCCGAAAAGTACAATTTTGGTGTGGTCAAAAGTAAAGTGAGTAGGTATATAATAAGCAAGCGTGCTCCACCTTAGACTACATCGTTACTTTCCATCAGGTGTGATTGTGGTCAAACGTTTGCTTAATCTGTAATAAAAAAAAAACCTTCACACACCCAACGAAACCAATGGGTATTTCACACACAAATGTTTCCAACTCATCAAAAAAAATTTACAAACCTCAAATACCCGAATCCGAATCCATCTCGTAGATGTTATCAAAAAACAATTTGCAATAATATATGACTTAATTCGAATAGCTAAGGGAACACAGATGCCCTTTTTAACAGGTTTACAGCCGATCACGTATATACGCGTCATTATTAATGGTCTATAAATCATAATGTTTATTGTTGATTCCCGTTAAGTTTCCATTTTGGTGTTTGACCCATTGGTGATTAATTGCCATTGTTTTGACTCGAGATGTTAGGAGTATTAAAAATAATTTATTAAGTATCAAATGATTTGTTTCTTAGTTGATAGGGTGAGTTATAAATCTCGTGGGGTGGTGTGAGCAATGTGTGGTCCAGACTATGGGAAATACTCTGTTTGTACCCACTAAAATATCTAGATCAGCAAAAGAATGGAACGCATTCCCGAAAGGTACAATTGTGTTCAAAAGTAAAGTGAATAGGTATTTACTTAGCAAGCGTGCTCCAACTTAGACAACATCGTCATTTCCATGAGGTGTGATTGTAATCAAACGTTTGCTTAGTCAGTAATAAAAAAAGGAGTTACCTAGATTTCAATCCAATAATTTATGTACAAATAAAATTTTGTGTATTCTGAAAAACACGGGCAAAGCCGCGAGGCGCAGTTAGTGGTACTATGTCACTAGATGGCTTAGTCCATGATTTTCAGGGTATATGTAGAAAGTCTAACAAACCTTTAGTTAGATGCTCGAGACTACTAGTTGACAGCAGGCCCAACGAGATTTTTTCTTACCCCACAAGTGTAGCAGTTCTTCACTTCAAATAAGATCTCACTTAGAATAGAATAGAATATGTTTATTATATAAAATATACTATAAAATATAATATAAAATATACATACTTCTAAATTATGTCCAATACTTGCTTATATTTTATTTTTGTATTTTATGTAAATGATGTACGTAGATGATACTTTATAGCTTTAAATATGTAGCCATTTTCAAGATACACCACAGGCCAAAATAAGTATAAAAACAATTAATATTACGCACTCACATACGTGTGCCCCTTTCATATTTTCATTTATATATTTTTTTTTAATTATAGAAAAGAAAAGTTTTGACCACCATTTCACCTTATGGTAAAAAAATATTAATATGATAAATTTATTAAATGTAATATAATATACATTTTCTAAAATATTAATTGTAATTTTTTTCTTCGTTGTCACAGCTTTGTACATTATCTTAAAAAATTAAGTTATTCGCTTGTATGGTTTAGATACTAAATGCCTCTGACAGAGAGATGGGCGGACGGACGGACAAAGTGCTAAACGAACAAAGTCAGTTTGGAGACCTCGTTTCGCTCGGTCAATAAAATTAGTCGTAATCCAATCAAGCCAATACGGTAAAAAATACTATTTAATACATCTAATGTAATCTAAATAAACAATATTTATACATACCAAATAAAAAATAAATACATACAATCAACTACATCTGAATTTATTTTAATTACACTGCAATATATTATCCACACAATTTACAACATTCAATCGAGCATATTAATTTATCTAAACATTACATTCTACTCCTATCTGACCATCAAACTTGACATTAACGGAAACCGATAAAAAAAGACATTTATGACATCCAACAAAAGCCAAAAATATAAAATAAATTTTATGAAACAAAACACACGCGATTAAGTCATAAAATGCTACCGTTTTTTGACGCCATCCCTTTTCTTAGAACGACTCACATAAAGTCTATAAAACTACGCAACGATTTGTTTATATCGCATTAACGAGAAAAGGAGGCCTAATAAAGCTATAAAAATCCCAGAAAGGACAACTAGGGGTATAATTTTGCTATTAATATTCAATTTTTACCCCACAACTTTGCTACTTCAAAGAAAAATCTAAGATGAAGATCTGAGGCAAAGTATCTGCTTACATAATTCTGAGTACATTTTGAAGGGTTAAGCTAGAAATAGAGCATGTGTGCGTGTATTACCTTAGTGTGCGTGGTGTTATTACACTGAAGTTAACACTAAAATGCGCACGTGTTTATTAGTGACGAGAAGATGCAATCGTTTTAGCTTGGTATTTATATTGTTTTGTAGTAAAGATATAATTTTCGTTAAATTATTTCATTGATGGTGGTACCTAAACGAATAATTTTATTTTATTTTAATTTTGATTTTTTTTTATTTATGCAGAATCTTATTAACAAGGTATGGGTTGAGCAATAGATCCCCACTAGGATTCCCTGTCTCTATTTCTCTTCCAAACATTCTTAAACTTATTTAAAAATATATTTACGTAGGATATAATATTTATTTTTTTATAATGTGTGTATTATTAGTGGTGTGTGTGTGCGTTATGCTTTGTGCGTATTATGGTACACTCAGCAAAAAAAGCGCTTAAAACACTATTATTTTATATATACTCAGTTTATACTGAGTTAAATTTACAATTGGGTACTTCCTGCCTACACCAAAACTTTAATGATGACTCCTACACTATACGAGAAGATCATTTTATAGTGAACAAAGGCTTTATCAACCCTACATCTAAACTAAACTAAACCTACACAAATACCTAAAACTGTCCCCTTTTGTGAAAATGTGGGTTTATCTAAATCATTTGATAGTGACGAAATATACGTAGGCTGCAAGCAGCATAGCTCATGTGTAAGTTTTTGGGACTGTTCCCAAAACAAAACCTAATGAATATAATTTAAACGTAAGCAAAGCTTAAAAAACCGGCTTCACTGCTTATATTTTGGTTTTGGTTATAGCTTGATAAAATATATATGAGACCACTGCTGAAGTAGGTATAATTAACCAAACAAAAACAGAATTTAGAGAAGTCTACAAATTGGGTAGAAATCGTGAACATACATAAAAATAAAACTTTCCGTCGAACATAGTACCTCCTCCTCTTTTGAAGTCGATAAAAAATATGATAGACTTCGAAATGGCACTCTAAGAAATACTTTTACTTAATTATTATTTTATATTATTATGAGACCTATTTGTGATGTTAACAATCTGTTTAAGCATTTGACTAAAGTTATTTAAAATACCTTATAATTGTATTCTTAGCAAAGTATATGTACTTTATATAACAGTATGGTGTTTAAAACTAAAATAATATAAAATTCCTTGTATTCTTGATTTTTTATTATTCGATTGAAAGTTTCGTCAGTATCATATATATTTAGGTTTCACGCATTGCGGGACTTGTTTGGTTTGTTCTGTACAAGAGACACCGCGAACGTGATAATGAAGGAGCACCGATTGCTGCGAAACTAGTCATGCAACAATGCGAGAAACCAACTTTGAGTGAAGTAGTTAAGAGGCCGGGGAGGCTTTGAACGAGTCTATAGGCTGTCTCTGTTTCACTGGCAAACTGTGCCCATGCTTGATGCGATAGCACTACCGACCGAACAAATTATGATAGGTGCCGTAATACCAAAAATTATGAATGAAAATGCAATGTTTAGCCATTGTTTTTTGCATTAATAGAACCTTGAAATAATCTATGTTCCTGTTGTAATGACAAAAGAAATGTGTTAGTTTTTTATACAAAACGAATAAGTTAAAGATGCGACATTTATGTCGTAATAATGTGTAAAAATCAATTGGTTTATATTTCGTTTTAGGTAATTATTTTGAAATAAAAACTATCCAGGAACCGAGATTAATATGTTTTTAATCTGAATAACAACACAAAAAAAATAGTATGGTGGTAATATGCTTGAATAAAAAATAATTTCGGTATTACGATTGTATGGGCAAATCAACCTCCGCAGGCCTCTTAAATCGAATATAAAAAAATTGAGGTTAATATTATGTGGAATTGACAAATCTATCCACAATAATTGTCTCCTTTTCAAAACTTGGGCAAAAATGCTTTCGTATATCGTATATATTGGAGAAAAGCCAGACATCCGCTATGTCTGGCTATTCTCCTCTACAGTTTGCATTTATCAACTTCAAAAAAATTTATGAGCTGGTTCGATATACATATTTTATAGATTTAATTTTTGGAAAATATTCAAAGATGCAGAGACACGGGAGTGGAAAACATTTCAGTTAATTCGAAAAATACGCGAGGATTTAGATCCCAGAGCCACAAATTTTTACATTGTCTAAGCTTATCTATATATCCAAGTCCGTAATGCTTGTCATCCCGACCCAGGTACACCTGTGTTGTGACAGATCGTAGATACGGCGCTAGATTTAGTGGTCGTAAACAGCGGCGCTTGCGCACAATAGCTTGTCGACAAAATGGGTGCCTTTGTTGTATGGAATAGTATGGATAAGAAAAAATAAATAATAAACTAGCTGGATCTTGTTCTTTTACTTAAATATATATTATTTAAGATAATTTATAATAATTATGATTTTATTTTTGAGACTAGAATTTACATTGAATTATTCAGCGGTTGTAGATACGCCTGTTTAAAAAAAAACACATTAACTTATACTATGTATTACTAGTATTTTTATTTTTTTCTCTATTAAATTTTAAATAAATAAATAAATTAAAATCTCGGCTTCGCTTTAATCAAGTAAAAAGGTAACCTACGTGCTAATCCTGGTATACGTAAGCTATGTGCGTTCCACATTTCATCCAAATCCGTTCAGCTGTTACAGTGTTAAGAGAAAACAAACATATATATACACACATATTTACAGACGAAATTTTCGGATTTATAATAGTTATGTGTGATACAATTATTTTATTGTTGACCTAGTCGAACGCACATAAAAATGTGTAACCTCTTTCACATCCACATTATTCCAACTCTGTCTTCTTACCATTCAGAGAAGTTAGTAAATCTCGGGCGTTTTTAACATCATAACCTCAAAAGTATAGAAAAACTTCCCCAGTATTGATATCTACTCATAATTTTGACGTTTTATGACTTAAAATCCTGAGAACGGTAGCTGAGTGATAATTGCCTTTGATAGGTATTTTAAGAATACGGTAGGTTCTTGTAATTTTAAATTATGATGTTTTTGTTTTGTTGTGTCGATATGCGATTTGGTAAAGAGGAACAGATTAAATTTTTGTTGGTTTTGTTGCTGTTAAGAAGCAAATTTTTAAAAGTGAAAGTTGATAAGTAATTGTTTTATGATTGTCGTAGACTGATCTAATATCATACTAATTATAAATCTATAATATAATATATATCTAAAATGTGTTAAATGGATTGTCTCATATAAAAGATATCTGAATATTTTTTTTTTTATACAGGGTGGTTTTTTGAAGTCCGAAATCACGAGAGTAAGAGAAAAGTTGTGAAAGGATTCATGCCCTCGATTTATAAAAAAACAATTACTTCATATTTAGTTTTTTATTAATATACATTGCACTTTGAGTTAGTAAGTTTTTTCATTTTACAAACTACTAAGGCTTAAGTCTATACACCTACTTACAAATTTTACTAATAAAATACTTGTAAGCTACTACTAGGATACACAATAATTTTAACAAGTAACTAATATATTTTTTTTAAATCAACGTTTTTTAAATTTACGGTTGTAAAAAATGGACTAACAAGTCATATAATCCAATAACTTGTCATGAAAAATCAATCGAGCCCAAACTCAATTGGTGTATCTTGTTTAGTTCAGAAGTTCCTATGGCCTGTCGTCTCCATCATCAGACCAGCTATTTGGTACCATATCATTGTATTGTCACTGAAGATATAAGTAAGTCAAATTTGGTGTCAATTTAAGTCCAACGGGTTATTTTTTTATGCTCGATAGGCAAGCATTTGACCGCTATCTCACCTGATGGAAAGTGATGATGCGGCCGAAGATCGAGCTTGCTTGCCTACAAGGTTTTACTCTAGACTTGAAGACACCCAGATTGTACCGTTCAGGAAACAAAGACGCAGGCAATGAGTTCCACTCCTTCGCTGTACGGATGATGAACTTAGAAGCAAAACGCTTCGAGCGAACTGGAGGGTATGTCAACCATAAATGGATGACGTTTGACAGTTTGTCTTGTTGTTTGATGACATCGGAAAGAAGGTCTAATTTAGCTTGCAAGATTTGATTAAGGTCTGTAATCAATAGACAACGGGAAAGGTGAAACTTAATAACAGCTTCTTAAAAGAGTTCCTACCCTTCAAGTACAATTCATAAACAAAACAACCTACTTTCAAAAATCTTAACCCTCCAATGCCGGGCGAATTAAAAACACCTAACAAATTAAATTTAAAAAAGCACGTTACAAATGGGCGCAAATGATTAATGCAGAGCGAAATTAAAATAACGTGCGATAATGTTATTTTTATCTCGCTTTCTCGCTTATTTATGGAGCGGGTCGTCCGGGGAGCTAAGTAGCCCGGTGATAAGTTTAATGAAAATGGCGATATTGAAATGTAACTGAATTTTAGAATAATTTATATTTAACATAAATAGCTAAGTGGCTTTTACGACCGAACAAGAATGTTTTTTTGAATTTGAGTCGAACTAATTGGATGTTTTTTTTATGCTAGATAAGTTAGAATTTGGCCGCTATTACATCTTATGGAAATTGATGATGCGGCCGAAGATGTAGTATGCTTACCTAGAAGATACTATTCACTCTAGACTTTAAGACACCCAATTTGTAATGTTCAGGAAACAAAGACGCAGGTAGTAAATTCCACTCCTTTACTGTACGCTGAAGCAGCTACTATTCAGATAAAAATCCATCTTTCATTCCTCATTGCACCACCTTAATACACCCCTGAATAAAAGAATTAAAAAAAAAACGCATTCACACTCACAACCCCACACTAAGTTCGATGACTTGTGTCGTGGGTGTCAGAAACATTCACATCACACACACAATCACAACCAGAAACACAAATCTTCCTTGAGGAGAAAACTTGTGTTCCTGTCGGGAATCGAACCCGATACCCCTGCTCAGAAGTCAAACGCCCACCCAACTAAGCCAACGGGCAGCTCGGAATATTGACAACATCATGTTTCTATTTTAAATGTAATACTCAAAAAGCAATTTAATCCACTAGTGTAACTTCATAAATAAAGAACTTTTGGCATGAACTTTTATCCCCATTTTTGAGAGGTGGTAGAGCATTTTGTGAGTTGCTCGCCTGGCTTGCTACCAAAGTAGCTTACCACCATCAAGTTGAAAGTCTGCCGCCAAGCCAAATACGGTGTTCCGGCAGTTATCCTTGAGAGCCTGCGTATTCCAGGTCTTGTGTGTTTACCAGCTTCGATCACATCGTCACTTACCATCAGGTGAGATAGTGGTCAAAAACTAGCCTGTCACAAATAAAAAAAAAAATGTTTCTATTTTAAATGTAATACTCAAAAAGCAATTTCCACTAGTGTATAGAACTTTCGACATGATAAAGAACTTTCGACATGAAATTTCATACCCATTTCACCATACTTTTGCCATATGTGCACCCTGGCAAAAAATATTGATAACTTCATTTTGTATATTAAATGAAATACTAAATTTTCATTGCTATAAGTTCAAAAACAAAGAAGTTTTGTAATTTAACACTCTTCGGGGTAGAATTTTAAAAATCATTCTTAGTACACCCCTAAGTATCAAGATAATTAATATACCCTCCAAATTTCAAGTCTCTAGGACCAGCGGTTAAGGCTGTGCGTTGTCTCTAAGTCAGTCAGTCAGTCAGTGAATCAGTAAGTCAGCACAAACATTCTTATAGTATTAGATTATTATTTTATCAACCCCACTATATTTTTTTTTTATTCAATACTGCCATTATATTATCTCACCTATAAGTAAGTGATGATGTGGCCGAGGATGTTTGAAATATTAAAAAGGATCTCCGTATATCTGCGTATATCACCTTCTAAGCAGAAAGAACCGGGTTCGGTTTTAAATAATATGTGATAAATTGCATTGGAAATTAAAAATGACCTAACGCACGCTATAGGCTAGACTGATTCATGACGTCAGTATTCTCATTTTTGCTGTCAATCATATGTCAACTCATTAAAGGCATCCATTATGTCTTAGACTGTGACGTCAAATAGAGAACTTCAAAATGGCCGCGTTTAAAATTACCCGCACCCGCTCGCATTTTTAAATATTTATTAAACAAAAGCGATGTTTTCAAAAATGAAATTTTATTTTGGCAATATAATATTATGCATGTATGTTTCGTATTTAATTATTATGATAAATTAGTGTATATTGTTATTGTTTTTCTTTGACTAACACAGTTCAGTTTCATTTATTACTTATGTTCCTTTCTAAGGTGGTCTGGAAAAAATTGCTATACGCAATAAGACCTGTAACAAACTAGTAATTCTAAAAATTGTTTAATTGTACGCTTTGTCAAGGATAAATAAGAGTTTTGTAATAACGTAATCGGTTATAAGTATAAAAAAATATGCATATTTCATATTTCAAGAAATACTAAAACACAATGATCACTTCCTCACTTCACACCATTTATTTAAAAGAAAATGAAACACCGTAACCTCCACGGTGCTGTCAAACAGTTAAAAGAATAGCAAAACGACGCCCAGGGGCGTTGTACGGGACGCAGCGAATTCCCGAGAATTTTCTCGGGAATCTCGAATCATGGGATTTATTTGAATAAATTATTTTTACCCACCTGAAGGGTTGGGGATTTATTGTTGCAGTGTGAAATGCGGAGTCTAGTTTTAACTTTTTAAATTGCGTTACGGATATAAAACGCTTAAACGCATTCGCATTTAGTGTCAGGCTGTGTGGGTTTCCGACGACAAAAGTGTCGTCGGTGCCGGAAACATTCATATCACACACAATCACTCCGAGAATCAGAAATATTAGTCAGTACAGTGCTTATTCCTAAAGACTGTATTTTTTACACATTAAAACTAACTTTTTTCCATCAGAAGACATAAACATGAAATAATTTCATTATATTATATAAATATATCATTAAGTTAATTAGATAGTCTCAAGAAAAAAATATTTCTACCATAAAAGTTCAATTTCTGAAGTGTGTTAAAGAACTGGAACATTTAAAATTTCAATATTTGGAATACGTTTGTATGAAGATGAAGTCGACATTTATATATATATCAAAAACTTTAGGTATTTTATTTACATCACGGTTCCAACAAGTACCTACTAGGTACTAGAAGTAGGTATGTATTACCTGTTTATTTTTAAAAACCTTACAAAAACAGTCTTCATTTTACTATCTACCTATTTGAATCATCGACGAACAAAACAATCCAAAATAGCACAAGTTTCAGTAAAACAAAAGACAACAAAAACCGAATTACATTTATAAAACAAAAGACACTCGATCGAGTTTCAATATTCGAATGTAATTCCTATAAGACCGTTTGTAATGGGGAGCGTGATTGGTGATTTTGAATTTGGAATTCCGCGCGCGAACCCCGCTGATGGATCGGCCACGGTCGGAGACGGAGCTATCGCTCGCTTTGAGTGCATTTGACCAGAAAAATTGGCGTACGTGGCTTCCACTCGGCGTTTTAGGGTTAATGTAGTTGTAAATTTACATGTAAGTATTTGTTTTCGACTTATTATACATTTATTGGATGATTTCGCTCGTTATTTACATATCATTATAATCGTTTCGCTTCTAGGTTTATCATCCGTACATCGAAGGAGTGGAACTCTATGTCTGCGCCTAATTATTCCCTGAAAGGTACCATCTAGGTCTAGTGTGTTTACCAGCTTCGATCACATCGTCACTTACCATCAGGTAAGATAGTGGTCAAACACTAGCCTGTCAAAAAAAAAAAAACTGCGTATCTTCAAGTCTAGAGTGAATATGTACCTTCTAGATAAGCATGTTACATCTTCGGCCGCATCATCACTTTCCATCAGGTGCGATGTTGGTCAAATGCTTGCCTATCGAGTATAAAAAAAAATGATAACTTGGGGAGAAAACTAAGTCAACGGGCATTATTTAAGCTATCCTTATAAGTTTTCTGAGTTAAAACACTACACAGCATGCATCTTTCTATCTTCCCAGTTTTTCCCAACTCAACATTTGACACATCAAAAATGGAGCTCCGTTACATCTTGCCTCTCCTTCCCTCCTCAGTGAATAGAAAGAGAGGAAGTACTAGATTCTATCACGCAATGTCCATCCGTGCGTGCCGTAACGGAATGAGAACAGGCTTGAAAGTGACGGGTCTTATTTCTGTTTATGAATGAGAGATTCTATATACCTACGATAAATGTAATTACTGAGTTATATGAATAATATGTTTGTTTTATTAATTTTATTTTATTTTTGTAAGAAGAATACCACTATAGTTTTCTTATTTTAATTTTCACTAAGTTGACTTAGGTCGTTCAGCACTATGTCCGTCCGTCTGTCAGAGGCATCTAGCGTCTAAACCATATAAGCGAATGAATTAAAATCTCATAGAATATGTAAAACTACGGCCCAAAACCAGAATTGACATCTAAAATTTAATGAATGAAAAAAAATAATTAAGTGGCTAAAATAAATATTTTTATTTTTTTTCCTATCCTTGTGGATATCTTGTGGTGTTATCGTTGAAAAAGGCTTGACAAGTAGAGTACGAAACCGGTAAAAAAAATCTATGTTTGAGAATAACGATTTGGTAGACCACCAAAGTCACTGTTTTCAGACCTATTTTGTCTCGGGGTCTATCTGAAAAAAACGGCTTCACACTGAACGCTAAAATTTACGTATAATATCCGTTATATCCTTTACTTGAACAACAAATACAAAAATCAAACAATAATTATGTAGAAAAAAAGTTATTAGTAAGTAACCTTAAAAGTTTTTCTCTATGAGACTAAATGTAGGCGCGAGGTCTCAGTTCGGCGCGAATGACTAGTTTATTGTAAACACATTGTTTTTTTTTTTACAATAAGGCCATAACAATAGATGTACAAAGGCTAGTTTAACCCTTTACAGAGTTTTCTTCCAGCAAACCCTTTAAGTAGGATATAATTTATAACAGCGAGTAGGTTTTTTTTTTTATTCACCATAGGCAAACGTTTGACCGCCATCTCACCTGATGGTAAGTGACGACGCGGTCGACGATGGAGCACGTTTGCCTAGAAGATGCCTATTCACACGCGACTTAAAGACTCCCATATTGTATTTATCAGGGAACACAGACTCAGGGAAGGAATTCCATTCTTTTGCAGTTCGCATAATGAATGTGGAGGCAAAACGCTTCGTTCGCATTTGTGCAATATGGTTGTTGTGTACATATAAATATGATAATAATAGAAGATGCAGTTCATTTTATTTTTAATATTAATTTGTTCCCAGTAGTGGTAATAATAAAAATCTACGTAATTATATTTAATTTCTAAATAAGGGGAAAATCACTTATATAATTGTTAATTTCCTACATGTTTTGTTAGTTATTACATAACTATAAGTGCAGATTCGTAATTAACTCTTTGTTCTATGTTAAAATTGCTATATTATGTTACTAAATTTATTCTCTCTAAAATCTTCTCTCCTCTAAATTCTTCTTTTCAAAATTTAGTCTACTATATATATATATATACATACATACATACAAATATATAAAGGTGATGTTCATTGATATCGGCATTTATTCTTACTTCATTTGTTTTATTTCTTACTTTCTTGTTTTTTAGTTGTTTATGTGTATCTTTCAAATTATGTATATTCCAACTATGTTACGTAATTCCTCTCCACCCAAAGGTTGTCTGGAAGAGATCGCTTTTAGCGATAAGACCGCCTATTGTTACACTTATTTTGTAAGTAATTATTTTCTATTATGTTTTGTCACAAATATGGTGTTCAATAAAGAGTTTATCTATCTATCTATCTATCCATATTATCCTACTATCCTACTAATATTATAAATCCGAAAGTGTGTGTGTAAGTGTTTAAGTATGTTTGTTCCCTCTTCACGCTTTAACGGCTGAACGGATTAGGATGAAATTTGGAATGTACATATCTTATACCTAGGATTAACACATAGGCTATACTTTTTAACTTGATAATAGCGGGCGAAGCTGCGGGGCACGGCTAGTTGGTTATAAATGCCGCATGCATCATCACCTATCGATAACAAAAACAGTTCCAACATTTCAATACATTTCCATCCTCACCTAGAGTTTTCCCGAGAGCAAGGATCAAAGAAAATCCATCATCGCCTTACAAAGTACTGTCAAAGCACCTAATTCCGCTACTATTCAGATTTCCCGGTGGATTTGAGATGTTAGACAGGGACGCTGTTACACACACCAGTGCTGGTTAGAAAGGGACCGAGTTATGGTCACGGGCGTAGTTCAGATGATTGGGGTACGTGAGCTGACGACCGCGTCTCTACGTGATGTTTGGAACGACGACGTCTTCCAAGTTGAACGTGAGGCGTGAGCGGTCTTGGTACTTGAGGTTCTTACGTGACAATGGCTGGGATCAGCTGGATGGTGACGTAAGCCTGTTATGATAGCGGACAACGAGTAAAATCATTTAATAGGTAATGTTTCACTACATAATATATACGAGTTTAAAAACGAATAACCAATTTCAATCGCAAATATCTCCGAAACTCTTCATCTGATCTTGATCAATAATTATTTAAATTTAAATTATAATGGGACCAACTAGAACGTATACCCTTTCGAACAAAACAATAATTTTCTAAATCAATTGACAAATGACGGAGTTCTTAGTTTACATACCTAATATTTAAAAGATTCCGACGAATTGAGAACCTCCTTCTTTTTTAAGTCGGTTAAAATAGATTGAAGCCGTTTTAGATGTCGAGTGTAAATTGATAAGTTGATAAAATACAATACGATATACATTTCTATTTATATAAAGTTATTATCTTACATATATTTTCTTTTTCCCTGATTGATGCACGTCTCATGTCATTTCATTTCCACCGCTGGATGACTGGTAGAGACCGCTTTTAGCATTAAGTCCTCCTTTTGTACAGTATTATTGTGTAATAAAGTATTAAATAAATAAAGGTCGATCTAGGTGGACGTCACACGACCAAGTCGAAAACGTTTTAAAAAAGGCAGGTCAAAAGCACCCGCTGCCAACGAGCGCGTATGAAAAGACTCATGAGTGTAGAAGAAGCGAAAGACGTGTGTCAGGATCCTAGCATGTGGAAAAATGTAGTCTCTGCTGCTAGAAAAAACTTATTTATCGGATCGAATTATGAATTTAACCCGTTCTTGAATTCACTTGAAAACCAAAAAATTCATCAAAACCGGTACCTACAGCCGTTTGGGAGGAATTTAGTTACATACACTCATACAAAAGAATCATAGTTATAAAGATTTCATAAAAAATAGTCACACAAAAGGCAAGTAAAGTTAGTAGTGCTATTTTTAACCGATATAAAAAAGGAGGAGGTTACGCATTGTTACGTGATCATTTCGCCAATTATAAATAGATTTTGATAATTATTTTTCTATTTGGTAGATCATACTTTAGAGATCTACTTAGCGCTTTTTGAAAAAATCAACAAAAATTAAAATATAAGCGGTGAAGTCGGTTTTTAAAGCTTTGCTTGCGTTTAAATTTTGATACAATATACACCTAAAGTATCAAAACCACATGTCTACACCCGGTGGCGCTATCTACGAGCAGCATACCTTAACTACCGTCTGTATTCAGACTCCTACGCCTTTCTAATTCATTCATTGTAGTTGAGTTATAAATAGTAGTAATGAACATACATTACATACACCACTTGTTTTTTTTCTACTAATTCACTCTCACAACCCACACTAAGTTCAAATACTTGTATCGTGGGTGCCGGAAACATTCACATCACACACACATTACACCCAGAACCAGAAACACAAATATCCCTTGGGAAAGAATTTGTGCTCCTGCCGGGAATCGAACCCAGGACCCACGGCGCAGAGGGCGGACACCTGTCCACTGCCCCAACTGGGTCGTCAATTGTAGGCACAATAATAATATAACTTGGTCATTCTATAGCTAAGTACCCGGATAACCCTTCGGTTTTTTTTTATTGTAGCAGTTGTCTTTTGCCTGAAGACACGGATAAAACGTCGTTTTCTAAAAATAATACCTAGCTAGGTCGATTTATGGCCCCCAAAACCTACCTACAAATTTTCATGAAAATCGTTGGAGCCGTTTCCAAGATTCCGATTATACATATATATTACAAGAATTGCTCATTTAAGTATATATATATATATATATATATATATATATATATATATATATATATATATATATATATATATATATTTTAATATTATTGTTTTATTAAAAGGTTCGTTTCTTACGAACTATTATTATTAATGCTAACTGTACATTCAAAATTTCATCCAAATCAGCCGTTAAAGCGTGAAGAGGGAACAAACATACTTACACACAAACTTTCGGATTTATAATACGAGTAGGAAGTAGGATTTTTGGTAGTTAACTCGAAAACTCGCAGAAATTATGACAGTCATTACGCAGGGTATGTCGAAGGGTTTCAACTTTTTACGTCATTAGGTCCTTAGTAATTAGGAAAATGTTGGTTGAGCTCGTTCCCTCAATATCTCACCTGGTCCATTGCTACGCGCATCTAAGCATTTATGATTAATCGTAATTTAACGTAATACATTAATTTGAATTTATTCCTTTGTCTTCTCTCCCGCTCGCATATTTCGATATCTAATACCATCTAATACCTTTAAACGAGAAATTCTTGTATATATATATATATATATATATATATATATATATGTGTAATCAGGATCACGGAAACGGCTCCAACAATTTTTATGAAATTTTGTATGCAGGGGGTTTCGGAAGTGATAAATCGATCTAGCTAGGTTTCAATTTTAGTAAACGTCGTTTTATACGTGTTTTCAACCGGGTATTTTTTAATAAATACAATAATATCAGGGTACTTTTTAATAAATACAATAATAATTAGTATGCGCGTTTATGAAAAAAAAAAAACAACTATATGGACATTAATACAATGAATGTTTTAATCTACCTTTCGTTTTTCATATCTTTAAGTTAAACGAAGAAAGCGTAAAAATCACATTGAAATTTGGGAACTCTGTTTTTTTCATCTTATTGAAGGATACATGCACATACGAATACATGTTTGAAAATATTTTCATGTCATCATTTGAAAACATATGTACGTGTGCATAATTGTATTTATTAAAATTTTGAATTGTGCGAGCGAGAGAGAATACAAAAGGAATAAACCATCTTAAGATAAATTATCAATATCAATTCAAATTAAGGCCATCGTATTCGAAATGAAACTGTTATTATCATTGTATAGACATTATTAATCACTTCATATGCGATGCCTGTCACGTATGATAAAGGTTTAGCCATCGTAATTAGCCGACTGCGCGACGCAAATGAGGGTAATATGTTTATCGGCTTTAAGCACTACCACCAAATCTATAACAAACATAAACATAATTCTGGTTCTGGTTGTTTGTGTTATGTGAATGTTTCCCGCACCCACGACACAAGTCATCGAACTTAGTGTGGGGCTGTGAGTGTGAAAGCGTTTATTTATTTATTATCTTTACTATAGCATGACTTGACTATGACTGGTCCTTGACTTGACTGTGACATGTGGCTAGGAACTCTTAAAATATATAGTTATTATTATTTTTTTTTTTTCATGCACTTATTTGTCTCAACGTATTAGCATTGCAATTCAGAGAGGCAATGCCGCCAGTATGATGGGAACGCTACCCACTGGTAGTGGGCTTGAGCACTTGAGTTACCTATAAGCTCGATGTCTTGTAGGTAACTTAGTTCTTTGCTGTACATAGTTTTAGTTTAGTTGTAGGAAATATAGGCAATTGGCCCGTAGTTAGGCATGAAAAAAAAAAAAAAAAAAAGTTACTTGACACTGGCTTGAAATGCACAAGATTGTGAAGCCAATATTAAACTATAAAACAGGCTTATAAAATAATCTTCTATATAAATATATATAACTCAAAGGTGACTGACTGACTGACTGACTGACTGACATAGTGATCTATCAACGCACAGCCCAAACCACTGAACGGATCGGGCTGAAATTTGGCATGCAGGTAGATGTTATGACTTAGGCATCCGCTAAGAAAGGATTTTGATTAATTCTACCCCCAAGGGGATAAAATAGGGAATGAAAGTTTGTATGAAACTTTCTCAATTTTAAAATAATACTTCTTAACGCGAGCGAAGCCGCGAGCAAAAGCTAGTTTAATATAAATCTCAAGAATAAAAAAACCTTAATTAATATAGACCAGAATTAATTAAATACTTAAATTAAATGAGGCGCCACGTGTTCTACCCTCGTTAAAAATCGATTTAAATAACTGACTTTGAATAGTAGTTTCGATTAATATTTAATACATGCAAAAAATCACGTCCACACTTCTGGTTATACTAATTATGCATGTAAAATAGCTATAATCTAATATCTTTAAACGTGCAATTCTTGTATATATATATATATATGTGTAATCAGGATCTCGGAAACGGCTCCAACGATTTTCATGAAAGTTACAGATTAGAGGTTTTTCGGCCCAAGGAATCGATTTATCAACGTTCCAGGTCCGAGAAATGCTCGGTTCCCAAACTGCATTTGAAAAACCGGGTTTAAGAAACTATCAGCGCCATCTATTACGATGACACATGACAGATGTAAAAACCTGTTCCTTCTCGACACTAGATGGAGCTTTCTGAGGCTAAAAATTCAAACACATTCTACCAAAAACAAAAAACCGAGCAAAGCTCGGTCATCCGGATATTTAAAACATTATATATAAACGCTTTCACACTCACAGCCTCTTACTTAATTCACGGACTTGTATCACGAGACGTCATATTTTCAACTTGGCTTAGTTTGCTAATACAGGGGTGTACTAAGAAAGTAATCATAAAAATTCAGATTTTAAAGGATCTAGGATGATCGATGTTGCACGTAATAGCAGTTATACTCGTACGCATAAAATACATGGAATAAGACATTAGTATAGCTATTTTCAATTATAAATAACCCTAATTAAACCGCCGGGAACAAGCTAAAATATACATTTTTTTTATGATAGCTATCTATCATAAAAAAAAAGGTTTTGAGCAAGCATTTTACCACTATCTCACCTAATGGAAAGTGAAGATGCGGCCGAAGATGTGACATGCTTGCCTAGAAGATACCTATTCACTCTAGACTTGAAGACACCCAGATAACCTACCTTTAGTTCGCTTGAAGCGACACACCTCTACTTTTATCATCCATACGGCAAAGGAGTGGAACTCGCACGCGTCTGTGCTTCCTGAACGATAGTCTTCAAATCTATAGTGAAATTGATTGAATAGGTATTTTCTAGGCAAACATGCTACATCTTCGGCCGCATCTTCACTTTCCATTAGGTGAGATGGTCTAGCAAAAAAAAAATAGATTATATGTTTGACAGACTAGAAGAGCAAGTCGCTCGCCTGGTGGTAAGCGTCACGCTTGCGCATCACAGTGCAGTACCACCCAGAGTTTTGAATTCTATCCATTGAATTTCATTTATAATCGAATTATTCAACCATTTACACTCATTTAAAGTCAGAAGTCGGCTGCCGTAATGCGAAAGTCGTGTTTAAAAGAAAAAAATAAGTTTTTTTTTCATTTCATTTCGAGTCACCCACAAGATTGCGCTTGTTATTAGGGGTGCGTTGTAGAGTTAAGAAACGAAAGAGATGGCAATATTAACTCTATTTATTTATATAATCTGATTATGTGTTACAAGTAGTATATTGTATATATTTAAATATATATATTTTTCATAATAATTAATTTTTCAAATTATTTGATCTAGTTTACTCTAAAATTATTATATAGGTACGCGTATCTTTTAGCTGCACGCCCAAACACTTTTCTTACACGCCCAAGAAAGCTGGTAGATAATGCTTCAAGCTATCCTTTGTACACTGTTTTGTGCTAAACTATAAAATAAATAAAAATAAATAAAGATTTTCAAGGAATTTAAGTTATTTAGCAACATTTCGAACTTAAATTGTCAATGCTAATAGTAAAGATGTGGTTAAAGTTCTTATATAATCGCATAATAGGTTTTATCAACAAAGTATGTAACTATATTATATATATATATTTTTTTTATATTTTACCATAATTATATTGACTTGTTACCTGATTCCGCGCACTGTTAGTAATAAATATTCAACAACAAGTTGCCCGCTCTGAACATTCCTAGCTCCGTTTTCAAGATCATAGAAGCGTGCGATTGTGGGTAGCCGACGTTTCTGCTGGCTGTCAACACGTCATCGACATTACACTTACTCTTACTTTGACGTTGTCAACGTCAATGAAATATAAAGTCAGGGTACATAAATAATAATAATAATAAACGCTCTAATATATATAGTTTGAAGACTTGTCTCTGGGTGCCGAAAACATGCACATCACACACATAATCCAACCAGAACCAGAAACACTAATTTTCTTTGGGGAGAAAACTTGTGTTCCCGCCGGGAATCGAACCCGATACCCCGATGCTTGGAAGGCGAACGCTCAAAGGGGCAATTCCATGGAAAAATGAAATAAGTACCTGTCATGGAACTATAAAATGAGTACAAAAAAAAGGAACAACACTATTTGATCCTCTTAAATCTAATTGATTTATTTTTAAATGAGCACTTTCGAACATACTCAATAAATAATTAAATAAAAACTCGCGCACATTTAGAATTGTCAAATTAAAATTAAAACGGGAATTAGCGTGACTTACGAGTATCTACGCGTGGTTGATGTCTAGATCGATAATAGTTTTGACTTCATTCAGATTCAATTATTGTCGATTTAGACATCGATAACGCGTAATTCACGCTTATTCCAGTTTTTATTTTAAGTCAAAAATTTTATATACATCAAGTAATGTATATTAAATAATATTGATGGATTTTTTTTTAATAATTGATGATTTCTATAGTTAAGGTATTTTTTTTATTTCAACCCAGAAATACCTTGAGAGATAAATAAAAAAAGAATCTCCTCCTCCTTTTTTGAAGTCGGTAAAAAATTACAGGAAGTGTAAAAATATAACCGATATCATGTATTCTCTTTCCAACCGTTGTTAAACGATATCGATAAATATCTGAGCTACAGAGCACTTCAGTGTCATGAGCTAATACTTAGGCAGCGATGTTACTTTGACTATATCTTTAAATTGGCTGATAATGATGATGATAGTGTCAAAGGACAAAATAAAAAACGACAACGCAACTAAATTAAAGTTGACAGACGTTTAACAAAGGAAACGGTATTGAAGAAAAGAAAAATTGTATGCAAATCATTTAGCAACTGGAGGTGTTTATGCAATAGGTGATAAGTCTATAAAATAAAATAAAAACGATGGTTTAAGATAATCTCTCAATGTGTTTTTTCTTTAGTTTTGACACTGTGTCTTTTCTTATAAGTTTACCGTAGCTCCCAAACGGCGGAACCGAATTTTGTCTGAAAGTTGACTTAATCGAGATTTGTTAGCTATGCTTGGTGCAGCTGTTTACCAGATAGAGTGTCAAGGGTATATTATAAATGTTGATTTTAATTTGTCTTGTATAGTTTTAAATTCATTGTCTAAAACGGCCTTGGCTATGGGATGTAGTCTCTACACTCCAACTCTATCTAAGATCTCTCTCTATATAAGAAATACATTTTTTGTGGTAATAAAATGTTAGAGCTGCACATTATTTTTATCCTCTCGATCCTAAGGTTGCCTGGAAGAGATCGCTGCTTAGCGATAAGGCCGCCGATTGTACTGCTATATTGTTATTTTTATATTGTTAACTGTTATTTTTCTTGGTGTGCAATATAGAGTATTTGTAATTGTAAGTGTATAATAGGTGTAAATGTATGTGTGAATAGTTAATTTTTTAACAGCACCCACGACACAAATCCTCGAAATAGATGCGGAGTTATGAGTGTGTTTGTGTGTTTTTAGCTACTACCTACATTTTTTTTTATCATGAACCGTTAACAACCAGAGGACAACAAAAAGATCTAGCATTTGAATGTGTGTTGGTTAAAGAACGCGAGAAATACGATCTGTACTTTTCCCTGAAAATTATCATACCGGAATCATTAAAAGTCCTCGGTAAGGGAAACGTGGCAACGCAAAAATTAATAAAATGTAGTAAATCTCTTTTTTTAGCGTTTGTAATTATTGCTCTTATTTATGAGAAATATTTAGGCGTAGTTTTGACGTGACAACGTCTTATAAATTGGTTTGCCGGGTGACACTTCAAGAAACTGCGTTACGCTCCGCTCACGTTATGCGCTCACAATGAGAGCGAGTGAGAGGGACGCGTTGTCTGTCTCTCTCGCTCTTAGGCGGGCTAACCATGCCCGAGTTGTCACGTAAAACTTTCGCCCGTATACCGACTTTACAGGCAACCAATTTTTAACAAATCGAAATATTTTTCTCACATTTTTTTGTTAAAAAAATTGCTGCTTTGTTGATATTGTATAACGCCATCCAACCGAAGGGCACCGAAAGGTGAGCCACACGGCCAATTGAAAAATTGCCTCACATTATTAGGTTCCGAGCGTTTCGGAAAAATTCACTTACTGCCTTATTACCTACCCCCTTTCACTTTCTGTCGCAAAACAGAAACGTTTTATTTCATTCTAAAAACAGAATGAGTTTTAGTTATTAAAGCATTTATATTATTGAATTAGACTAGGTGAGTCTTAATTTTCTTTAAACATTTTTCATTGTGTAAGGGGGTTCACAATGAAAAAGATTTAAAAAATCACATTTATAAAAAATCAGTTAACAAAATCTTCCAAAAATACCTCTCCAATGCTTTTTCTGTCCAATTTGGTTGGAAAGAATACAATAAAAAAGCTAATAATTAATTAAAAAGATATGACTAAAAAAACATTCTCATAGAACAGCAACAAAAACAATTAAATAGAAAATAAATAGTTATCAGTGAAAAATAACATACTTATGAAATTACAAATATATGCACAATCTAAAAACACCTATATTATTTGAGATTTTCGCTCGATTATTTTTATCTGTGGCTGTAAATCATTGTATCTGAAACCGAGTACCTAAATCTTTTAAAGAGTTTTTTTTTTTAATTCAGCGTAGTCAAATATTTGTCCACTTTTTCACCTATTCACTATTTAAATCTATGCAAAGGTCGTTTTCTTGATTTGTTTGTTATTTTATTAGAATTCTTTGCCCACCAAGTAGATTTCCAAATGCGACAAGAAAAAGAATGCAAGTAACAGACGAAGCGAGAAAAATGCTAAGAAGGGGAGTTAATGTGATTCTTTAAAGTGTCGGCAATTTGGAGGAATTAGTAGAAATTGTACTGAGACGACGAAATGTTTTGTTAAAAGTTTTACTTCTGTTCTTTTATTTCGCTGCTTTTTGGTACCCATTTTTAAGAAATTTTTGTGGCATTGTCTTTTAAATGTCTAATTCCGCTAATAATAAAATAAATGAAAAAGATTTTAGTTTATATAATGTGGTTGTAGTATTTACATTACACACTCATCTAGTTGTCACTTAAACCAGAAACACAAAATTTATCATTTTTATTGTATTTTTTCGCGTATATTTTACAGTAGCCGTCCACCGCGGTTTCGATCGAGTTATTTACGTTCAAAAGTGGCCTACATAAATACATATATGCTATGGACATTCCATATTTCATCCAAATCCGTTTAGCCGTTACAACTTATAGTAGCACTCCAAGCGCGGGCGGCCTGGTCTATAGAAATATTTGACTAGATTAAACAAGACCAGTGCTTGGAATTTTCAACTGAGTGTCACAGTGCTTCGGCGGTCCCGGTGGTTAGTCGTTTGACAGATGCCTTCAGGCGGTACTGATATATCCATACACATGACACATATAATGTGAAAATCTGATACTATGATCCGTTGGGAAGTACCTACCCGTCCTATAGGACGCAAGCAAGAAACGTGAAAAAGAGAAAAAAAAAACACATATCCAGGTACACACTTACCTACACAAACTTTCGCATTTATAATAATTGTGTAATAGTTTTTAATCTAAACGAACATTTTGCAGTGTTTGTAGTTTAATTGACAAACAATAGCGAAAACCTATGCATTCCACAAACATACATTTTCCTTTGGAAAAAAACTGGAGCACAAGTTTTTTTGCCGTGAACCAAACCTGGAACCCGCAAAAGAACGACGCAAAAGAAGTCGTAACCAACCAACAACTGGCAGCTCATAAACAATACATTTAAATACAGTAAATGACCTTAAACGCATCACAGCCTCGGGATTTTCCTTCTGTATGAATTGACTTAATTATCATCCGAATGCTTGATTAATTTGTATGAGGTTTGTTTCATTTGATTGTATGCCGGCCGTTTATTTGCATCTGAATTGGCTGTGGCGACGTAAACTTTGTTTTGATGATGCATGTGGATTTAATTAGGTATTTTATAGTAGGTACTCATTAACGAGCAATATATAAGACTTCTAGATAATTAGCACACTTATTAGTTCGTACATCTTATAAACTACAGATTAAAAAAAAAAAAAACAAAAACAAACGCATTCACACTCACAGCCCCACACTAAGTTCAAAGACTTGTATCGTGGGTGCCGCAAACATTTACATCACACACACATTACACCCAGAACCAGAAGCTCAAATATCCCTTGGGAAGGAATATGTGCTCCTGCCGGGAATCGAACCCAGGACTCACGGCGTGGAGGGCGGAGACCTGTCCTGTGTGTGTGTGAATCATAACTAACTAATTTAACAGTCAATAAATAAAAGTTATATAAACCCTACTGCGTAAAAATGTTGCTTACTTTTTTGCCGACTTCAAAAAAAGAGGAGGTTCTCATTTCGACAGTTTTTTTTATGTTACCTCAGAACTTTTTTCTAGGTGAACTAATATTGATAGCTGGTGCTTCCCCTGTGGTCCCATTTAAATCTGATCAAGATTGACCAGGAATTTTTGAGTTATCCTCAATGATGCGTATTTAATTTATTTAATCTGAACAAGGGTTCCGACGATAATGCGGTGAAGACAGATTTTTAAGCTTTGCTTGTGTTAAAGTTTATTGTACCTACCCTTTTTCGTTAGTAAGACCTTTTATGACATTATATAAGAAATAAATCACAGCTTTATTATACGTATTTTACATTTAAGTGAGAATGATTGCTAACCAACTTGAAACCGTTATAGATCTTAAATGGTCATTTTAAATGAAATAAGTTACTTATGCAAAACTGTTTTAAAGACAAGCTTTTAGAAGTCCGCCATATTGGATTTAAAGTGACTTTATTTTTCGAGTAATTCTCAGCAAGCCCTTTCATTTGATACCGATATTGTAGGAGTGCATAAAAAAATACTTGTCCGCCATTTTCTGTGTTCCGCCATGTTGGACTTAGAATGACGTCACACAGCTAACCACTAACCATGCATTGTCATCCAAACTAAACGTGAATACAAAATTTCAGCTCAATCGGTTGAAGATATCTTCTTCAAAATTTAGTTGCAAGATTTTACCCGAACAAACATACTTACATACAGTGCAAGCTAAAAAATAATTTAAAAAAAATGCTTGTAAAATGGCTACTTAGTCTAGTCTCTTGTCAACTGATGAAAAAAAAATTCCCGTCGATTTTTAGCAGGGAAGAAAATATATAGAGAAAGTTTCCACAGCTCAAGCTGCAACAATCAACCTACCCTCCGAAGGATTCTAACTAAGCATAACGACCCTTGCGCCGTGAGTGGAATAACTGTAATGTCAGTGTGATGTCGAAAGATGTGTAAAGCTATGTACAACAATTATGTGCAAAGCTATACACAACAATAGGTAATATGCCTGAGATTTAAATAGAATAAATTATATCAAACGCTTTATAGTATACCCACACTTAAAAAGCAATGACAAATAAAATATGAAAAGTCTCGGTCACCGACGACGTAAGGTAGCAAGCCTATAGGTATTCAAAATGAAATATTACAAAATGAAAGCAATGCCTATAGGCATTGCTTTCATTTTGTGTGCTCAGGAATTACATGATATATTTCCTCCATGCCCTTTTTACCATCTAACAATAAGACAAACTGTCAAACGTCATCATTTATGGCTGACATCTAGTTCGCTCGAAGAGTTTCGCTTCTACGTTTATCATCCGTACAGCGAAGGAGTTGTCCTCATTGCCTGCGTCTTTGTTCCCTGAACGGTACAATCTGGGTGTCTTCAAGTCTAGAGTGAAGTACCTTCTAGGCAAGCAAGTTCCATCTTCGGCCGCATCGTCACTTTCCATCAGGTGAGATAGCGGTCAAATGCTTGCCTATCTAGCAAAAAAAATAAATGCAATACATTAATTGTGGTAGTACGATGGCGGTCATATTAAAACAATCGATAAAATGCATGAATGAAATGCGTATTCACTATTAAGTACAAGAAAGATTGACTCCAGGCGGCCGATAATATAAACATAGATTTTTAGGGTTTCATACTTCAACATTTTTTATTTACATGGGCCCTTGGTGGCACAAACAGGCAAAAATATTTTGCCCTGCACTTACTTGTATGGGGGGCAAAATATTGTTCAATTATCATTAATATTTTCATTTATATAATTTTAAATGGCAATGTTGGCTTTAGGCTACTGCGTTACATATTCTCTGAGAATTTGACGCTATTCGCTTGTGTGGCTTAGACGCTAAATACCTCTGACAGGCGGACGGACGTGCTGACGGATGGACAAAGTGCTGAACCACTCAAGGAGAGATTTCGCTACGTTTAGTCAAGTATTAATTGCTTACGTTCACACAAGCCCCACACTAAGTCCAAAGACTTGTATCGTGGGTGCTGAAACATTCACAAACAGGCACAAAACCTTAAGTATATTATCCTACTAATATTATAAATCTGAAGGTTTGTGTGTAAGTGTGTTAGTATATTTGTTCCCTCTTCACGCTTTAACGGCAGAACGGATTTGGATGAAATTTGGAATGTACATAACTTATACCTAGGATTAACACATAGGGTAGTTTAACTTGATAATAGCGGGCGAAGCCGCGGGGAACGGCTAGTAACTATATAAATGTGAATGTTTCCGGCACCTGCACTAGGGTTAGTTAGATTTCCACACGTTTTTTGTTCTTTTTATTTGTAACCTAGCACCACCGTAGATCAATCAGCCGCTCCCGACAGCCGTGAGCTGAATAACAAGGACCTCCTTCATATCCGGCTTGGTTCCACGAACTTTCATATCGTGTTTATTGCGAGAATAATCTTCCCTCTTCTAAGACGTGGCATTGTTTTCATTTTATTAATATCTTTGCAGGCTTTTATATAGATACTAGCTGATAGCAGCGGTTTCGTCCGCGTTTATTAAGTAATAAGTTACTTGTTAAAAACCTTTTTTGAAGACAAGCTTTTAGAAGTCCGCCATATTGGATTTAAAGTTGGTTTATTTTTCGAGTTATTCACAGCAAGCCTTTTCATTTGATACCCATATTGTAGGAGTGCATTAAAAATTACTTGTCCGCCATTATGTGAGTTCCGCCATTTTGGACTTAGAATGACGTCACACAGCTAACCGTGCATTGTCATCCAAACTAAACGTGAATAAAGAATTTCAGCTCAATCGGTTGAAGATATCTGCTTCAAAATTGATTTGCAAGATTACACCCGAACAAACATACATACATACAGTGCAAGCTAAATAAAAGCTTGTAAAAAATAACTATTGTTTTTACACCACCGGCCTCAATATTTAAAATTATCTGTCAATCCATCCATAGTTTGACTGGAAGAGATAGCTCTTAGCGATAAGTCCGCCCATTTAGTTATTATAAGAATACCCCTGAAATTTAACTTTTTTTGGTGTACAATCAATACAATAAATAATTATCTACACACAAGCTAACATACATAGATACAAGCATACACCTTATTTAGCTAAAATCATTAACCTCCTTTTTACTTTGCCCTAGTCGGGTAAAAAGAACCACTACAACACTAAATTGACGCAAGCCAAAAGAAACTATCTTGAACAGTTTAAAGAACCCTCAAGATAATCTCCTACATAGAAAGGGTTCAACATATCAGATTTAAATCTCAACCCTTCTCTGGGGGTTGTTTTATTAATTTATTTACACGTATATCAGCATTATGATACAAATTTCAGTATAATTGCACCCATATGTAAAGTTTAATGTTGCCATTATGATTTTATCTGAGTTTAATACATTTTCTTCTGGAGGGTAACTTTAGATTTAGAGGGTAGGCTCAAATTTTAGTTACGGAATTTCTTAACAAATGTTATTATTAATAAAAAATATAACATTGATTAATTAATAGTTTCATTGAAGTTGTTACAATTTCAAAGCTATTTTAGTTTTCAGAACTTTTTTCAATTATACCTTTAAAAAATCCGACTTCACCGCTTTATCTTCGGAACCTTGATCAGATTTAATGTATTGCACACGCATTATTGACGATATTTCAAGAACTAGTGATCAGATCTTGATCAAATTTAAATGGGACCAATTGGAAAGCAACATCTTTCAAACTAAAAAAATCGGTTTAAATTTCGAAATCGGTTCACGTGGAAATAAGTTATGAGGTAACACACAAGTTATACGCTTATTTGATTTAGAAGCTATATTCTTCTGACTAACGGACGGACAAAGTGCTGAAGCACTCAAGTAAACTAAGAGACCTCGTTCAGTCAATCGTCTCCAAATGGTGGACTCCGATTTAGATGATTCTAATTTTATTGTAACCTTTCCTAATAGTTTCATTTAAAGTTAACATTATTTATATAAATACTCAAGGCCTAGAATTACTGGCTTTCAAGGATAGCTGCCAAAATATGTTTTGGCAGCTATATATTGTTTTTTTATATGGCTATATAAAAAAACAACACGAAAAGTTATGACTTTTCGTGTTGTTTTTTTTATTTTACATACCAAAACTCTCCACTAGAGCCAAATTAAATTAATCAGCCCCAGTCATAAAGTACTTTTCTGTACACTGGCAACACACCACACATCTAGCTGGTAGCAATTAAAATTAGAATATCTTAATTCATATCGAAGTATCTGGGTTGCCATCTTAATGTGTGTTACCCTAATTCTGGGGTAAAGATAAACCGGGGCAGTCGGACATGTTTATTTGTACTTAAGTGAATGTTATTGTATAAGCTGAGTATGGTAAGATAATGTGGGTTTTATTTTTGTATCATATTTGGCTTCTCTGATTAAGTGCTTCATACGATTTTCCACTAGCCGTGCCCCGCGGCTTCTCCCGCTATTATCAAGTTAAAAAGCCTATGTGTTAATCCTAGGTATAATGTATGTACATCTCGAATTTCATCCAAATCCGTTCAGCCATTATAGCGTGAAGAGGGAACAAACATACTTACACACTTACACATTTACACACAAACTTTCGGATTTTTTAATATTAGTAGGAGTAGGATGTACATTTTGAGAGTTCTATTAATATAGAACTCTTAAACCCTCTCAAATTTACATCCTTTTCCTCCTGTCAGGTCCCTTATCGCCTATTATATTATATTATTCCTTATTCCATCTCGTTAAGGGAATGATACGTTAAAACGACTGAAAATTCGTGGATATTGTAAACGTTTTTCTCTGAAACAGTAATAGTAGAAACTTAAAAAAAAAAATGTCGTTCTTCATCATGCAAAGCATGATGAGGTTGTTAAACAATAGGTCTAAAAAGACTGCCTCTCACGGATATCTACCAGATATCTAGTAATTTTAGCGACAGATTTACATATCTAACTTCAAGTTCACAGCATCTCCGAAAAACCATAGATATTGCAAAACTAGAGGGGTCACCGGCCGTAGAATGTAGGGCACGAGCGATCGATTCTGTTTAATATTCACTATTTGTCGGAGGGTTAGTTGTATTCTATATGTGTGAGTGGCATTGAACGTGTTAGACTGGAGATGATGGCCTTAAGGCCATACACAAATTTGTTTCAGCCGGAGGTATAATAGATCGGACTCTCGTTTCATTAGAAAGAGATAAACAGATAGATCAGAGCCTCGTCTCTTGATCTCGAATAAGCGATAAATCGTTGCAACTCATTCTACGTCAGAACTATACCATTTGCAATAATAATTTATAATTTAAACAGCCGAACAAGCACCCCTCCTTTTTTTGAAGTGGTTTAATAATGATTTCTAGTAATGTATAGTAAGTAATTGGAGTCCAAATTGTCTCGGTCACCGACGTAAGGTCGAAAGTCTATCGGTGTTCTACCGTTTACATTTTGGAGGTCGAGCTTATAAATTACATACGTTAATCATCCATGCCCGGTTTACCATCTAATAACAAGATAAACCATCACACGGCATCAATTTATGCTTTACATACCTCCAGTTTGCTTGAAACGATTCGCTTCTGCGTTTATCATCCGCATGGCGAAGGAGTGGAACTCATTGTCCGAGTCTTTGCTTCCTGAACTTTCCAACGTATCTTCACTTTCCATCAGGTTAGTCAAACATAGTCAAAAAATAAATCCAATTTTTTTTTTATATACAATTATGTATGGCAAAAAATCTCACTAAACGCCTTCAAACGTATAGGTAGGTACTAATATTATGATTATTGTAACACTAATCATCATCATCGCACTACCTAATACGAACCAATCATGTGCACTATACATTTTATTGCTTTTCTATTAGAACAATGGATAATAACTTTTAATCACATTACAAGGCAAAGATTTACCGGGGACTATAGATAGATATAAGTTACGAGTCGTTAACTCCGAACTGAGATCTCGCGCCTTCATTTTGCCTGAAAGAGAAAAACTTTTGAGGTTAAATGCTTATAACTTATTTCTTTATCAAAAACGTTAAATTTTTGTATTTGGTATCCAACTATAGGATATAACAGATGTTATACATAAGTTTCAGCTTTAAACGTGAAGCCGTCTTTGAGATAGACACCGGGACTAAATAGGTCCAAAACAATGATTATGATGGCTTGCCAAATTGTTATTTTCTTACATAGTTTTTCTAAACCAGTTTTGTATTCTACTTGCAAAGTTCTTTTCAACTATACCTGACAAGGGTAGATAAAAAAAGTAAAAATATTTTGCTCCCCACTTACGTGTATGAGTGCTCCCTTAATAAATTCATTTATATAATTCTAATTGCCATTTCTGGCTTTGGGCCATGGCTTTACATACTATCTGAGAATTTGGAGTTATTTGCTTGTAGGGTTTAGACGCTAGATGCTTCTGACAGACGGACGGACGGACGGACAAGTCGCTAAATCATCTAAGATAACTTAGAGATTTTGTTTCGCTCGATCTTATTTTTATGATGGCATCCGACCATCACAAACCGTCGTAAAATAGCTCAGTGATTTTTCACGTAATACATCAGTTCAAAATCAATTTTCATCGAATTTGCATGAAGCGATTGAAAAGTCTGAATTTATTTTAATTGAATTCCCAAGATTAAACGCCTTCACTGAATTGATTATCGGGCGAATAATCAATTATTTTAAAACACAAGTTGTTTTATTTTAAATATTTAAGTTAATTACGAATATATATATAACGGCGCGAGACCAAATAAGCTGATTTTAGTATTGTTTAAATCCTTTTTTATCATTCAGTCGATTTCTATTTAGAGCGGGTAGCACCGAATGAGGTTGTCAGTGTCATGGCGGTGTGTGGCAAGCTTCACTTTGAATTGTTTGATTTGGTCTATGTTCACTTCTCTGTGGAGACAGCTGCGGAACGGTGTGCACACGGGCAAACTCATTGGCTCTCAAAGAAATCCAGTATTATTTATCCGATCCCTAAGTAAATTGTTATTTTAACTACCGCAAATTATTAAAACGCCGTTGTATTAAATTAGTGTTAGTGTTATTTCGTTGCCACCTTTATCATGGATGACGGACGTGGAGGGCCATCGAATCTGCCACCGGATATAACATCCAATATGTTGCAGACTCCGTCATCAGAAGTGGGATTACTGGAAACGCCCACAGGACATAATACAGGTCAGAGTAATGATTATAATTCTATAAACAATGGCGATGATCGTTGGAAATTATTGTTTGAAATGCAACAACAACAGATGATGGAATTAATTCGTGCGATTAAAGAACCACACGGGAGCAACTCTAAACTATCTCTCCCCGCATTTGATCCCGACTCTCGCGACAGTGATGCACGAGCTTGGTGCAGTACAGTAGATTTGTGCATGCAAGAAAGACAACTATCGGGCAGCAGTCTTATAATCACTATGAGTAAAACACTTAAGGGCGTGGCAGCCACATGGCTCTCTCAGCACAGTTTTCCTGGAATAACGTGGCCACAGCTGAGAGATTTGTTTCTTGCTCGGTTTGACTATGTTGAAACGCCAGCTGCTACATTGTACAGACTACTAAATGAAAGTCCGAAAGAAGGGGAATGCTTGTCGGCATATGCTAGCCGATTTTTAAGCACAATAATGACTCAATGTCGTAATCTGTCTACCGAACAAATAGCGATAGCTCTAACTTTAGCTCACGCCACCAAGATTGAACCACGGTTACAAAGACTCGCATTTACTACTGATATTAACTCTAGGGTGAAAATGCAACAAGAGTTAATGGCCTTTTCATATCGGAAAAGGGGACCGCAGGACAAATCAAACGCTCCTAATGATTCCAAGAAACCAAAATTTGAGAATCCCTCGAGGCGCTGTTACAACTGTGATAAAGTTGGCCATTTAGCAAGCGAATGCCGGAGCAAGAAGATTCGTGAGACACCAGTAACCCAGCGTTCGCAGTTTTCAGGAACTAATACTTCAGTACAGCAGAATAGCGGTAACAACGTGCAGCAGAAGAAAATAATACCGGTGGTCTGCTACCATTGTGGAGAGCAGGGCCACATCGCGACGCATTGCCAGAAAAAGGAAACTCGTACGAGCGACGGTCGTATAGAGCGACGAGTTGATGTCTGCACACTCAAGCCAGCTACATAGATCCTGTCAACTGAAACCGGTGAGAAGTTTTCATTTTGTTTCGATTCCGGGGCCGAATGCTCTTTGATTAGGGAAAGTACAGCGTGTAGATTTCCTGGTAAGCGACAGGACAATGCTGTTACTCTGGTGGGCCTAGGTAATTCTAACCTGCAAAATAACGGCATTGGTGAGTACATGCAAAGTAATTTGACCTGTCTCGTGATTATTCTTGTTCACATTCGTAGAGGTTAGTGTGGTACCCAGCAGTTTGTGCAGCTCATATTCGCCTCGGTGGCACAACACACGCCTTTGTGGCAAAATACCGCCTGTGTGGCAATACACCGCCTGTGTGGCAATACACCGCCTGTGTGGCAATACACCGCCTGTGTGGCAATACACCGCCTGTGTGGCAATACACCGCCTGTGTGGCAAAATACCGCCTGTGTGGCAATACACCGCCTGTGTGGCAATACACCGCCTGTGTGGCAATACACCGCCTGTGTGGCAATACACCGCCTGTGTGGCAAAATACCGCCTGTGTGGCAATACACCGCCTGTGTGGCAATACACCGCCTGTGTAGCAATACACCGCCTGTGTGGCAATACACCGCCTGTGTGGCAATGCACCGCCTGTGTGGCAATATGAGTTGATGAATTTTGTTTGATTCCATTCACACGTTGAGATACTAAGCTGAAAGCCCAAATTACTTTGCGTAGCAGTTAATAATAAACTGTGCTATTTTTTTAAGTTGATAGTTCTATTTAAAGCTTTCATGTCATGGTCAGAATGACCGAGTAAAGAGGTATAAACAAATTGGTTATGTATTGTCTATAGATGGCGAAGAAGATGCACACGAGGACGTGTGAAGATGCAGGACGGCCGTAACGGCGCGAGACCAAATAAGCTGATTTTAGTATTGTTTAAATCCTTTTTTATCATTCAGTCGATTTCTATTTAGAGCGGGTAGCACCGAATGAGGTTGTCAGTGTCATGGCGGTGTGTGGCAAGCTTCACTTTGAATTGTTTGATTTGGTCTATGTTCACTTCTCTGTGGAGACAGCTGCGGAACGGTGTGCACACGGGCAAACTCATTGGCTCTCAAAGAAATCCAGTATTATTTATCCGATCCCTAAGTAAATTGTTATTTTAACTACCGCAAATTATTAAAACGCCGTTGTATTAAATTAGTGTTAGTGTTATTTCGTTGCCACCTTTATCATGGATGACGGACGTGGAGGGCCATCGAATCTGCCACCGGATATAACATCCAATATGTTGCAGACTCCGTCATATACATATATAGATATATAAACAATTGTTCTGCTTTTAGTCTCACAAAAACTCGAGAACGGCTCGACCGATTTGGCTGATTCTTTTTTTGCTGTGTTTGTAATCGTTAGGGCAAGGTTTCTATGTATTTTTTTTTATCCACCGGAAATTGCACCCGGATGAAGCTATTCTAAATTATAAGTTTCCCAATTCGGGTGTAATTTTTATGTTTGTACAGAACTTCGTCGTTTATAAATCGATTTAGATTTTTTTATTAGAAAGAACCTACTTACATATTGGTCCCATAGAGATTTTTATCAAAATTGATTCAGTAATTTGGCTTTTAATTCAAAATATCTGAAAAAAATATGTCGTTAAGTAAACAAAATTGCGTATTTTGCTTTCCTGTGTTTTTTTTAATGCTCATACGTTGAGCCAAATAACCAGCATTTTGATCACGCGTCGCTTCAACCAGGCGCTCTGATATATTTTTAAAAATAGAATGATTGTTGGGAACGCTACCCACTGGTAATGGACTTGAGTTACCTATAAGCTCGATGTCTTGTTGGTAACGTATGTCTTTGCTGTATAGTTGTAAATAGTTTTAGGAAATATAATAATTGGCCCGTAATTAGGACTACCAAGAATAAAAAGATTTATTAATTGTATTTGGACGATTAAATAATTTCTCTAGCAGGCCACGAAAGATGATCGAAATGGTAGTGGCGAATGACCGGATTTTTATGCTAAGTTGCGGCCGAAGAAGTAGCATACTTGCCTAGAAGATACATATTCACTCTTGACTTGAAGACTCCCAGATTATACCGTTCGGGGAACAATTACGCGGGCAATGAGTTCCACTCCTTCGCAGTACGGATGATAAACGTAGAAGCGAAACGCTTTAAGCTGGAGGTATGTCAACCATGTTTGACAGTTTGTCTTGTTGTAAGATGGTAAAACGGGCGTGGGGGAATTGACTAGTGTAATTCCTGCGCACACTCCAAAATGTAAACGGTAGGATTAGATAAGCTTGCGACCATACGTCGGCGACCGAGAGAGACTGTAATAATTAGACTCGACTGAAATTAAACTACAACTCAATATACCATTTAAATATATTCTACGTACGCAGTCCCAAAATTCATCATTGCTCCGACGCGTATCAATACAAAATCGATCGTAAATCATTACCTAGTTCGTTGAACCTCATCACGATTGGTCCAGCCTCC
Organism: Lomographa bimaculata; assembly: GCA_948107665.1. NCBI lineage: Eukaryota > Metazoa > Arthropoda > Insecta > Lepidoptera > Geometridae > Lomographa > Lomographa bimaculata. The sequence continues at coordinate 4,886,190 of OX403604.1, read as the reverse complement.
AATGTCAAGATCGTGAATGACAGGTTCAAGCACCTGACAAGGGAAAAAATGGAAAACACGAATTATCTACTATGACGACAGTTTTCGGACAGACGCGGATGGGGTAAGGTAGAGATTTTATTATAAGCGATAGCGGTGAAAGGATATTTTGTAACTCTGGCATTTAATCTAATCCAAACTATCAAATTTCTAATAAAATCCAATTCCAACTAATATCTAACGCATTCACGCTCACAGCTCCACTCTAAATTCAAAGACTTACAATTACACCCAGAAACAGAAGCATAAATTTAGTGTCCCTTGAGAAGGAAATCATGCTCCTGACGGGAATCGACCACAGCGTCACTGGGTCGTTGATAACGGCCTAGTTATATGAGAAAGTTAGAGTCCTTGTTTCTCCCGCGCTGATTAGGATACAAGTACTTAGGTTATGTCAGTATATCTTATTCTAAGAATCCATCCTAATTTGGCAATTGCTTCACAAACTTTCCGATTAGGTTTTTTCTGCTCGACAGGGCAGCGTTTGACGACAATCTCACCTGGATTGAAAGTGATGATGCGGCCGAAGTTGTAGCATGTTTGCCTAGAATATACCTTCATTTTAATACGGATTATACCGTTCGGGGAACAAAGACGAGGGGAACAGAGACATTATTTGTTTCCCTTTGTATTCGATCTAATCGCTCCCGCTACCTCTCAAGCACCACGCCCGCACCCGGCGTACCTTCGCGTCCGTCGGCCACGTGACCGTGTCCACTGAAACGATCGCTTTATTGATTATCGCCAGAATTTACACCAAGTTTACCGTAATCACAAAACAATACCACCAAATCACCTAAAACCAACCTTATCTTATTAAACATAAGACATAATTTACTAATAATTTTGGCAAAATTTGAAGGTAAGACAACATTTTCACAATAAATTTTAAATTAGACCGAATAGCAGTTACTTTAAAGTTTAGTTTGGCGTGATTGTTTATTTGGTAAAATCAAAGGTTTTTAAGGTAAGTTAGGCATTTAATGAAGCAAGAAGTGTAAAATGTCTTCATTTATCTAGTTCAGAAATAGATGCAAAGCGGACAAGTTGGTTGGCTCTTTAAAAACAAAAAGCTGAGCAAAAACTGATAGTAATAAATTAAAGCAAACAAGGTTTCTTATTTGGAGCTTAGGAAGGTGATTTTTTTTATTTAAGATAGTCAAACATTTGACCACCATCTCATCTGACCAAGCGACGTGACCGACGATGGAGCAATGACGTGATTTTTGTCTCTGTATCTATTTGTATTTATGTCTAAGCCATAAAAAATCTATCTATCCATCTATATATATAAAAATCAATGCCACTTTATGTTCTTATTTTATAACTCAAGAACGGGCTCACCTATCCAAACCAAATGTTTAGGCTTTGTTCGGACTATTTAGTAGATGGTTTATGTGAAGTTTGGCACAAAATCGGTCGAGCGGTTCTTCATTTATCACACCCGGGCGAAGCCGGGGCGGATCGCTAGTATGAATATAATTATATTATAACCATATTCACCAGAAACATTTTTTCCATAGAAAATTGATTTATGGTGCTGAGTATGATTGTGTGTTCCAGCCCTCGCGGTACAAGTCTTCGAAGTTAATGTGGGGCAGTAAGTGTGCAAGCGTTTATGTTTAGGTTATATTTTGCTTTTTCCTTCCGTACTTTATTGACCAAACGAGCGTGAAGCGGCTCCGTTTCAGCTTGGGCAAAATTATTTTCGTACGTCCGGATTTCCGGTTGTTCTCCTCTACAGATCGCATTTCTCAACCGATTCTCGTGAATTTTTGTGAGCAGGTTCGATAATTACACAGTTTTTTTTGTCGATTCAGTTTTTTGTAATTCTTCGAAATGGCTGAGATATGGCAGTTGAAAAGTAAAAAAATATTAGCCATTTCGAAAATTACGCGAGGTCTTTAGTTCACAGGCTGTAGTTAAGTACTAAACTACAAGCTTGTTCTAACTTATGTGATTGTCCACGTAACATAACAAACTCACAAATCAAAACACCTATTACTGTCTGTTCATAGAGCCAATTGATTAGTAAATTGAGTATCAATAAGCCAGTCCAGTTAGACGGCCGCAGACCGGAAGTGGCCGCCGTTTCCGGTCAATTGACCGTTTGTGTGCTAATGTTGGCAGCGCCATCTGTGGTTAGGAGGGATGTTAGAAAGGGATTCCCAATTATGTGTTTTGGAGAGTAATATTGTTAAACTGTTAGATTATGTTATTCGAACAGTTATAATGACAAATACGGTGTTCCGGCAGTTATCCTTGAGAGCCTGCGTATTCCAGGTCTAGTGTGTTTACCAGCTTCGATCACATCGTCACTTACCATCAGGAAAGATAGTGGTCAAACACTAGCCTGTCACAAATTTAAAAAAAATGGTAATTTTTTTATATTGCAATCCGGTTAGAAATAATTGCCGACGCTTCGCAAGAAACCGTCTATATTAAAAAAAAAGTTTTAGGAGTTGATGAAATAACTTGATGTTAGGTTAAATGAGTCTAATTTAATTAAGTCTTAAACTGATACTTCTTCTAATAGATAGTGAATATCTCGTGTCACGATGTTTTTGTATTATATTATTCCTATTATATTTACCTATTCAATACATAGTAAAATGTTGACTCTACCATTCAGTAGAGTGAAAAATATATCATCAAAGTGCTTGAAAATCCTACTAATATTATAAATCCGAAAGTGTGTCCGCTATAATCAAGTTAAAAAGTAGCCTATGTGTTAATCCTAGGTATAAGCTATTTACATTCCGAATTTCATCCAAATCCGTTCAGCCGTTATAGCATGAAGAGGGAACAAGCATACTTACACATTTGCACACTTATCTTACTTTCGGATTTATAATAGTAGGATTATTGTTATTTGATAAGCAAATATTCTTTTTTTACAAAATTTTGTAGTGAAATTCAGATAATTAAGTATCTAAATTACATTCCTAATTAAATATATTTTTTGTAATGTATGACATATTAAATTAATTACACTTTTTAATAATTAACTGTCAGTAATTTATTATTAATTATTTTTAACACATAATATTTAAAATGTCAATAATTAAATCTTAAAACTATGTATATAGTAGGTACAGTCAAAAGTATTCATCAAATAACCCACCCCTGTATACAATAAATTACAAAAAAAAAAAAAATCCTCAAAGGAATGGAACTCCTTACCTGTGTCGGTGTTTCCTGATGAGAACTATATGGGATTCTTCAAGTCGCGAGTGAATAGGTATCTTCTAGGCAAGCTTGCTCCATCGTCGACCACATCGTCGCTTACCATCAGGTAAGATAGTGGTCAAATGTTTGCCTATCTTAAATAAAAAAAAAACATAATAGATATTTTCTACTTGAATCTTTCTACGTAACGTAGTTATATAAAAAACATTAAATCCAGAACAATCAATATCAAAGGTTCAAGTTCGGGTCTCATCCGGGGCAGTTAGTATGCTGCACGCCCCTCTACAAAATGGTCGCCAAGCTGATTCTTATGTAGTCCATGTAGCTGGAATCATGTTTTTATTCATAAAAAGCTTAATCCCTACTTATATTATAAATGCGAAAGTAATTCTGTGTGTCTGTTACGCACCTAAACCGATTTTGATGAAATTTGCTACAGAGATATAGACTAGAGGTTGCGAAAGGACATAGGCTAAACAGCTGCACTGAACTGCCCGTTGTCTATGTTGGATGAGCGTTCGCCTTCTAAGCAAGGGTATCGGGTTCTATTCCCGGCGAAAACACAAGTTTTCTCCCCAAGGAAAATTTGGGTTTCTGGATCTGGTTGTGATTGTGTGTTTGATGTGAATGTTTCCGGCTCTCGAACTTAGTGTGGAGCTGTGTGAAAGCGTTTTTTTTTTTTTACTATTATAGGTCACGATAGCGTGTTGCCTATTTTTGTTACAATCTAGCCAAGATTAGGCTAATAAGCAACTTAAATTTAACTTATTCTGCTAGATTTAAGCGTTAATGTTTATGATGTTTTTACTTTTTATTCCGGAATTCCCGCGGGTATGGTTGTTGCGCGGGTAAATCCGCGGGGCGCAGCTATAATATTATATAAATTGACAGCAATTGGATAGAGTACAAGTGTATCAAAGTCCATACATTTTTACTCGATACGTGACTCAAAGGAAGAAATGTGTTTATTCTTCAGGGCACACATTACTCTTGTGGAGAAAACTTGGTTTTCAACGGGAATTGAACCCATACCCGCTGCTTAAAAAGCGCACCAACAAGCTAACGGGCATTCAAATTGTGCTCCTGCCGGGAATCGATTCAAAGAGCAGCGTAACAACAAATATGCCTACTGCGCCAACTGGAGACTGTACATACTTTAAAACAAAAGACACAGGTCCTGACATTGTTTCAAACAGTTCGCAGTTATAAGGAAAACGACCAGTACTCAGTGATCGGAAAATCGTTACGAAGACAGCGCAGCATACTAACTGCTCTCAAGCGTGACCGATCTTGAACTTTGTGCTATTGATCGGTGGTCATGTAGACACCTAGTGATCAACTGATCAACTACGGAGTTTTTTGATTGGAATTGCCCTCTGGCGTAGTTGGTAGCACGTCTAGCTGCCAAGCTAGCTCCATCGTCGACCACATCGTCGCTTACCATCAGGTGGTGGTGGTCAAAAGTTTGCCTAAGATGTATAAAAAAATTAAAAAAACTGCGGTTATTGGGCTCGATTCATAAAGACAAGTTTTATTAACAATTAATTCGTGTTTTGTTTTTAGTTGTAATCCACGACACAAAAAATTTAAAAATAAATATTGTTTATTCACATGGGTACCATGAGGTACTCTTGAAAGTTAATAACTCGAATACAGTCATCTCGAGAAGAACCTAGCGACAGTCAGCGGCACATTTTTTTTTCCTTTTTCTATATCCTTTTTTCCAAACAAAAACCTTCTCTAAAGGATAGGTTCATAAGATAAGGTTTATTAAATTTTGACGACGCTTCGCCAGAAAGCGCTTATTCAGTTTGCCTCCTCCAAGACTTTGAACTTAGTGTGAGGCTGTGAGTGTTTAAAAAATTGTTGACTTTGGAATTTGAATTTCGAGTCGTTGTTTATTAGGATTTCTAAGATGGAACTAAGGTATTAAAGTATTTAGGGTTTCAAAAGGTAGAAAGGTAATAAAGAGACAACGGTATCAACATTATGTGAATAATTTTTGTATGATTTTCGCATTCACACAGGTAAGGTAAGAACTAAAACAAGCAGAACTGCCAATCAGACCTCACCATCCAACTTCTAACATTTTGTCACTTTTTGACATTTCTAGGTCATATAAGGTCATAAATTTTACGAACAGTAAGTTGATCGATTCGTTTTTTAATATTGAAACCATCGAAACCTGTCGAATGTTCGTATTGGTCCACTTTGTGATGAGGAAACAGTTTAGTCTACTGTACCTACGAGGACGAATATATTTTGATACTTTAGCTTCACAGGCGCTAATTACATCAAGTGCAACGACTGTAACATTGTTCAACGATGATATCCGCAGCCTGTGATATAGCTGTTATAGATATGGCAATCGATACCTAAAGGTGTCGAACCACGCCCATCGCGTCGGTGAATGAACGTACGCGTTAATATTCAACGATGAGCTAAACACGCAATGCTCTCCTATTAACGGTACCCGGTGTTATAATTAAAAACCATTACGCGAGTCCACAAGCAAACCGCAACACGCAGCATCTCTACAACTGGCGCGCATCCAACCTACAACTTACTTATTATATTCTATGAGCACCCGCTATAAACGTATTCCTGAACATATCACGTAGCCGACTACTAGCAATTTCAACCAATCAGCGCGCGACAATTCAACTTAATAGCTCAAGCCACGCCCCATCACGTAACCGCCTATTACGGCCCGTGTAACGACGCAGGCTTTTAACTCGGCGATGACATCCGATCGATGCGCGTCCCTGTCGTCTATATAGCTCCATCTTTTTCTAATAACCGAGACGGGCGAGCTCCACCGCGTCTAGCCCGGGTGTGATAGAGTCGCGTTTAGCGCGCGTGCTTCGACTCAGTTGCACGTTCGAGGTCGTAGGAGGGGGACGCGTGCAACTGTTTTCGATAATCGGCCGCGCGTTCCGTACGTGAAAATCGGACAGTACCCCGCCGGTCACGTTCGCGTAAAAACGGATATATGCCCAGAATATTTATTAAGTGGGTGGCTGTGCGTGACTTTTCCCCTGTGAATAGCTAGCCCCGTAAATGATCGCCCACCAAAATAGAACGGGTGCTTGTTTGATAACTGAAAATCTTTCGACTGATGCAGGACAGGAGCTGTGACTTGTGATTTTTTTCGGGATTATTTAAAAAACAATGCAATAGACTGTGATCAAAAGGACTCAACACTTTGAAAAGACTTCGTTCCAAATATGGATAGTTGTGTGAAAGGTCAATAACAGCGATCAAACAATTTTGATACTTTTGCCAATTCAAAATGAGATGTGACTGTGGGCGGGAAATTCGTGTCAAATTGGACTAGTTTTTTTTGTGTTTGTGACAATGTTACCGTATCAGGCGGTAGCTATGGACGCTTACGTGGCTTCTGGTTTCCATCATCACCAGCGCCCGGGAGGGTTGCCCGGGGTGATGGGCCTGGCGGGCCCGGGTGCAGGCCTCAACCCAGGCCTGAACTACACCCATTCCTGGTTCGTACAGCCAAGCGCGGATATCTGTCGGCAGCAACAAGCATCCAACCAAACGCATCTCGAACCTGGGCACGTTTCATTTTTTCTATTTTTTTAATTTAAGTTCTTTATTTTCAATTTTTAATTTGACATATTATTCACCGGTACGTTTCAATAAGAACCAGTCAATGATCTGTCAAATCTTATAAGACTCCTATTAATTGCCTTAATTATAATTTGCTTTTATTTTATTTATAGTGCTTTTTATCAGAGGCTTTTAATGTAACTGAATGTTGTTTAAGTGTTACTCAATAAGTAATTTGTGCGACATTGACTTACTTGTTATTACGTTCGTGTATTTTATTGCTGTGACTAAACAAGACAAGTGACATAAAAAATTAAATGGGCACGCGTTGAGGCGAAATTACCGTCAAATATTTCCTGATTTTTATCATCGAGTCATTGTTATTCTGGTTTGAGATAAATGAAATGTCATGTCAAGTTACCTCATAGAGAAGTGTACAGGAAGTAGAATATTTTATAACAAAAAAAATTACACGACTCTATGTATAATATGATTCTATCTATACTAGTAAAAATTACTTCAATAGTAGAATTATATTTTAGAATGTAGCATACATATTAAATACTTCTTATTAATATTAATAAAAATTATACGTTTGCCAAGCAAAACTACCTTAACTCGTGGATACAACAAGTTGCTTCACAAATTAAGATGTTATCGCGCAGACGGTTGAGCTTTATGCCATCTTGTTATAACCGGGGGACAAGGAAAATAACTTTACAAGTATTTATCAACGAGTTATTGCTTTATAGTAAAAGTTACAACGCTGGTAATATCTGTTTGTTTACAGCTAATTTTAATTTCAAAGAAGTATCGACAGCTGACAACAAACGTATGCTAGAAAAAAAATGAGTTGAGCTAAATATATTACTGTGTGACTTGTTTTGAACCATTATTATATATATTTTGAAATTTGTAGCTTTCAAATTGAATTCCTATCAACTTAATGGATTTCCATAATTTTGATATTCCGCTATCCATAATAATCTGTCGGATAATCTATCATATTTTCTCATTACAATCTGCTGTCTTATAAGTCCGACTATAACACTTTTTTCAATTAAATCTTTACAAAATGAACCAACCACATTCATTTTTAATGCATAGTTGTAAATTTTTTTGTTAATAACCAATGTCAAATGAAGATAATCTCATGAGAATATCACAAATTATAACAAATAGTCAACTTTCAAGCAAAATAAATACCAATTAACTTCTGACTTTGTACGTCTTAGCAACTATACTCGTTACAAAAATGTATTTCATTACAGTTATTCCGTTTCTGAGAACCAGACAAATTACGAAGGCAAACTTGATGTTATGATATGTTACGCGGTAATATTGCTTTAAATTGTAGAGTTAACCGAGATTCTGATCTCTTTGTTGACAAAAAAGTGCTCTGTCATTTAATCGTTTTCATTTTCAACCAGTTGCTTAATTTAAAGACCGTGTAATACAGTCTTGTTTAACTACGAAATAGTATAATACTAATTTCGATTATAAAGACTTTTTTATACTCGATAGGCAAGCATTTGACCACTATCTCATCTGATGGAAAGTGATGATGCGGTCGAAGATGTAGCATAGCCTAGAAGACACCTATTCACTCTTGACTTGAAGACTCCCAGATTATACCGTTCGGGGAACTAAGACGCGGGCAATGAATTCCACTCCTTCGCAGTACGGATGACAAATGTAGAAGCAAAACGCTTCGAGCGAACCGGAGGTATGTCAACCATAAATGGATGATGATTGCCAGTTTGTCTTGTTGTTAGATGGTAAAACGGGCATGGGGGCATTATTTCGCGTAATTCCTGCGCACATTCGCCAAAATGTAACCGATAGAATACCGATAGACTCATGAACTGCCCGTTGCTTTTTGCGTTATTGGGTGCTCTTGAGGAATACTCATCGTTGTTGTAATACACATGTAAAACTATCAAAACCGCTCAGTCGCATTCATCACACCTAGGTGTCATTGAGAAACGAAGTAAAATTACTAAGTGCAATGTGGACATTACGCGAAGACAATAAAACTTAATTTGTAAGTGTAAAGGGACCTTGAAAGGTGAACGCTAAAATAGAACTTGTGTATAAAATTACGTAAACAAAAAAGTAACACAATGCAACAATTTTTACTTACATTTTATCCGGGTTTTATACTCATAGCAAACGATAATCTTAGTTTCATTGTAAATGCTTAAATAAAAAATCTAATAAAATAATAAATAAACGCTCTAATACCCCGTACTAAGTAATCAAACTTGTGTCGTTGTTAAAATTCCCATTTTAATTGTTTAAATTATTTTTTCAATCTCAAGTGATCCAAGCGGCCCGCTTATAAAAATTCAACTAAAGTGATCAACGATCAACGTGACAGAAAGGCGACAGTGGATCACCAATTTAGCAGGCATAAAATGTTTTGATACTTTCGTCATCAATTAAAGGAACTCAATAAAAAGTAACATGTTATTCTTCTGATTGTGGTTTCTGAACCCTTATTTCTTTGCGTAATGGTGCTGCGGTTCAAAGTTTTTTGTGTGCTCAGGTGCATCGATTGAATTGCTGCGTTTTATAGCCCATTTTGTGGATTTCTGACCGTAATGGGCTACTGATATGTTGATGATTAGTCTATAATTTGAATCTTTCATCTATAATAATAAAAGGTGACATAGGAAATTGCTTATATAATGTTTTGGTGTGTTATTAATAATTTGTTGCTTATTCGTTGGCTTAGTTGATTGAGCAGGGGTATCGGGCTCGATTCCTGGCGGGAACTATTTATCACATTGTTTACCCCCACCACTTTTTGTCACACAAAAAGGTTGCGGATCAGAATTTCAAAGCCCTCCTATAAAAAGTTTCGCTTCAAAAAGTACTACCACTTGTCTAAGGCTCCATTTACATGATACAAGAATCCGTGTTACATCGTTTAGTCACACCCTTTATTTTTCAATCAAAATATGTTTCACAAGCGGATATATTTTTTGTTTCCAGATTTTTATCCCTTTTTGCCTTTGAGATCTTTGATTAAGTGTGAAAGGGCTGTTGTTCTCGATTTAAAAAAACTGATGTTTGAAATTAAAAATATATGCTACGGTAAATGTTTACAATATTGATGTTAGAATATAAGCTGAGTATGTTACATTTTAAAAATATATACTCATCTATTTAATTTTTTAATTCACAATTAATTATTATTTGATTTAAAACAAGATAGGTAGACCGTTCAGCTAAACAAAATTGCAATGTAAGGTACACACACGTACACGTACAAACAGGTAGGCAACCAAAGTCACTGTTTCTAGACCTATTTTGTCCCGGGGTCTATCTCAAAAACGGCTTCACCTTGAACGCTGAAACTTACGTATAATATCCGTTATATCCAGTACTTGAACAACAAATAGAGAAATCAAACAATTATTATATAGAAAAAAAGTTATAAGCAATTAACCTCAAAAGTTTTCCTCTAAGGGGCAAAACATAGGCGCGAGATCTCAGTTCGGCCAACAACTATTTATACAAAAAAGCCGATGAGCCCATAAAATAATTGCTAACCAATTTATTTATAATTTATTTCTTTATCTCAAAAGATATTGAATTCAATAATTATAGTAAAATTGGAAGGAAGTTATTTATTCCGGTTTTTATTCCGTCCTTCAATGCGAGGATATATTACTGATTGTATTGTAATTTTTCTATTTTATATTTTACAGGATGTTTGAAAATATTATCTTAAATGAAAAATTGCTTATAGTAATTATACCTATATCACTCTGAAAATCAGACTTAAAAAATTAAAAACACCTTCTTCATCACTTAGGATACCAATCTGTATATATTTAGCCATAATGACTTATACTATAAATGTTTCTCATAATACAACTTAATAATAATTATAGATATTATAATAAAAAAAAATAAACACTACATATTTTTCAAACCACTTTTCACCCTTCTTTAACAATAACCTCATATCCCTCAATTATAATGAATATTGGATGCAGAGAAAATAAAAAAATAACGCAAATTATCGCGGATATTTTGATTTTTAAGGTAATAACTTCGATGGTATGATTATTAATCATGTTACTGTCTACAATGTACTTGTTTATAAAAATATCAGCCTTTTTACATATTGTAAACAAATGTAAAGGGGCCTGCATAACCAACTTTATAATACATTTTTTATTAAATGTATTTTTTTTCTTTTTGGATCACCCTGTATATTCCTTCTTAAAGGCTGCAAAATCATAGACAATAACATACAACACTGAAGTAAATAATAATTATAGCCATCGATGGTGAATGACAGAAATCCTCAAATGATTCTTGAATATGCTGATTTTTATCCTACTTCAAAAAAGGAGGTTCTCAATTCGACTGTATTTTAATTTTATGTGTATTATCTCAGATTTTTTTAATTTTTTTTCTTGAATTCACCAGAATATACAAAATTACATCATAAACGGTCCATTCGTATAATAGAGACAGTAAAAAAAGTGTTATTGGACACATACTTAGTTTACTACTCTACTTAGCAGTTAAGATCAAAATTAAATTACTTATTAGTCTTAAGGCTAGATCGTAATTTCAATGATGTACCAAACGTAATTGGTACGTCATTAATAGAAAAAAAGCCAGTCCAGCCGTATAGGACTTTTTTTATCATACGTACATAGAAATGTTTGCTCTTGCCGGGAATCGAACCCAGAACCCAAGACGCAGAGGGCAGAGACCTGTCCACTGCGCCAACTGGGTAGTCAAGTTCAGTCACATGCACACGGACGAAACACTTATATATATAAAGATATATTAGAAACTGTAAAAAGGAAATTGCCTCCTTTAATATCAGTTACGAATCACCCTGTATAGTCCAGTAGCCTCAATCAACCAAACGCTGAATCATCTCGATTCGTCGCGCCCTCTATCTATTGAAGTTTTTATCCCGACAGACAGACCAACTTTAATATTAGATGGTAAAGTAACATACTTTAGATCCAAAACAAGTTCACAACGTCAGATTTCATAGATTTATATTTTTTACCCGACTGCGCGACGCAAGGGAGTATAATGTATATGTTTTGTTTTTTTTTTACTACGGGCTAATTAAATAAAAAATAACGTAGTAACGAGTACAACCGGAACTAAATCAACATGAATAAGACTCACGATAGTTTTAATAATAATACGGGCCAATTGCCTATATTTCCTAAAACTAAACTAAAACTATGTACAGCAAAGAACTAAGTTACCTACAAGACATCGAGCTTATAGGTAACTCAAGTGCTCAAGCCCACTACTTTTTCTTTTGTGTACCATAATGTGATTGTTTAAATATTTAGCAATAAATGATTTTCTATTCTATTCTATTCTAATGTATTTATGAGCCTGTGTATATATGTATGAACGTTTTATGAAAAGCGTGGGCCGCATTTGATGATTCTTACGTCATTCGACATTTTTCAATATTGCGACTGTCACTAAAGCTATGACAGTAATCAAAATTTAATATGGCGACAGCCAGACGCCATATTGTGAAAAAAAAAATGTCGACGAATTTTTTTTTATGCTAGATAGGCAACCATTTGACCACTATCTCACTGATGGAAAGTGAGCATGCTTGCCTAGAAGATTCTGGGAACAAAGACGTAAGCAATTAGTTCCACTCCCTCGCTGTACGGATGATAAACGTAGAAGCAAAAAGTTCGCTGCGAGCGAACCGGAGGTATGTCAACCATATAAGGATGACGTTTGACAGTCTTGTTGTTAGATGATAAAAAGGGCAGGGGGAATTAAATTTCAAGTTGGCAAGCATCGATTTTACATAAATTTTCATTACTTTAAAAAAACGGTGTGGTAAAGGCCTTATGTAATCGACAACTGTCAGACCAAGTGTTTTTACCATCCTTGACCACATCGCCAATTAGCATCAGGTGATATATTGGTCTGATAGGCTAATCAGACATTTAAAAAATAATTTCATCATCATCATCATCTCAGCCGCAAGAAGTCCACTGCTGGATATAGGCCTCCCCAAAGATCTCCAAAAAGAGAGCTGTTAAAAAAACATTTGAAAAAAAATAAAAAAGTAAAAGAAAACACCAATCGCAGGATCACAAATCCAAAATACTAAAATAAAAAACAAAAATGTTAAAATTCACTTTCATTCAGAAAACCATAATAATCGAAATAAATCCATCGAAAGCGTCCGCCATCGATTACAAGAAACGGTCCATTATCCGTCATTATAAAAAAAAATGTAATAAAGCATCGAGTCAATGTTAAAAATCGATTTTTCAAAAAACACCGATCGATTTACGTCTGCGGTTTACTCCAAGTTTTTATTGCGTGTTTTTTATTAATTTTACAAGTGCTTCGGTGAATCAAAAGTTATTTCATTGTTTCGAAAGTATGCCGACTTCGGATTTAAATCATTTAGATGATAATTGTAGTTATCCGGTTATCATGACCGGATAAATAAAATTTTCTTTAATTAATCCAAGCATTTCTTTTTATTTTTTTTATTAAAATATTTTTTTTTTATCAAATTAAAAATTAAAACAAATTGTTTGTTGTGTTTGATAAAAATAGAATACTGTAACATCAAACAATTATATACTACTTAAAGACTTTATAATAATAAAACGCAAGCAAAAATTTAAAAAAAGCCGAATTCACCGCTTTATCTTCGGAACCTTGATCAGATTAAATATATTAAACACGCATTATTAACGATAACACAAAAACTACTGATCAGATCTTGATTTATATATTTAAATGGGACAAATGGGAAAGCAACAGACTTCACAAAAAAAAATCAAAATCGGTTCACGTGGAAAGAAGTTATGAGGTAACACACATAAAAAAATATACAGTCGAATTGAGTTCCTCCTCCTTTTTTGAAGTCGGTAGAAAAGGGAAATAAAACAAATAGCACATTTTGTAAACCGCTTGCCGAAGGAAAATTTTGTCTGCAAGCCAGCTTCTGATCAATCAAAACAGTTGATTTGACTTTAAATTCAAGAAAAAAAATTGATATTGAAAAATATGATTTTGCGTAGAAAACAATCATATTAATCATTGTCACCAAAGATAAATAAGTACACCAAATTTGAGACCAGTCGGACATCGGGAAGTGTGTCTAATTTAGCTCGCAAGATTTGATTACAGACCGACAATGTACTGAATAACGTAGAGCCTAGCTATAGATACTACATATATATACTTACTGTCTATATATTATTGTGTGATGCCAATAAACCAGAGTACTAGCCCAGCACTCATGTGTTTAACTCATCTCCCGATACACTTCTATATATAACTACGGGCCAATTGCCTATATTTCCTAAAACTAAACTAAAACTATGTACAGCAAAGAACTAAGTTACCTACAAGACATCGAGCTTATAGGTAACTCAAGTGCTCAAGCCCACTACCAGTGGGTAGCGTTCCCATCATATATATAGACATAGACATCAGGACAGGTGAAACTAGAAACATGTAAAATTTAAAAAAGCCACGTTTCTTTCTTATATTCCGAAAGTAATTCATGTCAGAATGTAATAAACATTCCAATAGTCTAGGGTGCGTACAATCGATCAAACGGTCAGTCTCGGATTAAATACAGGACAAGTGTCCCGAAAATGATCTATTATGGAGCCCCCTTTACCTCATCAACGGACTTTTGTACCGACCCCTGTTGTTTTAATACCTTCTTTTAGGGTTGATTTGGCAAGGGGTTGAGGTCATTGAGGACTGCTGGTGGTTTGACGTTGATTGGATCAAAATAACAAAATTTCTCCAACCTGACTTAGGTTGGAGAAATTTTGTTATTTTGATGGACACCAAACTAGAACTATTTTGTAATACTATAATATTTTAAGAATGACCGAATAATTCTTGGTTAGACTGAACTACACTACACTAAACTAGAGCCACATTAAGGAATGACCAAATAATTCTTGGTTAGACTGAACTAGACTACACTAAACTAGAGCCACATTAAGGAATGACCAAATAATTCTTGGTTAGACTAAACTAGACTACACTAAATTAGAGCCATATTAAGGAATGACCAAATAATTCTTGGTTAGACCGAACTAGACTACACTAAACTAGAGCCACATTAAGGAATGACCAAATAATTCTTGGTTAGACTAAACTAGACTACACTAAACTAGAGCCACATTAAGGAATGCTAAATAATTCTTGGTTAGACTAAACTAGACTACACTAAATTAGAGCCATATTAAGGAATGACCAAATAATTCTTGGTTAGACTGAACTAGACTACACTAAACTAGAGCCACATTAAGGAATGACCAAATAATTCTTGGTTAGACTAAACTAAACTACTAGACTGAACTAGACTACACTAAACTAGAGCCACATTAAGGAATGACCAAATAATTCTTGGTTAGACTGAACTAGACTACACTAAACTAGAGCCACATTAAGGAATGACCAAAAAATTCTTGGTTAGACTAAACTAGACTACACTAAACTAGAGCCACATTAAGGAATGACCAAATAATTCTTGGTTAGACTGAACTAGACTACACTAAACTAGAGCCACATTAAGGAATGACCAAATAATTCTTGGTTAGACTAAACTAAACTAGACTACTAGACTGAACTAGACTACACTAAACTAGAGCCACATTAAGGAATGACCAAATAATTCTTGGTTAGACTGAACTAGACTACACTAAACTAGAGCCACATTAAGGAATGACCAAAAAATTCTTGGTTAGACTAAACTAGACTACACTAAACTAGAGTCACATTAAGGAATGACCAAATAATTCTTGGTTAGACTAAACTAGACTACACTAAATTAGAGCCACATTAAGGAATGACCAAATAATTCTTGGTTAGACTAAACTAGACTACACTAAACTAGAGTCACATTAAGGAATGACCAAATAATTCTTGGTTAGACTAAACTAGACTACACTAAATTAGAGCCACATTAAGGAATGACCGAATAATTCTTGATTAGACTGAACTAGACTACACTAAACTAGAGCCACATTAAGGAATGACCGAATAATTCTTGATTAGACTGAACTAGACTACACTAAACTAGAGCCACATTAAGGAATGACCAAATAATTCTTGGTTAGACCTTTATTTCTACCACTTTATTAGGGCATGACCGGACTGCGACTAGAGCATGAATCTCTTGACTTTGACTAGGTCTGGTTTTATGAAACACTCAACTAGAAAAATAAGTATTACTTGACCATATAAACATAAACGCTTCCACACTCACAACCCTACACTAAGTTCAATGACTTGTGGGTGTCGGAAACATTCACATCACACACACAGTCACGAATCACAAATTTTCATTGCGAAGAAAATTAACAAGCAGACGGCCCACGAAATCTTTTAAACAAAAATTTTTTATTCAAAATCGGTTCACGTGGAATGGAGTCAGGAGGTAACACACATAAAAATAAAATGCATTTGACTTGAATACCTCCTCCTTTTTGTGAAGTCGGTAGAAAACACGACAACTTGCATCGAGCTGTACAAAATATGTAGTCACAAGACTTGGGTCTCGGCAGGGGCGCAATCAGGCGTCCCTCCGTCGATTATTGTAAATAACTATTATTTCGCTCGTTCAATTGGCTACGAATGCAGACTGCCTGATGTCGCTTTGTATTGCTAATTTCGGCAAATGCTAGTTTTGTTACAATTTCGTGTAATTTTTACCGACTTCCCAAAAAGGAGGAGGTACACAAGTCGAGTGTATTTTTTTTAATGTGTGTTACCTCATAATTAACGTGAATTTTTTTTTAGTTTGAAAGATGTTGCTTTTCATTTAAATTTGTTCAAGATCTGATCTGTAGTTTTTGAAATATCGTCAATGATGCTTGTTTAGTACATCTAATCTGATCAAAGTTCCGAAGATAAAGCGGTGAAGTCGGTTTTTTTAATCTTTGCTTGCGTTTAAGAGATAGCGGTCAAATGCTTGCCTATCTAGTATAAAAAAAAGCCTATAGATATACATTTCTAATATAAATATGCTGTATGACCAAGCGATAAATCGAAACATTAGTCCGAAACCACATCACATGGGGTACCAAATCTCCAAATCACCATATTCATCAGAAAGCTATATTCGGCAAATCCTCCCATAGAAACAATTTTCCAGCATCACTAACATTTTGTCAGGCAATTTGATAACTCTGGCCGACTATTATTCAAAGTCATATCGACACGACTAGATTGGTCATTTTTTGTCCGTGGAGGGAGCCACTGGGGTGCGTTGATAGTATCTATTGCGTTTGCTTGGAGAAATATTGTTTGGGTTATCATGGCTTTGGATGATGGGATATGTTTGTTTTGTTATGGGTGAAATGGAAACACAATGTCACATTTTTTTGAAGTGAAAAATTCTTTAGGATCTTTGAGCATTTTTAGGTGAACAAAAATCATGGAACTCGCGTCATCGTCACCGAACGCTTTCCATAAGCTATACAGTATACTGTGTATATATGTGTACTTTTTGGTAAGTACTTTTAGGTAGTATACATATAGCTCATGGGAAGCGTGTGATGACGATGACGCGAGTTTCTCGCTTTTTGTTTATCCAAAAAGTACACACATGTATATATATAGATTATATATTATAAAGTTTTCACTTCTATCGGCAGTCCCCAGTGCAATTACCTAAGGTATTTTTTTAAATAAATCCACATCTCCTAATTCTCATTAATAACTTCTACAGCCAATGTATTTACGTTGTATTAAGTAACATACTATAAAAGACAGTCATCGCTTCGTAACTAAGTGTATACATGTATGCGTATGTTTATATGTGTTTAAAATAAAAAAAACACAAATAATTACACGGGCACTCGAACACTAATTCACAGAGCAGTTCACACCTAATTATCACGCTTCAATAATAAATCTGTCTCACTCGCACACGCGATTGTGTTATAAACTTCACGCCTGAACTATGAAGCGTAATTATTTAGCACCAGCTCATCATCAACAAACACTGCAACATTCAATCAGCATTCATTCGTATTCAGTACACATTTCCAAGGAAAATTGGATATGACGTGATTATTAAAGTCCGCCTAAAGAGTGGCAATTTGGCCAGCGCGCAAATCGTTCGCCCCACTGGGCCCAAGGGGCGCAATCGCCTTTATTTATTTTTGTCCGAAATTTCGGTGCATTGTTACCACTGCGCTGTGTGCTTACCTACGGGCAGTCGGTGAGAGGAGTCTTAAATAATAATAAAAACACTTGTGTGTGTCCTTTTGTGCGCACGCAAGAATTTTTCTTTAGCGTAACAAAAACTAAAAACTTATATCCCATGTGCAACTCTTTGTTTGTAAAAAATGACATTAAATGACTATCTTGAATATAGTTATCAGTTCCCACGAAAATTTGAGATGTAATTACCAACCAACTTCATGTTGCTTTTAGATGTCGGACATCGTAAAAATTCACACTCGTAATTTTTCCCAAACGCGCAAAAGAAGTATGTATAACCAGTAGGTTTGTTTTCTATCACGAATGAGTATAACTTTAATAATGTCAAAAGATTACACGTAAAAAACAATTATATGTATTACTTCAAAAATGTGCACCTTTTATAACTGAATTTCAAAAGAGTTATTCAAATATTTTTACAGTAATTTTTTATAGTATTTAAAGTTCCTAGAACTCATATAATATCACGCATATATTATTATGACATTCATAAGTATTAATTAAAAATAAATAATAATATTTCAAGCTATCAATATTTATTTTGTGACTTACCAATACAGTCATTGAATAACAGGAACACCGTAATTTTCTGTCAGAAAACAAATACTGTCAAATAGGAGTATGCTTATAGGTTATAAGTAGTAACATAAACTTTTAACTAACTATAGACTCGAAGCTTTTTTGAAAGTTCAAAAATGGCGTTGCTGATTGGGTTTCTATTACAAAACGTGTGATTCTTCGAGTGCTAATGTGTAATAATGGTAGATTATTAACGGTTAATAGTTTGTAAACGTGCACGATTGTAAGCAAATCATATAAAGTTGTAAAACGTTATTTTCGCTTTTTCATTACTCTAAGGAGTTCTAGTAATTAAAGTTTCTACCACTTTATTAGAGCATGACTTGACAATGACTAGACTTTGACTCCTATACTTAAATTTGACTGACTTGCGACTAGGACTCCTCTTTTACAAAATATGTTATACCTTCGAAATATTTTATTAAGTGACACCAGCCAAATGGTCAAAAAGCGAAGCCAAAATGAAAAAAAATACTATAGACTCCAATATACAGTTTCTATGACCAATAGAAACGAATTTCAACAAATTTCCACAGTATTTCCAATAATAAAAAAGGGTTAAATTGCAGCAATCACCTTTGACTCCACGCGTCGACTTCCCAAGTAGCAACGCTGAACTATTCTTAAAAATACTTGTCACCTCTACTAATAGCATTCAAACTCTACTTTAAATTATTTTGAAAAAAGACCTTATTGCTTCGACATAGGGTGGTCGATAGTACATAGATGTCGTGAGTAAAGTCGCCGAGTCATATTAACCTCATCTCGAGGGTAGCCCGTCTCAGGAGAATGTACCCTCGTGATTAGTTCTATGCGAGGATTTAAGAGTTTTGGTACTTGGAGATTATACTTTTGGGTGTTTCACCTTTCACACATTTCAAATATCGTTTTTTTTTTTATTGACGTACCAGTTACGGTTGTTATACCATTGGAATTACGATATGGCCTTAAGACTAATGAGTAATTTAATTTTGATATGCTAAGTTGCATACTATACTAAGAATGTGTCCAATAACACTTTTCCGTCTTTACTGTCTCTATTATCAGGAAGACTGATAATAGAGACAGTAAAGATGTTCTTTAACAGCACTCACTATATTACATTGTCACATCACTACACTAAGTCAAAAGGTTTAGTTCTCTTAAGCCACACACATAAACCATGCCACATTCCGTTCGTTACTAAAAATTTGCTTCTTATTTCGTGAAGGTAAAAAAATTGATATGTATTGACATTGTTAAAAGATTGTGTTACCTAAAAAGATAAAAAAACGTTATAAGGAAGCGTATTTAAGTAAAATGTCAAAACAGTTGGACTTATCCCTGAAAGCGCCAGCCTCTCTTCCAGGCCAGTGTTAATAATTAATTATTATGTTATGTTAAATATTAATTATTTGGCTACGGCTCGCTCTATAAAATCACTTGCTCCTTTGGATTTCCCGTAATGACAGCTAAAAAAAAGCTTTAGTTGTCACTGCTGTTAAAAAAACTGACACTGCTTTGTCAGTTTTTTAACAGTATTTATACACGGCATTTATTGGCAACTATTGGGATAGATACCTTCTAAATAAGTGAATACTCAAATACACTCACTGAAGCAGCTGTGACTATCAAAGTATCAACTCTAGTTGGGTGACATACAGTTGACACCTTTGACATTATAGTCCATACATCGTGACCTCTGCTTGGACACGCCATTTCTTCACCAGCGTGTCATTTACCTATTGCTCATTTTCATGGAAGATTGCGTGAATAAAGAATGTTCTTACAAAGGTGATATTATCACCCTATATCTACAGAAAATATAATATTGTTAATTTGTTTCTTATCCTCTTTCCGGCTTGTTACAAATCAATTATTGATAAATTTTCCCTTGAGTCACACTGACAGATTGTAATTTTGTTCGGAGAGTGTGGCAAAACATATTTGAACTGCTCGCTGGCTTAGTTTGCTGCGAGTCTGCCTTTTAAGCAGCGGGTATCGAGTTCGATTATTTTAAACGATTTTTTTTTAGCCTACTTAAAAAAAAGGAGATTTTTTTATGTGTGTTTTATATATAGAAGTATCTGTGATAGATAGATGTGTAGCTTTTTTCTAGGAAGGTAAACCAGTTTTAATTATATTTATTTAAAAGCTGGTGCTTTCCATGTGTTCTCATTTAAATTTGACCATCTAAGATCTGAGCAGTAGTTTTTAACCGAATTAAAAAAAAAAAAGTTCTCAATTTTACTGCACTTATGTTTTTTTTTAGTTGCTCTCAAATTACTATTTAATTTTATTAAGTCTGATCAAGAGTTCCGAAGATAAAGCGATAAAGTAGTGTTTCTAAGCTTTGCTTAGGTTTCAATTATTGTGCTAAGCAACTCCAAAATTCTTAGGCATCTAACTTAGGTTAGTGAAAATGGCCTAAGTTAGTTGAAATGGCTGTAAGACTCCAAAAATTTTTTCTTACGGAGGAGACCAAACTCAAAGGCCTCTTCTATCTGCATAAGTAGCCTAAACTTTTCACTTCTCAAAGAGTTGATTTTCAAAGACATTCGCACCCTACATCAGGGTCGGCTAGTTTTCTTTAAAAGCGGACACTCGAGCCCTTGAGTTAGTCAACCGTCTACTCCCGGGGGTCTGTTAGACCCCACGGTCACTGCATTCAAATAAATTGACGCTCAGTTACATGCTTTTGTGTGAAAATACGGTTTAAGTAGGCATGAGTTAGAGTGGAAAGTTTTAGTGATACTCCTTGTTACATTTATTTATTAACTAGGAGTAGTTACGCGTTTAATTTTAATAATGTTCTCTACTTTCTTATTTAAATTCATATTTATCTGTCTTATAATAATAACTGACCAACAATACAATCGATTCATCATTAATTGTTGATTATATGGTGACTCTTATGTTTAATTTTTAAATTTTTAATAATTTTTATAACGCTACGTCCCACGTCTTTGCCCGCTTCAATACAATAGTAAAATATAAGTATAAGCTATGTACATTTCAAATTTCATCAAAACTCGATCATCCGTTGCAACGTGAAGTGGGAACAAAAACACACATAGACGAACAAAGTTTCAGATTTATAACATTATAGTGTAATGTCATATAATCAGTTTTTATGCAAGCAAGTTTCAAAATACCTACTTTATAATAAGCTAGGTACTAGTATGAGAAAACTGTCAAAAAAGCACCTTGTCTATTAAATAGTAGGTCTTACTCATATTATAATAAAAAAATGTTTTACTAGCATAGTTTTTATCACTATCTCTATCTAGCTTATTGTAAAAACTCATTGTTCCTAGAAAATAAACCATTAAAATTTTTCCCCATGGAAAAAGTGTGTTTCTGGTTTTGATTGTGTGTAATGCGAATGCTTCCGGCACCCATGACACAAGTCATCAAACTTAGTGTGGGGCTATGAGTGTGAAAGCGTGTAACTATATGTTATGGGTTTTATCAGTATCTCAACAAATAGTAAGAATAACATTTATAAAATCGTGTGTATGTACTTACTTAAGCATTTCACATAAAAATAGAAAAATATCTTAATAAAGTATGCCCATCATAATTAAGTATGGCCATTTTTACCCCTAAGGTATGAAATATCACACCAACACCTACATATCTAATATTACTAAATTAGTCCGACTAAACGCCATAACGACTAACGATAAATACGAGGGGTGACTCAGTTGTAATATTTGACGAAGGAAATGAAAATGTCATCGTCATATTAAGCCAAGGATTATTGATATGTATGATCTTTAGCTTTAATATCGTTATGATCTTTAGCTTTATGAGATTGATAGCAGATCAAATTATACAGTAGATTCTGAATGGATTTATATTGATTGATAAAATGCATTGCTAGTAAAGTTTTTTTTTATAATAATATACAATAATATACTAAACAAGCGTTTTACCACAATCACACCTAATGGAAAGCGACGGTGTGGTTGAAGATGGAGCACGCTTGCTCAGTGAATACCTATTCACTCTCTTCTTGAACAACCCCATATTATACTTTTCGGGAAACACAGTTGACGGCAGGGCGTTCCATTCTTTAGCAGTTTTAATAATGAAAGTGGAAGCAAAACGCTTTGTGCTAATATTAGAAGTTATACGAAAAAATGCCTCATTGTTGAAATAATTAAATGTATGTCAATATTTGATTTGAATTACTGTAAATATTTGAAAATGTTTGCATTTAGTTTTAGTTTTTCACTATATGACACGTGTACTAAACGGTGTTATATTTCATCGTATTGTCACTTTCCATCAGGTGATATAGTGGTCAAATACTTTCCAATCCAGAAAAAAAATATTAATATTACTAAAAATGTTTATTATATCTCGTAAAGTATCTATGACATAATTACAAGTTTGTTCCATAAAAACAATTAATACTTATTGGATGCATTGGAATATTGATTTCAGTTTATAATTTTATTGGTTTTATTTGTAATATTTTTTAATTTCATAATACTTATTTTGGTATTAAATATAATATAAGAATAAAGCAAGACGTCTTCCCCTGCCCTAATATTATTGTAATCAATAGGATCTCTAATGAATACAATTATATCACCACATCTTGACTGTAAGAGATTAAAATATAGCAATATATATATATATTTTTTTTTAATATAAAATTACTTGTAATAAACACATATTGCAATACACACATATATTAAACATTTTTTTTTTTAAATCTGTATTTAAATATTTGGCATTGATTTTTACTTCAAAATTTCGTTCGACCCGTTCACGATATTATTATTATAAGTAACTGGCTAAAGTATTATTATAAACTAACAGTCTTGCAATCTTGCTCAGCCTTGAGTCCTTTTGCTTGGAGTACAATAATTCATATAATATAATAACCCATAAAACCCATAATATGGCTATAGAAAACTCAAGTGAGCACTCAACGGTGACATAACCACTTCATGTTGACAATGTAATGTGTCATATTTAGTACAGAACCACAGGGGGTGTGATATTTCTCAACGATGACTGAAGATAAGTTTAGTTAGGGTTAAGATTAATATTATTTCTCACACTGCTTTACGAGTTTATAAAATGAGTGAAGAGAAGTAACGTAATTAAAAATAACAGATATTAAAAATTCATAATTTTAGTTTGTATTTTTTTTTATTTAGGCTTAAATTTTGGTACAATAAACATGTTTTAATGTAAGTGTGAGTGATTTTATTTTAGCATGTTTTGTCTAATATGATTTGCAATTATTAATATTTGACTAATCATTCTGAATTTCTAATTTCTATTTCTTTCTGTAACTGCTAACATTTAAAAAAAATATATTTTGTCTTGAACCATGTACGAGTCTATTCTTTTATAAAAAAAAATATTGATATATTATTATCATGTCACTCTTTTACGTAGACTTAACAATATATTTAATTTTAAAAAAAGATAAACCGATTATACCGTCAATATTTTGGAACCCTATATTTCAATTATACCAACTAGATAGATTTACTAGATACGCTTTCAAACAAAATTAATCATTAACATAGAATACATAAGATTTAAAAAAAGAACAAAAATGCAGATTGTTTTCAATTCATAAACACTGCTATTTCGTAATTTTTTTATTTAACACCTCATTTCTATGTTAACGATTATTTTTTCTCTAGAAAGTTGGTTAAAAATATGTTTTTATAAATTGTAATTGATTTTTATGTAAATTTCATAATAATGAAAAAAAAAACTGAAACTGAAGTGTTACGCTACCAAATAGTTTGCTAGATAATACCAAATTGCTTGCGGCGGCGCCACACAAGAAATATCAATAAAAATAGTTCGGAATCAAACAACCCAGAACAACAGCAAATTTACACCTAATGCCGAATGAATACAAAACGGAAGTTCTTTTATACCAGACCATTATCTGTTATGCCCGTTATCCGCAACCGCAGTACAATCAATGTTTAGACTGAAGCCCATTCAAGGAGAAAATGTTCCGAAGTTCCCATGGTCTAAAGTGCCGGAGATTATCGCGCGCGCTTTGTGATGCGACGCGGATTCCGAAGGGTTGAGGTGTCGACCTTTTAACATTTTGATGCTGTTTTTTGGGGTAAGGTGGTAATAATTTTCGGAGGTTAATCTGCATTGTTTGGGGGTTGAATGGATCGATTGATTGTTGTTAACCTAATAGAGAGTGACAGCTGATGAGATACCCACTGGACGCATTTGGTTCAAACGGATGGCGTGCGAGGGGACAGGCACCGGTGCACGGGAAACGACTACACCCGCGTCCTTCCACGTAATCTGTTCGAGCCAAATGCGTTCATTGTATAACAGCTGACACGTTCAAAAAATGTCGATCAACAATTTACACTTTTTGAAAATACAACTTGCTCATAAATTACTCATAACTTTTTTCTTAATAATGATTGTTTATGTAGTTTAATTAGAAAAAATAACAGATAATAATACATATTCAAGTTTCACCTTCAGATATTATATGTAACCATTTTTGAAATGGACTCATGGACAAAATAGGTCTTAAATCAGTGACTTTGATGTCTTATCAAAGTATTATTTTCCAACATAGATAATAAAGCGGTTTCGTACACAACAATTTTATTCAACGATAGGTACCCTACACGAACAAAAACAAAATTTTGCGCCCCACTTACTATGTATGGGTGGTCCATTCATATTTCAATTTATCTTATTTTTATTGCCATTTTTTGCTTTAGGCCACAGCCTTACATATTCTCTAAGAATTTGAAGTAATTCGCATGAATGGTTTACACACTAAATTCCCTCTGACGGACAGACGGACAAAGCACTGAACCACTCAAGTCATCTTAGAGACTTCGCTTAGCTCGGTCAATTATCACATTGAGTTAATGTATTACTGAACAGATCAGATATAGGCTTGTTTATACAGACTTAGCATCTCTCTTCATTTATCCTGATTAAACCAATCAATACCTTCCTTCCATCATATCTTCCCGGTTTCCCCGGGGAGAGCTAATTTTCGTCCCGGTCGCAACTCAATTTACCCCGGACCCATTAACGGTAAGTACCTAAGTATACCGTTGCGTACAAGACGCATTTTTATCACCAGAAGGTTCGATCGAATTTCCACTATTTCAATTTGCAAGAAAATTTTCTTTTCTCTTACAAGAAAACGGAATTTTAGACTCTATTTAAAGCTAGACAAAGCTTCGTTTGCTCGAAGCTAATTCGGTTGATATATCCTTTTGGTTTCGAATGGAACCAATCATCACTGACCACCGATGTATGGAACGGTTTATCCGATTCGTACCGTAACTACCCTCTTTTTGGGTTGGTTTTTGCACATCAAAGGTTGTTTTAGAGGGTCAAGATGTTAGTGCAGCATTGCGGGTTCGATTCCCAGGTGTGCAGGGTGTCGGGACACGTACGGAGACACTTACAGACGGACTCTGAAGGGAGTCCGTCATAAAAATTGGACAGGACAAAAAGCTTTGGAGTGGTGAGTCTTGTATTTCAAGAATTTATTTCGACTGTTTCGATTTCGAATAAGGATTTTGTGCTGGACTATTTTGTATTCTGTCGATACACTACCACAATAAGATCTTTGGGCGGATCTATAGTCTTTACATCCCCATGTTAAGTTTGGATTCAAGACGTTGTTAAGAATTTAGTCATTTGTTTTAATGTAGGTATATAAATACATAAAATAATGTTTTATAATAAACAATGTAAGTTAATTCATAAATAAATCATATAATTATTCATAAAAATAATTAATTATTGAATTATTTATTTGTGAATTATCATTAATTACAAGCAAAATCAATCATTTATATCTCTTACGATCTGACTGGAAAATGGCTACGCCAATTTTCACCAATCGGCTAATTAAACAACATTCTCAATCAGATAACTATTTAATTTAAAAATAAAACGTATAGACGGTCAAACCTTTTTAGTGATCATGGAAACATTCGCTTTGCACACACACAACCTCTCTACTTAAACGCATATATATAAAGATAGATTTATTAATATCTTATTGTTAAAATATATATATAAATACTTTACTTTACTTATACTATACTTTCTTCCATTCGCCGTGGGTAAAAATTTGATAATTTTTTTTTTATAAATTGCGTGTTAATTATGTAGTGTATAAATCGGCTTACACTATGATCAGATTATAATCTATCTGAAAAAATAATATATTTTGTGTTTTTATAGTTTTAATATTTTTCTTAATCTTAAACTTATCGCAAAAGTATTTGCAGTATATTACAGAATGGTCAAGATTAAACACCGTAATAGCCAGGGGCAAACGCCCCCACTTTAAAGTCACTTTAAGCAATGTTCGCCCCTCCCTCAAGTGACCGCGTGACCCTTTGTATTAAATCAAGTTAGTACAGCCGAGCAGAAAAGTCTACCATACCTATTTTTAAATTTAAAATGTACCGTGTTTTAGGGATTTTCGGATTAAAGCTATATTTTCATAGAAAGAAAGAAGAAAAGAAAAGAAAATAATTTATTTGGGACTAGATAAAAGAACAATAAAATTACCATTAAAAAATATACATCTAAATAAAAGTCACAAATCATAATAGAATACTAAGTGATTTTATATATTATTATTAAATACTTAGTTGTTCCACGTGACTTCAACCACGTTGATCAGGATAAAAAGTAGCCTATGTGTTATTCCCGGGTATAAGCTATGCACATTCCAAATCCGATCAGTCGTTGAAGCGTGAAGAGCGCATTACATTTATTTCATTGTACTAACTGAATAGCTAGAGGCCGATTGCCAATATTTTCTAAAATTAAGCCAAATTATTATATATTTACTGAAAAAGTGCTCAAGCCTTTTAGCATCAGCAGCGTGCAGCGTGCCAATCATGCAAGCGGCAAATTCTTCTCTGAATTTAAATGGTTATACGTTAAGTTAAATTAGTATGTGTCGACCATATCGTCGCTTACGATCAGGTGAGACAGTGGTTAAACTGGATAAAAAAAAATACCAACATTGTGAATAAAAAGTACCTACCAACTGTAGTTTGAAGGAATAGGAACAGATATTTCTATTTGTAATTGTTAAACCACCATTGTATCTTGGTACAGGATATCTGGAGACGAGCATGAAATAATGGTAACACACATGAAAAAAATTCAGTCGAATTGAGAACCTCACCTTTTTTTATTGGCCCTACCAACGTGACTAAAAAAATTCGTGTCTTTTGATTTTCTCATTAAACATAAAAAAATCGAACACTTTTATAGCTCACTGTACCCTATCACGGTTGTTTTATATTTTAACAATTTAGTTTCTTATCGAAACAAATCTTATTTAGAAAGGGTTGTTTCGGACTTTCTTTATATTTTTAAATGTTATTGGTCCCTGGGCAGTAGTTAAATTCGGATACGCCTTTAAGAGCCCGATTAGGGATTTATAGACCGACCATAAAATGTTTTGTATTCAATGCAAAGGATAGCAAATTTAAAAAAATACACTTTGAGAAAGTGTGATAGAGAACAAATTTTAATCTTGTTGGTTCTTGGTAGATGCTAAACATTAAATCTTGTTGGTTCTTGGTAGATGCTAAACATTACATCTTGTTGGTTCTTGGTAGATGCTAAACATTAAATCTTGTTGGTTCTTGGTAGATGCTAAACATTAAATCTTGTGGTTCTTGGTAGATGCTAAACATTAAATCTTGTTGGTTCTTGGTAGATGCTAAACATTAAATCTTGTATACTAGGTGAAATCCTACTAATACCATAAATGCAAAAGTTTGTGTTTATTACCTTGTATCTCTGTAACTGCTTAACCGATTTTAATGAAATTTGGAATATAAGTAGCTTATACTCTGGATTACGACATAGGCTACTTTAATCACCATCATCAGCGGGCGAAGCCGCGGGGCTCAACTAGTTAATAATATGATTGTATCTACATATTTAGATTTTTTGAGATTACCTAAGTGTTATAATTTCTTTAATTGTATGCAGTTTTATTTCGACTTGTAATATGACTTGCCCAGTATAACAACTCTATTATTAGGCTAATAGCCTATTAGCCTTATAACAGAGTTGTTATACTGGGCAAATCATTCTAATGCTTATTCGTGTAGCAAATGGTTAAGTTAAAACAAACATCTGTTTTCTTTCTCAGCCAACTCACTCACAGCCCCACACTATGTCTCCAACGAAAACACAAAATTTGTGTTTCTGGATTTGATTGTGTGTGAGATGTGAATGTTTCCGGCACCTACGAAACAAATCATCAAGCTTAGTGTAGGGCTGTGAGTGTGAAAGTTTAAAAATAGTTCGCATGCATTACTATTACTCTATACGTTTATCATCCGTACAGCGGAGTGGAACTCATTGCCTGCGTCTTTGTTCCCTGAACGGTACAATCTGGGTGTCTTCAAGTCTAGAGCGAATAGTACCTTCAGGACAAGTATGTTCCATCTTCGGCCGCATCATCACTTTCAATCAGTTAAGATTGTGGTCAAATGCTTGCATATCGGGCATTAAAAAAACTGAGTATTTGTTATTCAAAGTTCCGATTGTAACTGCAATGTTTTAATATCAACCGTGACGGTTACCATCAGGCGAACAACTTGCTTGACATGAAAAAGGAAGAATTTTCTTTGATTAGCAATTACTAATACTAATCACAGCACCCATTACAGTATAATGAGCACAACATTAAGGGCGTTGCACATCACAACTTTACGGCCAGGGGTGTTCAACCCGCTGAGTAAGCGTTCCCGGGATGTCCCACTTTACGACCGAACGCGATTACACCCTGTCCCGGGAGTGTGGAACTTTATTGTCACCTGAGTAAGGCCATTTCAAAATTGGGACTTTATGGTTTGCTTAAGGACGTAAAGGAAGATGGCTTTTCGGCCTGAGGTGTGAAGGTTTTGATGATGAATTGTTCTGCAGCTTGTCTTTGTTTTTGTGATTATATCTATAAACTCAAGATTATTCTCGCTAGGTCTAACAACTAGCCATCGAACAACAAAACAAACTATCAAACGTCATCCATTAGTTGACATACCTCTAGTTCGTTCGAAGCGTTTCGCTTCTACGTTTATCATCCGTACGGCGAAGGAATGGAAGTCATTGCCTACGTCTTGTAGTCTACAGTGATAAGGTACCTTATATAGGCAAGCATGTTTCATCTTCGTCCGCATCGTCTCTTTCCATCGGGTGAGGTAGTTTTTAAATGCTTGCCTATACAGGATAAAAAACTAGCTAAGCCCAACGGCGTATAGTAACCAAAAATTAATAAAAATATAATTTAGGACGAGGTTTTATGGCAGGCCGCATGCCGTCATCTCTGCTTGAGCACATCTTCGTGATTCAACCATATGGTTATCAGAAGAGGTACACCAACAAATGATGTACAGGCAAATGATGTCAGTTTGGGTGGTTATATAGGTGTAATACCACCCTCATACCTTTTATAATGGCTCTCCAGTATATTATAGATATTATGTATATACACTTATTATAGTCAATATCTTTATAATGTCCTTAGCTTACGTGAGCCGTAGGAAGGATAACTTCTCCAGATGACTTATTAAGTATTAAAATCTCAGTTCTACAAAACATTTAATAGTTACGCCTTACTATTATCCCCCGTATTTTCATTAGGTTAAATGTAATGTTTACCTCTTATTATTATTATTATTTTTTTTATTATATTTTTTTACTATTTATTATAATTATGTTTTCTATTGTATGTATATATGTATTTTCGTTAGTATGAATATATTATATTGTACCGTATATTATTGAAATAATTTTGATTTACCTTTTATATTGTTAATAAAATTTTGTACTACCCGCAAGGTTTAACTGAAAACCAGCGTCGAGTTCTAACTCGACATAAGTGCCGAGTTAAACCTTTTTGGCATAATAAATTATTGTTTATATTTTTGTTTTTAATATTAAGTTACTTTTTTCAAATAAATGTATTTTCTTTCTTTCTTTCTTTCTTTCTTTAGACTTTTATAAATAATAAAACAAAAAACTTAAAAATCCACAGGTAGGTTCATAACAAATAAATCTTACTGGGCTATCAAGACTTAGTGCAAGGGACTTGTAATTATATGACTTGTAGAAAAACGTTATAAAATAATATCAAAAGTAATAATTTCATTAATTACAATTCTAGAGAAAGCGTTCCATTTAAGATTTCACTCGTTATTCTAACAAAAGCCTAAAAAAGGAGGAATTAAAGCTTCGAAATAGCTTGAATTTTGTTTCTGACCGTACATTTAAAACGGAACTAACTCCATCTTCAAAACAACTTCATTACCAAAATGCAAACGACTATACACACCTATAGCTACCTACCGCTCATTAGCGATCCATCGGTGGGCGGAGGGAGTGGCCTGCAGTGCACACCTACCCGATAAACTGAGGATAACACACTTTCTGGATATATTTTGTATATTTCGTGATTCACTGACGAAAGGTTGACGATACATGTCATTGCTACCAGCAAACTACTACAGCTAAGTTTTGGCGCGAAATGAAAATATGATTTTGAATTATTTTCCAAAGGTTGAGACTCTTCGAGTGTCAATATGTAATAAATAGTTTTTGAACGTGCATAGGCAAATCATACAAAGATGAAAACGTAATTTTCGTTTTCATTCCAAAACTACAATAGAAGGTTTATTAAAGTTTCTACCACTTTACTTGGGCATGACTTGACTATGACTGGTCCCTGACTTAGTCACTTGACTTCGACTGTGACTGGTGACTATGAAATACCTAACTTGTAAAATGTTTATTACTTGACACTGGCTAAATGCATGTAGATTGCGGAGCCAAAACTAAAAAAAACTACTATATCTCAGATTTAGGTAGGATAATTATCCTATTTAGGATAGGATAGGAGCGCTACTATAGACAAATTAAGTACTAAAGTAGTCTAACAAAGATAATGCAAATAATTAATATCAAATGTGTCTTTCTACTACTTACTACTTTAAACATACCTAATTTTATAAATCCGGAAATTTGTGTGTGTGTGAGAACGTTTGTTACCACGTATCTCCGTAACGAATAAACCGATTATGGTGAAATGTTGAATGTAAATAGTTTAGGTTACGAAATAACACATAGGCTACTTTTTAACTTAAGTGCTTAAGGCGGGTGAAGTTGCGGGTCAAGGCTAGTAATTAATATTTTGAATCTATAGGTTTAATATATCACTAGAATGTAAAACTTATGTAGTCCAATAAAATATAAAAACTTCTGAATTGAGTTGAATTCGTAATGCAAATACAGAAAGGACGTATTTGGTTTTGCTAAAACGCAAAAAATCCGTTAAGAAAAATCATTAGATACAATTTGAACATATGAAGAAGTTATTGCAAAACTGTACTAGCAGAAATACTACGCACCACTATTAGTTCCATGCGCTAAAAAGTGAAGATGACATGTTAAGTCGATTGAAGTATGAATCCGATTTTAACGTGAAATCTACAAAATGTTCTTTTTTTGAAGCTGATTAAAGTAACTTATTCTACTTGATCATGAACTTATTATCATGTACATTTATTATGTATTTTTTCTTTGAAAGATATTTAAAACTCATGCAGCGAAATAAAATATTACCTACACCTAAAACTATCTATATCGTACAATCATGAAGGATTTCTTTTTTCAAATTACTTATTGACAACATTAGTAAATACGTTTTACTAAGTTGTTTGAACTTAACATCACCTCTCTTAGTATTTCTGCGTTTCTCTCCCAAAAACTTAGTGACTCAGGGAAACCAAAAACAAAAAATAAGCACTCACAATCTAACTGCACCTTCCTTCCACAGCATCCTCGAGCTTCGGAAAGAGAAGAGTCGAGACGCGGCTCGCTCCAGAAGAGGCAAAGAAAACTACGAGTTCTACGAACTGGCCAAGATGCTGCCTCTCCCCGCCGCCATCACCAGCCAGCTGGACAAGGCGTCCATCATTAGGCTCACCATCAGCTACCTGAAGCTTCGGGACTTCTCTGGGCACGGGGACCCGCCGTGGAGTCGGGATCCGCCGCCGTCTAGCAAGGCTTTGAAAGGTCAGTCTTTTCTTAGACAAAGTAAAAATAATTAGAGATTTGGAGTCTATTGTCATACTATTAAGGTACTTCATTGTAATTTGTCCCAGTATACAGACATTATCTCTATGGTAAGACAAAATCAGGGTTCTAACCACAGATCATATATGGGATCCACCGTGCACTCGGGATCCGCCGCCGTCTAGCTAGGCTTTGAAAGGTCAGTCATTTCTTATAGACAAAGTAAAAAAGTGGAGATTTGGACTCTAATGTCAATACAATCAAGGTGCTTAATTGCCATTTGTCATATACCAGTGCATATTAGTAATTATCTGTAGTGTAAGACAAAATCAGGTTTCTTCCCACGGAGCATCTGGGATCCGCCGTGCAGTCAGGATCGACGTCGCGCCTAAGCAAGGCTTTGAAAAGTCGGTTTGGGCTTTATCTTGAGGATTCGCCAAACTGGACGGTTTTGGTTCCAACAGATAAACATGCGATGACAGCACGGGGAGGTCAAATCAATCTTCAAGTAACCACTTTAAGCTGCTATAAACATTTAAAATACTGTCATAATTACCACAAACTATCGCACCTACTTACACTTATATCAATGCCAATACTCATCTACAGCAACCCGTCTAGTACCTCCTCTTCCCAACCCTGTCGCCTCAATAATGTTATACCAAACTTAACAAGCCCCAGAACTATGCAAAATGAACTGTCGGTTTAAAATAACGAAGGAGGGTGGCAAATCAGATTTGCCTTCGTCAAGTCATTGTGTACGTAATGCGGTTACCGCGCCCTCTGACGCAAAACAGACTGAGAGGAATAGGACTAAGCCGTCTTCGAGACTGGTTCAAAAGTGCCAGTATTTTTACTTAAATATAGTTATTTAAGTCAAAATACTGGTTACTATTCGTTACATTCACATTACAATTACACCGAAAATAAGAAACATCAATGTATGATGATGGGCATGTAAGTGTGACAACATTTATGTTTCACTTCTTAAGACGATGGCTTTTAAAAAACAAGAATTAAACTAATTTGTTTAAATTAATAATATTTTGTTTTTAATTTAATAAATAGTTTTAACTCAGCTCAATAATAATATGACGACTAAAAAAAAAAACTAAACCAAAAATTACCCAGTGGGCCATCACCATAATTGTCATGGACAAAAATCGCAAAACATAAAGCCACAAATCACAAAATCTTACCACTGATAAAACGCAAATAAATACGCCTCGGGGACTGATTCACCACAATCCCACAATACTTCAAATAAATATAACCTAATCTATTGTAAGCAAAGGTTTGTTTTAGTGAGTCATGTGAGTGTGTGTTAAAAATGTTTTATGAGGATTTTTAGTTTTTTGGGGGAAGCATTTGAATTTGTTAGGCTTGTAACGAAATTGGGTTTTTTTTATAATACAATAAATAGGTTTAAAACTAAAGGTACAGTAAATACCAACTATAAGATTATTTAAACAAAAAATCATTTTATTTTATTTGGAAAACCAAACCGATTTCTTTCAAAATTAGCCAACAACGTGAGAATGAGAGCACCTAGGCCAACAAAAGTTATCACTTCTTATACACTTTTTTTACACGAAATATATTATATGGGTATGTTTAGTTTGGTAACACATATTTAAAATAAACAGATTAGAATTTTTTACTATGAATTTCATTTAATATATTATAAAGTAGTAGAAACTAATATCAATACGTATAAATATATTTATATGTAGACAGTCTAAGCTCTAAAATTGAGCATTCTACTTTTAATTTTTAATAACAAGATGGGATGCCGCTGGTGTATAATAAAGAGAACCTATAACATTTTACTTACTATTAATATAAGAAAACTGCCGTTCAATAAATCTCAAATAATGAACAAGGAACCATAAATAATTCACTGATCCAGTTAAATTACTCCAATATTCTTCCCTTGCCACAACATGCACCTTGACAAAGAGCTTTTTTTAACTCGCACACTGTTCGTAAATTCGTAACAAGTGTACCAATAAAACGCCCCAGAACAAATCCAATTTTGGCCCCTAATGCCTCTAATACGACCACGGGGCGAATCACTACGCATGCCACTGTCATTTTAACTCAATTTTCAAACCGGCTTTCCTTCCCACCTATGCACATCCAAATAAAAATATTCGAGAGAATAAAACATGGTGTTTAGGGTGTCAAAATGTTTTGGGGGAATTTTAGAGTTTCAAATATAGTCGTGTAAGCAATAAAGATTTAGTGGGCAACTTAGGAGAATGTACTGCGATTTATACGTAATATCGGCATTTGAATTTGCAGCGTGGTTCCGAACGTAAATTGGGAATATTCTTCCCCTTACAATCTGTTCAATAAAAGAAGAAAAAATGTATACACTACGAAATTTGAGTTGAAAATGTGTAGTTAAGAAATGTGACTGTGATTTTAACCTATAGAAGTAAACATTGCTGCAGTAGACTTGAGTAGACCTACCCTTTACGTGTAACTCAGTCTGTCTAGTTATATAGTTCGACAGTCATTTAAAATCAACACACAGCCTTATCTAGGTAGAATGATCTTATTAACAAGGAAAATATAAAAGAAATAAAAATTCCATATTCAAATATTTAAACAAGATTAACAGACAATGCATCTGTCAACATACAAATTGTAAAAGACACCGCACCTGTTAAAAATATCTAATTAAATCGCTAGGGCCGGCCCCCAGTGTAACAATACGCCGTCGAATTTGGCCAAAATTTTTAATTTAATCAATTAACAATCAGTGCAAGCGATACACCGCTTGTTAGTACTGCTTATTTGACGGACGTGACTTGGTTTATTCAAATTCAGTTGGGGTTCGTTTGATGATTTTGTCTGGCTTATTTAATTGATGTTACCACTGTGCGTTCACGGTTTCGCCCGATGTTATTCATCATTAACTTTGTTGGCTAACTTTGAAGACAGTGTCATAAGAATAATATTTGGGGCATGTCTAATGAATGCAATAAAGCTGTTTACCAATTATTAATTTTGAGCGCGAAGTTTTAGAAGTTGCTTAGATGTTGCGTTTCCGTAAATTTTATTATTATTAATTATAATTTTCATTTTAAAACAATGGTCAAGAAAATACAGCACTTTTAAGCTAGTACACACTGTGTCAAGTATACTATTATTAAAAATTCTACTAGGTTTTTTTCTTGATGCAAGGAAATAATAAATTATAAATTATTACTTACAATAATAATACACATGGTATGTCTGCAATGGCTGGACAGATTTAGATACAATTTTTTTTGTAGATACTCAAGAGCTTGGAATATGAAATCAATATGATGTTTATCCTAGAGACTGCTTGACCTAGAAATTCAAAAACATGTCTGCAAAAATGCATTTAAAACCTGAGGCCCGCAGTTTCTCCTGCATCAAAGAGTACAAAAGACAGCCATTTCTTATTTCAGGGAGTGAATAGACAGACTATCTGCGTACCAAATTAGATACCATTTCATTCAGATAAGGTTTAACATACGCAATCACAAAGAATATTATACAAGTAGGTAGAGTATGTAAATTTAAACAAAACAGTATTTAGGGTTTGATTTCTAAGCATATTAATGAATCATAATGTAACATTTACGTACATGAATGTCACATTAATGTCAAAGCCCTTAGCGATGTCAAATTAGCCATTTTGCGCGGTGCATAACAATATGCACTGTTAATTTAATGATACGATCAATTGACAGTCGGACTGTCATGGTTGCTGACAAATTAGAGACGCTGTCATTTCGTTTTTAGGCCACGATATATAAAAAATTGAACCACTGTGCAAGAATTTATGATTTTTAAACTAAGTAAAGTACTAGGCAGACATAAACATGGAAGAATAGATATAGAATATTATTTTTTTGTATGAGTTACATCAATTACTTTTATGAGGAATAAATACAATTAAATTAAAAGACTTAAAACTACCCTAATAATTAATGTGCACTCACACAAAATGGTCCCAACTCAGCAAATATCGAAGAACGTAGTCACCCACCTATCTCCGACGCTGGTATTCTGTTGGAAGAGGTAACGTTTAGTCAATTATTTAGTTTTCAGTATGGTATCAAAGTACTAGGCCACCATAAACATGAAAGAGGTAAAATACCTTTTCTTTACGTGGCACTGCAAGACAGGTTCAGTCAATATATTATTATATTACATTACATTTTATATAATCTTCACTATTTGCAATGGACAAACCTCTACATCGCCTAAACACGTGTATCACCGAAAAACAAGCAAACACCCACCCATAAGTCAAGAAAAGCAATATTTCTCAATACCTAGCGAGACAGCCAGATAAATTCGACAAATTAACTCCCTCCGTAAACACATGTTTCCACATATTGTCGCGGGGCGGCAGCACCGGTGATTTATGGGAGTCGAGCTCGCGACGTGGAGGCGAGCAGACGTGTGTGATTGTTCATGTTATGAACGGTAGGCTAGTACGTTTTATAGGTTGTAGGCTTTATAAACTTTTTGTAAAGGTTATAATTATGTCACTTTTGTTTTTATTATTATTGAGATATTTTTATGAACGTGCTCAAATTTTAAGAAAGAAAAAGTGTTTTTTTTACAGACTCAGAAATGAAAATTAACTTTGCTAGCTACCGTCCCGTAATTGTCCCTATTTAGTAAATTTATATAGAAAAATCTGTCACCAAACAGCAAATATTTTTCCAACAGCTATCCTTGAGTCGATGAGAGCGTGATTACCACCCTCTACCACGGACTCTCTCATCGGACCGTATAGATTAAAATATTTAAGTACATATAGAAAAAACTTTCCAGTATGAATGATGTTCCAGCAATTATACTTGAGAGCCAGTCCCGCTATTGTCACCACCCTCGACCACAACATCACCAACAACTCGTCCACTGACATAAACCCTATGCACATACAATCACGCCCATAATAACCGCAAACAAAAATTTCCCTTGGTGAGAAAACTTGTGTTCCCACTGGGAATCGAACCCGATACCTGCTGCTAAGAAGGCGAACGCACCCGACTAAGCCAAGAGCCTATTCAAATTCGTTACTAATATTCATCACTAGAAATTATAGCAAAGAACATTTCATTAATTTTCTCCTAAGCACCATGTTAATTAACAAGAATGCATAGAGATAAACTGCACAAGCACTTTCTGGCGACCACATAATATAGATATGTGTTCGTGTGGGTGATGTGAAAGTTTCCGGCACCCTCAACATAAGTCATCGAACTTAATTTGGGGCTATGAGTGTGAAAGCGTTAATGTGTATTTTATGTTTATATACTCAGGTTAATATATTTTTACACTCACAGCCCCACACTAAGTTCCATGACTTGTGTCGTGGGTGCCGAAAACATTCACATCACACAATAACAATCAGAACCAGAAACACAAATTTTCCTTATAGTTCCTGTATTAGCGTTTAAGAGTACTTTAAAAAAAATGAATAAAAAAATGCGCCGCTGAGTTTCATGCCCGGTTCTTCTCGAAATGGCTGTAATTTTGCGAATCTGGCAGTAGAATACATTTCATGAGTGCCATTTTGGGGCCCATGTGAATAGACAATTTCTAATTTCGACGCGTGAAATATTTACCGCGCACACCTTTATCTAATGTAACGCTCAGAACTATAAAAACTTTCTTATTAACCACCTTGAAGTGAGTCTTTGTTTCTATTAATTTACCCCAACCTCCGCAAAATTGTCCATAACCTGTCGTATCAATATATCTTGCTAACCCTGTACAAGTACACCCATATTTATTGTTATTTTTCTATTTCGCCGGCAGATGTGCCCGCCATGATTTACGGAGCGCGTATTACGAACGTGAATTATAACTCGATGGTCAGGGAAACTGTTTGTTTTTGTGTAAATATACACGAAATAGTTGTTTTGTTGTACAACTAGCTATACGCGGCATGTGTTGCAACGCCACGTAAAAACAAAACATGTTTATGATTGCCTAGTACTTTTAATGGCATACTAAAAAGTTATTGACTAAATTGTTACCTCCTCCATGTTCATGTTTGCCTAGTACTTTACCAAATCCGAGTGACGTATGTGTCTGTCAATTTGATTTATTTTCAACCGACTTCAAAAAAGGAGGTTCTCAATTTGACTGTATTTTGATTTTTTTTGTATGTATGTTACGTGATATCTCCCCCAATTATGAATCGATTTTGATTTTTTTTTTGTTTGGTAGTGTATTATTTACTTCAGAGGTAAATAAATAATATTGAAATCGGTCAAGCCAAAACCGAAATATAAGCGATGAAGTCGGTTTATTTAAGCTTTGCTTGCGTTTCAATTATTTCATAGTTTTAGGAATCTAAATCATTTTAGAATCCACCTGATTTTTTTAATTAAAATCGATCCAGCCGTTTAGGCCTTCAGTCACATACACACGTACAGAAGAGTAAAAAATAAATAAATCTAAAAGCAACGAAATATAGACACTAAAGACTTATTTATACATATTCATCAAACAAAGAAGTTATATTCCAATAGTACACAACAGACTTTCCCGGTCAAGAAATTCCCGATCCCCTAATACCGCTTTTATCCGGAATTCCTTCAATAAGCTAACCCTTTCTCTAATCCGGGCTATAATGAACCGAGTGAGGGTATTGAGTTCCCACTTTCTGCTTTCTTTGTACAGTTGGTGATCCTTTATTTAACTACTAGCTGTGGCCCGCGGTTTTACTCGCGTAAGTCCCGGACTCGCGGGAATTCCGGGATAATAGGCCTATGTGTTAATCCAGGGTGTCAGCTAGCCACATACAAAATTTCATCAATATTGATACAGCCGTTTCGTGAAGAAGAAACAAAAACACTCACAAACTTTCGCCTTTATAATATTAGTGTGATAATTTAAAGGCAAGCAAACTATTAAAAAACAAAGTAAATTTGAGACTATTCATTAATTTCGTTTCTTTTAGATTAAATCCATAATATACACTATACCATTTACCCGCTCGAAGCGTTTCGCGTTTCTATGTTTATCGTTCGTAGGGGAAGGAATGGAACTCATTGCCTGCGTCTTTATTACCTGAACGGTATGATCTGGGTGTCTTCAAGTATAGGTTGAATATGTACCGTCTAGGCAAGCATAGTAGAGATAGTTAAATGCTTGCCTATCGTATGACTTTTCAACTCTTTACGATATATAACTATATAGTTATTTCTGCAAATCGTACACCTTCAAACTCACATACAGAAAATACATCAAAATCACCACCAACCGAATAATGAGTCGTAACTGACCAATTACACGGACGACCAACCCTTCATCACCGAGGGTCGCATCGATCGATACCGGAAAATACCGGAATCCCGGAAAACGATCCCGGATTCCCGACACGTACGGTCAATATAGAATCGCGATGATTGTGATGCACGGACTATGGACAAAAATGTTACGTATTGAAAATAAGTGCCCGCTTGGACAAGTTCTTGGGTTGTTTCATGTCTGAGCGGGCCTTTTTTGGGGTAAACTTTTGAAATAGAGGTAGAATTACTATTACTTCTTTTTTTGACAACAAACATTTAATTATAATATGTCACATTTGTCTGTGGTCAGTTCGTTCAGAAATTAATTTTGTGTCTTTTCTTCGACAGGTTCTTTTATTCGTACAGTTTGTATGGGAAAATAAAACAGTTCTTTTTACTACTTTCCCTGCTATTTAATTATATTTTCTCACCTTTAAACCTTCCTTTGAATTCTACAAATATTTCAAAACCAAAATTAGGCAAATCGGTTCAGCCGTTCTTGAGTTTTTCTGAGACTAACAAACGTCAATTGATTTTTATATATACAGATATCATATGTTATTAAATATGTCAGGTCTAAGTATCTAATATTTTTAATAGACGAAGGAAGGTCACAATGACGTCACCCGCCAAGCTTATAGCAACACAAAAAATGATCTATTGCATCAAAGATTCTCAATTTAAGCAAATTAAGGAATTAAAGATTTTTATTACAAATTTGGATACATTCACGAAATAAGTTATCACTTTAGGTAAATTCAAGCGTTTTTGACAACGTAATTACTTAAATAGTTTCTTAATAAATAAAAACAAGTTTAAGCATAGATTTAGTTTAAAAAAAAATGGGTCGTTCAAATAAATCATAAAATAATTTCATATTTGACCAGCCGTGCCCCGCGGCCTCTCCAATGTTTATCAAGTTAAGAAGTAGCCTATACACACAAGTGTGATGTGATAAGTGTGATGAAGAAAAATAATTTTAATTTTCCACATTAGCTTTAATTGTTTTTTAAATTAATTTAACAATATAAGGGCTTTTCCCTTTCTTGCAAAATTATTTCCATGTAGTAAAAACTCTAAACGTTTTTTTTTCACAAAAACTACTCCAGTCCTTGATTGGGTTCCCCTTATGCGGAAGTGCAGATCTCTAATGAAGATTTACCTTCTTTGGACGAGACTATCAGATAATATACTCTACTGTTTAAATACTGGCTGTGTATGTGTGTGTGTCGCCACTTGTAGGGTGTTTGTCGGATGTTTAGGGGAAAATTAATGAAATGTTCTTTGCTATAATTTGTGGTGATGAAGGTTAGTAACCATTTATTTTTACCTCGCTTTTTACTTG
This sequence comes from Lomographa bimaculata, assembly GCA_948107665.1. Classification (NCBI taxonomy): domain Eukaryota; kingdom Metazoa; phylum Arthropoda; class Insecta; order Lepidoptera; family Geometridae; genus Lomographa; species Lomographa bimaculata. The sequence goes on along the minus strand of OX403604.1, from coordinate 4,844,859 downwards.
TGTAGCTTTTCTTTAATTTTTTTTATGCATGATATTAATTGATTACAATCTCTCCTGATGGAAAGTATCGAAGCGGCCGAAGATGTAGCATGCTTGCCTAGAATATAACTGTTCACTCTAGACTTGAAAACTCCCAGATTTTACCGTTCGGGGAACAAATATGTAACGTAAACAAAGTACAAATGTATTAACATAAACAATCAATTAAATGCATAAAAAGCGTACCTCCTACTTTACTATAAAGAAATCATTGGTTAATCGCAGACTGTACAGATGTAGCAAAGTCTTGCAAAAAATACGCTACTTCTTCAAATGAAAATAAACCTCCCGCAGTCCATCTTAGAATATTTACCAACCCTCCGATATTAGGTGTGAGTTTTATTTAATTTCGCCTTGTGGAAACATCCCCGCGAGTGTTAGTTCTGGCCGACATGTCGGACAGACAAATACGGCCAAATTATTGCCCTTTTTCGGTATAAATGTGGTTATTCGAGAGACGATTGGGGCGGGTGTTACACCGTGGTGTATTGAATACCGGTTACAAATCCCATTTTAAAGTGAAAAATTAACATAGGGTTCATTAGTTGTGAACCACTGCCGTTGTATACCATGGTGGCAGAAATTAATTAGATCTTATTAATCAATAAAAATAATGAAATTACGGGGAAGAATTATCCGTGAGCAAATAGCGTGGAAATAGAGTAACGTATTAACTAATGTTGCATTTACTATTATGCAATATGGAACGCCAGTCAAGAAATTATGCTCAAGAACAGGCTAATCCCTATCAACAAAGCTAAACCACTGTAAGTATTTTATTGAATGTTAATTTAGAGTATTTTTTTATACTTGATATGTAAGCATTTCACCACCATCTCAACTGACAGAAAGTGAAGTAGCGGTCGAAGTGCTTGTTGAAGTGAAGATGTTTATTTTATTTATATCCATAATACATATACATATTTTGTACGTTTTGATGATATTTGGTTTTAACCGTTATGATTTAAAAAAGATTCTTAAATTCACAAATGATATATTTTATGTTAAATTGATCTAAGATTTTATGCTCATAGACAAATTTTATAAAGTCGGCACCCAAGTTGTTGTTAGTATTAAAAATATATCATTATTTTTAATACTAACAACAACTTGGGTGCTAACTATTGCTAAAAAAGTACGTCAAATGCCCGCATTTAAAATTGCTTAAACAAGCTCGCATTTCGAAATATTCAGTTTTATACTATAGCCGTGCCCAGCGACTTCGCCCGCGTTTATTTTTAAAATGCCTACCTATGTGTTAAACCCAGGCATAAGCTATGTATAACCAAATTTAATCCAAATGGTATTTTGAAGGTTTAATTAGCAATAGTTTGCAACCAAGTTGTTATAACAAGAATTCGTTTCGGTGTAACGTTCAGTCTCGAATCTTGTCCATGTCAAATCGATCGACTGGCCAGCGTTCGTTTAGTTAGTGGTCACCATCTTAGGGTGGCTTATTAAATCTACCCGTCACTGGACGATAGTTTAAACAGGGGAACTAATGAAGCTATTCTTTTGTATTTTTGCTGAAATTGCCGTCTGTCTTTTTCTGTCTTGATTGATAGAAAATTCAATATTGCTATAAGAAAAATATTTTAGGTACATAAGCGAAGTTAAAACTTTTTTCTTTAACATGGATTATATAGGCGTCTAATTTTACTGACTGGCCAACGAGGTTAGTTAAGTGGTCACCATTTTGATGGTGGCTTATACACAGGACTTTTTAGTTATTCTTTTATATTTCTGTTGATTTAGCGCTATTTATCTTGAAATTTGCTTGTTTGGATGAAAAATATAATATACTCTTTAAGTTACCTAAGGGTTGTCTTGAGTTACCAAAAAAAAAACATCCTACTAATATTATAAATCCGAAACTTTGTTTGTAAGTGTGTAAGTGTGTAAGTATGTTTGTTCCCTCTTCACGCTTTAACGGCTAAACGGATTGGTATGAAATTTGGAATGTATATAGGTACTTAGGATTAACACATAGGCTACTATACTTTTTAACTTGATAATAGCAGGCGAAGCCGCGGGACACGTCTAGTATAATATAAACGCTATCTCACTCACAACTAAGTTCTAAGAATTGTGTCGTGGGTGCCGGTAGCATTCACGATCACACACACAAATCACACCCAGATAAGAAACAGAAATCCTTGGTGAGAAAACTTGTGGTCCTGCCGGGAATTGAACCCAATACCCGCTGTATAGAAGGCAGCTTTTCAACGAACGACATGAACGGACAGTTCAGTAATACAGTATAATAATATACAGACGCTTTAGTAAATTGTCCGCCTGAAGTAGAAATTATGGTTAAAATATATCTTAAATAGATAGATACATTCTATAGGTATATGCACACCAAATAAAGAACACTTACAAAAATCTTAAATTTAACATTAGACCACAAAGGGCAGTCATATCGCTGAAAGCGATTTCTTCCAGACATCCAAATGATTTAACTACTTAAATATGCACTAAGCACCTAAAAACTAATAATTAAACTTTTCAAATGAATACTGCTATATAATAGTCAGCTTAGAACACAGATTATTCACCAGTTACAATGAGCGGGACGTTACCACAAATGCCATGAAATGAGAAAATTATACGAAGTATTAGCGCGTTAATAAAAATTTGTACCCTGGGGTGGTAATGGGAGAAGAAAGGCCATTTTGGTGATGTTACGTCTATAATGAGACAAAGATCTGGATGAATTAATATGAGGGAAAGTTCCAGCTTTAAAGATGTAGCCGTTTTTGAGATAGACCCAGGTACAAAATAGGTCTAAAAACAGTGACTTAGATGACCAACCAAATTTTTATTTTCTACCTTTTTTTTGAAGTGAAAACTTCTTTAGCGGCATTGTGCACTTTTTTGTGATGGGTAAAAAATGTTAAACTCTCGTCAGGACACGTGACCTGATCGATAATTCGTAAGACGAAGGAAAGGAAGTAACTCTTTCTACCGCGCGGCGAAAAATGTTCAAGTTTTCACTCCTGCCGGCATTCCCGGAGTGCAACCCGTTGTTTTTTTTATTGGTTTCGTACTTAACTTGCAATGTTCTTATCAATGATATCTCCCGCAGAAACATTTTATATTTTTTTTATATCATTTTATGTGTAATGGTTTTTGGCCCCGGCTTTATCTATATGCTCTAAGAATTTGATAAAGTTATTAGCTTGTATGGTTTAGAGTTTAGATGCTAAAAGCCTCTGAAAGACGGACGGACTGATGGACGTACATACAAAGTGCTGACCACCTAAGATTTTTTTTATGATAAATAGGCAAGCATTTGACTACTATCTCACTTGATGGAAAGTGATGATGCGGCCGAAGATGTAACATGCTTGCCTATTCACTCTTGATTTGAAGAACCCCCAGATTATACTCCTCGGGGAGAGGCAATGATTGGGCGTTTGAATTTGAGCTTAACTTTATGATTTGCTCGGTCCACAATGTGAGTATTATGATTTAGTTGACTTACAAAAACTTAGCTATCTGTACGTTTTTACAATCGCAAGAACCAATTTAAAATAGTTTTTTACCGACTTCCCAAAAAAGGAGGAGGTACTCAAGTCAACTGTATTTTTATTTTTTTTTATGTTTGTTACCTCATAACTTCTCCACGTGAGCCGATTTCGAATTATTTTTTTAGTTTGAAAGATGTTGCTTTCTAATTGGTCCCATTTAAATTTGATCAAGATCTGATCAGTAGTTCTTGAAATATCGTCAATAATGTCTATTTTGTGACGAATAATGCGTACTTTGACGATGTTCTGGTTTACCCGACTTCAAAAGTTACCTCATAACTTCCTTCGTTGTGAGCCGATTTTGATGATTCTTTTTTTATTTGAAAGCTGGTGCTTTTTCTGTGATCCCATTAAAATTTGATCAAGGTCTGATTTCTAGTTTTTGAGTTATAGTCAATAATGTGTGTTTATACATTAAATCTGATCAAGGTTCCGATGATAAAGCGGTGAAGTCGGTTTTTTTAAGCTTTGCTTGCGTTTAATTATTAAACGAGATATTTATTTTTACACACGGATAAAAAGTCACATGCTCGCGATTTAGGGTAGGCCATATTTAACCGGAGATGCAGAGATAGGAGCGTACTTTACTACGGTTTAATTCAGAGACAGAAACAAGCTTTGATATGCCGACTTGCATGAATGTAGGATGACTATGAAATATAAGAAGAGAGAGACACGGCTTCACCACCAACGGTTTCCTAGTTGACCGAGCGAACGAAGCGTCTCCGTTTCAGCTTGGGCAAAATTGATTTAGTATGTCCGGCGGATTTCCGTTTGTTTCTTGAAATAAATGCTTTTTTAGTTAAACACATATAGGTAATATTCGATTCACGGTAGAACCTCAAATTTTCTTTTTGGCTTTGAGCGTAAAAGTGTTATTTTTAAATAGTATTTTTGGCTTTTTCCTTTGATACCCATCACGATGGTCCAATAAATTTCTTTTATACGTTGTAATATGTGTGTATAGTGAGTGCTCCTGCCAGGAATCGAATCCAGGACTTACTGCGCAGAGGCCAGAGACCTACCCACTGCGCCAAGTGGGGCGTCGAATACATACAAACTGCTAAAACCATAACCCTCCTTTTTTCCTAATAGTCGGGTAAAAAGTTAGCTGGATTGGAAAATATCCCCGAATTTTCAGAATCATGGTGACTGCACTGTCTTGGATAAAGTTATAGCGCAGAACGTTGTTTTGTACTATTTCGAAAAGCAAACTTACGATGTTCTGATATGACAACAACATTACTTTGCATTGTTGCTAGAGACGACGCCACTTCTAATGTTTTTCTTTACTCTAAACTAATGGCTATTTTACTGCCTGTTTTTAAACTGAATTAAAGAACTAGTGACTCTGTGAGATGAAGGCCTCGCGTATTTTTCGAAATGTGCTGAAAGGAGATGTTTCATTTTGGGCCAGCACCATGTACCATACATAGAAAAATAGAGAAAAAATATTACATTTTCTTAAAAATACATATAAATTATATGTATTATTATTATTATCTGCAGAAGATTACATCTGTACCCTCAAATTATTATTTTTAAATATGTAACCCTATTTTTGAGGCAGTCATGATAAGAAGATGCTGAATCATGATGTCACTCTGTTCTGAGTTTCAATCGAGTAACATATTCTATAGTACTATTATAATTAAAACAAAACCCAAATATTTTAGAATTGATATGTTGTTTACAATAAATGGTCAATGACACGTCAAAATGACAGTTCAATATTGTCGCAATCAATGCTATCAATGTACTAAGATATTTAAAATGTACATTAAAACGAAATAAAAGTAAAGAAAATAAACATTCAAAAACGGTTACTATATTGTATAGCTATATGTATGCATATGGTACATGGTGCTGGCCCAGGCTCTTTCAATTTTGAAACATCTCCTTTGTTTTTTTTACGTTTTCAACTCTCATATCTCTGCCATTTGGAAAAAAAAACCTAAAACTACATCGATAAACAAATTATATATATATCGAACCTGCTCACAAAAATTCACGAGAATCGATTGAGAAATGCGACCTATAGAGAAGAACAACCGGAAATCCGGACGTACGAAAGCAATTACGGCAAGTAACAAGCCTATCGGTATTCTATCGCTTACATTTTGGAGAGTGTGCTCAGGAATTACATGATATAATTCCTCCATGCCCTTTTTACCATCTAATAACATGAACAACTATTAAACGTCATCAATTTATGGTTGAAATACCTTTAGTTCGCTCGAAGCGTTTCGCTTTTACGTTCATCCGTACAGCGAAGAAGTGGAACTCATTGCCTGCGTCTTTGTTCAGGTGTCATATCTTAAACATCACAAATCTATACATATAATAATCAATGCCACTTTTTGTTGTTATTTTATAACTCAAGAACGGACTCACTTATCCAAACCAAATGTTTAGGCTTTGTTCGGACTATTTAGTAGATGGTTTATGTGAAGTTTGCACAAAATCGGTCGAGCGGAAAATTGCACCCGGGCGAAGGCGGGGCGGATCGCTAGTATATCTATATAGGTTTAATTTTGGTCACATGTTACGAAATATAAGTCATAATTACAAAGAAAGTGAGCAGCAAGGACGTCGTGAGCGTGGCGGTCGTGACGCGGCGACACAGACGGACAAACTGCACGACTAATGTCGCGATAAGACAAACGTTGTACTTGTTGTCTACGATGATATTTGTTTATTTATTTATAGTTTTAACTTGAAAATACTAGACGTTCGCCCCAAACTGGGATCTCGCGCCTACATTTTGCGTAATAGATAAAAAAATTTAGTTAACTGCAACACATGAACAAAGTGTCTTACCCTTAAATAGAGACAATAAGAAAAGTGTTAATGGACACATTCTTAGTAATAGCAATGTAGCAGTTTAAGTTAAAGTTAAATTACTGATAAGCCATAGTTTGGCTAGATTGTAATTATAATAGGGCACTTTGTAAGAGGTGCTCTAGAAGGTAAAAAAAACTGCTTGTAACTTTTTTCTTAATAATATTGTTTGATTTTTAGAGGCTATAACAGATAGTTGTATGCAAGTTTCAGTTCATTTTAGTATATAAAATGAATATCATTTTATATCCAACTAGCGATCCGCCCCGGTTTCGCCCGGGTGTGATAAATGAAGAATCGCTCGACCGATTTTGTGGAAACTTTACATAAACTATCTTCTAAATAGTCCACAAAGTCTAAACATTTGGTTTGGATAGGTGAGCCCGTTCTTGAGTTATAAAATTACAACGAAAAGTGGCATTGATTTTTATATATATAGATTCATATATGTAGCCTGTTTCGAGATAAAGACCGGGACAAAATCGGTCTAAAAACAGTGACTGATGTCCTACCAAATTATTATTTTTAAACATAGATTTTTTGAAAAATTAAATTCTCCTCCCACTTACGTGTATGGGAATATTTTTCTCATACTAATTTCATTTATATCATAATTACGAACCATTTTTGGATTGGGGCCATATCTTTACATGTTCTATGGAAATTACTGATGTTCACTCGAATAGTTTAGACGCTTAATGCCTCTGACAGACGGATGGACGGACTGGCAAACTGCTGAACCATCCTAGTGAACTTAGAGATGCGTTTCTTTTTCTACCGACTTCATAAAAGGGAAGAGGTACTCAAGTCGATTGTATTTTTTTAATGTGTATTACCTCTTAACTTAAGATCTCATAAGTAGTACATGAAATATCGTCAATAATGCGTGTTTAGTTCATCTAATCTAATCCGAAACAAAGCGATGAAGTCGGTTTTTTTTAAGCTTTGCTTGCGTTTAATTATTGTGATATAGGTGAACGCTAAAACAGCCGTGGTTTTGCCTTTAATAGGTATGATTTAAAAAAATGTTCTTCCGATACCATAAAGTTCTGTCAGTCCACCTCACAGTGTAATATTTCCTCTGCTACCGAACAAACACAAATAAACATAAAACTGGAGGCTTGAGCTACTGTCGGACAGACCGCCATCTTGTCACGATGGTATCATCCGGTGTTGGGTTACATACTGCTTTATGGTATATCTACCCTCGACTGTCTCGTGTTGAAGGGTTTATTTTCAGTTTTTCTATTGTTTTTATTAGGGGATATGTTTATTTTATTACAAATCTGCTAAGACATAAACATAAAATAAACGCTGTCACACTCACAGCCCCACACTAAGTTCGATGACTTGTGTCGTTGGTGCCGGAAACTTTAACATCACACACAATCACAACCAGAACCAGAAACAAATTGTCCTTGGGGAGAAAACTTGTGTTCCAGCCGGGAACCGAACCCAATACCCCTGCTTAGAAGGCGAACGCCAGTCAACTAAGCCAAGAAACAGTAGAAGTAGCAGTAAGAATAATATTTGTAAGCATTTTGACCTGTCTGATGATATTTCGAAGCTCCAATATGTTACATTATTATATTTACTCCATTGGTCATAAAAAATCACTCGATTAAACCGATTTGACCTTGATTAAATCGCTCGATTATACCTTTCTTAACCATCTTCAAAAAAGGAGGTTCTCAATTCCACTGTATTTTTTATGCATTCCTCATAACTTTTTGGTAGGTGAACCGATTTTGAAGATTATTTAGCTGGTGGTTTCCATTTAAATTTGATAAAGATCTGTCTAGTAGTTTTTGAGTTATCCTCAATTGTCTTCAATTGTAATATACATTATATTGAATATTTTTTTGAGGCAATGCCGCCAGCATGACGGTACCGCTACCCACTGGTAGTGGGCTTGAGCACTTGAGTTATCTATAAGCTCGATGTCTTGTAGGTAACTTAGTTCTTTGCTGTATATAGTTTTAGTTTAGTTTTAGGAAATATAAGGCAATTGGCCCGTAGATAATCTTTATAAATATGTATTTAAAAAATTATATTTAATGAACCTGATTAAGAGTTCGGCAGATAAAGCGGTGAAGTCGGTTTTAAAACTTTGCTTTCGTTTGAATTATTTTTTATTATTATTTGGATCCGCGACTTTGTGCGTTTAGTCAGTGTCAAGTAACAAATATTTCAATAAATATATAATTTAATGAAATTCACTTGACATTAATAAAGAAAATACAGATTTAACTAAACTACTAACCTAATACAAAAAGTCATTGGTCGGCAGTGTGCCCAAAATGCTGGCTGCGTTACCTCGTTGCACAGCGAGACTTAATTGCTGTGCAAAATACAAACCGGCATTTTGGTCACGTGTCGACTCTTTCAGTCTCCTCCTCCCATTGCTCCTCCAATTGCATAGCAATAGCTTTACCGCGGCAGTCCCCGAATGCCACATGTCTTTTTTTGTAATACCGTTACAAGCTAATATACTCTGTATTTAACCGAATTACTTACATGAAATAATTACACAACATTAATTTCCTACGATAAAAACTTCACATTGATTTAATATTACAAATCAAGAGTATTTAAACAGGCAAACGTGCTCCATCGTTGACTGCATCTTCGATTACCAAATGTGAGATAGAGGTCAATGGTTTACCCATCTTGAATACAATTATTAAAACGCAAGCAAAGCTTAAAAAACCGACTTCATCACTTATATTTCGGTTTTGACTGGACCGATTTCGATAAAATTTATATGGGACCACCTCTAAAGTATACTCCACTAAACAAAAAAAAGAATCATCAAAACCGATTCACAATTGGCGGAGATATCGCGTAATAAACAAAAAAAAAACGTACATTCGAAATGATAACCTCCTTTTTTGAAGTCGGTTGAAAAATAGTTTGGAAAAACAGTGATAAATGGAACAATAATTTGAAAGATATTTTATGCTTATATAGGTAGTGGTTATCAAAAAAATATTGAGATTATAATATGTTATAATGGACTTTACTAACTAGCCATTATTTAAGACTACTTTTACATTTATAACCGTTGATTTAAAATAAGACGGTAAACTGTTTTAATTCCTTACTACTACTACTACATCACTAACATATGAGCTTTTGTGATACATCGTATTGTTATAAATAAACATAAATGCTTTCACTCACAGCCCCACACTAAGTTCGATGACTCGTGTCTTTGATGCCGGAAACATTCACATCACACGCACAATCACAACCAGAACCAAAACCAGAACCAGAAACAAATTTTCCTTGGCGAGAAAACTTGTGTTCCCGTCGGGAATCGAACCCGATACTGCGTAGCAAACGCTCAATCAACTAAACCAACGAGGGCGGTTCAAAATATAATATGGTAATGATTGTTTTATTGTTCCAGGAGCGCAAAGTAGAAGAACGGCGGCAGGCCTAGCGATGGAGTTGTTCGAGCAGCACCAGGGCACACACATACTCCAGGTAAACAAACACAATCACATCACATCACACTATTTTAATCTGAAAACAACTTCCTATGTGTATATAGTATATACTTAAACGTAAGTTTAAAAAGTTATTTTATGTAAAGGAACAAATTTAGCAAAATTACTGCTTGAGGCGGGGATTGAACCCGTGGCCATAGAGTATCATGCTCTATAACTCTAACCGCTGAGCTACCCAAGCCCTACCTAAGACGACGAAATTACCATTCCTTATTATTAACGTCTTATGGAACGTGTGACGCAATCAAACCGAAATAGTTTGAAACTACCACGGCCATCCAGTCTAACATCACAGTAAGCTTAATACACGTTGTGCGTTAACGTCCCCCAAATCAACTGATTTTGTTTTGGCTAATGCTTTAAAAACACTTATGTAGATCCCTATAATTTTAAACGGCTTAAATTCAGTGATTTGGTAGAGAGCCATAGACAAAGGCATAGAAGATACTTTTTACTATTTTTTTGTCACTATCCCCATTGGCATGTCAATGAAAACAGCACCTACTATCTAGTCTATAAATAGTTTATTCAATTCGATTTAGCCCACGGACCCACTGACAGTTCCTATATGCGACTTTCAATTAGACACCTTCCTGACTACTAATTAAATGACTCATCACGCGACTCCAAGTGAATCATAGAGCATGAAGAATCGTCTACCGAACCGCTTGTTTACTTTCGTAATGCCTCCACAAAAACTCCACACTCGAACTTGAATTTATATTGCGTAACAACTCGACCGACTTCACGCTTTTTTACCAACAAAACATACAATAGAGAACAAACACAAAGGGAGATAATAGCACTGGCAACATACACCAGTAATAACGAAACATTAATTTGAAATTTAGTAGATTTCACTAAAATTTCAAAACGAAATTAATTCGTATTTCGAACACACGTTTTCTGGGGCACTCTTGATAGGGTTGTGAAAAAAAATCTATTATTGTGTTCGATCGAGTAAATTATCGTTTTGCAATCGATTCACTGTGATTACAAGCTTGTGGGTGCTGCGGTTTTCTATTCGGTTGAAAATGGCCGAGTACGTGATTCCTTGGTTCTATTTATTTTTTCAGCGCAGAAACACAACTGTTTTGCGGGAGTACGTTTTGTTGGAAAAAATATGTACGTGCATGGTCAGATTGTTTGTTGAACAATAATCTTGACCGTAATCGGAGCCAGTGAACAGCTGATGTTAATCAGGACGGACTTGGCCATACAAATAGAAATATTATAGAATTAGTAACTCTAAAGAGTTTCCTAACACTTGAAGATGAATTGGATAACTGTCCTATGTATGAAAATGAAATATATTTGTTTGCTGCATAATTTAAGACTATTTCAATATGTTAGCGACTAACATATGTGAAGAAAAAAAATTTTATGCAGGGATGAATCAATATGTTAATACAAGATGTACCTACCACTAGGCAATCTAATGAAAACATAGTACATATTAAAACAATTATAGAAAAGGTTATTATTATATTTTGTAGGAATTTAAATTTGTATTAATTCCACCATGCCCGTTTTACCATGTAACAACTAGACTTACCGTCAAACGTCATCCATTTATGGCTGAAATACCTCTAGTTTACTCGAAGCGTTTCGCTTCTACGTTAACCAACCGTACTTCAAGGGAGTGGAGCTCATTGCCCTCGTCTTTGTTTCCTGAACGGTGTAATCTAGGAGACATCAAGTTAAGAGTGAATAGGTATCTTCTATGCAAGCATGCTACATCTTCTGCCGCATCATCACTATCCGTGAGCTAGCTAGCCTATCGAGCATAAAAAAGTGTATTCTGAATTTTACTGACAAAGCACTAGTATAACAGCTGTGATACAATACGTCAAATTGCGTCATACGCTAAATCATAGTAGAAACAAGAACATATAACGGATAATAAGACACAAATGACTATGCAGAATCATTTAACTCTTTGGACAGAGAGCTAATTTAACAACATATTAAGGATTTGTACGATTTCACTCACGGTTGTTTTGTCACATTGTTAAAAGACTAGTTTCGGAACACGCCGAGACGCCGCAAGACTCTACTATATAGTCAGACGGTCTACCCGCGTACTCAACCAATGAAAGAGCACCAACTGTTCCGAAACTAGTCTCGTATCAATGCAAGTAAACAACCGAGAATGATAAATAATAAAAAATAAATAGAATGATAAATGTATAAATCCTTTATATGTTGTACTTACGTCCGTGTAATCCGTTATACTTACGAAACTTTAAAGTAAATAATTTAACAAACCTAACCATGCTTCAAAATATGCTCCTGGTACTGTTATTTTCAATCAACAGCAAAAAGTAATAACACTAAACTCATCCACAAACAAGAGGCACGTTCATAAATAAAACTGAAAGTGGCATCGACAATACTCCATTACGATCATAATCCTAACTTTTACGTTTATTTTTTAAGTATCATCATGGAGCGTTTAACCGGAGATTTCAATATAAAAAGTCATTCGTCTAGATGGGTGTACTTTGTCAACCGTGCATCTCATTATAGTTGGAGATCACGATATAGATATTAGATTTGCTGGATGAGCTTTCTTTTTAAAGTATCCTTCTGCATTAAATTGTTTTTGTTAAGCTTTATTATTATTAGTATATTTTCACGATTCAGTGTATTTGTTTTGTTTAATTAATTATTTATTGTCTCTCGTAACCAAAGCCGATGCAACTCTACCAGTTTTGTTAGTTGCATTGGCTGAGATTAATAACTGAAATCATCATCAAACATCGAGATTACTAGTTTTTTTTTGTATGCCAGATAGGTATCATCTGTCCGCTACCTAATCTGATGGAAAGTGATAATGAGACCGAAGATGTAAGCTTACCTTGAAGATATTTATTCGCTCTAGACTTGAAGAATCCTAAATGGATGCTGTTCGGGGAACAAAAACGCGGGCAGTGAGTTTCACTCCATCGCATTATTTTGAAGAAAAGCAGAACAGATTTTGCCCAAAACATAAACATAATGATTATGAAATCCTGTAAAAGACTGTCAGTGGTTTCTCGAAAAACTTTAGAAGACTTCCATTTCGATTTATCTCTGGAAAACCAAATGCATTTACCTAGTTTATTATAAAATTCAATAGTTTATTTGATAGACCTATTTATTTCGTATTCTTGTACAGAATTACGAGTACTGACTGACTTTGAACTGATGCCAAGTATAATAGTGAATGAAAGTGGCAACTACTTCTACAATCTAAAATGGATAAGAAAGAGCTTCTCTAGCCTTATTTGGTTAACTTAATTGACAGTGATAATGAGAATGGGCGTTGATAGTTGTCCAAGTCTATTGTCATTGATGGTTTTATCTCTTTATGTTGCCAATATTCCCTTCTCTTATTCTACTATGCAATTAGTTCAGTAAGTGGTTCTTCCAAGTGTAAACTTGTTTTAAAAAATAGTTCAGTAAGCGGATAGTGCCTACCTAGTTTTAATTTATTTGAAGATTTTAATTTATAATATGGTACAATAAATGGTTGGGTTCTTGTAGGTAGGTTTTAACGGGCGGTTAATTATGATAGGTTCTCAATTAAAAGCACTAAGTATTAGTCTTTTTAACCGAGTTTAAGATAGGAAAATGTTCTCAATTCGGTTGTATTCCTTAATTTTTTGTTTGTTACCTTAGAACTTCATTTGTTAACTGATTTGATTTTTTTTTAATTTTAACTGATATTGGTACTTTCATGTTGGTTCGATTGAAGTGCTTTAGTTTTTAAATCAAAATAACTACAAAAAAATGACAATCAAAGACAAAATTTTATACAGTTTATTACTGAATTTTGTGTTTTTTGAAGTCGTTTGAATTTTTTGGTTTTTATGTAAGTTTTAAGTCAAATAATAATTTGACACTTCCATAAAATCTACACCAATGTACATGTTGCCGATATTGATAGTTTTTCTTCTCACTCATTTGTTTACAATTTTTTGTTGCCTTTACGAAATTGTTCGATATCTTGCATTAGTTCCACCTTCAATGTGTAGCTGGATGAATGGAATCTTTTTAGAAAAAGTAGGTAGCTAGTACTTTTATGACTAAAGAATTGCTGATCAAAATATATCATGGTTATTTTAGTTGTTAGAATGGTGTTTGAAATTGTGTGCGCGTAACAGCATTCTTTAACGTTGAAGGAATCAGCGAAATTTAGCGTATTTTGTGTTTTTTTTATCCGACTACGGCGTAGCAAATTTGGTTTATGATCTTAGCTTCGTATGTATGTATGTTTGTTTGTTACCTCACTGCGTCTAAACTATAGATACATTACAGTGAATGTGCTCAGGAACTACACAACCTTGTTCCCGCTTCACCTTTTTCCACCTTACACCTAGAAGAACGGTGTTGCGTCACCCATTTATGGTTGAGATACCGTTCATTCGCACGAAACGTTTCGCGTCGTCGTTCATTTATAGAACAGCAAAAGAATGGAACGCTTTGCCGTCGCCTGTGTTTCCCGAAAGGTACAATTTGGGTGTGTTCAAAAGTAAAGTGAATAGGTATTTACTAAGCAAGCGTGCTCCACCTTAGACTACATCGGCACATTCCATCAGGTGTGATTGTGGTCAAACGTTTGCTTAGTCAGTAATAAAGAAAAAAAAACTTATAAACCGATTGTAACGTATCGTCGATTTCATTACAAATCTATAGGTGTCATAGGATAGGTTTTTTTTATAATAAAACAAAATAGCGGCCGTGGCGCATCATGAACATGAAAATTTCTACCATAAAAAGTAATATGGTAGAAAAATGACATGGAAAGTAAGATTGTTAATTATACTCGTAAGTTTTTTTTCTATGTTCAAGCTTTTCAACATAATCACCTGATTTGTATTGTAAAATACTGTATGTATGTAACTTGTATGCAAGTAATGTAATTGTATGTTTTGTTCACAGTCATTGGACGGGTTCGCGCTATCCGTAGCCGCTGACGGGAGGTTCCTGTACATATCTGAAACTGTTTCTATATATTTAGGATTATCACAAGTAAGTTACTTAACTACTTTACATATATTTATTATTTTCTAACATTTTTTAAGGGTATGAAGAAGTATTAAAATTTTCTAAGATGTAAGCCACAATTTTAATGATTAATCATTCTTTCAAAATTGTTTATTCATATGGGCCCCATAGAGGCTTTAAAAAAGAAGTAATCAAACCAAGAATACGCTATATAATCAGATAAGATAGAACAGAAGTATCTAGTAGAGTTTTGCCGCGAAAGTGAAAAAATGGCGTTGTTGATTTTGTAAAATTTTCCAAAACCTGTGATTCTTCGAGTGTTAATGTGTAATAATGGTGGATTATTAACCGTTAATACTTAGTGAATGTGCATAAGTATAGGCAAATCATACAAAGTTGAAAAACGTGATTTTCACCTTCGCTCCAAAACTCCAATAGAAGTTCTAGTAAAGTTTCTACCACTTTACTACGGCATGACTTGACTACGACTGGACCTTGACTCTTTTACTTGACCAGCCAGTCTAAAGTGATAAAATGTTGCAATTATAGGTTTTACACGATTTGTAAAAGAAGTCCTAGTCACAGTCAAAGTCAAGTAAAGAAGTCAAAGTCCAGTCTTAGTCAAGTCATGCCCTAGTAAATTGGTAGAAACTTTACTAGAACTTCTATTGAGTTTTGAAGCAAAAATTCAAATCACGTTTTTCTACTTTGTATGATTTGCCTACACTCATGCACGTTCACCTACTATTAACGGTTAATAATCCACCATTATTATACATTAACACTCGAAAAATTAAAAGTTTAGGAAAATAATACAAAATCGATACCGTAATTTTTTCACTTTCGCGCCAAAAAAAACCTCTAGCAATGTTGAAACAAGAAGTATGGAAAACGATGATTTTAATTAAAAAGAAGGTAGAGCCATTCAATGTTCCTCGTTCAAAATATGTTTCCACATCCTCATCTAAAGACATCGACTCAAACCATTGTCAAACACTACACAAGTATACTCTACCATTCACGCACGCACACACACGCATGTACAGTCAGAGGATTAAATCTGAAAATTTCGGCTCCGCTCCAAAGACATCCGGTGGTAACGTATACCATAACTGCTTTTGATATCAGATAAGAGTTACACGTGTTACGTTATGACGTGTACGTGGCTGGGTTTCGTAGCTACGTATCTATTTTTTATCAACATCTTTGGTCTGTGATTCTGTGAAGATTGTTTTCGGTGTTAGAGAAAGGTTTAAAAAAGTAAAAGAAACATACAAACAAACAAACAAAACAAATAAAAAAATTCTGATTTGGGTGGCTTAAACTATATTCAAAAGTATATTTAAAAACCCCAACACTAGGTCTCGTGAGAGCCTGCATTGTTAGGTTAAATATAAATTGTCTGTTCCTACAAAAAAGATGCCTATTATTATGAATAACTAGGCGTACTTATCGGTACACTATAGTAACTAAATTCATGATTATGATAATTTTAAATAAGAATAAGAGCACATTAACGTCATTCTCCAAGAATCTTTGAGTCACATTTCGTTATCAGTCGGTGCTTAGCTGTGACAGATAGACATACAAAGCTACTTTCTGATTTATAATATTAATGTAAATTATGTTCTGAAGCTTCTTGAAGTCTTTGTTCCCCGATCTGGAAGTCTTCAAGTCTAGATTAAATCTCCTAGCTAAGCAAGCTAAATCTTAGGCCACATCACTTTCCATCAGGTGAGATAGCAGCCAAATGCTTACCAATCCGACAAATAAAATTCTTCGTAATTTTAATCAAAAATCCAGGTATACTTGACTTTAATAGAGATTGCCATACACTACAATTCAACGTGGAAACGTAGCCAGTATTCTGGGCTTTTTCTTTCGGCAAGCGGTTTACAAAATTTTTGGGTACTATTTGTTTTAATCCCTTTTTGTAATGTTATAATTAAAAATATATTGTTATTTTAATAACGACGGTGTCCATAGTGTAATTACTCGATACATTATCAAAACCTTAATTATATGATAAGTCTATAAAAGTTAATTCTTTACGTAGAAACATCACAGTTTTTAAACCCCACGTACCAACCAGACACTGAACAACTTAATGAGAAAAATGAATTATACGATACTCATGCAAATAAAATAATAAAATTATTTGGCGCGCAAAGAATTCCATTCGCGCAGAGTAATGAGACGATATTTAAAATGCAGACATGTACAAAAAGGAATAATTTAGAATAATATAGAGGTCGGTGTAAATATAGAATTAAATAAACGAAATTAAAAGGCGTCGTGAAAAGATCCGAAAACAGGGAAACTCTTGCCAACATGGCTTCGGGGGTGGTGCGAGGGAGATGGGAGATAGGGGGAAAGGGACGATGCGATATGCCGGTCACGTCCCGGGCAAGGCAGGCGCGTGCTTCTCATCCTAATGTTTATGCGAACCTTACCACGCACACAACCTAAGCAACGCACACGAGCATCGTAACGTCACCTTCCACACACCCACAAGACAGTAACTCAATACGTCTTTCACATGTGTGGGTAGACATAAAATACATAAACTTCCTGGTAAATAAGCGTAGATACGACTTTCTTATAAGGTTTGTGTTAGACGTTTCGGCTATATTAAATTCTTTTTTTTTTCGTCGGGCATCTTAGACTAGTGGAGTCGACAATGGGCAATCATGTTTTCTTTCGAGGTAAGGAGATTTTTTTTATGGTCTTTCGCATCATACAGGCTCTGTCGGTATTTATTGCTACGAAAAGAAAATATAAAAATGGGAGTTCATAAAAAAAACATCCTAAATTATAAGGATGACGCTATTGCGGGATATAACAGCATTTGCTAACAGTGTAGAGAAAGTAAAGAAAATCTAAGCAAGTTCTGTTGGTTATCAATTTCTGTAGTCTCAATCAAAACTATCAATTAGTTAAAACTGCCAAACTTTTTTTTGTTAATTTTTGGAAAGTTAATTTTAAATTAAGAATTGTAAGTAACTCGCCGTCCCCGCGGCTTCGCCCGCTATTATAAAGTTAAAAAGTAGCCTGTATGTTAATCCTGGGTATAAGCTATGTACAATCCAAATTCGTTCAGCCGTTAAAGCGTGAAGAGAAAGCAAACATACTTATACACTTACACATTTACACTTACACAACTTTTGCATTTATAATATTAGTAGGATTTAATTTTGACTTAAACTACTACTTAGAGTAAGTAGTATATAAAGAATGTATCCAATAGAACTTTTCTTACTGTCTCTATTATCGGGAAGACGCTTTGTTCTTGTGTTCTTTGTTAATAGCACTCACTACATTATACTGTCACATCACTACACTAACTCAAAACGTTTAATTCTCTTGAGTCTTCTCACTAAGTCTGTGTTGTAGAGGAGCTGGATTGCCTCAACGTTCATATGGTGATCTGGTAGAATTAGTAACCATTTGGTGAAAATTACTGTACGTATGAATGGCAGAATATGAGAGAGGCCTGTACCCAGCAGTGGGATCAAAAGGGCCGTAGATGATGAAGATGGATTTGCTACTACATAACCTAAGATTGTTAAAACTGCTTGACACTGTGTTCCACGCAAGGATTTTGCAGCTAAAACAGTAGGTTTGTCTTCTATCTGGATGATTCCACGCCTTGATTGACCGACTTCAAAAAGTAGGAGGAGGTTATGTGATATTAATGCAGCGTATGGTTTTTTAACACACGATGGAAGCAAATGTGTTATTTATTTGACGTTCGTATTGGCAATAGGTATCGAAACATGTTTGAATTTTTTTTGTTCAGAAAATTACTTGAGATGAGCTCTTGTTCTTTTCAACTGACTTCAAAAAAGGAGGAAGTTCTTAATTCGACTGTATGTTGTTTTTTTTTGTATTACTCATTCCGCCAATTATGAATCGATTTTGATGATTCTTTTTTTTGTTAGTTAGATTGTACTGCAGAGTACTTTCCATATAAATATTATCGAAATTGATTCACCGCTTTTTAAGAATATCAACATGAAACAAAATATAAGCGCTGAAGTCAGTTTTTTAAGCTTTGCTTGCGTTTAAATTATGGAAGGATATTCTTGACCTTTGATCATCTTTGCTGTTTGAAATAAATTGTGTATCTGTTTAGGATTACGCCACTTAGGTGATTTTTAGTTTTAGAATATATAGGCAATTATTTTTATGCCCGATAGGCAAGCATTTATGCAATTGAAAGTGATGATGCGGCTGAAAATGTAGCTTGCTTGCCAAGAATGTACCTATTCTCTCTTGACTTGAAGACTCCAGCATTATACCGTTCGGGGAATAAAGAATTAAAATTGGCCATTGGCATCGATTGTTGGAAAGTAAAGTATGAAAAAAAATGTTTACCCTCGCGATTTGGATATAAAAAAATATGGCAGCATCGGTTGACAAAATCATCATCGGTAAAGAAAATTTGTGGGTACCTACAAATTTTCTTCACAATTTCAAGTAAATTCCAAATCGATTTATCCGATCGTCGATTCGATAAACACCATAAAATCAGTTGCTTTTCTAAGAACCGACCACCATAACGTCACCATTGTTTCTGACATTCATATGCACAGGATGACTACGGATACACGACTCCTGAATGTGTAATAGGATCCCACAATTATATTTGATAAATTTATTTAAAGGACATTAGCATATTTGTGAAAGGGTGTTCATTGTGAAAGCCGTTTGAATGACATCTTATATATTTATGAAACTGGTACTAAAAATTTACGAACTATTTGAGTACCATTTCAGTACCATTTCAGTAGTAGTGGATCGTGTATGTTCGGTTCATTGCTTGCATGGGTGACCGTGACCGAATTGTCAACTGTATGTCACCGTACTTCAGAGGGCACCTTAACCTTTCGGTCCCGGCTGTTAGTCGTAAGACAACAGTCGTTAAGCCTAGTCGGATGCCATAAGGCGGCCTGAAAATCCTGACAGTCCTAATATACAATATGAATAGGTATATACGAATAATAGAAGTGCTCATAAAGTGTGAGCAGGGCATGCTAATATTATAATTCTGAATGTTGTGTTTGTGTGTGTGAGTGTGTGCACCTGCAACCTAACCATTTTTATCTCCAACCACATTTTTATCACTAACCAGCTCTAACCTCACCCGCACCTAATTACACATAAACAAAAGCTCAAAGCAGACAAACCAGTCCAAACGGTCACGTACCACGTACCACCATCGTTATGAATGAAGCAGCTGTTATCACGGCCAGCAGGTGGCCATCTAACGAGGATGCTGGCATTGATGATAATTGTAGACAAGATATAGACGATAGAAATGAAAAGGTAGTTGATGATAATTGTGAACTTGAGATAGTTGAGAATAATTAGGGTGAAGGTCATGGTAGTGATGTTGACGGTCAAGATAAAGAATAAAACGATATAGCTGCTTAGTTTGTGAAAATACGGAAAAATAACGAACACCATAAATCAATGTTAAAAAAGCTTATGTATGATAATTGTGCTATGTTATCGTTAATGTGGGCTGTTAGTGTGTGGACTTCTTTTTAAGTAGGCATCAAACACTTCACAAGAAATAAAGGGAAATACCAAAGTATGCCAAAAAAAATATCCGTGAAATTGATATGAATGATAATAAAAAACACGCGTGCAAGCAGGTTTTCGATTCCCGGAACACAAGTTTTCTCCCCAAGGAAAATTTGTTTTTTGCTGGTTCTGATTGTGTATGTGATGTGAATGTTTCTGGCACCCATGGCACAAGTGTGAGTGTGAAAGCGTTTATGTTTATCTGTTAAATCCACGACTAACAAAACATTTTTTTCCACAGGTAGAGATGACGGGTAGCAGTATATTCGATTACGTTCATCAATCTGACCACGCAGAAATAGCAGAGCAGCTGGGATTATCGTTAGCAGGGAGAGGTGGAGCTGGTCTGAACAGTCCAGCATCAGGGAGTGAGGAGGGCAGCCAGCACGGGACTAATAACCCTGATGGTAAATATACATTATCTTCTTATCGTAGAAACGTAGAAGACAAAGAAAGAACTCAGGATATCTAAGTAAGAAGTCAACCTGACCTTTTACTTAGACAACCTGACTTCTTTCTTCTTCTGGCACTGCAGATGACAATAATTAAGAAACCTCACATATCAGTTCGACTTGGTTGTCTTGACTCTTGATAGCTAGCACATGCAATACTCAAATGAACGTGGAATTAGTGTGAGAATTGCTGTGGATGACGATATTGATGTCAAATAGTTAAGGTGCACTGATGATGATGATACCACTGTATAAGGAAACTGACACGTTTCTTAGGATGAAAACAGAGCCTATGCTTTGATGGCCATGAATGAAACTACTTGCCCACCAAATTTAAATAAAATCTGTTCAGCAATTTTAGTGTTTTCATAGTACACTAATCATTCTATAATTGTTTATCCAGATTCGTTTCAGAATAATCCAAACTTCCATAGTTAACGAAATTTTGCATTTAAAAGTATGAACATTATGATGATGAATAAAATGTTTATGCCACGAAGTATGTTACTGGTCTTTAATATTTACTCTGTCTGTCTATTTGTTACCTTTTACGACAAGTCTGTCCTGCAGGGACAGATCTTGATGAATCTTAGCAGATTTAGTTTAAGTACTCGCGAATGATTTAATTATACCTACTTCTGCATAACACCGGAGAAGCCGCAGAAAAGCACGGCTACAATCTATGAATACAAATTTGAAAGAAATGTTTCGTTGAGCTCGCTGCTGAAATTTTTGGTACTTATACCCGGCTTTTTTGCATAAATCACAAAAAAATCACTAACTAATAAAATTCAGAGAAGTGAGCTGAAATGGAAAAGTTTTTCTAGTCGCATCTTTAGATATCTCAATAAAGGTGAAAGCTTCACATTTTTTATTGAAATGTTCTAACATATAACTGTTGCCATCCCGTTTTTGATTTCGAATTCTAATCGCGTGAAATTGTCGGCAATAATATCTAGATCAGTCTAGATTTAAAATATTTCAGTTGCACTTTTTGCTGTAACGTTTAACAGTATAATGACTAAAACCAAAAAGATCTTCCAAAACAGTGAAGACGCTGCTTTCTCATCACCGTTACTCATTCTAAGTGGGTGTCACATTTCGACATCCAAAAGAAAAGTTGAGAATTACCGATGAGTAGCCGACAAAAAGCTTGGAAAAAATGTGTTCAGAATTCAATTAAAGTTATTGCGAGGCCGATGCACCTTCGGCGAAGTGACAATACCGAAAATTTCTCTTGGTATAACGAATCTCCCAATGTCGTCAATAATACCTGAGTATCAAATTGAAATTAGATTAGAGAATAGTCACGGTGCGTTTAGAACTTATGAAACGGTCAATGGGGTGTCAGTAGGAATCTTTATGATACAAATTAATATTTCATTTCTATGGGAACCATCTCCAGAATATATTTTATTAGATTTGAAATTAGGCGCCACTGTGCGCCTAATTTCAAATCCAACGAGTTCTTTATCAACATTATTAAGGTTAGTCACCTATTTCCATCCTCTTAATCGAAAAGTAGGTGTCGATTCTCAATTAAACATCTAAATTAGCAAAAAAAGCCGTTCCTATAATAATCTTTACTATAAAGCGCTTGTTCGCTTCAGTGCATTTGAAGTTTTTTCTATTGTTGTTATTATACGTCTCTTTTAAAAAAACTTACTTTAAATATAAGCAATCAGGAATTAAAGAATTTAAAAGAATAAATTGATACAACTAAAATATATCGTTTTTTTTTTCTCGTCAGAATAGGTATCTTCTAGGCAAGCTTGCTCCATCGTCGACCACATCGTCTTACCATCAGGTGAGATAGTGGTCAAAAGTTTGCCTATCTTAAATATAAAAAAATATATAGATTTGTTTTTTTTTATTCTTGCAGTGAACTACATTTAACAGGGCAAATTTAGTAGGTATGTTATATATCCTTCTAGATAGGTCCAAATGGTTAAAACCATCGTTCATTATAATGAATTCCATTCATTACCGAAACAACGATGACTCGCACACACACATTTCACCCAATTTTTTACCCAATCTAACGGATAAACTCCGGTTTCAATTTAGTCCACATTTAAAGGTTTAGAATCAATTTCAATTTACTTTGAGGTTCGAGAAATGGTTGTAAAAAATCTATCAGGATCGAAGTAGTTTGACAGCATTTCATTGTTGGGTGAAGGGCGTAGTGAAATGGGAGACACAGAACAGTAGTCCGTAGAGGAACTGGCATTGTCGACAGACGACCATGGAATCGTGGTAGAAAACCGTGAGGTGATGACAGGAATTAAGGTGCCACAGGTTCCAAAATAGTATAAAGTTTTCATTGCACTTATAGCACACATAATGAATAATACAATACAATATTTCTTTATTGAACACCAACAATATGATTAAGTAACATGATAATAAAAAAAAAATTAAAAATAATAATTGTTGTACAATGGGCGGCCTTATCACATTAAGCAATTTCTTACAGGCAACCTTTGGATGGACAGGATAGTAACAAACAAATTTTGCGGTCTGTGGTGTTCTCTAATGAATTACGCTACACATGCATTGAAAACAATTTAGTTGTAATAATAGTTACATAAAAAAAAATCATAAATATACAAAAAATATATATATATAAATAAATTAAATAAACGCTTACACTCGCAATTACTAGGGTTGAGACTAAGTTTAATGCCATGTGTCGTGCGTGCCGGAAACATTCATATCACACACACAATCACATCTAAAACCAGAAACACACATTTGCCTTAGGGAGAAAACTTGTGTTCCCGCCGGGAATCGAACCCGATACCCTGCTTAGAAGACGAACGTTCACCCAATTCGAAATAGAGAATAAACATCTAATTTCCTTAAAATGTATACAACTCACAACAAAAGGAAGACAAGCATTTCGCATTGAATCAAGCATTTAACTGCGCAAGTATATTCTTATCTATAAATAACGCTATGTAACCCATAAATTACCTTAGGCTATATATATATATATATATATATAATACGTTTGTACGATAATGTTATTCGAAAAAAACTTAGCTACAAAGGAAATTCAACCTAATAATTATAATAAATTATTGAATCTTATTTCTATAAAGCTATATCTTTTATATAAGATATAGACACTCGGGTTTATAATGTATCCTGTTTTAATCTTATCTCACTTCAAAATATTATAAGGGCGAAAGTTTGTTAGTGTGTTTGTATGTTTGTTACTTCTTCACGCTCAAACGGCTGGACCAATTTTGATGAAATTTGAATGAAGGTAACTGACACCATGGATATTATTTGTCCCGGAATTCCCGCAGGTCCGGGATTTACGCAGGTACAACCGCGGGGCGCAGATAGTAAATTATAAATGCGAAAGTATTAATGGTTGTATTGGTTACTCAATCACGCCAAAACTACTGAACCGATTTTGCTGAAATTTGAAACATAGGTAGATATATAACCTGGAATAAAATATAAACTACCTACATTTTAACGCGAGGAACATCTAATTCTGGCATAAAATACCATCTATTTTGTGAAATTAATTTGACTGTGTTATTTTTCATTTTCAAACATTCCCAAATCAATCAATATTCTTGACTATAAGTACGTTCCTTCTAGTAATCTCGTGGAAAAGACGTTGTCACCTTCGCTTGATCAACATGCCAAGGTTGAATAGTTCCACACTGAGTCAATCTTGTTACGCATTTGGTACAAAGACGTGATTCAAATCGACCAGCGCATTGTCCACTACATTGCGGCTATTGCCAAAGATAAAATGTCCACTATTGGGAAAGATGTTGATACGCCTTTGAAGTTTTCGCAACTGTTTTTGTATCAAATTACTGAAAACATGAGCCAATAAAAAGGTACGACGAGAAGGTACATTTGATACGTAAGGATGTTAATATCACGTAGATGGTGAAGATGTTCAACAGGAAAATAATGTCTGACATGGCACTTCAATTAGAGTACTTAGATATTAATAAACATCTAGACAAATCAATCTTGAGTCACATTAATCAGTATGATAGTAAAATCTAGATCATACGGTTATTTTAACCTAATACAATTGAGAAGTCTTCAAGTCTAAAGTAGGTACAAATGAACAGGTCTCTTCTAGGTAAGCATGCTACTTCTTAAGAAGCTGAGGAGTCTGTGAAACGATCTATAGGCTGTTTTTGTTTAACTGGTAATCTGTGCCCATGCTTGATGCGATAGCACTACCGACCGACCAAATTATGATAGGTGCCGTAATACCAAAAATTATGAATGAAAATGTAATGTTTAGCCATTGTTTTTTGCATCAATAGTACCTTGAAATGATAATCTATGTTCCTGTTGTAATGACAAAAGTTTTTAATACAAAACGAATAAGTTAAAGATGCGTCATTTACGTCGTAATAATGTGTGAAAATCAATTGGTTTATATTTCGTTTAAGGTAATTATTTTGGAATGAAAACTATCCAGGAACCCAGAGTAATACGTTTCTAATCTGAATAACAGCACAGTATGGTGGTAATATGCTTGAATTATAAATAATTTCGGTATTACGATTGTATGGGAAAATCAACCTCCGCAGGCCTCTTAAGCTGCATCATCGCTTTCCATCAGATGAGATAGATAAATAGATAATACTTCATTGATCCACTTCATAAAATGAGATAAAACAAAGGTAGCAAACAAGCTTATATGTAAAGTGACACAACAGACGGCCTTATCACTAATAATCATCTCTACCAGGCAACCTTCGGATGGAGAGACCTATAGAATGTAATAGACGGGGCTTAATAAATGGGTGTATGAGATAGCGGATAAATGACAATAATCAACAATGACAACTAGTTTTTGCCTGAAAGAGTAACAAACATCCATATGTATGGACATACAAACATTCACGTTTATTATATTTGTGAGGATATATATCATAATTATAACTAGGTATACAGCGGGGCAACGCAGCCAGCATTTTAGAAACATTGCCGACCCGTAACGATTTATTTTTATTATAACTTTATTTAATTTTTAAGATTTAACAATATACTAACTCTTTTGTATTTTATAAAAAAAAAAAAAAAAATTGCAAGGAACTAAATCACCACGATATACTCGAAACTTTTAGAACCGCAGCATCCGAATTCAAGAAGCTCTAACCGAAATCAATTAAACCACGGTATGTCCCGGTCCCAAACCCATGAATCTTTTAATTAGCCCACTCGGCTTCCCAATCAATCAGTCACTACGCCCTTGCGGATAAGATTGCCTCTTTTGTTGGATAAAATTGAGATCTTTATGTCAAAACTGCTTCTATTAACATTGTTTTGATTGGATTCATACGATCGTGCTTTAACAATGCTATTCGCCTACGTCATTTATTATTTTAATATCCAATAAACTAACTAGCTACCAATCATAAAGCTAATAAATATTACAGTTAGGTTAAAAAAGTATGTGTTAAGTTAATGTAGTTATTCACTTAGTTGATGTATAACTAAAGCTTTAACACTGGAATTGAGACTAAACAAGACGCTGGCATAGTGAGCGTCACGCTTACCAGTTATAGTTCAGTGCTGGCCACAGTTTTAAGCATCAACAGTTTGAAAACCTTCGTGGCAATAGAATGTGTTCGTTACACTTAGATGTAAAATCTCGTTATGCCTTGTAATTTCACTGGACCCATAATCCAATGCAGTAGCTATTATTTTTACACTCTACTGATTGGCGTTTAAATGTCTGACAAAGGTACCCATGCAGACTCTGGTCAAGAGTCTTATCACTACAAAAACATTTAAGTAATAAAATTATTTACTGTTCTCCAGAAGAGTATCCACTACACTGATTTAATCGCCTCATTCTTCCTCTACATTATCTTCCTACAACTTCCTCTTCGGCGTTTATGTTCCGTCGTTATTATTCGCCAGATCTTATCATTTGCCAGTTAAGGTCAAGTTTAAAGTGGTCTTTCATAAAATCTTTACTGTTATCCGATTGTGAGATCTGCTTTTGTCCACAGTATCAGCACAAATGACCCTCGCAGCCAGCGGGGCGTTGTATAGAGGCATGGACCGAGCTTTCTGCGTGAGAATGAAGAGTACGCTGACCAAAAGAGGGTGCCACTTCAAATCTTCGGGATACAGGGTAAGATAACCAGCAATATGTGCTGTGCAAGGTGAAGCTTTGGTTCTTGAATCATTGAATTGGTCTTGCTATACTTTCTTACAAATAACGTAAATGCTCCTACATCCTCGCACTAAGCCTTATGTCAAGCGTGCTGAAAATATTCAAAGTCACACACAAAATCAAAAGCACAAAATATCGCTTAATGAGGCAAATTGTGGGATTCTAAGCGACTACAAAACAGAGCAATCAATTATTATCCATATACCAAACCTGTTCTTGCACAAGTACAGTTTTCTAAGTTTTAAATAGTCCTTGTACAAAATATTACGACTAGTAAATAACCTAAATTTATTTTCTGGATCAGTAATAAAATATACTCAACAAATCTTATCATTGAGATTTATTCACTTCCAAGTCATTAGTGCCTGAGAACGACTATGAAAATTTATGGACATTTTTCTTATCTAGTGTATAGAATGAGAATTAAATGGACTCTGAGTTTTCATTTTCAATCTAGGTCGGAAGAAACAAGGAGGGTGAGACGGCGAGATACGGAGAGAGTGGGAACTGGCGGGTGGGTATCTGTAACGAGATGATTTGTTAGTTCTGATAACGTAAATAAGAGATTTATGTTTTTTCTTAGAATTATATTTATAATGACCGCGAGTCAACTGGTTTACAAAACCCCAAACAATTCAGTTTGAAACTTCTAGAGATGCTATTTTAGGTTTTGGATTTGAAGATGGCCGTTGATAGTGTATCCAGACTGGACACAAGTTTTTTCGTCGAACTATGATTGTTAATGCATACGTACCTAATGATGCTAATATAATACTGCAATTATATGTTTCTTACAATGATATAATGTTGTCGTCCGACCTCTTTATCCGTCTTAGATTACAAATATTATTGCTTAGAATTATTGTTCCGCTTGGGGTGCCCCAAGGCATGGTTATATAGCCCCATAATTTTTGCCCTAACTCGGTGTTAGGTCATAAAATGTGATAATATCTCAAGCGTCTCGCGAAAACCACTATGTACGTAAAATTGTCCGTAGATTGTTTTCGGGGTGTAAATTTTCCTTTTATTTCATAACCACTTCGCGGACATTTCCTTTTATACTTTGGGGTCGATTATTTCTTTATGAATTGTGATTTTATTTGTTTTTTATTGGATATAAATCGTTCGGGTTGAAAATTATGTGCAATAATTTGGTATCTTTATCTAAATGGTTTCTACTTAGAGGCGGTGGGAAAGAGCAATTAGTATAGATCGTTTATTACAGTTTCGCTTGGATAATACGCCTGAGGCGAGCGTTTTATTGGCTAAATTGCAAATTAGTTAATCCTTACATTTGATCTCCTTATTCGATTAGCAGGTAATGTATTACGGTACGTGGTTTCGTACCGCTAGCAAATAGCTTTTCAGTTTATGTGGACTTTATTAGCGTGGTGGCACGTTTCGTGTTTGTTGTTCAGGTTGAATTCACGAAGTTAAGATGAGGTTTTTTTTATGACTGTCTCTTCCAAGGTTGTATTGTTTATTTAATCAAAGTTTTGAAATATGTCTTCAAAGTTTAATCATGTTTTAAATTAGATTAATATACTTTTCAAATGTTTTATACTAGATATTACTATGCCACATTTTCAAAACTAATACTATACTAGTTGAATCAATCACTAATCTTTGTCAAATGTCTTTATGTGTTCTGAAGTTTCTGTCAGCATCTTAGTATATTCCTTTTATCTAATTAGTGATTCCTAAAGTAGATAGGTACTACGTAAGTTTAAGCGTTAATATAACAAGAAAAATGTAAGTGCTAATCACAGCTAATTTATCCACAGTGAAACTGCGTGTAATACACATCTTCATGTACAATTTATTCACCAACCCTTTCGTTCTTTCCAGGTGGTGCTGATGCTGTGTCGTCTCCGACCGCAGTATTCCTTCTCTCACAGTCGGAAGTCTCCGACGGTTCTTCTTGGGATGGTGGCGTTGGCGATAGCGTTACCACCGCCCTCGGTTCATGAAATAAGACTGGAGTCGGATATGTTCGTCACGCGGATCAACTTCGATTTTAGGATAGCGCACTGTGAACCCAGGTATTTGGCGTTTTTGTCGACAGTAATTAAGTTGGATTATAAAAAGATCCTTTTCGAATTTTGACTACCCTGTTAGGTTACTAAACCGTAATTTGAACTTCTAATAGCTATTCTAGCCTAGTATGGCAAACATAATTTAAATGCAAGCAAAGCTTAAAAAATCGTCTTCACCGCTTTATCTTCGGAACTCTTGATCAGATTAAAATTTAAATAAATTAAATTCACTTTATTATACATCTTGACCAAATTCAAATAGGACGACATGGGAAGCACAAGCTTTCAAATAAATATATATTCATCAAAATCGGTTCACCTAGAAAGACAGAGGTAAGACACGAAAAAAGTAATACAGTCGAATTAAGAACCTCATCCTTTTTTTGAAGTCGGTTAAAAAGTTTTGCATTGTTAGTAAAAACTAAAAATAATGCTACGGTGTAATAATTTTTAACAGTTCGAAGATACATTGTGACCATTTCCCCAGCAGGGTGTCAGAGTTGCTTGGGTACACAGCGGAAGAACTTACAGGGAAGAATCTCTACGCGCTTTGTCATGGAGAGGATGCCAACAAACTAAGAAAATGCCATGTAGATTGTAAGTATATTTTAGCTGTCACTTCCATATAATATACTATTAGAATAGGGATGATGCCTAGATAAAAAAAAACAGCGAAATAGTCTGTCAGTTAGATTATCAAAAAATATTGGACATGTATTTTTTTGTTTAACTAATACATATAATTGACAGAGATAAAGAGCGTCAAAGTTTGGAAATGGGAGCTCGTGACATCATTTAACTGTGTACTGAGACGTAATGTCACGTAGAATTTCAACGCATCTTCGTCATTTATTGTTTAACTAGCCGTGCCCCGCGGCTTCGCCCGCTATTATAAAGTTAAAAAGTAGCCTATGTGTTAATCCTAGGTATAAGCTATGTACATTCCAAATTTTAATCCAAATCCGTTCAGCCGTTAAAGCGTAAAGAAGGATCAAACATACTTACACACTTATACACTTACACACAAACTTTCAGATTTTTAATATTAGTAGGATTGATAAAAGAAAAAATATGTGTCTAACATTTTTTAATTATGTAAATGACGTCGTTTACATTATCAAAACATATTGGTGTTAAATTCGATTAAGCCCGTATTCAATAGATTTTTTCAGGCATCTAGACCATTACCGAAATTACCGTGGCTTAAAGGTTCTTTTGTTGTTAGTATATAGTTCTGATCAATTGAGCTGTTTTATGACCCTAGGGATATGTCTTGTTATCAACGCTAAGCACACTGTATTGTTACCTATAGGTAGGTCTTGTTTTGGATACCCTCCGTACTATACTACGTTCGCATTCCAGCCACATAACTTCCAATTTACAATTTGTAGACTCCTTTGAACCATATTCTGTGATTTATAAGTGAGAAAATAGAATATACAGTGGAAACGAGGGAAAGCTTTAGTCTGAATTGTCTGATTATTCTGGTTCGCTCATCAGATCATCATTTCCATACATGCAAATCTGGGGAATTCCGATTTCTCCGCAACTACTGTTTTACAATCGATTGTAAAACTTTTTGGAACGTACGTGTTTAGCATTTATCTCAGCTTGTGTTTAAAATTCGTTAAAAAGCACTATACATTTCCAAAGCTTTCTTTTTCAATTTTATTATATTCAAATTTATTTATCACTATTCTCCCCCTTTCTTAACTATATGAAAATATATCAGTATAACATATTACATTTTGATTGGAGGCCACGTCTGTAGTGACTTTTCACGACTACTAGATACACCTAGTACCACCAGGAGTGGTCCATTACTTTTAGGTACGTCTAATAATTTAAATATGTTAAGTATGTACCAATCTGTATAAACATGACATTATAGGAGAAATTCATATTCTCTTCATAATTCACTTTTATCAATCCCCGTTTCCTTCTCATACTCGTAAATTATAGAAATAGAAGATACATCTATGATACTATTTCATTCTGATATTCTTGTACTCGTTTTTATTATCCTTGCTTCAATTGATTGTGTTGTCTATGTCCATCCATGACCCAATAGTGTGGTGAAATCCTCATGCCGTAACGATTGATTTGTATTCAGTGTGAGGTGTATAGAAATCCATGTCAAGACGACTGGCAGCTCAAGGCGCGGAGGAGGAAAATTCATGATTTACGTTCTGTATTGTTGGAAAGAAATTCGGTTTGTCAATCAGGCGAACGTTTGCTCTGTTTACCTTGTATTCTCTTCTACGCGGCTCTATAACTTCTTGTACAAACATTTTTCCACAATTTATCCACATATCTTCTTTACTTCACTCTTTATATTTTCATTGAATTTCAATCTATCTTTAATGTTTGTAAGTAAACGAAGTTCAATTTTTCGAAAATAATCTTCATCACGATTCTCAGTTTCCGCGTAAGCCATGAAAGATTCCACAAGAATAACGTAATCATGTTCTCAAATACGTATGATATTATTACTTTTCCACGCATCCGTCAGCGGAATACAATTTAGGCCTGTGCTATGCGCCGGCCGGGCTCTACGAGATTTGAATAATAATTTTTATACGATCATTTTGGTTTCCTTTCCCTTGACGAAGACGTGGGAAATGTCGTGTAATGTCCTCTGAGATGCCTCTATGTACTATTTTATGAGCTTCGACTTCACTGGGATTGTTTGGGGATTGTATCTGTTTGGTTATTCCTCGTATGTCCTCGAATTACGTAGGTATATCCGTCTTGCTGTCGCCTCAATTCGGTGAACAGTATCTTTGTCGTTTAAACCTTTGCATTTCATATGATTAAATTCGCTATTTTCAAAGATTCCGTTACGTAACCCGTTATTCTTATCATGCACATATCTATACCGTAGGCGCCAATCCTGATTACTAATGAGATGATGTCACCATTCCTTTATTTGTTTGCCTGCAATCTCCGACTGTTTTCCTGTGCAAATTCTTATATGGAAAGTTTCGGAGCTTTGGCACTGAAGCAAGTATTCACCTAATGCTTTTTATTTCCTACTCCAAGGCGATATGAATGGGAATCATAATTCTGACGTAATAGGCCCTCGGCCAATCGAGTGGCGTACATAACAAGATGGCTGCCATCCCGAATGCCAATCACGGCTTAGCTTTAACGTCATGTGGTCCTAGCACCTTACCATTTGATAGCTTTACGAGACTATCAATTTGAATTTAAAATTAACATCTATGTAGATGCCGGTCAAATGTGGACAACTCTGGTGCTGAATAACAATTGTCTTTATTTACATAAAAGTCCGGGTGTTTGCTAGAAAGCGGGTAATTTGGTTACAACTCTGTATGCGGTTTGCTTACTTGATGATTATATCGTTATTTGTGCATATGGTAATAAAATTCAATGATAATGTTTGGAACTTCCGACAATGAACGCTAAAACCTTGGAATTTGAAGCCTCTTGACTCATAAATTACTAATTTATTGTTTGAGATGCGTCATTACAGGAGAAATAGACAGTTTATATTCAACTAACGTAAGCATTTTAAGAAAATTTAGATTCAATTCAAACGCTAAAGCCCAGCTAAGTTGGAAAATATTAAAACTCTCTGCACATTCCCCACTAACGAGTACCCTGTCTACCCACGAAATATAACATTAAACGCTCAGTAAAAAATATTTTTAATTTAGGTAAAATGCTTTATTCGTATAATATACCAGTTGTTCATTGGAATTTCACCTTAAGGTACTTACAATAAATCTTAATGCTGTTTGACAATGGCATCATTTTTCAATAAAACATTTTATATACTTGCTAAAATATGACCAACACTCAACAGTCAAACAACTTAATGCGCACCCCTCTTTCATCATCAGCCAATCAGTGTAATATTCACACCTTTTGCGTCATTTTTCGTGACGGTGCAACTCATGATTCAATAATCACGGCAAGTAAGACACGATTGTAGTTTCTAAGCATGTAGCAGACGGTAATCAACATACGATCACTTGATCAGTCAATGCATTGCTGGTAATGTCTACAATGTAGGGGCCGGCCTCTTTCAAACAAGCGAGTTATAGATACCTACATCGTCTAGCTACGAAGTCGAATAATAATTAATAATTAATGTAATGGGTGATTAATATGATTGTGAAGGTAAAGGGAAGGATCGCGATTTCATAGATGACTAACCAATTAGGTAAGATGTCATGACAATTAATAAACAGCTTAAATAAAAGCTGATTAATTTCTCTTATGATTTAATTCTTACGGCTAAGTATCAACTCGACTCGATGATCAGGACACGCGTGTGATCAGTTAGTGGAAACTAGGAATTAGTAACGTTTTTTATTACGTCAAGCGGACTCACTTGAACTTATGAGTGTGTCCAGTTGATAAAACTTAAACTAAATTACTTTTTGATTTCACTAGCTGGATTCAAGTTGCGTACTCAATGCCTAAGAATCTAACTCGACTGCTCTGTAGGCTTATGAGTTTATTCTGGACTTCAAAGCCTCTAACTAGTTCGATTCCTAACTGTAGCATTTTTTTACAACAATAGAATATTTGTGCTCAGAGTTCCGAGTGTGAGTGCCTTAAAGTTTCCGACGCCTACGAATCAAGTTTCAGATATTTTGATACCTACTAATATTATAAATGCGAAAGTTTGTGTGTGTGCGTGTGTGAATGTCACCACGTATCTCCGTAACGAATAAACTGATTTTGATGAAATCAGTATGAGGATAGTTTAGGTTTCTGAATAACACATAGGCTACTTTTTAACATGATTAACGCGGGCGAAGCAAAACTATTATAAGATGATGATTTCCGATTTAATACATAACCTACGAAACTTAACCTACTTGGGGCTTTTCATAAGCTCCATAAACAATTATACGGATATAAATGTTAAAATTATTTATAATAAGAATTAATTCTTATAACTCACAACTAAAAATACCTAGACTTATGATAGAAGAGCGATGATAAGACTACAATGGCTAATCCAATGACGCTAAGCACCAAGTCACAGCCACAACAATCAAAGAGCTGCCATTTACGCATCTACACCTTGGCCGTAGTCCAATTCCAGTCAGGTCTATAAGCTAATGAGTATCGGCGAATAAAGACAATACATCAACAAAACCAAAAACCTCACTCCTAATGAATCACGTATAGCATAACACGTGTTTGTCACTCGCTCCTTTGTTTTCCCAATCATGTGGATATAATAAGCGGTGACTTTAATATACATCGAACAACTGAAGAACCATATCGCTCTGAGTAACGCTTAAATTCTTCTGAAGTCACTCGGGTAATTCGATTTGTTGATTGTGTTATGGTGCTTAGCTAAATATGATTTTGTTAAAGTAGGCGCGATTAATACATCATTGTTGTAAGGTTTTGTATTACATTGCACGAAGGTCGTGGCTCCTTATTGAGACAGCGTTTAAGATGGACAATGACAAAATGAAGGTTAAAAATGAATTCCTTCACTGGATTGGAAATTCGGGAATTGGAATATTTTTAGCTGAACGGAATGTTTCTGGCACTCGTTATAAAAGTATTTTAACTTAGTGCGGGGCTGTCAGTGTAAAAATGTTGTTTTTTTAAACCAAAGTAGAAGTCCAAAAGGTAGCCATTTTGGGACAGCAATGTGGGACAGATACAAATTTTTTTGTTTGATACAAACTATATTTGGTTGGTAAAAAAAAAGATGACAAACTCAATAAATGGTAATTTGTTTGAATAATATGTACTATTCTAAAGTTTCTATAATGGCGGTCTCAAAAATATGTTTGAGGTACTAGACATAGTACTTTAGAAAGGTAATAAATTATTAAACGCAAGCAAAACTTAAAAAAACCGACTTCACCTATCATCGGAACCTTGATAAGATTTAATGTATAAACACACCACATTAAAAGCACCAGCTTTCAACTAAAAAAAGAATCATCAAAATCGGTTCACAACGAAAGAAGTTATGAGGTAACTTTTGAATTCGGGTAAACGAGAACATCGTCAAAGTACGCATTATTCGTCACAACAAAATAGACATTATTGACGATATTTCAGGAACTACTGATCAGATCTTGATCAAATTTAAATGGGACCAATTAGAAAGCAACACCTTTCAAACTAAAAAAAAAATTCAGAATCGGGTCACGTGGAGAGAAGTTATGAGGTAACACACATAAAAAAAAATACAGTCGACTTGAGTACCTCCTCCTTTTTTGGGAAGTCGGTAAAAAACCACAAAGATCAGTCATCGATTTTGAATATTGGGTTTGTTGAGAATTCTCGTGAAGTTTGTAACTTGCCAAAAAACTAAAGTGGATACATGAAACACCACAAAGAGATCTTACGAGCAGAGTTCAATCTTTAAGCGATAACAAATATTCTTTCTGATAAGTGAAGTCATACATCACAACACTGAAAAATATGCTGTCTAAACTCTGATTTCTCTACTTTCCAGTAATGAACAAAGGTCAAGTCCTGACACACTACTACCGAATAATGAACAAACTCGGCGGCTACACGTGGATGCAGACTTGTGCGACTGTTGTCTGCAATTCTAAAAATGCGGAGGAGCAAAACATTATATGCGTCAATTATGTTATCAGGTAAGGAATCTTCAGCAAGATTCGCTGATATTTGTACAAATTAAAAAAAAATGGTCTGAAGTTATCTTTAAACAACTGGGCATAGGTGTCTATTTGATTGGTCCCAAAGACATTCCTGTTTTATATACTACGCTTGGATGGTATTGTGAGACGATTTACTTCAGCTCTTAATATTAGTGGATAGTAGTTATGATGACTACGACATCTTTACAAGAGTTTTACGGCCGAAAAGCAATGCCAACGCATCGATTGCCTTACAACATTTTTGAAAAATTAGCTGAAATCAATGATTGTATCACCTTATATGTCTTATCTATTTTGCAGTGGTCGTGAATACCCCAACACCGTGATGGACTGCTGTCAACTAGAGGAAAGCGTGCAAGGCGTCAAAAGGGAAGAAACTACTGGAGACCCTGAAAACGGACCTCCAGACACCGACAACACAGGCGGACCACCGCCTCCTAATCGACACCCAGCTGAGAGAACCGAACCTCCAACAAACACTGACTCTGCATCATCAGCACCAGTGCCAACATCCGACGTAACACATTTAACTAGATTGAATGACGCTCAGCCCCTTCCTCTCCACACTACTCCGGAAAGAACATCCCCAATGCCAGCCAGAAGACAGAAGAAACGAAAACACACTGACTGCGACGAAGATGCCGATAGAGACGAGGAAAGACGGAAATCTTCCTCCAATCCAGGAGCAGCCATATCTCCAGCGGAACGAGATGCTAGCAAAACTAACATCACTATCCCAGAAGGCTCCACCGATGCTACTTCAGTAAGAGACTTGGAGAATGCTATGTCGAAACATTTACCGGCTTTGGATGGCAAGGAAATCACACATCGACCAACTGACTTCTCTACAGATGCCTTACTAAAGCAGCAACAACAGAAATCCACAATCCAATGGATCGGGACCCAAAACCACCACTTAAACCATTTAAATAGACAAATCCCTGGGAACCACACCACGACTCCTGCGAGTGCGTTGTTACGGCAACTTTACGCGAACAGAGAGAGCGTTATTAGAAGTAATTTCTTAGGTGATGGTAGAGCAGGGGGATATTATTCTAGCGATGGGCAGTCAGGGCCTTTGCCCACACCTCCAGGGAGCGAAGGCTCAAGTTACGGCGAACAATTAGGGCACAAAGGGACTGATATAGGATCTTTAGCGTACGGAGGTTACGCTGACTACCACTCAGCAATGACACCTCCTGGATCTGTTTCTCCTCGCGATAAGCAGCAGTATGCTTTGTCATACGATAATAGTGCCTATTCAGAGGCGTTAAGGCACTCGTATTTAGGCGAGCCGCCTTTACCGTTGAAGCCTCAAGCGTATTCAGCAGTACCTGGTGCGCTTGATTACGCTTCTTCGCTAGACCAGTCTCAGTTCTTCCATCCGTCTTCATCGTTCCATCTCTATCACCCCCAGGCGCATGCCGCTCATGCGTCTCACTCGCACCAATCAGTAGAGAAGTCCGGTCCTCCAAATACAAATTGGTACTCGTCGGGCTCATAGCCTTATTAGCTGGATTGCTTTCCGAACGCGAGCTTGAGTTCTTTGTTAAGTTTGGTATATTTTTGTTATAGTTTGAATGAGACTCGACCATGACGGGACTGTATTATGTTGGGCTCAATTAGTTTGTAAATAAAGTTTCTGTATTAGGAAATTGTATACGGATGACAAGACTTTGATGAATACTCAGAAGAATATGGGGACACCAATAGATATTATTTGTGGCTAAAAGTTTGAACCATTCAAAGTAAGTATTTGCCGCTTGATCAAGGCATTATTTGGTGGAAATCGCTGTATACCAGTGTATCTATTTTAAATGCAAAATCAATGCAATTCCCCGGATATATTTATACATAGTTCTTTCAAACTTGTGAGCTATTGAATTAGCTTATTGCATATCATTTTAAATATAAGCTTGTTGTAAATTATTGTACAATAGATCTACACGACTGTACTTAGAATATATTTAATTCCTTGATT
Source organism: Lomographa bimaculata (assembly GCA_948107665.1). NCBI lineage: Eukaryota > Metazoa > Arthropoda > Insecta > Lepidoptera > Geometridae > Lomographa > Lomographa bimaculata. The sequence goes on along the minus strand of OX403604.1, from coordinate 4,807,068 downwards.
GTACATTATAGTTAAGTATTGTATATTAACTTTATTGTTCGAAATAAGATTTCATCATTGTACATACATTCAATAACATTCCATTTTTGTAGATTAAGGATCTTGATACTTGAGTTAAGACAAAATCATGTTAATTCATAGCATTTGAATAAAAATCTTCCATAGTAAAGTGAGCTTGCTCTCCACAAAGGGTTTAAATGTGCATGATAATTATCTTGACGTATGAATTTGTAGGTGCATCATGTATTAAAATTTGTTGGTAAGATTTGTCGACCAACTAGTCACAATTCGCTCGATCGCGCAACAGAACGGCCGTAGAAGACAACGAAAATATTGTTGAATTTTTTTTTTGTTACTTATCCAAGTGGAGTTAATGTTCTGAGCCCGTGAGACTGTTTGATTAATTATTAGTTTATTGAAAATAACAGTTTTATTAAAATTATTCGCATTCTTAAGAGATAATTTGAATCGGCTTATACAGTTCTGAGTTATAAGTGTTTTATCGTTTTTTACGGGAATAGAGGAGAGGCGACTGCTTTCCGCAGTTTGTATGGCGCAAGAGACCAATGACGTCAAATCGCTTTATTTTGCTCTCTGTCTAGCATGAAATTAGAAGGCTTACAGATTTTCATGAAGTTTTTATATTAATGGTCAACTTTTTCATGGCAATTATAAATAAAATAAGCCAATTGTTTTTGGTTGATATCTATCGAACAAACACTCCATTACATTTCAAACCATTGTGTTATTTAGAGGGCGGTTCATGTTATTGTAAATTTCTAACAAAAACCTATTATATCTTGCACAAGACATCTTAAAATTATTATTACTTATCTGGCAATATCTGCTAAGCTAACACCATTCAGATTTGACTTAATTGTAAATTAGACAATCAAAGAGATGTAATTAAAAACTGTCATATTTTCAACTTCTACTATTATATTATATCACACTATCATGGAGATAGGACAACTCGCTACAAAATCTTTGCACAATATCTCATGACACTAAACTTTTTTTTTCTTTTTTCACAAAAGAGGTTTTGTTGTACCTCTCAGACTGAATTTACCATTGAAATTATTAATTAATTATACTGCCCAGGTGCCAAATTTTATTAACAGTAATTAATTTAAGCAACTAGCTTTTTCTTTCTAGTTTCGTGGTAAATTGAGTCAATATTACTTATTTTAAACGTACAAATATGTAAAATTTAAATAGACTGTTTTTTTCTTTTTCAACAGTCAATAAATAAGACTATATACGACATTAAAACATGACATCCAATAATACTCAATGCATTCCCATTTCCTTCAAGCCAAATACAATTATTTTTATAATTGCAAATATATTTTAGTAATTACTAGTTCAATTAGGTGTTATTATTATTACAATAATTGGTAATATTTATGCTATTTTATGTGCAATAAGTGTGAAAAATATTGTTCATTTCGATATAAGGATTAATAAGGCTTCGATATTATATCGTAATTTAAGAATAATAATAATTATTATTATTAAAACTGTAATAAAGCTGTAATTATACATAAAAATTGGGATAGGCTTGTAACGCAATTATCTGTTATGTTTTTTCGATGTTTTTTTTATCTTGCAATGTATTTTTTTTATTTTAAAATTTATCATGAACAAAAAAGGAAAGTTTTTATTTCTCTGAATAAATAATTAAGAATTTTCAAAATTATTTTGTTTTATTTCTATCAAATGCATATAACACTTAGGTAGTTTTTTTTTAAATGTTTTTCGTTACCACCGATCTACTCAAATTGGATCTAATAATAATTCTTACTGACCGCTGGCATAGTTAGATGGGCGTTCGTCTTCTATGCAGCGAGTATCGGGCATCGGGTTCGAATCCTGGTGGAAGCACAAGTTCTCTTTCCATGAGAAACTTGTGTTTCTTGATCTGGGTTCACTTGTGTGTGTGATATGTTTCCAGCACCACGACACAAGTCATCGAACTTAGTGTGGAGCTGTGAGTGTGAAAGCTTTAATGCAAGTTTTAGGATGGAGCGAGATCCAAATATGGCGCCCTCTCACGTTTGTCCCTAATACATATATATATATCAGTTGTGTGTGAACGTGCATGTATGGAACTAAGAAGATCTTGACAACATCTTAAATTTAGATGTCTAATTTGTCGATTGAAAACAGCCATGCTCGTGGTACTGCGCTCCTCACTACCCTTGCTGAGCTAAGTTAGTAATGTTAGTTAGTTAAGTTAGTTACGAAAATATTAAAAGGCAAGGAATATTTGACAGGCACATGCAAAGAAACGGAACAAGACTAAGTTTCTAAGGAAAAAAAAAATGCTATAATAACTTTGACCCAGGCGTCTCCTGGGACTTGTCGCCTGGAGCGGCCGCTCCGTTCACCTTATGGTAGGGCCGGCCCTGGCTATGATAAGTTGAAAACAATTTGTTATCTTGAATGAAATCAAATGATTTAATAAATCAGTATCTAAATTATATCATTTAAAGTCATCAATTCTATTACAAATTTAAATAATTCTTATTAGAAGGGACAAAGAAAATACAATTTTGCTCTGCACCTACACTGTTAGAAAAACATATTATAAAGAATTGCGTCGAATATACATATATGTTGTTCCCGGGTATTACTAACCCGGCAATAATAAAACCGGACACAGGCTATTTCATAACTTAAACTAGTGTATAATAAAACGCATTATTTGATGTATAAAATATATTATATATACATAATTATATTTTATTGCTAATTATATCTAAGTTATTTGTAGATGACAGATCATTCACAACACCGAACAAATTAAAGAAATTCAAGTGTTAGTGTGTGTGTATGTTTAATACAGTAACGGCGGGATGGCCTTGGAAGAATTTTGATCTGTGCCAGGAACAGTATTTATCTACCAAATTAAATTGACAACATAAATAAATGTAGCAAAGAGGATGTACCCCTAAATACAAGGTAATTAGTAACATACAAGAAGGCACTCAGCTAACAGCTTGTTCTAATCCTTAGCTCATAATTTTTTTCTTAATTTTGGCTTCGCAATCTTGTGCATTTAGCCAGCGTCAAGTAATAATATATTTCAAGTGTATTTCATATTAAAAGTCCCAGTCGCTGTCAAAGTCAAGGTCCAGTCATAGTCAAGTCATGCCCTAGTATAGTGGTAGAAACTTTACTAGAACTTCTTTTGGAGTTTTGGAGCGTAAGCGAAAATCACGTTTTTCAACTTTGTATGATTTGCATACACTTATGCGCGTTCACTAAGTAGTTAATAATCCACCATTATTACACATTAACATAGAAGAATCACAGGGTTCGGAAAATTATAAAAAATCTACAACGCCATTTTTTCACTTTCGCGGCAATACTCCTTAGCTCATTCTACGACTTACTGAATGCTTTATTTTCCGTTATAATTGTGATGTATTCTATACAATGTATCTATATATATATATATAAAATCAATTGACGTTTATTAGTCTCACAAAATCTCGAAAACGGCTAAACAGATTTGCCTAAATATGGTTTTGAAATATAAGTCCAAGAAAGATTTAAAATGATAAATATAAAGAAATTAAAAAGAAAGTAGTATAAAGAACTATTTTATTTTCCCATACAAACTGTTCGTACCTGTTAAAGATTAGACACAATTAATTTCTGAACGCATTCTCTAATATATAGGTTTGCCACGAGAGGAAAAAAATGGCGTTGATTTTGTGTTATTTAAAAAAAAAATGTGTTATTTTCAAATATATTTAATTCTTTGAGTGTTAATATATAATTAACATATAAAGTGTATATTAACCGTTAATACTGAATGAACATGCATGAGTGTAGGCAAATCATACGAAGTTGAAAAACTTGATTTTTGCTTTCGTTTCAAAACTCCAAAAGAAGTTCTTGTAAAATTTCTTCCACTTTACTAGGGCATGATTTGACTATGACTGCACCTTAGGACTAGGACTTTTTTTTCTTTTAATTTTGGCTTCGCAATCTTGTGCATTTAACTAGTGTCAAATAATAATATATTTCATATTACAAGTCCTAGTCACAAGTCACAGTTAAAGTCAAGTAAAATAGTCAAGGTCCAGTCATAGTCAAATCATGCCAACTGGTAGAAACTTAACTAGAATTTCTGTTGTCTATTATGAAATATATATAAGTAGAAACTTTACTAGAACTTCTGTTGTCTATTATGAAACATATATAATAGAAATAAATACTTAAAATAATTTATAACTTGACACTGGCTAAAATACACAAAGATAGCGATGTCAAAATGTAAAAAAAGTATTTAAACGAGTTCTAAAATTAAATGTCGGGCACATTATGTATAGCAAACAAAATGAGATTCAATATGAAAAAAAAGCGTAGAGAAGAGAATATCAATATAAAATAAAGAATTATTATTATAAAATCAAATAGATAAATTATCAACAATAATAAAAAATAGTATAAAATGGACGGAAAATACAGTCAGATTGTATAATGATCTTAAAACTAAACATTAAAATCTAAGTTTAAACTAAACGATTTTTTTAGCTGCAGGCACTTGATTAATTTATAACTTAATAAACTACATGTTACTACACAAACTTTTGAAATATACTAATTGAGTTGAACTCCCCGTTGGTTTAGTTGGTTGAGCGTTTAGGGTTCGATTCCCGATAGGTACAAAAATGTTGTCCCAAGAGAATTTTGTGTTTCTGGTTCTGGATGTATTGTGTGTGCGATGTGAAGGATTCCGGCATCCACGACACAAGTCATCGAATTTAAGAGTGGGACTGTGAGTGTGAAAGCGTTGTGTAAGAATGCCCCTTAAAAAAAATTTGTGTACTTTTATTCTAGCATAGATTATCTACCATTTAACTTGATCTATGGATATTACAAACGCTTTCACACTCACAGACCCATACTATGTTCGATTACTTGTGGTATTGGGCCGGAAACATTCACATCAGACACAATCACACCCAGAACTAGAAACACTAATTTTCCTTGGGGAGAAAACTTGTGTTCTCGCCAGGAATCAAACCCCTGCTTAAAATGCGAACATGCACCCAACTAAACAAAAATCAGCTCTTACTCAGTTTGTATTGACATAAAACATTCATCTTTTCTATTAAGAGGAGCAGATCGTTCGCCTAATGTTAAGCGTTACGTCTGCCTATAAAACAAAGCCACGCGTGGCACTGCAATGCGCTCCTCCCCCTGAGACTTCAATGCCTCATAAGTCCAGTAATTATTAAGTAAATTACTCTGGCATTTCGGCCCAGCTGGAACCAGTACTGCTTGCAAGTAATTGATAAAAAAATTCAGTCAAAAATAATCACTAATACATAATAAAATTGTGAGATATTTTAAATCTAATATTGTAATGATTTTGGTCATTGCCCGTGGTCCACCTACATTGTCCACCTGGATGTACCATGGCGAATTTATTTTCCCGTGGTCCACCTCAAGATAACTGGGTGTACCAGCAGGTCTAGCATGGCGGGTGGAAACTTTTCCCTGACAAGTAGATTTTTTTTTCCCCTCTATCATATTTTTTCTAGCTCCGAGCATGGACGCACATGTGGATATAATATTATCCACGGTGGATAAGGAGGGAAAAGCCATGTCCCGTTGCTACGTCAAAATTAACCCCACGTCCTACGAACGAGGATAATTTCTCTCTACCAAATGTCAAACAGAGCAGTTTTATCCACTTTTCATTGCGTCCATGTTATGAAGGGAGAAATATATATGTCTACGCCAAATGTCAAACAGGATATACTTTCCCTTTCCACTGTTGCCATGCTGTGTATGGTGGAGAGGACATCTTGTCTATTGTCAGTGGATAAAAACAGGAGATACAATTTATATCCCTCCGCCATGCTAGGCCTGCAGTCAATAGATAAAATGTTATATAAACCATTTATAGTTCAATTGCGTTTTGTCTTTAGACGATTGACAATTTACATATAAGCTACTTTTGTTTTAGAAAAAGAAAAACAATTAGGGTTCTGCGCTGGAAATTAGAACCCGTGAAATGTATATACAACCACAAATTTATATTATTAGTATATATTGGATTTCATTGTATATACATTTTTAGAATTGTTAGAATCGAAAACTGAACTAAATAAAAAAACATCGTGACCAATGAAAATAGTTCAATGATTCCGTAGCACTTAGCACTCGTATTTTAACAGCTGTCTAATAGTTGCCATAGTTTACTTGACAGATAGAACTAAACTGTTTGCGTCACAATTTTCTTACCAGTAAGTAAAGAAACTACTATTTTGGAGCTGAAAAAAAAAATATAAATTTTATTTTTATTTTGCTCAGTTGTCGATTCTATACCACACTCTGCAGGATTGTGCACTCCTTACCAATGACGGTATATATTGAATTTTAACGCTATTTTTCCTATATATATATATATAAATATATAGGCACTCCATGATTTGTGTTGATTGATATTAAAACATTTTATGTATATAAAAGTCTTGATACAAAATTCCTAATTAAATTACTATATATTTTAATTAGTAGTCGACTAATATCTCTATGTTGGGAGACTGCATTTCTAGAATAATCTGGTATTGGGAGAAGACGCAGAGCCAGCAGTAAATCTGAAAAAATAAAAGGTACAATACATAAGATTATATGTGGCAAAGATTTTTTACTCGACTACGGCTAAGCAAAAGAGAAGGTTATGTTTTTGACCACTATGTTTGTATGTATCTATGTTCATCTGTTCCCTCACTTCTAAACTACAATACATTACTCTTTATTGTATAACCAGTTTACAAAGTGTACAACTAAACAATTTTTATAAATTATAATTTTATTGGTAATACAATCAACGGTCTTATCGCGTATAGCAATTTCGTCCAGACAACCATAGTATCATAACTCCTTAACTACAATACAATACATAACTCTTTATGGTATAACCAGTTTACAAAGTGTACAACTGAAAAATTTTTATAAATTATAATTTTATTGGTAATACAATCAACGGTCTTATCGCGTATAGCAATTTCGTCCAGACAACCATAGTATCATAACTCCTTAACTACAATACAATACATAACTCTTTATGGTATAACCAGTTTACAAAGTGTACAACTGAACAATTTTTAGAAATTATAATTTTTATGGTAATACAATCAACGGTCTTATCACGTATAGCAATTTCTTCCAGACAATCTTAGTATGGTAAACTACTTATCATAAATTGATTAATGATGTGTAGTTGGAAGCGTCTTGTCTACTGGTTATAGGCTATATGTAGTCACATTAAATTTTATATGGCGCCCCGCGGTTTTGCCTGCTAATATCATGTTAAAAACCAGCCTAGGTGTTAATCCTAAGTTATATACATTCCAAATTTCATCCAAATCCGTACAGCCGTTAAAGCGTGAAGAGGGGAAAAAACATACTTACAGACAAACTTTCGGATTTATAAGCTACTAGCTTTTGCCCGCGGCTTCGCTCGCGTTAAGAAGTATTATTTTAAAATTGACAAACTTTCATCCCCTATTTTATCCCCTTGGATGTAGAATTAATCAAAATCCTTTCTTAGCGGATGCCTACGTCATACCATCTACCTGCATGCCAAATTTCAGCCCGATCCGTCCAGTGGTTTGGGCTGTGCGTTGATAGATCACTATGTTAGTCAGCCAGTCAGTCACCTTTGAGTTATATATTTTTAGATTTTAATTGTATGCTATTCTTTAAGCCGTAATTACAGACACTGGAAACATAGCCCTTCAATCCGAAACATCCCGCATACAGTAATGTTTGCACTACTGCTTGGCGGATGAATGTCTGGCAATAGTGTGGTACTGCCCCAGGCGGACTCTGCTAAAGTCTTACCACTACAATCTCCACGCACTCCTGAGAAAAAGAGTCATGACAGATAGACAAACAGACAAAGAAGTGATTTATAAAGATTTCCTTTTTTCCTTTTGAGTTACGAACCCTTAAAAAATATTTATAAGGAATTTTGCCGCGAAAGTGGAAAATGACGTTCTTGATTTTGTATTATTTTCCAATTTTCCAAAACCTGTGATTCTTCGTTACTTAATGGTGGATTAATAACCGTTAATAGTTTGTAAACGTGCATGAGTGTAGGCAAATCAAACATAGCTGAAAAACGTGATTTTCGCCTTCGCTCCAAAACCTCAACAGAAGTTCTAGTAAAGTTTCTACCATTAGGTCCAGAAACGTCCAGTCAAGTCATGCCCTAATAAATATTTCATCATGATTTGACTATTACTGTACCTTAACTCTATAACTTGACTTTGACTGTGATTTGAGAACGACTTCTAACATGAAACGTGAATACTTGAAATTTTTATCACTTGACATGTGGAAGTGTGTCATTGTGAACGGATGGTGTGCCCACGATGACGTTCACACTATGGAGAGGAGGCGAGGGTAAGGAGTGGATAAGGTGGATGTTCCACTGCGGAAGCGCCTCCATCAATCCGGGAAGTACTTTCGACCGAGCCGGGTGATCTTGTTCGGGGACAACTGTCCAATGTTCCAACTTGGAATCTGCATAGTTGCGATGACTCCGAGTAAATATCGATTGCGCGATGCAGGCCTCGGGCTGTGATTGGCCGAGCTAGTCGGTGGTCTATCAGTTATTCCGATCACTATGTAGTTCTGCCACTGTGAGGCAGATGGCGTTGTATTTGTGGCGGAGGTCGCCACAGACACATGAAATGTATAAAAACATGTAATATATAAAATATCACGGTATTTGTGATCGAGCTCCTCCAAAACGACTCGACCGATTTTGTTGATATTTTTGTATATTTGTTAGGTATGAAAATTGTTCGTTAAATATTTTTCACTGTTCTACCCCTAAACCCCATTTTGATCGCGATTTTAGTATTTTTTTATGAACAACATCCAATAAGTTTTTACAATGGAATACGCATATGTAAAACACTTTTTCTAAACGTCGCATTGCAACGTATGCCGAGTACTATTACTATCTTTATACATATATATAATTCTACTGTACGTGTGTATGTCACTGAACACCTACTAAACGACTGGACCGATTTGAATGGATTTTTTTGTATGCGTTTGGGTGGCGTCTTGGATGGTTTAGATTCACAAATCAGCCCGGCAGATGGCGCTGCTGGGGTTGCACACGGGCGAAGCCGGGGCGAATCACTAGTATATATATTATATAAAATGTAACTTACATTATAGGCCATCCAGAGGAAGTCAATAAAGGCTGCAAATGTGGCGTCCAACTGAAAATTATCAAAGGAATTATTAACAAAAGACCCTTTTCTACCGACTTCACAAAAAAGGAGGATGCAATTAAAACGCAAGCAAACCTTAATCAGATTAAATGTATTAAACACGCATTATTGTCGATAGCTCAAAAACTACTGATCAGATCTTTATCAAATGTTAACTTAAACTTTTTTGTTTTTGGTTGGGGAACCAGGCCCCTTTATACAGCGGCTTCACTCGCTTCATGAAAATATAACAATTAATAAAACATTTTATATCATTCTAGGTTACTATCTATCTATGCTCAAAATTTCAACTAAATCGGTTCAGTAACAAATAAAGAGACGGGTGGGATAGGCTATTATTACTAACTTTACCATACTTTTGCCTTCTTACCGCCAGACTTGTATTAAGTGTAGGATATATACTTGGGATATTTAGAACAGTAATTGGGATATTTAGAACAGTAATTAGAATAGTTATTATAAGGCTTCTTTTTTGTTATTTTAAGTCTACCCGATCATCAAAAGTCAAACCCTTGGAAGAGTAACTGAATCCCACGACACAGGTCGTCCTAGTGTGGGATTCAGGGATCCTTAATTAACACATATGCACTAATGTTATTTAATTATATTTATTTTTAAAGTGTTAACATATTTTGTAACCAAAAATAAAGTTTATTATTATTATTATTATTACTTACCACAAACATATAATTGCGGAACTGTTTTGACCTGCTTCAGGCATCACAGAGTAATTTATCTGATCTAATACAAATTTTAGCAGGACAAATATCGATCCAATAAATAAACTGCCAGAAACTTGGCAGGCTTAAAAAGTTCATGGTAAGCCTGCTGATGCTTGTTGAAAAAAAATCTTCTATGTTTGTCAAAGGAAGATGTTCCTGTTATCGAAAAAATGGGTCTATGTTTGTTGGAAAATAATGCTTCTTCGATTGTAGATTGAAAATGCTCGAGCTATTGTCGGTAGAATATATTTTTTATATACAGGGTGTTTGTGATTAAAATATTACCAGAAAAATTTAAATGCCCGGAACGTGGCAGGCTTAAAAAGTTCATGGTAGGCCTGTAGATCTTTTTTTTTGACAAACATAAGAATGTGTTTTTGATTCTTATTGGTAGTGTTATTCAATTGTACTCACATAGATGTAATAACCTCCAATAAGCCACAGGCCAAACATGAGTTGAAAGACGATGATGAGCCCCATAGTGATCAACCATGGCAGCATCAGGCCTCGCATCCAAATGTTGATCCCCACCACCTGGAATTGAAAATTAATATATTTTAGTATCTTTTCATCATCATCATCATCTCAGCCGTAAGAAGTACACCGCTGGATATAAGCCTCTCCCTAAGATCGCCAAAAAGAACGGTTGTTAGCGTCCTGCATCCAGCGTCTTCCTGTGACCTTCACTATGTCGTCCGTCCACCTTGTGGGCGGTCTTTCAACACTGCGCTTGCCAGTCCGTGGTCTCCATTTTAGAACCTTTCGCCCCCATCGGCCATCCGTTCTACGTACTATGTGCCCTGCCCTTGCCACTTCAACTTGCTAATCCACCGGGCTATGTTGGTGACTTTCGTTCTCTTCATTTCGACTCCTCATTCCAGATTCGTTTACGATACAGATAGGTACGTTTATATCTCTAATAGGCTAAGATTTCATCATTATCTCACACAATGAGTATTGTATGTCAATTATGATTTGGTGCAATGGGAAAGTAACCTCACGATCTATGGTCCTGGGCAACGAGTCTAAAAATGGAGTTAGCTACACGTTGTGTTGATAACTTTAGAAAGGAAAAATTATCACTCCGTCCACCTAAATCAATTGATGTGGGTGGATGAAATAATTTATCAATGTAAGGCTAGAGACTAAAAAATATAAGTTTGCAATGAGAGCACTGTTCATTTACATTACTATAGAGTGCAGGCAACTTTATAATGCTCACATCAATCAGTTACAATTTTAGGAATTTTAATGTAAAATCTTATCACATTTCCCATAAAAGATTTATTCGTTTCGCTTAATCTTAATGCGCCCAATACTATTTTATGCTTATATCCAGTAATAAGATTGTGTGCGTCGCTTCTTAATTTATAATATCCGGATGACGGAGCTTTGCTTGGTTTTTTGTTTTTGGAAGAATGTGTTTAAATTTATAGCCTTAGAAAGCTTCATCTAGTGTCGAGTTGAAACAGTTTTTTACATCGGTCATGGCGTAATAGATGGCGCTGATAGTTTCTTAAACCAGGTTTTTCAAATGCAGTTTGGGAACCGAGCATTTCTCGGACCTGGAACGTTGATAAATCGATTTCTTGGGCCGAAAAACCCCTAATCTGTATCTTTCATGAAAATCGTTGGAGCCGTTTCCGAGATCCTGATTACACATATATATATATATATATATACAAGAATTGCTCGTTTAAAGATATTAGATTTATGAATATTTTTGCAAACATGCATAAAATTTTTAAAGATGTAAAGCAAAGGTATGGTAGGTATGCCTGTATCTTTAAAGAATTCCCTGAGAGATTCGTTCTTTCAATACATACCAATAAGATGGAAAAAACAATCAGTAGCGTGAAAATAATGATGAAGACAACTCCCCAAAACTGCAGCGCTGGAAAATAAGAAATAACATTTACATTTAATATGAAACTAACATTTAGTCGAACAATTATGACTACGACAACTCACTTGGCGCAGTGAGCTGGTCTCTGCCCTTTGCACCATGGGTCCTGGGCCTGAGTTTGATTCCCGTCAGGAGCACAATTTTCCTTCTCAAGGGACATTAGTGCTTCTGGCTCTGGGTGTGATTGTGGCTGTGATGATAAATGTTTCCGGCACCCATGATATAATAAAAGTCTTTGGAACTAGTGTAGGGCTGTGAGTGTGGGTATGTATGTGTGTTTAAGTGTAATTCTATAGAGAATATACTTTTGCAAGTAAAGGAGTGAAGCAAATTGCATGCATCTTTGTTCCACAATCAGTAGAATAATTCAGGAGTTTTCAAGTATAGATTAAATCTTCTGAGCATGATTCATCTTCGACTGCATTTTCACTTTCTATCAGGTGAGATGTGAGAAATCAAATGTGTTAATAACAAAAAAAAATTAAAGAGATCATTTCTTAGCCCTTGTATTTCTCTAAGGAGAACAGTAAGTATATATAGTGAATTCCAATTTGTACTATTACTCTTGCTTACTTTACAATTTCTCTCTATTACATATCTTGAACTGCCATTTGGCTTAGTAGGTTGAGTGTTCACCTTCTAAGCAGGGGTATCAGGTTTGATTCCCGGCGGAAACACAAGTTTTCTCCCCAAGTAAAATGTGTGTTTCTGGTTCTGCCTGTGTTTGTGTATGTAATGTTTCTGGCACCCACAACACAACTCTCACACCTCTCATAACTCTCCGAACTTAGTGTGGGCAGTAAGACTGAAAGTGTTTATTAAAAATAAGAAAAAATATCTATGTCATTCATCTCTTTGTCCTTCTCCCAAGTGGGTACACAAAACATAACTCACATTAATTATGTTATAAAATAAGTTTACATGAGATTTCATCGGTCCACAGGATGTGGACCAGGATCAACCGTGGAGCAAGACGGGGAGCATGACTAATAATTCTCAAATAAATGATCTCAAAAATATGTCACTTCTGATATTATAAATACCTACCGAATTTAAATATATATAATGCGGAAATTCACAATACTTATACATAGTACTTAGAAAATACCTACCGAATTTAAATATATATAATGCGGAAATTCACAATACACCCAAAAGGGAACATCAGTTTTTTATGGTGGCCTTATCATCCCCACTCAAAATAAGAATAAGCATAAAAATATCTATGATAGTATAGAATTTAGCCCAAACATTATTGTTTTTAGTTAGGTTTTAAAAACTGCTAGTAAAAAGTTCCACTTCCAATTATCAGACACCATGAAATTAGAGTTACAAGTTATAAGCTGTGACCATTTTAGATATTGATACTAAGCTAATGTTCCAAGTCAAGTCAACAAAACTTACATCCTCTGACATCAGCTTCAAATAACGGATTCCACAGCTGCGTAGAATCTCCACCATCCATCTGGTACGCAATAAACGTTATCATAACCAAGCTCATAGCTGCTGTATACACGGCAACAGCCCGACTCCCGGCCTTCACATTGGAAGACCAGATACATGGAGACCAACATGATTCTAACACTGGCATTTTAAATTTGTCTACAACTTTTTATGAACAAACTCCTTGCTTCCGATGGAACTTCTTTCGTGCTGCCGCTTTCACAGTTTTAAATCTGGAATCCTGGAAAGAAAAGGTTTGTTTACTTCAGCGGCAAATAGCACAAGCCACACCTAGAATTAACAGTTACTACAATTTCGTTTGTGGTTCTTTTTAATTCGTTGAACATGAATGAAACCCAATGGAATGGATATTCTATGATATGAAAAATGTGTTGATGAACGCTAATTACCTTGTTTTCATTGAAAAAATATATGTTTTAGAAATTCAAAACATACAGGCACAAACTTCCTCTGAATTGATAAACTTTTCCATGTTTCAGGGTTCGGAATTGAATCGGATCGTAAATCCTAATTCCTACAATAAGTTGTATATTTTTTTGTTTTCTACCTCAACTTTTAGAACCAAATAAAAAGAGATACGAATAAAATATGCATACTTTTACAACCAGTGACATGGAACATAACCGAAAGAGTCAGTTTTGATTTTGACAGTGACTTTGATGGGGCTTTGGCGCGAAAGTGAAAACATTCGATTTTGTATTATTTTCCAAAACTTATGTGCTTCTTCGAGTGTTAATGGTGCTTCTTACTAATTCTGTTGTTCAGAATTAAACTAAACTAGCCTAAAATTCGTTTTAGAACTACTGTAGTAAAACCTATTTAGAAAAAAAAATGGTTTTATGTAAAGTGGGATTACGGACGATAACTCAGGCGGAACGTGACACTTTTTCGTGCGTGCAGCCGGTGTTCATCGATTTATAAGACGTTATCACGTAAAAAGAACTTAATTTAAGTTTGACAAAACTAAGTTATAATAGTTAACTTACTAAATTTAGTGAAGATAGCCATATTCTTATTTTGAGTGATGTAGGTACAACTATGTTTTACCTTACGTCATTTTAAGACTACAAATAGAACATTTAAACTAAAATGAGCCTGTATGAAAATGGTGTTGATTATTTTTAGGGGTACAACTAAGATGCTATAAAACAACAGCTAGCTATTTGATCTTCTTATAAGATACACTCATAAAATGGAGAAATATGTGACAGAGGGTCTTTTGGATTTATCAGAAAAGAAAAAAACTTTCCATAACAGAACTACTTATTGTTTTTTTTCTTTTAATATTGACTTCGCAATCTTGTGCATTTAGCCAGTGTCAAGTAATAATATATTTCAAGAGTATTTTATATTAAAAGTCCTAGTCACAAGTCACAGTCAAAGTCAAGTAAAACAGTCAAGGTCCAGTCATAGTCAAGTCATACCTACTTGTTACTAGTAGGTATATTTAGGTATTTTAAGAAACAATAGCAAAATTAAACAATAGTTAATGTTTTAGAAGGCTTAGAAGACCATTTCAATCTTTTTGAAATCCAAAAAATACTTAGTTACTATATTACATCTCTCTAAAATTTAAATTGGAGCGTAAATAATCATCACCTTACGCTTAAGCAATTTTAAAACAGCGCCATCTACCAGATCTAGAGTGAACTACTCACAATTGTCAGTCGTTGAAATGAAAATATTTATTTGCACATGTTTCTAATATGTATGGTAGAAAATTCTACAATTGGGTGTTTTTATTATATCATATCAATCAAATCGTTTATTTGCTAGAATACATGTACATAAGATCTTAATACAAAAAGTGACACAATATATTCAGTCTGCAAGCAGACGTGCAAATGGTAATGTCTATGTCTACTATAATTTCTAGACTAATTTAAAATTCTTAAACTCATTAACACTATAAAAACAATGAATAAGAAGCCAGCTAGTTAAAGATTTTTTAAATTTGTTACCTTCCAATATTTTTATGTCATTACGTTGGAACAACATGTTTCACCATAGACTTGCATGCAAAAATTTAACGATTTATTATTAAATTAATTATATACATTTGAATAAATTTGACAATTACCTATTTAATTACCTATAGGTACATTATTACATTTTATATTTGATATTTACTTAACACTATGAATAAAGGTATGTCTTATTTATTAATTATGTCAATTATTTCCAGTTATGTCTGTTACTGAGTTTTTTTTTTGTCGCGGAAGTGAAAAGATGGCGTTTTGATTTTGTATAATTTTCCAAAACCTGTGATTCTACTACTTTATTGACTATTAAATGCTTTTTTTAATCTGTTGTGATTTAATTTAAAGCGAGTCGGCCACGAATTATAACTTTTTAATTAAATTCTAAGTATTTTAGTATTAGTGTGATAGTAAAATAGAGTAAATAAAATAGATTTTGTGTGATTGTAAAGTACGCCCGAATATAAGAAGGAACTAATTAACCTGCAAGTAATAAATATATAGGTAGGTAGAGCTCGTCCAAGCTGAAATGACGCGCCCCACTACTTAATTAGTTTATTTAGATGTGTGAGTGCAAATATTAATGACGACACTTCATCTGTATGGGAGCGTCGATTGTTCAGTGAACAATGGATCTGCACGTGTACAAGACGGTCGACTAGTCGGGTGATAAATCCGACCAAAATAAAATGCGAAGGTGGGGCGCGTCATTTCAGCTTAGACAATCTCTACCTATATTATAAAGTACCTGACAAGGAGGTTGAAATATAATAAAGACCTAATAGGATTAGGTACTTTCAGACAGTCCTAAGCCTGTGTCAAGTAGGTACGAAGGAAAGTTATTGAATTTATATACATCGTTGTAAAGCAAACCTTACATACCAAAACATAGTCACTAATCGCATAAACGCTTAAATTAAATAACTTCTTATAACGAATTAAAAATATTCAGTTTTTTCATTGACATTATATTTTAGGGAAAATAAGCATATTATAAGCAATTAAGCAACTAATAAAAGTATCTTAAATAATTAAAACGTAAGCAAAACTTGAAAAAAACCGACTTCACCGCTTATATTTTGGTTTTGGCTTGATCAATTTCGATAAAATTTATGGTGGTCCCATATAAAACGGACAAAGTGTTCAAAATGAAAATGGTTGCGTGTGAACGTGAGATGTGGACATTCGTGGATGGAATACAATTTATTAGAGGAAATAACATGCGGTTTAAAATAGGTGTATAGTTAATATTCGATAATTGTGTCATCGTGGCTTATAGTAGAGATGTTCATTTAATAAACTTACAAAAGAGAAAAATTTTGCCAAGGGTTGTAATTTTTTTTCTCGTTTCAAAGAAAATTAGTTTGCAGTTCATATGAGAAATAAATAATTTAAACGTAAGCAAAGCTTAAAAAAAACCGACTTAACCGCTTATTTATATTTTAGTTTTTGATTGCTCGATTTCGATAAAATTTATATGGGACCACCTATGAAGTATAATCTACCTAACAAAAAAGAATTTTGAGAATCGGTTCACAAATGGGGGGAAAACGGTGAACATACATAAAAAAATACATACAGTCGAACATAGTACCTCCTCCTTTTTTGAAGTCGGTAAAAAATAACTTTCAACTTTGTTAATTTTTTTAAGTCGTTAATCACAACACTATGTTTTATTTTTAGAAATACTTGATACGATACTGGATCGATTGCGATCCAGAATATAGATATAAAAAACCTGGATCGAACATCCGTAACATTTTTAAAACGATTATATTTTGAGACCAACTTTTTTATTTAAGAAAGAAGAGTTAATTAACGACACCTTAGCCACTATTCCATGAGACTTGGGTGAAAAAATTAACATTTTAAAAGCTCTGCTTCAAAGTGCTATGACAGAATTCAAAGGCACCTAAGAATCGTGCGACAAATTGCTTGCGAATTCTAATTTTTGCTGTTTCTCTGTGCTGGCATTGTGCATAGTATTCTCTGTGCTGGCATCTATCGTTTGCTTCTTAACCCCATTCGTCGAGGGCTTTGATTCTCCCTCTAAGGTTAGGGTGAGCGATGGCTGTGCTGGCAGGGGTGAGATTTTTTAAACTAGTAGTGGCTCTGTCAGCTAAATATCTCATGTATTTTTCGAAATGGCTGATGGTTTCTTTTACAATACAATACAATACAATAACTCTTTATTGACACCTTAAAAGAATTGGTACAAAAAAAAAATACAATTTTACATGAAAGGCTACAATGGGCGGTCTTATCGCTTAAAGCGATCTCTTCCAGACAACCTTTGGATGGACAAGATGCAGATAGAAGGAGTAGTGTCGGTTGTACTATTGACTTATAACTATAACGTTATAACACACGTTACGTTTTCAACATAAATCTCTTCCATATCTTAATATAAATACTAATAATATATACTTTCATTTTCTACATATATCTCTCCCATATCATATAATATGCACACCCCATTTCAAATTAGACTTAAAGATTTCCAGACTATACCGTTGAGGAAATAATTAAACGCAAGCAAAACTTAATAACCGACTTCACCGCTTTATCTTCGGAACCTTGATCAGATTAAATGTATTAAACACGCATTATTGACGATAACTCTAAAATAAAAATGTTGAACGGGACCAATGGGAAAGCAACAAACAAAAAAATTATTTCAAAGTCGATTCACGTGGTAAGAAGCCATGAGGTAACACACATAAAAAAATACAGTCGAATCGAGTACCTCCTCCTTTTTTGTGAAGTCGGTAGAACAAAGACGCAAAGAAGCAATTAGTTCCACTCCTTCGCACGCCGCGCGCCGCCGCCGGTACGGATAATAAACGTAAAAGGGAATCGCTTCGAGCGAATTGGAGGTATGTCAACAACAAATTGATGACAAATATGACAATAGATGGATAATTGAAACGCAAGGAAAGCTTTTAAAACCGACTTCACCCCTTTATCCTCGAAACCCTTGTTCAGATTAAATAAATTAAATATGTATTATTGAGGATAAC
Organism: Lomographa bimaculata; assembly: GCA_948107665.1. Classification (NCBI taxonomy): domain Eukaryota; kingdom Metazoa; phylum Arthropoda; class Insecta; order Lepidoptera; family Geometridae; genus Lomographa; species Lomographa bimaculata. Next base: position 4,788,696 of record OX403604.1, on the reverse strand, counting down.
TTAAAAAACTACTGATCAAATCTTGATCAAATTTAAATGGGACCACATGCCATACCCTTTGAAACAAAAAGAGGACTTTCCAAATCGGTTCAGGCGTCTAAGAGTAATCGGTGATCATACAAAAAAAATAAACGCCGAATTGAGACCTCCTTTTTTGAAGATGGTTAAAAAGAATATACACAAATCAAAATCTAGATATATTAGCGCTTTGTGCTTTTATTTGTTTCTGTACTTATATGGAGGACTATTTAAATTACGCAGATTTTAATGTAGTCAAAAATCCTTACAGACTCATTCTTCTTGACCAATTTGACCAATTTTATCATAGACATCTAGATTGTTTTCTCTCTAATCATGACCGATAAGTATATCGACAATCGGTTGCAATCGGTTAAATAGTTATTGCGATAACACTCTTCAAAGTAAGTGGGAATAGATAAGAACGGCTATAGCTGAAAATTTATTTAATAAATAAATGTTTACTATAGTAAGTAGGTAGTAAGGGTGTAGGTATAAATACAATTTATTGTAACAGTATCTGGAGATAGGTCCAAATAATAAAATAAGTTACACACGTACATTTTGGCACATCTATTACGTATGTGTGATGTGAATGTTTCCGGCACCCACGACACAAGTCGTTGAACTTAGTGTGGGGCTGTGAGTGTGAAAGCAAACAGCAGCGCTAATCTAAATCCGGCCCTGCACGCATGGCAGGCAATCCTCTCGTCTAAACCAACGTTAAATTTCATATGGCTGAAAATCTCTAGCATCTGCAATTTTATGTAATTGCATCTCAAGAGATATAATATATCAAATATTATACAATAAAACTGATATCTAATACCTTTACCTATACGAGCAATTCTTGTATATATATGTGAAATCAGGATCTCGGAAATGGCTCCAACGATTTTCATGAAATTTTGTATGCAGGGGGGTAATGAACTGTCGATATTCAGTATGACACCCAGTACACATATAATATGTGTGGGAATACACAAAAAAACTACAGCTAAGTATAACTTATCTCTAACGGCCATTGAAACTTGAGGTTGTACTTAATTAAAAAAATACATTTATTGGTTTAATAACTAACTGACCGTTAGAAAAATTAGGCAAGCAAAGATGTTTATAATCTCCTTGCTCGCCACGTTCAAACAAGACAAAAGATTGCGGCGAAGCAAAAAGGAGGCTAATGACGTAAGTAGTTTTTAACCCTACAGAATCTTACAATGTATTTCGCTGAAATTGGCCGTGAGAGTGAAAAAAATGGCGTCGTTCATTTTGTATTTTTTTGTAAAACTTGTGATTGTTCAAGCGTTAATGTGTAATAATGGTGGATTATTAACCGTTAATAGTTTGTGAGCGTGAATAAATTTAGGCAAATTATATAAAGTTGAAAAACGTGCTTTTCGCTTACGCTCCAAAACTCCAATAGAAGTTCTAGTAAAGCTTCTACCACTTTACTAGGGCAGGCATGGCTTTACTATGACTCCTTTACTTAACTTTGAGTGTGACTTCTGACCAGGCCTTATTTTACTATATATGTAATACCTACACTTGAAATATTTTATAACTTGACATTGGCTAGATGAACAAAGATTGCGAAGCCAAAATTAAAAAAAAAATTACGCTAGTTTTGCTTTTCTAGCTCAATCATGGCTCTATCATAATAAATGGAGACTTAAAAATATGCGTGGATGAAAATAAGTTTCACAAACTTCCTGACTTTCGCAACCGATCAACGTTCCTGCATTATTTCTAAATACAAAGGGTCGGATTAGTGCTAAATCACCCATAATTATGCGTGACCTGAATACGTGTCTGGACTGGACGACCGAAATACATTCTTATTGGACGTATACTCGATACTTTGGATGAGATCGGGATTGACATTGTATTGATTTTGGTAGTCTTTAAGATAAGCCTAGGATTGGTAAGCTTAAAGTGCAAACGGGACCCAGGTGGGTCAGTGTGTGTAAGAAGCATTTTACACACTGTTTTGTACACTAATTTAATTAAAAGGTAAAGTTTGTTTATATAAGAATAAGAATGGCATTTATTCTACAATAATTATAGTTCTAGCATAATTAAATATGTTCCAACAGTTTCGTTAATTTCGAATATCCTACTAATATTATACATCCGAAAGTTTGTGTAAGTGTGCAAGTGTTGTGTATGTTTTCATCACGCATTAACGGGTGAACGGATTTGGATGATATTTAGAATTCACATAGATTATACCTAAGATTAACACATGAGCTACTTTTTAACATAGCTAGCATATTTTTTTGTGTGTTCAGGTAGATTCAAGTATGGTTTAGGTTCAAGTATAGAATAAATATTAAAACATCGAAATTTCACAAAAGAATAGATTATGCAAAAAAAAACTCATTGACCGGAATACGTCACTCGAATTTGGTAAAGTACTGGGCAAACATAAACATGAAGGAGATTTTTTAGTCAATAAGTTTTCAGTATGGTATTAAAGTATAAGGTGCAAAGAGATTTTTTTTTTCTTTACGTGTCATTGCATCACATGCGAGGTATAGAGTACAAAAGTACAACAATAATTTAACACATACATATATGTATGCTCATACATATAATTATGTATGTGTTAAATTATTTATTTTTTAATTATTACAACTATTCTCACTTTCATTTTCAGCAAGTTCATATTATAGCTGTAGTAAAGTTCTTATTCTCACATAATACGTATATTAACGAAAAACTATAAAATATAGGTAAAAATGTAGTTCACATTTTTCGCAGTCGGGTTGTTTGAGTTTTTAATACATTGACTTGTTATTGATGGATATTTTGTGATGGATATTCTTGTAGGTATTATATGATTGCTTAGATTGTTGGGTAGAGCCGACTCTATCATACTAATATTATAAATCCGAAAGTTTGTGTGTAAGATTGTATTGAAGAAATCGCTTTGAGCGATAAGACCGCCCTTTGTGCTCCTATGTTATGTTTAAAATTTCTTTGTAAGTGATCTCTTTTGGTGTGCAAATAAAAAATTATCTATCTCTCTATCTAGGTATCTATGTTTGTTTTCTCTTCACGTTGTAAAGGCTGAACGGATTTGTATAAAATTTGGAAGGTCCATAGCTTATACCTAGGCTTAACACATAGGCTACTTTTTAACTCGGGCACGGCTAGTATTATATATGGAAGATTCTTCTTATATTTATTCTGATATTAGATAGATAGATAGATAATACTTTATTGATCCACTTAATAAGATGAGATAAAACAAAGGTAACAAACAAGCTTATACGTAAAGTATCACAACAGGCGGCCTTATCACTAATAGCGATCTCTACCAGTTCAATCTATAGATACGAGTACATTACAAAAATACTCGAACTTTCGACAGCTCTAGATTGCCTAGCGTTGCCAACTGCTTCAGTGACTTCTGCAAATAATAATGATGAAAAAATCTCGAGATAAAGAAGTGTAGAGAGATGTAGTCTGAAGATTGCAGAAGAACTGTTCAAGCTACTTAGCCCTGGACAAAGATAAATCCAAAAGGATGACTGCCAAACTTCTGTAAAGGAGAGGCACTAAAAGAAGAAGATATTCTAGAGCAATGTACGGCTTCAATTGGCACATATTCTAAAGTACTTTTCTATTTATTAGTGTTTCTATTAGTTAGAAGGTCTCGAATACAGTATAAATCGATACTTAGGTATCAGGCTATCAGCTAAGACATTGTATATAATTATCTTCTTCTTCTTCTTCTTAGTAATGGCTTCGCAATCTTGTGCATTTAGCCAGTGTCCAGTGTATAATATTTCAAGTGTATTTCATATTATAAGTCCTAGTCACAAGTCACAGTCAAAGTCAAGTAAAAGAGTCAAGGTCCAGTCATAGTAAAGTCATGCCCTAGTAAAGTGGTGGAAACTTTACTAGAACTTCTATTGGAGTTTTGGAGCGAAGGCGAAAATCACGTTTTTCAACTTTGTATGATTTGCCTACACTTATGCACGTTCACTTAGTATCAACGGTTAATAATCCACCATTATTACACATTAACACTATAAGAATTTTTTGGAAAATTTTACAAAATCAACAACGCCATTTTTTCACTCACGTCAAAAAACCCCGTATATAATTATGTTAGTAAGTGATAACTGGATGACAGCCTAAGTCGAGCGTAAGGCAACGTCTTTTGACGTAAAATATAAGATAGTATAATATAGATAGAATACATTTCTGTGATTACGCAGATTCTTTTTCTATAATAGAATAGCGTCTGTCCTTTCTGTATATACAAAGTACTCTGTGGTCTGTCCACTATCAAGTGTAGAGTATCAGAGGGTGGTAATAACGCAAGGCTTACAATACGAATCGTTTACATATCTGGCTATAACATGGAATCATCATATTATTTTGCATGATTATTATCGACCTTATGTCGAAGAAAAGGCCTCGGCTGTTGTAGCAAAAACGAAGATGCAAACCTATAACAATGCGTCTCAAAATACCTACTTATATATAGTATACGTTTATAACAAACGTGAAGTAGGTGTGTGACGCTTGATCAGAGCCGGTCACGACCAAGCCGCGGCTATGTTCACACCAGTCGGATCAGTTTTTAGTTTCACATCGGCCCGCGCTTGCGCACGCTTACCGGCATTATCAATTCATTAATTATAAACAAAAATAATCAAAACGTCAGAAAAAGTGACTAAAGGTACTAGAATTGAACACGGGAAGTGATTCTTTGGAATATGTGACGGGTTTTAAGTGAAAGATTGTAGGTTTTTGAGTGTGTGTGAGTGCAATTCTGTGTTCCACTGTTGTTCAATACGTTAGTTCCAGTCAAGTTCATGAGTCGATTTATGCTGGTAAGTACTGTGCTCTTGTACACTTGATGAAAACTTTCTTGTTCATAATGGACCCAGTCCTTAGCGAATAGAATACCAACCAAGTAGGTTCTAATAAGTAGGTTTGCATTGAGTTTTCAGAGATAGTTTTAAATTTTGACAAAACTTTTTTATATCACGCGTGTGCCATATTCTAAGTACGTTATAACTATACGTATAATTGCTATTTGCGAAAATAACGGGATAATTAATTTTAACTAATGTTTTACCAATCTCATCCCAATGTCAAGGACCAAGACGCAGCACCTTTTTTTTTTAATTTGTTGTACCGTTCGTGTCCTACCATTTCTTTTGTGACTGGTTTTCGGTAGGTACTCGTTCTTTAGGTCTTGATTTAAATGCCTAAAGAGTGCTTTCTTTACTTACCGTGTGTGTATGAATGCATGGATTTGTATGAAGTTTTGTTGAGTTTGTATGCCGTTGCTGTTTCTGGTGTTATCAGATGCTTTTGTTTATCTTTAGATAAGTTTATCAATGTAGTTGTGGCATTCTTGTTACTTTTAAAACATAAGCAATTGTTTTTGTCTCTAATTTATTTTTAGCGAAATGTTGGCTCCGCAAATTCACAGCTATAGGCTCCATTAGTCGAGCTATAAATACTTTTTTTTAATTCTAGTTAAGCAAGCATATTTATATATTACTTAGGTAGGTATTTCATGAAAATAAATATTTTGTTGAAGTGTCTCTACAAATATTATTGTAACTATTTGTCTTTACATATATTTTCTTAGAAGTATCATATAAGAAATTATGATATTACTGAATTATTTTGTTTATGCTAAATTCAATGTACACGTAAGTGTAATAAACACAAGTTTTTCGTATTTTAATTATAATGTAATTTGTTCTTTTTTGGAGTTTGTAAATAAAAATAATGTATAAAATTTAGCAAAAAAATGTCATGTAAATATTTTATACTAGCCGTGCCCCGCGGCTTCGCCCGCGTATGTATCTTTACGCTTTAACGGCTGAACGGATTTGGATGAAATTTGGAATGTACTTAGATTATACCTAGGATTAACACATAGGCTACTTTTTAACTTGATAATAGCGGGCGAAGCCGCGGGTCACGGCTAGCATGTAATATGTAGAGTTGGTAGGCATCTCGACCGAGAGGAACTCGACCAAACGGCCGAGTCGCCACCTTTCGACCTTTTAATATATTTAAAAGGAACTAAAATAATAATATGAAAGTTATATAATGTCCCGGCAGCTATCCTATCATATCGGCATCGTTCCGACAGTCATTCTAGTCCAAGTGTCTTTACCATCCTGGACCACACCATAAGTTATCATCAGGTGAGAAAGTGGTCAAAGTGGTGTCGCCCTCTTAAGCCAGGACAAATTTACCTCTTTATGTCTTATTTCGTGGTCTAGAATAGAGTCAAGTATCTTGAGATAACTAATTTCGTCAAAATCTGTCCAGCCGTTACCTTATTTCAAATAAAAAATCTTTCTTTTTTGGGATTTTTAATATTTTGTCAAACACATTTTATTTTTCACATAATCTTTTGTTTTTTTATATTTTCTTTAACGCTCTTCATGTGTTATTGTATTACTTAACCCTTACGTAATTTATATGGGTCCATAAGTTAGGTAGTTAACTTGGCGGCCTTGGCGCAGGTTCATTGGGACGATTTGAACTTAGGACTTCCATATATGGTTGACATACCTCCAGTTCGCTCAAAGCGTTTCACTTCTAAGTTCATCATCCGTACTGCGAAGGAGCTGAACTCATTGCCATTGTCTTTGTTCCCGAACGGTCTAATCAGGTTGTCTTCAAGTCAAGAGATAACAGGTAAAAAATACCTTCTAGACAAGCATGCTACATCTTCGGCCGCATCATCACTCTCCATCAGGTGAGATTGTGGTCAAATGCTTGCCTATGGGGCATAACATAATGAAAAGCTTAAAAAAACCGACTTCAACGCTTATATTTTGGTTTAGGCTGGATTGAATTCGATGAAATTTATATAGGACCACCTCTGAAGTGAATATACCTAAAAAATCAACAAAATCGATTCATAATTGGCGGAGATATCGCGTAACATACAAAAAAAGGCACGTATGTTCCATCTTTTGCCGTATCGTCACTTTCTATCAGGTGAGATGGCGGTCAAATGCTTGCCTATCTAGTATAAAAAAAAAAAGTGTTTTTTTGTTAATGTTCTTTTGTTGTAATTTTGTTACTCAAATTATTATTATTGTTCTATGGTGAGTCGTTTGTGTTGTTGTAAGAAGTCCGTGTCGTCACAACAAATCCGGTCCCAACGGAAGACCAGCGCTGATCGTTTGATCAACATTTATGCTGAGTTGGAACCGATTTGTGGCAATGGCACCAATTATTTATTTATATTATATAACCATTTATTTTATTTTCTATTTTTTAATTTTTTTTATTCAAAATAGGCAAACTTTTGACCACTATCTCACCTGATGGTAAGCGACGATGTGGTCGACGATGGAGCAAGCTTGCCTAGAAGATACCTATTCACTCGTGACTTGAAGACTCCCATATTGTTGTTAGGTGTTTATTGTCACAAATAATTAAACGCAAGCAAAGCTTAAAAAAACCGACTTCACCGCTTTATCATCGGAACCTTGATTCACCAGCTTTCAAATAAAAAAAGAATCATCAAAATCGGCTCTCAACGAAAGAAGTTGTGAGGTAACTTTTGAAGTCGGGTAAACCAGAACATCGTCAAAGTACGCATCATTCGTCACAAAATAGACATTATTGACGATATTTCAAGAACTACTGATCAGATCTTGATCAAATTTAAATGGGACCAATAAGAAAGCAAATTTCAAACTAAAAAAAAAATTTCGAAATCGGCTCACGTGGAGAGCAGTTATGAGGTAAGACACATAAAAAAAAAATAATAATAATAAGTAATACCGTCGACTTGAGTACCTCCTCCTTTTTTGGGAAGTTCTTTGTTCTATAACTGTAAATACGCGGAGCCTTCGCTGAAACACAAAATGAAGTGACAGAAACCGATATCTTTTCCTCCTTAATTACCAGTCGGAGATTGATTGGTCAACGCCGCAATTTACCAAGTAGCAGTGAAAGTAACAAAATGGTACATTATCAAGATTAAATGCCAGCATTATGTGGGCCGCCACTGACGTTGTTTATGGGTTTCAATGCACTTTTTATTGAATATGGCTATGGTTATCCGGCTGGGAATTTTAAGCTTTTGACTTAGATGGAAGAAATACTTTGTTTTTACAATTAATATATAACTAGGAATGTATATAAAGTAAAAATTGGCTATTTCAAAAGGAATAAGTCAAATGCCTAAAATGAATATAATAAAAAATCAATAACTCGGCGCCGTAAAAGTCCTTAAATATATACGAAACTGTATATATATATATATAAACATTAATTATCCTCAAATTGGTATCGTCATTATCGACACGTAGTCGTTTTCTTTTTTCTTTCATCATTAGATCAAGAGGCAATTTTAACCCGACTACGGCGTTCAAGCAATAATAAGGGTTATAGGAATATGTAATTACCAGCCGTGCCCCGCGGCTTCGCCCGCTATTATCTAAGTAAAAAGTAGCCTGTGTATTAATCCTAAGTATAATCTATGTACATTCCAAATTTCATCTAAATCCGTTCAGCCGTTAAGCGTGAAGAGGGAACAAGTATCGTTGAATTTGTTTAAAATCTACGCTACAAAAACCACTGACAAAAAAAAAATCAAATACTCTCATCATGAGTATCAAACAAATGAGCTGCAAATTACTATTTAAAAATATATAAAATGTAGAAATAAAGTATACCGTAGAACATTTTTAAAGTGACACTTTTTATGGGAGGAGATCCAATTTCTGATCCGCAACCTTTCTGTGTGACGAAAAGTGGTTGGGGTTTCACTTCAATCGTGTGTCTTTTCATGTCTTACGACACATCATGTTTTTTTTTTTGGTGGAACGAAAGTTCCTTATCGCGCGTTGCGAAATGGGGCTAGACGGAAAAAATTAAGACCAAAAGTTGTAACGACACTTTTTGCTATAGTTGTAAGCCATACCACGTTCTCGTCCGATCACTGAAGTTAAGCAACGTCGGGCGCGGTCAGTACTTGGATGGGTGACCGCCTGGGAACACCGCGTGATGTTGGTTTTTGCACTTTTCTTTTAATTTTGGAACGAAAGTTCCTTATCGCGCGTTGCGAAAGGGAGCTAGACGGAAATTGAACTTCGTTCCATCCGGGTGTCCCTTGACACCTCTCTAAAGTTTTTTGTAACTTAAACAAGCCAATATCGTTGGGTTTTTAAGCTTTCGTCTTATATCTTTACGTTTTCCTTATCAGTATAACTACAAGGTTAAGGTTGTCTGGAAGAAATCGCTTTAAGCGATAAAACCACCCATTGTACTAGCCAAACTAAGTTATATTTAATTTTATTGTTTGCTGTATTTTCTTTTTGAATGGGTGTACAATAAAGAGTTCATCTATATGTATATCTATCTACTTTTTTTTATGTTTATAGGCTAGCATTTGACCACTATCTCACCTGATGGAAAGCGATGATGATGATGTTCTACGTATATGTTGTAAGCATCGAGATAGGAAACAAAACTACGGTTTAACTTTAGCTACAACATCCTTAGTTGTAAGCAACCATCACGTCGGCTTACAGCGGCCTTAGAGCTGTCAAAATAACTTCCATAATCCGATATTGACAGCTCCATTTAAATACTCCTTTCTTGGACCGTCTATGGTTATCTTAAGAATGACAGTTTATGACTACATAGTCGAGAAAAAAATGGCCGATAACTATTTTGCTTATTTCGATTTTTATATTTCGTCGCTTTAGGTTTGAGTGTGCAAAAGATGAAAAAGGGAGTTTTGGCGCGAAAGTGAAAAAATGGCGTTGTCGATTTTGTAATATTTACCGAAACATGTGATTGTTGAACAGTGTGATTCTTCGAGTGTTGATGTGTAATAATGGCGGATTATTAACTGTTAATAGTTCGTGAATGTGCATGCGTGTAGGCAAATCATATACGAGTTAAAAAACGTGATTTTTGTTTTATTTCCAAAAGTCAAGCTTAAGCGCTTATTGGGTTCAGTTCTCGGCGGGGACACAAGTTTTGTCCCCAAGGAAAATTTTTGTTTCTGGTTCTGGTTGTAATTGTGTGTGTCATGTGAATGTTTCCTTCACGCACGACAAGTCCTCGAACTAAGTGTGGGGTTGTGAGTGTATACAAGAGAGACATAATGTAGGTAACAATTATTTTCCAGTTTTGGCTTGTAGTGTAAACGGGGAGAATAGGGGATAATATTTCAGAAGTCCAAATTATAAATCTGACCATACTAGGGGAGAGCGGGGCTGGTGCTAACAAATTTTGTAATATGGTTTATATCTTCAATGATAATGAACTTTTTTGTAATTTTTTTTATTCATAACATGCTTTGGTTATTCAGCTTTGATATTAGTAACAAAAAAAATCAGTTAGGTAAGTGCTTTCAGAATAAGAGTCATCAAAACCAATAAAATCATTTGTTAATACATACCCCGTATCTGGGGTAAATATTAACGGAGCTGGGGTAAGTATTAACGTAAGTGGCAATTATTAACAGAGGCTAAAGTTCTATCAAATAATTAAATAAAAGTCAGTAATATTAAAGATTTTTATTTGAAATGAACAAATCAGTACTTTTTATGATAGGAACTGAAAGAATTAGTATGTAGATTATTTTAAAGCTACACTAACTAACATTAATTGAATATTAAAGTTTTTTAGTCTACAAACATTAGTACAAATACTTTTAACTTAAAATTTAAATGTTACATAAACTTTTTAGTGTTAACAGTCATCAAGAATCTCAATGAGGTACAATAAAATTGTATTATTATCTTTTAAACCTACTTATTTGTCACTCACAGTTTTAAAATGTAAGCCTACAAATGATAATACACAGCCTGTTGTTTTTTTAGTCTCAGACAGTCCTTGGGTATCTTAATAATGTGATCAAAGTCTAGTTTCATTAATGTTAATCTAATTTGTATTTAAAGCATAGAACAATAGGAGTGGTCAATTCGGTGTTTTTAGGCGGAAATACTCCATATTAGACAATATTTAGTTATTTAAAACAGCCTTTAACCCTATGTCTAAACGCATTATTTTTTTTAGTCTCATATAGTCTTTGTGTTAAATAATTTGCCATCACGGCTTCTTGGTTTGAATTCTAAACTAAACTGTTTTTTTTATAACCCACTTTAATAGAAGTCCCCTCCCTTGTTTTTACTTATTTAAACATGTCACATGACAAATATCGTATTCAGTAGCAACATCTCTATATTTTTTGTTTTTTTCTAGAACTTCCTTAGCTGCTAGGTCAAATACTTCTTGAGACGTGGACCCCCTTGTAGTCTTCCTTTTGTAGTTCCTCATTCTGTAAAAAAACATAGCTATTGTAAAAAACACTGGGCTAATACCAAATTCATACGGGGTAGGTATTAACATATTAATACTTACCCCACTCAATTTGTTAATTTTAGCCCCAAGGTCACTTTTTTTACTTCATCATTTACAGAAAATAAACTAGTTAAGATATTTATAAACAAATAATATAGTGTAATTGTCAATAAAATAGAGCTCAATTCAGGATAAACTAAAATTTGATTCAACGAATAAATAAATCTTAAATCAATTTATTGTAAAGCACAAAAAGTTCGCTTACCTGTCAATCTGAGGTCGTTGCGCAGAACTATCACAAGCGACGGCCAGTTGGTAACTTACAAGTCAGGACACGTTCGGCTGTGTATTTAGTGTTTCTAAACCGAGTATCATATTTTTAACTCTTTACGTTTGGCGGGAATCAGCTTGTTAATTCTTACCTCCGTTTAAACCAGCCCCGCTCTCCCCTACTCCTCAATGAAGTTATTGTTTCTATAACCTAAATGGATAAAAATCGAGAACGTTCTGAGCTACGGTTCATGTACACTGTTATAATAATTAAAGGTGGCGACTCGACCGCGTGGTCGACTTCCTCTCGGTCGAGATGACTTCTACCTCTACATGAGCCGTAGCTTGGGACTGGCTCACAAAGAAACCCCAGGCAATGATTTAATCTCTAATAACTAATAATTTAATCTCTAGTAACTGACTTACCACTGGGAAAGTTCAAATCAATAATAAAACGGGCATTAATAAAGAAAGTATTAATAAAACTATTAATAAAGCTTATTACAAATCTATTGACTACGTTAATGACAAGGATGCATGGAGGCAAACTGCACAAGCGCTTTCTAGCGACTACATAATATAGATACACCTAGGTTAATATAATTATGTATTAGAGATTAAGAATTATTTAAAAAAAAATAAAGAAGAAAATGTGCCGCCGAGTTTCTTGCCAGGTTCTTCTCGAGATGGCTGTAACTTTAACTTTCATGAGTGCCTCTTTGGGGCCCATGTGAATAAACGATTTTTTTATTTATTTATTTAATATAGCACTGCCACATCATACATATTAAAATTAAACTTAAAATTAACAACAAGGGAATTTTCCGATATGTATGACAATTTCGGCGTGCCTATCATTTGCCAAATGTACTCAAAAAGCAAGAAATTTTTGATTTTGATCTAGAATAATAATCTATCGATGATTTATTTGTAATTTAATTTATGTCGAGCTAGTCATTTCTATTTTATGTTATTAGCTAACGACAATTTTGATAAGGCATAGAACGTGACTTCTCGAAAATATTCAGCTGTTGCAACGAATTTACGATATCTGTAGAGGAATTTTATAGTTTATAAACTACATTATATTATACAAGACTAAAGATAACAACACTAAAGATAAATAGACTAAAACCTAACTACTGTGGTACGCATAAAATTTTATTATGCCCATAAATTTCATAAATTTAATAAAAAAATAGAAATTATTTTCAATTTTCGGGTGCGGGCAAGCATAGCCGCGAGCAACAGGTAGCAACATATGTTATTATATATTTTTCGAAATGTGCTGATTAACCCCTTTCATTGATTTTGGTATTGGCTTGACCGATTTCGATAAAATTTATATCGGACCACCTCTGAAGCATACTCTACCAAACAAAAAAAAAAACAAAATCGAGTCATATTTACAAGACATCGAGCTTATAGGTAACTCAAGTGCTCAAGCCCACTACCAGTGGGTAGCGTTCCCATCATGCTGGCGGCATTGCCTCTCTGAATTGCAATGCTAATACGTTGTATATGTTTATGTTATTATATAATCTGAATCTCGGAAACGGCTCCAACGATTTTCATGATATTTAGTATGCAGGGGGTTTCGGGGGCGATAAATCGATCTAGCTAGGTTTAATTTATAGAAATTTAAGTTTTTTTTTTAATTTTTAGTTGGCGTTTTAACGAGCAAAGCTCGGTCATCTAGGTGCTATACTATTATGTCATCTTTTGGGGACAGATAAAACTAAAAGTATGATCTATTTCGTTTCGGGAAGCTATGTGTGTGAATGGATTGTAAACCTTATAAACATCTGAGTGTGTTTGTAACGAGGTTTCTATTTTTAACCGACGTCAAAAAAGGATAAGGTTCTCAATTCGTCAGAACATATTATTTATGTTTATTCCCCGATTACTCGAAAACGCCTAAACTCATTCGAGAATTTTTTTTTGTTTACAAGTTGATACTCCCATTATTTGATCGAGATCTGATACGGAGTTTCGGAGATATTTGCGATTAAAGTCGGTTATTTGTTTAACTATTTTATATTATTGAGAATACTGGAGAAAGATTTTTCTTTTTATTTTAATTTTGATGGAATTTTGTGTTTAGATAAATCTAAATCCCAAAGTAACTTACAGAAACATGACAATATGTGAAAAAACCTGATGTATGCAAATACAATAAACAATATATGCGCACAATCTTTGCAAATATTTGTTCCAGTTTTGTCTCGACGATTGTTTGCTTTGAAAGGTATTCGCAATATTTAGCATGCACATAAAGTTGGTCAAATATTAGCCCAATGATCTATCGCAAACATCATTGGCAATGAAATATGTTTTGAGTTTTATTTTCTCGAGATTTTACATTGCCATCTTTGGAGATCATCAAAGTCATTATATTCATTTTAGTCATATTTATTTAATACTTACAATTTATAAAAGTTTTTAACCGACTTCTCTATTCGACAGTATTTTCTACCGACTTCACAAAAAAGGAGGAGATACTCAAGTCGACTGTATTTTTTTTATCTTTGGATATGCTATCTTTGGAGATCATGTTTTTTTATGTGTTTTACCTCATAACTTCTTTCCACGTGAACCGATTTAGAAATTTTTTTTGTTTTTTTTTTTTTATTCGAGTTAGGCAAATTTTGAACTACTATCTCACCATGGTAAGCCGTAAGCGACGATGTGGTCGGCGATGGAGCAAGCTTACCTAGAAGATACCTATTCACTCGTGACTTGAAGACTCCCATATTGTACCCATCAGGAAACACCGACTCAGGCAAGGAGTACCATTCCTTTGCGGTTCGCACAATGAAGGTGGAAGCAAAATTGTTTATTTTGTGTATATCGAAATTAAGTTACTCATATTTATTTTATTCGAGCGAGTATCGGGATCGATTCTATGTGGAAATATAAGTTCTCTTCTCAAGGGAAATTTAGGTATCAGGTAAAAAGGGTGTGGTACAGACGGTTTACTCGCAGAACGTCCCATTCACATTCGGTCACGCAGTCGCAAAACGTCCCATTCGCAGTACGTCCTACTCCTATCGTCTACAACATACGCCCTATAATCGCCTGTGATGACATTGGTATTATTTGGTATGCTCACTGCTCAGTCAGACCCAACTTGACTGACGAAGACACTATAGCGCAGCTACGGAGTGACTACAATATCTTTGAGCGCAGCTGATCTGCAATAACCAGTCATGATGGTTATCTTATCCCCAATTTCATTCTTTAATAACCAACGGGCGTATAATAATATACGCCACGTTAAAAACAAATTGAAGCTTTTAGGTAGCTTCCAGAACCAGAAACACTACGATTAGACCGACTGTTTCACGGTACCTGTCAGCCGTGAACGAAACGCTTGCGAGTTTTAAGGGTTCCCAACGCCATCTAGTTATCTTTGAGGGAACTAAATCAATTGAGTATTTTGCGGGCAAATCACATTAATAGTAGAATTGCGAACGTGTGTGTGTAAATGTGTATGTTTGTTTTTGTTACGTAACGGCTGAACGGATTTAAATGAAATTTGGTATGTACGTAGTTTTGGAAATACATAAGCTTCTTTAGGAAGGGCAAAGCCGCGGGTTATTGCGAGTAATAAAATGAATCGGTTATTTATATAATTTTCTTCCAGCAATACTGACTTGAAATCAGAGCTAAATAGGAAAAAACAACTACTTTAAGGCAAGAATTCAGTTCTCCATCGGGCTAGATTGTCATCACAGGCGATTATAGAGCGTATGAGGCAGCATATAGGGGCGCGTTTAGCGCAATGAAAGTATGGCAGGGTTGCGTTCAATGGCTATAACATCGGGTGTTCGGCTATTTTTTATCCACGCTCGAGGCTCCGAATGAAATAGTACCATGGAATAATTAGTAGTATAGTTATCTACATATGAAAGTCAATTTCTTCCAACAATTTCATCTTCATGTTTAGTTTGACGTACAGCTTTTCGCGGGAATTCTTATAGAAAATTGACATTGACAGTCGTCAGAGTGTTTTACAACCATCACTGAAGGCGGTTGTTTGGCTGTGATTAACCGAGGCATAGAATTGATATAC
The DNA here is from genome assembly GCA_948107665.1 of Lomographa bimaculata. Taxonomy (NCBI): domain Eukaryota; kingdom Metazoa; phylum Arthropoda; class Insecta; order Lepidoptera; family Geometridae; genus Lomographa; species Lomographa bimaculata. The sequence goes on along the minus strand of OX403604.1, from coordinate 4,773,011 downwards.
ATTATATTATATATATATATATATATATATATATATATACGTGGAAATGTGTTCCCATTGGCAACTTTTTTAACCACAGCCAATTATCCCGCTTTTGAACATAAAGGTGCGTATTGTATAAATATTATATCACGTAACGTGGCGGTTACACATTGGAAATCTTTGATTTTTTATAGGTTTATTCAAATTTCGTGAAAACGCGCTGAAAAAAAAATAAAACAAGCTGATGATAAACATTCGCCTCGTAAATATATATGACATAACTTTCACAGTATTTTGATATATTAAAATTAAATAGCGGAACGAAATGGTTCCAAAAATACAATTTGATGTTATTTGCATGAAATTTGTTATTTTTCCTTTATATTTATGCACGTTATGAATATTCTAAAAAGAAGGCATCATTTACCATATCACCAGAATCCGACGAATGTTTTTATTAATCTGGTTTTATTATGAATGCCGAGTAAAACGGTTACAAAGTCACGCGTTTTAGGAGACATTTTGGTATTACTTACTGAATGTGCTAAAACGTTTCAACTCGCACTAACCGAGCCTCCGAACGGGGCTAGGGTGAAAATTTGCAACCACAGCATATACACTGAACGCAGCCCGGTTACGCAAGGTCGCGCGTGCCATACTTAGATTTTTAAGGATTTTCGCAAAATTCTCGATAAGTAAGAAATTATGTACTTACATTCTAAATATCATTTAAGTTAGTTTAGACGTTAACTGTAGGAAAGGTTTATACTAATTATATTGCCTGTGAAGACAATTTTATTGCGCTCAGACCAAAGTCCTGCTGCTCTAAAATCAATTATGGTTTTAAACTTTTAATGACTCCGGTCTGACGGTCTCCGGGTATATATCACAATAGGGATGTAAAAAAATAATCGATTATTATTTAAATCGATTATCATTTTCTTATAATCGATTTTTTATTATTAATTGTTATAGTTTTAGTTAATCGATTATATAAATATTTATAGAATAAATTTGATTTCCTAATTCCTTACCTTGAAATTTAATAGGAACATTGCCTTTGATTTTTAGTTTTGAATTGGTTATTTTTTTTATTCATATAATTTTATTTGATTTTTGTTGTGATAAATTGTTAATTTGAATCTCTTAGGTTTATTATTGGATTATGAAAGCATGTAATTTTAAATAATACAAAAAAATAATACGATTTTTTCGCAGAAATCGATTATTTTTATTAAAATCGATTAATTTTTAATAAAGAAAAATCGATTATTAATGAATCGATTCTTTTACATTAATCTCACATCCCTATATCACAATAGACAATATATCTAAATTCAACTGTAGTTTTTTAGTAGTACATAATTCAAATCTTTTATCAGTAACAATATAATTACTATGTCTATAATCACATTTATACGTTACATTTATTAAATGGGCGAATTTTAAAATTCTCCACATTAAAAACAAATTGAAGCTTTTAGGTAGCTTCCAGAACCAGAAACATTGATGAGAGAGAGACTGCTTCACGGTACCTGTTAGCCGCGAACGAAACACTTGCGAGTTTTAAGGGTTCCTAACGCCATCTAGTTATCTTTGATGGAACTAATTTACAACGTTTTTGCGGGCAACTCACATTATTGGTAGAAATGCGAAAGTGTGTGTTTAAAGTAAGTGTGAGTAAATGTGTAAGTTGTATGTTTGTTTTTGTTACGTAACGGCTGAACGGATTTAGATGAAATATGACTGTTTATTGAGCAACACATAAGCTTCTTTAATACCAAGCCGGCCAAGCCGCAGGGCAATGCTAGTAAATAAATCGGTAGTAATATTATTTTATTCCAGCAATAATAAATCAGTGCTAAAGGAACCAATTGGAAAGCAATCTCTTTCAAACAAAAATATAATTAGAAATCGGTTCAAGTGGAACGAAGATATGAGGTAACACAAATAATAATAAAATAAATAAAATCCATTTATTTCAGGTAAATTAACCCATAAAAACTACAAAATTACAATAGAACATTCAAATAACAAATTAAACATTCAAATTACAATAGAATAACAAATAAATTAAATTACAATACTAAATAATTATTAAAAGCAATAAAAATGTCAAACTTATTAAAATTATTAAATTAAAATTTTAAATAAGTCAAATTTAAAAATAGAATTAAATTAATTAAATGTCTATTGTACATAATAAAAAAATACAGTCGACTTGAGTACCTCCTCCTTTTTTGTGAAGTCGGTAAAAATACTACTAAGATATTTACACATTTACACACAAACTTCCTTGGCGTATAATAGGGGTTGAGGGGTGTGGCTTTTAGCATGGCCACGAGGGTATTTAAAAAAAAAAAGAACGAAAAAAATGCACCGCCGAGTTTCTTGCCAGGTTCTTCTCGAGATGGCTGTAATTTTGCGAATCTGGCAATAGAGTCATTAACTTTCATGAGTGCCTCTTTGGGGCCCATGTGAATAAACGATTTTGATTTTGTGATGTGAATGTTTACGGAACCACTTAGTGTAGGGCTGTGAATGTAATAGTGTTTATATGTTTTTTATAATTTACTACCCGAGCGTGGCCGAGCGGGTCATTTATGAACTTTAAACTGCTTGCTGGCTTATTTGGGTGCAGCGGGTTCGATTCCCGGTGGCATCACAAGTTTTCTTCCCACGGGGAATTTGTGTTTTTGTTTCTAAGTATGATGTGAATGTTTTGTGTGTAAATTGGATGTTTACGGCCCCACGACACAAGTCATTCGACTTAGTGTAATTAATAACAAAATAACACAAGACTAACAAACCAACGTCATCCATATATGGTTGACATACCTCATATCCGGTCGAAGCGTTTTGCTTCAACATTTGTTATCCGTACGGCGAAGGTGTGGAACTCATTGCCCGCATCCTTGTTCCCCGAACAGTATAATCTGGGAGTCTAAGTCTAGAGTGAATAGGTATCTTCTAGGTAAGCATGCTTCATCTTCGTCCGCATCGTCACATTCCATCAGGTGAGATGGCGGCCAAATGCTTACCTATCTGTCAAAAAAAAAGGTTCATGTTTTCATTACTGCCGTCAATCCCGGAGTGCAGCACGTTGTTTTTTCTTACTTTTCGAGAATTTTAAGAATGGCACAACCTCCGTAAGTACTTAACCGATTTCAATTAAATTTGGAATGAAGCAGTTTGGTGTGTGTGTGTGTGTGAATGTTTGTTACCACATATCTCAAACTTTCGCATTCATAATATTAGGTAGGATAGGATAGGATAAGCGTAATATAGTTCAAGAATGCGCTGAAACAAAATCTTCTCATGAATGACTTAACGTCAAAACAACGCTAGGAATTCTACAATGCACACATTATATTGATTCTGATAACATATGTAAATTAGTCTTATCAGAGCGTTCACATATTATAATGTACAACACACACACAATTAACAGAACCTTGTCACACCAAGAACTTTTGGAGTTTTTTTTTTATTTTTGCCTTCGCAATCTTGTGCATTTAGCCAGTATCAAGTAATAATATATTTCAAGTGTATTTCATATTAAAAGTCCTAGTCACAAGTCATAGTCAAAATCAAGTAAAAGAGTCAAGTCCAGTCATAGAAAAGTCATGCCCTAGTACAGTGGTAGAAGCTTTACTAGAACTTCTATTGGAGTTTTGGAGCGAGAGAAAAAATCACGTTTTTCATCTTTGTATGATTTGCCTACACTGAATCAGCTTACTCAGTATTAAAAAATATTAATCCACCATTATTACACACTAAAACTCGAAGAATCACTTCACAGGTTTTGGAAAATTATTCAAAATCAACAACGCCATTTTTTCACTTTCGCGGCAAAAATGATTAACCGCTAACAAGCTTAAAAAACCGACTTTACCGCTTTATCTTCGGAACCTTGATAAGATTTAACGTATTAAACACGCATTATTGACGATGACTCAAAAACTAGTGATCAGATCTTGACCAAATTTAAATGGGACCAATTGGAAAGCAACATCTATCAAACAAAAAAAAAAACTAAATCGGTTCACATGGAACGAAGTTATGAGGTATAGTGAGTACAAAACTTCTAGTCCGATCTGAACACGGCGCGTATACCTGCGCAGAAACAAAAATTGGGTATCAGCGGGGCCCCCTGCACTTGACTGTACCGACGCGGGCCGCCATGGTGCAACTTCAGATCGGACTAGAGGTTTTGCGATCACTATAACACACATAACAAACATAAAAAAATACAGTCGACATGAGCACATCCTCGTCCAAACTAAAAAAAAATTTCGAAATCGGTTCACGTGGAAAGAATTTGTGAGGTAAACAAAAAAAAAATTACTTGGGTACCTCCTCCTTTATTGTGAATTCGGTAGAAAACCGACTTCACCGCTTATATTTTGGTTTTGGCTTGATCGACTTCTATAAAATGTATATGGGACCACCTCTAAAGTATAATCTACCAAACAAAAAAAAACATTAAAATCGATTCATAATTGGCGGAAATATCGTTAAACATACACAAAACAAAACAAAAAAAGAGTTCTAATTCGACGGCGGGCGGCGGACGGCGTGCGTCGATGTTAAGAAAATCGACGCCCGGAATAGACCCCCAGATCCCCAAGTGACATCGCAGAATCAATTCCGTAGCATATAGAACCATGTCAAATTTTTTTTTTACCCCAAGTCCCATCCTGTATCTTAAGGACACTTTGATTTTGAGATGAATACTCATACTCATACTCATACTCATTTATTGATAGCAAAAATAGTTACATGTCGAAAATGTTATTAATTTATTCTTATTTATAAATAACTAGCTGTCCCGGCGACCTTCGTTCCGCCTAACAGTCAATGAATGTGCATATTTAGGAAGCCATACCCGGCATGCGTTACAATGTCACGTGACTATATTATTACAACCTTCATGTTTATGTTTGCCTAGTAATTTACCAAATCCGAGTGACGTATGAGAAAATGGAAAGCATGTCGAAATTAAAAAAAAATATTTAAAGAAATGTACGTTCTTAAAAAGTATCCTATGTCCTTCTCCTGGCTCTAAACTACCTCCCTGCCAATTTTCAGCTAAATCGGTTTAGCCGTTCTTGAGTTATAAGTGGAGTAACTAACACGACTTTCTTTTATATATATAGATTTATAATCATAAAAAAGACACAATAAAAATTATTCAATATGAATGAAATGTCAGAATAATAAATATAACAATGTCAAACAAATTAAAATACAAATACACAAGAATACGCAGTACCTACTTATAACTGTTACGTTCAATAAAAAAAAAAAAAAAAATTATGTTATTGGTATATCGGTAGCTTTATATAACGATACCTTTATTATCGAATTCCATCCACCTGGTTGGAAGATAGGGTTTATATTATTATCTTTGATACGATGCAAAGATGGTTAATTTCCTTTATACTTAGCCGACTGGTTATATTATCTTTGATACGAGGTAATAAAGAAATTTACAAATATACATACAAGATACGCACGAAAATAATAACCCTACCTTGGCAGTCAGGTAAACAATCCTACTAATATTATAAATCCGAAAGTTTGTGTGTAAGTGTGTAAGTATGTTTGTTCCCTCTTCACGCTTTAACGGCTCAACGGATTTGGATGAAATTTGGAATGTACATAGCTTTTACCTAGGATTAACGCTACTTTTTAACTTGATAATAGCAAGAGAAACCGCGGGGCACGGCTAGTACAATATAAATCCTACTAATATTATAAATCCGAAAGTTTGTGTGTAAGTATGTTTGTTCCCTCTTCACGCTTTAACGGCTGAACGGATTTGGATGAAATTTAGAATGTACATAGATAATACCTAGGATTAACACTTAGGTTACTTTTTAACTTGATAATAGCGGGCGAAGCCGCGGGGCACGGTTAGTATATTATATTATACTTATAACTGTGCTTAGATGACAAGCATGCCTACGTGAGGCTTAGGTATTCATTTTAAGAAGAGTGCTTCTTGTAAGTAGATTGTAAAGGTGATTTTTTAATTTCTTCAGGGAGATCATTTCATAACTATATTATTATTAACGTCGTGCTTGTATGTAACGTGTTATCTCCAATCAAAGCAAACAACTTAATAATTCAGTTACTCTTGACGGAAACCCAAATCTATGTAGTATATAAAAATGAATCTCTTATTTCCCTTGGTCATCGCATCACGCGGGAACAATTTCGCTATTTCTTTTCTTGTTGTGTTAATTAGTATCAGGAGAAGGTTCTTATGAAAGAAAATTTTATCCCAGAATTCCTGCGGGTCCGGGACTTAAGCTGGTAAAACCGTGGGGTGCAGCTAGTTTAAGTATAAAAATAACAATCCTCAACATAACTTTCAAACAGCAGTCAGCACCGCGGCGGTGTGATGTTCCCTTTTATGCCTAAATTCACAAATCATTAAGCAAAAATAAATTATTGCACTTCTGCATGTGCTGTGCAGACTGCAGTTACATTCACTGAACAAGCATAATATATAAATGTCATCAAATTTTACTAACGGGCGTATAGTCAAATACGTCACGTTAAAAACAAATTGAAGCTTTTAGGTAGCTTCCAGAACCAGAAACATTGCTAACGAGGCGTCTGCTGACATGGTACTAGTCAGCCGGTGAACGAAACGCTTGCGAGTTTTAAGGGTTCCTAACGCCATCTAGTTATTTTTGAGGGAACTAGACACTCGAGTTTAGAGGGAAGATTTGAAGTAATCTCGATTTCATATTATTATACTGAATCGAGATTAGTTCGTATTTTATTTTAATACTAGCCGTGCTTCGCGGCTTCGCCCGCGTTTAGCAACTTAAAAAGTAGCCGATTTGTTGATCCTAGTAAAGGTACATCATGTACTACATAGCCTATGTAGTACATTCCAAATCCGATCAGCCGTTATAACACTGTGAAGAGAAAACAAACATTTACATACAAACTTTCGGATTTTTAATATTATTGTTATATTCGGTACTTTTGCGTTGCGTGAAATTTGAGGAATGTTAAATATTTGACAAAGCGAAGCGAGGTAAGTATTGTGACTTTTCTACCGACTTCACAAAAAAGGAGGAGGTACTCAATACGACTATATTTTTTTTTATTTGTGTTATTACCTCATAGCTTCTTTCCACGTGAACCAATGTTGATTTTTTTTTGTTTGACAGCTGTTGCTTTTCCATTGGTCCCATTTAAATTTGAGTAGTTCTTGAGTTATCGTCAATAATGCATGTTTAATACATTTAATCCGATCAAGGTACCTAAGAATCCTAAGATAAAGCGGTGAAGTCGTTTTTTTTTCTTTTTTGCTTGCGTTTAATTATCTCACCCGTTCTTTATGTTAGTGCACTATGTTGGCGGAGTGGGTAAGTGGGTACTACCATAGTAGAAATATATTTCTACTATGATAGTACCCACTGACTACTACGTTACGGGTTAAAGGTTTGATAACTGGCTTATAAGCATCTGACTGAGACCATAAACTAATATCAAATATGAAAATTAAAACTATCGTGAGCATTACACATAATTTATGTTGTATACGGCTTGAAACACGTAACAAATGTCGACTTACTTTTTAGTTGAAGGACAACAAATTGGTCCGAAAACAATTATCGGTCTCTATACGTCGCTCTCAATCATTTCTTCAATTTAAAAGAACAAATAAAAACATGGTATCTCTCTCAATTAAGTTAAAGCTATGAATGTCCCTTATTAGTCATATATATGTACAATAAAATATATTAGTTTGTGTATAAGTATAATATATTATTATTTATGTAGGTTTTTGTATGAATATTATGTATCCAATATTAATAAGTATGTGTAAGTACATTTATTAATTTAAATACGTGTTGAGGTACACCTACGTCCCTGTTTGTAATATTTTTATCATCTCCCTTTGGTTGTCTGAAAGAAATCGCTTTGAGCGATAAGACCGCCCTTTGTGCTCCTATGTTATATTTAATATTTCTTTGTAAGTGTTAGTTTTTAGTGTGCAAATAAAGAATTTATCTATCTATCTACAAAGTAAGTTGACATTTTCTATGTGTTTCAAGCAGTATGCAACATAAATTAACATCAAAATATCCGGATGACCGAGCTTTGCTCGGTTTTTTGTTTTTAGTAGAATGTGTTTGAATTTGTAGCCTCAGAAAGCTCCATCTAGTGTCGAGTAGAAACAGTTTTTTTACATTGGTCATGGCGTAATAGATGGCGCTGATAGTTTCTTAAACCCGGGTTTTCAAATGCAGTTTGGGAACCGAGCATTTCTCGGACCTGGAACGTTGATAAATCGATTCCTTGGGCCGAAAAACCCCTAATCTGTAACTTTCATGGAAATCGTTGGAGTTTCCGAGATCCTGATTACACACACATATATATATATATATATATACAAGAATTACTCGTATAAAGATATTAGATATTTGTGAATTATAATTGAAAGTTTTATTTGTATCCTATGATAGTTGTATCTTATGATCAACTAAACAACCGAGCAGTATACGTAGTTACAACATAAATTAGTTGATAATAAATTATTCTTTCAACATAAATCAATGTATTTTCCAATAAAAACGAATATAAAATAAATAAAAATGCGAACGGCATTTTAGATCAGCTAAAAACAGATTTATGGCTTTTATTCTTGTATTTAGAACAATAAAAGATATAATTGCGAATTTGATGTCATGTCCAATTTGCTTAATTAATGTCGTTGTTATTATAATGAGATGTCGTATTTTTGTTGTTATGTTCTTGTAAGTTATGAATATTTTACTATCATAAAACGTTTAAACTTGTATCATGAATTGGATGATCTAGTTGGCGCAGTGGTTAAGTTCGTGCTCTCTGCACCGTGGGTCCTGGGTTCGATTCCCGGCAGGTGCACAATTTTTGGTTCTGGAGATTTGTGTGTCTGGTTCTGGGTGTGATTGTGTGTGTGATATGTAAACGTTTCCGGCATCAGCGATGCAAGTTTTTGAACTATGTATGAGGCTGTGAGTGTGAATTCATTTGTTTGAATTGTCGAAAATGTATTTACACAAAGCCAATATGAAGCGTATCCTGTCCATTGGTAGTGGGCTTGATCACTTGAGTTAGGTACGTATAAACCGGTATTTTACTAATTTTAAACTTTAGCTAAGCAGCTCGTGAGTTTTGGTGGTGAAGGACAAAAAAAACTCTTCATTTCTTTTATGGGTCTAAAATCAGTGACTGATGTCTTACCAAATTGTTATTTTCCAACATAGATTTTTTAAAAAGGTTTCGTACTCTACTTGCACAGCTCTTTTCAACGACACACCTGGGCAAAAAAAGATTTGACTCCCTTTTTACGTGTAACGGTGAGGACCCTTAATATTTTCATCTATATCATATTAATTGCCAGTACCGAGCTTGTGTGTATATATATACATATATATATATATATATATATATATATATATATATATATATATATATATATATATATACACACATATATATATATATATATATATATATACACACACAAGAATAGCTCGTTTAAAGGTATTAGATATCTTACCTTTGAACCACAGAATTACATAATCTGAAAATTTGAAGTTATTCGCTTGTATAGTTTAGACGCCAAATTCATCTGACAGACGGACCGACGGACAAAGTCTTAAACAACCCAAGTCGACTTAGAGATCTCGCACGCTCGATCAATTATAAGTTTTATAATAATCACTTCCCACTCAATGAAATATTCGAAATTTTATTAGTTGTTATTTCCAATTTATAAGAAAAAAGATGCAGTAAATCACTTTGGTCACTCATGAGGTGTCACACAATTATGTTTAAAATAATTTCAAACAGTAAACGGCTTATTTATCAAAACGTCAAAACAACGTATCGTAAATTCACACCGATGTATTAACAGTAACTTAACTCCATCTTTAATTAGAACTGTAGAAAATGTGAATAATAGACTAGTTGATCGTCCCGAACTGAGATCTCGCGCCTATTTATCATCTTTGATCCCCGACTAGTACAATTTCAAGGAGCCTTTAAGTCTAGAGTGAATAGGTATCTTCTAGGTAAGTGCATATACTTATGTAGCCGTTTTTCTTCGGTCGCATCAAAGGTCAAGGTCGCATATAAGGGCACCTAAGATACAGGCCATGCCTAGTTTGGGAACCACAGACTAGTGTTGCCAGGTCAAGATTATCTAAATTCGGGGTGGTAGGTAAATAAATTTGGGATATGTAACCGTTTTTGAGATAGGCCCCGGTACAAAATAGATCTAAAAACAGTGAGTTTGTTGTCCCACCAAAATGTTTTTTTAAAACATAGTTATGAATAAAAAAAACAGTTTCGTACTCCACTTGCAAAGCTCTTTTTACCGATACCAACCACGGGCAGATATATAATTAAAAGAATGTGTATGGGTGCCTCCTTAATATTTTCATTTATATTATTTTAATTCACATTTCTGGCTTTGGGCCATAACTTTACATATTCTCGGAGAATTTAAAGTTATTCACTAGTATGGCTAAGGCGCTAGATGCCTCTGACAGACGGACGGAGCACTGTACCACTCAAGTCTACTTAGAGATCACATACAATCACACCCAAAATTAGAAATACAAATTTCTCTTATGTAGAAAACTCATGACGGGATTTAAACCTGATACCCGCTATTTAGAAGGCCATTGGGCAGTTCTTTGATATAATCTAGCACAAAATAAAATATAAGTGGAATCTATTAAGTTGTAGGCTAGCCTTGACTTTTGCTATTAAGATATACATTTTGACATTTACATTTTTATTTGTCTACATTAGAATTTGGGTCATGGTTTCATCTACAATGTGTAAATTGAGAGAATCAAATTTGTCATTCAATCAAAAATTCGATACTGCGTTACAACACAATCTCTTTTGCCCGACTGCGTGACGCAAAGAAGGGCGTATATCAGCCTCAGATCATCATGTGTGTTTGTATTTGTTCCTTTGTGTCATTCTAGAGACCAAAGACGTGTGCAGATTTTGATGATTCTTTGTCTATCGATTTGTCTTTATAATGCGAGAGTCACCAAATATATGACTGTTTAACATTAAATATGGCTACCGCCAGACGCCATATGGTATAAATTAAAAAATAAATTCGATTAACTGTGTCAAGGGGGGCATCATTGAATAGGTATTTGAAAATTTTGTTTAGGTTTTTTTAACCATTTTTCATTTTCAATGACCATTTAGGATCTATAACGATTTATAGTTGGTTAGGAACCAATTTCACTCAATTTTTTTATACTTATAATAACACTGAAAAAGTTCTCATACACTCGCATAATAGTTCTTATTAACGAAAATGTCTTAAAAAAAAGTTAATTCACTTACGCTGTAGGGTTTTTAAATTTTTTAGTAGTATATTAATAAAGAAAGAAAGAAAGAAAATAGATTTATTCGGGACAACACGCGATTAATCAGTATTTATGACATACACACACAGATAAAATAATGTATCGAGCTGATTAACTGTTTCTGCTATTTACTGCGACATGGTAAAGTGGGTATACCAGTTTGAAGCCGTAATGCTTTACATAAAAGCTTAATGTATTGCCATTTTTTAAATCGAAAGCATTACATTTCGTTATTTAATAGTTTATACATTTTCGTCACGTAATTGAAAATAGAAACTTTATGGACGTTGTTAATTTTAAGTGATTATTTCGATGGTTGTGCACGCCATCCAAGTTTTTTATGAGTAAATATGTATTTACCTAATTCCTGCTAATATTACAACAAGCGAAAGTTTGGTATGGTAAGTTATTGTTTGAAATGCTTAATATCTATAGTGGCAGTACGGGTTTGGATGAAATTTGTTAAGTATGTACCTGATTACCTTATGAGCGACTGTACCAGTATTGGATAGTTACGACGTAGCTATACTTATTGTCATTATCATGGTCATACTTATTAAAATTATCATGATCATACTTATTATCATTATCATGATCATACTTTAATTTTGTGAATCTGGCAGTAGTCATTAACTTTCACGAATGGCATTTACTTCCAAGTGAATAAACGATTTTGATACTTATTAGCAAAACTATGGTCATACTTATTATCATGGTCATACTTATTATAATTATCATGGTCATACTTATTATCATTTTCATGGATTCATTAATTATTATTAGGCGGGCGAAGCCGTGGGGCAGGGCTATTGCATAATATAACTAATATTGTATTGTTTTCTGACCTTTAGTTCAGTCCGAATATTGCATTACATAACTTTCTACCCCGTTTGTGTTCGCAATTTTAAAGGTTACAAAATCTATAGATTTAATTATAGAGAGTTAACGTTTACACAATACAGTGACAACACAAGGAACTGTCTAGAAAAATATCTGGGCGTTTGCCATATTGCCTACAATTATGTAGATGTTGAAATTATCACATTGTTATGTGCGATTGGACTTGGTATCAAGAAAAGGCTAATACTACTTATTATTATGTATGGCGCCTAATGTACGTCATATACTTGGCGTCGCGGGCGCGCGGCCCAGCGGCGATGCTTCCCTCCGCATTGACGACGTTTTGTATAGGTTCTAGTGTAACATAATTTAAACGCAAGCAAAGCTTTAAAAAATCCGACTTCACCGCTTTATCTTCGGAACCTTGAACAGATTAAATGTATTAAACACGTACTATTGACGATAACTCAAAAACTACTGATCAGACCATGATCAAATTTAAATGGGACCAATTGGAAAAGAAAAATTAAAAAATTTTTTTTTTTCAAAATCGGTTCTCGTGGAACGAATTTATGTGGTAACACACATTAAAAAAAATACATTCGACTTGAGTACCTCCTCCTTTTTTGTGAAGTCGGTAGAAAATATACTAAGCGGACAGGGCGCGCATAGGACACAGCATCAGCGGCAGAGGCGCGCGAACAGGGCGAGCGTTCGGGCGCGGGCCATGGTCGCTTTGTATGTCAAGTCCCTTAAGTAAAAAACAAAATTAAATGCAAAATAATATGAAATATATTTTTTTTTCTGTTGCCAAAATACAATCAATTGTAATTGGACTATTTTATAAAAATTCTCGACAAAAGATCGCATTTGGCTAAGATACTTAAAATATCATTTTACTATCGCATTATTATTATTATTTAATACATTATTGCACGGTAAAAAGTGTACATAAGGAGGACTTAATGCTAAAAGCATTCTCTACCAGTCATCCAGCGGTGGAAAATGAAATGACATGAGGCGTGCATCAATCAGGGTTAAAGAAAATATATGTAATATAATAACATTATATTATTATAATATCACATTTATCTTATTATAGTGTCAAAAAACTTGGAATTGTGTATTATTTTATGTAATATTTTCTAATTAGAATAATCCTAAATCATTTTGCATGAATTTAGGTCGTTTAGCGACATAATTTAACCGTCCGTTTCTTAATTATCCAGTTTAATTTCTCTTAATTGTCATTCCCATTTGCATGTGATGACGTTTGATTTAGTTAGCTTTATGACATTTATTCTCCCTTAACCAAAGTTTAGCGACATCTTGTCAAAGAAAAAAAAAACAGACGTAAAGACGCACGATGTAAGTGAATCATTTTCAACCGACTTCGAAAAAGGAGGTTCTTAATTCGGCTGTATGTTTGTTTTGTAAGTTATATGTTACGCGATATCTCCGCCTGTGAATCGATTTTGATGACTTTTTTGTTTGGTAGATTATACTTCAGAGGTTGTCCAATATAAATTTTATCGAAATCGATCAAGCCAAATCCAAAATATAAGCGGTGAAGTCGGTTTTTAACCAACCACTTTAAGCTATTCTAAAAGGTTGCGGGCATTCGATTCATGAGTGCCTCTTTGGGGCCCATGATGAATGAACAATTTTGATTTTGAATTTCAATTTGAATTTGATCACATGCTCTTGCATAAATGAGATTGTAATTTCTCAATATCAGTTATCAGTCTTGAAGTGAACAAGGTCAGACAGAGTTTTATTGTTATTGAAGAGGGTAGGTCAAAAGTCACTGCCGTCAGAGCGTGCGGCGTTCGAGAGCGTTCTTAGTGCACTTGCACTGGACAAAGGTCGCTCTATATCAACAGCTGATCTAGCACGCGTCATATGTTTTGTGCTGAAATAATGATGTCAATTAAGATTAAATAGTAACCTAATAGAGAAAAACTTTTTGAAGCTACTTGCTCATAACTTATCTTTAAAATAATTATTGGAATTCTGTATTTGTCGTTCAAGTACAGGATATAACGGATATTATGCGTAAGTTTCAGCGTTCAGTGTAAAGCCGTTTTTGAGATAGACCCCGGGACAAAATAGGTCTAAAAATAGAGATTTTGATGGCCTACCAAATCGTTATTTTCCAACATTGATTTTTTTAAACCGGTTTCGTATTCTACTTGTCAAGCCCTTTATCACGACAACCACAAGAATAGATAAAAAAATAAAAAATATATTGCGCACCACTTACATGTATGGAAGCCCCCTTAATATTTTAATTAATATAATTTCACATATTCTATGAGAATTTGAATTCATTCGCTTATATGGTTTAGACGCTAGATGCCTCTGACAGATGGACGAATGGACGGACGGACAAAGTGCTGAACGACCCAAGTGAACTTAGAGATCTCGCTTCGCTCGATCAATTATTGCATTTCTGCGTTTGCTGTTAAAATACAGGATATAACGGATGTTATACGTATGTATCAGCTTTAAATATTTAGCCTTTTTCAAGAAAGGCCCCGGGACAAAATAAGTCTAAAAATTATGACTTTGGTGGCCTACCAAACTAATTATTCAATATAGTTTTTTTTTAAGATTACGCAATTTATTTACAAAGCTCATTCAACAATACCTCACAAGAGTAGATACAAGTAAACATTACGAGTATTTTGCTCCCCAATTACGTTTATGGGTGGCCCCTCAATTTTTCTCATATTTAAATCTTTTAAATTGCCATATTTGGCTTTGGGTTGTCACATATATTCCGTGAAAATTTGAAGTTATTTGCTTGTATGGTTTAGCCGCTAGCCTGACAGTGCTGAACCATCCAAGTCAACTTAGAGTTCTTGCTTCACTCGATCAAATATTAATGTTTATACCATATTTGTGTTTTTGTCCCATCATTATAGTTAAAGCGATGAATTATTAGTAGACATTATTACTTCATCTTGTTATTATAATGATACGAATAATGAATATGTATCTGAAGTCTAAGGGACATGATACACAAAGAGCCCGAGGCGCTTGCCCCAGGCGCTGTGAAGGTAAAATGTGTGGCACGTAAGGGACCTTGATATACTCTATTTCATTTCATTGCAACTCCTCCCCCCGCGCTGCCGTTTTGGATACTGCCGTCGTAATGAAAAAAGACGTAACTGCATTTTTAACAAAATTGAGCTATATATTTTTGACAAAATTAACGGAATCAGAAAGATAGACGCATCTACTATAGTTTTTTTTTAATTTTATCATTCAAACGCAACCTACTAAATCTTCTTTTAGACGCTTCTGCTACAAGTCATAACATACATGTATAATAAATAGCAAAGACATAGCTAATGTATATAACTCAATATTGACAAAAATATACTTACGTTTTTTTTCCTTATGACAGCAATACGGGGTGCGGGCGCTTTGTATATCATGTCCCTAATGTCCCCTGTGACACAATTTATGTAGGAACGCGTATCGTAGAACGAGCACAAATGTTTTCAATATATTTTTTCTACTATAACTATTGATCACACATAACATTTTTACGAAGGTGGCTGAAACAAAAAAAAATCAATATAATTACACATTTTAATAACTTATTAAACGAACAGGTTATCATATAATACCTATGGACTTGACCATAGGTATTATATGACCGGAGACGGACAAAATAGTCTGGACAGTTAACGTGTTAAAGATATCCTACTAATATTATAAATCCGAAAGTTTGTGTGTAGGTGTGCAAGTATATTTGTTCCCTCTTCACGCTTTAACGGCTGAACGGATTTGGATGAAATATGTAATGTATATAGATTAATACCTAGGATTAACACATAGGCTACTTATTAACTTGATAATAGCGGGCGAAGCCGCGGGGCACGGCTAGTTTCTAATAAAACGTTATTTGCAACGGTTAAAATAGAACGAGCACCAACAAATATAACTATAATATAGAAATAAAAAATATTTTGATCAGAAAGTACCAAGGGACCATAAAATATAAAGTGTTCAATGAAAATAATCCCTTCAAGCTAGGACAAAACGCAGAACTGTTACCAAATTAAAAAAACCGATCTATCATTCGATGCTTATACATCCGAATAAATCGATTCAAACCTGTTCCTATCGAATCGTGACTCGTCGTTTGACCTTTTTTAACATCTATTAAAGAAATTGCCGCCACTTTTTTGTGAAGATTGTTTTATTATTCCATTAGCAGGTATAATAATGTCATTAACATATCATTAGTGTCTTATCGATGTGATGATCTTAATTCGAATAGTAATCCGAGTTTAAGCTCTAATCGATTTGTTTGGATTGAGATGAGTTGTAATTTTATTTATTATGAGCTAATTGTAATTTTATAGCGGCTCTAAAGTTTCTATTAGGCTCTGACCCCTTATCTCTGTAGGGAACGGTTTTAATACTAAATTGACAAAACTTCTAAGAAATAAAGTTCATTTTTGCTTAATTCAAATAGAAGCTGTGTGCAACAAAGATACGTAGTAGGGGCTGGGGCCTGTATGTAATCTATATACAAAACTGAAACCATTCAGTTTTCTGTAGCACAAAAAGAAAATATCTCAGTTTATTTTTATCCGAGGGCTAAGGGAGTATTATATATATGTATATATAGTACGTATCTTGTATGTATGTATACTTGGATTGTTTTTTTTTCTCGTATCTTCTGAACGTCTGGATGGATTACGACTGTTTATATGGTATCTCTATATTCATCTTAAAGACCCAAGTGTCATTAGATTGGTGTTTTAAAAAAATCAACATAATGCCGGTTTTTTGGCGCGAAATAGTACACGATATACACGATATACAACGCGCCCTAGGCTCGCGGCGCTGTAAAGAGAAGATAAAATGTATGGCGCCTAAGGGACCTTGATGTACAAATCGCCCGAGGCACAGAGATTTGCCCTCTGCGCCATAATATGGGTCGTTGGAAAACCAATAAGTGCAAAATGTCAAAAATGCAGATACGTCTTTTTTCCTCATGACGGCAGTATACAAAGCGGCGGCAGCGCGGGCCGCAGGCCGTGCTTCGGGCGCTCTGTATGGCAAGGTCCCTTAGGCGCCATACATTTCATCATCACAGCGCCCGCGGCGCGCGCCTCGGGAGCTATGTATATAAAGTCCCTTAGACTCGCGGTCCATTTGTTTGTAGGTCAATGGCTTCTGCCGATTTTTTATTAAAATCATAATAAGTTACTACAACTAGCATTAGTAATGATGTCACCCGAAACATTGAACTTAGCTTATCGTATTAACTTCTTAGCATTATTTAACAGCGTGGGATTTAGTATCTCATATTTATTTATTGGCACACTAATTCGAGCAACATCTCACGATATCTCACCAAGGGGAGAGAGGGAGTCGAAAAATCACCAAAATCTCCTCCCTAATTAATGTAATTAATGGATACCCCCAAACCTAACGGAGTAGCTAGGTACAAAACTGCTACGATGAACTAGGAGATACTTCTAGCAAGCAAGTTACATCTTCGGCCGCATTTTCACTTTACATCAGTCATCACCTTCCAGGTCCTTTTTTTTATCCTCGATAGGCAAGCATTTGACCGCTATCTCCTGATGGAAAGTAATGATGCGGCCAAAGATGCAGCATGATTGCCTAGAAGATACCTATTCACTCTTGACTTGAAGACTTCCGGATTGTGGTCAAATCACAGTTTTAAAACTGTGAGTCTAATGCTTGCCTATACTACTGTGTCAAAGCCCAAAGAAACAAACGCTTCCACATTCACAGCCCCGCACTAAGTGGAGTTCCTGCTCCCACGATACAGGCATCGTTCTTGTGTCGTGGGTGCCGAACGCATTCACACCCAGAACCAGAGAAACAAATTTTCCTTGGGGTGAAAACTTAGGTATGTTCACGTCAGTTATCGAACCTGATACCTGCTGGTTACATAGCCTTCAACTAAGTCATGGCAACGAGCAGGCAACCAAGATAACATATATACGTAAAATATAAATAGATAGATAGAGATGATAACGCTTTATTGTTAGACTATATATAAGTCACTTACAATCATTAAAAAAAAACTTAAATAAAGTTGTGATTGTATGTGTGATGTAAATGTTTCCGGCACCCACGACACAAGTCATCAAACTTATTGTAGGGCTGTGAGAGTAAAAGCGTTTAAAAAAAAAGTGTACAATCGGCGTTCTTATCGCTAAAAGCGAAAAATATATTCAAATACCAACATAAAAAATAGCATAACTCGCAGAACGAGCGGAAGTCGCGATATTTTACGATTCTCATCCACCTACTAGTACATTTACAACGTGTTAAATCGCTTCCTCTCATAAACCCGCTATATTGTCTGTCAATAAATAAGTAACCTACTGTGAGGTCTTCATGAGGTCATGGTGAGCTCGTTTAACTTTGGAGGTCAGATTTGAGAGCGACGATTTATAAGAGAGCGGTACGTGCCATCAACGATATGGGTCCGCGCGATTCTCTCAGGGAATTCTTTAAATATCATCAGGCATACTTAGCATGCCTTCAGTTTACATGTATGAATTTTTTTTGCTAGATAGGCACGCATTTGCCCACAATCTCACCTGATGTAAAGTGAAGATTCATATATTACTTGCCGTGCCCCGCGGCTATACCAGCTATTATCAAGTTAAAAAGTAGTCTATATGTTAATCCTAGGTATAAGCTATGTATATTCCAAATTTCATCCAAATCCGCTTAGCCGTTAAACCGTGAAGAGGGTACAAACATACTAACACACTTACACACAAACTTTTGGATTTATAATATTAGTAGGATAAGAAGTAGGATGTAGAAGCGATGCGACGCGCGACGTACACAATCTTAATTGTAGATGTAAAGCGAATCTGGCCATTGCGTCGTTAAACTTTCATGAGTACCTCTTTGGGGCCCATGTGACGAAACGATATTTATTAGATTTTAATGTTGACGGTAAAATATGTAGAATATTATTTAAGCATATTATAAATAAATAAAATAGCATTAAAAAGTTCTTAGCCTTACTTACACATTACAATAAGTACATTACATATTTCACATATATTAATTACGGAAGTAAAATAAACGTACCTCTTATTTGTCTGACGCCAATGTTTAGTCTGGTACTAATTGCTTAAAACCATTGTTTAGACATCCGCTTAGTAATCGACGTTAATTAAATGAAGGGAAAGTGATTTAGGCATCACGCAAACTTTGAGGCGCGGTGATGTATTTACATTAGATGCCAATATTTTCAAAGGATAGTGCGTTAGAACAACTAGCGTTAAACCGTGTTTAGTCTAGTAACAACTGCTATAAACCATTGTTTAGTCATCTGCTAAACCATCGATGCTAATAAAGGGAAAGTTGTCGGGAGATTACGAGAACTTTGAGGCAAGGTAATGTAGTTTGTTATATACACGTACATATTTACAAAGGTTAGTGCGTTAGAACAACTAGCGTTAAACCGTCTTTAGTCTAGTAACAACTGCTATAAACCATTGTTTAGTCATCCGCTAAACAATCGATGCTAATAAAGGGAAAGTGGTCGGGAGATTACGTGAACTTTGAGGCGCGGTAATGTAATTTATTATATACACGTACATGTTTACAAAGAATAGTGCGTTAGAACAACTAGCGTTAAACCGTGTTTAGTCTAGTTATAATCGCTATAAACAATCGTTTAGTCAACCGCTAAAAAATCGATGCTAATAAAGGGAAAGTTGTCGGGAGATCACGTAAACTTTGACGCGGTGATGAAATTTGTAACATTAGAAGCAAATGTTTTCAAAGAATAGTGCGTTAGAATAATTAGCATTAAACAGTGATTAGTCTAGTGATAATCGCTATAAAACATTGCTTAAGCATTCGCTAAACATAATGGTAATAAAAAAATCTAAGCTATTGTTTAAGCATCCACTAAACAATCGACAGTAATATAAAGAATAGGTATCATGCGAACT
This sequence comes from Lomographa bimaculata, assembly GCA_948107665.1. Lineage (NCBI taxonomy): Eukaryota > Metazoa > Arthropoda > Insecta > Lepidoptera > Geometridae > Lomographa > Lomographa bimaculata. Next base: position 4,752,793 of record OX403604.1, on the reverse strand, counting down.
TTGAGGCTCAGCAATGTAATACTACTCAGAAATGTGACAAGTAATTACTCGTTATGCTGGTGTAGTCTAGGAACACCGCTAAATAATTAACTCTACCAAGAAAAAGGAGATCATGACATCGCGTAAAATTTGAGGCGCGGCGATGTAATATAGTACTTATTAGTACTCAGTTACTGGTGTAGTCTAAGATCAACGGTAATAAACCATTGTTTAGACATCCGCTGAAGGATGGACGCTAATGTAAAGAAGGAGATCTAGACAAAGAAGAAGAAGAGAAGATCTAGCAAATTTTGAGGTGCGGTAATGTAAAGTATTGCAAATACACATTCACTAGTTTAGTCTAGGATTGACGACTGTATAAACCTTTTTTAGACATCCGTTACACAATCGTCTTAATAGACATCACGCCATTTTTGAGGCGCAGTAATGTAAGTCATGTGATATCATCCTGAAATGTATAGTGGGTTAGATCCGCCTAACCGCACCGCTGCGGCCGCATCCCTCTCACCCAGTGTGTAAAGCGCCTAACGATAGATTACGTACAAAGTCAACAGCAAAGTAATGTTTCATTATTTTGGTTTGTTTATAAACAAATGTACCTAATTGTAAAATGTTTTGCTTTTTAAAATAGATACTAAAAGCATCTGGCATGTTTACAAACAAATATGTTACATTTTGTAAGCAATTAGATCAAAATAACAAAGTACGCTGGCCATGAAATCTAACTACAGCTTAATCATTCGCAGATTCAAGTCTAGACCTCTAGAATTAGGTACGGAGTAGATAGGTACCTTTTTTATACTCGATAGGCAAGAATTTGACCACTATCTCACCTGATGCAAAGTGACGATGCGACCGAAGATGAAGCATGCTTGTCTAGAAGATACCTATTCACTCTTGACTTGATTCCCAGATTATATCGTTATATAATATTATAAGCTCGATGTCTTGTAGTTTACTTAGTTCTTTGCTGTACATAGTTTTAGTTTAGTTTTAGGAAATATAGGCAATTGGTCCGTAGATAGGCAAGAAAAAAAAAAAAAAAAAGGGAACAAGACATCTGACAAATATCTTATCTGATGGAATGGCTTGCCTATCGAACATAAGAAAACATCGCTCATTTGAAAATTTCTAACTGTATATTTTTTATTCGTAAAATATCTATTCAAAACTACACGCTACCAGAGAATACTTAACTATTAGTACCTCACTAATTTGCAGTATTCATAGCATTGCAACATTCATTAACGAACTTGCAATTTAATCGCGAAAAATAACAGTCAAACCTTTTATTTTGCAATTTCTAATCAATACGTAACCGCAAAACACTGACTTACTTTTTTCGACTTTGAGTCAAACTTTTTGTGATGTAGAGTCGAAAATCGTTTGCTTTTCTTAGAGCCTTTACACACTACGTTATTTTAATGCGGTGATGACGCGCATAGAACGCAATCAGGACGCTCAGCAAACGCGAAGCTGAAGTCACGTTGAGCTTTGCACATGATCCTTGCGTTTGTTTCGATACGAACGCGCTGATACCTAAATCGATACAAACGTTTCATTTTTTATACTCTATAGGCATTTGACCACTATCTCACCTAATGGATAGCGAAGATGTAGCAAGCTTGCGTAGCAGATACCTATTCAATCTTGAATTGAAGACTCCCAGATTATACCGTTCGTGGAACAAAGACGCGGGTAATGAGTTGCAATCCTTCACAGCACGGAAGATAAACGTAGCAGCGAAACGCTTTCAGTGAATTGGAGGTGTTTGCGTTTGTATTGATACAAACGTGTAAAATCTGCCAAAACGTGTTGATAACGCGCATAGGACGCGTTAATGAAAAACGCGCGTCGACAGCGCATAAAAAAAACCTGGTGTGTAAAGGCTCTTAGGTAGATATTTTAGATATATTAATTATGAGTTACGTAGCAAATGGTTAAGTGAAAGAGGCGATAAATCAGTGATGTGATCAATGTTTTTGATGTATACGTTGACAGTAGCTACTGGGAAACGTTAGGTGCCTATTTTTGGTGGGTCAAAAGTCAACACACTGTGTTCTAGGAACACATTTGTTATGATTTATTGCGTTATTTGAAACTGTAGAAGGACTAATAGTAGGTTTCCTCTTGCTATTTTGAATAATAGTTTGAGTAGAATGTTGTTTGCGTTTCAAACAAGGTCCCGGTGTATAAGAAAAGCATCCCAAAAGACAGCAGATTCTGATATTTTTATTTTTATTTAAAATAGGCAATCTTTTGACCACCATCTTACATGATGTGGTCGACGATGAACCAAGCTTGCCTTGAAAATACCTATTCACTCGAGACTTGAAGACTCCCATATTGTACTTATCATTAAATACAGACTCAGGTAAGGAGGTAATGTATTTTTTTCCATTGCGATTCGCACAATGAGTGTGGAAGCAAAACATTTCGTCCAAATTTGTGGAATGTCTATCAAAAAGCAGAAACGTCTATAAAAATGAGCAGCCGAGTTTCTTGCCAGGTTTTTCTCGAGATGGCTGTAATTTTGCGAATCTGGGAGTAGAATCATTAACTTTCATGAGTGCCTCATTGGGGCCCATGGGAATAAACGATTTTGATTTAGCGGTGTCCGATAATAGAACGGGGATCGCACTAGAGTGTGGTGCCTTGGCACACTCCGAAATGTATCCGATAAAAAACCGAGAGGCTAGAGCTACCTTGCGGCGATGTTCTAAGCTCTGAAGCTTTCAGGCAGGCGGCCGATTAAAGAAATACTCTTTCCCCATACATTTTATACATAAATTTTTTTAATTCATTCATAGACTCTAGGAACGACATAAGATCTTCTTTTAGAAAGGAGTCTTTCTGGTTTAGATGCATAAAAAGAAAATCAAAATTAAAAATCAAAATCAAAACCGTTTATTCACATGGGCCCCAAAGAGGCACTTATGAAAGTTAATGAATCTATTGCCAGATTCGCAAAATTATAGCCATCTCGAGAAGAACCTGACAAGAAACTCGGCGGCGCATTTTTTTTTCATTCATTTTTTTTTTTAAATATTTTAATTTCTAATACATAATTTTCTTAACCTAGGTGTTATTATGGTAGTCGCTAGAAAGAGCCTGTGCAGTTTGCCTCCATGCATCCTTGTCATTAATATAGTCATAATATCTTGGAGAGACAATCCTAATTATTTTGCTACATGTTTCCGTTGAACTGCCTGTTGGCTTAGATTTGTGCATGTTCGCCTTCTAAGTAGGAGATCGAGTTCGATTCCTGGAGGGAACAGTTTAAAAAGTTCTCCCCGAGGAAAATATAAGTTTCTCGTTGTAATTGTGAATGTCACAAGTCATCAAACTTAGCGTGGGGCTGTGAGTGTGAAAGCGTTAATGTTTGTTTTACTTTTCCGTTTATACATTACTTAAATATTCATTATGGTAATTTAAGCTTCCGTAAAACTTAAAATTAAAATCAAAATTTTCCCAAGAAATTATAATAATTACTAGCTGCGCCCCGCGGTTTCACCCGCGTGGTAATGGAAAATTATGATAATGATGATAGAAAGTATTTTATTATGTCGTCAATTTTTCAATGTTTTTATATTATTCTGCTATTCAGGACGGAGACAAATCCAACAAATTAAAAATAATGAAAACAACTACATTGTGTAATGCATGTAAATTGGAACTAAGTATTTTTTATGATAATCTCACTTATAGGTATTATAAACGCTATAGTTTGTAAGGATAGATAGATAAGATCTTACATTCTAAATATGCACGCCCCTCCATAAACATTTTTATACATTAGACACTCGATCGTTGGACAAAGGAGATGTTTCAAAATTGAAGGAGCCTGGGCCAGCACCATATAGCTATACTATATAGTAGGTAACCGTTTTTTAATGTTTATTTTCTTTACTTATATTTCGTTTTAATGTACATTTAAAATATCTTGGTACATTGATAGCAACACAACACAATTACAAATGGCGGATTGCGATAATATTGAACTGTCATTTTGACGTGTCATTGATCATTTATTGTAAACAACATATCAATTCTAAAATATTTGGGTTTTGTTATAATTATAATAGGATTATAGAATATGTTACTCGATTGAAACTCGGAACAGAGTGTACATTCAGTATCTTCTTGCCATGACTGCCCTAAAAATAGGGTTGCATTGGGTTATTTAAAAATAATAATTTGAGGGTACAGCTGTAATCTTCCGCAGATTAATTTATTTGTATTTTTAAGAAAATGCAATATTTTTTCCCTATTTTTCTATGTATGGTATATAGTGCTGGCCCAAAATGAAACATCTCCTTTGGAGGAGGGGCGTGCACATTAAGAATGAAAGATATTCTACGGATGTATACGATGATTGATGGTAATGCAAAAGTTTGGGAGTCTTCAAGTCAAGAGTGAATAGGAATCTTCTAGACAAACATGTCACATCTTCGGCCGCATCATCACTTTCCATCAGGTGAGATGGTGGTTAATGTTATTATTATAATTAATATTATAATTATAATAAAATAAAAACCCTGCCTCTTTATAAGTAACAACCACATACATTTAAGCTGTCGTGGAATTATTGTAAGTAACTGTTAAGTTAAGTAACCTACCGATGTAACAATAAAAATAAAAGTGAAGTATCTTCTTGTACGTGTCTCCTAACCACAAAAATAAACCTGCCAATACCTATCTATTACATTATATAGGCACAGTGAGTTTTTAACAAATCGCTAGGTGCCTTGAAAATTTACGATACAGACACAACCGTCAACGACGTCTGTCCGTATTCGGGTCGCGCTCGGCAATGAGCGACATCTGACTCTTCCCCTACCCCGCCCGCAGTCGTCCGACCGCCCCCGCGCGCCCGTCCCATTCGCCTGCCACCGGACCATACCATAATATCGCGCACTCAGTTGTTTATCGTCATAACTATTCAGATATTTGTCTAAATGATGTAGTGTAAAAGACAAATTTAATTTACTTAAAATCCCAGATGCGATAAAAGTATTTATTTTTATATAAGGATCTATTTGTTACTACCAAATGTGCCTTAGAAATAAATTATATTTTTTTATTGTATTCTGTTTCACTATTTTGGCGATAGTGGCTTACACATAAAAGATAGATATATGCTGTCGCGGGCTTTTTTGTAGGAATATTTAAGATAAACATTTTCATTATACATTATATACGTATAACTTCAACGGTTTCTGCAGCGCACGCCAGAATAGCTCGCAGATGGCAGATTTTTCTCCTACTTACTTGACACTTATCGTTATATTTTGGATAAATAACATTATATCTTTATAAATTATAGCCTATGTGTTATTCTGATGTGTAAGCTATATTATGGGAAAGTTTCATCAAAATCTATTCAGTAGTTTTTGCGTGAAAGAGTAACAAACATACATCCATACATCCATACATCCATACATCCATACATACATACATTCTTACAAACTTCCGCGTTTATAATATTAGTAGGATGTGTTATTCTGATGTGTAAGCTATATTATGGGAAAGTTTCATCAAAATCTATTCAGTAGTTTTTGCGTGAAAGAGTAACAAACATACATCCATACATCCATACATCCATACATCCATACATACATACATTCTTACAAACTTCCGCGTTTATAATATTAGTAGGATAGGATTTATGAAACTAATCTCTAAAAGTGCATCGACACCATACTTCCTATTCCTAATTACTAAAATAGAAATAATTACAATATTATACGAATAAATCAAAGATAAACCTACGTAAACTTAAATAACGTAGGAAATGTTAAATTAAAACAGACCTCCCAGAGTGTCTCACCATTTGCATGTAAAATAAAGATGTAAATTTATATAATGACGACATAATGCATGATAAATATGTCGTTATCGACACATCCGAATGAAATTATCGATTCAATTCGCATAATCGATTAGAATTTCATATGTTTGAAGCTATCGGGAAACTTAAGGCATAGTAGTCATATAGAGCTATTTGTTAAATACCACGAAATGTATCCGATAATAATTTAAACGTAAGTAAAGCTTTAAAAAAACCGACTTCACAGCTTATATTTTGGTTTTGGCTTGATCGATTTCGTAAACATTTATATAGGATCAACCCTGAAGTATAATCTACCAAACAAAAATAGAATTTTGAGAATCAGTCCACAAATGGATGAGAAATCGGTGAACATACATAAAAAATAAAACATATAGTCCAACATAGTACCTCCTCCTTTTTTGAAGCCGGTAAAAAACCGAGAGACTAACCACCATTCGGCGATGTCCTAAGCTCTGAAGTTTTTAATTAGGCTGCTAAACACAAAGAAGAGTCCTTTGCGTCGAGCTAAAACAAAAAATCGATCGTCTTCAACGCCCACTTACTTATCCACAGTGAGACCAAAGCCTTATCCATTATAATAATTTCACACGTCAAAAATCACTAATATAATACCCAAATTAAAACCTGTTCAAATTATTGAATGATATTATCAGATCTAGTTCTGTTAGATATATTTATGACCAATTCCCCGATTGTTATTGATGTTTGATAACTGTATTTGATAGATTAATTACTTTATTACCTATTTTATTGTCTTTTTTTGCCATTTTCGAGAATTGAGATCGCGAACCGAAGGTGTAACTGTTTTTTGTTTTATGAACGGTGAAGTCCTAAATGAAAAAGTATATAAAGTTTTATTGTTTTATAACTTGTGTTTGTTGTGTTAACATGACTTGTTTATTACTTATGCTACTTCTGTTAACTTGATCTAAAATTGCTTGTATTTTATGCTTATGCGGGCTTTGTGCTTTTTATGATGTGTAGATGCTAGTATGTATGTGAAGAAACAAGTATGTAGTTGATGGTTCCTGTTTCTTTTATTATAAAATAGCCGTGCCCCGCGGCTTCGCCCGCTATTATCAAGTTAAAAAGTAGCCTATGTGTCAATCCTAGATATAATCTATGTACATTCTAAATTTCATCCAAATACGTTTAGCCGTTAAAGCGTAAAGAGGGAACAAACATACTTACACCAAAACTTTCAGATTTATAATATTAGTAGGATAGCCGTGCCCCGAGGCTTCGCCCGCTTTTATTCAGTTAAAAAAGTACCCTAAGCATTAATCCTAGGTATAAGCTATGTACACACAGGTTGCAAAGTCTCGGTCACCGACGTAAGGTGGCAAGCTTATCGATATTCTATCGCTTACATTTTGGAGAGTGTGCACAGGAATAACATGACTTAATCCCCTTTTTACCATCTAACAACAAGACAAACTATTGTCATCTATTTATGGTTGACATAGTTACCTCCAATTAGCTTAAAGCGTTTTGCTTCTACATTCATCATCCGTACAGCGAAGGAGTGGAACTCATTGGCTGCGTCTTTGTTCCCCGAGGGGTATAATCTGGGAGTCTTCAAGTCTCGAGTGAATAGGTATCACTTTCCATCAGGTGAGATAGTGGTCAAATGCTTGCCTATTGTACATAAAAAAATCATTCCAAATACGTAATTTTTTTTTCTATCGAGCAAATTACATTTTTTTATTTCAACTAATGAATATAACTGTATCCATTTGAATTTAATTGTTTTTTCTTCACGCTGCAACGGCTGAACGTACTCTTAAATACGTTCAGCTGTTGCAGCGTGAAGAGAAAACAGATAAACTTACATACTAACACATTTACACACAAGCTTTCGTATTTATAATATTTGTGTGATAAATACTAGCAAATATTTTGGACAGAGATTGAGCATTGCCATTTGTCGTGGCAATACTGCAGCATAGCATTTTAGGCACATTGCCAATTTGCGGCGGTCTATTAGATTAAGTTTGTACATATTCTATAGAATTATTTAAAAAAACCATAGAAAAAAAAAATATGGTAAAGTATTTGTTCTAATTTAAATTGTTTTTGGTTTAATTTAGTATAAAAACAGTAAATTTAGAAAGGAAAAGTTATTGCTTGAAGCGGGATTGAACCCGGGGCTATGGTGTCATGCCCTGCTCTAACAGCCGCCATTTAAATTTGATCAAGGTTTGTCAATTTTTAACGACTTCCCAAAAAAGGAGGAGGTACTCAAGTGGACTGTTTTTTTTTTATGTGTGTTACTCCACGTGAGCTGATTTCGAAATATTTTTTTAGTTTGAAAGGTGTTGCTTTCTAATTGGTTCCATTTAAAATTGATCAAGATCTGATCAGTAGTTCTTGAAATATCGTCAATAATGCCAATTTTGTGGACTACTTTGACGATGTTCTCGTTTACCCGACTTCAAAAGTTACCTCATAACTTCTTTCGTTGTGAGCCGATTTTGATGATTATTTTTTTAATTGAAAGCTTGTGCTTTTCATCAATATCTGATCTCTAGTTTTTGGGTTATAGTCATGCGTGTTTAATGCATTAAATCTGATCAAGGTTCCAAAGATAAAGCGGTGAAGTCGGTTTTTTTAAGCTTTGCTTGCGTTTAATTATTTGAGTTATCTTCAATATTGCGTATTTAATTCAGCGTTAAAAAAATATTGTATCAATACTTTCTTACGTTTCTTTAACTAAAAAAGAGAGTAGAGTATTGTAGAGTCATTGTCTCCACAAACCTATTTATATCCTGTCATTCATCATTAATTACTTGGACTCGTTCCAAATACCTAAACTTTTTGCATATTGTACGCAGATTAATGTATTTGAGTAACAACACCTGTTACTTTTCATTTTTATTTTTCTGTGGTGTATTGTTAGATAAGTGTATGTGACAAATTGAGAAGAAAACCGTGTCGAGATTCCCTAGGCGCTACGCCTTATTCTTTCTATTTTGACATGCAAATTTTTCGAGCCGCTTAGAATTTGTCGTATATACAACTTCACATTGGATAATCGGCAGTGGCGGGCCAAATAGGTACCATAGACAATAGACTGTTATAGCGAGGGGATATTTGAAACAAGCCAAATGGCTGTACACATAGTGCGAAGGTTCAACAGGGGGTTATGCCGCGAATGTGAAAAAATGGCGCTGTTAATTTTGTGTAATATTTCAAAACCTGTGATTCTTGAGTGTTAATGTGTCATTATAGTGGATCATTTACCGTTAATACAAAGTAAACGTGCATAAGTGTAGCCAAATGATACTAAGTTGAAATACATGATTTTCGCCTTCGCGCCAAAACATTATATTTTAATACTAGTTCTAGTACATTTCTACCACTTAACTAGGGCATGACCTGACTATGACTGGACTTTGACTTTTTTACTTGACTTTGCCAGTGACTAGGACTTTTAATACGAAAACACTTGAAATATATTCATTGACACTGGCTAAATGCACAAGATTGCGAAGCCAAAAAATTAAATAAAAAATATTTTAAACTAACCAAATGACTGTACACAGTGGGAAGGTTCGACAGATTTCCCTGGCGTATTTATAATTTGATTATATTTTTTTTCTTAATTACTGTTTGTTCAGGTCTAAGATATTACGTAAGTATCAACTTTAAATGTATAGACGTTTGGATTTTTTTTTTATCGTCCTTCTAAATCTACAGGCCAATTGCCTATATTTCCTAAAACTAAACTAAAACTATGTACAGCAAAGTACTAAGTTATCTAGTTTTGAAAATAGACCTTGGAACAAAATAATCCAAAAAATGGCAACGAAGCCGTCCCATTAAATATTAATTTTGGGACTTTAATTTTATTTAATAGGACGGCTACGTTGCAATTTTTGGCTTAATAATTAGAGATATTTAAAAAAATCTGTTACATTATGTGACAATTCCAAAGATCAATACCTCAAATGAAAAGAAAGGGTTATGTTTTTGGCATTATCATAGACATAATACAACGCCTCAATAATAATATTTAGGTAATTCACAGGTATAACGTAAATATTCTTATTGAGGCAAAAAAATGTTTTTGTATCGATTTATTTAACAAATAAAAAACAGTATGAAATCTCTTCCCAAGATAGTAAATTAGGCGCTCAAAATCTTCGATTATTCACTGAACGCGCGAAATGGCTTTTAAGCCACAGGCTATTTCCTTTTACAACTATACAATATCCAACCACAAATCTTCCTCCCACGTAAATCATAAACATAAAATGTTTAACAACGGCTCATTTAAATTAGTTCTAACACTTGATAAACAGTATCTGGTCACCATCGACCGTTTTATTGTTTTACTGCGGTTGTATAGATTTATGTGGTTTTTGGCTGGCCGGCCCACATTCCGCCCACGGCTGGGCAGAGCTGGGCAATTGTGAAATGGTATAGTAATAGTTAGAAGCGAGGTTAGACTTGTTAAACTAACAATTACTGTAAAAGTTTTGGTGTTGTTAAGGCGAAGTAGAACAGAGGGTTCATGTAAGAGATCATTAGAGTTTATTACATAATTTTACTATTAAAGTTTTCGTGAGTTTGACACATTATACTATATAATATCCGGATTACAATAGGCTGACCTTGACTATTTTACTTGGCTTTGAATGTGACTTATGACTAGGACTTTTAATATCAACTACACTTAAAATATATTATTACTTGACACTGGCTAAATGCACAAGATTGCGAAGCCAAAATTAAAAGAAAAAATTAACTTTACTAGAACTTCTATCTGCTGATTCAGCCGCAACAATAGCCTTATTTTTATTTCAGGAGAAATAAAACAGTTTCTAAGTACTCGTACTTCTAAGTACGTCGAACTTGTTCTCAAACGTTGCGTCGTGTATTACACATGTTGCACAAAGGTCACGTGCCGATCTTTGTGTGATATCATGTTGCAGGAAGGATATATATGGAGTTTTTAAGCTAAAGCAAAAATCACGTTTTCAATAGACCGATAGCGGTCAAATGCTAGCCGATTAAATAAAAAAAAACTCATATATGTTTATGAACTATTTATAGTTAACTAGCGATCCGCCCCGGCTTCCCCGGGTGTGATAAATGAAGAACCGCTCGACCGATTTTGTGCAAATTTCACATAAACCATCTACTAAACAGTCCGAACAAAGCCTAAACATTTGGTTTGGATAGGTGAGCCCGTTCTTGAGTTATAAAATTACAACGAAAAGTGGCATTGATTTTTATGTAGGTTGGCGTTGATTTTTATAATCCACCATTATTACATAATTAACATTTGAAGAATAACATATGGATATTTTTTTATGCGGACAAGGCAACCATTTAACTATCTCACCTGATGGAAAGTGATGATGCGGCCGAAAATGTGATATGCTTGCCTAGAAGATTCACTATTTTTATTATTTTTGTCAGTATCGCGCCAAAACTTGATCTGAAAACATTGATTTTTTTTGTCTTATTTTGAGTGATACTATTATATTTATTATAAATGACACGCGTCAAAATAAGATAACATATTTTTATTATATAAGGTTATTCGAAAGTTTTATCTTTTCAACCGACTTCAAAAAAGGAGGTTCTCAATTCGACTATTAATTCTTTTTTTTTGTATGTATGTATGTCACGCGATGTCTCCGCCAATCATAAACCGATTTTAATGTTTTTTTTTATTTGGTAGAGTTTCAGAGGTAATCCCATATAAATTTTATCGAAATCGGTCAAGCCAAAAATAAGCGATGAAGTCGTTATTTTTAAGCATTGCTTGCGTTTCAATTATCATCACATGCCCTCTACTTTTTTTTTGTGTGGCGAAAATGCCTTGCATTTCCTTTCCTTCCCAGGAAAGGGGTATGTGGGGCTCGAACCCACTAAAAAGTAGTCTCTCGCCGTCTCTCTACTAGGTTAACTTACTTTAAGAAAAAATGCTTTTTAATATAGTGACCTTAGAGTTAAAATTCGTTCGATTATTTTATTATAGTTATTAGACGATGCTACATCAGAAGTTCTAAACTTATATTCAAGATTATAAGTAGACAGTTATTTTTAAAAGCTTTTTATAAAACACATAATTTCAGTTGTACATCAAGTGTACATCAATTTTGTAGGTCGTAACGAATATTTTCGAAACTGTGATCATTATTACGAAAGGTATAAGGTTGAAATTTCAGTGCATCGTGAAAATCTCTTTTTATATACGTGTTTAAAAGAACAGCAATGCATCGTCGCCCACTGGTAAGAAGTCCAATATTAGAGGAGTAGGGTTACCACGCGTCGGGATTTTATACCAGGATCGTCAAACTGTCGTGTTAGGACTTCCTGTCAGGATTTCTAATTAATTGAAGTACAAAAGAAAAATTACAAACAGATTCACTCTCACAGCCCCACATTAAGTTCGGATGACGGAAACATTCATATAACACATCCAGAACTAGAATTACAAATGTCCGTTCAGAAGGAAAATTGGGGTTCTGTCGGAAATTGAAAACAGTACTATGTATATTAAGGATTTATTCGACTTCACTCACGGTTGTATGCTCGCATTACTAGAGTTTCTGAGGTTCGACATTGTGTCGGTATAGGCGCGGGAGAAGTTCCTGGTTCCGAGAAAAGTTCGAGAAGCCTTTGAAATTACTAATCAATCAGTAAGTCAATCAAATTCAGTATCAGTACTATGTATACTTTTAAATTCTAGACTGTGAAGTGTATGGGTGTATGTGTGTGCAGGTTTTTTAATAAGTATAACTTTATAAATGTATTGTTAGCATTGAAATTAATTTTTTTTTTTTATGACACTTAATTATAATTATCTTTATAATCGCAGCCTTAGAATTAAATTTTACAAACGAATATTGCGTGACTTACCCGTTATCGATGCTTTGTTTTTTTTATTAGGTATTTTATATTGCGTGTTTTAAAATTATAAATCGAATGGTAACCCTACAGTGAGTTTACTACGGACCAGAAATAAAACGGACAAAGTGTTCAAAATGAAAATGGTTGCGTGTGAACGTGAGATGTGGACATTCGTGGATGGAATAAAATTTATTAGAGGAAATAACATGTGGTTTAAAATAGGTTTATAGTTTATATTCGATAATTGTGTCATCGTGGCTTAAAGTAGAGATGGTCATTTAATAAACTTACAAGACAGAAAAATTTTGACAAGGGTTGTCAAATTCTTTCCCGTTTTAAAGATGATTAGTTTGCAGTTTATATAAGAAATAAATAATGTATAAGTAAGCAAAGCTTAAAAAAATCTTGACCGCTTATATTTTAGTTTTGGCTTGATCGATTTCGATAAAATTTGTATGGGACCACTTCTGACCTACCTAACAAAAAAAAAATTGTAAATCGGTCCACAAATTGGAGAGAAAACGGCGAACATACAAAAAAAATATATATACAGTCGAACATAGAACCTCCTCCTTTTTTGAAGTCGGTTAAAAATACATACAGGGTTAATTGACTCGTGAGTCTTTAATTTCTACGGCGCAGGTCCTGGGTTTGATTCACGGCAGAAGCACAATCTTGGCCTAGATATATGTGAGATTTAGTAGAGACTCGTGAAATCCTTGTTTGGTCATATCTTATACAAGTCATAAGTTTAATGATCTGGTTGTGATTGTTTGTGATATTAATGAACTGCTCGTTGGTTTTAAGCAGAGGTATCGGGTTCGATTCCCGACTGAAACACAAGTTTTCTCCCCAAGGAGAATTTGTGTTACTGGTCAACATGGGAAACATTCACATCACACGCACTATCACAACCAGAACCAGAAACACACATTTTCTGCCATTAAAAGTAGTAAAAGTAGTAAAAGCATTTTCTACCAGTCAACCACTCATAGTTGAAAAGCGAAGGCCGTAGGCATGCATCAAAAATAAGAAAGTGTTAAAATATGACACCATTAAAATATTTTTTTATGACCAAATTAAATTAAAAAAATACTAATATATATATATATTAGTTTTTTTTTTATTTACTTCAGCGTTAAAATAAAAATGCTTTTAGCGTTAAGTCCACCCCTACTATTTTTGGGCAATAAAGAGTTAAATAAATAAATACAATATATATATATATATATATATATATATATCTAAAAAAAACAATACACATACTATAATAGACGTAATACATATGAATACAAAATTATATAATACATAAAACATCATTATTATAATAACAAGGAAAATTTGTGTTTCTGGTTCTGGTTGTGATTGTGTGTGTGATGTGAATGTTTCTGGCACCCACGACACAAGTCATCGAACTTAGTGTGGGGCTGTGAGCGTGAAAGCGTTTATGTTTATTTTTACGTTTTAACATTATTATAACATTAAATAATTGTAAGCTGTGAATTGAAGAAGAAATCGAATATATAATAATTTAGCAAAGATAAAGTCATAAATAATTAGGCAGTAAATTATGCAAATATCATACAGAGTATGGGCGCTACAACACATAATCTAGGATTTTCTCTCATCATTCAGAATTAGCATGTAATTTGCTTAATTTTTAATTTTGATCAAATAACACAATGAATTAAACCTGATTTATTATTTTTCGATCGATGTTAAAAGCATACATTAATCAAATAAAGTGTCCGTGGATTACCATAAAAATTAAAAACAAATAAAAATTCGTATAACATGATAAGGTTGAATAAATTTAAATTACATTAAACATTTTCACCTTTATTATAACGAAACTAGCGATACGCCCCAGCTTTGCACAAGCGTGATATAAAAAAATTGAATTATTAGCATTGCAATTCAGAGAGGCAATGCCGCCAGCATGATGGAAATGCTACCCACTGGTAGTGGGCTTGAGCACTTGAGTTACCTATAGGCTCGATGTATTGTAGGTAACTTGGTTCTTTGCTGTATATAGTTTTAATTTAGTTTTAGGAAATATAGGAAAGTGGCCCGAAGATAGTCCATTAGTTAAAAAAAACGATTAAAAATGTAAAGGTACTGCTTTTTACCGACTTCCCAAAAAGGAGGAGGTACTCAAGTCGACTGTATTTTTTTTTTGTATGTTACCTCATAACTTCTCTCCACGTGAGCCGTGAGCAATTTTTTTTAGTTTGAAATATGTTGCTTTCTAATTGGTCCCATTTAAATTTGATCAAGATCTGATCAGTAGTTCTTGAAATATCGTCAATAATGCCTATTTTGTGACGAATAATGTGTACTTCAAAAGTTACCTCGTAACTTCTTTCGTTGTGAGCCGATTTTGGTGATTCTTTTTTTATTTGAAAGCTGGTGCTTTTCATGTAGTCCCAATGATATTTGATCAAGGTCTGATTTCTAGTTTTTGAGTTATAGTCAATAATGCGTGTTTATACATTAAATCTGATCAAGGTTCCGATGATAAAGCGGTGAGGTCGGTAATTTTAAGCTTTGCTTGCGTTTGATTATTATTATCGAATTTCTTTATAAACAACATTAGGCAAGTAAATAGTGTCGCAAATATATTAGTTTTTAATAAAAGAAATGGATATTGTTAATCAACCGACGAGATATACTACTAGAAGATTCCTATTCACTATCGACTTGAAGACTTCCAGATAAACTACAAATTAAACTAGAATAAATATTATAAGTATATGTAACCTGTATGTACTGTAAATTATCTAACTGATGGTGAAAACCACATCAAAATCCGTTGCGTGGTTTAGGAGGAGTGAGCGTACAAACGGACAGACAGACAGACAGACAGACTTTGTTTTATACTATGTAGAGATGACAGTTCCTGTTGACAGAACCCTCATCAACGATACCATGACGATGAGGGGTTACAGGTCCGCCGAAAAATTACTGTTGTCCAAAAAATATATAAACATAAAAAACATAAACATATACCTATAGGTTTGAGGCTTGTAGGTAACTTGGTTCTTTGCTGTATATAGTTTTAGTTTAGTTTTAGGAAATATAGGCAATTGGCCCGTAGATATTTCACAAAAAAAAAAAACGCTTTCACACTTACATTCCCACAATAAGTTCGAAGACTTGTGTCGGAAACATTTAAATCACACATAGAATGACAACCAGAACCAGAAACACAAATTTTCTTTGGGGAGAAAACTTGTGTTCCCTCTTGGAACCGAATCCGAAACCCCTGCTTAGGAGACGATTGTCCACCCAACCAAGCCAATGGGCGGTTCAATAATTATATAAGTACATACTTACTTTTAAGAGTTGCCAGCTTTGGCTTGACAGAAAGTCGGAGGACAAGAAGTCTTGAGAGGAAGCCAAGTTCAAAGTGTTGAATAAGAGATCATTAATAATTAATAGGCGAATAAATTATGGGTTTAATGATCTTGGCGTATTTCTGAGCATTTGAGCTGCACCCGATAGCGATGCAGATAGGGCTCTGTATAGTAGTGTACCTACTAATAAACGATAGGTATGTTACAATCGACTGTGGGGGAACAAACAATTGTTTGTTGTTGTGGTATCTATTAATGTTTAAGCATTCATAGATACATACACATAAATATACATATATACATTCTCTAATATTCGCCGTAGTCGGATAATCGGAACGGATAGTCGGACAAATGCTTTTTTTTAATTCCTTACCTGAGTCTGTGTACCCTGATAAATACAATATGGGAGTCTTTAAGTCACGAGTGAATAGGCTAATCTTCTGGGCAAACGTGCTCCATCGTCGACCGCATCGTCACTTACCATCCGGTGAGATGGCGGTTAAACGTTTACCTATATTAAATTTAAAAAAATTTAGGCGGTCTTTACTTTTTTTTTGTATGCTGGATATTATTATAATACTGTGTTTTAAGGTTCCGTAACTCAAAAAAAAATAAGGAACCTTTATAAGCTTACTTCATTTTCCGTCCGTCTGTCTGTTAATACACTTCTTCTCAGGAACGCGTAGTGTAAAAAATCAAATACTAAAAATAAGCATAGTTAGCTAACTTTCCTGCACATTTTCGACGAAAACGCGTCACATCTAAATTTACTGAGCTGGACACTCATCTGTTACAACAAGGCTATTTAAACATCTTAGTATAGAATTTAAAATAAATTACTAAGAAAGTGCAAACTATAAAAAACTTCGCGGTAATCTTGGCAGGCAGCCACCAATAAACTTAGGACCTAAATTAGTTAATTCAGGAATAAAAATGTGTCAACTTGTGTAAGAGTTTAAGAAAATAATGATGATGAGAAAGTAGAATGAGAAGAAAATCCTATTATTGTTTTGTAGAGTATACTTCAGAGGTGGTCCCATATAAATTTTATCGAAATAAGCCAAAACCGAAATATAAGCGATGAAGTCGGTTTTTTAGGCTTTGCTTGCGTTTCAATTATTATTGTCAATTAATTTATAGTTTTTTTCTAGATGATATAGATAACGCGTAAAATAAACATGTTTCAATCATTTCGACCAGTTGGCGCAGTGGACAGGTCTCCGACCTCTGCGCCGTGGGTCCTGGGTTCGATTCCCGGCAGGAGCACAAATTCCTTCCCAAGGGATATTTGTGCTTCTGATTCTGGGTGTGATTGTGTGTGATATGTAAATGTTTCCCGCACCCACGATACAAGTCTTTGAACTTAGTGTGGGGCTGTGAGTGTGAATGCGTTTGCGTTTGTAATTTCGATAAATACATGAGGTCTTCAGTTCACAGAGCCACTAGTTTAAAAGATTTCAACATAAAACTATTTTCAACTTTATAGTAGGTATTTCAGGGATTAATTTATCAAAGCTTGTTTGGTTAACCTGAGTTCAAAAGTTGCCATCGACTTTCGGAAGTTGATATGGGATTTCGTCATTAAGGAACACTATAAAAGCAGTATGGGTTCCAGCTGACTGAACTTAGCTGTGCTCTGAAGCTTTGCCTCTTTTTGAAGTACAACTTTTTATGGGAGGGCTTTGAAATTCTGATCCGCAAGCTTTTTGTGTGACGAAAAATGGCAGGGATTAAAATTTTTCCCTGCAATACATAAGTTTCACTTCTATATTGTGTTTATACAGACCTGTTTTTCTTTTTCCCCTAAGACCAAAAATATTTAGAAAAAAAAATTGCTTGATAAAAAGTTGCCATTTATTACTCAATGATTCATTTTAAACACTGTCGTCCTGATTCATCAAAGTTGGTCCAGCAGTTTCGAACTATTCCACGACCAATCGTGGAACGGTAACAGATAGACAAACAGACACTTCAGTTTATAATTATCAACTCTTGCATTGTTCTCATCTAAAATCGTCGTCACAACCAGACCTTTATTAATTCTGATAAGTACAATTATGATATTCAAAGTTATAAGATACGGATGTGACTAGCTTTTAGGATGTGAACCCCATAAATTACGTGCAAATCACACAATTTGCCTCAGTCATAATCGGAATAGGTCATAATCGGCTTTCTTTGACTTTACGACTCAATCTACTACTCAAATATCAAACAAATTAAAATATCATCATATTTTAACGATCGCCTAGCAGATCTATCTGGCCTAGCAGTCTCCGTTTTAACTTAGGCAAAAATGAATTCGTATGTTTTTTTTACGCCCGATAGGCATACATTTGACACAGTCCATTCAGTATGTCCAGATGTCCGGCTGTTCTCCTCTACAGGTCGCATTTCTCAACCGATTCTCGTGAAATTTTGTGAGGAGGTTAGATAATTATATAGAGCCTTATGTTACGGTCATTTTTTTAAATGATGGAGATACCGGGTTGAAAACTTTAAAAAATCATATATCGACCATTTCGAAAAGTACGCGAGGTTTTAATTTCACAGAGCCGCTAGTTTTGTTAAAATACTAGCGAAAAGCCCCGGCTTCGCTCGTGCTGTTTACGGTAGAATAAATAACATAATTTATCGGATAGAATTTTAAATTTAAACCATTCTTGAATTTACCTGAACACTCACAAATAATTTCATCAAAATCAGTCCATATGTTTAGGAGTTCAGTCACATACACACGTACAGAATAATAACATTACATTATAAATCCGAAAGCTTGTGTGTAAGTGTATTAATATGTTTTTTCTCTCTTCACGCGCGCTGTAACGGCTGAACGGATTTGGATGAAATTTGTAATGTACATACACATAGGCTACTTTTTTACTTGATAAGCCGCGGTCACATTTAGTTACATATATAAAGATAATAAATCTATTAAAACTTACGTAGATTTTCAGAGTGCCCATACTGTCTTTTCCTACTCCAATGAGATAATATAGACTGGTGCGTGACGCGACTGAGAAGATCTATTTATGGTTTAGTAGTTAAATATATTCCTCGTGAGTAAGCGGTTGTTTGCTGACCAAATATTTTTGTTTTTAATTTATGTGTTGGCATTATTTTTTATAAAATAGATGAGCTGCTCGTTGGCTTAATTGAGTGGCTTTCGCCTTTTAAACAAAGGTATCGGGTTCGATTCCCGGTTGGAACACAAGTTTTCTACCCAAGAAATTTTTTGTTTCATCACACATTTACACACAAAATTCCGGATTAATATTAGTGTGATTCTAACAAATACTTACTTTTATGTACTAGATTTAATTTACACATAATTAATGTAATAATTGATTGACAAAAAAGAGCAGTGGGCAAGACTTTTCATTCTCTGTTGCGGGTTCTAGGTTCGATTCCCGGCAAGAGCACATTTTTTTCTCAAAGGATAATGGTGCTTCTGCTTCCCCTTATTCCGCTTAAATTACTATATTAGACAACCAGTATTCTAAGAGGAAATATATTTACTATTGGATAACTTGGTTTTCTAATAGGAAACTTTATTCCTAGTGTGATTGCTAACATCGGAAAAAATAAACATCTAAATCATAAAACTCGGAAAACATAAACATTTAATTGTCATTATGTTTTCCGATTCACCAACGGATAACATTTTTTAACTTAGTGTTATGTGAATATGACTGTGATAATAATTAAACGCAAGCAAAGCTTAAAAAATACGACTTAACCGCTTTATCTTCGGAACCTTGATAAGATTTAATGTATTAAACACGCATTATTGAATCAGTATAACTCAAAAACTAGAGATCAGATCTTGTTTAAATTTCAATGGGACTACATGAAAAGCACCAGCTTTCAAATAATCAAAAACTTTAAAAAATAATCATCAAAATCCGCTCACAACGAAATGAGTTATGAAGTAACTTTTGAAGTCGGTTAAACAAGAACATCGTCAAAGTAGTCCACAAAATAGGCATTAATGACGATATTTCAAGAACTACTGATCAGATCTTGATCAAATTTAAATGGGACCAATTGGAACGCATCATCTTTGAAACTAAAAAAAAATTTTCGAAATCGGCTTACGTGAAGTGAAGTTATGAGGTAACATAAAAAATGCCTGGAAATATATAAACAAAGTCACGAATAAAATCTAGTTTTAATTATAAACTCTATAACTTTTGATGTAGAGTTTTGTTTACCTCATCAAACAGACGATTTGTGAGACTACTCAGCCTAGCATCGAGATAAATAAGTGTTTAATCTAGACCAAATAGATTTACAGCTTTTCGAGTTGCTATGTTGTCCCAGAATACAGAACAATGTTGTTATTTTTTTAGTAAATAAGATATGTAGAGCACGGTTCATAAACTTCAAAGTAGAGCATATTATAGCAGAAGAAATCGTGAGAATGTAACATACAAGACAAAAGTATTTTTTAATTATTTATTTATAAAGGGTTTTATCTAATCTATCTATCTATCTAATATCTTTAAACGAGCAATTCTTGTATGTATATATGTGTAATCAGAATCTCGGAAACGGTTCCAACGAATTTCATGAAAGTTACACATTAGGGGTTTTCAGCCCAAGGAATCGATTTATCAACGTTCCAGGTCCGAGAAATGCTCGGTTCCCAAACTGCATTTGAAAAACCGGGTTTAAGAAACTATCAGCGCCATCTATTACGCCATGACCGATGTAAAAAACTGTTTCTACTCGACACTAGATGGAGCTTTCTGAGGCTACAAATTCAAACACATTCTACCAAAAACAAAAAACCTAGCAAAGCTCGGTCATCCGGATATTGAATATAATATGGCACTGCCCGTTGGTTTATTTAGGTGCGCATCAGCTTCTGAGCAGGGGTATCGGACATCAAGACAGACTCCTAAGCGACACCCCTATATGGTAGACATTCCACATATGCGGACGAAGCGTTTTGCATCCACATTCATTATGCAAACCGCTTAGGAGTGGAACTCTATGG
Source organism: Lomographa bimaculata (assembly GCA_948107665.1). Classification (NCBI taxonomy): domain Eukaryota; kingdom Metazoa; phylum Arthropoda; class Insecta; order Lepidoptera; family Geometridae; genus Lomographa; species Lomographa bimaculata. The sequence continues at coordinate 4,731,714 of OX403604.1, read as the reverse complement.
GAGTCTTTAAGTCGCGAGTGAATAGGCATCTTCTAGGCAAACAAAGTTAAAAAGTAGCCTATGTGTTAATCCTAGGTATAATCTATGTACATTCCAAATTTCATCCAAATCCGTTCAGCCGTTAAAGCGTGAAGAGGGAACAAACATACTTACACACAAACTTTCGGTATTATAATATTAGTAGGATAGTTACTGATGTATAATTATTGAGTTGTTATTAACTCAAATAACTGAGATGGATGTATGTATGCCAGTGTGGGGATAAAAGGATGAAGATGAAAGGTTGTCTATGAATCACTTATTCGTTTATGATTATGATGATGACGTCATTGGTACGAGCTTCAGATAACTCTAATACTATTGGATCAAACACATTAATATTAAAATTTCATTCAAAATCAGTCAAAATCAAAATCGTTTATTCACATGGGCCCCAAAGAGGCACTCATGAAAGTTAATGAATCTATTGCTAGATTCGCAAAATTACAGCCATCTCGAGAAGAACCTGGCAAGAAACTCGGCGGCGCATTTTTTTCATTCATTTTTTTTTAAACATTCTTAATTTCTAATACATAATTGAACACTAAATAACAACATAAATGATAACACTAAAATAAAACATTTAAATAAATTAAGCATTTACATTTATTTATTAATTAGAGTATTTGTACCTATAAATTGCATGTTTAAAAAAAAATATCACACTACTATTATAAACTAGCCGTGCCCCGCGACTTCGCCCGCGATGATAAAAAGTTAAAAAGCCTCTGTTATTCCGGAACCTAAACTATCTACATTCACACACACTCAAACTTTCGCATTTGTAATGTTAGTAGGATAGGATTGGAAGATTTTTGTAAGTATATTTGTTTCCTCTTCACGCTAAAACGGCGGAACGGATTTGGATAAATTGGGAATGTACATAGCTTATACCTAGGGTTAACACAGGGGTCGGCAACCTTTTTAGTCGGAAGAGTCAAAAATTACCATTTACAACATTTCAAAGTTTTAAAGAGCCACAATTTTTTTTCTTACCAATGATAATCCTTAATGCCAACAATAATACCTACCGTACTATGAGTATCGTATAGAAATCGCTATGTACGCGTTATACCTACCTAATCATCCCATTATTTACTTGTTTCAACTGTATAAATTTACTTTTTTGCTACCTTTGGAGGCTTGTTAATGGCTCGATAGAAATGGTGCCGAATCCTCGTAAATCTATTCAGAACGTTTTTTTAATTATTATTTTTTAAATAAATAATATTTGCGTATGGAACTAAAGAGCCGCAGCTTCACATCCAAAGAGCAGCATATGGCTCGCGAGCCGCAGGTTGCCGACCGCTGGGTTAACACATAGGCTACTTTTTAACTTGATAATAGCGGACGAAGCCGCGGGGCACGGGTGCTTAAAAATAAATGCTAAAGGTTTATAAGTATTCGAAAGATAAGATGTGATATTTCTAGCAGCAACTACGACATATTGTAGGTAATATAAAACTCTGTGCGTCCTTGCCAATCGATCTAGATTATGCCGCAAAACCACGGTTCATGTAATGATACATGAGAACCGAATTGAGAATAAGCACCTAAGGTAGACTACTGTACACATGTAATCAAAAAAGTTCTAACTAGAAATAAGGATAAGTAAGTTTACTGAACATACTTATTTTGATATGTATAAAATTAGCAAACAATTTATATGCTAAAATTTTTTCGTTGAAATGGTCGACCTCCTCCCCCTCCCCAACTCACGTGAGATTTTTCAAAATGTGTATATATATAATAATGGTGGATTATAGATATCTTATCTACGGGCCAATTGCCTATATTTCAAATAACTTCGGCAGAGCAGCGCAAACGGCGAAAATATGGATACCTCGGCAGTGGTTACATATTTGAGCCGTTTGGTGTTGAGACATTGGGTCCGTGGGGACCGGGAGCTCATTCTATTTTCAAAATTCTATCAGAGCGCCTGGTTGAGGCGACGCGTGACCAAAATGCTGGCACTTATTTGGCTCAACGTATTAGCATTGCAATTTAGAGAGGCAATGCAGCCAGCATGATGGGAACGCTACCCACTGGTAGTGGGCTTGAGCACTTGAGTTACCTATTGGCTCGATGGGTAACTTGGTTCTTTGCTGTATATAGTTTTAGGAAATATAGGCAATTGGCCCGTAGTTAGTAGGAGTTAGTTTTTCATATTTTGATATGTATAAAATCAGCAAACAATTTATACGCTAAAAAAATTTCCTTAAAATGCTCGACTTCCTCCCCCTCCCCTAAACTTACGTGAGATTTTTCAAAATGCATATATTAATGTAAATAAGTTAATATGTGCTGGATTGCGTTGAATTTACTTAACACACATTTTGTTCAATTTATTGGAACGAAAGTTCCTTATCGCGCGTTGCGATAGGGGGCTAGACGGAAAAAAATAAGACCAAAAGTTGTAACGACACTTTTTGCTATAGTTGTAAGCCATACCACGTTCTCGTCCGTTCACCGAAGTTAAGCAACGTCGGGCGCGGTCAGGTTCCACTAGGGTGTCCCTTGACACCTCTCAAGTTTTTTTTATTTAAGACTAGCCCCTACTAACTTACTATATGATTTAGCCTTATTTCAGTAGTTTTTTTTTACTTCATTAAACCCAGTTTTCTCGCAATTTTACACTGTAACTTGCGAAATAAAATACGTGATATTAGCTGAGACACCCCCAATCCCACACGTGAGATTGGGTGAGGTTCGGCTCGACTCCCTCCCCCCCTTAAATGCCTCACGTAATTTATGGAGGCCACCTAACAAGAAAATCGATGATTACCACGTACTTTTATAGACATGTACCGTTCATTCTGACGATTGCTTTCTCCATACACTACCGTAATTCATACAAATTGTCACCTAAAATAATAACACATCGTTAAAACGGCAACACTGTAGAAACGAGTAAAATTTCGAATAATTACCCATAATTTAAAGAAAACTGACGGTGAAATTATTAACATATTTCCAGGAAGTACTTATTTTAAATTATACGTGAAAATAATGATTTCCTCCACTTATAATGTCTTGATTATGCCTTGCAAAACTTATGAGAGGTGTAAAGTATAATAATTTGTATGAAAATGGCTTTAATGTCATATTAAAATGAGGAAGAGGTGATGATCGTAATTTTGTGAAAATTTCATTATGCTGATTGTAACGACATTCACAGCAAGGTCTTGTAACTTACTAACTCTGTCCCGTGGCCTCGTTCGCATTAATTAGATTAACAAGTAAGAAAAAAAAAGATTGCCTATCTAGAAAAAAACAAGCCAACTTAGTGCGGTGTAAGGTTGCCTGGAAGAGATCGCTGCTTAGCGATAAGGCCGCCGATTGTACTGCTATATTGTTATTTTTTTCTATTGTTAATTGTTATTTTTCTTGGTGTGCAATAAAGAGTATTTGTATTTGTGTCATGTAAATGTATCCTGCATCTACGAAGTCATCGAACTTAGTGTGATGCTGTAGGGACATGATATACAAAACGTCCGAGGCGCGCGGCCGAGCGTCAAGCGAGTCCTCCCCCGTGCTGCCGTTTTGTATACTGCCGTCATAAGGAAAAAAGACGTAACTGCAGTTTTGACAAAATTAAGTTATATACATTATCGGAATCAGGAAAAATAGACGCATCTACTAGTATTTTTACCGACTTAAAAAAAAAATGATACTATGTTCGACTGTATGTATTTTTTTATGTATGTTCGGCGATTTCTCCCTCATTTGTGAACCGATTTTTAAAATTATTTTTTGTTTTGTAGATTATAATTCAGAGGTGGTCCCATATAAATTTTATTGAAATTGATCAAGCCAAAACCAAAACATAAGCTGTGAAGTCGGTTTTGCTTACGTTTAAATTATTTTATGATAAAATATTCAAACGCAACCTACAAAATCTTACTTTTAATTAAGACGCATCTGCTACAACTCATACCACATATTAAATAGTAAAGACATTTCTGATGTATACAACTCAATTTTGATAAAAAAGTAAGATACGTCGTTTTTCCTTATGACGGCAGTATCAAATGAGATAGAAGTCAAATACTTGCCTAACTAGCATAAAAAAAATAAAAAAACCGGACCCTCGCCTCGGGCGCTTTGTATATCAAGTCCCTAAGTGTGAAAGCATTTATGTATGTTGATAATTAATAAGATATACACAAAAAAACTGCGTAGAAGTGCACTTCATTTTTTAATTTACGTTTTATAATGCGATTTTAGAATTTCCTCACACCTTCATTATAATCATTAATTAATTATTATAATTATCAATAATAATGTATTGAACATTTTTGTAAGAATGGTTGTTAACCAATTTATTCGTTATAGATCCTAAATGGTTATTCAAATGATAACAAAAAAATTTGCAATAAGTCATTCAACTTTGGTTTTTTAAAATCACTGCTGTAACTAACTGTATTTGGTGTACAATAAATAATTCTATTATATTCTAATACGTTGAGCCAAATAAGTGCCAGCATTTTGATCACGCGTCGCCTCAACTAGGCGCTATAATAGATTTTTGAATATAGAATGAGCTCCCGGTCTCCACGGACCCAGTGTCTCAACGCCAAACGGCTCAAATATGTAACCACTGCCGAGGTTTCCATATTTTCGCCGTTTGCTCTGCTCTCTCTACTAGGATATTATGAATGTGGAACAGCAAATATCTGTATTGGGTAATGTTTATGGCAGTAAAAAAGCAACAAAGCAACTCATAAAACATGTAATAGCTTCGAAGAAAATAAGATGAGCAGCGACATCTACACAAACCGTTTCAAACTAATATTGTTAACAAACTGCCCGCCCAACGCTAAAATAAACGGCTCAATTGATACCGCCCGCCCTAAAATTGGTATGAGAATAAATCGATAGATGCCGCCCTCTAGCAATAATGTTAGTAGAGTCCATGGAATATTATTATTATTTTATTCTATTTTATGTCAGACTTAAAAAAAGAACGAGATTATGTATTCGTAGCTATGTTTTTTGTTTGTAGTTATGTACAATGATTTATCACAGATTTTTGGGCAGATTTTCTTAATTCTTTGTTATTGACTTTGCTAAGGTTTAAATGTATTTCTGATATTTCTGATATACCCCGGGACAAAATAGGTATATAAATACTTGGTGTGACTTTGGTGCCCTACCAAATTGTTATTTTCCAACATAGATTTTTCTAAAACCAGTTTCGTAATCTACTCGAAAAGCTCTTTTCAACGATATCCCACAAGGGTATATAAAAAAAAAAAAATGTCTCCCAACTTACGTCCATGTGTGAGTGGTGCCACCTTTTGTTCATTTAGATCATTTTAATTGTCATTACATTTGGGCCATAGTTTTACATATTCTCTGAGAATTTTAAGTTATTTACTTGTACAATTTAGACGTTAGATGCCTCTGACAGACGGACGAACGGACGGACAAAGTGCCCAATCACTCAAGTCTATCTTTCCAGCCAAGTCAACTTAGAAATTTCGCTTCGCTTGGTCAATAATCAAAGTATTAATTACGTGTTAAAATAAAATTAAAACTGTCTCTGTTGTTTCAGACGTGTTGACGTGAGCATGCGCGGGGTCACGTGACCAATGGCTTCGGACACTGGGCCGCGATCGCCGCAAGATGTCGCGCGAAGGAGGCGCGACCACACCAGGTTCCCTGTACATACTTTCATAAACTTTACCTTGTTTTCATTTGTTTTCCCCGATTTTCATATGTTTGTTTTGATTTTGATTTGTTTTGGTTTTCTCGGTTCTGGAGTGGTTCTCTTTCAACCCACCGGTCGGTAAACGGGTCTTGAGTGATTCCCCCTCAACCTCACAACACACACGCGCATGGCATGATGGTGACCAAATGCTTGCCTATCATGCGTATAAAACAAATGTTATCTTAGCTCTACCTCACAATTGTTTACCTTACTTTAAAAAAATAAAAAAAAATATATAAATAAATCTTACGCCAAGTAGGTACTGACTTGGTGGTGATAGTAAACATAAACATAACATAAATGCTTTCACATTCACAGCCCCACACTAAGTTCAATGACTCTTGTCGTGGGTGCAGGAAACATTCACATCACACACATACAATCACAACCACTGCCAGAAACACAAATTTATTTTGGGTCAATACTTGTGTCCGCCGGGAATCGAACCTGATACCCGTTTATTAGGCGACAGGCAGTTCAAATCCAGTTATCGATTATAGATTATTTAAATTACTAATTCTGAATCGTGAAAGACACTATCTAGTACCTGTTCTTCCAAGAAGCTGATACCAAAAGTTCAATAAAACATGCACTTTTTCCTTGGGTTGAATGAGTTTCACCACCTTTGATTCCCTAAACACTGCGGAGCTATAAATATACAAGGTGTATGTAAACAAAACATTATTTTGCACCTGTTTCGATGCGCTCGCTTCAACCGAGGCGCGGCTCTCACACGTCCCATCCAATTAATTAGAATTTATCCGCTGCTCCGCCAGTAACCAAGCCCGAAAATTGTAAACATTGCGAGGTCGCCGTGTCGCCAAATCGCCAACGTCGACTATTTATAGGCGACGCGTCTTCCGTCTGTCTGTCCACCACCTGCTGTCCTCAGCCAGACGCTCCACGCTTGCACTACATCACGGACAGTGGATCTTTTAGCGCAAAACCGTCAATTATAACTCTTCAAAGAGAAACCGTCAGCTCCAACCCGACTCATCCGGTCCGATATAACTCCTGAACCGTGCCGGAGTGGGTCGCGGGGAATCCTCCCGGAATTCAGTCGAGTCGCGGGGGAAGCTCACCCGCTCTAAATCGGTCGCACTCGCCGCCAAGCTTTTCGGCGAGCCGCGCGCGCGTCCGAGCCCGACGTCTAATAATACATAATACCGGCGTGTGCGCAGGTCCCCGTACGTGACGTTGGGCGCGGTGCGGTACGCCGTGCGCCGCGCTCCGCCGCCGCGGGCCTGCCCCTGCCGCTGTTGCTCCGAGGAGGCGGTGGCGGCGTGCCTCGGCCGCGCCAAGCCCGACCGACGCACGCTGGATCGCATCCACCGCCGCCTGGGCCGCGGCGCGCGCGAAGAGCGGCCCTCGCGCCACCAGCGCCTGCAGGCCCTCACGGAGCGCCTCCTGCCGCGCGCCCAGCCCGCGCCCCCGCCGCCGCCGCCGCCGCCGCCGCACTCGGCGCCCGTGCTGCCGCCCGTGCCGCCGCCTCGCCTCCACCGCCGCCACAGCCCGCCGCGCGGCCTCTCCGTCGACCGCTTCGACGACTTCGACGCCGATAACATCACCCTAGTCCGAGTCGAGCCCCGGTCGATAGTCGGCTCTTACGCGCAAAAGACGATTCCCTATCGCAGCGCGTCGTTCTCGCAGGGTGACTTCGCGCAGAATAAGCACTATCGCGAACCGAACAGACAACCCTCCATATTCGATTTCGGAAGGAGGACTAGGGAGAAGGCGCAAGCGGAAAGAGCGAGCGCTTCGCGCCGCGATACGGAATCATCGAGTGTCGCTACCGATGAGAACGTAGCCGAGGGCGGGTCGGTCGCGTCGGTCGACTCCGCGGTGGGGTCGGATGAAGGACTACTGGCGCACGCGTCACCGGCTCCTCGCTCGCCGCCGCCGGACGCGCCTCACAAGCAGCTCGGTGCTCGCTCGCTGACGCATCCGCTGCCGCGACGTATCCCTCCAGTGCGGGAGGAGGGCCCGGCCGAAGCTGGCGGTAGTCTACCGGCTTTGATGGCCCCGCGAGTGTTACACGAAGTACGCGAAGAAAGTGACGGATCGCAGGCCGATAGTGCACAAGCTAACAGTGAAGGAACTTCTCCTCTTGAGCACGCTCAGCCGTTTGCGTTTCCTCCCCTACCCGACCCTCCCGCGAACGCGTGTGCGAATGTTGACTGTGATTGTTCTCAGTTTCCTGTGACCCTTCATGAAGTTTTCGGTATAAATGATGATGTTGATAGTTCGATTCCGGTGCCTGTGTATGAGTGTATAGTGAAACAGTGGTCGAAGGAGTTACCGCAAGAGGAACCGCAGAAATCTGACGGTGCGTCTGACGGATCATTAGACCGGGACAAGGAGGATGAAACTATAACAAGCGAACAAGTGGCCAGTTTGTTGGCGGCAGTGCAAAACCCTTGCACACCAGCTCCGATAGGTGCTAGAGAGCGGCGGCGCCCGCTTGACAAGACGAAGCGGAGAAAGGGCATTTATATCACGACGCCGAGTGACGACGGAGGGGAAGAGGACCCTCCCTCAATGAACGGTTGCAAACGAGAAAGCAGCGACGTATCGCTTCAAGATATGCGGCTGTCAGCTGAGACTCGAACCTCGTCGGTACTTGGCGATAAATCGGACGACTCATGTACGAATGGCCCACCGAGCCCATTAGAAGCGTCGGCTCCCGTCTGGCCTAAAACGCAGGAGTTGAAAGAGAGACGAGCGCGGTTCTACCAACAAAGCTCCGACGAAAAGGACGATGACTCATTTGTAACGAGACGAAAATATGGAGACTCACCTTCAGAGGCCGACAGCGATACATGTTCTAGAGACAGAACCGCTTCGCCTTCGCCGTTTAGCCCTTCTGACACGTCAGATGTGGAAGCGAAACGGCAACAGTTTTCTCAGAGACCTTTCGGGAAGAACTTGGAAGCTCCCCCGAGTAGGTCAGTGGAAGTTGGAAGAAGGAGTTTTTCGGACGCGACTGTACCGAGTCGCAAGACTAGTGTCGGGGCAATGACTGGAAGTGGCAATAGAGGTCGCGGGCCTACACATGTCCGAGCGACATCGTCACCTTCGAAATTAGCGGGGGTCAAGCCAGCGGACCTGCTTGCGGAGCTGCTTCGAGGCTCCTCCGAGGCTCTCTCCAACTCCTCGACGTTCGACAACGTCGTCCTCACACTCCATCAGCACAACGTAAGTACATTTCCACTTCCTTCGCACTATTGACCCCGATAACATCCGCGAAAAGAGCAACAAAGTAATGAAACACTAAAATTCAGTTATGATGTTTATCTTAGCAGAAAATAGCATAAGAACAAACGATCTTGTGTTATTGCCAAAGTTTATTTGAGTTAATACACTGAGTTTTTTTGTCGGTGAGTTTTCGATTGACGGTAAAGAGATTTCGGTTTAGCGAAACCTCAGTTTTGTGAATTCTCGATTATTTTCAGGGTCGGATGTTGTTTTTAAATACATTTATTCATGTTCCACGTTTCTCGGGCCAATGTCGTATGAATCATGAAACAGCTGTTCGTGTAGCATTAAAAATCTTAAGGGCAATTGGGTTTATTTTAAATCTGTCGCTAAATTAGTGAGGACGGATGGACAAAGGATTCTTATGTTTTAAAAATACACAAGATTTAGTTTCATTTCGCAGAGCTGTGACAGAATGTAAATAAGATTTCATGAAATGTAATGAACTGCTTGGAATACTCTGTTACGTAGTTCATAACAAGGAATATTACCCAATAAAACTATTTTATACATTTTACAAATGATTACAGTCAACCGTAATAGATTGAGATTTGAGATATATTTATATCATCGCAGAGTTTTCTTTAGGTTTTTAGAGGAACTACAATTCTTCTAGTACAGTATAATCTGGGAGTCTCCAAGTCTAGTTAATAGGTATCTTCTAGGTAAGCATGCTTCATCTTCGGCCGCATCGTCAATTTTCATCAGGTGAAATAGCGGCCAAAAGCTTAGCTATCTGCAATAACAAAAACAGACATAATTTTTATGTATATGCCATGTAAATTTATTTATCGGCGACTTGGTTGCAAATCTTGTTTTTCTACTCACATATAAACTTAACTAGATTTTATTATGTACGTATATATATATATATATATATATATATATATATATATATATAAAACTTTCGGAAAAAAATATTTATTAAATTTAAAAACCGCATCAAAATCCGTTGCGTAGTTTAGGAGTTTGCGTATAAACGACAGACGCGGGAAGCGACTTCAAAAAAGGAGGTTTTCAATTAGACTTTATGTTTTTTGTATGTTAGGTAGATAGATAGATAGATAAACTCTTTATTGAACACCATATTTATGACAAAACAGAAAAGGAAATAATGACTTACAAAATAAGTGTAACAATAGGCGGTCTTATCGCTAAAAGCGATCTCTTCCAGAAAATCTTGTTACGCGATTGGTAGATTATACGTCAGAGGTGGTCCCATATAAATTTTAACGAAATCTATCAAGCCAAAACGAAAATATAAGCGGTGGAATCGGTTTTTAGGGTTCCGTACCCAAACGGTAAAACGGGACCCTATTACTAACACTCCGCTTCCGGCGTCCGTCCGTCTGTCTATCCCTCTGTCACCAGGCTGTATCTCATGAACCGTGATAATAAGACAGTTGAATTTTCACAGATTATGTATTTCTGTTTCCGCTATAACAACAAATACTAAAAAACAGAATAAAAGAAATATGAGTACGACTCACACTTGTCGGTTTTTTTTTAACTTTGCTTGCGTTTTAATTATATACTATGTAGAGATAGAGAAGAGAGGTAGGTATTTGTACGCCACTCTTCAAAAACTTTCGTAATTTCTAGGGTTTTCTTAGATTTGTTTAACATTAAACACTTTAAAAGGTTAGTTTGGACATGTTTGTGAATTCCTCGGTTATTTTCGCTATTCGTGTTTATGGATTGCAATCCAGTGAAACGCTCAGTTTGGTCGGATTCCAGTGTCAGCCGGCTTTCATAATAACCGTACGTCTTTGTTCTTATTACGTTGGAATGGAATGATAACATTCACCTGTAAAATAAACATATGAATTTATCCATTACTTGAATATAGGGATGTGAGATTAATGTTAAAGAATCGATTAATTAATAATCGATTTTTCTTTATTAAAAATTAATCGGTTTGTAAAAAATCGATTTAATAAAAATAATCGATTACTGCGAAAAAAATTATTATTTAAAAGTACATGCTTTCATATTCCAATAATAAACCTAAGACATTCAAATTAACAATTTATCATATCAAAAATCAAATAAAATTATATGAATAAAATAATAACCAATTCAAAACTTAAAATCAAAGGCAATGTTCCAATAAAATTTCAAGGTAAGGGATTAGGACATCAAATAGCATTATCGATAAAATTTTAGTACTTATTATATAATCTATAAAAATTTATATAATCGATTTAAATAAAAATCGATTATTTTTTAACATCCCTACTTGAATATCCTGTAAGTCTATTCTGGTCGTCAAAATACGATTGTTCGAATTGATGCGACGTCGATACGACAGTCGATTGGTTGAAATTTCAGTTGATTCGATGTTCATATCAAAAGAAAATCGTTCGTATTCGACGTCGATGTAAAGATAATCTATGCCAGGAATAGACCCCCTGATCCGCGAACTAACTATCACACTAATTATAAAAGCAAAAATTTGTGAGTTTGTTTGTATGTTTTTAAGCTATTGCATAGCTTCTATCGCGGGCTTTGAGCGTGGAGACCGAATCCAGAAATTCCGTAACGAAAATAACCTAACACCGCCATTCCGACCGGCACAGCGGTGATACTTTTTAGTTTTGCCATCTATCGATGAATAGCAGAACTTTTAATGACTTTTTTGAAATATCACGCTTGTTTCTTTAGTTCAGCAACTCGCCTTTAGGTGGCAGGAAAAAAAATACTGCATACATAAAATAAATAAACAATTATAATTGCATAAGTTGATAAAAATGCTATGCAATAGCTTTACCGCGGCAGTCCCCGAGTGCCACACGTCTTTTTTTTTTAATTCAAGATAGGCATACTTATGACCACTATCTTACCTGATGGTAAGCGACGATGTGGTCGACGATGGAGAAGCTTGCCTAGAAGATACCTATTCACTCGCGACTTGAAGACTCCCATGGTGAAATTGGATCATTGATACCGAGTAAAGGAGGCAGAGGATTTTATATATACCTTCGCTCGTGAAAAGGAAGCCGTAAAACCGTGAAGAAGTAACAGAAAGAGTGCTAAGGAACTGCACGAGTTCCCCTATCCCCGTTCTATCATCGGACAATCAGACAAACTGCTAAGCGACACCGCTATACGGTGGACATTCCACAAATGCGCACTAAGCGTTTTGCCTCCACATTCATTGTGCGGCAAAGAAATGGAACTCCCTTCCTATGAGTCTGTATTTCCTGATAAGTACAATTTGGGAGTCTTCAAGTCGCAAGTGAATTGGTATCTTGTAGGCGAGCGTGCTCCATCGTAGACCACATCTTCGCTTACCATCAGATGAAATAGAGGTCAAACGTTTGCCTATACTGAATAAAGATTGAAAAAAAACAAATAACACAAACGCTTTCACACTGACAGTCCCACACTCATTTCTATGGCTTGTGTCGAGGGTGTCAGAAACCATCACATCACAAGCAGAACCACAAATTTCCCTTGGGGAGAAAACTTGTATCCCCGCCGGTAATCGAACCCGATATTGCTTTCCAATTGGTCCCATTTAAATTTGATAAAGATGTGATCAGTAATTCTTGAAATGTCGTCAATAATGCGTGTTTAGTACATCTAATCTGATCAAAGTTCCGAAGATAAAGCGGTGAAGTCGGTATTTTTTAAGCGTTGCTTGCGTTTAATTATTTTTGACTTACTGTAAAACTCAAATCGATATTAGATTGTTTGACAATTCCAAAATCTACTGTAGTAGAAGGATGCCGATGTCAAGTTATGCACCCATCCGGACAATTTGTAGATCCGTGGCTACATGACGTAGGCAATGACGTCAAACCCTGCTTTCCCTAGAATCGAAAACACGCAAGCAGTAAAGAAATACGTACTAATAAATAATCCACAACGTCACTGTTTTAAGAGATTTGGCTGTAAAGATGTTATCATAAGAAAACTAGATCTTTGAAGAGGATCGTAAACAGCACTTTAAATTGGGTGTACTTTTATTGTTTTCTATTGAGAACCCATTTTCAACCGACTTCAATAAAGGAGATCCTCAATTCGAGTGTATGTTTATTATTTATATATGTATGTTATGCGATTTCTCCGCCAATTGTGAATCGCTTTAGATATTTTTTTCGTCCGTCCGTCTGTTAGAGGCATTTAGCGTTTAAACTATACAACCGAATAACTTCAAATTCTCAGAGAATATGTAAAGCTATGGCCCAAAACGAAATTGTTATGTATGATCTTTGAAAAGAGATTTACAAGTAGAGTACGAAACCATTTTCCAAAAAAGATATAGTAGGCTTTTTTTTTTTACTTTTTTATAAGCTGTGTACCTACATTCCGAATTTCATCCAAATTAGCCGTTAAAGCGAGAAGAGGGAACAAAAATACTTACACACTTTTACACTTACATACTTACACACAAACTTTCGGTCGTATAATATTAGTAGGATGTGTAATTTTGGCAATAAATACTATCTTGATTTTGATTGATTTGATTTTGATGACAATCACACCTGATGTAAAGTGACGATGTAGTCCAAGATGGAGCACGCTTGCTTAGTAAATACTTATTCACTTTTATTTTGAATATATCCAAATTGTACCTTTCAAGTTTGTCTTTTACGCTTAGTCGCCTACCGCCACCGTGTATGTACTGTATGTATTGTATGTATGTATTAGTGTTTTTCAAGTTACGTGTTTACTGTTTTTTATTTTTTAATTTCGTGTGCATCGCTGTCCTGACGCGCGTGATGTCATGCATGGGTTCCGCCTGAAAACCAGTTACTGGGTAGGTAGGAGGGTCCTTCCCACCTACTTACCTAGTTATATGCTGAGTTAGGTAGCTAGCCTATCGGTATTATATCGCTTACATTTCGGAGAGTGTGCACTCGAATTACATCAGTTGATTCCCCCATGCCCTTTCTATAATCGAACCACAAGACGAACTGACCAACGTCATCCATTTATGGTTAACATACCTCATGTCCGCTCGAAGCGTTTTGCTTCTACATTTATAATCCGTACAGCGAAGGAGTGGAACTCGCTGCCCGTGTCTCTGTTCCCTGAACAGTATAATCTGGGAGTCTTCAAGTCTAGAGTGAATAGGTATTTTCTAGGTAAGCATGCTTCATCTTCGGCCGCATCATCACTTTCCATCAGGTGGGATGGCGGCCAAATGCTTACCTATCTGGCATAAAAAAAAAGAGTCTGAGCCGGTGACTTCACACGGCGTTATATTGTTTACTTTTGTATTTTGTTATGTGCTTTGTCTTGTTGTTTTATGTATATATGTTTAATGTAACGTCGCGTGTTGTCTCGAATAAATGTATTTTCTTTTTTTCTTTCTGGAAATTCAGATGACGGCGATTATAGTAAATATGAAACCGTAAGTAGCTGATTGCTAGAACAGCCAATTGTATTAAAGTACCTTCTCTATAAGTGCTGTATAGTCTGTTCACCTCATGACTCACAGATTGGTATCAGACAACGGATTTATAGCTCAATTAAAAAAAACTGTGATCAGAAGGACCATTTATTGTACAGATAAAAGTCCGTCACAGATTATAAATAGAGAACCAATGTTTGAGATTGTCTGATCTTCTGGGCGATGATATACATAATCACCCTTTGAATGTGCTACATGGACATTTGTATTTTTTTTTTAAATTCTGAATAGGCAATTATTTGACCACTATCTCACCTAATGGAAAGTGAAGATGCGACAGAACATGTAATATGAAAGAAAGAAAGAAGAAAGAAAGAAATATATTTATTGCTACTATAAAAAACAAAAATACATAAAATTAAACTAAAATTCTTAACTATATACTTTTTATAGAGCAATCGGAGTAAATTCAGCTTTGTACTGCGTGTTCATTTACATGAGCACACAGTGCTGGTTTTCAATTTACCCCGATCCTCGGCCTTAGATGTATATACCGGAATTGAAAAAAAAAAATAAAAAAAATATGCTTGCCTAGAAGCTACCTATTCACTCTAGACTTGATGACACCCAGATTGTACCGTTCAGGAAACAAAGACGCAAGCAATGAGCTCCACTCCCTAGCTGTACGGATGAAAACGTAGAACCAAAACGCTTCGAGCGAACCGGAGGTATGTCAACCATATAAGGATGACGTTTGACAGTTTTTCTTGTTGTTAGGCGGTAAAAAGGGCATGGGGGAATTAAATAATGTAATTCCTGCGCACACTCTCTAAAATGTAAACGGTAGAGTACCGATAGGCTTGCGACCTTACGTCGCAACACTCGAAGAATTACAGGTTTTGGAATATTATACAAAATCAACAAAAGCATTTTTTCACTTGCGACAAAACTCCGTAAAGGTACCTACGTTTAAAAATTTTGATGTTACCACTTGTAGAAATATTCTCTGACTTATTTTACGAATATTGTAATTTCGTAATGAATTTCCATTAGATATTATCTCAATAAAACATAGCCTAAACGACGGTCTAGACATCTATTAGTGAAGTAATTCTTGGAATCGAATTAGTAGTCTCAGGTACCTATTACATTTCGCTAACAAACTTTACCTATTTATAATCTTACTAGCGGACATTTCAGCGCCATCTGCCGGGCTGATTTGTGAATCTAAACCATCCAGGGCGCCACCCAAACGCATACAAAAAAAATCATTCAAATCGGTCCAGCCGTTAAGGAGGAGTTCAGTGACATACACACGTACAGTAGAATTATATAAACTAGCTTTTGCCCGCGGCTTCGCTCGCGTTAAGAAGTACAACAAACTTTCATCCCCTATTTTATCCCCTTGGGGGTAGAATTAATCAAAATCCTTTCTTAGCGGATGCCTACGTCATAACATCTACCTGCATGCCAAATTTCAGCCCGATCCGTCCAGTGGTTTGGGCTGTGCGTTGATAGATTTCTATGTCAGTCAGTCAGTCAGTCACCTTTGAGTTATATATATTTAGATATTAGTTAATATATAGATTGTGTGTGAGATAAGTCTTCGTACTAAGTGTATGGCTGTGAGTGTGTAAGCGTTTTTATGTTCAATAGGAAGCTATTATACGTAAAACATTTATTTTGTACATAGAATTCCATAGTTTTCAAACATTTAGTAGTCAGGTTTTAGTTATTATCAAACACCTTGTAAAACATTTTCCTTATAACAGTAAGTTCACTTCACAAAACACACTCACATCGACCTTTTAAGATTAAATAAACTCAATCAATAACAAGCAAGCAGATATCAAACATTGACGGCGTAACAACCTTTGGGCTTTCCCAGAACACATACGTAGTATAGAATTAACAGTATGGACTACCTGACATTTCGTTGTTGAAGTTTCGATTTAAATAGGAACTACTAAGTATAACTTCTGTTACCTACCTAAATAAAAAAGTAGGTAGCTATACAAACGTTGTTAATATATTAAATCTGAATGTGGGTACTAACAATTTAATTTTACATTATAAAAAATAATGTTACTTAAGTGCTTACTTTTAAAATTACCTTAGTTGTACTTTCCTTACCGGCACTTTATTTTAGTTTTAAAATTGTGTTTCTCTGTTAGATAATTTGTAAATTCTTAAGTGAAATAAATTCCTAAACCGTATATAAAACTTAAGAAAAACATATGTGCAATAAAATGTTCTACAAATCTCAGGAGGTAAAATGGAATATTATTATGCATTAGTTTAAAATAGGTTTTTTTAAATGTTTTGTCCTTTAGGAATGTTGGTTTTTTGGCATCTCAAGTTAAGGGCAAACAGTTTTCTAGTCAACCTCTCGATTAGATATAATGTTTTTATTAGCATCTCGCTAGATCAAAATGGATTTGGACAACCCTATTGGTGCAGTTGGCAATTCTTTGCTTTCTACGCCTGCATTTAAAGTATTTTCGGTGTTATTTTGCAATTCTGGCAGTAGAGTCATTAACTTTCATGAGTGCCTCTTGAAAAAACGATTTTGAATTTTGGTGTCACAGTGTGTATCTCTGTGTGATGTGTATATTTCCGGCAACACAATAAAACTCTTGCATTCGTATAAAACAAAATGGTTGTCTGTAAAGTCGATTTACGGACTATATTTTACGTGATAACGTCATAAGACGAACGCTTAAGCCGATCGTGCCTCTCTATCGCTTGTTCCGCGCTCTCGCTTGCACGCTCAGGCTCAGGCAGAACGTGACACTTTTCGTGCGTGCAGCCGGTGTTCATCGATATATAAGACGTTATCACGTCAAAAACAAATTGTGCCATGTACTAGGTAAAACTGGGACATCGTCCATTTTTACCAAGTAATCGATTTACCTTTGTTTTTTTCTTTGAAACTGAGTGTCATTGGTCCTACAACCGATGCGATGTACTTATGGCACTTGTCTGTTGGTCTGAGGTACGGTTACTGTTTATACTGCGTAACATGCCAAGTCCATACAATCCATACAGTAATAATAACATGATCCAACAAATTGGATTGCTTCGTACATATGAGTACGTACGTACTAAAGTGTTTATTGTTGGGCAAGTGCGTATAGATTTGTATTGAGGAGAATATTTTTTCTACATTATACTGGCTGTAAGCGGAAAGTGCCACGTAAAGAAAAAATGTTTAACCTCTTTCACGTTTATGATTGCCTAGTACTTTTATGCCATAATAAAAATTATATGTATACATTATTACCTCTTTCATTTTTAACCCCCAACGCAACGACGGGGTGTTATAAGTTTGACGTCTGTGTGTGTGTATGTCTGTGGCATCGTACCTCCCGAACGGATGAACCGATTTTGATTTTGTTTTTTTTTGTTTGAAAGGATAATCGGGAGTGTTATGTTTTAGCTATGTTTGATGAAAATCGTCCAAGATGGCCGCCGCCACAAAATGGCGGATTACATATTTTTTCACAACTCCCTCAATATGGGTATCAAATGAAAGGAATTGACTATTAGAATACTATACACAATGACAAATTTCAAATCCAAGATGGCCGCCACCACAAAATGGCGTTTTTTTTTTTCATAACTACCTTAATATGGGTATCAAATGAAAGGGATTGACTAGTAAAATAATGTTAACTATATTGAAAGGAGGATTATTAATTAACGAAAAAAATAAAAATTAAAATTTTTGTCTTATTAATGTCCTAGATTGATGAGGAAAGTGGAGTGATGACTGGAACCTAGGACCTAACGAATTATTGTTTGAAAGGTGACTTAATCGAGTCTTCTTAGCTATGTTTGATAAAAATCGGTGCAGTACGGACGATAATTTTACGTGATAACGTCATAAGTCGATCGTGCCTCTCTATCTCTTGTTCCGCGCTCTCGCTTGCACGCTCGGCTCAGACGGAACGTGACAATGAGTCATGCTTTTTCGTGCGTACAACCGGTGTTCATCGATTTATATAAGACAACTAGCGATCCGCCCCGGCTTCGCCCGGGTGTGATAAATGAAGAACCGCTCGACCTATTTTGTGCAAACTTCACATAAACCATTTACTAAATAGTCCGAACAAAGCCTAAACATTTGGTTTGGATAGGTGAGCCCGTTCTTGAGTTGAAAAGTGGCATTGATTTTTATATATATAGATAGAGAAGAAGAAGATATAATAATTACGTCGAAAAATATATTTCAGCAAATTCAAATATACGCGAGGTAAAAATAAAATACGTATAGATTTTTGACGACGATCCTTTATAGATTACACCTTGTTTGAATCATTACTAAAGTTTGACGTAACGTTAGAACAGCCTGTCAGTTCGCGTGTCATTTCTCGTTTTCATTCACATCTCGCAATCACAATTTTGACAGCGCCCTATCGATGACTCAGGCTCATATAGGTCAGTGCCGTGCGTTAGTCCTCATCTATGTTTGTTTCTAGGTTACATCTCGGTGATTCCATTAACCCAAACAAATCTCCACCGTATCCCAGAACAATAAAGTCACAATTCCTTTGAAAAATATTTAAGCTTGTCTGTAGAATGGTTCTAACAATTTTCAACTGTATATCTGTGTATGAT
The DNA here is from genome assembly GCA_948107665.1 of Lomographa bimaculata. Lineage (NCBI taxonomy): Eukaryota > Metazoa > Arthropoda > Insecta > Lepidoptera > Geometridae > Lomographa > Lomographa bimaculata. The sequence goes on along the minus strand of OX403604.1, from coordinate 4,712,725 downwards.
ATAGTTCAAAGTCTCATGGAGATGACTGTTAGCATTTTCCGAGAAGCTGAGTCGAGCTTTGTTGTTGATATTGACGAAGCTGACTCCGCGTTTGATGTTTCGCTTTAAATGGGTTTTCGGTACCTATTAATTATTGAAAGTGAGTTTCGAAGCTTGAACCTTTTTGGAAAATTATTTTAATTTAAATTTGGAAAGAACAACTAAAACAAAAAGTATACTCTCGCTGAGTTTTGCCGCGAAAATGAAAAAATGGCGTTGATATTTTGTATAATTTTCCAAAAACCTGTGATTCTTTGAGTGTTCATGTGTAATAATGGTGGTTAACCGTTAATGTTTAATAAACGTGCATAAGTGTAGGCAAATGATACAAAGTTGAAAACGTAATTTTCGCCTACGATCCAAAACTCCAATAGAAGTTCTAGTAAAGATTTTACCACTTTACTAGGGCATGACTTGATTAAGACTGAACCTTGACTCTATTACTTAACTTTGACTGTGACTTGTGACAAGGACTTTTATTACGAAAAACAATTGAAATACATCATTACTTGACAATTTCAATCAATTTTAAATTGCGAAAAATAAAATAACAAAATCGATTCACGTGGAAAGAAGTTCTGAAGTTGGTTATTAGTAGGTATTTAAACTAGGATATATCATTAAATTTGTATACATCAATTTTTTTTTTAAGCTATTGCATAGCTTCTATCGCGGGCCATGAGCGTGGAGACCGAATCCAGAAATTCCGTAACGAAAATAACCTAACACCCCCACTCCGACCGGCACAGCGGTGATACTTTTTAGTTTTGCCATCTATCGATAAATAGCAGAACTTTTAATGACTTTTTTGAAATATCACGCTTGTCTCTTTAGTTCAGCAACTCGCCTCTAGGTGGCAGGAAAAAAATACTGCATAAATAAAATAAATAAATAATTATAATTGCATAAGTTGATAAAAAATGCTATGCAATAGCTTTACCGCGGCAGTCCCCGAGTGCCACACGCCTTTTTTTTTTATTCTTCAAGGCAAAAAGTTCCAGACGTTAAACATATAAATAAAAAAAAAACATTGTTATTTTTATGTCCATACCTTCTTAGATACATACATAATATGCAGAGTAAAATGACCCTAATTTTCAAATGTATGTGTTTTTACTACTGCGTGTTGCTATATATTGCTGCGATTTTACGAATGCGTAAAATTCATGTTGAAAATTTGTATATTTTTACTAAAACCCATCTGAAAATACATTAATTAATTAAATTATTACATGTTGATATAATTGCCATAAGAAATTAGTGACGTGAAATTAATATCATTTGTGTTTTTTTTTAATTGCAAGATAGGCAAGCATTTGACCGCTATCTCACCTGATGGAAAGTGACGATGCCGTTGAAGATGGAACATGTTTGCCTAGAAGGTACCTAAGGTTTCTGGTACTGGTTGTGAATATTTCCGGCACCCAAGACTCAAGTCAACGAACTTAGTGTGGGGCTCTGAGTGTGAAATCGTTTATGTTAGGCAGAAACCTGAAGTTTTCCGAAATAGGGCTACGACTCTCTTTGTTTTCTTACCACAGATTCGTATTGCGAATTCTGAATATAAATGCTTCGTCATCTATCAAACTTTATTCTTGAGCTTACCGAGATTTATGCTGGGCTGTAAATGATTGTGTTTTGGCAGTTTAACCCAGTTGTGAGTAAACCGTAAAGGGGTAAACTAATTTCCTGTTAGTAACATTTCGGCTGAGTTTAAAAAAAATGGCCGTTGGGTGTTTTGAACCCGGGCGTGGCTTTCCGTCACAAGCTAACTAGAAATGTTAGCTTGTGACTGTGTTCGTCTGTGGAGCAAAAGCTAGGGTTATGTTTTTGACAGGTATGTATGTATGTATGTTCATAAATTATCAACTACTTATCACCATTTGACAAATGAGGTGTCGTTGAATGCGTCTTGTTTACTTCTTTCTTCTTTTGAACCAATTTAGAATTTTTTATTAGTTTGATTGATGTTGCTTTCCAATTAGTACCATTTAAATTTGATCAAGATCTGATCAGTAGTTCTTGAAATATCGTAAATAATGCGTATTCTGTGGACTATATTGATGATGTTCTCGCTTTTAACCGACTTCAAAAGTTACCTCATAAGTTATTTCGTTGTAAGCCGATTTTAATGATTATTTTTTTATTTGAAAGCTGGTGCTTTTCATATGGTCCCATTGAAATTTGATCAAGATTTGATCAGTAGTTTTTGAGTTATCGTCAATAATGCCTGTTTAATACATTAAATCTGATCAAGGTTCCGAAGATAAAGCGGTGAAGTCGGTTTTTTAAGCTTTGCTTGCGTTTAATTATAAAATGATCGCTTCGATCGAACTGGAGATATATCAACCAGAAATTAATATATTTGAGGGTATCACTACCACTGTACAGCAGGCCTACCATGAACTTTTTAAGCCTGCCAAGTTCCTTGGCAATTCATTTATTGGATCGATATTTGTCCTGCTAAAATTTGTACAACATACAATTGCTGTACTGTTTTGACCTGCTTCGGGCATCACAGAGTAATGAGTATCTAATCTAATACAAATTTTAGCAGGACAAATATCGATCTAATAAATGAACTGCCCGGAATTAGGCAGGCTTAAAAAGTTTTTTTTATATAGTAGATAGGCAACCATTGGGCCACTATCTCACCTGATGGAAAGTGAAGATGCGGCCGAATATGTGACATGCTTGCCTAGAAGATACCTATTCACTCTAGACTTGAAGATACCCAGATTGTACTGTTCGGGAAACAAAGACGCAGGCAATGAGTTCCACTCCCTCGCTGTACGGATGATAAACGTAGAAGCAAAACGCTTCGAGCGAACCGGAGGTACGTCAACTATATAAGAATGACGTTTGATAGTCTGTCTTGTTGTTAGGTGGTAAAAAGGGCAAGGGGGAATTAAATCATGTAATTCCTGCGCACACTCTCCAAAATGCAAACGATAGAATACCGATAAGCTTGCGACCTTACGTCGATGACCGAGACTCTGTTACCTGGACTCAACTAGCTTATCATCGCCAATGAGCCTTTTAGTTCGCGGTCGATTGACTCAAGAGGTTCAAGCTGGTACTTAGCGGATCCATCCCACAGGTGGCCGCAGTACTCCATGCACGACTGCTGTCACTGTCACTGTCAGTATTTTTTAAATTCAGATTTAAATGGACCTTTTAAACCTCATTCTTGCGCAACAGACATTTTCTTTCATTCCAGTTATAAATGCAACGGAGTGTTTATTTTCGCAGTCGAGCGGTGGAATCGATTGGTTTCAGTCGAAACTGATGAAATCCTTGGCAATCCATTTATTTTCAAATGAATCGAGAATTTACTGAAACTTCATCAATATATTATGCAAAATGTAAAGTCTCAGTTCGGGTCGAACTGCTGGTAGTTTGTAAAATACATCGCACGCAGTTCGTGTATTATTCAAATTTATTTGTTTTTTGAAGTCGGTCAAGAGAATGTTATTATTAAGCAGTCCTTAAATGTTTTTCTCCGTTATACGAATGTTTTTTTTATTTTATTTAGATAGGCAAACTTTTGACCGCCATCTCACCTGATGGTAATTGACGATGCGGTTGACGATGTAGCACGTTTCCCTAGAAGATGCCTATTCACTCGCGACTTAAAGACTCCCATATTGTATTTATCAGGGAACACAGACTCAGGTAAGGAATTCCATTCTTTTGCAGTTCGCATAATGAATGTGGAGGCAAAACGCTTCGTCCGCATTTGTGGAATATCTACCATATAGCGATGTCGCTTAAGAGTCTGTCTCGATTTCCGATGATAAAATGGGGATGGGGGAATTAGATCGTGTGATGCAGGCGCGAGGTCTCAGTTCGGGGCGAACTACTAGTAGTTTGATAAAATTCATCGCACGCAGTTTTTATCTCAATTTCGTTTGCTTTTAATCAGTTCGCCATTTAAACAATATTGCCAACGTCCAAACTCAAGCAAAAACAGACGCGTCGTATTGTGACTGTGGTGGGATGCTGGCTTCCAGCCAAGAACGCATCCGTCCAGATATCTTGTGTCGCGATGATAGAAACGATACGATTGCAACAGGAAATTGACAAAAAATTAACTTAAGAAATAGATTGTTCGATTTTGATTGCGTATAGAAGGGTTTTCTTTGTTATTTTAACATAATTAAACGCAAGGAAAGCTTTTAATAAACCGACCTTCACCGCTTTATCTTCGGACTTTTGATCAGATTAGATGTACCACGCATTATTGACGATATTTCAAGAACTACTGATCAGATCTTGATAAAATTTAAATGGGACCAATTGGAAAGCAAAATGTTTCAAATAAAAAAAAAAAATTACAAGTACAGTACGAAACCGGTTTAAAAAATCTATGTTGGAAAATAACGATTTGGTAGGCCATCAAAGTCACTGTTCTTAGACCTATTTTGTCCCGAGGTATATCTCAATATCCATTATAGCCTGTACTTGAACAACAAATACCTCAAAAGATTTTCTCTATGGGGCAAAATGTAGGCGCGAGATCTCAGTTCGGCGCGACGGAAAAGTGCTGAATGACCCGATCAATTATGATGTTTGCGCCCCCGAAATGACCTGCTTAATAAATTTCATAAAAATCGTTAGAGCTGAGATTCAGATTGTATATATACACATATATACAAGAATTACTCGTTTAAATATATTAGATAGATTTTGTAGAAGGTTAGCTACACGTGGTGGGCGTGAAGTGGATCTATTTGGAAAATAAATGTGCGTGTAAAAGCTGCTAGGTGTAAAAAAAAAAAAATTTTTTCGAAGTGAGACCTTTAATTTTTTTTTTTATACATGGTAAGGTCAGGTATCTTGAAGCCTAGCGACAATTTCGATTAAATAACGTGAGTAAACGCCGTATTTTAATAATATTATAAAAACAAACTTTACCTTCTTATTGACCGAACGAACGCGAAGGTCTTCGTTTCAGATTGGAATAAATTGCTTACGTATGTCCGGCGGATTTCCGGTTTATCTCCTCTACAGGTCGCATTTGTCAACCGATTCTCGTGAAATTTTGTGAGCAGTACAATATCGATTTTTAATCGATTTAGTTTTTGAAGTTTTTTCAAAATGGCGGAGTTGTGAGGGTAGAAAACGAAAAAAAAAATATCAGCCATTTCGGGAAATACGTGAGGTTTTTAGCTCACAGAGCCAGAAGTCTCTTCCTATGTTCAAAACTTTAGTATATAAACACTACTTATCCATTTGAATATATGATATAACCTATATTTATGTAGTATATGTATTTTATTTGTACTTTTTATAATTTTAATTATTTTATGTAGTTTATTAACTTTACATATTATATTTATGTAAATTTGTACTGTACATTTGTACACCTCCACCGATCTCAGTTGCTACTACAATTTCTGTCCATCCAAAGGTTGTCTGGTAGAAATCGCTGAAAACGATAAGACCGCCCATTGTACTGCCTTATAATATTAATTTCGTAGTTTTAAGTTTGTATCTTTTTGTTTTTTTAGTGTACAATAAAGAATTTTGTATTGTAATTTTTGTATTGTAAGTAGGTAGTAATGTAGATTACGTATAAATAATGATATATAATATTATGCAATACCTAGATCGGGTAATTTTTCTGTAACTCTCCCAAACCAGTGTAACCAGTAGAGTTAATTAACACATGCAGTGATTTCCACTTGATTACTTGAAAGTTGCCAATTTACGGAGACAAATTGTCGCATAAATATCTCACGACACGGGGCGCGCCTGCCTTATTTGGTGGAAATGGTGCGAAAAGGTTTTTTGGATCACAATGGGAGATTTATTGCGTGAAGGGTAAATTAAAATATTTTATTCAATTCACCCTTTGAACTAGTGTAATGTTAGTTAATATATTATACCAGTGTAATATAAAATCGACCACTGCACTGGGCAGAATAAAAAAAATTTTTTTTTTAGTAACCCAAAAAACCTTTTCTTTTACTAAGTGGTAAGTAATTTGTGGCGCAGACTGTATAGTAGTAACTGTCAAGTAAACTATAGTGAAAAGGAACCTTCTAGGCAACCACGTTCCATCTTCGGCCGTATCATCACTTTGATACTTGACTTTGACTGTGACTTGTGACTAGGACTTTTTAATATGAAATACACTTGAAATTTATTATTACTTGACACTGTCTAAATGCACAAGATTGCGAAGCCAAAATTAAATGGAAAAAAAATAAATATGCATAGGTATGAAGATGAATTTGAAGTATCTCATTTTTAACATTTGTTTTAGTACCAACATAACTGAGCGTACTCGTCATATATTTTTAAGAACGTTATTTATTTTAGATACTCAAATTCCAAAATTAAATCACATAAATTACAAAATTAAACCCGACGTGACGTAGACATTTTTCTCTTTAGATCTGATAGGTGTCCTAGATAGAGAAAATTATGAAACTACTAAGAAAGTGGCACGAATTTTACGATAGTTAAGAAAATTACACTATCTATTAATGTATAATGTTTTACGGTTTTTTAATTTAGAAGGACGTGGTGATTATGGAAGGGGTAAATCAACAATATTTACACCGAGCTAGTGTTTTTTAATGCGTTATAGGCAAGCATTTGACCACCATAACATCTGATCGAAAGTGACGAAGCGGCCGAAGATAACGTAGACATAAAAAAAAGCGTGCAAAGGCGGAACAATAAAAAAACTCATCGATGTCCTTTGTTTCGTCATGTTATTGTTGTGTTATGTGTATGTTACCAGCACCCACGATACAGTCATCGAACTTAGTGCGGGGCTGTGAGTGTGAAAACATTTATGTCATGTTACATATTATAATTATGATTCGTGTCTGCGTCGTTACATGAATCGTCCATCGTTTTAAAAGCTGACACATCTATGATATTATTTTAGCAAAAATAAAGTTTTATTGATCATCAAAATATTCTGTTTATTATAAAGTGTTACCATGGAGACTTTATATCGAGTGATTCATATTCGACGATGTACGATAAATCGATATGAAGGCTGCACTATAAACGACGCATTTGGTTCGAAACAGATTGACGAGTGAGGGTGCAAGCGGGCACTGCTGTGCTGGAGGTGTCCGCGCCCGCGTCCCCGCACGCCTTCCGTTCAAGCCAGGAATTCTAACAATATCAAGGAAGTTCTTGTAATATTAAGTATCCTCGATAGTAATTATTGGTCTTCGGAGAGAAATTCAAATAACAACTGAATTTTCGCTCTATTAACAAAGCGAGATTATCAATAATTATATTTATATATTATTTTTCGAACGACTACTTTTAAAACAATGAACTGTTAAAAAAACACAAATGCGAAAAATGTGATACTTCTATGTAATTTTTTGTAATTCCCTTTTTAATTTCCTTTATTTTGATACCCTACTCGATAGGTTTGATTATTTTTTTATTAACGTACTAGCCGTGCGCCGCGGCTTCGCCTGCTATTATCTATTTAAAAAGTAGCCTGTGTTAATCCTAGATATAATCCTATGTACACTCCAAATTTCATCCAACTCTGTTCAGCCGTTAAAGCGTAGGTAAAGAGGGAACAAACAACTTATATGCTTACACATTTACACACAGACTTTCGGGTTTATAATATTTTTTATGAACGTGTTACAATTTCGCGCCATAAATCCGCCATTTTGTTTTTTTTTCAAACACCTATCTATGAACACTTGGCTTTTTAAGACGTATATAATGTAATAATAATAACTGTCGAAATCCATTCAGCCGTCTCGAAGATACGAGGTAATTAAGAAATTTACAAATATACATTATTATTACGAGTATATACAAGACAAGCGCGAAAACCCCTACCATTTAAATACCGCTCTTCCTTGGCAAGTATAAGTAAGAAGAATGCAGAATACTTAACGATTCCTGATCTTCGATGCAGTCATTAGGAAAATGCCAACTCTCAGCGCTTTTAATTTACGCCAAGAAATATTTCTCAGACTTAAACAGCTGATTCTGACATCCACTCAGAAATTTCTTTAATCCTTTTGAGAGAGATAGAAAGAATTCTGAAATGTTTTAAGTCATTTAAATGCACGTAATTTTTTACTACCGGTACAAAACCGCTTCTTAAGCTACCATGGTCGCTCTCACTACTCACTGATCACAATTACTCCGTGATCATGGCAGTTGCACGGAGTACAAAGCGTACAAAGCGTTTTGCTTCCACATTTATTATACGTACTGCTATGGAATGGAATTCTTTGCCCGAGTCTGTGTTTCCCGTTAAGTACAATCTAGGAGTCTTTAAATCTCGAGTGAACAGGTATCTTCTAGGCAAGCATGCTCCATCTTCGACCACATCGTCACTTTCCATCAGGTGAGATGGTGGTCAAATGCTTGCCTATCGAGAATAAAAAAAAATAAAAAAAATAGAGTAACGTTACTCCGTGATCATGACACTTGCACGAAGTCACGTTACTCCGTGATCATGGCGGTTGCACAGAATAACTTTACTCCTCGAACATGGTGCTTGCACAGAGTAACGTTACTCCGTGATCATGGCACTTGTACGGAGTAACGTTACTCCGTGATCATGGTGGTTGCACGGAGTAGGTAACGTTACTCCGTGATCATGGCGGTTGCACGGAGTAATGTTACTCGGTAATTATGGTGGTTTTACGGAGTAACGTTACTCCGTGATCATGGCGCTTGCACGGAGTAACGTTACTCAGAGATCATGACGGTTGCACGGAGTAACGTTACTTCGTGATGATGCCACTTTATGAGAAGACTCAAAAGAACTACCTTTTGAGTTAGTCTAGTGATGTGACAGTATAATATAGTGAGTGCTATTACAAAGAACACAAGAAATAGAAAAAAAGTGCCATTGGACACATTTTTAGTACAATTCTACTTTCAAGAGGACAATTTAAATTACTTATTAGTCTCAAGGCTAGATCATAATTTAAATAGTCGAACTGCTAGTTAAGTGTGCGTTTGCCTTCTAAGCAGGGATATCGGGTTCGATTCCCGGCGGGAACTCAAGTTTTCTTCTTAACGAAAATGTGTACTTCTGGTTCTGGTTGTGATAGTGTGTGTGTGATGTAAATGTTTTCAGCACCCACCATACAAGTCATAGAACTTAATGTGGGCTGTGAGTGTGAAAGCGTTTATATGATATTAGCCGTGCCCCACGGCTACGCCCGCTATTATCAAGTAAAAAGTGCCTATATGTTAGTCATAGGTATAAGCTATGTACATTCCAAATTTCATCCAAATCCGTTCAGCCGTTAAAGCGTGAAGAGGGAACAAACATACACACAAACTTTCGGATTTATAATATTAATAGGATTAAAAAAAGGTGTACCAACCGTAATTAGTACGCCATAAACAAAAATAAAAAACTTAAATAAACTTGTAATACTTATATTCATTACTGGCTAATGACACTGTGTAAATGAACATAATTTCCGAGGCCAAAAATGAAAAAAAAACTACCATCAAAAAAACATAGAAAGTTAAACGATGACTTGCGTACGTATGTATGTAGTTTTAAGGCACTATAACAAAAGATCATTAATGTTTTCACTGTGATTGGCCGCACAATAGTCGAGTCTAAACATCATTAGTAGGTACACATTAATTTAACTCTAACTTAATTGTTCGATTATTATTAATATACCGTTTTGTAGTACCGTTTGTTATTGTTGAAGTGGAGGTGCTAATATGGCGCTTTTACAAGTGAGATAGCTGTCAAATGCTTGCCTATCTAGGATAAATAATTAACGCAAGCAAATCTTTAAAAAAAAGACTTCACCGCTTTCTCTTCGGAGTTTGATCATACTAGATGTACTAAACACGCATTATTGAAGATATTTCAAGAACTACTAATCAGATATTGATCAAATTTAAATGGGACCAATGGGAAAGCAACATCTTTCATATAAAAAAATAATCGTCAAAATTAGCGAACATAGAAAGAAGTTATGAGGTAGCTTTTGAGTCGGTTAAAAACGAGAACATTGTCCACAGAATATGCATTATTGAGGAAAACTCAAAAACTACTAGTCAGATCTTGATCAAATTTAAATGGGACCAATGGCAATAAATGAATCTCTGAGAATTTTGATACGCTAGATGCCTCTGACAGACAGACGGACGAGCAAACTGCCTAATCACGTAAGATGATAAGTTGTATCAAATATTCCTTAGCTCGATAAAAATATACCATATGTTTATTCAACTACACTTTTAAATCACTTATTATGCTATTAATGTGTATACAAATTGCCATAATATAATGAATTAACTGCGACTGATTTAGGAATCGTTTATTAGCTTCTTGAAGTAATAATTAGACAACTGAATACAAAAAGTCGGCGCTGTCTTGAATAAATCAAATTTCATTGTCTTCGCCACAAACCCTTTCACTTTCTTTCACATTCACAATATAAGTTCAAAGATTCATATCGCGGATGCCGGAAACTGAGAATTGAACTCGGTATCAGCTGCGTGAAAGGCAGATGTGTAACCAACAACTATTTGTACATACGTCAATTTCTACAAATAAAAATAAATTTATTGAAACAAGATTTTTACATTAAAGTTTGTGGCCCCTGATGTAGTTAAACACTCTATCAAACTGTTGAGGCAGAGAGTTAAAAAATAAGATAAAAATTGAATAACACTTATTAAGTAATCAGTAAGGTACATTTTAGCAGCAACAATTGCGATGCATTATAAAAAAAATAGTTTTACACTGAAGCCAGCTCGAGTCAGGTGGTCTATTCCGGGCATCGATATCTTTACACTGACGTCGAAATCGAACGATTTTCTTTTCTTAAGAACTATCGAATCGACTAAACTTCCAACCGATCGACTTTTGTATCGACGTTGCATCAATTCGAACAATAGTAGTTTGACGACCAGAATAGACCGACAGTTATATGAAGCACATTGCCTCTATTCCAGACTTGAAGTCTCCCGTATTGTATAGAAAGAAAAAAACAGACAAACTGGCGTCCATCACTCCATCACTATATCACTTACCAAAGTGATATCGCGAAATTCAGTGACGTGGTGACCATTATTTAAATGGGTGACACTCGCCCGACTGCGATCTGTCATGTCTATAAAACAGTTTTCGGATATGTTGCCAAGTGAAAATGTTCGCTATCAAACGTTTGGAATGTATATATAGCAACACGATATAAATAATAATATTTTCGAGTTTTGCCGCGAAAGTGATATAATGGCGTTGTTGATTTTGTATAATTTTCCAAAACCTGTGATTTTTCAAGTGTTAATGTGTAATAATGGTGGATTATTAAGCGTTAATCTATCTAAATATATATAACTCAAAGGTGACTGACTGACTGACTGACATAGTGATCTATCAACGCACAGCCCAAACCACTGGACGGATCGGGCTGAAATTTGGCATGCAGGTAGATGTTATGACGTAGGCATCCGCTAAGAAAGGATTTTGATTAATTCTACCCCCAAGGGGAAAAAATAGAGAATGAAAGTTTGTATGAAACTTTGTCAATTTAAAATAATACTTTTAACGCGAGCGAAGCCGCGGACAAAAGCTAGTACTTTATAAACGTGCATTAGTGTAGGTAAATCATACAAAGTTGAAAAACGTGAGTTTCGCCTTTGCTTCTAAACTCCAATAGAAGTTCTAGTAAAGTTTCTACCACTTGACCATGAGTAGTCAGTCATAGTCAAGTGACTGTTGATTTTCCACAAAAAAATTATATGAACTTTTGTTTCTTAATTCATTGTTGTGTGCGTCATTTTAGGCCCACGCTAGCGGGTGGGCCATAGGTGCGGTCATCGTGACTATACAAATTGTACAATGGTACACCTACCTAACCTACGCACTTAGTAGATCAGTACTTTAGTTACAAATACGAAACTACTAAATACTTGTTTGTTTGTAGTAAACGTTAACGTATTCATAAACAAATACGAATAAATGAAATATTTTAGAGTAATTTTTTGTTAATCTATGTACTAACACTAATAATATTAAATATGAATATAAAAAATAATATAATACTTTTCGATCAGCCGTCTCTTTACGTTTGGGCTCATACTGCCAAGTCCCTTGGCTTAGTGGCTTAGTCCCTCACCGTTGCCACTTGCCATTCCGGTGATTTGGTAGATCGCTTGAACTGACGGACTATCAATTTGATAAAAATTCACGCACATTCTGAACTATTAAATTAAAATTAAAACGGGAATTAGACGATTTAGACATCGACAACGCGTAAGTCACGCTAATTCCCGTTTTAATTTTAATTTAATTTGACGGACTATCCTGCAGCAAGAGTGCAGGTCGCTTTCCTCTTTACGCCAGCCTAAAAGTTTTATTTTTTTTTATTTGTGACAGGCTAGTGTTTGACCACTATCTCACCTGATGGTAAGTGACGATGTGATCGAAGCTGGTAAACACACTAGACCTGGAATACGGTTTTTAGTATTATCCGTAGGGTGTTTGTCAGTGCTGGCTTACCGTCAGTTCTAGAACCAAACGGTTAGATGCGTGACGACGACGGCACGAGAGCTGATGGAATGACGCTTATTCCTTGGAAGATGGGACGACCATTAGTGTGGGATGCAACTCATATCTATACACTGGCGCCGTCCTTCCAGAGACTAGTGTCTAAGCTAGCGGAGCTGCAAACAAAACAGAAAACCTCAAACGGCGTAAATATTCCAACCTTGATAGAAGTTTTATGTTTGTACCGTTTGGAGTACCAACTTTGGGTCCGTGGGGACCGGGTGAACACGAATTTTTTAAATATTTATCCTATCGTTTGGTCGAGGCGACAAGTGACCAGAATGCTGGCTCTAAATCTCTAAAATTTGCATCGCTAGTCTACGTGGAAACCTAGCCAGTATTCTGGGCACTTTTCCTTCGGCAAGCGGTTTACAAAAATTTTCAGTGCTATTTGTGTTAATCGCTTTTTGTAATCCTATCTGAAATTGTTATTATTATTTAATAAAAATATTAATAAAGAGGATTATTGATAAGGAGGAGAATTTGTGAGTTTGTGAGGTAGTAGGGGTAATCTCTGGATCTACTGAACCGATTTATAAAATTCATTTACATATAGAAAGCCACGTTATTTGTGAGTGTCATAGGCTATGTTTTTTCACCCGGGCGACGCTGGGCGGATCAGCCAGTAATTCATAAAATATATATATATATAACTAGCTGCGCCCCGCGGTTTCACCCGCGTTGATAATGATGAAAAGTGATGATGATGATGATGATGAAAAATAGATGTTGGCCGATTCTCATAGATACCGGATAAGCACAAAAAATTTCATCAAAATCGGTCAAGCCGTTTCGGAGGAGTATGGCAACGAAAACTGTGACACGAGAATTTTATATATTAGATAAAGTTCCATATCGCACTTTGCTTACCATGGCTTTGGCCAGTTCTAAAATCTCAACTTTAATACTATTTGAACTGTTAGGCTTGAACACTTGGGTTCAAGTGGGTTATAAGTTTGGTTGCTTGCTTGTTTTATAGACTAGTCGTCAGTACTTGTGACATGATTTTTCAGGCCGCCTGAATGCATCCTTAAAGACTGTTGTCTGACGAGACGTTTGCGGTTTGTTAATAGCTTGAAGAAGAACCTTGAAGACTCCAGCTTCTCGACTATAGATAATCTGGGAGGCATCAAGTCGAGATAATAGGTATATTCTAGGCAAGCATGCTACATCTTCGGCTGCATCATCGCTTTTAATTAGATGAGATTGTGGTAAAATCCTTGCCTAAACAGAAAAAAAAATCGGGTTGCACTCCGGGAGTGCCGGCAGAAGTAAAAACTTGAACATTAACGTTGTAAACAGCAGGAGCAGGCATACATTTTAGCCGCGCGGTAGAAAGAGAGAGGAATATTACTTCCTCTCCCACGCCGCGCCGGCGGTCTACTCTCCCTCCGTCTTACGAATTTTCGATCAGGTCACGTGTCCTGACGCAAGTTTAACATTTTTTACCCATCCCAAAAAATGTACAACGCCGCTAAAGAAGTTTTCACTTCAAAAAAGCTTAGAGACTTGGATCCCTTGGCGCTATATAGCGTCTTTATGACGCTTACTGTATGAAACATTTTATTTACCTAAATTATTCCTAGAAGAAAATAAAAACAATTCTTTAGTCGCGATTCATTGAAACAATTTTATCTAGCGAGGCGATCAAAATTCTTCCCGATATAAATAAACGACTAAAAAGTTGATGAAATAAATATATCAAATTAAAATAATTTGGCAATAAGTGGCATATCTCGAATGCTTTCCTATCAACAGCCGTTTCACGAATTTGTTCGGGTGTCATCGGACTGTCAAAATCATCTGGTCGTCATACGTCAAACGCCTTACGTCAAAATACGGTATTCCTGAAATAGAATCGCTTATGTTCGTATTTATCTTGGTCTATTCTTAGTTTATGAGGTTTTAGCTATGCCGGATATTCAAATTGTATATTTAGATGTATATTTTTCACTTTTGTTGTGACTTTTTATATGATTAACGTAATTACCGACTTAAAAAAAATGCGTATTTAATTCATTTAATCTGATCTAGGGTTTCAAATATTAATCGGTAAAGTCCGGTTTTAAGATTTGCTTCCGTCCAAATTATTTTAGCAGCATATGTTTTGGGCAATTTTTTTTTAGTTTAGCCTGATTCACGTAAAATATTTATTATTTTATTTTTATGACAGATAGGTAAGCATTTGGTCGCTATTTCACCTGATGGATAGTGACGATGCGATCGAAGATGAAGCATGCTTACTTAAAAGATATCTATTCACTCTAGACTTGAAGACTCCCAGATTGTACTGTTCCGGGAACAAGGATGCGGGCAGTGAGTTCAACACCTTCGCCGTACGGATAACAAATGTTGAAGCAAAACGCTTCGACCGGATATGAGGTATGTCAACCATATATGGATGACGTTGGTTTGTTTGTCTTTTACTACTACTATTTCAAGCGATTGCTGTAAAGCTAGCATATATGGGAAGGCTAAGCGGACATCGTCCAGTAGACCATCTCAGGTACCGCTGGAGAGATGAAGTGGACAAAGACTTGCGGCAGCTCCATGCCGCAACCTGGCAAGAGTACGCAAGACCGTTTGAAGTCGCGACTCTTAGTATCGGAGGCCAAGACTCACTTAGGGTCACTGCGCCGTTCGAATAAGTAAGTGACTACTATTTTCAAGTCAGTCAAGCCCTTCATAAAACTAATCCTAATAGTCACCGTTATTGACAATTTTTTTTTTTTTTATTTGTGGGGGGGAATATGCCTGGCATTTCCTTTCCTTCCCAGGGGTGAAGGAAAGGGGTATGTGGGGCTTGAACCCACTAAAAACCCCCCCGTGAGCAGTCCCTCGCCGAAGTGGGGCAAAATAGACCACCGTTATTGCCTAAGTCAAGTCAAAGAGTTGTGGTCCAATCAACGTCAAGTCATGACCAAAAGGGCATCGGATATGTCCGAAACCTGATCGGATTTTTCTTTGACAATAATACGTGACTGAGTACCAGTTTAGAAATTAATAAAGATCTTTTTTTATGTGAAATAGGCAAGCAATTGACTACTATCTCACCTGATGAAATGTGATGATGCGGCAGTAGATGTGACATATTTGCCTGGAAGATATTTACTCGAGACTTGAAGACTCCAGATTATATCGTTCGGGGAACAAAGATGCAGGCAATGAGTTCCACTCCTTCGCTGTACGGATGATGAACGTAGAAGCAAAACGCTTTGTGCGAACTGGAGGTATTTCGATCATAAATGGATGTTGTTTGATATTTTGTCTTGTCTCATAACGGTTTATTTATAAATAATTTATTTTTTACCGACTTCCCAAAAAAGGAGGAGGTACTCAAGTCGACAGTATTTTTTTTTTCTCATGTGTTTTACCTCATAACTTCTCTCCACGTGAGCCGATTTCGAAAATTTTTTTTTAGTTTGAAAGATGATTTCTAATTGGTCCCATTTAAATTTGATCAAGATCTGATCAGTTCTTCAAATATCGTCAATAATGTCTATTTTGTGACGAATAATGCGTACTTTGACGATGTTCTGGTTTACCCGACTTTAAAAGTTACCTCACAACTTCTTTCGTTGTGAGCCGATTTTGATGATTGTCTTTGTTTTATTTGAAAGTTGGTGGATCAAGGTTCCGATGATAAAGCGGTGAAGTCGGTTTTTTTAAGCTTTGCTTGCGTTTAATTATTATTTTATTCCTCAACATTATTAATATTTATTCCGGAAAGCATATATTATTTTAGAGTACAGTTTACAGTAACGGTTGCACTATCTATTTCAGTAGTTTCTGTTGATCTATGCCACTGCCAAGGAATTCTCTGCATTACGTAAGTACTTACCTACGTATGTAAACTAGTTAAATATCGGAAACTGACTATGAGCATCTATGAGTGAGGAGGAAGTTAGATCTCTAGAAGAAACATGATGAATGTTAATAAGAAGAAAGATAAAAAACCCGACAGCGTAAAGTGAACTTACCTATTAAGTACTAGCCGTGCCCCACGGCTCCGCCCGCGTTTAATAAAATAAAAAGTGGTCTATGTGTTAATCCTAGGTATAATCTATTTACATTCCAAATTTCATCAAAATTCGTTATTACGTTAGAGCGTGAAGAGGATACAAACATACTTCCACACAAACTTTCGGATTGATATATTATATACTAGCTGTGCCCCGCGGCTTCGCCCGCTATTATCAAGTTAAAAAGTAGCATATGTGTTAATCCTAGGTATAATCTATGTACATTCCAAATTTCATCGAAATCCGTTCTGCCGTTAAAGCGTGAAGAGGGAACAAGCATACTTACACACAAACTTTCGTATTAATAATAATAGTAGGTAATAGGACTAGCCGTTCCCCGCGGCTCCGCCCGCGTTTACTAAAATAAAAAGTGGTCTATGTGTTAATCCTAGGTGTAAGCTATGTATATTCAAAATTTCATCAAAATCCGTTCAGACGTTAAAGCGTGAAGAGGGAACAAACATAATTAAACACAAACTTTCGGATTTATATCTATATTTGTAGGATGTGATTGTATAAAAATTTCAGTCACTAAAATGTGACTACTAGAAAATAAATTGCTTATATTTCTAGATACGATGAAAACCCTTTAGTTTCTGTGATCTCTGATATCGCATCTGTATGAAAACAGAGGCGATATTTCATTTATATAATACACTAGCCGTGCCCCGCGGCTTCGCCCGCTATTATTAAGCTAAAAAGTAGCCTATGTGTTAATCCTAGGTGTAATCTATATACATTCCAAATTCCATCTAAATCCGTTAAGCCGTTAAAGCGTGAAGAGGGAACAAACATACTTACACACTTACACACAAACTTTCGGATTTATAATATTAGTAGGATAGTAGGATTTGTAGGATGTGATTGTATAAAAATTTCAGTAACTAAAATGTGACTACTACAAAATAAATTGCCTATATTTCTAGATACGATGAAAAACCTTTAGTTTCTGTGATCTGTGATGAAAACAGAGGCGATATTTCATTTATATAATACATTATTGCACAATAATAGTGCACATTTGATGGAGATTTAAGGCTAAAAGTAATCTCTGCCAGTCATCTAGCGGTGGAAATGTAACGGCATGAGGCGTGCACATAAATGCTAAAGTTAGGATGAATGTATCATCTAAGTTTGTTACTTAATCACCTTAAGGGACTTCATATACAAAGCGCCCGAGGCGCGAGTACCGGGCGCTTTGTATATTATGTCCCTAAAACTAAAGAACCGATATGGCTGCATTTTCAACGTAGATATATTGATATCTGGAATAATACATATTATGCCACATTTCAACGTGATTTATGTAGGTGAAGCCACGGGGCACAGACTATTATATGCCAAATCCTTCATAATGAACTATTTTTAACCCTTGATCACACTCACAACAACTATTAAGTTCGAAGACTTATGTCGCTGGGTGAAACATTAACCATTAACCATGCAGACAAAACACATATTCTTTGATGACGAAAATTGTGCTCGCGTCGGGAAGAGATTTGAGATGAGTCCTTAGTATTTATACCTGAACAATTTTAGGCAATTAATTCAGACGTCGTTACTGATAACGATCTCTAGAGTATTTTTAACTTGTCCTTATAATGAGTCATTTGTTTTGTCTTCTTTGCTCTTAAAATAGCTCTGTACAAATTACGTAATTGGATAAAAACTAGTCATGTAGGCGGCTAGTTTTTTGTATAATTACGATATGGTTAGGTCTTGTCATACGTATTGGAAAACTTATAAGGCTTCGAACAAATGTTTACCTTTTTACAGGCTTTTATTAATCTTGCACTGTATGTACCTATGTTTGTTCGGGTGGAATCTTGCAACTCAATTTTGAAGCAGATATCTTGAACCGATTGAGCTGAAATTTTGTATTCACGTTTAGTTTGGATGACAATGCATGGTGTGACGTCATTCTAAATCCAATATGGCGGAACACACAAAATGGCGGACAAGTAATTTTTAATGCACTCCTATATGGGTATCAAATGAAAGGGCTTGCTGGGAATAACTCGAAAAATAAAGTGACGTAACCTGGGTAGCTATTTGTCAACAATTTCTACCTATAGCTCCTGTTGGCAAGGTTGAAATGTGGCTAATTATGTCACTGAGTGTCTGTCTGTGGCATTGTAGCCTTAATAGCTGGACTAATTTTAATTTTTTTTTTTTTATTTTAACGATGACATGATCGAGCTATGCTTGGTGAAAATTGATGCAGCTATTTTTCAGGTAGAGCGTCGGTTGTAGTTCTAAATAGAAAAATGTAACATAAAAGAAATGTATCTTGTAAGTATAAAATTGTGTTATTTTTAGGGTTCCGTACTCAAAGGGTACAACGGGATCCTATCACTAGGAAGACTCCGCTGTCCGCCCGTCTGTCTGTTCCTCTGTCACCAGGCTGTATCTCATGAACCGTGATAATGAGACATTTAAAATTTTCACAGATGATGTATTTCTGTTTGATGATTTTTTTGCTCGTTATTGCTCGATATTGATAACGGCAACAGGTAGACGCTTGAAATAATCACAGAATATTTCGTTATATATTTACTTTAGTCGACACGTGACCAAAATGCCGGTTTGTATTTTGCACAGCAATTAAGTCTCGCTGTGCAACGAGGTAACGCAGCCAGCATTTTGGGCACACTGCCGACCAATTACTTTTTGTATTAGGTAAGTAGTTTAGCTAAATCTGTATTTTGATTAATCCTGAATATATGCTTTTATTTGTTTCAAATTCATGAATTAAAGTCAATATATCTTTACTTTAAAAATAAGTAATAAAATAAATATAAAACAAATATGTTACGTGATTTTTTTGCCGTTTTTATAGATTATCGTACGGAATCCTTCTTCGTCCGCGAGTCCAACTCGCATTTGGTCTATATTTTACGCACTCTTACCATTGTTTTCTTGAGGGATTAGGGTGAAAATGCCGTGCACTTCCTTTCCTTCATACGGGGTAAAAATTCTAGATATATTATGGTCAAACGATTGAGTCTAACTAGACTCAATCGTTTAACAACTGTAAGTGGCTATGTTAAAAGTAGGGTGGTCTATTTCGAGCATCAATTATCGACATCGAAATCGAACCATTTTCTTTTCTTATTAACCACAGCGTAGTAAGAAGACCCAAAGAAAAAAAAAGACCTACTATTTTGGGTCGTCTTACTACGATTGTTCGAATTGATGCGACGTCGATACGACAGTCGATCTGTTGAAAGTTCAGTCGATTCGATGGTTTAGATAAGAGACAAAAAAATCGATTTTGACGTCAATGTTAAGATAATCGATGCCCGGAATAGACCCTCTGAGTACGAACATATATCGTGACATAGATAGAGACATAAAGATATGATGACTGCCTTCACCAAACCACGTACATTAAAAAGTTACTCATAGACACATGAGTTAATGACTTACATTAATCCCATGATCTCATAACACGTCGAATCACTGCCCTGAAATAATTTAATGCTGCCTACGTTACTTTCGTTGTATGATAATGTAATGTAGACAAAGTAAAAAACGAATGTGTTTAGAACTGATCGTTGTCTTATTTGGGTAAACGTGCACCTTCTAAGCATAGGTATCGGGTTCGATTTCCGGCGAGAAAGGTTTTAACTGCAAGAAAAATGTGTTTCTGGCTCTGGTTGTGATCGTGTGTGATGTGAATGTTGTCGGCACCCACGACACAAGTCATCGAACTTAGGATACAGTGACATGATTCTATATGCATTTTAAGCAGTGTTCGGCTATAACTACTCTTTTATGCAGTCATAAGGAAATAAGACGTACAGTGCGACATAAATTTCTTGGCAGTTGGTGACAGTCGGAACTAACACCGCCATCTCGTAAAGTGTCACGTTTTGTTAAATCTGTCAGTCCGCCTATGGCTGTATACCAGGTGAGAATCTGAGGATTCTTGACGAAATTCCTTACCCAATAAGGTGAAATCATATTTACGGATTTTTAATCATAGGTAGTCGAAATTTCACATATTTGTTAACAGATTCATATAAACACCTCTTCATTTTACAAAATTATTTAATCGCATTCTTTCTTGTAAAATAAATATTTTATTTAATATGGGAATCTTACCATCGCCATAAAAATAAACTGAGAATTGTAAGACGACACACGACGGCCAAATAAACCTCGAATTATACCCATACAACGCCTATCTTTCCTACGCCACGGTACCAACGGGAATATTGATTCCCGTTCTAAGGTCTTGTTATACCCAGCTTACTGGTAGAGTAGGATGCGTTGTAGTTTTACTCGTTGTTTCCATGTTTTTTTTTTTTTTTTTATAATAAAAGTCTTAGTCACAAGTCACAGTCAAAGTCAAGTAGTCATAGTCAAGTCATGCCCTAGTAAAGAGGTAGAAACTTTACTAGAACTTCTATTGGAGTTTTGGAGCGAAGGCGAAAATCACGTTTTTCAATTTTGTATGACTTGCCTACACTTATGAACATTTACTAAGTATCAACGGTTAACAATCCACCATTATTACACATTAACACTCGAAGAATCACAGGTTTTGGAAAATTATACAAAATCAACATCGCCATTTTTTCACGTTCGCGGCAAAAAACTCGTTGTTTCCATGTTTGGATGATGTATGCCATTCCCAATTTTCCATTCCGTCAAAATTAGACGAAACTTGATTGCAATATGGTAAACTTCTTGTATACTTATATATGGAGATTTTATTAGCTGGCGACCCTTAAGTAACAACCTCTTTGTATGAGGAAACAACCTATTTTACTGATGCAACAACTACGCCCCCCTGCAAATGTAAAGCGCCACAAGATTCGCTTTGGGTATCAAGGTCCCTAAGTAATACATTGAGGTATAGAACCCTAAAACGCGATATTCAGTTGAATTGAGAACTTTTTCCTTTAAATTAAAACGGGAATTAGCGTGACTTACGCGTCGTCGATGTCTACTATTGATTGTTTCGGATTCTTCCGGAAGCCTTCTTCAGGGTGAGTGCGGAGTGCTGCGAGAGGTGGAAACCGGTAGCGAGCGCTTTGTACTCATCCTGAAGAAGGCTTCCGAATGAAGCCGAAACAATTGTCGATCTAGACATCGACAACGCGTAAGTCACGCTAATTCCCGTTTTAATTTTAATTGAATAGTTCAAAATGTGTGTGAGTTTTTATCAAACCTTTTCCTTGTTGGTTATCAGTTAAAAATCCAACTATCCGGTCACCTAACCAATTACTGGGTTTTTCGAACCTTAACAATCAGTTACGGTTCAACAAGCACAATACGCTACGAGTGTTACGTGACCTTTTTTTTTTTTTGATAAATCGTATTGGAAAAAAAATTGAATGGATTTTCCGTTTTAATTCTATAACGAAATATCTAAAGAAGAGCATTTACTCAGCTCGTCCACTTGTCAATGGTCGGCTCTCAAGGATAGCTGCCGGAACACATTTTTTTCAAATTCAAATCTTTATTGCATTCTCTATATATAGGTTGTAGAAATAAATGACAGTACATTAGAGACCCTGTTGGGCACAACAATTTAGAGCAAAGGAGGACGACATGCTTCATTAATCATAATATATCATTTTAATTCATAAATAAATAAGATGTCTTTTATTAACATAGTTATTGTAATTGTGTTCACTTACTTACTTAAATATAAACATAAACGTTTTTAAACTCAAAGCCCCATACTTACTTACTAGTTTCATGACTTTTGGGAACATTCACATCACACACAAAATCACACCCATAGACTCATATATTATCCAAGAAAACTTGCGTTGCCATTGGGAATCGAACCCATATTCGATTTTATATTAGAAGACAAATGTGCAACCAACATCCAACGTAAGCGATGAAACCTAGTCCTAAAATCGATAATTGGCTTAGTTCGGTAGGGGTTCGCCTTCTAAACAGGGTCATCGGGTTCGATCCCCGGCGGAAACAAGTTTTCTCCCAAGGAAAATTTGTATTTCAATTTTTTTTCTGGTAGTGTTTGTGTGTGTGATGTGTATGCTTCCGGTACCCACGAACCAGTTACCTCCAGTTCACTCAAAGCGTTTCGCTCCTACGTTTATCATCCGTACTGCGAAGGAGTGGAACACATTGCCCTAGTCTTTGTTCCCCGAACGGTATAATTTGGGAGTCTTCAAGTCAAGAGTGAATAGGTACCTTCTAGGCAAGCATGCTACATCTTCGGCCGAATCATCACTTTCCATCCGGTGAGATTGTGATCAAATGCTTGCCTATCAGGCATAAAAAAGTTATCGAACTTTGTGTAGGGCTGTGATTTTAAAAGCCTTTATGTTATATTATGTTTAACTTTATCTTACACTTGAAGACCATCATAATCATAATCATCATCATCTCAGCTACAAGAAGTCGATCAATGCATTTCATTCAACGGGCGATCCCTTACCCGCCACAAGGAATCAGGCTACCCTTATCAAAGTATGTTTATGAAAAATCATGTATAACATAAACATAAACAATAGTGAGTACTCGACAAACAATCCAGACTGCATAACGGCAGTCGTTAACTCTCAGTCATACTTAACCGTGCGTTCATGACCTAATATTGTTGGCAGTCGCTCAAACATTCTACAAAATATAAACAGCATTCAGTATATCTATTAAAAGTTGACTATAGCTACATTATCACACTAAGGGACATGATATACAAAGCGCCCGAGGCGCGCGCCCCGGCGTTGTGAAGGTAAAATGTATGGCGCGTAAGGGACTTTTGGGGGCTGAGTCACCCACGTCCGTAGGAGGATACCCCTTAAGTCTGACTCCCTACACGTCCCCGGGTGGTGCTAATCAGGTGACATTTGAGAGGTGGTAGAGCATTTTGTGAGTTGCTCGCCTGGCTTGCTACCAAAGTAGCTTACCACCATCAAGTTGAAAGTCTGCCGCCAAGCCAAATACGGTGTTACGGCAGTTATCCTTGAGAGCCTGCGTATTCCAGGTCTAGCGTGTTTACCAGCTTCGATCAGATCGTCACTTACCATCAGGTGAGATAGTGGTCAAATACTAGCCTGTCACAAATAAAAAAAAAAAAAAGGGACCTTGATATACAAAGCGCCCTGCGACTCCTCCCCCTGCGCTGTCGTTTTGTATACTGCTGTCATAATGAAAAAAGCAGTAACTGCATTTTTATCAACATTGGGTTATATAGGTATATTATCGGAATCAGGAAAAATAGACGCATCTACTATTATGTTTTACGCACCCCGGGCGCTTTGTATATCATGTCCCTAATATTACTCCCTTATATTAACTAGCAGTAACAGAGCCTAGGTCAAACATTTGCTCACACTCTCACATATACACAGACTTTCGGACTTATAATATTTGTATTAATTTATAATAAATTTATAAAATTATGCAAAATTGTGTTTTAATATGCAACTAGCCGTGCCCCGCGACTTTGCCCGCGTTAAGTTAAAAAAAGCCCATTCGTGTTAATCTTGAGTATATGTTATTAACATTGAACATTTCAGCCAAATCAGTTTAGCTGTTACAGCATAAAGATAAAACAAAGATACTTACACCCTAACATATTTATACACAAACTTTCGGATTTATAATAATATTTTGATCATAATACAGTTAAAACGCGTTAGAGTAGTTATTTCTAATTTACTGTAATGACTTATTAATGAAATCACCTTTCATCATGCTACTCAGATACAATTTACATCACTTTAACTTAATAAATAAAAATATTTCCCTGTGAACTTTCATTCCCCATTGAACCTCCTTAATGCATCCCTGACAAAAAATATTTATAATATAATTTATCTTTTTTAAATGATGTACTCGGATACCAATTTCCATCGGTATAACTTCATAAATAAAGAACTTTCGTCATGAACTTTCAACCTTAATTCACCCCTGGCATAAGATATTGATAAACATTTTTTTTTATATAAAATGAACTACTTAAATACCAATTGTCATCGTTATAAGATTGAAAACAAATAACTTTCATACAAACGTTCTCACCCCATTCAACCCACTTCGGGGTAGACTTTCCAAAAAATCCTTTCTTAGTACACCCCTACGTACTAAGACAAATGTACCCTCCAAATTTCAAGTCTCTACGACCAGCGGTTTAGGCTGTGCGTTGTCTCTAAGTCAGTCAGTCAGTCAGTGAATTTGTATGTCAGGACAAAAATTCTTAATAGATAGGTTTACCTGGTTCTATACCTGAATACATTATACTTAAATAATTAAACGCAAGCAAAGCTTAAAAAACCGACTTCACCGCTTTATCTTCGGAACCTTGATCAGATTTAATGTATTGCACACGCATTATTGACAATAAATCAAAAACTATTAATCAGATCTTGACCAAATTTAAATGGGACCATATGGAAAGTACCATCTTTCAAATAAAAAAAATATTATCATCAAAATCGGCGCACAAAGAAAGAAGTTATGAGGTAACTTTTAAAATCGGTTAAAAACGAGAACATCATCAATGTTGCCCACAGAATACGCATTATTGAGGATAATTCAAAAACTACTAGTCAGATCTTGATCAAATTTAAATAGTAACATCTATCAAACAAAAAAAAAATTCAAGATCGGTTCACGTGGAACGATGTTATAAAGAAACACGCATAAAAAAAACAGTCGACTCGAGTACCCGTCCTTTTTTGTGAAGTCATTAAAAAGAGATAGAAGATAATCATATCGCCACACATCAATGTGTTGGAATAAATAGAGTTATTTTCTATGTTTGATAAGCATTTAACCGTTATCTCACCTGATGGAAAGCGATGACCTAAAGATATAGCATGCCTGCCTAGAAGATAACTGTTCACTCTTGTCTTGAAGACTGCCAGATTATACCGCTCAGGAAACAAAGACGCGGGCAATGAGTTCCACTCCCTCGCAGAACGGATGATAAACGTAGAAACGTAACGCTTCGAGCGAGCTGGAGGTATGCCAACTATGAATGGATGACGTTTGTCTGTTTGTCTTGTTGTTAGAAGTTAAAACGGACTTGGGGGAATTAACTCGTAAGATTCCTGCGCACACTCTCCGAAATGCAAACGATAGAAAACCGATAGGCTCTTTAACTTACGTCGATGACCGAGACTCAACAGTTTTGTCTCAACCAGTTTATTAACACCAATAAGTCTTTTTTTAAGTAGTTATCTTAACACCGCATGACCACTAGTCCTCACGGAAAGCAAGTAAGCATTGAGAAAATTTCACTCATACAAATACACCTTCTTTTCATCCCTGTGATTAAAATTTTAGTTCATTTTCTTAAACTCCCTCGCTTTTCAATTTACTCAGTAGGATCAAGAATTATCCCACGTTAAATGCGTTGACCTTTACTGCTAAAATAACAGTAAGATAGTCCACGCTCAAAAGGTTAATGTATTAAAACACGAATTATAAAAACACCCCCGTATCTCCGGCAATTTGTATTTTTTTAAGTGATATTGGAAACCTATTCGTTCGTCGAATATTTATTTAATAATTCTTTGATAATTCGAACTTATTTGCTGGTATGCTTTAGACGATAAATGCCCCTGATAGACAGACGGGCGGACAAAGTGCTGAACGACCTAAATCAACTTAGAGATCTCGCTTCGCTCGATCTATAATGTTTTAGACCTTTTATACCCTCCATTTAGCCAGTTGAATTCACGATTGAATGAGTTTCTTTCGATAGATTATTTAGTTGGAAATAACACATATTTAGTTTATTTTGGGAGTTATCGTGGAGTTGGCTTAAGCCTTATGCCGGACATAAATACTAACAGTTACTTATCATAATTTATTATCCATTGTTTTGATGTTTTAGTTTCTTACTTTTCGAGAATTTTACTAAACGTCCTACAGTTTTACTTATAAAAATGTTGCTAAGCAACGCTAAGTCACCTCTTAGTTAAGCAGTTCTTAAGCCCATTATCAATTTTTCACTCATAAACATTAGCTAGCGCTAGAAACCAACAGAGAATCGAAAATAATCGAAATTTACACGATCGCCACAGATTATAACCAAAATAGGCGACTAAAAATGAAATTATACGAAATTATACATTCAACGGTTGTCGAAGCACAACAATATGATTTGATTATAAAAAGGTTTTTTTGCTTTTTTTTTTGACGTGATTGAAATAATGGCTTTGTTGAATTTGTAAAATTTCCAAAACCTGTGATTCTTCGAGTGTTAATGTGTAATAATGGTGGATTATTAACCGTTGATACTAAGTGAACGGGCATAAGTGTAGGCAAATCATACAAAGTTGAAAAACGTGATTTTCGCCTTCGCTCCAAAATTCCAATAGAAGTTCTAGTAAAGTTTCCACCACTTTACTAGGGCATGACTTTACTATGACTGGACCTTGACTCTTTTACTTGACTTTGACTGTGACTTGTGACTAGGACTATATGAAATACACTTGAAATATTATATTATCACTTGACACTGGCTAAATGCACAAGATTGCGAAGCCATAACTAAGAAGAAGAAGAAGAATCATTTCACTTCATTTTGTTTTTGCAACAGTAAATAGGTTATATAACTATAGATAGGTAGACATAAATACTTGCGGGTAAAAAACGGAAACCAAAAAGACCGTGGGTAGAAAACGGACTTTTTTTTTTTTGCGTGTGGGTTGAAATTTTGGGTTGAAAACGGAATACCCCAACAATTTGGCGCCTCACGTAAAAAGTTTTGACACATTTATAATTGAAAGATATTATTATAAGTCCCGCCATCTTGCCTCTTAGCAAGGTTTAAACTAGGCAATGGCAGTGTTTAATTTTGACAACTATAAGCATTACTTAACGATATTTTAGCGCTAGATCGCGTTTATGAGTAAAATTTTAGTTAAACTACTGTAGCTAAGCAATTGATAAAAAAATGAGAAGAGTTTATAACTAAGACTGCTAGGTAATATCTAGGTCTAAGTAAGGTAATGAACAAACAAGGTAATATAAAGTTCTAAAAAAATATCACCAGAAATATTGTCATTTTATCTCTTTTTGGTACTTATGACATTTACTTATTGCTGTCCATAAAAAAATTGAAAAAAATACATAAACATTAATCTAACATTGGAACGTTGCTTTTTTTTATTAAACAATGTTATTGGAAAAAAAACCTCAAAGTGTGCGCGGTCCGCGTGATTACGTAATCGCGTTTTTTTAGATTAAAAACTTAGCAAATCTGTGAATACAGGCCCATTAAATAAAGAAAAGTTCTGTTATTGACTACAGCTGAGCAAGACAACTCACTTCTACCAATGATTAAGAGCAGGTTATCTATAAAAATATGATATTTTGCAATGATATCATATTTATACGACATGATATTTTGCAGAGTCCGCCTGGGGCAGGCAGGTGGAATGTATGGCAGTGACCAGGCAGTGGCCGTCACCGTCAGATGCTAAATATCTTTAAGTACTATAATTTCACAGGAAACATTGCCCTCCAATCCTGAAAACAGCAATGTGTGCACACCACTGCTTGGCGGTTGAATGCCTGGCAATGGTGTTGTACTGCTCCAGGTGGACTCTACAAAAGAGTCCACTACTCCTGCTAAACACGCCCATATATGCCGCAGCATACGTTGTATAATTAATATTAACCTGTGATGATAATAGTACTCGGATAAAAACGCAGCCTGTTCTTAACGTCAACAGTGGGTGTCAGATGCCAGCTGCTGTCAGTATCAGAACTTTATTTATTTTATTGGATTATATTTTCATGAAGCTTCATTACATAATCTTGATGAGTCGCTAGCTAATCCAAATCTGAAACCCAGCAAGATTAGCTCTACTAAGCCGTAACGAACTAGCTCGAGCGGGACTAACGGCGTTATTTAACGGAGATTGAGGAAATGGCTCTCTAACGAACTAGATTGCCTGCAAAGTTACGCTGTTTTCAATTACTCGGATTTACCTTCGGAAACAGCTTTCAGGGTTCTAATGATAGAAGATGAGAGTAGAGCTTTTTTTTAGTTTCACACTCGCAGCCTAACTTTGATGACTTGTTTCGTGGGTGCCGGAAACATTCAAAACGCACACAATAATAACCAGAAGCAGAAACACAAATTGCCCTTGGGGAGAAAACTTGTGTTTCCGCTGGGAATTTAACGCCAAACTAAGCCAACGGGTAGTTCAATATTACTAAATGAAATTAGATCTGGAACCGAATACCCGACTTCGGCTAAAAAAGGGAAGGTTTTGATTTTAACGTCGTAAAGTATGTATGTTCGTTTATTCTTTAATATCGTTCAAACATAAACCGATTGTAACGAACTAGCCGTGCCCTGCGGCTTCGCCCGCTAGTATCAAATTCAAAAATAGCCTATGTGTTAATTTTAGGTATAAGCTATGTACATTCTAAATTTCATCCGAATCCGTTCAGCCGTTAAAGCGTGAAGAGGGAACATATTTACACTCCTACACACATACTACACAAGCGCTTTCTAGCGAATAGTATACTAATAAAAATTTCCTAAAACTGAATCGACAAAAAAAATCTATACGATTATCAAACTAGGTCACAAAAATTCACGAAAATCGGTTGAGAAATGCGACCTATAGAGGAGAACAACCGGAAATCCACCGGACATACGAAAGAAATTTTGCCCAAGCTGACACGGAACCCTTCGCTCGCTCGGTCAGAAATATTAGTATCGGTTCCCATCGAGCTTAGAATTTAAACACTTCAGTAGAAAACTAAACCAATAAAAGAAGTCAGTAACTTATAAGCAATTTAATATCAAACATTGAAAGGGGTTGTTCAAACAGTTAGATTGAATTTGAAGTTATTGCAGGTTCATAGTAAGTTGATTTAAGTGCACTTAGAGAGAAAATGTATTTGTTCTGCTCTATAAAAGAGGTAGGAGGTGAAATCACCCACGTCCGTAGGAGGATACCCCTTAAGTCTGACTCCCTACAAGTGGTCCCCGGGTGGTGCTAATCAGGTGACATTTGAGAGGTGGTAGAGCATTTTGTGAGTTGCTCGCCTGGCTTGCTACCAAACTAGCTTACCACCAAGTTGAGAGTCTGCCGCCAAGCCAAATACGGTGTTCCGGCAGTTATCCTTGAGAGCCTGCGTATTCCAGGTCTAGTGTGTTTACCAGCTTCGATCACATCGTCACTTACCATCAGGTGAGATAGTGGTCACACACTAGCCTGTCACAAATAAAAAAAAATAAAAAAATGTCAAGGAAATAGAAATGTTTTGTATTGTTTAAAGAAGTTAATATACCCGTAACATACTAGTAAAAAATATGTATACATCGGAAGACTACACTACAAGCGAAGATTATAGATAACTCAAGTGCTCAAGCCCACCACTAGTAGGTAGATTTGTCTATACTGGCGGCATTGCTTCTCTAAATCGCAATGCTTAAACGTTAAACTAAATAAGTACTAAGAGCCTATTTTTTATGTTCGAAAGAAATTGGCCACTATCTCACATAATGGAAAGCGATGATGCGGCCGAAGATGTAGCATGCTTGCTTGAAAGATACCTAGGAATCTACCGTTCTGAATTGATCTATAATTAATGTAGAGCCGTATTGCGTGACTAGTCAGCTATACAAACATTGTTTCCAGACGTCACTTGCGATTATCGAACGGTTGGGATAACGCAATGAATATTCATACACATCCACTCGGTGTCTTTACACTCTGTTGCGTGATTTCGTAAGCGAGGTGTTAAGAGCAGGCAGCGCTTCAATTCGAGCTCGATTGTCATCACACGCTATTATAGAGTGTATGCCTTTATAGAGGCGCTAAACGCGCAGTTAGCGGTTACGCAGGGACGCGCGTGCCATAGTTTTTTTTAAGGTTTTTTGTGTAAAATTCTCGAAAAGTATAATACAAACACTTTCACACTCATAGCTCCACACTAAGTTATATGACTTGTGTCGTAGATGCCAGAAACATTCAAATGACACACAATCACAACTAGATACTAAAAGCCATTTTCCTTTGAGACAATACTTTTGTTCCCGCCGGTAATCGAACCCGATGTTTCTGCTTAGAAGGCTTACTAAGTCAACGAGCAGTTCAATCACACTAATATTATAAAAGCAAAAGTTTGTGTGTAAGTGTCCAAATGTGAAAGTATGTTTGTTTTCTCTTCACCGTAACGGCTGAACAGATGTGAATGAAATTTGAAATGGGCATAGCTTAAACACTGGATTAACACATAGGCTACTTAAATTACGCGGGCAAAGCCACGGGGAATGGCTAGTACAACCCAATAATGATTAGTAAATGGCTAATGAAAATAAAATGGTTGCAAGCCTATCGGTATTCTATTGCTTACATTTTAAAGAACGTGCTCAGGATTTACATGATATAATTCCTTCATCCCCTTTTTACCATTAAACAACAAGAAAAACTGTCAAACCTCATATATGGTAAACATACCTCCAGTTCGCTCGAAGCGTTTCGCTTACGTTTATCATCACACAGCAAAGGAACTAATTGCTTGCGTCTTTGTACCCCGAACGGTACAATCTGGGTGTCTTCTACAGAGTGAATAGCAACCTTCTAGGCAAACATGTCTTTTTTTTTTTTTTTTTTTTTTTATTTGTGACAGGCTAGTGTTTGACCACTATCTCACCTGATGGTAAGTGACGATGTGATCGAAGCTGGTAAACACACTAGACCTGGAATACGCAGGCTCTCAAGGATAACTGCCGGAACACCGTATTTGGCTTGGCGGCAGACTTTCAACTTGATGGTGGTAAGCTACTTTGGTAGCAAGCCAGGCGAGCAACTCACAAAATGCTCTACCACCTCTGTCTTATCTTCGGCTGCATCTTCAGTTTCCATCAGGTGAGATAGTGGTCAAATGCTATCCAGCATAAAAAATAATGAAGAAAATGTGACTTCTGTGGCTCAATTATAAAACCAGAATTTAATTTGACATCCACCTAATATTAATTCATAAATACATCCATCACAATTTCACACCGCTGCAACCACACAAAGGTCTTCAAAATGTTGTGACAGTTACAAATCATCTGAATGATTAACAACACCAGGAATAGCCTGGATGCTCTCCATCATTCCAAGCTTACGAGGTGGAGAGACGCGGAATTCCTTGACGGTAAATAGCTCGAATTCTGGCAGATGGTAGATTTTACCCGACTAGGTAACAGATGCGTCTAAATTAAAAGTAAGATTTAGTAGGCAGCGTTTGAATATTTTAAAATAAAAAAATAATAGTAAAAAGTAACAAAATTTTGTCAATAATGCAGTTACTGCTTTTTTTATGACTTTTTATTATGACGGGAGTATACCAAACGGCAGCGCGGGGGGAGGAATCGTCTCGTTAATCACACCTACATTTCGGCTCGATTCCCGGTGGAAACACAAGTTTTCTCCCTAAAGCGAATTTGTGTTTCTGGCACTAGGTGTATGTGTAATGTGAATGTTTCCGTCACCCACGATACGAGTCTTTGCATTTAGTACAGGGCTGTGAGTGTGAAAGCGTTTATGTTTATACGATGGATATATTTCGATAAAACCAGATTTTAACCGAATCTAAACCGGGCCATATATTTAAATATTTTTTCCGTGTAAATGAAAGATATTAAAATTTTTTTTTGGCGTGTGTTATTTTTTTGGCATATTATATTGAAATTCAATTGATGATACAGTAATTTTCAATCTCCCAAATCATAGAATGAGAATCCATCCGAGAAGCCAACTTTTTTTCGACTACACTTTATAACTTTTTGCCTCATAAACATAAACGCTTTCACACCCACAGCCCCACACTAAATTCGATGATTTATGTCGTAAGTGCCGGAAACATCACTATAATCACAACCAGAACTAGAAACAAATCTTTGAGGAGAAAACTTATGTTCTCGCCGAGAATCGAACCCGATAACTCTGCTTAGAAGGCGAACGCTCAGGCATATAGCCAACCGTCAGTTTATCATGCCTTACCATGAATTTAACAGTTTTCCACGAAATTGTAAATTTTTCAAGTAACACTCGCGGCCTTCGTCGGCTTAAGAGGTCAAGGCTGTTTTTTCATTAGATTATTTTTAACTAGCCGTGCCCCGCGGCTTCGCCCGCTACAAGTAGCCTATATGTTAATCATAGGTATAAGTTATGTACATTCCAAATTTCATCCAAATCTGTTCAGCCGTTAAAGCGTGAAACGGGAACCAATATATTTATTTATTTTATAGTTTAGCACAAAACAGTGTACAAGGAATAGCTTAATGCTATGAAGCATTATAGCTACCAGCTTTCCTGGGCGTGTAAGAAAAGTGTTTGTGCGTGCAGCTAAAAGATAAGCGTACATAAAAAAAATAGATTTTAGAATAAATAAACTAAGTCAAATAATTTGAAAAATAAATAAAGAATAAAGAAAGAAACATACTTACACACAAACTTTCGGATTTATAATATTAGTACGATATAACTTCAATAAGCAAAATAATGTCATAGTTGTAAACATTCACTTCACATACACAATTACAACTACAACTGGAAACACAAACTTGTGTTTCCGCCGGGAAACGAACCCGATGCCCCTGCGTGGAAGGCGAATGCCCGTCCAACTAAGCCAACGGGCAGTTCATTCAGAGCGGAACGTATGTAAAACGAACTTGTCTTGTAGTAGTTGTGGTCCAGATGGACAGACAAACATAATCTGTAATGTTTGTCTTGAATAGAAGTAAGATGAGAAGAAGACGGCTTAAGTTTAAGGTCCTTGTTTAAGCTACATGACTAACAAGTAATTATACAAAAAAAAGACGTGTGGCACTCGGGGACTGCCGCGGTAAAGCTATTGCATAGCATTTTTTATCAACTTATGCAATTATAATTATTTATTTATTTTATTTATGCAGTATTTTTTTTTCCTGCCACCTAGAGGCGAGTTGCTGAACTAAAGAGACAAGCGTGATATTTCAAAAAAGTCATTAAAAGTTCTGCTATTCATCGATAGATGGCAAAACTAAAAAGTATCAACGCTGTGCCGGTCGGAGTGGGGGGTGTTAGGTTATTTTCGTTACGGAATTTCTGGATTCGGTCTCCACGCTCAAGGCCCGCGATAGAAGCTATGCAATAGCTTAAAAATTAAAAAATCCAACTGCAAAAAATGTGTACAATACATACGATACATTTATTTTAACATTAAAATTAACATTAAAAATACATATATTTTTGAAATTGTCATTTCACTAGCTTTTATTTGACACCCATATTGCTATGGTAAGAAAAGAAACCTCCTCTCCCCCTTTCTTTATTTGCGGGCGCCATTTTCAAAATTTATATAGCCTACCACAATTTTGAAAAATTAAACGACACCTCATATGTCGCAAACCGTCCAGCCGTTTGGGCTGTAGGGCGTGCCAAAGAAATGGACACAAATACATACGGTCGAAAAACATTACCCTCCTTCTGACGCAGTCGGGTAAAAAGGCGAAAAATATTAGTAATCAATAGGTTTCTTGCTGCTACGTTTCCTGTTTGCTGCTTCTATGTATTTCGCGGAAGAGGTGGCGAGGCTAGCTAGGGTGCAAGGGTGGTGAGAGGGTGGTAAGAGCGAGGGCAGGACATTATCGACTGTAACTGCAGTGCACTTTCCATAGATACACCTAGATATATAAACAGGAAACTAATTAATCATTTGACAGTAAATAAAACGCGAACGCTTTCACATTCACAGCCCCGCACTAAGTTTGAAGACATGTATTTCAGGTTCTAAGATACAATTACAATCACACCCAGGAACATACGACA
Source organism: Lomographa bimaculata (assembly GCA_948107665.1). Classification (NCBI taxonomy): domain Eukaryota; kingdom Metazoa; phylum Arthropoda; class Insecta; order Lepidoptera; family Geometridae; genus Lomographa; species Lomographa bimaculata. Next base: position 4,678,352 of record OX403604.1, on the reverse strand, counting down.
TCGATTTATGGTAGATATTCCAACAGTATGCACGAAGCGTTTAGCTTCCACATTCATCATGCGTACCGCTAACGAGTGGAATTCCTTGCCTTTACCTATTCCCGATAGGTATAATCTGAAAGTCTTCAAGTCACGAGTGAATAGGTATCTTCTAAGCAAACGTGCTCCATCGTCGATCGCATCTTCACTTTCCATCAAGTGGTCAAACGATTGCCAAAATAAAAAAACACGTTGGGAAGAAAATGTATGCTGGAATCGAACCCGACACCCGCAGCGTAGAACGTGTTAAATGTAAAAGTACAAATTTGAATAGTTGTCGTGGTTTTTGCGAACAGTTCACCACGATCGAAACACTAATCACACTAATATTATAAACACGAAAGTTTTTATTGGTTGATGACAGAAAATTACTCTTTGAATTAGTTTTTTATCGAATGTCGCCAAAATACTTTTCACCGAATGACGTCAGAGTACTTTACATTGACGTAGACCAGTTTTCCTCGTATGTAAAATCCCCTAAGCTATATCGTGGAGTTTTATTTTCTATTTATAGATATTTAATAAAATAAATCTTTTTTTACTATAAATCACATAATAATTATACTAACTTTGACTTTTTTTTATTGCACCCCGCGGTTTCACCCGCCTAAGTTCCGGACCCGCGGGAATTCCGGGATAAAAAGAAGCCTATATTCTTTCCCAAGCTCTGGACTATCTGTGTACCAAATTTCATTCAAATCGGTTCAGTAGTTTTGGCGTGAAAGCGCAACAGACAGACAGACAGAGTTACTTTCGCATTTATAATATTAGTAAGGATAGGCAAGCTTTTGACTACCATCTTACCTGATACTAAGCGACGATTTGGTCGAAGATGGAGCAAGCTTGCCTAGAAAATATTACTCGTGACTTGACACATAGTTTAGCAAGCTTGCCTTATATCTCTCGTGACTTGACCACAGATCGGGTTTATAGTATTTGCTTTTGACTTACTATGTACTAACCATTCAGTTTTGTTTGCTTTAATCAAGAAAAAAACATGTCCTCATAAAAAGTCTAGACTATCAACAAACCAAATCTCATCTTAATGCGACCAGCCAATACAGAGATACGTCCTCTTAAACATATGCACGCACGCTTAAATTTTCGAAAGTCTGATACTGTTCCCCTAAGAAAATACAAGAAATTAAGAACAGAAATACTCGAATAATCCCCAAATGTCACTTCATAATTAACTTCACTACCCTTCACTGACATTTCGCTAATTCACTGCCTCTTTAATCCTTTCCTTACTAATATTATAAATGCGAAAATAACTCTGTCTGTCTGTCTGTTACGCTTTCACGCTAAAACTACTGAACCGATTTAAACGAAATTTGGTACACAAATAGTCTAGAGCTTGAGAAAGGACATCGGCTACTTTTTAACCCCGAATTCTGGCTGGTCCGGGACTTACGCGGGCAAAGCCGCGGGGCGCAGCTAGTATTATATAATTTTATACTATTTTATACCTTAATTAATGAATCGGAATCCACTTAAATGAGCGGAACAGGCATTCTTCGTACAAAAGGGACATCCTGACAATTACCAAGTTACAACTCCACATTTAAACAGGAAAATAGACTTTAATGTGAGGTGGGAAGGAGGGATAATGTGCAGGGAATTTTGTAAGCTCCTGTTGCCTGGTTGGTTCACCGTCAGTGCCGCTCGCGGCGCCACTGTAGTCGGGTGGGCGTCGCGACGCTCTCGCAAGTAACCCCGCGCGTTTTCATCGCAATCCTGAAAAATCTACAAAATAATCGAATAAACACAATACGAACTACAGTGAATCGAAATATTGATCGTGAGTGACAGTGCATCGATTTTAAATTGGTAGTGCATCACCTGTTATCGTTTACAAATACGATACAAAAATAGGGTTTATATGTATATTTTACGGCGTGGCGGTCCCACCGAATTACTCCGAGTCCTATTTTGCTATGCGTGTTACTAAAATGCGTAATTTCTGCGTGTTTTGCGTTTCGCTCACCTATAGTGGTTTAGCACGAGTGTATTTCAGAAATCGATGCGTCCTGCGTAGTTCTATGTAAACAGAACGTTTGGTGGAAATGATGTATGTTAATTCGTTATATTTTCTCTGAGTTCTCGTGCTCAGAGCATTTTCATTGGAATTTCGTTCGTGATTTGCGGATCGCAGATGTTTTGTATGATAATATAAATTAGTGATATATAATAAGAATCGGAATTCGTTAATGTTTTTTAATTATATCTATGTTTGTTTTGTTTATGTTCTCCTTTGGATGTTCAATGCGACTACACTCTACTAGAAGAATATAAAAATCAACCTGATACTCTTAAAGATTTGATTGTATTAGGACCTTTAATGACATAGGTAAGTCAACAAGTGCATGTTTTTTTTCTGGAATTTTTCGGAAGAGAAAACTGCAATATTTTTGCAAAAAATATATTTGGAACAACCGACCCGCCCGGCTTTGCACGAGTGCAATTTCCTGTAGATTTTCCGAAAAAATAAACATAAAAACATTGTACTGACTATTACGAACCTAACAAAAAAATCAGTCAAATTGATTAAGAAGTTCTCAAGCGACGCATTTTCACGTATGCGGTAGATAATGTTCATTTATATAGATATACTAGCGACCCGCCCTGGCTTCGCTCGGATGCACTTTCCTATGGATATTCTCAAAAAAAATCTTTCATACAAACATTGTCCTGATAATTACGAACACAACAAAATCAGCCAAATCTGTCGACCGTTCTCAATCTTCCCTATTTGAAACAATTTAATTGTATTTATATAGATACTACCGGCTCTGGAATCTCACGAATGCAAATTCTGAAATAATTATTCAATAAAATAAATAATCAATCAATTATGATTATAACAAAAATAATCACCCAATTGCGTCGACCCGTTTTGAAGTCCCTAATACAATGCGGCGATTGATTTTATATTTATAAGTTCGTCATGGATTAAAAAAATTACGCAATGTTTACCATGGCTTGCAATCCTACTAATATTATAAATCCGAAAGTGTGTGTGTAATTGTGTAAGTATGTTTGTTCCCTCTTCACGCTTTAACGGCTGAACGGATTTGGATGAAATTTGGAATGTACATAGATTATACCTAGGATTAACTCATAGGTTACTTTTTAACGCGGCTTGGCCCGCGTTTACCTAGTTAAAAAGTAGCCTATGTGTTATTCCTAGGTAGAAGCTATTTACATTCCAAATCTGTCCAGCCGTTACAGCGTGAAGAGAAAACAAAAATAGATAGATAAACAGATAAACACTTTATTGAACACCTTAACAAATACATGACAAGGAATAATAATCTAAAAAAAAAAAGTGTAACAACATGCGGTCTTATCGCTAAGAGCGATCTCTTCCAGACAACCTTTGGATGAAGAGGAGTAAGCAATGAAATTGGACGTCGGTGTTTTGTATAAATATAATAGGTAATATAGAAAATACAATAAACATACATAAACAATAATATACCTATATATATTTACTTCCACACTAACACATAATTTTCAGATTTATAATAATAGTGTGATGGTATGATGTGATTCTGTGACCATGGCTTTGGTAAATCGCTTTTCCAAATTAGTTGTCTATTATAGGAATCATTTGTTGTTTGACTTTGAAAATAAATTGTTTGTCATCAGAGGGATACCACAAAGGTTTGGTAACACACATACATAATTACGTCATCTTATCTAACTAATTGACCTTCGATAATCATTTGTTTTATCCCGACTGTCATTTGTTTACCACGAATGTCATTGGATTTTCCCAGGTTTTTTTTTTCGTGTCAAGTATTAATATATTTCAAGTGTATTTCATATTAAAAGTCCTAGTCACAAGTCAAAATCAAGTAAAACTGTCAAGGTCCAGTCATAGTCAAATCATGCCCTAGTAAAGTGGTAGAAACTGTACTAGAACTTCTATTGGAGTTTTGGAGCGAAGGTAAAAATCACGTTTTTCAACTTTGTATGACTTGCCTACACTTAAGCACGTTCACTAAGTATTAACCTTCCGTGCACCACGTGGGGTTTAATAAACCCCAGCGAAACAAAAATCGTCGTATCTTTTTAAACGGCTGCGCGAATTCCACGAAACATCGAGTAGCTGGAGCTGCAACGTTGCCGGGTCGCATAGTAACAGTGATTCAGTAGTAGCGTCGCAGGCACAGCGGACGGTCGCTCGCAAATTGTGACAGGGTGTCAGAAACCCCACGTAGTTCGGCACGTCGTCTAAAAGGTAAGCAGTTTGACATGCAAAATAAACCTATTTCTACATAAATATTTATTTATTTTGTTTTTTTAATTATTTTAATCGTTTGTGTATTTGTTTGCAGGTCTCTTAATGGCTCGACGTTTAGATCAACATGACATATTATCACTTTTGGATGATAGTGATGGCGACACAAATAAGCTACATTTACCCGGAAGTGTACTTGGTGAACCAAGTGTGGAACCACCAAAGAAGATGCCAAGACGTGTAACAAGATGTTCGGAATGCGATAGAAGAAAAGATCGAAAGACCAAGTACGGTTGCGAGCGATGCGAAGTACCTATATGCTTAGAAGCACGCATATTTTTTTTGTAAAAATTGTGCAGATTGGAACCAACTGGGATTTCATGAAGACTAATTATGTTTAGTTATTTTTATTTTATTATTGTTTCTTATATTATTAGGCCCTGAAATAAAGGGCAATGAAAAGTTTTTAGTTAAGTTTTTTTTTTATAAGGCTAAACCAAAGAAAATGGTCTCTTTTAGTAATTAAAAAAGTACTATTTTTGTTACAATGCCTATAGATATTAAAAATGTTTATTTTACTCAACAAATTTATTTTATTTCTATCTCCTTATAGTCCATAAACAATATAAATATGTATAAAATAATTTTTTAAAAGATATTCTCTATATATAGATATAATGATGTTGGGGTTTAGGAAACCCCACATAGTGCAGGACGCAACTTTTAACCACGTGGTTTGCGGAAGGTTAACAGTAAATAATACACCATTTATACACATTTACACTCGAAGTATCGCAGGTTTTGAAAAATTATACAAAATCAACAAAGCCTTTTTTTCACTTTTGCGGCAAAACCCCCGATTTTCCCCGATTTTAATTTGCTTTCATTTGTTTTATGACGGGTACATCGGTTGTGGGAGGTTTCATACGAATAAATAGTAGGTTTCGTGCGAAAAAATAATTGGTTGTGTTAGAGCAAAAACTCGATCTTTGAATGATAGTGGCTACGAAGTAGTACAGTTTTCATAAATGGCAGTAGGGATAAATAGTTTTTAACCCCCGACGGGGTAAGTTTGACGTATCTGTGTTAGTCTGTATGTGGCATCGTAGGTCCCGAACGGATTTTGATTTGGTTTTCTTTTGTTTGAAAAGTGAATTGGTCGGGAGTGTTCTTAGCTATGTTTGATGAAAATCGGTAAAGCCGTGTTCCAGATAGAGGGTATTTTCGAAATTTTAATTTTGACACTTGTGTATGGTGCCGTTTCTTCTGAGGTACTCATGGGTGGTATTTACTTCGTAACAGTAATATTCGGTTTTTAATAGAAAAAAAAACAAACGCATTTACACTCACAGCCTCACGTTAAGTTCAAATACTTGTATCATGGGTGACAGAAAAATTTACATCACATCCAGAACGAGAAGCAGATCTCCCTTGGGAAGGAGAATTGTGGTCCTAGCAGGAATCGAACCCAAGATTCAAGGCGCAGAGGGCAGTCTAGCCCACTGCTCCACTAGGTCCTCACAAACTTTCGCCTTATTAATATTAATTTTAGACACCTTTACATATACATACTGACTCTAAATAAATGTATGAGTCTCCAAACATTCATAAAATTCGAATGTATGTTTTTTTTTCTATGAAAGTAGCATGTTTAGCGCATTGCTCCGCTTGTCTTCATAAACATTTTAGCCCCATTTAAAAATACTTCAGAACCTTGTCAAATACTAAACCATTAGTAAATTTATGTATTGCATTGCAAATACAATTGTCTCAATAACAGATGGATAGAAACTGAAGAATTATATTTAGAAGACCTTGTCTTTGAGAACAGAAATTGCGTTTCTCTTCAACCGACAGACCAAAGGAGGCGTTTATCAATTCGACTTAATTTGAAATTACAGGGTTTAAAGAGATTTAATGTCTAATATCTCAGGGTGACGAGCGCAGTTCTTTGCCGCGCAAAATTAATGAATAAAATAATAAAATAAATATTACCATAAAAAAATAATGAATAAAAAAATATTGGTATCCTAGAACGAATCCTTAAAATATCAACACAGCAGACAAAAGAAACATTCTACTTCCTACTTATATTCCTATTATATATATATATATATATATATCCTACTTCTATATCTATATATCTATCTATATCTATATCTTTATCTATGTCTATATCTATCTATCTATCTTATCTTATATAATAATATTACAAACGCGGAAGTTTGTTAGGATGTATGGATGTATCGATGTCTGGATGTATGTTTGTTACTCTTTAACGCAAAAACTACTGAATGGATTTTGATGAAACTTTACAATAATATAGTTCACACATCAGAATAACACATAGGCTATATTTTATAAAGATATAGTGTTAAGTAGGAATAAAATTTGTAATCTGCGAGCTATTCTGGCGTGCGCCGCAAAAATCGTTGGAGTTACATGTATATAATGTATAATGGAAATGTTTATCTTAAATAGTCCTACAAAAAAGTCCGCGACAGCATATATCTATCTTTTATGTGTAAGCCATTATCTCCAATATAGTGAACCATAAATACAATAAAAATTTATAACTTATTTCTAACGAACATTTGATAGTAACAAATTGAACCTTATACCAAAATAAATACTTTTATCACATCTGGTATTTAAAGTAGATAAACTTTGTCTTTTTACCGACTTTATTTTGTTTTGTTTTATTTTTTTTTATGCGTGTTACCTCATTACTTCTCTCCACGTGAACCGATTTCGAAAAATTTTTTTCAGTTTGAAAGATGTTGCTTTCTAATTGGTCCCATTTAAATTTGATCAATATCTGATCAGTAGTTCTTGAACTATCGTAAATAATGCCTATTTTGTGACGAATAATGCGTACTTTGACGATGTTCTCATTTACCCGACTTCAAAAGTTACCTCATAACTTCTTTCGTTGTGAGCCGATTTTGATGATTCTTTTTTTATTTGAAAGCTGGTGCTTTTTATGTAGTCCCATTGAAATTTGATCAAGGTCTGATCTCTAGTTTTTGAGTTATAGTCAATAATGCGTGTTTATACATTGAATCTGATCAACGTTCCGATGATAAAGCGGTGAAGTCGGTTTTTTTAAGCTTTGCTTGCGTTTAATTATACACTACATCATTTGGACAAAAAATGTAATAGTTATGACGATAAACAACCGAGTGTGCGATTCACAAATACCAGAATAATATAAAAACAATAAAAAAAACGAAAAAATAAAATACTTTCTATCATCATTATCACAATTTTCTATCTCCACGCGGGTGAAGCCGTGGGGCGCAGTAGTAACAACACACACCTACGTTAACCACACTTACCGACACAATAGTAAAGTCTCCGAGCTTTTATTATGTTGTTCAGCTATAAAACCATTGTTACATTCTGTCAAGAATACTGACTGGTCATGGTAATGGCATCTCAATGAAAGGTAGAAAGACATCCAAGGCTGTCTGACAGGCGAAGGTCGGCTATGAGTAGAAATTTATGAGCAATATATTAACATTAGAGATTAGGAGAATGTTATTAACAGTCTAAAATGTTCTATCTAATCAATTCGTATAGTAACTTATTTTATATCTCTAGCTATGCGTGATGATCGATGTAAGGCTTCAGAGCTTGGGTAATCGTCGCAAGCTAGTCTCTCGGTATTTTTACCGACTTCCCAAAAAAGGAGGAGGTACTCAAGTCGACTGTATTTTTGTAAACAATATGTTAGTGTACTGAACCAACAAAAATAACGAACAATACGTTTGTCCTTAAATTCCATATTCTGTGTCCGTATTTCAGAATTTTCCCTAATATTTAGTCCAATATAAAGATACCCTCATTTACAGCTGTTAACTTTATTACCAGAGGTCAGTGTTGGTGTGAACCTTGGACCTTCGCTGCAAATAATGAAATTATGTTACAATTTTAACTTACGTATAAAGCCTTTCAGTAACATTTACTTTTTCTTAGAAAGAAGGAGATTATATGAACTATCACTGACATTAGCTCGTAGAGGTGTTAAAATTTTTAGGTACTTTTTACCTACGCCGACGATAAAAAGAGTTAACGATTTTAGCGCCGTATGATTGTTTGTTCTCTCTCATCATCCAATAGCTATCGTTGAATTAGTCTCAGCTATCATCTAGGTAAGCATGTCCCACCGTCGACTGCGTCGTCGCCTTCCATAATGTGAGACTGCGGTAATATGCTTGCCTATTGATTATTTAAAAAAGTTCTGCGGGTTTGGTAAACTAGATATTTTTCTTTAATTCAATATGCGCTGTTTGTATGTTAGGTTTGTTTAGGTCAAATCCTGCAATCTGAATTAGAACAATTTCTTACTATTCTACTAAGTTGAATTTTTGTATGTTAGTTCAAAGACTTTAGAGATTCCAATGACAATGTACGTTTATGGTAAAATTACCTTTTTTTTTCTTTGTGATGGAGAAAATGCCTACCACTTCCCTTCCTACTCAGGGAAGAAGGAAAGGTGTGTGGGGCTTGAACCCACAAAACCTCCCGTGAGCAGGATCTTGCCAAGGTAGAGCAAGATAGGGTCGGGTTAGCAGTCACTATCTTGCCCCGGCGGTAGGCCCGGGTTCAACACCAGGACACTGCGCCTATGGAGACGTGACCTTGGTCACCAAGGCCATCACCCAGACGTGTGAGGCCGTGCAAGCCGGTGGTGAACCCCCTGAGTGGGGGTTAAGAATTACCTGATTGAACATCCAGGATTAGCTCCAGATAATGGAATTCATCAACAGTCAACAGCACAGATTAACACCCCATCCCAAATTTTGGAAAGTCGACGCCATTTTTTACTTTACTGGCAAAAAAAAAATCCCGATGATAGTTTTTTTTGAGTTGATTTTCCATCAGCCACCTCGTCCAGTTCCAAAAATTTTTAAGGAAGTTAAGGAACTCATCCAATAAAGTATCTTCATTAAAAGTATGATCACAACGCAAGTTACTATGCAAGGAAACTAAGTTACGGTGTCATCCCTCGGGGCTTTGAGACTTTCCATTAACACGTAGTAGGAATTTAACAGCTCTACATTATCATGCGAAAGACCTCTCTATATACTCTTGATCGAAGATCGACTTTGTTAATGAGAGACAAGGACTAAGATTGATTGATAGTGTTATAGTACCTGACATCATAAACGCGAATTATAATTACAAGCTTTTGTTTAGTTTCACCTGTCCCGTTGTATATCTGTCGGTCTGTAATCAAATCTTGCAAGCTGAATTAGACCCATTTCCTTTTCTTTGGACTCAAATTTGGTGTACTCATGTATATTCGGTGACAATACAATGATATGTACTATGGAGCAGGTTTGATGATGGAGACGAAAATGGCCATAGGAACTTGGAACTTCTGAACTAAACAAGATAAACCCACCGAGTTTGAGCTCTTTTGATTCGTCTTGAGTTCTCTGATTGTATGACTTTTTAGTCCTTTTTTATTTACAACTGGTAATAAGCTTGATTTAAAAATCTTTTTAAAGTATGTCTTTTATCTCAAATGCGTTGCCATGCTCTCAAATTATGTGTATCTCTGTGCCTCACGTCTTCAGATTTGTATATAGTTCTAGTAACTCCCGACTATAAATTTCGAGACAAATATACACTCAAATACTCACAGAGTTACGGATATAATATTAGTATGATTATCAATTCCTCACATTAGTATAATAACCTAAATACTCCACGTTCCCGAGCAGTGCGTAATCCTAAACAAGACATCAACCTTGACAGACAAACTGATATCTATAAATCTACAGAATCCGTGTTTTTAGAGGATAAATAAGAGATCAAATCGGTCCAGTTGGATAACTAGGAATACGGCAATTAGTGCCCATCTACTCTGTGGATAAATTGAAATGTAGAACTACATTCTAATGACTTAGATAGTACGGAGGCTCCCCCATAAGCGCAGAATACCACCCCTGCACAAACTAAAGGTTTGTGCAGTCTTAGCGCTGAACATAATAATATTGCTATTGCCAAATATTTCTTGCATGTATTTTGTTTTGTGTAAATATGATTGTTTGGAATATTTAAAAAAAAAAACTATTCTTACTTCAATACACAATTTTAAGCCATTTTTCTATCCTCCATTACCTAAGCCAGTTTCATGACTGAATGAGTTTCACTCGATAGAGTTTTTCGTCGAAATTTTCCTCCTGTGTTGGTTTATTCTGGACTTTTCGTTGAGTTGCCTTTCCCTTTTTATACCAAAAATAAATACTAAAAGTTAGAAAACATAGTTTACAATCCATTATTTAGACAAAGTTTTGATATATAACCCACTTTTAGATAAATTTTATGAATAATTGAAACGCAAACAAAGCTTAAAAAAAGACTTCTTCGCTTATATTTCGGTTTTGGCTTGACCGATTTCGATAAAATTTATATGGGACCACCTCTGAAGTATACTCTACCAAACAAAAAAAAACAACAAAATCGATTCATAATTGGCAGAGATATCGCGTAATATACATACAAAACAAAACATACAGTCGAATTATTTTTGAATTCGTTTGAATATCTAAGCACAACACGTCTTACACACAAACATTCGCATTTATAATATTAGAAGGATTATTTTTATTGGGTTAGTGGCAAAATCCCCTTTAGAAATCCCCTTTGTGGGGATTTTGAGACTTTTGGCGTAAAAATCCTCTTTTACCTGAATTTGCTCTAAAGGGGGCACCTCAACGGTACTAAGACAAATAACGCACATTTGTCTCAGTACGTGAAGGTGTACTCTGAAAGGATTTTCTTAAATTCTACCCCTAAGAGGAATAAATGGGGTAAAAACGTTTGTATGAATGTTCTTTGTATTTGAACTTTAGCAATGAAATATGGTATTTGTGTAGTTGATTTAATATAAAAATACTAGCCGTGCCCCGCGGCTTCGCCCGCTATTATCAAGTTAAAAAGTAGCTTATGTGTTAATCCTAGGTATAATCTATATACATTCCAAATTTCATCCAAATCCGTTCAGCCGTTAAAGCGTGAAGAGGGAACAAACATACTTACACACTCACACACAAACTTTCCGATTTATAATATTAGTAGGAGTAGGATGTTTATTTTTGCCAGGTGCACCTCTGCTTAAGGCGGTGCAATGGGGGATGAAATATATGTCGAAAGTTTTCTATTTATAAAGTTATACTGATGGAAATTAGTAATTGAGTAGTTCATTTAACTTTAAAAAAAAAGTCTCGGCGAGAGACTGCTCACTGGTTTTTTTAGTGGATTCGAGCCCCACAAACCCCTTTCCTTCACCCCTGGGAAGGAAGGTAAGTAGAAGGCATTTTCCCCACCAACAAAAAGGCACGTTACATCTTCGGCGGCATCATCGCTTTTCTTCAGGTGTGGTCTGAGAGGTGGTCAATTGCTTGCCTATCGTTGTAAATGTAAAGTGGCAAGTACTAACCGTTGTGGCTGAAATTTTGTCGAAATAAAATTACCGAACAAATTTTTCACACCGAAACGTGACGAGTCTGTCGAGTAAATTTTCCCTCGTAAATTACATTATTCGGTCGGAAGCTTTGAAACCTGATACTGCCAGGGGAAGGTCACTACTCTCTATCCATCTCCTATAGAGTCAGTTTGAACGGTAACGTTTCAGGTACTTATTATATACTAGCCGTGTCCCGCGGCTTCGCCCGCTATTATCAAGTTAAAAAGTAGCCTATGTGTTAATCCTAGGTATAATCTATGTACATTCTAAATTTCATCCAAGTCCGTTCAGCCGTTAAAGCGTGAAGAGGGAACAAACATACTTACACACTTACACACAAACTTTCGGATTTATAATATTATAGTAGGATTTGTAGAATCGCACAAGTATTGTAAAAGTGATAGTTTGCGTGTATAAATATGTATTACGTGTATTCAGGAAATAAACAATTTTTACTTTTACTTTACTTTACTAATTAAACGTAAGCAAAGCTTAAAAAAACCGACTTCACCGCTTTATATTTGGAACTAAATTTTTTTCCATGCCTAACTACGGGCCAATTGCCTATATTTCCTAAAACTAAACTAAAACTTTGGAACTTAGATCAGATTAAATGTACTGAACACGCATTATTGAAGAAATTTCAGGTCAGATCTTGATCAAATTTAAATGGGACCAATTGGAAAGCAACATCTATCAAACAAATAATAATTTCAAAATCGGTTCACGTGGAACGGAGTTATGAGGTAAAGCATAGAAGAAAAAAAATATATAGTCGACTTGAGTACCTCCTTCTTTTTTGTGAAGTCGATAAAAAAACCAGACTTCACCGCTTCACAAATTTACCTTGAAATGAAAACTTATGTTTCCACCGGGAATCGAAGCCGACATCCGCTGCTTAGAAGGCTAACGCGCTCCGAACTAAGCAGTTCATCTTATTTTAATACCTTTGGGGTATCGATGATAAATGCTTCCCTAAAAGATAATGTTTACCATTTATAAGTAAAGTATTCTGGCTGGACTAGCGAAAATAGATCATTTGTACTGACTTCAACTTTGTCTTTGACTTTAACTTAACCGTCAGAAAATAAAATAATAAACTTTTATTTTTCATGCTAAAAAATTAAACTCTCTATATTTTTTTAAAACATCACCTTTTTCATAAAATAAAATTACCTACCGACAAAACGAGGATAATTTTTTACGTGACATTACCATTTGTGCCCAAGGTTTGGAACATGACACTTTCAGTAAGGGCTCGGTTACAAGGTCCATTGTCCATTGTGTAACCGGCTTTACTACGCTGGAAACGAAGGACTGCGGCATCTGCGTATTGATTTATACGACAGCTATGGTCGAAGGCTATGTTGGAGTTAGTGAAGGCTTGTTTTTTTATTATAATATTATACTTTTATTAGATTTACGTATGTATCTTTGGGAAGGTTCAGTACACAAGCTTGAGGCTCTCGACACCATTGATCAGAGCAGCTGATTAATTCATAACTAGTCTCTCGGTTTTTTATCGGATACATTTCGGAGAGTGTACCAAGGAACTGCACGATCTAGTTCCCTCATCCCCGTTCTATCATCGGACAAGTACACAAAATGCTAAGCGACATCGCTATATGGTAGACATTCCACAAATGCACACGAAGCGTTTTGCTTCCACTTTCATTGTGCGAACCGCAAAGGAATGGAACTCCTTGCTACTCAAGCCCAGCCCGAAGTGATGAAATTGTGACGTGAACGTGTGACGCGACCGAAATAGATTGACACTACACGTTGTGTTGATAACGTCCACCAAAATCAATTGGCATCATCTTCGGTATATCGGTATATCTTCTTGTGTCATCTTCTAATGAAGTTCGGCGATCATTAGGACGACCTGACCTTTCGAAACTGCAACTCAAAACGAAGGTGCTCTGGTTAACCACTCGCGTTTTAAGCTAGAATGTTATTTTTCTACCTATACACTTCTTTTTGTTTTTTTTTTTGTTTTCTACTCTTGACGGTTAGGTATCTATGAAGTAGTATAAAGAAAGGAATTCCATGTCGATCTCAAACTTTCTAATTGAAGGAAATTCGAATGAAAATACAATGGTTTGGTATTATCGAGCTGATAGTGGATCTGGAGGTGGGAAGTGGAAGTTTGCAAAGGCTACTAGTAAACTCCTCATCATTTGGTTTATTTTGATGAGTCCAATATATTGCACTGTCACCTGTGACCTAGTTAGCAGTATAGGACCTTAGATTGTCCTGTACTGCTAACTAAGACAAAGGTGTCTCACGCGCATGCATACTCATCAAAACTATAGAACTTATCCTGAATACCAACCACTACCATAATTAGTAGCTAATGACTATAAAGTCTTCGCCAAAATCTGTCAAACAGAGAATTTTTGGTGTATGCCACATACATCTGGAGCGAAGCCATCATACAAATAGTAACATTTCCCCAAATAATAATTCCGTATTTATATTCGTATATATTCAGTCCTTTTTCTCCAAGCTACAAAGGGCTCTCATAAAAGTTTAAGTACTCCGCTCTATTTAGAATACAACCTTTCATAAAGGCACGTTCAATCATGATTCTGTTTGACCTAAATCGTTCCTTACTTTGGTATAATTTCAACGGTGACCTTTCCTGTCGGATGAAATATATTTTGGTCTTGGATCTTGTTGAAAATAAAAGGATGTTGGATTTTTTATATACGTTTTTTAGCGTTTGATGATGATCTCACCTTTAGTAAGTTACATCTGTTGAGGGTGGTTAGGGCTCTAGACCTGAAATGTGAACTGCCACAGTTTTCAAGTTTTAGCTAGCCAGGCGTCCATTAAAAAAATCCCTAACACATATAAAAACAGGTTACATTCCGTAAAGTTTTGACATTTTTGTTACATGCTGTGTACTACATACTACTACTTGAATATAAATCATAAAGACATAAAAATGTATGCCTTTAAATTTGTTAGTTTTAATATAGATTCTGTAAAACTGAAAGTAATAATATGACCAAAACTAATAGTGCTAAGGTCTCGTATCAGCAACAAGCTGTTGACCTATTGATGTTAAAATTAAAGTCCAAAAAAAGTTTATCCAAATAGGCCTTAAAGAGGCACTCATAATAATAAATGACTCTAATTACTGGATTAGCAAATTTATAGCCTGTAGTTGTCTAATTATAGCGCTACGGAAAAACCATGGTTATTTCAAAGTTGGCAGGTGTGACGGAGGAAAGTCCATTCGAAATTTGAATCGAGAACATATACTATATTCATGAATCTACAATGTGACGACGCGCGACGACGCGCTTGCGTGTATGGTGCGATGCCGAAATTGTTCTGTTTTAGTTCAGTTACTAATTTGAGAGTAGATACAGTTCAGTACGATCGTGATTATGTGGGATCGCCTTATAAACGCCTTGATACGTATATATATTTAAATAATACCACTTAAAGCCAGGTATAAACGATACCGGACACCGAAATACTCCACAAATAAATTAGTGAGATCAAACATTCCCAAAGAATAACCAAAGAAACGAAGTGTGGAACTATGAACTAAGAAGTTTCAACAGTGATAAGTACCAGTTCTTCACTGAGTTTGTAATACGGATAACGTTACCGTTAATACCAAAGAGTACTGAGACTTAAAATTTATGATCAGCGCGAGTTTTGTCGCAAACATAAAACAGTCTAGTCTTCAAAATAGAGTAAATAGTATAAAAACGTGCATAAAAATAAAAAAACTGAACCATAAAGTATAATCGTGAAACTTTGAAATATTTAGTGAGAAGCAGTGCCTGGAAGTGATTAGTCAAAAAAGTGATAAATTAAAAAAAATGCTTGTGTTGAGCAGTGACAACTTAATCGTTAGTAAGTGAGAAAATATGCTAAATTACAATCATTGAAAAAAGTATGGACTAGTACGGAACATTTTCTTTGAAGTATGGACTAGTGTAAGGAATAATTTTGCAAAGTTTGGACTAGTGTATGGAATAATTTTGTGAAGTATGGACTAGTTCATCAAGATCTAACCATGCGGCGCGATCTGAAGATCAGGTTGAGTGACCCCATTCCGGGAACAAAAAATCTGTCCTTCCATACTTCTGACTCTGATGATGAGATTTCGGATAGAGGAAGTAGGAGTACCAGGAGCGGGATGGAGGAGCTTCCTCCAGCTGTGACAGCTGCTCAGGTAAATATATAATTTAGTGTAAAATGATATTCTATTTTACAAGCTTTTATTTAATTTCGTCTGTCCCGTAGTCTCTCTGTCGGTCTGTAATCAAATCTTACAAGCTAAATTAGACCCACTTGTCGATGTCCGATTAGACTCAAATTTTGTGTGCTTATGTCACTTCGGTGACAATACAATGATGATGATATAGATTATATAAGGTCATGGAGCTGGTCTGATGATGGAGACGAAAGATGGCTAAAGATAAATCCATCGAGTTTGGGCTCGTTTGATTCGTCTTGACAAATTCACTAGTTTTATAGTCCTTTCTTATTTAAAACTGGTAAAAGTTGGATTAAAAAAAAAAAGTTATCGTGTTTTTGTGTTCTGCTCGTTAGCATAGTTGATGATTGCGCATCGGCCTTCGAAGCAGCAGGTATAAGATTCCTGTTGGATACACACATTTTCTTTATTAGATAAATTTGTGTTTCTGGTTCTGGATGTGATTATACGTGTGATTTGCACGTTTCCGGCACCCACGGCAACGAATTTAGTGTGAGGCTGTGAGTGTAAAAGCGTTTAATCACGATCTCACCTGATGGAGAGTGATTATGAGACTGAAGATGTGACATGCCTGCCAAGAATATACCTATTCACTCTTGATTTTGGACTCCCAGTTTATACCCCTCGGGGAAGAATGAAGCAGGTAATGAATTCGACTTCTTCGCTGTACGAATGATGAACGTATAAGCAAAAGGCTTTGAGCGAACTGAAGGTACCTATGCCAACCATAAATTGATGACGTTTGACAGTTTGTCTGGTTATTAGATGGTAAGAGGCATGGTAGAATCATGTTATTCCTGCGCAAACTCTCGAAAATGCAACCGTCATTTGATCGAAGTTGATCGAATTTCGATCAAATGACTTTGAGTGAAAGTCGTATTTTAATAATATTACAATAACTGATTCTCATGAAAACTTAAATAGTAAAAAGAGTTTTTGTCCACTTATCCCAAAGAAGACTATCGTACATACTTGAGTATGTACGATGCTATTCTTAGGGAGTTTTCTCCGCGAGTTCACGACGAAGACGCGTGAGTGAAAGCCGTGTTTTAATAATATTATAAAAGTTAAATGCTTGTCTATTAAACTAAAAAATTATACCTTTTCGACGATGTCCATCGGGCTTTATGATATAGGTCAGGCTCACCATCTGTAACTGTCATTGAAATTGAGTTATTGAACATGTGGACTCATATATATCGTGTTGATATATAATAAGTGGCTAGCAAATGAAAGAGTGTCAATTACAAGGTGCAATGTATCATATATTTCAGTTTAAGAACATCCATGCGTAATGTAGGCATAGTACAAGTAAAAATGATATTTATTGACATATTTTTTACATTATAGTATTTGATCCATTCATCTGAACTAGTGAGTACCCTGTATTTCAGATGCCCAGTGGCTTCTCCCAATGGTGACACTGATATATGTTTATTTTTATTATATGAAATATATTAAGTTACTTTTATACAATTCTATATCTGCTAGTAATGTGTGTGAGTGTGTGTGTGTTTGTGTGTGAATGTCAATAATAGTTTATAGCTTTATTTTACCTAAGCATTATTTGATTCATTTGCTATGAAATGCGTTATTTTGATTTATACAACAATAAATTATAAACAAAATGGAGAAAAACAAAATGAAGAAAAATAGATGTGTCAAGATTGTGACTCAGCATTTTGCTAAGTGTATAGCGTTTGTTTTCAGTTCAAACCCATATTGTGAAAATTAAAAATGAAAATCTACCAACTGTGTCAAGTTCCTGAAAAAAAGGGTCTTAACAGACAGACAGACAGACGGATTTATAAGGGAACTCTAAAATGCGTCCGGAAACCACAAAAGCCACTACAATAAAGAACTCGGAGAGCAAAAAATCCTTGGTTTCATCCGCACCATTTATAAAAAGAATTTTTAATGCTGTGCTCTTTGTATTTATAACAATTTATTATCCTTACTTATAGCCGGAAGGATACTCGTTATAACGCCGGAAGTTAAATGTATTTTTCTTTTAAGTACGATTTTGTATTGTACCTATTTTTTACCAGACGAAAGAGATGGTTTAAGTTTGCAGTGGTATCTTTGTGTTTTTGAAAAAGTAAATTTTAGTATTATTTATAAAATTACAAATAATACTATAATTTACTTCTTTGATTAAAATATGCCTAAAAGTAATATTTTAATCAAATTAAAAAGCAAAGATTTTTACAAATAGCATTCATTAATTCAATAAAAAAATACAATAAAGTGTCCACCGAAAAATTACACCCGCACTTATACCGCACTATTATCAATCTATCAATCAATAAGCCCTCCATCCTGAACTTCCGTCTGTTTTGATGTGTTTGTTTTCCTCATTTAAAGGATATCTCTAAGTTCAGTGTGCCTTTTGGCAAAGGCCTCCTCTAACATTTTCCATTGTGTTCTATCTCTGGCAACCCTTCTCCAGTAAGGGCCCGCTGTAAGCTTCAACTCATCTTCCCATCTATTAAGTTGTCTTCCTCGCTTCCTTTTTCCATCTCTGGGATACCATACCGCACTATTATATCCGCACTTAAAATGGCAACGTATTAAAAGCTGGAAACACAGTGTGTCAAACAAGTACACCAATTCAGAATCTCAATAAAATAGGCAATTTTTTTTCCTAATAAAGCGCCCTGGTGACATATTTTTTTAAACTACAAGATGTTAAACTTAAGATGAATTATTGCCAGAATAGCCAGAATAATCTTTGAGCTAAAAAATATCTTAGACAAGGGGCACAGAAATAAAAGATTTCATTCAAAAGTACATTTATACTGGGTATCCAAAAATTCCTTTATTTGCAATTTTAACACCGAAAAGCGTGGCAAAGGGTGTAGTTTTTCACGATTTCTAACAACGACGGCTATCTCGTAAAAATGTGAGACTTTTACCTGGCACTTTTTTATTTTCTGGACCATCATGGTGTCCCTTATATCTGTTATCCATTCATTACGCCACAACGTGGATATAAGAGGTTATTTAGTGACTAGAAGTCGAGATTTAGTTTTTTAGTTTCACGGTTTATAAAAGTTGGTACCAACCTGTACAAGATAAAAAAATACCCCCAAAAAAGGGTTTGTTTGCCTGTGAAGGCCGTGAGCAACCTCAGTGTATCCGGCAGCTATGAATTTTATATCAAACTTGGTTAAAGTCTGTTGTTGCTGAAAATGGAATAATTTTATTTTGTTTCCCTTTTTGGTTTGATAACCTGTTGACTGTTCGGGTTTTGAAAGTATGTAGAGTTTTGTAGCTTGAATAATTTAGAGCCAGCGCGCTTTCGGTAAAGTATAATGAGATTTATAGACAGTAAATTGTAATAAATAGTTTAGTTACAGCAATTCTGCATATATACGAATGTATATATGCATTACGCAGTGATCTCTTTCACTCTCTCACACAAGACAATCTACGCATCTCGCTCATCCAAGTAGCATCAAAAGAGTGTGATAAAAATCCACCTGAAGGCTGTACTCGTACACCTAAAAAGCATTTTAGGATGGAATACCGCATGATTTATGAGCACATTAGCGCAGATGCGGTACAAGATGTTCACTGTCGTTAGCGGTACAGAATAACGGATTGACGATTATTCATGGCCGATATGGGTCTCCCGAAAAATGCATGGAGGCAAACTGCACAAGCGCTTTCTGGCTACGACATAATATAGGTTTATATCATTCCTGTATTAGTAATTTAAGTATTTCAAAAAAAAGAATGAAAAAAATACGCCGCTGCGTTTCTTGCCAGGTTCTTCTCGAGATGGCTGTAATTTTGCGAATCTAGCAGTCAGTAACTTTCATGAGTGCTTCTTAGGGGCCCATGTGAATAAACGATTTTGTTTTATTTTCTTTGGGCGGTGCGAGCGTTTTGTATTACGTACTAGCTGGCCCGCCCTGACTTAGCCCGGGATTAAGAGTAAGACAGAATCCCAGAATTTAAGACATAGGTTTGTCGCTAAAGCAGCGGTGTATGTGTTGGCAAGCATTTAAATAAAATTAATTTATAGAAAATATAGATTAACCGCAGTTTTACTCACCATGGACTTGGGTGATAAGTTGTAATTAGAAATTTTATTGAGCTTTGCGCTCGTCTCATGCTAAGCGACACGCTGACATAAATCTGTAATTCTGTAGTGATCACTTTAAAAGAAAATGCGTAAGACTTCAATAAACTTCTCTACCTGAGACTTTAACCTCTACGATGAAATATAACCCAACTACATTTGTTTGTTTCTGGCTTGTCAAACTAATCATATTTAACGGGTTATTTACCACAAAGCGTTACAAACCGGTTTTTCGTACCATCCGTCTTTTGAAGTTTCGTTCGCTCCATGTTATAGAAATATAAACGTGGAAAATATCTTGAAAAACCCAGCTTTTTCCTCCGCGGCATTTCTTAATGATGTGGGATTTTTCTTCGTAATTTTCCAGAAATGAAGCTCGTTTCTAGTTTCCTTTGGGACGTGCATATGTTTGTGTTTCTCTTCATTTTGCTAATTATTTTATGCTTTTGCTATGATTTTATATAGATAGATATACTCTTTATTGAACACCTTAAAACAACATAGAACACAAATATGATTGACAGTAAATAATTATATAAGTGTAATAATAGGCGGTCTAATCGCTGATAGCGATCTCTTATAGACAACCTTTGGATGGAGAGGAATAACGCAATGTAATAGGACGCCGTTCTACGTTCATATAAGTTCAGTACAGTGATTAAATAACAGGAGATATATAAATTATAAATTAAGGTCCACGTAAACACATACTATATTGTTATAAAATACTACATATTTTTAAATATACAAATTACAAAATTTTGTCTATTTAATGTGGAAAAAGAAAAGCATTAAAGGGATATTCAAAATAAAAAGAATTGAGCTTGGGCAAAGTAATAAAATGGTACATGAAGATTTATGACTTATGATGACTAGAAGATTTATGACTATTTTTGAGAAATAATTCTTAAATACTGACACATATTAACCTATAATAAGCGTTATCTATCTATCTATCTCCAAAATGTAAACGAAAGAATACCGTTAAATTTGCGACCTTAGGACCTTTTCTGGTATTTTACGAATAACCATGTACTTTGCAATGTAACGATCATAACTTCATAACAATATGTTAAACATAATACGTAATGTCTATATTTTTATGACATCTGCCATCGATATTCATAATAGTAACGGCATCCCGTACGGGTCCCGTTTGACGCGTTTACGAAGAAAGCAATAACAACAATTTATGGCTGGAAGTCTTTTGTTCATGAGAAAACCTACCTTCGTAAACAAGGTTACAAAACGTTTTTTTTTATATAATAATGTGAATATTATACTTACTGGTTTGTTTGTTCTAGCTTATTTATAATAATATAGTGAGATTAGTATAATATAAACGCTTTTACACTCACAGCCCCACACTAAGTTCAATGATTTGTGTCGTGGTTGCCGGTAACATTCACATCAGTTACACAATTACATCGAGAACCAGAAACACATATTTCCCTTGGGAAGAAACTTATTTTTTTAAATATATTATGCATTTTTTATTATATAACCCTGTATATATCCAAATTTTTCGCATAATATTGTAAGGCAAATTTTTATGCACCTTAGCCATATTTCTTTATTCTATTGAAAAAAAAAATGGATGTGTGAGGTACGGATCTACTAAAAAAACCTTGAGCAGTCCCACGCCGAAATGGGGCAAGATAGGGTCGCGCTAGCAATTACTGTCTTACCCCATTGGTTTACCCGGAAGCAAACCAAGCCTGTGCGCCCATGGAGGGGTGACCTTGCTTACCAAGGCAACCCCTCAGACGTGGTCTTACGTAACCAAATCGGATCCTGGCTAAAAAATATGTATGCAGAATGACTTTATGACATGTAAAATTATGCGAATAAACAGGTCAACAAATAAAATATATAAAAAATAAATAAAAAAGACGTGTGGCACTCGGGGACTGCCGCGGTAAAGCTATTGCATAGCATTTTTTATTTTTCAGTTTCATTTTTCTTCACAAAATGTTTTCGGTCACGTTGAGATGCGAACTCCGTACCGTTGCATAGGATTCAGTATCCAGTACCAATCGGCTACCGAATCTTCTAACTATAACTTCTAAATAAGCATATAGATCTTGACGTTTACTTTAAAAACGTAAACGTCAAAACCTATACGCTTATTTCGATGTTATAGTTAGAAGACTCAGTAGCCGATTGGTATTGGATACTGAATCGAATGCATCTGTACAGAGTTCGCAACTCAACGTAACCGAAATCTTTTTGTGAAGTCGTGGGGGGCGTTAGGTTTTTTCGTTACGAAAATTCTGGATTAGGTCTCCACGCTCAAGGCCCGCGATAGAAACTATGCAATAGCTTAAAAACAGACACCAATAAATACTACTACGAACTAAGATCTCGCGCCTACATTTTGTCCCATAGAGAAAAACTTTTGAGGTTACTTGCATATCACTTTGTTTCTATTTAATAATTGTTTGATTTCTGTATTTGTTGTTCAAGTGCAGGATATAATGGATATTATACGTAAGTTTCAGCTTTCAGTGTAAAACCGTTTTTGAGATAGACCCCGGGACAAAACAGGTCTAAAAACAGTGACGTTGATAGCCACCAAAGCCCTGTTTTTACAAAATCGTTATGATTAAAAATAGAAAAAAAATATGTTGGTCCCACTTACATGTATGGTTTAGACGCTAGATGCCTCTGACAGACGGACGGACGGACAGACAAAGTGCTGAATGACTCAAGTCAACATAGAGATCTCGGCTTCTCTCGATCAATTATTACACGAACATGAAATAAACACGATACAGAACCATTTCAGAACCTCTCAACGGGTTTTCCTTGTTTTTTTTATCGTAAAATCCTACACATTCCATTTATCAGCTTTATGAATATTCAAATAAAGGTCTCATTTGAATAAAGCTTTCATGTCGCTTGAGCAGGTTTTAGTAAAACGAATTTCAGTGAAAACCTTTACTAGAATTTGAATGTTTTATGGCTTCCACGTTTATATAGTTTGCATTAATGTCTTGGATCCATTACATATTTGAAACTTTTATTAACTTGACTTTTGGAACGAAAGTTCTTTTTCGCGCGTTGCGAAAGGGGGCTAGACGGAAAAAATTAAGACCAAAAGTTGTAACGACACTTTTTGCTATAGTTGTAAGCCATACCACGTTCTCGTCCGAACACCGAAGTTAAGCAACGTCGAGCGCGGTCAGTACTTGGATGGGTGACCGCCTGGGAACACCGCGTGATGTTGGTTTTTGTATGTTTCTTTTAATTTTAGAACGAAAGTTCCTTATCGCGCGTTGCGAAAGGGGGCTAGACGGAAATTGAACTTCGTTCCATCCGGGTGTCCCTTGACACCTCTCAAGTTTTTTTATGTGTCTCTGATTATTGTATGACAAAAAGTAATTGATAATGTCAAGAATCTTAAACACGCTGGGATATGATTATTGTATAGATTGCATATTTTTAGACCTTCTTTAACTCTAATAGGCACGATGCTACATCTTCGGTCACATCATCACTTTCCATCAGGTGGTTCAGCAATTTGTCCATCTGTCTGTCAGAGGCATCTAGCTAGCATCTACCAAATTGTTAGTACTTTCCAACTAAGTTATTTTTCTTATTAAATGGATTTGTATTCTACTTGCCAAGTTCTTTTCAAAGATACCCCAAAAGGGCTGATTTTTTTACTCCCTCTTACGTTTATGCGTGCCTTATTCATATTTTTTTCATTTATATCATTCAAATTGCCATTTTTTGCTTTGGGCTACAGCTTTACATATTCTCTAAGAATTTGAAGTTATTAGCTTGTATGGTTTAGACGCCAAATGCCTCTGACAGACGGACGGAAAAAGTTCTGAACCACCTAAGTCAACTTAGAAACCTGGCTTCCCTCGGTCAATCCCACAATTTCACACTTATATTATAAATTCGAAAGTTTGTGTGCAAGTATGTTTTCTCTTCATGCTGTTACGGCTAAACAGATTTAGATGAAATATGGCCTACATAGCAAACAGCATAAACCTAGATATGTGTTAATCGGCAATTTTCAACCGACTTAAAAAAAGGAGGTTCTCAATTCGACTGTATGTTTTTTTTTTGTACGTATGTTATCGCGATATCTCCGCCAATTATGAATCGATGTTGATGATTTTTTTTGTTTATAGAATATAGAGGTGGTCCCATTTAAATATTATCGAAACCGGTCCAGCCAAAACCGAAATATAAACGATGGAATCGGTTTTTTAGGCTTTGCTTGCGTTTAAATTATTTAACTTGATAAAGGCACGCGAAGCTCGGTGTTTGCTAGTTATTTTATTAGTGTAGAAAATATCATTACTAATTTTGGTTACAATTGTTGGTAAAACTACACCATAAACAAGTCTACGCAATAATATAATAGTAGTTTCTAAACTTATTACAATTGACGTCATCGGTTGTACTTAAATAGTTTATTACAATAGTGGCTAATTACGTATACTATCAAACTTATACGAGAACACCTTTAACACAATAAGACATAATTAGGCTTTGTTTAAAATCAAAGAGAAATATTCATGCTTTCACTTAGTTTAGGTCAATTAGGAGTGTTTGCTGGACTTAAGAGGCCGGGGAGACTTTAAACGAGTCAATAGGCTGTCTCTGTTTAACTGGCAAACTGTGCCCATGCTTGATGCGATAGCACGACCGACCGAACAAATTATGATAGGTGCCGTAATACCAAAAAATATTAATGAAAATGTAATGTTTAGCCATCGTTTTTTGCATTAATAGTACCTTAAAATGATAATCTATGTTCCTGTTGTAATGACAAAAGAAATGTGTTAGTTTTTAATACAAAACGAATAAGTTAAAGATGCGACATTTATGTCGTAATAATGTGTAAAAATCAATTGGTTTATATTTCGTTTTAGGTAATTTTTTGGAATAAAAACTATCCAGGTACCTAGATTAATATGTTTTTAATCTGAATAACAGCACAGCATGGTGGTAATATGCTTGAATTAGAAATAATTTCGGTATTACGATTGTATGGGCAAATCAACCTCCGCAGGCCTCTTAAGGAGAACCAGCGGGTTATGCCACTGCGCTCCACGGCTATGGTTCTTGTGACAAAGTGCTGAACCACCTAGTCAACTTAGAAACCTGTCTTCCTTCGGTCTATCCCACAATTTCACACTAACATTATAAATTCGAATGTTTGTGTGCAAATATGTTTTCTCTTCATGCTGTTACGGCTAAACAGATTTAGATGAAATATGGAATGTACATAGCAAACAGCGTATACCTAGATATGTGTTAATCGGCAATTTTCAACCGACTTAAAAAGGAGGTTCTCAATTCGACTGTATGTTTTTCTTGTACTTATCGCGATATCTCCGCCAATTATGAATCGATGTTGATGATTTTTTTTTGTTTATAGAATATAGAGGTGGTCCCATATAAATATTATCTCCACGGCTATTGTTCTCAAACGATTGAATGTCCATACTTTGTGTCCACTGGGCTCCACCGAACAAAAATTAAAATTATATTTTAAGTCGACATCGCTTCGGCAGTGTTGCTTCTTATAGTAGTTATTTTGCTTAAGTTACGATAGGACTGGCTTGCCCTGTAGATTAAGTTCCCAAATAAATATACCTGATGGTTCACATAACTCCGGTAAGCCCGAAGCGTTTCCCCAGTGAAAATATATATAATAGTGAATGTTTTCGGCATCCACGACACAAGTCCTTGAATTTAGTGGGG
Organism: Lomographa bimaculata; assembly: GCA_948107665.1. Taxonomy (NCBI): domain Eukaryota; kingdom Metazoa; phylum Arthropoda; class Insecta; order Lepidoptera; family Geometridae; genus Lomographa; species Lomographa bimaculata. The sequence goes on along the minus strand of OX403604.1, from coordinate 4,652,530 downwards.
CTGTGACTGTGCAACCATATATTTTTATTTTTATAAATTGATAGTTTGCATTGGAAAATCTTGCTTTTCATTAGTTTTTTACAATTCACTGGCCGTAAATCATTATGATTTCCACTTAATTCTAATAAAACACTTAAACATAAACACTTTCACACTCACAGCCCCACACTAAGTTCGATGACTTGTGTCGTGGGTGCCGAAAACATTCACATCACACACACAATCACAACCAGAACCAGAAACACAAATTTTCCTTGTGGAGAAAACTTGTGTTCCCGCCGGGAATCGAACCCGATACCCTGCTTAGAAGGCGAACGCCACCCAACTAAGCCAACGGGCAGTAATGTTGTTACTATTTTATTAAGAAACCCCAGAAATTCTACTAAAAGCTGAAAATCGTTGCCATATTTCCATTTGTCATACCTTGGCAGGTATGACAAATGGAAATATGGCAACGATTTTCATATGCGAATAATTGTTAGAATTCCTCGGTATTTATCGAAGTGTTGGCACTGCAGCGCCGAGGAAATCCGATTAAAGTGTGTGCAGTTACTCACTGTTGGCATTGTAGGTAGTGTTGGGGTAAGGATTTACGGTAAATCGAATTGAACTAAATATTATTATAAAAATAGTTGATTAATTAACCGTCGTCCTTGCCGAACTGAGATCTCGCGCCTATATTTTGCTTAAATGATTAAAACTTTTTAGGTAAATTTCTTGTATTTTTTTTTTCTTTTTCTTTAAAAAAAAATGTCGATTTCTGTATTTGTTGTTCAAGTACAGGATATAACGAATATTGTACGTAAGTTTCAGGTTTAAATGTAGCCGTTTTTGAGATACAAAATAGGTCTAAAAACAGTGATTTTGTTGGAAAATAACGCTATGGTAAATATTGTAATATTTCAACATATTTTTGTTTAAACAGTTTTGTACTCTACTTTCAAAGCTCTTTTCAACGATACCCCACAAAGGTAGATAATTTTTTTTTTGCGCCCCGCTAAAGTGTATGGATAACATTTTAATTGCCCCTTAACATTTTCATTTATATCATTTTAATTGCCATTTCTGGGTTTGAGACTTAGCTTTACATATTTACTGGGAATTTGAAGTTATTTGCTTCTATGGTTTAGAAGCTAGATGCCTCAGACAGACGGACTGACGGACGGACAAAGCACTGTACCACCCAAGTCTAGCTTCGTTCGATCAACGAAACTATTAAAGTTACAAGAATAAAAAGGTGGGGAAAATGTTTCTGATGATGGATTATTAACTATTAATAGTTCTTGAACGTGCTTGAGTGTTAGCAAATCAAACTTGAACAACGTGATTTTTGTTTTCATTCCAAACCAATAGAAGTTTTAGTTAGGTTTCTACCTTTTCTTGATTTTTTTCTACCTTTGCTTGATTTTGACTGTACCATAAGTCTCATACTTTGATTTTGACTGTGACCGGTGATAAGGATTAGTATGAATATAGCCACTAGTCACAGTCAAAGTGACCATTTACATGAGCCTTATCTTGAAATTTCTTATGTAAGTTAAGTATTTTATACATTTATGTAAGATACGTAACTTGAAAAAGATTTATCGGTTGACATTGGCTAAATGCACATAGTTTGCGTAGCCAAAACATAAAAAAACAAAATATGCCGGTTTTCAGCGTTGATTATCATTTAAAGAAGCGCCCTCTGCGCTGTGGGTCCTGGGTTCGATTCCCGGCAGGAGCAAAAATTCCTTCCCAAGGGATATTTGTGCTTCTGGTTCTGGGTGTATTAGTGTGTGCGATATGTAAATGTTTCCGGCACCCACGATACAAGTCTTTGAACTTAGTGTGGGGCAGTGAGTGTGAATGCGTTTAAAAAAAAAATATTTCGTATTCCATCAACGGTCACAACGTACATTCACCAAATAAACATCGTTACATCAACCCTACAGATCTGTATCAATATATCACTCACCTCGCCCAACCCTATAACCTATTCCCCGGCCAATCCAAAGATTATTATGATTCAAAACATTCGCAATATTTCACACAAATACTAAAGCTTTGTGTACAACGTAAATGTTCTCGGTGAGATGACTCAGCCACGTATTATGGAGGTTTGACTTTGAAATGTTTTTTGCTGAATTTTTTGAGTGCAATAAACTGAAGGATTGGTGTGGCCGTTGCCTTATTACTTGATTAACCCTTTACAGATACTTAAGTTGTATATGTTTTTACCGACTTCACAAAAAAGGAGGAGGTAATCAAGTCGACTGTTTTTTTTATATAGAAAGAAAGAAAGAAAGAAAGAAAAATAATTTATTTCGACACGTAGCAAAAAATAATAATATTACAAATAACAATATCAGTGAAACACTTATGAACTAATAATAATGATATAATATTTATATATTATGCATGCCGAAATGGGTTTGCCTCAGCACAAAAGTCAAGCACAAAACTCGACGCTGATTTTCAGGCAAACCTGCGGGTGATATATAAATGTGAGTAAACTTATTAAACAAATATTTATCCAATAATAAATCTAAATACATAAAACAAAAACGATAATACCTATAACATATAATATACTTACATAAAAAATAACTATAATACATACAGGAATACTTGTTATATACACATATAAAAATATTTATGACAAACAAAAAACTAAAAATAAAAACAATTAACCAAAATAATATATGATTATATAATGCAGATAGAAGTAAATAATGAGAATAAAAACTAACAACTTCTATTTATTAATTTTAAAAACAAAAGTAAAACAGCCAGTTGTAGACAGCCGTTATATGTGTTGTTACCTCATAACTTCGTTCCACGTGAACCGATTTAGATTTTTTTTTTGTTAGTCCCGTTTGAATTTGATCAAGATATAGTAGTTTTTGAGTAATCCTCAATAATGCGTATTCTGTGAACTAATTCGATTCCTGCGCACACTCTCCTAACTGTAGACGATAGAATACCGATAGACTTGCCTGCCACCTTTATGATAGAGACATTTGGGGCTATCAGTAACTTATATACTAGTCGTTCGCGCCGAACTGAGATCTCGATAGACTTGCCTGCCACCTTTATGATAGAGACATTTGGGGCTATCAGTAACTTATATACTAGTCGTTCGCTCCGAACTAAGATCTCGATAGACTTGCCTGCCACCTTTATGATAGAGACATTTGGGGCTATCAGTAACTTATATACTAGTCGTTCGCGCCGAACTGAGATCTCGATAGACTTGCCTGCCACCTTTACGATAGAGACATTTGGGGCTATCAGTAACTTATATACTAGTCGTTCGCGCCGAACTGAGATCTCGATAGACTTGCCTGCCACCTTTATGATAGAGACATTTGGGGCTATCAGTAACTTATATACTAGTCGTTCGCGCCGAACTGAGATCTCGATAGACTTGCCTGCCACCTTTATGATAGAGACATTTGGGGCTATCAGTAACTTATATACTAGTCGTTCGCGCCGAACTGAGATCTCGATAGACTTGCCTGCCACCTTTACGATAGAGACATTTGGGGCTATCAGTAACTTATATACTAGTCGTTCGCGCCGAACTGAGATCTCGATAGACTTGCCTGCCACCTTTATGATAGAGACATTTGGGGCTATCAGTAACTTATATACTAGTCGTTCGCGCCGAACTGAGATCTCGATAGACTTGCCTGCCACCTTTACGATAGAGACATTTGGGGCTATCAGTAACTTATATACTAGTCGTTCGCGCCGAACTGAGATCTCGATAGACTTGCCTGCCACCTTTATGATAGAGACATTTGGGGCTATCAGTAACTTATATACTAGTCGTTCGCGCCGAACTGAGATCTCGATAGACTTGCCTGCCACCTTTATGATAGAGACATTTGGGGCTATCAGTAACTTATATACTAGTCGTTCGCGCCGAACTGAGATCTCGATAGACTTGCCTGCCACCTTTACGATAGAGACATTTGGGGCTATCAGTAACTTATATACTAGTCGTTCGCGCCGAACTGAGATCTCGATAGACTTGCCTGCCACCTTTATGATAGAGACAATTGGGGCTATCAGTAACTTATATACTAGTCGTTCGCTCCGAACTGAGATCTCGATAGACTTGCCTGCCACCTTTATGATAGAGACAATTGGGGCTATCAGTAACTTATATACTAGTCGTTCGCTCCGAACTGAGATCTCGCGCCTATGTTTTGCCTAATAGAGAAAATCTTATGAGGTTAAGTGCTTGTAACTTTTTTCTTTAACATAATTGTTTGATTTCTGTTTTTGTTGTTCAAGTACATGACATAACGGATATTATACGGTAAGTTTCAGCTTTAAAAGTGAAGCCATTTTTGAGATAGACCCGGCATAAAATAAGTAAAAACAGTGACTTTGGGGGCCTACCAATATGTCTGATCTTTTTCTTTTCAGCATAGTTTTTTTCATTGATTTCATACTCTACTTGTAGAGCTTTAATTTCCATTTCTGGCTTTGGGTCATATTTTTACATATTCTCTGAGAATTTGAAGTTATTCGCTTGTATGGTTTAGACACTAAATGTCCCTGACAGACGGACGGACGGATGTTCGGACTAAGTAGAGCATTTTGTGAGTTTCTCGCCTGGCTTACTACCAAAGTAGCTTACCACCATCAAGTTGAAAGTCTGCCGCCAAGCCAAACGGTGTTCCGGCAGTTATCCTTGAGAGCCTGCGTATTCCAGGTCTAGTGTATTTACCAGCTTCGATCACATCGTCACTTACCATCTGGTGAGATAGTGGTCAAACACTAGCCTGTCACAAATAAAAAAAAAAGTACTTCACCACCCAAGTCAACTTCTTCGTTCGATCAATCGAAATTTAGGGCTACCTGGAACCTTTTGGATCAATAAACACTACGGAATAGGACTTATAATGCTCCGTAGTAACCAATCACGTTATCCCTGCTACTAAAACATTATATTTTACATAAGTAGGCTACGTTTTTGGCACGTAACATGAATAAAACGAATATCTCCCACGGAAATAAATTTACCTTTCAAGGAAATAAAACAGAAAACGAAGCAGTTATATAAATATAACACGCTTTGAATAAATTTCAGCGCCAAAATAGGAACAAAAGTCACGTTTAGTATCCCTCTCAGCTATTGTCGGAAATCTATAAAAAAAAAGAAAATTGTTAGAGAATTAAGGACACAGGAACCTAGCAACCCAAGCCAACCTGCACGTGGTGCGCCTGCCGATCAGCCAACGAGGCTCCGGCGCAAAGACTATGTATCAGTTATATAATCTATGCTCGAGTAATTCTATATAAACATTTCATAAGGAGGGTTGACGTTTGGAAAGTAACAAAAATTCGTGCCATTTTGTCACTTTTTAACAAATTTAAAAATGAGGTTTTCAATACGACTATTTTTTTTAATGTGTTATCTCAGAACTTTTTTGTGAACCGATTGTAATAATTCTTGCTTTAAAGCTGGTACTTCCCATGTGGTCCCATTTAAATTTAATCAAGATCTGACCAGTAGTTTTTGAATTATCCGCAATAATGTATATTTATTTCATTTAATCTGATCGAGGGTTCCAGATAAAGCGGTGAAGTCGGTGTTTTTGGGCTTTGCTTGCCTTTTCATTTTTTTCGGTCATCGTTTTTCCCTAACGCCATGTGTCAATAGAGACAAATCTAATGACACCTTATATGCTAAAATCGAATAAGCTTACCTTATTATAATTATTACTATATTTATTTAAACATACAATACAAATACTCTTAAAATAAACACATAATGGGGTTGGCGTCGCGGCAACTTCAGCAGAGCAGAGCAAACGGCGAAAATATGGAAACCTTGGCAGTGGTTACATATTTGAGCCGTTTGGTGTTGAGACACTGGGCCCGTGGCTTGAGCACTTGAGGTACCTATAAGCTCGATGTCTTGTAGGTAACTTAGTTCTTTGCTGTACATAGTTTTAGTTGAGTTATAGGAAATATAGGCAATTGGCCCGTAGATTTAGAAAAAGTACTGGAAAAAAATAAAATAAAATAATACTCTTTATTGCACATCAAGAAAAATAATTAGTAACAATAGAAAAAATTACAATATAGCAGTACAATCGGCGGCCTTATCGCTAAGCAGCGATCTCTTCCATGCAACCTTAAAATAGAGTGATACATATCTATATACAGGGTTATTATTAAAATACTAGAAAATCTCAGAATTTGATTCTTATTCTAATCCTTAGCTAATTTAGTTCTACGATTTTCTAGTGAATGCTATATTTTTTAAATAATTAAGATGATGTCTTCTATACAATCTGTAATAAATAGTTGTTTTAACTACACCGTATACTAGGCCATGCCTCGTAATATGCACGTCATCACCAGTTGACACTTAGAATTAACAGAGAATTAAATCATATATTTCAAATTTTATTTAATTTTGAAATAATTTAAACGCAAGCAAAGATTTAAAATATTGACTTCAACGCTTATATTTTGGTTTTTGTTGATTTTCTCTAAAAGTGCTTAATCAATTTCGATAAAATTTATATGGAACCACTTCTGAAGTATCTACCAAACAAAAAAAAACAACATCGATTCATAATTGACGGAATTATCGCGTAACATGCATACAAAAATAACGTCGAATTGCGAACCTTCTTTTTTGAAGTCGGTGAAAAACAAGATAGAATTTGGAACAGCCGTACCACAAAAGGCGTTTGTCTCAATGGTTAGGATGATATCCTAATAGATTTCTACTCTTAAATAAATTAGCCTGTATATCCACTTCAAAACATATTCCCCTACGAGTAAATATGATAAAACACTGTCGAATTAATATTCATTCAACTTATAACATCAAAAGAAATAAAGAAACCAAAGAGTATTCAAAAGAAACGTGTATCGACGAGAATCGATGAAATTACAGCCGCATCTATAAATAGACGCCCCAATTCAGTACACGACAAACGTATAATTATTCGAACGTGGATCGATCGTACGCCGTAGACTCTACGTGTATCTTTTTAATATGGATCAATAGGTTTTGTATCCATTTTAACTTTATATCACATCATCATCAGCCTATATATTTTTCATGACTTTTTAAGCGTAAACAAAAACTTTTACACCCACGCTAAATTCGATGACTTGTGTCGTGGGTGCCGGAAACATTCACATCATTCACAAAATCACAAATCAGAACCAGAAACACACCTTCTAATTCTAATTTGTGGTAGGGGTGATTTGGCCTGCACTGACGTCCCTCTTGGGGTATATAGTGCATTTCCCCATGACGGCATCTACCCAAGCCATCCCAGCTCTTTTATGTAGCGTAGGATGGCTCTGGGTCGCCGACTAAGCTGTTCCAAAGTAGGTGTTTTCGATGATGATGGTGATGAAATATGCGAAAGTGAAGGTGGTGTCGAAAGTGTACAAGCAGTAACAGCTGATGCATGCGTTCTTGATGTGGATGGCTGAAGGAAGTCTGGCCTTTTGATGCACAAAAACCCGATACCCCTGCTTAGAAGGCGAACGCCACCCAACAAGTCAACGCAGTCCACGCATATTTGTCAACAGCTGAACATAGGCCTCTTCTAATGAACGCCACTGAGCCCGGTCTTCGGCTTTTGTCAACCAGTTTCTCCTGGCGTCCCTTCCCTCCACCTGACCGACGTTTGCTGAGTCACGGTCTCTACTTAAATATGCGTTTACTCTAGCGGTTATTCGTCCTCCACGACACGTGGCCAGCTCACTGCCATTCCAGATTGCTAATTCTTTGACCTATGTTGGCGACTTTTGTTGTCTGTCTGATCACCTAGATCCTTTAGAGAAATATATATAGATATCACACTAGTATTATAAATGCGAAAGTTTTTCAAGATAAAAAAATCTGATGATCGATGAAACTGCCCGCTGGCGTAGTTGCGCCTTCTAAGCAGTGGGTAACGGGTGTGAATCCCAGTGGAAACACAAGTTTTATTTCCAGGGAAATTTATGTATCTGCTTCTGGGTTTGATTGTGTGTGTGTGTGTGATATTGAATGTTGAATGTTTATGGCACACATGAAACAAGTCATCGAATTTGATGTGGGGATGTAAGTGTGAAAGTGTTTATATCTTTATTATGTTATTTTATTATTAATGCGTAAGTTGGTACTTTTTGTGAAGGAAAAGGCAAATACTGTTTGTAAATGGAATTCCGTTTTCCCATCAACAACAAGACATACAATCAAATGTCATACATTTTTGGTTGACATACCTCCAGCTCGCTCAAAGCGTTTCACCGTCGGGTTAACATTATCACAGCTTTAAATAGTGATCCCAAATGGCCATTCAAAATGAAAAATGGAAAAAAATCTAAATATTATTTTCAAATACCTTTTCGATGAAACCCCACTTGACACAGTTCGTCGATACCACCATATGGGATATCATTAAAACAACAAACAAACGCATTCACACTCACATCACCACACTAAGTTCAAAGACTTGTATCGTGGGTGCCGGAAACATTCACATCACCCACACATTACACCCAGAACCAGAAGCACAAATATCCCTTGGGAAGGAATTTTGTGCTCCTGCCGGGAATTGAACCCGGGACCCACGGCGCAGAGGTCGGGCACCTGTCCACTGCGCTAACTGGGTCGTCAAAAACTGGTCGTTGAAGGTACAATTAAGTACATAATATTTTAGTCAAGCTACCGTTTGCTAGATATTTCCTGTCAAAGTCACAAAAAAGACGTGTGGCACTCTGAGACTGCCGCGGTAAAGCTATTGCATAGCATTTTTTATCAACTTATGCAATTATAATTATTTATTTATTTCATTTATGCAGTATTTTTTTTCCTGCCACCTAGAGGCGAGTTGCTGAACTAAAGAGACAAGCGTGATATTTCAAAAAAGTCATTAAAAGTTCTGCTATTCATCGATAGATGGCAAAACTAAAAAGTATCACCGCTGTGCCGGTCGGAGTGGGGGGTGTTAGGTTATTTTCGTTACGGAATTTCTGGATTCGGTCTCCACGCTCAAGGCCCGCGATAAAAGCTATGCAATAGCTTAAAAACTTTTTTTTATCAAATCTAAGAAGCCATTTAGTGCTAGTGTAGTCGGTTTTTAGTTTTTAAACTTTCGTTTCTTGTTGTATAATTATACGTAGTAGTGATCAAGCAATAACCAATGACAAACTCATAATAAATACCATCCATCTCGACATTTTCGCAATGGAAATTCCTTCGATCATCGGAATTTTCCTTTTCCCTCTCGAGGTATTACCTATCAATAAATATCTCTCAGTTCAGTAGGTACAACAGGACGTGTAATTATATTCCAATCGATCCAGTGGCCGAGGTCGCGTCTGATAACAAGGTATCACTACATTGGGTATCTATGGCAGCACGTACAACTTGATACAGTAAGAGATGTCGTGATATTTTGCTGCGAAAAATATGGCTGATTAATCGAACAGACTGCTGCATTTGTTGGTTTCAAACGGCTGTCTTCTAAGTTCGGGTTACCAGTAGCACAATTTTCCACTCCAAGGAACATTTGATTTTTTGGTTCTAGGTGTGATTGTGTGTGTGATTTGTGAATGCTTCCGGCACCCACGATACCAGTCTCTGAACTTTGTCAGGCTGTGAGAGTGAATTTGGTTTTGGTAATATAAAAATGCTACTTTTAAGACTATTCAGTAATGATAAATTTAGAAAGGAAAAATTATCGCTTGAGGCGGGATTTGAACCCGCGGCCATAGGGTGTCATGCCCTATTGCTCTAACCGCCGAGCTACTCAAGACCCGCCTGAAGCGACGAAATTAACCTTTCCTTGTTATTAACGTCTTACGGGGACGTGTGACGCCATCTACCGAACAGTTTTTAGAAACTACTATTCAGTAAATTGTTGTGGAAAATGGTTCTGACAAAACACTTATTAAAACTCATTGACAAAACGCGGAATACAATGGAAATACTCTTTATTGCACACCAAGAAAAACAAGTATAAACAACAGAAAAAAATAACAACATAGTAGTACATACGGCGGCCTTATCGCTAAGCAGCGATCTGCTCCAGGCAACCCAAGGATGGAGAGGATAAAAAAGAAATATTACAAATTCGACGTATTACCCATACTGCATTATAGTTATAGCGGTCAGCCAGTACCACATCACTTTTGTATACGTTTTACACGTGTTTTGCTGATAAAACGAGTTATTTGTGTTTGTAAACAATGATTCAGGAGCTTTTTATAGCTTTTCAGAGCGTTGATAAACGTTGGCACCAAAGTGTCGTTGGCCAATTAATATCTACATTCTGCCAAAACTATTTGTATGGACGCATAGATATGATGGTACTGTGTAAAATATGTTATGGCATTTATATGAATCTTTGTACTTTCTTAACTTATTGTTATTTAAACTGTCGTGAGTCGTATTCATATTGATCAAGTACCGGTTGTAGTCATGTTTTGTTTAATTTAATTAAGAAACTCTACCGGTGTTCAGCAGGCTCTCGCTGCCGCCACCGCTCTTACTCTAGACGATGACCGCTTATATCGCTCGAACTCAATTAAATTAATCAAAACCTGAGTACAACTTTTTGAATGAGTTTTTCGACCACTATTTCATACGAATACAAAGTCGAACATGATGTCTATAGAGCAGAGCAAATCGTTTCTGATATAATGTACGAGAAATACCAATAATGGTGTGACAATCTCTTTGGCGCAGAGGGCTGGTATCTGTATAAGAGCACAATTTTCCTTCCCAAGGGACCTTTGTGCTTTTGGTTCTTGGTGTGATTGTGTGTGTGTAATGTAAATATTTTCGGCATCCGCGGTACAAGTCTTCGAAAATAGTGTAGGGTTGTAAGTGTGAATGTGTTTGTTTTCTTTGTTTGGTGGTCCCTAGTTGAATAGCCGGGGGAGCCATATATGTATATTGAAATACCTTCTCTAATTTGGGGAATTTACCTTAATTATAGTTGTGTTAAAATTATTTAACGATTAAAATACAACTATTGTATAGTTGTAATATTATCATCATTACAAATTCATCACCGCCAGTTTGTTTTTAGTTATGCTGAGTGAAACAATTTTATACAGGTATATAGCAGTAAGAGCACTTCAAAAAATGTATCAACTGACTGAACAGCTACAGATTAAAAATCTGAAGATCGGTCGAACTGAAAACATACAAAAGCCGCCTTTCTGTCTCTAAACAGGAAAATAAACTTTACAACGGCAAAATCTTTGCTACTTAATCTGATGGTAAATCTTACACAGTATAGGCGTAACAGCCTTATTACGTGGAGGAAAATTAAACCGTAGAACATGTAACATCTCATTGCTGTCAACTATAAATGAAGAAATCAGAACCATCACTGGAATGCTAGAGCAACGTTTCACAAAACAGAAAAACTCACAGCTATCACATACAAAAACTTCGCCACTGGATTTATTTATGTAACTTTTTACTACCCAAAAAAGGAACAAAGGGTGGACTTAACGCTAAAAGCATTTTCTACCAGTCAACCAATCACGGTTGAAAAGCCATGGTAAAGCATGGTTGAACTGCTAACTCGACCCTATCTTGCCCCACCTCGGCGAGGGACTGCTCACGGGGGGGGGGGGGTTTAGTAGATTCGAGCCCCACATACCCCTTTCCTTCACCCCTGGGAAGGAAGGAAGTGCAACACATTATCCCCCCCCAAAAAAAAAATGTTTTGCCTGCCCGCCAAAAAACAACACTCCGTTACATTCAGAAGTTGAGTTGGATGGGGTAGGTACTAGCAAGGGGAAATGCACAATCAAAGACTATAAACAAATAGTTATATTATCTCTATGCACAAACCAAGAGCCCAAGCGGGACATCAGTGCAAGCCTTAGCATCCTCCCCTCCTCCTCCCCCCTTTTAAATGTTCTGCTATAATAAGTCAGAAGTCAATATCTAATACGATTTTCTTATGTTACAGGACACAAGGACACACGTCGTAGTGGAGCTTTACGAAACAGAGAAATCATACGTCGAAGCTCTGGAGATATTAGTTAAGGTAAGGCTTAGAAGCTAAGATATATAAGTATTGTATTAATTATTCTAGTCGTTCACACTTAACTGAGATATCGCGCCTACATTTTGCCTTATAGAGAAAAATGTTTTAGGTTAATTATTACTTTTTTTTAAATAATTGATTGATTTTTGTATTTGCTATTTAATGACATAATCTAACGGATATTATATGCAAGATTCAGCATAAAGTGACGTCACTTTATTTTTCAAGCTATTCTCAGCAAGCCCTTTCATTTGATAACCATATTGGAGTGCATTAAAAATTACTTGTAGTCCATTTTGAGTGTTCCGCCATGTTGGATTTTGAATGACGGCACATAGCTAACCATGCATTGTCATCCAAACTAAAAGTGAATACAAAATTTCAGCTCCATGGGTTGAAGATATCTGCTTCAAAATTGAGTTGCAAGATTCCATCCGGATAAACATGCATACATTGCAAGTTAAATAAAAGCTTGTAAAAAAACGTTATTTTGCTCCCCATAACGTGTATGGGGGCCACCCATCACATTTTTTATTTTTATAATTTTAATTGCCATTTATGGCTTTGGCTTTTAACCTTTTACGGGTATTTTCTCTGAGAATTTGAATTTATACGCTTGTATGGTATAGACACTAGATGTCTCTGATAGACGGACAAGCAAAGTACCGGGTAGAATGTATTCTTTTCTATGCAAAGTACTACCTAAGTCAAGTTTTCAATTGTTTTCTTTTTGATACCGTTTTGTTCCATCATTTTGTATCAGAAACGTTTGAAAGTTATATAATATACGTCCACTTACTAGACGACTGATTTCGTCAGCATTTTTAAGCTATTGCATAGCTTCTATCGCAGGCCTTGAGCGTGGAGAACGAATCCAGAAATTCCGTACGTATTAAACGAAAATAATCTAACACCACCTACTCCGACCGGCACAGCGGTGATACTTTTTAGTTTTGCCATCTATCGATGAATAGCAGAACTTTTAATGACTTTTTTTAAATATCACGCCTGTCTCTTTAGTTCAGCAACTCGCCTCTAGGTGGCAGGAAAAAAAAAATACTGCATAAATGAAATAAATAAATAATTATAATTGCATAAATTGATAAAAAATGCTATGCAATAGCTTTACCGCGGCAGTCCCCGAGTGCCACACGTCTTTTTTTTTCGAGTCGCACTTTCACGAAATTTGAATAAAACCATAAAAATCAAATATGCGCCTTTATATGCAATAGCGTAAGGGACGAAATTGGCTGTGGTTAAAAAAGTCGGATACCTGCCCCTTAAAATGTCTTTCAACACGTGACTTCCCGAATAAATTAATTATATCGTAAAATTATGACGATTCCGTTAATCCCAAATTAAACGGCGGGTGAAAATAAGCTGACGAATGACAAATTCATTATATTTATGAACCGGCGATATGTCAGGGTTGCCAGTCGACGGGGCTCGTTTGCGCTAATTTGTCAGCAGTTCTCTTTGTTTGTTTAAATTTGGGACTTTGAAGGTACTTATGTAGAGCATTTTGGCTCGTAAATTAAAATTCTGTTAGTTTCTGGTGAATGATAATTCACTGAATATATTTTAAGAAGCTGTGCCTCGCAGTTTTTTTTACCTACTTCCCAAAAAAGAAGGAGGTACTCAAGTCGACTGTATTTTAATTTTTTATGTGTGTTACCCCATAACTTCGTTCCACGTGAACCGATTTTGAATTTTCTTTTGTTTGATAGATGTTGCTTTCCAATTGGTCCCATTTAAATTTGGTCAAGATCTGATCACTAGTTTTTGAGTTATTGTCATTTAATACGTTAAATCTGATCAAGGTTCCGAAGATAAAGCGGTGAAGTCGGTTTTTTTAAGCTTTGCTTGCGTTTAATTATTTTCCGTATTAAATGAGGATAAAAGTACATAATTTTCTAGGGTCAAGACTACTACAGTCTATCTATATGCCCAACTTTATTGAAATCCATTCAGCCTTCATTTTAACCAACTTCAAAAATAGGAATAGGTTTGATTTTATTGTATTTTATTTATTTATTTGTGTGTTTCTTACTTATAAACTCCGAAATTTATAAACCTATGTAGTTGAAAAGTTCATTGAAAATTAAGCCTTAAATTTTTAACCGACTTCAAAAATAGGTAAAGGTTTGATTCCATTGAATTTATTTATTTATTTGTATGTTTCTTACTTCAAAACTCCGTCATTTATAAACCGATGTAGTAGAAAAGCTTGGTAGGATAACAAAGTTAATTTATTATATTTAGTGTTAATCCCGATAATGTTGTAAGGCTTCAAGCAGGATGCAAACGCCGCGAAAGTTAGCACTAACTTTCGCGGCGTGCGGGCGGGTGGGTGATGCATCCTGCTTGAAGCCTAACAATATTATCGGGATTAACACTAAATATAATAAATTAACTTTGTCGTTATGGATTTCCGAAAAGTAACGCCTAATTCAATTAATTTTCTTGGTAGGATAGAAATATCATGCAAACCAGTTCAGTAGTTTGATTTAAAATTTATATAACTGAAAAATATGGTTATCTAAACGTTTATTTTTAAAACGGCTGAACAGATTTTCATGAACCAGCTATGAACACTGTTGCTGTTTTTGTGTACTATAGCATAATAATATGTTAAATTATTAATTGTGTAACACATATGCACGTTAACTAAGTATTAACGGTTAATAATCCACCATTATCACACACACACTCGAAAAATCACAGATATTGGAAAATTATACAAAATCAGCAACGCCATTTTTTCTCTTTCGCGGCAAAACTCTAATATGCCTTTAGTTCTACAGTTTGTAACATTTAAAACGATGTATAATCACTAATATACAGTATTTATTTCATCTGGCAACCCTGCAGCAAACGGTTATTTTCCCGCGAAAATTTTCCGTAAGTGCTATGTAGGGCAGTTATTGTTAGAATTTACGGATTAATCCGGTATTCCACTCTTATTCATATTATTATCTTAAAGTAATTATTGGTAAATAATGGATTTAGCTTGCGAAGGTATTTGGAAGTTATCCTTACTATGTCTACGTCATATTCCACATTTTGACTCAGTCTATTAATTATTTATTCAATATCTTTGAGTATAATGCATGTAAATACACAGTTTGTATTTTTTGTAATTCCTCTATTTATGACCAATTGCGTATATTTCCAAAAAATAAACTTAAATTATACATCTATGTATACAGCAAAGACCACCGCAAATGGCGAAAATATGGAAACCTCAGCAGTGGTTACATTTTAGCCGTTTGGTGTTAAGACTCTGAGCCCGTGAGGACCGGGGGCTCAGTCTATTTTCGAAAATCTATTAGAGCGCCTGGCGACGCGTTATCAAAATGCTGGTACTTATGTGGCTCGACGTATTAGCATTGCAATTCAGAGAGGCAATGCCGCCAGCTTGCTAGGAACGCTACCCACTGGCTTGAGAACTCCTAGAGTCTTGTAGGTAACTTAGGTATTTGCAGTATATTTTTAGTTTAGGTTTTGGAAATAAAGGCAATTGGCCAGTAGTTAGTAGTCAATAAAAAAAAGTAAAGTCCAAGACAGACCCAAGTTACATAAAAGAAATCGCAAGTGTGTAAGTATGTTTGTTCACTCTTCACGCTTCAACGACTGAACGAATTTAGATGAAATTTGGAATGTACACAGCTTAACATATATGCTACATTTTATGACATTATTATACATAGATCGCTATATTATAATATACATAAGGTGTTATATGACGATGGTATATTATCGACGTTATTATAGGACTAGCTTTTGCCCGCGGCTTCGCTCGCGTTAAGAAGTACAACAAACTTTCATCCCCTATTTTATCCCCTTGGGGGTAGAATTAATCAAAATCCTTTCTTAGCGGATGCCTACGTCATAACATCTACCTGCATGCCAAATTTCAGCCCGATCCGTCCAGTTTTTTGGGCTGTGCATTGATAAATCACTATGTCAGTCAGTCAGTCAGTCACCTTTGAGTTACATATATTTAGAAGAAGAAGATAACCCAGTTTTTAGATCAAAGCTGATCAAGTTATCTCATAAAATTGTTCATTGCGAAAACATGAAGAAAATTCGCAATAACTGATTGGAGTTAAGGTACGCGTTACATTAAATCCTTGTCACCACCGTTTCACCCCTGTCATGCGAGGGGTGTTTATTCAGTATCACGGGAAAACGGAGATTTATGTAGGTACTAGATATACCCGACATGTGTTGTTATGCTACGTAAAGAAATAAGCATTTTACCACACTTACATTTATTATTACCTTCTTCATGTTTATAGTTGCCTAGTACTTTAATCTTCTTCATATATATAAAAATGAATTGCTGTTCATTAGTCTCGCTAAAACTCGAGAATGGCTGGACCGATTTGGCTAATTTTGATCTTGAAATATTTGTGGAAGTTCAGGGAAGGTTTAAAAGGTGAGAAAACATAAAGAAATTGCAATAAAATTAGTAAAAAGTAGTATTTTATTTTCCCATACAAACTGTTCGAACCTGTCAAACAGGAGATGTTTCTGAATATTTGACCATAGATAATTGGCGGTATGAAGTTCGCTGGGTCAACGAGTAGCATACTAAAAACTTATTGACTAAATAATGAACTACTTCATGTTTATGTTTGCCTAGTACTTTGCCAGCAAATCCATTAACGTATAGAAAAAAATTTTTTTTGGATAATTAAATAATTACGGCACCCACGATACAAGTCTTTGAACTTAGTGTGGGGCTGTAAGTGTGAATGCGTTTTGTTTTGTAATTTTTAAAAATTAGTCAGCCGTTTAGGAGGATTTCAGTCACATACGGTGTTCCGGCTTATCCTTGAGAGCCTGCGTATTCCAGGTCTAGTGTGTTTACCAGCTTCGATCACATCGTCACTTACCATCAGGTGAGATAGAGGTCAAACACTAGCCTGTCACAAATAAAAAAAAAAAAATACGAGTACATTATAATTAAAGATGTACGTACTTAAGGTTCATCTGTTAATACACCTGTAATTACACGGAAATATATATAAATTTGTAAATGTTTCTAACTACTAATAATTATTCATCTCATATCATAGCAGTAAGTAACTTTAATATAAAATTTTCCAGTTTTATTTCTATCGTTCATCTAGCCAGTTGTACGATTAAATGAGTGTCACTACCTGTATATGCCAGTATATTGATGGTACCATTAATGGTACTAGTGACACTACTTTAATTAAACCTTTATATAACTTGTACCATCGGATAGTACCATTAATGGTACTAGTGACACTACTTAAAACCATTTCATAGATTTTGAAGTGAAAACTTCTTTAGCGGCGTTGTGACTTTTCTGGATGGGTAAAAAATGTTAAACTCGCGTCAGGACACGTGACCTAATCAAAAATTCGTAAGACGGAGGGAGAGTAGACCGCCAACGCCGCGTAGGAGAGGAAGTCATATCCCCGTCTCTTTCTACCGCGCGGCGAAAATGTATGCTTGCTCCTGCAGTTTACAACGTTAACGTTCAAGTTTTCACTTCTGCCGGCACTCCCGGAGTGCAACCCTTTGTATTTTTTCATCGAAAATTGTATTATGCCTACAAAAAACATTTGATTGTAAACTAGTTGGGCCGTGGTTTCACTCCCGTTTAGCAAATTTTATTACATACAAACCTGCCCAAACAACTAAAACCGCCAAAAAAACAGCCGAACCTTCTTCAAGCGTTTGTCTTTATGCTCGATAGGCAAGAATTAGATAGTGGGCAAATGCTTGCCATCTCACTTGATGAAAAGTGTCTTTTAGTATCTAAATATTTTTTTATTTTAAAAGATACAATTGTGTCTGTTAAACAAAACAACCTAAGAACTGCTTAGGAATGGAACTCCTTACCTGAGTCTGTGTTTCCTGATAAATACGAGGCGGTCTTAAAGTCGCGAGTGAATAGGCATATTATAGGCAAACGTGCTCCATCATCTACCGCATCATCGCTTACCATCCGGTGAGATAGTGGTCAGACATTTGCCTATAATGAATAAAAAAGTCACCCACGTCCGTAGGAGGATACCCCTTAAGTCTGACTCCCTACACGTGGTCCCCGGGTGGTGCTAATCAGGTGACATTTGAGAGGTGGTAGAGCATTTTGTGAGTTGCTCGCCTGGCTTGCTACCAAAGTAGCTTACCACCATCAAGTTGAAAGTCTGCCGCCAAGCAAAATACGGTGTTCCGGCAGTTATCCTTGAGAGCCTGCGTATTCCAGGTCTAGTGTGTTCACCAGCTTCGATCACATCGTCACTTACCATCAGGTGAGATAGTGGTCAAACACTAGCCTGTCACAAATAAAAAATAAAATAAAAAGTTTTTATGTGTTCGTATTTTAAACTAAACAAGATCAAAATACGAAGAAATAAGTTTAAATTTTTAATTCAAACACATTATTCTAATTGCAAAATAAAACTCAGTTAATCCAAAGAGGTATTTTTTTATCAACCACGTAACTTTTAAGCAACGTTCATTACTATGCCGGTGTTGCTAAATAAAGTTTGTAAAACTCACAAAGCCCGATTTCACAAACATGGCTTGGAAAGTTCCCATAGCATTTTTCTTCTCCGTTACTTTCCGGATGTTACATAACTGTCAAAGTTGCGAGAGATTTCCATTTTGTTGCTGTAACATGGCTGTAACATAATATATACAATTCTGAGTTAACAGGGAGCATTGTTTTGTGTTTGTTGGATGAAATTGTTTGTAACCTGCAGTTTGTATTACAGTAGATAGATGTAGGGTCGGAGCTGAAGAATTTATTTATTCACTTTAATTAAAACGAGTACATGTCTACACCAATTACAATAACTAAAGGATTGTTATTCCATTACAAATCACAATTCCCGAAAGGTACAATTTGAGTGTGTTCAAAAGTAAAGCGAATAGGTATTTACTGAAAAATTATCGCTTAACCCCGCCGGGTTTGAATCCGCGGCCATAGGGTATCATGCCCTCGCTGCTCATTGCTCTAACCGCTGAGCTTCTCAAGCTCTGCCTTAACCGACGAAATTATCCTTTCCTTAGATATTATTAACGTCTTACGGGGACGTGTGACGTCATTTACCGAAACAGTTTTTAGAAACTACTACGACCAACGAGTCTAACATTGCAGTTAGCTACACGTTGTCTTGAGAACGTCCTCCCAAAATGTAATTACTAATATTATAAATTCGAAAGTTTGTGTGAAAGTATGTTTGTTCCCTCTTCGCGCTTTAACGGCTGAACGGATTTGGATGAAATTTGGATTGTACATAGATTATACCTAGGATTAACACATAGGCTACTTTTTAACTTGATAATAGCGGGCGAAGCTGCGGGGCACGGCTAGTTATCAATATATCAATTTTATCAATATAATAATTGTAATCTGAGTGACCGTGTCAGTTTAAAATCTTGAGTACCTACTTATATATTATCATAAAAGCATGTGTATTTATTAGGCTCTTCTTCTGTAGGTAGTAAATATTATAGACAGGCGTGAAGCGTGACACGTTCAGGCGAATCTCATTGTCACAAAATAAGATAAATAAACATGCCTCCATGCACTGCACAGCTAAATCGTTCATGTTTTTTCACAATTCATTTCCAACTACCAACTTTACAAATGGGGACATAGCTGTCAAACTTGTGAGATACGAGGCACGAGGACGCGCGGTATACTTTGTGACGGAACGAATTAACAAAGAATCTAGGAAGTACTTATGTTTACTTGTAAGTAGATTGAGTCAAGACTGGACCTATCACAAATCATACTGAATATTATAAATCTGAAAGTTTGTGTGCTTAGCATTTAGTTTCATATAAGACCATTTAAGTGATACAACTGTTAAGCGACACCGCTATATGGTAGACATTCCACAAATGCGCACGAAGCGTTTTGCTTCCACATTCATTGTGCGAACTCCTTGCCTGAGTCGGTGTTTCCTAATGAGTACAATATGAGTCTTCAAGTCGCAAGTGAATAGGTATCTTGTAGGCAAGCTTACTCCATCGTTGCTTACCATGAGGTGAGTGATGGTGGCCAAAAATTTGCCAATCTTAAATAAAAAAAACAAATCTATCGAATCAACCCCTTGACTTACAACAAAGTATTCTGTGCCCTTGTCGACCTTGTCTCCGAAACGGTCTTGGCCTTCAGCGAAGGCTTGGAATTGCGATTGGCCTTGTCTTCGAGGACTGCACGGGATGGAAATTTATGCAAATATGCTAAATTGATGAAAAGCTCTTTTAAGTACCTACTTTAGATATACATAGCACGATAGCTAAAAGTATTGAGTATTTACAAATTATCTTTTCGTACGGATCAGGAAAACAAATTGTTATTCATTGCAAGCGATAAAACTGGTACATAGGCGAACTTAATGCTAATTAGCATTTTCTTCCAGCGAACGTTCGTGTATTTTTTTACAAACAACAAATACTCACACTCACAACCCAAGTTCGAAGACTTGTATCATGGGTGCCGGAAACATTTACATCACACACACAAATACACCTAGAAACAGAAGCTCAAATATGTCTTGGGAAGGAATCTGTGCTCCTGCTGGGAATCGAACCCAGGACCCGCGGCGCAGAGGTCCACTGCGCTAACTGGGTCGTCAAGTATTATGGATTTGGTGGTAGTGCTATACGCTAAATCTGTGTTTCATTTCATAAGTTTTGCAGTTGATAGACTACAAATAATAATAATAGATATAATTAACTAAATAAACCAATAAGAAAATAAATAAAATACTATTAAGATACTCTTACATAAATACATTTATTACTACATAAATATGAAATACAATATAATAAAGTGCAAATACTAAATAATGTTTAATTAGAGAATTTTTTTTTAAAGGTAGAGAAATTGTATGTAAGTTACGCGATAATTCCGCCAATTATGAATCGATTTTGTTTTTGTTTGGTAGAATAAAATTTAGAGGTGGTCAAGGATCGAGACAAAACCAAAATATAGGCGTTAGAGCCGGTTTTTTAAAGCTTTGCTTGCGTTTCAATTATGATTTGACAGTTCCAATATTTGACATCTCACAGATCTCTGTTGGTAGAGAGCGTTCCCTGAGATTGTTAGATGATATACGCTTAACATACATAAAAATACATACAGTCGAATTGAGGACCTCCTTTCTTTTAGTCGGTTAAAAAAAAATCCTTTTAGAGAAAAATGCAGATGTGAATTCGGAGCTTATTCTCGTAACTGTAAGCATTAAAGAATGTACGTAGAGGAATATATTTCATTTTTGCTTCAAAGGCATACTCTACAATATAACATAAGATTTTCTCAACATGTCGTTGGGCATAACTTGGTATAAAGGAATTGTGGTAGAAATAACTCTGAAATAGCTTTCTCGTAAATGTACCAGAAAAAAGAATATATCAAGTATCTATAATTAAACGCAAGCAAATCTTAAAAAACCGACTTCACCGCTTAATCTTCGGAACTTTGATCAGATTAGATGTACTAAACACGCATTATTGGCTATATTTCAAGAACTACTGATCAGATATTGATCAAATTGGGACCAATTGGAAAGCAACAACTTTGAAGGAAAAAAAAAAACCATTCACGTGGAACGAAGTTATACTACAATGAATAACACATATAAAAAAAAGTCGACTTGAGTACCTCCGCCTTTTTGTGAAGTCGGTATAAATTGTTAGAATTTGTGATTGAGCCTAATTATCTAACTTCGTCTTGATTCGCCGGCCTCAGTCAGAATAACAAGGATTTTTTAAATAATTTCTACAAAGTAATATGGGCTCTAAAATTTACTGCTTATTATTCATTCGTTGATGACCCTTGCAGAAGGCAATTCTTTGTTGTACAAATAAAGCTTTATCCTTTATATAAAAAACTATTTACTTTTACTTAGCTAAATATATTAATTTTCGTTGAGTTTTGTAGTACTGCAAATAGTAGACATTTATAATTAAACGCAAGCAAAGCTTAAAAAAAACCGACATCACCCATAACTTCGTTCGATGTGAACCGATTTTGAAAAAAAAATTGTTTGATAGTTGTTGCTTTCCAATTGGTTCCATTTAAATTTGATCAAGATCTGATCAGTAGTTCTTGAAATATCGTCAATAATGCGTATTTAGTACATCTAATCTGATCAAAGTTCCGAATATAAATAGGTGAAGTCGGTTTTTTTAAGCTTTGCTTGCTTTTAATTATTTAAGCTTATTAAGGTTTTAATTAATGATAAAAGATGTATATTTGGATACCAAATATTTTATTCCATTCTTGTATGTAATCACAATAAATGTTTATCAATTATGTAAACTAAACTTACCTACCTTCATTGCAGAAGTACCTCCAACCGCTGAAAAGTCCTGAAAACGCTGGTCTTCTCGACACGCTTCTGGTAGACGAGATCTTCTTCCAAGTACCTGGCATCCTGAACGTGCACCAAGTATTTCTGGAACAGCTAAGGAGAAGACTGGAACAATGGGACCTTCAGCAGAAAGTCGGCGATGTGTTTTTAGATGTGGTGAGTATTTATATGTATAACGTAGTGCACCCATAACACTACACTGAGCGAAACTTTTTACATCACTAACACACAAAACAACGAATTTTACATTTAACATATATATATTCAGTGATATAGGGTTAAAATCTTCCAGATAACATTAATTTATACATTTTATAGCTTTAGCCATGCTAGACAGATTTAAAGCAATAAATTTAGAAAGGCTTGAGGCGGGGATTGAACCCGCAGCCCATAGGGTCTCATGCTCTAACCGCTGAGCTACTAAAGCCCCGCCTCAAGCGACGAAATTATCTTTTCCTTATTATTATAATTGGGATGTGTGACGCCGTCTACTACAAAAGTCTAAAACTGCTACGGCTAACAAACAAAACAAAGAAACGCATTCACACTCACAGCCCTACACTAAGTTCAAAGACTTGTATCGTGGGTGCCGGCACATCACACACACATTACACCCAGACCAGAAGCACAAATGTCCCTTGGGAAGGAATTTATATAACGAGTCTATAATTGCAGTTATCAACACGTTGTGTTGATAACGACCACCCAAACTAATTGATTTTGTTTGTTTATGACATTAGCTATGCTAGGCGGAATTAAAGTAAGAACTATAAAGAATAAATATTAAGCATTTATTTTTCATTTATAGCTTTTTTTAACATAAACATACTGTACAGGTATTGAATATTTTAAGTGTCGGAACAAATAAAATCCATAAGGCGCAGTCCACGATCTATTAGTTTATAGAATGTTAGCATGCCCTATCTTTTTTGCAGATCATCCAGGTTCATTTAAGACACTACCTATATTATTATATCATAGTCATAGTCAATACTGTTGTGCTACATGAATCATAGAGTGAATTGAATCATTCCCGAAAACCAATGATAATAATTCAGATCGTAAACACGTCGTCTCAATCCATCAACTTATGTTTTCAATCAACTGGGTTTTCCCCACAAACACAGTAAGGTCGCTCCAGGTATTTCGTATTTCACTGACTGGTTTATACCCAGTTATATTTTTTTGATTTACTACTTTGTGGTGCATTCTAGCTGTGTTAATTTATTTTTTATCCCGCCAGTCAGAACTCGACTAGAAGTCGCTTTTGCGAAATGGAAAAAGCGGGATAAAGTGATTGCAAAAAATGTTAATATGCAGGATCATAGTCTGCTTTGTGCAATTTATAACAGGTCACAGTTGGTAGTTCCACTCATCCTTTAAACATTATTTTACTATTTATCATCCAATCCAACTCGCCCGGGCAGCATTCCTTTTAAATTAGCCGAGCTATGTTCGGGGATTCTCGACGAGATCAAATAAGTAATGAGGATATCAGTACGAATAAAGGTCATCCACATATCCCTTCGGATTACCAAGTTAATGTAGCAGTGTGCATGGCACATACTACGCTTGGCCAATGCACCGAAAGGTTCTCGAATGGAGACCACGGACTGGCAAACGCAGCGTCGGAAGGGCACCGAGGTGGACAGACAGCATAGTGAAGATCGCAGGAAGGTGCTAGATGCAGGCCGCTTCCAAACGTTCTTTTTGGAAGTCTATGGCCTTCCCTAAACCAGCAGTGGACTTCTTACGATTGAAATTATGATATGATGCGTATATCCCAGAAGTGGCCAATGTAAATAACTCTGATTGAGCTACTATCGAATTATTTGGGCGTCTTCTAGTCAACATTTATTAGTATATTTTAGCCAAGCATACTACATCTCCGGCTACGTCATTACTTTCTATCAGGTGAGATAGTAGTCAAATGCTTGTTTATGGAGCATAAAAAGAAAGAAAGTAAAGGATGCTTTGATATTTTTGTAACGTGTAGATCAATTTTCACAGTTCACAAAACCCACCGTAATGGACACGTACATGTCCTTTATCCACAACCTGAAGAAAGCGAAGGAGACGATCAAAACTGCTGCAGCATCACGGCCGGCCTTCGCGAAGTTCCTGGATGCGATGGCAAGGGACCATAAGGGCAAGCTGTCATTGGACAATCTTCTAATCAAGCCTGTTCAGAAGTTCCCAAGCTACAAGTTGTTGATACAGAGGCTTATAAAACACACAGGTACGTAGATATTACGTATATTTGATAAAATGATTAACTTAAGTGATTAATTGATTTTGTGGTGTCCCTGTAACTGCTGGTCGGATATTATTTGATTTGTAAGAACCTGGAATGAGATATGGGATAAATATTACCCCGAAAATCAGTGTAGTTTCTGTGGTATACGTGAATTACAAAAAATGTTTGAGAGTCACCACGTATCTCCATCCCCAATAACTACTGATAATTTTGAAGTCTGAAAGTTTAAGTTCGTGTGTGTTGTAAAAAAATATATTATGGATATAAATAATCGCTTTAAAAACTTATCCCACGCTGACGAAGTCGCGAGTAGAGTAATTGATAAAGTTATGAATATTTAAAAGTATTATACTAGCGAAACACCCCAGCTTCACACGGGTTCAATTTCCGGTGGATTCCCCCCAAAAAATACACACAAGCCTTGTCTTGAAAATTACGAACACAACTAAAAATATCTACCAAATCGGTAATCGAGTTCTAGACAAAACTAAAGCACGTCAATTGATTTTTATTATATAATAAATAATATGTAGTAACTACATAATATTAGTATTTACTAAAACTTTTTATTCCAGATCAATCACACCCCGATCACAAGCTACTGCTAGAAGCACAAAAAGAAATCCACGAGCTTCTAGAACTGATAAACTGCACAGAAAGAGAATCTTTAGAAATAGAACAGCAGCAGCAAACCTTGAGGGACTTGGAACAGATGATCGAAGGTCTATCAAACCTGGTGACGGCAGATCGGATGTTCTTGAGACATGAGACGGTGACCATGCCGTCGGCTCAGGGGACCATTAAAGATAGAGCTCTTTTCCTTTTCAACGATACACTTTTGATAACAAGTGTGAAAAGAAGGACGGGGACGATAAAGAAACCAATTCCGTAAGTATTTCTATGCAATTTATGTAGAAGACATATAAAACAAAACAAACATGATAAACGTAAAGGAAAGTGAAAATGCGAAAATGCTATAAGATACCTATTCACTCTAGACTTGAAGACACCCACATTTTACCGTTCGGGGAACAAAGATGCATACAATGGTTCCACTCCTTCGCTGTAAGGATGATAAACGTAGAAGTGAAACACTTTGATTAAACTGGGGGTATGTCAACCATAAATGTATGACGTTTTACAGTATATCTTGTTGTTAGATGGTAAAACTGGGGGCATGGGGGAATGAACTCGTGAGATTCCAGCGCACACTCCCCAAAATGTAAGCGATAGAATACCGATAGGCCTTACGTCGCACGTCGGTGACCGAGTCTTTGCATTGACTCAACTAGGCTACTATCGCCAATTAGTCTCTTGGCTCGCCGGTCAGTAGATTCAAGAGCTTATAGCTGCTACTGAGTGGATCCATTCATGATGTGGCCATACGCGATCGAAATTGAGCTTGATATAACTTGCGAAGCTGTCCCGGTATGAAGTAATGCCTACTTGCCTTAAAAAATATAAATAGATAATTTAAGGAACATATCAAACCCAGATGGACTGAAAAATACAACCGCTAAAATTATCGTAACAGATCTCGAAATGAAAGAAAATGTATTCCACGGACGAGGTCGAAACAAATGATCAACAGGTTTAGAACACTAGGCAATCCAATCCGGAAAAGTTATATCACCTTGAGCGCAGCTTCCATATATTAATCAAGATTTATGAGTATAATTTACGAGACGTTTCTTCTGATGATCATAAGCATGATTCTATTTGTGACATTTATATATATTAAAATCCTGAATCAGATATCAGAGAAGATGAAAATAGAATTAGAGTAAATATAGTGGATGCTAATGCGCTTGTAAAACGATGAAAACGCTATAAAACTAAATCTTTTATACTGAATATACGAGTGGATGAAAGTTAAAACGCGATTTTTGGTATTCTTATAAATGTGATATCTATATCTATATATATATATATATATATAGATATATATATATATCTACTATATAAAAATAGGTCGGGTTTTCCTTCCTGACGCTATAACTCCAGAACGCACGAACCGATTTCCACGGTATTGCATTCGTTGGAAAGGTCTCGGGCTCCGTGAGGTTTATAGTGGCGAAACGGAGTTCGCCGGGTTAGCTAGTGTATATATATATATATATATATATATATATATATATATATATATATATATATATATATATATATGTAAATCAATGCCACTTTTCGTTGTAATTTTATAACTCAAGAACGGGCTCACCTATCCAAACCAAATGTTTAGGCTTTGTTCGGACTATTTAGTAGATGGTTTATGTGAAGTTTGCACAATATCGGTCGAGCGGTTCTTCATTTATCCCACCAATAGTTTCCAAACTTGAGGACAACCTACGGAACATCACATGTCAAACTGTCAAACGTCATCAATTTGTGGTTGACATACCTCCAGTTCGCTCGAAGCGTTTCGCTTCTACGTTTATCATCCGTACAGCGAAGGAGTGGAACTCATTGCTTGCGTCTTTGTTCCCTGGACGGTACAATCTCGGTGTTTTCAAGTCTAGATTGAATAAGTACCTTCTAGGCAAGCATGTTCCATTTTCGGCCGCATCGTCACTTTTCAACAGGTGAGATGGCGATCAAACGCTTGCCTATCTATCATAAAAAAAATCTTATTATAAGTTGACGCAGTAGGCAAGTCTCTGCCTCCTGCGCCGTGGGCATCGGGTTCACTAGCCAGCTGGTTTCGATTCCGAAACTAGTCGAAACCAGCCGATTAGTGAACTATCACAATGAATAACACTCGCAATAGTTTTCAAACTATTTTTTTTCTTCTGGTTCTGGGTGCAATTGTGTATGTGATATGTAATGTTTCTAGCACCCACGATACAAGTCTTAGAACTTAGTGTGGGGCTGTGAATGTGAATACGTTTTATAATAGTGCAATTATTAATTTCAGAACATACCAAAGTAATTTAGCAAGTCAGATGGAGGGAAACAAGTACAAACTTCTCATGAGGATATCTTTGGCGGATCTCGAAATTGTTAAAGGTATTTAAAAATTATAATATTTTCTTTGAACTTTTAGAGAAAATAATCAAAAATTATTTAACACGTGATTATAGATACACGGGCACACAAATTATCTCCCGAAGGGAAATTTGTGTTTCTGGTTCTGGGTGTGTGATGTGAATGTTACCGACACCCACAACACAATTTCAATTTAATGGGGAGCTGTGAGTGTGAAAGCGTTTTTTTTACCGAAATGATTAAATTTAATTAAAGTTGCCAGAATATCATTGAGACTATCATACATGTTCGTAATAAGTCATTTTTTACAAGCTATTAATTAGTATCACCTGTCCCGTTGTCTATCTATCTGTCGGTCTGTAATCAAATCTTGCAAGCTAAATTAGACCCACTTCCTGATGTCCGATTGGACTCTAATTTGGTGTACTTGTATCTTCGGTGACAATACAGTGATATGGTACCATGGAGCTAGTCTGATGGTGGAGACGGAAAATGGCCGTAGGAACTTTTTAACCAAACAATAAAAACCCATACATTTAGATTCGTTTGATTCGTCTTGACAAGTTCTCTGGTTATATCAATTTTTGATCCTTATTTACAACTGGTAAAAGCTTGATATTAAAAAAACTTTTAAAAGTATGACTTTTCAAAATGTATATTTTACAAGTCATATACTGTAAGGTTAGGTTAGGCCCTATCTTGCCCCACCTCGGCGAGGGACTGCTCACAGGGAGGTTTTTAGTGGGTTCGAGCCCCACATACCCCTTTCCTTCACCCCTGGGAAGGAAAGGAAATGCCAGTCATTTACCCCCCACAAAAAAAAGGTCATATGGTGGTTACTTCTGACCTCTTTTGCTGTATAGATACCATTTTTATCCATCGAATTATCAATATTTCGATGAGTTTTACAAACTATTTCTAACTGGCTCCTAACATAATGGACTCCAGTGATGTTGGTATTAATTAAATAGAAAAACATTATTCCACTAGTTTCAGCTCAATGTTCCGGAGTTTAGATATTCCGAGAATATTCTAAACTAAATTATTTCATCGAGAGTGCTGTACCTAAGTTAGTTGAAAACTAGGAAACTGGGTCAACTTCCCAGGATGCAACCTTATAGATGTTTATTGCCCTGAGATTCTCGTTGGAATTTACATTTTCTATTTCTTTCAGTTTTTATATAGATACCGAGACTTCTTTTTAATTAAATTTTTCCTTATTTAGATTCTCTCCTTTATAAATTTTCTTCAGTTTTTGCTTTGGTACGCTTTGAGCTATTATATCATACTGTAAGTCAATTTCTTTGCTGTAAGGATGAAGCCAGTTGTCTATGTACTGGACTACTGTTTTAATGAAAGTATTTATAAACTATTTATCGACGACACACATGGCGAATTTACGTCAGGGCTGGCTCGGTAGAGATGTGAGTGTGAAAGGGATTGTTTTTTTATGTGTAGTTTTGAATTAGTCTCTTGGCGCTTCGCTCAATGGTGTTGAGAGCCTTAAGCTGTCACTTAAGGTTTTTGCTAACCCTGATGTCTTTCTAATTGCAGCCAAAGATGAGAACCTACGAAAGATAATGCACGAAGTGGAAACCCTGACAGAAGATGTCAACACACTCACACAGATATCGGAGCACGTGGCGGCGTTACACACACAACACACACATCTAGAGGAGATTGTTAGAGAAATGTTACACACTCTCAATGTGAAACTATCTGAGAGGCAAAATAGTGATACCCAGCTCTGTTATATGGAGATCAGTTTGAACACATCGTAAGTAGTTGTAAAACAAGTTATTATGTGTTATGTGAATGTTTCCGGCATCCAAAAATCTAAAAAAAAAGAAAATTCTACTCATAGTACATGGTTATGCGTGCGCCTTCTAAGCAGGGGTATTGGGTTCGATTCAAGGAAAATGTTTGTTTCTGGTTCTGGTTTTGATTATATATGTATATGATGAGTATTCAGTACCCACGTCACAAGTCATTGAACTTAGTGTGTGCTAAGTGTGAAATCTTTTATGTTTATGTTTAAATTCAAAATCCACTGTCTGTAGTCTGGGTCTATTCCGGGCATCAATTATCTTGACATCGACGTCGAAATCGAACTATTTTCTTTTCTTTTAAACCATCGAATGGACTGAAATTTCAACCAATCGACGTCGCATCAATTACAGCAATCGTAGTTTGACGACCAGAATAGTTACAGTAGTTCTATTCCGGTCGTCAAAATATGATTAAGATATCATCTATGCCCGGAATAGACCCCCAGGTTCGGGCGATTGCCCGATTCCAATGAATCGTTAAACGCGGATTGTTCTTTCTGTGATCTCAATCATAACTGCCGTGAAGGAAAATTGACCAATCAAACTCAAAAATGCCTTAATTTTCGTTACAAAAAAGTAACTCATTAAAACTGGCAAAATGGAGGATGACAAAAAAGTCTGAACTTGTATATTGAATTCCTTACCTGTTCCTATAAGACGATCTCCTACTTTGAACACTTTCAAAGATCGGGTCAGAATATTATACCTCTCCGAAACATAGATAATGTATTATTTCTTTTTTTTTTTCTCTCGTCTTTCGCTCAAGAGATTTGCGTTTTTCAATAAAGTGTGTCTAGGAAAACATTTTAAACGTGTCATATTGAATGTCCCTTTTTATATATATTTATACATATATATATAAATACATATGTTATTTTTTTATTTATTTTATATAATTATCTATTGAATTATATAAAATAAATAAAAAAATATCTATTGAAATAAATATCTATCTATTGAATTTACACATTGGTATAATATGTGATCGCCTCAGGCTCAGGCTATCATTGTCGCTTGCTCGAAATTATGACATAACGTGGGTGTGAAATATAATGCTTTGTTTTTCAGAAATGGTCCCGAAAATCTAACGATAATATTCCCGAAAACGGAGAAGAGAAACAGTTGGGAGGAGATAATAAACGAGACCAAACAAAAACTATGTAAGTCTGTGTGAGATTAAGGTCAACCTTGCTTATTTTAAGGGTTCCGTACCCAAAGGGTAAAATGGGACCCTGTTACTAAGACTCCGCTGTCCGTCCGTCTGTCTGTCCGTCTGTCACCAGGATGTATCTTATGAACCGTGATAGTATTTCTGTTACCGCTATATATAACAACAAACACTAAAAAACAATAAAATAAATATTTAAGGGGGCTCCCATACAACAAACGTGTTTTTTTTTTGCTCGTTTTTGCTTGATTTTGATGACGGTTACAGGTAGACGCTTGAAATATATAGTTATATATACACTTTAAAATAAATAATTAAATTAAAATAAAACAAATATTGAAGAAGTCCCATACAAGAAACGTGTTTCTTTCGCCGTTTTTATAGTTAATGGTACGGAACCCTTCGTGCGCGAGTCCGACTCGCACTTGGCCGGTGTTTTGACAGTACAATGATATGGAACCATGGAGCTGGTCTGATGATGGAGACGGAAGATAAGCATAGTAACTTCTGAACTAAATAAGAGAAACCCTCGGGGCTCGACTTAACAAGTTTTCTGATTATATAACTTTTTAGTCCTTCTTGCTTTATTTTCACTTTATTAAAAAAAACGTTTTAAAATAACACTTGTGTATGTTACTTATACTACAAATACATGTTAATTCTTGAAATTTTATTAATATACTGTTATTAATTCCAGGTGTATACGGCCAGGAGAGGCCAGCACCAGAATTCCTTTCACCAGTTCCAATCAGGAAGACTCGAGCTGGTCTACAATTCACCTGTGCTGCGCCTACGTTGCCGCCCAAAGGACAATCGCCTGATGTTTGGGTAAGAATTATACATTTTAATCTTTGCTAAATTATCAGCTATCCTATTGGGCGCCAGACATTTTTAGCCCAGCGTTTTTGCCACCCTCGACGACATTATCACCTACCTTCAGGTGAGATAATTGTCAAATGGTAGCCTATCAAAGATAAAAAAGTTCTCGTTCTCCTTCAAACCGACATATTTCATCGGGGGCGAACCACAAATGGCGTTATAAGTTTGTTTTCTATCTCTGTTTGACTTTTAATTGCTATTGTTATTTATTTTTATTCAAAATATAATTATAATTTCGCACTTTTATCACATCATTTTTATTATTATTAATATTAATTATTATGATCATACTAGCCGTGTCCCGCGGCTTCGCCCGCTATTATCAAGTTTAAAAGTAGAATATGTGTTAGTCCTAGGTATAAGCTATGTACACTCAAAATTTTATCCAAATCCGTGCAGCCGTTAAAGCGTGAAGAGTGAACAAACATACTTACACACACACTTGCACACTTACACACAAACTTTCGGATTTATAATACTATAGTAGGACTAGTAGGATAGTAGGATTAGTTTTAATCAATCAATAAAGTATTTCAATTGTATTATTTATATTCTAAACAATTGCTTGAATTGTGATTCCGGCTCGAAGGACCACAATTAGTACCGTGTCGTTTTTTTTTCTATCAACCTTTTAGAAAAATGCGATCACTGGTATTATGTTGCCATTATGCATAGCCACCTAATGTGTTTATATAATATCATACATATACATCATACATAGTTAGTAAAAATATATTTACTTATTTATTTATTTAATCCTTTGCACAATATAGCTGTACACGGAGGACTTAATGCTAATACAGCATTTCTGCTAGTCATCCGAAAAGGTGCAGAAAAAATCGTGGTAGTGCAGTACAAGGACTATTAACTATAATTTATTATGAATCACAATGAAGTTTGATATATCTGTCACTCCGATCCTCCGAACATCCGTTTATCGAACACACACTTTTATTTGTTTTCGGCTGGTTCTAATTTTGAAGATCCGTATTTCCAGGTTTGCAACAGCGACGGCTACGTGGGCCAAGTTTGCGTGCTGACCCTCACACCGAAGCCGCAAGTGACGTCATGTAACGGCGTTTGCAACGCGCGGATATTATGCGTCGCGTGTGTGCCGCCCGCGCCCGCACTGACTCGGCAGCAGACTTTGGATATACCGTAAGTTACAATAGGAATATATATTTTTTTTTCCTTATTATTTTCTTAAAGTAACTGATCTTTAACAGAGCCGATCAGCGCTAGTGAAAAGGTCTAAAAACAGTGACTTTGGAGTCCTACCAAATTGTTATTTTCTAACATTTATTTTTTTATAACGGTTTAGTACTCAACACACCACAAGGGCAGAAAAAAACATTAAACAATATTTTGCCCCCCAATACGTGTGCTCACTTAAGGTTTTAATTTAAATAATTTTAATTGCATTTTTTTACATATTCTCTGAAAATTTGAAGTGGTTTGCTTGTAGACGCTTA
The DNA here is from genome assembly GCA_948107665.1 of Lomographa bimaculata. NCBI lineage: Eukaryota > Metazoa > Arthropoda > Insecta > Lepidoptera > Geometridae > Lomographa > Lomographa bimaculata. Next base: position 4,619,541 of record OX403604.1, on the reverse strand, counting down.
AGGCCTCTGACAGACGGACGGACAAAGTGCTGATCTACCCAAGTCAACTTAGAGACCTCGCCTCGCTCGGTCTAAAATGTTTTAATGATTTAAATGTCATGCTAGGCTAGAGAAAACTTGATAGTACACGTTCAGAAATTTTCTTCGCAATGACATTTATAAGAATAGCAACTCTTTCTACATAACAATAAAGTACAATTTAGCATGCACAGCGGTGCCTGCCAATAATGTATATTCACCTCTCTTTCTATCGCGTACTCTTACCTCTTCTAGTGTGTGGCACAGGAATTAGAAGGGCCTGCCTTAGCGGGTATGCCGATGTACGCGTAATTGCACTCTAAAACCGCTGAGTGAGCAGGGCCTTGTTAGACAGAGATAGCACTATAGCGATTTATGAAGTCAATGACAGTTGTCGCTATACAAGTTCTAAACTAACTCGGTTGGCGTGAAAGAGACAGATAGATAGACCTGGGAAGAAAAACAAGTTTATACTTTATTGCAGGAACGCGAGTTCGCTGAACAGCTCGAGTTCAGTGAAACCAGGTATCAGCATATCAGATCCTGATGACAGCTGCAAGAATATCAGACTTGACAGGTACTATTTCTACACACCTACCACCATTTTATACAAAAAAAATATGTGTTTGTGTACATATGTATGTAAAAGTGATACCTACTTCTTTAACAACAAAAGAATTTATCCCTGTTTTATTTGGAAAAAAAGATACTTTGAATACCTCACAGAAGTGAATACCTCGTAGTCTTACTCTATATAGTGTTTTACTCCTTCAACTTTATGGCTCTAATTCCAATGCATTCCGTTTCCAGTTCATCATCAAGCGACGAGGATGATGATGGTTCCTCGACGAGCGAGAACCAAGACGCCCAATCAGAAAGGAGTCAGGAATCCGCCACGAGTCGTCTACACTGCAGTCTCACATCATCACTAGGTAGACTTTTAAAGAACACCAATTAGAGGGCATACCTTGATTACTTAGGGCGTTTAGGGGGGAGGGTGTTTATTCAAACTTCACCCAATTTTCACGAAGGGGACAGAGGGAGGCGTTCTGAATCAGTGTAAAATTGCGTATAGTTGTAAGATTTGGTCGCTATTCCACCCGATGGAAAGTGATGAGGTGGCCGAAGATAAAGTATGTTTACCTAGAAGATACCTAGAAGATTCACTTGGGGACTCTCAAATTTTACTGTTCAGGAATTAAACAGGCGGGCAGTGTACTTACTGTACGAATGATAAATGTAGAAGCAAGACGTTTGAAGCGGATTTAAGGTAAATCCCACTTATATTATAAATCCGAAAGTTTTTGTGTAAGTGTGTGTGTAAGTGTGTAAGTATGTTTGTTCCCTCTTCACGCTTTAACTGCTGAACGGATATCGATGAAATTTAGAATGTACATAGATTATTTCTAATATTAACTCATAGGCTACTTTTTAACTTGATAATAGCGGGCGAAGCCACGGGGCACGGCTAGTCAACCATAAATTGATTGCGATGTTTTTTGTATCAATTTATATTTATTTCGTTAAACCAATAGCATTAAATGACATATTATACATATTAAACGAATTCTATATAATATAGTAAGGCTAAAAAATATAACACAAATAAACCTTACATAAATAGCATATACTAAAAGAACTAGTGTAAACAGGTATCACCAGAACCAGAAACACAAATTTCCTTTGGAGAGAAAACTTGTGTTCCTACCGGGAACCGGATACGTTACCCGCTGCTAAGAAGGCAAACGTACTAAGCCAGCGGGCAGTCCGGGAGAACTAATCGATTGTATATATGTTGATTTATCCACATTATTTCTCCAGGAAACCACAGGAGCACCCTGACTCCAAACCACAGCAAGAGTCTCAGTTCTCCACACACGGGGCAGAACATACAAGTACATCCAGTGATGAAAAGCAGTTCCAATCCAGCAGTGGACAAGCAAGCCATGGGAATAACTTCCGGTAAGAAACCAACGTAAAATCTCAATTGATTTTATTTATATGGCAATAAGGTAGGCAGAACTATAGTGATAAATTTAGAAAGGAAAAATTATCGCTTTAGGCGGGATTTGAACCCGCGGCCATAGGGTCTCATGCCCTATTGCTCTAACCTTTGAGCTACTCAAGCCCCGTCTGAAGCGACGAAATTAAACTTTCCTTATTATTAACGTCTTACGGGGACGTGTGACGTCATCTACCGAAACAGTTTATAGAAACTACTACGGCCAACGAGTCTAACATATCAGTTAGCTCAACGTTGTGTTGATAACGTCTAAAATAAAAATAAATCTCAAGTCTAAAACAAAGGAAGGAAAAGTTTTGTCCTCGTACGTCCTGAACTGCCCGTTGGGTTAGTTGGGTGCGCGTGTTCTAAGCAGTGGGTATCGGGTTCGATTCCCGGTGGAAACACAAGTTATCTCCTCGAGGGAAATTTGTGTTTCTGGTTCTGGGTGTAATTGTGTGATGTGAATGTTTCTGGTACCCACGACACAAGTCATTGAACTTAGTTTGGGGCTGTGAGTGTAATAGCGTTTAAAGACGAGATATCTGGTCTAAAAGACTTAATTATACCTGGCTTAAACTGCTCGTTGGCTAAGTTGGGTGGTGTTCGCCTTCTAAGCAGGTATCGGGTTCGATTCTCGACTGAAACACAATTTTGCTCCGCAAGGAAAATTTGTGTTTCTGGTTCTGGTTGTGATTGTATGTGTGATGTGAATGTTTCCGGCACGACACAAGTCATAGAACTTAGTGTAGGGCTGTGTGAATTTAATGTTGCAAAACTTTTCCTTTCAATATACATAATATATACTAGCTGAGCCCCGCGGTTTTACCCGCGTAAGTCCCAGACCAGCGAGAATTCCCGGATAATAAGTAGCCTATGTGTTAATCCAACGTGTCAGCTACCTCCATACCAAATTTCATTTAAATCGGTTCAGTAGTTTTGGCGTGAAAGCGCGACAGACAGACAGACAGAGTTACTTTCGCATTTACATATAATATTAGTATGGATATATAGACGACCCAGTAGGCGCAGTAGACAGGTGTCCGCCCTCTGCGCCGTGGGTCCTGGGTTCGATTCCCGGCAGGAGCACAAATTCCTTCCCAAGGGATATTTGTGCTTCTGGTTCTGGGTGTAATGTGTGTGATATGAATGTTTCCGACACCCACGATACAAGTCTTTGAACTTAGTGTGGGGCTGTGAGTGTGAATGCGTTTGTTTTTTATATGTGTCTTATTCTATGTGTTGTAATTAGGTAGAAGTTAATTAACTGTTTTAATGTCATCATATATGAGATTTTCTATCAAATTTTCTTAAAGTATTGTTGTATTTTTACTACATCTAAATGTTTTCCTTCTTTGATGTATTTACTTTAACATAACTACCTACTCTTTTCTTTTGTAACTTATATTACTAATCTATAACCATTATTCGTAAATAACTTAATCATCTATGTTTATCATTTCTTCTTTACTAGTAACCGGACGTGCGATGTTGGGTAATATTTATTCTTCTTAATTTGTATAGACCATTAACATTTGCATGAAGATTTTAGCATGATCTTCTATTTTTACTATATTTAGATGCTTATTCAATTATGCTTGCTCATTGCGTTTACTTCTGAAAGCAATTAATATAATTTTAGTTCAAAATAAGTCCCAAATAAAGATTTAAATCATATATAGCGATCACATAAAATAAACTCATAAATATACTAAGTACTTCAGTTAAATTGTTATGCCGCATACTAATTTGTAAATACAAATTTTAAGGCGCAAATTTCATTTAAAACTATTTAATAGAATTATTTATACGAGCTTTTACAACGCTTCAAGCTTAGAATAACGTACTAACACAGCCTGACCCCACACAATAATACCGTAGGCACGCTCTCGTCACCAGCCAGTCGTCAATCGTCAGAGGACAGTGCGACCACGGCCAACCAGCCCACTATGTGGCTGGGGACGGAGGATGGATGCATACATGTCTACAACTGTCTGGACAACATAAGGATTAAGAAGAACAAGGTCAAACTGCAGCATAACTCTGGGGTTCATTCGATTGTGTGAGTATTTTGTTTTATAACAAAGATTATGTTTTTCATGATAGTCAGGAATTTTCTAGGCTGGCTATTGTATTACAGGCGTAGTTTTGGATAGACTGTTTCGTGACATCTGTTTACACATTTTTGACGTCATTATTTGTCAAATTTGCTTTACGGGTGCTGTGATTGGTTTGTAGACGTCTCATAAAGAACGCAATATGGCTGCTTTTGAAATTGCTCGAACCTGCATTTTCAAATATTGATTTTGATATTAATTGCGAAATTTGTATGAAAGTTTTGGCCGATGTTAATTAAACTTATAAGCGATTGAAACCATAAAAATGTTTGGATATAATATTTTTTTTTATAAATATGGAATTTAATTTCCTGCACCTTTAATATATTGAGAATGATTTGTTAACCACATAAAAAGGAGTTGGTACATTAGAAACATCAATTTTACAGCATCACATTCCGAATATAGATTTGCTATGCTCAAACTAGGCTGCAGATTAAACTATAACTTTTGATTAAAGAAGATTAAATTAAAATATTATCATTGTTTACAGGTATATGGAAGGAAAAGTATTTGTTGCTCTTGGAAATGGGGACCTCGTTGTATATTGCAGGGATATTGGTAAGTGTATTTTGTCTTTAAGTATCGATTTCCCTGTTTCAGATCCCTCACTTCTGAGTTATGACTGAAAGTCAGCGCCTAGCGTTACACTCGACAAAAATGCTGAGTCACGACTCTTTTGGCACTTTTTTTGCTTTGTTTATAGTGTAATAGATACATATGGTGACAATAGTGTCATATTCATTTATGGTTGATATATCTCATGTCCGCTCGAAGCGTTTTGCTTCTAAATTTATTATCCGTACAGCGAAAAAGTGGACCACACTGCCCGCGTCCTTGTTCCCCGACCTGTATAATCTGGGAGTCTTCAAATCTACGAGTAGAATGAATTGGTATCTTCTAGGTAAGCATGCTTCATCTTCGGCCGCATAGTCACTTTCCATCAAATGAAATAGCGGCCAAAGTCTTACCTATCGGTAATTACAAATAACAAATACAAATCGTAAATATAACACAGCAGTCGTAAAGATACTCATATTGTATTAAAATGATATCTACAAATCGCAAAGTCAAAGTTTTGTTAATACCCCCGACGACCTATCTGGGAAACGGATACGTAGATTTGCACTTAACATAGCTAAGAACATTCTGAAACTAAAAAAAAACAAAATCAAAAGCTACGTTTTCAGAGAGAGGCACACAGATCTACGTTAAATTTATAACACGCTTCAGTTAAAAATCAATTCATCAATACATATATTTTTAATCATATATTACAGTCACTATTTACAAGAACTATTAGAAAATTGCAAGCTGCGCGCGGCTTTACCCACATTGACGATGAAGACAGTAAAGTTCTGTCCTTATTAAATAAAAAAATATATATTAATTTACCTAGTCAAGAAAATGTAGATTAGAAGGTATATATATGTTGCTGTCGTGAAGACTGTTATAGTTGTATTTTATTACTGTTTACAATCTACCGATATAAAATTTCAGCAGTAGTGTAAGCCTGATTGAGTATTAAACATCAAAACTTTCGCATTTATAATGGGATGAAGCAATGTTAATGATTCCCTAGTTATACTAAATTCCTATTAAATTACAGACGGCTCGTGGACAGAAAAATCGACGATACCAGTTGGCACTTTGAGCACCCCTGTCAGCAGCATGCTACTGTCAGGCGGCAAACTGTGGTGCGCCACGCATGCCTCAATAAAAATCATCAACCCGCAAACGTTGCAGGTAAACATAAACATAAACGTTTCACAGTCACAGCCTCACACTAAGTTCGATGACTTGTGTCGTGGGTGGAAACATTCACATCACCCACACAATCACAACCAGAACCTGAAACGAAAATTTCCCTCGGGGAGATTGTGTTCCCGCTAGGAATTGAACTCGACAGACCCTTGCTTAAAGACGAAAGCTCACCCAACTAAACCAAGGGGTAGTTCAAGATATTCTATCACCATAAAAGCTCATTTTCGAGAACAAAGTTAACTTAGATGTTTGTAAGAAAGAAGACCGGGTCTAACATACTACCATGTGGAACCCCGTCAATTCTAAGAGAATGTATCACTTAGAATTGAGCAATGACAAGTGACCCCGCCTTAAGCGATAATTTTTCCTTTCTAAATGTATCAATATAATTCTGCCTAGCATGGCTAATGCTATATAAACAAAATCAATGACAAGTTTGTTGAAAAGTTTGAAATGTTTGTAAAGGTAACGTTACTGTTAAAACTAACAAGCAACATGATGTTAAAAGGTTCGGTTAAATACCTTAATAAGTGTCGTTAGAGAGAGAAAGAATAAAACAAATAACAGAAAAAAATTATAAACCGCTAGCCGAAGGAAAAGTGTTCAGAATACTGGCTGCGTTTCCACGTTGAATAGCAATACAAATGCTTTGTGCTAAAAAGAGATGGTCCCAGCCCAGATCCAAAAACCAGAAAGCTTCGTCTCTATTACATCAATAGAAAGGCTTTCTAAATGTAACAGACCTTAAAACTGGTATACATAAGGTTTAAAATATCTTGACTAGTTATTAAGCGATTTAATTTGAAACCTTTGTACAAAAGTTTTAAAGTCCGTTAAATTTAGAAAGCGTTTCTTTTGATGGAATAGAGACGAGCATTTTAGTTTTCGACTAGGGGACTTATCGCCTCGACCAAACGTTTTCCCGAAATTTTCATGTATACCAAGTACCACGGATCCAATGTTTCTACCCCAATTATTAAATCTTGATTGATTTTGTTTATAAAGCATTATGTTTCGGTAGATGACGTCAAATTTCCCCCTAAGATGTTAATAATAAGGAAACGACAATTTCGTCGCTTCAGGCAGGGCTTGAGTAGCTCAGCGGTAAGAGGATGACACCCTATGGCCGCGGGTTCAAACCCCGCCTCAAGCAATATTTTTTCCTTTCTAAATTTATCAATATTAATCTTGATCGTTATAGTCACATTAATATTTTGACAGGTGGACGAAACATTCCAAATAAGTACCGAAATTAAACCGATCAGCCACATGGCGGTGGCTGGCGGGGCGATATGGCTCTCTCTACACAACGCAGCTCAGTTGCGTTGTTACAACGCAACCACGAGGGAACAGCTTGCTGAAATAAACATCACGCCGCAAGTCACAAAGATGTTGCATGGTAAGTATACAGTGAATATATTAGGTACTTTGACCACTAAGCTCGAGCTTTAAGGAGTAACGCTCACCTCTAATCTTATCTTTGGGTCGTACATACAGAGTTGGCGCAAATATTGGATAACCCTATACCTACAGATAGGGGACATCATGATGGTCCAAAAAGTAAAAACATGTGGCTAATATAAGTCTCACAGTTTTCGAGATAATCGTCATTGAAAAACTATAAATAATTCTTAAATTTTTTTTAGATTTGTAATTTACTTTGATTAAATGTAACTATGTGAAAAAAGGTTTTTAGTATGGCAACCTCATATTTTTTCCAATTTCCCTAGAGAGGTCCAAGGATGTACTCCAACATTAGTTCGAGATGGATTTTTTTTCATCCAGCCGTTTCCGAGATTTGCCCCTCATCATTCTCGAGGAGTAGGTAATTTTAACTATAGAAGTACATTTCAGTATTATTTGTAGTCTTTCACAATTTATTTTGAACATTATTATGTGCTCTATCTGTAGGTATAGTGTATCCATTCATTAGGCTACACCCTGTAGAACTGCATCGTACAAAGCCAAGACTGCTGCAAAGAAGCTAGGCTTTCTATCGAAGGTTAGGCGGTACTTCACACCATGTCTTCGGTCATGTATGGAATACTGTAGCCGCCTTTGGGACGGATCTGGAGACTTTGGAATGTATTGAACGACGAGCTAAGACACTCATCAATAACAATGCATTCGTTGAGGCTCAATTACAGAGTCTCGATCACGTCTCGATCATCAGCGAAAAGTAGCAAGTCTATCAGTTTTCTTCAAACCTCATTACGGAGAGTGTTCAAGGGAATTGCATGCTCTATTCCCGCATCTCCACTCTACTACCGAACATTTAGGCTGATTGCAATGTGGCATCCTCTAATGATTAATACAGACTATTCGCACGAAGCGTTTCCCTTCTACTTTCATAAAAAGAACTGCAAAAGAATGGACCGCCCTGCCGTCTAATGTGGTTTTCTAAAAGTATAATAATATGAGGTTGTTTAAGAAGAGAGTGACTTTACTGAGCAAGTGAGCAATCGTGTTCCATCTTCGATCGTATCGTGGCTTTTCATCAGGCTAAGTCACAAATAAAAAAAATTAAAACACCAGTGTTGCTAGTTTTGCAATTTGTCTCGCCTTATTTCTAGAGCAGGCAGTGCCACATGAATTTAAATGGTTATCCTTGGGCCTGCAGAATGTGAAGAGCTTCTATCTGACTATAAACCCATAGATTTCGAGTTGGAACTTCATTGTCTCACTTACTTACAAAAAACACGTAAAAATAAGTAAAATTAACTAAATTAAAGTATACAATGGCGGTCTTATCGCCAACAGCGATCTCTTCCATGTACGCTATGTCCCTAGTTAGAGGCTTCCTAGCGGCAACATACAAAACAAAACACTTTATTGTATACCAACAAATAAAATATTACGTTAATCGTGGTAGTAAACTCGCCACAAAGTGAATTCGCCACTAAAAAGAAGCATTAGTAAACTCGCCACAGTTCTATTTTAATGTTGTTAATTCGCCACATGTTATTTTGAATTATAGTTAACTTGCCAAATTCCTTTTTTCCGTACAGACTGCAGAAAAAACAAACATGTCTATCTCATATATTATCTCTTCATGACAACCTTTGGATGGACAATTACAGAGGAAGAAATAGACGGTGACATAAAGCTATTTTTCAGGTTGCGACGATATAATCCGACAGCACAAGGCGGCGTGTCTCCGCGTGACAGCGTTGCTCGCTCACCGTGACACGTTGTGGGTCGGGACCAGTGCCGGCGTGCTGCTCACTGCACCACTCCACAACTCTCCCAACCCTAGGACCGGCACGTTCACTGTTCCGCAACTTACTGGTCAGTATCAAACCTTGATCATTTCAAAATGGAGGCAAGGAAAAAGCGGTGCAGTCTGCTATTGAAGCACTACTTATAAGGAATGGTTTAACATCAACAATACAATGTGTAGTTATTAATATGTAATCAACGATAGGTATCTTCTAGATAGACATGCTTTATATTCGGCCGCATCATCACTTTAGAAACTCTAGGGATTTTTAATGATTATTTTCCGTTTCCTTTTTTTATAATTTACTAGTCGTGCACCGCGGCTTTGCCCGCGTTAATTAAGTTAAAAAATGTGTTAGTTTCAGCGTGAAGAGAAAACAATCATAATTACTCATTAACACACACAACATTTTGGATTTATAATATTAGTGTGATTTTAGCTACATTTATAAACTTTGCTTAAAAAAATAGTAAGGAAACTCGCTCGGAGCTGGATTCTAACCCTGTTTATTGGGACTTAGATTTGCGACACATTTTCACGTCCCGGAAACAGAAGAGGGAATAAATCAAAACCAACATCTTGTTTGTTACAGGTGTTTCCTACGGCCACACGGGCCACGTGAGATTCCTTACAATCGTCGAGAATCCCGTGGCACCGAAACAACCACCGAAATCGACGCAGACATCACTAAAAACGAAAGCATTGAGCCGACGATCGGCCAACGCTGAGAAACTTCAGAAACAAGCTGAAACCAGCCAAAATAACAAGGAAACTTTGATTATATCAGGAGGCGACGGCTACGAAGATTTCCGAAGCTCATCCACGACCGAAGACGCAGGACGAGAGGACTCGACCAACCACTTGCTGCTTTGGCGTGTCTGAAACTTACCTTCGGCCTAACAGGGTACCAGTGTTATCAAGCGCTTCTTAAAGCGCTTGAGGTTGCGAAAATGACGTTCTGTGTTAAAGAAGTATATTTTCAAGCGCTACGCACGACACGAGTTGCGTAGCCTAAAACTACCTAAGTTGATGAATTAGTATATTCCAGCTTTCATTTTAAACGTCGATGTATGCTTTCTAAAAATTATATTTATGTTTCACGCTCGCGTGAGAGTATTGAGATTATTAACGGTAAGTAAGGACATAAAATGTCGATGCCAGATATATGTCGATACAGATTACATCGTTGCAGTATTATTGAAATCATTTATTAGACCATTTTGGACTTTAATGTACCTTAAAATAATACTCTTAGCGAAGAGATATGTGTTTTTGAAACCTTTCTATGTAACATACCCATATCAATACAAAATACTTAATATGACATTTATATCAATATGTTAGTTGTATTGTAGACTATTGAAATAATACATAATTCGTGTACCTAAGTACCTTAGGTCGTTGAAATTTGATTAATTTCGTTGCCATAGTTTCAATGTAGTTACTTATGCTGTAATTGACAATGCTTACTTCCTCAATTAATTTAAACTAGCGTATAATAAATCACTTCGTAGAGATAAACCACGATAACATAAAACGCCCCTTCAAAATGCAAAACGTTTGAATGTATCAGTGAAAGTATTTACAAAGCGCCACCAAGACTCACAACGCGTGTGCGTGCTGAGACGGCTGTCAAACATAAACAAATCCAAGGATTTGTTGCTCGACTAGCAACGTCATTAATCTATTGTTATTCGTTTGGAGGGGCGCGTCATGTTTCGTTGTTCATATCTATACCCTTTACTGTAATAGAACTTTAATATTATAAAGAATTATTCACGGAATAGCCTTGGCTTCAATGTCTTACATCTACGATTACTTTTCTAGGTCTAACTAAGAGTATAAATAAAATTGTTCATATTGAAACTGTGTTCTATCTAGATTGTAATTCTTAAATCTAGATGTACTATTTAGCTTCGTAAAATCAGATGGTTTATAGTTCTCAGTTTCTTGCTTTTTCTTCATTGAGTTAGTAAGCATAGTTACTAAGAAGGTATTCTAAAGAATGCTAAAAAATCTTTTAAAACCGTATGAATAGATAAATATATGTGAATCGATGTTATGCTATCCCATCCAACGAATTTGGTTTCCTGTATTGTGATTGCTCAAAAATTGTATTGAAATTGTTACCTGACAGATAAATTGTGAGATCGTAAAAATTAAAATTACTAGAACATTTGGAAGTGGTATCCTACTTATATTTATATTATTGAAGAGTAATAAAAAAGTCGCACTAAGATGTTCGTGTTTCATTATACTCTGCTTTGATGTTAGCAATACGACAATTCAAGGTATGGAAAAGTGGTTCGTTACTATATATATATTTAAATAAATGGGAGGAAATATTGTAAAGAATGTAGAATGCTATTTAACCCGCTTCAAAAAAAGAAGGGGGTTCTCAATTCGCCGGAATCGTTTTTTTTATATTTCTGTTCGCTGATTACCTGAAGACGCCTGGACCGATTAAATAAATATTTTTTTTGTTTAAAATTATATTGGTTATAGGGTACTTTTAAGATGGTCCCATTATAAAGGTAAACGTCACATTTGCCCATTACAGTTCCGGTCAAGTTTTTTGAACTAAGGTCAAAATTCTGCGCGGCGAAGCACTGCGTTCGTCACCCTGAGATATTAGATGTTAAATCTCTTGAAGCCCTGTCATTTCACTGGAAACATTTTCCTTCAATCCGAAATACAGTAATGTTTGCACACTACTGCTTGGCGGATGAAAGTCTGGCAATGGTGTAGTAGGTACTGCCCCAGGCGGACTCTGCAAGAAGAGTCCTACCGCTACTAAACTTAAAGAGTATCTAAGTTTTTTGTCGCAGTCTAAGTAAATAAGTATATTTATACATAAATATGTAAGTAGTATATTTTAATATACCTATATAATTTTTAATCTATATTTGTTTTTCAAATAATTTGTTCTAGTTCATTCTTAAACCTCGTTTATATACACGTATCTTTTAGCTGCACGCCCAAAATACTTTTCTTACACGTCTAGGAATTCTGGTAGATAATGCTTCATAGCATAAAGCTTATTCCTTGTAAACTATTTTCCGCTAAACTATTAAATAAATAAATGTGTTTTGGATGAAAACTTATTTTAGGTTTAATATAAGTATCATTCAAGAGTAGCTAGGTATCTAACTAGCAACTACTTACACGTATGTTATGGCATATAGTAGTGTCTATATATACCCTGCTATATCTATATAAATACAGATATTTATTATATATAGGTATGCACGTTAAATACTATTACGTATATGTGTATGTATCGAAATAATATAAGTAAATAAAAGAATTAAAACAATGTTCAACAATCTACTCTTTATTTAGTTCAGGTCACCGATATAGTATCTTACTTGCACTAGTTAGTAGGTAACCATATACATTTATTATAACTTACAACCATAATTATGATATGTTTGACATTATACTCGTTTTATTCGTTAAATTATTCGCATTTCTCAGCTATTTCAGTTACAAATTCGCGCAAGTTAGCTCCTATAATATTACCAACGTTTTTCTTTCCTCGGCTAACAAAATAAGGGTCAATTTGCAACTGCGCTGCCAGTTTCTTTAGTATGGTTCTTCTGTCTCTGTCGTTGTCAATTTCCCTTTTCACTTTGCCGCTGCTATGCTGTGCAGATATCAAATCAATAGCTGAACAAACAAGCTCCTTAGCTTTAACGAACTCTTCTTCGGATGTTGAATTTACAGTTGGTTTTCCTTCAGATACGTCGTCTCTTTTTCCTCTTGCGATATAATAAGGGTCGTTTCGCACTGATTTTACAATCTCCTCGATAGCTCCACGTCTGTCCCGAGCGGCTTTAATCAAGTTATAGTTGATATAATATTTCTTACCTCGAGATATAAAGAAAGGATCAACTGCTTCTGCAGACGATCTGCTACTTCTTTCAACTAGAATATAGTGTGGCTCGTCAGCGTAAATTCGACTGTCATGCACAGTGCTAGGGTCAGAATTTAAGTTCATCGAAAATGGCAGTCTATTCTTGGCAGAAGAGTCAAATAAATGTTTAAGTTTGCTATTTCGTCCTGTATTAGACCAATAAGAACTACGCCTAAGTCGGGAAAGACGTTCTATATCGTTTTCAATGAGATCAATTGTGTTAATTATAGATTCTTTCAAGCCTTCCTTCGTTCTTCTTTGATTACTCATGAAAGGTTCAGTTTCTTTTCGCCTGCCTCTCTGACCCCAGAAAGGTTCATCTTCTCGCCGACCTCTGTTGCCCCAAAATGGTTCCACATCTTGCCTCCTGCCGCGGTTCCCCCAAAAAGGTTCAGAGTCTTGTCTTCTACCTCGATTTCCCCAAAACGGTTCTTCGTCTCGCCTACCCCGATTTCCCCAGAATGGCTCATCTTCATGTCTTCCTCGGTCACCCAAAGAAGTTGACTCTTGTCGTCGACCTCTTGTTCCCCAAAAAGGATCATTGTCTTGCCTTCTTCCTCGGTTGCCCCAGAACGGTTCATCTGAGTCATCTATTTCAGAGAACGCAGAACGCCTTCCTCGATTACCCCAAAATGGTTCAATGGTTTCATCTGTTCTATCTTTGAAATTTTTGTCACTGGCTCCAAAATGAATACTGCCGAAGCAGTGCTTACAATTACGTTCATTTATGTATTCCGAATATTCATCATCCATATTGTTTTCAGTAGACGCGCTTTCTCTTCTACCCCGCATTCCCCAAAATGGTTCTTTGTCAAAATAATCACTTCTTTTCACCACTTTTGTAGCTTTATCAATATCATTGTCATACCTGTTGCTTAGATTATTTTCAATTTTCTTTTTCCCTCGATTAGCCCAAAATGGTTTGTCTTCTTCATCGTCAAGAGACCTTTTTATACGTTCAATGTTAGAAGTTTCTTTTGCATTTTGATGTTTCTTACTAATTTTGTGTTGTTTCGATTTATTAGTTTCCTTTCCGAATACTATTTCTGATGTGATGACAAGAAGGAGCAAGAAGAATGCGTATAGCTTTTTACGCATTTTGTCACAATCTGAAAAAATAAAACATACCTACTGTTAGGCATTCAAATGGTTGTCAGCTCGGGCCTAAGTATCCAACAACTTAAATATACGATCAAATTAAAATAATATTAAATAAAAATGTAATAGTAATAATTACATTAATTTCAATAAAATCACAACATAACAATAGTTTATTTAGAGCTTAACAAAGTGCAAAGCTCTCCCTCTGCAGTCGCGCCAGCCGCTTTGATGTGGATCAAATCGGCTGGGGCAACTGCACATTCAAAGGAACTTCTCTCTTTCAGAGGAACTCTAGCGGATGTGTTGGATATGATTTTTTTAGACCCTGAATGAGTCATTTTGAGAAAGTGCAAGATAGAAGATAATAAATTAGCTGCTGAACGCTTAATTAACCTAAATAGTAACTAAATGGCCTTAACGGCTAATAACATAAAATATACCAGAATTTAAGACGGCATTAAAGCTCACATTACCTTAGTTTACGTCTAATTCTGTGTATTTGTATATTTAAAAGGCGAACAAAGTTGTCTTTATATTTATTAAAACTTATTAGTTACAAGTGGCAAGATTCAAAATTTCTTAAATACTCTAAGGCCTTATTTGGAACAGCTGCACCAATTTTCACCAAACATAGTAAAGTACATTTTCTTTCAAACAAAAAGAAAAACTGAATCAAAACGGTCCAGCCTTTTAGAAGTTAAGGTGCTACAGACAGACACCCATACCTACACACTATGCAAACATGTAAATTCCCTCTATTTCGGAGGTGTTAAAAATAAAACGAGAATTACTTGGAATTAACAAAGTCACAAAAAACGTATAACATGTATATCACTAGATATTGACATAATATGTAACTTATACTTTTGAGCGTGTCCAGATGGACACCCTTAAAAATATAAGTGTGATCGGTAGATGAAATCACATACGTTATAGAATTATAGTTTCACCGAGTGTAGAGCTCGTCCAAGCTGAAATGACGCGCCCCACTACTTAATTAGTTTATTTAGATGTGTGAGTGCAAATATTAATGACGACACTTCATCTGTATGGGAGCGTCGATTGTTCAGTGAACAATGGATCTGCACGTGTACAAAACGGTCGACTAGTCGGGTGATAAATCCGAGAAAGATTGTGTGCGTAAATGCGAAGGTGGGGCGCGTCATTTCAGCTAAGACAATCTCTACACATTTATGTATATTTGTGATCAGTTTATTTATAGTAAGCCACGTATTCTTCATACAAAATAATACTAAATAAATATTAAATACCTACATAGGCACAAAATTTGGAGCCAAGAAATCAAGGCTATAAAACACAAATGAAACTCATTTATCGTATGATTTTACTGTCTATAAACGAGTAATACTTGAAAAAGTATTTTATAATCAAGCTTTTATTATTTACACATTAAAATATGTACTAAAGAGTATATAACTAGATAACTTGTCAAGACGAATCAAACGAGCCCAAACTCGATGTGTATCTTATTTAGTTCAGAAGTTCCTATGTCCATTTGTCTCCATCATCAGATCGGCTCCATGGTACCATATCAATGTATTGTCACCGAAGATACATAAGTACACCAAATTTGAGTCCATGGGACATCGGGAAGTGGGTCTAATTTAGCTTGCAAAATTTGATTACAGACCGACAACGGGACTGGTGAAACTAAAAGCTTGTAAAAATGAAATTTGTTAAAGAAATTCACTCACGTTTTGCCTTCTACAGAAATTATCATAACAGCATAACTCTTGAGGTCTTCTTCTTAGGGCTGCCACTTTGTTTCTGAGGACTTTTTGCTTCCGTTGCAGCTTTTATAAAGAAAATCTCGTGTAGGCTGTCTCTAGGGCTGTCACAACGGATTTATTATTTGTTTTCCTCTGTGTTCCCTTGAGGTAGAGTGACCGTTATTAAATTAAAACATTTCTTGTTCGAATTGCTTTGGACTTTTGCGTCTTGCTAGATAAGGGGAAGGTATTTAGAAATAATGTTTAAGAGTAATAAATCCTACTAATATTATAAATCTGAAAGTTTGTTTGTAAGTGTGTGTGTAAGTGTGTAAGTATATTTGTTCCCTCTTCACGCTTTAACGGCTGAACGGATTTGGATGAAATTTGGAATGTACATAGATTATACCTTGGATTAACACATAGGCTATGTACATTCCAAATTTCATCCAAATCCGTTCAGCCGTTAAAGCGTGAAGAGGGAACAAATATACTTACACACATACAAACAAACTTTCATATTTATAATATTAGTAGGATTTATTACTCTTAAACATTATTTCTAATTAATAAAATAATTAAGGTAGTTCAAACATGTATACATGTATGTATATATCTTCTTCTAATATTAAAAATCTTGTGTCACGGTGTTTGTTTTCGAACTCCTCCAAAACGGCTCGTCCAATTTTAGTGAAATTTTTTTTTGTATATTTAGTAGATATGAGAATAGGTCGTTAAGAATTTTTACTCACCTATTGTCGCTTATGTTTTGTTTTATCGCCTATGTTCCATGGATAGTTTTGAACGCGGACCCGAATTCCGTGTATTGGTAGATCGGTGGTCGATACCTTGTAAGTTTTTGTATTGTACTTAGCTAGAGTTTTACGTAAAGTTTCTAGTCAAGAGTGAATAGGTATCTTCTAGGCAAGTTCACTACATCTTCAGCCGCATCATCACTTTCTATCAAGCATAACAAAACAATTTAGCTTTTTGTCAACCCTGAATTTTGTACGCAAAATACTTCATGAATAGTATAATATTCGGGCAACCCATATATGATAATGATGACCATATGTCAAAGGAATTTGCAGGGTCTATCAATATAATTTGTTTTGTAACATATACATATTTACGGCAATGTATAGACTCAGGTCAATGTACTAAAAATAAAAAAAATCGGACTGCGAAAAAGTTAATATTATGTAGTTTTAAGTAATCCTCATTTCTTTTTCTTAATTTTGGCACCTAATAATTAATATCGCTTTATTTTATTATCAGATAAATTTTTTGAAACACTTTTTTTGCCTGACTGTACAAATTTCCTATAAAAAATTTCATAAAAATTAAAAGTGGCGACTCGACCGCACGGTCAAGTTACGGTCGGTCGAGATAAGAAGCAACTTACTCGATAGGTTTGGAGGTTCGGTTAGTGCGAGTTTGAACGCTTTAGCGCATTCAGTAACTTTTTTTGTGAAAAGGAAAATGCTACTTCCCTACCTTCCCAGGAGTGAAGAAAAAGGGTGCGTGAGGCGGCTTCAACCCACTAACAACCTCCGCGAACAGTCCTACGCCGAGGTGGGGCAAGGGTCGCGCTAGCAGTCACTATCTTGCCTTGGCGGTATGCCTGGATCCAAACCGTGCCCGGGTGGATGGGTGAACTTGCTCACCAAAGCCCCCAGACGTGGGGCCGTGTAAGTCGATGGACAGATCCCCTAACTCTTCTGATGAAACTTATTATGTATTTTAGAGGGCATCATTTTCGCCATTAAATGCGAAAACACCTACTCTGTTTCTCTGCCGCTTTAAAAACGGCAGGCGTTCAATAATACGTTTTGTCTTGACATCCCTGCCGAATTCGAAAAAAAAAAACAAACAAAATACACTTTCGCTTCATACAAAAAATTTTTTTTTTTTTCTTAGGTATGGACTGGTTTTTTTTCTGTCCGAAATCGTATAATAATAAAAGTATAAAGAATTAGGCGAATTACCTACCATGTAACAAAAATCAGGGCAATCTAAAGACTTCGATGTCTATGTCCGCTATGTTGTGATACCAGTGTGCGCCGGCAGCGTAGTATTCCGAAGGAAGAGGAGACCTAAGGATCCCGCCGACCACGCCGCTAGCCAAGGAGACCAACGGACCCAGAACAAGTAAGTGCTTGCACCTCCCATCTGTTCTTATTCTTTTTCTGTCGAATTGTCATTAATTACCGCTAGGGCATGACTTGAGTATAACTGGACTTTGACTCTTTTACTTGACTTTGACTGTGACTGGTAACTAGGGCTGGTTTTATGAAATAACTTGAACAATATTTATTACTTAACACTGGCTAAATGCACATAGAATTAACTCTGTTACGCTCACACGCCTAAACCACTAAACTGATTTTGATAAAATTTGGTAAAGAGATAGACTAGAGCTTAGGAAAGGACATACTTTTTAGCCCGTTTCACGGCAATTACAACCGTGGGGCGCAACTAGTGTTGAATCCCCGTAATTCGTATTTTTTTTGTTATTATAATATCGACAGTTTTATTTAGGTAGCTTCACCTTTGTTAATCGCAATTTTGATATTTCTCACCAAATTGAAGGTAGTTTGTAAAGTGTGCTGCCACTTGCTATTTGACCACGCACCAGTCTACAATCTACCGGGAATTGAGGAAGTGTTCCCTATTACAGCCTTCATCATCTCCGTTAAACCTAAGAAACCTTTGTGATCTGTGAAGATTCATGTGAATAGTTTCGGCGGGCCCGCCACGCGAGGACTGCCAGGTGTTTCGGTGAGTTGGTTTGCATTAACTGAGCATCTGCTTCTCTCTTTGGTGGAATTTGTGTACATTGGTTTGTCATAACCAGCATAACTCGGGGCTACTGCCCAAGACGTCCCTCGACTCGCGAAGGTGCTTAAACAACTAGTATACTATAAAATTGATCTGACCAATCGCTGAGGCTGTCATCAAGCGAACTCATAGGCACTAATAAAAATTGTATAGTGATTTTTTAATTAAGGGATGGATGATAAATTACCGACTATACGATAAATTACCCTTTGAAGACTGATTTCTAGAATAGTTCCCGGCAATCACAGTATCTGCAGAGTCTCACAGTGCCGAGAATGTCCAGCCACTTGTTGGCGAATTCACTCACCGTCAGTTCTCCAAAGGTCTAGTTAACTTAACTTTTCGTCTAGTTAAATGTAAAGGGAGTATCATAATACATTAAAATCTGAAATTTCTTGCTAAAAATATTGACTTGAAGATCTGCTTCATCTTAAGCGCGCTGCTCCTCAGTGGTCACAATATGTTTGCTACATGTTGGCCTGATTACAGCTGAGCAGCTGGGCAGGGGATGTTGGGGTGAACTAGTACAGGGAAAACTAAATATTTATTACTTTTTGCACCAATTATATTCAACATCACGAAATAAATGGACAATCTAATAAGACACTTAGTTTTGGATACATTAACTAAGATTATATGCTCATTTAAATACAAACTGTTTAGGTAACCAAAAACAAACATCATAATCTTTAGTATTATGAATATGGTTTTAAGTACCCGAAATAAATAAATAAATGTATTTATTTAAGCAGATTTTTGAAAATAGGAAAAAGGAAAACATATTTGTAGTTCACTTATATTTCTTAAAGTTACAGAGAAAATGAAGATTGTTTTGGATACTTTTAATTTGTAAGCATACAGTTGTAAGTCTCACTTCTGTTATATATCTGAAAGTGATCATCTACTTGTCCTTCTCCCACCAGTTAGGGTCCATATAACATAAACTCGCAAGTGGCGGAAGGTCTACCTCACAAATCTCCTTGGAAATGAGTGCATTTCAAGAGTGTGAGTAACTTGTTTGGAGCTTCGTTTGTCAACCAGGAAGAACAACGTGCAGGTGAAAACGACTGTGGGAGTAAAATACCGCTCAGAAGCTATATCTTAAATATTGATATTGTGATGTTATGATGTTTGTACAAAAGTGTGTAAGTTAACCTGCTTGCTTGTCATATAGACTAATGGGCAGTCCTATACCAAGTATTTTTCAAATAAACATACGCGTTCAAACTCACAGCCCTACACTTAGTAGAAAAGGTTTCGTTGACTTGACGGAAATACTTACACAGACAATCACACCCAGAACCAGAAGCATAAATGTCCCTTGTGTAGAAAAATTGTGCTCCTGGCGGAAATCCAACCCAGGCACACGGCGCAGAGATCTGACCCTCTATTACGTATCTTTGTTGCACGCGGTTTCAATTAAAATTAAGCAAAAATGAACCTTATTTCTTAGGAGTTTTGTCAATTTAGTATTGAAACCGTTTGCAACAAAGATAGGTAATCGGGGGGCTGCCTTCACAGAGACACAGTCTTCAATGTCACCGTTACTTCTGAAGTATAGTGACACTCAGTAGAAAATCCCACAAAACAGTCACCCATCCAAGCACCGGCCTTACTGAATAATACCTTGTAAATCAGTTACGGTAGACCAAGTATTCGAGTTAGCTTATTAGTCCGGATAATTATAACGTAGATTCTACGAATTAGCTACGCGGTACTTCTATTTCCAACACAGCGTAATAATTTATGAAGGGTCCGCAAACCCCAACCTCCTCCCACAATCCTACGCGTTTAGTAGTAATAAGATTGTTTGCTTTGTACAGTATTTGTACTATTACATATTCTGTGACAGTCCGTGTACACAAAACGTATTATACGCTTCAGTGGGCAATGGTATAAAAGGGATACATTTCTGGAGAATTTTCCATTTTATCACCAACGTTCAGGGTAGAAGGATTTATTTTCCCGGCAAGTTTAAATTTGTTTCAAAGTCTGATTGCTTACTGAAATGGAGACTTCTGTTTGGCACTAATGAAAGTTAGCGACTAATTGTAAATTTATAAATTTTCTAGACATATAGTCAGAGTATAGACATACATCAGAATCACGTCTGATTGTCACGTTGTTGTAAGTTATTATTCATAAAACACGTTTTGCGTGAGAACTATACCATCTATTTTATATATAAAATAAAATACAAATAAACATAATAAATAAATAAAACAAAGTCGGGTTAGGTACACCATAAATAAATTAAGAACGGCTGAACCGATTCTTATAATCTTTAATTTGTTGGATTTGTCTCCGCCCAAAATAGCAGAATAATTATTAAAACATGGGATAAAAATATGTTTTTTTGTATTAAACAAAACATTTCTTTATACATTTTACTCAACGGGTTTTTTCTAAATATTTCTAAAACGGATAGCTTATTTTAATTACCCGGCCGAAGCCCCGGGGAACCACTAGTATATAGTATAAAAATGAATTCCTATTTACATTGGTCACACCATAACTTGAGAACAACTTTACCGATTTTATTCTTATTTTTTTAAAGTTTTCTAATAGTTTGTAGAAAGTTGTTACGAAAAGATAAACCAAGAAAATCGCTCAGGCTATTGGAAGATTTCATAAAACTTAACAATGATTTTTTTCGTTCGCGCGTTATATGATTGTGAAACTGATGGAGCTGTAGTGTGAGCCTTGATCGAGTATACGATAACGGTTTTGGTTATATTTTGATAGCGAGTGTATTTTTAATAGTTGACAACTGTCCGTAAACAGTTTATTCACTCAGTTGATAGTTAATTTTTGTTTGTAATGTTGGTGGCTTGCTATGCTATAGTAAACCAACGTGACTAATTTACGTGAGTACTTAGATATTACTATTCAAACTTACTAGATTCGATTCTACTTGGTTATTTTATTTATGGTTTGTTTACAAAACTTTTGGGTGTTACGAGATATCTCAGAGAATGCTCAAGGGTAAGTTCAATGAATTCAACACTGGGCTACACTAACCAAGCTGCTAAGGAGAAAGAAATCGCCAAGTTTGCAACTCATTTTGCTCGATTTAAGCTGCTGCAGCTACTGTAATTCCCCAAGCAAAATAGTAACGCGGACGTTTTACAAAAAAACGACTTTAACGTACCTAAATTATAAAATAATAATATTCTAACTACAATAATTTGCTTCTCACTACCACAACATCAAGTGAATGTCTCTACTATAGAAGTATCGTTGATATACCACAGTAACTGTCAAACGTGTCACTCAAACTCGGGATTAGTGTCACAATTGTCTAAAACTGTATAGTTTATGTATCCGAACGAAACCAAATGCAACTACGTAAGTTAGAAATAATCTAATCTCATACTCGCATGATTAGTTGAATAGTTCGCTCGTTGTAGATTGCCATACAAATGACATTAAAATACGTGAACGAGATAGAGTAACGTATTTCGTTTGCAAAACTCACACTAGGCATACGTCTGATGATCGAGACGAAAGATGGCCATAGGAACTTCTAAACCAAACAAGATAAACGCATCGAGGTTGGGCTCGTTTGATTCGTCGCGTGACAAGTTCTCTGGTTATACAACTTTTTGTCCTTGTAAGCAGCGGATATGGTTCGATTCCCGGTAGGAACAAAAGTTTTATCCTCAACAGAAATTTATGTTTCTGGGTCTAGGTGTAATTGTGTGTGTGATGTGAATTTTTCGGCATCTACGACATAAGTCTTCCAATTTTGTGTGGGACAGTGAAAGAGAAAGCGTTTATTTTATTTTGATACCAAATTGGACGCAAATCTGTTTATACAGTCATTATGTATCTCAATTCGTACATAGGTACTCTCATAGTTCATTTACCTTCAATAGTTTATTCACATGGGCCCCAAAGAGGCACTCATTAAAATCAGTGACTGATTGCCAGATTCGCAAATATACAGATCATCTCGAGAAAAACCTGGCAAGAAACTCAGTGGCGCATTTTTTTTTGCAAGAAGGCTCACATTGCTATATATACATTAAAATAAATTTGTTTTTACAATTTTTTTTAATCTCAGATAGGTAAGATTTTGACCACAATCTCACCTGATGGAAAGCGACGATGCTGTCGAAGATGTAGCACGCTTGCCAAGAAGGTATCTATTCACTCTTGAATTATAAAGTTCTATTTATACTGCACTTATCTCCTACTCCAGTGCACTTGCCTCATATAAACCCGTATCAAAAGATTAAAGATTTATTACCATTGAATAGTTTAAATATATTTTGGGCCTCATCCAGAAATATCCAGAAAATGTTTACCCAGCTTCCCATGTTTGAAATTTATGACATCTGCGATGGAAAATGTATATTTTTGTAATATTTTTATCAGCTTCTTAGTGGAAGAAAATTGTGCGCGAACGTACGTGGATTGGGAAATACCTAAGATGTTATGAAAAAGTCTTACGCGGAACAACTTAGACTATCTACAATGGAACAATA
Organism: Lomographa bimaculata; assembly: GCA_948107665.1. NCBI lineage: Eukaryota > Metazoa > Arthropoda > Insecta > Lepidoptera > Geometridae > Lomographa > Lomographa bimaculata. Next base: position 4,596,342 of record OX403604.1, on the reverse strand, counting down.
AAGCGCCCAATCGGAGTATTGCCGCGAAAGCGAAAAAATTGCGTTGTTTATTTTGCATATTTTTCTAAAACCTGTGTTTCTTCGAGTGTGAATGTGTAATAATGGTGGATTATTAACCGTTAATACTTAGACACGTGCATAAGTGTAGGCAAATCCTACAAAGTTGAAAAACGTGATTTTCGCCTTCGCTCAAAACTTCAATAGAAGTTCTAGTAAAGTTTCTACCACTTCAATAGGGTATGACTTAACTATGCCTGGACCTTGACTCTTACTTGACGTTGACTGTGACTTGTGACTTGGACTTTTAATATGAAATACACTTGAAATATATTATTACTTGCCACTGGCTAAATGCACAAGATTGCTAAGCCAAACTTAAAAGAAAAAAAATCCCCCGTTCACTTTACTTTTACACGCCCAGGAAAGTTGGTAGGTAATGCTTCATCAAGTTAAGCTTATTCCTTGTACACTGTTTTGTGCTAAACAATTGAAACACACAATCACAACCAGGAAAAAGTCAAGAGTGAATAGATATCTTCTAGGCAGGCATGCTACTTCTTCGGCCGCTTATCGCGTTCCATCAGGTCAGATAGTGGTCAAATGCTTGCCTATCAATCATAAAAATAAGGTCGGGACAAAATAGGTCTAAAAACTGTGACTTTGGTGGCCTATCAAAACGTTATTTTCCAACATCTTTGATTATATACCTGTCAGGTACATAATAAAAAAATACTCTACTTGTCAACTTTTATTACAGCCTCAGGTCTTAGAGACTTGAAATTTGGAAGGCACATTTTCCTTAGTACGTAAAGAAAGAAGAAAGAAAGTTTTTGGGGTATCGTTGAAAAGGGCTTGCTACAAGTAGACTACGAAACCAATTCAAAAAAAAACTATGTTGGAAAATAACGATTTGGTAGGCCACCTAAGTCACTGTTTTGTCCCTATTTTATCCCGGGGTCTATCTCAAAAACGGCATCATACTGAACACTGAATCTTATGTATAATATCCGTTATATTCTGTAATCGAACAACAAATACAGAAATCAAACATATATAATAACAATTATACAGAAAAATGTTATAAGCATGTAACCTCAAAAGTTTTTCTCTATGAGGGAAAATGTAGGCGCGAGATCTCAGTTCGGCGTGAACGACTCTGGATATTCAGTCTTTCATAATATACCTGCTAAGATATACTAGTTACTCCTGACGTGAGTCAAAATAATTCAATTATAATTTTTCTATCTATACAGTTATCTAAGAACAGTAGCTATACAAAAACAGGAAATTGTCGGGATTTTTGATTCCGCCACTTAATTTTTTATTATGACAGCGCGTAAACAACTGGAATTTTATAAATTGTAAATATATCGTATAACATTCGTCATAGATTACATTTTACACTGACCATTGTACGAATAGCATGGTTGCATTGCAGGTAATTCTTTTACCTGTTCTGAATTTAGACAAAGACACAAGGAAATCTACTATACAGAGCGCCCCAGGCGCGCGTCCGCCGCGTGCTTTTTACTCGCGCTCCGTCCGCTTAGTAAGTATATTTTTTAACACTATTAGAGTCTATACAAAACGTCGGCCGCGCGGGGGGAAGCGTCACACCCGCTGCCGCACGGCCGCACGCCCTGGCCGCTTTGTATACCAAGTCCCTTAGGCGCAATACATTTTTCTTCACAGCGCCCGGGCCGCGCGCCTCGGATGCTTTTTAAATGAAGTCCTTTTGTTGCGTGTCCGCCTTCGGGTTCGAGGACTCGAAACAATAAATTAAACGAAGCTAAAAATCCGACTTCACTGCTTTATTTTCAGACCCTTGATCAGATTAAATAAATTAAATACGCATTATGAGGATAACTCAAAAACGACTAATTAGATCTTGATCAAATGTCTGTAGTAGTTTGAGAATTAATGTATGAGATTCTTATCTTTTGAGAACAAAAGAATGGAGTACTTTGGGAACAACCCAAATGAACCATATCGAAAGCACCAGCATTCAAATTAAAAAAAGAATCAAAATGGGTTTACCTAGAAAAAAGTTAAAAGGAAACACATATAATAAAAACATTTAGTCGAATTGAGAATCTCCTCCCTTTTTGAAGTCGGTTTTAAAGGTCTGCCCTCTGCGACGAAGGGTCCCGGGTTCGATTGGCAGAAGCAAAATTGTGGTTTAAGTGGATTGTGTGTGTGTGTGTGAATGTTTCTGGGACCTACGACATAAGTCATCGAACTTAGCGTGAAAAGTGTGATAGCGTTAAGTCAATAATTATACACCCTGATAATAAAACGAACGCAAAATTAATTTCAGTTTTAAAGAAAAACTAATCTGAAACTGCGACGGATGTATTCTCTAAGGTCGTATGAAAACACTATGACTTTGTACTATGCAGTACCTTGTCTCTCTTGATTATTACTTGTCTAACCCCAACAGTCAAAAACCAAAACGCTTCGTATCTATTTTATCAAAAGAAACGCTTTCTAAATGTAACAAACCTTAAAACTTGTATACATATACTAAACAATATAAATAATCCATATACTACATAAATAAAGATAAATATAATTAATATTTTCTTAATATATAATATAAATATTGAGTTTACATTACATAATAATAATAATAACGTATTACCTACAAATAATAATAGACGACAATTTTCTTAATGGCATTATTAATAGATTTATTTGTTTACTTTGACTTAATAAACATTGAGATCATTGCAAATCTGTTCACAAATAAATATTATTTTATATGAATAAATAAATATTAATATTAAAGAATTAAATAAATATTTTTTAATTCTTTATTGAACAAAAAGCACAAAAGGTGAACTTAATGCTAGGAGCATTCTCTACCAATCAACCACACATGGTAGACGAGAAGAGGGGTCTAGGCGTGCATCAAAAAGGTATAGAAAGGGAAAGGGACAAAAAAAAGTTAGATGATAGTTAAAATTACCAATAGAACAGTACATAATGAAATATGACCGAGTAAAAAATAATGATGATTTGATGATACCATTGACGTAATATTATTTTTGTCATCAAAAGTATATTTTAATTAATGGATCAGTTCCACGAGAAATACTTAAAATTTATGAATCGTTAACCTTATTTCAGTTTCAACTTTGATATACCACCAGATTGATTGCTTGCGAATGTATGCTGTTAATAATAGTTGTATTTTGAACTGACTGTTGGTCTAGTCAGATGCAGAGAGGTCGACCCACTCCGGCGAAAACGTACAGAAGGGAGAAGGAGGCATTTCGCCCGCCTCTCTCCTTCTCTGTAGTGGGACCTCTGGTGGAGAGCCAGGGGGCTCACCACCAGCTTGCACGGTCCCACACGTCTGGGGTGGCCTTGGTGAGCAAGGTCACCCCTACATGGGCGCAGTGGCCCGGTTTTGCAACCGGGCCTATCGCCGTGGCAAGATAGTTACTGCTAACGCGACCCTATCTTGCCCCACCTCGGCGAGGGACTGCTCGCGGGGGGTTTTTAGTGGGTTCGAGCCCCACATACCCTTTTCCTTGACCCCTAGGAAGGAAAGGAAATGCAAATTTTCAAAACCTGTGATTCTTTGAGTGTTAATGGTGGATTATTAACCGTTAATACTTAGCAAACGTGCATAAGTGTAAGCAAATCATACAAAGTTGAAAAACTTGATTTTTGTCTTCTCTCCAAAGTCCAATAAAAGTTATAGTAAAGTTTCTACTACTTTACTAGAGTATGACTTGATTATGACTGGACCTTGACTCTTTTACTTGATTTGACTAATACTATATGATTTTTCTTTTTATGAAATGCAATTGAAATATATTATTACTTGACACTGGCTAAACGCACAAGATCGCGTAGTTAAAATTAAAAGAAAAAAAATAATATAAGTTTTTTTTTCTTTTAATTTTAACCCTTGTGTAAAGTTAAGTAACTGTGTTGTAGTTCTTTGTACCACTGTTTACTCTGTGGTTACGGTTTCACTTGTTGGCTTACCGCGCTTTTGTTAAATCGGAGTAAAAGTTTAGCATCCTCAGGGAATTTCGCACGTGGAAATATTACGTGAGCGTAAAATTTTAAACAATGCTTAGTGGTTGTGAATTACGACACGCGAATATATTTTAGCTGGATTGAGATCGTTTAAAAACTAATATAACAAATTGAGCGTTAAATTAACATAACACAAACAAACGCTTTCACAATCACAGCCCCACATTAAGTTAGAAGACTTGCGTCGTGCATGCCGGAAACAAACACATTAATTCTTAATTAAAATCGTTTATTCACATGGGCCCCAAAGAGGCACTCATGAAAGTTGATTGATTCTACTGCCAGATTCGCAAAATTACAGCCATCTCGAGAAGAACCTGACAAGAAACTCGGCGGCGGCGCATTTTTTCATTCATTTTTTTTGAATTCTTAATCTCTAATACATAATTTTATTAACCTAGGTGTTATTATGGTAGTCGCTAGAAAGCGCTTGTGCAGTTTGCCTCCATGCATCCTTGTCATTAATATAGTCGATCATTCACACAAACAATTACAACTAGAACTAGAAACGCAAATTTTCTTTGGGGAGAAAACTTATGCTCCCGCCGGAAATCGAACCCGATATCCCCGTTTAAAAGGCGAACGCGCACCCGAAGCCATCGGGCAGTTCAATTGAAATGTTTTTGAAGTAGATTTCGTTTTCAGTGAATACGACTTCTAATTACAATGTATTATAAAAATTTAGAACTAAACAGCTAAGTACATTTCACTATTAAAGTTTTCGTGAGAATCAGACATTACCTATAATTTTTATTATCAAAATTCGGTCGTAAAATTTGACAAATGGCGTGAGAGAAAGCCGTATTTTAATAATAAAAAGTTTGGTATATAACCAGAGAACTTGTCAAAACATAAAATAAAACACAAAACATAAACGCTCACACTCACAGCCCCACACTAAGTTCGATGACTTGTGTCGTGGGTGTCGGAAACGTTCAGATCATACACACAATCACAACCAGAACCAGAAACACAAATTTTCGTTGAGGAGAAAACTTGTGTTTCCGCCGGGATTCGAACCCGATACCCCTGCTTAGAAGGCGAACACACACACATGATGATGATGATGATGATGATGTATTCCATGCCGATTTCGGCAACGGCGACCATTTCTATTATAGAAGTGTTACTGATGCGTCCTCACATGACTGATATAACCAATTTTAGCTGTGAAAGTCCGAAGACAGGTGCTACATGTGAGGACGCCATTTACATAATTGTAGGTAATGTTCGAAGGCGGTTTGTTTTTTAGATGTTCCCGTCGCAAATCCAGATCGCGCCTTCGTGAGTTTTCGAATTCATAAACGTTTTTTAGTAGTTTTTGTCTCCAACACACACACAACTAAGCTAACGAGCCCAAACTCGATGGGCATATCTTGTTTAATCCAGAAGTTCCTATGGCCATCTTCCGTCTGCATCATAAGACCATCTTCATAATACTATATCATTATATTGTCATCGAAGATAATATAAAAGTACACCAAATTTGAGTCCAACCGGACTTCGGGAAGTGAGTCTAATTTTTTTTTGCTCTTTAGGTAAGCTTTTGTCCACAATCTCACCTGATGGAAAGTGATGATACAGTCAAAGATGTAACACGCTTGCCTAGAAGGTACCTATTCATACTTAACTTGAAGGCTCCCAGATATACCTTTCGGGGAACAAAGACGAGGGTGAGTTCCACTCCTTCACAGTACGGATGATAAACGTAGAAGCGAAATGCTTTGAGCGAACTGGAGGTATGTCAAACATATATGGATGGCGTTGGACTGTTTGACTTGTTGTTAGATGGTAAATCTGGCATGGGGGAATTAACTCGTATAATTCCTGCGCACATTTTCCAAAATGTAAACGGTAGAATACCGATAGGCTGGCGACCTTACGTCGGTGAGTGACCGAGTGTAATTAAGCTTGTAAGATTTGATTACTGACCGACAACATGTATTATAGGTATTTATATGTAATTATTAATTTATTTTATGTAAGTATAAAAACATTAAAAAAAACATAAACGCTTTCACACTCACAGCCCCACACTAAGTTCGATGACTTGTGTCGTGGGTGCCGGAAACATTCACGTCACACACACAATCACAACCAGAACCAGAATCACAAATTTTCCTTAGGGAGAAAACTTGTGTTCCCGCCGGGAATTGAACCCGATACCCCTGCCCAGAAGGCGAACGCTCACCCAACTGAGCCAACGGGCAGTTCTATATTATATTTATTCTGATATTATTATTAGTATGTATTGTTTATGTAGTTTAAACAATTTATTTTTATTATTTTAAATTTTATTTCATTTACTTATCGCAACACCATCCCTACATTGTCTTTTCGATTATCTTTCCATCCAAAGGTTGTCTGGGAGAGATCGCTCTTAGCGATAAGGCCGTCCATTGTACCTCTATTGTATTATTATTGCCTTATAGAATTTATTTTGTTTTATTATGTATATATATATATATATATACCTTAATATATATTTTTATTTTCTCGTAACTTGTATTTACACCCCCGTTTCACCGAATTATTAAAATCTTCTCCATCCAAAGGTTGTGTGGAAGAGATCGCTTTTAGCGATAAGACCGTCGATTGTACACTTTAATTTAAGGTTTAAAATGTTTTGTAAGTGATTCATGTAAGGTGTGACAATAAAGCGTTATCTATCTATCTATCTATCTTTATAAGTTTCTCTGTAAGTTGTATTTATATTTTGGTGTCAATAAAGAGTTTTTGTATTGTATTAAAAATACATAGACAAAGGGTCAGGCGAAGCTAAATATAAGCTTCTAAAAGCCTTGCTGAAACAACTTTGTGAAGCAACAAAATGTCAGATGTGTTCGTTCGTAGTGACGCAGTGCTGCAGACAGGTTTCAAATGGTTTCCGTTGGGACATGTTAGGACCCCAAACGTGCGAAATGTCGGACGTGTCTTTTCTTTCCAGTACTGCACGAGGCATTTTATACTTGACAACGTTGGCACCTTTGGTACGTTTAACCTGAGTAAGTACACTATTATTGTGTGAGATACTTTTTAACCGACTTCAAAAAAGGAGGTTCCCAATTCGAATGTATGTTTTTTTGTATGTATGTTACGCGATATCTCCGCCAATTATGAATCGATTTTGATGGTTTTTTTTTGCTAAATAGATTATACTTCAGAGGTTATATATAAATTTATCGAAATCGATCAAGCCAAAACCAAAATATAAGCGGTGAAGTCGGTTTTTTAAGTATTTAAACAAGAAAATGAGAGCTTACTTATAAGGGACTGGTAAAAGCTTGATTTTTAAAGATTTCTTAAGTATTTCTGTTTTTATTCAAGACTAGCCGTGCCTAAACTATCTAAATTTCATAAACACATACGGAAACTTTCACATTTATGATATTAGTAGTAGATAGGATAGGATATGCAAATGTTTGTCTACTATCTTACATTATGAAGTGACGATGTGGTCGATGATGGACCAAGTTGATGCCTAAATCGAGACTTAAAGACTTGTTTTTTCCCATATTGTATTTATTATGAAATACAGACTAATTCAGAAGTTCCATTCCTTTACGGTTCGCATTATTAATATGGAAGCAAAACGATTCGTTCAATTTTGGAGACTTACTCGGGTAAGTCTGGTAAGTCGAACAATATCTTGTTCCACACAATATATAGATAAAATAATGAAAAATCAGGATGTGTCGTAAAGACATATTGTGAGATAGATGTGAAACTTTTGTATGGCAGGCAAACATTTTAAATATTCATCATAGTGTTTATAAAAATGTACATAAACATTTTTTTAACTAATTTTAAGCTTCATTTGAAAATTAAGATAATATTATACGCCCGAAATAGGAAGATTCACTATTAATAATATAAAATAAGAACACACTGTTTCATACAAAAAACATATAGGTAGGTATTCCATTCTTTTTACCCCCACATTTCGTCACACAAAAAGGTTGTGGATCAGATTTTCAAAGCCCTCCCATATTGATTAAACGCAAGCAAAGCTTAAAAAACCGACTTCACCGCTTATATTTTGGTTTCGGCTGGATCAATTTCGATACAATTTATATGGAACCACCTCTGAAATATAATCTACCAAACAAAAAATCATCAAAATCGATTCACAATTGACGGAGATATCGCGTAACATACAAAAAAATATAATATACATATAATATAATTATACTTTCGAATTGAGGTCGATTGAAAAATTTTACTTCATAAACTAAATTATAATGAGAACTTGAGAACCTCGTACTCTTTGGAATTTAGTTTCAACGTCAATGTCAATAGCAAATGTCAAAAATTATAACCTCTTTGCCGATCAGCAATATGAATAGGTACGTTAATAGAACTTGTTTCAATAGCAATTTGCTATAGTAACAATTGGGCATATGAGACATTATTATATGAAATATATCATAAGTCTCAAGGGGAGGAGAGCATTAAGTCCCGCGCACTGCAGATGTATAAAGGCAGTCGTGTTGCATACATTCAAGCAAACGCCCTGCTTGTCGCCTTTTTGTTTTGTTTAAAGAAAAGCCACCATAAATTATAAGTTCGCGATTCGCCTACGCTCCACCCACTCCATCTTTACAAACTAAACATTATTTAATTTTAAACATATATATTTCTTCTAAGCCCATTGAATTACACAACCCACACAAAAAATAGAACACACAAACACATGAATGAATTATTAATTTAACATAAATTCTACAGTATGCGAATTCCGTAATACCGCATAACGCTATAGATATATATATTGCGTAGAACTGCGCTTTTCTCACGTGAAATGTCGTCTATCTCTTTCTGGCGCTCGGAAAATTATACGTCTGTCTCTGTTTACCGTTATAGCGGGAAATTCTATGGCAAAATAGCCAGACCTGTAGATTCGAGCGCGCTGTATGGACGGCTTTTCGCATCGCGAAAATTTCCCGCGTTACACAAGTTACGTGTTTTGAAAATAGAATGCCTTTTTGGTTACGGATTGTTGAAAACTTTTTTGATGCAGACTTTGTGTAAAACCTTTTTGGAAAGCGCGTGGAGGTTGATTGTGTGGATGTTTTTTTTTATTATGTGCCAGTGTTAGTTTAAAGTTAGTGATAATTTGAAAGACATAATAGTGAGGTAAGTACGTATTTATTTGTTTTTAGTAAATACAATTTATTTTTTTAAATAATGAATTACTTTTATAAGATTGTGACGTTGTAAGAAGGTCATTGGAGTGGTGGTAAACGCTTGTATTTAGCACAGAGAAACAAGATTTATATAGAACATACCAGGAAAACGTTACGATTATTACATAAATAGGTCTTTTTATCTCTCCTCGAGCTTTTAACCTCCGACATGCAAAAAACGAGGCGTGTTATAGTTTCGGTTATACTATAAGTAAAGACGTGCTCTCTTTGCTTTTTCACATTTTACTGTAAGAATAGGTAATAAATAACACAAGACAATAAACACTTGTGTTGTTATCTATTCTTATGGTTTTACGATTATGCATTTTTGTCTTGTCAAACATTTTTCAATGGCCAGATAGTTTAACTACCAGATTAATAACGTGACGACCCAGTTGGCGCAGTGGACAGGTCCGCCCTCTGCGCAGTGGGTCCTGGGTTCGATTCCCGGCAGGAGCACAAATTCCTTCCCAAGGGATTTTTGTGCTTCTGGTTCTGGGTGTAATGTGTGTGTGATGTGAATGTCTCCGGCACCCATGATACAAGTCTTTGAACTTAGTGTGGGCTGTGAGTGTGAATGTGTTTGTTTGTTTATTTATTACTAGCTGACCCGCCCGGCGTTGCCCGGGTAAACAAAAGCTTACATATAAACGCTTTCTCACTCACAGCCCCACTGTAAAAGTACTATAAGTTGTGTCGTGGGGCCGTAAACAATTAACACCACACACACAACATTCACGTCATACCCAGAACCAGAAACATAAACTGCCCGTGGGGAAAAAACTTTTGTTATTGTCTTCCCACCGAGATTCGAACCCGCTGCTTTAAAGACGAACGCGCACTCATCTACGCCAGTGGGTAGTTCAAAGTTCTAAGATTCCCCACCCTGCGTCGCCTGGTTAAAAAATCTACACATAAACACTTCCACATTCACAGCCCCACACTAAATTCAGTGACTTGTAGCGTGGGGCCGTAAACATCCAAGATTCGCAACATATGAAAAACAAAAATTTCCCGTAGGGAGAAAACTTCTGTTACCACCGCGAATCGATCCCGCTGCTTTGAAGGCAAACGCGTACCCATTTACGCGAGTAGATAGTTCAAAAGATGACCCGCCCGGCGTCGCCCGGTTAAAAAATATACAAATAAACACACTTCCACATTCACAGCCCCACACTAAGTTCAATGACTTGTATCGGGGGGCCGTAAACATCCAAGATTCACACAACATTCACAACATACTCAAAACCAGGAACACAAATTCCCGTGGGAAAACACCTGTGTTCCCACCGGGCATCAAACCCGGTGCTTTAAAGGCAAACGCCCACCTAACTACGCTAGCGGGCAGTTCAAAGTTCAATGATAAGACTAAACAAAAAAAAACAGTCGAATTTATATCCCCCTTCTTATGTTAGTCGGTTCAAAACATAGACGTATGCCGGATTACGCAGTAACTGTTCCATTCTGTGATCCACCGTTTTCACCCTCAAATAAACTTAACGATTTCTCCTAGACTATAGGTCCAAATTATATGCAGTAAAGAGCAAATTAAATCTACGTGAACTACGTAAGCCGATGAAATAGGTTTTTTTGATAAGGATTAATATTAAATACTTAAAAAAAGCCAACGAAATAGAAGCCGCTATTTTTTAATGAGCAGGAATTCGTAGTACGTTTCTGTACATTTCTGACCCGTCCCGTTCACGGGCGGGCTCCCGTGAAACTAATTTCACGATTTCTCATAGACTATTTATCCAAATCATATGCAGTAAAAAGCAAAATGTATCTACATGAACTACGTAAGACGATGAAATAGTTTATTTTGATAAGGATTAATACTGAATGTCTCAAAAAGCCAACTAAACATAGGCCGCTTTTTTTTCAGATTTTTTACAAAGAAAAGTATTTTTTCTGAGCTATACATACATGTTAGATATATGCTGTCGCGGACTTTTTTGTAAAACTCATGAAGGCCAACATTTTTGCCATACATTATATTCAACTATGTCTTACCGTTTAGTCAGCGTACGCCGATAAAGCGGAAAGTTAGCAAATTTTTCTCCGACTTGTCTTACGAAAATTATTATTTCGAACTGATAACTAACTTCTATCCCGACAAAACATAGCCTATGGCACTCAGTGATAGTGTAGCTATCTATTGGTGAAAGAATTTTCAGAATCGGATCAGTAGTTTCAGAGATTACCTTTTACATACAAACAAACAAACAAACAAACAAACTAACAAACAAACAAACTTTACCTCTTTATAATATTAGTATAGATTTCGACCAGATAAGCCGATAATCAATAGATTTCAACGCGACATATCACGCATGTCAGGCGATTCAGTCTAAATCATCAATACAGTACAATAAAAATACTCTTTATTGAAAAACCAACACAAAATCTTAAAAACTAACTGAATAAATAAATCAAGAGAGATCAATAAGAGGTTTCACAATAGACGGTCTTATCGCATAAACCATCCATTATATTATTTATCAAAAACCATCGAGACAGGAAACAAACCTACGGCTAGCTACAAAATCCTTGGTCTAAAGTCTAAACCAAATTAAATTTCAAATGTCTGAAAACCATCGCTCTCTCTCTCTAACATCTGCAACGTTGTGTAAATACATATCAAATGCGTTAAGATAGTTACAATAAAAACTACAGATATCTGAGTGATAACTGCCCGGAAATCTTTGGGGGAGGCCTATATCCAGCAGTGGACTTCTTGTGGCTGAGATGATGATGATGATGATGAACTGCCCGTTGGCTTAGTTGGAAGGGTGTCCGCCTTCTAAGCGTTCGGGTTCGATTCCCGGTTAGGAACACAGTTTTTGAAGTTTTCTCCCCAAGGAGAATTCGTATTTCTGGTTCAGAGTGTGATTGTGTGAGTGATGTGAATGTTTCCGGTACCCACAAAACAAGTCTTTGAACTTAGTGTGGGGCTGTGATTGTGAAAGTATTTTATAAAATTACTGTTTTTCGAAGTGTGTGTGACTGCACGGGCATGGGCACGAGCACGAGTGCGGGAGGCGATCGCTCGCCATCCGTTCGCCCCAGACGCGTCATATGTGGCGCAACCGAAAAATAAATCAATTGTTCAGTTTTAGATTAGACTATCTCTAACCATCCAGGCATAAGGAAACTTACCATAACATTTTTAGACTAATTAAAGCAAAGTATAAAAACTAATTAAAGTACGGAATCATGAAAAACATTCTTATTTCCTTAGGGAAAGCCCGAAAAGCTCCTTTTACTCGAAATTACCCCGCATTAGTCCAAGTACCACAGACTAAATTGATTTCCTCATGAAAGCCCGAAGTACTTTTAAAAGTCAAGCTAAGTACTTTCTCAGTTACAGTCATAAACAAAAGTAACTGAAAAGTACAGATTTTAAAATAACTAACGTCATTCTATCCGTAATTGACTTATTATTCAAACAATTATTTAGCAATTGATATTTTTTTTCTATCGTAGGAATTAATTCTGAAAACATACTAGAACTGTTCTAATACAAAATCGTTTATAGTTTACTAGCCGTTCCCCGCGGCTTTGCCCGCTATTATCAAGTTAATAAGTAGCCTATGTGTTAATCCTAGGTATAATCTATGTATATTCCGAATTTCAATCCATTCAGCCGTTAACGCGTGAAGAGTGAACAAACATACTTACACACTTACACACAAACTTTCGGATTTATAATATACTAGTTGAGCCACGCGGCTTCGCCCGCTGATGATGATGATGATTAAAGTAGCCTATGTCCTAATCCAGAATATAAGCTACCTACATTTCAAATTTCATCAAAATCGGTTAGTTGTTACGGAGATACGTGGTAACAAACATTCACACACAGACACAAACTTTCGGATTTATAATATTAGTAAGTTAGTAAGAAGTAGGAAGTGGGATACCCTCAAAGAGGCACTCATGAAAGTCAATGGCTCTGCAAGACTCGCTACTAAATGACAGTGGGAATCACGAGCTATGAATTCCAGTAATTTACTAAACACCATTAAAGAATTATTGACGTGATAACGTCTTATAAATCGATGAACACCGGCTGCACGCACGAAAAAGTGTCACGTTCCGCTTGAGCCTGAGCGTGCAAGCGAGAGCACGGAACAAGCGATAGAGAGGCACGACGGCCTAAGCGTTCGTCTTATGACGTTATCACGTAAAATTATCGTCCGTATACCGACTTTACAGACAACCATTTTTTATTACTCTGTCTAAATCTTGGCAGCATCGCAGCTAGTTAGAGACAGTCATTATAGCCCCAGCGTATTTACCAGTCTTCGTCCACATCATCAACTACCATCAGATAATATAGTAGTCCAACAAAGATAACAATGTTGATACTTTGAAAAACTACCAATGTGACAACCCGCAGGCGCAGTGGACAGGTGTCCGCCCTCTGCGCTGTGGTCCTGGGTTCGATTCCCGGCAGGAGCACAAATTCCTTTCCAAGGGATATTTGTGCTTCTGGTTCTGGGTGTATTTGTGTTTGTGATGTAAATGTTTCCGGCACCCACGATACAAGTCTTTGAACTTAGTGTGGGGCTGTGAGTGTGATTACGTTTGTTTGTTCGTTTGTACTAACTTAGTATGCTATGGAAATGTTAAGTATTTATAATGTTTTAATTAACAAGTATTCCGTGGCGATATGTTGAGGCACTTTTGTTGCGTACTGTACTTTCTCAGGGTAAGCTTGTTATTTTATCCGAACACTTTGAACGTGTGGACTCGTTATGAGTTGTTAGAAATGTAAAGGAAATTACATCGGGTGGAGTTTTTTGTCAGCAGTACTTTTCTGTGATTTACATTTTTTATGTGGAAAGTGCTTGTTGCTTAGCTATTCAGTTGACATTGTAACTTTTCACTATTTCTTGAGAGTATAAAAAAACTTGTTTGCCATCTTTTTTATTTGCGATCGGCAAATTGACCATTATCTCACTTGATGAAAAGTGAAGATTTGGTCGACGATGGTGCATGTTTGTCTGTTCACGAGTGAACTTCTATCACATGCAAGTTTTTTTATCAACTTACTTTTTTATGAGTTGTATCAAAACGAATGGTACCAAGATCGTAATACATTTTCGTTCATCAAGAATAATTCAAAGAAGTTATTAGAACAACCCTTCAGGGCATATTGGGGATGAACTGTGACCTTTGCCATCTTATTAACCTTTAAGAGATGGGTTACCCCTAATATATTAGGATTGACATGATTGTTTCTTGCTGCGTATACGAGAAGTATACCGCATAATTATTTCAGTTATTTGGTCTAAGTAACGCGTAATTAATTGCAAAGTAACCTTTTAAAAAATAAACAAGAAACCATGTTTATATGAGGAAACCGGGTAATTTCACGCTTTTATTATCAAAATAGCATTATTTTGACTAACCTCGACGTTTCAACGGCCGTGGTCACTAGATACTGAGGTGGCGGGTGGCATCGTCTTGATTAGCGAGCAGTATTTGCAACTACCCGCATATGTTTTTCTAAGTCCCTGGTCCGACACACAACACTAACAATATCCTCGGATACGTTCGACGATAAATCGCGTCGCGAACAGTTTATCAGAACCGGATTCCACGATGACGACAACTTAAAACCATCTTCACAATTGAAATTCTAATATTTTTTAATTTCGTAAGCCTCCCGAACTAGCCTCTGATAGTAATGTCGTTCGGTGCAGATGATTTTCGCGTCGTGTAGTTCGATTCAGTGGTTTGGTCCTGATTCTAATATATGTTCAGCGATCGCAGATTTATTTGTTTGGCGAAACAGGAAACCGCCAAGAGTGTGTAAACATAGTGTTTCGGATTGAAGGGCAATGTTTCCAATAAAATTAAAGGGCTGAAAAAGCTCAAATTATATTAGTTCAAAAAGTAGTGTAATGGGTAAGCGTGATGCTGACCATCAGACGAGCGACTTACTTGTCTCGTTTCTCAAAGACATAAAAAAAATCGGTCAGCTATTTGGGAGCTACGATGCCAATGGTACATACCTCTTTTTGACGGGTAGTAAAAAAGAGATGTTTAATCAATTGCAATGCAAATGAGCGACTTTGCAGAATGTTTAAGCCGTCAAAGACATAATATGGTACCAAACCTGAAAAAAAAAAACATTATTATATAGATAGATAGATAGATAACGCTTTATTGTCACACCTTACACATAAATACTTACAAAACATTTTAAACCTTAAATTAAAGTGTACAATCGGCGGTCTTATCGCTAATAGCGATCTCTTCCAGACAACCTTTGGATGGAGAAGATATTCATAATTTGGTGAAACGGGGGTGTAAATACAAGTTATGAGAAAATAAAAATATACATTAAGTTATATATTATTATATACATACTTACTTAAACAAAATAAATTCTAATATAATTATATTGAACCGAATTAAAAATCGTATCGAAATCGGTGAAATATTTTTTATTTTATTTATTTAAAACAAAAAACAGATCACAATCAATAAATTATAAGATAGGTTCAATTATTTTTAAGCTGGATAGCGATCCAATTCATGCACTTACTTCTATACAAATTAAACATAAAATCATGCGTGTGTGCTCGGAGCTAATTATACTGCTAATACAATTATACTTAAAAAAGAAAACCCTAAAAATTATAAAATCACCTTAAATTTGACGACCCAGTTGGCGCAGTGGACAGGTGTCCGCCCTCTGCGCCGTGGGTCCTGGGTTCGATTCCCGGCAGGAGCACAAATTCCTTCCCAAGGGATATTTGTGCTTCTGGTTCTGGGTGTACTGTGTGTGTGATGTGAATGTTTCCGGCACCCACGATACAAGTCTTTGAACTTAGTGTGGGGCTGTGAGTGAGTGCATGCGTTTGTTTGTTTGAAACAGTTATTTAGATTGACGAGGCGCGACGGCGCCGCTGCTGTCTGAGTTATTTGGTTTGGGGAACTGTTTTAGACCGGTACTGGTTTCTTCCACAAGGCTCTCTTGCCCGTGGTGGCCTTATGCTTTTCGCATTCTGCCTAGGTTGTGCGCTGGGAGTAGCTGCTCCCAGGAAGTGTGTCGAGTGAGGCAATACATAACAGAGTGCCGCACTCTGGTGAAGTCCGGTATATTGAGGGGGGAACGAGCTCGAGCTGTACTTGAGCCATCTTGCTCCGGGTAGCCCCCTTTGTGTGGTCGTAGCTAGTCCTCCTCTGACCGTACGTTCTGTCTGACATTTCAAGGAATGTTTCCATTTATTTCTAACTCCGTTAGAGGTAAATGGGAACGTTTGTTTTGCATACAACCTCACTTTAAAGCTGACCTGTTTATTCGCATAATTTTATATCACGTCATTAAAAGTTATCACATGACATAAAGTTAGTCTGGATCTGATTCGGATATACTAGGTTAGCTATTTTTGGCCTTATAACAATATATATAAAGATATTTTCCTTTTTTTTATTCAAGATATGCAAACTTTTGACCACCATCTCACCTGATGGTAAGTGACGATATGGTCGACGATGGAGCAATCTTGCCTAGAAGATACTTATTCACTCGCGGCTTGAAGATTCTCATATTGTGCGCATCAGGAAACACCGACTCAAGCAAGGAGTTCCATTCCTTTGCGGTTGACACAATGAATGTGGAAGCAAAACGCTTTGTGCGCATTTGTGGAATATCTACCATATAGCGATGTCGCTCAGCAGTTCTCCATGTACAGCTTTATTACTAAAAATAATAATTAAATAAACATGATTAAGGCCCGTTAAAGTTTGTGCTATCAAAAATTAGGACTAACGACATTATGCGAATAAATAGGGAACCCCTACAAACGCATACACCCTCTCTGATTCGTCATAGGTAAATCCGCATCAACAACATAAACTCATCTGACATTTTAACAAATCTGTCAATTAAAAAAAGATTTACGTCCGCGAAATGTATGAATTTTGTTAAGTCAAATAAATTGCCAAAAGGCTGAGTGATTCACGATACAGAGTTTCAACGAGAAATGTAAATAATTGGATTCGGGTTTTTTTATGAGTGGCGTCTGTTGACGGTGTTGCAGTATGGGTTTTGACGCGGAATGAGTCGTCTACATTAAGTATATTTTATACCGACTTCAAAAAAGGAGGCGGCTCTCAATTTGACTGTACTTTTTAAGAGGAACTCGGGACAGTGTCTGGACCCGTCGAAATCCATAAGTAGCTTTACTAGGGCCCTTTACCAACATGTCAACACTCAGCCGTCACTGCCGTTCCTCTCCTTTCACATTTATGAGAAAGACTTCGCGATTGGTAGTTGTAGGACTTTTTCGCAGAGTCCGCCTGGGGTTACACTAATGTGACAATTATTTATTTATTTTATGAAGTATATTCTGACTATGCGGAATCCCAAAACCATCTCCCCAGTCTTTTTTTATTAAATTTTGGCTTCGCAATCATTTAGCCAGTGTCAAGTAATAATATATTTAAAGTGTATTTCGTGTTAAAAGTCCTAGTCACAAGTCACAGTCAAAATCAAGTAAAAGGGTCAGGTCCAGTCATAGCCAGGTCCCTAGTAAAGTGGTAGAAATTTTACTAGAACTTCTATTGGCAATTTATAGCAACGGCAAAAATCATGTTTTTTTTTACTTTTTATGATTTGCTTACACCTATGCACGTAAACTTAGAATTAACGGTTAATAATCCACCATTATTACAGATGAACACACGAAGAAACACCGGTTTTGGACATTTATGCAAAATCAACAACGCATTTTTTTATTTACGTTTTAAACTACTTTTCGAGTCTTCCGTCCCGTCAAAAATCTTCTCCGTAACACAGACTATAAAACTTGGCACAGTGCGACCTCTGTCGTCGTCGCGGTGGCTAGTTCCAAGCATATAAATTGACCGACATTTTATCAGAGGTTTCATAAAACCTTACACTTAAGTACATTATATTCAAATGTCCATACTATGATATTCTGCTACTGCGCTTTCTAGAATGTAAAAGCTCAAGTTAAAAGTAATATTCGATGTTTACTAAGACCAATTTGCGTGTTTGTGTTTTACTAACATTTTGGTTTACGCAAGGTAGAACAGCAAAAATAAATCTTAGAAAAGCGATGATAGCTCTGTGGTAGTCATTGCGGTTTACAATCGGGACGTGGTTACAAATCAGGGGCTCCTCCTTCAGCTTGCACGACCTCACACGTCTGACCTCACACCTTGGTGAGCAAGGTCACCCCTCCATGGGCGCAGTGGTCTGGTTTGCACCCGGGCCTACCGTCCCGGGCAAGATTGTGCTAGCGCAACCCTATCTTGCCCCATCTTGGTCAAAAACTGTTCACCGGGGGGGTTTTAGTGGGCCTGAGCCCCATATCCCCATTTCCTTCACCCCTGGAAAGGAAGGGTAGTCATTTGCCCCCTACAAAAATATATACAGACAAACGCAGAAAGCGACTATGTCTTATACTTTGTCTTAACGATAAGGTATAGGATATAGTTTCTTTCTTGTTTCTCATTAAAAATAAGCATTGCAGTCTGAAGAAAAATCTCGAATGATAAAAAGGCAAATATTAAGAACTTACCCGCTTATGAAGCTTCGTCTCACGCGATCCAATATACTTCGCAAAGATTTGCTTTTTATTACTGCTCTTTATATTTTATCAGAACAGTAATATTTTTGAACAACTTTTATAAAAGAAGGCTTTTAGAAGTCCGCCATTTTGGATTTAGAGTGAGTTGGAGTTATTCTCAAAGCCCTTTCATTTGATATCCGTATTATAGGAGTGCATTAAAAATAACTTGTCTGCCATTTTGGGTGTTCCGCCATGCTGAATTTAGAATGACGTCACACAGCTAATCATTGTCATCATGATTAAAACGTGAATTAAGATTTTTTTTGAAAAAATGTCGTTGTTGATTTTGTATTATTTTCCAAAATCTGTGATTCTTCGAGTGTTAATGTGTAATAATGGTGGATTATTAACCGTAAATATTTAGTAAACGTGCATAAATGTAGGCAAATCATACAAAGCTGAAACACGTGATTTTCGCTTTCGCTCCAAAACTTCGATAGAAGTTTCTACCTCTTTACTAGGGCATGACTTGACTATGACTGGACCTTGACAGTAATAATATATTTCAAGAGTATTTCATATAGTATAAAGTCCTAGTCACAAGTCCCAAAGTCAAGTAGACTTTGGGACTTGTGACTAGGACTTTATACTATTTGAAATACTCTTGAAATAAATTATTACTTGACACTGGCTAAATGCACAAGATTGCGAAGCCAATATTAATGAAAAAAAAATTAAAACAGAATCAAACGTGAATACAGAATTTCATGATTGAAGATATCCGTTTTAAAATTGAGTTGCAAGATTCCACCCGAACAAACAGTTACATACAATGCAAGTTAAATAAAAGCTGATGAAGCTTCGTCTCCGATCCAATATACTTAGCAAACATTTACTTTTTCTAACGGCTCTTTATATTAATTAATCTCAATGAAAAATTAATAAATTTTGGCAAATGCCTTGATTAAAGTTTGTTTCGTAAAAGTTGTTAAGAATATTAATAAAGGATAACAGATTGATTTTTTTTGGTTTGCCTTCGCGATTTTTTTGAAACATAAACGCTCTCACACTTCTGTGGGTGGCTTAGACATTCACATCACACACAATCACTACCAGAACGATAAAAACAAATTTTCCTTGGGGAGAAAACTTGTGTTTCTGTCGGGAATCGAACGCGATACTCTTGCTTAGAAGACGAGCAGTGTTATGCATATAACCAGTGTCAGTCAGTAACAAACATATATCAAATTAGATAGGTATTTCATAAAACCTAACATAGGCAAAGTCGAGTAAAAAAGTCATGGTCCAGTCATAGTCAAAGTAATTTTTTTTTTTATTTATTTAATTAAAAAAAAGAAGTGTGGCACTCGGGGACTGCCGCGGTAAAGCTATTGCATAGCATTTTTTATCAACTTATGCAATTGTAATTATTTATTTATTTTATTTATGCAGTACTTTTTTTCCTGCCATCTAGAGGCGAGTTGCTGAACTAAAGAGACAAGCGTGATATTTCAAAAAAGTCATTAAAAGTTCTGCTATTCATAGATAGATGGCAAAACTAAAAAGTATCACCGCTGTGCCGGTCGGAGTGGGGGGTGTTAGGTTATTTTCGTTACGGAATTTCTAGATTCGGTCTCCACGCTCAAGGCCCGCGATAGAAGCTATGCAATAGCTTAAACATTACATACAGTTTATAGTAGGTACAGTACCATTAAACCAAAAGAGGTTTATGTTGGTACAGTCAGTCGCACAGATTCACACCGTTTAGCAGTTACTAGATTTTAATCTAATTTTTAACTTAAAATTAACATACACAATAAACATACAAGTTACCAGCTTATTTTGATAGAAATGTTCTTCGCAATCGTCATAAGCACTCATTCAAGCCGCAATCAAGTAAAATAGTCCAGTCATAGTTCAGTCGTGACTTGAAGACTCCTTAAGAAGGATTATATTTACCGGGAAACAGAGACTCGGATAAAAAGTTGAAATAATTGGACTTTTTTGTCCAATAAGTTCAACTGGTTGAACTTATATTTGAACTTAGTGGAACAGGTCAATAATTCCATCAAGCGGTGCGCATAATAAATGTGAAAGCAAATCTCTAATTGATTTCTAAGACTTGCATCGTGGGTGCTCAAAACGTTCACATCACTCGTACAACACAAATTTCCCTTGGGGAGAAAACTTGTGTTTCACCGGGAATCCTACCCGATACCCGCTGCATGCTGAGAAGGCAGACGCGCTAGCAGCAACTAATATCTTTGATAGGCTAGCGTTTGACCACTATCTTAATAGTTAGTAAGTGAGATGATGTCAAAGATGGATAATGATGTTACCTTTACTGGAAGCCCCTTATAGAAAAAAGGGCCAAGTGCGGGTCGGACTCAAGCACCGAGGGCTCTGTACAAACCTGTAGGTATATAAGAAAAAGTTATGGTATTTTTATTGCTAAATGAAATTATTATATGATGTAACTAAAAATTTAAGCTTTTCGCATTTTTCCTTTATCTGTGCTAAAATACGTTGCTTCGAACCAAATTTCAAGATTCTGAGTTTACGGGAAGTACCCTGTAGATTTTGATTCCCTTGCGAGTGTCGAAAATTTGCAGTATAAATGGCTTTATCTTTTGGTTACATTGGCTTTGATTTTTTCACCGATCTAAGGAACAGTAAACCTGAGTATTTGATATGAAATTCAGACAGACAGACGAACAACAAAGTGATCCTATAAGGGTTCCATTTTTTCCTTTTGAGGTGCGGCACCCTAAAAAGAAAAACAAGGAAACACGATCACAAAATGAATAACAGTATGAGTACAGAAGATGCACTCTCGAAACACATTTAAATAAATAGCGACTTTAACTCGTTGTAATAAAGTTGTGTATTGCGTTGATCGGAAGTAATCCACAGATTTTGTGCTACAAACCATGTTCTTGATATCTTTTCATATTCATCTTCATGTAAAGTTATGATTGCTAAGATAATTGGTTCTGTTATATTCTGCTTAAGATAATACAATAGGTAACAGCATCTGTTTACTAAATTGCTAATTGTGTTCTATCGTTTGTTTCAGGTTAATTAAAAACGCTTTGTGTAATTGGAAACTGTTCCACCAAAGTGTGTTTAGGATAATTACTAAAATTAGGAGTTTTAAAACTTGATTACGAAACAACTATTTAAATTAGGACTTTAAGTAATTGTTATTTAAGAAATATATAAACAAGAGTTACATTTACTTAAAAAAGATATTAAAAAAAAATTTAATACGTTAAAAAAATGTATTCGAATTTCAAAAACAAACTGTCTATAAAATGGAAGTTTAAAATGTCTTACTGAATTGGGTCCAACTGGAACAAAACGAATTTATTTTCATTAGAAATTCCATTGCCAAAGTAAAAAAGAAAAATATACAAAAAAAGGCGTAGAGTTCGTAGCCAGAATAAAACTAAAGTTCTACGAAAAACAAGATGGCGTCGTCAGGTGAAATATCTGATGATAAAGCGCCTTCGCCGCCGCCTCCTGAACATAGACCGAGTAAGATGGAGCGGAGGATGTCGCACTTCAAGGAGTACAAGTTCTTCAGGAGCTTCAGCGCGAAGGTGGAAAACTGGCCTATGAGGAAGGCTGAACAGCTCTGGCGAAAAATGCGGGAAAGGAAAATTGCAGGTGAGAATTTTTTTTATTATTGAATCAAATCGAATGTAGTTTTAATATAAGTCAAGTATTGTTTATTGAATCATTGTAGCCATCATATTAGACGTATAAAATTATTTTCTTATATTTTAAACTCCCCGTTGGCAAAGTTGGTGGCGCGTTTGTCCTCAAAATTGGGGTATCGGGTTCAATTCCATTCGGGGAACCCAAGTCTCTAAGGAAATTTTGTGGTTCTGGTTCTGGTTGTGGCTGTGTGTGATGTGAATGTTTCCGGCAACCACGACACAAGTCATCGAACTTAGTATGGGGCTTTGAGTGTCAAAGCGTTTATCTTAACCATATCATCATTATTTTTTTTCTGCCTATGGTATCTACGGGCCAATTGCCTATATTTCCTAAATCTGAACTAAAACTATATACAGCAAAGAACTAAGTTACCTACTAGACATCGAGTTTATAGGTGACTCAAGTGCTCAAGCCCACTACTAGTGGGTAGCGTTCCCATCATGCAGGCGGCATTGCCAAATGTAAATGTGCAAATGACTTTTAATAAGGAATTTAAAAATGTGTAAAATATGCTGAAAAATTTAAAATATCGAAACGCTTTTCGATATTTTGATATTTGTGACTTTTGTTTGGTGAATTTTTGATGTTAATGACATGTAAACTTACCAACTCGGCCTTCAGACTCGCACGTCAAAGAATTTGCCCGGATCTGATTGCGTATATAAACATTTATTTTTATATAAATTGTAATTGATCAAGCGAAGCGAGCTCTTTAAGTTGACTTTGGTGGTTTAGCGCTTTGTCCGTCCGACCGTCTGTCAGAGGCAATTAGCGTCTAAACCATACAAGCGATTAACTTAAAATTCTCAGAGAATATGTAAAACTATGGCCCAAAGCCAGAAATGGCAATTTAAATGATATAAATTAAAATGTTAAAGGAGCACCCATACACGTAAACGGGGACCAAAATTATTTTTATCTCTGTATCTACGCTTGTGGGGTATCATTTAAAAGAACTCTGCAAGGTTTAAAAAAAAACATATGTTAGATAATAACAATTTGGTAGGCCCCCAAAGTCACTAATTTTAGACCTATTTTGACCCGGGGACTATCTCAAGACGGCTTCACACTTAAAGCTGAATCTTAGGTTTATCATCCGTTATATCCTGTTCTTGAACAACAAGTACAGAAAACTAACAATTATTAAAAAAAAAGATATTTACTTTTAAACATTGACATTAAACATTGATCTCAAAGGTTTTTCTCTATGAGGCGAAATGCATCTCGTATGTACACATAAAGTGCTTGACACACTGTACAAGGTTGTTGTAGTAAAAAACGTGATTTAAGTACGTTTTCACACTGAAACTTCTAGTAAAGTTTCCCCAGTTTACTACGCAATGACCTGCATACGACTGCACCATGACCCTAACTGGGCCGCGACTCTCTACTTCATTTTTATTGTGACAAGGACTTGTTTACAATTCGTTTTACAAATAACTTAAAATAGTCTATTCTATAGACATTTTGTGTGCAAAACCAAATTTAAATAAAATAGGTGTAACTAATAACCACTACTTAGTAAACACAATATCTTAGGTGTACAGCAGTTAAATATATGGTCTAGGTACATAGGTTCGATTATTGACATGGGCCCCAAAGAGGCACTCATGAAAGTTAATGACTCTACTGCTAGATTTGCAGATTTACAGCCATCTCGTGTGATAAGTGATAATATTTGACTATCTGTATTAAAAACCGTTGTTAAACCATCTACAGCTTTTTACGTTTACATGAAAATATACTGAAATGTCACAAAAATATGTCGCCCAACGTGGGGCTCGAACCCACGACCCTGAGATTAAGAGTCTCATGCTCTACCGACTGAGCTAGCCGGGCTTGTATCTGAAAAGTTGAAATAATAAATAGTATGCCAACCCGATTCGTGTTCTATTTTCAGTTTCAGATATTTGTGTTTTGTTTATTTTTAAAAGTTATTACCGATTCTACGTAACTGTCTTTTAAGAATTCTCTGTGTTACAAATAAACAAAATATTCTACAAACCAACCAAATTTTAAGTATTTATAAAGACTTTAAGAGATTATTAAATTTACAAAATACGAAATATTGCTTTTGGTCTTTTTTTAGAATTTTACCTAATAAAGCTTCGAAGTACGTAATATTTAATGTTTGTTGGAGATAATTAAGATCTGATAAAGGGTTCTGTTGGTTTTAGCTGTGAAGTGAAAAAAACTAGGCACCCGATATCTGTCATATTGATCATGTTTACATTCGCGGGTAGCCTACTTATCCACACTTTTTTACTACAAATTTATTTTCATTAAAAAAAATTGAATTGTTGTCGAAGCACTAAATTACTTACTTTTTGTTTAAAAGTGTTATCATACAAGTGAAAATGTATTTCTTTATGAGCAATAAAACGAATCTCTAACCGTAATGGTGTGCCATCAGACGGGTCTATAATTGGCGTGCCTCAAGGTTCCATACTAGGACCGGTCTAATTTTTAGTACATAGAAATTATTTACCTTTCATGACAATTAATACTCTATTGTCATATTCGCTGATAATGCATTATTCATTTCTAAAACTAATATAGGAAAGTTTTTTTTTTTTTATACTAGATAGGCAAGCATTTGTCCGCTATCTCACCTGATGGAAAGTGACGATGCGGCCAAAGATGGAACATGCTTGCCTAGAAGGTACCTATTCACTCTAGATTTGAAGACACCCAGATTATACCGTTCAGGAAACAAAGACGCAGGCAATGAGTTCCACTCCTTCGCTGTACGGATGATAAACGTAGAAGCAAAACGCTTCGAGCGAACTGGAGGTATGTCAACCATAAATGGATGACGTTTGACAGTTTGTCTTGTTGTTTGATGGTAAAAAGGGCATGGAGGAATTATATCATGTAATTCCTGAGCACACTCTCCAAAATGTAGGCGATAGAATACCGATAGGCTAGTTGCGGACCAAAATGCAGTCAATTGTGAAACAGTCGTTTTAAAACAACTTTAAATATACAGTACTAAGAATAACACACTAAATATATTGCCACAAAAACTGCCTCACTCATCATCACAACTATAAAGTTGTTTATTGGTCATAATCTAAAACCAATTATCCAGAAGAAAAACAAGTGACGTCACGGGAAATCTCAAACATCCTCTCATATAAACCGAAAGCATTCCTCAAGCATTCCCGACCTCTGACCATCCTTCAGTTCAAGTATTTCTCATCCATTTGTTATGAAACCCAACTAACCTAAGAAATCTCTAAGGAATTCCTTGGGTTCTTGAGTATTATAGTATTATAAATATATATTTTAGCATCCTCCTTTTTGTTTCGCCATAGTCAGGTAAAATGGGCATAATGGAACATTTTACGTGCATAATATATTTACTAATAATATTTAAAATTCTAGCCGTGCCCCGCGGCTTCACCTGCATTTATCCAGTTATAAATTACCCTGAGTTCATTCTAGGTATAAGCTACATACTGGGAGTCTTCCAGTCTCGAGTGAATAGGTATCTTCTAGGCAAGCAAGTCACACCTTCGGCCGCATCATCACTTTCCATCAGGTGAGATAGTGGTCAAATGCTTGCCTATTGCACATAAAAAAAAAACATAAATTCCGAATTTCATCCAAATCCGTTCAGCAATATCAGCGTGAAGAGAAAACAAACATACCTACAAACAAACTTTTAGATTTATAATATAGTTAGGAAATACCCTCAGATGCCTATATAAGACCGGCGAGTTGCATTTGTCAGGCATTTGCTTGACAGCCCTCGGAGAGTGCAGACGTGTTCGGCGCGACTTGTAGTAGTTTCAATTGTGTAATTGTCGTTGTGTAATCGAGTGAGTTCGCTTTATTTTACTGTAATTGGTGTTTTGTTTAATGGTTATTTCATTGATTGTGGAATCATTGTCTTTCTATTTAAAATCATGAATACTATTTTGAAATATTGTAATAAACGGTGATTTTGTAATCTCAGAGTTATTTTTTTAAATCAAATTAAACTTATTACCTAAATTCAGAAGCCGGATAGTACTTGTGCCCATTAAAAAAAAAACCTCATTTGTCTTATTATTTCGGGAACATTAAATAAAACACCAATAATTTGTTTTGTTAATCTATATTTGACATCACGATAAATTTCGATGAAAGTTGAAAGTATGTCTGAAAGACAGCGTTATTCAATTGACAAGTCGCGTCGACACGAAAGCCCGTGTAGGTCACGTGATAGGTCACGTTTAGGTGCCCGGTCTAGCTAAAACCGCAGTTCTCCTAAGCGGGATCTCTTGTACCGAACCTTAGATACAATCTAGTGCTGATTATACGACCTCGAAAACAATGGCTCAAATTCATTGAGAAAAAAAAATAAAAATATCAGCCTACCCGCAATTTCTAACGTATGTTCCCTTGATCACACTATTTAAAAGCGGGTCCAAGTGGTATAGCTTCGTATTCAAAATCTCGTCAAGAACAGCATAATTCTGTTGTGACACCAATTGATATACTCATTTATTTATAAACATTGAATGCACGTCGTAAAGATTTTCACATTTTAGTGTTGAATAAGATTTACATATATGATTATTACGCGAATTAATTAGTGGATTTGACAAGAGTGCGCGATACTCCTATTACCTTATTAGCTCGATGCCTATTACTGTGGATGTGACTTTTGTATATTTTGGAATTCGCCCTCACTTAAACAGCTTTCTGAAATATTACAATAGCTGGCAAATTTAGGATCCGGAGATTTTGGAATGGGGTCCCACTGAGGTTTCCTGTGATGATCTGACTATCGCTCTGACGACGCGTTTCTGCAAACGGAAGGCGTGTTCCCAGTCAGAAAAGCGCCCCTACAGCGAGGAGCACCGTACTAGAGGAGGGAGTGTACCGTGGCAAAATAACACGCTTGCGTCACATCCGCGCCACTACCCGAGATATCCGACTCAGCGCATAACACGCATTTTCAAGCTTTGCGCAAAGCTTTTGGACATGTTTTTCCCACGTCAGTCCTCTGTCAATCTCAAATCCTAGAAATGTTGTACTCACAGCCTGTTCTAATGAAATTCCATCTATCAACACTGACAGTAGTTTTGATGACCTTCCTGATGGGTCGAATTGAACGAAATGCGTTTTACTTAGGTTAAGTACGTCCATTTATTTTAAGGGACAGGTATATGTCAATGCGAATACCTTACTTAATCACAGCCGAGTATCCCCCTTACACTTTTACACATAAAAGTGTACATTGCGTAAATTACATCGTGGCGCTTACGCAAGGTCACGCGTGTGTTTTTGATTTTGTATGATTTTATTCTAACTTCGTGAAAAGACGCCTCAAAAAATAAAACAAGCCGAAGACATCATTTGTTTAGTGAATATACGTGTGTGAAGTAGCTTTCACAGTGTTTGAAGGCACCATTCATATTACACTGATTACGACGAATATTTTGATTTATCTGGTTTTATTATGATCACCGAGTGGAACGGTTACGCACACGTTTTGGATGAAATTCTAGTATCGCCACCTGATAGACGTTTGGTAGTTTTATTCAGTCTCTCCTTCAAAAGATCCACGGTCGGCGCAGTATCGCAGCTAAGTCGTCGGCGTACATAAAAAAAATATATATGCCTCTCTTACAACCGAAAGCATTAGCCGTCACAATTGCACCATCGATAAAGTTGATTCCGATATACCCGCAAATGTTGAACTTTACAATAGTATCCACGTGTTACGGAGTCTTCTTACATTTTAGCAGAGGTCATAAAATCAATGAACTCCTCTTGTAGTCGTAGTAATCTTGTGGTATATTACTTCGTGTCCAATTTTGACCCAACCATACACGATATCGACGTTCTGTGTGAGGAAGCAGAACGAACCAAGCGTACGAACGATTGGCAGCATTCAGAATGCTTATCACGGGTGTCGGGTTGTTTGAAAGGGAGAAGCTCAATCATGGCTAAACGAATGGTTCACTAATGACAGAACTTGGTCTAATTTTGTTCGCGAATTCAAAGCTTTGTATCTTCGTAAACTTGATTTTACAACCATTCTGTATGAGATTATGCGTACGAATTTCGACAAGTACAGTATATACGTATGCGGAATTTGCACGCAGGACAATGTTACGATTACGGATAGTCAAGGGTCTTAGCGATGAGTTGAGGACTCTTATTGTTATCCGGGGTATTACCGACCCCCAAATCAAAGCGGCAGCGATAAACGCTAACTTTACATGCGATGAATTGGTCCCATTTCTTTCGATCTACGTATAACCTAGCGGCAACCACCAACAAATTTGGAACTTGAAAGATATAGCGAGAAGCGCCCACATAGCCAGTGTCTCTTTCTCTCTCTCTCTCTTCCTGAATAAATATCCCACATGGTGGTGGCGTCAGCCTTCCTACTATTTACTTTTCACTTCGCTTTGTCCTGGATGTCAGTTTCGGATAGCTCACATTCCCTCATGTCCTTCTGCACTATTATGTCTGCCTCTGGATCTTCGACCGGAGACAGAAAGCTGCAGAGCTGTGTTCCCAATGTAATCAGGCGGCTTTCTCTTAACATGCACATGCCATATCTCTTGCATCTTATTGGCAATATCACGTACACCAAGGCTTCCTCGTACGTAGGTACTCGTTGCGGATTTTATCCAGCCCAGTGACGTCGTACATCCACCGAAGCATTTTCATTTCGGCAATTTGGATGGTATGTATATGCCGTTGGGTGACGGCCCACGTTTCACTACCATACATGAGCACTGGTCTTATAATGGTCTTATAGATCAAACCTTTTAGCTCCACTGGCATTATCTTATCACACGTCACTCCTGTTACTTCCCGCCATTTAAGCCACGTTGCGGCTATTCGGTGTTGTATGTTGCATTCAACGTTGCCAAATTTGTGCACACATAGCCAGTGTTACGAAATTAAATGCCCGTTGGCTAAGCTGGGTGCGCGGTCGCCTTCTAAGCAGGTGTATCGGGTTCGATTCCCGGCGGGAACACAAGTTTTCTCTCCAAGAAAAAAAATATCTGTTTCTGGTTGTGTTTGTGTGTGTGATGAGATTGTGGTGGAAGCACCCACGATACAAGTCATTGAACTTAGTGTGGGCAGTGAGTGTGAAAGCGTTTACTTATTTTTTTACTTATTTAAATGCTTTGGTTGTAGATAGTCGGGTCACAAAACGTTGACTGTTCTTCCAGTGATGTAGGAAACGCTGTTTGTAATTTCTGTAAAAGAAATAGCAGGCCACAAAAGAGAGAAGTGCTTTTTGAAAAATAAGTCACGCTACGTAACAGACTTATGTAAACTGGTGCGCTGATGAGTCTATAACTGAATAGTTGATTTGAACCTTATATGAACGCGTTAAAATGTGGTACCTCTATTTTTAACGTCAGTATTGTCTAAGTGCTGCTTGTTGCTTAGATTAACCCGTGTTTTTCTTTTTTCTTTCCATTTTCGTTTAAGCGTACACCTCCAGATTAGAACCATTATACTGACCGACTTTACATTTATTTAAAGATTTTACCCCAACTACATAACACGTGGAAATTTGAGCAGCAACCTGAGCCCTAATGACAATCTACGTGGGAACGCGATTCAGTGATGCTTCTTTCCCAATCTTTTTCTTCTTCAACGTGTCGATGGTCCAAAGTATATTTTTATAGAATTTCGGATGTCCTTAGCTCTAAATCTTTATGGCCCAGAACTCTGCAGCCGCGAGTCCAAAAGGGGATGTTTATTTCCCAATAATGATTTATTGTCAGATATGCGATTCAGTGATGCCTCTATCTGAATGGGAACGCGATTCAGTGATGCTTCTTTCCCAATTATGATTTGTTGTCAGATATGCGATTCAGTGATGCCTCTATCTGAATGGGAACGCGATTCAGTGATGCTTCTTTCCCAATAATGATTTGTTGTCAGATAAGCGATTCAGTGATGCCTATATCTGAGTGGGAACGCGATTCAGTGATGCTTCTTTCCCAATTGTATTTTCTGAGAGATATGCGATTCAGTGATGCCTCTATCTTAGTGGAATAGCGATTCAGTGATGCTTCCTTCCCAATTAATTTTTAACTTTATCGGTTATATTTGTTGTCAGATATGCGATTCAGTGATGCCTCTATCTGAGTGGGTACGCGATTCAGTGATGCTTCTTTCCCAATTGTATTTTCTGAGAGATATGCGATTCAGTGATGCCTCTATCTTAGTGGAATAGCGATTCAGTGATGCTTCCTTCCCAATAAATTTTTAATTTTATCGATTATATTTTATGCAGATATGCGATTCAGTGATGCCTCTATCTGAGTGGGAACGCGATTCAGTGATGCTTCTTTCCCAATTGTATTTTCTGAGAGATATGCGATTCAGTGATGCCTCTATCTTAGTGGAATAGCGATTCAGTGATGCTTCCTTCCCAATTCATTTTTAATTTTATCGATTACATTTTATGCAGATATGTGAAACAGTGATGACTTTGTCTGAGCAGGAAGGAACACAGTTCAGAGATAGTTGTTTCTTTGGTAACTGATGATGTATGCTTTCGTCCACTAACCAGTCAGAGGGGACGCCTTCTGCCTGATATGTTCACAGGAGCGGTGCTACTCAACATGGAGACTTCAGTTGCTACACCTTCGTTAAATAATGTAATGTTGGTAATGTCTGGGGAAAGTTTTGAGAGCTCTCATTTAGAATTTTGTGATGTTTATCCTTATTTTTCACGTGTGCTAGGCTAACTGCTTTTATCGTGTTAAAAGTGACTTTTGAACTTGAATAGCAGTACACATGAGCCTTGTGATTTCAGATTATGTAATTGATGACCTAGATGCAGGTCCGTCCTGGGATCGTGTTGAAGAGACAGTACGCACCAGGGTGCCGCAGGAAGAACTTCCCCTGGCCATCAAGGGCCACAAGAAGAACAGGCTTCGCTGAGGACAGCTATACATCAGGAGAGGCCGAGTTAGGAAATACCCTCAGATGCCTATATAAGACCGGCGAGTTGCATTTGTCAGGCATTTGCTTGACAGCCCTCGGAGAGTGCAGACGTGTTCGGCGCGACTTGTAGTAGTTTCAATTGTGTAATTGTCGTTGTGTAATCGAGTGAGTTCGCTTTATTTTACTGTAATTGGTGTTTTGTTTAATGGTTATTTCATTGATTGTGGAATCATTGTCTTTCTATTTAAAATCATGAATACTATTTTGAAATATTGTAATAAACGGTGATTTTGTAATCTCAGAGTTATTTTTTTAAATCAAATTAAACTTATTACCTAAATATATAATATAATAATGTAACATAAACAATTTAAACATATTTAGTTTTGTGTTAGTCTTACAAAAACTTGAGAACGGCTCGACCCTTTTGGCTGATTCTTTTTTGTAATTGTCAGAGTAAGGTTTGTTTGTTTGTATTTTTATAATCCGACGGAAATTGCACCCGCGCGAAGCCGGGCGTATCGCAAGTATAATATAAATATATATAACAAAATCTCCGCTGAGTCTCTTATCAGCTTCTTCTCGAAATGGCTGTAATTTTTGGAATCTGGTAGTAGAGTCATTATCTTTTATTAAAACTTCTTTGGGGCCCATGTGAATAAACGATTTTGATTTTGATGTTTGTTTTCTGTTCGGCTGGACATATTTTTAGGTTTCCGTACCCAAAGGGTAAAAACGAGACCCTATTACCATAGTAGAAATACATCAGTAAGATAACTCGAGGCCCGTAGGAGATTCAAATGCCTACTCTAGCCGAATACGCAGGGTTGTCACTATCTCCGACTTTTAAAGGTACCTATATGTAAAATGTATATTTTAACAAACCAACAAGTTAGGTACAATAACATAGTATAAAATGTGGTGGTAAAATAGATACGATTTCATTTCCATTAAAGCTGTAATTTGGCATGAATATACATATTAGCTACGCCGACAGAGTCAAAACAAAATCTTGAAAAATTTTTTTTTTTGTATATGTGAAAAGAAATCACGGCAGTACCTAGTATATATAACGAAGTTAAAAGGAAAACTATCATAGCTAAGTAGGCTTCAATAAATCAAAGTTCGCAGCATGTACTTGTCTACGACCTGGTAAAAGATCAATGTTTTACTTATATTACAAAAAAAAAAAACATGCGGGGCAGTCTTTGAGGACTGCCGATAGAAGAAAACTATACATAATGTATATATACACAGTATACATCTATAACCATTATAGGTTGATCCCCGATCGTGAGCAATATGTATCGCGCGTAGAGCTCAACAAATATTAGCCGTCGGTGACAATTACGCGACTTCTATGATTTTTGTTCACCCAAAAAGTGCTGAACGCGCCTATAGAAGTTTTCACTTAAAAAACCTACATAAATTGATAAAACACGTAAAGTAGGTTACACTTTAACTAGGTATATATGACTTCGCCCTGCCACTAGTATTACGTCTTACTAAAAACTGACATCAGTAGTACATAATTTCACAAAATAGTCCACTATACTGAATGTAGCGAATTCACAAAATCGAATCACAGTTTCGTCGTTTTTCTGCGACGTGTACATGAAGACTAAGGTATAGTTAATGTATTGACAATATGTTTATTTTTAAGTCACAAATTTGATGCTGAAAAATATTTCCTCCAGTTACGGCAAATTTTGAATGCTTTATTATTCGAAGTTAAAGTAAAATATATCCTCATTCTAATAAATAATTTCGTCGACGAGCGCGGGGGCGGCCCCGGCTCGTGTTGGCTTCGTCGGTCTGTTTATTATCATAGTGTGCGTGCTGAGGCACGTGCGTACGGCCGTGCACACAAACAAGCCGCGTTTGGTACCACTCTATGAAGACAACTTACTTATATATTTCCACTATGCTATTACTGAGACTTCGCTGTCCGTCCATCCATCCGTCCGTCTGTCACCAGGCTGTATCTCAAGAAAGGTGATAGCTAGACAGTTGAAATTTTCACAGATGATGTATTTCTATTGCCGCTATAACAACAAATACTAAAGATAAAATAAAATAAATATTTAAGGGGTCCCATACAACAAACTTGATTTTTTATAGATAATGGTACGGAACCCATTGTGCACGAGTCCGACTCGCAATGGCCGGTTTTTTCTATTTCAACGTATTCACGATATTTTAAACTGAAATCTGTTGCCCTGACATTTGGTAACGGAAACAACATTTTTGCTTGAAACTCCCAACCAATCAAAACTTTCGTTCACGGCTACAACACGGGGTCGAGTTTTAATCAGAGCCCTTTGTTTTAACGCGACGTATTTTATGTAGAAAAGAAGAAAGGTCTTTAGATATTATTCTTCTAAGGTTATTTTAATATTGAAGAATATGGTATATTAAAAAGACGCTTTCACTAAGGGATTTTATTAGCTGTAAACTAAGTCCGAAATCTTATACCGCGAGTGCCGGAAATATTTACATCTCACACAAAATCACACCCACAAACTCAAATTTTCCTTAGTAGAAAACTAGTCTTCCTACCGGGAATCGAACTCGACACCCGCTGTTTAGAAGGCAGCCGCTCAACTAATACGCCAAAGGGCAGTTCTATATAATATATATCATGGTGTTTATTTTGGTTTAGTTTAAAAATGTATGTCAGTAGTTATTAATATAGTTATTTGGTTCTATTACAGACTTTTATAGTAGAAGACCGTGGGCCAGTTGTCGTCAACCCTACCTCATCGAGTACCAAGATGAGACCTATATGGGGGTGTCGTGTGTAAAAAGTTATGCTAAAAAAATCAGGGTTGCCTGTTCCTAGCCTGGAGCATTTTGTGCAGGGGACAAAAAACTGATCCATTTTTTTGGTGAAATTTACCTCATCGAGTACCAAGATGAGACCTATCTGGGGGTGTCGTGTGTAAAAAGTTATGCCAAAAAAATCAGGGTTGCCTGATCCTAGCCTGGAGCATTTTTGGCAGGGGACAAAAAACTGATCCATTTTATTGGTGAAATTTACCTCATCGAGTACCAAGATGTGACATATGCCAATCGATAGCCCCGTTCTTCCTTCTATTAAAAAAATTGGGTTACCGGCTCTAAACCTGGAGCATTTGTTTTTCGGCCTACTTTAGTGTTCAGGCATCAGAAGTGAGTTTTATGAAAATAGCATCGAAATGATATATTTTAGTTATTTAAACAACAAAATATTGTAAAAAATGATGATGCGCATCATACAATTGACTATTTAGTACTGTCAGAAAGAAAGTGACCTCACAGTGAGCCAAAACCGTGTTGGCGGAGAATACAAAACATTGTTTTACAATAACAACGAGTTTTGATTGAGCAACAAGATACCATATATGGCGATCGATAGTTCTATTCATCCTTTTACTAAAAAAATTGGGTTGCCTGGTCTGATTTCGAAGCACTTGTTTTTTGGCCTAGATTAATATTAGGGCGTTAAAAGTAAAGTATTTATCAAAATCACTTCTAAATTACATATTTAAGTAGTGTAAACGACAACATATTGTAGAAAGCAATAATGAGCAACGTAATTTTGACTTTCAAGTCCAATCAGAAAAGAAGTGAACACGTAGTAAGATAAAACATAAATCACACAGTAAACAAATCATATCATGCAATTACAACGTCTGTTCATTGAA
The DNA here is from genome assembly GCA_948107665.1 of Lomographa bimaculata. Lineage (NCBI taxonomy): Eukaryota > Metazoa > Arthropoda > Insecta > Lepidoptera > Geometridae > Lomographa > Lomographa bimaculata. The sequence goes on along the minus strand of OX403604.1, from coordinate 4,561,215 downwards.
ATGAGATAAATAATGTGTGGCAATTAATAGCTCTACTCATCCTTTTATTTAAAAAAATGGGTTGCCAGGCCTTACATTAGAGTATCAGTTTTTCTGCCAAGTTTAATTTTCAGGCAAAAAATTACCTCATCGAGTACCAAGATAAAACATATGCCAATCGAAAGTGCTGGTCTTCCTTATATTAAAAAAAATTGGTTGCCGGCTCTAAACTTCAGCATTTGTTTTTCTGCCTGCTTTAAAGATCAGGAATCAGAAGTAGGCTATATGAAAATGCCTAGTTTAGTTGTCTCAACGACAAAATACTGTACAAAGTAATAGCATGAAACATACATTTGACTATTTAGTACAGTCAGCACAAAAGTGAACACGCAGAGAGCAAAAACAGTGATCTACAAAATTGGTATTGTGCACATATTACGAGTTTTGATTGTGTACTAAAATACAATGTATAGCAGTTGAAAGTTCTATTCATCCTAGTATTAAAAAACTTGGGTTGCTTGGCCTAAATGTAAAGCATTTGTTTTTCGGCCTATTAAAATATTGAGGTATAATCAGTAGTTTTTATGAACAACATGATATCTTTTGATGATTCAAACGACAAAACACTAACGAAAGCGATAAAAAGCATCATACATTTGACTATTTAGTACTGTCAGAAAAAAAGTGAAAACAAAATGAGCAAAACAGTAATAACGCCATATACAAAACTATACTATGCACGTGTTACGAATTTTGATTGTGTACTAAAACACAATGTATAGCAGTCGATAGTTCTATTCATCCTTGTATTAAAAAACTTGGGTTGCCTGGCCTAAATGTAAAGCATTTGTTTTTCGGCCTATTAAAATATTCAGGTATAAGGAGTAGTTTTTATGAACGACATGATATCTTTTGATGATTTTAACGACCAAAACACTAACGAAAGTGATAAAAAGCATCATACATTTTACTATTAAGTACAGCCAGAAAAAAAAGTGTTGCTGTGCAGCTACTAAATAGTCAAATGTATGTTTCATGTTATTACTTTGTACAGTATTTTGTCGTTGAGACAACTAAACTAGGCATTTTCATATAGCCTACTTCTGATTCCTGATCTTTAAAGCAGGCAGAAAAACAAATGCTGAAGTTTAGAGCCGGCAACCAATTTTTTTTAATATAAGGAAGACCAGCACTTTCGATTGGCATATGTTTTATCTTGGTACTCGATGAGGTAATTTTTTGCCTGAAAATTAAACTTGGCAGAAAAACTGATACTCTAATGTAAGGCCTGGCAACCCATTTTTTTAATAAAAGGATGAGTAGAGCTATTAATTGCCACACATTATTTATCTCATTTCAATGAACAGACGTTGTAATTGCATGATATGATTTGTTTACTGTGTGATTTATGTTTTATCTTACTACGTGTTCACTTCTTTTCTGATTGGACTTGAAAGTCAAAATTACGTTGCTCATTATTGCTTTCTACAATATGTTGTCGTTTACACTACTTAAATATGTAATTTAGAAGTGATTTTGATAAATACTTTACTTTTAACGCCCTAATATTAATCTAGGCCAAAAAACAAGTGCTTCGAAATCAGACCAGGCAACCCAATTTTTTTAGTAAAAGGATGAATAGAACTATCGATCGCCATATATGGTATCTTGTTGCTCAATCAAAACTCGTTGTTATTGTAAAACAATGTTTTGTATTCTCCGCCAACACGGTTTTGGCTCACTGTGAGGTCACTTTCTTTCTGACAGTACTAAATAGTCAATTGTATGATGCGCATCATCATTTTTTACAATATTTTGTTGTTTAAATAACTAAAATATATCATTTCGATGCTATTTTCATAAAACTCACTTCTGATGCCTGAACACTAAAGTAGGCCGAAAAACAAATGCTCCAGGTTTAGAGCCGGTAACCCAATTTTTTTAATAGAAGGAAGAACGGGGCTATCGATTGGCATATGTCACATCTTGGTACTCGATGAGGTAAATTTCACCAAAAAAATGGATCAGTTTTTTGTCCCCTGCCAAAAATGCTCCAGGCTAGGATCAGGCAACCCTGATTTTTTTGGCATAACTTTTTACACACGACACCCCCAGATAGGTCTCATCTTGGTACTCGATGAGGTAAATTTCACCAAAAAAATGGATCAGTTTTTTGTCCCAGCCACGGTCTATAGGTATTATCGGCGTTTTGTGAACATATGAATACCTTCAGCAGGATTAGCTTATATATAATACCTTTAAACGAGCAATTCTTGTATATATATATATATATATATATATATATATATATATATAATCTGAATCTCGAAAACGGCTCCTACGATTTTCATGAAATGTTGTATGCAGGGGGTTTCGGGGGCGATACATCGATCTAGCTAGGTTTCATTTTTATAAAACGTCGTTTGGACGTTCTGCAAACAATGACTTTTTCCCTTATAGACCTTCTGATTCGGAGCGGTTTTAACGAGCAAAGCTCGGTCATCCAGGTACTTATTATTGTGACCCATGGATAGGTTTATGACGGACAATTGGACATTTAAAACTCTGCAGAGCGACAGGGATTTTTAAAGGCAGCTGGTTCCAAGACCCCACCAAAATACCCTTGACGTCCTATTTTGCATTTTCATCAAACATAGATAAGTCACCTTTCAAACATAAAAGACAAAATCAAAATAGGTGCAGCCGTTTGGGTGCTATAATGCTACTGATATTCAAATTAAAACACTTTTTGCATCGGTTTATAAATAATTTATATTATTTTATTTATTCTTTACTTTAATCAGACACGTTTTAGTATTTCTGACAATCGTTTTTTTTTACTAATTTGATGGTCCACCCTAGACGCACGGTCGTATATAAAGGACTTATGTATGGTAAAGGTACTCAGCAGGATGCCGGGTATCCTTCCTTATGTTTATCTGACACGCTTGAGTAAATCTTAAAATCCCTTCTTGGGCTCCCCTACTATTACGCGTTTTATAATACTGCCAACCAAATTTAGACCTTATGCACACAAACATAATAAAAACGTCTAGTAGTAAATACTTTTTCAATACATATTATATACCGAGACAAATAGTACACGCTGAGCTGATGAGCCTTCACACGATCCAATAAGACCTAACCTTTATTAAGGTACTTTCATATCGTTTTATATACTCGTTAGCTGAAATTGAATTTTCTTGTAAACCGCACGGTTGGTTATAAGCTCGTATTATTCTGGGGTGTTTAAGTTTAACCTAAGCCTTTGTGACGACAGTAGAGAGAATGCAGTGAGGCGTGAAAACATAGACTAGTTCTTGCGCTCGAAAATGACCCAACTAAAGGACAATGCTGGTTTTCTACCGACTTTACAAAAAAGGAGGAGGTACTCAAGTTGACTGTATATTTTATGTGTTAACCTCATAACTTACCACGTGAATCGATTTAACCGTTTGAAAGATGTTGCTTTCCAATTGGTCCTATTTAAATTTGATCAAGATCTGATCAGTAGTTCTTGAAATATCGTCAATAATGCGTGCTTAGTACATCTAATCTGATCAATGCTGGTTTTCTACCGACTTCACAAAAAAGGAGGAGGTACTCAAGTTGACTGTATTTTTTTTATGTGTTACCTCATAACTTACCACGTGAACCGATTTAACCGTTTGAAAAATGTTGCTTACCAATTGGTCCTATTTAAATTTGATCAAGATCTGATCAGTAGTTCTTGAAATATCGTCAATAATGCGTGCTTCGTACATCTAATCTGATCAAAGTTCCGAAGATAAAGCGGTAAAGTCGGTTTTTTTTAAGCTTTGCTTGCGTTTAATTACTGTATGGAATGTGGCGACTCTTTCTTATTTCGTGCGGCCATTTACCTTCCCTTGTTTTTCTAGCATAACATGCAAATTTTTAAGCTCAGTCCGAAATGAGTTATAATTTTCGAAGTTTATAAGTATTTATTAGGTTTGAAGGTTATATACAGATTGTACCGTAGGCAAGTATGTTTCAACTCCGAGCGCATCGTCATCAGGTGAGATAGTCATCAAATGCTTGCCTATCCAGCATAAAATGGGCGTGGACATGGTCCCTAAAGTAAATAGTTTTTACGCCATTTTGTAGGTTTGTATGGATTTTTCAGGCTTGTAAGGCAGCTTATCTTGAAAGCCCTTTTACAGAAATATGTTTGTTTTCTGTCCTTACTAATAATGACAATTTAGACGGAAGGCACTACGAAAGGGCACGGTCAAGGGCCCCATAAGGGTTGAATTCCTTAACGCTATTTTATGGCAACTTGGGATCTTGGTAGACTTTATAAATTATTCAGCAATATGCTAATTTCAAAAGTTATTTGTCGAATGATATAAAATATATATGTCACATCTTCGGCCACATCTTCACTTTCCATCAGGTGAGATAATGGGCACATAGTAGCCTATTTAGAGAAACTAACACTCTTCATTTATTTTTGATTTCAATTTAATTATTAAATTCATTAGTAAAACTAAAATTAAATAACTTAAACTCAACCAAAGCTTAAAAAACCAACATCACCGCTTTATCTTCGGAATCCTTGATCAAATTAAATGAATTAAATACGCATTACTATGAATAACTCAAAAGCTACTGGTCAGATCTTGATATAACTCAAAACCTACTAGCCAGATCTTGATCAATTCGAAATGGGACCACATGGTAAGCACCAGCTTATTCTTATTCTTATTCAATGTGGGGGCGGTAAAGCCTGCACTGATATCCCGCTTGGGGTAAAGCCTGCACTACCCCATCCACCCCAGCTCCTTAAAATACCGGAGTGTGGTATTGGGGTAGCGGAGTGTGGCACCAGCTTTCAAATAAAAAATAATCATTAAAATCAGTTCACCTAGAAAATAGTTCTAAGGTTTTTCTAAAAAAAAATTAAGAAGTTGGTTAAAAAACAAATTGTTTTAAGCTAGCTTAGAACAATTAAAAAAGTCTAAATTAATTTACCGTTGCTTTTATCTAGAAAATTCACTAAGAAATAAATGACAAAATAATTATATATATTTTTTTTAAGTTAAAGTTACTATATTTTTGTACTACATTAAACTAAAAACTAAATTAAAACTAACCAAAAAATAAATTTTATAGAAGGTGACAGGTGACATAATAATAATAAAAATCAACGCTGGTCACTTACACACGCAAATACAGAATAAAGAAAACTAAGGGTGCAGTACACCGACGATCAACTTTTTTGCGTTATTCCTCTCCATCCAAAGGTCGTCTGTAAGAGATCGCTTTTAGCGATAAGACCGCCTATTGTTACACTTTTTTTTGTAAATAATTATTTTCTGTTTTGTTTTTTGTCCTAATTAAGGTGTTCAAGAGTTTATCTATCTATCTATCTACACCTATAATTTTCTTACATTCACGTTTGTGAGTGAAATCTACCCCTGTGACCGGAGGCGCGTGCCATCAAGCCGCTGTACAACTCCCATCGGCATTTTACGTGTTTTTTGCTTATACCTACAAGATTAGACTGGGTCGGTATAAACCCGGCTATAAAACCCACCAGGGTATAGATAAAGACCTCGATAACCGGGCAACTAGACAGACGAAAACAAAGAAATATCATCACCAAGGTTAAGGAAGGACTTATTTGGAACTTATAACTTACATGTCAGATGCGTCTTCACGTAGCAATGTACGACATGCCAACCGATTAATGCTACCTTCATCCCGCATTAATATGCATTCCAAAGGGCCTTTGGCTATGTCTGTAACGATTTTCAATAAACTACCGGATACTATAAATAATCAATCCCAAGACAGAAACTTTGTGATGCAATTAAAACAATTCCTTTTTTTTTTTTTTTTGTGACAGGCTAGTGTTTAACCACTATCTCACCTGATGGTAAGTGACGATGTGATCGAAGCTGGTAAACACACTAGACCTGGAATACGCAGGCTCTCAAGGATAACTGCCGGAACACCGTATTTGGCTTGGCGGCGGACTTTCAACTTGATGGTGGTAAGCTACTTTGGTAGCAAGCCAAGCTCAAATGTCACCTGATTAGCACCACACGGGGACCACGTGTAGGGAGTCAGACTTAAGGGGTATCCTCCTACGGACGTGGGTGACTCAGGTGACGTAGGTGATTCCTTATTAAAAAAAGTTATTACTCCATAGAAGAATATTTTGATGATAAATTTTGATCTAATACTTTTTACAAATATACCTATAATAACAATACACCGTTTATATTAAAAGAAAAAATATATATATACTGTGCATGATTATAATATTTTGTTCTCATTGTATTCTAAATATAATAAATGTTTATTTTGTCCTCCTCTTTTCTAAATTGTAAATTGCCGTGCCCTACCAGGGTCTATAAAGAACTGTTAAGAACCCGTATACATTTTTATGTTTGTCTCGCTCGCACAATTCATTCATTTTGAGAAATAAAAATTATGGAGCGAGTTATGGAAAATGTTGTCAATAACTTTACAAAATAATTATGTAACTGATACTTTAAATTAATTTTCGTTTAAATACCTATTAATTAGACGAAGAAAGAGTGAAAAAAATATAAAATCAATTTGACATCGATTTTCGCCGCCAATCCAAAAGCTAAGAAAACGAATATCAGTTTATAAGATCCGTGATATTATTATTTAGGGATTATATTGACAACATTTACAATAACTCACACCGTCAGTTTTATATCTCAAAATCAGTGAATCCTGCGAGCGAGAAAGACATAAAAATGTATACGGGTTCTTAACCAATTTTATTAAAACCCTTGTAATTACTTTATGGTTGCAATAAAATACTGAATACTGAATACATCCTTACAGTCTTCCCTGATTGAGGGCGTACAAATATGTAACTTATATAACTACTAGCTGCGCCCCGCGGTTTTACCCGCGTAAGTTAAAGTCCCGCGGGAATTCCGGAATAAAAAGTAGCCTATGTCCTTCCCCAAGCTCTAGTCTATCTCTGAACCAAATTTCATCTAAATTGGTTTAGTGGTTAATTAAAGTAACTCTGTCCGTCTTTTTTTTTTTTTTTTATTTGTGACAGGCTAGTGTATGACCACTATCTCACCTGATGGTAAGTGACGATGTGATCGAAGCTGGTAAACACACTAGACCTGGAATACGCAGTCTGTTAAGCTTTTACGCATATGAAAGCGAAACAGACAAACAAAGTTACTTTCGCATTTATAATATACTAGCTGACCCGCCCGGCGTCGCCCGGGTAATACAAATCTTTGAAACTTTTCCGCTTTTCTGTACTATAATATATATGTGATATACTTACATATAAACCTTCCTCTTGAATCAGTCTATCTATTGCTGAAAACTGCATTAAAATCCGTTGAATAGTTAAAAAGATCTAAGCGAACCGACAGCGAAAGCGACTGCATTTATACTACGTATAGATAAGTAAGGATTACAGTCAATGCACACTTAGAAATACTCGAAGAGTTAACTTAGTTGTAAAGTTGACTAAGAAATAACTTCGAATACAGTTTTTATCGATAAAAATAAAGATGTCCACTCAAGATAAAAGTTTGTCTCGATCCTGGTTCACTTAAACAGTTTAAGTGTTTCTAACAAAGATGTTATATAAAGAGGGTAGATCGACGCTCTAATATCAAATAAACTAAACTGGACCAGGTTTCCTCTGAATATTTTTTCCATTTTCGTAGTAATATGATTAGAACCAAGGCAATTATTGTTATTATATCAATGGTGCTATCGATAAAAGTAGTTCCTTTTCAACCGACTTTTAAAAAGGAGGTGCTTAATTTGATTGTATGTTTTTTTTGTATGTATTTTACGCGATATCTCCGCCAATTATAAATCGATTTATATGATTTTTTTTTCTTTGCTAGAGTATACCTCAGAGGTGGTCCCATATACATTTCATCGAAATCTATCAAATTTTTAAACGTTGCTATTTTTTTTTTCAAAAGACAAAACCAAAAGATGCATGATGGTACTAGCGATACAAACTGAACTGATATCTCTGGTACCCTCAAAAGTAAAAAGTGAGGGTAGTAGCGGTATTACTCCGATGCATCTTCTAGGCGAAGACATTCTATTTGTAGATCGTATAAAAGCACAGGAAGGCATTGTTGCTGCTTATTTAAGCTTGAAAAAAAAAAGGTTTATATAAAATTTGTTCTAAATTTTATGCTCTACAATTTTTATAATAGATGTTAACTTCATTGGAGCAATAGACACCGAAATAATCGTGAAAAACTACGACGCAACACGAGGTATTAAAAAAACGAAATCGGGGCACGTGAAAAGATGTTATGACACACAAAAAAATACAGTCGAATTGAGTACCTCCTTTTTTGTGAAGTCGGTAGAAAATAAAGTAAGATTTATATCTAGACTGTGAATAAATAACTGAATTGACTTATTCAAGCTAAATACCATAAATACCGACTATAAAGGAGGCTATAAGCATCTTATAGTAGCTGTATATCAACGTCATAAAATCTCAAAATACGTGTATTTTCCGAACATTCTGAGAAGTCGTATATATTTCATGTTTGAGAAACACGAACGTGAATTCGTAGCCCTTAGGTCTATACATCAACGTAAGTGCTTTTCAAGGTACCATAGATGAATGTATGAATAAGTATTTATAGTATATTTATAAGTTATTCATCATCTGAGCAAGTCCACTGCTGGACATAGGCCTCCTACGAAAATCTCCAAAAAGAACGGTTGCGTTGCAACATGTTAGCGGACTGCATCTAGCGTCTTCCTGCGACCCTCATTATTGCGGCAGAGGTGATGATGATGATAAGTAATTATGTATAATACGGCGTTCCGGCAGTTATCCTTGAGAGCCTGCGTATTCCAGGTCTAGTGTGTTTACCAGCTTCGATCACATCGTCACTTACCATCAGGTGAGATAGTGGTCAAACACTAGCCTGTCACAAATAAAAAAAATAAAAAATGTATAACGGACTTCAAAAAAGGAGGAGGTTCTCAATTCGACTGTGTGTTTTTTCTTTTGTATGTACTCGATCGTTCCGCCAATTATGAAACGATTTTGTTGATTCTTTTTTGTTTGGTAGATCATAACTACTTCAGAGGTGGTCCCATATAATTTTTATCGAAATTATTAATGTCATCGTTATTTTGCTTTGCTTCCGTTTAAATTATTATATATGTGAAAGCTGGGCGATAGGTTCGAGAACTGAACAATAAAAAATTACCATTATTTTATTTTCACTGTAGAATATTAGAACTTTCATAGTTACAAAACAGGTAGAAACATTGAGTTGAAAACCAAATTACACCGGGTGGTGTGGTCGAAGGTGGTAAGCACGATATGAATAGAATACGTTTGACCAACGATATTTAGTCTTTGTGTTTGACTCTCAAGGATAGCTGCCGGATTAAACTATATTTATTAAATTTAAGTTATTATATATAACTAACGATCGGCCCCGGCTTCGCCCGGGTGTGATAAATGAAGAACCGCTTGACCGATTTTGTGCAAACTTCACATAAACCATCTAAACATTTGGTTTGGATAAGTGAGCCCGTTCTTGAGTTATAAAATAACAACGAAAATTGGCATTGATTTCTATATATATAGATTATAACAGGCAAAATATACCTCTTCAAGTCGCGAGTGAATAGATTTCTTCTAGGCAAGCGTGCTCTATCGTCGACCGCATCGTAGCTTATCAGGCGATATAGTAGTCAACCGTTGGCACATACTGAATAAATAAAACAATGGGTGTCGTAAGGACAAACAAACTTTTGTATTACAGGGATACATTCTAATTATTCATCATAGCATAGTACAAACAAAGAAGTATGTTATCTTCATATAGTGGTACCAAACGCGGCTTGTAAGTGCGTCAGAATTGCGGATCAGAATTTCAAAGCGCTCCCATTAGAAGTTTAACTTCAAAAATGACGTTTTAAATAAGCTATTATAAAGTATCTTTCATTTCTAAAAAATACTACTAAATTCCGTTTTTTCAAAAGTCTTTCCAAATTCAAACTTGTGACGGTTTTTAATATATTGCTCTTTCCAATTCGGTCTAGCTCTAATTCACCGTGTTTCTTTTTAAAATCTAGAGAGCGACGTGCGATAATTTACGTTCCGATATACGCATCATTTCAGTGCCTTCTAATAAAAACTCTTGCGCTTTTTAAAGATCCCACTATAATGAATATACATAAACAAATACGCTTTGGTTATCATAACCGATATCGAGTGGATGTTGGATCTGTGCCAGATTTAAAACGCCTGGATTTCATTTTACAGTCCAGTACATGCAATTTTCTAACTATTACCCTATTTTTCTGATGCGAGATGTTACACAATCAAATGGCAGAGCTGTATTGTAGCTGTATTAAAGACCTGTATTGGACTGTTGTACTGAAAGTTGTGTAATGAACCGTAAATTTTTTTTTCAAGCTATTAAGAAATAAGATGATCAAGACGTTCGCCTGATGGCAAGCGATAAGCCCAACTGTAAACATTTATAGAAAATATATGTATGTATATATGAGTAGTTAAATGTATCAAAATGTATGTATAAACATAAAAAAATATTGGTATTTTTTATATAATATAATAATACATATAATACTATATATATATATAAGTATATAGTATTATATATATAAATATATATAATACTATATACAAATTAAAGTTTTAATTGTAAAATAAAAACATCTTTTTACCGAAGATGTGCACTACCATATCAAAATATCCTCGATACACCCAGGTTAACTGGAAGAAAATGCTTTGTAGCATTAGGTTCGCCTATGTACCTACAATACTGTTTTTGTAATAAAGAATTTTCTATCTATCTATTTATTAGAAACTTTGGTGGTTTTTTATGTGCTAAAATTTGCTTCAGATATACATTACAAAATAATAATAATAAATAATAATAAACGCATTCACACTCACAGTCCCACACTAAGTTCGACGACTTGTGTCGTGGGTGCCGGAAACATTTACATCACACACTCAATCACAACCAGAACCAGAAACACAAATTTACCATGGGGAGAAAACTTGTGTTCCCGCCAGGAATCGAACCCGATACCCCTGCTTAGAAGGCGAACGCCACCCAACTAAGCCAACGGGCAGTACAAAATATCTTCCAATCATAAAAAGAACAACTACAGGATCCAAAAGCATTCTGAAGATAGTTCCCTCTCCATTCTGTATCTCCATGATTCTGAAGATAGTTTGTGTTGTCCACCGGGAAAAGTTAAGCTACTACAGGACTGGCTTACCATGTGCATAAAAGTCCGCAAAAAATTTTGATAAAAAACAAGATTTATTTATAAACTACTAATTGGCGTAAAATCAATACACAACGTGAATGGTCCCGTCCGCAACTAACTAGTGATTTCTATTGAACACGATTTCTCAAGTGGAGTTTGTCATCTTGGCTCTCGAGAATCTCCTTGTGGCTGACAATACAATCAGTTGTTGTTATGAGTTTTTTGTTAAGATTATTCTTATAATGGCAATTAGTGTATCAGTAAATGGATCACAGAATCGACTTGTAAGTAGATCATTCATTATTGAAGGACGTTAGTTATGAATCGCAAACTAAAAGAGTCCAAATTCAAGGAGTCAACTCACATCTATCATCAATTACGACATTGAAACATTCCGTTTGCTAGCACTTAGTCGGATTCCCATACTTTGGTTTCATCGTCAGATAAACTTGATTGTACAATACAATACAAAAATTCTTTATTGTACACAAAAAAAAAACTCATCACTAAAATGTTGAAGGCAGTAAAATGGGTAGTTTTATCGCTTTCAGCAATTTCTACCAGACAACCTTTGGATGGATTGATATCGTTTTAGCAACTAAGGTCGGTGGAGGTGTACAATATAAATTATACATAAATATAATATGTCAAGTTAATAAACTACATAACATTATAATACATATACTACCCACGAAATTGTCCCATTTAAAATAACAAACAATACGTATTGTCATTGATTGTCCCACGAATTACAAACTAGTGTAAAAAAAATTATACATACAATAAAAACCAGAAACACAAATTTCGTTTGTGGTAGTGTTCTAGCCAGTTCCACCCAATTTTTAGTTCCAGTTCGAACCCGATCGGCCCTACTAACACCTGCAATTCTTGTATATACATATATATATATATATATAATCTGAATCTTGGAAACGGCTCCAACGATTTTCTTGAAATTTAGTATGCAGGGGGTTTTGGGGGCTATACATCGATCTAGTTAGGTTCCAAGAAAACGTCGTTTTAACGAGCAAAGGTCAGTCATCCAGTTACTTAACTTTCATATTAATCAAGTAGCGCCTGCTGTTTAACTATTTGCTATATAACTAATTAAGATGCTCTTAAAATTTAATAAGGCGCCAACGAGAACAGTAAAAGATGGTTATCCTACTAATATTATAAATCCGAAAGTTTGTTTGTAAGTGTGTAAGTGTGTAAGTATGTTTGTTCCCTCTTCACGCTTTAACAGCTGAACGGATTTGGATGAAATTTGGAATATACATAGCTTATACCTAGGATTAACACATAGGCAACTTTTAACTTGATAAAAGCGGGCGAAGCCGCGGGTCACGGCTAGTGTAAAATATAAACGTGTTCACACTCACAGCCCCACATTAAGTTTGATGACTTGTGTCGTGGGTGCCGGAAACATTCACATCACATAAACAATCACAACCAGATACAGAAAAACAAATCTTCATTGAGGAGAAATTTGTGTTCCCGCCGGGATTCAAACCCTTACTTTAGAAGGCGAACGTTCAAACAATTAAGCCAAAGGGCAGTTCGCAGTTATTGAAGTGAAAACTTCTTTAGGCGCGTTGAGCACTTTTTGGGTGAACAAAAATCATGGAACTCACGTCATCGTCACCGCACGCTTCTCATGAGCTATATGTATACTGTGTATATATGTGTACTTTTTGGGTGAACAAAAAGCGTGAAACTCGCGACACCGTCACCGCACGCTTTTCATGAGCTATATGTATACTGTGTATATAGGTGTTCTTTTTGGGTGAACAAAAAGCGTGAAACTCGCGACATCGTCACCGCACGCTTCTCATGAGCTATATGTATACTGTGTATATATGTGTTCTTTTTGGGTGAACAAAAAGCGTGAAACTCGCGTCATCGTCACCGAACGCTTTCCATGAGCTATATGTATACTGTGTATATATGTGTACTTTTTGGGTGAACAAAAATCATGGAACTCGCGTCATCGTCACCGAACGCTTTCCATGAGCTATATGTATACTGTGTATATATGTGTTCTTTTTGGGTGAACAAAAAGCGTGAAACTCGCGACACCGTCACCGCACGCTTTTCATGAGCTATATATATACTGTGTATATATGTGTTCTTTTTGGGTGAACAAAAAGCGTGAAACTCGCGACACCGTCACCGCACGCTTTTCATGAGCTATATATATACTGTGTATATATGTGTTCTTTTTGGGTGAACAAAAAGCGTGAAACTCGCGACACCGTCACCGCACGCTTTTCATGAGCTATATATATACTGTGTATATATGTGTTCTTTTTGGGTGAACAAAAAGCGTGAAACTCGCGACACCGTCACCGCACGCTTTTCATGAGCTATATATATACTGTGTATATATGTGTTCTTTTTGGGTGAACAAAAAGCGTGAAACTCGCGACACCGTCACCGCACGCTTTTCATGAGCTATATATATACTGTGTATATATGTGTTCTTTTTGGGTGAACAAAAAGCGTGAAACTCGCGACACCGTCACCGCACGCTTTTCATGAGCTATATATATACTGTGTATATATGTGTTCTTTTTGGGTGAACAAAAAGCGTGAAACTCGCGACACCGTCACCGCACGCTTTTCATGAGCTATATATATACTGTGTATATATGTGTTCTTTTTGGGTGAACAAAAAGCGTGAAACTCGCGACACCGTCACCGCACGCTTTTCATGAGCTATATATATACTGTGTATATATGTGTTCTTTTTGGGTGAACAAAAAGCGTGAAACTCGCGACATCGTCACCGCACGCTTCCCATGAGCTATATGTATACTGTGTATATATGTGTTCTTTTTGGGAGAACAAAAAGCGTGAAACTCGCGACATCGTCACCGCACGCTTCCCATGAGCTATATGTATACTGTGTATATATGTGTTCTTTTTGGGTGAACAAAAATCATGGAACTCGCGTCATCGTCACCGCACGCTTCCCATGAGCTATATGTATACTGTGTATATATGTGTTCTTTTTGGGTGAACAAAAAGCGTGAAACTCGCGACATCATCACCGCACGCTTCTCATGAGCTATATGTATACCGTGTATATATATAATATATATAGTTTTCACATCTATCGGCAGTCCCTAAAGACTGCCCGCGTGTTTTTTTTGTATTGGTTTTTCGTCTAAGATAGGCAAAGGTTTGACCACAATCTCACCTGTTGTAAAGAGACGATATGGTCGATGTTGTCTTTTATTAACAACAACAAACTTAAGAACAGCCATTAACAAGCCTCCAAATGCAGGACATAGTTTATGGTTCTTAGCACAGGACTACAGTTTCTGGTTCTGTGTGTGATTGTATGTGATGTGAATGTTTTCGGCATACACGACACAAAACTTACTGTGGGGCTGTGAGTGTGAAATCGTTTATATATATATTGAACAACAGATATATACGTAATTTTAACTGCCCGTTGGCTCAGTTGGATGAGCGTTCGCCTTCTAAGCAGTGGTATTAGGGTTCGATTCCTGTCAGCAACACAAGTTTTCTCCCCAAGGCAAATTTGTGTTTCCGGTTCCGGTTGTGAGTGTGTGTGTGATGTGAATGCTTAGATATCAAACACCCAGCTAAGTTAACGGGCAGTTTGAAAAAAAAAACTGAACATTATTTTGCTGTATTTTTTACCCTATATCCCTTTCTAAGTAAGGCCTATTTAGCTATGCACATGGGAGCACTTGTATCACCAAATGATCCCCTAAACGTGTCAGGCAATGCCATTGAATCTCCATTTAGGATTCAATCTGGGAGACAGATGCGTCCGCGATGCATTTATAGCAGTCACCGCTGGTGGTCGGATTGTTGGACCAACTTGGTCGCTTTTTATGTCATGGCAGTGCGTAAGCCAAGTCTTATATCTAAGAGTAATAATTCAAACGCAAGTAAAGCTTAGAAAACCGACGCATTATTGACGATGACTCCAAAACTATTCACTCTAGAAGACTCTTAAATTACACCGTTCGGGAAACAAAGACGCTGTTAATGAGTTCCATTCCTTCGCATTACGGATGATAAACGTAGGAGCGAAACGCTTCGAGCGAACCGGAGGTATGTCAACCATCTATGGATGACGTTTGACAGTTTGTCTTGTCGTTAGATGGTAAAACGGAGGGAATTAAGTCGTGTAATTCCTGCGCACACTCTCCAAAATGTAAGCTATAGAATACCGATAGACTGGCAACTTGAACTCGGTGACCGAAACTGCAATTTGTACTCGACTATATAGCTTGTCATCGCCAATGAGCTTTTCTAGTTCCGAAGATAAAGCGATGAAGTCGATTTTTAAAAGCTTTTATTTAGCTTGCATTGTATGTATGTATGTTTGTTCGGGTGGAATCTCGCAACTCAATTTTGAAGCAGATATCTTCAACCGATTGAGCTGAAATTTTGTATTCACGTTTAGTTTGGATGACAATGCATGGTTAGCTATGTGGCGTCATTCTAAGTCCAACATAGCGGAACACACAAAATGGCGGACAAGTAATTTTTAATGCACTCCTACAATCTGGGTATCAAATGAAAGGGCTTGCTAAGAATAACTCGAAAAATAAAGTGACATCACTTTAAATCCAATATGGCGGACTCTTGGCGGACTTCTAAAAGCTTGTCTTTAAAAAGTTTTTAACAAGTTACTTATTTAAGCTTTACTTGCGTTTAAATTATTATTAACACATACAAATTGTACCTATCTAGAAACAGAAAACGCCAAAGCGATATATTCTTTTGCTATTCTATAAATGTTATTGAAATGGCATCAGAGCTTATAACATTTATTAATCACACAATGAAGAATGATAGCCGATGTTGTTACATATAAATATGTTTGTCAATATGATTGTAAATCAAAATAAATGTATTCAAAGTATAGCGTAAGAAGTAGACGGTGATAAGCTAAATATGGATTATGGCTGTAATTTTGCGAATCTGGCAGTACAATAATTACCTTTCATGAGTGCCTCTTTGGGGCCCATGGGGGCCGTTCAAGTATTACGTTAGCAGATTTATTACATTTATTTACCCCCCCCCCCCCATCCCTTAATGTATTGTTTTTTTATTGATGCATGAGCAGAAGTTATAATTCTAGAAATAAGAAAATACCTAAACTGGGAATCCCAAAAAATGCGTTTCATTTTCAAGCATAGACAATTAGTCACCATATGTGTAAAAAAGTAAATAACTAAGGATGACGTAATCATCATCTAGACCCCCCTACCCTCCATGTCATTAAAAATAAGCAAAGCAAAGACCCCTCCCGCCCGCTATAGTGCTTACGTAATACTTGAACGGCCCCATGTGAATAAACGATTTTGATTTTGATTTTGAATGGTAATTAATTAGGTACTCTATATAGTTGCTGTCACTTTTTTGTGTTAGTGTAAGTGTATTAGTGTAATGTAGTGTTTTATAAGTGCTTCTCAAAAAGAACACATGAACCAAGTGTAGAGACAATAAGAAAAGTGTTAATGGACACATTCTTGGATATTTTGAATCTAGTAGAATAAGTTAAATTTAAGTTACTTATTAGCCTAATCTTGGCTAGATTGTAACAAAAATAGGGAACACGCTATCGTGACCTATAATAGTAAAAAAAAAACTTTTTCTTTGCTCTCTCGCTAAGCGGTTAGAGCGGGCATGACAACATATGGCCATGGGTTCAATCCCCGCCTCAAGCGATAATTTTTCCTTTCAAAATTTATCATAATAGACTACATTAATGACAAGTATACACGGAGGCAAACTGTACAAGCGCTTTCTAGCGACTACATAATATACTCGTAGATGTACCTAGATTTGTATAATTCCTGTATTAGTCTTTAAGAGTGTCTTAAAAAAAGAATGAAAAAATGCAACGCCGAGTTTCTTACCAGGTTCTTCTCGAGATGGCAGTAATGTTGCGAATCTGGCAGTAGAGTTATTAACTTTTATGAGTGCCTCTTTGGGGCCCATGTGAATAAACGATTTGAATGATGAATTTTTAAATTTTAACGCTCTAACGGCTGGACCAATTTTCTCAAAACAAACGAAATACATGGTAAATATCCCGTTATTGATCAAATCAAATCAAAATCAATTTATTTCATACAAAATAGAGTTTACAATATTAGATGTTAAGGTTTACAGTGTCCGTCTATCCTGTCATATCATGACATATGAAATATAGGGAGTCACATAATTACTATATTAAAAATTAATTATGTCAATGTTTGTTGTAAATGTAAATTACAAACTAAATATTAAATTACATATAAAGTCAATTCCAGTTAAATTCAATATTAATTATTATTATTTACATTTGTCTTGATTCATGCGTTATTGTATTGATTAAGAAATTCATTCAAAGTATAAAAATTGTTTGTTCTTAGCCAACATAATAATTCAGATTTAAATAGTTTCACATCCAGAATCTGCAATTGTTTAGGTAGAGCATTGAAAACTTTAATACACATGGCGTGGCATTGTTTTTGATAAAGCGCCGTTTTCGGCATTGTATTACGATCATAGACCAATCTGTCAGGATTCCTCGTGTTCCTCGGATAAATATCAGAGGCTTTGCTGAAGTACTGGGGGTTGGTTTTGACAAAAATGGCAAGTTCGTAAATGTACATACATGGTAGAGGTGTGATATTTAATTTTTTAAATAAGGGTTTACAAGATTCAAAAGGAGGAACACCACAGATCGCACGTACACACTTCTTCTGGGCTATAAATACCTTGTTGATGTACGTTGAATTGCCCCACACTAGTAGACCGTATTTGAGAACTGAATGTACATAGCCATAGTACGCTGATAGTACAGTGCTTAAAGCTGAGGTCTGTCTAAGTCTGTTCAGTACATGCACATACTTGTTTAGCTTAGTACACAAGTATAGCACATGCGATTTCCAATTAAGATGTTTGTCCAAGTATACCCCTAAAAATTTGGTCTCATAGACCTCTTTAATTTCAATGTTATCGTGATTTATGTCCAGTTTAAATTGTTTACTACCATAATTTTGGAATTGAATGTAGTTTGTTTTAGTCAAATTAACATTAAGATTGTTCGCACTTAGCCAGTTTATCACGTCGTTGATTGTATTCGTCAATTCATCTTTGTAATTATTTATGTCATTATTACATTCAATTATTAAAGAAATGTCATCTGCAAATAGTGTGCATTTATTTTTTGTTATGTCTGGAAGGTCATTAATATATAGTAAGAAGAGTAGAGGCCCAAGTATGCTGCCTTGGGGTACCCCGCACCCGTTTATCTTACTATGAGATTTGAATTTGGTTTCCACCATATTTTGATCTAAACCACTGATTTCAACATATTGCATTCTGTTTTTTAAATATGAAGCCAACCACTGTAGAGCTGGTCCACGTATCCCGAGATTTTCCAATTTTTCCAACAAAATTTCATGAGAAACGAAATCGAAAGCACGTGACATATCAAAAAATATGACGCTACACAATAGTTTCTTATTTATTTTCTTAGATATTTCGTGGACTAGATTATAGATTGCTAATACAGTTGATTTGTTAATTTGGAATCCAAATTGTTCTCTCTTAATGATTTGAAAATGTTCAGCAAACGAGACCATTCTTTTATAGAATGCCTTCTCAAATATCTTTGAGAATATTGGTATTAACGCAATAGGTCGATAATTACATACATCTGTTCTTTCGCCTTTTTTGAACAGTGGTTTAACGATAGACATCTTAAGGATCTCGGGAAAAACTCCCGATTCAAATGACATATTGACCAAAAATGTAAAGATTGGTGCAAGAATGAATTTACATTGTTTTATAATTTTAGTAGAAACTTCGTCATATCCTTCTGAATTAGTGTTATTCAGAGACAGAATAACATTTACCATTTCAGGTGTTGTAAACGGTGCTAAATACATACTACATTTCATGCGTTTAGTATTTGTGTTTTTTAAATTATCTGTCAGTATAGAATTTGATAAGTCAATAAAATAGTCATTAAATTTATTAGCAATGTCAATGGGGTTTGTAAGTTTTATGTCATTAATTTCAATCTCCGTTATATATTGATGATTTATAGCAACATTAGCTTCATCTTTTATAAGTTGCCAGGATGCACGACATATATTTTTGGAGGTACGCAAAAATGTGTCATTAAAAATTTTTTGAGCTCTATGTAGGCAATGTCTGAGTAATTTCGAATATGATTTATAGTTATTTCTGTTTTGTGTTGTTTTATTTTTATAGAATTTATAACGTAAAAATCTCTTGGTTTTGCAACTATTTCGCAAACCTCTCGAAATCCATTTCGGCCTTAAATAATTATTTTTTATTTTAATCCGAATGGTAGGAAAGCACAGATTATAAAAGAGCAAGAAATAGTCATAAAAATATTTAAAAGCTTTATTAAGGTCGGTCTCATTATAAACATCCGAAAATGACAACTGTGCCAGGCAGTTTTGGAATTTATTTGCATTTTCTTCACAGTAGTCTTTTCTGATTCTGTAAAAAGTGGAAGGTAATGCAATTGTACATTTCATTGGAATATAAAGCATTTGTGCTGTGTTGTGATCCGAGAGACCGAGTTCGAATAGCTTTCCATAAGCCCCTTTTATATTACTTAAAATATGGTCTATACATGAGTCATGTCGGGTAGGTAGCGATATATGGAATTGAAAATTATAATTCTGCGCTAAATGTTGTAAGTCTGAACTGGAATTGCTCATAATTAATGTATTTATATTAAAATCTCCGGTTAGTACTATTTTATGTTTCGGGTATTTTGTAGTAATGCGGAATAGGAGCTCGTCAAGCTTGGCTATGAAAACTGTACTGTTCAAGGATGGTATTCGGTAGAGACAAATAACTATGATACGATGTGATGGAATAGTAATACCACAACATTCAAAATTCTTGTCTTCGGCAATATCTTTAAAAAGAACCAGTTCTTTACATGACATACCCTTTTCTACCAGTATAGACACTCCACCTCTACGTTGTCTATTTTGCCTGCTGTAATTAGAGGCTAGAGTGTAGCCAGACAATTTAAGACTACTTTCATTGCCCAATTCAACAAACGTCTCTGAAAGACATATTACATTTGGCTTTTGGCCTTGATTATAAAGTTCTGAGATAGTCACGTCAAAGACGTCCCTCTTAGATATAATGCCAGCTATATTTTGGTGAAAGATTTTAAAATGATTAGAATGGTTTTCTTTAGGGACGAAAAAATTCTTGAGCAGGTACCACAGCCTCCTCAATTTTTTTGAAATAAAAGGGAATTGTCCCTTTTTTGGGTGAGGATGAAATTACTGGTTTAATTGAATGTACTGACTTTTTTATTTTATTCAATGATCTATTTATAAATTTATTTTTATTGTAGCTTAAGAACTTGGAATCGTAGTCAAACTGATCTATAATACAATTAATTTTATTACAAATGGCTCTATTTTTATTCTTGTTTAATTCGTAGTTTAGTTTATTTTGATCTATGTAGGTACAGTTTTCAAAATTTGAGCAAATGTTTTTAAGCATCAAGTTAAGTCGGTTTTCGTTCAAGTGCAGATTCTGTTTAATGCTAAGCACAATAACAACAGGACATTTTTGTAATCGTTTTAGTATAGCGCTGACTTCTATCATCACTTTGGCAGGATTTGTATCATGTTCTCCTAATGACAATATTATCCTATCGTTTTGGTCCGCTTCAAGCCATGTCAAATTTTTTGTGATTTCTTCGGAGGTAGCATTGGATTTCAGATATGCCATAGTATCATAATTCTCATAACTTGTGTTCTGTCTCGATTTTTCTAAGTTATGGCGCAGTCCAAGGCATTGGCTTCCTCCTACTATCGTTATTGTTTTTCTCGAGCTTCCAGGTTTCATCACTAACTTAATTTCTTGGTTTTTTTCTTCTTGCTTTATTTCTTCCTTATAAATATCTGCAGTAGGTTTCAGCTCACGCAAGGGATGGTCACGCTGAGTGGCTTCACTCGTCGTTGGTGAGCCGAGATCAGCGCTGCTTATTAATGGTCGTGCTGAACTCGATGATAGTGATTCAATGATGTTTATATCGCATGGTGGATTACTCGTAGTTTGTGTTTGTGTATGCTTGTCCAATTGTAGTCTTCTCTTTTCTTTCTTGCCAGAGGGAGCTATCCGATGTTTGGGAGATGAATTTGGGGTGCAAATTTTCTTTAAAGTCAGTAGTTGTTGTTGTAAGTTAGATACATCCTTTTTTAAGTCTATATTCTCCAAAATAGTGTTGTCCAACTCGTTACGAGTGCTGGCTAGTTCTAACTTTAAATCAGACACTTCATCCTTCAGTTTGTCAATTTCTTCCGGTGAAAAGTTTGTTGATAAGTCGTAGCTCCTTGAAGCTATTTCCTCAGTTAAATCGGTGGTGTTTAACGATGCGTTTATGTCTAAAGATTCTAGCGAACATGATCTTGTTAACTTGTGTAAAGTACCTGTGATTTTTTTTGTGTAACATTTAGGACTTAGTATTTTTCGCCGCGTTGTTATGTTGTCCGAAGACGGGTTGGTGCTAACTGCTTGACTGCTACTCGAGTTGCTTTTCGAAGCATGTGGTAATTCAACAGGTATTTTAGGAGATTTTGATAAAGGTGTACTGGATTTTTTGGCATCCTTTGTATCAAATTGTTTACGTATACACAGAGTGCAGCTCCAATTTGCTCTGTGACTTTGGGTCATACTTAGAAATCTTTGGATAGACACGTTACCGCATTCTATGTCGAAGCAAAGTTTGCAATGTGTGCAGTATAAAAATTCCCGATTTGGTATATTTTTTTTGCAACGAGCGCATTTTTTTGTCGCTTGGTCTCGCTTAGAACTCATTTTTACGTTATCATACGAGAAAACAGCACAAAAAGTAAATATTGTGTCAGCCTTGGCAGAGACGCGAAATCAGCACCTCTGGATCAGTAATCTATAGCCTCCACAACTCGGCTATCGACGATACAAACGTGATCGCCAAATTAGCATACTGTTCTAGGTGGCATAGTACGGTGAGCCGGTGGTGAAGACGAACGACGGTTTATCGGATGACGCACAAGTGATATGAGTCCAAAGGTCAAATTACGTTTGAATCAAAACAAATAGGTTAACTGATTGTGATTATTGTATTTTTCGTTGATTTTACTCATAACGGATACATCTAATATTATTATTGCACTGTATTGTTCAAATTAAAAGTCAACTTGTTAATCATGGACTTGAAAAACACTTAATAATACGATTTGCTGTTTAGGATTACGGAAATGTTAATAATGATTTTTTATTGGTTGCAATATCACTGTCTCAGGTATAACGATATCACTTATGCTACACTGTTTAGTAAACACATTTTTTCAATTTGCAACTTAAAACACCTTGTTTACGATTTTAAAATAAATTAATATGATGGATACAATGTTTACATTGCAGCGCCTGATGCAATTCTGATGATACAAACATTTATAGTGAAAGTGACCATGGTAGCTTGAAAACTTATAGTATGTATGTTATTAACATTTCAAGTACGGTAAGCTAGTCAAGTACAATTGCACCGCTACGTTTTGATTATAGTTTCCTTATAAAGAGTCCATTTCATAGCGTCAAGCGATTAAATCCCGAGACCTTATGCGTTATTCAACTGACAGATCCTTGCGTATCATAATACTTCCTGGGACAACGTGTAGGACTAGTCGGCGATTAGCATACAATGCGCGCGTGCGCACGCGCATCAATGGCGGGATTGTAGGGTGCTCGGGGTTTGTGCAGGACTTTGAGACACAACGTACAATACTTGCTTTGTTCGTATGTTCCTGTCGATTGTTTTAAGTGAAACTGTGGATTTTGAGATTTTGATCCGCAACCGTTTTGTGGAAAATTGGTGGGGGTAAATATTGTAATAAATAATTAAAATGTTTCCCTGTAATACAAAAATGTTTTGTTATTTTTATTTTGTTAACAACAGTTTATTGGTTAAAATTTTTAAGGAACCTCGGCCGACCTTTAATAAGCTGCACCAATTTTCAATAAACATAGCTAAGAAAGAATACTCTCGATTAAGTCACCTTTCAAGCAAATAAAACTAAATCGAAATCGGTACAACCGTTTGTTAGCTACGATGCCACATACAGACAAACAGACAGTTAACTTTTGAACTACTCGCTGGCTTAGTCGGGTGGCGTTCGCCTTCTAAGCAGGGGTATCGGGTTCGATTCCCGGCTGGAACAAAAGTTTTCCCCCCACGGAAATATTTGTGTTTCTGGTTTTGGTTGTGTTTGTGTGTGTGATGTGAATGTTTCCGGCACCCACGACACAAGTCATCGAACTTAATGTAGGGCTGTGAGTGTGAAAGCGTTTTTTATTTTGTGTGGCCGGATCGCGTCAGAGTGCTTGTGGTACGCTTTTCTAATAGGACTAACAAGATAAATAAATTCACGTCTTTTGATTGAGCGGGTTAAGCTCACGCTCACGCTCTCGGATCACGTGTTCACAGAGTTAGCGTCGGGGGTTTAAAATAAATGCCTGGTAAAATGTGTAACATTAATAAGCAAGATTAGCAAGGCTTGATTAGCAAGGAGTCTCCTGTCATTTATTGAGAATCCAACTATTTGTTTGATATTCCATTAATTCTTGATAACTAGATGTGAGACCGTCACTGATTTTCTGAAAGCATGGTCACCGTACAACTTACAGCGATACGCATCGGTCGCTCACCCTGCCTTGTGTTTGTGTTGACCCATCTAACTCTCGTGCTGCTCGTGCTAAAGTAGCAATCGAGAAGAATATCTTAGTAATATAGTAGTGGGCTTGAGCATTTTAGTTTTAGGAAATATAGACAGAAAAATCTAGATATAAATATATATATTTATAAAACTAGAAAAGGAAATAAAAATAGACATAACATAAAAGCTTTCACAATCACACCGCCTCACTAAGTTCGCTGACTTGTGTCGTGGGTGCCAGAAACAAACATTACACACAATCACAACGATATCTCATATTTCATATATCATAGTACTCAGATCTAAGAATACTTTTATTATTTTAAAAAACATTTGATTATAACGCTGTAAAGATATCAAGAAGAAATAATTCAAACGCAAGCAAATCTTAAAAAAACCGACTTCACCGCTTTATCTTCTGAACCCTGGATCAAAAATGAAATAAATACGCATTATTGAGGATAATCAAAAACTACTGGTCAGATTTGGAACACATGGTAAGTACCAGCTTTCAAATGAAAAATCGTCAAAATCAAATCACCAAGAAAGAAGTTATGAGGTAACAAATTTTGGGGGTCAGTTGGGAAAAATCCAAAACTCCAGACGGATTTCAATATTCCTTATAATTTGCTTATTCTTGATAACATTCACAATCACGATCACGTTTAGGCCTAAAACCTTAAGGTTCTAAACTAATTATTTTCGAACACACCAAAATCACCGCACTTTACACAACTGTTCCGATTAGCACCAAATACAATATCCGACGGTGTCACTTCGCACGATGTGGCGCCATCTTGGTATTTTTTCATCGCCAAACCCAGATGGCGCCACCAGTAACTTCCGTAAACCAGTCGTTTATAAACTACCAAAACTAATGACACTGATCAATTGTGATAATTATTAAATATGATATATATTATTGTTGATATTACCTAACAGCTCGGCCATCCTGTGCTGAGCGAGTCCTCTCGCTTTTTTTTTTCTTCTTCATAATCAATTATACATTACTAATAAGAATTATCTATTTATCTATAAGTAATAAGAGTTATCTATTTAAAGTACAAGAAAAATAAACTAGAAACAAAAACATACTTATAATAATTGCTTATTACTATACATTAACATCATTTTAATAAATTAACATCTAGATACTGCAATTAGGTGCGAATATTATCGAGTTCAAATTTTGGTATTTTATTTATACAACACAAGTTTATAGTGTATCATAGGAATCATAGTATGTTTAGTAAAATAAATAAAGATAACTGTAATTCACATAAATTGGATAATGGACTATGATACACGTATCATTACATTTAAACTTATAATATAGGGGAAAACTTAAACAATTGAATTTTAATTAATTAATCATTTTGTTCAGTACAATCAGATTCGTCACTATCGAAATTTCTATTAAATATCAACCACGGCTGAACTTTATCAATAGCTACTATAGCTTCGTATCTCCCGTTTTTGCGAGTAAGGGGAGTGTCTTCTATTAACAACCGGTCATGGGGAAGCACCTTCATTACTCGATAAGGTCCTTGGTATTTGTTAACCAATTTTTGGGATTTACCATCATGTGGTACTTGTCGCTCGATGCGCACTAAATCGCCTTCTTTATAAACTGTACTTTGTTTTCTATGTTTATTAAATCGTTCCGTGTCTTTTAATTGTTGTCGTGTTATGTTTTGGCTCGCTTCTTCTCGTATATGTTCAAGATCATCAATAGGCGTTCGATTTAGAGTATCGTTGATAACGGAACTCATAATCCCTTCAGCCCTAGCAGTTATATTAAATCCGAACAACAGTTCAGATGGGCTTTTTTTTGTAGTTTTATGCTTTGTCGTGTTAATTCCTACCTGAACGTCACCAATACTATCATCCCAAGACTTATCATCATTTCCATGACCTGAAGCCGAAAGAGCATCAAGAATGGTCCTGTTGAAACGTTCGACTTGACCGTTGGCCCTGGGCGTGGCGACAGCGTTTACTATGTGTTTGATCCCATAAGACGATACAAACGCTTTAAACGTCGCACTCGTGAAAGTTGACCCTTTGTCGGTGATCAAACGTGTGGGTACTCCGAAATAACTTATATGTTCGCATATGACCCTAACGGTAGTGGCGGACTTAGTATTTCTAACTGGCGTTATATTTATGTATTTTGTGAATCCATCGATGAGTACTAATAGGTAACAGTTACCCTTCTTGCTCTTAACAAAGGGTCCCAGGTGGTCTGCATGGACCGTGTGGAATGGTATACTTACCTTTTCAATTGGATGGAGTTCACCTTCTCGCCTACCTCCAGGAGCTTTATGATGTGCACATTCAAGGCAAGAGGAAACATACTTTTTTACAAATTTTCTCATCTTAGAAAACCAATAGTGTTCCTGAATACGTTGCAACGTCTTCTCAAAACTATGATGACCCACTTCATCATGATTCATTTTAAGAATCTGCCAGCGGACACTTTTTGGCACTAACCATTTGATACTGTCACCTACCACTCTAAATACGCGGCCGTTTTTCACCTTATAATTAGTAACGACATCAGAAGTTTTGGTGGACAAAGGATCTTCAAGAATATGTTTAATGGCCTTTATTTCTTCGTCTGCAGATTGAACTGTGGTGATCCAATCTTCTTCCAAATTACGTACAGGTAATACATCTAGAATATGGGTTTCTACTGTGGGCTTATCAACGGGATTACGACTTAAAGCGTCTACGTGTGACATGCGTATTCCGGGCCTATACTCTATGCTGCAGTCGTATTCTTGAATTTGAACCCACCATCGAGCAACGCGGGGTAGTAAGTCACGTTTAGTTAGCGTGGTGCGAAGCGCATTGCAGTCTGTAAAAATTTTAAAGGGGATACCTGACAGGTACACTCTAAAGCGATTTAAAGATGCAATGACTGCAAGGGTTTCCAATTCAAAAGAGTGAAACTTTTGTTCGTCAGTGGTTGTCTTGCGGCTAAAGTAGGATACTGGTTGCAATACACCGTTCGAGTTTCTTTGAAGCAATATCCCTGCCAACCCTTCCTTGCTTGCGTCAGTATGTAAATGGGTCTCGGCTTTAGGGTCATAAAGAGCGAGTATCGGACGCTCTATTAGCAAAGCTTTAATTTTACTAAACGCTTTACTTTGACTTTCACCCCACATCCAAATAGACTCTTTTTTCAGAAGATTTGTCAATGGAGCAGCAATGATCGAGTAGTCTCTAATGAACCTTCTGAAAAAGCCAGACAAACCGAGAAATTGACGCAATTCATGCTGATTTGTTGGAGCAGGGTATTTAGAAACTGCTTCAGTTTTACGAGTTCCAGGCTTGATACCCTCCGCGCTGACTTCGAACCCCAAAAAATCAATTTCTTCTAAAAAGAAATTACATTTTTGCAGTTTTAGAGTCAATCCACCCTTTTGTAGCAATTGTAAAACCTCCTCTAATCTTTCCATACCTTCACTAAAGTTTTTCGCTGGTATTAAGATATCGTCCATATATACAATTGCGTATTTGATTTTAGCGTCCATCAGTATTTTATTAATGGTTCTCTGAAACACAGATGGCGCATTAACAAGGCCAAATGGCATTCGATTGTATTCGAATTGGCCGTCCGGTGTAACGAAGGCAGTTTTGTCGCGACATGGTTCTGAAATGGGTATCTGGTAGTACCCTGAGGCCAAATCCAGTGATGTGAATAGAGTGTTGCCTGCTAACATATCAAGTTGATCTTCCATGCGTGGCAAGGGATAGTGATCTTTTTTCGTCTTCCTATTAAGAGCGCGGTAGTCAACACATAAACGTTTTTCACCTGTTTTCTTCTGCACCAGGACTATAGGGCTAGCATAAGGTGACGAAGACTCCCTGACTATGTCACTATCCAACATCTCTTGCACCATGTCCCTGACTAATGAACGGTCGGAATGTGACATTCTATAAGGCCTGAAAACTACTGGATCAGCATCATCTAACTCAATTACCATTTCGTAACTTTCAGTGTAGCCGAGATCTTTAAGACAACTCGAAAAACAGGATTTGTATTTAGATAACAATTTTTGTAGCTCAAGGAGTTTCTCGTCACCGAGGTTTTTGTTGAAATTAAGTCCATGGTCAACCTCATTTTCGTCAAAAGTAAATAATTCTATCATTTCTCTAGATATCATATTATCATTACACACTTTTTCAGGTTTTATTTCAGCGCGAGTCAAGAGTGTGCTCTTCTTTATATTGATGACGTTGGGTGATGTATTGTAGACTAAAAGAGCTCCGCGACCCTTTTTGAGTTCATATTCACCGGGACATAAA
The DNA here is from genome assembly GCA_948107665.1 of Lomographa bimaculata. Classification (NCBI taxonomy): domain Eukaryota; kingdom Metazoa; phylum Arthropoda; class Insecta; order Lepidoptera; family Geometridae; genus Lomographa; species Lomographa bimaculata. The sequence continues at coordinate 4,532,902 of OX403604.1, read as the reverse complement.
TAATACTCTTCACCCTCCGCTCCCCTTAGTGATCCATTCACTGACATGTTGCAGGTAGCATCTGTATTACTGTTGATAGGGATAACGTGCATTACTCTACTCGGTATATCAATGTCAGAATCAACACATAAATGAATTTTATTCTTTGTCAGTCTTTGAAATATTATTTCATCAGGGGTCTTGGTGATAAGTATATCTGGTTTTTCAGTAAATGAATGGCCCAATAAAATTGGATGAGTAAGGACGTAATCATCGACAACGTATAGATCTATAACTTCCACCAATCCTTTCACTTCCACTGTACCTGTTACTACGCCTAATGGTCGTACCATTGTAGCACCAATCCCTCTAAGCGTAGGTAAATGTTCGCGTTGTAAGACTTGAAGACCTAGATTTTTCGCATGGCTAATTTTAATAAGTGAACATTGACTCCCAAGATCAATATGGCATTGTATAGGGATATTATTTAGGCGAATTTCATTTATATATTTATTATTAGTATTGTCATCGCCTAACAGTTCCGACACCCGTTTCTCTTTGGATTCTATATTCGGTGGGGTCTTGTCATCATTTGCCTTGCGTCGATAACAATCCTTAGATTGATGACCTATTCTTTCACAGTTTGTGCATTTAATGACAGGTTTAGTGCATTTAAAACTTGGATGGCCTATCTCATTGCAATTAAAGCACCTTATACTGTTGTTTGTTGGCCCTATTCTCGATAGACCGGGACGATTATTAGGGAGATATGGCTTCCGCTCTAATTTATTTCTCGCCGACGTGTCATGAGAATCTCTGACTTGACCTACCTTGACTGTCCTAAAATATTTGAGTACCTGTTCCGGTTCATTAAATTGCGCGGCTTGAGCTCCCACCTTAACAGCCCTATCCTCGATTCCATAGAGCATACAGTCGACAGCTTGTCTCCCAAAAATTTTACAACGATTCAAAAGGTTAATTTTCGTGTAATAATAGTGCTCTAAAGACTCTCCATATTTGACCTTTTTCGATAACATCTCGGTAAGAAGTTCAGCATAATCTTCGCGACAAGGGAACGACTCAATTAACTTTTTCTTCCAATCCCCCCAAGAGTGCAGAAGAGAAGGTAAGCCTTGATACCAAATTTTAGCAACACCAGTAAGCTTAGGCAAAGCGTAATGAATGGTTTCCTTCTCTTCCCACCCATATATTTCTGCACATTCCTCTACTTTCGTCAACCAAGTAAGGATGGTTTGTTCTTTAGACATGGGATCAAATTCTGGTATGACATTAGTATTAAACCTAAGTTTATGCCTATCCAAACTTTTTACCTGAGCTATAATATTTAGGACCTTATCTAAGATATTATTAGAGTCGTCTACCTTACTTCTTGATTTCTTCCTCTTCGATCGTTGAGGTCGTTCAGAAGAGTCGCACGATGTATTGCGGCGACGGCGTCTTCTCCTGTTCCTTGCATATTCTTCATGTGAGCTATTGGAGTCGTCAGGCTCAGAGTAGTCTCTCCTGCTTCTTCTCGATATTCTCTGTCGTGACGTCATTTCCTGTAAATTCCTGCTCCTTTCATTCGGGTTAGAATCGTGATCACTTGGCCGCGTCCCCTGGGCCTTCCCGCAATCACGATTACCAAGGTCAGTCATTATGTGATCAAGATCACTCGGCCGCGTTCCTTGGGCCTTCACGCAATCAAGATCACTCCGTCCTTTGTCGTCCTTATCCTTATTAATCCTCCGGTCATAGTTACTTGACCCAGTTCCTTGAGCCTTCCCGCAACCATGACCGTTGGAATCATATTCCGTAATATCATCATCATCCTCCATATTCGTATTTATCTGAAACTTCCATAAAAAGCTTAGAATTTATTCATGTTAGTACTAAGTAAAAAAAATGTGGTGGAGAATCCTCATCATCTCATCCTTAAATTCTCCTCATCAGCTTCGGCATCATCATCATCCCCCTTATACCCATCATCCTCATCCCTATAATCATTATCCTTATCATCTTCATCCTCATCCCCCTAATGCTCCTTATCCTAATGTTCCTTATCCTAATCATCCTTATCCCAATCATCCTTATCCCAACCATCGTTATCCCAATCATCCTTATCCTATCATCCTTATCCTCATTATCCTTCTCCTCGTCTCATCATCCTTATCCTAATTATCCTTATCCTAATTATCCTTATCCTCATCGTCCTTATCCTAATCATCCTTATCTTCATTATCCTTATTCTCACCTCATCATCCTTATCCTCATCTCATCATCCTTATCCTCATCTCATCATCCTTATCCTTATCCTCATCATCCTTATCCTCATCTCATCATCCTTATCCTTATCCTCATCATCCTTATCCTCATCATCCTTATCTTACTCATCCTCATTATAACACATAAGCACTTGAACAAATTATTATAAAACTTAGAAAGGCAATTCTTATTATATAAACCTCTTAATGAATCAGTAACACTAAAAAGAAAAGATTTTTTTAATAAGATATAAAATCAGATACTTAGCAGTAAGTATGGAGGCCAAATCTATCAGAACGCCCGGAAATATATCAGCACTTCAATTTAGAAAGGTAATACCACCAGCATGATTGGAGCGCTACCCACTGGCTTGAGCATTTGAGCCATAAGCTCGACGCCATGCAGGCAACCCGGACATAGGCAATTAACCCGGAGTTAGCAGGATCTTTATAAAAAAGACTATCGAGGTGTACCTACATCAATCTTTAGTCAACCAAGCAATATACCTTATTTTTTTATCAAGAAAATACAACGAAAAGAAAAAAAACGTACAATATAACAAATAAAACCTCAAATCATTTCGCGTGTTAGATATAACTAATGACTTCAAAATAAGTAATATGATCATCGAAAACTAGGGTTCTTTTTTAATAAAAGACACGCGAAGGAAAGGGTAAACAAAGCAAAGAAAAAAAAAATGGTAAAAAATAAAACTTACAGTATCATGGGCGTGGTGCGGGAGATTAAGATGATTTTTCTCCCGTCGATCCCACTTCTGACCTTTTGGGGGTCAGTTGGGAAAAATCCAAAACTCCAGACGGATTTCAATATTCCTTATAATTTGCTTATTCTTGATAACATTCACAATCACGATCACGTTTAGGCCTAAAACCTTAAGGTTCTAAACTAATTATTTTCGAACACACCAAAATCACCGCACTTTACACAACTGTTCCGATTAGCACCAAATACAATATCCGACGGTGTCACTTCGCACGATGTGGCGCCATCTTGGTATTTTTTCATCGCCAAACCCAGATGGCGCCACCAGTAACTTCCGTAAACCAGTCGTTTATAAACTACCAAAACTAATGACACTGATCAATTGTGATAATTATTAAATATGATATATATTATTGTTGATATTACCTAAAACAAACAAGAAAGACTCCCAGATTATACTCCCAGATTATACTATTCTGGGAACAAGGATGCGGGCAGTGAGTTCCACTCCTTCGCTGTAAGGTAAGATAATAAATGTTGATGTAAAACGCTTCGAGCGTATACGAGGTATGTCAACCATATTATTATATGGATGACGTTGGTTTGTTCGTCTTATGTTCCGATGATAAAAAAAAGTTAAAAATTATAGCTAATAGTAATTTAATATTTTAGTCAATAATTAATTAAAATTTCATGGTAGGATAATTTGGACTCGAGCAACAGTATATTCCTTTTCCTCATAAAAAATATGTGAAATTGCGGAATAAATCGTAAGTGGTAATATATACACTCTTATTAATTGCTACTTTCGTATAGTGTTATCTAATACTTAGAGTGAATTAAATCACTATCAATTAATAATATTAATTATAGGGGAAAACGGGTAAGCATTAATATCAGCTCGCTATGCTAGTAGACACGTAGTAGAAATGGAATATGCCGATTTTGCCGGTTGCCGGAATCCACAGAAATGTGACTTATTATTTAAAATATCCGGATGACCGAGCTTTGCTCGGTTTTTTGTTTTTGGTAGAATGTTTGAATTTGTAGCCTCAGAACCTTTACATCGGTCATGGCGTAATAGATAGCGCTGATAGTTTCTTAAACCCGGTTTTTCAAATGCAGTTTGGGAACCGAACATTTCTCGGATCTGGAACGTTGATAAATCGATTCCTTGGGCCGAAAAACCCCTAATCTGTAACTTTCATGAAAATCGTTGAAGCCGTTTCCGAGATCCTGATTACACACATATATATATACAAGAATTGCTCGTTTAAAGATATTAGATTTCTGTGCCGGAATCACTCTATGAAGCTACACTATTTTTCTACCGACTTCACAAAAAAGGAGCAGGTACTCAATTCGACTGTATTTTTTATGTCTACCTCATATTTTCTTTCCATGTGAACCTTGAACTTGATTTTTTTTGTTTGAAAGTAGTTGCTTTCCAATTGGTCCAATTTAAATTTGGTCAAGATCTGATTCGTAGTTTTTGAGTTATGGTCAATAATGCGTGTTTAATACATTTAATTTGATCAAGGTTCCGACGATAAAGCTGTATCGGTTTTTTTTAAGCTTTGCTTGCGTTTAATTATTTTAATGCTTGATATGCAAACTTTTGTCCACTATCACACCTGATGGAAGGTGACTATGCGGCTGAAGATGATCAGACAGATTGTCTGTGTGATGTTTAAAATGACGTATCTCCGAAACAGCTGCGCGGATTCGATACAATTTGAGTAAATAGTCTAGAGTCTAGACGATGCATAGCGTAGTGGTAGCATTTTTCTGAGAGTCTGCCAAGAGAAGTTTCCCTCCTTCGTCCATTCAACTGTCAAACAGTATTAAACATTTGTTATATAATGTGCAAACGTTATACGAGTAGTATATTAGGCACGCGACTATTAAGTCTATCTCAATTGCATTAATAAATCACGATTTGCCTATTTTATATTTATTCGTGATAGGTAAATGTTTGACCGCATCTCACCTGATGGTAAGCCATGATGCGGTCGACGATAAAGCAGTTTGCCTAGAATATTATACATAGACTCCCATATTTATACACTCCTATTACACAACATTACAGTTCAGTGCCACCCAGAGTTTTGAACTTATATAATTCAACTCCTTCTTTGGGGAGGGGGGGAGAAATGTCTAGCACTTCCCTTCCTTTCCAGGGGTGAAGGAAAGGGGTAAGTGGAACCACGAACCAACTCGGACCCACTAAAGACCCCCCCTGGAGCAGTCCCTCGCCGAGGTGTCGCGTTAGCAGTCACTATCTTGCTCTGGCGGTATATAATTCAACTCCTGCGCAAAAAAACACTGCGCTCGTTAACGTGACTTAATACCATAAAATATGATCAATTAAATAGATATCCAGACAATGCATTATTATTCCATGTAGACTTTTTACGTCCAATTCTACACGCGTATGCTGCGTCGCTATCCATCCATCCGGTCAATTTCTGCAGCTTCATCTCTACAAAACACAATAATTCTGCCACAACTTTCTACCTAATGGCCGGCTAGTCATTTCTTGTGACACTTAATTGATTAAACTGAAATTTAATTAATTTAACAATTTACTGTTGTCTAGATTAATGATGTTGAACCCGGCTTTGGCGGCATTGTGGTTAACCAGTTTATTGTATGGATACCTCCATACGTACCTTAGGTGTTATAGTACAAAGGTGTCCGAACTGAATTGTCAGCTTTTTGATACAAATACAAAATTGTTTATTTGCAAAGAAGCATATTAGATAGATAGATAGATTGATAACGCTTTATTGTCACACCTTACACATAAATCACTTACAAAACATTTTAAACCTTAAATTAAAGTGTACAATCGGCGGTCTTATCGCTAAAAGCGATCTCCTCCAGACAACCTTTGGATGGAGAAGATATTAATAATTCGGTGAAACGGGGGTGTAAATACAAGTTATGAGAAAATAAAAATATACATTAAGGTATATATATACATACTTAAACAAAATAAATTCAGTATAATAATAATACATACATAATGTTTATAATATAAATACATATATACAAAATATTATAATAAAGTAAGGATATTTGTTACAGCTGAGACCAATGTCTTTTGTGATGTACATTTCATGCCTAACTACGGGCCAGTTGCCTATATTTCCTAAAACTAAACTAAAACTATGTACAGCAAAGAACTAAGTTACCTACAAGACATCGAGCTTATAGGTAACTCAAGTGCTCAAGCCCACTACCAGTGGGTAGCGTAGTACAGCTTGAATCATATTATGATATATATAAAGTAGCAGAACATTTTGACACAGAAAAGTTATTGGGAGAGAAAGAAATTTTTAACATTAATTATTATATTATAATGGTTCCTTAGTTTCTATTGGTATGATAGGGTGTTAATTTATTATTTTGATTATCTAACTAATTCTATTCTGACTGACCATACTGAACTAGTGAAGAAAATACTTCAGAGCCCCGAACATATGCGTAAGGTGTGCATGTTTAACAAGATACATTTCGGAGAGTTTGCGACAGAACTGCATGATTCCTCCAGCGGACAACAAGGCGTATGAATACAAGACATCCTTTCATGGTGGACATTCCTCCAATTCGAAACAAGCGATTGGCCACAACTTTTATTATGCGAACTGCAAAGCAATGGAACACTCTGCCTTTGTTCTTATTTGCTGATAAGTATATTTTATAATTTAGGCTTCTTTAATCAAGAGTCTTAGAAGCGATGTTATAAGCAAGTATGTCCTACCATCCACTGCATTTTCGCTTCCCTTCAGATAGAGGTCAAATATTGCCTATCAAGCATAAAAAAAAAGAAACCTAAGCAAAATAATGCAACCACTTCATTTCTCTTAAGTGAGAACTGCGCAATCTGTTAAAGTTTCCCTTAACTTATTTTCCATTACATTAAACCAACCCTTGTTCACGCTAGGGTTAAGATATATATTATTTTTTTTACCCCATAGAACATTCGGTATATACGCATAATAAAGCAACTGAAGTCACAGGTTCTTCTAGAATTTTCTATGGTGTGTGTTTTTATGCTAGATGGAAGCACTTTTCAACCGACTTCAAAAAAAGGAGGTTCTCAATTCGACTGTGCTTTTTTTTGTATGTATGTTACGCGATATCTCCGCCAATTATGAATCGATTATGATGATTTTTTTAGCATACTTCAGAGGTGGTTTACATTTTTTATCGAAATCAGTCCAGCCAATAACAAAATATAAGCAATGAAGTAATAATCGCGTTACATACATACAAAAAAAACCTACAATCAAATTGGTAACCTTATTTTTGTAGTTGGTTGAAAATAGACTTCATCAACCCGAGTTTGGTGATCTCTGCTCTAAACCTAAACATATCATGAATAATTGACTTAACTCACCCTTTGATATTTACTATCCAATCAAAACTCATCAAATTAATATGTTATGAGCAAATTACATTTTACTTTGATATAACAACCCATTACAAACTGAGAATAAACTTTAGAAAATCCAACCAATAATTTATTCAAATAACACGCGTCGAAATATATGCAAATTGATTCCACAATTTATTTCCCATACAAATGTCCAATCGGTTTGATTAGGTTTCCGATTTGTCTCTTTCAAGTTAGATATTATTAAATATATCTATTAAAGCGTATAATTAAGTTATGTTATACAACTTGAGCCGTTCTTTTTGTTACAGTTGCGTAAGTTTGGGTGAAATTTTTCTTTGATGATCTGTTTACCCGACCAATATTTTATCTTATAGTAGCTGCGCCCCGCGGTTTAACCCTCATAAGTCTCTGACCCGCGGGAATTCCGGATAAAAAGTAAACCTATGGGTTATTCCAGGTTGTCAGCTACCTCCATACCGAATTTCATCAAAATCGGTCCAGCTGTTTGAGTGTGAAAAAGTAAGTAACATACTTACAAATGCACTCACATTGTTTTTGAAATTGAGCTCCACAAACTATGTGAGCTACAATGGTATAACGGTGGGTTACTAATTATTAATCGTACGCGAACGTGCATGAATGTAGGTAAATCAAAAAAAGTTAAAAAACGTGATTTTCACTCCCGTTCCATTATTCCAATAGAAGTTCCTGTAAAGCTACTACCGCTTTACTGAAACATGACTTGACTTTGATTTTCACTTTGACTGTGACTGCTGTCTAGGACTGGCATAAAAATAAAAAATAGGTACTTGAAATGTTTTATATCTAGACACTGACTTAATACAAATTGATTGCGGACCCAAAAAAATATTTTATCTTTTTATGGACACAGTGTAAGTTTTCAGATGATAATAATGGTTCATGATCAGTTCATTATACACACATTGAACTTGCAAACTGGATCCACAAACAAACAACCAAGACACTTCCTACCAACGACCTGATGAGTCACAGACGAGCGAAGGTCGTCTCCACTTCCCTTTTGATTTATTTACTTTGTTGGTAATTAGATACAGAGGGCCCTTGTTCTTGAGTGGTCGGGAGGCGTGGAGTTGCATTCGTTGCTTTTTTTTTGGAGCGAGTGAAAGTAAATGAGCGTGTTTGTTGGTGGTTGTCAAATATGTAAGGGATATGTCAACAGTGATAGTAAACATGCAGTAGTGACAGTCGAATGAGACTGGGCTGTAGTATGAGAGCATATGGGCTACCACATGGAAAGCAGTCACCTTGACATAAGGCACTTTTTGGGGGTCCTTTGAGCTTGGAAATTACTCCACCAGATCTCAGAAGAATTTCACATCTCTTGAAGTGGAACTTTTTATGGGAGAGCTTTGACATTCTGACCAGCAACCTTTTTGTGTGACGAAATGTGGTGGGGGTAAACACTGTAATAAAGAATTAATATGTTTCCCTGTAATATAAAAGCTCCACTTCTATCGTGTCTTAATGACACACCCTGTTTTTTAAAAGACTTAATTTCAAAGCCTTTCTTTTAAAATTAATAAGAAAAATGTTAAGGTAGATGTTCTCTTCATGTTTTATAAGCAACTGTCTCCACTAACCCTCTACGGAGGATGAACATCCTCTTTGTCACCTAGATATTTCAATATCAAAGTGCCAAGTGGGACTGACTGCAAATACGCTCATAATGAGCTTGATATAAGCCCAAAAATATGGTGATATACTGGCGATGATGGGCAGAAGCCCAAAAATAACTGGTGATAATAACCCCAGAAATAACTGGCAATAAAGGGCATCACCCCAGAAAAATGGCAATAATAGGCATATGCCCAGAAATAACTGGTAATAATGGGAATAAACACAGAAATAACTGGCAATAATGGGCAAGCCCAGAAATAACTGACAATAATGGGCAAACTCAGAAATAACTGACAATAATGGGCAAACTTAGAAATAACTGGCAATAGAGGGCATTATTGCTAGAATTAACTGTTTAAACCACGTCACAAAAGTCATTTTAAACCACGGTACAATACAAATACAAAACCAGCGTCACGAATCGACCCTTGTATCCAGTTCGAATAAGACACTGTCTTATTTATTGATGAAATCTTGTCTCTCCAGTCTTGTAATCTACGTGAGGTGTTATATATTACATACCAATATATAATACCTATTTGGCTAGTTTTGCCGCGAAAGTGAAAAAATGGCGTTGTTGATTTTGTAAAATTTTCCAAAACCTGTGATTCTTCGAGTGTTAATGTGTAATAATGGTGGATTATTAACCGTTAATACTTAGTGAACGTTCATGAGTGTAGGCAAATCATACAAAGTTGAAAAACGTGATTTTCACCTTCGCTCCAAAACTCCAATAGAAGTTCTAGTAAAGTTTCTACCACTTTACTAGGGCATGACTTGACTACGACTGGACCTTGACTCTTTTACTTGACTTTGACTGTGACTTGTGACTAGGACCTATAATATGAAATACACTTGAAATAAATTATCACTTGACACTGGCTAAATGCACAAGATTGCGAAGCCAAAACTAAGAAAAAAAAAAAAAAACCTAATTAAAAAGCAATAGTTTCTACAACTTTTATAGGCTCTAACCACCCCATCACCTATCAAATATCTGCAATAAGACCGATGATTCAAAACCGCATATCAATAACCAGATATTCCATCTTCTATCCCCTTCATATTACTGTAGATAGAAGGGGACAGGACGATGCAATTTTGTAGATTGAACTGATACTTTTCGGATGTGACTTTATTCAGACTTCCGTATAAGAAACTTGAGAATAAAAGACCTTTCTTCATTATAGCTTCTATCGCCCGAATCCAGAAATTCCGTAACGAAAATAACCTAACAACCCCCACTCCGACCGGCACAGCGGTGATACTTTTTAGTTTTGCCATCTTTCGATGAATAGCAGAACTTTTAATGACTTTTTTGAAATATCACGCTTGTCTCTTTAGTTCAGCAACTCGCCTCTAGGTGGCAGGAAAAATGAAAAAAAATACTGCATAAATAAAATAAATAAATAATTATAATTGCATAAGCTGATAAAAAATGCTATGCAATAGCTTTACCGCGGCAGTCCCCGAGTGCCACACGTCTTTTTTTTTTTTTTTAAATACTCTTGATATTTTTACAATCTTTTATTTAGTTGCGCCTGTTCCGTTGTGAACAAGGTGTCAGGAATCTTGCAAGCTAAATTAGACTCTTCTTAATGCCCGATTGGACTCAAATTGGGTGTTCTTTGTTTCTTTGGTGTCAGTAAAATTATATCGTACCATGGAGCTGGTCTGATGATGGGCGGAAGCTGGCTGTTGGAACTTCTGAACTGAACAAGACAAACCCATTGAGTTTGGGCTCGCTTGATTCGTCTCGGCAAATTCTCTGGTTATATAACTTTTTAGTCCTTTTTTATTTACAACTGGTAAAAGCAATTATTTTGGCCACTTTGCCTAACATTAAAGATCGTAAAAATCATCTTTTACCTCTTTTATTTTTCTTATTATAACTTAAATATTTAAATTATAAAACATGGACAAAAAAACAAAAAAAAAATGAATAAAATAAGACAAAAAAAAAAGTTAAAAACACTCGGTATAAAAAAAAATTACCAATGTAAAGTGATGATGCAGCCGAGGATGTAGCATGCATGAATACACTACGTATACCTTTTCACTCTTGACTTAAAGATTCCCAGAGATCACGAGACCAGTGATCAGAGATCCTATTCAAGGAACAAAGGCAATCAGTTCCACTCCATAGGCATGATAAACGTAGAAGCAAAACGCTTCACGCACCGACTCATACTATCTCATACCTCTAGTGTATGAGATGGTATCTATGTCTCCAGTTTTATATGTATTACTAGCCGTGTCACGCAGCTTCGCCCGCTATTATTAAGTTAAAAAGTAGCCTATGTGTTAATCCTAGGTATATTCTATGTACATTCCAAATTTCATCCAAATTCGTTCAGCCGTTAAAGCGTGAAGAGGGAATAAACATACTTACACACTTACAAACAAACTTTAGGATTTATAATATTAGTAGGATTATTATTATTTTTTTTTTAAGTTGGATAGTCAAGCATTTGACCACTATCTCACATGATGGAAAGTGATGATGCGGCCATGGCACATGCTTGCCTAGAAGATACCTATTCACTCGAGACTTGAAGACTCCCAGATGGGTCGTTCCGCCAAATAAAACCACAAATAACTTTTTAAATGGGTGTCTTACTCTACACGTGCCGTCTGTCCTGAGGTAATCCGATCCTCATTTCAATTGAAAGCTAAAGGTCGCCAGGATACATGCAAATTGTGTTTTTAACGCTGGCAATAAAATTGCAGGCTCCGCTGGAATTTGTACATTTCATTGGAGAAAATGTATTTGTGTCTTACTCTGCCATCGGTATACATCTTGGAAAATATGACGACCCAGTTAACGCAGTGAACAGGTGTCCGCCCTCTGCGCCGTGGGTCCTGGGGTCGATTCCCGGCAGGAGCACAAATTCCTTCCCAAGGGATATTTGTGCTTCTGGTCCTGGGTGTAATGTGTGTGTGATGTGAATGTTTCCGGCACCCACGATACAAGTCTTTGAATTTTTTGTGGGGCTGAGAGTGTGAATGCGTTAAAAAAAGAAAAAAAAGAATACGGCATGTACGGAAAAATATCAATAAATTACATAAGCATAATATAGCGATACGCGCGTTTAGATTAAACTCAACAATATGTGTCTTTTTATTTTTAACCAACTTCAAAAAAGGAGGAAGTGTTACGTTCGATTGTATGTATTTTTTTATTATTTTTTTATGTGTGTCCACCGATTTCTCCCCCATTTGTGGACCGATTCTCAAATACGCTTTTGTTTGGTAGATTATACTTCAGAGGTAGTCCCATTAAAATTTTATGAAATCGATCAAGCCAAAACCAAAATATAAGTGTTGAAGTCGGTTTTATTAAGCTTTGCTTGCGTTTAAGTTTAAGGTCCAGTGTCAAGTTATTTTCTACATAGTTTTTTTGTACTCAACTTGCAGAGTATTTATTCATGGACGCACCTCCAGGATTCCACACGCAAAAAATGTGATGCCTCCTTAATATTTTCATTCATATAATTTTACTTACCATTTTTGTCTTTTTTCTCTGAGAATTTGAAGTTATTTGCTTGTTTGATTTAGACGCTAACTTCCTCTAATAGACGGACGGACGGACAAAATGCTGAACGATCCAAATAAAATTACAGACCTCGCTGCGCTCGATCTATTATAGTATAACGTCTACTGAAATTCGGAAGTTGCGTAGTCGGTTTAATAGTAAACAGTTACTCATCACAACTCTATTTGAGCTGTTACTATAGAATTACCTACCAACCATCATTTCAAGACCTCCCCTAACAAAACTTCACACTTAAATACACTAGGAAATGTACCATTTCAATGACCTCGAAAGGTCTGTGTAGGCTAGTTACGTCTCGGTCCAAGGGCGTTTTAATTGTTTATGAGTGTTACGGAATGATGGTTTTAAAATTGGAATCAGAAATTTAAATATGGTACGTAGTCAAAGGGTCAACAATTTATAGTTTGGAATAATTATATGGACAATATATAGCTATTTTTCAGATAGATCCCGGTACAAAACAGGGCTAAAACAATTTAAACGCAAACCAAGATTTAAAAAACCGACTTCACCGCTTTATCTTCAGAACCTTGATCAGATTAAATGTATTAAACACGCATTATTGACGATTACTCAAAAACGATTGATCAGATCTTGATCTAATTTAAATGGGACCAATCGGAAATCAACAGCTTCCAACAATTTTTTATTAATTTTATCTCCTTCCTTATGTGTAACTAGCTGTGCCCCGCAGCTTCGCCCGCTATTATCAAGTTAAAAAGTAGTCTATGTGTGATTATCTATGTACATTCCAAATTTCATCCAAATCCATTCAGCCGTTAAAGCGTGAAGAGGGAACAAACATACTTACACACAAACTTTCGGATTTATAATATTAGTAGGATTGTATGGGTGGGTACGCAAAATTATGATCACCCGTTAATATTTTCATTTATACTATTTTATTTGCCATTTTCGGCTTTGGGCTAGCTATACATATTCCCTGAGAATTTGGAGTTATTCGCTTGAATGGTTTAGGCGTTAAATGCCTTTGACAGATGGACGAACCATCCAAGTCAACTTAGAGATCCCACTTCGCTCGATCAAATATCTTTTAACATTGTAGCTATGACATGTTCTCATTTTCCATTCAAGGTATAGTACATAGTTAATTTTCTATTCAGTTTTCAATTCTGAAGGATTTTTATCGTAATAAACTATGGAAGACCTATTTAAAATTGGGATGAAATTTAATGACCACCAAAAAAACAATAGTTGACCTAAACAGCCTCATCCAAAAAAAAAATGTACAAATAAATGAAACCTGTACCAAAATCTTTCGGGCTATTTAAGTCACGCCTGCACTACAAAAACTTTTCATAACCCAAAAAGGCCACGCGTTCACCAAATTTTAATTTAGGGTATAATTTAGATGGCCACCAAAAATTAAATAAAATTTTCTGTGACAGAACCGAATCGGATAACAGTAGGTTAAGGTTATTTTTTTTTAGAATTTCCACCAAGATGGCTCAGACAATGTTGTGGGTAATCAAGTGTGACGTAAGAAGAAAATTAAAGTATTATATACCGCCATGGGTAAGTAGTGCACAATACTGCAAGGGGTGGTTTGGAATCGATAACTGAGCAAATTAAAAAAATTAAAATATTTTTTTTTTCAATTTTTAATCGACTGGCCTGCATGCAGTTCAGTAGTAATTGTCAAGTAAAATATGGCCCTCCGTAGACAGCCGCTACAACAAAAGCTTCCAGAGTAGGTGAGTGCTAAGAGTGCTACTTGGTCATTGAACTAACATGTGACGAGAGGTCACACTGAAAGGCGGTTCAGGAATTACGAGTACCAACCAACTTGTTAAGAGAATGGCAAATTATTATTATTATTATTATTTAGCATAAAAAGCTTCCGTTTCAGTTATGATAATCGTTATTTATTTAGTCGGTCCTAGTTATTATGAGGTAATTAATTCCTGAACCGCCGAGAGGTCACACTGAAATGTGACCTCTCGTCACATGTTAGTTCAATGACCCCGTAGCACTCGTAGCACTCACCTACTCTGGAAGCTATTGTTGTAGCGGCTGTCTACGGAGGGCCATACTTTACTTGACAATTACTACTGAACTGCCAGCAGGTCAGGCGATTAAAAATTTTTTAATTTGCTCATTTATCGATCCCAAACCACCCCCTGCAGTATTGTGCACTACTTACCCATGGCGGTATATATTACTAGCTGCGCCCCGCGGTTTCACCCGCGTTGAATTATGCCGCGTTAATGATGAAAAGTGATGATGATGATGATGATGAAAAATAGATGTTGGCCGATTCTCATAGATACCGGATAAGCACAAAAAATTTCATCAAAATCGGTCAAGCCGTTTCGGAGGAGTATGGCAACGAAAACTGTGACACGAGAATTTTATATATTAGATTTATAAAAATTATATTGTAGACTAGTTTTATATGTTACTGGCTGCGCTCCGCGGTATTACCCGCTTAAGTCCCGGACCCGCGGGAATTTGAGGATAAAAAGTAGCCTATGTCCTTTCCCAAGTTTATAGATTAAGGTGGAAAGCGTAACAGACAGACAGAGTAAATTTTTTTATTTATTTTTTTATGACAAATAGGCTAGTATATGAGCGCTATCTCACTATATCGCTATCTACTTTCGCATTTATATTATTTTAATATGATTTGGCGGTTATTGCTTTACTTATTACATTTCTTATTTTTTTTTATAAATGATATTTGTAATATTAATATTAGTAGGGATAATTAGGAGCTACTACTACATAAACGACTGGACCGATTATAATATGATTTAGTTTTTTTTGTTTGAAAGGCAACTTGATGGAGTGTGATCTTGGCTATGTTTGTTAAGCCCTTTTCGTTAATTTTTAAATTTTTGTTTTACTCGGCTACGGCGATGCAAAAAAAGAAAGGATTCCGATTCTAGAACCGTACGTGTTTATGTATGTATGTTCGTTTATTCACTCAGAACGAGTGTCCAAACTATAATAATACACTAAATGTCATATAGAATAATGTTAATCTGAATTGAATGGATGGCGCAGTCGTTTGACGACCCAGTTGGCGCAGTGGGTCCTGGGTTCGATTCCCGGCAGGAGCACAAATTCCTTCCCAAGGGATATTTGTGCTTCTGGTTCTGGGTGTAATGTGTCCGGCACCCATGATACAAATCTTTGAACTTAGTGTTCACACAAACGCATTCACACTCACAGCCCCGAGTGTGAATGCTTTTGTTTGTTTTGTTTCTTTATTGAAGTTGGAATGCTTATTTTTACTTTAGTGGAGCCCTTCGATATTTCACGGAAGCCATCGATCCACATTTTATTTGCATTACCTTTACAATCACAATTAATCTGACCACTCGTTAGTTCAAAGAATGTATTTAAAATAGTACAGCGAAGATAGATTGAAACCAAATCTCGAAGAAGCATTTATGGTCAAGCAACGGCCCGCATACATTACCTCTTTTCATTTACCTCGGCCACATTTTGCGTAACATTAAATTCCAACAGCTACAAACTATAACAATCGGCAAAATATATGGCAAAAGAAAGATCGGAAGAGGCAAGACGTCATGGCTCCGAAACATCCGGGATTGGACAGATATTAACAAAATACACAGTAGTACAAAGAAAAGTGTGAGCTGCCAACCTTCAACAAATGGAGGGGCACTGGAAAAATAAAGATGAATGACCCGCTTTGTACATTTAGGTATCAAATAAGGTAAGCATAACGCGTTTCTAAGAACAGACAACAGTCCAAAAAAATATAATGTTGTTCCCCGTCTCAAGTAGTTGTCCAATACAGGGTGTATTGGACAACGCAAGTAGACCACGTACCTAAAATTTTATTAAAAGCAAATATTGCCGCGGGTGTCATCGTAACAGGCATAACCAGCGGATTTATTTTAATTAGGCTTCGCAATCATGTGCATTTAGCCAGTGTCAACTAATACATTTCAAGAGTATTTCATACTTAAAGTCCTAGTCACAAGTCACAGTCAAATTTAAGTAAAAGAATCAAAGTCATGTCATATTCAAATCATGCCCTAGTAAAGTGGTAAAAACTTTAATAGAACTTCTATTAGAGAAAGGGAGCGAAGGCGAAAATCACGTTTTTAAATTTTGTATGATTTACTTATGGACGTTCACTAAGTATTAAAAGTTAATAATCCACCATTACTACATGCTAACAATCGAAAAATCACAGGTTATGGAAAATTATACAAAATCAACAACGCTATTTTTTATTTTTGCGGCAAAAACTTTATTGCTAACCTAAATTATATTTTTAAAGTCAATAAAATTATCATCATTGTATATTTATATCTTTTAATACGTAATTTTAAATACTTATTTTAAATTGATGTTTGTTTGAACAAACAACAAAATATTATTAACTACGGTATAAATAAACAAATAAAGCATAATATGGGCTATTTTGACAATTTGTTTATTCTGCTCAAGTCTGTACAAGTTCCGTAAATCTCGAAATACAGATAGTACTCGTACTAGTACTAGTTAATGTTTGTTTGTTGTTAATTTCGACTATCATCATTTACTAATAAGTGAACAGGCTTAAATCGTAAAACCCGCTAAAAGCTATAGCTAGCGGTTGACCACTTGCTGTTCACTTATTGGTAAATGATGATAGTTAAAATTGACAACAAACAAACATTAACACTTACAGCTCACACTTGGTGAAAATAATTGTATCGTGAATGACGACAACATTAGTGGAAAGGAAAATGATGCTTGTGCCTGAAATCAAATCAACTGAAGCATGGAGTAGATAGTAATATAAAAATGTGTCTAAGAATGTAGATTACTCAACCTATCTGAATATATATAACTCAAAGGTGACTGACTGACATAGTGATCTATCAACGCACAGCCCAAACCACTGGTCGGATCGGGCTGAAATTTGGCATGCAGGTAGATGTTATGACGTCGGCATCCGATAACAAAGGATTTTGATTAATTCTACCCCCAAGAGGATAAAATAGGGGATGAAAGTTTGTTGTACTTCTTAACGCGAGCGAAGCCGCGGGCAAAAGCTAGTTTGGAATATAATTGTAACACTTTTCGGAGTATAAGCGTAATAACGCTTGTGCGGGCAGCCAATCAAAAAATCTTTACGGCCCGAAAAGAGTTACGATTGTGAATGGCTGATCAAGTATGTTTATGTTAGTAGGATGAAATCAGATTGGATTGGTTTGTAAATATTGGCTATCCTTGTAGTTGTTAGATAAGTCGGAGTATTAATAACTACTCGTACATGACTACGTGTACGTCTAAGCGTTTATATTACATTTGAAGAGCACCAGAAAAAAATGTGTGTATTTTCCTATAGAACAATCAGGGAGTCTTCAAGTCACGAGTGAAGAGGTATCTTCTAGGCAAACGTGCTCCATCGTCGACCGCATCTTTGCTTTCCATCAGATGAGATAGTGGTCAAACGTTTGCCGATGTTGAATAGAAAAATAGATATCATAAGATAATAACAAGAAATATTTATTATAATTAAATTAAATTAAATTAAAATAATATAAAATATATAGCTAGAGAACTTACAAGCCCTGAAGGCAAATCGGGCAAGTCTTTGCTATCTACGCCAGGGTCCTGGTCCTTCGAATCCCGGCAGGAGGACAATCTCTTTCCAGGGAATTTTTGTGGTACTGGTTATGATTGTGTGATGATTTGACGACCCAGTTGGCGCAGTGGACAGGTGTCCGCACTCTGCACCGTGGGTCCTGGGTTCGATTCCCGGCAGGAGCACAGATTCCTGCCCAAGGGATATTTGTGCTTCTGGTTCTGGGTGTAATGTGTGTATGAAGTGAATGTTTCCGGCACCCACCATACAAGTCTTTGAACTTAGTGTGGGGCTGTGAGTGTGAATGCGTGTGTTTGTTTTATTTGATGTAAATGTTTTCGGCATTCACGATACAAGTCTTTGAACCGTAAACACCCAACAAAGTATGTCCGGCGGATTTCCGGTTGTTCTCCTACAGGTCGCATCCTCTACCGATTCTTGTGATATTTTGAGGTTCGAAAAGTATATAGAATTTTTTGTCGAATCAGTTTTTTAAAATGGTTGAGATATGATAGTAGAAAAAGAAAAAAAACATAATTCAGCCACTGCTAAATACGCGAGCACTTCAGCTCACTGAGCACTAGTTTTTATCACGTTATCTTTTAAATTAGTAATTAGTATAATCTGGGAGTCTTCAAATCAAGAGTGAATAGGTATCTTCTAGTGCAAGCATGTCACATTTTCGACCGCATCATCACTTTCCATCAGGTGAGATAGTGGTCAAAATCTTGCCTATTCAGCATTAAAAAAAATTTGAAAGGCGTAGCACATAAATAAGGCTAAGGTTATAAAATATACCAATAACAGACTACAAATTAAGTTCTTTTCCGCCCACGCTCATAATATGTAGGTACATATATTATACCGGCATTGGCAAGTAGTGCACAATCCTGCAGGGGGTGGTTTAGAATCGGCAAATGAGCAGAATAAAAATAAAAATTCGAAAAATAT
Source organism: Lomographa bimaculata (assembly GCA_948107665.1). Classification (NCBI taxonomy): domain Eukaryota; kingdom Metazoa; phylum Arthropoda; class Insecta; order Lepidoptera; family Geometridae; genus Lomographa; species Lomographa bimaculata. The sequence goes on along the minus strand of OX403604.1, from coordinate 4,513,789 downwards.
TTTTAGGCTAGTGTTTGACCACTATCTCGCCTGATGGTAAGTGACGATGTGATCGAAGCTGGTAAACACACTAGACCTGGAATACGCAGGCTCTCAAGGATAACTGCCGGAACACCGTATTTGGATTGGCGGCAGACTTTCAACTTGATGGTGGTAAGCAAGTTTTCTCACCAAGGTAAATTTGTTTTTCTGGTTCTGTTATTGTGTGTGTGATGTTTTTTTTCCTACTAAACTGTCTGCGCCACAATTAACTTACAGTAAGGAAAAAAGAATTAAGTTGAAAAAAAAGGTCTTTTTTTTTATTCTGCTCAGTTGTCGATAAACCACCCTGCAGGATTGTGCATTACTTGTCAATAACGGTATATTTCTAGTGTTATATTTTAAAATAACTGTCGCACAGATTATAGATAGGGGTGGTATGAATTTCAAGATATCGGTATGACTAAGGCCGATCATACCTCACGTGGTGCTCCTGCCGATCAGTGATTGCGGCTCCGGTGACTCACAACGAGGATTTCTTTTGTTTTTTTACAGTTTAAAGACTTGTTTTGTAAGTGCCAGAAATATCACATCACACGTACAATCATATCGAAAATCAGATAAAAACATTTCTCTTGGGGAGGAATGTTGAGCTTCTGTACTTATCAAATCTTGCAAGCTAAATTAGACACACTGACCGATTGGTCTCAAATTTGGTGTACCTATGTATCTTCGGAGACAGTATAACGATATGACATCATGGAGCTAGCCTGATGATGGAGACGGAAGCTGGCCATAGGAACTTCTGAACTAAACAAGCTTAACCCATCGAGTTTGGGATCGTTAGCTTTGTCTTGAAATGTTCTATGTTTGTATATCTGTTTAATCCTTTTTATCAGTTTTAATTTAGTTTCACCTTTTCCGAAAATTGTCATCAAATCTCGCAAATTAAATTTGATCCACTTCCCGGTTACCGATTGAGCTGAAATTTTGCATACATGTGTAAATCGTGTGACAATACAATATTATGATGATGATGGAGCTGGAAGGTGGCCAAAGGAACTTCGCAATGAAACAACACAACCTCATTGAGTTGGCTCATTTGAATCGTCTTGACGAGTAGTTTGTCTTTCAATAGTAACCAGGGTCTGATGATGGAGCTGGAAGGTGGTCATAGGAACTCTGTAATGAAACGACGCAATCCCATCGAGTTTCGGCTCGTTTGATTCGTCTTGACAAGTTCTCTGGTTATATAAAACTTTTAGTCCTCTTTATTTACAACTTGCAAAAGCTTGATTTTAACAAACTTTTTAAAGTATTACTTGTTGGAAGATGTTTGATCTTCTACGATCTATGGTACAAACATTTTCTCAAAAGCAAAAAGGTGGTGACACACGCCCACACCAGCCGAGCTTCATTACAAGGGTTTATAGGTGTCATGAGGTTAGCTACGGTCGCAATCAACTGCAAAAGAAGGAGTGTTGTAGCAAATAATATTATGTATAACAAGAATCAGCAGATAATCTTGATATTGTTTTTTTTTTTAATTATTTCATGACCATGGATGCATAGTCCTTCAGTCGAAATATTAAACAAATATTAACAATTTCTATTCTTCATAATAAAAGTCTTAGTCACAAGTCACAGTCAAAGTCAAGTAGTCAGTCATAGTCAAGTCATGCCCTAGTAAAGTGGTAGAAACTTTACTAGAACTTCTATTGGAGTTTTGGAGCGAAGGCGAAAATCACGTTTTTCAACTTTGTATGACTTGCCTACACTTATGCACATTTACTAAGTATTAACGGTTAATAATCCACCATTATTACACATTAACACTCGAAGAATCACAGGTTTTGGAAAATTACACAAAATCAACAACGCCATTTTTTCACTTTCGCGGCAAAACTCCTTGATATTGGTTATATATTTGTACCATAGAGATATACCTTTGGTTTCTGTGATTTGTGATTTGTATCTTTTGGGGTTGAGACGTTGGAACTGCCTGTTGGTTTAGTCTGGTGAGCGTTCGCCTTCTAAGCAAGGGTATCGGGTTCGATTCCCAGCGCGAACACAAGTTTTCTCACCAAGGTAAATTTCTTTTTCTGGTTCTGTTATTGTGTGTGTGATGTTTTATTTTTTATTACAGACTTAGCTAACGTTTGACCACAATCACACTTGATGGAAAGTGACGATGTAGTCTAAGGTGCAGCACGCTTGCTTAGTAAATACCTATTCACTTCACTTTTGAACACACCCAAATTGTACCTTCGGGAAACACAGGCGACGGCAAAGCGTTCCATTCTTTTGCTGTTTTATAAATGAACGAAGACGCGAAACGTTTCGTCCGAATGAACGGTATCTCAACCATAAATGGGTGACGCGTCGCCGTTCTTCTATGTGCAAGTTTCCGGCTCCACACAGCTCCTCACTAAGTTTGATGACTTGTATCGTGACACACTGGCGTTGGCGTGCATATTACGAAGAGCAGCGCGGCGATGCTGTTCTTTGCAGGACAGTGTATTTAAAACAATAATTAATTATAGATTGTATAGAATACAAGTCGTCAAAAGAAAGAAGCTTCTGGTTCTGTGTATGATTGTGTGTGTGGTGTAAAGGTTTCCAGTAGGCGGGATTTTTTTACATTACATTTTAAGGTTCATTTTATACTGAATTATGGTTAATGAAAGATGTTCTATTGATGTTTTTTTTAAAGTCTTATTTTTACCCGAAATATCGATGTCTCATAATTACCCCTCCTCACCCTACCATACAGTTCTTTGAAATTAGTGTGGGCTCGTGAGTGTAAATGCAATTGTTTGTTTGCATTTCTTTGCTGGGAATCGAACCCACGACCGTGTCTCGAGAGAGTAATGATACACACTATACAAACTACGTCGTGCGTTGGTAACAGCCGTGAAAAAAGTAATAACAGACTTCAAGAAAGTCTTTAATAATAGACTAGGATTACAAAGCGAGTCCGGTCTACTTGACTGTAATAAAAAAATTGTTAGCTATCAGTTTTTATATTGTGTTAGCGGGAGCGATAGATGACCGGGTACACCGAGAGTAAAAAACGAAGTTATTAAACGTATACTTATATTAACGTATTCACCATAGAACAATTTACAACATTTACGATGAGCCTACCCAAATACTCAAAACCAAACGTTTGCGAGTTTTAAGGCCTCACAGCGCCATCTAGTTAGTGCATTGAGCAACAATTCAAATATTTACCGCCAAAATAGATTTACAATTTGTTGTGGTTTCTGATAATAATAACACACAATTTACACATTTGAAATAAAAATAAGAAACTGGTCGCTTCTGTGATGGTAAGCGCTAAGTCAACTAATACTCTTAGACATATTGAAAAGTTGTTTTGAACAAGGCTTTTCTCAAAGATGTAGGTACTTGACGACACAGTTTTTTTTATTCGCGATTATATATACCCTGCATGCTTTGCTATGCCACGTAAAGAAATAATGAAACCCAATCAAAGCTTAAAAAACCGACTTCACCGCTTTGTCTTCGGAACTTTGATCAGATTAGATGTAATAAACACGCATTATTGACGATATTTCAATAACTACTGGTCTGATCTTGATCTTATTTAAATGGGACCAATTGGAAAGCAACATCTTTCAAACAAAAATAAAACATAATCGGTTCACGTGGAAAGAAGTTATGAGGGAATAAAAAAAAATACAGTCGACTTGAGTACCTCCTCTTTTTTTGTGTAATCGGTAAAAAAGCATTTTACCTCTTTCACGTTTATGGTTGCGTAGTACTTTAATAACATGTTAAAAACTTATTGACTAAATTATTACATCCTTTATATTATTATGTTTGCTAGAAATAAAAATGAAGAATGAAGATGAAGAAGAAAGAGAAATGTCATTCGGACACAAGGCTTCATGACATTTGGTCATGAATCACATTCGAATGACATTTCTCAGTCCATGAAAAAATATTTTTTGTCATATATTTTTTTCGGGAATTTTTCGATGTTTTCATATTTATTATGCCACTAAAAAGCTTTTTGTTTGTAGAAGCACCAGCTTTCAAATAAAAAAAGAATCATCTAAATCCGTTCACCTTGAAAAAAGTTCTGGGGTGACAAAGAAAAAAAAAAAACAAAGTCTCATTTAAAACCTTCCCTTTTTTTGAACTCGGTTAAAAACGTTTGCAAATCGACTATCTAAAACCTCAATGAAACTAAAACAAAAGTAAGGATGTACTCCGAACTGCACTGGAGTGTATTCACCCCGTAATTATACACTTCCGTGCAAAATAATTGGTCGTTACGAGACTTTAACATGTACCTCAACTGTAATTATAAAAATAGCTCTTGGAGTGGATATGAATAATAGACATTTTAATGTCCGGACAGGACGCAAGCTGAGTGCTAAAAAACCTGCCAAGTGCTACTCGACTCAAGGTTTCCGTACCACCACACAATAAATATAAACGCCTTCACACTCACAGCCCCACACTAAGTTCGATGACTTGTGTCGTGGGTGCCGGAAACTTTCACACCACACACTCAATCACAGCCAGAACCAGAAACATATATTTTCTTGGGGTGAAAATTTGTATTCTTGCCGGGAATCGAACCCGATACCCCTGCTTAGAAAATGCACAAGCACTTTCTAGCGACTACATAATATATATAGATATACCTAGGTTTATATAATTATGTATTAAATACATATAAGAATTATATAAAAAAAAAATATGAAAAAAAATGCGTCGCCGAGTTTCTTGCCAGGTTCTTCTCGAGACGGCTGTAATTTTTCTAATCTGGTAGTAAAGTCATTAACTTTCACGAGTGCCTATTTGGGGCCCATGTGAATAAACCATTTTGATTTTTGATTTCATGAAGACTCCCATATTGTACTTATCAGTAAATACCGACTCGGGCAAGGAGCTTGTTCCTTTGTGGTTCGCACAATTTAATAAGTAGTAGAAAATTATCATTAGTGACCAAATTGAGTCAATAAAACTACTACTAAAAAACTACTAAATCAATAGAATTTAGTTCATATATTCGAAAAAGTATAATTATATTTTTTATTCGACACAGGTTTCAACTCGCATTTAGCCCGTCAAAATTGACCTGAAAAAGATAAAAGGAATAAATGAAAAAAGTGAAACACTGCCAAGCGCGGACCTGCAATCTGTTATCTTTTTTTCGAGAGAAAGGCAAAGGTCATGAGCTTTCAGCCTAGTTTGTATATTTGCCGTGTTTTTTGCTCGCCAGTGTACGTTTCAAAGTTTGTCATTTTTGAAGGAGGTCATGGTCGATGTATGTTGATAAGTAGTTTTAGTGTTACCATCATAATAAAATTCACACTCGCAGCCTCATACTAATACTGATGACTTGTGTCGTGGGTATTGGAAACATTTACATTACACTAACAATCACAACCAGACCACAAATTACCCTTGGGGACAAAACTTGTGTTTCTATCGGAAAACGAACCCACGCACACGCTGTTTAGAAGGCAGACGTACTACCAACAATACCAGTAAACGGTTAAAGGTATGTTTACTATCAATTAAACTGCCCGTTGGCTCAGTTGGGTGAGCGTTCGCCTTCTAAGCAGGGGTATCGGGTTCGATTCCCGACGGGACCACAAGTTTTCTCCCCAAGGAAAATTTGTGTTTCTGGTTCTGGTTGTGATTGTATGTGTGATGTGAATGTTTCCGGCACCCGCGACACAAGTCATTGAACTTAGTGTGGGGCTATGAGTGTGAAAGCGTTTATGTTTTTTTTAATTAAACTGCCCGTTGGATTAAGAGATTAAGTTAAGAGTTAATGAGGAGGTACTCAATTCGACTCGATTTTTTTTCTTTAATTTCTTTCCACGTGAACCGATTGTGATTTTATTTTTGTTCGGAAGCTATTGCTTTCCCATTGGTCCCATTTAAATTTGTTCAAAATCTAATCAGTTCTTGATAATAATATATCGTCAATAATACGTGTTTAGCACATCAAATATAGCGTTTAATTATATTAAGTTCAAATGCAGCACCATTTTATTTTTAATTTTGGCTTTGCAATCTTGTGCATTTAGCCAGTGTCAAGTAATAATATAAAGCGTTTTGCCTCCACATTCATTATGCGAACTTCAAAAGAATGGTATTCCTTACCTGAGTCTGTGTTCCCTGATAAATACAATATGAGAGTCTTTAAGTCACGAGTGAATAGGCATCTTCTGGGCAAACGTGCTCCATCGTCGACCGCATCGTCACTTACCATCAGGTGAGATGGCGGTCAAACTTTTGCCTATCATAAATAAAAAAATACATCAAGTGTATTTTATATTAGGAGTCCAAGTCACAAGTCACAGTCAAAGTCAAGCAAAAGAGTCAAGATCCAGTCACAGTCAAGTCATGCCCTAGTAAAGCGGTAAAACTTTACTAGAACTTTTATTGGAGTTTCGGAGCGAAGGCGAAAATCACGTTTTATTCAACTTTGCATGATTTGCCTACACTTATGCACGTTTACCAAGTATTAACGGTAAATAACCTACCATTATTACACTTTAACACTCGAAGAATCACAGGTTTTGGAAAATGAGATAGAATCAACAACGCCATATTTTCACTTTCGCGGCAAACATTCAGGGCCAATTAATTATAACAATTGGCAAAGTTTTCACCTTCTACATTCGCAAGTGATGCGCTATCGATAACATCGATAAATTAGTAAACTATCGACTTTTAGGTTGTCGACTGCTCGTGCTTCGTATCCCCGCTTGCAAGCCCGGTCTTGTTTACCTACCTCCTACCAGACCAGTCAGTTTGCGTCTCTCGCGCACCGCGCACGTCCGTCCGTGCCACTGCGCACGTGCGCCTACCGCGATCGAAAATCAGCTGTCAAAAATAAAAACTTGACGTTTCGTAACAGTTCACAAACTAATTCACACGTGAATTTGTTCCCATTGTGTTTTCCAACAACTCTGTGGAGGTTTTACTGTGCTTTTTGTGTCATGGAGCCGGAATGCTTTTTTGAATGAATAATTCAACTCGCATAGTGTTTTGACGCGTTCTGTTCTCTAGTGATGTGATTATCTGTTGTTCTGTGGTAATATCGATCTGTGTGACATGGTCTGTTATGTGTTGACGCTGCTTAGTGCTGATGATGGCTTTTGACGCTGAAATGTCTGCTATAATAAGCGACCTGCGATGGGTGTGCGAGGACGATCTGATCGCACTCTCATGGCAAAACGGTATGTGTTTTTACTTGAAACTTTAGCCGGTTTACTTAGAGATAACTTACATTGTGCTCACTTATACTTCTCTGTCTTTAATTAAAAGTATAGGTACCTTGATAACCTTTAAGTAACCTACTTTGTTATCGAAATAATTCAAACAATTATGATTGTTAATTAAGCAAATTGTGACGAAATTAAATGTTATTAGGTACTAAGAATGTTGTTAGGAAAGAAGTGACATAGCAAGTTTACTGACCTACTTACGATAAAAAAATTATTAGACTTATTTATTTATTCTAAACTTACAAATTAAGTACAAACATAGACCCTGGGTTAACATAAAAATACAAAATTCTTACCAAGAAATTTCTATATAAAAATACAGATACTTAAGTAATATTGCTAACACCTAAATCTCCTATGCAAATACAAGTTACACCGACCAAGTTATGCAAGTTACGCTCCTCAGCATGACCTTGTGAGTTGAAAGAACTGTATCTGGCTACCAAGTGGACATGTGGGATGATAAATCGACCATCTCAAGTTGGCCTTGCAGTTCTAATGCTATTAAGCGTTGACATTTAACTTACGATAATTTAAGAGGACCATCTGTTTCCACTCATAATATTAAAAGTCCTTGTCACTAGTTTAAAACCAGTCTTTAAATTCAGTGGTAAAAAATACGCAATGTTTACTTATAGCTTATAGCATTTATGTAATTTAATACTTACATTTAATACATCTGATATTGATTCTAGACAAAGTTTTACTTATTCTATCACCTTAAATTAATTCCCAAATCACCTTAGTTTTATTCAGTTGTATTATAGCATTAATTGAATACATTTAATACATCTGATATTTATTCTAGATAAAGTTATACTTATTCTGTAAAAAAATATGTTATGATATGTATCATAACAAACTTCTTTATTAATATCACTGTTTTGCTCATGATTAAAATGGAAATAAATAATAATGATTTAAATAACTTACTTTCTTATTATAAAGTAATGAGAAAGTAAGTAAGTTATCATATTAATAAGTATAAAATTTAATAAATGAAAAGTAATAAATTTAAATGGCTGTAAAACCAATTTTGACGTAACCGTTTTATTTTTTTATGCGACACTGATAGACTCGTCTCATTTATAAGAGTACTTATGTAAAACTTTATTAAAAAATTCAAGGTAGAGGACCAAGGCCAAAGCTAATAATCACTGATTACCGTGTCTCAAATCGCTAATGAATGTTTAATTATCTGTTGAGTAAGTAGACATTAGGTCTTCCTTTGCTATTATATTAATTTCGAATAATTTACATGTATTGTGCAAAATCGAATATAATAGAAATTAGATGTTTATATTTAGATAATTCGTTATCTACGGGCCAAATTGCCTATATTTCCTAAAACTAAACTAACATTATATAAATCTATACAGCAAAGAATCAAGTTACCTACAAGTCATCGAGCTTATAAGTAACTCAAGAGCTCAAGCCACTACCAATGGGTAGCGTTCCCATCATGCTAATGGCATTACCTCTCTGAATTGCAAAGCTAAGATGTTATTAATTACTTAGGTAGGTACCTAACTGTATTTTCATAGAAATTATGTTGTATTTGTAACGTATGCCTTCGTATTTTTTTTTATTATTTAAGATACGGTCACCACAGTCCTTGTGCCTTTTTAACAATAAACATTTATTTGCCAATACATTAAATAAGGAAGAACAAATAGCCTAATTTGCGTTCCTATTTATTCGATTACGTTGAAACTTCGGAGAGAAGCAGTAGGTAGCGAAGGTTAAAGGAAAAAAAACTAACTTGCGGGCAAAAGCTAAAGAAATAAAACCCACACATAAACGCACGACCACAGAATAAGTAATAGTACCTTTAAAAATATTCAACCAAACCCGGTGTTAAAGGACTTGTTTACACGTTTAATAAACATCACGCGACGCTAACAAGCGTTTTCCTTCAAGCATATCGATAGATTCCTAAGTAAACACTTCCGGATTCCTTTACAACACTAAAACGCGAGTGCTAAGTGATCGACAAATAGCTTACGATATGGCAGGACATCTCTATGTAAATTTTTTGACAGTTCAGTTGATTATTTTTATTTTGGCTTCGCAATATTTTACATTTAGCCAGTAGTCAAGTAATAATATATTTCAAGTGTATTTCGTATTAAAAGTCCTAGTCACAAGTCACAGTCAAAGTCAAGGTCCAGTCACAGTCAAGTCATGCCCTAGTAAAGTGGTAGAAACTTTACTAGACCATCTATTGGAGTTTTGAAGCGAAGAAGAAAATCACATTTTATTCAACTTTGTATGATTTGCCTACACTTATGCACGTTTGCCAAGTATTAACGGTCAATAATCCACCATTATTACACATTAACACTCGAAGAATCACAGGTTTTGAAAAATTATACAAAATCAAAACATTTTTTCACTTTCGCGGCAAAAAAAGAAAAAAAACCATCGGTTGAGTTGTTAACCAATTTATTGTAGTACAAACAACCTTTTCAGGTGTCGAATTTCGTGCGGTTTTTTATTGCTTACATATAAAGATTGCTTGAATGTATCAAGTGGAAAATACGAAAGGTGCTGCTGGATAGTATTTTATTTTAGGGACAATAGTATGAAATACCGTTTTTTCGTGTGTGCGTGTGTTACTGTGTATGTTTGAAATGTGGTATATAGATATACCAAAATGTTTTTTTGTTCTCAATTTTGGCTTCGCAATCTTGTGCCTTTAGCCAATGTCGAGTAATAATATAATATTTCAAGTATATTTCATATTGAAAGTCCTAGTCACAAGTCAAGGTCCAGTCATAGTCAAGTCATGCTAGTAAACTGGTAGAAACTTTACTAGAACTTCTATTGGAGTTTTGGGGCGAAAGCGAAAATCACGTTTTTTAACTTTTTATTTGCCTTCAACACATGCACGTTTACAAACTATTAATATTTAATATTCCATCATTATTATCCATGAATATTCGAAGAATCACAAGTTTTGGAAAATAATACAAAATCGACATAATAATTTATTCACTTTCGCGCCAAAACTCCAGAATTCTATGTAGGTAGGTACTACTGGTAAAATTCAATCCTAGTAGCCAGAGAAATTTAAGTCTTATGTCATACCAAATTGGATTTATAATAACAGTTTGCTACTGAAGCAAAGATAAAACATGATATGATTTTAATAAAATAATTTGCATAAAAAATTGTAAGTAGGTACACTGTGGAGTGCCTCTTTGGGGCCCATGTGAATAAACGATTTTGATTTTCTACGAGACAAAAAGTAGACAACGGTCAACGATGTATATTTACATACGAAAAGGTAAGTAGGTACATAGTGCAGCAAAATTAAATACAAAACAGTGTAGAATTAGCTTCTCAATATTGTTGGTACGAAGCTAACAAAAAGCTTTTAAGAAGACACTCCTAAAACAAAACTACAGCATTCCACGAGGTAATTTGCATACCTACACGGAAAACCAGTTTTTAACGAGTAAATAGCAAAAATACTGGAAACTCATTATTGGCTGAAGCCTTAAATCGCGCAAAAAACTAAAAACGCAATGTTTGACATTGACATTGACCATGACAGATTGCCTAAACATTTTTGGCTCCGCCGATTATGTGCATTAATTTAGTCAGTGTCAAGTAATAATATGAATAAGAATTGCATTTATTATAAAACTGTGTACAAATATAGTTTTTACATAACAAAATAGTTCCAACAGCTTTGTTCATTTCGAACATACATAATAAAAATGTAATCGGTACAATAACACATAGATATAATATAACACATAGATCGTACACAAACATTTTAGGTTTAGTAATATTTCAAATTTAGAATTTACTCGTTATACTACTAGTCTCACCAGTCTTAGTCAAAGTCAATACAAAATATCAAGTCATAGTCAAGTCATGACCTAGTAAAAGTAGAAACTTCTGTACTAAACATTATGGATTCTCCAAGAGGAGCGAAAACAAAAATCACGTTTTTCAACTTTGCATCATTTGCCTACGTATCATCGAAATAATATCCTATTTCGATGCTACCCATACACGTACATGAACTATTAAATTCTTCATAAACACACAAAGAATCAGAAGTTTGGAAAATTATACAAATAAACAATATTAACATTATTTTGTACGCCATTTTTCACTTTCGCGGCAAAAATAAAAGATATTCCCGCCACAACGTGTCAAATTTGAAGTTTATCTTTTTTTCTCGTAAATTAAGTGGCACAGACAGTCGACTCTTGGCAGCCAGTGGCCACTCACGGTAGGTAAGTAGGAAATACCGTCCAAGGTAAGCTAGATTACAGCAGGACACGCCTGTTTGTGTACTTTGTATAACTTGAGGACTTCATTACTCGGCGACATATTTTGACCGGTCAGAACGGGCCTGTGTTTTATAGTATTTTAAAAAAGGTGAACACGTTGACGCGTCACGAATAAACGTATTTGTTGTTAAATGTAAACAAGTAATATAACTGCTCAAGATAAATTTAGCAGGAACTAATAATATGAATTAAATCTACGGAATAAAAGTAGTTGAATAATTGAAGTCAAACTTCTTTTATGGAAGGTCTTTGATATTCCGATCCACAACCATTTTGTGTGATGAAAAGTATGTTTCCTTGAAATACAAAAGTTTAACTTATATCTCGTGTCTTTACGACACACCTTGATAAATTTTGTGTTATACTTACACAAAAAAGACAAACCCTTTCACACTCACAGCTCCACACTAAGTTCGATGACTTGTGTCGTGGCTGCCGGAAACGTTCACATCACACACAATCACATCCAGAACCAGGAACACAAATTTTCCTTGGGGAGAAAACTTGTGTTCCGGCCGGGAATCGAACCCAATACTCCTGCTTAGAAGAGGAGCGCTCATCCAACCAAGCCAAAGGTCAGTTCAATTACGAATCTTATTAAGGTAATTAATTAAGTTACGAATCTTTTAATCATATCAAAATTCACTTTTAATCAAAAACAAATATTGTTTTTTGAATTGGCTTAAGCCGTATGCTGATACTGTAAATAAATACTAACAGTTAAAATATAGTTTACTAGCCGTGCCCCGCGGCTTCGCCCGCTATTATCAAGTTAAAAATTAGCCTATATGTTAATCATAAGTAAAAACTATGTTCATTCCAATTCTATGTTGGAAAATAACTTTGAAAGGCCACCAAAGAGACGGTATATCGAAAGGGTCTATCTCAAAAACGTCTACACATTTAAACCTGATACCTACGTATAACATCTGTTATATCCTGTACTTGAACAAAAACAGAAAAATCATACAATTACTTATTGTTTAGAAAGACTTTTGAGGTTAATTGCTTATAACTTATAAGCAACTAGCTTTTGCCCGTGGCTTTGCTCGCGTTAAGATGTATTATTATTAATTAGGTATAGATCCCCCATTTTATCCCCTTGGGGGTAGAATTAATCAAAATCCTTTCTTAGCGAATACCTACGTCATAACATCTACCTGCATGCCAAATTTCAGCCCGATCCGTTCAGTGGTTTAGGCTGTGCGTTGATAGATCACTATGTCAGTCAGTCAGTTAGTCAGTCACCTTTGAGTTATATATATTTAATAATTTATCCCCTTGGGGGTAGAATTAATCAAAATCCTTTCTTAGCGGATGCCTACGTCATAACATCTACCTGCATGCCAAATTTCAGCCCGATCCGTTCAGTGGTTTGGGCTGTGCGTTGATAGATCACTATGTCAGTCAGTCAGTTAGTCAGTCACCTTTGAGTTATATATATTTAATAATTTATCCCCTTGGGGGTAGAATTAATCAAAATCCTTTCTTAGCGGATGCCTACGTCATAACATCTACCTGCATGCCAAATTTCAGCCCGATCCGTTCAGTGGTTTGGGCTGTGCGTTGATAGATCACTATGTCAGTCAGTCAGTTAGTCAGTCACCTTTGAGTTATATATATTTAATAATTTATCCCCTTGGGGGTAGAATTAATCAAAATCCTTTCTTAGCGGATGCCTACGTCATAACATCTACCTGCATGCCAAATTTCAGCCTGATCCGTCCAGTGGTTTGGGCTGTGCGTTGATAGATCACTATGTCAGTCAGTCAGTCAGTCACCTTTGAGTTATATATAGATAGAAGAAGATAACTCTTTATTGTACACCAGAAATAGAGGAAAATACATTAAAGACATTAAAACGAACTTAGGCTAGTACAATGGGCGATCTTATCGCTTAAAGCGATCTCTTCCAGACAACCTTTGGATGGAGAGTAGATAGCAAAATGTATTGGGACTCAGGTGTACCACATAGTTACGCAAACTTTATAATAATGGATTAAGATACTAAACAAAAGAGAGATTAACCTCAAAAGGCTTTCTTTTTTAGGCAAAATGCAGGCGCGAGATCGCAGTTCGGAGCAAACAACTAGTAATAGCAGTATCATAGCAGTTTTTATCGTCGAAATTATCAAAGCGGTCCCATAACGGCTTGACTTGTAAATACAAGTCAGTTGTATAACTTTAACAATGAGGAGCAATAACGCCTACGTCGCGTCGGTTCTTTTAAAGACCAGTTGGACCAATAAAATAACATGCTTTGAATATTTGAATTCAAGACATTCTTGGACACTTTGTGTCAATGTTTTATGAACGAATTACTGAAACATATTTGGGAGTCGATAATTTTCAGACCAATGTGGTGTTCGTACAAATAATTAACATATTTATATCGACAACAAGACAAACTGTCAAACGTTATCCATATATGGTTGACATACCTCCAGTTCGCTTACTACTACGTTTATCATCCGTACTGCGAAGGAGTGGAACTCATTGCCTTCGTCTTTGTTCCCCGAACGGTACAATCTGGGAGTCTTCAAGTCAAGAGTTAATAGGTACCTTCTAGGCAAGCATGCTACATCTTCGGCCGCATCATCACTTTCCATCAGGTGAGTTAGTGGTCAAATTCTTGCCTATTTAGCATAAAAAAAAATATATATATAAAATCTGACTAACCTAGAGGCTAGGTCTTGATAGTCAAATGCTTGCCTATCAGGCATAAAAAAAAGACTACTAATATTATAAAGAGGTAAGGTTTGTGAGTTTGTGATGTTGTAGGGGTTAATCTCTGGTACTACTGAACCGATTTGAAAATTCTTTTACTTTGGTAAGAAAAACATAGCCTATAACACTCACAAATAACGTGGCTCTCTATAAGAAAGCCACGTTATTTGTGAATATCAGAGGCTATGTTTTATTTTTATTAGGGCGACGCTGGGCGGTTCAGCTAGTTGTTTATATATAAAGGTATTGTATAAACAATTATAATCTTAATAAGATTATTTATACAAGTATTTGAACTTAGTGTGGAGCTGTGAGTGTGAATGCGTTTGTTTGTTTATTGTTGTTGTTTTTATTGATATAATACCCAAAGAGTAAGGTGATATATATTTGTTTCTATTTATGGATCCGACGAAAAAAAGGATTTTTTTAATTTTGTATGTGACATCGTAGTTCCCAAACGGGTGGACCGATTTTGATTTTTATTATTTGAAAGGTGACTTAATCGAGTGTTCTTAGCTTTGTTTAAATCGGTGACCTCCGATTCGCTCGAAGCGGCTTGCTTCTACGTTCATCATCCGTACAGAGAAGGAGTGGAACTCGTTGCCTGCGTCATTGTTCCCCGAGGGGAGTCTGGGAGTCTTCAAATCAAGAGTAAATAGGTATCTTCTAGGCAAGCATGTTACATCTTCGGCCGCATCATCACTTTCCATTAGGTGAGATAGTAGTCAAATGCTTGCCTATTAGGAATAAAAGCAGGTATTTGTATTTTAACAAGCTTTTATTTTTCAAGTTTCACCTTTCCCGGTTTATCTGTAATCAAATCTTGAAAGTTAAATTTGACCCACTTTCCGGTTTCCAATTGAGCTAAAATTATGCATGCAAATGTAAATCGGATAACAATGCAATATTATTATGACATTGAGCTGATCTGATGATGGAGCCGGAATCCCATGAGAACTCTCTCTGTAATAAAACAACGGAATCACGCAATTCCATCGAGTTTGGGCTCGTTTGCTTCGGACAAATTCTCTGGTTATATGTTTTTTAAGTTTACTTTTAAGTTTTTCTTTATTAGCAACTAATAAAAGCTTATTAAAAGGGACATTTCCATGTATTTTTTTCATAAATCGATGTCTAATTGATCCATTACTTGCTACAAAATACGCACCATTATTGTCGTGCGGCTTGATCGAAACGTATCAGATACAGAACAGATAGATTTCACATTTAAAATATTAATCTGATATGATAAAATCAAATATCATATTGCTATAACAATATTTCAAAACACAACCTCCAAAACCTTCTAAGATTACAATCATTTGTGATATTGCTTAAATAATATCAGATGACATCAGCAATTACAAAACTAAAGGTAAAATATCGGACCAATCAAACCCATTAATTATAGACCATCGTAACATCAGCAAAGTTATTATTGTTGAGTCAACTTAAAGTTCTTATTAAGTTAGTGTTGCGCAAAATGTCTAATAGTACACGTTGTCTATTCGAAGGTTTAAGATTTATGATTCGATACGAAATTATACTGCGAAGTGACCTACTTTTTATTTAATAATCATAGTTCTTCGAGTTTTAAATCACATAATTAAACGCAAGCAAAGCTTAAAAAAGCCGACTGCAGCGCTTTATCGTCGGAACCTTGATCATATTAAATGTATAGACACGCATTATTGACTATAACTCAAAAACTAGAAATCAGAATTTGATAAAATTTCAATGGGACTACATAAAAAGCACCAACTTTCAAATAAAAAAAGAATCATCAAAATCGGCTCACAACAAAAGAAGTTATGAGGTAACTTTTAAAGTCGGGTAAACGAGAACATCGTCAAAGTACGCATTATTGGTCACAAATTAGGCATTATTGACGATATTTCAAGAACTACTGATCAGATTTTGATCAAATTTAAATGGGACCAATTAGAAAGCAACATCTTTCAAACTAAAAAAACATTCGACTTGAGTACCTCCTCCTTTTTTGGGAAGTAGGTAATTAAGTATAGATGTTTTCCCTTAAACACGCATTGTCCGCATCTTTGTTTCCCGAGCAGTATAATGTTCATGTCTAGAGTGGATAATTTCTTCGACTGCATCGTCACCTCCATCAGGTGAGATGGTGGTCAAATGCTAGCCTATCTTCTCCCTGCCCCTTAATACGCAGTCCATCTGGGTCGGGCCTGCTTGTACCTCTGCGCCAGGATACGCGATCTTGGGTAGTCAGTGGTTGGTATTGATTTGTGGTAAGGCTCTTCAGATCTTTCTCCATATGAGACCACCACTTAGCTGGACTTCTTCGTTCAAATGCTTGCGTATCTTGCATTAAAAAGCCGCATACTTTTTCGCTGTCATTTGTCGTGGGTACCGGAGACATTCATACAATCACATCCAGAACATGATAGTGTTTCTACTAGTTTCTATTTTCCCTTGTGGAGATATATTTGTTACTCGTGGTCTTACTGCGTTGTCCAACTAGTAACACTTTCTGGCGACTTCATAAAACAGATATACCTAGATTAATCTAATTCCTGTATTAGTAATTTAAGAATGTTTAAAAATAGAATGAAAAAATGCCCTGCCGAATTTCTTGCCAGGTTCTTCTCGAGATGGCTGTCATTTTGCGAATCTGGCAATAGAGTCATTAACTCTCATGAGTGCCTATTTGGGGCCCATGTGAATTGAATAGAACTGGCTAAATGCACGAGACTACGGAGCCGAAATTAAAAAAAAAGTGGTCGATATCATCGTCTCGGCGTGCATCTCAGTGCCATACGGAAACCAGTAAAAAATTACAAGGAAATGATCTCACGGTCTAGCCACTTGAGTTTTGTATGACGCCATCCATTTGGCCATTAAGCAATAGTCGGTTTTAAATGGATTAAATCATACATTGGTTCGATTATTTTATTTGCATGTATGGTCGAGGCTGGTGGGTATATGCTGTAATGTTTTAATGAGGTTTTAAGTCCATTAAGAATGCATAGGTCATGGTATTCTGGCCTTTTAAAGAGTCATTAGCTATGATATGTTGGTATGCATAATTATTTTTTATTTTGTGAATATCGTTAAGTTGATTTTAATCGTCATAGTTATTAATTGATTCGTTTTGTTTATCCTACTAATATACTCATATTATAAATCCGGAAGTTTGTGTGTAAGTATGTTTATGTTTGTTCCCTTTTCTCGCTTTAACGGCTGAATGGATTTAGAATGTACATAGCTTATACCTAGGATAACACATAGGCTACTTTTTAACTTGATAATAGCGGGCACGGCTAGTTTTGTAAATATTCTGAAGACACCGCCTTCATATATACATATACATTATATAGTCATAAAGTTTTTAACCGACTTCAAAAAAGGAGCTTTCAATTCGACTGTATTTTTATGTGGTCTGGTTTTCTGTATCTAATGTCATTAATTTCACACAAATTACAAGATTTCAAAAGAATCGAATGTCATAGTTAATTGAATATATTGTGATTACGATTGCGTGTAGCGCAGGCGCAGTCGCCTTCCGGACCCGCGACTCCGCATGGCGATCCGTTCGAAACAAATATTTTATTATTTTTTATTTGTGACAGGCTAGTGTTTGACCACTATTTCACCTGATGGTAAGTGACGATGTGATCGAAGCTGGTAAACACACTAGACCTGGAATACGCAGGCTCTCAAGGATAACTGCCGGAACACCGTATTTGGCTTGGCGGCAGACTTTCAACTTGATAGTGGTAAGCTACTTTGGTAGCAAGCCAGGCTAAATACATCTAGTGTATAGCAGCCATTACATAGAACAGCTATGATAATTATGATAATAATGCATACATTAAATAAAGAGTTGATGATACTTCACAAATACGCAATAAAATTGTTATTCTCTGGTAATACCATCCCATGATAATTATCAACCTCGTTTAGTTCTCCATTAAAGTTAAACATAACAAGACAGCTTAGTATTAGACTCTCGAAGATCAGTAACTATAGAAAAGAAATAGTTGTTGAAGTTATCATAAACAGACAGACTAAAGTAACATAGAAATAACAAAAAATAACAATACAATACAATAACCCTTTATTGACACTTATAACAAATAGTACAGAAAAGAAATTACTAATAAATAGTTACAAGGGGCGGTCTTATCGCTGCGAGCGTCTTCTAGACAACCTTTGGATAACAGCAAAACGTAAGAAAACAAAAGCCCTCTCACACTTACATCTCCACTCTAAGTTGGATGAGTAGTATCGTGGGTGCCGGAAACTTTCAAATCACACACACAACCACAACCAGAAACTCAAATTTTACTTGAGGAAAAAACTTATGTTCCCGGCAGGTTTCGAAGCCGATACCCATGCTAAGAAGGCGAACGCCCCCTAACTAAGCCAACGGGCAGTTTACGTTTCCAAATAATATATCTTTAATATACCTTGAAAAACAATAAATTACGATCTTTATTAATTCAAGCGACGCTCTATTGAAAAAAGCTGCAACACTTCTCACCAAACATAACTTAACACTGGACCAAGTGATCTTTTAAACAAAAAAAATCATCAAAATTGGTCCAGCCGTTTGGGAGCTACGAAGCCACAGAGACGAGTATAAACAGACTAGCTGCGCTCCGCGGTTTTACCCGCGTAAGTCCCGGACCCGCGGTAATTGCAGGATGAAAAGTAGCCTATGTGTTAATCCAAGGTGTAAGCTACCTTTTTACCAAATTTCATCAAAATTAGTCCAGCCATTTGAGCGTGAAGAAGTAACGAACATACAAACACACTCACAAACTTTCGCCTTTATATTATTAGTGTGACAAGTGTGATGATTACAAATTTATAACACCTCATTTTACCCGACTGCTTCAGATGGAGGTTAATGTTTTTCGAGCGTATGTATGTAGAGAGCCCAAACTGCTTGACGGTTTTCGACATATAAGGTGTCGTTAAATTGTAGTAGTGCTTAATAATATACATTTTGAAAATTGCGCCCGCAAATGAAAAATGGGTGGAATTTTTTTTCTTTCCATAGCAATACAGCAAAGGAGTGGAACTCATTGCCTGCGTCTTTGTTCCCCGAACGGTATAATCTGGGAGTCTTCAAGTTTCGAGTGAATAGGTATCTGCTAGGCAAGCATGTCACATCTTCGGCCGCATCATCACTTTCCATCAGGTGAGATAGTGGTCAAATGCTAGCCTATTCAACATAAAAAAAGCAATATGCAAATGAAAGCTAGTGAAAAAAACATTTAAAAAATATATGTATCATATCACAATTTAATACAAATTGTCACAAAGCGTAGCTATAACATATCGGGACTGAACTATAATTATCTAGCATCACATTTTTCGAATCTTAGGTACATTGACTTGTTCATCAGAAGTTTTGTGAGTTACTCGCCTGGCTTGCTACCAAAGTAGCTTACCACCATCAAGTTGAAAGTCTCCCGCCAAGCCAAATACGGTGTTCCGGCAGTTATCCTTGAGAGCCTGCGTATTCCAGGTCTATTGTGTTTACCAGCTTCGATCACATCGTCACTTACCATCAGGTGAGATAGTGGTCAAACATTAGCCTGTCACAAATAAAAAAAAAAAAAAAAGAAGATGAAAACAAGCACATTTCTAGTTTATAACACGAGTTTAATAATCACAGAACATAAAATTTATGATCCCGCAAATAACATTCTGGAAGTACCCTGATGATGACAGATACCAAGCACCGACAAAACCTAACGACTCCGACATAATTAAACTTGTTTATACATTAGAGTCGGCAATTAAAGTTCGTTTCCCCTGTTAGCCTACAGATATTCCTAATTGCCTAGTCTTTCCAGGTTACGAAGAGTCGTGTAGAAGTACCTATTCTGAAATGTTAATGGCAAGGGTAATTATTCCAGTCAAACATTTAAAGGGTGCGCGCGGAGACGCGACGCGAACGTTGCGATCGGCCACCTTCTAGAATCTAGGAGGTGGCCGATCGCAACGTCAGGTCAGGACTTCCCAACCGGTGGGGCGCGCCTCCCTAGGGGGGCGTAGAGGAAAAGTAAGGGGGGCGCGGCAAGCGTTTGCATTTTCAAAAGAAATTTAATTTAACGGATTTTAATGTGTAAAAAAAAAAACATAAAACGCTTTCACACTCACAGCCCCACACTATGTTCGATGACTTGTGTCGTGGGTGCCGGAAACATTCACATCACACACACAATCACAACCAGAACCAGAAACACAAATTTTCATTGGGGAGAAAACTTGTGTTCCCGCCGGGAAACGAACCCGATACCCCTGCTTAGAAGGCGAACGCCACCCAACTAAGCCAACGGGCAGTTCATACCCCTGCTCAGAAGGCGAACGAATAAAAAATAATAAAATATTATAACGTTATAAAATCACAGTGGTAGATTCCGTCAACATGTTGGCTCGCCTTTATGAATTAAACGAAGAGGTCATCCTCTTTCTTGAGTTCAAGGAAAAAAAAGATTTTTTGCAAATGTTCAGCAATGAACAATTTCAACTGAGATTTTTGGTTATTTGGCTGACATATTTGAAACCTTAAATCAGCTAAACTTGAAGCTTCAGGGCCAAAACGGCACCAAATAAGTAACTATGATCATATTCAAGGTTTCATATCGAAGCTTCAACTTTGGAATCAAAAGGTGTCTGCTGAAAATGTATAATGCTTTTCTCGGCTATACGACGCAATTACAAATAAAAATCTGAACGAAGATTTGAAAACTGAAATAATGGTTTCGGGCATGTACGATGCCCTTCATCTAGGACCTAGATGAAGGGCATCGTACATGCCCGAAACTAGGCGAAAAATCCGACAAAACCGCCGCAAGTACCAGCCGGTTAGTAAACATTAATAATAACACTCGCGATAGTTTTGAAACTCATTTGAAGGGTGATACCAGAATGTCTTTTTATTATTCGAGATAGGCAAACTGTTGACCACTATCTCACCTGACTGTCTGGTAAGCGACGATGCGGTCGACGATGGAGCAAGCTTGTCTCCTTAAACGCGTGACTTTGTAACTGTTTTATTGGCATTTAAAACAAAACTTGATATATAAACACATTTGTGAATCTCATCATCATCATATCAGCCGCAAGAAGTCCACTGCTGGATATAGGCCTGAATCCAGCGTCTTCCTGCGACCTTCACTATGTCGTCCATCCACCTTGTGGGCGGTCTTCTTTCGTGAATCTGTATGATATAAATGTAACTTTCTTAGAAAATTCATAACATTTAGAAATGTAAGAGGAAACAAATAATACTTTTAAAAGTTTTATAATATAAAGCTTTTACCAGTTCTCAATAAAAGGATTTGTCAAGACGAATCAAATGAGCCCAAACTCGATGTATTAATTCAGAAGTTACTAACGTCTCCATCATCAGACCAGCACCATGGTACTATATCATTGTATTGTCACCGAAGATACATAAGTACACCAAATTTGAATCCAATGGGGCATCGGGAAGTATGTCTAATTTAACTTGAAAGATTTGTTTACGGACCGACAAATAGACAATGGAACAGGTGAAACTGAATAAAAGCTTGTAAATAATATCAAATTAGATGCAAATCACAATTGCATTGTTGTAAGACTAGTTTCGGAGCAGTCGGTGCTCAGTACAAGCCGAGACGCCGGACAGTCTACTCGCGTTTGTCTAATGAAGGAGCAGTATAATTAGTTAAGACCTGAATATTTGTACGTAATACTTACTTGTAATCTATCAAATAAATATATTCTAGTGTTATTAGTTAAATAAACTGCTAATTTACAATAACATCCTTTTCACTTCGCTACGGTTTGAACATTAACATTTCTTGTATTGCCAGTTACAATATTATTTCTGACTTTTAAACAAGTGTTTAACGATATACACAATGATAATTATGTATTGTACTTCGTACACGGTTGTTGACGTACACATTTTAAATATTTGCATGTGTGCTACGTATGTTTTCGCTATTCATGATGACATCATCAAGACTGAACAACTGGTGAAAAAATAAACATACGAGGATGTAATTTTACGACTAAGTAACGTCATCTAACCAATGTTATTGAGAGTCGAAACATGCGGTACGCTCTAATATCTATAAATTTAACAAAAACTGTACCAGATGCAGCTACAAAGAGGCATGAAAGCTATTATGACTCTACTGCTAGATTCGCAAAATTACAGCATATTCGAGAAGAGCATGGCAAGAAACTCGGCGGCGAATTTTCATTCATGTTTTTAAACATTCTTAAATGACTATTATATAGAACTAGCCGTGCCCCGCGGCTTCGCCCGCTATTATCAAGTTAAAAAGTAGCCTATGTGTTAATCCTAGGTATAATCTATGTACATTCCAAATTTCATCTAAATCTGTTCAGCCTTTAAAGCGTGAAGAGGGAACAAACATACTTACACACTTACACACAAACTTTCGGATTTATAATATTAGTAGGATTATTTCAAAATCAAAAATCAAAATCAAAATCGTTTATTCACATGGGCCCCAAAGAGGCACTCATGAAAATTAATGAATCTATTGCCAGATTCGCAAAATTACAGCCATCTCGAGAAGAACCTGGCAAGAAACTCGGCGGCGCATTTTTTTCATTCATTTTTTTTTTTAAACCTTAATTTCTAATACATAATTTTCTTAACCTAGGTGTTATTATGGTAGTCGCTAGAAAGAGCCTGTGCCTGTGTTTAAACCTAGGTACACACTGACTATTATATATAATTATTTTATCCTAGGTACTCTTACGGTTTTAAGAACAAATTCATCTGAAAACTTCATAATTATAAACGCAACACAAACGCTTTCACACTCCTGTGAGTGTGAAAGCGCACTCAAACCCCACACTAAGTTAAATGACTTGTGTCGTTGATGCCGGAAATATTCACATCACACACAGAATCACAAACACAACCAGAAACACAAATTTTCACTATAGATAAAACTTGTGTTCCATCCGGGTATCGAACCCAATATCTTAGAAGGCGAACATCCTAACCACTAAGCCCACGGGCAGTTGTTACAGTCAGCAGTATTTGAGTAGATATTGTTAAATTTGGCGTCACTTACGGCATTTCATCTAAAACAATAGTTTGTTGGTTACTATGAAAACCTCCGTCATTAACATTTATCATTATGTTAGAAACAAATGTTCCTAGCTTAGATACATGCTGTATCCGGATATAAATTGTTATTTTACAGCTACACCTTAACTCAATAGCTTGTAATTACAACATCAAGTTCCAAGTAATGTTATGAAATTAATAATAGAATAAGTTAAACGAACGAGTGCTAACTTATAGACGCTTTATGTGTACTTATGCTCAGTTGCTGTCAATAGATTTTTATTACGTATCCCTATAATTAGGTTTGTAGTCTTATATTTTATCGAAAGTAATTAAACGCAAGCGAAGCTTAAAAAAACTGACTTTACTGCTTTATCTCCGGAACGTTGATCAGATTAGATGTACTAAACACGCATTATTGACGATATCTCAAGAACTACTGATCACATCTTGATCAAATTTAAATGGGACCAATTGGAAAGCAAACTCTATCAAACATTTTTTTTTTTAAATCGTTTCAAGTGGAACGAAGTTGAGGTAACACAGAAAAAAAAATTAAATGCAGTCGACTTGAGTACTCGGTAGGAAAGTATAAAACTTTAGACATCTTTTTCTAAGTTCGTGTTTCTATCGTTAACACTTTCAACAGTAAATGTAAACTTTACTGCATTAGCTATAAGAGATAAATTTGTATTAAATCAGTTTTGTTTAACAGTTGCTATAGCAATTATGTAAGCGTTATCAATCATGGTTGACGGAATGCGAGCACTGATAACAGATGCATCTGTTTGCTTGTTTGCTCTACTTAAAGTTCATGTTGCTTAGACCGCTCTTGTAAGTTTGTTATGCATTTAAAATAGTGCTTTAGAATTTTTAACAGACTTCAAAAGAAGGACGTTTTGCCTCCACATTCATTATGCGGACTGCAAAGGAGTGGAATTCCTTGCCTAAGTCTGTGTTTCCTGATAAATACAATATGGGAGTCTTTAAGTCACGAGCGGTGAAGTCGATATTTTTAAGCTTTGCTTGCGTTTAAATTATATATGACGCTATCTCAATCACACTTCACACTATCTATACTAATATTATAAAGAGGTAAAGTTTGTTTGTTTGTTTGTTTGTTTGTTTGTTTGTATGTAAAAGGTAATCTCTGAAACTACTGATCCGATTCTGAAAATTCTTTCACCAATAGATAGCTACACTATCACTGAGTGTCATAGGCTATGTTTTATCGGGATAGAAGTTAGTTATCAGTTCGAAATAATAATATTCGTAAGACAAGTCGGAGAAAAATTTGCTAACTTTCCGCTTTATCGGCGTACGCTGACTAAACGGTAAGACATAGTTGAATACAATGTATGGCAAAAATGTTGGCCTTCATGAGTTTTACAAAAAAGTCCGCGACAGCATATATCTAACATGTATGTATAGCTCAGAAAAAATACTTTTCTTTGTTAAAAATCTGAAAAAAAAGCGGCCTATGTTTAGTTGGCTTTTTGAGACATTCAGTATTAATCCTTATCAAAATAAACTATTTCATCGTCTTACGTAGTTCATGTAGATACATTTTGCTTTTTACTGCATATGATTTGGATAAATAGTCTATGAGAAATCGTGAAATTAGTTTCACGGGAGCCCGCCCGTGAACGGGACGGGTCAGAAATGTACCGCCACGTACTACGAATTCCTGCACATTAAAAAATAGCGGCTTCTATTTCGTTAGCTTTTTTTAAGTATTTAATATTAATCCTTATCAAAAAAACCTATTTCATCGGCTTACGTAGTTCAGGTAGATGTAATTTGCTCTTTACTGCACATAATTTGGACCTATAGTCTAGGAGAAATCGTTAAGTTTATTTGAGGGTGAAAACGGTGGATCACAGAATGGAACAGTTACTGCGTAATCCGGCATACGTCTATGTTTTGAACCGACTAACATAAGAAGGAGGATATAAATTCGACTGTTTTTTTTTGTTTAGTCTTATCATTAAACTTTGAACTGCCCGCTAGCGTAGTTAGGTGGGCGTTTGCCTTTAAAGCACCGGGTTTGATGCCCGGTGGGAACACAGGAGTTTTCCCACGGGAATTTGTGTTTCTGGTTTTGAGTATGTTGTGAATGTTGTGTGAATCTTGGATGTTTACTGCCCCTTGATACAAGTCATTGAACTTAGTGTGGGGTTGTAAATGTGAAAGCGTTTATGGGTATGTTTTTTAATATTTACTACCCGGCCGACGCCGGGCGGGTCGTTCCTGAACTTTGAATTGCTCGCTGGCGTAGATGGGTGCGCGTTCGCCTTCAAAGCAGCGGGTTCGATTACCGGTGGTAATTTACCTAGAAAATTTATCTCCACGAGAAATTTGTGTTCCTGGTTTTGAGTATGTTGTGAATACTTTGTTAATCTTGGATGTTTACGGCCCCCGATACAAGTCATTGAACTTAGGGTGGGGCTGTGAATGTGGAAGTGTGTTTCTTTGCATATTTTTTAACCGGGCGACGCCGGGCGGGTCATCTTTTGAACTATCTACTCGCGTAAATGGGTACGCGTTTGCCTTCAAAGCAGCGGGATCGATTCGCGGTGGTAACAGAGGTTTTCTTCCTACGGGAAATTTGTGTTCCTGGTTTTTAATATGTTGTGAATCTTGGATGTTTACGGCCCCACGTTACAAGTCACTGAACTTAGTGTGGGGCTGTGAATGTGGAAGTGTTTATGTGTAGATTTTTTAACCGGGCGACGCAGAGTGGGGAATCTTTGAACTTTGAACTACCCACTGGCGTAGATGAGTGCGCGTTCGTCTTTAAAGCAGCGGGTTCGAATCTCGGTGGGAACACAATAACAAAACTTTATTCCCCACGGGCAGTTTATATTTCTGGTTCTGGGTATGACATGAATGTTGTGTGTGTGGTGTTAATTGTTTACGGCCCCACGACACAACTTATAGTACTTTTACAGTGAGGCTGTGAGTGAGAAAGCGTTTATATGTAAGCTTTTGTTTACCCGGGCAACGCCGGGCGGGTCAGCTAGTCAAACTATAAATATGTAAGTTTGTATGTAAATGTGTAAGTATGTTTGTTTTTTCTTCACGCTGTAACGGCTAAACGGATTTTGATAAAATTTGGAATATACATATGTTATTTCCTAAGATTACACAAGTTACTTTTGACGACCCAGTTGGCGCAGTGGACAAGTGTCCGCCCTCTGCGCCGTGGGTCCTGGGTTCGATTCCCGGCATGAGCACAAATTCCTTCCCAAGGGATATATGTGCTTCTGGTTCTGGGTGTAATGTATGTGTGATGTGAGTGTTTCCGGCACCCACGATACAAGTCTTTGAACTTAGTGTGGGGCTGTGAGTGTGGATGCGTTTGTTTGTTTTTTTGTTTTAACTTGGTAAACGTACGCGAAGCCGCGGGGCTCTTTTTTTTTAGAGTTTTCACTATTACGGTTTCAGAGTAAAACGGTTATAAAAACAAGCGATTTAGATGTATCGCCACCTTAATAGTAAATTGTTCTCCTGCCGGAATCGAAACCAGTACCCACGGTGACATCGAGGGGCTTTGAGTGTGAAAGCGTTCATGTTAAACTCAAACCACTATAGCAAC
This sequence comes from Lomographa bimaculata, assembly GCA_948107665.1. Classification (NCBI taxonomy): domain Eukaryota; kingdom Metazoa; phylum Arthropoda; class Insecta; order Lepidoptera; family Geometridae; genus Lomographa; species Lomographa bimaculata. The sequence continues at coordinate 4,486,804 of OX403604.1, read as the reverse complement.
TTTGTTATGGCCATATATAATAACTAGCAGTGCCCCGCGGCTTTGCCCGCTCAAGGTAAAAAAATGTGTTTATCCTAGGTATAAGCTATGTACATTCCAAATTTTATTCAAATCCGTTAAGCTTAAAGCGTGAAGAGGGAACAAAGATACTTACACACTTGCACACTTACACACAAACTTTCAGATTTATAATATTAGTAGAATTACTAGCCCTGCCCCGCAGCTTCGCCCGCGTAAATTAATTTAAAAGCAGTTGTTGTAGCATAGTAGAAATATTTCTACTATGGTTTTAGTCTGTGATATTCCGGAACCTAAAATATTTACATTCAAAATTTCACAAAATCGGTTTAATCATTACGGTAACATTCACACACACATACTCAAACTTTAGCATTTATAATATTAGTAGGATTACATATTATTATTGTTTATTTTCATAATCCAACAGCGTTTACAAAATATACATAGGTAATAAAAATATTCTAATAGTATAGCCAAAATAGGATTACATATGTTATAATATGAACAATGTGTCTAATCGTACAATCCCTATTGTATAGAAAAAATAAAAGTTATGAGTGCGATTTTCTATATGTGTATGTGCCATCGTGTGTGTGTGTGTGTGTGTGTGTATACAATGTATCATTCACTTACATATATACATAATATTTTGATATAATAGGTATAGGTATTATATTAAGAAATTTAATGTTAAATTATTCATTAGGTATTTTTTTATTTAAGGAGGAGAAATTTAATTTTTTTATTTGTTTTTTTGAACATTTTTTGACACATGAAAGAAGTCTAAGTCTGAATTATGTTATGTTACAAGTTGTTCTGTGATTATGGTAAAGATACGTTACGAGGCACTAAAGGAATTCAATAAGACTTGTGTTCTATTGTCTTTCCTGACATTGACTTCAAATTCCAGCATTGACTAAAGTTCTAGCCGAGGTTGTTCACCTCAGTTATGCTTCGTCACACAATAGCTAACTATTTAACATACTGTCAACCGGGCAAAGTTCGGAAGAATTTCATTTTGGTATTCTTTAGTTGGCTTCCTGTATCCAAGCTTAGATACACTTTTTTTTTACTATTATAGGTCACGACAGCGTGTTCCGTATTTTTGTTACAATCTAGCCAAGATTAGGCTAATAAGTAACTTAAATTTAACTTATTCTGCTAGATTTAAAATATCCAAGAATGTGTCCATTAACACTTTTCTTATTGTCTCTATTAAGGCGAAGATACTTTGGTTCATGTGTTCTTTTTGAGCAGCACTTATAAACACTACATTACACTAATACACTAACACTAAACAAGTTCAAACGGTTTTGTTCTTTTGAGTCGTCTCACTATATACGTGTGATCGAGAAGCTGGATGGCCTCGATGTTCACATGATGGTGAAGTCTATATTCATGAGCCTTGCGTATTTTTTTTATGATTTTGTTAACGAACTCGATGTTGAGGTCCTGGTGGAGATCGTCATTTCGGATGTACAGCCCCAAAGCTGTATACCATAAGTCCACACGGGCATCAGGACTTGTTGATATTTGATTAGATACAAATACCAAGAAAAATATATACATAAAAGTTCTTTATTTAAACATTTTCTTTTACTAAATTTTGTAGTTTTTTTTTGCCAGATAGGTAAGCATTTGACCGCTAAATCACCTGAAGGGAAGTGATGATGCGGCCGAAGATTTCACGCTTACCTAGCAGATACCTATTCAATCTAGACTTGAAGACTTCCAAATTATACTGTTCGGGGAATAGAAGTGTAGGTCATTCGGTACACTTATTTTGTAAAGTTGTGTGTTATGTGTTATACCCGAGGTTCAACTGAAGCTATTACCTAACTCCCTGAGTATATTTTTACCTTATTAAAGTGTTTCTATCAGCCTCAAAATCTTTACGTCTCTTATCTCCCTCGAAAGTATGGCTATCAAATTACTAGTCCGCAGTAACTCTTCCATGTTTTTTATCTCCCTCTTTTAAATTATCAACACTTTACTCAGCTTTATCAGTTTATACATTGTTACACGAACAGTTCCATTAATTAAAAGTTCAGTAACCCCTTCTTTAATTAGATAAACGAATAGCATTGAAACGTAAACGATACTACTCTTTATAGTTAACGTCTACAAAAAGTGCGTTATTCGTCTTTATTACTTCTGCATTAAAGTACATTTTGTTAGTAGTAGTTACCGTGGATTTTTTTTTTCGTCTTATTGTCTTCCTTCTGTGTTTACTTTAATTGATCTACCTTCTTTATTGATCGATTCAAAAGAAAGGATACACTTTACTATGTATTGGATTAAAAAGATACTGAGACAAAATAACATTAATTATACGAAATTTTATGGAAAATTGTAAGGCATCTGTTCTATATAAACGCAAACGCATTGACACTCATAGCCCCTCACTAAGTGCAAACACTTGTATCATGGGTGCCGGAAACATACACATCACACAGTTCTATCAGTTTTGTCTCTATAAAACGCTTTCACACTCACAGCCCTACACTAAGTTCGATGACTTGTGTCGTGGGTGCCGGAAACATTCTCATCACACACGCAATCACAACCAGAACCAGAAACACACATTTTCATTGGGAAGAAAACATGTGTTCCCGCCGGGAACCGAATCCGATACCCTTGCTTAAAAGGCGTTTATTGAGTTCTGGTTTTAAATAATAGCAAATTAAATCTTTTTTTATATTATTCTACTTTTCGTTTGTCTCAAGGTATGTTGTTTTGACAATAATTTTGTGTCTATAGTTACCGAGCGAGAGCGAAGCGTCTCCGTTTCAGCTTCGACTAAATTGTTTTCGTATGTCCGGCGGATTTCCAGTTGTTCTTTTTTTTAAACTTTGATAGGCAAACATTTGACCACTAACTCATCTGATGTTAAGAGACGATGCGGTCGACGATGGAGCACGCTTGCCTAGAAAATACCTATTAACTCTCAACTTGAAGACTCCAAGATTGTACTTATCTGGGAACACAGACTCAGACTGGCAAGGAGTTCCACTCCTTTGCAGTGTGCATGATGTAAGTGGAAGCAAAACGCTTCGTGTGCATTTGGGGAATATCCACCATGTGTCGGTGTCGCAATGCAGTCTGTCTGGTGGTTCTATGATGGAATGGGGATGGAGGAATTAGATCGTGTAATTCCATAGCACACTCCCCGAAATGTATCCGATAAATTAAATCGTGTAATTCCATAGCACACTCTCCGAAATGTATCCGATAAATAAGATCGTGTAATTACATAGCACACTCTTCGAAATGTATCCGATAAATTAGATCGTGTAATTCCATAGCACACTCTCCGAAATGTATCCGATAAATTCTCCTCTACTGATCGCATTTCTCAATCGATTCACGTGAATTTTTCTAAGCAGGTTTGATAATTATGTGAAACTATGTTTTGAATCAGATGTTGGAAATTAAAAAAAAAAAACGTAACAAAAACCTAATTTACCCATTTCAAAATACACGCGAGGTTTTCAACTTACAAATCTATTAGTTGTAGTAGTCACTAGAATATAGAAGTTATGGCATCGAATAAATTATTTTAATTTGAATATTAAAAAAACATGATATATGTGTAATCAGGATCTCGAAAACGTTTCCAACGATTTTCATGACATTTTATATGCAGGGGGTTTCGGGGGCGATAAATCGATCTACCTAGGTTTCAATTTTAGAATACGTCGTTTTATCCGTGTTTTCAGTCGAGCAAAGCTCGGTCATCCAGGTTATTCTCGGTTATTTATTTAACTTCTTAAAAAAGTTGATGGTATCATAATGATAATGTCATATATTTGTTTAGTTCGTTTACAATCTAGTCGTCATAAGATATTCGACGAAATAAGAAGTCTAGTACAATTTTATATTTATGTATGATAATATTATATATTTATATTTTGGTATATTTGTAGTATGTTATGCTATGTATACCTATATGTAGGCATATTTTAAAACATAAATAATAGTTAATATTCCTCGTACTACACTACCACGAATTTTCATGCACCTTCTCAAATGACTGGCAGAAAATCTATATATATAAAAATCAATGACACTTTTCGTTGTTATTTTATAACTCAAGAACGGGCTCACCTATCCAAACCAAATGTTTAGGCTTTGTTCGGACTATTTAGTAGATGGTTTATGTGAAGTTTGCACGAAAACGGTCGAGCGGTTCTTCATTTATAACACCCGGGCGAAGCCGGAGCGGATCGCTAGTTCTATATAAGCATTAGATGGTTTATGTGAAGTTTGCCTAAAATCGGTCGAGCGGTTCTTCATTTATCACACCCGGGCGAAGCCGGGGCGGATCGCTAGTTCTATATAAGCATTAAGTCCTCCGTGTATATATTAGGCTATATTGTGCAAAAGAATAAATAAAAAAATAAACTTCCATTTTAAGGCCAGTCCGTTTCATTATTATTTAAATACTTATTATGTTATGACGTTGCTCAGAATGTTATACCCTTTTTTGCTTCCTAAATTGTAATATCCAATCAAACCCTTTACAAAATGGACGTTGATGTTTTGATTGAGTTAAATATAGCATTTAAATTTACCCAATGGACTTGGATCCAAAAAGATCCGCATTGCAGCAAAAACCAAACTTTTTGCTTGTAACATGGACATTCCTCATGGTAGATCAGCTATTAATAGTCATTATTATAGAGGTTTTCATTAGTTTTTATGAGTAACACATTAGAATCAATCAGTTATATATGACCTTATATTTCATAGGGGCTCAAAAAAATTGTGTATCAACTTAAAAAATGTTTATCTTGTTTTTGTGAACAATGTTAATGTATATTTTTTGAAGTCGTTCGGGTTTTTGTTATTGCCAATTATTACCGTACCTATCATTAACTATCAATCATAACGGTGATCATTACTGTTCTGTTCTTTAATCACAATTGAGTACGTCATTTAGATTAGCCGCAGCTGGAAGCATTTTATTGTTAAAGTTTGGTCGAGACTTTTGTAAAGATTTGAGAGCTTTGTTTTTCGTTTTTTTATTCACATTTACATAATTGTACTGCTGGGTGCGCGTTCGCCTTATAAGCAGCGGGTATCAGATTCGATTCCCGGTGAGAACATACATTTTCTCCCCAAAAAAAAAGGTGTTTCTGGTTCTGGGTGTGATGTGAATGTTTCGGGCACCCACGACTTAGCGTGAAGTGTTCTAGGTGAGCTACATCTTTGACCGCATCTTCACTTCATTTCCATTTGTTGAGATAGTAGCCACAACGAATACTAATAAAAATAAATAAAACAAAAAAACGATCATTTCAACCTCCGCCATTTTGAATCAAGCGAAGTCAAAACTCAACAATCATAATTATTAAATACTCCAAAATCGGCAAGCTTATTGAGAAATCGTGATCTTGTACTTGCCCTTTGAATATCCCTTAAGCCCTTTACAGAAAATGTATTCAACCTTGGTCAAAGGAGCTGCCATAACCGTACCCATGTTTATGGACAACGATTGTTTACCTAACCCTTAGATTGAAGGAGATGACTCAGAGATATCGGTATTGTCAATTTAATGGGTGTACTGGGTCGTGAGATCGTTTACGTTTTGATATGTCTTCTCATAACTTGATACATATCTGATATTATTAACTCGATTATGGCTTTGAGATAGGTTAATAAAATGAAAGTAAATAGAGCGCTTTCACACTCACAGCCCTATACTAAGTTCAATGACAAGTAAAGTCTCATTCTATTTTCAAAACAGTGGTATACACAAATTACTTAACTATTTGAATATGGAATATATCTTATATTTTTGTAGTATATGTATTTAATTTGTACTTTTTATTTATTTTAATGATTTTAAGTAGTTTATTGACATATTATATTTATGTATATTTATACAGTACACCTCCACCGACTTCAGTTGCTACTACAATCTCTGTCCATCCAAAGGTAGAAATCGCTGAAAGCGATAAGACCACCCATTATACTACCTTATAATATTAATTTCTTAGTTATAAGTTTGTATCTTTTTTTTTGGGGACAATAAAGAATTTTGTATTGTATTGTAATGAATGCTTGTTGGCTTAGTTAAGTCGGCGTCCGTCTCTAAGCAGGTATCGGGTTCGATTCCCGGCAGGAACGCATGTTTTCTCCCCAAGTAAAAAGTGTGTTTCTGGTTCTGGTTGTAATTGCGTGTGTGATGTTAATGTTTCCGGCACCCACGACACAAGTCATCGAACTTAATGTGGAGCTGTGAGTGTAAAAGCGTTTAAAAAAATTACTTACATCATGGGTGTCGGAAACATTCACATGACACACAAAATCAAACACATAACTAGAAACACACATTTATTTATATACACATATGCCACGCGATATATCCGCCAATTATGAATCGAATTTAATGTTTGTTTTTGTCTGGTAAATTTTATAGATTCGATCAAGCTAAAACCAAAATATAAGCGATGAAGTCGGCTTTTTAAGCTTTGCTTGGGTTAAATTATGCTGCCAGCATTTTGTGGCTATAAAATCAAAATTATCTATAACTTAATTTATCACATATTTTTGCTTATCAGCTTCACATTTAGCAATAACGACATTATTTAGTAGCCATTATCTCTGAACATTATTTTTATCTCCATCTTTAATTGACTAAGTCATTATAACACAGAGCACCGGGTAATTTAGCTCGTTAATTGTGTGTACTATTGTTAAAGTCGACCTTCAGCCATGTCTGGTTTCTGTGCAAAGAGTATAAGGCGAATTTAAAAATAGCGTGGGTTCAGAATACTAATGCCGTACCTGACAACTGAGCTATACAATACAATACAATACAAAATTCTTTATTGTACACCTAAAAACAAAAAGATACAAACTTAAAACTACGAAATTAATATTATAAGGCAGTACAATGGGCGGTCTTATCGCTTTCAGTGATTTCTACCAGACAACCTTTGGATGGACAGTAATTGTAGTAGCGACTGAGGTATACTACTACAATACCTTGATAATGTGCGTGTTAGCGCTACATAGCACGCGGTCCTTTTTGTTGTCCTAACTACGGGCTAAATGCCTATATTTCCTAAAACTATATACAGCAAAGGCCTTAGTTACCTACAAGACATCGAGCTTATAGGTAACTGAAGTGATCAAGCCCACTACCAGTAGCCATCCGACGACGCTCTGAATTACAATGATGAAAGGTTGAGCCAAATAAGTATACCAGCATTTTGACCACGCGTTCAACCAAGCGCTCTGATAAATTATAATAATAATCGATCTATATAACTAAATAAACTAATTAGAATAAAAATATACTATAAAGATACTCATACATAAAAACATTTATCCTACTAATATTATAAATGCGAAAGTTTGTAAGTGTGTGAATGTTTGTTACCAAGTATCTCCGTAACTACTTAACTGATTTGTATGAAATTTGGTAGCTTGTATTACATGAAATATTGTAGTTAGATATAGTAACTAACATTATATCATTTATTCTATTTATATATTTGCGTTTGGTCGAAGCAACTCGTGACCAAAATGCTGGCAAATATTTTGGACAGAGATTGAGTATTGCCATTGAACGTTCTTTGCCGTACTGGTAGCGGTCTATTAGATTCAGTTATGTACATATTTTTAATTTCGTTTTTAGTTTAATGTAATATACTTTAGAATTTCTTTCAAAAAATATAATAATTATAAATGTATTTATGTCATTGTACTGTTTTGATTAAAACCGACTTCACCGCTTTATCTTCGGAACCTTGATCAGATTTAATGTATTATAAACACGCATTATTGACTTTAACTCAATAACTACTTATCAGATTTATATCGAATTTAAATGGGACCAATGGGAAAGTAACAGCTTTCAAACAAAAAAAAAACTCAAAATCGGTTCACGTGGAAAGAAGTTATGAGGTAAAACACATGATCTGATCAGTAGTTCTTGAAATGTCGTCAATAATGCGTGTTTAGTACATCTAATCTGATCAAAGTTCCGAAGATAAAGCGGTGAAGTCGGTTTTTTCATTGTATGTTACGCGATATCTCCGCCAATTGTAAATCAATTTTGATGTTTTTTTTCGGTTTGGTAGAATATACTTCAATGGTGTTCCCATATAAATTTTATCGAAATCGATTTAGCCAAATCCTAAAGATAAGTTGGTGTCGTTTTTTTTAAGCTTTGCTTGCGTTTAATACTATACTTACTATACTATACTTTTTTTTTTTTTTTAATAATTTAAGCTTTGCTTGCGTTTAATTATTTTTGAAGTCTGTAGAAAAAACGTTGAATTATTCGATTTGTTTGCTAACGAGCAATACGAAATTCAAATCGTGCAAATGCCTTTGTTTTAAGGCTCAAAGAAATAATTGAGTATTTGAGTCAGATAATCTTGTTAAACTCGACGCTGTGATAATTTATACGAATGTCATTAACTATTGTATATAATCTGCAATTCCATATTAAATTTGAATTTATATTCAATTAGGTTTGTTTATTTTCTACCGACTTCACAAAAAAGGAGGAGGTACTCAATTCAACAGTTTTTTATTTATTTTCCATTAGTCCCATTTAAATTTGGTCAAAATAGAATAGAAAGTAATCATACTAATATTATAAATCCGAAAGTTTGTGTGTAAGTAAGTTTGTTCCCTCTTTAAGCTTTTACGACTGAACGGATTTGGATGAAATTTGGAATGTACATAGCTTATACCTAGGATTAACACATGGGCTACTTTTTGCCTTGATAATAGAGGGTGAAGCCACGGGAAACGGCTAGTATAAAAACAAAGTAAGTTCACTATTTTCGGTCGGTTTATTTAAATTTTTAGTATATTGACGTTTATAATTTTCCGTTCGTGATAAAAATTTGGTGAGATGTTCTGCATACACCAGTGTAGGTGCCTGTTCAAAAAAAAAACATGTGGGCTGTATTTGGGGACTGCCGATAGAAGTGAAAACTATATATAATATATATATATACACAATATACATATAGCTCACGGAAAGCGTTCGGTGACGATGACGCAAGTTCCATGATTTTTGTTCACCCAAAAAGTGCTCAACGCGCCTTAAGAAGTTCTTTCTCACTTCAATATTGTAGAAAAATGTTACAATTTATGGCGCATATAGTATTTTATAAACAGTTTGTTGAAACACTGAGAAATACTCCAACTGACTTTGTCAAAGGTCGCCCAGCATTCTCCAGAACTGGTTAATCCACGTTTATGAATTTATTAACTGTGAATAATTGTAATTATCCAATAGCAGCTACATAGTAGCAATTATTATCGCTACGTTTAAATACATCGGTAGTGGAGTAAATTGAAAATTGTGGGACAAAAGAAACATACCTTATAAAACAAAAGAAAACACTAACAGAACACCGTGCGTCTTTTGTTTCTCACAGTTTCAATTATTTGTTTTTGTAGATGATGTTTTATTTTTGTTTGCTGGTTTTTATTTAGTTCAATTTATATTCTATCTGTTAACTGTAGTGTTAATAATCTCATCGTTATCCAAGTAAAGTATAAGAATAAGAATTCAATTTACTGTATAACTTTGTAGATATAAGGAGATCTTATAATGTTTCCATTGTTCCAACAGTGTATTCGTTTCAAACACACAATATTTATGTTTTGCTAAAAATAAATATTAATAACAAGTTAATATTACTTAATATACACAATCATTAATGGCTATATGTACAGTAGTCACATCTTATATATATAGATATAGGTATATAGGTAATTCAATTATTTTGTATCCGCATGTGTGCATTTAGCCACTCAATATTTCGATGACTTTAAGTAATCAACATTTTTCAAGTTAGATATAATAAATATTTCACAAAACAAAACCTAGTCACCAGTCACAGTCAAAATCAAGTTAAAGAGTCATGGTCCAATCACAGTCAATTGATGCCCTAATAGTGTGGTAGAAACTCTACTAGACTATCTAGAATAATGTAGTAGTGGACTAGAATATATATTCTATTGCAGTTTTGGAGCAAAAATAAACTGCCCATTGGCTCAGTTAGATGAGCGTTCGCCAATTTGTGTTTCTGGTTCTGGTTGTGATTGTGTGTGAAGTGAATATTTCCGGCACCCACGACACAAGTCATCGAACTTAGTGTGGGGCTGTGTGAAAGCGTTTGTTTATCCTACTTCCAACTAATGTTATACATGCGAAAGTGGGTGTTCGTGAATGTTTGCAACCACGTATCTCCAGAACGAATAAACCAGTTTTGGTGGTATTCAGAATGTAGATAGTTTAGGTTCCGGAATGAAATATAGGATACTTTTTAACTTAATTAACGCAGGCACAACTAAAATGAAAGAACACTTTTTACGACTAAACTCATGCACCTTTACAAATTAACAATTGTAATTATGTATACAAATATCCAACATTAACACTAGAAAAAACACAAGTTTTGGAAAATAATAAAAAATCGACAACGTCATTATTTCACTTTCGCGGCAAAACCTCTCCCAACATTTTTGTGCTATTTTACCGACTTCCCAAAAAAGGAGGAGGGAGTTTGAAAGATGTTGCTTTCTAATAGGTCCCATTAAAATTTTATCATGATCTGATCAGTTGTTCTTGAAATATCGTCCATAATGCCTATTTACGACTAATAATGCGTACTTTGATGATGTTCTCGTTTACCCGACTTCAAAAGTTACCTCATAACTCCTTCCGTTGTGAGCCGATTTTGATGATTCTTTTTTTCTTTGAAAGCTGGTGCTCTAGTTTTTGAGTTATAGTCAATAATGCGTGTTTATACATTATAAATCTGATCAAGGTTCCGATGATAAAGCGGTGAAGTCGGTTTTTTTAAGCTTTGCTTGCGTTTAATTATTATCTGGTACAATACTGTCAATAGGGTTGTCACAATCAAATGCTATAACCAAATAAACCAAGAGAATAGACGGCCGTCGACTTTCTCACACAAGATGTTAAACAAAGGTAAAATGAAAATAATTTTCACACGTTCAAATAATGTCACTGCGGCTTCTTTTCTCTCACACTATGTTTGGACACTTAAGGTTGGGACTGGTTTGACAAACATTGGCGAGTGAGATTTTCTTCGTTGTCATCACTGTTACTGAAAAATGAAATAGATTTTATTCACGTAAGTACTATGTCCTAGTTTTTAGTACTATTTATAAAACAATTATTATTTATCGGAGTGTGTTTCCTGATAAGTACAATGTGGGAGTCTTCAAGTCGCGAGTGAATAGGTCTCTTCTAGGCAAGCTTGCTCCATCGTCGCTAACCATCAAGTGAGATGGTGTGTGAATTAAAAAAATAAAAAATAAATCGCTACTATATTTTTAAGAATAATAAAAACTTTTTGTATCTGTATATGTATTTGGTATTAATTGTAAACTTAGAGCTAATTACAAAATATAGGTAGGTACACTAATAAAAATAAGAACCATTTAAAAAAAATCCACTTTTAAAAATAATTCTTGGAATAAATAAAGGCTTTACGCAATGTATTAACATTATACATGGAAAAATAATAATAATTATAGAGCCAAAAAATTTAAACTAAAAACGTAGATTTAAACTTACGTTGCTTATGTTATAGAAAATTAATACAACATTAAATAAAAAAAAAATGACATTGTAGAATGCGCTAGCAGTCTTTTAATTAACCGTTAGAAGTGTTGTACAGGTCAACATGGTATTCCGCAAAAAAAACACTTTGAAAGTCCTATATTCTCTAATTAGGTAAGATTTCTGTCTGTAATTGGTATTAGCTCCCGGAACATAGATGTCGCTATAAGTCAAGATAGAACTGAACGATAAAGCGCTTGACTTATTATATAGTTATGTGCTTGTCCCGTAGGAACCTACTAACAGCAAAATAATTTACACTCACAGCTCCACATCATTAAGTTTAAATTTCAATACATGTTCCACTCGTGCTGGATATTTACATCACACAAACAATCACATCTAGACCAAGAAGCCTACTCTAACATTTTTAAAAATTGAACTTGATATTATTACCTATTGTAATAAATTGATGAAATAAATGTTTAAATTGCACAAAAACAGATATTTTTTAAATACTTAATGTCCTTATAATATAACTAATACCATTTACTAATATAATTTATTAATATAACTAATTAATACTAATAACATTTAGTTTTAACTATTTTCGCAGTACGGATAATAAACATAGAAGCGAAACGCTTCAAACAAACTGAAGGCATATCAACCATAAATTGCGTTTGACAGTTTTATGAATGATGATGTATTTTCTACCGACTTCACAAAAAAGGAAGTCGACTGTATTTGTTTTATGTGTGCTAACTCTAATGAGGTAATAACTAATAAGTTATCTTCGTTCCACGTGAACCGATTTTGAAATTTATTTTTGTTTGAAAGATGTTGCTTCTAATTGGTTCCATTTTAATTTGATCAAGATCTGATCAGTAGTTCTTGAAATATCGTCAAAAATGCGTGTTTAGTACACATCTAATCTGATCAAAGTTCCAAAGAAAAAACGCTGTGAAGTCGCCTTTTTAAGTTTTGGTTGCGTTTAATTATTTGGCAACGTATTTTAGTTATAAATGAAACATATCAAAATAAATATGCAAATTCCCTTTTGATCACAATGTTTGATCCAACTTGGCCAAGGTACAAAGTAATGTTTGGTCAATGAAAGTGCGGTCACAGCCGCACATAATTTGATTATGTTCACAGCTAGAAAGTGTGAATTGCGCGCTTTGTAGTCGCATTAGGTACCTTTGTCTAGTGACGTAACTTATTGTTCTTGTGTATGTTTAAAATTAGCCGCGCCTCTGGTATTAGGTACATTAAAGAAGCGGTTTGTAAAGGCCTCTTCGAAAAACGAATGTATCTATATAAGACCTACTACTATATATTACATTTTAGTATACATTAATTAATTCCACCATGCCCATTTTACCATCTAACAACCAGACTAACTGTCAAACGTCATCATTTATGGTTGACATACCTCCAGTTCGCTCGAAGCGTTTTGCTTCTACGTTCATCATTCGTACAGCGAAGGAGTGGGATTAATTGCCTGCGTCATTGTTCCCCAAGGGGTATAATCTGGGAGTCTTCAAGTCAAGAGTGAATAGGTATCTGACGACCCCGTTGGCGCAGTGGACAGGTGTCTGCCCTCAGCGCCGTGGGTCCTGGGTTCGATTCCCGGCAGGAGCACAAATTCCTACCCAAGGGATATTTGTGCTTCTGGTTCTGGGTGTAATGTGTGTGTGTGATGTGAATGTTTCCGGCACCCACGATACAAGTCTTTGAACTTAGTGTGGGGCTGTGAGCGTGAATGTGTTTGTTTGTTGTTTGTTTGTTTGTTTATCTTCTAGGCAAGCATGTCACATCTTCGGCCGCATCGTCACTTTCCATCAGGTGAGTTAGTGGTCAAATGCTTGCATATTTAGCATTAAAAAATATATAAAGTCTGACTAACCTAGAGGCTAGGTCTTGACCACTATCTTACTTGATCAGTGATTAATTGACTGCAATAAGCACGCTAGGCGTAATTGAAACATTTTCTTGAGTAGGGCTTTCGGACACCTTTTGATGTTTTTGCTGCGAATAAATTTCAATTTGTTAGGTTATTTTACCAATAAAAGAATCACCCACTTAGTAATTAATACATGTCATGTATTTTTATTACTGGCATTATGAATGTGGTTATGATAGTAACGGTGTGATTGTGTATGTTTTTTTCGTTGATTTATGTACTATATTTACACTAACTGGTAGTGAACTTGAGCACTTCAGTTACCTAAGCGTATAGTGCGGTTATTGCTGTAATTATAAATCACATTAGGGTAATAAACGCACTAGGTGCATTATGTCTGGTGTGGCATACATTTGTAAAATTTGCACATTCAAAAAATATATATTTTGGATAGGTCTGTCGAGCTTGGTAAAAAGTATTAAGCGAATATAAACATAAAAGAGGTGATCATTAGGTTTATTATCTGGCAATAAAGTACTAGGCTACCATGAACGTGAAAGAGATAACACAACTAACAACGCATGCCATGCCTAGAACTTTGTCACAGGGTCGCAAGTCTATCGGTCTATTATAGGATACATTTCGGAGAGTGTGCCACGGAATTGCATGATCTAATTCCCCAACCCCCTTTTACCATCAGACGACCTGACAATCAGCCACGCGACATCGGTTTATGGTTGATATTCCGGATGCGTACGAAGCGTTTTGCTTCCACATTTATTATACGTACTGCTAAGGAATGAAATTTTTTGCCCGAGTCTGTGTTACCCGATAAGTACAATTTAGGAGTCTTTAAATCTCGAGTGAACAGGTATCTTCTAACTAGGCAATCATCCTCCATATTCAACGACATCGTCACTTTCCATCAGGTGAGATAGTGGTCAAATGCTTGCCTATCGAGAATAAAAAAAAGGGTACAGCTATACTTAATACTCTGAGTAAAAATATCATACATTTCAATTCTTATCTCCATGATTCACTCACCTCTATTTTCTACACAATAAACTAGATATTGAAAGACTTGTGTGTAATCGGCTGGGTTTTTAGACGCAAAAATATTGTGGGACTAAAATAAACCGCTCGAGTTCAATTTGGACCACCCAAGTGTTATAAAGGACCGTGGACGTATTAAGGGAGGGCCGAGTGTTAATGAATGCCTGAGGTTACGAATAGGGCTATACATTGTAATTATCACAGGTAATGGTATAATTTGGAAGCTTTGCTGGCTGCTCTATTATTGTATAGTGCTATTTATAGAAAACAATGTCTGAGCCACGGCTTTACCTGCGTTGATCATGGTACATAGAAGTCTGTGTAGATGTGCATATGTGCTCCTAGGTATACCTACCTAAGTGTAGGTAGGTATTCTTATAGTGATATATAGGGAAATTTGGTGTACGTATAGTGATAAGTATACTAAATTTCCCAAATCCCTACAGGAAGTATAAAGATTTATTGTTTTAAATATTACATATAAAAACACACAATTCTTATGGATTTTTAATATTATTATATTTAATAACAATGACATCTTTATTTCAGGTAACTCAGAAAACAAAAAATATTCTATGACGCAAATTTTCTAAATACCTTAAAGATTTACATACATATATTTTTGTAAATAAATAAAGCTCAGCAGTTATATACTTTTGAAGATGTCTCGTTTTTTTATCAATGCACGCAGTAGACGACCTTTGAGGCCACAATCACAGATTTAAGAATATATTATTGTGTTTAGCTGGAGTGTAGGACTTAAAATTAGTAGGCATTTTGTGTTCCAGTCGTTCCAAACTCAGACTGATATCCTCCCATTGTCATTGTCTCTCTTGAACGTAATATAGGACTTGTTCGCCCTCGTGTCCTTTTCTAAGCGCGAAGAGTGAAAATATAATACTTGACATGATTAAAATAAATATAGTAGAATTGGCACCAAACTAACTTTGGGTTGGTATGTATTTAACAAAAATGTCAACAAATTTATAAAAAAAAATACTTTTTACTTGTCTGTAATAATTCAGATTACTTATTGTCTTGAAATCTGTATGAGTTCTCAACGCATTGTAATTAGTGTGACTACTAAAACAAACTTATTCTGTTATCTAATACAATAATCGTATTCCTGATTATTTGTTTGCCTCGCTATACTCAATCCTGAGTACGTCCACATAATGATACCTAGTAGATTTATTCGGTCGATGTAATATAAATTCGTAACAAGCTTTTATTCGAATATTGGTAGATAGGTAATCAATTGGCAAAATATACTTTATTTGAGATTGTTATGTATAGGCTCTTTGTTAGCCAAATCTTTTTTATTTCTTGTATCACAATATAGAGAGCTTTGCGTTAAAATCTTTCGCATATAAGGTAAAAATAGCATATAAGGTAAGTGGTAAAGTAAAGTAAGGTGATGAGTTCGAGGATGTCAAGCGCGCTAGACCTAAAATGACTGGTACTTAAGAATACCTCCAGCTCCCTCGAAGCATTTGCTTTTACGTTTGTCATCCGTATACTGCGAAGAAGTGGAACTTGTCTTTGTTCCCCCGACGACGGTATAATCTGGGCGTCCTCAAGTCAAGAGTGAATAGGCATCTAGACAAGCATGCTACATCTTCAGCCGCATGATCGCTTTCCATCAGGTCAGGTTCTGCTTAAAGGCTTGCCTATCAGTAACAAAAAAAACATTTGTTTTGATAAAACAAATAAATGTGTCAAATGTCTTTCCAAACAGGAAGTAAAATTGGTCTCGGGTATTTGTTGGTTTTCACAAACATTTTGAAATAAGACAGTGTATAAACATTTGTACGATTTACTGACGCGTACAAAAATTCCAAATATAAATCATTTAATCCCTCAACAAAACCACACACCGTTAAAAAAACAACCAAAACAACAACAACTCGACACCGACCTCGCTAAAGAATTAACATCCCAACAATGAAAGTCCACAGATTATGCAGATCAGAAGCGGTTGATGAATTAGTGTCAATCTACATAACAACTACCATCTGCCCGTGACTTTAGCTTTGAACTTAATACACGAGCGGAAGCGGGCGCGGAGTAGGCACGCGTGTGCAACAGAATTACACAATCTAATTCCACCATCCCCATTCTTTTAAAGGTCATTAAGACAGACTCCTAAACGACTCCGCTGTATAGAAGACATTCAGCAAAAGCGAAAGAAGCGCTTTGCTTCCACATTCATTATGCGAACCGCAAAAGATTGGAACTCCTTACCCGAGTCTGTGTTTCCTAATAAATGCAATATGGGAGTCTTTAAGTCGCGAGTGAATAGGCACCTTCCAGGCAAACGTACTCCATTGTTGACCGCATCGTCGCTTACCATCAGGTGAGATAGTAGTCAAACGTTTGCCTATCTTGCATTAAAATAA
Source organism: Lomographa bimaculata (assembly GCA_948107665.1). NCBI lineage: Eukaryota > Metazoa > Arthropoda > Insecta > Lepidoptera > Geometridae > Lomographa > Lomographa bimaculata. Next base: position 4,469,856 of record OX403604.1, on the reverse strand, counting down.
AGAATGAAGAAAAGAAGATAAAAAGAGAACTGTCAATTAATTTCATTTGACAGACGTTGATACATCTTACATACAGAACCTTTGGTGGAAAAGCTTTGCCAGAGCTTAGTTTTTTTATGCTAAATAGGTATTCGACTACTAACCCACCTGATGGAAATTAAAGATGCGGCTAAAGATGTAATATGCTGGCCTAGAGCATACGTATTCATTCTAGACTTGTAGACACCCAGATTGTTCCACTCCTTCGCTATACGAATGATAAACGTAGAAGCGAAATGCTTCAAGCGAACTGGAGATATGTCAACTATAACCTGATGATTAATAACCTCATCTTTGAAGTCGCGATGGGATGGGTTTTTTATTACAAATTTGGCTTAGGTCATATTCATCTGTAGACCTGCGCTCAATGAATAATTGACAATGATGCATCATTATGTCCTTATATCCTATATCGAAGATTCTCTGGGCTTTTCTTAAATAACACGAGGTCATCAGCAAACCTCAGATCAGACAGACACTGCTTATATTTACACCTCACATGCAAGCGTTTTCACGACTTCTAATATAGCATTAAAAAGCTTGGGAGAAATGGTGTCTCCCTGTTTAAGTCCTCTTTTGATGCATGACATATGGGTTTAGTTAGGTCGTGCAATTTGTGCTGCATTGGAGCCGAGCTGTAAAACTTCCAGAGTACATCTAGCGACAAACAATCGAGCAGCGATGTAAAGACAAATACGGCCCAGTGTTCGATATTTTCAAATGCCTTTTCATAGTCGACGAAGGCTATATCTTCGTCTTCGGCTAAGCCTTCGTCAACTTCGAAAGGGCATATAGGTAGTTTAGACTGTTTTAGTTATGTTAAACTGAAAAACGCTCCGGAAGCCAATTTTTTCTATCGACTGCCATTCGACTAACTGGCGGGTAAGTCTGTTACAAAGTACCTTGGCAAAGAGCTTGTAAATTTGATAAAGAACAAAACTGAAAAATTGATCGTTTTGCTTATTTTCTCTCAAAAAAATGTTACAATTATATTCCTAAACTAGCCGTGCCCCGCGGCTTCGCCCGCTATTATCAAGCTAAAAAGTAGCCTATGTGTTAATCCTAGGTATAATCTATGTACGTTCCAAATTTCATCCAAATCCGTTTAGCCGTTAAGGCGTGAAGAGGGAACAAACATACTTACACACTTACACACAAACTTTCGGATTTATAATATTAGTAGGATAGGTACCGACATTGTTCAGTTACACTATTAACTTTTATATACATCTATAAAATATAATGATTTATAATAGGTCCTGTCGAAATTTGACGTCCCAACTTTGTTCTGCAAACGGTATAACCAATTTTGATCCTTGATGTCAAGTACATAAGATTATCGTCTTTGGTTCTTCAATAGATTATAAATTTGTATTTGAACTGTAATGAACCCAATCACGACTCATTCAATTGTTTGTAGATATCTAGATTTAAATACACTTCGCGAAATAAGTATTTAAATCCATATCTATAAAGTTCAAAGTCTGTTCACACCGTGCACCGTAGCAAACAGGAGTCTTTGATGAGACCGTGCAAATCCTTTTAGCCGTACAAAAAGTCTTTTGTCTCTTTTTTTGGCTAACGAGGTGGTAATAATGGAGTGAAACAAAAAATATAGCTTTGAGTATGAAAATAACAAGCTTATCTGTTCCTTGATAATAAGCTCTTGCCTAATATAGCTTGATTCATTATTACTTGCTAGTTAGTTCCTGTTTTGAATTTCCCGTACATACAGTACATATATACATACAATAGAATATTGCCGAACTGCTAGTTGAGTTCGATTCCCGGCGGGAGCAAAAGTTTTCTCCCCAAGGGATTTTCGTGTTTCTGATTGTGTGTGTAATGTGAATGTTTCCGGCACCCACGACACAAATCATTGAACTTAGTTTGGGGCAGTGAATATAAAAGCGTTTATTATTATAATCATTTATTATCATAATATTTTTAAGATAAAAGTTAGCAAAATCCGAGTCGAACTACATAGTATTTTTTTTTACTTAGCACAAAAAAATCATGTTTATACATTGCCGGACCGATTTTGACCTAGTTTTTTTTGTTTGAAAGTGACTTGATCAAAAGTGGACCTAGTTATTTTTGGTGAAAATCGGTGCAGTAGTTTGTCAGTTAGATCGTTAAAAATTAAGTTCACATCTCTCTTTTTTCTATATAACCTACCTGTTTGTATCTGGACTTTGCCAGCGAACAAAGTTGCAGGAAAACCGAAACAAAATATTATAATTGCAGAGCAGTTTTGTGACTTTTATTCATATGATTTCAAATCCAAGGTTCTTTCCTTAGTATTTTCTTAGAATAATGTGGTTATCGATTATATTGAGTCATGACAGTTTTAGAACTGGTTGATTTTGTACTCAGTTACGTTGAGCCTAGACTTATAATAGGTATGTTTATGTAATAGGTATATATAAGACTGCCTTTTCTCACAAAAACGGGAATAAAACAATATACTTGTTTTTCTTACCTTTCACGGACTGCAATTATACTTGACAGCTCAACTGTCTGCGCCGCAGTGCTCTTGACAGTAGGTAAGTAAGGACGGACGGACAAAGTGCTGAACCGCCCAAGTCAACATAGAGGCCTTGCTTTGTTCGGTCAAATACCTTGTAGGCCAACAAGCTTATTTGTAGAAATTCCCGTATTGTTTTTTTAATATTTCATAATGTGACTTACATTATTAATTATATAAAAAAACAATTAATACAGCACACGTGACTCGAGCGTTTGGACAGAGAATTAGTATTTTATTTAAAAAAAAATACGTATTTTTTTTTGTTATTAGTGTTACAACTAGTTTTTTTTTCAACTTAGCTACAGCAAATTTATGAAGAAAAAATATGTTTAACAAGGAACGGATAATTACATCGCTTAGCAGTGCTTGGATAGCTCTGAGGTAATGTTAGTAATTAGGGCATGCATGACACCACTTAAGTGCAAATATGATCGCATTAAAGCGATACTCTTACTTTTTAAATTTAAGAGTTTAGTGTAGCCTACCATGGTTAATACTATCGTGTGTCTTAAAGAAAAAATAACAAACATTGTCAGAAAATAACATCTCAATAAATAACAGACACAAAAATAAGAAGGCATTCTCTACGTGAAGGAAAAGAAAACCAAATATTTTTCCTTTCTATAAATATTATATTATGCTTCGCATTGTACCTTGTACAAATTATATCGTGGGTTTCATAGAAAAACATTTTATTAGTATTCTATATATTTGTTCTAAAAGATATCTATATATTTTATACGTAGAATCCTACTAATATTATAAATCCGAAAGTTTGTGTGTAAGTATGTTTGTTCCCTCTTCACGCTTTAACGGCTAAACGGATTTGGATGAAATTTGGAATGTACATAGCTTATACCTAGGATTAACACATATGCTACTTTTAAACTTGATAATAGCGGGCGAAGCCGCGGGGCATGGCTAGTAACTTTTTTTTTTTTTAATTTGTGACAGGCTAGTGTTTGACCATTATCTCACCTGATGGTAAGTGACGATGTGATCGAAGCTGGTAAACACACTAGACCTGGAATACGCAGGCTCTCAATTACAATCGCACTTGAAGGAAAGTGACGATGCGGCCGAAAATGTAGCATATGCTTGCCTAGAAGATACCTAGTTATTCTTGACTTGAAGACTCCTAGATTATACCGTTCGGAAAACAATAACGAGGGCAATGAGTTCCTCAATCATAACAATTAAAAAACGTGGAAACAAATCTGTTTATTTCAGGGTCTGTAAGGCTAGCGTTTGACCATTATTATTAATTGATGATAAGTGGTGATGTAGTCGAGGAAGGTATTCTAATTGTAAAGACGTGATTTTTAGCCAAAATTGGCGATTGGTTTCATTTGTTTTATAGATCATAGATCCTTACCTAACTAAGTGACGTAATGATAAAATTGGTACATTTTTTAACGACTTCCCAAAAAAGGAGGAGGTACTCAAGTCGACTGTATTTTTTTATTTATGTGTGTTACCTCATAACTTCTCTCCACGTGAGCCGATTACGAATTTTTTTTTTTTTAGTTTGAAAGATGTTGCTTTCTAATTTGTCCTATTTAAATTTGATCAAGATCTGATCAGTAGTTCTTGAAATATCGTCAATAATGTCTATTTTGTAACGAATAATGCGTACTTTGACGATTTTCTGGTTTACCCGACTTCAAAAGTTACCTCACAACTTCTTTCGTTGTGAGCCGATTTTGATGATTCTTTTTTTATTTGAAAGTTGGTGGATCAAGGTTCCGATGACAAAGCGGTGAAGTCGGTTTTTTTAAGCTTTACTTGCGTTTAATAATTTTAATTCAATATAGACAAGCGTTTGTCCACTATCTCACCTGATGGTAAGCGATGATGAGGTTGATTGTAATTATTATAACATTATTATTAAATTTTTATTATGACATCGCCGATTTTAATTCTTATTTACCACGCAAACCGCAAATAACCTTTCTCATTGTGTATAGTTGATATAACAAGTGAAAATATGCAAATTCGAAGAGAAAACCGCCATCATTTAGTTTTACGACTATTACGACACCCTCCCACGTTTGTTCTAACGTCGGGCATAGGTCGCGGTAAATGTTTTCGATTTCGATTTGACTTTTTGATATAAGCAGCAAGTATGTGTGTCTGAGTGGGAGCCAATGTTCATGGCATCACATTCTACCTACGGGCCAATTGCCTATATTTCCTAAAACTAAACTAAAACTGTACATAGTTTAGCAAAGAACTAAGTTACCTACAAGACATCGGGCTTATAGGTAACTCAAGTGCTCAAGCCCACTACCAGTGGGTAGCGTTCCCATCATGCTGGCGGCATTGCCTCTCTGAATTGCAATGCTAATACGTTGAGCCAAATAAGTGCCAGCATTTTGATCGCGCGTCGCTTCAACCAGGCGCTCTGATAGAATTTTGAAAATAGAATGAGCACATTCTTGCACTATATAATAATTATGTTTTTTTTATTACTCATTCGAACTGCCCATTGGCCAAGTTAGGTGCGGGTTCGCCTTCTAAGTAGGGGTATTGGGGTATTGGGTTCGATTCCCGGTGGGAATAAAACTTTTCTGCCAAAGGGAAAATCATGTTTCTGGCTCTGGGTGTAATTTGGTGTGATGTAAATATTTCCTTCACCCACGACACAAGTCATTGAATTAAGAGTAATTACACGAGCTAATTCCCCCATGCCCGTTTTACCATCTAACAACAAGACAAACTGTCAAACGTCATCCATATATGGTTGACATACCTCCAGTTCGCTCAAAGCGTTTCGCTTCTACGTTTATCATCTGTACAGCGAAGGAGTGGAACTCATTGGCTTCGTCTTTGTTCCCCGAACAGTATAATCTGGGAGTCTTCAAGTCAAGAGTGAAGAGGTACCTTCTAGGCAAGCGTGATACATATTCGCCCGCATCATCGCTTTCCATCAGGTGAGATTGTGGTCAAACGCTTGCCTATCGTACATAAAAAAAAAGAAAAAAAAGGTTGGGACTTGTAAGCGTTTATTAGAAATATCGTTACAATTTCTTTCGTTGATATTTTTATTTATATTTTTAAGTACACACAAGCAAATCCTCCAATTTATGTCAGTTTTTTATATGACTTATTATAATTAAATAATAAAAAAACACATGTTCATGATGTCGCTGACCCCATACCGACATAAATACTAAAGGATTCTCAAAATGGCAGGATTCCATTGAGTTGCTCAAGCGCCGTAATTACGATGTTATTCCCATTTGTAGACCAGTTTATTTAAAGCAGTAGTGTAATTAGCATCACTGAATGTTTTTTTAAAGTTTTGTCTCCGCCAACAACTCTAATAAAGTTGTAGAAACTTTACCAGACTTTTTTATCCTTTCTCATGATATTAAAGCAATAACTACCTAAGTATATAAAACATTATTACAAGAATAGTGTTACTATTCGATAACGGAATTCTTGATATCTAAATAGTATTTATTAAACCACATTATTTTATGGATGATTATGGCATTGTATTGATTATTTTTAATATATATCTATCTAATACCTTTTAACAAGCAATTCTCTTTCCGAGACTGAATCTCGGAAACAGCTACAAAGATTTTCATAAAATTTAGTATACAGGGGGTTTTGGAGGCGATAAATCGATCTAGCTCGTTTTCATTTTCAGAAAACCTAGTTAGAAATAAAAAAAAAACCGAGGATAGCTTGGTGATCCAGGTACTTTAATATAATTGACATAGAATTAAGTAAAAAATTCTAATTTATTATTTATTTATTAACAAAGTGATTGAAATGTTTTAAATGTCCACGCCGTGACGGTGTGATGTGATGTGTGATGGCAAAATGTATCTGGTACTGTATTAACCTACATTTTAAGCAAATAGATGATTATGATTATGTTTATGATAATTGGGAAAGCGAAAATCATGTTTTTCAACTTTGTATAATTTGCCTACACTCAGGAAGGTGCGTGAAACAACCACATCACAAACACAATCACACCCGGAACCAGAAATACAAATTTCCTTTGGGGAGAAAGCTTGTGTTTCTACCGGTAATCAAACCCGATACGATTTTAAAGGCGCACCAAACTAAGCCAACGGGCACTTCAATTCAATATTATCATATAATCATCATCATACATTTTGTTATGATCGTATTCTTCTATGTTGGCTAATAAATAAATAAACATCACCTACTGTTGTATTTGTAGCTCGGCACGCACTTTGTAGCGCCTGGGAATGAGTCACTAAGGCGATGCGCCATGTTTGCAAACTGCACATAAAGTTCATATTTCCGGGTGTGGGTAGAACAGGTGAATTTGGATGAATATGTGATACTTAAATATAGAGGATTGAATTTTTTTTTGCGAAGGAGGATAATGTGTTTATCAGCCTTTATGCATGTTTGTTCCATTGTGCGCCTAGATAAAACGCGTGGGCTGATTTTGATGATTCTACTTCAACCGATTTTTTTTTATCTTGCGAGTGTTACTAAAGACATGATTGCAATCATAATTCAATCTGGCGATAACAAGACGCCATCATGAAAAAAAAAAATAAAGTCGACGAACTGTGGTTTAGGGTTAAATATTTCATTTTGAAGGACCTTTTAGGATATCTAACGATTTAAAGTTGGTTAGCAACCATTCTCAAATTGTATAATTTCATAGATCTTTATTGATAAATAAATAATTGATACGCATGTAAAGCTTAAAAACAAATCAATGTACCGCTTATATTTCGGTTTTGGCTTGATCGATTTCGATAAGTTTTAGGTGGACTACTTCTGAAGTATAATCTACCATACAAAAAAAAGGTCTAAATCGATTCATAACTGGCGGAATTATCGCGTAAAATATATAAAAAAAACACATCCAGTCGAATTTAGAACCTCCTTTTTTGATTTCAGTTGAAAAGTACGTTCACTTTTTGTGCAGTTATTTTGAAGTAAGTACTCGTATATTGACTAAGTTTTGTTCTGAATGTCAAAACGTCGAAACGCCTATAAACTTTAGAGACTTATGTATACATTATATTATAATATTGTACGGAACCCTCGAAGTGAGAGTCTGAGTTGCACTTTTATTTGTACAGTGTATGTAGCATATGACCATGAAATTTACTCATGTAAAGATATCATGAAAGTTCTCATCATACAATTTATTTAACTTTGAACCATTTCCCAATTCACTCAGATAAATAATACATAATTCGCTTACAAATAATACAATACATTATACAAAAGCTTCTATATAATACAATTACCTAAAAGGCCAACATTAGAACGTAAACCCTATTGTTGGCCGAAGGCCTCGAGGTCAAAAGCTGACAAATGATGGATACTCCGCCTCATGTTTTATAAGCAGTTACTCATTGGCGTTCTGCTATATTCTAATTAGTTAGTCATTGATATGATACTGAGTCATAAATACTACTATACTACGTGACTACAATAGGAAATATGCATATTTTTTCTTATTATTTTATTTAACATAATATTATTAAACATAAACATAAACGCTTTCACACTCACAGCCCCAAACTAAGTTCGATGACATGTGTCGTGGGTGCCGAAAACATTCACATCATACACACAATCATAACCAGAACGAGAAACACAAACTTTCCGTTGGAAGAAAACTTGTGTTCCCGCTGGGAATCGAACCCTAAACCCGATAATAGAAGGGGAACGCCACCTAGTTGGGTGGCGTTCGCCAACGGGTAGTATTTGTTTGATTAGGTTAATACATTGTATTTTTTTTGTATGTATTTTATGCGTTATACTTCAGATGTGGTCCCATATAAATTTTATCGAAATCGATCAAGCCAAAACCAAAATATAAGCGGAGGATAAAAAGGAGGAAGTTTTCAATTCGACTGTATTTTTTTATTTGTGTTAACATCTTTCGGTGTGAACCGATTTTGATGATTATTTTTTATTTGATGCTTTCCATGTGGTTCCACTTGAAATTGATCAAGATCTGAGCACTAGTTTTTGTGTTATCGTCAATAATGCGTGTTTAATACATTAAATCTGATTAAGGTTCCATAGATTAAGCGGTGAAGTCTGTTTTTTAAGCTTTTACTTGGGTTGAATTATTTGAGCTTTACTTATTAATTATTATACTTCAGACTTATAAGACGATACCCAAGCTGTTTTTGAGTTGGAAGTGGTAAAAATCGTACTTGCTATTTACTCGCCTTTGTGTAGACAGAGATAAACGTATAAATCAAAGCTACGTCGCGTCGCGTCGCGTCGCGTCGCGTCGCGTCGCGTAGCTTTATCTCGGGTAAGCGCATGGTAAGCGAGATATGATAAAATCACGTTTAGCGTGAGAATTATACCATTCCAACATGATTTTATTTATTTTATTCTATATAAGAAGTATATAGATTGTATCAGGTGAGATTGTGGTCAAACGCTTGCCTATCGTACATAAAAAAAAAAAAAAAAATTAAAAATTTACTACATTAATATAGTTTTTCTTTTCTATAGCCTAAGACTTAACAATTTGTACTGCCCGTTGGCTTAGTTGGGTATCGTTCGCCTTCGTATAGGGTTCGATTCCGGGCGGGAACACAAGTTTTCTCCCTATAGAAAATTTGTGTTTTTGGTCCTGGTTGATTGTGAGTGTGATGTGCATGTTTCCGGCACCTAAAAAACAAGCCATCGAACTTAGTGTGGGGCTGTGAGTGTGAAAACGTTTAAAAATTTTTGACAAAACTTTCACCAAGCATGTTTCTGGTTAGAATTTATTTATATTATATCCTCAATTGAATATTGATTAAATATAAAAGCTTAATCTTTTATATCTAGCTTTATCTTAGTCCTAAGCAGCTCAAAAAATGCATAGCGTCTTAATAATTTATCAAACACACTCATTAGTTACAATCTTCAAGCTGGAGACTGTAATTATCAGTAACGATGATTGTTTTTGCTCACACCCATTCATTAAATATGTAATATTAGTTCAACAACCTTTCATTGCCATTTAACGTTAAAACTACATACTGTAATGGTTATCAATATATATATGTCTATGTATATGTATAAACTTTCCTAGAGCACAAGATAAGTTGACATACTACTTGCTCTTTTTTTAAATCATTTTGTTCGTATTTCAAGCTTATTTTATGTTTATAATATGCATGTTATATGTAGGAGGACCTGCGCCTGGATAAATCTATCCAAGGTGCATTTTATGTAATAATTTGTTAAATCTTATGTTTAAGAAAAAAAACATAACAATACCTTACCACACCGTTCCTACGATTGAGATAAAAACTAAATTCCTTTTCCAAAAAAAAAGCCGTTTTGTCTGTCCTATACTTGGCAATAAACTACCAGGCAAACATAAACGTAAAAGAGGTAATAATTTAGTAATTTATTTTATAATATGGTATTAATTACTATGCAAAAAATCCTGGTCTAAAAATTTTTTTTGTGTAATTTTTAATGATTATAGACGTCTTTCCTTTATACTTTGCTGTAAGTATGCGTGACATAGCATCGGATTCCGTACAGCTAGATTCCTAAAAATATATACCTTCAGAGTTTCTATTTCCTGTAGTCCCGTCCAAGTTCTTAAACGTAATGAGTATAAAACGTTTTGTTTATCATTTCATTGTACTGTACATTTCGAAACAACGAAGCTAGATTAAAAGGACGCCGTTTAGCGGTAAATAGATGCCTGATTGGGTTCTTTAAGAAAAGAGTGAACAAGTAAATACTGAGCAAGTGTGTTTAAAAAAAAGGGTGCATCATTAACATCTTATGTAGTTTCGGCTGAATAAAAAAAAGCTACTGAACCAATTTTACTGAAATATATAGAATATAGAATGGTCTATATATTAACGCGGGTAAAGCCGCGGGGACCAGCAAATATAAAAATATAATAAAAGCATAACTCGTATCTTCACCACATTCACAACCTAAATGTTATTTTAAGCCGGGACTTTTTCCACCGTAATGTTAGCTTTACCAATGTGACTGTAGTAAAAAAGCAATTTCACTTGCAAATGTAAGCACTCAGACACAGGGCACCGTTAATAGGTATCGTGTATTGAATAAAAACCTAAATGGGCGTGAACATGCTCCCTGCCCTTTATGGTTGCTAGCATATTCTGGTAAAAAAATCAAAATTGTTTTATTTACATGGGTCCCAAAGAGGCACACATGAAATTTTATGACTCTAATAGCCTTTGTTTTGGACGTTCACCTCCCTTATTGATATTTCGAAAAGAAGTCAAAAGTGTCCAAGACTACACAATTGGATGCAGGAATTAACACACATAAACGGAATAGGGTAGCAATTGTACAAAGTAAACTTATCTAGAAAAAAGTTTCTGAAAAGATTTTTGAAAGTTAACCGTCTTGACCCTTTATTGACCGAGCGAAGCATCTCCGTTTCAGCTTCGGAAAAAATGCTTTGGTATGTCCGATTGTCCGGCTCTCCTGTACAGGTTGCATTTCTCAACCGATTCTCGTGAAATTTTGTGAGAAAATTCGATAATTATGGAATTTTTGTGTCGATTCAGTTTTTGGAAATTTTGCAAAATAGTGGTTTCAGCTTTCAGAGCCAAAATTTTGCTGCAATTTAACACCAATTAAAGAAGAAATACTTAATATCCGCGCAATTCAAATAAAAACAATTCTTGAAAATGGTATGGTAATGCACACTGAGCCAACTGGGTCATATTCAATACTTTTCTATTACATTTTTTTTTATTATTATAGTAGAGTCATTAAACTCTTCTAAAAAAGAAAAGCATCAAGCTCTTCTAAAAAGGATTTTAACGAACCTGATCCATCACAAAAAAATATATTTAAATCTTTATCAAAAAGAACTGATAAGGAGCAGAAAGTTTCTAAAGATAACATAATCAAACTGATTAATTAATTTCCTTTATCTAAACATCCAGATGACAGCTCTCCGGGATCTTCATCTAAGGGAATAGATATACAAAGCGCACTAGGCGCGCGGCGGGCGCTGTAAAGATAATATGTATGGCGCCTGAGGAACTTGACATACAAAGAGGCCAGGGCGCGCGGCCGAGCGGCATTTGCGCTCCCGCTACGTGTCCCCCCCGCGCTGCTGAAGTTTTGTAAGCTCTACGTACGTTTGTAAGCTTGCGTACGGAGTGCGCGCCTTGGGAGTTTTGTATATGAAGTCCCTAAATTGATATAATTTAATCGTAAGTAAATCCTAAATAATTAAACGCAAGCAAAGCTTACAAAAACAGACTTCACCGCTTTATCATCGGAACCTTGATCAGATTTAATGTATAAACACGCATTATTGACTATAACTCAAAAACTAGAGGTCAAACCTTGATCAAATTTCAATGGGACTACATAAAAAGCACCAGCTTTCAAATAATAAAAGAATCATCAAAATCGACTCACAACGAAAGAAGTTAAGAGGTAACTTTTGAAGTCGGGTAAACGAGAACATCGTCAAAGTACGCATTATTCGTCGCAAAATAGGCATTATTGACGATATTTCAAGAACTACTAATCAGATCTTAATCAAATTTTAATAGAACCAATTAGAAAGCAACATCTTTCAAACTAGAAAAAAATTTCGATATCGGCTCACGTGGAGAGAAGTTATGAGGTAACACAAATAAAAAAAAAATAAAAAAAATACCGTCGACTTGAGTACCTCGTCCTTTTTTGGGAAGTCGGTAAATAACCGACATCACCGCTTATATTTTGGTTTCGGCTTGATCGATTTCGATAAAATTTATATGGGACCAGCTCTGAAGTAGAATGTACCAAACAAAAAAATCATCAAAATGTATTCATAATTGGCGGAATTATCGCGTAACATACATACAGTCTAATTGAGAACCTCCTCTTTTAAAGTCGCTTGATGAAAGTATATCATCTCGCTATACAGAATACGCTTCCCAGCCAAAAGGTTGAATCAGCAAAGTGGGTGCTTACAGCTCACGCCCACGAGTTTCATTAAGGCTTTATATTTTAAGTTATTTTCTGTGTAACGTAGATAGCAGTAAATGTGAAAAAAATGTTTACAGTACGGTTTTATACTACGACAAAACAAACAGATTTTATGAAATTGAAAGATGAGACAAGCAAGTCGATTGCCTGATTGTAAACACTAAAATAGAATCATTAACTTTCACGAGTGCCTCTTCGGGGCCCATGTGAATAAACGATTTTGATTTTGAAACGTCACGCTTACCCATGTGTGTGTGATGTGAATGTTTCCGGCACCCACGATACAAGTCTTTGAACTTAGTGTGGGGCTGTGAGTGTGAATGCGTTTGATTTGATAGAGTTTAATGCCATCTAGAGTTGTTATTTTTTTTTTAATCCGCGACGAAAAAGAGGCGAGTTATTTACAATTGTGTAGTGTGTATTTGTGCGTCTGTGTGTAGCATTGTAGCTCCCAAAAGGCTGGACCGATTTTGATTTAGTTTCTTTTACTGACTTCACAAAAAGGAGGAGGTAGGTACTAAATTTGATTTTTTATATGTTAATTCATAACTTGTTTTCACGTGAACCGATTTTGGTGATTTTACAGACGTTCTCGAGTTTTTGTGAGACTAACAAACATCATTGATTTTTTACCGACTTCCAAAAAAAGGAGGAGGTACTCAAGTCGACTGTTTTTTTTAATGTGTGTTACCTCATAACTTCTCTCCACGTGAGTCGATTTCGAATATTTTTTTTTAAAGATTTTGCTTTCTAATTAATCCCATTTAAATTTGATCAAGATCTGATCAGTAGTTCTTGAAATATCGTCAATAATGTCTATTTTGTGACGAATAATGCGTACTTTGACGATGTTCTCGTTTACCCGACTTCAAAAGTTACCTCATAACTTCTTTCGTTGTGAGCCGATTTTGATGATTCTTTTTTTATTTGAAAGCTGGTGCTTTTTATGTAGTCCCATTGAAATTTGATCAAGGTCTGATCTCTGGTTTTTGAGTTATAGTCAATAATGGGTGTTTATACATCAAATCTGATCAAGGTTCCGAAGATAAAGCGCTGAAGTCGGTTTTTTAAGCTTTGCTTACGTTTAATTATTTTAAAGTATATGGATAAAGACCTTTCAGTTGTTAAACTTGCTAACTGCAGTGCTCCTGAAATCCCAAGGGTAACAACTCGGATGATGGTACCCCTTTTCGAGTTCTTGTGTACCCTCATGCACTGTCAACTGGTTCCATAACTTTGCTATTATAAGACAGTGAGGTTAACTTCTAGCGCCGTTTGTAACTAAATTCTTATACTTCAGTATAAGTTTACAAAGTGGGGTATTTGCTTCGTTTTATGGTGCATATTCTGTGTTTAGTGCGATCTGGGTGGCAACTGACAGGCTCTTAGGCTAAGTGCACATTTGGAGTAGAGATCGTCTTATTTAATTCTGAACGCCCTCGCACCTTTGTTGGGTGAACTATCCGTTGGTTTCATTAGGTGCGCCTCCGCCTTCTAAGCAGGGTATTGGATTCGATTCCCAGTGAGAACAGAAGTTTTCTCCTCAAGGGAAATTTATGTTTATGGTTCTGGGTGTGATTGTGTGTGTGATTTGTTTCCGGCACTCAAGACATAAGTCATCGAACTTAGTGTGGGGCTGTGAGTATAAAAGTGTTGTTAAATGTTTATGTTACTCAAATAATTACAAGTTTTGGTAAATAATAATACAAAACCATTTTTTTTTTCAATTCCACGGTAAATGCCACATGCTCTTAAATTAGCAGAAAGATAGCTAGATTTAGCAGAAAACATATTTCAGGCAAAATGTAACATGATACGTGGTCCGCTTGCACATGGTGCATCCTCAGGAAATGAATCGTCGACGTCTGATGCACGGAAGCTTCGACTGACATTGGATGAGTCGAGGTCTTGTAATAAACTGACTAAGTACGATTTGAGTACAAATAGGCAATAATTTTACTTTCTGATCGTTGTTCTGATTGATCTCTCGTGATGGTAAGTGACGATACTGTTATTGAGACTAAACGCAGAATATACATATTTGTCTTGATTTGAAGACGTCCAAGTTGCTTATAAGAAAACAAGAACGACAAGTGGCAAAACCGAAATTTTGATAATACCCCCTCCGTCGTTCTGTCTAGAAAACGCATTAACCAATTTTCACCAATTTTTTGGGATTTTAAAATGTGTTCATATATTAAATTATTACATGTGTAGGAAAGTTATGTGCCTAGTAAATAATAACGTTTTTAGATAACTTTAGGAACGAAGAGCTGTAGGGGTTAGGGATTTTACAACGTGTTGATGTCATCTTTCAAACAAAAAAAAAACAACGGGTTGCGCTCCGGGAGTGCCGGCAGAAGTGAAAACTTGAACATTAACTTTTTAAACAGCAGGAGCAGGCATACATTTTAGAAAGAGGGGGGATATTACTTCCTTACCTTCGTCTTACGAATTTTCCGTCTTACAAATTTTCGATCAGGTCACGTGTCCTGACGCGAGTTTAAAATTTTTTACCCATCCCAAAAAGTGCACAACGCCGCTTAAGAAGTTTTCACTTCAAAACCTAAATCAAAATCAGTTTATTTTGGGAGCTATGATGCCACAGACTAACACACAGATACACACTACAAACTTATAACCCCTCTTTTTCGTCGGGGTTAAAAAGAGCCAATCACGTAAAAGTAAAAGTTCGTGAGAATCTTGATGTACGATAGCAGAAGGAAGATGAATACAAAATACAAAGTACAAAAGCATTTATCTCAAGGATTAAAAGCTGTTTGCTTTAAATATGTCCATAATGATACGTGGGTGTGTCTGCAAATTGCACAGTTTGATTTGAGATCCGTTCTCTTCCCACATCGGAGGTTGCTGTGCTTCACACACTTCAGCATAATAATAAGTATAGTGGAATGCAGTAGGTCAATTTGCGAGTTACAAAAGTAATAAACGACTTCAATCCTAAATATCTCCGAAACTCTTCATCTTATGTACAAATTATAATGGGACCACCTGACCTATACCTACCCTTTTAAACAAAAAATAATTTATCTAATCGGTCCAGGCGTCTTCGAGTTTTTGGGGAACATGTTCCGGGAATCGAACCCGATACTCCTGTTTAGAAGGCGAATGCTCACCCACCTAAGCAGTTCTTCATCAAATCTTGCAAGCTAAATTAGACCCAGTTATATCTTTGGTGACATTACATTGATATGCTAATAAGATAAACCCATCGAGTTTGGACTCGTTTGATTCGTCTTGACAAGTTCTTTTTAAGTTTTTATATATTTTTATAGTCCTTTTTTATTTGCAACTGGTAAAAGCTTGATGTTAAAAAAAGACGTGTGGCACTCGGGGACTGCCGCGGTAAAGCTATTGCATAGCATTTTTTATCAACTTATGCAATTATAATTATTTATTTATTTTATTTATGCAGTTTTTTTTCCTGCCACCTAGAGGCGAGTTGCTGAACTAAAGAGACAAGCGTGATGTTTAAAAAAAGTCATTAAAAGTTCTGCTATTCATCGATAGATGGCAAAACTAAAAAGTATCACCGCTGTGCCGGTCGGAGTGGGGGGTGTTAGGTTATTTTCGTTACGGAATTTCTGGATTCGGTCTCCACGTTCAAGGCCCGCGATAGAAGCTATGCAATAGCTTAAAACTTTTTAAAGTACTACTTGTATTAAACTGACTTACTGCTTCTGCTATGTAAGTAATGACTTCAGTTCTACAGGATGTTGCCCACACTATGAAACTTCTACTGCCAACTTTGCAACTTTATTACCCAGTTATAAAGTTGAAAGTCACATCACAAAGGTGTTGAAAGCGTTTGAGTGCAAATCAATGGAGGTATTGTGAGAGAACTGTTTCAAGGATCGGACCGTGAGAATTAACTGTATTTATGAGTGGAATGATTGAAATTATGAGAATAAATTGTAATATTTTTGCTAAGAATTTTGTTTTTAATGTGGTTTGTTAGAATACGGTTTTCATACAAAAATCAATGGACAAATATCATGTACAGACATGATATTTGTCATTTGATGAAGTGTAAAAATGCCTTGTATTTATAATATATTTTTATGGGTAGTCTAACGTATATATTTTTTTAATAAAAACGAAAAAAGGTTTGTTTTGCAGCGGTTAGTGGTACAAATAATTTGTTTAAGCTTATGAATAGAATAAGAATCAGGGTATAAGAGCCTTTTAACAATTTACAAATAACCCTGTATATCTTTAGGATAGCACTAGTGCTATACTAAAGATGCTAGTCTTTTAAAAAAAAAAAAAACGGGTTGCACTCCGGGAGTGCCGGCAAAAGTTGAACATTTTTCGCCGCGCGGTAGAAAGAGAGGGGGTTATTACTTCCTCTCCTTCGTCTTACGAATTTTCCGTCTTACGAATTTTCGAGCAGGTCACGTGTCCTGAAGCGAGTTTAAAATTTTTCTCCCATCCCAAAAAAGTGCACAACGCACCTAAAGAAGTTTTCACTTCAAAAATCGACATTATTGAGACTATAAATACAGCATACAGTTTAGAGAATATGCAAGTTAATTTAACTTTATATTTTTTATGCTATAAGGACAGATTCAGCGTGTACTATGTGATCATTTATATGAAAGCATAGCGCTGTTTTTCAATCCTAGCTCTCAAAATCAGATCGATACATGAGGGAATTTTCCTACAAAGAAAGTCCTTGATATATATCACCAAACTTCAGAGCATAATTTCTCCAGTCATCTTCATTGGCAATAAACTAGACGCATGAAAATGATCGTCACACGACCTAAATACCTAACCAATTGACACTAGATCGTAAAGTATATTAATGTCCGTCTTTATTGTGTGTAACGAGTAAACAGACGTTTGACGACCCAGTTGGCGCAGTGTACAAGTGTCCGCCCTCTGCGCCGTGGGTCCTGGGTTCGATTCCCGGCAGGAGCACAAATTCCTTCCCAAGGGATATTTGTGCTTCTGGTTCTGGGTGTAATGTATGTGTGATGTGAGTGTTTCCGGCACCCACGATACAAGTATTTGAACTTAGTGTGGGGCTGTGAGTGTGGATGCGTTTGTTTTTGTTTTGTTTAGTTTAAACAAAGTTCGAAATAACCGAATTTGCTGATATATCAGAAATTTCTTAATAAAAATATAATTATTTAAAGTAGGTACCTATTCGACCGCTCTGTAGTATGATGGGTACCTATTAATAACAAGATTAACAACTAAATGTTAAGTTACAAAACTTAAAATAAAATTTTGTTGTAACAATATTTTATTGGAATGAAAGTTCCTTATCGCGCGTTGCGAAAAGGGGCTAGACGGAAAAAATTAAGACCTAAAGTTGTAACGACACTTTTTGCTATAGTTGTAAGCCATACCACGTTCTCGTCCGATCACCGAAGTTAAGCAACGTCGGGCGCGGTCAGTACTTGGATGGGTGACCGCCTGAGAACACCGCATGATGTTGGTTTTTGCATGTTTCTTTTAATTTTGGGACGAAAGTTCCTTATCGCGCGTTGCGAAAGGGGGCTAGATGGAAATTGAACTTCGTTCCATCCGGGTGTCCCTTGACACCTCTCAAGTTTTTTAAATTATTGTACTGTATTACAATTAATGTACTAAACTTAATATAATCTACTAGACACCAGTTTGCACATGCTGTGTCCAAATTGCTAATATCATTGCCAAATTGTTGATTTGGCATAAAACTAAATATACATTATGACTGCCTAACCAGAAAAAAAAAATTGACACACCAGAAGAATAATTAATAATATAAATAATTATTGATTCGCCTCATATTTTTTTTTCAATTTTGGATTAAGTATTTTGTTATATGTGATTATTATTTAATTTTAATATACTAATTTGATATGCTACTGATCTATGTTTTTAACCTAATTTTTGATGTTTGTAATTTTATGGATAACTCGCGCTTCGGTTACGTTTATCATGTTAAAAACCCTAGGTATAAGCTATGTACATTCCAAATCCGTTTAGCCTTTACAGAGTGAAGAAAAAACAAACATATTAACACATTTACACACAAACTTCGAATTTATAATGTTTGTGTGATTTCTGAAATAAATTGACTATTAATATTATTATAAGAAACTTCAATAGAACAAGATAAGTAAACTAAAACCTATTTCCAGATAAACATTGCAAGAAATACATTCGCGATCGCAGCTTTTCCGAACCTCGGCGCCGAATGCTCGGTTCTCTTCAACGTAAATGTTATATGAGCAGTTATGACTAAACTATCACAAGTGCCGCCAATGCCGATCACAATTATCCCCATTAATTAAAACTAAAATAGGTGTTGTTAACCTTCGACGGAATTATCCACATTTTTGTTATCATTTGTTTTCGAGATGATTATGATTTGTTTGTACTGAACCGTTGGCTTAGTTGGTTAAAAGCGTTCGCCTTCTCGATTCCCGGTGGAAACACAAGTTTTCTCCCCAAGGGAAATTTTTGTTTCTGGTTCTGGGTGTGATGTGAATGTGGCCGGCATCCACGACACAAGTCATCAAACTTAGTGTTTGATGTGAGTGTAAAAGCTTTCATGTTATTTTATATTATCTAAATAAATGTATGCAACACTCTGATAACTGTCGTTCCCTTATATTTTACCTGATCAATTAATTTATTAACAAGTAATTCCGACATTTCGGTAACCATATTAATTTCCTAAACCTTATACTCGGAAACTGAACAGGTGGTCAACTGTTCACATTTCCACCTGATGATATGCACTCGATCATTTGTACCACACAAGTTGTGACACTAAAAACAGTATGGGAAGTCGTGCTAAGTTTATCGAGATTTTAAGCTTATTTTTGACGAGTAAACTCTCGCCAAAATTATTACCTTGTAACGTGTTAAATTTAGGTTCTCATGCATACCTTTCTCATTACCAAAAGCGATTACCAAACCCAAAGCGACCAATAACGATTATGAGATTATGTAATTAGATTATTCTAATAAACTTATAAAAGTAATTTTATTGACATCAAAACTAGATTTTATTTAACAATAATCAGTTAAACTAAAAAAATAACTATAAATAAATATAAATATGTAAGAAATAGAATAAATACATAACATCTAATCAACATCTTACATTGCAATCAACATTGTACATTTAGAACAATTTTTTTATTTGAGCAATTAAGTCTCGCAGTGCAACGAGGTAACGCAGCCAGCATTTTGGGCACACTGCCGACCAATGAATTATGATGCGGTTAAAAATGCACCCACACATGTCTACTTTCGGCTTTAAATAATTTCTCTTACTGTTAGTGAGATATAGTGACGCAAGAGTATATTTTAACCAGTATTGGATAACTGGACTGCTTCACTATCTTTTACCGGTACTAAATAGGACTGTTGCATAGTTTATCAGGTGTCCGGGCCGAGTTGTTCGTATTTAGAAAGAGTTATAGCCGTAAAATTTAGTTTTATGCGCATATTAATAAATATGCCGTGTTCATTCAGATGAGCTGATATCGTTTATGATAAGTTATCTTCTATTTACTTACCTAAAACAATAGAAGTTTTTAAAATTGTAATTAAAATTGTTTATATAAACGAACCGTGAACATATTTCAATGATTTGTTTTTATCCATATCTTTAAATATATATAACTCAAAGGTGACTTGACTGACTGACTGACATAGTGATCTATCAACGCACAGCCCAAACCACTGGACGGATCGGGCTGAAATTTGGCATACAGGTAGATGTTATGACGTAGGCATCCGCTAAGAAAGGATTTTGATTAATTCCACCCCCAAGGGGATAAAATAGGGGATGAAAGTTTGTTGTACTTCTTAACGCGAGCGAAGCCGCGGGCAAAAGCTAGTAGGTCAATAAAGATCCGCATTGGATATAAACATGCTTGCTTGTATTTTTTTTGTATGCAGAATAGGAAAGCATTTGACCACTATCTCACGATGCGGCCGAAGATGAGACATGCTTGCCCAGAAGATGCCTATTCACTTGAGACTTGTAAACTCCCAGATTATACCGTTCGGGGAACAAAGACGATTAAACATTATTTCTGACATATAATAAAAAAAAAATGAATTCATACTCACAGCTCCACAGTAAGTTCAATGAATTTGTTTCGTGGGTGCCGAAACATTCACATCACACACATATTCAAGTCCAGAACAAGAAACACAAATTTCCCTTGGGGAGAAAACTTGTGTTAGACACTATTTAAGTTAATTTTATTTTTAAGTGTCGAATAATTGTTTTTTCTTTTCGAAAACAGAAAGAAAAAAATATTTATGTTTCCACAGGGAATCGAACCCGATAGGTACCCCTGTTTAGAAGGTGGATGAAGATTATTTATAGTTCGTAAACGTGCATGAGTGTAGGCAAATCACACAAAGTTGAAAACCGTGACTTTCGCTCCAAAACCCCAATAGTCTCCAAGTCTCGAGTGAATAGGTATCTTCTAGGCAAGCATGTCACACCTTCGGCCGCATCATCACTTTCCATCAGGTGAGATAGTGGTCAAATGCTTGCCTATTCAACATAAAAAAAAAGAAGTTCTATTAAAGTATCAAAGTCTTTACTTTTTATTTCATCATGACATTTAAATATTTATTTGTAAAGCTTTATTCTTTTGATTTTAATTTTTATTTTTTGTATGAGTATGTGATTTTATGGATGTCTGAAATAAAGTGATTAATTATAAAATTGGCGTCAATTTCTCACGTAAGAGATGTCTGTCGTATGTTTGGACACGCCTGATATGTTATTATTAAAATGTAATTATACTAAAGGGTCTCTTAGCGTTGACTACGGCTCCGCTAATGCCTTACATAGGTCCGGGCACAGACCCGTGAGATTAAATAAATACTTGAATATTAATTTACTGGAGCATGACTTGACCGTGCTTTTTTTACTTACGACTAGGATTTTATTTATGAATTAAAATAGGCATACTGGAAACATATTATTATTCATATTAGACTTGCTAAATGCACAAGATACCGAAGCCAAAATTAAAGAAAAGGTTAGACTCGTGAAGTTAAAAAATAAAGTAGAATTAAAAATAATAAGACGGTTCATTTACAATGTCTCGCGATATTAATTTAAGCGCAATATAATTTCTTTCAAACAAATAAAACCACGAATATTTCTAAGTACCCAAGTTAAGATAAATGGGGGGAATAAAAATGGTGTGGGCCGTTCTCGAATTGTTTTTGGCAAGATTCGGTGTAGTCTTAAAACATTTTTCATCTTTCACATGTAATAAACGAGGTTTTTAGTATAATCTATCTAAATATATAAAACTCAAAGGTGACTGACTGAATGACTGACGTAGTGATCTTTCAACGCACAGCCCAAACCACTGGACGGATCGGGCTAAAATTTGGCATGCAGGTAGATGTTATGACGTAGGCATCCGGTAAGAAAGGATTTTGATTAATTCTACCCTCAAGGGGATAAAATAGGGGAATAAAGTTTGTATGAAACTTTGTCAATTTTAAAATAATACTTCTTTACGCGAGCGAAAGCTAGTTAATAATAATTTGCAAATTATGTATTAAACTATACCTTTGAGACTTCAATACAAAGTAGTTAATTATATGTAACTAGCCGTGCCCCGCGGCTTCGCCCGCTATTATCAAGTTAAAAAGTAGCCTATGTATTAATCCTAGGTATAACCTATGTACACTGCAAATTTCATTCAAAACCGTTCAGCCGTTAAAGCGTGAAGAGGGAATACTCTCTACCGAAAATCTTATTGACGCATACTTTAAGGATAATAAATAAGTACCTACAAATATTCGTGTCGATATAATACTTACATTTATTTTAATTGAACTTAAGAATAACATACCAAACTTCAAGTTTCAAAATTCGAACATTAAGTACAGGCGTCACAATGCGAAAGGTATGGCGTCAAATGTTGTTAGCACAGTTGTCACTAACAAAGGTTGTTTGAAGGTCTGCGTTTTTGAATAATCATGAAACATATGTTAGATCATTAATGCTAAAAAAGTAGTAAGGGTTCTATAACAGTTTAAATTT
Organism: Lomographa bimaculata; assembly: GCA_948107665.1. Taxonomy (NCBI): domain Eukaryota; kingdom Metazoa; phylum Arthropoda; class Insecta; order Lepidoptera; family Geometridae; genus Lomographa; species Lomographa bimaculata. The sequence continues at coordinate 4,447,276 of OX403604.1, read as the reverse complement.
TTTTTTGTTTATATAACATTAGCCATGCTCGGCAGAACTATAGTGATAAATTTAGAAAGGAAAAATTATCGCTTGAGGCGGGATTTGAACCCGCGGCTATAGGGTGTCATGCCCTATTATATGCCCGTTCGGTAGATGACGTCATACGTTCCCGTAAGACGTTAATAATAAGGAAAGGTTAAATTCGTCGCTTCAGGCGATCTTGAGTAGCTCAGCGGTTAGAGCAATAGGGCATCAAGCCACAATTTTTCCTTTCTAAATTTATCACTATAGTTTACATTTTGGAGAGTGTGCGCAGGAATTACATGATTTAATTCCCCCATCCCCTTTTTCCACCTAACAACAAGACAAACTGTTAAACGTTATCTTTATATGGTTGACATACCTCCGGCTCGCTCACAGCGTTTCGCTTTTACGTATATATCTTTTTAACATATATTTTAATGTAATAATTTTAAATGTAACGCCTGATGGTAAGCGTGACCCTTCCCCGGTACAGTTCTACTCAAAGTTTTGAACTTATATAGGTTAAAGCACTGCGCTCCTCACCCTGAGATATTAGATGTTAAATCTATTTGAGCCCTGTTATTGTACTTATATTCAATTTTTTTAACGCGTTCACAAAATTCGACTGACGTGAGAATCATCAAAATCGGCCTATGCGTTTGGTCTCTAGGCCGCCACATAGAAACAAACATACATACCTAGACTGATAACACATTATTGATAAACACGCCTTCTTTGCATTGCACAGTCGCTTACAAAGAAATCACAGTAAATAAAAAGAAGATATGGTATTTATTCTGTAAATTCGGAGTATCCATACTGCTTCTCGTATTATGTCATAGTCTGCAATAACCGACACACAATACGTGTGAAAGAGATAGAGCTACGCAAAATACTAGTGTGCAATAGAGATAGACGCATGTTGACAAAATATTACCTACTTTACTATTAATGAGTGAGTCACACAATACAAGTGGGTCAAGACTGCTCGATGATCATAGGAGCTCTGCAGCCATACATTTTCATTAAAAAATTTGTTGAAAAGAAGTTCGGGGCGATTAATTTTTATGAATGGTTAGGGTTAATTTTAAAAGGGATGTGAAAATAATACAAACGTATCGTTAAAATTAAGGAAAAGGTTGGAAAAGAAGAGGATAATGGGGTATAGTGATTTTATTATAAAACTGAAAGTTATTTTATATATAATATGTATATATTTACTAGACTAAAAGAACATTTTATCGTTTTTGAAGCGCAATTTCACGTTATTCGTATAAAAATCGCGTTGTTAGGCAACAACCATCATTTAAGATATGCAATATGCGTCTTTATATGTTATGGAGTAAGAGGTATAATTGACTTTATTTAAAAACTGCTTGCATTGATATAATAATACATCTGTCACTTACGGCATAACTATAGCCATGCCCCGCGGTTTTGCTCGCTATTATCACGTTTAAAAGTCACCTTTGTGTTAATCCTAGGTTTAAGCTGTGTACATTTCAAATGTCATTCATATCCGTTCAACAGTTAAAGCGTGAAGAGGGAAAAACATACTTACACACAATCTTTCGGATTCATAACATTAATATGATGAATGTAAAAGCAAATTGGTTCGTGCGCGTTGTTAGAATTAATTTAACAATACAAAAACAATCCTTTTTATATGTACTCGGTGATAGCATATACGATAATTACTTTAAAACTAATTTGGGTGCCACCAAATTGTAATTCAATAAGCACGTGACGCTAACGTGACGTGACGCTTATCATTAAGCGAACGACTTGTTCGTCTTATCTCTCAACTACATAAAAAAAAACCACCAAACATAGCTAGGTTTAAATTTAAAATACATATAATGGAAATTTAAAACGTTCTATATTACTTTCTTATTGTAGCTACAATAACAAATTAATTTATAACATTTCACATTTCCAACTTATTCGCTTTAGAACAGTTATAAATGTGGCTATAGTACAAAAGGACCACTATTTGAGTACCATTAAACACTATTAATTAAAACTATTCAGATGACTTTGATTGAAAGTTCCCTAGGAAATGGGTCAGTATTTCCCGGAATAGCCGTGTTTATGTTTTGGTTACCCATTGGACTGGTTTAGCCACACATCCCTTTGACGGGAAAGTGGAGGAAGTGCGGTTGGGTCTATTTTTGGTTTGTTCGGATTTTCTTAATGCTTTTTGAGTGAAGTGTATGAATGGATGGGAAAGATTTGAATTATATGTCATATTGTGTACTTCCTAACGAATCATGTCAAATTTGTTGCTAATAAATACAAAAAACTAGCTCAACCATTGTTAGGCCCCAAATTTTTACATAAATGCATTTATTTATCATTTTTTTAATCAAACTTTTTTTAGGATTGGCCTATAATCAAAAAGTAGTGTAAAAATTTATACAAAACATATATAACGTACCTATTATTAGAACATCAACAAATATTTGTTAGATTTAGTTTATATTATGGTAATTAAGTAGGTATTAGGCAACTATAAACGTGAAAAAGGTAAAACATAAAAATTACTTAAAACCATATGTATATACCCTCTTTTCGGTTTTAATTTTTTTTGCCACAAATAATTATAAATATGTCTTTCTTTATCTCTAACATTTTTACCGACTTCGATAAAAGCCGGAGGTTTTCAATTTGTTGTAATATTTTTTTTATGTGTATTCCCCGATTACGCAAAGACCCCTGGACCTATTTGAGACATATATTTTTGTTTAAAAGGGTATTCTTCCCAAGTGGTCCCATTATAATTTGATCAAGATCTGATGAAGAGTTTCGGAGATCTTGCGATTGAAGTTTTTTAAACTCGTATAAATCATTTTTTTAACGTGGCATTGCTACGCCTGCCTGTGCCTAGCTGTACCAAGCTAATGTTTGTTTCCTCTTCACGCTTTAACGGCTGAACGGATTTGGAATGCACATAGCTTATACCTAGGATTAACACATAGGATACATTTTAACATGATAATAGCGGACGAAGCCACAGGGGACGGCTAGTAAATAATACAGCGCAATTAGTAATGTTATGTTTCTGTATAGAAAAAGATTAAAAATCTTAAATTACCGCCAAAATAACGGTCAACGCACATGTTGAACTAATTCCGCACCGGACGTATGAGAAAGCCCGGAACACTCAATAATGGAACACGATCCCTCGTTTAAAATTAGAACACTTTAATATGATACAATTTAATTTCCGAAGCCGTTACGAGCGCTTTTAAAATGAGGTTAATCAAAATGTGGAACTCGATATAAGAAAGGGGTGTTTTGGGCTTGCTTGCAAATATAAACCCATATAATTAAATATCTATCTATAGATTTTAACCCCAGACACAGAGGAGTATCATGTTCGTAGCAACATAGCTCGTTTTTTCTCAAAATAAGCGTTTTCAACTGACTTCAAAAAAGGAGGTTCTCAATTCGACTGTATGGTTTTTTTCTTTGTTTTTATATGTATGTTACACGATATCTCACGACTCCGCCAATTGGGAATCGATTTTGATTATTCTTTTTTGTTTGATAGAGTATACTTTAGAGGTGGTCCCATATAATTTATTTTTTATCGAAATCGGTCCAGCCAAAACTTAAATATAAGCGATTGAAGTCGGTTTTTTAAGCATTGCTTGCGTTTCAGTTATTTGATAAATATTTTTGACTTGTCCGGCTATGTAGATAACACTCTAAAAATTACAAGATTGAGTGACAAGTAATAAATAATTCTCATTTATTTAATCAAAAATAAACAATGGAAACGCAAGCATAGCTTAATCCGACTTCACCGCTTTATCTTTGGGACCCGTCGTTAAATCTTGATCATATATAAATGGGACCACATGGGAAGCACCAGTCTTTACATAAAAATCCGTGGTTAAACCAAAATTTTTGATATAATTCGCTAAAAGTTCAACATCGAAGTAAGACACGACCTTGCTTAACCTAAATATTTTCACTCCGCAAAAAGAGTCAATACTACAAGTATACGTCCTATGATCGCCTGCAATAACAGACGTTCTCGCATCAAAGCGCAGCGCAGTCTTAACTCATTGTGAAGAACTTAAGTTCGTGCAACTAAACCGTAATCTGTGTTGAACTGTACATTATTACCGTTAAAAATAACAACAAAAAACCAACAAAGAATAATAACGCCACAACAAATAGAACCTACTCTGGCGCCAAAAGTAATGGACTCACGAAATTAATTTTCCGGCACCGAAACCGGTCAAAAAACCTATTGTTTCATAGCATTGAGAAATTGCTTACAACAATGAAAAATTGGGTAAACGCAACTGCGTTCTAAATCTCTGTTTAGATGATGCAACGACTAGTGATGTACAGACGCCGACAAATAGATAAATATCTATCGATACCATTCAGTATAATGTAAATATCTATCGACAGATCAATATTTATCGATACCATTTCAAATAGCTTTACCTAAGTATTAAGCTACTGATGGGCAGCAGCTAAATCTTCGAATTGCCAGAAATAATCAGAAAGTTAGTGTGTAAGTGTGCAAGTGTGTAAGTATGTTTGTTTCCTCTTCACGCTGTAACGGCAGAACGGATTTGGTTGAAGTTTAGAATGTACATAGCTTATCTACGATTAACACAGGCTACTTTTTAACTTGATAATAGCGGGCGAAGTTACTTCTGTCTTTCTGCTTATGAAACCGACTAGGAATAGTATCTGAGGTGTTTTATAGTTTATTAGAATGTTATTATTAATCTTTGTTTCATACTTTTGCTGTAGTTATTTAAATCTTTTTTTTGTTTACAGGTAAGAAAACAGAGGAAGACATTCGAGGATTGCTTTTGGTAAAGTACTATGACGCTTTTGAAAAATCGAATAATGTTATTCTACAACTATAATATTTGCGCATTTTGGATGGATTGGATTAGAGCTGTTGCATGATAATTGCATAGAAATTACAATTATATATCGACGTTTTTAAGCTTTTGAGATTGTTTGAAAATTATCGATACGTGTCCATCACTACCACCATCACCGTCGACCCATCTCGTCAAAATCGTTTCCTCGTCGCTTCACAATCGGCCTACTGTTTTGTACTGTGGTATTTAGGACACAGTGGATTGCAGTACAACTCGAATCTGGACAGCTTGGTGGAAGAGTTGCACAGTTTTTTTTTTTTTTTTTATTTGAGTCTAAGCTACCGTTTGACCACAATCTCACCTGATGGAAAGCGACGATGCGGTCGAAGATGGAGCACGCATGCTCAGTAAATACCTATTCACTCTCTTCTTGAACAACCCCATATTATACTTTACGGGAAACACAGTAGACGGCAGGGCGTTCCACTCCTTGGCAGTTTGACGACTCAGTTGGCGCGGTGAGCCGATCTCTGCTCTCTGCGCCGTGGAACCCAGATGATTCGACTCCCAGCAGGAGCACAAATTTTCCATCCCAATGGAAATTTGTGTTTCTGGTTCTGGATGTCATTATGTGTGTGATATGTATATGTTTGCAGCACCTATGATATAAGTCTTTGATCTTAGTGGGGGGTGTGAGTGTAAAAGCATTTATGTTTGGGTTTAATCAAGATTATCGATATGTGTCAATTACTGCCGCCATCACAGTCGACCCATATCGTCAAAATCGTTTCCTTCCACAATCGGCCTACTGTGCTGTAGGTACTGTGATATTTAGGACACAGTGAATTGCAGTACAACTGGAATCTGGACAGCTTGGTAACTGCTTTCGTGGAAGAGATGACCAGTCGTAAAATGGAGGCAAGATCAATGTCTATTAAGAACATAACACTAAAATCTATGATTAGTGGTTCGTGGAATATCGGAGCGAATATGTTGGTAAGATTGATGTCTATTAATACTTAAATAAAACTTTAAAGCCATGACTAATTATTAGTTAATGGTTTATAGTCCGCGGTTTACACACATACGCTCTTAAACAAAGTGTTCAATACGGCGCTGCGTAGTGAGTTTTTTCTAGATAAGCATTTGTTTTTTTTTTATGTTCTAGCTGAACCTCCCGGCATCGCCCGGGTATGAAAACATAGCCTATGACATTCACAAATTACGTGGCTTTCTATTGGTAAAAGAATTTTCAAAATCGGTTCAGTAGATCCAGATATTACCCCCCACATTCTCACAAACTCACAAACTTTACCTTTTTATAACATTAGTATAGATTATGTACCAATTGTGTTCCTACTTTTTTGTTTAACATAAAAAACATAAGAAATATTATATTTATTACCCGACTGCCAAGGAAGGGTTATGTTTTTCGCGCGTATCTTTTATGTATTTCAATTTCTTTATTACCTAGTATATTCCAAACGGCTAAAAGTTATACAACCAGAGAACTTGTCAAGACGAATCAAACGAGCCGTAACTCGATGGGGTTGCGTCTTTTCATTATAGAGTTCCTATGACCTTCCGGCTCCATCATCAGACCCTGGTTACCATTGAAAGACAAACTACTCGTCAAGACTATTCAAATGAGCCCAAACTCGATGAGGTTGTGATGTTTCATTGCGAAATTCCTTTGACCACCTTCCAGCTCCATCATCAGATTAGCATCATGTCATCATAATATTGCATTGTCACGCGATTTACACATGTATGCAAATTTTTAGCTCAATCGGTAACCGGGAAGTGGATCAAATTAAATTTGCAAGAATTGATGACAAACATCGGGACAGGTGTAACTAAATAAAAGCCTGTAAAAAAAATAGCATAAAGTATTTTGTGAACATTTCAGCCGACTACGAAAGGGAGTGGAACTCATTGCCTGTGTCTTTGTTTCCTAAACGGTACAATCTGGGTGTCTTCAAGTCTAAAATGTAGACAATAGACTTTGGTAGCAAGCCAGGCGAGCAACTCACAAAATGCTCTACCACCTCTCAAATGTCACCTGATTAGCACCACCCGGGGACCACGTGTAGGGAGTCAGACTTAAGGGGTATCCTCCTACGGACGTGGGTGACTCAGCCCCCAAAAGTATAGTACACTAGCCGTGCCCCGCGGCTTCGCCCGCTATTATCAAGTTAAAAAGTAGCCTATGTGTTAATCCTAGGTATAATCTATGTACATTCCAAATTTCATCCAAATTCAAAGTTAAAGCGTGAAGAGGGAACAAACATACTTTCACTTACACACAAACATTCGGATTTATAATATTAGTAGGATTAGAGCAACGTGCCATTTTGTCCTAACAACTATTAAGTGCGGGCAAAGGTCATCCTCTTAGCATAAATACTTGTCTAACAACCTCACTTACAAGCCATGGCCCTTGACCATACATAAAGTATCGTCATCCATTTGTTAACACGTACATGCAAATAAAGACATTCAATGCATACTTACAGTTACTATAGATAGCATTGGACAACGAAACGCAAATGACACTCTGTCTCTTTAAGAATTTTGTAATTTCTTTTGCCTGTGAAGGAACAAGACGGGTTATTTATTACGATAGAGTTGCTTTTTAGTAAATACGTAACCTTCGTGAACCTTGATGTGTTGAAACTAATATTGATAGTAAGCTTTTTGTTAGCATATAATAGTAATAAAATTAGCGTTTTGTTCGTTTTGGGTGAGGTGGTTTTTATTGTGGTTTATATGAAAGTAAAAAAAAATTCATTGTTTGTAAAGACAAACTGGCAAACGTCATCAATTTATGGTTAACATACCTCCAGTTCGCTCGAAGCGTTACGCTATTTTTATGCTAGATAGCATAGTAGAAATATATCAACTATGTAGATAGGCAAGCTTTTGACCGCTATCTCGAAGAAGGGTGTCTTTATGAACGTTTGTCATCCGTACTGCGAACGAGTTAAACTCATTGCCAGCATCTTTGTTCCCCGAACGGTACTATCCGGAGTTTTTAATTCAAGAGTGAAACATACCTTCGACATAATTTTTCTCAAGTTTCATTGGATTTCAGAGCAGAATTATGTCGAAGGTATGTTTCTGACGAAATAATTATCTGCCGAACAAGTGCACGTCGATGCAGGGTTTGTCGAAGTAGTGGTCTTTCTAAAGTGTGCGTTGTCGAAGTTAGTTTTGTCGGACTATTCCTTGTCGAATATATGATCTGTCGAAGCATTGGCTTGTCGAAATATATTTTTTCGAAGTAAGCAACTTGTCGAAGTAATGAACTGTCGATATTTAGTATGACACCTATGAATAAGTATCTTCTAGGGTAGAGTCGCCGTCCGCGTCACATCCTTAAAATTTTGATTTTGCCACTTTTACGCACTATATCACATTATAATCAAGCATATTGTAGCTTTTATGTAGATGTTTTGTTCATCCAAATTGTCAACACCCCGCTTCCTTTTTTTATGCTGGATAAGCAAGCATTTGACCACAATCTCACCTGATGGAAAGTGACGATGCGGCCGAAGATGGAACATGCTCGCCTAGTAGGTACCTATTCGCTCTAGACTTAAAGATACCCAGACTGTACCGTTCGGGGAACGATGACGCAGCTAAGGAGTTCCAGTCATTCGCTGTACGGATGATAAACGTCTTATTTCATGGAAGTATCTTTGCCCATTTTTGTACTGGTTATGCTTAAAATTACTATAGAATTTACTGTTGCTTCATGAAGACAGCAATTGTAAACAATTTTCCCAATTCCTTATTCGATTTAATTAATTGTATTGCTTTTGTCTCCGACGAGATTTAAACGTAAATCACGGCATTTAACCCACTTCTTACAAGATCGGATAAAGTAAGGTTTACATCATACTAATATTATAAATCCGATAGTTTGGGTGTATTACGTTTAAATTTTGGAAGATGTGCGCAGGAATTTAATGTGTTAATTCCATCATGTCAATTTTACCATCTAATAACAAGACAAACTGTCAAACGTCATTTATGGTTGACATACCTCCAGTTCGCTCGAAGCGTTTTGCTTCTACGTTCATCATCCGTACAGCGAAGGAGTGGAATTCATTGCCTGCGTCTTTGTTTTCCGAGGGGTATAATGGGAGTCTTCAAGTCAAGAGTGAATAGGTATATTAGACAAACACATAAATTGGGAATCACATATACAAAAAATTAAAACAAAAATGTCACAATTTGCGTACGCCCTCCGTGAGATAAAGAAAACTACTGACCTCGAGACTGCACTCGCATTATATCACTCTTACGCTAGTGCGTGGCTGAATTATGGAGTGATTTTATGGGGGGCTAGTTCGTCCGCACCTGCACTCTTCAAGCTGCAAAAAAAACTTATCCGCATTTTGGCAAACATTGAGCAAACAGAAAGCTGTAAACCCTATTTTCAAAATTACAAAATTCTTACCCTCCCATTCATGAAGTATGTAAATTTGTCTCAAAATATCCTACCTTCTATACTACACGGTCAGATGCGTCTTCACGTAGCAATGTACGACATGCCAACCGATTAATGCTACCTTCTTCCCGCATTAATATGCATTCCAAAGGGCCTCTGGCTATGTCTGTGAAGATCTTCAATAAACTACCGGATACTATAAAGAATCAATCCCAAAACAGAAACATTGTGATGCAATTAAAACAATTCCTTATTAAAAAAAGCTATTACTCAATAGAAGAATATTTTAATGATAAATTTTGATCGAATACTTATTACAATTATATAATAATAATACATCGTAAATATTGAAAAAATTATAATAATATAATAATAATAATAATTACTGTGCATGATTATAATATTTTTTTTCTAAATGTATTCTAAATATAATAAATGTTTATTTTGTCCTCCTCTCTTCTAAATTGTAAATAGCCGTGCCCTACCAGGGTCTATAAAGAACTGTTAACCAATTTTATTATAACATCCTTGTAATAACTTTATAGTTGCAATAAAATACTGAATACTGAATACTGAATATTCTAGGCAATCATGTCACATCTTCAGCCGCATTGTCACTTTCCACCAGGTGAGATAGTGTTCAAATGTTTGCATAAAAAAACGGACTCAAACTGTACTCACTAATTCGCTTTTCACATCGTGTAGCCCAAGCTTATCTCAAAAACTGCACACAAAATTATAGGCTCACAAGTTTTCTCTCGTAAAGGAGTGAAATTATTCACTTGTGTATTCAAGATTGGCCTGCTTTATACGACAGTAATTTGCCACTTTGATTGCGAGGTGGAAGTAGAAGTTTACTTTGATCATGATGCGATCAATATATACATAGATACCTAATTAATTGTTATTGGCTTTGGGCCACAGCTTTACATATTCTCTGAGAAATTGAAGTTATTCGCTTGTATGGTTATTTTATGCTGTATAGGCAAGTATTTGGCGTGGTGGGTGAGTCCCTGCCCTCTGCGCCATGGGTTCGATTCCCGGCGGGAGCACAATTTTCCTACCCAAAGGAGATTTGTGCTTCTGGTTCATGGTGTGATTGTGTGCGTGATATGTAAATGTTTCCCACTATACAAGTCTTTGAACTTAGTGTGGGGATGTGAGTGTGAATGCGTTTGTTTATATGTTTTGTTTTGTTTTAATTTGACCGCTATCTCACCTGATGGAAAGTGACGATGTGGCCGAAATTTGAATATGTTGGCATTTTAGAAGGTACTTATTGACTCTGGACTTAAAGCCACCCAGATTGTTTAGACGCTAGATGCCTCTGACAGACGGACGAAGTGTTAAAACACCAAGTCAACTTAGAGATACTATTTGTTTTTGATAAAAGTCTGGCTGTGTTTTATCAAAAACAAATGCCGAACTGCCAGTTGGCTTAGTTGGGTGGATAGCCTTCGAAACAGGGGTTCGGTTTCGGGCTCAATTCACGGCAAGAACACAAGTTTTCTTCGCAAGGAAAATTTGTGTTCCTGGTTCTGGGGATTGTGTGTGTGATGTGAATGTTTCCGGCGCCCAAGACACAAGTCATCGAACTAGGTGTGGAGCTAAGAGTGTGAAAGCGTTTATTTAAAATGCAAATTAAAAAATACGCATATAGCATACCGTGACATAATTCTATAAAGTAAAGATAGCACACTAAAATTTTAATACGGATGTCAAAAGTAATATCAATACAACTAAATATCTTCGCTGCAAGACATCTGAGCTCCTATAGCTTCCATTTATCTCTCTAATATCTATGCCATAAATTTTCTGTAGTATATTTTTACGATATTGCCATATACAAATTCGTTTATAGTCCCGACTTGTTAGCTCCCAAAGAGCTATATTTCTAGAAGAGACACCCAGAACTTTGTTTAATTCGGGTTTAACAGCTCTTTGAATAATAAAAATCGATATGATTTTTACGTTTCACAGACTTTGCCTTGTGATATTATAATTTTGACGAGAAATATGTTTTGTGACAGTAGTTTTGCGTTCTGTTATAATATAAGCTTGACCTTTATTTGTATTTTGTTAGTTTTATAAAAACTCCTACGAAAAAATTACGACATTCAATAATAATACAGTCATTATTGGAGGCACGGCCTGTAGATATCAGTCAGTTATCAATGTAAATGATATTAATTGATTAATTATCATAAATATGAACTGTAATTTAAACGCAAGCAAAGCATCAAATAGCTCTCTTTATCTGCGGAACCTTTGATTAGATCTGGACAGGTCTTACACGGAACTTGACAAGTTCCAAATAAAAAAAAATATATTCCAAACCGGTTCGACGGTCTTCGAGTCATCGCATAACAAAGATACAAAAGAACATAATGCCTCCGTGCATACTTGTCGTTAATGTAGACAATCGTTTCTTAATAAGCTTTCTTGTCCGTTCTATTACTGATTTAAACTCCTAGTGGTAATTCAGCTACAATTTTAGGATTTTTTTTAAGGAATTTGCCACAAAAGATTCATACATTTTGCTTAATCTAAATGCGCGCACTGTAATTTTATGCTTATATCTAGTATTAAGATTGTGTGCGTCGCTTCTTAAGTAGCTCTATATTTGTTAGTTTTATAAAAACTATTATGCAAAAATGACAACATTCAATAATAATAGTCACTATTGGAGGCATGGCAGAGCATGATATTAATTGATTAATTATCATAATATGAACAATAATTTAAACGCTCGCTTCTTAAGTAGCTCTATATTTGTATACAGTGTCTCCTCTTGATGGAAAATTATATAGCTCAATTTCAGCTTCTGATCAGGCAATAATCCATTAAATCGCAAGGCCGAGAAGCATTCCATGCGAAGCCAAATTAAATATCGCACACCTTCGGTGCCTTCGGCATGCCTGAGATTTCTTCCTTAATTTTTATTGCTGTTATTCAATTACTCTTTATGATCTTGGGTAACTGGAGAACCGCCGCGATTTATCACTTTTTTAGTATGGCAATAATCTTGCAACCGATGCAGTAACACGGTAACACCGGTAATAATATATGAATTGCCCGTTTTGTCAGCAGCCGATGTTTTGGGTTTTTTTAATCCAACATTTAGTGAGGCGACATGGGTGCTTTGAATTGGAACTTTGTGTACCCACAAGTGACGAAATCAATGGTTGTACTGTCACATTAGGTTATGTCATCTAAAGAAAAAAAAAAACGTTTTGTGAAAAGGCTAACATGACAATTTATGTAATCACACTAATGTTATAATTTCGATGTTTGTTTTCTTTTCACGCTGTAACGGCTGAACGGATTTGAATAACATTTTGAATGTACATAGGATTAACAAAAAGGCTACTTTTTAACTTGATGAACGAAGCCGCGGGGCACGGGTAGTGTCTATACAAAGGCTCAAGCACCATTCAAATGAAAAATATATCCTTAGAATTTAGGATTTCTTTTCTTGACTATTCGTTTTCAACCGACTTCAAAAAAGGGGGTTCTCAATTCGACTGCATGTTTTTTCTTTATCAGTATGTTACGCGATGTCTCCACCAATTATGAATCGATTTTGATGATATTTTTTTGTTTGGTAGCGGTGTCCCATATAATTTTAACCGAAATCGATCCAGACAAAACCAAAATATAAGCGTAGTAGTCGTTTTTTTTTAAGCTTTGTTTAATTATCTACAAATTAGTTTATAAAAAAGTACATACCTACTGTAAATTGTAGATACTAAAGCTTCACAACTTATCTTAATATTACTGGCCTAAGGCAAAAACAATTTTCAGGCTGTTTTTATCATACTCTCTGTTTTCCTCATCAAATGTTCCAGATTCAATTTGCATGTGTACCGTTAACGGCAAATAATTTATATTTAGATAGAGCCAGACTTTGTCAAGTAATCTCTTCTGGTAGAATATCATCAGAAAGAGGAGCTTTATAAGCAAAAAAACAGTGTGAAGACAGTGCTATTGGTCAAATCAGTAAATCATATTATCGCCGAAAGGAATTTCTTCCAATGGCCTCGATTCTAATGTTCAATCACTAAATTAAATTTAAACTATCCCTGTATGTTACAAAATAAAACACAAGACAGAGATAGCATTATTTCATCATTCATTTTAGTGCTGTCACGCTAGTTTATCAATTAAAATATGAACAGCAGAAGCAGAAAGGCGCTTGTTTTTAGTCAACACCAATACAACACATACTCGACTAATCTTGGATAGACATCTAAGTTCTGACTAACTTGACAGCACAGCAGTATGCTATCTCTGTCTTGTGTTCCTATTTTGTAAAAGATAGGAATAGTTTAAATTTAATTTAGTGTGTGACATCAGAATCGAGGCCATTGACTCAGTATTTTTTTTATGTAATTCAAAGAGGAGACGAGCAAATCGCTCGCCTGATGATACGCTTCACGATTGCTCAATACAGTTTAGTGCCACCCAATATATTGAACTTATTCTGGTCAAAATCCTGCTTGGGAAAGCACAGCGCACATCACCCCGAGGTAATAGATATGTTAAATCTCTTAATTACAATTATTGTTTTTCAATCCGGAATACAGTTTGAACACTACTGCTTGGCGGATTTATGTAAGGCAATATTTAAAAGTGTTACAATTTATCTCCTTTTTACAAGCTTTTAACTTGTTTTTAATTTTTGATCAAGCGAAGCGAGATCTCTTAGTTGACTCGAAATGATAAAATATTTTCAAAACAATTAAAAAAACTATTGACATTAAAAACATATTACTCAATTGACGAATATCTAAATGATAAATTTTGACAAAAAAATTTACATGCTTATACTTTCATATTTTATCTTTATTTTCTTATTATTATTATTATTATTATTTGACATCAATCTAATAGTAATAATAATATATATTTTCTATGACAAAATTAAATTGAATAATTACTATAAAGAAATGTATAAACACAAATATTATATAATATTTCTTATGTAGTATTTGTGTTTATTTCTTATCTGTTAACAAAACCTAGCAGTCCTCCTCTCTTCTAAGATTATTGCGGTGCCCCACAGGGTCTATATAGAACTGTACTCCTAAAAAACACCTGTATATTACTATTATTATAGATTGCAATAAATTAATGAATATGAATATGATTCGGCACTTTGTCCCTCTGTTCGTCCATCCGTCTGTCAGAGGCATCTAGCGTCTAAACCGTACAAGTAAATAACTATAAATTCTCAAAAAATATGTAAAACTATAAGCTCAAAGCTAGAAATGACAATTAAATGATATAAATGAAAATATTAAGAGGGCACTTATACATGTAACTGGGGAGCAAAATATTTTTTATTTTTTTACATACCCTTGTGGAGTATCGTTGAAAAGGGCTTGACAAGTAGAGTACGAAACCGGTTTTAAAAAGGAAAAAAACTGTGTTGGAAAATAACAATTTGGTAGGCCACTAAAGTGACTGTTTTTAGATCTATTTTGTCCCGGGATCTATCTCAAAAACGGCTTCACATTTGAAACTGAAACTTACGTTTATTATACGTTATATCCTGTACTTTAACAATAAATACAGAAATCAAACAAAAAAAAAGTAATAAGCAATTAAGCTCAAAAGTTTTTCTTTAATAAGCAAAATGTAGGTGTGGGATCTCGATTGTCCCACAGAGTCTCGTCCCACATAAAAAAATTAGAATTAGAAGATACGAGGATATGTACAAACAGTCCTTCAAGATACGCGCGAAAAACATTCTTCTCAGAACCCTTCAATGGCACTCGGGTAAAAATGACAACATATTTGAGTCCGGCATTTCTAAAAGTAGAACGATCTCATGTCGGCGTCTCCAAAAGCCCAAAAACAAACTAAACAATTCCCAGATTTCGTCATTTCGACATCTGGCGACCAAATATAACGCCTACGACTGAGTACGGCTGCAATGCCTGGCATTCCATATTTGGACAGTAGCCTATTATGAACTGTACCAGGGCGAGTCCAGTGAAAAAAAAAACGAATGTTTAAACAAACCTATTTGTGAGATGGCGGGAGAGCACTGATATCCTGCACGCAGGGCAACCTAGTTAGGAGTTAGGGTTTATCCATGTACACAACAAATACCTGATCAGCTTAGTTTATTTATGAACCACCTGTATGAGCCAAGTTATTATATAAGATGCTATGTTGACACACAATAGTGTTCATACTATTACTATAGCTAGTTATAAAAACATGAAGTCTTACAAATTAGTTAAGTTTTTGTCCAAATAAAAACACTAAGTTCAATGACGAATGATGTGTGGCGGAGCTTGAGTAGCTCAGCGGTTAGAGCATTACCGCATGAGACCTCATAGCCGCGGGTTCACCCCACCTCAAGCTGTATATTTCCTTTCTAAATTAACTATTTTAGTTTTGCCTAGCAAGGGTAATGCCATAAAATCAATTAGTACTTAAATACCTACCATAACTATTTTACAAACTTTTATTAAACTTGCAATGTATGTAAATAACTATGTTTGTTTGGGTGGAATTTTGAATCAGATAACTTCAACCGATTAAGCTGAAATTTTGTATTCACGTTTAGTTTGGATAACAATGTATGGTTAGCTGTGTGATATTATGCTAAATCCAACATGGCGGAGCACCCAAAATGGCGGACAAGTTATTTTTAATGCACTCCTACAATATGGGTCTTGAATGAAAAGGCTTGGTGGGAATAACGAAAAATAAACTGACGTCATCCTTAATCCAATATGGCGGACTTCTAAAATCTTGTTTTAAAAAAGGTTTAAACAAGTAGCGTATTAATTCCTAACTATAATAATAATGAACTGTTATTGACTGCTGTGACAGTATCTAATCTCTTGTGAAACGAGGTTTCAGACACAATTGCATTCCTGGGATATGAACTTAGTTTATTAGAACTGCATTCCTTTTCGGCAGGATATTATCATTAAACAGGTACTGGATGCAAATGGCAATAATTGTTTAGTTTCGATGAATGCGAAAAATGTTGGTTCACATGTACACAATAAGTACACTTTCAACATTCCTCGGGATTTATAACAAGCATATGAATAGATATATTATATTAAATATTACCATACATGCACTCACACTTGCAATCCTTCTCTAATTCAAAGACTTGTATAGTGCCGGAAACATTTACATCACTCACGAACGTGAAGCACAATTAAAACAGTAAGCAACCGGGAATTAGCGTGACTTACGCATTGCCGATGTCTAAATCGACAATAATTGTTTCGGCTTCATTCGGAAGCCGTCAGGATGAGTGCGGAGCGCTCGCCGTCGCGTCCCTCCTCGCACTAGTACTAACTCGTTAAATAGTTCAAAATGTGCGTGAGTTTTTATCAAATTAGAAAGCAAACGAATTAAAAACAATACTATTTTGGAAAATTACAATTTGGTATATAAAATAATTTAAATGAAGACGCCTTATCTTCGTTCGGAGCGTAGTATAGGTATATTTAAACATATATTAGAATATTATTAAGTGCAACAACTTAACGTGCTGCTTTCATACCTTGTTCTATAAATAGCTAGGAAACTTACATGTATATAAGCAAAAAAGTATAACCACCGAAAATCTAATTAAAACGAAGCCAAAGACCTTTCGAGAAAATTACAGAAGCCTTGTAAGTTGAATGGAATAGATGTTTCGTACGTAATTAAATAAAAACATGCGCCGTTCATAGTATATAGGAACAAGCTATACCCGGCGTTGCAATGCCTTATAAATTAAAATAAAATAACAACGGGTTGCACTCCGGGAGTGCCGGCGGAAGTGAACACTTGAACATTTTTCGCCGCGCGGTAGAAAGAGAGGAGGATATTACTTCCTCTCCTTCGTCTTACGAATTTTCCGCCTTACGAATTTTCGATCAGGTCACGTGTCCTGACGCGAGTTTAACATTTTTCATGGCCGCTAAAAAAGTTTTCACTTCAAAAAGCATTTTATTTCATTCACGTTTATGGTTGCCTAGTACTTCAATACCATACTAAAAACTTACTGACTAAATTATTACCTCCCTCATGTTTATGTTTGCCTAGTACTTTACCAAATCCAAGTGATGTATTCCTGTCCATGAAAAAAGAATATTTTTTTTTTTGTATAATTTTCTTTTCGTGATTTAATCATATTTATTCTGCTTGAATCTAAGCCATTTTTGATCTGAACACCACCTGAAGACATACTAAGAAAATCAACGAAGGACAATGAAGGAGTTCAGTCACATATAGACGATTTTCACGTACAAAAGAATCCTACTATCCTACTCATATTATAAACCCGAAAGTTTGTGTGTAAGTATGTTTGTTCCCTCTTCACGCTTTAACAGCTGAACGGATTTGGATGAAATTTTGATGTTCATCGATTATACCTAAGATTAACACATAGGCAAAGCCGCGGGGCACGGCTAGTAATAATTTAAATTGACCTTCATGCGCAGATTCGCCTGCTATTATCATGTTAAAAAATAGCCTATGTGTTAATCCTAGATATAAGATAGATCAAGTACATTCCAAACATCCAAATCCGTTCAGCCGTTAAAGCGTGAAGAGGGAACAAACATACTTATACAATTACACACAAACTTTCGGATTTATAATATAAGTAGGAATGATTTTGATAGCGGATACAAACTCTATAATAATCTGTAAGCTTTGAGTGACTCACGGATATCACAGCCAGTGGTGTATGTCGGTGGTCCCTTCATAATAATATGCGTGCGTGACCGTGTCTGTGACGTCATCCACGTGTGTACGTGACACGTCACGCCACAGAATAAATGGACGTAGTGAAGGGATTTGTACAACGATTATTGAAGTTACACTTCGTATAGGCTTTGAAATTCTGATCTGCAACCTTTTTGTGTGACGAAAGTGGTGGGTGGGGGGGGGGGGAAACACAGTGGTGAATAATTAAAATGTAACTCTGTAACACAAATTTTTCATTTAACGTTAACGTGGTCGAAGATGTGGCATGCTTGCCTAACTGACTCTAAGACTCCCAGATTTATACCGTTCGGGAAACTAAGACGCTGGCAATATGTTCTACGCATTCGTTGTGGATTCAATAATGGTTTAAATCCAAGCAGAAAAAATAATTTCTTATTAATTAACAAAATATATAACTGTCTCATCCCTGATACAAAATAATTTATCAATAAACACACATATCACGTGCCAAATAGGTATGCATTTTTTAAAATCTACTAAAAGTTTCCTTCTAGATACATGAAGCCGGAGAGAAATGCATGAAGCGTCAGAATTTCAAATGAACATAAACGCTTTCTCACTCACATCTGAATTTGAAGACACTGGAACATTCACTTCACATTCACAAACCCCAAAACACAATTTTCCCTTAGGGAATCTTGTGTTCGAAGACACGCGCCGCCAGCATTCCTAGCAATTTTTCCTACTCATTTAACACTTATCGTTATATTTTCGACAATTCCCACAATATCTTTATAAATTATAGCCTATGTGTTATTGTAATGTAAAAGCTATATTATTGTAAAGTTTCATCAAAATCAATTTAGTAGTTTTTGCGTGAAAGAGTAACAAACATTCATACAAACAAACAAACATTCATACTTCTCGAGATGGCTGTAATTTTGCGAATCTGGAAGTAGAGTCCTTAACTTTCCTGGTTCTCTCTTTGGGGCCCATGTGAATAATCGATTTTGATTTTGATTTCAAATAAACTTAAGCGTTTATAATATTAGTACCTAAAGATCAGTGACAAAAATAGTCACCACACATCGAAAAGGAATGTCAAAGTGTAAATGATTGACAATTGACCTCTTAAGACGATGCCGCCCGGTTCGAATGCAATGCAAACATGACCTCAGTTTATTTTGAAATAAGAGCAAAGTAAATATTACCAGTTCTAGTGTCGCAAAGCTCATTTGTAATTCAAATTTTTTTAAATGTCATCTTAAACATGTTATTTATCTATTTAAAAATCCCACTACTAAAGTTAGCAGCTGTGTTGTTTGTGTATGTTTGGATGTTTGTTTCTAGTTACGGTAGAACTACATAGTTAACAGATTATGCTGTAATTTTGAAATAGGTAGGTATATTAAAAAAAAAAGACGTGTGGCACTCGGGGACTGCCGCGGTAAAGCTATTGCATAGCATTTTTTATCAACTTATGCAATTATAATTATTTATTTATTTTATTTATGCAGTATTTTTTTCCTGCCACCTAGAGGCAAGTTGCTGATCTAAAGAGATAAACGTGATATTTCAAAAAAGTCATTAAAAGTTCTGCTATTCATCGGTAGATGGCAAAACTAAAAAGTATCACCGCTGTGCCGGTCGGAGTGGGGGGTGTTAGGTTATTTTCGTTACGGAATTTCTGGATTCGGTCTCCACGCTCAAGGCCCGTGATAAAAGCTATGCAATAGCTTAAAAACATAAAACGTTTTCACACTCACGGCCCCACACTAAGTTCAATCACATGTGTCGTGGCTGCCGGAAACATTCACATCGAAATCAAAATCGTTTATTCACATCGGCCCCAAAGAGGCACTCATGAATGTTAATGATTCTACTGCCAGATTCTCAAAATTACAGCCACAACATACACAATCACGCCCAGACAAAGAAACACAAGTTTCCCTTGGGGAGAAAACTTTTGTTCCCACCGGGAATGAGAACCACTGCTAAGTCGAACGAGCGTAGTAGCGTCAGTTGGTCGGCTTATAAGTGGAGAAAAGTTCTAACGAAATATTAATCACATAATTACTGTCTTATACTTACACTGTAATTTATCTTCTCCAAGCAATTGTTTACGCTCCCGTCACGTGTGTAACACATTACAATCATAGCTGTTATTTTGTAAACATTGAAGCGAAATACTGAAATGAATAAATAATATTAGAGGTTACGAACTTGAGAAATTAATAACGTACCTTGGTAGAATTGTACTGTATTATATTTCGGAGACAAAACAATCTAGCTGTAGGTGTAGTAGAACGTGTAGCGTACTACAGAGCTTTGATAGTATTTAGTATATTTTGTTTTCAACCAATTTCAAAATAGGAGGTTCTCAATTCGAATGAGTTTTTTTTTGTATGTTACGCGATATCTCCGCCAATTATGAATGGATTTTGATATTTTTTTTATTTGGTAGATATGCTTCAGAGGTGGTCCCATATAAATTGTATCGTAACCGATCTAGCCAAAACCAAAATCTAAGCGTTAATGTCAGTATTTTTAAGCTTTGCTTGCGTTTAATTATTTTAAATCCTATCCTTCTAATATTATCAATCCGAAAGTTTGTGTGTAAGTGTGTAAATGTGCTAGTGTGTAAGTATGTTTGATTCCTCTTCACGCCTTAACAGCTTTACGGATTTGGATGAAATTTGAAATGTACATAGCTTATACTAAGGATTAACACATAGGCTACTTTTTATCTTGATAATAGCGAGCAAAAGCGCGGGGCACTGCTAAATAATAATATACATCATCGGAATCAGGAATGGACGTATCTACTAGTATTTTTTATTTTAAAATCTTCAAACGCCACCTATTAAATCTTAGTTTAACTTAATTTAGACGCATCTGCTAGAAGTCATAACATATACTAAATAATAACATTTCTGATGTATAAAACTCAATTTTGTCAAAAATTTACGTTACGTCTTTTTTCCTTGGCATTGGTGACACCTAAAATAGTGCCAGTACAAAATCAACCTACTTCTGAAAACAAGGGTTTCTTATTTTTCCAGCTACCTAATTCCGTAGATACTATACAGTATTCCATGTTCCCACAGTTAACGATCTATTATTTTTGCAGTCTACCTGATGTGCTTACAAACTGTACCAGTTCAATTCACGGGGAGTACAGTTATTGGCCATTTGTTGCACGCCATACAGTCTCGCCAACTGTTTAGTGGAAAGCAGTGAACGAGCTATTCATTATGCGACGTACATTAAAAACAAATTTTTTTTTTTTCAAATATTTATTTTTACGACCCAGTTGGCGCAGTGGACAGGTGTCTGAACCCAATATCCCTGCTTAGAAGGCGAACGCTCACCCAATTAAAGTAAAGGGCAGATAAAAAAAAACACACAAAAATTGGAAACACCATTCTGTTATGCAGTCCATAATCCAAAACATCTAAGCTTACGTACTCAATCAATCCGCCCGCCGTCACAGCTAAGGTCACAGAGTTGACATTCATTTTTCTTCTAACTGTACCTGTCAGAGCATTGCCGACCTTTTGTTAGGCAATCGGCGTTCGGCATAATGCCCACTGTTGATTTGGATGTCCATTCTATGTCCCCTGTGTTACCGATCGTTGATAAGATGCTGACACGCAATCGTTTTTCCTGTTCGTCTATTGTTCAATCTGAACATGCAACAAATAAAAAAAAAAGTCCACATTTCCACCTTACATTCGCAAGTTTTCATTTATAACCCGTATAAATCTAAGGGACACAGTCGGGACAAACTATGTTTTATATCCTCTCAAAATAAAGAATCATCAAAATCAGTTTACCTATATACACATAACCCAAAAATAAATTAAAAAAGCAATATTTATTCAATTGGGAAACATTTTTGGTAGATTAAGTAAAAGTGCCCAAGAGACAATTGTGCTTCTGGTACGTAAATTATTGTTTTTGTGAAGTCGGTTAAAAAACGCTTCTTCGCCAGTCATCAGCACAGCGGTCATCGAGCTTCCGAGTTCTGACCCGTCGACGCACGTCGATGTTCTGACCCGTAACCACAACAGACTGTTTTTTGCTTATAACTGTTCACATCATTGAGATCATTGTTGTGACCGCAATGGCTAATGCATTGTGCGGCTCGGTTGGAGTGATTCGGTCGCAGCGTTTTGTATGCGTGTTGTGTGCAGACCTTTACAATGAGGCGTGCTACATTTGGACTTAGTTTTGGGAATAGGGAATGAGGGTTTTATAGAACGCTTTGTGTAAAACCAAAAGATAGTTTTATTGAAGTACTAGTTGGGGGGCCCGCGGCTTCGCCCGCTATTATCAAGTTGAAACGTAGCCTATGTGTTAATTCTAGGTATAAGCTATCTACATTCCTAATTTTATCCAAATCCGTTCCGCCGTTAAAGCGTGAAGAGGGAACAAACATACTCACACACTTGCACTCTTACACACAAACTTTCAGATTTATAATATTATGTAGTAAAATTTGCTAGACGTGCAAAATATAATTTCTTAACGACTGCGTGATGTAAAGGAGGGTAACCTATAAATAAATGTAATGCTATAAAGGAAAAACATACGTTTGTTTCTTTGTGGCATTTTAGAGACCAAACTCAAGAGCCGATTTTGATAATTCTTACGTCAATCGATTTGTCTTAATTGTGCAAGTGTCACTAAAGATATGACAGTAATCAAAATTCTAAATGACGACCGCCAGAAGCCATATTGTGAAAAAAAAACGAATGAAATTTGACGTACTGTGACAAATGAGTTATCGTTGAATAGGTATATAAAAACCATTTAAAGGTTTCCTTAACTATTTTTCAATCTTACCGTTTAGAATTTATAACAATTTAAAGTTGGTTAGCAACCATTCCCCCTTAATACCTCCTTAATATTAACATATATATCATTTTAATTGCCATTGCTGGCTTTGGACCATAGCTTTATATATACTCTGAGATTTTGAAGTCATTCGCTTGTAAGGTTCAGACGCTAGATGCCTCTGACAGACGGTCAGACGGACGCAATTAGTCCGTCCGTTCGTTCACCTAAATGACCCAAGTCAAGTAAGAGATCTCGCTTCGATCGAATATGTAATTGTAATTTTAATAACGTCATAAACGTTATTGTAGTCCCCCAGTTCCAAAACTTCGATCATCGACTCCCAACATAACGGTAAATGTTGCGTAACTTTTTTTGCCATCGAATGCCTTTGTTTGGTACACAGATAGTATCTACGGGAAGATCAAAGCCTACATTTTGTTTTCGTAGCGCGTACTGCCACATTCCTTATCTAGGAGTTTAGTCTGGTTTGTCTGGAAGAGATCGCTCTCAGCGATAAGACCGCCTATTGTTACACTTATATATTTTTTTTACTGTCATTCCTATTTGTGTTCTTTATTATTTTAAGGTGTTCAATAAAGAATATATCTATCTATCTATCTATCTAGGCAAGTTCAAATTCTACAATACAATACAAATACTCTTTATTGCACACCAAGAAAATTAATAAAAAAAATAACAATATAGCAGTACAATCTGCGGCCTTATCGCTAAACAGTGATCTCTTCCAGGCAACCTTATATTAGTTGAGGACTAACACATATATATCATCCGTACAGCGAAGGAGTGGAACTCATTGCCTGCGTCTTGGTTCCCCGAACGGTATAATCTGGGAGTCTTCAAGTCTCGAGACTTGAAGACTCCCAGATTATACCGTTCGAGGAAGATGTGACATATTTGCCTAGAAGATACATAGGTATCTTCTAGGCAAATATATCACATCTTCCTCGACCGCATCATCACTTTCCATCAGGTGAGATAGTGGTATATGCCACAGTCGTATGAAAAAAAAAACACTGTGGGCCCATAACCTTACAAAATACTATCTTCGATTTTTCACATTTTTTGTGGCACAAAGAGAGATAAATAGGTACTATTTGACGACCCAGTTGACGCAGTGGACTGGTGTACGCCCGCTGCGCCGTGGGTCCTGGGTTCGATTCCCGGCAGGAGCACAAACTCCTTCCCAAGGGATATTTGTGCTTCTGGTTCTGGGTGTAATGTGGGTGTGATGTGAATGTTTCCGGCACCCACGATACGATACCCAAGTCTTTGAACTTAGTGTGGGGCTGTGAGTGTGAATGCGTTTTTTTTTCGTTTTTTGTATTACTACTTTATAATTTTCATTCACATAACCATTTATTAAAATATATTATAGTAGGCCTTCATACACGTGCTGTTAATAGCTTTGCAAAACATTATCCCAAAAAACACGCAATGTTATTTAAATTTCCAGTATCTAAGCTTAATCTAGGTCAAAAACAAAGTAAAACAGACCAAATCACACAAATAATATGTTTCATTATGCCTTAAAAGGTTGTACCTACATGTGGCATAAGCCTTGTTTCGAATGTAGGCGAGACACAATAAAATATACGTAGTGATGAGGTTCAGGCGAGGTCGGACATCACTTAATAGGTGTATTACAGATTAGGGTAAACCTGAGTGATGGGCGGTAGCGGTTGGAGAAAAAAAACGAGATTTAACATAACATCACCGCTCTTGCATTCTCTTTTAAACGCTATTTTGTTTATATAATTTTGAATAAAATAATAAATCTGCTCATGATGCAATGCAAGGTAACAATATAGAAAAAAAAAACAGAACAAATTACTAGCCGTTCGCGCCGAACTGAGATCTCGCGCCTACATTTTGCCTCATAAGAGAAAAACTTTTGAGGTTACTTGCTTAAAACTTTTTTTTCTATATAATAGGTTGATGCGGATTTTAAGTATATTTTAGTGACAAATAACATAACAATTTGTTGAAAATGAAAAGAAGAGTCCAAAATGTTCATAAATATCAGATTTTTTAATAGCGCCTAATTTTCAATTAATTTATTGACTATGCCGTATAATGTAGAAGATCAGCTTTCCTACAGTATGTCGGCAGGTAAGAAAATAAATATGCGTATAGTGAAAAAAATTAAACCTATATAAAAAAATTATGTATTCACCAAAATTTGGTAGTGTAGTAACACCTAAAACTGTTATTAACATCCAAGTGTTATTACTCTATAGAAGAATACTTCCAAAACTTGTTATAATTGATTAATCTTCTTCTCTATAAAACCCGTCTATAACTTCTACCTCTTGTTGCATGTGCCCGACAGGGTCCATTATAATCTCAGTATGCATTTATGTTACACTAGCAGTTAAAGGGAAATCTCATTTCAAATATTTAACGAATTTACTCAATCCCACAGGAACTGTACTGACCCGGAAGGGTTTAAAAATGTGTCCATGTCCGATTCCAGGGTCTAAGCTATCTACCCACTAAATTTTATTGAAATTCAACCAATAACAATGAATAATTACAGAGATACCTCATTTAAAACATTTTTTGCTCACACACTCACACATACACAAACTTTCGGACTTATAATATTATTACGGATAATTTTGAGAATCCATGTACATTATGGAAGCAATAAAAAATTGAGTATTTATTTATTTAACTCTTTATTGCCCAAAAAGGAACAAACTGGGTGGACTTAACGCTAAAAGCATTATCTACCAGTCAACCACTCATGGTTGAAAAACGGAGGCTGTAGGCATGCATCAAAAATAAGAAAGTGGTAAAAATATGGCACTATTAAAAGATTTTTTTGTTATGACCAAATTAAATTAAATAAAAACAAAAAATACATACAAAAATAATACACAGACTATAATAGACGTAATACATATGAATACAACATAATATAATACATAAAATACATTTTTTATAAGATTATTAAACTCGGTTGCGATTAATCGGGGTAATTCTGGTAAGTATAATAAAAAAAACAAGAGAATAGAAAAAAAAGGTATTGAGTACAGTGATCAGCAAAAGCTCCACTTATATCCGCTACCACGCAACTGTCGCTATCTCTCGATTCCCAGCGACACCCTTACCAAGTTCTGTTTGGTAATCCACATTTATTTTATTGTGCTTTGTTATGCCAGTTTTCCGGAAGGTTGCTGTAAGCTATCTACAACTTAATTACTGACCAGTTAAGTGTACACTTCTGTAGTAAATGGCCAATTGTACTCGGTCCTTATTGAGCGAAGTGACCCCTAATAACCAAGAAATACTGGCAATTTTTGCACCCTTCAAAAAGGATGTGCAATTGTTGGTGGAGTAAACTATATAACTTTATTGGACAAGTTTCAAATAACTTCTTTGTAGCTTTGGAAGTTTTATCGTGCAGCGGGATTGCAAATGTTTTAATACCGTAGTTATACTTATTAAAACACGAAATTAAAAATAATCGCTTTAAAGAAACTACTTCATTCTTAGTTGTTCTAAACTATTCCGGTGAATAGCTTTACATTTTCCAATACGTTAATAATAAGGAAAATAAAAATTTACTGTTTGATGTGGTGCTTGGGTAGCTCTGAGGTTAGAGCATTAGTGCATGACACCCTGCAAGTCTGAATCCCATTTTATGCATTATTATTACGTTCTAAATTTACTCACTTAAATAGTCTCATTTAGCGTTTGTGATAAAACTATTTAAAAAAAAAATATTAGTCTCATGATAGTTCACTAGACGCTTAAAACTGTTAATATATTACAATAAATTTAAGTTATATTTGATTATACCTGTCCTGACAAAAAGACCTAATACTTCAGAAAAGCGTTAAAATATTGTTGTTTTTTACCTGATAGGCAAGCATTTGACAATTAAAATTTTATTTTTAATTTCGACAGAGCCGCTACGCTTACCTATTGTCATTTTGGCAACACTGGCAAAATTACTTCGGGGACCGATTTTCCGAAATTGAAAAGTCAAATCGACCGAGTCAATGAACAGTATTTCTTTATTTTACGAAAAAGAGAAGTTGTTAAGAGCAAGCTCGCTAAAATAATGACGTCGTGTAGATACGTGGAGTCGATCACTATCTTATATATATCAATGTGTAACTTCAACAAATAATTGTTAGACTTTTTCTATCCTCTGTTTAGCTAGTTTCACGTTGGAAAGTCAACAAAACATAGTTTATTAACCACTACTTTTTTTCGACTGCCTAACTACGGGCCAATTGCCTATATTTCCTAAAACTAAACTAAAACTATGTACAGCAAAGAACTAAGTTACCTACAAGACATCGATCTTATAGGTAACTCAAGTGCTCACTACCAGTGGGTAGCGTTCCCATCATGCTGGCGGCATTGCCTCTCTGAATTGCAATGCTAATACGTTGAGCCAAATAAGTGCCAGCATACCACTACTTAGTCAAAATTTCGATATATTTATAACCTTTTAAAAATTATACAAAAATCCTTAAAATAATTTTAAGTGCGCGCGTCGTTGCGTATTCGCCATATTTTTACTTCGCTAATATCTCCACTATATGCTACAGAATACGCTCTATAATCGCCTGAGATGACAATCGTGCTCTGACCGGTACGCACTCTGTTCTTAATTGATGATTAGTAATACAATCAGTTCAATCCTTACTGACCCTTTTGCTCCTGAATATCTGAAACATGAGTTCTGCTTCTTAGAGGACACTCACATACGGACTCTACGTTCATCAGATACAATGCTTTTAGCTTTTCCGGCTCATAGGGCTAATTTCCTTGACCACTCCTTTGGCATAGTAGCGGTGCGGCTATGGAATGATCTCCCAATCGATGTTAAAAAATCACCCTCAAAGCACGTTAAAGATCATTTTCTTAAAATTATTACCAAAGCCTTATAATGTTAACAAACTTCTCTGAGCACAGTTATTTGTATATATTTATATTTATATATATATATATATATTTATGTTACATATTTTTTAGATATTATATTTTTTAGATATTTATGTTACATATTTTTTATTAGTATGTATAATCTTAAGTATTTTATATTTATGTACAATACAATTCGATATACATTTCATTTACATATATTTTCTTTATCCTTGATCGATGCACGCCTCATGTCTTTTCATTTTCCACCGCTGGATGACTGGTAGAGAATGCTTTTAGCATTAAGTCCTGCTTTTGTACACTTTTTACCGTGCAATAAAGTATTAAATAAATAAATAATGCAGTCAAAGAAATCTCGAACGAAGACATGGTATTCTCCTTTGAAATTAGCTAAGAGCGTCTTAATGTTCTTTGTTCTTGGTTTAAAATTTTCTGGTCTTGTGTGTATGAGGTACTAGCTGCGCCCCGCGGTGTAAACTCGCTGTGTCAGGATAAAAAGTAGCCTATGTGTTAATCCAGGGTGTCACCTACATCCATACCAAATTTCATCTAAATTGGTCTAGCCATTTGAACGTGAAGAAGTAACAAGCATACAAACACACAAACTTAAGAGTTTATAATATTAGTAGGAAGTAGGATATGTTTTCGGCACCCACGATACACTTCGTCTAGTCTTTAAACTTAGTGTGGGACTGTGAGTGAGTGAACGCGTTTGTTTGTTTGTATTTGTTCTGTTGCTTTTCATTAGAGTCCAACGCTTCGAACTTGTCCAGCATTTTATACCAGATCTGTATAATATATATTTAATTTTATCGGTTACATTTCAAATGGTCTCCTCATCCAATAAAGAAACCAATTTACCCATGTTCGCTCAGCGTGTTCTTTGTTTCAATATTAGTATCATCGAGATACTAAACATTCAAATATGTAGTGTATATCAATATTAAACAACCTATTTAAGTGTACAGTTTACTAGTGCAAGTCCTTTTTAAGGTATATCCAGTATGTTCTCGATAGAACCGTGTTTCGGTATCAAGTCGGTTTATGGACCACTTTATGACCCAGGAAGTACGTAGCTGTCCTTTCTCAGGTCTATTCAGAACTTTGTAGCTATACCAAGGGAACTGGGATATCCAGGAAGTTTGTTCACAATAACAACGCAGTGGGTTGGTGAATTGCAGCTGTAATAAGGTTTTTGATGGAAATGTAGATGACATTGTTCTCAAGGGATTGTAACTAACTAACTGTGCCCGACAGCTTCGTCCGAGTGAATAAAGTCTATATAATTAGATCTCACTCCTACATTTTGTTAGAGAACGAACGAACGAACGGTATAATCTCGGAGTCTTCAAGTCAAGAGTGAATAGGTATCTTCTAGGCAAGCATGCTAAATTTTCGGCGGCATCTTCACTTTCCATCAGGTGAGATAGTGGTCGAATGCTTTCCTATCAAGCATAAAAAAGAGAAAAACTTTAGATCTTGCAACGAAGCGAGATCTCTAAATTGACTTTGGTGGTTCAGCACTTTGTCCGATGGTCCGTCCGTCCGTCTGTCAGAGGCATCTAGCGTCTAAACTAAACAAGCAAATAACTTCAAATTCTCAGACAATATGTAAAGTCAGAAATGGTAATTAAAATTATATTATGAATTAAAATATTATGGTCCGTCCGTCCTTCTGTCAGAGGCATCTAGCGTCTAAACTAAACAAGCAAATAATTTCAAATTCTCAGACAATATGTAAAGTCAGAAATGGTAATTAAAATTATATTATGAATTAAAATATTATGGTGGCACCCACACACGGTAGAGAGCAAAACATTTATGTGGGGTATCATTGAGGAAAACTTGACAAGTAGAGTAGGAAACCGTTTTTTATCAAAATCTATCTATGTTGGTAAATAACAATTTGGTAGGCCATCAAAGCTTTAAATGTGTAGCTGTTTTTAAGACCCCGGGACAAAATAGGTCTAAAATCAGTAACTTTTTTGGCCTATCAAATTGTTATTTACCAACATAGATATGCTAAATATCTACGCGCATAGTATTTGCCAGTATATTAAGTACTTATATAATTTTTTTTTTTTATTATTATTATTTCATGACCATGGATGCATAGTCCTTCGGTCGAAATATTAAACAAATATTATCAATTTCTATTTTTATAATAAAAGTCTTAGTCACAAGTCACAGTCAAAGTCAAGTAGTCAGTCATAGTCAAGTCATGCCCTAGTAAAGCGGTAGAAACTTTACTAGAACTTCTATTGGAGTTTTGGAGCGAAGGCGAAAATCACGTTTTTCAACTTTGTATGACTTGCCTACACTTATGAACATTCACTAAGCATCAACGGTTAACAATCCACCATTATTACACATTAACACTCGAAGAATCACAGGTTTTGGAAAATTATACAAATCAACAACGCCATTTTTTCACGTTCGCGGCAATACTCCTTATATAATTTAAATAGTAAATGTTGCCAGTCCCTAATCTCCTTATCTTCTTTATTTTTACATAGTGTAAAATGAAGTCGCTTCCGCTGTCTGTTCGCTTAGATCATTTAAAATATTAAACGGATTTTAATGCAGTTTTCAGCATTAGTTAAGAGTGATTCAATAGGAAGGCTTATATAATACATACATATTATAATAGTACAGACCAGCCGAAAAATTCGGGTGTCATACTAAATTTCGACAGTTCATTACTTCGACAAGTCACTCACTTCGAAAAAATATATATCGACAAGTCATTGCTTCGACAGATCATATATTCGACACGGAATAGTCCGACAGAACTAACTTCGAAGGTATGTTTCTGTCGAAATAATTATCTGCCGAACAAGTGCATGTCGAAGTAGGGTTTGTCGAAGTAGTTGTCTTTCGAAAGTGTGCGTTGTCGAAGTAAGTTCTGTCGGACTATACCTTGTCGAATATATGATCTGTCGAAGCAATGACTTGTCGAAATATATTTTTTCGAAGTAAGCAACTTGTCGAAGTAATGAATTGTCGATATTTAGTATGACACCCAAAAATTCAAAGATTTGTTTTAACCGGGTGACGCCGCGGGTTAGCTTGTTCAAAATAAACAAGCCATACTGTGAAGTAAAACTATACCTCGCCTATTAAATTACCCGACAAAAGTACGTGGCTCGCTACATGGGCACCCCATGGTTCTGTAAAAGCTATGTTCGCGGGTGTTCAGAACTATTATGGTAGTCTCTGCCACTTACCCGTTGGATGCCATGCTGTGACGCTGGTTAATAGTACCTATCGCTTATTAAATTATTGTGCTGAATGTTGGGTTGTTCTTAGTTAGGGTTTTTTATCAATTCTTGACTAGTCGTGCCCTGCATCTTAGCCCGCGTTTATTAAGTTGAAAAGTAGGCTGTAATGCTAGGTATAAGCACAGAATTGCAGGGCCAAAATTAAAAGAAAAAAATGTGTAAAAACATCTAGTACAGTAGCTACTTTCACTGTTTCCATCAAAAATCAAAACAATGTAACGTCAATAAGGATTAACCTCATATGAGACTGTGACAAAACGAAGTCTGCTAAGCTTAATAGGCAATAAAGATTAAAAATTTGAAATATACGACGCGGATTATGGGCGGGGAACAAATTTTAATGTTATCCAGGCATGCTTTGTTTCGTGGAAAATTGGCATAGCACGCATGCTATTCATATATATGTATATGACTTTAAGCAGTGAACGCCATTTTGCCATGTTTATATCTCTCATACATAAAAAATATTATAAAGAGGTAAAGTTTGTCTGTTTGTATGTAAAAGGTAATCTCTGAAACTACTGATCCGATTCTGAAAATTCTTTCACTAATAGATAGCTACACTATCCTTGAGTGTCATAGGCTATGTTTTTTTTGGGATAAAAGTTAGATTTCAGTTCGAAATAATAATATTCGTAAGACAAGGCGGAGAAAAATTTGCTAACTGGCAGCTTTATCGGCGTACGCTGACTAAACAGTTAAACATAGGTGAATACAATGTATGGCAAAACTGAACTGGCCTTTATGAGTTTTACAAAAAAAGTTCGCTACAGCATATATCTAACATGTATAATGTCTTTAAGAGATGTTTTGGATTGCAGTCGACTTAAATTCAATATTCAGATTCCCAAAATAAATCCAACAAAGATGAAGAATGTTTAAACAACTTTTCAAAACAAACAGTCGAGTTTGATGAATTTAAAACAAACGTTCGTTCCCAAAAAGGTATTTTAGAAACAAACCTCTTGTCGTCTGTCTTCGGGTCCAATCAAAAAGATAAATAATCCTGGCCGTTTCGATCGACTTTAAAAAAAGAGGTTCTCAATTCGGCTGTATGTTTCTTTTTTTGTATGAATGTTACGCGATAATTCCGCCAATTATGAATCGATATTGATGTTTTTTTTGTTTAGTAGATTATACTTTAGAGGTAGCCCCATATAAATTCTTTTAAAATCGATTAAGCCAAAACCAAAATATAAGCAGTAAAGTCGGTTTTTTAAGCTTTGCTTGCGTTTTTTATTAAATGGACACGAGTGGTGTTAAATGTTTGACAATTTGTCTGTCCGTTTGTCAGAGCAAATATGACAAAGGAGTTTTATTAACTAGCAAATAATAATATTATAATCATATATAAGAATCATATACTTATTATTTATATTGTATTAGAACAGCCCGTTTGCAAAGTTGGGTACGCGTTCGCCTTCTAAGCAGAGGTATCTATCGGATTCGACTCCCGGCGGAAACAAGTTTCCTCCCCAAGGAAAACTTGTGTTTCTGGTTTTGTTTGTGATTGTGTGTCTGATTTTGATGTTTTCGGCTCCCATGGCGGACTTGGAGTGGGGCTGTGAGTTTGAAAGTGTTTATGTTTGATGCGTTTATATATGTAAACAGACTTACAGCACATGTAGCGCGGTCGGCCCTGGTCAATCAGAACTAATTGCCAATGATAGGCTGACACTTTGTACTACTACAAAATAGTAGCGGTAGGACTCTTTGCAGAGTCCACCTGGGGCAGTACCATACCGTTGCCAGACATGCAACTGCCAAGCAAGGTAAGTAGTGTGTAAACATTACTGTATTTCGGATTTAAGGGCAAACCAGACAAACTATCAAACGTCATCCATTTATGGTGGACATACCTCCAGTTCGCTCGAAGTATTTTACTTCTACGTTCATCATCCGTACAGCGAAGTGTGCAATTCATTGCCTGCGTCATTGTTCCCCGAGGGGATGAGTCTTCAAGTCAAGAGTGAATACGTATCTTCTAGGCAAGCATGTCACATCTTCGACCGCATCGTCACTTTCCATCAGGTGAGATAATAGTCAAATGGCAAACATTTGACTATTATCTCACCTGATGGATAAAAAAGGGCAATGTTTCAAACAGGGCTTAAAGAGATTTAACATCTACTACTTTAGGGGGTCGAACGCAGTGCTTCGCCGAGCAGGATTTTGACCTCGTAAGAGAACAGTTGTTAAGAAATGTTGGAGGCCTAAATAAACTAGGCGGCCTAAAAAAACTGAATCTACGTCTTACCTCGTCGTATCTAATCAAAAACCTTTAAACGAGCAATTCTTGTATTCAGGATCTTGGAAACGGCTCCAAAGATTTTCAAGAAATTTTGTATGCAGAGGGTTTCGGGGGCGATAAATCGATCAAGCTAGGTTTTAATTTTAGGAAACGTCGTTTTATCCGTGTTTTCGGCCAAGCAAAGCTCGGTCATACGGGTTCTAGACGTATATACGACAAGCAAGCATAACAAACATTTACTGCAAAGCAGTAGTGTGCAAACATGACTATATTTCGGATTGATGTGCAATGATTAACATTAACATAACATAAACGCTTTCACACTCACAGCCCCACACTAAGTTTAAAGACTTGTATCGTGGGTGCTGGAAATATTCACATCACACACACAAACAGAACCAGAAACACAAATTTTCCTTGGGGAGAAAACTTGTGTTCCCGTCGGGAATCGAACCCGATGCTCCTGCTTAGAAGGCGAACGCTCGCCCAACCAAGCCAACGGGTGGCAAGAAATAACAGGGCTAAAGAGATGTGCAGGAGTTCGAACTGTATAAGTTCAAAACTTTGAGTGGTACTGAAAAACTAGTTACGTACAAGGAAGAATAATTCCTGCACCGAAACCAGTTACTAAACTACGGTTTCGTAGACGGCCGAAGGGGAACTGCAATGGGCAAACGTGATGCTTTTCATCAATCGAGCGACTTGCTCATCTCATCTCTCAATAACATAAAAAAACATGCTTCTAAAATCCTTTACTTCTCGTTTTCCATTCTTTCATACGATGCCGATTCACGTGTTATACATCATACCTAAACAAATACACGCAATAAAAGCAAACGAGTTGTCAGATGTCGGTCTCCGCGTGTGGCCGTCGTAATTAGACACACCGCTCTTTGTAAGTCGGCTAAATAGGGACGTTTACAGTGGTACTTGGGAGGGTTCGATGGCATTCGAAGTGTTTATTTTTATGGCTTATTTGAAGTTGCTTTTGGATTTTAGAGTTCCGTGTTTCTGTTGATTTATTTAAATAGTCAGTTGGAGTCTTCAAGTCGAGAGTGAATAGGTATTTTCTAGGCAAGCGTGCTTTATCGTCGACCGCATCGTGAGATGGTGGTCAAATGTTTGTCTAATACACATTAAAATAACTATTCGTATGATTTTTATTAATGAATAATAATTAAAGCACAAATAAACATCAAAGCCAATATGTACCCACATAATTAAAATAATTCACACATCTGCCGAGCCGACTGCATAAGCCACATTTCCCTAATAAGATGGCTATTTATTCGTTGCAATAAATTGTATAACATTAATATAAATTTAACTTTCCCATGATTAATGCATATTTTATGACTAATATCTCCGTGACCGATGGTCTTACATTAATAGAAAGGGAACAATGTCAGAAATTATTACTTCTCTGGGCTTCTCTGGGTTTCTCTGGGTTATGTAGAATCGAAGTAAATGCACTAATTAGTCGTACTTATTTATATTTACAACTTGGTATTTATTGTTTTATTGTCAAATTTTCGATCACGTCGTAGATGTATATAGTCGTACTTGTAAGTGTTTATGTTTATATTTAGTTTTTCTTCTATATTTAGTACTTACGTTACATATTTTATTATTAATTTACAATAATTATTATAATAATACAAACAAACTTATTTATAATAATAGTAGAGATAAATCAGTGAGTTTTTTTTAATGAACTTAGGCGCAGAATAATAGTATGTTTGTGCTTTTTAGGTTCGAAACTTTGGATAAGTAGGAGTTAAGTGCGCACGATATTTACAGTAATCTTGGCTTTTCTAGTATCATGTTAAAATTTTTGGGAAACATTATATTTGTTTTATTTCCATTTTATATGTGTAATATATTGCTCTTTTAAATGTAGAAATATTATATATTTCAATACTTAAACATTAAATATATTAATAAAGTGTAAAACGACATTAAAAACATTAACTTATCTTTGAAAAATATCAGTCTCCTCTTCCTTTATTTTCAAGCAATGTAACACTACTTTTACATAAATTATTCAAAGGCAAGTAAGATTATTGCACATTGATCCGGAAAGCTATATAAATTGATGCGTGAATAATTTTGCCAATGGCTTCTAATCTAAACTTTCAAATGAATTGGTTAATAAATATAATAATGATTAGCATGGACACGCAACCAATTTGTATTAATGAATATTGGCCTATATTTTGCTATTAAAACATTAATTATAATAAATTACTTACCAGCTTTATGTTAACCTTTGATCTCCAATAAAATTATGCAATGTAAGTTACTAATCAGGATTTTATTTCATTTTTTTTTAACTCAATTTGGTTACGTTTCTTCACGGTTTTATTTGCTATCGTCTATAATAGTAGTACGTTCGTGATTTTTAGTGCGTAGATAGTAATTCAAATCGTGAATTAAAACTTTAATATAATTATTAAAAATGTATCATTGTTACGAAGCTTAGAAAAGTAGGCCTTTTTCAGCCTGGTTTTACGAAGATAGATAGATAAACACTTTATTGAACACCTTATAAAATACATGACAAGGAATAATAATCTAGAAAATAAGTGTAACAACAGGCGGTCTTATCGCTAAGAGCGATCTCTTCCAGACAACCTTTGGATGGAGAGGAGTAAGCAATGAAATTTGACGTCGGTGTTTTGTATAAATATAATAATATAGAAAATACAATAAACATACATAAACAATAATATACCTAAATTAAGATATGATATAGAATACATAAACGTAAAACATAACTATTATACATATTTGCGTGACGAATAAAATGTTCAACTTCAAATCATGACAACAAAGTAAATTTGTATTATTATGTTTGACCTGCAAGATAATGTATTTTGACGGAGTCTTTAAATATTGCCAATGATTGAGCTCTTTTAATTTCAATAGGAAGCTTATTCCACAGTCGAACAACTTCGACAGTGAAGGAGCTGTCATAGAATGTGGTTGTGTGTTGGGGAATTTTGAGCTTAAGATTCTCTGACGACCTTAATGATAGGGAATTAGAAGAGTCGAAGAATTGAAAACGCTCCCGGAGGTAGCGTAGGTAGGAAGCATGATCGAAACCAACATATTGAAAATTTTCGTCCATTGCAATATTTGAACAAGATGCAAAAAAAAAACTAAAACCCGAATACTTTTACAACACGGCTTCTTATATTTTAAACCAAATAAATCTACGTTATACCTTATTACTATATAAATATGTTGAGATCGTTCTTTACTAAATTATCAGCGTCGATTGCAAATAATTTAGTAAAAGAACAAATTAGAAGAAATATCTTAGTTATTTAACTGCCTAAAAATGGTTGAAATGTTATAAAACCCAAAGAGCAGGATGGCGTTATAGACTTTGTAAATAGCAAGAGTTACATATACATATACTTATAATTACCTATATAAGATAAGATTATAATACTTTTTCTTATACTTTTCAGATGTTGAATATATTTTTTTTTTATACTGGTATCTATCAATATTGTATAGCGCATAACTTCGAATTTAATACATAAACAATTTTCTTTGTTCCAGGTAAGGAAAACAAACTACTTGCCTGCTGAATAATCTGATTTCTGTACACACTTCGGCGCAAAACAGGACCGACTTAGATGCGCGTTACAAGTGTGAGTACATAATTATTTAGAATTAATAGGAAATACTCGATCGTTTATGCTTTTCATAGATTTTTATGTTAATACATGAGTAACCGAAAATTTCACGTTCACGATCCAATCATAACATTAAAGGAAAGTTGACAAATTATTGACATTAAAATAGGGACTCGGACGTCACGTATTGGTCTAGAAAAAGTCGTGCGTTTTGCTATTTAGAATTTCCCACACATTTTTAGCACTTTTTATTCGTTAACATTTCTAATTCGGTGTAATGGCTATAAAAAATAATAAATTATTCCATAACTTAGTTTTATGTTGAAAACAACTTAAAGGTATGGTATAGATATTGGCTTTAAAAAGAAAAATAAGAATGTGTAAATCTTTATACATATAATTCTTCTGTACGTGTTAAAGTTACTGAACTCATCTTAAAACGGCTGGACCTATTTTTTTTTGTGTGTGTTCAGATGTATTTAAGAATGGTTTAGAGAATCAGAAATTGCAGAGTTTAAATTTCGACCTACTGAGACATTTGAGTGTCGATCATTTTTAACCGACTTCAAAAAAGGAGGTTCTCAATTCGATTGTATGCTGTTTTTTGTATGTATGTTACGCGATACCACCGCCAATTATGAAATGATTTTGATGATGTTTTTTTTTTTGGTGGAGTATACTTCAGAGGTGGTCCCATATAATTTTTAATCGAAATCGGTCAAGCCAAAAGCGAAATATAAGCGACAAAGTCGGTTTTTTAAGCTTTGTTTGCGTTTCAATTATTTATATAATAATCTAGGCTTATAAAAAGGAAAAAAAAGCTTATAAGCTCTATACAAGAATGTTGCTTCAGAACGTCGCTTCGATTCTAAGCCAGACCCTTATATTAATATGGCTGACTGACCCACATAGCATAATATCAAAAGGTAATCCGACCTTGAATAAAAAAACTTTTAAGGTACGCTTTATGCTCAATCTGGATTCGAACTTTTTGGAAGAGACACCACAAAGGAAGTTCAACCTAAATCTGCCAAGAATAAGATACAAATTCCAAATAGCTGTCATAAAATTCGTAAGGCTCTATTCATCCCTACAATGGTTCCAGTATAAGCTTGTTCTGACTTTTATATGTAACAAGCTAAGGTTGATTTTGAGGTGGTTGTTTTTGAATGGAATGAAAGCGCCATGGCACGTGTGGTTACCATCTGCTGTCCAATTAGGGTATTCATTGTAATTTAGAGCGGTGGACTGTCTTTTTTGTTTAAGGGTATCGGTTGTCGATAAGGATGGATTGTAGGTTAGGGTTTATCGATATCGATATAAATATTTGAGTAGGTAACATAAATATATTTTTCAAATATATTTTTAGATGTAATAGTGATGATGATCCATGACATACAAAACATCTATATATATAAAAGAAAGTCGTGTTAGTTACTCCACTTATAACTCAAGAACGGCTGAACCGATTTAGCTGAAAATTGGCAGGGAGGTAGTTTAGAGCCAGGAGAAGGACATAGGATACTTTTTAAGAACGTACATTTCTTTAAATTTTTTTTTTACATTTCGACATGCTTTCCATTTTCTCATACGTCACTCGGATTTGGTAAAGTACTAGGCAAACATAAACATGAAGGTTGTAATAATATAGTCACGTGACATTGTAACGCATGCCGGGTATGGCTTCCTAAATATGCACATT
Source organism: Lomographa bimaculata (assembly GCA_948107665.1). Lineage (NCBI taxonomy): Eukaryota > Metazoa > Arthropoda > Insecta > Lepidoptera > Geometridae > Lomographa > Lomographa bimaculata. The sequence goes on along the minus strand of OX403604.1, from coordinate 4,408,615 downwards.
CATTGACTGTTAGGCGGAACGAAGGTCGCCGGGACAGCTAGTTATTACATAAAAATAAATGTTTTCACACAAACACTAAACTCGACGACTTGTGTCGTTGTTGCTGGAAACATTCACATCACCCAATTACAACCAAAAAAACCGAAAACTTGTGTTCCCGCTGGGAATCCAACCCGATACCCCTGCATACAAGGCGAACGCGCAACCAACTGAGCCAACAGGGGCAACACGGGCAGTTCTGTATTGTTTCAACCTCATTTTTAAAGTATCATAAGTTATTTCAATATGTATGTTATCATAACATTCTATTATTTCTATTAAAAATGTGCCTGATTGTGGTAAGATATATCAATTCCGTATATGTAAAGATTTTGTTAATACCAAGCATAGTATAAAATTATACATATAGGAAGCAGTTAGCCAAATAATATGACAGGGGTCAGGTATCACATCAGGGGTTAACTCCTTTTAGTGTTAATCAATTTAATCGTGACTGAGAGTCATTCTTATAAGACTAGCTATTATATAAACATTTACACAACAGCATTGTAGTCGGTCCTTCCGTTAAGATTTAACTACGATGCCACAGACAAACATAGTCTGCATGCTTATATCGCCGCCTGTCTTTGTCTGGCCTTGAGGGTTAAATATTAAAAAAAAAATGTTTTATGTCGTAACTGTCAAGCTGGTGATAAAATATTTTCCATAGTGAAATTACAATTTACCGATTTGTTATTTATTAACTCCCGACGAAGAAGAAGCGTGTTATAAGTTTGTAGTGTGTATAGCTAGTGATTTGATCTAGAGTGTTCTTAGCTTTGATTGGTAAACATCGGTGCAGTCGTTTTTTAGATACAGCGGGAATATTTTCAAAATGTTTATTTTGCCACTTGTAAGCAAGAATGTTTAATCCAGTTTCACAAAAATTAAACCTTAAAAATGATCGATACATCGATGTTTATTAGTCGAGTGGCAATCCCTAATAAGTCTTTCAACTAGAGGTCGGATCGTATCTCTATTCGTGATCTCATTCAGTGAAGAAAGTGCAACTGTGGGCGTATTTGCAGATGCCACTTTTTTCTATGAATACAATAATAATTTGCAATATTATAGTGGTAGATAACGGATAGTCAGCTGTACCGTACATCTGCTTTTTGAAAGGTGAGAACGATTAATTACGGTAACCATTATTGTTTTTTTAAATTGTCATACATCACGACTTGACGTCCAAAAAGGAGTGTTTTGTGTCAGATGCCTATATCATCTGCCTGTAGCTTCATAGCTCCAAAACAAACGTAATCTCAAGTTCTAAAATTCCAGAAAGTTTTAAGAGCGATAATTAGTTCCTATGATAAGTTAAAATGGTAGGCTGCTAATTAACGCTCGAAGAGCCATATCACAGAAACATACACACAACTACAATAAGAACCAGAATCACAAATTTCCATTAGGGAGAAATTTTGTGTTCACGGGATCACACTGACTGGATATAGAACCCTGTACCCGTAAAAATAAAGTGTAACCAGCAGATTTTTGTATGGATTTTAAACTTTACAAATGAATATAATTCTAATGACAGTCATTTTACAATTTCAAAATATATTTCCATTCGGCAAACACGGCTAGAAAAAAGCACAGACATGGTTTGCTCTTCATTGCTAAAGAAAATATTATTTTCTTTTAGCAATCACTTGCTAAACAGTTTTCCGAGAATCACGATCTCACTTTGAGAGAAATTTGTATTGAAGCTAATAAGCAAACGATGACTGTGAATATATACGTAAATGTCGTAAACATATTATAGCTTATAGATTTAGTTATTTCTCTTTGAGTCGTTACTGATAAGCCCAAATATATGATATGATAGCCCAAAAATATTATAATTACTTGTTAGAAGTTAGACTGGACCAATTATTATTATTATCATCACTTTCCATTAGGTATAAAAAATAATAATAATAATTAAACGCAAGCAAATCTTAAAAAACCGACTTCACCGCTTTATCTTCGGAACCTTGATCATAATTAATGTATTTATTTATTGATGATAACTCAAAAACTAGTGATCAGATCTTGACCAAATTTAAATGGGATCCGATGAAAAGCACCAGATTAAAAAAAAAAAAATATTAAAATCGGCTCACAACGAAAGAGGTTATGAGTTAACTTTTGAAGTTGGTTAAAAACAAGAACATCATCTATGTAGTCCACAGAATACGCATTATTGAGTATAATTCAAAAACTGCTTGTCAGATCTTGATAACATTTAAATAGACTACATGGAAAGCACCAGCTTTCAAATAAAAATAAATATTAAAATCGGCTCACAACGAAAGAAGTTATGAGGTAACATAAACAAACAACAACACACATAAAAAAATATATACGTCGAAATGAGATCGATTGATTGAACTTCCTCCTTTTTTTAAAGCGGTGAAGTCGTTTTTTTTAAGCTTTGCTTGCGTTTAATTTTTATAAGTTTATATGTTAGCTGTGTTTTTGTTAAGGTGTTGTGTTGATTTTGTAGCACAGTATATAAATGCTAGTTCATTTTAAAACACTAAACTATAATATAAGTAAAAAATATAATATACGTAACAAAATAAGCATAAATATAATCCTACTAATATTATCTTTCCTACTAATATTATAAATCCGAAAGTTTGTGTGTAAGTGTGTGCGTAAGTGTAAATAAAAAATAAATTATCATTTTTTTTTCTTTCTTTTCTGTTCATTATTTCGTCGCTTATATGTTATTTTATATTATTTTTGTTTTTTGTATTATATATTTATTTTTGTTATATATAATTATTTGGTATGCATTATATTTTTTATTAAATTATAAGTACCGATATATTGATATATATATATATATATATATATATATATATATATATGTATATAATCATTTATGTATATTTATTATTTTAACTAATCATCTAACTTTCTTTCGTCTCTCGCCCTCTCTATACTATTTTGATGCACGCCTACACCCCTCTTCTCGTCTACCATGTGTGATTGACCGGTAGATAATGCCCCTAGCATTAAGTCCACCTTTTGTACTTTTTGTGCAATAAACCATTAAATAATAATAATAAGTGTGTAAGTATGTTTATTCCCTCTTCACGTTTTAACGAAGAAACGCATTTGTATGAAATTTGGAATGGACATAGATTATACCTAGGATTAACACATAGGCTACTTTTTAGCTTGATAATAGCGGGCGAAGCCGCGGGGCATAGCTAGTTTTATATGTATAAAAGCTCGCTGCACGCTTTTGCGCCGTTACTCGGCGTTAACGTGATATCCTGTCGTTAGTGCTCTACCACCTACTGTGCCAATGGACACTAGCAAAGGTGTCTAATAAACAACGTATTACACTGACCTGAAAAAAATATGGACAAAATGTTGCATGCAAATGTGTGACAAATGTGAAGTATAGACAGGATATTAGAAATAGAAACAGAAAACTTTATTGTAAACAACAAACAAACGCATTCACACTCATAACCCCACACTAAGTTCAAAGACTTGTATCGTGGGTGCCGGAAGCATTCACATCATCAAGGAATTTGTGCTCCTGCCAGGAATCGAACCCAGGACCCACGGCGCAGAGGGCGAACACCTGTCCACTGCGCCAACTGGGTCGTCATGTCTATTACCATCGTGCTGAGGCACGTGCGTACGGCCGTGCACACATACAAGACGCGTTTGGTACCACTCTATGAGGATAACATACTTATTTATTTCTACTATGGTATTACAGTGTTCAACAAGATTGTACATTTTTATCAACAGTTTGTCCTTTTCGACACTTTTTTTTTACAATATTATCTTAATAATTATTTCCAAAATGTTGGTTTGTCAAATACGCGAGCTACACACAAACACATCAAGGTCTAATAAATAAAATATTGTAATTGTAACTCATAAACATTATAAGACGACCCAGTTGGCGCAGTGGGCCGCAGTCTGCCATCTGCGCTGTAAGTTTTGTGTTTGATTCCTGGCAAGGGGCACAATTTTTCTTTCACAGTCTTAGGTATACATTTTATTTATCTATGTTTCAAAGGGACATTTGTGCTTCTGGTTCTGGTTGTGATTATGTGTGTAATATGTAAATGATTCCGGGACCCACGACACAAGTCATCCAACTTAGCGTGGAGCTGTGAGTGTGAAAGTGTTAGTCTTTATGTTATTTTTATTACTTATGATTGAAACCATACGTTACTTCTTTATTAAAACTTTGTTACTGTTACCCATACATACCGCTATTTTCTTTAATGTTTTTGTAATACGACCCGTTTCATAAAATACCCATTTAATAGAACTATTTAAATCTAATAGGGTATAAGTAAGCTGAAGTTATGCTGATTAGTGCCAAAGGTGGCTACTAGAGATAGTAAGTGAATAAAGTTATTGAACTAAGCATGGATTCTCAGCATAGAAAATAGCAAGGTCCTATAATAATAGACGCTAGAACATGGCTAGAATATTAATTTCCTTGGTGAGTAGTAGGTTCACAGAGGTAGTATTTATGTTCACGTCGGCAATCGAACCCGATACCCCTGCTTAGAAGGAGAACACTCACCCAACTGTCAACGGGCCAATCATAATTCTGTTTATTAATTCAAAATATTTAATGTAGTTATTAGCTCGATTACAAATGTTAATTTATATTTAAGAAGCATAATGTTATCAAGAATAATATAAAAAAGTAAACAAAAAAATAAATAGGTCAAAGCCCCACAATTTTGAAAATCGACGGCGCGGCGACCTATTTGGAAAACTGCTGCACCGATTTCCACCAAACATAGCTAAGCACACTGTAGGTCAAGTCACCTTTCGAACAAAAAAAAATTTAATTTAAATCCAGTTATGCCACTCCGCTGCACGAAATAATGGACATCGCTCCACGTCCACCTAGTCTGACTATTAATTAAACTAATACAAGCCAGTACCTTCCACTTCGCTCTCCAAGAAATGTATGCCTCAGACATACACACAAATACACCTGTTAAACCAATAAGCTCCATTTTTGCGTCGAGGGTTAGTAAAAAAAATATATAGTACCATGTAAGTGTGAGTGTCTTTGAATGTACTATGTAGCAGGTATAGTGAATGTAAATAAAGAAAACGTGTTCTCTTGAAAATTTCACGTTTGCCACTCCACTGTAAAGATTACGATTATAATAAAATGTAAGCCAAGGTCTCCACGGGTTGCTCGCAGTGTGTTAAAATAAAAACAACCACATTAACTGTGAAATCACTCGTGTTGTATCCAGAACGTGACGCAGGAAGAATCGAATATTAATTACATTAAATTTTTCTTTCAGTAATTTACTTTGCTTATGCTATACATTAAATTTTTCTTTCAGTAAATACATTTTTTTTCAGTAATTTACTTTTATTACCTTACATTTTTCTTTCAGTGATTTACTTTGATTATATTATATCAGCTAGTTTTTTTTTTTCATAATCCAACAGCGTTCACAAAATATATACAGATAATAAAAATATTCTAATAGTATAGCCAAGTATAGATCTCACAGATTCTGACAAAAAAAGGTCGTTTGTCCTAAAATGTCAAAAATTTTTTTGTAACAAAAGTTCCTCCTCCTATATATATATATAAAGACGTGTCGTGTGTCTTTATGAAACATCATAAACAGGATGTTTCGTAAAGACTATCGGCTGCCATGGCTCATCGTGCTAAAAACTGCAAGAAAATGTTTGTATGTCTAATGATATATAAGAGGAACTTTTGTGTTACATGGAATTTTTTTAAATTATTCATCACAGGTTTTGCTCCCACCACTTTTCGTCACACAAAAATGTTGCGGATTAGAATTTCAAAGCCTTCCCATGAAAAGTTTCTCTTTAAATATGACAACTAGATCACAGAACACACAAAGTCTGTCAAAAAAAATATTTTTATAAATATTTTGCGGGTAATATTTATACCCCCTATATTTAGACTCGTACATAATTAGACATGTTCTTCGGTTCTATTCAAATGCGTCTGTCGTCACCAGGAAGTAATTACATGTCCATTTGAATAACCACTGCGACACGATTGTGGTCAGGGGTTGCATTAAGTTACGAGAGAATGGCGAATATATAATAATATATACCACAATGAAGTAAAATTGATAAAGATTATTCTTCAAAGAACTAAGAAAGATGTTCTGAGTTGTATAACTAGACGTTCGCGCCGAACTGAGATCTCGCGCCTACATTTTGCCTCATAGAGAAAAACTTTTGAGGTTAATTGCTTATAGCTTTTGGTCATGTGTAATTGCTGTTCAAGTACAAGATATATGTCCGTAAGTTTCAGCTTTAAATGTTAAGCCGTTTTTGATAGACCCCAAAACAAAATAGGTCCAAAACAGCGACTTTGATGGCCTACCAAATTGCTATTTTCCAATATAGATTTTTTTAAACCGGTTTTGTACTGAACTTCTCGAGCCCTTTTCAACAAGGTTCCTTACAAATTCTAAGTAATGGTCCACCTAAATAATAGCTCGTTTCTGCAAATCATAATGTTATAGTGTTCCTTTTAAATAATAGACTAAGGATTCATCTGCACGTGGCGAGGAATGAGAATCTATACATTATCTTTGCACGCCGCGTTCATTAACATCCTTGTATAACGATAAACTTACACTTTACCAACGCTCTCAACATGGTCCATCTCCCACCGGAAGTACAAAACGACCCATTGTTCATATCAATTGAAATGCAGTGCATAATCGATGTCTGGCCAAATAATTGCTTTTTATACTTCAAAGCCAAGGAAGGTGCAGCAGTGTGCCTAATTACAGTGCTATGTACAAACTAGCTGCACCCCGCGGTTTTACCCGTGTAAGCTCGGACCCTCGGGAATTCCTTTATAAAAAGTAAATTTTTTGCTAAATAATTAAACGCAAGCAAAGCTTAAAAAAGCCGACTTCACCGCTTTATCTTTTTTTTTAAGCTCTGCTTGCGTTTCAATTATGTCCTCTTTTTTGTGTACATTTACAACGTTGAAAATAATATTGAGTGTATTATTTCATTTTATTTCAATAATCATAGGAAACAATATAAAAATATAAAACACAGCTTTTTGAATGGACACATTAAAACAATTTTGTTAGTTATACTTGACACATATACACATAGTAATTGTCAAGCTCCAACTAAGTTTCCTTGACATTTGGCCATGGAACTTTACTCGTTATTTGTTTTGCTAGTGTCAGTAATTCAGAATGTTCAGTGTCGACGACTAAGCTTTTCGCTGACAGTCTTGCATTAAGCTGCTTTCCTACCTGCACATGACTGACCTGAATTAAAGTGCGACAGCCCTATAGCGCCGTAACGTGTGTGTGTATGTATGTTCATCTGTTCCCTCATAACTCAGTGATGGATTTACCAGCAGGCTGAGTAGGCTGGAGCCTAGGGCGGCAGATTTTAGGGGCGGCAAATTTGGGACCAATTTTTTTTGACTAGTTTGCATTCATACTAATTACGGGCAAAAGATGGTGTAATATACACTATCATCCTATTACACTAACCTTTTATTGAAATTGCAACATTATGATTTGGGAATCATAATATTTCATTGACGAAAACATAGCAATTAATATGATTGTGAACTAAGTAATTGAATTGTAGAGGTTGGTAAGAGCGGCAAAATGATACCCTACTGGCGGCAATTGTGAAATCCGCCACTGTCATAACTTCTAAACTATACTTATTATAATTTGACTAATGAGGTGTTCTTGCTAGCGTCTTGTTTATTGGAAGCGTCTTGTCTTGGCTATGTGACGTCATATTAAATTGAACATTGGCATCAAGCATCGGCATCGGGTTCGATTCCCGGCGGTAACACAAGTTTTCTTCCAAAGGAAAATTTGTGTTTCTGGTTCTGGTTGAGATTGTGTGTAATGTGAATGTTTCCGACTCCCACGTCATTGAACTTAGTGCGGTTGTTATGTTTAAAGTCCATACACTAATCCCTTAGGCCTTAGGCCAACATTTAAACCTAAATACACAGTACCTTCTAGATAGGAAAATCCTGATGACCAAATCAAGCGCAAAGCGGACTCTCAAAGTAATTCCGTTCATTGAATCCACCCTCAAGTAATTTAAATTCTTTCGAAACTTCTCAAGGGAAATAGAATCAGAAGCTTCATTCGATTACTCGTTACAAACGTGACTTGATCAAGGATAGAGACCTTAGTCTCGTTTAGAATAGTAAATGGTTCTTTGTGTTCCATTGACAGGGAGACACTTTTTGGTTACTGATAGTATGGTTTACTAATAGTATCACAGAATTAGGAAGGAGCATTCTACGCTGTGCCCTTTATGTTAAGTTTGTACACGAGTGTACTATGTCTCTATTTTACACAGAAAACATACAGTACTCTAAGTGGACAGTACAATAATAACTTTAGGGTTAAGTTACTTTCTCGTTTTGGTTGTGCATCTAGTATGTTTGCAGATTCGCATACAAATGATTTCTATGCTCAAAAGACTGTATCAGTTTATCATTGCAAAGCCTCGGTCACCGACGTAAGGTCGCAAGTCTATCGTTTACATTTGAATTAACTCATTCATACGCATACTCTCCATGCGTATGAATTACATGAGCTAATTCGCCCATGCCCGTTTTACCATCTAACAATGAGACAAACTGTCAAACGCCATGCATTTATGATTGACGTACTTCATAACAATACCTTGAATCTTTCTGGTCAATAAAGATGTGGCAAACTTTTCAAGAAATTTAAAATCTTTGATCTTAAAACTCGAAGACGCGCCAGACGCTAGGATATTGTTGATTCTGTTGATTCACACAATGGATTTCTTCCGCTCATGTGCAAGTTTCGCTAATTGTGATTCACCCATTAGTAGTTTAGTCATCGCTTCTATCATGGTTATTTAAAGGATTAGTTATTTTTAGAATTGCAGTATAATTGAAACTTCAACCTTCTGAACCATTTTAGTTATTTGTGTTTTTGCAGCTCAAGCGCAGCAGCGACGCCACTTAAGAACAGCGTATACCCCAAACGAATTTGTCTAAAGGTTTATAGACAAGGTTATATAATTCCATAAATAAGTGACTTTTACCGTGATACAAGTCTTCTAACTTAGTGCAAGGTAGATATTTTTATTTTTTAAATTTGTGTAGTACATATAGTTAATAGCCCTTATACTGCACTACCCCGAATTTTCTGCGCCTTCTCGGTTGACTGGCAGAAAAAGCTGTATTAACATTAAGTGTGTTCATTAAGTATTGTGCAAAATAATAAATAAATATTATAACATATACCTGGGTTATAATAAACATAATTAAATGATTTTACACTCACAGCACACTAAATATGATGACTAGTGTCGTGGGTGCCGGAAACTTTCACATCACACACACAACCAGGAACACAAATTTTCCTTGCGAAGAAAACTTGTGTTCCCGCCGGGAATCGAACCCTATAGCCCTGCTTAGAAAACGAACGCTCACCAAACTAAGCCAACGGCCAGTTGTTCACAATTGCAGCGTCAAAACCAGCAGATCAAAGACCAGCGGCGCGCAACAATTTCAACCGAGCTCTGACAGAATATAACAGTATCTATTACGAAATGCAGGGCAACAAACTCACAACCTTTGGCACTCGTACCATTGAATATTGACCAACGCGAAGTTGGCAACGCCTAGCTAGCCTTGACATGTGCGTGATCTGTTTAGTTACTGGCGCGAGTGGGTGGACGAGTGTGAACGGTATGATCGATGTGAGAAATCATTTTAATGGGACCTCTGTAATGTTGTTGTATGTCTTGCGTGTCGTGTATATGTTTATTCTGCATAGCATTGTATGGAGTAGGGATAGTTTTGTATTGGAAAACATGTTGTGAGGAATTATCTTGTAATATTTTATTACATACTAGCCGTGCCCTGCAACTTCGCCTGCGTTTATCATGTTAAAAAGTGTTAATCCTAGGTATAAGCTATGTGCATTCCAAATTTATTTTAAATCCGTTCAGCCGTTACAGCGTGAATAGGGAACCAACACTTACACACAAACTTTCGGATTTATAATATTAGTGTGATCAGCCGTGCCCCGCGGATTCACCCGTGTTTGTCAAGTTTAAAAGCAACATATGTGTTAATCCTCGGTATAAAATGTTACAAAATGTCATCCTAATTCGTTCAGCCGTTACATCGTGAAGACAAATCAAACATACTTACACATTTACATACACACAAGCTTTCGGATTCATACTAACATTAGCCATGCCCTGCGACTTCACCCGCGTTTATCAAGTTAAAAAGTAGCTTATGTCGCACCTTTGCGGAAATACTGTAATATCTCGAAATGAGTGATTTCACAGGAGACTACTTTTAAACTTTAAAATTAAAGTAACTTTTAAAATATTGAAGTTGATGCTGACATTTGTATAAAACTTATGTTTTTTAATTATTAAACTAGAGTTACATAAGACTATTTTATTCTTTTATCACTTCCAACAACATGAAATAATGGTTTTAAAAAAAAATGGAACATTTATCACAATATTTCTGCAAAAAGGAGCAATTTTATGCGTGTTATCTTGTAATGTAACGTTGAAGATGATAATATTATTAGAATCTTATTATGTTATTTTAATAAAACACGTTTTAAAAGTATGGCAATTTTTTATTAAGATATATATTTTTTTTGTGAAAACAGTCAATTATAACATTCTTCAAAGGCACAAAAAAGTTATAAAGTTTCAAAAACTAATAAATTCAACATTGGTAATTAGTCTTAGTATTAACCTACGATCGTATTTTGTCTTAGTCCTAACAAAAGTAATTATTCTTAATTTATAACAGTCTTTGAAATTAACCAAGTTAAATAGTTCTTCATGCACTCGTACATAAACAATTATCCTTAGGTAGGTAAAAAAGGAAAATATCAAAACCTTAGCTTAATGTATAAAAAACATTCTTATTCTCATTTAAATATCAAATAAAAAGAGATAACTGTAAGTAACCAGTCTTCATAGTTTTGCTAAATCTATTTCGAAACTTTAAAAGTAATCATTTATTAATAATAATCAAACACAGCCAACTTAAATAATATCAATACTTGTAAACTAATTATTAGTCTTAAAGTCAATGTAAAACTAAATCAATTTAAATGGCCACCAATATTTTTGTCGTGTAAAACAAGACTAAAGAGATTCAAAAAAATATTTATAAAATCCTGAAATGTGATTATGAGCTACCAAATCCACGAGATCATTTTTTATTCTCCGCCAGTCCAGGTTTTCTCGTGTATGCTTTATTGAGTGCAATATTTTTAATATCTTTATTTTTTTTATTAATAATTGCCCTTTTAAATTGTTCATCGGTATAGGATGTTTTGAAATATACACCTTGAGGATATTGTTTTTTAAATTTTATAACTTTGATCTCAGCCAGTTTGATTGCATTATCATTTTCATCTTTTTTAAATTAAACAGACATCTGATTGCATACTATTTTCCAGTCTTTAATATCTTCGAAACACAATTCGTTAACGCGCATCGGTTCAGATTTTTTTCGAGCAGATTTTATTGCTCCAATAAATCCTTCTGTGGTGTATATAGATGAATATGGATCCTGATCTTAATTGTCTAGTCTCCTGTCGTTCGATTTGAGAGCGGAGTCACTCTCATTTTGTGTATGACCTTTTATAAAGAATTTGTGAGTGACTGACCTAATATTTGGCAAGTTCTGCACAGCATAATAGTACATGGCCAGCATGAACTTATTTTTTTGTTGACTAGTGCAGTTGTCGGGGTAAAATACTACGTTAATTTCTCGATCCGAAGCGTTTGAAATCTTATCAAGATAATCATAAATGCATGTAGCAATTTCATTTACGCCTCTTTTTGCCTTGTGTCTCGTTCCAAACATAACATTCAAATTTGTTACTTTTAAGGCCACAAATAGTAAAATTTAGAACATTTTGTTTTGATTTGTAGTAAAATACAGTAGTATTTTCTTTGGGGCACTGAAAAACCGGTTGTAAGTCATAAACAGCTACAAATAGATTCTCATTGCTTTTATCTTCTTCTTTCTCCATTCGAGATTCTTTTCATTTTGGTGGGTCTGGTACAGTTCTTTTTTTTATTTCTTTCTCAGTCAGAAGTCAGAAGTAGGGCCTGAAGTGACTGAAATTTATTTCCTTTTTTAATAACAATTAAAAGCTTCAAATGAAAAACATAACATAAACGCTTTTAAATTCGCAGCCCCACATTCAGATCACACACACATCCACAACCAGAACCAGAAATACTAATTTCCTTGCGGAGAAAACTAAAATAATTACAAAACGAAACATAACCATTCGGAAATACTTCCATCATCATTTTCTTCGATAATATTAGTGTTGTTGTTTGTTTCCCTAATATTCATGGAAAGCTCATTTTGCACTGGGATGTCAATTGTATCAAAAAATCAAAAATCAAAATCGTTTATTCACAAGGGCCCCAAAGAGGCACTCATGAAAGTTAATGAATCTATTGCCAGATTCGCAAAATTACAGCCATCTCGAGAAGAACCTGGCAAGAAACTCGGTTGTTGTATGTTCAGAAGACTGTTCATTCTGCAGATTAATTATTGGAGGCCCATTAATATAGTTTCTAATCGATGCCAGTTCTAATATTCGCCTAGATCGTGACCCCATCTGCAAAAACAATACATATTATTAAAAAAGGATTAACGCATACAATGTGACAAATCATAACTAACTCTTTACGAAAGGAAATAATTACTAAAATAATGAAACATCGTAAACATAACCCAAACTAAAAAAAAATCATGTAAAAAAATATATCACTTTCAACGTGACGTATTAAGATATCCCCGCAAAAAATCTTTTTTTTTACCAAAACAATGTGACATCATGAACGTATCATAACTAAAATATACAATTATTAACTTAAATAGTGTGTCATCTACGACATGTCACATTTTTTTAACAATATTATTGTAGCTAAAACAACTTACCTTTTCGTATAAAACGTGGTAAAGTCGTGATGACACGTTCTCCCCGAAAAACGGGAGCACTTCAATTTTAGAGCAACTGGTTGCGACTGGACTGTCACAGTGTCGCAGCCATCTAGATTGCGGAACGAGACAACGCTACAGTGTGATATTTTGTCTCTTTCTTTCATTCCTCAGCCGTTTGTCAGGCAAACGATACCACGTCCAGCTGGACCCTATGGAAAAGGACCAGCTGGACTTACTCTACAGCACGACGGAGCTCCTTTGCATGCCTTACGTGGTGATCGAGGCATGGAAAGGGAAGACGACGATGCCACAGTGTCACCGCTGCCAAGGTTTCGGGCACTCTTCCCGGAATTGCCACCGACCGCAGAAATGCGTGAAGTGTGCCGGGCCACATTTCGGGAGTGAGTGCCCACTAACAAAAGAGCAGCCGCTCCAATGCGCCAACTGCAAGGGCGACCATGCGGCCAGCAGTAGGACTTGTGCGGTGTTCCGCCGGGAAGCGCGGAAGAGAGACATCCGCATTCCCGGCGCCCTACGCCCGCCCTCCGCCGACCGGAAACGCCCTCAGACGCGGGATTCATCCCCCGCCACCCGCCCCGGAAGAAGGGCGACAGCACCGCCCGCCCGCCCAAGCCAGCCCGCCCAGATGGCCCCGCCCGCCCTACCTTTCCCTGGATGGGCATGGGCTCACCCGTCGATGGGCGGCCGGTACTACCAGCCCACCACCCTGTGCCCACCCGCCAACATGCCCGGGGCACAAAATCAAAACCAACCAAAGAAGAAGAAGAAGAGAGGAAGGAAGAAGAAGACCGATATAGCACCAGCACAGAATACTGCAGTGCCCCCCCCTCCCCCGCAACCGGAGCAGATGGACCACACGCCGCCCATGAGCGAGTGGGTCTATCCCGGTTCCACTCGCTCAACTGGCGGGCCCGCCCGCCCAGACGACGGACCCGCCCGCCCTGGTGGTGGACCCGCCCCACCCGATGCCGGGGCCGCCACCCGCTCAACCCCCGCCTACGCAAAGGCGGGACCCTCCCGCCTGGACGATGGACCCGCCCGCCCTGATGGCGGATCCGCCCGCCCTGATGGCGGACCCGCCCGCCCAGACTCCGGGGCCACTACCCGCTCAACCCCCGCCTACACAAAGGCGGGACCCTCCCGCCTGGATGGTGGACCCGCCCGCCCTGATGGCGGACCCGCCCGCCCTGATGGCGGACCCGCCCGCCCAGACTCCGGGGCCACTACCCGCTCAACCCCCGCCTACACAAAGGCGGGACCCTCCCGCCTGGATGGTGGACCCGCCCGCCCTGATGGCGGACCCGCCCGCCCTGATGGCGGACCCGCCCGCCCTGAAGGTGGACCCGCCCGCTCCGACTTCAGGGCTACCACCTGCCCACCTTCCGCCTTCACCAAGGCGGGACCTTCCCGTTTGGACGGTGGACCTGACCGCCCTGCTGGCGGACCCGCCCCCCCAGGCTTCGGACCCACCCACTCCGAAGCCGGGGCCACTACTAGCCACCTCCCCGTCGGTGCCGCACCCACCGCCGCCCCCACTGTGGACGGTGCGGCCCGCCATGAGGGAGAACAGGATCTTCCCGAAGGTGGCCCCCCGCCGCCCAAGCGTCTAAGGCACAGGGGGAGACGCGCCAACCGTAAGCGCCGCCTCGGACCCCCAGAAACGGATTTTAGTGCCCGGCCGCCTGCCCACTTTTTTAACGCAAACTACCCCGGGCCGTCGGCGCCATTCATGCTGGCCCCCCCGGGGCACCCCCCCCCGCGCCTGGACCCTAGGGTCCACTTTGCGCCCACCACGCGCACCACATCCACCACCAGCGCATCATCCCGCCCGGTGGTGACCCAGCCTGCGACCACTCCGCACGCGGGACACTACTTGCCCACCGCACCCATACACTATGGGCACCAGCAGTTCGGGTGGAGTAACAGTGGCGCTCCCCGGACTGCTCACCAGCAGAGGAGCCGTCAAGGCCCCCCGCCAGGACTAGCACCCCCGCACCCCGCCGGGGCCTTTGCAGGCCCGGCGACATACCACCCATACCAACCTTCGCAGGTGAGCCCTGCCAGGGAACCCATATATGCCATGATGGGGGCCCTGGTAGAACTGCTCACGGCCATCGCCGCCGGGGACAACCTCCAAGCGGCAGCGATGCGCGGACTGGCCACACTAAACGGGTGCCTCCATGGATAGTGGCCAGCTGCGCATCCTCTACTGGAACCCGGGGGGCGTTCGTGAGAAGATCACCGCCCTCCGACTACTCGCCCAGTCGCAGGACATTCACATTGTACTCCTGGGCGAGACGAAGCTA
Organism: Lomographa bimaculata; assembly: GCA_948107665.1. Classification (NCBI taxonomy): domain Eukaryota; kingdom Metazoa; phylum Arthropoda; class Insecta; order Lepidoptera; family Geometridae; genus Lomographa; species Lomographa bimaculata. The sequence goes on along the minus strand of OX403604.1, from coordinate 4,393,267 downwards.
CTCCCAAGACACGCCCTGAAGGTACAAAACTACACCACATACCGCCGCGACGAGGTCTCTCCCAAGGGCATGGCTTGGAGGGGCACAGCGGTCCTAGTGCGAAGAGACATCGTCCACGAGGAGTTGGATCAGGTACCCTTCAGGGACGTCCGCACAACAGGCATTTCAACCCAGGTGGCCGGCAAGGAACTCAAAATCTATGCCGGGTACAGGCCGCCGGGAATTAATTTCGAGATGGGTGACCTGCGAGCAGTCTTCAACAGTCCGACCCCCACCCTGCTGGCGGCCGACCTCAACGCCAAGCATGTGACGTGGGGGTCCAACCTCATCACACCAACAGGCAGAAGACTCCAGGCAGAGGCGGAGAAACAGGGATTTGAGGTAATAGGCCCCGACTCTCCAACCCACATCCCTACAAACCCACTACACCGAGCTGACGTACTCGACGTCGTGTTGCACCGGGGACTGAACACCACGATCACCGTCGAGGCCATTTATGACCTCGATGAGCAACATTTACCAATCCTTATCACCCTGGGCGCCACGGCGTCGAGTGTACTTCCACGACCGCCGAAGATGAAGATTGACTGGAGCGCGTTCCAGTCCCAACTCCAGTCAATGTCGGTCGGCACGCTGTCCACGGCCGAGGAGGTGGAGTCGTGTTCGATAGCGCTGACCGACCAGATCACTGCGGCCAAAGAGGCGGCATCAACCCCGCTGCCCAAGACATCCTGGCGTGAAGAGCTCCCCTTGAGGTTGCAGGCCATGCGCAACGACAAGCGCCGGCTAAGGAAGCTATGGGCCCGCACACGCTGTCCTCGCACCAAGAGGGAGCTCAACGCTCTCGCCGAGAAGTTCGCAGAGGAGGTCCAAGCCTGGAGGGGCTCGACCTGGGACGCCCACATCGCCCAGGTCTCGGAGAACCAAACGGACCTGTACACTCTAAACCGCCACCTGACCCGGGCTAAAGCGTCCGTGTGCCCGTTGCTGGACGGTACGGGCACACGGCGTTACTCAGCCAAAGACAGGGCAGAGCTACTAGCCGACCACCTGGAAGGTCAGTTCCAGCTGCACCCTGTCCCAGACGACGCCAGCCAAGCCGTCCGTGACCATCACTCCGACGTCGCCAGGAAAGTGGCCGAGTACCTGCAGACCCCGGCCCCCCCGCTGGGCGGAGATGACTTTATCTCCCCGGCGGAGGTCAAGAGAGCCGTGAGGAGTCTGCAGAGGAAAAAGGCGCCCGGAGACGACGGGATCCAGAACGCCGCACTCAAGCAATTGCCGACGAGAGGGCTGGTATGCTTGACGAAACTGTACAACGGCGTTCTGCGAACAGGCCACTTTCCCGAGAATTGGAAGACTGGCAAGGTCATAGTCCTGCCGAAGCCAGGAAAGGACCGACGACAGCCCTCCAGCTACCGACCCATTACTCTCTTGTCGCACATCGCGAAGCTGTTCGAGCGGCTGCTGTTGCGAAGGCTGCGCCCTCACGTCACACCCCGTGAGGAGCAGTTCGGCTTTCGCACGCGGCACTCCACCACGCTCCAGCTGACGCGTGTGCTACATGAGATGGCCAACGAAATGAACCAGGGAAGGAAAACCGTCGCCGTGTTCCTGGACATAGAGAAGGCTTTTGACAGGGTGTGGCACGAAGGACTGCTCTTCAAGCTAGCACAGACGACGATGCCGCCTGCGCTCATAAGCGTGCTGGCATCGTTTCTCGCCGAGCGGAAATTCTACGTGTCCGTCGAGGGCGTCAACTCCGGACTACGTGTGATCGCCGCGGGAGTGCCGCAGGGAAGTTGTTTGTCGCCGGCCTTATACGGAGTATACACGAACGACATCCCTGTGCTTGAAGAGCACCAACGACTACCAGGTGAGAGGGGAATCACTCTTGCTCTCTTCGCTGACGACAGCGCATATCTCTCTTCCTCCAGAAGTGCTACCATATCCGCAAGTAGAATACAGCGGCTCCTAGACATTCTGCCTGAATGGCTAGATAAGTGGCGGATGGCTGTCAATGTGGGCAAGACGGCCGCGCTACTATCCGGACCGCAGTGTAAGTTACCTCCTCGGTTGAGGCTCCGAGGAGAAGAGGTCAAGTGGGAAAGCAAAGTCAAGTACCTGGGCGTCTTCATAGATCGGGCGTTGAGGATGCGGCCGCACGTCGACCACGCCGTCAACACGGCGAAGGCCGCACGAGCGCTCCTCCGCCCGGTCCTCAACTCGAAGCTTCCCACTAGAGCCAAGATTGGCATATATAAGACCTACATACGCACGAGGCTTACTTACGCTGCGCCGGCATGGTACGCACTGTGCTTGGAGACGCAGAGGAAGAGACTACAGGTCGTCCAGAACGTCACCCTGAGGATGTGCACAGGAGCCGGTCGTTACGTTCGCAATGACGTCATCGCCCGGGACGTGAAGATCGAGTCAGTGGGGGAGTTCGTGGTCCGGATGGCGCGCGGCATGTTCGACCGCGCCGACAACGGGCCACACCCCCACCTCCACAACATTGCGCCGCTGCACGCCCGACCGCCGGACGTAACGACCAGGCGTGCACTCCCACGCGACATCGTCCCCAAGGGTGACGACGAAGACGAGGGAGCAAGAGACGGCAAGGACTGATGACCGAAGATAGGAATGGAAGACTCAGTAGGGAGCCCAAGCCAAGAAGGCAAGGAGCTCCCGCCAAGATTCCCCGAGGGTAATTGCCCTCGGCGCCCAGCCTAGGCAAGAATGGTGTACATTGAGGCCTACACCTGACGCGCAGAAAGCGCCAGAAGACGAATACTTGACTACTTGATGCCACGTTTTTGGAGATAATAGAACTCGACACGGCGGTTTCAAATTTGAAAAAATAAAAAAAACGACTTTCTCGAAATATCACAGTCTTTCCGCAAAGGTGCGATGTGTTAATCCCAGGTGTAAGCTATGTACATTCCGAAAGTCATCCTAATCCTGTCAGCGTTACAGCGTGAATAGGAAACAAACATACTTACTCACATAATAAAGCCCTTATTACTCGAAATTGTTGTTGCAGTGCAGTTAGTAATGGCGCTCACAATATATAATTTATAAGTTTTAAATCTGTTTTATTCTAAGTACCTAATGGATATTTTAACCGACTTGAAAAAATTAGAGGAGGTTCTATGTTCGACTGTATGATTTTTTTTATGTATGTTTACCGATTTCCCCATTAGTGAACCGATTCTCAAAATTAGATTTTTTGTTCGGTAGATTTTTCTTTAGAGGTATACAAATTTTATCAAAATCGATCAAGTCAAAACCAAAACATAAGCGGTGGAGTCGGTTTTTTAAGCTTTGCTTGCGTTTAAATTAAACTATGTAAAACTTTTGACAGCAATATTACCTTGTGTTAAGTGACGATGCGGTAGATAAAGAAATTTGAATGTATGTATTATATACTAGTTGTATGTCAAAGCGCAACTAAACTTACGTAACTAAATAATCTTTATCGTCCATCGTTACGCTACCATTCTCCAATTAATCGATAGAATTATAACTAGACACGTATTATATCGATCTTTCACAATGCAGTTACAATTTAATTAGCGTTATGTTACATAAGTAGCTTGAAACGATTGGTACGTCTATTAATAGAGATGTTTATGATTACCACACTCATTTATTGAGTTGTAAACTTGCCTCTACCATCAACATTGTGCTCGTACACAAACTAACCAGTCGACTGCTAGTACCTTCTCCCCCTCACGAAAACAACATGCCTTTTGAAGCATCAATTCAGTAGTTATGATTGGTCGTTCCGCAACTGTTGCTGATAAAATGTAACCAATCACAAGCACACATCGGCCATTGGCCAATCAAAAGTGTTAAACATTTTAACTCGTCTAAAATGCCGGCGTCGTCGCCTGGTAAGTTAGTGTGAATGCGTTTGTTTAAAAAAAAGGCATAGGTAACAAAAAAAACATTGTAAAAAACTACGTGTTCGAATCGCTAAAGTTTCAAAAGATACTATATTCTACATAATATATGCAATATTCTAAAATAGTTTATTTTGGTATCGATTAATATTGAATGGCTCAAAAAGCCGACTAAACAAAAGGCGCTATTTTTTCAGTTACTTAATGAAGAAAATTAATTATTCTGGGATAAATATCAATGTTAGATATAGCATCAATTGTAAAGCTATTACTTAGATTTCAAAAATTTTGCTCTAGATTGTATTCACTTATCGTCATAAGCTCGTCACAGTTCGTCTAAGTTCGTCAACTTTTTAGATATTGTACTTAGGTACGCCGATAAAGGGGCCATTAGCTTATTTTTCTATTACTTGTCTAACGAATATTGTAATTTCATACTTAAAACAAATCATAGCCTCTGGCAAACAAAGATAGTTTAGTTATCTAGTAGTGAAATAATTTTCAGAATCAGAATGGCAAAAAAATCTTTAATAAAAAATACTTTACCCCTTTATAATTATTAGTAAATATAATAATTAAACGCAAGCAAAGCTTAAAAAACCAACTTTACCGCTTTTATTTTGGTTTTGGCTTGATCGATTTCGGTAAAATATATATGGGACCACCTCTGAAGTATAATCTACCAAACAAAAAAACAATCATCAAAATCGATTCATAATGGGCGGAATTATCGCGTAACATACATACAAAAAAAATATACAGTCGAATTGAGAGCCTCCTTTTTTGAAGTCGGTTGAAAATAATAGAACACACTAAAGATCTGTCTTTCCAGCTTATTAACTTATCGAACAATTTTACAATTAAAAAAATTATTAAGTTATTATTATTTTAATTTTTAAATTACAATATCCAATGTAATTACAACCGTATAATTACAATTACTGACCAAAACATTACCATTTGTAAAATTTAAATGCGAAATCACAACCGGATAAATACTGAAAATGTGCTCGTAAAAGTTAATTTCCCCGTCAATATACGTTAAATTGTTGATTTAACCTGTCGTATTTACAAAATACTTAAATTGGTCGTCGAAGTAGGTAAATTACGTATTTATAGACTTGATCTTTCAATTAGAGATTTGGGGCCTCATTAAATGTTTTGGTAGGGAAATTTTGTAACGTTACGTCACACGTCACGACGTCGTTTGTGTGTGTGTGTACTGTGGGATGGATCAGCTAAGTACCAGCTTGAAGCTCTCAATTCCGTCGACTGACGGGAAAAGAGGCTCATTGGCGTAGATAAGCTAATCGAGACCAACGACGACAGGTCACAAGCCTATCAGTATTCTACGGTTTACATTTTGGAGAGTGGAGACAGAAATTACACAAGTAAATTCTCCTATGCCCGTTTAATAATCTAACAACAAGAAACTGTCTAACGTTAAGGTTGACATACTTCCAGTTTGCTCGAAGCATTTCGCTTCTACGTCTATCACCCGTACTGCGAACAAGTATAACTCATTCCCTCGTCTTAGTTCCCTGAACGGTATCATCTGGGAGTCTTTACATTAGGTGTGAAAAAATGCTTGCTAAAAAAAAGCATGCTACATCTTCGGCCGCATCATCAATTTCCACAATCGAGCATATAAATGGTATAGTCTACAACTCTGTATGACATGACGACTGTATGACATTATAAAAGTCTTCAAGTTGTAATTTAATGTGTCTCATGCACATGACAGCATGAAATTTTTCCAAAAATTACTCAATTGCCTTTCGTGAAAGCATTATGTCATTGAAACATTAAAATCTCATCTTAATGTGATTATAACTTCATTCACCATCACGCGACAATAATAATTTTACTTAAATAGCAGTCCTTTACATGCAGCATTTTTTCTTATCTCTCAAATACTTTTAACTTTTTGTCACATGGGAACAAATAACGGTATTCTTATGAACATAAAGTAGTTGAACATAATCCAGATTTTCTAAAAAACGAAGCCCGACAAACGTCGAAACAAGAGTGAAACACATTGCTTGCTTCTATGTTCCTCGAACGTTACTTTCTGGATGTCTTCAAGCGACGAATGAATAAGTACCTCCTTCCTAGGCAATGTTCCATCTTCGGCCGCATTACCACTTTCCACCAGGTGAATTATTGGTCAAATGCTTACCTATCCAGCATAAAAAGTCTATGAAATGTAATGTAAGTTCTTAGTTTATTCAAAGTTACATCGTGACTTCAAAATTAATTGCATTTTTCTTTAATATAAGAGTCCTATAATATCTACTATGTTCCTCAAACGTTACTATCTGGATGTCTTCAAGTGACGAATGAATAAGTACCTCCTTCCTAAGCAATCATGTTCCATCTTCGGTCGCATTAACACTTTCCATCAGCTGAATTATTGGTCAAATGCTTACCTATCCAGCATAAAAAAGTCTATGAAATGTAATGTAAGTTCTTAGTTTATTCAAAGTTACATCGTGAATTTAAAATTAATTGCATTTTTCTTTGATATTAGAGTCCTAGAATATCTACTATGTTCCTCGAACGTTACTATCTGGATGTCTTCAAGTGACGAATGAATAAGTACCTCCCTCCTAGGCAATCATGTTCCATCTTAGGCCGCATTACCACTTTCCACCAGGTGAATTATTGCTCAAATGCTTACCTATCTAGCATAAAAAAGTCTATGAAATGTAATGTAAGTTCTTAGTTTATTCAAAGTTACATCGTGAATTTAAAATTAATTGCATTTTTCTTTGATATTAGAGTCCTAGAATATCTACTACCATGTCTTACAACTGTTGAACAACTGTCGAACGTATATTAAATACTTGATTGCTTTTTTTTTTGCTGGATTACGACGATTATCTCAAACCACGAACCACTCTAAAAAGAAAAAGCTGTATAACTTACTAGCTTTTGCCCGCGGCTTCGCTCGCGTTAAGAAGTATTATTTTAAAATTGACAAAGTTTCATACAAACTTTCATCTCCTATTTTATCCCCTTGGGGTAGAATTAATCAAAATCCTTTTTTAGCGGAAGCCTACGTCATAACATCTACCTGCATGCCAAATTTCAGCCCGATCCGTCCAGTGGTTTGGGCTGTGCGTTGATAGATCACTATGTCAGTCAGTCAGTCACCTTTAAGTTATATATATTTAGATTGAGAATTGTTACCTATAATTAATTATCACGCAAGCGCATGTTACGGATTAAATAATGTGCATTTAGCGTGTAAAACTCGCGCTGCAATAATCGCCATGTGTAAGGGCTCTTAGCCTGATTCATGGGAAATTACCTTATAATTTGTTAAAGTGGTTTTACATATACTTGATACTCAAGTAGGTACGGAACTTAATAAGTAGGGAGTTCTCGCTTTGTCTCATTCCTTAGAGAGAAATGATGACGTCTCTGTGAGATTATTGTTATACGATGACCTGTTTCATTGTTGATTCGATATTTAAGAGCTTTATTATCATGATTTGGGGTAATTAAAAAAAAATGCGCGTAGCCTAAGTTTGCCTATTGGTCTTATTATCTGACTGCACGACGTTAAGGAGGGTAATGTATTTATCAGTCTATGTATGTTTGTTCCTCTGTGGCTTTCTAAAGACGAAACGCGGGGGTCGAGTTTGAATCAAAAACCGTCAGTCCTTCTACTGTCCACTTGTGGTGCAGTGTAGGTAAGACCACGCTTTGTGACCTAGTGAATATGACCCTTACTAATTTCGTATTTAATTAAGCCATGCTGGGAAACATTAAAGTGTAGCCAAAACTTTAGTTGTACCGCCCGTGAACTGCCCGTTGTCTTAATTGGGTGGTGTTCGCCTTCTAAGCAAGGGTATTGGGTTCGATTCCCGGCAGTTTTCTCCCAATGGAAAATTTGTTGTTCTGGTTGTGATTTTGTGTGTGATGTGAATGTTTCCGGCACCCACGACACAAGTCATTGAACTTAGTGTGGGGCTGTGAGTGTGAAAGCGTTTTTTACGTTTTTTTTTTTACCTACCGTGACTACAACTAATAATAATGAAAGCCAATCGAATGAAATGAGTTCAAATGACCGAGAAAAAAAATGACAAGGACAAAACAGAAAGTGAACGAAATACGAAGCTGTTTACGAGATATAAAGGACCCAACATAAAAGGACGCAAAAAGGACAACTGATAAAGACGACCCAAATTCTTACAGTCACGTCTCTGACGTTAGGATAGCTTTTTACAACTTAATGAAAATCCTACGGCATCTTTTCCTTTATGCGCTGCTATCTTCAGATTTTTATTTTCTTTAGAGAGTGTAAAGCTTAAGCATATATTTTAACCGGCTTCAAAAACGGAGGAGGTTCTCAATTCGACTGTATGTTTTTGTTTGTATGTATGTTACGCGATCATTCCGCTAATTATGAATCGATTTTGATAATTATTTTTTGGTTTAGTAGATATCATCATCATCATACTTCAGAGGTAGTCCCATATATATTTTTTTTCGACCTACTTACCATACTAAAAACTTTTTGGATATTGCTCATGCAAAAATACCAAAATCACGATAAAAAAATGTAAGGTGAGGTAGGAGGTTGACAGATACTATACGACTTATTTTCAAACTTAAAAAATATATTATTATAAAAAATAACATTAAAATCGATCGAGCTGTTTCGGAGTAGTTCAACCACAAACAACGTGACGTGAGATACCTATTTACATATTAGAAAAAAAAAAACGCTTTCATACTCACAGCCCCATTAGCCATACCTACCATATACCATAAGTTAGATGACTTCGTGGGTGCCGATAACATTCACATCACACACAATCACAATTAGAACCAGAAACACAAATTTTCCTTGGGGAGAAAACTTGTGTTCGAGAATTCATTCAGAATTTAAAAAAAGACGTGTGGTACACGGGACTGCCGCGGTAAAGCTATTGCATAGCATTTTTTATCAACCTATGCAATTATAATTATTTATTTATTTTATTTATGCAGTATTTTTTTTTTCCTTTTTTTTTTCCTGCCACCTAGAGGCGAGTTACTGAACTAAAGAGACAAGCGTGATATTTCAAAAAAGTCATTAAAAGTTCTGCTATTCATCGATAGATGGCAAAACTAAAAAGTATCACCGCTGTGCCGGTTGGAGTGGGGGCTGTTAGTTATTTTCGTTACGGAATTTCTGGATTCGGTCTCCACGCTCAAGGCCTGCGATAGTTCAGAAGCTATGCAATAGCTTAAAATATCTTGAATAACTTTGTCAAAATTGAATGTCACCTAGTTTATACCTATTATACTGAGAAGATAAGCAACAGCGGTACAACAGTCTACCGTTTTGAAAAAAGTTCAAGAGTCCTAAATCACGTTCCAAGAGAAAGTCCGACTGAAAGCCAACCGGTGGTCATCATTCCGTACTGTTATTATATGAACTTATATATGAATATGCAGCAGGTTTTATAAAATACTGGCATTGCTGTGCGTAACACTCCAAATAATACAACAACGTTTGTATGTAATGCTTCAATCTTATACTCTACTAGCGATCCGCCCCGGCTTCGCCCAGGTGTGATAAATGAAGAACCACTCGACCGATTTTGTGCAAACTTAACATAAACCATACTAAATAGTCCGAACAAAGCCTAAACATTTGGTTTGGATAGGTGAGCCCGTTCTCGAGTTATAAAATAACAACGAAAAGTGGCATTGATTTTTATATATATATAGATATAGATAGAGATACTCATATTATAAAGAGGTGAAATTGGTTTGTAAAAGGTAATCTCTGAAACTACTGATCCGATTCCTGAGTTGGAGCCGATTTGTGACAAACTGTTTTTGTTTCTGCCTTTCGTGTGTCTTTTATTTTTTGTCACAAATAAATTGTTTCTATTCTATTCTATTCCAAAAATTTCACTAATAGATAGCTACACTATCGCTGAGTGTCATAGGCAATGTTTTAAGATAAAAGTAATTTTTCAGTTAGAAATTATATTTATAAGTTACTTGTTAAAAACTTTTTTAAAGACAAGCTTTTATAAGTCCGCCATATTGGATGTAAATTGACGTCACTCTATTTTTCGAGTTATTCTCAGCAAGCCCTTTCATTTGATACCCCTATTGTAGGAGTGCATTAAATATTACTTAAAGTTTCCTAACCTTAATTGTATGCTGAGATATATTATATTCACGTATTTTTGTAACTTTTATTGATAACTAGTTGTACCCGGCATGCGTTGCAATGCGACATAATGAAAAACGCGTATTACTTCTTTCACGTTTATGGTTCCCTAGTACTTTGTTACCATGATATAAATAATGACCAAATTAGTCATCATCATCATCATCATCATCTCAGCTGCAAGAAGTCCACTGCTGGATATAGGTCTCCCCCAAAGATCTAAAAAAAGAACGGTTGTTAGCGGCCTGCATCCAGCGTCTTCCTGCGACCTTCACTATGTCGTCCGTCCACCTTGTAGGCGGTCTTCCGACACTGTGCTTACCAGTCTGTGGCCTCCATTCTAGAACTTTTCGGCCCCATCGGCCGTCCGTTCTACGTACTATGTGCCCTGCCCATTGCCACTTCAACTTGCTAATCCGCCGGGCTATGTCGGTGACCTTCGTTCGTCTACTGATCTCCTTATTCCCGATTCGATCTCGTAGAGGAACCCCGAGCATAGCCTTTTCCATAGCTCGTTGTGTGACTTTGAGCTTATTTATAAGGCCCACAGTAAGAGGCATACCTCTTTTATATTTATGTTTGCCTATACACCCTACGATAAGTAGGTTTTTAGACAAGTTTTAGGGTGCCAAAATAAAGGTTTATACAACTTTATAGCTGACTATATCTTATTCCCAGATGCTTGCTCTAATTTGACTAATATAACTGGACTACTAAAACTTTACCAAATATGACAAATAAAAAAAAAACCATTGATTTGCAACTATACCAATATTTTATTGTTACATACTCAGGAAGAACCCATGACAATAAGATGAACAGAAAGGCAGCGTATGAAATACAAACAAACATTGTTCGTACTGATCAAAATTAAATTCATTCAACATTCAAGTATTTTGCACGCAACATTGCAATTCAGAGAGGCAATGCCGCCAGCATGATGGGAACGCTACCCAGTGGTAGTGGGCTTGAGCATTCGAGTTACCTATAAGCCTTGCAATTTGCCGCCGAGTTTCTTGCCAGGTTCTTCTCGAGATGGCTATAATTTTGCGAATGTAGCAGTAGAGTAGAGTTATTTTAGATATAATATATAACAATGATGATAAAACAGACTATCGGTAGGTAGCTATGTATCTAAATATAGAGTATTCATAGCAGAATGTTTTTGTAAGTTACACAATAAACATGCCATTTTCAATGTTCTCTGAACAATTTCAAATTAACCTTATCAAAAGTTAGCGAACATGAAACCCTCTAGGCTAACTTTTCGTCGAAGAAAACTTTTGGGTCCGGTATTTCCTGAGGTCTCAGGACCACACACTCAACAATGTTTTTGTGTGGTCTTGCATGCATATTATTTAATAACCGACTCTAAAAAACGGAGTAGGTATTTTTCATTTGAAAGCTGGTGTCTAGTGGTCCCATTTAAATTTAATCAAGATCTGACCTGTAGTTTTTAAGTTATCTTCAATAATGAGTATTTAATTCATTGAATCTGACATGGATTCCGAAGACAAAACGGTGAAGTCGGTGTTTTTAAACTTTGCTTTTTATTTTAATTCAGGTGCAAGCTGCTGTAGAGGTATCTTCAGTCAAATATTGGAATTATAATAGATAGATAGATAGATAATACATTATTGATCAACTTTATAAGATGAGATAAAACAAAGGTAACAAACAAGCTTATACATAAAGTATCACAACAGGCGGCCCTATCACTAATAGCGATCTCTACCAGGCAGTTACGAATAAATCAGACCAGCTCCATTGTACCATATTTTAGTATTGCCACCAAAATACATAAGTACACCAAATTGAAGTCAATTCAGACATTGGGAGGTTGGTCGAATTTAGCTTGCTTGATCTGATTAGAGACCGACAGATAGACAACCGGACAGATGAAACTAAATAAACTTGTAAATAGACCTGCTGACTTGGAAAAAAACAACATGTTATAATTTGGAAATATACATTATAGGCCTGGTAGAGATCGCTATTAGTGATAAGGCCGCCTGTTGTGATACTTTACGTATAAGCTTGTTTGTTACCTTTGTTTTATCTCATCTTATAAAGTGGATCAATAAAGTATTATCTATCTATTATAGGTATATATTATATGTATCATGTATATATTGTGTATTATGTATGTTTTTTTTATTTATTTAGATATATTATATTAGTATAGAACGCCACACCATCCCAAACCATCCTGCAGTTTTTCTGTCCATCCAAAGGTTGTCTGGCAGAAATCGCTTAAAGCGATAATACCGCCCATTGTACTACCTCATATAACTGTATTATTTTAAGTTCTACAATTTTGCTTTTATTTGGTGTGCAATAAAGAATTATTGTATTGTATTATTTTCTGGTTTTATATTTAAGATCTGTGTATAATCCAAATTTCATCCAAATCCATTCAGCCGTTACAGCGTGAAGAGGAAACAAACATACTTCCACACAAACTTTCGGATTTATAATATTAATAGCCGTGCCCCGCAGCTTCGCCCGCTATTATCAAGTTAAAAAGTAGTCTATGTGTTAATCCTAGCTATAATCTATGTACATTCCAAATTTCATCCAAATCCGTTCAGCCGTTAAAGCGTGAAGAGGGAACCAACATACTTACACACACACTTACTCACAAACTTTCGGATTTATAATATTAGTAGGATTTATTGTGACTTAAAGACTTCCGGATTGCATATATATTGGAAAAGATACGGCCTTAGTTATCCGCGTAATAAATGTGGAAGCAAAACGTGCGCTTGGAATACCTACAATAATCTACTAATTAATCATTAAAATAAATCTCAAATTACACGCGTCTGCCTCACATTAATTTAACGTAGATAGAATCTTCGTTATTTTAGGAATTTCCGTGATTTCATCTCGTTCATAATTTTATTTTAATTCATCATCAGTTAACCTGCTTTCTCACAAAGGTATTTCGTTATTATTTTTGCGGATTTTTGACCCAATTTTGCGTAACAGGTTATTTCGGAACAGGATCTTTGACCACGTTTGGCGTAACAGGTTGCTTGAGTCACGACCTTCATCTCAAGGTGACAAATGTTACTAGGTACTACATTATATTTGCGTATTGTAATACGATATTATTAAGAGCATTAACAGCGGCATTCTATTCTGGCGTTTCCAAGCGTGACGATGAATATTTTGATCAGATTTCGTATATTTTTTTAATGCAGAATGGTAAAAAAGGGGTGCTTCCCAACGGATCATAGTATCGGATTTTCACATTAACCGATCATAAAAGTTGTTCCCATCTGATCATAAGATCAGTTGCAACTAAAATAAATTATATATTTTTCTTCCCAACTGATCATAAGATCCGTTGGGACTCCAGTAAATTATATATTGTTGTTCTCAACCGATCATAGGATCTGTTGGGACTTATATAAATATCTGTTATACCTTCTCATCGGATCATAAGAATTACGTTTTTGTTTTTGACTTATTTTGTCGCGATTCTTCGCGTCTATGATTCTTTATCGTTTTTAAAGTGTTAAGGCAAGCATTTGACCACTATCTCACCTGATAGAAAGTGATGATGCGGCCGAAGATGTGATGTTTGCCTAGAAGATACGTATTCACTCGAGACTTGAAGACTCCTCGATTATACCATGGGTAATAATGAACGTGGCGTCTAAATGATAGCTTCCGGAATGTTATTAATTTTTTTTTTTTTAGAATAATAATGCAATCTTCAAGTCGCGAGTGAATAGGTATCTTCTAGGCAATATTGATCCATTGTCGACCACACCGTCGCTTACCATCAGGTTAGATAGTGGTCAAAAGCTTAAAAAAACAAAAAAAAGGACAAATAAATTATTCATTCATTCGAAAAATAAATGATCAAAAACCATCTCATAACACGAAATCATCTTATCGACATCTCCTTATTGGACATAAAACAAGTTGTTCCGAAAACAAATTGCGGACAATCAATTCAGGGCTGTCAGGCTTGTTAATTCAAGGAATTAAAATTTGAAATCGCATTCGAACGCAACCGTCCTTTCGAATCGGATAAATGATTCGTCGATTTGTTAGCATGGATTGGATTGGCGGTTTGTCTGACAACCCTATATTGGCTATAAGAATAAAGACCGGTGCATACTCTAACATAATTATTACCCGGTAACGCAATACGAGGGTTAAGATTTTAGCACCATGTGTAACATGTTTTTTTGCGCCCTCGCAGCATCAAAACTAATGAACTGATTGTAACATATAGGGCACTGTTGAATTCCTCTAAATTTTGCGTTTTATAAAAAAAATGGCGCCCGTGGTACTCCGCAATGAAGTGTTAAAAACCCCCACGTATTTTTTTTAATAAGACATGTAAACACGTAAACGCTTTCACACTCACAGCCCCACACTAAGTTCAAATACTTGTGTCGTGGGTGCCGGAAACATCTACATCACACACACAATCGCAACCAAATGTTTTTTTACGAAAAACGATGGCATTTTGCGAATCATTTTCATTTTCATTTTGCGAATAGTAGCTGACCCGAACAGCATCATGTCGTAACATATTTATCAAACGCGAGAAGTGAAAATATTATGTCACAAATTTTTCAGTTTTAGAAGCGTAATTTTCTTATTTTTTTTCCGTAAGAACCTTCTACAAAGCGTTAGATAAGTAAAAAAAATAAGTTCTCAAGTCATGGCCTGACCAATGTAAATAGATATTCATTTTTCAACCGACATCAAAAAAGGTGGTTCCCAATTCGACTGTATTATATATTTTTTGTATGTATGCTACTCGTCTAATTTCGCCAATTATGAATCGATTTTAGATGTTTTTTGAAGTAAAAGCTTCTTTGGGCGCGTTGAGCACTTTTTGGTTGAACAAAAATCAAGGAACTCGCGTCATCGTTACCTAAAGCTTTCTAATAGCTCGACGATACAATTCACAAGTTACTTAGTTTTCACTTCTATCGGCAGTCCCTAAAGACTTCCCCGCTTTTTTTTTGTTTGGTAGATTATGTTTCAGAGGTGGTCCTTTAAATTTTATCGAAATCGATTAAGCCAAAACCAAAATAGAAGCGGTGAAATCTGTTTTTTTAAGCTTTTCTTGCGTTTCAATTGTAAATATATAAGAAATCTTTTAAAAAAATTTTTTTTACCGTGGTAACATCTTATACATCGATGAACACCGGCAGCACGCACGAAAAAATGTCACGTTCCGCCTGAGCCTGAGCGTGCAAGAGAGAGCGCAACAAGCGATAGAGTGGCACGATCGGCTCAAGCGTCGTTACGAGTGTAAATAAATGTTAATTTAACAAAAAAATATAATTTTCAATTAACTCCTTCTTTGTATTAAATAAAATAATGATCATTCAGTGATAATAATTCAATTCAATTCATAAAAGTATGCAATTTTTTATCAATGTTTCTTTATGACGTTATCACCTAAAACTATCGTCCGTTAACCGACTTTACAGACAACCAATATTTTTTTTATATTGAAAAGAAATACCGTTTAACCTTGAAGAGGATGAAGCAATTTCCTACATATTCGTTTAATCATATAATGTAGCAACTGCCGAAGAAAAATATCGCCTTCCTTTCCACATAGCTTTAATCTCAGCAATTTCGAAACCATTTAACACCGATATTTTACATCGCACTGGCTTATCCATCTAATGTGACCGATTACTGTAAGTCTTTTTGTTCCACCGACTTCATGTTGCAATATATGCAGTAACTAGTCTTTCAAAATCATTTATTCACATGGGCCCCAAAGAGGCACTCATGAAAGTTAATGAATCTATTGCCAGATTCGCAAAATTACAGCCATCTCGAGAAGAACCTGGCAAGAAAGTCGGCGGCGGCGCATTTTTTTTTCATTCATTTTTTTAAAAAACATTCTTAATTTCTAATACATAATTTTCTTAATCTAGGTGTTATTGTGGTAGTTAGGTGCTTTAAAGGTAATGCATTGGCTGCGTGACCATAAAAAATAACTAGTGGCTCTGTAAGGTGAAGAGGTCGCGTATTTTTTCGAAATGGCTGAATTTTTTTTTATAAAGTAAAGTAAAAGTAACAATATATTTACTGCTATTAAAAAAGTTTTAACATTTACAAAGTAAACACTTAAACCGATCTTAAACATACATAATAAAAATAATTTGCTTTCGTTTGAGTTTGGCAAAAGGAATACACTCAGCACTGGTGCGCAGAATATGTCTACGCAGGGCTGGTTTTCAGTATATCTTTTATGGCAAATGGGATTCGATTTTACAATAAATTCCTAAAATTGTAACTGAATTACCACTGAGAAAGTTCAAATCAGTGATAAAACGGGCATTAATTAAGAAACTTATTAAAGAACTATTGACTACTTTAACGACAAGGATGCATTGATGCAAACTGCACAGGCGCTTTCTATCGACTACATAATATAGATATACCTAGCTAACATAATTCATGTATAAGTGTTTAAGAATGAAAAAAAAAAACAATGAAAAAAATGCGCTGCAGAGTTTCTTGCTAGGTCCTTCTCAATATGGCTGTAATTTTGCGAATCTGGAAGTAGATTCATTAACTTTTGTGCCTTTTTTAGGCCCATGTGAATAAACGATTTTGATTTTGACCTTAGCTCTGTTCTTTATTCATCGTAGTTAAGATACTGCTTTAACAACACCACGTGTACCGATTTATTATATTACTCGCTATAAGTGGGTAATTACTAACTGAGTCTCTTTAATCCCCGCAAGTGTACGCGAAGTGTGGAATGGGGACCCATTACTTTGCCCTTACGTACTGATTGGTAGTTTATTGCTGGTAGCCTGGTTCAGTTGGGAACATTTAATTGCACGTCTCTTCTGACACTTTAGGGTTTATTTAATTTATCTAAATGCCTGTGTATTCGCATCCGTGATCGAAACGAGCTTAGTATATGACCCTATTATGGCCTAGAGTCTAGTCTCGCCCATTGCATATTATAAATACAAAATACAAATACAAATACAAAATCTTTATTTGCTTGAATATGGGTACAATTAGCTAGTGAGAGTTATGACAAATAGTGCTCCATATTCCGCCATTGCGGCATGCAAAAATTAAACAATATCAGTGACCAGAGATCACATATTATACCATGTTAATGTATTAATTAACACATACACACATACATTGGTACTCAAACGAAAGAAAAAAATAATATAAGTAGGCACTTATCTCTAAATTATATAAAAGTAAAAACATTTGAAATTAAAAATCAGAAGTCAATTAATAAACAATAATAAAAATACACCGAACACAAGAATAACGTTTTTTTTTTAAAACACAACTACAAAAGATGGAATTATGTAATAAATGTTAATATCAAAATTACAAGAACTTGTCAGACAGATATTGACCAATAGTATAGTAAGATTTTTTTACTAATAAGTTAAAAAAATTGTTTTTAAATGTATCAATATTTTCGAATTGTAAAATATATTTTGGTAAATGGTTATATATTCTGGGTGACATACAGAAAACACTTTTATCAAATAATGCACTTTTGTGAGAAGGGAAACAGATTTTATTCATATTACGCTTGCTTTTGAGTAGATTAAATAAATTCAAGTTTTTTCTGGTGAATCTAATAGGGTCTAGGCCCTAGACCCTATTAGAATTTGCAATGGGCGAGCGCGTGATTGACGTCAACCTATGAAATTAAAACTATCGTAAGTATTACACATAATTTATGTTGTGTACGGCTTAAAACACGTAAAAAATTTCAACTTACTTTGTAGTCGACTAGTTTCGGACGAGGCCGAGGCCCGAGCCGCTCGCGTCAGCGTATCGCGCGTCTGGTTCATCCTGATGGAGGACAACAAATTGTTCGATACTAGTCGACTACAAAATAAACTAAGTTAAAAAAATTACGTGCATATTAATGCATATTGATCTAAATAAAAGATTATCAGTTAGTTCATTCTAGTAGTAGGAATCTTATGTAGAGTCCGCTTGGGGCACTACCACACATTGTCAGACATTCAACCGCAAAGCAGTAGTGTGCAAACATTACTGTATATATATATTTTTTTTTTATTTGTGACTGGCCAGTGTTTGACCACTATCTCACCTGATGGTAAGTGACGATGTGATCGAAGCTGGTAAACACACTAGACCTGGAATACGCAGGCTCTCAAGGATAACTGCCGGAACACCGTATTTGGCTTGGCGGCAGACTTTCAACTTGATGGTGGTAAGCTACTTTGGTAGCAAGCCAGGCGAGCAACTCACAAAATGCTCTACCACCTCTCAAATGTCACCTGATTAGCACCACCCGGGGACCACGTGTAGGGAGTCAGACTTAAGGGGTATCCTCCTACGGACGTGGGTGACTCAGCCCCCAAAATCGGATTGAAGGACAATGTTTCCAGTAAAATGACTGAGCATAAAGAGATTTAACATCTAATATCAAATAGTACGAACGCAGTGCTTCGCCGCGCAGGAGTTTGAACTATATAAGTTCACTCTGGGTTGCACTGAACTATAAAACAAACTCTCAATGATATTAAAAAAAAAATTGTCAGAAACAAAGAAACAGAGTAACTTTCATATTAATATACATGATGTTACTGTTTCAATGTTTACGGACTATAGTTATACTCAAAGGGACATGATATACAAAGCGCCTAAGGCGCGCACCCTGTACTTCCGCCATAAGGAAAAAAACCGGCCAAGTGCGACTCGCGCACGAAGGGTTCCATACCATTATCTATAAAAAATCAAGTTTGTTGTATGGCCCCCCTTAAATATTTATTTTATTCTATTTTTAGTATTTTTTGTTATAGCGGCAATAAAAATACATCATCTGTGAAAATTTCAACTGTCACCTATCACCTTTCTTGAGATACAGCCTGGTGACAGATGGACGGACGGACGGACAGTGAAGTCTCAGTATCAGGGTCCCGTTACCCTTTGGGTACGGAACCCTAAAAAGGCGTAAGTATTTTTAGGCAAAATTGAGTTATATACATCAAAAATGTCTTTGCTATTAAGTATATATTATGACTTGTAGCAGATTCGTCTAAATTAAAAGTAAGCTTTAGCAGGTCGCGTTTGAATATTTAAAAAAAAAAATTATAGTAGATGAGTCTATTTTTCTACGTATGATAAAATATTAAAATTATGACGACAGTATACAAAAAGGCAGCGCGGGGGGACGAGTCGAGACCGCGAGCCTCGGACGCTTTTTATATCATCTCCCATACCTTCTGGCAAAACAGTTTAAAAACAATATGATGTTTATGTTAAGTTCTTAATTTGCATTGCTTAATAACTTAATACACGTTTACCCGAACATCGATCGGCCACACACAACGTGCGACGTATAAGGACCATAAATATTTTCGTTGTTTCGGTCCCATATTTGGCTTGTTGTATGAAACGCTGTATATCATGGGGTTATCCAACCTTGGATGAAGGGAAAGTGCTTGTTATAAATATTTACTTTGTACGGAAGGTATTTGGGCGAGCTTTCGCATCTTGACGGTTCTGAAAGGAATTGACGAGGAAAGATATTCCGTTCCTTCCATCACTGCCAGCGTGCAGTGGAGTGGGCTTTTAAAAGATCCTTGTAGATTGAGGTATTTAAACGCTTTACGTAAACATAAACGCTTTCAAACTCACAGCCCCACACTAAGTTTGATGACTTGTGTCGTCTACTGTGTTTCCCGAAAAGTATAATATGGGGTTGTTCAAGAAGAGATTGAATAGGTTTTTACTGAGCAAGCGTGCTCCATCTTCGACCGCATCGTCGCTTTCCATCAGGTGAGATTGTGGTCAAACGCTAGCTTAGTCTCAAATAAAAAAAAAAAAAAGGCTACCGGAAACATTCAGATCACACACACAATCACAACCAGAACCAGGAACACTAATTTTCCTGGGTCCTCAGGTTTCCGATACCTCAGCTTAGAAGGCGAACGCTCCATCAACCAAGCCAACGGGCAGTTCAAAAAAGTGCTTTAACCTGACTGCGTGACGCAAAAGAAAGTTTTTCTTTTCTTTTTATTGACATACCTATTTATTTAGGAATAGGTACTACTGGGATAACGATCTAGCCTTAAGACTAATTTAATAAGTACCTAAACTGCTAAGTAGTGTAAAACTAAGAATACGTCCAATAACACTTTTCTTACAGTCTCTATTAAAGGGAAGACATTTTGTACTTGTGTTCTTTGTTACACGGTAAAGAAGGATTATATGTTTATTAAGCCTATGTATGTATGTTCGTTCCTTTTTCGCATTCTACAAACCAAATGTGTAGCCCGATTTAGATAGTTCTTACGTGAGAGAAAGCATTTTAAAAGTTATAAATACATAGATTTGTATGAAATATGTCTAATATATTTTCTTTGGAAACATAACTAACTTTGGATATATTTCTATTGTTTCAGGTAAGAGTCAACATCGTGATTCATCAAACCGCTATATTTATTTCCTATCCTTCTAATATTAGCAACAGGTGAGAGGTTGACAACCATTAGCCTAATAAGTATATATATATATATATATATTTTAATTTCTTTTAATAATTTTATTTTTCTTTTATTAGTGAATATTATAGAAGGAAGCTTACACAGTAAGATAAAAAAGAAGATTGTGGTGTCGATAATGATCTATAGACACACACCTAGATTTAAATTATATTTTTTTACCGACTTCAAAAAGGAGGTTCTCAATTCGACTGTATGTTTTTTTTTTGTATGTGTGTTACGCAATATCTCCGCCAATTATGAATCGATTTTAATGATTTATTGGTAGTTTGTACTTTAGAGGTGGTCCCGTATAAATTTTATCGAAATCGGCCAAGCTAAAACCAAAATATAAGCGGTGAAGCCGGTTTTTTTAAGCTTTGCTTGCGTTTAATTATGTTTAAACAAAATGTTATTGTTCATAAAATATATAATAAATACTATGTTCATCTAATTCAAAATAGTCTCGCGAGATCTAGAAAATTGCTATATATTACGAGACAAACTTTTCTGATCTCGTTCTCATATAAATATTACTAAAACATACAAACTCCATAATTCAAAAAAGGCCGATGTTACACATTACAGTATTTCTCTTGTATTTTGCTATTCTCCCAGTCGTAATGGAAGGTTGAAACTTTAATGTGACTTTGAGGTATTCTGAGCAACCACTTTACTACCACATTATAATAAAAGGTTCTATAAACGTTTTTTTGTATCTCTGACTGGCATTTTGACCATTGTCTTAACTGATGGTAAGCTACGATGAGGACGAGGAAAGTAAACACACTAGATCTAAAAGGACAGACAATAGTTATAGTAGGATAGTAGCGGTTCCCACCCTATGGTTTCTTCACAGCGAATTCCTTTACATTACAGCGAATGCAATAAATATAAACATATAACACATCACTAATTATAACCAAAACCAACAAAAAATTTTTTCGGAGAGATAATTTGGGGTTCCACTGGGAATCAAACCCTACACCCGCTTCATAAAAGGTAGATACACTCCTAACTACGCTAACAAACGGTAAGTTTAAATTCCGCACATAGTAAATCCATTAGCCCATAATCCTCAAAGAAAATTTGTGTTTCTGGTTCTGGTTGTGATTGTGTGTGATGTGAATGTTTCCGGCACCCTCAACACAAGTCATCGAACTTAGTGTGGGGCTGTGAGTTCTAAAGCGTTTATGTTTATGTTTATTAGTGCAGGGCCCAGCTAATATCGACAGAAGTTGAAAACCAAAACCAATAAAAAAATAATGAAACGCCCGAATCATAAACGTCGCACACATTTTCTGTGTTTTGTTTATTTTGGAGAAAGCACGAAACGCGAACCAACTAGTTGGTCCATGGACATGACTCGGCACGAAACGCTCCTATTCGACCCGGGCATAGGATTTAAATCGCACAATGTACCGTTTAGCCACTCGTTTCAAACTGTCTACCAAACCAAAATACAAATATATTGACAACAATAACGCCCAATATAATCTATACATCTCATCTTATTGCACTTACTTTGTGAACCTGACCTTTTTACCCTGAACTTGAACTGAACAAAGCAATATAATCTGTCGGAAAGATCGTTACAGCATCATTTTCACTTTGAAACTTGATCGGGCGATAAGGTGTATACAAACACTGGGTGGTATTCCGTGTCATGGCAATAGAGTTTGGGGCGTTGGAATAAAGGCTATAGCAATATGATTCATATGTAAAAAACATTTTTTTTTTAATTATATTGATACATACTTGTTTTACCATGACAAGCAAATGATTGAATACAATATCAAACATTGTTAAATGACGATAAACTTAACGATGAAGCACGTTTTCCTCAAAAGTATATTTTCACTAATTTAACTTGAAGAACACAGTTACAAGAAATAAAAAGATTTATGATAAGTTATGTATGATATGTATGATTGTTACTGTTGCAGTCACTAAAACTTGAAGAACACTAGATTGTAATTATCAAAACTTCGATGTTGAGACTATCAGAAAATATAGTCCTTTTCTTCTAGGTTATTAATTACCTACCTTTAATGTAGATATTATGTTAATTATTTAGATATTATTTTAATAAAAACCGAATGAAATTTATATTTTTTTACAATTTTTTTTATAAAATAGATGATATTATAAACACTTGGGCTTCTTCTATCATAATTACAGTTACAAATCAACTAAAAGAAAAAAGTTTTTAAAACCACTTTAAATAAACAAATTCCTTTCTATTAATTCAGTAAAATAAAGCCTAGTTTTTAATTAACTTACAAAAAATCATGATTATCCTTCTACCTATTGTTTTCAATAAATTACGATAAATTGAGCCTTACGTTAAAATATTAAGTAATAAAACTTTCATAGATTCTTTGCGACTCAATCGCCATCACCACACGTAATACCCCTAAACAAACAGTTATCCATCACCCATTTCCCAGCAACTCTATCTTAATCTACCAATTTATATTTCATAATAAACACAATGTCCAGGGATTTATTGTGTTGCATAACTTATCTGGACTCCTGAATAGTACAATAGGGTCAGAAAATAGAATGGATATCGGCGGAACTACGTTATGAATACAATATTGCGTTTGTTGTCATAAATCTTCAAGTTACAAGAGGAGAAAGAATCTTTGAAGAGGAAAGGGATTTTCAAGAGGCTGCTTACTATAATAAAAGGTTTAAAGTAGAGGTAGTAAATCTTGCCCCTTTTTATGCGACTTATGCGAGGTAGGGTAGTGAATGTGTTTTTCTCGAGATGGCTGTAATTTTGCATAGAGTCATTAACTTATATGAGTGCCTATTTGGGGCCCATGTGAATAAACGATTTTGATTGAGAAGTGATGCATTTACTTTATGGAATAATGTTTGTAAGACAATATCCACAATTATGTAATTGTTATTTGTAAAATATGAGAAAGTTCTCAAAAGACAATAGCCTTATAATATTTCGATTACTTTCAATGATACTAGTTGTTCCCGCGGCTTCGCCCGCATTAATTAATAAAATATAATTTTAACGCAAGCAAAGCTTAAAATCCGACTTCACCGCTGTATCTTCGAAACTCTTGAAATGAAATGTCATTAATCAGATCAAATGAATTAAATACGCATTGTTGAGGAAAACTCAAAAACTACAGATACAGATTTTGGTAAAATTTAAATGGAATAACATTGGTTACACCAGCTTTAAAATAAACAATAATCATAAATTTTCCGATGTTTTATATGTTTTTGATGTAATTAATTGCGGGCGAGTTTAATTTTACTTATTTACTAATGTACACTTATTAAAAGCTTTCCAATTCTGACCCTAACGCCATTCAGCATTTTTGTCAAGTGTAGTCTCAGTCAGTCTAGAGGACAAATTTAATAAAAATTCAATTGCATCACGCACCTATAGATGCTATATATTGTAAAGTCCCAGGGACTTTTCTCTGGTCCCTTGTAATAAAATTCAAATTTCATTTTAGTAATGGTTACAGATAAATGTTTTGTGCTTTACGATGTCGTGAAATTGTTTAATGGTTCTGCGATGCAAATATTATTATGGTGGTACGATGGATCAATTTGTTATCATACTTACTTAGTCCCGGACCCGCGGGATACAATTTTCTTTCATTAGAACCTTCTCCTGACAATAATTAGCACAACAAATAAAATAACGGAATTGTTCCATCCGTTTACGCATGATGCAATGACCAAGGGAAGTAGAGATAAATTTTCAACCGACTTCAAAAAAGGAGTTTCACAACTCGACTGTATGTTTTTTTGTTTGGTAGAGTATACTTCAGAGGTGGTCCCATACAAATTTTATCAAAATTGGTCAAGCCAAAACCGAAATATAAGCGATGAAGTCGGTATTTTTAAGCTTTGCTTGCGTTTCAATTATTATATATATTATACATTGTTTTATGAACTTCTCTGGAAGTTACTTATATTTTTATATATGTTGTCACTTTGATTACTAAATAATTTTTTTTTTTACATAAAAAAGTAATCTTCTACCACATCTTTATTTGCAAACAAGTGATATAGTAGTGAAACGCTAGCCATTATCATAATCATTAGAGTTTAAATAGGAACTCTTCCCAGCAAGACGTTACGCTTTAACGAACACAGTTAGTTTAGTTTAATTATTTGTACACACTCAAAAGTTTGACTATATCCTGTTGACTAAACAACGAACGTCACAAATTTCTAGTTTTACCAACTGGACGTCTGTCCAGATCCCCATGTATATTTAGTCTAAACTTCACTAAAATATGTTGTTTTTGGGTAGTCAAATTACAAACAAAATCAAAACTTTCGCATACTATAAGTAGTAATGTTATGTGCATATTTTGCATTATTTTTTAAAAGAAAATTTGTGTTTCTGGTTCTTGGTATGATTTTCTATGTTGTGAATGTTTCTAGCACCCAAGACACACGTCATCAAATTTAATGTTTGGCTGTGAGCGTAAAAATGTTTATGTTTTTGTATATAATATACACGATTTTTACAAGTTTTTATTTAGTTCCACCTGACCCGTCTATGTATCGATCTGTCGGTCTATAATCAAATCTTGCAAGCTAAATTAGAACTACTTCCCGACTTTTAAATGTTTTTTTTATTTAAAAACTTCATGCACAAATACTATGTACATAGGACGACTTAATGCTACAGCATTTTCTGCCAGTCATCCTGCTATTGATATATCGGCGTGCAATAAATGCAACTCTACAATAAAGAGGAGGTTAGGAAACTAAGGTAAATTTAATTTAAGATATATGTGTATATAAAAATAAACAATAAACATACATACAACAGATCATGATACATACATACATATATATAAATTTTACTTTATATATATGCAAAGGCTGGCCATTGCTATCCAGCGTGAAAATGCTGCCAGCGTCATGGGCACCTTTGCACCGGGTACAGTCAGGGGTGGGTTATTTTATTAACTTTTTTGAATGTTTACGCTTTAATGACCCTTTTTGTATTTAAATTTATTAACATAATTGATTTTAAATACTTTATATAATTATACATTACATACCAATACTTTTACTTGTTATTATTGTTGTAACTTTGGTTTTAATAAAATTCAGGCATATCTAAAAGACCAATCGTCATAACCGCCAAGTAACACGCTGTTATGAACCCTATTTTAACAGCAGTTAGGTTTTCGTACTCACCGTTGATCGTCGAGCAAGATGATAATTTAGCCTATGTTCTCAAAGCTATAAGAACCCAGCCTCTTGCATCATTTGCACACTTGTCTCCACTTGTCGCCATAAACCATGTACAGTGCAGGAAATCAACGATCGTTGCATCTATACCCCATCTCTCAGCTGGAGGCTTGTCCGCGGTAAATAAATTCCTCCATTTTCTCATAACTTGCGTCGATACCCCACTGGCTCACGAGTATCGATGTCTCTACTACTGTTACCTGGCATTTCCTATTTCACAATAATATTGCGTCAATAAAATTGACATGTTGACGCTGTTCCTTGCCTTGTATACTGCGGGGATCGGGTTTGATTCCCAACCGAGATTTCTAGTATTTTTTTCAGGAGTTTGTGTTTAGGTGTTTTAAATATTTGTGTGTGAAGTTAATGGTTTCCAATATCTGTAATACAGATCTTCGATACGAACTCTTTGTGTATTAATAAATTTGGAAGACTTCAAAGTAAAAAAACGGAAAAGATGATGCGGCGGAAGATGGAACATGCTTGCCTAGAAGGTACCTATTCACCTCACCTGATGGTAAGCGACGATGGAGCAAGCATGCCTAGAAGATACCTATACATTTACATAATAATATCATAATAATTATGTGTAGTTATTTTCAATGTTTAAAACAGTGATGGACTCAGGAGACATTACTAATACTTTACCCTATTATATTGGCAGATTTCAACCACCCGAAAAAAATGTTAAAGTTTCTATATTTTCTTGGCAGACTTAATTTTCCTCAATAGAACCAACAATTACAGACACATCTATAAAGTATTTATATATCTCACGTTGTATTCGTATTCGACAGGGATTCCTTTTCCAATAAGCAGTAAAGCGTTGCCAGATAAAAAATACAACGAAACAGTTGAAAAAATTGGGATAAAAATGGTGCTGCCATATTATATGTCTAGGGGACCGTTCGTTATTATCCCGATGTTCAGTGCGCTGTTTTATACCCTCAATTTGAAAATTTTGAACCGTAAGTGACAAATATCCGGATGACCGTTGGTTTTTTGTTTTTGGTAGAATGTGTTTGAATAAGCTCCATCTAGTGTCGAGTAGAAACAGTTTTTTACATCGGTCATCGCGTAATAGATGGCGCTGATAGTTTCTTCCACCCGGTTTTTCAAATGCAGTTTGGGAACCGAGCATTTGTCGGACCTGGAACGTTGATAAATCGATTCCTTGGGCCGAAAAACCCCTAATCTGTAACTTTCTTGAAAATCGTTGGAGCCGTTCCCGAGATCCTGATTACACACACAAATACATATATATATATATATATATACAAGAATTGCTCGTTTAAAGATATTAGATAGATAGATAGATATTTTATATGTGAAAAGCATACAAACATCTGCTCAATAGCCATACATATTTTATGATTAACCTTGTTTGAATCTTTAGGTTAATTCATGTGTCTCTTTCGGATTAAAATTCTGATTCATTTTCAAACGTACTGGTATCTGATTGAGATAGAATAACGCGCGTTGGGAAGTGAAAAACTCAAAATTAGGAGAGAAATCAAACACATCTCGCAGACCACGAGGTTAAAGAGATAAAACCGACGTTATAGTAAATTCTTTTGCTATTTCGCTTGGATCGACCACCCCTTTGCAAAGAGCCGAATAGCAGGAAGTGACATAAGAAATTGAGTTACAGAGGGAGGAGCACTTTGTAAACTCCCACGTAAACATCGTGTTTTTATCGTTTACATAAGCGTTTCGCTTCTACGTTTATCATCACTCATTATCCGCGTCTTTGTTGCCTCAAAAAAGTCTAGAATGAATAGGTATGTATTTTCTAGGCAAGCATGTTACAACTGCGACCGCATCATCACTTTCCATCAGGTGAGATAGTGGTCAAATGCTATGTAGCATAACATCCCGAGTGAAACTGCGGATGTCTAGAGTAGACGTAGGCGTATAGGTGTCGCTTACTCTCAGGAGATCTGTCACATATAATATATTTACGATGTTTATCTATTTTTTTTTTAAACATAAAAGATGTTGATTTAAAATCATATTTTACTTTGAACTCAGCTCGAAATTCAATCTTTATTCTTCGCCGCCCTTAACAACGATGCTCTATTTACAGAAATTCAAAACCGAATTCATTATCTCGAAAATAGCCCGCAGCGGCACTCTGTGATGACAATTTTTATTATCCTACAAAATCCAAAGCGTCGAAAACCCGAATTTCCGAGTTTCACTTTCATTTTACGAATTCTGATTACGTTCTAATACCAATATATTATATTTTACGACGTCTATTTCCGTTAATGAAGTCTCTTTGGTTTTATTGCGAGAAAATAATTTTAGTTTCGTGTTTTCGAGTTTTGATGTATCGTGATTCGGTGTAGTGGTTTTTTGGATCAATGGCTGCATAAAATTTATGTTTTTATTTAATTGCAGTCGTGTTATCCGGTTACGGAAGGGTCTGATTAGAATCCGGTATGTTGAGAGCGTTGAAATTGATGCCTACATGTTTTCATATTAGGTTGCGGTTGTAAAAATGGCTGTTCGTTCATGTTTAACACGTCTAACGCTAGCTGTTCTACGAGCTTATTTAACTTCTAAACCGACTTCAAAAAAGAAGAAGGTTCTCAATTCCACTGTATTTTTTTTGTGTTACTTTAGAAATTTTCTCTATGTGATCCAACTAATAAACTACCAAAAACTATATATCTAATATCTTTAAACGAGCAATTCTTGTATATATATATATATATATATGTAATCAGGATCTCGGAAAAGGCTCCAACGATTTTCATGAAAGTTACAGATTAGGGGTTTTTCGGCCCAAGGAATCGATACGTTCCAGGTCCGAAAAATGCTCAGTTCTCAAACTGCATTTGAAAAACCGGGTTTAAGAAACTATCAGCTCGGTCATCCGGATATTAATATAATACACAGTATACATATAGCTCATGGAAAGCGTTCGGTGACGATGACGCTAGTTCCATGATTTTTGTTCACCCAAAAAGTGCTTAACGCGCCTAAAGAAATTATCACTTCAAAAATAGACTTCTATTTATTTCATCATTCAAATCACTGCAATGGTATTATTTACCCAGATCAATATTGTAATAGACTTCAATCATTCAATCAACGATATACCAATTCCGAAATAGTGTCAAGTAGACCAAGGGACATTAGCATTTGATTGACGGTTAAATGGACAAATTTATTGTGGGAATGATTTTGTTTACTGTATAACCTTCGGATTGATTGAGTTTATTGAACGTAGAGGTATCGATTTCGTTAGTTATCATCATATATGCTAAAGATGATAATTATGGAATTTCAACAAATATTTTGTTCTGTTCTCATCTTTGGGACGGTTCAGCTAAGTATTGAGTGAAGAGCCAAGAGACTCATTGGTAGCGCGCAGCTGACTGATTCAAGGCTTCAAAGCTTGGGACACCGCCGCAAGGTAAGACTCTCGGTTTTTTATCGGATACATTTCGGAGAGGGTGCCAAGAAACTACACGATCTAGTTCTCGCATCCCCGTTTTATCATCGGACAAGCAGATAAATTGAAAAGCGACACCGCTATATGGTAGACATTCCACAAATGCAGACAGCGTTTTGTTCCACATTAATTGTGCGAACCGCAAAGGAATTGAACTCCTTGTCTGAGTTGCCGTTTATATGATAAGTACAATTTGGGAGTCATCAAGTAACTATTGGATAGGTATCTTCTAGGCAAGCTTGCTCCATCGTCGACCACATCGTCACTTACCATCAGGTGAGATGGAGGTCAAACGTTTGCCTATCCCGAATAAAAAATTATTCATTGCAATAACATTAAAATGGACATATTTTTAGTTTTAATTACTGTAATGAATTTACACTTCACACTAATATTATAAATGCCTGGAAGAGATCGCTGCTTAGCAATAAGGCCGCCGATTGTACTGCTATATTGATATATTTTTTATTGTTAATATTTATTTTTCTTGGTGTGCAATAAAGAGTATTTGTATTGTATAAATCCTAAAGTTTGTGTGTTGCTATGTATGTAAGTAAGTAATAATCATAATTATAAAATTAATTTATTCATCACTCGATTTTGCAGTCCATTTGTAGTGTTAAGAAAGTCTTAATGGCTATGTTAGTATCCAATGTAGTATCTAATACATAATAACATTTAAATTATAATCAAATAAAATTAATTTTAAATGTAATTAGATCTTGTAAGGAAAACTGTTTTCTTAGGTCTGAATATGGACTCAAAAGTGCAGTGGGGTCGTCATATTGATGTGTTTGCAGGTCACTTGAGATTGGTCAATTGTCTAATTTTACGGATTGCAAAAGCAAGCGATCCGTAAAATTAGACAATTGGCTGATGTAGCGACGGCTAGGCTTTTTTACTTTGTATATTTTCATAGTTTGATGAGTAACGGAATCTTACTATGGGGATCTGCTGCCGATGTTGAAGCTATCTTCTACAAAAGAGAGCGGTTCATGCAATCTATGATATGGGTCCACGCGAATCTGTCTGGGTATTCTTAAGAGAACCATGCCTTCGCTTTTCATCTTTGCAAATATTATAAATGTTCGCATAAATATAGATAAATTTAAATTTTAATACTAGATATAATCATAAAATAACAGTGCGCGCATTAAAATTAATCAAAACGAATAAATCTTTTATGGCTGATGGGGCTACATTTTACATTAAAAATCCTAAAATTGTAAATGAATTACGACTGAGAAAGTTCAAATCAGTAATAAAACGGGAACTAATTACGAAAGCTTATTATAAAAAGTTTGACTACAATAATTACAAGGATGCATGGAGGCAAACTGCACAAGCGCTTTCTAGCGACTTCATTTTACCTTCGTTAATATAATTAATGTATTAGTGTTTAAAAATGATTAATAGAAAATGAACGCCAAAATGCGCTGCCGAGTTTTTTGCCAGGTTCTTCTCGAAATGGCTGTAATTTTGCAAATCTGACAGTAGAGTCATTAACTTACATGAGTGCCTCTTTGGGGCCCATGTGTTATTTATTGATTGAATAATAAAATTTGTGTAGTGATAGATGTATTCTTGTATCCAGATTTCAAGGGCGTCGAACTCGATATTTACGTTTCAGTTAACAAACTTTAAAAACATCTTAATTAAAGTCGACTTTGCTTGTGAGCAATCGATTCTTGTGATCAAACGAGCCGAATCGATTATAGTCGATTTATCTTTATCGATTTATTTACAGATCAAAGCTCGGAATCGATATAGTATTCTAATTTTACATCTGGAGCGATTTGTGTCGAGAAACCACCTCACCACATGATCTTTAATAGCATGCTACCTGAGATGCTATGATACAGTTGTCAGTTCTGAACATTAAATAAGATTCGGAGCAAGGAATGTGAGCTCCTCGAATAACTAGTATTTGGAAGCTTATTATCCGGCTACGCTATATACGACGTTATTATTATAACTACGATTATTATAACTACTAAAATACGATGTTATTAGAATAAGTCTTTGTGCTAATATAATTAGGTCGATCGGCGGTTCGCGCTCCAAGACTTATGTGGAGGAGAAAAGGCAAACAAAATTGTTAAAAACGGGATATTTCCATGTATTTCTGGTTTTTTGAACGCAATATTTCGCCACCTTTACTCATGATCACGGCGCTCGTTACCGTGCTGAAATATCTAGTCCCCATTAAAAAAAATACATGGTAAATATCCCGTCTTTAACAATAATTCTAATGAATTTGCTCGCCTTTCTTGTAGAGCAAGTTTGTTCCGTCCTGCTAATAATATTGCTATTAAAGAGTATGTACACCACCACCTCTATAGATGCGTTTTTGTGTCAAGTGCTTTTTATGGGACTAGTTTGTGCATGTAACTATTATAAATACGCACCTATTTGCAGCTGGGCATAGTCGTAAAATATTCAATAAACATGCATGCCGTTTCTTATTCGAGTTATTGCTTTTTTATGTTGCTATATGCGAGGAATGAAAATAAAAGGGGCTAGGTTAGGTGCACTTTAGATGAAGGTACCAAGCTCTTGAGATAGAACTTCAGGCCGATTCAAATCCTACTATAATATTATAAATCCGAAAGTTTGTGTGTAAGTGTGTCGGTCTAACGGATTTGGATGACATTTGGAATGTACATAGCTTATACATAGGATTAATACATAGGCTACTTTTTTTAATTGATAATAGCGGGCGAAGCCGCGGGGCACGGCTAGTTTATAATATAGAGAAGATATAAAAATCTAATGAAATAAAGTGTTTTTACCTGAATAAGGCGAAATAAAAGGGAGGGTTATGTTTTTGACCGGTATGTGTGTATGTATGTATGTCCATCTGTTCCCTCATAACTTCTAAACTGCGTATCATAATTTGGTAAATTGTATAGGTGTCGTTGGAAGCGTCTTGTTTGTTTGCTAGTTATAGGCTATGTGACGTCACATTAAATTGAATATAGCGCCCTCTAGGGGGCACGAAGTCAAGAACTAAAGATTTTTCCGCCAATCATATGTGGTATCATTGAACATGAATTTTAAAATGAAAGTAGAGTTTGGTACATCATATTTTTCAAGCGTACCGTTTGTGAGATATATCCCGTCAAAATATTTTTTTTTTCTTAATCATAAAAAGCCATTTATGGCTATATAGTTTAGTCGGGCTTAATTTTTTTTTACTTTCGTTTCTTGTGTTTCTTGTTAGCACATTTGTGACTGATTCGACCACCTTGGAGTTACAAATGCTATAAGGGCTTTTTAAAGTATCAAAGCATCGACATCAAAGGCATCTTCTCGCGCTTGCCCGCTAGCTGCCCACCAAATATAGATAAAAAGTTATTTATTCAGGAAAAACAGTGTTTGGTTCATTTTGATTTAGAATACAATCTAAATATATATAACTCAAAGGTGACTGACTGACTGACATAGTGATCTATCAACGCACAGCCCAAACCACTGGACGGATCAGGCTGAAATTTGGCATGCAGGTAGATGTTATGACGTAAGCATCCGCTAAGAAAGGATTTTGATTAATTCTACCCCCAAGGGGAAAAAATAGGGGATGAAAGTTTGTATGAAACTTTGTCAATTTTAAAATAATACTTCTTAACGCGAGCGAAGCCGCGGGCAAAAGCTAGTATTTATATAGAATAGTACAATACCACCATAAAGTAGAAAAAACTTTCGCCAAGACACAAAAAATTAAGTTCCGGTATAGCTACCGGATATATTTATATATAGATGATAGCTCATCTATCTATAAATATAAAAAAAATTGTTCTGCGTTAGTCTCGCAAAAACTCAAAAACGGCTCGACCGATCTGGCAGGTTTTTTTTTGTTGTGTTTGTTTTTGTCAGAGCAAGGTTTTTATTTATATTTTTATTCAATCCATCTGAAATTGCACCCTGGCGAAGCCAGGGCTCATCACAAGTTGAGAAATAGAAATAATAATTCTAAAAATATTTTTTTTTGAGCCTCAGAATGTGAACAAAATACATAGCTTGCGATATTTTGTATTACTTACATTTTGTCCATATATTTAAAATTCCCTTTCATCTTGAGTACTTAATGAAGAGGCATCCTGCATAAACAAATTTCTATTTATAATTCAATCAAAAATTTAATCAAGAAATTTAATCAATCTGACTGTAGAAGCATGATATCGCAAAAATATCTTTTTGCTCTCGAAAAGCGTAGATTACGAGTCTAGACAATGTGGGGGTACAGCGCAGATAATTATTTCTACGTCTTGGGGCGTACATATATCTCGCTTTTTTGGGATAATTTTGAAATTTATTCATTCGCCCGTCTTTTTGCTGCTCGATGCGAATAGAGTAGAACCAAGCTAAATGTGCACGCCCCTCCACAAACAAACATACATTTGACACTCGATTGTTTGACAAATTTAGTGGATGGTTTTATTTCAAATGGTTCTACTTGACTTTTGTAATTGGAGTGGCTTATTCAGCGGAATAAAAATATGACGGTTACGCAAGGTCACGCGTGTCGATCTAAGATGTTTTAGCTTATTTCCAAATATATCGAAGCATAAGAAACACATCCAAATTTTGGCGTAACCACACAGTACACAACACTGTTTTTAAACTATTATTGTTTATTTACGATATAAGGATAAAACCAATTTAAAGAGGGACTGAAAAAAATGAGGCAGACATTTTAATGAAAAAATCTAACAAGCGAATCTCATTCGAGTTATCCTGTCCAAAGTCATTGTTTGTGAAAAAAGGTAAAAATCTGTAAAAATCAACTATTAAAGTTTAACATTGCTAAAATATGTATTGACTCAAGACATTAATGCGTTACGTCATAATCAAACAAAAAATACTTTCACACTCACAGCACCTTATTAATTTAAATGACTTATGTTGTAGGTGCCGGAAATATTCACATATTATTATCACACACGCAATTACACAATCAGAACCACAAAATGTATCTGGGAAGAAAACTTATATTTCTGCCGGTAATCAACCCCTGCCAAAAAGGCGAACGCGCACCTAAGCTAACGGGCAGTTCATTATATTTACAATATCATTTAATTAAAACCCTCCAAATAAACATAACAAATGCCCGGGGATTTCGTGGTCGTGGTAACCCTACAACCCGAGGCGTTCATGCTTTATTTGATCCAAGTGACAGCTGTGGGTACAAGCCCTGAGATTTTATTATAACATGTACACTTCACCCCGGGCTCCCCGACCTTTGAAGGCGTTTGTTCAGGCTTAGAGGTTCTCATAAATTGATTCAAATTTATGTTTACTTTGGTTCGTGTTGCTTTAAATAGACTTCAGTCTTCAGTGCGTCTTGTCTTTGAACTGTTTGATGTTATTGGGAAACTGAATAGTGTTACTAATAATAGGCTTAGGGTGTTACATACTAATTGTAGGGATTTAGGGACCACATGACAGTGACATGGGTGAGTTGCCTAGATTAGGAGCGAAAGCTTATTTGAATAGTTCCGTGTAGAAAGAGTTACTTAGGCATGAGTTGCTTGCTTTTTGTTAGTGCTATAGTGGGTGGTCCTGGCAAGGTTTACTTTTTTTATAAGTCAACCAATCATTTTGCAAACAAATCGGTATCTAATATTTACATAGTATATAACAAAGTCGCTTTTCGCGTCTGTCTGTCTGTTGATCCTCTAACTCCTAAATCAATGGCGGTTTTATTAAGCTTCGCTTAATCAGCCATCACCGCTTATATTTTGGTATTGGCTGAACCGATTTCAATAAAATTTATATGAGACCACCTCTGAAGTATAATCTATCAAAAAAATAACCATCAAAATCGATTTACAATTGGCGGAGATAAGACCCACTAAATCCCATTAGCAACTGACGGATCATATGAAGACTGTCATGATGCAGGTCGATTTTGATATAAAATTTGTAAATTTTGCACAAGCGGTATATAAAGATATTAAATAATCAAAGGCAATTAAAATCTTTCACTTCTATTTTTTTCTTTAAAGTACACCCGTGTGAAGCCTGGCGGGTCTCTAGTAGTGTTATACAAGATTTCAACATATCAAAACCCTTCGAGGTTTTAGCGCCTTCTTTTTTTTTTGTTGGGGGGAAAATGCCTACCACTTCCCTTTCCTCCCAGGGTGAAGGAAGGGGGTGGGAACCCACTAAAAACCCCCCCGTGAGCAGTCCCTCGCCGAGGTGGGGCAAGATAGGGTCGCGCTAGCAGTCACTATCTTGCCCCGGCGGTAGGCCCGGATGCAAACCGGGCCACTGCGCCCATGGAAGGGTGACCTTGCTCACCAAGGCCACCCCCCAGACGTGTGGAGCCGTGCAAGCCGATGGAGAGGTTCCCTGACTCTCCACCAGTGACCTCACTACAGAGGAGGAGAGAGGAGGCGTGCGAACCGCCTCCTCCTCCCCCCCGTCCGTCTGCGCTGGATCGGGTCAGAAAGGGGATCAGTCTCTCTGGCCCGTTCCGCGGCCTCCTTCTGCGCCATTACTGCTTCGCAGAAGGAAACCACTGCCTGCCACGATCTTTCGCTGCCGAGCATGGCGTCTACCACGCTCGGCAGGGAAAGATTTCCGCCTATAGTCGCTAAAAGTGTGTGCCGCTGTGGGCCCCATGCGGCACACACCTCCAGCGTGTGGAGCGCCGTATCCTCTTGCGCCCCACATTCGTGGCAGGCTGAGGTCGGCTCCCGTCTCGCGATTTGGTGCAGGTACTTTCCGAAGCATCCGTGTCCGGAGAGCACCTGCACCAATTGGAAGGTAAGCGACCCAAAACGCCGCCGCACCCACCTCCGAAGGACCGGGCGGATGGCCTCCACCGTCCACTGCCCGGGGACCGGTGGAGCTAGGTCCTCCGTCCACGAGGTTTTAGCGCCTAACTTAACCCTTATGAGCTATATACATAACACTCTGCGACTATTACGGGTGTAAAAAACGCATTTGAATTAGTTTTTTTTTTAATAATTGTAGGATTTAGTTAGTAACTTACTTCAAGCAATTATTTTGGACCATTGTCAATAGTTAAGTAAGTTCTTTTGTAAAAATCCTGAAATTATGAAATAAATGTGCGAAAAATCGTTTTTTTTTTTGGCATTTGACCTTAGAATATCTGTAGTCGCGGATACCCTACTATAAGTAGGTTTTCAGGGTTTTAGGGTCAGTTTTAGGGTGTCAAAATAAAGGTTTATACAAGTTTACAGCTGACTATCTCTCATAACGAGGTGAAACCCCTAATTTTCCCTGACTATTTGATATACTTCGATGAATGATTTCTTCTACAAAGTCTTTTCATCTGTTGGCTCGTCGTCAGATGCTAATGCAGTTTTAATTTCGCATTCCCGCAAACGATTAATGGTCTTAAAATAAAATGATGTATAAATAACTCTATTTTGCATGCAAAATTCAATATAATACAAAATAATATTATTAAAATACGGCTATCATTCACATCATTTGATCGATATTGTCGACCTAGATTTAGAGCATGTACGATGCTCTTTGCTCGTCTTCGTCGCGATCTCGCGGCGTAAACTCATCCCGGAGAAGAGCAATGGAACGTACATGCTCGAAACCTAGGTCGATAATATCGATCAAATGACGTGAGTGATAGCCGTATTTTAATAATATTATAATGTCTAATTCTCACGAAAGCTTTAATTGTAAAACACAAAATAATTAAATCACTTATGTTGTAAATAAGTGCACTACTATGACCATTATGGGTACACTATAGTACCCAGTAGGCAAGGAAGTGGCAAAAACTGCGCGTGCTAACGACGGCTGCAGCAACGCATCCAAGAGCTCCTGACGGTTTAGAAGGATACACTAAATTGCAAATCACATTGACAAAATCTCACAAATAGACCTGCTGGGTGTTTTAACATTCATTAAGGGTTAAGTAGAGAATATCTTTTACTATGTGGATCATTGTAGTATAGGCACTATAAAATAATCCCTAGAATCCATGGCGCAGAGAACAGAGAACTGCCCACTGCGTCATCTGGATCGTCAATAAAAGCAAACCAACATTCATAAATATACTTTTTTACCAGGAACCACGGCGCCGCGTGATCGTTGACATTTGTAAATGGCACACGCGACTCGATCGATATTCGTAAATTAATCGTGTATGTGCATGTGTGCGACCAAAAATCAATATTGTACTACAGAAAAGGAATAAAGAAACGTAAAACCTTTCACTGTGTGACCTTGCAACGTGTCAAAATATCAAACTCTCGATAAAATGTATTATTATTGATATATAATATTATAATATTATTGTATTATTATTGAATATCGAGCTCTCAATCAAAATCATAACATAACGTTAAATATCTCGTATCAAACATAAATGTAATAATAATACATTTGATTAAGAGCTCGATATTTTGTAACTTACATATCGAGCTCTCTGCCAAAATCATAACATAATGGTAAATATCCCGTATCAAACATAAATGTAAATTATAATAAATTTGATTGAGAGCTCGATATTTCGGAAACTTCATATCGAGCTCTCTATAAAAATCATAATGTAATTAAATGGTAAATATCCCGTATCAAACATAAATGTAAATTATAGTAAATTTGATTGAGAGCTCGATATTTCGGAACCTTCATATCGAGCTCTCTATAATAATCATAATGTATTTTAATGGTAAATATCCCGAATCAAACATACATATTAATAATAATGAATTTATTATAGAAGTATAAAGTAGATGGTAAATATTCCGTATCAAACATAAATATCAATATGTGCGACCACGTTACCTTATAAACTTATATGTGACATAAGTTTAAAAGTGTTTCAAAAAGGATTTATAGTTCTGGGTGTGACTGTGTTTGTGATGCAAATGTTTTCAGCACACACGACACAAGTCTTCAAACTTAGTGTGAGGCTGTGAGTGTGAATGCGTTTGCGTTTGTAATATGTATACAATTTTTTTCAATATGAAATAATCGATTGTGGTTACTGAAGACGACTAGTTTCAACGGCTCAAAAAATGTATGGCACCTTAACCTTATAAAATCTTTTGAATGTGATTTGTTTGTTAGCAGGTCCAATCTAGATTTAGCAATTTGATGTAGTCGGCTCATTACATCATGTCAAACTACTTTTATGACAGCCTTTGAGTTTGCTGATACTTCTCCAAATCCCTTCCTTTGATGAATCTGATCTGTTTTGATTCTCAGAATAGTAGTTATAGCCGAAATATCTAATCCAGACTAGCTGAGTTATCTTAATTAGGTAGTCTAGACAAAATATTCGATATTTTATTAGTTTTAGCCACGATTTAGGGGATATTCAGACGTTACCATATTTCACGGGTGACTTTTGTCAAATTTTA
The DNA here is from genome assembly GCA_948107665.1 of Lomographa bimaculata. NCBI lineage: Eukaryota > Metazoa > Arthropoda > Insecta > Lepidoptera > Geometridae > Lomographa > Lomographa bimaculata. Next base: position 4,354,604 of record OX403604.1, on the reverse strand, counting down.
TTATATACGGGCCAATTGCCTATATTTCCTAAAACTAAACTAAAACGATATACAGCAAAGAACCAAGTTACCTACAAGACATCGAGCCTATAGGTAACTGAAGTGCTCAAGCCCACTCACCAGTGGGTAGCGTTCCCATCATGCTGGCTGCATTGTCTCTCTGAATTGCAATGCTAATACGTTGAGCCAAATAAGTGCCAGCATTTTGATAACGCGTCGCCTCAACCAGGCACTCTGATAGATTTTTGAAAATAGAATGAGTATATAAAATACTATATTACTTAATATAAAATCGACACCGCCATTTTTTTACTTTCGCGGCAAAACTTCAATATTTCGTCATATGTAGTATCATTGAACGGAATTTTAGAATGGAGGTTTGGTACATCATATTTTTGTCAAGCGTACCGTTTACAAGATTAATCCCGTCAAAGTCATGAAAACTATTTTCTACCGACTTCACAAAAAGGAGGAGGTACTCAATTCAACTGTATTATTATTTTTGTGTTACTTCATATCTTCTTTCTACGTGATTTTCAAGTTTTTTTTGTGTTTAAAGGATGGTGCTTTCCCATTGGTCCTATATAAACTTGGTCAAGATCTGATCAGTAGTTTTTGAGTTATCGTCATTAATGCGTGTTTAATACATTGATTTTGATCGAGGTTTCGAAGATAAAGCGGTGAAGTGGGTTTTTTTGAGCTTTGCTTGCGTTTAATTATTAATTTCATTATAGGAAGCCATTTAGGGCTAGTGCATTAGTCGGGTTTAGTTTTTAAACTTTCGTTTCTTATCAATACTTTAGATTAATGCTAAACTCCTGACAATAATAAAAGGAGGATCGTATGCCAATTTTTCGGGTACGCGCACGCTAAGAAACGCAACATTTTCCTCTCAAATGAAGTCGTATTAGTAACTAGCCGTGCCCCGCGGCTTTGCCCGCTATAATCTAGTTTAAAAAAAGCCTGTGTTAATGTATCATCTAAATTTATGTCAATAAATATTTGATTTGATTTGATTTGAATCATAGGTATAAGCTACGTAGGTACATTCCAAATTTTATCCAAATCCGTTCAGCCGTTAAAGCGTAAAGAGGGAACAAACATATTTACACACTTACACGTTTACACACGCATACAAACTTTCAGATTTCTAATATGACTAGCCGTGCTCCGCGGCTTCGCCCGCTATTATCAAGTTCAAAAATAACCTATGCGTTAATCCTAGGTATAAGCTATGTAAATTCCAAATTTCATCCAAATCCGTTCAGCCGTTAAAGCGTGAAGAGGGAACAAACATTTACACACTTATACACAAACTTTCTGATTTATAATATTAGTATGATTGTTATAAACTCATTAGCAATTAACAATCATCTAGCGCACAGATGAAACTTTTAACATAGCTGATCTTGATCATATTGATCATGTCAATCATTTTAACGCGTGTTATCGTTAAGTAATAGAATCAGGAATTTGATGAATTGACTAGACAAGTTATCGGCCTGGGTTTATATGCTTGATTAACTGTAGCAAGCGAAAGTAATCTTAGTTGTAATTGAGATAAGACGTAAGTTACATTCTTCTATTTTTTTTATAATCATAGGTATCATTATGCACCACGCGGTTTTACTCGTGTAAGTCTCCTAAGGAATGGAACTCCTTACCCGAGTCGGTGTTTCCTGATGAGTACAATATGGGAGTCTTCAAGTCACGAGTGAATAGGTATCTTCTAGACAAGCTTGCTCCATCGTCGACCACATCGTCGCTTACCATCAGGTGAGATAGTGGTCAAAAGTTTGCCTATCTTGACTAAAAAAAAAAAAGAACCCGCGGAAATTCCGGGATAAAAAGTAGCCTATGTCCTTTCCCAAGCTCTAGTCTATCTCTGTACCAAATTTCATTTAAATCGGTTTTGTGGTTTATTGTTAATGCGTAAAAGACACATACGACAAACTAGTTGGCGCAGCGGACAGGTCTCCACTCTCTGCGTCGTGGAGCCTGGGTTCGATTCCCGGCAGGAGCAAAAGATCCTACCCTAGGGATATTTGTGCTTCTGGTTCTGGGTGTAATATGTTTGTGATGTGAATGTTTCCGGCACCCACGATACAAGTATTTGAACTTAGTTTGGGGCTGTGAGTGTGAATGTGTTTGAGTGACTTTCGCATTTAAAATCTTAGTATAGTAGTGATAGTAGAAGTAGTATAGGTTTGAATCGGTACTCATATTTCGTGAAGTTAGTGTTAGAACCGAGGTTTATTTGTTTCAAAATCAAAATCAAAATCGTTTATTCACATGGGCCCCAAAGAGGCACTCATAAAAGTTAATGATTCTACTGCCACATGCGCAAAATTACAGCCATCTCGAGAGGAAACTGGCAAGAAACTCGGCGGTGCATTTTTTCATTCAGTTTTTTTCACTCATTCTGTTTGTTGGTCGATCGCCATATAGTCTGAAATAAAATTTCCTGATCTAATTATCAAACGACCACACATTTCTATTAACCTCGAGGCGTGCATTAATGGTAAGTAGCACTAGAAGCACCAAACAAAAAAACTGACATATCGGGAACAAAGCGAGAACAATCGAAACGAGATCGATTTTCAATCGAGACGTAGCTGGAGGCTCTAGATTAATGATCGGAGATTAGATAATTACAATTTTGCAACACAAAGGTTTGAAAGTGAAAGGTGTGACAATGGTAATGTTGTCACAAGATACAATACAAGGTTATTAATGATTGTAGAATTAATTGTTGTGGGAGCTGGGGAGCTAATTGATGATGCCGGGGAATTAGATCGGGTCATGATCTAGCTAGATTAATCTAGACAGCAGCTGGCATATGCAATGGTTGCTATAATAATTGTATGTTTCTAGTTGTATAGATGACAATGAAAAATATACAAGAGTTAATTAAACGCAAGCAAAGCTCAAAAAAACCGAATTCACCGCTTTATCTCGGAATTTGGGGGCTGAGTCACCCACGTCCGTAGGAGGATACCCCTTAAGTCTGACTCCCTACACGTGGTCCCCGGGTGGTGCTAATCAGGTGACATTTGAGAGGTGGTAGAGCATTTTGCGAGTTGCTCGCCTGGCTTGCTACCAAAGTAGCTTACCACCATCAAGTTGAAAGTCTGCCGCCAAGCCAAATACGGTGTTCCGGCAGTTATCCTTGAGAGCCTGCGTATTCCAGGTCTAGTGTGTTTACCAGCTTCGATCACATCGTCACTTACCATCAGGTGAGATAGTGGTCAAACACTAACCTGTCACAAAAAAAAAAAAAAAACCTTGATCATAATCAATGTATTAAACACGCATAAATGACTCTAACTCAAAAACTAATGATCAGATCTTTTTCATTTAAATGGGGCCAATGGGAAAGCACCAGCTTTCAAAATCGTTTCACGTGGAAACAAGATACGAGGTAAAACAGTAAAAAAAATACAGTCGAATTGAGTACCTCCTCCTTTTTCGTAAAGTCGGTAGAAAAACATAGAACATGAGTTGTTTTGTTTTGTTTGAACTGCCCATAGGCTTAAGAGTTTTAAAAACATAGACATTTTGTAGTATCGACACCACAAAGAAGAAAAAGTTGAGTGCGCGTCCGCTTTCTAAGCAGGGTTCGATTCCTGGCGGGAACACAAGATTTATAATTTAAAAAAAAATTACACCCATTCAAGCTTACATATTATTATTAGGTTCAATGACTTGTATATCGTGAGTGACATCAGATCCATAAGCACAAATGTCCCGTGATTTGTGCTCCTGGACCTACGGTGGAGATGTCAAAAACTTGCCTACTGCGCCAACGAGTCGTCAACAAAATGCCAACTAAATATCTTTAATAATTTCTAACAGCAAAATATATTACTCGCTAAGAAAGAACAAACGATGTCTACGTTTGGAGCGCACAACTAGTTATACTACTGTACCGTCTGTCTCTTTTATACCACTATTCATACTCCATGTAGCTTATACGACAAGTAGGTTCGTATTTATTTACGAACCGGCTTAACTAATAAAGCCGTCGGATCTTTGTTATATTTAGTTAATAACGTCATCACCGTTAACCTGTCAACCAGTTAACAACGACGCATGTCCCAAAAACGTGTGAACCATTGAATTCCCCGCTCCCATAAAAGCTACAATTTTAAATCTTGAGAACTGGCCGAGCAATGATTGACAGGTGACCGGCTTGTCATCGAATCATTAATTCATTTCATCATTAAAACGTAACTTGATCGTTAATTCGAGGCATTATGTGTTGAAATGGTTGATGTAGTACCGCATTGGAATCTCGGCTTGTTAGCCCAGATATGGCTTGGACATACCTGAACGGTGTACTTGACTGCTGATGTTGTAGTCTCCAGCCGCCAGCCGTATCTCACAGTCACTGACCACGTGGCTAGAAATGAGTCTGACATTTGTTAATTAACATGGGGAAGATTAGTCAAAGTTCAATCCCAGATGGCTCCGTGTGTTTTCCTTGATATATTGAGCGAAGAGCCAAGATACTTGAGCAGTTGACTGATGCAAAGCTTCAGAGGTAGCGAGACTCTTGGTATTTTATCGAATATATTTCGAAGAGTGTATCAAATAATTATACAATCTAATTCCCCTATCCTATTTTATGTGGTAAATACAAATGAAGTCATAGTGTTTCTTATCACATTTAATGTGCGAATCGCAATGGTATGCAACTCCTTGGTTGATTTTTCAAGCCGCAGGTGAATAGGCATCTTATATACAAACGTGCTCCATCGTCGACCTCATCGTCATTTAACATCAGATGAGATAGTAGTCAACGTTTGTCTGTCTTAGGTAAATCATAAATCATTTATTGCTAGAATACATTCTAGTCCAAATTAGTGTTTTCAAATGTATGTGTAGTGCATTAACTCGTTAGTAACGGTAATATCGAATCATATAATCTTCTATAAAATTGGTGTGATTTTTATTCTATTAAAGGTTTAATAATTTATATTTCGATTATCACACATAATGAAATATGAGATGTCAAATGCCAAAATTATAGCAAATTGATTAAAAACCATCAACGAATAAAATCCAAAAAATATTAGACAACTGCACAATTGGCAAACTTCAGATTTATACAAATATCTATTTCTCTTGCACTTACCAAGTTTTAGATTTACGCAATCACAGTGTTTGCTTAGGTGTGTCCAAAACGCAAGTTCGGTCTTATAGTGTTTCCAAAGACATTTTCCCAAATAAGGTAGTAAGCAGAATTTAATTGACAGTAGATTATTTCGTCGCCACGCACTTTGACTTTAGGGGCAGGCAGCTGTGTAGGATAATATTAAGACATTCATAATTCATGTCAATTCCATATACATTGTAACTCTGTTTCTACGTGGTGTTTCACCTGCTTCAAAAGAAGAAGGGGGATTTTTTTATTTGCATTCATCATCCGTACAGCGAAGAAGTGGAACTCATTGCCTGCGTCTTTGTTCCCTGAACAGTATAATCTGGGTGTCTTCAAGTCAAGAGTGAATAGGTACCTTCTAGGCAAGCATGTTCCATCTTTGGCCGCATCGTCACTTTCCATCAGGTGAGATAGCGGTCAAATTCTTGCCTATCTAGTATAAAAAAAAAATTGCGATAGGTAAACGTATCTCTTTATCAAACTCTATGTATAACTCTTTAGAGTTATATATAGAGTATGATATTGAGATACTTTGACACCTGACATCTGATGGAAAGTAAAGATGCGGTCGACGATGCTGCACGTTTACCTAGAAGGTCCACTATCCAAATCCACGTGTGACTTGAAGACTACCTGATTGTACTTATCGGGAAAAACAGACTCGGACAAGGAGTTCCATCCCTTTTACGATTGTCAATTTGGTGTCTTTTTTTTACCGACTTAAAAAAAAGAGAACGTACTCAATTTGACACTATTATATTTTTACTTGTGTTACCTCATAACTTCTTTCTTAGTAAATACCACCGAAACTTTTTTTCAGATCTTGATCAAATTATAATAGCATCAACAAGAATGGGAAAACTATAACCATAGAAAACATATTTTTCCAACTAGGTTAATAAATGACGGAGTTCTGAGGTAACTGAGGTTTCTGAAGATGAATTGAGAACCTCCTCCTTTTTTGAAATCGGTTGATATTTCAAGATAGTATACACTTAATGACACTTAATACACGTAATTCAATTAAAACTTGGTATGCCTATCTTTGCGGTCGATCTAAAGCCCTGGGTATATCAGGTTAACCTAGATACGCTGACCTTTTTAGATGTCTAGGATGCTGGACTAAGTAAATCTAGTCTTAATTCCTTTTGAGTGTACGAAGTAGCTCTTTAATAGCAAGGTAAGTTTATATAAAGTAAATTTTAAAATGATTGTTTTTAGTTTTTTCATTTTAATTCGAAATAGGCAAATTTTTGACTACTATCTCACCTAATTGTAAACGACGATGTGGTTGACAAGTTGTATTATAGTTGTAGATCGTAGGAATTTTAGTCATCATCATCATCATCATACTCAGCCTATATTAAGCCATTAATTCTAGTAAGCGCTTTCTATTGATTTATTGTATCCATACTAAAATGCAACTAGGCTTTCATGTTTTGGAAAATAGTTTAGTTCAGTACCACTAGAAACTCTTCGACATGATACGAGTGCAATATAAACTAGCCAAGCCTAAAAAAAAAAAATCTTGCCTTTGTTTTCGACCTTCCTAAATATTGTAACCCTTCAATTTGTATTGTTAATGTTATTTTCCTCATTGGTTTGTTGATTCACACCTGTGTATTGTATGTCTGTGCCGTGACTTCACCAAACGGCTCCAGCGGAAGACCAGCGCTGGTGTTCAGCCAGTATTATGCTGAGTTGGAGCCGATTTGTTACATGTTTTGTTTCTGCCTTTTGTGTGTCTTTTATGTTTTGTCACAAATAAGTTATTTCTATTCTATTCTACTAGTCATTAAGTTTCAAAATGCTGTGATTATATCCTGTTTTGTTTGCTAATAAATAAAATAAATATACAGATGATTCGCGGTCGTCTACTCCAAAGATTGTCAGTTCTGCGGCATATGTTACCAGCCCACTGCCACTTCAGCTTGCCCTTTCAACTATGTCGATTAATTTGCTCTGTGGCGAATTACTTCTTTCCAAATTCGATCCCTTAGAAATACACATGGTATTATAGTAAGACCTTGCCATTATCTTTTCTACTGAATTATCAAAAAGGAGGAGGTGCTCAATTCCACCGTATTTTTAAAAAATATTTTTCATGTGTATAACCTCATAACATCTTTCTACGTGAAAAGATTTTGATTTTTTTTTGTTTGGAAGCTTTTGCTTTCCCATTGGTCCCATTTAAACTTGATCAAGATCTGATCAGTTTTCCTGAATAATGCGTATTGAATTAATTTAATCTGATCAAGGCTTCCGAAGATAAAGCGATAAAGTCGTTTTTTTTAAGCTTTGCTTGCGTTTTAATTATTGTTATGTGTTATTTTAATGTAATTTTATAATTGGTAATTAATACCTGCCTGTGATTGCTTAGAGAGCGATACATATATTTAAATAAGTTTTTTAAATAAAAATTACAAAAAAAACTCTTAAGTATAAAATTATCAAAAACTATACACTAAAGTTTGTTTGTCCTTGTAAAAAACAAATATAAAATATCCATTATTTAACTCGCAAAGTAACAATTTGGTTTCCAATTAAAGGACTATCTACGGGCCAATTGCCTATATTTCCTAAAACTAAACTAAAACTATATACAGCAAAAAACTAAATTACCTACAAGGTATCGAGCTTATAGGTAACTTAAGTGCTCAAACCCACTACCAGTGGGTAGCGTTCCTATCATGCTGGCGGCATTGCCTCTGTGAATTGCAATGCTAATACGTTGAGCAAAATAAGTGCTAGAATTTTGATCACGCGTCGCCTCAACCAGGCGCTCTGATAGAGTTTTGAAAATAGAATGAGCTCCCGATCCCCACGGGCCCAGTGTCTCTCTGTTTAATAACTTCTCGCAAAGTAGTTATTATATATACATCAAATTACTTAAATGAGTAATATCGATTAGTAAAATGGCAATTAAAATCCGATAATGGCGTATTTACATCACATTAATCATGTTACGGTCATCGATAACAAAACTCGTTAAGATAAAGTTTTCGATAATGATGCTAAGGTCATGTTGTTGCAGTAATTAATGATTACATTTTCTATACTAACTATTGTAGGTCGGAGTCAATGATTATGAAATACAAGTATACTTAAAGTTTGAAACTTGTTACTAGAAACTTGGGTGTTGCAATAAATGTTTTATAAACTTCTCATATAAATAAATAGTACCTGGATGACCGAGCTTAGCTCAGTTTTTTTTTGGTAAACCACATTTTCTAAATGTGAAACCTAGCTAGATCTATTCATCGCCCCCGAAACCCCCTGCATACTACATTTCATGAAAATCGTTGGAGCCGTCTATATATATATATATATATATATTATACATATAAAAGAATTGCTCGTTAAAAGGTATTAGATAAATATAAACGCTTTCACACTCACAGCCCCATACTAAGTTCGATGACTTGTGTTGTGGGTGCCGGAAATTTTCACATTATCACATAAATATACATATGTACAAAAAACAAATGTAGGCTGGTACACAATATAAAAAAAAGTTGTGGTGTGTGTGTGAGTTAAGAAATGGTCTGTGTAAAAGTATAATATTTTTGGCTTCGCAATCTTGTGCATTTAGCCAGTGTCAAGCAATAATATATTTCAAGTGTATTTCATAATAATATTAATTTCCTAATCACAAGTCACAATCAAAGTCAAGTAAAAGAGAGTCATAGTCAAGTAATGCCCTAGTAAAGTGCTAGAAACTTTACTAGAACTTCTATTGGAGTTTTGGAGCGAAGGCGAATCACGTTTTTTCAACTTTGTATGATTTGCCTACACTTACGTACGTTTACTAAGTATTAACGATTAATAATCCACCATTATTACACATTAACACTCGAAAAATTACAGGTTTTGGAAATTTATACAAAACCAATATCGCCTTTTTTTCACTTTCGCGGCAAAACCCCAAAAAGTATAATTGTTAAGAAAATCAAAAAGCATAATGATTTAGGTATGCTCATATTATTTCGTTTTTGTTTCAGGTAAGTTAACAGACTATTGCTGGCGTAACATAAAGATGACCTCACATGAGAGAATACCGGTTTCGAGGTATAACTCTCAGGGATAGGAGAGGAAGAAATACTTTCCTCAAGACAGCTGCCGAAGAGATGAAACTTCTGTACCACTCTTTGGCCAACTTTTGCCAACTAGCAGGACTGCACCTCAGGACTTGTTCCGGCTGAGACAGCGAGTTGCCAGAGTAATTTAAAACAATTTTGTAGTTAAAAGTAACAAAAACAATACGCAAATTTTCCTTTCAAATTAAAGATTCCTCAATAAACGTAATATCAATCATCGAGCCTAAAGACAAACATAAATCAGAATAACTAAAAACGAACTTGCTAATAACACGTTTTGATACCTGCAAAAACTTTAATTTATTACATCACCACACACGTTACTCAAGTTTAATAATATGAAATTAAAACGATACGATCTAAATAACTTATGGGAAAGAACTAAGTGATATTTCTCTTACCGTATACCATATTTTTCTGCAACGTTCTTCGCATCGATGCATTCGATGTTACAGGCTGCCAGAAAGCTGGCCCTGTACTTTGATTTGTGCAAAATGATTAAATAAATAAAAATCCTGGTCCTGACAAAAAGACTGTCCAATAGTCCATACTACATCAAGCTCGAAACGATCCTTTATTCGAGCGGGTCCTTTGCCTAATGGAAAGATGCACGTTTGAGATTATTTAATCCATTTTGTAGTTAATAAGATTCAGTCCCAACCAGAAATTTTAGTACCAGAAGTTTCAGCAGTTAATTTTTACAAGCTTTTATTGAGTTTCACCTGTCCCGCTGTTTGTCAACAAATCTTGCAAATTAAATTTGATCTACTTTCCGGTTACCGATTGAGCTGAAATGTTGCATACATGTGTAAATCGCGTGTTAATGCAATTTTATGATGACATGGTGCTGATCTGATGATGGAGCTGGAAGGTGGCCAAAGGAACTTCGCAATGAAACGACACAACCTCATCCACTTTTCGCTCATTTGAATCGTCTTGACAAGTAGTTTGTCTTTCAATGGTAACCAGGGTCTGATGATGGAGCTGGAAGATGGCCATAGGAACTTCGCAATGAAACGACACAACCTCATCGAGTTTTGGCTCAATTGAATAGTCTTGACAAGTAGTTTGTCTTTCAATGGTAACCAGGGTCTGATGATGGAGCTGAAAGATGCCCATAGGAACTTCTGAACTAAACAAGATAAACCCATCGAGTTTGATTCGTCTTGACAAGTTCTCTGGTTATATAAAGTTTTAGTCATCTTTTATTTAAAGGGAAAAAAAAGCATGATATAAAAAAAATTAAAGTATTACTTGTTTTATTTATTTATTTATATAAAGAGATACATTGACTTTCCGGGATATAATTTGCACACTACTGCTTGGAAAATTTGCAGTATCCATTTTACGCCTCGAAATACTACATGTGTGTGTGAGTATTTAAACACCTTCACACTCACAACCCCACACTAAGTTCGATGACTTGTGTCGTGGGTGCCGGCAACATTCACATCACACACACAATTACAACCAGAACAAGAAACACAAATTTTCTATGAGGAGAAAACCTGTGTTCCCGCCGGGAATCGAACCCGATACCTCTGTTTAGAAGGCGAACGCCACCCATTAAGCCAACGAGTAGTTCAAACAAATTTAAATTAGTTATCTCAACTTATGCCTGTTTTAATCCTTCAAAGGTTATTTGCCTAACAATTTCAAACCCCTTAATAACTTACAGAAGTTAGGTAGTGTATGGAGTTGACATCTATTAAGGAAATTTGGTAACGAGGGTCCATTAAACTGTTTTAAGCGTCGAAGCTAAAACAGGGTAAGTCTATTACTTCAATATATTAAAATCACTTTGATTTGAGATACGTTTACATGACACGGCCATGTTTGTTTAGGATCCGGATATTAAATAAAATGGCGGAGCCGGATATAAAGTCTTTCAGATATTATATTATTTGAAATGTAGGAAAATGTTTTTTTTTTATATATTTTAATATATTGAAGTGAAACTTCTTATGGGAGGCTTTGAAATTCTGATACGCAACCTTTTTGTGTGATGAAAAGTGGTGGGGGTAAACACTGTGATGAATAATTAAAATGTTTCCCTGTAGTTCAAAAGTTTCACTTCTTTCGTATTTATGACACACCGTGTTGTTTTTTAGGGTTCCGTACCTCAAAAGGAAAAAACGGGACCCTTTTAGGATCCTTCTGTTGTCCGTCTGTGTGTCTGTCAAGACTCTTTTTCTCAGGAACGCGTGGAGGTATCATGCTGAAATCCATATCAAATCCCCAGGTCTACTGTCCCTTAGAGCTGTCAAAAAATCAAACTTCTAAGCCAACATAATCAAAAGATACAGCCGTTTATGCTGAAAATTTTCGACACTCGCAAGGGAATCAAAACCTACAGGGTACCTACTTCCCGTGAACTCAGAATCTTGAAATTTGGTACGAAGCAACGTCTTATATAGTTTAGGTAATATCTCGGGACTTAATCGCGCTAAAAAACTATTTTTATTATTAGTCTTCTCGAGACCATGGCCAATGCAACTTGGCCGAAACGTCGAGGTAAATAAAAATAGTTTTTTAGCGCGATTAAGTCCCGAGATATTACCTAAACTTTGTGTTCGAATCGCGAAAGTTTAAAAATTACAACGTCTTATAGCCCAGATAAAGGAAACATTGCGAAAAACATAAATTTTAGTTACATCATATAATAATTTCATTTAGCAATAAAATTACAATAACTTTTGTTTTAATACCTACTCGCACTTGGCCGGTTTTTTATTAATCATAATATTACGTTTGGCACTGCAAACTATGTGCATTTAGCCAAAAACTGAAATAACTGGGTCAAATTCAATTTCTAAGCAAACCATACATAAGTTCTTCATTGTGGTATCCCTCTCCTATATCTATCTATATGTTAATAGTGTCGTAGTTCTTGTTAATGTAACAGAACTCGTTTCCTTTTCGCAAATATTGCAACACTGTGTAACTACAAATGTTTAGTTAAACATGTCCATTTATAGCCATGTTATTATTCTCAGCTACACGCAATAATATATACTATTTTCTTATCTTCAAATGTCATATTTGCGTACTCTTACAATCACTTTTGCTTTTTTTTCGGTAATATAAGTTGTGTTTCAGTCAGGTTGTACTTTTTATGCTTTGTTAATTAAATCTCATTGCGGATGATTTCTATCTTCCGTCTGTGTGGTAAGGTCGTTTTTAGTTTGGTTCGCTTTGTGGTTGTTTTTTGTTTGAGCTGCAATGCCACCGACATGGTTCGCAGACTGCATGACGCGAGATCTTGTGGTTTTTGCGAGTTGGCTGGCTGTCTCGGCGTAGGTAAACACTCTTGGATTAGTGGTGTAGTTTATTGATGTCGATAGTTTCATTGTTTCGATAAAATTTGCATTATTTCATATTAAAAAAATTTAACCAACATCAAAAAAGGAGGTTCTCAATTCGACTGATAACATTAATTATTATTTTTTATTTCTCATCTATCTATTTAAGAGCTGGTGCTTCCTATGTGGTCCCATTTAAATTTGATCAAGATTTGACCTGTAGCTTTTAAGTTATATTTTAATCTTTGCCATTTAATCAAGGGTTCCGCAGATAAGCGGTGAAGTCGGTTTTTAAGCTTTGTAAGCGTTTAAGTTATGTTAAAATCATCTTAAAGAAATCGCCAACAGCTTTATTAAAAGATTTATGTCTCGGGTTTCATGTCTTATTGTTAAGCATTTCAAAGCATGTCACAAAAAGTTAGGGATTTCAGGACGTTTAGGAAGATTCTGGAAATAGGAGTCAGGATTTTGTGTTCTGGGGTGTTTCTGTCAGATGACTAATAATAACGTAAGCAAAACGCTTTCACACTCACAGCCCCACACTAAGTTCGACGACTTGTGTCGTGGGTGCCGGTAACATTCACATCACACACACAATCAGAACCAGAATACAAATTTTCCTTGAGGAGAAAACTTGTGTTCTCGCCGAGAATTGAAATGAGTTACTGACACTTATAACCACTTGTCAGGGGGGTGGCCTTGTTGAGCAAGGTCACCCCTCCATTGGCGCAGTGGCCCGGTTTGCTCCCGGGCCTATAGCCGGGGCAAGGTAGTGACTGCTAGCGCGACCCTATCTTGCCTCACCTCAGCGAGGGACTGCTCACGGGGGGGTTTTAGTGGGTTCGAGCCCCAAATACCCTCCCCCCCTCCAAAAAAAAAAAACAGCGGTTTGCACTCTGAAAATGCCGGTAGAAGTGTAAACTTTAACTTTTTTAGCTGCGCGGTAGAAAAAGAGGGGGTTATTACTTCCTCTCCTTCGTCTTACGAATTTTCGATCAGGTCACGCGTCCTGACGCGAGTTTAACATTTTTTACCCATCCCAAAAAAGTGCACAACGCCGCTAAAGAAGTTTTCATTTCAAGAAAAAAAGGCAGTCCATTGAACAAGACGATAAGGGCGAACAAGGATCCTATAAAGGGGAGCCTAAAGGAGCCTATTGGACCCTTTTTAACCCCCGGCGCAAAAACGATAGGATGTTAAAAGTTTGACGTGTCTGTGTGTGGCATCTCAGCTCCTGAACGTTAACTGATTTTGATTTTGTTTATTTTTTTGTTTGAAAGTTGAATTTGTCGGGTGTGTTCCTAGCTATCATCATCATCATCATCTCAGCCGCAAGAAGTCCACTGCTGAATATAGGCCTCCCCCAAAGATTTCCAAAAAGTACGGTTGTTAGCGGCCTGCATCCAGCGTCTTCCTGCGACCTTCACTATGTTCTTAGCTATGTTTGATGAGAATCCGTCAGATAAAACGTCGTCGGGGGTTTTATCGAAATTTTAAGTTTACCAATTGTCTGAGATTGTTGTGTCACCTAGCAGTGGCCGCGTCCGCGCCTCTTCACGCTGCTCCGTTCGAACCAAATGCGTCCAGCGAGTAGCTATTATTACTAGATAGGTAACCTCTAGAAGATTAAAGGTTTACAAGCAAATAGGCTATCCAGCGTTCCGCCCACGTTTTAATCTCGGGGATTAATTGTAGACTGGCGAGAGATTGGAGGCAAATTAGTCATAAAGTCTAGCTCTGCTGCAAATATTAATTATAAGGGTGAAAGTTTTGAACTTTTTTTTTGTACTTAAGTACACCACACAGCAAGCGAGAGAGAAGACAAAAGGAATAAACCCTAAGGGTTTAGTCTTCTCTCTCGCTTGCACATTTCGATATTTTTAATAAATACAATTAGCTAAGTGTGTTTTTGAAAATGATTTAAGCCAACTATATGGACATTAATACAATTAATGTTTTAATCTACCTTTTACATTGAATTTAAAGAACTGTGTATTTTCATGAATATATATTATATTTACAATAAGAATGATCTTATTGAAGAACATGATAGATAAAAGAAGTATGAAACATCCTTGTATTAATATCCATTTAGTTAGTTGAAATTTTCAAAATCACACATACATAACATAACATAAACAGTTTCACACTCACAGCCCCACACTAAGTTTGATGACTTGTGTCGTGGGTGCCGGAAACATTCACATCACACACACAATCACAACCAGAACCAGAAACACAAATTTTCCTTGGGGAGAAAACTTGTGTTCCCGCCGGGAATCGAAACCGATACCCCTGCTTAGAAGGCGAACGCCACTCAACTAAGCCAACGAGAAGTTTGTATTTGTACATATTTGTATTATACATATTTGTATACATAATTGTATTTATTAAAAATATCGTATTGTGCGAGCTAGACAGAAGACAAAAGGAATAATCCCTCTTAAGTTTGTGTTTCAGTTTGTATATTTTTTGTATTTAGTAAACGAAGAATAAATTAAAAAAACAATAAAAATATTTATTATAATTATAATAATTTAATGATTATTTTATAATTATTTATTTTTAATTATTTTTTTTGTCTATATTTCTCCAAGTCGTTCTGTTTGGTAGAATATGGTTGGACTTTATAATCTATTTTGTTCTTCACTGGATTCCGCACAATCCGAATATCCTGTGGCTTCTTTTTCTTTTTTTTTGTGATTGCGTGCGGAAAAAGTAAATTTGGCTCATTTCACATATTACCCACTTTATCTAACTAAAGAATTCTACCAACTATAGACACTACTACACTATAGGTACATCGCCACCGGTCATTGATGTAATGAACCCGCAGTTGCTTAGTCATTGACTTTTAATTATTTAAAGTGTTCGTTAATTTGCGAAGCTTTCTAAATTAATCGAGTGGAAGGTAAATTTAAATAAATCTTTGTTACGTGAGATGCGTTTTAATCAATGGAGAATGTTGATAAAAATAGTTGAGTTAGTATTACTTTAAGGCAAAAGGGACGGTATTATGTAGGTGTCTTGAAGTCAAGAGTGAATAGGTATTTATTAACCGACTTCACAAATAGGAGGAGGTTGTAAATTCGGCTGTATTTATTTTTCTTTAAGTGTGTTACCTCATGACTTCTTTCTGGGTGAACCGACTTTATTTAAAAGCTGCTGTTTCCCACTTCTCATTGCTTTATGGTCCCATTTAAATTTGATAAAGATCCGACCAATAGTTTTTGAATTATCTTTAACTAGCCGTGCCCCGCGGCTTCGCCTGCGTAAATAAGTTAAAAAGTACCCTATGTGTTATTCCGAAAGCTAAACTATCTACATTCTAAATTTCATCTAATTCAGTTTATTTATTTATACGTGGTAACGAACATTCACACACAAACTTTCAGATTTATAATATTATAGTAGGATAGTATAATGCGTATTTAATTCATTTAATCTGATCAAGGGTTCCGAACAAGTAGCGGTGAAGCCGGTTTTTTTAAGCTTTGCTTGCGTTTACATTATCTAGGAAAGCATGCTGCCAAGGATGGCCGAACCGATAAAAAAATCTAGTACAGTTAAGCGCCTATGTACCTACAAGCAGAGCTTTAAAATTCGGTTTGGTAGTAACGTAACCTCAATTAAACGGTTGAAGCAAATAATCCTATCATCATCATCATCTCAGCCGCAAGAAGTCCACTGTTCATTCACATTTCCTATGGTTGTGCTAATAATTAAGGACATTTGTTTTTTTTGTTAAACAACACCCTGATTTTTTCAATTTTTCAACCGACTGCCCAAAGGACTGATACAAAGGAAATGTTTATAATATGTGCATATTAATATCAATTTTTAACAGTGTACCTAATGAAATAAAAATATTGGAAGGTAACAAATTTAATAAAGCTTTAACTAGCTTCTTATCTATTGTTTCTATAGTGTTAAGGAGTTTAAGAATTTTTAGTAAATTAGTCTAGATATTATAGTATACATAGACAATTTGCACGTCTGCTTGCAGACTGAATATATTGTGTCACTTTTTACATTAAGATCTTATGTAAATGTATTCTAGCAAATAAACGATTTGATTTGATTTTAAATTTCATATTATTTAATTCTGTAACTGCTGACATTTTTTTTTATTTGTTTTTTTTAAGTTGTGGTGAATCATGTATGGCATGTACTATGTATCTTGATTTTTTATAAATATTATTTAAAATGGTTTTCTTCAATGAACCGGTTTTTATCGCTTTTGATATGTGAAGGTGGTATTGTGGGCACTGCGATTTGTGGCACTTTTATGTAGTCGTACATGCCAATTTTACTAACCAACCACCGGCACCGTTTGGTTAATAACGCCGCAGTGGGTTGTATTGCACTCTCGTGAAACTCGTATAACGTCGGGGGTCGTTAACGCTGCCACGCCACGGATTAAACCGCTTTATTAAAGTTTTTGATAATGCTTCTAGAACGCCCTCGCTCCGAACGAAATATTCTCTAAATTTTAGAACAGTGAACGAATGGCATTTTACAAACCGGTTCCGAGCGCTGCACTCTACATTTTCAGCCGCATCATCTCTTTTTATTTAGTGAGATTGTGGTATAAAATAATCGCATGGACAACAATTCTTGTTTTGGTCTTAGTTTGGGTCTTAAATATTTTGGTTTTTGGTTAAAATAAGTATTTATTTTTTAAATGTATTATACTATAAAAGTTGGAGATATCGATAATACAATTAAATAAATATACGGGTCGCATCACTACTTCACTGAAATTCCAATATTCTCACTACAAATAAACGAAACAACAGTCATTTTTTAATTCTCTCACTGACTTCGATATGTGGAATTTATTTTTCGGTCCAGTTGTGTTAAGTGTCAGAACTTTACTTTCCGTTATTTGAATAAATTATTGATTATTTCAAGCACTTCACTGTAAATTAAAAAAAAAAGAAAAACGAAAATTAAACTGTAATTTTTTTAGGGTTTTTTTTTTTTTATTTGTGACAGGCTAGTATTTGACCACTATCTCACCTGATGGTAAGTGACGATGTGATCGAAGCTGGTAAACACACTAGACCTGGAATACGCAGGCTCTCAAGGATAACTGCCGGAACACCGTATGTGGCTTGGCGGCAGACTTTCAACTTGATGGTGGTAAGCTACTTTGGTAGCAAGCCAGGCGAGCAACTCACAAAATGCTCTACCACCTCTCAAAAATCTTAGGTTTAGCTTAACTTCATACTTAAAGTCAAAACATAAGTTAAGTTTAAAAAGTTTTGTAATGTCAATTTGAATTTTAACTTTTTATATAGTAGTAAGTAAATATTATGTTAATGACTATAACACTTTTTAATTTGATATAGTCCTAACTACGGGCCAATAGTCTATATTTCCTAAGACTAAACTAATACTATACAAAACAAACAAAAACAAACAAACGCATTCACAGCCCCACACTAAGTTCAAAGACTTGTATTGTGGGTGCCGGAAACATTCACATCACACACACATTACACCCAGAACCAGAAGGTCAAATATCCCTTGAGAAGGAATTTGTGCTCCTGCCGGGAATCGAACCCAGGACCTACGGCGCAGAGGGCGGATAATAATAATAATCATCTTTTTCATTGAATATTTAAATAGAATTTCATTGAGTATCTACAAAATAGATGC
Source organism: Lomographa bimaculata (assembly GCA_948107665.1). NCBI lineage: Eukaryota > Metazoa > Arthropoda > Insecta > Lepidoptera > Geometridae > Lomographa > Lomographa bimaculata. Next base: position 4,336,377 of record OX403604.1, on the reverse strand, counting down.
TTTTACAAAACTTTTAAAAGTATTTCTTGTTAATGTCAGTTGTTTCACAACAAATGATTATTGAGCCTACTTTTGCGTATATTGGATTTTCATGTTAGCAATGCATCAACTTCGTTGATCGTCGGAAAATAGGTCAAAGTACAAAATAATATATTAATGATGAACTACTCAACACCCTCTATACGGGAAACTGAATAATACAAGGTTGTAGAGTGATTAAAAAGAGTTTCAGTCAGATGACGTCATTTTCCATACAAATTATTAATTATTGCCCTATGGCTTAGTTTCGCGATCGTCTTCTAAGCAGCGGTTATCGGGTTCGATTCCGGTGGAAACACAAGTTTTATCCTCAAAGGGAATTTGTGTTTCTGGTTCTGGGTGTGATTGTGTTTGTGATGTGAATATTGCCGGCATCCGAGACACAAGTCTTTGAACTTAGGGTTGGGCTATGAGTGTAAAAGAGGTCATGTTTGCTATGAATTTTTACATAAATAAAATGAACTGCCCGCTTCATTGTTCCCCTAAGAAAGACGTGGTATCTTGTACTCGTAGGTAAGCATGCTTCATCTTCGGCCGCATCATCACTTTCCATCAGGTGAGATAGCGGCCAAAAGCTTACCTATCTATCATAAAAAAACTGGTGGTTGACGATCGGTCTAGCATTTGAGAGGTTAATATAATAATCATATATCTGTTCTGTCGAAAGATATTTTCCGGTCTTTGGTACAGAATAATTAGACGCAAGCAAAGGTTAAAAAAACCGACTTCACCGCTTTATCATCGGAACCTTGATCAGATTTAATGTATAAACACGCGTTATTGACTATAACTGAAAAACTAGAAATCAAATTTCAATGGGACTACATAAGAAACACCAACTTTCGAATAAAAAAATAATCATCAAAATCGGCTCACAACGAAAGAAGTTATGAGGTAACGAGAACATCGTCAAAGTACGCATTATTCGTCACAAAATAGGCATTATTGACGATATTTCAAGAACTACTGCTCAGATCTTGATCAAATTTAAATGGGACCAATTAGAAAGCAACATCTTTCAAACTAAAAAAAAAATTTCGAAATCGGCTCACGTGGAAAGAAGTTATGAGGTAACACACATAAAAAAAAAGACGTATAACACGGGGACTGCCGCGGTAAAGCTATTGCATAGCATTTTTTATCAACTTATGCAATTATAATTATTTATTTATTTTATTTATGCAGTATTTTTTTCCTGCCACCTAGAGGCGAGTTGCTGAACTAAAGAGACAAGCGTGATATTTAAAAAAAGTCATTGAAAGTTCTGCTATTCATCGATAGATGGCAAAACTAAAAAGTATCACCGCTGTGCCGGTCGGAGTGGGGGGTGTTAGGTTATTTTCGTTACGGAATTTCTGGATTCGGTTTCCACGCTCAAGGCCCGCGATAGAAGCTAGAAGCTTAAAAATACAGTCGACTTGAGTACCTCCTCCTTTTTTTGAGAAGTCGGTAAAAACAATACTTCCGCACTTATTGAAATTCACAATAGATATACATTATCATTGAAAGTTTTTCTGCCGCTATAAACGTCTAAAAAGTTATTATGAAATCAACACAGTCACGTTTCGTATTGCCTGTAAAAACTTTGACTCAGGCACCGAATAGTACTTGATATAAAGTGCGCAGAAGAGAACTGACGTGGCTGGGAACAATGTTTTTTTTTTTTTTTTTTTTTTATTTTATTTTTTTTTTATTTGTGACAGGCTAGTGTTTGACCACTATCTCACCTGATGGTAAGTGACGATGTGATCGAAGCTGGTAAACACACTAGACCTGGAATACGCAGGCTCTCAAGGATAACTGCCGGAACACCAGTTTTATTAATCAGTAGCCTTTTTATCCACTCGATTGTTCCATGTTTTTCATACAATTTAACTTTTTTTGGGACTTGTTTATGAGTGGTATTCGTTCGGAACAGAAAAATAATTACGATAATAAATAAATACAATTGATATTAGTTTTTGGTATTAGGTAGGAACAGATCTTTTTAATAGCTGGTATGTCAATGTACTATAGTAATAAGATATGTACTTGTTTTTTTTAACTACAGTCGATTATCCTGCTTACATTGTAGCATATAAAGTCGCAAATTGTATTAATATACAATATAAAATAACAACGGGTTGCACTCCGGGAGTGCCGGCGGAAGTGAAAACTTGAACATTTTCAACGCGCGGTAGAAAGAGAGGGGGATATTACTTCCTCTCCTTCGTCTTACGAATTTTCCGTCTAACGAATTTTCGATTAGATCACGTGTCCTGACGCGAGTTTAACATTTTTTACCCATCCCAAAAAAGTGCACAACGCCGCTAAAGAAGTTTTCACTTCAATACATAACTGATGGCTGTTACGTCACTTTGATACAAAAAATTAGCTTTTTCATGATTTTATTTATTTAAAGTTTTAGTTCGGAGCGCGTTCTTCTACTAAGCAGCGGGTATCGGGTTCGATTCCCGGTGGAAAATTCGGGATGTGGGGTTGTGAGAGTTAAATCATTTCTAAATAATAAATTTAAACGTAAGCAAAGCTTAAAAAAACCGACTTCACCGCTTATATTTAGATTTTGACTTGATCGATTTCGATAAAATTTATATGGAACCACCTCTGAAGTAAAATCTACCAAACAGAAAAAGAATTTTGAAAATCGGTCCAAAAATGGGGAAGAAATCGGTGTGTAAAAAAAAATACAGTCGAACATAATACCTCCTCCTTTTTTGAAGTCGGTAAAATAATTGAAAACAAAATAGGTATAAAAGTTTTATTACAATACAATAACTCTTTATTGACACCAATAATAAAAAAGTACAGAAAAGAAATTACTAATAAATAGGTACAATGGGCGGTCTTATCGCTAAGAGCGATCTCTTCCAGACAACCTTTGGATGGAAAAGAATAATACAGATAAGCAGGGATGGTGGTGTGGTAAAACTGAGACTGAGTACTAAATAAACTATAACAAATATTCTTTGTTGATAAATCTTTTTTTTTATGTTGTGATTGATTAGACTGGCAAGTCGCTTGCCTGATGGTTATCGTTACGCTCGCCCATTACATTCTTAATGCTTTTCTCACTGCCTTTATTAATTAACCGATCATAATTATATTTTAATATAAATGTTTTTTATAACTTAATAAGTAGTACTACTACACTTCTTTTGCTAAGCTATGTTTTGATATGTGTGTTACCAAAGTAAAAAATATATTTAAGGTGGCAACCCTATTTCTGCCGATCAAATGCGGTTTTAGAGCATTTGTTACATAATACACATTTTTAACTCATTCACCTGAGAGTTTTGCCGCGAAAGTGAAAAACAGGCGTTGTTGATTTTGTATAATTTTCTAAAACTTTCTTGATCTTGATTCTTCGAGTGTACATGTGTAATAATGGTGGATTATAAACCGTCAATACTTAATGTAGGTGCATAAGCATACAAAGTTTAATCACGTGATTTTCGCCTTTGCTCCAAAATCCATTAGTTCTAGTAAAGTTTCTACCACTTTACTAGGGCATAACTTGACTATGACTGGTCCTTGACTCTTTTACTTGACTTTGACTGTGACTAGGACTTTTAATATGAAATAAACTTAAAATATTATACATTATTTCTTGACACTAGCTAAATGCAAAAAAAAACTTGACGTATATCTACAGAAAAACCAGCAGAAAAAAAATAATTTGAATTTTTTCTCTGCCTTTCATAACTCCGTTTTTAGGTGTTTATAATTATGTATGGTTTAGTTAAGGTTCATTTTTTTTTCTCCATATTCAAACTACGAGCCAATTGCCTTGCCTATCCTACTAATATTATAAATCCGAAAGCTTGTGTGTAAGTGTGTAAGTATGTTTGTTCCCTCTTCACGCTTTAACGGGTGAACGGATTTGTATGAAATTTGGAATGTACATAGATTATACCCAGGATTAACACAAAGGCTACTTTTTAACTTGATAATAGCGGGCGAAGCCGCGGGGCACGGCTAGTATTTCATAAAACGAAGCTAAAACTATATAATGTCATGGTTCAGTATTCGATGTCCATTTCGTTTCATGTTTGCGCCAGCCGCCGCGGTACGTGAGAAAAGTTCGACCTACTTGTTATAACTTATAATAAAGTTTCTATTATAACAGGACTCTGTAATGGAGTATGGGAATGGAAAGGTGTAAATAGTGATCCTACGTGTTGTAAATGGTGAATACTGAAGATCAGAATCAATGAAATAGAGATTTGAGACATTTTAGAGTACAACAAGGAAGACATCTTGATTAAGAATTCGAATGGTCCAGCAGCCAGCGTTGAACAACTGTTTCGCTTGGAACAAGATAGAAAGACATTCGCTGAGCTGACGGCCTACCTCCAGTAGTAGAGAGGCACCTAAAGAAGAAGAAGAAGAATAGTTATAAGAGTCTAACAAACTGTTTATTTACCTCGACGATTCAGCCGAGTTGCATAAGCCATGGTCTCGAGAAGACTCAGTCTTCTCGACTCTTATATGATCGAATCGCGAAAATTTTAATGTTTCATGTACTTATCTTATCCCTCCTGTTTTCCTTTGAAGGGTTTATCTTCCAAGTTCATGCAAAGGAGTGGATCTCGTCACGTTCTTAATCACACCGTATCTGTAAATAGATCTAATATCTTCTGCCTTTCTTTTATCCTCTGGCATCTGGATATAACACCTCTCATCATGAGGTGAGAGAGTCCTTATAAGCTTGCCTATTATCCTACTAATATTATAAATCCGAAAGTTTGTGTGTAAGTGTACAAGTGTGTAAGTATGTTTGTTCCCTCTTCACGTTTTAACGGCTGAACGGATTTGGAAGAAAATTGGAATGTACCTAGCTTACATCTATGATTAACATATATGCTACTTTTTAACTTGATAATAGCAGGCAAAGCCGCGGGGCACGGCACACTAGTAATCCTACTAATATTATAAATCCGAAAGTTTGTGTGTAAGTATGTTTGTTCCCTCTTCACGCTTTAACGGCTGAACGGATTTGGAAGACATTTGAATGTACATAGCTTACATCTTGAATTAACACATAGGCTTTTTAAATTGATAATAGCGGGCGAAGCCGCACGGCACGGCTAGTAATATTATAAAGGCGAATGTTTGTGAGTGTGTTTGTATGTTTGTTACTTCTTCACGCTCAAACGGCTGGCCCAATTTATTTTAAGAAATTTGGTATGCAGGTAGATGACACCGTGGATTATTAAGCTACTTCCTATCCCGGAATTAAAACGGGTCCGGGACTCACGCGGGTAAAACCGCGGGGCGCAGCTAGTGTGTTATAAGTGTGGACAAACTGATAAATAAACTAGCTGACTTACAAATAACGCAATATGCATTTGCCAATGTTAAATTTATTAAATAATATATTAAAGTTCAGTTTGAATTAATTTATATATACAAACATCCCAGGCGAGGAACGGTAGCTTGCGGTTTGACCACATTTGTGGTTATCGTATCTCTAATAACTTTTCCCACATTGTCATACAAAACACGTAAATAAATAAACAAACACGTCCGCGTTCTACGCTAGAATTTATCGTGCCATCTGTTTTCACCGCACTATTCTACGGTTTGCTAGTGATGTGACCATAAGGGTCAATGTTATCGATGCTTGCAATGTTACTCGAAATCATGTTAAGAGACGGGATATTTTTTTGTGTATTTAATTATGTTGGAGAACTCGTTATTTTGGTAACATGCAGGCGCCACGAAAATGCGACTGCTCATATACTGTCTCGTGACCATATACTCAGACATATAGACTGTCTCATGACCATATACTGAAACCATATCGTGACCAAGATATATCTACTCTTTGGTACATAGGAAACGAAAACCTCTAGTCGCACTTCTATGTACTTCCATAAAGAGGTCATGACAAAGTTATTAAAAAATACATCGAGGGTCACCAACTTATTATTATGGTGTGAATATCGAAGCCAGCCAGCTTCGCAATTAAATTTGTTTTTTTTAAATGCTATATAGGCAAGCATTTGACTACCATGGACCTTATTGAAAGTGATCACGCGGCCGAAGATGTCATATTCTTGCCATGTTCTAGGCAAGCATATGACATCTTCGGCCTATTCAGTCTTTAATCGAAAACCATAAATAATAATTTAATTTTAAGTTTTTCTTTATGTACTTTGTCATATGCTATATTATTTTTGTGAATAAAGATTAATTATTATTATTAAACTCCTAGATTGTATCCTTTGGTACAAAGCGGCAGGTAATGATTTCCATTATTTTGCTGATGTTAGTTACTGTTTAAATAAACTTTAAATAAACTGTTTGAATTAAATTGACATTGTAATTAGGTATAATTGTTACTGTAAGGCAAACACCACCTTACATCCAGAAGGACGGCGTCACCACCATTCATGGTTGAAATACCGTTCATTTGCACGAAACGTTTCGTGTCCTCGTTCATTTATAGAACAGCAAAAGAATGGAGCGGTTTGCCGTCATCTGCATTTCCCGAAAGGTACAATTTAGGGATACAAAAAAAAAATAGGTATTTACTGAGCAAGCGTGCTCCACCTTAAACTACATCGTCATTTTCCATCAGTTGTGATAATAGTCAAACGTTTGCTTAGTCAGTAGAAAAAAAACACAAACCAAATATCTTCCCATTTAAAGTGAGAATTTGTATACCAATAGTGAACAGTTACATACTAATGAGGCAATGACTCATAAGTTAAACACGGCAGTTTGAAATGAAAATAGGGCCTTGCCTTTACAAATACACACTAGGTTGCATGGAAGAGATCGCTCTTAGCGATAAGACCGCCCATTGTACCTATCTTTATAAGTTTATCTGAAAGCTGTATTTATCTTTTGGTGTCAATAAAGAGTTATTTTACTGTATGGGGAAAAAAACGATTAAACGTAATTGACAGCTACAATGCATTATTATAAATATATTTGATAAGATTTTCTATCAACATCGATACAACTATATTCCATAAGGTATTACCATCATCAACATATCAGTTGAGGTCAAGTTATCGCAACAATCGAGTGACTCGATTTACCAGATTTAGTTTCTCGCATTATCGTGTAATCACTTTCCACCACACTATCAACACGTAGAGCTGTCAACCAACGTCTCACTTGTATCGATATATCGATAAACTGGTCAATACGTATCTCGATTGTTGACGACTCGGCTGAACTTTGCGGAATTTAACCGTGAGATTGTTAAGTAGATATGAGATTGGTTGTCGATAATCAGGTCGGTGTGAGTTTTGAATCAACAGATTCTTATTGAGAATAGATATGAAGCGAGGAAAAGTTGAAACAGTTTTATAATGAAGATGAATATCGATATGGAAACTCTCCAATTGTATTACAGGCTGTGTAAATATTTATATATAGCCACACAAGAGAAGGTATAATGACTTTGTTGTATTTGATTATTGGAAATGTTTTAACATTTCCATTGATATTATTTGTTATTTTAGTTTTAATTTAAAAAATCTTTGATAAAAAATTTACGTACTGAGATTATCTAATTGTGTTATTAATATTTTAGATTACAAATGTATTAATTTTTGTAGATTACAAATAGGTAATCTATAATAATAATCTACAAAAGTTATTGTCTTGATTACATTTGTTTGAGAAACTTATCTAGTCTAATTAAAAAAAATACTAGTATTTTGAAAACATTTTAAAAATTGGTAAAAACATATTAATTTATAGATAACTCTTCAAACATTTTCAGAAGAAGAAGAGGGCTATATGTTTATATAAAGATAATATAATAATCTCAATGCTCACATGACACCTCTCTCTGTCTGTAGTCTGTAGTAACATTACAGAAATATGAAACTTACCATCATCCACTTCACGTTGCCTACGTATTTTCGAAGAAAAGGCTTGTTTTGCTCGAGGGCTATTGTAACATTCTTTCTGATATACAAGTGACGAGTAAAACTGATGGAAGACAATCTATATAAATAAAACAGGTTAGTTACACCATTTATAACTACAGATTTTTATTGGATTTGTCCGCCCCGAATAGCAGAATAACCATTAAATACAAATTAAAATTCTAAAAATAATTTTCTTATACATTTTACCCATGGGTAAATTGATATTTATTTTTTAATGGTTTGACATAACGAATCAGTCCAACCAATTGCGAGCGTTTTGCTATTTTGAATTAGCAATACATTTTTATCACTTTTAATGACAATAACAATTCCTAATTTAAAAGTAATTAATAAAATAATATAATAAAAATTAAAATCTTTTAATTCAAAATTACATATATTGTTTATTGATAAACCTCCATTTAGGTACAGTAGTAGAAAAAACACCGTAGTGAGTAAAATCTGCATCTTATTACAACTTTGCTCATACAGGTGGTTCATAAATAAACTAAGCTGATCAGTAAATAGGTATTTCTCATGTATATATAAACTAACTACTAACATGATTGCCTGCGTGTAGGATATCAGTGCTCTCTCGTCATCGTGCATCTTACGAATATATACTTTACTGATAAATAAGAAATTAATATTATCACAGTATAGCTATAAAGATTTAAAAAAAATACACTTAGCCTACGTTTAAATCTTATTCATATTCGCTGTTGTCGCTCCACTACCGACGTAGAGTATATCAAAAGTAACTTTACCCTTGGAGAGAATAATGCTAAGGTGTTTGAATAAGTCACAGGTAATTTGAGACTCGCCGTTTTCACCGATTCTGCACAACGTTACATCTGATAAGCACAACCCGTTGGAAGACCTTTAAGAGTAGCGTATAAGCAATAAAGGCGACAAAGTCAAGCTCTCACAAATCATCTGCGCTCGCTTTAGGCGCTGTGGAAGGCAGTATTGTAGCTCAGCAATTTAAGTTCTAGTTATTATTTAAAAATGAAGAATCGAAAAATGGTTGACAATTTCACCCACGCCCACGATGCAAGTCTTTGAACTTAGTGTGGGGCTGAGAGAGTGAAAGCGTTTACAAATATTTTTTTTCTAGATAGTCAAACATTTTACCACTGTGTCTCACCTGATGGTAAGTGATGATCCGATTGACGATGGTGCATGTTTGCCTAGAAGATATCTGTTTACTCTCGACTTAAAGACTCATACGTACTTATCGAAAAATACAGACTCGGGCAAGGAATTCCATTCCTTAGCGGTGCACACAATAAATGTGAAAGCGAATCGCTTCGTACGTACTAGTAGAATATTAATTACACAGTATCACAATGCAATTGTCCGATGATGAAGGCTTTGAAACATCATCTTTTTAACCGACTTCAAATAGGAGGAGTTGTTCCCAATTCGACTGTTTTTTTATGTGTTACCTCAGACCTTTTTTGTTTGTGAACCCATTTTAATGGATTTTTTTTATTTGAAAGCTGGTGCTTCTCACGTAGTCTCATTAAATTTTTATCAAGATGACCAGTAGTTTTTAAATTATCTTCAATAATGCGTATTTATATTTCATTTAATCTGATCAAAAGTTCGGAAGATAAAGCTGAAGTAGGTTTTTGTAAGCTTTGCTTGCGTATATATTACTGACTTGGTTGTCATTGCAGTCTATAAACATTAACGTTTTTATTTATTACGATACTTGACCTATATCAATTAAAAATCGAAAGCTCACGTACTGGCACATCCTCCAGCTCCATAGATGGTTATCGGTCGCCATTGCCACCTAACGATGCGTGGCCCTGAGATAATCCGAGATCGAGATTGGAGAAATGCCGGAACTCACTACAGGACAGCGCTTTGTTGTCTTTTGAAACGCGTTTGGTTATGATGACAACGCTATATGACTGTATAATTAATTTGAAAGTCTGGGAAATGCATTTTCAGTTTTTTCACGAAATGTTTCATAAAAAAAATATTTTATGTTCTTAATTGTATCACTGAATAATTCATTTTAAAGTCTGGAAAATGCTTCTGAAATACTTCCATAGAAAGTTTAAAAAGATATTTTTTAATTTTCTTATTTGTATCATTGTAGCAAGCTACCTATGAATTTAGATATTGACTAAAAAGTAGGCCACTTATAATAAAGGCATATATTTAAACTCATATATATATATATATATATTCATATATTTTATAATATTTATATTGTAAAACTAGGTATTGGAATAAATAAATTTGAACTTTTTTTTAAGTTATATTAAGTATGTGTATTATAATATTTACGTATATGTTTTGATATTATTTATATGTATATTTTTTATTTATTTATGTATGTAACTATATGTATATTATATGTATGTTTAAAAGAATGGATTATAATGATCATTGCCGCACCACCGATAACTTTTTATGGATATGTTAATTAATCATGTTCTAAATCTACACAGCATTTATTTATTAATAACAAAAAAAGTTAATTATTTATTTGTTTATTTACAAATAAATAATGGCTGGGACTTGCAGTGGTTCTTATTGGTTGATTATCCAACTAGTTAAATTGTTATTGTATTATTACAATAAAACAACAACTTTTACTTTCAAGTTTCGGCATCGATAGCACTGCCCCAACACTAAACAGTCAATCATTCACTCGCGCCGCGACTGCTACAATGTCGACTATCGATAACTATCGATAGGACGGACTTTTTGAATGGATGAACAAGTCGATAAGATCGCCTTCCGAATCGATCGCGATCGGCACGCTCGTGTGGACCCGTCAACGTTGATCGTTAGTTGTTCAGATTTGTATTATTTTGCGATTATTAATAGTGAAATAAGGTGGATATTTTAATGTTAGCAATAATGTTGGCGTTGAAGTTATTTTCGTGTTTGATATGAAAGCGTTATACGCATAAGCTTTAACATTACCAGCCCCACACTAAGTAAGAAGATTTTTAAATATAAAGATATAGAAGCCGACCAATATAAGCCGGTAAAATACAAAAAAATAGGAGATACGATGTCTAAACAAAACATAACATAAAACAAACACTTTCACACTCACAGTTTCAGACTCTAAGCTCGATGATTTGTGTCGTGGGTGCTGAAAACATTTACAATTTCACATCACACAATTACATCCAGAAGCAGAAATACCAATTTCCCTTGAGGAGCAAACTTGTGTTCTAACCGGAAATCGGTTTGATTTCCGGTACTTAAAGTCGATCGTGGAACCGATTAAGCCCACAGGTATTTAAAAAATGCGTATATTCATGTATAATGTTCTGTTTTTCATATACCTTTCTGTCACGCTATCAAACTCCATAATAATTAACTTCCGTTGAAAAATGTCGCTCTTGAATCACCAAAATGAGTAAAGTGTAATTTCGTCATTATCAAAGCCTTCACAAAAACTACAAGAAACAATTCGTTCCGTTGCCGTATTATACGCGGTCACGCTACTGATTTTATGAAAGTATGAAATCTCGAAAATTACGTCACAATCGAGTTGACATCGAGTCAATAATCGAGTGAATCGTGCGTGCGGAACTAGTAATGCTGTCTATGAACGGTAGCACATTTCTGTTGGGTTTTTTTTCTGTTATTACATTGATTTCTTGCTTTATGAAAGGCCTAGAAGAGAGATTATAATATTTTGCAGATTACTGCAAAATAAAATAGTTTCATATTGTTTCCATTAGGAAATCACCTTACAAATAAGAAACGATCAAAAATCTGGAAACTGACGTATCAAGTCAGTGCAGTTATTGTGAATTTACCATGTATTTTTATTTTTTATATCTGTTATTATAATAAACTAGCCGTGCCCCGCAGCTTCGCCCGTTATCATCAAGTTAAAAAGTAGCATATGTGTTAATCCTAAGTATAATCTATGTACATTCCAAATTTCATCTAAATCCGTTCAGCCGTTAAAGCATGAACATGGAACAAACATACTAACACACTTACACACAAACTTTCGGATCAGCGATCTTGCGAGCAACGCTTACATTTTCAAAATTAAATTTAGTAAAAACATTTAACAAAATTAAAGTTCATAATATACCGAAAGATAATCAAGAAATAATAATAAATAAGGACCTTGACCTACCAGACTACACGCGACTCCGCGAACTCGTCTATGCTCCTGACGATATATATATGTGTAGAAATAATGCTAAATATAAAGATTTTTTCACTATATACGCTTGTAGGATAAAAAATGCTTACGTTGGTACCAAAATATACAACAAGGAGGAAAATAATTCCACGCTATCTCGGATATATCGAGTGAAATTTCTCGATTTTGCACTATTTCAAATCTATATAGAATTCCACCGCTCTCCTATAAGTTGATTCTATTCGTCAAGTAAATAATCGTCACATATCACATCCTTATTTCAGTCACGTGTCGGAAAAGCCCCAAATAGAATCGTTAACAATCTAATCAACTCACGCGATCTTGATGTGGGTCTCTCTTTCAAGAATAACATCTCTTATCTATGGAATTTCAAATGTCTTAAGAATACGTCTTTTTACACAATAGACGAATATCTTACCATCAAATAATATTAATACATACTTAATTGAAGTAATAATATACTTACTATCTGGTCTGTACGAATGATTCTCCAGCTACGGATAATTTAATATTTTGTCTTTGTTTTTTATGATGTAATGTATAATAATTTGCTATGCTTGTAAAAGGCGGCTAAGTTTAAGTTCTGATTACTTAGAATAAGACCCATGTAACACTTAGTTTGCAAATAAACGTATGAGTATGAGTATGAGTATAAAAAGAGTTTGCTTAGAAATCTGTTCATCAGGTTGGTCAGATTTATCAAGTCACCATTAAATAAGCTTGGTGAACTGCCCGTTGGCTCAGTTGGGTGTGCATTCGCCTTCTAAGCAAGGTTCGATTCCCGGAGGGACCACACGTTTTGACCCCATGGAAAACTTGCTTTTCTGGTTCTGTTGGTTTTTTTGTGTGTGATGTGAATGATTCCGGCACCCACGACACAAGTCTTTGAACTTAGTGTGGAGCTGTGAGAGTGAAAGCGTTATGTTTATGTTATTATTAAAACAAAATAAACATTATTTTTTTTATTTTACTCATAGAGCATGCAATACATATTTCACCCAAAGAGGAAGTTAAATACTTAACTAAAATACATTATACTCTAAAACATATTATTATTTAGCACAATAGCATAAAAAAAACATTGACGACCCCGTTGGCGCAGTGGGTAGGTCTCTACCGTATCCGCTGTGGATTTTTTTTTTTATTTGTGACAGGCTAGTGTTTGACCACTATCTCACCTGATGGTAAGTGATGATGTGATCGAAGTTGGTAAACACACTAGACCTGGAATACGCATCCTCCGTTCGATTCTCAACAGGAAAACAATTTTCTTTTCTGGTTCTGGGTTGTTATGTGTAGGACGTAAATGTTTCCGGTACCCACGACACAAGTCTTTGAACTTAGTGTGGAGCTGTGAGAGTGAAGGCGTTATGTTTAGGTTATATTTAAAAAAAAAGTTAGTATCTGAAAAGTTTTAATGTTATTTTTAGCTAGAGTTTTATGACCTACTAGCCGTGCCCCACGGCTTCGCTCTCTATTATCAAGTTAAAAAGTATACTATGTGTTAATTCTAGGTATAATCTATGTACATTCCAAATTTCATCTAAATCCGTTCAGCCGTTAAAGCGTGAAGAGGGAACAAACATACTTACACACAAACTTTCGGATTTATACTATTAGTAGGACATATATTATGTCATTAAATTTGAACAGTTTTTAACATTTCCAAGTAAATACAAGTGTCTATAGAGACAAATTATGCTTTCACACTCACAGTCATAATAGGTATTTTCTTATCTTTCACTGGACGTAATTGCAGTTAATCACACACAACCCTCATTCTACGAATTAGTATCATAAACATTAATTAAAATTAATGAACTAGCCCACATTTCAAATGGTCGCTTCCTGATTTCCACTGTCCACCATTTTAATAGGCGTCATGTTATGGAGGTCGATTGGACTTTTGATCACTTTATTAACATACTAGCCGTGCCTCGCGACTTCGCCCGCAATTATCAAGTTAAAAAGTAGCCTATGTGTTAATCCTAGGTATAATCTATGTATATTTCAAATTTCATCCAAATCCGTTCAGCCGTTAAAGCGTGAAGAGGGAATAAACATACTTATACACACTTACACACAAACTTTCGGATTTATAATATTAGTAGGATACATAAACGCTTTAACACTCACATCCCCACATTGAAAGTACCTAGTAAGTTAAAGCTATGAATGTCCCTTATTAGTCATATATATATAATTATAAAAATTAGATTGTGTATGTTTATAATATATTATTATTATTTATGTAAGTTTTTGTATGTGTATTAGGTATGTATCTTATATTAATAAGTATGTATAAGTACATTTATTAAATAAAATACGTGACGAGGTACACAACCGTCCCTGTTTGTAATATTTTTATCATCTCCCTTTGGTTGTCTGGAAGAAATCGCTTTGAGCGATAAGACCGCCCCTAGTGCTCCTATGTTATATATAGGATTTCTTTGTAAGTGTTATTTATTTTGGTGTGCAAATAAAGAATTTATCTATCTATCTATCTAGAAAATTTAGCAAGGAAAAACATAGCTTGTAGTCATGCCCTATTCCTCTAACCGCTGAGCTACGCAGCCCTGCCTGAAGCGACGACATTATCCTTTCCTTGGGGCCTAGGGGATTTAATGGGGACATGTGACGCTATCTATCGAAATAGTTCGAAACTACTACGGCCAACGAGTCTCACATTGCAGTTAGCGACACGTTGTGTTGATAATATCCACTTATATCAATTGATTTCTCTTCTTTTAGCATAAGCCACGCTAGACAGAACTAAGGTAATATTTTTTCCTTTTTAAATGTTAGCTTTTGTCAGTTTGTTTCATATCCCGTTACATTTAAATATTAATTGTAACACAGCGTCGTTTGTCTAATGACAGAACTCACTTGGCATAAATGTAAGAACATAGCTTGTTTGACCCCCAAGACTCAATTCACATCACTTAGCACAGACGTTGTGACAGAACCTAAGTCTTATCTGTATCTTCTAGGCAAGCATGCGCCATCTTCGACCACATAGTAACTTTCCATCAGGTGAAATAGTGGTCAAATGGTTGCCTGTCGTGAATAATATATAAAAAAAAACTTGCTTTTCTGTGAAATTCTTGTACATACAACTTGATGGCCGATGGAGCTGAAAGGTTCTCGAGTGCAAGCGCAGCGTCGGAAGGCCGCAAGGTGGATGGTATATGACATAGTAGACGCTGGATGCAGGCCGCTTCCAACTGTTGACGACCCAGTTGGCGCAGTGGACAGCTGTCCGCCCTCTGTGCCGTGGGTCCTGGGTTCGATTCCTGGCAGGAGCACAAATTCCTTCACAAGGGATATTTGTGCTTCTGGTTCTGGGTGTAATGTGAATGTTTCCGATGCAAGTCTTTGAACTTAGTGTGGGGCTGTGAGTGTGAATGCGTTTGTTTGTTTGTTCTTTTTGGAAATCTATATCCAGCAGTGGATTCTTACAGCTACGATGATGATGACTTGTAGTGTTTTAGATATATATGATTCTCCCGTACCTACCACTAATGTTTATAAATTTAGCTAAGACCAATGCACCTAATGTGTTATTTATTATTTTGCTAATGTATCTTTTTCTTACATACGTTATTAATTTATTAAAAACAAAAGAAGTTTGTTTTTCATAAAATGGTTTTAAAGAACCTTGGTAACTTACTCCATTCACCCCATCTAACTTTACAAAATACATTTGCTTTTTCCAATACAACTCTCAAACGATAAATCCTTCCCCATTCACTGCAATTTACGCACAATCGCATATATCTCCAATTTACATGTCAGACATGGATTCAATTTGTTGGATCCTATCCGAGATTCCTGTGGTAATTCCCTTTGGATGTCAATAAACTGCTGACAGGTTAGTTAGCGTGTCCAGCGGCACTCGTCTAATATTATTAGAGTTTTTTTTATGCTACAAAGAGAAGAGATGAGGGAGTCACTAATAAATAATAAATATAATAAACTGATGATAGATACAGAGCATGTCTAGTGAAACTCAATATATAGTGAGATTCGATGGGAAACTAAGCATTTATCTATAGATACGAATCATTGTTTGTTTTCCAAATAATCTTTTACATCATCTATCCATACACATATATTGTCTGTTTATATAACCTTTTAGTAATTTTTTTATTTACAACTGGTAGAAGCTTGATTTTAAAAATCTTTTTACTATATAACGTGTTCAAGACTAAAATTTGGAGACATTTTGCATCATGATACAGAGGAAGGGCAGCCGCGGTAGACATAATAATATAAATTGTTTTTCCCTTTGCTACAACTCTACACGCTCAGTCATCAAGCTCATTATCTATTGACGTAAGACTGACGCGAACTTGACCGTCCAACAACCAGTAGTTGGAAACACGTCCACTAATAATTGCCCCTCAGCGAAATCCAACAGTAGGGATGTGACTTAGAAAAACTATAAATTGTATATATTTATGTACTTTATGCATATCGATACGTCTCTTATTTTCTTGGTTTTTCTAAAGCGATCTAGTTCTTATCTCTATCCTAGTATCTAGATCTTGTATGTTAATAGGTTCTACTGGAATTAAAGGTAATTTTGTTTTTTATTGCTGGTATTTTTTGTCTTATATAATAGTTAAATTATTAAACTATTCAAAAAGACAAAAATTATCCCTACATAAAAATGTTTAGTCGAAGCTTAATTTATATTAAAAGATTTTAAAAAAATAACATACTAAATTATTTAACATTTATAAAACATTGCTTTTTACAAGGTTTTATTTCGTTTCACTTGTCTGTCGGTTCGTAATAAAATCTTGCAAGCTAAATTAGACCCACTTCCCGATGTCCGATTGGACTCAAAGTACTTATGTATCTTCGGTGACAATACAATGATATGGTATCATTGAGCTGGTCTGATGATGGTGACGGAAGATGGCCACAGGAACTTCTAAACTTAACAAGATAAATCCATCGAGTTTAGGCTCGTTTGATTCGTCTTGACAAGTTGTCTGGTCATAATACATTTTATTTCTTTTTTATTAACAACTAGTAAAAGCTAGATCTTAAAAAACTTTTTTAAGTAAGTATTACTTCTATAGTCTTGAAAAAAATATTATCGATAGCAATAAGCATCGATTTAATTGTGACATCCCTATCTTCACAGAATGTTGCAATCACTTTCTTGCTAAAGACGGCTACCGTCAATTGTACGGCATACCTGGATTCTAGCTATTTCACTGCAAATATTCAATTCAACATCTTGATAGCGGGATGATCGATTTCTTTATTGCCGTTTACTTACCATATACAAACAAACAAAAAAAAACGCACTCACATACTCACAGCCCACACTAAGTCCAAAGACTTAATATTTCATGGGTACCGGAAATATTCCAGAGCCAGAACCAAATATGTGATCTGTTTGCTGCTTGCCACCTTTCTGGTTTTGTCCCTTAGCAAATGAAATTGTGCTCTTGCCGGGAATCGAACCCAGTACCTATCCAGCATCCCCCCCGCTATTCCAGTTACTCCGTGATCATGGTGCTTGCACCAGTGCTGAAATATCGGACACTAGAAACAAAAGAAACACATGGTAACTTTCCCGTATATAACTATTTATAGTGACCATAATAGCTTATGGACTCAAGCGGATATAACAAAAAATCCTATCACTTAGTAGTTTAAATTGTTTACAATGCGTCCGGTCCATCGCCTCGTAAGAAATCTTTTCTCCGGACACAAACGTATCTACGTTTGTGTCGAATAATATCGATGATCTATCGATAAAGTGCGATCTATCACACTTATATTATAAAAGCGAAAGTTTGTGAGTGTGTTTATATGTTTGTTACTTATTCACTCTCAAACGGCTAGACCAATTTTAATGAAATTTGGTATGGAGGTAGCTGATACCTTGGATTAACACTGGCTACATTTTATCCCGGGATTCCCTCGGATCCGGGACTCACGCGGGTAAAACCGCGGGGAGCAGCTAGTTACATATAAATACAAGAAATAACAATATTTAAAAAAAATGTGTTAAAGAAGAAGAAGTGAAATTCTTTATATAAATCAACTCGATGCCACCAAATACTGTTTGCAGCAGAAATCAAAAACCTTTAATTTTTTTATTTGCTCTGTTATTCAATTTCTGCTCCACACGTGTTCAATTTCGAAATAACAGCACAAATATAGCAATGCCATTATTATAAACAGTTTGTGATATGTGACCAGTTGCGGGGGAGCAACGATAAAAATAGATGATATCAGAACTTACGCGCGATGCCCTCATACTGTTTAGTGAGGGGAAATTATCGATGAAAATATAATTTTATTTCAACTGGCACCAATAAACAGTACACAAATGCATTCAATACTTGATAATTTCCTGTCCAAACAAATTAATTAACTATGAATAATTTTATCTTTAAGTATTTTAATTATATCAAATACTTATTTCCAGAAATATATAATATTCATATAATATAATATGAATAATTATGATTGATACCTAATATCTTTAAACGAACAATTCTTGTATATATACATATATGTGTGTAATCAGGATCTCGGAAACGGCTCCAACGATATTTATGAAAGTTACAGATTAGGAGTTTTTCGGCCCAAGGAATCGATTTATCAACGTTCCAGGTCCGAGAAATGCTCGGTTTCCAAACTGCATTTGAAAAACCGGGCTTAAGAAACTATCAGCGCCATCTATTACGCCATGACCGATGTAAAAAACTGTTTCTACTCGACACTAGATGGAGCTTTCTGAGGCTACAAATTCAAACACATTCTACAAAAAACTGAGCAAAGCTCGGTCATCCGGATATTTCTATTAATGACTACGATTGAATTTATTATTTTTATTAAAAACAAATAATAGAAAAAGCACTATATTATTAAACAATCTTTAAACAAGTTTAAAAAAGAATCGATACCTTGTATCGGAACTTAACTTGTAACGTTATACATGCAGTTTTATTTATTATTACAAAAAGTAGCCTATTCCATTGTCTCTAAATTAACTTTTTCCATATCTATTAGCATAATAATGCATTATTGAAGTGCATGGAATTTATAAAAATGTTATAAGGACGCTTTTGTTTTAAAATATTTCATAAATCTATTTACTGTGAATTTTATACTCAATATGTATACCTAGACTTTGAACAAGTGTATCAACCAAGAAAGGGCAAATGTGTGGGAATTAAATTATTTGATTTAACTGTCACAAGATGGAGTAAGCTTTCGCCAAATATTTACTAAAGACAATAGTCAAGCGTTACACAAATATATCGATATTTTTTACAACAGTTTGTCTAGACCTATTTTTATAATATTATCGATATAAAACTTATCGATAAGTGATAAAAAGCTTCCTCTCCCAGCACTATGCTCCCGACCCGCAGTGAGAACACTGAGAATACTATAAATAAAACAAAACTTGAGATAAATCTGTGAAATAATTATCTACTTGTAACACGAGTACGGTACGGTACCACAGCCATAGTGCGGGTCTGATTACTCCGGTATCTAATGAGCAAGACTTGGAAATGGTGAGTAGTTTTCTCGATTAGGTTTGCTGGGGTAAATTTATTTGTTATAATTTTTACTTACTTTCACCTTTGTGTGGAGTCACTGCTTAAATTACGATGAATCACGTTTTGATTGCAACATAACTAATTGATGAGCTTTAGCGAGATTTAGTAAGTACTTTCCGTTGTTCGTAAAGGACTCGCAGCATGTCAATAGTGCTGCCATGACTTGATGATGAGGATCAAACGTCCTCGATATCTATGGCGACCCGAAATCTTGAGACCAGCCGTCTCATTAATATTTTATAACGAACAATTTCTAGAGAAAACTGTAAACTACTTATGGTATTTTTTCTTAAACATGCACATCACACACACAATCCCACCCAGAACCAGAAAAGCTAATTTCCCTTGGGGAGGAAACTTATGTTACCATTGGAATCGAACTCGATATCCGTTGCTTAGTAGGCAGACGCGTACCCAACTAAGCTCAAACGTGCCGGAATAACGATACATTATTAAAAAAAAAGATATATTCTTTCAAAGAAATCGTTTACATTGAAATAATGACCGTAAATTATCTAGCATAACCTTTGTTAGAAAATAAATAATAGTCCTTGACTTGTTACGGTTGTATTATTGTATATACAATTGAAATTATAGACGAATTACAGACAGACAGATACGAGTAGATATCATTAAAATGTTACCATGTATATTATCTTCCTTTGATAATGGAAAGGTTTCAGATATTGAGAAATGTACTGGTAGTGTTTTATTAGTCCATTGCCAGTTTGAAATTTAGAAATATATTTTATTAAAATTGATATGTAAAAAAATGTGTTCAGCTAAATAAATAGTTTAATACAACCACGTTTTCTTATATAATTTTGTAACAAAAGACGAATTAAATACATTTTAGAATTAGGAATTTCTCGTTACAAACAAACACAGACTTAATATATGATATTAAGTAGTAAAAAATTACTGATTGATATTTTTTTATCAAACGCGATTGCATTTGATTCAAAAATCTATGAAGCATAGCTTTAGCTAATCTTTCCTATTCACACAGATCTGTGTCGGAAAATCAAACAACACCTTTTCCGGTAGAGAGGTCTTCCTTATTTACTAAAATCATGTCACAGTATAACATCTGACTCTATAACAACAACCGTCGGCTACGACCAAAAAAAATTTATAAACTAACAATAGAACATCAATCTATTTCCATAAAAACAAGCAACGACGCCCTAGTCAAATAAATGTATATCTGTAAATGTATATTATGTATATCTTTAGAAACAAGAAAGTATCCAGAAGGCGTGGGTGCAGACGAAACCACGTTTTTGCTCATTTAATGTGCCCACTTAACGATGTTTGGAAATCAATGGTTGTAATGCAAATACAACAAAGGTAGACTTCGAAAAGTTGTGACACACGGTAATAAACTTTGAATCAGTCGCATCGCGCTGATATTATATGTGAAGCTATAGCATTAGTCGCATTGTTTATAACTGCATCTAGGCCCCAAGTCTCTAAGCTATTGACAAATAGTTACACTACTGCGATGCTTCTGAAATTAAGTACAATACAATCAATTTTTTTTTCATTGTTTCGCTGTCGCAGCTTTATGGCAAAAGCAAATGTATAGTATGCCTATAGAGGAAGTAAGTATGGCCTAGGATCCTAGACGTACTCTAGGCTACAGTAGTGCTACGACTGTGTTGCCACTGTAATCAAGTTGATTAAGTATTTGAGCCAAGCATCAGTCAAAACGTCATTCAATGTTATCAAATAAAACATAATTAAAAACAGTAGTGTGTCATTTAATGATTTTACAAATTTTTTCGTAACTCAATTTGAGTTTAGGACTTTAGAGAGATAGATAACGCTTTATTGTTACACCTCATCACTTAAAATAATTTTAATTAAAATAATAATTAAATTATAGTGTCAATCGGCGGTCAAATCGCTAAAAGCGATCTCTTCCAAACAACCTAGAGACAAAAATAGAGAAGATTTTAAATAATTCGTTGAGGGGGGGGTGTAAATACAAATTTAGAAAAAATATATAATATATAGTAAGGTATATATATACATACTTAAACTAAATGAATTCTATAAGGCAATACTAATAAATACATATGTTTACAATATATACAAAATATTATAATAACGTAAGGATAGTACATTTACTTAGTGTTAAAGCTTTTGCAGTGTCAGTTACGATATCGGAAATCGCAAATATAATCAAAGCGACACATATCGCTACCGGTTGAAATCTACCTTAATAGAAAGTAGCTATTAGCAAGCAGACAGTACTATTTGTGTGGACGGATTCGGGTATAACTGACCATTATTGGCAGAAGAAAGTTAATTGTTTATTTATTGATCCTATTTTGGCATCATCATAGGCCTTATACGTCTATTTCAGACGGTTTAAACAGTGTCTGGATTAGGTACGAGATAAGCACTTGCGTTGGTGGCTGGCTAGCAAAGCCAGCGCGAAGCGGACCAGCACTTGGTGCAAAAATGTACAGAGACAGATGGATTGCCGATACTAGCATGTTTTGATGCACGCTTTTGGGCAAGAATATCAAACCACGCTTGGTCGTGCGTGGTACTGTTGACCTTCTTTTACCCTTATTCTCCAATCGTGTTTCTTCTGGGCAAGTTATTCGTATATAGTTTGTCGTATATTTTGGCATAAGCTCACGAAATTCTAGTCTCGTTTTACTTTGCAGTTGGTAAACGCACGTTTCTTTACAAATTCTATGACAGATAATTTTACTAACTGCATGATAACTTTGTAATCATATTAATTGAATTAGGCCTTACTTTTCTTAAATCCATAACGACAAAGTAAATTTATTATATTTAGTGTTAATCCCGATAAGGTTGTCAGGCTTCAAGCAGGAAGCACCACACGCCTAAACTAAATATAATAAAAATAACTTTGTTGTAATCATATTATATGAGGTGAAGTGCGATGAAAAGTTATAAAAAGTAAACACTATAAATATGTTTAAGAACCTCATTTCAAATTATACTAACGTATGGGGCCGTTCAAGTATTACGTAAGCACTATAGGATGCGGGAGGGGGGGGGGGGGGGTATTTGTTTGTTGCTTATATTTGATGACATGGGGGTAGGGGGGTCTATGATTACGTCATCCGTAGTTATTTATTTTTTTACACATATGGCAACTCACATATTGTCTATGCTTGAAAACACATTTTAGGGGATTCCCACGAATAATGTATACGTTTAGATATATTCTTATTTCTAGAATTATAACTTCTGCTTATGAATTAATAAAAAAAACAATACATTAAGTTGGTAAGCATATTGTAAGAGCTTTGCTTACTTTTGCTGACAAGGGGGATGGGGGGGTAAATAAATGTTATAAATCTGCTTACGTAATACTTGAACGGCGCCTATACAATAATAAGACTAGTAATAGAATTATAATAAAAATCAAAATTGTTTAATCGCATGGGTCCCATAGAGACTCATATAACCTAATGACTTATTGGCAAATGCGATAAATTTACAGTCATATTGATAAGAACCTGGCAAGGGACAGTGGCAACATTTTATCTATCTCTTTTTTTACAAGCTTTTATTTAGCTTGCACTGTATGTATGTATGTTTGTTCGGGTGGAATCTCGCAACTCAATGTTGAAGCAGATATCTTCTACCGATTGAGCTGAAACTTTGTATTCACGTTTAGTTCGGATGGCAATACCATGGCTAGTGTGACGTCATTCTAAGTCCGACATGGCGGAACACACAAAATGGCGGACAAGTAATTTTTAATGCATTCCTACAATATGGGTATCAATTGAAAGGGCTTGCTGAGAATAACTTGAAAAATAAAGTGACGTCATTTTAAATCCAAACTGGCGGACGTCTTTAAGCTTGTTTTTAAAAAAGTTTTTAACAAGTAACTTATTTAATAATACTTGAACCACTAATACAATATTATGTATATATATATAGAAGAGACGTCAACATGAATGGGAAAGTGTTTACTAGCCTAATTGATAAAATGATAAGCACACTCAATCTCAAGAACAATTGACCAAGCTCACATGTACGCATTTTGTTTAACTCTGATTACAATGTAGATAGCTCAACACATTATTTGTTTGTGTCTAGTCATTGATAAAATATCTATTAATGGTTTTCTGTGGAGCTCAAACTTTATCGTAAATTGCCCTCCATCTGTTATCCTTATTATTTCAGTTTCTGTTTTACAGTACTGTCCTTTTTTACAGTCATGTGTAACTTAATTTTAGATTTAAGGCTAAAATCATTTTTAATATCCAACTAGACCCGACACTTCATACAAGCCATTAACAACATAGAAAAACACTTAAATAACATAGATCACTTCTATGGATTTTCTGGGTAAGTTAATCGTGGCAAAAATCTTTTAGTATTTATCTCGACGTATCAGCAAATTTGAAAATTTATTGCCTATTCGAATTTTTTTATGAGTTTAAAAATGCGTACGCCTCTACCCGTCGGTACGCGAATGAACAACGGACGGAGCTTGGATGTTCGCGACCACGCTTTAGGCAAAGTCCAAACTTTGAATACCTCTGGCCTAATCATTGATAAAATATCTATTAGTCGATACCATTGTGTTTAAATAATATTGATTGGTTTCAATGAAACCACGTGTCAGGAAACGTGAGAAATGATCATTGATTGAACGAAAGTGGAGAAGAAGGATGTAGTATCTATTTCTTTTCCTCTTGATTGATGTTTCCTATAAACGGCATGTATCATATCAACCTAATGAGGTTACATGGGTATAATATTAAAATGGATGTAGATAACGAGATAAAAACAAGATTTAACAGGCAATTGTATTCGAATCAAAGGATATGTTATTAGGGAATACTCTGAAATATGCTTTTATGTTGTTAGGCTACAGATTGCGATGAAAAGATGAAAGAACATATTGTGAGAGAGGGGGCTGTCAAAGTATTGAATTCAAATCTCGAAATTCCTAATAAGCTCTAATAAGGCGGACTCTTTATAGGATATTAGAGGCCTAATTATATTTTAAAATTTGGGTAAAAAATCCAATTACAATCAAATGCAAACTCACAAAAAAAAATTGTGCGTTGCTCGCCTGGCTTGCTACCAAAGTAGCTTACCACCATCAATTTGAAAGTCTGCCGCCAAGCCAAATACGGTGTTCCGGCAGTTATCCTTGAGAGCCTGCGTATTCCAGGTCTAGTGTGTTTACCAGCTTCGATCACATCGTCACTTACCATCACGTGAGATAGTAATCAAATACAAGCTTGTCAAAAAAAAAAAAAAAAACGCTTGTTCAGTAAAGACCTATTCACTCTTTTTGAACAACCCCATATTATTCTTTTCGGGTAATACTGTAGGCGATAGGGCTTGACTTTCTTTTGCAGTTGCTATAATAAATGTGGAAGCGAATTGCTTCGTGTGAATGGTTGGTAACTCTAATAAAATGTATAAAATGCATTATAAAGGTACAATCAGGTTTTAAACGAATAACACAACATGTCTATCCAAACAATGTTTATGAAATGTGTGGGTGCAAACAAAATTTATCAACTGTACTTGGCCACCTTGACGCTTGCCATCAGGCATCGACTTGCTTGTCTTATCTCTCAATAACATAAAAAATGTATTCTTACCTTCACTCCAAACCTTTACGTGTTTTGAAGTGACGAAAGTGAAGTCACTTTCAAAAACGCAAAATCATAACAATTTTAACGTAAAAAAAGTCTGATAGTCATCTTTATAGCTAATCTAAACAGTAATAATGTCAATCCAAATATATAACCAATGGTCGTATAATCAAAATCAATAAAAATAAACAAATGCAGTTCCGTGTTCAAAAGAAATCGTTAAAATTATGGTATCATTAAACTAAGAAACTATTATAAATCACCAATTATGGAGAGCAAAAAGACGTTTTCTATTCGGAGCCTAAGATGGTATATATTAAAATGGTATATATAATAGTATCAGCATAATTTATTTTCTTATACATCAATATGAATGAATAATGAATCAATCAAAATATCATTATGTGTTGTGGTTTAATATATAGGAGACAGCGGAGAAGAAACGAACGTGCGTAGCGTTTATGATTTTAGCAACGTAGGTATCTGTGTGTTTTCCGTCCGCTTAAAGCGCCTAACAAACCGATCGCAACAAATATTTGTTTATTTTTGAGAGGGTTTTGAAATTCTGATCCGCAACCTTTTTGTGTGACGAAAAGTGGTGGAGGTAAACACAATGATGAATAATTTAAATGTTTCCCTTTAATATAAAAGTTTCATTTCTATCGTGTGTCTTTACGACACACCCTGTTTTTTACATAATATTATATAATAGTGTCCGTAATACTCCTTGTACTCTGACATTACTCCCAATATCGACGGAACATTTACACCCCTTCTTGATATATTTTAAATATAGAACCGACGAGATACAATAACCTTCAAACAGAATATAATCATCCAAAACTGTTTACAGTTGCTGTAGATATGAGTTCACAAACACAAAATAAACAATACGCAGTCGAATTAAGAACCTTTATTTCGGGCATAAGTTAAAAACAGGAACAAATACATCAGTAAAATGTTGACATGTTTGTACAAAAACCATTTTATTAACGGTATTTTTTCTGGAGCGGCAGCGATTTGCACAGTTTATAACATGTGCCACATGTAATCTGCTTAGATTGCTTGCTTACAATGGATCACTTCCTTTCTAACAATCAGATTTCGTATTACCAATTTGTTATCAAATTACACATCTGCTCGGCTACAAACAGGGAACTCTTACTGCTCCCTGGGTACTGGATTCGATTAATGACGAAAGATTTTTTCCTTGTTAATAGTAATAGTTATGTTTTTGTGTGTATTGTATTGTAGAAGTCCACCCTCATCAAATTTCTAAAATATTCTAAGATATTTAAGTGAATTAAAATTATTTTTGCTTGCGTTTAATTATTACCTATCTGGGCTGTCAAAAAAACATTACGAATTATTATTCATAGCTGAATGAAAACGTGTGTGAAATGGAAAGCACTCAAGTTTAAAAATTTACATGTACGTGGCATACAAATTGTCATGAATCAAAATTCGACTTTTAACGAATTTGTAATAAAATGGGGACAGCGTCAAAATGCCGCTGAGATTTGCTCATCTTTATTTATTTTTTTAATCTCTATAGACAAGCGTTTGACCACTATCTCACCTGATGGCAAGCGATGATGGTAGACGATGGAGCACGCTCGTCTTGAAGATACCTATTCACTCGTGACTTGAAGACTCCCATTTGTATGGTCAAATGCTTGCCTATATCGGGCATAAAAAAAACATAAATTCACGAAAAAAAATATATACGACACTCGGATTTGGTAAAGTACTAAGTAAACATAAACATGATAGAGGTAATAATTTAGTCAATAAGTATTCAGTATGGTATTAAAGTAGGTACTAGGCAACTATAAACATGAAAGAGGTGTACTTTTTTGTTTACGTGGCATTGCAACGCACATTTCTATCGTTATTATTATCACTTTGTAGAATTTTTTTATGTTCTATATTCTTTTCATCACGTAAATTAAAAATTTTTGTTTGTGACGGGATAGTAGGTACTATAAGCAGGTCGCTACACTGCTTAATAACCAACAGACTGTTTGCTTGAAGACTAATAAAACTTAAGCTGGATCTTAAGTTTATTGGATTTTAAAGTAAGCGTCCACCATACTTAAGCTCAGTGGAACTTGGAACGTCTTGCTTGAGTCAATGTTTCTGGTCGTCAGTCCTGGGAAGAAAAGGAGATGGTAGGCATTTTCGTCTCAGAAAAAATAAGTCTATGTTTCTGGTACGGGAGTTTTTCTGTCATAGACATAGTCAACGGCATCGTCGTCTATCCTAACCTAAAATATCCATCAGATCTAACATTTCAACATAAAAATAAACGCCTGCACACTCACAGCTCCACACTTAGTTCGATAAATTGTGTCGTGGGTGACGGAAACATTCAGATCACAACCAGAACAAAAATAAAAAAAAACTTGGGAAGAAAACCTGTGTTCCCGCCGGGAATCGAACCCGATACCCACTGGTCTACTATAAAATCGTCACTGTCTTTGTCAAAATTATCAGATCGAACTGGGTCTGGTTTTTTTTTCCTTTTTTGTGTAGAAAATACAAAAAAATATCGTTAAATATTTCATACTTTGACCCGAGATAATTTCTACGGCGCTTTTAGTGTCAGGTCAAGGAATGAATAAAAGACAATATGAATAATTTGAATGCCCTTGAAGAAACACTCTGTTGAAACAAGAAGGGAATCTGAAACTCCGAACAAAATATAATAGACTTCATTTGAAAATTCCTATTACTTCTTCTCTTTATTCCTTAAATTTATTTCATATAAGACCTTGTACGTGAGCTAATTGGATTATTATTTAACTTACATGTTACATATATGTTGTTGCGGACTTTTTTGTAAAACTCATGAAGGCCATCATTTTTGAGATACATCATATTCGCCTGTTTAGTCAGCGTACGCCGATAAAGCGGCCAGTTAGCAAATTTATCTCCGACTTGTCTTACGAATATTATTATTTCGAACTGAAAAGTAACTTTTATCCCAATAAAACTTAGCCTATGAACTGACATCGGCTATGTTTTATTGTGATAAAAGTTAGTTAATACACTGTTGCATATTATAACTTTAATCCCAATAAAACATAGCCTATGAACTGACATAGGGCTATGTTTTATTGTGATAAAAGTTAGTTAATACACTGTTGCATATTATAACTTTAATCACAATAAAACATAGCCTATGAACTGACATAGGGCTATGTTTTATTGTGATAAAAGTTAGTTTTTACCGACTTCCCAAAAAAAAGAGGAGGTACTCAAGTCGAATGTATTTTTTTTTATTTGTGTTACCTCATAACTTCTCTCCACGTGAGCCGATTTCGAAATTTTTTTTTTTTGTATTTGTAAGCTGATGCTTTTCTTGTGGCACCATTAAAATTTGATCAAGATCTGATCTCTCGTTTTTGAGTTATAGTCAATATTGCGTGTTTAATACATTAAATCTGATCAAGGTTCCGAAGATAAAGCGGTGAAGTCGGTATTTTTAAGCTTTGCTTGCGTTTAATTATTAGTAAATTAGTTAGTCAGTCAATCTTTCACTAACAGACAACTACACTATCGAGGAACTTAATAGGGACATTGACAACTTAGTGAAACTGGCAAATAAGGAAATTGGCGAATTCAGAAACTGTCTAAAGATTAAACTGGTGAATTAGTGAAATTGACGAGTAAGGAAACTGACCAGTGGTACGCTCACACGCTGAGTGCAGCTATAGTGTAGCTATCTATTACTGTTTTTTTTTTTCAGAATTAGATCAGTAATTTTAGAGGTTACCATTTACGAACAAACAAACTACAATACAATAACTCTTTATTGACACCAACAGACAAATACAGCTTACAGAGAAACTTATAAAATATAGTAACAATGGGCGGTATTATCGCTAAGAGTGATCTCTTCCAGACAACCTTTGGATGGAAATATAAATGAAAAGTGAAAGTAGGAATGGTGACACGATAAAATGAATGAAATAGATTATAAAAAATAATAATAATACTAACATTTTAAACTACATTAACAATACATACCATTAAAAATAACAGAATATCTTATTAAATAAACTTACATAAAATAAATAAATAATTACATATAAGTACCTATAATACATATCATTTAACCTACACAATTCACATATAGTAATATTTAGATTTTGGACAGATAAAAAAAATATTTGAGTTTTAAATGAATCTTTAGTTTACATCTTTACAATATTAGTATAGATATAGAAAAAAATACTTTTTCGTAGAATACATCTGAGTAGAATACCCACAGGGTCGAATTATCCCGTTAGACACGGCTCGCGGCGCACACGTGCTCATTGCAATGCACATGTCATCGCCGATGCGTGATCTCCATTGTTCCTTCACGGTCGTGTAGGCTTGTCGGCCTGTGCCCGATTTTTACGATTCAATTAATCGGATCGCGTCGATCGATGGGTCGCGTGAAGGTTTTTAGTGATATATTAGCGTTTAAATATTATGTCCTACAATAGACCCGACTCAAATAACTACTCTGTACTATTAAACGCTTTCACATTCAGTGGCTGCCGGAAACATTCACAATACATACATAATCACATACCAATGTATGGTTATTACATTCTTATCTAGGTCGCTAAATATACTTTATTAAATATACTTTACTATAAATGTTCCACATCGGAAGAAACTAATTACCAAGATACGGGTGTTACTCACACCCAGTTTGGCAACTAGGGCCGCAACTTGTAAAATGTTCAATAATTAATTAAATAAACATTTTAATCAAAAAAAAATTTAAAAAAATGGTTTTTCTTTTTTAGCCCTCGACGCAAAAATAGGGGGTGGTAAGTTTAACGTGTGTATCTGTGTGTCCTCTCTGTGGCATCCGTTCCAAACGGCTGGACGGATTTTGATTTGGTTTATTTGTTTGAAAGGTGACTTGATCGTCAATTCTCATTGCAATGTATATGTCATCGCCGATGCGTGATCTCCATTCTTCATTAACGGTCGTGTAGGCTCGTCGGCTTGTGTCCGTATTTTACGATCCGATTTATCGGATCGCGTCGATCGACGGGTCGCGTCTTATATTTATGTATGGTGATACATTTTATATCTGTTTTTTTAACCGCCGACGCAAAATGTTATTTGTCTGTCTGTGGCATCGTAGCTCCCAACTGCTGAACCGATTTTGGTTTATTTTTGTTTGAAAAGTGACTTGATCGAAATATAATACGAATATAATAGTTAAATCTGAATGCATGTTTTAAAAAATATATAATATTAATTAATTAATTTTACATTTTATTTGTTTCAGGTAATGATGTCAAAAAATATTTCCAGACAGTTTTCACGAAAATTACAAAGATTTTTGGTAATATTCACATTACTTATTTTACATTAGTTCCGATATCAGCGTTAATATTAATTTAAAATATAACTAATTATTTGTTTTTTTTTATATTTAACGATAACACGATTGCAGTGTTTTAATATGAAAAAGAAATCCACATGTTGGTTAATAATAATAATGTCTTGTAGGTAACTTAGTTCTTTGCTGTACATAGTTTTAGTTTAGTTTTAGGAAATTGGCTCGTAGATTTGTCTGTTATATATTAATTAGTGTTATATCATGTTGTGTATAATAGGAAGCGTAATTAATAAAGATATTCTAGAATCCTAGTTTTTTTTTTTAATTCCCAGTTTGGAAATAAAAACGCGGGAAATGAGTTCCACTCCGCTGTATCCACAAACTTGGTACTATAAAATCAAGACTATCCACACAACAATCCTACTAATACTATAAATCCGAAAGTTTGTGTGTAAGTGTGCAAGTGTGTAAGTATGTTTGTCCCTCTTCACGCTTTAACGGCTGAACAGATTTGGATGAAATTTAGAATGTACATAGCTTATACCTAGGATAAACACATATGCTACTTTTTAACTTGATAATAGCGGGCGAAGCCGCGAGGTACGGCTAGTAGTAAATATGCGTGAGATATAAACATAGATTAAGTTTTTTATCTCTATAGCTATACAATTACACATATTATTATAACATTAGTAGGTATCCTATTTAAACAACTAAACCGGAACAGTACAATCTGGGTATCTTCAAGTCTAGAGTGAATAGGTACCTTCTAGGCAAGCATGTCCCATCTTCGGCCGCATCGCCACTTTCCATCAGGAGAGATAGTGGTGAAATGCTTGCCTATCCAGCACAAAAAAATATGCTTTTTAGTTAGGAATTTTAATAATAAATAAGAAATAAAATTGTGTGAGGAATTCACAATGGTAAAGCGCACGCTATTGTCTAAGCTGATTCGTGACGTCTATGATTTGTCAACCTTTCTTTATGGCAGTCATGATTGGATTGTAGATGTCACCGAAAAAATGTAAAAATAGACGTGTATAAAATCGCTTTTTCAAATATTTATTTTGATGTGATATTTATCGTTTTTATAATAAAATTTATTTTTATTAAGTTGCTGCGCCCGACAGGGTTCATATGAGACATTGTACTTACCTTTTGGAATGCAACCTCTTGTACCTACCGTATATATGAAGGCAATAAAACTATCTGAATCTGAATCTATTAACGTAAATAATAAATTAAATCATTTAAACGTAAGAAAAACTTTAAAATATTTTCGAAACCCAAATTAAATGATGATCAAACACTACTAGTCTGATCTTGATCAAATTTAAATGGGACAACAAGGGAAGCACCAGATTTCAAATTTTAATAATAAAAAAATCTTAGTAAACGGCTCACCTAAAAAAAGAGATACGAGGCAACATTTTTTTTTAATACAGTCGAATTGAGAACCTCCCCCTTTTTTGTGAAGTTGATATAAAACAGGGTAAGTCGTAAACACACACTATTACACACGATAGAAGTGAAACTTGTTTTACAGGAAAACATTTTAAAGATTCATCACAGTGTTTACGCCCACCACTTTTCGTCACAGAAAAAAGGTTGCGGATCAGAATTTCGAAGCAACCAACAAGACGACCTAGTTGGCGCGGTGGACAAGTGTCTGCCCTCTGCGCCGTGGGTCCTGGGTTCGATTCCCGGCAGGAGTACACTTTTCCTTCCCAAGGGACATTTGTGCTTCTGGTTCTGGGTGTGATTGGGAGTGTGAAAAAAAAGACGTGTGGCACTCGGGGACTGCCGCGGTAAAGCTATTGCATAGCATTTTTTATCAACTTATGCAATTATAATTATTTATTTATTTTATTTATGCAGTATTTTTTTTCCTGCCACCTAGAGGCGAGTTGCTGAACTAAAGAGACAAGCGTGATATTTTAAAAAAGTCATTAAAAGTTCTGCTATTCATCGATACACTGCAAAACTAAAAAGTATCACCGCTGTGCCGGTCGGAGAGGGGGTGTTAAGTTATTTTCGTTACGGTTAAGTTATTTCTGGATTCGGTCTCCACGCTCAAGGCCCGTGATAGAAGCTATGCAATAGCTTAAAAAAATACCATACGACTTCAAAATTCACTTCAAAAATATGCATATGTATTTCCTATTACCTACCGCAAAATATCCAAAGAACAAAACACATAAAGGCGAAAGCAAATCAGTCGGCACATTTACGACCCCCGACCAATGTGGCTATTCACAAATTACCGTACAGTTACCACAAAGTTACAATAACTTCCATTTTGTTACCAGTAACCGCGACGAATTGAAAATGTTCGGTAGAACTTTTATGGAGAAAGAAATGGAAAGGGTCGGTTTATGGTTCTGAGGTCGTTGTTTTTATTAATGTGATTATAGACCGAGCGAGCGCGAGGCTCGAGCGATGCTCCGTTTCAGCTTGGGCAATATTGCTTTGGTATGTCCGGATTTCCGGTTGTTTTTCTCCACATTTCTCTCGCATTTCTCAACCGAATCTCGTGAAATTTTGTAAGCAGGTTCGATATTAACAAAGACTTTTCTTTCTATTCAGCTTTTGTATGGCGGAGATATAAACATAAACGCTTTCACACTCCCCAAGTTGTCCCCGATACTAGTGTCGTGGATGCCGGAAACTTTCACATCACACACAATCACAACCAGGAACAAAATATTCCATGGAGAGAATACTTGTGTTCTCGCCAGGATTCGAACCTGATACCCTTGCTTAGAAGGCGAACGCTTATCAAACTAAGCCAACGGGCAGTTCATGTGGAGGTTGAAAACTTAAAACATATATATTTCAGCCATTTCGGTAACGCGAAGTCTTCATCTCATAGAGTATTTAGTTGTTAAGGGAACTGTTGTCAAATTAGCAACGTTTTAATCATATTGATATCTCGCTTACTTAAAATCACCATCAAAATGTCCCAAAAACACAATAAGTTGTTCTAGCAGCTAGCTATTTATGGCATCGAGTTCTTGATTATTTCCTATTGGACAGCATACGCTGAACTTCTTTAAGAACAGCATCAAAATGTCCCCAAAAACCAAATAAGATTTTTTTTAAAACAAGCTTACACCAGTTGTAAATTAATAAGGAATTAAAAGTAATATAATCAGACAACGTATCAAGACGAATTAAATGAGCCCAACCGATGTCGATGGTTTAATCTTATTTAGCTCCATGGTACCATATCATTGTATTGTCACACAGGTACATTACACTAAATTCGAACTCAATCGGACATCGGGAAGTGGGTCCAACTTAGCTTGCAAGATTTGATTACAGACCGACAGATAAAAAGGCAACGGAATATTTAAAACTAAATAAAAGCTTGTTAAAAAACAATTCTTATATTTATTCTACGCATAAAATACCTCCCTCTTTCTGTACACATCGGTTAACTTTAAAAAAGAAATTGATTGTCTGTAAAGTCGGTTTACGGACGATAGTTTTACGTGATAACGTCATAAGACGAACGCTTAGGCCGATCGTGCCTCTCTATCGCTTGTTCCGCGCTCTCGCTTGCACGCTCAAGCTCAGGCGGAACGTGACACTTTTTCGTGCGTGCAGCCGGTGTTCATCGATTTATAAGACGTTATCACGTCAATAATGTCGATACGAATAACGACGCGGCTCATCTCTCATCGTATCTCAATCATCATAATTATGGACACCGAGTCTATTAGAGTTTAGTGCGTATCTATGTAAGCAATAAACGCA
The DNA here is from genome assembly GCA_948107665.1 of Lomographa bimaculata. NCBI lineage: Eukaryota > Metazoa > Arthropoda > Insecta > Lepidoptera > Geometridae > Lomographa > Lomographa bimaculata. The sequence goes on along the minus strand of OX403604.1, from coordinate 4,301,956 downwards.
ATTATATGCCAGCATCCACTATCAGACAAATCCCATCAAAAACGAAATGCCTCGCGTGTGTTCCCTGACGCATCACTCCGCTGATAAACATCTTCTAAGCTCTAATTAAGACAGAGATACGATAAAATTAAGACATTAAAGTGCTGATGAAGACAGAATGGGGTCAGTGACCGTGGATCCCATAACATTCCTAAGGTATCTTGATAACAGGTGATAAGGCACCGTGGAGATCTACAGTTGCATCTTAATTTGGTTGATCTACATATGTTACTATCAGTTTCATCTTTGTGAGCTTTTGGTTTTTGTGAAGGGTTCTGTAGCTGGAATTTTTTGTTCGAAGAATAAGTTATAGCTGTGTTTAAAAAAAAATACATGTTGGAAAATTAAATTTTGGTAGACCACCTAAGTTATAGACCTTTATCACGTGTCTATCTCAAAAATGGCTTCACATTTAAAGCTGAAACTTAAGTGTAAAAATATCCGTTATATCCTTTTATTTAACAATAAATACATAAATAAACAATTGTTGTTATAAAAAAAAGTTACAAACAATTTACCTCAAAAGCTTTTCTCTATTAGGAAAAATGTAGGCGCGAGATCTCATTTCAGGGCGAACTAGTATATTAGTTGAAACGTATGCTGTTTTCAACCGACTTCAAGAAAGGAGGTTCTCAATTCGACTGGATTTTTTTTTGTATGTTACGCGATATATCCGCCAATTATGAATCGATTTCGATGTTTTTTTTTATAGGTAGAGTATAACTTAGAGGTGGTCCCATATAAATTTTATCAAAATCGGTCAAGCCAAAACTGAAACATAAGCGATGAAGTCGGTTTTTTTTTGCTTTGCTTGAGTTTCAATTATTATTAAATGTAATTTTTGTTTGCTCTTAACATCTAATTTTTTTCATGTTTTTATTCGATTGTTTACCTTAATATATTTTAATTATGGTGGCTTGTTTAATTACAAATAAATGTAATCGTTCGCGTCGAACTGTAAAAACAGTGACTTTGGTAGCCTACCAAATTGTTATGTTCCAATTTATTCTATGGTTCCAATATAGATTTTTATAAAAAAGGCTTTCCTACCCTGCTTGTCAAACTCTTTTCAAAGGTACCACACACGGGCAGAAAAAAAAAATAGCCACTGACATGTAGGTATGGGTGCCCCTAAATATTTCCGTTCATATTATGTTAATTACAATTTCTGGCTTTGGGCCATACCTTAACACTTTACATGCCTCTGACAGACGGACGGGCGGACAATGCGCTGAACCATCCAAGCCAGCTTAAAGATCTCCCTTACCTCTATCAAAAAACACATGTGCATACCAAGTACATACAATGAATTTATGCTCATCAAAACGTTCCTAAATTCACTTCTTATATTCAACAATGTCGCATTCATACATTGAACTCCCGAAATCTTGTACAATGAAGACGGATGACCACATTATGCTTATTAAGTCGTTGATATCAATAAATTAAATTACAAATCAATTTCTCCATTGAATTGCTGCAAATCCATCGCCGTCTCATAAAAATACAAAACGTCATTTCTCAGGCGCGCACTTTAAATGGGCATGATTGATTTCTGATAGGACCGAATTGGCGCTGTAATGACAGTATGGGTTTTTTGTTCATTTTAGCTATATTATTTAGTCTAATTAAAATATATTTATTATATATTCTATCTAAAAATAAATAAACTAAGACATATCAAATAACATGTATATATCCTACTAATATTATAAATCCGAAAGTTTGTGTGTAAGTGTGTAAGTATGTTTGTTCCCTCTTCACGCTTTAACGGCTGAACGGATTTGGATGAAATTTAGAATGTACATGGATTATACGTAGGATTAACACATAGGCTACTTTTTAACTTGATAATAGCGGGCGAAGCCACGGGGCACCGCTAGTATGTCATATTTTGGACAGAGATTGAGCATTGCCATTCAACGTGGCAATGCTGCCAGCATTTTGGGTACTTTGCCTACTGGTAGCGGTCTATTAGATTAAGTTTTGTACATATTTATATCTAGTTATAGTTTTTTTTTGGTTAATTTTAATTTAGTTTTTAGTTTAATGTAATTACAGAGTTAATTGAATATATTTTAATAACATGTTAATGTTATATATACAAAAAAAAAAAAATACATAAAAACAAAATAAATTCCTTAAAACAATAATAATGTAAAAAACAATAATATCTATTAATTGCGTTTAAAGTAATATGCTGCGATTTTGTAACTAACAGTTTCAAATGACTATCGATAGCACGGTGTAGCGCGACGAGCGCCGTCGTCAGGTGGAAATCAAGTCATGCAATAACTGCCCTTACTGCTTCTCACATTCACACATTGACTCACGCGTTTCCGCAAAGTGACACCTGATTGATACCTACATACATACATAAATATAATACGTCCGTTTCCTCGTCATCTCATGTGTAATGCATACTGCAACACAACGCAGGGAAATACTATCTGTGATACTATCCTACTATGTTTTGAAGTCACCCAGATGTTAGGGAAAACCGGATACGCTGAGGAAAAGTTATGGGAATAATATTAATGGATGTCTTGAAACCTACTTTTGTATATGTTTGTGGTATATCTAGTTGAATTTTTGAAACGAAAGTTCCTTATCGCGCGTTCCGAAGGGGGCTAGATGGAAAAAAATAAGACCAAAAGTTGTAACGGACGTTTTTGCTATAGTTGTAAGACATACCACGTTCTCGTCCGATCACCGAAGTTAAGCAACGTCGGGCGCGGTCAGTACTTGGATGGGTGACCGCCTGAGAACACCGCGTGATGTTGGTTTTTGCATGTTTCTTTTAATTTTGGAACGAAAGTTCCTTATCGCGCGTTGCGAAAGGGGGCTAGACAGAAATTGAATTTCGTTCCATCCGGGTGTCCCTTGACACCTCTCAAGTTTTTTTATTTTTTATGTGTTACCTCATAACTTCTTTCCACGTGAACCGATTTTGATTTTTATTGTTTGAAAACTTTCCCATTGGTCCCATTTAAATTTGATTGAGATCTGATTTGTAGTTTTTGAGGTATCGTTAATAATGCGTGTTGTAATTAATTTAATCCTATCAAAGTTCTGAAGATAAAGCGGTGAGGTCGGTTTTTTTTAATTATTGAATACTAATATATTCTAAATTTGAACTAGGTGTCGCTGATTGTCGACCCAGCGCAGTAGACAGGTGTCCGCCCTCTGCGCAGTGGGTCCTGGGTTCGATTCCCGGCAGGAGCATAAATTCTTTCCCAAGGGATATTTGTGTTTCTGGTTCTGGGTGTAATGTGTGTGTGATGTGAATGTTTCCGGCACCCGCGATACAAGTCTTTGAACTTAGTTTGGGGCTGTGAGTGTGAATGCGTTTGTTTTTTTTGTTTGTTTTTTGGTCCCATTTAAATTTGATCAAGATCTGATTGGTAGTTTTTCTATCTTTAATAATGCGTGTTGTAATTAATTTAATCCGATCAAAGTTCTGAAGATAAAACGGTGAGGTCGGTTTTTTAAGCTCTGCTTGCATTTAATTATTTAATACTAATATATTCTAAATTTGAACTAGGTGTCGCTAATTTGTAAGCTTTGACATTTATTTATTTATGCACACGTGAACAATTATTTAAGTTGTGGTATATCAAGCAACTAAGGGAACGAGCTGTTCTAAAATTATTCACGACGCTAAAATAAAAAAAAACTTTTTTGTTTATATCGTTTTGACCTTGATGTGGGGCTGTGAGTGTGAAAGCGCTTATGTCGTTATCATAGCAAAAGTGAAACTAAAATTGTCACGTATTATTTATGTTCACATACTTTCCATACATCCGTCTTATAAAATATTAACCCGCATAAAAGTTACATTTCGACTAAATAAACAGACCAACTCAACAAACCGACATCCTCCCCTAATGCAAACAAAACATTATTATCTCAAAATAAAAAGCATTAAAATAATCTACTCAGAACAACCTGAACAAACAAGGCATCCATTACCAAATAAGAAAAAAGCTACCACAAAATGTTGACAACCACTTGCAAATTGGTTTGGGTTGTGTTCTTTTCGTTTGACATTTAGGGTACCGTATGTATTAGATCAGATTGCTCGTCTGGAGGCCTTGGTGACCAATGTCACCCCTCCATGGGCGCAGTGGCCCGGTTTACATCTGGGCCTACCGGTAGGGGTATCGGGTTCGATTCCTACAAAGTAACACAAGTTTTCTCCCTGTGTATGCTTCTGGTTCTGGTTGTGATTGTGGGTGTGATGTGAATGTTTCCGGCACCCACGACACCAGTCATCGAACTTAGTTTGGGGCTGTGAATGAAAACTTTAATGTTTTATTTAATTTATAAAAAGGTTAAAGATGGTTTAGACGATCTTTGATGTTCGGCAAAGTGCCCAAAATGCTTGTTGCATTACCACGCTGTATGGCAAGCCTTATCCTCTGCCCCAAATACAACCCAGCATTTTGGTTATGTTCCGAATCAATCAGTCTAGACAAATCTTTGAAAATTTCTAATGCACCCAGTCCAAAGGGCCGTCTTAACCGTTTTACTGAATTAGTATTTTTAAAGCTTACTTACTTCAAAAGTAAAGTCAGATCCCTTCATGCACTAACTCATCACTCCTGGCATTATTTATCCCGCTAATGTCACTAATTGTAGAGTATTTCTGGCAATTCAGACCAGCTTGACGAATTTCAGCTCTCTCTTTGCCACTCTTAGATATTTGATTATAACCAAGTCGTAGGTATTATTTAATTAGCTCTGTTTGAAAAGCGGTTTTAGGGATGCTACTACATAAAATAACAAGTGGCGAAATCAAAATACCCCTGACGACCTATCTGGAAAACGGTACCGATTTTCACTAAGCACAGCTAAAGATACTCTTGATTAAGTCACCTGTGAAACTTAATCAAAATCGGTTCAGCCGTTTGTGAGGTACGATGCCACATGCAGACGAACAGATACTCAACTATTGAGCTATAAGATTTAAATTAAAACGGAATTAGCGTGACATAAGCGTTGTCGACGTCTAAATCGAAAACTGTTTCGGTTTCATTCGGAAGCCTTCTTCAGGATAAGTGCGGGGCGCTCGCTGTCGCACCTCACCTCGCCCTACAAGCAGCAGCACGAAGAGCGCGGGAGGACTATCTATCGATTTAGACATTGACAACGCATAAGGGACTTGATCTACAAAGCGGCCGCTGCTGCTGCGTCCTAGTCGCGCGTTTTGGAATACTACATGTCCCCATTCTTCTAGAGACACTAGAGCCAAAAATGTCAACAGATCGGGGGGAAGCGTCACAGGCGTATTATGTATATATTTTGTTCGTTAGGTGCCATACATTTTATCTTCACAGAGCCCTGGCCGCGCGTCTGTGACGCTTTTCTACCGACTTCACAAAAAAGGAGGAGGTACTCAAGTCGACGGCATTTTTTTTTATGAGTTACTTCATAAGTTTTTCCCACGTGAACCGATTTTGAAATCTTTTTTGATTGTGAGATGTTGCTTTTCGTAATTCTTGAAATATCTTCCATAATGTGTGGTTAGTACATCTAATCTGATGAAAGTTCCGAAGATAAAGCGGTGACGTCGGTTTTTTTAAGCTTTGCTTGCGTTTAATTATCCTAGGAATAATTCCCGATTTAATTTTAGCACCATAAACTTACAACACCTATCTTTTAGATGGGGTTAAAAAATTAACTGTTTTTTTTTCGATTTTCCCGAGTAGTACCCACTTCGCCAAGTAGACGTCACGTCCCTACGGCCAATAGCGTGGGATTAGGACTCCCTAATGAAATTTTTCGAACGCAAACGAGTTTTGCTTTCACGAGACTTTGCTCGAAATATTCATATATTCTGAAAGCTTGCGTGGAAGTACTGGTTGCGAACTTAATTGGTAAATTCGGGTTGGTATATATGGATTTTGGGCAATGGGTGACGGTTTCGTTTGTAACCCGGGCAACTATATGATTAGGTCATTATATATACCGTCATTGGTAAGTAGTGCACAATCCTGCAGGGTGGCTTAGAATCTACAACTGAGCAGAAAAAAAAAAATATCTACTCAATTTTATTAATTTCCTTACTTACAGCTAAGTTAATTGTGGCGCAGACATTTTAGTAGTAACTGTCAAGTGAACTATGGCAACTCTTAGACAGCTGCCAAAATAATAACTTATGACTGCTACGAGTGCTAAGTGCTACGGAATAATTGAACTAACATGTCATTGTGACGAGAGGTCACGACACGTCACAGCTGTTCATGAATTACGAAAATGTTAGATACTTACCTACCTAGGTTGGTGTGTGGTGTGAGCGTTAGATAATATACCTAAGTAGATAAATGAAAAAAAAATTGAGGAAAATTTTTTTTTTATTTAGCTCGGTTTTCGATTCTAAACCTCTAATACCCTGCAGGATTGTGCACTACTTACCAATGACGGTATGTATTAATAGAAAATATTGAAGGCTTGGCCATGTCCTATTTCTAAACCCGCTAAGCTACACAAACTTTGACCCAAGCGACGGAATTATAAAGCAGCGGTATCGGTTTCAAATCTTGGTAGAACCAAATTTTCTCTTCAAGGGAAATTTGTGTTTCTGGTTCTGGTTCTGGGTTTGACTGTGTGTGTTGTTCGCCATCAAACATAGTGTAGGGCTGTGAGTGCGAAAACGTTTATGATTATGTGTATTAACGCCGTATGGGGAAGATATAAAGGCTATATTATAGACATTTTAAAGGTGCCGACCCGACCGTGCGGTGGACTTCCACTCGGTCAAGATAACAACCAACTCTTACTATATGATCGATGCAGCATAGGTACGAATTCGAACTACCAATAGTACTAAACATCAAATCGATAACGCAATATGATGTTACGATCCGTTACAAGGGTTTTTGCAGCCATCAAAGGAACAATCGGTATAGATGTTACAACAGTTAAGTGTGCTCTTCTCGGAGAAACCTAAACAACTTCATTTCAACACCGAATAGCATCAGAAATCGCAACCATACATTAAATCGTTACAAAACACCATCCATAAGTGTAATGCAATGCTTTGTAGGTGAAGAGAGAAGGGAGAATTTGTTTACATTAGATTTGCGAAGAAATCTACTAACTTTTGGTTTTTTATTCTATGTTGTATTCTCTTATTAATATCAAGGAATAATTAATAGAAATATATTTAAGAAGTGATTTACTGATATGTATCTACCTTGTGCCAGGTAGCATCGTAATTCGTAATACATATTTTTCTAGGTCTAATATGTGTTTTTGACACTTTGACACATATCATTAACAATTAACATAAAGACTTTATTTATTTTATTTATCTCGTTTAAATAAAAAAAAATATATTTACGAATAGTAAATAAAATAAAATATATTTACGAATAGTAAATAAAATAAAATTAAATAAAAATCATTTATTTCGGAAATCAATCCATAGAGTTGTTAGTAACAAAATAACTTTATAACTATGTTAGTAAAATTATTATTATTATTGTCACATACGACAATTAGAGCGTTTCTTGATCAAATAACGTTATAGTTCAAGTAATCAAATTGTCCCGCAGCTCTCGGTCTAACAGATCGTGACCCTTGAATGCGACGCCCACGGGTTATTGTCTAGAAACTAATGCGTGTATTGCTAAACAAGGCAATGTTGAGTTCATTCATAAATTATAGGATCTAGTTATGGGGAATTTATTACATGAAATAGTTAAATGTGCGAAAACCGAAATGTAAGCGTTCCTCCTATTTTTACCCTACTATGGCGAAACGAAAAAAATTGTTATCATTTCAACACTGTATGTCTAAACTAATATCTAATCTAAACTAATTAACCTAAAATAACGTTTAAGGTATATCGTTAAATTCACCCTAATCTAGGGGTATCTTAGACTAGGGCATAAGATAAGCCCTAGTCTAAGATACCCCTAGAATATATGAAATACACTTGAAATATATTATTACTTGACAATGGCTAAATGCACAAGATTGCGAAGCCAAAATAAAAAAAAGAATGCCATTATATGTAGCAAAAATTGTTTTTTAATAAAACTTGGCATACTTTTTATTTTAAATTTGGCTTGACAATCGGTATTCTACCATTTACATTTGGAGAGTGTGTGCAAGAATTACACGAGTTAATTCCACTATCCCCATTTTACCATCTAACAACAAGACAACTGTCAAACGTCATTGATATATGTTTGACATACCTCCAGTACTCTCGAAGCATTTCGCTTCTACGTTTATCATCCGTACTGCGAAGGAGTGGAACTCATTGCTCTCGTCTTTGTTCCCCGAACGGTATGATCTGAGAGTCTTCAAGTCAAGAGTTAGGTACGTTCTAGGCAAGCATGCTACATTTTCGGCCGCATCATCACTTTCCATCAGGTAACAATCGGGCTTAAAAAAAAGTATAGTACGAAACCGAAACTTATATAAAAAAACATTGCCGGAAAATAACAATTTGTTAAAACGTACTGACCTGTTTCTAGACCTATTTTGTTACACCTAGACAGTTAAAATGTACTCAGTTTGGGTTTGCCCAAACTGTTTCTAGACCTATTTTGTTACACCTAGACCGTTAAAATGTACTCAGATTACCATATTGTACTCAACAGAGAACACCGACTCAGGCAGTGTTCCATTCCTTTGCGGTTCGCATGATGAATGTGGAAGCAAAACGCTTCGTCCGCATTTGTAGCTATGCGACACCGCTATATCTACCATATAGCGGTGTCGCATAGCAGTTAGTTTAGTTCTACAGTCTATTCTGAATAAATAAAGGTTGTATTCATAAAAGCAATCATCGGTACAAAGGCTTAGGTACTCGTAGATATGGAATAGAATACTAATACTGGAATCAAGGTGCAGTGGAGTCAATAGCATTCCTGATTTTGCATATAAATTGTGTTGTTGAGATACTTTGGGAATAGGTATTGTTACAATCCTCCTCGAATGTAATACAGACTATATTATGAAAATCAAAACAATCATGAGTACCTATTACACATAATTTATGTTGTGCTAGCCGTGTCCAGCGGCTTCGCCCGCTATTATCAAGTTAAAAAGTAAATCTTTGTACATTCAAAATTTCATCCAAATCCGTTCAGCCGTTAAAGCGTGAAGAGGGATCAAACATTTACACACAAACTTTTGGATTTATAATATAAGTTGGATTATTATTTACCATGGAAGGGCGTAGCAACGAGTACAAACAAAGTTTAAAAACATAATATGTATTAAAATAAATAATTGTTTTTTTGGTATCATCCACACTTTTCTTTATCTACCAGCGAATTGCCTAATTAATCTGAATTCTAATCGTAACTAGATATATATTAATTATTGAATTAGGCAGAAATTTACATTATATGTGTTATATATTGTAATAATGTATTCATCGTGAGACCGTAACAACCAAACGTAGCTATAACTCTTGATGAAGTCACATTTAAAACAAGAAAAACTATGTCTAAATTGGTTCAGCCGTTTAGAAGCTACGATGCCACAGACATACATATATACACACTTTAACTTATTACACCCCTATTTTTGCATCGAGGGTTAAAAAATAAATTTAAATTTAACAAAATATAGAAAAGACTCAGGTTTTCTCACTGTATATTAACAAACAAACAAACGTTTTCACACTCACAGCCCCACACTAAGTTCAAAGACTTGTATCGTGGGTGCCGGAAACATTCACATCACACACACACATTACACCCAGAACCAGAAGCACAAATATACCTTGTGAAGGAATTTTATTGCGATATTTGATTCAGCCGTTCCCGATACCTGTATCGGGGATGTAGGATCCAATACAACAAACAAACAATTAAAAATTAAATTAAAACATTTTTGAGCCCAACTAGCTTCAATAATTATATATTGATACATCGACGTGTCATCACATGAAGACGATCGATCATACGGTGTCAAACAACTCACAAAACAGGTGTCGAGTCAACAACTCACAAATCATTTTCATTTACGTAAGTGGCTGCATTCTACTAATAAAGTTATTTATATTCTATTTTAAACATAAAACAACATGTAACAAGTATGAAAATATATGCATAGGTAACCAGAGTAGTCAGTTTTCTAAATATTTATAACTCAAAGGTGACTGTCTGACTGACTGACATAGTGATCTATCAACGCACAGCCCAAACCACTGGACGGATCAGGCTGAAATTTGGCATGCAGGTAGATGTTATGACGTAGGCATCCGCTAAGAAAGGATTTTGATTAATTCTACCCCAAGGGGATAAAATAGGGTATGAAAGTTTGTATGAAACTTTGTCTATTTTAAATTAATACTTCTTAACGCGAGCGAAGCCGCGGGCAAAAGCTAGTTAGTTCATAAACTTTCATCTTGAAAAATTCGCTTTATGTTTATTTCGAAGCAAAACAGTTTTCTATTTCTGTACACGCTTTAGTAGCCTCGTCTTCCCTCTACCCATATAAACCTAGATGGGTTTTTAAAGACATTCCATTCACGAGGTGAGGGAGGTCACCCTTCAACCCTGACTTGCAGTAGCTATTCAATGCAAATCTAAGATTGATGTTTGGACCAGAACGGCAATATCCGCTCTACATTATTACACGGAATGAGCTTCCTCTTGGCTGGGATACAGATCGTTGTTGTACCGTCGTTGTAGGTATTGATTGTGGTACTAATCGGCTATTAATCGCGTGATTCAACCTACGAGCCAATTGCTTATAAAACTAAACTAAAATAATATACATTTATACAGCAAGGACTCGATTTACTTACAAGGAACCGAGCTTATAGGTAACTCAAATGCTTAAGCCCGATATGTAACGTTCCTATCATGCTGGCAGTATTGCCTCTCTGAATTGCTATGCTAATTAGTTGAACCAAATAAATAACAGCATTTTGATCACGCGTCGCCTCAACCAAGCGATTTGATACATTTTTGAAAATAGAATGAGCTCCTGGTCCTCACGGGCCCAGTGTCTCTACACCAAACGGCTCAAATATGTAAACACTACCGAGGTTTCCATATTTTTGTGTCGAATAATGCTCCGACCAGTTTGATCAGGTATATGACGCTCTTCATCTGGGTGTAGGACGTCAACAAAGCAGGTGATCCCGACCGACGCCTGGCCGCGATTTTTTGAGATAGACCACGCGACATAGGTCGAAATAGGTCTAAAAACTGACTTTGCTGTCCTGCCAACGGTTTTTTACTCTTCTTGCAAAGCTCTTTACAAAATTAAAAGCTACTTTTTGCTTCGTAGTCAAGTAAAAAGTAAGTCTTAATTATTATTCGTAAGCAATTTAGGGTCCGACCTCTTTAATAACAACTTTGGAAACTCGAACCAAATTTTCTTATTGTAAGAAGTTTGTAGACGTTAACTTATCCATAGCTTCTGATAAATTGGTTTTATTTACGCTGTTATTGGTAAAATTTATTCCTCGATTATTTAAGTTTTTCATTTATATATACTGAGGTACATTTCTATATATAATATGTAGAATAACATCACTAATTTCAACAATTAAGTTAAGAAACAATTTTTGTGATCTCCCCCATATTAAGTTCGATGACTTGCGTCGTAGGTGCCGGAAACACATCACACACATAATCACAACTAGAAACACACATTTTTCTTGGAGAGAAAACTTGTGTTCCCGCCGGGAATACAACCCAATACCCCTGCTGAAAAGGCGAAAGCGTATCCTACAAAGCCAACTGGCAGTTCAAATAATATATCAAATAATTAACGCAGTGCCCAACGCAGAACCATCGTGAACAAAATCACACAAACTTTAATTCTTATCTCCTATATTATATTGAGCGAGAAGCGAGGTCACTAAGTTGACTAGTTGATAGTTCTGCTCGTCCGACCGTCCGTCTGTCAGAGGACTCAGCGTGTACTGTAAACTATACAAACAAATAACTTCAAATTCTCAGAAAGTATGTAAAGTTGTGGCTCAAAGCCAAAAATTGCAATTAAAATAGTACATACGAGTTTAAAAAACGAATAACCGACTTCAAATATGTCCGAAACATAATGAATAAATGAACGAATGATATTAATTTATTCTTTAAAAAATGAATTATGAAAATTATGAATGCTATTTATTTATTCCTTAAAAATGAGGACAGAGATTTGCGCAAAGCGTTCTATAACACTACATAGGTACGTCAAAATTTTACATCAAATTCAAAGTTCACATGCTCGCTGTGACTCACCAAAGTTGCATAATCGAACTAGACCTAATACCAACGGAAGCAAGTGTAATAAAGCTACCGTATGCCGTGCACTGCAGCACTGCCCTTTACATCAAAGGGTTACAATACAAAGCCGACCGCGTCAGATCCAAGCGAAACCAACTTACCAGTACCACTTCGGAACTCTAAACAAATTATCCCATCCTTTTGCCAACGAGTTAAGGTTGAAATTGGGACTAACTACGCTTGTTAGTCGTGATGAAGTCCATATTTATTCGGTGGTATCAGAGCGAAACCAACTGTACAATACAGGGCTACAAGCTAGGCTTACTGAACTAGCTCTTATATGAAGGGGATACAGTTCAGATCGGAACAGTTTTTTGTAGAGTTTGGGAGATCATTTTTGGTTTTTGATAGTTTGACCTGAGCTTGTTGTGAAATAGAGAATAGGAAGTACAGTTCGCGAAATGATTCAGCTTTGTGTTGGCTAATTCGATTTGTACCGTCTGTTTGTTCCAGTGCAATTTGTGCGAGCTTGTTCCCATATAAACTCGGACATAGAGTTTGAGTCAAATAACAAATAAAACAAATATTCTTAAGATACTTTTTAAGGTTCCGTACCTCAAAAGGAAAAAACGGAACCCTTATAGGATCACTTTGTTGTCCGTCTGTCTGTCTGTCAAGACCCTTTTTCTCAGGAACGCGTGGAGGTATCAAGCTGAAATTCATATCAAATACTCAGGTCTACTGTCCCTTAGAGCTGTGAAAAAATCAAACTTCTAAACCAACGCAATCAAAAGATACATCCGATTATGCTGCAAATTTTCGACTCGCAAGGGAATCAAAACCTACAGGGTACTTTCCGTTAACTCAGAATCTTGAAATATGGTACAACGTTTAATAGCAAAGACAAAGGAAAAATTGCGAAAAGCACAAATTTTTTGTTACATCATATAATAAAAATATTTTAAATAATTTTAAACTAACTACCCCTTTCCTCATTAATGCGTAGAGGTATTAAATTAAAATTAGAGAGAGGTATTAAATAAATTTTGTACGGAACCCTCAGTGCGCGAGTCCGACTCGCACTTGGCCTGTTTTTTTACCGCTCGGCTTGAGTTATATGCTAAGTATAGTTTGACCAGCAGCTTGGGCGATATTGAGCTGGGTGCTCCCGAGCTCAGCACACAGAAACAAAGTGCACGTGCATCTACACACACACAATCAAGACCAACCCGCCTTCGTGAGATAAACGGATTTATAAACCAATGTTGGTTGGGTTTATAAATCCGTTGTGATATAGAACAACTGTGCGACCCGATCAGGAGGCGCATACTACCAATCTTGCTTACTTACTGTTACTTCGTTTGTGTTTGTGAGTGTGAGTATTTCGTTTGTTTCCTCTTCACTCGGCATCAGCTAAACAGATTTGGATGAAATTTACATAGCTTATACCCAAGATTAACATATAGGCTAATTTTTAACTCGATTATCGCGGGCGAAGCTGCGGAAATCTGAAGACAAGTTTAGAGATGTGTAATCTACCAACCCGCACTTAGCCAGCATAGTTTTTTTTATTTATGATCGGCAAATATTTGACCACCATCTCAGCTGATGGATAGTGTTCAAGCGGCCGAAGATGTAGCACATGTGGTGGCTTAAAGCCATTTTTTTTATGTAAGTATTAATACCACTATCTCACCAGCTGGTAAATAGCGATGTGGTCGAAAATAGAGCTTGCCTAGAAGAGATTTAAAGGCGTGTAATTTAAATTTTATCATTAATTAGTTATAATTAAACTGGTTCTAATTAGTTCTAATATTGGAAAGGGACCGATAACTTTTAATTACATTTCGAGGGGCCATTTGGGACCGCTGGCCTTCACTTCTGTCATTCTCATTTCTATTCTCATCCCTCCATTAGACCCTAACCCTTAATTTTTAAAATTTTAACTTTATATTAGTCATGCTAGGCAGATCTCAACCTTCTATTTCTTATAATATTTACATATTTTTCCTGTCGTAAATTTACTTCATCTGCCTACTTTGTATTTTATCAAACTTTTCAAGTGTGCAAAAAACGCTTTCACACTCACAGCCCCATACTAAATTCGAAGACTTGTGTTGTGGCTGCCAGAAACATTTAGATTACACACACAATCACAACTAGAACCAGAAACACAAATTTTCCTTGGGGAAAAATTTTTTTTCCCGCCTGGAACCGAACTCGATACCCCTGCTTAGGAGGCGAATGTCCATCCAACCAAGCCAATGGGCAGTTCAAACTCAATTATAAACGCGGTCATTTTGACTTTCTGTGACGTCAGTGCCTACGATGTTATATTGGTGGGGGATAATATACTAAGAGAAGATTTATTAGAAAATACATAACAAAACTTAACTTTATCATTTATTGATAATACAAAGTTATGAATGTTAACCAAGTCCACGATAACAAGTTTCCAACTAACCGCGCAATATCTATCCAATTTCCCTTTCATTGGATTATGTGGACGACGCGCGACGTTTCCAACTTTGTACTAGACGTCATAACTTGCTAATGACGTCAGAGACACGTTAAAACTTCGCAGTTAAATTAGAGGGTGTTTTCACTAGCCGACAGACGATAAGGTAACGATAATATCGTTGCTGGAACTACACCGATATGAAATTGAATCTTGAACCTTTTTAATTCAACGACATCGGCAGCGATATCGGTTGCAACTGGCGACATAAAAACTTTTTTGAAGCAAAACTTCTTATGGGAGGGCTTTGAAATTCTGATCCGCAACCTTTTTGTGTGTTGTAAAGTGGTGGGGTTAAACACTGTGATAAATAATTAAAATATTTCCCTGTAATACAACAGTTTCACTGTTAAGTATCGTATTTTTATTTAAGTAGCAAATGTTTGATTTTCAATAATATATTTATATTTTAAAGTTGCGTTTGTAAGTGTAATTAATATAATTAATGTTGTAATTAATAAGTGAATTCAATCTATCTTACCCTAATTATGTAACTTTTTTATTTTATTTTATTATTTTTATTTTTTATATTTAACAGTGGACGGAAGAGACTGTATCCCACGACACAGGACTTTTCCTAGTGTGGGATCCTGGGCTCCCCTACACAAAAATAACATTGTTGTTATTGAAAGTGTTACTACCAATAAGTTTCAAGAAATCAATTATTAATATTATAATAGCATAAACGCTTAAACACTCAAAACATCACACTAAGTTCAAAGATTTGAGCTGTAAGTGCCGGAAACATTCATATCACACATAATTACAGACTAGTTCTTTCTCTGCTTTTTTATTTTCTTGTATATAAAAGACGCGCATAGAGGTTGGGTATTGAAAGTGCTAGTTGGGAGGATAGAGGGTAGTGCTATTGTGTACTAAATTACTACACACTGTAAATTTTTCGGAATGATTCTGTGGAGAGCCGATGTTGTATCGACATCGGACGTTGACAATATATCGGTGTCGTGTCAGGCAATGAGCTTTATAGTCGCTTTAGACGTTACAGTGCCCGATATATGTGAGTCCAAATCGGCGTCGATATTGTCGGCCAGTGAGAAGACGCTTTTAGCACCAAAGCTTTTTATGAAGACAGTCGTTAGCGAAATTTACATAGCGTTAATTTTGAGGCGTTTATTATGTTCAAACTTTTCCATTATTTGAATATATTTCAATATTTTTGGTTTCAGATATTTTTTTACATAATTCTCAGATTTGGTTACCCAAATCTCAGCAAAATGTCAGCCTGTCTGTCAACGTCACATTTCAAACAATAAAAAAAATCGGTTTCGTTATTTAAAAATCCGCGACACTATTCTATGTGAGTACGGATTTTATATGAAAAATTAGAAAACTTGCTAAAAAAAAACCTTTAATTCAAACATTATCTTGACGATTACGAACACAACAAACCATGTCTCTCATTATTGTATCTTATTTCAATGACATTCTTATGTGGGTCAGATGATATTTCATGACAATAATTATTCACAAAACTGACGCCAGAACTTGAAGCTCTGCCGTTCTACTCGAGCGAGCTGGAATGAAAGGATTATAAGGCTTTGTCGCTTACAAATTTGGCGCGAAAACAATTAGCATAGAAAATGGAAATTAATGGGCGACCTCGATCCAGTTAACCTTTGGCTGGGACGTGACGAGGCTGCTATGTTTTATGAATAATATGGAATAATACGCGTGTGATTTATTTACTTTAAATATACACTTGAATCGTAAAGGCAGAATGTTCTAGACCTTGTACGTAATATCTATGAGGACCATGCAAAGGAGATGTTTCAAAATTGAAGGAGCCTTGGCCAGCACCATGTACCATATACATACATATAGCTATACAATAGATATAGTATCCGTTTTTGAATGTTTATTTTCTTTATTTTTATTTCGTTTTAATGTACATTTAAAATATCTTGGTACATCGATAGCAACACAACACAGTTACAAATGGCGGACAATATTGAACTGTCATTTTGACGTGTCATTCATTTTCAATGATCATTTATTGTAAACAACATTCCAATTCCAAAATATTTGGTTTTCGTTATAATTATAATATAGGACTATAAAATATGTTACTCGATTGAAACTCAGAACAGAGTGACATTCAGTATCTTCTTGTCATGACCGCCCCAAAAAACATATTTAAAAACTCACTAAATTATAATTTGAAGGTACAGCTGGAATCTACTGCAGATTAATTTATTTGTATTTATAAGAAAAATGCTATATTTTCCCCCTATTTTTCTATGTATGGTAAGTACATAGTGCTGGCCCAAAATGAAATATCCCCATATCATTTTAATGTTGCTTTTCATCTTTTTCATCAGTGTTTTGTCATTTTAATCACCAAAGGATATCGTCGTACATAAAACCTACTTCTCATACCTGGATATCACGATGAGGTAAGGTTGACGACAACCTGCCCACGGTCTAAAACTTTTCATTACAAATTGACAGATATCGAATAACAATTACAATGTAAGCATCGAGAAAATCGAGATCTCTCAATCGAATAAATTGATAATTTAAACAACAATCAACATTAATGAATAAATAATCACTTATTCATTCATGCTCTGGTTTTATACGTATTTTGAACTCCAATTTAATTTATTACAAAAACAATTCGTGGGAACGGATTAAGGTGGAGATATAAGATACTGTGTTTGAACTAACAAGACGTGAGTTGAAAAACAATTCGAATTAAATCAAAATAATGTGTTTGCTAGAATGTAGTTATACATACATTGTATAATGGGTATTAATTAAAGTGTCCTTTATACATTTTACCATACAAGTTGGTGTGCAAATGTTAAACATAATTTAAACAGTACCCGGATGACCGAGCTTTGCTCGGCTTGACACGGATAAAACGACGTTTTCTAAAATTGAAACCTAGCTAGATCGATTTATCACCCGAAACCCCCTGCATACAAAATGTCATGATAATCGTTGGAGCCGGTTCCGAGATCCTGATTACACACATATGTATACAAGAATTGCTCGTTTAAAAGTATTCGATTTAGTTGTAAAATAAAAATAAACTCTTAATCACAATCATAATTATAATAGCACTATAAAACCCATGGATATATAGTGCTATTATAACCCGGGTTTTATAGTGAAACCTGACTACGAGTACTTAAATTAAAATAAACTCTTTAAGTCACAATCACCAAAGGACCATGGTTTTATATTGCTATTATAGCCTGGGTTTTATAGTTATACCCGACTACGAGTACTTAAATTAAAATATTTTTTTTAAATCACAATCTTAATTATAATAGCACTATAAAACCCATGGTTTTATAGTGCTATTATAACCCGGGTTTTATAGTTAAACCTGATACTTAAATTAAAATAAACTCTTTTAATCACAATCATAATTATAATAGCACTATAAAACCCATGGTTTTATAGTGCTATTATAACCCGGGTTTTATAATTAAACCCAACTACGAGTACTTAAATGAAAAAAAACTCTTTTAATCACAACCATAAAACCCGACTACAAGTACTTGTTTATATAATAAGCTTTAAACAATATTTGAAGTCATAAGGAATGTACAATATAAAAGAAAACCAAAACCTTAATTATAGACTGCATAAGCAAACCGAACTTAAGCTATATCCTGAGCTCCCCAAATAAAGAAAGGCATAATAAACCATTGATTAATCTTAAACGAAAGTACCTCACTCCAAGATAAAGTTATTTATGCAGTTAAGTCTTCCGTACTAACTCTCCAAAGTATTTTAAACTTTGTTTTGTAGAAAGAAAGTCTAAAATGTTGTGTTATTGTGTTATATTCCCATATCACTTGTTAATTTGTCGGTGCACTTCTTAAAACTGTATTTATCTCGATTGGCCTAAATAACGTGGACTTAAATGGTCACGAATAAAAAAAATTGTGAGACACACTGTGTAGGAGTTCAGTAAATGTGTTTCATTAAATCTAAACTGATGATTATATTATACGAGTATTTTTTTTAATGCTAGATAGATAAGCATTTAATTACCAGCTCACCTGATGGAAAGTGAAGATGCGGCAAAAATCTAAATCGTTTATTCACATGGGCTTCAAAGAGGCACTCATGAAAGTAAAAGACTCTACTACCAGATTCTACGGCCGAAGATGATCTATAGATGATACCTATTCACTCTATACATGAAGATTTCTAAGACATAACATACAATAGTAATTATAGAGCAAAAAACGTTTTCAAAAAACACAAAACGACAAAATCAAGTAAATCAAATTTTTTCGCATTCGGTTTTATTTTTTATTTTTAATATATTGTAATTTTTAAACTTTAGTAGTAGGACTTTAGTATATTGACTTGTTTAGATATGTTAATATCCTACTAATATTATAAGTGCGAAAGTTTGTGTGTATATTTGAATGTTTATTACCAAGTATCTCCGTACAGATTAAATCAATTTTGATGAAATTTTGAATGTAGTAGTAGATGTTTTAGGTTCCGGAATAACACATAGGTTACTTTTAACTTAATTAACGCGGGCGAAGTCGCTTTATGATTACTTTATGATACTTTTAAGATTTTAGAGTTTTTATAAAGGTTTAAATAATTAAAGTCTGGTAATTAGAAATTATATTGCTGCTCGTTGGCTTAGTTGGGTGGCGTTCGCCTTCTAAGCAGGGGTATCGGGTTCGATTCTCGGCGAGAACATAAATTTTCGAACCCATGGAAAATTAGTGTTCCTGGTTCTGGTTGTTATTGTGTGTGTGATGTGAATGTTTCCGGCACCCACGACACAAGTCATCAAACTTAGTGTGGGGCTGTAAGTGTTGTTGGGGCTGCATTTAATTTAAGAAAAATCAAATGTTTTAAAATTAAAAATTATACTTTTCAAACTATCCTACCGTATGTTTAACTAACAAATTCACAATATCTACCCATTAAAAGCTTTAAATGGTAGAAGGGTCACGTATTTATCATAATTTACTCGAGATCTTAATGAGATCTCCAATAAATAGCTTTAATATTGATAAAACTCTTATTAGAAACCTGTAATCGTTTATGAGTTATAAACAAGTACTCCTTTACTTGACTTTGACTAGTGATTAGGACTTTTAATATGAAATACACTTGAAATATGTTATAAATTGATACTGGCTAAATGCACAATATTGCGAAGCCAATATTAGAAGAAAAAAAAACAAGTAATACTTTAAAATTGTTTTTAAAATCAAGCTTTTACCAGTAGTAGGTAAATAAAAAAGGACGAATCTAACGAGCCGAAACCTGATGGGTTTATCTTGTTTTACCGACTTCCCAAAAAAGGAGGAGGTACTCAAGTCGAATGTATTTTTTTTTATGTGTGTTACCTCATATATCTTCTCCACGTGAGCCGATTTCGAAATTTTTGTTTTAGTTTGAAAGATGTTGCTTTCTAATTGATCCCATTCAAATTTGATTAAGATCTGATCAGTCGTTCTTGAAATATAGTCAATAATGTCTATTGTGTGACGAATATTGCGTACTTTGACGATGTTCTGGTTTACCCGACTTCAAAAGTTACCTCATAACTTCTTTCGTTGTGAGACGGTTTTGATGATTCTTTTTTATTTGAAAGCTGGGGGATCAAGGTTCTGATGATAAAGCGGTGAAGTCGGTTTTTTTAAGCTTTGCTTGCGTTTAATTATTTAGTTCAGAAGTTCCTGTGGCCAGCTTCCGTCTTCATCATCAGATCAGTACCATACGAACTGCCCTTTGGATTTATTAGGTGAGCGTTCGCCTTCTAAGCAGGGGCATCGGGTTCGATTCCCGGCAGGAACACAAGTTCAAGGAATATTTGTGTTTCTGCTTCTGGTTGTGATTGTGTGTGTAATGTGAATGTTTCCGGCACCCACGACACAAGTCATTGAACTTAGTGAGGAGCTGTGAGTGTCAGTGCGTTTATGTTTACGTTTATGTTATACCATATCATAGTATTGTCACGGCAAATACACAAGTACACCAAATTTGTGTGTGTGTAAAGTGGTTATTATTAAGGTTACAAGATACAGACCGACACAGATGGGACAGGAGAACCTAATATAAAAGCTTCTAAAAAACACTGGCTGTGCCGTGCTTTGTATCTTCTAGACAAGCATGCTTCATCTTCGGCCGCATCTTCACTTTCCATTACGTGACGTGGCAGTCGGCTCGCCTGTCTAGCCTATAAACAAGTCATCTTAAATTCGCAAAGATTATAAAATCATTTCTCATAAGGGTTATTTTCCTTCATAACAAAATTCGCCAGAGGGGAAGAGGACGAGGTTAATGAATTCTTGTGATTGGCCGATCTTATAAATATTTTTTCACTACCGACTTACAAAACCTGTCAAAAGCGTTAATGTTTTCAGTTAATTAAAGGTCAATTTTACTAATTCTTTCTAGAAGCAATTAACTAACACCGTTTGATGAGGGTTCGTTCATTTAATTTGTATACAAATCTTTATTCATGATGTAAATATTTTAATCTTTCAACGTAATTGTGAGCAAAGTTTTGTAAATCTATTACGAAAGAGTTCTTTAATGTTCAAATCGCAAAAAAAAAAAAATATTTAAAATTTAAAAATTAAACACGATTTTTATTTATAATGTAAGAAAAAATCTGGAAAATTGCCTATATACATACATAAAAAAAAACAAAAATAATGATTTTTTCATAATACTTATATATAAATCATACTAATATTCGTTTAAATTAATACAATACAATACAATACAAATACTCTTTATTGCACACCAAGAAAAATATTAATTAACAATAGAAAAAATAACAATATAGCAGTACAATCGGCGGCCTTATCGCTAAGCAGCGATCTCTTCCAGGCAACCTTAGGATGGAGAGGATAAAAAAGTTAATTACTCTATTATTTAATATAATAGTATATGAAAAAAAAAATTAAAGGCAAGCCTTTGGCAAAAACATTTCTTTGTTTAATTACTGTTATTTCCTTAAAACTAACACTCACAACATGTGTAAGGAGACGCACAGACATTAAATAAAAAACAACTTACCTATAATTACCATTCGACGCGTTTCTATGCCCTATAAAAAGGTAAATATAATACTACCTGGAGATAACTAACCTATAAATCAACAAAGAATCACATAAATCCATCACAGCAGAGCGTTTTATAAAAACATAGACGATATTTACTTTTAGAGTTCCGCATGAATTGTGGGGAGTAGGTATTAAATAGTCATTCCAGCGTGCATTTTAAGGTGACAGAACAATGGTGAAATGAGCGTTCCTTAACCCTGTCAACCGTGGCATATATGTGGTGAATAATTTTGGGTATACTTTTATAACGTGGAAGATACCTACGAATGTTATTGCTTATTTTTTTTAATGTTCTAGGAATTTTAGCAGCGGTAATTAATATAAAAAATATTCTTTAATAGAAACTTTACTATTTTTTATAAAATTCCATTAAATGTACGTATTTTTTTCTAGAACGTTCTATGTAGGAGCCTCTAGCAAAGTTTGATTCGTTGAACATTTTTACATCCGATATGAGATTTCGAATCTATTTTTTATTCAAAATTAAATACAATAGCTCTAATAATAATCTCTCAGAATTGAAAAAACTAGCACAGTAACAAATTTTATATCCATTCGGGAACAGAATCCGATACACCCTTAATTAAGCCGCGGACTCTTCTGATAAAGTTGTTTCATAAATAGAGATAAAAATGTGATGTCCTTTACTATAGAATTTTTTTTTAGACACAATATTTCAACGGCAAAAGCAGAAGGCCAGCATTATGCTGAGTCGGAAACGGTTTGTGACGTAAACTGTTTTGTTACTGCCTATTGTGATGTTTTTATGTTTGTCACGAATACATTATTTCTATTCTATTCTAATAAAGAACTTACTGTCTCGTAGCTAAACATCGACGATGTCGCATTAATGAAAAAATATATACGGAACTCTAAGCGCGCGCGATATATTCTCACTTGACTACATTTTTTTACTTAAATCAACAGAGATGCGTTGAAACTGCTTCAATTACCAGTACTATATCCAATTACTGAGATATTATCTATTGAATGAATAGAGGAGGGTATTGTTTGCCCAGAACAACGGTAAAAGGTAAATAAAAATAGGATATAATCCGATGCCATGATTTAAGAAATGAAGATGGCAACACCTGGAGATAATATATAAACAGAGTTTCGCCGCAAAAATAAAAAAATAGCGTTATTAATTTTGTATAATTTTCCAAAGCCTGTGGTTTTTCAAATACTAATGTGTAATAATGGTGGATTATTAACCGTTAATACTTCATAAATGTAGGCAAATCGTACAAAGTTGAAAAACGTGATTTTCGCCTTTGCTCCAAAACTCCAATAGAAGTTCTAGTAAAGTTTCTACCACTTTGCTAGGTCATGACTTGACTATGACTGGACCTTGACTCTTTTACTTGACTTGTGACTTGGACTTCTATTATGAAATATAGATTTTGTAATTTTTGTTTAATATTTAGACTGAAAGACTTTGCATCCATGGTCATGAAATAATAAAAAATATATTTAAGCTTAAAAGCTGTCATACTCACAGTTCCATAAAAAATATTATATTTTGTATAATAAAATAATATTTTACTATATAATTAAAAAAATATTATAAAATATATATGTAATAATTATATAATAAAATAATATTTTATTATATAATCATAACATTTTATAAATTATTATATCTTACAGTGTATAATGTACTACTAAGTCCGGTGACTTGTTTCGTGGTTGGCGTAAACGTATTGAGTTAAAAAGTAGCCTATGTGTTATTCCGGAACCCAAACTATCTACATTCTAAATTTCATCAAAATCGGTTTATTCGTTACGTAGAAAACAAACATTCACACACACTCACACACACACAAAATTAGGATAGGATAATAATATATGATGTTTCATGAAAATCGGTGCTACCGTTTACCAAAAAGGTCTTCGAGGGTATTATCATTTTTTTAATTATAATCATAAATTTGAAATGTGCAGTGAATCTATTAAAGAAGCAAAAATGTAATGGCTGCTTCACATAGGACATTTTGTATGAACGGATCCGTATGCGGGCGCGGGCTGTACTGGAAACAATCGCACCCGCGTCTCCGCATGCCAAACAAGCCAGGCGCGTCCTGTGTGGCGAAGCCTAAAATAAATTACTTATTATAAAACCAATAATAGCTATCTTATTGGGTTATTGTGCTACAGACAGATGAATGCTACAACCATTGTGTTTTTTAAGCTCTATTCAATTTTTAATGGCGGTATTCACAACTCAATATATATACAATATATGTATAAACAGTTTTTACAGCAGCTTATTTAATTTACTTTTGTGATGGTATTCTTTAACCCTTTTCAATATTTTTTTGTATTTTTAGGGCCTTTGTTGTAAAATTATATTTTTAACCCGTCAGCTGCCAACAAGTAAACAAAAGGGATTGGGAAGCTGAGATTGTGAATTTTAATAGTTTTTTAATGAGATTATTGTGGATGAAATCTATTCCAAGGTGGTTTGGATTGATCTTAGCGATAAGGCCGCCAAAATTTTTTTTGTATGTTTATTGTTTGACCGCTCTTGGTATATTAAATTTACATCGCATTATTTCACCAACCTCAAAAAAGAAGGAGGTATATTTTTTATGGATATTAGTAGTCCGATCCTCGAACTGCCCGTTGGCGTAGTTGGCTGCGCGTCTACCTTCTAAGCAGCGGGTGTCGGGTTCGGTGGGAATACAAGGTTTTTTTATTAAGGAATATTGTGTTACTGGTTTTGGTTGTGATTGTGTGTGTGAGCTTAAAATTTCTGGCATACAAGCATTCGTTGGACCTTAGTGTGGGGCTGTCAGTGAAGACGTTTATGTTTATGATTAATCAGATATTGCCTATCAGATTGATATTGTTCTTTATTCATTTAATTGCACTAAACCACGAGGTGAATTGGATAAAAGGGACCGGCATTAGTGTACGCAAAAAAAAATTGGTTGTCTATAAAGTCGGTTTACGGACGATAGTTTTACGTGATAACGTCATAATGGCTCTGATGTTACGTGAGAAGAGAGATAAATGTGTACAAGCCGACGCTTGGGCAGATCGTGCCTCTCTATTGCTTGTTCCGCGCTCTCGCTTGCACGCTCAGGCTCAGGCGGAACGTGTCACTTTTTCGTGCGTGCAGCCGGTTTTCACCAATTTATAAGAAGTTATCAAGTCAAAAAAAAAAATTGCGTACACTGTGCTGGTTTTTAATGTAGAAAAATTACATGAATAATAAAAATACATGCATTTATAAAATCTTATTTTTGTTTCAGGTATGAAAAAGTTAACAGTAAACTATGAAGTGTATGGGACGAGCCTGGTAGGTTTTGAATTACGAATTTATTCTTGTGGGAAAGCACATAGTGTGTTAAAAAAAAACTTTGTAATTTATATGCTTATTTATACATATGTATGAGTTTATATATATATGAATAAATGTGCTTTTGACCACTGTCTCACTTTTCCCCTGATACCTGATTCAGAACCATACGACTACTCAGTTACTGTATGTTTTGGTTAGTTATCGTACGATGAAGTGTATCTTTAAAGAGAAAGTTATCCAATCGTATCAATTCGGTAAGTTACCAAAAAGATCTGAATCACGGTGCTGATGATGGCGTTATCAAACACAGGACCTGCCTCAGATTACTTAGAGCGGCAACAGAACATAATATTCTATTGCTTTTAATAAAATAATATTTAATTATTTCTTAGTATTTTGCAACTATTACTGTTTCAGGAAGCGATAAAAGCCGATAAAAGTTATATAATTCAGTTAATTTATGTCTTTTTAAATAATAATATAAAAGTAAAAAATAAATTAACACAATATTATGATTTAAAAGAAAACATTTATTACTCGTTTTCAAAAACTATAGGTACATATTAATAATTGGCTATATTCTTACTTGAAAAAAACATAGGTAGCATTGAACGTGTTAAGGTAATTTGTTTTGAAGTCGTAACATATATTATATTTACCACTATATTTGAAATTAGAACGTTTCACAGCAGTTTGCATAAAATTAAATTAAACTGTCTTAATTAAAATTCAAAACATTCTTATTGCCACTAGTAATGAAATTTAGATGAAGACATGGGATAGGCATGCAATACAAATGGAAAGCAGACTATTAGACGCCCACTCTTAACGCTACTTGGGATTTTTAAGTGTAATTTACATTGATTAACAAATTATTTTACATTGTTTCACTAAATTTGACATACTTACACAACTTTTATATTAATGTAATTGTTTTTTTATTTCCTAAATGCGCGACGCAAAGGAGGTTAATGTGTTTATCAGCATGTGTGTTAGTTCCTTTGTGGCGTTCTAGTGACCAAACGCGTGGGCCGATTTGTATGATTAATACGTCAATCGATTTGTCTTAATCTTGTCAAATACACGACAGCAATCAAATTCAATATGATGACTACTAAACGCCATATTGTGAAGAATAAAAAAATAAAAGCCGACGAACTCTATCAAATGGTATATCATTCAATAGGTACCTAATAGAAAATAATCATAGGTTTCTTTTACAATTAGTTTCAAATTTGACAAAACTCAGACACATTTAGAAATATTAAATTAAAATTATAACGGGAATTTTTATTATTGTTTCGAATTACCATTTAGGATCTATAACGATTCATAGTTTGCAGCACGCAAAATGAATGTAGAAGCAAAATGCTTCGAGTGCATTGCTGGAACATCTACCATGAATCGATACTGGCTGTACTGTACGTTTGGTTGTCCGATCGAGGGTAGAAAGGGGATCGGGCAATTCAATGGCACATACGCCAAAATGTATGTATTATATATGGAGATAGGCTTAATATCAATTACACTCTTATATTTTAGTAAATGATGACGTTCCTTGTATGGCACGAAAGTTCCTCAATTTGTAAAGCCCTTTTTATTTTAAACCATCTCTATTTTACTTCATAATTCCGAAATATCTTACTGCTATTAATCTTCCAAATCAGCTTGTTGGTTATTAGATTAAAATTCTCCCGACCTGCCAAGGAAGGAGTAAACTAGAAGAACCGGTATCCTATCTTGTCCTTATACTAGATAAAAATATATAATACGTACCTAATAAATAGTTAGCTCGCATTAGCGTGATAGAAAAGCCTTTAAATTAGTTGATATATATAGTATAGATAGATAGTTTTTTTTTTTTTTTATTTGTGACAGGCTAGTTTTTGACCACTATCTCACCTGATGGTAAGTGACGATGTGATCGAAGCTGGTAAACACACTAGACTTGGAATACGCAGGCTTTCAAGGATAACTGCCGGAACACCATATTTGGCTTGGCGGCAGACTTTCAACTTGATGGTGGTAAGCTACTTTGGTAGCAAGCCAGGCGAGCAACTCACAAAATGCTCTACCTCGTCTCAAATGTCACCTGATTAGCACCACCCGGGGACCACGTGTAGGGAGTCAGACTTAAGGGGTATCCTCCTACGGACGTGGGTGACTCAGCCCCCAAAGATCAAGATACTTTGCTTCAAACGTATTTACCAACTCAAACTTTCGGATTTATAATATCAATTTGTAGGGAACCGGAACTGGTTATTAGGAAACAAGCAGTAGTGTTTAGGGTAGTAGTAAGTCAGGCTTTAAATGTAACACATTTTTTCATCCATATTGTTATTTTTTTAAATATTGGCTCTCTATAGATTGTTACAAGCATAAGTAAAAGGGTACATATTTCAATTTAATATATTTAGAAGTGAGTCAGTTAAAAGTAGCAATTTTTTCGAATAAAGGCGATAACAACTGGGACCAATACCAAAATAATAACTTATCCAAGATTTTTAAATTTTTTTATGGTTCGAGCCAAGAGTTGTTTTATTGATGGCCAATTACAAATAAATTAAACGTAGACAGCGCTACGACTGCTACGAATATTTGAACTCTAGTGATATTTCCGTAACTGGTCTACGTGACAATTTATCAACGTATTGATACCGGTTTCTTGTTCGTTTATTCAATCCTACCTCCCTACCACCAGCTTAGCTACTACAACGGTAGCTTTACCTGCCGACAAATGGCTTTCATATACTCGCTACCGATATTCGAAATGCTTCATCAAAATCCTTTTAAGTGTGATAGAGGTCGCTTTTAGAGTTTAGACACCTATATTTATACAGCGTGATGTTTGGAAGTATGTACTTAAATATATATTTTTTTTTGCTCAAGTACCAAAAATTATTTTATTAGCATTGTTATTCAGAGTGATTGGAACGCTACCTAATGGATAGGCCAGCATTATTGGAACGCTATCCACTGGTGATGGACTTGAGCACTTGAGTTACCAATAAGCGTGATGCCTTATGAGGCCACATTGTTAGACATTAATATTGTTTATAATAAAATCACGAAAGGTTATCGATTTTGGCAATGAAGTTACATTGACTTTGTTTCATTAGGAACGCCCACATAATTTTAGGATAATCGGGATCGATTCCCGGCGGGAACACAAGTTTTCTCCCCAAGAAAAATTGGGTTTCTGGTTCTGGTTGTATTTGTGTGTGTAGTCTGTGATGTGAATATTTCCGGTACTCGCAACACAAGTCATTGAAAGTTTGAGGGTCTGTGGGTTGGAATGCTTCTGATGGTCATTCGTGGAAAATATCCCGACTCTAACATCAATTCTCGATACATATTTTTGTCCAATTTCTAAATTATTTAAAATTTAACTACCAACATTATAATTCCTGTTTTCTATACTTCCATGATTACTTACTAAAATTCTTTAAAGTTAAAGAGGTAGATGCAGCACGCTAGCGGTCCTTCATCAATTTGATTTTATTTGACATTTAATTCTATTTTATTTGACATTGAATTTTAATTTAATTTTATTTTATTTGACATTTATATTTAATTTTGCTTGTTTTTTTTAATATTCAATCAATTATTATTATTTTTTTATTTTTTTATTAGACATTTAATTAATGTATTACTATAAATTGTTATTATTACATATTTGTAATAGATTTTTTCAAAAATGTGGATTAATAATCTGAAATAAATAAATTGAATTGAATTGAATTTAACGTCCTGTAACCTGGGATTATAATGAAAAAAGCTGTAACAATAATCCATTACTAAAAATCATACTCTATTCACTAGCTCCATTATATTTATAGCCACTTTTAAAACAGCCTCTATAAAACAGAGCCTTTTCTCATAAAATCGGCCTTTAGCGTCTTTACTTTAAGAGGATTATTCTAATAAATACTAAAGATATTCAAATCCTGCTTACACGCATTATTCTTGGTAAACATGTATTATTTTTGATAGATAGATAGATAGATAGATAGATAGATAAATTCTTTATTTGCACACCAAAAAATAACACTTACAAAGAAATCTTAAATATAACTTAGGAGCACAAAGGGCGGTCTTATCGCTCAAAGCGATTTCTTCCAGACAACCAAAGGGAGATGATAAAAATATTACAAACAGGGACGGTGGTGTACCTCAACACGTATTTAAATTAATAAATGTACTAACACATTTTTTTTTTTTTTTCATCCCTTACTAACTACGGGCCAATTGCCTATATTTCCTAAAACTAAACTAAAACTATGTACAGCAAAGAACTAAAGTTACCTACAAGACATCGAGCTTATAATACTAGATATATAATAATATTAGATAATTATTAATATTAGATAATTATTAATATTAGATACATAATATACATACAAAAACCTACACAAATAAGAATAATATATTATAAACATACACAAACTAATATATATTATTATACATATATATTTATGACTAATAAAGGACATTCATAGCTTTAACTTAATTGAGAGTGATACAATTTTTTTATTTGTTCTTTAAAAGTGTGGAGTTTTTGGTATACATGTAAGTTGAAACTCCGTTATTCGAAATGAATAAAACATAAACATAAACGCTTTCATACTCACAGCCCCACACATAGTTCAATAACTTGTGTCGTGGGTGCCGGAAACATGGATTGTAATGAAACTCTACAATAATATAGCTTATACATCAGAATAACACATAGACTATAATTTATAATGATATTGTATGACTTGTCCAGAATATAACAATAAGTGTCAAGTAAGTAGGAAAAAATCTGCCATCTGCGAGCTATTTTGGCTACAAAAACCGTTAGAGTTACACGTATATAATGTATAATGGAAATGTTTATTTTAAATAGTCCTACAAAAAAAGCCCACGACAGCATATATCTATTTTTTATGTGTAAGCCATTATAGCCAGAATAGTGAACCATAAAAACAATACAAATTCATAATTTATTTCTAATGCAACGGCTTAACGGATTTGGAATGTGCACAGCTATAATTATTAAAAAAAAAACAATTTATTGCCAAAAATAACACATCACAACATTAAAACACATTTAAATCAAATTTTTTTATAAGTGATAGACAGACCGCCTCAGTCTGAGGGACAAAGTTAGTCTTATAGGCTTATAGGATTAACACATAGGCTTTTTTAATTTTAACTTGATCAACGCGAGAGAAGCCGCGGGGCTCGGCTAGCAACAAATAAAACACAAAAGCCATGTGTAATGTCAAACAAAACAAGGCAGAAAGTAATTGTCGCCTGCATGGCCTTTCGAAAAAGGACAAATTCAAACATTGTTGTGCTTCTTTTGGAATCGTTCCAAGTATTTTTAGTTTCCCATTTATGGGTACCATAAAAACCTACTGTGAACAAAGGGTACGATGTGCTCACACGCATATAAATTGTCAATTAATTTTCAATATCGAAATAACTAAATATTTTTTGCATTTGGCAATCTAGTTGCTGCCATTTTTGGCTTGGAAATAAGGATGGAAAAATATAATGTCGTCTTGAGATATCTCTAAAGTCTGAACATAATAATTTAAACGCAAACAAAGCCTAAAAAAATCGACTTCAACGCTATATCTTCGGAACCCTTTATATCAGGCACGCAAGCATTTGACCACTATCGCACCTGAAGGAAAGTGACGCTGCGGCCGACCGATTCTCTTGAAATTTTGTGAGCAGGTTCGATGATTATGTATAACGTTTTTTTCGATTCAGTTTTTCTAAAGTACTGGTAGTTTATTTGAGCTTATAAGTTACTCAAGTGGAAGTACCTTTAAGCTCGATGTCTTGTAGGTAACTTAGGTCTTTGCTGTATATAGAGTTTTAGTTTAGTCTTAGGAAATATAGGCAATTGGCCCGTTAGTTATTCAATAAGGTGGAGATATGTGGGTTGACGTAAAAAAAACATATTTCAGTAGTTTCAAAAAATACGCGATGTCTTCAGCGTTATAGACACCGGGTTTTAAAAGATATTTTCGCTTTAATGCTAAAATATTTATGTCTAGATGACAATTTTTTTTTTTCAATATAGGCAATCGTTATACCACTATCTCACCTGATGGTAAGCGACAATGTGGTCGACGATGGAGCAAGCTTGCCTAGAAGATACCTATTCACTCGCGACTTGAAGACTCCCATATTGTACTCATTAGGAAACACCGACTCGGGTAAGGAGTTCCATTCCTTTGCGGTTCGCACAATGAATGTGGAGGCAAAACGCTTAATGCGCATTTGTGGTATGTCCACCATAAAGCGGAGTCGCTTAGCAGTTTGTCTGCTTGTCCAATGATAGAACGGGGATGGGGGAACTAGATCGTGCAGTTCCTTAGCACACTCTATCAAGTCTATGTCAAGTGTCTCGGGAATTATGGCTGGTAACCCTACACAAGGTACTCTTACAAATACCGCAAACTAAAAAATAATTAATACACCACGCAAACTTACAACGGCCAATTGAAATTGCAAAAATAAACGAAATAACCCCGTATAATGGGCGTGCTTTTTGCGACTGGCAATACATTATTCAATGGGATACTTGAATTGAAGCTGGAGTTGCCATTGTGGAAATTCAATCTTGTTAAAAAAAGGATTGAAAAGGTCTTGTCAGTATTTAAATTGGAAAACATTAAAGTCTTGGTACGGTATTTTTTGTGTTTTTTCCTACTGGCATCTTTCTGGTGAATTATTCTTGGAATTCGTTCTGTTCATTCTTTCTTGTTATGCTATACACGGACACGTGGTCCCCCTGCCTGTCAACAAAGTGGCTCCTGTGACTAACAATAAGCAATAACCTAAGGAAGTTTAACTGCCTGTTAGTGTAGTTATTTTGCGAATCTGGCAATAGTCATTCATTTCATGTGCCTCTTTGGGGCCCATGTGAATAAAGGAATTTGAATTTAGTAGACCTGCCCGTTGGTGTAGTTGCGCGTCTGGTTCTGGTTGTGTTGTGTGTGTGATGTGAATGTTTCCGGTACTAACTTAGTGTGGGGCTGTGAGCGTGAAAGTATTTATGTTTATATTTGTATACTTTTTAAACTGCGGGTATGGGGTGCGATTCCGGAACACAAGTTTTCTCTCACAGATAAATTCGTGTTTCTAATTCTGAGTGTGATTGTGTGTGTGAAGTGAATGTTTGCCCAACACAAGTCATCGAACTTAGTGTGGAGCTATGACTGTGAAAGCATTAATATTAAATATTTGACATAATTTTATCTCCAAAAAGTACATACACATACTTTGTCGTAAGTAAAACCTAGTATACTGTACCAAATTCTAATGGTAAAAGTTTGGTAAATAGAAAAAAAGAAAAAACATTTATTATATATGACTCACACAACATTTAAAATACAAACAAACAGCAAATTAAATAAAATACACAGAAATATTCATGCATAAAATAATAAAAAATAAAAGAAAGAGAAATGTGTAAGTTTTGAGTGTCATGAACATGGGTCACGACTTGGCACGATTAAGGTCACTTCGGCATACGACTAAGGTCACTTCACTTTCAGTCGCAACCCATAGTCATGACTTCATAAACTTCAGGACAAAACAATACCAAATATATAGACAAAAAACATTAAAATTAAAACAATACACTTATTATAACAAAGAAGAAATATATACTGAAATTAAAAAAAAACAAAGTGCGCCCGTGGCAAGTAAATCAACTCGCTATAGGTATAAAAATCCTTACATTTGCCAACTCACGTCAAAGTTTTTCAATATAAGGGTTTTTACATTAACATAATAATAATTATATAGGTTGATACTTACTGATATAATAAATTTATCCGGCTGCTAATGAAGGGTTATGTATTCGCGCGTATCTTGTATATATATATATATATATATGTATGTACATTTATTTACCTATAACCCTGTCCTTCCAAACGGCTTCGACAGGAATGGATTTCGACAGTCAAGGTATCGTTATATTCGTCTTAAAAACCCAAGCATCCTTAGCATGGCATTTGATAAAAAAACAAAATGGCGGGTTTTTGGCGCGAAATAGTTATGATTACCTACGTAATAAAATAAATAACCAAAACTATCAAGTAGAGCATTAAAATGAAGATTAGCGAATTACATGAAATTACATAAAAATAGCTTCACATTTTTTGCAATCGGGTTTTTTTAATTTTTATTATATCGAATTGTAAGCTAATTAACCTCAATCCATCGAGATAGGAAACAAACGATGTTCTGCAAAATCCTTGCCTCTAATCACAATCGTTTCCCAATAGATGGCGCTGACGATAAATAATGAACCACTGACATAAATATGAAATGGAATGGCAAAACCGACAATGTACGTTAAAAATTGCCGACTGCTTCAATACATTATATTAGCGAGACTTTTTGCCAAGTTGAATGCCCCGCGAAAAACGTTTAATGTATTTTTCATTCACATACTTATACGCTTAAAACGGGAATGCTTGAGTGTGCTTTTTAGGAGTCCCATTCATGCATTGGATCAGTACAGATGATAATACAGTAAGGATTGATTTTTGTTTATAGCATTAGCCATGCTAGGCAGAACTATTGTAGTAATGTTTAAGGTGTAATTCTATTAAAATAATGATAAAATAAATGCTTATCCTATAATTAAGAATCATGCAAATTCTCTATTGTTTTTTGAATTCAGAATATTACTTACTGCTTAAGCATTTTTTTGGTATATTTTTTTGTTTTTATGCTAGACAGGCGAGCATTTGACCGCTATCTTACCTGAAGAAAAGAGACGATGCGGGCGAGGATGTAACATGCATGTCTAGAAGATACCTATTCACTCTAGATTTGAAGACGAGTTCCACTACCTTGCTGTCCTATTGATAAACTTAGAAGAGAAACGCTACGAGCAAACTGGAGGTATGTAAACCATAAATGAATGACGTTTGACAGTTTGTCTTGTTGTAAGATGACAAAATGGGCATGGAGAAATCATATCATGTAATTCCATAAATTACAGTAATTTATAGCTACTGTAATGTTCCAGACTTAGAAATCTGTTAATTAGCAATGTTTACCTAAAGTGACGTAATGTTAATGAAATGTACTAAAATGTATAATAACTACTTGAAATAAAATTAACAAAGTCATGTTGTACTTAAACAATAGCTAAATTCACCAGAAACTGACTACAAGGGAATATGCATATTTTTCTGCTTTTTTATGTTTTAGGTCGGTTGGTTTTTAATACATTAGCCGATTAAAAAAACTTTACATTGATATCAAAATAAGTAATTGAAAACGTAAGTTTTCTACAATTTGGAACGCGACCATTTAGACGTTCTTCTTCGACGTCAGAGTCCTTACTGTTTATACAGGAAACAAATTGTCGTTTTTGAGGAAGAATCGTGGATCGCCTTTTAAGTAATGGCCGCATTCAATTCAATGCTTATTCGGAAGATTTCAATGTACCAAATATTTTGATGAAAGGAGATAAATACTTTTTGTTTTGTTGGATTCACCATTGAAAATGCCTTTATACATTTTAATACGGAGAAATACAGTTTGTGTGCCGATGAAGGGTATCATGTTCTACCGCTCTGAACAATAAGCTATCCAAGCACCGCAACAAACAACGAATTTATAAATTTTTTGCCCACTGAAATAGTTCTTAAAGAAAGTTTGTGTGTAAGTGTGTGTGTAAATGTGTAAGTGTGTAAGTATGTTTGTTCCCTCTTCATGCTTTAATGGCTGAACGGAATTGGATGAAATTTGGAATGTACATAGATTATACCTAGGATTAACACACAGAGATAGGATCCCTAATTTTTTTGAAAATTTAATATAGCCTATAGCCTTCCTCGATAAATGTACTATTTAACACTGAAAGAATTTTTCAAATCGGACCAGCGGTTCCTGAGATTAGCGCGTTCAAACAAACAAACAAACTCTTCAGCTTTATAATATTATAGTATAGATATGTATTAGGATAATAACTGATAACCGATGGGGTAAAGAGCATGACACTCCACTTTTGTTATTTACAGACAATCAAATTGTTTTTGTTTGTTTATAATAAAAAAAAAACACAAACGTATTTACACTCACAGCCCCAAACTAAGTACAAGGACTTGTATCGTGGGTGCAGGAAACATTCATTTCACACACACATTACACCCAGAAACAGAAGCACAAATATCTCTTGGGAAGGAATTGGTGCTCCTGCCGGGAATCGAACCCAGGCGCAGAGGGCGGAAACCTGTCTACTGCACCAACTGGGTCGTCTGAATTATCTGAATCACGCTGTAACGGCTGAACGGATTTGGACGAAATTTGCAATGTACATAGCTTAAACCTAGAATTAACACATA
The DNA here is from genome assembly GCA_948107665.1 of Lomographa bimaculata. NCBI lineage: Eukaryota > Metazoa > Arthropoda > Insecta > Lepidoptera > Geometridae > Lomographa > Lomographa bimaculata. The sequence continues at coordinate 4,266,425 of OX403604.1, read as the reverse complement.
GGCTTTTTTAACTTGATAAACGCGGGAGAAGCGGGGCACGGCTAGTTATATATACTCACTTACTCTCCCTTACTCCGCTGGCTCAGCGACCCAAAGTGGGCCTTGGCCTCCGAGATAAGAGAACGCCATTGGTCTCGGTTCTGCGCAACTTCTTGCCAGTTGTGGGTTTGAAGCAGACGCAAGTCTGCCTCCAGTTCGTCGATCCAGCGATACCTTGGCCGACCCACTGGTCTGCGCCCATACGGCTTTCCCAAATACGCATTCTTGACGTTAAGATCCGCACCCATTCTCTCTCTAGATGACCAAGCCAGCGCAGTCTATGGGCTTTATATAGTTATATATAAACCAACTTAATCGTTTAAGTAATTGCAACATCCGGCAAAACCACATGAGCCAAATAAAGGTTTTTCCTCACGGGCGACATTTCAAGCATCGCAGTCCTCTCGATAAAAACCATCGCAGAGAGGCAATGACAACTAGACGTTTTGACCAACGATCTGCTAAAAATACAGATAAACAAGTAAATAGCCGTTAGTTTAGTGAACTGCTCGTTAGATTAGTTGGGTGAGCGGTCGCTTCGAAGCAGAGGGGTATTGGGTTTGAACCCGGGCCGGGCGGCAACAAAAGTTTTTTCCTCAAGGAAAATTTGTGTTTCTGGTTCTGGTTGTGATTGTGTGTGTGATGGGAATGTTTCCGGCCTCCACGACATAAGGCATCGAATTTAGTTTGTGGCTGTGAGTGTGAAAGCGTTTATGTACTAAAAATTTAAAAAACCCGACTGCGAAAATTGTGAACCTATTTTATCTGTAATTTTATGTAAACCCCTTTTAATTTTCTTCATTTTGATACCTTACATTTGATAACCTATCAATGGTTTGGTTATTTATTATTGAAGTATTACTAGTTCAAGCCAAAAATCAGCCATTTTGGTATTTTTCACGCACACTAGAGTTTTTAAGACGAACATATCTTAACCGTCGAAATCCATCCAGCCCATTGAAAGATACGAGGTAATAAAGAAATTTACAAATATACATACATACAAGATATGTGACGATCCAGTTGGCGCAGTGGATAGGTCTCCGCCCTCTGCGCCGTGGGTCCTGGGTTCGATTCCCGGCAGGAGCACAAATTCCTTCCCAAGGGATATCTGTGCTTCTGGCTCTGGGTGTATTTGTGTATGTGATATGTAAATGTTTCCGGCACCCACGATACAAGTCTTTGAACTTAGTGAGGGGCTGTGAGTGTGAATGCGTTTGTTGGAGTGCGTTTGTTTAATGTGTGAAAAACATAACCCGTCCTTGGCAGTCGGGTAATAATTATTAATCACCAACACAATTAACATCGTAACAAGCTTAGGATTAATATATAACTGTTGAAACAGGTTAGAGTCATTAAAAATTATCGGTGAAAACTGCATGCAAATTAATTTAGAACAAGTAACGATTGTAGTGATACACATTTTCTTGCCTAAACAATTATGTATTATTAAAATATTGGGTTTGTAACTTGATAATAAATATTATGTCAAAAATATAGAACATAAAAAAATTGTACATTGTAATTTTAAGTTTAAAAAATATTTAATAAAAGAGTATATATAATTATCATTGTTAAACAATTAAATCCCACCAATATTATAAATCCAAAAGCTGTGTAAGTGTGCAAGAGAGTAAGTATGTTTGTTCCTTCTTCACGCTTTAACGGCCGCGGCAGAACGGATTTGGATGAAATTTGGAATGTACATAGCTTATACCTAGGATTAACACATAGGCTACTTTTTAACTTGATAATAGCGGACGAAGCCGCAGGGCACGGCTAGTTAAATATATATCACAGAGATTCTGTACACTTTCTAAACTTGCTAATGCTATCGGTGAATAGGTCGACCTTTTCATATTTTGAGACGTTTTTGAATAGACGTATAATTCTATTAAGTAGTGCATTTTGCCCCAATTTTTGTACTAAATAACTATATTCATTTCCATTAAAGAATTGGCTAAAAGTATAGTCGTATTTGCTTTTGCTACTTCACTGCCATGTTCCATGCCTTGTATCTGTATATTTAGTAGATCGATGGTTTTGACATGACATTTTAAAACCGGTTCAAAGCGGTTCTTGAAAACAATTAAACACAATAATATGCTTCTTTGGATAATTAGCGTTGTGAGCGGTTTATAATTTTTTATGTGAAACAAATTTGATAAATTAAATAGTAATTTATCGTTCTCCAGCTTGGGATAGTGTGTAATTAATGGTGGCAATGCTGCTTTTTGCTTAACTAGATAAATCGTGCTCAGAATACGAATCCTACTAATATTATAAATCCGAAAGTTTGTGTGTAAGTGTGCGTGTAAATGTGTAAGTGTGTAAGTATGTTTGTTCCCTCTTCACGCTTTAATGGCTGAACGGATTTGGATGAAATTTGGAATGTACATAGATTATACCTAGAATTAACACATAGACTACTTTTTAACTTGATAATAACGAGCGAAGCCGCGGGGCACTTTTTCCCATTTATTAGTTATTTCTTTTCCGTACTTTTTATTATGAGTGTCAATAAAGAGTTATTATATGGCATTCTAGTACATATTAATATATTAACATATATATTGTATATAATTTACGCGACCAATATTATACCCAAGTAAAAAAAAGCCCCCACTGGTATTTGGCCTGAGCACTGTAGTTACCTATAAGCTCGATGCCTTGTAGGTAACAATTCTTCGAACTTAGCGTGGCGCTGTGAGTGTGAAAAAGCGTAAACCAGTGTTGTGAATGACTGTTGCCTACTGTAGGTTTAATGCATGCCATGCGTACAATGCGTGCCCACTAGTGAGAAATCCAGAGTTTGCTCGCGAAAAGAATGACAATTTGTTTTCACACAACGGTTGCAACAGCTTTTGGTTCGTAAAAAACAACTACAATGATAGGAGTATGTACTAAGTATAATTGGCGAAAGTTCTTGGCTAATATGAATACAATGGTATACGCAGATTTTGCCATGAATAATGCATAATAACTATTGGTTCCAATGCGTTTTTATGCAATCGTTGTTATTGTACAGTTCGTTGTGCGTGGGTGAGGTATTGAGAAACATAATTAAACGCAAGCAGGGCTAAAAAAAGCCGACTTCACCGCTTTATCTTTGGAACCTTCATCAGATTATAAACTAACTGCTCGTTGGCTAAGTTGGGAGAGCGTTCACTTCTAAGCAGGTGTAGGTTCGATTCCTAGCGGGAACACAAGTTTTCTCCCCAAGGAAAATTTGTGTTTCTTGTTTTGGTTGTGATTGTGTGTGTGATGTAAATGTTTCCGGCACTCACGACAAAAGTCATCGAATTTAGTGTGAGGCTGTGAGAATGAAAGCGTTTTAAAAAATAAAACAAAAAAACACGCGTTATTGACGATAACTCAAAACCGATTAATTTGATCAAGATTTGATCTACTGATCAAATAATGATCACACTCACAGGCACACACTAAGTTCGATGGCTTGTGTCGTGGGTGCCGTAAGCATTCACATCACACACACAATCACAACCAATTAATTTGATCAAGATTTGATCTACTGATCAAATCTTGATCAAATTAAACTTTAGTTTTGTTTTAGGAAATTAAGGCAATTGACCGGTAGATAGATAAGAGAAGGTATGGTTCTATGTTCTATGCTATGAATCATACATCTATCAAAATCAGATATTCATGAACATGTTTATTACGGCTTTCAAAGTACATACAAAGAAGGTTCAAACCTTTTTCATACCCTTTTTGGTTCAAAAGATCAAAGCCTTCCCCTTTGACGTGTCAAGAAGGAGTTAATAAATTCAGAGGGTCCACAATCTATTTAAAGTGACAGCGTTTGCTATCGAAAAATTGTACTGCCTTTTAACTCAGTGGGGTGCACCGGCTTCTAAACAGCGGGTTTCAGGTTTGATTACCGGAGGGTACACAAGTTTACTCCACAAAGAGAATGATTGTGTGTGATGTGAATCTTTCCGTCACATACGACACGAGTCATCGAACTTAGTGTAAGGCTATAAGTGAATAGTGTTTACTTATAATTGAACGCAAGCAAAGCTTAAAAAAACCGACTTCTCCGCTTTATCATCAGAACTTTGATCAGATTTAATGTATAAACACGCATTATTGACTATAACTCAAAAACTAGAAATCCAATCTTAATCAAATTTCAATAGGACCACATAAAAAGCACCAGCTTTCAAATAAATTACTAAACGAGAACATCGTCAAAGTACACTTTATTCGTCACAAAATAGGCATTATTGACGATATTTCAAGAACTACTGACAGATCTTGATAAAATTTTAATGGGACAAATTAGAAAACAATATCTTTCAAACTAAAAAAAATTTTAGAAATCGGCTCTTGTGGAGAGAAGTTATGAGGTAACACACTAAAAAAAAAAAACAATCGACTTGAGTACCTCCTCCTTATTTGGGAAGTCGGTAAAAAACAGAGTATCATACGCTTCACCGCTAGAGCTGTACACTTCGAATATGCAAATGATTTGACTACTGCACAAAGTTAAAACATTTATTTATTCCTTATATACAACACCAACGGTTTTAAGGTTTATTTATTTATTTATTCATATGCATTACATGTACATTAGGTCATAAGACTAAACTTAGAAACTAAAGACATTCACCCTGTAATGTAGGGTATAAGCAAGTATGTTATCTATCTATCTATCTATCTATCTAACATAATATTGGAGTTGAAATCATTTAGAGTAAGTATCTTTAATTTCACATAGTATATACAAGTTATATATTTGAGGTTTTATTGAGCTATGAGATTGTAACGTTTTATCTTCAAAATATTCATTAATGTTGTAGGTTACCATAGGCTTACCAATCCTACTAATATTATAAATCCTAAAGTCTGTGTGTAAGCGAGTAGTATGTTTGTTCCCTCTTCACGCTTACCGGCTGAACAGATTTGGATTAAATTTGGAATGTACATAGCTTATACCTAGGATGAACCAATAGGCTACTTTTTAACTTGATAATAGCGGGAGAAGCCGCGGGGCACGGCTACTATTTTATAAAGTAACATGTTTAAATGTTGCGATATCTTTCATGTGCAAAAATTATAACCGACAAAGTAAAAAATAATCTTCGTTTCTGCCATAATTTAAAAAAAAAGAAACAAATTTATTGCTACTATAAAAAATACATAGAATTAAGCTTAGGTATCACTTTTAACATTTTTTTTTAATAGAATCTTTTATCGATCACACCCTAAGGAAATACGCCTTTATATCTCTAGTGCCATTGGATACTGTGGCGTGGGAAAACCAATACGCGTCATGGAGATTGTCTTGGAAGATTGATAAGAGTGGACGGTAAAATGGGCTTCAGAAGAAACAAGTTTGGGATTCTTTTATTAACACACTAGCCGTGCCCCGCGGCCGCTATCATCAATTAAAAAAGTAGCCTTGTGTTAATCCTATGTTTAATCTATGTACATTCTAAATTTTATTCAAATCCGTTCAGCCGTTAAAGTGAAGAGGGAACAAACATACTTACACACTTAAACACAAACTTTCGGATTTATAATATTAGAAGGAATTATATTTGTAAACATAGATATAATACAGATATAATACATGTATCAATAATAGCACTCCACATTTTGCCTCGTGGCGTTAAATATTTTTGACCGACTTCACAAAAAAGGAGAATGTACTCAATTCGACAGCATTTTTTTTTTATTAATTACTTTTATTTTATTTTATTTTTTTAATTGCTTTTATCTTAACAACATTTTTTTTATCTGTCTACTAACTAAAACCTTTATTCACAAACACACCTAATGGAAAGTGACGATGTAGTCTAAGGTTTGTTCACGCTTTGCTTTTTTTTATTTATTATATAAGAAAGCATGCGACATCTTCGGCCGCGTCATCACTTTTCATCACACGAGATAGTGGTGTAAGCATATATATATATATATATATATATATATGCTTACAAATATATATATATATATAGCTATTTAACCAGCTTGGTGTGATGATGTGGTCAGGAATCTTAAACAGTCTAGGCACTGAACTGTGATGGCCAAGACATTTATCAGTTTCTTGCCAGGTTCTTCTCGAGATGGCTGTTATTTTGCTAGGGTCATTAACTTTCATGAGTGCCTCTTTGGGGCCCATGTGAATAACCGATTTTGATTTGATCATCAGGCGAGCGACATTGGGTGACTAGACTAGCAAGTCTAGTCACCCAATAATATTTAAAAAAAAATCATTCAAGCATTTTGAGTGCAATTCACCAGCTTGCTTGTCCGTTGTGTACCTTGAGCATCAATCTTCAGCCTCAAGCCTGTCAAGCCCGGTGGTCGACTGTCAGATAAAACTGACAGTGTTTGACAAATCACGTACATTGCTGACAAATTGCAGCAGCAAACGTTTGTCCGCGGCCCATTGTTTCGTGGATGAATTATTTTTATTGGGTACTACTATGTGCATTGTGTGTAATTTTTTTAATGTAATTAATTGACACTGGCTCGATAAATGTCATATTATTTTTAATTTATTCCAGTGATTAGCCCCAGCTTCGCCCGGATGCAATTCCCGATAGATAAAAAAAATTACATACAAACCATGACCTGAAAATAACAAACACAGCAAAAAAAAAAAATCAGCTGTATTGGTCGAGCCGTTTTCGAGTTTTTGCGAGACTAACGCAAAACAATTGATTTTTATATAACAAGTGGGGCAAAAGTCAAACCCTATTGGAAGATGCAATATTTTTTGTAAATGGCGATAAATGTCAGTGCTTTGACATTTGTGAAGTTAACAAAATACTCATCAATAAGACATGAACTGCTATACTCCTCAAGAACGCGGAATAGTGGTTTCCGGTAGCCTAATCTCTCGTTTTGGTGATCTGCACTGGTCGGCAAGATCGCCTGATTTCACCGTTCTAGTCTTCTTTTTGTGGGGGTTCTTGAAGCCATGAGTCTATGTCAACAAGCCTCAGACTCTCGAAGTCCTCAAGGAGAATATCCATCAGGATGGGGGAACCAATCGCCGAAAGTTCTAGCAATAGTGATGGAAAAATGAATCGGGCCCGTAAGTGGCGGCCACTTGGGCGTTATAATTTCTTCTACTTAATGAAAAAAAAAATTGACTTCAAATAAACACAACCCAAAAGCAAAAATAAAGTTTTTAATTTATTTAAAAAAATACAGTAAAAGAATATCGGGTGACAACTTTTGCGTCACCTTCTATATATACATATATGGAAATATTTTTATAAAATTCCATTGGTAACCCCGTAACTGCACCGATATGACGCCCCAATATGTCATTCCAAATGCATTTCCGTGAGAAATAACAGCACAATAGTGGGAATCAAAACATTATTTTATTATCATTATAATAATTATATCGACGATTGTTATATCTATCGATAAAATGCAGCTATCAATTTTATTATATCGAATAGTTTCCATTGGATTCTGTTTAGAATTGTCTATTGTCTTTTTGATATGTGGAATAATTTATCTTTTCTATTTTTTATTATGATAGGCAAATATTTGACTACTATCTCACATGAGCTTAAGCCACGATGTCGACGATGGAACACGCTTCCAGTGGATTACGGTCAACTTTGAACGCGACCATTTTGATCTTTTTTGACTTCTACAATCCAATCGTTAAGCATGCTCCATCTTCGGCTGCATAATCGCTTTCCATTAGGTAAGATCGTGGTTAAATACTAACCTATCGAGCATAAAAAACTCGTTATTATAACTATGACAATGTTTTTCTTTGATTTATAAGCCATAAATGAACTTGCATTTTCTATCTGTTTTTTTTTGTTAAACATAAAACATGAAGTTATGCATTCATGATATATCTTAAATTTTTGTGTTTTTTACATTGATATTTTTAACAATTAATTCGAGCAAATTCACGGCGCATATATAATTGAATTTATAAATAATAAAATAAATATATAAACTGCCCTTGGCTTAGTTGGGTGGGGGTTCGCCTTCTAAGCAGGGGTTCGATTCCCGGCGGTATGATACTAGTCATCGAACGTAATGTATTGCTGTGAGTGTAAAAGCGTTAATGTTATGTTATGTTTATATAAACACTAGCTGACCCGCCCGGCGTCGCCCGGGTAAACAAAAGCTTACACATAAACGCTTTCACACTCACAGCCCCACTCTAAAAGTACTATAAGTTGTGTCGTGGGGCCGTAAACAATTAACACCACACACACAACATTCACGTCATACCCAGAACCAGAAACATAAACTTCCCGTGGGGAAAAAACTTTTGTTATTGTGTTCCCACCGAGATTCGAATCCGCTGCTTTGAAGACGAACGCGCACTCATCTACGCCAGTAGGTAGTTCAAAGTTCAAAGATTCCCCAACCTGCGTCGCCCGATTAAAAAATCTACACATAAACACTTCCACGTTCACAGCCCCACACTAAGTTCAGTGACTTGTAGCGTGGGGCCGTAAACATCCAAGATTCACAACATATTAAAAACAAAAATTTCCCGTAGGGAGAAAACTTGTGTTACCACCGCGAATCGATCTCGCTGCTTTGAAGGCAAACGCGCACCCATTTACGCGAGTAGATAGTTCAAAGTTCAAAAGATGACCCGCCCGGCGTCGCCCGGTTAAAAAATATACAAATAAACACTTCCACATTCACAGCCCCACACTAAGTTCAATGACTTGTATCGGGGGGCCGTAAACATCCAAGATTCACAAAGCATGCACAACATACTCAAAACCAGGAACACAAATTTCCCGTGGAGAGAAATCTTCTAGGTAAATTACCACCGGGAATCGAACCCGCTGCTTTGAAGGCGAACGCGCACCCATCTACGCCAGCGAGCAGTTCAAAGTTTAGGAACGACCCGCCCGGCGTCGGCCGGGTAGTAAATATTAAAAAACATACCCATAAACGCTTTCACATTCACAACCCCACACTAAGTTCAATGACTTGTATCGTGGGGCTGTAAACATCCAAGATTCACACAACATTGACAACATACTCAAAACCAGAAACACAAATTCCCGTGGAAAAACACCTGTGTTCCCAACGGGAATCAAACCCGGTGCTTTAAAGGCAAACGCCCACCTTACTACTCCACCGGGCAGTTCAAAGTTCAATGATAAGTTATAACCGACTAAACAAAAAAAACAGTCGAATTTATATCCTCCTTCTTATGTAAGTCGGTTAAAAACATAGAAGTATGCCGGATTACGCAGTAACTGTTACATTCTGTGATCCTCCGTTTTCACCCTCAAATAAACTTAACGATTTCTCCTAGACTATAGGTCCAAATTATATGCAGTGAAGAGCAAATTGCATCTACGTGAACTACGTAAACCGATGAAATAGGTTTTTTTGATAAGGATTAATATTAAATACTTAAAAAAGGCAACGAAATAGAAGCCGCTATTTTTATGTGCAGGAATACGTAGTACGTGTCGATAAATTTCTGACCCGTCCCGTTCACGGGAGGACTCCCGTGAAACTAATTTCACGATTTCTCATAGACTATTTATCCAAATCACATGCAGTAAAAAGCAAATTGTATCTACATGAACTACGTAAGACGATAAAATAGTTTATTTTGATAAGGATTAATACTGAATGTCTCAAAAAGCCAACTAAACTTAGGCCGCTTTTTTTTCAGATTTTTAACAAAGAAAAGTATTTTTTCTGAGCTATATATACATGTTAGATATATGCTCTCGCGGACTTTTTTGTAAAACTCATGAAGCCCAACATTTTTGCCAAACATTGTATTCACCTATGTCTAACTGTTTAGTCAGCGTAAAGTTAGCAAGCGTCAGCCGATAAAGCGGAAAGTTAGCAAATTTTTCTCCGACTTGTCTTACGAATATTATTTTTTCGAACTGATAACTAACTTCTATCCCAACAAAACATAGCCTATGACACTCACTGATAGTGTAGCTATCTATTAGTGAAAGAATTTTTGGAATCGGATCAGTAGTTTCAGAGATTACCTTTTACATACAAACAAACAAACAAACAAACTTTACCTCTTTATAATATTAGTATAGATTAGTATAGATTATTCTTAGCCACAATAAAAGTTAAAGTGTCACCACTCGTGGATGTTCCTATCTCTTTCAAACAAACTTTGTTTTAAAAATATATTACTGTGAAACTGTTTATCGTTACCACATAACCACATGAGTGAAGAATGCACTAAAATAACAGAGATTTGCTTAGTTTCGTAAGTATTGCCTTAGAATAAATAATAGTACATTACTGTAATAATCAAACATCTAAACGTAACATTTTGTGTTTTGTTGGTCTAAGTTGCTAGAGGAAGCGGGAGCGAATTTTTTGTTATTAGAACCTTAAAGGTCGCAGATCTGTTCACGTTACTAAATTAACATTTATTATTATCTGTTATCTGTAACAGCTGTTTCGATTACAATAATAAATTGTATTTTAAAAAAATCCACAGACTTCTCAGCTTTTAAGCCAGTTCCTGTTTTAACAGCATCGGATGACGTATCGGATGACGAGTTATCCGATCCTTCGATTCCCGGTGGAAACACAAGTTATTTCTTCAAGCATTTGTATGTCTGATTATGGCTAAAATTGTGTATATGGTGTGAATGTTTTATCACCAAGAAACAAGTCATCGAACTGTGAGTTTGTGAAAAATTAATATAAATACATAAATATATCGCTAATGTCAAATTTTATTATATGTAAAACAGCTGTTTCAATTTTAATAATATTTTGATTTAAAAAACTACATATGACATATGAAGAATTTCTATATTTACAGCATCGGATGGCGTGTCATCGTTCTTGATTTTTAATATGCATGAAGTTTGAAATATACATAGCTTATAAGTTATGTACATTCCAAACTCCATACTTAAAATTAAGTAGCCAGTTATTATCAAGTTCAGATCAGTAACTATAATAAAAAAATACTATTAATTCAGTTCATTTACGCCAACGCTTATAATTTAAGGCTTGCAATCACAGGAGTAACCCAGAGATGATGTCACTCGTCGCACGTAAGTGTTTGTTTAAGGTTTAATGTTTGTTAAACTGGTATTAACAACTCTAGATGTGTACAGCGTAGATGTTACGAAACCTATAAATAAGAACCAACATTTCCGAGGAAATTTTGTTTCTTATTTAGAAAAAACAATTTCAGTTAAATTGTGTAGTGTTTACCTAAAATGTTCAGGGGCGTTTTATTGATTTAAAAAAAACACCGATGACTTTATTAAATTTGGGAAGATACGTGACTAGCTTCTAGAACGTGGATTGTATAAATTAGGTGCAATGCTCACAATTTTCCTCAGTCACAATCAGACTAGCGTTCGTGTCGCACCTAAAGAGCTTGCGACAAGACATACTTACAGATCACTAGTTAGCTAGGTCCGGGATTTACGCGGGAATTCGGGAAATAAAAAGTAGCCTTTGTGTTTATCCAGGGTGTCAGCTACCTCCATACCAAATGTCATCAAAATTGGTCCAGCTGTCTGAGCCTGAAGAAGTAACAAACATACAAACACACTCACAAACTTTACCATTTATAATATTAGAAAGAATAACAAAACGCAAATTGTGGTTTGTGCACAGCCGAAGAAAGAGGCTCTTTTGAATCAAATCTAGCATTTTCAAGGAAGTTAGGCAGTCAAAAAAATCAGTTTTTTCCATACGTACAGCATAGGAGATGTTACCAAAGTTATAAGTACCAAAATTTCCGGGATGTTTTTTATATTTTTTCAGAAACATCGGACGTAAATAGCTTACTAATTATTAATAAGTAGCATCAATTCCAATTTGCGCTTATGGTGCTCAATAATAAAACACAAAATGTGGTTAGTGCCTAGCTGTGATGATGGGTTCCCCTACCAGTCACAACAATCCACTGTGACTCGTTGGGATTTTTTCCCCATCGAGTTACACTGTTATATATACCCTTGCAAATCAATGAGATAGGCTCTTTTGAGTCAAATCGAGCTATTCCAAAGAAGATAGGCAGTCAAGAAAAGTTATATTTAAACTTATCAACAAAATAATTAAACGCAAGCAATGCTTAAAAAACCGAATTCACCGCTTTATCTTCGGAACCTTGATCAGATTTAACGTATTAAACACGCATTATTGACAATAACTCAAAAACTAGTGATCAGATCTTGACCAAATTTAAATGGGACCACATGGAAAGCACCAGCTTTCAAATAAAATAATCATTAAAATCGGCGCACAAAGAAAGAAGTTATGAGGTAACTTTTGAAGTCCGTAAACAATATCTATCGAAACAGCTAATAAATCCTGTTCAGCAGATAATTGGCTATCTATTCCCAGTTAATTTGAATTTTCCTTGACACGTATCTTGTAAATTACCTTTCAATATTCTAAGTCTTTGTTAGTCATCGTGATGAATATTTAGGCACACGCTTTAGGCATTAAACCTACATTGAATGGTTTATTGATACTATACCTATTTCTGTTTAGTATCATGTTTCACTAAAGCTTTTAAACACTAGACGCATTTGGTTCGAACGGTCTACGCCTAGCAAGCGCGATCGTCTCCAGTGCAGATGTGCTTGCACCCGCGCACGCCATCCTTTCGTACCAAACGTTTTCTGCGTAGCAAATATTACAGTTACACCTACTTAGCCTGGATTTGATTCTTCTAGAATCTAGAACAAGTTCCACTTTGATGCGAAAACGTTTGTAACCGCGGGCGATCAAAGATATACAGACATAAGGGCGCAATCGGCTTCAATATACTAAAAAAAATCAAACCCTATTGCGTAAAAAGTTACATACATATAGTCACGCCTCTTTCCCATTGGGGTAGGCAGAAACCACATCTCTCCACCTGCTACGATCTTGACACACATCTATCGCTTCACCTACATTCATGAGTATTTTCATGCTCGTTGGTTGCGGATACTTTTGACTTGGCCTTTCTTTAAAACGTTTTCGGCCTGGTCGTGATACGTTCGCCTTTTTTTTGTGGGGGTAAAATGCCTAGCACTTCCTTTCCTTCTCAGGGCTGAAGTAAAGGGGAGTGTGGGACTCGAACCCACTTAAAACCCCTCCGTGAGCAGTCCCTCGCCAAGGTGGGGCAAAATAGGGTTACGCTAGCAGTCATTATCTTAAACCGGGCCACTGCGCCCACGGAGGGTTGACCTTGCTCACCTAGATTCGTTCGCCTTTTTTTTTTTTTTTTTATGGGGGGGAAAATGCCTAGCACTTCCTTTCCTTCTCAGGGGTGAAGGAAAGGGGAATGTGGGGCTCGAACCCACTAAAAACCCCCCCGTGAGCAGTCCCTCGCCGAGGTGGGGCAAGATAGGGTCACGCTAGTAGTCACTATCTTGCCCCGGCGGTAGGCCCGGATACGATTCGGGCCACTGCACCCATGGAGGGGTGACCTTGCTCACCAAAGCCACCCCCCAGACATGTGGGGCTGTGCAAGCCGGTGGAGAGCCCCCTGGCCCTCCACTAGTGACCCCACTACAAAGGAGGAGAGAGGAGGCGGGCGAACTGCCTCCTTCTCCCTCCCGTTCGTCTGCGCCGGAGCGGGTCAGATTGAGGATCGACCTCTCTGGCCGATTCGTTCGCCTTTTTTTTTTTTTTTTTTTTTTCTTTGGGGGGGGAAAATGCCTACCACTTCCCTTCCCTCCCAGGGTGAAGGAAGGGGGTGTGTGGGGCTCGAACCCACTAAAAACCCCCCCGTGAGCAGTCCCTCGCCGAGATGGGGCAAGATAGGGTCGCGCTAGCAGTCACTATCTTGCCCCAGCGGTAGGCCCGGATGCAAGCCGGGCCACTGCGCCCATGGAGGGATGACCTTGCTCACCAAGGCCACCCCCCAGACGTGTGGAGCCGTGCAAGCCGATGGAGAGGTTCCCTGACTCTCCACCAGTGACCCCACTACAGAGGAGGAGAGAGGAGGCGTGCGAACCGCCTCCTCCTCCCCCCCGTCCGTCTGCGCCGGATCGGGTCAGAAAGGGGATCAGCCTCTCTGGCCCGCTCCGCGGCCTCCTTCTGCGCCATTACTGCTTCGCAGAAGGAAACCACTGCCTGCCACGCTCTTTCGCTGCCGAGCATGGCGTCTACCACGTTCGGCAGGGAAAGATTCCCGCCTATAGTCGCTAAAAGTGTGTGCCGCTGTGGGCCCCATGCGGCACACACCTCCAGCGTGTGGAGCGCCGTATCCTCCAGCGCCCCACATTCGTGGCAGGCTGAGGTCGGCTCCCGTCTCGCGATTTGGTGCAGGTACTTTCCGAAGCATCCGTGTCCGGAAAGCACCTGCACCAATCGGAAGGTAAGCGACCCAAAACGCCGCCGCACCCACCTCCGAAGGACCGGGCGGATGGCCTCCACCGTCCACTGCCCGGGGACCGGTGGAGCCAGGTCCTCCGTCCACCGCCGCAACAGGGCAGCCCGCGCCCGCCACCGCATGCGGGTGACCTCTTCCCACGCTGGGGGGTCACCACGGGATTTCCTCGCCGCCACAAAGTGGTATAGTTCGGCGAGGATCTCCGCTTGGAGCTCCCAGGGGGGGTCACCCGCAAGCACGCACCCCGCCGTCCAGGACACCGTCCGGTATCCGCGTATCGCCCTCGTCGCGATGACCCGCTGCGGACGTCGCAGCAGGGTCTTGTTCCCACGGTTCGATTCGTTCGCCTAGGTCGACTCTTACCAACTTGCCCATTTACACTCGCCTTATAAATCTGCTTTATCATTCTATTTACGTCCATCCTCTGTACATGTCCAAACCATGTAAGCGCCCCTTTCTCAATCTTTGTCATTACATCTTCTACCACGCCGCAATCTTCTCTTATCACGATGTTTGTCACTTAGTCGATCAGAGTCACTCCAGCTATACTTCTTAGCTCTCTCTTCGTAAAAAGTTAACCTTTTTAATACACACATTTTCGTTGATAAGACCTTTTATGCGATAAGAACTTTATCACTCTTGTATCTGGTCCTCTTCCCCCGCTGGTGAGTTTAGTTGTAAAGGAAAATTAGGCTCATGCGCAACTGGTTTTATAATCTTTGGTTTATACCGACAGACGACCCAGTTGGCGCAGTGGACAGGTGTCCGCCCTCTGCGCCGCGAGTCCTGGGTTCGATTCCCGGCAGGAGCACAAATTCCTTCCCAAGGGATATTTGTGTTTCTGGCTGTAATGTGTGTGTGATGTGAATGTTTCCGGCACCCACGATACAAGTCTTTGAACTTAGTGTGGGGCTGTGAGTGTGAATGCGTTTGTTTTTGTATGCGTTTGTTACCCTTAGGGACTAAACTCGAACGGCCTTACGGCTTAGTTGGGTGCGCGTCCACCTTCTACTTTTCGAGTATCGGGTTCGATACCCGGCGTACTTATGTGTCTTACCGGAGTCTTGTTTATTATCTCTGTATAACCAATATTCCTTTAAACACCTACTAGAAGATGTCGGTAATGATATCGTTATAACCGTAGGCAGTCATGTAGGCAGATGCTAATCTGACAACAGATGTGCATTTCATCACTTATTTTACCATAACAATGGATGATACCATAGATTTTGCAAGAGTTTAACGCTTCAAAAATCACAGCCACACTAAGTTCGATGACTGTTGACGATGCAAGGCCGGCAACAATCACATACCAGAACCAGAAACACAAATTTTCCATGAAGAAAAAATTGTGTTCCTACCGGGAATTGAAGCCGGAGTATTTAAGGTAGACATTTACGCCAACGTGCATTTCGTATAAAAAAACTTTTACTATATTAAATTTCCTATTAATCTTAATTTCTGTTATTACTTTGCTCCTTTGTTGAAGGCAAATATAATAAAGTCAAGATATTAATATGTTCGTTTTTATCTGTTCTTATTTACTCGATGTTTTAAATTACACCCTTTGTTATATCAACTATATAATTACAATATAAGAACCGGCTTAGTCGGGTACGCGTTCGCCTTGCTATCGGGTTCGATTCCCGGTGAAAACACAAGTTTTCTCCCCAAGGGAAATTTGTATTTCTGATTCTGCCTGTGATGTGAATGTTTTCTACACCCACGATACAAATCGTGAAACTGCGGGGGCATGAAATAGGGGAGAAATCGGTGAAAATACATAAAAAAATATGTATTTTTTTTCCTCCTCTTTGTTCGAAATCGGTAAAAATTAGACGGCGTACTACAATATATAGCAAGTTCTCAGACTAAAAGATTGGCTATTAAACTGGGAAATAGAGTCATTATGAATAAAAACCCTATATAATTATCAGGCTTATCATTTTAACTAATTAGTATAAGAGGATAAAGACATTAACATGAATAATATTGAAATATGCACCTATTTGATTATAATTAAATACATTTTATCATATTTGTAACTGACGCATTTCCATGTTAATTACAAGCTTATAACGATTAGTATAGAGTTCACTTTACTTTATTAAAATATGTGACAAAATAGATGTAAATGATATGAGCCTTTAATGACTACAAAACATTTTTGTATAACTTTTTAATTAACTTACTTCGTTGGAGGCGAAAAACCAATTTGGAAATATAAATGACTATCGTTAATCTGACAAAACGAGGCACTAATAGACGAAAAGCGCTTGGAAATAAATTATAATGCTATGCAAGATATCCCACATGGCAGTTAAAACACTAGTTATAATAAAAACTTTTGGGAGTTCTGCCGCGAAAGTGAAAAAATGGCGTTGTTGATTTTGTATAACTTTCCAAACCTGTGCTTCTTCGAGTGTTAATGTGTAATTTAAGTGTAGGCAAATCATACAAAGTTGAAAAACGTGATTTTCGCTTTCGCTCCAAAACTCCTATAGAAGTTCTAGTAAAGTTTCTACCACTTTACTAGGGCATGACTTGACTATGACTGTTTTACATGACTTTGACTGTGACTTGTGACTAGGACTTTAGGTATACTCAATAAATATATTATTATTTGACACTGGCTAAATTCACAATATTGGGAAGCCAACACTAAAAGAAAAAAAAAATTAAACAATTAGAGATTCAAATTAAAATCTGAATAATTTTTTGTTTACTAACCAGCTAGGACTCGCGGATTTTACGACTATCCTACAACATTACATAGCAATGCACATAATGTAATTTCAGTTAATCCTGAATCCCATACAAGGCCTAATCTTCTCGTAGGATTCAGTCTCTTTCAAAATTATTTCTCGGTCTGAAAAAAAAAGACTTCAAACAATGATGGAGAATGTGCCAACGAATTACACGATCTAGTTCCCTCCCCCATCCCCATCCTATCCAATATGGGAGTCTTCAAGTCGCGAGCATGATGGGAACGCTACCCACTGGTAGCGGGCTTGAGCACTTGAGTTACCTATAAGTTCGATGTCTTGTAGGTAACTTAGTTCTTTGCTGTACATAGTTTTAGGAAATATAGGCAATTGGCCCGTAGATAGCATTAATATTTAAAGTAGAATTTAATATATAACATTATTTACTATATTATGTTTGTAATTAAAATTTTCAAGTTACGAGTGAATAGGTATCTTCTAGGCAAGCGTGCTCCATCGTCGACCACATCATCGCTTACCATCAGGTGAGATAGTAATCAAACTCTTGTCTATAACGAATTAAAAGAAACAATAAATATAAAAAGTTCTTTTCATTATTAATCTTACATAATGCTCTTACTGACAAGTCATAAAGTTGTCAAGTAGCGGCTTAGAAATCCAATACAAATAGACATTTATGTTGTATCTCATATAAGTGACTTATTCGAGTCTCGAAACCCGATATTCTTCTCTGACAAAATGACATAAGAGTTACGACATCTTCAAGGTAACAATTCAATAATTCATCGTCCTAAGCCTTCAAAGAAGGATTAAGAAATTCGCTTTAAACAATAAATACGTGTAAGATCCCAGACGCTATATTATAAAGCACGAGCTATTTTTTCCGAGAAGCGAAAGCTACACGTTGGCCCGAATGTGTGACGTCCGTATTGGCCATATTTGTGCCAGCAAAAAGTTGGGTTGACCGCGAATTTGCGACCAAATCTGGCTTATTAATTGATTAAATGAGCGAATTGACGGCATCAATATCGTAAAACGCTTTTTTTCAGTGTCGGAAGACTTTGAATTTCACCTACTTTTTCAAGTGAAGGTTTCTGTTAGCGAGTAACGGCGTCCGAATCAATTAATTGCGTTTAACATTAATTTGGAATTGTTTTGCATTGAACTGCAAATTTTTTACGCTTTATTTTAATTTATTATTAAAATAAACCGTAAAAATGTTGCCATATTTTAACTGCCCGTTGGCTTCGTTGCGTGAGGGTTTGCTTTGTAAACAGGGGTATCGGGTTCGTTTCCCGGCGAGAACACAAACTTTTTCCCCAAGGAGAGTTTGTGTTTCTGGTTCTGGTTGTGATTGTGTGTGTGATCATAATTCATTTATTGCATAGAATGTAGGTTGATAATACAAGCTGTTAAATTAATAATAAATTCCATACAATCTACCCTTTATACATGGGTGTGCAACGTCATAACATGTTTCTTCTATTTAGTTTTTAAATATAACAAAGTTTACAATGCCATTTGAGTAAAATAAAAAAAAAAATTAAGTGATGCGAATGTTTCCGACACCAACGACACAACTCATCAAACTTAGTGTGAAAGCATTTATAAAAATACTTGTTTTGCCTTGCAGCTTCTGCCGCATTTATAAAGATGATGAATCAGGATGAAAAATATCCTATATCTTTCTCCACGATTTAAACTATCTGTCTATCAACTATCATAAAAATAGGTTCAACTGTTTAGTCGTAAACGATGACAAACAAAGAGAGTTACAGTGACAAAGATAAATGGTAACTTTAGCTGAATAAAATTAGTATTTACTCGTAACTATACCCAATCGTTTTCGATCGTAGTGCTTCTCAAAATGATGTTCACCAAACCTTCTTAAGACTTTGTTCCTTAAGGTAATTATTTGGACATAATATCAACATATATTTAAGCTGTAGTATTACTAAGCACCACTAAACAACCGGTTTCGTTCAGTAAGCAAAAACTATTATAATGACTTGACAATAATGACAAATTTCCATACCTAAAACAAACGTGCAGAATAAACAACTTTCTCCCAACAAGTTTTACTCCATACAAACCAATAATTGCCAAGATTACGATGCAATCATTTCTAATTCGCGTTCGAGCCAAATATGGCATTTTCCAATAACAAACATTTGCCGTATTTGGCCAACATGTGGACGTGACGCTGCCATCATTAAATTACGATAGAGGCCATCCTCTAGGCGAGAATTGGACGTGAAATGGCTAGACATTGGCAAGATGTCTCTTTCTTGGATTTCAAAATAAAATTGAATTGACATTAAAGAAATTAAATTTTAATTTACTTCTAACCGGGACAGTTGTCCCGGTTTAAAGTATCGTCTATCCTTTGCAAGGATTCCCAGATGTTTTGCAGCTAGTTGGGCTTTTGACTCGATGAAAGATCCAAAATTGGGATTTGAGTAAAAAACAAATGTTAATAATCTGCGTTTTATCTGATTAAAAATAAGGTCTGTTTTAAACCTTTATAGAACTATCTTATAATACCTTTTAGACATAGTTTTATAACCAAATCTATTTTTATTTTAATGATGTAATAATGTAAGTAGTAAAATACAGACTTAGTTATTAAATCGGGTCGTGTTTGACCAATATCTCACCTGGTAATTTGTAAGTGACGAGGTCTAGGTTGGTAAGTACTAACTACAATGGAGTCTTCAGGATAGCTACCGAATTGGGTGATTGATGACTTTTCGTAAAATTTGATTGACTGATTTTTGTTATAATATTTTAATTTGTTTTATGAAAATTATGAACGAATTAGTAAATTTTAATTGTTATTGACATACCTGTTATAAGAAGAAATGATGACGATGATGTTTTTCTAGAAACCTGTATAAGGATTCGAAGCCGCGACCGTGTGATCAGAGCCGCATCTTTTACCACTAATCTGTTATCGCCATAAAATTGTCGGAATGTTTATACTTTCGTTTAATTAATGGTTTCTCAGAGAAATATTTGTTTTTGAACATTGGATCCGTTTTTACGCCTACGCTACAACTTGATTACAAGTAATTACTTAAATATGCTAAGAAATGTTCTCTCGCTTAATTAATATCACTTTCTCATAAATTATGTTTGAATCTTGTTTTCGCTTTTGTTTTTAATAATAATTATTGTTAACAGAAATATGCAACTATGCCCACTTTACTCTTAAATATACAGGGTAATTGATATACCAGGAATTTCTTGGCTTCATTCCACGCATTGAGAGCTACGTCTTTTATTTATCAGATAATACTAATTCAATTTTAAGATTTTTCAAATTAATTTTTTATTACATTAAATAAATAATAATAATAAATAACGCATTCACACTCACAGCCTCACACTAAGTTCAAATACTTGTATCGTGGGTGCCGGAAACATTCACTTCACACACACATTACACCCAGAACCAGAAGCACAAATATCCCTTGGGAAGGAATTTGTGCTCCTGCCGGGAATCGAACCCAGGACCCACGGCGCAGAGGGCGGACACCTGTCCACTGCGCCAACTGGGTCGTCGAACATTATTAATCTATTCTGCTAAGTCTAAGGTGTTAAGTCAACTAGCGTTAGCGTGCATATCGCGAGGCGCGGCGCGGAGATGCCTTTCGTTGCGTGGACAGTGGAGTTTAAAAACAACAATTAATTATAGATCGTATAAAATACATCGTCTTAATTATTACAGTATTTACAAAAAAATCGTAGCGTTAAATGAGACGAGGGATCAAGAAACAGGGTCTGAGAACTTTCTGGTACAATATGTATAATGATCGTTGCCGCACCACCGATCACTTTTTGTTAAACTTTTTTATCCTCTCCATCCTAAGGTTGCCTGGAAGAGATCGCTGCTTAGCGATAATGCCGCCGATTGTACTGCTATATTGCTATTTTTTCTATTGTTAATTGTTATTTTTCTTGGTGTGTAATAAAGAGTATTTGTTTTGTATTGCATTATATTGTATACTTGTCCAATATTTTTTTAATAATCTAACTGACAGACAATTTTTTTTTGCCCACGCATCATTGTGGATAAGCAACGCGCCAGCATTTGCTGCAGGCGTTTATAACCACCATTATGTAGCCGCGTGCTTGCTTCTTAGGCATTCCAAAGTCAACTCTCGCATCCGTTGATAACAACCCTTTTATATCTAATGTTTACTATTTCTTTAAGAGCTGTGTAATTAAATCATCCCTCGGAAATGTCGTAAAGAACTAAACATACTGGACAAACCACGCTATCATTTAGGGTAAAAACGCATCGAGCATGCGAAGGGAAGCAAGATGACGTCATCAAAGTGCTGACTGAAATGTTTTTTTACGTTATAGGATTTTGCTCTGCACGACTTAAATGTTTCGAATTATATTTTGGCTAGATTATCTGTAAGTATATATAGTTGAGTCTTCTCGAGACCATGGGCAATGCAACTTGGCTGAAACGTAGAGGTAAACAAAAATTGTTTTTTAGCGCGATTAAGTCCCGAGATTACTTAGACTGTAAGTATAAATACTTTTTATATGCAGCTTTTAGCACCTTCATATTTTCTGACACATGAACTGCCGAAAGTTGCCTTAGTTGGGGTAGTTATGATTTTGATTTTGAACGCTCCAAAATCAAAATCAAAATCGTTTATTCACATGGGCCCCAAAGAGGCACTCATGAAAGTTAATGAATCTATTGCCAGATTCGCAAAATTACAGCCATCTCGAGAAGAACCTGGCAAGAAACACGGCGGCGCAATTTTTTTCATTAATTTTTTTTAAAAACATTCTTAATTTCTAATACATAATTTTCTTAACCTAGGTGTTATTATATTAGTCGCTAGAAAGAGTCTGTGCAGTTTGTCCCCATGCATCCTTGTCATTAATATAGTCTGTGGTTTTATAGTAAGCTTTCTTCGTTCGCCTTCTAAGCAGGGTTCAATACAAGTTTTTCTACCCATGTAAAATTTGTGTTTCTAGTTCCGGTTGTGTGTGATGTAAATGTTTCTGGTACCTACAAATCACCGAACTTAATGTGGGGATGTGAGTATAAAAATGATGTACCTATACCTAAATATTTTTTTTTAGTTCTGTTAGGCAAGCATTTCACTACAATCTCACATGGATGGAAAGTAATGATAATATATCCATGATACATCTTCGGCCGCACCATCACTTTCCATCAGGAGATAGTAGTCAAACGCTTACCTATTGAGCATAAAAAATCCCAAGAAACCAAGAAACTTTCGTAAGTTTCATACTAGAGAAACCTTAGAAGTTTTTCAGGTTTCTCTCTTAACCAAGGTTTTATTTGACGAATTTTAGTTTCTAGTAGTCTCTAGTTTCTCTAGTAAGTTTTGACCCTTAAGCTCAACACCACATCACTTAGGGCCTTAAACATTTCATCTCCAAACATAAGAATTTTAAATACACATAAAATAGCTCTCAACTAGTACCCCTGCTCTTGAGGTCGTAAAAATGTCATGGGCTTCATGGTTTATAGCGCATACCCCCATGAGGTCCCATGAATTTGTATGAGGAATCTTTTAGTTTTGTTGGGATGGGACAGTTTGTATGTCCGTTCATCGGATATAAGTTACGGATAACTTCAGAGAATTTTATTTACATTTCAAAATGAATATTTTATTTTATTTTAATCTGGATAGGCAAACGTACGGCTACTATCTCACCGGATGGTAAGACTCTTACAAACTCATATTTGCGAATAACAAAAGCTTCACAAAAAACAATTTAGTGTATGTTCTTAGAATAAACTAAATCAGACTGGACTGCAAACTATTCTGCTATCGATACATAGTTATCTAGAATCACTTTTATGATGCTAGTGTTGTTTGTCTAGACACATGCGTACCTAACTCTACTTAATCCTAGAGCTCACATAGTCTAGACGTTTACTTTAGAAGTTTAATTTAGTTCTTATGGTTCAGTTCTAGAAAGTGCCAGCGAAATCCGAATAGAGCACTAACTATGTGAAATATAATCAAGAATTATTAGATACATTGCATGCCTGGGTAAAAAAACATCTAATTAGGCGATCAGTTACATTATCAAAAATATTTGTCATTTTTTTTATTAAACAAATCGATGGATATTGATAAAATAAAGAACGTCAAAGTTTGGAAGTGTGGACTCGTAACGTTAGTAAAAAGTGTAATGTGTCGTGACGTCACGCGGAATTTCAAGGCCCTATATTTTCTCCATATTTTATTTAATTTTTTTTTCTCTAAGGCAAGCATTTGACCACTATCTCACCTGATGGAAAGTGACGATGTGGTCGAAGATGGAGCATGCTTGCCTAGAAGATACCTGTTCACTCGAGATTTAAAGACTCCTAGATTGTACTTAACGGGAAACACAGACTCGGGCAAAGAATTCAATTCCTTAATTACAAATCCGTTAATTTACAAATGAAAAAATACGGGTCGAATATTTTTTGACTGTCCAATATTTATAAGGTCACTTATAAACACATACTATTTTAACATGATTTTAATCATTACTTTTATAAAAAAGCAACGGACACTAACAAAAAAAAATTTTGTTTTTTGTTAGTGTCCGTTCAAATTATCCGAAGCTTGTAATCCGTAACCCATCCCTATGCATGGCTAGTTTATGTAGCAAGCAGCATATTTACGAGCACACCATTGCATACAATGTGACGATGGGTATTCCGAGCAAATTCAATTTGAACTGCAAATTGATAAACTTCTATTTGAACTATGACAAGCATTTCTATAGAGACACACGTCTACATAGCACACATGAAATATTACCATGCGCGCTATCAACAAAAACAAAAACGCTTGACCACTCACTATTTGTAAAAAAAAAAGCTAGGCTTGTCAAATAGATTCGTAAGCTATTCCTAGTGTCAGAATTTTTCAGGCCACCTGAAGGCATCCTACATGGCTTAACAACTGTTGTCTTACTACTAATCGGGACCGAGAGCTTAGCGTGCCCTCCGAAGCACGGTGACACTCAGTTGAAAATCCCACTAAACGGTCACCCTTTCAAGCACTGGTCTGGCTTAACATTGTTTAACCTTGTCAATCAGTTACAATTGACCAGGCGGGCCGTTACTTATCAGTAGAAACGAAAAAAAAATATATAACAAAAATTTAAAAGTTTTTTTTTTTATTTATCCTAGTTGTCGATTCTAAGCCTCACGCAAGATTATTATTTATATACTGTTAATGGTTACTAACCAATAACAGTATATAATTTAAAAAAAAACAGGTCTTTCTAACGAAAAAGTGTAAATTTAAAGGAAGTTAACTTTTTATGTAGTCGGGTATTTTTATTTTTTAATATATTATTTGTTTTATTTATGTGAGTTTTAACTTTCTGTTTATTTGTTTGAAATTTGGCGCAAACGAGATTGTGTAAGGACTTGATACTAATTGTACCAAAATAAAAATAAAAAAGTAACATGTTTGACTCATCGGGATTATGCATATATTGTCTTTCGGCCCACCGATAAAGCGACTTGGACAGAGCCTAAAGAAGCGGACACTGTGGTTAAAAGAGCGATTATATAAGCGATTACCATAGTATATATTTCTACTATGATATTACTTCCTCTCCTGCGCCGGCGGTCTACTCTCCCTTCGTCTTAAGAATTTTCCGTCTTACGAATTTTTGATCAGGTCACGTGTCCTGACGCGAGTATAAAAATTTTTTCCCATCCCAAAAAAGTGCACATCGCCGCTAAAGAAGTTTTCACTTCAAAAATTGGGATAACTAGACTACTAAAGTTCTCAGAAACATATTTAAGTAAAAGACTGTTACAAATTTTTTTGTAATAGAAATCTAGTTTTTACCAAATAATTTTGTGATTGTTTCTAAATAATTAGATATATTGTCACATATAGTACTAGAATATTAATAACAGCAACGAGACATATTTCTCAGTGCAAACTCCAAAACACATAATTACTTATCGACATAAGTAATTATGTTTTTTGAGGCTTAGAAACACATAAAGCCTAGAGTGGGACTAGCTCCCGAAGAAACCTACCGCAAAACTATTTTTAAACGCTTTCACATTCATACCCTCACACTAAGTTCGATGAGTGTCGTGTGTGCCGCAAACATTCACATCACACACACAATCGCACCCCGAGCGATCGATCCAGAAATTTGATGGGGATAATTTTTTTTAGATTGTTCTTTTATGTGTGTTACCTCAGAACTTTTTTCTAGGTGAACCGATTTTGAAGATTTTTATTTGAAACTCGGCGCTTCCTTTGTGGTCCCATTTAATTTTGATCAAGATCTAACTAGTATTTTTTTCTTTTTAATTTTGGTTTCGCAATCTTGTGCATTTAGCCAGTGTCACGTTATAATATATTTCAAGTGTATTTTATATCAAAAGTCCTAGTCACAAGTCTCAGTCAAAGTCTAGTAAAAGAGTCATAGTCAAGTCATGCCCTAGTAAAAAGGTAGACTAGAGCTTCTATTGGAGTTTTGAAGCGAATTGGAAAATCACGTTTTTCAACTTTGTAGGTATGATTTGCCCACACTTATGCACGTTTACTAAGTATAAACGGTTAATATCCCACCATTATTGTACATGGAAAATTATACAAAATGAACAACACCATTATTTCACTTTCGCGGCAAAACTAGTGTGTTTACCAGCTTCGATCACATCGTCACTTACCATCAGGTGAGATAGTGGTCAAACACTAGCCTGTCACAAATAAAAAAAAAAACTATCCAACTAGTAGTTTTAGTTATCCTCAATAAAGCGTATTTCATTCATTAAATCTGATCAAGGTTTCCGGCGAAGTCGGTTTCTTAAGTTTAGCTTGCGTTTAAATTAAATTCTTCCCGCTTATTTTACCGCTCAATCCGCTCCCGAAAGTCTCTTACAAGATTACGTCAACCGCAGTTTTAAAATGGAGATTATCGCGTCAAGTCGTAATACCTGCGTTGCTTGTAAGTCAGCAATTACAGCTTTTGGAACTTCATGTTATTACAATTTTTGATGACGCAATGATCGGCGGCTTATCGGTTCGGCCGCACTGCACTTTGTGAATACTGGTACTGGAAGTACTTTGTCGTAATTAATAGAGTCTCAATTTCTTTAAACTGTGGGTGTAGTTTTAAAACTTGTACAGCGACATGGTAATCGATTTTTTAAATTATGTTAATGCGGAAAACTTTATCGCAATACTAATAATGTTCATGTCGAAGAAAACAAATGAATTGGTATTTGCCGCGAAAGTGAAAAATAGTGTCATTATTTTACAAAATTTGTGATTCTTCGAGTGTTGATGTTTAATAATGGTAGATTATTATTTGATCGTAGATACACGTTTACGGTACAAAGATAATATAAATAATATATATAAAAATAAACAAACAAACAAAACATGATTTTTTACATAGGTACCCATTTATAACGATTCATAACTTACTTTATTTACAACATTTAATAAATAAACGCTTTCACTCTCACATAAAGTTATATGACTTGTACCGGAAATAATCACATCACACACACAATTGTACCCAGAACTAGGAACACAAATTTCTTTTGGGGAGAAATCTTGTAATGTGTTTCCACCAGGAATCGATCTCGATACCGGCTGCTTAGATACCAATACACAACTAAGCCATTGGCAGTTCAAATCGAACCATATTAAAATTACGTTAATAACGTTACTTATATATATCTTATATCTTTAAACGAGCAATTCTTGTATATATATATATATATATATATATATATATATACATATAATAAAATTTGAGATATGTGACGGTGACGATGATGATGTCATTCCACTCGTAATACATCAAATTTATTAAAATTATTCAATTATGCAAATGGATGTCAAGTAAAATACCAGAAAAACTGAAATAGCATTTTCCTCTTACCTCAACACTATTCTTAGAATTACTTCAATTGAGACCATAATAGTATGCAACAGGTTAAGAGGTAAACTTGAATTCAAATGATTCTGTTTACATTTATGTAACAGACACATCTGATCATTAATAATTATGCTTAATGCTTGTGAGCATCTATATCAGCATGTTTGAACTGCCCGATAGATTAGTTGCAGGGGTATCGGGTTTGATTCCCGGCTGGAACACAAGTTTTCTTCCCAAGGGTAATTTGTGTTTAAACCAAACAAAATTATATACCTAAAATGAAAATATTTAAATAAAATCTAAGTAAAATAGTGCTCCTATCGGGACCCAGGGCACAGAGGGTAGAGCATTTTCCGACAATAATACTTAAGTGAAAAACTGAAAACCTACATTTAAAGAATACATTTTAGATTCTGAAGCCTTGTTCCCGATGTAGTTTACTATGTTTCGAGAACCAGTGTCTTCTCCCATTCATGAAACTTAATTATATCAAGGGTTAGTTTACAGTTATTTACAATTTATGAATGTCCTGTGTGTGTGTATGCGTGGTGTATCTAAGTGTATATTCGTTTCTGTGTGTTATATAGTTAAAAATGAACTAGCAAAATTTGAGTTGAGCTATGTGGGTATAACTTTTATTAATTTGTTGTTAGATTTTTTTATTAGAATCACTATTTTATTTAATTTACTTATGGAGCAACATGATCAAAATGAGATACGAGCATGTAGCTTTTAAATCTCTTCACTTAGTTACTTACTTTTAAATGTCTAAAAAAGTTGAAAGGAATATATTTTTCTGCCAATCATTATGACGTAAACCATTTACATGAATGGATAATATTAAATTACTGAACAAGAATCATAATTCATGTTTTCATTAATGTTTAAGCTTGATAAAAACAGAACGTTAGCGGTGTTCTACAAAGTAATTAATGTACGACAGAACCGTCAATGAGAATATTAAGATAAAATTTTATCTCATAATTTGTCGTAGCGTAATGTTGATAGGAAATAAGTATTATAAGTTACGAAATATTTTTTAAATTTAAATTAGGAACGTTTCAATGTTCAAAAGAATTATTAATGTCATATTTATAATGTACTAGCTGTCCCGGCGACCTTCGTTCCGCCTAACAGTCAATGAATGTGCATGTTTAGGAAGCCATACCCGGCATGCGGTACAATTCCACGTGACTATATTATTACCTCCTTCATGTTTATGTTTGCCTAGTACTTTTAAAACCGAGTGACGTATGAGAAAATTATTTTAAAAGACCTATAAAAAAAAATTATGTTCCTAAAAAGTATCCTATATCCGTCTCCTGGTTCTAAGCTACATCCCCACCAATTTCAGCCAAATCAGTTCAGCCGTTCTCGAGTTATAAATAGTGTAACTAACACGACTTTCTTTTACATATATAGATTATTAGCTGTACCCGGTGCATACATTGCAATGCCACGTAAAGAAAAAATCGTTTTACCTCCTTCACGTTTATGGCTGCCTAGTACTTTAAAACAACAATATAAATTTAATTACTTAATTAATACCTATGTTTATGTTTGCCTATTACTTAATCAAGTTCCACAGACGTCTTGTCCAAAATTATACAAAAAACTATTTATAAAGTTTAAAATTTTTTTTAGACCTTTACCTGATCACAAATGAATTAATGGCATGGCAGCGCATCGAATCCGAACAAACAATAAACGCATTCACACTCACAATAATTTCTACATTTTATAAAATATTATTTGACCACTATCTAACCTGGTAGTAAGTGACGATATGGTCGAGGAAACACGCTCATAGAATGACTGGCTGTTGAGAATAGGGGCTGGAACATTATTTTTAGTAATGATGTACGTAGAAACGAAACGCTTCACAATATATTATGTAATATTTTTTTTTATATAAAATCATAGAAAACAAATAATTTTACAATCAAGCTTTTAAAAACAATTTGTAAATAAAAAAAAGGTCTAAAAAGTTATGAGACCAGAGAACTTATCAAGACGAATGAAACGAGCCCAAACACGATGGGTTTATCGTGTTTAGTTCATAAGTTCCTATGATTATTTTCTCCATCATCAGATCAGCTTCATGGTATCCATATCATATGTATTGTCATCGTAGATACATCCTACTAATCCTACTAATATTATCCTCCTAATATTATCTTACTATCCTATATAATATTATAAATCCGAAAGTTTGTGTGTAAGTGTGTATGTGTGTAAGTGTGTTAGTATGTTTGTTCCCTCTTCACGCTTTAACGGCTGAACGGATTTGGATGAAATTTAAAATGTACATAGATTATACCTAGAATTAACACATAGGCTACTTTTTAACTTGATTATAGCGGGCGAAGCCGCGGGGCACGGCTAGTTAGTACATATAATTTGAGTCCGTCCAACCGGACACCGGGAAATGTGTCTGATTTAGTTTGCAAGATTTAATTACAGACCGACATATAACGGGATAGATAAAACTAAATAAAAGCTAGTAAAAAGAAGTAAGTTTATAGTTTGTTTTCCGTCAATTCGAGCACTTTAATAGGAAACAAACTAAAAACTTACTGCATGCATGGTTTCCTAAGGATTTCCTTAAAATTCCCTCGCCTTAGAAAATTTGCTACGCGTTCGTAACCTAAATACTACAAATACTGAGAAGAACATCTGGCACTCCGGCGACCACACTTTGTGTTATTGCTGCTCGTTTTATTATTCCTGAAGATTGATGGGTTAGGGTGACCATGAAAATGGACACTTTGAATTTTTTGGATAATAAAAATGATGTTAAAATCAGGGTATGTCGTAAAGGCACAAGATAGACGTATAACTTTTGTATTACAAAAAAACATTATTCATCACAGGAATTACATGAGTTAATTCCCCAATGCCCTTTTTACCATATAACAACAAGACAAACTATCAAACGTCATCCATTTATGGTCGATATACCTCCAGTTCGCTCAAAGCGTTTTGCTTTTACGTTCATCAACCGTACAGCAAAGGAGTGGAACTCATTGCCTGCGTCTTTGTTCCCCGAACGGTATAATCTGGGAATCTTCAAGTCTCGAGTGAATAGGTATCTTCTAGGCAAGCATGTCACATCTTCGACCGCATCATCAATTTTCATCAGGTGAGATAGTGGTCAAATGCTTGCCTATTTACCATTAAAAAAAATCACAGTGTTTACCCCCACCACTTTTCGTTTCACAAAGAGGTTGCGGATCAGAATTTCAAAGTCCAAAAAAAGTTTCACTTAAATATCATCGAGAAACCTTATGTTTTACATCTATCTGTGGTTGATAATTCCAAAAAGTAACATTTCCAAAGTCACGGGCTTGTAACAACTCATTTACTATTCCTAAAGATGCGTTTAATTGCAGCTACTCAGCAAATCAATCGAAACGCTTTTATTATCTTAAAACAAGAGTACAACGTCAAAAAAGAAATTTAATAAATACCTATTCGTTTAAAAGTTACCAATCTTTCAATCGGCATTGATATGCCACTTTGCTTACAAGTATAATTCGCTTTAAAAATAAAAAAAACAAACAAACAAAACAAACGCATTCACACTCACAGCCCCACACTAAGTACAAAGACTTGTATCGTGGGTGCCGGAAACATTCACATCACACACACATTACACCCAGAACCAGAAGCACAAATATCCCTTGGGAAGGAATTTGTGCTCCTGCCGGGAATTGTACCCAGGGCCCACAGCGCAGAGGGCGGACATCTGTCCACTGCGCCAACTGGGTCGTCTAACTATTGAATTTGTTTGAGGTAAAATATACACTTTTTTATGTCATTCAGAAGAGACGAGCAAGTCGCTTACCTGATGTTAAGCGTCACGCTTGCCTGTTACAGTTCTGTGCCTCCCAGAGTTTTGAATTCATATAATTCGAACTCCTGCACGTCAAAGCAATGCGCTCGTCACGCTGAGATAATGGCCTCGATTCTGATGTCACACACTAAATTAAATTTAAACTATTCCTGTCTTTTACAAAATAGGAACACAAGACAGAGATAGCATACTGCTGTGCTGTCAAGTTAGTCAGAACTTAAATGTCTATGCAAGCTTAGTCGAGTATGTGTTGTAGGTATTGGTGTTGACTAAAAACAAGCGCCTTTCTGCTTCTGCTGTTCATATTTTAATTGATAAACTAGCGTGACAGCACTAAAATGCATGCTATCTCTGTCTTGTGTTGTATTCTGTAAGAGACAGGGATAGTTTAAATTTAATTTAGTGAGTGTATATCAGAATCGAGGCCATTAGATGTTAATTCTATGCCCTGTAATGACACTTAGACATACAATCAGTAAGATATTCCTTTTTGGCTTAAGGTTACTACAACCATTCGAAACATGCGATGTTGTTGTCGAGTGTAATGAATAATTTTGAAACTGAAACTTCATGTACAGTCAGCAACAAAATTATCTGAACATTTTTTAAAGAATTTATTCATTGTGTAATCAGATAATAATAAAACTTAAATAATTTTAAAAAACATTTACTCTACGGACCAATTGCCTATATTTTCTAAGACATACAATTATACATACATCTCTCATCATTAAAGAATGTAATCATTCTGTAATCAGATAATAACAAAACTTAAATAATTCCAAAAAACATTTACTCTACGGACCAATTGCCTATATTTTCTAAACCATACAATTATACATACATCTCTCATCATTAAAGAATGTAATCATTCTGTAATCAGATAATAACAAAACTTAAATAATTCCAAAAAACATTTACTCTACGGACCAATTGCCTATTTTTTCTAAGACATGCAATTATACATACATCTATACAGGCAATGACTAGCTATGCTCTAACTTAAATACTACATTTTAATATAAACGCTGACTAATCGCGGTTTTTGAAAACATTTAAACTATGATCCTATTTTAATTTGTATCAATTTTCACAATTTTTTTTTTTTTTTTCTGATAGGCTAGTTTGACTTTACTACAACCGCCCGCCGCTTCCTATTTCCGAACTTTTTGATAACTCAGTTACGATACAATTCGGTTGGATATCGTGCGCTGAAATATATTTCCAATTCACAATAACCGATCAAATTTGTAACCGAATCTATAGCAACGTAATTCCGTACGCTGATGATAACTGAAGATGAGGTCAGTCAGTCCTTGATATATCAGTCGTTGCTGGTCTGGAGGTTGTCCTCATTTCGCCTGCTGTATCTCGAGGGGCAACTACTCATTGGAGAGCTTTCATTGCATAGACTACTCAAGTTGATGCCCGCTTTCCGCATGGGCTGCTGTGTACTCTGTGCCTTCATATGATTGAGTGATTGGAAGGGGTGGTGCCACCCTCATTCCTCATGTTAAATATTATAACATTATTATTAAACAAGCCTAGAATAATAAGCTCTCAAAGATGCCTGCCAGAACATATTTTTTTATCGATTACAAAAAAAGGTGGACATCGGAATCTTTTTCCAACGAATTTATATCCTTTATTATATATATTTTCCGATTACTCGAAGACACCTGGACCGATTCGATAAATTCTTTTTTTTGTTGAGGTATAAGCGATTGAAGTCGGTTATTGGTTTTTTTAACTCGTATATATTACAGTGATTTGGTGACAGGTTTTGTTTATTTTTTTTTACTTTTGTTTCTGACTGTACCTACTGAAATCTGTTTGAAACCGCACTTCAGTTGCACGACGCTTTCAGTTTATTACGTCGCGGCAAACCAATGGCTTCAGCTAAGATTTATGAGGTAGTGTGCCTATCGTTGAGGAAAACATTGGATTGCTTAAAGATTTTAATTCATCATTAATCTTTTTTGACGACGACCCGGTTGGCACCGTGGGCAAGTCTCGGCCGTGGGTGCTAGGCAGGGCACCATTTTCCTTCCCAAAAGACATTTGTGCTTCTCAGTACGATTGTTTCTTTTTATGCTAGATAGACAAGCATTTGATCGCCATCTCACCTGATGTAAGTGAAAATGCGGCCAAAGATGGAGCTTGCCTAAAATTATACTACTTATTCACTCAAGATTTGAAGATTCCTAGATTTTGCCGTTCAGGAAACGAAGACGCGGCTAATGTGTTCCACTCCTTCCCCTTGCGGATGATGAACGTAGAAGTGAATCGCTTCGAGCGGACTGCAGGTATGTCTACCATAAATGGATGACGTTTGAGGGATTGTCTTGTTGTTAGATGGTAAAACGGGGGAGTTTGGGTAAAAAGGGCATTAACACGAGAAACTAAAGTATAACTTCTTCTGGACTTTACGTCTGCTAGGCCTGCTATTCAACAACGATCCCATAAAATATGAAATAGTTTTCAAAATCGTTTATTCACATGGGCCCCAAAGAGGCACACGTAAAAGATAATGACTGTACTGCCAGATTTACAAAATTACAGTCATATCGAGAAGAACCTGACAAGAAACCCGGTGGCGAATTTTTTGAATATTTTTTTCATACCTTAAAATTAGCTTTTATAGTTATACCTAGGTCAAGACCTAGGTATATAATTATTATGTAGTCGCCAGAAAGCGCTTGTGCAGTTCTCCTCCATGCATCCTTGTCATTTATGTAGTAAACAGTTTTACAATAAGCTTTCTTAATTAATGCCAGTTTAATTACTAATTTAAACTAAACCAGTGGTAATTCAGTTTATTCTTTGTAATGCTATGCTTATCCGCCGCGGAAAATATAAGTGGGAAATATTTGTGAAATACAATATATAATATTCTGCCCTTACAGAAATTCCCCATGACAACAGCGCTTTTTAAATCTAAAATCAAAGCGCATTGTGGTAAACTTCCACAAATGCGGACGAAGCGTTTTGCTTCCACGTTGATTATGCGAGCCGCAAAGGAATGAAAATCTTTATTCTTAACCTGATTCTGTGTTGCCTGATAAATACAAATATCCGGATGACCGGTTTTTTGTTTTTGGTAGAATGTGTTTGAATTTGTAGCCTCAGAAAGCTCCATCTCGTGTGGAGTAGAAACAGTTTTGTACATCGGTCATGGCGTAATAGATGGCGCTAATAGTTTCTTAAACCCGGTTTTTTAAATGCAGTTTGGGAACCGAGCATTTCTCGGATCTGGAACGTTGATAAATCGATTCCTTGGGCCGAAAAACCCCTAATCTGTAACTTTCATGAAAATCGTTGGAGCCGTTTTTGAGATCCTGATTACACACACACATATATATATACATAAATATATAAAAGAATTGCTCGTTTAAAGATATTAGATATCGCACAGTCGCTTAGTCGCGATTGAATATATTAATATATATTTATAGTGGAAGGACTCTTTAGCAGAGTCCGCCTGGGGCAGTACCACACCATTACTAGACATTCATCCGCCTAGTAGTGTATTTCGGATTGAAGGTCATAAAGAGATTTAACATCTTATATTTCAGGTTGACCATCGCATTGCATTGCCGTTCAAAACTCTTGGTTGGCTCTTAATTATAATGGGCAAGCGTGGCGCTTACCATCAGGCGAGCACCTAGCCAATTTCGTCACTCAATCACCGGAAAAAATATTGTAGTATTATATAACAAACCTTAGTGGTTTTTAAATGCTATACTATCAAATTTTCGTTAACTTTTTAAATGGTAAATAAATGAAAAAATAATATTTAAAAAATAAGCACTTGTCGGCAAACGTGCTTCATCGTCAACCGCATCGTTGCTTAGCATCAGGTTAGATAGTGGTCAAACGTGTGTCTATCATGAATACAAAAAAAATGAAATTGATGAATCACAAGATTCACGAAACGGAAGTCAAGGAAAGTTATTTAAAGATACCGGATCCTTCCACTGCTTCTATTTCACGGAACAGCTGTTCTCACTCAATGACTAAGCAAAACAGTCAATACAGGTAAAGCTGACTCATGACATCGATTTATCGACTATCGATACTCAGAATCGATACCGTTTTACTACTGCAGTATCTCAAACTGTCCACGCTCGAGTTGTTATGAATTGCATTGATTACAAAAACATCGATTGTTCTTTGAAGGTCGTATCGATAATGGTTTTTATCGACTTTATGTGAGATTTGCATTGTGGATTTGTCAACAGGTTGGTTTTTGTGTCATTACCATGTGGTAATATTTATCGTGCTCTTATCTAACAAATGAACTGTCAGTTGGCTTAATTGGTCTTGTTGGCTTTATCGTTTGCCTTCTAAGCAGGGGTATCGGGTTCGATTCCCGGCGGGAACAGAAGTTTTCTCCTAAGGAAAATTTGTGTTTCTGGTTTTGGTTATTATTATTGTGCGTGTGATGTGAATGTTTCGGGCACCCACGAAACAAGTCATCGAATTTAGTCCGGGGCTGTGTGGGGGGGGGGGATTGTGAAAGCATTTATGTTGAAATTACTCCTTTTTTGCTGGTTTGGTAAGAATTTCACCGCTATCTCACCCGATGTGGCTGAAGATGTGACATGGTCCACGTGAGCCGATTTCGAAATTGTTTTTTAGTTTGATAGATTTAAATTTCTAATTGCTCCCATTTAATTTGATCAAGATCTGATCAGTAGTTCTTGAAATATCGTCAATAATGCTTATTTTGTGGACTACTTTAACGATGTTCTCGTTTAACCGACTTAAAAAGTTACCTTCTTTCGTTGTGAGCCGATTTTGATGATTATTTTTTTTATTTGAAAGCTGGTGCTTTTCATGTGTTCCCAATGAAATTTTATCAAGATCTGATCTCTAGTTTTTGAGTTATAGTCAATAATGCGTGTGCAATACATTAAATCTGATCAAGGTTCCAAAGATAAAGCGGTGAAGTCGGTTTTTTTAAGCTTTGCTTGCGTTTAATTATTCCTCGAGACTCTTAACAACAGTCAAAATATAACAAAACACGTCTTTAAACATTACTTCGTATTTTTTCCCCATCTCTTTCATTTTTCTTTTATGTGACCATTAGGCTAGCCTGACCACAATCTCCCCTATTAGTAAATGATGACTACATTATTAGTAAATGATGTAGTCATCATTCACTAATACGGAGATGATAAGCATGCTATGTCCATCGACCGATGGTTTAAGTGTCCAAAAATCCCGAATATTTAGGAAATACATGTAGACCATATAGTAGGGACTGTAATAACTTATGACATAATTATATTTTAGGAACATTTTTATCTTTGACATTAATATTCTGAAATTTTGACAACTCCTGACATTATAACTTTAATGATGATTTTTCCATTTTCACTTATTGTAATTGGGCCACATATAGAATATATTAACAATATTCAAAAATATTATTATGACGCTATTAAGATATCTAACTACCTAGCCCTCAAATCAATATTTGCATGTCACTATTATGACCAAGTGTGTGAACTATATTGATACACTTAACCTTACATCTGTTTATACCTACACTTGAAGCAAATAAATGCATTTCATTTCATTTCATTAAGGATACATAAATATCAATCAACGCTTACACACTCACAGCTCCACACTAAGTTTCTAGGCAAACATGTCACATCTTCGGCCAAATCATCATTTTCCATCAGGTGAGATAGTGGTCAAATGCTTGACTACTCAACATAAAAAAAAAATTGATAACTGTGGCGTAGGTGTCGAAAATATTCACATCACGCACACAATCACACTCAGAACTACAAAATGATGTGTAAAATAAACAAACATGAAGAAAATATTATAATTAGGTAAAAAAAAACAACCGCAAATCTCAAGTCCACTTGAGTTTATATTCTGTTATTAGTTATATATATATATATATATATATATATATATATATATATGTTTAATAAATCTTAAAATAACAATTCTAATAATCATAAACCTCTGTTTAAAAAGTTTTCCTATGTTTCAGGCAATTTATAAAATTCCTGGATGCTATAGAAAGTTCTTTCTAGTAGCCATTTTTTAATTCTTACTTTAAAGCTGCCGGTGGTAGGTGCATTACGCACGGTTTCGGGTAGCTTATTATATACCGACGGCCCCATTATATAGACGCATCTTTCCGATTTATTCAATTTATGAGTTGGAGTCACAAAACGGTCCTTGTATTTGTCACTCCGTAGTACCCTCGCCAGATCCCACAATGTCTAAAAACCCGCCTATTTAACCAATGCGTTCTGCCCACCATGACATATGGTGCCGAGACATGGACGCTTACACATGAGGCTGTGCACAAAATAGGAGTTGCACAGAGAGCCATGGAGCGAGCCATGCTCGGCATTAAACTTGATCGAGTTCCTAATACCCAAATTAGACAACGAACAAAAGTTCGAGACGTTAAAAAAATTGTTATGGGACTCAAATGAAGTTGGGCGGGACACATTGCTAGGCGAAGTGACGACAGGTGGAGCAAGGTTATAACAGAGTGGTGGCCAAGAGAAGGCAAACGTAGCGTCGGACGTCTAGCGGCAAGATGGGTTGACGATATTGTTAGCAATGCGGGTCGAACCTGGACAAGACTAGCACAGGTCCGAGGCGAATGGCAGAATATGAGAGAGGCCTATACCCAGCAGTGGGATCAAAAGGGCTGTGGATGATGATGATGATGAGTACCCTTGACGGGTTTACACCTCGACGCTGGAAGCTTTCGGTGTGAGTATACACAAACAAGCCTATTTGTTTAACGAGCTCTTACATACGTATAAAAGTCATTGATAGTAACTTTTTATACTTTCATATTTTATTCAAGTTCATCATACGCCTTTTCATACAACACAAGGACTAGGTTACTTATGACGTAAGCATTTTCCTTATCTTTATGAAAAAATCGTATTACATAACGTCACTTACACACAAACTTATGTGTGATATTGTGTAATATGTAATGAGTACTATATTGAATGACAGGTCAGATAACGGACGACTTTAAATATTTTCCTTAATTTTTAAAGTCATTCGTAGTAACGTGAAGCTACTAAACGTTATATTTTATTACAGAACCTAATGTATTCAAATTAACATCAATTTTTTACTTATTATTAGAGTTTTTTTTATTAGTTTTGGCCAAAACTTTGTGCATTTAGCCAGTGCCAATGAATATCGTTTCAGTTAGTTATACATTTCATAAAACTAGTCTTAGTCAAAGTCAAGTAAGAGAGTTATGGTTCAGTCACAGTCCAGGTCATACCCTAGTATAAAGTGGTAGTAACTTTACTAGAACTTCTATTGGAGTTTTGGAATGAATTCCTTCGCTCATGGCTCAATGTACGTTCACAAGGTAAAAACAGTTAATAATCCGGCATTATTACTCATTAAGAATCACAAGTCAATTACATAATATTTTTTAAAAGAAGTCCTAGTCACAGTCAAAGTCAAGTCATAGTCAAGTCATGCCCTTATAAAGTGGTAGAAACTTTACTAGAACATCTATTCGAGATTTGGAGCGAGACGAAGACGAAAATCATATTTTTCAACGTTGTTTGACTTACACACATGCAAGTTCACTTAATTACACATTAACACTGGAATATTTTTATATTTTTTTGGTAAATAATACAAAATCAACAACGCCATTTTTACACTTTTGCGGCAAAACTCCAGCATTTGATTTTCTTACAAGTAAATAATAAATACTATATATTATGATTTGAATATATCCTCACGTTTGACCTTCTTTTGTTTTTACTTTGTAACATAACATTTTAGTAAGGCACAATTACCACATCCGATTCCAAACTTCCTTTCCTCAATCACGACTTACTATCGGTGACGTGTCCAGCGATTAAAGGACGGTAAACGACTAGCGATAAGAAGCTGATAAGGTAATCTCTCTCTTGGACGTCTCCTCGAGCACACTTGTTTGTTTCCTACATCTACGGACGTTCTGTTAACGGAATTTAAATTGAGAATCGTTTTCTTTTTTATTTGTTTTTGTGTGAAATGTGAGCGGTTCTTGTTTCTAGATGTGAAGTGTTTTTTTTTATGTGCTTCCGTTTTACGTGTGGTTAGTTTTCTGTGTAGGAAGAGAATTGTTTAAACTTGGAACAAAGTAGCTTCAGCTTAATCCTATTTGTAGCAATAGATTATCAAACTCCTATTACCTTAAATCTAGAATTTTGGTTTGTTATATTGTTTAAATTTGTTTAATTTTGTATAAAATATGAATAATTTTTAATTAACAATTTTTTGTAATTAATCAACATACAAACGCTTTTATATTCACAGCCCCACACTAAATTCGATGACTTGTTTCGTGGGTGCCAAAAACATTCACATCACACACAAAATCACAACCATAACCAGAAACACAAATTTACCTAGAGAAAACTTGTTTTCCCGCCGGGAATCGAACTTAATACCCCTGTTTGAAAGGCGTACGCGTACCCAACAAAACCAACAGGCAGTTCGTTGAGTAAATGTTTCCCTGTTATGATACAAACAAACCAACTTAATACACCTCATTTGAGACAAAATAAAACATTAAAATTAAAATTTTTAAAAACTACCAATAGTTAAATTATTATTGTATTTGAAATAGGAACAAAATCACGACATAAATTTGTATAAATATGAAACTTAACTAATTATTATAGAATCTGTAATGTACTGGTAAATATAATATTATCAAAGTAATGGTACTTTATAAGTGCTTTTTAGCTTGGTTAGGTGCGTGTTCGCCTTCAAAGCACATATCGGGTTCGATTTCTGTAACTCATTACAAGTAACTCATTTTTATGGAATTATATTAACGAATAGATAATATTAGTAGACCCGATATTACCAATTTATTATTTACAAAAATGCTACTTATATTGTACTTATAACCGGAATCCGATACGAAGTATTCGTTATCTTAATATTACTTAGTATCTTACATATAAATTGCTCTATGAACCTGTTCCAGAAAATAACATGGTGACGTAATATTTGGTAGCTGTTATTTAATCTGTGATAATACCGCTACCAAAGTTTTATATAATTTTATTGCTTAACACATGTTATATTATGCGTAAAAGGTTATTTTAATTTGAATATTAACGGTACAGGTGTTGGGCTGTAAAACTACATATATCTTATTTTAGCCCTGCCCACATGTGATTTGGCAAATCCTACTAATATTATAAACTGAAAGTTTGTGTGAGTGTAAATGTGTAAGTATGTTTGTTCCCTCTTCACGCTTTGACGGCTGAACTGATTTGGATGAAATTTGAAATACATAGCTTATACCTATTATCATAGGCCACTTTTTAACTTGATAATAGCGGTCGATGCCGCGGGGCACGGCTAGTTATTAAAAGTAAACTTAGTATTTTTGCTTTATAAACGAAGTAAAGTTAATTAAAAGTTTGTAAATGTAAATCGCTTTAAATTTAAACGCTTTCATACTCACAGCCCCACACTAAGTTTGATGACTCGTGTGATGCCGGAAACATTCACATCGCACACACAATCACAACCTGACCTGAACCAGAAATACAAATTTTCCTTGAAGAGAAAACTTGTGGTCCCGCCGGGAATCGAACCCGATACCCCTGCTTAGAAGGCGATTACCTACCCAACTAAATCAACGGGCAGTTAAATTTAATTATATTCTATTGTGATATGTGTTATTGCAATAAATGCAATTTTCATATTAGGTTACAATATTAATATCTCATATAAAAATCACGTTCCCCATATTAGATATTTATATCTGGTTTTCCTGTATCAGGTATTTACGTCATCGAAGAACTGTATAAGTAAATTTATGATAAATAACAGTTAATGAGATCGAAATTTCGTTTGTGAATCAGTATTTGTTATGATGCGCGTGAGTTTGCTAGTGTCGGTTCTCGGTTTAGTTTTTAGTGGAAAATGTGTTGAATAATTGGTATTATGAAATGTGGTAAACAGTGAAGTGAAATAATGAGCGTGCCTAATTTAAGCGCTGATCAAATAACAGGTTGGTATTTTATCATATTTTTTAACTTTTTTTGTATTAGGTTGCACTTTTATACCATATTTGGTACTAAATCCTGAGGTAAATGTATCTGGCATTATTTATTAGTTTTTGGATTGAAATAAATTATTTTTATATTAGTATTTAATTGCATAAGAACTGTCTTTTATGCCACAGATCACGCATTTTCAATCGACAGAAAAAAAATGTGATGAAATTTATATATATTTTTTAAATATGATTATAGACCATTTGCATATAAAACTAAATTAAATCTATAAACATACATCTACAGCAAAATATCTAAGTTATAAGCTCACTAAAAGCCACTGAGCTTATAGGTAACTCGACTGCTCAAGCCCTCTACCAGTGAGTAGCGTCGATCCTAGCCCATCGATTGATAATAATGATTGATATATGTATACATATTATCCTAAACGAAACGCACGACCCAAAATGCTGATGTTCTGAATACGTATTGAATATTATTATCTAGTATTAATTTGGACTATCTTTACTCATTTCCGGTTTACGTGATCCGGATTGGATGTTTTTTAAAGGTTTTATTGGCCTTATTAAATTTTTATAAAAGTTTTGAAATAAATTGAAAGTGTATTCTTGGTATAAGAAAATTAAATCATCGTTATTTTTATTGTGAGTTATAATTTTTCTATACCTAATAATAATATTTTTATTGTTGAGCGTAAATTCAACGAAATTAATTTTAAGTGGAAATTTGAAACTTTGTTATAAATAAAAATAAGGACTTAGTAGGTATATTAATTAGGGAGATAAAATCGTTACGTCTGATTTTATCGTGATTTGGAAGACATCTTATTTTTAGGAATACTCTAAATAGATACTTTCCTATATTTTAAATGAATTTGAGAGACGAGACGAACAAGTTGCTCGTCTGAAGGTAAGCGTCTCGCTTGCCCATG
This sequence comes from Lomographa bimaculata, assembly GCA_948107665.1. Lineage (NCBI taxonomy): Eukaryota > Metazoa > Arthropoda > Insecta > Lepidoptera > Geometridae > Lomographa > Lomographa bimaculata. Next base: position 4,224,571 of record OX403604.1, on the reverse strand, counting down.
AGAGTTCAGCGCCACTCAAAGTTTTGACCTTAAATAGGTCAAAATCCTGCTTGGCAAAGCTTAAGCGTCACCTTAAGCACCGCCCTGTAATTACACTGCAAACATTGCTTCAATTGCAGCCTACCTAGTTCCTTGCTAGGTTCTTCTAAAGATTTTATTCTTTGTCTATGAGTGCCTCTTTAGGACCCACATGAATAAACAATTTTGAATTTAAAGCGTTGGTGAAATTTTACTAAGAAATCAAATACTTCGCAGAAAAAATATTATGTTATTACGGTTTTTAGAATACGTTTACTTAGAAGAAGAAAAATTATGAGACAACAGTACAAGAACAGGCACAGGCGCTTGCCATCAAGCGAACGAATTGCTTGTTTCTTTTTAATAAATCTCGCGGAATATTAGTGAAAATTCGTTTCATTAAAATAACGGAATATATGCATCCAAACATAGACACAGCATAGATTTAATGTGAGAGACTCCAAAATTGGAAGACAAAATCTCTGCCATTCTCAACTCTACCCTTTGTCTAGAATCTAGATCACGCTGTATATTATATCCTAAATGCTTTGTTGCTTGTCAAAATCGCACGGAATAAGCCATATCCGTTAGTTCTTTACAAATTAAGTGGGTAGAGTAATTATCTAAGCACAAAATGGCGTTTGTTATCTCACTGGCTAATTGTAGAGACCAATTTGTGTGAACAAAGAGTTCAAGTGAAGCCGTTAGACGTTAGCGCAGACGAGCGTTTATTGAACCCACTATTTAAACGCAGCGTCTATTTTAAGCCGTTTCTAAATTGGTCATTACTTTAACCATAAGTTAAGTAGTAGACATTTTCACAGAAAATCGACACTAAAATAGCATTTGTCATGATATGAGTATCATCAACATTATTAGCATGAAAATTGCGACATTTGTTATGCATTATGTTTAAAACAAAGTATTACATGAATACGTTATATCCATAAAATATCTTATTTATATGAAAATGATAACAATAAATTAAAAATGTTATAGCGCTTTTCTTTAAAATAAAAGAAAATAATTCATCAATAATAATAGTTAAAATAAAATCCTAGCAGTGTACATGTTAACATACGCACTCATGTGTAAAACATGTCACATACTCATTGATCGCACACTATACGAGGTATCTGTGAAAGATGAACATATTTTAATTCTTATATGTATATTTGACGTCGAATATAATAGAAGCTTATATACCGAATATTACAATATTAATTTACAGGTTTTCATATTACAGGTTTTACTCAATAAATGTTAGAAAGCTAACATTTTTAAAGTAAACATTAACTAAGTTCTTATCAACAAAATCGCTCGTCTATCTCCAAAAACGTAAGTTCTGGAAGATATTGTTTTGTAAAAGTTATGGTATTTTTATTGCTAAATGAAAATATTATATGATGTAACTAAAAATGTATGCTTTTCGCAATTTTTCCTTTATCTGTGCTATAAGACGTTGCTTCGTACCAAATTTCAAGATTCTGAGTTCACGGGAAGTAGGTAACCTGTAGGTTTTGATTCCCTTGCGACTGTCGAAAATTTGCAGTATAAACGGCTGTATCTTTTGAATGCGTTGGTTTAGAAGTTTGATTTTTTCACAGCTCTAAGGGACAGTAGACCTGAGTATTTGGTATGAATTTCAGCTTAATACCTCCACTCGTTCCTGAGAAAAAGGGTCTTGACAGACAAACAGACGGACAACAAAGTGATCCTATAAGGGTTAAAAAATCTATGTCAAGCAGTTATCAGACGAGCATAAGGAAATGTCTTAATTCGTTTTTCCAACTTGAATTTGTTTATATCATTATTGTTTCTTCCTATTTACATTTCGTTTTTCCAACCTTCATTTAATTTTTCAGATTTTCTTTTGTTTTCCGACTTATGTTCTTTGAGCTTCATTTGTTTTTTCTCGGTTTTAAGTTGCTTTGGTGATTTTCCTTTTTTTGTTCCGAATTTAATTCTTCCTTATTAACAGTAGTAGTTGGCCTACGAAATTGCAGGAGAAATAAACGTGCCCTATCATAATGTTGTATATACTATTATATGTTTATGTGTGTGTATTATGTGTTTTTCTACAAAAGAATGCCCGTAAAATGTTAGCTTGATCACCTTTGCTGTTCTTTTGCTCGTAAAACACGAATTAAATACAATTTTATTCCAATAAAATTTCACGGTTAAGATGGCATACATTTTCAATAGATGACTGAGTTAAAAATATAAAATAAATTAATGTGCTAATGATACCCTCTAAACTTTACGACTTGACGTTATAACTATTTATTTTAGCTACTGCTGTGTTTTGCTCTTTTTTTGAACTGGCCATTGGCTTAGTTAGGTTAGCGTTCGCCTTCTTCGGGTCGATCTCGAATCGGGTTCGATTCTCGGCGGGAACACAAGTTTTCTCCCCAAGGAAAATTTGAGTTTCTGGTTGTGATTATGTGTGTGATGTGAATGTTTCCGGCACCCACGACGCAAGTCATCGAACTTAGTGTGGGGCTGCGAGTGTGAAAGCGTTTATGTTTCTTAGACTACGGTGAATCTAATCAGTTTTATTTAACTACGCCTCGCGGTTTTACCCGCGTAAGTCCTAGCGGGTATTCCTGAATAAAAGTAGCTGAGGGGGCTGATAAAAAAGGAGCCATCGCTTGTTCCGACATTTCATGAGCATGACCTCGTGAGTCTAGGTGTTTTCGAGCTGATCTTCAGCATCGTCGTCACGCCCTATCGACCCCAATTTTGGAGGACTCGATATTTCGATATCGAATCAAGCGCTATGATCACAAAAACTGAATAAAAATACATGGTCCCGCTGGATATCCCGCTTCTAAAACGAATGCTAAAAATAACCTCTATTTTGCCGCTGCAGTTGGGTAATAAAGTAAATCAGTTCATCAATTAAACTATCTATAAAGTATTACTAAAATTATAGGCCATATAAATCAGCCTGGATTATATAGCTGTCCAGTCATTCTAGCACTAAGCCTATTTTATGGTTCATGATTACTTGTCTACTGAAATGGGATCATAATTCTGATGTTATTATTCGGAATATGAGTCAACGGTCAATTTAGAACAAGACATTTAAATATTAATTAATCGACTGATTCTCGGAACTGTTTGAAGAACTAAGACGAAAATTCCAAAAAAAGAATCATCAAAATCGGCTCACAACGAAAGAAGTTGTGAGGTAACTTTTGAAGTCGGGTAAACCAGAACATCGTCTAAGTACGCATTATTAGTCACAAAATAGACATTATTGACGATATTTCAAGAACTACTGATCAGATCTTGATCAAATTTGAATGGGACCAATTAGAAAACAACATCTTTTGAACTAAAAAAAATTTTCGAAATCGGCTCACGTGGAGAGAAGTTATGGGGTAACACACATAAAAAAAATAAAAAAATATAGTCGACTTGAGTACCTACCTCCTCCTTTTTTGGGAAGTTGGTAAAAAAACCATTGCTGGTACCCAAAAAACGCATTCTTTTAATTTAAAAAAATAATAATTCGACGTTATACATGTACTGTTGGCTTCTTATGTGCGCGTCCACATCCTAAGCAGAAAAAAAATTTTTTTTTCTCCAATGGAAATTTGTGTTACTTGTTCTGGGTATGATTGTGTGTTTGATATATTCTGATGGTGCACTTATGTATCTTCGGTGACAATACAATGATATGGTACCATTGAGCTGGTCTAAGGATGGAGACGGAATATGGCCATAGGAACTTCTTAACTATACAAGATAAACCCATCGAGTTTGATTAGTCTTAACAAGTTCTCTGTTTATATAACTTTTTAGTCCTTTTTTATTTACTTCTGGAAAAAGCTTGATTAAAAAAACTTTTAAAAGTATTACTTGTATAACATTACAAACAAACATCAATAGATTTCGTGGTAAACGATCTCTTGTTTGAGGTCATCGAGTTACTAGATCAAAAGGTTGTTGTTGAAAATTCTATTTTTGTTAAGTTTTCCCCATCTCATCCTGCAGAAATTATTTGGGCGTCCATTATTGTTGTTTTACCGGTTTGTGTGGATAAAGATTTCTTTTAAAATTTCCCAGTTTTTCTATTGTTTTGGTAGTAAGTCTTAGTAATGCGGGAAATAAACGTTAATTTGTTTGTATTTGATCATCATTTATTAGAGTTCAAATTGCAAAATGCACGCTATTGGCTAAATTGATTCTTGATGTCAATCTTTGGTAATTTTTTCTTTACGGCATCTAAGATTTGTTCGTGGACGTCACAGAAAGAACGTCAAAATGGTCGTGTTGAGAATTCCCAGAACCTGATTCCCATTTTTATATATATATTTTGTTTCATTTTATAATAGTCTAATGTACATAGTCGATATTCTTTTACCGGCAATGTAAATACGTAATATAAACAATCGTAAAAAATGCATCTTCACTATTATATATATATATATATATATATATCCTATTCCCTTTCTCTGGCAGTTCCAGGGGCCTGTCTTATAAACATACCAACAAATTATTTTAGTAAACAAAAATTTATTCAATGCATATGTAATTTATGTTTTTTTTTTATTTGTGACAGGCTAGTGTTTGACCACTATCTCACCTGATGGTAAGTGACGATGTGATCGAAGCTGGTAAACACACTAGACCTGGAATATGCAGGCTCTTAAGGATAACTGCCGGAACACCGTATTTGGCTTGGCGGCAGACTTTCAACTTGATGGTGGTAAGCTACTTTGGTAGCAGGCCAGGCGAGCAACTCACAAAATGCTCTACCACCTCTCAAATGTCACCTGATTATCACCACCCGGGGACCACGTGTAGGAAGTCAGAAATTTTAAAAAGTAAAACGCACGCCATTGGCTAGTCTAATGCTCGACGTCAGTATACGCTTTTTCTATGTCAATTACCTGTCGACATTTCACGGCAGTCATTGAGTTGTGGATTCTGACGTCACAGAAAGAACGTCAAGATGGCTGCTGTTAAATTTCTTCGAACCTGCTAGTTCAACGATTACTGTTAAGAACTCGATTCAACAGCTAATATGAAACGAAACGTAATAGGACCGTTTTTCAGTGGTTCTTATTGCTATTTAGTCCGTGGACTAAAACAGCTGTACCTTGTGGAACACCCTTGAATTTTGTCTATGAACGTGACGCTATTCCATGACTCTGACTTAGGAGGCTGATTGTATTTTCAAATATTTATTTTGAATTGTAATGTTTTACAATAAATTAAAACATAAATATAACAAAAGAGCTCAATACAAGCCACTAGGCTTTTACATCTATACATTCTGCATAGTAATACATTGTATAATAAAATTAAGTATTTGCTTCATCATCCAACAATATACACAATTCTTCTTATCTTTTCCCAAACATGATCAAATGGACCAAGTTCAAAAGTCACTCAATAAAACAACAAACTTTACATCGTTTTGTAACTTGTTACAGCCTTATCAAGTAATAAATAACTTAAAACATGTTTCATAAATGTTAGAAATCATGTTAAGTACAGTCGGCGTCATAGATGTTGAACTTTATGTTGTTAAGAAGAGGCTTCCTAAAAAATATGATATTTCGCAATGACAACCTGAGTCAATCACTTATCATATAAATTTGTACCTTATTAAACTAGTGGCTCCTTAACCTGAAGACCTCGCGATGGCTGAAATATGTCTTTTTATGATTCCAACCCCCACATATCCGTCATTTTAATAAATTTCCAAAAACTGAATCGAGAAAAAATCTATATTTTTTTATGCCTGATAGGTAAGCATTTGACCACGATCTCACCTAATGGAAGCATTTAACCACAATCACCTAGTGATGATGTAGCATGCTTGCCTAGAAGGTACCTATTCACTCTTGACTTGAAGACTCCCAGATTATACCGTTCGGGGAACAAAGACGAGGGCAATGAGTTACAATCCTTAGCAGTACGGATGATAAACGTAAAAGCGAAACGTTTCGAGCGAGCTGGAGGTATGTCAACCATATATGGATGACGTTTGACAGTTTGCATATACCTAATTATCAAACCTGCAAACAAAATTTCACGAGAATCGGTTAAAAATACGTTCTCTAGGTAGAGTTTACTACATCATATTTTTGTCAAGCGTAGGTACTGTTTGCGTATATATCGCAAACAGTGCCGTCAAATCCATGTTTTTTTTTTTTAAACCATTTACTGCTAGTATAGTCTGGTATTATTTTTAAACTTTCGTTTCTTGTATTTATTAAACATCGTATTTTAATAACACTGAAAAAAAATAACTGATGTCAACTGTACCAATCAACAACACCATAAATGTGCCATACGTCAAGGTGTCTGTCAGTCAGTCTGTAGCCGGTGGCGGATATCATACAAATCCTTATGAACATTATGACCATCGACCTACAAACAAACCTCAGTATTTTTACAAAAATAACGAAATACGCAGAAAAAAAAATCTAGCCATTTACTATACATTGTAATTAGGTACATATAATGTCAATTCTCAAAATATTGTCAGCAAATAACTTAGTAAAAATTAATAATTAACAATCTTTTCCAGACAATTGTTATTATTATTAAACAAAACATAGTAACAAAAACGCAAAAATCAAATTAAAATCTAAATCGTTTATTTAAATGGGCTCCAAAGAGGCACTCATGAACGTTAATGACTCGCAGATTCGCAAAATGACATCTCGAGAAGAAACTGGCGAGAAACTGTAATGAATTACTAATACAGGAATTATTTTCACCTAAGTATACATATATTATATAGTCGCCAGAAAGCACTTGTGCGGTTTGCCTTCCCGGATCCTTGTCACAAAAGATAGACATTGACCTCGATTCTGATGTACACTCACTAAATTAAATTTAAACTATCCCTGTCTCTTACAAAATAAAACACAAGACAGAGATAGCATGCATTTTAGTGCTGTCACGCTAGTTTATCAATTAAAATATCAACAGCAGAAGCAGAAAGGCGCTTGTTTTTAGTTAACACCAATACAACACATACTTGACTAAGCTTGCATAGACATCTAAGTTCTGACTAACTTGACAGCACAGCAGTATGCTATCTCTGTCTTGTGTTCCTATTTTGTAAAAGACAGGAATAGTTTAAATTTAATTTAGTGTGTGACATCAGAATCGAAAATAAATTAAATCAGACAAAAACAAATGATGCGCGATATAAATATATTTATCTCGTGAAAAACGATAAATTACTTAAATCTGTATTTTATTAGCAAAATGATTCACTTATAATAAGATTGTATAGTAAGATCATAGCATTTTAACCGACTTTTGATTATTATTTCTATTTCATTAGGTAATCTATTGGTATTACTACGTGTTTAGGCCATGTTACGCATTTTTTATAGTTGTTTCATAGTTTTGGAAAACTCGTTCTCATGTTTATTGGAGATGTTGCCGAAGATACGAATTTTATTAGGAGATGTAAAATTATCTAAAAATTTACAACTGTTTATTCGCTATCTGACCTTAATCTAAAAGTAACGTTTTATATCTTTTATACATGAATGAATGTGCCATAACCATGCTACTTATTACATAAACATAAACGCTTTCACACTCTCAGTGGCACAACATTCGGAACATTCACACACAAAATCACGCCCAGAACTAGAAACCCAAATTTCCCTTGGAGAGAGATCCTTGCTTAGAAAGCGGACTTGAACCTAAATAAGGTAACGGGCAGTTATTGTAAATGGCAACAAAATTACACAGGCAGAAAAAAAATTTCACCGCAATTATACCACAATTATATCATTTTACCGAATTCATAAAAGTTCGATTGTATGTATTTTTTCAACCGAATTCAAAAGAGGAGGTTCCCAATTCGACTGACTGTTTTTTTTTTGTATGTATGTTACGCGATATCTCCGCCATTTGTGGACCGATTCTCAAAATATTTTTTTTTGTTTGATAGATACTTTAGAGGTGCCATATAAATTTTATCGAAATCACAAGCCAAAACCAAAATATCAGCGGTGAATACGGGTTTTTTAAGCTTTGCTTACGTTCAAATTAACGTGCTAAATCATTCACGTATATGGTTTAGACGTTTGGCTCTGACGGACGGACAGACAAAGTGCAGAACTACCCGGGTCAAGTTAGAGATCTCGTTCCACTCGATTAATAATATTATCGATGTGTCGATTTCATTAATAATTCAAATTATTTACAACAATTTCCTCTTGTTTACAGAAATTGAAGCGGCAGAGGCCTGCAAATGGCTAAGAGCAGCCGGCTTCCCTCAGTATGCGCAGATGTACGAAGGTAAGTCGATAGTAGATTTTGTTAACTGTGAGACCTCGCCTATTTTTAAACGGGTAAAACATTATTTTTTAAACGTTAACGTTTACGTTTTTAAACCCATATACGAGTAAATGGTTCATCTTAATCACTGGTTATTGAAAAAAAAAGCTGCGTTATTTAATTTAATATTCAAATAAAGGGAACACATATAATTGTTTTTTCCTACATGTTTTTTAAGTTATTCAATATCTATGAGTGGAGACTTTTAATGAACTCTCTGTTATATACTAAAATTGCCATATTGTATTATAAAAATGTTAGTCTTCCTACAAAAAAAAAAAAAATATCATTGCGATTTTTTTTTTGATATTTTTCAAAAAACAGAATCTACAGCAAACTTATAAATAAATATCGAATCTGCTCACCAAATTTCACAAGAATAGGTTTAAAATTGCGATTTGTAGAGAAGAACAACCGGAAATCCGCCCGATATGCGAAAGCAATTTATGGCCAAGGTGAAACGGTCAACAAAACTACTGAATTTTTCAGAAACGCGCTTAAAATTTAAAAAAAAATGAGGAACTGAACCAAGAAGTATATATTCTACTCTGTTGAAAAAGAAGTTCTAATTAAGATTTCACTCTCACAGCCCCACACTAAGTTCGATGACTTGTGTCGTGGATGCCGGAAACAATCACACCCAGAACCAGAGATACAAATTTCCCTTGTTGAGAAAATTTGTGTTCGCGCCGGGAATTGAACCCGTTATCCCGGATAGAATACGAACACTCAACCATCTAAGCCAATGGGAGGATCAACAAAACGGGCAGAATTTTGTGATATATTATCTAAATCATCCCATCCCCATTTATATCCATAGGAAAATAAGCAAAAAGAAATGGGATCCAGTCCTATTAAGGCTGTCCCGGAACCGACCTGTCCCAACATTCGATTAATCATGCTTACTGCGTGTCAACTGCCGGGTGTCCCATATTCTTGGGATATAGGATGATGGATAAATAAGACGAAACTTCAAAAACTAACTAACTACTTGTACGAACGATATGTTCTACGTTATATTTTCTATCGACTTCACAAAAAAGGAAGAGGTACTCAAGTCGACTGTATTTTTTTTTCTTTTTTTTTGTGTGTTACCTCATTTTTTCGTTCCACGTTAACCGATGTCGAAATTTTTTTGTTTGTTTGAAAGAGTTTGCTTTCCAATTGGTCCGATTTAAACTTGATCTAGTTCTGATCAGTAGTTCTTGAGACATCGTCAATAATGCGTGTTTAGTACTTCTAATCTGATCAAAGTTCCAAAGATAAGGCGGTGAAGTCAGTTTTTTTTAAGCTTTGCTTGCGTTTAATTATCTCACTATACTAGCGATCCAGCATCGCGCGGGTGTAATTTCCGGTGGATTAAAAAAAAGTTTCATACAAACCTTGCCCTTACAATTACGAAATCCCGCTTCTACACTCACAGCCCCACACTAAGTTCGTTGATTTGTCCACGACACAAGAGCCAGAAACATTCACATCACACACACACACAATCACAACCATAACCAGATACACAATTTTTCCTCGGATTTTTGTGTTCCCGCCGGGAACCGAACCCGATACCCCTGCTTAGAAGGCGCACGCTCACGAAACTTAGCCTACGGGCAGTTCAAACAACAGAACACTCTATATAACGCTAAGAATAGTAACGAAGTTGATCTGTTGAGATGATCCTTTCAATTGACCGCTCTTCTTACATTTGTTGAAATAATAATAATGTGGATAAGACCTTGAGTACAAAAAAAATAATTTTCTAACAACTTAATTTATGTTGTATACTGCTTGAAACACGTCGAAACTAGTCGACTACAAAGTAAGTCGAAATTTTCGACGTGTTTCAAGCCGTATACAACATAAATTATGCGTAATACTCACGATAGTTTTAATTTTCATATTTCTAACAAATCTCTAATATGTAAGTGTATGTATGTTTGTTTTCTCTTCACGCTGTAACAGCTGAACGGATTTGAATGAAATATGGAATGTACATAGCTTATGCCTAGAATGTATATAGGCTTTTTAACTTAACAGCTTCGCCCGCGTTTATCAAGTTGGGTGCGCGTTTGCCACAAATCAGAGGTGTTTCAGGTTCGATTCCCGGCGGGAACACAAGATTTCTTCAAATTACGTGATTGATAGCCGTATCTTACAAGTTTTTTATTTATTTACCTGTCTAGTTGTCTATCTGTCTCAATAATGCGTATTCTGTGGACTACATTGACGCTCTCGTTTTTAACCGACTTCAAAAGTTACCTCATAGCTGATTACGTTGTGAGCCGATTTTGATGATTATTTTTTTATTTGAAAGCTGGTACTTTTCATGTTGTCTCATTGAAATTTGATCAAAATCTGCTTTGTAGTTATTGAAACATCGTCAATAATGCGTGTTAAGTACATCTAATCTGATCAAAGTTCCGAAGATAAAGCGGTGAAGTCGGTTTTTTAAGCTTTGCTTGCGTTTAATTATCTATTTACAATTGCTAAAAGTTTAATTAAAGTAAATTATTTAAGGTATTACTTGTAAATAATACTGACATACCCATTCATTTCTTTCTCAAATGACGACAATACAAACGAAATTATCTTCAATAAGCGGCAAGAGGACTCACACACTCTCTTTATTAGTAAACATTCCGTTTGGACCAACAATAATCCTTGTTTGATTGAATAGTATTTATGTATTCAATAAAATTCTAAATAATATTGTTACTTAGCGAAATCTATTCATTTTTAGATTTATAACTGCTCGTTGGCTTAGTGGAGTGGCGTTCGCCTTCTAAGCATATCGGGTTCGATTCCCGACTGAAACACAAGTTTTCTCCCCAAGGAAAATTTGTGTGTGTGATATGAATGTTTCCGGCACCCAAGACACAAGTCATCGACACCCATGACTTGTATCGAGGTTGCCTGAACCATTCAAATCACACACACAACCAGAACCAGAAATTCAAATTTTCCTTTTTTATGCCAGATAGGTAAGCATTTGGCCGCTATCTCACCTGATGGAAAGTGATGGTGCGGCTGAAGATCATTTCCTAACCATTCATTCCACGTGAATCAAACAAACAAACAAACAAACGCATTCACACTCACAGCCCCACACTAAGTTCAAAGACTTGTATCGTGGGTGCCGGAAACATTCACATCACACACACATTACACCCAGAACCAGAAGCACAAATTTCCCTTGGGAAGGAATTAGTGCTCCTGCCGGGAATCGAACCCAGGACCCACGGCGCAGAGGGCGGACACCTGTCCACTGCGCCAACTGGGTCGTCTCGAACCCAGGACCCACGGCGCAGAGGGCGGATCGATCGGATCGATTTTGAAGATTTCTTTTGTTTAAAAGCTGATGCTCTCACATTGATTCCATTTAAATTTGGTCAAGATCTGATCAGTAGTTTTTGAGCTATCGTCAATAATGCGTGTTCAATACATTGAATCTAATCAAGGTTCCGAAGATAAAGCGGTAAAGTCGGTTTTTTAAGCTTTGCTTGCGTTTAATTATTACAACGTTTTCCTTCAAAACTTATTCGTTAATGTCTTCACAGCGGGCCACCTTACTTCCCGGTAAAAGCATAATTATTGCACCATTAGTGCACAATATACTCCTTATTTGCAACATATTATTACAAGGAAACGCTTAAAAACAATTTATCGATATCTATAAAGTTTTTGTCGATAAAACTGTCGCCTTAAAATCAACAATTAAAGCTGAATGGAGTTTATTGTAGCCGTTAAAATCATACGCAACACCTGAAGTACAGTTAAAACGTAATTTTTTAACAACACAACGATAGTTGGAACAGTGGTCAAGAATCTGGCTTCAGCACCGTGAGTCCTGGGCTCGATTTCCGGGTGTAACACAATTTCTTTCACAATCAAAAAATCTTTTTTTTTTAAGAATGGCCACTATCTCACCTGATGGAAAGTATAGATGCGACCGAAAATGTAGCATGCTTAGAAGATACCTATACACTCCTGACTCGAAGACTCCCATATTATACCGTTCAAGGAACTAAGACGCGGTCAATGAGTTATTCGTACAATTATTATTAAAAAAACATATGCAGACCTGTTTTTTTTTACAGGAAAACATTATCTTCTTTGAACTGTTTATCAAACGTTTTATCTTTTAACCGACTTTTTTTACGTGTGTTAAGATCTTTTTTCCAGGTGAATCGATTTTGATGATTTATGGATTATAAATTATGATGATAAATTATTATGGATAAGGTAAGGTATATTTCACGTGGTAATTGTTAAGTGTTGTAAATTGTGTAAATATTTATGTTCACACTGTGAATTCCAAATTAATACGTCACTTCCCGTTAGACAGCCATAACATCCGTCTAAGTGACCAATAAATAGCAGCTACAATAAACTATTTACATAACAAAACATGATTTAAACCTAGCGCCAATATAATTTGACACAAATAACCTCGCTGTAAATATTTTAAGCTAATAAAATTATCATATTTAAGGACTTGATATACAACGCGTTCTATAAGCGCGCGCTCTCTGTATGCGCGCCCTATACGCGCGCCTCGGCCGCTGCTTTTTTTTTTTTTTGCCAGATAGGTAAGCATTTGGCCGCTATCTCACCTGATGGAAAGTGATGATGCGGCCGAAGATGAAGCATGCTTACCTAGAAGATACCTATTCACTCTAGACTTGAAGACTCCCAGATTATACTGTTCAGGGAACAAAGACGCGGGGCAGCGAGTTCCACTCTTTCGCTGTACGGATGATAAATGTAGAAGCAAAACGCTTCGAGCGGACATGAGGTATGTCAACCATAAATGGATAACGTTGCTCAGTTCGTCTTGTGGTCCGATTATAGAAAAGGCCAGGGGGAATCAACTGATGTAATTCGAGTGCACACTGCTGCTGCCATCATGCTGCCATTGTTTAAATACGCGCGCCTTGTCAGCTTAGATACTCACAGCCCCACACTAAGTTCGATGACTTGTGTCGTGGGTTCCGAAAAACATTTACATCACACAAACAATCACTACCAGAACCAGAAACACAAACACAAATTTTCCTTGGGGAGAAAACTTGTGTTCCCGCCGAGAATCGAACCCGGTACCCCTGCTTGGAAAGCGAACGCTCACCCAACTAATCCAACAGTTAGTTGTAGAATGCCCAATTCTCAAAATGGCAATTGAGTCTTTAAAGGACTAGTTCTAAAAATGATAATTCTACAATCGACTAATTGTTATACTAGAGCCTATACACAATACCGTCGGCAGCTCCGCGCCCTAGCCGCTTTGTAAATTAAGTCCCTTAGGCGCCATACATTATAACTTCACAAAACCCGGGCCACGCGCCTGGGACGCTTAGTATATGAAGTTCCTTAACGTATGCAATGCATTTACATAATAGAATGTTAGCATCAAAGTTGTTATGATTCACTTTTTATCGACACTTGCTTACTTTTCGTATAGAATAGTGGGCAGCACTAGTGTCCGGATTTTCCTAGACGGCATTCGACATGGCTAACTGTTGTCTTATGACTAACAACCGAGAACGACAGCTTAGTGTGCCCTCCGAAGCTCGGTGACACTCGGTTGATATTCCACTAAGTACTGGTCTGACTGAACATAATCAGTTACGATCGACCAGGCGGACCGCGCTACGAGTGCCATGACTACAGTATCGATACTAAATAATTTAAACGCAAGCAAACCTTAAAACCGCCTTCACCGCTTTATCTTCGACACCCTTGATCAGATTAAATGAATTAAATACGCATTATTGAGGATAACTAAAAAACTACTGATCAGATCTTGATCAAATTTAAAAGGGACCACATGGGAAGTATTCAAATAAAAATAATTATCTAAATCGGTTCACCTAGAAAGAAGTTGAGAGATAACACACACAAAAAGTTACACATAAAAAAAAAGAATACAGTTGAATTGAGATTCTCCTTTTTTTTTTTGAAGTCAGTTAAAAAAACTACAATTCCACAATGAGCTCATATTACTACGTATCACATATACGCTTAGTGCAATTCCATACGATGTTGGTTCCGAACAAAAGTCACAAAAAATGCTCCAAAAATCAGCTTTATCTGTTTCGAATGACATAATCCAAACTTTTTGCTTTTAAAAGGGCCTCATAAAATGCTAAACGAAAGTGTCCGCCCACAGATTAACAATCGTAAACAAGTAAAAACGATCGCTTACGTCATTCCATGGTCAAACAAAACATAACCGATTAGCCTTATCTGTGGCAGTCTGCCACAGGTAAACATTTCTGTAAACGAATAAATTCCATTGCAAAACATTGGAATTATAACCTTAAAACAATATTGTTAAGGATTAAAAACCGTCTCCTTATTTTTTATTTCGACGTTACAGTATCGGTGTAAACGAAAAAACCAATAGACATTCAAAAATCAACTCTGTTAGTCCGATAATAAATATATAAATCAAATGTATTACTATTTTTAAAGTGATTTAAACGATCACAGGGCGGCAGGGGGTCGGCACCCTTGACAGTTTTGAAGTATCCATCAAAATATTTTTTCAGATTAGTTCAGGTAGATTTGGCTGTCAGTCCGTGACGGTGTGTTGCAATGTGCAGTTCTCTATTCTGTGGTTAGACAAAAAAAGTGTTAAAAAAGCGGTTAATCTTGTTATTTATTATTCTGAGTGCTACCATGCTGATTCTTCATGTATGCATTTGGTAAGTTACACTTAGTATAACTTGTATGGTATGTTTTTATCAGTATTGTAAATTTGATCTATTCAATATTTTAATGACAAGACGAACTATGAAACGCCATCCATTTTTTTATATATATAATACTATATACAAATTAAAGATTTTGTAAAATTAAACTACTTTTACCAAAGATGTGCACTACCATATCGAAATATCCTCGACACACCCAGGTTAACTGGAAGAAAATGCTTTTTTTCCTCCGGTTCGCTCAAAGCGTTTTGCTTCTACATTTGTCATCCGTACTGCGAAGGAGTGGAATTCATTGCCCGCGTCTTTGTTCCCTGAACGGTATAATCTGGGAGTCTTCAAGTCAAAGGTGAATAGGTATCTTCTAGGCAAGCGTGCTACATCTTCAGCCGCATCGTCACTTTCCATCAGGTGTGATGGTGGTCAAACGCTTGCCTATCGAGTATTAAAAAAAAATGTTTGCCTATCGAGCACAAAAAAATAACGCACAGTCAATTATCCCCCTTAATTTCTGAACATGAAAATGCATGTTACATAACTTCTATTATGGCTTTTACGACAAGATCAAGCGTGAAAATGCACCTTAAAAAAAGCTAAAGTGTCCTATTATTATATTAATATTATATATATTATATAATACTAGGAGAATAACATAACATTTATTTAATATATAAATATCTCGTGTCACAGTGTTTGTGGTCGTACTCCTCCGAAACGGCTCGACCAATTTTAATAATTTTTTTCGTGTATTTGGTAGGTACAAGAATAGGTCGTAAAGTATTTTTAGAAAAGAATATAGGTACTCTATACAGCTATAGTATAATATAAAACTAGGCCAATACTAAGGCAAGTACTTTTTAAGGTTACATATCATATTATATATTAGTATTTGTGTAAGTTTATTGTTATATAGTATTTAATAATATATTTATTTATTTAATAGTTTAGCACAAAACAGTGTACAAGGAATAGCTTAATGCTATGAAGCATTATCTACCAGCTTTCCTGGGCGTGTAAGAATAGTGTTTGGGCGTGCAGCTAAAAGATACGCGTATATAAAATAAATAAAAAAATATATATTATCATTATGTATATTATTTACATGTATTACTATATTTATAATTTTTTTATTCTTTTATTTCTCAAATATATTTACTGCACCGCCAATCTTTTGTCTGCACCTCCAGGATAACTGGCAGAAAATGCTATTCTAGCATTTAGGTGAAGTAGGCTCCAAATTGGACGATTCATCCTCACGAATATTAAAGATTTGACCTTTAAAAACGGTCGATTAACAGCATTTTTTATGTGTAATAAATGTTCACAAAATATTTTATTCGGATCGGAATCGATACACGATTGAATAAATTTGGCTCGATAGAAAAAATATGTAAACTTTACTAAAAAACACCAAATTTCCCTTTCCCGTCAGTGGAATGAATCAACTTTATTCTGTTTCTATAAAAAATATTTTTTAAAATATTGGCTGCAATCCCAACAAACATTCGAACCTCGTTGTAAGATTAATTTTAAAAAATATATGAAAGCGCGCACGCTGCCTATGCAGGCAATTCTACAAGGCTACAGTTTGGCTCCAGTCCGCCAACTCGATACCAAGTCGCCTTAAGTCCTCCTTGCACTGTTTTTTTTGTACAAAAGTAATAAATAAATAAATACTGGTCGTAAAATATGCTAAAAGTTAAGTATGGCGCAATATATTATCTCTACATAAAGATTTATATCTAAGTACTCCATTATTTACTATTTATCCTTATCATATAACAACATATTTGATAAGAGCTATAAGAGAGTTATATTATGTACTTAGCTCTCATAGTATAACCATTAAATTTACATTACGTGCATGCTTTGCAGTAAAGTATAGAATAAACTTGTAATAGGAATGTTATGAGGCTACCCTTTGAACTATGCTGATGTTTATAAACCTAGTATAGGAAAACCTAGTGTAACTCCTCTCTTCTCCTCTGTAGTGGGGTCACTTGGAGAGTCAGGGCACCTCTCCATTGCCTCACACGTCTGGAGGGTGGCCTTGATGACCAAGGTCATCCTTTCTTGGGCGCAGTGGCCCGGTTTGTATTCGGGCCTACCGCCGGGGAAAGATAGTGACTGCTAGCGCGACCCTATCTTGCCCTACCTCTTAGAAGTAGTAAACTGCGACTGTTTTTGGTAGAGGGTATAACATTAACGAAGATCACAATACTTGTACTATATGTTTTAATAAGTAAGATTCTTTTACCAAAAGATCAAGCCCTTGTTGGTTGAACCGCGGACCGAGTTTGTTTTTACTGCTCTTACATCACTTTAATAATTAAACGCAAGCAAAGCTTTAAAAAACTGACTTTACCGCTTTATTTTCGGAACTTTGATCAGATTAGATGATGATGCGGATAGATGCAGTTGACGATGGAGCACGCTTGCCTAGAAAATACCTATTCAATGTCGACTTGAAGACTCCAAGATCGTACTTATCTGGGAACACAGACAATGGCAAGGAGTTCCACTCCTTTGCAGTGCAAATAATGAACCTGAAAGCAAAACGCTTTGTGCGCATTTGAGGAATGTCCAGTCGACTTGAGTACCTCCTCCTTTTTTATGAAGTTGGTAGAAATTATTAACTAGTTCAAGTACCTTTTTTTTCTATGCTCGATAGGCAAGATCCAGAATCTTATATTATTTGCAACTACGAGTAGATCGTCAACCTCTCTTACCCTCATTCAATCTAAACCAGGTTATGAAGTAATAACATCATATCGGTAACTTCAAAGTAGTTCACAGTAAACTTACTGAACCAATTGCTCGACCTTGCTGCACATAATAAATTCATTGTTTCTTCTTGGTGCAGCGCAATTCCGTAGCAATTGGACCCAGATGTTAAGGTTGGTGGGTCACTGCACATAACGTGTACGGAATCGCGGTGTAGATGATAGGAAAGTAGAGGTTTTGAAAATCCTACTAATATTATAAATCCGATAGTTTGTGTGTAAGTGTGTAAGTATGATTGTTCCCTCTTCATGCTTTAACGGCTAAACGGATTTGAATAAAATTTAGAATGTACATAGCTTATACCTAGGATTAACACATAGGCTACTTTTTATCTTGATGCGATAGCGGGCGAAGCCGTGAGGCACGGCTAGAAAATAAGATATATGGGACACGTAAGATATGGACCCAGATGCTAAGGTCACTGCACAACACGTGTACAGATCTGCTGTGTATGTATATGTGTACTGAATATAGTGGTTTTAAGGATTTTCTATTCTATATAGTGCTTCATTTTTTACCGTATCTTTTCATTAACACACTAAAAATATTATAAATAGAAAAGTTTGTGTGTGAATAAGTAAATATTTGTTTACCTCTTCACACTGTAACCACTTAAAGGATTTTCATACAATTTTGAATGTTAATAGCTTGTACCTGAGACTGAGATTAGTTTTTAACGTGGTTAATAGAATTAATTTGACATATGGCTAACGGTAAATAAAATAGAGTTTTGGTTGGTGCTATTGTTATTGAGCCCAGGCCCCGACCAACGTCGGGGAGCTACTACACAAATTGTGAAGAAAATGATGCAATGTACAGGATAAAATATAGAAATTCAGAAATAAGAAAAATGGTACAACGGAATTAAGCAGAATTTTAGGTAGTGGCAATGCAGATAAATTAGATATTGAATCCGGTTGACCACTAAACAAAAAAACAAAACACTTGTTTTGTTTCTCGCGTATTGTGTATTGAATTGGTGTAAAGTATAGAAGAGTAGAGGTTTTGGAAATTAAAATATACGAAGCACGGAAAATGAGTTAAGCTTTGCTTGGTCCCAAGTAGGTTCTGAGGTCGTTGAGCCACTCAATTGTAACTAGATAGAAATAAAAAATATAAGGCAAAAAATAGGAACAAAGCACAGTATTAATGAAAAACAAAAGTTTTTGTGAGAATTAGACATAACAATATTATTGAAAATGGCTATCACTCACGTCATTTGATCAAAATTGTCGACCTAGGCTTAGAGCTTTTACGATGCTCATCTTCGGGATAAGTTTACGCCACGAGACGGCAACAAAGTCATTGATAATATAAAAATATAATAATGTTCTAAATCAAACTGCACTTGAACTATTAAAGTGGATATAGCCATACTCATTTTTACTGTATCGTAATATACTTATCTATACTTATGCCGCCGAGGTGGCTATTGAGCGACTTGTGGTTCAGGGAAAGGTTGAGGGTACCAGGCCACGAGGAAGATCGCCTATGAGGTGGACTGACCAGATAAAAGCGGCAGTAAATGGCTCATCATCACTACACGAATGCACGAGGAAGGCGGCCATCAGAGAAGAGTGGCGGCGTGTTGTCAAGCTTGCCACCAACACCTGAAGTGATGACCACGACCACTCTATCAAGAGTGATACCGACAAAGAAGAATATACTTTATCGTGAATTGCGATAAAGTACTCTCTTATCCATTAGTACTTTAACATTTAAATCGCTTCCGTACATAACTTGCGCCCCACAACTATAAGTTCCATAGAATCGGCCAAGGTTAATCTGCACATGCCGTACAAATAAACTATAAAAGTGTTGATCGATGGACTATACTAAGTAGGTATATATACACCCACATTCACTTAGAACTTGGAATTGGCCATGAATATGTATGAGACAAACATTGACCAAACGTAGGAAGGCAGGATTTGCATGGAACTCAAAATTAGGAGTGAAATTGTCAATATAGAAGGAGCAGTTCGTAATTAGAATGACTATTTTTTAGAACTAATATTAAACATAAAACATAAACGCTTTCACACTCACAGCCCCACATTAAGTTCGATGACTTGTGTCGTGGGTGCCGGAAACATTCACATCACACACAATCACAACCAGAACCAGACACAGTTTTCCTTGAGAAGAAAACTTATGTTCCCGCCGGGAATCGAACCCGATACCCCCACTTAGAAGGCAAACACTCGCTCAACTTAGTCAACGGGCAGTTCGAATATTGAATCTAAATATTAAAATTTCTCAACCGATCTTTTTTTTATGATAGATAGGCTAGGATTTGACCACTATCTCACCTGATGGAAAGTGAAGATGCGGCCGAATGTGTGACATGCTTGCCTAGAAGATACCTATTCACTCTAGATTTGAAGACATAAAATTTTGTGAGCAGGTTCTATAATTATATGGAATGTTATTGTCGATTTAATTTTTTGGAAATTTTTCAAAACGGCGGAGATACGGAGGGTAATTTCGTAAAACGTGCTCCCAGAGCCGCGATTATCCTACTAATATTATAAATCCGAAAGTTTGTGTGTAAGTGTGTAAGTATGTTTGTTCCCTCTTCACGCTTTAACGGTTGAACGGATTTGGATGAAATTTGGAATGTACATAGATTATACCTAGGATTAACACATAGGCTACTTTTTAACTTGATATATAGCGGGCGAAGCCTCGGGGCACGGCTAGTAGTCTATAATTTAGACGATATGTAATTAAGGATGTATTCTATATTTTGATATTTATTAACATAATTTATTAATGGAATCCAGAAACAAGATCGGTGAAAGTTTTCTCGATACAATGAATGTTGGTTTTTTGGTTCAAAGTTAGTTTTTTTTAAACAGAAGCATTCATTCAGTAGTTGGTTTCAAAATTGTTTTTTTTTAAACTATAAATAGCATTCTGAAAATATAAAATAATTTGACGAGTTTTAAATGTCTGGAGTGACTTATAATCCATACATTCAATATCAGTTCACAGTTATATAAAATATTGATTTTGGATGGTTCTTTCGTCACAGAAGTATCTAGTTATCCAGAACTTGAAATGCTGATTGGGTGAGTCGATAACAATATCACTTAATAATATTGTTTAACTTTGCGGGAAAGCCTCTTCAACTATCATTCAACCATTTATTTCTATATCTAACGACGTGACGGCTCAGAAGTTTCAATCGAACCCTCTAACTTACTCGTTTAGCTTCCGATGTCAACTCCACTTTACAGCTTACTTAACTTCCCTGACATTAATTGTAATGTCAAAATGGAGAACATTACGCATTCTCTTTTTTTTATGTGAGATTTGTGTAAAGAACTACGTTTTATGTAAACCATCATACAGTTTGAACAAACAAAATTCTGCGCAACAAAGCACTGCGCTCGTCACCATAGATGCTAAATAATTTTTTACCGACTTCCCAAAAAAGGAGGAGGTACTCAAGTCGACTGAATTTTTTTTTTTTTATGTGTGGTACCTCATAACTTCTATCTACGTGAGCCGATTTCGAAAAATTTTTTTTAGTTTAAGGATGTTGCTCTCTAATTGGTCCCATTCAAATTTGATCAAGATCTGATCAGTAGTTCTTGAAATATCGTCATAATGCCTATTTTATGACGAATAATGCGTACTTTGACGATGTTCTCGTTTACCCGACTTCAAAAGTTACCTCATAACTTCTTTCGTTGTGAGCCGATTTTGAGGATTCTTTTTTATTTGAAAGCTGGTGCTTTTTATGTGGTCCCATTGAAATTTGATCAAGGTCTGATCTCTAGTTTTTGAGTTATAGTCAATAATGCGTGTTTATACATTAAATCTGATCAAGGTTCCGATGATAAAGCGGTGAAGTCGGTTTTTTTAAGCTTTGCTTGCGTTTAATTATTTGTCCTGTAATTTCACTAAAAACATTGCACTTACATCTGAAATACGGTAATATGTGCATATGCTTGCTGGCGATTTAATCTCTGGTAATGGTGTGGTACTGCGCAAGGTGCTCTCTGGTGGTCTAGCCTTACTCTCCTATTCCATTTAGTAATTCTATGTTAGTTCATAGCTGCTACACACTGGACACATTTAGTCCGAACGAACGACTGCCCGGGAGGCGACCGCGCCCGCGTCCACACGCCGTCTGTTTAAACCAAATCCATCCAGTATATATCATCTGTTGAATTTTACTCACTTACCTATATTAGTTATAGCAGTGCGCCAACCTTGCGGTTTGTGGTCAAACGGTTTACTATATGTTAATTTTGTGAGCTAATATGTGGTTTGGGATATGAAGGTTTAGGGATTAAATACACAGTTGATTTTAACGTGGTTTGATTTTAAATGTAGTTGTCTTTTAGTCAGTCGGTGCTGACTGAGTTTCTCATTCTAAATATGCGTATAAAAGTCACTAACATTGCAATTCGGAGATGCAATGCCGCCAGCATGATGGGGATGCTACCCATTTTTTTTTTTTTTTTAACACTTTCACACTCACAGCCCCACACTAAGTTCAAAGACTTGTATCGTGGGTACCGGAAACATTCACATCACACACACATTAGTAGTGGGCTAGAGCACTTGAGTTACCTATAAACTCGATGCCTTGTAGGTGACTTAGTTCTTTGCTGTATATAGTTTTAGTTTCGTTTTAGGAAATATAGGCAATTGGCCCGTAGATTGACATGGGTTATGTTTATGTAATACATATAATCTACGAAATTATTCCTAGAACTAAAACACATTTATTAAAATCTATGCAGCAAAACCTTACTCCAAACTTGTGGTATTATATAATCACATTGTTATTCTTGTCTCAATATAGAATAGCAAAAAAAACAAACGACGAACATTTCAATCGAGAATGAGAGTTTACCTGTTGATTCGAAAATAGTAAAAGACCGACGTTTATTTATACCGCTAATCGAATGCACGGCTCAGTGCCCACGGCCCTTTGTCCGCTTTTAATTCCATAGTGGCCATTTTTATAAGGGCACAGTATCTAAAGAGCGTAGCTTATAGCGTAACATGACCAAAGCCTAGACGCCAAAAGGCTAAATAGCAGAAATAGTTTTCTTGGATCCGTGACTGTGAAGATATCGCTCCCAAAGCAAGAGAAAGTTTGTGGGTCGAAAAATTCTCTCTTCCGACTTTTGTTTAACCGGCACAAATATTACATCCGGAACACAAACTTTTTGGCCAACCTGGAAGGCGCTCAACAGGCTGCGTACTGCGGTTGGCAGATCAAAAGACAATCTATCCATGTGGGGCTACATTAACCCAAGCACAAACAAATGCGAATGTGGAGCGTCACACGATGTCTCATTTATTATCATGCTTAATAAGCCATAGTTCTTGTACACTAGAAGACCTGTACGAAGCTAGGCCGAAAGCTGTTTGCACCGCTGTTTATTGAAAAAAAAAAGCGTTGTCTTCGACATGATAAGAAGAAGCGTAGCGATGTTTGTCTTTCTCAAAACGATCACTAAAGACAGATAAAGTAGTAATAATAGTCGAGGTGCTTTTCTCGCTCCAGAGTTTCCTCTTTTGCGAGAAAAAGATTTTGGGGCTTTTGGCCCGTTTGCCTTGACTGTTTTACCCTTTTTACCTTTACAATGAGCGAGTCTTCTTTCCCTCTGTGGTGATTATCTTTACGGGGCGCCTGCTTGGCCCTCACACATTGCCTGGGCGATCAAGTCCCACAGGGTGAGACCCATTGATAAATTAAATCCAGAGTTCAAGTAATAATAGTTAAATTTAGTATGTAGAACCCAGTCCTTGAAATATGACGCAGTCCATTTTTATTCTTTTTAACTTTTGCAAAGTTTATAACAATCACAGTAGCGTGCTGAGGCACAAAACAACAAGACAAAATGTCAAACGTCAGCCATTTATGGTTGATATACCTTCAGTTCGCTCGAAGCGTTTTGCTTCTACGTTCATCATCCGTACAGCTTGAATGAGTGCTTATGACGTTTGCCAAGAAAATGTAAGAGTAGAACTCATTGCCTGCGTATTTGTTCCCTAAACAGTATAATCTGGGTGTCTTCAAGACTAGAGTGAATAGGTACCTTCTAGGCAAGCATGTTCCATCTTTGGCCGCATCGTCACTTTCCATCAGGTGAGATAGCGGTCAAATGCTTGCCTATCTAGTATAATAAAAAGGCACGTGCGTTCGGTCGTGTATACATACAAGCCACGTTTGGTACCACTCTATGAAGATAACATACTTCTCTGTTTCTACTATGTTGCAATTATCGAACAGAAAATCTCATCTGTGCTACATCCGCTACGCAACACGCTCCTCGTAGCGCTACGCCACGCTCTCCCAAAGTGCGTAGCTTTAGTAACAACTCAATAAAATCGTAAGCACTCTCATGTAGGGTCTAATCACCCTTAGGACCCTGTTAGTATAAAAGCTCATATAAGTTAACAACCAATATTGATTCTGTCCCGGCAACATGGTCCCGTATGCAACCAGCTGTTTATCAAAACACGGTTGACTGGGCACCCGCCTTTGTGGACTAATTGTTCCCCGCCCTTTTGTAGATGATGAAAGTAAATCGTAAACTCAAAATGAAAGATTTTTGATTTGAACTCAATTTATTTTATCAGAGCGCCTGGTTGAGGCGACGCGTGATCAAAATGCTGGTACTTATTTGGCTCAACGTATTAGCATTGCAATTCAGAGAGGCAATGCCGCGGACGCCAGCATGATGGGAACGCTATCCACTGGTAGTGGGCTTGAGCACTTGAGTCACCCATAAGCTCGATGACTTGTAGGTAACTTGGGTTGCTGTATAAATGTACATAATTTTAGTTTAGTTTTAGGAAACACACAATTGTCTCGTAGATAGGTACCTTAAGATATATTTTTTATTTTTTATTTAATATATACCAATTTATTATCATTTAGGCATATTGCTTATGGTTGTATGACGCTTGGCATAATATACATTAAACATCTAATATATAAAATTCTCGTGTTGCGGTGTTTGATACCAAACTCCTCAGAAACGGCTCAAACGATTTTTATGAAATTTTGTTCAACATCTATTTTTCATCCCCTAAATATTAAGGATGGTCCAACCCAATTTTTTTTTTAATAATGTGTATGGCAAATCATCGTTTGCCGGGTCACCTAGTAATTATTATAACATTATTAAACCCACCGATTGATCGGAAAAATATCTGGTAATATTTTATTAATTCGTTTTTTGAAGTAAAAACTTCTTTAGGCGCGTTGAGCACTTTTTGGGTGAACAAAAATCATGGAACTCGCGTCATCGTCATCGAACGCTTTCCATGAGCTATATGTATACTGTGTATACATGTGTACTATTTGGGTTAACAAGTTCCTTAGTTTTCACTTCTATTGGCAGTTTTTTAGTAATAACATACTGGAACTTATGAAGTAACATATGGAACACTAGCTTTTGCCCGCGGCTTCACTAGCGTTAAGAAGTATTATTTTTAAATTGACAAAGTTTCATACAAACTTCCATTCCCTATTTTATCCCCTTGGGGTTAGAATTAATCATAATCCTTTCTTAGCGGATGCCTACGTCATAACATCTACCTGCATGCCAAATTTCAGCCCGATCCGTCCAGTGGTTTGGGCTGTGCGTTGATAGATCACTATGTCAGATAGATAGTAGATTTAGGTAGTGTTCTCTGCCACGCTTTTGAAACGTTTCCTTAGAATTTCCTTGTAATTTTAAGTGGTAATAGGTTCCTGAGTTGGACAGCCATAATTTTTAAAGACTTGTCTAATAATCCAGTATCTGCATAGGAGTAAAGGGGACTAAGCATCAGTACATCTTTGATTACGATCGTGAGTGTCAGATAACAATGCAACTGAATCTCGTAGAAACATTGGAGATGTGGGATCATTCAAAATTGATATAAATTAAACGCGAAAGCTTAAAAATACCTACTTCACCGCTTTACCGTCTTTAGAAAAAGGAGGAGGTTTTATATTCGAATGTATTTTTTATGGAACCAGTATTTTTTTGAGTTATAATCAATAAAATCAATTTAATTAATTTAATCTAATCAAGGGTTCCGAAAATAAACATTTAACGCTTTCACACTCACAGCCCCTCACTAAGTTAAGTCTTGTGTCGTGGGACTGGAAACATTCATATCACACCCACAATCACACCAAGAACAAGAAACACACATTTTCCTTGGGGGAAACTTGTGTTCCCGGGAATCGAACCCGATACACCTGTTTAGGCGAATACGCACTCAACTAGGCCAATGGGAAGTACAAAAGTAAATTAAAATGGTGAAG
Source organism: Lomographa bimaculata (assembly GCA_948107665.1). Classification (NCBI taxonomy): domain Eukaryota; kingdom Metazoa; phylum Arthropoda; class Insecta; order Lepidoptera; family Geometridae; genus Lomographa; species Lomographa bimaculata. Next base: position 4,198,444 of record OX403604.1, on the reverse strand, counting down.
TCAGTTTTATTAGGCTTTTCTTGAATTTAAATTATTTTGAAGCCTTTAAAAAAGCAAGTTAGTATCAGTGCTTTCCAGCTATCGCGAATTTTAAACCATTTAAGTTTCTAAGCATATTAGAATGATACATGAATAAAGCAGTTTTTAGTACCGCAATAATCAAAAGCATTCCTTAAACAATAGAACAGCTATGCCCTTATCTCTAATCGAGCCCTATCTTACTGATAGTATTATTATTGTACCGTATCTACATCATCCATTATCTAAAATTGCATAGGCCTCTATTGTCAATGATAACGCTAAATAATGGACTCGTACTGTATTGCTTGTCTGTTCGCCATAAAGAAAAACACCCGGATATGACGTCACGATTCTCTGAATGGAAGTGGGGTAGAAATTGTGACGTCATTTCCTCGTTGTGAGGTTTCTTTCTTCATTTTCCGTTTTTTGTTGAAGGCTGGCTTCGTGTTTCGTGCTAAGCTGACTTTTATACTGATTGGTGTATCTACAATATGTAACAAAAAGGCGTAGTAATACTCAAGCCACGTATCTAGCTATATGTACAGGAACTTCAAAATTCGCGGCAGCAGCTTGAATATTGAGTTATGATGAATGAAAGTTTCTAAAAAAAATTACATTTGCAAACCTATTTCATCAGCTACCGTTCTACACCAAATAGTCTTTGGACTTAGACGTCTGACAGTGGTGATCATAACAAAGGTCAAGGTCACGTGCCACAGATGTAACCGTAGGGTTGTCACACATATTTGTTATTTTTTAATTTTTGTATGGTAAAAATTATCTCCGATTTCGACTTTCGTTCTCTGGGCAGATGATTCCTGGCACGATACACATACACACCACCAAGTATTACTACACCTTTTTGTTACAGCTTGTATATATTGATAACTTTGTAATCTATATTGAGGTGTACTGTTGTCATAAGGAAAAAAGACGCATCTGCATTTTTGTCAAAATTGAGTTATATACATCATCGGAATAAGGAAAAATAGACGCATCTAACAGTACTTTTTGTTTTAAAATATTCAAACGCAACCTACTAAATCTTGCTTTTAATTCAGACGCATCTGTTACAAGTCATAATATATATTAAATAATATTAAATAGTATAGCCATAGTTGAGGTATATAACTCAATTTTGACAAAAATGTCAGTTACGTCTTTTTTGCCTTATAACGGCAGTATAGTAAAAATTCGCAAAATGTTAATTCTGACTTTTCTATAGTATATCCTTATTTAGTCTATGAGTCAATGTAAGATTTAAATAAGTGGATCTATTTAAATCTTATTCTTTTTTAAATCTTTGTATACACTTTATTTATGATTTTTTAATTGATGAATAAAAAGTAATATTAATGTATGAGAAATTCAAAATAGCAAATCGTACGATCTGATTCGTAACGTCAGTTTACAACTTTCGAAACATTTGTAGAAAAAGTGGAAATATCAACATTTTGAAAATACCACTGCCGCTTTCATTTTTCATAATATGGCGAATATTTTTCATAATAAACGCCGTATTATAAAAAATAAAAGCGTCAGTGGTGTTTTGTTGTCGTCATATTGAATTTTGATTACTGTCATGTCTTTCGTGACACTCAAAACACGCTTTTGGACTCTAGAGCGCCACAAAGGAACAAACATATACATTGGCTGATAAACATATTATCCTCCGTAGAGTCGCGTAGTTGGGTAAAAACTTATATATTTTCCAATGCTAGTCAAAACATTCTACTTTTTTTCACTGTATGTATTTTTTTTGTATGTAGTTATGTTACCGCATAACTTCTTTCTGGGTGAAGCGATTTTGATTTTATTTTTTTTGTTTGAAAGCTGGAATTTTCCATGTGATCCCATTAGAATTTGATCAAGATCAGACCGGTAGTTTTTGAGCTATCCTCAATAATGCGTATTTAACTCATTAAATCCGATCAAGGGTCCCGACAATGAAGCGGTGAAGTCAGTTTTAGCTTTGCTTGCGTTTAAATTATTTACTTTAAAAGTATTAAACTGCGGTATTTATGTACTTACGACTCTTAAATCCACGTCATCGACTCATGTTCCCCGATTCTATAAGTAATTTTGCAAAGGAAACCTCGTTGGTATTCAGGTTTATGTGGGTCATAAAGAGAAGTCAATTTGTCTACAAATAGCTCGCTTGGACTTAATCCCAGAACAAAAGGCTAAGCGCACTAGTACACTTGAGTTCTGAGCCGTATTAGCGCTTTAAAGCGCTCTTTTTCTACTTTTACCACAGAGCTTAACGTAGTTTGGATTGAACAATACTGAAAGAGGACTTTTAGTCTGTCTGATATCACCTCTCAATTGAAAGACCGGTGTCGTGGGTGCCGGCAACATTTACACTAGTGGGTCTGAGAGCTGAGGGCGGTTTTTTTTTTTTGAACCCTCATATCTCTGCTATTTCGTTAATTTTCCAAAAACTGAATCGACAAAATAATTCTACACAATTATCGAACCTGCTCACCAAATTTCACGAGAATCGGTTGAGAAATGCGACCTGTAAAGAAAAACATCCGGAAATCCGGACATACGAAAGCAATTTTGTCCAGAATGAAACGGAAACGCTTTGCTCGCGTTTCACGCTGTCTCGATCAATCACACACACAATCACACCCATTGTCACCCAGAGTAACTCAAGGAATACCTTGAGTTACTCCCGGGAATCAAACCCAATTGCCCTGCTTAGACATCGAAAGCATACCAAACTATGCCAACGGGCGGTTCAATATTTTTTGAGTTACTTCCGGAAATCGAACCCAATTCCCGTACTCGATTCGAACGAGCACCAAACTAAGCCAACGAGCAGTTCGTTATTTTACTAGCTCTGTTAAAATCTATAAATTAGGTCAGGCACAAACATATAGCAGACGTATAGGCACGTTTGGACTCACTGATTTGGGATAAAGGTGAGCGCAGCGGGGCGGCCTCTCACGCTCGGCTGGCCTTGCTAATTATAAACAACCCCTGTTAGCTGTGGAAGTAAGAATTTATGTTGCCAGTGATTTTAGTAGCATTATGCTACTAGAAAATTTTCACTTCGGTCATGAATTCAAAATAGTTGTTTGCCTCAGCGTTTCTCAATTGTTTTTAGCGATTCTCATTTATTTCCTCAGGTTTCTGGACTTAATGACTGATTTTTTACGTAAAGATGTTTTTGTATTTTGGTTGTCATGATTTGTATTGAGTGTCGAAATTGTCTCAAGCTTCCTCACTGAATTACACGGCGTCATTCACCCAGGATGACGTTGACATTTCCCGTCACTGATACGCCATGATATATTGTATTTTCAACAATGTAAGCTTGTCAGGCGTTGGACTGGAAATAAAAATGAAGAGAGGTGAATTTTGGGAGGTTATTTAGGTACCTACAAAAATATGTTAGCTAATATACACACAATACAATACTCTATTGATAATAATAAAATGCAAGCAAAGCTTAAAAAAACGACATCAACGGTTATATTTTGGTTTTGGCTGGATCGATTTCTATAAAATGTATATGGGACCACCTCTAAAGTATAATCTACCAAACAAAAAAAATCATCAGAATCGATTAATAATTGGCGGAGATATCGCGTAACATACATACAAAAAAGAAAACATGCCGTCGAATTGAGAACCTCCTTTTTTGAAGGCGGTTGAAAACCAATACAAATTTTAGGAACTAACTAAACAAATAAATCTTGAAAGGTTTACAATAGGCGTTCTTATCGCGTAAAGCAATATCTTCCCGTCAACCTTAGCATGGACTTAAATTGACTGCATCTGACGGAGGAGTATACCAAAACGAAATAAACAAAATGGAACTGTTCATAGAGAACTATTAATATGTAAACTAAGTACATTTATTCAGTGTGTAATAAATATCCCAAGTATATTAGTTCACAGAACTATAATAATTATTTAATAATTGTCACCAGTCAAAGTCAAAGTAGAGTAATATAGTCATGGTCCAGTCATAGTCAAGTCCTAGTAAAGTGGTAGAAACTTTACTAGGACTTCCATTAGAGTTATGGAGCGGAAATGAAAATCCCATTTTTCAACTTTGTTTAATTTGTCTACAGTACACGTTCACAAACTATTAACGGTTCATAGTTTACTATTATTTCACAGTCATCGAAGCATCACTAGTTTTAGAAAATAATACAATAATGACAACGACATTTATGCTTGATAGACAAGTAAAGATGCAACCAAAGATGTACAATTGCCTAGTAGATCTATTCACTAAAGACTTGAAGAACCCCAGATTATCATCATCCTCATCATCATCTCAGCCGCAAGAAGTCCACTGCTGGATATAGGCCTCCCCCAAAGAATTCCAAAAAGAGCGGTTGTTAGCGGCCTGCATCCAGCGTCTTCCTGCGACCTTCACTATGTCGTCCGTCCACCTAGTGGGTGGTCTTCTGACACTGCGCTTGCTAGTCCGTGGCCTCCATTCTAGAACTTTTCGGCCCCATCGGCCATCCGTTCTACGTACTATGTGCCCTGCCCATTGCCACTTCAACTTGCTAACCCGCCGGGCTATGTCGGTGACTTTCGTTCGTCTACGGATCACCTCATTCTTGATTCGATCTCGTAGAGAAACCCCGAGCGTTACCCCAGATTATACCGTTCAGGAAACAAAGACGCGGGCAATGAGCTCCTTCGCCGTACGGAAGATAAGCGTAGTAGCGAGTCGCTTTGAGTTTTATTTTAATTTTGTTAACTTTTCAGCAAAACCTCTATTTCTAAAGCTATCAGCACAATGATACCTCCGTTACAAAATCACAATACTCTACCCCTGTCAAAGCGGGATAAACTGACACGCATTGTGTTCATTGAAATAAATAGCAACGCGATATAGAACGGTAGAAAATACGTCTCTTGATCGGTGCTTTCTTCGTCATTAGAAGGAATATTGGATTACTTGTTAAATAACGAACGTTTGTATTCTAAAAGATAATAAACCTGAGGAGTCGTTATTGCGACAGTCAAAAAAGAAGTTATAATAAAAAATGCTTTCACTCTCACAGATCCTACACCTGGCTGAATAGATCCTTGATAGATAAATGTGCTCGTCTTATTCAAAGCATGATTACTTTTTTTATATCCCGCTACAAACAGCCAACGCCAAGATAAAAACAATCTAAAGCCCCGACGCGTCCTACATGTTCGATGGTCCGCGCACAACTACGACAGAAGGGTGGAACTCCCCGGCCCACTTCCGGCGCAACTTCTCGGACCGGAAGTTGTCAACCGAGATATTGTGACATAAACAGGCGTCCTAGTTTTATGATCGCGATAACTGTAGATGTTTTATGGCTTCAGTAATTTGATGACCTTTTTATTGTTACCATTATGGTTTAATTCTTTTAGACGTTTCTGGAGATTTTTTATAGGCAATGCTCAGTGATAGATTTTTTTTTAATAAACAACCTATAAAAAAAGTGTAGTAATACTTGGTGGTGTCTATGAGTATCGTGTCGGGAATCGTCTGCCAAAGAGCGAATGTCGAAATCGGAGATTTTTTTTCCATACAAACCATCGAAATTATAATTTTTAGTTTGAAAGATGTTGCTTTCTAATTGGTCTCATTTAAATTTAATCAAGATCTGATCAGTAGTTCTTGAAATATCGTCAATATTGCCTATGTTGTGGACAACTTTGACGACGTTCTCGTTTAACCGACTTCAAAAGTTACCTCACAACTTCTTTCGTTGTGAGCCGATTTTGATGATTATTTTTTAATTTAAAGCTGGTGCTTTTCATGTGGTCCCATTGAACACGATCTGATTTCTAGTTTTTGAGTTATAGTCAAGTCAAAACATCAAATCTGATCAAGGTTCCAAAGATAAAGCGTCGAATTCGGTTGTTTTTAAGCTTTGCTTGGGTTTAATTATTTAAGCATTATGCTTTGCTTACGTTTAGATTATTGCAAAGGCGTTTGGCATCACATTGTATAACTTGTTCGATAAAGCCCTGTATAACCCCAGCCTCCGGGGCCTCCCTCTACTCTGCTAGCTCTCGCTAGATATATTGAAGGTAATTCCAGTATATCCTACCTCATCCTGTAATCGAATTGGCCAAGCAAAGACGTAGTTCACTTAGTTAGTATGCAGTAACCAGCTTACTTTGAAGGTAAATTGTATTTCACTGGACGTCTGCCAATTTCGCAACGGCTTTGAGTAGGTACTTAGTGATAAATCTCGTAAAGTTTAATAGTATGCATTTAGTATTTTAACATATGGAACAAAATACCATTTCCACATTAATTAAAAAAAAATGTTACAATATTATAAATAAAAGGAAAAATACAACACACCAACACAATAAACAATCTAGCAAAAAATATTTATAGTTGTTTGGTATTTTGTTCATTATTGTTGCTTTAGAATTTGGTTTAAAGTAGAAGGGTATCGAAGGTAGTTCATCACTAATTTTATTGACCTTTTTTTTTTAAAACAACATTATAAATATTATTTATTATAAATTTTCTAGAAATAGATACCTGAACATAACCTATATTTTAACTTCTTTTTTCGTATTCATATGTGTAATAAATTTTATGGTAGATAGGCAAGCATTTGACTACTATCCCTCCTGATGGAAAGTGAAGATGCGGCCGAAGATGTAACATACTTGCGTAGAAGATACTTATTCACTCTACTTGTACATTCGGTCTTTTTTAAGAATACCCCAGTAACTTAACTTTCTTTGGTGTACAATAAAGAATTTTCACTTCTATGATATTCTAGTTTTACTATTAAAGTTTTCGTGAGTTTAACACATTATACTTTATATAAATGAAACGGCTTGACTCACGATTTAAGGTCGACTTCTATTCTAGTTTTTTAACCTACGGTTTGGACGCATTTGCAAAAATGCTTTTTTTACCATCTAACAACAAGACAAACTATTAAACATCATCCATTTATGGTCGAGATACCTCCAATTCGCTTGAAGTGTTTCGCTTCTACTTTTATCATCCGTACAGCGAAGGAGTGGAACTCATTGCCTGCATCTTTGTTCTCGAGTGAATAGGTATCTTCTAGGCAAGCATGTCCCATCTTTGGCAGCATCACCACTTTCCATCAGGTGAGATAGTGGTCCAATGCTTGCCAATTTAGCATAAAAAATGCTTGCCTATTCTGCAAAAAAATACATATATATTTGTATTACAAAAATACGTAGCTAAATGATACATCACAATTTTCCTGGAACATTAGAATATTAACTTTGAACAAGGAAAGGTACGGAGGTTTATTGCCTCCAAAAGAGGGTCTTTAGATCCTTTGTTCTAGTTTTTATTGGTATTTCAAGTATGTTTCAGAAAGTATTTCAAAGATTCAATTTAATGTAGCTTCTTGATGATAAATGATGAAAAATGATATATTTACGTTTAGCGATCCGCCCCGGCTTCGCCCGGGTGTGATAAATGAAGAACCGCTCGACCGATTTTGTGCAAACTTCACATAAACCATCTACTAAATAGTCCGAACACAGCCTGAACATTTGGTTTGGATAGGTGAGCCTGTTCTTGAGTTATAAAATTACAACGAAAAGTGGCATTGATTTTTATGTATATAGATATATATAGAACTGCTGTTTGGCTTATTTGGATGTTGTTAGCCTTCTAAGCATCGGGTTCGATTCCCTGAAACAAAAGTTTTCTCCCGAAGGAAAATTTATTTTTTTAGGTTCTAGTTGTGATTGTGTGTGATGTGAATGTTTCCGGCAACCACGACACGAGTCATTAGTGTGGGGCTATGAGTGTGAAAGCGTTTATGTTTATACATATATGGAATATTTAATTTCCTTCGAAGTTAATGTGTTTACCATCATCGACCACATCGTCTTAGTATTTACTAAGTTACTTATCATCGAGTGAGACAGTGGTCCAATGCTAGCCTATAAAAGGTAACGAAAATATTAACAGGGCTACCTCTAGTTTCTTTTTTATGCCCCATAAGCAAGCATTTGACCACAATCTCACGTGATGGAAAGTGATAATGCGACCGAAGATGTAGCATGCATGCCTAGAAGGTATCTATTCACTCTTAACTTGAAGGCTTCCAGATTATACTGTTCTCGGAACAAAGACGAGGGCAATGAGTTCCACTCCTTCGCAGTACGGATGATAAACATAGAAGCGAAACGCATCGAGCAAACTGGAGGTATGTCAAACATATATGACGTTTGACAGTTTCTAAAGAAGCCTTTAGAGACTTTTCTGAAACTTTGATTTTTAGTAAAAGTGCTAAAAAAACGCATTCAGAAACACTAAGTTCAAAGACTTGTATCGTGGGTGCCAGAAAAATTTACATCACACACACTATCACACCTAGATAGAAAAAGTTCCCTGGTAAGGAATATTGTGATTCTGCCGGGAATCGAACCCACGCGCAGAGGGCGGAGAGACCTGCGTACTGCGCCTTTGAGTCGATAAAATTAAATTTCATTGCAACAAAAAACAACTAATTGTGGGCGCAAAATGCAACTAAAACCAAATTCGAACATTTTCATATTCACTGACTAAAAGAAATCGCCATGCTTTGTCCAAAACCTCCACGCAAAATGTTTTAAAAGTCGACATCAGGCCATAACTGGCTTCCTCAGCATCAACACTATCTGTTGTGATGCCGTTACCTGACGTCAGAGTATCTGAGATAGGAATATGACGTTATCTTTATTATCTGCCCACCTTGCCTACCTACATTTGCCTACAATCGAGTAAATAATGAGTAGAGGCGAATACGAACGATTATCATCCGAAACACATCAGTGACATTTACTATATACATATGTCCCCTGAATACGATTTTAGGCAAAAGTTCGTTTTTGTCCCAATATAATTATTTAACTTATCTAAAAATATACGCTCCCTGAATTAATTTATAGAATGTAATATTTGTCAATACATTTTGATAATGAACAAATAAAAAATCTACACCAATTAAACTAATACGCAATACAACTTATCTAAAAACTTTAGTCTATTTGTATATGTATACTTTTAATTGTTTTAAAAGATTTTTTATTGATTGCTACAAAATGTAGTATGATCTCAGTTCGACTGAATATAGTTGTGATTTGGCAATATAAAATTAAAAACTAGTCTTTCGCGCTGAACTGAGATCTCGCGCCTACATTTTTCCTAATAAAGAAAAACTTTCGAGTTTAAATGCGTACAAGTTATTTTTTCTTTAAAAGAATTGTTTGATTCTTTATTTGTTGTTCAAGTACAGAATATCACGGATAGTATAATAATAAATATAATAGTAACATATATAAATAGTATAATAGTAAGATTCAGCTTTAAATGTTGTATTTCTTGTCTATCTACTTATTTACTCCTTGCCTACACTACCTCACATTGAGGTCTCATGTCTTTGATGTCGTAAGACAGTTGGAGATGGAGGTGACGCGCATATTGAGAGTGACGTGATTTTTCCATTATAAAATTACTAGCCGTGCCTCGCAGCTTTGCCCTCGATTATCAAGTTATTACGAAAACTATGTGTTAATGTACCTTTCAAATTTATTAATGTTTACTAACCGGCTGGTACTAGCGGCGGTTTTGTCGGATTTTCCGACTAGTTTCGGGCATGTACGATGCCCATCATCTGAATAACACTCGCGATAGTTTTCAAACTCACCTTTTAAATTTCATCCTAATCCGTTCAGCTGTTACAGTGTGAAGGGAAAACAAACATACTTACATACAAACATTCGGATTTATTATATCAAAATAGCTAAGTCCGCGATAGTACCCGCTGTGTCGGGATAAAAAGTAGCTTATGTGTTAATTTAAGGTGCCAATACCATATTCCATCATAATTGGTTTAGCTGTCTGAGCGTGAAGAAGTAACAAGCATACAAACATACTCACAAACTTTCGCCTTTATTATATTAGTAGTAGAGAGTAGGAAAGTTAGATTAGTGTTATCATTCTAAATATTTTTTAAACTCATCAGGTCATTGGCTAAGTTTAAAATAACAATGTTGCTTCTCCGCAGTTAACTATTTCATAATGAAGTAAAGAAATTAATTGGCAAATAACTAAAAATGCACAGAAATATTATTTGAGGCTTTTCCATTTGATATTTAACTCAACGGTAAAATGATCGGTATCATATGAAGGAGCTTCAAATAATACGTTTCAAGTCGAAAACATATAAAGATAACAATAGAGTAACGAGTAACTCTTTTGTTTTTACTTAAAATACGTTTTTAATACGTAGAAATCGCGTTGTAGTTTTTGAACTTTTGTTATGTTGACTTTGTGTGTGTATATTCTAGAACTTTGGAGAAATTGTTCAAGCAACCCATTTAAGTATGAAGTATGTTATTTAATTTTCCGTCTAACCATCTATAAATCGATTAATGTTGAAAACACCACACAACCTGTAAAAGGTATATGTATCAGATTTTTTTATACTCGATTGGCAAGCAAAAGTAGTATCTCACCTGATGGAAAGTGATGATGCGGCCGAAGATGTAGCATGCTTGCCTAGAAGATACCTATTCTCTCTTTTTTTTTTTTTTTCGAACGGACTACTTGCTGCTGGCTGTGTGTAGCCTCTGCAGCGTCACCGGGCGGGAATTCACTCTTGACTTGAAGAGTCCCAGATTATACTGTTCGGGGGACAACGATGCGGGCAATGAATTCCACATATACAGCCTTATGAAATGTTTATATTCTTTGTATTATAATAAATAATGTATATTGTTGTACTATTAAAGTTTTCGTGAGAATTAATCATTATAATATTATTGAAAACACGGCTATCACTCACGTCATTTGATCGATATTGTCGACCTAGGTTTCGAGCATGTACGATGCTCTTCTTCGGGATGAGTCTTCGTCGCGATCTCGCGGCGTAAACTCATCCCGAAGAAGAGCATCGTACATGCTCGAAACCTAGGTCGACAATATCGATCAAATGACGTGAGTGATAGCCGTGTTTTCAATAATATTATAATGTATATTGTTGGCGTTTCTTAAATAAATAAACCCCATCGAAACGAATGTGTGTTTCGCTTCTATGTTTATCATCCGTACAGAGAAGGAGTGGAACTCATTGCCCTTGTCTTTGTTCCCCGAACGGTATAACCCGTGAGTTTTCAAGTCAAGAGGGAGAAGAAACAAATTTTTACGTCTTCAGAGCTCACTATTGATAACCACTAAAAATATATCAGTCTAGAACGTTCCAAGCCGAAGATGAACGCAATTTTTGTAAGCCTACCCGTAGAGGATTATCGTCCCCTCACTTAGTCAGTAAAAACTAAATTTACTTAACCGTGCAGTTATCGTGGTTAAATTAGTTGTTATTTCTGTTGTATTGTCGGCAGCTGAAAAAAAACATCAAACTCGCGTCAGGACACGTGACCTGATCGAAAATTCGTAAGATGAAGGAGAGGAATTAATATCCCCCTTTCTTTCTACCGCGCGAAAATGTATGCCTGCACCTGCTGTTTACAACCTTAATGTTCAAGTTCTCACTTCTGCCGGCACTCCCGGAGTGCAACCGTTGTTTTTTTTACTTAATCTTCTTCTCTCTCTCTTAACAGAGTGGTCGTGGTCGTCATATACTATCATTGTCTGCTAATACTCGCCTCACGATCTGTCGCCACTTCACTTCTATTGTTTGCCAATCTGGAGCATTCATGCAAGGGGCCACCTAAATCTGATATAATCTGGTCGGTCCATCGCATGGATGACCTTCCACGCGGTCTAGTGCCTTCCTCTCGGCCCTGCACAACTAAGCATTCTATGTAATTTTCGCGCCTTGAGACGTGACCAAAGAACTTTAAAATAAATATAACAAACATAAATATAAACGCTTTTACACTCGCAGCCCCACACTAAATTCTATGACTTTTGTCGTGGGTGCTGGAAACGTTCACATCACACACAAAATCACAAACAAATGTCTTTAATTATGCGGAGAGACGTTGTTTGATGCCGTGTAATGCCGATAAATCTTAAAAGCTATTAGATTATTTTCTTATGTAAATACTTTTCAATTGGTATTTGTGTGAAAAATGGATGGGAAATTCAAAATAGCAAAACACGCTATTGGCTAGACTGATTCGAGACGTGAGTTTCCAGATTTTTGAATTCGGTGATTGGTCAACTTTCCTTTATGGCAGCCATGATTGGATCTCGGACGTCAAAAAAAGGACGTCAAAATGACTACTTTAAAAATCGCTCGGACCTGCAAATATTTGTATTAATATAAAATGCAATGCTTTTTTATGCATTAATTTTATTTTTAGAAATGTATCAGCGTAAGGTAAACAATCGATGAAAGCATTAAAATATATTTGCATATAACCTATTCAGCTAGATCGGTGGACCACTTACTTTCTTCCTCATTGTTCACCAGAGTTGCCAGAACATCTCATAATGACGATTCTTAGAAGATACATTACGATATTTTTCGTAACCAATCGAATTGACCTTCGATGATGGTTGAATCACTAGAATTAATGAAATGAACAAACATTGCAATCAAAAGCGATCTTCGTTTTAGCACACTAATTGAGCTACTTTTTAGGTTTCTCCATGAGGACTTGTGAATGAGTCACGGGGATATTTTTCTTGATATGCTTGGTTCAAGAAGTATGAACAGGTAGAATGCCCGATAGCGTAGTTGGTTCTGGCTCTTAGGCAGCGGCTATCGGGTTCGATTCCCAGTAAGGCTAACATGTTTCTCTCCTGGGGAAATTGTGTTTCTGGTTCTAGATGTGATTACGTTTTGTGAATGTTTCTAGTACTCACGTTACATGTCTTTCAAGTCTTTACAGTGGAGCTGTAATGTGAAAGCGTTTATGTTCATGTTTATATATTTAAAGATACCTTACCAAAGAAAAAACAGACGAAAAAAGTTTATTTTAATACACAAAACATTACACTTACGTATATTTATAGAAATATATATAGAAGTAAGTGTATATTTAAAGAAAACTTGTGTTTCCGCATGGAATCGAACCTGATAGCCACGCTTAGAAAGCGAACGCTCAACCAAGTTAATGGGCAATTCAAAGTTGTTTTTTCTTTGTTTTTTGACTTTTGCCTGGTAAAAGCTGTCTTCAGTCAAGCACTGGAGTGCTATTGAACAGAGCTAAGGACTTTTGTTATTTCCCTTTTATAGCACTTATAGTGAACGCTTTTTTAGTAAATACCAAATGCTAAATCTTGTAATAAGCATGTTGTTCTGTAATCGTCGTTGTCGAAGCGTGTTACATTTTTTTATATATGACCGCGCATAACTGATGGAAAGTGACGACGTAGCCTAATGTGGAGTACGCTTGCTCAGTAATTACCTATTCACTTTACTTTTGAACACACCCAAATTGTACCTTTTGGGAAATACAGATGAGGCGTTCCATTCTTTAGCTGTTCTATAAATTAACGAAGACGCGAAACGTTTCGTGCAAATGAACGGCATTTCAACCATAATTAAACGCAAGCAAAGCTTAAAAAAACCGACTTCGCCGCTTTATCATCGGAACCTTGATCCACCAGCTTTCAAATAAAAAAAGAACCATCAAAATCGGCTCACAACGAAAGAAGTTGTGAGGTAACTTTTGAAGTTGGGCAAACCAGAACATCGTCAAAGTACGCATTATTCATCACAAAATAGACATTATTGACGATATTTCAAGAACTACTGATCAGATCTTGATCAAATTTAAATAGGACCAATTAGAAAGCCAAATCTTTCAAACAAAAAAAAAATGTTGAATTCGGCTCACGTGGAGAGAAGTTATGAGGTAACACACATCCTCCTTTTTTGGGAAGTCGGTAAATAAATGACGCGACACTGGTCGTCTGGATGTTAGGTGGAAAATAGGAAGGAACAAGGTTTTTATTTAACGTTCATGCTTTTGTATATAGGACAGTTTTCTACAATTGACGTGGAACAGTGACTAACTATATTCTAAGATACCCAAGGCAAGGTAATACCAATAATATTAGATAACCAGTATGATAATAGTTTGCGATCGATATGACGTCGCGATATGAATCAGAATCAGGTAAACATGCAAGAACATGAGCAATATGTTCTTCTGTAGACGCATACTGTATTGTGTTCGGAAAAGACGTATTTGTGAAGTGCTATCCTTAAGAGGATATTTGTTGAAAATCGATTACATAGCTGTAAGTTGTATTAAATTTGTGTTGCTACTATTTGGTTGATTTGCTTTGATATTCTTGAATAATATTACTTGAGTAATCTCTGTATAGGGCGGCATAGATATTTAAATTCATGTATTTATTGCAATCAAAAAAACACCTACATATTAATAACAATACAGGTGTTTTTTTATTAATAAAAAAATTAACTATACAGTTATATATAGATCCTGTGGGGCACCGCAAAAATCTTAGAAGAGAGGAGGACTGCTAGGTTTTGTTGACAGATAAGAAACATAAATACTACACAAGAAATATTATATAGTTGTTATGTTGATTAATGTTGTTATAGTATTATTCGATTTAATAGTATCATAGAAAATATTTGTTATTATTACTATTAGATTGATGTCAAAACAATAAAAAAAAATAGGGAAAAAATATTTAATATAAGTATGTAAATTTTTGTCAAAATTTATCATTTAAATATTATAAATAAATAATTGTAACTTTAAAATGAAAACGTCCATTATATGTAAAATCAGTTATTGCAAGTGTGTCTGAAAGTGTTTTAGATGTTTTTCCTGTAGTATTTTTTGATGCTATGTGATGTTTTTTCATATCGTGAAGTTTATATTGCGAGCGAAGCGTTTCCGTTTCAGCTTGGGCAAAAATGGTGTCCGGCGGATGTCCGGCTATTCTCTTCTACAGTTCTCATTTCTCGACCGATACTCGTGAAATTTTGCTGATTCAGTTTTTGGAAAATTTTCAAAATGGCGGATTTACTGGGGTAGGAATCGTATAAAAAAAAATATTTTAGCCATTTCGAGTACGCGAGGTTTTGCACCTCACAGGGCCACTAGTTTTCGAAGTTGTGAATTGTGTGTTTTTTTTAAATGCTCCCAGTGCCTTTTATTTTTATAATACCTGCTACATACTGGACACTATTGTTTGATTGAAAGGCGACCAAGCACACCCCCCCCCCTCCCCCCCGCCCGTGCCCGAGTTTCCGGCACGCCGCCCGTTCGAACCAAATGCGTCTAGTGCGTAGCAGCTATACCATTGTACTGAATAATTACCTAGCCTAGAACCTGCGTTACCTGGTCTAGTTACCAAGATGTAGGCCAAGACCAAGAAGTGAAGATCACGAGGAAATTAATTTTGGAACCCAAGTGTAATGAAGTTTGTTCTTGAATCTTATGTTAAATCCTGAGGTTAAATCCGTCGTTCCATCATTTTTTTTGTTTTTTTTTATTTTATTTTTACGCATTCACTCTCACTTTGACCCGCAAAAAGTAGAAGAGAGAGAGTAGTTTAAAACCCTACTATTAATCATTATAGAAAGATTTTGGTGTGTAACTCTGCAGCAGGATATTCTGAATACGAAAGGCTACCTACCGATATCAAATGTTTTGTTTTAACCTAAACCGGTTTATAAGATGATTTCATCGAAATATACGAGACTCAGAAAAACTTTGATGTTATTACATATGTTATAGTAATCATAGAATTTATCAAACAAAAACAAGTAATTTTTTAACAATCATCCTCGTCCATAGTTATTATGCAGTACCTGGATGACCGAGCTTTGCTCGTTAAAACGACGTTTTCTAATAATGAAACCTAGCTAGATCGATTTATCGCCCCAGTAACCCCCTGCCTACTAAATTTCATGAAAATCGGTGGAGCCGTTTCCGAGAATTAGATGATATATATAGATAGATATATTCTTTATTGAACACCTTAAAATAACAAAGAACACAAATAGGAATGACAGTAAAAATATATATTAGTGTAACAATAAGCGGTCTTATCACTGAGAGCGATCTCTTCCAGACAACTTTTGGATGGAGAGGAATAACGCAATATAATAGGACGTCGTTCTACGTTCATAAAAGATTAGATAGAAGAACAGTGATTAAAAACAGAGGATATATATAAATAATAAATTTACATACACGTAAACAGATACTATATAATTATAATATACTAAATATTTTTAAATATACAATACATACATATACATATAATAAAATTATGTCTATTTAATATGGAAAAAAAAGCAAAATAAAAAGGAATGAACTTGGGCAACACTAACAATAAAACTAACAAAAATATATGTGTATATATACAAGAATTTCTATATATTAGATATATTTTTATATGCTTTTCATAAGTTTATTGTTTTCATTTTAATGTTTTTTCTGGCTAATGTAAATACCGGGCCCCGCGGTTTTACCCGCGTAAGTCCCGGACACGCGATAATTCCGGGATAAATAGTAGCCTGTGTGGTAATCCAGGGTGTCAGCTACCTCCATACCAAATTTCATAAAAAAATTCCAACTGTTTGAGCGTGAAGAAGTTACAAACATACAAACACACTCACGACCTTTCGCATTTATAATAAGTGTGACTAAATCAAACTATGTACCTGCTTTGCTATACCCCATTTGATTCTATATCAATATTTATTTTATTGTTAAAAATTATGTTGTGTATGTTTTTTTTGCAATTATAAACAAATAAATAAAAAAGAAATTGTGCCGGGAATCGAACCCATGACGCAAGAGCCAAACTGGCTAAACCTGCCGCCTGCGCCAACTGGATCGTCAACCGTTGCAACGAGAACAACATACACACACACGCACACACAAACTATCGTACTTTTAATATTAGTGGCTCTGTAAGCAGACGACCTCGCGTATTTTTAGAAATGGCTAAAATATGTTTTTAAGCTATTGCATAGCTTCTATCGCGGGCCTTGAGCGTGGAGACCGAATCCAGAAATTCCGTAACGAAAATAACCTAACACCCCCCACTCCGACCGGCACAGCGGTGATACTTTATAGTTTTGCCATCTATCGATGAATAGCAGAACTTTTAATGACTTTTTTGAAATATCACGCTTGTCTCTTTAGTTCAGCAACTCGCCTCTAGGAGGCAGGAAAAAAAATACTGCATAATTAAAATAGATAAATAATTATAATTGCATAAGTTGATAAAAAATGCTATGCAATAGCTTTACCGCGGCAGTCCCCGAGTGCCACATGTCTTTTTTTTTTATTTTCAACCCCCACATCTCCGCCGTTTTATTTTTTTTCCAAAATCTGAATCGACATAAAAAAATCTATATAATTATCAAACCTGCTCACAAATTTTCACGAGAATCAGTTGAGAAATGCGTCCTGTAGAGAAGACCAACCGGAAATCCGGACGTAAAAAAAAAATTAAAAAAAATATTTGTTCAATCTCAAACGGAGACGCTTCGCGCTCGCTCGGCAATTAGTGTTATATATTAACTGGCACAGTTTACTAAGAACAGGTTCTCTTGTTCCAGACCTCCAGTTCCCCATCGACGTATCTGGAGTCCAGAACGACCATCCATTCCTCGACGCAGACTCTCTCCAGTCCCTCTTCAGGCGGCTAACGGCGCTGAACAGATGCGCCAATATGAAGCTGGAGCACCACCATCATCAGAAGAGATCGGTAAGTTCTAATTCTAGTTTTATCTTCTAGTTGAAAATCAGTTTTTGATTCTAGTAAGTTTTTTTTTATCTGTTATAGTCAGATATTTGTCCACTATCTCACCCGATGTTAAGTGACGATGCGGTCGACAATAGAGCACGCTTGCCTAGAAAATACCTATTCACTCTCGACTTGATGACTCCAAGATTGGACCCAACTGGGAACACAGATTCTGGCAAGGAGTTCCACTCCTTTGCAGTGCGCATAATGAACGTGGTAGCAAAACGCTTCGTGCGCATTTGAGGAATTTCCACCATATAACGGTGTCACAATGCAAGATTTGGTAGAACAGCTTAATGGTTTCGAATCCATCGATCAGCGAGTAAAAAGACTTGGAGTTTAGTATCCACAACACAGGATATCATAGTGTGGAAATTAACGTGCCTAACTAACTAACATCTTAGCTGCTTAATTAAAATAAACCCCTAAGTTTTAACGCATGTTTTTATTGTAATGCCTTAGTGGTAAGGTGATTCTAATTGTAATTAATGAATATAAAATAAATCTTTAATAAGACTCATTGGCGATAATAAGCTAGTAGAGTCTCGGACACCGACGCAGAACTTACACGAGTTAATTCCTCTATGCCCATTCTACCATATAACAACATGACAAACTGTCAAACGTCGTCTATATGTGGTTGCAATACCTTAAGTTCGCTCGAAGCGTGTCGCTTCTACGTACTATCTATCTATCTATCTATAAATATATATTACTCAAAGGTGACTGACTGACTGACATAGTGATCTATCAACGCAAAGCCCAAACCACTGGACGGATCAGGCTGAAATTTGGCATGCAGGTAGATGTTATGACGTATGCATCCGCTAAGAAAGGATTTTGATTAATTCCCCCAAGGGGATAAAATAGGGGATGAAAGTTTGTATGAAACTTTGTCAATTTTAAATTAATACTTCTTAACGCGAGCGAATCCGCGGGCAAAAGCTAGTTTTCTATATAATACTAATGTTATTGACTCAAAACCAAAGGCTTCATACATATCATATAAAATATTTATTACTTGACAGGCTACATGCACATAGCTTGTGGAGCCAATAAAAAAAATCTAAGTATGCTATTGTTTTCTTGTGTGGAGTGTCCAAGGAGTGTCTGAACGTAGAGGAATTTTCATCAACTTGATATATAAGCTTGGTCGAGGAAAATCTCTAGAGGTTTCTTCAAGAGAAAGTTTTCACCACTAATATTAGACCGGGATTGTAAAACTTTCTAAGTAGCCGCAGAAAGTAATTTTATTATGTAAAACTGACTATACAGACTGTGTTCTGCGGCTTCGTCCGTAAATAATATTATAATATATATATATATATTTTTTTTATTTGTGACAGGCTTGTGTTTGACCACTATCTCACCTGATGGTAAGTGACGATGTGATCGAAGCTGGTAAACACACTAAACCTGGAATACGCAGGCTCTCAAGGATAACTGCCGGAACACCGTATTTGGCTTGGCGGCAGACTTTCAACTTGATGGTGGTAAGCTACTTTGGTAGCAAGCCAGGCGAGCAACTCACAAAATGCTCTACCACCTCTCAAATGTCACCTGATTAGCACCACCCGGGGACCACGTGTAGGGAGTCAGACTTAAGGGGTATCCTCCTACGGACGTGGGTGACTCAGCCCCCATATATTTATGCTGTTCAACATATCATAGAGATTTGCTTTTTTATAGATAGATAGATAGAAAATTCTTTATTGCACAAACAGTATTGTAGGTACATAGGCGAACTTAATGCTGCAAAGCATTTTCTTCCAGTTAACCTGGGTGTATCGAGGATATTTTGATATGGTAGTGCACATCTTCGGTAAAAAGTTGTTTTTATTTTACAATTTAAAACTTTAATTTGTATATAGTAATATATAAAAAGTAGTCTAATTTAAGATACCAAAATATACCAAAAAAAAATATATACATATTTATACATACATTTAACTACTCATAGTACTCATATATACATACATAAATTTTCTATATAGACATATATACATAAACATATTTATTAAATATTTTAATTTTAATTGAATATAACTAAATATTGGATTCTGTTGCTCAATTTGGAAGATTATTTTGTAATGCGAAGTAATGGTTGTAAACTTTTGCTTTAAAGGTGTCGATAGATGGAGCTTGACGAATATTTGCGGGTAGACTATTCCAGAGATGAATCGCTGTTATTGTAAAGGAGTCTGAATACGATGCAGTATTATGCTGGGGAATCTTTAATTTAAGATGTTGAGTGGAGCGCTGCAGTCGTCCAGTAGAAGAAAGGAAACTAAACCTTTGTTTGAGGTATTTCGGTGCACGTGGGTCAAAGAGAATATTGAAAAGTAAACAGAGAATATGAGAATTTCGACGGTGTCGTATATTCAGCCATTTCAGCTCTAGGCGAAATTTCGACACGTGGTCGTACTTACGCAAATCGTAAATGTACCGGATACATAGATTTAGTAGGCGATCCAGCTTGTCTAATTGCTCCTCGGTGGCATCAGAGTAGCACACGTCGGCATAATCTAATATAGGAAGCAATAGTGAGTTAACAAGAGTTACTTTCGCATGCTGAGGTAGAAAATTTTTGAGTCTCCTAAGACTGTGCAAAGAGCCGTACATCCGTTTACTGATTGCTGCAATGTGACTGTCCCAGGAAAGGTTGCTGGTAATGTTGAGCCCGAGATTTCTGACTTCCTTACAGTAATGAAGAGAGACTCCATTGTATTTGACTTTAGGGATAGTCAAAAGGTCAATTTTATTTAAAAGAAATTTACTGCCAGTCATTAGTACCTGTGTTTTACTAGTATTAATAATAAGTCCAAATTGTTGCGTCCAGGCATATACTGCGTCCAGATCTCTGTTTAGTTGGCCAATGGCCGTATCAATATCTTCAAGAGTAAAGGATAGATATAGTTGGACGTCATCGGCATAAAGATGATAGGAAGAATAATTAAGTTGAGATACTAAAGTGTTTATGAATATAGAAAACAAAAAAGCGCCTGAGCCCTGACGACGACGGGGGGATTTGCCGGAGGATATTTCTGGGCTACTTCCTTCAGCTGCGCTTGGGAAACAATTCGATGTTTGACGCCATCTGACGTTATCAAATATATAGAACAATCTTGTGACCAGCATCTATTCACACCGTAGATTTGACGTGCCTCGTTAAATAAGGCCCTTCTTGGTGTCGTAAGATATTCTGCGACCGAGACATCAGCACCCTTTAGTTCCTTCTTATTGTTCCATATACGTGAACGAACATCTAGGCTTTGGAATCTCACAAGTATTGGTCGTTTACCACCTGTGCTATCTTTGCCGAGACGATAACAGAAACGGATGTGTTTTGGGCAGAAATCTGGAAACTTGAGCTTGTTTTGAATGATGTTAGTCAACAGGCTACACAAATCTTCATTTTTTGACTCTTGGATTCCACGAAACATGAGAAACTTACGTCTGCTTCTGTTCTCTATGTCATCAACTACTGAAATAACCTGAGTTACCTGGGAGCGAATAAGATCCACAGCTAGCTTCATGCACACCTTAAACTGCTTGAAATCAGCTGCCAATTGTTCCAAGGATGGATTTCCTGTGCCAGATGTGCTGCTCAGCCGTGCCTCAAATGATGCTACACATTCAACAAGTTTGCTATCAAGCTGATGAATAGCTGTCAGGGGATCAGTGGAGTAAAGAGTTGGCTTCTGAGACATTGCTGTTGTAGTGAACAAATGTGAGCTCTGATAGAGATATAATAATGCAAAATATATACTGCGAGTTGAAAGTGGGTGTTTGTGGCCACACTACAAGTGTTGTTTTTCTATATCATACCAGTGTTTGAGGGAGCTGCATTTATATTATTAGCTGTAGCTGGTAATAAATTGTGAATCTTCACTGGATTTAGCACTTGATTTCACTTGTAAGTATTTTTAAAACTTAATTAAACTATTACGGAAATTATGAGATGTTGTTATTGTGACTACCCACAATAAGGTTTATGTTCGATAAAAAGCATTTTACCTCTATTTTGCCTCATGGAAAGTGATGATACAGCCAAAGAAGAAGTCTCTGGAACTTATTCTTTTTGTAAAAATGTTTCTTTTTAGTAGATGCGATTAAAGAGAATACTCTCTTCTTTTATGCTCGATAGGCAAGCGTTTTACCATTATCTCACCTGAGGGAAAGCGATGATGCAACCGAATATGTAGCATGCTTGCCTAGAAGCCTTTTCACTCTGGACTTGTAGACTCCGAGATTATACCGTTCAGGGAACAATGATGCGGGCAATGAGTTCCACTCCTTCGCAGTACGGATGATAAACGTAGAAGCATTTCGAGAAAACAGATTTGAAGGTATATTAACCATAAATTTATCATACTTGACGATATGTCTTGTTATTAGATTGTAAAACGGTTATGGGGGAATTAGCTCGAGTAACTTAATCTACACACATTCTATAAAGTGAAGCGTTTTGCCTCCACATTCATTGTGCGAACCGCAAAGGAATGGAACTCCTTACCTGAGTCGGTGTTTCCTGATGATTGCAATATGGGAGTCTTCAAGTCACAAGTGAATAGGTGTCTTCTAGGCAAGCTTGCTCCATCGTCGACCACATCGTCGCTTACCATCAGGTGAGATGGTCGTCAAAAGTTTGCCTAACTTGAATTAAAAAAAAAATGAAAGCGATAGAATACTGATACATCGGTGATCGAGACTGCAATTTGGACTCGACTAATTAACCAACGACTAATTTGAAAGTGTCTTTCAAATAAAGAACTTCTAAAACTTTTTTAATTAAAGGAATTTTGCGGTAACAAACATAATAATTTATCCGACTTTAATAATTTATCCGACTATTTAAACCGATTTCACCGCTTTATCTTCGGAATTATGATCAGATTAGATGTACTAAACACGCGTTATTGACGATATTTCAAGAACTACTGATCAGATCTCGATCAAATTTAAATGGGACCAATTGGAAAGCAACATCTTTAAAACAAAAAAAAATTAAATTCGGTTCACGTGGAAAGAAGTTATGAGGTAACACACTAAAAAAAATACAGTTGACATGAGTACTTCCTCCTTTTTTTGTGAAGTCGGCAGGAAATGCATCATTCTTTCTACGCATAGAAAAGTGTTGTGACGGTTTTTTGGACTAGTCTTTCGCAACATGTCCGAGGTGGATCGAGCGATAAGGTAATGAATTGAGAACCTCCTTCTTTTTTAATATCGATTATAAATAAATATATATAACAATGAATCTCTATTTCCCTTAGTCATCGCATCACGCGTGAACGGAGGGAACAATTTTGCTCATTTTTGTAGTGTTAATTATTGTCAGGAGAAGGTTCTTATGAAATAATATTTTATCCCGGAATTTCCGCAGGTCCGGGACTTACACGGGTAAAACAGCGGGGCGCCGCTAGTAATTATATAATATTTCTTCGTACCAAAACCAATTAAGAACTTTTCTTTTAATTAATATAAATCCTTAAACGTTTTACAATCCGAAATAACTCTTTCCTACGTTTTTGCACGAAAATATTAATTCGCCAAACTTGATTTCAATGATTATTTTACAAGTTACAAATCACTCTGTTAAAATTGATAGAAAGTAAATTAGTATAATCGGTTGAGTTTAAAATCTTGAGAAATAATATCAATTTATTTGATATGCATCGAATAAGTTGTGTTGATTACAATTTCATTTTAAATGCATTTTAATTAACTTTATGAATACAAATAGATAATTATCTATTTATTTGATTTAAGATCGCATTACCAAGTGTGGGAAGTAATTTCAATACCATATTAATTTTGTTTATGATAATATAAAATTTATAGATATTATATAGTTGCGATAAGAATATTTTAGAAATATTTGGGTTTCTGGTTGTGATTGTGAGTATGAAGTGAATGTTTACGGCAGCCACGATACAAGTCATTGAACTAAGTGTGAGGCTGTGAGTGTGGATTTGTTAATGTTTATTTTTATTTTAGTGAACTGCCCATTGGCTTAGTTGAGTGCGCGCTCGCCTTTTAAGCAGTCGGGTTCGATTCCCGGCGGGAAGTTTTCTCCCCAAGGAAATTGTGTGCTTCTGATTCTGGTTTTAATTGTGTACGTGTATTGTAAATGTTTCTGGCACCCACGATACACGTCGTTAAACTTAGTGTGGGGCTGTGAGTGTGAAAGCGTTATTTAGGGTAAACAGTTGTGAGAGGTTGTGTTTTTATGAAATACGTTTAAATGTTTTGGAAGGAATTTATTATTTACCAGCCGTACCCTGCTTACGCTATCAAATAAAAAAGTAGCTTATGTGTTAATCCTAGGTGTAAGCTATATACATTCCAAATTTCATCGAAATTCGTTTAGCCGTTAAAGCGTGAATAGGGAACAAACAACTTACATGCTTACACATTTACACACTTACACACAAACTTTCGGGTTTATAATATTTTTATGAATGTATTACAATTTCGCGCCATAAATCCGCCATTTTTTTTTTCAATTACCTATCTATGAACACTTGGGTTTTTAAGACGTACATAATGATACCTTAACTGTCGAAATCCATTCAGCCTAAAGAATGAACATTCTTTTACACTTACATACAAACTTTCGGATTTATAATATTAGTATGATGACATTGTGTTTTTAACCCTGACGTAAAAAGAGGGATGTTAATAATACATTTAACGGGTATCTGTGGCATCGTAGATCCCAAACTGCTAAACCGATTTTGATTTAGTTTTGTGTGGTATGCATGGAAGATAAACCAAATCAATATATCACTGACGATTGTGAATTGTTACAATACACACCCTGTTATTATATAAATAAATTATTACTTTGACTGTATGTCGAGAAGGAATCGCTGTAAGTAAAAATAATAAATAATAAAAAAAATAAAATAAAAAATCAATTTATTGCCAGAAATAACACATAACAACATTAAACACATTTACATCAAAATTTTTCTATAAGTGATAGACAGACCGCCTCAGTCTGAGGGACAAAGTTAGTATATTGTGAAAACCACTGAAAACTAACCCTAGCAAGCCAAGACTGAAACGGTCGCATCTATCAGTGCAGTTTAGGGCAATAGGAGTAGATTCAGCATGTGCTGCGAGTACATGCATGCATGGACTCGCAGCGCTGTTTTTCAATCTACCCCTGTTCTCGGTTAAGATGTTCGCCGAGGTAGTCAAGGTAGCCAAGTAATAAAACCCCCTTTTGTCCTTCTATTGTAAGTGCTCTCTATCTATCACTTCTATAGTATAGTTTTTTTATGCTAGATAGGCAAGCATTTGACCGCCATCTCACCTGATGGAAAGTGACGATGCGGCCGAAGATGGAACATGCTTTCCTAGAAGGTCCCTATTCACTCTAGACTTGAAGACACCCAAATTGTACAGTTCAGGGAACAAAGACGCAGGCAATGAGTTCCACTCCTTTTTTTATGCTAGATTGGCAAGCATTTGACCGCCATCTTACCTGATGGAAAGTGACGATGCGGCCGAAGATGGAATATGCTTTCCTAGAAGATACCTATTCACTCTAGACATGAAGACACCCAGATTGTACCGTTCAGGGAAGAAAGACGCAGGCAGTTGGCGTCGCGAACACTCATATAAACATGATTGAAGTTCGCGAAAGTTTAAAAAATTCTAACTAGAGGTACGTCAACCATAAATGGATAGATTTACGATATCATAAGTAATTAAGAGTTACGATTTTCCCGGAACCCCGTAACCACTTTATAACCAGAAGGGCTATGATATAACTAATTACAGTGGTTGATTGCTAGAAGCAATTACACTGAATAGTAAACCTTTAGAAGTTGTAACTTGTTCTGCGGTTTTGCTTGCTTTTATTACTGCGGATATCTGTTTTCTCCGTCATGTGATAACTGCTTTTTCTTTATTATCGGATAAACAGTTCGATGAACCTTCTTTTGGTTTCAAATCGACCCAGTTGGCGCAGTGGACTGGTGCCCGCTCTCTGCGCCGTTGGTCCTGGGTTCGATTCCCGGCAGGAGCACAAATTCCTTCCCAAGGGATATTTGTGCTTCTGGTTTTGGGTGTAATAGGTGTGTGATGTGAATGTTTCCGGCACCCACGATACAAGTCTTTAAACATAGTGTGGGGTTGTGAGTGTGAATGCGTTTGTTTGTTGTTAAAACTAGCCGTGCTCCGGGGCTTCGCCCGCATTTATAAGGTGCTAGAAAAACCAGCGCCGCGAGATATTTTGGGCGCGAGGCTCGTACTCGTAGCACAATGCTGAACTCGCTCCTTTTGTGCACAAAAAGAATTAGACTGATTCATTTGCACAATATAATAATATGTAGTAATAATTAAACGCAAGCAAAGCTCAAAAAACTTGAGAGGTGTGAAGGGACACCCGGATGGAACGAAGTTCAATTTCCGTCTAGCCCCCTTTCGCAACGCGCGATAAGGAACTTTCGTTCCAAAAACCGACTTCACCGCTTTATCTTCGGAACCTTGATCAGATTTAACATATTAAATTCGCATTATTGACATTAACTCAAAAACTAGTGATCAGATCTTGATCAAATTTAAATGGGACCAATTGGATAGCAACATATTATATCAAACAAAAAAAATATTCAAAATCGGTTCACGTGGAACGAAGTTAAGAGGTAACACACATAAAAAAAAAGAAAAAAGGTACAGTCGACTTGAGTACCTCATCCTTTTTTGTGAAGTCGGTAAAAATAAATGTTTTATCATTAAAGAAACTGCTTTGTTAGCACAATAACCACATCAAAATCCATTCAGACTAACTAATCCTAATTACTGTATCTATTGTGATGTAACTAAGTGTATTACCATAACCCGGCAACATTGTTCAATATTTCAGTTACCTACGAGTCAATTTCAAGCGCGAGCGGGTTACAATGGCAATCGATCCGTCCTGAGGCGGTAATTATGCTCTGTTTCATGTGACCTAAATCTGATTATTAAATCTGAATTTACCTGAGCAAACAAATGCATAAAAGTGAGTTTTTCTGCGATAATTAAACGCAAGCAAAGCTTAAAAAAACCGACTTCACCGCTTTATCTTCGGAACCTTGATCAGATTTAATGTATTAAACACGAATTATTGACGATAAGTCAAAAC
This sequence comes from Lomographa bimaculata, assembly GCA_948107665.1. Lineage (NCBI taxonomy): Eukaryota > Metazoa > Arthropoda > Insecta > Lepidoptera > Geometridae > Lomographa > Lomographa bimaculata. Next base: position 4,171,610 of record OX403604.1, on the reverse strand, counting down.
TAGAGATCAGATCTTGATCAAATTTCAATGGGACCAATGGAAAAGTAACATCTATGAACTAAAAAAAAATTTCGAAATCGTTTCCACCACCTGAAAAATACCAGCTTTCAAATAAAAAAAATAATCATCAAAATCAACTCACAACGAGAGAAGTTATGAGGTAACTTTAGAAGTCGGTTAAAACCGAGAACATCCTCAATGTAGTGCACAGAATACGCATTATTGACGATATTTCAAGAACTACTGATCAGATCTTGATCAAATTTAAATCAATTGGAAAGTAACTAAAAATAAATTTCGAAATCGTTTCAACTGGAAATAAGTTATGAGGACGATATATACACACATAAAAAAAATTTTGTCGACTAGAGTACCGATATTTCCTCTTTTTTTTGTGAAGTCGGTAAAAAATTAAGATAAGGCGAGTTGTGGCGCGAATATTTAGAAATGGCGTTGTTCAAATCAAGTCAGTTTATTGACATAATTAAAATTACACTCGGACTACGTAAATCCATAGGCTCCTGAACTAGTTTTAACTACTGTATTTCAGGTGCCAGACTTTTTGTAGATTTTGTATTATTTTCCAACACTTGCTTTTTCGTTTGTTAATGTTTCTTTTATAATTGGAATAGGCAAGCATTTGACCGCTATCTCACCTGATGGAAAGTGATGATGCGGCCCTAGATGTGACATGCTTGCCTAGAAGATACCTATTCACTCGAGACTAATAATGTGTCATTGTGAATTATTTACTGGTAATAGTTCGTTAACGTGCATAAATGTTGGCAAATCACACCCGTCGCTCCAAAATTCCAATAAAAGTGCTAGTAAACTTTCTACAATTGTATTAGGGTACAACTTGACTAAGACTGGACTTTGGCTCATTTACTTGACTTTGATTGTGACTTGCGACTTGGAACTTCTAATATAAAACGTGTAATACACTTGAAATATTTAAGAATGCTGAGCAAATACAAACAACGTGTGAACGTTCGTATAACGTGCATATGTGTAGCATACATACAAAGTTGTAAAACTCTTAAGTAATTTAATTAATAAGCGAAATTAAATTTAATTTCATGGTCAAGGAAATAAACTACTTCGGGAAAGAAAATTATAACATAAATAAATCAATAACATAGCTATAAATGTAATAATAAAACAAATCATTAATACAGATTGAATGCAGTGGCTTTCGGTCGTAAACCCTTGTCACAATATAGATATACCATCGTCTGAGTACAATAGTTGTTGTAATTTATGTGTCCTAGATTTTGCGATATAGTCCCATAAACCATGATACAGTGATCAGTAACTTATGAGGTGGTCAGCTGTTGTTCAGTCTCTATCGATTTCTAGCTCGACAAAATCAAAATGGCTCGACCGATTTTAATGTTTCTTTATCGACTTCCCAAAAAAGGAGGAGGTACTCAAGACGATTTTTTTTTGTGTCTTCTCTCCACGTGAACCGATTTCGAATTTTCATTATCTCTAAATCCACAACATCATTAATTTTGCTTTATTTTATTATCAGATCAATTTTTGAAACACTTTTTTACCTGACTGTACTTATAAAGTGGCGACACGACCGCGCGGTCGAGTTCCGGTCAGTCGAGATAGCAACCAACTCAAAAATTCAATTCAATTTCAGACAAATGAATTCAAAAGCTAGTTATAGCTATGTTTTCCGACACAGTTACTCACTAGTTTAGTTCCCTCATCAGCCTAACAAAGGATGTAATTTCTTGATTCTTCGAGCTTTGACTAACATCATGATTAGGAAGATAAATTACCACGGGATTTTCCTTAATGCAGTGGATTTCCCAAATCCTTCTTGATTCATATCGACCTAGCTTACACGGGTCACCCGAGTGTGTGTCACATACATTAGAGAATCGGAATTTATATGTTTATTTCAAATCTGACTGTCATAACTTTTATCCTTATCACGGAGATAATCTATGCCTATACGGGTTTCTATCTCTATTACTGTCTCGAACTCTAAGAAAAATGAAGGAGTATACAAGATGAGAGAATTAAACGCATGCAAAGCTTAAAAAAACCGACTTCACCGCGTATGTTTTGGTTTTGGCTTGATAAATTTTTTATTTTATATATTAGGTTGTTTTGTCCTGAAGTTCGTGAAGTCATGACTATGGGTTATGACTAAAAATCTGTGACTATGGTTAGACCTTTCTAACCAAAGTCGTATGCTGAGTCGTGACCTATATTCATGACACTATATTATGACTTATATTCATGACACTCGCAACATCTCACTTCTTTTTCTTTACTTGTTATATATTCCTTTATTTATATATACTTATATTCTTGTGTTTTATTTTGCTGTTTGTTTTTTAGTGTAATGTTGTGTGTGTCATAAATAAATGTATTTTCTTTCTTTCTTTTCTTATCAATTCCGATAAAATTGATATGGGTCCCACCTCTGAAGTATAATCTACCAAACAAACAAAAAATCAACAAAATCGATTCATAATTGGCCGAGATATTGCATAACAAAAAAATAAAATAACATACAGTCGAATTGAGAATATTATAAATCCGAAAGTTTGTGTGTTTGTTTTCTCTTCACGCTATAATGGCTGAACGGATTTACCTCGTATCTTCCAAACGGCTAAATGGATTTCGACAGTTGAATATATTTGTCTAATAATTGAAACGCAAGCAAAGCTTAGAAAAACCGACTTCATCGCTTATATTTCGGTTTTGGCTTGACCGATTTTGAGAAAATTTATATGGGACAACCTCAGAAGTATACCCTAATCGTTAAAAATCGATCCATAATTGGCGGAGATATCGCGTAACATATATTCAAAAAATAAATAAAAAACATGCAGTCGAATTGAGAACCTCAATTTTTGAAATCGGTTGAAAAATCAAGTGTTCCTAGATACGCGCGCTAAACATAAGCTTTACTTTGCAGTCGGGTAATTATCAGGATGAAACTATCCGCCTCACTTTCAAACTTTCCAATTTCTCTCATAATGTTGCAATTTGTGCGTACCGTGATTAAGGTGTATAAAGAAGGCCATGCAAATGAGGCATTATCTATCTGCCTACGCTACCCTTTGTTTTGTCGATGAGATTCATTGCATTGTATTTATGTTTGCCTGGTATTTTGTTGCGTTCAGATCTTAGTATTTAGCTCTAAAATTCAATAAATTGGAAACTTACATACTTACGAATCTTACGATGTTTACCTATGTTGTTCTGTTTACTTATTTTATTGTTTTCTATGTGCCCTAATAAGTTTTAGGCGTTTCGGTCTCAATTCAAATCAGGTTCATCTTCTTTCTTATCTTCTATCGAAATATCCTCTATACATACAGGATAAGTGGAAGAAAATGTTTTGTAGCATTAATACCATATTTATACTACATCCAAAAGCACATCTTGCAAACACATGGTTCCTCTTCAACGTAACAATAATTAAACGCAAGCAAAGCTTAAAAAAACCGACTTCTACGCTTTATCTTCGGAACCTTGATCAGATTTAACGTATTAAACAGGAATTATTGACAATCATTCAAAAACTACTCAAAAACTACTCGACTTGAGTACCTCCTCCTTTTTTGGGAAGTCGGTATAAAATATGCATTATAATATAATTTTAAACCATTGTATAGGCTTTAGTCACATACAAAAGAAAGATATATAAAAAAAAAACAAACAAATGGATTCACACTCACAGCCCCACACTTAGTTCAAAGACTTGTATCATTGGTGCCGAAAACATTTAGATATCACACACGCACAATCACACCCAGAACTAGAAGCACTTTCCCTTGGAAAGGAAAATTGTGTTCCACTTTGTGACCAACGGCGCAGAGGGTAGACACTTGTCCACTGCGCCAGCTGGGTCGTCTAATATGTATTAATAAATGAACGCATAGTTTTAATTAGGAAGATAATCTGTATTGACCAAATCCATATCTAATTAAGTTACATAACCTCAACATTGTTACACGACTTCCAAGTGCGAAGGTCTCACATTATCTCTGCCCTCGTCCATGTAATTAGTTTGACCTGTAGGTCTTCGGATCTTGGATTATAACATTTATACCCGTGTTGTTCTTGAATCGATGCATAAGCCGAGTATAAAACTATTATCGGACATCGGGACAGACTCCTAAGCGACACCCTTAAATGCGGACGAAGCGTTTTGCTTCTACTATTATTATGCGAACCGCAAAGAAATTGAACTCCTAACCTGAGTCTGTGTTTCCTGATAAATACAATATGGGATTCTTTAAGTCGCGAGTGAAAAGGCATCTTCTAGGCAAGCGTGCTCCATTGTCGAACGCATCGTCTTACCATTAGGTGAGATAGTGGTCAAACGTTTGTCTATCTTGAATAAAAAAAGGCAGCCCTACCAGGTATGTTCTTAAGGATATCGTAGAATTTAAGTGCCTATTTCATTTTATTCTCTTTTCAAGGATAACTATTAAGATTGAACCTGTTAATGTCTTCTATAGCCAATAACTCTGAGTCTGCATTGGATATATACTTATTTTAATAATAAATGCTTTCACACTCACAGCTCCATGCAAAGTATAAAGGCTTGTATTTTGGGTGAAGAAAACATTTACTCGTACGTAACACGTGTGTAACATGAATTTCGTTATGGATGTGATTGAGTGCAATCACAACCACCACATAATGACTAGTGTCGTGAGGGCCTGAAACATTCACATCGCTTACACAGTCACACCCAGAAACACACATTTCCCTTGGGGAGAAACCTTGTGTTCCGGCCGGGAATCGAACCCGATACCCCTACTTAGAAGGCGGCGTACCTAAGCCAACCGGCAGTTTAATTAAGGATCTCAAGTGAAGCTATTTAAAAATCTATGTCAAATTTGATTATAGAACTGCACGTTGGCTTAGTTGTTTGGGCATTCGCCTTCTAGGCAGGGGTATTTGGTTCGATTCCTGGCGGGAACACAAGTTTTCTCCCCAAGAAAAATTTGTGTTTCTGGTTCTGGTTGTGATTGTGTGTGCAATGTGAAAGTTCCCGGCACCCACGACACAAGTCATCGAACTTAGTGTGGGGCTGTGAGTGTGAAAGCGTTAATGTTATGTTCTATTGTTACGTAAAATACATAACAGATCCTCATAATTTACAAGCCATCGACCTTGGATGGAATGGAAGCAAAAAATGCGAATTTGCGATAGCGTGCGGCCCGCCATTTGCAAATTATTTCAAGATTCTGTCAAGTCATTTGTATTGTACAGTCGAATACTTAACTTCGTTTATAAAACCTGTGGTGTTTTTTCCCGCGTTCACATTAGAATAGGAAGAAGAATAGATGACCCAGCTAGTGCAGTGACGACCCAGTTGGCGCAGTGACGACCCAATGGGCGCAGTGACGACCCAGTTGGCGCAGTGTACAGGTCTCAGCCCATTGCGCCGTGGGTCCTGGGTTCGTTTCTCGGTAGGAGCACAAATTCCTTCCCAAGGGATATTTGTGCTTCTGGTTTGAGGTGTAATAGTGTGTGTGGTGTAAAGGTTTCCAGGACCCGCGATACAAGTCTTTAAACTTAGTGTAGGGCTGTGAGTGTGAATGTGTTTGAAAAGTTAGTACTTATGTCTTATTTGAAGTTCATCTATCTCATTATTATCAGCTTATATATATAAAAATATGTATATAAGCTGTAGCATTGAAGTCCACTGCTGGATAGGCCTCTCCTATTGCACCCCACTGAACATGATCCTCGGCTTCTCTCATCCAGCTCTTGCCAGCCACTTTGCATAGGTCGTCGCTCCACCTAGCCTGAGGGCGTCCTGTACTATGTTTGCCGATTACTTTATTCATACTGTAAAAATCGGGGCGACTTCTAAAATAATAACTTAGCTTCTAATAAAATTACATTTTTTTTCTAATAATGGCGCAACAATTACGTTTGGTACATCATTAGAATTACGATCTAGCCTGAAGACTAATAAGAACCTAATTTAATTTTATGTGTAATATAATTTTGTTTTTTGTTTTATGTAATTTAATATAATGTGTAAACTAAGTGTGTGTGTAAACTAAGAATGTGTCCAATAACACTTTTCTTAGTATCTCTATTAAAGGGAAAGACACTTAGTTTTTGTGTTCTTTGTTAATAGCATAATATGAAATGTTTTTTTTTTCTCACTGTCAATTTAAATAACTATTTTATGTACTTTTAAAATTCATGGCTCTGTCCAAAATATTAAGTTCAATGACTTGTTAATAAGTGTCAGACAGTCTGGCGTTGCTACTTTATTTGTCATCGCGTCAAAACATCATTCAACTGCCATCAGCTGTCATCAGTCAGTTAAATATCACTTTACAGCGTTTTAGCTATTCAAAACGATAAATCACTTGTGTTAACGAGTATCCAAACATTCGATATGATCTGTCGATTTCCGCGCATCATCTCGGTTAATTGGTACTATATTTTTCCCATACATAGGAAATGTATTCTTATTATAAATTAAATAAAGTTCACTATCATATGTTTTGATCTGGCTCAAGATTTGGGCTGAATTGTTACTGTTGATGAAACGCTTTCTAACACAATGGAGTAAAGCTCTAATTTCAACTCCCTCATGTGAAGATGTAATAAAGGTCGACTTTACTCGCGCTTATTTCCAAGTCCCTATGGTTCATATTCAAATTGTTATATTAGAAGGTGAGGGTCTTATAAGTAATCTTATATTGTCAAATCCCTAGTTAATAATATTAATTTGCGTCTATTGAAGTTCGGATAGTGTTAACGAGAGTATGACGGCGCAGGTTGTTCAATGAAAGTTTGATATGCTTTGGCTACTTGTCAGATTGACTAAACGGATGATAAATTGTAGAGATGATAAATGATTTTGAGCTGTTGTTTTTTTTGCGGTTATTTCCTGAACATATAGGCATTTGTACATTAATTTTGTATCATATGACTTACACAAATTTTTAGAATCGTTAGAAGGGGAGTTGGTTTCAGAATTGGCTGTAATTGTTAAAATGCTTCCGGCACTTTGACAGAAGCCTTTGAACTTAATGCGGGGCTGTGAGTGTGAAACGTTTATATGAAAGCCATTATGCTATTTACAGTTTAATAAAAATATAAGTTAAAATCTGCGGTACATATAAACTACTGAAATAATGATAAACTTACTTCCTACTTCAAAATGTCATTTCTTACACAAAACAAGATGGATTATTATAGATACAATATACATTATTATATGTTAGATTAATATTATCTTATTTAACTGACATTACCATTTTGCGAAAGAAGGAAAACGCTATATTGAAGTTACACGAGTTTGTCGTTAGGACTACGTTCGCATGCATCTGACCTGATGGAAAGTGACGATGCGGCCGAAGACGAAGCATGCTTACCTAGAAGATACCTATTCACTCTAGACTTGAAGACTCCCAGATTATGCTATTCGGGGAACAAGGAGGCGTGCGAGTTCTTCTCCTTCGCTGTACGGATAACAAATGTTGAAGCAAAACGCTTCGAGCGGAAATGAAGTATGTCAACCATATATGGATTGTTCGTCTTGTGGTCCGTTTATAGAAAGGGCAAGGGGGCATTAACTGGTATAATTCGAGTGCCCACTCTCCGAAATGCAATTTTTATCACTGATAGGCTAGCATTTGACCACGATCTTACCTGATGCTAAGTTATGATGTGATCGAGGGTGGTAACACGCTAAGGCTATAAATTGACTGGCTCTCAAAGATAGCTGCCGAAGCTAAGTATTCAGTGCTTGGCGACAGATTATTTTGATTGAGCGTGGTAAACTACGACGTTGTAGCCGACCAGACGGACATGGGAAAATTCCCTACTACCATGGATTTCATCACGATGCTACCTTCACCGGAAGCTCAAGCCCGTGCTATACTTCCTATTTGTCCTTACGTTCTGGCCTTGTACTCAAATTTGCCTCGTAATCAAATCTAAGACCAAGGTCGTCATCCATTGTGACTTCTCTCAAAAGCCTTGTATTTGGTTGAGTTCCTGTTACTTGACAATGTACAATTAGTTCTATTGCTGCTTTTTAACAATATTTTATATTCGTTTCTGATTTACCTTTGATTACTTCTGAAACTCAGTACGCGTCCAGCATTACGTCTAATAATATTTAAAAAATATGGTATAAATGAACTATGCGTTGGCTTAATTATAGGAACGTTCGTCTTCTGAGCAGGGGTATCGGGTTCGATTCCCGGCGGGAATTTAAGTTTTCTACATAAGGAAAATTTGTGTTTCTGGTTCTGGTTGTGATTGTGTGTGTATGTGAATGTTTCCGGCACCCACAACACAAGTCATCGAGCTTAGTGTGGAGTGAAAACGTTTATGTTTATGTAATTATTAATTTAGTGTAGAGAATAAACCAATTGCCACTCACAAAAGCGATGCAATATGTAGTAAAAGACGACTAATAAGACCTCTTTATTACACACCCTCTGTGATGAAGCTCAGTTGGATAGTAAATATAAAACGCGTGGCTTCGGCGCTTTGTATATCGCCTAATGCCTATATAAACAAAAATCAATTAATAAATAATTTAAACGTAAGCAAATCTTAAAAAAACTGACTTCGCCGCTTATATTTTGGTTTTCGCTTGATCGATTTCGACTCGGTATAAATAATCTACCAAACAAAAAAAGAATTTTTAGAATCGGTCCACAAATCGGGGAGCAATCGGTGAAAATACATAAAAAGAAAAAAAAACATAAAGTCTAACATAGTACCTCCTCCTTTTTTGAAGTCGGCAAAAAATAATTTCGGTAAAAAACATCTCTCATCAAACAATAATATTGAAAAACAGTAGCCAAACAAAAGCCAATTTTGCCAGCTTCCGATAATATCCTGAGGGATAATTTGTTCCATTTATAACAATAACAACGTCGATTTAAACTCATCGAAGTAGACGTCAAATACAATTTTCTATCTGAAATTACGTAACGTGATAAAACGGTTAGGAAGAGGTTGTTGTTATTTTTGGAATTGTCGTTAGAGATTGGGTTTTTATTATTATTTCATGACCATGGATGCATAGTCCTTCAGTCGAAATATTAAACAAATATTAACAATTTCTATTCTTCATAATAAAAGTCTTAGTCACAAGTCACAGTCAAAGTCAAGTAGTCAGTCATAGTCAAGTCATGCCCTAGTAAAGTGGTAGAAACTTTACTAGAACTTCTATTGGAGTTTTGGAGCGAAGGCGAAAATCACGTTTTTTAACTTTGTATGACTTGCCTACACTTATACACATTTACTAAGTATTAACGGTTAATAATCCACCATTATTACACATTAACACTCGAAGAATCACAGGTTTTGGAAAATTACACAAAATCAACAACGCCATTTTTTCACTTTCGCGGCAAAACTCCATTTGGGTTTAGAGATGAAAAGAGATTGCCAGGATTCAATCCAAGAACACTATCGTAAAGCGTCTTGAGAGATAATCAATTGACATCTCAATAAAATGTTATAAATCTAAAAGTAATTCGTTGAGTCTTTCTGTCCGTTTGTAAAGTTCCTTCATAACATCTAAGGCTTAACCGATATGTAATTTGATAAATAGAGATAGTTTAATTTATGGAAAATTTTATCTTGATCGGTCCAGCAGTTTAGTCAGAAATCCTATCCTACTTCCTATCCTATCCTAATAATATTATACATGCGAAAGTTTGTGTGTGTGTTTAGTGTGAAAGCGTTAATGTTTAACGCTTTCACATTCACAGCCCCAAACTATGTTCGATGACTTGTGTCGTGGGTGACGGAAACATTCATATCATACATACAATCACAACCGTGACATACATATATGTGACATACATACAATAGCTGAAAGATAAAATGTCCTGCTTACTATAGATGCTATGAAATTTGGACCGGCGGCGTTCATATCAAAACAGGCATTCTTCTATAACAGTGAACGTGCTCAATCGTCGACCGCATCGTCGCTTACCATCAAAATCAAAATCGTTTATTTACATGGGCTCCAAAGAGGCACTCATGAAAGTTAATGACACTACTGTCAGATTCGCAAAATTACAGTCATCTCGAGAAGAACCTGGCAAGAAATTCGGCGGAGCATTTTTTTTTATTCACTTTTTTTAATCATTCTTAAACACTAATACATTAATTTATATTAACGTCGTCGCTAGAGAGCGCATCAGGTGAAATAGTGGTCAAACGTTTGCCTATATTAAACTTAAAAAAAAACTAAGAACCCAAGTATGTTTGTTTCTGGTTCTGGGTGTAATTGTCCGTAGTAAATGCTATCAGCAATTGAGATAATATCTTCAAAAGCATGCATGCTACATCTTCGGCCGCATCTTCACTTTCCATCAGGTGAGATAGTGGTCAAATGATTCTCTATCGAGAATAAAAAATACAGCACATAGTGCGAAGCTGTGTATGTGAAAGAGTTTATTTCTCAGAAAAAAAAAATCTCTTTTCTAAATTAAAACAAGATAAGATAGAAAGGGGAATTAAAACAAATAGTACTCAAAAATTTTGTAAACCGCTTGCCAAAGGAAAAGTGCCCAGAATATTGGCTACGTTTCCACGTTGAATAGCGATGCTAATTTTTTGTGCTAAATAAGAGCCAGCATTCTGGTCACTTGTCGCCTCGACTAAACGTTTGGATAAAAATTTAAAAATTTCGTGTGCTCCCGGTCCCCACGGACCCAAAGTTTCTACCCCAAACGGTACAAACATATAACCTCTATCAAGGTTGAAATATTTACGCCGTTTGAGGTTTTCTGCTTTGTTTGCAGCCCCGCCAGCTTGAACACTAGTCTCTGGAAGATGAGACGGCGCCAGTGTATCGATATGATATATATATAATATCCCAATCTCTTTTCTTAAATCTATTTTCTTTCTTTCTTTCAGAAGGATTTACGAGCATAGTCTTTACCAATGAATACGCAGACAGATAATTAAAAGCTATTTCAATAACTGGCCAAGTGTTTAAGCAGCTTTATATAATGATAGGCGGCTTTCAGGTGCCACTAAATCCGGCTTATTTACTTAATCCGAAACAAATTATTTCATTTCATGACAAACCGTTTCAATTAAGAGTTGGAGCCGAATCTACCAACATTTGAATTAGTCGGGTTGGGAGCTAGTGGGCGGTTTGATTACTAGATAACTTTTGTTGGCTTGAGCACTTGAGTCACCTATAAGCTAATAGTTTTAGTTTAGTTTTAGGAAACGTACGCAATTGGCCCGTAGATAATTAAAATTATGTTTAAATTGATATAATTTTGTTAAATTTGTGAGAATAAGTTGCTGTTTTAAGAATTATAATCATCACACTAAAATTTTTAATTCGAAAGTACGTGTGTGTACGAGTGTTTGTATGTGTTAGTCATTGAGTACATATGTTCGAAACTAACAATAGTATTGGCCTAACTAGGGAAACTAAAGTAGTAAATTTGGAAAAGCAAAATACAGTTAATAATAAGCAAAGCATAATTTCGTTGCTTGTGTCGGGGACTGGGTAGCTCAGCGATTGGAGCAATAGGGCATGGTACTCTGAAGTATAAATTGACTATTAATATATTTAATGAAAGCGTGTTTATGTGTGTGTATGGCCGTGTGTGAGTATGTTTGAAAGATATTCAAGATCATAGACGTTTGCGCAAAATGTAGCTGTTAAATATGATAAGTCAGTAAATTAAATTGTCAACAGCTCCCTGCCTAAAACTTCCATAACTCAATCTAATTTAATTTAACCGCACATTTGTAAAGAGAGTTTAAATTGAGTTATCAAACAATGTAAAATGCAACCATGTTATTTGTATAGAAGTCAGTGTTTTGCCATATTTACCTAAAATTAACACAACCCAATATCGACCTTATTTCTTTGAACACATGTCCCTGTTTATATATAGGTACTATCAGAACTACTTTACGTTTATTCTGGTAGATAGTAGATCCACGAAGTATACAATATATTTTTACGATAACATTAACCAAATTTTTGAAGAAGTTATATACTTGTATAAATAATTATTCTGTACCTACGTGTGTATGTGACTGAACTCCTCCGAAACGGCTGGACCGATTTTGATTAATTTTTGTGTGGGTTTTCAATTCTTTAATTCCATGTAGATTCAAGAATGGTTTAAATTCACAGTTCGATCCGATATATTTTTTTAGTATAATCGAACCTAAACAAGAAAAAGGATGTTGATGAAACAGAAAATTTAATGTAGGAGTTCTGATGTAACAAAAATAAAAAACACAACCAAAAAAAACAATTGTTTTGATTTTTGTTGATGGGGGGGGGGCCTGGAGACCATTGTGTGTGTGATAATTAAATGTTTTCGGCACCCACGATACAAGTCACCAAACTTAGTGTGGAGCTGTGAGTGTGTGCTTTTATTAATAATTTCTATTGTCCACAGAACGACTCTGACGATGATCAGTGCGCGCTCAGCGACAAATGGCAGTACGAGAGGAAGTCCAGGAGGTGGTCGAGGGTGGTAGAAATTACTCCGCAGGCGCAGAGAAGACTTCAGGTGAGATGATGATGTACATATTATACAGGGTGATTTGTTAATTACCAGAAGCTTTTAGTCTCTGATTCTTGTTCTAACCTTTAGCTCATTTAGTTTTACGAGTTTCTACTGAATGCTATATTTTCCGACATTACTCAGATTATGCATTCCATACAATCTATAATTTATAGTTGTTTTTAAACTACACTGTCCCGCAACGAAAGGGATCGCCGCACCGCGCCTCGTAATATGCACGCTAACGCCAGTTGTCACCTTACATTTAAACAAACAAACAAACAAAAAACAAACGCATTCACACTCACAGTATCGTGGGTGCCGGAAACATTCACATCACACACACATTACACCCAAAACCAGAAGCACAAATATCCCTTGGGAAGGAATTTGTGCTCCTGCCGGGAATCGAACCCAGGACCCACGGCGCAAAGCCGGATACCTGTCCACTGCGCCAACTGGGTCGTCAATTAAATAGAGAAAAAATAATAATATAATTTAAAATTGATTTGCAAATTGGTGCAGCTATTTCACTATAAAATACTTTAGGCTTACCACAAAAAACGTCAAATTCTGATGACTTTAGTTAAATGATGGAAATCCAGTCAGATGATGGAAAATAACTCCATGTTACTCCTGCAGGTGATAGCAGCCAGAGCGCTCGCAGAGCGAGAGGCGCGGGAGGCGAGAGGGGAAGTGGAAGATGATGAAGACGAGACGCTGCCCACCATCAGGGTGGGGCTGGTGGATGCAGACGGCCATTATACGGACGTGGAGCCAGACTTGTAAGTAAAAGCTTAATCATAATCATAATCATTTATTGCATAATGTAACATATTGGACAGATCTTACATGGTCAAATAAGTAATTTTACATGAACCCTTTAGGGTGTCGCAATTATAAAAACATATACAAATTTACTTTTTGTTATAATAATATTATTTAGAGAAAATTATTTCATTATTATCAAAAATTATTACATCATTTCAAATTATTATATATTATGTCAAATTATCATTACATTAAATTATCACATTAAAATTAATAAATTAGTATAATTATTCAAGTTTTGATGTCAATAAATTCATTAATAGAATAAAAGTATTTATCACATAGCCATTCATATAATTTTGTCACAAATTGTTTGTATGGGAGCTCCGATATATTTCTTGGTATTCTGTTGTACACTTCTATCGCCATATAGTAACAGTTCTTGGTGTATGTTACTAAAGTAACTTGTGGCTTTTGCAATATATTTTTTACAAGTCCTCTTCTGTTGTACACTGGATTATTCTTCACAAAAAGATGTGTGTTTCTATGCACGAATTTAGCCATTTCAAATATGTATATGGACGGGACCGTCAGTAAATGTTGCGTAATAAATATGGGTTTGCATGATTCTATCTGTTTTTTGTTCCATATCGCTCGTAAACATTTTTTCTGTGCCACAAATATTCTTTGAATGTGTGTTGAATTTACATTACACAATCTACATTATTATTCCATATCTCAGAATAGATCCTATGTGACTATGATAAACCATAAGTGCCGTTTCTTTCGATACTATTTTGCTTATTCTCTTTAGTGCATACACAAATTTATGAATTTTGTTACTTGTTTCATCAATTTGGGCCTTCCAATTACAAAAACGATCTAGTGTTAAACCTAAAAATTTAATATTATCTACTTCATGCATTGGGATACTATTGTATTGTATATTTAATGTTTTCTTCACTTTGCCATATGTACTAAATTGAATATATTTTGTTTTTTCTATGTTTATTTTTAAATTTCTGCTATCCAACCATTCAATCACATCTTGTATTGCTTTATTAGTGTCTCTTTCTACCTCTTCTTTACATTTACTTCTTATGATGATGTTTGTATCGTCGGCGTATAAAATGGTTTCATGTTTAGTGCAACTTGGTAATTCATTAATATATGTTAAGAAAAGAATTGGGCCCAATACGCTTCCTTGTGGAACTCCATATTCATTCAGCATGCTAGACGATTGGTATGTCTTCATTGTTTTTGTTTCCTTACATAATTTTCTTATCTCTGTTTGTTGTTTTCTATTCTTCAAATAACTTATGAACCAATTTAGTGCAGTTCCCCTTACTCCATAGTTTTCCAGAGTTTGTAACAGCTTATAATGATTTACAAAGTCAAAAGCCTTTGTTAAATCTAAGAAAACTATCACAGGTATCTCTTTTTTGTCTAGTGCTTCCATGATACTACTAACCAATTTAAAACTTGCTGAATTTGTTGATTTATTTTTGAGAAAACCGTGTTGATTAGAGCAAATCACATTATTTTTTTCAAAAAATTACATTAATCGTTTATACATGATGTTGTCTAAAATTTTCGCTATAACAGGCACTAGTGTTACTGGTCTATAGTTACCGGGGTCGTCCTTATTTCCTTTTTTATATAAAGGTTTTATTAGTGACACCTTCAATCTTTCAGGATAGGTCCCTTGCTCTAGAGACAAGTTGAAAATGTGAGCCATAACATTTTCTATATGTGTAATATTGTCTTTTATGACTTTAGTTGAAAGCTGATCATAACCCACAGATTTTGTCATTTTCAGTGAATTTACTATCATTCTAATTTCTTTTCCATCAGTGGGTTTTAAATACATCGAAGTACACACGTTTTGACTTCTAGTATCTTTTGTGATTCTTTGCTTGTTACTACATTTTGCTACGTTGATAAAATATCTGTTTATAGTTTCCGCTATCTCATGTCCTTCAGTAATTATTTCCCCTTTGTAGTTTATTCTGTCTATCCCATTATATATTTTTTTATCATTAATATTCTCATTTATTATTTTCCATGACGCCATGCATTTGTTGCTTGCATTTTGTATATATTTTTGATTTTCTTTTCTCCTTACCTAAACATTTTGAGAATCGAGTCTAAATTCTGAATTTTAGAAGTTAAGGTTCAGAACAAACGAAATCTTCAAAGTTCTGTAAGGTCTTGAAGCATATATATGTCTTGAAGTATGTATATATATACAAGGCGCGTACAAGGTGTGCCCTGTACTGCCGTCATAAGGAAAAAATACGTAACTGACATTTTTGACAAAATTGAGTTATATACAGCAGAAAATTTTCTATTTTATTTAGTAGACGTTAGTACTTGTAGCAGATGCGTCTGAATAAAAAGTAAGATTTAGTAGGTTTGAATATTTTAAAATAAAATATTGTAGATGATGCGTGTATTTCCGGATTCCGATAATGTTCATAACTCAATTTTGTCAAAAAAGGCAAATACGTCTTTTTTTTCCTAATAATAGATGTATACAAAACGGCAGCGCGGGGGAGGAGTCGCGGGCGATTTGTATATCAAGGTCCCTTACGTGCCATACATTTTACCTTCAGCGCCCTGGACGCGCGTCCCGGGCGCTTTGTATATCGACCATACAAGGCTATTTGTATTGAAAGCTTCTAATACAGTCTCCTTTCAAGCATTCGAAAAACATGTTACGTAACCTCAATTTGTATAGCATAACATCATGATATTAATTTCTTTTCGGCTCCCAAGCACTCGCTACAGTATCAAGCTCTTCGTCAATAAATAACTGACAATAGCACTTATCCTAATGCCATTAACAATCAAATAAGAACACGTCTGTTATGCGTGATGGACGTTAACTATCCACTAAATAATATCTTAAATACCTTGCCATGTTTGGGAAGCTGTAAGAGGCGATACGCGCTGTTACGTTTGTTCTGCTATAAGTTAAATTCGATGACAGCTTTGCATTATTTTCTACCGACTTCATAAAAAAAGGAGGAGGTACTCAATTCGACTTTTTCGTTATAACTTCTTTCTACGTGAACGGATTCTGTTTTTTTTTTTTTGTTAAAAGCTGTTGCTTTCCTATTGGTTCCATTTAAATTTAATCAAGATCTGATCACTAGGTTTTGAGTTATCGTCAATAATGCGTGTTTATACATTAAATCTGATCAAGGTTTCGAAGATAAAGCAGTGAAGTCGGTTTTTTTAAGCTTTGCTTGCGTTTAATTATTATAATGCAAAGCTTTCCATCAGGTGAGATAGCTTGTCTATCCAGCATTAAAAAAAAACCTGCCTATCATTATTTTTTATAACCCAACTAGGGTTCAATTTCAATTTTAATAATATACTGATTTTACATTCGGGTATCTTTCTAATTTTCCTTTTCTGAAATCAGCCCATTAAAGACGTGCAAAAAAAAACGGTAAATTTACGAGTTTTTGCGAGACTTTCACACTCACAGCTCCAGTTCTAAGTTCAAATACTTGTGTCGCGGGTGCCGGAAAAATTAGCATCACACTCACAATCACACTCAGACTAGAAACCCAAAGAACAATGGCGAAATTTTAGTTGGCCTATGTTTGATCGTATTTAAATGTGAAATTAACGAAATTCACTCAAATAAATTACAAAGATTTACTAATACAATAGAAAAGGCAGACGAAGCCAGGTAAAAAAAATACACATTAAAAGAAACAAAACGATTACTTTCAACCATTTTTCATTTTTCTGTTTTTGTCTATGCTGTGGTTATATAATAAGATGTTACCATGTCCATTGCCTTACCCTAGTGCATCTCTATATTCCTAAGCCGAAATGCTAATGCTTATGATGTATCCATAAAACAAAAAATACTATGGTAACTTATGTATGAACCATCAGCTGCCTAGAATACGCCTGTCATTCACAGGTTTTCTAAAAATAGCTGCGGTTGCTATTGCAGTCATCGACATTTAAGGGGGAAAAGCAAATGTCATGGCAATACCAAACTGTCGTATGAATGACGTTTTCACTTTTGACGTTTGTTTTTTTTTCTTTTTTCTTTTAATATTAGCTTCGCAATCTTGTGCATTTAGCCAGTGTCAAGTAATAATATATTTCCAGTTTAAACGTAGTAGTGGCTCTTTGGAATGGGCTTTTATCACGAATTCACGACTGTCAGAACTGTTGGCGTATTCAAAAAGAGATCGGCAAAGTGTGCTGAGCCATAACCTACAAATATGTTTTGTTTAATATCTTAATAACTAGGCCTTCTAAAACGACAATTCTTTTAAAATGAAGCTCAGAAGGCAACCGGCCTTACGTAAGATATTTTTTTATCTATATACGATGCTATTTTACTTCAACTAAAATGATGTATGGGAGTTCGCCATTGTTCTTTCCCTTAGGATAAAAATATCCTATCGGGAACCGAACCGGAAACCCCTGCTTTGAAGGCGAACGCTCACCCAACCAACAGGCAGTTCTGTAATTCAATTGAAAGCCAATTACTTCCCTTTGAGCCCTTCAAACGCTCATTTAAAGGTCTGTTTCTTGACACTGAGCCGTCTTATTAATATCTTTGTTCATTACATACCTTACCGGTGTTGCCAGGCTTGGAAATTCCCTTTGATGTAGGGAGTCATGCCAACAAGCAAGCCAACTAAATATCATTAGAATGTTGGCTTATTTAACTATAGGAAAAAACTGTTATTTGAGGTTAAATGTAGAGCTGACTTCCAAAACAAGTGGGTTCTCAATTCTTTTTACAAGTTTGTATTTAACTTGCACTGTATGTATGTATGTTTGTTCGGGTGGAATCTTGCAACACAATTTTGAAGCAGATAATAATAATTATCTTCAACCGATTGAAAGGGTAAAGTATTTATTGTATTTGTTTCTATAGCATAAGGAGATCCCGCGGCATCGCCTGCGTAGCCTATGTGATAATCCAGGTCACTATCTACTTTTATTCCAAATTTCAGCCTATCTTTTCTCTGGGTGTGTTAAAAGCAGAAGTGAATAGGTATCATGCGACATGTTCGGCCGCATCGTCACTTTTCATATGGTGAGATGGAGGTCAAATGCTTGCTAGTCTAGCATTAAAAAATAAATCCATACTAGGTAGAACAAAATTTTCTTTACAAAGCAAAATTTGTTTTTTCCCAATAAAATTGAGTATTTGCAGTAGAACTGAATATACTATTATTCCCAGGTAAATTGAAATCTTACCTAGCAACACCTTCTAAACTGACATAGGTACATCATATCGTTGTTGGAATTTTAAGTGGATTGAATCCAATGTGGATTGTCTTTATTGATGGGACTCGTTTGAAATGAAATTAAGACCTTTTGTTCGTTTGTTTGTATAGTTAAGAGTAGGTTTTGTAACTGTAATTAATAATTATTTAGACTATAGTCGACGCCAACGTTAAATGTTTGTTTTGTTTAGGAATAAGCAATATGCAAGAGATTTTATGTATTGGTCGAGTTTAAAAAAAATCTTTATAGATATTTAATTACACCTATATTTTTGTAATTTAAACTTTTTTTCATTAGAAATTTAAAAAATAAAGAGTGATAAGAATGCATTAGTAATTTATAATGGCAAAACGCCTACATAAACAAAATTTGCTAAATTGAATCGTAACGTCAGTTTCTTCAGTTTTCACTTTTCTTCACGGCATTCTGTCTTGGACTTTGACGTCACAAAAAGAACGCAATGGCTACGTTTATAATTAATTACTCAAATTTGATTGCATTTTAAAATATTTACAAAGATTTTTTTTTTTATTTGTGGCAGGCTAGTGTTTGACCACTATCTCACCTGATGGTAAGTGACGATGTGATCGAAGCTGGTAAACACACTAGACCTGGAATAAAAAATAATAATATATAAAATGTAAGTAATGTTTTTATAAATAAAATGTATGTCGGCCAATTTGTTAATGTAAACAATGGATTGAAAATAAAAATATGTATATTCTTTATTAAGACAGTATATCTTATTAAATGGAACAAAAACAATATTTCGCCCCACCCCTTCATGTGTGGTATCATTAACTTAATAAAGGGATTTGAAAATGAAGCTAGGGTTTGGCACATCATATTTTGATCAAGTTAACCATTTGCGAGATATATTCCATTAAAGTTATGAAAACTATTTATTTTTTCAATTATAGGAAGCCATTTAGGGTAGTCAGATTTTCAACCGACTTCAAAAAAGGAGAGTCTCAATTCGATTTTTTTTTTGTATGTATGTTACGCGATATCTCCGCCAATTCTGAATCGATTTTGATGATTTTTGTTTGGTAGAGTACTCATTCTTTTTTTGTTTGGTATACTTCAGAGGTGGTCCCATATAAATTTTATCGAAATCGGTCCACCTAAAACCGAAATATAAGCGATGAAGTCGGTTTTTTAGCCTTGCTTGCGTTTCAATTATAGTTTTTAAACTTTCGTTTTTTACTCGTAACTTTGTTAGCTTCACCTTTTCGCCGCACGTCAGCTCAGCTCGGCCGTCCTGTACACATTGGGTAATGTAATTCGTGTCCGAGTGGTTTCCACTTAGTTTCACGTGGAACCAATTAATCTTGCACTAAAAGCATTCCGCTCCAAAAAACCTATCGCCCTTTATTTGGACTATCGGGGCCAAAGTCATGCGTTTGTTAGGGTCGGGTGCATTTGACAGCGAGCGGAGGTACCTAATAATTAGATTTTATTTTAATGATTAATAATTTTTTTTATTCATGATAGGCACACTTTTGCCCACCACCTTTTTAGGGTTCCGTACCCAAAAGGTATAACGGGACCCTATTACTAAGACTCCGCTGTCCGTCCGTCTGTCACCAGGCTGTATCTCATAAACCGTGACAGTTAGACAGTTTAATTTTCATCGATGATGTATTTCTGTTGCCGCTATAACAACAAATATAAAAATAATAATAAGTTGGTTCCCATACAACAAACGTGATTTTTTTTGCTCGTTTTTGCTTGATATTGGTAACGGCAACAAGTAGACGCTTGATATATTTACAGAATATTTAGTTATACGTGTATATTCATTTTAAAAATAAAAAAAATATGTTAAAATAAAACAAATATCCCTTAAAGTGATAATAAGTTTTTGGGGGCTGAGGCACCCACGTCCGTAGGAGGATACCCCTTAAATCTGACTCCCTACACGTGGTCCCCGGGTGGTGCTAACCAGGTGACATTTGAGAGGTGGTAGAGAATTTTGCGAGTTGCTCGCCTGGCTTGCTACCAAAGTAGCTTACCACCATCAAGTTGAAAGTCTGCCGCCAAGCCAAATACGGTGTTCCGGCAGTTATCCTTGAGAGCCTGCGTATTCCAGGTCTAGTGTGTTTACCAGCTTCGATCACATCGTCACTTACCATCAGGTGAGATAGTGGTCAAACACTAGCCTGTCACAAATAAAAAAAAAAGTTGAAAAGATTCTTGATGCTTTATTTTAGAAATGCATTTATGAAGTCGAAGAACTTTTTTTTATCTCAGATAGGCTAGCGCATGTCCTTATTCCTCCTGGTAAGATAGTTAGAAGAAAAGTTTTACGACGTAATACGAATTAAATCATTCGTTATAAGGCTATATTTTGTATCTAGAATTATACCGATGAAACAAAAAAAAAGTTTACTACATTTTTTTTCGTCTTTCAAATTCATTGCGGACAAAATGTTTCATAAAAATAATAAACCGTGTTATTTAAGTGCTCGCTGTTTGCTCACAGTGGCACCAAACCCTTGCCCAAGCCTATCATTAGGGTTTGGCAATGCACCGTGATAGGTGAAGGGCCAAGTACCGAATGTTAAGTAGAACAAAACGTTAGAACACTTAATTATAGTCATTGTTACATTCAACGTGTATGGCTTGTATGGAATTGTATGTCATTGTTTACTTTTTGGAGAAATGCAATTGGAAAATTATTAAAAAAATACTTGAAAAATTTAAACACACATTTATAAATAATATAATACATTTTGGCTTGTGTTTAAACACCGCCCAAAAAAGGACCTATTTTTTTATTCTAAACGGTTACCAAAATTAATCATTCATGGTCACCAAATTACATTTCCTAAAATATTAAGAAATAAATAATTTTTTTCGTATTATAAATATTATTGTATAAATTATAAAAAATAACCTTAACATACTTGTATCCGATTCGGTTCTGTCACAGGAAATTTTATTTTAGGAAACGTAATTTGGTGACCATTTATCCATTTTGTTAACCGTTTAGAATTTTTGGTGGCCGTCTAAATTGTACCCATACATTATTATAAAAATAACAATATAATTTGTATAAATTTACATTATACCTACATATTAACAAATGAAAAGGTCACGTATGTTGGTTTCATCATATAATAATTTAGAAATTTAAACTGGCGTACTTATACTAAAAAGTAAGTAAAAGTGCCCAAGACATCAGAGCTTGATAGCTCAGCGGTTCGAGCAGTAGGGCATGACACTCTATGGCCACTAGTTCAGACCCTGCCATCGAGCCATATTTTTCCTTCCTAAAATTTACTAATGGTCACGATACTTAAAAACTTAAACATAAACTCCTGCAGACTCACAGACCCATACTAAGCTCGAAGACTTGTACCTGTCCTATCGCGGGTGCCTAATACAATACTAAGTACTAATTACATCACACACCCAGAACAAGAATAATTAAACGCAAGCAAAGCTTAAAAAAACCGACTTCACCGCTTTATCGTCGGAACTGATCCACCAGCTTTCAAATAAAAAAAGAATCATCAAAATCGGATCACAACGAAAGAAGTTGTGAGGTAACTTTTGAAGTCGGGTAAACCAGAACATCGTCAAAGTACGCATTATTCGTCACAAAATAGACATTATTGACGATATTTCAAGAACTACTGATCAGATCTTGATCAAATTTAAATGGGACCAATTCAAGCAACATCTTTCAAACTAAAATAAAAATTTTGAAATCGGTTCCCGTGGAGAGAAGTTATGAGGTAACACACATAAAAAAAAACCAGTCGACTTGAGTACCTCCTCCTTTTTTGGGAAGTCGGTAAAAATAAATTGTTTTCGCAGAGAAAACTTGTGTTCCCTCCAGGATACAAACCCGATACCCTCTGTTTAGAAGGCTAATGTGCAACTACGCCAACGGGCTGCATTGTTATTGATTTACTAGAAATAAATAAGATTCAGATCTTTCGACAGCAAAACAAAGCAGTGGGCGAAGCCAGTTTCTATTTTACAACAGGACATTCACACGGTAACGTTGGAGATAAGAACTTGAAACGAGAGATGTTAATTACGTTGGTTAATTGTTGCTTTCTTTGCTGTTATTTTATACAATTCATCTTGTTTATCTGATTTACCTAGTTCAGTTTATGTGTCGAAAGTTGTGTTTACGAGTTTTTGTTTAAATTAAAACTATCGTGAGTATGATGAATTAATGTTCATTAAATAAATATCTAATACCTTTAAACGAGCAATTCTTGTATATATATATATATATATATATATATATATATAACACATTCGTTGTCGCTTGTGTATATATTTCAGATTACACACACATTTATATATATATATATGTGTGTGTAATCTGAATCTCGGAAACGGCCCTAACGATTTTCATGAAAGTTACAGATTAGGGGTTTTTCGGCCCAAGGAATCGATTTATCAACGTTCCAGGTCCGAGAAATGCTCGGTTCCCAAACTGCATTTGAAAAACCGGGCTTAAGAAACTATCAGCGCCATCTATTACGCCATGACCGATGTAAAAAGTGTTCATACTCGACACTAGATGGAGCTTTCTGAGGCTACAAATTCAAACACATTCTACCAAAAACAAAAAACCGAGCAAAGCTCGGTCATCCGGACATAAAGGCATGAAATGCGTAAAAACGACTTAGTTGTCGACTATTTTCGGACAAATTGGTTGTCCTTCCACAGAGTGAGTCAGACGCGCGATGCGCTGAGGCGTACGGCGTAAGCCTCGGCGCGTGACAACTACTGACAACTAATTTGTCCGGAACTAGTAGACAACTAAGTCGATGTTTTTACGTGTTTCAAGCCGTTACAAACATTAATTTATTAAATAGAATACTGTTGTAAGTCGTGTTGTAATTTGGTCACTGTGTGTATATACGTTGGTAACTGCTGGAACCTACTATATGCCCACAAAATAGAAATCCTACTTCTGTGGTTATGCAATAACCTACACATTTACTGGACTGTAAAACGAAGTAAGCTTGTACCGCGGCCTATAATTATAGGTTATATTCTGAGTTAATGCTACTTTGAAACGTACCTTGTTTCAAACCGCACAAGCTCTCCACCTGAATTTATATGAAGCCCAATTCCTAACTTCCCACTTCGAAACTTCTAAAATTTGCTTACTTTGAGGGATCTATGTTTAACTTCGGACAGTTATGAAGCTAAGTTCTTTGTTGCGGGATAATTTTGCTAATGCAAAAATTAAATACTCATTTCTAATTAGGACGGCATACTACTGCAAAAATACATTAGTGAAAGTTATTTCATAATTTAATTATTTCAATATATAATATAATTCTCAGAAGATGATGATTAAATTAAGAAGCGACGCACACAATCTTAATACTAGATATAAGCATAAAATTACAGTGCGCGCATTTAGATTAAGCAAAACGAATAAATCTTTTATGGCAAATGGGGTTAGATTTTACAATAGAATTCCTAAAATCGTAACTGAACCACTGGGAAAGTTCAAATCTGTAATAAAACGGACATTAATTTAGAAAACTTACTATAAATCCACAGACTATATCTATATCCACAGACAAGGATGCATGGAGGCAAACTGCAGAGGCTCTTTCTAGCGACTACCATAGTAACACCTAGGTTAAGAAAATGATGTATTAGAAATTAAGAATGTTTTTTTTTAAATTAATGAAAAAAAAATGCGCCGCCGAGTTTCTTGCCAGGTTCTTCTCGAGATGGCTGTAATTTTGCGAATCTGGCGATAGATTCATTAACTTTCATGAGTGCCTCTTTGGGCCCATGTGAATAAACGATTTTGATTTTGATTGATTTTGATTTTGATTGGCTTCTATCAGCAACTTAATGGTTTTATTCTTAGAGTACACATTAAATTGTAATAACTCAAGCCGAATAATAATTATATTATCTATAAATGCTATTTTTGATTAATATTATTTTGTGCAGTAAACAATGCAGGACGTTTTTTTTAAATAACTTTGAACACGGGTGTCCCCCTTTTTTTTTTGTCAAAGTCTATCCATTAATAATAATATTCTAGAGTTAGCCCTATTGCTGGGTTGATTAGTAACCACTCTTTTAAAAACTCTTCTCTATATAACCTTCCAAATCATCCTTGTTCCAGATTAACAGTACCAGGCCAGCCAATGATCCAGTTACCAAGCGATAAAGAAGACGAAGAGGAAACAGGCACCCGCTTCAGAAGAACAGGCTCCGAACGTCTTCGAGACGGAGCCAAAGCTTTACTCCGCAGAGTTGAATCTTTAAAGACCCGACGGAGAAAGCGGCAGAACCGTACTGAGGTCATCGTGTCGTCTCCTCACTTCCTAGACGTCAGTCAGGATAAATATGCTGATCTGAGTTTTATTGACATGACGCCTACTTCCCCTACAGCGTTTCCCTTCCCCGATTTTCACAATTCCCCTGCCCATGCACCAGCTATAAGAACGCAGCCTCCGTCCCCTATGACTGTGATGCCTCCATCCCCTATTGGTCCTTTAGAGCCTTCGTTTGTCCTAAATGCCCCTTTTGGAGACGATAGTTCAAGTTATGCTTCAGATGGAAGTATGGGTTCGAGTAATAAGAGCACGAAGTCCAAACTCGGGAGAGCGAAGAGGATGTTCCATAGAGGAGTGAAGAATGAAGAGTCGAGTGCGCTGAGTGATTCAGAGTGTCAGCCAGCGAGTTGGAGGCATAATTATTATAGAGAGCATAATACTCATCAGACAGAGGTTAGTTGTTTTTTCTTTACATTCATTAATAATTAATTTCTTAGATTTTTAGTGAATACCTAATGCTAGATCTGGTGATAAGCCTGTTGTTTTGTATTATATAGCGATGTGATTTATTGCACCGAAACTATCAATTGTGACTACATACATTCTTGTTTTATATTTTACTTGTTCCTCCTCGCGTCTTTGCCTACATTTAATTACTTCTTAATTTATTTTGAACATAGGAAAACGTACGTCACTTACCACCAAGTTGGTGGTAAGTGACGTACGTTTTACAAATGGTAAGTGATGATGAAGCACGTTTGCCTAGAAGGCATTTGATTACTCTCGATTTGAAGACTCCCCCTATTGCAAATATCAGGAAATACTCACTCAAGCGAGTCCATTACTATGCGTTCGTTCAATTAATGTGGAAGCAAAACGTTGAGTAGGGTGAGGCGGGGTAATTATGAGACATCGATATTTCGGGTAAAAATAAGACTTCTACAAAAAATATCAATATGACATCTTTCTATATAATGGAACCATTCCATTTTAAGGTTAATTTTATACTGAATTATGGTTAATGAAAAATGTTCTATTGATGTTTCTTTATAAGTCTTATTGTTACCCGAAACATCGATGCCTCATAATTACCCCGCCTCACCCTACTCCAAATCCAAAACATCCTTCAAACAAAAAATATGGTGTTGATAAGAACATACCAGCTGATTATCATTGTTATAAATATTTTCCAGGTGTACGTGGAACCACCGTCACCTGTGGAGCTAAAGGCAGATCCAGAAGTACTCCGGGAGGTGCAGAAGTCTCCAGCTCACACGGTGCATCGACGGCAAGCTATCAGGACAAGTTCTCTTAACCTTGGGAAGGATGGACAGAAGTATGTTTTACATTTTTTTCGTTCAGTTGATTTAATGTAGTTTATTATTTTTATTTTTAAGCATTATTAAACTAACTGTATCGTAAGAATATACAATAGGATCGTCATATTGATAAAAAAAATGTCCATTAAAACATTTCAAAAAATATATTTTCATGGTGTCGGTATATTTTTTCTTATAGAGACGGGACGAGATATTTGAATAAAACCAAAAAAAACAATTAAAGATTGTCACGCGTGACATAGCGTTACCACCATAATACAAGTTTTTTTTTTAATAAACACTCACACTCACTGTGCTCGCATTGTCATATATCGAATTAATATATCGATTATAATCGATTTCGAAGCATTAAAAGAGTATTAACTAAAATTAAAAAAAAACAGCCATAAATACAAATATCCGTCATTTAACAACTGTTTACCAATCAGCGATCACAAATCCTCAGCAAACAAGCCAATTTAGTTAAGTCCAACTTTAAGCCTCCATGACTCAAAATAAGTCGGAAACGCTCATTACCAGTCACTAATTAGTCAAAGCCAGTCCATTACACAAACGACCCTCGATAATGGACATGCGGAATAGCAGACGTTTACGGACATTACGGACTAAAAGATTATTTATATCGTACAGTGCTGTGTCCGTGTATAATAAGTAATTACTCTTATAATAATAATAACTGAACTATTTATGTAGTATAACTTGTTATATAAGTTTTTAAAAATTTAATATACGTAGGAAAATGTTTGACCACTGTTATACTGTTTTATCTGATGGTAAGTGACGACGCGGTCGATGATGGAACATGTTTGCCTTGATAATACCTTACGTAATTAAGGTAATTATTAAATGCAAGCAAAGCTTTAAATACCGACTTTACCGCTTTATCTTTGGAACCCTTGACCAAACATGCATTATTGAGGATAACTCAAAAACTACTAGTTTGATCTTGATCAAATTTAAGTGAGCCCACCTGGGAAGCACCAGCTTTCAAACAAAAAAAGAATCGGTTTTCCTAAAAAACCTTCCCCTTTTTTGAAGGCGGTTAAAAGTAGATGCGCCTATTTGTTGATATTTGACTGCATTTTTGCTAAGCCGTGGTAAACTCGTTTGACGACTAAGTGGGCATAGTTGTAACATCTTTGATATTTACGGTACGATTTTACATTCAAGCCCAAGTACATCTTAGGATTCGAAACCGCCACCCCCGATTAGAAGGCGGATTAACGACGACGGCACCGTCACGGCGTCAAATCTTCGCTTCAAAAAACACTGACAATATAAAATTTTCCTATTAATAATTCGATGAATTTGCCAGACTAATATATATCATGGACAGTTATGATTAGGCCCATTCTCGGACTCGGCTCTGTTTAGTGTAAATCACTCCATATGGGAATGCAAATGTCTGGTCGGACGTGCGTCGGACGCAGATTTATACTGTTTTGGTTCGGTTCCAGTGTTTATTTGGTTTCATTGAACGAGTTACCGAGTATCGCCATTTTCATAGTACAAGCCTTCATTGGATACCTACCAACTTAATAATTAATATTTGTAATCAGTGATGATTATTTGAAACTCTACTGCCAAGTCTATAATTGCAGTTACCAACACGTGTTAATAACGTTTACCCAAATCAAATGATTTTCTACCGACTTCACAAGAAAGGAGGAGGTTGTCAATTCGACTGTTTTTTTTATGTATTTTACCTCATAACTACTTTCCACGTAAACCGATTGTGTCTAAAAAAATTGTTTGAAAGCTGTTGCTTTCACATTGGTCCCATTAAAATTTGATCAAGATCTGATCAGTAGTTTTTGAATTATAGTCAATAGTGCGGGTTTTTTTTTATTAATTACCAATATGAAAGTTTAACAAAATTTCAAAATCATACACCTGTAAACCTCGTAAAGATTTGTCTAGATGCAAGGTCCTCTACAATAATATAAGCTTAGCAATAACCAATCAGTAATACACTAAATCTGATCAATGTTCCGAAGATAAAGCGGTGATGTTCCATGCCAAGGATGAATGGAAGTAGAAAATATTGAAAGGGAAAACATCGCTCAAAGGCCTATAGCCACGGTCGTAGAGTGTCAGTAAAATTGTCATACCTTAGTATAAACGCTGAGCCAACCAAGCCCTTTCGAAATTTGCTATTTGACCACTTTCTCATCTGATAGGTAGGTGATGATGTGATCGATATAGGAAAATACCACCAGGCTTAGAATGACTGGTTCTAAAGGATAACTGCCGGTACTTATTCTTTTGAGGTTTTGGCGACTGAGATTTTATATATTTTTCATATTAATTCCAGGGAAGCGCCAATCAGAATCAGGCGACCATTAAACTTAGACGACATATTTTGCTAAGCATATAACAAAATCTTGATCTACAAACAAAACAATCTCAACCACGTTCAAGACTCAAGACTTGTATCGTGGTTGCCGGTTGTACATATCACAAACACACAAATATAATTATACTAGCTTTTGCCCGCGGCTTCGCTCGCGTTAAGAAGTATTATTTTAAAATTGACAAAGTTTCATACAAACTTTCATCCCCTATTTTACCCCCTTGGGGGTAGAATTAATCAAAATCCTTTCTTAGCGGATGCCTACGTCATAACATCTACCTGCATGCCAAATTTCAGCCCGATCCGTCCAGTGGTTTGGGCTGTGCGTTGATAGATCACTATGTCAGTCAGTCAGTCACCTTTGAGTTATCTATATAATTATATTATATATTCATGTATATAAAATAATACTTAATATTGTTTCAGATTCAGGGACAGAAGTCTGAAAAGGGACAAGTCTGCGTCGCGAAGTTCTGAGCTGGAGAGCAGTCCTAACTCTGCTGGTTCCAGGTCTCATGATGGAGATAACGACGATGATGACGACAGCGTCGATATGAAGAGCAAAAAGTAAGTAATATCACATGTCGTATCACATGTCTATACATGAAACAGCCATGTTTGTTAGGAAACATATCCACCTCTTCAATTTCGACACAAACACCTAACACAAATACCTACCAAGCTACGAACAGAGATACGTCAAATGATACTAGCTGACACAGCAAACGTTGTTTGCCATATAAATTACTAGCCGTGCCCCGCGGCTTCGCCCGCTATTATCAAGTTAAAAAGTAGCCTATGTGTTAATCCTAGGTATAATCTATGTACATTCCAAATTCACTCCAAATCCGTTCAGCCATTAAAGCGTGAAGAGGGAACAAACATACTTACACACTTACACACAAACTTTCGGATTTATAATATTAAGTAGGATTTCATGCTGAATCATAAAAAAATAAAAACAAAAACATTTAGGGGTATGAAAAATAGATGTTGACCGATTCTCAGACCTACCCGATATGCACGCAAAATTTCATAAAAATCGGTCGAGCCTTTTCGGAGGAGTTTGGTAACAAACACCGAGACACGAGAATTTTAAATATTAGAAAATTAAATAGACCGAATAATAAAACTTATTTTTTTTTTTATAAAATAATTTTGATAAAATAATTTACCTGTTTTAAACATACCCCTTATTAATCCCTTAGATCCTTCAGTTACAATTGCTCTCAACGTCTGTAAAACCTTCATGTAAATTTCAGAACCAAACTGCCGCTAATTCGTTAATCTTTTTCACAGAAATAACATCCAAAGATGGTACTCGTTCAGAACTACGACCCTAAACGGCGGTCCCAAAGCAAACAACACTCTACAGCCCCAACCTAACCCGAAGGATCCTGATTCCTATTGTAAGTATCACTTGAAAATTTAATGAGCATTCCAGTATTCGTTTTTTTTTTATATTTGTGATAGGCTAGTGTTTGACCACTATCTCACCAGATGGTAAGTGACGATGTGATCGAAGCTGGTAAACACACTAGACCTGGAATACG
The DNA here is from genome assembly GCA_948107665.1 of Lomographa bimaculata. Lineage (NCBI taxonomy): Eukaryota > Metazoa > Arthropoda > Insecta > Lepidoptera > Geometridae > Lomographa > Lomographa bimaculata. The sequence goes on along the minus strand of OX403604.1, from coordinate 4,141,505 downwards.
CAGGCTCTCAAGGATAACCGCCGGAACACCGTATTTGGCTTGGCGGCAGACTTTCAACTTGATGGTGGTAAGCTACTTTGGTAGCAAGCCAGGCGAGCAACTCACAAAATGCTTTACCACCTCTCAAATGTCACTCGTGTATTCTCATGTATTCTAGTATTAGTATTTCTTTAGACTTGATATATACAAAGCGCCCGAGGCGCGTCATGTATGCGCGTTTCGGCCGCTGCTGCTGCCACTATATGAATTAAATTAATGCGCGCCCTGTTCGCTTAGTATATCATATCCCTTAGACGATGTCAAGAACTAAACAGACAAATCAAACAAAATCGATGATTAAACGCAAGTAAAAAAACCGACTTCAACGCTTATATTTTGATTTTGGCTGGATCGAATTCGATAAAATGTATATGGGACCACCACTGAAAAATCTACCAAACAAAAAAAATCTAAATATATTCATAATTGACAGAGATATCGCGTAACATACATACAAAAAAAAGCATACAGTCGAATTCAGAACCTCCTTTTTTGAAGTCGGTTGAAAATATTTCAAATAACGCTACATTGGTTTTGTAACATGTATTTTTGCAATTCATTTTATATTTGATGATCCAGTTTTCTCAGTGGGAAAGTCTTTACTCTCCGCGCCGTAGGTTCGATTCCCGGCAGAAACACACGAAGGGACATTTGTTCTTCTCTATTTTGTGTGTGTTAAGTAAATGTTATCGGCAACCACGATAAGAGAGGAATTTTGCCGCGAAAGTGAATAAAAGGCGTTGTTGAATTTGTAACTGTATTTTGATTCTTTTACTTGACTTTGACTGTGACTTGTGACTAGGACTTTTAATATGAAATACACTTGAAATATATGTTTACATGACACAGTCTAAATGCACAAGATTGCGAAGCCGATATTAAAAAAAAACACACGATAAAGTTTTTGGACTGCTTGACACTGTCTAAACGAACAAGATTGCGAAGCCAAAATTAAAAAAAACACACGTTATAAATTTTGGGACTAAGTATGGGTCTGTGAGTGGAAATGTGCTTGTTTTTGTAATCGAACCTAATACCCAAAGTCATCAAAATCGAACCACATTTCCTACAAAACAACAACTTTTCTTTCAGTGTCTCGTCCAATGTCTTCACTCTCCTGCGGTCAGCTCCACATCCTCAGAAAACTGGCGCTGCTGAGACTGACAGCGTGCATGGAACGGTACTGCCCTTCTCATAAGTCAGGATGGAACTGGGAACTGCCGAAAATCATTAGGAAGATCAAAACTCCGGACTACAAAGGTGGGCTTACTCTTGCATAAACATAACATAAACGCTTTCACACTCACAGCTCCGCACTAAGTTTGAAGGCTTGTGTCGTGGGTGCCGAAAACATTCACATCACACACCCAATAACAACCATAACCAGAAACACAAGTTTTGCTTGGGTAGAAAACTTGTTTTCCCGCCGAGAATTGAACCCGATACCCATGCTTAGAAGGCGAACGCCTACCAACTAAACTAACGGGCAGTTTGGGAAGTAAGATTAAAGGAAGTTTCTTCGTACCTTCCAAACGGCTGCTCGGAGAAAAAAATGGGACAACTAGAGTACTAAAGTTCTTAGAAACATATTTTCTAGTCAACATTACAGTTAATACGTTCTTTTTACAAACTAAGCTAGTTGATACCTAATATTTTTTTCATTTACTAAAGAATTATTATTTTATCACTACAATGTTAGTAACAACGAGATATTTTCATCAGTGTGGGTGGATTTCGACATTTACGATATCATTATATTCGTCTAAAAACTTAAGGATTCTTAGATCGGTGTTTGAAAAAACAAAATGGCGGATTTTTGGCGCGAAATAGTAATAAGTACCTACGTTTCGACAGTAATGGTATCGTTATATTCGTCTTAAAAACCTAACGGTCCTTAGATCGGTGTTTGAAATAAACAAATGGCGGATTTTTGGCGCGAAATAGTAACTACGTTATTAAAATATAAAAACAACTAAACCTATCAAGTAAGGTATCTAAAGGAGGGAAATTAAAAGGGAATTACATAAAAATTTTGGTTTACATATTTTACAGTCAAGTTTTTTGTCGTGATAACTTCTTATAAATCAATAACACCGTCTGTACGCACGAAAAAGTGTTACGTTCCGCCTGAGCCTGAGCGTGCAAGCGAGAGCGTGGAACAAGCGATAGAGAGGCACGGTCGAACTAAGCGTTGTCTTATGACGTTATCACGTAAAATTATCGTCCATAAACCGACTTTACAGACAACCATTTTTATTTTTTATTTTTAGTACATTGACTTGTTTATAAGTTGCTTCTTCCTACTTTCTAATATCGCACTTCCTATCCTACTTCCTACTGATATTAAAGTCGAAAGTTTGTAAGTGTGTTTGCATGTGTGTTACTTCTTCACGCGGAAATGGCTGGACTAATTTGATGAAGTCTGTTATTTAGGTAGCTGGATTAAAATTTTTTACTACCGCGGAGTGCAGATAGTCTCACATTAAGCTTTAATCTTACAGATAAAACTGTTTTCGGGGTCCCGTTAACAGTATCACTTCAGAGGACAGGGCATGCGCTTCCCAAGCCAATACAGTGTGCTTTGAATTGGCTCAAGAACAACGCATTAGATCAGGTGAGTACCTAGATGTAGTATACTGTGACAGTCTTATTTATGAGATATTTTGATGGGATGGAGACTAAGGGACTTGATATACACGCTACGCTCGCCCTGTACTGCCTTCATAAGGAAAAAGGACGTAACTGATTTTTTTTACCGACTTCCCAAAAAAGGAGGAGGTACTCAAGTCGACTGTATTTTTTTTTTATGTCTCTTAACTTCTCTCCGGGTGATCCGATATCGAATTTTTTTTTAGTTTGAAAGTTGATGCTTTCGAATTGGTCCCATTTAAATTTGATCAAGATCTGATCAGTAGTTCTTGAAATATCGTCAATAATGCCTATCTTGTGACGAATAATGCGTACTTTGACGATGTTCTCGTTTACCCGACTTCAAAAGTTACCTCATAACTTCTTTCGTTGTGAGCCGATTTTGATGATTCTTTTTTTATTTGAAAGCTGATGCTTTTTATGTAGTCCCATTGAAATTTGATCAAGCTCTAATCAGTAGATTTGAGTTAATGCCAATAATGCGTGTTTATACATTAAATCTGATCAAGATTCCGATGATAAAGCGGTGAAGTCGGTTTTTTTAAGCTTTTCTTGCGTTTAATTATAATTAAATAATTATATTACAATAATTATTGTCAAAATAGAGTTGTGTGGGATTCAGAAATCACCAGAATTAACATTATGTGTAATGTAAGTTATTTGTGTTTTAAATGTTTAAGTGTCAATAAAATTTTATTTTTATAGATGGGCATATTTCGGAAAGCAGGCGTCAAATCCCGAATAGCCAAGCTCAGAACTGTGGTGGAAGCTGCTGGTGCCTCCAACGCCCCCTTTGCCATCGAGAACATGAACATTATGGACGCCCAGCAGTCGAGCCTCAACTTCGACGGAGCCCAAGCTCATGACGTCGCCGATATGGTGAAACAGTACTTCAGGGAACTGCCCGATGCGTTGCTAACGAACAAGCTCAGTGAGACGTTCATTGCTATATTTCAACGTAAGTATTTATATGACATACTTTTTTTTCTTTTAATTATGGCTTCGCAATCTTGTGCATTTAGCCAGTGTCAAGTAAGAATACTAGTCGTTCGCGCCGAACTGAGATCTCGCGCCTACATTCTGCCCACTTAAAATTTTAAATGTCATTTTTAGCTTTGGGCCGTAGTTTTACATATTCTAATTTGAAGTCATTTGCTTCTATGGTTTAGACGCTAAATGCCTCTGATAGACGGACGGACAGACGGACGGATGGACAAAGTGCTGGACGACCCAAGTCGACTTAGAAATCTCGCTTCACTCGGTCAATAATATATTTCAAGTGCATTTCATATTAAAAGTCCTAGTCACAAGTCACAGTCAATATCAAGATAGATAATATTATATTGATCCACTTTATAAGATGAGATAAAAAGTCAAGTAAAATAATCAAGGTCATAGTCAAGTCATTCCCTTAAAGTAAAGTGGTCAAAACTAACTTTACTAGAACTTCTATTGGAGTTTTGGAGCGAAGGCGAAAATCACGTTTTCAACTTTGTATGATTTGCCCACACTTATGCAAGTTTACCAAATATTAAAGGTTAATTATCCACCATTATTACACATTAACAGTTGAAGAATTGTTTTGGTTTTGGAAAATTATACAAAATCAACCAAGCCATTATTTCACTTTCGCGGCAAGACTAATACTTTTTAACGGGTCCATATTGACTCGTATAAAATCTGAAGTCATAATTTAAAGTGGCATAACAACTTTTGGCCCACGCATCAATACGCCACATGATGATAAGCATAACGTTTTAGGCATTACAAAAATCCGATAACAATATTGAGCATAATGATAAAATGGCCTCGCGGCACGCTCGCTCGGCTCGCGCGTTTTTGTGGTCACCAGTAACCTAACGCTCCTCTTCGCTTCGATCGTCGTCGCACCTATATATGACTTAGCCAACAATTCAAATATTATGCCTAAAAACATTAGGCCAACAAATAGTTATGCAAAAATAAACGATATGCCCTAACATTATTATGCCAAAACTTGTTATACGAAACATTTTCGGCCAAATTAAACTAGGAACTGGAAAATTATGCGAGTCAATAGGCACCCCTTTTTAACCGACTTCAACTTCACTTTTTTTTTTAAGAATTCCAGCATTTATTAACCGATTTGGGAATATATTATTATTTCGGTTTTTTATACTATATTATTTATCTAACGAAAAAAATTATAATTTTAATAGTAGGTATATAAAAAAAAATTACTAAAACTTCATAAATTAGTAACTTATACCGTATCAATTTTTTGCAGTAAATGTGTACAGTAAACATATTTTCTTTATTTCTATTAAGAATTCTGTACTAATTCGTTTCTAATGTGTTTGTCGTAGATGTTCCTGAACCACTCAGGCCCGATGCAGTGCAGTGTGCATTGTTGCTGCTACCAGAAGAACATCTCGAAGCTTTGCATTCCTTACTAGTGTTCCTATTTGGCGTAAGTGTATTTATCCTACTAATACTTACACACAGACAATGAAACGCATTAGTGTTTAGTTTGAAAAGCATGCTAAGCTGGCAAAATAATGAAATATTATCGTAGTATTGGCAATTATCGGTATATTATAGTGGTATATCATGTATTAGATATAGGTCTTGATCGTTTTATATTAATTATGTAGCTTTTAGTTAAACGTATAGGAATATAATAATAACTAGTTACCGAGTGAAACACATATTCATAACATGCATCGATTTGCTGTTTTTTTTTTGTTTATTTATACGATTGTTATATCTTATGGTTTGAACTGCCCGTTGACACAAGCCATCGAACCTAGTGTGGAGCTGTGAGTGTGAAAACCTTTGGATTTTAATGTTTATCATCATAATAATCTAAAAGTTAATTATTGTACTAAGTATTTTTTCTCTTTTATTTTTAAGTAATAGTGGGTATTTTTAGTAGATTCATTTAAACACGATAAAATATAACACGGTGTCATGTAATGTATTATGTAAACTATTTATTATTTCATTGCCCATTAACTAAGTACACTCTATTTATAGTTAATTGAAAATAAAATCCTACCTACCCACTATTATATTAAATTAATTCTTTTCTTATGTTCTTGCTTACGTTAAGTAATTTTAGTTGGAAGAACCTGAATCTCACAACACAGGATTGCCTAGTGTGAGATACAGTGGTCACTGTAATAATTACTGTTGCTGACGTCGTGAACCAATTCCTAAGTGTCCTAGAATAAGTGTAATATCTAAGATTTTTTGAAGAATTAATATTATTATATATTATATTAAATATTATAAATCCGAAAGTTTGTGTGTAAGTATGTTTGCTCCCTCTTCACGCTTTAACGACTAAACGGATTTGGATGAAATTTGAAATTTACATCCTACTAATATTATAAATCCGAAAGTTTGTGTGTAAGTATGTTTGTTCCCTCTTCACGCTTTAATGGCTGAACAGATATGGATGAAATTTGGAATGTACATAGATTATATCTAGGATTAACACGTAGGCTACTTTTTAACTTGATAATATCGGGCGAAGCCGCGGGGCACGGCTAGTTTGTAACCTACATTTTCCTCCAAATCCGAGACAGCCATAATGTACAAGTATGGAAAACCTACTAGCATGGAATCCAGGATTTTTTATGCCAGATAGGCAAGCCTTTGGCTATCTCACCTGATGGAAAGTGATGATGCAGCCGAAGCTGTAGCATGTACACCTAATGGTATTATATCATGGACATTTTAGCACATTGGACGTTCTGACATTTGGACTAAAATACCGCGGAGTCAAAAAGATACTTATTCACTCTAGACTTTTTTTTTTATTCATTTTTTTTTTGGGACTTTTACCTAATTTGGTATGCCAGCCCCATCATACCCTAATCTTTGTCTTCGAAGACTCCCAAATTATACTGTTCGAGGAACGAAGACGTATTCAGCTCGGCGCTGTGTGTGTGAAAACGTATTTGTGTGACTGTAATTTTGCGAATCTGGCAATAGAATCATTAACTTTCATGAGTGCCTCTTTGGTGTCCATGTGAATAAACGATTTAATGAGGCGTGGGCCTCATGTGAATATTACGAGCGTGCGTGTCGCCGTGTCGACCGAGCGAGCGAGGAGCGGCGGGCTGACTGGCGAACCGGACGCGTGGTGCGACGGCGCAATTCACGCAACCGATGCGGGCGAGCGAGACGTACACATCTAGCACGTCCCGCGAATGAGCGAGACGGCGGCACGCGCATGCGCAGCTAACAAAATACCCGAAATGGAAGCGCTTTAGCCGTGTGTTTTGCTACAATTTTGATTTTGTTTTTTGACTAATCTCCAATCGTTTGTTTGTTTGTTCAGGTGGCAGAACATTCAGCAGTGAATCAAATGACGGCGTCCAACCTCGCGGTGTGCTTGGCGCCGACTTTGTTGAGGCTACACCACGCACCGCCCACCACTGGAAGCACTAAGGAAGGAAATTCTAATAGGTTGGTACAAAATCTAATATATTCCCATCTTTAGTTTCTAAATATCGCCAAAAACATTCCTTGTATTTTCATAATTTATGTTCTTTGTTTCCCAGTTGGCGCAGTAGACAGGTGTATGCCCTTTGCGCCGTGGGTCCTGGTTTCGATTCCCAGCAAGAGCACAAATTCCTTCCCAAGGGATATTTGTGCTTCTGGTTCTGGTTGTAATGTGTGTGTGATGTGAATGTTTCCGGCACCCACGATACAAGTCTTTGAATTTAGTGTGGGGCTGTGAGTGTGAATTGATCCCCAAGGGGTATAATCTGGGGCCTTCAAGTCAAGATTGAATAGGTATCTTCCAGGGAAGCATGTCACAATTTCGGTCGGCTGCATCATCACTGGTAAGATAGTGGTCAAAGGCTTGCCTATCTGGCATAAAAAATCCTGGATTCCACGCTAGTAGGGTTTCCATACTTGTACATTATGGCTGTCTCGGATTTGGAGGAAAATGTAGGTTACAAACTAGCCGTGCCCCGCGGCTTCGCCCGACAAAAAAAACACTTCCGTATTTTTTTAATTTTTTTTTTTTTTTTTTTTTTGTATATTTGTAAGGTCCGTGATTTCCTATGTATTTTTGTAGGATGGTGATAGAGAGTGTGGCCGACCAGCGCCAGATAAGCGAGAGTCGAGCCGCGCACGCGTGTCTCCTGCTGCTCATACAAAAACACGCGCAGCTGTTCCTGGCCCCCGCCGACATGCTGGCGAGATGCAAGTTCAACTATTTCGAAGAATCTGTGCCGGTAAGTTGAAAGTCTGCCGCCAAGCCAAATAAACATAAACATAAACATAAACGCTTTCACACTCACAGCCCCACACTAAGTTCGATGACTTGTGTCGTGGGTGCCGGAAACATTCACATCACACACACAATCACAACCAGAACAAGAAACACAAATTATCCATGGGGAGAAAACTTGTGTTCCCGCCGGGAATCGAACCTGATACCCCTGCTTGGAAGGCGAACGCTCACACAACTTAGCCAACGGGCAGTTCAAATACGGTGTTCCGGCAGTTATCCTTGAGAGCCTGCGTATTCCAGGTCTAGTGTGTTTACCAGCTTCGATCACATCGTCACTTACCATCAGGTAAGATAGTGGTCAAACAATAGGCTGTCACAAAAAAAAAAAAAAGCCAAATTTAATAATTATAATTTAAACGCAAACTTAAAAACCGACTTCACCGCTTATATTTTGGTTTTGGCTTGAAAATTTATATGGGACCACATCTGAAGTATAATAAAAAAAACATAAAAATCGATACACATTTGGCGGAATTATAGAGTAAGAGAGTACAGTCCAATTGAGAATCTCCTTTTTTGAAGTCGATTGAAAAGTAGTTAGTCGAAGATTCCAAGCTCTGAGTCACCCACGTCCGTAGGAGGATACTCCTTAAGTCTGACTCCCTACACGTGGTCCCGGGTGGTGCTAAACAGGTGACATACGAGAGGTGGTAGAGCATTTTGTGAGTTGCTCGCCTAGCTTGCTACCAAAGTAGCTTACCACCATCAAGTTGAAAGTCTGCCGTCAAGCCAAATACGGTGTTCCGGCAGTTATCCTTGAGAGCCTGCGTATTCCAGGTCTAGTGTGTTTACCAGCTTCGATCACATCGTCACTTACCATCAGGTGAGATAGTGGTCAAACACTAGCCTGACACAAATAAAAAAAAAAAATACCAATAGGGTTGCCTATAAAATATGGTCAAGGATATAATTAATTAAAATTTAGTTTTTTTTTCTAATTTCTCTGACTTGCTTACCAAAAAAATAAACCTTCAATGAAAACTATACAATGTAATCTACATGCAAAAGCTAGGCAGAACCAGTAACACGCATTTACCTTGAGGAGAAAACTTGTGATCCCATCGGGAATATATAAACACCCCGATACCAGCTGCTTTTTTTCCATTCTTGTAACTCTTTTCTAAGCTTGTTTTATTGTCCTTACATAATGTTATGAAAAGTTTTTAAATATTTACATAATTTTAGGTGGCGCTAGAAGAACTAGGAGCGGACTTCAATCAAGACTGGAAAGGGTTCCAACAAGCCTGCATTAAAGCTTTACTCAAAGAAGCCAAAGAAAAGTAAGTGTATTGACCAACATTTAAATCCCATTTCTATTCTTGTATTGTAGTACTAACACCGTCCCTATTTCTTGACTCGTAGCCAGAAGAAAAAAAGTATTATCATCAAAAAAGTTTTTATGTCTTCGTTTTCGAATAGTTGTCATTATTTGAAGAGATATTTCTTCTTCAATACTCAATACTTCTTTATAACCTCATTAGTACGATATTGGATTAATTTGAGAAAAAATATAATATTTACTAAGTTTTGTATGTACAGGAACAGTCACAGGCATAAACTCAATCACATTAATAAAACAACTTTTGTTTAATTGAAGTTAATATTATCAGATATAACTGTTGTATCATACTCTCTTTGACGTATAGATTTCATGAATGTAGATAGTTATGTATGCTAGGTCTTTAAAAATATTGCGAACAGTTTCTGATAATAAAATTTTATAAAATGTGCCCTGGCTACGTGTCAGTCTTTATAATCTGTACTATAACAGTCTAACTTATTTCGTGCTTTTTTAGAATCTGTGGGCGTTCGGGAAAGAGGTGAGACTTGGTGTTAGAGCGTACGCCATTTTCGCTTCATCTGTGTCATTGTAATTTCTGTTCTTACACACTGTAAAATATAATTGCAAGAAGTTACATCTCAAGTCGACAAATCTAACTCTGCTAAATAGATGGATCTCGTAGTGTTGCCAACTAAATTCTACCAAATTAATTGGTATGTCATTTTTGACAGTTTTTGACGCCCATCATACGGAAGACGCCTGCATGTCGGATCGTTTGGCGTGTGGCTAAAAGTGAAATTTAAACGTCGTAAATGTCACTTTTACTCAATGTTTAAAGCATCAGCGTCCTCAAGTTTTGTCTACAGGCGAACTTGGTTTGTCGACCTTGAATATAATTATATTAAAAATAACTAAATGCTTTCCCGTTTTCGTCACTCAAGCAAAGTTAGTGATAATAAAACTAATTATTTATTATTTTTAATATTGACTTACCTAAATTTAAATATGCTTAAACAGGTGTGAAATTAAGTTGTATTAAAATTGTAAAATTGTATACAAAATTTAATTAAATGGTTTATATGGAATGGTTGTATGCTACCTTCCGGAACTTTGCTTTATGTGTGAAATCTTGACTGATTAAAAAAAACTGTGTAAATATCTAGATCCGATCAATGGCCGCCCATTTTTTGCTTAAGTACCTTACATGTATCATAGGTTAAATTCAAAATGGCCACTTAAACGTCAAACCTTGTGATGTGTCAATCACAAAATAAATTGCTTACTAAATCGTGATAAACAATCATTACGTCATGGAGACAATTTACGTGTTTTTTAAATACCATTTTAATATGTATTCTTTATATATTAAAATGGTATAGAATAGGAGTCGGCAACCTGCGGCTCGCGAGCCACATGCGGCTCTTTGGATGTAAAGCTGCGGCTCTTTCGTTCCTTACGCAAATATTATTTATTTAAAAAAAAAATTTAAAAAACCTTCTTAATTGATTAACAAGGATTAGGCAACTTTTCTATTGAGCCAAAAATAAAAGTAAATATATACCTACAGTTGAAACAATAAAAATTATGGGATGATTAGGTAGGTATAATGCGTGCATAGAGCGTTTTCTATACGATACTCATAGTACAGTAGGTATTATTGTTCGCAAGAAAAAAAATTGCGGCTCTTTAAAACTTTGACATTTTGTAAATTGTAATTTTTGGCTCTTCCGACTCAAAAGGTTGCCGACCCCTGGTATAGAACAATTTTATTAATGTCTTTTTATATATAAAAAATACGAAGAACAGAAATTATATCAACGCTCACCGAAAACATTTCAACTTTTCACTTCACTCTCATTCGTAGTAATATCCACCTAGGCGTTTATGTGCTACCTTTTCTTATTTTTATAATTAGTGTCTTAGACACTATAATATGAACTATAATGTTTTCTTTGCTTCCAAAAACTACACATATAAAAATAAACGTTATGTAAAAATTTTATATCCATGTTGAGATAATTCTACAGAATCATAATTATAGTCCATTCAGAGCGATATTAATAATTTTGATCATTATGTCACATCTTATCGCATTTATTTTGATAGATTACTTTAGCAACTTGTACATAATATATCAACGCCATCTTTCGACGTCTTGATAAAACTTAATTTAACTTCGTTGCAATTAATTTATTTTTATCAATGTACCTATACTTTAAAGACAAGCCAAACCCAGAGATTTGGCTAGTTGATTTTGTATTCTTTTTCAAACCTTGTGATTCTTCTAATGTTTGTTTAATAAAAGTGGATTATTAACCGTTAATACTTAGTGAACGCTAGTTTGTGTCTTAATGTGTGCGCGAGTGTACGCAATCACATAAAAACGTGATTTTCGATTTCGCTGCAAAACTTCAAAGTTCTGGTAAAGTTTTCCACTGGAAATATTTTATTACTTGTCACAGGCTAAATGCACTGGAATGCGGAGCCAAAATAATAATAAAAAAGTCAAACCATATATTCCATATAAATATTAAAACTGGGTAAGGGCATATTATAATTTATTACAAGGCCTATAGAATATTATTTGACAAAATAGTTACGACATAATTAGAAACAGTAACAACCTAATGGATGATGGATGATGGACTAGATGCAGGCTTTTGATTAAATTGTCAATATTTTGACCACCATTTCTTTGTGAAACATTGGTAAAACAGCACTCTTGCGAACTTATCCACGTTTCATCTTGTGTTGCTCGATGTCAATTTTGTGTAGTAAATACTAAGTGCTCTTCGTTTGTGTAGGTAAAACTAGATGGCGACACTTGTGTCGAAACAAAGCAGGTTTAATTTTTTTTTGCCAAGTAAATGATCTAACTTATACTGACCTTTTTCTTCGAATGGTTTTCAGAACTAGAGGATGGATGTCAGTGTCAGGTGCAGCCCCTCACGTGGAGCTGTGCTGCAAGAAAGTTGGCGACGGTCATCCTCTGAGGTTATGGAGAGCCACGACTGATGTTGAGGCTCCGCCCCAGGAGGTTATGCAAAGGTAAACAATATTACTAGTAAAATTGACCAGTAAACGACCCAGGGCACGAACACTACCGCGGACGGTGGGCATTGGCAACAAAGCCTACCCTCAGCGCGGCTAAGCCCCCCTTAAACGACAATCTTAGATCCGCCACTGCCCGATGCTATGTCCTAGTTGAAGCAGCTCTTGTACCTATAATATTTTATTTAGAAAATCATGATGTACCTTCTTTATACCTACTGTATTTTGCGCTCTAGGATACTCCGGGAACGGCGCATATGGGACGATTCGCTGGTGAAATGGCGAGTGGTTGAGAAGCTCGGTACTAACGCTGAAGTGTTTCAATACATCACAGCTTCCAGCATCAACCTGGCGCCGCGGGATTACTGCGTTTTACGGTAAGTAAATATACAGTGAGGGTGAAAGAGTTTAGAAAGAGTTATTCACTAGAAATATTGTGAATCAATAACAGGACATTTATCATATATTTCATTTGGTTTGAGTTTTCGATATTTCGGCACCGTTGCAAGCACCTTGATCTCGGAGTAACTAGAGTAGTGCGGGTGGATGAAGATTTAGATTTACTAATACAATACGAAACGGTCTACCCGTGCCCGTATGCTCTTCGTTAGACAGCTTTGTTATCACTGAGTTCGAACTCGATCGCACTACTCCAGTTTCTCCGTGAACATGGCGCTTGCAACAGTGCCGAAATATCGGCAACTCAAAACAAACAAAATACAAAGTAAATAATAATATCCTGTATTTTTTTGAAACGTTCCTAAGTAATCTACGAGCCAATTGCCCATATTTCCTACAACTAAACTACAATTATATACATCTATACAGCAAATATAATCTATATATCTCGTTATTGACACAAACATTTATAGTGAGAGTGATGGTAGTATTCATATGAGCCTTTTATTCACTTTCGCGAAGAAACTTGATGCTTCGATGGTAACATTGGGTGGTTTCTATCAGGTCGTGGCAGCAGGGCGGCGGCGGCGGCGGCGGCGGCTGGTGCGCCGTGGCGGAGACGTCCGTGGCGCACAGCGGCGCCCCGGCCGACAGCGCGCGCGGCGTCGTGCTCGCCTCGCGGTACCTCGCGCAACCCGCCGGCAAGGGCCGCAGCCGCCTCGTGCACCTCGCGAGAGTCGACACTATGTAAGTATGCACATCCGGCGCAACCCGCCGGCAAGGGCCACGGCCGACACGTGATGACGCGACGATTGAGAGCTGATTGTCACTACTTATTATTTCTTACAAATATCCAGACACAAGGGTAGAAATTACAATTGATGTTAGTCTACATCTACAAGACTATTACTAAAGCGACTTCCTACCTATTTTAATCTGTAAAGGATCAGGATAGGGATAACATTAAAGAAAATCGTTTTAATTGACATCCTTTCTTATTATGTCATACCTGGAAATGTACCTAATGACTCAATCATTAAGATAATTATGAAATAAAACATTTATTTTTCGATCTTTTCAGGGGGCGTACACCGGAATGGTACAATAAGTGCTATGGGCATATTTGCGCCCTCTATTTAGCCAGGATTCGGGCTTCGTTCAAGCACAACACGGAGGGACCGGAGTCGAATGTATGATCAAAGCATTCCACTTAAGTCGGCGCCATATTGGATTTGACTTAAGTTGACGTCTGGACGTCATTGTGCGTTTTGAGCGCGTGTAAATATAGATTATAAAGGACATAGACAAATATTATATTTTTATCTGTGGTTTTGATGTTAAATGGATTGTGACAGTGACAAGTGATATTGATACTAGATATTGAAAATACCTAATTGTTGAATTCTTGTTAGATAGAAATATATTTAAAACACTTTATATATTTTACTACAAGTAGGTAAAAGTTGATCCGCATTTCAAATATACGAAGAGTTTCAATGCCGTTAATGTCGTGTTACCAAAAAGTGGCGCCAATTTAGATATTTTGGCACCAATAGCAAACTTGGTAAAGCATTTATTTATCTCTGCTACGACTTTATTTAAGTGCAAGATAGACGATTATAGGAAAATGTCATACCACCTTGGAAATTATGCCGGATTCTCCAGAAGCCGTTAATCTTATTAGCGTGTCGATGGCAACACTTACACCTTTTTTCCCAATACTCGGCGACGCAAACAGTATTCGGCCGTTAATCCTGTTGTATGATCTGAAACCCCGTCCAACAGGTTGAGGATGTCTTTGCTATTCAAAGGAGGTCCTTGCTATTCAAAATCACAATCAGGTATTCGTAAAGGAGACGCGACTTTGTAATTAAATATATTTTAAATGTTAAACTTGTACATAGGTACTTTAATTATGTATCATTCACTCTTAGGGTGTTTTTATTATATCAATTTTATCATTATTATATTTACAAATTGATGGACGAATCATGATAAAATTTGTGGATATATTTTCCACTGAGGAATCTAAAAACAATAATATCGTCATATTTGCTTGTATGAATATGGACTAAAATTTTATTAGTCATTACTGTCGGAATGAAGTTTGTTGTTGTATTTGTCTGTTTAATGTAAATATTGATCAATAATTATGTGAAAAATAGTGATAATAATTTTAAAAAGTTAAACTATAGATATTAATGACCAAAACATAGTCTGGATCTGATATTATTTATGTATAAAACATAGTTATTAAATCTGATATATTCATTTAGTCAAATGTAAACGTTTAAAAGGCATAATAATTAAATATTTTAGATAAAACACACGACCTACCTCTATCAAATACAAGTTATTTTTGACCCTTGTTACTCCCCTAAGGGAATTACCAAAAAGCCTGACATTTCGAAGAATAATTAGATTTTTAATTATTATTAGTTTCCCCTTGTGGTGCGTTGTTGTTGTGTAGTTAGTATTTAATAAGTAAATATAAATATCTAATAATATTTTATTATAACAACTCAATAGTTAAAGTGTGTGGGCATTGTATAGGTTAAGAGCCAACTGCATCAAAAATTGTAACATTTTGTTGAATTAATTTGTAGTTGGCCTTTAGCATGCTCTAAATTTAAATTCGATAAATAACATTCGAATAAATTGCTGTTTTACCATACCGTATGTAAAGTTATCATTACATATCACTAGTCATTGTGTAAATAAATTAAATAATAAAATATCATATATAAAATCATATATTATAACAGTACCTGTCCTGTGTTCAGGAATAGTATTAAATTTTGTTTAGATAATATTTATATTCATATACTTATTCAATTCAATAAATATTTTAATGTGGAAATGCTAATTGAAATGTAATTATGTGTAATGGCTTATCAAAATAAGTCAAGCATTGTATATACATATCGCAACAACATTTTTCAGTTTGTTTTATTTTAATTTATTATACGTATTTATAAATAATTGAATGGTATATCTTACATGCAATTAGGTAACAAATATTTAATATTAATTAAAAATATACTACTCAATATAAGACAACAAAATTTTTAAATATTAATAGATGGCAATGCTTGACAGCTTTTGATTGGTATTAAAATATTGTAAAAAGTCTGATTGTAAATAGTTCTTTAATTCAGATAGTTTAAATGACCATCACAATTTGAAGTGTATTATAAGCTTGATTAACATACTGTCTGAAGTGTTTCATAAATCTTTATATAAAATATTTTACATATAAAAGTAAAGCAATAATATGTGTTGTTAGCTCTTTCGCTACAAATCATAAAGAAATATATGTATGCAATTGTTAAATGGTTGCTATAATATGGATTATAGATGTTTATTTATAATAATATAAAATATATAATTATATATATTTATATAAATAATTTTATTTACAGATTTAGTTAAAGTTTGAAACACTTCATTCAGAGCAATTGAATATTTTCCTATTAAGGAACAAATGAAGCCAAATATCAAAATATTACTGTAAATAAATTTTATTCTATGTATTTCTGTAATCTCGATATTTAAATGTTAGTTACCCACGATATCACAATTTTTGGTGCAAAAATAATGTCTAATTAAGTACATAATGGTTTTTGTAAAATAATGTTCAAATTGCACTACAATGTATTTAATAGATGTTTTATCAATTTACATAGTTGGTTCCCTGTAATGTGTAAAACCTAGATAGAAACAAAATATATATATAATCTTACCTTGTTATCTACCTTGGTATAACCAATCATTCCAGTAATATTATTATTACCAAAGTAAAAAATATAATTATACATTAATAAGCATGCAACAGTTAAGCATAAGAACAAATATTTCCGTTACGATTAAAGAAATTATAGATTCTTAAAACCCGCGTCAATATAGAAAGTCTAGAAGATTGAACATGGCTGCATATTGATAGTGCATCTCACTCTAGCAAAAGATTAACGGCGCAGTGGGAGCGAGACACCATGTCGTCGTCAATTTTTCTTATTGACGTGGATTTAACTATTTTTGTTAGTGTCCGATCTTCCAGGTACCAAGAGTTTATGTGGAATTGAAGGATAAAATCAATTGAAAATGATTGAAACTAGTACAAACGTCATATCTAGGAAATCTATAAACCTTTCGTACCTAATAAAAACACATTAAATTCGGTCTATCCGTGTACATTGTACTTCAAGAGGTACTTGAGATGATCCGTACTTATCATGAGATCATTGACACTTAACTTTCATAGACATTTCCCACATTTCTTTACTAGAGGTAACGATATTGTTTCACTGTGATTTTTCACGCGTCAAAATAAAAAGTACCTAGTATGTACTTTTAAAGGAAAAAAGTTAGAAGGATATTTCTAACACTATATAATTTTATTATGTACAGGAAAACACAACACGAGCGTTTTTATTAGTTAACTTATATTGATACACTGATATATCTACCTTATTTTGCTTATACTATCCATTTTTTGACGTTACACAGTACGTGAACTATGAAGTGTTGTAAGAGGTAGACGGGCCAGATATGTGTTATGTTATTAATTGGTATCGTACGGACTTGGTACCTGTTATTTATCTAATACGTGCATTAATATATCAGTAACAAATAAATGTATCTACTTGCACTTACAATATTTAAAACCATAGGAAGAAATAGATACTGTATTAATTGTTCTATCTTTACTCAAGACATTGTCGTTAATACTCTGAAAACTCGTGTGAGGTATATTATTAACTAATGCATTGTGATTTATTCTGAACATATACGGACCATTATATTGAAATATTGTTTTTCATTTCGTATCCCTTGTAACTTTGCAAATCCTAATGGAGTTAACGATTTCACATACAGTTGTTTTCTCGCATTGATACGAGACTAGTTTCGGAACAGTTGGTGCTCCTTCATCAGTCGAATACGCACGTAGAGCGTCCGGTCGACGCGCGACGTCTACGGGCGTAAGGACTGTAAAAATTTTCACCATAACTAATGCTAAACATCAACGAAAATATATATAATTGGGCTTCGCCTGCTATTATCAAGTTGAAAAGTAGCCGATTATCAAGTTAAAATATATATATGGTATGTATGTACATCGCAATCTGTCCAAAAAATAAATAAAAAATGACTTATTCTTCTTCTCTTTCGATTTTCGATAGCTTGAAAACTAAGCTCTACTTCAAAAAAATGTATTCTATGCTTTTCGTCGTGCGGTGCCTTTTCTGGGCTAAATGCGGCATTCTCTAAAAAATATCAAAAAAATTAAAGTTGCGTGGAGTACCTACAACACGTTACTATTTTTTAAAGACCGCAATATAATTTGTTAGTAGTTATATGATCCAATAAAAGAGTGCAAGTGGCAGCACTTTGCATTAGCTTTCCCTATCTATAATCTTTTGTACATTGAACGACAAAAAATGCAGAAAAATTTAACTAGTGATATTTCTTCAAAAGTTGCATCACCCAGGCTTCTGACAGTTCTGACAGTTTAAACAAGCCGCGATTGGGCCTATTGGCTGGATAACGTTACGTTATACGTACCATCGCACGCTCAAAGTAAAACGTCTTACGCAAATTTCATTTACAGCAGATATAGCAATTAAAGAAGCGTATACCAAGTTTGTGAAAGCAAATGTCGTTGATAAAATAATTATAATATTTTTTTGGAATCACTATGGTTTGAACTAATTAACATTGACGTCAATAGAAATTACGTGATTTGAAACGTTTTTTTTTTCGTGAAGTGAAACGGCAATAAACGTTACGTCAAACGTCAGTGCTTCAGTCAGTCTCTGAATCAGTGAACAATCGCAAGTTGCAATGGGTGGTCATATCGAAAATATTTTGAGACACTCGTAGTGCCAATTATTATGTTAATTCGAATGTTTTAAAAACTCACAATGAAACATAAGTTAAAAATTACCTAATTAGACTAAAGAGTGAAAATTGTGTTACCTCCAATACCGCGCAACGCCGTACGTCAACACTTTCTATTCGAGAAATTAAAAAATTGGGGGTCATATTTGTAGGCAGTGATATTGAAGACAAACAAAAAAAAACCCGGTGATTCCAAATTCAAATTAAATATAGAATACAACATGGACAACGCAGAATTCGCCGGGAAAAAAGAAGAAATGGAGCGAAGAAAAGAGCCCTTCTGGGTATTCGGTTATGGATCTCTCTGCTGGAATCCTGGCTTCGAATACCAGCAATCTGTTACTGGTTATGTGAAAGGATTTTCAAGAAGATTTTGGCAAGGAAATTCCACTCATCGCGGGACCGATATCAAGGTAATATAATATGTAAAATGCTTGCGGCCTAAAATACTGGCCATTTATTTTTAAACTATCAGTGGTTCGAAATAAGAATGTTTTTAATTTACCCTAAATAACTTTGTGATTAAACAATGTGATAGTGTATTGTTTTACTGAAAGGTCAACGACACGCCTACATACTCAAACAGGTGTTCTGATGCAATGCTTTGGTTTTCTTTCAATGTGTGCTATTGACCCTGTTTTTTTAAAACCTTGGAGAAAATCCTACCTACATATTAAAAGAACAAATTTTATAATAGTGGTAGGTAGAATAGGTGATGTTTTTTAATATCCTTGTCATATCAAGGTAAGATATTATGTACAATTTTAATTTGAATAAAACTTTGGTTTTTTATCTCTGAGAAGCTAGCGTTAGATGCATATCCTACCTGATGATTATTGAAGATGTAGTTGGGGTTGGTAAACATACATAAAATACTCCTTGCCTCATTCATTGTACCTCATTTATTCCACCCCATTCATGATGATTAATCAGAGAACAATTACCCTATATTGTTCTCAAGGAATGGTGCACTGTGAAATGGTGGCAAACGTACAGAGGAATGTATTGCTTTTGGGTTTAAGCTATGTACATTCTAAATTTTATCCAAATCCGTTCAGTCGTTACAGCACAAACATACCTACACATTTTATTTATCTATTCACTTAATAACATAAAAGAAACAAAAACAATGAAGTAGAATAATTAGTTTTGTTTGTACAGCATTAGCCATGCTAGGCAGAACTAAATCAGTAAATTTTATCAATAAAAATGTCACACATGTGCGAAGGAGTGGAACTCATTGCCCTCGTCTTTGTTACTGGAATGGTATAATCTAGTAATCTTCAAGTCAAGAATGAGTTTTTTTTTATAATAGGCAAGCATTTGACCTCAATCTCACCTGAAGGAAAGTGATGATACGGCCGAAGATGTAGCATGCTTGCCTAGAAGGTACATATTCACTCTTGACTTGAAGACTCCCAGATTATACTGCTCGGGGAACAAAGTCAAGGGCAATGAGTTCCACTCCTTCGCAGTACGGATGATAAACGTAGAAGCAAAACGCTTCGAGCGAACTGGTGGTATTTCAACCATATATGGATGACGTTTGACAGTTTGTCTTGTTGTTAGATGGTAAAATGGACAAGGTGGAAATAACTCGTATAATTCCTGCGCATGCAGTAGGTAGGTTCTAAGCATGCTTCATCTTTGGCCGCATCAGCATTCTCCATCAGGTGAGACAGTGGTTTAATGCTTGCCTATCAAGCATAAAAGAGTCCCCATAAGATGTTAATAATAAGTAAACGACAAGTCTTGGCTTAACATATTAGCATTGCAATTCAGAGAGGCAATGCCACCAGCATGATAGGAATGCTACCCACTGGTAGTGGGATATGAGCACTTGAGTTACCTATAAGCTCGATGTATTGTAGGTAACTTATATCTTTGCTATATATTGTTTTAGGATATATATTGGCAATTGGTCCGTAGTTTGAATATGGATACATAGAGTAAAGTATTATATGTTGCTTAAGGCAAGGTTGGAGTAGCTTAGCGGTTAGAGCAATAAGAGATGAGACTCTAAGGCCGCAGATTCAATCCCTGCCACAAGCAACATTTTTACAATACAATTTTTTTTTTTAATGTTGAATAGGCAAGCATTTGACCACTATCTCACCTGATGGAAAGTGATGATACTCATACTCATACTCGTACGTTTATTTGCAAACTAAGTGTTACATGGGTCTTATTCTAAGTAATCAGAACTTAAACTTAGCCGCCTTTTACAAGCATAGCAAATTATTATACATAACATCATAAAAAACAAAGAAAAAATATTAAATTATCCGTAGCTGGAGAATAATTCATACAGACCAGATAGTAAGTATATAATTACTTCAATTAAGTATTTATTAATATAATTCGATGGTAAGATATTCGTCTATTGTGTAAAACTCTTTTTTAATAAGGAACTTTTTGAGCTTGGTACCAAAAGTAACAAGTTTTGTTTGGTTCTTAATAATCCTGTGGTAACTTGATGCGGCCGAAGATGTGACATGCTTGCCTAGAAGACACCTATTCATTTCATAAATGTACTACTAAATTTGCTAGATAATACCATACTAGAAACAGAAATACCGGTAATTATATCAAATAATTTGTGGAACATATGTGACCTAAATAAAGTAAATATCTATTGTCTGACTGTTAGTCATGATAATAATTACTGTTTTGTTTCAAAAATAAATGCGAGATGTGTTTCTACTGTTTGACATATTTGATAAGCTTATTAACTATGGCTTCCTTATCCTATGTGTATTTTCAAATAAGTTTTGTCAAATTTGAAGTTCACCTGTTGCATAATTCAATTCAATTCAATTTATTAATTAACAATTATTACATTGTGTCATATTGAGAAACAAGGCTACAGATCACACTTATATTATAAACGCGAAAGTTTGTGTAAATAAAACAAACGCTTTCATACACACAGCCCCACACCAAGTTTGATGACAGGGGGTCAGATCAGGGAGGTGGGTGTCAGGTTCGATTTCCCTTGGGTTACATAGGGGAGAAAACTGGTGTTATGAACATAAGTTTTTCACATATAGTATAGTGACAGTAATGTTTGCTCTTGCTGGAAATCGACCCAGGCCACAAATCCGAAAAATTTCCGTGAATTAATCGATCAACACATACATACTTGTAAAGGGATCATTGTATTTCCCAATTTTTTTTTTCTTCTGCTAAAGATATTGATGTATCTCCCAAAAATATCCACGTTACTCTTAAAGATATGCATGTTTCTCCCAAAGATATCCATGTATCTCCCAAAGATATCCATGTTAATCCCAAAGATATCCATGTATCTCCCAAAAATATCCATGTTTCTCCCAAAGATATCCATGTATCTCCCAAAGATATCGATGTTAATCCCAAAGATATCCATGTTTCTCCCAAAGATATCCATGTATCTCCCAAAGATATCGATGTTAATCCCAAAGATATCCATGTATCTCCCAAAGATATCGATGTTAATCCCAAAGATATCCATGTATCTCCCAAAGATATCCATGTATCTCCCAAAGATATCCATGTATCTCTCAAAGTTATCGATGTTTCTCTCAAAGATATCAATATATCCATGTATTCCCGCGCAGGACCACAACATTCCTTCCCAATCCTATTTGTGTTTCTGATGTGAAGTATGAGTGATACGTAAATGTTTCCGGCACTCACGATACAAGTCTTTGAACTTAGTGTGAGGCTGTAAGTGTGAATGAGTTTGTTGTATTTTGCAATATTTTTAAATAAACTTAAATTATTTGTCTGAAAAATATTTTTAAATAGTGCTCACTGAGAATACTGTTTTTATTTAATGTTTTATCACATGAGCGACACATTTATGTGTATTGTGATTATGAATAAAGATCCCTAAACCTATATCGATATATCTTCCAAGACATCTAAACTAGTAAAATCACGCAAGTTTCACGTGATCAAGGTTACTTCCACGTTATCGGCCAGTGATCGTCCACTCTTGTGATTTGCGTAGTTTCCCCATTCGCCTAAAATAACTATCGCCGCAGACTACGTAATGGTGTCTAATGATACACGCACGCGGAATTTGTGGATAAACAATGGTAGTGAAATTGAGTCCCTTTCACATCGCAATCCTGTTTTGTTTATAGAAACTACTTATGGGGGCTTTGAAATTCTGATCCGCTAACTTATTGTGACACTCATGAAAGTTAATGACTCTACTACCAGATTGGCAGAATTACAGCCATTTCGAGAAGAACCTGGCAGGAAACTCGGCGGCGCATTTTCTTTCATTCATTTTTTTATCATTCTTAAACACTACATAATTATATTTACCTAAGTGTACCTATATTATGTAGTCGCTAGAAAGCGCTTGTGAAGTTTGCCTGCATTCACATAGTCTTGACAGCGATCTCACCTGACCCCTAAATTACTTGTCTACGTTGCAATCGGTTTCAAACACCCCCCTTTTTCATTTCGTCGTCCGTCTGTCTGTCTAGATCATTATTATCAGGAACGCGTGGAGGTATCAATCTAGCTAGAAGCTATATATCTCAACGCAATAATCATCATTTCTGCCTCATATTTAGCGTTTTTGGACACCCGTGGTAATCAAATCAAATCAGTCAATCAAACTGTATCCCTCCGCCTGCTGTAGCAGTTGCCCGCCTTCTATGCAGCGGGTATCAACTTCGATTCCAATACGGTACCCGGCGGAAGCACAAGTTTTCTCCCCAAAGGACACTTGTGTTTCTGGTTCTAGGCGTGATTGTGTGCGTGATGTGTATGTTATCATCGAACTTAATGTGGGGCTTTGAGTGTGAAAGCGATTTACTTTTACTTATCCTTCGCGGAGACCTAGGCATCATGTAATTTAGCAAGAATCATGGTCTTACTGCACAAATTGTAGGAAAAATCCGGAAATCGTTAATTCGTTAAAAGCCGGAGAAAAAATACGGAAACCTTTGAATTGAAAACTTTTTTGGAATGGGTAAAAAATGTTAAACTCGCGTCAGGACACGTGACCTGATCGAAAATTCGGAAGACAAAGGAGAGGAAGTAATATATAGATAGAAAGAGAAGTAGAAAGAAAGTGAGGGGGCTCTCTTTCTACCGCGCGGCGAGTTTTTACTTCTGCCGGCACTCCCGGAGTGCAACCCGTTGTTTTTTTTTCTGTATTGAATAGGATGTCACAGACAGACATACAGTTACATACTACACACTTATAAAACCGTAAAAGGCGTATGAACTAGTGGGCAGTCCTAGTGTCAGGATTTTTCCAGCCTGAAGGCATCGGACATGGCTTAACGACTGTTATCTTTGAACTTATTTATAACTAGCTGTCCCGGCGACCTTCGTTCCGCCTAACAGTCACTGAATGTGCATATTTAGGAAGCCATACCCGGCATGCGTTACAATGTCACGTGACTATATTATTACAACCTTCATGTTTATGTTTGCCTAGTACTTTACCAAATCCGAGTGACGTATGAGAAAATGGAAAGCATGTCGAAATGTAAAAAAAAATTTAAAGAAATGTACGTTCTTAAAAAGTATCCTATGTCCTTTTCCTGGCTCTAAACTACCTCCCTGCCAATTTTCAGCTAAATCGGTTCAGCCGTTCTTGAGTTATAAGTGGAGTAACTAACACGACTTTCTTTTATATATATATAGATAATTCTATTAAAACCTATAATGGCCATTAAATCTTCTATATGAATATTAAATTATATTATTATGGTATAAATATATGGTATTAATATGGTTAAGACAAAACTGTTGAGTCTCGGTCATCGACATAAGGTAGCGAGCCTATCGGTTTTCTATCGTTTGCATTTCGGAGAGTGTGCGCAGGAATTATACGAGTTAATTCCCACAAGCCCGAATCGAAGGTATATCCTAATATCCTACTAATATTATAAATCCGAAAGTTTGTGTGTAAATGTGTAAGTGTGTAAGTATGTTTGTTCCCTCTTCACGCTTTAATGGCTGAACGGATATGGATGAAATTTGGAATGTACATAGTTTATACCTAGGATTAACACATAGGATACTTTTTAACTTGATAATAGCGGGCGAAGCCGCTGGGCACGTCTAGTAATATTATAAATCCGAAAGTTTGTGTGTAAGTGTGTAAGTATGTTTGTTCTCTCTTCACGCTTTAACCGCTGAACGGATTTAGATGAAATTTGAAATGTACATAGATTATACCTAGGATTAACACATAGGCTACTTTTTAACTTGATAAGAGCGGGCGAAGCTGTGGGGCACGGCTAGTCAACCATAAATGGATGACGTTTGACAGTTTAACTTTTGTGCGATGGTAAAAAGTAGACATTGGTGCCGATTCTGTTGTCCAGAATTAGACTAAACTAGCCTAAAATTAGTTTTAGTCCTGCTTTAGTCCAAAACCTATTCAGAAAATGCAAGATTAGACTAAAATTAAGTTTGACAGGACTAAGTTAGTTTAGTTACTCTATTTGGTGAAAATGACCAAATTCTTATTCTGATGTACATGTTTTACGTCAAATTAAGACTAAAAATAGAAATTTTAAACTCAAATTAGTCTGTATGAAAAAGGTCTGGATTATTTTTAATGTGATCTTATACTTGAAAGAATAACACGTGCAATTACTGAAGCAAATACTGACCTACAAAGTCTATAATGGAGAAATATGTGATTGCGGCTCTTGCAAATACAATTCAATTTGGTTGCTGTCAAAATCAATTTTAGTCCTGTCATTTCAACT
This sequence comes from Lomographa bimaculata, assembly GCA_948107665.1. Taxonomy (NCBI): domain Eukaryota; kingdom Metazoa; phylum Arthropoda; class Insecta; order Lepidoptera; family Geometridae; genus Lomographa; species Lomographa bimaculata. Next base: position 4,116,163 of record OX403604.1, on the reverse strand, counting down.
TTTAAATTAAGTTCAACGTAAAATCAGAATAGCGTTTAGGTATTCTTTGACTAAAATTAATTTAGTTTAGGTTAGTTCGGTGCTCAACAGAATTAGCACCATTGTTACTAGTTAAACATATATTATGCATATATACCTACTTCTTCTTCTTAGCGTGTCGATGGCAACACTTACACCTTTTTTGTCCAATACTCGGCGACACAAACAGCATTCGGCCTAGCTTCGTACAGGTCTTCTAGTGTGCTAGAAGCGATTTTTGGTTTTGTACCGCTGAAAATTGCCGTCGGGTTGGGTTTAGATATTGGCCTCGATTTTGATGTCACACACTAAATTAAATTTAAACTATTCCTGTCTTTTACAAAATAGGAACGCAAGACAGAGATAGCATACTGCTGTGCTGTCAAGTTAGTCAGAACTTAGATGTCTATGCAAGCTTAGTCGAGTATGTTGTTGGTGTTGACTAAAAACACGCGCCTTACTGCTGTTCATATTTTAAATGATAAACTAGCTTGACAGCTCTAAAATGTATGCTGTCTCTGTCTTGTGTTTCTATTTTGTAAGAGACAGGGATAGTTTAAATTTAATTTAGTGAGTCTACATCAGAATCGAGGCCATTATATGGTTTATACCTACTAAGCGGTTTGATACTATCACTTATGTTAGTTCTCTTTGTTACAGCCCGGCCGAGTAGCAACATTGATAGAGGACAAGGAAGTGAGTATATATACATAAATCTTTTTACAACGTCTATTTTCAGATGACTAGAAGTTTCGAAACGAGTCGTTAGTTAAATATCACGATTTGTAGAGAAAGTTTGGTAAAACATAAATGTTACGATACTTAACATTTTATGTACAGCGGAGTGGTACTCATTGCCTGGGTCTTTGAACTCTTCTCTCGAACTGCGCATGAAACTAGTGGCAAAATCAAAATTTAGTAAATACCCTCTCAAGCACTGATTTTCAATCGACTTCAAATAAGGAGGTTCTCCATTCGACTGTGTTTTGTTTTATGTATGTTACGCGATATCTCCGCTAATTATGAATCGATTTTGATGATTTATTTTGTTTGGTAGAGTATACTTTAGAGGTACGCAAGCAAAGCTTAAAAAACCCGACTTCATCGCTTATATTTCGGTTTTGGCTTGACCGATTTCGATAAAATTTATATGGGACCACCTCAAATCATCAAAATCGATTCATAATTTACGAAGATATCGCGTAACACACATGCAAAAAAAATAATAATAATAACGTAAAGTCGAATTGAGAACCTCCTTTTTTGAAGTCGGTTGAAAATTATGGACGGATTGAAAAACTTTAGTACATAGGTTTATATATAATAATGAGACCTGGCTACAGAATAGGATATTAATAGGTATCCTATTTTGTGACCTTAATCGAACAAGGTAATCATTTTTCTAGCCCTCAATAACTAGTAATAGAAGTTATATCTGTTATATTACCTGTACCGTAATTATGATAATGTTATCCATGTAATAAACACTTGAACTCGGGTTTAATAATAGCATTGATGCTGGTTAAGGGGCAGGTATAGGTCAATGCGAGCACTATTTTTAGCACAAGTAATTCTACCCCATATACTCTTGCTTTTAAAGGTGTGTATTGCGTAAATAACATCGTGGCGGTTACGCAAGGTCACGCGTGGCAATCTTTGATTTTTTATGATTTTATTCAAATTGCGTAAAAACGCGCCTGAAAAAATAAATAAGCTGTAATAATTCGTCTAGTAAATATACGTATATGAAATAACTGCCACAGTATTTTGATATAGAATGGCGGAACGAAATGGTTACAAAAATAAAAATTGATGTTATTTGCATGAGATTTGATATTTTTTTCCTTCATATTTATAAACTTACTAGCCGTGCCCCGCGGCTTCGCCCGCTATTATCAAGATAAGAAGTAGCCTATGTGTTAATCCTAGGTATAAGCTATGTACATTCCAAATTTCATCCAAATCCGTTCAACCGTTAAAACGTGAAGTGGGAACAAACATACTCACACACTTACGCACTTATACACAAACTTTGGGATTTATAATATTAGTAGGATAGTGCAATTTTTATTGTTGGTAACTTAGGTCTATTATGTATAGATGTATCTAGTTTTAGTTTAGTTTTAGGAAATATAGGCAAGTGGCATGTAGATATATGATAAGATTTTCTTTATTGAGGACTGGCCTTCCAAAAAATAACGTTTTAGTTGTTCTTATAACCTCTTCATTTTATGCCATTTTTACATAACTTGTTAGTTACTGCAAAGCTAATAAGGCGTGAAAGACAAAGTTGAATGAAAGCACGTAAATTTTGCTTATAGTGCGATACGAGACACGAGTCACGAGTGAAGCTCTAATTAAAATGAGTAATTAATGTTTAAAGCCGAGAGATAACCCGCACCAGACCAAGTTTGTTTGCAAAACGTCAAGTATATTGAAACTGATATCGTTGTTGTTATGAGGATAAGGAAAATCTGAAATATATTTCTATCTATATTTTTCTATCTATATCGGTATTTCTGGTAAGTTAGATTTAAAAAGTAATTACATTCTTTTATCATTAATTGGGAGATAGGCTTTTGTTTTTGCTTGTTTATGAGTATTTACCCGTTTTGGGTATTTATTTACCCACCACGGCCCATGTTAGAAATAGAAATAGAAAAATCATTGATAATTAAATATTCAAAATAATCACATACAATACAATACAATAATTCTCTATTGCACATCAAATAAAAGTAAAATTGTAAAACTTAATATGATGTAGTACAATGGGCGGTCTTATGGCTTTAAGCGATTTCTTCCAGACAACCTTTGTTGGCTTAGTTAGGTGGCGTTCGCCTTCTAAGGATATCAGGTTCGATTCCCGGTTGAAACACAAGTTTTCTCACCAAGTAAAATTTGTTTCTGGTTCTGGTTATGATTTAGTGTGTGATGTGAATATTTCCGACCTCCTCCTTTTTTGAAGTCGGTAAATAAAGAACCTCTTAAAGAGTTTTATCCCAGTCATGTTTTATGGGTCTATAAGTTACTAATAAGTAGAGAGAATAAAGCGGGTATGGCTAAGCGGTCGTTGTGGCATGTGCGATTTAAATACTATATGCGTTTCTGTTCGAGTCCCGCTCTGCTCACACAATTACTTTTTAAGTTATCTTCGATCATAAATATCACATCAATAAGATACTTGTTAAAAACTTTTTAAAGACAAGCTTTTAGAAGTCCGCCATATTGGATTTAAAGTGACGTCACTTTATTTTTCGAGTTATTATCAGCAAGCCCTTTCATTTGACACCCATATTGTAGGAGTGCATTAAAATTACTTGTCCGCCATTTTGGGTGTTCCGCCATGTTGGATTTAGAATGACGTCACACAGCTAACCATGCATTGTCATCCAAACTAAACGTGAATACAACATTTCAGCTCAATCGGTTGAAGATATCTGTTTCAAAATTGAGTTGCAAGGTTCCACCCGAACAAATATACATACCTTCATTGCAAGTTAAATAAAGACTTCTAAAAAAAACCTAAAAGACATAAATATATATGATAATATATATTTTACTAACTGTGCCCCGCGGCTTGGCCCTTGTTTATCAAGTTAAAAAGTAGCCTATATATGTTATAAGGTATAAGATATGAAAATTCCAAATCCGTTCAGTTACAGCGTGAAGCGAAAACATACTTACACAAACAAAAAAAAAGAAATAAGAAAATATTTTTTTTTTCCAAAAGAACAAACTTTCGGATTTATATTAGTGTGATGCCAGACATAAACAGCCATAACCTGTCATTTATGTTATTAGGCCATCTTATCTGCAATGTTTTGTAATAATAATGCCATAGTTGCTGAATTTGATAACATTATCACAAACGCATGCCCAAGGAGAAGTCAGGCAGGCAATCAGCTAGTGCCGGTCGATGCCGACGAAAGGACTGACGTCTACTCCTTAAAAAAAGTTTTTAATAAAACTCTATTTTAACTACTTCAACTCTACTTTAGCCGTGTAGGATGCCTTCAGGCAGCCTGAAAAATCCTGACACTAGGACTGCCCACTAATCTACGACAAGCAAGCAATAAAACTCTTAAATAAATAAATACTTAAATAAACGCTTTAACACTCACAGCCCCACACTAAGTTCGATGGACAAGTCATCGAACTTAGTCGTGGGTGCCGGAAACATTCACATCATACACAAAATCACATTCAGAACCAGAAACACAATTTTTTCTTGGGTTGAAAAATTGTGTTGCAGCCGGGAATCGAATCTGATACCCCTGCTTAGAAGGCGAATTAACACTCGAAGAATCACAGGTTTTGGAAAATTATACAAAATCGACAACGCCATTTTTTCACATTCGCGGCAAAAAGAAACTGATAGTTGACTTGTTTGTATTTCTGCTATCTCTATATTGACGTCATTTGTCAACAACAAGACAAACTATCAACGCGATCCATTTATGGTTGACATACCTCCAGTTCGATCGAAGCGTCTTGTACATTTATCATCCATACAGCTAAGGAGTGGAACTCATTGCCTGCGTCTTTGTTCCCTGAACTATAGTAGAAATATATCTACTATGCCTGAACGGAACAATCTGGGTGTCTTCAAGTCTTGAGTGAATAGGTATCTTCTAGGCAAATGCTCCATCTTCGGCCGCATCGTCACTTTCCATTAGGTGAGAGAGCGGTCAAATGCTTGCCAATGCAGCGTAAAAAAAGTGTGGTATCATTGAATAGGGATTTTAAAATGAAGGTAGTTGTTGGTACATTATATTTTTGTCAAGCTTACCGTTTGAGATATATCCCGTCAAAGTCATGAAAACTGTACAGATGAATATATAAATATATCTATATATATAAAATTCTCGTCTAATATATAAAATTCTCGTGTCACAGTTTTCGTTGCCATACTCCTCCGAAACGGCTTGACCGATTTTGATGAATTTTTTTGTGCTTATCCGGTATCTATGAGAATCGGCCAACATCTATTTTTCATCATCATCACTTTTCATCATTATCAACGCGGGTGAAACCGCGGGGCGCAGCTAGTAATATATAAAATTCTCGTGTCGCGGTGTTTGTTACCAAACTCCTCAGAAACGGCTCGACCGATTTTTATGAAATTTTGTGTGCATATTAGGTAGGACTGAGAATCGGTCAACATCTATTTTCCACACGCCTAAATTTTAAGGGTGATCCAAACCAAAAATGTTTATTTTATTTTTTGGACAATTTTCTTGTTTTTTTTTTGTATGCTTCAGCATGAAATAATGTACATGGCAAAACATCGTTTGTTGGTTTAGCTAGTAAGTAATAAAAAAGTGCTTACAATTTTAACTTGTGGTTAACAATTGTTAATATTTCCTCATCAGCCTTCAATTTTATGACGTTGTCACACTGTCATAAAATTACACGAATTTCCGACATCTTTTGAAACGTCATTTGACAACATCCGAAATATTGACCTCAATTTCTGATTGGTTCTTTAGCAATTCTTCTCCATGGTTTCTGATTACCCTGTCGTAATCAAACTTGCGGTACCTTTATCTAATTATGGTGATTATTTACGGGTTCGATCAATTGGTCAATTTAAGTTGATCAAATTTCGTACTTTGTTGTTTCTGGTTACGGAATTTAACCTTCGTATCTTATAGAATTCTTGTGGAATTAGTATCCTTATTTAGTTCAGAATTATCGGCGCCTTTTCCTAAATATTAGTCCAGGACTGAAATATTTTTGTCGTGATAACGTCTTATAAATCGATGAACACCGGCTGCACGCAAAGTGTCACGTTCCGCCTGAGCCTGAGCGTGCAAGCGAGAGCGCGGAACAAGCGATAGAGAGGCACGCTCGGCCCAAGCGTTCGTCTTACGACGTTATCACGTAAAATTATCGTCCGTAAACCGACTTTACAGACAACCATATATTTTTTTTAATATCACGACTCAATGACTTGTGTCATAGGTGCCGGAAACACTTACGTTACACACACAATCACACTCAGTACCATAAACTGGCACAAACACAAATTCCCCTTGGGGAAGAAACCTATGTTCCCAACTCATCTACGAGCAGTTCAAGTTACATTTTTGGATATCTGTTTCCTCACGCTGAAGTGGAAATTCTGCGTATAACTTGAAATAGTCTACTGGTACCGGGATTCGAACCAGGGTGTGAGGAGGATTTAAAGTCGCACAAGTACCAAGCTCACTTGGCAGTAGGTCAAATATGTCATATAATTTACTTTCGTCTTTATAGCAGTTGATCGGGAGAAAAATAATGATGACTAATAATATGTGCATAAATACTCATGAATTCATTACCATATATTTATTCTCAAGAAATGTCCTTAGGGCTTGTTATTGTTGACTTTAAGGTCATAGGGTCAATGTCAAGGAAAACAATAATATCCGCCGGGGAATTGCATTAATATTCTTATAATGTTATAATGCATTTGCGAGAATTGCGACGTTTGTGGGCAACAACTCACTTGAGGTCTTTTTCTTAGGAAGCACAGAACGAAGCGAAGTCTATAATTTGACTTTGGTAGTTCAGCACTTTATCCATCCGTCCGTATGCAGACGGAGAGACATTTAGGGTTTACACCATACAAGCGAACGACTTCAAATTTACAGAGAATATGTAAAGCTAATATGGCCCAAACCCGTACATGGCACTTAAAATGACTTAAGTAAATGAAAATACTCGTATCAAGAGGCACCCTACACTATACACGTAAGTGGGAAGCAAAATTATTTGAAAATTCAATCAGATTCGGGTAATTTTAAACGTAGCCATTTCCCACCACGTCACAATTAAGGTTGCGGATCAGAATTTCAAAGCTCTCCCACTAGAAATTTCATTTCAAAAGCATATAAATGAGATGTTAATATAATAGGTGTACTTATATAGTTTTAAAAATTTAAAAAATACTTCCCTTATATTAAAATCTCATGCATATTTCTTATTATCTAAAGAACTATAATATTTTTTTCGAAAAAACAGAAAAACATCTCCTTAACCTCGTCCCATAACTATACTAATATTATAAAGTAAAGTTTGCAGTTTGTTTGTAAAAGATAATCTCTATAACTTCTGATCCGATTCTGAAAATTCTTTCACTTATAGATAGCTACATTATCCCTGGGTGTCCTAGTCTATATTTTGTTTGGATAAAAGTTAGTTTTCACAGTTCGGAATAACAATATTCGTAAAACAAGTCGGCAAAAAATTTGCTAATTGAACGCTTTATCGGCCTACGCTGACTCGACAGTTTGACATAAGTGAATACAATGTATGGCAAAAATGTTGGCATTTATTAGTTTTAGTATCCCGCGACAGCATATTACTACTTCTTTTCTTTGTTAAAATCTGATAAAATAGCGGCTTCTGTTGCATTCAATATTAATCCTTGTCAAAATAAACTGTTTCATCGTTTTACGTGGTCTTACTGCATGTAATTTGGATATACAGTCTAGGAGAACTCGTTATTTTTATTTGAGGGTGAAAGCGATGGGTCACATAATGAGTAACAGTTACGTACATTACACGCACATTACGCATGTAAGATCTTCTACGTTTTGAAACATATGAAGGACGATATAAATTCGGCTGTTTTTTTTGTCCACTGCGCCAATTGGGTCAAGTTTATGTGTATGTTTTTTTACCCGAGCGACGCCGGGCAGGTCAGCTAGTATTCCATTAAGCCTCCCTCGCACTTTGCTTGCTGCGCATTCAGTCTCACTGCACTTACACGTGTTAGTCTACACGTGTCCAACTAATGTTATAAGAGCCACTCATTCGCTAAAATAACTTTAACAGCTTTATATAATTATAATTTATACTCTATTACGTCTCCTTTATTATTCGGAACAACGCAGTCTTTGTTTTCCTACTAGCAAGTCAGACATGGCTAGACAATGCGTCGGCGATTGGTTTTCTGCTGCAGATTGGTGTGTAGGTGTTTTAAAATAAATGAACATCGAAATGTTATATAACTAAGAGAAGACTGCGCTCGGTCACAGCCCGATTGTCATCATAGGCAATTATAGTATCATATAGTGCCTTTAGCGGAGTAAAAATGTGGAGGTTACGCAAGTGTAAGGTAATATAAAGAAGTACCAAAATCTTATATTAGACATTTTTGGCCATTTCATTTTCCATACAACTAGAATTAACAATGTATGAGTTGTTACGTGCAACTGACTCGGTTAAAAAGTATATACGGGTAGTCTATGCGTTAATCCTGAGCATTCCTGGATGTAAGCTATGTACGCTACTCTTCAAGTTATTACCCGACTGCGCAACGCAAAGGAGGAAATTTTTCTCTTGAATCTATATTATTGAACGGCGAGCAAAGGCCTCATTGGCGAAAGAAGTCACCGCTGACTAAAGGTGCTATCAGGCCTATCGGTGATCTATGTCTTATATTTTGGAGAGTGCGCAGATTACACGAGTTGATCCCACATGCCCTTTTTACCATCTAACAACAAGACAAACTGTCAAACGTCATCCATTCATGGTTGGCATACCTCCATTTCGCTTAAAGCGTTTCGCTTTTTACACAGCTACGTTTATCACAGCGAAACAGGGAACTCATTGGCTGCGTCTTTGTTTGTTCCCCTTCAAGTCTATAGAGTGAATATGTATGTATCTTCAAAGCAAGCATTTTACATCTTCCGTCTCATCTTCACTTTCCATCAGATGAGATATTGGTGAAATGCTTGTCTATCTGGCATAAAAAAGATAACAAAATGTTATTTGCGTTCATCACTAATCACATCATCCATAACCATTGCTGTCACTTAGTGCTCTAAAAACAGCACATATGTCACATTATTTTTTCAGTCAACAATTTCCCTAGATATTATCTTCTTATATTATATCGGTAAATCCCCGACTGTCGTTGGTAAAACCCCTGTGAATGCTCGATTAACAATGTTTTTGTTTTCATGAAAAATCTCTTGGCATTCCGCCAGTTATAGAATTCGCCAAAAGCGTTCGCGATCCGAAAATAAGCTGAAAAGTAAGTCAATGATTCTCACATCTGTGTTCCTTGTAATAAAACATTAACCTTGGTGTGTAAATATGTACAAAGTCGGGGTGCTCAAGGTATTTTGCGAATTTAAAAATATTTGTTCATGGCCGTAAGAATTGTTTGTTTTTAATCTTATTTGTAAACACACAAAGCTGCAGTAATTGTGTTAAAAAAGTGGCTTGTTTGGTTTTGTGGTATTTGGGGAATTGGCGTGAATTACCCGTTGTTTAGAACAATAGGTTTTTATTGGCTTCATTTGGAAACCTTCTTAAGGATGAGCGCGGAGCTCTAGTGAGTTCCACCTCGCACATGTACCACAGAATAAAAAATCGCACCCATGTACAGCAGATGTAGAGACAGACAATATTGCTGAGATTTCCCCAATAATGTCGATCTAAACATTGAAAAAGCGTGAACCACGCCAATTACCGTTTTAATTTAATTATAAATAAAACAAATAGATAGATAGATAATACTTTATAGATCAACTTTACAAGATGAGATAATTAATACAAAGGTAACAAACAAGCTTATACGTAAAGTATCACAACAGGCAAAAATGTTAAGTTTATAAGTTTTTAAAATAATACAAAATCAAGAACGCCATTTTCGCGACGTAACTCAGTTTGTCTTGTTCTTAGACGTTAAAAGGGCACGGGGGAATTGAATAGTGTAATTTTTTTTTTATGTAATTGAGAGACGAGACGAGCAAGACGCTCGCCTGATGGATAAGCGTCACGCTTGTCCTTTGCAGTTCAGTGCCAGAGTTGAATAGACTTGTCAATTCTATTTCTGCAACGTCTCTGATAGACATTCAATAGAGTCATTGTGCTCTCAAACCGCATTGTCCGTTTTAAAGATTGTATCCGGCAATTTGCGAATTGGTAGTGGTGTGATCTCTCACGTGACTTAACTGACCTTTCGTTTATGTCCTTCTTGACTTCTTAATACTGTGTGGTGTACTTAGTATGTGGTCTTCGGGCAGTTATGTAGGTGTTATGTAGGTAATGTTTGGGCTTTTGTATTGATCGTTGAAGCCGGTCTTAGAATTTGATGCATATTACATGGGGCAAATATGTAGTACAAACTTGTTGCCAAAGTCCATATCTAGGGAGTCTTTTCCGGGCATCGATTATCTTTACTTCGACGTCGAAATCGAATGATTTTCTTTTCTTATGAACCATCGAATCGACTGAACTTTCAACCGATCGACTGTCGTATCGACGCCGCATCAATTCGAACAATCGTAGTTTGATGTCCAGAATAGACTTACAGGTTATATTTATATTATCTTTGCTTTTTTAGCTGACAGAAAGTCGTCTGCGCTGGACGGGACACGTTTTACGAAAGCCGGTGGAGTATGTTGAGTAGGCAATGTTTAGATATTGTGGTGTCAGGCACTAGACCTAAGGGCCGGCCCAAACGATGATGGCTTGACGTTGTGAAGGTGCTAGCAACCGTGCGAAGTGAATAAAACTTAGTCGGAAAGCCGACCCTGGCACTAGACGGGACAAACGATATGCAGAAGAAGAAGAGATATTATCTTTGCTTGTTGCATTTGGTTCGAGCGGTTCGTAGTTCGTACGGGGACGTGGGCACTGTCGCTTCCCGTGCAGAGCTGCCCGTGTTTGCGTTCCCTTACTACGCGTCGTCTGTTCAAACCAAGTACGACTATGTAAAAAAACATAGACGCATTATCCTCAATTACATAATCGTTATTTATTAAATTACTCATAACTATTTATTTACAAAACTATTTGTCATATCACAAATATCCCGACTACGTCATTGTATTTCTGCTATATAACGACGTATTTGTATTCTATGACGTACTATTGGCACACGCCGTATATCACACGTGCAAGCGCAACTCTTCATATAATAGCTGTTACACACTGAGCGCATTTGGTTCGAACGGAACTACATGCGCGGACGCGGGCGCCAACATCACAGAGGTGGCAAACGCGCGTAAAATAATTTTATTCGTTGCTATTCACAAGTTTCTCATACACAAACACACACACACACAATATTTTAACATTTAATTCCCCCTTGCCCTTTTTACCATCTAACAACAAGACAGACTATCAAACGTCATCCTTATATGGTTGACGTACCTCCAGTTCGCTCGAAGCGTTTTGCTTCTATGTTTATCATCCGTACAGCGAGGGAGTGGAACTCATTGCCTGCGTCTTTGTTTCCCGAACAGTACAATCTGGGTGTCTTCAAGTCTAGAGTGAATAGGTATCTTCTAGGCAAGCATGTCACATCTTCGGCTGCATCTTCACTTTCCATCAGGTGAGATAGTGGTCAAATGCTTGCCTATCTATAATAAAAAAAAAAAAAAAAAACGCTGATATAAATCCGAAAGTTTGTGTGTAAATGTGTAAGTATGTTTTCTCTTCACACTGTAATGGCTGAACGGATTAGGATGAAATTAGGAATATACATAGCTTATACCTAGGATTAAAATTTAAGCTACTTTCTAATTTGATGAACGCAGGCGATGCCGCGGGGCGTTAACTAGTCCATAATATTAGTTTTAGTCGAGAGAATATTTTTTTAAGTCTGTTTTACATTGATTCCCGTTGTCCCGGTCTATCTCAAAAACGGCTACATATTTAAAGCTGAAACTTGCATATAATGGCCTACTTAAACAAAAATACAAAAACCAAACAATTATCCATATGAAAAAAAAAATACGCAATTCACCTCAAAAGCATTTCTATGTTAGGTAACAAGTAGGCGATAGCACAGATAAGATGATAATTACTACATGTAATACGTAAGGTAGCAAAACAGAAGCTTTCGTAAATCAAAATCGTTTTTTCACATGGGCCCCAAAGAGGCACTCATGAAAGTTAATGAATCTATTGCCAGATTCGCAAAATTACAGCCATCTCGAAAAGAACCTGGGAAGAAACTCGGCGGCGCATTTTTTTTCATTGATTTTTTTTTTTAAACATTCTTAATTTCTAATACATAATTTTCTTAACCTAGGTGTTATTATGGTAGTCGCTAAAAAGAGCCTGTGCAGTTTGCCTCCATGCATCCTTGTCATTTATATAGTCTGTGGTCTTATAATAAGCTTTCTTAATTAATGCCCGTTTTATTACAGATTTGAACTTTCCCAGTGGTAATTCGTAGATTAAAAACGGAACATTTATTAAATTTTTTTTCGATGGGTAGAAAACGGCATACAAGTTAGGTCGAAAACGGAAAAAAATACTCGTAGGTTAAATCTGCGGGTTAAGAACGGAATACCTCGGCGCGAGAACTCAGTTCTGATCAAACGACTAGTCTATAAGGAACTGAAAATAGGTTATTATCCAGTTCCATTATCGTTAATTAGCGTGAAACTACGCATAATTATACAAATTGTACAGGAAATAAGCTATAATCTAAAAGTGGAATACAATATTGACATTGACATCATTACTGACACCATGGAGCACTCCATTATAACGTTACATATTAAAAGTTAAATGTTTGCGGAAGATAATTGCTTCATATCTCAGCTGATAGAAAGCGATGATGCGGCCAAAGATGCAGTGTTTAGTAAGGTTTCACTCTAGACCCGACGATTCTTCTAATTATCATCTTTGGTCAAGAGTTAAACATCCACATATCCTTACAAAATTTCGCAAATCCTACTAATATTATAAATCCGAAAGTTTGTGTGTAAGTGTGTAAGTATGTTTGTTCCCTCTTCACGCTTTAACGGCTGAACGGATTTGGATGAAATTTGGAATGTACATAGATTATACCTAGGATTAACACATAGGCTACTTTTTAACTTGATAATAGCGGGCGAAGCCGCGGGACACGGCTAGTATAATATATAAGCGCGTTTATCAAGTTAAAAAAGTATAGTATGTGTTAATTCTAGGTTAAGCTATGTATATTCGGAATTTCATATAAATTCGTTCAGACGTTACAGCGTGAAGAGAAAACAAACATACTTACACACAAACTTTTAGATTTAGAATATTATTAATGTCTTTATTCTTATACTAGTTGCGCCCGCGGGTTTACCCGCGAAGTCCCGGACCCGCAGGAATTCCGGAATAAAAAGTGTTATCTAGCCTATATGTATAATCTAGGGTATCAGCTACCTCCATACCAAATTTCATCAAAATTAGTCCAGCGGTTTGTGCATGAAGAAGTAACAAACACGATCACAAACTTTCGCCTTTATAATATTAGTGTGATTATTATTATATAAGCGTTATCATATTGTTATTATCCTAAAGTCCCATCGCGTTTGCAAATATATTTTTCAAAACAATAATATTTTGATTTCAATCAAGTTTTCAAACGATCATAAGATTCAATTCCTATTTTATTATGTCAAAATATTATTATTTTGATAAGTAAATACGTATGTGATAGTCTCAAATAATAACATAGGTAAGTGGACAGTCATATCGATATATTAATATGATAAATATGTCCGAATATGTTATGGCAACAGAAATCGTTAGATCTTGCAACGACAGAACATTATCAATATTTAATTCGTACATACATTCTACATATCTATAATACTATAATAACTATAATGTCTGACATGAAATGAATCGATAGGCCTATTTTGATCGATTTGGCATACGTCTGGCTCGTGATAGATAGCCTTTAGTATCTTTTGTTTAGATTAGAATACATCACCATGCAAAAAAATACATGAGACTATAGGCCGGTTGAAAAATGCCTTTGCTCTTCCCTTCTTTCCCAGGGAAGAAGGACAGGGGTGTGTGTGGCTCGAACCCACTAAAAACCCCTGTGAGCAGTCTCTCGCCGAGGTAGGGCAAGATAGGGTCGCGCTAGCAGTCACTATCTTGCCCCGGCGTTAAGCCCGGTAGCATACCGGTCCACTCCACCCATGGAGGGGTGACCTTGCTCACCAAGGCCACCCCCCAAACGTGTGGGGCCGTGCGAGCCGGTGGAGAGCATTGTCGACAACCCTATCTCATCGAGTAGCAAGATGATATGGGGGCGTAGTATCTAGAGTTATGCTAAGAAAATCAGGGTTGCCTTATCCTAGCCTGGAGCATTATGTGCAGGCGACAAAAAACTGAGCAATTTTACAAGCTTTTATTTAGTTTCACCAGTCTCGTTATCTGTCGGTCTGTAATCAAATTTTGCAAGCTGAATTAGACCCACTTTCCAATGTCCGATTGGACTCAAATTTGGTGTACTTATGTATCTTCGATTAAAATACAATTGTATGGTACCATGGAGCTAGTCTGATGATGGAGACGGAAGATGGCCATAGGAACTTCTGAACAAAATAAGACAAACCCATCTACTCGTATTTTGGGTTCGTTTGATTCGTTCTCCCACAAGTTATCTGGTTATATAACTATTTAGTACTTTTTAATTTACAACTGGTATAAGTTTGATTTAAAAAAACTAGAGATTGTAGCTAAAGGGTCCCGATGCCTCAATTCGGGGCGAACCACTTCTTTTAAATCCTATAGTTTAGTAAACAATAAAAATCAGAGTGTCGTAAAGGCACGCGATAGGTGAAAGATGAATAGATGAAATTTTTATAGTACAGGGAATCATTTTAATTTTTAATTATTCATCACAGTTTTAACCCTTTCCACTTTTCGTCACAGAAAGGTTGCGGATCAGAATTTCAAAGCCCTCCCATAAGAAGCTTCACTTCAATAAGCGATTTGTTGAAAAGAAAAAAAACAAACAAAACAAACGCATTCACACTCACAGCCCACACTAAGGTCAAAAACATGTATCGTGGGTGCCGGAAACATTCACATCACACACACATTACACCTAGAACCAGAAGCACAAATATCCCTTGGAAAGGAATTTGTGCTCCTGCCGGGAATCATGCCATCAAACCCAGGACCCACGGCGGCGTAGAGGGCGGAGACCTATCCACTGCGCCAACTGGGTCGTATATCGTGTTGTTTATTTCAATGCAAACTGAATACATTTTCTATCGAAGTCATTGTGAAATTAACCCCGATATTAGACTAAATTCCCATAGTCTAACTTGTTTCACTGATGTAATTATGTTCAACGTAATGCCTGTTTTTGTTCCCTCACTAGTATTTAGTTCTTGTGTTATGGATTTATCAAATTGACTAGACGTTTGTTCATCGGTTCATAGGTCATCTCTTGTCATATTTTAACAATGGTTTTTGTTTGTTCTTTCCTATCATAACATAACGGACTGGCGGACAGGAAATGTTACGTCAACAGCGATCGTTAAATTCTCGAGCTGTATCATTATTGCTATTGTTTTAAACCCGTCAAAGTCATGTGATTGAATGATCAATTAACGGAAAAAGGAGTTCGCAAGGCTTTTGTTTTCTTTTGGGAGGTTTCGCAATAGAATTAATCTCATGCATGAAATGTATGCTGTACTATTTAAACTGGTTATGTATTGTTTTTTAAACTTTATAGCCACCGAATCTTCACTCTCTCACACAAAATCAAGTTTATTCACATGGGCCCCAAAGAGGCACTCATGAGAGGCACTCAAGCATGCAAGCAAGCAAAAATTATAGCCATCTCGAGAAGAGCCTGGTAAGAAACTCGGCGGCGCATTTTTTAATTATTTTTTTTAATAATTCTTAAACACTCATTAATATATTAACTATAATAACCTAGGTATATCTATATTATGTGTCGCTAGAAAGCGCTTGTGCAGTTTACCTTCATGCATTCTTGTCATTAATGTAGTCAATCGTTTTATAATAAGCTTTAATTATTAATGCCTGTTTTATTACTGTTTTGAACTTTCCCAGTGGTAATTAAGTTACAATTTTAGGATTTTTACTGTTAAATCTAACCTCATTTGCTACAAGACGATCTATCCATCTTGCTCATACCCTTCGTGAGAACAGCCGCCTAAGTTAAAATACATTACCAATTTTGCTAAGTCAATAAAAAAACTATTAATACAGTACAATTTACTCGTGAAATTAATAATTATTCATGTCTTCCACAGCGCCTGTGTAGTAAGTAGTGTCGTTAAGGCACAAGAAGTGATTTTATTACATTTCTCTTGCTAAATAACACGATACGCGACATAGCCGGACTCGGCAAGTGCAAGAATGGTAGCGATCAAGGCAATTACCTTTAACGCTAGTTAATATGGGTGGGGGCATACTAACTAGAAGTAATCTATAGGTAAAAAAATCTTAGGTAGAACCTACTCTATTAAAGTTAAAAAGAAAAAGAAGACTTCCTTCTATATTAAAGTTTATTTATTATCATATCAAAAAAAATATTTTGTGTTTTTTGCCTTATTTAACTTTTCCACAAATAAGTACTTCGGTTTTACTCTGAATCATAAACATTAAACATGTTTATCTTTATATGTACCGTTTCGCTTCGACCTAAAACTGTCTTTCAAACATGTGTTCTAAATTTCATTGTACTTTCATTCACCTAGATTCAGCATTGTCGGCGTAATTTTGATTACTGCTCTTAAAAACAGATTTTTTAAATTGATACTACACTTACATTAATTTAAATTAATATTAGTTATTTCCTGTCATTGAATAAAAAAAATAAACATAAAAAAACGAAATTCAGTTATGAGCAATTGCTCATAATTTTATTTCGCCTGCTTTTTCAACCGACTTCAAAAAAGAAGGTTCTCAATTCGACTGTATGTTTTTTTTGTATGTATGTTACGCTATCTCCGCCAATATGAATATATGAATCGATTGTAATGTTTTTTTTGTTTGGTAGAAACTTCAGAGGTGGTCCAATATACATTTTATCGAAATCGATTAAGCCAAAACAAAAAACTTGAGAGGTGTCAAGGGACACCCGGATGGAACGAAATCCAATTTCCGTCTAGCCCCCTTTCGCAACGCGCGATAAGGAACTTTCGTTCCAAAATTAAAAGAAACATGTAAAACCAACATCACGCGGTGTTCCCAGGCGGTCACCCATCCAAGTAAATAAAAAAATATAAAAAATATAAGCGGTGAAGTCGGTTTTTTCAAGCTTTGCTTGCGTTTAATAATTTATTTTTTATATAAGCGAAATATAGGTGCAAAGTCTCAGTACTAGTTAAGTAGAAATAGGTATAAATAACTGATAACTTCGCGACAGTTATTTTTATTCATTAGCAATGATCAAGTCTAATCGCCAGGTTCTTCACACAGGTGAAGAACCTAGGAACAGTCGTAGAACTATAAATAAAAATAGAAAACATTTATTTAATCCACATTATCGCAGACGTGTTGTTTACAAATGATATCATGACATATTAAATGAGCATTGTTTGGACTCAACCGACAATGTATTTACTAAGTAACATAATTATGTATGTGGCATAATAAAAAAATCGCCTTCATTGTCCTTAATGAAATCGCAGCTAAATTAAAAAATGGTGATAATGAAAATTTTAGTTTGAATGTTTACTAATCAACTTAAAATCGTTACAGATCTAAAATGGTCAATCATAATTCTAAATCGCAAGCAAAGTTTGTAAAAACCGACTTATTTTCATTATTTTATTTTTCTTGATTTTTGAGTACATTTAAATGATAGTCACGCCGAAATTGTCATGCATATCAGAAAATTCCCTTGTACTCTTTTTATATTTATATTCAAACTACAGGCCAATTGCTTATATTTTCTATGTTGCACTTCAACTTTAATCTGTTTAATTTTAATATGTATGATGTGGCAGTGCTATATTAAATAAATAACCATGAGTAATCCATCCTTGTCCATGAAAAATTGGCTAACTATGAATAAACCTTTCGGGTTTTGTTATGATCACGTGAAAAATGAAGGAAACATTGTCGTTATCCTTACTCCTTACTAATATTATAAATGCGAAAGTAACTCTGTCTGTCTGTCTGTTACGCTTTCACGCTAAAACTACTGAACCGATTTAAACGAAATTTGGTACACAGATAGTCTAGACCCTGAGAAAGGACATAGGCTACTTTTTAACCCCGAATTCTGGCTGGTCCGGGACTTACGCGGGCAAAGCCGCGGGGCGCAGCTAGTCCTACTAATATTATAAATCCGAAAGTTTGTGTGTAAGTATGTTTGTTCCCTCTTCACACTTTAACGGCTGAACGGATTTGAATGAAATTTGGAATGTACATAGATTATACCTAGGATTAACACATAGGCTACTTTTAAACTTGATAATAGCGGGCGAAGCCGCGAGGCACGGCTAGTATTACATATAAGTATTTGATAATCAATCTTTTAACGATTGGACACAGTTGGCGCGGTGGACAAGCCTCTGCCCTCTGCGCCGTGGCTCCTGGGCTCGATTCCCAGCAGGAGTACAATTTTCCTTCCCAAGGGAGATTTGTGCATCTGTTCTGGGTGTGATTGTGTGTGTGATATGAACAGTTTCCAGCATCCACTATCAAGTTTTTGAACTTAGTGTGGGACTGTGAGTGTAAATGCATTATTTTGGTTGATTGGTTCTTAATCATCATTTATTTACAACTTCAACGTCTGAAAAAAGGCTAAAGTAATGATAATTAAACTTAAAAAAAATAGCATAACATAAACGCTTGATTTGTGTCGTGGGTGCCAGAAACATTCAAACCACACACATAATTACACCCAAAACCAGAAACACAAATTTCTCTTGAGTAGAATACTTGAGGCACCGGGAGTCGAACCCGATACCCGTTGCTTAGAAGGCGGACGCGCACGGAATTAAGCCAACGGGATTAGTAAATAATTCTAGCTGTTGTCCACAACTTAGTCTGCGTTGAAATTCCTTCCTTAATACTCGCCTATTATCAAATGAAACAACCCTCAAAATTTCACGTCTCTATCACCTCTGGCTAAACCTGTACGTTGATAAAAATTTATTGGTCAATCAGGGTCACGACAGTTTAAAATATTTAGATGTAATATATAACAAAATACAATGTGTCTGTGCATCTATATATATATATTTTTTGTTAGCTTTCAAATGACACCTCTTTTGTCTTCCTAAGACGTCTACATACATAGCAATGATTAAAGCAGTGCAGGCGCCTGAGCTGCGAAGTAAAAAAAAACAAAATGCTGCCATTTTAGTATGGAGGGGCCAAGAGAAAATTGGGATAGTGATTTGTCGATAAAAATCCCCATATTTCACCCCCCTTAAGTCTCCGACACCGATGCACAGACACATTGTATAATGATCAAAATGCTGGCACTTACTTGGCTCAACGTATTACCATTGCAATTCAGAGAGGCAATGCCGCCAGCATGTTGGGAACGCTACCCACTGGTAGTGGGCTTGAGCACTTGAGTTAGTTCTTTGCTGTATATAGTTTTAGTTTAGTTCTAGGAAATATAGGCAATAGGCCCGTAGTTTTTATGATTTCTTTGGTGTTTGCATATGTACAAAATATTTATATATTTTTTTTTTATTTATTTAGATTTAAAAACTAAACGACTGACCCATCAATGAGACCAATCTGAAAGTGCCTATACTTTCAAATGAGGAAAGATTTTACCAAATCGGTGTCTAGAGAGCGAGGTAACAAATATATAATAAATAACACTACTAATGAAATGAAATGCATTTATTTGCTTCAAGTGTAGGTATAAACAGATGTAGGGTTAAGTGTATCAATATAGTTCATACACTTGGTCATAATAGTGACATGCAAATTGTTGTATATATGTTACGCGATATCTCCGCCAATTATGAATTATCAGGGCGTTTGGTCGTAGCAACTCGTGACCAAAATACTGGCAAATATTGACAGAGATGAGAGCATTGCCATTCAATGTGGCAATGCTGCCAACATTTTGGGTACTTTGCCAACTGGTAATTGGTCAGTCCGGGACACGACAGTTTAAAATATTTAGAAGAAATATATAACAAACTATAATGTACAAAATGTTTATATATTTTTTAATTTATTTAGTTTTAAAAACTATACGACTGTCCCATCAATGAGACCAATCTGAAAGTGCCTATACTTTCAAATGAGGAAAGATTTTTCCAAATCGGTGTCTAGAGAGCGAGGTAACAAAATATATAGGTAGGTATATGAACTAGCTGACCCGGCAACCGTTGTTTTGCTATATACATTATTTCTAGGAACAATTTTTTAGTTTAATAAAAAAAATAGGGGATGATCGTAGAAGGGTGAAAATTTTGTATTGTACGTATTGTTAAACGCTAAATCATTAAAAAAACTGTCCTAAGAATAAAAAATATGTTTTTGGGGTGGGCCACCCTTATCACTTAGGGGGATGAAAAATAGATAACAACCTATTCTCAGACCTACCGAGTGGGAATATAAAATTTCATCAAAATCGGTTCAGCCGTTTCGTAGGAGTATGGTAACAAACACTGTGACACGAAATTTTTATATAGGTATTTAGATAACACTACAAATTGAGAACGTCCTCGTTTTTTTTAAGTCGGTTAAAATATTACATAACAAACTAATGAGTGTATTAAGCAATAGAAGCCAATATTTCTAGATAAATTGAATAAACAATGTAGGTATAACACGTGTTTGCTATTCAATGTCAAGGCCACGAGAAACGCGGTATCATTGAAAAACAACAGCTTGGTAATTGATTCAATTTGAAATGGTATGAGAGTGGAATGCACGTGATTAAGTATGACATGCTATTGAACTCTCTCTCTCTCTCTCTATATATATATCTCTATCTCTCCCTGTTTGCCTTTTTTTATGCTCGATAGCATTTGACCACTATCTCACCTGATGGAAATGTTTTGATCTTCCTCTGTAAGTCTATTCTGGTAGTCTTGTTCGAATTGATGCGACGTCGATACGACAGTCGATTGTTTGAAATTTCAGTTGATTCGATGGTTCATAAGAAAAGAAAATCGTTCGTTTTCGACGTCGATATAAAGATAATCTATGCCCGGAATAGACTAAAATCATAGTAGATATAAATTTCTACTATGCTAGAATAGTATATAGGGGGGATACGAAAAGTTCTCGTGCGTGCTCCGACCAAGTGGTAGACCGGTACTGCCCCAGAAGAGTCCTACTACTACAAATATAATAATTGTTAGGGAACTCCTTCCTTTTACGGCTTGCAGCGAATCAAAATCAAAATCGTTTATTCACATGGGCCCCAAAGAGGCACTCATGAAAGTTAATGACTCTACTGCCAGATTTGCAAAATTACAGCCATCTCGAGAAGAACACCATACAATTCAATACAATATTTCTTTATTGAACACCAATAAGTAGTTAAAAACAATAACAATAAACAACCGAAAAACAATAATGGTTGTACAATGAGCGGCCTTATTACATTAAGCAATTTCTTACAGGCAACCTATGGATGGACAGGATAGTAGAAATATTTTGCTGTAGGTGGTGTTCTCAACTCATGCAGTATAAACCTTAGGCGTGTATCCCTAAGCCCTGCTCTTAGCGATAATTACCTTTTACAAAAAACAACTTTATCTGTCTCCACATTGAGTCCATATCCGCGATAATTTAAATAAGTATCAATCATATTTCAAGGCTAATCATCAAGTCAACAATGTATTATCATTCGTGTCTAAATATAAAATCTACTAATTATGTATTCCTCTAACACGTCCCGGCAAATATCTACTTATAGTTTAGTATACAAGGTCACATACTTTTATCTATAACTAGCTGTGCCCCGCGGCTTGCCCACGCTAATAAGGTTTAAAAGTAGCCTATGTCATAGCTATGTGTTCCGGAACCTAAACTCTTTCATCAAATTCGGTCGCATTCTAAATTTCATCAAAATCGGTTTATTCGTTACGGAGATACGTGGTTTTAAATATTCGCACACACAAACTTTCACATATATAATATTAGTAGCATAGGATACAAGGTCACATATTTTTATCTATAATGGTTTTATTATGGTGTTCATACTTAGCAACCGTGGTTAATCATCATACTAATAAATAGTATTGTAGTTATGACAGAAAGCTATTATTTATTGCCGACTTCAAAAAAGAAGGAGGTACTATGTTCGATTGTATGTATTTTTTTAATTTATGTTCACCGATTTCTCCCCTTTGTGGACCGATACTCAAAATTCTTTTTTTGTTTGGTAGATTATACTTCAGAGGTGGTCCCATATAATTTTTATCGAAATCGATCAAGCGAAAACCAAAATATAAGCGGTGAAGTCGGTTTTTTTATGCTATGCTTTCGTTCAATTATTTTAATATATTGATTTAAGGACTGGACGGATTAATAAGACCTAGCTATAGAATATTAGGCAACTTTTTATCAAAATAAACATGTTCAATGTAACGACACAGCTAATAACAAAGTAACAACATAAGATTAATTGTCCGTTGGGTTGGGTGCGCGTTCGCCTTCTAAGCAGGGGTACCGGGTTCGATCCCCAGCGGGAGCTCAAGTTTTCTTCCCAAAGAAAATGAGTGCTTCTGGTTCTGGTTTGATGTGAATGTTTCCGACACCCGCTACACAAGTCATCCAACAATGTGTACAATTTATCAGCAACAGGCCATTTCGTTCTTACTGTTGCGATTTGCGACCTTCTTGCGCTGAAATAGATTCTATTCCGAAAAACTTTTCTTTATTTCATGAAAACGTTTACGCATTACTCTTTCGTTGTGTTTTTGTGGGTGACACCTCATGACTTCCAATTTTGTGATTATTGAACATGTCGGTTTCCTCGTTATTAGCACATTGGAAACTATGTTATTAGTGCGACTGAACTTGCCGCACGAAACTTTTATTTTTTATTTTGAACTGACCGCGCGCAACGGTATTACCCGCGTAAGTCCCGGACCCGGGGAAATTCCGGTATAAAAAGTAGCCTATGTGTTAATCCAGGGTGACAGCTACCTCCATATCAAATTTCATCAAGATTGGTCCAGCCTGTATCATCGCACACAAATTTTGTTGAGAAAACTTGTGTTCCCGCCAGGAATCGAACCCGTGCTTAGAAGGCGAATGCTTTCCCAACTGAGCCAACGGGCCGTTCAATTCTTAAAATTATAAGCTATCCATATGTTTGTTCTACATTACTATTTGTCTGTATCAACGCTACGTAAAGTTTAAATACATGATTAATTTCTTCTAATTAGAAACTGTGTCGCGTTCTTAATCACTTTTAAACACATATAAATCGAGTTCATTGTATCCACAATCGCTGTTGTCGCATTAGCCGTTCGCATTTCTATATTTACTTAGCTGATATTTATTATACCTACTTATTTCTGTTTGATAAAATTTCTTTGTGTGGCTTGTTTTTTACTTCAAGGGAACGTGGAATAATAAAGCACATTTTTTATTGCAATTTATTTATGAAACTGTATGTAATTTAAAGACCCCAAACAGGAAAGAAATAACTGATAAAAGCAGTATTGATGTTTTTTAAACCTTGAATAGGTTTGCATTATGTCCTTGTCTATATCAAGTACGAAGAAATGCAAGTGAAACTACCTATGTTTCTATTTTATAGAACTAGTTAATCAGTGGGTAGCGTTCCCATCATGCGAGCGGCATTGCCTCTCTGAATTGCAATGCTAATACTTTCAGCCAAATAAGTACCAGCAATTTGATCACGCGTCGCCTCAACCAGGAGCTCTGACTGGTAGTGGGCTTGAGCACTTGAGTTACCTATAAGCTCGAAGTCTTGTAGGTGACTTAGATCTTATATAGTTTAAGGAAATATAGGCAATTGACCCGTAGTTGGAACGGGTTATGCCACTGCGCTCCACGAAATAGTGGACAACGCTCCACGAGGACTTTTTCTGACTTTTAATTAAAATCATATAAGCCAATTCATTTATTCCACTGCGCTCTAAGAGAAAATTATTGAGTACAGACAGCAAGTAAAACAAATTTAAAAAAAGTTTATCTGTGTATTATTATCACTGTTCCTTCTTTGTTGTTTTAACCGCTTATTTCATAAGTTTCTCATGCCGATCTCGACCTTTTTTCAGAACAACAAAATTATTATTCTACTAGTACTTGTTTGTTTCATTAAGTGTTAAGAAAGTAACCTTATATTGGCAAGAAGCAATATTTAACATGGTTTAATCGTTCTGTTTACCAAAATGTTGCTGATAATAAAGATAAGAAAAAAACCGGGCATAATAATTGATGATGAAGAACCAATAATTAACATTTAATGTTAAAAAAAATATTAAAATCATTAACATTTAATGTTAATGATGTTAAATCTTTTTGTTCACAAAAATGTGACTTATAATAAAGAAATAAAACAAAATCAGGCATGATAATTAAAGAAGCATTTACATGAAATCATAAATCTTTCTGTTCACCAATATGTGACTGATGATAAAGAAATCAAAAAAGATCGGACCTAATATTTGGGAGAGCTTAAGGTGATTTATATTCGGAAGTATGCTTGCTTGAAATGTCAAAATAAAGATTTCTGGTTTGAGCTGGTTTGAGTTTGCACTCAGAATATGTCTGTTATCAGTGACCACTTTTTAATATAATATTCAAATTGTCTTATGTTAAAAACTCTTTTGACAACGCCAAGTTTAATTTGATCACTGTACACATGATGGTATACCTACTGTGATATAGTCACCATAGTTTATCGTCAATAAGCGATCACACGGTTGTTGAGTACGTTGACACGACCCTAATGTAAAAGATATATTTTTATTTTTGCAAATTTTGCGAATCTGGCTATGGATTTATTAACTTTCATGAGTACCTCTTTGGAGCCCATGTTAATAAACGATTTGATTTAAATTTTGGTAATAACCTTCTTTTCCTTTGTTCCAGGGAATAACATGGGGTAAAGCATTCCTGATCTCAGCGGAAGACAACGCAGCACTACCATACCTGACCACCCGAGAATGCCAGCTTGGAGGCTACCGTACCTACACCGTCAACTTCCACCCGAGACCTTGTTTATTCTCAGATTCCAGCAGTACAAGTATATCAATACCTGATATAACGCCCAGTGATAAAAAAGACGCCTTATTGTACATAGCCGTACCAGAAAACCAGCATTGGCTTGGAGCTGCACCTTTAGCAGATATCGCCAAGCAAATCCTCGAATGTCAAGGTTCTTCCGGCTCCAATGTAGAGTACCTCTTAAGACTAGCAGATTTCATGAGGGAAGAGATTCCTGAAGCGTTAGACGATCACTTGTTTTCATTAGAGAGGTTAGTTAAGAAATTCGCAGCGGACATGAAGGTATGCCTTAATACGCTTATGGGAGGAAATGGGGAGGTAAGAGAGATAGAAGAAGAGAAACAAGAAGCCAAAGCAGTTGTTCCTAGCTACCAGTTCGCGTCGAGAGTGCCAGAAAAGAAACTGCGTTGCGTTAATATGTGATTCGGTAGGAGATTTAGATTTAAAAAGAAATTCAGGCCGTTGTTTTGTTGTTTGCTAGCTTAGCTGCCGTTAGTATTAACACTATTGACATTGACTTTTAGTAACTCTCTACTTTATGCGAGATTGACGTTAAATTGACAGTAAATCGTCGTATTAAATTGACCTTAAAAGAGACAAATAATTAATTGACCTTAAAAAGACAAGGAATTAATTGACCAAAAAGAGACAAATAATAATTAATTGACCTTAAAAAGACAAGAAATTAATTGACCTTTAAAAGAAAAGGAATTAATTGACCTTTTAAAGACAAAGAATTTATTGACCTTAACGAAGACAAGGAATTATTTGACTTTGATTATTATTTGACAGATTAAATTTCTTAAAATATTACTCAGACATTATTAACGGAATATATGAATGAAATAGATAGTTCAAATGCAATAAATGTACAGACAAATACTAACCGGACATTATTGAAATCTAATTCCATAGCCGTAAGATATTAATAGAATTGTTTATTATTCGTATATTATATAAGTATATAATGATGTGAAATGACCTTTAAGAAATATTTGCTCGTATGATCAACATTTAAATTAAAACGTTATGAATTTTTTTAGCCGCTTAGAATTTGTCATATTCAGTAATGACAAAAAATAAAGCCTGCCTATTTAGACAATCAATGGAATTCAGAAACATTTTTGGTGAAAGTTTTCTCGATATAATTATTTAAGTAGGTTGTTGCAACGGCTCTAAAAAAGAGAAAATTGTACTACATTCACAAATAGTACATACCCATTGTATTTTAATTTATATGGTTTACTTTTCACAAAAAATTGTTTATACCATGTATCACTATCAAAATAATAAAACGTTGCACTGATATATATTTATCTCTTTTTAATGTATTGCGAGTAAATAGCTCATTCGATTTTTTACACATCCGGCTTAAATAATTTTGTGTATCGTCTTAAATTATGAAATCAAAATAATACAATTGACGTCTATTCTCATCACAAACAAACTAAACACATTGTTGTTTTTGACGTTACTTTTTCGTGCGAACACTTATCAAAATAATAATATTATGACTATTCGATCAAGATGCATCAACAGTGAGGTCACGAGATATTGCTTATGTATTTTGTTGATCAAAATATTATTATTTAGATAAATGTGTGAGAATAAGGGGCTTGATATACAAAGCGCCCTGGGCGCGCGCCCTGTACGCGCGCCTCGGCCGTTGCTGCACTGTATAAATACGCGCGCCCTGTCCGCTTGGTATATTTTGTTACGCTAGAACCTATACAAAACGTCGACAGCGCGGGGGGAAGCGTCGCAAGGCGCGCGCCCTGGCCGCTTTGTATATCAAGTCCCTTAGTCCCGTTAATAAATATTTAGTTTAGTTTGCTGCAAAAATCTCAATGCCTACAGTTTTACTTCATTGTTTTAGTTTGTTTTACTTATTTGTTTTTTATATCAATGTCATGTGTAATATACCTTATATATAATATACATTATTTGACATCAAGAACCATTTAGTAAAAGACTAGTCTATCTGTAGGTCAATTGCCTATATTTCCTCAAACTAAAAAAAACTATATACATCTATACAACAAAGACCTGATTTACCTACAAGGCACCGAGCTTATAGGTGACTTAAGTGCTCAAGCCCACTACCAATACTGTAACTTATTTGGCTCAACATAATTGACATTGCAATTCACAGATGAAATACCGCCATTTTGATGAAGCGTCGCCTAAACAGGCACTCTGGTAGATTTTCGAATTTGAGTTTTTTCTTTACTTTATACCAAGTATACAACTTTTGAATGACTACACCATATTTATCACTGACCAATTGACAAATTACTAAAACATACACCTGATTTCCGTTTTCGCCTGATTGTTACAAAATAATTTACAAATATACGTGACATTTACATTTTGTGATATTTATATCTCTGTGTTAGTTTACGTTTAGAACAATAGAATAGTTTCATATACAGTTTTGTACAGTACTAAATAATTTAAGCTGCAATTTAGGCAAACCAAATTGACGGACTTGTTTGTTTGTTAAATATTTGGTAAGGCCTAATCAAGTTCAACTAATATCTAGTTTTAAGTTCTATTTATCTACATAACAATAACCTTGTTTGAAAACTGAAGATATAGTCATACCTTCCGTTTTTATCGTAGTTATGTAAAATAATTAATTAATTAAACTGAATATTAATGAACCATGATCGCCAAACTATAATAGGTACATTACTTTGATAAGTTTGCTAGTTAAGAGTGAGAGAAATTAAATATGATGGAAATAACTCATTTTTTTGGGTACGTTTTTCTACCGAATAAACAAAAAAGGAGGTATTCAATTCTACTTTTCTGTGTGTTACTGTTACCTCATAACTTTTTTCCACGTGAACCGATTTAATTTTATTTTGTTTGAAAGCTGTTGCTTTCCCATTGGTCCCATTTAAATATGATCAAGATCAGATCAGTGGTTTTTGAGTTATCGTCAACAATGCGTGCTTAATACATTAATTCTGATCAAGGTTCCGAAGATAAAGCGGTGAAGTCGTTTTTTTAAGCTTTGCTTGCGTTTACTTATTTCTGTCAATTTTGTTTGTCAAAATTAATTTTAAAAAAATTGGTAGTATTTTTTATCACGGATAACATAAAACTGTTACTTGTTGATGTTTGGATTGAAGCCAAAATAATATTTTGCGTTTTAAATTAGCGCCATTCTGTCTAACTCGCGCATAGGCATCCTTATAAGCGATAGAAAGAGATAGCGAATAAGCGGTTATTTGCATGAAGTAGCAAAATTTTGGTAAATTGAACATGTATGTATTTATGAAAATGTAATTAATTGAGTATGGCATAGGCATAGATTGAGAAATGAGGTGCCTTATGAAATGTTTGTACATAACAATCAAGCATCTTAGCCAAACATTAATGTTTAAACTACTATATTGAAGAAGCCCATGTGCTTCAATAAGCTATAATATAAAAATAATTGAGCGTTTGGAAGAAGCATTTGGACTTGGTATGGGGAGATATGACATCTAACTGTAGTAAATGTATATAGTAATAAATAAACCAACCCTCCCTAATCCTAATTCTTCTTTTCGAATGCTTTAAATGTAAAATTCGAGTAAATAACCAAACATTGCTTCTAATATCAACAAATACATATTATAAAAGATATAAGAAACATTAATAGTAACTTTATCCAATTATAAAAATTATTCTTTTTTTGTGGAGAGGATATTATCATATGTTTTCAAGTACGTACGGATGCATCACCCCAAACCAAGACCCACAAAGCTCCTATAGAAAATTCTACACCTTCCGCCATTTTTTCCTTCCCGCCAAAAGTCCGGGCCACAGACTCAAAAAATAGCACGGTTCTATAAAACCTTAAAGAATAAATAACTGCATGTATCAACTACCGTCATAAGTCTCTGCCCTCTGTGTCGTGGGTCCTGGGTTTGATTCCTGGCAGAAGCACAATTTTCCTTCCCAAGGGAGATTTTGTGCTTCTAGTTTTGAGTGTGATATGTAAATGATTTCGGCACCTACGATACAAGTCTTTGAACTTAGTGTGGGGCTGTGAGTGTGAAAGCTTTTTTTTTTATTGTCTAATATGCTCATCTAGTACACTGCATAAACACTATTACAAATAGTCAATTTGATACTCTAACTTATATGATATATAGACCAATGTTGTATGTAAAATTATAATTTTTGCAGCTAGGTTAAGTTATAAATAAACCAAATAATAAATGAAATTGTGAAGTATTACTTGAATCTTTATTTTAGTTATTTAATAAGAATTGTGATTATTATAATTGTGGCTTATAAGGTCTATTTTAAACAAACAATTTTGTCGATGCTCTGGTGATAACAGTTCTCTATTAAGTTTACTTTTATTGTTTTGTATATAAAGCTTTATCAGTAAATTTATTTTTGCATCGATTATTATGTTTAAAATGCTAAATAATATATTGATATCCCTAAAATTACCAAAACAGGGATAGAAATAGGTTATGTAATTTTGTTAGCTTAAGATATTTTTCGGATCTTTCAGCTTAGCATAATTTTGTATGACCATTTGTACCTAATATTAAAAGGCATAGCCATAATTAAATTACAGAAATTAAATTAAATTGTGAATAAATATTACTCTTTTATTCATATTTCTATACATATACTAGCTGCGCCCCGCGGTTTCACCCGCGTTGATAATGATGAAAAGTGATGATGATGATGATGATGAAAAATAGATGTTGGCCGATTCTCATAGATACCGGATAAGCACAAAAAATTTCATCAAAATCGGTCAAGCCGTTTCGGAGGAGTATGGCAACGAAAACTGTGACACGAGAATTTTATATATTAGACTAGCTGCGCCCCGCGGTTTCACCCGCGTTGATAATGATGAAAAGTGATGATGATGATGATGATGAAAAATAGACGTTGGCCGATTCTCATAGATACCGGATAAGCACAAAAAAATTCATCAAAATCGGTCAAGCCGTTTCGGAGGAGTATGGCAACGAAAACTGTGACACGAGAATTTTATATATTAGAAGATTCATTATAAGAAACAATCGCTATTTAGCGTGCTGTTCTATTAGTAACAATTTATTATTTAAACCAGAAGCTTATACTTAGTATAAGAGAATACTAGCAATTATCCCACAGAAATTTAGTTTCAATAAACAATATTAAATCATTATTGATTTTTGTGGTCAAGACTCCTTTGTAGTGTCCGCTTGAGGAACAAACCATTTCCAAATGAACATCCGCGCTACCAAGAAGAGTGCAATGATGACTGTAGTTTGCATTGAAGGGTAATGTTGAGCTAGTTGAGTCCAAGTTGCAGAGCCTCAGTCATCGACGTAAGGCTAGCTTGTCGGTGTTCTATCGCTTGCATTTCGGAGAGTGTGCGCTCGAGTTACACCAGTTGATTCCCCCTTGCCCTTTCTATAGTCGGACCACAAGACACACAAACCAACGTCATCCATATATGGTTGACATACCTCATATCCGGTCAAAGCGTTTTACTTCAACATTTGTTATCCGTACGGCGAAGGTGGAAGGTGAGGAACTCACTGCCCGCTTCCTTGTTCCCCGAACAGTATAATCTGGGAGTCTTCAAGTCTAGAGTAAAAAGGTACCTTCTAGGTAAGCATGCTTCATCTTCGGCCGCATCGTCACATTCCATCAGGTGAGATAGCGGCCAAGTGCTTACCTATCTGTCATAAAAAAAATGTTTCTGGTAGAATTACAGGGTATTAAGAGATTTAACATCTAATATCTCAGGGTGATGAGCACAATGCTTTGACGCGCAGAATTTTGAACTATTTAAGTTCAAACTGGGTGGTACTGATCTGTGCTGGGCTACAGTGACGCTTAGCGTCAGGCGAGCAACTTTCTCGTCTCGTCTCTAAATTACATAATAAAGAAAAAAACAGAGTGTGTTGTAAAGACACACGATAGACGTGAACTTTTGTGTGAGTATTCGGGCAAAAGGGACCACAAGAAAAGGAACAGAGGTTCCTTTCACCCAAAAGCGATTTTCAATCGTTCAAATGGAACCGCGATCCTTGTCAGGTACTTCGTATAATTTGCACAAAATAAGAAATCGTTTTAATTATACAAATACAAAATACAAAATATTTATTTCAGTAAACTTAATCTAAGTTACATTTCATGGGTTTGGGACCCTCTTTTAAGTATGGAGATACCTGTGTTAGAGGGTCTCGCTCTTCCGTAGTATAGATTGATTGATTAAGTCAAAACACTAGTTCTATATTAGAAAAATTACAAACTTAAGAATTATATTTTTTTTTTTTTTGGGAATAATTAAATAATAGTAGAAATAGATGAAAAATTAAATAGGAAAAATAATTTTGTGTATATATAATATGTATGTATGTAGGTGTGGGTGAGTGTATGTATGTGCGAAATGTGTAAAATGAATAGTGTGTGAAGGTTGTGTCTAAATGTGTGTTACGAAACAATTTTCAGGAGATTTTCAGTTTCCTCATAGCTTTGTGTCAATAACCATTCATTAAGAGTTTTTTTGCATTTATAATTATTCATAGGGTAGATATTTAATGTTTTATTTATTGTATTGTAGAGGTAGGTGGATTGATTCGTAAATTGTCGCGATGCAAACTGTGACCGAACAGCAATTGTAGTAACTACTTTCCCTCTTCTTCGTTTGTTGAGGTTTTTGTTTGGGTTGTACTCAACAGATCTATGTAGCTTTAAAACGGCGTTTAGTATGTATAGTTTCCTGACTGTTAGCAGTCCCGAATCTCGATAAAGCTTATCTGTAGGGTATTGATAGGGCTTAAAGTACATGATTTTTATTAAGGACCTCTGTGATCTTTCGAGCTCCAAGAGCTTTGTCTTGGATTATGTTTGTTTTAAAGCCACGACATAAATTAAAAAACAAATTTAGTGTATATGTTGCTCTGGTATATCCATTTTGTTGCTCCCTCAGCCAAAGTACCAGGGAAACATATACCATAAGGAGATATTTTATCTTGCTCCCCCTCAGCCAAAGTAACAGTGAAACATACCTTAAGGAGATGTTTTATATCTTGCTCCCCCCGGCCAAAGTACCAGGGAAACATGTACCATAAGGAGATGTAGAGAAATTCGCTAGTTAATGGTCATTCTTTATTTAGTTCCCCCACTGCTAAAGTACTTGTGAAACAACATACCATAAGGAGATGTTTTATCTTGCTCCCCCCTCAGCCAAAGTACCAGGGAAACATATACCATAAGAAGATGTAGAGAAATTTGGTAGTTAATGGTCATTCTTTATCTTGCTCCCCCCTCAGCCAAAGTACCAGGGAAACATATACCATAAGGAGATGTAGAGAAATTTGCTAGTTAATGGTCATTCTTTATCTTGCTCCCCCCTCAGCCAAAGTACAAGTGAAACATACCATAAGGAGATGTTTTTGTCTTGCTCCCCCCTCAGCCAAAGTACCAGGGTAACATAATATACCATAAGGAAATGTAAAGAAATTTGCTAGTTAATGGTCATTCTTTATCTTACTCCCCCCACAGCCAAAGTACCAGTGAAACATACCTTAAGGAGATATTAATATCTTGCTCCCCCCTCAGCCAAAGTACCAGTGAAACATACCATAAAGAGATGTTTTTATCTTGCTCCCCCCTCAGCCAAAGTACCAGGGAAACATATACCATAAGGAGATGTAGAGAAATTTGCTAGTTAATGGTCATTCTTTATCTTGCTCCCCCCTCAGCCAAAGTACCAGGGAAACATACCATAAGGAGATGTTTTTATCTTGCTCTATGTACTTTGGCTGAGGGGGGCCAAAGTACCAGGGAAACATATACCATAAGGAGATGTAGAAAAATTCTCTAGTTAATGGTCATTCTTTATTTTGCTCCCCCTCTGCCAAAGTACCAGGGAAATATAAACCATAAGGAGATGTAGACAAGTTCGGTAGTTAATTGTCGTTATCCTCTAAAGTCTAACTCTATCAGCAAAAGTACCAGGGTAACATATACTTTAAGGAGGTGTAGACGAATTCGCTACTTAATAATTATACTACCATATCATACATGCTACCCTGGTATTTTGGCTAAGATTTGAAATCCGTGGTTTTGTTTTTTGAGACCTTTTTTTGACAGTTTTAAGACTGATAGTGTACCTATTTGAGATATCTACCTACAAGTGTAAATCTGAGATTATGCGTGATATTTTATAGTATGACACATACTTACTCCAGTTTAATGTTAAGCAATAAATATTTAAGTGACAAATTTGCTTTTTATTTTAACACTTTTTCCTCTAACTGTACTTGAGTTAAGAATAAACTATTTTTTTATCTTAAAATTTTAATTGGTCCTAAACACCACAATGAAAGAAATAAAATAAATAGATCGGGCAAAAGGGTCCGCGGTTCCTTTTTGAGGTTCCATTCGCCTGATTACTCAACTTCTGTACTACATGGAAACATTTTAATTATTCATCGCAGTTTACCATCACCACTTTTCGTCACACAAAAAGGTTGTCGATCAGAATTTCAAAGGCCTCCCATTAAGTTTCACTTCAATAAAATATACCTGTTTTCGCCACGTCATCTATCACTTACCTCTAACTTTAGAAATTATTTTTGACCAGGTTAGTCAGGTCAAAAATTTATTTATAACTCAGTTACAAAAGGAAGTAGTCATACTTTCTTTTGTAACCGAGTAAGGAGAACGAGGAAAATAAAACAAATAAATACGAAGTTACATTCGCCATTTAATTTTTCGACACATAGGATACAACATCATTCAAAAAGCCATCAAATATACAAACAAGGTTACCATGCCTACACGTTGCCAGAACATCACATTATTTACTCAAAACATTCTGACACAAAACATCCCAGAACAAAATAACTATATATACTCAAAATTAGATAACTATCTCAGAACATAATATCAGATCAGAGTAACTAATATCAGATAAAGAAGAAACTGCACTCACCAAAATTTTAATTATTCTTAAATATTATATTAAACCTTAAATGCAAGTGCTAGAATTAAAAAGAATGCACACGATTTCAAATTAGTTTGAAAAAATCTAGTGTTGGTAGATTGGATGTGTAGGTAACTATTGGATTGCATCCGAAAAGGACAATTATTTGATCAACACATTTGGTACATTTTAAGTAGTGTTAGGACTTATTTTGCAGAGTCCGCCTGGGGCAGTACTACACCATTGCCACATTCAAGCTACCGAACAAACATTGCTGTATTTCAAATTAAAGAGCAATGCTTCTAGTGAAAATACAGGGCTTAAAGAAATTTAACATCTAATATCTCAGGATGACAACCGCAGTGCATTGCCGCGGAGGATTTTGACGTAGTTCAAAACTCTGGGTGGCATTGAACTGAAATGGGAAGCGTGACGCTTACCATCAGGAGAGCGAATTGCTCGAAACAGCCATTCAATTACCATAACAAAAGTAGATATTATCTAGGTAATTATTGGTTCCACTTTGTGCTAGTGTAAAAGAGGCATCTATAAATGTATGCAGTATATTATATTAAGCCACGTCAAAAGCGAAGCCGTTCTCTAATAAAATATTCAGATGGGAAGCACTTAGTAGTCAGCAAGTATATCAAACTAAATATAATACAAGATAGAGAAGTGTTCGTGTGTGGTTGATTGGATGTGGTATGCAGATAATATAGATCCAGAAATATATTATTTGTCAAAATGTTTATTCATAAACACTTTACACGTTAGACTGAACTTGTCAGGGGGCGTCCATTAATTACGTGAGGCGTTTGGAGGGGGGGGGGGTCGAGCAGAACCTCACCCAATCTCACGTGGGGGAGAGTTGGTGTCTCAGCTACGCGAGGCGTTTAGGGGAGAGGGGGGGGGGGTCGAGCAGAACCTCACCCAATCTCACGTTGGGGAGAGGGGGTGTAACAGCAAATATCACGTACTACTACTACTACGAAAAAGTACTACTGAAATATGGCTAAATCATATTTAGTAGGGGTTAGTCTTAAATAAAAAGAATTGAACAAAATGTGTGTTAAATAAATCTAACGCAATAAAGCACTTATGAACTTATTAATCTCACGTGAGTTTAGGGGAGAAGGAGGGGGTCGAGAAAAATCTCATGACATATCACCAAGGGGAAAGAGGGGTTCGAAAAGTCGCCAAAATCATCTCACGTAACTCTCAGGACAATAATATACACACAAGATAAGTTCGAAACAAATTATGCTGCGGTCAAAAACAGTCAATACCTAAAGAAAAGTTAATACCATTTTGATACAATAGTATAGATTGATTTAAACTTATTTCCTCATACAGTTAAATACATTAATTTAGGAATACTTATAATAGACAAAATACTTATTTACAAAAATCTCATTTAAACTTCTACATGGTATTTTCTAAATTGAACAAAAGATTTTTACCTAATTATAATTATTATTGTTGCTTTCTAATTCTTACTGTCGATAATTCTAATTAAGTACAAGAAATAGTTATTATTTGGTGGTAAAATGCACGTTCCTTTCACGCAAGAACTAACTTTACAGTTTATTATTAAAAATGTACATATAAAAGAGTATCATAAACATTATATTAAAAAAATATCAATAGACTAGAAGCTATTATTATTTTTCTGTAATACTTAAAAATAAAATAATTTATTGAAATATTTGCGTCATGGATAACATCTCTTCGGTTAAACATTTAATTTTAATAAAAAATATAAAAAAGACATCAGAGTATTTTCTTAATTTCATAATACTTTTATAATACACGTAACCTTTGGTATATATTTACTAATTTTTATATACAAATTTATTACTAAAATTGTGACATATTTGGTTTATTTACATAAAATATCCTCACGAAAACAACTTTATACGTAGGTGTATATTATTACCTAATTCTTGAATATAAGGCACTAGTATAAGGTATTATAATAAATAACTTTTGTTAAGAAACGAAGGTATATTCAAATTGCAAGAAAAAATCTAGTCAAGTATTTTATAAAATCATCTCAACTTTTCCTTCTAAGAAAAAGCCTTAGGTGGGATTTACATCTCTCTATAAAATAAATAAATACTTTTGCATCCATTGTTGCCATCTCCATTATCGAACTAGTATTATATAGTTCCCACATTAAAGAGGGCATTTTTCGTATGAAAGGAAATTAACCAAATATCGGCTACTATTTCCTCAATGGTTTTAGCAAACGAACAAAACTAGCACTGGACCCTATATACTCTTTGTAAACGTCACATTCAGTGTAATCCCTCTAGAAATAATAGTTTGTTCGACTTAACAATGTTGACGTTTTTCTCGCTAGTAGGTAAATAACTCGAAAGTAACATTTTCCCAAGAAGGTGGATGTGGTTCCTTCTTGGCGCCACACGTTTCGTTTTTGGACGAAAGCAGGCTATCTCGGCCATCATAATTAGCCAATGAATTTTTATTTTATCTCCAGAACCGTCATAGCTCAAATGGGGAGCGTCCCGTCCTCCAGTTGGGGTAGTCCTAAATCCACTCAGCTGGCTGTCATTGTCAGTTACTCATATTAATATTACAATGACAGCTAAAGAGTTGGAACCCGGCTGCTCATTCCCCATAAAATCCTCACTAAGCAAAGAAGTTTATCACGTACAATAGTAATTGGTCCACGGACCATTTTTCTTCTAAAGTTTCATAATCCGTCATAGCTCGATGGGGAAGTGTCTAGCTCGGTGAGTCCTAACGTAACTCCCAAGTAATGTTAGATTACATTTGCTCAATGAGACGCTTTGTCTTAAGATAGTGTCATCTTAAATTATATAGCATTCCGTGATATAGGTACATTATAAAACACTATGAAACCTTTACAAAGTTACAGTCCTGACAAGAAGTAGGTACTCTTGTTAATTCAGTAAGTCTGAGAATTTATATCTTTGCTTTTTTATATAATATCAAACTTTTCACTGCAGTGTCATTTACTTGATGAACGGAAATTCACTGTCACTTTCGTCGCCAGAGCCGTCGTAGCTAGACGGGGGAGTGTCGAGCTGGGGTAGTCCTAAGTCCAAGTATTCCTGGTTGGCTGTCACTGTCAGGATCTTATCTAAGTCCTCGACCAGTTCAGTGAACGAAGGTCGATCGCCAGGGGAGAAGGACCAGCACTCTCGCATCAGCATGTAGCTGTAAGAGAAAATAAATAGTCAAGTGGAAAGTTGCGATAATAAATCTAAGTAAAAGTTTGTGGGTGGTGGTATAAGCTAGAAAATAAGTTCTTTCAGTATTAGTTTTGCTAAACATATTTGGATGACCTAAAACCTCAGACCAAGCCGTATGACATAGAATGTAGTTGTTTTTTAGGTATCTTAATCTAAATATATTAAGCAGTTTCTACGGGCCAATCGCCTATATTTCCTAAAACTAAACTAAAACTATATACAGCAAATAACTAAGTTACCTACAAGACATCGAGCTTATAGGTAACTCAAGTGCTCAAGCCGAATATTTAAATCCATATTAAATAGTTAGGTAAAACAATTTTGTTAACTATTTGATAGGCTATCATTTGCCCACTATCTCACCTATGGCGAAATGATCAAGGCGTATTTTGACGACAAATTACAATCTTACTAAGCAATAAATAGTTGAGAAATATAAAAATACTTAAAACCTCTATAATATTTTAATAACTTAAACTAGACCAAAAAGGAATTTTACAGGATATAACACCATTGTAAAGTAAACTAGACTAAAATGGATTTGACGTGATGACATCGTCGACTACATCGTCGCTTAAGTGAGATGATATTAAGACTAAATAGTGATTGAACGGAATTTGACAGTTCTATAACGTAAATTAGAATAAATATTAACGGGACTTGACAGTGCTACAACGTTAACTAGTCCAAATATTTAATTAGCGGGACTTGGCAGCGCTATAACGTAATCTAGACTAAATAGGAATTTGTCGGGACTTAATACGCTATAAGATAAACTAGACTGAACATTAATATAACGGGACTTGACAATACTATAACGTTAATAGACTAAATAGTTAATTAACGGGACTTGACATTGCTATAACGTTGACTAAACTAAATTAGAATGGGACGGGACTTAACACCGCTATACCTCAAACTATACTACATTTGACGGATTTTAAATAATTTAACGGGACTTAATACCGCTATAACATAAATTTGATGATTCCTATTGTATATTTTTAATGCCCTAATGTATATTGGTAATCAGTTGACTTACATCTCGAGCGTGCAGCAGGGCGGCTTCTCCATGCGGTGTCCGGCGCTTAAGTGCTGGTACATGTACTGGCCTGGCACCGTCGGGTACGGCGTGCCGCCGAGAGTCATTATCTCCCACAGTAGCACGCCGAATGACCAGCTGAAACAAACATTAAGATCACCATCGACCCATTTCGTACAGCTGGGACCCTTTGAGAGAGCTTTTTTATCCAAGATACACAAGCATTTGACCACTATTTCAACTGATGGAAAGTAAAGATACTTGCCTAGAAGATCATACCTATTCAATCTTTACACTAACACACCCAGATGATACCATTCAGGAAACAAAGATGCCGTAAGGATGATAAACGTAGATACGAAACGCTTCAAGAGAACTGGAGGTATTTCAACGATAAATGGATGACGTTTGACAGTTTGTCTTGTCCTTATAGACAGTATAAATTGCATGGAGCAATCAGTCTATCAGTTCTTGCACACACTCCGAAATGTAAACGATTGAATACCGATAGGCTTGCGACCTTAAGATGGTGACCGACAATGCAGTTTGGACTCGACTCGATTATTTTGGTGACATTGGGCATGCTGATTTCCTCACAATATTATATCCTTCAATAGAGTGCAATTTTTTTTTTTGTGAAAAATAATGTTGCGGTGCCGTGCGGGATTCGAACCAAGGTGCGTAGGATATAAAGTCTCACGAGCTACCGTTCAGCCACAATCACAAGATATTAGGATGGGTTACTATTATTTTTTCATCCTGCTTAGTGTCACAGTTGGGTAAAGGATTCTGTTTTCTCATTCCAACAACTTTCTGCCCCTACCATATTTCCACCTTCGTAAAGCTAGGCCGAAAATAGGTTCATACCAAACTATACATTCAAATCTGTATTACTTTCAAATCGCTTTTCACACTCACAGCCCCAAACTAAGTTCGATGACTTGTGTCGTGCCGGAAACATTCACATCACACATACAATCACATCCAGAAACAGAAACACAAACTTTCCTCGGGGAGAAAACTTGTGTTCCCGCCGGGAATCGAACCCGATACTTAGAAGGCAAATGCTCACCCTGTTAAGCCAACGAGCAGTTCAACGAGGTACTGTTTGTTACCTTATCACAGAGACAAGAGAACTAGGTTATTTTGGTTTTTTACGACAATAACGCTGACATTTAAAAGAAAGATCGACTCCAAGCGTAGTTAGCAGACATGTACCACCAAGATCAGACGCAATTCAAATAGGTACTAGAGATATAATAATATAAATTGTTTTATATTTATTTATTTGCACTGCATCTATTCATTTGAAATATTATGCTTACAAATGAGATCCTGTAAGGGTGTAGCAAAAATATAAGAGACGGTAGAGCACATTTTCTCTTTGAATTTACAATAAATATAATTTTAATAAATTATTTAACTATACAATATAAATATGTTGAAGCACAATACAAGTATGTACATTCTTAATCAGTTCAGTTTTTTGTTTCTATTATAATAAAGTACCCGGATCATGATACCGAGATCCTGATTACACACATATATATATACATATATATATATGTTTAAGGGTATTAGATAAACTTAAAAATGTGATACCTAAGTATTAAATGTTTAAATCAAGTATCTACTGTCATTTATCTTTAAAATATTCTTTAACGGTGTAATAGGCCTTTTTTATAAGAATACTTTTGAGCCTATTTGAAAATATAGTGTCCCTGTTGAAATTTTTCAAGCTGCCTGGCGATTTGTTGTATATTTGTAATGTTGTATACAACTATTATTATTATAGTTGTCGCCGAAATGTTTAGAAACAGTCCCCAGTATTATTTACTGGGGACTGTTTCTAAACATTTCGATTCTAGACATTTTAATTCTAGGAATAGGGAGGGCTAAGCGGTTTATATAAGTACCTCTCTAGTTGTTTTACAAAAGCGCCAAGATGTCTGCCAAAGCCATTACGTCTGTAATGTTCCATAGTTTACTTACTACATTTTCCTACGTGTCATTTAACCTTCGCGGTACAATAGGTTGGTTATACAACCGTTATGTCACCAGTAAATGACTTAACCAATAGAAATGTGCAACACCGATATTGAAACATTCAACACGTGGAATAATTAAAAGTTGATTCACTATAATATTAATATTTATTTGAGAAGATAATCTGTACACGTCTCTCATAATTTGGCATAGTGGACAAGACTGTGGGTCCTGAAACCTGTGGCTCTTGGGTTCATTTCCTTGTAGGAGCACAATTTACTTTATCTATTTTGAGGCTTTACTGGTTCTGGGTGTGATTGTGTATGATATACTGTGAATGTTACCGGTACCCATGATTGCACTTAGACTAAGGGGTGTGTATTGTGTTGTTTGTTCTAAATATAATTTTTTAATGATTTTTTAATGCATAGTGCAGTAACAAAACCGCGAAATATTATTTATTTTAAAATAGTTAAAGACGTCATAGCTATATTAGATATGAACACCTCACAATGAAGACTTTCTGGCACCATCCACTGTAATGGCGGTCTTTCTTCCGATTTCTTTCCATATAGACATACTTCTATTAACCCTCACTATATTCTCAGAAAGTATAGGTCACATCAGTCTGTGTCGTGGAAACCTCATGGTACAAAGACTCTCTGGTACTATACACTATACTGGAAGTTTCTTTTGGCATATTTATATTCTTTTCTTTATATCAGAAAGAAGAATATTCTATATCTAGATAGATATAAGACAGAATTTTATTTGTACTGTTTTCACGATAGAAAGTATGTTGTATACATAGGTCTGCGTTATGAACACCTTATAGCAAAGACTCTGGTGCCATCAACAGAATTGTCCATGTTCCTACGGCCATCTTAATTGTTTCTTTATTATTAATTTTCATAAAAATCATTAGATACTTTCAAAACCAAAATTAAAATCGTTTATTCACATGGGCCGCAAAGAGGCACTCATGAAAGTTAATGATTCTATTGCCATATTCGCAAAATTATAGCCTTTATAAAGTATGTAGTACTTACACGTCGGTCTGTGTCGTGAACACCTTATGGTATAGACTCTCAGGTGCCATCCACCGGACCGGCAGTCTTCCCTCGGTCTTTTTTCTATAATAGTCGTTGCTGTGGACATCCTTCGCGAGACCGAAGTCAGCGATCTTGAGCACGCAGTCGTCTGAGACCAGGACGTTGCGAGCTGCAAGATCTCGATGGATGCACTGTGGAAGTAATAAAATAAATATTTATTAATTATATAGTTCATTTAAATATTTTAGGTATTTTATTTATTACTAAAGGCGTCATTGAAGTTAAAAAGTTATTTGTTAATCCAGGTATCCGAGATCGAGTACAAGAAACATCGAAACTTTCACATGTTTATTAGGGAGTTTTTTTTTTATTTCATTTAATAGTTTGGCATAAAACAGTGTACAAGGAATAGCTTAATGCTATGAAGTATTATCTACCAGATTTCCTAGGCGTGTATGAAAAGTGTAAGGGCGTGCAGCTAAAAGATACGCTTATATAAAAAAATATCTTTTAGAATAAACTAGTAATTCAAAAAATAAATATAGAATTAAAAAAATATATATATATTAAAATAAATACAATATACTACTTATATATGTATGTATAACTAACACATAATCAGAATAAATAAGATATAAACAAATAGAGTAAAATATTGCTTTTCTTGATCTTGTTCTGGATTATAATTATGTAATGTCGATGAATAAGGATGGGAAGTAGAATGAGATAGTGAGAAGGAAATAGGTGGAATATATGGAATAGTGGCATCAGTAGGAAGTAGGATAGAATGCCGATACTGGGATGGCATGGGATATCATCATCATATGATAATTTGATCTATAGATGATGTATCTAATATATAGGAATGATTATCTGTACAGCAATCAGAATTTTGAACTGGAAAACAGTTGGCGAAAGAAAAACTTACCCTTCTAGATGCTAAATACTCCATCCCTCTTGCTACTTGATATGAGAAGGAGACCAAGTCCTTCTGCGTTAAACCCTTCTTTTCTTTCAAGTCTTCGTTTGGAGATTCATATCTGAAAAAAAAGTCATAGTTGCAGTTGGTCATTTATCAAGTTTGATTTGTTTTGACGAGTTCAAATAAAATTTTGTGCCGAAGTTTGTGTACTGTAATTAATGATTCTGTAAAGCGGGGTAAAACCGGGAGGTGAATTACTATTCACCTAGTAAAATTAAACATTTAAAGTATTTTTTTTTACAAAAATATATCTTGAGGTGGCGTTTAAACCGGCGGCCGTAGGGTGTTGCCTATTGCCCCAACCAAGATGCTACACACTCATAGCCCCACAATAAGTTCAATGACTTGTGTCGTGGGTGCCGGAAACATTCACTTCACACACACAATCACCACCAGAACCAGAAATACAAATTTTCCATGGGGGAGAAAACTTGTGTTTCAGCCGGGAATTGAATCCGATACCCATGCTTAGAAGGCGAACGCCACCCAACTAAGCCAACAAACAGTTTGAAAAAGCGATTTACCTAAAGTTCTTTAGGAACAATTCCCACTTAAATTTTCAAAGTTAGGTCACACTACTATGATGCTGAGCTATTTAAGTTCGGTTTTAGTATATCGAATTATTATTTTTTCTAAATATTTCTATTTATCGTATGATATAATAACAAAAAAACAATTACACCATTGAACTCTCATACAATAGTATTTATTTTGACCAACGGATATGATATAAAAACAAATAACTAAAATAATTGAAAATACAATAGTATTTTTCCATTAAGGTGAAAAAATTGAGTTTGCGAATTTGTATTATAAGCAGAGGTATCGGGTTCGATTCCCAACGGGCGCACAAGTTTTCTCCCCAAAAAAAACTTGCAATTCTGCGTTAATTTCTTTTTTTACTTTTGTGTGTATAAGTGTGTAAATATATATATATAAAAGTGTGTATATAAAAAAACTGTATTAATTCAATTGACACTGGCTAAAGGCACGTAGTTTATACATTGATGACCCAGATGGCGCAGTGAGCATATGCCTTCTGCGCCGTGGGTCCTGGATTCGATTCCCGGCAGAAACACAATTCCTTTCCAAGGGACATGTGTGCTTCATGTAAATGTTTTCAGCACAATACAAGTCTTTGAAGTTAGCGTGGGGCTGTGTGAGTAAATTAAATTTTTGTTGATGTTGTTCATCAACAATTGTCAATCATCAGGGTTTAGATTCTTACCTGTTCCCAGGGCGGTGGTTCCTGAGGAACTCTCTCAGGTTTCCGTTAGGTGCGTACTCCACTATGACGTAGAGAGGCCCGTCTTGCGTGCAGCATCCCAGGAGGTTAATTATGTTCACGTGCTTGCCGATCATCTTCATCATCTCCATCTCTGATACTAAGGCCATCATCTCCGCGTCGGTGTGGCCCTCTGAAAACGAAAAGTTCCACTTTACTTTTTTCATAATCTCTGATAGGCTACCACTTTGACCACTTTTTTACAAAGTTTTTATTTAACTTGCAATGTAACTATGTTTTTCCGGGTGGAATCTTGTAACTCAATTTTGAAGCAGATATCTTCAACCGATTGTGCTGATTTTTTGTATACACAGTAAGTTTGGATGACAATGCATGGTTAGCTGTGTGACGTCATTCTAAATCCAAAATGGCGGACATTCTGGGTGTGATTGTGTGTGTGATATGTAAATGTTTCCGGCACCCACGATACAGTCTCTGAACTTAGCGTGGGGCTGTGAGTGTGAATGCGTTTGTTTGTTTATTAGACAAAATGTAGTCGCGAGATCTTAGCTCGGTGCGAACTACTGCTAATAATAAAACAAGATTAAATACCTTTCAACATCTTAACAGCGACAACTGACTGCAAACCAGGCTTCAGTATCCCCACACATTCAGCTTTCACCACCTTCCCAAACTCCCCCTCCCCTAAAACCTTCCCCAGGCAGAGTGATTCCCTGGGAACTTCCCAATCGACGTCCACGGGGAGTTCGTACTCGGACATCATCATGGAGTCGCTGGTGTTGCCTTGGACTTGGGAGAGCTTTTGCTTCTCGATTTTGACAACTGGCATAAGCTGAAAAAGAAATAACGGCTTAAGCTGTAAGATACATTCAAATAACCAGACGATTTTTTAAGTATCAGAGAGTAGAAGCCTCCTATAATATGAAAAAGAAATTATAAAAAAATTTAAAACCAAAAAAATATTTTACGTAATACTTTATTACCTCATGTGTTGTTATATTTTCAACCGACTTCAAAGAAGAAGGTTCTCAATACGATTGTACGTTTTTTGTATGTATGTTACGCGATATCTCCGCCAATTATGAATCAATTTTGATGTTTTTTTGTTTGGAAGAGTATACTTCAGAGGTGGTCCCATATAAATTTTATCGAAGTCGGTCAAGTCAAAACTGAAATAAGCGACGAAATCGTTTTTTTTAAAGCTTTGCTTGCGTTTCAATTATTGAAATGGTATTTTGTATTTATTTTATTAATAGACACCTATCGTATT
This sequence comes from Lomographa bimaculata, assembly GCA_948107665.1. NCBI lineage: Eukaryota > Metazoa > Arthropoda > Insecta > Lepidoptera > Geometridae > Lomographa > Lomographa bimaculata. The sequence goes on along the minus strand of OX403604.1, from coordinate 4,071,472 downwards.
GGAATATTATTTCTTTTTCTCAACCAAAAACACCTGACGATCTAGTTGGCGCAGTGGACAGGTGTCCGCCAGGCACAAATTTCTTCCCAAGGGATATTTGTGCTTCTGGTTCTGAGTGTAATGTGTGTGATGTGAATGCTTCCGACACCCACGATACAAGTATTTGAACTTAGTGTGGGGCTGTGAGTGTGAATGCGTTAGTTTGTCGTTTGTTGGAACGGCTGGATCGACTTTGAAGTTTTTTTTGTGTGTGTTTATGAATGGTTTTGATTCACAATTAGATCCGATAAATAATATTTTTTTATCCACCGGAAAGTGCACGAGCGAAACCGGGGTGGGTGGCTAGTAATATATTGTAATGATAACATAATATAAAGATAAGTTCTAAATCAAATGTATCTACGATAACATCAAACAAGTAATAAAGCCATAAAAAACATGAAAACAAACTTTGCGTGGAATATTCTTTAACACAATTATGAAACATGTACAATAATTACACCTAATAAAAACCTATGTATGATAAACAATAATATCATTTGCGACACCCTGATAGGGTAAAATGTTTGATAATGGTTTTGTCGTGAAGTTGAAAAATTACATTATTATCTATATTGCATCGTTGGCTCAGTAGGGTGAGCGTTCGCCTTGTTAGTAGGAGTATCGGGTTCGATTCCCGGCGGGAACACAAGTTTTCTCCCCAAGTAAAATTTGTGTTTCTGGTTCTGGTTGTGATTGTGTGTGTGATGTGAATGTTTCCGGCACCCACGACGCAAGTCATGGAACTTAGTGTGGGGCTGTGAGTGTGAAAGCGTTTATGTTAAAAAAAAGCTACGGACAGTCTAAGGACTAATTTCCTATATTTCCTAGAACTATATACATCTACAAGTATGCAGGTAAGGCTTAAGTTATCCACAAGGAATCGAGTTTATAGATAAACTCAAGTGCACAAACTCACTCACTACCAGTAGGTAGCGTTCCCATCATGCTGGCGGCATTGCCTCTCTGAATTGTAATGCTAACACGTTGACCGTCACTTTACATTTTTGCGATCAAAATTACATAAACAATCTCAAGTGTAATGCTTTTATATTTGTTCCAGGCGCTATCAATAACAAGTGAGTTGCAAAGCGATACACAAAAGGCACTGAAAAGAGGTATCGGTACCCTTGTTTTGTGGTGAAAATGCCTTGCCCTTCCTTGCCTTGTGCCCAATGTTTGTTACGACGTATTTCCGTAACTGCTAAGCCGATCTTAATGAAATTTGGAATGTAGGTGGCTTATTTTCTGTATTAAAACATAGGTTACTTTAATCATCATCAGCGGGCGAAGCTTCGGGGCTCAACTAGTATATATAATATATTTAAAAATGTATTAAAAAAATATAAAAACAGAATTGGCAATAGCTGTTAAACCTATTGACACCACGGAGAACGTTGGTCTCAATAGGTTTTTATTTTTATGTCTTTGAGAAATTTCTGGTATTTTTCGAATAACCCTGTATATCACTGGCTCAATGCAAATAGTTCGCCGAGCCAAAATTAAATAAAAAAAGACGTGTGGCACTCGGGGACTGCCGTGGTAAAGCTATTGCATAGCATTTTTTATCAACTTATGCAATTATAATTATTTATTTATTTATGCAGTATTTTTTTTTCTGCCACCTAGAGGCGAGTTGCTGAACTAAAGAGACAAGCGTGATATTTCAAAAAAGTCATTAAAAGTTCTGCTATTCATCGATAGATGGCAAAACTAAAAAGTATCACCGCTGTGCCGGTCGGAGTGCCTCCACTCCGACCGGCACAGCGGTGTTAGGTTATTTTCGTTACGGAATTTCTGGATTCGGTCTCCACGCCCAAGGCCCGCGATAGAAGCTATGCAATAGCTTAAAAAGCTCCTACTCACCAGCCCTTCTTCCGTTGTATTAGGTATCCCGTTCATAGCCGGCTTTTCCACAGTGACCTTCTTCGTCCAATGCGTCACGATCACCGCCCTCGCCGTCTCTATAGCCAGCTCTTTCTTGATCTTCTCCCGTTTCAGCTTCTTAAAGATCATCACCACGATGATGGCAGCGATGAAGAACATGGCTCCTAGGACGGCGGTGACTACGTTGATGAAGACGGTGTGCTTCCCGTGGTCTAATACTTCTGCTACTGGGAACGCTGGAAGAGAAAATATTGAAATTAGACGATGCAGTTTCAACCAACTTAGAACTGCGCTGCCTTAATTGCAAGAAGAAAAAAAATTTAGACAACCATATAAGACTATAGTAGTCTTATAGACTACTAAAGTTCTCAGAAGCATATTTTCTAGTCAAAATGTACTACGTTCTACAAAATAAGCTAGTTATTACCAAATAATTTTAAAAATAAATCAATTTTTTTTTGTCTTCAAGTCAAGAGTAAATCGTGAATAGATAAACATGTCACATCATCGGCCGCATCATCACTTTCCATCTGGTGAGATAGTAGTCAAATGTTTGTCTATAATGCATTAAAAAAAATTGTGATTGTTAGTAAATAATTATAATTTTGTCACTTATAGCACTAGAATGTTAGTAACAGCAACGAGTAATTTTTCTCAGTGTGGGTATCGGGTTCGATTCCCGGTAGAAACACAAGTTTTAACCCCAAAGAAAATTTGAGTTTCTGGTTTAGAACAATTAGATTGTGATTGTTTGTGTGACGTGAATGTTTCCGGCACCCACGACGCTAGCCGTCAAACTTAGTATAGGGCTATGACGGTATTTATGTTAAAACTAATAATATTTCATGAAAATAACATCACCAGTAGGTGCAGGTGTTAGTATTTATAATCCTCGACCAAATCATCACTTACTACCAGATGAGATTGTGGTCTAACGCTGTTTTATTATAGATTAAAAAATAACAGAATCTTCTAGCGAATGTTTTGAAAATACCGCGTCTGAGGCGTAGATCACAATACCATGCAGACGAGAAGTGTTCTGTAATTATTGTGCCTATGGTAACAAACAAGCAATACTTTTAAACGTCTTTTAAATTTAAACATTTTTACAGTTGTAAAAATGTTTAAATATAAAAGACCAGCATCAGACCAGCTCCATGGTATTATAAGTCACCAAAAGATACATAAGTATTTACACCAAATTTGAGTCCAATCGGACATCGGGAAGTGTGTCTTGCAAGATTTGCTTACAGACCGACATTATAGACAACGGGACCGGTAAAATTAAATGATCTTAAAAATTGTTTTGGTTTTCTTTCAGACAAACATAATTTGAATTTAAGATCTACCAATAACCTGCGCTTAAACATTCCAATGCACACCACTTCGTTTTTGGATAAATCTTTTGGAGTTATGGCTGTCCGGCTTTGGAATGAGCTTCCACCTAACATCAAAAATTCTCCTTCCAAAGAATTTTTTAAAAAGCTAGTAAAGGCTCACTACTTAAAGGTTTCGTCACGCGCTGAGTGACTATCTTATACTCATCCAGACTTTCTTTCGTCTCTCGCCCTCTCTATACCATTTTGATGCACGCCTACACCCCTTTTCTCGTCTACCATGTGTGGTTGACTGGTAGAGAATGCCCCTAGCATTAAGTCCACCTTTTGTACTTTTTGTGCAATAAAGAATTAAATAAAATAAAATTATAATAATGAATAATAATAATACGGATCATCGCAAACTTGCTTAAGTTGCTCTCCGCATTAAAATAGTAATTGCTTGTACCTAAGTGGCTTTTTATTGATAAAACATTTAAAACCTATCCCACAAATAGGATATAAACTTATCATACACATAAGGCAATAATAACGAGAGTGATCTGCCACATTTCCATAAGAGATAAGCTACTAGTCAAATAGCTACCGTAGCTAGGCATTTAGGTTTCTAGCCATTAACTTATCAGCTACACAGAGCTAATTGGTATTATCTCTATCTGTCACGATATGATAACGCCTGCACCACTCGCCCGAGTTTAACAAACATTATAAGTACGGGGATTAAACACAAACTGTAAAGCGGTGAATTAATCCAAAAAAACCCTCAATTAGATGTAAATAAAACACCGGCTGAGAAGCTAAAAAGCTTTGCCGCGAAAATGAAAAAATGGCGTTGTTGATTTTGTATAATTTTCCAACACCAGTGATTCATCGAGTATTAATGTGTAATAATGGTGGATTAATACCGTTAATACTAAGTAAATATGCATGAGTGTAGGCAAATCATACAAAGTTGAAAAACGTGATTTTTGCCTACGCTTTAAAACTCCAATAAAAGTTTAAGTAAAGTTTCTACCACTTTACTAGGGCATGACTTGACTATGACTGAACCTTGACTCTTTTACTTGACTTTGACTGTGACTTGTGACTAGGACAACTTAGCCAACGGGCAGTTCGAATAGGTAAATATTTAATGATACCCTTACTTTAACTTTACCCTACTTTAGTACAAAACGTCGATATTTTTGTTTTACCATAGTTATGATGTTTGGTTGTCGCCATAGTAAATGTTGATTACTGTCTTTGTTTTTAGTGACACAATTAAGAAAAATCGATTGACGTAAGAATTTTTGTGAAATATCGAAATAAGCCCACGCGTTTGATCTCTAGAGAGCCGCAAAGGAACATACATACTATTAAATACATAGGCTGATAAACATATTACCTTCCCTTGCGTCGCGCAGTCAGGTAAAAAGGCTAGCTACGTACCTTGAACTTCCTCTATTTTTCAACCGACTTCAAAAAAGGAGGTTCTCAATTCGACTGTACTTATTTTTTTTTATTGTATGTTACGCTATATCTCCGCCCCAGTGGCGGATTTACAAATTTTCAAGGCATAGGTCACATAGAGAAGCTGAGTACTGCTTGAGGGGCGGCGAACTAGCTGTTTTACTCTAGAATATGGAAGTTTGCTACCCTCGGAATGTGCAATGACAAGTGAGAGAAGTCATCGACAAAATTTGTTCTTTCTTCTTTACTTCTATCTGTAAGACATCAGAAAACCGTCATAGAAAAATCTTATTGATGTCTATGAGGTAAAAAAAAAAAATAGTTCCCCAAATTTGCCGCCCCCAAAATCTGCCGCCTTAGGCTCGAGCCTACTCAGCCTGCTGGTAAATCCGCCACTGCTCCGCCCTGGATCGATTTTGATGTATTTTTTTTTTTTGGTAGAGTATACTTCAGAACTTTCAGAAGTGGTCCAAAAACCGAAATATAAGCGATGAAGTCGGTTATTTTAAGCTTTGCTTGCGTTTCAATTATCCTCTTAAAACTTTTATATTTATTCATTGGATAACATTAATCAGGGCATCGTAAGACCGACCGAGGACTGCGAATAACTCAAATGTTACGCTAATTGAATGTATAAATCTTTGATAAAGCTTGAATAAATCTTGAATAAATTAGAGAAGAGAGTATCGGCTAATTACTTACTTTCGCAATAGGTCTGATCCACTGTGAACCTTAGTCATCGATAAGAACGAAACTTAGGCAGAACTACCAATATATACCTACTGTTATACAATGTGTAACAGAAAGGTGTAGTAATACTTCAGCCACGCGTCTAGCTACATGTATGGAGTCTAACAGAAACTTCTGAATTCGCGGCACCAGCATGAATGTTGAGTTATGATGAATTAAAGTTTCTAAAAAATTATGTCATTTGCAACCCTATTTCATCAACTACCGTTCTACACCACATAGTGTTAGGAGCTAGACGTCTGACAGTGGTGGCCATAACAAAGGTCAAGGTCACGCGCCACAGATGTATCCGCAGGGTTGTCAAACATATTCGAAAAAAATGATTTTATTTTTGTATGGAAAATTTATCTTCGAATTCAGCTTTCGTTTTCTGGCAGACGATTCCTGGCACGATACACAGGCACACCACCAAGTATTACTACGCCTTTTTGTTACAGGTTGTAGACTATTATAGTTAATATATATTTTACTACTAATTGGGCCTCGCAGCTCTTTGCCCGCGTTACTGATCAATATGATATTGGATATTTTCATGTTTACTTTCATAACTTAAACTATCTTTCTACCAAATTACATCGAAATCAGGCCTATGATTTAGCTGTACAAAGAAAAAAACAAACAAAGAACAGATAAGGCTAATAAACGCTTTCACACTCGCAAACCACTTCACACACACAGCCCCACAATAAGTTCTAGGATTTGTCAATTGCTGACAAAATGCCAAGCGACATCGATCGTTATATTATGGTAGACATTCCACAAATGCTGACGAAGTGTTTTGCTTCCAGTTTCATTGTGCGAGCCGCAAAGGAATGGAACTCCTTGCCTGAGTCGGTGTTCCTAATGAGTACAAGCTTGCTCTATCGTCAACCACATCGTCGCTCGTGTTCAAAAAACACTTGAATCTACATGTGTCTGTCTGACAATAGAAAGTCGTTCAAATTGTATATATTAAATAAAAATTACTAAAATAGTTTTAAGCAGTACCTACGTCCATAAATTACTGTAAGACTAATTAAGAAATAAAACATCAATTCATTTATTCAAATGATACTTACATTCCAGTACTGTGAGATATCCTTTTGCTGTGGTGTTTCCCAGTGTGTTCAAAGCAACACACACGTACCACCCTTCGTCTTCTTTTGTAACGTTGTATATCGTCAGTTGTTCGGGTTTATCTTTGGGGTTCTCACTCTGAAATATTTTTAACTTGTTATGAAAAAAATATTTAAACGAAGAAATACTTTATTTAAATAAATATACACGCTCGTATACATAATTATGTATAAAAAAATGCAAGACTAAAAAATGGTAACATGCTTACAATAAGGAGTAGTAATCTTATTACTAACCAATCAACAAACAGTTAAATATATAGTTTCTATTTTTGAAAATTTAGGAATACCTAGTTTTTAAACTTCTTAAATTTTCAATGAATAATTATTATAATACTCAAAATATAAGCATAAAGATCGATTGGATAGTTTTAGGCAACCATACTTGATAGAGCACTATGAGGCATTTTCATTTAAAAAAAGGCTCACATGTTGTAGTCTGCACAATAATGCTCCATGCATAGCATAACTGTTTAGACAAAACACCTCCATATTGGTTATTGGTTTCATCTTGGTACTCGATGAGGTAGGGTTCTCTAAAACTGGCCCACAGTCTAATAGGTAACAAGAACAACTTACAGCACATTTACAAATGTCAGTACCTGCTCATATACATATTTAGGATTTAACGATTTTAGTCATGGTTGATGTCTTGCATTGTTGCGAGACTAGTTTCACAGTAGTCGGTACTCCTTCATAAGTCAAGTACGCACGTAGACCACCGGCTCCGTGGAACAACGTGAGAAACCGTGAGTGAAATCGTTCAATCCTAAATATGTGAATATACGAATCTTTCAATCAAATACCGATATACTTACAGTCGTATTGCAAGGAAGTTGTATAAATTAGACAAAATACAATGTATCACCATGCAAATACGATTTACAAAACACGAACTCTTTGATCAAAAGTTTTTGCCCCTCAACAATTAGATCAAAACTTACTCTAATAAAGGCAAAAGCACAACAATATAAACAGCTTCGAAATCTAAGTAATGCCAAGCTCATGCAAAGCATCAGACATCACACGGCACACCCATGCGTTAGTGACAGAGCCTACCAGCACAATCTTATTGCTATCCACATAGACCACGGACTCTTTGGTCTCATCCAAGTCAGTTTCATTGTAGAAGAACTCCTCTTTGGTAAAGTACATCCAGTAGACGTACAGGTGCATGTCGGATAGGAATTCGCAGCTGAACTTGGCCGTCTGGCTGACCAGCTTGGTCAGGTTCGTGGCGCCTTGAGTGAGCACCGGTTTGGCGTAAAGGCGCTCTATAAAAATATGTGGATGTTAATAAAGGTCACGAGTGAAAAGCTTTGGAGACTTTCCCAGACCACGTATTGTGTCTTAGAAGATGATTTAGTTTTCACTCTTTGAAGATAAACATTTTACCTGCACTAGAAACATTGATGTGGTTATAATCACCAATATCTAGACTGTGAAAGCGCAGGCACAGAAGTTATAATAATTTACTTAAAGGTAAATGTTAGATAACACTACCATAAACCATCACCATAAGAATAAGGAAGAAATATCTAAACATGATGAGAACCTTAAACCAACTAAATAAGAGATAAATTATAAACCATCCTATCAAGAAACGTATTGGTTTTGTGGTTACGCTATTATAATATACAATTAAAAATAATGATTTCTAACTAAAAATATACCATAACCAAATGTCTAAGCACATACTGTTATCGACAAGATACCCTTAACCAAAGTAAAAGACTTGTTGAGACCTCTCAATCTAATCAGTTTTATTTTTTCACTCATATTGACGACTCTTTTGCGCAAAGCAGCCGCTAGTCATTGTATACTATGGATTAAGCATAGAGCTCAATGAGTGCTATGGAAGGGGGAGGTGACTTTGCAGGCTTACCATTTTTGAGTGGAACACACAACTCACTGGCAAGAAAGACCCAAAAAGGATCAAAGCTAGTGTTCTTTTTTAATAGCTGCAGGTGGGTATAGTTAGAAACATAGCAACATTAAATAGCCTCTAGCAAAATTGACTTCCCTCAACCAAAATTTCAGGGACTGTCAACATAGACCATCACCAAAATCGTAAACCACCTCGATAACATCTCCAACTGGTATCGGCATGTCACTCGGTCCGACTTCTGCGTCTTTTAGCGAGTAGTTGGATGGCCTGATCCAATAGAGATAGGGCTCAAGGTCGGACACAGGTGGACATGACAGCTGGACCGTGTCGTTGACAAGAACTGTGATGTTTCCTGGGTAGCCCTCCTTTATATATGGCTTGGAGGGGTAGCGTTCTATGGAACAAAACCCAGAGATGTTTTGTCAGATATGAAAAAATATCGTAAACAACATCTCTCATTTCATTTCTTAAATGTATCTAATCTGAATATCAAGAAGACATGTCTTTAAAATAAAATAATAATATTATTGGGCTTTTTGAGGATGTCTTACACATTGGTGAAAAATATATTTAAAAAGAAGAAAATATATAGCAACTTCTTTTTATGATAATTTGCAATGATTATTCGAACCATTTTGTTCCATCTGACCAGCACAGTATAACTTTAATCAAATTGAACAATAAACACTAACAAGGACTAAGGAATTACTAATTAATAATGGACTGTATCGTATATCTGGGAATAAATCAATTATATAATAAATAGATAGATGTATATAAACATAAGTTGATAAAAGTCAAGACTATAGAGCCGCATTATGCAACATATGTGATATTATAATAAATTATTCTCGACCTATAAAAAGTTCTTACGACATTAAAGATAATACAAATACAAAATTAATTTACAAAGAGATGTAGAATCCCTGTCTTTAGTAATAATAGTAACTGTGTTGCAGAAGGTACTAATTATCTTAAGTAATGTTACAAAGCTAATAACATTGATTATTCCAATGTCCCTTCAAAATATCTATTAGTCTTCATTTAAAGTGATATATTCGTCGACGAAGACTTTGTAAATGTCAAAAATCAAAAAGCTGTTCTGTATGGATCGTACACAGCTCTAAACTTATCATTGTCACCGAGATTTATGGGTACTACGAATGGATACTTAATTTTATTGCACGTTTGTTATCCTAAAACTTGCATCATTGTTATTGGACACAAGATATAAATATACTTATATCATAAGAATGGAATTAAAAATAAATTTTACAACATACACACGAAAATAAAGCATCCTATTTGCTTTAAGAAATCTACATCAACATTGGCAAGTTCATTGAATTAGCTATCATGCCTCGTTCCAATTGGGGTAGGCAGAGACCACATCTCTCCACCTGCAACGAACCTGGCACACATCTTTCGCTTCTCCTATATTTATGAGTATGTAACTACTTTTGATATGGCCTTTCCTAAAGACGTTTCCGACTTTGTCGACACACGTTCGCCTCTAGAAGGTTAAACCCTTACCGTCTTGCCCATTCACACACGTTGAATTAAATCAACATATTGTAAAATTATACCACTGTTCAAAACTTCTAGTACTCATGAACAAATTAATCTCCAAGTTATGGAAGTTACTAATTAACTTTTTCTAAGCTACATAAGAACCATTAATACCTTAGACCATACATATATTAAACCATTAATACTATTGATGATTTAATTTGAACGGCATCCACATAAATGGTTTTTACTTAGGAGTCACATTACTTAAAACCTAGTCATAACTAATTTAAAAGAATCAAAAGAACCTTACCTTGAACATGCAGCTCAACAGTATGTTCAATACACCCCAGTTCATTGCAAACCTCACAAGTGTAGTTTCCATTGTCAGCCTTGGTCAGTTCGTCCAAGGCCATGGACCATTTACCATAGGAAGGCTGGAAGTAACTCCTCACTATGGGGGTGACTTTATTTTTGTACCAAGTTATGTTCGGTGTCGGATTCCCTGCAAAGTTTACGAGGTAATAAATGCCGGGTATTTTTGTAGCGTGACCATAACTGAGTGGTGAAGATAGTTGGAATCTTGTGAATGTTCGAGAGATCATATTTTGTATATAACTGTGGAAGGTAATGATGTTAGTATGTGGTGCGTTGTTGATATACCTGAAGATCGAGTTTTATTTGCAGTAGATAAACTAGACAGAGAGATTTAAAACTTAATGCAAGAGGTTGTCAATGACTTTTAATCTATTGCTACTCGGCGAGCTAATATTTTTTGGAAATAGAATTAGTATCATAGTTTTATGATTTGTCGTAAAATCTATAAATGCGGACGAGGTGATTTGCTTCCACATTCGTTGTGCGAACCGCAAAGGAATGGAATTCCTTGCCTGAGTGTCTTCAAGTCGACAGTAAATAGATACCTATTACATCTACCTATCACCTATACCGTCTAGGAAAGTTTGCTCCTTCATCACCTACATCGTCGCTTGCCATCAGGTGAGATGGTCAAAAGGTTGCTTCTGCTTCTATCTTGAGTTTCTATCTTGAATTAAAAAAAATGTTTCTAACTTTATAACAGTGTACATATCTATTGAAATATTCTAAGTGACATTATAACTAACGTAGGTAATATATATTCCCTACGATAATTCGGCAAAACAACAAATTTAGAAGATATAAGTACTTGTACTCCTACCCATGAAAATAGAACAATATTGTAAGATTATTGGGAGAAGATATTTAAAAAAAACACGATAAAAGATAGCATTACTCAACATCCCACACCTATCTCCGGTCGTAAGAAACTGACTCACTTTATGACAAGATAACATTTTATACTGGAAATATCGCAAATAATAAAACACTACATTATATTGAGTGCACAGACTGCACACCCGATACATCGCCAATCTGGCAACATTACTTTACTTTGTGTTATATTTTAAGAGAGAGTCTTCTATAATTCAAATATGTATTGTATCTATATTTATTATATTAAAAAAATATTTAAAAATCGTCAAAATTGATTTAATCCTATGAGAACTGGTGATAGTTATTATTTAAAATAATAATTAATTATTAACTGGCCCTCACTAACGTTTTTTATTTTTAAAAGATAATACTTCAAGTATATGTGTTTCTTCTCTGAGAACTAACTACGTTTACAGATCGAGGATCTGATTAATAACTACACGCAAATTCTGTAGTTCAAAATTCACATTGAAAATTTAAAAACGTTTATTTACGAGGGCCCCAAAGAGGCATTCATGAAAGTTAATGACTACTGCCAGATTTACATTTTTTACATGTTATTTGGTTACATATAATCGCGGGAAAACTTGTCACCGCGTTGTAGGATTTTTGTCTCGAGGTACAGTAAGGTCAAGTAAGATGTTACTGTACCTCGAGACAAAAATCCCATACCGTTAGATGTAGTGGTGGCCATTGGAATCTTTATAAACAAGTCATTATAGTTTCGCGAAACAACGACGAGATGTCGTTGTAACAAATAACGAAGTTTAGTTTATTAGTACACAGACAATATTACACAAGTTTTATTTTATTTTATTTAAGATAGGCAAACGTTTGACCGCCATCTAACATGATGGTAAGTGACGATGCGGTAATAAAAGTAAGTGATTCCTGGTTAACATTATTATAATGATTTAATCCTTATAACAGTTGCCGCTAAGCATATCTCGTAAGGCTTTCTTACTACTTATTTTCAGGATGAAAAGTACCGATCCCATTTTAAACTCGAAGACATAGGATAGTCGAATAAGTCACCGCTACACAGTAAATCGAGTGTGCGAAATGTGACATATAACATTCATTACCTTCCGCTGCGCACCGCAGTCTAATAGAGCTGCCAGCTGGCTTCATGTCCATATTGAACATCTTGGCTCGATGCTTGAATCTCGGCTCAAATTTAGTCTTAGTATTATCCACATCGCCGTAGTTAGGGTGTTCCTTCTCAATCTTCTCTTCAGGGTCTTCGTCTTTGGTGTCGTATTCTTTAAACTTTATGTTCTTCGCGACTCGTTTTTCGGGTCCTTCTGTGGTGTTGGTTTCGAGGGGTGCAGCTTGGTGCTGCGATAGTATTTCAGCTGGCAGAAATCTGTCTACGTCATCAGCTAAATATCCTGAAATAAGGTAAAGTATAATAATAATAATTAATGATTTTGCTACGTGCACCTTTGTTTCTGGATCTAATCGACTATTTGTAAAATGTTTGATTTATGTAGACCTAAATTCCTATGATAATAAAGATCCGATTAATCCCTACACATAGGCAAATTGCCTGCCTGCCATGAACTGCCTGTTGGCTCAGTTGGGTGAGCGTTCGCTTTCTAAGCAGGAATATCAGGTTCGAATCTTTGGGGGAACACAAGTTTTCTCCCCAAGGAAAATTTGTGTTTCTGGTTCTGGTTGTGATTGTATGTGATGTCAATGTTTTCGGCACCCACGAGACTAGTCACGAACTTAGTGTGGGGCTGGGAATGTGAAAGCGTTCAATATAGGCAAATTGCTTCTTAGTCAATTTTTCATAAAAAAAAAAAAAAAAAAAAAAGAAAAAAAAAAAGTTTCCTACTCAACCTCGTATTTAGGTATATTGCTTTTATTATCATTTTGTTTTTAAGGTAACTAGAGCATAACGGGTGTAGTCCATCTCTCTACCTTCTTCATATATTTTTTTTATATATATCTTTTGTACGTGCGTATGTGATTGAATGGCTGGACGGATTTTGATGCAATTTTGTGTTCCGGTGGATTAAATAATGGTTTAGATTCACTATTCCATGTGACAAATATATTTTTTTAATTTACGCGGGCGTAGCCACGAGGAACAACTACATAGGTATTATTATATATACATAAATAAAAATCAATTGCATGAATAAACACATCCTTATGAACACTCTTCTTTCCGTCGTGGGTTAAAAACATATTTAAACTAATTATAGACGGTTTATCAACAATCAGCTTGCAGTGTAACCGAGGCATAAATATACACTTGGTTGGCAAATTGAGAAATCATTTTCAATTTGAAAAGTGATGTTGTTTTCGTACATAACTTCCGTTCTTGTTTTCGTTTGGATTTATTTCAATGTTTGTGATGCCGCTTTTTCCTGTTGGCAGCAGCTTTTTCTTCTGACTTAATTGTGAAGTGTTTTTAATAGAACATCAATAATGAAACGTATGTGAAGGCAATATTTTTTTTTTTTATTTGTGACAGGCTAGTGTTTGACCACTATCTCACCTGATGGTAAGTGACGATGTGATCGAAGCTGGTAAACACACTAGACCTGGAATACGCAGGCTCTCAAGGATAACTGCCGGAACACCGTATTTGGCTTGGCGGCAGAATTTCAACTTGATGGTGGTAAGCTACTTTAGTAACAAGCCAGGCGAGCAACTCACAAAATGCTCTACCACCTCTCAAATGTCACCTAATTAGCACCACCCGGGGATCACGTGTAGGGAGTCAGACTTAAGGGGTATCCTCCTACGGACGTGGTGACTCAGCCCTCAATTTATATTTTCATTTAGATTATACAACTATTTGTAAAATAGTACATACATGTTTCGCTGGTATTAGTTTAAATTCATTATATGCAAGAATCACACAACAATATGTCTTGGACCTACGGGGAATATATCGGTAATGATACCGAATCTTAAAAGAAAATATTTGTATAAAAAAAAAAAAATTTGATATAAACTCACGCACATTTTAAACTATTAAATTAAAATACGTATTACAACACGCTCATTCCTGTTTTAATTTTAATTTAATAGTTAAAAATATTTTTTAGAACTTTTGCCTCGAAATCTTTGGTATCACGAATCAATCATAATTACACAGCTATCTCTGTCACTCTCATAGATAGACACATCCAGATAGGAAACAAACCTACGATTACTATAGCTACAAAATCCTTGGATAGACACTATTAAAATTTGTAAGTTCGAAATTAACGCGACGCCGTTTTCTTGGTCAATCTGACTACGACACTAAATCAACATCAAATGTCACTTTGACAGCTGCCACATATGACATCATTAAATTAACAAACTTTGTTTTCCCGATATTATTTTGTTTTCCCGATATTATTTTGTTTTCCCGATGTTAATTTGTTTGCCTCGGTGTTCATTTGTTTGTCTTGATTTTCGTTGTTGATGTAGCGAGCAGAGCGAGCGAAGCGTCTCCATTTCAGCTTGGGCGAAATTGCTTTTGTATGTCCGGCGGATTTCCGGTTATTCTCTTCTACACATCCCATTTCCCAACCGATTCTTGTGAAATTTTGTGAGCAGGTGCAATAATTATACAGAATTTTTTGTCGCTTCAATTTTTGTAAATTTTTCCATATGGCGGAGATATGAGGGTAATTAGGATAAAAAACGTAAAATATATACATATTTCAGCCACTTCTAAATATACACTATAGGTATTCTATATAGATACTATATTCTTCATTTGGTAATTACCTGCGGTATCTTGATCAGGCTCCTTCTCTTTATGTTTGATGATGACGCTCACCTCCTTGGATTTATCTTCTTCGTTCTGACAGCTGTAGGTGCCGGCGTCTTTTGCTCGAAATCGCATTATTTTTATCCTGCAATATAATATTGAATTTAAAATTACAATAACTTTAATACTTGTATCATAAATAAAACAAATTTGTAAAATGAGATCGTGTAAATTTCTCTGACCTCATTGTACGAATTTGTTCAATGTGATTGTGTTACATCATCGTCGAAGTCAAAATAACGGGGAGAATAAAATAATCATTGTCACAAGTTCACAACTACACCCAAATTACACTACACACAAAGTATTTAATTTTATTACGTAATTACACCCTCTAAAAACTACTCCTCTTTGGATTATTCTACCCCACGCCACGGTTTTGGCTTCCCCTTTACAAGGACTTCGAGCCTACCTTAATACCTTTTCAGTAACTACCTTATTAAGTTTATTTATTATTTCATGTTAGATTCAGGAAAAAAGTAGGTAGGTAAGCTTCGCCTGACTTTATTTATTTATCGAGATAAAAACGATTTTCACCAGCAACATAAATTAAAAATTACAATATCAACCTTATAAATTAAATACTACAAAATGTCATTTAGCGTTCACGCTTTTTACTAATGATTATTTTTGTTATTTTTTAGCAGTTAAAAAAAATCTAAATTATCCACAATCCCATATCACCGAAACGTTGTATATTTACCGACTTCCCAAAAAAGGAGGAGGTACTCAAGTCGATTGATTTTTTTTTTTAGTTTATGTTTAAACAGTAGCTTAAATATCACATAAAAGAAATCATAGTTTATACGCTATAATTTCTATCACACCTCAAATAAACAGATCAAAACAAAACGTAACCTCAGATCACACAAATAACTTGCATTGCTACACGATATCAACAATACCAAGAATACCAAAAATAGAGAGATATGGAATGTAACCATCAATATTTGTGCAGGAGATGGTATAACTCATAATGCAATGGTGTGGGCTGAATCCAATGATGTTATAAAAAATGAAACGATACGGTATGCTCTAAGATCGAGAAAACATTTGTTGATAACAAACCAAAGTCAAATGTGTTCTCTTTTTTTATTGAACACTTTTTCTTTAAAAAGACTTTTTGTGCGATTATGCTAGCTAGTATTGAAAATTTAAACGAGACTGGTTGCTAACCAACTTTAAAAAGCATGTTACTTCTTCGGCCGCATCTTCACTTTCCATCCGGTGGGATAGTTGTCAAATGGTTGCCTATATATCATTAAAAAAAATCTTAAATGGTAAAAGAAACCCAAACAATATTTTCAAAATAAATACATTTTCTTCTATACTACACTCGTAATCGATCAAGCCAAAACCAAAAGCAGTTTTTTAAGCTTTGCTTGCGTTTTAATTATTACGTATGCTAGTCGCTAACATAGTAAAATAATTTAAGTGGTTTTTATGCAGCAAATATATATCCTTTATTTTAATTTCATTTCATTTTAAGTGTACACAGATGTATTCTAGTATCATTATAATTTTCTCGATATATTACTTCATTATGATTGCTAAGTATAATTGTAAATTATCTCAAAATAACATTGATCTTTCGGATTAACCGAACACCATCGCATAAGCCCCAAAGAATACTGATTCACAGTTATAGGTACAATTACATATTTCAGTCAAGATTATTAAGCCCTAGCTTAAGCTTATGGTAAAGTATATTTGTACTTGCTGTGCATTTTTTATAGACTTTACTGACTTGTAAGACAGGAAAAAATGTCCTATTACCAATAAAGTTTTCGTGAGAATTAAGTAATAATAGTAGGGAATAGGACATTATAATATTATTAAAATACGGCTATCACTCACGTCATTTGATCGATATTGTCGCCCTAGGTTTCGAGCATGTACGATGCTCTTCTTCGGGATGAGTTTACGCCGCGAGATCGCGACGAAGAGTCTTCAGGGGGTCTATTCCGGGCATTAAATCGACGTCGAATACGAACGATTTTATTTTGTTACGCACATCGAATCAACTGAAATTTCAACCAATTGACTGTCGTATCGACGTCGTATCAATTCGAATAATCGTATTTTGACGACCAGAATAGACCTACTGTCTTCGTCGCGATATCGAAGTAGAGCATCGTACATGCTCGAAACCTAGGTCGACAATATCGATCAAATGACGTGAGTGATACCCGTATTTTAATAATATTATAATGTCCTATTCCCTACTATTAAACAGTTGTGTATTTTATAGTACTGTATTACTTTTGAAATTCCGATCCGCAACCTTTTTGTGTGACGAAAAGTGGTGGGGGTAAACACTATTATAATTAAAATGATTCCCTGTAATACAAAAGATTCTTGTCTCTAGTGTGTCTTTACGGAGCACCCTGTTTATTTATATGTAATGTAGTTTGAGGCACAGAGCAAACTTTGAGATGATGATCATCATAATTTCGTTGATTACTTTTTTTTTTAAGTGAACAAACACTAAGTACGTGCCAATTGCCTATAAACTAAAATTATATACATCTATAGTACAGCAAAGACCCAAGTTACTTACAAGTCATCGAGTTTATAGGTTACTCAAGTGCTCAAGCCCACTACCAGTGAGTAGCGTTCCCACCATGATTACTTGACATGAAAACACACACATAGCTCCACACTAATTTCGATGTCTGTGGGTGATGGGTGCCGGAAACATTCAAATCACACACATAATCACACCCACACAAATTTCCCTTGGGGTGAAAAATTGTGTTCCCACCATGAATACAGTTCAGTGCCACCCAGAATCCTGTGCGGCAATGCTTTGCTTTCTTCACCCTGATATATTATACGTTAAATCTCCTTAAGCACTGTTTCATTGGAAATATTGCCTTTCAAACCGAAATACAAAACAAACAAACAAAACAAACGCATTCACACTCAGTTCAAAGACTTGTATCGTGGGTGCGAGAAACATTCACATCACACACACACATTACACCCAGAACCAGAAGCACAAATATCCTTAGGGGTAGGCATTTTTGCTCCTGCCGGGAATCGAACCCAGGACCCATGGCGCAGAGGGTGGAGACCTGTCCACTGCGCCAACTGGGTCGTCACACATAATCCAGTAATGATTGCACACTACTGTCGGTTTAATGACAGGCACAATAAAGCTCACCATGGCTTCCGTTTCAACAGCCCCTCCATAGGCTGCCCATCTTTGTACCAGAGCACCCTTGCCGACTGACTGCGAGGCCTAAGACTGCACACAAGCCGTAGCTTCTCATTTGTTGATGCTTCATCTATTTGCAATCTGTCATCTGCAATAAAACAAACAAAGTTTAAATTATAATCTTTCAGATGTCCCATTGCCCCCCATCTCCCGTTGTCCCTATCTGTCGGTCTATAATTAAATCTTGGAAGCTAAATTAAACCCAGTTCCCGATGTCCGATTGGACTCAAATTTACTTATCCATCTTTTTTTTATGCTTGATAGGCAACTTTGACGACTATCTCACCTAACGGAAAGTGACGATGCACTCGAAGATGGAAAATGCTAGCCTAGAAGGTACCTATTCACTCTAGACTTGAAGACACCCAGATTGTACCGTCCAGAACAAAGACGCAGGCAATGAATCTTCGGTGACAATACAATGATATGGTACCATGGAGCTGGTCTGATGATGACGGAAGATGGCCGTAGGAACTTCTGAACTAAACAATATAAACCCTTCGAGTTTGAAAGAGTTAGAGACAAGTTCTCTGGTTTAATAAAAAGGACTAAAAAGTTATACTTTTTAGTCCTTTTTTATTTCCAACTGGTAAAAGCTTGATTTAAAAGAAATAA
The DNA here is from genome assembly GCA_948107665.1 of Lomographa bimaculata. NCBI lineage: Eukaryota > Metazoa > Arthropoda > Insecta > Lepidoptera > Geometridae > Lomographa > Lomographa bimaculata. The sequence continues at coordinate 4,052,628 of OX403604.1, read as the reverse complement.
AGGTAAATTGAAAATAGCTAATTTGTACGTTGCGATTATTTTTTCGGTTGATGATTCTGGATATGAAAATAGTAATAAACATATTGAACATTTTAAAACAAACATCCCACCATCACGAATGATTATTAAATTCATCTTTCTATGAGAAACTCTTCTCTTCTCAGAACTGAATCTTAAATGATATCATGTCAGTAAAAATAAAAAGTTTTAAGTAAACATGCTATAATTGATGTGGCGCCAAAATTATTACTAGCATTAATATTTACAAGTCACGAATTTTAATGTGTTTTGTCAGTACTATAAAACTATTCATCATTTCTACTGAGTTTAGGGTTTTTTCATTAAAACAATCTTCTTTTATGAACATTACACCTTCAATTCAATAGATAACTAAACGACTTGCTATCGGCTTATATGAATTAGACGGCTTCTTTTAGTTTTGTCCAACATATTAGATTTTATAAATATATATAAGTTGGCTTCTATAAGTTTTTTAAATAGTCATTGAAAAATATTTTATCTTAAGTACTGTAAACTTATAAGAACACAGCTAACTAACAATTTCGGTAGATGGCGCCACACGTCCCCATAAGATGTTAATAATGAGGGTAAAATAATTTCGTCGCTTGAAGCAGAGCTTGAATAGCTCAGCGATTAGAGCAATAGGCCATGATACTCTTTGGCTACGTGTTCAACAATTTTTGTTATACATTTTTGTTATAAATAAATGATCGCCAATTTACCAATTTAGCTCTAATTTATTTTATTTTTTAATTTATCCATGGCTAATGCTTTAGACATCAATTCAACTTACTATTCCTTATTGATGGATACTGGCTAAATACACAAAGGTTGTGGAGCAAAACTTGTATAAATAAAAAACAAATACAAATACCAAAATATAAAATTATAACAAAAAGGCAATCAGAAACTGTAAAAAAATGACAACACTAAAACTGAAAGTAACTAAAGAAATCGTAAATCTAAAGCTATTTTTTCAAGGATCCATAAAACAATCAGGACAAAGGTCCCTCGAGCTTCGTCACTTCAGAAACCTTGATAACGTAGAACTTTGGCATAATTCAAAAAGCGATACAAACTTCGATGATCTAAAGAGTTGCTTGTAAGCTTATAGCGACAGGATGCAAACCAGCAAACTTCGTAAATTTCACCTCAAGGAGATTCTCAGATAATAAACATAACTCTGAGTGCGGCATGAATACAGATGAGATGCACTTAGTTTTTTAAGGACCACTCATCGTTGGTTAAATATATAACTTATTTATTGCAAGGCGAAGGCTGAGAAGTTTATTGCGAAGCCATTTTGCCCTTGTTAAGACAGTTTAATGATACTTGCGAAATAAGCTTTAAAAATATAATAGGGAATAAACGTAAAGTAAAATTTAGAATATACCAAAGTTAATGGAGCTTTATTGATGTATAATGAAACGTTCATTAGTTATCAAAACAATGCATACTATCAGACCAAAACCTGTTGGAAAGATTAGATACAGAAGAAACTGTTGAACATTTTCTTTAGAATACTTTGTAGGTATCTATTTATTCTGGAGTACAGAGTTTTAGTGCATAAATCAAGACAGCAAGAGGAGATCTCTACAGTGAAAGAGATATAGTCTGCTTTCTATCTTGATTAAGGCAGAAAGAAGAAGGTTTAAAGCAATCTATATTTCTTCAGTGGAAGAGCTATAGTCTGTTTTCTATCCTGATTAACGCAGAAAGAAGAAGATCGATCAGGGCAGGCTTTATTTCTCATGTGGAAGAGATATGGGCAGCTTTCTATCGTGATTAACGCAGAAAGAAGAAGATATAAAGCAATCTATATTTCTTCAGTGGAAGAGCTATTGTCTGCTTTCTATCCTGATTATTGCAGAAAGAAGAAGATCAGGGCAGGCTTTATCTCTCATGTGGAAGAGATATGGGCAGCTTTCTATCGTGATTAACGCAGAAAGAAGAAGATATAAAGCAGTCTATATTTCTTCAGTGGAAGAGCTACAGTGTGCTTTCTATCCTGATTAACGAAGAAAGAAGGTAATAGAAAGCAGCGTATACCTCTCCAGTCAAAGAAAATATATAGCATCACAGTCATATTGTTTCCAGTCGAAAAAGCATAAGCTGATTTGCATCATGGTTAACCCAGAAAAAAGATAAAAACTAACCTTCAGATGTCAAGTAGAAGGCTGGTAACAGGCTGGTTTTTATCCTGATTAACGCAGGCAAAACAGTAGATAAGGGGGAAGGTAAAGGAGGAGGCATTAAAGAATACAAGATTTCTCAATTAAAGAACGATCCACCAATTTTTACCGACTTCAAAAAAGGAGGAGGTATGTACTATGTTCGACTGTATGTATTTTTTTTTTAATGTATGTTCACCGATTTCTCCCACTTTTGTGGACCGATTCTCAAAATTCTTGTTTGGTAAATTATACTTTAGAGGTAGTCCCATATAAATTTTATCGAAATTGATCAAGCCGAAACCAAAATATAAGCGGTGGAGTCGCTTTTTTTAAGCTTTGCATTTTTATTATTGACCTATAGTTTATTAACGTTTAAATTATTGACCTATAATTTCATCATAAATGTATAGAATACCATAAGTTTGTCTCCTCTCTCGATGGCATACCACAGATTTGTCTCCTACTTAGATATATTGATACTAAATTCCAATGTTTACATTAAATAGTTTAATTTTTTTTGTAGAGGGGCGTAAAGATTTAGTTTAGACGATCTTTGCGCCCATAAGCAAAACGAAACAGATGTGTAGTGAAACCGTAGGCTACTAAAACATACACTTGATTTATGGTGCTCAGGTGTCCCGCTAGGAACTATTTTAGGAGAGACAGAAATATTTATATTTTTGCAGACTTGTTTGCGTCTGAGAAAAATATCCCTCAACGGTAGTAGAAACAGCGAATAAATACAATTTGTTTCTGTATTCTAGGTAGAACAGTAAAGAATCAAAAATCTGTAAAATCTTAGTATAGGGCTAAAAAAAAAATTTTTTTTTTTCGTACTCACACTTTCAGCCCCACTAGACTAAGACTTATATCGTTAGTGCCGGAAACATTCACATCACACACATTCACTCCCAGAACCGCCACAACGTTTATTATGCGAACTGCAAAGGAATGGAACACCCTACCTTCGTTCTTGTTTCCCGATAAGTATCGCGCCTCTTCAAGCAAGAGTGAACAGGTATCTTCTAGGCAAGCATGTCCCACCGTCGACCGCATCGCTTTCCATCGGGTGAGATTGCGGTCCAATCGCTTGCCTAATGTTGTTTAGGAATCGAACTTGATACCCGCAGATACCCGCGGCAGATGCGCATCCAATCAGGGAGCAGTTAAGTTTGCAAATAAATCCTGTAGTATCGTGAGTTTTCTCCGCTTACTTGACCGCTTTTTATGCGGCTGAATATGTTGTCTAGCCGTTAGATAGATAGATAAATTCTTTATTTGCACACAAAAAAAGAACACTTACAAAGAAATCTTAAATTTAACAAAGGATCACAACAGGCGATCTTATCGCTCAAAGCGATTTCTTCCAGACAACCAGAGGGAGATAACAAAAATATTACTAACAGGGGCGTGTTTTACGTATACATATAAATTTTTAAATCATTTGCAACTTTTTTTTTATTATCAACAGGAAATCGTTTGTCCACCATCTCTCCTGGTGGTGAATGAAAATGTGATCGCTACCCTCTGGTAGTGGACTTGAGCACTTGCGTTACCTATAAGCTCGATGTCTTGCACGTAATTTAGTTCTTTGTTGTATATAGTTTTAGTTCTGTTTTAGGAAATATAGGCAATTGGCCAATAGATATTAAAGCGAAAAAAAAAACAATTGAGTAAAGTAGATAGAAAGTATAATTAAGTTAAAGCAGATTAGTAAATCGTTAGCCTCAAACAAGTTAAGTTATAAATAAGTATATTGTGTTACATGCGAAGCAGTTAAAAGTATTTTTAATTCCCATAACCGTGCAAAAGTTATGGCGAGCACCCCTTGGAGGGTTTTAAATATCCCATTGCGAACTCATTAAAATCACGTTTAGTCTGAAAATAGCATCCCGGGACACCTGAACACCATAAATTTGTTATAATATTTTAACGCCTACTTACTGTATGTTGTATGAGACTGATCTCATACAACGCTCATACAAAGTTGCGAAATTCGAACTTCGAGCTCGTTGGCTTAGTTGGGTGCATGTTTGCCTTCTAAGCATGGAGTATCCATGGAACACAAGTTTTCTACCCAAGGAAAATTTGTGTTTCTGGTTCTGGGTGTCATTGTGTATGTGATGTGAATGTTTCCGGTACCAACAACAAAAGTCATGGAACTTAGGGTGGGGCTGTGAGTGTGAAAGCGTTTATGTTTTTAATTACTTTTTTATTCAAGTTAGGCAAACTTTTGACCACCATCTCACCTGAAGGTAAGCTACGATGTGGTCGACGATAAAGCAAGCTTGCCTAGAAGAATATTAATATAATTACGAAATATTTATCGTGTATACTTATGCTTCACTTATGAATATAACAAACAAACAAACGCGTTCACGCTCACAGCCACACTAAGACAGAACCTATTGACTTATATCGTTACTAACACTGGAAGTAAAAATACTGAAAACATTTAAATCACTCACACACAATCACACCCAGAATCAGAAGCATAAATGTCCCTTGGGAAGAAAAATTATACTTCTGCCGGGAATCGAACACAGGACCCACGGTGCAGAGCGCAGAGATCAGCCCACTACGCCAGTTAGGTCGTCTACTTCACAAAGATGTTAATAAAAGTGGGAAGATAAGGAGTCCAGCAAAATCTCGAAAATGTTTCGACCGATTTGGCTATTTTCAACCGACTTCAAAAAAGGAGGTCCCAATTTGCCTGTATGTTATTTTTTGTATGTATGTTACGCGATAATTTCTCCAATTATGAATTGATTTTGATGTTTTTTTTTCTTTGGTAGATTATATTATTATTTCATAAGTGGTTCCGTATAAGTTTATTCCCGTATAGTTTTTTTTTATGTACGTATTTGTCAGGAAATTCAGATTATTGATCAGATCAAACGAATTATTGAGGATAACTCAAAAACTACTGGTCATATTTTAATAAAATTTAAATGAGACAACTGCTATTCTGACTGCTCTGCTGACTGCTCTGCTGACAAATTTAAATGAGCAGCTAATATTAAATATGAATTGATAATATAACACTAATATGTACTAATGTAAAAATAATTAGTTAAATAATTAGTATATGACAAACAGCTTTAAAATAATTTACTTACAATAATTTTAAAAACCAATTTGTCCAGCAATACCCCGAATGCATTGTTTTTGCACCGAGACACACGGACAAAGTTACAGCGCTTTGTTTTGGAGTGGGCTGAAACTTTAATGGTCGTCGAGATTTGTGGCCTGTGAATTATTGCTTTTGTTAGGATGGATGTTTGGAGTTATCGATATCGATACAAAGTAGTAAGAAAGGAAAAATTATACATTGAGGCGGGGATTGACCCGCGGGTAGGGTAGTCCTATTGTTCTAACCCTGAGCTACTCGAGCTGGAAGCGACGAAATTATTCTTTCATTATTATTAACATCTTATTACGTGTGACGCCATCTACAGGAATAGATTGAAACTACTGCAGCCAACGAGTCTAACGTTACAGTTAGCGTTGTGTTGATAACATCCCACTCAATGCATTGATTTGTTTGTATAGTAAATTATTAGTAATTTATTTTATTAAATTAAGAAAGAAATTTACTACTTTAGTTCTGCCTACTGGTAGCATGGCAAATGCTATAAAAACAAAGTCAATGGATTTGGGTGGTGGTGGCAATATTTTATTACTAGTGACTGAGCGATCTACAGATTATCTATCCACTCTTGATCTTTTGTATACATGTAATATCTAAAAAAATATAACCGTAAAATATTCGTATTACACATGTTTAGACATCAGTAATTACTCATCTATATGCTATACCTCTTTTCAGCCTTATTGAAATCAGAAAACAGGCAGAAAAAAGGGCAACAAACAACAATTTAAATATAATAAGTAATAAATGATTTCTAATAAAATTCAAATAAGACTAGCTGTATTCTGCGTAGTATAACCAATAATTTATTTAATAATGTATAATCAATAATTGCAGCACGAACTTTAATATAAAGAAAGATATCGATACTTAATTACTTAAAAAACTTTAAGCTTTATCAAAACTCTGATATAATAAATTTTTATCCCAATCAAACTTTATTATACAGTTACTAGTCTAGTTAGTAGTCTAGTACACAATCTGCAGTATATCATATAAATATTATACAAATATTATTTAAAGCAGGTTAAGTAATCAGTAATATATTGCACTGTTTTACTCGATAAACTGCAAACTGACAAAATCATCGTGACGAATTTATCGATATAGTCCACATCACCAGCCTATCCCTATTCTTTTTGCACACTCAAATTATGGAGTTAGCGGTAACATGTGCCGAACAGATGCAGCATGCACCGTTGGACCCAAAACTGAAAAAAAAATGTCACCGTCTCAATCACGAACGTTCTGTTTTTAAAAACAATGGCAACTTGTGAGTCGTGAGAATGAGGTTGAGGTTTTAACTGCGACAAATTTGGTCACAATTTTGTTGAATTATTTTTATTGGCTCTGCTCATGTTTACATAGTTAGGTGACTTAAGTCCAGCTTTTTGTCGATAAAAATAATTGCAGTTGACGATAAATTTTGCACAGCACTTTAGAACGTAACATTTTTCGAAGATAGCTTGCGATGGTGTGTAAAAAATGTAATGGGACATACTTATCCTATCTTTAACTTTAATCTAGAACATTCTTAGCATACTTTATAGAGTCAAATAATATTTTCACGTATTGTCTTAGGTCAGAGTTTTATGTATAGAGCAATGCATTCTTACAGAGAAGGAGTGGAACTCATTGCCTGCGTCTTTGTTCCGGTACAATCTGGGTGTATTTAAATCTAGAGTGAATAGGCAAGCATGTCCCATCTTTGGCCGCATCAGCACTTTCCATCAGGTGAGATATTGGCAAAAATAATTTTGCTTAAATTTTATAAGCCTCTGACAGACATACAGACCTATGAACGGACAGACAAAGCGGAAGGCGCGCACCGCTAGGTTCCTAATGTACGTAAAAGCTGCAGTAAATTCTGTCAGATTTAATTACAAGCTAACAAACCTAATCCAAAGATGATGCCAAAACCATTTCAGCCATAAAAAAACCTCAAAGGTTGATGGAAGTCTATCAATCGGACACTCAGTAAACCTTCTTCAATCAAAAGAGATTAATTGCCCGCGTAAATCTCAATCAGTCAACAACAAAGAACATCTGAAAAATATGGCTTTCGACGTCTTTCAAACAGGCTGATTGAAGTTGCGTTGAAAGCAAATGCAGTCAAAGGTTATTTAGAACTAATTTCAGATTTTGCTGATAGTTTTTAAATTGTGTAGAGATCAGGGATCTATTATGATAAAGATTAATTCTTAATCCATATATTTTCTAGCCCATACCTGCGTTTAGGCTACCGTTCCATTTGACATCTCTCGACACTTGCATCCTCGTGTAGCTTTCCTCCACACACAAAACACATAGGAGCAGGAGGTAAGCTGCGCTGAGTACAAGCCACGCAAACATGGTACCCGTGCGGCTATGTATATACACAAAGCCGCTCGGGTACAAGCAATCCTTTTTTTTTTTGTGGGCGGAAATTGCCTAGCACTTCCCTTCCTTCCCAGAGGTGAAGGAAAGGGGTGTGTGAGGCTCGAACCCACTAAAACCCCCCCCGTGAGCAGTCCTTCGCCAATGTGGGGCAAGATAGGGTCGCGCTAGCAGTCACTATCTTGCCCCGGCGGTAGGCCCAACCGGGCCACTGTGCCCATGGAGGGGTGACCTTGCTCACCAAGGCCACACCCCAGACGTGTGGGGCCGTGCAAGCCGGTAGAGAGCCCCCTGACTCTCCACCTGTGATCCCACTACAGCAATCCTAAAACAACCTCAGCTGAGTAACTTTAGGAAGCTTGAGGATTGGCTGTGCCCGTGCGGCTATGTAAGCGCGGCTTGTACTCAGCTTGCCTTGTGCTCCTATCTGTCTTGTACTCCATGTCATCAGTCCTTCTTGTCTTATATGGTAGCTACTTACATGACCATAAAATTAATTGTTATTAACTGACACTAAATAAATCAAACGCTTGCCTGTCTAGGATAAAAATAAAATACAACCTACGTTAGTGGCAGGTATCCAACAGGTATCGTTTATTTTATACCTATCTGTTTCAACAGACACACTTATATCAATGTGACTAATGCCAATATCCTACTAAAAATCCGAAAATTTGTGTGTAAGTGTGCAAGTGTGTAAGTATGTTAGTTCCCTCTTCACACTATAACGGCTGAACAACTGAAATTTGGAATGTACATAGCTTATACCTAGGATTAACACATAGGCTACTTTTTTATTTGATAATAGCGGGCGAAGCCGCGGGGCACGGCTAGTTTCTAATAATAATGATGTACCAATTCAGGCTAATTTTAATCCCAGACCACCAGCACAGTATAAGTTTGGGTCCATTGTCTTAACTTAATACCCTCTATTATGGAAAGATTGTCGGAGACGAGATTGTCAGTAATCTGTTTCAATTTTATTGTTACAAGAAGAGCGTTGACACCTAATAATAATCCATACTAATATTATAAACGCGAATGCTTGTATGTATGGATGTATAGATGTTTGTTACTCTTTCACGCAAAAACTACAGAATGGATTTTAATTAAATTTTACAATAATATAGCTTATACATCAAAATAACACATAGGCTATCATTTTTAAAGATGTTGTGTGGATTGTCCAATATAACGATAAGTATCAAGTAAGTAGGAAAAATTTCTGCCAGCTGCTAACTATTCTGGTGTGCGCTGCAAAAATCGTTAGTTATTACACATATATAATGTTTGAAGGAAATGTTTATCTTATATAGTTCTACAAAAAATCCCGCGACCGACAGCATAAAATATATCTATCTTTTATGTGTAAGCCATTATCGACATAATAGTGAACCAGAAATACAATAAAAATTGGTAATTTATTTCTAATGCAACGGCTGAACGGATTTGGAATGTGCATTGCTTATACCTATAATATTATTGACATTCTAAGATAATGCTATTGTAAATGTTTTGATGTACACAATGTTATTGATCTTATAGAATATAATTTTATTATACTGGTCAGTTTCCTTACTCGTAAATTTCACTAAAAATTCACCAGTTTACTCGTTGGACTATTTCTGAATTCGCCAATTTCCTTATTTGCCAGTTTCACTAAGTTGTCAATTTCTCTATTAAGTTGGTTTCCTGGTTCGCAAGTTTCCATATTCGCCAGTTAGTTTAGAATGTTAGGCGACTATAAACGTAAAATAGATGTTATACACTTTTTTTTACGTGGCATTGCAACTAGTTTGTAATACGACGATAAGCGAAAGAAATGGCACACAATTCGCTAACAAAAAGCATCTAAAACAATTCCAACGAAACGCAAATCTTCGTTATGTTCTATATGGGATTTTGATAGCTTGGCAGACTTCCAAAGATGTTTTTGCGTGGGTAATTTTAAAATCGCTTCTAGTCTAGAGCTAGTATTGTTTGATAAATGTATTGAAACCCGGGTTCATTTGCTTTTAACCTTGTCTGGATTGTTACATTTACCATTTGGTTGGTTTGGCAGAGATAGTGGTGGAAAAAATTAGCTTTCTGGAACCGTGAAGCTTGTTTTCACTGAGTGCGCATTAGACAGGAATATTAATATATATCTCGTCTTGCTGCCCGAGTGGCGCTGTATATTTAACGATCGTTACTTGAATTGAATAAGCGGTCGAATCTACGAGTTTCTTATCATAGATGGATTGACGTCGCATCTACTACTAAGAACCTTCTATTGCAATCGCCTGCCTACTATTAAAATCCATTACGTTTCCTTGTAACCTTGCTACCTCATCTTACGCAAATATTACCTTGTGACCTCGCCTAAAACAAATATTATAAGTCCAGAGTAACTCTATACAAACAACGCTCACAGCCTCACACTAAGTTCAAAGGCATGTATCGTGAGTGCCAAAAGCATGTACACATCACTCGCACAATCATACCCAGAACCTAAAGCACAAATGTCCTTTGGGAAGGAAAATTGAGCTCCTGCCGGAAATCGAACCCAGGACTCACGGCGTAAAGGTCAAAGACTTGCACACCGCGGCAAATAGGCATTTCTTTACCTCTGTCTCTTTGTTACCTTCTAGACGAGATTTGTTACAGATTAATTGAAACAGTTAGTTCATGAATTCGGCCATGTTTTCAGACGGTGTTTTGGACAGCTATTTTTGAAAGCCAGTCTTCATCCTTTAGTGTATTTACTACCTCGATATTGTTCTATCACTTGCATTGATTTGATGCTTGAAGGACTGAAAGAATATATGATTAAATTAAACGCGAGCAAATATTTAAAAAACTGCTTGCACCGCTTTGTCTTCGGAACCTTTGATCAGATCTTAACAGTTTTATATGAGATCATCTTGATACCATACATTTTCAAATACATAAAATGAGAACATCGAAATTAATTAAATACGCATTATTAAGGGCAACTCAAAAACTACTGGTCAGATCTTGATAAAACTTATTATAACTTATGAGAAGCACTACACACTTAGTTTTCAAATAAAAAGAAGAGATAGAATAAAAGGAGAGTCATCAAAATTGGTTCACTTAGAAAAAAATATGAGGTAACATAGATACAATAATTAAACGCAAGCAAAGCTTAAAAAAACCGACTTCACCGCTTTATCTTCGGAACCTTGATCAGAACGTGGAAAGAAGTTATGAGGTAACACATATAAAAGAAAAATACAGTCGACTTGAGTACCTCCTCCTTTTTTGTGAAGTCGGTAAAAATACAGTTGAATTGAGAACCACCTTCATTTTTTGAAGTCATTTAAAAACGTTCAAACGTTATAATTGCATGTGTATATAAAAACCAAACAAAGCAATACCGCCCTCGGCGCTCATTAAAAATTACCAGAAAACATTAAAACAACATTTAAAAATAAAACCCGTAAAAAACAGCACGTGAAATAAGGCGTCAAGTATCAATGTCGGTTCCAAAAACGATACAGCATACCTTATAGTTGTTTTACATCTGTCAAAACTCCCGCCATTCGATTCTAAACTTTATGATCTTGTTTGTAAAATCTATGGTTTCTGTGATAGAGAAAACTTTGTTTATGATTTGTTTTGAGTGTATCGTGTGACAGACGTCATATTGCGTTTGAACGTATGACGTTTGGAAATAGCGCGGTTTCCTGTGGTGTGATTTTCTGGTATGGTAATTGTTTTGAGGTGGAATTGGACAGGGAATATTGGATGTTGATTTAAATGACAGAAATATTTGGCGAGATTTTTAAAATAATCTTAAAATTATCTTTTATATCTAAATCTACATTTACAGCCTGTCTCTCCGCATAGAAAAAGAAATGGACTTGTAAGTATATTAGTTCTTCTTTCCAATTTTATTCACAGCTGATATTAAATATCGTAGGTACTTTAATAGACCGCAAATATATAAGATAAATAAATAAATTATAAACGCTTTCACACTCACATCCCCACAATAAGTTCGATGACTTGTGTCGTGGGTGCCGGAAGCATTCACAGCACGCACACAATCACACCCAGAACCAGAAACACACATTTTCCTTGGGGAGAAAACTTGTGTTTCCACCAGGAATCGAAGCCGATACCTTAGCTTAGAATGCGAACTTTAAATCATGGTATAGAACCTACTTTTATTCTTGTTATATCATGATCATCATCATCATAAACACGGGTAAAGCCACAGCGACAGCTAGAGTTAAGAACAACTAAAAAGTATTTTACACATACAACATTAATAAAAAGTAATCACGTCATTAACAACGCAAATTATGAAATATTCCGATCATTATCAAAGATTTATTCCACATTCCACAATATTATAGTTATCATTTGACAACTGATATAAAGAAACATCAAAAGAAAAAAATTGAGAGTTAGGAAGTGATCACACATTACAAGATGAAACGAAACTTATTTATTTTTAATTCTGTCACGCTGGAATATAAAATAGAAATATTAAAAAGACAACCGGCACATCCGTTTCCTCTTCGGATTTCGAACGCGCGGTTTTTCGTAATTAAACATGGCGGGTGGAAGGCGGAAGGATCGATACTGTCAGGTAAGTACATAAATGTGGAGTTTCCGTTGGCAAATGGTTGCAAATTCAAATTCTTGGGTAAATACTGTGAATCGTGAAGACAGGTGATAGGAAGATGCTAATTATGTTCGAGAATGTCGAGTGGAGTGCAGTTTGAGATCGCATCTATGGTTCTAGAAATGCAATTCGGAGAGTTAATTTATATAATCATCAACTTGTAATAGTTACTTTGTTAGAACTGTCCGTTGGCAAAATTAAGTGAGCGTACGCCTTCTAAGCACCGGTACCGGGTTCGGTTCCCGGCGGGAACACGAGTTTTCTCCTCAAGGGAAACTTGTGTTTCCGGTTCTGGTTGTGACTGTGTCTGTGATGTGAATGTTTCCGGCATCCACTACAAAAGTCATCGAACTTAGGGTGTGGCTGTGAGTGTGAAAGCGTTTTTGTTTTGTTAATGTTATTAGATGGTAATCTGCTCCCAAAGTACTTTAATCTGTGACGGTGATATTTTATTGACCGAGCGAGCGCGAAGCTCGAGCGAAGCGTCTCCGTTGGTAAAAATTGCTTAAAAAAATCGTAAGTCCGGATTTCTGGTTGTTACTCTAAAAGTCGCATTTCTCTACCGATTCGCGTGATATTTCATAGGGGTTATTCCTATTCCGGGCGTCACATCGACGTCGAAATCGAAAGATTTTCTTTTGTTATCAACATCGAATGTACTGAAATATCAACCAATCGACTGTCGTATCGACGTCGCATCAATTCGAGCAATCGTATTTTGACGACCAGAATAGACAAGTTCGATAATTATATAGATCTTTTTTGTCGATTCAGTTTTAAATGTTTTTTTTTTCAAAATGGCGGAGATATTCTAAATGACTGAAATATAAAACATATTTCAGTCAATTAGAAAAACACGCGAGGTTGAGCAGAAGGAATATATGAACTTGATATACAAGTATTTATTTAAAAAGTGTAGAAAATAAATCGAATTGAGTTAACAAAACACATTTTGACAAGCTAGAGAAGAATTTTGACAACAAGAAAAGAAAGACACATTCAATTTAGCGAGACAGTCTACGACGCCATAACAACGAAATTCATCAAATTAAGAGAATTAACCAATTACAACACCGGACACGATGCTCAGACTGCGCGGGAGTTGAACTAACTTGACACACTGTCAGTTTTAATATGCCATAACGTTAGCAACTACGCACTATACTGTGGTGGCTTGCCACTTTAATTATAAAGGCGAAAGTTTGTGAGTCTGTTTGTATGTTTATTACTTGTTCACGTTCAAACGGATGGGCGAATTAAAAAAAATGGTATGAAGGTAATTGACACCCTAATTTTCGACTTCAAAAAAGGAGATTCTTAATTCGATTGTATGTTTTTTTCTACCGACTTCAAAAAAAGGAGGTGGTACTTAAGTTGACTGTTTTATTTTATTTATTTTTTATTTGTGTTACCTCATATCTTCGTTCCACGTGAACCGATTTTGATTTTTTTTTGTTTGGAAGATATCGCTTTCCAATCTCGATCTTGATCAAATTTAAATGGGACCACCCATTTAAATTTGATCAAGATCTGATCAGTAGTTCTTGAAATATCTTCAATAATGCGTGTTTAGTACATCTAATCTGATCAAAGTTCCGAAGATAAAGCAGTGAAGTCGGTTTTTTTAAGTTTTGCTTGTGTTTATTTATTTGTATGTATGTTACACGATAATTCCGCCAATTGTTAAACGATTTTGATGTTTTTTTTTGTTTGGTAGCTCATACTTCAGAGGTGGTCCCATATACATTTTATCGAAATTGATTGAGCACTTTTTGAGAAAATCAACTAAAACAACAATATAAGCGGTGAAGTCGACTTTTTAAACTTTGCTGGCGTTTAAATTATTATTTCGGAAATGAATAGGTATCTTCTAGGCAAGCATGTCCCATCTTTGACCGCATCATCACTTTCCATCAGGTGAGATAGTGGTCAAATGCTTGTCTATTCTGTATAAAAAAAAAAAATAATAAAAAAAATGGCTCGGGTCCGGGATTTACGCAGGCGAATCCGCGTTTCGCAGCTAGTAGATAAAAATTAAAAGTTTTTAATACTTTTGCACAAAACAACAGTACAAGGAGGACTTAATGCTAGAATAGCATTTTCTGCCAGTCATCTTGGAGGTGCAGAGAAAAGGGTGGCGGTGCAGTAAATATGTTTGAAAAATAAAAGGATAATAAATGTATAAATATAGGAATACATGTAAATAATAGGATAAATAATAGGAAAGTTCGTAGGATGGAAAACAAACAATACCTCATTGAAGGGCCCATCATTCCTTCTGTAACTGTAGAAGAAATCACACATTACTACTGCTTACTTTAATGTTCCATTGTCGACGACATCAACAGATAGAACACATGGAAGCTATCAATAGCTTCCATTTCCTACCGACCATTGGGATAGGTCCAAGCCTTTCCCAATGGTCAGTAGGGTATTGTTTAAAGAATGCCATGTCCTCTACAATCATCATCGTAAGGAAGACATTTGCTATTAAATTAAATGCCAGGAAGAACGGTTGTTTGTCGTCTTTATTACATCGAATAGTACTTATATCAAACGTGCTACCTTCTAGCTATCCTTTGAAGAACCTTTTATTCGTATAAAATCAAATAATTTTATTTTTTTCATACAATATAGAGTTTTATTTAGTGTAGAGTTTTTAAAATAGAGTTCGATATGCATGACATTTTTTTACCAACTTCCCAAAAAAGGAGGAGGTACTCAAGTCGACTGTATTTTTTTTTAATGTATGATAGGCAAGCATTTGATCACAATCTCACTTGTTGGAATTTGATGATGCGGCTGAAGATGTAGCATGCTTGCCTAGAAGGTACCTATTTACTCTTGACTTGAAGACTCCCACATTATACTGTTCGGGGAACAAAGATGAAGGCAATGAGTTCCACTCCTTCGCTATACGGATGATACACGTAGAAGCGAAACGCTTCGAGCGAGCTGGAAGTATGTCAACCAAATATGGATGACGTTTGACAGTTTGTCTTGTTGTTAAATGGTAAAACGGGCATGGGGGAATTGACTGTATGTATTTTTTTATGTATGTTCACCGATTTCTCTCCATTTGTGGACCGATTCTCAAAATTATTTTTTTGTTAAATTATATTCAGAATTTATATGGGACCAATATAAATGTTATGGAAATGTATCGAGTTGTGTTCGTCATTGTCAATACAAAGTTTGTATGAAATAAAATTACAACCGTACAAAGCCGAGGCCATCCCCTATTAAATAAAGTTTCTTTCTAATCTGATGCTTCTTTTCCTGTTAAAATTTTGATCTATGGCACCATTAATTTATGTTGTATAAGTATTATAGTATTATTCATTACATGACTTTTGTAGGTATTTAAATGAATAAGTTTGAAACAGCAAAAAAGAATTATTATTAAGAACCAAACTAATTAACCAAGTCTATTAAAACCTTTCAAGAAACCGTGGAGTTCCCTGAAATCGATTTCCCACAAATCAAGCTAATTGAAAACAAGAGATGCGCACGCGCGCTCCATAAATAGGTACATCCAAGATGGCGGCCGACCCTTCGCTTACCTCTGTACGTAAACAAAAAATGACTGAATAAAAACTACTTCTCTAACTAATTAGCAGATATACAAAAGAAATAAGGTAACCGTTAGCAGAAATGCAAGTATTTAGAAGGTTTTAAGTTAATTAGCAAAAATTTTAAACAGATGTTTTAGAAAATATATAATCGGTCTTGTTTCTCATAATGAGACATTTTTTTTTTTGTGACAGGCTAGTGTTTGACCACTAACTCACCTGATGGTAAGTGACGATGTGATCGAAGCTGGTTAACACACTAGACCTGGAATACGAATATAAGAATATATTTTCTCCATTTGCAGAGCACCGCAAACGGCGAAAATATGGAAACCTCGGCAGTGGTTACATATTTCAGCCATTTGGTGTCGAGACACGGGGCCCGTGGGGACCGGGAACTCATTATATTTTCAAAATTTTATCAGCGCTTGGTTGAAGCGAAGCGTGATCAAAATGCTGGTACTTATTTAGCTCAACGTATTAGCATTGCAATTCAGAAATTGCATTACGTGTAAATTTGGAAAAATTAAAATATTTTGTACCAAGCAAAAAGAAATGCTCTAATCGCACAGCATTTCCTCTCTGCAATACAACGTTGAGACAAAAAGTACCAGCATTTGATCACGCGTCGCGTCGCCTCAACCAGGTGCTCTGATTAAAATACGTAACATATTCAATATTTTCTAACGCCTCAGCGTGCTGTGGCAGGATAAAGTATTTAATAAACTTCAGAAAATCTTGAGCTTATTCAATCTTATATCCTGTAATTAACTGTAAATAAAACCGGCCAAGTGCGAGTCGGACTCGCACATGAAGGGTTCCGTACCATTATCTATAAAAAAAAAACAAGTTTGTTGTATGGGAGCCCCCCAATTATATATAAATATATAATAATATAATTATATTAAATATTTATTTTATTTTATTTTTAGTATTTGTTGTTATAGCGGCAATAGAAATACATCATCTGAGAAAACTGTCTAGTTATCACCGTTCTTGAGATACAGCCTGGTGACAGACGGACGGACGGACAGCGAAGTCTCAGTAATAGGGCCCCGTTTTTACCCTTTGGGTACGGAACCCCAAAATGATCTAAACCCGATACCGTCACGTTGGTGGCGTCTCAATTAAGATTTGTATCTACTCGTAGTTCGTTAGATAAATACAGCAGTTTGTATGTAAATAATTACTTATTAGATACCGTTGCCTGCCAATGTTGTTATCACGGTTGATAAGTTATAATCAATATGACAAGACCTGCGGCGGGTTTTGCTCTAGATAAGTAGAGTCTTAGCAAATGAGACGTTAAGATGAAAACTGTAGCTTGAGCGCGTCATCTAGTGAACCCGAGTGATCAGTGTGGACACAAATCTTCTTGTATTTAAAATCTATTACTAAAATAATCTTTGTCCTGATATACTGATTCACTGACTGACTGACTTAGAGACGCACAGCCTGAACCGCTTGTCATAGAGACTTGAAATTTGGAGGGTACATTTGTCTTAGTACGTAGGGGTGTACTAAGAATGGATTTTTGGGATTTCTCCTGCTAAGAAGGTTAAATTGTCCTTTCCTTTGCCTGTGATTACCTAGGTTATCACTATGATAACCTGGGTAATCATAGGCGACTCTTTAATGTCCTTTGATCCCCCGTGAATTTAATCACCTAGGTCAGGGGTCGGCAACCTGCGGCTCGCGAGCCACATGCGGCTCTTTGGATGTGAAGCTGCATCTCTTTAGTTCCAAACGCAAATATTATTTATTAAAAAAAAAACATTTAACAAGCCTGCAAAGGTAGCAAAAAAGTAAATTTATACAGTTGAAACAAGTAAATTATGCGATGTAATTTTTGACTCTTCCGAATCAAAAGGTTGCCGCGCCTGACCTAGGTGATCAATTCAAATTATCTATTCAGTGTCCTTAAATTACCAATACTTTAAAGCTTTTTTATAGATTGGTAAAATATCTATCTAATACCTTTAAACGAGCAACTCTTGTATCTTCTATATATAAAAATGAATTGCTGTTCGTTAGTCTCGCTAAAACTCGAGAATGGCTGGACCGATTTGGCTAATTTTGATCTTAAAATATTTGTGGAAGTTCAGGGAAGGTTTAAAAGGTGAGAAAATATAAAGAATTGCAATAAAATTAGTAAAAAGTAGTATTATTTTTTCGTACCTGTCAAACAGGAGATGTTTCTGAATATTTGACCACAGACAATTGGCGGTATGAAGTTCGCCGGGTCAACTAGTATATATATAATCTGAATCTCGGAAACGGGGCGATAAATCTGCGACATAGCAAGGTTTTTTTTTTTTTTTTATTCGATATAGGCAAACTTTTGACCATTATCTCACCTGATGGTAAGCGACGATGTGGAGCAAGCTTGCCTTGACTCCCATATTGTACTCATCATATTTAGAAAACGTCGTTTAAAATATATAAAACTATAATTATGTTATTTGGGGTGAAGAAGTTTGTATGAAAGTTCAGTTAAGGTAGTGCAATGGGGGATAAAAGTTCATTTTATCAGTTCATACCATCTATTTACAACTATACTACATACGGTTACAGATTAACCTGTAAGATGGAGGCAAGAAAACATTTAAACTCGTTACAAAACCTAAAATCCAATACTCCGTAACATCCGCCTAATTCGGCTGTCGTCGGTCACTATCCAAACAAAGTCACGGGAAGGCATTAGTCACGGCTCCTGTTTCCTATGTGACACGGACGTTACAAATCTTTCGGAACTATTAGTGGCACGTGGATACGGAAATATGGTAAAACTTTTGTATGCGTAGTTAGAAATTGACGGTAGGTAATTAGATATACTTACATAGAAGAGGAGAGATGATTGACCTAATGTACTTAGTAATAATTGAAACGTAAGCAAAGCTTAAATATAAACCGACTTTCTTACATATTTTGGTTTTAGATTGACTGATTTCGATAAAATTATATGGAACCACCTTTAAAGTATAATCTATGAAACAAAAAAAACAAAATCGATTTAGAATTGGCGGAATCATAGCGTAGCACACAAAAGTTAAAGTCGGTTGAAAAAACACAAGTCCATCGATCGATGTGCGAAAAGACTCTTTGGCGATGAAGCTAGTCAAGCCTAAATTGCAGTCTCGGTCTCTGTTGTAAGGTCGCAAGCCTCTTGGTATTTTATCGTTTACATTTTGGAGTGTGTGCGCTGGAGTTACAGTAGTTAATTCCCCCGTGCCCGATTAACCATCTAACAACAAGACAAACTAGACAAACTGTAAACCATCATCCATTTATGGTTAACA
Source organism: Lomographa bimaculata (assembly GCA_948107665.1). NCBI lineage: Eukaryota > Metazoa > Arthropoda > Insecta > Lepidoptera > Geometridae > Lomographa > Lomographa bimaculata. The sequence continues at coordinate 4,033,399 of OX403604.1, read as the reverse complement.
CATACACACACACACGTACATTGAAATTGTTCTTAGTGTAAATTAAAATCTAATACTACCATAATCAGCAAAAATGTAACATCAGTTTGGGGGAGCACAGGTACCTGCAGTACAGGCTTTGCCTAGTGTGGGTGTCTGAGGCTTACATAATGTTGTTGTTAAAGAATTGCATTTTCCTACAAATCTATAGTTCGTATCCACTATTATTGAACACTCCATTATTGAATCTAATTTTTGTTTTTTGGAAATAAACATATTATTATTATTAACGTACCTCCATTTCGCTCGAAGCCATTCCCTTCTACGTTTACCATCCGTACTGCGAAGGAGTGAAGCTCATTGCTCGCGTCTCTGTTCCCTTAAGGGTATAATCTAGGTGTCATTAACTCAAGAGTGAATAGGTATTTTGTAGGCATGCTACAGCTTCGGCCGCATCATCACTTTTAATCATGAAAGATAGTGGTTAATTATTGCCTATAGAGCAATAAAAAAAAACAGTTTCGCAACAGGACAGGTGTCTCAGTTTCCGGTCGCGGTCGCAAGTTCCTGGATTTTACTAGCGATCGCAACCCGCAATATAGTGTGAATTACGTCACAAATGCGCAATATTCTATAGAACAGCTGCAGAATACATAAAACACTATATCTATATATATAAAAATCAATGCCACTTTTCGTTGTAATTTTATAACTCAAGAACGGGCTCACCTATCCAAACCAAATGTTTAGGCTTTGTTCGGACTATTTAGTAGATGGTTTATGTGAAGTTTGCACAAAATCGGTCGAGCGGTTCTTCATTTATCACACCCGGGCGAAGCCGGGGCGGATCGCTAGTATATATATATATATATATATATATATATATATATATATTATTTAATACTATAAGAATCTTTGTCCTAATATCACTGACTGACTGACTGACTTAGAGACAACGCACAGCCTAAACCGCTGGTCGTAGACACTTGAAATTTGGAGGGTACATTTGTCTTGGCATCTCATTGTTTTAGCATACATTTATCAAAAATGCTTTCTCAGTACAACTCTACGTAAGAGGTGTACTGAGAAAGGATTTTTAGAAAGTCTACCCCTAAGAGGGTTACATAGGGTGAAAACGTTTGTATGAAAGTTCTTTCTTTTTGGACTTATAGCGATAGTTGTTAGTTAGTTGTTTTAGTATAAAAAAATATGTTTACATTATTTTTTGCCAGGGATACATTAGGGTGCAATGGGAGATGAAAGTACATGTCGAATGTTATTATCCTGATAGAAATTGGTATTAATCATATAATTTTTTTTTTTAAATGAACTACATTTAAAATAAAATAAAACATATGATTAGTATTTTTTAACCGACTTCAAAAAGGAGAAGTTGCTATGTTCGACTGTACGTATTTTAACCGACTTCAAAAAAGGAGGAGGTTCTATGTTCGACTGTATGTGATTTTTTATTTATTTATGTTCACCGATTTCTTACCCATATGCGGTCCGATTCTCAAATTATTTTTTTTGTTTGATAGATACTTTAGAGGTCCCATAAAATTTTTATCGAAATCGTTCAAGCCAAATCCAAAATAGGCCTTGCGAAGTCGGATTTTTTAAGCTTTGCTTAAGTTTAAATTATTTTGAAGTCGGTTAAAAAGAGCCTTACGGATAAGTAAAATTAAACAAAGTTCTGAGGAGAGTACTGTTTGTAATCCTAACGTGTATTTTCAGTTGAATAGTATGAGTCAGCGTATACGAAGTGCTGCAAAGGAAAACCAGATGGGGTTAGTTTTCATCGCATGTTTTGGTTTATTTCTGGCATTTTCCGCGTGTGCCGACACATTTACGGTTTGTATGAAACGTGGATGAATGTTGCTCATAACGGAGGAAGACAGTTTGACTTAATTTGGAACAACTTTTTTTTGTTTCTGGGGGAAAATGCCTAGTAAATAGCCATTTCCACAACCCCCCCCCCCTCCTTCCCCTTCACACATTCACATGACACCCAGAACCAGAAACACAAATTTCCCTTGGGGATAAAAATTTTGTATTCCTGACACACGCTACTTAGAACGTGCACCCAACTTATCCAACGAAGAATTCGAACACAATATTAAATGACTTCAACAACCGTAGTGGATTTCATACTGGGTGCAACACATGTTGGTTTTTTTTAACGCCAATGACTGGTTTGATTCGTTATTCTACCGACTTCACAAAAAAGGAGTAGGTACTCAAGTGGATTGTATTTTTTTGTTACCTCATAACTTCGTTCCAAGTGCGCCGATTTTGATTTTTTTTTTTGTCTGATAGATGTTGCTTTCCAATCGGTCCCATTTAAATTTGATCAAGATCGGATCAGTAGTTCTTGAAATATCTTCAATAATGCGTGTTTAGTACATCTAATCTGATCACAGTTCCAAAGATAAAGCGGTGAAGTCGGTTTTTTTAAGCTTTGCTTGCGTTTCATTATTTGTTTGAATGGATACGGAATGGAATAATAGAGCGACGGTTTTATTTGCCACTACTTAGTTTTAAATATGTTTTACTGCACCGCCACCCTTATCTATGCACCTCTATAAATGCTATGACACCTCTACCTCTACCTCTATAATGTAAGTCTGCGTTTTAAACTCTACGCGTACTAACTCTAGGTTATCTGCAAACGTAGACAATGATTTTTGAAGCAAAAGGGAGGGTTATATCCCTCATAAATTCTAAACTATCAATCATAATATGGCATATGAGGTGTAATTCGAGGTCTTATTTGTCCGAGCTATGTGACGTCACATTACATTGAATATGGCGCCCTCTAGGGGGCACGAAAACAAGGACAACAAATTTTATGCGCCCTACCCCATCATTTATGTATGTATGAATCATTGTGCAGGGATTTGAAAATGAAGGTAAGGTACATCACATTTTTGTCAAGCGTACCGTTTGCGAGATTACCGTTAAAATCATGAAAACTTTTTTTGTTTAAAAAAATTAGAGAAAGCCATTTCGGGTTATAGTTTTTAAACTTTCGTTTCTTGTTAGGTACCTATACCTAGAGCAAAATATACCACTTTTTTAAAATTATAATATACTAGCTGGAGTTATTGACGCTAAAGTGAAAAAATGGCGTTGTTGATTTTGTATAATTTTCCAAAATCTGTGATTCTTCGAGTGATGCCTAATAATGGTGGACTATTAACCGTTGATACTTAGTAAACGTGCATAAGTGTAGGCAAATCATATAAAGTAGAAAAACGTGATTTTCGCTTTCGCTCCAAAACTACAATAGAAGTTCTAGTAGTTTCTACCACTTTTCTAGGGCATGTATAGACTATGACTAGACCTTGACTCTTTTACTTGACTTTTACTGTGACTTGTGATTAGGATTTTTAATATGAAATATACTTGAAATATTAATATTACATGACACTAGCTAAATGCACAAGATTGCAAAGCCAAAATTAAAAGAAAATAAAAAAAATATACTACCTGCGCCCCGCGGTGTTACCCGCTGTGTCGGGCAAAAAGTAGCCTATGTGGTATTTCAGGTGTCAGCTACCACAATACCAAATTTCATTAAAATTGGTCTAGCCATTTGAGCGTGAAGAAATAAACATACAAAACACTCTACCAAACTTTCGTCTTTATATTATTAGTATAAAGTATCATAATCTGTAACGATTTTCAAGAAACCATTAAGCGTATAAAACTGCATTGTTGCAATACCTACATACTATTTTAATTCTGCTTGACGCACAACCCTGCGCTGGCGCACGATTCTCGCTACCGATGAGCCGATGACTGATCAACAATGTGTTTATTAAACTTCGACACTACAGAGGGAAGCAGTATCCAATGTTCAAATAATAATATTTGAACTGCCCGCTGGCGTAGGTACGCTCGTTTAGTTCCTACGCCCTGGTTACAGTTTTTCACCCTAACCCGTACGGAGGCTCGTTAAGAGCGTTCGTTTAGTGCGAGTTGAAAAGCTCTATCACTGTTTAAAAAAATATTATATAAAAAGTAGCCTTTGTGTTAATTCTAGGTATAAGCTATGTACATTTCAAATTTCATACAAATCCGTTCAGCCGTTACAGCGTGAAAAAATACAAACATATTTACACACTTATACACAAACTTTCTGATTTATAATATTACTAGCTGCGCCCGGTTTTATCCATGTAAGTCCCGGACCCGCGAGAATTTATAGATCAAAATTTGCCTATGAGATAATCCTAGGTAAAAGCTATGTACATTCTAAATTTCATACAAAACCGTTCAGTCGTTACATCGTGAAGAGAAAATAAACATACTTACACACAATCTTTCGGATTAATTTTTAGTGTGATTTTAATTGATAATAAAGGTTACCTACTGTTATATATTATATGCTTTTCAAATACACAAAAGTGCCGAGCATTTTCCGAACGTAAGCCAAATACATAAGATTGAAAGTTGAACAAATAATACAGTAGTAAATGATGTGTGATCCAAACAATTACTGTGTTCACATTTGATTCAGAAAACAACTTTAGAGTTCAAATTAGTTTACTTTTTTAACTAGGTCGCTAAATTAACAGAATTATGAACAAAAATCTCTTTGAAGATTCAAACTGTTCTAGTTACATAATTAGGTTGTTTGGAAACACGATGTAATGATAATTTAAGCGCAAGCAAAGCTTAATAGAACCAACTTGACTGCTTTTATTTTATTATTGATTTTCTCAAGTAGCGCTAAATCATTTGTATTTGTATTTGTATCAATTTTGATAAAATTTAAGTAGGACCACCACTGAAGTATGATCTACCAAACAAAAAAAGAATCATCAAATTTGATTCATAATTGGCGGAGTGATCGCGTAACATACATACATAAAAAACATACATTCGAATTGAGAACCTCCTCATTTTTTGAAGTCAGTTAAAATTGATTACAAACAAACATTATTCACAACTCCGTATTAAGGTCAAAGACGTGTGTCAAAGATTTACACTTTTTTAAATATACTTTTAAATATACTTTTTTAATTAAATTACTCAAAGAATTTCTCCGACTTCCATAAGATTCATGAGAATATAACACACATATAATTATTGTTTGAATTAGCGTAGTTTATACATATGTATCTTCCTATTTTACAATCTTTTATTTAGTTTCATCTGTCCCGTTATCTGTCGGTCTGTAATCAAATCTTATATGCTAAATTAGATCCACTTCCCGATGTCTATTGTACTCTTACTTGGTGTACTTATGTATCTTTGGTGACAATACATATGGTACCATGGAGCTGATCTGATGATGGAGATGGCAGATGGCCATGGTAACTGCTAAACTAAACAAGATAGGCCCATAGAGTTTGAGTTCAAGTGATTCGTCTTTTACAGTTCTCCCTTTATATAACTGCTTAGTCCTTTTTACAAGCTTTTACTTAACCTGCAATGTATGTATGTTTGTCCGGGTGGAATCTTTTGAAACAGATATCTTCAACCGATTGAGCTGAAATTTTTTATTCACGTTTAGTTTGGATGACAATGCATGGTTAGCTGTGTGACGTCATTCTAAATTTAACATGGCGGAGCACCCAAAATGGCGGACAAGTAATTTTCAATGCACTCCTACAATATGGGTATCAAATGAAAGTGCTTGTTGGGAATAACTCGAAAAACAAAGTGACGTCACTTTAAATTCAATAAGGCGGACTTCTAAAAGCTTGTCTTGAAAAATGAGTTTATAACAAGCAACTTATTTATTTACAACTGGTAAAAGGTCGATTTTTTTTATCTATTTAAGGTATTACTTGCTTACGATAATATTTTCGTCATAATGTCCTATTATATAGATATTTGCGACAAAAGACTTAAGTCTTTGTTTGCGATGCTATCTCATGATAGCAAGCCATTCACCTAGCAACATTACATACCACTACATACTTGTTTTTTAAACATGTTGTTGTTTTAACCACTAAAGTACTTTCTTTGCTAACTGAGATGACCATCGAGTAAAATAAATATAGTTACACATCATAGTCAAGTCCCACAAAAATGTTAAAAGCTAAGCTTCAACAATTGAACAGTACACTAGTGCCAAATAAGTAACAATTGCGTTATAACTGTAACTACTACTTATCATGCGTTGAATAACGTTGGTGCTGTATATGGGACACCCTTATACACGACTGTGATTATGACAATGATTTGATTGACACCTGCATACCTGTAGAGTTAATATGTGAGGAAAAATGTCGTTAGACATCGTCTAACACTCACAACGGGCATGTATGAAAAGACTCATGAATGTAGGAGAAGCAAGATATGTGTGTCAGGGTGGTAGCAGGTGGAGAGAAGTGGTCTCTGCCTACACCAATGGGAAAGAGGCGTGACTATATAAATTTATGTATGTATCACTCACAAGTCGATATACTAAAATAATGAAACGCAAGCAAAGCTTTAAAAATTCCAAGTATTAAGGCATGAGCGTTACGAACTGCTGCTAATGATGATGATGGGGAAAATCTCGGGAAAAAAGTGTAGGGAGGTGTGAACTTGGCTTAGGAACATCAGGCAAAGACTATAAAGGGTGCCGAAGAAATGCTCAGGCTAGAACTGGACGAAGACAAACTCAAAAGAATGACTGCCAACCTTCTTTAAAGACGAGACACTTGAAATAGAAAAAAACAAACACATTCACACTCACAGCCCCACACTAAGTTGAAAGACTTGTATCGTGGGTGCCGGAAACATTCACATCACACACACATTACACCCAGACTAGAAGCACAAATGACCCTTTGGAAGGAATTTGTGCTCCTGCCGGGAATCGAACCCAGGACCCGCAACGCAGAGGGCGGACACCTGTCCGCTGCGCCAACTGGGTTGTCAAAATTGAAAATAGAAGATATACTCGTAGGTCCAAAATTGGAGGTTAACAATTTTACCCATAATGCACTCCATAAAGTTATAGGGATAACAGTTATGCGCATAGATCGATCATAATCGTTATTAATATGCTATGTATGACATCACTACGTTTATGGAACGGCCTCCACAAATCACGTAACAGTAAAGGATTATAAGGTGATGTTTAAAACAATAATGTTATCCTTTTGGAGTGATTTCCTTGACTTAAATTTTTTAAGGCAACGGTAAATATGAAATAATAAAAAAAAATTATATAGAAACTGCATTCTTAAAAAAATACGTTTATTACAACTTCATCTACGAGACTACATAGATTATGGGTAAGTAATATGAAAATGTACCTAATAATATCTTAAACATTTTAATGAACGTTATGAATGAATATAAAGACAATAAATAAAATTTAAATGATGTTTAAAAAAACCGACTTCACCACTTTATCTGCAGAACCCTTGATCAGATTAAATTTATTAAATACGCATTCTTGATGATAACTCAAAAAGTACTGGTAAAATAAATTTAAATGGGACCTCATGGATAACACCATCTTTAAAATAAAAAAAGTATCATCGAAATCGGTTCACCTACAAAAAGTTCTTAACACACAAATACAAGTCGTCACGTAAAATACAGTCGAATTGAGAACCTCCTCCTTTTTTTAATTCGGTTCAAAAATAACGCAATACCATTCGTCAATTAATATATTATGGGCGTTGTGAGTAATATACTGAGAGATAAAAGGCCGCTAACATTCGAAAACTCAAAGAATACCAACACTGCGAAAACATCACAACTTCCGTTAACATTCTCAAACAGATAAATGCCTCCATTACCGACCGGAACGCCATAATTACTAAAAAACTTGAAGATATCGAATCCCACACGTGGCAACAGAGTGCGAAACCGCGATACGTTAATGCAAAGATTAGGTATTTCCGTTTGTTCTCTCCCGCGCATCTGGGATGCTTAGTCTATGACGCATCGAATACTTGAAATAAGTAGATGTTGCCGGTCCTATCTTAGTAAATAATTATTATGTCGTCTCAGTCAAACGTCTGTTATCCAATTCTAAATTAAGTACAACTAAAAATATTCAAAGGATTGCCCTAAAATAAGACACAACTGGTTCTGACACAAAAACGGAGCGAATTACCTGTATAATCAGGAATCAAAATAATAAAATTATTGACATCAAAAAATAGTTCTCAATTTTATTAAACATAAACGCTTTCACACTCACAGCCCCATACACTACACAGCTGTGTAATATATTGTACTGAATCTTACTTTCTTTTTAATTTTTGCGTATCCTTCCTCAGATTGCCGGCGTACGTATCTTCTTATTAGAATGTTTTTATTATGTGAGAGATGTAATGTCCTGCTGGTTTCATAAAATATCGAATTAATAGTTACTGAAATAATGATAATGACAGTAAAATTGAATTTTAGTTAAAACATATAGTCTTTAGACAGCTAGTTAAATTACAAATAAATTAAAAGTAAAGGCCCAAGAATGCAACCATGTGGAACACCTCTTCCTCAATTCTCAGTAACGCAATTAAGAAAGATAATAGTTATTGGAATGTAGAATCACTGTAACTGTGCAATTAATTACGTTATTTTAATTAATTACACACAACAAACTCGGCAAACATTTAGAAAGCCATACTGTTTTCTTAATCAAAAGCCTCACAGGAATCCAATTTTGTTTTCAATTAAGAATTACACTGCAGTAAATTAAGCATTACTTTTGATACATCGTTAAAGAGGCTATAAAGCTTTCAATCACTGCAAAGTTAAGTGCTTTAAATGTCATACGAATATAGTGTGCTTTGTGTTCTTGAGGACATCTTAGTAGCTTGCTGTGTTTATTGTAAATATTGAGAGAGAAGTAAGCTTATCATAAGTTGATATTGCATAATTTTTTTGGATCGTTTAATTAAAGTCAATAGATATCTATCTATGCACTCTTCTCAATTCTACGCTATCATAACAAATTAATTTATATTGAAATTTAATGGTCAATTATTTTGTTATGTAATAAATGCAACAATGCTAAATTATTTTTACGTAATGATAAATTTAGCACACGACGCTGGGATGGATACCGATTTCGACGAAGACTACAAAGATCCGACTGAATCTTCAGAAAGGAAAGTGAAGAAAATTTGCTTGAGAAAAGAATATGTTATGTAATTTTTCGCCAATCTAGAATGGACGTATCAACAAGAAATAAAGAACATCCATAATATGAAGCGTGGATTATTAGTAGCATACTTTTGATACAAATGTAATAAAAACAATGTAGTAGGTACAAAATATGATGAGAATATACAGTATGCTTCTTTAATGACATTCGAGGTCTATAGGAAGAAAAATGTACGATACAAATTTAAGTTTACAAGCGAAAAGCAGTAAGTACATTCAAATTTATACGTAAAGCTTGAATTATTACATGTGCTTTATAAGATTTTCCAATGTTTGCAATAAACGTGATTAAATCTACAAGTGCCAAACTTACAGTCACGAAATATTTCTCAACACTAACAAAGTACAAGAACCATTCTTATTTCATTGTATCTAATCTAATCAAGCTTAATTATTATTAAAGTTATACATATAGAAAAGCTTTTTTTTAACGTTTTCGAATCAAACATTGCTCCAAGATTAGCCTTCACACCAAAAGCAAAGTGACCAAAGCTGCCTTCTGAAAGCAATAAAAGCATTTAACGCCATCTTCGTCATATCTTTCACTGAATTTGTCATAGGTCTACCAGCAAAAGCATATAGTAAGATGAGTCACTTGACCTTGTTATACAGACGCCAACGAGACGTGGAGACCAGACGTGGAACAACAAAAACTGCGTTACTCATGTATCGTGAAGGGGGGATATCGCACTTAATAGATTTTAGAAGTTTGAAATAAATTTGACTACTGATATTAAAGGATATTCCCATGTTGCTTGTTTCATTTTTAAGTTTAGCTCCGCTAACTATTTGAAATTGGCTAGAGCCAATAATAAGTATTTCAAGTTTGTTTAGATTTCGCTTTTAGTCAAGTTCACGAAAGGTCACGAAGACAAAACGAATGTTTTCAATAACAACAAACAAACAACAAACGCATTCACACTCACAGCCCCACACTAAGTTCAAAGACTTGTATCGTGGGTGCCGGAAACATTCACATCACACACACACACATTACACCCAGAACCAGAAGCACAAATATCCCTTGGGAAGGAATTTGTGCTCCTGCCGGGAATCGAACCCAGGAACCACGGCGCAGAGGGCGGACACCTGTCCATTGCGCCAACTGGGTCGTCAATATGTGTTATTAGCGGCCCAGACAATGAATATCTATTGACTTCATTATCACTGTCATCATCTATCTTTTTTATAGCGTAACCAATCGGTTCAACAGCTACAAGTTTATGTATGTATTCTTTGAACAGTCCTTTCTTATCTATGTGATTTGGTTATACCTACTTATTTTCCTTTGATCCAAGAGATACTATACCAGTAACAAATAACCGTCAGAATAAAATGTCTAATGGAACTTCATCAATATGTGTAGCTACCGGATATTTTTAAAATGTCTGAATTCTTACATTTTGTAATAAGAAATACTTTTGTCAGTTTCTTACTGTTTTACGTAGAATCGTCGCTTGAGAAGTACTTTCCAGTCACCAACATTTCTTAGTTGCTGCTGTTTTTAAATGTAACTTATTAGTTACTTACCTGTGAACAAATAAAATGCAAATTAGTTATGCAGTACAGTACATACATACCTCCGATTCGCTCAAATCATTTCGCTTCTACGTTTATCATCCGTACTGCGAAGGAGTGGAACTCATTGCCCGCGCCTTTGTTTCCCGAGCGGTATAAACTGGGAGTCCTCAAGTCAAAAGTGAATTTTATAGGTGAGCATGCTACATCTTCGGCTGCATCGTCGCTTTCCATCAGGTGAGATTTATTTATTTATTTATTTTATTTATTTCACAAAATATAATAAGCTTACAGCGATTGCCAAGGCGCTTACTATATGAAACTATGTCTAACTAAATATAAAAACTTAAAAATATTCTTAAGTTACTAGTAATAGTACTTAAATTATCAGTAAATATGTCCACATGTTGGAACTGATGTACGAATTCATTTGTAACTGACATCGCCCGCAGCGTGGTAGCATGCCTGGCGTAGAGGGTATTCAAATCTGAACTTGCGAATAACCTATGCCGACGACGGCCCGTGCGTATATAGTGGTCCGGAACAAAGATTTTTAGACTCGCTAACACATTGGGATTATCAATTTTACCACGCAGTATGAGTACGTAGTGCACAACCAGTAGCAACTTGCGCCGTAGCTTCAATGTATCCAGTCCTATCATACCTGATACAAACAAAGATGGAAAAAGATACGGATAATAGCCATACTGATAGATAGTGGTCAAATGCGGGCCTATAGAGCATAAACTATCTTAATCGCTTATTCTGACTCTTATGTACCATAAGGTGTATGTAGTCAGGGTAGTGTGACACCGGGCAAAGCTATTATTGAGGACTATATTTATGTCTTTAATTTCACTATGCTATTATTAAGGATTATATTTAAGTCCTATTTCAAATACAGTACTAAATTTCTATGAATACTGGGTAAGGCAAAGTATTTTAAGAAGTTAACTGTTTTCCACCAGTTAAACAATTAAAAATTGCTTCTTGTGAGGGATAGAGAATAAATATATTTTATTTTATGTATTTACTATTGGCGTACGGATATTTCTTTTCCGTACTGAAGAGAAAGAGTAATATAAAAAAAAATTGATATTTAAGCAAATATATTTTATCATCTGTATATTTTTTACATATTTTATTACTAAAAAATTAAGATGGATAAAGATTTTGACTGAAGACCAGTTGAGATATACAACCAGTTTAAAACAAAGAGCAAAGTTAAATCGAAGCAGCAAAGCTCCCGCGTAAAGTGGTGTTTACGGTAGCATAATATCTACATATATATATATATATATATATATAATATATATATTATGCCACCGTATTTCTGAGTGGTCAAACATATCATAAAACTACAGGCTCTAAAGTGTAGTGTAAACATCATTAGACTCTCGTTAAGGAACACTTATAATAGGACCGTGTTTTATCAGCGGCTGATAATTTTTTATTAACCATCAAACAAAAAATAAAAATGCTTCATAACTGAAAGGGATATTATGATATACACATACACATACACGCTTTAACACTCACAGCCCCACACTAAGTTCAATGACTTGTGTCGTGGGTGCTGGAAACATTCACATCACACACACATAATCACAACCATATGTTAGACGCCTTCTGGCTAGCCGTAGTTTTACCAGATTCCATCGATTTTTTTTCTACAATTGTTTATAGAATAATTTCAACGCAAGTCGACTCGAGTTTGAAAAAACCGACTTCACCGCTTTATCTCCGGAATCGTTGTAATGGTCTTGTCAATTTTTGTATAGGACCAACTTAACATCATACCTTTTCATTAAAAAAATAACTTACCAAATCAGTCTAGTTGTCTTCGGGTAATCGCACAACAAACATACAGCTGAATTGAGAATATCCTACTTTTCTGAAGTCGGTTAAGAAGACAATATAGTAAAGTGTCGGGTTTTTTTAGCCTAACTTCAATTCTGTCGAAGAGTCTAGATCTCTACGTCCGATAAGGAACATTGTTAATTTAATATATTTATTTACACTCACGTATCTATGTTCCTGGAGAATCATTCGGATCTTCATTGCAATTGCATCTAAGCCTTATCCTCAGATTACTTAAGATTACTATAGGATTATCCTATAGGATAAGGTTACGTAAGTTGTCAGAAAAATGTCTCGTTGCTGTTACTAACATTCTAATGCTATATGTGACAACTATTATTATGTAGTAACAATCACAAGTTTTTTAATAACCACCTTATTTATTTAAAAAAACCGTAATAACTGTAATTTTAACTAGAAAATACGTTTCTGAGAACTTTAGTAGTCTAGTTGTTCCAATTTTTTTATCCGTGTATAAAACCTTGACGTTTAAAGTGCGTTAGAAGTAGTTGCCAAGTTAGCGCTCTGATAGATTTATCCACCGGTTGTAAAACAGACCTCATTCTCTACGGTTATGGCGCGAAGTGTCACCTTGCAGGGTTACGGGCTTGACTGTAAATTACATTTAATTTTATTATCTTTGCAATTGAATACCTGTTAGAAAACACTTAATTACACTGGTTTTATGATCGAAAGTTCATTGTTTATGGATATTGTTGTATAATAAGCTTGTATTTCAACCGTGATATTATATTAAGTATTTTACGCTACCCACTGGTAGTGGGCTTGAGCACTTAAGTTACCTATAAGCTCGATGTCTTGTAGGTAACTTAGTTCTTTGCTGTACATAGTTTTAGTTTAGTTTTAGGAAATATAGGCAATTGGCCTGTAGTATTTGTTATTATATTAAAATATAGGTGTAAAACAATGCTTAATTATCTATCATATCAATGCTCAATATATTTCAATCAACTGACTTCAAAAAATTAGGTTCTCAATTCGACTGTAAGTTTTTTTTTTGTTTGTAAGTTATGCGATATCTCCGCCAATTATAAATCGATTTTGATGTTTTTTTTGTTTGATAGATTATACTTCAAAGGTGGTCCCATATAAATTTTATCGAAATCGGTCGAGCCAGAACCAAAATATAAGCGGTGAAGCCGATTTTTTAAGCTTTGCTTGCGTTTAATTATCAAAAATATGTTAGAGGGCCTGGTTGAGGCGACGCGTGATCAAAATGCTGGTACTTATTTGGCTCGACGTAATTAGCATTGCAATTCAGAGAGGCAATGCCGCCAGCATGATAACGCTACCTACTGCCAGTGGGCTTGAACACTTGAGCTACCTAAGCTCGATGCTTTGTAGGTAGCTTAGGTCATTGATGTAAATATGTATATAGTTTTAGGTAATATAGGCAATTGGCCCTTAGAGGAACCTACCTAATGCATACTTACCACAGATTATTAATCTGGCAAAGTATTGCAAAGAAAAACGCGTTCAAAGAAGGGTGTTCTCAATTCGGAAGTAGTATTTATTGCATGAGTAAATTTTTTAATAATTTGTAATTAAATATAATCGATTCCCGGTGGGAACATAAGTTTTCTCCCTATGGAAATTGGAAAATTTGTGTTTCTGGTTCTGATTGTGACTATGAGTGTGATGTGGGGCTGTGAGTGTGAAAGCGTTTATGATTATGTTTCAATCAAAATTTCATCTCTATCGAAACGGTATGTCAACGAATAAAATACGCAAAAACATAGATTTTATAAATTAAGTTTTTTTTTTAATACATACACAAAATACATGATATACAGATAACGTTATGTATCTATCTACGGGCCAATTGCCTATATTTCCTAAAACTAAACTAAAACTATGTACAGCAAAGAACCAATACAATACAATACAATACAATACAAATACTCTTTATTGCACACCAAGAAAAATATTAATTAACAATAGAAAAAATATCAATATAGCAGTACAATCGGCGGCCTTATCGCTAAGCAGCGATCTCTTCCAGGCAACCTTAGGATGGAGAGGATAAAAAAGTTTAACAAAAAGTTACCTACAAGACATCGAGCCTATGGGTAACTCAAGTGCTCAAGCCCACTACCAGTGGTTAGCGTTCCCATCATGCTGGCTGCATTGCCCCTCTGAATTGCGATGCTAATACGTTGAGCCAAATAAGTGCCAGCATTTTGGTCACGCGTCGCCTCAACCAGGCGCTCTGATAGAATTTTGAAAATAGTATGAGCTCCCGGTCCCCACGGGCCCAGTGTCTCAACACCAAACGGCTCAAATATGTAACCACTGCCGAGGTTTCCATATTTTATTAAGATTGACCACAAAAAGTGTAACCTCTCAATTAAGGTACAGACATGCAAAAAATGCAGACGCGAAAAAAAGGAATAAGTGGCCGAATCTACTGCAACTACACTTTTTGCTTTGAATGTGCAGTCATTGTGACTACCGACAACGTAATTTAGTGGTACTTAATTGATTCATTTCACACATTGAAGCATTCATTATTTATTTTAATAAGTAACGCAAGCAAGGCTTAAAAAACCGACTTCACTGCTTTATTTTCGGAACCTTTGATCAGATTAAATTAATTAAATACGCATTATTAGAGGATAACTCAAAAACTACTGATCTAGATCAAATTTAAATAGGACAACATGGGAAGCATCAGCTTTCAAACAATATAATAATCATCACAATTGATTCACCCAGAAAGAAGTTATGACGCATACATACAAAAAAACGTACAATATAATTGAGAACCTTCTCCTTTTTTGAAGTCGGCTAAAATTCTCCACGCGTTTCCGAGAAAAAGAGCCTCTAAAGACAAACAGTCAGATGGATAACATAGCGATCCTATAAAGGTTCCTTTATTCCTTACTAGCCATGCCTCGCGGCTTTACCCGCGTTTATCGAGAAAGTAGCCTATGTGCAAATCCTAGGTAGAAGCTTTAGTATTTGTTGACACCCGTAGAATTGAGACGAATACAAAGAAACCTATATATACCTATAATTAATTGGTTTATTAGTTTGGACGCTGAGAGGGAACAAACGAACATGTACCTACATACATACTTACGGTGCAAAATCATCACTCTCGTTTTGCTTTACCGTAGTTGGGTTAACAGCACTAATTTCGAAGATATACGCCAATCAGAGGATCGTCTATTCTGAGCATCGATTATCCTTAAATCGACGTCGAAGCCGAATTTTCTAATAATATGAACCATCGAATCGACTGAACTTTCAACCGATCGACTATCGCGTCAATTCACATCAATTCGAACAATCGTAGTTTGAAGACCAGAATAGACCCCCTTATTAACTATCTCTGTTGCAATTGGTTTCAATTTGAAACCGATTACATTGTTAAGAATTAAAGTTCATTTTTGCTTAATTCTAATAGAAACCGTTTTCAAAAATGTTACGGAATAGTGGGTCAGATATACCTAATATCAAACACAAAAACAGTAATAATATTTTTATGACAACTTTATAACCACATCTTTCTCCAATTTTGACGCTTTGATTGATGTCGGCTAAACTCATTTCCTGTACTTTCAACTCATTGTTTTTTTTGTGGGAACTATACCATCAAATGGTCAGTTTGCGTGTGATATAATGCGAATTGTTATAAGCATATTGCATGTAATCATATAGGGATGATACCGTCCGGTGGCTTGAACACTTGAGTTGATAAGCTTAGTGGCTTGGATCCTCCTTACAACTTAGGACTTTTTCTGTATAGATGTACATAGGTATATGGCCTATAGGTTATAGAGTAAAATCTTTGTTAAGGTGTTACTTGTAGGTACCTATAACAATATTAACACTTGGCTGCAAGGCCACTTTACCGCTTTTTCTTCGCACCCTTGATCAGAATAAATGAATTAAATACGCGTTATTGAGGATAACTCAAAAACTACTGGTTAGATCTTGATTAAACTTAAATGGTACCACTTGGGAAGCACCAGCTTTTAAATAAAAAAATGATTATCAGTTCACCTAGAAAAAAAGGATATAAATAAAAAAAATACAGTCGAATTGAGAACCTCCTCCTTTTTTGGAGTCGGTTAAAAATACGACATGAAGTACTATACAGCGGCTTTATCGCTTGAAGCAATAGAGGTAACAACTACGCACAAAGATGACCAAATCCAATCCCAACCAAATATACCTATAAATCTATATAAACACATTCCCAATCGCAAGTACATTTCTCTTGAAAATTAGCATCTCTTGCTATTTCCAGTTTCCAGCTCCAGCTCCCTCTTTAACCCAAGGTTCAAGGCCACGTTTCCTAATTAGCTAGTACCTATATAAGGCAACGTCACAGTTCTTAACAACAGTTCCTAAGTGCTATAATCACCGGATTTATCGCTTTAAGCAATAGAGGCAACAACTACGCACAAAGATGACCAAATCCAATCCCAGCCAAAATGTACATATAAATCTATATACTAATACTTATCACATTCCCAATCGCAAGTACTTTTCACTTGTAAATTAGCAGCTCTTGCTATTTCCAGCTTTCAGCTCCAGCTCCTACTTTAACCCAAGGTTCAAGGCCACGTATCCTAATTAGCTAGTACCTATATAAGGCAACGTTACAGTTCCAAACATCAATACCTAAGTGCTATAATCAGCGGATTTATCGCTTTAAGCAATAGAGGCAGCAACTACGCACAAAGATGACCAAATCCAATCCTAACCAAAATGTATATATAAATCTATATACTAATACTAAACACATTCCCAATCGTAAGTACATTTCACTTGTAAATTAGCAGCTCTTGCTATTTCCAGCTTTCAGCTCCAGCTCCTACTTTAACCCAAGGTTCAAGGCCACGGCTCCTTATTAGCTAGTATCTATATAAGGCAACGTCATAGTTCCAAACAATACCTAAGTGCTATAATCAGCGGATTCATCGCTTAAAGCAATAGAGGCAACAACTAATCTAATATATTATAAAATTTTCGTGTCACAGTTTTCGTTGCTATACTCCTCCGAAACGGCTTGACCGATTTTGATGAAATTTTTTGTGCTTATCCGGTATCTATGAGAATCGGCCAACATATATTTTTCATCATCATCACTTTTCATCATTATCAACGCGGGTGAAACCGCGGGGCGCAGCTAGTATACCTATAAAGCTATATAACCACATTCCCAATCGCAAGTTTTCACTTGTAAATTAGCAGCTCTTGCTATTTCCAGCTTCCAGCCCCAGCTCCCTCTTTAACCCAAGGTTCAAGGCCACGTCTGCCAGTGATTTGTACAAATATTTACTTGTGTAGAAATAGATTGGATTCAACTTGGGAATCTGAGAATTGTTGGGGTTGGATTTATTTTGTTTTGTTTAGTCTGTGAGCTAATAGAATTCTCGTATTTTGTAATAGATATTTATTTTCTTATGCCATATACGATAATATTATAAAACTGAAAATAACATTTCATGGATAGAGACATTATATTTAATATCAGATTATTTTTTTTAAATTGCGAGCATGTTCAAGCAATTTTTTTTAGCCGCCATTTAGGCGTTCTTTCTGTGACTTGAGTACAATATCTATCGAGATAGGAAACAAACCTACGGTTTGCGTGTGAGCTTACACACATTAAAAAAGGAGGTTCTCAATTCGACTGTACGTTTTTTTGTGTTTAAATCGATATCTCCGCCAATGAATCGATTTCGATTATAATTGTTGTTTGGTAGATTATACTTCAGAGGTGGTCCCATATAAATTTTATTATATTTATGAAGTAATTTTTTAAGCTTTGCTTGCGTTTCAATTATAAATAAGTAGCTTAACTAATTGTCCCGCAAATTTATATTCTTAGCAGTAAGTTCTACAGAAGATAAATCCGAAACACATTTTTAAGCACTTAACCTAGTCATAAATCTACGGACACCAAAAAGTTACAATGTATAATACCTATTTATTTTGTAACGCGAAACGTGCAGTAGCGTTGCGTAGAGCTTGTTTGGTATAATAACAACAGAGCTAAAAGAATTTCCGTCAACGTTTCCTAATAAAATAATAGAAGAATGACGAATTGGTGCAGTGCAATGGCCAGGTTCTTAGGATCGATTTCTGACAGGAGCACAATTTTAGTTTCCAAAGGATTTGTGCTTCTGGTTGGTGTAAATGTTGCCGGAACCTACGTTACTAGTCTTTGTCCTTTGTGGGGTAGTGAGTTCGAATGCATTTGAAAATTTTTTTTAGCTACGTCATAGTTACGGTTAAGTTATACTTAGGTAGTAAAAAATATTGTTTTTGAAGAGAATTGACTTGTGTAGCGGTGCCGGAAACATTCACAGCACACGCACTATCACAAACAGAACAGAAACACAAACTTCCCTTGGGGAGAAAACTTGTGTTCCCGCCGGGAATCGAACCCGGTACTTACCCTTATGAGACATGTGTTTCGGGTTCTGGTTGTGTTTGTGTGTGTGATGTGAATGTGTCAAGCACCCACGACACAAGTCATCGAACTTAATGTGGGGCTGTGAGCGTAAAAGCATTTTTTTTAGTATGAATAAAGGTTCGTCTTATTCAGGGTCCATCGGCTGGATCAATATTGATGAAATTTTGTATGGAGGTAGCTGGTACCCTAGATTAGCACATATTATTATGCTACATCATCTAAACGCGGGCAAAGCCGTGGGGCTAGCATTAGATCAATACTTTCTCACAACATCTTATACAAAGCTTGACTTGAAACATCTTACATTGTAACACAAACTTCTTGAATAATGTAAACATAATTGAATCGAGAAGTATGTTTATCATGACATTGACTTAATTTTATGACATTTTGAGTATTTTAAACTTGATATTTTTTTATGCTAGATAGGCAAGCATTTAACCGCTATCTCACCTCATGGAATCCTACTATAATATTATAAATCCGAAAGTTTGTGTGTAAGTGTGTAAGTATGTTTGTTCCCTCTTCACGCTTTAACGGCTGAACGGATTTGCATGACATTTGGAATGTACATAGATTATACCTAGGATTAACACATAGGCTACTTTTCAACATGATAATAGCGGGCGACGCCGCGGTTCACGGCTAGTATTAATATAATATTGCAAGTAATGCTATTCGCACAAATAGCAGGACTGTAGAGTCACCTAGTGACATCTAGTTGTACCTACTGTACACGCATTTTTTTTTTAAATGTATTTTTTTTCTTTCTTTCTATCGGATCGAATTGATCAATTTTTTTTTTCAAAATCGGTTCATTCGTTAAGAAGGAGACCTACATAATATATTTGTGTCCCGTTGGTGAGTGCGCTTTCGCCTTTTAAGCAGGGGTTCGATTCCTGATTGGAACACAAGATTTCTCCCTAAGAAATATTTATATTTTTAGTTTTTTTTTTAATACTAGATAGGCAATAATTTGACCGCTATCTCACCTGATGGAAAGTGACGATGCGGCCAAAGATGGAACACGCTTGCCTAGAAGGTACCTATTCACTCTAGACTTGAAGAAACCCAGATTACACCGTTCAGGGAACAAAGACGCAGGCAATGAATTCCACTCCTTGAAAGTTCTGGTTGTGATTGTGTGTGCGAATGTTTCCGGAATTCACGACACAAATCGTCGAACTTAGTGTGCTGGGGCTGTAAGTGTTAAAGCATTTTAAATGTTAATATCATTGATTACTGTGCTGACGACCCAATTGGCGCGGTGGGCAGGTGTCTGCCTTCTGCGTCGTGCCCCCTGGGTTCAATTCCCGGCAGGAGCACACTTTTCCTTCCCAAGGGACATGTGTGCATCTGGTTCTGGGTGTGATTGTATGTGTGTGATATGTAAATGTTTCCGGTACCCACGATTCAAGTCTCTGAACTTAGTGTGGGGCTGTGAGTGTGAATGCGTTTGTTCGGTTTTTTTTTTCGGTTTCGTTCGGTATCCACTTGACTCATAAAAACTGTGCACATCTTTAACGGTTACCTAAGGTCAGGCTCGTTATGGCATTTTTTGTGCAACTTGACACGATGTCGTTTTTAAAGCAAATAAACTGAGCAAAAAATATACCAATAAATCTGCGAAGACAGAACAAGGAACGATGGAGACATATTGGTCTTTATTAAAAGGATTTATGTGCAGTTTGAAGAATTTATTTGTTAAGGATAAAACATATTACGCTATAAAGTACTTTATTCTATGTATGTTGTGCCCACCGGCTTTGTTCGCGTTAATAAGGATAAAGGAGCCTATTTCTTTAGCCTAATACCTCTATTAACTTTGATAAAAATTATTTCAACCGAATTCAAAAAAGAAGGTTCTCAATTCGACTGTATGGTTTTTTTCTTTATGAATTATGAATCGATTTTAATGATTTTTGTCATTTGGTAGATTATACTTCAAAGGTGGTCCCATATATAATTTTATCTAAATCGATCCAGCGAAAACCAAAATATAAGCGTTGAAGTCGGTTACCAAGCATACAAACCAATATTCAAAATTTCATTGCCCGTGCGCGAACTTTCAACTTAGAGAAAATGCTTTTTTTTTTCAGAATAAATGCGATCGACTATGGAGCATGTTTGCCTAGAAGATACCTGTTCACTCGTGACTTTCATATCGGGAAACACGAAAAAAGGAAGGTTTTAGTATGTCCGGCGGATGTCCGACTGTTCGAAATTTTGTAAGAAGTTTCGATAAAGAGATAAATTATTATGGTTTTTTGTCGATTAAGTATTTGAAAAATTTTCAATTTTTTATCAAATCATATTTCAACCACTTTCTAATAATATGAGAAGTTTGGAGCTCAAAGAGACACTATAGTATTCATTACTTACTTTACTTAGTAGAAAGAATAGGAAGATGCAGCTGAGACTCTGTCTAAAAACCTTTTTATTTGTTTCTAGACATTCGCGGAAGCTTTTGTGTACTGTTTACCTACATAGCAAAGGCAGTCCCTTCGCTGTAGGTAATATGTTTAAGTTTACACCAAGCACTCGAGGCCTCAGGTTACTTGCCTCATTATAATTACAAACATGTCTACCTCATCAAAGAAGTTATGTTTAACGGTCAACAAACAATAATTAGTGAAGAGAATATAAATGCAAGCAGTTTTAAAAATGATACCAGAATGTGACGTAGTATCCTTTTTATTAGCATTCGTAACAAAACCTGATGTACAAACGTATTCGTAAGAATCTGTTTAGTATGATAAAGAGCATATTATTTTTAAATTATTCATAATATTTAAAAATTTGTGACAAAATAATATCGAATCTTATCAATGAATTGGTTGTTATCTCGACCGACTGGAGCTCGACCGCGCGGTCGAGTCGCCTCTTTTAATTTTTATATTTTTTTTTGGTTGTTAACTCGACCACTGTAGGAAATTAGTACGGTCAGGTAAAAAAGTGTTTCAATTGATTGTTCTGATACTAAAATAAAGTAAAATGTATGTTTATAAGGACATCTTAATTTTTTTTTTAAGCAAATAAATATAAGGTACTACGTGTTATTTTATTTTATTTTTTTGAGGCTAATGTTAACCTAATCTATCTAATACCTTTAAACGAGCAATTCTTGTATATATCTATATATATAATCTGAAACTCATAAACAGTTCCAACGATTTTCATGAAATTTAGTATGCAGGGGGTGTGGGGGGGCTATAAATCGATCTAGCTAGGGTTAATTTTTATAAAACGGCAGAGATAGATAGATAGATAACGCTTTATTGTCACACCTTACATAAATCACTTACAAACATTTTTAAATCTTAAATTAAAGTGTACAATCGGCGGCCTTATCGCTAAAAGCGATCTCTTCCAGACAACCTTTGGATGGAGAAGATTTTAATAATTCGATGAAACGGTTTGCACAATAAATGTAGAAGCAAAAAGCTTTGTCTGCATTTGTAGAATATCTATCAAAATGTACTAGGTACAAGGTTCCTCCGAGTAAAAACAACTTTGAAGGAGATTAATACCTGAGCCGTTTAGCAGTTAATACATAGCATTTATAAAATGGATCAAATTATAAATAATTTCTAACAAACACAACATGGCAAGCAAAATATTTACAAAATCAATAAGATTGCCACTGCATATAAAGTCGGGAGAGACACCGGACAAATAGTTGCCATAACTTTACCAGGACCTCATTGGCACTGCAATACAAATCGCTAAAATAAATTAAACATAACTTTCTCTACACGAACGCGACTGCATTCACAGCAGTTCCTGCACATGTTCGTGAGAAAATTCTTGATAAACAAACGGACAAATACAGTTCTTTATGAACGCCGCCCGCTGGGTCTCGTAAAAACCACTGCAAAAACTAAAGCTCTGGAGATGATACTGATTTATTCATAGATACTCTATAACATTAGCATTTTTTTGCATTGAAAAAATGCGCTATTTACAAGATAGATAGATAGATAAACTCTTTATTGATCACCATATTTGTGATAAAACAGAATAGAAAATAATGACTTACAAAATAAGTGTAACAATAGGCGGTCTTATCGTTAAAAGCGATCTCTTCCAGACAACCTTTGGATGGAGAGATTCTACTTATTCAAATGTAAATACAGCCCGGACTGTATATGTGAGCCGGGCAAACTAGAAAATATTCATCATGTCCTGTCAGAATGACCAGTGTATGGTTTGGAGGGATACGAGACAGAACAGAAAATAGGGTGTTAAATAACTGTTAATGCATTTTGTATTTTTGTTAGCGATAACGATATTTGAGACCTATTTCTCGAATACTGTGTATTTATTGCAAATAAGGTTATTGATAAGTAATTGATGTGTATAACTATTGTATTAAAATGTAGAGACTAGATTGACCAAAGATGTACTGTATTATTTATCTTTTATTAGACTAAGTATAACATGTAAATCATAATACTACTATGATGAAAAATTTGTTTGAACCTGTTTTTTAAATCTCTAATAATGTCAGAGACGCGACATGCTGGCCGGGCCTATACGCCCGAATAAAAAAAAAGAAAAACAACAAAAAGATTCTACTTAACAAATAACAAGAAATCTCTGCATTCATAAACATAAACAAGTAGGTACATATATTTTTCTTAAACAAAGACTTGTTCAATACATTGTACCTAAATAACAATGTTCGAACACATATTTCTATGCTAATTAACTATACTATTAATACAGCGTAAGACGTCGTATCTATCAGAAAAGGCAACGTCAAGATCATCATAATCATCTGCAATTCTATAGCTCCCATAACGAGCTTAGTATGTCATACAAACACACTGACACATAGAGCGAAACACTTGATCAATTAGTCAGCAGATGTTAATAAGGACAAAGTTCTTATTTCAATAAAAATAAAACTAAGCTAATAAATCTAGAGACGCGTGCAGAGTAAAATGACAAATTGCATCGCGTACCCCTTTCTGAAATTTCACCAAAAGGAAGGCAGTTCGACATCTGTGCACCTGAAATACGCTGAGATATGGAGGAATATTATTCCTAGAATAGCATCAGACTGTAAAATGTACATGGTGTCTACATGTGCATTCAAAAACCTGCCCAACAAGATGAAGAAGAATATTCAAAAGCTGCTCAGATTTTAACGACAACTCTATTCCGTTGAGATAAAGACGAAGAAAACGATGTTGGTGAAAGATGGGCTGCAAATGTTATGAAAATATTGGTAAGTGAATAATTTGTCATTTGGCCCGGTCAGTGTTGACAAACCGTTTCGCCCTCTGCTAATGCTCTTTTGGAAGGTTGATGGTGGTTCTTTAAGAGGAAAAAGTCTTTAGATCCCTTCTGGATTCTTTGATGTGATAAATTTGGAATGCTTCCAGTTAATGCGTTTTAAAAAGATTGCAAAACGAAAGCGGAAGTCAAACACACTGAAGATGGATTGATATACGATTACCTCTAATAGATTATTGACGGAAGATAGATATAATTTTCTTTTTATGATGTCAGAGTAAACGACACATTGAATGCTGTAAAGGAAAGATGACAGTAGCCAATAAAAAATAAGTTATTGAAATATCTAAATTTTTTAACGTTAATTGAATGTCGATACGAGCAAGTCTCTCGCCTGATGGTAAACGACATGCTTAATAGCAATAAATACAAATAATAATAATAAATACACACAAAGCAATTTTTTTTTTTGTATTGTGTATTATTTTACCAAGAAAAATGTTATATCAGTAATTATTATATACTTAGCTTTACATCACACGCATAATGTTCTGTCTTGTTTGGCCCATTTTTTTTATTTCTTATCACTATTTATTTTCTTTTACGATATCATAGGCCATGTTTCATTTCATGTTTGTTTATTTTAATTATTTTTCATGTACATATTTCATCATAGTCATAATTAACTACTGAAGATTATTATTATTCTTATTCTCTTTATTTATTATTTTATCTTAAGCTAAGGTTTTTTTTCCAATATTTTTATAAAAGTAATAAACAACACAGTATTACAAAATAAAGAAAACTGTAAAAAAAAATCTAAGCCTAGTATTATTATTATTGATTATTATTATTCTTATTGTCAATCTAAACTGCTCGTTGGCTGAGTGGGATGAGCGTTCGCCTTCCAAGCACTAACTTGGCCGCGGGTTCAATCCCCGCCTCAAGCGATAATTTTTCCTTTCTAAATGTAGTATATTTCATATCGTTCTCAACCACCTCATAAAATAAAGACGTTTAACAAATTTATCCACAAATCAATGTCCACATTAATCCTTATAATTATTTCCCTAGCCACTTCCAGTATTCACATCCCAGGCTCACGTCTTGTCATTGATGTATTCACTTGCGTGTCCAGCAGCTGCTCCTAAATATTTGCAACTATACCTAACATATATATATAACATATAGGACCAGTTCATTGAGCCCGATCTATATTTGCTATGAGGGAAACTGCACCATTAACGTCTGTTGAGCTAGTCAATGAAACGAGCTACTTTGTACACAGGCTGTTTTTGGAATGTTTGCATACATCTGGACCAGAACAGATTAGAAACTTATAGAACTAAGGAGATGTCACAGATCATAGATCTATTTGACAATGAACCTGCATGGAACGAACTTAACATCAAGTGAGATAGCGGTCAAATGATGGGCTATCAAAGATGAAAAAAGAAAAGAAACATTTATGAGCAATTTAATTAAATTAACGCTTTCAAACTCACAGCCCCACACTAAGTTCGATGACTTGTGTCGTAGGTGCCGGAAATATTCACATCACATACACAATCACAATCAGAACCAGAAACACAAGTTTTCCTTGGGGAGAAAACTTGTGTTCCCACCGGGAACCGAACCTTATATCATTGCTTAGAACACGCACTCAACCAAGCCATCGGGAAGTTCAAATAAATAGTACAGACCTACACAAGTTTCCTGATGTCGTTTTCTATTAAATTATATGTCATGTCTTTACTTTACTCTCAGTCGGTCTAAAAGCGTATCCCAATAAATCTCTGACACTAGTCTCAGCCGCTCTAGTTTTGATCTATGACACTTTCTATTTCCGCGCCAATCTAGATGTCGCTAAAATTAGCGGTGGCAAATTCATATCAGTGGCTGGATTCTCATTTATCGCGTCCATTTTATTATTAACATCACCGGTTTCAGTTATTTTCAACTGGTGTGTTATGATGACATATGATTTATATGAAAACTTGGTTGATTTATTTTATTAACTAACTTCAAAAAGAAATGTCATGTTTTCCATACGATGCAATGTTATCAAGTTACATATAAGTACGTATATACATATTCTGTTTCTAGTATTATTGTACTATGTTAGATAGTGGTCATAATCATAATTCATTTATTGCATAGAATGTAGGTTGATAATACAAGCTGTTAAATTAATAATAATTCCCATACAATCTACCTTCATACATGGGTGTGCAACGTCATAACATGTTTCTTCTATTTAGTTTTTAAATATAATAAAGTTTACAATGCCATTTGAGTAAAGAAATATTATCATGTCAATTCAATTATTATAAATCACTAGCCGTGCCCCGCTATTATCAAGTTAAAAAGTAGCCTATGTGTTAATCCTAAGTATAATCTATTTACATTCCAAATTTCATCCAAATCAGTTCAGCCGTTAAAGCTTGAAGAGGGAACAAACATACTTACACACTTACACACAAACTTTCGGATTTATAATATTAGTAGGATTAATTAAAATAAAAAAGTATCAATTTTATCCAATTATTTCAATAAATATTTAAGTTATCTTTCACTTTAGGTCAAGTTATTATAATATCATATCATAGTCATTTATTTAAATTGAAAATATTCATTTAAGCTATAAAAACAATCAAACTAAGTAGCCTAAATTATGTAATTGAAAAAGACCGCTTTATCTTCGGAATCCTTGATCAGATTAAATTAATTAAACACGCATGATTGAGGATAACTCAAAAACTACGTCAAATATTGATCAAATATAAATTGGAAGCACTAGCTTTCAAGAATCTACAAAATCGGTTCACCTAGAAAGAAGTTCTAAGGACACATGAAAAGTAATTAAAAAAAGACGTGTGGCACTCGGGGAATGCCGCGGTAAAGCTATTGCATAGCATTTTTTATCAACTTATGCAATTATAATTATTTATTTATTTTATTTATGTAGTATTTTTTTTCCTGCCACCTAGAGGCGAGTTGATGAACTAAAGAGACAAGCATGATATTTCAAAAAAGTCATTAAAAATTCATCGATAGATGGCAAAACTAAAAAGTATCACCGCTGTGCCGGTCGGAGTGGGGGGTGTTAGGTTATTTTCGTTACGGAATATCTGGATTCGGTCTCCACGCTCAAGGCCCGCGATAGAAGCTATGCAATAGCTTAAAAATGCAGTCGAATTAAGAACATCCTTCTTTTTTGAAGTCGGTTAAAATTACGCTGCTATAGTTACGCCAATGTTCGATCGCTACCGGTGTGGCCAGGACATAACTTAGCCTTTAGGTTACAGATAAACACTGACAGACCGCAAAGTGGATGCGTACTATGAATTATTTATAGGAAGGCAAATATTTTAGAAGCAGCTGCTTGTTTCAATTTTCAGCTGTCAATACTTCATTAGTGCAAACATGCATTTGCAAGTAGATAGTTAATATTTGCCGTTCGTCCATTATTCATGGGATCTCATTTAAAATCGCTTTAGCTTCATAATATAAACTCTTTCACATTCACAGCCCCGCAATAAGTTAGACTTGTGTCGTGGGTGTCGGAAACATTCACATCTCAATCACAACCAGAACTAGAAACACAAATTTCCCTTAGTGAGAAAACTTGTGTTCCCGCCGGGAATCGAACCCTGTTTAGAATGCCGACGCGCACCTAACTAAGCCAACAGGCTGTTCGAAGTGACTTCTTTCAACTGACTTCAAAAAAGAAGGTTTTCAATTCAACTGTATGTTGTATTTTGTTTGTAGGTTCGTGATATCTCCGCCAATAATTATGAATCGATTTTGATGTTTTTTTTGTTTTATACTTCAGAGGTGGTCTCATATAAATTATTTTTCTTTCTTTCATATAAATTTTATCGAAATCTATCAATCCAAAACCAAAATATAAGCGGTAAAGTCGATTTTTTTAGATTTGCTTGCCTTTAATTATAAGCGGTTAGCAATATGTCCGATGATAGGCATCGTACAGCCTAAACGAGTCGAAAAATCCGACAACATAACAACCCGAAATTTTGTGGGTATATATATGAGTTAGTAAATTTGTTACTCCTTCACGCTGAAACGGTGGTCAGATGTTACATAATTGGCAATGGAGAGTTTAGTAGACAAGCATTTGACCAGTATCTCACATTATGGCTATAGATGATGCAGCCGAAGATGTCACATGCTTGCCTAGAAGATACATATTCACTCTAGATTTAAAGACACCTAGATTGTACAAAAACAAAATCGTTTATTCACATGGGCCCCATAGAGGCACTCATGAAAGTTATTGATTCTATTGCCATTACTGTAGTATCCTGAATTAACACAAACGCTATACGATTAATTCCTAAAACAATATTTATCTGCGGGTAAAACCGCGGGACGTTGTAAGTCATACTAATAATAAAAACTCTACATTCCACATTTACGTACAAAACATTCAATAAAAGTCAAAAATAGTTCTACAAAATTTTGCACAGTAAAACTAAATTCCCCGTTAAATTAAAATTATAACGTTGTAAACAATAACAGTAAATTTAAACATCAAAAGAAACGAGACTTAAAATACATATAACGAATTAATAGCATGTTATGAATTGCATTTACACGCACAAGCTCACATACTATAGGCTGGGAGCTTGTGCGTGTAAATTGTTAATAAAAAAAAGTCAAACAAAAATATGGCACTAGCTCCCAGCCTATAGTCTGGGAGCTTGTGCCATGTTTTTGTTTATGAGTATAGGTAACTAGTGGCTATATGAGATGAAGGTCTCCCGTATTTTTCAAAATGGCTGAAATGTGTAAAATTACAAAATAGTATGTTTTTTATGTTATAAGCCCCCGTATCTCCGCCATTATTAAAAAAAATCCAAAAAGTGAATCGGCTAAAAAATTCCATATAATTATCGAAACTCCTCACAAAATTTCACTAGAATCGGTTGAGAAATGCGAACTGTAGAGAAGTACACCCGGACATCCGGACATACAAAATTTTCGTCTAAGCTGAAACATAGACGCTTCGCTTGCGCTGCTCATATTGCCTATTAAGTATTAAGTATTATGTAAGCTCGCATAAATATTTTATGTAACTGACAAATTCCCCCAAGACATAAACGTACCTAGATTCTTGAGTACGACCACTTTAGGTGGTCTATGAAAATATTAGACATTAAATTTTCGCACCTATTTCATTACTATTAAAGTTCATAAAGGGACATACAGTCACAGATTATGTAGTAATATAAATACTATATATAGGCGTTATATACTATCATAACGCCTCCTTGAGTCCCAACTAATATTTGTATTTGAATTCACCTCTCATAGTTTGCTATTTCTCTAGCGGAACGTTAAAATAGACCTGCATCAAGTACTCCACGCATCATTAGGAGACAACACCATAAACCACTAAAACGCAGCACATTTGTATAATCTCGAAATAATCCGACACCGCTAATATATTCGCACGCCAAATAAGCTCTGCGACTAATTTAGTCTTACCAAGGATGTGTTAACATATTACTACATAATCTGTGACTGTATGTACCTTTATGAACTTTAATAGTGATGAAATAGGTGCGAAAATTTAATGTCTAAAATTTTCATAGACCACCTAAAGTGGTCGTACTCAAGGATCAAGGTACGTTTATCTTGGGGGAATTTGTCAGTTACATAAAATCTTTATGCGAGCGTACATAAATAACAGTTAAATGCGTTAAGCTTGTAAATATTTAAAATTACCGTTAATGTGAGATTTCAGCTTTTACATTAATTATAAACGAGTATGTATCATGTCAAATTCTGAACATAATGCTGGATTATTATTTTTTTATGCTGAATAGTCATTTGACCACTATCTCACCTGATAGAAAGTGACAATGCGGCCAAGATGGAATGCTTGCCTAGAAGGAACATATTCACTCAAGACTTGATGACACCCAGATTGTACCGTTCGGGGAACAAAGACGCAGGCAATGAGTTCCACTCCATGTTGTAGGAAGAACTCTGTTGTAGATGACAGGATGGAATTATTCCACAATAATCATATGTTGGCATTAGTCAGCCATTAATATACGTGGCTAACGAAATCCAGGTCATACGAGTAATATACTAATACATGTTTATTGTTAAAAAAATTGTTGTTACATAAATAACAGGACGCTAAGGTATTGGTTCAAGATGTTAGCAACAGTATTAATATGACCACTGAATTTCACCCTGTGAGATGCACCTTACTCAAGTGTATATCCAAACAGTCGTATAAGAACTGGGAATTAAATTTAGATAGATAGGTAGATAACACTTTACTTTACTTGTACACCACAAATAAAGGAAAATACATTAAAGACCTCTAAACTAACTTAGGCTTGTACAATGTGCGATCCAGACTTCCAGACAACCTTTGGATGGAGAGGAGATAATAGCTAAATAATGTAGGACACAGGTGTACCACTTAGTTACGCAAACTTAATAATAGCGCATTAAGATACTAAACAAAATATAATAACTATAAATATACTAAAATAAATAAGTCCATACATTATGTATTTCTAAAACATGTTAAACTAAGAATGGCTGTCTATACAGCCATTCTATAAACCATGAAAACTTAGTCATAAGCACATAAATACGAAATTTCCGGCAAATATTTTCACAAATTCGCAAATTATTGCATTGGTTTAAAATGTTTACGGAAGCTTCAAACAGAGCTAGGTATTAAAATTATATTGAACATTGTTATCGTTATAAATACTGCATTACGAAATGCTCCAGTCATCCAGTCTATTTTCCCATGTTGTAAACATTTTATTGTGCCTGTTAAATGGAACACGGTGGAAAACTATTTATTTTCATTTGAATAGTAAAATTTTTACGACATTTTAAGCATCATCGCCACTTTCGAGTTATACTTCGTGACTGTATAATATAAAGGTTTTTTTATATTGATGTTATGTTGTGTGGGCAGATTGGTATCTAGGTTTAAAACAGGGCCGTAAGGATTAGTTTTATATGCAGGAAATGGTATCAAACTAAAATTGTACTAAATTTAATATTTTTGTGTAAAAATAAAGACGCATAGTTTCCTCAAAATTGAGGTGAAATAGCATCGTGTATAAGTATTGTTTTTTAATTAATAATAGAATCATTAAAATAGTATATATTATAATTAATCTCCATAATAACGGAATAGGCATACAATTATCTGTTGTACCAAAGCTCTGACGAATTTCGAATTTACTATCTACATTTTTTAATTAACTTGTTGTCTTTATTCTAGATTGCCAACAATTTCGTTAAAAACAAAGAAAATACAAATGAGCGCTTTAACACTCACAGCCCAACCGTAAGTTTTAAGACTTGAATCGTGGGTGCCGGAAACATTCACATCACACAATCAAACTCTGATCCAGAAAAACAAGTTTCCGTTGGGAAGAAAACTTGTGTTCCCCGGGAATTTAACCTGATACCTGTTGCTTAGAATGCGGACGCGCAACCAACTGAGCCAATAGGAAGTTCAAAAATGTCGGCAATGTTTTCCCTGATTCATCATTATTTGCGAGTAAAATGAAACATACGTTTAGTATCAACAAGAAAATCAATAAATATTTTGTTATATGTATCTATTGCGGTAAGGCCCCAGGGGGTAAACCTCCAGGCCTGAGTACGGCCACCTAACAGTTTTCGAACTTTATAACATCCTTAGCTGCTCTCTGGAGACTGCGGTAGGTGGATTGGGTGCTACGACAATTCGACATTATTTTTATGTTGTCTTTTATTGGCTGAACAAGAAATTTTACTGCATTTTCATTGGCTGCGGATTGATGCGGAACATTACGTTTAAGTTAATGAAGGATTCGGATATTTTCATTAGTTTGAAATAGGCAATATTATAATCATTAGTGTCATTTAGATAAAATATAAACGTCGCACTTTTATATTTCCTATCCGTCAATTCTTTTGCTGCTTTTGCTGACTTTTCTTTTGCTAACAGTAGTCAAAATTCCATGGGGCGATGACGACTAAAAATATAATTTTAAGTTTTGTTAGGTGGAGCCCAGTGGATTCAAAGTATGGACATTCAATAGTTTGAGAACATATCATAGTATCCCTACCAGTAACTGACCATCTCGAGTTACTCGGTATGACTCTAACTTCAAAGCTCAATTTTAGTTCTTTCATCGAGTCAAAAGCCCAACTAGCTGCAAAAAAGCTGGGAATCCTTGCAAAGGTGAGACGATACTTCACACCGGGACAGTTGCTCAATTTGTATCAAGCACAAGTCCGATCATGTATGGAGTACTGTTCTCATCTTTGGGACGGTTCAGCTAAGTATCAGCTTGAGGCTCTTGACACCATTGAGCGTAGAGCCAAGAGACTTATTGATAGCAAGCATCTGACTAATTCAAAGCTTCAGAGCTTGGGTCATCGCCGTTCAAAGCTAATTCAAAGCTTCAGAGCATGGTAGCCAGTCTCTCGGTTTTTTATCGGATACATTTCGGAGAGTGTGCTAAAGAACTGCACGATCTAGTTCCCCCATCCCCGATCTATCATCGGACAAGCAGACAAACTGCTAAGCGACACTGCTATATGGTGGACATTCCACAAATGCGCAATAAGCGTTTTGCCTCCACATTCATTGTGAGAACCGCAAAGGAATGGAACTCATTACCCGAGTATGTTTCTTGATGAGTACAATATGGGAGTCTTCAAGTCACGAGTGAATAGGTATCTTCTAGGCAAGCTTGCTCCATCGTCGACCACATCGTCGCTTACCATCAGGTGAGATAGTGGTAAAAAAAAAAAGAACAATATCCGTGGAGCAGGGTAGCATAACCATCGTCGTCGACCTTCTCACACCGGAAGTTCATTCTGGGGTGGGAAAATCATTTTGAATTCAACGGCACCCAAAACGTTACAACCGGGTTATTAGTTTGTACGCTGTGACAAACGAACATACATGCATACCTACATAAATACTATGATGCTAAAATCATATCTCTCCATTTGCCATTTGCCTTGAATGAATTTAGGTAGTTAGCTAGTAATACTTGTGTTCCTATATTATTAGTAAGCTCATACCAAGCTATGCCTCGCGACTTCGCCCGAGTTTGTCGGGCGAAGCCGAGGGACTTTTAATACTTCGGACTTATAATATGAATGTGATAAGATCCAGTTTTTCAACATTTATTAGTTTAATTTTAAGTGCCTCAACATGGAAGATACTGGTTGCCCACAACACAGGGTGTTTACGCGCCCTCGCGAGTCGAGAGACGTCTTGGGCAGTAGCCCCGAGTTATGCTGGTTATGACAAATATCCTAGTGTGGGAACTAGAGAGCTTGTTAGTTCAACAGTATATATTAATGTACCTAAAGGTACTAAAAAGTCATTTTAATTAAATCGTCTACGTTATTGTAAATGACCACTTGTTATTTTGAATAAATTGAATTGAATTATACATACGGATAAAAAAACAGGGTGTGTCGTAAAGACACGCGATAAAAGTTAAGAATTTGTATTACAAGGAAACATTTTAATTATTCATCACAGTGTTTACCCCCAAAACTTTTCGTCACACAAAAAGGTTGCGAATCAGAGTTTCTAAGCAATCTGAAAAAATATGAGAAATTTCAAAGCATTTAGATTTTTCACTTATTAACTTTGACGTAATTTAGTTGCATTTGTTCGTATTGTATTTGTACTGAACCACTTGAAACAACAACAACACAGTTGAAATTTTGTAAAAATAGGCAGAAAGTAACCTAGTAGTTATACTAGGTCATGTCATCATAGAATATTTTTTATCAAAACCATCGCATGTGAAACTCTGGACCCAGCTGATATTCTATCAGTCGAAGTTATTTATTTCAACCGTCACGTCGTCGTCACAATGTCCCAAGACTCTACAGACATAATATTAAACATAAGCCAAGTTTTAGACAAATACGAATTAAATATATGTTTTAATAGAACCTCTCTTCTTGGATGTCAAAACATCAACAGTTGCATACTAACTACAAATACAGTAGAACTCGCTTAAGACCACGGAATATTATATTTATATATTTATAATACTCTACAATGCTCGAGACTGTAATAAGAAAATTTCGTCGTGAAACAAATCAATGTAAGAACTAAAAATTCAAAAAACCCGACTGCGAAAAATGTGAACCTATATTTTATGTAATTTGTTTTAAACCCCTTTTATTTTCCTTGATTATGATACCCTACTAGGGTTTGGTTTGTTTTTTTAACGTATTACTTTTCGCGTCATAAATCAAACGTTTTGTTTTTTTTTTCAAAAACCTATCTAAAGACAGTTGGGGTTTTAAGTCGAATATAACGATACCTTAACTGTTGCAGTTCACCCAGCCGTTAGGAAGATACGAGGTAATAAAGATATTTACAATTATACATATATGTATACATTTATACATACATTTTTTTTTAACTGAAAACTTCTTTAGGCTCGTTGAGCGGCTAGCGCTCAACGCGCCTAAAGAAGTTTTCAAATAAAAAAATTTTTTGAATTCTACTTGTTATTTTTTCTCAAGTTTTTTGTTAATGCTTTATAGGAAGACCATTTTATCACCTGATAGAAATTGATGATAATGAAAATGAAGCATCCAACGATGGCAATGACTTGGCACTATTTGAATGTATGAAGCGAGTCCTACTGTATTTGTGATCACGATCGGCAAGGCTGAAGTAAGACGTCACGTTTACGCACACTATGATAAAATCATGTTTAACATGGAATTAAATATTGTTTGGAATATTTTCTAGGGAGTAAAGTGATTAAAAATTCATATTATACCTCTGTTACTGTATTCCGGGAATGTGAAACGTTCTATAAATTATAAAAGGTTTATTCAGAATGATGCCCTTTGTCAATAAAATTAATATTACCGTCCTATTCAAATGTTGCCATAATCATAGGTTGATGATTGATCTTAGGTTGTTTCTTTTTTGTTTAATTATTCTGTGACTTAAAAATAAAAATAGAACACACATTACACTAATAATACAAATCCGAAAGATTGTGTGTAATTGAGGAAGTATGTATGTATTTTCTTCCTGTAAGTAACGGCTGCATGGATTTGGATGATTGTTACGTGGTTTTCTAAGTTTTAATAAAGATTAATTCCATAACCATACTTCATAGTGGGAATAAGCTACTTGTACAAAACTTTTTAAAAACTAGCTTTCAGAAGACCGCCATATTGGATTTAGAGTGACATGGCTTTATTTATCGAGTTATTCTCAGCAAGCCTTTTATTTGATACAATTATTGTAGGAGTACATTATAATACCATACAATTTTGTTCTGGAATAAATGAAATGAAATAATATATATACAAAATAACTTGTCCGCCATTTCGGGTGCTCCGCCATGTTGGAGTTCACAAGTTTTCAAAATATATAAAATCACCAACGCCATTTTCACTTTCGCGGCAAAACTCTGAAGCTAAAAATTTTTATCTGTGATTTTCCCAAAGAAATTGCAAATGCGTCAGGCGTGCAACATCGGAGGATGCGCGGAGGTTGGCAGCATTGGCGGTAAAGGAGCCGACTTCCGTCGCACGCACCTCATTGGTATTCTATGGTTACTATGATTGTTATCAGATATTGGGGTAGACTTTTTTTCTTACATTATAGAAAGTCTGTTATGAGTCTGTGAAGAAAACTGTCATAGAAATATACCTATAATATTTTTGAAATGAAAACTTCTTTAGACGCGTTGAGCACTTTTTGGGTGAACTAAAATCATGGAACTCGCGTCATCGTCACCGAACGCTTTCCGTGAGCTATACGTATACTGTGTATATTGTATATATGTGTACTTTTTGGGTGAACAAAAATCATGGAACTGGCGTCATCGTCACCGAACTATTTTCGTGAGCTATAATATGTATACTGTGTATATATATATTGTATATAGTTTTCACTTCTATCGGCAGTCCCCAAAGACTGCCCCGCATGTTTTTTTTGAAGGGAAACTTTTTATGGGAGGGCTTTGAAATTCTGATCTACAACATTTTTGTGTGACGAAAAGTGGTGAAAGTGACAGTGTCGAATAGACTATAATAGACAGCAAAAATTTATGAAGTTTCACATCTATCGTCTGTCTTTACGACACATCCTGCTTTGTTTAAACTTATTTGCTTACACACTCTCAGCTCTATACTAAGTTCGCTGACTTGTGTCGTGGATGCCGGAAACATTCATATTTTACAACACCACACATATTTGTACTGATATTAATTAGTTTGATCTCTTATTACGCCGGAACGTGATTTTTTTATTTATCAGGCCGGGGAGTGGTGATGTCTTATGTCTTCGCACAATATAAATATAAAAAATGTCTTTCGCCATGTAGCATAAGTTAAGCTACATGGTTGTGCTGTCCAAGTAAACAAAATATGTATAGATTTTACTAAATGTTTCATTTCGCGTGAAAATTATTTTTTGCAGATACTGTTTTGTAAACAAAAGTTTAAGAAACATAAGCGAGCATTTCAGTGTCTCTACCATTGATCTATAAGTACTCTAGGGTCTCTTAGGTTAAAAAAATATGGAAAGTATTTAAATTTAGAAGCACTTGTCTTTTTTCTTTTTTACTTCGCTCCGCAATCTTTGTTCATATAGCCAGTGCCACATTATAAAATATATCAAGTGTCTTATATATTTAATTAAAAGAAATCCCAGTCATAGTCAGAGTCGAATAAAAAGCTAAGGTCCACTTATAGCCAAACATTGATAGTAAAGTAAAGTTTTCATTCTTTGGTACAACCTATATAGGTATACAGTTTCTACTCAAAGCTGAAAAAAGTGGTTTTCTCTTTCGCTACTTTGTATCATTTGCCTACACTTATGCATGTTCACTTAGTATTAAATATCGAAGAATCGCAAGTTTTGGAATAAAATACAAAATCCGAAATCATTCACAACAATACCATTTTTCCACTTTCACGTTAAAACGCCTTCTTTTACTTTCCTTACACAAAGTATTTGTAACGGACCCAATAACACATTTTTATCAAAAAAATATTTATCACAACAACACTATCATATGTAGAGCCTATAACAAACAAAATATAAATCTATCAATGACCATAGACATCATGTGTTTATTTAGGACTGTCAATAGATGGACATTCCAAGAATGGAATTTTGTTTGCTTTGCTGTAAAAAAAAAGAAATGTGACAGAAAGTGGCGCCAAAACTCGTGTCAAATAAGGCGGAAGATAATGACGTGCTAAAAGCTTTGTAATGTATAAAAGTGGGATGATGATACTTATCTGTGTCATTATTTTGAGTTGTTTCTAAAACAACATGTATAATAGGGAATATGCATGTATAAATTTTATGTTTTTATTCGATTGTTTGCGTAAAAATTTCTATTCTGAGCATCAATTATCTTTACATCGACGTCGAAATCGATCTATTTCCTTTTCTGAACCATCGAATCAACTGAACTTTCGGCCGATCGACTGTCGTATCGACGTCGAATCAATTCGAAAAATCGTAAATTGCCGAACAGAATAGACTTACCAATACTTACCATGCCTTCGCTTTACATCTTTGAAAATATTATGCATGTTCGAAAAATATTAATGACAAAGATGCATGGAGGCAAACTGCATAAGCGCTTTCTAGACTACATAATAAAGATACACCTAGGTTAATATAATTATGTATTAGTGTATAAGAAAGTTTAAAAAAAAAAAAAAAGATGCGCCGAGTTTCTCTCCAGGTTCTTCTCTAGATGTCTGTAATTTTGCGAATCTGGTAGTATAGTCATTAACTTCCATGAGTGCCTCTTTGGAGTCCATGTGAATAAATGACTTTGAATTGTGACTAGGACTTTTAATATGAAATTAACTTGAAATATATTATTACTTGACACTGGCTAAATGCACAAGATTGGGAAGCCAAAATTAAAAGAATTAAAAACTTTTTTGTCTGTTATACACACACTAACCAAAATTGAAAATCATTTGAAATAATTATGTTTTAGTAGTTACGAAATAATTTGACTTAAGTTCAAGCATTGTCATCCATTTTGTCTATGGTCCAATTTAAATTTAATGATGTAGGTAACAATTTTTTATTGAGTTTTACAATCGTGTCGGGACAAATTAATTTTAACGAATACAATTTTCAAAATTAGAATCACAGCGGAAAGCATTACCGCTTCACGGGCACAAATCGATTGTCCCAACCCGCTCATTTGGTACTCATTAGATGCACCGGATGCTTCACTTTAATGACCAGCCAATTGTGAGCCCTTTGTTTCCTTTTTCAAACGCCAACATCGCTGTACTTTCAAATAGGGAAAGCGAAAGAGGGACCTTAGTTTACTGGTCGTTATGAATTATTAAATGCGACATCCTTGTTGTTTCTGCTGCCCTGGTACTTTAATTTGATAAGGGGTATGTTAATTTGGGTAAATTAAATATTGAAGGGATGTGATGGGTTTGACTAATGATTGTGTTAAATTGAAGAAAGTAAGGGGCGTTCGTAAGGGAGCAGTTCGTCAATATCTTAAATAAAAATCCTTCATACGAAATGTATGGTTTTATTCTCATCCTGAGGAAGTGTATCGTGAGATCGTAAGTACATGCTCGCAATTCAGTTATAAATAACTTATTCGTTAAACGACGTGAGTTAAATCAGTTTTATTCTTAACATACTTCAAAAAAGGGGAAGTTCACAATTTAACAGTATTTTTTTTATGTATGCTATCTCAGAATTTAATAGGTAATACGATTTTGATTATTATTTTGTTATTTGGAAGCTGGTGCTTTGCATGTTCCATTTAAATTTGATCAAGATCTGACCAGTAGTTTTTGAGTTATCCTCAAAAAAGCGTATTTATTAATGCATTTAATCTGATCGAGGGTACTGAAGCGATGAAGACGGTTTTTTTTAAGCTAAGCTTGCGTTTACATTATGTTTCATGATTTGATTTGTCATTTGATATCGGTATACTTAATTCTATATAAAACTTATATTATGTATCCGAAACTATGTGTAAGTATTTTTATTGTCTCTTCACGCTGTACCGGCAGAACGGATTTGGATGAAATTTGGAATGTAAATAGGATATACCTAGGATTAACACAAAGGCTAGTTTTTAACTAGATAAACGCGAGCAAAGCCTAGTTTTAGTATCATATAAATTTCCTTACGTTTTACTTAATATAGTTCTATTATACAATGACCACTTGCTGTATGTATGCCTATTAACTGAAACTGTTATACATTATGCCGCCTATCTAGAAACAACATGTCAAGAACACAAATCACCAAATCTACATAACGCCACCTATTTTGGGTGGTCCAAATTTAAGTACACAACTGTAAACTAGTACCTAACATTCATAATGGTACTTCTACACGTAAAGTTTGACAACGGAATATTTTAAACATGGCGCCTTGCACTCCTTTCGAATAACAAACAATCGGTTCCGATTGCCAAAATGAAGATATACGCTGCGTTGTTTTCAAATCGATTTGTCAAACGATTTCATTTACATGCAAAGGGCTAACTCGATTAAAATTTTAAATTTCGAACATTTTGGCTAATACGAATGTTCCGAATACGAATTTTGGCTTAGAGACTATATAAATTCAAAATGCGTCTTTTTAAGCCTATTGTCTTGTTTTGATCTTTAGTAATATATTGCTTTGATGATCTAAGCTTTTTTTTAATTATTTCGCCTCAAAGGCAGGATATTGGGCTCACTTCCTTGGATTCTAAAGAGAGATTTACCAAAAATATTACTGAGTCATCGCTTTAAATTGGTTAGTAAAAAAAATTCGAGTTGCTTCCTAAA
Source organism: Lomographa bimaculata (assembly GCA_948107665.1). Taxonomy (NCBI): domain Eukaryota; kingdom Metazoa; phylum Arthropoda; class Insecta; order Lepidoptera; family Geometridae; genus Lomographa; species Lomographa bimaculata. The sequence goes on along the minus strand of OX403604.1, from coordinate 3,993,366 downwards.
GTCTGTACCAAATCCTGATGGCAGTAAAGATAAAAAAAACTATCAAAAAATAATGACATTCTTTACGTGATTTTTCAATTTAATGAAAAATGTTTACGTTGGCAATGATGCTGTCAAATAAGAATTAAACATATTCGTAGTTGTCTTTATTTTATGTTCACATTTTCAGTGTAAACTTGTTTAAAATTAATTTATCTTATTTAAATGTCTAGACTTACCCAGAACAATGTCCCTGGCTGAAACGAAGCATGCCGTTGCCAACAGCGCAAGAGTGACAGTGACAGTATTCGGCATTTCGCGCCAAAACGCAATGGCGGCGAGGTTCATGTTTCACCGGGAATCTCAACTCCTCTTATTGGGATCCATTAGTATCTGGAACAATGGAACAAATTAACGTTTATTTAAATAGCTATTGGAATAAGCTTTTAAGTTGAAATGTAGAATCGGGTGGCGCTATTTAGAGTTGTACTTAGTGAGTACAGATAAAAAATCCATCATTGATTTTTCATTTGAAAGATTTCTGTCAGCACGTATATATAAGTATATGTATAGACATAATAAATATAGTAGATAAAACTTTAGTACGACATATAAAGTCTTCTTAAAATTTACATAGATATCTACCATTATTATAGCGGCTATAAAAGTCAATACAAAAGTTACATCTTGATTTAGTAACCAAGATATACTGCAATTTATAGAGTACGTGGAAACTAATAAATGTCAAAGAGCATTCCAGTCACTACTTTCCACCACATAAGACATACATATCATTAAAATAATACAACCCTTATTGTAAAAAGCGTAAGGTTTATTTTTAAACGTGTGAAAATCAGCAAACGAAAAAGTAATTTTGTCTATGCCCCGCTGACCAATACACCTTCAGTTTTCAGTGTCATTGACATGAACTTTGTTTGTAATATTTTACTCGGCTGTCAATTAGTTTTATTAATTTATAAATGAGTTTATGTTAATTGTATATGAAAAAAACCAAATATATAATATATATTATTTTTGCAACTTCGGCAGAGCAGCGCAAACGGCGAAAATATGGAAACCTCGGCAATGGTTACTTTGAGCTGTTTGGTGTTGAGACACTGGGTCCGTGGGGACCGGGAGCTCATTCTATTTTCAAAATTCTATCAGAGCGCCTGGTTGAAGCGACGCGTGATCAAAATGCTGGCACTTATTTGGCTCAAAGTATTAGCATTGCAATTCAGAGAGGCAATGCAGCCACCATGATGGAAACGCTACCAACTGGTAGTGGGCTTGAGCACTTGAGTTACCTATAGGCTCGATGTCTTGTAGGTAACTTGGTTCTTTGTTGTATATAGTTTTAGTTTAGTTTTAGGAAATATAGGCAATTGGCACGTAGATAGATATCTAAAAAAAAAAAACATTGTATATCGTAACAAATTACTGTGAGTCAATAAAAGCACGTGAGAAATGCATGTGCCCCTTCGTGATGTCGTATGACTTTTTAAAAATAATTTCTCCGGCAATGTAAGCTCAGGTCGTTGCCTTGGTATAAAATTAAACATTGAAATAAACAAGCATTATAAAATAACTCCGTTTTGATTCACTGCTTTCTGGGTAGTGTTAGTGTGTATGTCTAAATAAATTGAAAGTAACTTGACACGCGTTTTCTGGTTCAATCTGGCACAATCATTTGAGGAATTTTCCACTTGTAACGTTAGCACATAAAAATTTGTAAAAACTGTGTTTTGTGTTGTTTAATTCGGAGTGAAGAAATGCTGAATACCAGCTGGTATTTTTTTTATCCTTTATAGATAATATCACCTGATGGCAAGTAATTATGTGGGTGAGGATGGATAAAAATAAAAAATATCGTTGGATAGAAATTATAAAAATGTGATTAAATTAAAAGTAAATCATAACGAAATAACATAGTAGAAATATATTTAATTAAGTAAAAGTGGACAGTTTTTTGTATCTATAGATAGGCGAATGCTTGACCACTGCCTTATTATCAAAAAATAATATTCCCTTCCTATCTCACATAACTATACTTAAGGGATCAGCAAAACAATGTTAAATATTATTTGGTTTGTTTTATTTTTTAATTTGGCTTCGCAATATTTTGCATTGACACTGGCTAGTCTAATATAATTTCAAGTGTATTTCATATTAAAAGTCCTAGTCACAAGACAAAGTTAAAGTCAAGTAAAAGAGTCAAGGTCATAGGTCAGTCATAGTCAAGTCATACTTAGTTAAGTGGTAGAAACTTTATTAGAACTTCTATTGGAGTTTTGAAGCAAAGGCGAAAATCACTTTTTCAACTTGGTATCATTTGCCTACACTTATGCACGTTTGCTAAGTATTAACGGTTAATAATTCACCATTATTACACATTAACAATCGAAGAATCACAGGTTTATAATACAAAATCAACGACGCCATTTTCTCACCTACGCTACGCGGCAAAACTCCTCGAAAAGGTCGACAGCCTAAAATACTAGCAGTATCCTTAAAAAATATTTTATAATCATTTTTAATCATCTTAGTATAAAGCGATAGCCTGTATATAATTGTTCAATAGTTTAAAAATACTTGTAAGTAACTATAATAGTACAAACTGTTTTCAATGCACCACCACATAAACAGTTAAAATTTAACGGCTCGTCATAAAACTAAATAGCATAGCTTCGTCTATGGGGCTTAAGTTAATTTTTCAACAGGCAAGCACTGTTTAATATTACCTTTCATTGGGTCGTGTAGCACGCGCCTTATTCGTATAAATCATAGACAAACTTAAACGTCTCGTGCATCACCGCCATCTTTTAAAATAGATACGTCAAATCTTTTAGGTTAGATTACTTTTTTATTGTTTCAACCCTTATGCTTAAAAATAGGTCTGTCAACAATATGTTTTGGTTTAATTTATATGCTGAGTTACCTGAAGGGTGCGTTATGTTTCAAAATGGATTGCCTCTGCCCTTGATTTGAAACTAGTTTTAAATTTGGTGACAGAAATAATAATTTAAACGTAAGCAAAGGTTAAAAGACCGACTTCACCGCTTATATATTGGTTTTGGCTTGATCGATTCCGATAAAATTTATATGGGACTACCTCTGAAGTATAATCTACCAAACAAAAAAAGAATTTTGAGAAATTTTAGGTACACAAATGGGGGAGAAATCGGTGAATATACATAAAAAAATACACACAGTCGAACATATAACCTCCTTCTTTTTTGAAGTCGGTTAAAAATAAACAGTAACTAGTCACTTTCGAATTGAACAGAAATCCATGTTCATTAAGAAACATTTCGGTATTTTGACGTATATTTGATCACTAAAATAAAACTATCAAAATATGTTTACTTACTATAGACTCAAAATAAGACAAAAATTTACTACAAACATTTTTAGAGTAATGTTTTAACACGAGACAAATAATTACATAACTTTACCCTACGCCGACACCAGATGGCGTGAGCTTTGGTTTTTTATATGAATATTAGTAAACAGAGCTTTATGGATAACTATAGGATGTTCACAAAATTCTTACTCGTAAAAGATAATGAGATAGGCACGCTATGCCTGGAATAGGAACTATCAAGGATAGCTGCTGGAGCTGTTTAATGCTAAGTATCATATTTGAAAGATTATACCTACACACTAAGAACTGCTTGTGAATGATATCTATACCCAAGCGAGCAATAAAACCGCTTCAAGCGTTCACGTCCCCTCATTACAATAAAGGGAATTAGTTTAAACTAGCTGCGCCCCGCGGCTTTGCCCGCGTAAGTCCCGGACCAGCCAGAATTCGGGGTTAAAAGGTAGCCTATGTCCTTTCTCAGGCTCTAGACTATCTGTGTACCAGATTTCGTTTAAATCGGTTCAGTAGTTTTAGCGTGAAAGCGTAACAGACAGACAGACAGAGTTACATTCGCATTTATAATATTAGTAAGGATAAGGATTTATAACTACGAAACCTCGTATCATAAAATTTGTGACTCTAAAACAATATGCAAAGTTTTTATGCCTTTAAGCGATTATTTACATTAATGCATTGGTGAAAATAGGCGGCGAAAAAGTTGACCAATCACAGATATCAAAAATCTGTAAACTGACGTCACAAGCCTCTCTATTTTGATTTTTTTAGTTAAGATATTTAACGAGGTGGTATGTATGCGTAATAAGTTTGACGTGTCTATGTGTGTGTGTGTGTGTGTCTGTCTGTCTGTGGCATCGTAGCTCCCGAACGGATAAACCGATTTTGATTTTATTTGTTTGAAAGGTGAATTAGTCGGGAGTGTTCTTAGCTATGTTTGATTAAAATCGGTGCAGCTGTTTTTTAGATAGAGCGTCGTCGTCGTCGGGGGTTTTATCAAAATTTTAAGTTTCGCCACTTGTTAATACATTTTATTTATTAAAATTCATAATTAATAAAGATTTAAATAACATTATAATGTTATACGTGTAATTCTACAGCTATATATACAGATTAAAAAATAATACTTTACACATATTTAAACTGTATTTTAAATAAGATCTTATTATTTTTGTACACATTTTAAGCAATAAAACTGATTGTATTATTTTCAATTCTAAATCGAATGCATATTCCTTATTATCAAACTTACTTGAATTATGCAAACCTGTATACATCGTTTGTAATTTCAAGGAAAATATTTAATCGGAAGTAATCTCGATTAACTATTAGTCTGGTTAATGCAATCTATTTCTGACTCGAATTAATAATTAGTTGATTCAACAACCAATAAACGGATTCAATGCTGGCCAATCACGACCACAGTTGGGTTCACAATTACTCATTAAGGAGTATTCGATTATTTTAGTTAACCTTTAAGTGAAAGGTTTGAAATTTAAGGTTTTGAAATTTAAATAAGGAAGTGGCGAATTCCTTATTTATCTTTCAAATTTTACAAAAATTAAGAGTATACATTTTTTTCATATTTTATTCTACTCATTACAGAATATCCATCCATACCTTTATTTAAGTTTTAAGTACATTTTTATTTCAATAAACTTGAACGTATTATACATTTGAGTACTTTTTTAGATAGACGAGAAGAACAAGTCTCTTGCCTAATGGTAAGCGTCACGCTTGCCCATTATAGTTTAATGCCACTTAGAGTCTTGATCTTATATATTACTAGCTGCGCCACGCGGCTTTGCCCACGTAAGTTCCTAACCAGCCAGAATTCGGGGTTAAAAAGTAGCCTATGTCCTTTCTCAGGCTCTAGACTATCTGTGTACCAAATTTCGTTTAATTCGGTTCAGTAGTTGTAGCGTGAAAGCGTAACAGACAGACAGAGTTACATTCGCATTTATAATATTAGTAAGGATATTAAAATCCTGTGTGGCAAGGCATTGCGCTTGTCACCCTGAGATATTAAATGTTAAATCCCTTAATGATTTTAAATATATTTTTTACCGTGTCTCCATTTTCTTTCTCTTCAACTCTTTTTTATATGTAATATGAGGAATAAAGTATATAAAAAGATTTTATTTATAAATATCATGAGATCAAAGCTGAATCCAAATCTTGCGAAACTTCAGGTTAAACACAGGATGTTTTGATTGAACGTTGAGCGACTGAAGATATGAACGAACATACAGATAAAAAATTTATCAATATGTAGCGTGAGCAAGTGGTTGATGAAAGTTTTACTGCTCAGTCACCACTTTTCAATAAGCGGTGTGTTTTATCAAAACTAGTGACGCTCCGTCCGCGCTTTTTAAAATAAATAGTAATTGTAACTGCTAAGCGAAATTCTATTATATTTCAGTCTTGTTTCGGGCTTTATGAAGAGCCTATTAGAACGTAGTCAAACACTAAATGACACAAAATGTTTTCTATTTGGCTTTGCAATCATTGTGAATTTAGCCAGTGTCAAGTGATAAAACAATTTACGTGTATTTACATATTATTTCATAATAGAAGTCCTAATCTTAGAAATGAATAATTTTTATTATATAAACGCTTTCACACTCACAGTTTATATGTTTTTTATTATTATAAATTATTTATAATTAATAACATTTTCGACATATAACTATTTTTGTTATCAATAAATGATTATGAGTATGTATGAGTAATCACAAATCATAGTTAAAGTCAAGTAAAAGAGTCAAGGTCCAGTCATAGTCAAGTAAGCCGTAATAAAGTGGTAGAAACTTTACTAGAACTTCTATTGGAGTTTTGAAGCGAAAGCGAGAATTAAATTTTTCAACTTTGTATGAAAACTACACTCATGCACTGTACTTAGTATTAACAGATAATAATCCACTATTACACATTTTTTTTTTTCACATTCTTACTCGAAGAATCATAAGATTTGGAAAATATACCAAAATCGACGTTTCGAAACTATTTTATTACTTTCGCGGCAATACCCAACTTTATGTATGTTTAAAAACAAATGAATGAATGATTGCTATATATTTATAAGAATGAACCCAAATAATAAAGCAAGCTGCTATAATTCTAGCAATTTTAGAAAGATCTTTCTCCGTGGCTGTACTATCTGACGTTTGTTTACATTGAACCGCATTAGCACGAGACAATAAACAATCGTTCGTGACCACAAGGTTTGTAATGAAATTGCGGTTTGCGGTTACTGAGCTGCTGCAATTTGCGGAAGCCGAGAGCGCGAATGTGTGAAATAGTACTACATATATTTAGCATTGATATAACCTAAACTTTTACATTTATCATAATAGTAAAGCTAGTTTTAGTAACTGCCGGAAAGATTTTTTTGTGAAAACTTGAACATTAACGTTGTAAACAGCAGGGGCATACATTTTCGCCGCGCGGTAGAAAGAGAGGGGGATATTACACATATTTTTACTATGATATTACTTCCTCTACTTACGTCTTACGAATTTTCCGTCCTACGAATTTTCGATCAGGTCACGTGTCCTGACGCGACTTTAAAATTTTTTACCTTTCCCAAAAAAGTGCAATACGCCGCTAAAGAAGTTTCCACTTCAAAAAAAAATATTTTTACTAAATTAATTTCTTTCGATTAAATTAATTTATGCAGTTCTATATGATTAGAAAAATTATGGTGATTTTCCTATTTAGTTTCGTGGTTAGAATTAAATCAATTAAAATTAGTTTCTTAACATATTCCAATTGCAATGTAGTTACTCTAATCCAGTCTTTAATCACAAAATCAAAGCTCACGAACGAAAACTGATCCAACGGTTCACGGCAACCAAGAATGGTTCACCGTTCACGTTCGAATTTTAAAACATCCTGTGCAAGGAAGCGGCCGCGCACGTGCCGCGTAAACTTCCTGCGCACCTTGTTGCTGGGTTGGCGGGAAAGAACGATGTGAAAGAAAGTACTCGTGCTGGCTGAATGCGTAAAACGCGCGTTGCAAATATTGAGTTTTACTTTTTGGTGGGAAACAAAGAGGATGAAGTTTTGCCGCGAAAGTGAAAAAATGGCGTTGTTGATTTTGTATAGTTTTCCAAAACCTGTGATCCTTGGAGTGTTAATGTGTAATAATGGTGGAGTAATAACCGGTAATATACTAGTATTAAACGTGCGTAAGTGTAGGCGAATCATACAAAGTGAAAAATGGGATTTTCGCTTTCGCTCCAAAACTACAACATAAATTTTAGTAAAGTTTCTACCACTTTTTTATGGCATACTTTACTATGACTGGACCTCGACTCTTTTACTTGACTTTATATTATTACTTAACACTCGTTAAATGCACAAGATTGCGAATCCAAAATTTAAAGAAAAAACAACAAAAAGGATGAATATTTGCTGCAAAATGAAAAATGGTGTTTTTAATTTTGCTTTATCCTACTAATATTATAAATGCGAAAGTTTGTGTGTAAGTGTGCAAACTTGGAAATATAGGCAATTGGCGAGTAGATAGTCCAGTTACAAAAAAAAAAACTAGATATATTATTATAAATATAATCTTTATTGAAAGTCTATTTATTTATTTATTTAATTCTTTATTGCACAAAAAGTACAAAATGTGGACTTAATGCTAGGGGCATTCTCTACCAGTCAACCACACATGGTAGACGAGAAGAGGGGTGTAGGCGTGCATCAAAATGGTAGAGAGGGCGAGAGACGAAAGAAAGTTAGATGATTAGTTAAAATAATAAATATACTTAAATGATTATATACATATATATCGGTACTTATAATGTAATAAAATATATAATGCATACCAAATAATTATATATAATAAAAATAAATATACAAATAAAATAAAATATAAGCGACGAAATAATGAACAGAAAAGAAAAAAAAATGATAATTTAGATATAGATAAATTTAGTCTGGATAAGTAAAGGACAGTCACTCAGCGCGTGACGAAACCTTTAAGTAGTGTGCCTTTACTAGCTTTTTAAAAACTTCTTTGGAAGGAGAATTTTTGATGTTAGGTGGAGAGTCGTGCAGGCCTTCAAGACGTTTAAGGTGCAAGGGGCTTATTCCTTGAGCACACTTTAGTGCCGCTCGAGCTATATTTGGACGCTTGAGCCAGGTAAAACGCACCCTCATATAGGGGTGTGTAGAGCTTTGGGAATATTGAGTTCAAATTTAGTAACTTTAGAGACTCGTATTTATAATATTTAAAGCTTTGCCTCACGGCTTCACCCGCGTTTTGTTATGATCGACATGCAGGCATTTGGCTGCTATTTCACGTAGTAAAAAGCGATGATGCGGCCGAAGATGTAACATACTTATCTAGAAGATAACTACTTAACACTAAATACTCACTAAAACTAAGGACTACAAAATTATACCGTTCGGAGAACGCGGGCAGTGATAACTAATGGTTCGCTGTACGGATTTCGCTTATACATTCATAATGTATAAGCGAAACGGTTCGAGCGGATATGAGGTAAGTAAAAAATTATGACTTTTGTCAGTAAGTATATTTTGGGCATAGTGAAATCAACCAGTATTATTCGTGTGCACACTCTGAAATATAAGCGAAATATAAAGCTAACACAAACGCTTTCACACTCACAGCCCAAAACTATGGACGAAGACTTGTGTCGTGTGTGACGGAAGATTTCCCACCACACACAATCACAACCAGAACCAGAAAATCTTTCGCTTGGAGAGAAAGCTTAAGTTTTCCTGTTGAATCGAACCCGTTACCCGGTGATTAGAAAGAAGACGCGGAACCACTACGCAAACAGGCAGCTCTATAATAAGACCTGATTAGATACCTCTCTAAATCCGAACTTGAAACACTTTGAAGGTTTAAAACAATACGCAAACCCTTCTCCCAAATATTTTTTATAAATAGCCTCAAGTACTCTTGTAGAGATAAAAAGGCTCGTAAAGGTTAGGATAGGTTATGGTCTGGGCTCTGTTGTGATTAGCTACCACATGAAGTGGTATTTGAACTTTTTAAGAGTCATCACCAACAGCCCCATTCATTCCCACTGCTGGGACTCGGTACTGTCATAATCCAACATTAAATTCACATATCAATCACCTTCACATTTAATTATTGTTATAAACAATAATTTCAGTGAAAATATTTGTTATTTGACTTGGCTAAATGCACAAAGATTGCGGAGCCAAATGAAAAAAAATAGACGTTTTAAAATAATTTTGGATAATTTCACACGTGGCGTGCTAAGAAAATATAATTTAAACGCAAGCTTAGAAAAAACCGGCTTCTCCGCTTTATATTCGGAAACTTTGATCAGATTAAATTAAGGGGCGTCAATGCGAGCACCTTTTTTAACCACAGGCAATTATCCCCCTAACACTTTTGCACATAAAGGTGTATATTGCGTGAATGACATCGTGGCGGTTACGCAAGGTCACGCGTGGCAATCTTTAACTTTTTATAGTTTTATGGAAATTGCGTGAAAACGCGCCTCAAAATAAAAAAATAAGCTGAAGGCATCATTTGCCTAGTAAATATACGTATACGAAATAACTTTTACAGTGTTTTGATATAAAATGAAATGGTTACAAAAATACAAATTGATGTTATTTGCATGAGATTTTATATTTTTTTCCTTTATATTTATAAACTTTATGAATATTCAAAGAAGAAGGCATCATTTATCATATCACACAGATTACGAAAAATATTTTTATTTATTTAGATTTATTATGAACGCCGAGTAAAACGGTTACAAAAACACGCGTTTTAGATGAAATTTTGGTAATTTGGTGGCCACCTTAATCGAAATAATTATTTTTCGATTTACTGCGAAACTTCGAAGAAAATTCGTCCAACTCGCATAATACTGAACGAATCCATAAAACCAGAGAGTACAAGACAAGTCCATAACCCTGCCGTTAAACCCACCGACCGTTAATATAAACATCGAACAGTGCTGTTTTCTGTCCGTCCGTCCGGATAGCTAGTTATGACGGCCAAATTGCTCGAAATAAGCGGGTAGACAGTAAGTCTCGGAAGTCTGGGCTGTGGTGGAGAAAGGTAAGTGCTGGTTGTGACTCGAGCAATATACTTTTAGAACAACAAAGGTAATAAAAATAGTTTTCATACCAGCTTGACAATGAAAAACGGGCATTCATTAAGAAAGCTTACAATAAAACAAATGACAAAGATGCTTGGAGGCAGACTGTACAAGTGATTTCTGGTGACTACATAATATAGATAGATATAGGTGACTAGGTTAATATAATTTAAGAATGTTAAAAAAAATAATTAAAAGGTTGTAATTTTGCAAATATCAAGAGTCATTCACTTCCATAATGAAATAAATGAAATGAAATACATTTATTTGGCACTAAGGACAAGATAAACAAACAACAAAAACATGAAATAGACGATAAAAAACAGAGGTAATTAGGCAAAAGTAAAAAAAGTGCCAAAAGGGTCGTGACTCAGCATTATTGCCAAGTGTAACACTAGGCGCTGATTTTCAGTCACAACCCAGAATGAATGCCTCTTTGGGGCCCATGTGAATAAACGATTTTGATTTTGAACGTCCCATTACATTTCACACAATCTCAACTTAAAGCAAGGCATTATATGCCAAGGCATATAATGTAATTTTAATTTAGAACTAGTTTGGAACGTTAAAATTCGTATGAAAACTTTAATGTAGAAACTGATATTGTACAGATGTTTGTTTGAAAATAAACTGGCCACCAAGGGCAGAACACAAAAAAAAATAGGCGCGATTGTATAAAATGTGAAACGAACGAGTTTCGGCGCGAAAGTGAAAAAATGTATCTGTCAAATTTATATTATTAGTATCATTTTCAAAATTGTGATTCTTCGAGAATTTGTGTAATATTGGTGAATTAAAAACCGTTAATGAAAGTGCATGAGTGTAGGCAAATCATACAAAGTTGAAAAACGTGATTTCGTTTTCTTTCCAAAACTCCAACAGAAGTTCTAGTAAAGTTTCTACTTTTTACTAGAGCGTGACTTGACTATGATTGGACCATGACTCTTTTACATGACATTGATATGAATACTTAAAATGTATTTGAATATTTATAAATTAAAAAAAAATGGTTATCAGTAAAGTCGGTTTAAGGACGACCATTTTACGTGATAACGTCATAAGACGAACGCTTAGGCCGATCGTGCCTCTCTATCGCATGTTCCGCGCTCTCGCTTGCTCAGGCTCAGGCGGAACGTGACACTTTTTCGTGCGTGCCGGTGTTCATCAATTTATAAGACATTATCACGTCAATAAGGAAAACTACACTGAATACCACAACTATGTACCAAACATAGTTAAGAACACTCTATCAAGTCTCTTTTCAAACAATAAATAAACTAATTTGACAGTCCAATCGTTTGAGAGCTTCGATGCCACATACACACACAAATAAAAGGTTATTCGGTTCTTAATTGGACAAATAAATTTATTGGTGTGATAACTGACTTTTCGTCTAGGCATTGAAAAATTTGCCCTTAGTTTGAACTACCCGTTGGCTCAGTTGGGTGAGCGTTCGCCTTCTAAGCAGGGAATCGGGTTCGATTCCCGGCGGGAACACAAGTTTTCTCCTCAAGGAAAATTTGTGTTTCTGGTTCTGGTTGTGATTGTGTGTGTGATTTTTTTTTTTTTTTTTTTATTTGTGACAGGCTAATGTTTGACCACTATCTCACCTGATGGTAAGTGACGATGTGATCGAAGCTGGTAAACACACTAGACCTGGAATACGCAGGCTCTCAAGGATAACACCGTATTTGGCTTGGCGGCAGACTTTCAACTTGATGGTGGTAAGCTACTTTGGTAGCAAGCCAGGCGAGCAACTCACAAAATGCTCTACCACCTCTCAAATGTCACCTGATTAGCACCACCCGGGGACCACGTGTAGGGAGTCAGACTTAAGGGGTATCCTCCTACGGACGTGGGTGACTCAGCCCCCGAAATGACTCAGCCCCCGATGTGTATGTTTCCGGCACCCAAGACACAAGTCATTGAACTTAGAGTGGGGCTGTGAGTGTGAAAGCGTTTTATTTAGCGTTTCGTCTACAAAGGCTATTAAAGTACAAGCGCAGACAGACAGTCTCCAAGGTACGATAGATATTACGATACGATAAGTAATGAGGGCGTTGAACATGTTTTCGAAACAGCTCATAATGTTCACTTTAGATTTGTTACTTCGATTGTAAGCCTGCGGGTCTGTGTCCACTGTGCGGATTTACATCTATCGACATTTTAAGTTGCGCATTTATCAAGGATTTAAATCATGTTTGTAAATCCGTGTGTCAAGTTTATAAATCTTGTTTTTAAATCCGTGGCATTTAGTTGCAAATTTTTGAGTAACTATTATGTTTTCAAATATTCACAAACCAAATAACTCGTTGTAACTTCTCCACTTCAAGAAAACAACATGCCTTCTGAAGCATCAATTCTGTAGTTATGGTAGATCGTTTCACAACTAATGCCGCAACTGACAAATCAGCCAATCACAAAGACGAAAAAAAAGGGAAATTAGCGTCGTGCGCTATGAACTGGTTTTATAATCTGTGTTTTTAAAGCATCAATTCAATAGTTATGGTTGTTCGATCTGAAACTGACGCTGACAGTTTTTGCGTCGACCAATCACAAGCATACGTTTTCCTCGTCCTTTTCACCCACTGGTGAATTTTGTTGTGTAAACGTCGTGTAAACGTGCATGAGTGTAGGCAAATCATACAAAGAAAAAAAATTAAAAACCTGATTTACGCCTTCGCTCCATAACTCCAATAGAAATTCTAGTAAAGTTTCTACCACTTTACTAGGGCATGACTTGCCTATAACTAGACCTTGACTCTTTTACTTGACTTTGACTGTGATTTGTGACTAGGACTTTTAATATGAAATTCATTTGAAATATATTATTACTTGACATTGGCTAAATGCACAAGATTGCGAAGCCAAAATTAAAAGAAAAAATAATTTTGTTTCGAAAGCTTGATGCGCTACCAATAATTTAACACTTTGATCTAAATCTGTAGCATTATAATTAAGAATGTGAGTATTTATATACAAAAGTACTCGCCCAATTATAATAAAAATCAGCCGTTTTCTAGCAAGCTTACGGAGTTTTTTTATTGTGACATCGATTTAAACAAATTAGAGCTGATATTTATCAAAAAATCAAAGCCAAGATGCAGTTTATGACATTTATGAAGGCATCGGGGGTTTTTTATAATCTATAGAAATGGTTGACCGATCAAATTCTTCATACTTTTCAGCCTGATTTTTGCGTCAAAGTGTGAAGTCAAAAGTCTGATTTTACTTAAAGAATCACACTTGATGTATAGTGACTAAGTAGCCCAGTAGTATATCTATTCAATATAGTTTATATCCTCAACTTGAGTCTAAGTCACAAACCATTATTGGGCGTTGTTGCATAGTGAAATAAGCGCATATTTCCCAGTTAGATTTGTTTTGACGATTATTTGCTCGTGTCGAATTATAGCAAGGTTTCTCGGAAATTTATGTTTATTTGAAGGGAAAATGTTTAAATATAAAGCGCTGTTTTGTTTCTCTATGAGCAAGACTTTAGATATATGTATAATAATACTATTATTTGAGTAGTAATTTTTTTTCATTCCGAAATGAAAAATAGTCGCTAATAGCGGGGCTTTTTCTTTGTTATTTTAAAATTTCAGTTTTTTGTTTCATCTTCACATCTCTACGTAATGCGTTTGCTTTCTACGTTGCGAGTATTGGGTTCGATTCCCGGTGGATACAATATGTTCCTACCCAAGGGAAAATTGTATTTCTAGTTCGGAGTGCGATTATATAGGTATGTGAATATTTCCGGCATCCACGATATAAGTCCTTGAACTTAATGTATGGCTGTGAGTATGAAAGTGTTTATTAATTCAATACAAAGTAACTATTATTTAACTGTAGTATTTTAGCTTCAATAGAAGAACGATTAATTTTGATCCCCCAAAAATCAAAGTAGATAAAAAAATCCATTCACAAATTCATCTCGCCCTCATATTTTACACAAATCCCGCATTATTCAAAATCCGCAATAAAACATCATTACTTATTAATATCCTATTCAAAAGATACAAAATGTAATAAAATAAACTTCCGTATTTCGTTAAATAACAGTTATCGTATCACATATCAAGGGTCGGTGGTCAAAAGCTTTCAATGGTCTTGTCCAATAAGTAATGCTCCGTGGATTTGTTCATAGCCCAGAAAAAATATTGCACTCCGAGAAACATATGCATTATACTATGTGAAAACCATTTTATTAGGGGGAATAGACACAAAAGAACTATAGAATTAGGGATTGGACTGTAACAGACATAGGTTCAGACTTGGACTTTTTAAAATTGTAACTGACCTACCACTGGGAAAGTTCAAATCAATAACCACACGGGCATTAATAAAGAAAGCTTAAACATAAACACTTTCACACTCACAGCCCTACACGAAGTTCGATGACTTGTGTCGTGGGTGCCGGAAACATTCACATCACACACACAATCACAACCAGAACCAGAAACACAAATTTTCCTTGGGGAGATAACTTGTGTTCCCGCCAGGAATCGAACCCGATACCCCTGCTTAGAAGGCAAACGCTCACCTAACTAAGCCAATGGGCAGTTCAACTAAGCCAATGGCTTAATATACATACAACAATTGACTACATTAATGACAAGGATGCATGGAGGCAAACTGCACAAGCGCTTTCTAGCGACTACATAATATAGATACGCTAGGTTAATATAATTATGTATTAGAGATTAAGAATGATTTTCATTGATTTTCACCAAATATAGATAAGAACATTACCGACTAATGCACCTTTCAAACAAAATCAAAATCGGTTCATCCGTTCGGGAGCTACGATGCCACATACAGACACACACACACACAGAGACACGTCAAACACCCCGTCGTTTTTGCGTCGAGGGTTAAAAATACAATTATAATGAATACAAACAATCGATAAAATCAATGTCAATAAAATTCTATTCTAAATTAACACAGAAGCTATACACACAACTTAATAAAATCTAACGTCAAATAACTTTAGTAATAGACAAAATAAATGTCCAATAACGTTGCCCACTGCCCACTTGGTGATAGTATCGATATTGCGTAGGTATCGATATTCGATAGTACGTGGGCACGTCACTAAGCTATGACTACAAAACTGTCATCCAATTGCGTGCGACCAATACACGCCGCTATACCTAATATGGTACATGGATTGCAATTGAAATAATAATAATAAGTTTAACAGGTAATATTGTATTTCATTAATACTGGTCATAAAGGTAACTATATTTTCCACACCAGACTCCTTATTACCTAACTCTATTGCGAGCAGTCTCTATTTAAATTAAGCAATAATTAAACGAAAGCAAAGCTTAAATAACCGACTTCAACGCTTTATCTTCGGAACCTTGATCAGATTTAACGTATTAAACACGCATTGTCGACAATAATTCAAAAACTAGTGATCAGATCTTGACCAAATTTAAATGGGACCACATGGCAAGTACCAGCTTTCAAATAAAAAAATAATCATCAAAATCGGCTCATAACGAAAGAAGTTATGAGGTAACTTTTGAAGTCGATTAAAAACGAATACATCGTCAATGTTATCTACAGAATACGCATTATTGAGGATAACTCAAAAACTACTAGTTAGATCTTAATCAAATATAAATGGGACCAGAATTAAAAGTAAAATCTATGAAACAAAATCTATGAAAAAAAATCAAAATCGGTTCACGTGGAACGAAGTTATGAGGTAAATATAAAAAAAATACGGTCGACTTGACTACCTCCTCCTTTTTTGTAAAGTCGGTTAAAAATAACTTTCTTTCTTCGTAGTTTTGCTGTTTTTGAATTGGAACCGTTCGTAACAGAGATATAATAAATAAATAAAATAATAAACGCTTTCTCACTCACAGCCCCACACTAAGTTCGATGACTTGTGTCGTGGGTGCCGGAAACATTCACATCACACACACAATCACAACCAGAACCAGAAACACAAATTTTCCTTGGGGAGAAAACTTGTGTTCCCGCCGGGAATCGAACCCGATACCCCTGCTTAGAAGGCGAACGCTCAATCAACTAAGCCAACGGGCAGTGTAATAGAGGGTCAGGTATCGCTGACGAACGTAAACAAATATAAATATCACGATATTTCTCGATATTTACGATGATGTATATTTCACTATTCAAACTGACATTTATGTTTGAAAATAATATTAGACAAGGGCATTCCGTTCAGGAATGGAACCTTAATTGGACATCTGACGCTTCAACTCAAGAAGTAATTATTGTAATTGGCTTTTTCAGAAACTCCACTTCCTTTCCATTTTAAATGACAAGAGTAACTATTTACATATTTGCATCATAATTATGTTGGTTTAATGGCCACATATACAAGGTTATTTGTACAATAACTCTGTTAAATTTGCTCTTGTTTCCCGATAAGTATAACTTAGGCCTCTTCAAGTCAAGAGTGAACAGGTACCTTCTAGGCAAGCATGTACCACCGTTGATCGTCGCTTTCCATCAGGTGAGATAGCGGTCAAATGCTAGCCTATTTATAATAAAAAATAAAAAAAACCAGAAAACTGAGTCCCTGATTCTTGTTCTAACGCTTATAAGGAATAATATAATTAAACGCAAGCAAAGCTTAAAAAAAACCGACTTCACCGCTTTATTCAGATTAGATGTGTAAAACACGCATTATTGAAGATATTTCTAGACTACTGATCAGATCTTGATCAAATTGAAATGGGATCAATTGAGAAGCAATAAATTTCAAACAAAAAAAATTTTCAGAATCAGTTCACGTGCAACGAAGTATATATATATATATATATACAGTCGACTTGAGTACCTCCTCCTTTTTCGTGAAGTCGGTAGAAAACTAACGTTTATATACGTATGTCTCACCGCTCGCAATTTATATTTAATCATGAACTGCCTGTTGGCTTAGTTCGATATCAGGTTCGATTCCCGGCGGGAACACAAATTTTCTCCCCATGGAAAATTCGTGTTCTGGCTGTGATTGTGTGTGTGATGTGAATGTTTCCGGCACCCACGACACAAGTCATCGAACTTAGTGTGGGGCTGTGAGTGTGAAAGCGTTTTATGTTTATAACCATCTTTTTTTGCCGTAGCAACACGACTGACTTTCTATAAAAAATACGGTTTACAATGATTAACCAATCACAAGACCGTAAATTTAACTCTTGAAAACACAGTACAATACAATACAAAACCAATAAAAACTGGTAGTCATATTAATATTTATGTACAATATAAAATTAGAAAAGGGGATTAAAACAAATAGTACTCAAAAATTTTGTAAACCGCTTGCCAAAGGTAAAGTGCCCAGAATACTGGCTACGTTTCCACGTTGAATAGCGATGCAAATTTTTTGTGCTAAATAAGAGCCAGCATTCTGGTCACTTGTCGCCTCGACTAAACTTTTGGATAAAAATTAAAAACTTTGTTTACATTTGTGTGCAAAGAATCTCAAAGTACCTTCATCCAGTCTGTTTTTATTTTATTATATTTCTACTTACTATAAATTTCAAATATGTTATGAACTAAAATAATGTACGCTATGTCCAGTTAATATTTAAAGTTAAGTTTTAATGTTTCTCATATAAGTGAATTAATTCTTTTGAGAAATAAATATATCTTAAACCTCAAATTTCGTGTGCTCCCGGTCCCCACGGACCCAAAGTTTCTACCCCAAACGGTACAAACATATAAACTCTATCAAGTAAAAACAAAAAAAAGTAAAAAGTATCTAATAAAAACTAGTCTTTCTAAATCTATCAATTCAGATGAAATCCTTTCAAATAGCTGTCTATTTAGCTTGCCATTCTGCTGGGAGTTATTTATGCAACGACTTACTGAAGTCTTCACAGCGTCGATAATATACCGCCATGGGTAAGTAGTGCACAATATTGCAGGGGGTGGTTTGGAATCGACAACTGAGCAAATTAAAAAAATAAAATATTTTTTTTTTTTTTAAATTTTTTATCGACTGACCTGCAGGCAGTTCAGTAGTAATTGTCAAGGAAAGTATGGCCCTCCGTAGACAGCCGCTACAACAATAGCTTCCAGAGTAGGTGAGTGCTACGGGGTCATTGAACTAACATGTGACGAGAGGTCACACTGAAAGGCGGTTCAGGAATTACGAGAACCAACCAACTTGTTAAGAGAATGGCAAATTAATATTATTATTATTATTTAGCATAAAAAAGCTTCCGTTTCAGTTGTGATAATCGTTATTTATTTAGTCGGTCCTAGTTATTATGAGGTAATTAAGTCCTGAACCGCCGAGAGGTCACACTGAAATGTGACCTCTCGTCACATGTTAGTTCAATGACCCCGTAGCACTCGTAGCACTTATCTACTCTGGAAGCTATTGTTGTAGCGGCTGTCTACGTTGGGCCATACGTTACTTGACAATTACTACTGAACTGCCTGCAGGTAAAAAATTAAAAACTGAAAAAAAATTTTTTTTTTTTTTTTAATTTGCTCAGTTATCGAGCCCAAACCACCCCCTGCAGTATTGTGCACTACTTACCCATGGCGGTATATATCGACGCTATTTCAGGACCACGTGAGATATATCTGTGATTTGCGTACGGAGTAGGGACGGGTTGCAATTATTCCAATTCGGAATTCTAACTTGCAGTAGTTTGCGTTATAGTATAGAATAGAATATAAATACTCCATGAGTACAATTAAATATGAGTCTTCAAGTCACGAGTGAATAGGTAGCTTCTAGACAGGTTTGCTCCATCGTCGATCACATCGTCGCTTACCGTCAGGTGAGATTGTGGACAAAAGTTTGCCTATCTTGAATAAAAAATAAAATAAAAAATACCATCAACAATCTTCCATTTCAGGCGTAATATACTATATTCATTAATTTTCACACATTTATACCTCGAAGGAAATTATCTGGGTATATCTTCAAATCAATAGTGAAACGGCATCTTCTAGACAAACATCTCAAGCTATTTGGATCAGTGTTTGTTTGTCCTTGTGTTGAAAGAAAACTATTGCAACAGCAACAGACAAACAACATTCAAATTAATTGGGTTAAGAAAATTATGATCTTTACCAGAGAAACTTTTATAAACCATGATGCAACTGAAAAGTTAGCACGTTGCCAAATGTTTGAACAAAGTTTGCTTGGTTATAATATCTATAACACACACGTTATGTTGACAAATCTGTGACGACAAATCAGTGTACCTACTTAATATCGAAATGTACCACGTACAATGTTGCCAGTGCAATCACAGGGCATAGACAGATTAAACATGTCAGAGAAACAAGCGTTATAGAAAAAAATCTGTGAATAAAGTAAAACATAATGGAAGAATTGACATTAGTCTAATATATACTAATAATTGAAACGCAAGCAAAACTTAAAAATACCGACTTCATCGCTTATATTTCGGTTTTGGCTTGACCGATTTCGATTAAAAAAAAATGGGACCACCTCTGAAGTATACTCTACCAAACAAAAAAACATCAAAATCGATTCATAATTGGCGGAGATATCGCGTAACTACAGATCACAGAAACTAACGTAACATACATACAAAAAAAACATGCAGTCGAATTGAGAACCTCCTTTTTTTAAGTCGGTTGATAACATATTACATCTATAAAAATATGTTCATGTAGGTTGTAACGTAGGTCACCAACTCTGGTCCAACTCTATCAGCAGAATTAGGCTCAAGTTCATCAACACAAGTTAACAACATACATACACACACACAAACTTCGAAATTTATGATATTAGTGTGATGTGATAATGTGATTAAAAGGCTATTTGTCGAGCTATGTTTCGTGCATGTTTATGCTTATCGGCCAGGTCAAAAGTACCCGTAACTAATGAGCTTGCATGAAAAGACTCATGAATGTAGGTGAAGATGAAGATGTTTGTCAGGATCGTAGACTCATTGGTAGGGTGCAGCTGACTAATTCAAAGCTTCAGAGAATGGGTCATCGCCGCATTGTAGCTAGTCTCTCGATTTTTTATCGGATACATTTCGGAGAGTTTGCCAAGGAACTGCACGATCTAGTTCCCCCATCCCCGTTCTATCATCGGACAAGCAGACAAACTGCTAAGCGACACCGCTATATGGTGGATATTCCACAAATGCGCACTAAGCGTTTTGCCTCTACATTCATTGTGTGAACCGCAAAGGAATGGAACTCCTTACCTGAGTCGGTGTTTCCTGATGAGTACAATATGGGAGTCTTCAAGTCGCGAGTGAATAGGAATCATTGAATATCTTCATTGAAGATGCTACAAACATTGATTGGTCGCCAGTAGCGGATGCTAAATCTGTTGATGATCAAGTGGCTACTTTTAACACCATTATTACTCAATTATATGACATTCATGCTCCATTACGTCGCATTAAAATCAAACATCTTCCTGCACCTTGGCTCTGTGATGACATCAAGACACTTATGCACAAAAAAATCTGTTGCTAAATCAAAATATAAACTTCGTCCGACTGATGTAAATAAAGATAAGTATGCCGTGGTTCGAAATCGATGCAATCGGGTGTGTAGAGATGCTTTGCGTCGCCACATACATAAGTCTGTTGAGAATGAAGATCAAGCTAAGGTTTGGAATTTCCTTCGGTCGCTTGGAGTAGGCAAATCTCGCCAAAATTCTATACCCAAAGACTTAGACATAAATTCCCTAAATATTCATTTTTCTTCCCCATCTCATATAAAAGACTCTGACAAAATTTCAACTCTACAATTTCTCTCTTCTAATACATCTCCTGACCATCCTCCCTTTTTCTTTAGTGATTTCACCGCTTGTGATATTAGGAAAAGTGTACTGTCTATCAGTTCTAATGCAGTGGGGATTGACGGCATCAGTCGAAACATGCTTATTCCGATTCTGGATATCATCCTTCCTGTCCTTAGCCAAATCTTCAACTACTCCATAGCGAATGGCACTTTTCCTTCGTCATGGAAAGAAGCCCAAATTATTCCTCTTCCCAAGAATCTAAATCCCAAATCCTTTTCCGAATACCGTCCCATATCTATCCTGCCCTTCCTTTCCAAAGTTTTAGAACGACTTGTTCATAAACAAATAAACTCCTTTCTCATCTCTAACCATCTCCTTAATCCATTTCAGTCTGGGTTTCGCCCTGGTCACAGTACAGTGACTGCCCTAGTGAAGATTACTGATGATATTCGTTTCGGAATGGAAAGTGGTCAGCTTACAGTCCTAACTTTGTTGGATTTTAGTAACGCTTTCAACACCGTTGATTTAGATATCCTTCTTGCATTGCTCGGTTCAATTAACATATCACAAGCGGTGATTGACTGGTTTCGTAGTTATCTTTTCGGTCGCCGTCAGCGGGTTCGCTTAGATGAGTCCTACTCTTCGTGGTGTGACACATCTGCCGGTGTACCCCAAGGTGGCGTACTATCTCCTCTTCTTTTTGCCATTTTCATCAATTCCATTTCTCTAAATCTCACATCTTCCTACCACCTGTATGCAGACGATCTTCAGATCTATGCCCAATCAAGCCTCGATAACATTGCTGGAGCTGTGGACTGTATAAATTCTGATCTGCATAAAATTCACACTTGGAGTGAAGCATATGGCCTAAAAGTCAATCCGCTGAAAACACAAGTGTTAATTGTAGGCAGCTCTCGCACTATTTCTAAAATTGACTGGAACTCACTACCTCCAGTAATATTCAATGGAACAAAAATCCCGTACAGTGCAACTGTGAAGAATTTGGGGGTTATTTTTGACCGATGCTTTACTTGGGGCCCTCAGCTAGAAGCAGTCAGTCGAAAAATGTATGCATCTGCTGGCTCTTTGAGAAGACTACGGAACTTTCTTCCTACGGCTACTAAAGTTACACTTGCACAATCTCTTCTTCTTCCTATTCTTGACTATGCTGATGCCTGTTATTTAGATCTTACGGAGGACCAGCTTAACAAACTTGAGCGACTTCAAAATTTCTCTATTAGGTTCATATTTGGCTTGCGCAAATATGACCATATTTCTGAATTTCGGTCTAAGCTCAAGTGGCTTCCCATTCGCGCTCGCCGGAATACTCACATTCTTTCTCTCCTTTACAATATCCTCTTTAACCCTTCCTCTCCTCGTTACCTTCAGGACCGTTTTAAGTTTTTTGACCTTTCTAACTCGTTAGGGTTGAGGTCGTCGGAGAACCTCAAGCTCAAAATGCCACAACACACCAGCTCGTTTTATGACAGCTCATTCACTGTTGAAGCCGTTCGACTTTGGAATGCCCTTCCTATAGAAATAAAGCGAGCTCAGTCGCTGCCCATCTTTAAAGAACGCGTCAAAGCTCACTATCCCGCAGTTAAATAATTTAATTATGTTGTAATTTGTCATAATAATATGTTTAAAATCCATTCTTTATTCATTTCATTGGTATTAATATTTATGTATTTATATTATGTAGTATGTGTGTATGTATGTAGTATGTGTGTATGTATGTATTTATGTATGTATTATATTTATATAAGATCATTATTGAGGTATATATAATTTTATTATTTGTCAATTATCATTACTTATTATTAAGTATAATATAATTTATTATTCTTAGATTCATGCACTCTTTAAAATGTTGTTTTCTTAAACACCGACGTCCAACTCTATTGCGTTATTCCGCTCCATCCAAAGGTTGTCTGGAAGAGATCGCTTTTAGCGATAAGACCGCCTATTGTTACACTTTTTTTTTGTAAATCATTATTTAGCTTTGTTTCTTGTTTTATTTAAGGTGTTCAATAAAGAGTTTATCTATCTATCTATCTATCTATCTTCTAGGTAAGCTTGCTCCATCGTCGACCACATCGTCGCTTACCATCAGGCGGTCAAAAGTTTGCGTATCTTGAATAAACAAAAATTGCTGGTGGAGAGATGTGGTCTCCAGGCCTATCCCCAATCCTATTTTCGACGCAAGGAGGAGGAGGTTCTGAATGTTTCCGGCACCCACAACACAAGTCATTAAGTGGGGCTGTGAGTGTAGAAGCTATACGTTTCTGTTATTCATCGTTTACATGTGATGCTAATGAACAACAACCAGAACCAGAAACACTGGGAATCGAACCCTATACCCGTAGCTTATAAGGCGAATGCACCCAACTTAGCCAAAGGCCGTTCAATTAATTCCTTAACCGGTGTGTGGTGAAGTCGGACCTTAGAGTAGAAACAATTTTATTTATCTACGTAAGTCTGAAGGCGTTTCGCCTTCAATCTGTCAATCTTAATAATGATTTTGCACAGATTCGCGTTGTGGGTATCTGATGTCATAGCTCTTTATTCATTGTTACTCAAGGTGCCTTTGCGATAACCTCCTGACTTGTGGAGCATCTAATCTTTGGGAGGGAGATTCCCGATTAACTATGTCAGTATTTGGTGATTTTAATTTGATTGCCTAATAATAAGTAATCCAGAGAGAGGTGGTAGAGCATTTTGTGAGTTGCTCGCCTGGCTTGCTACCAAAGTAGCTTACCACCATCAAGTTGAAAGTCTGCCGCCAAGCCAAATACGGTGTTCCGGCAGTTATCCTTGAGAGCCTGCGTATTCCAGGTCTAGTGTGTTTACCAGCTTCGATCACATCGTCACTTACCATCAGGTGAGATAGTGGTCAAACACTAGCCTGTCAAAAATAAAAAATAAAAACGGTGACGGGCCGTTCTTTGTGGTTAAAATAGTTTTCAAACTGACACGCCCTCTACTACGTATTCGTAGTAGGTATCGGGAATAAAAGCTAATAATTTTTTTATATAAAATAAAATATATAAATGTAACAGAGTAAAACCCGGAAATAACTACCCTTGGCTTATTTGGGGGCACGTTCGCCATCTAAGCAGAAGTATCGGGTACTGAACACCTTAACAAATACATGACAAGGAATAGTAATCAAGAAAATAAGTGTAACAATAGGCGGTCTTATCGCTAAGAGCGATCTCTTCCAGACAATCTTTGGATGGAAAGGAGTAAGCAATGAAATTGGACGGCGGTGTTTTGTATAAATATAATACTATGGATAATCCTACAATAAACATACATAAATAATAATATACCTAAATTTAATTAATTTATGGTTAGGTACAGAAAGTAGGTACATTAATCTTTAGTGGCCGAAGGTTATACCTGTGTTACAACAACAAAGCTCCTATTCCATTGCATATATTAAAAAAATTAGGTAAGTATTAGGTTATGAACGCGCGTTCTAATTATCACTACTCCAATAAAAAGACTAATGAACTTCGCACGTTCAACACCAGAATATAGGTCGGCAACCATCTCTCATCTCGCAACTCCTCACGTTTATTTACGAAAAAAACAGAAGCCAGTATTCACAAAACCTGCTAACAAATTGCCGGTTATTTATAACCTGAAGACAAGACACCGTTTGATTTACTTGGCACCTAATTAAATAGATCGTTAGGTGTAATTTGGCTTGATCAATTGAGTGGATGGTGCTATATGGGGTTTTGCCAAGAATGAGGTGTTGTTGAAAGGTCTGGAAGAACTCTACGTGGTCTACAACTACACTGTCAATCTTAATCTCTACAACTGACGTAAGAAGGTTGTTCACCTTGTTCAGACAATAGCAATTATTCTCAATAACTTATCCTTTTTCCACTAAAGAAAGTCTGCACAACATTTGCATTTTTTTGTAGAGTAGGAGTGCCATTTATGCCAACCAGTAGATATTTTTCGGAAATATAGGCAGTTGGTTCGTAGATGTATAAAAAAACCGACAATTAACAAGTATAATACTTTTCAAAGCTTTTTTTAAATCAAGATTTTTCCAGTTCTAATTAAAAAGTGACTAAAAAGTTGTATAACCAGAGAACTTGTCAAGGCAAATCAAACGAGCCCAAACTCGATGGGCTTATCTTGTTTAGTTCAGAAGATCCTATGGGCATGTTCCGTCTCCATCATCAGACCAGCTATATGGTACTGCATATTTGTATTGTCACCGAAGATACATAAGTACACCAAATTTCTGTCCAAACGGACATGAGGAAGTGGATCTATTTTAGCTTGCAAGATTTGATTACAGACCAACAAATAGACTGACAACTGGACTGGTGAAACTAACTAAAAGCTTGAAAATAAAACAGGGTGTATTGTAAACACGCACGATATAAGTGAAACTTTTATATTACAGGGAAACATTTGAATTAATCATCACAGTGTTAACACCCACCAATTTTTGTCACAATTTTTCCTTCAACAACAATTCCTTCCCAAGGGATATTTGTGCTTCTGGTTCTGGGTGTAATGTGTGTGTGATGTAAATGTTTCCGGCACCCACGATACGAGTCTTTGTACTTAGTGTGGGGTTGTGAGTGTAAATGCGATAAAAAAAAAAACAAAAAAAAAGAAAAACAAAAAAAAAACACAAATGTTGCGGATCAGAATTTCAAATATATAGCAAGAAGTTTCACTTCAAGAATGTTCACGTAATGTACCTACGGCTTACCATAACATATACAAGATGTATAAAAATGTATCATACTATACCTACTAATATTATTAATACGAAAAAAGTTTATGTGTAAGTGTATAAGTATGTTTGTTCCATCCTCAACGGATTTGGATGAAATTTGGAATGCAGTACATAGCTTATATACTAGGGTTAGCACATAGGCTACTTTTTAACTTGATCAACGCGAGCGAAGCCGCGGGGCAGCTATATATGATAATCCTACTTTTCCCTGAACTCATTTATTTCATGAACGTTCGTAAAACTTATTCACTTTGATTACGAGAACCGCTTTTCCATTTCGCTAGAATTTGTGATTGGAATAATCCAATGTTTATTTGAAATCGAGACAGCTATAATTTCTATTTCTATTTTCGCTATCGATTCCTGTTCAATTAGGTACCAGTAATGTATACTTTAAAAACACTCAACAAGTTATGTTTTATAAACATTGCTTTTTGTTTACGGAGAATTTTCTCAGATTTCTATATATAAATGAAACACTCTGACCTTCTGTTGAGGTTGGTTGTAAAATTATATGATCTGGTTTGAGTTCAGAAATTAAGGAAAATGTGTTGTTTTACCCGACTACGCGACGCAAAGGAGGGTAATGTGTTTAAGCCTATGAATGCATATTAGTTGCTTTGTGTTCTAGAGACCAAACGCATGAGCTGGTTTTGATGATTATTATGTCAATCGATGTGTCTTAATTTTGCGAGTGTTAGATATGACAGCTATCAAAATTCAACATGGCATGACAAAAACCAACCAAACGCCATATTGTTAAATGTAAAAGGTAGATATTTAAAGTAAAGTAAAAAGTAAAAAAAAAATTATTGCAAAAAAAAGTTTAAACATTTACAAAGTAAACATTTATACAAACAAAAGACAAAACCGATCTGAAACACATAATAAAAAATTTAATGTTTGCTTTCGATTGAATTTGGCAAAAGGTGCAACTCAGCACTGGTGCGCACAGTATGTCTACGCAGGGCTGGTTTTTAGTATATCCCTATTGCTCGAGCTCAGTTGTTAGTCGAGCTTAATGAAAACATTAAACGATAAGTGGGAAGAGCAATACAGCGAATTAATTTTCTACAAACAAGTGTAACAGACAACAAACAATAATTATTACAATACATCCATTACTAACAAATAAAACAAATAGTAATAATAATTATTATTTGAAAATCAACTTTAAGATTCTTTTACCAGTTTTCATTTCGGATCTCAATTTTGATAGATTGGTTAGCAACTTTTATTCTTACTAAAATTTACTAACAAAATAAAAATAATAATGCTGCAATAAGGTTCTTACACAATCGCAATTATATTATTAACGAAAAAAAGTAAGTTTACGAAGTTCATTAAGTTTACTTTTTTTTTTTTTTTTTTTCACTTAATACGCAGTTGTATAAGTGAACGAACTTATTTACTTAATGTGGTTTATCAAAATAAACTTCATGCGCGGTTGAAAAAGCGTAATAATGTGTAACATGATGATGATGTTTTATCAAAAAAAAACAGTGCTCGAGCTAGCTTCCTACCACAAATCCCATCGACCGTCGCTATAAAAAAGATTTGGCACAAATACTGTTTATTGACGCCATCGCTAATGTCTGCATTTAGTTAATAATTCTGCGGATTTCCTGACCTTGGTCAAAACTAGCATCAGCTGTGCCACAACGACTACTTAGGTACTTTTTTATGCTGGATAGGATTCATTGTGACTGGTAAAAAAACGCATCCACACTCACAGCCCCACACTAAGTTCAAGCTGTGATAATAAACTGATAATACCTAAATAATACAATTAATACCAAAATAATGGTCCTTTTTTTATTTATTTTTTCTTTTTTTTTATGTTAAATAGGCAAGCATTTGACCACTATCTCACCTGATGGAAAGTGATGATGCGAAGATGTGATATGCTTGCCTAGAAGATACCTATTCACTCTTGACTTGAAGACTCCCAGATTATACCCCTCAGGGAACAATGACGCAGGCAATGAGTTCCAATCCTTCGCTGTTCACAATATATATTTTTTTTTAATCATAATTACCACCTCTTTATGGAGAAATTTTATAATAATTTTCCATATCCTGAGATTTTTCGAGTATTATTGGGTAATAATGGTGGTTTTTAAGCCGTTAATTCTTCATAAACGTGCATATAAGTGTGGGCAAATCATACTAATTTAAAAAGGTGACTTTCGCCTTCGCTCCAAAACTTCAATAGAAGTTCTAGTAAAGTTTCCACGACTATGTCTGACTGCTCTACTTTGGCTGTGACTTCTATTATGAAATATAGAATTTGTATTTTTTGTTTAATATTTCGACTAAGGACTATGTATCAATGGTCATGGAACACAAGTCTTAAACAAACACACCGGAAACACACATTTCTTTTGGGGAGAGAACTTATTCCCATTAGGAATCGAACCCGATACCCGTTTCTTTTTATAATCCAATTGGCGCCAATGTCGATAAGATGTTCTCCATAAATCAGTAGCAAATGGAATCTAGTGCTATTTATTCCGTAATGTTATATTAGAGTAGCCTCGGATAATTCCGCAATGTTTAGGTATTCTGAAGCAATAATACCGAGTATTTTGGGAGAATGCAGTTGGGTTTACGCAGACACGAAGATCAGGAGAGGAATAAATACGGTGGATGAGTTGTGTAATGAGAGAAATTTAATTTACTGCACTTCGCGGCAATTTTCTCAGGGTAGGAAGGGTTATGTTATACGCGCGTAATGTGATCCCAATTTTTCTATAATTTTCTACCGACTTACAAAAAATAACACTATACACAAAAAGGAGGAGGTACTCAAGTCGACTGTTTTTTTGTATGTTACCATAACTTCTTTCCACGTGAACCGATTTTGAAAATTGTTTGAAAGATGTTGCTTTCTAATTGGTCCGAATTAAATTTGATGAAGATCTGATCAGTAGTTCTTGAAATATCGTCAATAAGCGGTGAAGTCGGTTTTTTTAAGCTTTGCTTGCGTTTAATTATATTATGTAAATCCTCTTTTACTCAACTGCTCATTGACTTAGCTGGGTGGCGTTCGCCTTCTATGCTGGGGTATCGGGTTCGATTCCCGACTAAAACACAAGTTTTATCCTCAAGGAACATTTGTGTTTCTAGTTCTGGTGATTGTGTGTGTGATGTGAATGTTTTCCGGCACCCAGGACACAAGTCATCGAATTTAATGTGGGGCTGTGAGTGTGAAAGTGTTTATAAGCACTACACTATGGCGCTACACTAGGCTCGAGGCCCGTGTCTAACATATATGATATTGATGAATCTTTTATTATTTGAAAGCTTTCCATTGGTCCCATTTTGATCAAGATTGGAACAGTCGTTTTTGGGTTATCCTCAATAATGCGTATTTAATTCATTTTATCTGATCAACGGTTCCGAAGATAAAGCGGTAAAGTCGGTTTTCTTAAGCTTTGCTTGCGTTTAAATTATTTTTTAAAAGCGTTGTAATTTTACCAAAGACTGCTTATTACGAGATAGTCCGATGTCCCTCAAGTAAAACCAATTAAATGTCCATGAAAACGCATCCCTATGAAAACCAAAGATATCTGAACCGAAATAAACATCAGAAGAAGTTCTTCAAACGCGGCCAGGAACCGCACGCTTGATGTTACAAAACTAATTTTTATAGCTTAGAATCAAACTTGAAGTTTTATACGTTTGTAGGACCACGGATCGTAAAGTTAGCTGATTTTGTCAATTCCAATAGAATAAAGGGCGTCACAGACTGCAGACATAAAATATATTTAAACCATTATTAGTCATAAGTTTTAATTAATATCATTTTTCTTACAGGAAAAGGAAGGTACAGCTCCTCGGATAACTGGCAGAAAATTCTGTATTAGCTTTATGAAAATGAAAATGAAAATTTGTTTATTTGGCAAAGAACGACATAATAAAGTACAATTGTCTGTGGGCTCCAAACTAGGCAACTAGGCTTGTATCTTGGGAGCCCGATATGGTTAACAATTAGAGAGATCGGCCGCTTTGTTGACTCCCAGATGAAGAGCGTCGTATACGCTCGAAACTGGTCGGAGTATTTCGACAATAGATAACGCGATTAACAGCCGGTTAGTACCATAAAAATGTATAACAATCGCGATAGTTTTCATAATAAAATTAGAGAAATGCCTGCCAGTACGTGAAATTTCTGTGTACAGCTAAATTGGTGAAAAGCATAAATAAATTAATAATCTTCTTTTTCTTCGTCATGTCAATGGTCCAAAGTATATTTCTTATAGTTTTTCAGATATTTAAGACATCCGAAATACTATTTCATATCAAGAAAAAATAAGTATTAAGAGCATAAATTTATTATTATATAGCATTATTTGCCCTGTCAATTTACTGGAATCTTACTAGAATTACTAGAACCTGCACCCCGAATTAAAATAATGTGTGTGAATGAATGACTGACAATGTTGTGGTACTTCCCCAGTGGACTTCGCAAAAGACTCATAATGTAAATTGTTTGTTCACATGGGCCTATAAAGGCACTCGTGAAATTTAATGACTCTAATTGTCCGATGCGCAAATTTACAGCCATAACAACAAACAAACAAACACATTCACACTCACAGCCCCACATTAAGTTCAAATACTTGTATCGTGGCTGCCGGAAACATTTGCATATCGCACACACACAATCACTTCCAGAACCAGAAGCACAAATCTGCCTTGGGAAGGAAAATTGAGCTCATGCCGGGAATTGAACCCAGGACCCACGGCGCGGAAAGCAAAGACTTGCCCACCACGCCAACTGGGTCGTCAATTGAGAAAGCCATCGAGAAAACTTGGTAAAAAATTCGATAAACCTTAATTTGCCATTATTTTTCCTAGCAATACTTACCTACATCACTAATACATTTTAACCTAGGTTTATCTCTATTTTGCATTTGCCAAGAAAAAGCGCTTGTGCGGTTTGCCTCCTTTGCATCTTATCATAAACAAAATTATGTTTTCTATTTTATACTATCAAGAAGATATACGATGAGTAATATATTACATTAAACTAAAAACTAAATTAAAATTAAACAAAAAAAACTATAATTAGATATAAATATGTACAAAATAGACCGCTACCAGTAGGCAAAGTACCCAAAATGCTGGCAGCATTGCCACGTTGAATGGCAATACTCAATCTCTGTCCAAAATATTTGCCAGCATTTTGGTCACGAGTTGCTTCGACCAAACGCTTTGTTAATTCATTGTAGAATGTATGTGCTCCCGGTCCCCACGGTCCCAACGTCTCAACCCCAAAAGGCACAAATATATAAGAACTATCAAGATTACTATATTTGCGCCTTTTAAGAGTCTCTGCTGATTCACCACACAAAATTATTGATTTTATAATCTCGATAAATTCAAAATTGTTTATTCACATGGATTCTGAAGAACTCATGTAAGTTAATGATACTAATGATAGATTCGAAAATTTACGGCCATAGATATAATATAAGTCGAAAAGGATCTCACAAACAAACTCAAACTCAATAAACATATATCTCCATCTCGACTTCATTCTGTATTCGTGTATAAGAAACGCTTTAGATATCAGTCTATATCCACCGACTCACCAAATTTCTAAAAACAACACACAGGCGGATTTCCTTTCCCAAATCGTCAAAATCTGGGTCATATTCATACACTCCAAGTTTTATAAACCAGACGCTATATGGGATGTAGAAAATCTAAACAAAGAAATCTTTGTAGACATTTAACTGGAGTGGAAGCAATTTAGAATTTGGGTCTTGTTAAGAAAAAACATAACTCACATCTACTTTACCCAATCACTTTGAATGGAGTCCATTTTTATTAAAACCGTCTTGGAAATAATTCAGCAATTTTTTGCCTCGGTTTTAACAAGGTGTTAGGAACAGAATTGGACCATCGAGATACCTTTGACAAAGTTTTTATTAGTTTTTAGCGGTATAGTACGGTATACCTAATAGTTAACGACTATAGCTGTCGTACTACAATTCCGCCAATATCGTGCAGGTAGGAGAGCAGTTTAAAACAATTTAATTTAGTACATAACGGAAACTATTCCAGAGTGACAGCGATCGCAAAACGCGATCCTGTCACGACGCAGCATTCGACATCGACAGGTCGCGTCGCCCGCGGAATGTTAATGCTAAGTGTTGCCAGAATTTCTCATTTGTACACGATTGACGACTTGTTGTTGTGGAATTGGGCCGTGGAGGATTCCTGGAGACGAACGATAGGAGGTCAGTTGTATTTACAGTTCAATATAGCAACTTTACTTAGTATTTTGGGCTGTGGTGGTTTACAAAATTACATACAAAAGGGTGTTTCTACAAGTTCGATTTGATCGGCTAAGTGATTTAAGTATGCAGATATTTTTATGGTGATTAAGCAAGCATCTAAACCGCGATCTTATCGATGGAAAGCGGCGATGACAAAACACAAAAAAAAACAAAACTAGGATATTTACTGGCAATTCAGAGGGCAAAACAACAGCGTAAACATAAATATTAATGTTTACCTTAATTACCTTGATTACAATTAAAGGTCACTTGCCTCTCTAATAAGATACAATTTTACGTTTGTGTACAACATAACATTTTAATAGCTTACAAGTTTATTAACTTTAAGTACCATATTACTTTCATAATTACACAAGTGCAAATGCAGTTAAATAACTACTAAGCGAAAAGCTCCGTTATTTATGTACAAAAAACAAAGAAATAAAAGCTCGAATGTAGATATTAGTATAATGTAGTATTTTATTAGAGCTGCTCATATAGAACACATGAACATCATAAAGTAAATAAAGTATTTTCGCCTGAATAGACAATAGGAAAAGTATTAAAAGACAAATTCTTGGATATTTGGGATCTAGAAAAATAAGCAAAATTTTAGTTACTTAGTAGCCTTATCTTTATCCATCTCCTTTATCCCAGCTTCTATATATATGTAGCGTAAGATAGCTCTGGGTCGCCGACTAATTTGTTTTAAAAAGGGGTTTAATTTGGATGATATATGCGAAAATATATATAAATATGTATCGTTTTGTTTTAAGTTATGACAAAACTTCAAGTTACTTCTATTATATAGTCATAACTTAAATCAACAAGTCTCTGTCACACACGTTGACATATCTACCACGCCATCTACCACGCCATCAATGTCATTGAAAGAACTATTTTTAAGCTGCATATCTACTTAACCAAATTAACACTTTATTTAACCAACACAGATGAAAGCTCCCTGATTAAGCTATTTAAAGTCAGCGCAGTAATTAATTTGAATACCAAAGCATTCTGTCAACAGACGAGGTGTTAACCGCGCCATCTTTTGTCTCAAAGATGCTATCTCAGAACTGAAGCTATTGTGATTCCGAACGTTCGTTACGTTCGCGTGTGAGATGAATCTAGAATAGGGACGCACGGTACGCGCGTTTCTCAGAAGTTCTTTTTGTTTTTTTTTGTAAAAATGTGTCAAAGCCCGTAAAGTATTCTGCCTCGGTCGTGGTACGCGAGAGGAATCTTCGATGCGGCATTGTATGGAGAATTTTGTGAGGGTGGCGATAAACCAAACCTACTCACTAATATTATTAATTAATACTTTTACCAGTTATATTTAAACGCAAGGAAAGTTTTAAAAAAACGACTGCGCCGCTTTATCTTCGAAACCTTGATCAGATGAAATGTATTAAACACGCATTATTGATTATAACTCAAAACACTACTGATCAAATCTTGATCAAATTTAAATAGCACCAATGGGAAAAAAATACAAAATCGGTTCACGTGGTAAGAATTTATGAGGTAACACACATAAAAGCTCGCCTTTGTACATCTTTTGTTATGGCCTTATTGTAAAATTATTTATCAATGTGTGTACAATAAAGAATATAAGAAAAAAACATTTTAAATGAGTACCGCCTTCTTTTTTGTGAAGTCGGCAGAAAAGGACTAATGATGACTAGTGATGTGAATGCATTCAAAAAAAAACCTAAAACGAATCTTGTTATAAAGACAACATAAATATATCCTACTAATTATAAATGCGAAAGTTTGTGTGTGTGTGTGTGTGAATGTTTTTTACCACGTACCTATCTCCGTAACAAATAAACCGATTTTGATGAAATTTTGAATGTAGATAGACACATGGGCTTCTTTTAAACTTGATTAACGCGGGCGAAGCCGCGGGGCACGGCTAGTAATACATATACGCACACACACAATATTGCATCTCATCACACTAATATTATAGAGGCGAAACTTTATGAGTGTGTTTGTATGTTTGTTACTTCTTCACGCCCAAACGGTTGAACTAATTTTGATGAAATTTGGTATGGAGGTAGCTGACAACCTGGATTAACACATAGGCTACTTTTTATTCCGGAAATCGCGGGTCCGGGACTTACGCAGGTAAAACCGCGGGGCACAGCTAGTTTACAATATAGATGAAAGATAAATGAGAAACAAATACATACATACGAGTACGTAGATATTCATTGACGCACCGAGAATGCGCTGCCAAGATAAGAAATACAAGGCAAAGGACAACTTTGTCATTCATTTTAATACATTATCGATGTTGTGTTTACAGAGGACACGAGTACCGTATTTATAATTTGCAATAAGTCTTCTGTGCTTTTATTGGAGACAGAGGTTGTTTAATCGAGAAGCGAGACATCTGAGTTGACTTGTGTGGAGCACTTTGTCCGTCCGTCTGTCAAAGGCACCTAGCGACTCCATGCAAGCGAATATCTTCAAATTTAAAGTGGTACATACTAGTAAGTACATTGATATCCGACACGAGTAAGTAAACAAAAAATATTTTGCCTCCCACTTATGTGTTTGGTGCCCCCTTATATTTTCATTAATATCATTTTATTGGTATTTTTTTACATATTTACATATTCTGCTTTACATATTCTCTGGGATTTCAAAATTTTTCGCTCATGTATATTGGCTTAGACGTTAGTTGCCTATGACAGACGAAAGGACGGACAAAAAAATTAAAAATAGTTACCTTCTAGGCAAGCATGCTACATCTTCGGCCGCATCATCACTTTCTATCAGGTGAAATTGTCAAATGCTACCCTATTGGGCAAAAAGAAAGAAAGAAAGAAGTTCTGAACCACCCAAGTGAAGTTATAGATATTAGGAATTACATTTATAGTGATTTTTAGTTTTTTTTGGTGCTTCTTGTTATAAACATAACATAAAACAGAAACGTTTTCACACTCACAGCCCCCCACCAAGTTCTATGACTTGTGTCGTGGTTGCCGGAAACGTTCACATCGCACACAATCTTGCTTACACACAAACTTTCGGATTTATAATATTAGTCTGATAACATTAAAATTTGTAGTTGCACTTGATAACGATTGCATAGACCGAAGATAATAATAGACGTGACATAGGTTAGTTACAATGTGGGGTGTGTACATCTATTTTGTATACTAATTATCAAGTTAGTCTAATTACACATTATAATTAAATCGTTTGTAAGTAAGTCGCATCTCAAGGTTTATGCGGATGCACCGTGGTATGAGCTCTATTCTAGAAATAGATGTTCCACAAATGCGAACGAAGCGTTTTGCCTCCACATTCATTATGCGAGCTGCAAAAGAATGTAATTCCTTACCTCAGTCTGTGTTCCCTGATAAATACAATATGGGAGTCTTTAAGTCACGAGTGGAAAGGCATCTTCTAGGCAAACGTGCCCCATCGTCGACCGCATCGTCACTTACCATCAGGTGAGATGGCGGTCAAACGTTTGCTTATATTGAATAAAAAAATAATAAAAAAAGCAATTATAAGTATACCTATCATTCTTAAGGTTCTTAATATTTATCATTTTTAAGGTGTAGTTGTAACATTTTATCAAAGTCTCTCTTCTTTTTGATACATGAACTGCCCGTTGGTTTAGTTGGGTGAGCGTTCGCCTTCTAAGCAGGGGTATCGGGTTCGATTCCGGAACACAAGTTTTCCCCCCAAGGAAAATTTGTTTTTCTGGTTTTGGTAGTGATTGGGTGTGTGATGTGTATGTTTCCAGCACTCACGACCCAATTCATAGAATTTTGTGGGCCTGTGAGTGTAAAAGCGAAACCAATAACACATTTTAAACAATAATTGTTTGATTTCTGCATTTGTTGTTAAGAACAGCTGATGATAATGATATAACAGGTTATATGCTTAAATATCAGCTTTAAATGTGTGCGTAATTTGAATACTTATGTAAACCAAAAATGGGAATTAAAGTGATATAAATATATTTTTTTCTGCCGATGTGGGGTTAAACAGCGCTTTGCAAGTAAAGTTCTTAACCATACAAAAAATCTATGTTAGATAATATCAATTTAGTAGGTCACTGTCTCTGTTTTTTAGATCTGTTTTGTCACACATAAACAATGAAATCTGAAACTTACGTAAAAGGGGGCATCCATTAATTATGTGATGAGATTTTGGCGATTTTTCGACCCCCTCTCTCCCCTTGGTGAGATGTCGTGAGATGCAGCTCGACCCCCTCCCCCCTAAACTCACGTAAGATTTTTCTAAATGCATATATATAATGTAAATAAGTTAATATGTGCTTGATTGCGTCGAATTTATTTAACACACATTTTGTTCAATTAATTTTATTTAAGACTAACCCCTACTAACTAACTATATGATTTAGCCATAATTCAGTAGTTTCTTTTCACTTCATTAAACCCAGTTTTCTCGCAATAAATAAATAATAAATATTTATTGACATAAGTTTTTACATAAAATTTTATGAATCCATAGGCTCCTGAACTAGTGTTAGAACACTGCGTTTCATGTGCCAGTGGCTTCTCCCAATAATGAATCTTATTATAGCATTACGTCACAAATGTTTAAATAATTAATGTATCTAATTACAATGTATTTAAAAAAAAATCAAGTGATATTTGCTGAGACACCCCCTCTTCCCCACGAACGTGAGAATGGGTGAGGTTCGGCTCGACCCCCTCCCCCCTAAACACTCCACGTAAAGATGGACGCCCCCTAAGCAATTAACCTCAAAAGTCTATCTCTATTAGGCAAAATGTAGGTAAAATGTAAGTCTTAGTTCGGAGCGAACGACTAGTATACCTATGTAATATCTATACGACGATAAGAAGGAGAAGTGTCTAACAAGCCATTGTTTACAATCATTGACACTATACGAGAGGTTACTTATTGGGTGCTTGAGGGTTAGATGTTGATAACCCTAGGAACAGGTGCTGCTATTTATTGAGTAGTGTAGAATATGTATGGGCCAACTATCTATTTTGTAGTGCAGAGGGGAGAGGTTATCTCAGCGTGCGGTATTATTTGTTATCAATTTATCATAATGTTTTGTACTTCGTGATGTGTTCAGGGACGGTAAGCATACTAGGATTAGATTGATCTGCTTGTTGGCTTAAGGTGCACGTACGCCTTAAGCAGTGGGTATCGGGTTTGATTCCCAGTGGGAACACAATTTTTCTCCTCAAGGAAATTTGTGTTTTTGGTTCTAGAATCCAGAAACAAGATTGGTGAAAGTTTTCTCGATACAATTGTTTTTCAAAGTTGGGTCTTTTGAATCACTAATATCGGTCATTCTCTTACTCTATAAATTGTAAAAAATAAACGTTTACTACATTTTACAGATAATTGAAAGACCTGAATAAACAGAAACCATTTTTAATTTAAATAGCATAGTTTTCGCGCAAAACGAGTTAGAATTATTTATCACTTAAACGAGATTATCATACGTGGCTCCGATCTATATGTTTATCTCTTTTTAATTTAAGGAGAGTAAATAGCTCATCCGATTTTTAGACCTCCGAAAATAAATAGTTATTGGAATATCGTTGACCTAATATAGCGCCGGTTTCAATCAAAATAAACAAATAGTTTATTTTTCGTGACATTGTATTCTCCCTAAAGGTCACAGCGATGGCCACTCGACATGATTGCCGATACTCATGTTAGTCTGGCTTTCGAGGGGGACCGGACAACGTCTTGTGAACAGAGAAAGGTATAGAGTTTCTTATATGTAAAATTATGTGAATATCTTATGAATGAAAATGTATTGTACGTAAGTTCAATAAAATATCTGAACAGCAATAAATATAAACACTAACTTACACACTTTAAACACTAAAATCGAAACTTGTATCGTGGATGCCAGAAATATTCTTAACCGACAGATTTATTAAAAATGACAGTGAATGTTAAATTATATAATAAAATTACGTTTTGCTGACTATTTTGTTAAAACGAGTGTGAATGAAAGCGTATTTTATTAAAACAATCAATTGTTGTATAAGAATAACTTTTTTATACCGTACCTATACGTACATAAGAATATATTTAACAACAAGAGATTATCAATTTTTTATATGAGCAACTCTGCTCCACGGACTCTCTGTCCCCGTCCCAATAAGGCTACTCGTAGCATCAAAAGTAAAGATACTTGGGCAATAAAGCAAGTCCATTGTCCCAGTGTACTCTATAACTGGGGCCAGACGGTTCTCTCGCTAAGTGCATGCATTTTTTGTTCAATACTTATGTTGCTATGTTGATAACTAATGTAAAGATAAGTTTATAGGTACATCTATATACCTATATAAAATAAACTGCCGTGTGTTAGTCTCACGAAAACTCGACTGATTTGAATTTTATGCTTTTTATTTGTTATTGTATCATCACAGGAGTGACGTAGGAAAAAAATAAGAATAGAAATCAAAGGAATAGCGAAATATCGATATTGGTAATCTTGTATAGGAATTCCTACTTCACATTACATTTAATAGATGGCGTGGTACGAAGTTAACCAGGTCGTCTAGTGATGAAATAAACAAGATTTTCATTGACAAAGCTGAGGACATCTATCTCAGTATTTTTCGGATATATTGAAAGCCACAGAATTACGCGATTACAAGTTTGGCCATTTTTAACATAGACCGCGGGACACAAAATAGGTCTAAAAACAGTTACTTTGATGGCCTACATAATTGTTAATTTCAAACATTGATTAAAAATAACGGATTTTTGCTCTACTTGCAGAGTTCTTTCCAACGATACCCTACACAGGCAGATTTTGTTTTTTATATTTCGTTCCCCACTCATGTATGGGTGCCCCTTAATATCCTTTTCTATACCATTTATGGCTTTGCGCCACATGAGAATTTAAAGTTATTTGCTAGTATATAATATGTGTAAATGGCCAAGTTGGTAAGGCTCGATCTAGGCGAACGTATTTTGAACAGATCCAAAACATCTTGAAAAAGGACAGGTCAAAAGTACCCGCAACCAACGAGCATGTATGAAAGGACTCATGAATGTAGGAGAAGTTATAGATTAATTAACGCGATAATGCCGCGGATCGCAACTAGAATAACATAAAATTTGATTCTTTCTATTTATTTGCCCTTTAAAATCTATAGAATCTATACTTTGTTAGGATACCGTCTATTTTTTAAAACCCACTCATTGCCCAGCTTATTTGTAAAAGTTTCTTTCCACTTTCACGACTCGTAAACTCTTTCACATCTTTACTTAACCCAATTAATGCCCATCGTAAACATTTCAAAATTATTTTCACTTCTAGACTCTCAAGCGAAGTCATTGACTTACCGACCGGAAGCTACGATAATATTCCTCCATCACGAATACAGATGATTGACTGCAAGACGATACCATCTCTAACCAGCTTCCATCTCTTTCCAACTTACCTGAAAATAGAAATGGGCAAATGAGACGCAGATATCGACAATGCAACGCACGTACGAGGAAGTGGGAACGATTCCCTATGCCATAGAAATATTAATCAAGTATTGAATAGATTTTGAGTGTTATATAAGCGTGTATAATTTATGTAGAATAAGAGATAAGAACATTCCTATGCTTATAAGCGGATGCTAAAATAGAACTGGTAGCTGAATAGTGGCTATAGAGTGGCGTCATCGAATGCTTTATTCATAAGCTGTATCATAGAATGTCATAACTATGATTTAATACGTCAGACAATTTTCCGTTGAATTTTCTCTTTATTTATACGTCTACGTCCGAGTTCATCAAAACAAATTAACAGCGGAGCGTTAATTTGTTGCATAGTTCTTCGGTTAAGTTTTAATTGTCATTCACAGCGTCTTATGACGTTTGAGTTTGACAGCTATTGAAGTATATAATATATGGTCACTCACATTAGAATTATTGTTAGAATATTTACCAACGGGATATTTACTATTTGTTTTTGGTTTTTATTGAGGAATCAATACTTCGGCACCGTTACAAGCGCCACGATGACGAGAACTGCTATACAACGCTTATCGCCATCTCCCGGTTATACGATAGTTATGTCCTTAAAACCATAGTTTGCTGGACTCACTCCTAATTGTAACTGGCAACTGAAAGCTAAACCATCCATCGCTAGCTATTAAATCAAGTTCAACTTTTTTGTCCACCGGGTGAATTGCTTCGTTCCCAGGGTCATCGTATTACAAGTGATTTAATCATTTTTTGCCACTGTAGGTGATATAGGAGTGCTATCCTATACTGTTATAATATGATCAATTGATAAGCAGCACAGATAACTAACAAGGGGGTTACTGATTTAAATATAATTATTGCTTTCACACTCACAGGTTCAAAAGTTTGAAGACTTGTATCATTGTACCAAAAACATTCACACCATACAATACAATCACATCCAGAATCAGAAACATGAAGTTCTCTATCAATCCCGTGATACAGAGGTCAAACGCTAGCCTTTCAGTAAATTTGACCACAAAACTTTTTTCGTTATGTTGAGATTTTTTTATTTATTTTGCCCTCTCCATTTATGTGAATTTAGCCAGTGTAAAGTAATAATTATATTTTTAAGTGGTTTTTAACGGTTAATAAAACAAGTCTTAGTCACTAAGCTCAGTCAAAGTCAAGTAAAATAATCATGGCTCAGTCACAGTCAATTCATGTCCTAGTAAATTGGTAGAAACTTTACTAGAGTTTTAGAGCGCAAATGAAAATTACCTTTTTAGGATATGCCTACACTAATGCACGTGAACGAACTAGTAATCTATACTAATATTATAAAGAGCTAAAGTTTGTTTGTTTGTATGTTAAAGGTACTCTCTGAAACTACTGATCCGATTCAAAAATTCTTTCACTAATAGATAGCTACACTATCTCTGAGTGTCATAGGCTATGTTGGAATAAAAGCTAGTTATCAGTTGGAAATAATAGTTAATAATCTACTATTAAACATCATCAAAAGTTTGAGAAAGAAATTCAGAATCGACAACGCTATTTTTTTACTTTTGCGCCAATATTATTACAAACAAGAGTATAAAACTAAGTAAACGGCGTACATTTTGATGTATTGTGACGTCATATCATAAGATAAAGTTATACATAATTCAGTGAAGGAAGTAAAGCTGTGTAATTCATTCAAATGAGTAGTAAATGTCAATTAGATTGAGAGCCGGCGCCGTGGAAACTTATGTTATTTCAAATGCGGTTTGTG
This sequence comes from Lomographa bimaculata, assembly GCA_948107665.1. Lineage (NCBI taxonomy): Eukaryota > Metazoa > Arthropoda > Insecta > Lepidoptera > Geometridae > Lomographa > Lomographa bimaculata. Next base: position 3,951,859 of record OX403604.1, on the reverse strand, counting down.
GTTTTGTAAGATTGCCCTTGTGGTTATTCTACGATTGCTTTAGTTGTCGAATAAATTATTGTAATATTTTAAATAATTATGTATAGAATATTTTTAATATGAATAAACATCTAATGCAGCAAGTATTACATTTATGAAATTTAATTCTTATACAAAAAGTGTACATATTTTTACCATAATCAATTAATAATAAATATTATATGCACATATTTTTTACTATATATTTTTTTCTAATAATAGCTATTGATCAAAGTTATAAAATTATATGCCACAACTAAATTTAAAGAAAAACGAATCTTCCTTAGATACTCATATTATTTTAAACGTCAATAAAAGAAAATCACCGTCTCTCCGTTTAAAAATAAATCGTTATTGAGATGTGAAATGAGATAAGGAGACAATAATATCCTTATTTACATGTAAACAGTATCCAATTGAATCCTTCAACAATGTTTATTTGACGCCATCTTGTAAAGTATTGTTTGTTGTCGTAGAAAGACGGTGATTTTATGGAAATTGTAAAATAAAGACTTCTACGGCCGATTCAGCAATACTGTGAATACATTATAGAAAAGTTTATTTACTTTAGTAATGAATGACCAGTTATGTTTTATCAGTTTTAAATTTCCAGCCACAGATTGTTTAGCAGTGTCTACAACTGCAACGATTTCTTAGTCATAAAGTAGCTTCTTCGTAAAATAGTCCATAAATATAAATGGATATAATGTGTATTCCTGTTTGCATAAAATAATTAAAAATTAATAATTTGAAGGCAAGGCTTAAAAAAAACTTTTTTTGAGAAATGCTTTTATATTATTAATGGCTTTTTTAATACGAGTGAATTATTGCATTGATTTTTTTTTATATATCTAATATTGATATTATTTCAGGTTATTAATTTATTTATTTTTAATATATTTTATTAATGTTGATAGATTTTGAATACATATACATTTAGAATTTATTACCGAGTACGCCATTCTTTTAAATTTGTACGCCAATCTATACAAAACATGACGGTCACAAATTATTTTAGCTTCATTTGGAATGCATGTATGTGTATTTAATTCAAGTTTTGAACAAATAAATAATCTGTCTTTACTTATATTTATTAAACAATTATAATTAGTAAACAATTTCCTAGAATATCAAAATATCTAAAGCTATTTTCGAATTTCTAGTGACATGATAACAAAAAAACCGTCTAGCTAAATCTCCAGTAGAAGACAATTGTCATAAGTCGTCGACAGGTTTAATTGAAATATATTGCGTATCATCTTTTACGGAGCGGATTTTCAATGTCTAATTTAAAACTCTAAGACGAACATAGTAGAGTTGATTTTGTCACGGCCAGCAAAGATTTACGTTTCGTTCCATGGTAGCATCTTAAACTTATTGTGGTCAGACAATCGACGTAAATAGTATGAGAGGCTGTAGTCATTTTGGGTCATCTGTTTCAAATAAAGAAAAAGACGTACATTTTAATTTGTTTTTTACCGACTTCCCAAAAAAGGAGGAGGTATTCAAGTCGACTGTATTTTTTTTATTTTATTATCATTATTTTTTATGTGTGTTACCTCATAACTTCTCTCTACTATCAAGTTTTTATTTGAAAGCTGGTGTTTTTTATGTAGTCCCATTGAAATTTGTTCTAGGTCTGATCTCTAGTTTTTGAGTTATAGTCAATAATGCGTGTTTATACATTAAATCTGATCAAGGTTCCGATGATAAAGCGGTGAAGTCGGTTTTTTAAGCTTTGCTTGCGTTTAATTATTTTTTATTTAGTAAATTATACTTCAGAGGTAGTCCCATATAAATGTTATCGAAATCAATCAAGCCAAAACCAAAATATAAGCGGTGAAGTCGGTTTTTTAAGCTTTGCTTGCGTTTAATTATCATTCCCACCTTTTTATATTTGTGACATTTCATGTATTGTGAGTGTGAAAGCGTTTATGTGTGTTTCTTTTATTTTAAGTTATTCACACTATCACACTAACATTATAAAAGCGGAAGTCTGTTAGTGTGTTTGTATGTTTGTTACTTGTTCACGCTTAAACTGCTGGACCAATTTTAATAAAATTTGGTATGGAGATAGCTAACAGCCTGAATTAACACATAGGCTACTTTTTTCCCGGAACTCCCGCGGGTCCGGGACTTACGCGGGTAAACCGCAGGGCGCAGCTAGTTGTAAATAAATATTTTGTTACCAAACTGTAATCACCACAGTAACATGTACTCCAGCTCCCCGTCTAGACGTTTATGTGGTCAGACGATCGAAGATAATGGTTGCGCTTGATTTGAGACAATCACGGGACAGTTTTGTTTTATTGAATAAACTTGGATTAAGTGGATCTGTCCCATGTTCTTTGGACTTCTTGTTTTTATTTTGGATGTTGTATGTAATTCTGGTTTATTGAAATTTATGAAACGTAGCCTTACTATTGAATGGCCTGTTGGCTTTAGAGTGCACGTTTGCCTTCTAAGCAGGGGTATCGGGTTCGGTTCCCGGCGGAAACACAAGTTTTTTCCCCAAGGGAAATTTGTATTCCGGTTCTGAATATTTCAGGCATCAACAACTCATCGATCTTAGTGCTGTGAGCGTGAGAGCGAAAGCGTTATTTATTATCTTATTCAAATAATCTCCAAACTTTTTAAACAATATTCGGTCTACAAGTCTCAACTGCTGGGAAGATCCCAGTCACAGTATTACTATGATATAAAAATAATCAAATTGGCTGCAATGTTATAAATTTATGGTATTAAATGTCATATTTATATGACGTAATACCGTTAATTCGCTTATATATAACCCAAAGTCTTATTTTTCATTTCACGCTCGCGGTATGACGTCAAAATGTGAAGAACTTATTTTTGAGTTATGGCGGCGGTAAATCACATAAAATTATGGTAGTTCTTATAAACGTAAACATAAACGCTTTCACACTCACAGCCCCACACTAAGTTCGATGACTTGTGTCGTGGGTGCCGGAAACATTCACATCACAACCACACACACACAATCACAACCAGAACCAGAAACACAAATTTGCCTTGGGGAGAATACTTGTGTTCCCGCCGGGAATCGAACCCGATACCCCTGCTTGGAAGGCGAAAACTCATCCAACTAACCCAAATAGCAGTTCTCTAGATATTTTGGTCCATTAAAGACTCAGGTTTGATGTTAAGCCATAAAAACGTAAAGTAGAAAATTAATAATAGCAAAAATATAATTTGTAGCAGGATTTGAACCCACGTCCATATGAATGCCGTACCGCCGAAATGAGCTTTCCAAGCTTACATTTTACTATCTTATCTATCTATCTATTTTCTATCTATTTATTTATTTATTTATTAAACATAATAAAAAGCTTACAGTATACACCAATATATATATATATATAAATCAATGCCACTTTTCGTTGTAATTTTATAACTCAAGAACAGGCTCACCCATCCAAACCAAATGTTTAGGCTTTGTTCGGACTATTTAGTAGATGGTTTATGTGAAGTTTGCACAAAATCAGTCGAGCGGTTCTTCATTTATCATTATCACACCCGGGCGAAGCCGGGGCGGATCGCGTGTAATACATATATACGAGTTAAAAAAACTAATACATAACTGACTTCAATCGCAAATATCTGCGTTCCTGCTTCATCTGACCTTGTCCAAATTATAATGGGACCAATGAGAATGTACACCTTTTCGAGCAAAACAATAATTTTCCAAATCGGTTAATAAATAACGGAGTGCAGAGGTAACATACATAAAAGAACCTCCTTTTTGAAGTTGGTTATACCACATTATCTCTGTCCAGCCATAGAAAAAAATGCAACAATAACATGTTGTAAAGAAACAAACAACATCTTAGCATTATTTTCCCCCACAATTACGTAATCCTCAAAATGTCATAAAAGTCCACCAAAAGATTGGTTGTACATAAAAACTTAATATGTCGTAAATTGTGGTCACAGTGCGTCGTGACTTGTGGTCACCCTAATCGTTACAGTAGGACTAGTGTATTGATGTCATTTAGAAGTAAAAATGCACTTCAGATGGTTTAAATTTACGTTCAAATCATCAAGCTGGTGGCATTGCGTCTCTGAATAGTAATGCTAATACGTTGAGCCAAATAAGTGCCATATTTGTTTTTTTATGGAACAAAATATTTTCTAAATTAATAATTCATGTGATGATATTTTTGCCTCATATTTTTTTAATGTTTGATAGGCAAACGTTTGACCACTATCACACCTGATGTTAAGATACTATGTGGTCGACGATAAAGCACGCTTGCCTAAAAAATACCTATTAACTCACTACTTGGAGACTCCAAGATTTTACTTATCTGGGAACACAGACTCCGGCAAGGAGTTCCACTTCTTTGCAGTGCGCATAATGAACGTGGAATCAAAACACTTCGTGCGCATTTGAGGAATATCTACCATGTATCGGTGTCGCAATGCAGTCTGTCTGTCAGTTCTATGATGGAATGAGGATGGAGGAATTAGATCGTGTAATTCCATAGCACACTCTCCGAAATGTATCCGATCAAATACTTCATCACAGATTTCGACAATAATAGATTGTATAGCGTATATTTTAAGAAAATTAACGTCTCAAGCATTTTGCAGCGATTTTGGTCACATGGAAACATAAGACATTACTTATATACTCGAAAACGTCTCCCACATTTCTTTACTATTAAAATCTATGCAAATAGACATTGAATAGCTCTTTATCTATGACAGGTCAAGAGCCAGCCGCTGTTTCCGCTAAGATATCACAGTGCTTCCTATTTGAATGTGCAAATGATAAAATGAAAGCGCAATACGTACCTACATATTCCTACATACGAATTATAATTTTAACCGCACTCACAAACTATTTACGAAGGTATTCCAACCAGGTTTCAACGTGAAAAAGCTGCGACACACGACGCTTTGGTTCACGCGGATAGCACGCGAACGCGGGCGAGAGCTTCAAATCGTTTTTTTTTTTGTATTAGATTTAAAATTCTAATCTTATTTTGTAATTTTCTAATGTATTTTTATTTTTAATAAAGACTATATCCCACGACACAGGATTGTTCCTAGTCTCTGTTGGTTCGTCTAATCTGCCTGTTGGTTTTGTTGGGTGAGCGTTCTCCTTATAAGCAAATCGGGTTCGTTTCGCGACGGGAATACAATTTTTCTCCCCTAGGGAAATTTGTGTTTCTGGTTCTGATTGTGATTTTTTGTGTGAGGTCAATGTTTCCGGCACCCACGACACAAGTCATAGAACTTAGTGTGGGGCTGTGAGTGTGAAAGCGTTTATGTTTGTAATCTTAACATTTATTTTTTAACTGCCCGTTAGCTTGGTTGGCCGTGTCCGCCTTCTAAGCAGCGGCTATATGGTTCGATTCCCGGTATTATCACGAGTATTATCCCCAAGAAAAAAAAAAATTTTGGTTCTAGGTGAGATTGTGATGTGAAGCACCCACGACTCAAGTCTTTGGACTTAGTTTGGGACTGTGAGTGTGAAAGCGTTTTAGTATGTTTGATATGGTATATTCCTCATTGCCTAAGGCCTAAACTAAATAATTAATTTATTATTTATTTTTAAACTGAACAGAAATGTTCCTGCTAAGAATAGTGTAAGCACTAACTACAAGCAAGACAGATGCACAGACGTCTGAATCTATTATTAGGTCAGTGACATCCAAGATCCAGAGACCAATAAGGAACCCGGCGATTTACTTTGACATCTGCATTCATTATAGAAATGACCATAGACATACTCAGGGCGGGGGCGGGGGCAAATTACATCACTATTACTTATCATTGGTATGTCATAGTGAGAAATAATTTTATGTTGTTGTTTTTGATGATAGTCATTTTTCTTACAAGACTTAACACGTTGCACTACCATGTAAACCACGTAAAACTCACGATACGACAATATTTGTGGAAGATAATACATATGCTTCATAGCATTAAGTTCGCCTTGCATTTTGTTTATACAAAGTATTTATTTATCTTTAGTTCGTACACACATTGTGGAGGTTTTAATATGTATATTATAAATATACATATTAAAACCCGTACAATGTAATTATATAATATTGTAATAAACCGTATGATTTATTGGTATGAAGTATTTTTTTAATGTCATTAAAAGAATCACATCACACTTATCACACTAATATTATAAAGAGGAAAGTTTGTGAGTGTGTTTATAAAAAAATGGTATGGGGGTAGCTGACACCCTGTATTAACACATAGGCTATAACCGAATTCCCGCGGGTCTGGACAAACGCGGGTAAAACCGCGGGGCACAGGTAGTTAAAATATATATTCAATTTAAAAGTTTCAATATGGTTAAGTCGGTCTCAGATGTATATTAATAATTATTATTCATCGCCCCAAATGTCATCCTGAGTACGTCCCCCAAAATGACCATAGTTTGTTATGCAAGTAGCATCCTAGGGAACTATTGATAGAACAAAAACCATTAAAATCTCTTCCTTACATACAAATTAGGCATTTCAGTTAAAATTCAAGGTAAAACATTGAACCCGGTTTCATAAGCCTTCGGTTATTTGAATATTTTGTTTCAAGTAAGTTTAAATGGGTTATAAATTGGTTATTTATGTAATTAAAGCTTGTTATTTCCTTAATTTGAATGGGAAGGAAGTCATGAAATTAAAATATTATGTTAAATAATGTAATATATTACCAGGAGGACATAATTATGTGACACATTATTTTACCATTGTTAAGTAAAGACTGAAAATGTGTGTGTGTGGGTATGTAAGTATCATGATTATTTATGTTATATATTTATTACGTTATTTTTTTATTATGTTTCTCTTGTAAGATGTGTTTTAATTGGACCTATAGACGCTTCTATCTACAGGCCCATTGCCTATATTTCCTAAAACTAAACTAACTGTTTAAACATCTATACTTACAGTAAAAGCTTAAGTTACCTACAAGACATCGAGCTTAAAGTAGTAACTCAAGTATTCAAGCCTACTTGATCACGCGTCGCCTCAACCAGGCGCTCTGATAGATTTTTGGAAATAGAATGAGCACCCGGTCCCCACGGGACCAGTGTCTCAACCAAACGGCCCAAATATATAACCACTGATATAAAGTATAATATTAAGGTAACGTTGATCACTTTCTCATATAACCTATGGTGAGTGATGATGTCACCATTCACTGTACTCACACTCCAGCGTCGAGTTCTTTTCTAACTCGACATAATTGCTGAGTTAAACCTTTTTGGCAATTAAATTATTGTATATATATATTTGTTTTTCATATTAAGTTACTTTGATGTCAAATAAATGTATTTTCTTTTCTTTCTTTCATAGTCAAGTATTGTAGCTTTGGAGTGAAAACGAAAATCACAATTGTCAACTTTGTTTTGTCTACAATATAACGGTTGATAATCCACCATTATTACATGTTAACACTCGAAATTTCACAAATTTTGGAAAATAATACTAAAATGACAGGGCCCTTTTTTTCTAGGGGCTAAAAACCAAAATTTAACCTTTGAAAGTTTTAATTCATAAGCAAAATTAATTTGTAAAAAAAGTGGCGTAAACTATTCATCATTTTTTATGCGAACGAAGGCGCGACAGAGCTTGTACCTATTTAATAAAACTACGTGTTCAATTCTATTGAATTCGAAAATTAAATAAATCACAGTCAAAAATGTTAAAAAACTAATTTCAAACGAAAATAGTCTGCAATATCCGTCTGTAAAAATGTCTTTACAAGATTAAATTTATCACTGTCAAATGTGACATAGTTCTTCGTGCATTGATATAAGGCTTACATTTAAATCATTGCATTTATTCTAGCAGCAAAATTTACTGTTGTAGAGTACAGCAAAGGGCGACGAAATCGGAACACTGGCCGCATAGAATACAGTACAGAAATAGAACGTATGTGACAATGAAAAGAGAAATAAATCGAAATATTCAAATTGGGAATGTTATTCACGCGTCTGATGATAGTCGGGAAAAAATAGATATTTTATGTACCTAATACTAGTAATTTTGCTACTACGTTTAAAACATTTTTTTTTTATGTTTCTAAACGATTCTAACATACTCGTAGTTCAATATTATTTTGAAGTGACATTTCTTATGAGAATGCTTTGAAAATCTGATCCGCAACCTTTTTGTGTGACGAAAAGTGATGTGCAAAGGTAGTTTTTAACCAACTTCCAAAAAGAAGGTGGTTCTCAATTCGACTAATTGACTTTTCTTCCTTTTCTGGTTTTTTATTATAATAGATATTCAAACGTTTGACTACTATTTTACCTTATATTAAGCAGCAATACGAAAAAGTATTTTAAATATAAAAAATATATATTTATAATATAATATAATCGACGACCACATTTAGTAGCATATAAAAAAAATTCCAAAACCAACAATCATTTTAATGACTACTTATTTTTTTTACTTTTTTTAATTGTAAATTATTATGAAATAAACCTAACCTGAGCATTAAAATAACAATAAAAGATAACGACAGTGGAACATGGCACGAGTGTTGCAATAAATTATAATCCAGTAAAACAATACCAGTAATGACGAATAAACACATAACCACGAACGAACCAAACCGGGCTATCCTGAGAACTCTATTTATAAACAGCAGCGTGAATCAAATAACTAACAAGTCACAAGGTGATATTTGTAACAACTCAATCCTACTAATATTATAAATCCGAAAGTTTGTGTGTAAGTGTGTAAGTATGTTTGTTCCCTCTTCACGCTTTAACGGCTGAACGGATTTGTATGAAATTTGGAATGTACATAGATTATACCTAGGATTAACACATAGGCTACTTTTTAACTTGATAATAGCGGGCGAAGCCGCGGGGCACGGCTAGTATAATAATAAAACACAAACAAAGCTTAGATAAATTAAACGCAAGCAAAGCTTTAAAAAATACCGACTCAAAATTTTGGAGAGTGTGCGCAGGAATTACACGAGCTAATTCCCCCATGCCCGTTTTACCATCTAACAACAAGACAAACTGTCAAACGTCATCCATATATGGTTGACATACCTTCAGTTCGCTCAAATCGTTTCGCTTCTACGTTTATCATCCGTACAGCGAAGGAGTGGAACTCATTGCCCTTGTCTTTGTTCCCCGAACAGTATAATCTGGGAGTCTTCAAGTCAAGAGTGAATAGGTACCTTCTAGGCAAGTAAGCTACATCTTCGGCCGCATCGTCGCTTTCCATTAGGTGAGATTGTGGTCAAACGCTTGCCAATCGTACATAAAAAAAAAATTTTAATACTTGTTACCCGTAGGCATATTTTTTTATTGTACCACAGAAGGTTAAATCGTACCATTTAATAAAAAAAACAAGTAAACTTTAACATAATTATGTATTTTACTTTATGATTAAGGACCAAAAAACAATAGTGTCTGAATCAGTGCTACTTGTGATTGATGGAGATAACTTCCGCTTATTTTTTTTTTTTCTTTTCCCTTGTGTATCTTATTTTTTTGGTTTTTCTTAGGCTTCTTTGCTATCTTCACTTTTTCTTTCTTCCGTTTTATTTTTTCTTTTAGTTAGTTTTTTTATGGACTCGGATGTTATTTTAACTGCTTTTTGGATAGTATTCTTTTTTTTATTGTATACTTAGGTAGAGGTGATATTTTTTTTTTATTGTTTATATTGACGACCCAGTTGGCGCAGTGGACAGGTGTCCGCCCTCTGCGGGTCCTGGGTTCGATTCCCGGCAGGAGCACTAATTCCTTCCCAAGGGAAATTTGTGCTTCTGGTTCTGGGTGTAATGTGTGTGTGATGTGAATGTTTCCGGCACCCACGATACAAGTCTTTGAACTTAATGTGGGGCTGTGAGTGTGAATGCGTTTGTTTGTTTGTTTTTGTTTATTGATAGCAGTAAGCTTTACTTCTGATTAAGTGTTTGTCTTTGACGTGTATGCTTTAGGTCTATTTCAGCAAAAGAAAAAATATTTTCTTTATTATTCTGCTTTGTCTATCTTTCTTTATCATCTTCTAGCAAGCCATTTGTAGTTTGGCACTTGTTCATCCATATTATTTACTGTTTATGTTTTCCATGGAAATACTAAAATCACCACACACCGGGAAATCAGTTCCCTGCCAAAAAGTTGATTGTTGCGTATCTGGGAAATGGTTTAATTTACGATCGATGTTGGAGTCATCGACAATAATACATCTACAAAATAATCCTTTATAGATAGGTTTGTGTGTTAGTGTGTAGGTATGTTGGTTCCCTCTTCACACTGTAACGGCTGAACGGATTTGGATAAAATTTGGAATATATACATAGCTTATACACAATTTAACACATACGCTACTTTTTAGTAAACTTTTTAGTAAATAGTACCTATAAATATAAATTACTTAAATCCTTACTAATATTATAAATGCGAAAGCAACTCTGTCTGTCTGTCGCGCTTTCACACCAACATTACTGAACCGATTTAAATGAAATTTGGTACACAGATAGTCTAGAGCTTGGGAAAGAACATAGGCATCTTTTTATCCCGGAATTCCCGCGGGTCCGGAATTTACGCGGGTAAAACCGCGGGGCGCAGCTAGTACGTTATAAACCCTAGAACGGTCTACGTTTGTAGTATAATATGTCTAGCTATATAAGCATAGCCTGTAAGAATGTACCTGACATAAGTGTAATGCAAATGCTGAAAAAAAAAACTGCTGTATCTTAATACAATAGGATCGCCATGTTGTCTAATAAAGGTCCTTAAAAAAAATTGATATAATTGAAACGCAACCAAAGCTTAAAAAACCGACTTCATCGGTTTTGGCTTGACCGATTTCGATAAAATTTATATGGGCCACCTATGAAGTATATAATTATACTCTACAAAACAAAAAAAATCTATTCATAATTGGCGGAGATACCGCGTAACATACATACAAAAAAAACATACAGTCGAATTGAGAACCTCCTTTTTTGAAGTCGGTTGAAAATATGTATTCGCCTATCGAAATATCAGCTTTAAACGTACACCTTTCAATGTATACATACATGACATAACGCTTTGATATCAAACGTGCTGCAAACGAATTAATTAGGGGCACAGGATACATAATAGAACAAGTACAGAAGTTTCTGTCTATTCTTGGAATTAAATAAATATCGACTCTTGCCATGACACAATAAAGTGCAATACAGATCGCACAGCGCTGCATACTTTGAATTTATGTTCACGTCTTTTTCTAACACGTACTCTTATCTCTTGAAACGTGAACGCTTGCCAGTGGGCCCGTTAGGCTGGTAGAGATTGTCTAAGCTGAAATGACGCGCCCCACCTTCGCATTTACGCACACAAGCGTGGTCGGATTTATCATCCGACTAGTCGACCGTCTTGTACACTGAACAATCGACGCTCCCGTACAGATGAAGTGTCGTCATTAATATTTGCACTCACACATCTAAATAAACTAATTAGGTAGTGGGGCGCGTCATTTCAGCTTGGACGAGCTCTACGTCGATTTAGATACTTTTTTTATTTTGGTTTCGCAATCTTGTGCATTTAGCTAGTGTCAAGTAATAATATATTTCAAGTGTATTTCGTGTTAAAAGTCCTAGTCACAAGTCACAGTCAAGGTCAAGTAAAAGAGTCAGGTCCAGTCATGGTCTAGTCATAGTCAAGTCATGCCCTAGTAAAGTGGTAGAAACTTTACTAGAACTTCTATTGGAGTTTTGGAGCGAAGGCGAAAATCACGTTTTTCAACTTTGTATGACTTGTCTACACTTATGCACATTTACTAAGTATTAACGTTATTGCACATTAACACTCGAAGAATCACAGGTTTTGGAAAATTATACAAAATCAACAACGCCATTTTTTTTATACTTTCCCGGCAAAAAACCATGTAGATACTTGTTCATTAAGCGCGGAGTAAGGCGGTCTTACCAAAGGAGTAATGTGTGTGACACATACATAATAGGACTACTTATACCTAACGATAGTGGACACCGGTATCCTTTGACACCGTAGTAAAGCACCAGGTCCGATGATACAACTCGTGGGCGAAGTGAACTCCAGTTATTTTTAACTGTAATCAGTGACCTAGGTCGAACGTAACGGAGGTTTCTGATTCGTCTTTATTGAGTCACTGTAATTATTATGTAGTGTGGACAAAAGATTATGCGTAGGTGTGAATCGATAGATCGAAAACAATATGTAATAGCCTATTGACGACCCAGTTGGCGCAGTGGACATGTGTCCGCCCTCTGCGCCGTGGGTCCTGGGTTCGATTCCCGGCAGGAGCACAAATTCCTTCCCAAGGGATATTTGTGCTTCTGGTTCTGGGTGTAATGTGTGTGTGCTGTGAATGTTTCCGGCACCCACGATACAAGTCTTTGAACTTAGTGTGGGGCTGTGAGTGTGAATGCGTTTGCGTTCGTTTGTTTTATTATAATATTTTTTTGCTCTCACAGGCTTGCCTATATTTACTGCTAATATTTTCTTTAACTTTGTCGTTTCTATACGTTGTAATCAACTAGCCCTGCCCCACGTCTTCACATGCGTTTATCGAGTTAAAGATAAGCCTATGTGTTAACCCTTGGTACAAGCGATGTATATTCCTAATTTCATTTAAAATTCGTTCAGCTGTTAGAGCGTCAAGAGAAAATGAAACATACACACTTACATGTTTGCACACAAACTTTCGGATTTATTATACAACAAAAGAAAATAAAAAAATTACTTTAAATATTTTTATATTTTCAAAATTCTATCAGAGCGCCTGGTTGAGGCGACGCGTGACCAAAATGCTGGCACTTATTTGGCTCAACGGATTAGCATTGCAATTCAGAGAGGCAATGCAGCCAGCATGATGGGAACGCTACCCACTGGTAGTGGGCTTGAGCACTTGAGTTACCTATAGGCTCGATGTCTTGTAGGTAACTTGGTTCTTTGCTGTATATAGTTTTAGTTTAGTTTTAGGATATATAGGCAATTGGCCCGTAGATAGATACCTAGTTATAATAGTTTATATATAACTAGGTATCTATCTAGAAACTATAAAGAAAATGAATTGGAAAGATAGAGAAACTTAAAGCGTTCTTTCAAGTATAAAGGAGTAGCAGGAGAGAATAGGATATTATAAAGAAAGTAAATGTGAGTATTATATTTGTGTATATTTAGATTTGCTTAAATTTTCTTAATTTCTTAGGATAATAAAAAAATATATTAAATTAATTTCAGATTTTTAATTATATTATTCACTTATATAAGTAATTACCAATACTTATGCAAATTATACCCTACATTATACCTACTACATTAATCTTACCATCGTACTTAAATTGTTGGTCCCAAGTGTGTGTGTCAGTTCTTTTGAAAGTATATTATCTGTATTTTACCGTAATCCCTGGTTCGTTTTAGAAGAAATACAATATGTAGATATAGATATAGATAAGATCCTTGAATGAAATATAGGTTAATTAAAAGTATCGTGAGTATTACACATAATTTATGTTGTATACGGCTTGAAACACGTAGAAAATATCGACTTACTTTGTGTAGTAAGTTGACATTTTCTACGTGTTTCAAGCCGTATACAACACTAGCCGTGCCCCGCGACTTGGCCCGCTATTATCAAGCTAAAAAGTAGCCTATGTGTTAATCCTAGTTATAATCTATATACGTTCCAAATTTCATCCAAATACATTCAGCCGTTAAAGCGTGAAGAGGGAACAAACATACTTACGCACACACTTACAGACAAACTTTCGGATTTATAATATTAGTAGGATAAATTACATTAGACATATAGGTTGTTCACAACGGCTTTGCTCGTTTTAATAAGTATATCCTAATTAAAACGAGCGAAACCGCAGGTCACAGTACCAAATATTTTCTAAAAACTCTTTCTTGGCAACGAAACAGTCATAACAGTCAACGAACTGCAGCCACAGTCGCCAGCATAGTCACTATGACGCTGTAGGTACTTGAACTACTAAGTATTCTGTGTTGTTCATAGAGTATATCACTCATATAGTTACTGAGACGTACTAAAAGCAGATGACTAAACAAATGTGAGTAAAACTTTTATCAATCAACAACTTGTAAATCAACAATGCGCCGTAGGCATTTAGGTTTGTCTTATTGTTGGCTTGACCTATTTCTGTTTTGAAAACATTCTTTGCGGCATCTCGTGCTGTTATTTACATATTGTATTGTGTTATACTGTTATATTTTTAACTGGAATTCAGAACTGTTCAAAGTAAATATGTATTGCTTTTAGATGCAATTTTTTTCTACATCTACATTTACATGTTTATTGAACGTGTTCTTTTGGGTCGATATCAACTTAGTTCGATATAATACTAACATAATTTAAGCGTAGGCAAAACTTAAAAATCGACTTTACCGCGTTATCTTCGGAACCTTGGTTAGATAATTTAAACGTAAGCAAAGCTTAAAAAACCGACTTCACCGCTTATATTTTGGTTTTGGCTTGATCGATTTCGATAAAATGTATATTGGACCACCTCTTAAGTAAGATCTACCTTACAAAAAAAGTATTTTACGAATCGGTGCACAAATGTGGGAGAAATTTATAGATAATTGGTTCACCTATAAAAAAGTTCTGAGGTAACAAAGATAAAAATATATAGTAAAGTTGAGAACCGCCTCCTTCTTTTGAAGTTGGTTAAAAACACAGGCGTGTCTTTCTCTGCCAGATGGAGATTTTCCCATCTATCTCCGACCTTCCAAGAATTATCAATACAATAAAAAACTTACTTATACACAAAAACATTTTTTTTATTTATATTGATTAAGTGATTTAACCAAGCGGGGATGTGAGTTCACGTGAAAGAGATTGTTTTGTTTAGAAAAAAAATGTCAGACTCAAAAAGTTTAATTTTGCTATTCTATCTTCTGCTTGTAAAAATAATAATTTAAACGCAAGCAAAGCTCAAAAAAACCGACTTCACCGCTTTATTATCGGAACCATGATCAGATTTAATGTATAAACACGCATTATTGACAATAACTCAAAAACTAGAAATAAGATCTAGATCAAATTTCATTTAAATAATCATCAAAATCGGCTCACAACGAAAGAAGTTATGTGGTAACTTTTCGGGTAAACGAAACATCGTCAAAGTACGCATCATTCGTCACAAAATAAGAATTATTGACGATATTTCAAGAACTACTGCTCAGATCTTGATCAAATTTAAATGGGACCAATTAGAAAGCAACATCTTTCAAACTAAAAAAAAAATTCTAAATCGGCTCACAGAGAAGTTATGAGGTAGCACAGATAAAAAAAGAACAGACGACTTGAGTACCTCCTTTTTTGGGATGTTGGTAAAAAAAACCGACTTCACCGCTTTGTCTTCGGAACTTTAATCAGATTAGATGTACTAAATAGGCATTATTGACGATATTTCAAGAACTACTGGTCAGATCTTGATCAAATTTAAATGGGACCAATTGGAAGGCAATATCTATCAAATAAACAAAAAATTCAAAATCGGTTTACGTGGAAAGAAGTTATGAGGTAAAAAAAAAAAACAATCGACTTGAGCACCTCCTCCTTTTTTGTGAAGTTATATTTTGGTTTTGGCTTGATCGATTTCGATAAAATTTATAAGGGACTACCTGTGTTATAAAATATAAACAACAAAACAAAAAAAAAGACATAAAAATCGATTCATAATTGGCGGAATTCACGCATTTAAACATACAAAAAACACATACAATCGAATTGAAAACTTCCTTTTATTAAAGTCGGTTGAAAATTAAATCAACACGTGTCAACCTTAAGTTGGCGCCAAACAAAGTTAATTACAAAAAGTAATCAATTGTTATTGATCAATCATCACCGCTTCAATACTAACAGTAATTAGTAACTAATGATCATTACAACTGTTATCTGTTTTAAATAATTAATGCCTATTTGGACTAACAAGCTTATGATACTAACAGATATACTTACTATGAAGTACTATCTTGGTGTGTGTGTGTGTGTGTGTAAAAAAAATAATTAAAAAGATGTAAAAGAATACATAAATATAAACGTTTTCACACACGCAGTCCCACACTAAGTTCGATGACATCCACAATGCCGGAAACATTCACATCACACACAATCAAAACCAGAACCAGAAACACAAATTTTCCTTGGGTAGAAAACTTGTGTTCCCGCCGGGAATCGAACCCGATACCCCTGCTTAGAAGGCGAAAGCTCATCCAACTAAGCCAATGGGCAGTTCCAATAATGGGCAGATGTAAATGTTTCCGGCACCCACGACATAATCATCGCACCTAGTTGTGGGGCTGTGAGTGTGAAAGTGTTTATGTTTATGTTTATAAAGCACATCAACTGGCCGTTGGCTTAGTTAGGTGCGCGTTCGCCTTTTAAGCAGAAGTATCGCGTTCGATATCCAGCGTGAATTAGAAAGATTTCTCTCCAAGGAAAATTTGTTTCTGGTTGTGGTTGTGATGTGTGATGTGAATGTTTCCAGCACCCACGACACAAGTCATCGAACTTAGTGTGGGGCTGTTTTCGTGAAAGCGTTTTTGTTTTATATTACAATATACAAGCTGTTACTCGCAGCTCTGCCTATATATGTATAGTAAGTTAGATGGGTCTTTGTCCTCCATAGGGTCCAAAAGAAGAATCTCACATAGAGTGAACATAATTATTATATTTTTGTGCAACTAAACTAAAATTATAATATATATCTATACAGCATTTTTTTTATTTTTTTGTATTTTTTATGTCAGATACGTGCGCAAAAAAATGGAACTCCTTAACTTAGTCTGCGTTTCCTGATAAATACAATATGAGAGTCTTTAAGTCAAACGTGCTCCATCTTCGACTGCATCTTACCATCTGGTGAGTGGTCAAACGTTTGCCTATCTTAACCCTTAGCACTACACGCTAATTCAAGCAATAAATTAAAAAAAGTCATCAATTCAGCATCTTCATCACAATCTTCAACTGGGAGTCAAAGCCTGGACCTTTACTTTGTATAGGCCTTTAGTTTCAAGGGACTGCACAGATTGAGGGCATCTTGCTTTTCGATATTTTTTTTGCCAACGGAACCACGTGCAACACACGTTTATTACGGACCGGAAGGGACAGAGGTTTCTAGGGATTGTGGAGTAGCCGTTGTACTGATATTTTTTCGGATACATTATAAGTATCATAAGATCGAATCTTGTTGATTATATGTATTCCCTAAATGATAAGAGAAAAAAAAAAACAATACAATATTGGTATCTATTTCGGCCATTCGGTGAAAAAAACAACAGCTAACAAATTAAAACAGCATAAATAACAGGCAATATCGGGTTGTATTTCATTTTATTAATGCCTTCTTATTATCTAAAGGTATGTTTCATTTATTCGATGTTCTAGTTAGTATGTAGTCATTAAAGATTAATAATTAAATATTTATGGTTTTTTATTTATTTAAGTAAAGAAATCAATTATTTGGTTTAATAAAGGTAACTCATGTTTGTCATTATAATAACGTTTGTACAATATTTCTTCATCGGTATATATAAATAAAATATAAGTTTTAAAATAGAAGGGAAAAGAATTAAAGGAAGAAGAAGAACAGCATTAAGGAACCTTAGTCCAGACTACAACTTAAAGAAGATGTCCTTAGAAGAACAGCACATTACAGGTTACTATATAAAAACGTGGTTGCCGACATCCGTTAGAATATGATACTTCAGAATACGTTTTAATCAATGTTATTAAGTACGACATTTATTAGAATTCATACTCGACACAGAGATTGTACCTAAAACACAGTAGCAACAAATAAAATATAATATACACCTATAAAAAATATCAATTTCATTCTGTATTACAATTTAAGTAAAATAGGCTATACGCAATTCTTTAAACACTAACCCTAAAAATGGTCACCGAAATTAAACACAGCAAAGTCGTCTCCACATCTGGCGCTGTCCGTCCACAGAACAATGTTTGCCACGTGTGCCGAGTTACGACGGTGCCAAGGGGCGCTTATTCGATTCCCGACAAAGATCCCTGTGTCAAACACAATGATATTTATTGTACTGTCTTTGTTTGGTAGGTCATGTTTTTTACGAGTCTTTTGAAGTGTTCTGTTGTTTTAATTATAGTAAATCTTTTACTTCTTGTGGTTATTCTTTAAGACTCTTTCTTTACTATTATTATAACTGTTTATCTTATATATAAAAATGAATTGCTGTTCGTTAGTCTCGCTAAAACTCGAGAATGGCTGGACCGATTTGGCTAATTTTGATCTTGAAATATTTGTGGAAGTTCAGGGAAGGTTTAAAATATAAAGAAATTGCAATAAAATTAGTAAAAAGTAGTATTTTATTTTCCCATACAAACTGTTCGTACCTGTCAAACAGGAGATGTTTCTGAATATTTGACCACAGACAATTGGCGGTATGAAGTTCGCCGGGTCAACTAGTTATTCATATTTCTTTTAAAATTTGCATGATTTGGAATTCAATCTTCAAAAACGGATTGTGCCGCGATAGCGAACAAATAGCCCTGCCAATTTTTGTGCAGTTCGTGAACGTGCATGAGTACAGAAAATCATACCAACATTATTAAAATAAAATTTACCTTTTCGCTTCAAAATCCAATAGTTCTAGTAAAGTTCACGGAATCAATAAATTTATTTTGTTACAAATTACAAGAAGGTAAATAATTATCATATTTATAAGTGTCTTTGAATGAATTATAAATTACTATTATATTATCATATACATTACAATAAAAACAAAGATTGAAATGAATTAATATTTATTTGTAGCAGTTTGAGAAGCAATACTAAAAAAAAGCTTAAATGAAATTAAAATTTAAACAATACCTATAAGCTCGATGTCTTGAAGGTAACTTAGGTCTTTGCTGTATATAGTTTTAGGAAATATTGGCAATCGGCCCGTAGTTAGAATATTTAAAAACAAATATATATATTTATATAGGTATCAATTATATAGAGTAAAATGTATCATAACAAACGTAAAAAATACAAATGCTTACACACACATATCCACACTTAGTTCGAAAACTTGTATAGTGGGTTCCGGATATGTTGACATCACACATAATATGAGCACATCCAAAATAATTTATATGTATTTACCAAATTATAATCAAAAAATATATTTATAATTAAAAACCAAACAATAACTAAGTACTTATAGATATTTCTTTATTTCATTTTTATAATAAATATTACATTATAAATAATAAAATAAATACAGTTCTATTATTGCAGTACCTAACCTTACCTCAGAATCGTGTACAGGATTAGTCATTATATTGCAATATTTTTTTTTTTTTTTTATTTGTGACAGGCTAGTGTTTGACCACTATCTCACTTGATGGTAAGTGACGATGTAATCGAAGCTGGTAAACACACTAGACCTGGAATACGCGACTCTCAATAAGCGCTTTGTTAGGTAATAATAATAACTTTATATATTTAACCTTATATTACTTATATATATTATTATCCTCAAAAGATTTGTAATATAAGATATATCTAACAAAGCAGATGCTCCAAATTCGTATTTATCTAATCGCGAAAACAATACCCAGAATCGTGACTCAAGCCGAATATATAAAACTAATTACGGTTTCATATAAACGTAGACGTTCTATATTTAATTACTACTTACCAAGTTCCTTGGAAAAAAGCGCGGGAATCCGCTTCGGTAAAACGCAAACAGAATTCACGTAAATGTTTCAAAAATTCGAAATTCGAACACGAAAAAACAAAGTTTCACTCACAGTCACTAGAACACCAGTCCGATATTTATAATTTAAAATAAAAACACTCGTCTAAGGCGGCCGCACGAGGCGAGCTTTGCTTCAAGACTGAAGGTAATGTCAGGGCGAGCTTTCAGCGATGCGCGTGCGCCATTAGTTGGACAGCGGGAACTATATCCATCTCTTTCTTATGTACTGCTGTAGCGTTTCATATTTTCTGTCTCTGTCTAACTGTAAGCTAGCGTGGAAATGTAGGAAAATCGTATATAAACAATCCGCCTAGCGGTTTCAGTTGCGTAACATGACTGCATTATGATTTATTTAACTCGTTGATTAATTATTTTTCGTGTTTTCGTTTTGTTTTCTGTTAATTTTGGCGTTTGTTCAATGATACGGCGGCAATTATATTCTGAGGAATCTAGGACGAGTTTTCTCTTTGATTAAAGCTCTTTTGATGTTTTATGGTTTTATTAAAAACTTGAGGTTTTGCGGACTGCACTATGTTTTTGATTTAAATTTGGATAAGGATTTAATTAAATTAAAATTTGTGTTGACTTTTGATAAATAACTTGGTTGCGTAATTAACAAAACAAATAAATTTGTTTGAAAATCTAGGAAATATGAACTCCCCACTGCAGCCGGTGTATTTGGTTTCATGTCGTGTTATATTTTGTTATTTTCTACTCTGGGTTCGATTCCTGATGGGAACACATTTTTTTTTCCCCATTTAGGATTTCTTTAATTTCTGGTTGTAGTTGTGTGTATGATGTGAATGTGCCGGCACCCGCGATACATTTGAACTAGGAACGGAGTTGTGAAAAAAAAACTCGAAATTTCGATAAAATGTGTGGTCAGTGGGATATGTAGAAATAACTGCTCTCATTAAATGGATTGGATAAAACAATTTTTAACCACTATCTAGGTACCAAATTCCTATTTTTCCTAAAACTATGTACTGTATATATATATCTTACATATAAAATTCTCGTGTCGCGGTGTTTGTTACCAAACTCCTCCGAAACGGCGCGACCGATTTGAATAAAATGTTGTGTGCATATATCGGGTAGGTCTGAGAATCGGCCAACATCGTTTTTTTTTCATACCCCAAAATGTTAAGGTGGTCCAAACCAAAAAAATCTTTAAATTTTTTGACTAAATTTTAAGTATTCATATTTTTATGATTCAGCATGAAATAAATATCGCAAAACAACGTTTGCTGGGTCAGCTTAGTATATATATATTGGATATCTTGATGTGAATAAAACGGACTGGGAAGAAACGCCTCTACCTTTAAAGCTATCTAAAGTGATGAGCCATAGACATACAGACTGAATCAACTACAAAATAAATAGGCAGTTCTCAATACTATTGTAATAAAGACATTAGAACCGACCAACTGGCCGGAAACATTAGGAATATTAAAATGGGCGTGGAAACCCGAGAAAACAGCGATTCCACGAGGATGTCGGTTTCCGCTTCTTGGAAGATAATGCGTCTATGGTTCTACGATCTGTCTGTCTGTCGTTCCGGCTTCCTTCTTGTAACTGCCCGTTGGCTTAGATGGGGGCTTTCGGCTTTTAAGCAGCGGGTACTGGGTTCGATTCCTGGTGATTTTTTTATATTTTATCTATGTTATGAAAATAGTTGTAGCGGCATATTAGTAAAACAATCCGTTCTAGAAATATTATTAAAAAACCCGTTGAGTTAAAATATAAGAGAAAATTACATTTTCATAACAATTTTTTTCGATGTTTTAATTGTTATTCTGCTATTCGGAGACAAATGCAACAAACTAATGATCACAAAAATCGGTTCAGCCATTGTCGAGCCATGAATGACTTTGTTTCTTCTTCTACCGACTTCACAAAAAAAGACGAGGTACTCGAGTAGACTGTATTTTTTATTATGATTTTAGATGTTATGAATATTCTGTTTGTTGTCTGCCTGTGGCATCGTAGTTCCTAACGGGATAAACCGATTTCGATTTCGTTTTTTGTTTGATAGGTGGCGTGATCGAGAAAGTTCTTAGCTATGTTTGGTAAACATTGGAACAGCTGTTTTTTAGATAGAGATCTTCGGGATTGTCTGGGACGATTGTCATCAATATTGGATTTGATAAATTATAATGGAATATCTTCAACATTTTGATATTGTCACTAGTGTTTAAGACGACTGGTCTCTGTGAACACAAACACAGCAAAGGTTTCGTCGTAAAAAATGTTAAATATCCTTGCTTATTAGTAATTATAAATATAAAGTATTTTATAAACACGAAAGTTTGTATGTGTGGATGTTTGTTACTCTTTCACGCAAAAACTACTTAATGGATTTTAATGAAACTTTACAAAAATATATCTTATACATAAGAATAACACTTAATAGTTAACCATAGTTTTGAGGTTATGAGTTTTGAAATTGAGATAGGTAGAGAAGGTCAGATACTTTCTCAGTTTCATTGGTTCCTTTCCGGCCGATGACTATTTTTACCAACTTCAGAAGTGGGATCGTCAATCAATCGTTGGACTATCGGTCGCGGGTCGCCCCACAAATTAGTTGTTAAATCCTGGAGTACGCCACAAGTATCCGTTTCCGGTACTGTTTCGTGGGCAGTGTACGTTTGTTTGGACAGTACGTTAGGTCGAACGGAATGTACTTCTCTTCATCTATTTATATAAGTAGGAAAAAAAGCAATGCAATCAAGTCGCCAACAAATAAATTTACTTGGCTTAAGTATAGTATAGTATAGCATAGCTTAATAATAAGAGATACACAGAGTGAATTTACTAGATAATTTTAGTTATCGTAAAATCACACTATTATTATAAATGCGAAAGTTTTTGAGTGTTTGTAAGTTAGTTAATTCTTCAGTCTCAAAAAGCTGGACCAATTTCATATCTATAGCAAATTTCATCAAAATTTGTCCAGCTGTTGTGTGTGTTAATTAGGCTGTCAGCTATTTCCAGATGGCTGGCACCCTGGATTAACGCATAGGCTACTTTTTATCTAGAAATTGCCGCGGGTTCGGGACTCACTCGGGTAAAACCGCGGGGCGCATCTAATTTATTCAAATTAGTATTCTTGGGCATTCAATGTAAAATTACACCCGTGCGAAGCCGGAACGGGTCTTTTTATTTCGTTTAGGTGTTCTTAAGATTTGGAAATTATGACACAGTGTGTTATGGTACTAACCAATCTAGCGATTTAGGAATTGTATTGTTAAAAGATCGTTTTGACGAAGTTATGGGTTTGCTCAAAAGTACAAAAAATAAAATAATATTCATAAACATTATTGTTAAAATGATAACGACCATGTAACATTTTTATGTATTAACATAACCATAAGATAGATCATAGAAATCATTTATTTATAATTATTATTTAAAACTTTTTAGCTACCTCTACTTGAGAAATGTCATATTCTATTTACTTTGACAAGGTTCCATCCCATTTTCATCGCACACGGATTATACTACTGTTAATTACGTTGTTGCAAGTTCGGTCTCTGTCTAAAATTACATGTCACGTCTAAGCCGTAATGTGGATGGCACGTGCCGAGATTTTTTCTTACGCAATCTCAGCTTAAAAAGGAAGTCAGTTTGAATTGGTTTAGCTACCTTGAGCATTGACTTTGATATCTGTACTAAAGATAACCTCGTGGCATCCTCTGCATCACACGGACTTGACATTTTTTCAGTCCTGACAGTCGCCCAGCGTTTGGCCTCTATCTCGCCTGCTGGTGAATAATGATGTGGTCAAACGCGGTCAACATGTTAGGTATATTTCCATCCAAAGGTTATCTGGAAGAAATCGCTCTTAGCGATAAGACCGTCCATTGTATCTATCCTTATAATTGTGTGTGTGTGATGTGAATGTTTCCGGCACCCTAGATACAAGTCTTTGAACTTACCGAACTAACCGTGAGGGGCTGTGAGTGTGAATGCTTTTGTTATGCGTTTGTTTGTTATAAGTTTCTCTGTAACTTGTATTTATCTTTTAGTGTCAATAAAGAGTTTTTGTATTGTATTGTCACCCATAACTGAGACCTTGCGTCTAAATTGTGCCTAATAACGAAAAACTTTTGAGGTTAATTGCTTATAACATTTTACTTATTAATCATTGTTTGATACTCAATGGTTTTTGTTGTATATCCATTATCTGTCGGCAATTTCTGCGATAAATGTATTTTTAACGGACGGACGGATGGACAATGTGCTGAAATTAGAGACCTCGCTACGCTCGGTCAAATATGTCTGGCTATCAAGGGTAGTTGTAGAACACATTTTAAATCTTGGCTACAGATTTAAAAAAATATTATTGAAACGCAAGCAAAGCTTAAAATAACCGACTTCATCGTTTATATTTCAGTTTTGGCTGAACCGATTTCGATAAAATGTATATGGGACCAACTCTGAAGTAGAGTAGGTATACTTCTGTAGGTATATTTTAGTGATATTTAAAAATCTTAATGAATGAATCAATATCAATGAATTGAACATTTAATAAATGTAAAAATAAACATGTAATAATATATATATACAAATTATCTTAGAAACGTGACTTAGGTAGACTTAGGTAGTTTACCCTAAAATTGAGCTGCGGAACTTATTTAACTGATATAAACTGTAAAAATATATTCATATAATTTCAAAATAACGCTTGATTTAAATTTTGTCTTGTTTGTTAATCTAAATTTTCATTTAATGTTTTAACTACCTAAATAAGAAGTACTAAATATAATGTTCACCTTAGGAAGGAACTGATTACCAAGATACGGGTGTTACTCACACCCAGTTTGGTAACTAGACCCGCAATTTGTAAAATGTACAATAATTTATGAAATAAAAAATGTTTACTTTACTTTACTTCAGAGGTGGTCCTATATAAACAAAAAAAGAATCATCAAAATCGATTCACAATTGGCGGAGATATCGCGTAACATACATACAAAAAAAACCAGCCGAATTGAGAACCTGCTTTTTTTAAGTCGGTTGAAAATTAATAATAATAATAATAAAATAACTCTTGCTCAGGCTCAGGCTTGCATACAGAATTATAGGTCTTATAATGAATGCTCTTTGGGCTTGCTTTTGACTACGATCCTACCTAGTTGAAAGTGATGTTGTTGCATAGTAACATAAAATATATATCAATTATAATAACATATTTATATCAACAATTCTTCTTTTTTTTTTTTTTTTTATTTGTAACAGGCTAGTATTTGACCACTATCTCACCTGATGGTAAGTGACGATGTGATCGAAGCTGGTAAACACACTAGACCTGGAATACGCAGGCTCTCAAGGATAACTGCCGGAACACCGTATTTGGCTTGGCGGCAGACTTTCAACTTGATGGTGGTAAGCTACTTTGGTAGCAAGCCAGGCGAGCAACTCACAAAATGCTCTACCACCTCTCAAATGTCACCTGATTAGCACCACCCGGGGACCACGTGTAGGGAGTCAGACTTAAGGGGTATCCTCCTACGGACGTGGGTGACTCAGCCCCCAGCTTTTTAGACTATCAACAGCAAACCTCTAAAGGACACATTTGGTTCGAACAGGTAGACGTGCGGGATGCGGGCGCGGGGACCGCTTTACAAGTTGTGTAGTCAAGTGCGTCCTATATAGCGAAGCCATAACATAAACTCTACCGTTTATCAGCTAGATCCAAAATTAGTTCCATGAATACACAGTTCCACATAATTTAGTTCCTCATCACAAGAACAATGAAACGTGCAAATAAATTACGCCTCAATTTCTCCACGCCTCAAACTAGACATTAGGCTAATGCGATGCTAAATACGTATCTTCCTGATAGTCTACATTTTGAAATAGCACTAAAGTACGCCCTAGTTTCACCATGTATCCATTAAGCCCGAGTTTATCTAGACAAAGCTTGCTACCAAAGTAGCTTACCACCATCAAGTTGAAAGTCTGCCGCCAAGCCAAATACGGTGTTCCGGCAGTTATCCTTGAGAGCCTGCGTATTCCAGGTCTAGTGTGTTTACCAGCTTCGATCACATCGTCACTTACCATCAGGTGAGATAGTGGTCAAACACTAGCCTGTCACAAATAAAAAAAAAAAAAACAAGTTACTCGACGGTGTCACAAGAGCCAAAATAAGCTTTTAACTAAATTAACACTAGTAGTCAACTGAGTTCTCGCGCCTAAATTTTGCTCCATAGAGAAAAGCTTTTGAGGTTAATTGCTTATATCTTTTTTTGCTATATAATAATTGTTTGATTTCTGTATTTGATGTTCAAGTACAGGATATAATGGATATTATACGAAAGGTTCAGCGTTCAGTGTGAAGGCGTTTTTCAGTATGAAACTAGATACTTAGAAAAGGACATTTTTTTATCTCGGAATTCTTGCGGGTTTACGCGGGACTTACGCAGGTAAAACAGCTAGTATAATTATTATTGGTAGATAATAATATGTAGATCTATCCGTCAGTAAACTACGGCAATTGCCTATATTTCCTAAAACTAAACTAAAACCATGTACAGCAAAGTACTAAGTTACCTACAAGACATCGAGCTTATAGGTCACTCAAGTGCTCAAGCCCACTACCAGTGGGTAGCGTTCCCATCATGCTGGCGGCATTGCCTCTCTGAATTGCAATGCTAATACGTTGAGCCAAATAAGTGCCAGCATTTTGATCACGCGTCGCTTCAACCAGGCGCTCTGATAGAATTTTGTAAATAGAATGAGCTCCCGGTCCCCACGGACCCAGTGTCTCAACACCAAACGGCTCAAATATGTAACCACTGCCAAGGTTTCCATATTTTCGCCGTTTGCGTTGTATCCGTCAGTTAATATTTATATAAACATTGTGGAACCACAATGTAATAGCTGCTTCACTAGCAATGAATTATTTCAGGGGTTCGTATAAAGACAAGCTTTTATAATTCTTGTCTCCTTGATTTGAAGTTACAGCTGCATTTAATATATTTACAATTAAATATGCATAGTTTTATCCAAAAGGAGTAATAGTAGATTAAAACCCTTCAGATGAACATTATTCATTTCTGTTGGCTTTCAGATTATGTCAAGTATTTATATTTATTACTAGCTGCGCCCCGCGGTTTCACCCGCGTTGATAATGATGAAAAGTGATGATGATGATGATGATGAAAAATAGATGTTGGCCGATTCTCATAGATACCGGATAAGCACAAAAAATTTCATCAAAATTCGTCAAGCCGTTTCGGAGGAGTATAGCAACGAAAACTGTGACACGAGAATTTTATATATTAGATAAACTAGGATTGACCTGCGGTTTCAACCGCGTTCATTAAGTAGCCTATTTGTTATTCCGGAACCTAAACTATCCACATTCTAAATTTCATCAAAATTGGTTTTTCGTTACAAAGATATGGTAACAAACATTCACACACACAGAAACTCAAACGTTTGCATTTATCATATTAGTAGGATGGCGTCAAAATGTTTATTACTAGTTGAGTCCAGCTGCTTTACCCGCACCAGAGTGTAACAAGTCATGAATCAAAATGTTGAATATAGAAAAAGTCACAGACGTATGGTCGCAAGTCTATCGGTATTCTATCGTTTGCATTTTGGAGAGTGTGCGCAGGAATTACATGAGTTAATCCCACCATGCCCATTTTACCATCTAACAACCAGACAAACTGTCAAACGTCACCCATTTATGGTTGACATACCTCCAGTTCGCTCGAAGCGTTTTGCTTCTACGTTCATCATCCGTACAGCGAAGGAGTGGAATTCATTGCCTGCGTCATTGTTCCCCGAGGGGTGTAATCTGGGAGTCTTCAAGTCAAGAGTGAATAGGTATCTTCTAGGCAAGCAAGTGAGATAGTGGTCAAATGCTTGCCTATTATGCATAAAAAAAATAAAAAAAGTTTCAATGTTTTTATTCGCATAATTTTATTTAATTTTATTCGGGAAACAAACAGTGACAGGTTGGTGCAGTGGACAGGTGTCTGCCCTCTGCGCCTTGGGTCCTGGGTTCGATTCCCGGCAGGAGCACAAATTCCTTCCCAAGGGATATTTGTGCTTCTGGTTCTGGGTGTAATGTGTGTGTGATGTGAATGTTTCCGGCACCCACGATACAAGTCTTTGAACTTAGTGTGGGGCTGTGAGTGTGAATGCGTTTGTTTGTTTGTTTTGTTTGTTTGTATCTATAGATATAAGCTAAGCATTAAGCTTAATTTCGCATATGAAAAGAGAAGCGTTTCGCTTCTACATTTATCATCCGTACTGCGAAGCAGTGGAACTCATTGCCCTCGTCTTTGTTCCACAAACGGTATAATCTGGGTGTCTTCAAGTCAAGAGTGAAGAGGTTTCTTCTAGGCAAGCATACTACATCCTCGGCCGCACCATCACTGTTTCACTAAAATATTTGTGTAAGTATAAATTAAACGTAAGCAAAGCTTAAAAAAACCGACTTCACCACTTATATATTATTTTGGTTTTGGCTTGATCGATTTCGATAAAATTTGTATAGGGCCAGGGATCACCTCTAAAGTATAATCTACCAAACAAAAAAATAATTTTGAGAATCGGTCCACAAATGGGGGAGAAATCGGTGAACATACATAACAATAATAAATACAACAGTCGAACATAGTACCTCCTCCTTTTTTGAAGTCGGTTAATTATTATTATTGATTTATTTCACTCACGGTTGTTACTAGACTAGTTTCGGAACAGTCGATCTGTCTCATTCAAAGAGTCTCTAACTCTAACTAACTGTCTCAAAACCTGCCTCATTCAGTACCATCACAAATCTCTTCCATTCAAGATATTCCCATACCTTGATACATTCCGCTAGTTGGTATTCAGTGTTACGTACAATGACATAATACTAACGGTGTAAGATTGGTCACAGCTTAGATTTATGCCTATTTAGCATAATATAAGCTAGGACTTGTATAAAGCATGGCTTGTATTGGACTCGTGAAAGGAGAAAGGTCATCGGATTCTGTCCCTTTAGAAGTTTCTTGTCAGGTCCTCGAGATGGCTGTAATTTTTACAATCTGTTAATTAGAGACAATGAACATGAAATTATTCTTGACATTTTGTTGTGTTCTTTATATTTGACTGACTTATTATTAATCGTACTACATATTTTACTGACTTTTTTTTTTATTTGTGACCGGCTAGTGTTTGATTACTATCTCACCTGATGGTAAGTGACGATGTGATCGAAGCTGGTAAACACACTAGACCTGGAATACGCAGGCTTATTATATATCGTAATTGTTGCTTATTTATCTTACATTCCAAATATAATTAAATAATGTAAAATATGTATAATCATATTTTGTGACACTGGACGCCCGAGATGGGTTAACTGTAATAACATTACCAGCAATAAGAACTCGCGAATACTAACACCATGTTTTAGCCAATATAGAATGATCTTATCTTACTTTTTTAGGGAAGGGTAAAACGAGACCCTATTACTAAGACTCCGCTGATCGTCCGTCTGTCACTAGGCTGTATCTCATGAACCGTGATAGTTAGATAGTTGAAATTTTCACAAAAAATGTATTTCTGTTGCCAATATAACAACAAACACAAAAAAATTTAATAAAATCAACATTTAAGGGGCTCCCATACAACAAACGTGATTTTTTGGCTCGTTTATGCTCGATATTGATACCGATAAGACCGGTAGACGCTTGAAATATTCACAGAATATTTAGGTATATATTCACTTTAAAAATAAATAACTAAATTAAAATAAAACGAATATATTTAAGAGGGGCAAACATACAACGTATTTTTTTGCCGTTTTTATAGATAATGGTACGGAACGCTTCGTGTCCGACTTACACTTGGCCGGTTTTTACCTACGGCGAAGCAAAAAGGAGCGAAGCAAATGGGAGGGTTATGTTTTTGACCGATATGTGTGTATGTATGTCCGTCTACTTCTAAACTACTTATCATAATTTGACATATGAGGTGTCGTTGGAAGCGCCTTGTTTGTCCGCTGGTTAAAGGCTATCTGATGTCACATTAAATTTAATAAAGCGCCATCTAGGGAGCACGAAGACAAGAATAACAAAATGTTTTTCGCCCCACTTCAAAATCAATATCAAATCAAAATCGTTTGTTCACATGGGCCATTATTTCGATGCATGTGCCGCAAAGATGTATTTCATGTATGGAGTATTGTACTCATCTTTAAGATGGTTCCGCTAGGTATTAATTTGAGGCACTAGAGATCATTGAGCGAAGAGCCAAAAGACTCATTTGCCATACCATACTTATTCGATTTGCTTAATCTAAATTCGCGCACTGCAGAATTATGCTTATATCTAGTATTCAGATTCCGTGCATCGCTTCTTAATTTATATTTATCAATATTTTTGCGAACATAAAAATTTTCAAAGATGTAAAGCAAAGGCTGGTAAGTTCATCGTTTGTGTGGTATCATTGAACAGGAATTTTAAAATGAAGGTAGGTTTGGTACATCATATTTTCGTCAAGCGTACCGTTTGCGAGATGTATCCCGTCAAAGTTATGAAACATTTTTTTTTAATTTCAATTATAGGAAGCCATTTAGGGGTAGCGAGGTTTTAATTTTTAAACTTTCGTTTCTTGTTTAGATAAATGTTAATTAATATTTTTTGGGATAAATGTTGAACTGCTCGCTGGCGCAGTTAGGTAAGAGTTCGCTTTCTAAGCAGCGGGTATTGGGCAAACAATTTTGTCCGCAAGGGAAATTTGTATTTTTGGTTCTGGGTATGATTGTCTCCGGCAAGTGTGCATTGTACTTAGTGTGGGGTTGTGAGTGTGAAAGCGTTTATGTTTATTATTATGTTTAAGTTTAATTATTTTTTATTTAGATTACTGATTCTACTACCTGTGCTCCACGTTAATTAAGTTAAAAATTAAGCCTATGTATTAATCCTTAGTATCAGCTATGTACATTTAAATTATCACCCAAATCCGTTCAGTCGTTACAGTGTGAAAAGAAAATAAACATACGTTTGCATTTATAATATTAACCCTGCTAGGCAACACTAAAGCTGTTAAAAAGAAAAAATAGCCCTTCCTTTACAGTCGGGTAAAAAAATATTTGACCTATATTTAAACGTCATGCATATAATATTCCTTATTCAAACTTCACCGAATAATCTGCCTCTGAATCGATTCTGCATCTTGCAAAATAGATTACTCGATAACACAAGCCGGCACTGCATCGATTTCCACTCGATTCTCGTCGATGATTTATTGACAATCGATATGGACTGTTGCATGATATATGACAACGGTTTGATGCTGTTACGATAACTTTGTTGGGAATGGTCTGGCGTGATAAGTTTCATTTGGAACATCCAGTTGGCTTAGTTGGGTGAACGTTCTCCTTTTAAGAAAGATATCGGGTTCGATTCCCGATTGAAACACAAGTTTTCTCTATAAGGAAAATTTGGTGGTTCTGGTTGTGATTGTGTGTGTGAAGTGTGTTTCCGGTATCCACGAAAGGTCACGGCGCTCACTGAGTGACCTTCCGTCGTGAACTCGCCTGATGATGGGGATCGGACATCCCCGAAATCTAGGTCGCAAGAGTCGACCTTAAATCGTGAGTCAAGCCGTTTCATTTATATAAAGTATAATTCACTCAATGTCTTTATAAATTATAGTCTATTTGTTATTTTCATGTATAAGCTATATTGATTAAAATCCATTCAGTAGTTTTTGCGTGAAAGAGTAACAAACATCCGTCATCCAAATACAACTTGTAGTGGATCTATAAGCTGAAGAAAACGAAACATGAAGATGATATGCTTTATACGTTTACAAACCCATATATGTCCTCCATTTTGAAAAATTTCCTAAAACTGAATTGACAAAAAATACTATATAATTATCGAAGTTGCTCACTAAATTTCACGCGAATCGGTTGAGCAATGCGACCTGTTGAGGAGAACAACCGGAAATCCGCCGGACATACGAAAAAAATTTTGCGCGAGTCGAAACGGAGAGTCAATTAATACAATTTGAACCTACTATTATTGACTTTTAACATACCACTGAAAAGTCTTGACTTTTCAAAGTAAAAAATTTTCAGTGTTATTATTCGTCTTTTTACTTGTAAAATACGCATTTTCGTTTACTTTTTAATATTCTAAGCCTAATTACTAAAACGATTTTGATGAAAATTCTATTCGGCATTGGTTCGATTCCCGGCAGGACTACAATGTTCCTAGCAAATTTTACAGTTATTCATAAATATACTAAAAAACCAAAAACTGTCACACTCACAGCCCCACACTAAGTTCGTTGACTTGCGTCGTGGCGACCGCAAATATTCACGTCACATTCACAATCACAACCAGAACCAGAAACACTCATTTTTCTTGGGGAGAAAACTTGTGTTACCGCCTGGAATCGACCCCGACACCCCTGCTTAGAAAGAGAACGCTTCCCAATTAAGCCAAAGGGCAGTTCTGTTCATGAACTTGTTACCCTTCATAAATATCATATTAAGCTACACAAATATATGTGCTAACCTTCCTGTCATTTCACAAGGCAAATGTAGCTTACGGTAAATAATGTCAGTCACAGGTCAGGAGTCAGGCAGCGTCTACAAACAGTATCTCATGACCACTTGACCTGATAATTGAAACCAGTGGTAGGGGTCTGAGTAGGGCTGTCGCTGGTGAGAAAAATTAATACCTCATTTGATTGACCTTTGAAGTAATTTTAATAACTAGTGGCTCAGTGAGCTGAAGTCCTCGCGTATTTTGGGAAAGGGCTGAAACGTTCTTTTTGAAAATTTTGAAAATTTACTCGACGAAATAAACCTATTTAATTATCGAAACTGTTACAAAATTTCATTAGAATCAGTTGAGAAATGCGACATGTCCAAAAACTGAATCGACAAAAAAAACTGTATAACTATCGAACCTGTCACAAATTTATATTAGAATCTGTTGAAAAATGGGACCTGTAGAGAGGAAGAACCGGAAACACATACGAAAGCAATTTTGCCAAAACTGAGACGGAGATGCTTCGCTCGTGCTTCGCATGCTCTATATTTTTAAAGTAAAGTGCACAAAATGGACATAATCGTTGTTTAAGATACCGATAACAGGAAAATATATAAGATTTAAATGTAAGTCAGGTATAGTTTAATGTGTTTATGCATATAGAATGACACCTGTAACATTTTTTTTTAATTTGAATGCTTTTTATTTTGGATTTTTTATGAATAAAATGTGTTAAAAATTGGGTCGTGGATATCACAGAAAGAACGTCAAAATGGCTGCGTTTAAAATTGTTCGAACTGTAATGTAATGTTATGATAAATACTTTTTTTAACCACCAATGTATTAACGAAAACAATCGAATAAAAACATTCATAAAATATACATTTTCTGTATTGTTAATAGCTCGCAAATATGAACGGCTTGTGCAATAATATTATTATAATTAAGACTTAATCAGATAATTAAACAATAAAACGTTTAGCTTGCCTTACCTTTAGACCAATTAATCTGTTGGTGACTGCCATGTGAACAGACTGGAGCATAACGATTTTTCATTCCTTATGCGGCCACGGTTTTGTGATGAGCACACGAATATACTTTCTCCACTGAATAATGCGTCACTCACCACTTTAAGTTTTGAAGTGCAACTTCTTATGGGCTTTGAAATTCTGTATCACGAACTTTTTGTGTGGCGAAAAGTTGTGGTGGTAAATACTGTGATGAATAATTAAAAAAAACCCCTGTAAGACAACAGTTTTACTTCTATCGTGTGTCTTTACGACACACCCTGTGTTTATTATGTTTTAGTTATGTGAGCGCATGACACTTTGACATATTACAAGTATTGTTTAGTAAAATTTATATTTATCATACTTACATTTTTAAATTTTAAGTTAATTATTAATTTTAACATGCGATAACAAAAAATAAACGAAGTCTCTATGTATACCTCACTAATAGCTATTTTAGTGTCACTATACAGTATATATTTGGAATAAATTCATATATGCGGCCATAAAAAGCACATAATGTTCAAAAGCCATTGAAACAGGATTCGAAGCATATTATTTATCCCGTGACAGTAGTCTGTGCAAGCTATTATTGTCAGAATAAACGTGCATCTAGAATCAATAACAATATGGCACATCCATACAACCAGGTGTAAATGTCCATTTGGAAGCATTATTACGTCCATCTATAAATGTTATTGCCTACTTATCCATCTGTGTGTAAAGTCCACTAGTAAATTTTACGTCTAAGTGCCAACCCTAGTTGAGACATAAATCGTATGCGTTTAGGTACCGCCCACAAATCTTATTCGATGCTATTACATGAGTAGGAGAGACACGCGACTATATCTTTGATTTATTTAACACATTAATTAATTAAAGGATTAGAACTATAGAATAGAAATTTATTTATTTATTTTAAAAAAAGTTACAATTTACCATACAGCCAGGATGAAACCATTTTATGGAAGATTAGCCGTGCCCCGCGGCTTCGCCCGCTATTATCAAGTTAAAAAGTAGCCTATGTGTTAATCCTAGGTATAATCTATGTACATTCCAAATTTCATTCAAATCCGATCAGCCGTTAAAGCGTGAAGATCGAACAAACATTACTTAACCACAAACTTTCGGATTTATAAAATTAAGTAGGATATTAGTAGGATAACAAACTAACTAATTACTATAGAACTAACTAATTAGAGAGGCAATTCCGCCAGCATGATGGGAACGCTACTCACTGGTAGTGGGCTTGAGCACTTGAGTTACCTATAAGCTCGATGTTTTGTAGGTAACTTAGATCTTAGCTGTATAAAGTTTTAGTTTAGTTTTAGGAAATATAGATAATTGGCCCGTAGATATTAGTATCAGAGGATAATTCCAGCCAAAAAAATGAACAGAGGTAACAATATATTAATTATCATACTCATCAATTTTTTATCTAAATTGGTTCATTATTATACATATAGTGGTATTAGTCATTAGTCTATGCAATAATTGGATTGTTAGAAGGCGTAAATCTTATATAAATATATATAACTCAAAGGTGACTGACTGACTGACATAGTGATCTATCAACGCACAGTCCAAACCACTGGACGGATCGGGCTGAAATTTGGCATACAGGTAGATGTTATGACGTAAGCATCCACTAAGAAAGGATTTTGATTAATTCTACCCCCAAGGGGAAAAAATAGGGGATGAAAGTTTGTATGAAGCTTTGTCAATTTTAAAATAATACTTTTTAACGCGAGCGAAGCCGCGGGCAAAAGCTATAAACTTTTTAGTAGTACAACGTTTTTGCGTGATGAAAAAGAGGGTAATGTGTTCTTAAACTTACGTACATGTATGTTTGTTCCTTTGTGGCATTGTAGAGACCAAACGCGTAAGCAGATTTTGAATCTTACGTCAATCGATTTGTCTTCATTGTGCGAGTGCCACTGAAGATATGACAGTTATCAAAAGTCAATATGGCTACCGCCAGACGCCATATTGTAAAAACAAAAAAGTTTTAGTGTGGTTACCTACTATCATCAATATATCTACTATGCATTCTCTAGTGCCAATAAATAACAAGACGGCCTAGCATACTTGAATACATTCGACAAGCCACGAATACAGTTAACCCGATCGTGTCAAGTCTGGGGTTATTTATAATCCTAAGACTCTACCAAGGTCTCTTATCTTCTCTTGTTGATATAAGTCAGTATAGTAAAAATTAAAAAAAAACCCACTGCGAAAAAAGTCAACCGTCTTTTTATATAGATTTTACACTTTTTCGCTAATGAGTAAAAAATATTTCGTTTAATCAAAATAATAATTTAATTAAAATTTTAAAAAAAAAAAAAAAAAAAAAAAAAACCTCTGTCAAGTTTAGTTTGCTATTTTGGCTAAATTTATTTTTCAGAGTTTTATCTTATTTTGAGGGCATATTTTGCCCACCGGTAGGCCCTGCGCCTTATGGTACTTGCAAGGTATTGTTTGTAGACCTATAAATAATCGCTAATTCGTTTTATAAGGGTATTTGTTTTCATCACATTTTTGACATAAATAGTTCTATTTGCTGCTAATTTGTTATTTTTGTTTTCATGGTAACGCGGCTGCGCGCCGGCGCTTTGCGGGCCACGTCAAGTCATACTGACTGACGTCTTTAGAAATCCTAAGATTACTTTATTTACTTCTGTAAAATGGCTCTTTGCATGCAAATAGTGACGAATGCAGATGTCTTAAGTAGTGTGTCGCAAGAGAGCATGGTTCTGTGTACTTTGTGTCCCCAGGCTCGTTATTTTAAAGGTCAGAGGGGCTTAAAAATTCACAAAACTAAATGCCATAAAATCAATGTCCCCCTTTCTTTACGAGTTAATGAAGAAAGTATCAATAGTAGCAGTTTAACGAGCGCTGCTACTCCTCCCAAACCGTTTTGGGAGGTATTGAGCTTGTACAAAAATTCGGTCCCTATTTTAAAGCGCATTCCGCGAGGCGCACGCATTTCAGTTGCTCAGTCTCTTTCAAGGGCAATTAAGAAAGTTGTTTTTCAAAATTCATTAAGTGCCTGGGAACATCTATTGACTTTTTCATACCACGTACTTTACGTATCTTTTGACCCTAATAACAAAACGTCCCTTACTAATAGAGTAAAGGAAAACTGCGTAAAGTACATGGCTTTGGAAGACATTTCTTTCGATTCTTGCATGATTGTCCCGCCCATAAGGCGGGATAATACAAATTCTAAAAATAAAGATAATTTGGCGACTTATAAGATTGTAGAAAACAAAATTAGTGATGGTGACATTACAGGGGCAGCACGAGTCTTGTTCTCTAGCGACACTTTAGCCCCTTATAATTCGGATACGATACAGTCACTTCGTGACAAACATCCACCCGCGGCAACAAATCTCCATTTACCTGATCCACCTCAACAGAATGACGTCACTGTTGAGGCGACCGCTCAGGATGTTGCTGCGGCCGTTATGTCTTTTAAAGGTGGGTCTGCCGGTGGCCTAGATGGCTTAACACCGCAAATTCTAAAAGATCTTTTATGTGCTAGTTCTGGCGAGATTGGTGAGGCTCTTTTGAAAGACCTTACGGCTTTAGTTAACCTGATGTTGTCAGGTCAAGTCAATAATGACGTCACAGATATTTTGTACGGCGCAAATTTATGCGCACTAAACAAAAAAGATGGTGGCATCAGGCCTATAGCGGTAGGCACCACATATCGCCGCCTCGCGGCTAAAATCGGTTGTAAGAAAATGTTTGCTTCTTTAAGCAATCTTTTTCAGCCTATACAGCTTGGTTTTGGTTCGCGGGGCGGATGTGAGGCTGCTGTCCATTCCCTTAGAACATTTTTAAATCAAAATTGTGGAGAGGTGTTGCTAAAGGTGGATGTTAAGAATGCTTTTAATTCTGTTGATAGAGGCACCCTTCTGACCCAGGTGAAAGATAAAATTCCAGAGTTATATAATTTTATTTGGCAATGCTATGGTAAACCATCAAAATTAATTTACAAAAACGATGTTCTTTTGTCTTCCGTTGGATGTCAGCAGGGTGACCCGTGCGGCCCAGCAATTTTTTCTTTAGCTGTCAATCCGATAATTCAACGTCTCCAATCCAAACTAAATGTTTGGTATTTGGATGACGGAACTCTGGGAGGTGATGTGAATACTGTCTTAAGTGATCTAAAATTACTAATAGATGAATTTAAAATGATTGGGCTTGAACTAAATTTTTCAAAATGCGAACTTTTTGTTTGCGATAACTGTT
The DNA here is from genome assembly GCA_948107665.1 of Lomographa bimaculata. Taxonomy (NCBI): domain Eukaryota; kingdom Metazoa; phylum Arthropoda; class Insecta; order Lepidoptera; family Geometridae; genus Lomographa; species Lomographa bimaculata. The sequence goes on along the minus strand of OX403604.1, from coordinate 3,914,321 downwards.
CAGACAAATTATCGGTTTTACAAAAATTTAACTCATTGGCTTACAATATAAAACTAGTCGACAAGTCTTCACTTCGCCTTTTAGGTTCGCCGATATTAGATGAATCAATTTCACCTTTTGTAGAAGAAAAAATTCAAAATTTTAAAAATTCTTCTGACAGATTGCTCAAAATTAATACTCATATGGCTTTTACAATTATTAGATTTTGCCTTTTTGTCCCAAAATTTACGTATTCTTTAAGATGTTGTCCGCTATGGAAACATGGCGCGCTCCTCGAGAGCATGGACAATATCGTAAAGAATACTCTTGTATCGGTTTTGAATATTGACATAGATGATAGGGCTTGGTCGCAAGCTTCTTTACCTGTAAGACTAGGAGGCTTAGGTATTCGTAAAATTTCTAGTGTTGCGTTACCGGCTTTCTTGTCCTCAGTTCATGGTACTTCTAAATTAGTCGAAAAAATACTTTCACATAGTTTGGGTTCTTTAGAAATTTCAAACCAGACTGAGGCCACAAGCGCCTGGGAGATGGCATGCCCAAATACCGGGCTCCCAGTGAGGCTATCCTCACAGAGACTGTGGGATCGGCCGCTCTGTGAACTAGCACGGAAACATCTTTTAGATACGTGTCCTAGCGTCACAGAGCGTGCTAGACTTCTAGCAGTTTCTGTATGGGAGTCAGGGCTTTGGTTGCAGGCCATTCCCTCGCTTAATACTGGTACTCTTATGGATCCATCTGCTTTCCGTCTCGCTATATGCTTACGTTTGGGTGCAAGGTGCTATGTTGCCCATAGCTGTCAGTGTGGTACTGCTGTTGACCAGCTCGGTCACCACGGCCTCTCGTGCCAGAAAAGTGCTGGCCGAATTTCCCGCCACGCCAGCCTCAACGATATCATCCGCCGGGCTTTTACCAGTGCCAACGTTCCAGCCATTCTCGAACCGAATGGTCTGATGCGTGACGATGGTAAAAGACCTGACGGAATGACTTTAATTCCATGGAAGATGGGACGGCCTTTAGTGTGGGATGCAACTTGTGTCGATACTTTAGCTCCGTCACATCTTCCTGAATCACAGAATGGGGTTGGCGTCGCGGCAACTTCGGCAGAGCAGCGCAAACGGCGAAAATATGGAAACCTCGGCAGTGGTTACATATTTGAGCCGTTTGGTGTTGAGACACTGGGTCCGTGGGGACCGGGAGCTCATTCTATTTTCAAAATTCTATCAGAGCGCCTGGTTGAGGCGACGCGTGACCAAAATGCTGGCACTTATTTGGCTCAACGTATTAGCATTGCAATTCAGAGAGGCAATGCAGCCAGCATGATGGGAACGCTACCCACTGGTAGTGGGCTTGAGCACTTGAGTTACCTATAGGCTCGATGGCTTGTAGGTAACTTGGCTCTTTGCTGTATATAGTTTTAGTTTAGTTTTAGGAAATATAGGCAATTGGCCCGTAGATCAAAATATACATAAACTTATTATTATTTTAAATTAAAAATCAAATGAAAACTAACTAAAAATATCTATAACTAAATGTAAATTATTATATATTAATAATTATAACTACATATAGATATAAATTCAAAATGAAGTATGGTAAAAGAAACCTAAAAATTATTTCATTCGTAAGAATCATCAAACTCGGCCCACGCGTTTGGTCTCTAAAGCCACAAAGGAACAAACATACATACATTTGCTGATAAATACAATACCGTACTTTGCGTCGCACAGTCGAGTAAATAGATGAAGAACTGGGGGCTTTTCGCCGCCCTGTCTTTATGCATAGCCCTTATACGAAACCACTCAAGTCGAGTTATCTTATAAGCTAGGTAACCTGTACGTCTTTGCTGTATAGATGTATAAGTATAGTTTTATGAAATACTAGCCGTACCCCGCGGCTTCGGCCGCTATTATCAAGTCAAAAAGTAGCCTATGTGTTAATCCTAGGTATAAGCTATGTAAATTCCAAATTTCATACAAATCCGTTCAGCCGCTGCTTATAAAATTTCACGAGAATCGACTGAGAAATGCGGCCTGTAGAGGAGAACAACCGGAAATCCGGATACGAAAGTAATTTTGCCCAAGCTGAAACGGAGACGCTCGGTCAAATATGACTCGAGATGTTTTTGTTACGAGGATAAAACGTGAACTTATTCCGTAGTAGCGCCATCTAGTGTTTTCGAAAATTCTGCCTCGTCCGATAAATCACCTATATTAGATTTATTATGGGCCTCTATCATTTTATACCCATTATAGATTACCTGACGAAACTAGCTGTCGTCAGAGAAAGTCAGATTTTGTCGCAAAACTGAACCAACTTGCTGAAAAATTTTGTTGTGGTTGGACTCTATTGCAGACTCCGCCTGGGACAGACCTTTGTCAGACATTCAACCGACAAGCAGTAGTGTGCAAACATTACTGTATGCAGGATTGAAGGGCAATTCTAATTCTAATTCTAACTGGGGGCGATAAGGCCTGCACTGACGTCCCGCTGGGGGTGTATTGTGCATTTCCCCCTGCCAGCAGTTAGCCCAGCCACCCCAATTCCTTTATATATCGCAGTGCGGCTTTGGGTCGCTGGTCCCGCCCGGTGACGCTGCAGAGGCTACACACAGCCAGCAGCAAGTAGTCAGTTCGAAAAAAAATAAAAATTGGGTCGCTGGCACAATTGTTCCAGTGGTGAGGATGTAGGTGTGCATGATGTTAAAGCGCAATGTTTCCAGTGAAATCACAGAGCTAAAAGAGATTTAACATCTAATATCCCTGGGTGACGAGCGCAGTGCTTTGCAGGATTTTGACCTATTTAAGTTCAAAAATCTCTGGATGACACTAAACTGTAAAGGGCAACTTACGCTTACCATCAGGTGAGCGACTTACTGAGACACGATTACGTATCTTTGTTGCATGCGGTTTCTATTTGAATTAAGCAAAAATGAACCTTATTTCTTAGGAGTTTTGTCAGTTTGCAACAGAGATAGGTAATTGGGGGTCTGGTCTCTTCTCTCAATTATATAATATATTAACCTCGGCATATCTACTCGTATATTATGAAGTGGCTAGTAAGCGCTTGTGCAGTTTGCCTCCATGCATCAAACCTTTGCCGATCTTGAATTTCAAAAAAGTTTATGATTGTTTTGGCTGTTTATAACGCTGGTCAAGGCATTCTGTAAAAACAGGATATAAAGTTAAACTCTAAAAACTAAATAATGTCGGTTACATAATGTCGGTTTACAAAACAGTCTTGTGTCCATTCTTTATCGGATATCAGTAAACTAGGGGAATGGCGTGACTTTGACTGAAATCGACCTGAATGCCTTTTGATAACCAATAATCTTTATAAAACATAAACATGAGCGATGTTTATGTTTTATAAAGATTAAAAGAAAATAATTCAGAGAGGCAATGTCGCTAGCATGATGGGAATGCTGTAGCCCGTAGGTACTTGTAGTGAGCTTGAGCACTTTTTTAATCTATAAGCTCGATGCCTTATAGGTAACTTAGTTCTTTGTATATAGTGGTAGATGTATATAGTTAATAGTAGTAGGAAATATAGGGTATTGGCCCGTAGAGAGGGGTCGAAAAAAAAACCATTTTTTTTTTACATATATATTGTCGAATGACTTTTTGCATTATGTAAGTTTATTTAACTTGCATATAGATGGTAATTTTTAATATATATACCCATACTTATTACTTATTATCGGGTCTATGTGCTGGTCTATGTGTGACGTTATATCGTCCTACGCCCCGTAACCGCTAATCAATTGTTATAAATAACGGATAGTCGGCGGCACGTAACTAATGACTTCCTACGGTTCACGCCGTCTGTCTGTCACAACCCGCCGCTTGACGGGGGTAGGTTAGGGTGGAGACGGCTGCTAAAAGTTCATTGTTATACATTTTGTATGTTTGAAATGAATATGATCGTTGAAACTATTTTTACTAGTGGCTCAGTTAGGTGAAGACCTGGCGTATTTTTCGAAATAGCAGAAATATGTTCTTTTTACATATTCAACTCCCATATGCCATTTTTAAAAATGTCAAAAAACTGAATCAACAAAAAAATATAGAACATAATTATCGAACCTACGCACAGAGAACTGGTTGAGAAATGCGACATGTATAGAAGAACAACCGGAAATCCGGACATCCGGAGTAATCCGGATATGCGAAAGCAATTTTGCCCAAGCAGAAACGAAAACGCTTCGCGTTCGCTCGGTCAATAATGTAGGAGGCCTATTTTGTATACAATTTGACAATACACACTATTTTTTTTTCTTATTCTTATAACAGTATGAAACTTATTTTGCTTTCTTTTTTTTTATCTTGCTGAATATTTGTGAGAGTATTTAACGTGCTAATTCCTCGGATCACACACATTTTTTAATTGTTTCTGGTATTTTTTTTACTGTGTTGAGATATGCTAAAGTTGATAATCTACTCCTTTTGATAAGATAATCACACAAATCTACACTTAGTAAAATTATACGGAGTTATTTGATTACTTTCTTCTGAATACTATATTTTCCCTAATAATTGAGATGATGTATTCTATACAATAATCCAGCTACGCAAAAAAGAGTTATGCATACTTTTTTATACTTGACTCCTTAAACTTAACAGAGAAGATAATTAAATATGTAAAAATTTATTTGAAAAATCATACTACAGAATTTGCTTCAGCCCTATTACGAAAGACGTTGGTTTCAATGGTTGAAATGATGTCCCAAGAGGTTTCTATATTTTACAAATTACCTTCTATACCTACAGCAAAAATCTCACTGCGTACTACCAAACATAATACCCAAGGTTTTCTAATACAAACTTATTTAAAAAAAACAAAATCCTTTTCCACAGTTTCATACCAAGCAGGACATCATTAAGCATCGGACTTAGCCGATACACCCAAACTAAAAAAGACAATTCTAAATATGAACTTTGAAAAAAATCTGTAACTACCCGCAACTCTACAAAAACGGATGCGCGCGCCATCTCTATTTAAAACTTCGCTTTTTAACAATTAATAGTTTCCTATGTCGTCTGCACTTCCTATCCATGTCAAAGATACTTTTGAAAAAAGAACAGGAGGGCAGAGGAAATGTAAGTTTTATAGCGTGTATTAATAAAGTTTTGGTGAAATGTGAGGCTGGTATGGGAGATGACGTTTAGGATTATGTATGAATGAATAAATGTCATTTGTTTGTTATAAAATGGGTCATTTTGTGACTGTGATTTTATTAGCTAAGAAGCTTTCACATCCGTGACTAATAAAATCACACTTATATTATAAATCCGAAAGTTTGTACGTCTGTTTGTTTTCTCTTCACATTGTAACAGCGAAATGGATTTGGATGAAATTTAGAATGTGCATAGCTTATACTTAGGACTAACACATAGGCTACTTTTTACCTTGATAAACGCGGGCGAAGCCGTGGGGTACGATGCTAGTAAATAATATGCAAAGACGTTGTAATATGCCTAGAATTTGTACAAAAAAAAAATCCACCAAGGGTAGAGCAGAGTTAGGTAACACAATTTTTTCGGACTTGCTATTCTCCATTAAGATAGTTTCACTCGGTTTTTTTGTCAAAATATGCCTTTTTGAGTTTATTTAAATTTTTTTGCTGAATTGGCTTTGCTCAATCAGCTATCAGCCGCTAGCAGTAGTGTTCAAGCATTACTGTATTTCGGATTGAAGGGAAATTTTCCAATGAAATTACAGGGTTTAAAGAGATTTAACATCTAATATCTCAGGGTGACGAACGCAGTGATTTGCCGCTCTGGATTTTGAATCATTTAAGTTCAAAGCTCCGGGTGGCACTGAACTGTGATGGGCAAGCGTGACGCTTACCATCAGGCGACCTTCTCGTCTCGTCTCACAATTACATAAAAAAAAAAAAAAGAATGTAGTCTTGCGGATTTTTTGCGGAATCTTCACATCTAGATGCTGGTAGCGCTGTACCTCCGAGTTTACCTGTCTGCGAGTCGTCCATGACGGAAATCCGCATTCGACAGGTCGACGTATGTAAAGCGCTACGCAATCTGGATGTGAACAAGGCCTGTGGCCCTGATGGCATACCAGCCATGGTTCCGATAGTAAGCTGATTGAGTCCAGATTGCACAGCCTCGGTCACAGGCGTATGGTCGCAAGTCTATCGGTATTCTATCGCTTGCATTTTGGAGAGTGTGCGCAGGAATTACATGAGTTAATTCCACCATGCCCATTTTACCATCTAACAACCAGACAAACTGACAAACGTCATCCATTTATGGTTGACATACCTCCAGTTCGCTAAAGCGGTTTGCTTCTACGTTCATCATCCGTACAGCGAAGGAGTGGAATTCATTGCCTGCGTCATTGTTTCCTGAGGGGTATATTCTGGGAGTCTTCAAATCAAGAGTGAATAGGTATCTTCTAGGCAAGCATGTCACATCTTCGACACCATCATCACTTTCCATCAGGTGAGATAGTGGTCAAATGCTTGCCTATTCTGCATTAAAAAAAAAATATTTTTTCTCCGTTAAACGCATCTCTATAAGCTACGGCATTATGACTTTGCGTCATATGTCCATTAAGTCCTAAAGCTCCAACATACTTTCAATAATCTGTGAGGACAATTGACTCAGACTGAAACGCAGCCTGTTCTTAACTGAAAATTGTTTAGCTAAGCCAGCTGCAAAACATTGTCCGAGATTGTCCATCAAGGTCCAAGGCACAAAGTCGATAGTAATTGATTGCGGACGCGTGGACTGAATAACAAGTACACGTGTACTTAATAATGGAATTCATGTAGCTCATTTGAGTCAAAACAATGACTTATGTATTTCTTAATTTGTAACACCTGCAAATCACTCATATCTTTACAATCTCATACATAAAACGAGTTTTAGAGAGGGGTCGTATTCTGTTTTTTAAGCGAAAACTTCTTTAGCCGCCTTGTGCACTTTTTTGGTATGGGTAAAAAATATTAAACTCGCGTCAGGACACTGAACGAAAATTCGTAAGACGAAGGAGAGTAAGTAATATCCCCCTCTCTTTCTACCGCGCGACGAAAATGTAAGCCTGCTCCCGCTGTTTACGACGTTAATGTTCAAGTTTTCACTTCTGCCGGCTCCGGGAGTGTAACCCGTTGTTTTTTTTAATGCCCGATAGGCAAGCATTTGATCACAATCAAACCAAATGCGACCTGTGAGAATAAAAGGAGTGATTACATTAACTTTGGCGAAGCCTTTAGAGATCAGCCTCCCTATTACCCCCTATATTAATATACCCCCATCTTTGTTACGGTTTCAATTCGAGAAGGACAAAACCACTAAGAGATAAGGTTCATTTTTGCTTAATTAAAATAGAAACTGCTCGCAACAGAGATAGGTAATATAGGATCAGTGCAGCGAGCAACTCATAAATGGGACAATATAAGATGAAAAATGTTTCGCCTTAAATAAAAACGAAGATAATTAAACGCAAGCAAAGCTTACACAAACCGACTTCACCGCTTATGATTGATTTCGATGTAATTATATGGGACCACCTCTAATGTATGTAATCTACCAAACAAAAAAAAATATCAAAATCAATTGATAATAGGCATAGAAATCGCGTAACGTACAAAAAAAAGAGAACCTCCTTTTTTGAAGTCGATTGAAAATGAAACTCTTCATATCACTAGCAAATTTCTGTTACTCATCGAGATAGGAAACAAACCTACGGTTTGCAACCACGATTGGTTCTTTATGCAATTAATAAAACGATTTGACATTGTAAATACGCTTTAAGTCCTACTACTTTAGCTACAACATCCTTGCTGTTACTACTATAACATAACAAGAATGGTACGAAACAGTCATAAACCCAGTACAGAAGTGACAAATATGACCACAGAGTATAACCGTCCATCTGAAGTGCCAGCATGAGTGCCAGCAAATAGATAAACAGAGGTGTCAACACTAAAATCACTTTGCACAACCACAATGTGCAGTTAAACTGGGTGCTCGTTAACAACTCCGCCACTGGGGACTTGAAATGTGCTGCCAGGTGCTGAAAACTGCCGAGTTTTAGGGAATAAAATAAACTTTCACACTCACACAAAGTTTGATGACTTGTGTTGTGTATGCCACAAATACACACAATCAAAACCGGAAACAGAAACCTACATTTTCCTTGGGGAGTAAACTTGTGTTCCCGCCGGGAATCGAACCTGTTACCTAAGCTAAGAAGGCGATCGCGGAGCCAACAAAGCTAAAGGGCAGTTCGTTGTTATAAAATTAATAAGAATTACAAAGCCGTCTCATAAGTTTCACTTCAAAAAAACGTAACTTATATTTTTTTGGCCGCTATCTCACCTGATGGAAAGTGACGATGCGGCCGAAAATTAATCGAGATATTTAAATGGCATGCATATTCCCTAATTGTTTAATGAAATATTATTTTTATTTTCGGGAGCTTTTTAGCATCAAGCATGGCAGCACCAGGTGACAAGTCCAAAAGCTCGTGCCGCGGGACTCGTGACCCGGTTTCTCTTCTTCCTCATAGCCACGAAAATAAATGTTTGGGCTCCCAGAGACGATAACTTGGTTGTAACAATCAGGTGATGCTCATATTTACCGACTTCACAAAAAAGGATGAGGTAGTCAAGTCGACTGTATTTTTTTTAATGTGTGCTACCTCATAACTTCTTTCCACGTGAACCGATTTTTTTCTTTTTCAGTTTGAAAGATGTTGCTTTCCCATTCAAATTGAAATTTAATCAAGATCTCTTTAGTAGTTCTTGAAATATCGTCAATAATCCGTATACTGTGGACTGCATTGACGATGTTCTCGTTTTTTACTGACTTCAAAAGTTACCTCATAAGTCATAATTAATTTCGTTGTGGGCCGATTTTGATGATTATTTCTTTATTTGAAAGCTGGTGCTTTCCATGTGGTACCATTTTAATTGTAAGTGTGAAAGCGTTGTTATGTTGTATGATAAACATAACAACGCTTTCACACTCACAACCCCACACTAAGATCGATGACTTGTGTCGTGGGTGCCGGAAACATTCACATCACACACACAATCACAACCAGAACCAGAAACACAAGATTTCCTTGGAAAGTAACCGAACCCGACACCACTGCTTAAAAAGCGAACGGTCACTTAACTAAGCTAACGGGCAGTTCGTACTATAGGATATACATATAGATAGATAATACTTTATTGATCCACTTCATTAGATAAGATAAAACAAAGGCTACCAACAAGCTTATACGTTAAGTGTCGCAACAGGCGGCCCTATCACTAAGAGCAACCTCTAACAGACAATATAATAGCGATTAAAATTGGTTTTGGTTTAGGAAAATTATTATGACCATTTACCGATGCATTGGGTTCGTGGAAACGGTCAAGACAATTGGTACCCATTAGTGGGTCGCAAGACAATTGATTGGTAAGTTCAATGGTAATGTTGCATCTGAATTATTAGTTGGCCAGGGAACAAAGTCGAATGTTCTAGAAATAATCACAACACTTCAATGACCAGCTAAATTGTTTTAGAGTCGCAATCTAACAGAATACCGTGAGTATATGCTTTCACACTCCCCAAAACAAATTCTGTTACCAAGCACGAAATAATAAATAATGTTGGAAAATAACTGTTTCCCGAAAGGTATAATTTATTTATTTATACTTTATTGCACAACAAAAACAATGTACAATTGGAGGACTTAATGCTAAGAGCATTTTCTTCCAGTCATCCAGCAATGGTAGAAACAAAAGTAAAGCGTGCGTCAGAACAGTGTATTGACAATAATTTAAACTTTAATTATAATTTATAATTATAATATGAGATTCTTTATGAAGAGAGTGAATAGGTCCATCTTTTACTACATCGTCGCTTGCCATCAGGTAAGATTGTGGTCAATGCTGGCTTATTCACTAAAAAAAAAATACAATTTGTTGGTCACTCCAGTTCCGGTAGATCTCCAAAGCTGTCCAAACCTATTCTTTTTTTTAAACCCTTTCTCGCTTTCAGCCTCACACTAAGTTCGATGACTTGTGTCGTGGGTGCCGGAAATTCACATCACACACGATCAGTAACAGAACCAGAACCATACATTTCCCTTGGGGAGAAAACTTGTACTTCTACCGGGAATCGAACCCGATAGGCGATAAGCAGGGGCTGCACCCAATTAAGGCAACGGGCAGTTCAATTGATCGATTCGATTTCCACTAGCGCTTACCACCTTTGACCTTATCATCACTTACCAACTGGTGAGATATGATTACGTCGAATAGGTGTCTTCTCGGTAGTAATGCTGCATCTTTAGCAGCATCGTCTTTTTCCACCAGAACCCAGGTTAGATGATGGTCAAAAACTTGCTTGTTATAAAAAGTTCGTATCTCATACTCTCCTAAGTATATTTAGATGCGCAGACGATATCTTTTATTTGCTCAACTGATAGAGAAGATCTGTTGCAAGAAATCTCTTTTTACAAATAAAAAAACAAACTTAACTTACGTTGTTTGTTTAGGTCACTGAGAAAATACATAGATATTTAAGTATAGTAAATAAATATACCTACGCTTTCACACTCACAGTCCCACACTAAGTTTAATTACTTGTGTCGCGGGTGCCGGAAACATTTACATCACATTCACACCCACAACGAGAAACACAACTCGGTCGGAGAAAACTTGTGTTCTCACCCGGAATCGAATACGATACCCCTGCTTAGAAGGCGGACGCGTCCTAGCTAAGCCAAAAGGCAGTTAAAAAATTTTTTTGTAAGATAAACTTTTTTAAGGATATTCTTTCATTCTGCATTAAAATCATGTCAAAATATTAGTAAAGACGAACAAAAAGGAAAAAAAAACATCTTGAAAATACGAAGCGATCCACTTGACTGTTCCTACTTTAATAACAATCCTTGCTGAGCATTGTTATTAACCTTCATACATCTGTAATCCGAGAATACCAATGCAATAAAGACGTGATTTTATTTCAACAAAACAAATGTCTACAATAAAATCGTATTTCTGTCCAAAAAATTTAAAAAACACTACCATTGTTATCGATGTTAGTATTCAATCGATACATTCGATACGGGAGATCTATAAGAGATAAACTCAAAAAAGGTTTTATAAACAATAATGTCAACTTGAAGACGAACGGCGGACGCGGTTTTTCGTCGTTAAAATATTACGACATATTGTTTTTTTGCTTTCCGTAGGATGTGTGATGTGCGATATTTTGCATAGGACCCTCCTATGCAAAATATCGTAGAAAGACGTCATTCGTTATTTGTATATTCTGGAAAGGTTTCATTGTGACCTTCCCATGGGAAATACGAAGGACGAACTATATGATAACGATTGGTACTAAGATTTGCTAGTCTCCCAAAAGCGTCGCCCGTGCCATACTGCCCGTTGGCTTAGTAATTGCACGGTCACCTTCTAAGCAGGCATCGGGTTCGATTCCCGACGGGAGCTCAAGTATTCTCCCAATTGCCTATATTTCCTAATCTAAATTAAATTTATATACAACAAAGACCTAAGTTACCTACAAGACATCGAGTTTATTAGTAAATCAAGTGCTCAAGCCCACTACCAGTGGGTAGCGTTCCCATCATGCTGGCGGCATTGCCTTTCTGAATTGCAATGCTAATACGTTGAGCCAAATAAGTACCAGCATTTTGATCACGCGTCGCCTCAACCAGGCGCTCTGATAGATTTGTGTTTCTTGTTCTGGTTTACTGGTTGTGATTATGTAAGATGTGAATCCGACACTCACAACACAAATACGAACTTAGTGTGGGGCTGTGAGTGTAAACCTTGTTTATAGTAGTTTCAATCTATTCCGGTAGATGGTCTCACACATCTCTACAAGACCATAATAAAAATCATAAGGTAATTTCATCGCTTGAGGCAGGGCATGGATAGCCCAGCTGAAACCATAGCAGACATCCTATGGCCGCGGGTTCAATCCCTGCCTCAATTTTTTTTTTCTTTTTCTACTTTAATCAATATTATCGTAAATAGTCTTTCTAAAATGAAACCATGTTAAAACCGCTCTAATAAACACCGACATCATCTATCACCATTTTTATTCGCCGCAGCTTCACTGAATCAATTTAACGACTTGATAGTGGTTTTAGGTGGATATATCGCGCCATTAGTTTTATTGGCTCGGTGTTGCAAGCTGACAAATAATATTTTTGTATTTAGGATTGTATCTCACCTCACATATAACGCGACCGCTATAAGCAAAATTTAAATTAATAAAAAATATATATACTCAAATGAATAATGTTCCATTTAACAAGACAAACAGTCAAACGTCATCAATTTATGGTTGAGATACCGTCAGCTCGCTCGAAGCGTTTCGCTTCTACGTTTATCGTCCGTTTTGCGAGGGAGTGGAACTTATTGCCCGCGGCTTTGTTTTCCTGAAAGGTTTAATCTGGGAGTCTTCAAGTCAAGAGTGAATAAGTATCTTCTAGGCAAGCATGCTATATCTTCGGCCGCATCATCGCTTTCCATCAGGTGAGATATTGGTCAAATGCTTCACTATCAAACATAAAAAAATAATTCATAATCCACATGGGCCCCAAAGAGGCACTCATGAAATTAACAAGAAAATGTCACAACGATTAACTTCATTTATGAGAAAACTGCTAAGAATAAAGCGAGCTTCATCTTCGACCGCATCATCGCTTTCCATCAGGTGAGATAGTGGTTACATGTTATGGTACAAATAAAAAAATACATGCTGGGTAAAGCCATAGTAGAAATAAGAAAGTAAACAGAAAACCCGAACTTCACTTTTGTATGTTATTTTTAAGGAACGCTTGTTGTATCTTCTCTTACCTCCAGTTTGCTAGAAGCATTTCGTTTCTACGTTCATCATCCGTACAGCGAAGAAGCGGAACTCATTACCTAATTTGTTCCCCAAAAGGTATCTTCGGCCGCATCGTCACTTTCCTACAGGCGAGATAGTGGTCAAATGCGCATACCTAAGAGTTTATTTGTGTTTGTGACTAGCAACACCAGTTTCAGCTTGGGCAAAATTTGCTTTCCTATGTCCGGATTTCCGGTTGTTCTCTACAGATTGCAACAGATTCTCATGAAATTTTGTGAGCAGGTTCGATAATAAGGTATATTATCATATTTTTTTGACGTTTCAGTTTTTGGTAAATTTTCTACGGGAGTTGAAAACGTAAAAAAACATATTTGAGCCAATTTTAAAATTCGTGAGATTTTCTTGGTCATGGCTTTGCAAACTACGATCTTTACTTATGATGCTTTCACATTCATAGTCTCATACTAAGTTCGATGACTTGCGTCGTGGGTGCCGGAAATATGTATCTACACATCACACACAATCGCGACCAGAACCAGAAAGTACGTAAGTCACGTTTTAATTTTAATTTAACAGAACCAGAAACACAAATTTTCCTTGGGGAGAAAACGTATGTTCCCGGGAATCGAACCCAATAGCTTAGAAGCCGAACGCCCACCCAACTAAGCCAACGATCATATCTTTGCTCGCAAAGCTTTGCAGTAGAGACCAGGTTTACTCGTTAGCGACAGCCATCAAAGTGTTTTCAGTTTATATTCGGAGAAGAGAGTAAGTTACCGCGCGTTCTGCTCAACTGACGCTTTTATAGTGCTTATATACCTGCTCTTAATTACCTTTTGCTGAAATAAAGTGCTACAATGACATGGACGACAAAATATTGTGTTAATCTTCCGAGTCTCTGGTTGAGGACCGAGGACTCTTTTGCAAAGTCCGTCTTTGATCGGACTATGTAAAAAGAGTGCTACTACGGACCTTGTTGTTTATTTAACGAGACTCTATTATTGTTAACTAGCCGTGCCTAGAGGCTTCGCCCGCTATTATCAAGTTTAAAAGTAGCCTATGTGTTAATCCTAGGTATAATCTAAGTAAGTACATTCCAAATTTCATCTTTTTTTTTTATGCATAATATGCAAGCATTTGACTACTATCTCACCTGATGGAAAGTGACGATGCGGCCGTTAAAGCGTTTAGAGGGAACAAACATACTTACATACTCACACACAAACTTTCGGATTTATAATATTAGTGGGATAATCGGTTAAATACGGGCCAATTGCATATTTTTCCCAAAACTATACACATTGTAAAGCAAATACTTAAGTATAAGGCATCGAGCTTATAGGTAGCTCAAGTGCTGAAGCCCACTAGCAGTTCGATAAAAAGTCAAAGCATGCTACATCTTTAGCCACATATAAGTATATACAACTCTATCAATAGTAAAGGCTTCGCCATACGCATCTGGCTCGAACGGATGACGTGCAGGAACGCGAGCGCGGTCGCTTGCAGTACGCGCAGCTGTGCCCGCGCCCGCGTCTCAGCGTCCCTGCTCGCCGAACTGTTCGAACCAAATGCGTCGTGTATGGCGAAGCCTTATTTCTTGGCTACAATCATTAAAACACGTGAGAGCATTGTACACGTGGGCAGAATAAAATCAGTAAATTTAACAGCACCCAATATTGTACCGTTAGAAACAGTTTCCTGTCGAACACGGCAGAAATCAGTGAACAATACTCTATGAATAATAGACATCGGCTCACCTTTGACATTGTTTTGGTGTATTTACAAAAGCTTGAGCAGAGAAAGGTTCAGAGAACGGCTCTTGATTTAATGAGATGACAGCACAGTTTGTTTCTTTGTTTTGAACTACGCCTGCGGTCCAAGAATTTGCAGCGTTTTTTTTATTCCGGGCTCAGATGACCGGCCAGCGTGTCGCGTCTCTGAGATGATCAGAAATTTCCAGATTCAGAGATTTGCAGCGTTTACAATACATGGGTTAGTCTACCTTATTACTACACTAGCCGTGCCCCGCGGATTCGCACGCTATTATCAAGTTAAAAAGTAGCCTATGTGTTAATCCTTACATTCCGATTTCATCCAAATCCGTTCAGCCGTTAAAGCGTAAAGAGAGAACAAACACACAAACTTTCGGATATTATAATATTAGTAGGATAGTAGGAATACATTAATGACAAGAATACATGGAGGCATAGGACTGTAAAAGTAATTTAAGAATGTTTAAAAAAAATTACGAATAAATGCGCCGCCGATTTTCTTGCCAGGTTCTTCTCGAAATGGCTCACGGGGGGGGGAAGGGGGGTTTAGTGGGTTCGAGCCCCACACACCTCTCTCCTTCACCCCTGGGAAGGAAAGGAAGTGGATTTCCCCAAAAAAATAGAAACGATTATTATCCTTATGGACTTGAAACTAGTTGAAACAGATAATTAAGTTGATTGCATATACATATAGAAAGCGACGACTTGCCACTGTGCCATCATAGAATCACGACAAGACTCAACCCAACTAGTCAGTATGTAGGTAGTAAGATCATCACTCCAGGCCTTGATCAATTTATCTCCTAGTCCTATTAGATAACTGCGCAGAGCTAGGGCTCCATTACGGGCCAAGGAGATGTTGATAGCAAACACTGTCCCGTATATGCGACCCACTCGTTGGCAGATTGGGCATTTGCGCTGAGTGTACTTGAGGTTAGTGATGTCCACTGCTCGTGAATTATTCACTGTCGATATTCATCTTTTAAGCAAATGCGTCATTGAATGTGTCAGTCAAATACCGGCTTGAGAGGCTAATTGATAATGAAAAGAGCTTAGTCAATTTATTGGCAACGACTAGCTGATTAATATAATTTAAGGTCTAGAACTTCATCAAACATTCCAAATATTCAAATACCTACATTTTGTTAGGATTGGCCCAGGGGTCGGTAACCTCGGTTTTGGCTTGGCCGATTTCGATAATTTTTTTATGGGACTACCTCTTAAGTACACTCCACCAAACAAAAAAAATCATTACAATCGATTATGGTGATAATATATATTATCACCATAATGTGATAATTGGCGGAGATATCGCGTAACATACATACAAAAAAAACTAACAGTCGAATTGAGAACCTCTTTTTTTGGAGTCGGTTGAAAAGCAGCGTATAAATTATGCTCACTTGTCTAAACAATCGAAAACCACGATTAGGTAATCAATCTAATATTATTAAACCTAGTTAGTGTGTTAGTATATATTTTGTTTTCTCTTCACGCTGTAACAGCTGAACGGATTTGGATACAATTTAGAATGCACATAGTTTATACCTAGAATTACCATATAGTCTAATGTTTTACTTGATAAATTTGGTTAGGATGGCTATAAAATTATTTCGGGGCTCGATAATGTCGATACATTTGTTTCTTCTCCACTCCCCTCCCTATAAGTGTGATTCCCCTGTCCACTGTTTAGAATAGTTATCCAATTGTCGGGAGTATTGTAGCCCAATTTCGGCACTTATACTATTTGACTAGTCCTCAACTATGTCACAGTCAATGGAGTGATTTGATTTGCTGTTATATAACCACTATACCATAGATTAGTCACTAGTGGCTCTGTGAGCTAAAGTATTCGCGTGTTTTTCGGCCCAAGGAATGGATGTATCAACGTTCCAGGTCCGAGAAATGCTCGGTTCCCAAGCTGCATTTGAAAAATCGGGTTTAAGAAACTATCAGCGCCATCTATTACGCCATGACCGATGCAAAAAAACTGTTTCTACTCGACACTAGATGCAGCTTTCTGAGGCTACAAATTCAAACACATTCTACCAAAAACAAAAAAACCGAGCAAAGCTCGGTCATCCGGATATTAATTATTTATTAGCGAACCTGCTGCTCACAAAATTTTAGAGAATCGGTTGAGAAATCTTGTAGTAAGAACAACCGGAAATCGATTTTGCCCAAGCTTAAATCCTGTAGTAAGAACAACCGGAAATCGATTTTGCCCAAGCTTAAATCGGAGATGCTTCGCTCGCGCTTTGCTTCCGCTCGGTCAAAAAGTTACTACACTGTAGATACTCCTAAAAGAATATGATTGTGATAAAGTTGTTGATACGCCATTCACTTTTGGTATGTTATCTTACCGTAAGTATAATGCTGTCCATGCAAAGGTTGCCTGTAAGACTGATCTAAGCGATAAGGCCGCCAAAAGCACATCAAATGTATTTTCATACTAGCCGTGCCCCGTGGCTTCATCCGCGTTATACAAGTTACAAAGCCTATGTGTTAATCACATTCAAAATTTCATCAAAATCCGTTCAGCTTCACTTACAGTTTACAGAAAAACAAAAGAAAATCAGTAATATTGTAAATGCTTTTTCATCGCTTTCCATCAGGTGGATTGTGGTCAAATGCTTGCCTATCGTAAATAAAAAAAATAAAAATGCGATAGTTTGTGTGTAAATATGTGTACTTATGTTTGTTTTCTCTTTACGCCCGCAACAGCTATGTGAATGGAATTTGAAATGTGCATAGATTACATATACCCAAGAAGATTAACACATAGGCTACATAATTTAAGCGGGCGAAGACGCGAGGAAAAGCTAGTACTTATTCATTATTTTAATATGACGTAAGAAGGAATAATACGAAGCTTGAGTTCAGCTCGCATTTAACCAGATTTATAAATAATTTAAACATAAGCAAAGCTTAAAAAAACCGACTTTACCGCTTATATTTTGGTTTTGGCTTGATCGATTTCGATAAAATTTATATGGGACCACCTCTGAAGACCATGATATACTCTACCAAACAAAAAAATTATTTTGAGAATCGGTCCACATATGGGGGAGATATCGGTGAATATACATAAAAAAATACATACAGTCGAACATAGACCCTCCTCCTTTTTGAAGTCGGTAAAAAAATACCTTTCTTCTTAAAGTTATTTCACTCCGATCCCAAAGAAAGTAAAAACGTATTAAAAGTATTCTTAATTAGTAAGCGGACGACTGTCTCGACTACTAACAGCGAATAAAAAAAGTAACTCATGGCGCGAAAGCACGACCTCTTCGCTGATACTATCTCGGTGTTGCCAATTAGCTGCTTTGTGGTAATTTGTGGCGTTAGTAGAATTTTTACTATGGAAAATATGTCTAAATATTGATTTACTTAATACAATACAAAAAGAGGTACAGAAGGTGTATGAAAGGAAGACTTAATGCTAAAAGCATTCTCTACCAGACGTGCATCAATCAAAGAAAAAGAAAATGTATGTAAGATAATAACTATAATAATATAATACCTACACCTAATAATAATATATGCGTACGACTCGCGCCGAACTGAGGTTGCGCGTAAATTTTGCCTAATAGAGAAAAACTTTTGAGGTTAATTGATTAAGTATTATTAAGTAACTTTTTATAAATAATTGTTTGATTTCTGTATTTGTTGTTCAAATACAAGATATCGCGGATAATGTATGTAAGTTTGAGCTTTAAATGTGAAGCCGTTTTCGAGATAGACACCGGAACAAAATAGGTCTAAAAACAGTGACTTTTCATTGTCATTTTCATTTTATATCATTTTAATTGTCATTTCTAGCTTTGGGCCATAGTTTTACATATTCTCTGAGAATTTGAAGTTATTTACTTGTACGGTTAAGACGCTAGATGCCTCTGACAGACGGACGGACAAAGTGCCGAATTCCTCCAGTCAACTTAGAGATCTAGGTTTCGAGCATCGTACATGCTCGAAACCTAGATCGACAATATCGATTTAATGACGTGAGTGATAGCCGTAATTTAATAATATTACAATGTTTAATTGTCACGAAAACTATAGTAAAACTTAGAGATCTTGCTTCGTTCGATCAATAATACACCTAAATGTATGCAAAAGCCTAATATTACTTAGGTAAGACTTTTTTAGCTCTACTGTGGTTGTGTTCATCATTAAATGTATATACAGTTAGGTATGTATGTATGTTTGTTCCTTAGTGGCTCTGTACAGCTGTATTATTTTCCTTCACTACAAAATTCACCAGCGCCCTGTGAATTTGAATTTTGTAATATAGGAAAATAATACAGCTGTACAGAGCCACTAAGGAACAAACATACATACATACCTAACTGCATATAGATTTAATGATGAATTACCCTCAATTGCGTTACGCAGTTGGTTTATAAAAAAAATCATGACGTCCTTAAAATAATTAGCGAAACGCAAACTGTTTACTGTAGATACAGTCTGCCAATTAGTGCAACTGCTCCATATAGATAAAGGCAGTGAGTTGGTATACAAGTCTAGGGACATGATATACAAAGCGCCCGCGGCTAGCGGCTGAGGCGCGCGGCCGAGGCGCCTCCCCCCGCGCTGCCATTTTGTATACTGCCGTTATAACGAAAAAAGCAGTAACTGCATTTTTGACAAACTTGAATTATATACATTATTGGGATCAGGAAAAATAGACGCATTACATTTTTATTTTAAAATGTTCAAACACAACCTACTAAACAACGTATTAGCATTGCAATTCAGAGGCAATGCCGCCAGCATGAGGGGAACGCTACCCACTGGTAGTGGGCTTGAGCACTTAGGTTACCTAAAAGCTCGATGTCTTGTAGGTAACTTAGTTCTTTTTGCTGTATATAGTTTTAGGAAATATAGGCAATTGGCCCTTAGATAGTCTATAGAGTACAGAAAAAAAAAACCAAAGACTTACCTACGTCTTTTTACCTTATGACGGCAGTACAAGGCGCGCGCCCTGTACGCGCGCCCGGGGCTTGCGCCTCGTGCGCTTTGTATATATATGTCCCTTAGGATAAAGGACACTTCATTTGCATTGCAATTTATTTCTAAGATTAATGGCGAATAAATTATGATCATATGTGAACGCTGAAGGATGGACACTGTGCCCACACTTTACAACAATGTATACTATACGTGTTCTACGCATTGCTTGCATTTATACTGTACGTGAAATTGTAATTATTTTATAGTGAATTGTAATATTTCATTCTTTTGATCATGTGCCCATCTATATTTAAGAATATTAACCAATTATTTACATGTTTCAAACGAAATAAGGTAATAAAGCAAATATCACTCTAAACTTAGAACAATTAAATGCAAGCAAAGCTTATAAAAACCGACTACGCCGCTTATATTTTGGTTTTGGCTTGATCGATTTCGATAAAATTTATATGGGACCTCCTCCAAAGTATACTCTAACAAACCAAAAATATCATCAAAATCGATTCATATTTATCGCGTAACATCATGGAAGAAAGAACAATATACAAAAAAAGCATACAGTTGTATTAAGAACCTCCTTTTTTTAATTTGGTTAAATAATTTACATTGATGTATTTATGTGAATATTTGTATTGTAATAAAAGTTTATTATAATAACATAATTCAAACAAAGGCAAAGCTTAAAAAACCAACATCACCGCTTTACCTTCGGAACCCTTGATCAAATTAGATGAATTAAATACGCATTATTGACGATAACTCAAAAACTACTAGTCCGAACTTGATCAAATTTAAATGGGACCACATGGGTAGCACCATCTTTCAAATTTTAATAAAAAAATGTTTTTTAATCGGATCACCTAGAAACAAGTTATGATAAAATACATAAAATAATACACTGTAATTGAGTACTTCCTCCTTTTTGGAGTCGGATAAAAAGGGGAATAAATCAAATAGAACTTATTTTTTTAATTGCCTTTGATTTGTTTGCTCGAATATTTAAAATACTTAAATAAAACATCTTCTAAATATATATAACTCAAAGGTGACTGACTGACTGACTGACTGACATAGTGATCTATCAACGCACAACCCAAACCACTGGACGGATCAGGCTGAAATTTGGCATGCAGGTAGATGTTATGACGTAGGCATCCGCTAAGAAAGGATTTTGATTAATTCTACCCCCAAAGGGATAAAATAGGGGATGAAAGTTTGTATGAAACTTTGTCAATTTTAAAATAATACTTCTTAACGCGAGCGAAGCCGCGGGCAAAAGCTAGTTATTTGTATATAGTAGTTCTTAGAATATAAACAACAACTCTGACAGATTCTCAGCTAGATATTTCCTCCTACATCCTACATTCCTCATCCTACATTTTCGCAGCCCACATTAAAATTTAAGGAACATCTTTATACGCCGTTTATGAATCCCGGAAACACGGACTACAAAGAATACAATATTTATAGTCTGTCCATCACATCCCACGGTATCAAAGAGAACAAAGGTATCGAACAATCTATATTATTGTGCTTCAATATGTTCTGCAGGCCTACTATGAACTTTTTACGCCTACCAAGTTCCGGGCAGTTCATTTATTAGATCGATATTTGTCCTGCTAAAATTTGTATATGATTAGATAAATTATATTAATTCATATTCATTTATTCATTGCAGTGACAGGTTATAATTTTAGATCTTATTAATAACAATAGACTCTTTGTAACTTACCCTTTAAGCATGAAAACATATTTTTACACAAAACATTACTATAATACTTTTATATTAATATTATACATTATTATATTAAGTGAAAAGAGTGGAACAATGTCATCAACTTGTATAATAGATTAAAAAATAATTAAAAAAGTAATTAAATTAATTTCTTAACCTAATAATCCTTAATCGTATAAATGCATTTACTAATCAGGAGATCAAATAATTCTTTTTTAAATAAAATTGTATTCATTTTCTTAATCCTATCTGGTAAATGGTTGTAAATTGTAATTGGTTTGTAAAATGCACTCTCTTTGTATTTTGTACATTTTGGTACTCTGTGATGTAAGTTTTTAAGCTACCACTATAAATATTTGTACAAACAAAATACATGGTAAATATTTCGTTATTGATACAAACATTTACTCTGTGATGCCCGAAGCAGGTCAAAACAGTTCAGCGATTGTATGATCGTGGTAAGTACAAATTTTAGCAGAACAAATATCGATCCAATAAATGAACTGCCCGGAACTTGGCAGGCTTAAAAAGTTCATGGTAGGCCTGCTGATGTCCGGTTTTATTGTGGCAAAGAGACTTCAAATATAAAATTTGATAGCTTCGGTATTTCAAGCCCGTTGGCTTAGTCGGGTAAGTGTTCGCCTTCTAAGCAAGGGCATCGGTATCGGGTTCGATTCCCGATAGGAACACAAGTTTTCTCTACTAGTAAAATTTGTATTTCTGGTCCAGTTGAGATTGTTTGTGTGATGTGAATGCTTCCGGCACCCACGACACAAGTCATCGAACTTAGTGTGGGCTGTGAGTGTAAAAGCGTTTGTGTTTATAATAAAAACTCGTCGATTTTTCACTTCGGCGGCAAAACACTAAAAATGATTTTCTAAGTACATCAAGTTAAGTAGGTATAATCTTCATGGTTACTATGGTTTTAATCCGCACGCGATGAGGATGGGATGCGACCTTTTAGAACTGAGACGCGCGCGGTCCGCCGGCCAGCCGTAGCGTCGGTAAACTGGCGTTGAAGCTCGCATATGCTAGTTGTGATTTGGTGTTCTAACGCACTGAAAATGATCACACAGTTGGCTTTGGATAACGAATCTGATGATTCAGGAATTATATTGTCAAGAGATCTTTTTGAAGAAGTTATGGGTTTGCTCAAAAATACAAAAAAAATAATACTATACCTAAACATTATTATTAAAAGGATTACAACCATCAAAAAAACGGCAATGCTTTCGTAGCTGGTTCAGCCGTTAAAGCGTGAAGAGGGAACAAACACACTTACTTTTCGGAATTATAATATTAGTAGGATATTTAAATATTTTTTGCTATCGCAACTTGAGAACTGTCATTTTCGATTTACTTTGACAAGGTTCCATCCCATTCTCATCGCGCGCGGATTATACATAGATACTAATACGTAGGTACATCGTGTTCATTTGCTAATAACCAGCACCGGATGCCTGTCAATTGTCCATCTTGTACGGGGATGGTCATTTGACTAATCAATATCAATAAGTAAAAATCAAATGCTGTCCGGTTGTGCTGCCGTTGTGGTCTTGTCGAGGGGAAGTTTTTTTTATTAATTGTTTTGCTATGTACCTACTGAAAACTCTCAATAATTCTTAAAAGCCTATATATAGCCCGGGATGTCAAGCCGGGCAAATACTGTCAAAAATGAAAAAATAAAAATGGGTCAACAGGTATATTCTAGGCAAGCATTCTCATGTTCGACCACGTCGTCACTTTCCATCAGGTGAGATAGTGGTCAAATGCTTGCATAGAGATAATTAAAAAAATACTCGCACAGAAGCGCGTGCGACTGTGTGCGTAGATAATTTAAAATAGCGCGTTTTCTCTCTCTATAGTCTAACTAAATACTTTGATCCGTTCGAGTTAAGAGTGTTATTATAATTATATATTTTTTGTACTGACAATGATTTTAATATTTTAATTTTTTATACAAATCTTACTCGAACTACAATTGTAAAAATAATCTAACTATAAGACGTGTAAACAATGTTTATCAATAAATTTGTGTTTGAAACAGCCATAGAAACTGAAACTGGAAGAAAAACAGCAATAGAAACAGACACAGAAATCTGTCACTGTGTCTGGAAATTGAATTATCAACGGAACTGAAACCAAAATCTGTTTCAGTATCAAACAGTAACAGAAAGTCAGAAACTGAAACAGGAATAAAGTTTTGTAAAATAATACAATTAATACACGCGCCGCCATTTTTTCATTTTCGCGGCAAAACTCGCGTTTATTTTATTGTATCCTATCCAAATAGTAATGTACTTGACACAAAAAGCAGTCGAAAAAAACATAAACTGAACTATACCGTTAAGTTCTATTTGGAGCGCACAGGTGGAGAGCATTATTGTTACAAGGTCAATGTTGCATCTCTGAACTGTTTCGCTTTGTTTAGATAGAGGCAGATATTGAGAAGTGTAAAAAATTACTTAGTTCAAAATCTTTCGTGAGAATATTTTTTATTGATAAAATAGCTAACCCGCCCGAGTGTATAAAAAAAACACCTAAACGCTTTCATACACACAGCCCCATACTTGCGTCACACACTTAAAATTCACATCTCACCCAGAACCAGAAATACAAATTTCCCGTGGGGAGAAAACTTGTGTTCCCATCAGAAATCGAACCCGCTGCTTTGAATGCGAACGCGCACTCTACTACGCCAGCGGACAGATCAAAGTACAAATATGCTCGCCGCGCCGGCGCGAGTCGTCGCGCGTTGCCCGGTTAAAAAACATACACAAAAACGCTTTCACATTCACAGCCCGACACTAAGTTGAAATAACTTGTGTCGTGGTTCCGTAAAAATTCACATACCACACAAAACATTCACATCAAACCCAAAACTAGAATCACAAATTTTCCGTGAGGAGAAAACTTGCGTTCCCATCAGGAATCGAACCCGGTGCTTTGAAGGCTAACGCGCACTAAACTACGCTACCGGGCAGTTAAACGTTCAATAAGTTGTAGGTAAACGGTTGGATATAAAAAATCAGTTAACGTTAGATCCTTCTTGTGCTCGAATAATATAATATATCTCTCAAAATACTCGAGTCTTACTTAGGGGCATTCTCCACAAGCGAGAGGATCGCGGCGATATGATCGTCGTGCCACGTAATTCTTAGGGGCCGCGGCCGTCTCCACGAGCGGGAGAATCGCGGCGATGAAATACGTGGCACGGCGATAATATCTCGCTCGTGGAGACGGCCCCTTAAACTCATCAGGTAAGGAACATAAACTTCCAAGGATTGAATGAAGTTATGAAGTGAGGGCCATGTGTTATTCTCGGATTTTATGCTCTGAATGTTTACAAAAAGGAGTTTAATGCACTACGAGCGACGCGCTAAGGTTTAGTCAATGAGTTGGCGAGAGTTACTTTGGGCGCAGCAGAAAATATTTTAATATACAGGTATGTTTATACATTGGCTATTTTCCAGGGTGCCCTAATATATTCAAGGTAGTAATTTAATGTCTTACTATTTTAAATTGTGTATGATCAATTAAAGTGCATTGAATTTAAAACGCAACCGTCGAAATTGGAAACAAATTTATTTTTTTAAGTCCATGCAACATATAAATCACGAGATTATTTTTTTTTTATTTCCATGTCCTGTCACAAATTTTTTTCCTAACTAAAATGAAATATACGTATTTATATTGTCCATTTTTCTCTTTCTTTCCTTTCAGGAAAAGTGTTTACATTTTTACCGACTCCATTTGGCGGGAAAGGGGAATAGAGATCTAAGTCGAAGTAAAATTTACTTGAAAGAAAATTGCAAAGGTAGGGCAAAGTCCATGATTACGTCAGTCAGAAATAGCGCGCGATTTCCGAACAGAACTGGCCGTTCCGAATTCAAAAGCGTGTTGCGCGCGCAAAACATCCTGCGAACGAGGAAACAGCGCGCGTGCCGCGTAAACTTCCTGTGGACGTGTGGCGGCGGGAAAGTGAGGTGTGCTCGTGGAGGTTCCTGCAAAAAAGGTTTTAGAGCAATTACAGCGCAACCTCATCATCCTTGGGTATATATCTTATTTATCTCTGCTCATCATGTGAATGCGTACTCTCTTGTCTTTGCAATCATAAATCTTTGCTTATAAAAAAAAATCTAGCCCTTTAGAAGTTCATGTGGAAGGTTTAAATTATATTTTCAGTGCTACCAAAAAGGTCTATAGCGTATGCAGTAACGTATAGCGGCGTGTTTAGCGGAATAAGCCTGTGTTTGGATTGAGGGACAATGTTTTCAGTGAAATGACATAGCTTATACATATAAAGACATCTAATATCACAGGGTAACGAACGCAGTGCTTTGCTGCGCAGATTTGTGACCCTAATTCAAAACTCTGGGTGGCACTGTAATGGGCAAGCGTGACGCTTACCATCAGGTTTCGTCACTCAATTACCATAAAAAAACTTGCCAAAATTTACCACATCCATTTACCTTCCTTTACCTAAATCTCAGCCATTACTATTGTTGAATAACTGCAATATAAGTCAGTAAAATAATCTATGATATACGACACACAGCAATAATTTCTTTCAAAAATACAGTTTAGATCAGATAAATTAAAACTTTTTAAACTCTAACTGCGAAACAAGAAGGTTGAATATGCTTTGTTTAAGTACATGGTGCTAATTAGGGCTACCATATTTCTTAGTAAATGAGGCTTGGGTGTATTTTAGCCGCTGTTATTTCCCAAATAAAGCTGTAAAGATTTGATTTAGATGGACGCGCGGACAGACGTGAGACTTTCCGTATTTTATGGCCGACTGAAAGTGATATGTTGATTCTAAAGAAAGTGTTCCTATAGGCATAGGTGTTTGAATTGCCCTAGGCTTAGTTGAGTTTCGACTTATATAAGCAGCGGGTATCGGTTCCCGGTGGAAACACAAGTTTTCTCCTCAAGGTAACTTGTGGTTCTGGGTGTAATTGTATGTGTGATGACGTAAATATTACAGGCACCAACGATACAAGTCATTGATAAAAATACGCGTGGACAACCAATATAGAACATACTTATTATAGTTATATTTTTTTATCTACGGGCCAATGCCATATCTCCTAAAACTAAACAAAATTTATATGCATCTATACAGTAAATACCCAAGCTACCTACAAGTCATCGAGCTTATAGGTAACTCAAATACTCAAGCCAACTACCAGTGGGTAGCGTCCCATCATGCTGGCGGCATTGCCTCTCTGAATTACAATGCTAATACGTTGAGCCAAATATGTACCATTTTGATCACGCGTCGCCTCAACCAGGCGCTCTGATAAATTTTTGAAAATAGAAAGAGCTCCCGGTTTCCACGGTTTTATTGGTTGGTGCAGTTTATTATAATATAGCCTTATATGTATTTACTTTTAAATAAATCAAAAGATCTAAATGTTTAAAAAAATTAGAGTGTGTCGTAAAAATACTCGATGGAAGTGAAACTAAACAGGGAAACATTTTAATTATTAATCAATTTGATCATAATTTTTATCCCAACCACTTCTCGTCACACAAAGAGGTGGCGGATCAGAATTTGAAAGCCATCCCACAAATAAATTACTAAAATCGTTCAAATCCCTACCTCACTGTTCGTATGGTATTACTATTGTTTATTTTTTATTCCATCACCAAAAGAACTATGCCCATAACTCGAGGTATAATCGATCGATTGGAAAAATAAACAGCCAGATGGAAGTGCAAGGGCATGAAAGAAAATAAATAAACGAACTAGGCAAAGTGCTCTTAATAATAGTAAGCGTCGATGGAAATGTTAACATTTTACAAATTATTGTTCTATTATTATTATAATATCAAAGTATCAACGTATTATTTTATAATAACAAACATTATAATCCTTAAAACTAAAACATATACAAAATTACAAAATAAATCGTAACGACTCAACAATGTTCCCAAAACGATGGCTGCGTTGCCCCGCTGTATAAAGCAATATTTAAGCGCTGTGCAAAATACAGAACAGCATTCTGTTTACGTGTTGACTCTCTGAATCGTCCAGCCAAAACTTTGTACATTTCGAGAGCACACGGTCCCCATTATTTTTATTTAAGTAAATAAGTCTAAACCATCTTTAACCTCTTTTTTTCTTTTTATAACTTAAGTAATAATATTGTACAATGTGGACTTGTTTAATAAACAATTATCTCGTTAACATAACGAAATTACGATAAAACGTCTGCGCAAAACAAAATGGCGAGTTTTGTGAAATTGTTTTTAATTCAAATAATTATCTTTATGCCAGAATCACCTGCATTTAATTACATAATTAAATGCTTTTTACTACTAACTAACGCTAATTAGAGCGCGTTCTCTAGGAACAAACATTCTTGTGTAGTTATTTTAAACGCTCGCTTCCAAGATGTAGCAATGCAATGTAATGACTAGCTACCTAGAATAAAATACTATTTTCTAGGCACGTACAGAAAGTAACAACAACTACCTAAGGTAAGTCAAATGGTAAATAAAACGTTTTTTTTCTTCAAATTTTGGCTTCACAATCTTGTGCATTTAGCCAGTGTGAAGATATATTTCATATTAAAAGTCACAAGTCACAGTTTCACTTTTGCGGCCACACCAGTGGCGGATTTACCAGCAGGCTGAGTAGGCTCGAGCCTAGGGCGGCAGATTTTGGGGGCGGCAAATTTAGGGAACGATTTTTTTTTTACCTCATAGAAATCAAAAAGATTTTTCTATGACGCTTTTCTGATGTCTTACCATCGAGATAGGAAACAAACCTACGATTACTTTAGCTACAACATCCTTGTGTCTTACAGATTCAATTCAATTTTTAATTTTGTGACTTGTCTTACAGATAGAAGTCTGCAACAAATTTTGTCGATGACTTCTCTCACTTGTCATTGCACATTCCGAGAGTAGCAAACTTCCATATTCTAGAGTAAAACAGCTAGTTCGCCGCCCCTCAAGCAGTAATCGGCCTCTCTATATGACAATTGTTGAGGCAAGGGCGGCAAAAACTATTCAGCCTATACCTTGAAAATTTGTAAATCCGCCACTGGGCCACACTCTTAAATAAAACTTTAGCCGAGTTTCTTATTTAAGAAAAAGGGTCGTAACAGCGTATTAAGGAGATTTGCCGCGAAAGTAAAAAAAAAATCGCTGTCGATTTTATATACTTTTCCAAAACTTCAAATTATTCAAGTGAAATAATGGTGGAGTAGGTATTAACCGTTGATACTTAGTGAACGTGCTGTGTGTTTAGTGATAAGTGTAGGCAAATCATACAAAGTACCTAAATGTAATTTTCGCTTTCGCTCCAAAATCGCTTCCAATAAGGTTTCTACCACTTTATTAGGGCATAACTCGACTATGACTAGACCATGACTCTTTTACATGATTTTGACTGTGACAGATGCTCGTTAATTTTTTATAGAATACATAATTAGAAAAAAAATATATATGTCTTGTCACTAAATTCAAATAGTTTGCGGAACCAAAACTTAAAAATAATAATTAAATTTGGGTCTAGTTAACTATTATAAATATAATAAAAAAATAAAGTGGAGACTCGACCACGAAGGTCGAGAATGTTCAACAAAAAGTAAATCGACCTTATTATATTTATGTGTTTCAAAAACCGTGCTTAACGTATGTCCTATTTATTAAAAGTATAAAATGACTAGACCCCATATTTACACCCCTCGTTAACTTAAAACAAAACCTGGATATTTATTACTTGGCCGCGTAACATATTCAAGTGATGACAGAGACATAAAAACTAAGTTATGACTAAGCTAAGCAAATCTCATAGTACTGGAAATCTGAAATTGTAGCATTGGGCGGACAGATTTGCGTTTATATTATTAATTATTTTGTCGCTTAAGTTTCCTACGAGATGTTGGCTCTTCTTTTTTTAACCGACTTCATAAAAGAAGGAAGTTCTCAATTCGATTATATTTATTAAATGTGTTTTACCTCATAAATTCTTTATAGGTGAACCGATTTTGATGTTTTTTTTTAAATCTGGTGCTTTTCCATTGGTCCCATTTAAATTTGATCAAGATCTGAGCAGTACTTTTTTGAGTTAACCTCAATAATGCATAATTTAATTCATTTAACTTGGTCAAGGGTTCCGAAAATAAAGCGGTTTTTTAAGCTTTGCTTGCGTTTAAACTATATTATGCATGATAGGCAATCATTTGACCACCATGTCACCTGATGGAAAGTGACGAAGCGTCCGAAGATGTAACATGCATGCCTCTCTTATTTAGTCTATGGCTTGCCGAGAAGATACCCATTTACTCTAAACTTGAAAACTCCCAGATTTTACCGTTCGACGTTCGGGAAACAAAGACGTGGGTATTGACTAATGAGTTCTACTCTTTCGCTGTACGGATGATGAACGTAGAAGCAAAACGCTTCGAAAGTCATGCCCTAGTAAAGAACGTGGTAGAAATGTTACTAGCATTTCTATTGGAGTTTTGGAGCGAAAATAAAAATAAAATTTTTCAACTTTGTGTGATTTGCCTCTACTCATGCACATTTACGAACTATTAACAGTCAATAATCCACCATTATTATATATCATTTCTTATATATCACTCGAAGAACACATTTTGGAAGATAATACAAATTCGACAACGCCATTTTTTTAATTTCGCGCCATAACTCCAATAAGGTTATTTTTTTTTCTATGATAACGCGGCACAGTGCTTGCGGTCACAACAAAATATACCTACAAAGGTTTCAAAGTGTGAACTTGCTACTATTATGCTAGCAGAACGACTAATTAGTATTCTATCCACACAGTCAAGGCTCCTTCGTACTCCGGCTATCTTTGTTTCCAGGTACACATGCTATGTAGTATATCTTGCCACAGGTGTCAAGTTTATGTATCCTGATTGTAACATGCGTGAGAGAAAATTATGTCGTGACGAACTATGGATAATGATTATGTACCTACGTAGTAATCGCAAAGGATTCCTTTCTAGGTCCTTTCTAGGAATTTTGAATCCTAGCAATATGGATAATACGTCTCTTGAATTTAAGAAACATTTTATTCGTTTATGTTTATAATTTAGCTGACTTCATAAGTAACCAACTCTATAATATACGAAATTTAAAAAGAAATCCCGACTACCCACAAAATTGCTGTACCTATCTACAATTTAAAAATAAATAAAATAAAAATGTTCTACGATATAATACTTCATCATGAGTATGTAAGTACCAGTTTGATTTCTCTTCATGCTCTAATAGGTGTAGCGATTTGAATTAAATTTAGAATATAGGTATATACATAGCTCATACACAGAAATTACGATATCTCTGCTTAATTTTCGCGGGTGAAACCGTGGGACTCAACTAGCAAATAATCTAATATATTACACCCGGCAAATTGAGACAAATTCAACAATAAGTAATCTACGCTACGTCATGTCATGTCCCATCTTCAGCCGCAAAGTCACTTTCAAAAGTGGTCAAATGCTAGATAGGCAATCTAGCATAAAAAACGTGATAAAAGGCGTTTTTTTTTTATTATTATTTCATGACCATGGATGCATAGTCCTTCAGTCGAAATATTAAACAAATATTAACAATTTCTTTTCTTCATAATAAAAGTCTTAGTCACAAGTCACAGTCAAGTCATGCCCTAGTAAAGTGGTAGAAACTTTACTAGAACTTCTATTGGAGTTTTGGAGCGAAGGCGAAAATCACGTTTTTCAACTTTGTATGACTTGCCTACACTTATGCACATTTACTAAGTATTAACGGTTAATAATCCACCATTATTACACATTAACACTCGAAGAATCACAGGTTTTGGAAAATTACACAAAATCAACAACGACATTTCTTCACTTTCGCGGCAAAACTCCTGTGAAGGCGTTTGAGTTTTAGGGTCGCCATAGTCGGATAAAAAAAACACAAGCACATTAAAAAGCAGTTTATCAATGAAAAAATATTTTTGAAAATATGCATCAGTGCAATTTACAGTACTACTATCGCCATCTAGTTACAATAGAAGGAAATGAGGTAATTTTGGACGCTGGCAACTTGATCATGTGTTTTTGACAGCAGATTATGTTTATTATCACGTCACTTGTCAAAATATTAATTTTGACATTAGTCGGCCGTATCTCCGATCGAATGGACAAAAGGAATTTCTTCATCGGAAAACCAGAATCTAATAGGTCTAATCTACATATTTAAGGTAAAATATTTAGTAAACCGGTTCCCTAATACCTCTTGTGTAACGTTGTACGTGTTCTTTTAAACCCAATAATGGTTATAAGTAGCAATTTCTCTTGGTACAAAAGTCCATTGTAAAATCAGATTATTGTTTTACGTTGTGTAAAAATAGTGATTCACAGTTGTTTGTGACGCACCCGCACGTTTTTAGTGGTAAACAACAATATAAAACTTCTAAAGAAAGTACTTCGACGATCGCATGCCATATAAAAACTTAATTGCGTGACTTGAACATTATTCTGTTTTCTGCGACATCATTTCGGAATTTGTAAATACGTAAAAGAATTTCTACGTTCTGAACGCTGCAGCTGATAATAATTTGTTCGTATTTGAAAAACAATTGCATCATTCTCGTTATTCTATAATACCTAAGTTAATTGTAGTAAATCAACTAATTCAAATTGATAACATTTTAAAAATTCCGATACATAATTAGCTAATACGTAGGTTGATTATGAATTCTCAGACACAGGGCATAAGCACAAAGTAAGTAGAAATTGACAATTCTATAAATGTTTTTTTTTTTTACTTCAACTAGCAAATAATCTAATATATGACACCCGGCAAATTGAGACAAATTCAACATTAAGTAATCTACGCTACGTCATGTCATGTCCCATCTTCAGCCGCAAAGTCACTTTTTAAAGTGGTCAAATGCTAGATAGGCAATCTAGCATAAAAAAACGTGAATGTGAAGGCGTTTTTTTTTAATTATTATTTCATGACCATGGATGCATAGTCCTTCAGTCGAAATATTAAACAAATATTAACAATTTCTATTCTTCATAATAAAAGTCTTAGTCACAAGTCACAGTCAAAGTCAAGAAGTCAGTCATAGTCAAATCATGCCCTAGTAAAGTGGTAGAAACTTTACTAGAACTTCTATTGGAGTTTTGGAGAGAAGGCGAAAATCACGTTTTTCAACTTTGTATGACTTGCCTACACTTATGCACATTTACTAAGTATTAACGGTTAATAATCCACCATTATTACACATTAACACTCGTAGAATCACAGGTTTTGGAAAATTATACAAAATCAACAACACCATTTTTTCACTTTCGTGGCAAAACTCCTTCTATAAATGAAAATTGCATGTGTTGCCGCTTGGAATTTACATATGTTGTGATAGTATAAAATACAAATTGACACAATGGTTGTCACGCAATCTTAAAAACGCCTGGTTCAGAGTGTGATTGTGTGTGTGATATTGTTTCCCACACCCATGACACAAGTCATCAAACTTAGTGTGGGGATGTGATTGTGAAAGTGTTTTTTTTTTAACGAGTTTTATCTATGTGCACCTACTGCCTGCATTTTTATATTGGAATAGTGTTCGGTTCTAGTGTAGATGAGACATACCTAACCATTCTAAGGAGAGTAGATTAGTATTTACCATCCATATAATTTTAGGTTAATATACCTTATCTTCAGCCTACATGAACATATGACAATATTTTTTATAATTAGTATTACAAAAAAGTTCTATTTAATGTTCTTATTAATAATTATAATCTATCATACTAATATTATAAATCTGGCAGTGTGTAAATGTGTAATTATGTCTGTTTTCTCTTCATGCTTTAACAGCTGAAAGGATTTGGATGTACATAGCTTATACCTATGATTAACACAGACTTTTTAACTTGATAAATGCGGGGGAAGCCACAGAGCATGGCTAGTGCAACATGAAATCCAGATACAATAAAGTATTTAAAAAAAAACTGTAATACCCCGGACTTACGCGATAGGTGGGACCAAGTGATAGTCGTGTAAAGTGCATTTGCATCCGGGGTTTAATTTTGCATATAAATACGTATAAACGTACGTATATATGTTTTAAAACAATAACTTTTTTATTTCCGATTTTATTGATCATAATCGATCGTCAATAATCGTTTTTATTGTTTGATTAACTTAAAACATAATCCAATTTTGGTCTGAAAGTTTGAACACATTTCATCCTTCTTTTTTCAGCATCACAATGTCAGAACGAGAACCAATCAGCGGGTCCAGCAGAGACTATGGAGCAACCAGTGTCCCAGCAGTGGGATTCTCTGACTTCAGTCCCACAGAACTGTATAATCTTAGTGAAGGCATCGCGGACAATGTGAACACAATAAATAGCGGATTGAAGTCGCTGGAGAAGATGATGAAGCAAATAGGAGGGTCACATGACAGTGTACAGTTGAGGGATAAGATGTAAGTTAATTATAAAAAATTAAACAAAAACAATATTTTGTAAATACTACTGATAAATGGCTGCACCGATTTTCATAAAACATAGCAAAGAACACGGACAAAAAACTAAATCAAAATCGTCTCCATAAAAAAATATTGCATTACATGGAAAATTTTTGGTTTTGGCTGCAATTGTGTGTGTGTGTGATGTGAATGTTTCCAACACCCACGATACAAGTCTTAGAACTTAGTTAGGGGCTGTGAGTGTAGAGGAAATTTGTGTTTTTTGTTCTGGGTGTGATTGCATGTGTATGATGTCATTGTTTCATATGCAGTTCAAAATGTAGACACGTAGTAGAGGAGAAATCGTGATATGTGAGTCAACGATTTCTTCTCAACTATTTATCCAAATTATATGCAGTAAAGGGCAAATTGTATCTACATGAGCTACGTAAGATTATGTAATAGTTTCTTTAAGTAAGGATTAATATTGAATGCCACAAAAAGCCAACAAAAGAGAGGCCGCTATTTTTTCAGAATTTTTTGCCATTTATGTTGTATTTACTTATGTTAACCATTTAGTCAGTGTAAAGCGGCCAATCAGTGAAATTTTCTCAGATATTGTTATTTCGAACTGAAACACACTCACTGAGACACTCAGGATAATAACGACCCAGTTATAAATAATAGTAATAATATAATCTATAGGGTAAAACTCATTCAGTCGAATCAGTCGTGAACCTCACTTTAAAATGATAGAAAAAATATATATGGAAGAGACACATTATTATAATAATATGTTAATAAGATATGTAATCGACTCAAGATATTATTATCATTGCAAAATATCATACTATTAGGAAATCTGCTCTTAATTCAATTAAAATAAATGTATATGTATAATAAAAAATATAAAATTTTGTGTGATGTGAATGTTTCCGGCACCCACGATACAAGTCTTTGAACTTAGTGTGGGGCTGTGAGTGTGAATGCGTTTGTTTTTATTTTTTTTATTACAGTTACACATTGTTGTGATAGGTATGTTTGTTTACATGTCCTCACTCAGGATATTAATTACGAAATATCATAACCCTTATGTGCTAAAGCATATGCTCCATAATCATCTGTGATAACAATCATGCTGGGATCGAAGCACAGCTTAATAGAATACCACTGAATTCTTGCCTTGTAGTAGTTTTATTTTCAATGTAGCATTGATTTCAAAGGGTTGAGTATTTCTAGATTAGAATAAAATAAACAACCTATTTATTTTTGCCGACTTCAAAAAAGGAGGAGGTTCTATGTTCGACTGTTTGGTATTTTTTTTTATGTATGTTCACCGATTTCTCCTCCATTTGTGGACCGATTCTCAAATTTCTTTTTTTGTTTGGTAGATTATACTTCAGAGGTGGTCCCAATCAAGCCAAAACCAAAATATAAGCCGGATTTTTAAGCTTTGCTTACGTTTAATTTAAATTATTAATTGGGCCTCGCGGCTTCGCCCGCGTTAATGTTCTTAGTAATTAAATTTTCGAATACTATCGAAATCCGTACAGCCGTTACTTAAAAAAATATACACATTTAGACACACTCACTTATACACAAACTTTCGCATTTCTACTATTTGATTTTCCCACTAAAACCTCGTTGTGAAAAGGTTCCGTCAAAGATAACTAGATGGCGTTAGGAACCCTTAAAACTCGCAAGTGTTTCGTTCGGCGGCTACCAGTACAGTGCAGCAGTCTGCCTTTCCAATATGTTTCTGGTTCTGGAAGCTACCTAAAAGCTTCAATTTGTTTTTAACGAGGAGTGTTTGACTATACTCCCGTTTGTTATAATTTTATATGATAAATAAACATATCATTTTGTCGTGTCGATACGGCATAACAGAATGCCAAAAGGTAAATAATAAAACATGCGGGGGCTTGGGGGCTGCCGATAGAAGTGAAAATTAAGTTGTGTATTGTATCGTCGAGCTATTAGAAAGCGTTCGGTGACGATGACGATGAAGTCCCAAAAAAGGAGAAGGTACTCAAGCCGACTGTAATTTTTTTTATGTTTGTTACCTCATAACGTCTTTCTACGTGAAACGATAGTGAACATTTTTTTTTGGTTTGAAATATGTTGCTTTCCAATTGGTACCATTTAAATTTGATCAAGATCTGATCACTAGTTTTTGAGTTATTGTCAATAATGCGTGTTTAATACGTTAAATCTGATGAAGGTTCCGAAGATAAAGCGATGAAGTCGGTTTTTTAAGCTTTGCTTGCGTTTAATTATTGACGAAGTTATGCTTTTTGAGAGCTGTCATTTTCGAATTACTTTGACAAGGTTCCCGTTCTCATCGCGCGCGGATTATAGATTAATATTTGTACATATTTATTTTGTCATCTAGAAAATTCTATTTCCAGCCACGACTTACAGCAAAAGGTAAACAGCTCTGTATCAGCAACAGCTAGAGATATACAGAGGTTGGGAGTGGTGGTGAGGAGAGGTGATAAACCTCAAAAGCTGCAAGTCGAACGTCTCACGTCGGCCTTTAAAGATGCTCTGGACAACTACTCATCGGTGCAAAAGGTACATAGTTAACACTCACAGCCCCACACTAAGACTTTTGTCCTGGGTGCCGGAAACATTTACATCACACCAGAAAATATGTGTCGGCAATGATAATTTATATAATGTACTAGATTTGCCCCGCGTCTTCGCCCGCTATTTTCAAGTTTAAAAGTAGCCTATGTGTTAATCCTAGTTATAAGCTGTGTTTATTCAAAATTTTATCCAAATCCGTTCAGCCATTAAACCGTGAAGAGGGAACAAACATACTTACACACACACTACATACACACTTTCGGATTTATAATATTAGTAGGATTTTAATGCAAATGCATTCTATTATGAACTGCCTGTTGGCTAAGTTGGGTGAGCGTTCGCCTTCCATGAAGGGGTATCGGGTTCGATTCCCGGCAGGAAGCCAATTTTTTTCCTCAAGGAAAACTTGTGTTTCTGGTTCTGGTTGTGATTGTGTGTGTGTGTGTGACGTGAATGTTTCCGGCACCCACGACACAAGTCATCGAACTTAGTGTGGGGCTGTGGGTGTGAAAGCGCTTATGTTATGTATGTTTATTATACATTATCGTTACATTTGCTCATATTTTTCACAATCACGTCCCCTGGGTTCGATTCCCGGCAGGCGCACAATATTCCTTCCCAATGGAGATTTTTGCTTTTCGTTATGACTGTGTGCTCGTTATGAATGTATTTTAATGTATTTGCATTAAAATACATACAATGTTCATACATTAATGCATTTGCATTAAAATACATTATTATTATATACATACTAACTGCGCCCCGCGGTTTTACCCGACCTGTGAATCTTCTGACAATTAATTACACAACAAAAAAAGAACCAGCGAAATTGTTCCATCCGTTCACGCATGATGCGATAACCAAGGACGTAGCTGGTAAGCTTATGCTGCTCGACAATAACCAAATGAATAAACTTTGCGCCAATATGCGCGATCGCAGCGACTTCATTTCTATACTTCCTTGACGGAATAATTTTCTAATGCCATTTTCGGCTTTAAACTTGTAATAAAAATTCATTTTTGATATTTCAGCAAGTAACAGAAAAAATGGCGGCGCATATGCCTCGAGCAGCGCGCGTTCGAAACGACCCTCATCTACTCGAGCAACAAGCTATTGCTGACGATGAGGAAGCAACACTCTTAGCCAATCAGCAAGCCCAGGTAACTTTCTACACTACTTATGTCAGCCAATCAGCAAGCGCAGGTAACTATCTACACTACTTATGTCAGCCAATCAGCAAGCGCAGGTAACTGTCTACACTACTTATGTCGGCCAATCAGCAAGCGCAGGTAACTGTCTACACTACTTATGTCGGCCAATCAGCAAGCGCAGGTAACTGTCTACACTACTTATGTCGGCCAATCAGCAAGCGCAGGTAACTGTCTACACTTCTTATGTCAGCCAATCAGCAAGCCCAGGTAACTGTCTACACTACTTATGTCGGCCAATCAGCAAGTGCAGGTAACTGTCTACACTACTTATGTCGGCCAATCAGCAAGCGCAGGTAACTGTCTACACTACTTCTGTCGGCCAATCAGTAAGCGCAGGTAACTGTCTACACTACTTATGTCAGCCAATCAGCAAGCCCAGGTAACTGTCTACACTACTTATGTCGGCCAATCAGCAAGCGCAGGTAACGGTCTACACACTTATGTCAGCCAATCAGCAAGTGCAGGTAACTATCTACACTACTTATGTCGGCCAATCAGCAAGCGCAGGTAACTGTCTACACTACTTCTGTCGGCCAATCAGTAAGCGCAGGTAACTGTCTACACTACTTATGTCAGCCAATCAGCAAGCCCAGGTAACTGTCTACACTACTTATGTCGGCCAATCAGCAAGCGCAGGTAACTGTCTACACTACTTCTGTCGGCCAATCAGTAAGCGCAGGTAACTGTCTACACTACTTATGTCAGCCAATCAGCAAGCCCAGGTAACTGTCTACACTACTTATGTCGGCCAATCAGCAAGCGCAGGTAACGGTCTACACACTTATGTCAGCCAATCAGCAAGTGCAGGTAACTATCTACACTACTTATGTCGGCCAATCAGCAAGCGCAGGTAACTGTCTACACTACTTCTGTCGGCCAATCAGTAAGCGCAGGTAACTGTCTACACTACTTATGTCAGCCAATCAGCAAGCCCAGGTAACTGTCTACACTACTTATGTCGGCCAATCAGCAAGCGCAGGTAACTGTCTACACTACTTATGTCAGCCAATCAGCAAGCCCAGGTAACTGTTTACACTACTTATGTCGGCCAATCAGCAAGCGCAGGTAACTGTCTACACTACTTCTGTCGGCCAATCAGCAAGCGCAGGTAACTGTCTACACTACTTATGTCAGCCAATCAGCAAGCGCAGGTAACTGTCTACACTACTTATGTCAGCCAATCAGCAAGCGCAGGTAACTGTCTACACTACTTCTGTCGGCCAATCAGCAAGCGCAGGTAACTGTCTACACTACTTCTGTCGGCCAATCAGCAAGCGCAGGTAACTGTCTACACTACTTCTGTCGGCCAATCAGCAAGCGCAGGTAACTGTCTACACTACTTCTGTCGGCCAATCAGCAAGCGCAGGTAATTGTCTACACTACTTCTGTCGGCCAATCAGCAAGCGCAGGTAACTGTCTACACTACTTCTGTCGGCCAATCAGCAAGCGCAGGTAACGGTCAACACTACTTATGTCAGCCAATCAGCAAGCGCAGGTAACTTTCTACACTACTTATGTCAGCCAATCAGCAAGCGCAGGTAACTGTCTTCACTACTTATGTCAGCCAATCAGCAAGCGCAGGTAACTGTGAACATTTTTTATCGACCAATAAGTAACAAATCAAATCAAACTTACACCCAAAACCAGAAGCACAAATATCCCTTGGGAAGGAATTTGTGCTCCTGCCGGGAATCGAACCCAGGACCCGCGGCGCAAAAGGCAAGACACCTGTCCACTGCGCCAACTGGGTCGCCAACTGGTCGGTTTGAGCCGAACCTCACCCAATCTCACGTAGGGGAGAGGAGGTGTCTCAGCAAATGTCGCGTAATTTTTTTTTGCAATAAACAGTGTAAAATTGGTAGAAAACTGGGTTAAATTAAGTTAAAAAAAAATGCTGAATTATTGCTAAATCATATAGTTAGTTAGTAGGGGTTAGTCTTATATAAAAAGAATTAAACAAAATGTGTGTTAAATAAATTTAACGCAATCGAGCAAAGAATAACTTATTTACATTAAATATACGCATTTTGAGAAATCTCACGTGATACTAGGGGAGGGGAAGGGAGCGGGTCGATCAAAATCTTACCCTTTCAGTAAGGAACCCTAATTAAAGTTGTATTTATATTCCAGGCTCGTCTCGTAGAGTTTGAGACCAGTATGCTCCTTGAGAGAGAAGCATATATGCACAGAATAGAGGCGGATGTATTGGATGTCAACAAAATAATGCAGGATCTGGCAGAGATGGTCGTTGCACAGGCCCAGACTGTCGGTGAGTATAATAATATTGATGACTTGAAATTTTTGTTTATACAATGTGTAACAGAAATGTGTAGTAATATTCAAGTCACACATCTAGCTAAATGTATGGAATCTAACAGGAAATTCTGCATTCGCAGCAGCACCATTAACATTGAGTTATAATGAATTAAAGTGTCTAAAAAATTATGTCATTTGCAACCCTATTTCATCAGCTACCGTTCTACACCACATAGCCTTTGGACCTAGACGTCTGACAGTAGTGGCCATAACAAAGGTCAAGGTTACGCGACCCTGATATAATCGTAGGGTTGGCAAAAAAATATTTTTAAATTTTTGTATAGAACAAATATCTCCGATTGCCGCACATGTAACTGTAGGGTTGTTAAAAGTATTTTAAAAATATAGTTTTATTTTTTTGTACGGAAAAAATGTTGTCCGATTTCGACTTTCATTTTCTGGCAGACGATTCCTGGCACGAGACACAACACACCACCAAGTATTACTACCAACCATTTTGTTACAGGTTGTATATTTATTTATTACTGCTGACCGGGTTTGTGGTAGTTTGTATTACTGAACATTTTAAGCTCAATATCTATCTACCATTAAAAAGAAATGGTCTTTTTTGACAATTATTTCACTTTTACACCAATCGTAACATACGTGCACCATCAAACACAAACACTGCCTTCTACTTTAACTGACTTCAATAATGGTGGAGGTTCTCAATTCGACTATTTTTTTATGTTTTAACAATCATAACACCTAGAATAAAGTCCACAGGACGTTTTCTAGGTGAAACGATTTTGATGATTCTTTTTTTATTTAAAAGCTGGTGCTTTCCACGTGGTCCCATTTAAATTAGATCAAGATATGACCAGTAGTTTTTGAGTAATCCTCAATAATTGTCATTTGATTAATTTAATCTAATCAAGGATCCGAAGATGAAGCAGTGAAGTCGGATTTTTAAGCTTTTCTTGCGTTTAATGAGCAACAGTTCACAATTGGAACATATTACCGGAAGATGTTGTTTCTACTACCATTTACATATACATATATCCAATAATTGGTTTTAAAAACAAGCTTGACAGTTAGCTGCGAATATATATTTTTTTATACTAGATAGGCAAGCATTTGACCGCTATCTCACCTGATGAAAAGGGACGATTCGGCCGAAGATGGAACATGCTTGCATAGAAGGTACCTATTCACTCTAGACTTGAAGACACCCAGATTGTGTAGGGAACAAAGAAGCAGGAAAAAAAAATTGGTTGTCTGTAAAGTTGGTTTACGGACGATAATTTTGCGTGATAACGAAGAACTGAAATACGACTGAAAATAAGACGAACGCTTGGCCGATCGTGCCTCTCTATCGCTTGTTCCGCGCTCTCGCTTGCACGCTCAGGCTCAGGCGGAACGTGACACTTTTTCGTGCGTGCAGCCGGTGTTCATCGATTTATAAGACGTTATAACGTCGAAAACAAACCCTTTAAATGCATTTAAAGTAACACAATTTATTAATACGCTTAATGTTTCAGACACGGTAGAGAGTCACATAGAAGCAACAAGCGCCAACGTAGAAACCGGAGCTGACGAATTGGCCAAAGCATTAGAGTACCAACGTCGGTACAGGAGGAAAATTTTCATACTGATTATTATTGGCTCCATTCTAGCCATTATCTTCGTGACCTGGATGATCAAGGCATTCCAATAGCCTGCTACCCTGCTAGAAAGGTTCTAGGTTTGTTTGTTGTGAATATTCTGTTAAACTTTTGACCGCCAAGCTATACAAAGCATCCTCGCTCGCCTGACTCCAACCAAACATTGTATCGAAATACAACATCGTTATTAGAGATGAGCTAAATTTCTCGTCAAAAATTAAAAATCGATTATCTTCGTCTTCCATTGAAGTCCTTGGCGTCCAAAAGATTAAAAGCTATGAAACTATTTTCTTACTGGCCATTTTGAATTATTTTCGCTTGCTACCCTCAAATGTAATCTAAAATGGTGTTAATTTTTGTTGATCATATCTGGAAAAAAATAGATTTTGTGCGTTATACGCATATAAATAACTAGCTGCGCCCCGCGGCTTTGCCCGCGTAAGTCCCGAAACAGCCAGAATTCGGGGTTAAAAAGTAGCTTATGTCCTTTCTCAGGCTCTAGACTATCTGTGTACCGAATTTCGTTTAATTCGGTTCAGTAGTTTTAGCGTGAAAGCGTAACAGACAGACAGAGTTACTTTCGGATTTATAATATTAGTAAGGATTATATTTTTACTAGCTGTGCCCTGCGGCTTCGCCCGCTATAATCAAGTTGAAAAGTAGCCTATGTGTTAATCCTAGGTATTCGCTATGTACATTTCAAATTTCATCCAAATCCGATCAGTCGTAAAAACGTGAAGAGGTAACAAACAAACTTACACACAAACTTTCGGATTTATAATATTAGTAGAATTAATGCTACGTTCGCATAGCCGCCATTTCGAAATTGTTTTCACTATCTCCCCCCCCATTTTTTTTACATCGTAAGCTATAAATGTGTATGTAATTGTTCAATGTATTTAAATACATTAAATGAATGAAGCAAACATGCCTACAACAATGCTTTCACACTCACAGCCCCACACTAAGTTCGAAAACGTGGGTGTTATGTCATTTTAGCTGTATCCAACATTTGAGACATTTAAATAGATTTTCTGATAAGAAAACATTTATTTATGATTTAAGTATTATTTTCTGTCGAAGTTGGCCGTTTTGATAAGAATCTTGCATTCTACCCTCAAAATTATAAATATTGAAATTACATATATTCTTCTTGTGAACGATCGATTTGTGCGTTCAAATAATTTAAAATTCAACAATAATATCAATTGAAAATAGGAATCATAATTATTTTTTATTGATGCCAAGTTGGCCTTGTCGCCATTTTGAACTAGGTTTTTATAACTACCCTTAAAAAAAATTGGTCGTACAGTATGAGTAGACATAACTTAAATGGAATGTTGCTTTTGAGATGGACTCTGTTATAGTCTCATAGCTCTTTGTAACGTATTTATCATTGTCGAAAGATATTGAAGTCGTTTTGCTATAAATTAGCGAGCTAATAGCCCCATTTTCTTAGATATTGTCTATAGATATGACAACGTTCTAGTGAGAAGATATTATGTTGCCATCTCTCTCTTATACCGCTAAATTGGTTAAGTCCATATTTGATAGATTCTACTTTTGAGTCTATTACAGATACTATTTTATTGAATAAATACTTGTATGTATGTTTATTACAACTTCTGCTGATATTTTTGCATTAGAACTGAACACGGAACGACTTAATGTCAAAAATAGACTGCGATGTCAAAAGAAGAATCTGTCAAATGTCAATGTCAAAGTATTCAAGGCTTGTGTGTGTCAGAACGTCTTGTGGGTGCCCGAAGTGTACCCAAAGTTTGCAAATGGGACCGTACGTCGTGTGTGTCTAAATATTTAACTATCTTCTTTATATATAAAAAACGGTAGAGTGCTAGTAAGATTCGAGCCTTTCGCGTGTGATTCGTACTTTGCCAGATTTCTTTTGTAATGTGTAAAATCGTCCTGAAAGATAGTTACTATTGACGTATTCTTAATAATAATAAACG
Organism: Lomographa bimaculata; assembly: GCA_948107665.1. Taxonomy (NCBI): domain Eukaryota; kingdom Metazoa; phylum Arthropoda; class Insecta; order Lepidoptera; family Geometridae; genus Lomographa; species Lomographa bimaculata. Next base: position 3,870,876 of record OX403604.1, on the reverse strand, counting down.
CATACTTACAATATAATACTATTATGTAGTTTTATAAATGTGCTAAAGGTTTCGGACGCCTTCAAAATGAAAAGGTATACTTGTTTAACTATAGTAACTTAACTTCGTTAAACATTCATTATTTTCTTTTAAAGCAGTTGAATAATTTTACTATTAAAGTTTTCGTGAGTTTGACACATATAAATGAAACGGCTTGACTCATGATTTAAGGTCGACTCTTGCGACCTATATTTCGGGGATGTCCAATCCCCACCATTAGGCGAGTTCTCGACGGAAGGTCACGGGGCTCACTGTGAGCGCCGGACATCCCCAAAACCTAGATCGCAAGAGTCGACCTTAAATCGTGAGTCAAGCCGTTTCATTTATATAAAGTTTATTTGGATAATGTTTAAAAACACTGGAAAAATTGGTCATCAATTGAATAAATTTTACAACTTAGTTACTAATTATTCATTAACTTATCAAATTATTGTTATTTATATAATTATTATTAAGGCGTGTGCAAGCATAAAACGACGTCAACATAAGAGCTGTCCGTCGTGGTTGGACACGCCTGATATGTTATTATTAATATATTATACTTAAGGGCCTCTTAGCGTTGGCTACGGCTCCGCTAATGCCTTACAAAGGTCCGGGGTTAGACCCGTGAGATGCAATAAATACATGGACTTTTATAGTTACATTGCTGTTTGAAAAAAAAATTATAAATCGCCTTTCTTCTAAAGATAAAATAATAATAATTAAATTGACTATTAATTAAAATAATAATATTTAGGCCTCAATTAGAATATAACTTTTCTACTTCTTTTCTATTATATACAAAATATCAATCTGTGATTTAAAATTTTGTGTTTTTTTTATATAAGAAATATTGTATTTTATTATGTTATTGATTTCTATTTCATAATGATAGGCAAGCTTGAAAATTATCGTTTATTCGTAGATTTTTAAGATTGCTAAGTATTAGCTTTATTTTTAAATAAATATAATAAGAATGTATCAACCATAATTAATTCCTGTTGACTTGTTATTAAATAGTTTTTGTTTATTAATGTAATACAAGTATTAAAATTATTTTAGTAACATCGTTGGAGGTTTATTGAAATTAATATTTTATTATTTTTTCGCATGTTTAAAAATAAATTCTACTTATGCTTGATTTTGCTTTGCTTGTCTAAAAGTTATTTTATTTTGTAATAATACTATGGTATAGTTTTGTAATGTTGCAAAATTAATTATTAAATGAAATATTATTTTTCAGCAAAAGAAGTTTGATTATATACAATTTGAATAGATTATATATTTTATTATATAGCAGTGTATATTGCCTTGTGACGTATAGTATAATATATGATAATCGTAGATAGATATTTTATAGTGATATAAAATATTTAAAAAAAAAAACTGTATTTCTAAGATCGTAATATTTTGGACAGCATTCCAAAGACGAAGTAGTTAGTCGCTTCACGTCTTGTTAACTCTAAAGGATACCTTATTTTTATGAAAAATATGAACTTTTGAGTAAGTTTCAAACAACACATCCATAGTATCTTAAAACATACGTAAAATAACTACTTTGCTTTTTAATGATTTTGTTTTGAAATATCGTAATTTAAACATTTTTTATATCTACTCATAATTTATTTTCTCTCTAGAATTAGATGATTATATTTGTTATTTTATCGAAAGTATTTGTATTAAATCGATTATAAATTAATGTTGTCTTTTCGTTAAACACTTAATGTGCCATACTGGTGTTTGAGCAGTAATAATGCATAATTTGTAAATGAACATAGATTTTCAGACTTTATAAAATAGTGGAGCCACTGTCTAAAATGGTATATGTTGGTGCCACCGTCGATAACTATAGATTGTCGTACCACTGTCGAAAAAGACGATTGTGGCACTACTCGAAAAGATTTTGGCGCCACCGTTGAAAAAGAAGATAGTGGTGCCAATGGCGAAAAAGATAGGCGATATTTAGTTCAAATTTGATGACAAATGTTTGTAAGCATTGATGAGAAGATTTCGTAGATACTTCCAGGAACACATGTCGTTTTCTATATAGTTCTAGGTAAAGCTTGATAAACCTTTTTAACAGATTAATACAGAAAATATTTATTCATCTAATATTATACTATCGGGTAATAAAAAGCAAACAATTTTAGAAAATTATTTATTCACTTATGTACAAGAAATAAAACAAAGATTCCGGCTTTTGTAATCCAATATTTATACAATTCATTGCAAATATGCAATGCATTTCAGAATAACATGTTGTATTCGGCGAAAATGTATATATTTATATATTATAGAGAAAAAGATTTTGTACATATACGTCACACCACAGCCAAATGGTCAATCTGCTCAAGTTAATTATCTGACGCGACTGAAGAATGCTTGTTGTTTAGCTAATAAAGGTTTCAAATTATAGCGTTTTATCGCTTTCTAATTTGTATTAATGTCTATACGCGAATATAAAATGCCAGAAAGCTCATAGACCTTGCTTCTTGTTATAACCTTGGTTCATTTAATTTTAAGAATTTCTTCTGAACTAAGTAATAGTTGTTTTAACTACACTGTCCCGCATAGAATGGCATCGCCGCGACGCCTTTCGGGCCCTTGACACCACCGGCTGTCACCCTTGACACAACCACTGGTGGTGCAAAAGGTATTTTTTAATACCCATTACACTACCAAAGTGCTGAGACACCACCGTTGTTGGATTCTTCCGCCATTCCTTTATAGGGGGGAGCGGCAGGGAGGGATTCGAGCAAGGCTCTTTACCCTGGCTTGAACTCTCGAGGGCTACTGCCCCCGGGTAACTTGGTGCAGGTCTCGCGCTTAGTCCCTGGTGTTGGTTGGACCCTTTTTAGCTGCGGTTAACCTGCTGCGGACTATTTTGTGTGGTTGACACCACTGGGATGGTTGGATGGGTTTTGCTACCTAAGTAGGATTGGTAGGGTTTGGTCGTGGCACTAGCTATGATGTGGTTGACAAAGTATGTCTCGGGGTAGGGCTTTCTTAGTCCTTACTTCCGGGGGGCGTGTATGAAGCGGAGCGATGTTCTGGAGGTGTACGTGTCTGCCGTTGTCAGCTCGGTCGTACATCCTTCGCGCTAGCCTTTCCACGAACTGCTCGATGCTCTGGATTTTGAGGTCTCTGGCGATGACTTCGTTTCGCACATATCTGCCTGCTCCTGTGCATGTGCGTAGAGTTAGGTTTTGTTGGGCTTGTAGTCGTTTCCTTTGGTATTCTGGACACAGCGCATACCACGCAGGTGCTGCATATGTTAGACGTGAACGTATGTATGTGTTGTAGATTCCTACTTTCGTTTTGAGAGGTAGTTTGGATCTAAGTACTGGACTGAGCATTGCTCTTGCGGTTTTTGTTTGGCGAATGACATGGTCTACGTGTGGGCGCATGCTGATCGTTCTGTCGATGTATACACCCAGGTAGCGTATCGTTAGTTCCCATTTTACTTCCTGTCCCCTTAGTCTTAGTGGATCTGGGAGTCTTCTTTGGGCTCCTGTTAGTATGGCCACTGTCTTCCCGGGGTTTACTGCCATCCTCCACTTGTCCAACCATATCGGTAATATGTCCAGAAGTTTCTGTACTTGGAGGGCTGCAACCGCCGCGTGGCGTGATGAGGCGAAATAGGCGCTGTCGTCGGCGAACAACGCGAGCTCTACCTTCGGTTCTCCTGGCTGTAGGTGGTTTTCTTCCAGGAGTGGGATGTCATTGGTGTAGAGCGCGTAGAGCGCCGGCGACAGGCAGCTTCCCTGGGGGACTCCGGCCGCAATCTGGCGGCAGTCTGAGGCAGCGTCTTCTACTGCCACAAAGAACCGTCGATCCTTTAGGAATGATGCTATTGTTTGGATAAGTTTCGAATGGACCGGCGTTTGTAGCAGTTTGTAGATGAGTCCCTTATGCCACACGCGGTCGAATGCTTTTTCGATGTCTAAGAAGACACCGACTGTGCGGTGGCCTTTGTTGTGTTCATCCGCCAGCAGATGTAGGACTCTGGTTAGTTGTAAGGTTGTTGAGTGGTCCGTACGGAAACCAAACTGTTCCGTTCTTGGTGTGATGTCTCGTGTTATCCTTCTCAGTAGTAGCCTCTCGAAGAGTTTGGCAATGTGGGGTAGTAATGTGATGGGCCGATAGCTGCTCGCATGGCGGCGATCCTTCCCCGGTTTAGGGAGAACTATTACCTTCCCTGTTTTCCAGGCAGAGGGAAAGCATCCCGTTCTCAGTATTCCGTTGAAGAGCTTGGTTATGGCCACCAATCCTCTGCGAGGCAGCTGAGTGAGAGCTGTGTTTGGAATGTCATCTGGGCCAGGTGCCTTTTTCTTTGGGAGGTGTTGGACAGCTTTCCATACCTCTGCTGGTGAAATGAATTGGACCCCTGTGAGATCCTCCATTGGCCTCTGTAAAAAGTTTTCTACTTCGCATTCGATTTTCCTGTGGTGGTCCTTGATCGACTCCGTGATCTGGGGAGGGTCTTTGTGCAGTTGAAATTGTGTCTCTAGGTGGTTTGCTAGGATTTCAGCTCTATCTGGAGCTGAGTATTTTCTGGTACCAGCAGCGTCCAGTAAAGGGCATACTGTTGTCTTGGCTTGGGTCAACATTTTGTTTAAGTGATGGAGGCTGGTATCGTGGTCGGCTGCTTTCTCGATGATGTTATCCCAGGAGGCACCCCTCCAGGCTTTTATGGCTTCCGCAACAGAGGCTGTAATGGTGTTCAATTCTCTCTTGATTCTTGGACATCGAGTGAGGGCCCAAAGTTTTCGAAGTTTCCTTTTTTTGCTCAAGCTGATGCGTAGTTGTCTAGGCAGCTCTTCTCTTTTGTTGGTGGTTGGTACAAGGCAGGAGGCAGTTTTCAAGGCGTTTTTGATTTGGTCGGTGATATAGGTTGTGTAGAACTCGACATTTTCGGTCGTCGCAATGTTGCCCACATTGATGTCTCCAAGGGCTGTTTGGTATGCTTGCCAGTCTGTCTTGTGGCGCGGCGGTCTCATAGGTGTGAAGTTTGCGTCAGCTTTGAGTGTAATCAGCACCGGGAGATGCTGCTCGTCTAAGTCATATAGTACTTCCAGATGAACGGGGCAGGGCAAATGTTGGCACAGTACTATGTCTAGTACATCAGGGTAGTGAAGTGGATTTGCTGGTACATGGGTAGGGCTGTCGGGGCCCAGTACCTCATAACCGTGTTTTTGAGAGTCATGTAGGAGTCTCTTTCCAACAGGAGTGATAATTCTTGAGCCCCATGCTCTGTGTTTGGCATTTAGATCGGCAGCCAGGAGAGTGGGCCCATCCATTATTTTGCGGAGGTCGTTTGTGTCTAGTCGGGCTGAGGGGGGACGGTAGCCAGCATAAACTTTCGCCTCTTTCCCAGCTATGTTAATTCTTACACCTACTGTTCGTGTTTCAGTAAACTCGAGGAGTTTTAGTTCTTCATGTAGTAGGTCTCTTCTGACTAGGGCCGCTGTTCCCCTATATGGGATTCCCTTTGGAGAGACTTCGTCCCTTCTGTACACGGCGTAGTTTGATACCCTGAAGTCTTGGCTGGCCCTTAGTTTGGTTTCTCCCAGTAGAATTATATGAATATCTTGTTGTTGTGCTAAGACTTTGAGGGCTGGGATCTTGTTTCGAATGCCCCCGGGGTTCCAGTAAAGTATTCTTAGTGCTGATCTATCCATGGAGGTGTCCGCCAAGTCTGGACAGTCCTCTCATAGCTGCGAGGCGGATATCTCCTCCCGAAGCGATGGTTGTCAGAATTTCCACTAGGATCCCCAGCAGTGCATGCGTGGGGTTCCCAATGGAGTTTGCGTTGGGGTGAAATTGGGGCATTGTGTTAGGCAGCGAATCTGGTGCGTAGTAATGAGGTATTTTTGTGTTTTCCATTCCAGGTGGTGGGTCGTGCCTGTGGGGGGGTTGGTTGGTTGCGCAGGTTGGGGTGTCAGCCATTAATTCTTCTGCTATATATGACCGTGGATGCATCAGCGGGTGCATGCTGTGTGTAAAGTATGGTGTGGAGGCGGTTTGTATTGATGGTTTGGTTGAATGTGGGGGTTGTGTGACAGCTCTTGTCGGTGCTGATCGCGTCACGGGCTCAAATGTTACTCGCTGGTTTGTTGGGTAGGTGTTTTCGGTGCTGACACTGGCATGGTTAATGGGGCGTCCTGGTTTTGGATTTTGGATCCTCTGTTGGAGGTTATCTTGATTCTGTTGTATTCTGATTGGTAGGTTTAGGACCTCGGGGCTTTTGTTGTTTTGGTTTGTAAAGGGGGGTCTTTTTTCCTGTTGGTTGTCCTGTGTACTAGAGGGCACAGTGGGTGCCAGGCGTGTGTTGGAATGAAGGTTCTTCGGGTATTGGTTAGACTGCTGTCTCTGGCTTTCCGCCAAGGCCGTTTGGGTGTATGGTACAAATGCATGCCTTTGTTGAGTTTCCGGGAGTGGTGTGGATGCAGCTGAGGGGGCGGTCTTTTTTTCCTTGCGATACCTTCTTTTGGTGCTTTCGCGGGGTGGGATATCTCGTAATGTGGCTGGGTTTGCTGGTGGCATTAAATTACTTCCTTTGTGGAAGAAGTTCGGGGTGGGAACTTTTTCGGGGTGGTCTTGGTTTGTTAGTCTCTGGGGATCAGGTTTTTGTTGCTCTTGGTAGGGCTGTTCTCTCGTGATGGATGGTGGTCCCTGTGTGGTTTGTGTGCTGGCTTTGTGCTTGCCCCCTTTCCGGGCCTCTGGTGATGGGTCTCGAAGCATTCGTGGCGGGTGATAATTGTTTGTTGGTGCGATGGTTGGGGGCCTGGAGCCTGGTATTTTGATATTGCGTTTCCGGGCCTCCTCTCTTAACATTGCACAGTTTCTACTGCTGGCGGTGTGGTTACCTCTGCAGTTTGCACAGCTGGGTGGTGCTTCTTTGGGTCGGTCGCATGATGATACCGTGTGTGGACCTCCGCACCTCAGACAGCGTATTGGTCGGTGACAGTTTGTGGATGCATGGCCAAAACCTTGGCATCTGTGGCATTGGGGGACTGTTGCTCTGCCTCGCCAAGCTTCTATGACTATTCCTGGCATGTTGAGAAGTTCGGTTGTTGAGTACAGTTGTTCTAGCTCTTCTGTTTTCATGTAGTCTAATTGTGCGTGGAAAAGGCAGCCTGGGCGGCCGATGGTGGCAGGGATGGTGCGAGCGAATCGGGCAGGAAATCCTTTTTCTTTTAGTGCGTTCACCAAGACATCCACATTTGTGTCTACGGGGAGACCTCGGATTGCTATTTTTGTTGGTCTTTCAGTTGCTATGCTGTAACAGAACCATGATACTTTGTCATCTTGGTTCATTGCTTCTGTAAGGTATTTTTGTATTGTGCGGAATTCTTCTTCGCTGGTTGGTAGGAAACGCACCCCTTTTCCGAAGGGGCGGGCATTGGGAGCATGCCCTATTTGCTTGCGAAGTTCGGCGAAGTGGTGTGTCCAGTTTGGTAGGCATTCCGCTACTATGGGAGGGTAAGCTTGGGTTTCCTGTGCTTTTTTGGGTTCAGTGGTTGGTTTGTGATTCGATACTTGCGGTTGGTAGTTTTGCAACTGTGGGTTTTCTGGTCTTGTGTTCGGTGGTGAAACTAATGCAGCCGCATATGAGTTTGCTATCTCTGATGTTTGGGTGGACAGTGTTGGTGGTTGTGATGAGTTGACCTGTAGTGATTCTCTTTCGCCATAGTCGTCTACATTGTTGACATTTTCTGTCTCTATGCTTGGTTCCAGTAGGTTGAGTTTTGGTCTGTGCTCTGCGTTTTCAGAGTATTCAGACGATGAACTGTCTGTGGTAATGTAGGTAGGTGGGCCCTCGTTTTCTAGCAGCATGATGTTATGTGGGGTGAGTATTGGTTGGCCTAGAGCGGTTTCAGCTGCTTGCACTCTTGTTAGGGTGGTAGCGATTCCACGCGGCTGCGTCCGTTGATGTAAAGTAGCTGAAGTGTTTTTTATTTTAATTCGTTTTTCGTCACCGTGTTGGTCCTCGTCTGAGGAGTCCCTTCGGCGTGGTTGACTGGGCCTGCTGGTGAATGTTCTTGATTGAGGGTCCTTGTCGGTGTCTCCTGTAATTATACTTATACTAGGGGTACCTGTTAGGTCCTTCTCTTGGTTGGGTCTAAGCGCCTGCGCCGAGGCAGGATAAATCATCTTCTGTTCCGGGTAGAACATGTGGCGTCGTACTGAACCTTCCAGAGTGTCGTCCGTATGCTGCGTTTTGGGCGCTGGTGGGGGCCCGTGATCGGACATTGCGGAGAATGCTTTGTAGAAATTTCCACTGTCGTGGTGGTTGTCTCGTGAGAACGACTAGCTAGTGCCACGTGGTGTAGAAACTATCACATGCTTTGGACACGATTTCCTGGTTTAAAGGGATTTTTATATATCACTGGGTCGACACACGCGGTGATGGGATGTTGGAATAGCTAATTTTGGATGGATTTTGTGATTATTGCTGGTTGAAATGGATTTTCGAATTTGGTTATCACTTGTGGCGTCCATTTGCAGCCGGAAGTCCTCAACTCCGGAACAATTAATGCGGAGAGGATAACCAAACGCGGCTTCAATTGACACCGTCACGGTATTATCTATTTGAACTGTATGAATCATTGCTAACCCATATGCGTACAATGCTTAATAGACTATTGGCTCAAAATGCATACCTGTAACGTATTTAGCGTTTTTGGTGAACGTCACCGAACAAAAAATTCTTTTGAAGGTTTTCATTCTAAAATAAACAAATTAATAAACAAGAACTCGGTGACAGTCACGCGTTTACTTAACGTTTTACATAATATATAATTTCTATCTTTAAAAACTCCAGCAAAACGAAATAAAAAACAAACCGCAAACGACGAATTTATCATGAAGAATTTATAGAATGAAAGAATTTATGATTGAAGTAAATGGGGAGATTACTGTAGACCGTGCATTGGATAAATTACGTTATTGATTATTGTGTATTTGTAATAAATGAAGCGTAAGTTATTCGTATGTTTTTTAATTAAAATTATTGCAATAAGAATCAATGGCGGTACAGCACTATTTGTCGGTAGCGCAACGGGTATTAAAAAATACTTTTTGCACCACCAGTGGTGCGAGCCGGTGGTGTCAAGGGCTCGAAACGGCCGCGACGTGCCTCGTAATATTGCTTACGCCAGTTGATACTTGACACCTTAAACTTAACAGAGAAGATAAATAATATATTTTGAAATTTATTTGCAAAATCATAGAACAGAATTTGAAATAACCGTACCACGAAAGACGTCGCTCTTAATGGTTGGAATGATTTCCCAAAAAGTTTCTGGTGTTTTACAAATTACCCTGATTATTATGTCATGCCAGATCATGTTTATACTAAAACAAAACAAAACAGGACCACGAGATAAAACCAGCAAATTTTTTTAAATAAATTTTTAAAGGTACGTCGTACCACATCATAAGTCCATGCAACAAAGCATAGTTATAACAATAAAAAACGTGTTATGTAATATGAATTCTATTATCGCTTTGTTATTCATAAAACTTTCATACATTTCACTTAACAGAGATAATTAAATTTTAGTAACTAAGCTAACGTAGTCTGTTTTTCTAGTCGGCGACTGATTTTTTCATCACTACAGAATGGTTTGGGTGCCTTACCACGACCAATTACAAGCCCTGTACAATCATTTAGTCACAGGATTAAAACAAAATAATCAATATAACTTGACTGGAATATCGCCTGGTTGAGGCGACGCGTGATTAAAATGGTGGTACTCATTTGGCTCAAGCTTAGCAGCTTAGCATGCCGCCAGCATGATGCACACCCACTGGTAAGTGTGCCATCATTCTGGCGGCTTGTGGGCTTGAGCACTTGAGTAACCTATAAGCTCGATGTTTTTTAGGTAACTTAGGTCTATGCTGTATATAGTTTCTAGGCTTAGTATATAGGCAATTGGCCCAAAGTTTGAATATAATTAAAAAATATGTATAAACCAAACATTACAATGACTTGTATTGTAAAATATCAAAGTATTAAAGAAAAACTATTATGAGACAGTGGTAAAACCCCTGAGACCCCTGGTATGTATAGAAGTAACAGTTCAAGAAAGACGTCACAAATGAAGAGAAAGCAACGTTAGTGATCTCTTAACTATGGCAAGGGTCCAGCCCCGGATCTAGCCAAAATTAGAAAGCGGCTAATTCAAACTAGGCAAACAAATACACAACTTATCATTAACGCAACTTTGACAACTTCGACCACAGAACAATCACCGGGTCGTTGTGTCTGTGTTAATTCTGGGAGGACTATCAGTGGGCGTTGATGGCTAAAATTATTATGATAATAAAGGTCAGACCATAGGCGGGTTAGAGGGTATTCTCAGCTTCTATCCCGCCTCGAAAAAATGTAATATCCCGGGCTGCAGGGATCTCAAAATATTAGTCGATTTTGTAGTCACAGACTCAATCTTTCTTTCAATCTTCTTACATAAACAAAAAAAAACAATATGGTAACACGAGAAATTTGGACTCCTTAGCTTATCTACTAAATATACGATTGGCGACAAGAGTTAACGTTTTAGAACACATTTAACATTAAGTATTATGAGATTATGGCTTTAACAAAATATAGAGGTTTAATAATTTTGCGCTATTTTTTTTGTCTAATACGAAGGTGGTGAGGAAGTTAGATACAACTAATTAAGAATCAGATTTAAAAAAATATACGATATTTTGTTTTCAGTTTAAAAAACACGGAGCTATTTAGAGCTGACGTCCGAGTCCCCGGATGAAGTTACCTAACCATGAAAAAATTAGGTATATCTATATATATATAAAAATCAATGCTACTTTTCGTTGTTATTTTATAACTCGAGAACGGGCTCACCTATCCAAACCAAATGTTTAGGCTTTGTTCGGACTATTTAGTAGATGGTTTATGTGAAGTTTGCACCAAATCGGTCGAGCGGTTCTTTATTTATCACACCCGGGCGAAGCCGGGGCGGAACGGTTGTATTATATAAAATATCAGTTTGAAGCAGTATCCGATCGCAATGTCTATATACGGCGCAATGGTTGATATACAGAGCTGCGTTTGGTGCCTACAATTTCGGTTGTTTTTTTTTATTTATTTATTTATTTGTGTTATAAAATCCACAGATCTTAAACATGGTAAGGTATTACATGAGTATTATACATACATCCAATTACGGATTTACTTTCTCCACGCTCGAAGGCTCCGATCGTTATAGCACCATGGAATATTAAATAGTATACTAATCTACATAATATGACAGTCAATGGCCTCGATTCTAATGTACACTCACTAAATTAAATTTAAACTATCCCTGTCTCTTACAAAATAAAACACAAGACAGAGATAGCATTCATTTTAGTGCTGTCACGCTAGTTTATCAATTAAAATATGAACAGCAGAAGCAGAAAGGCGCTTGTTTTTAGTCAACACCAATACAACACATACTCGACCTATCTTGCATAGACATCTAAGTTCTGACTAACTTGACAGCACAGCAGTATGCTATCTCTGTCTTGAGTTCCTATTTTGTAAAAGACAGGAATAGTTTAAATTTAATTTAGTGTGTGACATCAGAATCGAGGGCAATATCATCCAACTATTCATCTTCAACTTCCAGTTTGAATTCACGTACTGCTATTCGCGGGAATTCTCCTACATACTACATCCATAGATATGCCAATAAACGGCCATATTATATGAATTGGTTGCTTAATTTTGTCAGTCAGTCGGTGAAATATATAAAATAGCATTCGAAATTACGATGTCAGGCAACATAAGGTGTCTGTGCTTTTGAATATCCAGATATTTATAGGCTAAGTTCCAGAATTCGTCCGCAATAATTGTAACACTCACCACCCGTAATAACGTATAATAACACTACTGGGCGTGATGACGAAAAGAGTGCCGAAACCGTTAGATGTTTATAGGTTATGTAATAAACGATTTCACACTTACAGCCCCACACTAAGTTCGAAGAGTTATGTCGTGGGCGGAAACTTACATCACAATAACAACCAAATCCAGAACTAAAACCACAAACGATTCGACGCGATATGTGTGATGTGTGAGTTCCAATTCTTCCGATTCCTAATCGGAAGAATTTTAGGGTATAGTCTGGCACAAATACATTTCTTAGGAATTTTGGAGGGGTTCTAGTAAACTATGAAAAATATAAGAATTTAAAGACGATTGCTATCACCTCATTATTCGACATAAATAATAATATTCAAGTTATTGTGTGAACGAAATACATAATAATAATCAGCATAGTTGCCTTCCAAATGAACTGATCCGTCTCGAAGGACCATGAACAAGATTAAGATGCTCAGAAGTTCTAAGAGAATTGGTGGTAGAGATTTCTTGTTATTACTTTTAAGGACCGTCTCGAAGGACCATGAACAAGATTAAGATGCTCAGAAGACCTAAGAGAATTAGTGGTAGAGATTTATTGTTATTACTTTTAATTACAAGTAATTACTTGACCCTACCACCAGTTCTCTAGGGAAAGGTTACCTATCCAGTTTAAAAAAATAATAATAATAAGTCGTGAGCTACATATTTTGGTTTATAGAAATGCATTAATTCCATATCTTAACATTTATTACGTACATGGTACAGATAATAACTAAATGATATTCGGTATTCACAGATTATGTAACATTTTTATTAACAATTGTTTGTATTCATCAATTTACAATTATAAGCCTGTAACGATTTTGATGTGACTTGAGAAGTAGAGTATAAAAATCACTTGCTTGAGCTGAGTGACGATAAAATCGTTGATATTTTTTGTATCTGTGATAGCGTTTGTCTTGACTTTGCTTGTCTCAACTTGGCTAACCTCTGTTATAAGGCCAGTTAAATATTCTACTATATTCAGCACAAGCCCAGCGTGCTTACCATACCTATACATGAAACAACAAACACTAGTCTAACAAAAAAAAATGCATCACATTTTGGCATTTAGTTGCAGCTTGCAATTTTGAGAGGATACCCTCAAAACCACTTAATTATTAATATAATAATTTAGAAATGCACTTTCTTCCAGTCACATCAAGAACATTAGAGGCCATTTTGTTTTTAGTTCCGGTTTCAACCGCTAGGTGGCCGCTTATGTGATAGTACCGTCAGCAAATACTTCGAATACAAAAAGAAAGAATTTTGTCTTACATAGAAATATTTTAGACAAATTTGTTAGGAACTTAATTACATTGTTTGTTTCAAGCAAAAGAAAAAAAAATTATAGAGTTGACGGTACTGTCAAATAACAATAATAAAGGCGAAAGTGACGCGACGAGCGATAGTGGGCGATATAAATCGAGCTATGATAAAACATAAACGTAAACGCTTTCACACTCACAGCCCCACATTAAATTCGATGACTTGTGTCGTGGGTGCCGGAAACATTCACATCACACTCACAAACGCAACCAAAACCAGAAACACAAATTTTCCTTGGGGAGAAAACTTTTGTTCCAGCCGGGAATCGAACCCGATATGCAACTAAGCCAACGAGCAGTTCATGAGCACACTAATATTAGAAAATTAAAGATCTTTCTGTAATAGTTGATATATTCGGTTCAAATAACAAACAAAATAACTCATAATTCTCGTCTTTTCTTATTCGAGTCTTAAAGTCAAGAGTAAATAGCTATCTTCTAGTCAAGCATGCTGCATCTTCGGCTGCATGATCGCTTTCCATCATGTGAGATTGTGGCTAAATGACATAAAAAACAGGAGTATTGCCGCGCTGGACCGATTTTAGTTAAGTGTTTGTTTGAAAGATGACTTGATCTAGTGTTCTTAGCTGTTTGGTGAAAATCGGTGCAGCTGTTTTCATATAGATGGAAGGAATTTAAACTTTTTTTATTTAAAATAGATTTTAGTTTAAAATGTCTACCACAACAGTCACCTAGGCATATGAGAGGTGAAATTAAGGCAACAATCACTTTTTGACGTTGACGTTATGCAGAATTATTTTTCTTTCATTCTACATAGGCAAACGTTTGACCACCACCACCCTCCCACCTGATTGTATGCGACGATGTGGTCGACGATAGAGCAAGCTTGCCTCGAAGATACTTATTCACTCGCGACTTGAAGACTCCCATATTGTACTCCAGAAAACACCGACTCAGGTAAGAAGCTCCATTTTGTTGGAGGCAAAACGCTTTGTGCGCATTTGTGGAATGTCCACCATATAGCGGTGTCGCTTAGCAGTATGTCTGCTTGTCCGATGATAGAACGGTGATGGGGGAACTAGAACGTGCAGTTCCTTGGCACATTGTCCGAAATCGATTTGACGATCTATCACTCAACTATCAGCCAACTATCGCTCAACTATCGACCGACTATCGCTCAACGACCAGCCAACAATTCTCAACTATTGGCAGTTCTCGGCGACCGTTGTCCCAATACTACCGCAGTTTCGCTTGCCTTTGTTGCCAGAGCGCGTACTTAGCGCAAGCTGTATCTATCATTTGGTTGAGATGTCTTGTCAGAGTAGTAGCTAGGGGTGTCAGATCGCGGAGCATTTTTTCCTGAAAAGAAAATTTGTTATTATAATAACTGCATAAACAAATAACCAGTCGACTGCTAGTATATTCCCTGTCACGAAAACAACTTGTCTTTAGTAGCATGTTTTTTTTTTTTAGTTGTCTTTTAGCATTTTTTTTTGTAACGAGCGAGGGATTGGCCCTCATTGCCTGCGTCTTTGTTCCCCGAACGGTATAATCTGGAAGTCTTCAAGTCTCGAGTGAATAGGTATCTTCTGGGCGAGCACGTTACATCTTAGATCGCATCATCACTTTCCATCAGCTGAGATAGTGGTCAAATGCCTGCCTATTCTGCATAAAATAATTTAAACGTAAGCAAAAGTTAAAAAAGCCGACTTCACCGCTTATATTTTGGTTTTGGCTTGATGAATTTCGATTAAATTTATATGGGACCACCTCTTAGTATAATCTACCAAACGAAAAAGAATTTTGAGAATCGGTCCACAAAGAAATCGGTGAACATAAATAAAAAAAAATACATACAGTCGAACATAGTACGTAGTCCTTTTTTGAAGTCGGTAAAAAACACACAAATTACCTCAAAAGGCCTAAGCTTAACATTCCGAAACCTCAACAGTGCCTCGTAGAAGTAGTGAGGTTGGGAGCTGTCATCCGTCTTCACTTCCTCACCGGCGCCCGGTTGGGGGAACCTCCTCCAAACTTCCCGGATCAACTCCCCACAAGACACGTACAGACGATGCAGCTCCGCCTTAACATCCGCCGGGATTAGCTCTGTTAAAAGAAGGTTAACACGTTGACTGCTGGTCTAATTACAATTAAAATCATATTTGAAAAAATGCATTCACATAGCCCACGCTAAGTGTATTGTGGGTATTGGCTCTGTTAATGGAAGGTTAACACGTTGACTGCTAACTACAATTAAAATCATATTAAAAAAAACGCATTTACATAGCCCACACTGAGTTCAAAGGCTTGTATTGTGGGTATTGGCTCTGTTAAAGGAAGGTTAACACGTTGACTGCTGGTCTAACTACAATTCGAAATAAAATTACATTAAAAAAACGGATTCACATAGCCCAAACTAAGTTCAAACAGTTGTATCGTGGGTGCTGGAAACATTTACATATCACACCCAGGACCGAAATTCTAAATTCAAAATTGTTAATAAAAATTGGCCCCAAAGAGGCACTCATTAAAGTTCCTCTACTGCCAGATTCGCAAAATTAGAGCCATCTCGAGAACCTGGCAAGAAACTCGGCGGCGCATTTTTTTAAACACTTAGACTTAAATAACTAACACAAGAATGATATTAACCTAGATATATCTATATTATGTAGTCACCAGAAAGGGCTTGTGCAGTTTGCCTCCATGTCAGAAGCACAAATCTCCCTTAGGAATGAAAATTGTGCTTCTGCCGAGAATCGAACTCAGGACCCCCAGGCACAAAGGGCAGACTTGCCCACTTCGTCACCTGAGTCACATCAATAGCAAACAGCCAAAAGTTAAAAACCAAATTATATATTATATTAATAATAATAACAATTTTCATGTGTTGCACCGAGAATCGAACCCCGCACAAGTAGCGTAGAAAGCGACGTAACAAATAATGGTGGTCAAATGCTTGCCTATCTCGCATATTAAAAAAACTCACACATTTAGACACAAACTTTCGCATTTATAACATTAGTGTGACTAATAAACGCATTCACACTCACAGCCCCATACTAAGTTCAAAGACTTGTATCGTGGATGTCGGAAACATTTACATATCACACACAATCATACCCAGAACCAGAAGCACAAATGTCCCTTGGGTGGGAAAAGTGTGTTCCTGCCGGGAATCGAACCCAGGACCCACGGCGCAAAAGGGCAAACACTTGCCCACCGCGCCAACTGGGTCGTCAAAAACTAAAAAATCAAAATCAAAAAATCTAAATAATTTATTCACATGGGCCCCAAAGAGGCACTCATGAAAGTTAATGACTCTAATAAACTTGCAATTGCCAAATAGATACATTACTCACGCGCCATGGAAGCGGCGTGGTGTTGCCTCATGAGAGCCCCGCCGGGAGACAATTCTCCCAATGCTCCGACGGCGGCGCTTGCGTGGACTCGAACCGGCCTCTGGCATTGTTGCCCGCTCGACCACGCCTGGAAACAAATATTAAAATATATCAATGCATAAACAGATTTAAATAATTTAGGCAATATCTTTAATCGCGCCAAAATCTTCTTTAACCGACTTCAAAAAAAAGGAGGACACCAATGCAGTTTTGAGTCCATAGTCAGACCTAAGAAAACAGTTTTTTTTATAAGATCTAATTTAACAATCTAATATATCCGGATGACCGAGCTTTGCTCGGTTTTTTGTTTTTGGTAGAATGTGTTTGAATTTGTAGCCTCAGAAAGCTCCATCTAGTGTCGAGTAGAAACAGTTTTTTACATCGGTCATGATGTAATAGATGGCGCTGATAGTTTCTTAAACCCGGTTTTTCAAATGCAGTTTGGGAACCGAGCATTTCTCGGACCTGGAACGTTGATAAATCGCTTCCTTGGGCCGAAAAACCCCTAATCTGTAACTTTCATGAAAATCGTTGGAGTCGTTTCCGAGATCCTGATTACACATATATACAAGAAAAAAATGCTCGTTTAAAGATATTAGATATATTATATCATCGTACAGGCGTAGTAAGTAATATAGTCGTCACTAACTATACTACTGTAGGATGGTATAATCCGCGCGTGATGAGAATGGCACGCCGAAATTGTCATGCATATCGGAAAATTCCCTTGTTAATTTTAAGTTTAATTTTAATATGTATGACGTGGCAGTGCTATATTAAATAAATAAATAAAAACAAAGAATGGGATGCGACCTTTTGGAACTGCGACGCGCGCAGTTCGCCGGACAGCCGTAGTGTCGGCAAACTCGCGTCGAAGCTCGCATATATGCTATGGATTTCTGCTCGAGTTTTATTTTAATTGCGAGATTTACATATTATTGTGCGATTATTTTAGTGATTAATTAATAATTATTGGAATAACTTAAACGTAAGCAAAGCTAAAAAAACCGACTTCACCGCTTATATTTTAGTTTTTGGCTTTCTAATTTATATGGGACCACCTCTGAAGTATATTCTACCAAACAAAAAAAGTCAAGTCAAGTCAAGTTTCAATATTCAATCACTCCAAATAGTTCTGGCAGTTGATAGATATTTCGATCAAGAACGAAATCAATGTTCTAACGCAGGGGTCGGCAACCTGCGGCTCGCGAGCCACATGCGGCTCTTTGAATGTGAAACTGCGGTTCCTTACGCGAATATTATTTATTAAAAAAACGTTCTGAATCGATTAACAAGTAAATTATGGGATGTTTAGGTAGGTATAACGCGTGCATAGCGTTTTTAATACGATACTCATAATGCAGTCGGTATTAAGGATTATTGTTGGCAAGAAAAAAAATTGTGGCTCTATAAAACTTTGAAATTTTGTAAATTGACATTTTTGACTCTTCCGACTCAAAAGGTTGCCGACCCCTGATCTAACGCATTGAAAATGATGTCACTATAGATAACGAATTTAGTGATTCAGAATATAGTCAAGAGATCTTTTTAACAAAGTTATGGGTTTGCTCAAAAGTAATAATAATAAAAATAACCGAACGAATTGTTGCTGCCACATCTAAAAACGACAAGAACTTTTTTGCTAACGCTACTTGATAATCATTTTCGGTTTACTTTGACAAGATTCCATCCCATTGATCGCGCGCGGATTATACAAGGTAGTTCGCGCGAGCTTAATAAAATCCACCGCAATGTAAAACTTACTTGACATATAGATGCTAGAGCAGACAGCGGCGGCGGGTTATTTGTATGCGCGCTCGATTGGCTTATTTGAGATGACGGCCCTAGCAAATATCGTTCTATCTGTGAAAAAAAAAACATAAATGTTAAATAAACAGTATAAATAAACGATTTTTACACTCACAGCCCCATATTTTCATGAATCAATAAAAAAAACAATACATTAAGTAGGTAATAGAAAAATCGTTACGTAAGCGTGGGGGGAGGGGTAAGAGCTTTGCTTACATTTGCTGACAAGGGGGATGGGGGGGTAAATAAATGTAATAAATCTGCTTACGTAATACTTGAACGGCCCCCATCTAACAAAAAGACAAACTGTCAAACATCATCCTCCAGTTCGCTCGATTCGCTTCTACATTTATCGTCCGTACAGCGAAGGAGTGGAACTCGTTGCCTGTGTCTCCGTCAAAACATAATAACTAAAATACTTTACATAACTTCGAGTCTTGCACTTCTTCACTCCATTGGAAAATTTAAAAGTGGGGACTTTTAAATTTTCCAATATAAATTTTTCTTCTTCTTAGCTGGTCCTGAATTCTGTTCCGCTAGTATCTACTCTAAGGTTGCCTGGTAGATAACGATATTGGTGATAAGGCCGCCTTTTGTGATACTTTACGTATAAGCTTGTTTGTTACCTTTGTTTTATCTCGTCAAGTGGATCAATAAAGTATTATCTATCTACTCTGCTTCTCCGCCAAAACATAATTACTAAAATACTTATCTTCACTCTTCCCCCGCTTTAAATTATTTAATATTCTTTTCTTCTCACCTGATTCCGAGTTCTACTCTACTGGTCTCTCTTTACTTCTAAAAATGTATTATTTACTAAAATACTCACTTTAGATAGTTTCAACTCTTGCACTTCTTCACTCGTCCTCCCCTTTAAATTATTCAATATTCTTTTCTTCTCACCTGATTCCGAGTTCTATTCTACTGGTCTCTCTTTACTTCTCAAAAACGTATTATTTATAAAATACTCACTTAAGACAGTTTCAACTCTTGCACTTCTTCACTCTTCCTCCCCCTTTAAATTATTCATAATTATTTTCTTCTCTTCTCTTTACTTCTCTTCTCTTTACTTCTAAAAATTTATTATTTACTAAAATACTCACTTAAGATAGTTCCAACTCTTGCACTTCTTCACTCTTCCTCCCTCTTTAAATTATTCAATATTCTTTTCTTCTCACCTGATTCCGAGTTCTACTCTACTGGTCTCTCTTTACTTCTAAAAATGTATTATTTACTAAAATACTTACTTTAGATAACTTCAACTCTTGCACTTTTTCACTCTTCCTCCCCCTTTTTATTCAATATCCTTTTCTTCTTACCTGGTCCCGAGTTCTACTCCACTGGTCTCTCGTTTCCTTTCGGTCAATAAAATTGAATCATTACTGAAATACTTACTTTAGATAACTTCAACTCTTGTGCTTCTTCACTCCCCCCTCCCCCTTCCAAATCCTCATATTTCACATTTTCCAATATCCGTTTCCTCTTCTCGGCCGGTCCCGAGCTCTCTTCCGCTGGCCTCTTCTCTGCTACTCCGTTCGTGTCCCGCATGCCGTTCTCTTTGCTATTCTTAGTGCTACTTGTGTTTGTGTTATTGCTATTACTGCTACTACTTGATTTATGACTAGCTTTGAGCACCTGTAAAAAGGTTTTTTTTTAAATGGTACAAGAAAATTACACAGCGTTTTTTAATTAAGTATTTACTTAATTAAAAAACGCTGTGTAATTTTCTAATGTAATTTTTCTGCGAATCTTGCTTGTCTCTTTATTTAAAGAGACAAGCAAGATTCGCGAGATAGCAATTTTGTGTAGGAATACGTCTGTAATTGGAAAGAGACAATAAATTAATCGTCAAGTTTAGATTATGGTAATTAAGGACTAGGCAACCATAAACGTGAAAGAGGTAATAATTTTAGTAACCAAGTTTATACTATAGTAATACATTTTTTAAAAAGAGATAAAAAAGTCAACAGTCAAGATGGCTGTTATTTTGCGAATCTGGCAGTAAAATCATTAACTTTCATGAGTGCCTCTTTGGAGCCCATGTGAATAAACGATTTTGATTTGATTTGATTTGAGTGCAGCAAGCTCTCAGTTGGAAAATATTTGCCGCGAGTCAGGAGATCGATTCCAGATTGGTGTAAATATTTCCGGCACCCACAATGTCTTCGAACTTATTGTAGGGCTGTGACTGTGTCATCGATCGTTTGTATTTATATTCAATAGTAACAAAATGCTTACCATAATAGAATGTTGGTTGAACCGCTTGATCATGTTCCTGTGTATAGAGGTACTGTCGCCCTTTTCTTTCGTAGGGGGGGCGTCTTCGTCCAAATTTAAAAAGGGGACAGGTTCCGTGAATTGGGGGAGATCCACCTAGAAAAGAGTAAGTTTCCGCCGTTACGCGTAGACCCGGTATTATAGTAGTTTCACCACTCCTTAACCCGAGGGTGCCTTCGGAACAAGCGAAGGAAAGTATGAGCAGCTAGGAATTATGTCTAGTACTTATGATTTTAGGGTAGAGTAGATCAAATCAGAGCTTTCGTCTTCTAAGCAGGGGAATCAGATTCGATTCCCGGCGGAAACACATTTTTTTTCCCCGGTAAAATGTGTGTTTCTGGTTCTGGTTGTGATAGTGTGTATGATGTGAATGTTTCCGGCACCCACGACACAAGTAATCGAACTTGGTGTGGGGCTGTGAGTGTGAAAGGTTTTATGTTTTATGTATATATGTCAATTATCGCCTCGTTATCCGTCCGTCTGTCTATCAAAACCATTTATCCAAGTAACGAGTGAAGGTATCAATTTTAAATTAATATCAAATACGTAAGTCTACGGTCTCTTGGAGCTGTTATAAAATTAATCTTATAAAAAATAAATAGTCATATTTGACGCATATTTAGAGTTTTTGGACACGCGCAATGTAACTGTATCCTTTTCTTAGACCAAAAATCATTAAAATAGGCAAGAAAAGAATTAATATTAGTGAGTAGTATCTGAGTGGAATTTGTGATAGTTGTCGTCACACACGACACTCCGTCCGAATCCGTCCCTAAAAGCAAGTACACTAAGCTTACGAAAATTTTGAATATTTATAAAGCTAATTAAACGTACCGTAAGGTCCAAAGTCGTGTGTTTCATCGCCGATGCTATAGCGTGGTCGTCCATTTTAGCACATTCGCCGAACAAATCTTTACTTGATGACGACGCTATACGATCCCTGAGAAACAGAGCAAATCAGATTCAATTCTAACATTAAATTAGATAGGGTTGTAACAATTAATAAAATAAGGTTACAAACAATATACTAAACCTGGGAACAAATCGAAAGAAAATCAGATTCAGTTCTAACAAGTAATTAGATAAGGTTGTAACATTAAATTAGATACAGTTATAGCATTAAATTCGATTAGATTCTAACATTCAATTAGAAAGGGGTATACTAAAGGATATACTAAACCTGGGATCAAATCAAAAGAAAATCAGATTCAGTTCTAACATTAAATTAGACCCATACCTAATTTAATGTTAGAACTGAATCTGATTTTCTTCATTATAACCATTTATAGCATTAAATTAGATTAGACTCTAACATTAAATTAGATAAGGGTCTATCTAACATTACATTAGATAATGTCATTCAGTTAGATTTGATTGTAAGATTAAATTAGATTTGGTTTTTCAAGTTGAATTGTCTGTTGGCTTAGTTGACTGAATATGCTTTTGTACCCAACGAGCACTTCAACTTCTAACTAGCATAAAAAAAACAGTGTTACAGATTACAAACCTATGAAAATAATGTGACTGAAAGAACTTGGTCCAGAATTCCGCCTCGGTCATCTTATTGGGCACATAGTCGATGTGTTTCTTTCTAACGGCAGGATATGTTTTGAATATAGCGTCTATGATGTCCTGTGTTAGGTTGTATTTAAGACCGTTGCAGCCATCGGTTTGTGGTTGGATGTCCGCTAGAAATGCTCCTGAAACACCTGGGAAAAAATAAGAATTTAATGTTAAAATTACATTGTCATGATATATAATTGCTCAAATTGTATTAAGTGCTGGTGTTGTCATGTACGAAATCAAAATCAAAATCTTTTATTCACAGGGGCCCCAAAGAGGCACTCAAGAAAGTTAATGATTCTACTGCCAGATTCGCAAAATTACAGCTATCTTGAGAAGAACCTGGAAAGAAACAGCGGCGCATTTTTTTCATTCATTTTAAATTATGGAATATTGTACTCATCTTTAGGATGTTACAGCTAAATAGCTTGTGGCTCTTGACACCATTGAGTAAAGAGCCAAGAGACTTATTAGCAGCGACAAGTTGACTTAATGCAAAACTTCAGAGCTTAGGGTGTCATTGCATGGTGGTGAGTCTCTCGGTATTTTATCAGATACATTCCGGAGAGTGTGGAACAAAATTACACAATCTAATTCCCCCATCCACATACAATTATCGGACATTGGACAGCTATAACTTCTAAGCTATACCGTTACATGATAGACATATCACAAATGCGGAAAACAACCTTCCCAGATTGCTATATTTTTATCCGATATGTTTAAATTCTATTATTGAATATGATAGTTGAATTTTTATATTAGATTTTTTTTTTTCGTAATTTTGATTTTCCACACAAAAATATACACTATATCGCATAGACCTATACCTATGTCTGAGCCTTTACTCCTAACTAAGGTTACCTGTGTTTAGGATATTAGGTCTTCCATATATGCACTAGTCTACCATTAACAGAGTCAAACAGTTTTTAACCTGTAACTAATATATTGAAGTAGGTAGATATAACTGCTATTTTAGTTCGACTATTTGCTTGTTGTTAACATAAAAAAATATTAGTTAATTTTATCGGTTGATAGTTATATTCATCACCTCTACTACAGGGTAAGTAACATAAGAACTTACCGGCCTCCTGTTTAATATTAGTAGATTCAGTATACTGCTTTAACGTTGGAGTATTCCAGTACTCTTCGCTGTTTATCACTTTTGATATCACTAAGTCTTCATATAAATGCTTTAATGTAGGATGGAGAGATAATAACCTGGAACAAAATAAAATGTATTTATTTATTAATTATTTATATATAAAAAAATCTTGTATATATAAAGTAATCTTCAAGTAAGCTACATGGTCGATGATGATAAATCGCTAGGTCTTTAACATCTATAACACAGAATAGGTATATACCACATATAATTAGGTATGTATTTTATGTTGTATTCGATTAATACTATTATTAATCATGTTTTGAAAAATGTATGTTAACATACCTATCTATGTTTTTCGACAAATAAAGCAAATTTAAGTGCTTAAGGCTTCATTCTAGACCAATTCCATGCAATAAATTCATGTTTCTAATGAAAAAACAATTACTCAACAATATTTAATTTCAGCGACAGGATTGACGATCTATACCTGACACATTTTAATACAAAACAAAATATACGTGATATTTCGACAAGTTGTAATTTTGCAAGCAATTGGCGTTTTGCGAAGTTTGCATTATAAACATGAACAATCAAGAAGAGGCATGGTTCTTAGTAAATGCCTGCTCCGTCTTCAATTGCTTCGTAAATTTAAGTAAGATTGTGGTGAAAATCCAGAATGAGTAAGCATGATAAATAATAAATCCCAAAACTCACTTTGACTTCATTTCCAGTTCTCCATCTATCTGTCTTTTAAACTTCGGAAGCAGGTTCTGTAACAGCTGCTTCACCTGATCTCGGTCTTTAGCTTGAGCATCTGCTCCCGCTGGATTGACGAAATGGAACGTAGAACATGTTCCGTCGTGTAAAACTACTTGCAGCTGGACTTTAGGCTTGCCAATTGGAGAGATTTTTTGCGCTGTAAGGTTTATTGTTTTCATTGTAGGCCTAGTGCATTGTTTCCCATTCACATGGCATTCAATTAGAACATGTATATGAGCATATATAATATACAATATGAACAATTGTAATAGGAATATACATAATATACAATGTGAATATGTATGAGATTCAAATATAGGTTAGGTATTACCTTTTAATTTTATAGCTATGGATGAAATTACACCCTAAACAAAAACATAAACGCTATCACACTCACAGCCAACTAAGTTCAATGACTTGTGCCGTGGGTACCGGAAACAATCACACACACAAGCACAACCAGAACCACAAATTTTTCTTGGGGAGAAAACTTGTGTTTCAAATTTTCCTTGGGGAGAAAACTTGTTTCAAACTTGAGGAGAAAACCTTTTTTAGTTGGGAATAGAACCCAATACTTGCTGCTTAAAAAGCAAACATGCACTCAACTAAGCCAATGGGCAATTGGTAAAGTGTTTGATTGTGTATTTCAAAGAGAAATTTCATTATGTTTCAACTATTTTAGTACTTATCCGAGTACAGTAATCAAAACGCAGAGCTTAGCAGAGCACAATTTGGTGCCATACAATCACTTTTTTCAATCATAAAATGCATACAAATCTCTACCGATTATAATTCACCTAAGTATTGGAGCGATACTGAATATAAATTACCATAAGTTGAAGGTTGCATTCTAATAGACTAACTCAATTCCGTCATATGGACATCTCATTCCAAATACTCCTGTGAGTGTGTGAATGCGTTTGTTAAAAAAAAAATGTAATGAACGAGTGATTCAGCGAGGTAACCATACAAGACTTATAGAAACTATTCTAAAGTACTATAGTATCTCACTTACTTTTGATATCAGCGTACTTGTGTGAGACAGCCACGGTATCCCTGTTTTCCAGCATCCAGGCCAGCCTTTGGTTCATTACGTATAATGTGCCATCTCCCTTCTTATATCGGACGTAGCCAACGCTGAGTAAAACGTCCTCAGAAGACGTCGTCATTTTAATTGTTCTCCGCCCGGACCGATACAAAATTATGCCCTATCATGGAAAAAGTTGCCAAAATTCTTCAACTCTTCGACAGGTAGATCGTCAGGTTCAAGTAACAAGAGACAACTACTTAGCATCGGCTTTTAACTTTTGTCTCTTTATATTTGTGAACAATTATACTAGAAATATTGTGCCGTACAAATTATAAAAGCTACGATTCGTCTTGAATTCGAAAAAATCAACAAATTCCTTTTAGAAAAAGCGTTTCTCAGCCCATCTACCATTGGCAAATTTGACGCACTGACAGCTATATTTTGTCAACGTCAATTGATGACAGTTTAGTAGCATATTTTTTTCTACTTCGTAAAGCAATAGTGTAAAATGGTCTATAATTTACTCACACTGCAACGACACTAATTTAGTGATTAGGATCATATTGTTATACATGATTCTAATCACTAAATTAGGGACTGAGTCAGAGTAACTAGCTTACACTAGTTTCCACGTTACGAGAAAGAACAATGGCGAAGTCCCATACATTATATGACCTTTTTGGCAACTGCAAGCTACGGTCATTTGAGATTATTCTAGTCAATTATGCTATTATGCTATAAGAATTTATATACAAATAGTATTTACTGTGCAGAGGATGGGGGAAAATAATTGATAAAGGTTATAATATTGTGTACCTAGTTATAACCTACAATGTCAATATGATAATATATGGAGATGTCAAACTTGTAAAGCTTTCTTGTTCTAAGAGATAGCTCATAATAGCAGCATCTTATTTTTTTTTCATGCACCATAATTGTGCCAATAGCAGATTTAGGTAGGAGAACAATAGTTTAAACAATTCTAACATTATTTAAAATCAAGTCAAAATAAGGAATATTACAACAATTATCTGTATAATATTAATTTTATTTAGTGTATATAAACAAAATCAGTTCTATACATAATTTGAATATCGTTTCATTGCTTTAATATTACCTTACCTAATAAATTATCTTTGGAGGTCACCCTATTTTAAAGAAATAGCATATTGGAAGCTACACATTAACACTAATCTTATCTTTATTGAGGTATAGCATTGTTTGATATCAGCAAGCCAATGCTGAAGTATACAGAAGGTAATTAGTGTCAAAAGTTTGCCCAACAAAAATACAAATAGACAGCAAATTTTCTATTTGTGGAAAGAGAACATGGTGTTTTTTTTATTTATAAGGAAGACGAAATCTGCCGTTTTTGGTATATTGTACTTTTTTTTTATAATTGTTCATTGACTAGACAGCGGCATTCTTCTTCTAGATACAGTCCACTAATTATCGTACATCAACAAGTCGCTGGTATTGTATTGCAATTTTTTTTCGTGTTGAGTAAAATCTGTTTTTCATTTAATTCGATTTCTTTCGATTTAAATTACTTCTTCGGTATAACTTTCATATATCAACAAAACTTTGTACATTTTAAATAAATTGGATATCTAGTATATAGTATATATCTATATATAGTGACAATGCTGCCGTAGATGTAACATGCTTGCCATAATTTTTTTACGATATTGCTTAGAATGTTCATATGCTTAGCTGTAACGAAAATGACAATGTTCTCTCCTTAATTAAAATTCTCCTCTATAAAAAAAATTAAAAAACATCTTTAGAACTATACCTTTTGAGTTAGTGTTTTCTAGTGAGTGCCATTAACAGAGAACAAAAGAGCAAAATATTGTGCTCCTGCTGAGAATCAAACACAAGACGCAAGGGCGGCGCACCTACCCACTGCGTCAACTGTGTCGTCAAAAACGATACACTAGTATGTCCCATCCATGGGTTGAAGTGACTTATCATAGACAATATTTTTATCTAAAATGAACGCAACTTTTTGGAACCGCCATTTTATTATTTTTTCTAGCAACACCGGACATTGACAACCCAAAATGCAATCATGGCGCACGGGGTACTGTGTTTTTAGAATGCTGAGAAGTTTTTACGTAAACACTTCGTTATTTTGCATTGTAATCAATCTAAGTGTTTTTATAAATTATCCTTGACTATCTAAGTTTGTAGTGAAGCATACATGTGTTTACTAAGCTTGAAATTTTCACCAGATCGGAGTCACGTCTCTGTACTACAAGACACTTGCAGGTATAAAAATCATGAGATCTGCTGTTTTTGGACTCCCACACGTTGTAACATGATTCTAATGTATTGTGAGCACGAAGAATGCGCTGAACTGAATTGTTGT
This sequence comes from Lomographa bimaculata, assembly GCA_948107665.1. Classification (NCBI taxonomy): domain Eukaryota; kingdom Metazoa; phylum Arthropoda; class Insecta; order Lepidoptera; family Geometridae; genus Lomographa; species Lomographa bimaculata. The sequence goes on along the minus strand of OX403604.1, from coordinate 3,843,340 downwards.
TATCCATTTTATGCTGAACACTTGGAATAACCATGATATTATTCGTTCGTTCCAGATAAGTTTGTTGGTGTCATAATGTCAGAGGCGTACGCCCGTGAGATACTGCGAAGGAATGTTGCGCAAATATGCCAAACCATAGGATGGAACGGTATAAACTCGACGCCGTTGGACATTCTGGTACATGTTCTGGAGAAGTATATCAGGACTCTCTCAACCCAAGCTAACGTACACGCCGAACAATTTAATAGGACTGAACCAAATTTACATGACCTAGGATTAGTATTTCGAGATCTACACATTCATCTGCCCGAGTTGACAGAGTATGTTCGGTCTGTGCCACCCGTACCGTCACCTGTGAGTGTTGAAAAGTTCCCGAAACCTAAAGAGTCCAACTTGAACTTTCTCAAACCCGGTAGCCATGAAGTTGTCACAAGACCTATGCATGTGCACGAGCACCTTCCACCCATGTATCCTGAAAAGGAGCGTGATACACCTGCAGTTGCAGGAACAGTTGAAATCCGACAAAATGGTATTGACAATGATACAAGTGCCACATCTTGTGCTAGCCCAGAAATTTCAGTCACAGATAGTCCAGAGAAAAAAGATATTTTCAAAAGACCTACTGATCCTGTCGCGCTGCCGAATAGTAAAAGGCCAAGGTTACGTTTGGACGAAGAGGAGAGAACCAGAGAAATCAGCAGTGTTATGATGACTATGTCTGGTTTCCTCTCACCAGCAAGAGAGGGCAAGTTGCCCGAGGCTCGTCCACCTACGATCATATCTGACAGGCACCTTGATAAACATAAAGTTAACTCACATTCAGGCGTTATAAAAGCACCAGTAATAGATAAAGGCGATAAGAAATCTAAGAAGAATAAGTTATTGAATGGTAAAGTTATGAAAAGTAAGAGAAAAGATAAGAGTCATAAGGGAGAGAGTAGTAAGTCTAAGGATAGTAGTAAATTGAATAAATATCCTCCGGGATATCCTATGAAGAATAAAGAAGTTCGTCCTACCCATCATAATCATGTAACTATGCCTGCGCCGAGGCCTCCTCATCCACTAGCCACTCCTCCGAGACCTATGATGCCACCACCATCACCGGTCCCAGTCCCCGAACCGATTAAACCTGCGATTAAGCAGGAACCAATCGATCCTCCCACACCATTACATATCCCAGCTTCCAAAGCAAAACTACCCGGGGAAGATGCAATTCCAGTACCTAGAAAAATACCTATATCTAGATCTCCACTTGTTTCCAACTCTATACCTGTACATAAACAACCAAATTCTCTAATACCCGATTTAGAAATAAAGAAGGAGGTTGTTGTAGAAGAAAAATTAGCTTCACAACCAGACAGATCAAAGATTAATATATTTAAAAGAATATCGAACAAAGCTAAAGATGATAAAAACACTCCAGAGGTTGTACACGATAAATTGCAGTTTGACGGTATGATCTCAAGGCTACATAATTCTGTTCACGATAATGCCATGGAAAGCAGACCCCATGATAATTCCAGGACTAAAAATATGGAGCCTGTTGTTAATAATAATGATAATTGTGCGTTAGATATGTCTACTGTTATAGATTTAAGAACGAATGAAGTAATTAGTGTTGATGATGATTCTATTGACAGAAGTCCCTTGCCTCCACCACGACAGATGATAGAAGAACATCGGCCCAGTTTATCTATTAACAAGTCTTTACAGGTTCCATATCCCAAAAATGTAGCTAGTATCAGTCCAAAACCGAAAAAGGAAAAGAAACACAAGGATAAAAAGGATAAAGCTGCAAAACTTGAGGCGAAATTACTAAAGAAACAACAGCAACAGTTAGCCATTGAAATGGCTCGTGCAGAAAAGCAAAGTATGAAAATGCAAGGTATCAAAGCTTCCAAATCAGGTAGGGCGCGGAATGATTCCAGAATGACTGAATTGCCTCCCGGTTTCCCGTTCTTTCCTGCAATGCCTCCAGGAAGAGGTCTTATGCCTGGGCCAGGGCTATTACATAATCCTGGATTAATTCCTGGTGGAGACTTTCTAGTTGGTCTTGCTAATAATCCTGCATTAAGAGGTATGCCAGGCTCTAACTTCCTTAACCCATTTGCCTTAGGAACTGGACCAAATTTTATGCCTGGCTCAAGTTTCTTACCTGGGGGTAGTTCTGGTATTCGACATCCACTTGGTTCCATGGGCAATATGTCTCAACCATCCAGAGCTATGAAGATACCACCAATGCTTCGTCGTCCAAGCTTAGAAGTCATACCAGTTGACCACAATGATGACAGAGGTCACAAAACTATGATAACATCTATGCACGAAAAGATTAGAAATGACAAGCACAAACCTCAGACCATTCCAAATATTTTACAGAAGAAGTCAAAATCGCATAAAGATCACAAAGCGAATACATACAAAATGCCTCCTATACATCCTGACATAACTATAGAGTTAAATCCCCCAAGAGAGCCTGTCAGACATGAGCCTAAGAGAGAATCTCCAGCACCTCCACGCTTGCCGACTCCACCACCTCCTATGCCAGATCCCAAGCCTGAACCGAAAATTGAACTGAAACCTGAACCAATATCGGAACCTGTCAAGGCTCCTACTCCTGAAGTTCCTCAAGAAAAAGACCTCGAAAACTCAGACAAGAAAAAAGATAAGTCCCATAAAAAGGAAAAGAAAGACAAAGATGGCATTAAAATCAAAAAGAAGAAAGATAAAAAGGACAAAAACAAGGACAAGTCTGAGAAAAAACGAGACAAAGACGACAAACAGGAGCTGAAGGACCTCAAAGATAAAATAAAGAAAGAAAGGAAAGAGAAGAAAAAGGACAAAACTGCGGATGGTTTAGTTCCGAAATTAACGTTGAAACTTAGTTCTTCCAACTCGAACTCGCCGATGCCCCCGAGTTCACCCGACGTCTTCAAGCTAAATATAAAGCCTGTAGTTAAAAAAGAGGACGACGAAGGTTCGCCAATGAAGGACGAACCGGTCTCCAGAGAGCACAGTAGATCGCCGGAACTAGCGCAGATATCAGCATTGGTGACGCGACCGCCGAAACCGAAGCATTCGAAGCACAATCACGTTGCAGATAACGAAGCTCATTCTTCGTCGCCGCCTTCTGTCGACGTGACGCCAGTAGAAAAACCGCGGAAAAACCGACCTCCATCCAGCAACACGAAGTATAAACGGTTACTGTTCAAGCCGATGTCGAAGAAGGGGCACGTGGAAGATTTCGATGACGACGTGGAATCGATTTCGGACGAACAAACGGGGACGGCGCCTGCTCCCCCGGCCCCTTCTACAGACAAGCCTGGAGGGCCTCTACCCACTCCCTATTACGTGGATGATCAAGGAAACAAAATCTGGGTATGCCCTGCGTGCGGTCGGCCCGACAACGGCTCGCCGATGATAGGTTGTGATGGCTGCGATGGCTGGTACCACTGGGTATGTGTAGGAATCACGGAAGAGCCGGGCGCCACTGAAGACTGGTTCTGCAAATCGTGTCTCGCCAAACGCGCCGCGATGGCCCTCGCTGGCGTCACTTCCGGCAAAAAAAGGGGACGCAAATCTAAGGGGGAAAAAATCAGAGACTGTCATTGATACGGACCTTACGTTGTTACTGAGATTAGTTATAATTTTCCGTTTGATTAACGCGATGCATGATTGAGAGTTGTTAATGAATTAATTGTTGAATGATATCATGAAGAAAAATGTTTTCATCATTTATGTTATATCATAGGCTTGGTTATAAGTATAGATAATAATTAATATTGACATAAAATGTTGAACATAAAAATAGCGTAGTTACTTGTAATAATTACCATAATTTTAAATATTTTGTTACAATTTCTCTTATGTCGTTTGCTCGTTAGATCAAGATTTAAAGCGATAGCGAGCGTGTTATACACATCTCGCGTGTATGCATAGATTATAATATAAGATTCTTTTTATATTGTACAAAAACTGAATTTACTTAAGAAATTGGTGATGTATAAAGTAATGTAGTGAATATTTAATAAACAGAAAAAGGCTGGATGTACTTTCAGCCGATATTTGAATATTTTCATATTATAATTTTAATATAACCCTGTTTTATTTTTTGTTGATAATTTTGTTCCTTCAATATTTGTACATGGCTGGCACTATCGCTGGACCTTGGTGCCTTTTTCGAGACTCCATTGAGTCTGACGATGATGCTAGCCTTACAACATTCGACTAATTTGGAGGGCAAGCAAATGTAAATTTATAATTTCAGCCAGTGGCCAATTAAATTATATTGGTACTCGAAATGTAGTAGTCATTTTTATCCTTTCCATTTCAAGCGTTGTGTAACGGTACATTGTAAAAGTACGTAAGGAGGGATGTTTGGACATTCCTCAGTAAAACCATAGTAGAAATAATATTTCTACTATGGTAAAACGCAGTGCAAAATTTGTTCAATATTGTAGAAAGATTTTAATAAAATAAATAAATGCATGAGCACCGGTATTCCCCGCACTAGGGCAAGTGTCTCCTATTCCAATTTAAGTTGATAAAAACAAACTCATTCAAACTTGCACCAAGTTCAATGACTTGTTACTGGTAACAGAAAACTTTTAAATCATACCCAGAACAGTAAATCTCATAAGGAAAATTGTGCTCTTGCTGGGAATCGAATCCAGGACCCGCAATGTAGAAAGCAGACTCATCTCTGCTACAGGGTAGGTAACTTATGGTAATTATCACTAACATGGTAATTGAAACAACATTGAATTTATCCAGGTAATTAGTTATCTATAAATGACAATAAATCCATCATCTGTTACTCTCACGAGTCTGGACCCGTGCGGTGAAATGTTTCATATTTATTTAATCAAAATCCTACATCTCTGGATCATCGGAACAGAGACAACGATGCCTATAATAAGAAGGACGAGACGTCCTTCACTTGTTTTAATAGTAAATGATTGGTTGCATTAACGTTGCGTTGCCCGCTCCAGCAAAACTAAATTGATGCAGAACGCCCAGTGGTATTATTTGGAACTAATAAGTAAAGTCCTACATAGTTGAATTCATCCATGGCAAAACGTGGAACTAACTCGCTGCCGATCTGACATAATTTTACTTTGACCATCACCGGTAATACCATAAACGAATTATTGGTATATTTTATTATTACAACTATCGTGAGTCGTATTCATATTGATTTAGTTCCGGTTGTATGTATACTCACGTTATGTTTAATTTAATCGAGAACCGGCCGGTGTTCGAGCGATATAGATGCTCATCTTCTGGAGCATGCGCTATAGCGGCAGCGAACCTGGCGCGTACTGATTCGACTGTTTTTTTGTTTCGTCGGTTATAACTTATCATTGAACTTTGAACTGCCCACTGGCGTAGTAAGGTGGCCGTTTGCCTTTTTAACAGGTGTTTTTCCCACGGGAAATTTGTTTCTGGTTTTGAGTAGGTATGTTGTGTGAATCTTGGATGTTTACCGTCCCACGATATAAGTAATTGAACTTAGTGTGGGGCTATGAATGTGGAAGTGTTTATGTGTATATTTTTTAACCGGACGAACTACGCGACGCAGTGTGGGTCAACATTGATCTAGCCGCTGGCGTAGATGGGTGCGCGATCATCTGCAAAGCAGCGGGTTCGAATCTCGGTGGGAACGATATTTACCTAAATATTAATTTATTTAGAAGACCAACAGTATTAAGGTAATTAAGATACAAAACATGAAATACATCCTACTACCTAATATAAATACGAAAAAAAATGTATGTCATGTATATTATAATACAACCAATTATAGGTGTCCCTAGATAAGTACAATTATTATTTACTCTACTATGACAATACAACATATTTTATTGAGATAGCTGTTGCGTGTGTGTGAGAGAGAGAGAGTGAGTGCGTCTGTGTATGTATGTAAGGAAATATTTAGAAAAATACAATATATACATACAATATACCTGCAATACAGTACATAGCATAGATTTATATATAGTTACCTTCAGTTAACTATTATAGTTACTTGGATTAATAATGTACCTAATATATATTATATTGTAGATATATATATCTATATTGAAGGCTTTTTTTACAGATGGTATGACTACTTGTACATAATATCAATTTAATAATCTAGTTCGCTCGAAGCGCTTCGCTTCTACGTTTATCACCCGTCGTGCGAAAGAGTGGAATTCACTGCCCTCGTCTTTGTTCCCCGAACTATACAATCTGGGAGTCTTCAAGTCAAGAGTGAATAGATACCTTCTAGGCAAGCATTCTACATTTTCATATCAGGTGAGATTGTGGTCAAATGCTTGCCTATCGGACATAAAAACAAGAATAAGGTAGGCAGAGATTTTGAAACGACGCGCGACGACGCGACTACGTAGATAAAGAATTTCTCAAGTCCATCGCATATTATTCATTATATTTATCGGACCCATGTATGTATGTTTGTTATTAGCTCTCTAGAAACCAAACGCGTGGACCGATTTTGATGATTCTTACTTTAATGGATTTGTCTTAAATCTTGTGAGTGTCACTAAGGAGATGATAATGATTAAAACTGAATTAGAAATGAAGCTAATGATATGACAACGATTTAAAGTTGGTTAGCAACCATTCTTACTTGGTCTTTCAATCCTTATAATTCTAGGATCTGCCTTTAAGTTAAACAACTTCACGGGAATACATATAGTTATCAATAACCCTGTATTAATCGGAGTTTTGTCATGAAAGTGAAAAAATGGCGTTGTTGATTTTGTATAATTTTTTTAAACCTGTGATTCTTGGAATGTTACTGTGTAATGGTGGATTATTAACCTTTAACACTTAGTAAACGTGCATAAGTGTAGGCAAATCATACTAAGTTGAAAATTGTAATTTTCGCCTTCGCTCCAAAACTACAATGAAAGTTCTGGTAAAGGTTCTACCAGTTTACTGGGGCATGACTTAACTATGACTGGACCTTGACTTTTAATTTAAAATACACATGAAATATATTGTTACTTGACACTGGATAAATGCACAAGATTGCGAAGTCAAATTAAAAAAAAAACCCTGTATTAAGCGCTAACCCAACTACTTAAAAGCATGACTTTACTGGAAATAAGAATACACCCTCTTACTGGAATTTGTTTAATTTACAAAACAAGCAACAAAAATCTATTGATAATATAATACAGTGAACAAAATGCGAACAGCCTTTCTTAAATCTCATTAACACCAGCTTGTCTTGATCACTACAGTTAGTTACTCAGACTGTCTTCCAGACTATAATGAAACTAAGTCAACATCGGTAAAGATGTCAAATAAAATCCCTTTACAACTTAAAAGGTAAAAATAACGCACATAAAACTTCACTAAACAAACAAGCTTATTTTTTAGTCGGGGCCGAGCTTTTGCTTATACTGTCCGGTGTCACTGGCTTTTCGAGTCTTTCTTTGTTCCAATTTTTAAGTCCCTCGGGTAACGCCGTATTTTCGTCCAGAGACCCAGTGCCTTCGACAAATTCTTCGTAAGTACTCTTCTCAGGGAAGGGGCGACGTCCTAGTAATTCGATCATGTCATCTCTGCTCAGTATCTCTTGTTTCAAGAGTCTTTCAGCAACTTTCGTAATGTTATCCTTATGTTTAATCAGCAGCTCGGTTGTATGCTTATGCGCTGCGCTGATCAAATCTCTGACTTCTGAATCGATCAGCTCGGCCGTCTTTTCAGAATACGGTTTGTCAATAACCATTTCTCCAGGCTGCGGCATTTCAAAAGATACGTTCCCGACTTTAGCGTTCATACCGTAGTGCACGATTTGCGCGTAAGCACTTTGGGTAATCTTTTTTAAGTCGTCCTGAGCGCCCGTCGTGATTTTGCCAAAGAAGATTTCTTCGCTCACCCTTCCTCCGAGCGTCATGCACATTCTGTCGAATAGTTGTTCTTTGCTGTAGAGATATTGTTCTTTGGGAAGGTATTGTGCGTAGCCGAGGCCTTTGCCTCTTGGGATAATAGATACTTTAAGAAGAGGATCAGCGTGTTGGAGGAACCAGCCTGCCACAGCATGACCGGCTTCGTGATACGCGACTATCTTTCTCTCTTCTGGTTGGAGAACATTGGATTTCTTTTCCATACCCGCAACCACTCTTTCAATGGCCTGTTCGAAGTTTTTCATGTTGATGTCGTTGGCTAGTTCTCTGGCTGCTATAAGGGCGGCTTCATTGCACACGTTTGCGATGTCGGCGCCTGTGAAGCCTGGAAGCAGAGAAATATAAGTTAAGCACCGATCTTGAATCGTGAATGAAGGTTTTGAAAATTCGAGCGGACAAAGACACTGACGCTCTAGTTAAGTGAAGCGCAAAGCGACCATCAGAGTGATCGGAAATGGTTGTAGATCAGGCTCATTGGCATCAATTGAGAGAGGGCTATGCCTCTCTATAATAGTAGTATATATATATACGTCTGCAAAGACCGCAACGCTAATGGAGTAGTTTCTACTTTCGGCCGTGATCGTAACGGTCGTCTCTCTCAATTCTTAAACCCCTATCAAGTCAAGATGACGTCACTAATGACGCTCACGACTCAATCGTTTTGAACGCGGGTGCGATGTGGGGGTGCGGCTGTCAACATTTAAAAATCGGATGGTTCTTTACAAGCTTTCACTTGGTATCACCTGTCCCTTTATCTGTCGGTCTATAGTCAAATCTTGCAAGCTAGACCCACTTCCCGAAGTCCTATTGGACTCAAATTTGGTGCACATATGTATCTTCGGTGACAATACAATGATATGGTACCATGGAGCTGGTCTCATGATTGAGACGGAAAATGACTTTAGGAACTTCAGAACCAAACAAGATAAATCCATCGAGTTTGGGCTCATTTGATTCGTCTTGACAAGTTCTCTGGTTAAATAGTTTTTAAGTCCTTTTTTTATTTACATCTGGTAAAAGCTTGATTTAAATATTTTTTGTAGTATTTCTTGTTTTATAGAAAAGCCTACGACGACCGCGTTATCGTTTCGTTTAGATCAAACTCAATCAGCTTTTTGAAACGGCAAAACTGGCGTTGTGAGCGGGAATGCCACGATTGCTCACGAACTAGTTTTGGAACGTGGGGCTGGTAGATTGACAAAGGTTGATGTTAATCAAGTTTTAAAGCACATAGCTCAATTACCATAAGTTAATCACAAATGTTTATCAATATTTTGAGGTAATGAGGTACGCGCTTTGCTCCAACTATACACAATTCGGTGAGGGAGACGGGAACTGCGGCACGTCTATCGCCCCTCATCGATCCAGTAGATAAGAATCCCCCTTGCATAATTGGGCATCAATAAGGACTTCTTATTTGATTCAATACAGAAATTATATGTAGCATACTTTTTGTTGACTCAAAGTGCAGTACCTATAACTAAGGGATTATATAATGGACAAATATAAAGGTTGTTTGGAAGAGATTGCTCTTAGCGATTAGACTATTACACCATTTTTTATAAGTTAATCTGTTTGCTGTATTTATTTGTTGGTTAATAAAGAGTTATTGATTTGTTTCCAAGCTTACATGTTTCCTCTCACTAATGAGAACTCCTCTTTTCTGTCCTGGTCTACTGAGGGAAGAATAAGGCGGCTGATGACACACATCTTCGAATTTGACAGTTTCCTCAGATGTTTCCTTTCACGATTTTTACATACCTCCAGTTTACTCAAAGCATTTTTGCTTCTACATTTATCATTCATACCGCAAAGGAGTGGAATTCATTACCTTAACCTTTGTTTCCCAGATGGTACAACTGGGTTTCTATAGTGAATAGGTATTTTGTAGGCAAGTATTTTGTATGTTACATTTTTGGCCTCATCTCCTCTCTCCTCATCCTCATCACTTTCCATCATCAGGTGAGATAGTCAAATGCTTATATAGTTAACAAATTCTTGGTTAAATACCTAATTTATGACTGCAAACAGGACTGCTTCTAATTTAAAAGGCCAAGTTGCTAGCCACTAATAAAGCCAAAAAAGTTTCACAAATATGTAACATTTTACCAAACTGTAATGTCTATAATGTTTTCAAAAAGCTTATGTAAAGATGTAGGTAATGTTTGTTCTAGTTTTCTTCATTTTTAATGTGTTGTATGTTTTATTTTACTTATCCTTTATTTAGTTAGGTAACAGTAAGTGAAAAAGCAATAAAATAAAGGTATTTATTCTTTTTTGTCAAAATACTTTTTTTTTTCAAATCATGATTACGGTAAAATAGCACATCTGTTTCTCTATGTTCGAGCACTTTTTTATAATCTACATGATATGTCCTGTCAAGTTCACGTCAAATAAATGAAAATTGAATGGACTAACAGACTGCATATGGTCTGTGGACTGTACTGCTTTCCGTCTACAGACCATATATAATCAGTGGACTGTGAACCTGTTAAAGTTATATCTGGGAGATAGACAGTAGAATTATTCCAATGCATCATCAAGCTGGAACTCATATTTTTTTTTATGTTTGACATAATTGTATTAGGCCACTGTCTCAACTGTAAATGATGTGGTCAAAGGTGGTAAGCACACAGGCCTATGTGACTTGCTCTCAAGGATAGCAGCCAAAACACCAATTTAAAGCTCGCTAATTTAAACATTTCTACTTGACAAATAAGGGCATACTTACCTTCAGACAACTTGTTTGTTTTAACAAACAAATGCATCACTATCACAGCCCCACATTAAGTTCAGAGACTTGTATTGTGGGTGCTGGAAACATTTACATCACACACCCAGAACCAGAAGCACTTATATACCTTGGGTAGGATAGGTGCTCCTGAATCGAACCCTGGACCCACCGCACATAGGGCAGAAGCTGGTCCACTGCGCCAACTAGATTGTTTTATCTCTTAACAGTAAAATGAAGGAAAAGATACCTAGGATTTTCAAAAATTCTTACCTGGAGTCAATGCAGCCATCTTTCTAGCCAAGTTCAATTTATCTAATGTGGTCTTCAATGGCTGAAGATGAACTTTGAAGATGGAAGCTCTGCCTTTGATGTCAGGTGCTGGGACGAAAATCTGCCTGTCAAACCTGCCCGGTCTTAACAGAGCTTTGTCTAAGATATCTACTCTATTCGTAGCTGCAAGGACAACTACATTAGTCGTTGTGTTAAACCCGTCCATCTCGACAAGAAGCTGGTTCAAAGTGTTTTCCTGCTCCGAATGTCCACCGAAGCTACGGCCACCTCGCTTTCTCCCAACTGCATCTATTTCGTCAATGAACAGAATACAAGGGGCATGTTTACGGGCCATTGAAAACATGTCTCGCACTCTCGAAGGACCCACACCTACAAACATTTCAAGGAACTCTGAACCAGATACTGTGAGGAAGGGTACATTGGCTTCACCTGCTGTAGCTTTTGCGAGCAATGTTTTACCAGTACCAGGTGGCCCAGTTAGTAAGGCACCTTTGGGGATTTTAGCTCCCAAGTCGATATACTGCTGTGGATTTTTCAGGAAGTTGACAAATTCCATGATTTCAATCTTAGCTTCTTCACAACCTGCTACATCTTGGAATTTGACACCTATATCTGTAGGGTTGATGAGTTTAGCTGTAGATTCCATAACACCGCCAAATAATCCACCGCCTTTACGACCTCCTCGACCCATCATATCTGCCGATCGTCTCATCATGTAGATTAAGAACCCGATTATTAACAGTGTGGGCAACATGCCAGTTAAACTCGACGCTTCAACTTCTGTCTTATAAATAACTGGCACAAAATTTGGAGGTTCAATACTCATCTCAACTTGGGAGTTCTCTAGGTTCCTCTCGAAAGAATCAACACTGCCAATAGCAAACCAGATAATTTTGCCCTCAAGAGCTGACCCTTGTAGTCTGACTCGGACCCATTTTTTGTTGATCACTTCTAGTTTTTCTACGAGACCTTTGTTGAGGTAGAGGTTGACGAAGTCTCTCCAACTTATTTCTCTATATCTGAGTTCAAAGTAGGCTATGGAAGCTAGAAGGGTAACGACGCCCATAGCACCGAACATCATCCATTTTTCCTTGTCCTGTCCTTCGTAACCCCCGCGGCCACCACCGCCGCCACCGCCAGTGTTAGAAAACATGTTCATACTCCACTTATCTTGAGAACTCGATTTGGATGGCGGCGGTGATTTTGAAGGCGTAGGTTGGTTGGGTGACCCATCTTTTTCTGGAGTTTTTGCCTTTTTCGCGCCACCTGGCTGGAAGTACTTTTCGAAACCTTTCGGCGGCTTACTACAGAACTCATACCACTGGTTCAATACAGAGTCTAAAGCAGCGACTCCGATAGGCTGTATTCTAGAACTGCTAAAATGTAGTTTCGCTAGTTGCGATTGCGTCAACCTCAACCCCTTCCACATGTTTTAGTTTATCGTGTTTATTTACAAAATTTCTTATTTTTTATACAATTACACAATTAAATCGGGGATGTAATCACAAAAACTGAGGAGAAATTATCGTGACAAACATGGTTAGAAAAGCTGTCAGAATCAAATTTTTAATTTTTGACAAATTTGACATTCGTTTTTTTTTATTAATTTCAGGCAATGCCTAATTGCAACAATCTGTAAACAGATGACTTTAGGATAAGTCTAAATGATCATCACGCAGAATTTCCACTTATATAATGGTTCTTTCGCAGTCAAGCTTCAACATGACAGAAGTTAAAACCATAGTAGCGTTTTTGTTATTTAGCGTGCCGAGGCACGTGCGTACGGCGTCGTGCACACATACAAGCCGCGTTTGGTACCACTCTATGAAGACAACTTACTTATATATTTCTACTACCATCGAGATAAGAAACATAAACCATAATAATATACTCGTATTATATAATGGGCAAAAGCCATAATTTATACATAAGCAAAGCCCAAAAAACTGACTTCAGAGCTTTGCTTTTGGCTTGATCGATTTGGACAAAATTTATATGGTACCGCCTCCGAAGTATAATCTACCAAACAAAAACCACAAATGGGGAGAAATCTATGAACATACATTAAAAAAACATACAGTCGAACATAGAACCTCTTACTTTTTAGAAGTCGGTTAAAAATCGACAGTTTTTGGAAAATAACACTAAATCGAAAATACCATTTTTTAATTTAACGGCAAATTCACGGCAAAATCTGTCAAAACCTATAAAAAAACTGCAGCCTGAGGAACCACTGAGGATTTTGCAGTTAACGTAAGAAAGTTTAAAACCATATCTTTTGCTTCGCCGTAGTTGGGTAAAAAAATCGAGAAGCATCGAGATTCGAGAACAAAACCTTTGCACAGACTGGCCGACTCTTGCCATGAATCGATCGAAAAGAAATCGATCGATTATGATGAGTAAAATAGAGATCGAAATAGAATAGGAAGCGATTGTTCGTTTTAAAACTTATTGATTAAATTTACTTCTATATATTAATTTTATTGATAAATTATGTTTTACTGTAATTGTACCTTTTCAATGTTGCTTATTACAATACTTACAACAAATTGATTAATGCTTGCATAAATAAATAAAATAAAATTATGTATAGTCTAATTTATTGATCTTTTTTGGTTTCTGAACGAAAATCAGACATTTTAGTTTTGCAAGTAAATAAATCAAAATCTTTTATTTTATCCCATATTCGACCTCTTGCACCGTTACAGTACAAAATTATAACAACCCAAAGGGTATGAGCGTTTGTTTCACTGATAATTAAATAGACTAGTTTGTGATAACGCGACTCGTGTGCAGCAATGGACCAAGACCGAGCTGAGAGTTCTACGAATCACGGAAAGAGGACACGACCTTTGCTTCTTCAGCCGAGTCCTAAACTCGCGAGGCTCTCCGGGTACCCCAACTCACCTTCCAGTGGTGGTTTGAAGGGGTCCAAGAAGTTTCACTCGCCGAAAAAGAGTAAACTAACGTATAACAAAAGTGATGTACCAGCTGGGGGAACACCTGTTCCAGATAAGCACGTGCATAAAGCTGGGCCTTACTTACTAGGCCCTAAGCTTGGCCCTAGTCCAGTTAAAAGTATTGTGCAGTGCCTGGCTCGAAAAGAAAAGACGGACGACTTTTATCAGGTGAGAAAATGGACCTCAAAGTTAGTTCTTTTTTACTGAGCTGTATGTTTTCATACTAATGCCGTTACTATGTACAATTATATTAAAATATCAGATATATGCAACCTTTTAACTGGTTACAAGTTTTACGCGGGGTTTTTGTTTCCTTCATATATTGTTGAAAGTAAATATATGAAACATTACAAGTCAAACATAATTTTTTGTTAAACTGTATCCACGGTAATTTTTTGAGAGAGCACACACATGATAATTATATTCAAGTTTAATGAACTGCCTGCTGGCATGGTTGTTTGTGTGTTCTCATTTTATGCAGCAGATATTTGGGTTCAATTCACGGTGAGAATATATGTTTTCTTCCTAAAGGGAACTTGTGTTTCTGGTTCTGGGTGTGATTGTGTGTGTGAATGTTAGCTGCACCCATGATACAAGTAATAAAACATACTGTGAGTGTGAAAGTGTTATGTTTATGTTAATAATATTGATTTGTAAGCAATTTATCTTTGACCCAAAGAAAACACTCAACTTTTTTTATGTAATTGTGATACTGTAGCAAGTCAGTTGCTTGATGGTAAGCATTACGCTTGTCTATTACAGTTCAGTACCATCCAAAGTTTAAAAACATATGTTAAATTTTCACACCAATTGTTACCCCCAATCTTGAAGCCCTTTGTAATTATACTGGAAATATTGGAGCAGTTTTTATGTCGGCGAACCAAAGTTATATTAACCAAGAGTTTGAGGTATATTCTATCGCTTACATTTTGGAGAGTTGTTATTATTATTGTTGATACACTGAGCAGCTTATTAAGCTGATATGTGTATATCACTTATGCACTTTTTTTTTAAATCCAATATTTTTTAAAGAGTTTACTGAGGGATCACTTATCACTGCCTCTGGTAGCATATTCCACACTCTAGCTATGCGGTTCAGCAGGAAGTGTTTTCAGGGATTGCTCACACTTGCATGTTTGATCAGTTTCCTGGAATGCCCTCTCAGTACCTTTGTGTCCAACTGAAAGAGTTTACTGGAGAGTTCTATGTTGTAATGCTTTGTCTGCGTTGTTCCAAGGTTGTTAAACCAAGTTGCTGGAGAGTGTGATGAATTACACTAATTAATTTCTCTATGTATATCTATTTTCATACATTTTTTTCCATTTATGGTTGATATGCCTCCAGTTCGCATAAAATGTTTCGATTTTACGTTCATCATCTGTATTGAGAAAGGAATCTTACGAAAGGAACTTACTTTTAAATAATTATGTTGAGTCGTCACATAGAAGTTTGCCTAGTGCCTAGTAGCCTAGTATATATCCATGAAAAATTTAAGTATCATCAGCAATTAGCACAATTTGTTAATAATTGTATGTAAAATTACTGAAACAAATTGCTTGTTAAAATTAATCACTAATCGTTGTAAAATAAACTTATTTCATTTTCATCTATTTCAGGTCAAAATTCTAACTCTAAGAAATGAAGGACAACCGGAAACACAAGATGATAGACAGGGGAAGATGCTGCTACACACAGAGTATTCACTTTTGTCGTTGTTAAAAGACCAGGATGGAGTTATACACCATCATGGATTTTTTAAGGTGATTATTTTTAATATTAAGGGAGCCTAGGGTTTCAAATTGAAACCTCAAATTAAACATTATTATAATAAATCTTTTTTAATAAACTAGCCACTTCCCATGTCTTCAACCTTTACCCATGTTTATCAAAAAGTAGCTTGTGTGTTATTCCCAGGTATATGTACATTCAAAATTTCATCCGAATCTGTTCAGCAGTCACAGAGTAAAGAGGAAACAAACTTAATAACGTAGAACCTTTCGGATTTTTTATCCGAAAGGTTCTACGTTATTAGTGTCATAATGATTATTAGAAGCTTTTTTGACTGGCACATGACAGTGCAGTGCAAGAAGCAATAAATGACACCACATTTATAGTTCCACTTTGGGGTTAACGAGCCATAGTAGTAGTAGACGCTATTACTAAGACTATGCCGTCTACTGTCGGTCCTAAAATACTATTTAAAACGTTAACTTATCCATATAAGTTAACGTTTAATGATAGCGTCATTACACAGAATTGCTCATGAGATACAAAGGCAACATCTTAATACAGTGGAAAGAGTATTGATATCGTCTTTTATATGTACCATGCTTTGGCCATGTGAAGATTAGCAGAAACTTAATAGTAATAGCTCATAGATTAAGCTCGGGACGTATGCCTCTTAATAGGTTTAAATTTATGATGCGTAAAGTGAACAGCCCAAACTGTGAGCTGTCTGGGGTTGTGGATGATGTTTATGATTTTTTGTTTGACTGCATATGCTGCAATTCAATGAGAGAGCTCTTACACAATAGGTTTAATTTTAATAATTTTGATGTGGGTTTGTACCAGAGCATCCTGGCATCGCAAACATCTGACACTGACTGATAGAGAAACCTGGTGAGGTTTCTCTATCAGTCTGCTTATATGCATTACCTACTTGTTAACATCCTAAAACTAATTTAATAAAGTTTTACCTATAATTAATTATAATTCTTTATGTCTTTATAATTATAATGATACTAAATCGTATTATTACGTTATTGATTGTAATAGAGTACTTATGTTGGTTTTCATAAATAAAATTCATATAACATTTGTTTTTTTTATGCTAGATAGGCAATCATTTGACCACTATCTCTCTCTATGATAAACGTAGAAGCTAAACACAAACTGGAGGTATATCAACCATAAATGGATGATGTTTGACAGTTTGTCTTGTTGTTAGATGGTAAAAAGGGCATGGAGGAATTATAAATGTAATTCCTGAGCACTGACTCCGAAATGTAGGCGATAGAATACCTAGGTTTGCTACCTTACATAGGTGGCCAAGACTTTGCAGTTTTGACTCAACTAGCTTACCAATGAATATAACATACCTTTACATCCACAGGACCATGCCTTAGAAGAGGTGCCAAACCCCTGTGGCCCAGGAAATATTTACACAGGTCGTGTTCGCCAAAGACTATTCCTAGTTCTCGACTGTGTAACCTCACACCAATTTAGTGAAAAAGGTTCTGAACTTATAAATCTACAGCAATATGTGACTAAAGTGAAGAAGGTTCCAGAAAAAGAGGCTGTATTGATTTTTTATGATATAGTGAGAGTTGTAGCTAATTTACATAAGGTTAGTAGTTTTGGTAATTCATAAATCATCATTTCATGCCCTTATAACTGGTACGTAAATTAAACATAATAAACATAAACGCTTTCACACTCACAGCCCCACAGTAAGATGTGTCGTGGGTGCCGGAAATATAAACATCACATACATAATCACAGCACTTTACTTTTACGTTCATTATTCGTACAGGGCATGAGTGGAACCCATTGCCT
This sequence comes from Lomographa bimaculata, assembly GCA_948107665.1. Lineage (NCBI taxonomy): Eukaryota > Metazoa > Arthropoda > Insecta > Lepidoptera > Geometridae > Lomographa > Lomographa bimaculata. Next base: position 3,825,881 of record OX403604.1, on the reverse strand, counting down.
TCTTTGTTCCCCGAACAGTATAATCTGTTACATAATGTCACATCTTCGGCCGCATCATCACTTTCCATCAGGTGAGATAGTGGTCAAATGCTAGCCTTTTCGCATAAAAAAGAACCTCCCATACCAGAAACATAAATTTCCCTTGGGGAGAAAACTTGTATTTCACTAGGAAACAAACCTACCTGCTGCTGAAAAGGTGCATGTGCAATTATGCACCCAACTTAGCTCCAAATTTATTTCTAAAGAATATGTTTGCATGTATAATTCTATATTTTTCTTTTTTCAGAGAAACATAGTCCACCGTGATATAAAGCTAGGCAATATAGTACTAAACCAAAGGACGGGAAGGGTGATCCTAACGAATTTCTGTCTCGGGACTCATCTAGGTAGTGACAGAGACTTATTGAAAGATCAGAGAGGTATAATAACATGACATATAAATAAAACATACTAACAGAACAACATAAAACATAGTAACATAACATAAAACATACTAACATTACATAAAACATACTAAGATAACATAAAACATACTAACATTACATAAAACATACTAACATTACATGAAACATACTAACATAACATAAAACATACTAACATTACATAAAACATACTAACATAACATAAAACATACTAACATAACATAAAACTCCGCTAAACGCTAAAATTCCGTTTAGCGGAGTCAGAAAACATACAAATGAGAATTCAGTGATACTATGCAAACCTACTGCCGCGGAAGTCAGGTACAGACTTTGTCTTCAAAAAGAAAAAGATCAACAAATTATCTGGGACAAGGAAAATATTACAATACTTTCCTAAATAACAAGTAGACAAATAACCTATTAAAATTATCAAGATTTTTTAATTTCAACACCACCATCATATAAAAAAACCTACTTTGGAACAGCTTAGTCGGCGACCTAGAGCCATCCTATGCTACATAAAAGAGCTGGGGTGGCCTGGGTAGTTGCCATCAGGGGCATGCACAATACACCCCAAGCGGGATGTCAGTGCAGGCCTTCACCCCTACCACAAATAAGAATTGGAATATAAAACGTACTAACATAACATAAAACATACTAACATAACATAAAACATACTAACATTACATAAAAAAAAAACTTGAGAGGTGTCAAGGGACACCCGGATGGAACGAAGTTCAATTTCATCTAGCCCCCTTTCGCAACGCGCGATAAGAAACTTTCGTTCCGAAATTAAAAGAAACATGCAAAAACCAACATCACGCGGTGTTCCCAGGCGGTCACCCATCCAAGTACTGACCGCGCCCGACGTTGCTTAACTTCGGTGATCGGACGAGAATGTGGTATGGCTTACAACTATAGTAAAAAGTGTCGTTACAACTTTTGGTATTAATTTTTTCCATCTAGCCCCCTTTCGCAACGCGCGATAAGGAACTTTTGTTCCAACATACTAACATAACATAATTCGTTGTACAGCGAGACTTAATTGCTGAGCATAACACAATCCAACATTTTGTTGTCGATTCATTCGGTCTCCCAGCCAAATCTTTACAAACTTCTTGTGTACCTGGTGTTTCTACTCCAAACGGTACAAATATGTAACCTCTATCTTAAGCGTTTATCTTTTATATTACAGGGTCGCCCGCCTACATTTCTCCCGACGTTCTAATGTGCAAACCATACCTGGGTAAGCCGTCTGACATGTGGGCATTAGGTGTGGTCCTCTACACGATGCTATACGGACAGTTCCCCTTCTGTGACACAAGTCTGGCCCAGCTATTTAGTAGGATACAGGCAGCCAATTATAATATACCTCCGTGAGTATATAATTGATTGTTTTTGTCATTGACGTTTCTAATTGTAGACCCAGTGCGCTTGCTACCATCGACTGCATAATCGATTGCCACAATTCGATGATTTTTTTTCAATCACCTATGACGCCTAGATCGTCATCCGTACAGCGAAGGAGTGGAACTCATTGCCTGCGTCTTTTTCCCTGAACGGTACAATCTGGGTGTCTTCAAGTCTAGCATGAATAGGTAACTTCTAGGCAAGCATGTTCCATCTTCGGCCGCATCGTCACTTTCCATCAGGTGAGATAGCGGTCAAATGCTTGCCTATCTAGCTAAAAAAAAGATAAAATTGAAACATTTATAAACATATTTTCATATGTAAGTAAATTTTATTGTACTTGAGAAATATAAATATCCAAATCTAGAATTCGCGGTTTTAGATTTTTTTTTTATTTAATTTTTTTTATTTGTGACAGGCTAGTGTTTGACCACTATCTCACCTGATGGTAAGTGACGATGTTATCGAAGCTGGTAAACACACTAGACCTGGAATACGCAGGCTCTCAAGTATAACTGCCAGAACACCGTATTTGGCTTGGCGGCAGACTTTCAACTTGATGGTGGTAAGCTACTTTGGTAGCAAGCCAGGCGAGCAACTCACAAAATTCTCTACCACCTCTCAAAAAAAGATTAGATTTAAAGACATTTTCTCAAATAGGATATAACATCACTTTTGTAGTGGTATATCTCTAGGTATATCTCTCTAGGTATAACTCAAGTTCTTGTCTCAAGAACTTGAGTCACCTATAAGATCGATGTTTTGTAGGTAACTTAGGTCTTTGCTGTATATAGTTTTAGTTTAGTTTTAGGAAATATAGGCAATTGCCGTGTTGCCGCGGGGCACGGCAAGTACTTATATAAACATCGTGATCATATTTCTAAATTTTGAAATCGGCGGTAGTTAGTCGATCATAAAAAATAATAATATGTGGGCAGTCTTTGGGGACTGCCGATAGAAGTGAAAACTATATATAATGGCCTCGATTCTGATGTACACTCACTAAATTAAATTTAAACTATCCCTGTCTCTTACAAAATAAAACACTAGACAGAGATAGCATGCATTTTAGAGCTGTCACGCTAGTTTGACAATTAAAATATGAACAGCAGAAGCAGAAAGGCGCTTGTTTTTAGTTAACACCAATACAACACATACTCGACTAAGCTTGCATAGACATCTAACTTCTGACTAACTTGACGGCACAGCAGTATGCTATCTCTGTCTTGTGTTCCTATTTTGTAAAAGACAGGAATAGTTTAAATTTAATTTAGTGTGTGACATCAGAATCGAGGCCATTATATATACACAGTATACATATAGCTCATGGTAAGCGTTCGGTGATGATGACGCGAGTTCCATGATTTTTGTTAACCCAAAAAGTGCTCAACGCGCCTAAAGAAGTTTTCACTTCAAAAATCTCGAAACCTACTACTACCAAGCTGTTACTGCTAGTAAATTCATACATTTTTATATATTTAAGTGTGAATTGATTTGTTGTTTTCAGAGACGGAAACTCAGTACAAGCGTCTGACAATACAGTATTTCTCATACAAAGATTGCTAGTTAAGGATCCAAAGCATAGGTTGCTAGCTCATGAGGTATGTATCTTTAATTTAATAACAAATGGCATACATATAGTAGCATACATATGTAGTATTCTTCGCGATCTCGCGGCGCGTAAACTCACCCTGAGGAAGAGCATCGTACATGCTCGAAACCTAGGTCGACAATATCGTTAAAATGACGTGAGTGATGTCCGTCCGTCCGTCTGTCCGTCCGTCCGTCTGTCTGTGAGAGGCATCTAGCGTCTAAACCATACTAGCGAATGCCTTCAAATTCTCATAGAATATGTAAAACAACGACCCAAAGCCACAAATGACATATAAAATTATATAAATGAAAATATTAAGGGGGCTCCCATACATGTAAGTGGAGAGCAAAATATTTTTTATTTTTTTATCTACCCTTGTGAGGTATCGTTGAAAAGGGCTTGACAAGTAGAGTACGAAACGGGTTTTAAAAAAAAAGCTATGTTGGAAAATAACGATTTGGTAGGCCACCAAAGTCACTGCTTTTAGACCTATTTTGTCCCGGGGTCTATCTCAAAAACGGCATCATACTGAACACTGAAAGTACGTAGGTATAATATCCGTTATATCCTGTACTTAAACAACAAATACAGAAATCAAACATTTTTTGTATAGAAAAAAAGTTATAAGCATTTAACCTCAAAAGATTTTCTCTAAGAGGCAAAATGTAAAACCGAGATCTCAAATACTATCAAAATAATTATGTAATCACAAAACAAAAACTAAAAACTCGGCACTTACAGTTCCACACTTGATCGGTGTGTGAAACAAAGTATGGTCGAACCCTTATAATTAGTAAACACTTTTTTTAACCTAGGGCAGGTTTCATCAAAATCGCTTTATTTAAAGCGATTTTGATGAAATTTTAAATACAGATAGTTTAGGTGCCGGAATAACACATCTAAATAGATAGCACTTATACTGTAAGAGCACTTAATTTCCTTGCAGAAGTTTCTTCATACGTTTTTAAAAATAAACATAAAACATAAACGCTTTCACACTCAGATCCCATCTAAGATTTCTTGTGTCGTGGGTGCCGGAAACAGTCACATCACACACACACAAACACACCCAGAACCAGAAACACACATTTTAATTGGAGAGAAAACTTGTGTTCCCGCCGGGAATCGAACCCGATATGCTTAGAAGGCGAACGCTCAACCAACTAAGCCAACGAGCAGTTCAAGCAAAGTAAGCAGAAGATGATTATCTTTATTTACCTTCCCAGGTCTTGGATCAACTTTCCACCATAATAGCGAGCTACGTGACCATCCCGAACCCACCAGAAGACTTGCAGGTGGTTCCAGATGTTCCTCTAGAAGAAAACAAGGAGAAGACCGCCAATCCTTCGTCTTTGGAGCTGGACCGGAAACCGTTCTTGAGTTTACCCGATACAAGTGGGGAGAGGACGCCCAACTCTAATGTAATTACAATCTTAGATATATACATATTTATATATATATATTTATTATATATGTCTAATATATAAAATTCTCGTGTCGCGGTGTTTATTACCAAACTTCTCCGTAACGGCTCAACCGATTTTTAACAAATTTTTCGTGCTTATCGGGTAGGTCTGGTAAGTCTTCGAACTGTGGGGCTGCGAGTGTTAAAAGCTTGTATTTATTTGTTATATATCGCGTTATACTAAGTATAATAAAGTAACATTTGTTTTCCCACTTTCTAACTACAAATGCAGTTGGCGCAGTGGGTAAGTCGCTATCCTCTGCGCCGTGGGTCCTGGGTTCGATTCCCGGCAGAAGCACAATTTTCCTTCCCAAATGGCATTTATGCTTCCTGTTCTGGGTGTGATTCACCGACAATGGTTGAGCTCTCTGCTTTCAAAAAATATATACAGAGTTCTTCCAGCAGTGATATAAATATAGGACTAAAAAATAATACAATGTGTACTACCGCTGCAATACCAATGAATAAGACTTGTAAAATTAAAAGTAATGAATTATGTATATATCATCAAAATATTAATCGCTTCTCTGGCAAAATTTTAGATGTAGAGTTGCTTACAGATAAGTATCACCTAGATGTTTTATGTTTTTCTAAACGTGGCTAAAGCCTCATAAAATGTCATTTAATGTTAACAATTATGTGGTCGCTAGTACGTTCAACAGAGTGTCTGCTGAAGGCGGTGGTACAATGATACTTGTTAAAAACAACAGTAAGTTTAAAGAACGAAATGACGTGGCAACTTACTCTGTGGAGCGGGTCTGTGAAGTAGCTTGTGCAGAAATCGCTGGTTATATAATTTTGTGTATTTATAGGCCACCTGCTTCCAATTTATCCCAATTTCTTGTAGTCATGAAAGAAATTTTAAGAAAACTATTTAAATGTAATAAACGCATAGTAGTGTGTGCTGACCTTAATGTAAATATTCTAGAGGACTCGGCAGATCAGCAAAAACTTGTGTCGCTATTTGAATCTTTTAATTTAAATTTATTATTTAAGGAACCGACTAGAATAACCAACTCTTCAGCAACCTGCATTTATAAATTTTTTGTAAATTTTGAAATTAAAAATAAATGTCAAATCAGTGGTATACGATCAGACCACATGGGACAAAAGGTAACAATATCAAGAAAAAAACAATCTTTTGACTCTAATATAGAAATACGACCACTTACTGAGAACAAGTTGAGTAAACTTAACGAAAATGTCGATTTAAACTATCCCTTACCAGTTTTCCACTTGATGACCGAAATAATGTCCACCAAATGCTGAACTCGATTTTTTGTAACGAATTTAATAAAATATGCCACAAAAAATTTATAAAAGCGAACACTAATTTACAATTTAATGATTGGGCCACTAATGGTATACGGAAAAGTAGAGATTACATGTACGAACTTTACTATAAAAAATCTCTCACGTCTAATGAAAATTTTCACAAGTATGTTACTAATTATTCGAAAATTTTTAAACGCGTTTGCATCCAGGCCAAATCAAAATTCATATTACTCCAATTTTCAAATCGGGTTGTAAACATACTCCCTCTAACTATAGACCAGTTTCTGTATTACCTGCCCTCAGTAAAATATTTGAAAAAAATATTCTAGAACAGCCAATAAACCCAATTTACCGAACATAAAATATTACATGATCACCAATTCGGATTTACCAAATGTCGATCAACAATAGATGGCCTCTCCAAAGCGTTCGACTGCGTGGACCATAAAACGCTTATGAGCAAATTAAACCATTTCGGTATACGTGGGATTGCTATCGATTTGTTAGATTCATATTTATCCGTTATGGGGTAGGCAACAAAAAGTAGGCGTTAATGGTATGACATCTGACGGGTCTACAGTTAAAATTGGCGAGCCTCAAGGTTCAATATTGGGACCCTTCCTATTTTTAGTGTAAATTAATGATTTACCTTATATGAAAACTTCGCTAGCTTTAGATTTTGTCTTGTTTGCTGATGACACGTCACTTATTTTTAAAACAAATAGGAAAGACGTAGAATTATATGAAGTAAATTATGAATTAGATCTAGTCTCGAAATGGTTTGCTGCTAATAACTTATCAAGTTTTCCCTTCCTAATGTTCCTTTGGTAGATGCAAATGTTACACTTGAAAACAACAAATTAGATCTTGTAAAGAAAACTGTTTTCTTAGGTCTGACTATGGACTCAAAACTGCAGTGGGGTCCTCATATTGATGTGCTTGCAGGTCGCTTGAGTTCCGCTGCTTTTGCGATCCGTAAAATTAGACAACTGACTGATGTAGCGACGGCAAGGCTGGTTTACTTTGCATATTTTCATAGTTTGATGAGTTACGGAATCTTGGTATGGGGATCTGCTGCCGATGTTGAAACTATTTTATTCTACAAAAGAGAGCGGTTCGTGCAATATATGATATGGGTCCACGCGAATCTCTCAGGGAATTCTTTAAAGAAACAGGCATACTCACCATGCCTTCGCTTTACATCTTTGAAAATATTGTGCATGTTCGCAAAAATATTGGGTAAATATAAATTAAGAAGCGATGCACACAATCTTAATACTAGATATAAGCATAAAATTACAGTGCACGCATTTCGATTAAGCAAACGAATAAATCTTTTATGGCAAATGGGGTTAGATTTTACAATAGAATTCCTAAAATCGTAACTGAATTACCACTGGGAAAGTTCAAATCTGTAATAAAACGGGCATTAATTAAGAAAGCTTACTATAAAACGATCGACTATATTAATGACAAGGATGCATGGAGGCAAACTGCACAGGCTCTTTCTAGCGACTACCATAATAACACCTAGGTTAATAAAATTACGTACAAGAGATTAAGAATGTTTAAAAACAAATGAATGAAAAAAAACGCGCCGCCGAGTTTCTTGCCAGGTTCTTCTCGAGATGGCTATAGTTTTGCGAATCTGGCAATAGAATCATTAACTTTCATGAGTGCCTCTTTGGGGCCCATGTGAATAAACGATTTTGATTTTGATTGTGTGTGATGTAAATGTTTCCGTCACCCACGATAAAAGTCATTGAACTTAGTGTGGGACTGAGTGTGAATGCGTTTGTTTAGTTTCGATAACCAATTTTCGGATTTTTTTGTTACTTGTGTGCTGTGCCATCTGGCTCCTTGCGATGTTTCGTATTCTGATTCACCGGTTTTGTTTTTATGTAATTAAGAAATGAGACGAGCAACATGCTCGCCTGATGGTAAGCGTCACGCTTGCCTTTTACAGTTCAGTGCTACCCAGGGTTTTGAACTTAAAAGGCCGGGGAGGCTTTGAACGAGTCTATAGGCTGTCTCTGTTTAACTGGCTAACTGTGCCCATGCTTGATGCGATAGCACTACCGACCGAACAAATTATGATAGGTGCCGTAATACCAAAAATATGAATGAAAATGTAATGTTTAGCCATTGTTTTTTGCATTAATAGTACCTTGAAATGATAATCTATGTTCCTGTTGTAATGACAAAAGAAATGTGTTAGTTTTTAATACAAAACGAATAAGTTAAAGATGTGACATTTATGTCGTAATAATGTGTAGAAATCAATTGGTTTATATTTCGTTTTAGGTAATTATTTTGGAATAAAAACTATCCAGGAACCTAGAATAATATGTTTTTAATCTGAATAACAGCACAGTATGGTGTTAATATGCTTGAATTATAAATAATTCCGGTATTACGATTGTATGGGCAAATCAATCGCCGCAGGCCTCTTAACGCAAAGCACTGCGCTCTTCACCCTGAGATATTAGATGTTAAGTCTCTATATACTCCCTGTAATTTCACTAGAAACATTGCCTTTCAATCCGAAATACACTAATGTTTTCACACTATTGGAAGCGGATGACTATTAGATGAAGATTACTAATAGCAACAAGCTATTAGAAGTCCGCCATATTGGATTTAAAGTGACATTTTATTTTTCGAGTTATGTGACATCCATAGTGTAGGAGTGCATTAAAAATTACTTGCCCGCCATTCTGGGTGTTCCGCCATGTTGGATTTAGAATGACGTCACACAGCTAACCATGCATTGTTATCCAAACTAAACGTGAATATTTCAGCTTGGGTTGAAGACATCTGCCTCAAAATTGAGTTGCAAGAATCCACCTGGACAAACATACATACATTGCAAGTAAAATGAAAGCTTATAAATTACTGGTATTACAGGAGGAGTTAGGCGTATTCTGCGTCCCGCTACCGGACTTTCTCGCATTAAACATAACAACAACTCATCGAGTACAACCAAACATCGTGTTGCAACAACCAGCCGACAACAACCAACGGCAGATAACTGTACAAAGGATCGGTAGGGATGCGAGACCACTACTACCAAATGAGATCGCTAGGTAAAAACGGAGTTTTTTTTTTAATTTTGGCTTCGCAATTAATTAAAAGAGTCAGGTCCAGTCATAGTCAAGTCATACCCTAGTAAAGTGGTAGAAACTTTACTAGAACTTCTATTGGAGTTTTGGAGCGAAGGCAAAAATCACGCTTTTCAACTTTGTATGACTTGCCTACACTTATGCACATTTACTAAGTATTAACGGTTAATTATCTACAATTATTACACATTAACATTCTAAGAATCACAGGTTTTGGAAAATTATTCAAAATCAACAAAGCCATTTATCACTTTCGCGGCACAACTCCATGCATATTTCAATGTTACAGATACCAACACATGTTCGCTTCGAACACGACGCAACAGCGCGAGTCCACGCGGAGATCCGATGCTCCCAACCACGTTCCGGACTCACGAACAGAACGCGGGGAGAACTCCCGACTCAGATCCCTCGCCCAAAGGATACCTAGACTCAACGCGGTACCTACTAACAATCTAGACGTAAGACCTAGCTCCTCAAACTCAGTATTCAGAGATCAGGGAAACTCCTCAAATAGCACAGATTTTAGAACCTTAAACTCGAACGGTCCCGACTTTAGATCCATAGCGAACTCATCGAATAGCACCGACTTTAGAACGCTAGCAAATTCATCGAGTAGCACGGAATTTAGAGTGCTGCCGACCTCGTCTAACACCACGGATTATAGAGTGCTACCGAATTCGAGTAGCACCGAATTTAGAGTTCTTCCTTCTAACGCGCCTGATCAACAAATGCCTAATTCGTCGACAAGCAATGGTTATGCTCAAAATACGGGTTTGGATTTAAGAGTTATGCCAAACTCGAGTAGCACGGAATTTAGACAGAACTCGCCTAATTTGTCAGCAAGCTCGATCGATTTTAGAGTTGCACCGTCTGGGTCTAACTCTGCCGAGTTTAGAATTATACCCAATGGAACTAATTCTTCTAATGAAAACATAAGAGTGATTCCTTGGTCAGAGAGGTCAAGAAACAATAGATGGGATAGTGATTATGTCGTAAGATTGCCTATATTAGATATATCTAGGGTTCAGAATAGGACCCAACCGACGCATAGTCTCAATGGTGATATTAATAATTCTAGATCACAGGATAGTTCAGATATGGAATATAACTAGACTATGTTGTGTTTCATGTATGTTCTTTTAACCATTGTATGGAGACTGAAGCCATACATCTTGGTTTTTACCAGCCACCTAGTCAAAAACCAAAACGCTTTGTCTCTTTTATGTAAGCGTTTCGGTGTTTTGGTTAAGGATGCAGGTCTCTTATTCGGTACGCTAGCTTCTCTAGTAAATATTTAACTGCCTTAGTTGTTGTGATGATGACGTCATTTTCAGTGTCGAAGGGTTTTATTCAAATTGGCCGAACCTGATTGCATTTTAAATATTAATTTTGACATGAATTAAAACTTTTGACGAATTATTTTATATCGGCAGTGTATTTATGTAAATAATTGACTAAAAGTATAAAAAAATATATGCATATTCGTTATTCAGTAGTGTCGTGCTAAAAAGTGTTGTTTATCCTACTAATATTATAAATCCGAAAGTTTGTGTGTAAGTATGTTTGTTGGGAACAAACATACTTACACACTTACTCTCGGAGCGAATTGTAAATCTAAACCATTCTTGAATCTACATAAACACACACAAAAAATTTCATCAAAATCGGTCCATCCATTTAGAAGGAGTTCAATCATACACACGTACAGAAGAATGATATATATAAAGACTAGCCGTGTCCCGCGGCTTCGCCCGCTATTATCAAGTTAAAAAGTAGCCTATGTGTTAATCCTAGGTATAAGCTATGTACATTCCAAATTTCATCCAAATCCGTTCAGGCTTTAAAGCGTGAAGAGGGAACAAACATACTTATACACTTACACACATACTTTCGGATTTATAATATTAGTAGGATGTATTTTTTCATGTAAAATGTTAGGTGAAAATAATAAAATTGAAATGATGATGAAGGAGCACCGACTGTTCCGAAACTAGTCTCTTAACAATGCGAGCAAACAACCGTAAGCGAAGTTGTGTAAACCCTTAATATGTACTTAGGAATTAAAAAAAAACAATAAAATGATTGTTATAAAATACCTATTACGTTAAGTCCTTCCAAGTTTTATTGTGGTATTTAATATATAAAAACAAAACAATAAAACAAACGCATTCATACTTACAGCCCCACACTAAGTTCACAGACTTGAATCATCAGTGCCGGAAACATTTACACCACACACATATTACACCAGAACCAGAAACACAAATATCCATTGGAAAGGAATTTGTGCTCCTGCCGGTAATCGAACCCAGGACCCACGGCACACAGAGCGGAGACCTGTCCACTGCGCCAACTGGGTTGTAATTTACATTGAATTTAATTTAAACTTCTAATATTACTTATATTTTGTACATTTTTGTATTATTTGTAAGTATTTTTCGAATAGTATTTGGGTAAGTATTAATTGTGTATAATAAATCACAAATCAATGCAATTATTGTGAAAGTTTTGTTGTTAATTGGAAAATATTAAGTATATTTTCGTTATTCGAATTTATTTCTTAGTTTTTGTAAATATTATTTTGTACATAATATTATTTTAGATAATAAAATGTAAAATTAATAAAATATGTTAGTTAAAATTTTTGACTGATAGTAAGAAAATAATAAACACTGTACCAAGTAATTAAATGAATTAAAAATAAACACTTAGAAACAATGTATAATTGTTATAAAATATTATTTAACTGTCAATAATGTTAAAATAAACTCAATATTCTATAAAATCTACTAACATTAATCCATATTTTATATAACTATTTCTAAGTTTACTTAATTACATAGACCACAGATTATGTTTAAGGTGTATATATTAGGATAATAACGAACCTGTACTGTAAATGTTAATAGGACTTATTTTGTTATTTGTTAGATGCATACTATGTGTGTAAGCTAATAAAGTATTATTATCTATATTTAATAGTTGTTTTAACTACACCGTCCCGCAAAGAACGGCATCATCGAGCCGCGCCTTGATAACGAGGCGCATATTGATGCACGCCAAAGCCAGTTGACACTTGACACTTTAGACTTAACAAAGATGAAGCAGAACGAGGCCACGGAGCGGGCTAGTGAGGTCAAGAGAGGTCGATCCTCTATCTGGCCCGCTCCGGCGCAGACGAACGGGAGGGAGAAGGAGGCAGTTCGCCCGCCTCCTCTCTCTGTAGTGGGGTCACTAGTGAAGAGCCAGGGGGCTCTCCACCGGCTTGCACGGTCCTACACGGTCTGGGGGTGGCCTTGGTGAGCAAGGTCACCCCTCCATGGGTGCAGTGGCCCGAATTGTATCCGGGCCTACCGCTGGGGCAAGATAGTGACTACTAGCGTGACCCTATCTTGCCCCACCTCGGCGAGGGACTGCTCAAGGGGGGGGTTTTGTTGGGTTCGAGCCCCACAGCGATTCGCCACCTCCCAGATGATGGGCATCGAACATGCCCGAAACTAGTCGGAAAATCCGACAAAACCGCCGCGAGTACCAGCCGGTTAGTAAACAATAACGTTAGTCTCAATTAAAATGCGAGTTATCTCTGCAACTGTTGGTCGGATTTCCACAACATTTTGTAGGTAGATAGATTTTATATCAAATTCTATTCCAGAATCTTATCAGAAAAACTATCTTGGATATTTGTTCTAATAGATTCTGGAATAGGATTTGATTTGATGATAATTGAAATCATTTGCAGATTGGGGTCTGGTCGAACTTTGACAAAATTTGTTAAATGCATTAATATATATATACATAGGTACATGTTTGTTTTTTGATCTTTAGATTTATGCTATTCCTGTGGTATAAGGTTAATTGTTTGAAATGTTGTCCCTGTAACTGTTTGGATTACGATGAAACTTGGTGAGTAGCTATGACCCTGGTTGCGCGCCCTGGACGCACGCCCGCCTGGACTCGCGCTCTGGACGCGCGCCCTTGTCACGCGAACTGTGGTAGGAACATGGCATCTACTTTTTTGGAAATTCCCGAAAAATATTTAAATAAGAAGTTACCAAGGTCTTGAGTAGATGGTAGCTAGAAGGTTTTAATTTTTCGATTTATTTTCCACTTTATTCACATGTTATATACAGAGTGTTTGGTAGAGGGCTAGCCAAACGTGGTGGAAGGTAGTAGGACCTATTTGGAAAATACAAGTTCGCGTAAAAGCCGCTAGGCGTTATTGACGTGATAATATCTTATAAATCGATGAACACCGGATGCACGCACGAAAAAGTGTCACATTCCGCCTGAGCCTGAGCGTGCAAGCGAGAGCGCGGAGAGTATAGAGAGGCACGATCGGCCTAAGCGTTAAGTTTCGTATATATATTAGTTTCGTCTTATGACGTTATCACGCAAAATTTTCGTAATTTGTATATCGTTGATTTTGTTATTTTTAGAATTTTAAAGTTAAAACGGTCGTGAGTATTACAAATTATGTTTCAATGTTATATTTTTCAGAATTTTCCGAAACGTTTATTCTTATGTCTTAAAATTTTATTTTCGTGCATGTTTCTGGTATTTTTTTGTTTATTGTTATGGCCTCAGATGTACTTTTGTTCTACTTAAGGCTCTTTTAAATCCCTACAATGCCTAAATTATTCGCTCTAAGCTGTTAATTATAGTAAAATGAAAAATAAAAACTATTTACTAATTTATTTTTTTAATTGAGTCTCCCACTTGGGGAGACTCAATAAAAAAAATAAAAACTACATGCCACCAAGGATTTTCTAAAAAATAACAAAATCAATGATAAAAAAATACAACAACGCGGCTTTTACGCGAACTTGTATTTTCCAAATAGGTCCAACTACATGTCCATTACGTTTGGCTAACCCTCTACCAATCACTCTGTATAATAGCTGTTTTCTTTTGTAATCTGTTAACACAACATAATAGATAATTATTTTACTTAGAACTTTGTTCTTCTTAGAATATTCATAAAGTTAATAAATATAAAGGAAAAAATATCAAATCTCATGCTAATGACATCAATTTGTATTTTTGTAACCATTTCATTCAGCCATTTTATATCAAAGCACTGTGAAAGTTATTTCTATATATGTATATTTACTAGACGAGTGATGTCTTCAGCTTATTTTTGACGTTATAACGTCTTATAAATCGATGAACACCGGCTGCACGCACGAAAAAGTGTCACGTTCCGCCTGAGCCTGAGCGTGCAAGCGAGAGCGCGGTACAAGCGATAGAGAGGCACGATCGGTCTAAGCGTTCGTCTTATGACTTTATCACGCAAAATTATCGTACGTAAACCGTCTTTACAGACAACCAATTTGTTTTTGAGGCTCGTATTCACAATGTTCAAATAAAACCCTAATAATTTAAACGTAAGCAAAGCTTAAAAAAACTGACTTCATCGCTTATATTTTGGTTTTGGCTTGATCGATTTCGATAACATTAATATGGGACCACCTTTGAAGTATCTGATCTATCAAACAAAAAAATAATTTTGAGAATCTGTCCACAAATGGCGAAGAAATCGGTGAACATAAATAAAAAAAAATATATACAGTCGAACATAGTACCTCCTCCTTTTTTGAAGTCGGTAAAAATTAAAGATTGCCACGCGTGACCTTGCGTAACTGCCACGATGTAATTCACGCAGTATACGCCTTTATGTGCAAAAGTGTAAGGGGGATAATTCGCTGTGTTTAAAAAAGGTGCTCGCATTGAAGTATAACTTAATAATCCACCATTATTACACATTAACACTCAAAGAATCATGTTTTGTAAAAAAATACAAAATCAATAACGCAATTTTTTCACTTTCCCGCCAAAACCCACTATTGTTAGGAAATATTTTTTTTTCTTTTGTAAGCTAAATCCAACCTCCTTTAAGTTTTCATAAGTCTGCGAGCATTAATATTAAAATTAGTTTTCATTTAAACCGTTTCCTTGACGCGCAGACGTTAGTTTTGACGGTGAAATATTGCAGCAGCTTAACGCGGGAATTTCAATTTGCTTTCATGTTTGTATGAATAAAAATTGGTTTGGATATTTCTTAGTCTTAACATATTAAAGTTTTAGCTCTAGGTATCATTAATTTAAGTTCTTCTAGACAGTGTCTTGCGGTTATTGCGGTCGGTAGCAAATTTAAATTCACTTACAACTTAGCGATTTTTGCAGTAGAGTCATTAACTTTCATGAGTGCCTCTTTGGGGCCCATGTGAATAAACGATTTTGATTTTGATTTTGCTTTCTAGGCCGTGGATTTTGGGTTCGATTCCCGGCAGGAGCACTATTTCCTTTCTCAAGACATGTTTGTGCTGTTTCTACGTGTTGCTTGTTTGTCTAGATTAATCAAGCCGCCTGAATGCATTGGACATGGATTAACGACTGTTGTCTTAAGACTAGCAACCGGGACTGACAGTGATTGCGTGTGAACACCTCAATGTTTTCAGCACCTGCGAAACAAGTCTATGAGCTTAGTGAGGGTTTGTGATTGTAGATATGTGTTTGGAAACATGATAAAGAGTAGAATTTGGAAAGTACTATTTAGTTGAAGCCTGAAACTTATGCCAAATAGATCCAATAACGCATTTTAATGATTTTTATGTAGAAAAATAACTATGTACTTACTAATAGGGTTTTTTTTTTTTTTATGCCTGATAGGCAAGCATTTGACCACAATCTCACCTGATGGAAAGTGATGATGTGGCCGAAGATGTAGCATGCTTGCCTAGAAGGTACCTATTCACTCTTGACTTGAAGACTCCTGACTCCTCTTGACTCCTCCTCTTGACTAGAATATGCATGTATTTTTAATGTTTTGTATTCCATTGCTTACGTTAATACATTACAGGTAAAAAAACAAACATTTCACATCATAATATACCTATATCTGAAAATATTTGGTTGAAGCTCACGTACATTTTGAACTATTAAATTTAAATTAAAACAGGAATTAGCGTGAGTTTCTTTTCAGCTTAAACAATGCGGATGAATCCCCGGGGCACGACTAGGCTACAATAAAGCAGGTAGGGTGAAACTGGCGTACATAATTTATGGTTCGATGACATCTTGGATGATATATTTGTTCTTCGCTTTGTGACTCCTGCTCTCCGTAATCTTTACTCGAGATACAGGGCGATTAGAACATAAGATTTTATAAAAAAAATGAGTTAGTTGGTATATCTATTGTTTATTGTTGCCGTACTTAGATAAAGAAATTATACTTGACTAGCTTTTGCCCGCGGCTTCGCTCGCGTTAAGAAGTATTAATTTAAAATTGACAAAGTTTCATACAAACTTTCATCCCCTATTTTATCCCCTTGGGGGTAGAATTAATCAAAATCCTTTCTTAGCGGATGCCTACGTCATAACATCTACCTGCATGCCAAATTTCAGCTTGATCCGTCCAGTGGTTTGGGCTGTGCGTTGATAGATCACTATGTCAGTCAGTCAGTCAGTCAGTCACCTTTGAGTTATATATATTTTATTATACTTGATTGGTATATACTTGTTTGATTTGGTAATATTGTTAACTATATTCATATTGATAGATATAATTATTGATGACATCCGCGGGACTGATGGATCTAGGCCGCGGGCGCGTGAACTGCACTCGCGGCAGATTGCCGTAAAGTTCAATGTTCGACTTGTTCATACACCTATAGAACTCTAGATTTTTTTTTATTTTATTTGTGACAGGCTAGTGGTTGACCACTATCTCACCTGATGGTAAGTGACGATGTGATCGAAGCTGGTATACACACTAGACCTGGAATACGCAGGCTCTCAAGGATAACTGCCGGAACACCGTATTTGGCTTGGCGGCAGACTTTCAACTTGATGGTGGTAAGCTACTTTGGTAGCAAGCCAGGCGAGCAACTCACAAAATGCTCTACCACCTCTCAAATGTCAACTGATTAGCACCACCCGGGGACCACGTGTAGGGAGTCAGACTTAAGGGGTATCCTCCTACGGACGTGGGTGACTCAGCCCCCAAAAGCCTCTAGATTTAACATCGCATCATTCAATTGTTTTTTTACTTATACGTCTGTACGTATATTTATGCCTATACATAATATATACAATAACCCATCAATGTATCAGTAGGTACATAGATTTCGGGTCCGCGCTCAAGTGTTCATAGAACATAAGTGACAAAACGAAATATATAGCAGGTGAGTAGTTACATTTATGTCCATACTAAGGTTGTCTGGAAGAAATTGCTATACGCGATAAGACCGCCGATTGTTTTACCACTAAAAAATCTATAATTTCTAAAAAATGTTTAGTTGTACACTTTGTAAACTGGTTATACAATAAAGAGTTTTGTATTGTATTGTATTGTATAAACGACAAACTCGCCTCGCTAAACTTCGTAACGTGAAAATAGTGAGACTGCCATCAGTCTTATTTTCCTTTTTTATTCTTTATTCTCGATAGGCAAGCATTTGACCACTATCTCACCTGATGGAAAGTGACGATGTGGTCGAAGATGGAGCATGCTTGCCTAGAAGATACCTGTTCACTCGAGATTTAAAGACTTCTATATTGTACTTATCGGGAAATACAGACTCGGGCAAAGAATTCCATTCCTAAGCAGTACGTATAATAAATGAGGAAGCAAAACGCTTCGTACGCACCCTTGGAATATCAACCATAAGTCGATGTCGCGTGGCTGATTGTCTGGTTGTCCGGTGGTAAAAGGGGGATGGAAAATTACATCATGCTATTCCGTGGCACACTCTTCGAAATGTACCCTATAGAAGACCGATAGACTTGCGACTCTGCGACGATGTTCTAGGCTTTGAAACTTCGCACCCGTCAGTTCTTTGCAGTTTATTAGTCTCTTAGCTTTGCGTTCAATAGTCTCAAGTGTCTCAAGCTGGTACTTCGCAGAGCCATCCCAAAGATGAGAGCAGTACTCCATACACGATCGGACCTGTGTTTGGTACAAGTTCAGCAACTATCCTGGTGTGAAATACTGTCTCATCTTGGCAAGAATTCCAAGCTTTTTTGCGGCCAATTGAGCTTTCGACTCAATATACGTGCCGAAATTGAGTGTTGACCTCAAGGTCAAGTCGATGTACAGATGTGTAGTAAGTAGTATAGATTAGACATACATTAAATCGTTTTAGTTTGTTTATAATTATCCTAATTGTATCCAAGTTTGTTAATTGGTACACTTATTTTGTGAAGTTTTTGTTAGAATCGAGGTCCATTTGTTTGTAGGTCGATTTAATGTATTATTGTGGGTGATATACCTACGGATTGCTCGAAGCATTTCGCTTTTACGTTTATCATCTGTACAACGAAGGAGTGGAGCTCATTGCCTACGTCTTTGTTTCCCGAACGGTACAATCTGGGTGTCTTCAAGTCTAGAGTGAATAGGTATCTTCTAGGCAAGCAGGTTACATCTTCGGCCGCTTCTTTGCTTTCAATAAGGAGAGATAGTGGTCAAATGTTTGCTTATCTAGTATAAAAAAACCACTAAGAAAATATCCACGATATTAAAAAACATCGTAGATGTGCTACAGCTCGTAGCGTCGTAGCAATTATGTAGGCAATTGCTACGAACTACATTGTTAAGCTCTTAACCGTGATTACTCACTAAACACAAGTTGTCTCCCATAGAGAAAGAACAATGGCGAAATTTTAGTTGGCCTATGTTTGATCGTATTTAAATGTGAAATTAACGAAATTCACTCAAATAAATTACAAAGATTTACTAAAACAACAGAAAAGGCAGACGAAGCCAGGTAAAAAAATACACATTAAAAGAAACAAAACGATTACTTTCAACCATTTTTCATTTTTCTGTTTTTGTCTATGCTGTGGTTATATAATAAGATGTTACCATGTCCATTGCCTTACCCTAGTGCATATCTATATTCCTAAGCCGTAATGGTAATGCTTATGATGTAACCATAAAACAAAAAATACTATGGTAACTTATGTATGAACCATCAGCTGTCTAGAATCCGTCTGTCATTCACAGGTTTTCTAAAAATAGCTGCGGTTGCTATTGCAGTCATCGACATTTAAGGGGAAAAAGCAAATGTCATGGCAATACCAAACTGTCGTATGAATGACGTTTTCACTTTTGACGTTTGTTTTTTTTTCTTTTTTCTTTTAATATTAGCTTCGCAATCTTGTGCATTTAGCCAGTGTCAAGTAATAATATATTTCAAGTTTAAACGTAGTGGTGGCTCTTTGGAAAAGAGATCGGCAAAGTGTGCTGAGCCATAACCTACAAATATGTTTTGTTTAATATCTTAATAACTAGGCCTTCTACAACGACAATTCTTTTAAAATTAAGCTCAGAAGGCAACCGGCCTTACGTAAGATATTTTTTTTATCTATATACGATGCTATTTTACTTCAACTAAAATGATGTATGGGAGTTCGCCATTGTTCTTTGTGTTTTTAGTTCTGGGTGTCATCGTGTGTGTGGCGCGGCTCCTTCGATACAAACTTCGAACTATATGTGAGGCTGTGCGTGTGAATGCGTTTGTGCGTTTATGTTTATTTTTAAATCAGAACGAGATATATATATCTGTTATCTTTTTACGGTTGAACTTAACTGCTGAACCGATCTTGATGTTCTACTGTTTGTAATTGGTTTATATCTAATAAGGCTCCTTTTTATCTCGATTATCGAATAAGTGATGGCCAAATTAATTCGAATAAACAATCTTTTTCTTTTTTCTTTTTTTATACTCGATAGGCAAGCATTTTACCACTATCTCACCTGATGGAAAGTAATGATGCGGCCGAAGATGTAGCATGCATCTATATACAAACTCTAAACTTTGTTCATCTTACAGACAAACAAACAAAAACAATAAACAAACAAACGCATTCACACTCACAGCCCCCCACTAAGTTCAAAGACTTGTATCGTGGGTGCCGGAAACATTCACATCACACACACATTACACCCAGAATCAGAAGAACAAATATTCCTTGAGAAGGAATTTGTGCTCCAACCAGGAATCGAACCCAGGACGCACGGCGCAGAGGGCGGACACCTGTCCACTGCGCCAACTGGGTCGTCAGACAGACTAAATAAGAAGTATATCTAGTCTATGCTCACAGAGTAGTGAACTCGGGTAGAGTACATTCTTTTCTATGGTAGTGAAGGATCCGAAAATCTATTCGATAAATATTTTATCAAAAGAACTACTACACGGTTATATCGTCAATGACAAAATAACGACCTTTATATAGCAGGTAGCGATTTCGCTGACAAAGCCGCGTATGAAGCAAATATGCCGCCCCAGGCGCCGCCTAATATGCTAATATTACTCAAATAACACGACTGTAGCACGTTATTTTGTACATTTATATAGAGTTAGGTTAGTATACTTACTTACCTAACTCTATATAATATGATGATAGCAATACTGAGGAAGTGTGTAGCAGTGTTATGTTAGACCTTTGGTATTTTTTACCGACTTCACAAAAATGAAGGAGGTACTCAAGTCGAATGTATTTTTTAATGTCATTTTCAAAATAGGTTCACGTGGAAAGAAGTTATGAGGTAACCCACATAAAAAAAATACCGTCGACTTGAGTACCTCCTCCTTTTTTGGGAAGTCGGTAAAAAATTAGGAATAAAGTAACGTTCAATTATTGACAAAAATAGCTATTGAGTACCAATATAATATAATCCCAAGTAAAAGTGCGGACTGGCAGAAAAATAACTTATTATTTCATCATAGCTACGTATCGATCAAAGAGCGCTTATCTTTTTTTTTAATGGTCACTAGATATCACATAACAACGGAACAATATTTTAAAACAAACATCAATTTGAAACGTGATATTTTACATTCTACGCTCCCCCAAGGCGAATCCGAATAACAATGCTCTCAGTTGCCAAATAAAAAAATAATCCGCCCAATATGAGTCGCCCTGCACCTCCGCCTAGGGCAGAGACTTTTACACTATCCGATTTTTGCCTGTAATGTTGCCGAATACCTTTCGTTTTTAACCGATTTAAAAAAAGGAGGATGTTTTCAATTCGACTGCTATTTTTATTTATTTATCTTATCTCATAACTTCTTTCTAGGTCAACCAATTTTGATATTTTTTTTTTGTTTGAAAGCTTGTGCGTCCCATGAGGTCCCATTTTAATTTGACCATGATGTGACCAGTACATTTTAGGTTATCCTCAATAATGCGTATTTAATACATTTGATCTGATCGAGGGTTCCAATGATAATGCGGTGAAGACGTTTTTTTTAAGCTTTGCTTGCGTTTACGTTATATGATTAAACTATTTATGTCTTACTGTAGTAATTATATTCAATATATAAACACTAGCCGTGCTTCGCAGATTCACCCGCGTTATTTATCTACACACTTACACACATTTTCGGATTTATAATATTAGTGTGATAAAAAAAAACACTTTCACACGTTACGCAGTGTTGGTTAATTTATTTGTATTTTACTGAAGTGATATACGTTTTTCAACTTTGTATGATTTGCCTACTTACGCTCATGCACGTTTACTACATTTTAATGTAGTGAACGTACATGAACGTAGACAATATTAAGATAATAAAATATATAATACATTTTTATTATTATTTATTTTTGTATTAAACATTTATGTATCATTATATGTATTATATAATTGATTAATCAATATATATTTTTTTTATATTATATTAATATTAATTATTACAAAAAAAAATCTCTTTCGCGGCAAAACTGTTTAGAATTATTGATAGAATAAATAAAAACTGTCTGTTGGTGATGCGCGTTCGTCAAGCAGTGGGTATCAAGTTCGATTGCCGGTGAAAACACAAGTTTTCTCCCCAAGGGAAATTTGTGTTTCTGATTCTGGATGTGAATGTTTCCAGTACCTACGACAAAAGTCATCGATCATAGTGTAGGGCTGTGAGTGAAAGGGCTTAAGTAAAACCATCTTTAGCTACTTGGTTCGACAATCGTATAGTGTAAGAGCAAATATTTTTATCTAGTCGCTTAGAGAAATAAATATAGTTATATTTATATTTCGAGAAATCTGATTCGGTGCCTTTATTCGGGGGTTATTAAGGTAAGAGAGGATAATAGATTTCTATTTGGCTTTTATTTACGAGAGTATTAAATGAACTGTCAAGTTAATTGTTTTTTTTTTCATGCAGATAGGCAAGCATTTGACCACTTGTTAAGTCGTAGGCGTTAACAAATAGACAATCATCACAAATCTATTTTAACGTATCTACGGGCCAATCCTACTGACATTATAAATCCGAAAGTTTGTGTGTAAGTATGTTTGTACACTTCACGCTTTAATTGCTGAACGGATTTGAATGGAATTTGGAATGTACATAGGTTATACCTAGCATTAACACATAGGCTACTTTTTAACTTGATAATAGCAGGCGAAGCCGCAGGGCATCGCTAGTTGCCTACATTTCCTACAACTAAACTAAAACTTTACAGCAAAGAACTAAGTCACATCACAATAATATTATAAAGGTGAAAGTTTGTGAGTGTGTGTGTATGTTTGTTGCTTCTTCACGCTCAAACGGCTGGACCAATTTTGATGAAATTTGGTATGGGGGGTAGCTGACACCTTGGATTAATACAGGCTTCTTTTTATCCCGGAATTCCGCCGGGTCCAGGAATTACCCGTATAAAACCTCAGGGCGCAGCTAGTTCTAGATAAAACTTAATAATTAAATCACACTGACAACACTAATATTATGAATGTGAAAATTTGTGTGTATGTTTGTTTTCGCTAACGCTGTAACGACTGAATGGATTTGGATGAAATTTGGAATGTACACGACTTATTTTTTAGTATTTATTAGTATTAACAAATATTATGCTACTTTATAATTTGTATAACGCGAGCGAATCCGCGAGGCACGTCTAGTGGTTCATAAAAAAAACAAAATGAAGCACTATGGTTTATTATATTGTACTAATTTGATTACACCTCTGGCAATAGCGTATACTTTACCTTTATTCAGCGTGACCGTTCAGACGGTCGAAGATAATCTTGTAGGGAATCGACGTTATGGGAAGAAGTGTTCGTATAAACGTCGAAGGGCACTCCAATCAATCGCCAAGATCGTTGTCCGGGCGGTCGAAAAGAATCGACTTGGTGGGAGTCGACCTTGTGGGAAACGACAGCGTAGTAGCTTCCGCAATTGTGTCGGAGTGGTTTACACGCAACTTCACATCATATATATCATAACCAGAACCAGAAACAAATTGTCACACTCACAGCCCCACAATAAGTTTGATGACTTGTGTTGTGGGTGCCGAAAACATTCACATCACACACACAAACCAGAAACACAAATTTTCTAATAAATAAATATCCCGTTATTGATTATTATGGATATTCACATGGTAAATATCCCGTTATTGATACAAATATTTATAGTGAAAGTGACCATGGTAGCTTAAAAACCTACACCAAGAAAAGTGTTTCTTCTATTTAGCCTTTTCTACCGACTTCACAAAAAAGGAGGAGGTACTCAAGTCGACTGTAATGTGTGCTACCTCATAACGTTGTTCCACGAGAACCGAATTTGTTTTTTTTTTTTAAAGATGTTGCATTCCCATTGGTCCCATTTAAATTTGATCAAGATCTGATCAGTACTTCTTGAAATATTTTCAAAAATGCGTGTTTAGTTCATCTAATCTAATAAAAGTGCCGAAGATAAAGCGGCGAAGTCGGTTTTTTTAAGCTTTTTTTTCTTGTTTCCGCTTTTTTACAACACTGGCTATTTCTCTGCCGATAGCTATAGGGGAGCAAAGCCTGCAAATATAATAACCACCGTTTTAAAGGTATATGAAAGCTGCCTGTACCCAAGATAATTAGGAGAGCCGCCCGCGCGCCCGCCGGATTCGGACGTATCAGCTATCGCTCTGTGAAGAAAAATCATTATATATAATAAAAGTTCGTAGAATAAAGTTTAAATTATACAAATTGTGTTCCAAGTGCTACAAGGATTGCAGTGTTGTGATCAATTAACGATATTAACATTGGTTACACGAATAATCAATGAATATCTGACTAACTACGATTTTATTATGCTGCATATTCAAAAGCATGATTCGCGGCGCAACGGTTACAACGGTCCGTGGCTAGGTCACTGACCCGTAAATCTAGGAATTCTTAGCGCCAATGTTTACGTGCATAGCGCGGGAGGTGAGATCGTTCCTTATTTAAATTTGAATTGCACTTGGTGTTAACTAATAATAGTGGAAGTGTGGAGTAAAATTTAAATACTGAAGTACCTATCTAATAGTCACGCATAGACTTATATAATGAAAATGGACCAAAAAACAGATAAACGATCTAATCCTACCTATGACTGCGGTGGCTGTCCGAATAAAATAACAAATAGAGAATATTTAAAATGCTCAGAGTGTAGTACCATATACGACTTGATTTGTGGCAACGTTTCAATATCTCGGTTTCTGATCATGACTCAGGAGCACAAAATTTCCTGGAAATGCACACCTTGCATGACAAAAAAGCCAAAGAGAGACCATGACAATACCCCTGTTGGTACGCATTATTTAGTTGCATCTGAAAATATTACCCTTAGAAAACATACGAGGATAAGACAGTTATCCATGGAAAATTTAACACTATCCAGTGAATCTTCGGAAGTCAGCTGTTTTAATGAAACATTACTACATACATCAACAGAAATAAATAAACAGTTCGAAAGTTCTAAAACAGTTGACCTTAAGCTTGAGCTCAATGAAATAACTGATCAACTCACAAAAGCAAAGACAGAAATAAATAGACTACTTGCAGAAAACATAGACCTTAAAAATAGTATCAAATTGTTAAAAAACAACCAAAATAATAGTTCTAATAAAATACAAACGTCTACTCCGGTGTCAAAGAAAACGTCTAATCATCAGACTGAATCTGTGAAGAAAAGCAAGAAAACAGAGAAAACTTCCAATAATGTTATAAAGGAAAGAAAAAAATTAAGGGGACCAAGCTCACCAAATCTGGATGGAAACAGAAAAAAAAATAACAATGAGCTTAAAGCAGGTATTCGAAACAAAGACGAAACAAAAAAAGACAATATCGGTGACCAGAACATAACACAAAAGAGCAACAAAAAAACGACTTTTATGGTGGATGTAAAAAATTTTGAAAAAACTCCTAAGGAAGACAGCAGGCCAAAAATCATTATAATTGGTGATGAAAACTGTAAAGAACTGTCAACAATGCTTTTAAAATTAAGATTGAAACAAAAAAATGCAAAAGAATACATAATTAGAAATTACACATATCCAGGAGCACCAGCAGAATATATCTTTCATGCTACTAATTTAGAAAATGAAACGCTTAATGAACAGGACTGGGTAGTTTTGGCTTTAGGATCAAATGATACAAACCCGACAAAATTGTTAATAGAGGTATCAGCTAAACTTAAATCACTGAGTAAACCAAATGTCATTGTAGTAAATGTATTACAAAATGCACACCTAAATGAGGATAAACTTAACTTAAACTTAAAAACAATTGCTAATAACCTAAAAAATTGTAAATATTTACATATACCCACAAGACTAATGAAACGCCCAATACAAAATGGAAGACATCTATGCAAACCAGTAAATGACATGATCAATACCTTTGATTATGAAGCATGCTTCCTGGGCAATAACATAACGCGTTCCATGTACAAAGAAAAGAAACCTCAGCTTAGGCCAGGTACGATTCCGTTTTATTTCAAACAAATGACTACTTCCTTAAACAAAATATCTATAAAAATTGATGATAGGGCCATCAATATCGATGATACTAAGAAAGGTACACCAAAACTAGGAACAATACCTTTTTACTTTCACAAAATTTCAAAAATCCAGCAGACTGGAAATACAAGTAGCAGCGAAGAGTTTTTTCGAGTCTAATCAAAATAGAAATTTCAAAATGTTGCACTTAAACATACAAGGTTTAAAAAGTAAAGTTGATCAATTAGAATTACTTAACAACGAAAAAAAATTTGATGTATGCTGTTTTAGTGAAACCACGAAGTCAACATACTTCAAATAGAGGGTTACCAAAGTGCTTCGTACTTTTGCAGAAAACATAAACATCGAGGTGGTGTTGGTATCTATGTCAAAAATACAATCAAATATAAAAAAATTGACTGGATAACAGACATGGCCATAGAACGTCATTTTGAATGTTGCGGTATTTCCATTCCAGAACTAAATTATTTCGTCATTTGCCTGTACAGAACACCTAATAGTAGTTATAACTTATTTATTCAAATGCTAGAAACTCTCATGCACAAACTGTCTATTAGGTCACGAAATAACAAAAAGAAAATTTTTGTATTCGGTGACTTTAATATCAACTTACTAGAAACAAATAATAAAACGAAGACATTTTATAACACATTAGCAGCATTCAACTTACGAGCTACAATATCAGAGGCTACTAGAATCACAAATCATTCTCAAACATGCATTGACAATATCTTAACAAACATTAAGCAATACGAAACAGCTATACTAAACCTCGGATTATCTGACCACACTGCACAATCAATTAATCTCAAAACCAGTTTAAGTTTCAATGAAAAATTTTGGTACGTTGAACAACGACGAGTGGATAAATATATCGAAATATTTCTTAAATATATCTCACAAGTTAATTTCAATGAAGTTTACAGCCAAAGTGAACCAAACAAAGCTTATGATAAGTTTATAGAACTGTTTACATTAATATTCAATTTAAGTATTCCAGTGCAAAGAGTAAAAATCATGCATTCAAAGAAACCTAACTGGAAATCTAAAGGTATAATTGCATCAAGCAGGAAAAAGAGGCAACTTTACCAGACATCTCTTAAGAATAGATGTCAAAGTAATATAGCGACATATAAACAATATTCAAAAACATTAAAAAAGGTCATACAGCATTCTAAAAAACTGTCAAATATCCGTTATATAAATAATAGCGTAAACAAAGCTAAAGCAACATGGGGTTTGATTAAGCAATACACATCTAGTACAAACAACATCATACATACTACGATTCAAAAACTAGAATTAGATGGAGAGGAAGTTTTTTCTCCCGGTATTATATCTGAAAAGCTAAACAATCACTTTTTATTTCATAACCAACATTCAAATAATAGTGATACCAAAATTGTGCAACATTTAGTGCCTTCAAATCCAAATTCTATGTTTTTAAATCCAACCTATAGATCAGAAGTAATAAACTTAGTAAGAAAATTCAAAAACAAGAAATCTGCGGGTCATGATGGAATTTCTATTCAAATTATAAAACAAAGCATAATGTATATAGTTGACCCTCTCGTTTATGTAATTAATTTAATGTTATCATCGGGAATCTTTCCAGATATTTTGAAAAAGGCTATAATAAAGCCCTTACATAAAACAGGACCAAAAGAAAATATAAACAATTATAGACCCATAGCACTTCTATCAAACTTTTCTAAAATTTTTGAGAAAATTATGTATAATAGATTGATTTCATTCCTTAATTCAAATAATACACTAAGTAATAATCAATTTGGTTTTCAAAAAGGGAAAAGCACAACTATAGCTATCTTTAAAATGCTCAGACAAGTTTGGGAACAAGTAAATACCAAAAAAGATGGAGTAGCCTTGTTCCTAGATTTGTCAAAAGCATTTGACTGTGTAGTACATCCAATATTGTTTGCAAAGTTGGAAAATATTGGAATAAGGGGTCTGCCTTTACAACTTATAGAATCTTATTTACATAAAAGAAGTCAATGCACAATGATAGAAGTGTACGACAAAAAATCAAAGTATATAGAAAAAGTCCATTCAAATTACAATGAGCTTGTCTTAGGTATACCTCAAGGCAGTGTCCTGGGGCCACTTTTATTTTTAGTGTATGTAAACGAATTACCTCTTGTTACAAAACATTTATGTGTCATGTTCGCAGATGATGCGACTATCTTCATTCGTAAAGAAGACCATTTTAATCAAAGTGATTTCGAGCTTGAAATAAATAATACATTGAAAATAATAGTAGAATGGTTAGAAACAATAAATCTTCATGTCAATAATGACAAAACCAAAATAATGCAATTTCGAAATTACAGACAAAACCCGCTAGAGCTAAATATTACAAACAAAGGTACCACAATAGATTTTGCAAAATTTACAAATTTTCTGGGAGTGATAATAGATTGTAATTTGAATTGGAAAGCCCATATTTGCAAAATAAACTCTAAATTATCCCAGTACTTGTATGCTATTTCCATACTTAAGAATGTATCTTCCAAACAAATAGCCATAAACGCATACTACGGTTACGTTTATCCTCTTTTAGTCTATGGAATAATTTTTTGGGGAAATTCGGTTGAAATTCAAAGTACCTTTATATTACAAAAAAAATGTCTTAGATGCATATATAATTTAGAAAATACAGAAACAGTTAGAAACATATTTAAATTGAACAAGTTTCTCACTTTATCTAGCATCTATATTTATCAAATATGTCTGTTTGTAAGAAATAATATGAGTTACTTTTTTGAAACAAAATCTTGTCGATTAGATATCGTACGACCTAGATATAGGCATAATATTTTCATGCCTCAAGCAAATAACACCTTATTTCATAAAAGCACATACTTTACTGCTATTAAGATATACAATCATTTGCCGTTGGATATAAAAACATTAAAAGGCACAGAATATAATACAAAATTAAAGAAGTGGCTGCTAAATAAATGCTTTTACGATTTGAAGGAATACTTTTCATCTAATAATTAAACTGTAACTTTAAAAAAATTGTTAATTTGTTTTATGTTAAACTAAAATAATGTTATTATTATTTTATGTAATTAATTGAAATTTATATTGTACGCTCGAAATGGGCAAGCTGTTGATGCCTCTAATTTCATTTTACCATCATATGTACACAGTTATGACAATAAATATATATTCTATTCTATTCTATTCTATTCTAATGGCTCTCAGTCGATTACCCATGTTCAATATTCAAATGCAGGTATAAACCAGGCACTAAAACAATCATAAAAGGTCGATTAAAGTATTCCATGTCGTAAACTTCAAAAAATTCCAAATACGTATTGATGCATTCGATTCTATTGGTTGAGTTTTATGGGACGCTTCGTATGGCTCGTATTGTTGTTTATTTTATGGGGGTTTATCGGAAATGACGTCACATGGTACGATACGGAATGGAAGTGCATTTTTTTTCTGCAAAGCTTTTGCCTTAACCTTAACCTCAGTAGTGAGTTTTGCAGCGAAAATGAAAAAAATGGCGTCGTTCATTTTGGATTATTTACAAACAATCGTGTTTTTTTAGTGTTATTGTGTAATCATGGCGGATTAATTAATACTTAGTAAACGTGCACGAGTGTAGGCAAATAATACAAAGTTAAAAAAGTGATTTTCGCTTTCGATCCAAAACTCCAATATAACTTCTATTAAAGTTTCTACAACTTTATTGGGGCATGACTTGACTATGACTGGACCTTGACTCTTTTACTTGACGTTGACTGTGACTTGACCAATAGTTTCTGAGTTAACCTCGATAATGCGTATTTAATTAATTTAATCTGATCTAGGGTACCGAAGATAAAACGGTGAAGTCATTCTAAATCCAACATGGCGGAACATCCAAAATGGCGGACAAGTTATTTTTAATATACTCCTACGATATGGGTGTATCAAATGAAAGGGCTTGCTGAGAATAGCTCGAAAAATAAAGTGTCGTCACTCAATCCAATATGACAGACGTCTAAAAGCTTGTTTTTATAAAATCTTTATAATTATGTTATCTTAATATTTAATTTAATAGTTACATAATAAATATCCAAAAATCACTATAAATATACATTCTAAATAAATTTTATCACAATTAATATCAAAAGTATCATTACATAAAAAGTCAAATCTTACATAATTTCTGCATAATTACCGAATCGAGTTTGTCAGCTATAGTTTAAACATCATCGTATTTATTTAAGCTTTGCTTGTAAATTATGTTAAACACAGTCTTATAATAAAAGATATTCTGATTCTGAATAAATCAAGGAATCCTCACAAATCAGCCGAATAGGCCATCGAAGTCAGAGCACGTATGATAACACTATTATTTTTCGGCGCCGAGCAATAAAACAACGCATTACTTTGACTTATTGAATTACCTACAAATAGGGGGTCGAGGTTTTTTGACCTGACTCGCTGTATAAAAGATTTATCTATAACTCAGGTATAATTTTTTTTTATACCCAGTTGGCGTAGTAGGCAAGACTCATCCCTCTGCGGCGTGGGTCCGGGTTTTGATTACCGACAGGAGCATCGGGCCTTTCTTGAGCGACAAAATATTTGTGCTTCTGGGTGTAATTGTGTGTGTGATATGTTAAATGTTTCCGGCACCAACGATACAAATCTTTGAACGTAGTGTGGGGCTGGGAGTTTAAATGCATTTTTTTATTAATATATTTTTTTTGTTTCCAGTCGCGTTCGTGATGACCCCAAATTTATCTCAACTTGTTGATAGACTAAGTATTAACATTTGTGATATAATAACACCTAGTCGCCCAAGCTTACCTTATCTGCACGTGGTGCCCCTGCTGATCAAGGAATGAAGTTCCGGCAATTTGCAATTGTATTCCCAGCAATCGTTAGTCTAATCGTCTTGTGAGTACTTGTGAGACTACTATAAGCTCGAAATCAAAACCATGACTAATATAATGTATAAAGTTTTATGCCTTTGATTAATTGTAAATATAAATAAATAAACATAAACGCTTTCACACTCACAACCCCACGATGACTAATGTCGTGGGTGTTGGAAACATTCACATCAACCACACCATCACAACCAAATCCAGAAACATACATTTTCTTTGAGGAGAAAACTTATGTGCCCGCTGAGAACCGGGGTATTTCACTTATTTTTTTCAAAATTACACCTGTGCGAAGCTGGGGCGCGTCGCTAGTAACTAAAATCTTCGTAGAACGTCACATAACTACCTAACTACCTTCCCGAGATAAAGGAAACGAGATCTTCGGAGTAGTTCAGTGGAACATTAGGCAAATTGTAGCCGCGGGGCGTTCCACTCTATTTGATTGCACACTTTGAACTAGTAACTTTAGCTTGAGGTGAAGGGGTGGATGCTTTTGTTACGTACCTTTAGGACTAAGTTATTGTGGGGATTTATTAGTTCTGATTTGTCGAAATATATGGCAAATTATATTAGCTTCTCAGATAGGTTTTTTAGGAAGTTTGGTGTGGTTAAACTGGAGCTTAAAATTAAAGATACAATAGGCTAGGATAGTTAATGTTTTAGTGGGGATCTTTTTTTTCAATATTTTTTTTGTCCTATCTTAATTTGGCATAACGAGTTTGCCATATTTTTTTGTCATACTAATATGTTGACATAATTGTTTTTTGGCATACTATTTCAGTAAGCACAAATATGGTTTAGACTAATGGCTTTTGCCCTATTGTAAGAAAAAAAAACGCATTTCCACCCATTCACACAAACGGACATTCTCGTGACGTGGAAGCGTTTCGCTTCTACGTTTATCACCCGTAATGCGAAGGAGTGGAACTCATTGCCCTCGTCTTTGTTTCTCGAACTTTATAATCTGGGAATCTTCAAGTCGATGAATAGGTATCTTCTAGGCAAGCATGCTACATCTACAAAATACCAAAATCTTCGGCCGCATCATCGCTTTCCATTAATTAAGGATGTGGTCATATGCTTGTCTATCGAGCATAACAAAATATGCAATATAAAAAATCAATCTATTCTTTGGGATGCGGCTTTAAGAGAATCAAGTTATCTCGAGACTAAGTTACGTTTGTAACTGTTAAGTTAAGGAGTATTGTTCTCATCATTGGGTTGATTCCGCTAGATATTAAATTGAGGCACTTGCGACCATTAAGCGAAGAGCCAAAAGACTCATCAACAATGACCAGCTGACAGATGCTAAGCTTCAGAGCCTAGGACATCGTCGCAAGATAGCGAGCCTCTCGGTATTTTATCGGATACATTTCGGAGAGTGTGCTATAGAATTACACGATCTAATTCTTCCATCCCCATTCCATCATTGAACCACCAGACAGACGGCATTGCGACACTGATATATGGTGGACATTCCTCAAATGCGCACGAAGCGTTTTGCTTCCACGTTCACTATGCGCACTGCAAAGGAGTGGAACTCCTTGCCAGAGTCTGGGTTCCCAAATAAGGACAATCTTGGAGTCTTCAAATCGAGAGTAAATACGTATTTTCTAGGCAAGCATGCTCAATCATCGACTGCATCGTCACTTAACACCAGGTGAGATAGTGGTCAAATGTTTGCCGATCACAGATAAAAAAAAGGTAAACATACATTTTAAAAAACGTTACTTCTACAATACGATATGCTAAATAGATACATCTTCAATTTGCACCACTCTGAACCCCCATCTCAATTTCATTTCACCAGAATAGAGTCCAATACCGGTGGATCGGTACAGCTGAATAACAAATGTGGCACATCAATCCGACGGCGAATGAGGGCCTAATGTACGTCATCACATTTGCACACTTGGCAATACTCGGCGAGCAAGACGAGGTACGAATATAATTATACTTTGGAGGCGGTATTTGTTGCTTATGAAACAAGTCGCGAGTGAGGTATCTTCTAGGCAAGCTTGCTCCGTCGTCAACCACATCGTTGCTTATCATCAGGTGAGATAGTGGTCAAGATTTTGATTCCCGGCAGGAGAACAATTTTCCTTCCCAAAAGACATTTTTTCTGCTGGTTCTGATTGTGATTGTGTGTGTGATAAGTAAATTAAAAATCGTTTATATTATATATTACATGGGCCTCAAAAGGCACTCGTGTAAGTTTATGATTCTACTACAAAATTATAGCCATCTCGAGAAGAACCTGGCAAGACACTCGGCGGCAAATTTTTTTAACTATTGATTTGAAAACTTCTTTTGGCGCGTTGAGCACTTTTTGGGTGAACTAAAACATGGAATCATTGGAGCATTATGTATACTCTGTATATATGTATACTTTTTGGGTAAACAAATAGCTTGAAACTCGCGTCATCGTCACCGCACGCTTCCCATGAGCTATATATATATTATGCATAGTTTTCATTCCTATCGGCAGTCCCTAAAGTCTGCCGAGTTTCTTGCCAGGTTCTTCTCGAGATGCATGTTTTTTTAATACATTCTTAAATGACTAAATTAGATCTACCTAGGTATATCTATATTATGTATAAGTCGCCAGAAAGCGCTTGTTCAATTTAAATGTTTCCAGAATCCACGATACAAGTTTTTGAACTTAGTGTAAGGCTGTGAGTGTGAATGTGTATGATGTTGTTGTGCCTTATCAATTTCGGTCTGTTTCGCACATCGCCGTCCATATTTATACCAAACAAATATCCGTCCGTATTTCATACGTGTATCTGTTAAATTATTTATTCGCATCGACTCTGTGATCATCTCTCTTATTTGTCTCCGTTATTACGTTCAATTTCGATATTTATCAACTGTTTGTAATATTTATCAAATGGTACCTTTATTTTTTATCTACCGACTTCACAAAAAAGGAGGAGGTACTCAAGTCGACTTTATTTTTTTTATGTGTGTTACCTCATAACTTCTTTCCGCGTCAACCGATTAAACATTTTTTTTTGTTTGATAGATTTTGCTTTCTAATTGGTCTCATTTAAATTTGATCAAGATCTGATCAGTAGTTCTTGAAATATCTTCGATAATGCGTATTTAGTACGTCTAATCTGATCAAAGTTCCGAAGATATAGCGGTGAAGTCAGTTTTTGTTTTTTTGTGTTTAATTATTTTACCAACTGGGTCGTTCCAGTTTCATTTAAGTTCAAAACTTTGGGTGACACTGAGCGGCTAGCGTGACGCTTCCCAACAGGCGAGTGACTTGCTCGTCTAATCTCCCAAGGTAGATTATATTTAGGTTAATCAACTATTCATATCAAATTATTTAACTCATACGATTGAATTACAAATTAACCACGCTGAGGATTTGTTTGTGCTTTCACTCAATTAAGGTTTGCCTACTGAACCACCGCCTCAGGGAAGGTGCTGAAAGGGTTTCATATTAACTAATGGATTGTGGTCCTTATTATTTATGTAGTTATTTTAATATGCTTTATTGTATTACTGAAGGTAAAGTAAAGTTGTGTTGTGTTTAATCAACCTTTTCTACCGATTTCACATAAAGAGAAGGTACCTACTCAAGTCGACTGTATTTTTTTTTACCAACTTCCCAAAAATGGAGGAGGTACTCAAGTCGACTGTATTATTTTTTTTTTTTGTTATCTGATCTGTAGTTCTTGAAAAATCTTCAATAATGCGTGTTTAGTACATCTAATCTGATCAAAGTTCTGAAGATAAAGCGTTGAAGTCGGTTTCTTTAAGCTTTGTTTGCGTTTAATTATTTTTTAACCTTTGTTTACGTTTAAATTATTCAATACTAGCCGTGCCCCGCGGCTTCGCCCGCTATTATCAAGTTAAAAAGTAGCCTATGTGTTAATCCTAGGTATAAGCTATGTACATTCCAAATTTCATTCAAATCCGTTCAGCCGTTAAAGCGTGAAGAGGGAACAAACATACTTACACACTTACACACAAACTTTCGGATTTATAATATTATAGTAGGATAGTTTTTTTTAATTGTGTCATACTCTACCATTAAAGTTCTTTTCAACGACAACTCTCAAAGGCTTTCTCTATAAGTCAAAATATAGGCTCGAGGTCACAGTTTGGGCCGAACTAATAGTTGTACTAAATAAGTTAGGTATCAATTTAATGTAGAGTCTCTATAGCTGCAATATTCTAGCCTTACAGGGCTTGTAGTTCTCTCTTCGTTCTCGGCAGTAAAGCGAATGCATGTGAACTCTAGCTGAAAATGCAGACTTAACGATCCGATCATCCGATCGGTTTACGAGCCATGCCTTGTTGGGTTTGTCTTGAATAACTTCAACGTTAACGCTATCTTTATTTAAGCTATTGCATAGCTTCTATCGCGGGCCTTCAGCGTGGAGACCGAATCCAGAAATTCCGTAACGAAAATAACCTAACACCCGACCGGCACAGCGATGATACTTTTTAGTTTTGCCATCTATCGATGAATAGCAGAACTTTTAATGACTTTTTTGAAATATCACGCTTGTCTCTTTAGTTCAGCAACTCGCCTCTAGGTGGCAGGAAAAAAAATCTGCATAAATAAACAATTATAATTGCATAAGTTGATAAAAAATGCTATGCAATACCGCGGCAGTCCCCGAGTGCCACACGTCTTTTTTATTTTTAAATTCATTATAGACAAGCATTTGCCCACTATCTCACCTGATGGTAAGCGATGAGGTGGTCACGCTTGCCTAGACGATGGAGCAAGTTGTGTGTGTGATGTGAATGTTTACGGCCCCACGATATAAGTCATTAAACTTTGTGTGGGGCTGTGACTGTGAAAGCGCCTATGTTTTTCGGGCGATGCCGGGCGGGTTAGCTAGTAAAATATAAAGAGATTTTACGGCTTATATTTCAGGGAGATGAGTAGATACAGTGCATTGCCGCGCAGGGTTTTGGGCTGTTGAAGTTCAAACTGCTACCCACAGCCCTGAAACAAACTTGACGCTTACCTTTAGGCGAGCGAATTGACTGTCTCTATTTTCAGTTTTTTTTTTATTACAGAGATGCAAAAGTTTGACCACAATTACACCTGACGGAAAGTGATGATGTACTCTTAGGTAAAGCACGCTTGCTCAGTTAATACCTATTCACTTTTAAAAACACCCATATTGTACTAGTTAAAACTGAATGCGGCGAAAGAAAAACTAACAAGTTTTTGTGTTGTATTATTTTGTTACTATTTGTAAGCTTTTCAGCATACTCTTAATCTTCTTATAGATAAAAATGAATTGCTGTTCGTTAGTCTCGCTAAAACTCGAGAATGGCTGGACCGATTTGGCTAATTTTGATCTTGAAATATTTGTGGAAGTTCAGGGAAGGTTTAAAAGGTGAGAAAATATTAAGAAATTGCAATAAAATTAGTAAAAAGTAGTATTTTATTTTCCCATATAAACTGTTCGTACCTGTCAAACAGGAGATGTTTCTGAATATTTGACCACAGACAATTGGCGGTATGAAGTTCGCCGTGTCAACTAGTTCTAAAATAAAATGTATGTTTCCGTGATTAAGTTTTTACAATAAGTCCAAATAAAACTATAACAAAACCATAGCACGGTAATAAAATATCCACTACACTAATACTTCAAAGTCCGTTGCACCTGCGTCCGCCATTTTGAATATTTCCCTCCATTTTGTTTTTTCCAGCATTTTGTTTTCCTTGACGTATTCTGACGGATTACAGCAAGGATTTAAATTTTTGAATTATAAAATATGTTGCTTGAACCGGCAATTATTATGAAAGCTGAGTTATTAGTTAATGGATGCAATTAGAAAGAATGCGCGGATTATGCCTTAATTAGAGGAGTCTTGTTCCTTTGTTTTCTTTTAGGAATGAACATTCTGTAGGTAATTTAAAGGTATTTATCGGTACGAAGGAATTTAACATTTGTAAGACATATTTAATTCAAGTAACAAAACATGAATGATTTCACACTTGCAACCTTACACTAAGTTCGATGACTTATGTCATGGTTGCCGGAAACATTTACATCATACACACAATCACACCCTGAACCAGAAAAACAAATTTTCTTTTGGGAAAAATCTTGTGTTCCCGCCGGGAATCGAACCCGAAACCTGCTAAAATGCGATCGCGCACCCATGCCAACGAGCACTTGAATGTAATGTTCAAATGTAAATAACATATAAATTGAAAAAATATCAATGAAGAGAATACAAACATCATAAAACCGTTTTCTCCCTGCGTTTAATCTGGAATCGCATTAAACTTGATACTTTGTATCAAATTGCATTTCTGACTTCGCTTTATAAAAAGTTATACATAATGCATGGTTTGCTGCAACTGGCTTTGAGAAACTCCTACTCTTTGTTCACGAATCACATTCAAAATATATTTATTTTTCAGAATATAATACAACCTAGTAAGTGATCCACATACTCTACCGTTTCTTCATATTCTTCTTAATTCGCCCCGAACTGAGACATCAAGCTTATATTTTGCTAATAAAGAAAAATTTTAAGATACAAACAAACATACAAACGCATTCACACTCACAGCCCCACACTAAGTTCAAAAACTTGTGTCGTGGGTGCCGAAAACATTCACATTACATACACCCAGAACCAGTAGCACAAATATCCCTTGGGAAGGAATTTGTGCTCCTGTCGGGAATCGAATCCAGGATCTACGGGCGGAGACCTGTCCACTGCGCCAACTGGGTCGTCGAAGAGGTTATTATTTTTTAATAATTCTATATATTATTCACATACATGAGATTATAAATAATATTCAATGTGTTAGTTTTAATGTGTTAGCCTTTCTTGAGATAGATCCCGCGACAAAATTCTTAGGACATAAAAAATAGTGAATTTGGTGTCCTACTAAATTTTACTATTAAAGTGTTCGTTCCTACTAAATTGTTATTTTCCAACATAGATTCTTTTGAAATTTTCAAATTAATTGTGTAAACCCCAAAGGAATGGAACTCCTTGCCGATGTTTGCGATTCTCGTGAAATGTTGTGAGCAGGTTCGATAATTATAGTGTCGATTCAGTTTTATAAAAAAAAAAACAAAATGGCGTGATATAGGGATTAAAAAATAAAAGTCACATATTTCAGACATTTCGAAAAATACGCGAGGTCTTCAGCCCTCAGAGTCACTAGTTCTAAACATTAAAAATAAAGACGTGTTGCACTCGGGGACTGCTGCGGTAAAGCTATTGCATAGCATTTTTTATCAACTTATGCAATTATAATTATTTATTTATTTTATTTATGCAGTTTTTTTTCCTGCCACCTAGAGGCGAGTTGCTGAACTAAAGAGACAAGCGTGATATTTCAAAAAAGTCATTAAAAGTTCTGCTATTCATCGATAGATGGCAAAACTAAAAAGTATCACCGCTGTGCCGGTCGGAGAGGGGGGTGTTACGGTATTTTCGTTACGGAATTTCTGGATTCGGTCTCCACGCTCAAGGCTCGCGATAGAAGCTATGCAATAGCTTTTCATATTCTAAACACTTTATGTACACGAATTTTACAAGTAGAAATAATAATACTATCGTCACCATAGAAACGCGTTAGAAAGAGAAGGGAATATTACTTCCTCTCCTACGCCGCGCCGGCGGTCTACTCTCCCTTCGTTTTACGAATTTTCGATCAGGTCACGCATTCTGAGGCGAGTTAAAATTTTTTTAGCCGTCCCAAAAAAGTGCACAACGCCGCTAAAGAAGTTTTCACTTCAAAAATGTGGCTAACTGGATATTAGCATAAAGATTTTCAAGTCGACATCGACTGCGAGGACCTAAAGTTAGAGCATCAAGGTAAAGATAACTGTAGCAGTTCCCCGCAGCTGAAATGCAGTTGACTTATCTGACAGAAGCGCTTCTCAATTTCATGGCGCCTCGAGGTGTTGTTACGGTACTCGTATAAACTTACTGCGATATCTCTTACGGTTGGAAATGTTTCTCCTTGAAAATGTTAAGCTGCTTACTTTTTTTGTAAAATATATATATATTTTTATTTATTTTGAAAACCAAACAGCCTTATTACAAAATAAGTCAATAATGTGAGAATGAGAGCACCTAGGCCAACATCTTTTATAGAAACAGAAAGAAGTTGATTCATTCCACTCACGGGAACGGCAAATTGGGTGACTTTAGTAAAATATTTGTAATATTTTCTATAGAGCCAAATTTATTCAATCGAGTATCACTGAACATATCCAAATAAAAATTTTGTGAACATTTACACATAAATAATTAAACGCAAGCAAAGCTTAAAAGCGACTTCACCGCTTTATCATCGAAACCTTGATCAGATTTAATGTATTAAACAATTATTTAATGTTTTACCATCTAACAACAAGACAAACTGTCAAACGTCATCCATATATGGTTGACATACCTCCAGTTCGCTAAAAGCGTTTCGCTTCTACGTTTATCATCCGTATAGCGAAGGAGTGGAACTCATTGCCCTCGTCTTTGTTCCCCGAACAGTATAATCTGGGAGTCTTCAATTCAAGAGTGAATAGGTACCTTCTAGGCAAGCATGCTACATCTTCGACCGCATCGTCGCTTTCCATCAGGTGAGATTGTGGTCAAACGCTTGCCTATCGTACCTACATAAAAAAAACACTAATTATTGACTATAACTCAAAAACTAGAAATCCGATCTTGATCAAATTTCAATGGGACCACATGAAAAGCACCAGCTTTCAAATAAAAAAAGAGTCATCAAAATCGGTTCACAACGAAAGAAGTTATGAGGTAACTTTTGAAGTCGGTTAAACGAGAACGTCGTCAAAGTACGCAATATTGCTCACAAAATAGGCATTATTGACGATATTTCAAGAACTACTGATTCAAATTCTTGATCAAATTTAAATGGGACCAATTAGAAAGCAACATCTTTCAAACTAAAAAAAATTTTCGAAGTCGGCTCACATGGAGAGAAGTTATGAGGCAACACACATAAAAAAAAATACAGTCGACTTGAGTACCTCCTCCTTTTTTTGGGAAGTTAATTAACCGTTTTCAAAGGTCTAGTTTTAAATATTCGTGAGGACGAATCGTCCAATTTGAAGCCCATTTCACCATAAAGAACTACATATTTACTGAGTTTTAATGCAGCAAAATAATAATAATTTAATATGGAAAAAAATGCGAACGAAGCGTTTTGCTTCCAATCTTAATTGTGCAAGCCGCAAAGGACTGGAAACTCCTTGCCTGCGATGCTTGCGATTTTCGTGAAATTTAGGTTCGATTGTTATAAAGATGTTTTTTTGTTTAGGATTTTTTTTAATGCCGTGATTTCATTATGTTCGATAGGCAAGCGTTTGACCACAATCTCACCTGATGGAAAGCGATGATGCGGCTGAAGATGTAGTAATATAGGCTTTGAAAACATAAAAAAAATATTACAGCCATTTCGAAAAATAAGCTAGGTCTTCAGTTCACTAGTCAAAATAAAAAAAATATGTGGAGAACCGGTATACGTGGGACCTAACGTTAGAGCATCAAGGTAAAGATAATAAAATCAAAATCGTTTATTCACATGGGCCCCAAAGAGGCACTCATGAAAGTTAATGGCTTTACTGCCAGATACGTAAAATTACAGCCATCTCGAGAAGAACTTGGCAAGAAACTCGGCGACAGCACAGACGTATCTTCTAGGCAGACGTGCTCCATCGCTGACTACATCCTCACTTTTCATCATGAGAGATAGTGGTCAAACGTTTATCTATCGCGAAAAAAAAACATACTTTATCGAACCTACTCGGCCACTTTCGACCCCTCTATAACTTCGTTCTGCATAAATATTAATTTAGCTTAGCGGCATAGTAAACATTTTATCTAATTATTATATTCATCTAAAATTCAAGCATTACAAATACTACCTTGAGCAAATACTTTTATGAAGTCTCACAATTCTACTGTTCAAACATTTGATTGGTCCACACTGGTCAGTCCGTTTAAATATGTACTAACCAACGACTAAATAAAATATGGAGGGCAAGAGCCGCACATCTAATCACATTATCTATGTACGGGATATTCTTACCTTTGAGACAGTTTTTTTTTTTTTTTTTGTGACAGGCAAGTATTTGACTACTATCTCACCTGATGGTAAGTGACGATGTGATCGAAGCTGGTACACTAGACCTGGAATACGCAGGCTCTCAAGGATAACTGCCGGAACACCGTGTTTGGCTTGGCGGCAGACTTTCAACTTGATGGTGGTAAGCTACTTTAGTAGCAAGCCAGGCGAGCAACTCACAAAATGCTCTACCACCTCTCAAATGTCACCTGATTAGCACCACCCGGGAACCACGTGTAGGGAGTCAGACTTAAGGGGTATCCTCCTACGGACGTGGGTGACTCAGCCCCCAGTTCAACTAAGTATCTTGCTGAGTTGAAAAAATAAGTGAAGAAATCGCGTTATTGATATTGTATAATTTTCCAAAACCTGTGATTCTTCGAGTGTTAATCCTACTTTAATATTATAAATCCAAAAGTTTGTGCGTAAGTGTGTAAGTATGTTTGTTCCCTCTTCACGCTTTAACGGCTGAACGGATTTGGATGAAATTTGGAATGTACATAGATTATACCTAGGATTAACACATAGGCTTCTTTTTAATTTGATAATCGCGGGCGAAGCCGCGGGGTGTAGTGTGTAATAATGATGGATTATTAACCGTTAATACTTAGTAAACGTGCATAAGTGTAGGCAAATCATAAAAATTTGAAAAACGTGATTTTCGGCTTCGCTCCAAAACTCCAATAAAAGTTCTAATAAACGTTCTACCACTTTACTAGAGCATGACTTGACTATGACTGGATCTTGACTCTTTTACTTAACTTTGTGAATAGGACTTTTAATCTAAAATACACTTAAAATAGATTATTACTTGAAACTGGCTAAATGCACAAGATTGCGAAGCCATATATAAAAAAATACCTTGCTTCAGGCTCTTGACAACATTGAACGAAGAGCCAATAGTCATAATAGCAGCAACCAGTTTACTGATGCAAAACTTCAGATCTTAGGGCGTTAGTACTTTAATATATAGACAGCTTCAATATTATAAATCCGAAAGTTTGTGAGTAAGTATGTTTGTTCCCTCTTCACGCTTTAACGGCTGAACGAATTTGGATGAAATTTGGAATGTACATAGCTTATACCTAGGATAAACATATAGGCTACTTTTCAACTTGATAATAGCGGGCGAAGCCGCGGGGCACGGCTAGTATAGCATAAAAAAAGATGATCACAGAATTTCAGTTTTCAATTGCATGTTATTCCAAAATTAATGTCAATTCATTGTACATTTCCATACATTAGTGTCGGTTTATCACGAGATAATTTTGCTTCCATAAATCATATTTAGCTTCATCCCTGCTGGACGCGCGCTAACAAATTGCCTGAAATGTAGCTATTTGTAAATTAGCCATTGGATTATTTAAACTACTATTTCATAAATATGTAAACTCAAAATTTTGAGATATATGTCGCAATCACAAAGTACATTTGACCCTAAGTAAATTTTCAAAGTAAATTAAAGTTATTGTATTGTTAGTAATCTTAAGGATTCCTTCTATTTTTATTTTCATTATTTTATTATTTCTTGCTTTTTGAGTACATTTGGCAAATTATAGGCACGCCGAAATTGTCATGCATATCGGAAAATTTCCTTGTTGTTAATTTTAAGTTCAATTTTAATATGTATGATGTTGCAGTGCTATATTAAATAAATAAACTCTAGCCCGCGGCTTCATATCATATCAGGTTAAAAAAGTATATGTATAAGCTATGTATAATATATTCCAAATTTCATCTAAATCCGCTCAGCCGTTAAAATGTGATGAGAAAACATACTTACACACAATCTTTCGGATTTATTATATAAGTGTGATAAATCAATTAAACAATAGGTAAGTAAAATATAATATAATTTATCATGAAAAAAAATAACAATCAAAATATAGGTATCTAGAAAACAAAAACATTTCTAATTGCAGCTTGATTGAAATCAAACAATTGCTCCCAAATGTTAAAATCTTATTACTATACATCTTTATTTATTTACATATCAATAATTAATTAATTGAGTATAATAATAATTAACGCAAGCTTA
Organism: Lomographa bimaculata; assembly: GCA_948107665.1. NCBI lineage: Eukaryota > Metazoa > Arthropoda > Insecta > Lepidoptera > Geometridae > Lomographa > Lomographa bimaculata. The sequence goes on along the minus strand of OX403604.1, from coordinate 3,782,782 downwards.
AAAAACCGACTTCACCGCTTTATCTTAAGAATCTTAATCAAATTCAATTTATTAAACTCAAAAACAACTGCCAGATCTTGCCCAAATTAAAAAGGAATTATCAAAATCTGTTCACCTAAAAGTTCTGATGTCAATATACATCTGATGTAAGTACACATAAAAAGAAACATTCGAATTGAGAACCTCCTTGTTTGAAGTCGGTTAACAATGTATTTTCACCACACCTGTTACCGTAGAGATACCATTCAAAGCAGTGACTGTCACACGTCCTTGTATTTTAATAACAGCACATTAGTATGCGAAATTAACTGCGCAGCTGCCACGCGATGCAGTCCACTCGGCTGATTGAAACTAGCATTGTACGAGTATATTCTAGTAGGGTGACTCAAAACGCAACGCCCACTCGCGGTGGATTCCGCTCAATCATCACAAATCTAGAAACCTTTTTTATTTTAAAACATAAACGCTTTCACACGCACAGTCCCGCACTAAGTTCAATGATTTGTGTCGAGGGTGCCCGAAACATTCACATCCGCATACAATCACAGCCAGAACCAGAAACACACATTTTCCATGGGGAGAAAACCTATTGCCTATATATCCTAAACTATATACATGTATACAGTAAACAAAAAATGTTACCTTGTACCAAAACATTATAAGCTTACCTATAGCATTAGCTTATAGGTAACTTAAGTGCTCAAGCCCAATACCGTTTCCGCCATGCTGGCGGTATTGCCTCTCTTAATTGTAATGGTAATATGTTGAGCCAAATAACCCATTTAAGCCAACGGGCAGTTCAAAAACACGTGGTTTCGCAAAAGCAAAATAACGGTGTTCTTTTTTGACGACCCAGTTGGCGCAGTGGACAGGTGTCCGCCCTCTGCACCGTAGGTCCTGGGTTCGATTCCCGGCAGGAGCACACATTCTATCCCAAGGGATATTTGTGCTTCTGGTTCTGGGTGTAATATGTGTGTGATGTGAATGTTTCTGGCACCCACGATACAAGTATTTGGACTTAGTGTGGGGCTGTGAGTGTGAATGCGTTTGTTTTATTTTGAAATGAGAGTGCCAAAAACCTAAAATCAAATCAAAATCAAAATCGTTTATTCACATGGGCCCCAAAGAGGCTCATAAAAGTTAATGATTCTATTGCCAGATTCGCAAAACTACAGCCATCTCGAGAATAACCTGGCAAGAAACTCGGCGGCGCATTTTTTTTCATTATTTTTTTTTTAAAACATTCTTAATCTCTAATACATAATTTTATTAACCTAGGTTATGGTAGTCGCTAAAGGAGCTTGTGCAGTTTGCCTCCAAAAGGTCCTAACGTCTCATCTTTACAGTATCTTTACAGTTGAACCATTATTCTCAGTTTCCAACTATTACTGCTCTATAACAGTGCAGCAGCTTATATGCTATTGATAAATGGCCTCGGTGTCCGCTGTCAATGCCGCCCAATGTTAATATATGGCCTCCGTTATGATTTATGATCATCACTTCATTAGCTCCCAACTAAACTAACTGTGTGTGTGTTTGTTTTGTGATTACTGTTTGTGAGCTTTGAACAGATTGTGGCTTGCGGTGTTACTCGCGTTTATTCGTAGAGGAAATTTTGTGCTTCTGGTGTAATATTTGATGTGAATGATTAACCCGCAATTCAAGTCTCCAAACTTTGTGCGAGGTAGTGAGTGTAAATGAGTTTATAATAATAACGATAACATTCAGGTAAAAAACTTGAACTAGTTTACACTCACATCCCCGCACTAAGTACGATTACTTGTGTCGTGGGTGCCGGAAACATTCTTCTTTATAACTTTGAAAATATAATGCATGTTCGCAAAAATATTGATAAATATAATTTACGTATAAGAATAAAATTACAAATAGTACAAATACAATTAGTATTTAAATATATATACAACATAAAAAAAGTGTAAGAATTAAATAACTAAGTATTTAGGTTGGGTGCGACGGACAAAAACTTAATAAATAATAGACAATGATAAGCATAGAATAAGTCCTTTATGAAAAAATAAGGGGTTAGGTTTTACAATAAAATCCCTACGTTGTAACTGAATTACCACTAAGAAAGTGTAAATCAGTAATAAAACGGACATTAATTATGAAAGCTTATTATAAAACTAATGACTACACTAATGACAAGGATGCATGGAGGTAAACTGAACCAGCCTTTCTTTAATTAACAATGCACCGCTGAGTCTCTTCTTGTGATGGCTGTAATTTTGTGAATCTGCCAGTAGAGTCATTAACTTGCATGTGCCTCTTTGGGGCACAAACGATTTAGAATTTTGTATGATTTGTCCGTTCACAAATTATTCTCAATTTGAAAATCCGCATCACATCGATTTTTTGCGGCAAAGCTAACCATATAAAATGTTTGTGTTGCCTAAATGCATGCAATTTATTGCACCAAAACATTTGTATGGATTGTTCGTCGATATTTCAGCGTCGATGTAAGCTCTTTATTAAAATCAACGGGGTTATTGAGATAGGAATGGTACAGAGATGCCATAAATAATAAAAATCCTACCAACTTTAATTTTTTTTCTAGACTCCGTCTACCGTCTACTGTTTTTAAGACAAGTTTACTTGTTGACTTTCATTTGTTATTGTCGCTTAACGTATAAGCATTGCAATTCAGAGAGGTGCAACCTACTGGTAGTGGCCTTGAGCACTTGAGTTACCTATAAGTTCGATGCCTTTTAGGTAACTTAGGTCTTAAATTTTGCTGTGAAATATATGCGATTGAAATATAGGTAGATAACTCAAGTAAAATAGAGGTAGAAAACGATAATTACTTTGTTGTTATGGATTGTGCACCTTTTTTCCTTGGCCTCACTTGTAAATGTCGAAGTTGGTAATTATATTTAAATTTTTAGCCCAATTTAATAAATAATAAAATTGGCACTTCTAAACAATTTGTAATTCTACCGAGAGCGGTTTTGTCCCCGGGAATTACTATGTGCACCCAATATGAATTTATGGACATGTCTGCCTCAATACAGGGATTTCGACTTGACTAATTTCGTAATAATTCGATTGCGTCTCGCGTTGTTTATTTAATACAATGACGTTAAAATTTTAAAAAAATAATGTAATTTTTTTAAATATATCATTTTACACCCATTACATAAACAATTGGTTACTTTTAATAAACTATGAGGTCACTGTATGGTACCCCATATCCTAAGATTAATTAATATTATTGAAACGCAAGCAAAGCTTAATAAAACCGACTATTTTGGTTTTGGCTCGAGTGATTTCGATAAAATTTATATGGAACCACCTCTGAAGTAAACTCTAGCAAAAAAAAAAGAATGATCAAAATCGATTAATAATTGGCGGAGATATCGCGTAACAAACATACAAAAAATAACATACAGTTGAATAGAGAACCTGCTTTTTTGAAGTCGGTTGAAACCCAGTTTGTAGAGATAAACATTTTCGGTCGGCCTAAGTGCAGCTTGGCACGTTTTGTAGTCTAAAAGTGCGTCAGGTTTGGTACCTGAATGACGTTGAAATACAATAGAATAGTATTAATTGATTTACTGTGTACAAGGTTCTTAAAAATTGTAAGGTTTCAACAGCTCTGTTCATTTCGAACGTACAATATTTTAATAATTATGATAAACTAATACTAAAATGTATACCATATTTAATGTCCCTTTATATATATATATATATATAAATAAATACATATATATATATATACATATATATATATATATATATATATATATTTATTTTATATAATTATTATAGGTATTATATAATAATATATTAACTGTTTATGTATATTCATGCTGTATTTATGCCATAGTATAAGTAATGATATTTATTAAGTTAATTAGGTATTCCATACAGCCATTTATTATACCCCGTCTATTACATTCTATAGTTCCCTCCATCCGAAGATTGCCTGCCTGAGATCGCTATTAGTGATAAGGCCGCCTGTTGTGATACTTTACGTATAAGCTTGTTTGTTACCTTTGTTTGATCTCATCTTATAAAGTGGATCAATAAAGTATTATCTATCTATCTATCTTATTAAAAGTTTATAAATAAGACTTAATAGACATTACATTCAAACCTAACATTATTGTTATTGAGTTCCAATCTATAGGTAATATATAAGTTATGTATGTATGCATGTATCTATGTAAGTATGTGGTATGTGGGGCTAAAAATAATTAAATAAAGTTAAAATAAAGTTGGTCGGCCTGTCTTGGCACGTTGTAGGTCCGACCAAATGTATGGTACCAAAATAAGTATAATTGAAACGCAAGAAAAGCTAAAAAAACACACTTCATCGCTTATATTTCAGTTTTGGCTTGACCGATTTCGATAAAAATTTTATGGGACCACTTCTAAAGTATACTATACCAAACAAAAAAAACCATCAAAATCGATTCATAATTGGCGGAGATATCGCATAACATACGTACAAAAAAAACATACAGTCGAATTGAGAACCTCCTTTTTTGAAGTCGGTTGAAAAACATATCTCATCGTATTAATGGTTGTAAGTGTCGCGATATATATTATATTTCTCGTTACCATAGTGTACAATGAGTATATAGATCCAGAGGTAGTATCCTCTAGTCCTACCAATATAACAAATTAGTAAGGTCACGAGTAAACAGTACTTGTAAGTCAATAAGTTTATGGACTGGTTATGGACAGCTGTTTATTTAAAATATTAATGAATTACATTTAAATTACGAGTGTTTATTAATATTGGAATAGTTTAATATCGAAATTAGTTTGGATAAGCAGTTATTAGATCACTTATATTATACTAGTGCGGTTGTCATTGCCGGTTAACTAGAAAATTTTCGACTTATGGCTTGGCATAAATGGGAATTTAATCAAGAAAAATGGACCAAAGTGATGGCTTTATTCTACAAATGTCTGCAACTCTTGATTGGTTTGGATTTGGGCTTTATCACTTACAGATCTCTAAAGTTAAAATATTTCGCAAACTTCTTTTCTATCATACAAGTTGCCAGCTTTTGTACCTTTACCATTTTGATAAACGTTATATTTCAAACAATATGGGCGGTTATCGTGTGCTATTTTTTTGGTCGATGTTTGAGTCAGGTTTTGAACAATGTATATTTTTACTGCGTCATAGTTTTTGGTCGAAACGTAATGGCAATTGTAAATATGTTTGTGTTTTATACTATTAAATGTAGACTTGTTAGTCTCATTTGTCAGTTAAAGGTTGTTAACAAAGATTTCGTAATGTATAATCGAGTTTACAAGTCAATTTGTGACATTGCACTGAGGATAAAAAATGCGTATGATGGTGTGGTAAGTTAAACGCTTTTAAAACTTAAATGCGTTCTAGCTCACATTATTTGATAACTTGTATTGTGGGTGCAGGAAACATTCACATCACACACACAATCACACCCAAAAACAGTTTCCGTTAAAGAAAAATCTTGTGTTCCCAACGGGAATTGAATCCGTTACCCGTGCTTAGAAAGCGTACACGTACCTAACTAAGCCAACGGTCAGTTCTGATTTTCTACCGACTTCACAAAAAAGGAGGAGGTACTCATGTCGAGTGGTTTTTGTTTTAGTAAAACATATATAACTATAACATATAACTACGTCCCACGTGAACCGATTTTGAATATTTTTTTTGTTTCAAAGATGTTGCTTTCCAATTGTTCCCATTTAAATTTGATCAAGATCTGATCAGTACTTCTTGAAATATCTTCAATATTGCGCGTTTAGTACAGCTAATCTGATCAAAGTTCGGAAGATAAAGCGGTGAAGTCGTTGTTTTTTAAGCTTTGCTTGCGTCTAATTATGTTGTCTCTGATATACCCGTCGTTTATTCAACAAGCAGTTAATTCGTACAAATTGCAAACAATTTACATTATTTTGCAATTTTTACACACAAAAAGGGTTTATGCAAAGCTTTGAAGATATTTTTATTTCTTGACTGTAAAAAAACAGTAATCTAATATATTTAATATCTTTAAATGAGCAATTCTTTGTGTATATATATATGTGTAATCAGAAACGAAACGGCTTCAACGATTTTCATGAAAGTTACAGATTAGGGGTTTTTCGGCCCAAGGAATTGATTTATCAACGTTCCAGGTCCGAGAAATGCTCGTTTCCCAAACTGCATTAGAAAAATCGGGTTTAAGAAACTATCAGCGCCATCTATTACGCCATGACCGATGTAAAAAACTGTTTCTACTCGACACTAGATGGAGCTTTCTGAGGCTATAAATTCAAACACACTCTACCAAAAACAAAATCCGGATCCGGTCATCCGGATCTTGCTATTTATGTTACTTATAATATAATAATAATTATATTATCATCTGTTACAGTTTGCAGTAACCGTTCTTATCAATATGTTGAAAAGTATGGCATTCATATATTTTGCAGTAAAAGAAACAAAATTCAACAATATGTCGGTGAGTACATATAGTAAGAACATAATTCAACCAACTTCTTATCTACCCACTTCACATTAAAGGAGGAGTTACTCAATTCAACTGTATTTTTGACAAGATTTTATTTAGCTTGCACTGTATGTATGTATGTTTGTACGGGTGGAACCTTGCAACTCAAATACAATATGGGTATCAAATGAAAGGGCTTGCTGAGAATAATTTGAAAAACAAAGTGACGCCACTTTAAATCCAATGTGGCGGACTTCTAAAAGCTTGTCTTTAAAAAAGTTTTTAACAAGTAACTTATTTTTAATGCGTTTTACCTCATATCTTCTTTCTACGTGAACCGTTTTTGATTTTTTTTGTTTGAATGCTGTCTCTTTTCCATTGTTCCCATTTAAATTTGATAAGGATCTGGTCAGTAGTTTTTGAGTTGTCGTCAATAATGCGTATGTAAAACGTTTAATCTGATCAAGTTCTGAAGATAAAGCGGTGAAGTCGGTTTTTGAAGATTTGCTTGCGTTTCATTATTTTTTACAAAGAATACTTATTTTTAATTCTTATTTTTATTAGTTTTTCAAATTTCATGTTTTCCGGCTTTCATTTCTTTTTATGACTTTCATTTGTTTTACTCGATTTGTTGTAAGTAGTACAGAATCATTCTAAATGGGCACGCCCCTACATAATACATTTCATTCATTTGATACTCGATCGTTTGATAAATTGAGCGTGCATATTTGCTTTTACTCTACCCAAGTTACGCAATTGTAAAAAAAAAATGGTCCAGCGCCTCATGTGGTCCATTTACTTTTCAGACACTGGAATTGACTCTTCATTCTTTACACGCGTTAATAGTAGAAGGTATTTTGTATACGTTTGGCGCCGCCATATTTGCTGGGATGTTGTCTTTACAAGCAGACGAGATAAAAAACATTCTTCACGACAAACTGCTTGAAACAACAGGTACATTAATACACCAATTTATTCTATCCTAGCCGTGCCCCGAGACTTCACCTGCGTATACTGAGTTAAAAAAAAAAACGCATTCACACTCACAGTTCCACACTAAGTTCAAAGACTTGTATCGTGGGTGCCGGAGAGTTAAAAAGTAGCCTATGTGTTAATTCTAGGTATAAGCTAAGTACATTCCAAATGTTATCCAAATCCGTTCAGCCGTTATAGCGTGAAGAGAAAACAAACATACAAACACACAAACTTACGAATTTATAATATTATTGTGATGTTGCCTATCGAGCATAGAAAACTGGAACCAACTCCCTTTATATACTCGCGTTCATGGTAAAGATAATGATGATGTATCGTGAAAAGAAACAGTCTACGTGTTGCTCTAAGCACTGAGCTACTCAAACCCCCTGCCTCAAGCGATGAAATTTTCCTTTCCTTATTATTAACGTCTTATATATAAAAAGTTAGAAACTACTACATGACTATAAAATACAAAACAGTAAAATAACTTTTTACTGACACCACGAATTAGATATACAAAAGAATATCTAATATATAGGTACAATAAGCGGACTTATCGCTAAGAGCGATGTCTTCCAGGCAATCTTTGGATGGATTAATAATATAAATAAATGAGCAGAGTTGAACTAAATTGGGTTGGATGAAGTAATATTACAGTTAGTAATTGTGTTGAAGGTAACAATCTGTAATATAAATCAATTGCTCGAAATTAGCTCAATTGATTAGAATATATCATTTTTGTTTATTTCGACTCAGTGACATTTCTGACTAAAGATATAAGACAATTAGGAAACACTCACAAATGACGAAAAGTTGAAAAAATAAAACCATATTGGTAATTTCGTATAGGAATTACGAATTGCTACTTCGGATTAATTACTAGTTCTACTACTACTACTTTAATCATATCAGAAAACAAATAAAACCTAACCTTACTCAGTTGTAAAACGAGTAATGCTTAAAAAGTTTTTTTAAATCGAGCTTTTACCAGTAGTCAATAAACAAGGACTAAAAAGTTATATGACCAGAGAACTTGTCAAGACCTATCAAACAAGTCCAAAGTCGATTGGTATATCTTGTTTAATTTAGAAGTTCCAATGGCTATTTTCCGTCTTCATCATCAAACCAGCTCCATGGTGCCATATCATTGTATTGTCACCGAAGATACATAAGTACACAACATTTTAGTCCAATCGGACATCGGGAAGTGGATCTAATTTAGCATGTAACTTGATTACAGATCGACAGTTAGACTACGGGACAGACGAAACTAAAAAAAAGTTTGTTTATAACTATTTGGTTTTCACAGGGAAAACTGAAGCTCGCCAGTTGAAGAACTTCATTCGATACGTAGAAGCTCGCCCGATAAGGTTCACCATCTTCAAAGTGATTCCGCTGGACGGTAGACTTCCAGGAATTATGATTAATTGCTGTATTACTTATCTTATTATCGTAATACAGTTTACGCACATGTATTAGCACGCTTTCGCTATTTAACGTAAGTGCTTTAGTTTAACAATTAGGTCTAAATAATAATATTGTGTTTCGGTAATAATTATCAACAACTAATTGCATCAGTATTACGATATGGCATTATCCTTTGGGGGAACTCCGCTGATAAAGAAGTCGCCTTCAAAAACCAAAAACGATACATTAGAGCAATGTTTCACCTATAGTCTACAGATAGTTGCCGTTCATCCTTTAAAAGATATAAAATATTAACACTGCCTTCCTTGTATATTCTAGAGACAGCTACATTTGTAAAACCCTTTATGACGTTGTAGCACGCAATACACGATATAGCTCAAAATTGTGCCTGCATACAGCAAACACGACTTTCATGCAAAAATATATATTATGCATGGCATCAGTCATCTATAATCAATTACCAGAAACAATGAAAGAACTGCCATCAGCATTGTTAAAAAAAACTTAAAAAAAAACTAACAAGTGTTATGACATTAATATAACGATATGTAAAACAATTTGATGTAATCTATAAATTTGTACGCTTATCTATGCAACACATGACGATCTATTAATAATTTGTATGACCAATTTGCATGCTCATATGAAATATTGTGTATATATTTTACTCTTGTTTCACAAATAAAATATCTTTACCTTTAACAATTTCATATAGTAATACGCTAAATATTTTAAACCTTATTACTAAGCGTATACAGTAAAAAATATATACTAAATAAACCACCCCATTTTTTTTTTTTTTTTTTTTGTGGGGGGAAAATGCCTTGCACTTCCCTTCCTTCCCAGGGGTGAAGGAAGGGGGTATGTGGGGCTCGAACCCACTAAAAACCCCCCCGTGAGCAGTCCCTCGCCGAGGTGGGGCAAGATAGGGTCGCGCTAGCAGTCACTATCTTGCCCCGGCGGTAGGCCCGAGTACAAACCGGGCCACTGCGCCCATGTATGGGTGACCTTGCTCACCAAGGCCACCTCTCAGACTTGTGGGGCCGTGCAAGCCAGTGGAGAGCTCCCTGACTCTCCACCGGTGACCCCACTACAGAGGAGGAGAGAGGAGGCGGGCGAACTGCCTCCTCCTCCCCCCCATCCGTCTGCGACGAATCGGGTCAGAAAGGGGATCGACCTCTCTGGCCCGTTCCGCCGCCTCCTTCTGCGCCATCACCGCTTCGCAGAAGGAGACCACCGCCTGCCACAATCTCTCACTGCCGAGCATGGCGTCTACAACGCTCGGCAGGGAGAGATCACCGCCTATGATCGCTGAAAGCGTGTGCCGCTGCGGGCCCCATGCGGCACACACTTCCAGCGTGTGGAGCGCCGTATCCTCCAGCGCCCCACATTCGTGGCAGGCCGGGGTCGGCTCCCGTCTCGCGATTTGGTGCAGGTACTTTCCGAAACATCCATGTCCGGAAGGTAAGCGACCCAAAACGCCGCCGCACCCACCTCCGAAGGACCGGGCGGATGGCCTCCACCGTCCACAGCCCAGGGCCCGGTGGAGCCAGGTCCTCCGTCCACCGCCGCAACAGGGCAGCCCGCGCTCGCCACCGCATGCGGGTGACCTCTTCCCACGCTGGGGGGTCTCCTCGAGCTCTCCTCGCCGCCACAAAGTGGTAAACTTCGGCGAGGATCTCCGCTTGGAGCTCCCAGGGGGGATCACCCGCAAGCACGCACGCTGCCGTCCAGGACACTGTCCGGTACCCGCGTATCGCCCTCGTCGCAATGACCCGCTGCGGACGTCGCAGCAGAGTCTTGTTTCCGCGGTTGAGGGCGTCCACCCAGACCAGTGCTCCATATAGAGCCATACTCCGGATTACTCCGGAGTAAAGCCGACGGCAGGTTGCGTTTGGGCCGCCCACGTTGGGCAGCAGCCTTCCCAAGGCGGCCGCAGCACCCACGACTCTCGGGGCAAGCTGGGTAAAGTGGGCCCCGAAAGCCCACCTCCCGTCCAGAATGAGACCCAGATATTTCATCTGGGTCCCCACCCGAACTGAGACCCCATCCAGATCGATCCGCGTTCCTGGAGGGGGTCCCCCACGAGGCCCATGGAACAATAGGACCTCGGTAAATAACCCACCCCTGACTGTACCCGCTGCAAAGGTGCCCATGACGCTGGCAGCGTAGCAATGGCCAGCCTTTGCACCAGAAGTGTCCCGGAGTAGGACTCACCGTTGGTTTCCTTTTTCCGGCGCCCTATTCATTTGGTCCATGGACCAAATTTCTGGCTTCGGCCCCCCAACAGCCCATGGTCTCTACAGCTTTGGGTACAAAACAATATTGTGGCTACATCGTCGCATATTTAAGCCGCTTTCTAGTCGCGAAATCCGCCGCTGCTGCTGCCGGTGAGTGGACCGAGCGAATTAGGTGACTAGCGGCGACCGTGCTGACGCAGAAGGCGTCCCACACCAAGCACTTAGCGTTCTTTCAGGGCACAAAGGTCAGCCCGTCCGGCCGTTTGAAGGCATGGTGTCACGGAAACCTAGCTGTGTAACGACGACAACTCAAAGCGTGTTGACCATCGGTCTCCACCATAGAACCGCCATCACACAACTTGCAGCCTAGGCGGAGGGCTACTGCCACACGCAGAGTTGTCATCTAGTAAAGTGCCTAGGTGTAGCGACGGAAGAGCTTGCAGCCATGCCCCGAATTCTGATTGCGACATAGCCCGCGGATTCGAATTTGGGCCGTTGCATCACGGACGGACAAAGTGATAAACTAACGAGTTAACTTAGAAACCACGCATCGCTTGGTCAATTGATTGTTCGAGCGAAGAGAAATCTTTAAGTTGACTTGAGTGATTTAGCGCTTTTTCCTCCCGTGTGGAATCTCCGAACAGAGCTTGGCAAGCAGAGTATTAAACCGTTTTAAATAAAACTATGTTGGAAAGTAATAATTTGGTAGCTCACCAAAGTCACTGTTTTTTGATCTAATTTGTACCGGTGTTTGTAATTTGAAAACGGCCAGACATTTGAATTTGAAACTTAGGTATACCTATAATAATAATAAATTTACTTTCCAGAATTTAAGCACAAAAAAACACTATGTACATAAAGAAAAACAAATGAACTATTTTAGGATAACATAATTCCGAGCATGTAGGTGAGATCAACCAGAAATAAGTTATAGGGATTAACTATAAACAACTGATTTCTAGTTCCCACACTAGGATCCCTGTGTTGGGAGAAGCTAGTCTCCTCCTTTATAACCTACTTCAAAATAGGAGGTTCTAAATTCGACTGTATGTTTTTTTTTTCTATGTATGTTATGCTATAATTCCGCCAATTATGAAACTATTTTGATATTTTTTTTGTTTGGTAGATTATACTTTAGAGGTCCCATATACATTATCGAAATTGCTTTCAAATTATCGTGTACATTTACAATAGTTTAAATGTGGAGTCATAATGTGGAATGGATGATGTATTGCAATTTAAAAAAAAAATACAAACGATGTTCAAACGTTCATTTCCCTAATATCCGTTAAATATTGTAAAAAATATTTTTTTAGTTAAAAAGTTATAAGCAATTAACCTCAAAAGAGAGATCTGAGGTCGGGGCGAACGACTAGTTATTTTAATTATAGGAATAGGTTAGATACAATATCTATAGGTACGTGTTTGTTCCAATATATTGTAAGTTACATGACTATTCTGACGTTTTTCAGTTGATTAATAGAAACATAATATTATTATGGATTCTCTTTCATTACACTAATAACTATGATACATTGTTGTTCGGAATATTTGTACTTGAGTATTTTTCCATTACTTTTCTACAACAATTTGAGGAAGTGTATCGTTTTCGTATTTTATTAAATAAAATGGAGCTCCTAAAACGTCCTAGAATCAATAATTATCTCATATCAAATGAAAGAAGTAACTTTCCCTCCAAGAATATAATAACAATTTACAAAACAGTGCATGTTATTTTTGGTTACAATTTCGGATTTTTTGAGTCTTCGACGCCGCTACTGAAGCTTCTTACTAAATATCTTACAACGGCTTTCAATGTTGTTATATGTGTATTGGATATTATATACCAGACAAAAGCTACGTATATTTATTCACTATACGTTTCAAAATATTTGATCTACGTTTTAATATTATTTGTCACGAAGAATAAACTGTGCAATGGATTGTGCACATTGGGTTCTATCGACACTAAATTAAAAGTAGATAGTGCGATGTACAACTCGGATATCAAACTGTTATTTCCTTTGTTTTTAAGTATATTAGTCAGGATAACAATACCTGTACTATATTGTAATTTATGCCATCCTTGTGATAATAATTATGGAGTTTTAATATTTAACGTAATAGTATTGATTTGCCAAGACTTTGTATTAATAACTAATTCATTTGCATTCTATTCTATAAATAACCGTTTAAACACACTTAAGTCTAAAATGATGGAAGCTGATGAAAAAGAATTTAATCATTACCATCGTATATATAAATTAATTGCTGACGTTACTGATGATATCAAAAAATCTTTTAATCCATTGGTATGTATATTTCTTTTAATAACAACCCAGTTGGCGTAGTGGTGAGATGAGGCGTAGTCTTCTGCGGTTCCTGGGTTCGATTTCAGGCGGGAGCAAAATTTTTCTTCAAGGGTCATTTGTGCTTCTGGTTCTGGGTGTGATTGTGTCAATTTGCACGTAGTAGAATATGGATAAAATAATGTAAAACTGCCTACGTTTATACTAGATTTTTATTTTCAGTTTTTGGTAGCACTTCTTTACAATGTATCGGATATCATGATCATAGCCTACACCTTATTGCAAAATGTACAAAATAACACGATTATTTTGGTAAGTGCCTCTATACGTTGTTTGCATTCACTAATCACGAAATCTCGAAAACTACTTAATTATCAAGCTTCAAATTGTCAGTAAGGTAGTAAATTTCTAAATTGTATAAAACAATAACAATCTGAGACGTGCCTCGTTTTTGAAAGAATGGTCCTACGTCGCAGAAGATCGCCAGCAGTGGAAAGAGGGCAGGGAGCCTGCGTTATCCCAATGCTAGCGCGACCCTATGTTGCTCCACTTCAGCGAGGGACAGCTCACGGGGAGGTTTTTAGTGGGTTCGAGTCCCACACTCCTATTTCCTTCACGCATGGGAAGGAAAGAAAGTGTTAGACATTTCCCTCCCCACAAAAAAAGGCTCATCATGCTCTGCATTGATTTCGGACCTCCATGGATGCAATGGCTTGGTATGCATCCGGGCCTACCAACGGGGCTCGGCGAGGAACTGTTCACGGGTGGTTTTTAATGGGTTCGAGCCCCACACACTCCTTTCCTTCACCGGGAAGGGAAGTGGTAGGGGGTTGTAGATTAGGGGTCCATGTTTGCTCACGTCCGTAATCCTCGATGTCCTACACGTAGACCCTGGGTGGCGCTAAGGAGCAAACGATAAGAGGTGGGAGGCTTCGGCCGACGGTCTTCATACTACCCCCCGGACAAAGTCATGGTACCAAGCGATCAATTCGCGTTCCACCATGTTGTCCGGGCAGCCGTGTTGAGGAAAAAACGCATTCACACTCTTTGTTCCCCTTACGGTATAATCTGGGAGTCTTCAATTCTCGAGTGAATAGGTATCATTTAGGCAAATATGTCACCTTTTCGGCCGTATTCACATTCCATCAGGTGATATAGTGGTCAAATACTTGCCTATTCTGTATAAAAAAATAAAAATAATAAGGCATTTGCCCTCCACAAGAAAAAGGCTCATAATTATAATAATAATTTTACTATTGTCCGGTTGTTTCAGGTAATTTCCATTCGATTTCAATTACTATACACCATGTTGGTTGTGTCTCTGACCCTTACAATTGCACCAGCCCTGTTTGCTGGCAAGCTTGCTATAAAAGCAAACGACCTTCAAGTCATACTCCACGATAAGTGGCTGGAAGAACAAGGTTAGATGAAATCCAATCAACCATTTATTTGCACATACATTAAGCTACCACAAATACGTTTGAATTTATATATGCATTTCAAATAGGTAGGAGTTTCTTTCGTGAGATTAGGTGTAAATAAGCTTCTTTTTTAAAACAATGTTTTAGAAGTCCGCCATATTGAATTTAGAGTGACGTTACTTAATTTCTCGAGATATTCTCAGCGAGCCCTTTCATTTGATAGGTACCCATATTGTAACCCGGGCAAACTTAGTTACATACATTGTAAGTTAAATAAAAGCTTATATAATATAGAGCGACTATCTATATAGTAGGTTATATTATAACGTACTGTAGTGCAAAAATCGTTGCTTATCACGATTGATCAGAGCGATAACTAATTGTCAATGTTAATGTATGGAAGACATTCTCATCACAAAATTACAGAATCAGAAACACAAGATTCCTATGGGAAATTTGCGGTCCCACCGGGAATCGAACCCGATACCCGCTGTATAAAATGCGATTGCGTAGCGGGCAGTCGAATAGTGCACATATCGCCAAGAATAGCTTAATTTATGAAATATGTTTCATAAATTAAGCTGTTATTGGCGTGATTAAGATCCGTTTAGTAAATTAATTTATGAACTGACGTTGGTTGCGTGTTACCTTCTAAGAAGCAAGTATCTGGTTCGATTCTCGAAAAAACCTACTACACTGTAAATTACTTACTTGACAATTGTAAACATCATTAGGATAATTAAACGCAAGCAAAGCTTAAAAAAACCGACTTCACCGCTGAAAGCTGGTGCTTTTCATGTGGGCCCATTGAAAATTGATCAAGATCTGATCTCTAGTTTTTGAGTTATCGTCAATAATGCGCATTTAATACATTAAATCTGATCAAGGTTCCGAAGATAAAGCGGTGAAGTCGGGTTTTTTTCAAGCTTTGCTTGCGTTTATTTTTCTAGGTGAACCGATTTTAATGATTTTTTTGTTTGAAAGCTGTTGCTTCCCATGTGGTCCCATTTAAATTTGATCAAGATCAGACCAGTAGTTTTTGAGTTATCCTCAATAATGCATATTTAATTCATTTAGTCTAATTAAGGGTTTCGAAAATTGACGGTTTTTAAGCTTTGCTTGCGTTTAAATTATTATATCTCATTAATCTAATTACTTTTACAGATCCCAGTGAAGCAAAGAACATAATCAAATTTGCGGACTATATTGAAGCGAGGCCACTCATCTTCAATGTTTATAAAGTCATTCCTTTGAATGCTCAGCTGCTGAGTTTGGTTCTTAATTTTTGTATCACTTATCTTATTGTTATTGTGCAATTCACACTGTAGTGGTAGATCATTTGATATAGTTACGCAATCATTAGATTTAGAGTCAGACGTCGATAGGTTATAGAAAATATGTAATATGCATGGGATTTAAATGTAGGTCAATATCAAAATCAAAATCATTTTCACATGGGACCCAAGGAGGCAATTAACTTTCAGTTAATGACTCTGCTGCCAGATTCGCAAAATTACAGCCATCTCGAGAAGAACCTGGCAAGAAATTCGGCGGCGCATTTTTTCATTATTTTTTTTAAAAGCATTCTTAATCACTAATACATTAAATATATTAACCTAGGTATATTTATATTATTGCGTCGTTCGAAAGCACTTGTGCAGTTTGCTTCCATGCATCCTTGTCATTAATGTAGTCAGTCATTTTATAATAAGCTTTCTTAATGAATGCCCGTTTTATGAAAGATTTGAACTTTCCCAGTGGTCAATTCAATTTCATTAAATTTTAGGAATCACATTGATATAATTATATCATTGATTGGTTTACTTATCTTGATAGCATCTGTGGATTGGATTGTGAATGTCAGAGAAAGCACGTCGAAATTTTATTTTATGCTATGTCTTAACCAAAATAAAATGCTTTGGCATTATTTGTGAATGTTAGTCATTTTAAAATGCAGGTAGTTCAGGCAGGCTATGCTTTTGTCTAGCAGCACGATCAGAATAAAAATAATTATATCTTGAAATTTAAATGAAAACAGTTTGCTTGTTCTAAAATGTACCCGTTTCATAATAATTACTATCAAGAATGTGTAACAATAATTTGTTGTTGTTAATTTGTGTAAAGGCATGTCTGTTTAAGATGAATGTGCAATATAAATCAAATTGTTTGTCAAATATATATTTATGCATTTTTATTTAAAAACTTTCCAAAGTATTATTGATATTTTTAATAATATATTTTAAGTAATAAACATTTTATTATAATTATTTGTAATAAATAATTATTAAACCGTTTACTCAATAGATAAAATGTAGTGAGTATTATTACATCTATAAATTCATTTGAAACTAGCTGCACCCCGCGGCTTCACCCGTTTGAAATTGATTACCGCCCCTTAAGGGGTTGATTTTTGAAAAATAGATAAGCCTATGTTTTATTATTATTCCAGAACCTGTACTATCCACATTCCAAATTTCATCAAAATTGGTTGAGCAGTTACGGAGATACGTGGTAACAAATATTCACACACACACACTCGCAAACTTTCGGATTTTCTATAATATTAGTAGGATTAAGTAGGATAGGATAGGTGTGTCTACGAAACCTTTCACAATATGGCGTTTGATTTTCGTCATAATTAATTGGATTACTGTCATGTCACTTGCAAGATTAAGACAAATTAATTGAGGTAAGCAACAAAATTAGTCCACGCGTTTGGTCTCTTGAAGGCCACAAAGGAACAAACACATAAATACAAACATACATATAAAGGTGGACACATTTGCACCGTTGTTTAGTAAAAGCATTATATACCTAATAAAATTATATAATAAATAATTTGTATTGTGATAATAGAACAGTCTTATCATTGACTATTTAAATATTCTTGTCTGGTGGTGTAGTTGATTTGTAGTGGTGTTATGCCTTGGTAACATAATTATTATGATTGCTTTTGAAGTATAATATAATAGAATGGAGTAACTGGAGTGGCTTCACAAATAACTTGATTGACTTGTTATTATTGATGGCCTTAATTACTTTCATTGCCTTATATCTCAAACAGACGCACTCACTCACTCATCCTTTCTCACACACACACACACATACATCTATCTCACTAAAATATAATGTATGGTTATGCCAACTAGGAGAGTAAATAATAATTATATATAGGGAGACTTATAACTGGCTGTATTATATATATATATATATATATATATTTTATGCAGAATAGGCAAGCATTTGACCACTATCTCACCTGATGGAAAGTGATGATGCGGTCGAAGATGTGACATGCTTGCCTAGAAGATACCTATTCACTCTTGATTTGAAGACTCCCAGATTATACCTCTCAGGGAACAATGACGCAGACAATGAGTTCCACTCCTTCGCTGTACGGATGATGAACGTAGAAGCAAACCGCTTCGAGCGAACTGGAGGTATGTCAACCATAAATGGATGACGTTTGTCAGTTTGTCTGGTTGTTAGATGGTAAAATGGGCATGGTGGAATTAACTCATGTAATTCCTGCGCACACTCTCCAAAATGCAAACGATAGAATACCGATAGATTTGCGACCATACGTCTGTGACCAAGGCTGTGCAATCTGGACTCAATCAGCTTACTATCGCCAATAAGTCTTTTTGCTCGTCGGTCAATAGCCTCAAGACCTTCAAGCTGGTACTTAGCGGATCCATCCCAGAGATGGCCACAGTACTCCATACACGATCGGACTTGCGCTTGATATAAGTTAAGAAGCTGAAGCTTTATGTTTTGTATCGAAATTATCATAATGCTGTTGGTCTTCTGAACAAATAAATAAATATGATTATCCTTATTAATATTTTATATTAAGCCTGGTTCAGAAACTTTAAATTTTTAAATAAATGTTTAAAACTAGCTACGCTCTGCGATAAAAAGGTAGGTTTTGTATCAATTCAGGATGTAAACTTTCTCAGTTTCAAATGTTTTCAATATTTGTCTGGACTAGTCTGCTGGTCGTTTCAGAGTTAAGTTGTCGCAAACATATTTACTCACACACATAGTAGAAAAGTATTGAATTTATAATATTGATATGATTAATTTATAACACTATGTAGGTATATTATATTACTAAAGTACCTAATAAAGTTTTAACAGTTTCAATGACTCGTCCCTCATTTTCACGTAGTAATGTAATTGGTAAATATTTTATTGGAAATATCGTGTATTAACCTAACAATGAGTGACCACTCACATTAGCATCGATGCTAGAAACGGGATTTTAACCTTAATTTTTTAATGATAAAGTATCGGTTGTACGCACGTATTGTTTAATTTTATCGAAAAACTCGACCGGTGTTTGGGCGATATAGAAGGTCATCCTCTGAAACATGCGTGTTAGCGGCAAAGAGAGCTTGGCGTCTATCGCTAAAACACCGGTCAAGTTTCTTAATTAAATTATACAATACGTGAGTACAACCGGTACTTATCAATATGAATACAACTATACAACTATAGCTATACTATAACAAACGATAGCTTTAAACACAATATAAATTTTTTGGTTTATTTATAAGGGACTTTATAAAAGATAATAAGGACGCGCCTGTAGTACGTATTGTACGCTTGTTTTGTATAGGGTCTAGTGTAACAAAATATACAAAGCGATATCAAGTCCCTTACGGACTCAATTTTTCAGAACCGTTGCAAGCGCCATGATCACCAAACTAACTTATTGATTGGGATTCTAGAGCTATTGCTATAAAGGTATTTAAATGCTAAGCTGGTATTCATTCTCACACTTTAATAAAGATGCGTAAACTGAACCATTACAATGA
Source organism: Lomographa bimaculata (assembly GCA_948107665.1). NCBI lineage: Eukaryota > Metazoa > Arthropoda > Insecta > Lepidoptera > Geometridae > Lomographa > Lomographa bimaculata. The sequence continues at coordinate 3,763,134 of OX403604.1, read as the reverse complement.
GGTACGTAACACAAAAGTTAAGGACTATTCCAAGAAGTTTAGCGTCAAGCGGGATCACTTTGTAAACAGTGAACTTGAGGGGACGAGCTTCCACATATTTGATGAACCTCTCCAAGTTGTAGCATTTAATTACATCTGAAATCATAATAATAATTATAATTACTCAGTACTAATAATAATTAGGCAGGACACGGCACGTATTGTCAGGAGGTTCCTCTCTCTGCAGCATTGACCTACCGGTAGCTTGGGCCCTGCCCCGCTGCTGGTGGCATACTAGGCTTAGGATTTTTTTTACAGTTTTCTTTATTTTGTAATATTGTATTGTTAATTGCTTTTATAAATATATTGTAAAAAAATAACCTTAGCTTAAGGAAAAAATATAATAATTAGATACCGCGTACAGACACTCCCTGGATCTAAATGAGACTCTGACCCTCGGCGGGCTTAATTTTTTTTTAGCCAACGCTTTCACATTCACAGCTCCACACTAAGTTTGATAACTTGTATCGTGAGTGCCGGGAACATTCACATCGCACACAATCACAACCAATACCAGAAACACAAATTTTCCTTGGTAAAATTTGTTTCCGTCGTAAATCGAACCCGATACCCGATACCCTGCTAAGAAGGCAAACGCTTACCCAAATAAGCCAACGGGCAATTGTGGCTGTCCGGGGATGAAGGCGCAAGAGCTAAGTTCCTAAGCTCCAAGAGTGGAAGTGATAAATGGCATTACGTCAGAAGTAGCGTTTAGGGAAACTGTAGAAACACCTCTAAACGCCATTTAGCCATCCACGCCAACGTTGCTTCTTATGTCGCTAATGCAGGCGGCCCTTATGGAGAGTCCGTACAGTGGGTGGCAAGTCATCACCAAAATATTTTTAATAAGGCGGAATTGGCAGGTGCCGGTGTCTCATGCCATAATCCAGATATTGTAATTAAAAAAGAAAAGTTATAACTGAAATGACGATCCAGTTGGCGCAGTGGACAGGTCCCCACCCTCTGCGCCGTGGGCCCTAGGTTCGATTCCCGGGAGGAGCACAATTTTCCTTCGCAAGCGACATTTGTTCCAAGTGTAAATGTGTGTGTGGTGTAAATGTTGCCGGCACCCACGTTACAAGTCTTTGAACTTATTATGAGGTCTGTCTGTTTGTTATGTTTTATAGCATTGGCCATACTGAAGAAGAAGTAAATTTATAAAGGAGAAATATCGCTTGAAGCGGGACTTAAACCGGCGGCCATAGAGTCTCATGTCCTCACAGCTCTTAACGCTAAGCTATCCAATCCGAGCTTTAAACGCTGAAATTAATCCTTTCCTTATCAACGCGATATTTGGTCTGTCTAAATGTATAACTTTAAGAATAAATAATTATGAACGGGTGTACCGCAGGGTATATACTATTGGGACCCAAACTATTTCTATTATATCCCAGAGATTACTACGCACTTTTAGATAAGTTTAAACAATTGAGAGAATAGAAAAATACCTTTCTCTTGAAGCAGTTTGTCATGAAGGATGACTTCAATTCTTTTAGCTTTCGACGATAGTCCTCCTGCACAGAACGCTGGTGCGAGGGCTAACGTAAGTGACACGACCACTTTTATACTGCCAGCTCTAAGCAGCACAGGTAATATCTACAAACATATACAAAAGTAACTATAAAATATGCAACTTGCTGAAAACTTTTTTAAAACCAGCTTTTAGAAGTCTGCCATATTGGATTTCGAGTGACGTCACTTTATTTCTCGAGTTATTCTCAGCAAGCCCTTCCATTGGATACCCATATTGTAGGAGTGGATCAAAAATAACTTGTCCAATAGGTATTTTGGGTGACCACCCAAAATATCGCCATGTTGGATTAAGAATGACGTCACACAACTAACCATGAATTGTCATCCAAACTAAACGTGAATACAAAAAACAGCTAAATCGGTTGAAGATATCAGCTTCAAAATTGAGTTGCAAGATTCCATCTGAAAAGTAATAGTTGCATACATTGCAAGTTAAATAAAAGCTTGTATATTGTAATTTACGACGTCACAGTCCGTGTTTTTTATGGCAATGATTCTTTAACGGACGTGAAAATAACGCCGAAATAGCCGCTTTTAAAATTGGCCGAACTTGACTGCAGTTGAAGTAGCTGTTCTTTTTTTTTATGCCCGATAGGCAAGCATTTGACCACAATCTCACCTGATGGAAAGTGATAATGCCGTCGAAGATGTAACATGCTTGCCTAGAAGCTACCTGTTCACTATTGACTTGAAGACTCCCAGATTATACCCTTTATTGCCCGTGTTACTACCAGTCTTACTACCAGTAGTAACACGGGAAATTAATCTTCCTCTGTTACTACCAACAGGTCTACTGCTCGGTGAACAATGACGAGGGCAATGAGTTCCACTGTTTCGCAGTACGGATGATAAACATAGAAGCAAAACGCTTTGAGTGAACTGGAGGTATGTCAACCATATATGGATGACGTTTGACTGTTTGTCTTGTTCGACTCTATCGTCAGGTTTTAGTAAGATATTAATGTAGTTACCGCATCTCTTCCAGTAAGGCTTATTTCAAAAACCATGGTATATATAGAGAGCATTGCTTCGGGTATGTTGCATAGCAATGCCACGAGGTACTGCAAAAAAGTAATATAGGGTTTATACTGTAATTTACGAAAATGATTACTAACAATTACTTAATCAATAAATAAATTGAAGACAGAATATATACCGTCATTGGTAAGTAGTGCACAATCTTGCAGGGGGTGGTTTAGGATAGATAACTGGGCAGAATAATAAAATAAATTGTATAACAAAAAAAAATCTTTACTTAGGTACCTGTAAGTAATTGTCAAGTAAGCTATGGCAACTTTTAGACAGCTGTTACAATAATAGTTTATTACTGGTGCGAGTTTTATTTTTATGAAGGAAAATAATCAATTTTTTTTGCAATGTTATTGATTCTAAACCATCCCCAGCAGGGTTGTGTACTATACTTATCAGTGACGGTATATATATTATATTGCAATAAATGAATTGCATTAGTTTAATAGGCATTTTTACTAAATTGAAACTTTATTTTTATTTGCTTGTCGGCTTAGTTGGGTGGCGTTTGCTTTTTAAGCAGGGGTATCGGGTTCGATTCCCGGCGCGAACACAAGTTTTCTCCCCAAGGAAAATTTGTGTTTCTGGTTCTGGTTGTGTTTGTATGTGATGTGAATGTTTCCGGTACCCACGACAGAAGTCATCGAACTTAGTGTGTAGGGCTGTGAGTGTGAAAGCGTTTATGTTATGTTTATGTTTTTATTAAGGGCTTTGAAATTCTTATCCGCAATTTTTTGTGTTCCGAAAAGTGGGTAAACACTGTGGTGAATAATTAAAATGTTCCCTTTAATACAAAAGTTTCACTTCAATCGTGTGTCTTTACGTCATACCCTGTTTTTTTCACATTTACAAGTAAGTATATATCACATTACTAAGTACGTACATGTATCGAGGGTACGGAAACATTTACATCACACACAATATCACACCCAAAAGAAGCACAAATATCCGGAAAACTGTGTCAGCCGGGCATCGAACCCAGGACCCACGGCGCAGAGAACAGAGACCGGCTCACTATGCCAACTGACTGACATCAATATTGTCTTTTATGTAATTAATACTTACAACTGGATCATATGCGCTTTTAATTATATCAGAGACATCGGCAATTGACTTATATATATGATGATACACCGCGATATTAACATTGTTACAGTTAAATTTAGAAATAAATACGTAAAGTCGATGATTTATTGAATAATAGATAAAAGATATGGTAACAATTATGAAATCAAGACCCAACAGACATACGAAATAAAGAGTAGCTGACAGAGCACTCGCTACAATACAAACGTGGTAATAAAAACAAAATATTGCGATCATACATATTCTGTAGCAAAAAACTGAGAACAGCCCGAAAAATTCCCTTTTATCGACATATTCAGCCGATGCACTAGATTTTAGTCTCACATCAATTTGATGCATTTCTTTTCGGAAATGACATAAAGTTGCATTAGCTGGCGTGAATATGAAAATAATACCATACGAAAAAAATTGAAAGAAACAACACGCAAACCACAATATCTGCATCTCATTCATAATTTCATAATATTTCTTTAGTGGCATTACAGTATAGGCTAAACATTGGATAAAACAAATCGATTTGAGAAAACACTTAATTTTAAATGATTTATGAGTAACAAATCCCTGATCGAAACCGTAAACTATATGCAGCAACTTGTAAAAAATAACCAGTAATTTTGAGTAAACATAATCGTATTTAAAAAAGTTATTTGGTTTAACGTATATCATTTTTACGCAGTATTTAACAAAGTTAGCGTCGCTGAAACTAAAATGTATTACGTACAACTAGCTGTGAAACTCGAGTAGTAATGAAGAAAACCCATTACTTTCAGTTATTCACTCGATCAATATAGTTCAATTAGTTGATTTGATTAGTATTACATTGGTTTCACGACTGAACACATCGTTCATTTAATTTATCTGCTAGATATGAAATTAATCTAGTAGTCTTTCTAAAAATATTATTAGCTATATTATTTGAGTGAAACTTAGTTCCGCATCATATACTGTCATCTCAAGTGCGATGAACGAGTAATCTGCAATAGGAATAGAATACTGTCTAGTTACTAATTAGGTGACTGAGTAAATATAGTTCCGCCTCATTTACTATCCATAGCTCTCGCGAGCAATGAACTACTAATCTGCAAAAGGAATAGAATACTTTCTAGTTACTAATTAGGTGACTGAGTAAATATAGTTCCGCCTCATTTACTATCCATAGCTCTCACGCGCAATGAGCTAGTAAGCAGCAATAGAAATAAAGACTGCCTAGTTACTAATTAGGTGACTGAGTAAATATAGTTCCGCCTCATTTACTATCCATAGCTCTCACGCGCAATGAACTAGTAAGCAGCAATAGAAATAAAGACTGCCTAGTTACTAGTTAGGTGACTGAGTAAATATTTACTATCCATAGCTCTCGCGAGCAATGCACTAGTAATCTGCAATAGGAATAGAATACTGTCTAGTTACTAATTAGGTGACTGAGTAAATATAGTTCCGCCTCATTTACTATCCATAGCTCTCGCGCGCAATGAACTAGTAAGCAGCAATAGAAATAAAGACTGCCTAGTTACTAGTTAGGTGACTGAGTAAATATTTACTATCCATAGCTCTCGCGAGCAATGCACTAGTAATCTGCAATAGGAATAGAATACTGTCTAGTTACTAATTAGGTGACTGAGTAAATATAGTTCCGCCTCATTTACTATCCATAGCTCTCACGCGCAATGAACTAGTACCCAGCAATAGAAATAAAGACTGCCTAGTTACTAGTTAGGTGACTGAGTAAATATAGTTCCGCCTCATTTACTATCCATAGCTCTCACGCGCGATGAACTAGTAAGCAGCAATAGAAATAAAGACTGCCTAGTTACTAGTTAGGTGACTGAGTAAATATTTACTATCCATAGCTCTCGCGAGCAATGCACTAGTAATCTGCAATAGGAATAGAATACTGTCTAGTTACTAATTAGGTGACTGAGTAAATATAGTTCCGCCTCATTTACTATCCATAGCTCTCACGCGCAATGAACTAGTAAGCAGCAATAGAAATAAAGACTGCCTAGTTACTAGTTAGGTGACTGAGTAAATATTTACTATCCATAGCTCTCGCGAGCAATGCACTAGTAATCTGCAATAGGAATAGAATACTGTCTAGTTACTAATTAGGTGACTGAGTAAATATAGTTCCGCCTCATTTACTATCCATAGCTCTCACGCGCAATGAACTAGTACCCAGCAATAGAAATAAAGACTGCCTAGTTACTAGTTAGGTGACTGAGTAAATATAGTTCCGCCTCATTTACTATCCATAGCTCTCACGCGCGATGAACTAGTAAGCAGCAATAGAAATAAAGACTGCCTAGTTACTAGTTAGGTGACTGAGTAAATATTTACTATCCATAGCTCTCGCGAGCAATGCACTAGTAATCTGCAATAGGAATAGAATACTGTCTAGTTACTAATTAGGTGACTGAGTAAATATAGTTCCGCCTCATTTACTATCCATAGCTCTCACGCGCAATGAACTAGTACCCAGCAATAGAAATAAAGACTGCCTAGTTACTAGTTAGGTGACTGAGTAAATATAGTTCCGCCTCATTTACTATCCATAGCTCTCACGCGCGATGAACTAGTAAGCAGCAATAGAAATAAAGACTGCCTAGTTACTAGTTAGGTGACTGAGTAAATATTTACTATCCATAGCTCTCGCGAGCAATGCACTAGTAATCTGCAATAGGAATAGAATACTGTCTAGTTACTAATTAGGTGACTGAGTAAATATAGTTCCGCCTCATTTACTATCCATAGCTCTCGCGCGCAATGAACTAGTAAGCAGCAATAGAAATAAAGACTGCCTAGTTACTAGTTAGGCGACTGAGTAAACTTAGTTCCGCGTCGTTGCACCACAATACGACTGTTTGCGACTTGTTTTACTACCGAGGCAAAAATCTGATACTGACGAACGGATACTCTCATTAAGGAAACTATGTTTGACACATTTTACAAAACATGAATTAGATGAATTATATAGAAATTGTATTCCACTTCTTTGTATATTTTATTCTTGTCTCTTTTTTTATTCAAGATAGGCATACTTCCATCTCGCTTGCTTGTATATGACAATGTGGTCTATGATGGAGCAGACTTGCCTAGAAGATACCTATTTACTCGCGACTTGAAGACTCCCATATTGTACTCATGAGGAAACACCGACTCGGGCAAGGAGTTCCATTCCTTTGCGGTTCGCACAGTGAATATGGAAGCAAAAACCTTTGTGCGCATTTGTGGAATGTCTGTCATATAAATAGATAGATACATTCTTTATTTGCATACTAAAAAATAACACTTACAAATAAATCTTATATGGCGCCTAAGGGACCTTCATATACAAAGCGCCCGTCGACTTATAGAGCCCGGGGTGCTAGGGCGCTTTGTATAATTATCATGTCCCTTGCGACACGGTATCAATTGTTGAGACATTTACCGGAATGCGCAGTAGTTGTCTCTGCGCGGCGATTTAGGAAGACAAAGGGCAGTAAAACGACCGATTGCACACAACACTGCCGGTGATCTATAGCGTAGTAAAAGTATAGAAATACCCTTATTTGTTTTTTACCTGCAATTATTACAATTTGGTTTAAGTGACTTGTAGCAAAGTATAACTGCCTGTTAGCTTAGTTGGGCGTTCGCCTTCTAAGCAGGGGTATCGGGTTCAATTCCCAACGGGAGCACAAGTTTTTTCTCCAAAGAAAATTTATGTTTCTGGTTCTGGTTGTGAATGTGTGTGTGAAGTGAATGCTTGTGACTAGGTTTTTTATAATGAAATGCATTTGAAACATTTTATAATTTGACACAGGCGGACAGGTCGCGATTCACGACGTCAATATCCATTGATATTAATAAAGGTAAAGGTAATTGACCACATAATCTCTTACCATCAGAATGTAGCGGTCAAACGGTAGCCTACAAAATAAAAATTGCAAAGTTTGTTGATTTAATAGCCTCGCTTAGCCCAAATGATATTTAAAAAACTATGGTAAATTTCCAACCAATAGTAAAAGGTGTGTTAATAAAGAAAGCTTACTATAAATTCATTGCTTATTTTAATGAAACGAGTGTATGGTAGCGCTATCTGGTGACTGAAAAACATAGGTAACAAATATGTTGTAAAGGTATTATTATTTAAAAAAATATGAAAGAAATATCGCCAATGATTTTCTTGCCAGGTTTTTCTTAAGGAGATGGCTGTAAATTTGTGAAGAAGCGTTAACTTTGTGAGTCAAAAAAGTGTGTGCCATATTTATGGTCAACATACCTCCAGTTCACTCAAAGCGTTTCGCTTCTACGTTCATAATCCATACAGCGAAGGAGTGGTACTCATTGCCTGCGTCATTGTTCCCCGAACGGTATAATCTGGGAGTTTTCAAGTCTCGAGTGAATAATTATATGTATCTTCTAGGCAAGCATGTCACATATTCGGCCGCATCATCACTTTCCATCAGGTGAGCGAGTGGTCAAATGCTTGCCTATGCCACATTTAAAAAAAACGCGTATGTAAAAAAACTATTTTTTTTTATGAATTATTTATTTCATTTCTTAATTTTAACACCACAATCTTGTGCATTTAGCCAGTGTCAAGTAAATAATATATTTCAAGTATAATTGAGTATTTCATATTTTATTATTTATTTATTACCAATATTTAAGTTTACCAAAATATTCAAAATCATGCACCTGTAAACCTCGTAAAGATTTGTCTAGATACAAGGTCCTCTATACTAATATAAGCTTAGCAATAACGAATTAGTAACAATATACACGCGTAGCAATATACACGCGTAACAATATACATACGTAACAATATACACGCGTAACAATATAAACGCGTAAGAATATACACGCGTAACAATATACATGCGTAATAGTATACACGCGTAACAATATTCATGCGTAACAGTATACACGCGTAACAATATACACGCGTAACAGTATACACGCGTAACAGTATATACGCGTAACAATATACACGCGTAACTTAACACTATATGTGTTAGTTATAGTCAAGTCTACGTTCATTTCTAAAGGTTCTATGCTCTATGATATCTTAACAAGCTCAAACAACTAGTTTTTATAATGACTTTGTTTTACGATGCAAACTTAAATTACTGAAGACATCGCTCACACTAGCTTTACAACTTCCAGTGAATAAGTAAAAAGTTGGAACACACTATATTGTGTTCTGTGGGGAATAAAGATTTTTAACACTTCATATTTTTTTCAATTATTGTACAAACCATCTAGGACACGATATTCTTCTTACTTGATATTATAAATCCGAAAGCTTGTGTTTGTGTGTGAATGTTTGTTACCACACATCTCCGTAACGAATGAACCGATTTTAATGAAATTTAGAATATAAATAGTTCAAGTCCCGAAACAATATATAGGCTAATACAATTTTCAAAAATCAACCCTTAAGTGTGCTTAATAGGGTGAAAAAGTTTGTATAGAAATTTTTACTCTTATTTTTTTTTATTCACTCAAAACTCGGAACATATAAACAGTAAAGTAAATAATGAAACACGTATATTTTATTTATTCAAAACTACCCTTAGGGTGTGTGCAAGGTGGTTCTAAAGTTTGTATGGAAAATCTTATTTCTTGCTTCGATTTAATCAAAACTCGGTACAAATAAACTAAACATAAACATAAACGCTTTCACACTCACAGCTCCACACTAAGTTCAATGACTTGTGTCGTGGGTGCCGGAAACATTCACATCACACATACAATCACAACCAGAACTAGAAACACAAATTTTCCTTGGGGAGAAAACTTGTGTATCCGCCGGGAATCGAACCCGATACTCCTGCTTAGAAGGTGAACGCTCACCCAACTTAGGCAACGGGCAGTTCAATCCAACTTAGCAACTTAAAGTAAATAATGAGTGACGTATATTTCACTAGGGGTAAATTTATACAATTCTTTTTTTATTTAGTTTTGTATCATGGTCTACTAGATTTAGATTATAGACGAAACTGCAAATTCAAACCATTGATCTACCAAAACCTGAAAAAGTTCAACCACAACTTTTAACTCAGGCGGGTGAAGCCGCGGGACACAACTAATATTATATAATACATCAGTTTGGAGGAGCACAGTTATCTGTAGTACAGCAGGATTTGCCTAGTGTGGTGTCTGAGGCTTATATAGTGCTATTGTTAAATAGTTGCATTTTCCTTCATGTGTAAAGTTTGTATCCAATATAAATAAAACAAACAAAACAAAACAAACAAACAAACGCATTCACACTCACAGCCCCACACTAAGTTCAAAGACTTATATCGTGGGTGCCGGAAACATTCACATCACACACACATTACACCCAGAACCAGAAGCACAAATATCCCTTGGGAAGGAATTTGTGCTCCTACCGGGAATCGAACCCAGGACCCACTTCGCAGAGGCCACCTGTCCACTGCGCCAACTGGTCGTAAAAAAATAAAATCTACATAATCTTAACGCAAGCAAAGCTTAAAAACCGACTTACTGCTTTATCTTCGGAACCCTTGATCAGATTAAATGAAATAAATACGCATTATTGAGGATATATCACAAACTACTAGTCCGATCTTGATCTAATGGGACCATATGGGAAGTACCTATAACAGATTATAACTCTTTGAAACAAAAAAATAATTTTCCCTATCGGTTCAGACTCTTTGAGTAATTGCTGAACATAATGAGAAAATAGAGATAAATACTCTGAAAATGTATATAGGTAATACACATTGATATATCCTATTAATGTCTAACTTTAATACTTACATACATTTTTATAGAATTTCTTTCTATTTTCTAATCCCATTTCAGGAGATCGTCGACAAAGACAACAACAAAAAAACAGCCAAACCTTTCAAACCGTTCACGATTAAGGACTTCTCAAACATGCGGCAATTGTTTTTCATTTATTAAGAGACTTTAAAAACGTAGGAGGTTCTCACTTCGTGGGAACAATTTTTTTATGTATGTTCCCCGGTTACTCGAAGATGCCTAATGAATTGAAATATCTGAATCCTCAATGCATTCGTTTAAACTTATATTTTCACGACCTAATCTTAGTTTTATTCTTACTATTCACGACCACAAAACATCAATAACTAATGTAGTTTGCTGTCGCCCATGTAGAAAAAAGCAAAAGACAGTAACAATTATTACGACGTTGTGGTCGACGATGAAGCAAGACAGTCTAGAAGATACCTATTCACTCGTGACTTGAAGACTCCCATATTATTATTGTAGTCATCAGCAAACAACCAGTTCGCCTTAGTTTCTAGAAATTCTCTTTTTGTTTAAACGGTATACCTTCCATGTGGTCCCATGATAATTTGATCAAGATCTGATAATGAGTTTCGGAGATATTTGCAATTAAAATCAATTGTTCAATTCCAAAATGCTGTATTGTATTTTGCTCAGCAATTAAGTCTCGCTGTACAACGAGGTAGCGCAGCCAGCATTTTTGGCACACTACCGACCAATGACTTTTGTATTAGGTAAGTAGATTAGTTATGTAATTAATTATGATGAATAAATTATCTTATATTGATCGTTTTTTAAACTCGTATATATTACTATATCATGATAAGTAATTAGCTAGTGACATCCCTCACAATTCAAAGACGCCAGCGTCAACACCATAATGATTTCACCATTATTCCTACACAATACACGAATAATAACTTTATACATAAACCTCTAAACACGCGACGATTTATTATAAGTATATATATATATAATATAGGTATATCTATATCCTAACACAGCACACATCTGAAGTGGGAGGGACGAAGTGCCACAATGATTTACGTCCTCTTGTTCGATGCTAATCGAGTGCTAAGTAGCATCCCTGATTTATAGCCCTGGATTAAAGTATAATTATTTTGTGCCACCCCTAAGCGTTTGTCACTAGCGTGCTAATTGCAGTCGTAGCAGTTGATTAATCTTTGGCTTTACATTTGTTTCTGAAGACTTGAAGAAACGGTAAATATATAACTGTTAAAAATGGTTGTCTGTTAAGTCGGTTTACGGACCATAATTTTATGTGATAACGTCATAAGACGAACGCTTGGCCGATCGTGCCTCTCTATCGCTTGTTCCGCGCTCTCGCTTGCACGCTCAGGCTCAGGCGGTACGTGACACTTTTTCGTGCGTGCAGCCGGTGTTCATCAATTTATAAGACGGTATCACATCAAAAATAAATTTTTCTTAAGAATTTCCAAAAACACTATTTTAAAAGTAAAACAAAGTGCCGACTAAAAAAATACAATGTGAGTTTTTAAGCTACCATGATCACTTTCACTATAAATGAACACTCAAAACAAACGGACGAAACGTTTCGCGTCTTCGTTCATTTATACAACAGCAAAAGAATGGAACGCTTTGCCGTCGTCTGTGTTTCCCGAAAGGTACAATTTGGTTGTGTTCAAAAGTAAAGTGGATAGGTATTTACTAAGCAAGCGTGCTACACCTTAGACTACAACGTCACTTTCTATCAGGTGTGACTGTGGTCAAACGTTTGTTTAGTCTGTAATAAAAAATAAAAAAAACGAAATACATGGTAAATATCCCTTTATTGATACAAACATTTATAAAAACATTCAGTCTTATCGTAGTAGAGATTTGTAGGTCCATGGTTGCTTCGTTTTGTATGCGGCATTGCGACCATATTTTTTTTTATCTGTGAGCTCACATTGCTACCTAATGGCTCAAACTTAAGCACAATACTTTTCTAAAGCTGACCTTCATCACCATGACATGGACATATCACACCACTTCCCATCAGTTTCTATCACAAACACTTAATACAACATCATTTCGTTGAGGTCCTATTCAGAAAGTGAAAAATGAATCTGTTAAGGGTAGATCTACACCGATCTGGCACCATTTCCTGTTCCGGTTACGGCATCCATCTTAGTCGGATGTTTGTCGACACCCTTTCTAAGTTATAGTGTGCTAATGGTGCCTTATGGTGTATTTAGGTAAGAAATTATTGTTGCTATAATTATTGTTATTACGAGTTCGATTATATCGAATAGTATCTAACACATCATTCGTCAACTATCAAACGTTTATGGTCGAAATACTTTCAGTTCGTTCGAAGAGTTTCTCTTCTACATTCATCATCCGAACTCATTGACTACGTCTTTGTTCCCTGAACGGTATAATCTGTGAGTCTTTAAGTCTCGAGTGAAAAGGTATCTTCTAGGCAATCATGCTACTTCTTCGGCCGCATCATCATTTTCCATCGGGTGAGATAGTGCTCAAATGCTTGCCTATCGAGTATAAAAAACTACTCGTTGGCTTAGTGAGGTGGCGTTTGCCTTCTAATCATATATGTATAAGGTTCGATTTCCGGCTGGAATAACTGGAAGTTTTCTCCCCAAGGAAAATTTATGTTTTTGGTTGGTTGTTATTGTGTATGTGATGTGAATGTTTCCGGCACCCACGACACAAGTCATCGAACTTAGTGTGGGGCTGTGAGTTTGAAAGCTTTTATGTTTATGTTTGTGATATCTGTTATATCCTCTTATTATACAACAAATATAAAAATAAAAAAATTATAAGCTATTAATCTCAATTTATTTTTCTATGAGGCAAAACGTAGGAGCGAAGAACGAAGCGTTTTGCCTCCACATTCATTATGCAAACTGCAAAAGAATGGAATTCCTTACCTGAGTCTGTATTCCCTGATAAATACAATATGGGAGTCTTTAAGTCGCGAGTGAATAGGCATCTTCTAGGCAAACGTGCTCCATCGTCGACCGCATCGTCACTTACCATCAGGTGAGATGGCGGTCAAACGTTTGCCTATCTTGAATAAAAAAAAAGCGAGGTCTCAGTTCGATCGATCTAATGATACAAATCATAATAGTTATTAATATCGATACAAGACTTAGCGTTTCCATGGTACCTCAATTAGGACCGAACGGACAAAAGGCGGATGTCCATATAATGATGAGCATTATCCTCTTCCACTTGTTAGGGTGATATTATCGAATACAATGGACATGTGCAGGCCCGATACTTGAAGTAAGTATCAGTTGAATACGAATACTCGACACTTGAAATACTTGGATCGGTATCAGTTTGAGAGAATATTGTATTCAGGATGTTTGTTTTTTTTTTATGCTGGATAGGCAACCATTTGACCACTATCTTACCTGATGGAAAATGAGTAAATTTCATTTTTGTTTAACTATGTAGGTTCGTACGTAGTCCTACTGACATTATAAATATGAAAGTTAGTGTGTGTGCTGAATTTTTGTTACCACGTATTTCCGTAACGAACAAACCGATTTTGTTTAAATTTAGAATGTAGATAGTTTAGGTTCCGGAGTAACACATAGGCTATTAGCTTAACAAACGCGGGTGAAGCCGCGGGGCACGGCTAGTATAAAATAAATAAACGATTTCACACTCACATCCCCACCCCATGTTCAATGGATTCCGTTCATGAAATTTTGTATGCAGGGGGTTTCGGTAGCGATAAATCGATCTAGCTAGGTTTTAATTTTAGAAAACGTCGTTTTATCCGTGTTTTTAGCCGAGCAAATCTCGGTCATCCGGGTACTACTTAGTTAACATGAATAAGTGTAGGCAAATCATACAAAAACAAAATCATTATAAAACCCGATTTTCGATTTTGTTTTATATACCTAGTGACTATTCATGGGCTTAATCCACGAAAAAAAATGGGAACTACAAAACTACCAGAAGATCTCTAAAACATATTTTCTAGTAAACAAATATTTTTATTGCGTTCTTTTTACAAAATATCTTAGTTATTACCAAGTTACAAAACTTTAATTTTAGAGTTTTTTAGACCGCTACCAGTTGGCAAAGTACCCAAAATGCTGGCAGCATTGCCACGTTGAATAGCAATGCCCAATCTCTGTCCAAAATATTTGCCAGCATTTTGGTCACGAGTTGCTTCGATATAATTAAATCATCATAACAAATTGTACATGTTTCAATATTATTATTATAATGAATACACTTTGGTCACACAAAGTCAATTCGTAATGTAATATTTAAAAAATATCTATTTCATACTTATTTACTATATTAAACATGTTTTAAAATATAATTTATAACTCTAGTAAGTGCTTTCAAGTGATTTAATGTATCCATACTAAAATGCAAAAAGACATACATGTTTTGGATTATAGTTTAGTTCAGTACCTATTAGCCATTAAGTTTCAAAATGTTGCGATTATGTTCTGTTTTGATTGCTAATAAATAAACAGCAACGAGACATTTTTCTCAGTGTGGGCTCAAGTACTACGAAGTACTACCTACACTCGAAACGTTTGAAAAATATGAACGAATATTAAAATTCACGACCTGACTTCCCACAAAAGAACTATATTCCCCACTCGAGACAATCCCCACTCGAAACGTCTAAAAAACGGAGATACTCGTATTTTCGACAAACGAAGCGTGAGTAGTACGAAATTGCTGTAATACTCAGTACTATTAAGTAGATAAGGAGACCATGTAAAAATATATAACGAGTCAGAGATTTTTTTTATGTACATAAAATAAATAAACACTTTCATACATTTCACACTAAATATAATGTCTTGTGTTGTGTGTGCTCAAAACATTTACAAACATCCCTAGGGGAGAAAACTTGTGTTCGAGTACCCACTTAATTGCGGACATTACAAATTACTATAAAACATAACGTAAACATAAAGTAGATCCGTCGCTACATTAGAAAAAACATTGAAAAAAATTTGATCAACAATAAGAGATCAACATCACTTTATCAATATAGTCAACAATTACCTATATAATCTATTCAATAGAACAGATGTGTATTGTCGCTAATTGTTGTATCAATAACTGATAGTAAATAAGGTTTTATTATATATTTTTAGTTAACGATAACATTCAAGATAAATCTGCACATCCATGTACCCATACGTCAATTGTACTACAAAACTGAATTGTATCGAAAAATCGAAAAATAATTAAAGCACTAGTTATATGTATGGAACATGAAAAAATTTTTACAAAATTCTTTAATTACAAGTATTTACAAGATAGAGATTTTTAAGAAGTCATTCATTTAAAAGTTTAAACTTCGACTCGTAACTAAAAAAGAGATTAGCTCCAAAACTAATTCCACTTACCCGACTCACTGCATGAGAGTTATTCACTGAATTTAATAGTAAAAAATCCGAGCGGTCAGCGGACAAAGAAAAGTTGTTCGGCACAATTTTGTACTTCAGAAAAGAGTAGCGGATCACTACGGGAAAAGTTGATACACCTTTACTTGAGTCCTAGAGAGGAGGGTAATATAGTGATGAGTAGTGTAGGTACTTGAGACTAAAATCCTTCCAGATTGTACTTAGTAAAAAGAACTTCGCGGATGGTCTTGAAAGAAATTAATTACGAACGTAACCTTTTCTACCGACTTCACAAAAAAGGAGGAGGTAATCAAGTGGATTGTTTTTTTGTTTTTATGTTTGTGACCTCATAATTTCTTTCCACGTGAACCGATTTTGATTTTTTTTCGTTTAAAAGATGATGTTTTCAGTCGGTATTTGCTCCGGACGTAACTTCGTCCAACTATGGGTGAAGTATGCAAATGTCCGTGTGCATATCGTGGCTAACTATCACAGACAAGGTGTATCTGTGTAAGTGTAGCTCGTGTTTTGACAAGCGAATTTTGTAGGACCTAGGGTGCTTCACCCGTTATGGATGCGGTATTTCGTATTTTTATACGTCCGTGGAGGAACTCTTTAACTTATAGTAGTTTGTTAAGGCGACTTAATATCGACTTGGCGGACTGGAGCCGAACTGTAGCCTTGTAGAATTGCCTGCATAGCCAGCGTGCGCGCTTTCATATATTTTTTTTAATTAATCTTACCCTTTTACAAAAAAATTAAGTTCATAACGAGGTTTGAATGTTTGTTGGGATTACACCCAATATTTTTTGTTAAAAATATCTTTTATAGAAACAGAATAAAGTTGATTCATTCCACTGACGGGAACGGGAAATTTGGTGTTCTATTTAATAAAGTTTAATGTTTTTTTTATCGAGCCAAATTTATTCAATCGTGTATCGTTGAACATATCCGAATAAAATATTTTGTGAACATTTATTACACATAAAAAAATGCTGTTAATCGACCGTTTTTAAAGGTCAAATCTTTAATATTCGTGACGATGAATCGTTCAATTTGGAGCCTACTTCACCTTAAAAAATTATTAGGATCACCAAACCGATATTTTCTTTATTTTTCTACAACAAACATTTTTCTATTTCAGTAAGGAGTGTCAGACTAGTGCGGATAAGTATCTTGATGCATATGATTTATCAGAGTTATATTATATAAAGTGGCGTAATGTAGTTAAGTGTGGAGTACGAGAGACTTTAACCATCCTAGACTATAAAATATTTTTATTTAATAAATAGTCTTAGCATATATTTTGTTGATGATGATGATGATTGATTAATGATTTATTTAATTTAACTTACTTTATCTAACATTTAAAAGTATATTTAACATTTTAACAGATAATGACAATATTACCATAGTAGAAATATATAAGTAAGTTGTCTTCATAGAGTGGTACCAAACGCGGCTTGTATGTGTGCACGGCCGTACGCACGTGCCTCAGCACGCACACTATGACAACAAACAGAACGGCGAAGACGACACGAGCCGGGGTCGCCCCCGCGCTCGTCGACGCGGTCGACGACATTTCGCCGTATTCGAGCCATTCGCCATGGGCCTTTCCGCGCAGACGGATGTCGCGTGCCGCGTGCTGAGTTGCGTGCGCGCGTTTATATTTTGTAAACAGATAGGTAAAGTTTATATACCTACTTATAGTGTAACCTACTTTACGTGTTTATTCAATTTATGTAGGTTTTTAAAGTGAAAACTTCTATAGGCGCGTTGAGCACTTTTTGGGTGAACAAAAATCATGGAACTCGCGTCATCGTCACCGACGGCCAATATTATTGATTTATTGAAGCCTACTTAGCTATATTAGTTTTCCTTTTAACTTCGTTATATATACTACTACCGTGATTTCTTTTCACATATGCAAAACAATATTTTTTCAAGATTTTTTTTGACTCTGTCGGCGGCTAATATGCAAATGAAATCGTATCTATTTTACCACCACATTTTATACTATTTTATTGTACCTAACTTGTTGGTTTGTTAAAATATACATTTTACCTATAGATACCTTTAAAAGTCGGAGATAGTGACAACCCTGCGTATTCGGCTAGAGTAGGCATTTGAATCTCCTACGGGCCTCGAGTCATCTTACTTATATATTTCTACTATGATATTACAGACAATATTTTGTTGCTTGCGTTAACTACTTTGTGTAACTATTTGGTACACCTTAGTCCCAAATTATTTTGATATCTCCTATCCATCCAAGGTTAGTTTTAAGGAAGAGTTTGCTTGAAGCGAAAAGACCGCCGCATTTTAAACTAATTTTTTTTTATTTTTATTTATAGTGTACAATAAAGAGTTATCTATCTATCTATTTTAACAAATTCAAGGAAATATTTTACTCAGGCTCGTATGAGTACTGTCCATTGGCAAAAGCCTGCCGTTGCAGGACTAATTCCACGCCACAAAGCGTTCAATTATAAACAAAAAGCATAGAGTTTTAGACAAAAAAGGAATGGAAACGTAATCTGTCTGTTGCAAGCTCTCTTTGCTGGTGGTTTAGTTTGACTTTGTCATTTTCAGTTTTTGCCTTTGATGGTGCAGCGCAATCGTGCAGCATGATTACTTCAGTTTTCTACCGACTTCACAAAAAAGGAAGTACTTATGTCGACTGCATATTTTATTTTTTTATTTGTGTTACCTCATAACTTCCGACTGAATATTTTTTTTGTTTGAAAGATGTTGCTTTCCAATTGGACCCTTTTAAATTTGATCAAGATCTGATTAGTAGTTCTTGAAATATCGCCAATAATGCGTGTTTAGTACATATAATCTAAGTTTCGAAGATAAGGCGGTGAAGTCGGGTTTTTTTAAGCTTTGCTTGCGTTTAATTTTATATAAACTCGGAATAAGTTATTAACGTCTTATAGGAGAGTTTTGTCCGTGAAAGTAAAAACATAAACATAAACACTTTCACACTCACAGCCCCACACTAAGTTCGATGACTTGTGTCGTGGGTGCCGGACATTCACATCCACACACACAATCACAACCAGAACCAGAAACACAAACTTGCACTATTGCATTAGGATAATCCTGTAATGATAGTTGTAATTGGAATTTAATAAATAATAAATATTTTTTTTTCTCGATGAGAAAACTTATGTTCCCGCCGGGAATCGAACCCGATGCCCCATCGGGTTCGATTCCCGGCTGTTGAGAAGGCGAACGCTCAACCAACTAAGCCAACGGGCAGTTCAAAAACAATGCGTTGTTGATTTTGGATTATTTTTCAAAACTAGTGGTTCTTAGTGTGTTAATGTGTAATAATTGTGTATTATTAACCGTTAATACTTAGTGAACATGCATGAGTGTAGAAAAAAAAAAAGGTTCCATCACTTTATTAGGGCATGAAATGACTGCAACTTGACTCTTTTACTTAAATTTGATAAATGTTTTATTACTTGACACTGGCTTGACGCACAAGATTGCGGAACAAGATTAAAAGAAATAAAAGTCGTTCAAATTTTTATTTTTTTTCATCTTTCTGAAATGTATCCCTACCAGTTGACTAGCAGAGCTTGGGTCATCGCCGCATGGTAGCTTATAGTCCCTCGGTTTTTTATCGGATACATTTCGAAGAGTGTGCCTAGGAACTGCACGATCTAGTTCCCCCATTCCCTATCTATCATTCATTGTGCGAACCGCAAAGGAATGGAACTCCTTGCCTGAGTCGGTTCGTTCCTGATGAGTACAATATGGGAGTCTTCAAGTCGCAAGTGTATAGGTATCTTCTAGGCAAGTTTGCTCCATCGTCGCTTACCATCAGGTGAGATGGTGGTCAAATGTTTGCAAAAAAAAATTATGTCGGAAGAAAACGTATAATATCAGCCATTTCGAAATAAGCGCGAGGTTTTCAGCTCACAGAGCCACTAATAGCACTAGCATAATTTTGTGTAATACACTACTTGTAATACACTAACTAACAAGGGAAATTCGTGTTTCTTGAGTTGCTCGGATACTTAGTCCGAGTTGTTGGTTGCCCACCAAAACAAAAACAAAAGTAAAATTAAATAATACTCATTCCGTCAACTCCACTAAATGAGCACTTGTAAACAAGTTTCCGTTAATAATGTAATAAGGCAGACATTATTATTTAGAGAGCGACCGGGCGCGGCGCCATCGAATAAGACCTGCGATTTTCTCTAGGCGATTTACTTTTGTAATATACAGGGTGATTGGCTTTTGGTCATGGTAAGTAATTTTTCAATTTACGAAAAAATGTATACAGCCACTGTATAGCTATCTTATAAAATATAATTAATCAGTCAATAAATTAAAAACCACGAAACCTAGGTTAAAGAAAAAAGCAAACAAAGTATTTAACCTTTGTACTGTGTTATTTTAATTCATTTCTATTCATATTGAAATATCTCTTAGAAAATATTGACATGCATTATGTCAAATTGCAACCTATTTAGAACCTATTCAGATCGCAAAATGTCGCGCGCTAAATCTAACCTGTTGAAAGATTTCTGTTTCGGGCTTCCAAGATGCAGGCCTAGCCGAGTTTGGAGCCCTCAAGAAAATGGTTACATGGACCTATAAATGCTTATGACCTATAAGTGCTTATGTTTTTACACACTGTACCTACTTTTAAAAGTGATTTTTGAAGTAGATTTTGAAGTAGATTTCAAATGAATAAATATATATTATTATTTTGATAAAATTCAGTCGATACATTTATAATCACCCTGTATGTCAACAAATTGAAAGCAATGAAGTCGAAAGCGTAAGTTCTCAATCATTCAACTTAACGACAATCGAGAAGAGGGGTTGCCACTACGATGCACTAAAACTTAGGGAAAATGGATACGCCACGCCATCGCTATTCGAATAAATATTGTTCGTTATAGTCAACATTTATTTAACATGAAGTGAAGTTGTAGCTTAAAATAAGTTAAAGTACTTAATAAATGTAAAATATAGGAAAAATATTGCATTGAGCGGGATTTATGCGGCCATAGAAAAAAATGCCTTTAAGATATTGGTAAATTATCTTTCAACTTATTTTTTACTTAAAAATCTATGATGTTAAATTCTTTGATTTCGTCCATTTCAATTCGATGGCTGTAATTTTAAGAATCTGGCAGCAAAGTCATTATCTTTCATGAGTGTCTCAATCAATTTGTCTCAATCAACGATTTTGATTTGATTTGATTAATAAAAAAGTAGTAGGCGGACAGGTAAAGCAGCCCTATAACTCGAACTCGTGGACCACTCGTGGACTCGTGGCCACGTAGGTGGCCCTGAGTAACCTCATTTACTATCAGCTAAGATAGTAGTCAAGCACTACTCCAATCACCAATCATAGATTAATATATGTTAAACGCAAGCGAAGCTTAAAAAAACCGACTTCACTGCTCTATCTTCGGAACTCTAGGTCAGATTAAATGAATTAAATAAGCTTTTTTGAGGATAAATAAAAAAGTCGTAATCAGATCTTGATCACCACACTAAAAAGTACCAGTTTTCAAATAATAAAAATAAATATCAAAATTGGTTCACCCAGAAAAAAGTTATGAGGTGAAACAATAAAATAAGAACTGTCAGATTGAGAACCACCCCCTTTTTGTGAAGTAGTATAAAAAGGTTGAAGATCAGAATTTCAAAGCCCTTCTATAAAAAATTTACTTCCACACTTCATTTCCAATACATTAAAACACATACTAACATATCCTTAAAATTGAACTACTTTTATTAAAAATGGATGTGTGAAAATACCATATCCACATTATCTACCACATCAGTTTCACGAAGCTATAACAACTTAATAGTGTAAGAGCATGTTGATCGCCGACTGAAGCGACTAATGGCAGCCTTAAACAATTTGCCGTCTTTTTACTGCCGCTTTTCCTGTATTGTTGTTTTTGTTATGGCAAGTTTACTGAGTTCACTGTTGTAATGGTTACTTTGAGGAAAGCGTTGATCGTAAAAATGTGTAACTTGTTGATTTATATGATATTATCTATGGTCCTAAGTGACCGGTCCAACCGAAAACAAAACAAGTCGATGTACTAAAAAGTCTAAAACCTAACTGAGTAATATGTTAATTTAAAAGTGTTAGAGCATGTTGATCGCCGACTGAAGCGACTATAGCCAGCCTTAAACAATTTGCCGTCTTTTTACTGTATTGTTGTTTTTGTTATGGCAAGTTTACTGAGTTTACTGTTGTAGGAAAACGTTGTGATTGTATTCATATTTTACGTATTGTGTTATAAAAGGTCCTGAGTGACAGGTCCAACTGAATACAAGATAGATTTACTTAAACGTACCTATTTGTACATTAGTGTCTGAATTGCTTTTCTGAAGACGTTTTTCCAACTTTGTAGAAATCTTTTCACGCTTTAAACAAAACGTTTCATTTCATAAAGTTGGAACTTTTTCTACACAATACAAGCGTTAACACAATATATTTGTGCATAATGAATACGTCCTTTGTGGATTCTTTGGTCATTTCATCGCGTTTCGACGTGAAATTCGATAAGCGTGGACAGGTTTTGGGTAATTCCGTTAAGGTAGGTGTATTTTACTCAGATATATTTATCCCACACTCAAAATATAAAAAAATATATGGGACGTTCCTAAACTGCACTTCCTGGCGGGAACACACGTTTTCTCCCCAAAGATAATTTATGTTTCTGGTTCTGGTTGTGATTGTGTGTGTGATGTGAATGTTTCCGGCACCCACGACACAAGTCATCACAAGTCATCGTACTTAGTGTGGGGCTGTGAGTCTGAAAGCGTTTATTTTATGTTTTAAAAAAATATTCATATGGGCCCAATAGAGGGCTCTACCAATGAGTATCAAATGCTTTGACCGTAACGGTATCCAATAAAAATCCTATATAAGTTGCTTCCGAAATATTTAAGATATCAAACCACGGCAGTCAAGTTTTACACGATTCTACAAAACACTTTGTAGAATAACCTGAGTCCGTTAAAATGTCATTAACGAATAAGATCAAAGTCTATCCAAAAACAAATAAAACATTATTACACCTCTATGATCCCATGCTGATAACTTTACTTATATTCGGCTATGACTTTGATCTCTACAACGAAAATATTCTCATCCGTTCGGTAGCAAAGCTGTACTGCATAGTTCTAGTATTTGTCGTCTCTTTCGCTACTATGACATGTTGTGAGAAGCAAGAGATCTCTCAAATCTGGTCTCTTCTAGAATACTCCTCTTCGGTCTTGATTATTTTGTTCTTTAAAAGCAAGATGCATGACTTTTTGGAGAAATTGAACGAAGTTGATGTTTATCTTAGAATAAGAAGGAAGCATTACTTTTGGGATAAATACAAAATGTTTGTCTTTACTATTTTGATTTGGGGAATAAGAATTTACTACACATACTTATACTGCAATTATTTCACATGCTACAACAATATGGTTTTGTATTTAATGAGTATGTTTTCCCCGTTTGCTCTCGATTTAAGTCGAGTATGGAGATGCATCATATTCGATACTATTCGATATCGGTTAACAATGTTGAGAATACGGTTAGAAGAAAACCCACAGGATAACTTTTACTTGTACGTTAAGAATAACAAGTCTTTGAAGGAGGATAAGGTGAAGTTCTGCTTGTATTTGTATAGAAGCATCGCAGATTTAGTAGAACTCGTATCACCAGAGCTTCATGCATCGGTAAGTTATTATTGAAAATGTTAAAACATATGTGTGTAATATAAATAATCTAATCTTAGACAATTATTCGACAAAAAAAGTACGTAATAAGAGGAACATGCATAACTTTCCTTAGATTTCACTTCAAACATTTCATATCAAAATAAAAACTTAAAATACAGGTTCAGGCAATTTGAAATGGGGCCATTTTAATGTTCTCTCTGCGACTTCCTTACAAACCGTAGGATTGTCTCCCGTCTCGATGGCGACGTCACAGTCCACGACCCAATGGCTGCCGTGAAAGAAAGTTTATAGGTTAATAAATCTCATGCATATTATAAACAAAAATTATTGTGTATTCGCATGGGCCCCAAAGAGGCACTCATGAAAGTTAAACTCTGGCAGTAGCTAGATTCGCAAAATTACAGCCATCTTGAACCTGGCAAGAAATTCGACGGTGCATTTTATTTTCAATATAATATATTTTTAATAATTCCGTTGCACTCATACATAATTATATTAACCTAGGTTTATCTATATTATGTAGTCGCTAGAAAGCGCTTGTGCAGTTTGCCTCCATGCATCCTTGTCATTAATGTAGTCAATTGTTTTATATTAAGCTTTCTTTATTAATGCCCGTTTTAATACTGATTTGAACTTTCCTAGTGGTTTTCCCTGTTTATCATTATTATGTTAATGAATATTATTATAATCCTTGTCGCAGTAATAAACATCCATGCCAAATTTTTTAACAACATGGATTTATAATTATTATTGTGAGTAACATTAGATAGGAGGTAGGAGATGGACAAGAAAATTATAATGATTGAAATTATTGAACTTTGAGGCTGTGAGTGTTTTTTTTATTTTTTTATTTGTGACATGCTAGTGTTTGACCACTATCTCACCTGATGATAAGTGACGATGTGATCGGAGCTGGTAAACACACTAGACCTGGAATACGCAGGCTCTCAAAAAGGCGTTTAAGCGCATATGTTTATTTAGCGCATATGTTTATTAGTGTTAAGGCGTTTAAGCGCATATGTTTATTTAGATTCTAAGTGACTTGATATATACAAAGATCCCGAGGCGTGTGGCCTGTACGCGGCCGATATATACCTCGGGGGCTTTATACCAAGTCTCTAACGCCTCTGCTTCCCGTCGTAGTTAAAGCTGCTTCAAAACCAATAATGTTGACATGAATAATATTTATTTTACAGCTTTTCATGAGTGTTGCTTGCAATATCCCTAAGCTGATCTATAACGCCTATCATATTCTTGCGGTGCTGGAAGGAATTGTGAGTAAATCATTTATTAAAACTAACTTAGTGGGGGGTTGAAAAAATAACGATCAATTAAATAAGTTATGTTAATATATATCAGTGTAATATATAGTGAGAGTGCTGCAAAAGAACACATGAACAAAGTGTATTACCCTTAAATAGAGACAATAAGAAAAGTGTTAGTGGACACATTCTTAGTAATAGCAATGTAGCAGTTTAAGTAGATAGAAGATTGTAATTATAATAGGGCACTTTGTAAGAAGTACTCTAGAAGTAAAAAAAAATAAAAATAAATAAATCAAAATAATAGATATTTATTTATACATGTACTCATAAGAAAATTGTTATCTGCAATATATTTATAACGTATTTAAGGGGTTATTATGTAAGGGAGATTAAAATATCCCTTCGGATAAAAGATATTTTAGCCAAGAAGCAAAGGAATTCAATTTTTATTTCTAGCCGTGGCTACCCATCAGTATGATACTCGTAGTTAATAAAATAAAATAAAATTCCGTTTAATTGATTTCCGAAAGATAAGCCGACGAAAAAAAATTCGATTGCATGAAGAATTTCAGACATTGGTGAAACTGTAAAGTCTTGGTCACCGAGTTATGGTAGCAAGCCTATCGGTATTCTATAAAGCTTATATTTTGGAGAGTGTACTCAGGAATTACATGATATAATTCCATGCCCTTTTTACAATCTAACAAAAAAACAAACTGTCAAACGTTAAGCATTTATGGTTGACATACCTCCAGTTCGCTCAAAGCGTTTCGCTTCTACGTTTATTACCCGTACAGCGAAGGAGTAGAACTCATTGCCTGCGTCTTTGTTCCCTGAACGGTACAATCTGGGTGTCTTCAAGTCTAGAGTGAATAGGTTATTATAGGTACCTTAAGCAAGCATGTTCCATCTTCGGCCGCATCGTCACTTTTCATCAGGTGAGATAGCGGTCAAATGCTTGCCTATCCAGCATAAAAAAAAGTAAGGTGCTGACGTAATAAAACTTATTTTTATGTTTCAGGAACCAATGGAGTCGCTGAGCTTCGTGGTGATTCACACCGTGCAAATATGTGGGTTATTGTTCTCTCCATTTGTGTTAGTAGAGTTCTATGCAGTTGAAGTGGGGCGAATCAGGGAATTTCTGATCCACAAAATACTAGATGAGAATGGTAAGTTTTATTTTGGTTTGTTAGTAACTTTCTATGCCTACTTTTTTTTTTATTGACCAAGCGAAGAGAGGTCTCTTGGCTGCTCTGCTTTGGCATCTCACCTGATGGAAAATAGTGATGCGGCCGAAAATGCAGCATACTTATCTGGAAGATACCTGAACAGTATATTCTGAAAGTCTTCAGGTCTAGACTAGACTAGAATCTAGACCTGAAGACTCTCCGAATATACTGTTCGGAAACAAAAACGCGGGCAGTGAGTTCTGCTCCTTTGCTGTACGGATGATAAATGTAGAAGCAAAACGCTTCGAGCGGATATGAGGTCTGCCAACCATAAATGGATGACGTTGGTCAATTCGTATGCCTGGAAGATACCTATTCACTCTTGACATGAAGATTCCCAGATAATACCGTTCGGGAAACAAAGACGAGGGTAATAAGTTTCATTCCTTTACACTTAATGGTTTCTTTATATTTCAGATCCCGAAATAAAAGAACAGATGAATCTTTTCCTCCAATACACAGAAATAAGGTCGTTTCAGTATAAGATTTGGCGAATCATACCTATCAACATATCATTGCCGCTTGAACTGATCAATTTGTGTACTACCTACGTCATTGTTATCATTAACTTTACTCATCTGTATGGATAACCATCCTCGACCTCATTGACACTTACCAAGAGGTGAGATACCAGATATATATATAACAAAGCTAGCCTATAAAATAGCTACGTCCACGGCTCTATCTGCGTAGACAGTGATTGAGATGATGATGGTGATAATAGTACTTAATTCCTTTGCCAGAAGTTTAAGCTTATTCCATACGAAATCATAATCTATTTGTCTTTTATTTTAGTATCTGGTTTTTTTTGGTAAAATAAAAATAATATAAAAATATTTAAAAAAATAATTACCTGGACTAGAACCGGGGTCTTCTGGTTTCAGGGCTAGATCGATTTATCGCCCCGAAACCCCCTGCATACTAAATTTCATGAAAATCGTTGAAGCCGTTCCCGAGGTTCAGATTATATATATATATATATATATATATATATATATACAGTGGAACCTGGTTAATTGGGATCTCAAGGGACCAAGAATGTTGTACCATTTATTGAGTGTTTCCATTAATCCAGTTTTCCAATTAGGCAGGTTTAAAATTATAGTTGTCTCATTTACAGAGGCTCCTGCTTATAGAGGTTGAAATGTACGGCTATTTCATTTTTAGAGGGAGAGGTGGAAATGTTAATAAAAATGCGTATTTTTGATGTAATGAATCTAATATATTATGTAGGTATGAATGTACAAACATTATGTATAACGTGGAATTTTTTTTTTTTTTCATCAAGTTTGATATTTACGTTTGGGCATTTTGTACACTTTTACTCCCTTGTTTTTAGGTCAAAACTTGAGATAGTACTGACAAACAAAGCGTATGCGAAAGACATTCTAATGTGTAAACAAAAGTGTCAAAACCTGTCGCAACCTGTTAATTTGTCTCATTTATAGAGGGAATTAAGTTACAGAGTCCCAATTATAAAGGTAAACATCGATTAAATCCTAGAAATCAGATCTCATTTAACCAGGTTCGAAAAGTCCCATTAATAGAGGTTATTCAATGAAAAAGTACCGGGACCTCATTGTAACTCTCAATAATAGAGGTTTCTCATTTATCCAGGTCCCATTTAACCAAGTTTCACTGTATTACTATGCATATGTATACAATAATTGCTCGTTTAAAGGTATAAGATATCATAAATATGTAGATAGACAAGTTCAACTGTTAAATAAAGCATTTAGTACATATGCTTTGTTTAATAAAATAACATAAGTCGATCTAACAAGATATTATGTGGTCGATATAGATTATCTTTGTAAACACCAATAATCCAGTTTCATAAAACCAGATATGGTAATAACTAGAAATATCTGGTAGTACATACCTCTTTTTCTAGTGGATTTACAAAATCAAAGAGGGATTTTTTTACGTACAATAAGTTTCGTACGTTCCTCTCTCTTCTTTGTACAAACTCTCCTTATTACTTAGTACCAGTAACTCATTTTGCGATTGCTAATAAATAATTATAGTGATTTTATTTATATAGCATTAGCCATGCTCGGCAGAACTATAGTGATAAATTTAGAAAGGAAAAATTATCGCTTGAGGCGGGATTTGAACCCGCGGCCATAGGGTGTCATGCCCTATTGCTCTAACCGCTGAGCTACTCAAGTCCCGCCTGAAGCGACGAAATTAACCTTTCCTTATTATTAACGTCTTACGGGGACGTGTGACGTCATCTAGCGAATGAGTTTATAGAAACTACTACGGCCAACGAGTCTAACATTGCAGTTAGCTACACGTTGTGTTGATAACGTCTACCCAAATCAATTGATTTTATTTATATAGCATCAGCCATGCTCGGCAGAACCATAGTGATAAATTTAGAAAGGAAAAATAATAATAATTATAGTTTTCAGAAAAAGCACAAGAATGCTAGTAGCAGCAACGAGACATTTTTATCAGTGTGTGCGTGAGTGTGTTGTCAAATTAAAAAATCCACTTAAAATATAAGGTAAATAATATAACAACTTTCCTTTTCATACTTTATTATCAATCTTCAAATGGACCTGTTTGAATAAGCTTTGAAGTCGATGTTTGATGGACTGTAAGCACATCGGATTAACGACCTGGAACTTTCGAACTTCACAAATCCTTTGTGATTGTTTTATAGTTGTTTGCAGTATTATTTTGGCGTATGATCATCATAGCATGCTATTACACAGTCAAAAACTTTATCGAAGACAAAAGCGATTCAGTTCCACGCTAAGTGTATTAACTTATTTTGTAAGAAGAGGCGGATAATAAGCAGCTATAATAATAAATATCTACTCGGTGTGTCTGTATTTCAAGGATCACAAATTGGAAAAAAAATATTTCTCTAGCTTAAAGTAGTGACGTATACCATGCACATTATATTTATGTATTGCATAAATATATATTTGAATTATGGCTTTACTTTTGTTCCTACCATTTCTAGATGACTGGTAGAAAATACTCCTAGCATGAAGTCCTTCAATTGTACATTGTTTTTGTGGTGCAATAAAGAATGAAAATAAAATAAATATAATAAATATCTGTTTTTTTGTAGTTTTGGCTCCACGATATTTCCACTTAGCAAATGTCAAATGATGAATATTTTTCATGTAGTTGATATTTGTATTTCATAAACATAGTCCTAATCGATAGTCACAGTCAAAGTCAAGTAAAAGAGTCATAATTCCGTCATAGCTGAACTGTCTTAATGGCTTAGGTGAATTTCACATTCTAAGCACGGGTTCGATTCCCGGTGAGAACACAAGTTTTCTCCCCAAAGAAAATTTGTGTTTCTGGTTTTAGGTGTGATTGTGTTTATGATGTGAATGTTTCTGGCACCCACAACTTAAGTCATCAAACTTAGTATGGAGCCGTGAGTGTAAAATTGTGAAAGCTGCTTAAGTTTATTTATGAAGCGTGAAAGATGTTTACATTTATTTACGAAGCGTGAAAGATGTTTATATATATAGATAGCTTCTAAAAAAAACCAAAATTATTTTAACTACTTTAACTAAAACGAATTACAAGAGATGACAACTGTTCGATGTTAGAAACAAAAGTGACTTAAAACTAGGTAAACTGAGGCTCGGCGCTCGGGTGTCCACGTTGTGCTGACGCGATGACTCGTGCAAGCGCGAAGGCACGTTGTGCTGACTCCAACACTGGCGTCATTCGTTGGCTGATGCAATATTGTCAGTGTATTGCATTATCGGTGCAACCTCAGCTTATTACGTGAGGGGTGAATCCTTAACATCTCCCCCCATAAGCTCAGCATCTATTTGAGGACTTTCGTTGAGAATAATGCTGAGAGAGGAGCAGGATCTGGTCTTCTGGTATCCTTTATCTCCGCATAGACCTCAGCTGTGTTCTGTCCGTGTTCTTTGGTCTCTGATATTCTGGCTATCTGTCGTCTCAAGATACATCTGCGAACAGTCATTATGATAGAGATCACCATAATGATAAGCATAATAAGATAGATGGGTATCGTGGTGTGATAGATGCTGGTTAATGGACTCTCGTTAGTCTTCAGGGCAGGTTGTAGGCTTATCTCGGTGTTACTCGACTGTAGACTCTCAAGGTTGATTGAATTAAGAGTTAGCGATCCTTGGTTCCGGTGCTCTATGTCTTCGTGGAGTGGCATATCTATAATCTTGAGAGCTTGTCCTTTAATGCGATCGTTTACATTGTTTATAGTGAACTGTGGAGTCTGTAACAAACAACCTTTCGGAATAATTGCCAAGTAGCTTCCTTTCATCATGTTATACTGATCTTGCATACAGGACAGGCGAACTTTCGTCGATGAAGGCAGGCTGATGACGTAATGCTTCTCGTCGAGGGATTCAAATGCAGCTGTTACAAGTGTGATTTGAGTTAAGTTACATGTAGAGTCGATCTGCTGGTCCATGATAAGATGCTGGATGCATTGCCTCTGGTTCGACGTCATATAGTGTGCTCGTCGTTCGCAAAGAAACCATGGATTTGACTTCGGATATTCTGCCTCTATGTACATGAAATCATTCTTGTGGATTGCTACGTAAGGATAAGGAGGGATTATGACTTTACTATTCTTATTAGGTACTATGGAAAGTTTGTATAGGTTATATGTTATAGGAGAGACAATCGGGACCTTCAAAACTAATATTATATCATCGTTACTGTAATAGTATCCTAATTTAACTATGTCAAAGTAATCTCTAAAGCTAACGTCTAAAACCTCTTCTTCTTTATACATACTTCGTAATTTAGTCATTATATCCTTAAACGAATCTAAAGTTATCAATGAGTGGTGCGTGGTTTTTGCTTTTATGAATGACAGTGCGTTTTCTAGCCTATATAGTTCATCTGATAAGTTATCTATGTTATCTCCCAGGATGATAAAGAACTGAGCTAAATGTGCATACTTAACTAGCTCTGTTTCATGGGTACCATCGCTCTGCAATATTAAATTTATAACCTTCTCAATTTTAGATTGATTGTCGGTTAATCTATTAAGCACCTTGGTGTTTTCATTTACCCAATGCTTACTGAGACTAACATGATTGTTAAATTCAGTGACTATACTATGTTCGTGATCCTGGAGGATTTGAATGGCATTGTCATATTTAGCAGCATCTGTGTAATCCAGATTTCCTGAAATACTTTTTATAATAGAACCTAGTCCGTCAATGAGACCTCTCTTACTCCGTTTGGGTTCAAAGGTAAAAAGCTGATCTGAAATTCTTTTGAGCTTAAAATTGAGATAAGTAACGTGAGGTTCGTAAAGCGACAAGGTTTTATTGTCAAGATGTGGTTTAAAGCTTTGCAATTGATTTTGAACGGATTCTATACTTTCTCTAATATGCGACAAACTAATCGTTTGAAGAAAGGAATGGTAATGGGAGATGACCTTTGAAGGCCCTAAGTTGAAGGGTAAAATCCCTGGTCCTTCATCCAGACTACTCAGGGTTATTTCCTCCGCTTGTGTCAGGCCCAGTATCAGAAGAAGTATCCTGTAACAACCGCGCACTATTAGGGACGCGTTTTAAGCGTGACTTGGCTACAGGACCTCTTTTCTTTTTCGTATAAATGTGGATAGGGAGATCGGCTAAAACAGTATCATGAGTGAAACGTGGAGCTAGTTTCTGTCTACTGGCTGCGGGGTTTCGAATAAATACGTTCTGCTCAGGTGAATACGTTATCTCTGGTTCGCGGTCTTTATTAATGTTTTCGGTAATCTCTGTACGGCGGTGAAGCGAAGTTTCATTTAAAAGATCGAAAACCTTATGCATCCTTTTGCGATGGTCCTTGTCATTGTTGTAATATATTTTCAGATAGGTTTATGTCTAGGGGATCTCGGGGATCCATGTGCCCTGTAATGATATTTAAAGGTCGGCATTTCGTGAAACTATGTATTGTACTATTATATGCTAAAATAGCGTATGGCATTAAGTTAACGAGAGGTTCACCTCGATGCTCTAGTTTCAGAATGCGTAAATGCTCTAGCAAAGTAGAGTGAAGGCGTTCAACCATTCCGTTCTCGTTAGGGACGTATGTTAGAATCTTGTGGTGGATTATTTTATGAATTCTTATGAACTCCAGAAATACTTGATTTGTAAATTCTGTGCCTCTGTCTGTCACTACAGTCAGGGGACTCCATGATGTGTGAAGAACTGCATGAGAGCTTGAACTATCGATGATAGTTAGGTACTTCTGGTTTTCAGCACTAAACAAATCTAAATGAACTATCTCGAAAGGTCTTGTTGGAGGTGGAACTATTTGAAACTTCTGATGAATGGGATTACGATCGTACTTAGCCTGGCCACATATGTTACATTCATTAATGTATTTTGTAACATGCTCCTTCATCTTTGGCCAGTAATATTTATAAGACAAGGAGAGGTAACATTCGTTTATACCGCGATGGTTAGTTTTTCCTTCGTGATAGTTCTTTATGATCTCTTGTTGTTTAAGATAGTCTTTAACATTTTCTAGTTCGGATTTACATAAGAAAAGTTTCATGGATGAGCTTTTGAATGTGTTTTGAATGATAGGCAATATGGAGTACATCTCTAAAGGAGGGGTAATTAGCAATCCGGTCTTTACTTTGGGGTGTACATATTCTTTTATCATATTAACTATATCTTCCTCTAAGTTAGATTTGGAAACCTGAACGTTAGTTTTGGTATGACTTTCGAAGGGCTTGGAAACAGTTGGTCTACCTCTAGTGTCCTCAACTACAGTGGAAATCTGTCTGTGGAATCTATTGAGAGGGTCATCCGTTATAGGTACCTCTAGTATAGGGTTCTCAGCATCTGTATGTACTGTAGCTGTACTAGAACCTATTATGCTAGGAGGTTTTTCGGAAAAATTAACAGCCACAGAGCTTACTTCGTCGTTATGTATTTCTACTCTAGACAAAGCGTCCGCGTTTGTGTTAGACTTGCCTTGTTTGTAAATGACAGAAAAATCAAACTCGCTTAATTTGAGCCGCCAACGAGTTAAACGCGAATTTGGCTCCTTGAGATTCATGACCCACTGCAAAGGCCTGTGATCTGTGACGATCTTAAATTTTCTCCCGAATAGATAAGGGCGAAAATATTTCGTAGCCCACACAATTGCAAGTAACTCCTTCTCAATTGTACTATAGTCAATCTCGCTTGAGTTAAGAGTACGTGAGGCGTACGCAATTGGTTTGTCTGATCCTATGGTCCCCTGGGATAACACTGCTCCTATAGCTAAGTTAGAGGCGTCGGTGGTTAATACGAACTCTTTACTAAAGTCGGGGTATTGGAGTATAGGGTCGTTTACAAGGAGTGTCTTGCACTTCTCGAAACACTGTACATAGTCATCGCTTAGTGTTACCTTAGATCCCTTTTTAAGACACTGTGTCATGGGTTTCGTGATCTTCGCAAAATCAGGAATGAATTTCCGATAATATCCCAATAATCCCAAAAATCGTTTGATTTCCGTTCCGGTTTTAGGTACTGGATAATTCTGAATGGCTTTTATTTTATCGGGGTTAGGCTTTATTCCGTTAATACTTATTACGTGTCCAAGGTAAGCCGTTTCTAGTTTTAGAAATTCGGACTTATCCATTTGTATTTTAAAGTTTGACTCGCGTAATCTTAGAAATACCTTTTCAAGGTTGACCATGTGCTCTTGTAGTGACGTACTGAACACTATAATGTCATCAAGATACACAAGGCATATGGTGTTTTGTAGATCCCTAAGCACATTGTCCATTACTCTCTGAAATGTGGATGGATTGTTCTTCAAACCCATGGGCATGCGAAGGAATTCAAAGTGCCCATGTTCGACATTGAAAGCGGTTTTAGGAATATCAACTGGGTCCAATTCGACCTGATAAAAACCGCTAGCCAGATCTAAGGTGGTGAAATACTGACAGTTCCCTAACTTGTCCAAGACGTCTGCAATATTAGGTATTGGGTATTTATCATCAATTGTTTTTTCATTGACTTTGCGAAAGTCCACTACTATCCGCCACTTGGTTTTCCCTGAAGCATCTGCTTTCTTTGGGACAACCCAAATGGGAGAACTCCATGCAGAGTTAGAAGGGCGGATAATGCGCTGCTCTAACATTTTCGCGATTTGGTCTTGTACCTCCTGTCTATGCACAAATGGGTACCGATAGCTTTTGGTATAGACTGGGACCTCATCCGTTGTTTTAATACGATGTTTAATTTGATTTGTAAACGTTAGAGATTCTCCTTCTACGTAGAATACGTCGGCATAGCGCGCGCACAAGTTTTCTAAGTTAACGCGTTCTTCGACGTTTAGGTGATCGTTAGGTGATCGGTACGTAATCGCGAAACGACGTCATCGGCTCTTTGTCGTTGAATCGTAGTGCGCGTGCACTCAACATTGTGAATCTCGGCGCTAACTGCGCGATCCATAGAGAATATTATGTCATTACGAGTGGGATTATAGACTTCTAGAAGACCTCTGTTATTATTCACGGAAGTTACACAGTCGCTTATTAAACAGTTAGATATAACCTGTTCCATTACAAAAGCATCTCCGTTTTTGATGTTAATTGGCACGTTAATTAGCTTTGATGTACCGGCCGGGATAATATCCTCATAGAGATTCGCGTTCCGTGAATCATAGACCCTGATGGGGTTAGATGCGTTCCGAGTCGTGAGAGTTTTATTCTTATAATCGATCGTAGCTTCCCATTTATCTAAAAGATCTGACCCTATTAACCCATCAAAATATTCGTGGAACTTATAAATGAATAACGTCATTTCATTATCGTCTTGTAGTTCAGAAAAGGTAGGCAAAGTTAGCGAATAGTTACTACGACTTACAGCATGAACATTACATACTTCGAAAGGAGTGTAATTCAAAGGTAAATCACTGAAATATTTCTCAACTACAGCGGGACTGATGAAAGATTGATTAGCACCTGTATCAATGAGTAACTTTAAGGGTGGTGACTTGACTTCTATGTAAGGGAGCTGACGTTGGGTCTGTAGGTTGACCTCTATTTTGATTTTCGTGACAGAGGGGCTTCCTGAAAATCCAGAGTGGGTTCAGGTTGCACGGAGGCTTCCTCTACTACAGGGGGTTCATAATCGACCTCTGGATAAGGCTGGTAGTAGTCGGGTACCTCATAACCATAGGAGTATACCGGGTCATAAGTCTCGTAAGCTTCATAGTTCTCATAAGGCTCATAGCTCGGTTCATATTCCACACACTGGTTAAAATGCATCTCCCTAGTTTTAAAATAGTTGGTAGGGGGAGGATTCCCAAACTTTCTCCAATCATGAGCGTTGGCAAAGGAAGACGGGGGCAAGTGTCTTGGGGTAAAGTGGCTTACTCCACTCATAGGCCGTGGTGCTGAAGGCACTGGGCGAGGGGCTATTTTAAAAGCGTTTTCATGAGCGTTATAATTTGGGGGTGCTGCGCGGAACATTTGTTGTGTGCGCGACGGGCCAGCTGGGCGTGGTTGGTTAAACTGTGGTTTCCAGATAGGCTGTTGTTGTGGCATAGTAAAGGGCCTGGAAGGGCCGGGCATGTTATAAGGCTTGGGTTGCATAGTAAATGGTTGACTAGGTGGCAATAGTAAAGGCTGTGGTTTAGTATTCAAAAACGATTGAGCCGCGGCGGGTTTCCTGTCTAAATAATCGTTACGGTTCTGCATGTATATTGTATTAGATTCCTCATGTACAAACTCGAGGGCCTTTTCAATCGAAACAGGACGCATGCACCTAATACGGGATCCTAATGGGTCCTTTAACCCACGTAAGAAGGCCTGTAAAGTTAATTTCTTGTATAGATCTCGCTTCGCGTCAACCGTGGTCTGCACAGATTCGTGGAGTGAGACATACGTCATTATAGTGCCAAAAAGGTTTTGGCAACGCTCGTAGAACTCCTGAGGGGAACCTTGTCCTTGGACTAGAAGAGCCAAGTCATTGTAGAGAGCGGTCTCATCACGCTGGTCTGCAAAATTGTTTATTAATGCCGTCCTAATGCCTATCCAATCCTCAGGGATCCCGTTAGCGTTAATTAAACGGGCTGCATTCCCACTAACTTTATTTAATATGCCGTTAATGAGAGCCAGTTGGTTAAGTTCGTTTGATTGTTCGCCTCCAACGAACTGTACTACTAGCTGGTCACACAATCTTATAAACCTAGTAAGCACATTAGGGTTTCCGTCAAATTCAGGGACAAGGCGAAGGGCCTTAAATATAGTGTCTAAGTCTGCCATATTATTACAACTAACGTTATCTATGCCTCTATTAGCGTCTAACAAATCTAATCTATTTCTATTACTAGATCTAGGGGTCCGCGATTGCCTGGGATGGAAAATCTTGGATGATTACGACAACACTACAAATTAAGGAGAGCAAGCACAAGTAAGATTCAAGGTACTCACATAGACATCTGGTTTCTTTAGCGTATCTATGGCTGGATACAACTTCCTGCGACTCTGCGTAGATTCTGGATCCTCGATACTGGAGCTTGACAGCTACCCGGGACTTCGTGCACGGCGAAAGGGTTGATCTTCCTGATTCCTGGATTGCAAGGCGTCCCGCGGGATCCTACCGACTGCGCCAAATACGTCTGGCCGCAGGATAGCTTCTAAAAAAAACCAAAATTATTTTAACTACTTTAATTAAAACGAATTACAAGAGATGACAACTGTTCGATGTTAGAAACAAAAGTGAAGTGAGGTAAACTGAGGCTCGGCGCTCGGGTGTCCACGTTGTGCTGACGCGATGACTCGTGCAAGTGCGAAGGCACGTTGTGCTGACTCCAACACTGGCGTCATTCGTTGGCTGATGCAATATTGTCAGTGTATTGCATTATCGGTGCAACCTCAGCTTATTACGTGAGGGGTGAATCCTTAACATGTATTTACCTAATATAAATAAATATAAGACCTAATAAAAATAAGACCTATTCACATCAGTGTGGGGCTGTGAGTGTGAAAGCGTTTATATTTAGTTAAGTAAGTTAATTGGCATCACAATATTCCTAACAAGCTCAAGATCCACCATCTTGTTTCACGTAAATACAGTATAATTATGCTAAGTGCTTCACGGTACTGTAACAAAAACCATGTGATTAATTGCATCTGAGCTATCGGTCTAGACAGTAAATAATGCATCCTACGCTAAATAGCAACGTGATTCAGCTGTATCCTGAGACGATGTTTGTGGAAAATATTAATACTTACTTAGTTATAAGTGTGTGTGTTAGTGGAAATATTAATACTTAATCGTATAACCATGAAGCAAGCAAGTACGAAAAAGGCTTTTGCCGCGAAAGTGAAAAAATGGCGTTGTTGATTTTGTAAAATTTTCCAAAACCTGTGATTCTTCGAGTGTTAATGTGTAACAATGGTGGATTATTAACCGTTAATACTTAGTGAACGTGCATAAGTGTAGGCAAATCATACAAAGTTGAAAAACGTGATTTTCACCTTCGCTCCAAAACTCCAATAGAAGTTGTAGTAAAGTTTCTACCACTTTACTAGGGCATGACTTGACTACGACTGGACCTTGACTCTTTTACTTGACTGTGACTTGTGACTAGGACCTATAATATGAAATACACTTGAAATATATTATCACTTGACACTGGCTAAATGCACAAGATTGCGAAGCCAAAACTAAGGAAAAAAAAAAAGTACGAAAAAGTTTTGATACGCATCAAAATGTATATCTACAAGTCAATTGCCTTTATTTTTCTATCTTTTACACTTCACAAAAGAGGAGGAGGTACTCAAGTCGACTGTATTTTTTTTTATTTGTGTTACCTCATTACTTCGTTCCACGTGAACCGATTTTGATTTTTTTTTGCTTGAAAGATGTGGCTTTCCATTTGGTCCCATTTAAATTTGATCAAGATCTGATCAGTAGTTCTTGAAATATCGTCAATAATTCGTGTTTGGTACATCTAATCTGATCATAGTTCCGAAGATTAAACGGTGAAGTCGGTTTTTTTAGCTTTGCTTGCGTTTAATTATTACAAAATAAGCTAGTTATTACCAAATAATCTAATGTTTGTTACAAAATAATTATAGTTGTAACATATAGCACTACAATGTTAGTAACAGCAACGAGACATTTTTTTCAGCGTAGGATCACAAGTTTCCTCCCCAAGGGAAATTTGTGTCAGTGATTATTTTTGTGATTTGGTGTGAATGTTTCCGGCACCGCCGACACACGTCATAGAACTTAGTATAGAGCCGTGAGTGTGAAAGCGTATTTATGTTTATTTATGACCTATTCACATCTTTAAATACTTTTATATCGATTATCTATTTATTAATATATATTATTATATTATATCTATATTTAATGAATATACAAAACACGCAAACAAAGCTACCGTCTTTGTTTACGTTTAATTTAAAAACAACGTATGATATTAAAGGACCTTATTATTCGAACGACCGCTTCTTCGGAATAACGAGGAAAATTGCGCAAAATCAACACTTATTATCTGCTGTTTAATGTAGTAAGCATATCAAGAGTTACGAAGATCCTAGAGGCGGTATATTATACGACGAATAAAAACAAAAGGGTAGAGTAGCAGGGTAGAGCACATTCTGTGACATTATTTTTTGAACTTACTTAACAAAAAATACAAAATCAAACAATTATTATTAAGAATAAAATTAACTACGCATAATATATAGGCGCGAGATCTCAGTTCAGGGCGAATGACTGTAACTAGTATAATATATTCTATAGAAAAAAATTGTGTTAAATAATATGTTTCAAAGAACTTTTTAGTAGTCTAGTTATCTCATTTTTTTTTTCGTTTTATTAAATTTTATTGTAACCTTGTAAATCTACCAACACTTTATTAGCATTTAATGTAATATATGTTTTTTATTAACTATCAATGGTGCTAATTCTGTTGAGCACCGAACTAACCTAAACTAAACTAAAAATAAACTAATTTTAGTCAAAGAATACCTAAAGGCTATTCTGATTTTACGTTGAACTTAATTTAAAAGTTGAAATGACAGGACTAAAATTGATTTTGACAGCAACCAAATTGAATTGTATTCACATGAGCCGCAATCACATATTCTTCCATTATAGACAATTAATGAAGCAAATACTGACAGTATTTGCTTCATTAATTGCAAGTGTTATGTATTCTTTCAAGTTTAAGATCACATTAAAAATAATCCAGACCTTTTTCATACAGACTAATTTGAGTTTAAAATTTATATTTCTAGTCTTAATTTGACGTAGAACATGTACATCAGAATAAGAATTAGGTCATTTTCACTAAATAGAGTAACTAAACTAACTTAGTCCTGTCAAACTTAATTTTAGTCTAATCTTGCATTTTCTGAATAGGTTTTGGACTAAAGCAGAACTAAAACTAATTTTAGGCTAGTTTAGTCTAATTCTGGACAACAGAATCGGCACCAATATCAAATAATTGGACGTAATTAATTAAATAAATCATTGTCATATCCACTACTATTCGATAGTCTCCAAATAATGTCCCACAACGACTCTAACCAAGTCTCGGTGTTACTTCCCTCTTCTTTTATCTCAGCGATATTAAGAACTCGACTCTTCGCAATTTCCGGACTTCGGACTATTCCTGGCTCCAAACTCCGGACTATTCCGGGTTCAATGTTCTATAGTTTCATTATTTAAGTATTATGTCCGGCCTTATCGCGCCATGCTTTCTTTTCATTGCCGGTTTATAGAAGTTTCGAGGATCGTACTGTTTCGAGCTTTCTATATTTTTGTTGATGGCGTTGAGATGATAACGTGTTTTTATTTTTTTGTTTAAGATGGAAAATGTTTAATATTGTTTTATTTTAGATAGAACATTTTTTAACCGACTTCAATAATGGAGGAGGTGCGTTGTATTTTTTTTATATATGTTCACCGATATCTCCTCCATTTGTAGGTAGATCGATTCTCAAAAATCTTTTTTTGTTTGGCAGATTAACTTTAAAAGTCTATCTACTATAAATTGTATCGAAATCGATCAAGCCAAAACCAAAATATAAGGGGTGAAGTCAGCTTTTTTAAGCTTTGTTTTGTCGGTAAAAAATTGAAGCAAAACAGGGTTGTACGATAGGTATTTTGAGTTAAAATAAAGTATTTTTTTATTATGTTTTGGAGCTCTCATAACTATACTTATCTCGATGATATTTGCCCATTTAAATTTTTTGGTCACTTCTTTTTGGAGTATCACGGATGCTATTTGTTTTTTTTATGTAAAAAATATAGTCTAGTTCACCAAACCATAATTCCAAATCAATTATATCTCACTCATCAAAATCAGCTTATAGTGTAACATATATAAAACCATCTGAATATTATATTTAGCACTAGCCGCGCCCTGCGGCTTCTCCTGCGATTATCAAGTCAAAATATAGCCTATGTGTTAATTCTAGGTATAAGCTATTTACATTTCAAATTTCACCCAAATCGGCTCGGCCGTTAAAGCGTGAAGAGGGAACAAACATTCTTACACATATACACACAAACTTTCGGATTTATAATTTTAGTAGGATAAACCTTCTCGATTTGCCATTGGCGGATGGCAGGGAAGGAAGGATTATATAAATAAAATTACAAAAAAAAGACTGTACTTTTAAAAAATGTGCTATCTCACGTGGGCTGCACAATATACATATATATAGGAGGTACTGAAGGCAAGGTAGGCATACACATAGTATGTACATGAGCTGTTCTATATTTAAAGACATGATCTTAATAATTCGCTTCTAAATTTAAAAATTACTCTCGGATTAGATAAGGTATAATTGAATGATTCAAACTTGGAACCCACATTCTCTCCATTCGATAATTTCAATGACAAAACCTATTGTCTAATCACATGAAAACACTCAGACTGGAGAACATTGCCATCGCTTTAAGGCAATCCAATCCATTTGCACATGGAAGGAACCTTTGGGTTAATTGTTACAATAACTTTTCTATCCGCTGTGAATTAAGAAAATAACATTCCAATTTCACCCTTAGTAAATTGTAGATAGCGTTGTATCACTGGATTGTAGTGTGTTAGAATAACGTGGTTTTGTCACACTGAATTTTGCTGCAGCTAAATTGTTTCCTCCATTATTTTGACTCTTAGGGTATAGAAAATAAGTTACAAATTAGTTTGATCTAAAAGCATTCTTAAAGTGGTTTTTGTAAGGCAGTGTCAGTCCAAAATACGAGTATTGTTCATTTGGAGTGAGTGAATTGGTTGTGAATTTTAAAGGGTTTAGCGTTATTGCTTTTCGAGTTGACGATCTTCTCGAATGTATAAGCGTTTTTCGTAAATAATAAACATAAACATAAACGCTTTCACACTCACATCCCCACTCTAAGTTTGATGACTTGTGTCGTGAGTGCCATAAACATTCACATCACACACACAATCACAACCAGAACAACAAATACAAATTTTCCTTGGGGAGAAAACTTGTGTTTCCGCCGGGAATCGAACCTGATACCCCTGCTAAGAAGGCGAACGCCACCCAACTAAACCAACGGGCAGTTCGATTGACATCGGAGACGCGTCATTCGTAAAAAAAAAGCCACAACGGCTGGACGAAAAATAAATCCGTGATGGCTTCGTCATTGAAAACATGCCATCTATACGCGATCGTGGTTTCGAATCTTACAGCTGGAGTTTCCAGTGAAGGCAAAGTCTGATGTGCGTACGAGAAATACTCAAAGGAGGTGTTACAATGACTTACATCTTTCATTAATTAGTCAAAGATCTTCGAGAAGAGTACCTATGTGTCCACCATAAAGGTCTATTACCACCTCCCGAAACGAATAAAAGAACTTCCTATGAATAAGTTTAAATCTGCTTTAAAAAATTGTTTAACTGAAAATGTTTCCTATAGTTTGTAAGAATATTTCCTCAATTTTTTTTGACATAGCATTAACATATTACCGTTGACAATTTGTTGTGTTTTTTATATTTTACTGACTAATTATATTTATCATAAATTGCAAATATCAGTAAATAATCCTATTAATATTATAAATCCGTAAGTAAGTTTGAGTGTATGTGTGCAAGTGTGTAAGTAGGTATGTTTGTTCTCTCTTCACGCTTTAGCGGCTAAACGGATTTGGATGAAATTTGGAATATACATAGCTTATACCTAGGATTAACACATAAACTACTTTTTAACTTGATAATAGCGGGCAAAGCCGCAGGGCACGGCTTGTGAAAAATATGTATGATCCGTATAAACATATTTTGTGACATGGGTCAACTGTAATAACATTACCTGTGACAAGAATTACCATAGGATATACTAACATCACAGTTTTTGCCAATAAAGAATGATATTATCTTATCATCATCCACAGCCGTTTCGATTCCGCTGCTGGGTATAGGCCTCTCTTATTTTCTGCCATTCGCCTCGGACCTGTGCTAGTGTCGTCCAGATTCAAGCCGCAATCTTAACGATTTCGTCAACCATTCTTGCCGCTGGAAGTCGGGAAGTAAGTCAAATTTAGCATGCAAGATTTGATTACAGACCGACAAATAAAGATACAGGTGACACTAATTAAAAACTTGTAAAATATGTTTTATCTCTTTTTTTTTATATCTGTGACAGGCAAACATTTAAAATAAAAACGCTTTCACACTCACATCCCCATGCTAAGTTCGGCTTGTGACGTGGGGTGCCAGAAACATTCACATCACACACACGATCACAACCAGAACCAGAAACACAAATTTTCCATGGGGAGAAAACTTGTGTTCCCGTCGGGAATCGAACCCGATACCCCTGCTTAGAAGGCGAACGCTCAACCAACTAAGCCAACGGACAGTTCGATTTGACCACTATCTCACCTGATGTTAAGTGACGACGCGGTCGACTATGGAGCACGCTTGCCTAGAAAA
Organism: Lomographa bimaculata; assembly: GCA_948107665.1. Classification (NCBI taxonomy): domain Eukaryota; kingdom Metazoa; phylum Arthropoda; class Insecta; order Lepidoptera; family Geometridae; genus Lomographa; species Lomographa bimaculata. The sequence goes on along the minus strand of OX403604.1, from coordinate 3,720,192 downwards.
TACCTATTCACTCTCAACTCTAACTAAGAACGAAGAAAAACTAGACAGAGAAAGTAAACAAAAAAAGTAACCGAAATCAATTCCCTTTACCCAAACAGATCGAATAAGGATTCCCTAATTTCATACCTACCTACATAATAATCACAAATATTTCTTTATGTATTAAAAATAAGAAAAAAGTACAACCCCGTGTGCACGTAATATGATATTTTAAAAGAAATGCCATGTAATTGGGATATAATGGAAAAATTAGTTCGTGGTTCAGTAGATAATTTTATTTATTTATATTAGAAATTTTGCCTAGAAGATACTACTTATTCAATTATTTATTTGTTATTATGCTGCACAAAACTCTATTATGCCCGATAAGCAAGCATTTGACCACAATCTCACCTGATGAAAAGTAATGATGCCCGAAGAATTAATTCAAATTCAAAATGTATTTATTAGACAACTTAGGTGCACATGACAAGTAAAACTACAAACTAAAATAAAATAACTTAAAATGAAAATTATAAGTATTATTTCAATGAGTATGTATTAAATTAATGACGTGAAGATATTTGATAAGGCATCAGTCTTATCGAATATTTCATTCGATAAGGTTAAGTTCTATTATTGAATAAGATAGTTGAATTTATATGTTAGTAAATTTTTTTGGATGATGGTTATTTTCATCACCTCTATTTTGCACCTTACTAACGACCAGATGCAGAATTTTGTTGTACCAAAATCATGGCTGAAGAAAACAGATATTGTACAAACAGATTTGTCTACTTTCTACGGAACCCTATACTCGGACATGTGAAGACCTTTAAAGCGATCCCCACGGAAACAATTTGATTTAGCAAGGACAGTATATTGAGTGAAATCCAAAACATATTGGGAAAAATAAAAAGCTTTGATGTAACTCAATACCGATTTCCTTTTGTAAAATATTAGCTTCATTTTCGGACGCTAGTTTAAAGTACGCGTGGGAGGAATTTTTAGTTATACGAGGGGTCCGCAATGTTGTTGAAACTATTTGGTTTCCTATTCAGATGAATTTTCAATGGACGAGGAGATAACAAAAATAACAATCATATAAATACGCTTTAAAATTTTTTAAGAGGTCTTTTTATAATTGTAGCTATCTCGAGAAGAACCTGGAAAGAAATTCGGCGGCGCGTTTTTTATTTTTTTGATTTTCATTATAATTAATTATTGTTATAAAGTCGTGGGTCACAGGTTGCTTAAATATACCCTTTTTTTTCGTTGACGAAGGTGTAATCTTTTAAAAATACGAGCTTACGAGGAAAATACAAGGTAAAATAAATATTTAAGGCTGTCCAGCGAGATCCTGGAGCTTATAAATAATTTAAAGGCTACAGGATCTAGCTGAACGCTACTGGTGCCCTTCTACATTGCTTTATAGCTCTTCCCAGACACAGACATTTGTGCCTCCGTTCCGTCACAGCCGTGAGAATGCTGTTCAAGGATTGGGCCTTCTTCAAAATCCCCGCGGCGCCACAACACACCCTAATACTGTCCTCGGGCACGTTTGAGTGACGGTTCGAGCCCCAACTCAAAGTAAATAAACCATTACATATAAATGTTGTCTCAATGAAATGGAAATTTATCATAATCAAAAATTACGACGCTACATTCGAACGCTATAATGAATCCCAAAAATTAATTTTCCGACATCAAAGATAGCTCATTTGACAAAGAGAATGGGAAATTATTAAATTTTAATAGGCGTTATATCAAAACGGCATAGGACGCGTTGACGCGTGACCGCTTCAAAGGGAACATTCCTTTGACCGCGCCAACGCGTTTTATTTCCTATTGCGTGTGCACGGCGCTTTACAATGCGTTCATTGTGATTATTTTGATATTTTGATGGATTTTTTATCTGTTCGTTTTTTTTGGAAATTAAGTGACGAAACGAGCAAGTCACTCGCCTGATGGTAAGCGTCACGCTTGCTATAGTTCATTGCCACCTAGAGTTTTGAACTTAGGTCAAAATCCTGCTCAGCAATGCACTCCGTTCTTCACACTGAGATATTAGATGTTGAACCTCTTTAAGCCCTGTAATTTTTCAGTTTATTCATAAACGCTTAATAAATACTTGAAAAATATTATAACATTTATCAATCACTAGGTGAATAAGAGCAAACTGCACAAGTGCTCTATGGCAAATACATAATATGATATACCTAGGTTAAGATAACCCCTTTATCTGTAACTTAGGATTGTTTGAAAAAATAAAATTATGAACAAATTTCGAATCTGCTGAATTTTATAAACCTAAAAGTTTGCGTCTGCGTGTGTGTGTGTGTGTGTGCGTGTGTATGTGTGTGTGTGTGTGTGTGAGTGTGTTTGTTCCCGATTTACGCTCTAATGACTCAACGCATTTTCATGAGATTTGAAATCTACATAGCTTAGAGTCTAAGCTATCTATCATCCCAGGTCTTAGACCTGAGAATAAAACATAGGGTATATATAACTACTTTATAAATTTGCATTAAACCACCATCTGAGCAAAGAAAATTTGACGTGCGTAAAGCCGCAGGACACTAGTCAGAAATAAATAAACAAATTCTTCATATAAACAAGCAACATGGCAAGCTAATAATTTCTACAAGTCATCACTCCAAACACCAAAATACAACCCGTAATACCCACCCTCCCATTAAAACTTATACAAGATAAAACGCACGTCTTACATTACAGTTTACAACTCATCATGAGGACGGCTGTTTAAATCTTACTTACAATGATCTGTTAAAATTAGGGAAGGGGCCATATCCGGCCACTTTCTTAACCACTTTGTCCGGATGCTGTCGTCCGGTCTATTTTGTTTATTCGATTAATATTAGGTCTACTGAGTTCTACTGAATTTTGGAGATCAGATTCAGATTCTGAGACTGAATTTGTTCTCTCTGATTTATTTATTTAACTCTTTAACACTAAAAGCATTTTCTACCAGTCAACTACTCATAGTTGAAAAGCGAAGCCTGTAGGCATGCATCAGAATTAAGACAGTGGTAAAAATATGACACTATTAAAAGATTTTTATGATCAAATTAAATAATAAATATATATATATATATATATATATATATATATATTAAATAAAACAATACTCATTGATTATTTATTGCCTCCATATTATAATATGTATACAATACAAGGTGTTCCAAAAGGTAGGTACAAAGTCTTATATGGACTTCCATAGATATCGGGCGCAGTAACTTAGAAGAGAAGAGGGCGCAATCTTATTTACAAAATTTAAAGCTTTAAGCTAATAGTATGAACTAAACTGCTACGTATCAAAGCCAACTAAGAATATGTCCAATAATAATTTTATTACTATTTCTATTTAACACTACGTTCATGTGTTTTTCGCAATGTCACACGCGTAAAATATGACTGAAAAAGGTGCTTCAAGTACATCCACTAGAGAAGAAGACTACTACTGTAAGAAATAATCTACTTCTCTAGGAGAAAGACTAGGTATTTAGGCCTTAAATCGACATTTGCATGTTACAATAAGACAAAGCGTGTAAACTATGGATAACCTTACATCTATTTATACCTACACTCTGACACTGATTCTTACCGAAAATGGGGTCGTATTTTTATTTTGTGTATTCTTTTTAATCGTGATATGACTAATTAAGAGAATTTCTTTTCAAAATCAGAGGTAAAGTGGGGATTGCATGAAATTAAATATTCTTATGCTTATAAGTATGTTGAGTTTTGTTTGGTCTTGTTTTCTACTTTTGAACTTGCGCTGTTTCTGTGATAGTATGTATTTTTACTGTTTTTTTTTTATTTATATAAATAAGATCATAACAAGTTGTATTTTTATAATCAATAAGTGAAATATTGCTTGCGTAATTGTGATTAGTTTAAATTCTTAGCTAATTAATATCTACCGATATAAATCACTGTTTGTTTTACGAATAAAGTAATATAAATTTTATAATAGAAAATATATAGTCTATATCTTTATAATATTATAATATCACCAGCTTTATCCAACTCAAATTATTTCGTTCTATTTAGCAATGCATGTTAGCTTCCGGCTTCCGGCTTCCGGCTGCCGGCTAAAAAATATGCTTTTCATCCCTTAAAATCTAACCAACGATGTTCTGTTAATGAGCACTCTGACGATTAACGTTTCGTCTGTCGGTTTAGGAGTAATTAGAGATTAAAGTTGAGAAATGAGGCCTCTAAAAAGTGAAGTGTTTATTTTGTACGAATTCTAGGACGCTGTGTTTATTGTATATTAAAATTTGCAGTACATTCCTACCCTCTTCTTCACAAAAAGATAAAACGCCCGATATACCTTCTTCAGTTAAAACTAGCAAATACTCGTGACTTTACCCCATTAAAATGTATAGTTAAGTTGGGTGCGCGTTCGCCTTTTAAGTTTTCTTCCCAAGGGAAATTCGTGTTTCTGTTAATGATTTTTCTATTATATTAATGTTTCAGACACCCACAACACAAGTTATCGATTTAAGTACCAACAAATAACAATTTTTGTCTGGGTACTTACAATAAAAGAAATCCAATTTAATTACACGTTACATTAATAAACGCCTTCACATTCACAGCCTCACACTAAGTTAGATGAATTGAGTCGTGAATGCCGAAAACATCCACATCAAACACAAACACACCAGAACCAGAAACACAATTTCCTTTGAGGAAAAAACTTGTGTTTCTATCAGGAATTGAACCCGTTACCCGCTGCTTAGAAGGCGAATACGGACCTAACTAAGCCAACGAGCAGTTTTTTTTATACAGAATAGGCAAGCATTTTACCACTATCAGAATAATATAATGTGTTAAATAATATGTTACTATTATTATTATTTAATAATTTGTTCAACATATTCTTGATCTGCAACCTCTGTGTCAGCCATTGAGCGCCTTTGAAACTATCTGTTTCGATTCAGGGATTGATAAGTCCCTTGTATTTTATACAATCAAGTCAAATACACATTTTTTATTCACATGGGCCCTAAAGAGGCACTCACAATATAGTCACATGTACGTCACTTTAACAGAAATGTACTAACAGGTTATGGTACAGTGATAATTAAATCGTATCGTCTTAGGAGTAGAATTAACATTGCCGTTAAACTACTACTCGTAACCTTATCAAAAACAATTCAGCATTTTATTTCCAATACTTAACTTTATGCCACCACGTGCGCTGCTGATAAAACTAACGCACGTTTTACTTGCATTTAAAACACAGTATTATAATCAATAGCAGTACTCTAACTCAGGATTACTTGTTTTAGGAACTACTTTTTCTTCTTACGAAACGTAAATAGATTGAGAACTTTTTGTTTCTTAATCAAAAGAAATCGTTGGCCCACATCGATCCAAAATGCATTTTCCATTTTCATATCGTTCAACTTAATTAAAATAATGCAGCGCAATTAATTACATTGGTGGTTTTGCATTTATTTTATATTATATAAAATAAGCTAGCGTTTGACCACTATCTAACTTGCACCCATATTCAAAAACGAAAACGCTTTGACACGATTCTATATAAAAAACACTATCACAAATCCAATAGATCCATCCAACTAGACCCTAAATGTGGCACAGAAATGTTACAAATCGCTTGGTTATTAGAATGCAATTTCTGCGAGCGCTATATGTTAACGCTGTAAAGGAACAAACGAACATAAATACACTTATACATACGGTGCTAAAATCGTAACCTAAATAAATAGTTTCATGTCAGGTTCTTCTCGAGATGGCTGTAATTTTGCGAATCTAGCTTCTGCCAGAGTCATTAACTTTCATGAGTGCCTCTTTGGGGCCCATGTGAATAAACGATTTTGATTTTGAACTCTAAATTTTCCTTCATATACCGTATAAAAAAGAGCAGACCATACATTTTGACGTTAGTGCGTCCATATTTTTCTGTTGACGCAGTTACAACCGTTTTCACGTGACTTTAGATACTGCTAACTTAGTTACAATGTACCAAAGCTTCGCGGATTACAGTAACCTTAACGTTTGCGTAAACGTTAACGTACACGTAATCGTTAAAGATGGTGCGTAAGTGCTAATGAGTTTCTTGTTTGATGTCTTGACTTAAGGGTGTGGGATTCGGAGGACTAATCTTATTTGATTATCTAATATATAAAATTCTCGTGTCACAGTTTTCGTTGCCATACTCCTCCGAAACGGCTTGACCGATTTTGATGAAATTTTTTGTGCTTATCCGGTATCTATGAGAATCGGCCAACATCTATTTTTCATCATCATCATCATCATCACTTTTCATCATTATCAACGCGGGTGAAACCGCGGGGCGCAGCTAGTGATATATATATATATATCACTAGCTGCGCCCCGCGGTTTCACCCGATTTGATTATATATATATATATATATATATATATATATATAATCAACCTTTAACGGTAAATGCTGATCCAGTGAGAAGTTGGAACAATTGTTGATCCGCCTATTTTACTTGTTTACTCAGCTCCGCGTCGCGCAAACTGATATACTTTGATCCGTCCTTCATGCGCGTGTGACGTCGGTGGATTTGCACTACCAGGTTTTCAACATGCTCGTCAACAATTCGACCAACATTTGTTGATCCATCAACGGTCGAAAAAATCATACTGAATATGATTTCTTAGATCCAGTGTATATTTAACTTATATGCGACATTTACTTAGACTAAGTGGATCCGGAGCCAAATTTGACTAATAGGTACTCGAACAAAAAGCGGCAACGTCGCATTCTGCGTGTGATAGAGAACCTAGTAGACTACTTCGTTAGAGTAATAAGGTAAAAAAGATGCGTTAGTTACGAGCGAATTTGTGTTATTTTGTTCATTTGTCATGGACAAATCAGAAGATGATGGTGAGTATTTTATTAACCATATCCATATTTGATTATTTAAATATTCAGAAACTTGATATTATGTGGGTGTTATTGTATGGTATTGTATTAATGAGTTAATCCGGCCGGATGTGATCGGCTCACATGAAGGGGGCGTATTAGAGACCGCTTCAGTGGTAACGCGCTACCTCATTCATAATCGATACATATGGTAATAAATAGATATTCACTTTAATAAGGACTTACTTAAATACCTAGTACCTAGCTAAAAGTTTTTAACCTCGGACGAAAAAAGAGTTGTGATTGTGTGTAAGTATGTGTACGTAGTACCTACTTACTATGCGTTTCAAATAACAAAAGGACCAGCAAAAACGCCATCATTTCACCAGTGCTGCCTGCCAGAAGCTGAATCAGAATAATAAAATTAGATAACCAACAATTTAATTGGCCTTTTGGCTCTGTGGTCACTCTATGGTAGCTCAGAATGCGGATCCTGAGGTCGTGGGTTCGATTTCTAACCATGGCAAACATTTGTGTGACGAACACGAATATTTGCTTTGTGTCTTGGTCTTAAACAACTACCTAATTATCTATGTATTTCTCAGGCCTCCATTCCTAGTACAGTAGGCTTTGCCTAGTTTGAGATCAGGGACTACATAAGTGTGAAATGTCCAGGATATTTATTTATTTTATTTTATTTTAGTAAGTACCTAAAAAGACCAAACATACCTACATACCTATTTACAAAATATCAGAAGTTTTGATTCCAGCTAAATCGAAATAATATTTAAGATTCCAGCTCAATCAAAATAATATAACACTTGCACGAAGTTTCGTAGCTGTAATCGATACGTGATAATGTGATTTAGACCGGGAGACCGGATTAGGATTAAGACCGCATCGAATAAAATGCTTTAAACGCTTTCACAATCACAGCCCCACACTAAGTTCGATGACTTGTGTCGTGGGTGCCGGCAACATTCACATCACACACACAAATACAACCAGAACCAGTAACATAAATTTTCCTTGGGGAGAAAACTTGTGCTCCCGCCGGGAATCGAACCCGATAGTTGGTTGGCGTTTGCCTTCTAAGCCCCTGCTTAGAAGGCAAACGCCACCCAACTAAGCCAACGAGCAGTTCACAACAGCCCCGCTTGTCCTCACGCGTTCCCCCTACTGCACTGCACTCCAGTGCATCCACCACTACCTCCGCTGCCTCCACCTCCACCATCACCAACCATCCTCCAACCTCCACCATCTCCACCACTGTCTCCGTTGGTGAAGACAGTGGTGGAGGTGCAGAGCAGGGTCTGTGCATGATGGAGGTGGAGGCGGAAACAGCGGAGGTGGTGGTGGTATCGTACCAAGCTCCTCGACTACATTTATGTGTAGTTATTTCTAGTTCATATTTATTTTCATATGGGCTGGCATTCAATTTGACCACCATAAATTCGGTACAAGTCGTGGCGTTGTCGAATTGTTAAGTTATCCGTTCAATCTGTAGCTTGTGACGGACAAAGATACGAAACGGCAACGTCGCGGCTGCTTTCAGCCAATCTTATCGTTTGCTGTGCTCTGATTGGCTTATTTAAATCGGATCAACGTTTTCCGTAACTATCGCAAGGTGGATTTGTATATCGGATCAACTTCGGCGAACGCTAGTAAGCAGTCCCGTGAGTGTAGATGTTGATCCGGTCGGAGCCACATTAGTAACCAAAGATGCATATTGGATCAACAAAAGGCGCCGGATCAACATGAATTTTTGGATCAACAAAGTGCTCGCGTGAAGTCGCGTCAGATCAACATTTACCGTAAAGGGATATCTATATATATATATATATATATATATATATATACATATATGTATATATATCATTTCAATTCGACTGTTATGTTATTATTTATTAGTCTTAAGGCTAGATCGTAACTCCAATGGTATATCTAAAGAAATAGGTATGTCATAAACAAACTGACAACGTCAAAGTAAAAACAGTAAAAATATAAAAAATTATATAAATTGATTCTGAAACGGATTTTGCGTATGTGACGAAGTGCAAGTGGGGCTGGAAGGGATTCCCAATATTATATGCTATACGTTTTATACTTCGGGATCGAAGTTGATGGTGACCTTCTAATAATTGAGGATACCAATCATGGATGAATGTCATAAAAATGCTTGTCCCCGATGAAAAGCGTGTACACGTGACTTTAGCAAAGCAATAAACTTGGAAAACATCGATATTGTGATTACTCAACAACTTAAAATACTCTAGTATAACTATATACTAATATAAATATATACTCTTCTGCAACAATAGCCCCCAGACGCGGTGCTTACATGTTCTATGGGCGCTATTCTAATTTTTGACATAAATAATAGTGACTTTTATTTTATATTTTTTGTATGTGTTTTTGTGTTTTATTTTTAATATGTATAGTTTTATTATTATGTTACGTTTTAAGTGTATATAAAATACAAACTGCCACGGTGGATATGTCACGATGCGCTCAGTCGGACAATCAATTTGTGTCACAAGAAAATCTGGTTCAGTGCTCACAATGTTCCCAGGTACGATATTTTAAGGGACAGAAAGGCTTGAAAATACACCAAGGTAAATGCCACAAAAGCAATAATATTTTGTCACTTTCGGCCCCAAATTCGAACTTGAATTTTGAGTCTAACAATGAAATTTATAACCCAGAACCATTTTGGCAAACATTAACGAAATTCAAACATTCTAAACCAATACTAAAAAGAATTCCTCGAGGTGCACGCCTTTCTGTTGCCTCTGCTTTGGCACAAGCCATTCGAAATGTAGTTACACAAAATTCAAAATGTAGTTGGGAACATTTATTGTCCTTTCCATATTCCGTACTTTATGTCAGTCGTGATCCTTTCAACAACAAATCTTTGACCAATAGGGTTAAGGAAAACTGCGTAGAGTACAGTGCCCAAAAAGGACAGTTTTCTTGTTTGGAAAATACCTTGGCGACAATTCAAAATTCAAATATTACTGTTAAACCGTACACTGAGTCTGCTACCTATAAACTCGTGGAAAGCAAACTGGGTGACGGCGATATAAAAGGAGCTGCCCGAATACTATTTTCAAGTGACACAATTGCGCCTGCAACCCCTGAAACACTCTCTGTTTTAGAAGGGAAACATCCACCTCCAAGAACAGACCTCCAGCTTCCTGAAGCACCAGAAGAGTCAAATGTCACTGTAGAAGCTACCGCCCTGGATGTTTTCGCAGCCATCATGTCTTTCCAAAGCGGTTCCGCTGGTGGTTTAGACGCGCTTACGCCACAACATTTGAAACATTTGCTGTGTGGCGGAAACGGCGAAACTGGCGAAGTCTTATTGAGGGACCTGACGGCTTTGGTTAATCTGATGATGTCTGGGCGAGTAAACAGTGACATTATTGATATTCTTTACGGTGCTAATCTCTGCGCTTTAAAAAAAAGGATGGCGGAATCAGACCAATAGCGGTTGGTATGACTTACCGACGCCTTGCGGCAAAAATTTGTTGCAGAAAAACAGCTACGCATCTAGCTGACCTATTTCAGCCTTTGCAGTTAGGGTTTGGCTCGCGAGGGGGTTGTGAAGCCGCCGTCCATTCAGTTAGAACTTTTTTGAACGAGGATTGTGGAGAGGTTTTATTGAAGGTGGATGTGAAAAATGCTTTCAATTCGGTGGATAGAGGAGCCCTTTTGACGCAAGTAAAGGATAAAATTCCAAATTTGTACAATTTTCTTTGGCAGTGTTATGGTTCTTACACAAAATTAACATATCATGGCAACCAAATTAAATCAGCAGTAGGCTGTCAGCAAGGAGACCCATTGGGTCCAGCAGTCTTTGGTCTGTCTGTACATCCCATTATCCAACAACTTCATGTTTGGTATTTGGACGATGGGACTTTAGGTGGCGATGTAAATACTGTTTTTGAAGATCTTCGTCTTCTCATAGACGAATTCCAAAAAATTGGCTTAGAACTAAATTTTTCAAAATGTGAACTTTATGTTTCCGAAAAATATACAGAAAGAGACCAAGTAATTCAAAAATTTAACTTGTTAGCTCCAAATATTCAAATTATTAACAAACAATCCCTTCGGTTATTGGGCTCTCCTATTCTTAACGAATCATTCCCTTCATTTTTTGATGAAAAAATTCAAAATTTTAAACAGAGTTCAGATCGTCTACTAAAAATTAATACTCATATGGCCTTCACAATACTCAAATACTGTCTTTTTGTCCCAAAATTTACATATACTTTACGGTGTTGCCAGCTATGGAAACATGAACATATTATTCAAAATTTAGACAACATTGTCAAAAACACATTGGCATCTATTTTGAATATGAATTTAGACGAGAGGGCGTGGTTGCAAGCTTCACTGCCAGTGCGTTTGGGAGGCCTTGGCATTCGATCAATTTCGGGAGTCGCCCTTCCCGCTTTCTTGTCATCAGTACACAGTACTCAAAAATTGTCTAATAAAATTTTACAAGTAGCTCTACCATTTAATACAAAAATATCATTTATAGACGAGGCCAAGAAAGCGTGGTTGGTAGCCTGTTCAGGCACTGATTTCCCAGAAAATCTGTCTTCTCAGAAGCTTTGGGACGGGCCGCTCTGCGACAAAGTACGGAATCATTTATTTCAAACGTGCTTAAGTTCCGCAGATCGTGCCCGTCTTCTTGCAAGTTCGGAGTGGGAATCAGGTCTGTGGCTACAGGCTCTCCCATCGCCAAATACGGGAACGCTGCTGGATTCATCGGCTTTCCGTATCGCAGCATCACTTCGATTAGGCGCATCGTGTTGTGCTCCACACCGCTGTCAGTGCGGTACTGCTGTTGACCGGCTCGGTCATCACGGTCTGTCTTGCTCTAGGAGTGCAGGACGTATTCCCCGCCACACGAGTCTTAATGATATCATACGTCGGGCTCTTACCACCGCCAACTGTGCGGCTATTTTGGAACCAAATGGTCTAGCGCGTGATGACGGTAAAAGGCCTGACGGAATGACCCTGATTCCATGGAAGATGGGACGGCCTTTGGTTTGGGATGCAACTTGCGTAGACACCCTAGCACCGTCTCATCTTTCTGGAACTAAAAATAAGGCTGGTGTTGCGGCTGAATCAGCAGAGACTCTCAAAAGGCGCAAATATAGAAATCTTGATAGTGGTTATATATTTGTGCCTTTTGGGGTTGAGACGTTGGGACCCTGGGGACCGGGAGCACATACATTCTACAATGAATTAACAAAGCGTTTGGTCGAAGCAACTCGTGACCAAAATGCTGGCAAATATTTTGGACAGAGATTGAGTATTGCCATTCAACGTGGCAATGCTGCCAGCATTTTGGGTACTTTGCCTACTGGTAGCGGACTATTAGATTAAGTTTTGTACATATTTATATCTAATTATAGTTTTTTTTTGTTTAATTTTAATTTAGTTTTTAGTTTAATGTAATGTACAATTGCTACTTAAATTATGTTGTTATTCGACTGTTGTTTGTTATTTTTATGTATGTTACCCATCACAATATTATATATTTCCAGGTGAACCGATTTTGATGATTCTGATTTTATTTGAAAGCTGGTGCTTCCCATGTGGTCCCATATAAATTTGATCAAGATCTTACTAGTAATTTTTGAGTAATCAGCAATAATGCCTATTTTATTAATTTAATCTAATTGAGGGTTCCGAAGATAAAACGGTGAAGTCGGTTTTTTTACAGCTTTGCTTGCGTTTAAATTATTTTGTGTGTTACCTATCGGAATATTATTGTGTTACCTCAGAACTATTTTCTAGGTGAACTGATTGGAATGATTTTATATTTGAAAGCTAGTGCTTTTCATGTGCTCCTATTAAAATATAATAATCCAACCAGTAGTTTTTGAGTTATCCTCCCTCAATAATGCGTATTTAATTCATTTAATTTGATCAAGAGTTCAAATTCAAATTTTGTATTTGCGTGAATAATATAATGAAAACTTAAAACATTAATTATTAGGTAAATTTGGTTCCGAAGATAAGCGGTGAAGTCGGATTTTTTTGAGCTTTGCTTGCGTTTGAATTATAACCTTCCTTTTTATATCTCCATAGTCGGGTGAAAACAGTGATGCATTACAAAAGCATTTTCACTATTTCACCTCGTATCATGTTTAGAAGATGGATGTGAGTTGAGTGCAATATTTCTCAGGGTTTTCTCACAAAAATCCACACTACGTGATTCATGCACTGAATGTAATCACGGCACACGTGCTTGGTTGCGTTTCTTGTCATAAATAGGGTTGTCTCACTAAGATAGTTAGATTATAGTATAATACAACATTTTATTATTAATTAAACTTTAAATCAAGTAAACCTACATAATAAATGTAGATTATACTGGACTAAGTAAAATTTAAAACTGTCGCTCTCTGAACATTGCAGCTTTGTTCGCATTAATGATATCAAATATTTTAACAATATAAACTATAAATACAATTTATTCTTTCTTTTAAAAATAGCTATAATTGTGACACATTTTCACGATCGGTCAATTAGTTGTCTGATTGACAACAGCAGAATTAATTTGATAAAATGTTTACATTGAATGAATGTATAAATAATATTTTGTTTTTTACTAAATAAAAAATAGTAATAAACAACAAAAAGTCCCTTAATAGTTATGTTACAATATTTGTCACAAGAACCAGACAAAATACGCAAAGAAAAATAAAAGTGAAAATAAATAATGTTCTAGAATTATCAATAAAATTATAGGGCTCGATATGGCCCTACGAACTTTATTGTCGGGAGACACTGATCCCGGTGTCGGGAATGAAACCACTCTCGATAGGTAGTCACTTGTGTGATAATTACACTTTTAATAAAGATTACTGTTAAGCAAAATAATTGTTTACATCCAGAGAAATTAAACCGAAAAATATGTGCGTTCCAAAGATAATGACACTCTCGTGTTTTCTATCAAAAAAACTACCTTTGATACCATAGAGTAATTATGTATCCATAGATATTTAAAGTGTGGCGTGTACAGACGGCACAAAATCATTCATTTACAAAAAATACAGTCTTACTCTTTTAGATTAAAATGTTATAAACATCTTGTGAGTGCCACCCCTAGGGCCAGTTTATGACAAATGGCGTCCCTGCAGTTCCGCGATGCAACCTTCCCTCGTGCGAATCGGAGCGATGTGATTTATGTGCGATAATTCCACCGTGATACGATTATTGTTGGAAGGATTTGATAAAAATACCTATATTTGAAAACCTGTACCTGAAAGTATTTGAGAGCTATATCCTACTTTAGAATTAATACGTAGGTCATACTGTGGGCCAACTGATTTTAATTTATCTGAATTTTTAACCAGTTTGTTTCTAAAAAAAATACAGCATATTCACTCGCTGTACGGCGTAAGATGTAAGGTTTAAAGCGTAAGACATACATCTAGACTGAATAGATATCTTTTATGCAAGGATGTAACATCTTCGGCGGCATCTTCACTTTCCATCAGGTGAGATAGTGGTGAAACGCCTACCCTATCTAATGTATTTCCAAAAAATAACTTAACGAAGTATGAAAAGAATAATTCTATCCGTATTTAAAACAGGCTTACTTAACCCGATCAAAGACGCATTCAATCCTTTTATTTCACAATAAAATCTGAGTTTACGAATAACTAATTAAAAAATATAAAATATTCGTTCATAAATAATTTCACACCGCTGGATAATTTCTGGTGTATTTTGCCCGATATATCTCCAATATAATATTTCGTGCGCGTCCACCATTAAACCGCACGGATGTATGACAATTCAATTTGCGCCCCAATAATATCGGATTACGTAATAATGGACAAAGAATCCGTGGTCGCTTACTTGACTACCAGAGTCCAGTTCAAACTATGATACTTCAGTAACATAAACAGTTTTTATTTCTTCTTTTTTACACATGTTACATTAGCTTCATTTAAAAGTAAAGTAAAAGTAAAAAAAAAATATATTTCATTAATTATTGTACATTTTACAAGTTGCGGCTCTGGTTACCAAACTGGGTGTGAGTAACACCCGTATCTTGGTAATTAGTTCCTTATTAAAGTGAACATTATATTTAGTACTTTTTATCTAGGTTGTTAAAACACTAAATGAAAAATTAGATTAACAAACAAAATTTAAATCAAGCGTTATTTTGAATTTATAAGAGCACATTTTTACAGTTTAATTGGATGAAAATGTATGTGTAATCTATATATATAAAAGAAAGTCGTGTTAGTTACTCCACTTATAACTCAAGAACGGCTGAACCGATTTAGCTGAAAATTGGCAGGGAGGTAGTTTAGAGCCAGGAGAAGGACATAGGATACTTTTTAGGAACGCCACATGTTTTTTTAATTTTTTTATTAAATAGGTGTATAAAAATCATTCTCTCATACGTCACTCAGATTTGGTAAAGTACTAGGCAAACATAACAATGAAGGAGGTAATAATATAGTCACGTGGCATTGTATGCCGGGTATGGCTTCCTAAACATGCACATTCATTGACTGTTAGGCGGAACGAAGGTCGCCGGGACAGCTAGTAAATAATATATGTAATCAATTTGGATCTTTGCAAAAGTATGTAATTTTAATGTTAGTATCATAATTTGGAACCATCGCATCGAGATGTACTAGTGATGGAGCTAAGAAGTAAGATGTTTGCATAACGCGCACAAAAATAAAGCTTCATAGCAAAAAAATTAAATGCACAGAACATTGAAATAGTTACAAGTAAACCCTCGAGCTTGACCTTATTTGGGTTTGAATTTGAATTTGAATAGCCAATTCAAATCGTAGCAAGTTCTCAATGGAGCCGGTGCTACCCGTTTAGGAATAGCAGTGCTACGGGCTTCATTGATGTAGCAGTGCTACATATTTAGTTGTAGTTGAGCAACGAGCTGCAGTGATGTAGCGTTCTACACATTGACAATAGCAATGCTACGTGCTACATTGATGTAGCAGTGCTACACATTAACAGTTAGAACGCTACGTGTTACATTGATTTAGCAGTGCTACAAATTCAGTTAAAGCTGAGTTACAAGTTTCATTGATAAACAATAATCAGAATTGTTTATTAGTCGTATAACATAGTTGTTATACAGGGCAAGTCATTTTATATTATAGTCCAAATATAACTACATATAATTTAAGAAAAACATAATTACACACAGGGTATCTTAAAAAATCTAAATTCGTAAATTATATATATTTTTTTTTTTTGTTGTGACAGGCTAGTGTTTGACCACTATCTCACCTGATGGTAAGTGACAATGTGATCGAAGCTGGTAAACACACTAGACCTGGAATATTATTAATTTCACAAGATTTCAAAAGAATTTAAAATCATAATTAATTTAAAATATAATGTCAATTCTATCGGCCCGCCTGGTTGAGGCGACGCGTGATCAAAATGCTGTATATCTTATTATAAAAACGTAAACCTTTTCTTAGTCGACTATATACTACTGCTAAATACCACCATACTTGCGAAATTTTAGAAAAATTCATCAATCATGACTTATTTAAATATTTTGTTCCAAACAAGCATTCGCACTCACACAAAGACGTGTGCCGTGAATGTGGGTTTAATTATAGCTGAATAAGGCAAGGCAGTTTTTTAGAGTACTAATTCAACTGATTTTATATATTCTACTATGAACATACCCAAGGGTTCGTCCAATAACACCGACAAGACGCATCAAAGCATAAACGGAGGGCAGTAAATTGCACCGGACTACTGTAATAAAAATATAGTTTTTTTGTATAGTTGTCGGACACGCGATATCGTGTGGTTTTTGTGATATTACAAGTTTATTTATTTATTTATTTAATCATTTTGCACAAATCAGAGTACAGGGAATGGCCTAATGCCAAATAGCATTCTCTACCAGCCATCCTGGCCGTGAAAGAAAAACGGTGGGTGTGCGGCAGAAACAAAATAACCGAATGTATTATAAATATTTTAGGATATATATATAAATAACTAGCTGCGCCCCGCGGTTTCACCCGCGTTGATAATGATGAAAAGTGATGATGATGAAAAATAGATGTTGGCCGATTCTCATAGATACCGGATAAGCATAAAAAATTTCATCAAAATCGGTCAAGCCGTTTCGGAGGAGTATAGCAACGAAAACTGTGACACGAGAATTTTATATATTAGATATACGAGTACATGTTTATTCTACATTATAGATATTTAGATAAACATATTTACAATATATATATATATATATAATATACACATACATATACAATATATTACATATTTAAACAAATAATATATGTACATAGATACATTTTTTTATAATATGAAGAATATGTAAAAGAAAAATAGTAATAATAATACTATTGGATCTACTACGAAATTAAGAATTGAGAACTGGATAGATCTCTCTTAGGTAGTGTCTATGGACAAGTCGTTTGAATATATTTTTATTTTCGGCTTGCTTAACTTCCATCGGTAGCGCATTCCATAAGCGAACTGCAACGGTACCAAATGACTTGTCTAGGAAAGAAGTTTTATGGTATGGAATTGCAAGTGTCAAGTTTTGCGAGGATCGTAGCTGCCGTTCGTGAGTATCGGAGAAAAATTTAAAGTTTGGTTTTAGATAGCTTGGTGAGTTTGTATCGTTAAGAATAGAGAAAAGGAGACAAAGTGTTCGAATATTCCTTCGCTCGCGAATAGGCAGCCATTGAAGTTTGGCCCGATATTGAGATACATGGTCATATTTACGAAGGTTAAAGATGAAGCGGATACAGGAGTTTAATAGACGGTCAAGCTTGTTTAAGAGTTCTTCAGAAAGGTCAATGAAACAGATATCAGCGTAAAAGATAATTGGGAGTAGAAAAGAATTGACGAGGGAAATTTTGGTTTTGATAGGTAGAAAGTTTTTGAGTCTGAGAATGGAGTGGAGAGAAGCATAAAATTTACGAGAAATTTCACAAATATGTGGCCGCCAACTAAGTTTCTTTATAAAGTGAGATATATGTAGACAGGTGACTTGTTTATTCGCATAATATCGCTTTTTATAAAGTTATTTTTCATACATATTTTTTGTCTGGATCCGATTTCAATAGGTAAGTTTTTTTTAATGCGTGGCTAGTATCTACGGGCCTATTGCCTATATTTTCTAAAACAAAATTAGACCAGCAAAGACTTTAGTTACCTACAAGACAAATGTAAGGTTTTTTGAGATTATAACAATATGTTTTAAGTACTCTATGTATCGCTTAATCGTGCAAAATAATAAGTAAATAAATATAGTAATGACGTGTAATAATAAGGGCTATCAAAAATTAGGGCATATGATAGTATGTGAAGCGTTGCAGTAGCATTTGACCACTATCTCATCTGTTCGTATGTGATAATGTGGTCAAGAGTGGTAGACACGCTAGACTTAAAACAACTAGCTCTCAAGAATTGATGCCGTAACGGCATTTCAAGTGTTTTGGTGACATATTTTTCTGGAGAGGGTGGTGAACTACGACTGTACAAGTGTTCAGAGAAGCTAGCCAGGCAAACACAAGATAATACCTTACTATCAGTGATTTTATTACGATGTTACTATCACCGAAAGCTCAAGCTCATCGTAGGCTTCAAAACTGCAACCCTCAGTCAGAAGACATGCTCTAAGCGGCGACGCTATCACGGTTTCAATATATATTTAAATTAAAAGGAGATTATAATATGTAATTTTTTTATGTGTCGTCATATACGACACTTAAAACAATAACATATTATTATCTCCATATGATACAAAATAAATTAAAGTCACTTGTTGTTCAGTACATGGTTTCTGTTCCTTCTGTGAAGTCCATGATCTAAGCCAAGATGCCGTAAAGGAAAGTTGACCAATAATTCAAAAACCAATAGTGTTCGTTTTTCTATTTCGAATTGGCCATGCATTGTTATCACGCGATATTTATTCAAATCTAATCAAAAATCATAATAGATGTAATTAAATAGCAATATAGTTTAAAAAAACGTAACCTATATTGAATCCCAAGATACATGCCCCGCCCCAGCTTACTTTGAGATTCTATGAAAACGTATGCCATGTATACAAAATATGTATAATATGTTTATGAATACGTGTTGTGAACTTTTTTTGGAACTATACACATTATTTTAATCCCAGATACTCGTATTTTCCCTTTTATACACTAACACATAAAATAGAACACAAAACATATATTTTGATCCTGTATCTGAAAACAAACTTCTTCATTGAATAAAGACGTTTAACGAAACATACATGAAACCAAAACAGAATTCAGGGATCATTATACAATAGCGTATGACACGAATGAATTCCAAAATCCATCCGACTAAGATCCCTTGAGTCGTATTGTCTCCACACCTCCAACCCGTATTAAAAGCAACATAACGAGCTAGCAGTAAACCCAACATAAAACATAACATAACATATAGCCCATTACTGCCACGACCGGTCCCAATTAAGCAGATTGAAGAGAGTTAACGACTCGAGCACTAAACTGCGTTTAAATACGAGAATCGGACAGTTAATGTACGAAATCGGACAGTTTATGTACGAAATCGGACAGTTTATAGCTCCGGCTTCGAGATGCGCTTTGTTTTAGTGCGAAGGTTTTGTGGTTTAGTTATAGTTTGTGAATAATTTACGCTTTTAGGTTGACGACCCACTGGCTTGGCTACTCTCTGCCCTCTGACCCGTGAGTTTTGGTTCGATTCCCAGTAGAAACACAATTTTCCTTTACAAGGGACATTTGTGCTTCTGGTTCTGGTGTGATAAGTAAATGTTTCCAGTACCCACGACACAAGTCTGTGAAATGTGCAGCTGTGAGTGTGTATGCGTTTGTTTGTTTTGTTTTGAGTAGTGATTATTGTAGAAGTGACAATCGTTTTCACTGTGGCAAATCGTTTGTTTTGGTTTTACTATGCGACTATGTACTTATTTTTTTATGTGAACTAGATAGATTTTTTATGTGAATAGAACACCCTGCCTTTGTTCTTGTTTCCATCGGGAAACACGAACAAAGGCAGGGTGTTTCTTATCGAAGTATAATTTAGGCCTGTTCAAGTCAAGAGTAAACAATATATCTTCTAGGTAAGCATGTTCTGTCAACCCCATCGTCGCTTTCCGTCAGGTGAGATTGCGGTCATATACATGCCTATTGATCATAAAAATATGAAAGACTGTTACTTTACTCCGCTAACTGTAATTCATTTAAAATCACAAAGAACGGGGCTACATATAAATGCTCTCAGATATATTACCATACTGCTCCGTCACTCCCGAGAGAACTCGAGGTTATTGAGATTTTATTGAACAAATACTTCGGGACACTTGGGTATGAAACACTACTATGAGTTTCTAGAATAAAAATACAAATAGAAACTAAAAATTCTAATTCTAATTTGTTTAATCATAAGGGCCCCAAAGAGGCAGTCATGAAAGGTAAATGACTCTACTGCCATATTCGCAAAATAACAGCATTAATTATTTTTATCAATGATAGACCTCTATCTCATTTGATGGTAAATGATGATGTGGTCAATTAGATGTTGTATAGATGCCTAAAATAACTAGCTCTCTAAGATAGCAATCAGAGTTTTTTTTTGCTGTTGCCGACAGATTTGTCGTTTTGGTGAACAAGGACTGTTTTCGGGAAGCAAGCCAGGCGAGTACGGTAAATACAATCAATCATCACGGTGTTATAGTGTCACCAGAAATTCGGCTGACACCATTAAAAACCGCAAAATCGCAGTAACCTTATCGCTATTATTTTTAAAATTTAGAACTAACGATAAATACATCAACTTTCTTCTTGCTGTGGATATATTTAAACTAAAATTTAGTTTTACTTTCAAATAGAGTGATTACCATTACTAACTAATTGGTTAAATTGTAATATTTGTCTTTAACATTGTATGGTTTTATATTTAACTACAAAGGAAATGAGGTCTTTGCTGTAAATATATATATAGTTTTAGTTTTGGTTTTAGGAAATATAGGCATTTAATAGACAAAGCAAAATACACAAAACAACGTAACAATGAATTTTTCATGCCCGCAATATCTAAAATACATGGCAAATTCAAAATATTGAAAATACTCCTGACGCTCTATCTATAAAACGGCTGCACCAATTTTCACCAAACCTAAAAACACTCTTGATCAAAGCACCTTTCAATCCTTACTAATATTATAAATGCGAAAGTAACTCTGTCTGTCTGTCTGTTACGCTTTCACGCTAAAACTACTGAACCGATTTAAACGAAATTTGGTACACAGATAGTCTAGAGCCTGAGAAAGGACATAGGCTACTTTTTAACCCCGAATTCTAGCTGGTCCGGGACTTACGCGGCCAAAGCCGCGGGGCGCAGCTAGTAAAAAATTAACTAAACCAAATTCGGTTCAGCTGCTTGCGAGCTATGATACTATAGACATACAGATACACCCATTATACTTATATCGCCCGTTGGCTTAGTTAGCGATCGCCTTCAGGGGTTCGATTCCCAGCAGTAATACAAAATTTTCTTCCCAAGGAAAATTTTTATTCCTGGTTCTGGTTGTGATTGTATGTGATGTGAATATTTCCGACACCCGCGACACAAGTCATCGAACTTATTGTGGGGTCGTGAGTGTGAACGGGTGTATGTTTTTGTTTATAATACCTCTTCTTTTCTTCTGTGTCAGGAGTTAATAAGGAGAACTATTCAGATGTCTTCTCTTCTTCCCGTATACAACCTCCAAGTCGACTTCTCGAACCAACAGTACCTACCATTCAATATGCAACTTTTCACAAGTTGGCAAACTTCTCAATATTTCAGCTTTCAGACTTGGACGGATTTACCTGCATTAAGTGATTAGTTCCATTTGCAAACGGCACATTGTTCCAAACGTTCGGATTGTGAATTATTTATGGGTACGAATGTATTGGAGACGTCTACCTAATTGAGAGTAAAGTTACGAAGCATTAGGTAACTATTAGTTTAGATAGATTTAACGCTAAATGCATAATTTTAAGATTAAATTCAGTAAGTGTTAGTTTTAATGTCTGTGTCAATAATGGGATATTATTATGTTTTTCGTTAGTTTTGAATATCCGATATTGTAAACGTCATGATCAAGGAGTAACTGAAAACTTAACATATACATATATATATATATATATATATATATATATATATATATATATATATATATATGTAACGCTATTGTGGCATATTAACTACAGACCTATTATTGTTGTATGTTCGAATAGAAAAGGCTGTTGAAATAATAATAATTTACTTAAAATACCTTCATGTACACAGATTTTTAACAAAGATTATTCTATTCTATTGTAAATATTCTGTTAATGACACAAACTAAAAAATAAAACACTTTCACACTCACAGTCCCACACTTAGTTCAATGACTATTATCGTGGGTGCCGGAAACATTCACATCACACACACATTACACCCAGAACCAGAAGCACAAATATACCTTGAGAAGGAATTTGTGCTCCTGCTGGGAATCGAACCCAGGACTCACGGTTTAGAGGGCGGAGACCTGTCCACTGCGCCAACTGGTTCGTTTATAGTGAGAATGACCATGGTAACTTACAAAATGTAGTCAGAATTGCTGTTGTTGCTGTAATATTCTTAGTTCTTAATTGTGGCATTGGTTATCAAGCAATTTTCAACATTACATGTCAGAATTTTGAAATTCAAAGAACGCTATTTATTATCACATGAATTATTATCAGGCTAATATAACCGCAAATACA
Source organism: Lomographa bimaculata (assembly GCA_948107665.1). NCBI lineage: Eukaryota > Metazoa > Arthropoda > Insecta > Lepidoptera > Geometridae > Lomographa > Lomographa bimaculata. The sequence continues at coordinate 3,697,511 of OX403604.1, read as the reverse complement.
AAGAAAATACGGTACACAAATGTAATGCAAATAGGTACTAAAAAAAGAAATAAAATGCGGATTTACATTGAACAAAAGACATGTGATATACAAACATCGTCTCACACTTTACTAATGATGTCTTAAGATTCATCAGTCAACCTCTTTGTCGGAAGAGGCGCGACGGAGCGGCGCTAATGTTCGCTTTTACGGCTAATGATTTTTGGTAAACACCCTGTATTAGAGTAATGATATGGCGGATGTGTGGGGATTTGCTTTGCAGATATTGCTAGTTGAGATAACTAGCAATGATGTACTGTTACATCGAGATAACTAGCAACTTAAGCTAGATTGCATAACGTAAGATAAATTGCTGATATGCTGTAAATTTAATTTAGCCTATCGTACATAAAAAAAAGAATTTAGGTTTTGTCGAAAAATGCCCGCCAACTAAATAGAAGTCATGGTTTTATTTGAAAACCGGATTCTTTCCCAGCTTTAAACCTCCCGTTGGCTTCGTTGATTGAGCTTTCGCCTTCTGATTATTATCGCCTTCAGAGGTATCAGCTTCGATTCCCGGCGGGAAAACAAGTTTTCTCCTCAAGGAAAATTTGTGTTGCTGGTTCTGGTTGTGGCTGTCTGTGTGATGTGAATGTTTCCGGCACCCACGACACAAGTCATCAAACTTAGTGTGGGGCTGTGAGTGTGAAAAAGTTTATGTTTATGTTTTATTTACAAAATTACATTATTTTTACTAACTTCGTCTTTTCGGCAGGGCTGCACTGGCCGTGGTCACGAGAGTCATGGTTACGAATCCACAACATTTCCTTTCTAAATTTACAACTTCAGTAATTATCATTATCGATCTTCCCTTTGCAGTGGATTAATACATAATGTATTATTCCTGGAGCGTATTACATGTAGCTTATGCATCATGGTATAACAATTTAGTATATATTTGCTTTAGTACATGCAAGAAGTAACGTTTTGAACAAAACAACGACTAATTTGATGAAGCTTAGCAAAAACACTGAAAGAGAACTAATTTAGTTTATAAAAATTAATAGCATAAACAAAGAGCTCAACGGGAAAATTCCATCTAGACGGTTATGTACAGACTAATGAAATTCAAAATCAAGGAATTCCGAAACAATTTGTACGTTGCGACGATTGTACGATTGTATCCCAATCGAATAAAGGAAGTAACGGAAAAAACGGCGCTGAATACAGATGAATGGACAACACACACGGCTCTTAGGGACTTACAAAACCTATAAATTGCTTAGTAAAATAATAGATTAGAAAGTTCCAAAAACAAGAAACAACAACAAGGAAAATAATTAAACGTCAGTGACCGAGCATTGTAATTTGGATTCCACTTACTATCGCTAATGAGTCATATAAGTCGCACGTGAGAATAAGACGCTGTTTACAGTCTAGCTCCGCACAGTATCCAACCCCGCTCCGTATACTCCCTCGCTCCTAGCCCACTTCCTTGCTCCAGCTCCAACGGTCGGGCAGCCTTCTTAGGCTGCCCGACCGTTGGAGCAACAATGTCGTCTATCTGAAGAAAATAAATGTTCTTTCATATATTTTAGGATCTATTACTTTGTTTATTTATTATGCGTTAGTTCAATTTAAAATATTACTCTAGGAGGGTGCGGCCATACACATACACACACATACACACAAGCACACACGTACACGCACGCAAAATACAAAAAATATAACGAATTCAGTTACTGGATTACCATTACGTACGACATAATCCTTTACGAGTTAGCCACAATGCAGGTACGCGTTCATGCACTTACTGAGCTAATTCCAATCAAACGAGGAGTGCGACAGGGGGACACCATATCTCCCAAGTTGTTCACTTCTGTGCTAGAGGACGTTGTGAAAACACTCGACTGGGATAAAAAAGGCATAAATATCAATGGTGTCCACATGTCGCACCTTCGTTTCGCAGACGACTTGATACTGTTCAGCGAGAGTATGGGAAATCTTCAAAATATGTTACAAGACCTTTTACGATGCCTCTCTTAAAGTAGGCCTTAGGATGAACATGTCCAAGACGAAGGTAATGTCCAGCAGTGACTTCGCAGTTGACATAATTGTTGGCGGAGAGTCGATAGAGCTGGTGGATCATTACATTTATCTTGGACACTGTTTGTCCTTTAGTAGAGAGCATCGCAATAAGGAGATTTCCCGAAGAATACAGCTAGGCTGGGCCGCTTTTGGTAAACTCGAGGACGTACTTAGGGCTCGAAAGATACCGCAATGCCTGAAAACCAAGCTCTTTAACCAATGTGTTCTACCCACTATGACTTACGGTGCCGAAGCATGGACGCTCACAAAGGAGACTGTGCACAGAATGAGAGTCGCACAGAGGTCTATAGAGCGCGCCATGCTTGGCATCAGCCTAAGAGACCGAGTCCGTAACACGGAACTCCGGAGACAAACCAAAGTCTGTGATGTGGGTCAACGCATTGCAAGACTCAAATGGCGATGGGCCGGACACATGGTAAGGCGAGGTGATGGTAGGTGGAGTAGAGCCCTGACTGAGTGGATACCGAGAGAAAGCAAGCGAGCCGTTGGCAAACCAGCTGCTCGTTGGGTCGACGATATAGTGATGATCGCAGGAAAGACCTGGATGCGGTCAACGCAAAACAGAGGAGAGTGGCACAAGGGTGAGGAGGCTTATACCCTGCAGTGGGTCGATACAGGCTGATGATGATGATGATGACGACATAATCCGCAGTATTAAGAAGTGTGTAAAAGTGTAAGTATGTTTATTATTGTTTTTATTATCTTCACGTTGTAATGGCTAACTTAACACATATTTATTTTCTTGATCAATATGGGCGAATCTGCATGTTACATATGGCTTGTATTTTAAATATATTTATGTATTACTACTTAAGGAACTTTTACTGAGGATACATCTCTACGAAATTTAAAAGATTGTCAAAGTTTCGAACCGTGTGTCACATTCAATCCTCTGCCAAACGCAAACAGAAAGACTGACTCAATTGTAGTCGCGTCGTTTACATACTGTTTACAGAAACACAAGCAAAAATATATTCAATTGCCATACGCCATTGTGTTTTCTGTTCTCTTTGCTAACCTGTCTTCCATTTTAATTTTGCTTCATCTGCGGTTCGGGATTGATTGAAAAGTGTTAACGGGCTTGGAATTAAAATTTTACAGATGTAATGTTCTTGTTTCTCTTAAATATCACTTTTAACATCAGCACAAGCTTAATTTTAGTGCCAGAACTAACATAGCACGGTAGCGTTATCCATGTTGACCGTGATAAAAACTAGCCTTTGTTTCATGTAGGATCTGTACTATTTACAAACAACATTTTCATAAAATTTCAGCTCATACATTTCTAAAATAAACTCTGATAAAAGGTATTGAGTTAATTATATTCGTAGTGATACATTTCAAAACTCAATGAAAAGGCTTGTAGTCCAAGGTCACGTAGAAGGAAAAAGAGCTCGTAGTCGATCGACAAACCGCTGGACGGACCATACAAAAAAGCTACTCAAGCCACCATGATGCAGTGCTCACGAAACACTCCTAACTGTGACAAATGGCGATGCATTGCTCCATCCATCAAAACGGAAAATTGTACAAAATCCACTGCACAACCATGACCTTTTGACTTGAAAAATATTTATTATACTCGACACAGGCGAAATGAACATCCGCAAGCTGCGGTGCTAAACTAAAAAAAACAACAGTATCATACCAGATATTAAACAATGTATACGAAATAGTGTGGAGCTTGAAATCAATTTATCATCTTGGCAAAATAAAACGGTTTCCGATATAACCCCGTCTCTAATGTTTAAAACATTATCTGATGTGGCATAGCAGTTTTAGGGTTCAACAAGTCAAATGTGTAATAAACTATTTGTTGAGGGATAAGAAGGAAATATTCCGGGTTCCCAAGATTTTGCCTAGTTTAGGGCCCACAACTACAAAACTTTACCATAAGTATATCATAATCATATTTTTTTATTTTATTTCGCATATAGTAAATTTCAACCTACGCGGTTTAAGTACACTGCCTCAATGACCTAACCACTAGACTTTCTGAGAACCCAAAAAATGCATAAAATGTACATACATTTATTTTATATGTGATAGGAAAACGTTTGACTACCATCTCACCTGATGTTAAGTGCGGTTGATGATAGCGGTACGCTTGCCTAAAACAGATAGATATACTATTTATTGAACACCTTAAATAATAAATAACACAAATAGTAAAATTTTAACACATTATATTAGGCGGTTTTATCGCTAAAAACGATCTCTTCCAGACAACCTTTGAGAAAATATCTCTTCACTCTCGACTTAAAGACTCCAAGATTACTTACAGTACTTATCAGGGAACACAAGCTCTGACAAGGAGTTTCACTACTTTATTTTCATGTTTTTATTTTTACTTTTGAACACAGACAGCTTAGCATAATAGAATGGCTTAATATCATTTGGACACGCTGATTTGAACACTTTAACTTTTGATTGTGTCGATTGCACCATATTAAGTTAAAAAACAAACATATTATTTAAATCTATGTACCTTGGGCGGTCAATACTTCGCTATATACGTTTATAAGAAAATAAAAACAGTGAAGCATAAAAAAGGCTTTACCACCGCAAGCTACAGAACCCTCGAACCTCTCATCAAAAATTCTCTCTACATTCTCATAACAAAATATACGAGACCAAAAACATTTTTACCACAATAAACCGAGGTGTTGTTTGACGGATGACTGCTCGGTATATGTATGTATGTATGTAAGGGACCCGTGTATTGATATGGGGTATTCACCCGTGACTCTAGTAAGGATCCATTATTTGATGTAAAGAGCCGGTAAAATGATTTCATTTTTGCGTGAGGTTGAAACTCGGCAGTATTTTCCATAAACATTTTTTCGCTTTACGTTGCAGCGGCCAAACAAGAGTGAGAAGTTTGTGATGCTTGTTTTTTTATGCTGGATAGGCAAGCATTTGACCACTATCTCATCTGATAGAAAGTGACGAAGCGGCTTGTGTTTGGCAATGTTTCTGGACTTGCAAAAGGCTTTTGACACGGTTTCAATTCCCATACTTTTAACAAGACTGCAGAACGTTGGGATTAGAGGAGTAGCTCATGACTGGTTCGCGGACTACTTAACAGATAGAACACAGCGTGTACGGGTCGATAATTATATAAGTGAGAGTTCTGTATGCACATATGGTGTTCCGCAAGGCAGCACACTGGAATTCTCATTTATATAAATGATCTATGTTATACTGCTTTGTCTTGTATGGATCTTCTTATGTTTGCGGACGATACGGTGCTACTCCATCATGATAAGACTTGGGAAAAGTTGAGAGACTGACTGAGGAATGTCTTTCAACGGTAACTAAATGGCTAGAGGATAGTCTTCTGACGTTGAACACAAGTAAGACAAAGTATATGTGTTACAGTATCACATCCTCAGGCAGTGCTAGAGGCTGCCATAGGCCAAAAAAGGCAGTAACTACACATTTTCACCAATTATTTTCTTCATTACACCCGTGTGAAGCCGAGGCTGATCGCGAGTACACTATAATAATATGTAATTTCTATACAATGTGTAACAGAAAGGTGTAGTAATACTCAAGCCACGCATTTAGCTAACAGGAACTTCGGAATTCGCGGCAGCATCATGAATATTGGGTTATGATTAATTAAAGTTTCTAAAAAAATATGTCATTTGCAACCCTATTTCATCAGCTACCGTTCTACACAACATAGTCCTTGGATCTAGACGTCTGTCAGTGGTGGTCATAACAAAGGTCACGGTCACGCTCTACAAATGTAACCGTAGGGTTGTCAAACATATTTGAAATATATATTTTTTACAAGCTTTTATTTAGCTTGCACAGTATGTATGTATGTTTGTTCGGGTGGAACCTTGCAACTCAATTTAGAAGCAGATATCTTCAACCGATTGAGCTGAAATGTTGTATTCACGTTTAGTTTGGATGACAATGCATGGTTAGCTGTGTCATTCTAAGTGTAACATGGCGGAAAACACAAAATAGCGGACAAGTAATTTTTAATGCTCTCCTACTTATGGGTATGAAATGAAAGGACTTGCTGAGAATAACTCGAAAAATAAAGTGAAGTCACTTTATGGCGGACTTCTAAAAGCTTGCCATCATTAAAAAAAATTTAAGAAGTACCTTTTTAATTCTTTTTTTGGATAAAATTATCTCCGATTTGGATTTGTTTTCTGACACACGATTCCTGGCACAGTACACATACATACACACCACCAAGTATTACTACAGCTTTATGTTACAGCTTGTATTATATAAACATAAAGCATAAACATAAACGCTTTCACACTCACAGCCCCACACTAAGTTCTATGACTTGTGTCATGGGTGCCGAAACATTCACATCACACACACAATCACAACCAGAACCAGAAACACATATTTTCCTTGGGGAGAAAACTTATGTTCCTGCCGGGAATCGAACCCGATACCCCTCGCTGCTTAGATGGCGAAAGCTTACCCAACTAAACCAACAGGCAGTTCTTCATATATATTTTACGGTTATGATTCATATAAGTATAACTTGTTCGTTACTAATTGTGTGTGTAACCGTGATGTGAATCAGTGGCGTGGAAACCATTAGTGCAGTCATTATCTAGTTTGCATAATGTACGAGTTTGATTGCATTACCAATATATGTTTAGATGATCAGATTATCATTTAATATTCATCTTGAGAACAGTATATGTGAAGTGTCTGTTGGCTTTGGTAGGCGAGCATTCGCCTTCTAACTCTCCATAGAAGGCAAAAGCTATTTATCGGGTTCGATTCCAGGCGAGGACATAACTTTTCTCCCCACATAAAATAAAATATAGTCGAATCGAGAACCTTCAAATTTTCCTAAAGTAGTAAGAAGGCATTTTTTATAAAAATGACAAACAAACGCATTCATACGCAGCCCCATATTAAGTTCAGAGACTTGTATTTTGGGTGCCGGAAACATTAACATATCACACATACAATCACACCCAGAACCAGAAGCACAAATGTTCCTTGAGAGGAAAAGTGCTGTTGCTGGGAATCGAACCCAGAACCCACGGCACAGAGGGTAGAAACTTGCCCACCGCGCCAACTAAATCGTCGAAACATCAAAATCGGTTCACCTAGAAGAAAGTTATGATGTAACACAAATAGAAAAATACATTCAAATTGAAAAACTCCTTCCATTTTTTCAGTCGGTTAAAATTTGCTTTTAAGCGCGATTAAGGCTCAAGATGTTATCTAAAACTATAGGCAATTAATTGGCCCGCAAATTAGAAAAGAATAATGATAAAAAATATAGAATAGTACATAAGCCACAATTTTATCTCAAATAACGCGAACGAAGCTGCGAAGCGTAGCTAGTAAACATATATCAGCAACATTTTATTTCAATCCACAAAGCCGGCTATTCGTAAAGTCCATCACATAATAAGCTGCTTATACAAAACCTCTTTTTGCAAATAAACGGAGGCTACTTTCAATTTATAACAAATCGTATCAAATCCCTCGGTAATACGAAACCTTTAGATCACCCCCTTTATAAAATTAGTTGCGACCTTAAACGTAAGACTTTAGAGCTTATTTTCTATTGGTATGACAAATTAAATATTATTTTTAGATTCATATTTGTCAACATGTCAAAATAGCCCTTTGATTTCTATATGGTGTCCCTTACCTTTTATGACGGAACAAATACGCAAAAGGGGGGGTTTTGAATAATATCAATTTCGGTAAAAATCTACGTAGAATTTGTTTCGATGTTTGAACAGGTAAATGTATGCTCGTATGTGTGTGTATGAACAAACAATTACCATTAAATATTACCTTATCAAGTCTATTAGATCAAATACCTAAGGAACCTGTTGGCTCAGTGAGTAAGTCCTTGCTTGCTGCGCGGCGGGTTTTAGGATCGATCCCTAGCAAGAGCTATTATCTTCCTTCCCAGGGGTTTTTTATAAAAAAATATAAAATAAAACATAAACGCTTTCACACTCACCCCACACTAAGTTCGATGACTTGTGTCGTGGGTGCCGGAAACATTCACATCACACACACACACACAATCACAACCAGAACTTGTTAAGAAAACTTGTGTTCCCGCCAGGAAACGAACGTGATAGCTGACCCCCTGTTAAGAAGGCGAGCGCGCAGCCAAATAAACCAACGGGCAGTTCAGGCTAACATTTGACCACGATCTCACCTGATGTTTAGTGACGATGCTGTCGACGATGGAGCACATATTTCGCCTAGAAAATAAATGTTCACTTGAAGACACCAAGATTGTACTTATATGGGGACACAGATGCATTTTAGGTGTTATTTGTGTTTGTGATGTCTGGCATCTGAGGCACAAGTCTTGACCTTAGTGCTGGGTTGTGAGTGTAAAAAAGGTTTTTTTTGTATACATGTTCATTTAAACTAATGAATATGACTTATGTTATAAAGCTCCTAATAAATCTTTTTTTTAACTTTTCCTACTAAGTCGGGTCGGCACAATTTGAAAATGGGAATAAAAAGAGATTTGTTTCCGGTCACCTTATCTTCTATTCACGGGACAGTCCGACTAATAAATTAATCACACCACGTACCAACTGAATTAAAACTTGCACGTGCCAAACCCAGGTTCCATTTGAAAATGGAACGTCCCAGAACAAAGGAGTGTTTTCTGTCAACGGTTTCCTTTCGTAAATAGAATGCAATGCACTCTGTGTCCAACGACCGGTGTCTGCGATGGAACGAATTTAAAATATACAATCGGATGTGATTTTTTGTTCTGACTGTACTTATTGTGCTTGGGATGTTTATGAAACGTTTTTCATGTTTTTGTATTATAATGGTTATGAAAGGGTAATTTTACTAACATACATTTGTTATCTATGATAGGCTAGCGTTTACATTATAATTGTGGCATAAAAAAGAGACCTCGAAAATTAAAACAATCGTGAGCATTACAAATTATGTTTCAATGTTATATTCGGCTTAAAACACGAAAATTTCGACTTACATTGTAGTCGACTAGTTTCGGACAAATTAGTTGTCCTTCATCAGGATGAGTCGTCAGACGCGCGATACGCGAAGGCGTGCGGCTCGGGCCTCGGCGCGTGACTGTTGAAGGACAACTAATTTGTCCGAAACTAGTCGACTACAAAGTAAGTCGAAATTTTCGTGTTTTAAGCCGAATGTAACATTGAAACATAATATTACACATAATGTTTCAATACATTATATAGGGCTTACAAAACGTATAAACTGACTGTCGACTAGTTTCGGACGGATGGAAGTCGAAATTTGTTACGTGTTTTAAGCCGTATATAACATTGAATCACTATCACACCTATTGGTAAGTGATGAAGTCGATGCCTAGAATACGATTGACACCCAAGGATAGCTACCGAAACACCGATACTTAGTGACTGATCAAAATACTTAGGACTCTGAATGCTATAAGCTACCATAGTTTTTTTAAACGTAAATTTACATTATCTTGTACATACAAAATTTGTATGTAGCGGTTGCATGATTAAATGACTCTGCGGCTGTAAAGCGGTGCAGTACAATTTCATTTTAAGTAGGGTTGGCACTACCAAAAAGTAATTAATTTTGAATGTGTAACCGATTTAATTTGGTTGGACTATAATTATATAATAGTCTATAAATACGTGGGCCACATACGCCAATGTGCACGTGTCATACATTGACATAAATACTTTCATACTCACAGCCCCAAACCAACTTTAACTTTAATGAGTGCCTCTTTGGGGCCAATGTAAATAAATGATTTTGAATTTGAATTTAAGCGAGTTGTGTCGTGGGTACCAAAAACATTCACATCAAACACACAATCACAACCAGAACAAATTCGTATATCCCAACCAAATATCTTAAAAAGTCATTCGACGGCGGAGATATAGGAGTAGAACACGTAAAAAAAACATATTTCTGCCATTTCGAAACACTCACTTCAGCTCACAGAACCACTAGTTGTGTGTGTATGTTTTTAAAAGCTATTTATTATCTAACTTGCAATGTATGTATGTTTGTCTGGGACGAAATTTACAACTCAATTTTGAATCAGATATCTTCAACCGATTGAGCTTAAATTTTGTATTCACGTTAGTTTGGATGACAAGTAATTTTTAATGCACTTCTACAATTAAATATGGGTATCAAATGAAAGGGCTTGCTGAGAATAACTCAAAAATTAAAGTAATGTCACTTTAAATCCAATATGGCGGACTTCTAAAAGATTGTCTTCAAAAAAGTTTTTAACAAGTAACTTATTGTTTGTTTAAAATGTTAAAACTCATTAGTGCCAGCCCTAATCCCTTGTGAGCTATTAACCGTCGATCTGTTAATCATCGCTCTGGTTTATCGCTGGCGATATATCACGACGATTGTTATTTATCGCTTTATCGCCGCATGTGTTTTAATTTGGAAGGGATTAGAAATCGAAACGTCATTATTATTATGAGATATGTATAATTGTTTTATTAATGTCTAGGTTTACATTATCTGGGACGCGGTCCAAAAAGAAGGAAGTTATTAATTTCATGCATTATTGCCTTTTTTGGTCAATTACGTCATACATTTAGTCTCGCTAGATGAGTTAAGCCATATAAAAAAAACTGTACAAATAACGGATTTATTATATACATAAATGTATAATTAATGTGACTTTTTATTGGTCGAGGGTCTAGAGGGACTAAAAATAGTTATAATAGTTGAAATTATATTATTATAATATTATTAATTAGCTTAAAGGCCAAACAAAATCAGGCAAGAATTTCTTCCAAGTAAACTTGGATAAAATACGTATGTAAAGGTATAAAATAAAGAATAATATATAATAAACAATATATAGTTTCTTCTCAAATATTTTATTATATATAAACCGTCATTTAAAAAGAAAAACTTATAACAAGGACATTTTTTTTCGACAAATAACAAAAACTCAAAATCACTCAACTTCATTTCCATCACTTCAAATATTAAACAAAAAACATCAAAGAAATCGCATTTTTCTAAAGAAAATCTTTGAAGCTTGCTATTAATTACCGTCGACGCCAAAGGGGTTAATTCTTTAACCCTTTCATGCTTGGTGGGGGCGAAAACACCCCAAGCCATTTCATGCACAAATTCGTTAAAGTTATTGTTTCTTTACTAAAAAAGACTTTGAGATATTGTAGTTATTAAAAAAGAGGGATTATTAGCGTTTGATGTTTGTCATTCGAAGTTCAATCGAGTTTTTTGCTAAAACATTTCAATAAATTTTTAACAACCGACACAAAAACGACGGGGTGTTATAAGTTTGACGTGTGTGTGTCTGTCTGTGGCATCAAAGCTTCCGAACGGATGAACCGATTTTGTTTTTTGTTTGAAAGGTGAATTAGTCGGGAGTGTTCTTAGCTAGAGCATGTTTGGTGAAAATCGGTGCAGCTGTTTTTCAGACAGAGCGTCGTCGGGGGTTTTATCAAAATTTTGATTTTGCCACTTGTTTTTTTCATAAGTTTAGATATACATACACGTACATATATATAAGTATACTCCTCACACATAACAATAATGCATTACAGGAACTAGCACAGTCATTAATCACCTTAACGATACCTAGGTCTTAACTTAGGCGTTACATTTGATACCTAGAGTCTAGACCGTGATTAACGACGTGCTGGCGATGACAGGCGAGGTGAACCCCGTTCATATACAGGCTGATTCATGTTACGTTGAATACAACAACTGAACGCGGTGCCGAGAGGCACCGATTTCTGCCAAGCCCAATTGAACATGGTTCCAATTGGAACCAAAACGGTGTGGTCGGTCCGTATCTCTGATTTTTCGTCATAATTTAAGTTTGGCCGTGTGTGCACTCCTTTAAGTTATGGGGAAATTAAGATTAATAATGTAGCAATATTTTCCATCGCTAAAATGTCAAAGTAAAATGAAACTATTAGACATTTTCAAACAATGAAAATGAGAAAGTCGTTTGAGTGCAAGGAAAGTTAAGTGTTTTAAAAAAAAATACAATATTGCCGTAAGAAGTTATTTTATTGAGTGTTATACTAATATTTATTCCTTGATTTAAGCTGTATCTATTTACGTAATGGGTTTTTATGAAAAACGCATGTAAAGTAATAAATATCTTCTTCGAGTAACAACATTGACGAAAATTGCGTGAGTTATGATTTTTTGTCAAGTAATAACTATCGTATTTTATTTATATTTGCTCTAACTGCTACTGAAATACGACGTGGTAGGTATTAATCATTAGATTTATGTGCATATTGCTATACTTAATTATTTGCGTTTACGCGTAATCACCGTATTATGCCGGCGCGGCAGAATCCTTTGCTGCCGCCAAAATGGACTCGCCCAGGCTCTCGGTGCACTGCTGGCTCAAGTTCAAGGGGTAATCGCCAATTTCTATGTTATGATATGTATTTTATACATTGTGAAAAACATTGTTTTAGCATTTATGTAATTTAAACAATTTCGTTATTTGTGGAATATGTAGAATGATGGTTTTGCCTTTTATATAAATAATGGACTCGCCCGACGCGGGGCGACGATGCTTTCGCGCGCTAATTCAGCCATTTGTTTTGTGTAAATATTATGACAGTGTTATTATTTGGCGCACTTTTCTGACAACAAGAGGATCTTTTCTCTATGTTCATTTTGTTTCTTTACTGAGAAAGTCAAAAGGCAAATAACAATTGTCACTCAAAAGTGACTATGGTAACGAGGCGTTTTTTTTTCTTTCCGATCAGAGTTTCCGATATTACAACAAGTTTTTCTGAGAAAGGTGTTTATTTTTTTATGAAATTGTGAAGGTAAGGAACGGCTTATTATAGCAATACTTTTGTTTATCATCTGCATGTTTTAAATGAACTACAATGAATGCATATTTACAGCGCGCGTTTTGACAAATTAATGCGCCGCGCGGGAAATTTACTCAATCGTTCCTTAATTTTTTAAGGTAATTAATCATTTGCACAATGACATAAATTAATATGCAATCAAAAGCATAGTTAAAATACATCATTTTAACAACAAAAAAAATATATGTTATCGATCGCTATTTACGACAAAAAATAAAGATATCTGAAGAACTCCTCATTTTTCCCTGTGACAAACTTCTAACGTGTTTAATTCAATCAATTACTTTGTAACACACTTAAAATAAACACTTGAGATGAAGCGGTAATCTTTTACGAGCCCATAATGGTCATTTGTTTAGCAAACAAACCATTCTAAGTGGTCCTAACACTCGAATCTCTGCCGACGGGCGCGCGCTCGTAGAGGTCTTCCATAGATTGTCGAGTTCATGTTCAATTTGCCGCGTTTTCCCTAAAAACGTGTTCAAGCCACTGGGTAAGGGACTTGATATACAAAGCAGACAGGGCGCGCGCCCGGACGCTCGCCCTGTACGCACGCCTCGGCCGCTCAGCCTGTACACGCGCCTCGGCCGTCACTACACTCTTTTTTTTATACTAGATAGGCAAGCATTTGACCGCTATCTCACCGCTATCTCTCAAAGTGACGATGCGGCTGAAGATGGAACATGTTTGTCTAGAAGGCAAGATTTCGTGTTTTCCGTGTCGAACATGTTACTATATAAATACGCGTGACCTGATTTCTCATTATATTTGGTTACACTAGAGCCTATACAAAACGTCGGCAGCGCGGCGGAAAACGTTGAAGGCGCGCGCCCGCCGTGAGCCCACGATGCCATACATTTTATCTCCGCAGCGCCCTGGCCGCGCTCTTGGAGCGCTTTGTAACTTGTAGATCACATTCTATTTTAAAAATAATATCGGAGCGCCTCCTTGAAGCGACGCGTTGTCAAAATGCTGGTACTAATTAGGCTTTAAATTACTAAAGCTTTTAATTTTTTTGCGAAGTTATGCGAAGATTTTATTACTAATTGAAATTCACAATTGCTGCATAATTAGATTGTCTATTATTTAATCTAGGAGAGAAAAAAGTGGTTATCTCCAGATCACACACTATGATGACTAGTTGATAAATGCCGTAGTATTATGGTTTTTGTATACTACTAGTTGCGCCCTGCGGTGTTACCCGGGTCGCCTCAACCAGGCACTATGTCAGATTTTTTAAAAAAGAAGAAGCTCCCGGTAAGGTTTCCATTTTTCGCCGGTTGAGTTGCTCTACTGATTGCTGTAGCGTCAACCCCATTGTGTGTTTAGTTTGTAGTAGTCTTAACTTTTTTTTTCTAGTCTTATATTTAACAAGCTGCGCCCCGCGGTATTACCCGCGTTAATCCCGGACCCACGAAAAGCTACCCTATACGTAAATCCAGGTTGTCAGCAACCTCCATACAAAATTTCATCAAAATTGGTTCAGCCATTTGAGTTTGAAGGAAACAAACATACAAACACACTCACAAACTTTCGCCTTTATAATATAAGTGTGATTATAAAAGAAGAAAAATAAAATGCTCGCCTGAAGGTTACCTATTCGGCTATACATATAAATATGCAGTGCCACTAAATAGCAAACTACCTCGTGTGTTTTTTTTTTACTTCTAGAGTACTTCTTACAAAGTGCCCTGTCATAATTACAATATAGCCAAACTATGGCTAATCAGTAATTTAACTTTAACTTAAACTGCTACATTGCTAAACTAAGAATGTGTCCATTAACACTTTTCTTATTGTCTCTATTTAAGGGTAATACACTTTGTTCATGTGTTCTTTTGCAGCACTCTTATTTATTACACTGATATATACTAACATTACACAACTTCAAATGTTTTAGTTCTTTTAAGTCTTGTGACTTGATTTTATATTAGAATATGTGGTAGGTACCTATTATATTTTTTATACAACATCCTGTAGAGTGCATTAATATGGTCATGAAAATTTCATGAGCTGAGTTTAATAATGTTTAGCTTGTTTAGCGAGATTGTGAGTGACGTGTGATATCCATCTAATGTTGGTAAATAGGTGTAAATTTAATTTGCATTGTGGAAAAAATATTCAGTTTGTTATGCAAAATGCAGGTATGTATTTACATTAGTTAGAATTTGAGATAACATACGATGTGTAAACAATACAATTTGTAAATCCCTGCTTGTAAATCTACGGGCAATTAGCCTATTTTACATAAATCCTAAAACTTAACTAATACTATATACCTACAGCAAAGACCATATACAGGCAATTGGCCCGTACATATTACCAGGGATAACAAAAAATACTATTATAGAAATATATTTATAAATATAGACATATTACAGACAACGAAATAAACGGGTTTCCCACTTACAACCCCGCTTTGAATTGAAAGATTTGTATCGAGGATGCCGGAAACATTAACTAACAATTACATTCTATTATTATTGTGTTGTTTATTTCATGGTTTATAAAATATCTGGATTATGGCATGAGACTACGGCACCTGCCAATTCCGTCTCATTAAAAATATTTAGGTGATAACTTGCTACCCACTAAACGGGCACCCCATAAAGGCTGCCTGCGTTGGCGACGAATGGAGCAAAGTTGGCGTGGATGGCTAAAGGGCGTTGAGAGGTTTTGCTATAGTTTCACTAAACGCTATTCCAACGATTCGATATAAATTCCATTTACATATATTTTCTTTATCCCTGATTGATGCACGCTTCATGTCGTTTCATTTTCCACCGCTGGATGACGTGATGGTAGAGAATGCTTTTAGCATTAAGTACTCCTTTTGTACACTTTTTACTGTGCAATAAAGTATTAAATAAATAAAATAATAAATAATATTAAAAGAGATATTATTAATATTCCTGACGTTATGCCTTTTATCACTTTCACTCTTGGTGACCAAGGAGAAAAAGAGATTCATTTTTACATATTTCATTTCATTTAATTATTTAAAAACAGATGTATTTTATGTATATATAAATAGTGTTAGGACTATTTTGCAATGTTTTTTTTATTTATTTTTTATTATTCCTCGGTAGTGTGTAAACATTAATTTACTTTGAATTGGAATATACTGAACTATAATGGGGTAACGTCAACTAGGCTACCTTCAGGATAGCGACTTGCTTATATCTTCTCTTAATAACGTAAAAAAAACGTATTATTATAAAAAAAACAAACTTTGTGTCATGGGTGCCAGAAACATTCATATCACACAATCACAACCAGAAACAAATAAAACGCTTTCACACTCACAGACCCAGACTAAGTTTGATGACTTGTGTCGTGGGTGCAGGAAACATTCACATCACATACACATTATACCCAGAACCAGAAGCTTTTTAGCTTACCACCATCAAGTTGAAAGTCTGCCGCCAAGCCAAATACGGTGTTCCGGCAGTTATCCTTGAGAGCCTGCGTATTCCAGGTCTAGTGTGTTTACCAGCTTCGATCACATCGTCACTTACCATCAGGTGAGATAGTGGTCAAACACTAGCTTGTCACAAATAAAAAAAAAAAAAAAAGCACAAATATCCCTTGGGAAGCAATTTGTGCTCCTGCCGGGAAACGAACTCAGGACCCACGGCGCAGAGGGCGGACACCTATCCACTGCTCTAACTGGGTCGTCAAGAGGTAGTTCAGCTGTTACAGCGCGAAGAGAAAACATACGTACTTACACACAAACTTTCGAATTTATAATATTACTAGTTATGCCCTGCGGCTTCGACCGCGTCAATTATGTCAAAAACTGTTCCGGAACCTAAACTATCTACATTCTAAATTTCATCAAAATCGGCATATTCGTTACGGAGATACGTGGTAACAAACATACACACACACACTTTCACATTTATAATATTAGTAGGATTAGTAGGATAGGATAGGATAGGATAAGTATGATTATTGATTACTTATTCCATATTACGAACCACCCTGTAGCGCTATCTAAGATGAGTTGGCATGTCTCGGCGCAAGCGATCGCCACTTGAACTGTCAATTAGTATTGACAAGTATGATTGACGAGCTCTAACTACTGTTGAGGTAGTTACTGTGATTTTAGGTCTCTATATATATACCGTCATGGGTAAGTAGTGCACAATACTGCAGGGGGTGGTTTGGGATCGATAACTGAGCAAATTAAAAATTAAAAAAAAAAAAATATTTTTAATTTTTATTCTTTTGACCTGCAGGCAGTTCAGTAGTAATTGTCAAGTAAAGTATGGCCCTCCGTAGACAGCCGCTACAACAATAGCTTCCAGAGTAGGTGAGTGCTATGAGTGGTACGGGGTCATTGAACTAACATGAGACGAGAGGTCACATTTCAGTGTGACCTCTCGGCGGTTCAGGAATTAATTACCTCATAATAACTAGGACCGACTAAATAAATAACGATTATCATAACTGAAACGGAAGCGTTTTTATGCTGGTTAGTCGATAAAAAATTGAAAAATAAAGAATATTTTTTTAATTTGCTCTGTTGTCGATTCCAAACCACCCCCTGCGGTATTGTGCACTACTTACCCATGGCGGTATATAGAGGTAAGGTTTATATTTAAACATGTGTTGGAAGAGAGAAACCAGATATGTGTCTGATAAAAACTCACGCATTTGGACTATTAAATAAAAATAATTAAACGCAAGCAAAGCTTAAAAAATCCGACTTCACCGCTTTATCTTCGGAACCTTAATCAGATTTATATTGTATTATCAGATTTATTATTTATGTTGTATTAAACACGCATTATTGACGATAACTCGACTAGTGATCAGATCTAGATCAAATTTAAATGGGACCACATGAAAAGCACCAGCTTTCAAATAAAAAAAAGACGTGTGGCACTCGGGGACTGCCACGGTAAAGCTATTGCATAGCATTTTTTTATCAACTTATTTATTTTATTTATGCTGTATTTTTTTTCCTGCCAGCTAGAGGCGAGTTGCTGAACTAAAGAGACAAGCGTGATATTTCAAAAAAGTGATTAAAAGTTCTGCTATTCATCGATAGATGGCAATACTAAAAGGTATCACCGCTGTGCCGGTCGGAAGGATTTTCTGGATTCGGTCTCCACGCTCAAGGCCCGCGATAGAAGCTATGCAATAGCTTAAAAAATAATTTGGCTCGCAACGAAAGAAGTTATGAGGTAACTTTTGAAGTCGGTTATAGACGAGAATATCATCAATGTAGTCCACAGAATACGCATTATTGAGGTAAACATAAAAAGTACTAGTCAGATCTTGATAAATTTTTAATAGGACCAAAGGGAAAGCACTAGCTTCCAAATAAAAAAAATCGGCTCACAAGGAAAGAAGTTATGTGGTAACACATTAAAAAAATACAGTCGAATTGAGATCCTCCTCCTTTTTTTGAAGTCGGTTAATTAAAACGGAAATTAGCGTGACTTACGCGTCGTCGATGTCTAGATCGTTAATTGTTTCGGCTTCATTCAGAAGCCTTCTTCAGGATGAGTACGGAAACAATTATTACTGACAAGGATGCATGGAGGCAAACTGCGCTTTCTAGAGACTACATAATATAGATATACCTAGGTTAATATAACTATGAAAGTATAAGAGTTTAAGAATGATTTAAATAAAATTACTGAATAAAAAATGCGCCTCCGAGTTTCTTGCCAGGTTCTTCTCGAGATGGCTGTTATTTTGCGAATCTGACAGTAGAGTCATTAACGTTAATGAGTGCTTCTTTGGGTCCATATGGATAAACAATTTTGATTTTGATTTTAAATGGTCAATCTGGACATTGACAATGCGTAAGTCACGTTAATTCCCGTTTCATTTTAATTTAACTGATATGTTTGTTTAATATTAATGCTCTTAAATACAATTCTTGTCTGTTGATTCATTGGTAAAACACTGCAGTCATCGACATTATAGGTTCCTATTTGTGATAGGTAAGTTCTAAGCATTAAGTCGTAAAGACAGTGTAGGGATAGTAGTGCAATAAAATGAATGAAATAAAATTTTAAATAATAGAAATACATTGTTTAAACTACATAAACAATACAAACCAATAATAATATCAGAATATAATTTCATAAAATAAATAAATGATTACCTATGATACATATTATTTTACATATATCAGTCACATGTAGTAAAGTTTACAGATTGGATACATAAAAGTTAGTCAATTAGAGATATAAATATATTTCAAACATGCAGAAGAAAATCGTTATGGATAAATATCGCACAAAAAAATAGTTTCTTGTTATTTGTAACTGAATTCCCATGTTCTAAAATTAAACAACCTGGCCCATAACAATTGAATCCACGATAAAACAGCGGGAAAAACAATTCCACCATCCTAATACCGTTGCGAAAAGGTAAATTCAATATAAAACGACCATCCCGCTATCCGCTACCGCAACTAGTTATTGGCCCAACGGGGGCCAATAACTGGTTTGTAAATGCGAAAAACGCGTGACTGGGAACTTTCAAAGCGTAATGAGTGTAAAGTTATGGACTATTGTGGTTCGTGTTACCTCGTTCGTTGGTTAATATTAGAGTAGTTTTGTTAGTTTTCTTTTATCTGGAAAGTTAATGTTGTAGTTGTTATAGTTAAGGACAGTGCCAAACGACGTGTAGTCGCCAGGTTCGGAGCTTCTTGGGGTAATTATCACATCTGGGTCGATGAATGGGATATGCTGAAAACCAGCCCTGCACCAAACCCTTAGTTTGTGCAGTCTTAGCGCTTAACATATTCCAATTGCCAAATATTTCTTGCATACAATACACTACAATAACTCTTTATTAACTCTCTAATAACTATTTATTAGAGAAACTTCTAAAATATAGGTACAATGGGCGGTCTTATCGCTAAGAGCGATCTCTTCCTGACAACCCTTGGATGGAAATATAAACGAAAAAGGAAAGTAGGGATGGTGGCTATAAAATGAATGAAATAGATTATAAAAATAATAATTGTATATAATAATATACATGTATTTTGTTTTGTGTACCATAATTGTGATCGTTTTAGATATTTAGCAATAAGATGATTTCTATTTTTATTCTATTATGTCCTAGGAAAAAACAGCACTGAAATCATAATTATTTTATCTCCATTTTTCTATTTAACGAGAGTAAAATACGAATTGTATCGTTTATTTAATTTCAGTTCTCCGGGTGTCATAAGGCTTTTTAATAATTAAACGCGAGCAAAGATTAAAAAACCGACTTCGCCGGTTAAATTTTGGTTTTGGCTGGATCGGTTTCGATAAAATTTATATGGGTAACTCTGAAGTATAATCTACCAAACAAAAAAAACATCGAAATCGATTCATAATTGGCGGAGATATCGCGTAACATACATAAACATTTTTTTTTTATGTATGTTACGCGATATCTCCGCCAATTATGTCGAATTGAGAACCTCCTTTTTTGAAGAAGGTTGAAAAACCAAAATGGCCTCCGTCGTGATCTAAAAAGTAATACAAATAAAATTAAAAAATAACAAGTATTCATAGAATTAGGCATCAAATGAAAGAGGTCCAAACTACATTTAAAAAGAGAATTAACACGTGTGGTAAGAAAACACAACAAGTTTTTTTTTAGTTTAAATTATAGGAAACCATTTAGTTGGTACCTCACCTAGGTTTTTTAAACTTTCGTTTTTTCTTTCATCTACCAGAGTTTGAAAACATCTTCAGTTATATTATAAGTATAATTTTAATATCATTACATCTCCCAATCCTCATGTGAACATGTCTGCAAGGTGAGGTTACACACCATTTGTCCCGCCCGTCAGTTCCTGCACACCATTTGTCAAAACCTCGGATGTCACTACTTACACTGATTTATGATACAGAACGCAATCCGAATAATGGATAAATATTGTAACTATACTTTTTTGGAGGGTTGTGATTTGCAAATATCGATACGTGGTATTCTGTGATATTTTCAAGTGATTGAATTACTTGGATTGCGTAGGACGATAGATATACCTACTCTTTCAGCTGCTGACCTACCTTTGCGATTGGTTTATAATCTTGGTTACTTGGCTTACATTGGAAGACTTTACAAAAAAGGAGGACTTGACTGTATTTTTTACCGACTTCAAAAAAGGAGGAGGTACTATCTGTATTTTTCGACTTGTTCGACTGTCTGTACTTTTTTTTAAATTTTATTTTCACCGGTTTCTCCCCCATTTGTGTACTGATTCTCAAAAATCTTTTTTTGTTTGGTAGATTATACATCAGAGGGGGTCCCATATAAATTTTAACGAAATCAATCAAGCCAAAACCTAAACCCAAAGTTATTGACGATAACTCAAAAACTACTGATCAGATCTTGATCAAATTTAAATGGGATCAATTGGAAATCAACATATTTCAAACAAAAAAAATCGGTTCACATGGACCGAAGTTATACGGTTACAAACATAAAAAAATAATAATAATAATACAGTCGACTTGAGTACCTCCTCCTTTTTTGTGAAGTAAGTAGAAAAAAGAGGATCTATATCGACGTTCTCAATTCGGCTATTTGTTATTTATATTTATTTATTTAGTTATATGTTATTTGTATATGTTACCTCAGAACTTTTTTCGAGGCGATCCGATTTGGATGTTTATTCTATTTGAATGCTGGTGCTTCCCATGTGGTCTCATTTAAGTTTGATCAAAATCAGATCAGTTGTATTTAAGTTATCGTCAATAAATTGTATTTAATTCACTTAATACAAGGGTAACGAGGATAGAGCGGCGAAGTCGGTTTTTTGAAGCTTTGCTTGCTTGTTTAAATTAGGTTTGCGTCTAATCAAGTCTATTCGGTCCCACAGACTTTATTATTTTTTAGGGGACACTTGTGTTTCTGACACCCACGACACAGGTAAATTCGGGGTGCCAGAAACATTCACATTACACACAAAATCACACCTACAACCAGAAACACAAATTTCCCCTAAATAATTATAAAGTCTATGAATCGATTTTAGTGTTAGGCTGCTAGTGTGAAACCGTTTTATTTTGTCAATAGTTCTTTTTTTGAGTTTCCCAGTCGATATCGATTCCATTTTATCGTAGAAAGCATCCCCATTTCAGTAGAACACTGATTCGGTTTACACCAAATTGAACTGGTGCGAACTTCATTTATCAAAATATCTAATGGTAGTATGGAAATTTTAGAATGTATTAATATTTTCTTATTTGCTTGAGTATGTATTTTGATTATTTAGAATTGCTTGCTTGTTGTCGTATAGACTAGTGGGCAGTCGTAGTGTCGAGATTTTTGCGGCTGCCTTAAGGCATCTGACATGACTTAGCAGACGTTGTCTTACGACTAACTGAAATGATATGAAAGTAAAATTTGTTTAATTGACAAAATAAGACATAATAATATTATTATCATACAATTTTCAAACTTTGGGCTCCAACCTAGGCAAAGCCTGTCTTGGGAGCCCGATGTGATTAAGAGTCTTAAAAATGCCTTCTGTACGATATTTAATTATCTGTTTGATTAGTATAGATTAAAAGTTTGTAATAATGAAAAAGAAACTGAAATTAAAATATTATTAGAAATTAGATCATACAAATTTGCTTACGTACAGTACACAAGTAGGTAGGAATTTCATCCTAGTATTTAAGATAAAATTCAAGTTCCGTGATCGATAGCTTTTCGTGCCCTCCGAAACACGACAGTAAATTTAAAGTAGGATTTTCAATTGACCGCCGAAATACTTCTTGCCAGGGTGCGATCTTGCCAGGGTGTGATCTTGCCAGGGTGCGACCTTGCCAGGATTCTCTTGAGATGCCTGTAATTTTGCGAATCTGGCAGTAGAGTCATTAACTTTCATTAGTACATCTTTGGGGCCTATGTCAATAAACGATTTTGATTTTGAATTGATTTGTTTGTTAATTTAAATGTCACCAACTTTCTACTAAAATATCGTTATGAATTTACCTAAGAGTTAAATCGTATTTATTGACTAATAAAGTATGTTTTTGATTACTTTAAACGAAGTACATAATTTAATCACGCAGCGTGACTCCGATATCATATTATACGTATTACGTAATTAGATCTTCAACAAACAACATTAAATACAAGTAGCTAATTATTGTTTGATAGGTTGACTTTGATAATGATGTTTTTTTATTAAAAATATATATAATATAATATTCCTATTTTAACGGTGTTGTCAAACCAAATGTGACGAATTGCAATGAACTGTGTTCGGAAACTTATATTTTAGAGCTAGCATGGTTACCTATCTCATCCAAATAATCACTTGTCAACAATAAGTGATCAGGTAAATATCAAATTACAGTGGCCTAACTTAAAAAAAAAATGGTGGGTTTTTGGCGCGAAAAAGTAAAACGTTCATAACCAAAAATTAACCAAAGCTATTGAGTAGGGTATCAAAATGATGGAAATAACATAAACGCTTTTACACTCACAGCACCAGCTAAGTTCGATGACTTGTGTCGTGGGAGCCAAAAAAACATTCACATCACACACACAATCGCAACCAGAACCAGAAACACAAATTTTCCTCGGGGAGAAAACTTGTGTCCCCGCCGGGAATCGAGCCCTACTTGGAAGGCGAACGCACGCCCATCTAAGCAGTTCAAATAAATCAAAAACTTTAAAGAAATACATATAAATTACATCATACATAAAAAGTAGGATTTTCGTAGTCGGTTTTTGAAATATCGTCAATAGGCATTAATGGCGATATTTCAAAAACTACTGATCAGATCTTGATCAAATTTAAATGGGACCAATAAGAAAGCTATATCTTTCAAACAGAAAAAAAATTTCGAAATCGGCTCACGTGGAAAGAAGATATGAGGTAACACACATAAAAAAAAATACAGTCAACTTGAGTACCTCCTCCTATTTTGGGAAGTCGATAAAAAAAAAATCAATGTGTGTACAACAAAGAATATAAGAATATGTACATACATTTAGACTTTATATTCTTATATATCTTAACTCAGTCATACTATATGATAATATAGCTATAATTAAACCGAAGTTGGCAATCACACAATGTACTCAATTGGCATAGAATTACACAACCATAATTAGGTTGTTGACAGAGTGTCATGCGTGTCAGAACTAGATGTTGATTTATTGCAGCCAATTAACAGGTGCTATTACCCTTCAACCCTTCATGTGACAGCTTGTTATGAACTTGTAGCTTGTTAGCGTTGACAAGGCTATAATAGTCAATATGAAAAACTAGTTAGAGATCTGTTAGAGACTGATTGAGTCGGCACATAGCCAAAATGTTGGGTTGTATTTAGGGCAGAGAATAAGGCTTGCTATATAGCGTGGTAATGCAGCAAGCATTTTAGGCACTTTGCCGAACATTAAAGATCGTCTAAATATTTAACCTTTTTTTATAATTTAAATATTTAATCGGGATTATTGCCTATTTTTTTTACAACCTTCTATTTTTCCACCTGTCCCGTTGTATATCTGTATCCAACTAATATTATAAATCCGAAAGTTTGTGTGTAAGTATGTTTGTTCACTCTTCACGCTTTAACGGCTGAACGAATAAAGATGAAATTTGGAAAGTACATAGATTATGCCTAGAATTAACACATAGGCTACTTTTTAACTTGATAATAACAGGCGAAGCCGCGGGGCACGGCTAGTTTGTAATAAAATCTTACAAGTTAAATAAGACCTACTTTCCGATTTCCGATGTCTGATTTGATTTAAATTTGGTGTACTTAAGTATCTTTGGTGACAAGACAATGATATGGTCCCATGAAGCTGGTCTGTTGATGGAGACAAAAGATGGCCATAGGAACTTCTGAACTAAACAAGATAAACTCATCAAGTTTGGGCTCGTTTGATTCGTCTTCACAAGTTCTCTGGTTATATAACTCTAAAGTCCTTTTTTATTTACAACTGGTAGAAGCTTGATTTTAAAAATCTACTAAAACTATGATTTGTTTTTCTACCAACAGACATTTCATGAATGCTCTTAAGGATACCTCCCAACCCCAACATGTTGACTGATTATGACGACATTTTTTTCTACTTGAAAAGTGGTGAATTACGACTGTATTTCGGTACAGGATAGTAAGCCAGGTAACCTTGGATTCACACGAAGTTTACACATTAACGCTTTCGAAGTCACAGCCCCACACTAAGTGATGACATGTGTATTGGGTGCTGAAAACATTCACATAACACACACGACCAGAACCAGAAACACAAATTTTCCTAGAGGAGAAAACTTGTGTTCCCGCCGGGAATCGAACCCGATACCTCTGCTTAGAAAGCGAACGCTCACCCAACTTAGCCATAGGGCAGTTTAAGAAGTTACTTAATTAAAACCAAGTGAAAGGACACACAATATCCATTATTTAAATCCTACATTCAAATGACCAAATCAACTTAACAAAAGCTCGGCAATGTCCAGTTCAATCAATTATGAAGTTACAATACTCTACATACTTACTTAAATTACAATAGAACTCAATCTGCATACTTAATTCTAGCTTAACTGTGTTTTTGTTAACGGACGTAGGGTTATTTCATGGATTGATATGTATTGAAGTAGAAGTGATACTTTGTTTGGTCACAGGATTTAAATCAGTTAGTTTATTGTATAATATAACAAGTGATAATACTTAATAAAAATAATTAAATCAAGCTTTTACTGGTTGTAAAGAACAAACAAACAAACGCATTCACACTCACAGCCCCAAACTAAGTTCAAAGACTTGTATCGTGGGTGCCGGAAACATTCACATCACACACACATTACACCCAGAACCAGAAGCACAAATATCCCTTGGGAAGGAATTTGTGTTCCTGCCGGGAATCGAACCCAGGACCCACGGCGCAGAGGGCGGACACCTGTCCACTGCGCCAACTGGGTTGTCAAAGAAAAAAGTTATGTAATCAGAGAACTTGTCGAGACGAATCAAACAAGCCCTAACTAGATGAGTTTCATAAGTTCCTCAACCATCTTCCATTTCCATCATCAGACCAGCTCTATGGTGTAATCACTGTACTTTCACCGAAGTCACACAAGTAGGTACACCAAATTCGACATTCCTCCAATCGGGAACTAGGTCTGATTTAGCATGCTAGATTTGATTACAGACCGACAGATAGACAAAGCGACAGGTGAAACAAAATAAAAGCTTGTAAAATACACAAAGTTTCTGGAAAAATTAGCGATATTGTCTTTATTTATATATTCATTATCAACTACATATACCTTTTGCACTAAAATATTCGTCGCACTGATATAAATTTACTGCACTGATATAAGTTGGCGTTTGAATACATTTTGAAACGAATTAACTCTGTATATGCTGGGTGGATTTGTATGAAATTCAGTATGTCTAGACTCTAGACATACTGAATTTCATACAAATCCACATTTCTGAATTTCATACAAATGCTGATACTAATACTATAATCTTTAACACTAGACTCTAGAGTTAAAGATTCATATTAAATATTCAGCACAGCTAGTTCTTTAATTCTTATTTATTTCTACGAAAACTATCGGATTACGTAACATTTTACAAGTTTTAAGCTAATCAACTTTTGTATCTTGTTTGCAAAATGATTTTAAATTATGCATTGGAAATTTGCTGGGTACTAATAATAAACACTTTCACAGCCCCACACTAAGTTCGATGGCTTGTGTTGTGGGTACCGGAAACATTCACATCTCATACACAATCACACCCAGAATCATAACATAATTATATTATATATATACATATATTTCGTTTAGAAAGAAAACTTTGAATTGAACCCAATACCCGCAGCTTAAAAGGCGAACGCGCAACCAAATTTAGCCAACGGGCAGTTTATATACTAGACGTTAAGTATTCAGTTAAACATTCTTTATAAGATCAAGGCGAAAAAATATCATCAAGATTTATTAGATTAGATCAAGACAATATGTTATTTTCGTAAGTCAATGAATTCACTATCTCTCAAACGTCGCAAAGTAGAAGAGTCACCTCTATACTTTGTAAATAGATCAAGGAACTATGTTTTCGTTCGGCCTGTAGGGTAAATGTATCTATTGTTGACCAACTCCAAAAGCTGACAGGGTGACAAATGTGATGAATAATTTAATAGGGTGATAGTGTTAGTAATTGGACATCAATGTAATATAGTTAAGCAAATACCAGGTGTACCGTACGGGGATCGGAACAGACTTTATTGTATTTAAATAATTAACAGCATAATTAATTTGTATAAACTATAATACCATGTCTTAATCGTTAGTGTCGTTTTTTACTGATTTTTACACGTTTTTTTACTAGCTTCACTTGTATGTATGTTTGTAACCGACTCCTTTGGGCTTGATTTTGACCCACTTCAAACCGTCAGATTTCATTTAAACTTCGTAGACTTAACTATTAAGGACCGATGACAATACAAAATATGTATTTTTTTAAATATTTTTTCTATTTATAAAGCGTGTTTTTTAGTTTTTTTTTAACAATTATATTTATTATTATTTATATGAATACTAGGCGTGTCCCGCAGCTTTGCTCGCGTTGATCAAGTTAAGTAATCCTAGGTAACAGCTATGTACATTTCAAATCCGTTCAACCTTCACAGTGTGAAGAGGGAACAAACACACAAACGTTCGAGTTTATAATATTAGTAAGTATGAAGCTTCTACTTTGATACTCTCTATGATAAAACAGCATACTTTTAATTAACATAGTGTTAATATTTTTTGCAATGGCGGAGAGTTAGGTATGCCAGTTAGATTCCTTGCTCCTTAATAGAAGATAAGTAATGTAAGATTTTTTTGTAGAAATTATCGTGTACCTTTCAATAATTATTGTCCTTACATTTTAACATATATTATAACATTTAACCTATATAAATATATTTTTAATGTACTCATGCATTGTAATGCCACGTTTAGAGAAAGTGTTTTACCTCTTTCACGTTTATGGTCGCCTAGTACTTTGATACCTTACTAAATACTTTTAGGTTATTGTTTATACAAAAATACCAGTTAAAAAATGAGGGCGATTTTCATACCTACAAAACATACATAAAAAAATCAGTTTCAAAGTTCGACCATAAACACCGTGACACGAGATTTTTATATATTTAAATCTATTTTTATTAAATGTTAAAAAAAATTACATGTACTTATTTACTTATAAATTTTCTCTTAACTCTGACAACCAAGTTGTTTGACCGATTTATCGCCTGTTTCCTCAGTAAATGAAGTAAATACGATATATATTTTTTTTCAAATCACCTTTAAATTGATTCAACATGGCGATTTCAAATGGGGCATTTATCTGTGACTAAAATAAACTTTGAAACCAAATTAACTGCTCTCTTTTACCCTAACCCTTAAATGGGTGACGGCTTCACGACTTTATTGCACGGAAAATGGGTAAAAAAGACCAGCGGGAAAAAGTCTAAAGAAGTCTAGATAAAGGATCAAGTCAAAAGCGACAAACGAGCAATATTAGTCCAATAAAAGTTGAAAAAAATAAACATGTTAAAATCATATCAGGTACTTTCAAGCAATGAAATTCAAAGAGTTGAATGAAAAAAACAAAAACATAACACAATCACAACCACAACCAGATGTACAAACTTCTTAATCGGGGAGGATAACTGTGCTCCTACCGGAAATCAAACTCAGGACCCGTAGTATTGAAAGCAAGGACTTACCAATTGTGCCAACAGCGTCGTCAAATTGTAGTCACAGTATTGTTTCAATGCAGGCTAGTAATATGCAATGAAATTATGCCTTAACTCTTAGTTCTAAGAGTTGAATCACGCATAGCTAGTTTTGTTCAACTAGTATCATAAGGATGTTTAAAATATTACTAAGATAAAGAAAGAAAGAAAATAATGTATATATAACTCCGTGAAATAGAATATAGAAAATAACAAAAAATAATAAAAATTTTACATTAAATATATGTGAAAAGTCATAAATCGGCCCCAACTCAGTATTATGTCGGGACATAACCCGCGCTGATTTTCCATCGAAGCCGTTTGCATCATATTTTATATACAGAACCCAAGTATGTAACCAGAACTCAGGTGCAATTCAGAAGTCCATAAGCGACTCTGAGATAATTGCATCAGTCGCTTGTGGCTTATACCAACATAAGCCCGCCCAGCTATTCGTAAGGAAATCAGTGTGCAGGAAACACAAAAGCGTTAAAAATATCGCGATGTCCGCCGCAGAAGCGACGAATGACCAGTTCCTTGTGAATTGAGCATTTTTACCCCTCGGGGGCGTATTCAATGTTACCCTTTCTACTCTCAATGTATGAAGGGAAATAAGTTGAACAGAAACGACAGCCTTTTGGTCTTAGTGTTTGATCACTGTTTTGTTATTGTCATTTCTTTGTAATCCGATATGTACAATTTGGGATTCTCTAAATTTCGATTGAGCATCTTATCATATCTTATAAGCACGCATGACCTATCTTCGACTACATCGTCACTTATCATCAGGTGAGATAGTGATCAAACTTTTGCCTATCTAGAAGAAAAAAATGGCTTTGTAAAAAATATAATGTTGGAAGATTATCATTTACATCGTACCTATTAGACTTTCCTACCGACTTTACAAAAAAAGGAGGAGGTAATCAAGTCGACTGTATTTTTATTTCTTTTTTTATTTGTGTTACCTCATAACTTCTTTCAACGTGAACTGATTTTGAAATTTTTGTCATATTTGAAAGATTATATTGCTTTTCAATTGGTCCCATTTAAATTTGATCAAGATCTGATCAGTAGTTCTTGAAATATCGTCAATAATGCGTACATATAATCTGATCAAATTTCATATCGTCAATAATGCGTACATATAATCTGATCAAATTTCATATCGTCAATAATGCGTGCTTAGTACATCTAATCTGATGAAAGTTCCGAAGATAAAGCGTTGAAGTCGGTTTTTAAGCTTTCCTTGCGTTATTAGTTATTAGCATAACTTTGTACACACAACACCCGCATATCGGTCTCATCTTGGTACTTGATGAGGACAACCGGCCTGGTCTATTCATTTTTATTTCTATTTACATTCATAACTCTACTTCTGACCCCTTTTGTCGATTCTATAACATTCGGATACTTATTATGGAAATAGAAGCGATCTGACCCCTTCCGTTTTTTTATTATTTATTGTGGAATCGTATCAATAAATCGCCGTTTAAGCTACATTAGCTTTTGCTTTTTTATAAATATGTAAGACGTTGGGAGAGTTATAAATAAGGTTAGTTTCGGTCAATCAAAGACTACAGGGAGGGTACAGTAGTAACTTTTACCATCTTTTTCTCTCTAATATTTTATTTTTGTCAACTATAGTTTCGTAATTTAAATGTAATTAGACTTCATCCTACTAATATTATAAATCCGAAAGTTTGTGTGTAAGTGTGTGTGTAAGTATGTTTGTTCCCTCTTCACGCTTTAACGGCTGAACAGATTTGGATGAAATTTGGAATGTACATAGATTATACCTAGGATTAACACATAGGCTACTGTTTAACTTGATAATAGCGGGCGAAGCCGCGGGGCACGGCTAGTTTTCAATAAATGCGAAAGTTTGTTTGTAAAGTATCTTTGTTTTTTCTTCACACCGTAACAATTAAACGCAAATTTCGAATGTAGTAGTAGTAGGAAGATGACCTGGAATACCGTATGTGCTACATTTGAATGCAATGAATGTCGTCCATTTCGGCATACTAAAATAATTTAAATTCCCCATCGTTTTTCATCAAAAATACTCAGGAGAACTAAACCTTTTGAATTAATGTAGAGATGTGACAATGAACACAAGAGCAAATTGTCTTCCCGATAAAAGAGACAGTAAGAAAAGTAAATCGAAATCAAAATCAGAATCAGAATCAGGATCAGGATCGGGATCGGGATCGGGATCATGGAGACTGCATAAGTACAATAAAAAGTAAACACGGTACGCTACCCTCTAGTAGTGGGTTTGAGCACTTGAGTTATGTTTGTGTTGACACTTGAGTTATGTAGTTATGTTATGTTTGTGTTATGAGCATTAGTTTTAGTTAAGTTTTTGGGAAATATAGGCAATTGGCCCGTAGATTTGATGTAATTATGATATACCTAGGTTAATATAATTCATGTAATAGAGTTTAAGAAGTAGTCCTTTGTCGTATCATATTATGGCTTTTTAAGGTTTCCCAACATCCTGCTAAGAAAAAACCCATGTCCTTCCATCGCATCCATCATCCGACGACGTGTTTTAAAGTAACGCGAGGTAATTAATACGTTCGTCTGACGCTCGCTCCGCTTACTTCGCTCACTTCACCGCTCATTAAGACGCCATTAGCCTGAAAACATGCTATTCTACAGGACGCTTTTGTTTCGTCTTAATTTATCTGTGGTCTTTTATCTCGGCTGTCGTAGATTAAAGTAAAATCTATTCCTATGATTTATACTCGAGTGTAAGCTTTCTGTACGTTATATATTCTACTTTATACTAATATTATAAATTCGAAAGTTTGTGTGTGTGTTTGTGTATATGTTTGTTACCACGTATATCTGTAACTACTTAACCGATTTTAATGAAATTTGTATTTTATTTATTTATTTATTTAATCATTTTGCACAAATCAGAGTACAGGGAATGGCCTAATGCCAAATAGCATTCTCTACCAGCCATCCTGGCCGTGAAAGAAAAACGGTGGGTCTGCGGCAGAAACAAAATATCCGAATGTATGTAACTTTTACTTTCGATTAGGACATAGGCTACCTACTTTAATCATCATCAACACCAGCGGGCGAAGCCGCCGAAGGCGCAAAAATAAACGGTATGCCCTAACATTATTATGCCAAATCATGAATATGCCAAAACTTGTAATGCGAAACATTTTCGGCCAAATTAAATTAGGAACTGGAAAATTATGCAAGTCGATAGGCACTCTATAAAAGTAGGCTGCAATTTGACATAATTAATGTTAACATTTTTTTTTAATGTTGGAAACTGTCTACTTGCCTATATTTCCTAAAGCTATACACATCTGTACAGAACTATGGCTTGCTGAGCATGATAATAAATGAGCCATAGTTTGCGGTGACGCTCCAAATTCGCATTGGTTTGTGTATGTTAATTATTGCATAGGGTTGTACTCCTAGCTTAATTAGGTACAGCATAAATGTGCCTATTATATAGGCGCAAATAGAATCAAGATAAAATTACGACTGGCTTACTAACACGATAAAGCGACGTACACATAACTTCTAATCACGCACTCGGGCGAAATTTGCACAACAAAAGCTTATAAACCGTTTCACACAGAATCCCAATCGTAATGAGACCGAACCTGTGTAAAAGACGCAATATATTCAGTAAGGACTATACCGCCGAATATAATAATGTATTAAAGAATTTGTTAAAACACGCTTGCTTGTCATATAGACTAGTGGGTAGTCCTAATTTTACTATTAAAGTTTTCGTGAGTTTGACACATTATACTTTATATAAATGAAACGCCAGTGAGTGCCGTGACCTTCCGTCGTGAACTCACCTGATGATGGGGATCGGACATCCCCGAAACCTAGGTCGCAAGAGTCGACCTTAAATCGTGAGTCAAGCCGTTTCATTTATATAAAGGTAGTCCTAAGGTCAGGATTTTACAGGCCGCCTAAAAGCATCCACATAACGACTGGTACGACACAAGACAACTCTTACAACTAACAACCGGGACGTCTGTCCCGGTTGTTAGTTTAGCGTGCCCTCCGAAGCACGATGACACTGATTTGAAAATGAAAAACCTATTAAAGGGTCACCCATCCAAGCACGGGTTATTTCTGGAAATTCTGGTAACAGATTAATTTAATAAATATTTTGATAAACAGTTACAAGCCGCATTCGAATGCCGTATTGCATAATCGTGTCACTTATGTCCTAAACTGCTCACTAGTTTACAAATATAATCAGCAAGCAATGCCAATTTAATATATTATTATTTTTCATAAAACATATTTTATTTATCAAATTTTATTTTATTACAGATACGTTGGGTTACCAGGTACGCATTTGGCCGCTACCCCACCTGATGGAAAGAGATGATGCGGCCGAAGATTTAGCATGTTTACCTAGAAGATACCTATTATTAGCTCTAGACTTGAAGAATATAAAATAATATTTAAGGTACAAGGAGAATATTAGGCTTAAAAACTAACGCTAGTACAGTATCGAAAGTTCAAGTCGCCCAAAGATCGCCATTTTCACAAGTGATAATGAAAACCACGCATCAACTCTTACCAAAAGTTTCAAATAAAAATTATAATTAAAAAAAAACCATGCAGATCTGTGCAGCTCTTACCAAAACTTAGAAATCAGAACTAAGTAAACTCATTAGCGAACGATTTTTAGTCGTAACTTCGTGACCACCCATACTGTCTTTACACACATATCGGTCCCATTTGCAAATACCCCGAACCCTTAATCTGGCTTGCATTTTACGAGACCTACGGCAATATCTGTCAATGTCCGCATCAATAAATTTTGAACGTTTAGGGGCGAACGACGTCGTTTTGACGATTCGAGACGAGCGGTGTAATCCGCGGTCTCCGAGACCCCATCTGCGCGGTAAGGGTTAAGTCGCGACAAATAGACCATTTGCAAATAATAAGACGCAATGAAAGAATAAATTAGGGGTTTGGGTCGATTGGGGTTGGATGTGCTAAAATGCAGGTTTGGGTTCAGATGGTTTGAATTTTAGGTTTTATAGGGCAGAATACGGCCCTTTATTTTCTACGCGATTAACTGGTTTGGAAAATTATCTCAATTAACCTCCATCTCCTAATAATTAAGTAATCATTTTCACATAAATAACATGACATAAACATAAAAGGTTTCACACTTACAGCCCCACACTAAGATCGATGACTTGTGTTGTGGGAGTCGGAACATTCACATCACGCACACAATAACAACCAGAACCACAAATGCAAATTTTTCTTAGGAGAAAATTTGTGTTCACGCCGGGAATCGAACCTGATACCCCTGCTTAGAAGGCGAACGCTCAACCAACAATGCCAACGGGCAGTTCATATATCAATATGTAATGACGATCAACATTTTTTTTCATTATTAAATCATTATCACTTAATAAAACATTAGCCAATTACAAAACAATCTACAATTGACTTGAAAAATGTAAAGGTATGTTTGCGCCATTATTAAACATAATAGATATATAGATAGATAAATTATTTATTTCCACACCAAAATAAATAACACTTACAAAGGAATCTTAAATATAACATAGGAGCACAAAGGGCGGTCTTATCGCTCAAAGCGATTTCTTCCAGACAACCAAAGGGAGATGATAAAAATATTACAAACAGGGATGATGACATAATTTCTTATTCTAAACCGACTTCAAAAAGGAGGTTCTTAATTTTATTGTATGTTTTCAATTCAATTCGATTGTATGTTACTTCCAAGGTTAACCCATTTTATCAAAATCGAACCAGCAAAAACCAAAATATAAGCGGTGAAGTCGATTGTTTTAACCTTGGCTTGTTTGTATTCTGTAAAACTTTGAATTTAATTAAAATACCATATCTTTGAATATACTGAAGATTATTACGTTTATAAAGACTGTTAATATTTGCGTTATTTTTATTTGAAGTCGAATAAAGTTTTAATCACGTCTTTTTGTGCACAAAACCCAATGATATCTTCATGAGAAATACATCCCATTCATTTTGCGCACGTAACATTTTAGGCTAATGCACGTAACAAATAACACAATGGTGTGGAGTAGTTGACAAATACTAGTACATTTCACAGTCTGGTGATCGCTGCTGCCACGATAAAAGCATGCACAATGAAACCTACGGCTAAAATACATGGAATAATGTTTTGTATTTGTTTTGTGAAGTTGACACTTCGAAAATATACTGTATCGTAGATAATTAAACGCGGGCAAAGCTTAAAAAAACCGCTTTTTCTTCGGAACGTATATATATATATAACGTATATTATCAGATTAGGTGTACTAAACACGCATTATTGAGGATACATGGAAATTGTAAAATTTCAGAAAATATTTTTTTTATTTAAGATCGCTTTTATATTTATATTAAGGCAAACTTTTGGCCACCATAAGCGACGATGTGGTCGACGATGGAACAAGCTTGCCTAGAAGATGCCTATTCACTCGCGACTTGAAGACTCCCATATTGTACTCATCAGGAAACACCGACTTAGGCAAGGAGTTCCATTCCTTTGCAGTTCGCACAATGAATGTAGAAGCATCTTGGAATGCTTTATAGAATGTCTATCATATAGCGGTGTCGCTTAGCAGTTTGTCTGCTTGTCTGATGATAGAACGGGGATGGGGAACTAGATTGTGCAGTTTGTTGGCATACTCTCTGAAATGTATCCGATTAATAACCGAGAGACTAGCTACCATGCGGTGATGATAAATGTGCTAAGACAGGACATCATCAGTCGGGTCAGCTAGTATATCTTCTTTAAAATATATAAAAATCGATTGTTATGGGTTAGTCTCGCAAAAACTCGAAAACGGCTCGATCTGTTTGGCTGATTTATTTTTGCTGAGTTTATTACTGTCAGGGCAAGGATTGTATGTTTTTTTTTTAATTCACTGGATATTGCACCCACGCGAAGCCGGCACGGAACGCTATTTATTAATAAATATAAAATTTCTTAAATAAAATACCTAACCTCTCACCCTTCACTCACACGAACACGTCACTCGAAATAAAAACTAACAACTTCCTATAACAATTCTCATCAGATTTCCGTCAACAGTTAACAATAATTTATTAGCATACTATTGTTCGCCCCCGGCGCCTCTCACCGGAAGTCAGCCTTAGGGCCGCGACCGGAAGGCGAAATAATTATTAATCGCCGTTCCTTAGGAAACGTCTTAAGACGTCCCCGTGGGGAGTCCAGAGACAAAATGATTTAGCTTTTAATGAATTTTGTAGTCAGTTTGTTAAGATAAAGTTTAATGGTTTGGATATGAATTAGTAATCTTAGAAACTTATATTATTTGATGTAATCATGGATTCCTTATATACGATTTTTTTTGGGTTCGTTTATTCCAAAAATCTTCTTTTAAACAACCAATATATCCTTGAGAGTCATTCTAGGCCTATTGTAGGTATTTACCCTGCTCGACCACATCATTATTAGTTGAAGTAATTTTGAGTACTTATGAGAGTGGAATGACATTGCGTGGTGAATTTGAACTATTGTTCATATTAGCCACAGATATGGAGCCCACGTAATTTTTTTTAACGCAATAACACTTAGAGCCCCGCACTAAGTTTAAATACTTGTAGTTTGGGTGCCGGAAACGTAGGTATAGGTACATCACATTAATTGTACTTCTGATTTTGGATGTTATGACATCCAAAACCAGAAGTACAATTAATGTTGAAACTATTAAGCTATTGCATAGCTTCTATCGCGGGCCTTGAGCGTGGAGACCGAACCCAGAAATTCCGTAACGAAAGGCTCAAAGTAAATTGATCTTTAAAAGACTTATTCATCGACATTACATAAAGAATATTTATCCTGAACAAGTTCAAGAATAACAATTTCTATTTATTTGTATCTTATATAAGTATTCTGATTATGTGTTAGTTATACATACATATGTAAGTAGTATATTGTATTTGTTTAAATATATATATATTTTTTTATTAATTATTCATTTTTAAAATTATTTGATCTAGTTTATTTATTCTAAAATCTCATTTTTTTATTTATTTTATGTACGCGTATCTTTTAGCTGCACGCCCGAACACTTTTCTTACACGCCCAGGAAAGCTGGTAGATAATGCTTCATAGCATTAAGCTATTCCTTGTACACTGTTTTGTGCTAAACTATTAAATAAATAAATAAATAAAATAACCTAACACCCCCACTCCGACCGGCACAGCGGTGATACTTTTTAGTTTTGCCATGTATCGATGAATAGCAGAACTTTTAATGACTTTTTTGAAATATCACGCTTGTCTCTTTAGTTCAGCAACTCGCCTCTAGGTGGCAGGAAAAAAAATACTGCATAAATAAAATAAATAAATAATTATAATTGCATAAGTTGATAAAAAATGCTATGCAATAGCTTTACCGCGGCAGTCCCCGAGTGCCACACGTCTTTTTTTTTATTCTACAAAAGAGAGCGGTTCGTGCAATATATGATATGGGTCCACGCGAATCTCTCAGGGAATTCTTTAAAGAAACAGGCATACTTACCATGCCTCAGCTTTACATCTTTGAAAATATTATGCATGTTCGCAAAAATATTGGTAAATATAAATTAAGAAGCGACGCTCACAATCTTAATACTAGATATAAGCATAAAATTACAGTGCGCGCATTTAGATTAAGCAAAACGAATAAAT
This sequence comes from Lomographa bimaculata, assembly GCA_948107665.1. NCBI lineage: Eukaryota > Metazoa > Arthropoda > Insecta > Lepidoptera > Geometridae > Lomographa > Lomographa bimaculata. Next base: position 3,660,140 of record OX403604.1, on the reverse strand, counting down.
CTTTTATGGCAAATGGGGTTAGATTTTACAATAGAATTCCCAAAATCGTAACTGAATTCAGTTATGAACCAATGGGATAGTTCAAATCTGTAATAAAACGGGCATTAATTAAGAAAGCCTACTATAAGACCACAGACTATATTAATGACAAGGATGCATGGAGGCAAACTGCACAGGCTCTTTCTAGCGACTACCATAATAACACCTAGGTTAAGAAAACTATGTATTAGAAATTAAGAATGTTTTTTAAAAAAAATAATGAAAAAAAAATGCGCCGCCGAGTTTCTTGCCAGGTTCTTCTCGAGATGGCTGTAATTTTGCGAATCTGGCAATAGATTCATTAACTTTCATGTGTGCCTCTTTGGGGCACATGTGAATAAACGATTTTGATTTAATTTTGATTTGATTTGAATGTCCCTTAGGAAGGAAAATTGTGCTCCTGCCGGGAATTGCTCCGGCGCAGAGGGCAGAGACTTGTCGACGGCGCCTACTGGGTCGTCACAACGAATAAAAACAGTTGTTCGCATGATTGTATGCTTACCCAATTCATTAAGATAAACATAAACGCATCACATGGACAACCACACTCAAACCTAGAAACACAAATTTCTCGGGAAGAAATCTTGTTTTCTCACCGGGAATCGAACTCTATACCCGCAGCTTAAAATGCGAGTACGCGCACCCAACTACGCCAGCAGCCAGTTACGTCTCCCTTAATTACTTATATCATGAGTCACCGGATGATAAAACAATGGATGCCATTATAACATCGCGAATGCACTATAAACGTTTGGTTTATAGCTCGAAACGTTTCACAGTTATAGTGCAATGAATGGGATAGCTTCAGCACTATCTCGGTAATTAAAAGTATGTTATTGCAAACGGTACAGTCAGTATAGCAATACGAAAGATTATAAAGTCCACCTGAAAATCAGAGACAACGGTTATGACTTAGTGTGTCGAAATTATTTTGGTAAACTACGCCTGAGCGATAAGACGGCACATACACATAGTTTAAGCTCTCTTTCTTATGTTTATATTGTAATTTGGTGATCAATAAAGTGTTATCTATATATCAATAAAGTGTTATATATTATCTACGCAAACTTTTTTTTTATTTTTTTTATTTGTGACAGGCTAGTGTTTGACCACTATCTCACCTGATGGTAAGTGACGATGTGATCGAAGCTGGTAAACACACTAGACCTGGAACACGCAGGCTCTCAAGGAAAACTGCCGGAACACCGTATTTGGCTTGGCGGCAGACTTTCAACTTGATGGTGGTAAGCTACTTTGGTAGCAAGCCAGGCGAGCAACTCACAAAATGCTCGACCACCTCTCAAATGTCACCTGATTAGCACCACCCGGGGACCACGTGTAGGGAGTCAGACTTAAGGGGTATCCTTCTATGGACGTGGGTGACTCAGCCCCTAAAATACACATAGTTTAAGCTCTCTTTCTTATGTTTATATTGTAATTTAGTGATCAATAAAGTGTTATATATTATCTACGCCAACCTAGGTTAAACGATTTTTTTTAACGCTTACATACTAATTTCGACGATTTGTGTCGTGGGTGCCGGTAATATCATATTATAAATATCCGGATGACCGAGCTTTGCTCGGTTTTTTGTTTTTGGTAGAATGTGTTTGAATTTGTAGCCTCAGAAAGCTCCATCTAGTGTCGAGTAAAAACAGTTTTTTACATCAGTCATGGCGTAATAGATGACGCTGATAGTTTCTTAAACCCGGTTTTTCAAATGCAGTTTGGGAACCGAGCATTTCTCGGGCCTGAAACGTTGATAAATCGATTCCTTGGGCCGAAAAACCCCTAATCTTTAATTTTCATGAAAATCGTTGAAGCCGTTTTCGAGATCCTGATTACACACATATATATATACAAGAATTGCTCGTTTAAATATATTAGATAAGATGAATAGAGTTGTTGTTCTCTGCAGCTTTTCCCGTGTAAATTAAGTTGAAAAGTAGCCATTTTGTTAATACTGGGTATAAACTATATACATTCACTAGACATTTTCATTCAAATCAGTTCAGCCGTTACGACAAAAAAACCGAATCAAAACTGAAATGAAAACCGGATCAATTGCCTATCTATTTCTCTTGCTTTTAATTTTGGCTTCGCTATCTTGTGCATTTAGCCGGTGTCAAGTAATAATATATTTCAAGTGTACTTCATATTATGATCCTAGTCACAAGTCACAGTCAAGTATAAAATAGTCAAGATCCAGTTATAGTCAAGGCATGCCCTAGTAAAGTGGTAGAAACTACTAGAACTAGTATTGGAGTTTTGGAGCGAAGGCGAAAATAATGTTTTTCAACTTGGTATCATTTGCCTAGACTTATGCACATTTATTATACTGCAAATGTAGTTAATTTTGACATTACCTGTCATTTTAGGTTGGCTGACATTTTTTAATTTCTTTAACTGTATGATAACATAATTATGTAATTAATATTGCATATGTGATGTTGTTATGAGCTGTCATGGACATGTAAAGACCTGTTTTAAAATGCATAAAAATAGATTTTAACATATTATTCGATAAAGATGGTACCATGTTTATAACTTCAGATGGTCATATGATTTTCTTTTATTCCGTAAGAATACAAGGGCCAAAATCAAAATTTTGGAAATACCCCCGACGCTATACCTATAAAACGGCTTTATAGAAACGGAAAAGCAAAGTTTACAAAACCGACTTCACCGCTTTACCTTCGGAACCCTTGGGCAGATCTTGATCAAGTTTAAATGGGATCACATGAGAAGCACCACATATCAAATAAATAATTAATAATCATCAAAATCAGTTCACCTAGAAAAATGTTATGGAGAAACACACATTAAAAAAAAAATAGTGGAATTAAGAAACTCCTTCTTTTCTTAAGTTGGTTAAAAACTACAACAAAATCATCAGCCGTTTGATTGTTCACATAGATACACCCGTTTTTGCGTCATGATTTAAAAACAAGTGTCACCAAGGTCTACGTCTTACATGATCATAACACACTACAATAGAACCAGGACAATAAAATCTAAGGCGTGAAGCAATAAGAAAGACAATATTAATTACCGACTACCCGCAATTTTGTCTGAAAATTCATTAGGACCTTATCATCGATGATATAAGGTAGATGTTCCATTGTAGTTTTTGGATTTATGTTGGCAAATGAAGTGATGTGACCCATAAGGGAAGGGACGGAAGAATTCCTAATATATGGTGTTTTAGGTAATTAAATGTCACATAGATCAGAGATTAATGATGTGTTACGACGTGTGGAGCGAATTGATGGTGCCTGTTTGTTTCCGGTTACGCAAAGTTTGACACAGACATTCTGTAGAGTCAATAGAAGCATAGGTTCATCAAGCATTCGTAGAAGGTAGAGTTTTGTAAGAGATCATATATATATAGATCTAGTTTTAGGTATAATTTTATGCCTGAGAATCAAAAAGGGGAAGCGAGCATAAAAAAAATGTGGGTAGTTCTCATTACATTCTAACTGACTTATATTTTTTGTTCTTTAATCGACGTCAATAATGACAAACATCCATTTTACAAGTATCCTTTGGATCCTACAAACAGTATAATATTGTACTGCTCGTTGGCTTAGTTGGGTGGCGTTCTAAGCAGGGGTTTCGGGTTCCATTCCCGACACAAGGAGAATTTGTGTTTTTCGTTCTGGTTGTGATTTTGTGAGTGACGTGAATGTTTCCAGCACCCACGACACATTACATCGAACTTAGTGTGGGGCTGTCAGTGTGAAAGTGTTTGTTTGTATAATAATTTCTAAGTTGATAAAAAAAAATGTTTCAGTACGGTCGTTTGGCCACAATACAAATGAGCTTAATAATTTAAACTCGCACACACTTAAAACTTTAAGCAGAGACCGGAGATTCATTAGCAACAACAACGGCAAGATTCACGGCGAATAATCTTTAAAAAAAATATTCAAGACATATTTTCAAAATGCTTAAGTCAGCCTATCATGTATAAGTAAAAAAGTGGTAAATGTGAGGCTATCAGAGGTAAAAGATGTAAATGCCAGCTTATCCGAAGTAAAAATGTGGTATTCGTCAATCTATCAGAGGTAAGTATAAGATATTGTTATAATCCTGCCTATCTGGAATAAAATATATCAAGTCTTTTATTTGATAAATCTAATAACTTTAAACGAACAATTCTTGTATATGTATATAATATATATATCTAATACCTTTAAACGAGCAATTCTTATATATATATATGTGTGTAATCAGGATCTCGGAAACGGCTCCAACAATTTTAATGAAATTTTGTATGCAGGGGTTTCGGGGGCGATAAATCGATCTAGCTAGGTTTCAATTTTAAAAAACGTCGTTTTATCCGTGTTTTCAGCCGAGCAAAGCTCGGTCATCCGGGTACTGTTAGATAATGCTTCACATAATTTTTAAATAATTATCTGAAAATTAGAAATAACTCGCTTGTTACTTATATAGTGTTACTTATATTCCTATTTATAAAGTATGTCATTGTGATTAAAAGAAACAAGTTTTATCTTGCTAAAAAGTATAAACCGTCACAAAAACAAAAAGATACGTCTAATTTCTTCAAAACAATAAATCTCTTACCTTCAACATTTCTCATCGCAGAACATTCAATACAACCTAACATTGAAAAATGTTCTATCACGGGACATTTATTAGATATCTACCGACCGGAGGAGATAAATGGTGGTAGAGATCAGTTATAGTTAGGTTTCGTGATGTAAGACTATGAAAATGGGTTATCATTGTTTAGTATGAAAAATTTATGATTTTTATTATAATAATAGCCGTGCCCCGCGGTTCACTCTCGATTATAAAGTTTAACTTTGTGTTAATCCTGGGTTTAAGCTTTATCCATTCCAAATGTTATAATCCATTCAGCCGTTACAGCATACGGAGAAATCAAACTTACTTTTTTTATTTGTGACAGGCTAGTGTTTGACCACTATCTCACCTGATGGTAAGTGACGATGTGATCGAAGCTGGTAAACACACAAGACCTGGAATACGCAGGCTCTCAAGGATAACTGCCGGAACACCGTATTTGGCTTGGCGGCAGACTTTCAACTTGATGGTGGTAAGCTACTTTGGTAGCAAGCCAGTCGAGCAACTCACAAAATGCTCTACCACTTACACAAACATTTACACACAATCTTTCGTATTTACAATATTAGTGTAATTTATTTCATACATAAGTATAACTGCGGCCTGCGGTTTTACTCGCGTAAGTCGGTCGGTGTCGATGAACTGTGTTAAATGGGTATCATTGAATATGTCTTCAGGTGTATCTTATTTAATTCTTCTGAATTAAAATTGTAATGCTTATAATAAAATAATAAAGCTCTTATTTTATAGCATATCAGATCTTAAGTGTAAAAAAAACACTTATTACACAGTCGGGGTTTTTGATGTTTAAGTATCGAAAGATCTTGTTTTGGTGTAGATTTTGTAATATATCTAGTTTTAAAACTTTTGTCTGGTTTACTAATTATAAACTGGTTAATTATGGTAATATGTTGTATTTATCTTCTTCGAATTAATTAAATTAAATTCTTGATACGTCCAATCGAATGAACTGGCGCCAGGAAACTGCACTCGAACCTTTAAATATGCAATGCTAGAAACGTTTTCCTGTACAGAACAACCCTTTTATACAATTCTGTATTCGCTACCAATCGTAAATTTATCTCCGAAGCTATTAGTTCGATAAAATTCAACTAAAACGATAAATAAAACGGACTTTGACGGATTGCCGGTTTCCCTCCCAAAGAAATGTATCACACTCCGAAGAACATCAATACACTAATATAAACTCTATGTAATTGGTTTAAGGTCCATGTATAGTACGTATGTTTGTAAATAGTTGTATCAATGTCACTTGGGAGTATTTTGTCCGAAACTTAAGTTATTTTCTGAACTGAATAAAACATAGGAGATGCTGATCGGAGATTGGAGTGATTAACTTTTATTTGTATTGAATACAATACATTTGCAATTCAGAGAGGCAATGCCGCCAGCATGATGGGAACGCTACCCACTGGTAGTGGGCTTGAGCACTTGAGTTACCTATAAGCTCGATGTCTTGTAGGTAACTTAGTTCTTTGCTGTACATAGTTTTAGTTTAGTTTTAGGAAATATAGGCAATTGGCCCGTAGTTAGGCAAGAAAAAAATAAAAAAAAAAAATAAAAAAAAAAAATTAAAAAAAAAATACATTTGAGTGTCTAACGATGTTGTAGGATATAGTTTAAGATAAATCACAACAGCTTTCACACTCACAGTAGGCTTACGCCATAAAGGAATGTATTGGCTACGTGCAAGAAGAAGTTAGTTTTTTTTTTTTATTTTTATTTGTGACAGGTTAGTGTTTACCACTATCTCACCTGATGGTAAGTGACGATGTGAACGAAGCTGGTAAACACACTAGACCTGGAATACGCAGGCTCTCAAGGATAACTGCCGGAACACCGTATTTGGCTTGGCGGCAGACTTTCAACTTGATGGTGGTAAGCTACTTTGGTAGCAAGCCAGGCGAGCAACTCACAAAATGCTCTACCACCTCTCAAATGTCACCTGATTAGCACCACCCGGGGACCACGTGTAGGTTAGATTGTAATTAAAATGGGATACTTTATAAGAAGACTCTACTAAACTTGCAAGACGGTTGAAGCTTTCAACACACAACAAAATACGAATTATCTATTATATAATAATTTGGTATCTGTATACCATATCTCTGTGGCTGTACTAAACAGAGTAATATCAAGATTGTACAACGCCTTCCGAATAAAATATTTAGAAATATAATTTTGCCCATGGGCTTAGTTGGGTGAGCGTTCGCCTTCTAAGTAGGGGTATTGGGTTCGATTCCCGGCACCACAAGTTTTCTCCCCAAGGTAAATATGTGTTTCTGGTTGTAATTGTATGTGTGATGTGAATGTTTCCAGCACCCATGACATAAGTCACGGAATTAAGTGTGGGGCTGTGAGTGTGAAAGCGTTTATGTTTATGTTATGTTTCATGTTTATATGGGTATTATTCGTGCTCGCATTGTTAAGCAAGAAGCAAATATCTTCATCGGGACCTCAATATAGAGCTCGCTTACAAAGTCATTAAGAAATTTCTTGACGAACCTTGTCTTGAAAATATGAATATTTTCTAGTTTCTGCGAGATAATAACGCACGCCAATTGATATTAAAAATCCGGATGACCGAGCTTTGCTCGGATTTTTGTTTTTGGTAGAATGTGTTTGAATTTGTAGCCTCAGAAAGCTCCATCTAGTGTCGAGTAGAAACAGTTTTTTATATCGGTCATGGCATAATAGATGGCGCTGATAGTTTTTTAAACTCGGTTTTTCAAATGCAGTTTGGGAACCGAGCATTTCTCGGGCCTGGAACGTTGATAAATCGATTCCTTGGGCCGAAAAACCCCTATCTGTAACTTTCATGAAAATCGTTGGAGCCGTTTCCGTGATCCTGATTACACACATATATATTTATATATATACAAGAACTGCTCGTTTAAAGATATTAGATATAGATATTCTGAAATGAATTCAAAAACAAATACAGCATTAAAACTCAATCTTCTGAATAATAAAATACGTCCCAACTCAAAAATTCCAAATGTCACATTACCATAACGTATCCAACTTTATTAGAGACGCGCATTACGTATAAGATATTCCTTAATGCACTTCGAAGTTCCGTATAAACACGGGTGTAAAGCAAAGGTGTCGTAAACAATATTAAATTCTGGAAGTTTCTGGAAATTTCCAGTTCCAATGGAAGTCTAGGTGTATTAGGATAAGTTAGTTTCGATGTGAGAAAACTTATGAGCTCTCTTTGAGATGAGTTTCGTTGTAGAGATGGAATGGATGTGGTTTTTTTTTCGAATAATGAATAAATCAAATAAACCTCAATTCAATTTATTTTCATAAACTATTTTTGATTAAAAAAATACATCACATTAACATTAATATCCGGATGACCGAGCTTTGCTCGGTTTTTTGTTTTTGGTAGAATGTGTTTGAATTTCGTGTAGAAACAGTTTTTACATCGGTTATGGCGTAATAGATGGCGCTGATAGTTTCTTAAACTTGGTTTTTTTAATTGAAGTTTGGGAACCGAGCATTTCTCGGACCTGGAACGTTGATAAATTGATTCCTTGGGCCGAAAAACCCCTAATCTGTAACTTTCATGAAAATCGCTGGAGCCGTTTCCGAGATCCTGATTACACACACATATATATATATATATATATATATATATATATATATATATATATATACAAGAATTGCTTGTTTAAAGATATTAGATATAGATATTCTGAAATGAATTCAAAAACAAATATTAAAACTGAGCATTAAAACTCCGTCTTCTGAATAATAAAATACGTCCCAACTCAAAAATTCCAAATGTCACATTACCATAACGTATCCAACTTTATTAGAGACGCGCATTACGTATAAGATATTCCTTAATGCACTTCGAAGTTCCGTATAAACACGGGTGTAAAGCAAAGGTGTCGTAAACAATATTAAATTCTGGAAGTTTCTGGAAATTTCCAGTTCCAATGGAAGTCTAGGTGTATTAGGATAAGTTAGTTTCGATGTGAGAAAACTTATGAGCTCTCTTTGAGATGAGTTTCGTTGTAGAGATGGAATGGATGTGGTTTTTTTTTCGAATAATGAATAAATCAAATAAACCTCAATTCAATTTATTTTCATAAACTATTTTTGATTAAAAAAATACATCACATTAACATTAATATCCGGATGACCGAGCTTTGCTCGGTTTTTTGTTTTTGGTAGAATGTGTTTGAATTTTGTATAGAAACAGTTTTTTACATCGGTTATGGCGTAATAGATGGCGCTGATAGTTTCTTAATCCCGGTTTTTCAAATGCAGTTTGGGAACCGAGCATTTCTCGGACCTGGAACGTTTATAAATCAATTTCTTGGGCCGAAAAACCCCTAATCTGTAACTTTCATGAAAATCGTTGGAGCCCTTTCCGAGATCCTGATTACACATATATACAAGAATTGCTTGTTTAAAGATATTAGATAAAACCGAAAGTTTGTGTTTGTTTTCTCTTCACGTTGTAATGCTAACGGATTTGGATGAAATTTGGAATGTAAATATATTATATCTAGGATTAACACATAGGCTACTTGAATAATTTAAATGCAAGCAAGACTGAAAAAACCGACTTCACCGTTTTATCTTCGGAACCATTGATCAGATTAAAAGATTAAATACGCATTATTGAGAATACCTCAAAAACTACTAGTCAGATCTTGATCAAATTAAAATTGGACCACACGGGAAGCATAAATGAAAATATATATAAATGTAAAAATAATGATAATAATAACATCGTATAAGTTTGTCTGAAATGCTAATCTATAAAATTCATTTCACTACGCGTCCACATTTTCTAAACTTCACAAATATCCGAGTTAGTTTTAAACATGTCTAAAATCGAAGGAACCGATGAACTGCTGAGTATATTTCCGTATGCAAAATATGATTTATGTGTCTTAGTACATTTGGCGCAGTGCAGTCGACACGTTGGATGTCATATTAGCATATTATATTCGAAGAAACGTTGAATATTTTTAGGTAACATGGACTTTATTTATATACCGTCCGGGGTAAGTAGTGCACAATACTGCAGGGGGTGGTCAGACCTCTCGTCACATGTTAGTTCAATGACCCCGTAGCACTCGTAGCACTCACCTACTCTGGAAGCTATTGTTGTAGCGGCTGTCTACGGAGGGCCATACTTTACTTGACAATTATTACAGAACTGCCAGCAGGCAAGTCGAATAAAAAAAAAAAAAAAAAATTTTTTTTTTAAATTTGCTCCTTTATCGATTCCAAACCACCCCCTGCAGTATTGTGCACTACTAACCCCGGACGGTATAGATAGGTAATGCTTTATTGTCACACCTTACTTAAATCACTTAAATTTTTTTTAAATCTTAAATTAATACAATACAATACAAAACACATTATTGTACACCAAAAAAAAAGTGTACATTCGGCGGTCTTATTGCGATCTCTTCCAGACAACCTTAGGATGGAGAAGATTTTTAATAATTCAGTCAAACGGGGGTGTAAATACACGTTTATAAGAAAATAAAAATGTATAGTAAGGTATATGAAAGTGCATTAAGGAATATATACATAATATATACATACCTATTTAAGCTAAATAAATTCTATAAGGCAATACTAATAAATACATATATACAAAATATACATATATATAAAATATTATGATAAAGTAAGGATATTTGTTACAGCTTGAATCATATTATGAAATACTAGCCGTGCCCCGCGGCTTTGCCCGCTATTATCAAGTTAAAAAGTAGCCTATGTGTTAATTCTAGGTATGAGCTATGTACATTCCAAATTTCATCCAAATCCGTTCAGCCGTTAAAGCGTGAAGAGGGAACAAACATACTTACACACTTACACACAAACTTTCGGATTTATAATATTAGCAGGATAAGTAGCAGAACAGTATGACACAGAAAAGTTATTGGGAGAGAAAGAAATTTTTAACTCTTTATAGGGCATTTTCTTAGAAATACAGTCGCAGTTCACCACTTTTAAGTAGAAATCTGTCGCCATAATCTCTAAAAATTATGATCCTGCACCTTTTCTTTAATCCTAGGCATATCGTGTTAATTATAGTCGACCACATCATTACTTACTAAGTGGTTTGAAAAATTCTGACACCAGTACTTTCTAATTCGTTTTTTTTTACTTGCGACTAAGCCAGTGCAGCGCAGCGTTTGACCACAATCTCACGTGACCATAAACGTGAAAGTGGTTTTTTTTAATTAAATTCTAATCTTAGTCACCTTCACTATTTTCTCCCGGGGTCTGTCTCAAAAACGACTGCATAAAATATAGCTGATACTTACGTATCTGTTATATTCTGTACATGAAAAACCGATCCGATGACCGAGATCGGAGTACGACGCGAACAAATAGTTCAAACAATAATCTGGAATAATATACTGTTATTAGTCGTTAATCGTCTGGGTTATAATACTTATACTTATTTTTTGTACTTATTTAGCACAAAAAATTGGCATCGCTATTGAACGTGGAAACGTAGCCAGTATTCTGGGCACTTTTCCTTTGGCAAGCGGTTTACAAAATGTTTGAGTACTATTTGTTTTAATCCCCTTTCGTAATCTTATTGTACTGTGTACTTACAGCTCATTGAACATATATAGAAACCTTGACAAGATTTAGTTTTTATAATAATATTAAAATAACATGTTGTCCACGAAGCTATCACAAAATTAATTATGTACTTTTGTGTAATCAATTAGTAGTTCGTTAGTTATAATTAAAACCGGATTTGCTAATGTATCATTAAAATTAATGATAACATTAAAATAAAACAAGTGCAGATCGATCTCGCGTTTCGATGTTTCCGTATCAAAAAAGTAACATAAACGCTTTCACACTCACAGCCCTACACTAAGTTCAACGACTTGTGTCGTAGGTGCCGGAAACGTTCACATCAGACAAGCAGAGAAAAATTCCTTGAGGAGACCACTTAAAAGACGCACCTAACTTAGGCAACGGGCAGATCACGCTGATTTGTTGATTTACTACCTTATTTATTTAGTATGTTTATAACCGCCGACGAAAAAGAGGAGTTATAATTGTGTAGTGTGTATCTGTGTGTCTGTTTGTGGCACCGTAGCTCCCAAACGACCGTTATTTTTTTTAACTGAATCATAAGTGAACAAAATGCCCTCGTCTTTATTCCCCGAACGGTTTAATCTGGGAGTCTTCAAGTCAAGAGTGAATAGGTATCTTCTGGGCAAGCATGCTACATCTTCAAAAATACTTACAAATCGAGCATAAAAAAGGTTAAAATTCAATTCGTATGTTGTAGTTGTTCTAATTAATACAAACATTGCAAGTTAATAAAAAAAGAGACCATTTTGCCGCGACTGAAACTTGATCCCTAAAACATACAATCTCGCTAATAACTGTTCATTTTTAGATATCTGTAACTCGAAATAAAGTAGTACAGATTAATTTTACATACAGAGAGAGAGTACAGATTTAATTTATATTACATATTATTGACAAGTAATACTTTAAAAAGTTTTAGAAATTCAAGCTTTTTGCAGTTGTAAATTTTAATATAAAGTTATGTAACTGGAGAAGTTGTCAAGACGAATTAAACGAGCCGAAACTCGATGGGTTTATTTTGATTAGTTCGGCAGTTTCCATAGCAATCTTCCATCTCCATCATCAGACCAGCTCCATAGTACCATATTATTGTATTGTTACCAAAGATACATAATAAACCAAAATTGAGTCCAATCAGACATCGGAAAGTGGGTCTAATTTAGCTTGCAAGATTTGATTACAAACCGACAAATAAATAGACAACGGGATAGATGAAGCTAAGTAAAAATCTTGTAATGGTTTTACTAGAAGATATGCCAGCTATACAGATATTCACAGACATAGTAAATCCTCTCCTGACAGTGATGTGTAGTGCAATGCTTGTAACAGCATGGTGGCTAATGCCACGCTGGAGAACAATTACAAACTATTGCGCCGCGGCGCAAGTCATTTGTGGAACAGTGCATTTGTGCCTGCTAGTAGGATTCAACAATAATATATTCAAAAAAAAATTTGAAGTGATTTTTGATGTCATATTACAATACTCATACTTATTAACGAACTGCTGGTCTCTGATAGCAACTGCTCTCGCATATCTCCGACTGGTTTTACTCTACAACATTCAATTCAGTTTTTGCAAGAGAATAGCTACCTGGTCTGTGTTCCTCCTAGCAACGGCCGTGTACTTAGCTCAATGGATCAGTAACCGTGTACATGAAGTTGAAGATGTCTACCATACCTGGCAGTTGTGTATCGGATTAATATCGACAGTGAAACTTATTCTGTTCGTGAGGATCGTGACGTCGGTCATGTCGTGTTGCACGGAAACCTTATCAAGAAGAGGCCTTAGTCACGTCGCTGCGCTGGTCGGTGTTGCTGTGGTGTCTGATACATTAGCATTTGTACAAGCCTTGGGTGTAAATTACATAATCTATTTAGCTAGTAATGTCAGTACAGATTCAGAATTTAGCATTGTACTAACGATGTCGGATTGTATAATCTTTTGGTTCACATTTCGGCTCATTCCACTAGCGCTTTTCACGTTGTTCAATGGGACCTCGAGGGTTGAATGGAAGCGGTATATTGACAGAAGAATTCGTGTATATCGCGCAGCACAAATCTAAAATCAGTATCAAGGCTAATTCAAAATTATAGCATCATTGGCAATTTGTCACATTTGCGGAGTGATATTTCTTAGCAATATGAAACACCTAATGTCAAGTATGTGTAGCATACTTTGAACTACCCATTAGCTTAGTTGGGTGAACGGTCACCGTCTATGCAAGGGTATCGGGTTCGATTCTCGGCGGGACAACAAGTTTTCTCCCCAAGGAAGGTTGTGTTTCTGGTTCTGGTTGTGATTGTGTATGTGATGTGAATGTTTACGGCAACCACGACACCAGTCATCGAACTTGGTGTGGGGCTGTGAGTGTAAAAGCGTATAATATAATAATAATACTTAATTTTTTTCAGTCATTTTATCACTTTCTATCAGTTGAGATAGTTGTCAAATGCCTTTTTAAATGCATTAAAAAGTTGTGATTATTGTATTTTCGTATAAAATAATATTATGTTATAGTAACTGGCTGACCGAGCTTTGCTCGTTAAAACGTCGTTTTCTAAAATTTTTACCTATCTAGAACGATTTATCGCCCCCGTAACCCCTTGCATATAAAATAACATGAAAATCGTTGGATCCGTTTCTGAGATTCAGATTATATATATACACTAGCCGTGCCCCGCGGCTTCGCCCGCTATTATCAAGTTAAAAAGTAGCCTATGTGTTAATCCTAGGTATAATCTATGTACTTTCCAAAATTCATCCAAATCCGTTCAGCCATTAAAGCGTGAAGAGGGAACAAACATATTTACACAGTGTTAATTACACAGTGTGTAAGTACACACTTACACACAAACTTTCGGATTTATAATATTATTATAGTAGGATATATACAAGCAATGCTCGTTTAAATGTATTAGATAGATAATTATTTATTTGTATTAGTGCCTGCAAAAGAGCTCAGTACTAACGACTAAGCTTATAAGTCACCAAATAAATGATCAAGCCAATATAATTACCGGTTAGGCCAAGTGGGCTTGATTACTTAGATATAATTAAATAAACATACTTAAACGCTTCCACACTCACAGCCCCACACTAAATTCGATGACTTTTGTAGTGGATGTCGAAAACATTCACATCACACATTTAATCACACCCAGAACCAGAAACACGAATTTTCCTTGCGGAGAAAACTTGTGGGAATAGAACTCGAAACTCTTGCTTGAAAGGCGAACGCTCATCAAACTAAGCCAAGGGGTAGTTTGTTTTTTTTAAGCTTGTTGGTTTGTACTGTGCTCTTTTGCTCTTTAGATGTAAGTAATTTTACTTTATTTGTTTTATAAGATTTTGATGTAATTGTATCTAATTCCATTCCAATTTTAAATTAGCCAAGTGATAGTTGGACTTGTAACGAGAGTCCTCTACCAACACACATCATGGCGTAAGAACAACTCTTTCTTGGCCTATTTATGTTACTTGTTATTTTTAGCCGACTTCAAAAAATGAGGTTCTCAATTTAAATGTGTTGTTTTTTATTTATGTGTGCTACCTCATAACTTTTTTCTACTCGATTCAAACTATGAACTCTAGGTTACGGTGAAGGCACTGCGGACCCACCATACCATAGTGCTGACCTAGTGCGATAATGCTTATCTACTTATATAAATTTTACTGGAGGTAACATCGTGAAGTAATTCTTTGTGCTAGGATATTTTGTCACCCTCGTCTAGCTAGTGGATAGCGGAAATCTTCAATACTCGAGGAGCGTCGTCTCGAGCGCATTGTTTACGTTTTTTGTTAGGCTTCGGCTGGTGACTTGTTTATGTTGTTTTTAGTTATTACCTACGCATGTTTGAGCCAACGACTTTGTACCTAATATTCTTTATTTCTAAGTTGATACTTGTCGAAGTAAACTGAGGAGCTCTGCTCCTGGATAAACCATTTTAGGTTTTTAGGTGTCACAAATTATGTACTTACTTGTAATACTTTTTTGAAATAAATAAATGAAATGAAATGAGTTCATATATTTTAGTAGACCGATGTATCAGGAAAACTACACAAATCTGTAGGTCTATTCTGGTCGTTGAAACTACGATTGTTCGAATTGAAGCGACGTCGATACGACAGTCGATCGGTTGAATGTTCAGTCTATTCGATGGTTAAAAGAAAAGAAAATCATTCGATTCTGACGTCGATGTAAAGATAATTGATGCCCGGAATAGACCCCCTGATTATTGCTAGTCACTCATCATATCCTCAATAAAATCACAATTTACTGCAGAACCCGTTATTAAACTTATTCACATGCATGCACACTACGCATAAACCGATTTTAACGTGTTAAGCAGTTATAGCACATAAAACAGTTATCCCCACCACGTAGCCGTTAACCGTTTATGCTAAATTTAACGTTTGAAAGTTAACGTTTAGAGTAACAGTTAACGATGACACGTGAATGTTTTTTGATATTTTTAACGGACGGTTTCGCAGACTATCGGAGTGTAATAGGTGGCGTAAAGTTGTTTAGTGTAGTTTGACTTATCGGTTATTTTACGATGATATTTAAATTAAAACAACTCAATAAGTCTAGAATTAATGGGTGTCTTTTAGGCAAGCATGTTTCATCTTCGGCTGCATCTTCATTTTCCATTAGGTGAGATAGTGACCTGCCCGTTGACTTAGTTGGATGCTAAAAAGTTCCTGGTTTGATTCCCGATAGGAATCAAATCAAATAAAATCAAATCAAATCAAATCAAATCAAATCAAAATCGTTTATTCACATGGGCCCCAAAGAGGCACTCATGAAAGTTAATGAATCTATAATACAGGTTTTCTCACAAAGGAAAATTTGTGTTTCTGTTTTTGGATGTAATTGTATGTGTGATATGAATGTTTCCGGCACCCACGACGCATATCGAGCCTAAGTTCCATCGAGCCCCATAATGTAGGGTTGTGAGTGTAAAAGCAAATAATATGTTTATTTATTTAATGTAATGTTAGTGTAATGTAATTAGTATAATGTTTAAACAAAGACAGTAACGTATGCATCAATTGGAATGATGCGAGAATAAAAAAAAATGTAAATATTAATATTTTATTTAGCAAGTCAATTGAAATTGACAAACATAAAGAGAGTCAAAGCCGGGAGTGAGAGTTCGTGACGTCACGCCCCACTAAAAATGTACTGAGGCGTGACGTCACGTGGATTTCAACGCATATTCGCATATTTTCAATCGACTTCAACAAAGGAGGTTCTCAATTTGACTGTATGATCTTGTGTATGTATGTAACGCGATATCTCCGCTAATTATAAATCGATATTGATGTTTATTTGTTTCGTAGATTATACTTTAATTTAGTTAAAACCTTAATATAAGCGTTGAAGTCGATTTTTTAAGCTGTGCTTGCGTTTAATTATTGTTTAATTGATGTTTATTATGCAATATATTTTAATAATGTAAATTTGAATGACGGAATTATTTAATATAATTTTTCAGGCATGCAGCCTATTCCTCTATTTCCAATATTAGCGACCTAATAAATTATGACGTATATCTGTTGCGAGCAGTTTCTATTCGAATTAAGCAAAAATGAACCTTATATCTTAGGTGTTTTGTCGTTTCCGAATTGAACCCGTCCGTAACAGAGATAGGGAATAGGTAGTCTGGACACAAACCATGCAATTCAGCTAAAATTACATCAAAATCGAGTCCAATCCAACGCTCGATTAACTCTCAATGTTTGCTGAATCCTGTATCAGTCCTATAATCTCTTTACCGAGCCTTGTTTAACATTTCCTATTCATATTTGCCATACATTTGCTCACATGTTTGACGATGAATTAGGAATGCTAAGAACCTATAACCATTATTGTGAGACCCTCGGGGATGGACTAACATCTAAAAGTAAAGGGGTGAAAAGGGGTTTCGTTATATTGGTCAGTTTGGTAGAGATTCTCTTTGACGCTTCATGTTTGATGAGTCTTTTGAATTGAACATCAGATATGATTTTACTTGGTTTTGTAGACTTTGAGTAATTTTTTTTATGTCAGTTAGGTAGGTAAGCATTTGGCCGCTATCTCACCTGAAGGAAAGTGACGATGCGGCCGAAGATGAAGCATGCTTACCTAGAAAATACCTATTCACTCTAGACTCGAAGACTCTCAGATTATATTGTTCGGGGAACAAGGATGCGGGCAATAAGTTTCTCTCCTTCGCTGTAAGGATAACAAATGTTGAAGCTAAACGCTTCGAGCGGATATGTGGTATGTCAACCATATATGGATGACGTTGGTTTGTTCGTCTTGTGGTCCGATTATATGAAGGGCAAGGGGGAATCAACTGGTGTAATTCGAGTGCACACTTTTCGAACTGCAAGCGATAGAACATCGAAACTCGATGGGTTTATCTTGTCAGAAGCCGACGGTCACCTTCCGTCTTTATCATCAGACCAGCTCCATGGTACCATGAAAGATACATAAGCACACAGAATTTGAGTCCAATCGGATATAGGGAATTGGGTCTAATTTAGCTTGCAAGATTTTATTACAGACTCAATTCAATTCAATTCGTTTATTTTTCATGTAGGTACATGGTACACTATGAGCGACAAAAATATTACATTGGTTAATTAAAGAATACTGACTAATAGACTGACAGATAACGGGCCATGTAAAACTAAAAAAATATAAACAAAGTTTATTTAATTTTTTAAATAGAAATAAAAGCATGTAAAAAGGCATAGGCCGTTTTTTTATGTAGGTATTTCTATATCTTATTCCAAGATCAATTTGAACTATGAGAGATAGATAGATAACTCTTTATTGTACATCACAAATAAAGGCAATTACATTAAAAACCTTAAAACTAACTTAGGCTACTACAACAGGCTGTCTTATAGCTTAAAGCGATCTCTTCCAGAGAAAAGTTTAATATTTATCAGTCTGTACCAAAATGTTACATAGATATCTTAATCAAAAGTACAAAAGTAACCAAGAGTTGTCACAATAACATTAATCCCAGTTATAAATATAAAATCCGCGTTCATAAATAATATCGACTTTGATCGATTACCACAACTGCAACTGCCCTCTTGGCAACCCTACATCTCCTTTTCAGTACAATCTTAAACCTTATTCCCGTCATATACGGTTCAAAGTAAATATAAACCTTTAGGGGTGTGCAAACAAGTTGGTATCGTTCAACCGATAGGATACCAAACCGTTTTATTTCTTCAACTCATTTGTTGTCTGAATAAAACATAGAAAGAGGCAAATAGGAGAAAAATGACCGTACACGTGAATTTGTTGAATAAATTGTTGTTTAGGGACTATTATTCAGGCAGTGATATATTTATCATCCATAAATTAAACCTAATACAGCAGCAGTATTATTGACCGAGAGTGCGCGAAGCACGAGCGAATGTCTTTGTTTCAGCTTGGGCAATAATGCTTGTATGTCCGGATGTCCGGCTGTTCTCCTCTGCAGGTCGCATTTTCTAAACGATTCTCGTTAAATTTTGTGAGCACGATAACTAAATGCTTTTTTGTCGATTTAGTTAATGATATTTTTATTATTAAAAAGAAAATTCGAGGTCTTTAGCTCACATAGGCACTATTTGTGCTACAAATATGAGTCAACGTTTTCTTCTTTACAGCATTCTAAAGAGTATTGCAGCCATGAAGTCAAGTATCCTTGAGTCATTCATTCTAGACCTAACGCGTTTACCATCCTCGACCACGTCACTTATTTTTGTTTTAAGTTACTGAAACTTCGTTCATTGACCGGTAGGGGCACCATGTGCAGTAAATGCTTTCATGAGTAGGCTACAATATCCATAAGCTCTCAAAGGCCGTATACAAACATAATCACGGTATGTTTATCACCAAACTAATTCAGCACAAGACAGGAACACTTAGCAGATTACTGCCCGAGGCAGCAGACTGTTTGGGAAGCTTGATTATCCCGCTGTTTGGACAGGTATGGATCGACAGCTTAGTATATTGAGCATTATAATGTGATATTACTTATATTGCATATACAAGGTTTTTTGTAAAATACCAGAGATGTCTTACGACATCATTCCAACCATAGAGACCAACGCCTTTCGTAGTGCAGCATAGCTAATTCTGTTTTATGAATTTTTAAACAAATTGTATTATGTAGATACTAGCCGTTTGCGCTGAACTGAGATATAAATTAAATAAATAAACGCATTCACACTCACAGCCCCACACTAAGATTGACTTGTGTCGTAGGTGCCGGAAACATTCACATCACACGCACAAAATCACAACCAGAACCAGAAACACAAATTTTTCATAGGGAGAAAACTTGTGTTCCCGCCGGGAATCGAACCCGAAGGCGAACGCCACCCAACTAAGCCAACGGCATTCAATAAGTTCATATAAGTAAATATAAGAGATAAATTAAATCTATATGTAACTAGTTGTTCCCCGCGACTATATACGCCCACGTATATAAAAAAACATAATTTATCAGAACGAATTGTAAATTGAAACTTCTTGAATCCATCTGAAATTATCAAAATTTCATCAAAATCGGTTCAGCCGTTTAGGAGGAGTTGAATTGAGATGTTGAGTTGAGTTGAGAGGGAGAAACATTTCATATACACACGAAAATTTATGTACATATAATCTAAAATTAAACTAAAACTATATACAGCTAATAAAGAAATTCTTTGGTTATTTGTTTATTGCTTGCGCTGTTTTTTGTCGGATTTTCCGATTAGTTTTGGACATAAAAAGATATCCCAAGAAAGCCCATCATCTGGGAGGTGGCTGATCGCAACCGCCCATTCATTCAATAACACTATTGATAGTTTTCTAACTCAAATATGGGATTTTAACGATGGATCAGATTCTCTTAAACTGATACTATTCCTAAATGGTCGATTTAGAAGCACTTCAGATCGTTTCAATTTTCTCTAATGACTTTTAGATCGGTAAAATGTGCTATGAAGATAAGGTTATAGAGATGATTTTGGAATGAAGCATAACGCTAGAAAGTCGAAGAAGTCTTGATACTTTTAAAGTTAAGGAGGCTTAAGAAGAGTTGATTTATACCAATTCACAGGGGGCTCCCCCATAAGCGCAGAGAACCTCCACGTGGTGCCCCTGGAAACTGTCTGAACCCGGTAACGCAGGTGTTCAGACAGGCTAATACTCTGCCTCACAGTTGTTACGTGCGGTAACTGTGTACTGTGACGGGATGCCGAAATTGCGGGATGCGTCGGGGAGGTATGCAAAAGGCCCTTTTCAGGGCCCCTCCTCCGACCCTTCTACGGACCTCATAGAGGCTTCGGTAGGAGAAAAAGGCCCTTCTCAGGGCCACTCCTACCCTCCTGCGGACCTCTTGGAGAGTTCAATGGAGGGTGTGGGAGCAAGGTCACCCCTCCATGGGCGCAGTGGCCCGGAGAAGTTTGCATCCGGGCTTACCGCCGGGGCAAGATAGTGACTGCTAGCGCGACCCTATCTTGCCCCACCTCGGCGAGGGACTGCTCACGGGGGGGTTTTTAGTGGGTTCGAGCCCCACATACCCCTTTCCTTCATCCCTGGGAAGGAAAGGAAATGCCAGGCATTTTCCCCCCCACAAAAAAAAAAAAAAAAAAATAATAATACCAATTCACAGATAATAATTGACAGTGACCAAGACATGGTCTTCTTTCGATTAATTTCGTTAAGTAATGTTCAAATAACAAGAGATATCTAATAAAAAAAAAAAATATTTTATCTAATTAAAAAATATATGTTTATTCTATTCTATTCTATAAACAATATTTACCGGACTGCGCGACGCAAATGATAGTCATACGTTAATTACCCTGTATATTAAGTGTTACAAAAAACGTGACAGCAATTAAAATTCAATATGGCGGCAACCAAACGCCATATTTTTTATTTATGCCATGTATTTGGTGACATTTGCTAGTTTAAAACAAATCGATTGAAGTCTCATCAAAATCGGTCAACATGTTTGATCTCTATAGCGTCACATAGGAGCAAACATAGGTACATGAAGGATTTGACAGCTAAAGTAACGTAGGTTTGTGTCCTACCTCGATGAGGATATACATAGATAGGCTGATAATAATTAAACGCAAGCAAAGCTTAAAAAGACCGACTTCACCGCTTTATTTTCGGGACCTTGATCAGATTCAAAGTATCGAACACGCATTATTGACTATAACTCAAAAACTAGTGATCAGATCTTAACCAAATTTAAATGAGGCCATATGGAAACCACCAGCTTTCAAATAATCATCAAAATCGGCGCACAAAGAAAGAAGTTATGAGGTAACTTTTAAGGTCAGTTAAAAACGAGAACTTCGTCAATATATTCCACAGAATACGCATTATTGAGGATAACTCAAAAATTACTAGTCAGATCTTGATCAAATTTAAATGGGACCAATTGGAAAGCAACATCAATAAAACAAAAAAATAAACTCAAATCGGTTCACGTGGAACCAAGTTATTTTTATGTTACACATAAAAAGAAAATTTAAAAAATACAGTTTACTTGAGTATCTCCTCCTTTTTTGTGAAGTCGGTAAAAAATACTCTTGATTACGAATAAAGGTTTTATTGTGTTGCTTTGGTATTACAGAGTTGGTTCCTCTGTTCCAGTGAAGAAAAGATATTCAGGTAGGTATATTTTGTTAAAATTGTCGAATGTTCGAATTTTATCTTATACTTTTCTTGTGGTTTCTGATTTTTGTAAGATAATAACTCCACGTTATAATTAAGTTCTGTCGGAGCCTAATCCCGAACATTATTACAAGATTACGGATGTATCGTAAAACAGACAATAAAACTAGTTACAGCCTCAGTTATTACTCCAACAAATGAGATATTATGTATATCTTTGGTTTCTAGTTAATACTTAGGTTATAGTTAGTAAGATATTTAATGGGTGGTTTATTTTGGGTTTAATTACGGTTGTAAATAAGTGACATAACTTACAGTATTTAAACGCTTATGGGGACATCAATTTTGATTAATTTTGCTTTAGTATTATTCGGTAGTTTTGCTCATTTTATAAGCAGTATTTCAGCTTACATTATTTTATTCAACGAAAATTATTTCATTCAGTTATAGTATTGAATTTTATTTAATTCAACTTACAGTATCTACTTTATTATGACTTTGAAAATATTTTTAAAGCAAAATTATACCTAAGGTTTAATGCGAGACTATTAGTTTGTAAACATTTATGATTCACTAGACCTGTGGCTTGGCATTCTTAATTCTAATGATTCGGATGATCTCAATGAAAGTGAGTGCCCAAGGTGAAGAAATTAAAAACTGTTCTTTGAATTAGCGTGGGGTGGAGAAATTAAACAGCAATATATGAAATAAGGTATAGATTACTGGTAGATCAGGCATTGTTTTACCCCGGGGAAGGTTTTTAACCTATATCAAGCTCAAGTCCGATCGTGTATATAGTATTGCGTCCACCTCAGGGATAAATCCGCTAAATACCAGCTAAAAGCTCTAAAATCTATTGGCCGACAAGCCAAAAGACTCATTGGTTAGTAAACTAGTCCAAATTGCAAAATTGCAAATTATCGACTTGGTAGCAAGCCTTCAATTCAATCGTTTACATTTTGGAGAGTGTGCGCAGTAATTAATTCCGCCATGTCTTTTTGCCATTTAACAACAAGATGAATTGTCAAATGTAATCCATTTATGTTTGACATACCTCAAGTCCGCTCGAAGCGTTTCACTTTTACGTTCATTATCCGTACAGCGAAGGAGTGGAACTCATTGCCCACGTCTTTGTTCTTTGAATGGTATAATTAATGAGGGATTAATATTAAGCACATATTCGCCGAATCGTCACTTTCCATCAGGTCAGATAGTAAGTAAATGTTTCCTTATCTAGCATAAATTGAAAAAACATTTCTCGGTTAGCAAATATGCTGTAATTTTTAATGAAAACACTTACTGGGTAGCTTACTGGTCACAAATTAGGAGGCAAGTTCTTAAATGGGTGTAACATTTCCTTTTAGAAACCCTTATTTTAATTTTTCACACCAACCTTTCTCCAAGAAACCCCATTCTTAACCCTTAACAGGCGTTTGACAAACACACCCCGGGGGGTGTAAATTTCTTTTAAACAATTCTCATTATTCGCTATTGCCTCGTAACAGTTTAACCCTTCGACACAGATGGGGTCTAGAGTACCCTGATTTAGGGCGACTGTCCAGTGATATAAATGATTCGTAGCTTTGTAGATACTATAAAAACATAAAACACTCACAGAACAACACTAAGTTTAAAGACTAGTATCGCGCCGGTAACATTTACAAACATAATCACACAAAATTAAATTAAATTTGTGTTTTTTTCGACCACTATAGATCACGATAGGGCGTTCCTTATTTTTGTTACAATCTAGCCAAGATTAGACAAATAAGTGACTTAAATTTAACTTATTCTGCTAGATTTAAAATATCTAAGAATGTGTCCGTTAACACTTTTCTTATTGTCTCTATTAAGGCGAAGACACTTGGTTCATGAGTTCTTTTTGAGCAGCACTTATAAAACACTTCATTACACTAATACACTAACACTAAACAAGTTCAAACGGTTTTGTTCTTTTGAGTCGTCTCACTATATACGTGTGATCGAGGAGCTGGATGGCCTTGTGTGTGATGTAAATGTTTTCGTCACCCACGACACAAATTATCGAACTTAGAGTGAAGCCGCGAGTGTGAAAGCATTAATGTTAAAATAAAAATCCTTGAGATCCAGTTATTTTAGGCCTAGCATGTGTACCATCCTCGACCCCATTTTCATTTACCATCAAGTGAGATAGTGGTCAAACTTTAGCCTACCAGATATATTTTTTTCCATGCTATACAAATCTTCGCCTATCTCCTTTTTAGCTCCAACCTTTACCTCTCCAAGCCATCAACATCACCACATTTCAAGTCCGCATTTTATAGTATTAGGTTTTGACAGATATTGCTAAACGTCACATAAAACCCAGGCAAAGCCGCGGGTAACAATAGGATTAGAGTGTTGATTCAATCTGTAATGCTGGGTTATGTTCTTATTTAGAGGTTTTGGAGATAAGTGGTGCTAAAATTGGGGTGGAATTTTAAGGATTTTTGGATTATTTTGGCTCAATATTATGATAAGTTCTCATTTTAATAATTGTAATGCAATATTATTTAATGTATATCAATAGATAGAAATATACCCAATCGAGTGGTCACTGTTTCAAATCCTACGGTGTATCAGATACTTTTGGTACACTTATCTTTGGTAGCTATGCTTGAATCGCGAGAGTTTAAAAGTTACATTACCTATTTGAATTGTTGTAGCAAAATATTTTTAAAACTCCAAACAAATTTCAAAGGAATATTTTCCATTTTCCAAGTAAAAACAGCATTAACTTATTTTAGAAAAACCTTAGGTTAATTCCGCTGTACGTCCGTTCCTTTTTCCATGAACCTATTGTGTTGAGTAGCAAAAACTACGGGTGGTCTACTAATTCGATTGTGAACCCTTAACCAAAATCACACATGCAAAATTTAGCTTAATCCCTATGGGATAGGGTTGTCTTTGGTAAACATTGGCTGACGTTTGCAGAGGTAACTCCGTAATTTATAAATTTAATCTTAGCCTTTCGGAATAGGATTGAATTTGGCTTAACTTACTTTCCAAGTGAATGTTCTCAAATGCAAAGAGTTCAGAAGTAATCAAATGACACGTGACGACACCCGCTGTTGGGGTATCGGTCAAAGTCATGCTTCATTCCGTTAGGTATTTGCTTAAATTAAATATTGCAGACGATGGGTAATGATTATTATTTTAGACAGATTATTTTAGATTAAAACGCATAAGACATTGAATATTTTTTTCAAAGGAGTGTAGTAAAAATTTTGACCCAGAATTACGAATGCGTCGTTGGAATTTACTGCACCACTGTGCTTATAATTTAAACACAAACAAAGTTTAAAAAAACCGAATTCACCGCTTTATCTTCGGAACCTTTGAGCAGATCAAATGAATGAAATACGCTTCTTGGTCTTGATCAAATTTAAATGGGACCACATTAGAAGCATTAGCTTTTAAATAAAAAGAATCATCAAAATTGGTTCACCCAGAAAAAGTTCAAACATAAAAAAAAACGATTCGAGAACCTACAATTTTTTTTATCGGTTAACTTACACTTATCTTTAAACGAGTTGAGATACAAGATATGATGAAAGCGCCTGAAAATCTTTAACCCTTCAACACCGACTATGTTTTAAGATACTCATCAGAAACGCGCTGGGATAAATTTAACCTCCATAACAAACATTGCCGAGTCAACAACACACTCCCTATCCCAAATCGCGATTCATTTCCGCAAAATAAACATGTATGAACACACAGAATTGCAAATCGACCTGTTAATCTAATAAGAGAGCCGAAGTCGACACGGTTCATTTGCAAAAAAAATGCCCCAAATTCTCTTTTTGTACGCTTTATTTAGAGGGACATGACGTTGACAAATATTAACGCATTTCCCGTTGACGTTGTGTATTTTTCGTTGATATTTTTATTTGAACAGATAATGTGGATTGGACGTTTGATATATTCAAATGGTGGGCTTGTTGTTTGTCAAATTTCAAATTATTTTTAAAAAGTTTTCCTTACGTTGGGGGCTTTTAGATCTAAGAATAAAATTGACTTCATCGTGATTGGTTTACGAATATTTCTATGAATAATTTGTCAGCTGTAGTATTAGCTTATTATCATTGATGGGATCGCTTTTAAGCACTTTCTTACCTATTGGGAACTGACGATGTCTTCGAGGGTGGTAAATAAAATATCCCTAAAATGACAGCAGGCTATTCAGGTAAGATGTCATAACACTATTTAGTCGTTCTACCTACTATGGTATCTACGCTCGTATTTTGGTACAGCAAAGCTAATTCAGTCGAGAGTGAGAAGATGCTCTACCGCCATGATAATGATGTTTCCTTCACTGGAGTTAGAAGCCCATTTTAGGATACATTACCGCAACCGTTCTTCATCAGCGGCACTTTCACTACAAACGAGTGATCATAGCTTATCTTCATGTTAAAATAACTATAAGCCGAAATTTTGAAGTAAGCATTTTCTAAGTCGATCGAAGGACATTGTCTGATGACTTACAACTAAGATTAACAGTTTTAGGTAAAGCACGGTTGTGCTAAGACTTCATTTAAAAATGAATGTTGGAAGTACATTCTAGTTTATTTACCTGTTTACCAAGGGACA
Source organism: Lomographa bimaculata (assembly GCA_948107665.1). Lineage (NCBI taxonomy): Eukaryota > Metazoa > Arthropoda > Insecta > Lepidoptera > Geometridae > Lomographa > Lomographa bimaculata. Next base: position 3,633,588 of record OX403604.1, on the reverse strand, counting down.
TTATACATTATGGCGCCTAAGGGACTTGATATACAAAGCGGCCAGGGTGCACGGCCGAGCGGCGGGCGCGCGGTTGTTTCGCACCTGCGACGCTTTCCTCAGCGCCAGCGCTGCCGACGTTTTGTATAGGGTCTAGTAAAAAAAATCTACCAAACAAACAGGGCGCGCGCCTTGGGCGCTTGGTAAATCAAGTCTCTTACAAGATTACATTTGGTTACTTATTGTAGGTATAATTTGATGTGTCTAGTCTAGATCATAGAAAAGCAATTTTATTGGGCATTTTTGGACTAAATCTAAATGCTCACGATACATTTTTTCATTGTCTTTGTCTTTATGAATGCAACAATACCACTGAATATTTAATGAAATTACTTACAAAATTAAGACCCCTTTTTAATCCCGTCGCCTATTAACGGGTTAAATGACATGTCATTCAAATAAATTCTGCTACGATTCACTTCTACCGTCTAATCCAATTATGAGTAATATAGTTACCTACAATACTTGGATAGTGCTATTGAAGTCAGTACCTTAGTTCAGATGGGGAGATTACAAGACAATGTAGGTAGAAGAGTGTGGATTGGATATAAGGTAGGTGTACCTTACCTGAACTAAGATTGTTTGTAATAAGTTTACATTAAGCCTTATACTTAGGCTAAGTTAAGTATGTATGTGGCTTTTTATCTAATAAATCTTAAATCTTAAAAAAGGACTTCATGATGATGATACAATAATAAGATAATTTATTTGCTGTTAATCATGTTTAATATTTTACAGTTTTTATTTTTTAACGATACAAGAAAATAAATTAATAAGTTAAATTGAGAAGATATTTTTTTATTTGATTCTTGTCGCGATTACTACTGTATTACTATATACTGTACTATTATATACTGTCCATTCTTAATTTTTTTTACTGTTTTATGGAGAACTGCGGATGCAATATTTTGTTCTTAGCATATGACACTCGGCGAGTTTAGATAAAATCAACGTTACACTACGGTTAAGACAGCAAATAAATTAAGGATATCCTTTTATGTTATAATTTATTATTCTAGATGCTATAAAGGAACAAACGAATACGAACATGTGGTGCAGTCAAATCAAAATATATTTTACTGAATTAAAATTCATCCATTAATTACGTAAGTTTTTTTCTTTTAACCTATTATTTTGTCCCACAGCTGGGCAAAGGTCTCCCCCATAACTTTCCAAGCATCTTTGTCCAGTGTTTGTGCTGTTCAATTCGGTTGAAAGGAATAGGTGTCGTCACTCCACCGTTTTCGAGGCCGGCCACGACGTCGCCGGCTGTCTGTTGGCTCACATTGGGTAACTAGAGTTAAAGTGGGACTGGGCCGGACACGTCACTCGTATGCATCTGGCAAGGTGGGTAAAACTAGAAACCCAATGTAAGTATTATTAGTTTAAAATAATGTTAGTTAAAAATTGTTACTTATTTAAATTATAATCCAATCTAATAATCAAAATAATGTAACTAAATACAATTAAATCAAAATTAACTCTTCAATATTAAATCATGCTTTTAATTCAATAATAACCATCCTTTCCGATTCACTGTAGTCGGCTTTTAAGGTAAAAACGTAAACTTTGTCACTGTTTTAATCTGTATTGTACCGCGGTGAAACAACCAGGATGAGTTAACCCTTTAGCACAGATGGTGCCCATACTACCCATTCCACTTTGATTTAATTAGTGGGCAGTTTAGTATGAGACGGTTTGTAACGAGTATCGTAAAAATTATGAGTTGAATTAAATTTTGGTTTTAATTATAGCCTTGCATAAATGTTTATTGGGTTATATTACAAGTAGTTGCGTTTATTTACAATTTTCATGAATGTAAATGTTGAAATTTCTAGAGCCTTATTATGTTTTATAAGCTTACCAAATAACTACCGTCGTCCACCATTACATATCAACAGGTGATATAGTGGTTAAAAGCTAGCGTGTTAGTTAAAAATTTGCACTAATGCATACAATAGCATGCCTCCTTACACTATTAGGTAATGTAAGTTTGATGTGAGGTATCCCTGTAACAACAAAACCGACTTCTATTATATTTACTGCGTATTGTTTTGAATAGAACATTGATTGCTTAAATCTAGCTATCACTTAATTTAGGTGAAGATGATGTGTTCCTCAGTTTCATTTAAAATTGATAAATTTAATAATGTTTCTTATAGTAAAATAATAATAATTAAGGAAGGTACATCGCCTATCAATGCTTTCGGCACACGACACAAGTCTTTCGAAGACATACGTTGGAAAAATTAAGCGATTTCACATATTGTATTTAATTAGTCGGTGCTTTTTAGTTCAAAATATAATTTTATCCTAATTTTATAGATATGTTATTTTTAATAGCATAGCAGCAAGGATATATACCGATCGACCCCAAATTAGAAATTAAACATAATCACATAATAGTAATTATATTTATAAATAAGAAAGGAATGGTGATATATGACTATGTTTTCTTAATATCTATTATTATTTTAAAAAAACATATCCTTACTCTCTGAGGTCGACTTTAATAAAGCTGAATGGTGAATTCAATGTCTGACGTCTTTAACACTACAATAGCGGCGCGGTCTAAATCACCCCTCAATCTCGTCCAATCTCGATTAAATCGCAAGTGTGAAGTTACTGCATTGTTGACAGTCTAGCGCTAATCCAACCGCTCATTATCGTTCGTCTGTACACGACAGCGGGACCATACGTTTTGACAAAAATATTTGTGTACACTTGCGATTTACAATATGGTTTCTAAAAGTATATGAAGTGTTTTACAAAAAACGAATACTGTAACGGCTAATAACTTTCATAAATATCAGTAGCATGCGTGTTATTTATAAAAACACCCTTAAATAACATACAATTCAATTTCAATTTTGTCTTGAAAGTAACTTAGTTCTTTGCTGTATGTAGAGATTTAGTTTAGTTTAAGGAAATATAGGCAATCGACCCGTAGACATTTTTAGCATTAAAATTTAGGTATGTTAAATTCAATTTTATTATAACGTTTAATGGCTTTTAAAGTCATCGCGACTCTAATTTATTTAAATTTACAAAGATTGGGATATATAAAATAGATAGGTGACAAAATAAATGGGATTGTTTTTAAATTATTATAATATTATTATTTGGAGATGCCAATTAACCACTATTTAGTCTATTAATTAGATGCTAAAGTCATAGGTGGTAAGCACGTTAGGCCCAGTTTCGAAACTGACGAAGGGATGGCTGCCGAGATTTAACTGTATAGTGGTTTGCATTACTTTTGTCCATAAAAAAGAAAATAATGATATAGTTTTATTACAGAGTAAATAAATATCCATATTGTCATACGAGTAATTCAATTCAATTCATTATAAAATTTTCAGCTTGTTACAACGCCTATAGATAATACAATGTCAAATGATCTCGAATATCTTGCGACCTAAAATCGCAAGTCTTTCAGCCAACTTAGTCTTACAAAGTTGCGTATAAGACGCTGGGTCTTGTTACGAGTAATATTAAATTAAACTTAGACCTGGAGTCATTAAGACCCGTCGGACGCATTCACAGGGTTAACTCGGAACTCTGGCAATTTGGCTGTGGTCATTGTATGAAATTGTTTCATTATGAGACTGAATTATTGAAGGGTTATGTTTGTTGTTAGGTTGTTATTGTTTGGAAGTCATTCTGGTTTAGGAACTGCACCAAAGTGTGAATAAACAAATCTGATAGGTTCGCGGTCGTAGTGATAAGTACTTATTCACTTTAATATTAATTTTATTCATTTTTAATTCATACGTGAGTAAATGAGTATCTTCTAGGCGAGGGTGCTCTCACGTCGACCGCATCGTCATTTGACATCAAAATAAAACAAAGTCGTATTTTTTATGTGCAACCTAATGCGAAAATAACTGGACAAAAAATATAAAATAGGGTTTGTAAGAAAAATGAAAATTTATTTAATATGTAAGAAGGAAGCTTGGGGAGAAAACTTGTGTTCACCCGGGAATAGAAGCCGATACCCGCTGCATATAAGGCGGGCGCGCATTCCTCAACATAACGGGCAGTTCTTGAGAAAGTGAAATGATAGGGTGGATTTTTTTGTCTATTTGTTAATGTACATACATTTTATCTTTGATTTAAGAGAGTCAATGTAAAGAAGCTATTAAATCAAGAACAATAAGTATTTTTTTTAAATAGTAACTAATTTATTAAAAAATATTATTTACATTGCCACTTCGAAATATACACTTCAGCATTATACTAATTCTCTCTGAGTGCAAGGATCATGAATAAAAACATCTGGTGCAGGTAATATTTGCATTTCCTAGAAAACCTTTCAGAGCAGGTGTTCAGGTAAGTTAATTTGAAAGTTTAGATTCCTCATAAAAATGGAGTGATATGGAAATCGTTACGACCTTGTTTCTGCGTAGCCTCTGCAAGATGGGGTTTTAAATGGTTTGTGTTCTAGATAGTGCTTCAATATATTACTGAATAACTTACACTTGCTATAACTAAATACTAAAAAGTTTGATGAATAGAAAAGAAGTTCTCGAAACACAGTTTATACTGCATCGGAAACAGAGACACAATCTTCACAATCTAAATTGTATCCTCTATAAATTTATGTCAATAAAAGATTGATTGATTCATCGATACTAAGTAAATTGACCTCTATTCATTCATTCACACTTACTGCTTCTAAGTTTAAAGATTTGTATTGCGGGCGCCGGAAATATTTGCGTCACTCATACAATCATGCCCAGAACCAGAAACACGAATGTCCCTTGGGAAAGAAAATTGTTCTCCTGCAATCGAACTCACGATTCACGGCGCAGAGGGCAGTATTAATTGCCTACCGTGCCAATTTAGTTATTATTATTAAATCGATTTGATTCATATTCGATGATATGAATCTTCTCCATCCAAAGGTTGTCTGGAAGAGATCGCTTTTAGCGATAAGACCGCCGATTGTACACTTTAATTTAAGGTTTAAAATTTTTTGTAAGTGATTTATGTAAGGTGTGACAATAAAGCGTTATCTATCTATCTATCTATGAATTACAATAAATGTTTGAGTCAATAACGAGACATTTACCATGTATTTTATTAGTTTTTAATAAAAAACGCGTCTCAGTTGTTTTGCGTAAGGATATAGTGTTTGTGAAATTGAGCTCAAAAGTTCTGGGTCGGGGTGCGGGGTAGCCTCGTCACCACCCGCCAGTGCGCACAGCCTAGCTCCGCACAGTATCTAACTCGCTCCGCATACCTCGATCCACTCCACTTCCGCGCTCAGCGTCTAAACACAGTCCGCAACTCCGCTCCGCATTATTCCCTCGCTCCAATCACGGGCAGCTTTACTCTGTGTTCATTGCGCTTGCAACAGTACCGGAATATCGTATACTCAAAACTAACGAAGTACATGCTACATATCCATTATTGACACACACGTTTATAATGAGAGTGGCGACCATAGCAGCTTAAGAAATTATATGACTCACAATAAGGTCTATATATAACAAAACCCCTAATCACTACAATTAAGTTTCCTAATGAATATTGAACAGTCACATCCATAATTTAAAACCCTATTCTTAGTAATGAAGTCATCAAAATAGGTATAGACTAATCACCGGACACAAATGGGTCCAAATTACACACCGCGACGGACAGATGGCTGGAAATGGTTATTAAACTCGTATTAGTTAGAGCATCGTCTTTTTATTGGGGGATTTGGTTATAGTTTATTTGTGAGCATCAATCAAACCGTGAAGCGGGAAATTGCTTCGGTGAAAAATACTACTTATAGATTAGTTAAAGCAGTAGGTATAATTATGAAACTGTTCCCGTTAGTCTCAAAGCGCGAGAGAAGTTAAGGCTAAGACGCTTAATGCCTTTGAAAATCGATACAGATATTTTATTATAAATATAATTCAATTATTTATTAGAAAAAAAAATACTAAATTGAAAAAATGGATAAAGATATTTTTCAACCGACTTTAAAAATGAGGTTCTCAACTCGACTGTATGTTTTTTTTTGTATGTATGTTTCGCGATATCTCCGCCAATTATGAATTGATTTTGATGTATTTTTTGTTTGGTAGATTATACTTCAGAGGTCTCATATAAATTTTATCGAAATCGATTCAGCAAACCAAAACATAAACGTTGAAGTCGGTTTTTTTAAGCTTTACTTGCATTTAATGATTAGTAAATATAATTCAATATTTTATTTTAATTTTAGTGTACTTGATATTCGATTGAGCATCTTTTGTTTTTTAAAATTTGATCGAGTGAAGCGAAATCTCTAAGTTGACTTAGACGATCAGCACTATGTCCATTCGTTTGTCAAAGGCATTTAGCATATATACTTTTGGTGTAATAGCGATAAAAGTCACTATTTCATCGCTAATTAAAGTACCCTTTCATAAAGGGTTGTTTGTTTTTTCTATCCATTGTCATTTTTGCAGGCTATTCCAAACCACACGAGTCTCATGAAATAAAAATTTAACGTCCAGACTATTTTAAAATCCAGCTCGAGTTTGCAGATATATTTCGAGCCATTTATTTTATGCTTCTCGAAACAATAAACGATTGAAATCGCCATATTGACGGCTCAATCGGTTCGACAGGTTTTATTGACCATAGGATTTTAGTTTTATCTCATACTAGTAGGAGGCATTGGGATACGTCTGTTTCAAGATTATATCACTTTCATGTCAATATTTACATATAAATTTTTTTTTAAATTTTTTATAGTTAACTGTCAGATGAGATAGTGGTCAAAGGCAAACGTTTGACCACTACCTCATCTGATGGTAAGCGATGATGCGGTCAAAGATAGAACACGTTTGTCTAGAAGGTGCATAATCACTAACGATTTAAAGACTTCTTTTTTGTATTTTTAGGAAACACATACTATAATGATGGTATATATGCAAGAACACACGTGGTGTTACTTTTCCGCTTTTAGGCAAAACTGCTCCATTAGGACAATATTTTGTCAATTATGCAATTTCTAGAACTTGTTTAAAATTAAAAAATAATGAAATTATAAAAGCTATTTTAGTTGATTATAGTATCTTATTAATTACTTTCACGGCTGATGGAATACGATAATTACTTGATAGGAACCAGTTCCGTACAAGTAAATTAAAAGCCTCTATCGGAACCAGTTCCGTACACGTAAATTAAAAGCCTCTATCGGAACCAGTTCCGTACAAGTATATTAAAAGCCTCTATCGGAACCAGTTCCGTACACGTAAATTAAAAGCCTCTATCGGAACCAGTTCCGTACAAGTATATTAAAAGCCTCTATCGGAACCAGATCCGTACAAGTATATTAAAAGCCTGTATCGGAACCAGTTCCGTACAAGTATTTTAAAAGCCTCGTAGAACATTTCGGTTCTATAAACGGCCTAAGCGAATACGAGATACATACTTGACTATAAACTAATAATAATTAAGTCCAACAAAGAAAAAAAGTTTATACACGTTTCCATTAGATTTTCTTAAAATGTATTTATCAAATAGCTACTACCCGCGACTTTGTCCGCGTAGGATAACTTTTTAAAGAATTTATAGCCTCTTTTATCATTATAATATTAATTTTATAATAAAAAAAGACGTGTGGCACTCGGGGACTGCCGCGGTAAAGCTAATGCATAGCATTTTTTATTAAGCTATTGCATAGCTTCTATCGCGGGCCTTGAGCGTGGAGACCTAATCCAGAAATTCCGTAACGAAAAAACCTAACACCCCCCACTCTAGCGACTTCACAAAAAGTTTTCAGTCACGTTGAGATGCGAACTCCGTACCGATGCGTTCGATTCAGTATCCAATACCAATCGGCTACTGAGTCTTCTTACTATAGCTTCGAAATAAGCGTATAGGTTTTGACGTTTACGTTTTTAAAGTAAACGTCAAGACCTATACGCTTATTTCGAAGTTACTATAGCTTCGAAATAAGCGTATAGGTTTTGACGTTTACGTTTTTAAAGTAAACGTCAAGACCTATACGCTTATTTCGAAGTTATAGTTAAAAGACTCGGAGGGCGATTGGTATTGGATATTGAATCGTATGCATCGGTACGAAGTTCGCATCTCAGCGTGACCGGAAACTTTTTGTGAAGAAAAATGGAACTGAAAAATAAAAAATGCTATGCAATAGCTTTACCGCGGCAGTCCCCGAGTGCCACACGTCTTTTTTTTTCAGTTTCATTTTTCTTCGAGTCGCTATTGAGTCTTCTATCTTTAACTTCGAAATAAGCGTATAGGTCTTGACGTTTACGTTTTTAAAGTAAACGTCAAGCCCTATATGCTTATTTCGAAGTTATAGTTAGAAGACTCGGTAGCCGATTGGTATTGGATATTGAATCGTATGCATCGATACGGAGTTCGCATCTCAACGTGACCGAAAACTTTTTGTGAAGTCGCTAGAGTGGGGGGTGTTAGGTTTTTTCGTTACGGTATTTCTGGATTAGGTCTCCACGCTCAAGGCCCGCGATAGAAGCTATGCAATAGCTTAAATATAATTTTTTTAAGGATTACATAATCAAACTCATTTTAAAATAAGTTTGTGTGTTGACTGATTTAAAAAAAAAAATCAATTCACCTGGATGCATTATTTTTCGTTATTACAAACAGACAGATAGTCTACTTTCCATACTATTATTATAATCTCTAGAAGTGCATAGCCTTGTACTTTGAATGGTATCAGAATACTAAAACACCCATACAATTTTTATTACTTTCCTTACCTTAGAAAGCTAGAGTACATTCAATGATAAAATAAAAGATAAGGCTAAATGAAAAAACCTAAAAAAATACCCACAAATATTTGGAAAACGGTTGCACCGACTTTCACCAAACATTTTTTTTTACAATATTTTCGGCCAACATCTTAGTCTGAGTACAAGGGTATGTTGAAAAACAGCGGCGTGTCCATGAGATTATTCACGTAGCACATGCTGAATATACTCCTATTGCTACGGAATCTCAATGTTTAAGGTCTATTGTATACCTTTGTGAAATGTGTATCTCAAATATTGGATTATTTATTATTATTTGAACAATTTTTGAAACACTTTTTTACCTGATTTATTTCCTCTCGTGGTCGAGTTAACAACCAAAAAGTTATATATAAATTAAAAGTGGCCACCCGACCGCACGGTCGAGATAACAACCAACTCTTGCAAAGTGACTAATCGAGATAATCTTTTTCGCGGTCGATCAAATCAGATGGCATAAAAAAAACCAAACCAAAACCGGTTCTTCAGTTTGAGGCCTACAACACTACAGATAGATACACAAACACGTCAAACGTATGATTAGATAATTAAAGACGTCATTTATTTCATTGAATTATAAAAAACAAGCTTTCTATGTAAAGTGATCATTGCTTTTTTAATACCTGGCAGGCGAGAATTGGACTACTAGCAAAAATTTTTTATGCTTGATAAGCAAGCATTTGACCACTACCTCACCGGAAGGAAAGTTCATGCGACTAACAATGTGCATGTGAATGCTTGCGCTTATTCTACACATTTTTCAGTGGCTGTAGTGTTACGGAAAATGTAAATCTCCTACATGAACTGCCAGTTGATTTAGTTGGTTGCGCGTTCGCCTTTTAAGCAGGGGTATCGGGTTCGATTCCCGGCGGGAACATAAGATTTCTCCCCAAAGAAAATTTGTGTTTCTGGTTCTGGTTGTGATTGTTTATTTTTATTGTGTGTGTGATGTGAATGTTTCCGCCACCCACGACACAAGTCATCGAACTTAAAGTGGGGTGGTAGTGTGAAAGCGTTATGTTTATGATTTTTGTTTCTGCGTTCATGGTGGAGGTCAGTGTTTTATACATTATGTAGGTAGGTACTCATAACTCATGAGTAACAAATGGCAATTATCTAAAAAAACAAATCAAAGAATCTTGCAAGATACTGCAAAAACCAAACCAGATAAATGAATTGCCCCACAATTAATGATGTAGAGCATTAATAACAAGGGCGTCCGAGATCAAGAAGCGAATTATAAGTGGATCCGATACAGGGGGAGAAATGAAAATGTCACGTAATCGGATGGTTCAGACGAGACTTTGATAAATAGTCGTCAGTCGTGTCTTTAGATGGGGTTATAAGGTACAAGCGCAAGCGATCAACAACATTATAAAGGAATTTAGAACGCCCAATGGCAAAAAATTGTGTCGGATTTTCCGAATAATTTGACTAGAACGTTGCAATAGCTGCCTCGTCAGCAATGGGTATCCTACTTGCCCAAAACTTGTCGAAAAATCTGATAAAATTGCCGCGAATCCCAGCCGGCTAGTAAACAAATATGGTAAAACTCGCGATTGTTTTCAGACTCAATTACAAGTTCTTTCTCTATGGCAAATTTGTGTTTCGAAATTTGGGAGTGATTGTGGTTGTGTATGTGTGAACTTGTGAAGTAGTGTGTTTCCGGTACCAACGACCATAATTCTTATAACTTATTATGAGGTTATGAAATCGTTTATATTGTATAAAATTTTATTTATAAATACGTTTTTGTGATTGTTTTATCGTATCCTTGATTTATGTGAAGTTTAACAGCTAGTTATGTATACATAATAATACATATCATCAACAGCATGAATTGATAACACAAAATAACCAACCTCCAAAATCTTACTACTTGCACCACCGAATCAAGAAGACAAAAGATGTCTCTATCACTAATAGGCTCAACAATAAAACCGGCGCACTCCGGTTAATTGCTAGCGATGTCCTTACACAAAGAGATTAGTGTCAACCTACTTAATTATACGTGTAAAGGAACTTTCTACATAATTATTTGTAAAATATTAATACATAATATAAATTTTTTGATCAAACCCTTAGTTTATGTAGTTCTACGACTTTGTTCTGCTTGCTATATTTTCCGTAATAATATATATTTTTTTTAATTGTGACAGGCTACCACTATCTCACCTGATGGTAAGTGACGATGTGATCGAAGCTGGTAAACACACTAGACCTGGAATACGCAGGCTCTCAAGGATAACTGCCGGAACACCGTATTTGGCTTGGCGGCAGACTTTCAACTTGATGGTGGTAAGCTACTTTGGTAGCAATCCAGGCGAGCAACTCACAAAATGCTCTACCACCTCTCAAATGTCACCTGATTAGCACCACCCGGGGACCACGTGTAGGGAGTCAGACTTAAGGGGTATCCTCCTACGGACGTGGGTGACTTAGCCCCCAATTTAAATGATGTATTCTATACAATCTATAATAATTAATAGTTGATTAAACTACATTGTCCCGTAACGAACGGCATCGCCGAGCCGCACCATGCACACCAATGACAGTTGACACTTGACTTAAAAGAGAAGATAAAGTACATATTTTAAAAATTATTTCAATGATTTTAATTAAATTAAATTACGCAAGCAAAGCTTAAAAAACCGACTTCAACGCTTATATTTTGGTTTTGGCTTGACCGATTTCGATAAAATTTATATGGGACCACCTCTGAAATACACTCTACCAAACAAAAAAGAATTTTAAGAATCAGTCGGAGAAATTGCGCAACATACATACAAAAAAAAAACATACAGTCGAACTGAGAACCTCCTCTTTTGAAGTCGGTAGAAAATTATAAAACATAATTTAAAATACGCCGTTCTTGTACATACCTCAAACAATTATCTCAAAATAAAATTAGGTATGCCACGTTTAATTTTTAAAACATTTGAAACGATTAAAACCCAAAATTTTTCCCTAATTCCTCAAAGCGGTATACATAATCAGGCCTTTAGGGGTTTTTATGCAAAGTAGAGGAACGGAAAAACAAAAATACGAACCAAAACAAGAGTTAAAATGAGAGACAATATTTATGTCTCATACGTACCATTAAACAGCTAAAACGAGGCCTCAAATATGCAAATGATATGAATTTTGAAAAGAAATAAGCTTTTTGAATGGAAGTGGACTTTAAACGATGTGAGTTCTGTACAAATTTATATCTTTTTTTGTTATTTATGGCTATTTATCAACCACAATCGACTTTTGTTTTAAACTTACAACAAACAAACAAACAATTTTACACTCACAGCTTTACTTTTAGTTATATCTACATACATAATATATGAGAGTAATATTTGCACTATGAATTGCTGTGTGTGCTTCACGTAGTCAACGACTGTACGAATTTGGATGAAATTTGGTATGTATGATAATACCTAGAATCAACACATAAGTAATTTTAGAAATTACTCTTAGAATTGTCTTATTTATTTAATGTACGTTAACTTTTTATTGTTATTATAAATAATTATTTTGTTGACATTTATTCACTATTTTAATATAGATTTAACTAAACTACTAACCTAATACAAAAAGTCATTGGTCGGCAGTGTGCCCAAAATGCTGGCTGCGTTACCTCGTTGCACAGCGAGACTTAATTGTTGTGCAAAATACAAACCGGCATTTTGGTCACGTGTCGACTCTTTCAGTCTCCCAGCCAAATCTTTATAAATCTCAAGTGCAGTTATTATTATAAGGTACTTTTAAATTGAGTAACGCAATGCGGGCAAAGACACAGGCACAGCTAGTATTATTATGGGAGTTATATTCAAACGTTCAACAAAATAATGCCAAGATTTGAAATTAGAATATGCATATAGTTCTAGTTAAGTTTTAGGAAGTACTAGCCGTGCCCCGCGGCTTCGCCCGCTATTATCAAGTTAATAAGTAGCCTATGTGTTAATCCTAAGTATAATCTATGTATATTCCAAATTTCATCCAAATACGTTCAGCCGTTAAAGCGTGAAGAGGGAACAAACATACTTACACACCTACACACTTACACACAAACTTTCGGATTTATAATATTAGTAGGATAGGCAATTGGCCCGTAGATAGCCCAAATCAATTGAGTTCATCCTGTTTTAACTTTCTGTTTTGCTTCACGGTACCCTAAAAAGAAAAATTTGCATAAACGCTCAATATTAGATATCGTGCGTATATTAAAAACGATTAGAGCCCCTCAAAAATGTCACCGTTTGAAATGACCGCTCGTTTTCACTGTCATTATTAGGATGACCAGCTATTATTTAAAATGGCTAGCGATTTATAAAAACGTAATGAAGTTCATTTATCCCAGTTTGGATATAAATATTCATTAATTTTAATTTTATGCATTTGAGTGCAGAATACTTATTTTTCTTTATAACATGTACAGTGGCTGCCAAGGTAAATTTCTAAAAACAAGCATTCAACCTTAAATTCAACTAAGCCAATGACGTTCAATATCGTTCAAATATTTTCTTTTTTAAACGGTTTTTAAACAGCAATTTTTTGAATAATCATTAAAACGCAAGCTAAGTTTAAAACAACTGACTTATCCGCTTATATTTTGGTTTTGGCTTAAACGATTTCAATAAAATTTATATAGGACCACCTCCGCCAAACAAAGAAAAAACATCATAATTGACGGAATTATCGCGTAACATACATACAAAAAAAACATACAGTCGAATTCAGAACCTCCTTTATTGGAGTCGGTTGGAAATTGATAAAAATATATGGGAAAATCTAAATATTAGCTACACTGATTTTTGTCAGTTTAAAAAAAAATGACAATAATGGGTTCTGGACGTCACAAAAGAACTTTAAAATGGCCGCGTTGACAATTGCCCGAACTTGAGTGCATTTTCAAATATATATAAACGCTTTCACATTCACAACCCCTCACTAAATTCAACCCTGTGTCGTGTGTATCAGAAACATTCAAGCCACACACACAATCACACTCAGCACTAGAAACACACATTTATCTTGAGGAGAAAATCTGGTGCTCCCACCGAAAATGGAAACCAATGGGTATTGGTTCTATCTTAGAAGGCGGACCACGCACCTGACTAAGCCAACGGGCAGTTATTATCTTGATATGAAATGTAACATTTTAGTACATTCACAATCAAGTAATAATGAAACCCAAACAAAGCTTAAGCAAAACCGATTTCACCGCTTTATCTTCGGAACCTTGATCAGATTAAATGTATTAAACACGTATTTTTGACGATAACTCAAAAAGTACTGATCAGATCTTGATCAAATTTGACCGAAAATAGGACCAACGGGAGAGCTCGGTGCTCCCATTGGTCCTACTACCGGTTTTCGAACAAAAAAAATCTTCAAAATCGGTTCACGTGAAAAGAAGTTATGAGGTAACAACACACATAAAATAATACAGTACCTTGAATTGAATACCTCCTCGGCCTTGTGGGTCTGCAGGTAAATTTATTTAGATAAAGAATATGACACTTTAGATTACTACGAAATTAACATTGAACACTCTAAAATCCTGACTAAATCACACTTATATTATAAACAATAAAGTTTGTGTGTAAGAATATTTGTTATCTCTTCACGATGTAAAGACTAAACGGATATGAATGAAATTCGGAATCTACACAGCTTATAACAGGTATTAACAAATAGGCTACTTTTTAACTTGATAATAGCGGGCGAAGACGCGGGGCACGGCTTGTCATTAATAAAACTATTACTTCCGATAAAGTTAATTCATTTTAAACAGCAAAATAGGAAATCTTTGATCTACTAACTCTGTTCTAGTTTTGACTAACTAGGCGTTACATTTTTAACGCTGCCGCACCACTTGTGACCCTAGTATAACCATACATTGCACTGGTGACCTATAAAGTATAAGGGCGTATTATTTTAGACAGTACTTAAACTTTTGACTCTTCACATAATATATTCCTAGTATATATATCTAGTTATATATATTTTTTGGTTAATTTTAAGTTAGTTTTTAGTTTAGTATTACATACATATGAACAATAGATTTCAATTATATAACAATAAATATATATTCGTTATTCACATTTGTTCGACACAAGCCGTGCCCCGCGGCTTCGCTCGCTATGATCAAGTTAAAAAGTAGTCGATGTGTTAATCCAAGGTATAAGCTATGTACGTTCCAAATTTCATCCAAATCCGTTCCGCCGTTAAAGCGTGAAGAGGGAACAAACATATTTACACACAAACTTTCGGATTTATAATATTAGTAAGGATAGCCTGGCGGATTAGCAAGTTGAAGTGGCAATGGGCAGGGCACGTAGTACGTAGAACGGATGGCCGATGGGACCGAAAGGGTCTGGAATAGAGGCCACGGACTGGCAAGCGCAGTGACGGACGACATAATGAAGGTCGCAGGAAGCTGGATGCAGGCCGCTAGCAACTGTTCCTTTTGGAGTTCTTTGGGGGAAGCCTATATCCAGCAGTGGACTTCTTACGGATGAGATGATGATGATGATGATATATCTTCTTATTCAAACTATTTGTTTCAGAATAAATCTTTGAGAAAATTCAAGCTTATCCAATGTTACCTAGTGAGCTAAAGACCTCGCATATTTTTCGAAATGGCTGAAATATGTTTTTTTTACGGTTTCAACTCCCATATCTCCGCCATTTTGAAAAATTTACAAAATCCGAATCGGCAAAAAGAAACTATGTACTTATCGAACCTGCTCACAAAATTTCACAAGAATCGGTTGAGATATGCGACCTGTAGAGGAGACCAACCGGAAATCCGCTGGACTAATAAAACACGGAAATAGGACGTAAGGGAATACGAAAGAAATTTTGCCCAAGTTGAAATGGAAACGTATTGCTCACGATTCGCGCTCTTTCGGTCAACAAATAAAACAAATATATCCAACCGATTAAAAAGAAAACAATACACTAAATGAAATAAAGTGAACATTTTAATTTAATTGGATGACGTACTTGTTTGATTTTCATGTCATTTTTATGGGATCTAACGGAAACTATAGTTTTTTAAACAAAAAAAAAACCAAATCGGTTCATAAAAACGTTAATCGTTATCATAAAAAACTAGTATTTCATCCTTTAAAAATACGTTATCGTATACATTTTCAGTACTAAATTTTTTTAAGTACGTAATATATCTCCAGTTATAATTCTCACCGGTAACAAGTTTAATAGTTTCGGAGCCGTAATGTATTTATTTATTTATTGCACACATGTAAAAATTACAATAACAGCTAATTATAGTTATTTACATGCACCCTGGAAGGGCGTAGCAATGAGTAAGTACAGACAATGTTTGAAAAAAAAAAAAAAAATTTTAACACGCACATCTTAAATCTAAACTTAACTAGGTATTAATTATCTATGTATGAAATTAATATGAATTGGGCGGGAAATTACATTAAATGTGTTAATTGTTAATTTATTGTGAGACAGTAACAATATTTTCTTCAACAAACTCTTTTACGGTATAGTAACATTGATTTATTAAATGTAATTTTAATTTTTTTTGGAATTTATTGTAGTATAATATACGTAAATAAGTATATACATACTTATTTACGTATATTATTAAGTATATACATACTTATTTACGTATATTATTATTCGTTTATTAAAAACAGTTTTTGTATATGTGCGCGTTAACCTTGATTTTGTTACGAGTTTTTCGTGGACATGTATTTTCTGTCATGATAACAAATATCATGCTTCATAAATGTATAACCACTTTGTGTGAGTATTGATCTGATTTTATTTAAAACAAGTTTATCTACTCTTTTCTATGACGTAAAAAGGGTAGAACCCTAACCTCTTCGCAGTTCTTTCAATTATTCAAAGTGTGCTTGAAGTTGGCTCGAAGGGAACTTGGTTGGGTCTTGACTACTGCGGAAAATAATGTGTTTTTCTGTAAGAAAACATATAGGAACGTACACAACGTTTTAGTTAAAGTATTTGAGTAATATGAGTAAATATATCAACTCTTTATATTTCAGGAACGCAAAAATAAGGTTGACACCACCATTGCTTTTTTTTTATTACCGACAAAGCAAACGTTTGACTACAATCACACCTGATGGAAAGTGACGATGTAGTCTAAGGTGGAGCACGCTTGCTCAGTAAAAACCTATTCAATTTACTTTTGAACACTACCTACATTCACTTTTCCTGTAGTATATCTCCATCCAAAGGTTGTCTTGAAGAGATCGCTCTAAGCGATAAGACAGCCCATTGTACCTATACTCATAAGTTTCTTTGTAAGCTGGATTTATTTTATGGTGGAAATAAAGAGTTATGTTATTGTGGTATTGTAATGTTGACGTTTATTTTGATAAGAAAACAATTTAATAAAAATAGGCAGTTTGTTGCAACTAATCTAGCGACGAACAAAATTTGCCATTTATTTTAATTGGACGACATTTTGAAAGTGAATCTTTTTATAGGAGGGTTTTGGAATTCTGATCCGCAATTTTTTTTTTTTTTTTTTACTCTGTGATATGCAAACATTTGACCACTATCTCACTTGATGTTAAGTGACGATGCGGTCAACGATGGGGCACGCTTGCCTAGAAAATACCTATTCACTCTCGACTAGAAGACTCCAAGATTGTACTTATCTGGGAACACAGACTCTGGCAAGGAGTTCCACTCCTTTGCAGTGCGCATCATGAAAGTGAAAGCAAAACGCTTCGTGCGCATTTGAGGAATATCCACCATGTATAGGTGTCGCAATGCAGTCTGTCTGGTGGTTCTATGATGGAATGGGGATGGAGGAACTAGATCGTGTAATTTTTTTTTTTAATTATTTCGTGACCATGGATGCATAGTCCTTCAGTCGAAATATTAAACAAATATTAACAATTTCTATTCTTCATAATAAAAGTCTTAGTCACAAGTCACAGTCAAAGTCAAGTAGTCAGTCATAGTCAAGTCATGCCCTAGTAAAGTGGTAGAAACTTTACTAGAACTTCTATTGGAGTTTTTTAGCGAAGGCGAAAATCACGTTTTTCAACTTTGTATGACTTGCCTACACTTATGCACATTTACTAAGTATTAACGGTTAATAATCCACCATTATTACACATTAACACTCGAAGAATCACAGGTTTTGGAAAATTACACAAAATCAACAACGCCATTTTTTCACTTTCGCGGCAAAACTCCCTCGATCGTGTAATGTGACCAAAAGTTACCACTGTTATTAATAACTGATCCCTGTAGTACAAAAGTTAACTTTTATCATGTTTCTTTGAGTCACACAGATCCACTCAGATCTACTAATCAAATACAAATGAAAAATAAAAATCCTCGACTGCATTCAGAGTGAACTTACTTTTTTCCCCTTTTATTAATAAGACCTATTATGCGATAACTAAGCGTCAACCAGACGCCAAATTGAAATTTGACACTTGTCACTTGTCAGTCACAAAATTAAAACAAATCGATTTACAGAAGAAAAATCAAAATCGGTCAGAGCGTTTGGTTCCTAGAATGCCAGAAAATAATACATATACATACAAAGACTGACTACCCTACTTTGCATCGCGCATTCTGGTAGAAAAATTATATATTTTCTATGTTATCTTACACTGCATTAATTTCAATAATATTACTTAACCTTGCAATTTATAATGCAAGTTCTAGCTCTATGAAACTTTCAATAAAGTTAAATAAGAAACACGTGGCAGCGTGGGTAGATCTTTATTACAGCAACCTTGAATGAATGTCAAGGAAAGAGCGGGTGTGTTCCCATATAGCGCGTTTTCGTTTCGCTCCTTAGCTTGGTATAAAAACATTTGCTTCCATATCTATATTATTATTGCATCTACATTTTTTATGCGTACCGCTAAGGAATGGAATTCTCCTTGCTCAAGTCTATGTTTCCAGAGAAGTATAATGCGGGAGTCTTTAAGCCACGAGTGAACAGGTATCTTCTAGGCAAACTTGTTCCATCATCGATCGCATCATCACTTACTATCAGGAGAATTAAAGCAAAATAGCAGTTTTTTAAGCTATTGCATAGCTTCTATCGCGAGCCTTGAGTATTGCTATCTATCGATGAATAGCAGAACTTTTAATAACTTTTTTGAAATATCACGCTTGTCTCTTTAGTTCAGCAACTCGCCTCTAGGTGGCAGGAAAAAAATACTGCATAAATAAAATAAATAAATAATTATAATTGCATAAGTTGATAAAAAATGCTATGCAATAGCTTTACCGCGGCAGTCCCCGAGTGCCACACGTCTTTTTTTCATTTAAAATGTGGTCACCACAGACCGTAGTTTCCGTGCTCTTTCTTAACAATAAACAATTTTTTTCGGCAATACTTTAAATAAGGAAAAACAATTAATGTATGTAATAACTAATAAGCAATGTAAGATATTTTGCACTAAACTTTTACATTAATTAAACTATTTTTAACTTGTTGCTTAAATAATTATATTTATAACAACTTTACTACTAACTGTAAGTAAGTCTTCACCTACATTTTAACATAAACTTTTTCAAGCTCCCAGCCCCACACTTAGTTTAATGACTTTGTGTTGTGGGTGCCGGTAACATTCACATCACGGACAATCACACCCAGAACCAGAAACACAAATTTCCCTTAGGAAGAAAACTTGTGCTTCCATCGGGAATCGAACCCGATTACCGTTGTTTAAAAGGCGAACGCGCACCCAACTAAGCAGACCGGTTCCCACATGCAGCACTCGTTGGGAAAACTTGGTTAAAAGACCAGTTGAGAACAGCCCATTCCCACACAAAGTCAAGACCAAGGCCAAGGCCAGTCTTAGATATTCATTCGATTGAGTTCAAGGATAATCACTACAAAGGGATAAAATACTGTTTCTCTCGGAAATGGAAAGTTACTTGCAACTGGAAAATAACATAATGGAAACTTTGTGTAGGATGGAATCTGCTGATGTAGTAGGTTAACTGTTTAATGGAAAATGGAAACTTGTGCACAGTTACTTTAATGTACATGTTCAAACTAGGACATGTTATATTAGCCCAGTAAACCTACGTAATTTCAAGAAAATAAAATAACAGGCTAGTTTTCTGGAATAACAATAAGGAGGTCAAGAGACTATGTTTTGGAATCCACTAAATTATTCCAGAGGAAGATAGAAAAAAATATCTACCCGTTCAAATGATTCACATTTATTATATATTTCTCAAATATTTAGGCACATTATCATTACAAAAAATAGATTATCCTGGTATAAATTAGGGTGGATTTTTAAAATATATCAAAGAAAGAGCATAAGTGAAACTAAATAAGAATAAAATATACTGTTATTATTTTTGCACATATAATGATGTCACTTTTATAGATATATTTTTTTTATGTTCCAGGTAAAATTTTTGTTGGATTCCTTTACATAATATTATAGACATGAAAAACTATACATTTAGAAAACAAAAGGTTAATGCAATTTCGCCATACATCGCATCGCTAATTTGCCTGGGCTATATAATATGCAAGTATGCATTGCGTAAAATAAAAGAAAATAACTTCTATTATTAAAAGTATCGTGAGAGTTATTTATTAAAAAAATGCCCCGACCAGATTTTGGACATATACTTGTATATATATTATTTTATTTCGACATTAATACGTGAGTGAGTGCCGGCTTAAATAGACAACTATATATATAAGATATATTTCTGATAAGACAACTTCTGTTAGTTATAGCTTCTTTTCATTAAGTTAATGCGGTAAAATGTCCGTCAAGCAGAATATTAATATGATATTAGAAATATTACAGAAATATATAGAATGTGATATCAAAATATCTCCACAATCGGCCACCAGGATCCCATAGCCCGATTCTCCAGGGGATCCTGGTGAAACCGTTCATCTATTCATCAGAATCCTCAGGGGATCCTCGTGGATCTTATTTGTTCATCAGAATCCCTTAATTAAATAAAAGGAATAAGTTAATACAGTATCACACTGAGCACGTTTTATATTAGCCAATTGATTCATTCGGAAGCCTTCTTCAGGATAACATTAAAAAAATTCGTCGGAATCTGTATGTTATGAGAAACGGCGACTTTTTCTTAGAATATGTATAACATTTAAAGTGAAAAGAATGTGAAACACATATTTTTTTCTTTGTTTTACCATTTTTTCCGAAATTTTATGTCAACATTATGTCAACACTATGGGGTGATGCTAATATGGTTAGGTTTAATGCTTCTAAGACTCAGGCGTGTCTATTCTTTGCTAAAAAAAGCCAGTTTCTTTTAGCTCCCATCTTCTGTAATGTGCCCATCCAGATAGGCAATCAACTAGAACTATTGGGTGTCAGTTTGGCATCCAACCTCAACTTTGGTTAGAGAGGCTAATTAACAATGATGCTTTAGTTGAAGCCAGATTGCAAAGTCTTGAACATCGGCGTAAAGTTGCAAGCCTATCGGTATTCTATAAAATACATTACGGTGAATGTGCTCAGGAACTACACAACCTTATTCCCGCTTCACCTTTTTTCCACCTTTCATCTAGAAGAACGGCGTCGCGTCACCCATTTATGGTTGATATACCGTTCATTCGGACGAAACGTTTCGCGTCTTCGTTCATTTATAGAACAGCAAAAGAATGGAACGCTTTGCCGTCGTCTGTGATCTTGTGATTGTACAATTTGGGTGTGTTCAAAAGTAAAGTGAATAGGTATTTACTAAGCAAGCGTGCTCCACCTTAGACTACATCGTCACTTTCCATCAGGTGTGATTGTGGTCAAACGTTTGCTTGGTCAGTAATATATAAAAAAAAAAAACTCTTAACGTTAGTATATGTTTAAAATATACCATTATGGAAAAGACATTTTCAGTTTGTTTAATTGCTCGAACCTACTAACATATTGAAATATTAATTATTTTTTTATAATAGTAGCCTACTATGTAAAAGAAATAATCTACGGGCCAATTGCCTATATTTCCTAAAACTACACTAAAATTATATACACCTATATTAATTATTTTGATATGGGATGTAATGATTCTATTAATAACATTTTAATTTATTTAATGAACTAACACAATCGATTTAGAGATAAAAATTGTTTTACGATTGTCCATCACCTATAAAAAATTACTTATAATGAGCACTCATATATATTGCTAAGGTTGAATAAAAGTTATGGATATCTAATACCATAATACTGCCAATTCTAAATAAGTCAATACATGCTGATATAAAATTAAAAACAAAACATTTAATTACAAAAAACCAACCAATTACCAAAAACATAATGATGCGTTAAGCCCAGTAACACTTCCACATTTTCAACCCTTTGTTTTTTTATTAATCAAATGCCACACACCAGACGCGACATAAAAAAGCCCAGCATTCTTTTGTTATTTGACACTTCGTCACTTTTTTTAACCCATCGCCGCTTACGTACATTTGCAAAATTGCACTGGACCCCAGTACAAATGGAATTTGTGCCACAACAACGCAGACGTCCTAATGTCTGTCCATCAGGCCCCTAAATGGGACACGTCATTTACCAATTACCTTCACCACGAGACGGAAATATACATTTATATATTTCCGTCCACAACCATTGCTATTTTGTTTCTAAATAGCGTAAATTTTAGTAAAGAAAGGTGGAGATGGTTGCTATTTTTATCGATTAGTACAGAATTGATTACAATCATGGTGGGAGTTGAGTATTCAGAAATTATGGTCCAAATCCATCTCCAGTCTGAATGACGTCATTCGACGTAGCAATGACAGGGTGGTGAAAGGGCAATAGGTAGGTAGATAGGCATAGGATATATACAATGTATGATCAAATTGCGGAAGTGTTGGTGAACTAATGGTAAGTTATTAGATTTGAAGTGCATTAGTGACGATGACGCGCTTAATGCAAGATAGGTATTAACTAAAAGGCCATGGCAATTGGTAGGAGACTGGTTGACTGGTTATTAATGACTGTGGTAGGTTGATTTGTATGTAGGTTAGTAATTGGTTAGGTTAAAATAAGTCCTATCATCGGACAAGCAGACAAACTGCTAAGCGACACCGCTATATGGTGGACATTCCACAAATGCGCACTAGGCGTTTTGCCTCCACATTCATTGTGCGAACCGCAAAGGAATGGAACTCCTTACCCGAGTCGGTGTTTCCTGATGAGTACAATATGGGAGTCTTCAAGTCACGAGTGAATAGGTATCTTCTAGGTAAGCTTGCTCCATCGTCGACCACATCGTTGCTTACCATCAAGTGAGATAGTGGTCAAAAGTTTGCCTACCTTGAAAAAAAAAAAAATATTCATTTGCATACTTACATATCTTCAACGAAATTTTTATAAGTAAGACAAAGCTTTTTGTTTTCAGATAGGGTCGTTTTTTAGAAGTGAAACTTCTTATGGGAGGGTTTTGAAATTCTGATCTGCAACCATTTTGTGTAATTAATACTTAAAATGTTTCTCTGTAAACCAAAAGTTATACTTCTATCGTGTGTCTTCACGGCAATCTCTAAATATCAACATAAACGCTTTCACACTCACAACCCCACACTAAGTTCGATGATTTATGTCGTGGGTGCCGGAAACATTCACATCTCACACACAATCACAATCACAACCAGAACCTGATGATAATTGTCATGCTTGCCTATGCCACCCAGAATTTTGACCTTTAATAGTTCTAAATCCTGCGCGGCAAAGCAATGCGTCACCCTGAGATAGATATTAAATTGTTATATGCCCTTGAATTGTTTTTCAGTCACCATATCCAGTACAAGTTATATGTTTCAAAATCAAAAATCGCTAATTCACATGGGCCCCAAAAGGAAGGAAGTTAATGACTCTACTGCCAGATTCGCAAAATTACAGCCATCTCGAGAAGAACCTGGCAAGAAACTCGGCGGCGCATTTTTTCATTATTTTTTTAAACATTCTTACATATGCTAATACAGGAATTATATTGTGTATTATGTAGTTGCTAGAAAGCGCTTGTGCAGTTTGCCTCCATGCATCCTTGTCATTAACGTAGTCATTTATTTAATAATGAGCTTTCTTAATTAATGCCCGTTTTATCAACTTTCTCAGTGGTAGTTACAATTTTAGGAATTTTATTATAAAATCTAACCCCATTATACCTATTATTCCAAAACGTCAAGAAAAAAAAACTAATTTCATTTTTTTTTTTCTTGCCTAACTACGGGCCAATTGCCTATATTTCCTAAAACTATGTACAGCAAAGAACTAAGTTACCTACAAGACATCGAGCTTATAGCTTATACCCCATTTGCCATAAAAGATTTATTAGTTTTGCTTAATCGAAATGTGCGTGCAATGCTTCTTAATTTCTTCTTAATGCGTATTCCAGGTCTAGTGTGTTTACCAGCTTCGATCACATCGTCACTTACCATCAGGTGAGATAGTGGTCAAACAATAGCCTGTCACAAAAAAAAAAAAAATTATGTCTATCAATATTTTTCCGAACATGCATAATATGTTTAAAAGATCTAAAGTGAAGGCATGTTACGAGTAAGTATGCCTGTTTCAGAATCACTTACTACACCAGTTCCCTTAATCTCAAAACCTATATCTACTAACCTTGTAGTATAGTGAATCCACTCTGCACCACTTCTCTAGATAAAAGCGTGATGATTTTCATACGAACGCACTTTCTTCCCCACCCTTCTATTATAATCAAAGTGTAGGTATAGGTATAGGTATAGGTATAGGTATAGGTATAGGTATAGGTGTAATCTGAGGTGACGACGAACAGTAGTCAAGTATTATATAGAAGTTAGACTAGTATTGCTGAGAAGTTGAGTAAAAAACGTAAAAGAAGATAGTAAGACCGCTCACTGTAACTATTTTATTGACCGAATGAACGCGTACCGCGAACAAAGCGTCTCCGTTTCAGCTAGGACGAAATTGCTTTAGTTTGTCCGGCAGATTGCCGGTTGTTCTCCTCTACATGTCGCATTTCTCACCCGATTCTCGTGATTGTGTGTGTGATGTGAATGTTTCCGGCACCCACGACACAAGTCAACGAACTAAGTGTGGGGGGCCGTGAGTGTGATAGCGTTTATGTTATGTTAAAATGTACTAAGTTTAAGTCAATATCATTTTTGAATATTTTCTCCCGACGCAATAAGAGGGGTGTTATAAGTTTGACCGTTTGTGCGTGTATGTCTATTTCCAGCCCCGCACTAAGTTCGATGATTTGTGTCGTGGGTGCCGGAAACATTTACATCACACACACAATCACAACCAAAACCAGAAACATGTTTTTTTCTTGGGGAGAAAACCGCCTGGAATCGAATATACCAATCGATTATACATAATCGATACCCGTGCTTAGGTGCACGTTTACCCTAATAAATCAACGGACAGTTCAAAATATATTATGTTTTAAAATATTTGTTCATTAAAATTCTAAATTAAGCATTATATGACTCAAGTCTATATATCCAGTAGCCGTGTAAAATATAGGGGGTCCCAAACAGGGGTGTTCACAAAGCAGCGGTGAGTAATTACAGAAAAATGGGGATGCATCTAGGTCACTGGGGATCAGGGGGGTGGAGGATTACTGCAGGCAAGCATTAAATTTGTATGCTATACCTGTTTTCATGATATAATATGAGTTATTTAGATAATTTAAACGCAAGCAAAGCATAAAAAACTGTCTTCTCTGTTTTATATGCAGAACCTTTCATCAGATCAAATAAATTAAATACGCATTATAGAGGATAACTCAAAAACTACTTGTCAAATCTTAATCAAATTGAAATGGGACCACATAGCACCAGCTTTCAAATAAAAAAAGGATCAACTAAATCGATTTACTCTGAAAAAGTTTTGTCGTAACAAATAAAACAGTTGAATTGATAAACTACTCCTTTTTTGGAGTCGGATAAAAGTGAAATAAATATCCATTCATGTTAGATTAAATGCATGAATAGCATTATTAGTTGACAGCCTAAGAACAAAATGTAAGATTTTGCAATAATCCTAAATATGAGTTTGTGTCTTGAACAACACATATTTTTTTTTGTGTACTAGCAAGCATTTACTTTGTTGTCAATTTGTGGTCAAAAACAAGCTCAGTTACAAGTAAAAAAATCTACTAAACTATAAGGGACTTGATATACATAATATAGATATAGATAACTACTGAACAGATCGTTTATTCACATGGGCCCAAAAGAGGCACTCATCAAAGTTAATGATTCTACTGCACTATATGCCAGATAGGTAAGTATTTGGCCGCTATGTAACTTGATGGAAAGTGATGACTGGAATGGGCAAACTGTCTTGTCCTGAACTTTTTATTTACATTTTGTGGAGCAAATCGTGACCAAACTGCAGGCAAATATTTTGTACAGAGATTGGGCATTGCCATTCAACGTGGCCATGCTGCCAGCATTTTGGGTCCTTTGCCAAGTGGCAGCGGTCTATAAGATTAAGTTTTGTATATAGCTATATCAAGTTGTAGTTATTTTTGGATTGGTTTTAATTTCATTTTGTTAACACAATTATTTTTTTCTGATTTCTGATGACTCTGAATCTTTGATTTGATTTTGATTGTGACTGGCGATTAAGACTAGGTAGTCTTTTAAGAAACATCTGCATAATACACTTTAAATATTTTATCACTTAACATTAGCTCACATTTGCTTTGATAATGAATTCGAAATGCGACGAATCGCCTGGAAAAGGCAAAATAACATTGAAAACAGAAACTGAACATCTGTTGTACAAACGATACTGCGAAGAAAGAGATGAGCGAGAAAAACTGTTAAGTCTCATCAGTGACCAACAGAACCAAATAGAAATCCTCCAGCATCATCTCAAATGTCTGGCGGAAACTACTTCTACAAAAACTGTACCCGCGGTGAGGGAAGAAACTTCTGCCGATCGTGAATTTAGCACGGACGAAGAAGATTTAGCTCGTGAAACAGAGTGGATTCGTCAAAAATCGAGGAAAAAAAGGAAATTGAATACCTCACCAGTTCAGGACGAATCCAGCAATGAAGAAGATCGAAAACACCAACAAAAAAGTAAGAAAACTCTTTTACCTCCACCTATAATAGTAGACGGCATAAAAGATTACCAAAGCTTCTATGACTTTTTGTCAGATAAGCAACCAGATAACTCGTTTACCATTAAAATGATGAACAGTGATACAATAAAAGTAAACACCACTGACGAAGAGTCGTATCGAGCTATTACTAAAGCCCTTAAGGTTAATAATTGCCTATGGCACTCCTACGAAAATAAACAAGACAGGCCAATAAGAGTAATGGCCAAAAAATTGTTTTCAACATGCAAGCCTGAAAGGATTTTGGAAGATCTTAAGGGTAAAGGTTACAAAATTATCGAAGCAGTCAACAAATTGAGTTGGAGAACTAAAGAGCCTCTGAATATGTTCATGTTGACCTTTGAAAATAGTGAGGAAATAAGTAAAATATATAATATCAAAACCATTCTGGGATGCGCAGTGGATGTACAAGGAATTAAATCAACTAAACTGGTCCCCCAGTGCAAGAGATGTCAGGCCTATGGACATACCCAAAAGTACTGCTCTAAAGAACCGAGGTGTGTTAAATGTACAGGAAAACATTTAACAAAGGACTGCAAAAAACCAGCAGACGAAAAACCAAAATGCATTCACTGTGGAGCCCCGCATCCGGCAAACTACAGAGGGTGCATGATAGCGAAGGAGATACAGGCTATTCGAAACAAAACATTAAAAAAGCCTAGTTTAGTACGCCAACGTAACACAACTGCTCAAAGTCAAGATGTACCTACTAACATCAATAAAACAAGTGGTACAAAACTCTATACAACCAACAAAAACCAATCTTACGCTCAAGCTGCATCGAAAGGTACAGTAAAATCTCTCAGGGATCCTAATCTAGGTGTATCAACTGAGAAAAAGTTGGATGACATCTTAAAAATGATGATTTCCTTTGATGGAAGGCTCAAGAAAATTGAAAGTAGCGCAAAAACAGCTACCCTTAAGCTAATAAAATGAATAAGTCTCTTAAAATCATGGCATGGAATTCAAACGGATTACTAAAACATCAAAGTGAATTACAAGTAATCTTAGAAACAGAAAATGTTGACGTGTGTCTCATATCTGAAACACACTTCACAAAACAATCTTATATAAAGTTCAAAGGCTACAAAGTTTATCATGCCTTACATCCAGACAATAGTGCTAGAGGCGGTAGTGCTGTCATAGTTAAAGAATATTTTGAACACCATGAAGTGACTAAAATCGAAGAAAATGAGACACAAGCAGTAGCAATTTGTCTCAAAACAAAGCAGTACAGTTTAACAGTATCAGCTATATACTGCCCACCTCGATACATGTTAAAAATGGACTATTATATGAGCTTACTAAAACGTTTTGGTAACCGATTCGTTTTAGGAGGAGATTTCAACGCTAAGCATACCTACTGGGGCTCTAGACTATCGACAACTAAGGGAAAAGAACTACTAAGTGCAATCAAACTAATGAATTGTGATGCCACATCTACTGGAGCGCCTACTTACTGGCCAACAGATCCACATAAAGTCCCTGACCTCATAGACTTCTTTGTATATAAAAATGTGTCACCTAGCTACATGAGAACATATCAGAGTTATGATCTAAATTCAGACCACTCCCCAATATACCTAGAAATAAATGAACACATCATGCATAAAGAAAAACCTCTAACACTGGTTAGTAAATTAACAGATTGGGATAGCTTTAAAATTGATTTAGATACCCATATAAACCTGCAAGCGCCCCTTAAGACACCTGAACAATTAAACCACGAAATAGAACATTTTTGCCAACTTATTCAACAAACAGCTTGGAATAATACACCAACTGTACATAAGAAGACCAAGTGTAACACATACCCAGCTAAAATAAAACAACTTGTTAGTGAAAAAAGAAAACAAAGAAAAACATGGCATCGATCAAGATGTCCTGAAGATAAAAGAAAGCTCAATGAACTTACGAAAAGGCTAAAAACATATATCCAGCAATTCAACGATGATTCTACCAATAAGTACCTTCAAAAGCTAACCTGTGATCGCAGTAGCAACTACTCACTGTGGAAAGCTACTAAAAACCTAAAAAAGCCAATTTCCCATATTCCACCCCTCAAATGCGATAATGGAATATGGGCAATCAATAATGATCAAAAAGCTAAAAGGTTTGCTGAACATTTAGAAAACATTTTTCAGCCAAATCAATGTGAAATCAATGAATCTTTAGGATTGGATGATACTGACCCCACCATACCTCAAGAAAATGGTATAAAACTCGTTACACCAAGAGAAGTCGCACGTGAAATTAAATACAGCATAAGCCAACGAAAAGCTCCAGGATATGATTTGATATCAGGAGAAATACTACACAATTTCACAAGAAAAGCCTTAGTAAAGTTAACTACAATTATTAATGCTGCTTTAAGGTTAAAATATGTCCCAGACTTATGGAAAGTTGCTGAGGTTATCATGATAGCTAAACCTGGGAAACCACCTCATGAAACATCATCTTATAGGCCTATCTCTTTGCTTCCTATAATGTCAAAATTGTTTGAAAAGCTACTACTAAAGAGGCTGAAGCCTATAATAGAAAGCAAAAATCTGATCCCAGAGCATCAGTTTGGATTTCGTGAAAAGCATTCAACTATAGACCAAGTACACAGAATAACGAATATAATAGAAAATGCTATAGAAAAAAAATGCGTATGTTCCACTGTTTTTCTAGATGTGGCACAAGCTTTTGATAAAGTTTGGCATGAGGGCCTTATACAGAAACTCAAAAATAAATTGCCTAAGCAGTTCGCAGATATCCTTGAATCCTATATCTCAAATAGAGTATTCAGAATTAGACATGAAGATGCATACTCTGAGATAAAGGAAATTAAAGCTGGAGTACCACAAGGAAGTGTATTAGGCCCGGTCCTGTACCTATTATACACATGTGATATCCCTAAACTCGAACATAACACCATTGCTACCTTTGCTGATGATACCG
This sequence comes from Lomographa bimaculata, assembly GCA_948107665.1. NCBI lineage: Eukaryota > Metazoa > Arthropoda > Insecta > Lepidoptera > Geometridae > Lomographa > Lomographa bimaculata. The sequence goes on along the minus strand of OX403604.1, from coordinate 3,603,730 downwards.
CTATAATGGGGGTAGGCAAAACCCACAAAGAAGCTACTGAAAAGGTTCAAATGGCTGTAAATAAAGTCTATACCTGGACTAAGAAATGGAGGATTAAACTTAACGAGTCTAAATCAATTCACATTGACTTTACCAACAAAATACCACAATACTGTCCCGTGTACATCAATGGCAAAATCATTCCTTATGAGAATACAGCTAAATACCTCGGTATGACTCTTGACGCAAAGCTTCGCTGGAAGGCACACGTCAAGAAGAAAAAAGAAGAATTAGAAATTCGATATCGGAATATGCATTGGCTGCTTGGGCGAGAGTCAAAGCTGTCAACTCAGAACAAAATATTGATATACAAACAAGTCCTGATGCCCGTGTGGACTTATGGTATACAGCTTTGGGGCTGTACTAAACCGAGCAATATTTCAATCATTCAACGCTTCCAGAATAAGGTATTACGAGGCATTGTGAATGCACCTTGGTACATCCGAAATGACGATCTCCACCAGGACCTCAACATCGAGCTCGTTAACAAAATCATTAAAAAATACGCAAAAGCTCATGAATATAGACTTCACCATCATGTGAACGTCGAGGCCATCCAGCTCCTCGATCACACGTATATAGTGAGACGACTTAAAAGAACAAAACCGTTTGAACTTGTTTAGTGTTAGTGTATTAGTGTAATGTAGTGTTTTATAAGTGCTGCTCAAAAAGAACACATGAACCAAGTGTCTTCGCCTTAATAGAGACAATAAGAAAAGTGTTAATGGACACATTCTTAGATATTTTAAATCTAGCAGAATAAGTTAAATTTAAGTTACTTATTAGCCTCACCTTGGCTAGATTGTAACAAAAATAGGGAACACTCTATCGTGACCTATAATAGTGAAAAAAAAAAAAAAAAAAAAAACTTAACATTAGCTAAATGCTAAGATTGCGGAGGTAACATTGAAACAAAAGTACGGAAAAAACATCTAAATTGAAAGAATAAACATCTCATTTCCGTTTAACTGAACTGCCCGTTGGTTTGGTTGGGTGCGCGTTCGCCTTCTAAGCAGCGGGCATTGGGTTGGATTCCGAGGGAACATACGTTTTCTCCCCAAGGGAAACTTGTGTTTCTAGTTATGGGTGTGGTTGTGTGGTGTGTATGTTTCCGGCACCCACGACACAAGTAATAGTGGAGCTGTGAGTGTGAAAGCTTATTCATTTCAGTGAATCGTTTATTCATTTCATCAAACAACACCCATACAAAACTAAACAGAAGTACGTAACCCTTTGATATAAAATGTCAATGATCATATTGCTGAATAAAACTGAAGCTAATATAAACATCAGTATCAATTGGTATTCAAATCCCGTCGACCCCAAAGCCTTTTAAAAGCCGCGGTTCGGCGAAATAACAGGAAGCCTAACTCAATAAACACCCAATCATACGCAAACATGGACATAAAATGTATGTACTTATGGAAGGTACCCATACATAGGTACTTCTACAAAAACAAATTTTTGTAACAGATATTTTCTTTTACTTATTATTTATTAACCGACTTCAAAAAAATTGGAGGAAGTTCTCAATTCGACTGTTTTTTTTAAAGTGAAAACTTCTTTAGCCGTTTTGAGCACTTTTTGAGTGAACAAAAATCATGGAACTTGCGTCATCGTCACCGAACGCTTTCTATGAGCTATGTGTATACTGTGTATATATTTGTACTATTTCACTTCTATTGGCTGTCTCCAAAGACTGTCCCGCATGTTTTTTTTATGTGCCTCATAACTTCTTTCGTTCCATGTGGTTCCATTTAAATTTGATCAAGATCTGATCAGTCGTTTTTGAGTTATCTCAATAATACGTCTTTCAACATGAATGTGATAGTAAGCCTAAAACCGTTTTATTCGTGGTTTTTTTTACACACTCACAGCCCCACACTAAGTTCGATGACTTGTTTCGTGGGTGCAGGAAACATTCACATCACACACACAATCACACCCGGAACTAGAAACACAAATTTTCCTTAGGGAGAATCCTTGTATTCCCGCCGAATTGAACCCGATACCCCAGGTTTGATTCCCGAAGGGAAAACGAGGATTCTCCCCAAGGAAAATTTGTGTTTAGAAGACGAACACGCACCCAACTAACCCAACAGGCGGATAAATCAAATACATATTCTCTATTATGTTAGGCATTTTGTACTCATATCTACGACACTTATAATAAGCATACGATGACAAAGGCACTCAGTAAAAATAACTCATTTTAACTCCAAGCTAACAATGTTGACCCAATTTAAAAAAAAAACATGTCAAGTAGCTGAAGTAGCAATTCCACAGATAATGAAGAGGAAAGTGAGTTACAACTTACTCAAACTATGATAAAGTGTTTTTAATGATGACCCAGTTGGCGCAGTAGGTGGTCTGCACTAACAGGGTCCTGGGTTTGATACCCGGCAGGTGCGAAATTTCCTTCCCGACATTTTTGCTTCTGGTTGTGATTTTGTGTGTCATGTGAATGTTTCCGGCACCTACGACACAAATCATCTAACTTAGTCTGGTGCTGTGAGTGTGTAAACGTTTATGTTAAAATTTATACATATCCCTTAATATTAGTGTTTTGCAATATAAATACAGAAACAATTTTAACCTGCTTCTAAAAAACCGTCTCTTCCATTTTCTCTTCAAACTTCATGAATAACCAACGCAACATTTCACTCATACGTATAAGCTATCACCCTTTGATCAGGTCTCGCCAACCTTTGGCGCATTGAACATTTAATCGATGGGTTTGTGATCTATAGAGCTTGATCGCGATATGTAATTGAGCGTGTGTGAAAGAGAATATTCGGCTTTGATATTAAAGTGTTTGTTAACTTTGAAAGGGTGGCATTATAGTGGTTAGCTTAATAATTGGCATGACTGAAACGGCGAGCTAAAATGTGATGTCATTGGGGGTAGACTTTTCGTGAAAATTGATATATTTTTATTTTTAATAGTTTCACACTGATACTATAAAGGCGAAAGTTTGTGAGCGTGTTAGTATGTTTGTTACTTCTTCACGGATGGACCAATTTTGATGAATTTGGTATGGAGGTAGCTGACGCCTTGTATAACATATAGGCTACTTTTATACCCGGAATTCCCGCGGGTCCGGGTCTTATGCGGTTAATACCGCATGGCGCAGCTTGTAGAAAATACGCACGAGATTTATATATACTTACGTGTTTTTTTGCTATGTTGCTATAGAATTGTACATAGCTTCGTTAAAATATTTTTCAATGCAACGATTTTTTAATCAGAAATATTAATCAATAAAACGCTATAAAACTTAATTAGAAATTCAATATAACGCACGCTATTGGCTAAGCTGATTCGTGACGCTACGGTAAATAATAATCGATTAAAATCAAAGAAACAAAACCTTTTCTTTTCTGTTATGATATCCTATTAGACTTAAATAACAAATTTAGAAATTGTGCTTTTGCCGAGTTACCAACCCAGGACCCACGGTGTTGAAGTTATTTTTGCTCACTTTCGTCTCATATTTTTATCATCCACGAATAAATCATACACAAAACCACACGCTCACGATTTAACCATCGACTCACCATCATTTAACAGACGGTTTGTCTGTAAAGCCATTTACATGATTCCTTTGTGATTTACATCGCCTCGATTTGAATTTTAAACGGAGCCAGATTGCTTTTAAATTTTATTATTGCTCGATTTGTGAGTACGAAAAAAGATAAAATAACAGTCATATTGGGTATCGTTTCAAAAATTGAGTTCGAATGCAATCAGGGATAACAAAGGACTAATTAATTTTACATCGCAACTCAATATAAGTGTCAAATACATTAAAGAAATAAGTTTTTAAAACAAAGATATTGCTACATAAAAGCTTTCTCACTCACAACCTCACATTAAGCGCTTTAATTTGTGTTGTGGGTGCCGGAAACATTCACATCACACACAATCACACCCAGAACCAGAAACACAAGTTTCCCGCCGGGAATCGAACTCAATTCCTTCTTAGAAGGCGAACCCGCATTCAATTAAGTCTATACAGGCAGTTCAAAACTAACCTTTCATGTCAAATCCATTCTTTATTCATATCGTTGGTATTAATAAATATGTACTTACTAGTTGACCCGGCGAACTTCATACCGCCAATTGTCTGTGGTCAAATATTCAGAAACATCTCCTGTTTGACAGGTACGAACAGTTTGTATAAGAAAATAAAATACTACTTTTTACTAATTTTATTGCAATTTTAGTGATAAATTTAGAAAGGAAAAATTATCGCTTGAGGCGGGATTTGAACCCAATAATTGCGATAATTTTTCCTTTCTAAATTTATCACTATAGTTCTGCCTAGCATGGCTAATGCTATATAAATAAAATCAATTTATTGCAATTTCTTTATATTTTCTCACCTTTAAACCTTCCCTGAACTTCCACAAATATTTCAAGATCAAAATTAGCCAAATCGGTCCAGCCATTCTCGAGTTTTAGCGAGACTAACGAACAGCAATTAATTTTTATATATAAGAGAAGAAAGATATTATGTAGTATGTGTGTATGTATATGTATTAATAGCAGCGTCCTATATACTAAAAGTCCAATAGATAATGGATTTTTAGTAAGGATCCCTAGTTTTTTGAAAATATAATATAGCCTATAGTCTTCCTTGATAAATGTACTATCCAACACTGAAAGAAATTTTCAAATCGGCGGTTCCTGAGATTAGCGCGTTCAAACAAACAAACAAACTCTTCAGCTTTATAATATTAGTAAGTATATATATATATGTGTGTTGGAGGTGAACACCGCGAAGTGCGAGTTCTATCCCTGTAGCTCGGTGGCGGCGGAAACAAGTGCGAGTTTTACGTCTCTAATCCCTGGGCTCAGAATCATGGACCGGAACTCTCTGTACCTCCTGGGTTCCCCCATTTTTGCGGAGGGCTTGATGGATAGCTTGGAGTCAAAAACGCAGATCCTGACATCACTAGCTGAACATTTTAGGCATCTCCCGGCACACGTATCTCTGTCGCTTTTGAGGATCTGCTTCGGGATGCCTAAGCTGACGTATGTCATGCGGACGGCACCTACTTGGAAGCTCCCAGAAAGGGTCCTCAGTTTTGATGATACACTTAAACGTATTGTTGAGGATATGCTCAATATTAGCCTTAGTGAGGTGCAGTGGTGTCAGGCTAGCCTGCCAATCCGATTTGGTGGTTTGGGAGTGCGCCGTTTGCAGGAGTGCGGTCCTATTGCCTTTCTCGCCTCTTCGTATGGTGTTTCAGGCTTGGTCGGTCGCTTGGTGCCGGATTTGGGCGGCGATATCAGCATTCCTTTCGTCAGTGAAGCCCATAGCGTGTGGGCTCGGTTATATCCGGAAGCCGACCTACCTGCAAGGCCTGGTATACAGAGAGGTTGGGATGAAATTGTTGGAGCGCACGCACTCGCTCGTCTGCGCAACGAAGCCTCGGGAGTCGAGTTGGCTCGTTTAAACGCCACCTCTAAGCCGGAATCTGGCGCCTGGCTGCATGCCCTACCATCTCCTCACTTGGGCACGCTGCTGGACGACGACTCCCTTAGGGTTGCCGCGGGATACCGACTCGGCTGTGCAGTTTGCGAGCCGCATGTGTGTATTTGTGGAGCGAAAGTGGAGGCAGACGGCCTGCACGGACTCAGCTGTACTTGCTGCGCTGGACGGAGGCCTCGACACCATGCCATAAATGAGATTTTACGGAGGGCTCTTGTTTCGGCCGAGGTCCCGTGCGTGCTCGAACCTCCCGGCCTCTCGCGTTCCGACGGTAAGCGCCCGGATGGACTCACGCTGATTCCATGGCAAAAAGGGCGTTGCCTCATCTGGGATGCCACATGCGTGAGTACCTTCGCATCCTGCCATCTACCTGCAACCCAGAGGATCGCCGGTGGGGGTGCGGAGGCAGCCGCGCTAGGCAAACACCACAAATATGCTGATTTGGAATCAGCGTACGAGTTTGTGCCGTTTGCTGTGGAGGTGGCGGGGCCGTGGTGTTCCGAAGCAAAAAAGTTTGTGGCGGCCTTAGGACGGCGTCTGCGGGAGAGGGGACGAGACCCGAGGTCAGGCGAATACCTCGGGCAACAAATTTCTCTCGCTATACAGCGTGGGAACGCCGCTAGCTTGATGGGCACGTTTGGGCGAGGGGGCACAAGTTGACGTATCCATATATATTGGATGTATTATTTATTGACTGATAAAAATATTATGTTGTGACTGTACTTAGTTAATATTAAAATAAATAAATATACATCCTATATGTGTAACAATCATATTAATATGTATTTATATAAGATCTTTATTGAGGCATATATTATTTTATTATTTGTCAATTATCATTATTTATAATTAAGTATATTATAATTAATTATTTTAGATTCATGCACTCTTTAAAGTGTTGTTTTCTTAAACACCGACGTACAACTCCATTGCGTAATTCCTCTCCATCCAAAGGTTGTCTGGAAGAGATCGCTTTTAACGATAAGACCGCCTATTGTTACACTTTTGTTGTAAATAATTATTTTCTGTTTAGTTTTTTGTCTTAATTAAGGTTTTCAATAAAGAGGTTATCTATCTATCTATCTTGTTATGTTCTGTTTTTACATTAAAACTAAGATAAGATTAAATTACTCAAATGCCGACACGAAATTGATAAACAACTCTATTTTCTATCTGAAATATATATAACTCAAAGGTGACTGACTGACTGACATAGTGATCTATCAACGCACAGCCCAAACCACTGGACGGATCGGGCTGAAATTTGGCATGCAGGTAGATGTTATGACGTAGGCATCCGCTAAGAAAGGATTTTGATTAATTCTACCCCCAAGGGGATAAAATAGGGGATGAAAGTTTGTATGAAACTTTGTCAATTTTAAAATAATACTTCTTGACGCGACCGAAGCCGCGGGCAAAAGCTAGTCGACGTATAAAGTTCAACTATTTCATTCATTTTAATAGTATAATCCCTTCAGTAACTTTGTTGCATACACATAAAAAGTATGCCTACACGAAATTGATAAACAACATCGACATATAAAATCCAACTATTTCATTCATTTTAATAGTATAATCCCTTCAGTAACTTTGTTGCATACACATAAAAAGTATGCCTACACGAAATTGATAAACAACATGGACATATAAAATCCAACTATTTCATTCATTTTAATACTATAATCCCTTCAGTAACTTTGTTTCATACACATAAAAAGTATGCCTACACGAAATTGATAAACAACATCGACATATAAAATCTAACTATCTCATTCATTTTAATACTATAATCCCTTCAGTAACTTTGTTGCATACACATAAAAAGTATGCCTACACGAAATTGATAAACAACATCGACATATAAAATCTAACTATCTCATTCATTTTAATACTATAATCCCTTCAGCAACTTTGTTGCATACACATAAAAAGTGATAGCGGATACGTCCACCTGTATGGCTGTATCCATACACTTTATTTGTTTGGTACTTTCCATCAATAACGAAAAACAATGTAGCGCTCGAAAACCATTACAGGACTAAAAGCTGAAAGCTAGTGATGGTATAGCAAATATGCGTACATGAATAGTCATTTTGCGGAAAAGCACTGGGATATTGGTGGGTTTACAGGATTTTTCAATTAGTGCAATGGTTTTGACTTGATGATGTTGTTTGAATGACTATTGTTAGCGCAATCACTAATAGGGATGATGCCTGGGTAAAAAAATCCTAATTATTCATAAATAACATTCGCGGGGCAGTAATTGACGACTGCCGATAGAAGTCAAAAAGTACACATTATACATATATATACCTTATGGAACACAGTATACATATACCTCATGAAAAGACGAAGACGATGACGCAAGTTCCATCCTTTAGATTATTAAGTCCGTCAGTTAGATTATCAAAAAATATTGGACTCGTATTTTTTAAGATAAAATGCGTCAAAGTTCGGAAGTGAGCTCGTGATGTCACGCATATATGCAAAGCTTAAAAAAACCGACTTCGTCGCTTATATTTCAGTTTTAGCTTGACCTATTTCGATAAGATTTCTATGCTCTGAAGTAAACCCTACCAAACAAAAAAAAAACATCAAAATTGATTCATAATTGGCGGAGATATCGCGTAACATATTATTATATACAAAAAAAACATCCAGTCGAATTGAGAACCTCCTTTTTTGAAGTCGGTTGAAAATACGTGTCCAATATTTTTTGATAGTGTAATTTTCGTTTAAAAATAATGTTTGAGGCATCTAATCTATTATAAACAATTGTCGTGTCTGTGATCGACTTAAACCATTTAAAAGTGACCTTGTACTTGCAGTCGATTAAGAATTTCTCAGGTAAAATGTGTTTCAGCACATTGTACGGAGCTCAATCATCTCCCAGCCAAACCACCCCTAGCCAAAAACCAATTTAACCAAAAATATTCCCGTGGTGGGAATTTGGCCTTCTGGTTCTTCCAGTCTGCCTGGACTGGGCGCTGGGAGCAGTTACTCTCAGGGAATGTGGTGACGTCGGTGGTGGCCGTCGCGTTCTGGTGAGGTCAAGTGTTTTAAAGGGGGGAGGGGACGAGCTCGGGCTGGGCTTGAGCCATCTTGCTCTGAATTAACCCCCTTGCGTGGTCGTGTTTGGTCCTCCTCTGTCCGTACTGGGCCGGAGTCAACCTCAGGGCTTATTCGTGCCTGTCAGGCGCGGGTGTGAAGCCCGAGGGTCTCACTTTTCTTGGTCAGGTTCAAAATAAACACTATTCATAAACCCAATAGACATTATATCTGATTAATAATGGTTTCAAATTGCTTGTCTTGTTATTTTCCGAACACGGCGAGCGCTAAATAACAGACAAAACAAAAAAAAAAAAAACATCATCATACCTTTACAAAGTCTTTTAAGAAATTATATAACCTACCTGTAATATAATCTACCAAACCTTATACTAGTAGGTATAATAATAACATATTCCATACATCTATGCACTTATGATGCTTGTCTACTAAATCGTCTTTGGTAAAGGCAACTATGCCTATACCAAAAGCTATTCAGTTTCAATGGAAAACATATGAAATCATCATAACTGAATAGAGATAGATCTAGATAAAGCACCCTCATAATATTCCATGAATAACTGAATACTTCAAATGGCACATGAACTTTATCTTGAATCAAACCTTTCACGTCCCTTCAAGTAGAGACGACCTCCACATTTCTGATATTCGATGATCTATTTACATTAAATATACACTTTGGTCTCTATTTATATTAGTTTTAGAACTCATAATCTTTTGCTGGAGGATGTAGTTTTGTAGTGCAAAGTCAGCTTTATTTAAGACTTGTCAGTGACAGGTGATCGACAAAACTGATTTCTTTCTTTATTGAAAGTAAAGAGTTTTTGCAATACTATGGAGTTTTTTGATAAGCTCGATATTACAATGATGCTTTAATAGTAATAGCTGCTAGTTTAAGCTTGGCTTAGCTTAAAATGTTAGTTTACTGTTACTGTTAACCATTAGCAGACTATAACCTCCAGGCATCTCAACCTTGGATTAACAGTAATTAGTAAAAACATCTATAGTCTTCTAGTCGTACCACGATCTTCTGCGTGGTCTGCGCGACGCTCGTTTCTCTATCAGACGCCACTTTGTGGTGTCAACACAGCGTATGACATTCAGGCATCTTGATCTTGGGTCATGATTGACCAGTAATTACTAAAGACGTCTATACAGTCCTCTAGTCCCCATCTCGTCTCGCAATTTTCTGCGTGGTCTGCTCGACTCCTGTTTTAGTGTACGCCACTTTTTGGTGTCAGCTCAGCCTACGATTTTTAGGCTTTTCGATCTTGGGCTATGGTTAACCAGTAATTACTAAAGATATCTATGTTATTGTCCTCCAATCTCCATCTAGTCTTGCCATCTTTGGCGCAGTCTGCGCGACTCTCGTTACACTGAACACCACTTTGTGTATATCTAGTTATATGATGATGATGCATGAGTCTAACCTGGCTCTATATAATTTTGGTTTTGATTAAATTATTTTTCATCCTATGTATTGAAATAATGCCTTTGAATTACCTAATTTCCCAGAGTATAGAGTAATCTCTTTACTCTGGGAAATCAGGTAATACACCAAGGAGGAATTAGGTAATCACGAAGACAATAAAATCTTCTTCGTATAACTACAACCACTATAAATTAATAGCTATTAATGTATAATGAAATTAATTAAGAACATAGTTTTGTAACGTGTGTAAGACTATCATTTTTATGTAATTTTTCAATATGGACTTTGTCTAAAATAAAGGCAAGACACCCGATGTTCTAAACCTTTTTTGGTAAAGCATAAGTGGTCATGTCTTCTAAATTTACTACTTTTGTTTAGTTTAGTAGTATCTAAAACATTAATATTTCTTTTGTCTCTGTACGAGATTGATAGAGATAGAAACCCGATATTTTCCGTACCGGCTTTTCCTATCTCGATGATATTGTCACTAATGAAAAAGAAATACACACACAACAGGAAATTACTCTACCAACTAATCATAAACATACCTTAGCTTCTACAACAAAAGATAAGACCGTGGATTGCTCATTCATCCAGCTTAAAAGGGAGCTTTTATCCGGAAAACAACGGAGTGGATTAAAACGAGCAAAAATACAAGGAAATATAAAACTGTGAGATCAAGCATTAAACTTAAGAGGATAATTAGCAAGACTCAGTGCTTGCACGCAGTATGCAACGGTTCGAGTAGATCAAGTTTTTTTTATATTCAGGATAGGCAGACATTTTAACACTATCTTTTTTTTTATTCAAGATAGGCAAACGTTTGACCGCCATGTCACCTTATGGTAAGTGACGATGCAGTGGACAATGGAGCACGTTTGCCTAGAAGATGCCTCTTCACTTGTGACTTAAAGACTCCCATATTGTATTTATCAGGGAACACAGAATCAGGTGTCTCACCTAAGGTAAGTTAATTAAAGTATAACAGATTTAATCAATTAAGATGACACACAAATTTGTTTTGCCAGGAGGTGTAAAAAACAGCTGCACCGATTTTTACCAAGCAAAGCTAAAACACTCTCAATTAAGTCACCAAACAAAAATATATGAAATACATTTTTGTTTGGTGATATGAAGATTATATGAAATTTATTTTTCGATTCAATTTTTGTTTTTTTTTTTCAAAAATCTAAATTCAAGCATTTAAAAAAATATCCTAGTTTCTCAGCTCAAAGGCCTACTATTATAGTTATTACATGTGTAACTAAACTAAATAGATGCATTGAAAAAAAGTTTATGAGAAGTATAAGAATACAGTAAATCGACTTTATTTTTCTCTCTTTTTTTTGTCGGTGTACATGCACTGAGGCCAGCAGTATGCTGCTGGTTGTGAATATAAGCCACACACAGCCAGCAGCATGAAAAAAGTGAGGAAAAAAAAGTTGAGTTACTGTATTGTTTTTGTACATTACCTATATTATGCATTCGTGATGGAGGGATGCAATTACGTGCTCTTTTACAGAGATAATTTATCAGAATGCAGGTATTATTAATATTAATAACTTAATACTGTACGTGAAATAAGAACTATATTTTTACCCGACTATGGCGAATCAAAAGGAGGGTTTCGATTTTGAGCGATACATTTATGTACTTATGTATGTTCAAATCTAAACTAAAGAGCAGTTAAGTATGTTTGCATGTATGTACGAGTATGTTTCTACCTTTGTGGCTCGCTAGAGACCAAATGGGTATAATTAAATAGGTATTTAAATAATAATATTCATCTATAGATTTCTCTTATTTATTTTTTTTTAAACCAATTGGGATCTATTTAAAGTTGGTTAGCAACCATTTTCACTTAATTTTTTAATACTAAAATATATTAAAACTGTGATAAAGTTCGTTTATAATCACTTATTAACGAAAAATGTTTGTTAACATAAAAAAAAATATTAAAAAAAAACAACAATCCGGACTGCCAAAAACATTTCAAATAAATTCTAATGCGGAACATAATGATTTTAACAGTTATTACCATTATTTGGATGGATTTGAGTCGGTATAGATTTTTAATGGGTAGCTTACCGGTATGGTAGATTACTGCAGCGTATCAGAATTTATTTGACGTTTTTTGCAGTCAGGTTTTTGAAGTGATATTTCTTATGGGTGGGCTTTGATATTCAGATCCGCAACTATTTTGTGTGACGAAAAATGTCACTATGCTTCATTAGTATTTAATTTCACACAATTGTATCTACGGGCCAAGTTAAAGTTACCTACAAGACATCGAGCTTATAGGTAACTGAAGTGCTCGAGCCCATTACCAATGAGCCTGAGCAATAAAATACATAAAATCAAAACAAAATAATTAGTTTGCTAAAATATTTTTATTTTCAGTAGCATTAGTGATATAATATCAGTAATATTCTTTCTTATATCGCCTCATCTCTTCAATCCAAACAACTGATGCAAACCGATATTTCCACATCATCTCAGTTATCAAAAAAAATCTTTGTCTGTTTTTATATTCCGACAAAATAAAAACACACCTAAAAAAAGCTCAGCTCGCCGAGCCAGAAGGCTTTATGCAAAGGATAGCACTTTTTATTCCTAACCAGAAACCCGAGCTGGGAATACATAGGAATATTCTAATTATCATGCCTCCGGGATATTTCCTAAATTCACCGTGTGTTTTAAGGAGGTTTTACACGTTGCGATACGATATCGTGTCGTAATGCTGTCGCGGAATCCAACTTCTGTCATTATCTTGTGTAGACTAGCGGATAGTCTTGTTGTCTGGTTTTTAATTTTTAGTATAAAAACTATCGTGGGAGTTATTCATTATAGGTTTAACGATTTAATCTACTCATAAAGAACATAGTTCGCTTATAATGAGTTTACATACTAACTTATAACTAACTTACAACCTAGCTAGTTACTTTGTACATATAATTTCATCCAGTAATCGAACGGTACTGACTTATTTTAGAAAACTGTGTTTTTTATTATTATCTAAACTGGCAATCACTAACGTATTATTTCTGCTCGGTGGCTTAGGAGGCAAACGCCACCCAACTGGGGTGGCGTTCGTCTCTTAAGCAGGGGCTATCGGGTTCGATTCCCGGCGGGAACACAAGTTTTCACCCCAAGGAAAATTTGTGTTTCTGGTTCTGGTTGTGATTGTATGAGTGATGTGAATGTTTCCGGCACCCATGACACAAGTCATAGAACTTAGTGTAGGGTGAAATTGTTTATGTTGATGTTTTATTTAAAATTCTGGTCGTAACAGTTTGTGACAATTTAAGCGAATGCCTGTTTAGCACGACGCCTCAATAAGCTACAATGCATCGATCGGTTCGCTTCTTGTAAAGGTCTTTTGTACTCCAGTATATTGTTTTGCAAAGGTAATATAAACAAAAAAGTTAAAAAATATCATTCCCTGTCTAGAAACGGGCATTTTTTCGAGTATCGCTTTAGGGTATTATGAATAATATTGTATGTCTGTGATGTAATCGAAATAAAATATATATGCATGAGAAAAACATTGTTTTTTCATTTATATTTAGATTGCAAGGTAGTACAAAAACTATATAGTAATTTATAGGAAACTAATACAATATATTATTATTTTGTACATAAGGATATATATTTATTTGTTTAACATTTACAATTCTTCGATTCAATTCAACGACTAAATTAAAATTAAACAAAAAAACTACAATTAGATATAAATATGTGCAAAACTTAATCTAATAGACCGCTACCAGTAGGCAAAGTAACCAAAATGCTGGCAGCATTGCCACGTTGAATGGCAATACTCAATCTATATATATAAAAATATATATACATATATTAAAACATAGCCAAGAGTGCAACAAGAATTACAAACTACAAAACACATAACAGTACCTGTAGAGACAATAGAAAACTGAGAAATTAAAAACGCGGGAATATCCCCCACAAGAATATACAGTCCCCTGACACGCTACCTACATAAAAGTAAGATGTCACTGACACACTGACATACCTACAATACCTAGTAAGCTTCCTGCAAACATAGGGTCTTAATGCACTTTACATCAAAGAGCAGTATGGACGTTACGAAATTATTTATTTCAGAACAAATACATTACATTACAAATACATTATGTGCAAATAATACATAATGGCTGTAATTTTTCAAATCTGGCAGTAGTCATTCACTTTCATGAGTGCCTATTTGGAGCCCATGTGAATAAACGATTTTGATTTTGAATACTTACTTACGTTGAATACTTATTTTGAATAGTTTTGACTTTAAAAAAAACAAAATTGCATACATGTCTAGTAATTTTTTTGCTCATGCCTACTTATGTCCAAGTGTCCATACATAAATATTTTGATTTACGAACAATTAGCACTTGAGTTACCTATAAGTCCGGTGGCAAGTATGTAATTTAGGTGTTTTAGGTAATATTGGTAATTGACCTGTAGGTATAACAGTTATTAGCTCAATACGCAAAAGAAAAATTACGTGATAAATTTAGAAAGGAAAAATTATCGCTGCCTGGCACAGTAAATTTTATATTAACAACATCAATTGCCTTAAAACATTTTATTACATTTTTATGAAGGTCAAGGTAATTGTTTATTAGGTATGTTAATTTTTATTATAACATTGCTATGAAATAAAAAAATGTGAACTTTGTATATACATTATACATGTACAAGTAGCCACGACTGAAAGATTTTTAAAAAACTCTCATCTCACACACGTAGATAATAAATATACCTAGTATATAAATTAATTGTAAAAATAAAATCATAATATTAGTATTATGCTTTTATTTAATTATAACCTCTAAGTTCCAATTAGCTGAATAAATAAAAAAGTATCAAACATATTATTTTAATGTCGTGAATTAGAAGTAGAAATAAATGATCACGATTGTCATGTATGATATTAGTAGTAACGTATGTAGGATATATTATTATAAATGTTGAACGAAACATTCTCTTTTGTTAAGTTTTGAACGGAATATCGGATACGGAAGGAGGTACGAATGAAATGTCAGAGTGAATGAGACAAAAGAAACGGATTCGTGTGCTGAAGGTTTTTTGGAGATGTTGTGCGGCGGTGTACTATGTAATAAAATTAAGTTTTGGACAATATAACTAAGTAAAAAGGTGAAAACTGTTTCATTTTCCAAGTCCCACAAATGGGGGCTCGGCCGGAATCGAGAAAAGGACGTTTTTGAGAAGATTTTTTATCCGACGGAACAATTGTGGCGAGGCGTGGACCGCGTGGTTCATGGCGGCGGAGATGACTATTTTGCGAGTTGCGGCGTTATTACTAAGACGGATACAATAATTAGAGGTGATTGAGAGGAACGAAGACGCGAATAAGGGGTGAGAATTATTATTTTGAGGTGCTGAGGTGATTTTACTGTGAAGATGTCAAAAAACTTAGAGGAGGCGTCGGCGCATACGGCGGGGGCGGCCATGTCATTCAACAAGGTGATTTTTCACGACGGCCTTATACCGAAATTTGATGGCGTGGAGAAAACTTATGCGTCTAGTAAGTGGGCGCAGGACGTTGAGGAAAATGCAGAAATTTTTTTATGGACTCCCGCTCAGACTTTGGCGATTGCACGGCGTTCACTTGTTGGCGTCGCGGCGACTTGGTTGAAAACAGAAAAGGTATTTAAAACGTTTGAAGATTTAAAAACTGCGATAATTAAGGAATTTCCAGATACTATTAATTCAAAGGAGGCCCACGAGCTACTGTCATCCAGAAAGAAGAAAAAAGACGAGACCTATTATGAATACATGATTTATATGAAGGAATTAGGCAAGAGAGGGAAAGTGCCGGACTACGTTACAATACAATATATCGTCGAGGGCATCGACGATTATGAAAGCAATAAAAGTATTTTATACGGCGTTACAACTTATACCGCATTCAAAGAAAAACTAATTTTATATGAAACTATGAGGAAAAATGCTGTGAGAAACATAAGACGGAATACATCATCATTTTCATCGGCACCCATGTCAACTTTTAAACAGAGCGATGATCGACGCTGCTATAAATGTGGGGATCGTGGACATTTATCTTCTAAATGTCCAAAAGGTACAAAGTGTTTCAGGTGTGGCGATTTTGGACATACAGCTCCGGGATGTACCAAGAATTTGAGGCAGTCTGGACTTAGTAGCGGCAATGCAGCGAGCGCTAGCAGATACACTGGAGAACGAAATCCGCGAACAATGTGCACGAGCTTAAGGCAAGAAGATGTATGTACAGCTTTAGTTGACGACAATCAAGGAAAATCTATGAAAATTATAAATTTGAGTGGTATCGAAGTAAATAGCCTAATAGACTCGGGGAGTGATTTAAATTTAGTTACAGAAGAGTTATTTTTTGAGTTGAATGAAGGACATTATACTAAGGAAAAAATAGTGCTTACTGGGTTGGGTTCTACGAAAGTTTGTGCGTTAGGTAAATTCTATAGCAAGGTAGAAATTGACGGACACTGCTTAGATGTTTTGTTTTATATTGTGCCTAAGAATGCAATGCCTTACAGAGTGATTTTAAGTCAACCATTTTTAGAAAATGTGACTCTTATTATTGACAAAGGTTCAGTCAATATAGTTGCTCTTAAGGAAGTATGTGGTATGTTGCATTGTTTGATTTCAGATTTAAACCCTCAACCACAGTGCTATGTACAAGATGACAACATTCGCGAAGAGGTCCAAGCAATGGTGGAGTCATACCAACCCGTACAAGTGAAGGAGGCTCCAATAGAGATGAAGATTATATTGAAAGATGACATCCCTGTATCCCAGCGACCGAGACGCTTGTCACTACATGAGCAGAAGATAGTTGACAACCAAGTTGATGAATGGCTGGATAAAGGTATTATAAAACCAAGTTTTTCTGAGTATGCATCGCCTTTAGTGTTAGTAAAGAAGAAGAGTGGTTCAACCCGAGTATGTGTGGATTACAGAAAAATTAATGCAAAGATGGTGAAGGACCAGTTTCCTCTACCGGTGATCGATGATCATCTTGATAAGCTTTCGGATGCTAAAATTTACAGTAAACTTGATTTAAAAGATGCTTTTTTTCATCTGAAAATTAGCGAGGAGAGTACGAAGTATACATCTTTTGTGACGCAAACAGCCCAATTCGAATTTCTTCGAGCTCCATTTGGACTATCCATCTGTCCTAACTATTTTACTCGCTTTATCAATATAATTTTCAGAGAGGTTATATCAAGAGGATATCTACTTATATTCATCGACGACCTGATCATATCAGCCGAGACGTATGAAGAAGGATTAGAAAGATTGGGAGAGGTGTTGAGAGTTGCATCTAAATATGGCCTGCTGATAAACTGGGAGAAGAGTGACCTGTTAACAAGAAGAGTAGAATATCTTGGATATATAATAGAAAATGGAACTGTGACACCTGCGACTGACAAGATAGAAGCCGTGATGAAATTTCCTCAACCAAAGACTATCAAACAGGTACAAAGTTTCATTGGTTTAACTTCCTACTTCCGCAAATTCATTGAAGGGTATTCATCCATAGCCAGACCACTCACTGATTTAATGAAGCAAGATAGACAGTTTACATTTAGAGATGAACAAATTCTAGCTTTTGAGAAGCTAAAGAAGAAACTATCTGAGAGGCCAGTACTAAGGATTTTTGATTCAAATTTAAACACAGAATTACACACTGATGCTTCACTGCAAGCTTTTTCAGCCATATTATTGCAGAAAGATCCCAATGATAAGCTTTTACATCCTGTGTATTATATGAGTAAGAAAACAACCGATGCTGAGAAAAAATATACCAGTTATGAGTTAGAAGCGCTGGCAATTGTAGAAGGTGTTAAGAAGTTTAGAAAATATTTACTGGGAATAAAATTTAAAATTGTGACAGATTGCTTGGCATTTGAGATGACAATGAGAAAAAAGGATTTGACAACTCGAGTAGCCAGATGGGTTCTTCTACTACAAGAATATGATTATACTATTGAACACAGATCAGGCACCCAAATGAGACACGTGGATGCTCTGAGCCGTAATCCGTACATTGGTGTAGTCACTAGAAGCATGCATGAACAGTTAAAGAAAGCTCAGCAAAAGGACGAAGAACTTTTGGCTATAACAGAAATATTAAAGGATAAACCATACTTAGACTTTTATCAACAAAATGGTCTGCTTTACAAAGGCGAAGAAGGTAAAATTGTTGTGCCTAATGCAATGTGTTTGGAAATTATACGGAAAATTCATGAAAATGGACATTTTGGAAAAAGGAAAATGATAGATTTGTTAAATAAAGATTATTATATTAAAAATATCACAAAGAAAATAGAAGAGGTGATTGTTTCTTGCATACCATTCTTGCATGTATTTTGGCAATGAGGAAGGAAGGAAAACAAGAAGGATTTTTAAACAGCATCGACAAAGAAGATATACCATTGAGTACAATACATTGTGATCATATCGGTCCACTTTCAGAGACGAGAAAGCAGTACAACTATATATTGACAGTGGTGGATGCATTCAGCAAGTTTGTTTGGTTATTTCCAACTAAATCTACTGCAGCCAAGGAGACTATTGATAAATTGAGATTGCATCAGCAGAATTTTGGTAACCCAAGTCGAATTATAACAGATCGAGGAAGTTGCTTTACCGGTAATGATTTTGCTGATTATTGTCAATCAGAAAACATAAAACATGTAACTGTTACTACAGGCGTTCCACGTGGTGATGGTCAAGTCGAGAGGATTCACAGAATTTTAATATCAGTTCTTACGAAGATGTGTATTGAAGATGAAAAGCAGTGGTACAAGCATGTCAGCAGAGTACAAAGATGTATAAATAGCACATATCAAAGAAGCATAGGAACAAGTCCTTTTGAACTACTAGTGGGCACGAAAATGAAACAAAAAGAAGATTTGGAATTAATTAGTTTATTACAAGAAGAAGGACGAGAACATTTTTCACAGAAAAGAGATGAGATGAGAGAGAATGCAAAAATACAAATTTTGAAAATACAAGAAGAGAACAATAAAACTTATAACAAGAAAAGGAAAGAAAGCAAGCAGTATAATATTGGAGATCTGGTGGCCATAAAGCGTACACAGTTTGGTACCAGCATGAAGCTAAAACCTAAGTACCTAGGACCATATGAAGTAATAAAACAGATTGGTAAAGACCGATACGAAGTGGAGAAAGCCGAGAGTGCAGCTGAGGGCCCATGGCGTACAACTTCTGCAGCTGATCACATGAAGCGTTGGCCTGAGGTTAGTGACTGAACCAATATTTAATTTTCTCATTTTCTAAAACTTACGTTCTCTAACTAAACTTCATGAAGTAAAGGCACTGTATTCTATAATAGTATTGTATGAATTTATTTTATAAGTATGTATAAGATTTTTATGCTAATATCAAATTGTTTTGATATTTGCAACTTACATTAAAACATTTCATGCTTAGTGAATTAAGAAAGAGTTTTGTAATTAAATAGGTGAATTTCTACTTAGATATTTTGTTTTTTGTTAAAAATATTTGATATTTTGTTATCACATACATGGATTTCTTTGTTTTTTTCACATACTAGTATAAGATAAGGAATATAATAAGTTATTTAAGATAAGATTAACAAGTATAACTAGAGCTATAAAGGTTAAAAGTTTGTATACATAAAGGAGGTAAATAAAATAAGCTTTTGATTGTTTACTATAAACTTTATCACACAATAAGATTAACATAAGTAAAAGAAGATGTATTATTTTGAAATTTTACACTTGAGGAGATGAACTTTTGTTTGAGATGTCAATTTTGCAA
This sequence comes from Lomographa bimaculata, assembly GCA_948107665.1. Classification (NCBI taxonomy): domain Eukaryota; kingdom Metazoa; phylum Arthropoda; class Insecta; order Lepidoptera; family Geometridae; genus Lomographa; species Lomographa bimaculata. The sequence continues at coordinate 3,583,853 of OX403604.1, read as the reverse complement.
CACATAGATGAATAAGAGGGATAATGTAACGTATATAACATAAGTAGAGATAGTAAAACCAACAGTGAAAATTGTTTATTTAAAATTAAGTTATCAAAACTAAGATTACAGATTGTTTATGTAAAATTATATAATTAAAACAATAAGTATACAAAATGTAAGATTCGGTTAATGTGAGAAGAGTATGTAAAATTTATTTTCTGTCTTTATTTGAAAGGTCAACTTTAGAAGTATTTGTTGTTAAACCGAGTCTGGAGGACCAGACTCTGCAGGATGGCCGAACCTGTAGGATATATTATTATAAATGTTGAACGAAACATTCTCTTTTGTTAAGTTTTGAACGGAATATCGGATACGGAAGGAGGTACGAATGAAATGTCAGAGTGAATGAGACAAAAGAAACGGATTCGTGTGCTGAAGGTTTTTTGGAGATGTTGTGCGGCGGTGTACTATGTAATAAAATTAAGTTTTGGACAATATAACTAAGTAAAAAGGTGAAAACTGTTTCATTTTCCAAGTCCCACACGTATGTACATAATTATATTTATGGATTTTGATGACATTTTGGGAATAAAAAAAGCAATAGGTGTAATTATAATAGTTACCTACCTACCCAATACCAGTTGTATAGGTACCTACTCTAAAATCTTACATGGGATAGCCCATACTGACTTAACTTTTCGAATAGGGTCCCAAGGTGCATTGAACTGGAGGGTTGCACCAATTATTCATAGCCATGCTTTCACTGAGAAAAATCCCTTGGAAGTTGGAACCACCCTTTGACTACGCAAAAAGGGCTAAGCTGAGCACTTATGTGATTTCGTCCTTATTGATAGTGTACGCATATTTCTAGCGACATGAAAACATCGAGTAGTTTGTAGTGGACTCTTTTGTAGAGTCCGCCTGGGGCAGTACCACACAATTGTCAAACATTCAGCCGCCAAGCAGTAGTGTGCAAACATTACTGTATTTCGAATCGAAGGGCAATGTTTCCAGTGAAATTAAAGTAGTAAAGAGATTTAACATCTAATATCACAGGATGTCGAGCGCAGTGGTTTGCCGCGCGGGAGTTCGAATTACACAAGTTTCAAACTCTCGGTGGTACTGTATTGTAATGGGCAGGCGTGTCGCTTATCTCCTCATATGTAGTGGGGTCACTGGTGGAGAGTCAGGGGATCTCTCCACTGACTTGCACGGGCCCACACGTCTGGGGGTGGCCTTGGTGAGCAACGTCAACCCTCCATGGGCGCAGTGGCCCGGAGGAGTTTGCATCCGGGCCTACCGCCGGGGCAAGATAGTGACTGCTAGCGCAACCCTGTCTTGCCCCACCCCGGCGAAGGACGGCTCACGGGGGGGGGGGGGGTTTAATGGGTTCGAGCCCCACATACCCCTTTCCTTCACACCTGAGAAGGAAGGGAAATGCCAGGCATTTTCCCCCCACAAAAAAAAGGTTCGCTCGTATCATATCTCAATGACATAAAAAGTGCAGCTTTATTTATTGAAGTATGGAAATCAAAGGGTTTGTTTATCAAAAAACTAAAAACTAACCACAGTTCAGAATCAATCTCAATACGATTTTCGGGTCTTGATTTTACAACTTCCATACAGCCATGCTACAATAGTTTATTTATTAAATGTAACTGGTAGTTCGCCTCAAACTGACACCTTCATTATGCCTAATAGACAAAAACTTTTGAGGTTAATAAATTTGTCGTTTAGCCCGATTCTTAAAAACCGCTCCATACAAGCAGCTCTACCTTAAATCTTGTGATTACAAAAATTTGTAAAGGTCGGTGAACTCTCCCTTCAGATTCAGTCCTATTTCAAAAGATATTCCACGGATTTCTCATATTTTAACAACACTCATAAACTCACTCGTCCTCGGAAACTATAAAAATTAGTATGCAGAATGCAAATCAGGTATATAAGATGACATTTCCTTGCAACGTGCGTTCATTACAGAGTACCTAGGGGACTGATTACCCTGGCGGACTCGGTACCAGGGGAATGACGTCGTTACCCTGGACAACCGGGATGAATTTGAGCAATAACCTGCCGGTGTTGTAGATAAGCTGGATAATTTTGTTCGTGTGTTTGAGAAGTCTGTTGTTTTTGTCTGTGGTCACCGAATAGTTCTGAAAATTGTAGTCTACGTTGTTTTTCTAATTTAGAATTTCCTTTTTTATTTATATGAATTGTACAATATAATTAAAAGTACCAATGAGTATACCAATAAGTCATCGTTCAAAAAATTTTGACTTCGCCGGTTCATACAATACAACTTATACAATATTAAAATTTATAGTAAAAATAGGTATCATTTTACCAATTTTCCAATACTTTGCAACAGAGCAAGTGTACCAAACGCTTTGCTCGCCTCGTCTCTGAATGACATAAAAAGTTATACAACTGAAATATATAAATTAGCCCATAGTTATAAATTTGTTCTCGCGTGCATAAGCTTTATGTTAGAGATTTGTTTAAGGCGACTTGGTATCGAGTTGGCGGACTGGAGCTAAACTGTAGCCTTGTAGAATTGCCTTCATAGGCAGCGTGCGCGCTTTCATATAGTTTTTAAAATTTATCTTACCCTTTTACAAAAACTTGAGTTTACAACGAGGTTTGAATGTTTGTTGGGATTACACCCAATATTTTTAGTAAAAAATATCTTTTATAGAAACAGAATAAAGTTGATTCATTCCACTGATGGGAACGGGAAATTTGGTGTTTTTTAGTAAAGTTTAAATTTGTTTTCTATCGAGCCAAATTTATTCAATCGTGTATCGTTGAACATATCCGAATAAAATATTTTGTAAACATTTATTTCACATAAAAAAATGCTATTAATCGACCGTTTTTAAAGGTCAAATCTTTAATATTCGTGAGGATGACTCCTCCAATTTGGAGCCTACTCCACCTTAAGCTATATGTACCTATATACGTTGAAAGAAATTGTTTGACGATCGAACAAACACTTCAATTAGTAAACACGTTTTTTAAATCTACCCTCATTTAGACAGCTTGTATAAATAATGTTTATATTAAAAAAGGTGCCAACATACAAATGTATACCTACATTTTCACAAAGGCTTCGTGCGCATTTGAGGAATATCTGCCATATATCGGTGTCGCAATGGTTTTATGATGGAATGGGGATGTATCAGTTAGTTAGTACAGTGTTTTTTTTTTTTTTTTTTTTTTATTTGTGACAGGTTAGTGTTTGACCACTATCTCACCTGATGGTAAGTGACGATGTGATCGAAGCTGGTAATCACACTAGACCTGGAATACGCAGGCTCTCAAGGATAACTGCCGGAACACCGTATTTGGCTTGGCGGCAGACGTTCAACTTGATGGTGGTAAGCTACTTTGGTAGCAAGCCAGGCGAGCAACTCACAAAATGCTCTATCACCTCTCAAATGTCACCTGATTAGCACCACCCGGGGACCACGTGTAGGGAGTCATACTTAAGGGGTATCCTCCTACGGACGTGGGTGACTCAGCCCCACTTTTGTACTACAAAAAATCAAACGCTTCCAGTGTTCAGTAGGTGTAAGCATGATAACACTAGCTACTGCTAACGGATTATTAATATTAACATGCTCAATCTCATTATACAAATCAGTGAGGCGTGTGTTAAGTAAACAGTGTGCAAATCGCTGTCGCGTGACGGATCAGATCATCAGCAGATGCTCGGTGTCAATATATTGTTTGTTTATATTAAACTAATGCTTAAGTTGTTGACCGATCAAAATGTGGTGTCTAAAACAGCTTGTTTGCTTGCTTGCTTGTCAATCACATTAAGATTGTCCCGGTGACTTTTACAAGATAAACTTCATCAAAGGCCCCCCCTTTTTCAACAATAATTACCACACACGGGCAGAAAAAAAATATTTTGCTCGGCACTGACGTTTCTGCATACCTCCTTAATATTATTATTTACATAATTTTAACTGTCATTTCTAGCTTTGGGCCATAGCTTTACATATTCTCTGAAAATTAAAAGTAATTTGCTGGTATGATTTAGAACCTAGATGCTTCTGACGGACAAACGGACGGACAAAGTGCTGAGTCACCCAAATCAACTAATAGATCTTGCTTCGCTCGATCAATATTTATAGGTCCTATATTGTGAACAAATAAATAAAAACTCTACATTTAATCAAAAATTACTTAATAATTATTAAGATATTTTATTACGAGTAAAATTACATATATAGCATTTGACATCTTAATTATGAGCTAAGCTATACTCGGTACCTAATTAAGTAATTACTACTTTTATTACAATAATAACAAATTTATAGTTTAGCGAAAAATAAAATGTTTTTTTTTGAAAGTTTTCCTGAGAGTCAGAATAACGGCTTTCAATCATTTGTTTTTGATCAGTACCCAAATTGTCGACCTAGACTTTAAACTAGTAAGTTACTCTAGTTAAATTTTTATGTTGACAATACCTTATTTCTATTATACCTTATTTTCTTTATTAGGTGACGTAGCTGTGTATATTAATATGCGATATAAGTGTATATTTTTTTAGAACTGTAGTACACCGCAGTTCTAAAATTATTTTGCTATCTCCTCACCATGCAAAGGTTGTCTGGTAGAAACCGCTATATGCGATAAGTTATTTTTAATTTTATTGTTTGCTGTTAGTTTTTTTTTAATTGGTGTACAATAAAGAGTTTATCTTCTTATCTATGTATAAATTAAACTTGATTTTTGGTGAGCTGACACTAAAGTATCAGGCAGTGATCCTAAATTTACGAGTTGGCCTAAACGGGCAGACATAAAGTTGAATGAAAACTTTAATAATTCATAACAATCCTACTAATATTATAAATCCGAAAGTTTGTGTATAAGTGAGTGTGTAAGTATGTTTGTTCCCTCTTCACACTTTAACGGCTGAACGGATTTGGATGAAATTTGGAATGTACATACATTATACCTAGGATTAACACATAGGCTACTTTTATAAATTGATAATAGCGGGCGAAGCCGCGGGGCACGGCTAGTTAAAAATATGATGTAAAACATTTTAAATAATACGCGAATCACATAATATTTTATTTTTGAAGCCATTTTGTTCCGTAATTTTTTGTCTAACTTTGAAAGCTATTTTACATATGTACATGTAGAAGACAAAAAACATTTTTAGCTGGTTTTATCATTTTGATGCGCATTTTTATGTTATTTTAATAAACCTATGAAAAACTAAAGTTTATCAAGCGTGACCTACTAAGTTCAAAGACTTGTGTCGTGTCTAAAACATTCAAAACATTCACATCAAACACATTATTACACCCAGAACGAATAAATCAAATATTCATTTGGAGAAAAAAAAAAAAATGAAAACTTGTGTACCCGACGGGAATTGAACCCGATTACGCCTGCTAAGAAGGCGGACGTGTACCTAACTAAACTAACGGGTAGTGCGATATACGCAATATGCAAGTTTCTCTACTAAAGAGTAAGCAGAATAACTGTATTTACAAATGATCTTCGGATTGATGAATACATCAAACCTGGCCTTTAAAATATATTACTGAATTGGATGATGACAATGAGATATGTAACAGCAAAGTTTAGAACCATTCCTAATAAATTTGCGTTAAGGGGTATGAGTTTGTAAACAGCAAACTTCATTGGGCGATTTTCAACGTAGCGGATGAATCTCTCAATCCTTGTACATAACGTGTCATCTGTAACAAAAAACATGAAACAAAAATTTTAGGGCGCGGTTTTTAATACGTATAATTGCATATCAACTAAAACTAACAACTGTGTGGTGCACAAACTGAACTTTTAGATAAAAACGATTGTGGCGTTAATTCTACGCTCTTTGATTTAACTCATTTGGCTTAATACATATTATTAAATTAAGTAAAACTTCATTTATTTCAAGTAACTTTAAATCATAAATTGCTTATTCTTACATAAAACGTTAAAAATTAAACTTTCACAATAAAAATAATAAACATCAATAATTAAACGCTAGCAAAGCTTAAAAAACCGACAGATTAGATGTACTAAACACGCATTATTGACGATATTTCAAGAACTACTCATAAGATCTTGATCAAATTTAAATGGGATCAATTAGAAAGCAACATCTTTCAAATAAAAAAAAACATTCAAAATCGGTTCACGTGGAACAAAGTGATGAGGTAACACATTAAAAAAAAATACAGTCGACTTGAGTAGGTACCTCATAATTTTTTGTAAAGTCGGTAGAAAAAAAAATTGAGCCAAAATGTTAATAAAAATAAATTTATAGTTTCAAGATTATAATAATTAAAAATAGCACTAAACACACCAAAAAAATAATAAAAATAATAATAATTAAAACTAACATTTACAACCAATACATACCTAATATGACTATGACTTCCTAAAATTAGTGTAAATATATGAACGATTACTTAAGTTGCTTCATACTAAACCGATCTGGATTCAATATTATTCGAAGATATGGTATAATTGAAAATTACCTGTGCTATTTATTAACCTGATAAATGCAAAAAAACGTAGTATTAGTCTGCAATAGTAAAGACAGTTAGAAAATTATGCAGAGCCCCATCGCGATAAAACTTTTTTTTATTTATGTGTATTATTAAGAACCAGGTAGAGCTCGTCCAAGCTGAAATGACGCGCCCCACTACTTAATTAGTTTATTTAGATGTGTGAGTGCAAATATTAATGACGACACTTCATCTGTATGGGAGCGTCGATTGTTCAGTGAACAATGGATCTGCACGTGTACAAGACGGTCGACTAGTCGGGTGATAAATCCGACCAAAATAAAATGCGAAGGTGGGGAGTGTCATTTCAGCTTAGACAATCTCTACCACTATTCTGAGCTATAATTATCTTTACATCGACGTCGCATCAATTCGAACAATCGTAGTTTGACGACCAGAATAGTCCTACAGTATTGAAGAAATGCTATCAAATATTTATTATTGGCAGGATAAGTCACACATCAATATTTACACGAATATTCATACGCTTAAACACAAAGAGACAAAAACACACCCCTACAGGCATTGGACACTATCCACACATACATATAACACATGTATACAATGTACATTTAAGATTAATTATATTAAATATTAAATGAAAATGTAGCTTATTAAAATATTTTGGACATAATTTATTTTAAAAGATAATTATGTTAGTACAAAGTTGTTTGTATAGGTATGTATTTGTTTAGTTTACAGTAGGACACGTTCATGTCCCCGAGGAGACTGTAGTATATCAAAAACTTTATCTATATAATGTACTTACCTTTTTCTAACATCAGTTTATCGTAAAGTATAACCAGTATCTTTTTAGTCAGAGATGATAACAATCCAGCTATTATTGCAGGCGAAAGCGTAGTTACAATATTTAGCATAACTATAACATTTTCTATTCTTAATAGTATCATCCAAATCTAGAAAAATTAAAGAGGTTAATGATCCGCCCAGCTAATTAAAATACTTAAGTGTCATACCTAAATGAAAAGTATCCAAATTACAATAGTTTATTCACAAGGGCCCTCAAAGAACACTAATGAAAAAAATAATGAAAAAAAGAACATTAATGACTCTACTGTCAGATTTTAAAATAACAGCCATATCGAGAAAAAAAAATCCTTAAAGATCTTAAACTTAATTTCAACGTGATAAGACTCAGTTACAAGAAGTATAACCACTAGTGTTAACAAAAATGGTGTTTCCACTGGAAATTGTACCCGATACCCCTTTTGTATTATACAAAACTCAGCATAAATACTCTGATCATACATATAGCATATATAATAACAAAAACATTGAACATTTAGAAATAAGTTTTGAAAATATACATATTTACCGCCATATTTTGCTTGTGAAGATCTAAAACCAAATAGTATATACACAGCATAATTTGAGGTACATTGAAAAGTAAGGCCACCAAATACTGAAAAAAATTAAAATAATTTCGTTAGTTTTGAAGGAAATATATCACTTTAAATGTAACTAATTATAGAGTAGCTACTGAGACATCGCTAATGTCCAAAAAAGATCTATTGATACATCCAAGAATATTTAAGACGTGTGCAACCCCTGCAGCGCCATCAAGGGCGCCACTCAAACGTATATAAAAAAATCATTCAAATCGGTCCAGCCGTTTAGGAGGAGTTCAGTGACATACACACGTACAGTAGAATTATATAATATATATATATATAAAGAAGATTATAATTATACATAGGTATATAACTAAGTCGAAAACGCATGAATGATAGGACTTCAGTTTGTTTAAAACATAACATCTATATCTGGGTTTATACAAAAAAATTTAGTTAGTCTACAAATTAAATAATACATAAATATTTTTTAAGATCAAGTTGCAAGACCCAAAATCAATTAATTATAGGTCTAGTGTTTACCGCCCTCAACCACATCATCACTCATCATCAGGTAAGATAACTTAGGGCAAAGGCTAGTAAATTGAAATTAAAAAAAAAATACTCTTAGTTAATAAATAACACACCACAGGATCGAAAGCAGTTTTGAACTTTTCCATCACGTCAACAATATTTTTATAAACATTTTGACAGTGGGTTAGATCAATTTCTGCCTCTTCCAAAATAGATATCAGAATTTTAAGGCGGTAGTACACTGAGTAAAACAAAAATGCGTTGAGCACTAAAATACAATCTAGTCCAAATAATACAAGTATGAGATAATATATCGGCCAAGATTTAAAGCAATTTTCGAAAGATAAACAGTAAAATATCGTCCAACAAATGCGGCCTACAAAGAAGAAGAGAATAGTAAACATTTTCCTCCTTTCAACAATAGTTGTATTACAATTTAATTTTGCATCTATAACTTTTAGTTCCCTCTGAAAACTAAACAAGGTACAATCATATGGACAAAATACAAATATGAGTATGAACGCCATAAACTGTACAAAATAACAGGTGAAACAGAGCATTGATATTATATCGGATATTTCCCACAAGTACTTATATAACAATGAAGACAGAATAGAATATTGTAGTACATAAATACTTTTAAATAAACACTTCATTTTGAAAGAGCTGTACTTGATATATCCAAGATCAAAACCTAAAACTAATTGACAAAATTTGTAAAACAGTATATCAACGGATAGATCCCAACTTTTTAAATCGAAATTCATAATTAATTTAGAAGTAATCCCGTTTTATTATTAGAGTTAAAATTTTCATTTATAATGTTGTTACGTGACAAACATTTAGTAGTGCTACTTAGAACGTTCTGGGCCGTTAGGTATCTTCTTTAATTAATAATATTAACTTCAATCGATTGTGACAATCATTAGTTTAACGATGTATAGTTAAGGGCTAACTCCTGTAAAATCGTTAATATAGCCATGACAAAGAGATGTAAGTGTAAGTCAACAGGCTAGATGCCTGAAACAATATATTGTACACAAGCCGTGCTCCGCGGCTTCGCCCGCTATTATCACGTTAAAAAGTAGCCTATGTGCTAATCCTAGATATAAGCTATTGACATTCCAAATTTCATCCAAGTCCGTGCAGCCGTTAAAGCGTGAAGAAGGAACAAACATACACACTTACACAAAAACTTTCTTATTTTAATTTTTTTTGTATCAATGAAACGAAAAATTACTAAGTACGTTGACGACGTTACAAGTGCGTTGAAATCCTTATGGTATCTTTCTAATCTATAAGTAAATTCAAAATTCATTATTAATAAATACCTTTTTGACGACCCAGTTGGCGCAGTGGACAGGTCTTCGCCCTCTGCGCCGTGGGTCCTGGGTTCGATTCCCGGCAAGAGCACAAATTCCTTCCCAAGGGATATTTGTGCTTCTGGTTTTGGGTGAAATGTGTGTGATGTGAATGTTTTAGGCAACCACGACACAAGTCTTTGAACTTAGTGTGGGGCTGTGAGTGTGAATGCGTTTGTTTGTTCTATTGAATTGTTATATAAAAAATACATGTCTAATAATGTTTGATAAATAATCTAATTGACGAACTAAAAACAACTTTTTTTTTACCCAGGCATCCCTATTATACGAATCTTTACCTGAAAGGGATGATGCTAAACTTGTCTAAACGTTTTGTGTGTTCATAATTTCATTTATATAATATTTTGATGTTGTTCAGTCTAGGTCGAAGGATCCCAGATAATACCGTTTGGAGAACAAAGACACGGGCAATGAGTTCCACTATTCCAGTGTTCCAAAATTACAGTGCGCGCATTTAGTTTAAGCAAAACGAATAAATCTTTTATGGCCAATAGGGTTAGATTTTACAATAGAATTCCTAAAATTGTATTAAATTACCACTGGGAAAGTTCAAATCTGTAATAAAACGGGCATTAATTAAGAAAGCTTTCTATAAAACGATTGACTATATTAATGACAAGGATGAACTGGACAAACTGCACAAGTGCTTTCTAGCGACTACATAATATAGATATACCTAGGTTAATGTGATTATGTATAAGAGATAAGAAACGACGAATGAAAAAAATGCGCCGCCGAGTTTCTTGTCAGGTTTTTTTCGAGATGGCTGTAATTTTGCGAATCTGGCAGTAGAATCATTAACTTTCATGAGTGCCTCTTTGGGGCCCATGTGAATAAACGATTTTGATTTTGACTCCTTGGCTATTCGGTCAATAAAATAGAAACGTATTTTTTTTAGCAATCTATAGATAAAAAAACTGTTGCTAACTGTAATTTTAGACTCGTTGGGCGTAGTTGTTTTATTAAATAACGATTTTGGTAGATGATTCCAAACGGCTGGATGAATTTGAACAGTTAAGGTATCGTTAGAAACGTTTGAAAACCCAAGTGTTTTTTAATAGGTGCTTCAAAAATCTAAATGACAGATTTTTGGCGCTAAATTGTATGTCGTTAGTATTTTAGTATTCTTTAACCAAACCTATCGAGTAGGGTGTCACAAGAGATTAGGATGAAATTTGGAATATACATAGATTATACCTTGTATTAACTCATGGGCTACTTATTAACTTGATAATAGCGGGCGAAACCGCCGGGCACGGCTAGTCCTACTAATATTATAAATCCGAAAGTTTGTGTTGATTTCAACACAAACTTTCGGATCATTTGTGCAAGTGTGTAAGTATGTTTGTTCCCTCTTCACGCTTTAACGGCTGAACGGATTTAGATGAATTTGTAATGTATACATAGCTTATACTTAGAATTAATACATAGGCTACTTTTTAACTTGATAATACAGGGCGAAGCCGCGGGGCACGGCTAGTTCTTTATAATCCTACTAATATTATAAAAATACGAAAGTTTGTGTGTAAGTATGTTTGTTCCCTCTTCACGCTTTAACGGCTGAACGGATTAGAATGCAATTTGGAATAAACATAAATTATACCTAGGATTAACATATAGGCTACTTTTTAACTTGATAATAGCGGGTGAAGCCGCGGGGCATGGCTAGTTGTTTATAATCCAACTAATATTATAAATTTGAAAGTTGTGTTTAAGTATATTTGTTCCCTCTTCACGCTTTAACGGCTGAACGGATTAGGATGCAATTTGGAATGTACATAAATTATACCTAAGATTAACACATAGGCTTTAACTTGATAATAGCGGGCGAAGCCGCGGGGCACGGCTAGTGGTTTATAAGTTGATTATTGTGCAGTTGGGTTTTTTGATTGTTTTAATTTGAAATGTTATGTCAACGCTGTAATAGGAACGGGCCTTTACAAACGCTACACTTAGCTTATTCATGTTGTTTCAATCAATTGAATGTAATGTCACCTTGAGGTTGAAATGTTTGTCAATTAATTAAAAACATTGGATACGTCATTAACGAAATAAGGACTGTTAGCTTTTTTCATCGTCGGCATTATCTAATAATAAAAAAATATTATTTTACAATAGATTATCTAAAAATAAAAACATATTAAACATTAACGCTTTCACACTTACAGCCCCACACTCAGTTCGGTGATTTGTGTTGTGTGTGCCACGACAAAATCAGAAACACAAATTTTCCCTGAGGAGAAAACTTGTGTTCCGCCGGGAAGCAAACCTAATACCCTTGCTTTAAAGGCGATCGCGCGCTCAACTAAGCCAGCGGGCAGTTAAATATATAATGAACTTCTTGTTTTATTACTAAAATATATAATTTTGGGAGTCTTGAAATCAAGAGTAAATATGTATCTTCTAGGCAAATATGTCACATCTTCGACCGCACAATCACTTTATATCACGTGAGATAGTAGACAAAATGTCCTTGGCCATGTAGCATAAAAAAAACTAAAGCTTTTTTAGCAAATCCGGTCACAGACACTTATCTCAAATCTTAACAAAATGCTTTGACGATTAAGTGACGAATTCATTCTTCGCCTGCTTTTCTCTAGGATACGTTTGATTTAAACTATATATTTTTTATGCTTAAAAGGCAAGCATTTGACTACAATCTCACCTGATGGAAAGTGATGATGCGACCGAAGATTTAGCATGCTTACCTAGAAGATACCTGTAAACGTTGTGAGGGCGTAGGTGGTCTTCGATTAGGATATCAGTTAAGTTAAAAACAACGTTTTGCAAGAAGTCAAAAAGATTTTTTATGTCGACTATTTTTTAGAAAATTACAATACATATAGAACCATAGATCAAAAAAAGAACATGAAATATTTGACATACAGTTTTTGACAATTGACTTTGACGGCTTTGCTAGGCACGTCCTCTACAATACCTATTAACTCTTGACTTGAAGATTTGCCAGATTGTACCCTTCGGGGACCTAAAACGAGGGCATCGAGTTCCACTTTGAGGACAACCAGACGATCTGCGTTGCAACTATTTGCAACATCGTTATGTAGTTGATATTCCACAAATACGCACGAAGCGATTTGCTTCTACATTTATTGTGCGCTCCGCTAAGGAATGGAATTCTTTGCCCGGTCTGAGTTTTCCGATAAGTATAATGCAGGATTCTTTAAGTCACGAGTGAACAGGTATCTTCTAGGCAATCATGCTCCATCGTCGATCGCGTCGTCACTTACCATCGGGTGAGATAGTGGTCGAATGTTTGCATATCCTTAATAAAAACAATCCTCGGCAGTACGAATAAAAACTGTAGAAGCGAAACGCTTCGAGCGAACTGGAGGTATGTCAACCATATAAGGATGACGTTTGACAGTTTATCTTGTTGTTAGATGGTTAAATGGCCATAGGGAAACTAGCTCGTGTAATCCTTGCGCACACTGTTCTTACTGTAATATTTGTAAGCTGGTTATTTTTTATTTTCCCTCTCAAATATATTAAAAAATGCAAACGGAGATTTGGTTTAATCCCTTTAAACAGTTCCTTAAGGTTTTATACCCTCTTTATGACTTAGTAGCCCTTAAAATGGCTCAAATTTAATATCTCACATAAAAATAGGATTATATTCATAACAGATAAAATATTTTAACGGTGTCTGCGAGTTTTATTTGTTTATGTAATCCGAATTATTGTTCTTGGGCAATTTTATTACTTATTATTTATTATAAGGGGTAGGAAATTGCCCTAGCGTCTTACTGGTTCGGGTGTTTAAATTATTATGTGATACCAGTTCTAAAAATTGGATAAGTATCTTGTTAGAGCTATGTTCTTCTGAACTTATTGAAGTAAAAACTTCTTTAGCGGTGTTTTGCACTTTTTGGGAGGGTAAAAAATGTTAAACTCGCGTCAGGACACGTGACCTGATCGATAATTTGTAAGACGGAGGGAGGAGAGGAAGTATTATCCCCCCCCCCTCTTTCTACCGCGCGGCGAAAATGTATGCCTGCTCCTGCTGTTTACAACGTTAATGTTTAAGTTTTCCTTTGTGCAAGTTTTCACCGGAGTGCAAGCTGTTGTTTTTTTTTTTCGAGCTTAACCCTTCACAGAGTTTTCTTCCAGCAAACCCTTTAAGTAGGATATCTTTTTTCTGCGACGCGAATCACAAAAGTCAATTTAAAAAAATCTCATCAAATTTTCACACAAGCCCCAAAAGCCCAGAATGATTTGAAACTGTCACACTTCTAATCCAAAAAAGATTGATGCTGCATTATTGTATAACATTATCTAGCAAAATCCAACATAACTTGAACTGTTATCTCTTAGAAAGAGCTTCTATACAAAGGTCTATTAATATTTTCATATAAATGATCGTAAAACCAGTCAATGTAGAGCTGTGTTGCCAAATATAATCAATGTTTGTATGGATTTATTATATATGGATATATTATGGATTTATTTCATTTACTACTGGTGTTTCTAAAAATGCGTAAGATGAATTATTCATACGTTTAATGTAGTATTGGTTAACGTTGATCATATGACACATTATTATAACTTGTTGTGATTGTGTTAGTGATGTGAATGTTTTCGGAACCCACGACACAAGTCATAAAACTTAGGGCTGTGAGTGTGAAAGCGTTTATGTTTATGTAATGTTATTATTATCAATTTGCGAAAAATCATTTCCAGATCTAAATCATGTTTGCCTCATGTGATCATTATCAGCCCGTTTACGTCTCCTGTTGGACATAGGTACATGCAGCAGTAGAGGAGAGTAGTAAAGAGATAAGGGAAGAGGCCTATGTCCCTTCCTTAGCGGGATCCCTTATACTGGTTTTGTGCTAGTCTGAACTCGTAAATCTTTTTAAACATTTATAAAATAATTAAACTAAAGCAAAGCTTAAAAAACCGACTTCACCGTTTATATTTTGGTTTTGGCTTGACGGATTTCATTATATGGGACCACCTCTCAAGTATAATCTACCAAAAAAAAAATATCAAAATCTATTTATAGTTAGCGGAGATATCGCGTAGCATACATACAAAAAAAGCATACAGGCGAATAGAGAACCTCCTTTTTTGAAGTCAGTTGAAAAATATGTCATTTCAAATGTTAATCAAAATCGAAATCGTTTATTCACATGGGCCCCAAAGAGGCACTCATGAAAGTTAATGAATCTATTGCCAGATTCGCAAAATTACAGCCATCTCGAGAAGAACCTGGCAAGAAACTCGGCGGCGCATTTTTTTTCATTCATTTTTTTTTTAAAACATTCTTAATTTCTAATACATTATTTTCTTAACCTAGGTGTTATTATGGTAGTCGCTAGAAAGAGCCTGTGCAGTTTGCCTCCATGCATCCTTGTCATTAATATAGTCTGTGGTCTTATAATAAGCTTTCTTAATTAAAGCCAGTTTTATTACAGATTTGAACTTTCCCAGTGGTAATTCAGTTACGATTTTAGGAATTCTATTGTAAAATCTAACCCCATTTGCCATAAAAGATTTATTCGTTTTGCTTAATCTAAATGCGCGCACTGTTATTTTATGCTTATATCTAGTATTAAGATTGTATGCGTCGCTACTTAATTTATATTTACTAATATTTTTGCGAACATGCATAATATTTTCAAAGATGTAAAGCGAAGGGTTATAAAGAAATAATAAATAAAATTCGTTGGACACTCAATAAATTGATTCGTTTATTATTTTACTAGCTAGTCCATAGTTACAACAAAATAATTGTACTTTGAGTCTCCTACAATGAAGCATTCACATTAACGCAAGTTAGTGTGTGTGCTTTCACTCACACTATTGTTTTAAAACCTACTTCAATCGCCACTATACTATATTGATCACTTTTCGTGGTCTGCTACAAAGATTATTAACTCATAATTTTTTAAGCTATTGCATAGCTTCTATCGCGGGCCTTGAGCGTGGAGACCGAATACAGAAATTCCGTAACGAAAATAACCTCACACCCCCCACTCCGACCGGCACAGCGGTGATACTTTTTAGTTTTGCCATCTATCGATGAATAGCAGAACTTTTAATGACTTTTTTTAAATATCACGCTTGTCTCTTTAGTTCAGCAACTCGTCTCTAGGTGGCAGGAAAAAAATACTGCTTTAATAAATAATTATAATTGCATAAGTTGATAAAAAATTTTATGCAATAGCTTTACCGCGGCAGTCCCCGAGTGCCACACGTCTTTTTTTTTTCTGTCTCTATCTACAAGCCAATTGCTTATATTTCCTAAAACTATATCCTCAATAATGCGTACTCTATGGACTACATTGTCGATGTTCTCGTTTTAAACCGACTTCAAAAGTTACCTCATACCTTCTTTCTTTGTGCGCTGATTTTTATGATTATTTTATTATTTAAAAGCTAGTGCTTTCCAGTTTTTGAGTTATTGTCAATAATGCGTGTTTAATCTGATCAAGGTCCCGAAGATAAAGTCGGTTTTGTCGGTTTTTTAAGGTCGGTGAAGTCGGTTTTTTTAAGCTTTGCTTGCATTTAATTATTTAAGCCTTGCTTGAGTTTAATTATTTTTATATATAGAGACCAGACGAGCATAAATGACGGAGTTCTGAGGTAACAAACATAGAAAAGCAAATACACACTTAATTGAAAATCACTTCCTTTTTTGAAGCTGGTAAAATTATACGCCTAGAGGCCAAACATGAAGAACGTTGCCAACAACTGTAATATCCTTTTACCACCTATGTTTACAATAAATTAGTTTATTCTTTCTTTCATTCTTCCAAATAGCATAGAAGAAGTGCTCGTAATATAAATGAAAGAACCCAGATGTTTTATTACCAGCACCATATTCAGATCCTGCGAATATATTTACTGAATCTCGGATACTTTTATTCAAGAGCTTTGCATAACAATGGCGTGGTTGTAAAAGTTTGTATAGTTGGTTTAATAATTCTTTACAAAGGCAGAATAACGTGGCTTAGTTGAAACCTTACAAATTTAGATCTATTACATACCTCCATTGCGCTCGAAGCGTTTTGCTTCTACGTTTATCATCCTAACTGGAAACGTTAAAATAACACTCTCACAACCACAGCTGGATTTGGGAGGAAAGTGGTGGTCCTGCTGAGAATCAAAAGTTTGACGACCCAGCTGGCGCAGTGGACAGGTCTGCGCCCTTAGCGCCGTGGGTCCTGGGTTCGATTCCCGGCAGGAGCACAAATTCCTTCCCAAGGGATATTTGTGCTTCTAGTCCTAGGTGTTATGTGTGTGATGTGAATGTTTCCGGCACCCACGATACAAGTATTTGAACTTAGTGTGGGGCTGCGAGTGTGAATGCGTTTGTTTAAAAAAAAAGAGACTTGCTCAAGAGATCAAGTTAGGGTCCCGTATGGGTGATTCCTAAATAAGAACACAAAAACATGCAAAACTTTAATAAATATGAGCCAACTGAATAAAAATAATAAAGTACGTGATGCTGAAATTGATAACAATTACAGGCAAACTCGCGTTAAGTGGCACAACTTTATAAACGAAGAATTTGCAGGGTCGGGCTTCAGTGTAAGCGATGAACTTCTTAATGTTCATTGATTTCATCATATCTGAGAAGAAAAAAAGTCAATGATTTTTATAAGCTTTTAATTAGTTTCATCTGTCCCGTTATCTATCGGTCTGTAATCAAATCTTATCTAAATTAGACTCACTTCCCGATGTCCGATTGAACTCAAATTTAGTATACTTATTTTTTTACATATGTCATGGATACCTTCTAATAATCTATCTATGGGCAAATTGCCTATATTTCCTAAAGCTAAACTAAAACTATATACAGCAAAGAACTAAGTAAATAAAACCTAAAATATATAACTTGTATATACTATTTGAAATTAGAAGATACTAGCTCTAAATGATCTCAACTCCAATATTATATTAGATAGATAGATAGATAACATACTTGCTTATACCCTACATTACAGGGTAAATGTCTTTAGTTTCTAAGTTTAATCTTATGACCTAATGTACATGTAATGCATATGAATAAATAAATAAAGTTACCTACAAGACATCGAGCTTTAACTCAAGTGCTTATTTAGTATACTTATGTATCTTCGGTGACATACAATGATATAGTACCATGCAGTATGATGATGGAGTCTGAAGTTGGCCATAGGAACTTCCGAACTAAACAAGATAAACACATCCAGTTTGCGAGCCCTACGTTTGATTCGTCTTGACAAGTTATTTGGTTATACAACTTTTAGTCCTTTTTTATTTACAATTTTTAAAGTATTATTAAGAACGATCCCAAAATTTGCACTTAGTTTTTTTTTTATGAGGTACCAATTACCGTTGGAATAACGATCTAGCTGAAAGACTAATAAGTAACTTAATTGGCTAGCTAATTATAAATTGAACTGCCCGCTGGCGTAGTTGAGAATATGTCTGCTTTCTACGCTGCGGGGGCGGGGTTCTATTCCTGGTAGGAACACAAATTTTGTCGAAACGAATGCTTTGTTATTGTGTTTCTGTGTTGATGTAAGTATGAAAGCGTTTATTTATTTAAAAATATCATTGCTTAGTAGAATTTACTGTTATATTGTCTTAAAAAAGTTACATGAAGGCCCTTTCAGTATGAATAAATCAAAGTTGAATTTTTTTAGATACATTATTAAAAACAAAAACATAGTATGGAAATGTAATAGAATTCTTTTCATGCATACCGTTTTCCAAAAGCAATAGATTATGTAATTCTATCTTCAATTGTTCCACTTGTGATGTCACCATTGCAGCACAAATCGCTGGAGAAATAATCAAAATCAACGCCTCCGCAGCGGTAATGTACTCTATTCCCATCTCTGACATCTAAAATATAAAATAAAATAATTAAAACGCAAGCAAAGTTTAAAAAAACCGACTTCATAGCTTATATTTCGGTTTTGGCTTGACCGATTTCGAAAAAAACATTATGGGACCCCCTCTCAGGTATAGGGTACTAAACTAAACTAAACTACTAGGGTACGTAACTAAACAAACAAAATAAAGGACTAAAAAAACGCCAAACAAAAAAAAAACATCAAATTAAAAATATTTTTGAAGTGAAACCTTTTTAGGCGGCGTTGTGCACTTTTTTAGGATGGCTAAAAAATGTTAAACTCACGTCAGGACACGTGACCTGATAGAAAATTCGTAAGACGGAAATTTTGTAAGACGAAGGGAGAGTAGACCGCCGGCGCGGCGTAGGAGAGGAAGTAATATCCCCCTCTCTTTCTACCGCGTTTCTATGATGACGATGTTATAGTTATTTCTACTTGTAAAATTCATGTATATAAAGTGTTTAAATATAGAAATTATAAATTAATGAAACAAATTATGAAAACTTCTTAAGCGACGTTGTGCAAGTTTTCACTTCTGCCGGCACTCCAGAAGTGCTACCCGTTGTTTTTTTTTGATAAAACGATTTTACATTTAAAATGAGTGGTAAATTTGGTTTATGAAAAAAGAAAACACATTTTATTAATGATGGGCTTAAAAAATAGTATAAGCACATGTGGGGTGGGGGGGTTAAGGGCATCTGGGTACCCCACGAGTTC
The DNA here is from genome assembly GCA_948107665.1 of Lomographa bimaculata. Classification (NCBI taxonomy): domain Eukaryota; kingdom Metazoa; phylum Arthropoda; class Insecta; order Lepidoptera; family Geometridae; genus Lomographa; species Lomographa bimaculata. Next base: position 3,564,480 of record OX403604.1, on the reverse strand, counting down.
ACAAATGTAGGCTCGAAATAGTGTTAGCGAGTAGTGTTAAGGGAATTCAACGAAAAAATATGTACTTAGTCAAATCAAAAAGCTCATAAAAGACTTACAGCATTGTTGCCTCCCTTTATGGCGTAGACTGAATAACTAAGCGATAAAGTAACATGCGGAATATTGAAGATAATATTAATAAAATACTGAAACGAAAAATTATATTAAAGCTTTCAACATAAATAAGTTATTATTCATGAGTTATGATGACTATAGCAGCTATATAAGCAAGCCTATTTGTATTCTACCGTTTAGACTCTGGATGTGCAGGAATTACGAGTGTTAATTCGCCCATTCCCGTTTTACCATCTAACAACAAGACAAACTGTCAAACGTCATCCATTTATGGTTGACTAGCCGTGCCCCGCGGCTAGGCCCACTATTATCAAGTTAAAAAGTATCCTAGTATTCTATGTGTACATTCCAAATTTCATCCTAAACCGGTCAGCCGTTAAAGAGTGAAGAGTTAACAAACATACTTACACACCAACTTTCGCATTTATAATATTAGTAGGATATACGTCTAGTTCGCTCAAAGTGATTTGCTTTTTCGTTTATCTTCCATGATGCAAAGGAGTGCAACTCATTGCTCTTGTCTTTGTTAACTGAAAGTATAATCTGAGAATCTTCAAGTTAAGAGTAAATAGGTATCTTATAGGCAATCATGCCACTTCTATAGTAGCATCGTTACTATACACCAGGTGAGGTAGTGGCCAAAATTAAATGCTTGACTATTGAAAATAAAAAAAAGACGATAAGTAAAGGAAGACAACCTCTGTAAGATTTATCATCGACTGCCTCACAACTTACCAAAGGATCAAATGTTTTCTTAATTTTCTCAATTAAATCCACAATATTTTTATACATGTTGTGATAAAAAGTAATTAAATCTGAATCACATTTTTTAATCAATAAGGTCAATATTTGTAATCGGCAATAAACTAAATAAAACATAAAACAATTAAGAATAATAACAAGATCTAAACCGAAAATTATATAAAAATAGAGACATGTTACATAAATTGGTAAAATACATACATTCTCAAAGTAATAACAAAAGACGAGCCCTAAAATATATTTATATATTAATGTTACTGTAAATACAAATAAAAATTTGAGCTCCGAGTGAAAAGACCCACTGAAAATTTTTAATTTCGTATCAAACAATTCTAATTCATCTTGATATTCTTTGAACGACATTTGTCGTGGAATAAATAACAGTATTATATTATTTATAAAATGTTGAAACAAAAATATCAAGTACCAAATAACATATTCCATCATTTCTATTTCTAATATTGATGAATTACAAGCTGCACAACTTAAAAAACACAAAAAAACTATCAGAAATTTGAAAAATAACTTAATTTTTAGTCTTTTAAATGTAATAAATCCCATATCTATACCCAATGTTACATGAACTAATTTGAACACAGATGTTTCGATCTTTTTAATTAATGTTTTGTTTGAAGGAATTGGTTCAAATTGGGAATCAGCTTGAGGAGCAACTGTATGCTTAAACATTTTTAATTTATTATTGACAAAGACACCTCTTTCACGGTACAAAGTTTCCGAGAGAATGTAGAGTTCAGTCAATTCATTGATCCGTACATTTAATTTGTGGTTAATTATAGTTGATAACATTTGAATGGCCGTAATAGTTTCGACAAAAGCACTATTAAGATGATATCATCATTGTGCTTGGTACTAGTCGATACTACACCAATCTACATAATTAGTAATTACATAATCTAACTAGTTTGTGTCACGGACCCTGCCTGTATTTATCTTTTTTTATATTTACATATTTGTTGTGCGTGACAAGTAGACAAGCATGAGCTTGACAACCACCATCGCACCTGACGGAAAGTGACGAAGCGGTTGAAGATGTCTCATGCTTGCCTACAAGATACCTATTCGCTCTACGACTTGAAGACTTACAGATTATAACGTTCAGGGAACAAAGACGCGGTGAATGAGTTCCACTCATTCGCTTATATATATACTTCCTTCTTGCACTTATGTTATTCAAGAAATATCATTTAAGAAGTTCACAGTCTAACTTCCATAATATTCCATAATATGTGAATGTAAAAATGTATATTTTATAATTTTAATATTATAGTTTAGAAACCAACGTCTATTTGGACAACATTATGTTATATTACAAGTCATATATATTTTAGGAAATATAGGCAATTTGCCCGTAGATTATAAATAATGTTTGCCTATCCTAAATAAAAAACATATTGTCATATAACATTTTTGTAACATTACTAACATGTTACTAACTTTTAATTACCATGGATATATTCTATATCTTAAGGTTATAAATAAACCGTGACTTGACATACACAATTTTAAGAAATAATTCAGAGTTACAGACCAACATACCACAGTTATTCTGTGTGTAAGCCAAAACCACAAAATATCAAATAGCCAACATGCAACATCCTGTTGTAAGTACAGCCAGACACGACACTTACTTAAGGTATATTAGTAATTTATACAATACTAGCTGACCCGGCAAACGTTGTTTTGCCATATACATTATTTCATGCTGAATCATAAAAAAATAAAAACAAAAATTGTCCAAAAAAATATTTTTTTTTTTTAGTTTGGACCACAACATTTTGGCCAAATAGATGTTGACCAATTCTCAGATCTACCCAATATGCACACAAAATTTCATAAGAATCGGTCGAGCCGTTTCGGAGGAGTATGGTAACAAATACCGCGACACGAGAATTTTATATATTAGATAGCTGACTCGGCAAACGTTGTTTTGCCATATACATTATTTCATGCTGAATCATAAAAAAATAAAAATTGTCCATAAAATAAAATATATTTTTTTAGGTTGGACCACAAATTTTAGGCAAAATGGATGTTGAACGATTCTCAGATCTACCCGATATGCACACAAAATTTCATAAGAATCGGTCGAGCCGTTTTGGAGGAGTATGGTAACAAACACCGCGACACGAGAATTTTACATATAAGATTTTATCATTGAAATTGTGTTCGTTTCTATAATTACTTGCCGGACTGTCTAATTAACTTGAAAGAGAAGCAATTTAAATGTACTCTAGATGGCTTAAAATTGCGTGACTTAGAAATATTATAAATAACATTATGACGATTAATTCTGTTTAACATTGTAATACTATATGTACTTTTTATATTATTCTTTGACACTAGCAATATTGTTAATAATTTAATTTTTTATTAAACATTTAATTTTGAAAATATTTTTATGTAATTTTGCAATAGTTATTATTTATTTTATTTTAATGTACCTACTTTAATATAATGTATTCTTTAATTAACCAATGTAATATTTTTGACGCTCATAAGTGTACCATGTACCTACATGAAAAATAAACGAATTGAATAATTGTATTTGTGTAACACTTGACAGCAATGTGGCGGCTTCGTTAGTGCCATTTGTGTGGAATCTGTGTTGTGCCATACTCAATATACATGTGGATTACTGTAAGTTTAAAAAAAATGTTTTAACACAGAGTATATAATAGTCACTTCGTGTTTAACTCTTTATCTTTCTCTATCCTTTTTAAGTCCCCTACAAAAGATAGAGGTGTTATACGTTTATAATGTAAAAAAGTGTGTGTCTGTGTGTCTGTATGTGGAATCGTAGTTTCGAAACGGCCGAACGAATTTTATTTTAGTTTCATTTGTTTGGAAGGTGACTTTATCGAGAGTGTTCTTAGTTCTCTGATGAAAATCCATGCAGCCATTTCGGTGAGGGCGTCGGGGGTATTTTTTTGGTTTATCCAAAAGCACTGTACTTTGTGTGCATACAAGGCGGGGTATTTATAAAACTCACAAATACTATATTAATAGGCTTAAATATTATTTATGGGCTTGATATTTATCAAGCCCATAAATAATATTTAAGCCTATTAATATAGTATTTGTGAGTTTTATAAAGCACTAACTGTACCCCGCCTTGTATGCACACAAAGTACAGTGCTTTTGGATATAATTCATTTGAATTATTCAATAAAATAATCCTAATTTATTAATAACATAATATAATATTGCTAATGTATAATTAATATAATATAATAATTACGAATTTATTAAGAATGTTATAAACTTTGTGTGCATTACAAGGATACTAACGCTTTATAAATCTCACAAATATGGCCTTTAGACGTGCATTATTCAATAAAATAATCAAAATTTATTATTTATATATTATTTTTTAGTTTATAGTCTTGTATATTAATTCATAAACATCATTTATGACATGTGACCTATATAGCTATATAGATATGTGTGTAAGTACAACTTTAACTAAAAAAGATCGACGAAGTTTGCTTCTGCTTCCCAGGCAGCACATATTTTCCTCTCTCCAACCAAGGACTCACTTTCAAGTTAGTCCTCTTTATAGCATCCCACACGGTTTTAGCCCATATAACTGTTAAAACAACCATCAACACTATAATGATTCTATCTATCATAGCTAGGTATTTTTCGATCCATTTGGCTAAACTGTACAAAGTGTGCAAGTCGTTCTTCTTTAGTTCTTCACACGGTGACTCCAAAGCTGCGTAAGGAATTGTGAGACAAACGAGAAGACTAATCACTGACAGAAGAACTGATATACAAAGGTTCATAGTTCTGTCTGTCCGCAAAGTAGTCCTGTAGACTTTTTTCGTCTTTTTATGAAGTAACATTTCTCGGAACTCATTTTCGTGGAATAAAGTGTCGAGGTGGAGATATTCAATTATTCTGTAAAAAAAGCAAAAACCAAACATAAATCGATTATTAGACGATCGGGATATTATAAATATATATAAATAATAGATGCAGGTACCATTGAATATAATAGCTATCTCTGTTTCTCGTATAAATAACATGGTCGTGACAGAAACAGAACTCTAGATATATCTCGAGTCTATCATACATCTAGAATGTTTATTTGATAATTAAACGCCAGCAATGCTTAAAAAAACCGACTTCATCGCTTTATCTTCGAAACCTTGATCAGATTTAATGTTTTAAACACGCAATATTGACAATAATACAAAAACTAGAGATCAAATCTTGATCAAATTTCAATGGGACCACTTGAAAAGCACCAGCTTTAAAATAAAAATAATCATCAAAATCGGCTCACAACGAAAGAAGTTATGAGGTAACTTTTGAAGCCGGTTTAAAACGAGAAAATCGTCAATGTAGTTCACAGAATACGCATTATTGACGATATTTCAAGAACTACTGATTAGATCTTGATAAAATTTTAATGGGACCAATTGGAAAGCAACATATTTCAAATTAAAAAAAAAATTGAAATCGGTTCACGAGGAAAGAAGTTATGAAATTTAAAAAAAGCAGTCAACTTGAGTACCTCCTCCTTTTTTGAGATGTCGGTACAAAGTAAATATGTATTATATAATAATATGCCTATTGCTAGCATAAGCTCTTTTTTATTTATTTTTATTTTTACCTATGTTATATAGGAATTAGTTAAAGATTAAGTTAGTAATTTAACCGTGACATGATTTTTTAATCAAACACATTCACTCTCAACACCATACTAAGTTAAAGGACTTGTATCGTGGGAGCAGAAAATATTTACGCACATACAAATTAAAGGAAGAATTTTGCTCCTGCCGGAAATTGAATTCAGGACCTGCGGCACATAAAGCAAATACTTGCCCACTGTACCAACTGGGTTGTCATAATAAAAAGATTTTATTTTAGTACTCTTAAAATTATTGGTGAAGTAGGTTTTAATTTTTTCTTACCTCTGTAAAGCAAGCTGATAAAAAATCATGGCTTCTAAGGATCCTTCAGCGTCTCAAGATGAATCAAAATTTCAAAACTCTTATCTGATACCGAACCCTTGTCTATATATAACTATATGTATAATTGTAACCAGATATGATCAGAATTTTACTCTTACTAATAAAATATAAAAGAACTGTCCTATTTATACATATGATATTTTAGTCGTTAATCTAATGACGATATTAAAATATGTGTCACATGAATTATTAATATTCTATTCTATATTTGAACTAAGTAATTAATTAATAGCTAGTGCAGCCACTATAATTAATAGTCAAAAGGAATTGTAATGATTACCTAATGAGACATACTTATCTAGATCAACAATAAAACTAACTAATTTTGGGATAGAACATAAAAAAGATCATTTAACTAATTACTATAGTGACATTGATTATTTATTTTATTTTATTGTACCATAGTACAGTGAGTGTGAAAGCGTTTATAGTAAGTCGGTAATTAAATTGTTGATTGAGCGAAGCGGGATCTCTACGTTAACTTGGGTGGTACACCACTTTATCCGTCCTTCCGACTGCTAGAGGCATCTAGCGTCTAAACCATACAAGCGATTAATTTCAAAATGACAATGAAAATGATATAAATGATATATTGAGGGGGCACCCATACACATTGTTATTATAAAATACAAATAAAACTTAGGTTTTTAAAATGTTTTGGCCTTAATCATTATGACAGTCTGTTTAATGAGTATTATCACAACTTTATTAAGAGAAAACTTTTGACATCCCACCTTATTATTTGCTTTCCATGACACTTCAATGTGAATAAGAATAAGAATAATATTCACTGTGTATGTAAAGAGGGACCATAAAATATATATATTATTTCAACAGTCTATTCGTTTCGTACATACAATATGAATGCGTGTGATTAATTAGATATTAATGTGAAATAAAGAGAAAATAAAATGCAGTAACACTTTATTATTTGTCTTTATTAACCACTAAACTACCACTAACTAATATTAACCACTTATATTTTACTAACCAATTATATTAAATTTATAATCAATATGAAAGTTTAACAAACCAATCAAAATCATGCACCTGTAAACCTCCAAATGTGTCTAGATACAAGGTCCTCTATACTAACATAAGCTTAGTTATAACGAATAAGTAACAATATACACGCATAAAGTGAGATTTTTTCTAGTTATCCTTACTATTGAATAGGTAGTAATTTACATTCCGTATTATTGTCGAACGAACGCAGCGCCAGAGCCTCGCGCTCGCCTCGGTGTAACAAGTAGATAGTTTTGTAAACTGATTCGGTCCCTTATACATGATGCTCTCAATTACTGTGATAAATTATAGCTGACGAAGTATTTTCTTAATATATGTCTAACAATTTTCAAACAACATGTGTAAACTGAATTATTACAATTAGGTATGTGACGCAGAATTTAAGGACCATTGTCAGAAGTCTAGCGTCGAGCGGAATAACCCCGTAAACGGTGAACTTGAGAGGACGAGCTTCGACGTATTGAATGAATCTCCTTATTTGACTGCATTTTACTGCATCTGAAGAATAATAGTGTTCATTTTATTAATGATTACTTTGTTTAGTGGTGGTTCAGCACACTGTTCGTCCGTCCGTGCGTCTGTCCGTCTGTCAGAGACTGGCGCCTATACCACACAAGCGAATAACTTTGAATTCTCAGAGATAGATGTAAATATTAAAGGGGCGGGCGCCCACACACTTAAGTGAGCCTGCGTATTCCAGGTCTAGTGTGTTTACCAGCTTCGATCACATCGTCATTTACCATCAGGTGAGATAGTGGTCAAACACTAGCCTGTCACAAATAAAAAAATTGGGAGGCCATTTTTTCCTGTCTATGAAAAGAGATCTGCAAAATAGAGTAATATTAAAAAATACCTTGTTGCAAAATAAAAAATTGTTAAAAAGTCACAGTTTTTAGACACATATCATTTTTTTGACCTATAATGTGAAACTATATAGACAAACTATCTCGAAAACGGCTTCACACAAAGCTGATACTTACGTATAATATCAATTATATATTTTTTTTATTAATCAAGGGTTCGGGTTCTGGTTGTTTGTGTCTGTGATGTAAATGTTTCCTGCACCCACGACACAAATCATCGAACTTAATGTAGGGTTTTTTATTTAATATATATATAATGAAGCAATTAACCTCAAAACCTTTTATCTTCTAGGTAAAATGTAGGTGCCAAGTCACAGGTCATAATATTTGTTATTTTATTTACATAAGGATACAAATATGAGCACATATATTCACATTACAGACAATCACAACCAGAACCAGAATCATAAATTTTCTTTGGGGAGAAAACTAGTGTTCCCGCCGGGAATCTAACCCGGTAACAAAGATACCCCTGCTTGGAAGGCGAACGCGCACCTTAGTAAGCCAACAGTTAGTTCGTATATAGTAAGTAGCAATTCGTTATGAATTCTGGACTAGAGTCCTTGACCATATAATAACTAACCATCTGGTCACAATGTAGTTAAATGATAGCCTATTAGAAAAAAAAAGCGTTGACGGAACGACGGACGGACAAAGTAATGTATAAGTCAATTTAAGGATCTCACTTCCCCCGATTGAAAATATGTACAACTTGCCTGTTTCTAACAAAAGTTTGTCATGAAGAACAACTTTAATTCCTTCAGTTTGTGAAGACAGTATTCCAGCAACCAGCGCGGGTGCATGTGTTATAATAAGCATAACTGTCACTGTTACAAGCTTTGCATTTAATACATATGACCAATCCTAGAAAACAATATATTGGGTCAATCATATTATATGGTGATTTTTTTTTTGTATGTCAAACAACGTGCTAATTGCGTATATTTCCTAAAACTAAACTAAATACAGCAAAGACCTAAGTTACCTACAAGACATTGAGCACATAGGTAAGTCAAGTGCTCAAGCCCACTACCAGTAGTTAGCGCTACCATCATGCTGGCGGCATTGCCTCTCTGAATTGCAATTGAATAAGTGCCAGCATTTTGATCACTCGTGGCCTCAATCAAGCGCTCTGATGAATTTTTGAAAATAAAATGAGCTCCCGGTTCCCAGTAGCCCAGTAAAACTACGAATTTTCAAGAAAAAATAATAACAGGCTTATTTTCTGGAATTACAATAAGCAGGTAATTTCAAGAGACTATGTTTATGAATACATCCAAATTTTCCAGAAGAAAAAAAATATCTACCTGTTCGAATCTAAAGGAAAAATACTAACCACATGATATCGTTAATAGTTGATGAAAAATCATTAGTTTTAGTTTATTCCTCTTAATTAAGATAAGATTAAAAAAATATATTGTAATTTACGCCAAAGTAACAATGCAAACCCAATTGTTTCAGCTAAATCATAATTATTTTTATCATGACATCGATGAATCTTACCATATCTAAGTTTAGAAGGTAGTGAAAAGTAGACCACGCTCCCACGCAATAAGCAAACATTTCACTTAAAAAGATATGTATGAAATATTTATACATAAACATAAACACTTTCACACTCACAGCCCCACACTAAGTTTGAAGACTTGTGTAGTGGGTACCGGAAACATTCACATCACACACACAATCACAACCAGAACCAGAAACACAAATTTTCCTTGGGGAGAAAATTTGTGTTCCCGCCGGGAATCGAACCCGATACCCCTGCTTAGAAGGCGAACGCCACCCAACTGAACCAACGGGCAGTTCAAATATACGTAAGCAAAGATGCTTTATCTTCAAAACCTTGATCTGCTTAAATGAAATAAATACGTATTATTGACGATAACTCAAAAACTACTGATATTGATCATATTTAAATGAGACTAAAGGGAAAGCAAGAGATATTAAACAATAAAAAAAAATTTAAAACAAAGACCGATTTAATTACTTAACTTTTTCCGATGTACTATTTTTTTTTCTATGTTCCTAGAAAAAAAATAAGTGGAAATAAAAAAATATAAAAGATGATAAAAAAAAAAATTAAAAATAATTCTTTACTAACATATTAAAAACAAGAGAAACTATACATTTAGAAAAAAATTGACTGGTTATGAATTAATGCAATTCCCCCATACAATGCATCGGTAATTTGCCAGGGCTACAGTTTCCTAACAACAAACAACAAACATGTAACCATAATAAGGTTAGATTTGAAATTCAGTAAAACATGTCAGACTTACTGAAAGATTGTTGGATTTAGATATTACTATAACTATAGAGTATATAGTAGACATCATCTTTGGTACGTTGGCCGTAATAGCGGTAAAATACTGCAAACATAATAGAAGAAAAAATATTAGTATCAGTGGAAATTGATATATGTAATAAAAAAATTGCTCAGAAACATTATCTGCATTCAATTATATTTATGTAAGATAATTAACAAGACAAAATAAAAATACATTCTTTGTTATTAAAAGATTAGGTTTTACTAACACAATACTAAAACAAAAGAACTTTGTAACTATAGCCCATGGACGTATATTGTCCAAAAATAAACGACATTTGATTTGATTTATGGCACAAAAGTTACTTTTATTCGTTTTTTATACATGATAGGCAAACGTTCGACCACTATCGCGCTTGATGGTAAGTGACGATGTGACTCATGAGGGAGTATGTTAGCCTAGAAGATAAGAAAAACTTAATATGAAAGAAAAATACTTTAAAACGTATTTTAATAAATACATTCTACACAAACCTAGATAGATTTAGGTATGGGGTTAGTTAGTCTATGTACTACATACCACTTTATCAAAACCTGATATTAGTCCTTCAGCGACGTCAACAATCAGCTTATACAGTTTATTGTAGGATGCAATGTCATCGTCAAAACGTTTCAAATAATTTACGAAAGCATCTAAACGATAGTAAACTGAATAGTAAACGATGCTATTTTTCAATAAAATACAATCGAGTAATAAGACGACCCCAGAATGATAAACAGAAAACAGCTGATTTTCACACAGCGTGTAAATTTGACAGAAAAATATATGCATAAGAAAGTGAAACATAAACAATAAAGTTATACCCCACATCTCTTTCCTATTCACATGGTAAGTTGCATCAGATTCCATTTGGTTATCAATCTTTTCGTACTCAATCTCAAAACATTTGAATTTTTTATCAGGTGACATGAACATGAATATAAGCACGTTAATAACATACGTGACATAAACAATGTAAATCCAAAACAGACCTAATTCTGAATTGGAGTAATGGTCATTTATAATTAAAACAGCTATTACAATACTTTGACAAAAGTAAATAATTTTTACAATCAACTGCGTAATAAAGGATTTGTATTCGATATACCCAAAATCAACGGCAAATAGAATTTGGAATAATTTGTAAATCATCACTAATATTTTTGATAATTGTACATTCTTTTTCAAAAACGAGAAAATTGATTTTATTATTGACATATTGAAATGTTTCGTTTGCGACCACCAGAAGAAACTGACAAAGCCAGTTGTGTGTTCGGAAATGATATAATCTGTAAATGCGATATATAAAAAAATATAGTAGTTATTTTGTTGTAATAGAAATAAGATCTAATCAATGTTATTAAATTAGAGTGGTGTACCTAAATAGAATAAATTTATTATTTGTTATCAGTTTTTAATTAGAGTGACATACTCTAATTAAAATCTGATAACAAATGATAAATTTATTCTGTATTAAGTATTGCTTTCAATATTTATAATCGGTAATATAGCTATCAACCAGTGACTATTCATAAAACATTTCTTATGATGATGAGGCAAGTTATTATAATTTGATATAACACATATACATAAGATTAAAGGATAAACCCAGTTTGATCGGCCTGAGCGCAGCTTGGAACATTTTGCAGTATATTATTATTTATTATTAAACTCTTTACTGCCCAAAAAATGTACAAAGGGTGGACTTAACGCTAAAAGCATTTTCTACCAGTCAACCATTCATGGTGTAGCGTAGGCTGTAGGCATGAATCAAAAATAATAAATTGGTAAAAATATGGCACTATTAAAATAATTTTTGTATGACTACATTAAATTAAAAAAAAAGATAAATACAACTAAAATATAATATATATCTAAACAAAAAACAACACATAAACTATAATAGACGACGTAATACATATGAATACAATATTATATAATACCTACATAAAATATAATTATTATAACATTAAACTCATTGCAATTAATCGGGATAATTCCGGAAGGTATAAGAGAATAGGAAAAAAATAATATATTAAGTAACTAACGAAGCGTTTAGATAGTGTTCTTTCACACGCATTTTAAACGTTACCTTAGAAGAAACCTTTCTGATTTTTAGAGGTATTTGGTTCCAGAGTCGGACTGCCGTAACTTTGAAAGACTTGTCCAAAAATCCAGTTGTATGCATAAGAGTGGAGAGGACTAAAGCATCACTAGATCGTAGATCACGATCATGAGTGTCAGATAGGAAAGCAAATGATTCTCTTAGATACGTTGGAGATTTAGGATCATTTAAAATTGATAAAAGCAAGTTTAATATTCTTGCGTTCCTTCTATCACGGGTTTTAAGCCATTTAAGTTAATTCCGATACTCAGAAATATGGTGTATAAGGTCAGAAGGTGCGTCAATTTTACCCCTCAAAATATCTCATCGTGTTAAAGAACGAAACTGGCCTGTAGGTATAGAAGCCGTTTTATAAATTTAAAAATACTTGGTCGGCATTATATTTTGGCACGTTCGTGGGTCCGACCAAATGTATGGTGCCAAAAAATGGCATTAAATATCTCATCGTATTACAGGATGAAAATTGCATAAAACAATAGACTAACTGAAGCCTTGGTCGGCCTGACCTCAGCCTGGCAGGTTTTTATGTCTGACCACATTTATCTCGAGACTAAAATAAATAAAACTCGCTGCATCAATATTTGAAGAAATGGTATATTTGTAGAGTCTAAGAGAGTTTTGTTTGAGTTATCTGAGATAATTGCTGATAGTTCGCTGTGCTGTCAACGTTCACTATCTGAAGGTATTCTTAATCAAATTTCAGTATACAGAGTGATTTTTTAGGACGGGGCTGTTAGGGCAGGTACCTAAACCGTTGTAGCTGCAGGAAAATGTTCTTCAGAGACTTAATTTTCAAAAATATTTTGAAAATCATTTTCAAAATTATTTAAATATGAACATACAATCAGAAATTTTTACACAAACTTTTTTTGATGACAATCGATTATTATATATTGCCAATAGATATTTCTTTCATAAAGATAAACGCTTTCACACTCACAGCCCCACATTCAGTTTGATGACTTGTGTCTTGGTAAAAAAAATTAAATTGGTTCAGCTGTAGCACCAGAGATTACCCCATGCAACCTTTAAAACTCATTAACTTTACCTCTTTATAATATTAGTATAGATAGGTATAAAAAAATGGAACACAATAACATAAATCTACTAGAAATAGCAAAAATCACTATAATGCTATAAATGTATGTCTAAAATATGCTTAATATTCCGTTACTGTTACACATACATTTATAAATTATATGCATTTCATTGAGATATAAAAACAGTATTCCGCGGACTTATGGAAGATATAAAATACAAAAACACGGTAAATAGAATTTTTTATTTGTAATGATAATAATACATTTAGAATATTAATGTACAGATTTTAAATGTGGCTAAAAAGAGGACAGTTCAGCATAAATGAAAGAATTTCATTACGAAGTAAAATCACACATGAGGCAGGAACTATAATTTTTATGAAAGCTTTAGTTTTATTAAATATTTTTTAACTCACTACTGACTACTGCACTAAAATATGTAAAAAATTACATGATTTTACCACTGCACTATTATTATTTAACTATAATGTTGCAACACTCGTAATGTCACTTCATCTTATAATCAATTAAAATTACTATACAATACAAAATTATTTATTGTAAACCAAAGATTTACAAACTTATAACAACAAATTTAATGAGTAATGTAAGTTACAATGATCGGTCTTATTGTTTTCAGGATTTCTGCCAGACTACAGAGACTGTTATAGAAACTGAAGACGGTGATAAATAACTATAAATAACTTAAGTGAGCTTATTTTCAGTTGTGTCTTTAGTTAGATTAACATAAAAAGGGGGAGATGGGTAAAGCTTCCAAAACGCAATCACAAAACCTGGGCTCGCGTACTAGCCGCCTTACGACAGCTGGCGTCATCGAACAAACATTCAAAACAGATGTGTAAACTGAAAAATTACGATAAGATAAGTGACACAAAATTTAAGTACCATCCCGAATAGCGTGGCATTGAGTGGGATAACCCCATAAACGGTGAACTTGAGAGGACGAGCTTCTACGTATTTGATGAATGCTTTTATTTCAATGCATCTAGTTTCATCTGAAAAAAAAGGTACCTATCATTAATACAAGAACTATTTTCTACATAAAGCCCTCGTGAAGCGAAAATAGAAAGAGATATCAGTCTAGTAGATCAGGAACAATCTTACATAAAAGTGAGCTGCAGATTGCCCGCTGGCGTAATTGGTTACGTATTGGTCTTCTAAGAAGCGGGTATTGGGTCCGATTCCCGGTTGGAACACAGGTTATATCCCCGAGGGAAATTTGTGTTTCTGGTCCTAGTTTGATTGTGTGTGATATGAATATTTCAAGGACCTACGACTTATCTTTTCGAACTAAGTGTTGGGCTGTAAATTTTAACTGTCAAACATAAATGGAAAGAGGTTGCCCCTATCTTTAAACATTTTTGGTTTTTGGCTAGGAGGACAGAACTGACGAATCTTCGTATCTACTAGGGTATTCTAGGTACTCCTCTTGATAAACCTAGGAATGTATTAACAATTTATTCCAATCAGTCAAAAAATGAGGTTGACTTTTAAGTCAACCTTATTTTTTGACTGATTGGAATGAATATGCCGTATATAGTATTCTCATTTGACATTTCTTTTCTTGGACACCGTTTCTTCTCGTTCAAGGCGCAACCGGTAAGCGAATTTTGTTGGAGCAGTTTAGTCTCTTTTAATTTCATCAAGATCTGACTAGTAGATTTTGAGTATGTATATTTCGTGGACTACATTGATGATGTTCAAGTTTTTAACCGTCTTCAAAAGATACCTCATAACTTCTTTTGTTGTTTTTTTTTTATGTACGATAGGCAAGCGTTTGAGCACAATCTCACCTGATGGAAAGCGACGAAAATGCGGCCGAAGATGTAGCTAGCTTGCCTAGAAGGTACCTATTCACTCTTGACTTGAAGACTCCCAGATTATACTGTTCGGGGAACAAAGACGAGGGCAATGAGTTTCAATGTATTAATGTTGTGAGCCGATTTTGATGTAAATTTTTTTATTTGTAATCTAGTACTTTTCATGTGATTCCATTTAAATTTGATCAAGATCGATAACTAGTTTTTGAGTTATCGTCAATAATGTGTGTTTAATACATTAAATCAAGGTTTCTAAGATAAAACGGAGACGTCAGTTTTTTTGAGCTTTGTTTACGTTTAATTATATTTTAGCTAGTTAGTAAACAAATATGGAAAACTAGTAATAGATCGGAATCGGAATTCAGATTTTAAAAAGCTTAGATCATAAGCAATTGTTTTAAAATTTGACTTGCCTGTTTCTTCCAAAAGTTTGTCATGAAGTACAATTTTAAGTTCTTCAGTTTGTGTAGATAGCATCCCAGCAACTACCGCAGGTAAGTAAGTGTTATGATAAGAGACTTTATAACTGCTGCAACCTCTCCTTTCAAGATGTATGTCCATAACTATAATAGAAGAGTCATAAAAATGTTCATTAAATAAATATCTCCGGAATCCTCACTCGTTGATAAATATTATGGGACCAAATATACTATACAACTATTCTCTAAGGTCAAGAGCGAGTTTGACTCGCACACAAAGGATTTCGTACAAACTTGTATAAAGATAGTTTGTCCATTACCGGAATAGAGTCACGAAGATTTTCGCTAGTTTATTTATATACTTTTTTTTCATATGTCCCTTTGTTTATGCTATAATATTAAATTTCGAAATTGCATAGATCTAGGTTACCGGGAAATGCGCTATAGGTTTCAGTTTGTTTAAATTTGGTCAAATTTGTCGCCGAATTTTTATATTTAGCTACCTATCTTATAAACTTATTACATTGAAGTTTGAAACCCCCAAAAATAATTATTTAAATCGTAAAAATAAGAAAAAGAAAGTAAAAAATTTAATAAAAATAAATCACTTACCGGCATTGTACTTGTTGTTGCCATATCATGAACAAAGAAATATATTGTCAACATCACGAAAGCTACGTTGCCTTTAATTGTGACCATGTACTGTAATCAATAAAAAAACATAATTATATCAGTATCACGATTTTAAACCATGTTCAAAAGAGAACACAAAAATCTTGACAAGTAAGTTATACTGATTTAGTTTATATAGCATTAGCTACACTAGGCACTAAGAGGAACTATATAAGGAATTTAGAAAAGAAAAAAATATCATTTGAAGCGGGGTTAGAACCCGCGGCTATAGGGTGTCATGTCCTATTGCTCTTACCGCTGAACTACTCAAGCCTTGCCTGAAGGGACGAAATTATCCTTTCCTTATTATCAACGTCTTACGGGGACGATAAGTAAGTAAGTTATAAAAGAAAAAGGGTAAGTAAGTTATAGAAGAATAATAAAGACGAAAGTTTAAAAACAAAAACTCAAGTGCTAAATAGTTTCAAGTAGCTTCATATAATTTAAATAAAAAATATATGTTCTACGTTATACTTTGTTACAACAATTTATGTTTTTTTTTTTAAGTATAGCCCTTTCAAAGCAGTAATGGGTGCCGGAAACAATCACATCACACATACAATCACACCTACAAACAAATGGGTTTCTGGTCTGGGTGTGACTTTGTGTTTGTGATGTGAATGTTTCCAGCACCCACGACACAAGTCAGTGAACTTACTGTGACGAAATGAATGTGAAACAATATATATGAAAAAAGAGGCCAAGTTTCGTCTTTTGGCATATCACATTTTGTAAAAGTAAAAGAGGACTACATACTTACCACTTCGTCAAACGCTTGCTTCAAGCTTCAGCAACATCAATAATTAGTCTATATATTTTACAATACGTTACAATATCACAAGTCGGATACTTCACTTTCTTTAACAATATATCGATACGATAGTATAATGAGTAATACACCACAATGTTTTTCATCATAATGCAATCAAGTAAAATTACAATACCGATATGAAGTGCATATATCCAAATGAACGTATTTCCACACGCATTGAAAACTTGGCAAAGGATTATATGCAGTATTATATGAAAGAGAAAAAGAAAAGTTAAAACCCAAAGCTCTATCACATTTACACAGTGAGCCGCATCCGAATTCATTTGATTATCGATTTTATCCAGTTCATATTCAAAATTGTAAAACTTTCTATCGGGTGATTTAAATATAAATATAAGCACATAAAAAATATAAATTAAATAGGAGACACAAACCCATAAAAAATGCAATATATCTAATTCATTAAAAGCCTTTTTCATAATTATGAAAGTAAAAACGACTGCTTGACATAATTTAAGAAAATTCTCAATTTTTTTCATTTTTGATGATCTGTATTTGATATATCCGAAATCAACGCCATACAGGATTTGAAACGATTTGTAAAAAAAATCTAAGATTTTAGAAGGTTCTTTATATTTTTTCATAAACGAATGCATTATTTATAATTTTATTCCATAATAATAACAGCTTGTATAACAATGAAATCCAGACCAGAAATAACTAGTACAAACAGCCTTATTTGCTTAAAAGTAGGTTCGGATATGATAAAACCAATATCTATAGTAATGACGTCTGTCCACTAGCTTTAATAGATTTTCAAGGAAAGAGTCTTATGTTGAAATTAGTTTCATTGTTGTATGTACTTATTACCTTATATGAAGAGAGTATATTATTATATGTATCATTGTAACCAGATATGATCAAAAAATAGTGAAGCATCGATTATATTACTTTTACCAATAAAATATAAAAGAACTCTCCCATTTATGTATATGATATTTTAGTCGTTAATCTAATGACGATTTTAAAATATGTGACACATTAATTATTAATATTCTATTCTATATTTGAATTAAGTAATTAATTAATAGTGCAGCAACTACAATTACTAGTCAAAACGAATTGCAATTATTTCCTATGAGACCCACTTATCTAGATCTACATACTTTCTATTTCTATTTCTATTACAATGAAACTGACAAATTTTGACATAGAACATAAAAAAGATCATTTCACTAATTACTATGGTGACATTGAACATTGATTTTATTTTATTATATCATAGTACAGTGAGTTTGAAAGCGTTTATAAAAGCGTTTATAGTAAGTCGGTAGTTAAATTGTTGATTGAGCGAAGCGAGATCTCTAAGTTGACTGGGGTGGTACAGCAATTTGTCCGTCCATCCGTCTGCTAGAGGCATCTAGCGTCTAAATCGGTCAGCGTATAAATATCATTTTGAAGTTATTCAGCGAATAACTTCAAAATGACAATTAAAATGATATGAATGAAAATATTAAGAGGGCACCTATACACATTGTTATTATAAAAAACAAATAATACTTAGGCTTTTAAAATCTTTTGGCCTTAATCATTAACACAGTCTGTTTTAATGAGTATTATCATAACTTAATTATTAAATAAATACTAGTTATATATATTTTTTTATTTTTGATGTGAAAACTTCTTAAGCGGCGTTGTGCACTTTTTGAGATGGGTAAAAATGTTTAACTCGCGTCAGGACACGTGAACTGATCGAAAATTTGTAAGACGAAGGAGAGAAAGTATCCCCCTCTCTTTCTACCGCGCAGCGAAATTGTATGCCTGCTTCTGCTGTTTACACCGTTAATGTTCAAGTTTTCACTTCTGCCGGCACTCCCGGAGTGCAACCTGTTGTTTTTTTTATATTGACAAATATGCCAATGAACTATCTACGGGCCAATTACATATGTTTCCTAAAACTAAACTAAAATTATATACATCTATAGAGCAAAGACCCAAGTTACCTACAAGTCATCGAGTTTATAAAATTGTTTCATATAACTTGATTTTGAGAGTAAACGTTTGACATCCCATCTTATTATTCGCTTTCCATGACACTTTGTCAATTCAATGTGAATAGGAATAAGAATTATATTCACTGTGTAGGTAAAGAAGGGCCATAAAATATGTATATTATTTCAACAGTCTATTCGTTTCGAACATACAATATAAATGCGTATGATTAATTAGATATTAATGTGAAATAAAGAGTGAAGTAAAATGCAGTAATTATTTATTATTTGTCTTTATTAACCACACTATATTATATTATACATTTATATTATATTATATTAAATTATATTAATATCTAACCAAAATAAAAGTTTAACAAACTAATTAAAATCATGCATCTCGTCCAAATTTGTCGAGATACAAGGTCCTCTATACTAATATAAGCTTAGTAATAACGAATAAGTAACAATATACACGCGTTAAGTGTGAATTTTTCTTGTTATCCTTATTATTGAGTAGGTAGTAATTAACATTCCGTATTATTGTCGAACGAACGCAGCGCCAGAGCCTCGCGCTCGCTTCGGTGTAACAAGTAGGTAGTTTGGAAAACTGGTTTGGTCCTTATACATGATGCTCTCAATTACTGTGATAAATTATTGGTGACGAAGTATTTTCTTAATATATGTCTCACAATTTTCAAACAACATGTGTAAACTGAAATATTACAATTAGGTAGGTGACACAGAATTTAAGGACCATTGTCAGAAGTCCAGCGTCGAGCGGAATAACCCCGTATACGGTAAACTTGAGAGGACGAGCTTCAACGTATTGAATGAATCTCCTTATTTGACTGCATTTTACTGCATCTGAAATAGTGAAATAATAGTGTTACTTTTATTAGTTTACAGCACTTTAATCGTCCCTCCGTGCGTCTATCCGTCTGTCAGAGACTGGCGCTTATATCATACAAGCGGATACCTTTAAATTCTCAGGTCAAAGTAAATGTTAAGAGGGCGCCCATAAACGTAAGTGGGAGGCATTTTTTTTCTGCCTATGAAAAGTCATTTGCAAATAGAGTGGGATTGAAAAAATCCCTTTTGGAAAATATCAATTTGTTACGAAGTAATAGTTTTAAGACCTACATTTTATTTTTAAGACCTATAATGTGAAGCCGTTTTCAAAGCTAATACTTACGTATTATATCTTTTACTTGAACAGCAAATACAAAATTAATTTAAATATAAAAAAAGCAATAAACTTTAGAAGCTTTTTTTTTCGAGGTGAAATCTAGGTTCGCACCTACACATCATAATATTTGTTATTTTATTTACATAAGGATACATAATATAATTTGTATATATGAGCACCCTTTTTATCTGATTGTTTCTTTTTAACTGAGTGGACCACTTATCCCAGTAACATAATTGATCGAGATCTCTCAGTTAACATGGATCGTTCTGCACTTTGTTCGTCCGTCCATCCTTAGAAGGCAAACGCGCACCCAACTAATTTAACGGTTAGTTCGTTTATAATAAGTAGCGATTTGTTATTTAATGGACTAGAGTCCTTGAGCATATAATCACTAACCGTCAGCTCAGATTGTAGTCAATTTCTGATAGAAATAAAAAAAGTGTAGACGGAAAGACGGACGGACAAAGTAATGTATAAAGTAATGTATAAGTTAATTTAGGGATCTCACATCCCTCGATCAATAAATAAAAATATGTACAACTTGCCTGTTTCTAACAAAAGTTTGTCATGAAGAACAACTTTGATTCCTTCAGTTTGTGACGACAGCATTCCAGCAACCAGCGCGGGTGCAAGTGTTATAATAAGCGATTTCACCACTGTCGCAACATTAAAATTTGCATTTAATACATACCACCAATCCTAGAAAGCAATATATTGGATCAATCATAAGAATTTTTTTTCGTATGTCAATTGCATTCGGGATAATTGCATATATTTCCTAAAACTATATACAGCAATCTACGTTACCTACAAGACATCGAGCTTATAGGTAACTCAAGTGCTCAAGCCCACTACCAGTGCTTAGCGTTCCCATCATGCTGGCAGCGTTGCCTCTCTGAATTGTAATTGAATAAGTACCAGCATTTTGATCACTCGTCGCCTCATCCAGGCGCTCTGATAGTTTTTGAAAATAGAATGAGCTCCCGGTCACACCCAACAACAAACGGCTCATAAGGTAAGATTTGAATTTCAGTAAAACATGTCAGACTTACTGAGAGATTATTGGATTTAGAAATTACTCTAACAACAGAGTATATAGTAAACATCGTCTTTGATACGTTGGCCGTAATAGCGGTTAAATACTGCAAACATAATAGAAGAAAAAATATTAGTCTCAGTGTTAATTGATATTATAATATGTTTTTTATATTTAGAGTTAGAAAAAATAATATTGCTCAGAAACCTGATCCGCATTCAATGATATTTATGTTAGATAATTAACAAGATAAAATCAAAATACATCCTCTTTTATTAATAGATTAGGTTTTACTAACTTAATACTAAAACATAAGAACTTTGTATATAACCCATGGTTGTATCTTGTTCAAAAATAAACTAAATTCGATTTGATTTGTAGCACAAAATTATGTAACTATTATTAGTTTTTTATTCATGATAGGCAAATATTCGACAACTATCGCGTTTGATGGTAAGTGACGATGTGACTAATAATGGACTATGTTAGCCTAGAAGAGTATAAAAAAACATAAAATGAAAGAAAGAATCATTAAAACATATTTAAAAAAATGCATTATACATATAGATTTGGGTTTGTGGTTAGTTAGTCTATGATCTACATACCACTTTATCAAAACCTGATTTCAGTCCTTCAGCAACGTCAACAATCAGCTTATACAGGTTTTTATAGGATGCAATGTCATCATCAAAACTTTTTAAATTATTTACAAAAACATCTAAACGATAGTAGAATGAATAGTAAACGATGCTGTTTTTCAATAAAATACAATCGAGTAATAAGGCTACCCCAGAATGATAAACAGTAAGCCGTTGATTTTCACATAGCGTGTAAATTCGACAGAAAAATATATGCATAAGAAAGTGAAATATTAACAGAAAAGTTATACCCCACATCTCTTTCCTATTCACATGGTAAGTTGCATCAGATTCCATTTGGTTATCAATCTTTTCGTACTCAATATCAAAACATTTGAATTTTTTATCAGGTGACATGAACATGAATATAAGTACGTTAATAACATACGTGATATAAACAATGTAAAACCAAAACAGACTTAAATCAAACTGGGAGTAATTTATAATTAAAACAGCAATTACAATACTTTGACAAAAGTAAATAATTTTTACAATCAACTGCGTAATAAAGGATTTGTATTCGATATACCCAAAATCAACGGCAAATAGAATTTGAAATAATTTGTAAATTATCACTAAAATTTTTGAAAGGTGTACATTCTTTTCAAGAAACGAGTACATGGATTTTATTATTGACATATTGAAATATTTTGTTTTCGACCAACAAAACAAACTGACAAAGCCAGTTGTGTGTTCGGAAATGATAGACCTAATTACGGGTTATGTTCTTTCACTCATTCTCATTAATTACCTTATAATCTGTAAATGCCATATATAAAAATAATTGTAGTTATTTTGTTGTAATTGTAATAAGAAGTAATCAATGTTATTAAATTAGAGTGGTGCACCTAAATAGAATAAATTTATTATATGTTATCAGTTTTTAATTAGAGTATGTCTTATGTATTGCTTTTAATATTTATAATACCTATGTAATATAGCTATCAACCAGTGACTATTAATAAAACATTTCTTATGATGATGAGGCAAGTTATCGTAATTTGAAACTTTTAAACTTTCACGATTTGTACACTTTTGAAATATATCACCGCTCCACGCTCCAAAAATTCTCTCTACTGAACGTTATTACTACTCAAGCGTACGTGACTTCTTACATGGACGGATCACACACAGATATATTTTCTAATATATATCTACATATATTCTTCTTCGTTGAAAATGTATTCTTAGATAATTACCATAAGCCTATTGCAATGTACCCTATCTCATAAGATATAAGGAAAAACCAGTTTGTGAGATAGCAGGCTCTTAGTTGCTTTAAAATTTCTTGGTCGGCCTAAGCGCAGCTTGGCTTGGCAGAAGGTGCGTCAATTTTACCCCTCAACATATCTCATAGTATTAAAGAACGAAACGGCCTGTAGGTCTAGCAGCCGTTATGTAAATTTAAAAGACTTGGTCGGCATTATATCTTGGCCCTTTCGTGAGTTCGACCAAATTTATGGTGCCAAGTTAACTGAAGCCTTGGTCGGCCTGACCTCAGCCTGGCAGTTTTTTATTGTCTGACCACTTTTTTCTCGAGACTAAAATAAATGAAACTCGCTGCATCAATGAAATGGGATATTTGTAGGGTCTAAATGTGTTTTGTTTGAGTTATCTGAGATAATTGCTGATAGTTCGCTGTGCTGTCAATGTTCACTTTCTGTATAAATCAGATTTCAGTATACTATGAATATTATATATATTCATAGTATACTGAAATCTGAATGAATTTTTGTGACAGGGCTGTTAGGGCAGGTACCTTAACCGTTGCATCTGCAGGAAAATGTTCTACAGAGACTTAACTTTCAAAAATATTTTGAAGAGCATTTTCAGAATTTGGTTAATATGAACATGCAGCCAGAAATTTTTACATAAACTTTTTTTGATCCTAATCGATTATATTTCTTACTAGCTAACATGCCCGGCGTCGTTAGAAGCCGTCCCTAGAAGCCGTTATATAAATTTGAAAATGCTTGGTCGGCATTATATCTTTGCACGTTCGTGGGTCCGACCAAATGTATGGTGCCAAAAAAGGCATTAAATATCTCATCATATTACAGGATGGAAATAGTGCGAAACAATAGAGTAACTGAAGCCTTGGTCGGCCTGACCTCAGCCTCACAGGTTTTTATGTCTGACTACATTTATCTCGAGACTAAAATAAAAAAAACTCGCTGCATCAATATTTGAAGAAATGGGATATTTGTAGAGTCTAAGTGAGTTTTGTTTGAGTTATCTGAAATGCTTGCTGATAGTTCTCTGTGCTGTCAATGTTCACTATCTGTATTATTAATCAGATTTCAGTATACTATGAATATAATATCTATATTTATAAAAACCAATGCCACTTTTTTTTGTAATTTTATTGCTCAAGAACGGGCTCACCTATCCAAACCAAATGTTTAGGCTTTGTTCGGACTATTTGGTTTATGTGAAGTTTGCACAAAATCGGTCGAGCGGATCTTCATTTATTACACTCGGGTGAAGCCGGGGCGGATCGCTAGTAACGTATGAATTTTTGTGACAGGGCTGTTAGGACAGATACCTTAAACGTTGTAGCTGCAGGATAATGTTCTACAGAGACTTATCTTTGAAAATATTCTGATGAGCATTTTCAGAATTTGGTAAATATGAACATTCAGCCAAAAATTTTTGCAGGAACTGTTTTTGATGGCTGCCCATCGTCAAAATGCTCATCGAAAAAAACAACATAGTCTATGTCTATATATCACAAACAACGTGGCTTTCGATTGAATAAAGAATTTTCAAAATTGGTTCAGTAGATCCAGAGATTACCCCCTACAACCTCACAAACTCACAAACCTTACCCCCTTATAATATTAGTATGGATAGGTATAAAAAAAATGGGACACAATAACATAAATCTACTAGAAATAGCAAAAATCACTAAACATTAAAAAACTGACTGAATTTTTATAATTTCCACCACTTTACTCATAAATAAAATATTTCTCACACAGCAGTGTGCATTCTTGCTACAAATGTTGGTCTAAAATATACTCAATATTTCGTTACTAATACACATAAATTTATAGATTATATGCATTCCATTGAGACATAAAAACAATATTCCGCGGATTTATGAAAGATATAAAAAATTAAAACACAGTAAATAAGTTGTTTTATTTGAAACCAAATAAAGAAATTGCCAACTACGCATACATTTATAATATTAATGTACATTTGTTGAATGTGGCTAAAAGGAGGACAGTTCAGCATAAATAAAAGAATTTCATTACGTAGTGAAATCACACATGAGGCAGGAACTATGACTTTTACGAAGATTTTAGTGTATGAAATAATGTTTTAACTCCCTACTGACTTTTGCACTAAAATAGGTAAAAAAAACTAAATGATTTTACCAATTCACTATTATTATTTCAACAAAAAGTGGCAACACTCGTAATGTAATTTTACTCCATCTTATTATCAATTAAATTACTATACAATACAAAGTTCTTTATTGTAAACCAAACATGTAAAAACTTATAACAATAAATTTAATAGGTAATGTGAGGTACAAGGACTGGTCTTATTGTTTTCAGGGATTTCTGCCAGGCAACCTTTGGATGAATAGAGACTGTTATTGAAACTGAGGACGGTAATAAAATTATTATAAATTACTATAGTAAGCTGATTTTCAGTTGTGTCTTTAGTTAGATTAACATACAAAGGGGGAGATGGGTAAAGCTTCCAAAATGCAATCACAAAATCTGGGCTCGAGAGCTACCCGCCTTGCGGCAGCTGGCGTCATGGAATATAATTCAAAACAGATGTGTAAACTGAAAAATTACGATAAGATAAGTGACACAGAATTTAAGTACCATCCCGAATAGCGTGGCATTGAGTGGGATAACCCCATAAACGGTGAACTTGAGAGGACGAGCTTCTACGTATTTGATGAATGCTTTTATTTCAATGCATCTAGTTTCATCTGGAAAAAAAGGTACCTATCATTAATACAAGAACTATTTTCTACATAAAGACCTCGTGAAGCGAAACTAGAAAGAGATATCAGTCTAGTAGATCAGGTACAAGCTTACATAAAAGTGAGCTGCAGATTGCCCGCTGGTGTAATTGGTTACGTATTTGCCTTCTAAGAAGCGGGTATTGGGTCCGATTCCCGGTCGGAATACAAGTCTTATCCCCAAGGGCAATTTGTGTTTCTGTTCCTAGTTTGATTGCGTGTGTATGATGTGAATAATTCAAGGATCTACGACTTAAATTTTCGAACTAAGTGCATCTGAATATTTGTTTTTTTTTCGTGTGTTGCCTCATAACTTCTCTCCACTTGAGCCGATTTCGAAAGTTTTTTAGTTTGAAAGGTGTTGCTTTCTTATTGGTCCCATTTAAATTTGAACAATATCTGATCAGTAGTTCTTGAAATATCGTCAACAATGCCTATTTTGTGGACTATTTTGACGATATTCTCGTTTAACCGACTTCAAAAGTTACCTCATAACTTCTTTCGTTTTGAGCCGATTTTGATGATTCTTTTTTTTATTTGAAAGCTGGTGCTTTTTATGTGGTCCCATTGAAATTTGATCAAGATCTCATCTCTAGTTTTTAAGTTATAGTCAATAATGCGTGTTTAATACATTAAATCTGATCAAGTTTTCGAAGATAAAGCGGTGAAGTCGGTTTTTTTAAGCTTTGCTTGCGTATAATTATTTTTAATTCAACTTGCCTGTTTCTACCAATAATTTGTCATAAAGTACAATTTTAAGTTCATCAGTTTGTGTAGATAGCATTCCAGCAACTACCGCAGGTGTAAGAGTTATTGCAAAGGACTTTATAACTGCTGCCACCTCTCCTTTCAGGATGTAAGTCCATAACTGTAATAGAAGAGTCATAAAAAAGCGTATTATTTAAAAAAACTAAAAATCTGATTCGCCTGTGATATCTAATATAATAAATTTTATAAATCTAGGTAAGTAAACGGGAAGTACGTAGGTTCACCCGTTACTTATAGGTACCTCTATAGGTTTTACTTTATTTTAATTTGGCCGTTCTTGAGTCATAGATAGACGTATTTAACTGATTTTATTTGTTTTTACATTGAGGTACGGTACCTTTAAAAATAATAATCCAAATCAATAAACCAAAGTAAGATATCAAAAAAAGTATTCAGTTAAATTCAACTCCTCCTTTATTTGGAAGTTTGTATGAATTAATAGAAAATACTTTACATACCGGGATTGAACTTGTTGTAGCCATGTCATGAACAACTAAATATATTGTCAACATCACGACGGGTAAGTTGCCTATAATTGTGACCATGTACTGCAATCAATAGAAAATACAATTATATACACTAATTATATTATACAGTATTACAATGTGATAAATAAGTAGTAGATGAATAATTAATTGCCGGGGCAAGATAGTGACTGCTAGCGCGACCCTATCTTGCCCCACCTCTGCGAGGGACTGCTCACGGAGGGTTTTTAGTGGGCTCGAGCCCCACACACCCCTTTCCTTCATCCCTGGGAAGGAAAGGAAGTGGCAGGCATTTTCACCCCACAAAAAAAAGTAGTAGAAGAATAATTAAGACTACGTTTTTTGACTGCTTATTAGTTTTCAGTAGTATCATAACATTACAATAAAAAATAAGTAGTCTTAATGGCCTTATACTACAATTTATGTTACATATTTTAAAAGTTAAAGCTCTTTAAAAAAAATAGTGAATGCCGGAAACAATTACATCATCTTTGGGATGGTTCCGCTAGATAACAAATTGAGGCACTAGAGACCATTGAGCGAAGAGCTAAAAGACTCATTAACAATGACCAGCTGCCAGATGCTTCAGAGTCTAGGCCATCGTCGCAGGATAGCGAGCCTCTTGGTATCTTATCAACAGGCAGACTGTATTGCGACACCGATACATGGTGGATATTCCTCAAATGCGCACGAAGAGTTTTGCTTCCACGTTCATTATGCGCTCTGCAAAGGAGTGGAACTTCTTGCCAGAGTCTGTGTTCCCAGATAAGTACAATCTTGGATTCTTCAAGTCGAGAGTGAAAAGATAGATAGATAGATGATACTTTATTGATCCACTTTATAAGATGAGATAAAACAAAGGTAACAAACAAGCTTATACGTAAAGTATCACAACAGGCGCCCTTATCACTAATAGCGATCTCTACCAGGCAACCTTCGGATGGAGAGAACTATAGAATGTAATAGACGGGGTATAATAAATGGCTGTATGGACTACCTAATTAACTTAATAAATATCATTACTTATACTTTGGCATAAATACAGTATGAATATACATAAACAAGTAATATATTATTATATATTACATACAATAATTATATAATAAATAAACAACATATATACCAACAACTTAGATATTTTCTAGGCAAGCGTGCTACATCATCGAACGCATCGTCACTTAGCATCAGGTGAGATAGTGGTCAAATGTTTGCCTATTACGGTAAAAAAAAAACACTTACACGTTCACACCCATAAACAAAGGGCAATTACTGTTTCTGGTTCTAGGTGTGATTTCGTGTGCGTGTGTTGTGAATGTTTCCAGCACCCACGACACAAGTAAGCGAACTTAGTTTGGCTAAATTAATGTGAAAGTGTTTATATCACAATAGTATAATAACTTTTATAACGTATGTAGACATAATAATATATTAGACTTGTTTCGCCCAAGCGAGATCTTTGGTTTTTTTTTTTTTTTAGTAGCGATTTCTTTGATAATTAGACTCAATTGTTGAAATAATTTACACTATTCCTTTAATTGTCTATATTCAGGTGTATACTCAAATTTCGAATTATGGTTACGTGTTTCCTTTTTTTCTTCGTCTAAGGTTGCGTAAAATGTTATGTTTGCGTTAAATAGTACAATATTTTGTTTCTAGCCGTGAGAACCAGTAATTGGCTTCGGCTGCTGGTCTTCCTTATGAATAAATAAATAGCGACCAAGTTTTGTCTTTCGGCTTATCACACTTTGTAACAGTAAAAAGGGAATACATACCACTTCGTCGAATGCTTGTTTCAACCCTTCAGCAACGTCGATAATCAGCCTATATATGTTTCGATATGTTTCAATATCACAAGTTGGATCCTTCACTTTCTTTAACAATATATCGATACGATAATATAATGAGTAATACATCACACTGTTTTTAATTACAATGCAATCAAGCAAAATTACAATACCGGTATGAAGTGCATATATCCAAATGACCGTATTTCCACATACTTTATAAACGTAGCAAAGGAGTATATGCAGTATTAAATGGAAGAGAAAAATAAAAGTAACAACCCAAAGTTCTTTTACGTTTACACAGTGAGCCGCATCCGATTCCATTTGATTATCAATTCGATCCAGTTCATATTTAAAATTGTAAAACTTTCTATCGGGTGATTTGAATATAAATATAAGCACGTAAGAAATATAAATTAAATAGGAGACACAAAGCCAAAATGAATGCAATGTAATGACGCCTGTCCACTAACTTTAATAGGTTTTCAAGAAAAGAACTGTCTTACGATGAAATTAGTTTGATTATTGTATGTTCTAATTACTTTATATAAAGAGACAGGCGTCACTAAAAATAATAACATTGTAGTAATTTTGTCTTCAACGTTGTTTATATTGTGTTCATTTTATATATGGTACCTCAATGAGCTTTGCTCGTTTTTTGTAAACGATCATTTCTAAAAATGAAACCTAGCTAGATCAATTTATCGCCCCCGAAATCCCCTGCATACTAAATTTCATGAAAATCGTTGGAGCCGTTTCCGAGATCCTGATTATATATATACATATATACAAGAATTACTCGTTTAAAAGTATTAATATAGATATAGATGTAACATCCTACATCTCAGAGGAGAACATTGTCGCGCAGGATTTTGAACTATTTAATATAAATTATTTAAAATGCCTTCACACTATACTACGTTTAACGATCATTCCTTTACAGTATTCCTTTACAGTACAGGCTATTCGCTTGTGGAACTCCCTTCCTGTTCCAATAAGACGTGCCCAGACTGTTCATGCATTTAAAATTGTAAATATACTTTCTCTCTCAATAACTTTTCATGTAATACTGTTCTGCTACTTATATTTCATAATATGATTCAAGCTGTAACAAATATCCTTACTTTATTATAATATTTTGTATATATGAATTTATATTATAAACACTATGTATTTATTGTTATTGCCTTAAACAGTTTATTTTAATAAAGATGTATATATATGTACCTTATTACTATATATTTCATTTTCTCATAAACTTGTATTTACACCCCCGTTTCACCGAATTATTAAAATCTTGTCCATCCAAAGGTTGTCTGGAAGAGATCGCTTTTAGCGATTAGACCGCCGATTATACACTTTTATTAAATAAAAAAAAAATCGTAAGTTATTTATGTAAGGTGTGATAATAAAGCGTTATCTATCTATCTATTTAAATTCAAAACTCTGATCTTAAGTTATTTATGTAAGGTGTAAGATAATAAAACGTTACCTATCTATCTATTTAAATTCAAAACTCTGGCAATGAACTGTAATGCCAAGCGTGACGTTTTCCATCAGGCGAGCGACTATCTCGTCTCTCAATGCATTTAATGGGCTATCGTACATCACAGGTCAATGAATACTTCAATAATAAAACAAATCGAACAGAAAAACCTCTAGCAGTTCAAAAATCTTGAACTGGAATAAAATAAAAACGACCTTCTTAAGAAAGTTTAATTAATATGTGAAAACTGTATGACTACAATAAAGTAAGTGAGGCAAAGACTAAGTGCCATTCCAGGGAGGCGGGCGTCCAGCGGAATCACATTGGCAAATGCAGTAAACTTCAATGGGCGAGCTTCTACGTAGTGGATGAATCTTTTAATACTGCGGGCTTTGGATTTATCTGTAAACAGAGAATTGAACAAACGATGATTTGCAATACGTCAATTGCTATATGGTTGTTCATCATCCATACAACGGAATGGAACTCATTGCTAGCGTCTTTGTACCCCGAACGGTATAACCTGGAAGTCTTCAAGTTTAGAGTAAATAAATGGTTTCTACGCTACATCTTCAGCCTGTCGAAACTGTCGAACATTAAAAAATGGGGCAAACAAAGCTCCCAATGACGTTGCTTCACTCGCATCATCATTTCATCGCTCGTTTGATTAAATTCTTAATCTAAAAATGCCTTAAAAAGTATTAAATTATAAGTTATTGCTTCCATTTTTGAATTATGGCATTTTTAATCTGTTATTCGCGTATTAAGAATGTTTTGTTTAAAACAAAATAAAATAATCAATAGTTTTTTGTCTATGTCGTATTACCAATAGAAAATTAAACATGAATATAAAAACATAAACGCTTTCACACTACCCCACGATAAGTTCAAACTTAATATAGGGCTTTGAGTGTGAAAGCGTTTTTTTTATTTCGTGGATGCCGGAAACATTCATATCATATACTCAATCACAACAGAGCCAGGAATATAGATTTTCCTTGGGGAGAAAACTTGTGTTCCCGTCGGGAATCGAACCCAATACTACTGCTTAGAAGGCGAACTTCACCCCACTAAGCCAACGAGCAGTTCAAATTATATACCTAGTCATATACCTAGAGACATGTGACAAACCAACGGATTACTTTAGATGCAAAATCCTATTAAACACGTTACAATTGACGCTGCAAATGATCCTTTGCAGATCCCTTAACTCTGTTATTTGCTATATATATAAAGCAGAATTATCGAGCAATGTTAGCATACCAAAAACAATAAAAACAATTTCAGTCTTACTTATAAACCCCTCTTTATTTTTAATCAATTGCTTAGCTACAGTTTAACAAAAATTTCACTCATAAACGCGATTTAGCGTTAAGTAATGCTTAAAATAGTTGTCAAAATTAAACACCGCCATTGCCTAGTTTAAAACTTGCTAAGAGGCAAGATGGCGGGTCTTATATCTTTCAATAATAAATGTCTCAAAACTTTTTACGTAAGGTGCAAAATTGTTTACTTCGACAACCGTTTAATGTCACCTGTCTTTGATTTTCATTTCAATAGATTAATAAAACCATATTTCTGACAGCTGTATTCGTATAATTTCGCTTTTAGTCGACTATTTTGGTTATAATCTGTGGCGATCGTATAAATTTCGATTATTTTCGATTCTCTGTGCGTTTCTCAGCTAAGCGGCGCCTAACTAATGTTTATGAGTGAAGAAAAGTTAATCATTGATTATGGGCTTAAGAGCTGCTTAACTAAGAGGTGGCTAAGCATTGCTTAGCGACATTTTTATAAGTAAGACTGTATGGGCTTAAGAACTGCTTAACTAAGAGGTGGCTAAGCATTGCTTAGCGACATTTTTATAAGTAAGACTGTTTAAGCATAAGTGTAATGACATTATTTTTAGTCTAAATTACTTTTATTACGTTCTTCATTCTTGCACACAAAAGTTTAGAAGTAAAATAATATGTTGTAGAGAACTTTTTGTAAGTCTAGTTATCCCAATTATTTTCTCCGTGTACTCTTACTTGTTTCGTCAAGCAGCTTGTCATGCAGAATAACGTTTACTTCATCAGCTATTGGATTCAGCATCCCTGCGTATATTGCGGGTGCAAATGTTAGCACAATACTTTCAATCATAATGATGTAATTGAATTTGGCGATGACAGTCCATAACTGAAAGGTAAATTTTTTTTATAAGTAAATCCCTTAAGGTATTCTTCATTCGAAAGTTTATGTTTGCGCGCGTGAGTATTTAAACTAGAGTATATGTTTGAAACAAAGTAGCTTAGTCATTGTTGAAGTAATTTTGTAAAATATTGATAAAAAATAAAAAACAAACAAAAATCAAACGCATTCACACTCACGGCCCCATACTAATTTCAAAAACTTGTATTGTGGGTGCCGGAAACATTCACATCAAACACATTACACCCAGAACCAGAAGCACAAATATCCCTTAGGAAGTAATTTGTGCTCCTGCCCGGAATCGAACCCAAAACCCATGGCGGAGACTTGTCCACTGCGCCAACTGGGTCGTCAATATCCTTGGTATAGTAGGTAGGTACGCTGCTTTTCATCTTTTATAGTAGGTATATGTTACGGCTAAAACCCAAAGCGCGGTTACACCTAATATTAGCCAGCTATAACTTGTTGCGGCCGGTTGTACCTGGTAATGTATATGTATATATATAAGAGAATAGCGAGGTTACTATGTTCACCAAAACGTGCGAGCCGAGCAGGCGATGCGAGCGTAGTGCGGCAGCTCCCATTGAAGCAACAGAAAGACTTATCCAAAATAACTGTAATATTCGAACTTTAACCGGCTTTGTCTAAATCTAGCTGTGATAAAAAGGCTACACCTAAGTTTGAACCACAGCTACCAGCCGCATTTAATTGCCGGTGAAACTATGTGTAGCCGCGCTTCGGGTTTTAGTAATATTTAACTACTATGCAGCTATTTTATTTCATTCTATAATGGGTAGTCATTGAAAAATTAAATTAACATTATAAAGCAAAAAGCGTATACATTAAAGCACAATAGCAACCACAGAAATATCTAGTATAAGATATTACCGATAAATTCTCCTTGTTTATTGACATCACTTGCAAATAAAGGTACAACATATTTAGAGGAAGGGTGAAAAGTAACGTTACTATGAACTGAAAATAATTAATTAATTACCAATTATCATTTCAATAAATAAATTGATAAGTGCCGACTTGGTTTAAGACTGTTACATGAGCATTTGTATAAAAAACATACCAGTAAATCATAAGCTTTTTTTATTTTCAGCGCTACTTCGCATATCGACTTATATAAACGTTGATACATAACTATGTCTTCATTATTAGATATCTCTATTAATTGAACGAATCTAATCAATCGGCATTTAATCAAATAAAATACATATGCATTAACAAACATAATTATATCTTGATTAGTTAATAACCAAAAAAAGAACACATTTTGCCATATTCCAGACAAACAAATATTCGTCAATAAATAGCAGTATACGTATGTGAATACGATTCTAAATATGATAATTAAAATTATTATAACAACGTTTTTTAATTCTAAACTATAATATAAAGCAATGTCAACTCTAAGCGCCCTATCAATATGTTTGAAAACTGTTTGACAACCAGCTAAAGTGACATCTCTGTTTATAAACATAAAACACAACATAGAAGACAAGTATTGGGCCACGTATGCGTTAAAACGTATAAACGTTACACAAGCTTCGTCGTTATATATTTGGAATAACACTAAACCGCTTATAGAAACAACAAATATTACTGCCAAAGAATTTATAATAAATCTTAACTTTTCCGATTTGAACGAGAAGTAACCGAAATCTATGCCGCTGATTATTTGCAATACTTTGTATGTTTTTGATATCATATCGATTTTTTTAGAAGCTATCAGTGAAGTTTGTTTGTGTTTCGATATCATAAGAAGTGTTACTTATGATGATTCCACGCTGAAGCTTTGACGACAACTGTGAACAATACTAGGCAATATTCATTTGATCATTCTTAATGTACGTAATTCCATAAAGTGCTTCCTTTGGAAACTAGTTCACTATGCTATCAAATTAATTTTCTTAATGTCATTACATACTATGTATTACCCGATAGATAATATTTATTATCCTATGTCCATTAGATTAATTCTAAACAAGATAGGTAGTTTTGCTCGCAGATTTGCTGAACGCAAATCGGCGAGAAGTATACTTACAAAAAAAATTAGTTCCTTCGAGCTAACCGTTGACATAGTTAGGTGCGCGTTCGCTAAACAGCAGGTATCGGGTTCGATTCCCGGTGAAAACACAAGTTTTCTATTCTAGGGAAATTTGTATTTCTGGGTCTGTGTGTAATAAACGTTCACACAAAGTGTGTGTGTTGTGAATGTTTCCGGCTCCCACGACTTAACGTTAATGCGTGAATTTATTTATTTATTCCATGCTCTGTGGCGCAAACACATAACGCACCCCAAAATTTACCTCGCAAAATAAAATTACACTTATTAAAACATTTAGTAATTTTTATGTTCCAAACAAGTAAGGTGATCTTACTACTCATAATAATTAATCTTGGACGGTAAAATTTATATCAAAGGTATTTTAATTAACACTCTAGGCCTAAAGTGCAGACGCTATGATACTATTAGTATAAGACGCTAAGTAGACGCTATAAGACAACGCTCGTTTAACTTTCAGATATAATTGCATATGAAATATTAACCGTGCTCCGCAGCTTCGCCCGCTATTATCATGTTAAAAAGTAGTCTATGTGTTTATACTAGATATAAGCTATGTATATTCAAAATTTTATCCAAATCCGTTCAGTCGTTAAAACGTGAAGAGGGAACAAACATACTTACACACTTACAAACTTCCAGATTTATTATATTAAGTAGGCTATTTCTATATGAATCTACAAAAAACTAACGGGAACTAGAACCTAATTCAGAACAAATTTCCTTTTAGCAAGCAATTTCTAAATGAATAGCAAAATGTTCCAGATTTTTTTTCAGAACACGGCTGAAAACTTTAAATACGAATGTTTATTTGACGTTTGGAATACCCTGCACACGTCTGTTCGGTAAAATGGGCCGTTGGACCAACATTGGAGCTTTACTACGTTACTGTTGCAATAGTCTTTGTGGTCCAAGAGCAGAAAAGACGCGTTTTCAAGGCGCAAAACAAATTTTCATATTTTGATATTTAGTCGTCCTTAATTGGCTTAACAGCTAGCACGAGATACCTAGCTGATTAATCAACAAATCAAGGATATTTCTCAAAGAGGTTGGTCAAAAAAATTGCCCACCATAAAAACTAATATCCCATTTGGAATAGGAATGACTGCAGATGATTAGCAGTTTTTGTTGTTACGAGTGGCTTTATACCATTAAACATTATTAAGCTTAGTATAACAATCGTTCTTATTTTTCTTAGTGTTGAATTCTAGCAAAAAATCGAATAATATGTTAAATGAACCCTTATGTGATCCACTATTTTAACATGAAAAATGATAGCGATAATAAATAATAGTAGTACTATTTCAAAAAGTTCAAAAGTTCAGTGCTTGGTAACGGAACTTAAAAACTCCCTTGGTGATAATATTGGCTTATAAATTGTATTACTTTTATACAACATAAACATAAACGCTATCACACTCACAGCTCCACGCTAAGTTCGATGACTTGTGTCGTGGGTGCCGAAAACATTCACATCACACATACAATCACAACCAGTACTAAAAACACAATTTTTCCTTGGAGAGAAAACTTGTGTTCCCGCTGGTAATTGATCCGATACCCCCCTGCAAGGAAGGCGAATGCACACCCAAATAAAACAACGAACAGTAATAATACAAAGTAGCCGTTACTGTATAACTCGCTCGCTTATGAATTGGACTATTCAACAATCCCGTTCCACGTTTCAACAGCACACGCATCGAGCTTACATCACGACAGAGTGCCCAGTGAACTCGAGTTATAGTTGCAGTAAAATGGCTTCCAGCTTCCAGAAGATTGATTCTACTCCCTCGGTGGTGCTAAGTTTTCGTTGAGGAAATAACAGCAATTTGTATTCATTAAAATTAATTGCAATAATAGCATTAATTTTTATTTAAGTTGGTTTTTAATTGGCCGGAGTAAGCTTGGTTTAGGACAGTGGAGTGAGTGCCGAAAATTTTTGTTTTCGACTTCACAAAATAAAGGAGGTACTGAAGTCGACTGTATTTATTTTATTTATGTTACCTTACAACTTAGTTCCACGTGAAACGATTTTTTATTTGTTTGTAATATGTTTTTTTCCAATTGATCCCATTTAAATTTGATCAAGATCTGAGCTGTAGTTTATGAAATATCGTCAATAATGTGTGTTTAGTACATCTAATCTGATCAAAGTTCCGAAGATAAAGCGGTGAAGTTGGTTTTTTTAAGGTTTGCTTGCGTTTAATTACTCCATTGTTTGTTTATTTTTATAATTATACTATTTACATACAAACAGTCACGCCTCTCTACTATATTATATTGCTACACTCTACACTTTACACTAACAGCCCCACGCTAACTTCAAACGTGTATCGTAAGTGCCGACAAAATCTACGTAGGGGAGGACGGGGTTCAAAGTTCCGGGGGTAAGTTGTTCTGATCCAAATAGCTCCGCGGAGAAATGAGTTATCAATAGGTAAGAAGTACGTCGAGTAACGTCATACTATGGTGCTATTGTGTCAGCCATTTTAATGACGCTGTGTCGGCGAGTTAGAGTGGTAATCGATTAATGTTATAAACATCACGTAAGTAAATTTTATTCGTCCTTAAACTTTTTGGTCTAATTCAATAAATTTTCTAGCTATTTGTACGTGACTTGCTATTATCAGTTGGGCAAATTATAGTGATTATCTTTTTAGTATCATTGTTGGCTTTTTATAACCTATTTTATCATAATCGGAGGTCACTTTAAAAATGGGATTTGGGGTTCAAAGTTCCTCTGGAAGGGGGCTAGTTGTGCCGTTAATTCTATGAGACTGAATTAAGAAGTAATATTTAGAAATGTTAAGATTAGTTGATTTTTCTGTGTTTAAATTAAAATAAATAATTTACGTTTGTCAAAGTTGATTAATATTTAAAAGAAATTTTACTTCGAAATGTTAAGATTAGTTGATTTTTCCGTGTGCTTTAAAATTAATAAAATTAAAATAAATAATTTACGTATGATAATATTTATTATTATTAAAGCTGTAAATAAACAGACTTATAAGTCAAAAACCTATTAATTAGGTTTACAAATGCTTGTTCCTGGTTTTTAATAGTTTTGATTTCGTTATATCTTTAAATTTGTTAAAAATGGTCTATATAAAACATAAATTTATAATAAAACTGTCGTAAATATTCGGTTATGTGTTCCTTATTTATTTTATACATACCTTTCGAACTAATGTTACATTAGTCATGACTGGAGTTAGCAGCGGAACAACTAGCCTCAACTGAGGAACAAGCAGCCCCATCGTGGGGCGAGTTGTTCTTTGTCAACTTACTACAGAAAAAATATCTTGAACCAAAATGTATCATTATTTTAATAAATTTGACTGTAAAATATGAAACTAGAATAAATTCCGCAACTATTTATATATAAACCATGGCTTACAAATCTTTCTATCAGATTCATATTGCTTCCAAAATCGGAACCCTGGGTTCTTAGATTCGTTCTGGGTGTGATTGTGTGTGTGGTAGGGGTACCACACACACAATCACACCCAGAACGATTCTAAGAACGAATTTTCCTTAGGAAGAAAAGGTGCTCTTGCCGGGAATCGAAAAAAAATTACGTCAATTGTTTCTAAAATATTAGTTTTTAGAACTTGTAATACATTGATACTGTATGACATTAATATAGTTAGTCAACTTAACAAAGGGATATGAAAATTTTAATTAACTAGAATTTCTTGGTAATTCAACATAGATACAAGTGGCAAAAACTAAAATTAATGTATTTCCTTAACAAAGACTGGGCTAAAGTTCATTAATTTAAAATCTTAACAATACTACTGAAAGGGTTCCGTAGTTAGGATAGATTTTACTCCGAGATAGAGGACATTAATCATTCTCTACGAAAATAGATAAAATAATGCATTTTCGACGAGTTTTCGCTGGATAAAGATTTATTACGCGGAAGGTTTCGTGTCTTGTTATGAACTGTGTGATTGATTTGATGTTTAAATAATGTTTCGAGAATTTTGCATCACGTTTCTTTTTACCTCTCTATCTTCTTTATTTATTTTTTAATTCATAATAGGCAAGCATTTGACTACTATCTCACCTGATGGAAAGCGACGATGCGGCCGAAGATGTAACATGCTTGCCTAGAAGATACCTATCCACTCTTGACTTGAAGACTCCCAGATTGTACCCCTACGCAGGCATAGAATTCCACTCCTTCGTTCGGATGATGAACGTAGAAGCAGAACGCTTCGAGCGAACCGGAGGTATGTCAACCATAAATGGATGACGTTTGACAATTTGTCTGGTTGTAAGATGGTAAAATGGGCATGGTGGAATTAACTCATGTAATACTTTTTTTTCTCCCTAAGTTTTTTTATGAATTCATTTTCAAATTATACTTATTATGCTGTTAACAGACGACACAAGTAAGATGCTCAACTGATGGTAGGTATCAAGCCTACAATAGTAAGTAAGTTCAGCCCTTCTCTACCTGTGGGTGAGACCTACGGATATATCTCACTCGTAGATTGAGTGACTACGCCGCGTAGCGCTTATTCTACGCGGCGATCCTCAATGTACAGAGTACATCCGCCTTTTAATTCCTAAAATATTACAAATATTCGACACTACTAATTGTCCTTTGCTGCCATTCTATACCCTTTACCTTTACCGACTGGTATATGTATGAACATTTATAATATTTTAGTAATGAAAACGTAGCTGTTGGAAATTAAGTACTACGCCTCGTAGAGTAAGTGCTACGCGGCGTAGTCATATAATCTACGAGATAGATGTTCAATCTAATGCAGTCAAGTTACACTACCCCAGTTGCAACTAGCATAGACGATTGTGTTATATCCTACACACATACACACGGGCACACACACGCGAACACACACATATACATACACACTCACACACATAATATACACTATATTATACATTACATAAAATATCCTATAATACATCCCTCTCCCACACACAGATACTTTCCTATACTTAACCAAAGTTATCAATAATTTAAAATAATTACCTTCATTGTAAATTTTATTTAGATTAATTAATTTTATAATACATTTTTAGATTGATTAATTAGTTAAGTAGTTGATTCATTAACTTCATGAAATTAATTTTATATATTGTAAACTAATGTCTCCTTTTTCTATTTTAAACTTTAATGCATTTAGATTAATCTTAGATATCACATTTTTTTTTACTTGCCTTTTTGTTTATCTACGTGTATTAATTGTCCACAAATTTAAACTGTTATAAATTTATAATTTGAAGGTATCTAATAACAGGTTAAATAATGACCATTCAACCTTTTTAGAAAATATTAACATTCATTATGTTAAATCGCCTACTCGTACTACCTACTTAGTTACCTACCTATACCGCAAGGTGTCGCGTGCTAAATCTAGCCTGTTAACAAATTTTTGTTCCCGGCTTCCAAGATACAGGCCTAGCCGAGTTTGGAGCCCACTAGACAATGGTTACATGAACCTGCTTATGTTTTCACACACTGTACCTAGTTTCTAAGAGTGACCTAAATGAATAAATTACAATAACATTATAATTACAAGTGTTTATCTACACCGCATAGATCCTCTACAAGGTATTCGTTCATTTTAACGCCTCCAGTCTCCAACTACGCCGCGTATAGTGTATAGAGTATAGAAAAATTATCTTTGAGCCATCTTTGCGCATTTACTTTGTTTATAAATTGTTGTAAATAGTTATTATAGAATTATTTAAACTTTCGTGAACTTCAATCATATTTATATGAGAAAACCGGGTCTTTTCGCGCTTTATTTTCAATATAGCATTATTTTGATCAACCTCGACTTTTCGGTAGGGTTGCACCAGCAGGGTTGCAGTGACCTACCCGGTACCCTTTTCTCATAATAAATAATTATTGTACAGAAAATTTCATGTGGATTATAGATTGCAGATCACAGATGAAAAATAATCAAAAACCATATATAGATCACAGATGAAAAATAATCAAAAATCATAATATATTTGAAGCTCATAGATGAACTGAATTCGGAGTTTCTTTATCATTATTTCACTTGATAGAAGGTCATAATTCGTTGAGAAGTTTAACAGTTACACTAGCCGCATTTCTTACGTTTATTTCATAGGAAAATGATAGTAACGGGATATATTGCGTGAATACATGAAACTATTTATTAAAGTCATATTTTTGTACGTTTTTACATTTGGTTCCAAAAATAAAAGCCGTTATGCGGTTTTCAAATAATCGCTATTTTAAAATATTCATTTCAGTCCATTTGAAACTAAAGCACTCTTGACCTTCTGTGAATGAGAGCTATGCTGTCATAAACTTATATTTACCTAGATTAAAAATATAATATTACCAATACATATAAATCTCGACCACAGCGTAACAAACTATTGATGAAATCCCCGAATTTATCCCGGATGTAGTAATTACGTGTCAAACAAAGGGACGTCAGTATACGCATTGTATTCGTACAATACGTTATACGGTATGCGTAAATATACGACATGTTTGCACGAGTATAGGATGGACGTATGTGAAAATTATACGATAGTGTAAAAGAGGTAGTCACGTTAATGACAGAGTGTTAGCAGTTTTCGCATTACAGCATCTTATAAAAATTGACACAAAAAATCAATAAATAAGTTGTCCTTATTGTGTTGGTTTTATTCCGTTATTAGTAAAATTCCGCATATTTTATTGGTAATAGTAAAATTATCCGCAGAATTCATCAATTGGACATTAAATCAAATGATTCTGTATTAAAAAACCTTGTTGTTCTGCATCAAAGCGTACTTCAAGCCACAGGAATGATGTTCAGAAATATGTAAGAAAACATTTCCTTCCAAATGTATTAACATCTTGTGTAGCAAGGCGGAATGGTTCAGAAAAAAAATTTTTGGGTCCTTAAGTTACAAAAGTAATTTTGCGAGCGACTAAGACGATTTTTTTAATTCATTGCGCGATCACTGTTTGTAGCTGCCGGATAACGTGTTCACAGGGGTATCAAAACTGTTGTCATAAACGTGAGTAATTCTAGAAGGCTGGTCATTAAACACGGATTTGAGGGGTCGACCGCACTGGAATAAAGTCCATAATAGTCTATATAGCGGACCGTATTGAAGAGCAGGTAATTAAAGAGGTTCGAGGGAACATAAAGCTATTCAGCAGTAGTGATACAGATATATGTCAAGATTAGGCATTTGATTTAAATCTCAAATCATTTGGAGGGGCTGCTAGTTTGAATTCCGTAACTTATAACAGCCCATTGTTTACCAAAATCAATTGCAGTTATTTGTTTTACGCGTAGCCATTTGACTGAATTCCATCAAAGCAAAAGATGCTAATGTCTCTGGCGTATAATTTTTTATACATTTTATTATTGATAAGATTTTATTTGAAACACAGTTTGAAACTAAAGCAAGAGGCAGGGTTTCACTCTTTAATTTGTACCTTATTAATAATTCATGTCAATAAATATTTTGTATTTGTATTTTTGATAGAAAGGCATATAAGCTTGGCTAGCTAGTTAATTGGTTTGAAAACTTTGTATTTGTATTGAAGAGGACAGAACAAGTGAAGTGAGAGAGGGGAGACCAAGCCTAGCAGTGGGTGAGGACGGATTGAAATTATGATTATAATTATATCGTGTGTGAAATTAATCTTTTAAACCAACAGACACATCATGTACCTTTTTTTTTTATTCTCGATAGGCAAGCATTTGACCACTATCTCACCTGATGGAAAGTGACGATGTGGTCAAATATGGAGCATGCTTGACTAGAAGATACCTGTTCACTCGAGATTTAAAGACTCCTAGATTGTACTTAACGGGAAACACAGACTCGGGCAAAGAATTCCATTCCTTAGCAGTACGTATAATAAATGTGGAAGCAAAACGCTTTGTACGCACCCTTGGAATATCGACCATAAACCGATGTCGCGTAGCTGATTATCTGGATGTCCAATGGTAAAAGGGGGATGGGGGAATCAAATCATGCAATTCCGTGGCACACTCTCCGAAATGTATCCTATAAAAGACCGATGGACTGATAGACCTACAACAACAGTAGGATCAAGACAAAAGTTTAAAAACTAAAATCCGACTTATACTATATAGGTTGTATATAGGTACTATATAGGTATACTAAATAGGTTCTTTTAATATAAAACCAAAAAATAATCTACGTTTACTTTGTTACCATATGTGTTACCTATATACTTTTGAAATGGTATTTTAGAGTTTCTTCATTGATTTTTATTTTTATTTGTTATTTTTTATGCTCTACTCACGTTAACTACGCGCCATTTCATTTTTTTTCTTTAAAAACCTAGCCTTTATAAATCATAATCATAAATCATTTATTGCAATAATGTAGTAGTTTATCAAGGTGGTAATAATATAATTGAATCGTACATTCTACCATAAAAATGGTTTGCAAGAATTACAGAAGGATGCAATCAGTCATATCTATTAATGATTGGTTATAATATTATGTCAAATAAAAATAGAACAATCAAATTAATTACGACTAGTCAATTATAATAGAGATGATACATTTCAATAATATTATAGTTAGTTAGTATTTTAATCACATTATAGTTAGTATTTTAATCACATTATTCTTTATATATCACTAGCTGTGTCGCGCTGCTTGGCCCGCGTGAGTTAAAAGTTGTGGTTGAACTTTTTCAGGGTTTATTTTGGATTGGTAGATCAATGGTTTGAATTCGCAATCTCGTCTATAATCTAAATCTAGTAGACCATGATACAAAACTGAATAAAAAAAGAATTGTATAAATTTACCCCTAATAAAATATACGTCATTCATTATTTACTTTAAAGTTTATTTGTACTGTAGTTTTGAGTAAATCGAAGCAAGAAATAAGATTTCCATACAAACTTTAGAACTACCTTGCACAAACGCTAGGGGTAGTTTTGAAAAAATAAAATATACGTGTAATTGATTTTATTTATATAGCATTAGCCATGCTAGGCAGAACTATAGTGATAAATTTAATAAGGAAAGGTTAATTTCGTCGCTTCAGGCGGGGCTTGAGTAGCTCAGCGGTTAGAGCAATAGGGCATGAGACCCTATGGCCGCGGGTTCAAATCCCGCCTCAAGCGATATTTTTTCCTTTCTAAATTTATCACTATAAAATATACGTGTTTCATTATTTAATTTAATGTTTATATGTACCGAATTTTGAGTTACTCGAAGCGAGTAAAAATTTCCATACCAACTTTTTCACCCTATTTAGCACACTTAAGGGTTGATTTTTGAAAATTGGAATTGCCTATGTGTTATTCCGGAACTTGAATTATTTATATTCTAAATTTCATTAAAATCTGTACATTCGTTACGGAGATGCGTGGTAACAAACATTCACACACACACACAAACTTTCGGATTTATAGTACCTGTTAGTAAGAGTAAGATAAGATATTATTCGTTCAA
Organism: Lomographa bimaculata; assembly: GCA_948107665.1. Classification (NCBI taxonomy): domain Eukaryota; kingdom Metazoa; phylum Arthropoda; class Insecta; order Lepidoptera; family Geometridae; genus Lomographa; species Lomographa bimaculata. Next base: position 3,520,449 of record OX403604.1, on the reverse strand, counting down.
ATCATACTAACATTAATCTGCAAGCCATAATGTCAATAATGATACATTCAGATACAGGTAATAAAAGTGGATCACTAGAACACTTCCAAGAGTTATTTGGTAGTAGTTAGTTATTATAGTTATACGTTAGTTTATAGAGGAACTGATAAATGAGAGACGTTAATCAAGATAGTCTGTTTGGCTTGCAGCTATTTTGGGGACAGTTAAATTACAGCATTTAGGCAAATAGACTATTAAAACGGATTGATACCTTCACGTTAAACATTGCGTTGAACATATTCATATGGATTCATTTCTAATAACAAATATGAGATATAAATGCTGAAAGTTTAGGTTCATAATATGGCTTTGTTTGCTTGCTTTTTTATAGCATAGAACTTACATAATGATGGCAGTTATGCTGCACGGATTTTACAGGCCCGTCGTGGCTTTTAATGGTTTTTATGAGGTTTCGAACCTGTTTCAGAAGGCACGGTATAAATTCGGTAATTAGCACGCCCTCTGAAACAGGGTAACACTCAGCTGAAGATTTCACCATAAAGTTATGTCTATCAGTAAAAATTCTATATCAGGCTTTAGATTCAATTGAAAAGTGAGCTAAAAAGCTGATTGGCCATACTGAACTAGTACAGAAAAGACTTCAGAGCCTCGAACATCGGCGTAAGCTAGCTTATGCGAGTTTTACAAGATACATTTCGGAGAATGTGTGACAGAACTGCATGATTCAATTCCTCCAGCTCCTTTCTATCATGGGACAACAAGGCGTACTAAAAAAAGACATCCTTTCATGGTGAATATTCCTCACATTAGAACCAAGCGTTTGGCCACAACTTTTACAATGTGAACTGCAAAGGAGTGGAATACCCTGCCTTCGTTCTTGTTTCCTGATAAGTATAACTTAGGCCTCTTCAAGTCACGAGTGAACAGGTACCTTCTAAGCAAGCATGTCCCAACGTCTACCGTTTCGTCGCTTTCCATCAGGTGAGATGGCGGTCAAGTGCTAGCCTATTGGTAATAAAAAAAAAACAAAAATGCTTGCTTGTTTGTCCTATGGACTAGTGTACAGTTCTGGTGTAGTCCTAGTGATAGTATTTTTAAGGCCGCTTTAAGGCATCTGACAAAACCATCAGCAACCAGTTTAGTGGGATTTTTAAATAAGTGTCACCGTGAATTGGCGGGCACGTTAAATCATTGTAGATAGTAAGTTTCAAATACTTCATAGGTACTTCTATTATTTATTCAGAATTGTTTTTAAATTATGTTATGTTATTGTATTATGTATTTATTTATTTGTTATGTATTTATAAATATATATTACTAGCGATCCGCCCCGGCTTCGCCCGGGTGTGACAAATGAAGAACCGCTCGACCAATTTTGTGCAAACTTCACACAAACCATCTACTAAATAGTCCGAACAAAGCCTAAGCATTTGGTTTGGATAGGTGAGCCCGTTCTTGAGTTATAAAAATACAACGAAAAGTGGCATTGATTTTTATATACATAGATTATAAATATATGTAGTTAATCACAACACCGACCTACGTTCTTATATATTGTTTTTCTCTTTTTACAATCAAAGGTTAACTGGAAAAGATCGCTTTTAGCGATAAGTCCGCCCAATTTACTTAGATATAAATAATGTGATTGATTTTATGTTATTTTATTTGGTGCAATAAAGTGTTTTGTATTGTATTATTGTATCATAGGTCCTGGTTGCTAGTCGAAAGACAACAATGGTTATAAGATCATGCTAATTATTAAGGAAACCATTGGTGCAGGTTAGAATGAAATCTATACAGTGACACTTCAGAAATGATTATATCACCTCACCTGTATTCCAGTTTCATACCAATATTATATTTCTTACATAAATTAATCATATATTCCAGTAACTCATAAAATCAAGTCTCCGAAGCACTAGAATATAATTTACGAGTCTGTTCGTGTACGATAACGAACAGCTTGAACCGAAGAGAACTGGTTCAAGCCAGTAAACCGATGATAAACTAGTTATGATGCTGTACTGAGGTTCTGCATAAAAATTTTAATGCGTATGAGCAGAAACATGGGATAGTGAGTGAGAAATCTGTAGCGTATCAAAGAACAATGGCGAAATTTTATTTTGCCTATGTTTGATCGTATTTAAATGTGAAATTAACGAAATTCACTCGCAATAATTCTATTAATTTCATTCAAGTCAATTCAATTAAACGCAATAATTCTTGTGTTATCTTGTGTGTAATCCGCTTTTATCACGAATTCACGACTGTCAGAACTGTTGGCTTATTAAAACAGAGATCGGCGAAGTGTGCTGAGCCATAACCTACAAATATGTTTTGTTTAATATCTCTATAACTAGGCCTTCTAAAACGATAATTCTTTTAAAAGAAGTTCAGAAGGCAACCGGCCTTTCGTAAGATATTTTTTTTATCTATATACGATGCTATTTGACTTCAACTACAATGATGTATGGGATTTCGCCATTGTTCCTTATCAAAGTAATAAGCGGATTAATAATGCATTTGTCCGAAAAGAGGCCTCGCGTCAACTAGTTGATAACAAAATTGAGTCCGACAAATCGCTTCTTCCTTTAGCTCCCACTTAATACTCCTACTGTTAGGAGCACCAGGACTTCCATGTCCTGATGTGAGTGTGAATTGCGCTAAAAAAACTATTCAAGGTTTATCGAATCGATGTGGAGATTATCTTCCTTTTAATAGACTAGGTAATAATCAAATCACCCGTTACCAATTCCACAAATAAGCTCCAAATTAGTCCTGTAAGCATTGCCACAGTCACTGATCCGCACCAATATATCAATAGCATTTACCTACAGCTATAATAACTCAATACGTAAAGGCATGTTCGTACTGACAGCTAATTAGTCGCATGGTTGAGTTGTCTTCCCCACTAATTGCCCGGAGCATGTTGTAGGAAAAAATCAGATACCGTGAACGCGGCTTTGAAATTGTGAATCTGACCGCAAAATTGTCATTATGTGAGAGATGTGTGTTTTTGGTTAGTATGTTGGTAGGTTATATATACATTGATTTTATTTATATAGCATTAGCCATGCTAGGCAGAACTATAGTGATAAATTTAGAAAGAAAAATGAAATTTATTCGTGATAATTTTATTTTTTCCTTTCTAAATTTATCACTATATATACATTGTTGGGTAATTATCATTATTATCGACTTCCTAAAAAAGATGGAGGTGTAAGATGGCTCAAGTCGACTGTATTTTTTTTGTGTGTTACCTCATAACTTCTTTCCACGTGAACCGATTTCGATTTTTTTTTTTAATTTGAAAGATGTTGCTTTCCAATTAGTCCTATTTAAATTTGATCAAGATCGATCAGTAGTTCTTGAAATATCGTCAATAATGCGTATTCTGTTGACTACATTGACGATGTTCTCGTTTTTAACCGACTTCAAAAGTTACCTCATAACTTCTTTCGTTGAGGGCCGAGTTTTTTCATTTGAAAGCTTTTCATGTGGTCCCATTCAAATTTGAACAAGATCTGATTTCTAGTTTTTAGTTATCGTCAATAATGCGTGTGCAATACATTAAATCTGATCAAGGTTCCGAAGATAAAGCGGCGAAGTCGTTTTTTAAAGCTTACCTTGCGTTTAATTATTTAAAACGTTTGAACACCTAGAAGACGTCACGTCAAATCAAGTCTAGACCGAATGGTGTCCAACTGTCATACCCACATTAGCTTGTTTTGAGTACTGTATAATCATATTGAAATGTTCATTAATATAATTACACTGGTACTTCGCCCTGAACTAAAACCTCGCGCCTACATTTTGTCTGAAATTAGATAAAAACTTTTGAGGGTTAATTGTTTACAGCTTGTTTTTTTTTTAATAAGAATTGCTTGATTTCTGTATTTGTTGAAGATAACATGATTTAACAGATACTATACCTTCAGCTTTTAATGTGTAGCCATTCGAGATATACCCGGGATAAAAAAGATCTAAAAACAGTGAATTTGGTGTCCCACCAAATTGTTATTTTCCAACAAAGATTTTTTATTGACGGTTTTGTACTCTACTCGCAAAGTTATTTTCAAATATATCCAAAAAGGGTTATAAAGTAATATATTTTTTTAATGTTATAAAAAAAATATATTTTACCTTCACATGTTGAGGTGCAGAAATCGTAGCAGCCGTAACACAGATTATCCTGGCAGTGCAGCTAATGAACTCCTTACTTTAATTTAAATAGTTAATCTAAAGAAGCAGGCTACATCTTCGGCCGCTTAATCACTTTCAAATACTTGAAAAAAAAGAATGTTTCCTGATGTCACATCAGTTAGCGAAGTTGGTACGTATATCCTTACAACACCGCTGGTTTGATTCCCGGTATGAGCAAAGTTTTCCAAGTGAGATGTCAAGTACAGGCTATTTCGCATCCATGCTTAAAAAACTACTATTACACACAATTGCCTACAATTTCTAAATAAACTTTGTTAAGCCATTTTGCTCGTTGAGAACCTACCTAATATATCTAGAGAGCTCTTTTGCAATATTGGTGTATTTCAATTTTTGAACTGCCTGTTGGCTTAGTTGATTGAGCGTTCACCTTCTAAGCAGGGGTATCGGGTTCGATTCCCAGTGGGAACACATAGTTTCTGCCAAGGAAAATAATGTGTTTTTAGTTCTAGTTGTGATTATGTGTGTGATGTGAATGTTTCCGGTACCCACAACACAAGTCATCAAACTTAGTGTGTGGCTATGAGTGTGAAAGTGATTATGTTTACATGATATTATTGTTAAGCTAAATTTTAAGAACTCACCACAGTCTATAAATTTTCTAATGAGGTTAACTCTAATAACATAGGGACAGAGTCCCAACGAATGAATAGATACATATAGAACCTTAACAGTTACACTACCAGAGGTCATCGACCTCTTTACTTCCGTAAGGTAAATAAAACATTTAAGACCAACAATAAAACATAAAAATAATCTCTAGTCTTCCATAACGGGCTTGTCATAAAAATACATGAATATATCATTTTTATGGCATTATAAATGTACCAGGTATCGTTAGTGTATCGAAGGGTTATGGGGTGATATATGGGGTAGTTTGGGGTGGAAATGTTGACTGGACAGTTTAATATATATTGATCTTTACTGTGTAGTCTTAGTTATAATATGCTTACTGTGGAGAAATAAAAATTCCCTCGCCACTCTAAAATTCTACTGATCCTACTAATATTACTAAAGCCGAAAGTTTGTGTGTAAGTATGTTTGTTCCCTCTTCACGCTTTAACGGCTGAACAGATTTGAATGATTTTTGAGGGTCATTGTTTTGCTCGCGTCCGTGGGATTTAGCCCTAGTTGTCCCACACGTGACCCTCGGGTGGTGCTAAAGAGCAACCGAGTATTTTTTGGTGGTAGGCTTCGGCCGCCGGCTACCATACCACTGTTACAATACATTGCACCGCATTAAAATATTTTCATAAATCTAATTAAAATATAACGATCAAATATAATAAATTTAACAATTATAATAAAACAACAAAATTAACTAAAAACTAATATTTAAACAATTAATACAACCGTCAATCATTGCAATTGAATATTGACCACTGTATCAATGATTGTAACATGCGCATGCGTTCATTCTATACACAGATAAAATAAGCCTACGCCTTCTATGGTAGATTCGTTCTGAACGGCCATCTTATTACTGAGTCACGCTGAGGGAAGATTCAAGGCTATCTCTAGCGTTGGAATTACTAGATTAAATCCTTACAATATATATTTACGCCTATTTGACCAGACATATAAAGCTAGTAACTACCTGTGTAGAAACCCCGTAATTGGGTAAGTTGTGCATCTATTATAAACTGTGCTTCGATCATTTACGGTGCTTCTATAATTTACTGTGCATCTTTCATTTTGTTAAAATCTAATTCACGTCCTTCCGCTTTGCTACAAGCCTTGACTGCATCATCTTAGATCGCTGCTTTCTACATTTCATTGCACAAGCTCCACTCCTATCTCATGAAAAGAATGTTGCGGTCAAGGCAAAATTATGACATTGTGTTGATTGCCCACCGTATGCGTATTTCAGGGTTTTCTACGCACACTATTAGTTGCGTGTTTGACACGCCGGAACAACGGCGGGAGCTGCCCTGCCGACGCGACGTTTCCCACGAAGTCGATTCCCACCAAGTCGATTCCCTTCAAACCTCCTGGACAACGGTCGCGCTAAACAGAGGGGAGTAGAGCGCTATTGCCAGAGGTATAATCAAAGAAGTACTTGATAAAGAACCCTACTTTTACATATTATTATTTGTATTAGATATTTAATTAAACACTTTTTGTAATAATTGTATATTATTTTTGTTAACGCCTACAACGTAACAATGGCGCCCAGGTTGTGGGTTTAGTACTTCTTTTGGTTATACCTAAAAGGTGTTTTTGTGGTAAGTTGGTTATCTCTGGTGATGGCTGCATGGTTTGCTGTGAGACGATATTGTTAGATTTTTCAACTAGACTCATTTAATTTCATATATCACTATCATCTTTCATATTATCACCTTACTCAAATTGTCTATTTGTGTTGAATTATCAGTTAAATTTAACATTGCTTTGGTTGAGTAAATACAACAATTCGTTAACAACTATCTTTTGTAACGGAATGGACAATTTAGTAAATTCTACCAAGTAACTAATGTCTGCTATTGCACAATCATGGATTAGTCTACAAGATCACTTTTATCATAATTTTTCACATTGTATTATTCCTTTTACTTATAATTAAGAATAATCTTGTTGTAAGTCGTCGATATTTGCACAACATACCTGATTATATTTTACAATTTAGAAAATCATTATTCTATAAAAGATGGCCAAAGAAATAAAATTTTTATCTTTGCAAAAGTCCGAACTTGAGTACGAGGTTGAGATTAGAGGTGAAGTTCCTGCTGATAATGTCTCTGATCTCAGGAAGCAAATCGTAAAACAAGCTAGAAGTATTCCTTCGGAGGATATACTAGAATCACATCTTGAACCAGATGACGACATTAAAGGTGTTAAGGACAGTATTTTGAAATTAAGGGAAAATATGCAATCTCTAAAAACTAAATTTGATAAAAATTTATATTCTCGTTCAGAAAATCTTGCACACCACATTTACCATCGACTAAATAGAATACAGTCAGAAACCTCTGATCAGTCCGTTAGCTTAAAAGAGTGCAATCAGAAATTGCAATCCTACTACAAGGAACTATATCACTTCTGCGGAGTTGTCGGGGCCGGTACGTCTTCAACCTCTAAACGCCCTGCTGCTGATCCAGAGGAAGTTCCAGTGACAAATATTGCTGTCACCTGCGACCGAGGCATTGGATCTGATCTATCAAAACTAAAATATGACGGTAAAACATGCGTCCGGGCTTTCATTCAAAAAGCTTCTGAATTTATAAGAGCAAGGGATATTAAGTCCAACCGCGTTTTGGCCCATGCTACAGAAATATTCACTGGGGATGCTTTGCATTGGTTCCGTAGCGTAGGAAGCTCTGTTGATTCGTGGGAGCAGTTGGTTTTATTGTTAAAAAATGACTTTGACCAATTCGACTATGACTATAGACTAATGAATGAGATACGTTCTCGTACCCAAGGAGAATTCGAAACCATTACTATATACATCGCGATAATGGAGGGTATGTTTTCAAGGCTTTCTAATGCCGTTCGGGAGGAAGATAAACTAGAGATTCTATTACATAACATAAGACCTTGCTATGCAAGTACCCTTGCCTGTTGTCCTGAAATTAGGTCCATTGAACAATTGCGGACTACATGTCGTAATTATGAGAATTTTCAAACAAGAGTTTCTCTCTTTAAAGAGCCTCCTAGAGTGACTATTGATACTTTAGCTCCCGAATTTGCATACAATAGGCCGTCCAGTAGCTCTAATACTGTACCTAATAGAAATATCAAAAGTTTTTGTAGCGCTGTAGAGGTAGAACCTGTAGATGCTATGTATCAGTCTACTTCTTCTAGAAATAAGAACCTAAATCGGTTGTATTGTCCTAGATGCCGTACTGATACTCATTCTTTAAGATCTTGTAAGGAACCCAAGTTTATTATATGTTTCAAATGTGGAAAAAAAGATGTGCGTTTCCCGGACTGTCCTGACTGTAACAAAGCTACAGGTGAAGTTAAAGGTAATCAAAAAAACTAAATACTGATTGTAGTAACAGATATCATTCAAATGCGAATGAGTGGCAAGAGTGGTTAAATTACGTCCATACATTTTTCAACTCCTACAATGTTGCTGCAATCAAAGATTATAAACTGAACAATGATCCAAGACCCTATGTTGAAATTAATATCAAAGATATAGAGACATTACCAATGTATGGCTTACTAGACTCTGGTTCTGCTGTGAATATCGTAGGCAATAATTTCCATTCAAAACTACAACATCTGGGTCTAGAGCTTGACACTTCAGAAACCGTGACTATTTCTGCCGCTGGAGGACATACCATGAACTCTAAAGGTTTTATGGTATTACCGATTGTGTTTAATAACAAATGTGTTGATATAAAAGTACATATTGTTCCTGAAATACAGACGTCCATAATTTTAGGTATCGATTTCTGGACTAAGTTTGATATATTTCCCAAAAATGTTAAACACATAAAATTTATGTCCTACAATGACCCTTGCTTGTTTGAGGTTTCAAACATTACTGATCCGAATACAACGACTAAAATCTTAACCTATGACAATCTCGATAATCTACAGCAACAAATTGCTAACGATATTGTCGACCAATTCAAACAAGTGTCGTTTGAGTACAAAGGGCTAGGAAGAACACACCTCATCGAACATAGAATTGACACAGGAAGCTCTCAGCCAATAAAACAAAGATATTATCGACTTTCGCCCGAAAAGAAACAAATAATCGTCGAACAGGTGGAAGAGATGTTGGCATTAGATGTTTTAGAGACCTGTGAGAGTCCTTGGTCGTCGCCTGTACTAGTGGTAGACAAAAAGGACGGCATGCCCCGATTTTGTCTTGATAGTAGGAAGTTAAACTCGGTAACGAAGAAAGACGCTTATAACCTGCCTTATGTATCCGAGATTCTAGACAACTTAAAGGATGCAAAATTTTTGAGTAGCATTGATTTATCTAAAGCTTTCTGGCAAATACCTATTTCTAAACCTGATCGCGAGAAAACCGCCTTTTATGTTCCAGGAAGAGGTACATTTATGTTTAAAGTTACCCCCTTTGGCTTGTCAAATGCACCTGCTACACAACAACGATTAGTTGATGCCCTTTTTGGTCCGGAATTTGAGTTAAAAATATTCTGTTATTTAGATGACATAGTTATTGTTAGTCAGAGCTTTGAGGAACATGTTACTCTTCTACAACGTGTTTTGGAAAAACTTTCTGATGCTAAGCTTACTGTAAATCTTTCAAAATGCCAATTTTTTAGAAAACAATTGCATTATTTAGGCTATGTGGTCGACGAACAAGGTCTTCGCACAGACCCTGAAAAGGTTGAGGCTATCCTTAAATTTCCTACCCCAACAACTAAAAAGGAGGTGAAAAGATTTCTTGGAACTGCATCGTGGTATCGTCGTTTCGTACCAAATTTCAGCACAATTGCGGGACCACTTAACAAATTAACTTCTAGCGGAAAAAAAGCACCTCCTTTTGAGTGGACTCCTGAGGCGGAAAAGGCATTTTCTAACCTTAAATCGTATCTAGTTAAAACTCCCGTCTTAGCTTGCCCTAATTACATGTATCCCTTCGATGTACATACTGATGCGAGTGATTACGGCGTGGGCGCAATGCTTTCACAAACTATCAATGGTGAAGAGCATCCCGTCGCTTACATGAGTAGGTCACTTACAGGTGCCGAAAAAAATTATAGCGTCACAGAAAGAGAAGCGTTAGCTGTCCTTGTGGCATTGGAGCACTGGCGCTGCTATCTAGAAAATGGTAAAACCTTTGCAGTTTATACCGACCATGCAGCATTAAAGTGGTTTCTTACTTTAACCAATCCAACAGGCCGACTTGCTCGTTGGGGTGTTAGGCTTTCTTCGTTTCATTTTGAAGTAAAACATCGTCGAGGAAAAGACAACGTCATCCCTGATGCCTTGTCGAGAGCCATTCCGATCGCACAAATAAATGTCTTACCTGGTTCGCCTCCAAACACAACTGATTCGTGGTATTTAAACATATTTCACGGATGCCTCGATTCCCAAACTAGTTTTCCTAACTATAGAGTTGAAGGGAATGTACTTTACAGATTTATGAAGTTTAAAAATCCGCTCACCTCGGAATTTTGTTGGAAGGAGGTAGTGCCGCTAGAGTTTCGCAACGATATAATTGACAAAAATCATTCTGACCCTACAGCTGCACATTTTGGTACGTTCAAGACATACAAACGTCTTTTATTAAAGTATTACTGGCCTAAAATGTATTCTGATGTAGTGAATTTTATAGGAAAATGTGAGTCGTGTCTTGCTTATAAGAATCCCTCTCACGCAACCTTAGGGAAGATGGGTAGGCCTAAAGACTGTTCACGTCCATTTCAAACACTGTCGATCGACCTTATAGGCCCCTTACCGATGAGCAGGAAGCAAAACAATTATATTCTCTCCGTTAACTGTTGTTTTTCTAAGTATTGTTTAATTTTCCCTTTGCGAAAGGCTACTGCTTCTAATGTATGTAAGTTACTCGAAGATAATGTTTTTCTCATACATGGAGTTCCTCAGGTTATGATAATGGACAATGGCAGCCAGTTTTCGGGTCGAGAGATGGAGACACTATTGAAAAAATACAAGGTGCCACATATTCACTTCACTCCTAAATACACTCCTCAAGTCAATAGCGTTGAGAGATATAATCGTACAATAGTCACGGCTATCTCTACGTTTGTAGAAAACGATCATAGAAATTGGGACGTTAACATACCGAAGATACAGTTCGCAATTAACAACTCCGTTAATGAGGTTACAAACTACACGCCTGCATTCTTGGTCCACGGGCGAGAGTTAGTCACTTGCGGATCACATTACCTTCATAATGAGGATGTTGATGAAATTGTATTTTTGCCTCGTGATATCTACGCCGAAAATTTGGGGTACCTAGCTAAAGTTTTTAATAATGTTCAGACTGCATTATGGCACAGTCATCAAAAAGCTTCTCAACGTTACAATTTACGACGTAAACATATCGAATTTAATATTGGAGATATAATATGGAAGCGCTGTTTTTTCCAAAGTGACAAAAGTGCTCACTTTAGCAAAAAGCTTGCGCCTAAATTTGAGAAATGCAAAGTGAAAGGTAAAAAATCACCATTAGTTTATATCTTGGAAGACATGACAGGCCGCGATCTAGGAGCTTGGCATATCAAAGATATAAAACTAAGTTAGGTACATCTTGATTGTTTCTAGTATATTTTTGCGGATTATTCCTTAGGGAAAATCCTAGATTACGAGGGGGTGTACTGTTACAATACATTGCACCGCATTAAAATATTTTCATAAATCTAATTAAAATATAACGATCAAATATAATAAATTTAACAATTATAATAAAACAACAAAATTAACTAAAAACTAATATTTAAACAATTAATACAACCGTCAATCATTGCAATTGAATATTGACCACTGTATCAATGATTGTAACATGCGCATGCGTTCATTCTATACACAGATAAAATAAGCCTACGCCTTCTATGGTAGATTCGTTCTGAACGGCCATCTTATTACTGAGTCACGCTGAGGGAAGATTCAAGGCTATCTCTAGCGTTGGAATTACTAGATTAAATCCTTACAATATATATTTACGCCTATTTGACCAGACATATAAAGCTAGTAACTACCTGTGTAGAAACCCCGTAATTGGGTAAGTTGTGCATCTATTATAAACTGTGCTTCGATCATTTACGGTGCTTCTATAATTTACTGTGCATCTTTCATTTTGTTAAAATCTAATTCACGTCCTTCCGCTTTGCTACAAGCCTTGACTGCATCATCTTAGATCGCTGCTTTCTACATTTCATTGCACAAGCTCCACTCCTATCTCATGAAAAGAATGTTGCGGTCAAGGCAAAATTATGACATTGTGTTGATTGCCCACCGTATGCGTATTTCAGGGTTTTCTACGCACACTATTAGTTGCGTGTTTGACACGCCGGAACAACGGCGGGAGCTGCCCTGCCGACGCGACGTTTCCCACGAAGTCGATTCCCACCAAGTCGATTCCCTTCAAACCTCCTGGACAACGGTCGCGCTAAACAGAGGGGAGTAGAGCGCTATTGCCAGAGGTATAATCAAAGAAGTACTTGATAAAGAACCCTACTTTTACATATTATTATTTGTATTAGATATTTAATTAAACACTTTTTGTAATAATTGTATATTATTTTTGTTAACGCCTACAACGTAACACCACCCCCTGGATAAAGTCATGGTGCCAAACGTTTATTGTTTGTTTTTACACCATGAATGTTAAGGGAAGCCGTTCTTGACTGGAAGGATTTAAGCAGTAGTGCAGAGCAAGCGACCGGTTTCGGTGTCCTCTTTGTTTCTGCGTCGGAGTCTTTGTTTCGGAGGGTAGCGGGATCCGAAGCACGGTGATCTCTGCTGGCCGACCGCAAGTTGTAGGGGGCCCAAGTAGTGAAATAGCCATTCACGAAAGGCTGCCCCACCGCTTGTGAAAAATCCTTGGGTTGTCCATCGGGCCGGTTGGCGACCGGATGTGAGGAACTGATGGATGACCTTGGGGGGGTTCGGGCGTCCCCGCAGTCTCCGCGCAAGTCCTCTGTTGGCGCCGATTCAGACTGTGTACCGTTGGTATGCTGCTCTTCACCTCGTTAAAATCCTTCCAGTCCACCTACTTCACCCATTATGAAAAAGAACAAAAAGAAGAATAAGTTTGTACGGCAGATGCACGTCCTCACACTCAAAGTGCATCTCACAAATATACGTGGATTGCACTCAAATCTCCAACCAGTCCACCACCATCTGGAGACTGCTAAACCGCACTTGTTCTTCTTATCGGAGACGCAGATTGGTTGTCCAGCGGACACATCTTACTTACACTATCCAGGATATATCCTGGAGCATCGTTTTGTCCCACGAGCTGGCATCTGTGTATATGCCCGTGACGACATCTGCTGTCTGCGTCTCCGCAATATTGAACACCCCAACTTTTCAGTGATGTGGATCCTAGTTGACACGGGCTCTGTAAAAATTATTTACGCTGGTGTTTATCGATCACATAGCGGGGATCGGGATACGACTCAACTGGCAGAGTATCTCGAGGAGGCTGCAGAAATTGCTCAGCAACGATACCCTACGGCTCAACTAGTTCTTCTGGGGGACTTTAATGCACACCACAAGGAGTGGCTTGTCCCACACCAGATTACCGACCACGCTGGTAGAGAAACGCGTAAGCTAGCTCTTGCGTTGAATCTCTCGCAAATGGTCCAAGAGCCGACTCGGGTACCCGATGTTGAGGGCCACACTGCTAACTGCCTTGACTTGCTGCTGACGACTGAACCAGACCGCTACTCCGTGTCGGTATCCTCACCTCTTGGTAGCTCCGATCACTGTCTGGTCCAGGCCGTATCAGTGTACTCTCCACCTGACTCATGCCCTAAGGGCAGTAGGCGTGTGTAGAAGTACAAATCAGCAGACTGGGACGAGATGCGGCACTTCTTTGCATCCTACCCTTGGCGACAAGTTTGTTTCTCTTCTTGTGATCCGACCGAATGCGCGAATGCCATTACAGAGGTAATATACCAGGGAATGGAATACTTCATTCCATTTGCCGACAAACCTCTGTCTTACAGAGCTCGCCCGTGGTTTGATGCAAACTGCACCGTCGCTGAAGCGCGGAAACAGGAAGCATACCTCGCCTGGGCTGATGCTCGTAAACGCAAAGATTCGGGCACTCGGGCTAAGAAGAAAGCATTCAATGCTGCCGCCAAGATCTGCAAAAGGGTGCTGAAGAAGGCTCACTTCGATCATATAAGCCGCATAGGATCAAAACTTGCTAGTTGCCCTTCTGGTAGTAAAGCTTTTTGGTCTTTAGCGAAGTCTGTCGAAGTGAACTTCTGCCGTAACTCTCTGCCACCGTTGGTCAAACCGGACGGATCACTCGCTCACACTGCTACGGAGAAAGCGAATTTGTTTGCCTCTCTTTTCGCAGAAAATTCACGCCTTGATACCAATGGCGAAGTACCTCCATGCCTACCTCATTGCGGGGTGACCATGCCTGAAATTCGCATTCGGCAGAAGGAGGTACTAAAAACTTTGCGCAGCCTTGACGTGAATAAAGCGAGTGGTCCCGAAGGGATTCCAGCAATCGTGCTTAAAACCTGTGCACCAGAGCTATCTCCGATTTTGACACGCTTGTTTCGCCTCTCGCTTGAGTCAGGTAAAGTCCCAAAAAACTGGAAGCTTGCTAATGTACAACCAGTATCAAAAAAAGGCAGTCGTGCTGAACCATCGAATTATAGGCCCATCTCTATAACTTCTTTATTATGCAAGAGCTTAGAGCGTGTTATTAACTGCAGGCTTTTGGCACACCTCGAAAACAACGATCTCCTAAGTGACCGACAGTACGGGTTTCGCAGAAATCGTTCTACAGGAGATCTATTAGCGTATGCCACTCATATCTTGAGTGAAGCAATTGAGATGCACGGTGAGGCGCTTGCTGTCTCATTAGATATCTCAAAAGCTTTTGATCGGGTCTGGCACGAAGGTCTTCTTAGCAAGCTCCCATCTTACGGATTGCCTCCTGGCTTATGTATCTGGATCTCTGACTTCCTGAGGGAACGGTCGATCCGAGTTGTCCTTGATGGCTGCTCCTCCGACCAATTGGCTATAAATGCCGGTGTACCTCAGGGGTCCGTTTTGTCTGTGCGTCACTTGTCCATGATTTGGGTTCCTTAATTGAAACTATGGTTTTGGTGTCACACTTATTATTCATGTAAAATTATATTAAACAAGATTGCGCAGCCGCACCGGCGTACCAGCGATGCAAGAGAGAGATTGACAGGTCGCAAAATGTTGCCCATATAAAAATATTGGTATAAAAAAGTTATGTTTATGTTGGGTTGCCAACATGTTGCGGCCCCTCGAAGTATTACAATTATATATATATTATTTTAAGCATTTATACAATTACACTTATATTACATCTCAAGATGAATTAGAGTAATCCATTTACATTATCAGTTATATATACTATGTAATTTCTAATCTGGTACATATCTATTAATAAAGGTAGTTATAGTTTCTAAATAACTTATGACCTTGCAAATACCAATTATAAAATGTAATTATACATAAAAAGGTATTCTTACAAGCTTATGAAATAATAAATATTAAACTTAAATTAAGAACTTACAGAAGTTTCCTTGAATAGAAAAGCATATTATCATTATCTGAGTTTTTTCAATTACAGTACCTTTAAGTTACATTTTGTTTGTCTTAAATCTAGATTAAACTAATTTTATTACTGTGACACGAAAAAATCTTATTATGATAATTTTATGACTAATAGATCTAGTTTTCTAATGGTAATATACATATTCCTGAGAGTGATCTCTTGTATATTTTTCCGCTAGGTGTAGTGACCTCAAGGGCACGCACCTTCCCATCATCTCCTGGGAACACTTTGGTAACACGAGCCATGGGCCAATGAAGTGAAGGAGAGTTAGGCTCTCTTAATAAAACTAGCATTCCTACCTTTATATTCGGTAGAACATCACGCCACTTTGGACGAGATTGGAGTACATTTAAGTAGTGCTTGTGCCAAACCTTCCAGAAACATTGTTTTATGCTCTCTACTTGGTTCCAAAATTTTAGCCTATTCATAGGAACATCTGAGATATCTGGTTCTGGATAAGTGGTAAATGGAACACAAACCAGAAAGTGTGCCGGAGTTAGGTAAGTGAAATCAGCAATGTTTGAAGAGGACATTGGCACAAGTGGTCTTGAGTTTAAAATGGCTTCTATTTGACATAGCACAGTGTTTAGTTGCTCATAGGTGAGCACATATTTGCCTAAGGCTCTCTTTAGATGATATTTCATACTTTTTACAGCAGCTTCTGCTAGACCAGCAAAGACAGGCGAGTAACTGGGTGTGAAATGAAATTTTATGCCTTGCTTGGCTGCAAAATCACAGACCTGAGTTTGATGCTCTGCAGAAGTACCTAGCTTGTACAATTCAACTAGACGGTTGGCTGCACCCCTAAAAGAGCCACCATTGTCTGAGAAGACCTGGCTTGGCAGGGCCTTTCGCGATATAAAGCGCTTGAAACAAGCGAGGAAACAATCCGTATCTATACTAGAGCATAATTCCAAGTGGATAGCTTTTGTTTTAAAGCAAACAAATACACAAATGTAACCTTTTGTTTGGATTGCCCGTCTTACTCTCGAATTTTTAATTTGTACCGGGCCAGCGAAGTCTACCCCGACAACGTCGAAAGCTCTCGTAGCTGTGACTCTCTGTTGTGGCAGCACTCCCATCAGTTGTTTTGCGCAGGCTGCTTTTACCTTAAAACATATTAAGCACTTGTGAGTAACCTTCTTTATTTGTCTCATAGCATTAACAAGCCAATATTTTTGATTAAGCTGTGATAGCAATAATCTTGGTGCTGCATGAAGCAATCTAACATGCTCTTGATGAATGATAAGCTCTGTTATTCTTGAATTTTTTGGCAATATTATTGGGTGCTTTTGCTTGAATGGTATATTTGCATTTTCAAGACGACCTGTCACCCTCACAATACCTAGGGAGTCCATGAATGGTAGCAAAGGCTTTAGGGGTCCTGTAATGTGTTTATTTTTTTGCAGTGAATTGATTTCGTCATTGAAATGTATATGTTGCTCGTTTTTTATTAATAATAACAAAGCCTTTTGGAGCTCATCGGTAGTCAAATAGTTTGACTTTAGTTTTGGATTAGAAACCTTTATGTTGTTATAAAACCTTAACATGTAGGCAATAACTCCAATCATTTTGTTGATATCTGAATATCTCGCTATAAGGGTTGAAATTTCATCATTTTTAGTATTCAAGAGTACCACCTGACTTGCACACGGCTGCTTATTCTTAACTTCTGGCAGGTTACTAGGCATCTGTCTTTTATAAGTAAAGTCGTACTCCCTGTTTTTTAGAAAGTCGGGTCCTGTCCACCAGATGTTTGAATTGCGGAGCTCCTGCGGGTTCATTCCTCTGCTTATTGCATCTGCAGGATTATCGTGTGTCCCGACATAGGACCAGGTCCAAGTTCCTGTCAATGACTGTATTTCTCTTACCCTGTTCGATACATAAGCATTCAGTTTTTCAAATTTGGTGTCAATCCATGCCAAAGCGATTTGTGAGTCTGACATTAAATAAACATTATCAATATTTATCTTAAGCTGAATAATTCCATGAACCTTTGCCATAAGTTTTGCAAGCAGTAAATTAGCATTAAGCTCAAGTTTGGGCACAGTTAATGGTTTTGAGCAAGGATTAATCCTAGACTTCGAACAGAGCAAGGAAACTGTAATCTTACCTGTGTTCTCAATTACCCTGAGGTATATGCAAGCACCGTGGCCTACAGTACCCGCAGCATCTGCAAAACCAACCAGGTGAACCGCCTCTGCATCTGTGGGAATCTGTATGTTCCTTTGTAAGTGAATGTTTTTCATTGCCACTAAGCTGTTAGCAAATTCAAGCCATTCATTTATTAGCTCCTGCCGTGGTACATCGTTCCATGATATTCTTTCAAGATATATTTTTTGCATAATGACTTTCGCCTTGACAATAATGGGGCTGACATATCCCATCGGATCAAACATTTTTGATATTTGACTCAATATTTCTCGTTTTGTAAGCGAGTTATGAGGAGTAAGACTATCAGGAGATTTCAAAACAAAACAATCATTCTTTGTATCGACTTTTAATCCAAGCACATTTATATTGAAATTATCCTTTTGCAATTCTTTATCATCTAACTGTCTAAGCTCTGAGGGTATGTCAATTAGAATTGAATCGCAGTTAGATGACCACTTATGAAGTTCAAAGTTAGCTATTGAAAGCATTTGCATTAGCTGCTTTTTTGCCTCAACCAGAGTCGACTCGTTTGAATCTGAGTATAGTACATCATCAACATACATGCAGTTTTTTATTATGAATGAAGCAAGTGGAAAGCTAGATTCATGCCTATTTGCAAGCTCTATCAAGCATCTTGTAGCAAGATAATTGGAGCTTCTGACACCGTATGTTACAGTATCAAGGGATATACATTTTATTTCCTCATCGAGGCTATCGCGCCACAAAATCGTTTGTAGCGATGTATGTTCCGGATTTACCAAAACATTTCGAAACATTTTTTTAATGTCTGTACTAAAAAAGTGTTTTCCTATCCTATATAGCAATATAATGTCAAACAAATCTCTTTGTGCCTGAGGTCCATTTAGTAAAATGTCATTTAAGCTCAATGATTTTTTAGTTTTCATTGAACCATCAAACACCACCCGAACCGGTGTACTTTTATTATTTTCATTGATTACGGCATGGTGCGGTAGAAAATTAAGAGTTTTTTCTTTGAAATCCCAGCCTTTTACTTCAATGACATGGGCATGTCCCAATGTTATATATTTGTTTATAAAGTCCTGATAAGCAGTGAATAAGTTATGATCTTTATGTAATTTTTTCTCCAAATTTAGAAATCTATATAATGCAAAGTGAAATGAATCACCTAAAGTTTGATTCACATCATATAACGGGACCTTTAATGGTAGATCAACTTGAAATTTACCATTTTCTAATTTTACTGAATTTTTATAAATTATTTCAGCTACGCTATGCTCTGAATCATGTTCTATTTGGATCTCAGGTACTTTTTCTGTCTCCCAAAATTTTTCAAGTGTGCGGTTAACATCTGAATTGCATTTGGTGCAGCATAACAAGGATACAATTTTATTTACCTCTTGCTGAGGTGGTAATCCACCTGCTTTTATGTATCCCAATTTTGTGTTGATTAACTTTGGTGATTCTTCACTGGTACTTGGCTCGGTGCTGTTGTGGTGCTCAGGCTGCAGTTGCAGCTGAGATGGCAGCGGGCATTTCACCTGTGTCAATGCTGTGTTGCTCATCACCGTCGGCAGCAGGAGCTGGAAAAATGTGTGGGCACCTATTAACATGTTAATCTGAGACGGTTTGAAGTATGTGTCATCAGCGAGGTCAATGTTAGCAGGAATAGAGATTGTAGAGGGGTCTACTTCTTGCTGAGGCAAAAGGCATGTTATGCTATCAACCACATGAAAATTAATTGTTGTTTCATAAGGAGATTTCAGTGAGTAAATCTTTAGTGGGATTGAATATCTCACTTTATTCTTTGTGTTTGTTACCCCTATAATTTCTGTGTTTTCTTGTACGGGGGTGAGACCTAGAACATTAACTACCTTGCTTGTTATCAGGGACACCTGCGATGCCGAGTCCAGAATAGTTTTGACATGTATCTCTTGACCGTTGTGTGCTAATAATTTTACTCGAGCTGTGGGTATCAAAACTCCACTGCTTTTACTGTTACCAGACATTACGATGGGTTTGTTGTCTTCGCTGTGTAATAGAGTGTTATGCTCCTTCTTGCATGTTGCACACCTAAAATGAAACTTGCACTTGCCTGAATGTGTATTCAAGCAAGTGTTGCACAACTTACCGTTTTTTGCAAACCATATTCGTTCTGCACCGGGCAACAATTTAAACCTTTTGCATTGAAAAATTTTATGGTCGGAGGACTTACAGTAGATGCAAGATGATCTGCCGGCTGTTACCATGCTGTTGACTACCTTCCCGTGTCCGCTTGCCTGTTTCTGCATCTCGGTGTTTTCCGTTGCAAGTGCTCTCTTTTCCAGGAAGGCAATGAAGTTTGTGACCAGGGGCTGCTCCGCTGTGTCCCTCTCTAATTCATAATTTCTCGCAGTCATCATGTCAAGCTTGCGAATAAATAAACACATTAGAATTGGATCCCAGCTACCTATTTCTACACCTAAGTTTTTTATAGCTGCTAAGCTCTGCTTGATCATTGAAATGAACTCCCTAAGGTGAGGCGCAGAGGGCTTGGAAATTGATTCTAGGTCTAAAATAGCCCCTATGTGTTCATTTATTATTTTAAATTTATTGAGGTATCTATCGTCAAGCAACTTGAGGGCCTCGTTATAGCTTTGTGGCACAAGTGGCAAGTGTTTAATTAGGTCAAATGGCTCATTTTTGACAAATGTTCTAAGATAATGTAATTTTTGGATAGTGTGCAAAGATGCATCTCGGTCAATTATTGATTTAAACAGTTCAATAAATGACACATAGTCGGTGTATTTTCCCGAAAAGGTATTAATTTGTAATACAGGCAGTTTTGCATTAGATTTACAAGTGTCAGTCCGAGCCTGAGCTTGATCACCAATGGTCTTATTTAGGACAGAGAGGAGATTGAAATAGGCGGCTTCGACTTCGGCTATGTCTTCCCTATCGTCATAGTCGAGGGCTAATATTTCTTTATTTATTGTTTCATATTCACTGAAAAGTGAAATAACTCTATCCCGTCGAATACTTAAATTTCCGGTCGATAGGGCTTGTCGCTCCTTCTCATCGGAAAACTGTTTTACAAGGCGTGTCAACGAAGCCTTTATATAACCTCTCGAAGCTACTAATTTCTTAAATCGCTCAGGCTCAGACATTGTGCACTTAAAATATAAATAGGTAGACACTTACCCAATCTGCACAATATGTACACGTTATTAATAACTATGCTATATCAATTACAATAAAATTTAGAAAACAATTCTACTAGTTTCGTCGCAAACTACTCGCAACACGTAAAATGGCGTCCGTCGTCGCCCGCGTTGATAGATTCCTTCCGTTCTTGCTTGGAGACAGATTCCGGCGCCGGCGCGTCGGTCGATTGCGTGGCGTGCCCACGTGATTCCCAGTCGTCGCGGCACTGTGGTCCACGATTGGTTGTCCCAAGGATGATCGGATTCGCGGCCAATAGGGGGCCGTTTCCGGTCTTTGCTTGCTCGTGCTCGCTAGCTATTCGTCGCTGTTCTGTTTTTTCAAGGTGGTACGAAGAATGTTTCGTACAGCAAATGTGGTGGAAGAAAAAATGCCTTTTTATCCTTGCAGGATCTATGAGTACCACGATTGTATTTCGCGTGGAATTTTTGTTTTTTAGCTTGAAGTCCCGATTGCTGTTTTCTTTACGTACTTGTGAATATCTGTTGCTGCGATGTGGCGCGTGAAGGTCGTCCATGCGGCATGCGTGGTGCGTCTTCGTCAAAGTTTCTTGCGCTTTGTTCTTGTAGGCTCGAAGCATGTGCGTCACTTGTCCATGATTTGGGCTCCTTAATTGAAACTATGGTTTTGGTGTCACACTTATTATTCATGTAAAATTATATTAAACAAGATTGCGCAGCCGCACCGGCGTACCAGCGATGCAAGAGAGAGATTGACAGGTCGCAAAATGTTGCCCATATAAAAATATTGGTATAAAAAAGTTATGTTTATGTTGGGTTGCCAACACTGTCGGCTACATTATTTCTACTTCATATTGACGATCTGCTTAAGCCCGGCATTTTCGGATATGCAGACGACAGTACCATAATCACAAGTTACCAATGTGATGCCCGTGCCAGTAGTGTCACCATCCAACACCAGAGAGAGAGAGTCGCACTCTGTCCGTCAGTGCAAGCGCCAAGCTTTTAAAGTGCTCCGCGCCTCAAAAATCGGCAAAAATAGTAAAAATACGCAAATCGTGCAGTGATACAAGTGAAAGTGTGCGCCAACACCAGCGCCACGTGATAGTGCTAAAAGTTTCGGAATCGGATTGTTTTTCACTGATTGACAGTGAAAAACCCGATTTTTCGCTTCCCGAAAAAGTTTCAACTAAATACGCTGCACGATTATCAGCGACGACCTACATTTTTTATACTACACGTCGACGCCCCTTGGAGGACACTATAACTTGGCTGAGTCCCGGATTTTTCCTGGTTGAACTCGCCGAGTTATACCAAAAACCACCAATACACGTGTATACGTGTTCCAGGATCCAGAGGACCTGGAGCTTTTCTGACACCAGCACGACGTGAGCGCAGACGAGCGCTACCAGGGGACACCTCGATCACCGAAAACCAACCAGCCGCCACGAAGATTTCAGCTCTTCAAAAGTCAGTAAATTCTACTTCATCTTTAAATTCTTTTAACTTCTAAACAAGATCTGTAACGATATACTTTTTGGACACTATACAGTTAAACATATCGTTACAAACAAGTGTACAAATTTTCGGCATTTTCTATGCAACAGTTTTCAAGCTATCGATTTTAGAGCGTCCAACCAAACATAACCCCTAAAAAGTAGTGACGTCTTTGGTTGGAAAAATCGCCTAAAATCGCATCCATCCGGCAGCGGCTGACAGCGGACGGTGACGACAGTACCTACCTGGTGATTTTAGGAACTTTTGGCCCCATTCTGAGACACTTTTTGGAAAAATCAACACGTAACCGGGCTTAGTAATATTTTAATAAATTGCATCATCTTTTTGCACCCGGCTTTTAGGTTCAAATTTCAGCCCCCAGCCCCCGAAAGATCTGGACGTTTCTCGAACTGTCTGGAACCTTCGATTGCGACAAGTAGTTTGTCAACTATTTTAGCGTGTCATCGAAGGTTCTCGAAAAACATCATCATCATCAGCTCGAGAAATAATCATCATCATTAGCCTAAATTATTATCATCATCAGCTCGAATAATAATCATCATCATCAGCTTGAATTATCATCATCAGCTGATAGGCCGTCCAGATTGCTATTGGGCTTTTAAGGCGCTGGAACTCCCCCCTCCTCTGACAAAGGTGACCTAGAAACGACTTTACTCCGCATCTAGGTGACCTAGGACGAAATTTAGTATAAATTCAATTATTTTTTTTTTTTTTTTTTTTTTTTTTTTTTTTTTTTTTTTTTTTTTTTTTGGAAATTGTTCGTCGCAGACGGAGCTACCACTTGGTAGAGCCGGGGTACAAAATTATACGTGTTGATTTGAAGTGCGACTGTGATATATAGATTAAGTTTTTATGACACTGCAGTCGACCAAGTGGCGCTTTGTCCACGTTCTTTTTTGACCATTGGAACGACTGCAGTCACGACAAAATATATTTTATATATTTTAAAAATTTGTTTTTATATAGCTGTAAGTTTTACATTTGTAAATATATTTTAAATTTGTGTTCCAGTTGACGCCTTTACACGCAACTGGCACAAGTGACTTTCCGAACTTTTTTCGGATTGCTAATTTTATTTTATTTGACGACCTTGTTTTTATTTATAGAGTAGTCTCAAAACAGAGTTTAATCTCCGGGATTTTTTGTATAGTTTAACAGAGGCTACTCTAATTGACTGCGTGTTGCAAATTAGTCACAACTTGTCTGTACAATATAAATCTTAGCAATCGTATCTCTCCTACTATAACGCGTCTTTATTTGAACTTTTTAAATTTAAAATCAAAATGTTTATTGGAGTTAGGACGCCCGCAAAATCTAGCATGGATGCAGACCCCCAAAGAGGAGCCGCCGGAGCCCTACCAGCAACATCGGGCGTGAGGAAGAGCATCGGGGAATGGGAAGTTGTGGGCAAACCAGCCCAGAGAACACCCAACCTGACGCCTCCTCAAGCGCTCTCTGGGGCTGAACCCCCAAGGCCTAAACCGGCAGCCCGTAGGCTGTCGGCAGAAGCAGCAGGGGGACTAACCAAACCGGAGAGCGCCAAACGCTCCGAAAAATTAGCAGAGATGAGAGGCTGCCTGACTAAAGTCAAGTTGCACATCAGCAGCTCCAGAAACCTCAAGACGGAGATTAAGAACGGAGTAATCGAAGCCGTCGAGCGCCTCTACCAACTGGCCAAAGAGGGATACGCAGCTGGTGTGCAAAAGAATAAGACAGAGCCAAATTCCATTGAGAAGGAAAGACCCAGGGAAATGGAAAAGGGGGCGGATGATGGAACGCGCGCACTGGCGCAAAAAATCGAGGAGCACATGTTGCTTTTAAAAGAGAACACCCAAAGAATGGTAGACCTCAAGCAGACCCTCGAGACCAAGACGTACGCCAGTGCAGTTGCGGCCCCCCCCAAGAGGCAATTAGCAGAGCAGACCGTGCTACACTCGGTAGTTGTAACGGCAAAGGATGAGACAGAAACTGGGGAGGAAGTAATGGAAAGGATAAGGAAAGCAGTGAAAGCGAAGGAAGGAGGAGTGGAAGTAGAGAGGATAAGAAAGGCCAAAGATAGAAAAGTAATAGTAGCATGCAGGACGAAAGAAGAAAGGCAGAAGGTAAAGGAGCGGTTAGCCAAGACCACTGAATTGCACGTGGAAGAGATAAAGAACAAGGATCCTTTAGTGATCCTCAAAGACGTACTCCAGTACAACAAGGACGAGGAAGTACTGAGGGCACTAAAGGTCCAAAACAAGCTTATCTTCGGAGGGCTAACCCAAGAGAACCAAAGATGCGAAGTAGCCTATAAAAAGAAAACTAGGAATCCGCACACTAGCCACGTGGTTATGAGGGTCTCCCCGGAATTGTGGCAGCGCATGGTCGAGGCCGAGACAGTGCTCGTAGACCTGCAGCGAGTCAGAGTGGCGGACCAATCGCCACTCGTTCAGTGCTCGCTCTGTCTCGGCTACGGCCACGGCCGGCGCTTCTGCAAAGAGACCGTGGAGAAGTGCAGCCACTGTGGCGGCCCTCATATGAAGGCGCAGTGTGCGGATTTCCTGGCAAACTTGCCGCCTGCATGTTGCAACTGCATCCATGCAAAGCAGCCGAAGATGGACCACAATGCCTTCAGCAGTGAGTGTGCCATCAGGCGAAAGTGGGATGCACTGGCGAGACAAGCAGTAGCATACTGCTAAGGTGGTCCCAGGTGCATTCCCCGATGCCCTTTTTAGGGGCCTGGAGCAACGCGAAAACGACCACCAGGCTTCTCCAGAATATGCAGTGTTGGTGCTTGATGGAGACAACGCACCGTTAGAGCTGACCATTGACAACAAGCTGACATTTAACAGTCACGCTTCCAAAATGTGCAAGAAGACATTAAATGTGTACATGCGGTTGTCAAAGGCAGCCCGGGATTGTCGGAACCTCCACCAAGATGTGACAGACAACACATACACTGCAACTGTAGAGCCAAAATCCGTGTATGCCGCAAGCGCTTGGGCGTCTGTGGCCAAAAAACTGGGCGTTCAGGAGATACCCTACCCAGCAGAAAAATGGGCCTGCAATTGGTGCAATTGCTTGCCAATTACAGAGCGACCAAGGAGTTATCAGAAGCCCAGAATGAGTTTTGGGGTTTTGCAGCGATCCCAAGATTATTCTTGGAAACCGCAGCAAGGCCCCACTCACTTCATCCGCTCACCGCTGGCGTGAGAGCGGATGAATTAGCAAAGACCGCAGCCCTTACAGCGAAAATGAATCCCGACTATGACCGAATACCGACTCCATTCGGCAAGCGACAAATTAGTTTGTACACGCATGACGAATGGATCCGGAGGTATAAGTCAGGAGACACGGCTACAACAACCGCAAATTTTTCCGAAGCTCTCCAGGCCTCAATATTGTGTTATTAAAATGAAATATTATGTAGGAGAGGTACGAGACTATAATTTAAGATTGAAAAGCTGTGATAAATATATGTTAGAAAATAAGTAATAAAACGGTCGAGATATCTCCCGAAAATTGTTAGAATGATAATTTGACATATAATGTATATTATTGTATAAATGTATTAAAACTGTGCTTTTATAGACATAAGTGACTTAAGATAAATATTTTTACTTGAATAAAATATATTATGTTGTGACTAATTTGATAAATTTAAATGTGATATAGAGTAAGGTGTACTAAGACTGTTTTTACTTAAGATAATATGCTGTTTTTTCTTTTTTATATAATAAATAAAACAATGTGAAAAAATAATTGCACCCCAAATCCCTGATCACGTTAGGGAGCAACACGCTGACCGGGCCTCTGCGCCCGGGATAAAAAAAAAAAAAAAAAAAAAAAAAAAAAACACCAGAGAGAAGCCATGGTGGACAGACTAAGCTTGACCTTGAAAGCTGTTTCCGAGTGGGGTAATGCTAACTTGGTCAAGTTTAATGCAGCAAAAACACAGGCGTGTCTATTTTCCTCAAAAAAGAGCCCGTTTCAACTGTCTCCAACATTCGCGGATGTATCGATTCCAATCAGCACTAAGCTCGAGCTTTTGGGCGTTACGCTCACTTCTACTCTTAACTTCGGGTCGTGCATAGAATCCAAAGCCAAGACTGCTGCAAAGAAGCTAGGCATTCTATCGAAAGTTAGGCGGTATTTCACACCAGGTCAACTGCTTAACTTATACCAAGCTCAAGTTCGGTCTTGTATGGAGTACTGTGGCCACCTTTGGGATGGATCGGCTAGGTACCAGCTGGAGGCTTTGGAATCTATTGAACGACGAGCTAAGAGACTCATCAATAGCTATGAATTAGTTGAGTCTCGACTACAGAGTCTCGATCATCGGCGAAAAGTAGCAAGCCTCTCAATTTTCTACAAATTGCACTACGGAGAGTGTTCAAAGGAATTGCACAATCTTATTCCCGCATCACCGTTCTACTACCGAACATCTAGACAGACGGCAATGCGGCATCCGCTAATAGTAAAAATACCGACCATTCGCACGAAGCGTTTCGCTTCCACTTTCATTATGAGAACTGCCAAGGAGTGGAACGCCCTGCCGTCTACTGTGTTTCCCGAAAAGTATAATATGGGGTTGTTCAAGAAGAGAGTGAATAGGTTTTTACTGAGCAAGCGTGCTCCATCTTCGACCTCATCGTCGCTTTCCATCAGGTGAGATTGTGGTCAAACGCTAGCTTAGTCTCAAATAAAAAAAAAAAAAAAAAAAAATGAAATTTGGAATATACATAGATTATACCTAGGATTAAAACATAGGGTACGTTTAAACTTTATAATAGCGGGCGAAGCCGCGGGGCACGGCTAGTATTTAATATATTAAAGCGGTTCCTACATTACGGGGAAGACACTGCATTTTGCAACACAGTTTGAAACTAAAGCAAGAGGCAGGGTTTCACTCTTTAATTTGAAATCTTAATAATTAATGTCAATAAATATTTTGTATTTTTGTATTTTGTAGTTAAGCGTATTTTTAGCCCTCGACGAAAAAGAGGGATGTTATGAGTTTATAGTGTGTATCTGTGTGTTTGTCTGTAACATCATAGCTCCTAAACAGCTAGACCGATTAAAATTTTGTATTTTTTGTTCTGTTGTGGTTACTTAATCGAGAGTGGCCTTAGCTATCTATGTTTACATATTTTCAATTTTTTGATTTTGACAGGCCTTAATCTGAAATGGAATTCCTTACATTTACCATGCAGAACATGTAAAAAATATGATAGAAGTTCTAGGGAGTCGCATGACTATATAAACCCATCGTGAATTGGCTAATTTTAATTTGTTACCACATCTCCGTATCTATAACACAACATATAAATACTGCACGTCTACCAACTTACCTGATTAATTAAACTAAATAATAAGCGGTCAGACAGAATGGCCGTTCCCATCGCCTCTAGGCATAATTACGTTAAGTGCAATGAATAGTAGGTATTATATTAGTTAGGCTGTGACGTAGTGATTTGAAGATAGATAAAGTACATAAATATGATGTGTTCAACTCTTCATCGTTTTTGTAGGTTCACGTTCGATAAAAAACCGGCTCTGCTTCGGATCAAGTCGATTTTCATTGCAAATAATTATAGAGCGTATGTAGTAATACATAGGGGCGGTTTTGACGGACCAAAAATTGTTTTTTTTTTTAATAATGTATGCAACTATCGACTGCGCTCTCGTGGTCACGTCGTTTTGCAACACCAGTGTGACTATGCGTAATTTATTAATTTTACCTATTTTTTATTAAATAGGTTAATAAATTTATTTGATAGGATATGTGATTGACTCATGTTGTTATTGCAAAATATCATAAACTATAGAGATTTTGCTCTTATACATCAAAGGCATCTCGAGTAGGTGAAATTGACCTGGCAACACTTTTCATACCACCCTTATCTCATAAAGTTTGTAAGACATTTTTTTTATTTATGTTAATATCTAGGAATAATGTAATAGTACAGCCATCTCCATTTCAACTTCTTCCCAACTCGCCCAATCTACTCCTCGCTGCCACTCGCCAAGTTTAACTATATCCCCGTGATACCAGCAATAAATTATGTATTCGAGTTATAAAATCCGCGCGAATGGACGAGATTCCACTGATCCTGCTTGTTTTAATGGCGGCACGAAGGAGAATGAGCTGGCTTTGGGTTGTGATACACAGCTCAAAAGGATATTGAACAAAATATGTGTACAAATGTCTAACACAGCCCACGGGGCATGAAAAGGCATTCATCTGCATTATTCCGGGAATCGATAAGCGGAAATCTTTGCCAAGGTCTGTGTCATGTCTAAAACCAGCTGTGCCTCGCGGATTCCTCCACGTTTATTTACTTAAAAAGTAGCCTATGAGTTTATTCTAGGTATAAGCTATGTATAATCAAAATTTCATCTTAATCCGTTTAGCCCAGCAGTCGGCAACCATTTGAGTAGGAAGAGTCAAAAATTATAATTTTCAAAATTTCAAAGTTTTATAGAGCCACAAAATTTGTTCTTGCCAACAATAATCCTTAATGCCAACAATAATACCTACTGTACTATGAGTATCGTACAGAAAACGCTATACACGTGTTATACCTACCTAATCATCCCATAATTTACTTGTTTCAACTGTATAAATGTACTTTTTTTGCTACCTTTGGAGGCTTGTTAATGACTCGATAGAAATGGTGCCTAATCCTCCGTTTTTTTTTAAATAATTAATATTTGCGTATGGAACTAAATAGCCGCAGTTTCACATCCAAAGAGACGCATGTGGCTCGCGAGCCGCAGGTTGCTGACCCCTGGTTTAGCCGATACAGCATTAATAGAAAACAAACTAACTTACACACACACACACATACTTTCAGATTAATAATATTAGTAGTGTGATAGCGTGATCTTGAATTCTCCAAAAGAGAGTGAATAGGTATCTTCCAAGCAAGCCTGCTTCATCGTCGACCGCATTGTCACATAACTTCAGGTGAGATAGAGATCAAACGTTTGCCTATCTTAGGTAAAAAACAAACAGTGTCATTTTGCGACATTATGGATTATGGACATTGGTATCTTTAAACACACGTCATTAAAGTTTAGCGAAAAAATGGCCAGATGAAACTAATAACAAAGTTTTGTACAATTTCAATGGTACACATGAACATTTTCGTACTATATACCTTACGGTCTGTGTGTCACATTGAGACTGGTAAGCTTATCTCAGAAGCTCATGAATACCTCCGAGTTTCGAAAATGTGATCGAAAATAAAAAGGGTTCTGTCATTTCTTTTTTTTGCTGTACTACGCCATGATTTTGTAAATCTACACACAAAATTTTAATCTAATTCATCCAACCAAAACCAGCATGATGGGAACGCTACCCACTGGCTTGAGTACTTGAGTTACCTATAGGCTCGATGTCTTGTAGGTAACTTGATTCTTTGCTGTATATAGTTTTAGCTTAGTTTTAGGAGATACAGGCAATTTGCCCTTAGATAGAATTTATATCATAACTAAAAAAAAAAAAAAAACTAAACCTAACATTATTCACAAACATTCCTGATGTCAAGCATATACACTTTTGTGCTGGATAGGCAAGCATTACATCATTGTCTAACTAGATGTCCTCACTTTCTACATCTTCTGTTTTATAATACAAAGAGGGAAACACAAGGAGGGTAGGGTAATATAAACTGAATATAAGATCGGCAATTAAAATATTACAGGATGGTATATAACAAAAATAAATAAATTTTAAATTAGTGAACATATAAAAACTTTAAGTAGGGGAGAGCGGGGCTGAAAGTGCCGGGGGTAAGTAGTGCCGGTGAGCATAACTCGAAAACAAAAAGAGATAGCTGCATTTCTATCTTGCATCCCAGAACGTCTAAAAATCGCGCGTCGCCGGTAGCCATTTTAGTAGCGGCTGCGACACGGAGCGTGCGGCGAGGTGCAGTCGAACACTCCGTCGACACGAAAATATAGTTTTTGTGTTTCAAACTTTTTGGTCAATTGTCTTTCTTTTTAAAGCTACTAATGCCAGTGTTTCACTAAGATGGTGGTTACTTATTCGTACATCGCGTGTCGATTTGTTTTGTGGGTTCTGTTAAACAAAACTTTTTTTATTTGATAGTAAGTGTGTTTTCTAGCTGTGGGGTTAAAAGTGCCTTTTGTTGGGGGGCTAGATGTGCCGCGGCACAACCGACCCCAAGCAATCCATTATTATAGTCATCTTTTTTGTTTGATAGGATGAGGACATACAAACTAAAGACCAATAGAGGGACCACTTCGAAGGAGCTTCTGATGAATCATTTTCAGATTAAATCTGATAAATCTGATCTGATCTGATGAATCATTTTCAGATTAAACCCTAAGACCAAATACTGATTTAAGAACTTTCTTTATGACTGATTTAAGACTGACAAAGGTTAATTAGATGATTATTTTAAGATAAGTGTTACTAAATGTATAATTATAAGACTTGAACAATTCAATTGATCTCTCTAAAAGTGCAAGTTAAAAGGTTATGTTTAGTTTAATTAGTTATAAAAGAAGAAAATTGTTGATTGTTTGTGTTTTATCTTTATCACGTAGTTTAATAAGAAAAAGTATCATGAATGCTAGAAGTAATTACTTTATTAATAAAGAAAGAGCATAGAAATAATAATTTATGTCTTCTTTTTTTATTCAAACACCTTTATTTTTTATATAAAACATCCACTTTTTGAACGGCACAACCAACCTCATCATCGGCACAACACGCCCCACGGCGGGGTCAAATGTGCCTCAAGGTCTAGTTCCAATAATTTGGGTGTCAGAAATAAACGGTTGCGAAATAGCCAATTATTAATTCAAATTCAAAAACTACAATAAATTTGACATTAGTGTTAAAGAAATTGAAAATCTCGATTTCATTTCCATAGTTATAATAAGCGTTTTATCAAAATCGGCACTTTCAGCCCCGCCCTCCCCTATATTGTTTTCTTTATTTAAGTGATTGTAGAATATCTATCAGCTCGAAAAATTAATATATTAAAAAACACCGGTTTAGCGTATCTTAAATCTACTTCATTTATGAAATTCATCCATCTTTTATCCGCGTTATTCATTGTTACATGAATATTCAACCGACTTCAAAAAAGGAGGTTCTCAATTCGACAGTTTTATTTGTATGTTACGCGATATCTCCGCCAATTATGAATCGAATTGGATGATTTTTTTTGTTTGATAGATTATACTTCAGAGGTGATTCCATATAAATGTTATCGAAATCGATCCAGCCAAAACCAAAATTTTAAGTCTGTTTTTTTAAGCTTTGCTTGCGTTTAAATATTAAGTTCATAAGACCATTCTATCTAAACTGATTGTCCATTCTATTTACAATAAGAAAATCGATATCACTACCACAAAGTCAATATAAATGAGTTAGTTGTATAATAATAATAAAGTACGTTATACAGAGATTAATGTCAATTAAAGGCAAATGTTCGTTAAGTGGTATAATTTTGCAAACGTAGAACTTGCAGGGACGAAATTCGGTTACTTCATATCTTCGTCATTTAAAAATTGATTAGGAAAAGTAGTTAATTTACAAAGGAAACATTATCGCATGGGGCGGGAATAGCACCCGCGGCTTAGGATCTCATACCCTTTTGCTCTAACCGCTGAGCTACTTAAGAGCCATTTCGCACGTTCAGTGAATAATGGAAGATTTTGAGCGCCTAATTTACTATCTTGGGAAAACATTTCATACTGTTTTATATTTGTTAAATAGAGAGCGATCTTTGGAATTGTCACATAATGTAACAGATTTTTAAATATTGTTGGGTAGCTAAAGTGGGCATGCGAACTTACTTGGGAAGTCCGGCACACCACCTCGGGGGTGCGTCCATGTGCTTATATCCAGGGGGTGATGATTCCAGCTAGGGCCTAGGTAACAACACTGGGACCTCGTGTCCCGCGGTAGGTATATAGGTCGCTGTTCAAGTTTTTCTCTAAGCTAGTCACAATATCGTAAAACACAGCACAGTTTATGTTTTGTTGGTAAGGATCGGTCACTCGCGACGCGATGGCTAAGTGCTTTGATCACACCAGCCCACAAAGTTACATGCACCTTGATACGCAAGTGCATGCGTGTAGTTATCTCAACGGGCGCGCACGCAATGCCCGCCAATGGGTCAATGGCCGACAAGACGACACCCAATGTCGCGCCACACTCGCTACCAACACACAAAAAAAAAGACAATTGCTTGTCTATGTGAGGGCACGTTCAGAAATTACACTTTTAGTTAGCATAACTATCCTAACAAAAACAAAAGAACGGTTTCGGTACGAAACATACCGCTCACCTTAAATGAACGTAATTCATTTAACACCTAACTCTATCGACTCAACTGAACGCGGTGCCGAGAGGCACCGATTTCTGCCAAGCCCAACTGAACACGGTTCCAATTGGAACCAAAACGGTGTGGTCGGTCCGTATCTCTGATTTTTCGTCATAATTTAAGTTTGGCCGTGTGTGCACTCCTTTAAGTTATGGGGAAATTAAGATTAATAATGTAGCAATATTTTCCATCGCTAAAATGTCAAAGTAAAATGAAACTATCAGACATTTTCAAACAATGAAAATGAGAAAGTCGTTTGAGTGCAAGGAAAGTTAAGTGTTTTAAAAAAAAAATACAAAATTGCCGTAAGAAGTAATTTTATTGAGTGTTATACTAATATTTATTCCTTGTTTTAAGCTGTATCTATTTACGTAATGGGTTTTTATGAAAAACGCATGTAAAGTAATAAATATCTTCTTCGAATAACAACATTGACGAAAATTGCGTGAGTTATGATTTTTTGTCAAGTAATAACTATCGTATTTTTTTATATTTGCTCTAACTGCTACTGAAATACGACGTGGTAGGTATTAATCATTAGATTTATGTGCATATTGCTATACTTAATTATTTGCGTTTACGCGTAATCACCGTATTATGCCGGCGCGGCAGAATCCTTTGCTGCCGCCAAAATGGACTCGCCCAGGCTCTCGGTGCACTGCTGGCTCGAGTTCAAGGGGTAATCGCCATTTTCTATGTTATGATATGTATTTTATACATTGGAAAAAACATTGTTTTAGCATTTATGTAATTTAAACAATTTCGTTATTTGTGGAATATGTAGAATGATGGTTTTGCCTTTTATATAAATAATGGACTCGCCCAACGCGGGGCGACGATGCTTTCGCGCGCTAATTCAGCCATTTGTTTTGTGTAAATATTATGACAGTGTTATTATTTGGCGCACTTTTCTGACAACAAGAGGATCTTTTCTCTATGTTCATTTTGTTTTTTTACTGAGAAAGTCAAAAGGCAAATAACAATTGTCACTCAAAAGTGACTATGGTAACGAGGCGTTTTTTTTTTCTTTCCAATCAGAGTTTCCGATATTACAACAAGTTTTTCTGAGAAAGGTGTTTATTTTTTTATGAAATTGTGAAGGTAAGGAACGGCTTATTATAGCAATACTTTTGTTTATCACCTGCATGTTATAAATGAATTACAATGAACGCATATTTACAGCGCGCGTTTTGATAAATTAATGCGCCGCGCGGGAAATTTACTCAATCGTTCCATAATTTTTTAAGGTAATTAATCATTTGCACAATGACATAAATTAATATGCAATCAAAAGCATAGTTAAAATACATCATTTTAACAACAAAAAAAATATATTTTATCGATCGCTATTTACGACAAAAAATAAAGATATCTGAAGAACTCCTCATTTTTCCCTGTGACAAACTTCTAACGTGTTTAATTCAATCAATTACTTTGTAACACACTTAAAATAAACACTTGAGATGAAGCGGTAATCTTTTACGAGCCCATAATGGTCATTTGTTTAGCAAACAAACCATTCTAAGTGGTCCTAACACTCGAATTTCTGCCGACGGGCGCGCGCTCTGAGAGGTCCGCCATAGATTGTCGAGTTCATGTTCAATTTGCCGCGTATTTCCTAAAAACGTGTTCAAGCCACTGGCTATAATACGTTAGATACTTTCAAAAGCTCTAACTCTTAAGTAAATATCTTACCTAAACTATACTAAGAAACTAATATACGCTTCGAAAACAATTACTCTAAGGGTAATTTACACACTTTGACAACAGCCCTTTTGAAAAGACTCTTGCCGGATTGCAAGGTCACAACTCTCACTTTATTATCAGACCCGGGATGGAGTGCATGCACACGAGCGAGCCTCCACTGGAGTGGAGGTAAATTATCATCCACTACGACAACAATGTCACCCACACAGATGGGAAAACCACGATCACTATACCATTTGCTACGTTGTTGTATCTCGTGTAAATATTCGCGACTCCACCGTTTCCAAAAGTGCTGGACACATTGTTGTACCCAGCGCCACCGAAGTAGTCTACCTGGATTCGCCTCTGTTAGGGGAACGTCGGGTATTGCCGTTAAAGGGCCTCCTACAAGAAAATGCGCGGGGGTTAAAGGTAGCGGATCTGATGCATCCGCGCTCAAGACGCACAAAGGTCGCGAATTGAGTATCGCCTCGATTTGACATAACAAAGTGTGCATCTCGTCATAAGTTTGCACTTTTGTACCTACAACGCGATGAAAGCAATGTTTGAAACTACGCACTGCAGCTTCAAACAGACCACCAAAATGGGAAGCATATGGTGGTTGAAAATGCCATGTAATACCTTGCTGCAAGGTTTGCGAATTCAAGGCGCTCTTCACAGCATCATTTTTAAGAAACTCATACAACTCTTTTAAGTAATTGTTACATCCTACAAAATTACGTCCTCCGTCCGAGTACATATCCGTTATTAATCCCCTACGAGATGTAAAACGCCGTAAAGCCGCTAACATGCCGGCTGTCGAGAGCTCACTCACAATTTCTAAATGCACACATTTCAAACTCACACACACAAACACTGCAACGTAGCATTTAACGATTTTAGCATTTCGAACCTTATTGGCTCGCACGTAGAATGGCCCGGCGAAATCAACTGCCGTTTTTAGGAAAGGTCGCTCCGGACGTATTCGCGATGGGGGTAGTGGTGCCATAGCAGGCTGTGGACGAACGGGACGTGCACGGAAACAACGAACACATCGAAAAATCTGTTTTCTGATTATATCTCGACTAGATAAAATCCAATACCTCTGTAAGAGTAGGTATTGAACCGATTGAGTACCCGCATGAAGATGTGTAAAGTGCGCATCGTCAATTATCAAACTCGTTAAAGTGTGTCTCTTAGGTAAAATCAATTGATGTTTAGAGTCATATGACAACAAAGATTTGTGAAGACGTCCACCAACACGTAAAAAATTATCCTTATCAACAAAGGGATCTAGACGTCTCAATTGATGCGAGGGCAATTTTCCCTGCGAAATGTTTTTTATGT
Source organism: Lomographa bimaculata (assembly GCA_948107665.1). Lineage (NCBI taxonomy): Eukaryota > Metazoa > Arthropoda > Insecta > Lepidoptera > Geometridae > Lomographa > Lomographa bimaculata. The sequence continues at coordinate 3,484,813 of OX403604.1, read as the reverse complement.
CTTCTTGGAACACTTGATGTTGCACTAAATAGATTAGCCGCTTAAGGGCATAGTTATATTCGTGGACTGTAACACAACTTGGGTAAGAAGTGTTTTGTTGTTTATTAACTCGCGATTTCAATATTTTGAAAAATCTAAATATGTAAGATGTGACTCGAACCAATTTACCTAAGGTTGAAAATCTACCAATTATTTCAACTTCTTCGACCAGCGTAACTGGTGCCGACGTGACTGGCAAGTCACGTTTTTCTTCACCGGTACTCGGAATGTTTTTCTGTATAGGCCACGCAGTGGAATCCTCGCGAAGCCACTGAGGGCCGAAAAACCACAACTCATTTTGTAATAATGCAGATGGCAGTATGCCCCTAGAGGGAGCATCTGCTGGATTACACGGAGACGGCACGTGTCTCCATGTACAACTCGGAATTCGGGTAAGAATCTCACTCGTACGATTCGAAACAAAAGTTTTCCACTCATAAGGAGGCGAGCGAAGCCACGCCAACACAATAGAAGAGTCCGACCACGCACATACCTCTTCAATATTTAAGCGGTCACGATAGGTGTGTAACACCTTTTCAAGAAGTTTCGACAACATGACAGCTCCCATGAGCTCGATGCGCGGTATCGACAAGCAAGGGGAGATCGGCGCAACTCGTGATTTCGCCAGCAAAAGAAACGTCTTGACAAAGTTATTTGAGTCTACAAGCCGCGCGTATACGCATGCGGAATAAGCGCGCGAACTACCATCGCTAAACCCGTGAATAGATAAGCTACCCGAACACGGAAAAACAAAACGAGGTATTGAAATTTGCGATAAAAGCGGTAACTCTTGAATAAACGCTTGCCACGCGGTTACAATGTTTTCACAGGGAGTATCATCCCACTGGACACCCGATATCCATAGTAATTGCATAAGATGCTTTGCGTACACCGTAACCGGCGATAGCCAACCCATTGGATCATAGATCTTGGCGATCTGCGAAAGAATGGTTCTCTTCGTTATTATATCAGCCGAACACTGAACACTAAACGTGAAATGGTCAGACTGAGGATTCCACTGAAGCCCCAGGACCTTCGTTTGGTTGTCATTCTCCATGGGAGCGAAGGACACTTCTTCGCGCCGCTCACCATGAACAACTGGCGTCTGAACCGCAGCGACGACCGCTGGCGAGTTGCTGTGCCACTTACGCAGCTCGAAGCCGGCTGTTTTACAAATACCTATCAACTCTTGTTGCAGCGCGAGGGCTTGTGACTCATTATCTGCACCGGAGACTACGTCATCGACAAACACTTGGTCTAACAACACTTGAGACGCAAGCGGGAAGCGGGATTTTTCGTCATAAGCCAACTGCTTAATGACGCGAAGGGCTAAATAGGGGGATGCATTTACCCCAAAGGTAACAGTTCTTAGACGGAACTCACAAATGGGCTCAGAGCTCGAAAAGCGCCACAAAATACGCTGTAAGTCCCTATCTGACTCATGCACTAAAATGTTTCTATACATTTGTTTTATGTCGGCCGTAAGCGCGACACGATGAACACGAAATTTCAAAAGGATGTCAATAATATCCTGATGTAACTTAGGACCAGTCAGAAGAATATCGTTCAAACTGGTTCCGTTAGAACTCGCGGAATTCGCATCAAAGACAACTCTCGTTCTCGTCGTTTCAGACGACTCTTTCACCACGCAGTGATGAGGTATGAAGAAATGATTACCCGACTCAGGAGGGTCGAAAACCAGTTCCATATGATTCAACTCCAAATATTCTCGTAAACACGAATGATATTCCTCTTTAAGACTCGGGTTCCGTGCCAAACGTTGCTCTAGTTTGAGGAACCGAGCGAGGGCAATCTCTTTTGAGTCACCTAGTGGCTTGGCATCAGGCTTACGAGGTAAGGCTACCGAATACCGGCCAGTGACGTCACGACGATGTGAATTCTCGAAAATGGATTCGCATAGACGTTCCTCAGGCGAAAGTACCTTCACTTCAGGTACGGATTCCAACTCCCAGAATCGTTTCAAGTTGTCGTCATCGGAAAATGAGCTAAAACAAGCTTGAACGGGGCCGGGAGCAGGAGAAATGAACGCTAGCTTCCCCATCAGTAAATAGCCAAAAATGCTATTAATAGCAATCGGTGTACCGGGTGGACCGGTAATTATGTCCCCCAACAAAATTTGGGACATAATTTCAACTCCTAAAATACAATCTACTCGCTCGGGAATGTTAAAAAACTCATCAGCTAAATTCAACTTATCAATGTGCGACCACCCTGTATATGGCAAAGGTACCGACGGCAATTGCGGAATCAGTTTTGGTAAAATTAATGCACTCATTGAGATAAACCTATCACTTGTATTTTTCGGCGACATACAACATGACACCATCCCTCGCGGACGGACCGGTTTTGTGTCACCTATCCCGTAAACAGGTACATTTGCAAATCTTCTACTCAAACCTAACCTTTGCACACACTCCTCAGTAATAAAATTCGCCATAGATCCGGAATCAATCATACACCTCATAGTTCCTCGTTTCTCATTATCTACAAAGACATCAACAAGCGCGGTGGATAACAATACGGTATGCTTACGATCATATGGCGCGGTGGATGACGAACATTGAATAGGACTCGAAACAGTAGGCGACGTAACACCTTGTTGAGTGCACGTGGACGCAGCGCACTGTCCCGCCAACTCGGGAACTTGACTCGAAATCGCATTATTTTCCGTAGGAAAATGAATGAGCGTATGATGTTTTTTATGACACGATCGACACACAAAAGTCGACTTACACCCGGACACATTATGACCTCGGCCTAAACAATTGAAACAAACATCTTTATTTTTTATCAATAAATACCTCTCGTTAGGTATAAGACTCAAGAACTTACGACATTTAGATAGCGGGTGATTATCCCCGCAACTCACACATTGTTTGTTATCGTTTACATTTGCAGTAGGCGAACGATACTGGTTTTTGTCTGCCGTAGTAGCAGTAGCAACAAAAGAACGTTTATTCGGAGACGCGTGAATGCGAGTGGTATTCTCATTCGTAATCGTAATCTTTTTTGCATCAGAATCGATTACCTCGTTCGCGGACAATTCTCGTTCTAAAAACTCAATCAACTCGTCAACTTTAGGTATATCGGAGGGTTTAGTTAAAGATAACTCAAATCTCTTACGTATGGAAACGGGAATTTTACGAAGTAAAATATGCAACAACAAAAAACTCCATTCTTTGATCGGAAATAGCATTACATCGAGTGCTCGTATGTTTTCGTGATATGTATTTAGTAAGTTACGTAAATGTACATAAGATTTCTCAGAACACTGTTCGACATTCAAAATTTGATCTAAATGTTTCGAAGCTATCACTCTTTTGTTCTCGTAACGGGCAATTAAAATGTCCAGCGCAATAGAATAATTTTCATCGGTAATAGGTATCGACTTAATTAGGTTGAACGGCTCGTTTTTAAGTGTAAGAAGTAGGTATCTAAACTTTTCCGCTTCTGTGTAGGCATCATTGTTGTGCACTACGGACTTAAACAAATCATAATACGGTGTCCATTCGGTAGGCTCACCGGAAAACTGAGGTAGCGGAAGAGTAGGTAGCTTTTTTATGCAACTATAACCATGGTTGGGAACAATAGAAAGTCTGCTCTTGCGCCGGCACTCCTCTTGGACCTCTTTCAACTCATCTAAATGACTCACAATTGTGTAATAACTATCATTGAATTGATTTCGAAAGCGCATTTGTTCCTCGCGATCAAAAGTTTGTGTTTTTAAAGAAGCCTTCTCAATTTTAGTTTGCAATTTAAGAAATGTTCTCTGAATAGATTGAATGTCTTTAGCTCTCACTCGAAACTGCTTCTCATTAATTTCGTAAAATTCTAAAATGCGTTTGACCTCATCGAGAATTATTTCTCTTTCGAATAAATCTTGTTCCGCCATTTTGCGTAACAAGAATGGCTCAAAAAACAAGATTAAAACACAGAAATATTGTCGGGACGCGTAACGTCGCTACAACAATACACCAAATATACAAGAAAACTACACTTCTAAAACGAAATATGCCCTAATAATGCCAACAAGTGAAATTAAAGCACATGGCCTCAACACAGAAAAACAACGGATCCGGCTCGAATGGATCAAAATTATGTTGGGTAGCTAAAGTGGGCATGCGAACTTACTTGGGAAGTCCGGCACACCACCTCGGGGGTGCGTCCATGTGCTTATATCCAGGGGGTGATGATTCCAGCTAGGGCCTAGGTAACAACACTGGGACCTCGTGTCCCGCGGTAGGTATATAGGTCGCTGTTCAAGTTTTTCTCTAAGCTAGTCACAATATCGTAAAACACAGCACAGTTTATGTTTTGTTGGTAAGGATCGGTCACTCGCGACGCGATGGCTAAGTGCTTTGATCACACCAGCCCACAAAGTTACATGCACCTTGATACGCAAGTGCATGCGTGTAGTTATCTCAACGGGCGCGCACGCAATGCCCGCCAATGGGTCAATGGCCGACAAGACGACACCCAATGTCGCGCCACACTCGCTACCAACACACAAAAAAAAAGACAATTGCTTGTCTATGTGAGGGCACGTTCAGAAATTACACTTTTAGTTAGCATAACTATCCTAACAAAAACAAAAGAACGGTTTCGGTACGAAACAAATATATCTCTTATTATTTAATAATATTCAATCTACAGAACTCAGTTTTACAGAAAACGACAATATAGTAAAATTTAAGCTCCTTTTACATTGATTATAATGAATTGAAATCGATTTGTCAAGCATGTCTAAATATTAGGCACGTAATAGTATTATCAAATAATGTTGCTTAATTTAGATTTTTATTCACGTTGATTAATAAATAATCAAAATAAAAACCCTATTTTACTTTAATTATTTATTTATTATACTCACATTTTTTACCTAAATCTCATGTGTTTATGTGACTTTGGTCTTTATTGAATATAAATCTAAAGTTAAAAAAATTATCAATTTATAAAATTACTCACAAAATCATATTTATCATCACTTGAAACTGCTATAAATTGCGATGTTAATGCAAGCGCCGTACATTATGGCGCGAGCGGCCTACATTTTGTAAAATGGCTCTTAAGCCCCGCCGAAGATACCTTTTCATTCTAGACTTGAAGACTCCCAGATTATACCGTCCGAGAAACAAAGACTCATTGGTGAGTCCGATGATATCCACTTCTTCGCTGTAAGATTATGTCTACGCTGTGTCATTAAAACTATTTTGAGTCGAACAAACAGGTACTTTATTTGGGATTGCGAGATACAAATAAGATAAAAATTAGAATTGATACATTAATAAGATAAACAATGCACCTCGGAGAGCGAATATGAATAACAATACTTTTAAACTACTACTAGTGTGGTGTTCTACTGTCATAAAGCAACAATGTGTGTAAACGACACTAAACATCAATTGTGAACCTTATTTAATGCCTTTTTATGTACGAATAAACTATATAATTATTATTATTATCCAAGTAAGGCATTATTTGAGCCGAAACCACCGTTTTATGCATGCACACGCCATTACAATTTATAATTATATATTATTATAAATATGGACTATGGGGAGATGATATTGAGTTGATAATAACTGTAACTTAAAGGAGTAAAAACTTAAAGTATTGTATTGTATATATGATGGTTAATAAAATTAAACAGTCTATTATAATAACAATGTCAGATAAGATTACAAAAGGGGATTAAAACAAATAGTATTCAAAAATGTGTTAAAAAAAAAAGGAAAAATGCTTTTCCGCTTGCCAAAGGAAAAATGCCCAGAATACTGGCTACGTTTCCACGTTGAATACCGATACCAATTTTTTGTGTTAAATAAGAGCCAGCATTCTGGTCACTTGTCGCCCGTCTCGACTAAACGTTTGGATAAAAAATTTAATAAAATGTATAAAATAAAATATTAATAATTATTTATAAAATTCAAATACATGTAGTTTTCGCCTTAAAATATAGTGACAGTTGGTTTGAAATGTTTGTGATAATGCTGCTGTGAATGTTTTGATATACACTATGTTTTTAATAATATAGATAAATATCTGGTTTACGGGACGAAATTACAGCACCTGCCGATTCCGTCTCATTTTAAAATATTTAGGCAGATGATGACCAGCTACCCACTGAACGGGCTCGTCATAAAAGCTGCCTGCATTGATGACAAAAGCAGCAACGTTGGAATTATTATTCAATAAATACTACTTATATAATAATATTACTTAAAATAAATAAAGTATTTGTTTTATCGTATACTTAAGGGTTTTAAAACATAGAATTTCACACATTATATGCGTATTTAAATAAATAGAGTTTACATTTTCAAATAACAAAAATTACAAAATGTCAAAACAAACGTCTAACTCAAGTATTTATGTAGCCTTTAAAGAGTTCCACTACCTATTTCCTGGCTCCATCACCAGATCAGCTCCAAGATATCAAATTATATTTTTGTAATCCGAACTACTTGAACATACATTAGTAGTTTTATTTCAATAATTACAAGTGGAATCTTTACTTCTAATATTCTATTATATTGTTGAAAAACAATATAAAAAGTAACAAGTGAAGCTAACAAAAGCGTATTAAAAATAAACTACCTTGTCACTAGAATAACTTTAAAAATTGTATGCCCACAATAATGTTTGTGACAGCAAAATTAATAATAATTCTAATGAGACCGTTGTTCAGCGGGATCAGATGGTAAACTGTAAACTTGAGAGGATGAATTTCTACGTAGCGGATAAATCTCATAATTTGATCCTGTTTTAGAGCATCTGAAAACAAACACGTCGATTCAAGTAGGTATATTAATCATTTAATTAAGCCTTAGACATTATTAAAAATTTTCTGAAACTCTGTCTCTTGTAAAAGCGCGTAAAATGTGTCCCAACAGACAGATTTCCTAATATGTGATTGTTAACTATTAGTAATCAATTCTGTGTCTTTAAAATAACATAAACATAAACGTCCAAATTAAAAGTTAGATTTAGTAGGTTGCGTTTAAATATTTCAAAATAAAAAAATAATAGTAGATGCGTCTATTTTTTCTAATTCCGATTCTGTACATAAAAACGCAAACGCTTTTAAACGCATTCACACTCACAGCCCCACACTAAGCTCAAAAACTTGTATCGTGGGTGCCGGAAACATTCACATCACACACACATTATACCCAGAACCATAAGCACAAATATCCTTTGGGAAGGAATTTGTGCTCCTGCCGGGAATCGAACCCAGGCGCAGAGGGCGGACACCTGTCCACTGCGCCAACTGGGTCGTCATAACTCAGTTTTGACAAAAATGCAATTACATTTTTTTTTTCATAAGACGGCAGTATACAAATCTACATTTTATATCATGTCCCATATATGCATAGATTACGGAACCAAATATAGATGGCCTTTTTTACATTTATTTAGGAATTTCAGTTTTCTACAAAACGTAGTCAAGAATATTTTTTTATCATTTCCAAAGCTTAGATAATGACCTACATAATACAAAAATATGTATTTTGAACAATAGGAAACAAACCTACGCTACAAAATTCTTGATTTTGAATCATTCATGTCATTCATTCTCAGCTTTTTTTATTAGACTTAATTTTGTACCGATAATAGGTCCACCAATCATGCCTCTAGGTTTTTTAACCGACTTCTCAATTCAACTAGACTGTCATTATAACTATTATTTTTTGGAAAGTCTTTTGACTTTTAAGTACTTTATTTGATGAGTTATAGACTTTCAATTGATTGAGGTTTGTTGGGTAGGGTTGGAAAACAAACATGGCGGTGGTAGACTGAAGGGATAAGGGAGACGTAAGACAGCCGTTTTGGAGAGAACACGTCTTCTTAAGTATTTATCTTGTGTATCTTGTGTATATTGTAATAATAAAATATGTGTTGGTAAGTGGAACGGAGTTTTTATTATACATAAAACTATGGAAATAATAATAAGTATTCTTACCATTTTCGAGCATCATTTTGTCGTAAAGTACAGTTAGTAGTTTCTCCACTTTGCTAGATAACATTTCAGCCATTATTGCGGTTGATAAGGTCAATGTTATGTTACTCATCAAATCGACGTTCTCCATTTTAAACAACACCTCCCAGGGGAAAAAATCCTAGAGAAAAGAATTAAATATATACCTACATTTTTGTATTTTAGTTTAATTTTTTACCGACTTCCCAAAAAAGGAGGAGGTACTGAAGTCAACTGTATTTTTTTTTTTTTATGTGTGTTTTACCGCCTCCACGTGAGCCGATTTCAAAATATGAAAGATGTTGCTTTCTAATTAGTCCCATTCAAATTTGATCAAGATCTGATCAGTAGTTCTTGAAATATTATCAATAATGTCTATTTTGTGACGAATAAATTAAATGCGTACTTTGACGATATTCTGGTTTACCCGACTTCAAAAGTTACCCCACAACTTCTTTCGTTGTGAGCCGATTTTGATGATTCTTTTTTTATTTGAAAGCTGGAGGATCAAGGTTCCGATGATAAAGCGGTGAAGTCAGTTTTTTAAGCTTTGCTTGCGTTTAATTATTAGAATCATCTATCAACAGTTTTATGAAATAATAGACAATTGGACCGTAGATAGAGAATACTAGAAAAAAATAAGAATTACATTTTTTCGGTGTTTTTATTGACTGTTTTTGTATGCTTTACAGACAAGCATTTGACCACCGTCTCACCTGATGGAAAGTTACAAAGATGCGGCCGAAGATGTAGCGTGCTTGCCTAGAAGAACCTATTCATTCTAGACTCGAAGACTCTCAGATTATACCGTTTAGGAATCAAAGACGCAAGCAATGAGTTTCACTCCTTCACCGTACGGGTGATAAACGTAGAAGATAAAACGTTTTCAAACTCAAACTGCTATATATATGCTTTATAATACTATATTAAGTATACATGTATTATTTTCGGATGATATTTTACATAAATAAATAATAAACATAAACGTTTCCATACTCATAGTCCCACACTAAGTTCAAAGACTTTTGAAGTGGGTGCCGGACACATTCACAATACACACAATCACAACCCCAGAATCAGAAAAACAAATTTCCCATCGAAAAGAAAACTTGTGTACCCGCCGGAAATCGAACCCGATACCTCTATATGCTTTAAAGGCGAAGGCAACTAACCTACCGGCAGTTACAAATTAAGATTTCATCTTTTCACTATAGAAGAATATCCTTCGTTTATTCGAAGATACGATTAAACGAGCACACAACAAGCTTGTCCTGTAATTTACTATTTTTCTATCGACTTCACAAAAAAGGAGTAGGTACTCAAGTCGACTGTACTTTTTTATGTGTGCTACCTTATGTCTTCGTTCCACGTGAACCGATTTCGTGATTTTATTTTTGTTTGAAAGAGTTTGCTTTCCAATTGGTCCCATTTAAATTTGATCAAGATGTGATCAGTACTAGTCTCATCTAATCTGAACAAAGTTCTGAAGATAATTAATAGTGGATTCGGTTTTTGTAAGCTATGCTTGCGTTTAATTATCAGTATTCTGTTTAACCCTTAGCGCCATTTGTGGGGGAGTAGGGTCCCCCACTGAACATATTTTCCGGCATAATTTCATTGTTTTGAATGTGATGCGGTCGAGTCTTCATGTATTCTCAGTACCATCCGAGAGCTTGCAACGTGTGAACGTGCATTGTGTTTCCGCTTTCCGTTTACGAGGTATGACCCACTTCGGGACCTAGCTCCCACGAATGTAATTACGTAAGTAAAATTTTTCACCACATTTACCAATGTTAGCTTTTTTTTGGATTTTGAAGCACCATGAATATAAATTAGTCACGCATTTAAATCCTACTTATATTATAAATCCGAAAGTTTGTGTGTAAGTGTGTAAGTATGTTTTTTCCCTCTTCACGCTTTAACGGCTGAACGGATTCAGATGAAATTTGGAATGTACATAGATTATACCTGGGATTAATACATAGGCTACTTTTTAACTTGATAATAGCGGGCGAAGCCGCGGGGCACGGCTAGTAATAAATATATTACACGACCAAATTACTAATGAAAAAAATAATCAAGCCAAGATGTCACATAAAACAAGATTTCTTTTGCGCAGCAATGATAGCAATACTTCAAGAGTATGCTCAAAACACTTGAAGAATGTGTGTCGTGTGTTCTATTGACGTGAAAATATCTCAGGAATAAGTTATAATTATAATGTGTTACCAAATATATATGTAGAACAATATTGAAACAATGTTCCTACTTTGTGATATATTTATGATATAAGTGCATAGATATTTATGTTACCCTGTGATTTTTGATGTTGTCAAAGATAATTACAATTTTGGGCTTTTATTAAAATTTTGGATACAATATTAATGAGAAAAAATTATATGTTTGCTCTTAAGTTGATGAATTTGTTTTTATTTCGGTCACTAAACTAGACAATAGAAATGTAACCTAGAAATAGCTCGTTTTTTTTATTTGATGTTAGAAATGCCATTTTCATGTATTTTCTTTTTAATAAAATGTCATTTCTACATTTAAAATGAGTGTTTAATATGGTTTATGAAAAAATAAAACACATTTCATCTATGATGCGCTCATAAAATTAGTATAAGCACATGGGGGATCTAGGTCCCCCACGAGTGCACATAATTATGTAGGCTTGAATTAGCGAGTAGTGCTAAGGGTTAACACAATTTCACTTATTTAATTAAATAATTTAAGCACAAGTAAAGCTTAAAAAAACCGCCTTTACCGCTTGTATGTTCGGAAACCTTAATCATATTAAATGTATTAAATACGCATTATTGAGAATAACTCAAAAACTATTGGTCAGATCTTGATCAAATTTAAATGGGACCACTTTTAAAGCGCCAGCTTTCAAATAAAATGAAATCTTTCAAATTCAGTTCATCAAAATCAGTTCACCTAGTAAAAAGTTCTGGGTTCACAAAATAACACATAAAAAATGGTTGTCTGTAAATTTGGTTTACGGACGCTAATTTTACTCGATAACGTCATGAGATGAACGCTTGGCCGATCGTGCCTCTCTATCGCTTGTTCCGTGCTCTCGCTCGCACGCTCAGGCTCAAGCGGAACGTGGCACTTTTTGGTGCGTGCAGCCGGTGTTCAAAATCAAAATCAAAATAAACTTTATTGTAGAACTGTGTATAAAAGGTGTTACAGATAGGTTGTCACAACGTTTGCCCGTTTCGGACATACAATAATATAAAACGTTATCATGTCAAAAAAATATACTACAGAATTGAGAACGTCCTCTTTTTTTGAAGTCGACTAAAAACAACTCTACGCACATCACTGATGATTTTTTTACTTGCTTACTTTCTGAGGATATGTGAAGGAAACAAACAAATTAATAAAAACAAACGAACAACTTACAAAAGCACAACTAAAGCATTGCACTTCGATTGATTTTTTAAACATACTTACAATTACACCACGACCTTGTTGTAGTTCCCACAGTAAATTTAATACTATTATCATAATTCTGGGTACATTAAACAATAATGCCACCAAAAACTGTAAATAAATAGATAAAAAATATGTATAATTATTTAAAAAAGACAAAGTCGAAATTTTTTTAAGAACAAAATAGTCAAGTCAAAGAATAATTTATACTTAAAGATTTAAAAAATGTTCTGTTGGTTATAGTAACCAATCACGTTCTAAGCAGGGGTATCGGGTTCGATTCCCGGCGAGAACACAAGTTTTATCCCCAAGGAACATTTGTGTCTCTGGTTGTGGTTTGTGTGAGTGATGTGAATGTTTCCGGCACCCATGACACAGGTCATCGAACTTAACGTGGAGAAGTGTGTGTGAGAATTTATGTTTAAAAATATAAGATTTTGAACATACCACGGCATCAAATGCAACCTTAATTTTGTCCAAAATTTCGACGATATTCTTGTAAATAAATTGACAGCAAACCAAATCATTTTCAGCTGAATTCAAATATTCCACGCACATTGATATACGACAATAGATCGAATAATATACAATAGAGCTCGTCACCATGATAACATCTATCCCAAATAATATTGAAAACATAATAATACTTGACCAAATTGTAAAGCACGGCCCATAAAAAGTACAAAAAAAAATACTCCAAACAAATCGAATAATAAAAACAACATATATACATATATATTTTCTCGTTGCAATGGTAAAGTTTATTTGAGTACAATTCAATTTTTCATCTACAGATTTTAAGGAACTTTCAAAATTGGACATTGTTGTACCTGATGGACATAATAAAAAAATAAGAATATTTAACATATATTGTAATAATTGACTGATAAATCCTATGAAAAATCTTATATTTGATTCATTTACCAAATATAAGAATTCATGAAACATATATGAGCTAAGAAGTAATGACTGAAGAAAACTAATCAATTTTAAGAGAATTTGAATTTTATGCGATTTGTACGCAAAATAACCAAAATCTATGCATAATATGATTTGAATTAACTTATAAAATAATGTATTAAAAGAGTTACACTTCACTTTTATCATTTTGTGTATCATAAAACTTTGTTATAATATGTAAAGTAACAAAGATGAAATAAACTAAATAATTAAAATAAATCGTGACGGCTCGGCAATGTTACCAAAATGCTGGCTGCGTTGCCCCGCTCTATGTAGCAATATACTTATACGCTGTGCAAAATACAGAACAACATTCCGGTCACGAGTCGACTTTTTCAATCGTCCAGCCAAATTTTTGTAAGTTTCGAGAGCACACGGTCCTCATGAGCCCATATAATAAAGAATTAGTTTCTCTCAACGACTGTTTCGAATAAATAATGTCGATAGATTAAAATAATATTAATGATAATGAAACTAATTTATTTTTTCTATTACCTTGATTAATTAATTAGCCGCTGATTAAAATGTTGTGTTTGATGTATGGACACATATTTGTAGTCAATTTCATTATTACTTATATTTAATTTGAAATAAGGTATTATATCTATTGGACTTATATTGGATATTATACTAATACTACTAGGTAATACTGTCCTTTGGCTTAGTCGAGTACGCGCTTGCCTTCACAGGAACACAAGTATACTCCCCAAGGAAAATGTATCTTATTTGGCTCAACGTATTAGCAATTCAATTCAGAGAAGCAATGTCGGTAGCATGATGGGAACTCTACCCACTGGTAGTGGGCTTGAGCACTTGAGTTACCTATAAGCTCGATGTCTTGTTGGTAACTAGGGTCTTTGCTGTATATAAATGTGTATATAATTTAAGTTTAGTTTTAGGAAATATAGGCAATTGAAAGATATTAGTAGGAGAAAAAAAAGGAAAATGTGTGTTTCTGATTCTGTTTGTGATGTAAACGATTCCAGCACACGCGACGCAATTCATCGAACTTAGTAATCTTCTGTGTAACTATGAGTGTGAAACGTTTATGTTTATTATTAATTCAAATGTAATCCTTCTAATATTACAAAAGCAAAAATTTACCATCAGTGGTCAAATGCAAAATAATTAACATCTTAGGAATTTATTAAAACTACTTTAAAATCAATAGGATTATTTATTTAAAAGATTGTGCTATACTATACCTACATCTATTAACATTTCACATAAGTCGTTTATATCTAACATTATTCTTAAAAACCTTTTTAATTTTCTATACAAACTAGCTGCGCCCCGCGGATTTGCTCGCGTAAGTCCCGAACCTGCGGGAATTTTGGGATAAAATATCTTAATGCCTATGTGTTAATCTAAGGTGTCAGCTACCTTCATACCAAATTTTATCTTAATTGGTCCAGCCCTTTGAGCGTAAAGAACTAACCAACATACAAACATACTATATATACACTATACTTTCGTCTAGTAGCACAATTCTGTTTCTATTTAGTGTCAGCGATTTTTTATGGAGCCAAATTTTAACAGCCCTTTTTTTAATTCTCAAATGTCACAGTCCTTATTTTACTACACCTAAAGCGCGCTTACGTAGATACCTAAGTCTCGAGAGGAGTACAATTTTTCTTACCAAAAGATTTTTGTGCTTTTCGCCTTCTAAGCAGGGGTACCGGGTTCGATTTCCGGCGAGAACACACGTTTTCCCCCTAAGGAAATTTTGTGTTTCTGGTGCTGGTGGTGATTGTGTGTGTGATGTAAATGTTTCCGGCACCCACAACACAAGTCATCGTGTGAAAGCGTTTATGGTTCATAATACAAACAAAGCTGCGTGCTTATAAAAGTACAATACCAATACAAATAACTTTATTGACATAATTAGTAAGCACATCGTTGATGTTGAATCCATAGGCTCCTGAACTAGTTAAAAACTGTGTTTCTGGAGCCAGTGGCTTCTCTCGTCTTTTAAAAAGACACAAGTTATTATTAACAACACCAACTTAATCATACAGAGATCCTGATATTAAAATTAATCAATTATTATTGACATACATTTAGAGGATACAATATAGATTCTGAAGCGTTCACGATGTAGTTTACACTGTTTCGAGAACCAGCGTCTTCTCCCATTCTTGAAAATATTTAATTATGACAAGGGTAAGTTTACAGCTATTTACAATATATTAATGTCCTGCGTAGGTGGGTGTGCGTGTGTGCATGTGTGTGTAGTGTGTAAGTGAGAGAAGAAGAGAGAGAGTGTGATGTATGGAGAGTGTATTGGTTTTTTGTGTCTTATTTAATTAGAAAATTATTAACTTACTTAATTATTGAATATAATAATATGTATGTATATAATAATATGTATGTATTTATTTATTTATAATAACATTAAGTTTTATGCTTCCTGCTTGGCTAAGGCTTAACTGAAAATCAGTGTCGAGTTCTCTGGTCAGCAAAAACCTGAGTAAGGTTTAAATGGCATTCAAATACTCATATTAATAATAAAAAAACCTTATATTTAATGTCATATTTTAAGTTAGTGTTTATTTTTTTTATAGTGCCAAATAAATGTGTTTTCTTTCTTCTTTCTTTCATTCTAATTATATTTAGTATAATTTCAAAAACTGTATGCATACAATGAGGTAAGTTACAGAAAAGTTAAAAATCATTCCAATAAGATTATTGTTCAGCGGGATCAGATTGTAAACTGTGAACTTGAGAGGACGAGCTTCTACGTAGCGGATGAATCTTATTATTTGGTCATATTTTACAGCATCTGAAAATAAACTTAACATTTTTAACAACACAGCACAGCAGTAAACTGCCAATAGAGCGGTTTATATTTTTATGTTTTTTCCTAGATAGCTATCCGGCGTTTGACCACTTTCTTATCTTTTGGTGTGGTTATAAGCACACTAAGCCTAGAATGTGTTCTATTTTTTATTTTCTGGGTAAAGAAATGAACACCGGAAAGTTGATAAAAATTTCGGGGAATACAGAATAAATATCGCTGACAGTGACTTACGTTTAACCATAATCGTATCCTGAGTCATGACCCATATTCATCCAAATATACATAAACGAGCAATTCTTGTATATATGTGAATGAAATGATGATATTGATGATACATTAAATTTAATAGGCAGGGGGTTTTGGGGGCGATAAATCGATTAAGCTAGGTTTCATTTTTAGAAAACGTCATTTGCAAAAAAAAAACAGCTCATCCAGGTACATTCTATGTGCTTATATTTTTGTGTATTATATTTATTTTACTGGCTGTTTTTATTGAACGTTGTGGGTGTCATAAATGAAATATATATTTTCTTTCTTTCTTTAAATGAATAACGATTATAAATAACAACTGACGAGGTAATAAATTACAGATGTAGTAAATATAAAAAGATTAGTAACAAATAAATTGAATTTGAAGACAAAAAAGATTCTTACCCTTTTCGATCAACATTTTGTCATAAAGTACAGCGAGTAACTTCTCCACTTTGATAGATAACATACCAGCCATTATTGCAGTTGATAATGTTAGGCATAGATTACTTATCAAATCATAGGTTACTGCTCTGAACACCAACTCTCCGAACTAAAAATGTAATTATATATTAATTCTCAAAAAAAAAAATTCCGGTTACTGACTGTGTTTTGGAAACGGGATCAGAACCCTGGACCAAGATACACAACTCAAAAATAATTTCCGCAGAACGAGCGGCTTGCGAAAAGATTCATTGGCGATTGTGAGCTAGCTGCGTCCAAATTGCAAAGTCTTGGTCACCAACGTAAGGTGGCAGGCTTATCGGTATTCTATTGCTTACATTTTGGAGAGTTTGCACAGGAATTACATGCATTAATTCCACCATGCCCTTTTTACCATCTAACAACAAGACAAACTATCAAACGTCATCCATTTATGTTCGACATACTTCCTGTTCGGTCGAAGCGTTTTGCTCCTTTTTTTTCTTTCTTTATCTGTCATCATCCGAACAGCGACGGAGTGGACCGAAAGATAGACAACGGGAGAGGTGAAACTAAATAAAATCTTGTAGAAAAGTGTGTTCATTTTGTATCGGAAATTTAGTGTTAAGTTACTATTGTCGTCACCGTGAAAATATGTTGACGTTAAAAAAACAATAAACACAAACAAACGCATTCACACTCACAGCCCTACACTATGTTCAAAGACCTGTATCGTGAGTGCCGGAAACATTCACACACACATTACACCCAGAATCAGAAGCACAAATATCCCTTGGGAAGGAATTTGTGCTCCTGCCGAGAATCGACCCGAACCCGAACCCAGGACCCTCGGCGCAGAGGTCGGACACCGGTCCACTGCGCCAACCGGTTCGTCAATTTGATGCTATATATAGCTAAACTTTATCATTTGGCATTACTATTACATTAATCTATCAAATAGTCAAGGATTCTTGCTATCGGGTCTATAGACTTATAAAAAAAACTTGCAGCTATACTGCGCTTCGCTATTACTACGTGTAAGAACCTGCTGTTTTCAAAATTTCAATTAATACTGAAGAAACTAAAAAGGGTCGAAACTAAGTTCATGAATGAAAAATACGATTTTTCTATAGTAACCGGCCCTATTTATGTAGGTTTTTGTATGTATATTAAGTATCTTATATTAATACGTATGTGTAAGTACATTTATTAATTTAAATTATTTAAACTGTTTGTTAAATTTTGTCATTTCCTTTTGGTTGTCTGGAAGAAATCACTTTGAGCGATAGAACCGCCATTTGTGCTCCTATGTTATATTTAAGATTTCTTTGTAAGAGTTAATTTTGGTGTGCAAATAAAGAATTTATCTATCTACAAGCTCTCATGCACTAAAGTAAGTAAGTTAGATAAAAATATTTACCAAAATAGCGCGATTATGTTGTAGTTCCCACAGTAAATTTAATATTCCAAGCATAATTCTCGGCACATTAAACAGTACTGCCACAAAGAACTGTAAATTAAAAAATAAATAATATTAATAAGTAACTTGAAATAAAATAACTGCCCATGCACTAATTTAGCTGTTATAAGTTGTACCCAACTGTTTATGACCGAATCTTTCTTATTCTATTATAAACTTTTATTTAGTTAGCTCTGTATGTATGTATGTTTGTTCGGGTGGAATCTTGCAACTCAATTTTGAAGCAGATATCTTCAACGGATTGAGCTGAAATATTGCATTCACGTTTAGTTTGGATGAGAAGTCATTCTAAGTCCAACACACAAAATGGCGGACAAGTAATTTTAATGTACTCCTACAATATGGGTATCAAATGAAAGGGCTTGCTGAGAATAACTCGAAAAATAAAGTGATGTCACTTTAAATCCAATATGGCGGACTTCTAAAAGCTTGTCTTTAAAAAAGTTTTTAACAAGTAACTTATTTATCTGGCATTAGCTGAGCCAAGAGGACTTTTAGACATTATTTAGGACTTTTACATATTTTTAATTTTTTTTTACAATATTATCATGAATCTTCAAACGTACAATAAATATGTTTTAAATTTGTTTCTACACCATAAATGCGAAAAAAAAAATTAAATGTACAAACATTTGAGATTCCTTAATTATAATTATAATATTATACTATAATCTAATCTATTGTAAGTACTTTTGAAGGATATCAAGTTTTTCAAAACTACCTGCAGTTATCCATGGACACCCCTCTATATTAATATTATTTGGCATTCATACAAACATAATTAAATTTAGGACATACCACGGCATCGTACGCAATCTTGACTTTATCCAAAACTTCGACGATGTTCTTGTAAATTAACTGACATAAAACCAAATCAGTACCAGGGGATTTTAAATGTACAGTACACATAGAGATACGACAATAGATCGAGAAATATACAATTGAACTCATCACCATTAAAAGATCCATTCCAAAGAACATCAAAAATATAATAGCACTAGTGCAAACTGTATAGCAAGTCGCATAAAATCTGCAGTACAAAACAGTCCAAACAAATCGAATAGAAAAAATCAAAAATATACAAACATATTTTCTCTTTTCAACATTAATAATTGAGTTTAATTTTTCATCTATATCTTTTAAAGAAGATTCGAAGACAAACATGGTGGTTTCTGATGGGCAAATTATAAAAATAAAGATGTTTATCATGTAATATATCAAATATCCCGAACACCATATAAACATGCTATTGCTTGACTGATAAAGTGAATTCTTAAACACATAAAATACAAACAGACATAAAAACAACGACTGCACGAGACAAACGAGTTTTACAATAACTTTGACTTTATTGCACTTATATGCAAAGTAACCAAAATCTAAACCTAAAATAATTTGTATTAGTCTAAAGAATAATATATTGTAGGAGAGATTTTTAATATGAATCATTTTCAAAATTGTATGGACAGCTCTCTAACACTGTGATAGATAAAATGACCGTGTCGTTTCATTTATTACATTAATATGGTACTCAAATCAATTAATTACAAATTATGTTTATTTTGTGTATTTTAATAAAGCAGACTTCGGCAGTAGAATAAAGTTAAGTATTTGTAAGAAAAATACAGAAGTTTGTACTACCAATAAGAGTCTGTTTCACCACCGTTTGATAGATAACTGCTTGTGAACAATTTATTTGGCATGAGATTTAAGCAACAATAAGACCTAATAGTAAATAGCTAAACCAACTTAACCGCTTTATCTTCGGAACTTTGATCAGATTAGATGTATTAAACACGCATTGTTGACAATATTTCAAGAATTACTGATCAGATCTTGATCAAATTTAAATGGGACCAATTGGAAAGCAAAATCTTTTAAACAAAAAAAAATCAAAATCGGTTCACGTGGAAATAAGTTAAGAGGTAAAATACACAAAAAAAATACAATTGACTAGAGTACCTCCTCCTTTTTTGTGAAATCGGTAGGAAAGTAAAAAAAATATTTATTTCATTAATTATTGAACATTTTACAAGTTACTTTCCTAGTTACCAAACTGGGTGAATAACACCCGTATCTCGATAATTAGTTCATTTCTATGGTGAACATTTTATTTTGACCTGCATTTGAAATTTATAAAGATTTGGCTGGGAGACTGAAAGGGTCGACACGTGACCAAAATACCGGTTTTTATTTTGAACAGCAATTAAGTCTCGCTGTACACTCTGCCGATCAATGTAATTTTTTTATTAGATAAGTAGTTTAGTTAAATCTGTATTTGATTAATCATCAAAATTGATGCACAATTGGCGGAGATATCTTTTGTTCTTATTTATTATTATTATTTTCATTTATATTACATGTGACAGAGAAGGAATGAATGGTAAAGATTATACTTTATATAAATTATACGGCTTGACTCACGATTGAGGGTCGACTCTTGCGACCTAGGTTTTGGGGATGTCCGATAAGGCGATTCATTAATAGACGAGCTCACAAAGGAAGCTCACGGCGCTCCCTGTAGTGAGCACCGTGACCTTCGCAGGAGTCGATCCTAAAACGTGAGTCAAGCCGTATCATTCATATAAAGTATAATGTGTCAAACTCACGAAAACTTTAATAGTAAAAATGTTAGAAAGATTAAAAAGAGTCCAAATAAGTCGAAATAAAATAATTTTAAATTGGAACATACTGAAAGAGCGTGAGACCTGTCTAAACTGTCTGTTGGCTTAGTTGAGTGCGCATGCGTGCTAATCAGGCCTATCGGGCTTGATTTTGGCAAGTATTCTCCATAAGGAACATTTTTGTTTCTGGTTATAGTTGTGATTGTGTATGTGTGATGTGAATATTTCCGGCACCCACGACACAAATCACAGAACTTAGTGGCTGTGAGTGTGAAAGCGATTATATTTATATTAAGTAAAGCAACACGACACTTACAGACAATTTCCAAATTTTTTATGCTATATAGACAAGCATTTGACCCCTATCTCACCTGATAGAAAGAGATGATGCAGCCAAAGATGTGACATGCTTACCTAGAAGATACCTATTCGCTCTTGACTTGAAGACTCCCAAATTATACCCCTCGAGGAAAAATGAATGTTTAATATAGCTGGTGGATAACATTTATCAAGACATTGTGCCACATGTACCATTACGTTACCAATATGGTATACATACGAGTATATATTTTAATCAACCAATAGTAATAATTTCGAAATACATTTTTTTTATTAACATCAAGGCCGTTATCCACTTTCCAAATTAAAAGTATATTAATGTTTCACATTTTTTCTATGCCATGTTAGGACAACATTGGTCGTTGTCATTAAAACATAGGTTCGTATTGATAAATAAAAAATGTATTGAAATATCAATTACGTAGAATAACTTAGTCGTTCGGATCGTACTCAGATCTCGCCTACATTCGTCTAATAGAGAAAAACGGCTTGCTTATATATTTTTTCTTAGAAGTATTTGTTTGATTTCTGTATCATTTGTTCAATTACAGAATATATTTGTACCGAAAAAGAAACTCTTAGGCTATCTTAAAGCAAATAACCTTCTGAGTGACCGGCAATATGAGTTTTGTCAGAACCGGTCAACAGGAGACCTTCTTACATATGCCACTCACATATATGTATTGAGGCCTTGGAAAAACACGACGAAGTGATTGCGGTATCTCTTGATATTTCCAAGGCTTTTGGAATGGTATGGCACGACAGCCTTATTGGCAAGCTTCCAGCTTATGGTTTTCCTTCCGGTTTATGTGCTTGGTTCTCGGATTTTTTAGGGGAACGACTGATTCGAGTTGTCGTTGACGGCTGCTCGTTCGATCTAATCACTACAATGGTCAGTTCTTTTGGAAACTTTGTTTTTGGTACTAATTAACGATCTGCTTAGGCCCGGTATCTTTGGGTACGCAGACGATAGCACCGTTGTCGAGAGATATTTGTCTAATGAACGAGCCAGTGGTACAAGTCCAGTGTCTAAGAGAGGCAATGATTGGGCGTTTGAATTCGAGCTTGTTGGCGGTGTCCGATTGGAGCGATGCTAGCTTGGTTCAATTTAATACAACACAGGCGTGTCTCTTCTTCGCTAAACGGAATCCGTTTGACCTATCTCCGACCTTCCAAGATGTACCAATATCGATAGCAAACAAACTCGAGCTTCTTGGCGTTACCTCATTAAATCTTTACTTTGACACTTACTTTGAAGTCAAAGCTCAACTGGCCGCTAAGAAGCTGGGTATCCTCGCCAAGGCAGTACTTCCAGCTTCTCAATTTATATAATATCAAGCGCAAGTCGGATCGAGAATGAAGTACTGTAGCCATCTCTGGGATGGATCCGCTAAGTACCAGCTCGAAGGTCTTGAGTCTATAGAAGGACGAGCAAAAATACTCGCTACTAAGCTAATTAAGTTCCAGATGGCAGAGCCTCGGTCACACACGTAGGAGATTTTTTTTTTATGTTTGATAGGATAGTGTGAGTGTCCCCAGGAATTTTATGAGTTAATTCCACCATGTCCCTTTTACCATCTATCAACTAGAAAAACTGTCAAACGTCATCCATTTATAGGTTGACATACCTCCAGTTCGCTCGAAGTATTTTGCTTCTACATTCATCATCCGTACAGCGAATGAGTGGAACTGCCTGCGTCATTGTTCCCCGAGGAGTATAATCTGGGAGTCTTCAAATCAAGAGTGAATAGATATCTCCTAGGCTAACATGTCACATCTTCGGCCGCATCATCACGACGGCATCATCACTTTCCATCAGGTGAGATAGTGGTTAAATGCTTGCCTAAGAATAATAGAATTCATACGATTGAACTAAAGCTGTCACGTGATATTAAAAAAATAATTACCTATTTACCGCTTATTAATAATATTACCTTCAACATACAAATATATTATATTAAAGTAAAGTTTGTGAGTTTCTTTTCTTCATGTCGAAACGGATAAACCGAATCAAATTTAGCATGTAGATTGGTCTACTCACCAATTCTTACTATCTTCAAATAAAGGATTTAAGTCTATATTTCGTTCAGCTTCAATCATGCCGAACCTAGGCGTCCATTACTATTCGGTACACACATAAATTAGTTTGCGTCGAAGCTATCAGCGAGACAATTATTTTCAGCTGGGCCGAGTGGGGTGCTGTCGAAACGCATCATTGTAGCTGAGTTGGATGGGGTTATACGCAATGTAGTTAAGAATCATCATCATTCATAAATATACAGGTTAATTTGCATTTTTTGTACGCATTTGACCACTATCCCAACTAATGGAAAATGACGATGCAGTCAAAGATGTAGCATGCTTGCCTAGAAGATACCTATTCACTCTTGACTTGAAAACTCCCAGATTATACCGTTCGGGGAACAAAGATGCGTCTCTCTCCATCGGGTGAGATGGCGTGAGAAATCAAATGCTTACCTTTTGGTAGGAACATCATTCCAACCATTGAGTATGGCCAATATCTTTTGTTGTATGGCTACTGCAATTTTTTTTAATTCTTAAAAATATATTATTTATCTTCTCTGTTAATTCTAAAGTTTCAAGAGTCAACTGGCGTTTCCGTGCATATTGTGAAATGGTTAAATGCAAATTAAATGCTATTCTTTGCAGGACAGTGTAGTTTAAACAAATATTAAGTTTCTATACTACTTATAGATCGTATAGTGTAAACCATCTTAATTATTATGAAAAATTCAGCATTTGGAAGAAAGCCGTAAAGCTAAGTGGCCTAATAACATAACCCCTAACTACGTAACAACCCCTACAAACAAAAAAATACATATCTTTAAATTTTATATACCATTAGGCATGCTAGGCAGAACTATGTTGTATACTATTTCAGTAGATGATGTTCCACGTCCCCGTAAGACGTTAATAATAAGGAAAGGATAATTTCGTCGTCGTTTCAGGCAGAGCTTGAGTAGCTCAGCGGTTAGAACAATAGAGCATCACACCCGCGGGTTCAAACCCCACCTTAAGCAATAATTAACATTTCTAAATTTATCAATATAGTTCTGGCTAGCATGACTAATGCCATATAAACAAAATCAATTGATTTGGGTGGACGAAATCGACACAATGTGTACACAAGATTTTAAAAACTGTTTCGGTAGATGACGTCACACGTCCCCGTGAGACGTTAATAATAAGGAAAGGATAATTTCGTCGCTTCAGGCAAGGCTTGAGTGTTGAACGGTTAGAGCACCCTATAATTTTTTCTTTCTAAATTTATTATATATTTTTTTAGTTTTATAAATTAGTTATCTCATTATTGGTATTTGGTATTTCTTGACACATGTTGCGTAACAACATCCAGCAAAGCCAGCTAAATGCAAATCGCTGATAATCCATTAGTGCAGGGCATTGTGTACAGACACTACAGCATTGTTCGAAACATTGTTGTATTGTGTACAGTCACAGAATGTATAATAGTATGAAGGGCTATACTCGTAAGGCCCTAATGAGTTAGGGCGCGGTGTTGAAAACTTGATTGAAAAACAAATTGGGATGTTTTAAACATGTGTGAAATATGTTGTTTTTATACACCTAGGTATAATGCTTTAATTGTAAGTAACTAAAAAAATATCTGGAAATGGCCTTGAATAATCCTACATCTCAGAGGCTAAAAAGGTAGGATATTAACTGTCACTACTTTACAGGTCGCCATTTTAAGTTAATTTACAGCTATTTTCACAATTTTGTGAAATTTATAGAGGTTTGATTTGTTTTAGCATACTTATAATTATATATCATTGCAGTAACCTTTAATTTTATTTATTTAATATTGGTACATGAAAAAAAAAAATTATTGCTGAAAGCGACATAATATCAAATTTTTCACGTCATCTTTCCTTTTATAAGTCAGTCCTTTTGGCACCAAATAATTCGACCTAATATGGTATTTATACAAAAATCAAGCTATCTGGCCCTGAAATAATGTGGTATACTTCAGGTCTTATAGTAAAAAAAACAAATTTGTGACAGAATAGTTAAAAATCATTCCAATTAGGTTGTTGTTCAGCGGGAACAGATGGTAAACTGTCAACTTCAGAGGACGAGATTCTACGTAGCGGATGAATTTCAGAATTTGGTAATATTTGACAGCATCTGAAAACTTAAATGACTGTCACATTGAACAAATCACACATTATTTTATTCGTATGTATACTGACTAGCTTTTGACCACCATCTCACTCGTTGAAATTGTAAAATCAAGGCTCTTCAATCGTACTCTCCTAACAGCATCGGAATCATAAAACCCTTACCACTGTAAGGGTTTTATGATGCCTAGGTAGAATTCTGATAGATCATTTCCTTGGTCACCGAAGCTCTGGCAGAGCATCTCCATCTGCTTCGATTGGTCGCATTGCAAGAACGCTGTATTATGGAGCCATGTATGTCAGCTTTAATTAGCTTAGAAGATTCAAATGCAGAATAGTCGAATATTTACTAATTATATCATCTGATGTTAAGTAACTATGCGACAATGAACTACACTTGCCGTGAAAGTTTCTTTGAATTGATAGTGCGCCAGCCGTTCTATTGCAAACTCTGTATTTGATTTAAGTCTGTTTAAAATATGAAATATTAAAGAGCCAAAGAACTGCAAAAATATGACACTATCTTTTTCGAGGTATATAATTTTGGTTTCCATCTTTTGCCGTGAAATTCCATAATTATAATGCAGTGAAACACTTGTGCAGTTTCCAGCAATTTTTTAAAGTGGTGTTGTTTGGTATTAAAATTTTTAAGTAAGGTATTTAACATTTTCAATAATCATTTCGTCGTAAAGTTCAGTAAGTAATTTTTCCACTTCGATGGATAACATACTAGCCATGATTGCAGTTGACAGTTAATGTCAGAAATAGATTACTAATTAAATTATAGGTTACTGCTCTGAACACCAAGTCCCCAGAATAAAAAAAATAAATGTATTTATAAGTATATTTATTAAATAGAGCTGAGTGCCCGATGTTTCATAAATGTAATAACTAATATAAAACTTATCTTTAGATAATTCTATAAATGTTTTACTTGGTTGTTCCACGAGGGATTTAAGAAATAATAATTCGACTCGAAATATACGAGTTAATAGTATAGCTCGTATATTATAATATACGAGCTATACAATAAATAAACACTTTCACACTCACAGCCCTACACTAAGTTCGATGACTTATGTCGTGGGTGCCGGAAACATTCACATCACACACACAATCACAACCAGAACCAGAAACACAAATTTTTCATCGGGAGAAAACTTGTGTTCCCGCCGGGAATCGAATCCTATACCCCTGCCTAGAAGGCGAACGCCACCCAACTATGCCAACGGGCATTTCCAGTTCCAGTATTGAAAGAGCTATGCTCAGGGTTTCTCTATATACGATATCGAATCAAGAATGAGCAGATCTGAAGTCGAATGAAAGTTACCAACGTAGCCCGGCGAATTAGCAAGTTGAAGTCGCAATGCACATAGGCTGGGCACATAGCACGCAGAACTGATGGCCGAGGGGGCCGAAAGGTTCTTTTTGTCTCAATTCTAGGCAAGGTATATTAACTATAAAAAAATAGCTGATAGTTTTCCAAAAAGTAATCATGGATTTCAAAAATAATGAGTTCCAAAATACCATTTCAAAATATTAACACATAAATTATAGTAAAAAGTACCTATAACGTAAGCCAAATTGTTTTGGTTATAAGAAGCCGTTTTGAACAAAATTTTGAACTTGTTTTGAATCTATCTGAGCATTGTGGTACAGGCCTTTAATGAAACAACATACATGCCACCTATTTTAATTAACAAATAGTGGGCGTTTCAAGGTAATAATTATAATCATTGTATTTACATTAAGACAGAAATTGTTGTTCACTTTCAAAATTAAAATAATTATTGTTTTTTTCCACAATAACGTCTTTGTGACAATATTCATCGTTGTCATGAAAACAGTAGGTGCATAATAATATAATTGGTTGATGAATAAATAATTCGCTTTGGCCGTCTAGACTAATTAAATCAATAGCTTACTATTTAATAAAAGCATTAGTCTATGATAGTCTAAAAGAATAAAGCATTATAAACATAGTAACATAGCATAAACAAACGCTCTCACACTCACAGTTGCACACTAAATTAAATAACTAATGTCGTGGGTGAAAATGGGTAATCACGTATTGGTTGGAAATTATAGAAAACTTTTCTTTTTTTTTTATTTGTGACAGGCTAGTGTTTGACCACTATCTCACCTGATGGTAAGTGACGATGTGATCGAAGCTGGTAAACACACTAGACCTGGAATACGCAGGCTCTCAAGGATAACTGCCGGAACACCGTATTTGGCTTGGCGGCAGACTTTCAACTTGATGGTGGTAAGCTACTTTGGTAGCAAGCCAGGCGAGCAACTCACAAAATGCTCTACCACCTCTCAAATATCACTATTTTTAACATTCAACATAGATGTAGTGGTGTTTTAGTGTTCAAAATTGCATTCTATTAAAATGATTTTTTATTAAACGCAAGCAAAGCTTAACAAAACCGACTTTATCTTCGTAACTTTGATCAGACTAGATGTACAAAACACGCATTATTGAAGATATTTCAAGAACTACTAATCAGATCTTGATCAAATTTAAATGGGACAAATTGGAAAGCAACATCTTCCAAACAAAAAAAAATTCAAAATCGATTCACGCGGAACGAAAAAATGAGGTAACATACATAAAAAAATACAGTCGACTTGAGTACCTCCTCCTTTTTTGTTAAGTCGGTAAAATATATATATATAAAGTCGCTATAAAAACTGAAGATTTAACGATACGCTGTTACCAAGCGCAAAATTTGCAACCATGTGTGTAACGCGATAGTTTCACTACCAATTAAAAGGGGGTACAATGGCTTCGTAATGGAAACTTAATCGAGTTAGTTCGTCATCGGGAGATGATTGCGTCGTGATGACGATGAAGTAGTTATAATCTGTTTAACTTTGTCTGGCAAGGTAGTTCTGTGTGTGAATACATATCTAGATTTTTATATCCAAATGATTAAAACCAGATGAGTTACTGTAACCCAACAATACAGACTCTCATGAGACGTATTTGTCAGGAACAGGGTTCCATAAGGTACTTTTAAATGTAGTTTCGCTTTTTTTTTTTTTATTTGTGACACGCTAGTGTTTGACCACTATCTCACCTGATGGTAAGTGACGATGTGATCGAAGCTGGTAAACACACTAGACCTGGAATACGCAGGCTCTAAAGGCTTCTACGTTTATCATCCGTAGTGCGAAGGAGTGGAACTCATTGTCCTCGTCTTTGTTCACCAAACGTTATAATCTGGGAGTCTCTTAGAGTTTATTCCTTTTGTCTTCTCTCTCGCTCGCACAATTTGATATTTTTAATAAATACAATTAGCTACGTATGTTTTTGAAAATGTTTTTAACTAACTATATGAAAAATTATACAAGGATGTTTCAAACTTCTTTTTGCTATCATATCCTTTAATAAGATGATAAAAAACAGAGTTCCCAAATTTCAATGTGATTTTATCGCTTTCTTCGTTTAGCTTAAAGATATAAAAAATTATTAAAGGTACATTAAAACCTTCATTGTATTACCTAATGTCTATATAGTTGGTTGAAAACATATTCAAAAACACACGTAGCTAATTGTATTTGTTAAAAGTATCGAAATGTGCGAGCGAGAGAGAAGACAAAAGGAATAAACCCTCTTAAGTGAAGTGTCAATCCTAGGCAAGCATGCTACATCTTCGGCCGCATCATCACTTTCCATTACGTGAGATTGTGGTCAAATGTTTGCCTATCGGGCATAAAAATAAGTTAAAGTGGTCAGAATTTTCTTATTTCTTTGTACCACCACTAAAATGTGTTACTTTTTTATATTAATAGTAACAGAACGTTCCCATAACGACTTTTAAATGAATGCTTAAAAGCAATAACTTACTTAAACCTGTTATTGAAACCTTCTTCAACATTCGATTTAAAAATATAATTCGACTTACAAAATCAACCTACTTGCAATAGACATAGATATTACTTTCAAATAAAGATATGCGATAATGACTTTATATCGTGTACATTTTTGAATACAAATGATTGGATCCGGAAGTTACAGCACTTAGCGATACTTCCTAAATAATTCGTTTTAATTTTACTTTGACTTTAGTTTTGACGAGTTAATACTTTTAGGGGGCATAACTAGGGCGTGTCTATATAGCAGTAACCTGCGGCTTCACCTGCGTTAATCAAGTTTTAAAATAGCAAATGAGTATAAGCTATGATCATTCTAAATGTTATCCAAATTCGTTCAGGCGTTATAGCGTGATGAGAAAACAAATATTCATACGTACTCACACATTTCTTCACAAAAACGCATTTATAATATTAATTTGATTTAACGATTCATTGTAGCGAGTATCGGTTTCGATTCCCGGTGGAAGCACAAGTTTTCTCCGCAAAGGAAAATTGTGTTTCTGGTGTTGAATGTGATTGTGTGTGTGTTGAGAATATTTGCGACACCCACGACAGTAATTTAAATGAGTGTTGTGCGAGTTAAAATTAGTGTTTGGGTTGTAAGTGTGAACGCGTTTTTTATTATTATTGTAAGTTATGTGTGAATGTGTGATGATAATAATTATAATGGCGAAGGAAAACATTGTGACAAAACTATGTAGCGTAGTAAAGTAAGAACGATACAGCAGCATGTCTCCACCGTCCACCGGATTAAAAAACGTTTCTTTTTGGTTTATTTAACTATTCAATAATCGTTTTATTTATGTACTAAATTTAAAAAAAAATGGTTGTCTGTAAAGTCGGTTTACGGACGATAATTTTACGTGATAACGTCATAAGACAAACGCTTAGGCCGATCGTGCCTCTCTATCGCTTGTTACGCGCTCTCCCTTGCACGCTTGGCTCAGGCGGAACGTGACAATGAGTCATGCTTTTTCGTGCGTGCAGCCGGCGGCGTTCATTGATTTATAAGACGTTATCACGTCAGTAGAAATTCTACCTACAACGGTTGTGATTTGATAAGTGTTTATGTATACTGTAAGAACAAAACATACCAACAACTTTAATAAAAAGTAGTAAGAATTAAGAATATTTTTGCCTAGTACATAAATACTTCTTCACCACAAAGATCGCAATTACCCTCTCATCCCTATAAATCAGAAATGTCACGTACACCCTTATTCACCGTCCTAAGAAAGCTAAAAGAGAATTCATTAGGTCTTCCTTACCCACTTGTGATACAGAATACGAAATTGTTACAGGCAATTTGAAGCAACGTACTTACAGTAAGGGTACTCATGTTATTTTATGGTAATTGTTAGCTTATCTAAGTGATTTATGTTATGTTTAAAATTTATCTATAACAATCAGAAATATTGAGCCTTGTATATACACGCTCCGCACCAATAAGATTTTGTTTTTTTTTAATGCAGGATATGCAAACGTTTGGCCACTATCTCACCTAATGTAACGAGCAAACGTCAAAAAAACGAGCACTTTTGCCTAGAAGATGCAAATATACACTCGTGACTTGAATTCTCCCATATAGTATTTTACAGCAGACAAAGATTGAGGCAATGAGTGCCATTTATTCGCGGTTCGCAGATTTCAGATTTAATGTTTTAGTAGAAAGAGAAAGGTGAATAATAAATGTTCACTTCCTCGTAAACCATGTTGTGCTTCAAGTTTGGTCCAAGTTTTTAACGACATGCAGGGGCATCAAGCATGAGTCTATTGACCTAAAATGTCTTTATTATCATTTTTGCAATTTAAGTTCTGGAGCTACCCAGATCGAGTGAATCGAGACAATCTATTCGTGTGATATCATTAAAAAAGTTTTGTCAATATCCCATACTGTAACATTGTCGTGTTGAATTTTTCCTCACAGTATACCAAATAGCGAGTGCCACTTGTACCTTTGATTGAAGAAATAAAATGCCCCAAGACATTTGATTCAAGAGGCCGGGGTTTCAATGTGACAGTAATGTTTTGGGAGACTTTATGGTGGTAATGTGCGGTCCTTATTAGATACGAGGTTTCAGTTATATTGAGGTACTGCTTGGAAGAAATATTGTTATATATTGTATTTTTGAAAATGTTATATTTTTGACAAGCTTCTAGGCGCAGTGCGAAGCGTAAACATAAGCATTTTTTATTTATTTATTACACTACTACAGCAAAGCAAAAAAAGTACGTGTTATAATTTTAGAACCGTATATAACACACACAGCGCAGGGTACAAAAAAATAAACAGAATGCTACATTTAATATAACAATATCCTATTGCTATTGCTGAATCACATACACAGACGATTTCTGTTGTGGCAGCAGTGATATGTTTTTTTTAGTAGGGTTCAGTTCTTTTCTCTATAGTAAATAGTTTTTTTAATGAAAAATATTAACTTTTTAATGCTTTACTATTCAATATCATGGTACACTACTTTATCCATAGGCCTTAAAGCATTCTCACCCTAAGTAGTAAACATTTCGCCCCGCGTAGGGTGTCCGCAATTTAGGGCAATAACGTGGTCTTGTCGGCCACTTATCCGGGATCTTACGCAATTTGGTAGGAGGATCTTTACAGGGTCTTGACAGGCGTTATGTAACAATATAGAATAATTTGAGTCTTTAGATGATAGCGGTTATTTTCTTATTCACAGTTGGCGCAGTGGGTTAGTGTGGGCAGGTCTCCACCCTCGGCGACGTGGGTCAAGGGTTTGTGGCAGAACTTTTTTTTTTCTCAAGCGACATTTGTGCTTATATACATGGTTCTGGTATATTTTTTTTACTCTCTATCTTAAATAAAAATTTTTTTTTTACCGGTTCTAGGACTAAGCTATAGAGGGACTGGTGCCTTAAGTAGGTTGATAACAGCCTGTATTACAGGACACCAAGACTCCTGCTAGTACATTTGCAGTTTGGCAACTATTATTAAGAAACATAATAAATTAAATGTTGGAGATTATCGAAGGTACCTATAGTATAATATACTTAATGCTTGTGTTACTAAGTAAGATTGTTTGTGTGTGTGTGTGTGTTTGTGTAAGTATGTGAGTGTGTGTGTGAGAGAATTTGAGTGTACATGTGAAGGTGTAGGGCAGCCACTTATCCAAGTTTGTTTTTATCTAAGTTTATTTCAAAATCGTAAACAGATTTTCCGTCTGTTCATCGTTCAATGACAGTAGTAATTTTGTTAGACTCACTTTAACGTTATGGGTATTTAATTCTTGAAGACTAACCTCTTTGCATATTCTATTATAAAGAAAGCCACCAAGGAAATATTGGAATCTGTGTATAAAAGATGTATTACATTTAGGGATATTAAAAACTTTATTTGTACGACGTTTGCTGAGTGATTTTGAAGTTGCTTGGGAGTGCTCGTTGTGTTTTCTGAGAATAACTCTTAGTATGAAAAGTTTACGCACCGTTAAGACCTTACACTGCTATTAAAGTAACTCGGTAGAAAATCTGTACGGTAGAAACTTCATGACTTTGAGGACTGCACGTTGAGCTCTCTCAAGTGGAAGAAGATGGGTTTTAGCACTTCCTTCCCAGACATCTACACAATATAACAGGACGGATTGGCAAATAGCGTAATACACAGAATACATAATTTTTTCATCAGCAGAATGGCGAATGTTTCTGGCAATTATTTTTTTATCCTTCAAGTCAAATTTTTTATGTGTGGGGCAAAACTTAAGTATCTGTCAATAATAACTCCAAGATATTTTATTGTCGAAGTCCTTTCAAGTCTAGGACAGTTACTAGTATTAATCGAGAAAAGTTGTACATTAGTGTTTGTGTCAGTTATATGAGCAATATTGAGATATGTTTATCTCTTTTTTATCTACGGTGAGTAAATAGTTCGTCCAATTTTTATCCGGCAGCCAAGGAAAAGTTATGTTTTCGCGCGTATCTTGTTTGTATGTATATTTGTAAATTTCTTTATTACCTCGTATCATCCAAGCGGCTAGATGGATTTATATTCGTCTTAAAACGCAAGTGTCTTTAAGTAGGAGTTTGAAAAAAAAAACGAAATAATGGATTGATGCAACCCTGCAGTATATTAAGTCATATCATATAAACGTAAAAAAAAAGTAATAAATAATATATACACTATTTTTTTATTATTATTTTTTAGCTTAAATATAGTTGCAGACAAGTTTGTGTTTAACCGGAAATTTACAATTAATTAGAAGCTTAGAATTTGCACAAAACTTTTTTTGATGACAAATTATTGCGTTTGTTTATTTGTAAATTTATGTTGTACCTCGTATCTTCCAAACGGCTGGATGGATTTATATTCGTCTTAAAACATAAGTTTTTGAAAAAAAAAGGTAGATTTTTGGAGTGATATAGAAATACGTAAGTAAAATAAATGACCAAACCTGACGAGTAAGGTATCAAAATGAAATAAATTAAAAGATGATTACGTAACATTAATTTATCTCGGTTAGGATTTTTATAATTTTTAATAAATATTGACTTGTTTACATTTTCGGTTAAAATTAATTGAATTAGGCTTTATTTTTCGGAAATCCATAATAGGAGAGTTAATTTTTTATATTTAGTGTTAATCCCAAAACGGTATTTGGTATAAATCAAACAGCATACTCTCAAAATGTGTTGCAAAACAAAACCAAGACACATCTTCAGCTCTCAAATCATTACCATAGTCTCATAATCCATCGGATCTGAATATTTTACGTCACATCCTCTAGCCAATAAAATCTTTATGGGTATTGCCTCACATCTCTCCTTTATGCTCGTATCTCAAGTGTCGAGGATATAGGGGTTTCCAACTACTGGCACTGTGGCATTTGTACATGTACGTGGATCGCAGTATCAAATTATCGTATGATTCAAATCTTATATTGTTCAAATAACGTACCCCAAATAGGAAAAAAGTAATATTCTAAAAAGTTTTTTAGAATCAAACTTTAACCAGTTGTAAAAAAAAAGGACTAAAAAGTTACATAAACAGAGAATATGTCAAGACGAATCAAACAAGCCCAAACTCGATGGGTTCATCTTGTTTAGTTCAGAAGTTCCCATGGACTATGGTAATTTTTTGAAACAGCGCAATTTTACGCTTATTCGAAGATATGCATTATTATTTTGATGATGTGAGACTTAAAGTTGGGTGGGTATAATAGGTATCTTAATCTGAATTTTACAAAGTGACTTGTAAAATACCAAAAAGCTGTCAAAACAACACGAATCGGTGGGTCTATTTTGTAGGTCGTTTAGTAGAAAGTTCAGTCGATTCGATGGTTCCTAAGAAAAGAAAATCGTTCGATTTCGACGTCGATATAAAGATAATTATAATCGATGCCCGGAATAGACTCCCTGGTTGCCAATCTACGATTGTTCGAATTGATGCGACGTGATACGACAGTCAATCGGTAGAAAGTTTTAAATTCAAATCGGTAGATGGTTCCTAAGAAAAGAAAATCGATGCCCGGAATAGACCCCCAGTTGTCGTAGTCCTTATCTCATTTAGTATTACGAATTCTTTACTACGACATATTTTTCGACCTTTGTCTCGAAAAGAACCGCCTCGCTACGCCTTGTAATTGTAACTCCAGTCGAAATTTAACACTTGAGATTAATTATAATTTTGAAAAATCATAAAACAAAGTTTGCAGTATCCTTACCTCGACATTGGTCAAAATGGTTGGATTGATGTCCCAAGAAGCTTTAATTTGTCTTAGCACATTCATCAAACGCCCAAAGTAAGAGTCGTTAAGTTATCTGTTTTAATATTTCTTCGCAATTCTCTTAATTTTTCTTCCGTTAAAACCATTTGATAAAAAAAAAGATGAATTAAATCGGTAAAGTCGTTTTTTAGTTACGGCGTAATCAAGGTAAATAGGGATTATTTTTTTGTATCTATAGATATATGAAAATCTAACACCAATTTCTAGTTTCAACACATAGACACTCCGTGTTACATACGAAGTGCAGGTCTCAAACTTTACGGCGCATGTTCTGCACATAGATCGTTTATTCAAAGCGGGCTATTGTTATCCAATACCCGTTTACGAGGATAGCTGGTAGAAGACACTTCAGCTATTTATGTATGGAAAATGGAATATAGGTGATTGGATTTCCTTCATGCCATACATGCCATAGGTACATGAAGTGTAGACGATGATGTGGTGAACACACTAACTAGGCCTAAAATGACTGGATCTGAGAGATCACCAAAACATAATGCTTAGATCCCTAGGTGAAAAAGTAGCCTATGTCGGATCCTAGGTGTAAGTATACAATCATTCCAAAACTTATAATATAAGTTAAACAGTTAGAGACTTCATATACAAAGCTCCTTGGGCTTTTTGTATATTTTCTACAGACTTCACAAGAAAGGAGGAGAAACTCAAGCATTCTCAACTCAACACTCAAGCACTAAAAAAAAGGCGCGGGGGAAACGTTACGTTACTCTGGCGCTTTTTAAATCAAGTTCCTAACAGCGAGAAGAGAAACACAAACTTTCGGGTTTACTGACATAATGTATATATAAAACAAGATTCAAGTACCGACAACAATCTAAGCCATTGATCATAATTCATTCAGACAAATCAACCTCATTTACCAAACATTTACCACAAGAACCTTACACCCTTCTAATAGAACTCAAATTGTGTATTAACCAGTATAACACGAGCTGTTTCCACGGTAAATTAGCTCTGAAACTCGTAAATACTGACCGCGGGAAAGGGTTCTCAGCATTGTGGCCACAAGGTCCATTTGAGTGGGCGCTTCGCTGGACATCGTGTTTAGAGGTCTTGTTTCGGACGCATGCATAATTCAAGGAGCGTATGGTTTTGGGGCTTCTTTGTTGGTTCTAAAAATAAATAGAGTTTAGTGGTGTTACGTAAATTTTATATAAAAACGCGTTCACAATCACTGCCCCACACTAAATTCAAAGATTTTTTTAAATTCAAGATCCAACCGTTTCGCTATCTTATACCTGATGGTGAGCGACGATGCGGTCGACGATGAAGCAGGTTTGCCAAAAAGATGCCTAACTAGTCACTTGCAACTTAAAGACTCCCATATTGTATCTATTGGAAAACACAGACGCAGGTAAGGAGTTAAATTTTTTGCGGTTTGCAATGAATGTGGAAGCACTTGTAATTACACTCAGAACTGCACAAATATGTCCCTTGGGAATTAAATTAGACAGGCGACACAAAAAAATACTATGACTACTTTAGTTATATAACACATACATTCTCAATAATCTGTAGCTCTCTACAACGATGCATTGCAGCGTTGCGCTGTGTAGCGTAGCCTGAGCTACGACGTAGCCCATTTTAAACCTTAGCCGCGTAGCCGTAGCACTTCTACGACGGTCAATTTAAACCATGTCTTTTACAAGCTTTATTTATGCAGGATAAGCAAGCGTACACCATTGAGACAGTTCCGGTAATTTTTCAAACCAAACAAACTAGAACATATCCAATTCACTCTTCCTAATCAAACGTAACAAGATCAAGAGAAAAAAAGCGACCCATTTGTACGTTTGCCCACATTTGTCTGTCTGTCAGTCCAATAAATAAGGCAAGAAAAACTGCCGGCCAATCCCGTCTGTGCCTTATCTGGTCTCATCACGGTCGATCGATGGAGACAGCGGTGAAGAAAGGGTAGATCTTTGGAGAGTTGATGTAACCTATGATTTTTAGAGGGTTTTATTTTAATTAATCCTATTAGTGTGCTTAAGTGACGTGACGCTTACCATCAGGCAAGCGTCTTGTTAGTCTGGTAATTTATTAATATTAAAAGATAATTATTATTTTTATAAAAAAAACATAGATATGAGGCCAATAAGTTGGTATTAGGATTGGGATATAATAATCGGAAGATAGTCTATATAAAATAACGAAATTCAACGTTATGAACCCCATAAATTCATGTACGTTTTAAATTCAGAACTACTAAACAGTCATGAAGCAAGCCTTTGCAAAAAGTCGTGCTACTGAATGTATTTAAAAAACATGTCTGTGTTGATCTTTAACAAGTATTGAACAGAAAAAGACTATTCTGTGCTTTCTCACATGTAATCGAATGAATAAATAAAATAAGATGCATTACAAAACTTATCAACCAAAATATGGCTAAAACGGCATGATAAAAAAATATTTCAGCTTTATTAAAGGACTTGATATACATAGCGCATTGTATATTTTGTGACACCAAAGCCTATACAAAACATCGGCAGCGCGGAAGAAGCGTACGGGCGCGCGCCCGACGTGCGCCCTGGCTGCTTTGTATATCATTAGTCAATGTCCCTTAGGCGCCATTCATTTTATCTTCACAGCATCCGGGCCGCGCGCCTCGTGCGCTTTGTATATCAACTCCCTAAGTCGGTACATAGGGTTATTACTGTATTTAATCATTTTATTTAAATTACTTTTTGATTTTAACAGCTCCATATGTATCCTCCTGAAGTGAAACATTCAGGAGCTGTTCGGGATCATTACTCTCTACCCTCATTGTCTTTATTTCAGTTTATTTATTGGTCGAAGGACTTTTTCTTGAAAAATTCACAAGAGCAGTGCTGCTTCTGTTAGTGGTGACGTCACCTCTAACTGGAACTTGTCGCCTCTTTGTATTGCTGGAGTTAAACGTGTGGTAACTTACTCACACTAACTTACCTTTTAATTACGCTTTAAAATAGAAATTGTTTGGAATAGTCGGATGTTGCAGTGGGAATTAAAGATTTTGATTGTACTTAACTAGTTTTGGTTTTTTATTTATGAAGTTAATCCTACTAATATTATAGATCCGAAAGTTTGTGTGTAAGTGTGTAAGTATGTTTGTTCCCTCTTCACGCTTTAACGCCTGAACGGATTTGGGCGAAATTTGGAATGTACATAGCTTATACCTAGGATTAACACATAGGCTACTTTTTAACTTGATAATAGCGGGCGAAGCCGCGGGGCACGGCTAGTGTGATATAAATTGCATCTGAGTAGCAAAATTGAAAGGTACTCTAACGAAGCTTACTTTATTTTAATCACACTTATATTATAAATCTGAAAGTTTGTGTGTAAATGTATTAGAGTATAAATATATTTGTTTTATATTTACGCTAAATTTCTGTTGTATATAGCCTAAGCTCAGGATTAACACATAGGCTACTTTTTAATTTAACGCGAGCTAAGTCGCAGGGCACGGATATTAAAGATAGATATTATATATACACAGTGTATCAATAAGGCTACACTATTGACGTGTTGAGTGACATAGTTTTACGTAACAATAGCTGTACTTGTATAAGTTTAAAAAAATTTTTTTTATTATATGCAGGTATTTAACAACAATCTCATCTCAGGGAAAGTGAAGAAGCGGCCAAACATGTAATATGCCTGTCTAGAAGGTCAATTACATCGAAGTTTGATGAAGTGGTAAATTTTATTGATTAATAATGAAAACACAAGCAAAGCTTAAAAAAAAGCGACATCACCGCTTTATCTTCGAAACCTTGATCAGATTAAATGTATTAAGCATGCATTAGTGACGATAACTCAAAAACTACTAATCAAATCTTGATAAAATTATATGGGACCAATCATAAGCACCAGCTTAAAAACAAAAAAAAAATACTATCGAATTAAATACCTCCTCCTTTTTACTGAAGTTGGTTTGCTTGCTTGCTTGTCGTATAGACTAGTGGGCAGTGCAGTGTCAGGATTTTTCAGGCCGCCTGAAAGCATTCGACATTGCTTCACGGCGCCAACAGCGCCGACCACGACGACCCAGTTGGCGCAGTGGACAGATGTCCGCCCTCTGCGCCGTGGGTCCTGGGTTCGATTCCCGGCAGGAGCACAAATTTCTTCCTAAGGGGTGCTTGTACTTCTGGTTCTGGATGTAATGTGTGTGTGATGTGAATGTTGCCGGCAACCACGATACAAGTATTTGAACTTAGTGTGGGGCTGTGAGTGTAAATGCGTTTGTTTGTTTGTTGTCTTACTAAAAATCAGGACCGACAGCTTAGCGTGCCCTCCGAAGCAAGTCGGTAGAAAAATAGGAAAACTCTAAAAGATGTGACGTACTGTTTCCTACATAGTAATGATAGTCTCATGGCACACTGTAATTACTGAGAATTTGGTGTTCTTATAATCACGCCTTATACCAAATAATCCTCTCAAATAGTAAAATACCTTTAGATACGAATTTAATCTTCAGTTTTAATTAGTTCGTGCGCGGATTCTCCTGGGGTTAGCTGTAATTATCATCTGACAGCTAACTTCTAGGATGAGTTATTTTATTGTGACGTTTCAATTGGGGTTTATAATGAGTTTTATAATAAAAAATAAAGGTATCTTAATAAGATTAGGTAAAGGAGAATGTGCATATTTTTTATGTTAAACTAGCTGTCCCGGCGACCTTCGTCCCGCCTAACAGTCAATGAATGTGCATATTTAGGAAGCCATACCCGGCATGCGTTACAATGTCACGTGACTATATTATTACAACCTTCATGCTTATGTTTGCCTAGTACTTTACCAAATCCGAGTGACGTATGAGAAAATGGAAAGCATGTCGAAATGTAAAAAAAAAATTAAAGAAATGTACGTTCTTAAAAAGTATCCTATGTCCTTCTCCTGGCTCTAAACTACCTCCCTGCCAATTTTCAGCTAAATCGGTTCAGCCGTTCTTGAGTTATAAGTGGAGTAACTAACACGACTTTCTTTTATATATATAAAGATTAATACATTGCTGGTAAAAAAAATTGTCGAAACATTATACACTCACAGCCCCACACTAAGTTGGATGGCTTGGGTGCCGCAAAAATTCACATCACAACTTGACCCAGAAACACATGTTTTTGCGTCGCCGAGTATGGCAAAAAAGGTGTAAGTGTTGCCATCGACACGCTAAGAAGAAGAAGAATTGATAAATGACTATTTTGCAACTTAGTTTTAAATTAAGCAAACTCTGTGATATTTCCCTGTTGATCTTTACCTATTTTTCAATACCTGCTTATACACAGTATCCCATTACAGAAACGACTTCCGAACATCCCCTAGGGAGTCGATCATCCGTCATCCGCAACAACTGCTTAATTCGAGACGTTCTGTTCCAATTTAAATTTCAAATTGAGTTACTGTTATATTGTTGTTGACGTTTTCAGTATATTGCTTTAGAATAAATGGATGGATGAATTTGAAATATTCATCAACAATTTGAACAAAATGAGATAAAAATTGGTTAAAATTGTAAGCGTAGCCGCCTAGCCCTCTGCTATATAAGGCTGCGTTATATTCAGGGTTTTCATGAAGGGTTGACGTCATGCTGGCGGCTTGTTAAAAAACATGCCAAATCTTTTTCAAATAATAGTGGAATGGTAAGTGAAAATTCTCTTTTGAACTCTTATTGAGGAGAAAAGTAGATTAAAATTTGTGTCGTACCCAAACAGTAAGAAAAGTAAGTAGAAGATAATTGAGGGGAAATACACGTTGTCTATGCCTAGATCTACAATTGTTATGAACATTGTCATTTTTGCGCTTTCAACGTATCTGCGCTAATTGAAAAAAAAACAAAAAAGATCGACAAAAACCCCATATAATTACTGAACTTGCACACTCAATTTTACGAGAATGAATTAAGAATTGCGAGTCGTAGAGAAAAATAGCAAGATATCCG
Source organism: Lomographa bimaculata (assembly GCA_948107665.1). NCBI lineage: Eukaryota > Metazoa > Arthropoda > Insecta > Lepidoptera > Geometridae > Lomographa > Lomographa bimaculata. The sequence continues at coordinate 3,444,717 of OX403604.1, read as the reverse complement.
CTGGACATCAGAATATTCACGCTGAAACGGAGACGTCATTGCTTGCGCTCCTCGCTCGGTTATGAATCAAAATTATAAAACGGCAAAACAAATGCCATTCTTTCGAACAATACCATCATAAAGACGCTAATGAAATCCCGACAATGCAAACCCATCAAAACTGAAATCAGGAAAGACAAGTTTTTTACGATTTCATAAAGCAGCACCGGTTTTTCATTTACACAGTTTTAGTGGTGATAAAATATAATTAAAATATTTTATACTGGTCGCGCTTTCTGTATCTGTTGGTTTACTGGCTGTGTGAGCCGCTTTCAAAGGAGTGGCGTAAGGTTGTTTGTACAGTGGGATACTTTTATAATAGTGTACACTAGGATTGCGAACGCATCTTTGAAGATAAATTTTCCATTTTACAGAAAGCTTTGCTATTACCAGACTAAGCTATACCTTTAAAACTGTAATGATACCTCAGAAATATTCGTACTGAATACGAGAATATTGGTGTTATTTAATTAATAGGTAACCTATAATTTATTAAATACTAGCTGACCCGACAGACGTTGTCCTGTTTGCACATTCAAACGCGCGAACTGTCAAACGTGCTATATAAATCGTCCTTAGGTTTTTAAATTTCGATTTTTAGCGCAATTTTCTTAATTTATCTTTTCATAAGAAATTAGAAAAAATACGTATTACAAATTTAAACAAACGTAATGGCTATCCGATGGTACAAGTGATATAAAGGTTTAACGTAGTGTTACTAGTACCATTAATGGTAGTATCTGATGGTACTAGTGATGTAAAGGTTTAAAGCAGTGTCACTAGTACCATAAATGGTGCTATCCAATGGTTATAGTGATATTAGGGTTTAAATTAGTGTCACTAGTACCATTAATGGTGCTATCCGAAGGTACTAATTATAAAAAGGTTTAAAGCAGTGTCACTAGCACCATTAATGGTACCATCCGAAGGTTCTAGTGATATAAAGGGTTAAAGCAAATTGTTTGTACAATCTACAATAAACTATACAGTAAAGTACCTATTTGTGAGATGGCGGGAGAGCACTGATATCCTACACACAGGGAAACAGGGTAGTTAGGAGTTAGGGTTTATCCATGTACACAAGTCTAGAGTGAATAGGTACCTTCTAGGCAAGCATGTTCCATCTTTGGCCGCATCGTCATTTTCCATCAGGTGAGATAGCGGTCCAAAAGATTGCCTATATAGTATAAAAAAAAAAAAAACAGATGTCTGATCAGCATAGTTTATTTATGAACCACCTGTATAAGCCAAGTTATTATATAAGATGCTGTGTTGACACACCATAGTGTTCCTACTATTACTATAGCTAGTTATAAGTACATGGAGTGTTACAAATTAGTTAAGCTTTTGTCCAAATAAAAGATTTTTTATTTTTTTTCATTTTCAAAGCAGTGTCACTTGAACCATGATTACTGGTACTAGTGATATAAAGGTTTAAAGTAGTTCTAATAACATTGATGGTATTAGAGATAAAAAGTAGTGTCACTAGTATTAGATATAAAAAGTAGTGTCACTAGTACCATCAATGGTATTAGAGATATAAAGTAGTGTCACTAGTACCATCAATGGTATTAGAGATAAAAAGTAGTGTCACTAGTACCATCAATGGTACTATCAAATTATACTAGTGACATAATTTTTTGTGCACATGAGAAACGAGTCCAACATGAAGCTTTATTATAATAATTTATTTATTTATTTGGTTTACTAACAGTAGATACACAAATACTTTAATAATTTTTAAACTAAACAATTATATCTATGTGTACAACCAATTATAGGTAAACACAGCATGCACTACTTTAAACTATACAAATAACAAATACGGTGACCGTTTATGTAAATTAAAATTGTACATCAATAAATGACAATAAAATAAACTAAACCCAAGTTGAACCTATTAAAAAGAATAATTTATGGTGTAAGAGCTAATCAGTAGACCCACTAAAACCCATTTAGCATCTGACGAATCTTGGGAAGACTGTCATGATGCAGGTCGATTTTCTCACATCTCTCTATTTTCTCATTTATAGAAAAATCTCATTGTGTCTCTGAAATGCAGAGATATAATCAAAATGCTCAGTTTCGCAGAATTAACAATTCTCCTAGCGTGTTTTATATTTGACGGCGAAAGTCGTAAACTGGCGGAATGTCCACCGTGCTTTTGTATTAGTGCAGATTATTTTAAAGTTTTTATTTGTAGTTTTAATTAAATCCTTCAAATATATCTTAGTTTAGTTTTTATTTTAAAATCATCTTATACATACTTTACCTTGGTAATAATTTAATACATATAAATATTTGTTAAATATTGGTATAATCCGTCATTACAAGCTACAACGTAAGTAAGAAAATATGGAACTATTTAGACATTGAAAAATTTAAGAAAAAAAACAAAAAGATGGTTGAAATCCGATTTCTAAAGATGCTACTGGTTTAATCCGTCATTACTAGCTACAAAGTAAGTAAGAAAATATAGAACATACTAGACATTGGAAAATTTAAGAACCAAACAAAAAAGATTATTAATATTTAAATACAATTTCTACAGATGCGCATAAGATGTAACTAAAAAAATAAGCATAAAGACCTGCGATACAAAAACATAAAACAAAAAATCTTGTCTTTTATATATATTTTTTATACAATAAAAAGGTAATTGCTATTTATTTTATCAATTAATTTATAATATATATTTAAATTAATTTATAATATAACATCGCTATTTATTAATTTATACAAATAAACATAGAAATGTATCTGGCGAACACGAGATCCGGAAAACTGCAAGTTTGTGTATGCGTGTGTGCATGTGTTTGAGTATGTATGAATCGACGTAACTCTGTAACTTCTGAAGGGATTAAATAGTACAAAACTTTAAATAAAGACATTTATTTTCTTTTAACTGGTTTACTGGACCATGTATGCTTAAAATTTGTATAACTTATTTACTCTCTGGAAAGAGTTTATGCGTGATATTTCTGGTTAAAACGGGTTCGGGTCACTTTTCAACATGTTTCTAAGCACAATACAATACGAAAAAAAACTTCTTTATCGCACCAAATAAAAAAAAACATATTATTTATATCTATGTACAATGGGCAGTACTTATCGCTAAAATCGATCTCAACCAGTCAACCTTTGAATAGAGAAAGAGAAAAAATATTAGAACGTAGGTTGGTGTTGTAAATAGTATTGTATAACACGTATTTTGGCTAAATAATTAATACTTTCAATAATTATAATGCTGGTAGGACCTCCTCAGTTCAATTTGATATCCTTTGATGATAGTTAAACTCGTGGTTCGAAGATGGCACCTGAATAATTCAACACAATCTCTTACCACATTAACCACTTTAAAAATAACTAACGAACCGTTATCTTCAAAGGTAATATTAATTTACATCCTACAAAGGAGTTTAATTCCCTAATTAAAAGTGGCAGATGCAGGCACTCTACTAATTTAACACCTGACTAACTCCTTTAAGGTAAAGGGTGGTAAAGTGCATTTTTAATCGCGTCTTGAGGGTTGCTTCGTAAGTCGCAGAAAACCATTTAGTGTAGATAATATCGGAGAAGACAGACTCTGAGCATATTATCAAAACGATACTTTTTTAATGAATTTACTTTTTTTTAACAACTTCACTTCATCTTTTGAAGACCCTTGCACTGAAAAATAATATAATTATAAAGTTTGCTACTACATTTTTTAATGCATAATAGGATAGCATTTGATCACTATCTCACCTGATAGAAAGTGACGATGCGGCCGAAGATGTAATATGCTTGCCTAGAAGATACCTATTCACTCTTGACTTGAAGACTCCCAGATTATACACCTCGGGGAACAATGACGCAGGCAATGAATTCCAATCCTTCGCTGTACGGATGATGAACGTAGAAGCAAAACGCTTCGAGCGAACTGGAGGTATGTCAACCGTAAATGGATGACGTTTGACAGTTTGTCTGGTTGTTAGATGGTAAAATGGGCATGGTGGAATTAACTCCTGCGCACACTCTCCAAAATGCAAACGATAGAATACCGATAGACTTGCGATCATACGTCTGTGACCGAGGCTCTGCAATCTGGACTCAACTAGCTTATTATCGCTAATGAGTCTTTTTGCTCGTCGGTCAATAGACTCAAGACCTTCGAGCTGGTACTTAGCAAATCCATCCCAGAGATGGCCGCAGTACTCCATACGCGCAAGTCCGATCGTGGACTTGCGCTTGATATAAATTGAGAAGCTAGCGAGGTGTGAAGTACTGTCGGAACTTGGCGAGGATACCCAGCTTCTTAGCGGCCAGTTGCATACAATAAGTACTTCAAAAGTCCGGTAAAGTGTTCTCAATTTAACCTTAACCCGTTTTTATCCAATTTGTAACATAAAAATTCCTAGAGTCATAATTTTTGCGAGATACGATGCGGCCAAAGGTTATGTAGTCGTCAAGTATACTTGATTGTTTTTAAGATACTATTTCACTCGACTTAAAGTGACATAAAATTATCAAAATTCTTCTCCAGTCGAGTAAATTGTCACATATTTTTTTCTTATTTTTGTGTGTTGCCTGCATTTTTGGTTAATGTTATTCCTTATCTAATTAAACTCTAGTGACTAAACTCAAAATAATTATTTTTACTTTAGCAGGTAACTCTTTTTTACCCTACTATAAATATCATCAAAAATGTCATAAAATGCCGCTAGAAAACTCCCTAAAAATCACCATCAAGCTCCATCATGGAACAAAAATGTCAGTAATTAATCTTACCCTTTCACGAGTTGTTGCCTCGAATATCGCTGAAAGGATTTAAAGTTTCAGGATCATTAGGTAGGTAGATAGGAATATTTTATCACTACGTCGGGAATTAAAATGTTCTTCGTTATTTGCCTGTGTTCTTCCAAATATTTTAGTAGATTTTATAAATTACAAACTGACTTAGACTTAATATATATACAAATATAGTTACACTTAGGTTAATATAATTATGTATTAGAGATAAAGAATGATTAAAAAAAAAATTAATGAAAAAAATGCGCCGCCGAGTTTCTTGCCAGATTCTTCTCGAGATGGCTGAAATTTTGCGAATCTGGCAGTAGAGTCATTAACTTTTATGAGTGCCTCTTTGGGGCTCATGTGAATAAACGATTTTGATGTTGAGTAAACTGTTGACTAATAATTAAGACTTCAAATTTTGATGATTTTTCAACGATTGATCTTCTGATTGTTGATCTAGCGTTTCACTCTCCTCTGCCACAATGGAAACACATTTATGGGCATTTATTGCAATTTTCCATAAAGAAAACTACATCACGTGACACGAACATAAACTCGATAGAGTAATAACATCCAAAACCTCTTCGAAATTGACAAGAGATCGGAATCCATATAAAACTACTTTACCGTGGAGACGTCTGTCACATTTAACGACGATATGTAGTCTCGGAGCGCAGCAATCAGGGACTTCGTGTCGTTTATTGAAATCTCAGCCTTTTGGGTGTAGAGTAGAGAAGGTCAGAGAGTTACGTGATATAATTTTAATTTAAAATTGTACCGGTCCTTTTTATTTCTACAGTTTTTAAGTATTGTATATGTAAATAAATGTGGGACGAAGTAATTCTGGATGCTGCATGGCCTATACTTAAATAACTATGTTTGGATCCAGAAGACAACAACCTATATAGATATTTTTTAAAATAAGTCCGTCAGTGATGTATTCTGTTTAATACAAACTTACGGCGAGTAATTCATGGAGTATATGTGAGAGGACTTGGACGTTCCAGTATTTTATTGTTAGTTCAATCTCAGGCGAAGTCTTGCACCATTTTTATATTGTTAAGATATGTTGTATGTGTATATGCGATAATTTTTAATTGGCATGGGATGGGTAAACATAAAATATTATTGATGAAAAAAATTAAATTGCAATGGACACTGAGTTTATAAATTTTAGTGATAGTAAGGCGTTTTCTCATGCTCTAGTCATAGATATCCAGTATAATTTTTTTTTTAATATTGGTCCGTGAAGTCATACAGCGACAATATTCTTTTTTATGCAATTAAATATATAAAACGTAAAAAAAAATACAAATCTGTTGCTGATATTAAATATATGCAGCCGGCTGTGAGAGCTAGGCATAGCTTAGTCTAATTGTGTTTTCTCACATAGCCACGTCATCATTTACTAATAAGTTAGATAAAAGTGAAACAATTGAAGTTTTTAGCTGAGTTAGGCTGTTGTTTCACAGCCTAACTCAGCTAAAAACTTCAATATACTCTCTGACTATGCCTAATCTACACACCCAAGATGATTGTCACCGATATCCGTAAGAGGGCGTCAGTTCGTAAACTTTTACGACTAGCTTCCGACACGGCCTCGAGTCGAGCAGTGGAGGGGCCTTAATATTAGTGCACATCTTAATACAAGTGTGGTGTGTAAGCTTGATTGGATCTTGGGTATGTTTGAAATTGGAATACAAGTTGATGTATTTGCCTTTTGTATACTTTCTTGTAAGAAGTGTGATTCTCACCTAATGTTTCGCTTGCCATAGGCCAAAGTAACAAGGAAGAAAACCCGGCAAGGCGAGTCATGCATTTTGGCGGGTTTTATTCCTAGTTTTACCTCACGCTGGCCAGCGTGACGAGTTATGCCCAAGACCTTCTCATAATATAATTTATCTTACATCCCCGTTCCAAACTCTGGCAGCGGTCTTAGTTAGAAGATGCTAAGAATCAAAATCAAATCGTTTATTCACATGGGCTTCAAAAAGGCATTCATGAAAGTTAATGACTCTTATAATCCCAAGCCCGGCTGCCTCAATAAAATCGCGGGTCAACCCTGGATAAGACTAGCGTAGGTCCAAAGCGAATGGCAGAATATGAGAGAGGCCCAGCTGTGAGATCCAAAGGGCTGTGGATGATGATGATGATATAAAATATTGGATTATTTTGAATATCTTATTATTAATTCTACGACCGATTGGGCTTTGATATATATAGTATTTTTTTGTGTTTGTAATTTTCATGAATTATATTAATGACTTAATTGGTAAACAATACTTAAATATTATTTATTTTGAATCGTTTAGAATTAACTGATATGCACGTTTTTTTTATATAAAATAAATATATAAATAACTCTTCGTGACAACGCGTAAGGCAGAAGATAAATAAATATTGTAATTTTAAAATCATGACATTGAAATATTTATTTTTTATTTTTTTTTAGGTATTAGATTTGTAAAGCTAATGTATGATTTTTATTGATGATTTGTGTAAGTATATTGTAATTTTATGGATAATCTATGAAATAATTAGATTAACAATAATAACATTATTCCCTCACTTATGTGTGCATTTGTTGACTATGTAGAATAGCGAATAAAAAAAAACAGAACCTGGTGAAGGTTCTGTTTTTTAATGTATAGGTTTCTTTGACGAAGACGTCTTCGTCACGATCTCGCACGGTAAACTCACCCCTAAGAAAAGCATCGTACGAACTGGAAACCTAGGTCTACAAATTCGATCAAATGACGTAAGTGAAAGCCATGTTCTAATAATGTCTGATCAACAAACTTCAACAATAAAAAATGCTGGTTAATAACGTTGTAATTTTTAAGTCTATATTGACGCTTAACAAGGAAAACTACCGCCTTTCATTGCACAATGGAGCATAACATAACGTCAGGGCGTTGAAGACACAACGCAACTCATCGTAATGCACCTATCAGTGTAACGTCATTCGTTCTCGCGCCATTTGCAAAACACGAAGGGAAGTTTAGTCACAGAATATTAGAGATAGAAGGTTAAGTTTCTTAAGCCAAAATGTTTCAAAACAGTTTTGTTACCATCTTAGCTACCTCCGATAACGGGTAAGCTAAGATGCTATTACAACCAACATTACATCCAATGATAAACTAATTTTTTTTATGCTGCATGGCAAGCATTTGACCCCTGATGGAAAGTGACGATACCGGTACCTATTCACTCTAGATTTGAAGACACCCAGATTGTACGAACGTAAGAATGCAAACACTGATTAGTCCTTGGCAACATAATAATATATTCCATCTGAAAGTAGTAAAATACGTTTGTTCTTAAAGTGGAGTGCTAGCTGTAGTAGCGATAGTGATAGACAGGCCTACCAACGAAAAAATCGAGGAATCCAGAATTAACGCGCCGGATTTCTTCCAAGTTTGTTCTTCTGCTGCTAAGATATTAGAATCCTCTCTTTGTTTGTTTTGACAGCAGCCGCGTGGTAAGAAGTTCTTGCGATGTGATTTGCAACTAGACTTCTTGACATATGAATCATCTGCCTTCAAAGCAGTGGGTTCAATTCTCGGCGAGAACACATATTTTTTCTCCTTTGAAAATGTATGTTTCTTGTTCTGGATTTGATTGCGTGCTTGATGTGAATGTTTTTTAGGAACCACGACACAAGTTCTTCCAACTTTTAAGTTTAACACTGTTTTGATATCCTTCTGTATATTTTCTTTGTAGAGGGTGTGGCAAACCCCAGGGAGGCGGATATATCAGGCAGGTCTAGGCGAGCCTCGATGGAGCGATTGCATTCATCACCTAGATATGTGCTGTGGCCATACTTTAAGCGTATTGGACGAATGCTTTTGAGATGTAATTTTTGTTGAGCTTTTCAGTCACTGTATATTTCTGCGTTTGATTCACTATGTCCTTTAGCTATGTATCTCTACTTCCCTACAAATACTATTAAAGGGATAGTGTTATACAATGAATGTTTTTTATTTATTTTCGCTAGATAGGCAAATATTTGACTGTCCCACCTGAGGGGAATTAATGATGGCGGCCAATGATGCTACTTGCCACGAAAATACAAGTACCTACAAGTACACTCTGGAACGCTTGAATGAATTTGTATGTTAAATTCAAACACAAAATTATGACAAATTGGTACATAAAAATAGTTTTTACACACAATCTTAAAAAATAAGTTAGCACACAGAAAATAAAAGAAAAGACATAAATTTCTTGGACACGTGCGAATTACGTCTAGTTGTACGAAACTTAAATTGTTCATGTCCAGTGACGATTTTTTTTTATTTTTTTCGATAGCTATTAGCAGTAATTTTAAGGTATTTGTTATTACTTTGAGGCATTGTTTTAGAGTAATGTAAGTAATGTAAAGTTTTAAAATCACTCAGATTCTATGGACTATTTTTTTCCATTTTTTATTAGTGTTGAAATTTCAACTTTATTGCACTCAAACATAAATTCTTCAATTTCTATAAGAATTTTTGTAACTTCCATTATTGTTAGGAAGTTTATTATTTTATAGTAGAAAGTGATAGTAAAAATAAGAAAAATAACATGTAAAAATCCCACCACTATGTTATAAAGATGTTTTAACCGGCCGATAATTTCTCAAATAAAAAACTTTAAAAAATCATAACTCCATAACTACAAAATATCGGGGAACATACATGGGGTATTTAAGGTACCCCCGGAGGTGAAGCATAGGGGTTTTTCTTTTTCTTTGGAGATCACTGTTTGGTTCAACCTGCACCCTGTTCATATATATCCTAGACAACGCATGGTCACCACCCACTATGACGAAGCTACTGCATAACGAAACTGATGTCCTGTTTATTATAACAAGTGACGTTGCATTACGGAGTTGGAATTTAAACGCGATTTGTATTGTGGGTGCGGCTAATACACCTTTTGCAACGGATAATAAACATTTGCAAAAACAAAGCTGGTAAAAGCGGTAGGTATCAGTAGTTCAACGGAATAAGTTTTTTTTAGTTGATCTACTGAGACTTAATATTTCGTTCGTTTTAACTTTTTAATCTTTAAATAAACGTTTATTTTATATTTTTAAGCAACTTCAAAAAACGACGATGTTCTCAATTCGATAGTACGTTTTTTTTGTATGTATGTTACGCGACCATTCCGCAAATTATGAATCGCTATCGATGCTTATTTTTTGTTTAGTAGATAATACTTTAGAGGTGGTCCCATATAAATTTTATCGAAATTTTAGCGCTTATTGAAAAAATCAACAAAAAACAAAATATAAGCAGTGAAGTCGGTTTTTTTAAGCTTTGCTTACGTTTAAATTATATATTTTTAATTAAACACATTAATTATTGCTTACGTTTTTTTATTCTTTTTATACCCGGTATGTAAGAAAAAGACCACAAAAAAGGTACGATAAGATTCATACTATCATTTATTTATTATTAAAAGCAGTGATAGTTAACTAATTTTAATGATATTTAAAAAATATTATGACGCGTATCACGGCTATCACCGAATCAAATAAGTAAAATGTTTGATTATTGTAATTAAATTTGATTAAAACGCTAAAATATACTGGAAATATTTACATAAAAACCTTCCTCTTCAATTTATTATCTGTAACGTCTCCATCGTAAAAAGGTTAACTTCCATATTTCCATTGGCATGAAGAGAAAATACATAATTCTCGCATTTATACCGTTCGACGCTAATAAACTCCGATTCAAGATTTATATTAAAATTCAAAGGAAAGAGCTCCTGAATGGAGATTTTCATAGGAAACATTAAAATCTGTTTTCACCGCTTCTATTTTTCCAGCCGACCAAGTTATAAGAGATTAGTTGAATGTTAAGTTAAACAAAAACGTGTCATACTTATATCAAAATTAAAATTATTGTCATTTAAGAAATTAACACCAAAACTATACTTATTTATTCAAAACGAATTAAAATATCTTTACATTATTTTGTGCAAAAAAATACGTATAAAATATTGGACAAAAAAATCTTGCCATATTTTTTATCTCTGATAGCAACTGATTTTCTACTCGACCACTTATTTCTTTTTGACTTCACCACCCGGAAACTACGACTGTATTTTGGTATAGTTAGCCATACAAGCACGAGAAAATGCCTTTTCACCATGGATGTGCGCGTTCACCTTAAAGCCTTGGGTATTGAGTTTGATTCCCGGTGAAAATACAAGTTTTCTCCCCAAGGGAAATATGTCATTGTGTGTTTTGTTAATGTTTCCGGCACCCACGACACAAATTATCAAACTTAGAGGCTATGAGTTTGAAAGCGTTTAAACGTTATTTACGTTTAAATAATAAGAGCTACATTAAAATAAAAAGATTAAGTACACTATACATAATGTATATTTTAAAAATCTCACTCACTCAATATATTTTTATTTATTATATTGTGCCAGCGAGAAAATTAATCCTCATAAAAAACTTACCTATCAGGCATAAATCGAGCTCTAGAAGTAGTGAAGTCCTCTTTCCTTCTCTGTCTTGTACCATACGCCAAGTCCGTCGCTACGGCAATAACAAGTCCATAAACCGCTTTTACTGCCTTTGTTCGAACAAATGTATGTTGGTTTTGACTTTTTAAACAATGAACGTATTTTTGTATGGGAACAAGGATAATTCTTAAGGTGCTCTTGAATGCATTTCGGGAGAAAATAGCCTTTTTAAAGTCGTAAAACCTTCGTTTTACTGGCTGGATCTTCTATCTGACGGTGTTCGTTTTGTTCTCACGGAAAAAATATATTACAGAAGAATGCTTGCCAGTTCGTTGTACACTAGAGTATTTGTTATTAGTAGAGTTATTCTTTTTTTTTAATTCAAAATAGGCAAAATTTTGGTTACTATCTCACCTGATGGTAAGCGATGTTGTAGTCGACGATGGAGCAAGATTACCTAAAAGATACCTATTCACTCGCTTCGCGTCTTGAACACTCCCAAATTGTAATTATCAGGAAACACCGACACCGGCAAGTTGTTCCATTCCTTTGCGGTTCGCACAATGAATGTAGAAGCAAAATGCTTCGTACGCATTTGTGGAATCCTTAATTCGAGAAATAGGGCTATTATGCAATATTTTTCTAAGCAATAAATAGATTATTATTATTTATTAGATTTTAATTCGCTTACATTTTAAAAACCTAAACAAAGTACATTGCATTCGAAATTAATTTTGTTGAATAACGTTTTATCGATATCATTAAAAAAATATATCGAGATAAAATTTATGAACGTAAAAATTATTATATAGTTGATAATTATTATATGCTTGTCTATCCAGTATAAAAAGAATAAAAAAATCAAGGCCACGATTGAGCAGGATATCAATTGGTAAATACCAAGATATTTTTTCTCGCTATGAATAGAATATCACTATATCAATTGATTTCGTTATAATAAGAAGTAGTTATTACTTGGTCGAATAATAAAGCATCTAATTATTAATCGCTTCATTATTACATTGCATAAGAATCGGTTTCCTAAATATCCAAAGCGAACCGCTTTAAGACCCGTAAAATGTACATACAGCTAGTTATCCTACTTTGCCACCATAAAAAAGCCGTAAACTTCTTTTGTAACCCTATACGTCAATTATAACACTAAATGAGGTCAGTAGTTTTGTCAGTTACTCCGTAAACGATGACGCATGTCTCGGAGATCTCATTCACTCCCGGAGACTACATTATCTCGTTACCAGATGAATTACTTCCCATGTTAACATACTACACCTGTAGGTACATTTTTGAAAAGAGCTATGAATTTACAGAGCTTGCCTACACGCCTTATATTACTAGTTGTTTTATCTGACCTGGTGAGATCTGCCTGAGATCAAGTCTTGTAAGTTAAATTTGAACCATGTTACGGAATCCGATTGTGCTGAAATGTTGTATGCACAAATTGGATGGCGATGCAATGATGAACTGATCCGATGATGGTGCCGAAAGTTGGCTATTAGAACTCAACAAAACGCGCCACGGTCCCATCGAGTTTGGGTTCATTAGATTCGCCTTGACAAGTACTGTAGAAGGAAAATGGATATTCTTCTCAAGGGCTATTTGATGCTCATCTCATTCTGGGAGTGATTTTGTGTGTGATATTTACACTGAAAAAATGTCTCGTTGGTGTGATTAACATTCTAGTGCTATTTGTAACAACTATATTGTAGTAATCACAAAATAAACGTCTGGTATCTACAAAGTATGAAGGGGATTTCATAAAACCAACCAAGAAGAAGAAATCGCTTTAAGCGATAAGACCGCCCATTGTACTAGCCTAAGTTCGATTTAATGTCTTTAATGTTTTTTTCTCTATTCTGGTGTACAATAAAGAGTTATCTATCTATCTATCTATCAAGAAGAGTATGTATTATTAGAATTTTCTTGTTATTACTAGTTGAGGTAGTTTTATACAATTGGACTATTAGTGTTTACAAAATTTACGCACTATCAGCTATCAATAATAATAAAATTCTATGGTATAGTTGGTGAAATATAAAATAAACATACATTTTTTTTTTTCAATAATGAATAACAAATACTTAAAATATTTATTGTAATCCTTAATGACTGTCCTAACACAACTGTTTAACAAATAGCTCCTAAATTTAAGTATATTTAAGTAGAGAGTGACAAGGTTTTCAAGGAAAGTATGCTACATCTAGCTTTGCATCGAGATAGTGGTCTAATCACACAATCTCAAAACTGCTTGCGCAACTTGTCTAAACATTTCTAACTCTACCAACCTGTATCATGTTAACCTCTTGCCTTACTGATTCACTTTACATCCATCCACCACCATGACGCTACTAATTTTTCTACTCTTCAGTTTTATAAGCCATGTGATTTGTGGTCCAACAATATATAAATACAATAGTACAAATTGTGATGGGTTCCAAGCTAATTTTGATGTAGATAAAGTGGTGGGGATGTGGCAGGTGGTAGGTATTATACCGGAGAAGTTGTTTCCTGATCGCGATGTGCACTGCTATAGGGTGGAATTCAGGGAGACTGATGCTGTAAGTTTTTAAATAATATATTGTCCCCATCAACTGAAAGTCAAACACTGACAGTTTTTTATAGCTAGATAGGCAAGCATTTGTCCACTATCTTACCTGATGGAAAGTGATGATATGGCTGAAGATGTAAAATGCTAGCTTAGACGATACCTATTCACTCTAGACTTGAAGATACCCAGATTGTACCGTTCGAGGAACCAAAACGCAGGCCTTGAGATCCACTCCTTTGTTATACGGATGATAAACGTAGAAGCTAAACTCTTAAAAGTCCTCTCTCACGCAAGTGTTTTCGATTCTAGTTTGTCGTTTACTATTTATCCTGGAATGGAGGTATGTCAGGACATAAATATAACAGGTTAGCGAAGAATAAATATATTTATCATATTATATTTACTACTCAAACATTTTATTCATTTTGCTAGATTTCACCTGCCTGTCTCGTTAAACGGTTGTATCTCTGAGTTAACTACATTGACTTCAACATCATATTTCTTTCATATTTTATTTATTATCATATACTTGTGTCGACACTTTGGCGCCGTCTCATCTTCCAACAACATCGCAGCAGGCAAGTGGCACTGCTACTTCAGCTGAATCTTCGAAACGGCGAAAATACTCAAACCTCAACAGAGGTTACATATTTGTGCCATTTGGAGTAGAATTGCTGGGTCCATGGGGACCAGGTGCACTTGAAATTTATAAAGATTTGGCTGGGAGACTGAAAGAGTCGACACGTGACCAAAATGCCGGTTTGTATTTTGCACAGCAATTAAGTCTCGCTGTGCAACGAGGTAACGCAGCCAGCATTTTGGGCACACTGCCGACCAATGACTATTTGTATTAGGTAAGTAGTTTAGTTAAATCTGTATTTTGAATAATCATGAATGTATTTTCTGCAGATGTGAAATTTAAACAATTCCATGAGTCTGTTGATATTATTATGTCCAAATGTGTTAAATATTCAGACACAATGATATCTTTCATTCGATTCATAATGCATATTATTAAGCTTAAGCTAGAATCCAAAGTTAAAATTACTAACTAAATAAACACTATGAGCCCACCCCATAATACCTTTATTTCATAAGATTAATGATTAAAACTAGTTTGTAAATTGCCGATATTTAATAGCTTCAAAATATCATGGTATACTAGTCGTGCTCCGCAGCTTCGCCCGCAATAGTCAAAGTAAAAAGTAGCATATATGTTAATCCTACGTATATAAGCTATGTTTATTCCGAATTTCGTTTAAATCCGTTCAGCCATAAAAGCGTGAAGAGGGAACAAACATACTAACACACAAACTACCGCATTTATAATATTAGTAGAATAAGATTTTGCAGTGTGCGTCAAACGGTACTTAAATTTTACCACCTGTAATACCTGAAGAGATGCCTGTAAATTGGTCTAAAAATATTTTTAAAATTACTCGCAGTCGATTTATATGGTCGTAAGTGTAGTAGGTAAGTAAGTAGTAGTAAGTGTATAGTCAGAGACTACGACTATATACTTACTACTACTTACTTACCTACTTTTTATCTAAACAGATGCGAGAATGAGCAATTACAATCAACGATCAATAACAGAGTTTTCCTTTTCAGGCTGGCCTCAGGTGGCTCATTAACAAGAAACATCCTCCAATCAACGCGACTCACAAGCCACCGGAGATCCCCAATGGAAGGACAGTAGTGAGGCAAAGGTACCACACTGACCATGCTTTTGATGTCTGGTCAAAATCTGTAAAAGGTGTTAATGGATGCTTCCAACAAGTCTTTTCTTTGGGTGTGAATCCGAATGATACACGTGAGTATATACTTGGACATAATAATTCAGCCAAAATTAACAATTATTCAGCAAATAAGAACAAAACTGAACTTTTTCATTCGCGAAAACAATCAGACAAAGGATAATTAAATTGCTATGCAGTTAAAACTAAGCAAGTCAATTAAAGACAATATTTATTATTTTTACTCATGAATTTAAAAAGAATGCTTCAAATTACTCCCACTGGAAAATATAACTTCAAGAAACATTTAAAAACTGTATCAAAAAGAAAAATCTCGAAACTAATATTATCCACTCATTTACACGCAAAAAATAAAACAAATACAAATAGCTAGTTTCCTTAAGTAATATTTTGTACATATAATATGTGTATTTGAAATTATTGCAACATAATTATATGCCGTAAAATTTACTTACAATGCAATATGAAATGCCTTTTTACTCCTCGGGTTTGTGATAATTATTTTAATGTTAAATCTATTAGTGAAATCCTTTTTGGCCTTCCTTTATGTATAATAACTTTAACATCTAATACCTTTAAACGAGCAATTCTTGTATATATATAATCTAAATATCGGAAACCGCTCCAACGATTTTCATGAAATTTAGTATGCATTTTTAGAAAACGTCGTTTTAACGAGCTATGCTCGGCCATTCAGGTACTTTATATAATGTCATGTAACAACTGTTGGATTGACGAAATAAATAAAAAAAAAATGTAAAAAGGTATTTTTTTATGTATTTTTCAATTTGTATTTGTCAATTGAGGCAATGATCTCGAAAGTTTCACACGTTAGCAGATTATGACAGTAGCCATGAGTCAACAATATCAGACAGGCTTAGTAACAAGAGATAAAGATCGATAAAAAATAAATAAAAAAAAGCACCGCCGAGTTTTTTTCCAGGTTCTTCTCGAGATGGCTGTAACTTTGCGAATCTGGAAGTAGAGTCCTTAACTTTAATGAGTGCCTCTTGGGGCCCATTTGAATAAACGATTTTGATTTGATTTGACTTTTACTATAAAATCCACCATCTCGCACATAGAGTACAACATCAATTGGATTCAGTAGCATAATTCGTCCGCAGTACCAAGATTCCATATAATGGTAATATCAAGACTCCATTTAAAGATTATACGAGAAGTAGGCAGGGTAGTAACATCAGAATATTATGCAGTTACAGAAACTCACCATAAGCACGAATTCATAGACCCTCAACGAAGAGGCTTTGGCTGCCGAAGACATGCCTTTGGGTTTAGACGCCACTCCGCAGCGGCTGCTTGTCGCTTTATGCCGCAAGAGTTGGAGTTCACGAGTAAGGCAATTGACACACAAGACTACCCAAGTAAATGCACTAACTTGTACTTATAGTTACTTAGTACTGACAAGTATTGTCACAGGTTGCTACTCAAATATTTTCAACAATAGGACATCTTATAAGTCCAATAATAACGGTTTCCACTACTTTATCTAGTTTACGTAGTAGCTGAGCATTTTGGGTAGCCTCGTGTGACAATAGCCTATAGATGCTTCAAAAGGCTGCTTTAAATTATGCTATTGCAAGCGTGATCAGCCTGGTCGATTGTAACTGATTGACTAGGTTTAATTATGTTCATTCAGTGCTTGTCGGGTGACTATTTAGTGAGGTTTTCAACTGAGTGTTACCATGCATTGGACGTTAAACCGTCAGATAATACAATAAGATTATAGGCTTGTAAATTGAGTGTTGTGAGTGAAATTGAGGTTTTATGATAAAACCTAACAGGTTCAAAAAAACAAGTGAAGAATAATTGGTGCACTGAGCTTGGGTGCGTGACTATTGAACGGTTAATTAATAAGTGAGATAGGTTCTCGCTTTTACTGGCGAACGTAAATTGTAACATTTTATTTTTGTCAGCCGACTTAACGTTCCTTTAAAAGCACGGTACATATTTGATCATCTAAATGGTGATACTGGTACTGGACTCAACGTTACTAGATTTTTGATTTCTGTCTTATATGATATCGACAAGTGCTTTTACACGCCTCTCAGTAGCTATTGCAAAGCAATGACGTGTTAGAACCATTCAGGTCTCTTGAAGACATCCAACAGCGCAGGCTTTGCACTTTTGGCTTGAGCAGTGGATTTGTAGTTATTACCTTTCAAATCTAAACTGCTGATACCCGACTTATAACCGGGATTGACGGCTTAACCCTCTTATAAATTGATTTAGTTACAGTTGTACTCACGTTAT
Organism: Lomographa bimaculata; assembly: GCA_948107665.1. Lineage (NCBI taxonomy): Eukaryota > Metazoa > Arthropoda > Insecta > Lepidoptera > Geometridae > Lomographa > Lomographa bimaculata. The sequence continues at coordinate 3,426,843 of OX403604.1, read as the reverse complement.
GTTTAATTTAATCGTATAACTCGGTGTTCGAGCGATATAGACGCTCATCCTCTGGCTGGAGCATGCGCTGTATCGGCAACGAGAGCCTGGCGCGTACTGCGTTCTAGCGCGCGTTATAATAATTATGAATTTAAATCAATATGAATACGACTCACAATAGATTTAGTAATAATTTTTCAGCTTCTTTGTTCAGCCTGGTTGTGCACATAGAAAATCTAAAAAGATAAGCAAAATATCAAGCTTAAAGAGGATTTTGTATTCAATATTTCTAAGAATGTTTACATTAAATAAATTGTATTGTTACAGAAGAAGCTCTTAAGCATGACGCTATGATGCAGTTACATATGATTGAAACAGGAGAAAAATCTGACCCATTTCTGATCCAAATGCTATGGGGAAAACTGATTTCTGTTGTAATTTATAAAAGGACTCAGGTAACTCAATTATTAAGAAATCTGTGATTAAATACATAAAGCAAAGTAAAAAAAATGCATGAAGTCACGAGGTATGATATAAATCATATTTTTGGAACAGTCTACTTTGTTATCTAAAGTATTGGATGGATATCCAAAAATGGCAAGCGTGAAGATTTTAAACTATTTAATATATTGACTTATTATATAGCATATTAATCTCTTATTAAAGTTATCATCATATACGGACGCATATGCTATCTATTTTTCACCTTATAACTTCGTTCCACGTGAACCGATTTTAAAAATATTGTTTTATTTGTAAGATGGTGCTTTCCATGTGGTCCCATTTAAATTTGGTCAACATCTGATCACTACTTTTTGAGTTATTGTCAATAATGCGTGTTTAATAGGTTAAATCTGCGGTCAAGTCGGAATTTTTAAGCTTAGTTTGCGTTTAATTATTAAGTTTTGCGTTTGATCACTATCTTACCATAATTAGATAATGATGCGCTCTCAACCTAAAGAGCGCAACATACCGACATATAGATACGTCGGTATATTGTGAGGTCAAGGATTGGCCTTGGGTTGCTGCCGGAATATGTTTGTGTAGCGATAGATTATATTATTGTATTGTATTAGCAGCTTGGAATTTTATAACAGTAAGATTGGCAGGCGAAAAAGAATTTACAACAACGTAGGGACTTCAAAATGGATATCTAACAAACAAGGTCTAGAATTTCAAAACATGTCCTTAATATATTTGCACATGTTCCAAACATAATTAAATGCAAGCCGACTTCACCGCTTTATCTTCGGAACCTTGATCAGATTTAATGCATTAAACACGCATAATAATATACTATAACTCAAAAACTAGAGATCAGATCTTGATCAAATTTCAACGTTTTCAAATTTCTCGTATAACCGACTTCAAAAGTTACCTCATTACTTCTTCAAAGTAGTCCACAATATAGGCATTATTGACGATATTTCAAGAACTACTGATCAGATTTTGATCAAATTTAAATGGGATCAATTAGAATGCAACATCTTACAAATTAAAAAAAAAATCGAAATCGGCTCACGTGGAGAGAAGTTATGAGGTAACACACATAAAAAAAAAGAAAAATACAGTCGACTTGAGTACCTCCTCCTTTTTTGGGAAGTCGGTAAAAAATCACTTTATTACTTTCCATAAAAATCTCAAAAAAATTATGTATTTTTTTTTCTAGGGTGTAACTCAAGATCAACTGAAACCTGTGTTTGAGGCCGTGTCAAAGCTAAGAGGACCTCAAAGATTGCCGAAGATTTGTGAAAAGTCTTCCCGAGAACACTTGTCTAAAGACTAACTTCTAATGTAATACATTTAACTATGTTTACAGTAACATTAAATAAATATTAGAAATAATGTCTATGATTGTTTATTTATTGACCAAGTGAGCGCTGAATGTGAGCGAAGCATCGACGTTTCAGCTTGGGAAAAAAATCTTATACGTACGGCGGATGCCCAACTGCTCTCTCGAAATTTTGTGAGCAGGTTTGATAATTATATGGTTTATTTATAACTTCGTTCCTCGTGAATCGATTTTGAATATTTTTTTTCGTTTCATAGATGTTTAATTATTGGTCCCATTTAAATTTGATCTAGATCCGATCTGTAGTTCTTGAAATATTGTCGCGTGATTAGTACATCAAATCTGATAAAAGTTCCGATGATAAAGCGGTGTAGGTTTTTTTTTAAGTTTTGCTTGCGTTTAATTATATTATGTTCATGTGTATAAGTAATTGACAGTTTGCATAGAAATTTATTCAAAATTATAACAAAACTTCAGATCGTCGCATGGTATCTCTCGGTATTTTATCGGATACATTTCGGAGAGTGTGCAATAGAATTACACAATCTAATTCTCCATCCCCATTCTATTAACGGACATCAAGACAGACTCCTAAGCGACACCGCTATATGGTAGACATTCCACATATGCGGACGAAGCGTTTTGCTTCCACATTCATTGTGCGAACCGCTAAAGAATGGAACTCCTTACCTGAGTCTGTATTTCCTGATACATATAATATGGGGGTCCTTAAGTCGCGAGTGAATCGGCATCTTTTAGGTAAACGTGCTCCATCGTCGACCGCATCATCGCTTACCAATAGGTGAGATAGTGATCAAACGTTTGCCTATACTGAATAATAAAAATGAAATTTGTTTTATTATTTGTCTTTCCTTGAAGTAAGATTAATTCTTGTTAATATTTCTTGTTTATTGGTTCCTTTTCAAGCCAATTTATTCTGTTTATAAAACTATTTGTCAAGTCAGCCATGTCATAAAAAAGTGCTTGCTAGAAACTTATAAAACTAATAAAGAATTTTGGAGCGAAAACAAAAATCACGTTTTTCACATTTGTTTGATTTGCCTCATGGGCTTTCACGAACGAAAATTTCTTCACTTTGATGTTGTAAATAAAAATTAGCAAGAATTTTAAGACCAACCATGCCTGATGTCAAATTTATTTAGCATATTATAAAAAAAAAACAATAGAGAATTTCCCCAAATAGATGGAAAATCAGCACATTATAGTAAAATTAACCCCTTGACGGTTCCGATCAAATAAAACCGCTTCAAAATTGCAGTTATAAACTTAGCTCAATATTTTAGTTCCTAAAGTTCATTCATTACACTTATCCGCTCCAAAAGCAATGAATTAAAGTTCTGTAAGCATTATTTGCGATCAGCGCTCCGGTGTCCAGTGCTTAACAAATTGTGCATCCTCACGCCATCATATACACGATATCATACAAAATGGAAAGAAAAGACTTGTTGAGGGAAATAAAGTAGTGTTTTTAGTCAAAGAACAAAAAAATATTTATATTGATAAATTAAGAAAAGAAAAATATCGCTTGAGGTGGTGTTTGAACCCGCAGCCATAGATTGTCATGCTCTATTGTTCTAACCGCTGCGCTACTAACTGCAGCCCTACCACATGCAAAGAAATAATTATTCTCTCCTTATAACGTCTTACGGGAACGTGTGACGTCATCTACCGAAACAGTTTTTAGAAACTACTACGGCCAACGAGTCTAATATTGTAGTTAGCTACACGTTGTGTGGATAACCTCCAAACAAATAAAAAAAAACATTTCGTTCATTTGTTGGCTAGGTGTGCGGTGTGGGCATGAAGGAACGACCTAAATAACCTTACTATAAATAAGATAGATTTTTATTTTTTATATAAGTGATAGAAGTAAAGTAAGTGAGACTGTAAGTGTGAAAAATACATTTAGATAGCATAAGTTTCCATGAAATCCCAAACTACGCAAGAGCCTGAGTCGCTCTGGAATCCAGAGAACGTATAAATGAAAGAGATTTTTGGTATAATGTTTCTAAATACATTTCATAATTTAATAATACAATTAAATTCTAATATCCACAGAAATTATGAGAGTAATATTGCTTTATTCCCAATTTTTCTTGTCTAACTATGCTTTAGTTGTATCTTCTGTACACAAATTTTGACATAGCAAGGTCTACTAATATTATTATTATAAATCTAAAATGGTTGGTGTGTATGTGAGTGTTTGAACAACTAAGTATATCTGTGACCGTTAGGGCTTAAATGGTTGGTATGATGATAGTCTAAGGCTCTATTGGGTATAATTAATTTTTACTTGAACTGCCCACTGTGAAGTTGATTGCATGTCTGTTTCTAAGTAGGGTTCGACTCTCAGTGGACAAATAAGTAAGTTCTATCTCCAAGGGAAATTTTTGTTTCTAGTTTCGGGTGTGGCTGTATATATGATATGAAAACATTTAAGATTACATCGATTTAAAAAACGAACGCAACTAGATTTCTAAATCCATCGTATTTAAGTATTTTTTTCTAGTTCACTCTGTATAACAATCTTTGACAAATTCTTTATATCGCTTTCCAGTTCCGTGCTAGTGCCTTATTAACTGGCCTTCTTTATTGCTTAGTTCGAAAGATAATTCGACGTCGTTTGGTCAAACATATCATGAGCGTTATGGAAAAATGCTTTCCCGCCCTTTGGGGTTGAACGGTTTACGAGCTTTGTGATTATTACGTTTGTGAAGTAGTAAAACGCCATGTGGTAGTGTTTTTAACCCCCGACGAAAAAGTTTGGTTTTATAAGTTTATAGTGAGTATTTGTTCCTGTATGTGCCTCAAACAGCTGGACCGATTTTGATTTCGTTTTTTTGTTTGAAACGTGACTTGGTCGAGTGTTCTTAGCCGTTTGGTGAAATTCGGTGCAGCTATTTTTCAGATAGAAAATCGGTTTTTCAAAATTATATAGCCACTTATTCTTTCTTAAAGTACTTACCGATAAATTTGTATGCACCTGATAGAAATTAATGATGCGATCGAAGATGTAGCATGTTTGTCTAGAATATACCTACTTACTCTATGCCAAAGGTAAAATGGTAGTCAAATATTAATTAACCATCAGGCGAACAAATGTTTGCCTATCCAGCATAAAAAAAATTGCTAATATCGTTCTAATTAGCAGTTTAGTCAAGATTAAATTACTTATTAGTCTTAAGGCTAGATCGTAATTCCAATGGTGTACCAAACGTAACTGGTACGTCATGATAAGAAAAATAAAATCTAATATCACATTTTTTTTATATTTTACCGATTTGATTTCATCTCGAACGGTCATAAACTATAAGCAAGGTGTCCGAGTCAACAAAATCAAACATTTAAATAATTTTATTCCCAAGTCGGACACTGTTGTTTTGTTGCTGATTGTAGTAGGTAGTAGGTCTTATCATCAATACTTGTTGTCATGCTTTAATTATACCTTTAATGTTTAAACAAGTACTACTGTTACCATTAGCATTACATCTGAAAAAAGGCTCCATTGCAAAACAAACCAAAAAGAGGTATTCCATTAAGGAAGATGGAACTTATAGACTATGGCAGGAAAATATCTTTAGTGATTTAATTGCTTGTTGGCTCAGTTGAGTTAGCGTTCATAATCATCAAGCGTTCATAAGTTATGGGGTTTGATTTCCGACTGAAACACAAGTTTTCTCACCAAGGAAAAGTTGTGTATCTGGTTTGTGTGCGATGTGAATGTTTCCGGCACCCATAACACAAGTCTACGAAGTTAGTATGGGACTGTGAGTGTGAATGCGTTTATGTTTAAGAAAAAGAACAATATATAATGAGTTTCTTTTCCTGCTTCAGATTCCTGATGTCATAAAACATAATGCCCGAGATTATCTCATCTCCACTTTCCACCCCTCCCATTACCCTTTCCTCCAAACATCAGGTGCACTGAAAAATTAAAATTCATTCTGTTTGAGTAACGACACAGAAAAGCGTCGTAAAATTAGAAAAAGTGCTTTCAGGGATACAAAAGCTTAAAACAAGGACTGTATAGCCTGAAACAATCAGTACCGGTGAAAATGTCGAGGAGGGAAGATTGTCGCATTGTTTTGTAATAGCGGTTATTATTGGGTAACATACGAAAATAATTTAAGCAATGTCAATACTTAATGTCAAATGTCATCCACATACCTCCAGTTTGCTCGAAGCGTTTCGCTTGTACATTCATCAACCGTACTGTAAAGAATTGGAAATCATTGCCTTAGTCTTTGTTAGCTGAATAGTAGGTATAATCTCAGAGTCTTCATGTCAAGAGTGGCGAGAGCTATAGGCGAGCATGCAACATTTATAAACGTAAACATAAACGATTTCACATCTCGCTTAAACAATAATTATAAACGTAAACATAAACGCTTTCACACTCGTAGCCGTACACTATGCTTTCAATGACTTATGTCGTGGTTGCCGGAAACATTGCATCGATATTCAAACCATTTTTTTTTTTCATTCGAGTTTTGAAAACATTTCACCACTATCTCGCCACCTCCCACGAAGAAGCAAGTTTGTCTAGATACTGTATTTTTGCATACCGGTTAAACGTTATTTCAGTCTATGGTCTAGATGTACAAAACCGCCTCTAGGGGTGCCCTTATCCATCTTGAATAGTCAGTTTTACGATCCTATTATAAAATGGTCTTTATAAGCATTTTATTGCTAAAAGACTTTAGGTAATTTCGTCACGGAGAGGTAAAGATGAGATTTAGAGGTTTAGTATCATTAAAAGTTCGGTTTGATATTTCGGTCAGCGGAGTCAATCAAAATTGTTTAATTAGTTTTCGGATTAGATTTCAAAAGTGGTTTAAGGTCGTAAAAGATTGTTTTAGAGTTTGAGTGTTTGCGGTATGGATATTTGTTAGAAGGTTTCTATATTTTCAACTGACCTCAAAAATTGAGGTTCTCGATTCGACTGTATGTTTTTTTTTGTATGTATGTTACGCGATAATTCCGCTAATTATGAAATGATATTTTTTTGTTTGGTTGATTATACTTCAGAGGTGGCCCCATACAAATTTTATCGAAATCGATCAAGCTAAAACCCTTTTCTTTTTCTTTTTATGATGTACTAATTACGTTTGGTACACCATTGGAATAACGATCTAGCCTTAAGACTAATAGGTAATTTAATTTTGACCTAAACTGCAAAGTCGAGTAATATATTAAGAATGTGTCCAATAAACACTTTTCTTACTGTCTTTTTTATCGGGAAGACACTTTGTTCTTGTATTCTTTGTTAATAACACTCACTATATTATACTGTCAAGCCAAAATATAAACGGTGAAGTCTGAAGAACTGAGTGTGAATGTGAACACAACTTGCACGTAAATAGTCCACATTCAAATGAATAATACCTATGTAATAGATAAATCTTATACATATAAAACAAAGTCAACGACGGGAGATCAAATTGGTACTTACTTGGCTCAACGAGTTAGCATTGCAATTCAGAGAGGAAATGCCGCCAGTGGCCACCAGCATGATGGGAACGCTATCCATTGGTAGTGAACTTGGACACTTAATTTACCTATAAGCTTGTTGCCTCGTAGATAACTTAGGTCTTAGCTGTATAGATGTATAAATACAGTTTTATGAAAAAGAGGCAATTGACTCGTAGAGAACACCAGAATAAAGCAGGTTATCGAATGCTGTGGCAAAAATAAGCCAGCACTATCATCATTAAAGTAACAAAATCACAGGCAAAATAAATAATGTAAACTCTACCGTCTTTAAATATGGACCTCTCTTTCAATCACACATCCACTTGTGCCATCACTCGTCCCTTCGCATAAACAATAGATATAAAACGAGCCAAGTGGAACACCCTCTATTCAGCCGAGTCAGCGTCACGGCTGTTGGTATACAGGGGGATCCGTTTCGAATAGCTCGTTTCCGGTTTGGTACCTGCGATTTCAGATGTTAAATTCGCTGAAATGTGAGATTTCGTTGAGAATGGAACGTATTGATTTATGCGCTTTGCATTTGCATGTTTTTGTCTTTGACATGCAAATGTGTGATATGTTTTAATACAAAGTTGTAACTTGGCTTAAAAATACAGAAGCTGTGCTGAACAATACAACATTAAAATATAATGTCGTTGCTGCTATAATTAATGACCACCACTAAATAGTTTTAAAAACACCTACAGTTTTTGATTATAATATGTACCTGCTTTCTGAGAAAAATATCTGATTGTTTTTACTAAAATGTTTGTGATATTTGTGACAACTATACCTAATTATTTAGTAGCAATTGCACATTGAAAGTCTTCCAACCAGAAAGCGAGGTACGTATTACTTTATATTTGAACTGCCCGTTGGTTTAGTAGGGTGAGCATTCGCCTTCTAAGAATGGGTGTCGGGCTCAATTCTCGGCAGGAACACAAGTTTTCTCCCTAAGGAAAAAATGTGTTTGTGATTGTGTGTTCGATGTGAATGTTTCAGACACCCACGACACAAGTCATCGAATTTAGTGTGAGGCTGTGAGTGTGAAAGCGTTTGTTTTGTACTAAGGATTTATCCGATTTCACTCACGTTTGTTTTCTCGTATTGTTACTAGGCTAGTTGCGGAAAAGTCGGTCCTCTTTCATCAGTCGAGTACGCGCGTAGACCGTCCGGCGTCTCAACGTGTACTGGATAATTAGATTTTACTAGTTATTACGTGTCCTGGTTCTATTATAAAACTGGACTATTGGTGTCTAGAAAATTACATCAAATTGACTACACAATATTTTGTTGGATTGACTTATTCTGCGAAGTTATACCTAACTTTTTGTTACATTAATATTATTATTTGGTATTAAAGCTTATTAAAAAAAAACACGCAACAAACGAAATTTGTACTTGAAAGTATATTTCAAATAACTGCAGTAGTAACTCTGGTAGTCTAATTATCCCAAAAGGTTTCTCGGTTTACGATACTAAACAACGGCATCTTACGTTTTTGGGACAAAAACTTTAGCCTAGGGCCAGGAACATTGCCCTCAGCCACTGCTGGTATTGAGATAAAAGGTATACTAAATAATACAAATACAATTGTATTATTTTTAAAATATAGTGGCGGTACATATTTGGTTCAGAATAGTTTTAAAACTAGGACAACAAGTACCTTCGCGAATCTCTGTCCCCAACACTAGGTCACCTTAGGACCTGCAAGATTGGATTACAGCGACCTTCTCTGATCATTCATATTCTTACAAGTAATATTGCATGATATAAACTCGAACCATAACTAACTACCCGTTGGCTCAGTTGGGTGGCCTTCGCCTTCTAAGCAGGGGGGTATCGGGTTCGATTCCCGGCGGGAACACAAGTTTTCTCCCCATGGAAAATTTGTGTTTCTGGTTCTGGTTTGGATTGTGTGTGTAATGTAAATGTTTCCGGCACCCACGACACAAGTCATCGAACTTAGTGTGGGGATGTGATGTGTATGGAATATTGTTTAAAATTGTGAATATTGTAACAATATTTTGTAACAAATACTTTTAATTTAAGTGAGCATACTGTATACTAAACACATTTTATACATTTGTATATGCTGAGTGAAGTTGTTGGCCGAATACAAATCAATCAGCAAGCTACACTATCCACCACCTGATGCCATCCGTCTGTCTGTCCACATTTGCATACGAGCTTTACATGGGTGTACCCGTATTATTTGGGAAGGAATAGACTCAAGGCATAAAATAACATAATACACTAAATTATAAAAACATACATACATAGAAAGAAAGAATCTAAAAGGAGAATCTTCGTGGAAGAGTATTGGTAGAGAATGTATTTTTTTCTAACTTCTGATTAAGATTTGGTGTTTATAAGTAACTGGACCCTCGTTAGTTGTTCGGCAGGGTCGATTAGTGTAAGTAATGCGATATTATAGCGTCTAAACTTAATACTTATTACTTACTTAATACTTATTACACACAAAGGCCCACGCTTAATTCGAAGACTTGAGTCATGGATGCCAAAAATATTCACATCTTGTGTTTCCACCGGAAACCGAAAGCAATAACCACTGCTTTTAAGGCAAACGTCGTGCTCTTAACTTAAGGGGCCTCCGATGGTTGATTTTCACATACAATCGTGATACCGAAATTATTTATAAATCAAGCATATTACCACCATACTGTTCTGTTATTCAGATTAAAAACATATTAATCTAGGTTCCTGGATAGTTTTTATTCCAAAATATTTACCTAAAACGAAATATAAATAAATTGATTTTCACACATTATTACGACGTAAATGTCGCATCTTTCACTTATTCGTTTTGTATTAAAAAAAGAAAAATTACAACAGAAACATAGACTATCATTTCAAAGTTACAGCGAGGGAGTGGAACTCATTGCCTACGTCTTTGTTTCCCGAACGGGTGTCTTCAAGTCTAGAGTGAATAGGTATCTTCTAGGCAAGCATGTCACATCTTTGGCTGCATCTTCACTTTCCATCAGGTGAGATAGTGGTCAAATGCTTTCCTATCTACCATAAAAAAAGGTACTATTAATGCAACAAAGAATGGCTAAACAATACATTTTCATTCATAATTTTTGGTATTACGACACCTATCATAATTTGTTCGGTCGGTAGTGCTATTGCATCAAGCATGGACACAGGTTGCCAGTTAAACAGAGACAGCCAATAGACTCGTTTCACAGACTCCCCGGCCTCTTAAGTCATCAAAATATTAAAAAAGCAACTACTTAGATGAAGAGACGTAATATAATTTAACAAACATCCTTGCTACTGTTGTCACTTGCATTTTTTCTCCTCCAGCTGTTGTCAAATACACGAAATTCATTCCACCCACAGATACTGTACCTACCCACAAAACAATTATCAATACAATCAGAGCGACCCTCACACGCAGCGACTAATTAGTCGCTCGAACGACTTTCAATCGACCGGTCGCGCGGTCGGGTTAATGAAAAATCGTCCGGAAAACGGAAGAATGTTGGGTCATTTGACCGTGGTACTTGTAATTGGGTCTTTGAATAGGGCTTCATGTGCGAGCATTGTGCTCGCAGCAAGTAATTATGAACCATGTTAAAAATGAACGAGAGGTGTTGCGGGACTGGCAGGAAAGAAGCTCCTTTCGATATATTAGATTTCGCTGAATACTAAATCACAATTATACAATGCCGCCAACATGATGGGAACGCTAACTGACCACTTGAGTTTTTTACCTCGATGTCGGTAACTTAGGTCTTTACTGTACCTATATAGTTGTAGTTTAGTTTTATGAAATATAGGCATTTGGCCAGTACTTGTATCTTTTTAGTTTGGAGCTAATTAATTATTCCAGCTTGGATTGTGGATTATTATTCTTTCTTTTCAAAAATTTTTTCTACTTGATTGATGACTTGAGGTCCGAAAATAAAGGTTCCGAAGATAAAGCGTTGAAGTCGAATTTTAAAATAATTTTACTTGATACCTACATTTCATAAATGTTCACTCAGACAACATACCACATTGCATTTCACTTCCAATGTTTTCACCATTTAGCTACATAAAACGTCAACGTCGAATAAAACCAACATTTAAACACCACGATCTTTGTTCAAGCCAATTTAGAGCAATGGACCAATGAAGTAGAATCGTTAAATTTAATGTACACTAACCTGATGCTATAAAAACAGGTTAATCTCAATACACCGATAGCACTTATTATCTTTAGTGATGGGGGTGGTACGCTATCGATATCGATATAATTATCTGTGAATGTATGGTGCGCACTGCTACGTAGTAGACCTCCATTCCAGATGTATTTCTCAATAAGAATATTTTTTCTTCAAGTCCCGTGTCAAGCAATCATGCTCTATCGTCGATCGTATCGTTTATTACCATCAAGTGAGATTTGATTTGAAATTGATTGTGAGACCTAAGATTTGTAGGTAATTTTATTATGTTCTGTACATAGTTTTACATATACAGCAAAGACCTAAGTCATCTATAAGGCATCGAGCATAATAATATAAGTAATTCGAGTGCAAGTACCAGTGGGTAGCTTTCCCATTATTTTAAGTATTAGCCGAACATTAATGTGATGCAGTTTTCGATACAATCCTAATTGTAATGCCCATCCCTAGAACCGGAAATAAAAATCGTAAATGAAGCTATTTCGCCGGGTCTCAGTACTATTAACTGCGTTTCGGGAGTCATGGTTACTGTCCTTTTATTTCAGGTATGTTAGTTATTTATTTGAAGGGTCAATGACTTTAGAAAATCGATATTTCTCTACCAATTTCTAAAATGTTAATGTAATATAAAAAAGGCTATTTGACATAGCATTTTTTTTATTTATTTAGACACGTTAATAGTAATAATATAATTTTTATTCACTATTATTTATAAAAAAAGAGATTTGAGGTAACTCAATTTGAGGTAATACTGAAAGACACTGAATCCCACGACACAGGACTCGTGCCGGTGTGGGATGCAAGTCTCACTAGAAATAACATTACGTACGTGTGATATGTAGGAGAAGCCATTGGAACCTGAAATACGGTGCTAGACACTAGTTCAGGAACCTATGGGTTAATTTATTATGAACACCATATTGTGTCAGACAATGAATCTTTTATGTTTTTTTATAGTTAATTGTGTGACAAGGAAATACGTCTTGTTATTATTATTTATAAATGTGTAACAAATTACCAAAACCATATTTACACATAATTATTTATGAACATTTTATTTTACAAAAATGTCTTCTATATTGTTAGTTGGTTGTTAACTCGGCCGCGAAATACAAGACCGCGTGGTCGAGTCACCACTTTTAATTTTGATATTATTTATAGTAGTTAACTCGACTACGCTTTCTAAGTACAGGCGAAGGAAAAAGTGGTGTAAACCATAATAATAGTATTTCTATTAGATAACTTTAAAATGGATAGATCATTTGTTTTTTTTTTCGGTAAAAGTTGAGATAAACCAATACTTGTCCGTTTTAGTCTACCGTTTAGTCTAATCTAACTTCGTAAATATTTTGTCGGACCCCGAAAATAAGAAACAAATCGAATAAACCGAAGGTGTTGTGGGAAATTGGAGCAATAAGGTTTGGACCAAGGGTTAATGGACCGGAAATGGTGGCCGAAATCTTTTTAGCGGTTTAGGGCTTTGTTAGTACTATAACTTATTCAATGGCTTTGTTAGTAAAGATGACAAGTTAAAATATATTTGTATATGCCTATTATAAACTTTAAAATAATATTAACTGACAGGATGTAAATGTCTGATTTCTTTTTATTAATACCTATGTACATTTTAACCTTTCAATTAATTTAACGGGAATTAGCTCGAATTATTCTTTCGCAAAATACATATGTACATGGAGGACTTAATGCAGCTTATTCTGCCAGTCAACCGAGAAGGTGCAAAAAATTCGTGGTAGTGCAGTATAAGGGCTATTTACTATTATTTATTATTTAAAATATACCTACATATATACATAGCATAACATACAACAAATACACCAATATATAAATAAATAATATTATCATACATAAACATAATAAAATATAAAAGGTACAATACAAATTGTGCTAGATTAGTATCTTATGACGACAATATAGTATACGAACTAAAAGAAAAAAAAAATAAAGTTGATCTTTACTTTGACAATGCGAATTTACGCAAATTTCTGTTGTTATTTAATTAAAAATATGTTTGATATTAATAGATGGAAATCTATTAATGTCAAAGATATTTTTAAGAATTTGTTTACTTGCATTGTATTGTTGCTACACTTTAATCTTAGATTGTTGAAGTAATTAACCATTTGTAGATTTAAATTTTCTTAGCTTAAGTTGTAAACTAATTAAAGAAATAAGTGGATAAGCCCGCTAATATTAGAGTAATAGGTAGAATAGAGTAACACATAAAAAGCGCGATGCTATTTTTTTAGATTTTCGTGATTAATGCGGCCTAGCATATAATGTAATGTAAATAATATGAACATATAGCGTTAATAATAAAGAGGCAGGGCTTAGGAAGCTCAGTGGTAAGAGCGATAGGCCATGACACCCTAAGCGCAGGTTCAAATTTCACCTCGAGCTATTTTCTTTTCTAAATATATACTACTTCGGTTAAAAATATTTAGAAATTCCAAAAATAAACTATTGGTAATATGTACTGCCTGCCGTATGATCAACTTAATTAATCTAAAAACATATAAAAACTAGCCGTGCCCCGCGGCTTCACCCGCTATTATTAAGTTTAAAAGTAGCCTATGTGTTAATAATAGGTATAATCTATGTACATTCCAAATTTCATCCAAATCCGTTCAGCCATTAAAGCGTGAAGAGGGAACAAACATACTTATACACTTACAGATTTACACACACACTTACACACATACTTCAAAATATTAGTAGGATTGGTAGGATATACTAGAATTTTATAATTTTATTTAACTTGTTAGGTACAGGTAGTGTACCGAACTGCCCTATAGCTTAGTTGGGTCGCCTTCAAAGCGGCGTGTTTTGGCTATGATAAGTCACGACATACGTCATCAAATTTAGTGTAGAATAGTGTGAAAGCGATTATGTTTGTTTACATCAAAATGATCAAAACAAAAAGCGCTCTGACAAAACACATCAGTACAACAATAACAAGTATAAAATATTCAACGTCACATTTGTCTTACTCAAAAAATGCGCAAGCAATGGAAATCCACATTCACCGCATCATTTTCACCCCTATTTCCACGTAATAAAAAACAAATGATTATTACTCATACTTCTTTGTAAGGCAGGCTTTACACTTGGCTTTACATTATTTTTATTTTAGTTGTGTCGAAACAAAATGTTGTAGATCAAGTAATTAGGTCCTTATTTGACCTAAATACTTCACCAACAACATTTTGTCTTTATTTGGTTATTTTGTTACTGTCTATTTTAACTGAAAATAGTTAGTTAATTATTTGGTAATGGACGAAAACTGCAACAACATATTTTTTTTTTTTTTTTTCAATCGAAACATTCGTGTTTTCTATTGATTTTTTTATATCGTTATTGGTACAATCAACGGAGACTAGAATAATTTAATAAAATATTTACCAGTTTTTCATTTTATTTTTTTCATTTTCAAATTCAGTCTAACGCGTTAGTTTACGCGTGACTTTCAGACAAATACACAAACTGACACATCTTTTTAAATAATTAAAGAGCTAATATTCGTTTGAATACTGCCTCACTTGAAGTTAATTAATTAAGATTGTACGACTATATCTAGTTTTTTTTGACGAATAGTGTAAACTCCCCGTAACCCAAAGTTTTTAGTTCATTAAAGGTGCGTGCAGGCGGAAGCAGTCGCCGGCGGATGCCTTTGGCGGCGAGATCACTCGAGTAGGGTGACAATGATGCGTGTGATCTAGATACCATTATTAGGCGGTATTTTTTTATAAGTAAAATGGGGAGTGGTTGTGTCGCATGTGATTTTAGTTATAGGTTTCTTCTTAACAAACTGATTCCATCCTTAACCATAGTGTCGCTTACCATCTGGTGAGATAATAGTCATCCGC
Source organism: Lomographa bimaculata (assembly GCA_948107665.1). Lineage (NCBI taxonomy): Eukaryota > Metazoa > Arthropoda > Insecta > Lepidoptera > Geometridae > Lomographa > Lomographa bimaculata. Next base: position 3,411,502 of record OX403604.1, on the reverse strand, counting down.
ATTATAACAGCAACTCAACTTAAGTATTTTCTATTTTTCTGTTAAACAAAAATATAAAACATAAATGTTTCCACACTCACAGCCTCACACTAAGTTTGATGACTTGTGTTGTGGGTGCCGAAAACATTTACTTCACAGACACATTCACAGAACTAGAATCACAAACTTCTCTTTGTTAGAAAACTTGTGTTTCCACCATTAAGTGGGGCTGATACATAATATAGCTTTCCAGGATAAAGTGGAATTGATACACCATGTGGCATTCCAGGAGTGTAGAATTTTTCATTTACTCGTGAACCCATTGTGAATAAGATTTAATTTGAGAGTTTTATTTGGAGTTTTCATAACCGGCCGTCCTGACTATTAATCCTCCTTAAGAATACTTATTGTGAATGAACGAAACATCGATTGTTGATGGCCAGAGTCATCACGGTCAAGCGAGGTTGGCTTAGGCAGCTGTTTTATTTTATACACCGTGTTAATTTATATGTTAGCAGACCGACATTTGACTATCTTGAATTAAATAAATCCTTATTTCAAAAAAACACATTGTCACCAGAGCACAAAGAATACCGCTCGTCTTAACAATTATACCGCCAAACAGTAGGTACCTGTTCCGTAGGGAATTTACGCAAAATGATCATCCCTGTCTCCCAGGACATGTCAAAAAGTACATTAATGAGATGGGACTTTGGTTCTAAAATCTTTGAAGCTTTTAAACGCGTATTCATTTTCTAAAAATATGATATCTTTTGATGGTTCATTTTCTCGTTTGCTTGATGCGCATCCGGATGTAAATAATCTATTGTTTTGCTGGGTAGGTTTCTGTTTGAAGATGGTTTGTGCTTTCTTTTATTTTATATTTAAACTGAATATTTGATTTTGACAAAATCCATATTAAATGTATGTTATATTCGGCTTGAAACACGAAAAAATTGCGAATTACTTAATAAATAAACGCCGAATACAACATACATTATGTGAACTGCTCACGATAGTTTTAATTATCATGTAGCCCAGTAAAACTATGAAATTAAAAAAAAAATGAATAACAGGCTAATTTCCTAGAATAATAAGGGGGTGATTAAAAGAGACTATGTTTTGGAAACCACCAAAATTTTCCAGAGGAAGATAGAAAAAAAATCTACCTGTTCAAATTTTAAGCAAAAATACTAACCACATGATACCGCCAATAGTGGATGAAAAACCTTTAATGCAACTCGAATCCACCAAAATAATCTATGGATATTAGATTTTTTCATTAAAATAAGATTTAAAAATTAATCGTCTAATATACGCCAAAACAACAATGCAATTATTTTCGCACAATTAAATATTTCACTTTTTTGGATATAGTAAAAAAAATGTTCAGTTTTATTACTTTTACTAAAATATTACGGACTTGAGAAAAAAAAAGACGTGTGGCACTCGGGGACTGCCGTGGTAAAGCTATTGCATAGCATTTTTTACCAACTCATGCAATTATAATAATTTATTTATTTTATTTATGCAGTATTTTTTTCCTGCCACCTAGAGGCGAGTTGCTGAACTAAAGAGACAAGCGTGATATTTGAACAGTCATTAAAAGTCAATAAAAGTTCTGCTTTTCATTGATAGATGGCAAAACTAAAAAGTATCACCGCTGTGCCGGTCGGAGTGGGGGGTGTTAGGTTATTTTCGTTACGGAATTTCTGGATTCGGTCTCCACGCTCAAGGCCCTGGGATTTAAAGTCTCACAATAGAGACTTTAAATCCCATGGACCCTGGTTCAAATCTCCGCTTGATCCACACTAATATTTTTCTGAACTTTTCTATCTAGCATTTCACCTCTCGTCTCTTATGTTCTCCATTACAGTTGAATTAAAAAAGAACATCATTTAACTTACACGTGCTCGTGTAAACAAAATCATGAGACAATTATTAATTATTATTACCAGAAAAGATATTTTATTCTTAAACAATCTACAACCTGCGACCATGTTCATAAAGAACAGTTTTCGGGTGAACGCTTCAACGAACCTGTGATGAAATGCGTAAAAATTGTGTTAAGGACCTACCTTCTACCACATTTTTATCATTCCCAACCTTATCTCTTACAAATAGAGTTTATAATATTATAAAATATAAGATAAAATCTTAGTAACGCAATTCCTGAACCACAGCGGTTACAGACTAACAGTCTTATTCATGCATTTTTATTGTGCTTTAACGTGAACAACATAGAATTGATTTTCGTTTGAAATAATGTTAAAAAAGGTAGGTAAAAAGAAAATCTTTTTGGGATATTGAATGTTGAGGTTCTTATTTGCGGGTTCATAACGATTCACCTTGTTAACGTTCAAGCTTCTTGGGTATTAAGTTATTTATAGGGGAAAAGAGTTATTTATCCTTCTTTGAAAGTAGGGAGATTATTTGGCTTTAAATTGGGTAACTTGGTGAAAAACCGAGTCATCTTATTGTGGGGCTTCCGTATGACTGATTTTATAAAGATATTTGAATAAAATTATATTATATAGGTAGAATACGAATCTTTGACGACGTAACAAAAAAGGAGGAGAGAGTACCTCCGGTAGTAAATTTTTTTTAAATTATCATTTGTGTTTCCTCATATCTTCGTTCCACGTGAACCGATTTTGATTTTTGTTTTTTTTTTTAAGATGTTGCTTTCCAATTAGTCCCATTTAAATTTGATCAAGATCTGATCAGCAGTTACATCTTATCTAATCAAAGTTCCGAAGATAAAGCGGTGAAGTCGGTTTTTTTAAGCTTTGCCTGCGTTTAATTATTAAATATCTCTTATGCTATCCTGCGACGACGTCCGAGGTTCTGAAACCTAGCAGGTAGGTACAAGTCAGGTGAGTATAAGCTATGTACTTAGCATAGGGTTGTTCAAACTTAAGCTAAAACGATGGATAATTGACCAAGCTTTCGATATCTTTAATGAATTTGTGGAATTAAAGATTAATAGATGCAATTATTATAGTGATTCAAATATTTTAATTTAATATTTTAATCACTGTTAACTATATATAATTATTAAACTCAACGTGATATGGCTGCATCCCGACTTTAACAATAACATCCCTTCTTATGTTATATATATAAGTTTGACGAAGCCCCTTTACAGCTGCTAATGATCTTTTGGACATTATTAATGTTAAATACCAATCAATATTTTTATTTATTTGATATTATGTATCAATTATACTGTCAATTTATATACCATCGCTAGCCGTTCCCCGCGGCTTCGCCCGCTAATATCAAGTTAAAATTAACCTATGTGTTAATCCTAGGTATAATTTATGTACATTCCAAATTTCATCCAAATCCATTCAGCCGTTAAAGCGTGAAGAGGGAACAAACATACTTACACACTTACACATAAACTTTCGGATTTATAATTTTAGTAGGATTATTATTATTGACAATTTGATCATACCAGAATTCACAATTTTAATAAGTATATTTATGATATTTTTTATCGAATTTTTGTGCATTCGAAATATTATTAGTGTGATGATATAAAAAATAATGCGCCTACGAGTTTCTTGTAACGTTCTTGTATAGATGTCATTTGGGAATCCGGAAATTAAAATCACTATCTATCCTTTGAGATGCTCTCTGCCGCTCTAGTAACCCATGGCAATAAACAATTATGAATTATCAGACTTAGATTTTTTATAGTAGACGAGTAGAAAAGCAATATTCCACTACAAGTGAAATATCGTTAAATACGGAATACTATGAAACAAATTACGCCCATTAAAACTCCACTCATAAACATTTCTCAGTAATGATACATTAAAACTGAGAACAGATGGGTTCTATCAAATTATCCATTTCATTATAACTGAGGACATTTTCAAAGCCAATCTCTGTGTAGATGGGGACTTAGACACAAACACACCTGCGGCTCAGATGGTAATCAAAGACCGGAGGAAATTGGCTGGAGAAGTGCAGAGATGTCCTTAGATTTTTATATTGTGTTGATTAAAATATTTTAGAATGTTGACGTTTATTATCAAAGTATTATTTGAATTAGATCACTACGTGATTTTTTTATATTGTATAATTAATTTTATATGATGGAATTATTTATAAATAATATCAATATTTTCAATGTCTGATTCAAAATACTCTCTAACGTCTAAATTGTAAGACACATTCAAAGTTAAAATATAATAAAATAAATCTCATAACATACTTGAGTTATTATTAATGTTAACTAACCGGCTGGTACTCGCGGCGGTTTCGTCGGTTTTGTCGGATACTTGAGTTACCTATAGGCTCGGTGACTCAGGTGTTTGCTATATATATAGATTAAGTTTAAAGAAATATATAGGTAGATAGAGCTGGTAGATATAGTTTTTGAACAGAGAAGTACTACTTCTCTCTACATTAGTTAAATCATTAGAGAACATTAGTTTTGGACAGATAATTCCTGTATTAATCATGTATAAGAATGTTAAGAAAAAAATATAACATACAACCTTACACCTACCATTAACGTCATGCAAATGTAATCTCATTAATCAAGAGTTTTTAAATGTTTTAATTTATAAATAAATTAATAAAAAATCGCTTTACTGACACTATAAATAATTGAATTTTTTAAACTTTCGCGAACTTCAATCATGTTTATGGGAATGAATTATATAAATAATGCTATTTTGAAAATAAAAGCCCGAAAAGACCCGGTTTTCTCCCATAAACACTATAAATAATTGTCAAGAGAACATATAATAACACATTAATTTATGAACACAAATGATATATATATATATATAGTGCAATAGGAACAGATTCTGCGTGTGCTATGTGAACATGTACATTTGCACGCATAGCGCTGTTTTTCAATCTGCCCCTGCCTCAGGTTAAGGTGTTCACTGAGTAAAAATGTGACAAGCGAGTTAAATACCTATATTATACTAGTAGGTACACGTTAAAATATTAATTGTTACAATTATTAGAATTAAACAATATTAATTAGAGATCAAGAACGATACAATATTAAAATTAACAGATTTAAATAACTAAAGAAAGTCTTCAGAGTGTGCACATATGTGTGTGTGAGTGTGTGTGTGGTTGTGTGAATGTCTACGTTAATAATATGTGTAATTATATTTATAAATACTAACATTGTAATGCAAAGTCTTTTAACAGCTACATCAAAAAATAAAAAGTCAAAAATCAAAGATTAATGAAGCGTGATGCACACAAAATAAACATTAAAAAGAAAAACATTTTCTCATTTCCCTTAATCCTAGATTAACACATCATTAGCCATCGCCCATGGGGTTTGAAAATCGAACCTTTTTCCATGTTAATTAAACAGATTATAGACGATGCTCGCATGACCTATTTTTACCCCGTTTTTACTATAGCTCTGCACCAGGGTCGTTGTTAGTATCTTTGATTTTGGGGCAATCTACACATGTTTTAATTTATAAATACCAACATTGTAATCTAAAGTCTTTTAATGGCTAAATTGTGTGGCCTTTTTTTGTATTTTATTAGTGAGTAACAAGTAACAAAATCACTTATGTTGTGCAGGACGCTTAAAGCATAGGGAAAGTTTTCATGGCGTAAAAATCTTAAGTTATGTCATAAAAGAACTACCGACTGCTATTTTATATGTCAGTAAAAGATTAATACTACTTATAATAAATACCTGATAAAGTAAACGCTTACACACTCACAGCCCCACACTAAGTTCGATGACTTGTGTCGCTGGTGCCGGAAACATTCACATCACATGCACAATAACAACCAGAACCAGAAACACCAGTTTTCCTTGAGGAGAAAACTCGTGTTTCAGTCGGAAATTGAATCTGATACCCCTGCTTAGAAGGCGAACTCCACCCAACTAAGCCAAAAAACAGTTTATTATTTAAAGTATTTTTTTAATTGTAAAACTGCTCGAGTCAATAATCAAGTGTTTTCACTTTACGAACAAAATAAACATAATTAAAAAGAGTAATTAATTACTACAATCCACCATAAAGCAAGAAATAATAATAATAAGACAAATAATCACAAGTCAAATTTCATAATCCTACGTTAAAATATATCAAACGTCGTTTTGTTTGTAGGCCCCGTAGTTTTGACCCCTGCATCGCCCCTGCTTCACGCATGTAATACAAACCCCATAGGGGTCCCAACGGGGTGACGTATGAATGATTTAAAAGAATAATGCTAATTAATAGCAGAAATATTGCTCGTATGTGTTAATTGGACGTGCAATATCTACGGATTGGGTAACGCATTGCTTGTTTTGTAAGTGTTCATAATTTGTATTTGTGTATAATAATATCTTCATTTGTTAAATAATTTAAAATAACAAAATTTATTAAGTCAGTGCTGATTTTTAAAGCCGAAACTATTGGTCGTAAAGACTTGAAATTTGTTGAGGGTACATTTGTCTTAAAAAATTTACTCTCCAAATTTCAAGTCTCTATGACCAGCAGTTTAGGTTGTGCGTCGTTTCTAAGTCAGACTGAGAATCAGTATGCCAGGACAAAGAGTCTTATAGTACCTATTAGATGATTTATTCTCTACAATCTATAATTAATAGTTGTTTAAACTAACGCCTCGCCTCAGAATATGTACGCCAGCGTTAGTAAACATTTGACATGTAAGACTAAACATATTTTAAAATTAATTTGAAAAATCCCTAAAAATATTTTTCAGTTTCTGTACCACGAAAAACGGTGGTCTCTGTGGTAGGAATGATGTCCATAGAAGTTTATAATATTAAAAAAAAATACTCTGTAATACCCTTAACAGATATACTTACTCAAAAAGCTACTAAAGTGCTTACATTTTTCAGGGCTTTAATATAATTGCTTCCATTTTCCCAACAAAATATCTAATGCATTCTAAGTTTTAAGCAGCTCAATAAACATTTTACCCTACCGACAATCCAACCACAAGCCAACAGAGGCGTAACAATAACAAAATTCAAATCTTCAAAGGGTATCTTCAGGTCCTCGCATGAGTGGCATCATGACAAATTGCCTGTCTGCCAACCCTTGCCAGGTAATGCATGATTTATATGTTGCAAATAGAAAAATGTCGTATTCCTTTTGTGAGAGTTTAGAGGAAAGTCATTATCTTGAAACGGTTCTGAGATTGGGTGAAATAAGCGGAGGGATTAGATCTTTAGTCGGTTTTGTCGTGAATAACTACATAACGGGAATAAAAATACTTTTTTGCACTCACATCCCCTTGAACATTGATGGTTGTCAATATTTAACGTCACAATTTTACCAAGTACCTAACCAGAATTCGTTTATGTGGAAACATAATGACATTCTAGTGCGATAATACTATAAGTATAAGTAGAATATTTTATAAATCTTAGATGCTTTTAGGCGGCCCGTAAAATTCTTTTGCGTGAGTAGAAGAATCGAATAGGACCACATAAGTAATATAAGTAATATCTAACAAGTAATAACCTCCAAAAAACCGGCAGATATGTGAGTGTGGATGTTAAAGCGTATTGTTAAAGAAATATATTTAGAATAGCTTGTGGCTGTATATTTAATGACGAACGAATCCTACTAATATTATAAATCCGAAAGTTTGTGTGTAAGTGTTTGTGTAAGTATGTTTGTTTCCTCCGGATTTGGATAAAATTTTGAATGTACATAGATTATACCTAGGATTTACACATAGGCTACTTTTTACCTTGATAGTAGCGGGCGAAGCCGCGGGCACGGCTAGTATATCCTACTAATATTATAAATGCGAAAGTTTGGGTGTAAGTGTGTAAGTATGTTTGTTCCCTCTTCAAATCCGTTCAGCTGTTAAAGCGTGAAGAGGGAACAAACATACTTACACACTTAGAAAGAAAGAAAGGAAGGGAAATATATTTTACTAACAAACAAACAAACGCATTCACACTCACAGCCCCACACTAAGTTCAAATACTTGTATCGTGGGTGCCGGAAACATTCACATCACACACACACATTACACCCAGAACCAGAAGCACAAATATCCCTTGGGAATGGATGAAAATGTTTCTTGCAAGACATAAGTCATCGAATTCAGTCTAAAAACGTTTATAAATCTGTAAATAACGAAATTTTTATATTTGATTCAACTTAATCATAAACGTATAGGCAACATAACATTATAAATATAAATCTAACCATTCCCTACGTGTAATCATTTACCACTCGCCGCAAAAAAACTAAAGTGGATCATAACATTCGATTATCTCTCCCACTTTTACTGGATGCAGTGATTTGATTAAATCTCCCTTTTCCTCTAATTTATCAGAAATAGTTGCATTTAACCACATTTTGGGGAGAAACTACGGATTATGGCAACTTGGGGTGAATATTTTTATGCACAAATTCCATTATCATAATTTGCTGGGTTTCTAATTCTGATCGGATTTTAAGACTGGATTTGTTGTGACAAATAATATATTACGATAATAAAACTAAGATTATGTCTGATGAACTGCCATTGGCTCAGTTGAGTGCGCGTTCGACTTTTAAGCAACGGGTATGTACGGTAACGGGTACGTAACTAAATATTTTCTAACAGATATTATAGAACCATAATTATCTTAATATTAAATCTGTATCCTTAGCGAAATTTGTATTAAAAAAACCGAGCAAATCTCGGTCTAACAGGTTCTAACAGGTTCTAACAGGTCTTGTAAAAAGGTAATTTGAAAAAAAAAACATCTTGACTCCAACCGGGGTCTTCAGATTTCGGGACCACCCGCTTTCCCACCTGAGCTATTATAACATTGTTGGTAGTGGTGAAATTTACCTTCGTATTCTAATGACATTGTAGCAGTTTTTTACTGTCTGAAAAAAAAACGACGTTTTCTAAAAATTTTTTTTTTTTTCACTATTATAGGTCACGATAGAGTGTTCCCTATTTTTGTTACAATCTAGCCAAGATTAGGCTAATAAGTAACTTAAATTTAACTTATTCTGCTAGATTTCAAATATCCAAGAATGTGTCCATTAACACTTTTCTTATTGTCTCTATTAAGGCGAAGACACTTGGTTCATGTGTTCTTTTTGAGCAGCACTTATAAAACACTACATTACACTAATACACTAACACTAAACAAGTTCAAACGGTTTTGTTCTTTTAAGTCGTCTCACTATATACGTGTGATCGAGGAGCTGGATGGCCTCGACGTTCACATGATGGTGAAGTCTATATTCATGAGCTTCTGCATATTTTTTAATGATTTTGTTAACGAGCTCGATGTTGAGGTCCTGGTGGAGATCGTCATTTCGGATGTACCAAGGTGCATTCACAATGCCTCACATTTTCTAAAAATGATACCTAGCTAGATCGCATCATCACTTTCCATCAGGTGAGATAGTGGTCAAATGCTTGCCTATTCAACATAAAAAAAATGAATTATCGCCCCCGAAACCCCCTGCATACTAAATTTCATGAAAATCGTTGGAGCCGTTTCCAACATTCAAATTATATAGATATACATATATACACGGATTGCTCGTTAAAAGGTTATAAGATATAGTACATTTACATTTATATCATATAGTTATATTATGTTAATGTTATGACTATGTTTATAACATTAACATAATATGACTATATTTTTATGCATACAATATTTTTACTTATTATTTTATTACATTGGACAGTTTATCAAATCAGCTCTAACAAATCATACTCAGACTCAGAGGGTCAAGCAAAAAACAGTGGCAAGTGGTGGCAAGATGTCCGGTGCACTTTGTCTTCATTGGCGACGGGTTTATGGTGTGGGGTGCGGTAAATAATACCGCCACGTCATGTTACATTCATGGGATCTTGGTACAGGGGGATTCAGGAGTATGGTGCCACCTTTTTCAATAGTAGGCTAGTGACTACTGAAAACATGACTGTTATTTTGTGAATCTTTGCATATATGACTCTACGAACTCATTAACTTTCATGACTGCCTCTTTGAGGCCCATGTAAATTTAAGTTTTTTTTTTTTTAGTCAATTTCATTAAATAATTAAAATATGCCCAACTTACAAAAAGAAAAGGGAGAAAACTTGTGTTCCCGCCGGGAATCGAATCCTATACCCCTGCTTAGAAAGCGAACGCTCAACCAACCAAGCCAATGGGCAGTTGACAGAATTGGCAGAATGACGTCGCATAGCTAACCATGCATTGTCATCCAAACTAAACGTGAATACAAAGTTTTAGCTCTAACGATTGAAGATACCTGCTCAAAATTAAGTTGCAAGATTCCATTCAAACAAACATAGTTACGTACATTTCAAGTTAAATAAACACATGTAAAAACTAAATATTTTTATGGTTAAATGAGGCTTATCTCTCGATTTTGTTGTGTTTTGTTTTTAGATATTAAAACGGATATGCCACTGCGCTACACGGCTATTGTTCTCAAACGATTGAATATCCATACTTTGTATCCACTGGGCTCCACCGAACAAAAATAAATATTTTTAGTCAACATCGCTCCATGGAAATTTGAGTACTGTTAGAAAAAGAATTTTTGGATTCAAAGCGTAGCTAGATGAGCAATATTTCCCAAAATAAAATGACACACCCCGTATCTAGGATCTTATAAGTGGTTTCTGGCAAATACCTCCACCTCGACATTATCATTGTTTCTATTGAGGTCTGACAAGAATTATAGCGGGACAGCTGGCGCCATCTCACATTGAGGAAACAATTCTGTGACCGCCATACACCGTCTTTAATAATAAAATATCATTTTACCATCTAACAACAAGACAAACTATCAAACGTCATTCATTTATGATCGACATACCTTCAGTTTGCTCGAAGCGTTTCGCTTCTACGTTCATCATCCGCACAGTGAACTTCGTCACTTACCATCAGGTGAGATCGTGGTCGAATGTTTGCCTACTCTGCATAAAAAAAAAATCTGTGACAAATGGAACCACAATCATCAAAAAGGAACCGCGGTTCTTTATGTCCGATAATTTTTTTAAATGTTTTAATTGTGATGTTTAGGATCAATCAACATTTTAACAAAAAATGCATTGTTTATTTTTAACTCCAGTACAAGTTATAAGAAACAGTGTTCGTATGCTGAGTCTTGACCCATATTCATGAAACTCACCCTTGTGAGTGTCAATGCGCTTCTTATTCTTTTACTCGTTTAGTTTTATATATGTTCATATATAAAACTTGCTATATCTTGCTATGTATTGTTGTGTGTATCATAAATAAAATGTATTTTCTTTCTTTCTTTCTTTCTTGCTTACTATATACTACATGTTTTGTTAGTAGATAAAAGAGCCTAGAAACTTCTAAGTGATTTGTGTAAATCATCGATCATATATTAATATATATAAATTAGTCGCGCACTACTTGAAAATGGCTTGGCCATTGATGATTTTTTTATTGCATCAATACCACGTGTTTTTAGAAAAAATATATATCGAAAAAACGTAAAATAAAAACTGAAAAATAAAAAGAAACAGATATTTGTTATTTTTTATGCTAGACTAGCAAGCATTTGACCACTATCTCACCTGATGGTATGTGTACAAAGTCGCGACGAATAACTTTTTTTTAATTGGTTAAAATGACCTAAAATTGGCTTATTAAAGAAAAAATCTAACAAACGAAGAATTATAGTCAAAGGAACAAACGTGCATAAAATACCAGTGCGCAGCTAAGGTAAGTACCAGATATCTAACCATTGTCAACCCAGACTCAAAAGCAATTCATTTTGATAAAGCAGAGACGGAAGCGTCATTTTCCTATCCTTTATTGTACGGAACCCTTTGACTCTGTAATCGGTGGAGTGTAAGTTTGAAACTCCTGGAGTTTGTAACGAAGAATACATTTTCAGTCTTTGAGATTATTGTGGTTATTGAGGGACGTCATTTGTTTATTTATACCGGGGAAATTTGTTTCAATTTAATAATTTAGGATAACCAAGACGTTCTTCGTTGGTTTTTATGTTTCGGAACTTTTTGTAATTGCAACCACAATGAGACATGGTTCTTTTTTCCTCGACTATAGAAAACATAATTCTAATCTAAGCATCAAGTATCGGGTTCGATTCCCGGTGGAAACACAAGTTTTCTCCACAAAAACAATTTGTGTTTTTGGTTCTGTGTGTGTGTGTGTGATGTGAATGTTTCCGGCACCCCCAACACAACTTACTTGGGGGCTGTGAGTGTGAAAGCGTTTATATTTATGTTATGTTTAAAAATGTAATTGGCGGCTCGTAGGACGCAAGTTATTTGGTGTGGCAAATTGAGACGAAAGGAAATTAATTGAAAAAAATTTGACTAATGCGAGTTTGGCTCGCGTACCGAGTGTTCCGTAAAAATTTTTATGTTTATGTTTTTCGTTTTTTTTTTCTATTTTTAATAACAAGTTACCATTTAAGATTTTCTCTATTATTTGTGATTTGATTGCGATTCTAGGTCTGGTCTACAAGAAGTCCCTAGGCCTCAAAACATATACCAGTACCTGGATGACCGCAGCATTGGTTAAAACGACGTTTCCTAAAAATTACATCTAGCTAAAACGAATTTTGTATGCATTCTACCGAGATTCTGATTATGTTTATTATATATATATAGGAATTGCTCGTTTAAAGGTATTAGACATGTAATATCTAATATCTTTAAACGAGCTATTCTTAGACTTAGTATTTGATAGTAATTTTGACATGATACCTGCACCCGTTAAAAAGGGTCATGAGTCATGACCGACACACAATCAATAATCTATTGTCGGATAGAGACATCCGAATACCTAAAAATGTGCGACGTTCGCATACCTCCACATATCTGACCACGTCCACCAGTCTAACTACGGACACCGACATTTTATCAGTCTAACCAAGGACACTAAACAGTGTCCGTAGTTAGATCAATCTAACTGATCTAACTACGGATACCTAACGATTTTTGACACGTTTAAAAGATAAGTCTTTTAATTTCAGTTGAATTTTGTAGTCAAAAAGCCATTCTAATCTCCATGACGTCATTTCACAAGATCAATATGCAAAATCCTCCGACACAATCAAGAAAGAAGATTGAAAATGAATGTAATCCCCGTGAAGCATCATATGACACGTGCCTGTGACGTCACGAATGCAAATTCAGATTTGACATGGATGACATGTTGAGACTTTATGTAATTGAACTGTGAATTTGAGACTTTAATCTGCTAATGGATTAATTTGGTGGAACTAAGTGGTATTTATTTTAGTGGAGAATACAAATACAAATACTCTTTATTGTACACCAAGAAAATAAATTATTAACAATTGAAAAAAATAACAATATAGCAGTACAATCGGCGGCCTTCGGCGATCTCTTCCAGGCAACCTTAGGATTGAGAGGATAAAAAAGTTTAATATAAAGTGATCGGTGGTGCGGTAATGATTATTATACATGCATTATTTTAAACATACCTACATATAATTATTAATGTAATTAAATAAATTATGTTGCTTGTTAGCTTGTCGTATGGACTAGTGGGCAGGCCAGGATCTTTCAGGCCGTCTGAAAACATCCAACACTGCTTAACAATTGTTCTCTAACGACCGTCAACCGGATCCAACAGCTTAACCCACTGAAGCACGGTGACACTCAGGTAAAAATCCCACTAAACGGTCACCCATCTAAGAACTTCCTGACTGGATATTGCTTGGCAATAATTTACGATCGACCAGGCAGACCGCGCTTCTAGTATCGTATATAAAGAAATATTATTATAATATAATTAAATACATACATTTCACAAGCGAGATAATTAAATAATTATAGTTATGTATTCTCAGTACTGATAGCATACAAATGTAGATCAGGTGAACAAAGTAGGCCGCTGTTTTAAACAAACAAACGTTCCGGATGCTATACTTGAGACCCAGTCCCATTTTCACCGACGAACAGACTAGAAGAGAATAACGTCAAAGAGAAGTCAAACGCTAAAAAAACTAGCGTCCTGGCTGCTATCTTTCAGACCCAATTTCATGTTTCATTCAACAGATGAAAGAGACCAAACGCTCGCCTAACAAGATGAAAATGATCAGATCTCTCAGATTCTACGCTATGCATAATAATATACTTAATCTTATTAGCTGCAGCCCGCGGTTTTACCCGCGTAAGTCCTGGACTTGCGAGAATGCTGAAGCCTTTGTATTAATCCGGGGTGTCAACTACCTCCATACTAAATTTCAACAAAATTGGTCCAGCCGATTGATTGTGAAGAAATAACAAAAATAAAACACACTCATAAACTTTCGCCGCTTAATTATGATATACCTATAGGCAAGCATTTGACCACTATCTCACCTGATGGAAAGAGAAGATGCGGCCGAGGATGAGACATGCTTGCCTTTAAGATACCTTATACTATTAGTGTGATAGTATAGTATATGAAGTATGAAGTAAGCGGTCTATTAGATTAAGTTTTGTACATATTTATATCTAACTAGCCGTGCCCCGCGGCTTCGCCCGCTATTATCAAGTTAAAAAGTAGCCTATGTGTTAATCCTAGGTATAATCTATGTACATTCCAAATTTCAACTAAATCCGTTCAGCCGTTAAAGCGTGAAGAGGGAACAAACATACTTACACACTTACACACAAACTTTCGGATTTATAATATTAGTAGGATTATAGTTTTTTGTTTAATTTTAATTTAGTTTATAGTTTAATGTAATATATATTTTGTGCATTTAGTCAAGTAATAAAATATTGTCATATGAAGTATGATAATGTTGGAGTCAAGAGTGAATAGGTATTTTCTAGGCAAGCATGCTATACGGCATCATCGCTTTCCATCAGGTCCTTTCAAGAAACCTCTGCAATATCTTCTAAATTATTATCCGAGCGTTAATATGAAATATGGCTCCTCACCAAGTCTCCAAAACGACATCTGTCTTAATCCTCCGACACCAAGAACAGACACTTGAACAGACCGCCCCACTGAATATGTATAAGGGTGATACGTTACAAAGGATCTACACAAAGCCGCTACAAATTTTGGTGTATTTGGATTTTTCGCGTATTTGTGTTTCTGGTGACACATTTGATAGATTGGTGAATTTTAAATTGGTTCGGATGGATTGGTTTTGTTGTCAAGTGGATTTGATTTTTGAAATTGATTGAAGTTGTTATGATTTCTGCTCTAAAAATATTTAGAATAGAATACCTACCAGTAAAAATATACAGACCGCAGTTAGTTATCGCTGAAAGTAACTTTATGATAAAATCAATGGTAGGCTTCTTGATAATGTATGCTTGGCTACTCTCTCCCGAAATAAAATTTCTTTTTTTAAATTTTGATTCCGCAACCTATTTGCGTCTGGCTAAGTATCAAGTGATAAATTAGCTTTCAAATTTGAAACCAGTTCTAGTCACTTGCACCAGTCACAGTCAAAGTCGGCGGAAGACCAGCGCTGGTGTACAGCCATTATTATGCTGAGTTGGAGCCGATTTGTGACAAACTGTTTTTGTTTCTGCATTTTGTGTGTCTTTTCTGTTTTGTCACAAATAAATTATTTTTATTTCAATTTATTTTTTCATGGTTAAGTAATAGTCAAGTCATGGTCCAGTTAAGGGGTACAAACTAGAACTTCTGTTTAAGTTCATTGCAATTTGTTCATTTTCGCGCCAAAAAAAAAACAATCAGTTTACCAAGTATTAAGTAAAAATCCTTCAATAAGTTCTCATTTGTGTTCTGGCAGCTATTTTTTTATGCCAGATAGGTAACCATTTGAACCAGACACATTCTTATCCTAGCTTACCATCCTCAAAATCATCAATTACTGCGAATGCGCATTTTTATTCCTTGAACGATTCAATCTAGGTGTCTTCAAGTCTAGAGTGAATTGGTACCTTCTAGGCGACCATATTCCATCTTCGATCACATCGTCATTTTTCATCAGGTGAGATAATGGTAAAATGTTTGCCTTTCCAGTTTTAAAAAAAGGTGAGGTAGTAAACAAACAGTATGTGAGATATAAAAGAAGTCGCAGTCGAAGTCGCTGTGACGCCAATTGGTCGCTAACTTAGATTATCCACGGTGTCTAGCTAAGCTAGAACTCAGACCCCGAGCTAATACAATAATAGGTGAATAGGACTGAAGCTATAGGCTTAGTTGACAGCAAATGGAGGCGTCTAATTCAATGTACGTTGATGTTTATTGGAGTGGAGGAATCCCATTTTCGCCTCAGGGCTACCTACATACAATACTCCTCACGGAATATCTGGGCGATAAGGTACGTGCATGCGATACCTATAGTGGGTAAGTACTATGGTATATTGTATTTAATTAAATTGATATGCAAATTATCTTAACAAAACTAATTCTGATATTGAACTGCTCGTTGGCTTAGTTGGCTGGCGTTCGCCTTCTAAGCAGAGGTATCATGTTTAATTTCCGGCGGGAACATAAGTTTTCTCCCAAGGAAATTTTCAGGTTCTGGTTGTGATTGTGTGTGTGATGTGAATGTTTTCGGCACCCACGACAGAAGTTATCGAACTTAATGTAGGGCTGTGAATGGCAGCGGATAATCACATTCTCGGAAATATGTTTCTGAGAATTTTAGTGGTCTGGTTGTCCCAATTTATTTTCTCCGTGTACATTTTTTTAAATAAACAGCATGAAAAATCGTACGCTTCAATATGTGAACAAAAATAGCCAACAAGGGCTCCGATATTCGATTTTTACTCTTAGAAAGAGAAAATAAAAAAGAACAAATGACAAAAAACGGATCTGACCAATAAAAACAAAACCATACCATTATACTGAAAATATCTTCATTCTTCCTCATTACCAAAGCATCAGATATCCAAATAAAGTCATAGGACACCGTTTCGAAAACCACTTTTATTTTTTCGCAATATAATTGCTAATTTGCCTCTTCTTGCCCCTTGTAAAGTTCCCTTTTTCCCATTGTTAAAAATCCACGGATTATCTCGACTCTCTAGTACCTGACGAATTATTGTTTTTTTCTTTTCAACCTTCCGTTTCGTTGGAATCTGCTCTAATTATTTCCCCTTCAACAAACAAAGGGATGTTGACTTCTTTTAGCTTATTTAATGAAATCATTAACGAGTAATGGGAAGGAACGTAATTTTTTTGCTGCGACTAATAATTGGATCTTTCTTATTAGTCTCGCGATGGAATATTTCAAACGATATGATTTTACTACAAATACTCACAATATTGCACAACATTTGATCACTTTGTCTTGGGTAAATTGATTACCTATTCATTCTTTAAACTAGATCGAATCAGAAATGAGGAGATCCGTAGACGAACGAGAGTCACCGACATAGCCCGGCGGATTAGCAAGTTAAAGTGGCAATGGGTAGGGCACATAGTACGCAGAACTGATGGCTGATGGGCTCGAAAGGTTCTCAAATAGAGGCCACGGACTGGCAAGCGCAGTGTCGGAAGACCGCCCACAAAAAGTGGACAGTCAACATAATAAAGGTCGCAGGAAGACGCTGGATGCAGGCCGCTTCCAACCGTTCTTTTTGGAGATCTTTGAGGTACGCCTATGTCCAGCAGTGGACTTTTTGTAGCTGAGATGATGATTTTTTAAACAAGAAAAATTTGGGTATATTTATAGTGTCAATATTAATAACTCTTATCATGTGTTTATAACTCTGATATTTTAATGACAATTGAATGAGCTCACGGTTCATACCGGCCCGGCTAAATATCATAATATTTAGTCTTCAATATATTTACTGATTCCTAAATGGCTAAAATAGGTAAGTAATGGGTTGACAAATTATTTTTAAAAAATACTTCAATGACGTACCTACATTTGCCTCCTATGAATAGCGTGAACATCTCGGATATTTGTGAATAACTAAGTTGCGTAAGCATTCCTTTTTCAAATAAACGCATTCAACACCAAAATTCTAATCACTCAACTGAACGTCGAATACATTTGCAGCCACACAAAAAGTGTCATCAAAAACCACCCATCATCTATACGAATTCAAAAGTATCAATCCAAAAACGGATACAAGTTGACACTGATGTATCACTTACACAGTTTGTAGACTGGCAGTGTAAAGAATATCAGTTGCTAAGCTTTGTATTTTATACGTCGACGAATTGATTGTAATTTAATAATTTCAACGCAAGCAAAGCTTTAAAAAACCAACTTTACAGTTTTGTTTTCGGAATCCTTGATGCAAAATTAAATGAATTAAATTCGTATTATTGATCAAAATTCAATGGGTCCACGTGAGAAGCAACAGCTTTCAAATAAGAAAAATCATCATGATCGGTTCACCTAGAAAATGTTCTGAGGTAAAACAGTCGAATTAAACACATCCTCCTTCCTGAAGTTGATTTAATAGTGTTAAACGACAAAACTGAAAAATATACATTCCAATTCTTAATATTAAAACGGTTCAATATCCGGGTTCATCATATAATTATATGCCATTACTTGCAACTGGTGGATGATTTGTCAGGTCGAAAATATACATATATTATAATATATAATATTTATCGTTATATGATATTTTGGTGATATTTAATTTAATGAGCTATAAATAAGTTTTTTCAAGGAGAGAGGGCTGCGGGTTACCCACACCATATTTTGTCATAAGTTATTATTACCATAAATTAATAAAACAACGCAATTTTATTAATTGTAAGAAAGAATCTGTAGAAAACTAAAAATATAAATGTATTTATTATGTTTATTTTAACAATGCTTTTTACTTACTACTTGCTGTTTAAAAAAACGCATAAATTTTCGTGATAATATTTAATTTAAAAATCCAACATATTCTGGCAGCTTTGTATATTGTACGAACCTTTGCTACTGTCTTCTTTACTACAGCTATTGGAGCACACAATCTTTGGACACTCCCCCAGTTCACAGTCCCTTGTAAAGTCCCCTGTAAGGCTAAGGGCCGACGTAATCTGACTCCAACATCTTCACAATTACTTGCCCTTACGTTCACACTCAATATTGCTTTGAACACAATAGACGTGTCAACTGATAGAAAACCTGGAAAAGACTGTTAACGTTAAATTACATTTGCAGGTAATATTAGTAACTTATTATTGTTTTTTTTTCCATGACGGATAGGTAAGCATTTGGCCGCTTTCTCATCTGATGGAAAGTTTACTAAACGGCTGATACTTGCGGCGGTTTTTGTCGGATTTTCCGATTAGTTTTGGGCATGTACAACGCCCACGATCTGGACGGTGGCCGATCGCAAAATTTGCGTCCCTTCTCCCGGTCCGGTCCGGTGCAGAGGTATAAATTAATAATAATACAATAATTATAATTAACAATCATGTTAGCTTTCAAACTCAGATAAGTAAATATTTTGATCATTCTATTATCATTCATTTACTTACACTTTTTATATCTATATCGTAAAAATCTAATGTATGGTATTTAAGTGCGATGATAAGATTTTGGTTTACCTATGTTATTTTAACAGTCTGCTGGATTTTCTGCATTGTCATAAACATTGCAAAGTTTTCATATACTCTTAAACGCAATCTTTCGCATTTATAATATTAGTAGGGTTAAAGAATAAAACACATTGGTGCTAATACAATTTGGTGATTTTTGATAGAATTTCGTCGATGAGGCTATACACGTAAGGCTTAGAATGACTAGTTCTCAAGCATAGAATATAACTTATAGTGATAATGGCTAAACAGCTCAAGCCCATTGAGAGCCCGTGACCCAAAGTAAAAAAGCAGGTTTCTGACAAAAGTGCCAACGCCGCATAGTATTGTTAGATCCCATTTAAAGTTCATTATTTATCGCTTCCAGACCATTCTGTATATCTTTGGTATTAACACAATAGCGACCCCAAAAAGTTCCGAGAGTTATCGTGTGTTGATTCAATCATAGATTCCTTTAAAATTTCATGTTTGGAAACCAATTTCGGATTATGATGACGGACGCAATTTATTTTCGATATAATATGCTTTGATAAATTGGAATAACGTTATTGGTAGTGTGACTTTTATTGTGTTTACCTACTTCTGTTATGTGGTTATAAGTAAACAATGATTATTGTTAAGAAGCAGAGATTTTTGCGAAAAGGGAATATTGCAAAGTGGTAATTAAGCTATAAGAAATATTTCTACAAAGAAATGCAAATAGGCATAATTGAATGAGAAAATAGCGAGTAGGAAAAATGCGTATTATAATATTCTACAATGATAAATAAAATATTGGAAATATATAACATTTGCTAAAGTGCATGAGCGCTGAATGAAGAGCTCTGATTATGAGAGAGATGAATACTCGGTTTTATATATAATGATAAATGGGAGAGCTAAGAAAATGCAGATCAGAACAGTACCTAGTCATAAATTAGTCTATATTACTATGATGCGAACTGAACAAAACATGAGTTCAATAGAATTGAAAAGAATAATTACGTAGGTTCATAATGCATGCGTAAATTTTGTTCTCACAAAATTATTCGTTTTTTGACGATGTGCCATTTACCAGATTTACTTAAGGAAAACATTTCTCGGCTTGTACTAAGTAATCATTTTGTTTTATTATACGCAAGCAAAGCTTAAAAAAAACCGACTTGACCGCTTTACCATCGGAACTTTGATCAGATTAAATGTACCTACTAAACACGATGACGATATTTCAATAACTACTTATCAGATCTTGATCAAATTTAAATGGAACCAATAGGAAATCAACGTTTTTCAAACAAAAAAAAAACAAAATCGGTTTACGTGGAAAGAAGATATAAGGTAACACACATAAAAAAAAACAGTCGACTTGATTACCGCCTCCATTTTTTGTGAAGTCGGTAGAAAATGCATTATACTACATATAATGCGTTACTTTCATTATTTACTATTTAATTTCTTTAAAGCCAGGACAGACAGAAAATTATATTAAAAAACTACCCTTCCGCCTTACTGCAATTAGGTATTATTGCAAATTCTAAGAGCCAAACATCAAACGGGGCACTAAAATTAGCCTTCCAAGACATTCTATTGTTATCGTTCAAAGCTTAATTTCCATCAGATATATTTTAGCGAGTCGGGTTTGGTAGACTAATGTATTCTGTATTGTTTGTGACAGACACAAATGCATTTGAAATTGGAATGTTTATGATCGAAGTTGCCATTGAAGTCATTATTATTCGGTAAAGTACCTACCTATAATGGTAACTCGGAAAGTTGTTTGGCTTAATTAAAAGAAAAATCTAAGTTTTTTATGGTTGTACCATGTACTATATGATAATAAAACGGAAACGCTTTCACAGTCATATCTCCAAACCAACTTGAAAGAGTTGTGTCAGTGGTAAAAAATATTTAAATTATTACATTGTTTTGTATGGTTATATAACAACAAACGTAAGGAAAACATATTGTTAGATTTGCTATTTCTATATCACTAGTTTTTGAGCTATCGTCAATAATGCGTGTTTAATACATTGAATTTGATCAAGGTTCCATAATAAAGCGGTGAAGTCAGTTTTTCACGCTTTGCTTGCGTTTAATTATAAAACAATGCATCTATGCCTCTTAGTAAATAAGTAGCTATCTTCTCTCAACTAGTTACATTTCATTAATTTTAAGAAACACAAATCGAAATAGACTTTTTAATCATTTATTAGCTATTACCAGACTTCGACCGTATAACATGAGGTCCCATAATTTCACAGTCCCTTTACTTAATCATATACTTACTAACTGTCAAACTTACAATGACAACATAATGCTATCCTAAGAGGTCCTACATACAAAGTTACACAGATTAGTACGAAATATCTTAACCATTGTCACCTAAATCACGCTAAGCGATTACTTAGCACCTACAAAGCACCTTCTGTCAAACTTAAACTTGGAATTAATACCTTTGGAACTCCTTGGAATTTGGGTTGCCAGGTGTTAAGATACTGCTTAGTTTTTAGGTTGTTTATACTTAAACAATAATTTAATTATTGTACCATAATTTAATTATTGTTTAAGCATAAACAACCTAAAAACTAAGCAGTATCTTACACCTAGCAACCCAAATTCCATTTTGCAATTCAATTCCATTTTGATTCTTATATTAAAAACACTTGCAAAAAATAAGATATCAGTCGTTACAAAAAGTGTTTTTTATAAGAGCACCTTTAAATAAATAAAATGGTCATAAAACTCCAAATCAATTAAAACTTTATGAGAAATTATTTATCATATGAAAACATAATTATGTCAAGCGTTTGAAAAACGCAATAGCGTTAAAGGCGAAGAGAGCCTGTGACAGAGCTTGTTAGAAAAAAAATATCTTGATATCTCATTAAGAAATATTAAATTGGGTAAAGATTACTGTTTTACAATACTTTTACGCTAATACCACTAAAACAGCGGGCAATTTGTTTTTGATAAATTTATTTAGTTATGTTAAAAACGTATAATAATAATAATATGAAATAAATATTGTCAATTGTTTGTGTTACAAAGTATAACTAATTTAAAACGCATTTTTTAAATACATTAGCATAATTTATTTATTTAAAAATGGTCATTTAAAAGACACCTTATCCAGGAAAATAGATTAAGTTTCAGGGGAAATTATTTACTCCCCACTGGCAATTCTACCGTCAAACCTCTCTCTGATTACCGATAAGTCACGCTGGTGGTCAAAAGGACAAGTTCGCAAGACGTAAATAATTAATTTCCCTAATGGAACAGTTTGTACCTGTTCGTTATTTGGGTGTTTTAGTGAGGATTTGGTGTTTGGTTTAGATTAGGACAGAGGTGAAAGTACTTTTTTACCGACTTCAAAAAGGGAGTAGGTTCTCAAGTCGACTGTTTTTTTACAAGCTTTTATTTAGATTGCACTGTATGTATGTATGTTTGTTCAAGTGGAATCTTGCAACTCAATTTTGAAGAAGATATCTTCAACCGATTGAGCTGAAATTTTTGTATTCACGTTTAATATAGATGACAATGCATGGTTAGCTGTGTGACGTCATTCTAAGTTCAACATGGCGGAACACACAAAATGGTGGACAAGTAATTTTTTAATACACTCCTACAATATGGGTATCAAATGAAAGGGCTTGCTGAGAATAACTCGAAAAATAAAATGACGTCACTTTAAATCCAATATGGCGGACTTCATAAAAGCTTGTCTTTAAAAAAGTTTTTAACAAGTAACTATTTTTTGTATGTATGTTACGCGATCATTTCGCCAATAATAAATCGATTTTTATTATTTTTTTTTTGTTTGGTAGATCATACTACATAGGTAGACTCATATACACTTTATTGAAATTATTTAGTGCTAATTGAGAAAATAACCAAACAGGCAATATGAGACAACCAAACTGGCCGCAAGTACAGAAAAATCCAAAAACTTTAACGAAGTCAACAGTCAGAACAAAAAGTCAACAGTCGTTAAATCATCATTTCAATCAGGTAACCTGAAAAACACTGATACAGACACTGCCCACTAATTCAAGATTAACAAGCAAGGGCCCGACCCTTTGATATCTATAGAACGCCACGTCAGAGATAGGACGCGCTCGTTTCATCTATTTCTTATGAACTTTGCATATTTCCCGAAAACATTTAACTCTCCCAAAATGGAAACTACACTTAGCAGTACTATAAAATAACTGTAAACTCGCTTCAATAAATCGGCTCGACACTCGTTGACGTGCAAACTGCCTGCTTTAAATTTCACTAACATTCGCAATGGATTCGGAGCACTTAGATACGGTTCGGTTCACGAGATACACACGGACAAGAAGTATAGCGTTCTATGAACATTTTCTGCTATTGTTCGTATGAATCATCTTTCCTGATTTTTTTTGTAAATGTTGTCCTTGTCGACATCCAATTAACCTGAAATTTTCATCGGTAACTTCACGGATCTAAGGTTCGTTTTGAATTGCTTACAAAAAATTTAGTACTTACAAAAAGAAAAGTATAAATAAAAGGCATTAACTTCGGATAAAGCGGTACTTGCATGTATGTAAATTGGAGGCATTTAATGCTATTATTATATCTATAAGAACTTTATATTGTCTTTTTCAGATTTATATCTTGATATAAATCTGAAAAAGACAATATAAAGTTTTGAAATAAAATGACTGTTCAGTCCTTAGAACATCTCATTATTATAAGGATTAGGCAAACAAATGGCACAAACAACCCATCATTATACTTGTATAATGATGGGTTGTTTGTGCCATTTGTTTGCCTAATCCTTATAATAATGAGATGTTCTAAGGACTGAACAGTCATTTTATTTCAAAAGTTGCCTGAATGATCAAACAAAATAAAAAATTAATTCTTATTAATTTCGTACATCATTATATTACAACGTACTTGCTCCGACTTGACTTTATTTTGTAATCCAATTTTGTTTTTTTATTTGTCCTCTTCGTCTTTTTTATTAGCTTGGTACAAGCCACAAAAAACATTAATGAAATATATTTTTTACATGGTCTCCATACTTCATCAGCCACTTATTAAAGTTAACGACTCTTGGACTCTCACCACTTAAACTCTTATTCGTCTTGTAATTTCGTTCGCCATCGTTCATGCACTTGTGTCACAAACATCTTGTAACTCTAAGGGCATCTTGCCATAACAATAAACCATAGAACAGGGCACTTCCTAAAGGCATTTACATATATTTCCAACGTTTGACAGTTCCCGAATTTGAGATACGGTAGACGTCTTTGATGAATAGGAGTTGGGTTGACTGTTTCAAAATGTACCTATATAAGTAGTTCAATTAGTTTCAGATTGTATATACCGAGAGTTATTTATTAGTGATATCTAACCGACACTCGCTCGCGTATTTTTGTCGAAGGAAAATGCAAGGCTCCGACCAGGTTACGGACATTTCCCATGTTCTTCTTATAGGATCTACGTTTGCAGCTCTAGCTTCAAAACGCAACTGTAAACGTAGCTTCCAGAAGAAGGACATCAGATATATCCGAAACCTGGTTGGAGCATTTTTCTTCGACTTTAATACGTGAGTGAGTTTTATTTAATAATAATGTATATACTGAGTTTTACATAGATCTATTTAAGGTTTAAGTAATTATAGTACATTATGACAAATAGAAACAACATCAAATTTATAGTTTGGGAGGCTTGGGAACAAGACTTTGGGCACCTTGGAGGTTTTTGATTTAATCTATAATTATTTGGGGACTTTTATCCACATGGCAAGCCAGTCTCATCGTAACTTAACCAATGTATATCTATACAACATACAACTTATGCTAATAATTGCTTAACCATATCTATTAGGAGCGATGCTGCCTCAGATGCTGGTTCACCTAACAACCCAGTAAACATTCCGACATCATTTTTACCTAATCTAAGTGTCTGCATTAATGTTTCTCTTTGATTTTTGTTACCGGCACATTCCATAAGCAAGTGGTGAATATCTTCAACTACTCCGCAGGTTTCACAATTTGGAGGTTGATTCTGCATTGATTGTCTGTCCACGATCTTAAGTGGAATTTGTTTGGGGTCATGTTTCATCTCGCCGAAACTCATGAAAAAAGTCTTCTTCACCATAGGATGTTGAAGCAATCCAGCTCATCGACGTTACAGACCTAGTGAGAAGACTAAAGAGAACTAAACCTTTTGCGTTAGTATGTGACAATTCTATATGTCATAAGGCTAGATCGTAATTCTAATGGTGAACCAAAGGTAATGGATACGTCATTATTAGAAAAAAAAATGTGTTATCAATGAAACCAAGATCGTGGTCAGATGTTAAAATCGTAATCCATGATCGACAGGCTCTCAAAGATGCTACTTGAACACCACTTAAGACTAGACGATAGATTTTGCTACTTTAGTATGGCAAATTATGTTATGGTACAGGTAGTATTATATCATTAATCCATCCATCGCGGTAAAACAATTCGCCAGCTAAACTCTGCGTTACCGAGTCTAGCCGTTACCAGGGGGCAATAAGCGTCGGAATCTAGTAGAAATAGTTTTCTTGAATCCGTGACTGCCTGTGAAGATGGCGCTCCCAAAGCAAGAAAAGTTTGTAGGTCGAAAAATTCTCCTTTCCGACATTTGTTCCACTGGCAGAAAAATTACCTTCGGGACACAAACTTCTTTGGCCAACCTGGAAAACGGTTAAACAGACTGCGTACCTAGGTTGGCTGACTAAAAGACCATCTGTCCAGGTGGGGCTACATCGACCCAAGCACAAAACGATGCGAATGTGGAGTGTCCCGCAAGCTATGGCTCATTCATTATCATGCTCAGCAAGCCATAGTTCTTGTACACTAGAAGACCTGTACGAAGCTAGGCCGAATGCTGTTTGCGTCGCCAAAAAAAGTGTGAGTGTTGCCATGGACACGCTAAGAAAAAGACATCATTAATTATATTATACACGAACAAATTACAATGTAGTATGCACTATGTTTATTGTATAATAGATAACAATAGAAACAAATAAAAATATTGATTTGCTCTTTATAATCTATTTATTTTCATCTATCTTTTTTAGAACTAAATAGGTACCTTATTGCTCACAAAATAAGCTTTATCATTCACTTTTATAAATACTCCATCATCACTTCCATTCGGAAGTGATCATTCAAAATACGAGGACGCGTGCTCTCGATTCATCAAATTGAATAAAATTCTGCTCTTTATCTATTTGAATGATGGTAGTTGAAATTTGATTCAATTCGATTTGCTTTGTTTTATATTAATAGCAAAATTATTATTAAAAACTACCAAATTTACTCGAGTTTCAATAAGAAAAAATAACAATTCTGTCGTTAAATAGTAAATACTTATTAGCGTATAAAGCGTTTTATAAAATTATGATAAAATATGTATTATTGTGTTCTGATTGTTTATTATTAATTTACACTTGAAAATAAAACGTTTCCGGCAACCACACAAGTCATCGAACGTGGTGCTGTGAGTGAGAAAACATTTATACGTTGTATTAAAATTTACTAAAAATATCAATTCCTTAATTAAAATCTTCTTATTGTTTATTACTTTGTGCAAAATCATAATATTGTTATTATCAATTTTAAAATACTCTTTTAAAAAATACATTATTTAGATACAACACGCCATATTTCAGTATTATTATTTAAATAAATGTAGAAAGAACTCTAATTCTACATGTAAGAGGTATCAAACTAAAAAAAATTCTAACCAAAAAAAAAAAATACTAGACTTCAAAATTACAGTCAAGTAATATTCTTTATATCTAACAAACTAAACAAAAATAATCACATTTGACAAGAAATAAACGAAAAAACAACATTTTACCTATTTCACAGCGAATAATGACGGCGTTTTTGTTCAGTTTGTTTTCTCAAAATACAATAGCACAAAATCATGCAAAATTTAATTTTGATAGATGCACGCGAAAACTCCACAATTACAAAATACATGAAACGATCCTAAAGTTACTAGATGAGACTTTGTAAGAACTATACCAGTAGTAAAAAGATACATTTTTTATATTATTATTTGATACGTTCTATTCAATAAGCAAGTGTTAGAATATAGCAAATTCCGTCGCCAAGCACCAAATAGGTCCCACTAAATAGCTCTTCTTAAAGCCGATTGATGGTGATGTACCTATAATTTAGAAACGGGTAATAAAGATAAAGCACTAGATAAAAAATATATAAAAAGAATAATCATTTACACCATTAGACAATCTTATATTATTATGTCGATTTTCTAATACAGTTATAAGTTTTGAATCGCGCCTCGTAATATGCATGCCAACGCCAGTTGACACTAGACACCTTAGATTTATCAGAGAAAATGAATAATTTATTTAAAAATGAAAGTAAGCGCGCTTATTTTTTAGGTGGTCTCGTTTGTTTGGCCACTGGAGTACAGTCATACTTCACTGGCCAAACAAGCATTAAAAAATGGATCACTATTAATTTCATCACGACTTTAACTTTACCAAAAACTCATGCCTTGGAAGATTCGAAACCACGACCGTCCAATAAGAGTCCTTCACTACCTCGTCGCTTTAAAACATGTATCTGTGCCACATCCAGTAGTCCTTACCTCAAACTCCATCGGATTTGCCTGTCGCAAAGCTGAACACGGATCAAGTGAGCTTTGTTTGGAAACGACGTTTACACTAATTGCGATACGATACGGTACGATACGATCGTCGCAGTGCAAGGGGTATTAGTGTTTTGCGTAACGAGAGATAGATTTGAATGCTCAGACATTCAAATGTATCTGTAGATGTTTCTAACAGTTGAAAATTCGTTAACCTCTTTTACCAGAAGAAATCATCGGAATAAACAAATGCCCATACGAATATTATAAGACATTATTATAAAATGATAATTTATTAAGGTTGGCTAACTATCACAATAAGATAATTACAAAGGATTTACCCGATTTCACTCTGTACACGTCCAGACGCCGGACGCTGAGAAGCCGTCAATAGATTAAAGAGCTTCAAGCTAGCATTTAATAGATCTATTCCGGAGATATAAAAAATTTAACTTGAAATAAATGAAGAACCTGCCCCGGTGTATAATACAATATATAATATATAATACTGCCTGACCTAGATGATGGGTAGGTTACCTACCTATCCTGTGCCTGGTGGGTAGTCACTAGTAGGCTTTTCTACGCAATAAGATAATATGATACATTTCTAAGATGAACAATATACTGTATTGTCACAAAAAAACTAAACGTAAGACCTACTAGAAGAAACTTTTATCCAATTAATACCAAGCACATAATTTATCAACCCAAAATCCACACCATTTGTCCACTCCTGGTCAACCGACGAAACAATTCACCGGATTGGGGTAAAAACACCGATTTTCGTCACGTACATCGTTTAACTTTCCCATCTTGACGGGAATTAGTTCAGACGTTGATCGATTACTGGGGCTTATTGTTTTTGCGTTGATTGTTGATGGGAAGTTTAATTGATTTTCCCTTTATGATTATTTATGATGTTCTAGATTGATTATATTGTTTTATAAACAATAATTATATTTTTGGATTCAATCGCTACGTTTTCGATAATATCTGTAACTGTGCCACGCGAGTTCACCCACGTTTATAAAGTTAAAAAAAATCTTATAAAAACGAAACGAACGCATTCACACTCACAGCCCTACACTTAGTTCAAATACTTGTATCGTGGGTGCCGGAAACATTCACATCACACACAGATTACACCCAGAACCAGAAGCACAAATATCCCTTGGGAAGGAATTTGTGCTCCTGCCGGGAACCGAACCCAGAACCCACATAAGCTATGTATATTTCAAATTTAATTCGAATCCATTCAGCCACAGCGTGAAGAGATAACATACATACTTACACACAGACTTATCTCGATCATTATCTTAATTATCTTATCTTATCTAGACTTTCGGATTTATAATATTAGCGTGATTATTTTGGATTCAATCGCTACGTTTAGTATAATGCCTTTATGATTCATATTTTTTTTTACCTAGCTTTGATTCAATTGCTACGATAAGTAAAGCAGCGCCTACTAGTCTAAGCAACAATTAAGTAAGTAAAGCAGAAAAAATACATGATTAACTGTGACGTTTTATTGAACACCTAGTCTGCGGGTTAATTGTCGATTCTGTCTAAAACTAAACTTAAATTATAGTTCGCAAGAGTTGACCCTAAATCGTCAATCAATCAATCAAATTGTTTATTTGCTAGAATACATGTACATAAGATCTTAATGAAAAAAGTGACTCAATATATTCAGTCTGCAAGCAGACGTGCAAATGGTAATGTCTATGTCTACTATAATATCTAGACTAATTAACCAAAAAATCTTAAACTCCTGAACACTATAGAAACAATGGATAAGAAGCCAGCTAATTAAAGATTTTTTAAAATTTGTCAAGCCGTATAATTTGTAAATTGTAATGTGTAAAACTCACGAAAACTTTAATAATAAAATGATAAGTAACTAAAGCAAAAGAGCTTACTACCTATACTCACATTTTATTTTTGGGTATTATATAAGTATAATCTACCGGTCAATTGCCTACATTTCCCAGAACAATTTTTTTTTTTTTTTTCAGTGATTCCCCGCAGCTTTGCCCGCGTAAATTAGAAAAAAAAAACATTATTAATCGGTTTGAATCTAAACCATTATTGAATCCACCTAAACACATTCACAAAATATTAATCGAAATCGGTCCAGCCGTATAAGAGGCGTTTAGTCAGAATACAGTACAAAAGAATTATATACATAAAGATACAGCAAAAACCTGTACCGATGGGCACACTACTGACGGGTGGGGTTGAGCTCAGTTAACATGATGATGCTAGCAGTATTACATTGAATTCGCAAGCTTATCGGTATTCTATCGTTTACATTTTGGAGAGTGTGCACTGAAATTATATGAGTTAATTCCCCTATGCACTTTTTACCATCAAACAACAAGATAAACTATCAAACATCATCAATTTATGGTCGACATACCTCCAGTTTGCTCAAAGCGTTTTGCTTCTACGTTCATCATCCGTACAGCGAAGCGGAATGGAACACATTGCTTGCGTCTTTGTTCCCCAAACGTTATAATCTGGGAGTTTTCAAGTCTCGAGTGAATAGGTCACTTACCATCAGGTGAGATAGTGGTCATATGCTTGCCTATTCCACATAATAAAAATGATGATTATGATGTAAGGTATAGAAGTCGGGTAATTAAGTACTGGGTGGTAAATAAAAAGCAGACTGAACGATGTAAAAGATTACAAGAGTAAGTAGTCAGACTAGATAGAAGAAAATATTTTGAACTGGACCCCGCGTGGAGTGGGTTATAAGCAAAAACAGAATGATCATGCTTTATTTCCCACAGTTTAAAATATTATTATTAAGTTTTAAACAGCGCACGCGTACATCCATATTTCCCATGTTTTGTACATAATTTATGTACATTTCCTATTCCTGTGATCCAACGCGTGATCAATTGAGTGTTAAGGAAACCATTAAACATCTTTTAGATTCACATTAACTTCGTGCACTAGAACTCTATCACTGTAAAACTATTTCAAATCTAGTACAATTATTTGCCGAATCATCGGGTTGTTTAAATGCGACATGGTATCAAAGCATTGAATTTGTATTACTGCTGGTGTGCTGGTGTTATGTTGACAATACGCCCTGTAGTTTACATTTCAATTTGATTTTAACTATTTGTAAATCAAATGTTTTAATCTTTATTTTGTAGCATTAGGATTGAAAATTGTATGTAGTTGTTTTTGATTTTTATTATAAAGTTAAGTAAGTACACGCGTCTTCACACATGAGTGGATGTTGGCAGTTTGTCATGTTTATAGTTGAGTTATACGTAATTATTTGCTAATGTTCTGGGCGTGAGAAAATTACAGCAGTTTAGAGTTGTTGAGTATTCAAGTAGTGTGATTTATGTGATTATAATTTAGTAGTTTTATCAGTTATATTTGAGTAGGTATTAAAATATAAAGAATGTTATGTTACCTATAAGCTCGCAATATAGGCAATAGGCCCGTAGATAGCAAGTCTAGAAAAAAAAAAAGAATCGAATAGATCTGTATAAAGTGTGCTTTAAAATCTACTCACTTAAAAATATTATGGCAAACCAACTATTTTTGGCAAACTACTATAATTTGTACGTTTTAAAGTATTTTTTACATGTGACAGACTACTCTACTACTCTTTTATCTGTTTGAACGATTTGAGATATAATATAAGGCTGATGTTGTGGTCGAGTATGATTAAAGCGCAGGCCTGTAATGGAACTGGCTTTTAAAGGCAGATCAGGTTTTGGGCTTGATGTTGGAATTACTTATTGAAAACGGTGGCTTCTATACAAAAAAAATGGAACGTAGTCAAGTACTGTCTCAAGTCAAGTACCTCTCTGAGTTTTTGTTATGTTAAAACACGACGTCCAACTTTGTTGCGTAATTCCTCTGCATCCAAAGGTTGTCTGGAAGAGATCGCTTTTAGCGATAAGACCGCCTATTGTTACACTTATTTTGTAAATCATTATTTCCTATTCTGTTTTGTCATAAATATGGTGTTCAATAAAGAGTTTATCTATCTATCTATCTACTGTTAAAGCTAGGTGAATTAATGTTGTGGTTTATTTTGCAATACAACGAAAGAACTCTCAGTTGAGAAAGATCAGAAATAGATACCCTACAAAATATCAATAAACAATCAGCGATATAATATATTCCTTTAAGCTATACTCGTATGTATAATGCAAGGGTTACGGAAAAAACGACGTTTTTATAAGATCTCTTAAAAATCAATCTATGCAACTACTAATGCTATGACGTTACCTTAAAACACCTCACAAGATTCCATACCTTACCACAAAGGCAGAATACCACCATTCCACGAATACCAGCCTCGACTTCAAAGCAGTCCATTCAAAGTCCAACTAATTGGATTATTCAGACGCTATATTAGTCCTATCCGACATATCGGAGTGTCAAAGTACAGTGACCCGCGCCTTTGGACTGTCCACCCTTTAAGTTTCACCGCACACTTGGTACAAGTTATCATTGCACGAGCTTACCAAATTGTATGATCTTCCTTTTTACCACTTTCCAATGATGGTTTCTGATATGTTTCCAGAAGACTTATCTAAAAATGTTATAACGCAATAAAACTACTTATTACCTAATATTATTCCTAAATGGACGATAAATTTACCTTTCCAATTGAATGAGGTTCCAAGTATTGAAGTACGAAGATCGATGGAATTTAACAGTTTGGCCGAATAGAACAGTATACAAAATCATGTATAGAAAATAAATAAAACACTAATAATGCCTAGAATAATAATAGGCATAAACCGCTACCCAAAGCTGTTTGAATTACTTTTAGTCTAAATCCTTAAAAAAATATCTTGTTTAACATAATTTATTTGTTAAGAACGCTGTACAGCTGCTGATTAAAAAACAATTTAAATACTAAATTATTGATTACATACAAATAGGAGTTAATATAATTGCGTTTTTATATAAGGAGCTGTCAAGTATTAATGATAAGAACATAATAATTATAAACATTTAAAAAAATGGACTTATTGAAACTGGGTTCTCAAACTTAATAATTATTTGTGACGGTGTGTAACCACATTGAATTTTAACATTTTCTAACTTCTCTCCCCCGTCAGATAGGAAATCAAGCGAGACAAAAGAGCCTTTACACACCAAATAGCACATAAAAATATTCCAGCGACATAAGATCGCACGGCATATCCTCCAAGCAACTTTTTGTATCCAGCGTGCGTTACTTGTATGCACTGATCCCCCTTGCCCTTTAGACAATCGATGTCCCCTCGCAGCCTCGGGTGCTGCAACTATTATATAATCTGTTACAGCTATTGATGATAGAAGATAGGGGACCGTGTGGTATCATATTTTTGTGTTTAGTAACATATAATTGTGATTTTCTCTGCAGAATGGTTGAAACTATCATGTTGGTAATAATTCATCTCCTAGGTGAGCATGTTATGTTCGTTTTAAAAGCTTTTAAAATATACCTACAGTTATACTAATTACGTGTATGTCAGTTTTCATAACATTTGAGTACTCGTATATAATATATAATTATATTATTTCTGTAATTTTACTTTTTTTTTTTGGTGAGCCATAAATATGTTAAGCCTCCGACGAAAAGGAGGGTGTTATAAGTTTGTTATGTGTATCTGTGCCTCTATCTGTAGCATCGTACCTTTTAAACGGTTCAATCGATTTTATTTTTACTTTTTTGTTGGAAAGGAAAGTGTTTATATTTGGTGAAAATCGGTACACCCATTTTCCCAGATAGAACGTCGGGATTTTTTTCAAAATGTTGTTATTGCCATTCATTCTATTATATTCTGCTCTTAATACAATAAATACATTCTAAACAAAACTCTTACCCCAGGATAATGTACAGGATCACATTTCTGCACACTATGCATTAGAAGCTTGACCGGCAATTTATCAGCGCCAAATTTACATTGTACAAGATTAATGATCACTTGTCTGTGATTTCGTATGCTCTGACCGGTATACACAGTATACATGACAGGCAGTAAGGGTTCCCTTGTGTTTTAGTTGGAAGAATCCTACAGGACTGTCAGGTTTGATTAAAAATATTAGCTTCAAGAATTGTGTTCTACGATTAAACACGCATCGTTTTTTTGAGGGAAGATGGAATCCACACTCATTATTTTTACTACTTGCATTAATTAAAGATTTTTTTATCAAGACGAGCCAAAAAGTTCAATTGCAAAAAGCAAGGAATTTATATTTAATTAGATTATGTTTTACGTTACTTGTTTAAAAATGAGCAGTTGTATTTATTGGACTATTCCTGAATATGAAATAAAACTAAAATTGTATAATCATGCTAAGTTTATTCATTATAACACGGATTTTTAATATACGGCTCGTATGGAAGGCGAGTGTAGAAATGTGCAATTGCAAATAATGATAGTTTTAAAAACCGCTAATATTTTATTATTATTTTTCAAAACTAATCAAATTTCCCAACAGAATAAGTAAAAAAAAAAGATATAGTAGGTAAAAAATAAATTTTCATCAACAGTCTCTTCATTAGAACTCAACACGTGATTTAGTAGTTTCTTTACTGCTACAGATTTTTAGTAGAGGGCATAAGTAATGAAAGGGTAAAGTTTGTATTTCTTCACGGTCTATCCATCATTCTACTGACGTTTATTTTTATTGCTATGGCATTTTGTGTAGCAGACCTCGTGGCATAATGATTCTTCTGGTTTTGACAACCTATGATACTGATACCAAATATATACATACATACGTATGCATATTACAATATTTTTACTGCAAAATAATGTGTCTTACAAATTCTGACACCACGACATAAGTGAACTGCCTGTGTGATTAGTTTGGTGAGTGTTTGCTTTCTTAGCAGGGGTATCGGGTTCGATTTCCGGCGGGTACACAAATTTTCTCCCCAATGAAAATTTGTGTTTCTGGTTCTGGTTGTGATTGTGTGTGTAATGTTTTCGACATCCACGACACAAGTCATCGAACTTAGTATGGGCCTGTGAGCATAAAAGCGTTTGAAAGTCATCGTGATCATCTTGTTTATGTTTTCAAAATCATGTAGGTGCCGAATAGTATCAAAATTAGGTTTAGACCTTTTATTTTGTCTATATTTACAGGTTTTCGTACAGTTTTTTTCTAGATTTTTACATATGAAATTTCCGGTCTAAAACGGAGTTTTCAAGTCCTATAATCGCTATAAGCATATAACCACTCTCGAACACTCGTAGCCACAAGAAATAAAACCAAAAGGCTCTGAATAGAACCGACAAAAACCCATTCACCACGCGGATTGCTTTCGGGCTATTATTTTCGCGTAAATCGTTCAGATTTAAAACGTTCTATCCGATTCCCTATTCTACAAAACGGTTGTCCATCCTGATAGATGCCCACAAATGTCCTTTAAAACTACAGATCTTACAAGCAAACTTTAACCTTATTCCTTGAGTTAAAGATTTCCATTTGTGTGGCAGATAGAAGTGCTTGGTCAGATTCCACCGCGAATACGATCCTG
Organism: Lomographa bimaculata; assembly: GCA_948107665.1. Classification (NCBI taxonomy): domain Eukaryota; kingdom Metazoa; phylum Arthropoda; class Insecta; order Lepidoptera; family Geometridae; genus Lomographa; species Lomographa bimaculata. The sequence goes on along the minus strand of OX403604.1, from coordinate 3,375,949 downwards.
AGAAAAATCAGATAGAATCGTTAAAAAACGGCGCCAATTACGTCTGTCTTATCTATCGAGGTTTTACGTCAGCGGTGACGTTTTCAAACATTCTGATTTGTTTTAAAATCCTGTTAAATCCCTATTTAGCATTGCTAAACCACGGCGTCAAATGTCAGGGTAATCTGCCAATTAAAATGGGTACTCATTATGAGTGATGGTTTAGAGTAATTGGGGATAATTTGGAGGTAAAAGAAAATAAAATAACGGTTCTTTGAAAAAGCTATTTGGGGCCTACCAGCTTACGGAAAATTGTTTAAAAGATCGAATAGTCATCACTTAACAGAGGAAATGGTTAATTTTTTTTCTCTTTTAATTGTTTCTATTTTTTATTTCAAGGTAGGGGTAACAACTCATAATAATTTAAGTACATTTTTTTTTTTATCCTTGGTAGGCAAGCATTTGACCGCTATCTCACCTGATGGAAAGTGACGATGCGGCCAAAGATGGAACATGCTTGCCTAGGAGGTACCTATTCACTCAAGACACCCAGATTATACTGTTCAGGGAACAAAGACGCAGGCAATGAGTTCCACTCCTTCGCTGTACGGATAATGAACGTAATTGCTAATTATTTTAGTAATAACCATATTTTTTTAATCTATTGGAATTAAAAACTAAAAACCGCCCAAGTGCGAGTCGGACTCGCGCACGGAGGTTCCGTAGCGTAATCTACAAAAACAAGCAAATAAAACACTTTTGTTGTATGGGAGTCCCTTTAAATATAAGTTTTGTTTCAATTTAACTATTTATTTTTAAAGTGAATATATAGCTAAATATTCTGTGACTATTTTACTCTAGCGTCTACTTGTTGCCGTTATCAATATCGAGCAAAAACGAGCAAAAATATAATGTATGTTGTATGGGAGCCCCCCTAAATATTTCAGTATTTTATTATTTGTTGTTATAAAGGCAATAAAAATACATAATCTGTGAAAATTTTAAGTGTTTAAATATTAAGGTTCTAAGAGAAACAGCCTGGTGACAGACTGACGGACAGTGGAGTCTTAGTAATAGGTTCCCGTTATACCCTTTGGGTACGGAACCCTAATAAAGAAAAATGTTTTATTACTGTAAAAAAGAATTTGGTTAATATAAGGTTGGTTGGAACCTTCTAGAAATAATAATAATTTAAACGCAAACAAAGTTTAAAAAACCGGTTTCTCAGTTTTCTCTCCAGACTTACCTATGATCAGATTCAATGAATTAAAAACGAATTTTTGAGAATAACTCAAAAATTACTAGTCAGATCTTGATTAAATTTAAATGGGACCACATTGCGAGTTCAAATAAATCACCTGTGTTAGAAGACTCCGCTCCTCCATATCCATTACACATAATTAAACGCAAGCAAAGCTTAAAAAAACCGACTTCACCGCTTTATCTTTGGAACCTTGATCAGATTTATTGTTTTAAACTCGCATTATTGACTATTACTCAAAAACAAGAGATCAGATCTTGTTCAAATTTCAATGGGTCCACAATAAAAGCACCAGCTATGAAATAAAAAAAAAACATCAAAATCGGCTCACAACGAAAGAAGTTATGAGGTAACCTTTGGAGTCGGTTAAACGAGAACGTCGTCAAGTAGGCGTACAAAATAGGCATTATTGACGATATTTTAAAAACTACTGATCAGATCTTGATCAAATTTTAATGGGACCAATTAGAAAGCTACATCTTTAAAACGAAAAAAAAAAATTTCGAAATCGGCTCACGTGGAGAGAAGTTATGAGGTAACACACATAAAAAAAAATACATTCGACTTGAGTACTTCCTCCTTTTTTGAAAAAATTGTATTCACAAGAGCCGCAATCACATATTCCTCCATTATAGACTTTGTAGGTCAGTATTTTGCTTCATTAATTGCACGTGTTACTTTCAAGTATAAGATCACATTAAATATAATCCAGAACTTTTTCATACAGACTAATTTGAGTTTAAAATTTCTATTTTTAGTCTTAATTTGACGTAAAACATGTACCTACATCAGAATAAGAATTTGGTCATTTTCACTAAATAGATTAACTAAACTAACTTAGTCCTGTCAAACTTAATTTTAGTCTAATCTTGCATTTTCTGAATAGGTTTTGGACTAAAGCAGGACTAAAACTAATTTTAGGCTAGTTTAGTCTAATTCTGGACAACAGAATCGGCACCAATAATAACACATTTTCAACAATTATATTTAAACGTCAATTCGAATCATAACATGACCTAAATCACTCAACAAACACAACTATATCTCACATCATTTCCTGCATAATCCGCAAATGGACAGCCATCAATACACCACATACATACATACATACATACATACATATACATCCCGTATACCGGAAGTGTCCGTGTGGTTATCGCTACATAAGTTAGATTTGTATAAATTATGTACGCTGGCACTTTGAGAGCAATTACTGAGTTTCCATTACATAATTCACTGATGTCTGCTCACTCAAGGTGTGGCGAAAAAGTATGGATAACCCGGATAATATTTAAATTTTTCTTGTCGCAATTCACTAGTATTCTTATTTTTGCCTTTTTGCTCTATTTTTTGTCATATTTCATCTGTTATGTAGGACCTAGTGTTCTACAATATATATGACTGTCAATATAATACCGAGCTTTGCTCGGTTTTTTTTTTTGGTAAATGACGTTTTCTAAAAATTAAACCTAGCTAGATCGATTTATCGCCTCCGAAACCCCCTGCTTACTAAATTTCATGAAATCGTTGGAGCCGTTTCCGAAATTCAGATTATATATATACAAGAATTGCTCGTTTAAAGGTATTAGATTAGATTTTATCGTTCTTCGTTTGTTTTTTTAACGCATTTACAGTAAACATATTAGAAATCAAATTCAAATTAGAATTTAAAATCGTTTATTCACATGGGCTCCAAAAAGGAACTCGAGAAAGTTAATAATTGTACTGCCAGAATTGAGTAGTTTAGTCACTACCTTGACTCAATTAACATTTGTACAATAAAATAACAAGAAGCACTACATCCTGCCAAATTCCTAGCGTCATAATAGGTCTATGTTTTATTATATCTATTAGCTTTTTATATTTATTATTTGATAAAAAACATTTTAACAAAATGTAGGCTTCAGATTCTGAATAAATTATTGAATTATAGGAAAAGGTGAGCAAATTTTGGAGCAATCTGTAATTGAACGAATCAGTTTATAAACTCTCTTTCCATACTAATATGCCCTAGTAATCCATGTCCACTCCTCTAATAGCGGTCTACTGAATAATAATCAAACTCACATAAAATTTCAATAATGGCTGCGCTAACTGCCTCTACATGCAAATGGAGGTAGAGTCGGTGGAGTTCTACAGATCTATTGTACAAGTTCATTGGGTTTTGTGAGTTTTAATTGTTTTGTTTCCAGGTTACTTCAATGAATTTATTAGGACTAAAATGTGCGTGTAAAAGAGGCTAGATTTTTTTACTAAATCTAAAATAGCGTCCGTGGTTCTCGATTACACTAAGGGACATGATATACAAAGCGCCCGAGGCCCGCGCCCTTACTGCCGTCATAAGGAAAAAGACATAACTGATTTTGTCAAAATTGACATTTAATTGACATTGACATTAAACATCAGTAATGTCTTTGCTACGTATCAAATTTAGAGATAAATATATAACGCAAATGTTTATAGAGTAGGTACGATCTAAATGTATAACTAATATTGTAATAAATTTAGTCAGTTAGTAAGTACTTATCGCCCTCTTATAATAAAATATTAATATATAAAGCCATTAGGGCCTACGAGATGACTAAAATTTAAGTACCGAATTGGTACCGTGCACATTTTAACCGACTTCAAAAAATATATAGTTTTTTTTTATGTAAAATAGGCAAGCATTTTACTACTATCTCACTTGATGAAAAGTGACGATGCGGCCGAACATGTGACATGCTTGCCTAGAAGATACCTATTCACTCTTGACTTGAAGACTCCCAGATTATACCCCTCGGGGAACAATGACATGGGCAATGAATTCCACTCCTTCGCTGTACGGATGATGAACGTAGAAGCAAAACGCTTAGAGCGAACTGGAGGTATATCAACCATAAATGGATGACGTTTTTATTCATTAATTTAAATAAGTGTTGAGGTACACCGCCGTCCCTGTTTGTAATATTTTTATCATCTCCCTTTGGTTGTCTGAATGAAATATCTTTGAGCGATAAGACCGCCCTTGTGCTCCTATGTTATATTTTATTTATTTCTTTGTAAATGTTATTTTTTGTGTGCAAATAAAGAATGAATCTATCTATCTATTTATATTTATATTTTATTGATACTTCTTGATAGGTGTCCGATATTAATGAACCGATCATAAAAAACTTTACAAGAATATACTTTCAGATTGGACCCATAAAATTTAATCATAATTAGTGTAATAGTTTGGTTTTAAAATCAACGTCCTTGTAAAAAATATGTCATTCAAGTAAATAAAATTATTTATTTGGCATTCCTGCTACTATTTTGTGGGTTGCTCTCTTGTTTAAAATAATGTCTCATTCCTCCCACGAGAAGCTAACCATAATGAGTCATAGGGTTTTGGAAAAAATATTGTCAACTTTCGGTTAAAAACACATTATATAAACCTTATTTGTTTGAACATACCCATACTGCCATACCATCTTTCCTTGCCAACTCCCCTTTATGCATTATTGGGCCGTGCAACAGCGTCAAACGAGCTAACTACAACGAAGTGCACGATACAAATCCCATAGTACTAATATTAGTAATGAAGAAAACTGTGATAGTTTAAAAAAGTGTCTAATTAACATTTTAATTTTACTCTTCATTGCTTAATAAATGTTTAGACTTTAACTTTGATACAAAATTGCTTTAAACAGAAACGCTTTCAAACTCACAGGAATCACACCTAGATCCAGAAACATAAAATTTTTCGTGGGGAGAAACCAAATTGTTCCCGCCAGGAATGCAGTCCAATACCCTTGTATAGAAGGCGGACGCGCATCTAACTTAACCAACGGGCAGTTGGTAGCCTGTTAATATTATCTTAACACTTTTGAAAATATCAGGGATGAAATTTTTATCACAGGAAATTTTCAAATCACATGTTTAGGTACCTTTTGTTAATTAATTTATTAGAATCGGTAATTCTTAAAAATCTAAAGCGTGAGTTGTAAAAACATTGATTTGAGATGTTTAGTATTAACTTCAATCTAATGAACCTTATTATCTTAATTATGGTTATGTAAGGTAAATCATAAACTAGAAAATTCACCAAAGCAAGCATGTCATATTTCATATATCTATACTAATCCAATTCAAGCTATGCGTCTGTTCGAAACAAAGACGGCCTTTACCGGCCTTTACCGGCATTTGGCCTTAGTGAAATTCAGTTGACCATTGTCCATTTACCCTTCAGGCAAAACCAACATTACAAGACCCATGTCAATTCTTTACACAATAGGCACATTGGACTAATAAAGAGATCTGATTAAACTGGACGCATTCCGGTTCAAACTAGATGTAAGGGGAATGAACTGGAATATTATACGGAATAGGAACAGAATGCGGTTTCTGTATATGAGATGGTGACATCTGATAGGTGGATTGTATAGGCGTTATCATTTAGTAGTGATGTTCTTACTTACCTGTGATATAAATATATCGATAATTCAATCTTAAATCGTACAGTGTCGTAGCAAATAGCTACATGCTACGTAACGATCAAACTCGTAGTGTTTATCGTCTACGACTGCTACACTATCTGATTTTCTACGTTCTTTCGTAGACCCATGGTATTTTTTGTTGACTAATCAAATAACTCCATATTTAATGTAAATAATTATCACTTCTATAACTGATGTTTTCGAAATGCTTTGAAAAGCACCCAATAACGCCAGTGAGCTGTTCAATTATTATACTTTACATAATTAACCTTTTGACATGTTTTAATTCTGATAAATCATTATATACCTAGTTGTAAATAACATTTTCTGCAGTCTTCATTATCAGCCTATCTTTGTCCACTGCTGGACATAGACCTCTTCTAATGAACGCCACTGAACCCGTTCTTCGGCTCTTCTAATCCAGCTTCTGCCGGCCTCCTTTCGCAGGTCGTCACCACACCTGCGCCCTGTGCTACGTTTGCCGAGTCGCGGTATCCACTCAAGTATTCGTCTACTCCAGCGGTTATCCACCCTTCTGGAGACGTGGCCATTTCAGCTTGCCGATTCTTTGAGCTATGTTGGCGACTTTAGTTCTCTTTGGGATCACCTCGTTCAGGACTCTGCAGACAGCTCTTCTGCAGTCTTACTGTGCTATAACCATAGTTAAATTCATTCATACAGTTCCGTCAATCGGCATAGCACTAAATCCATACAGACAGACGGTTGCCTCCGGCTATTGGTCTAATTAAATGCCTGCGTCTGTCCTCCTGTTAGTCGGATAACTGGACATATCTAGCATATATAGCTATAGATATATGCAGTCCAATAACTGTACACGTAAGGGCTAAAGCTATGGATAGGTTTAGAATGTATTATATATAAGAAGCAAACTGCCCGTTGGCTTAGTTGGGTGCGTGTTCGTTTTCTAATTAGTAGATATCAGATTCGATTCCGAAGTTTTTTCTCCATGGGAAAGTTGTGTTTCTGGTTCTGAATGTGATATGAATATTTCCGGCACCCACGATACAAGTCATCGAACTAAGTACAAGGCTTCGGATGAAAATTTTTTTATTGTTTTGGAACATACTAGAAATTGAAAACGCCATGTTTTTATTTGAATAACTTATGGCCAGTAGATAGTAACATTTTTTACTATCTACTGGCCAGATGCCTATATTTCCTAAAACTAAACTAAAACTTTATACAGCGAAGAACTAAGTAACCTACAAGACATCGAACTTAAAGGTAACTCAAGTGCTCAAACCCACTACCAGTGGGTAGCGTTCCCATCATGCTGGCGGCATTGCCTCTCTGAATCGCAATGCTAATAAGTTGAGCCAAATAAGTGCCAGCATTTTTATCACCATTTTTAACATCATTTTTATCACCATTTGTAATGTCAATTATTGCAATGTATTTCCTTCATTTGACAATATATACATCTTGTTAGCTAATAAAGCTTATAAATATTATATACACTTGCTTTGTAGCTTCAAAATCTCCCAACTACATTAAACACCTCTGACCAAAACTAAGCCTGTGCTGCCATAATCCCTCCTTAAATCACCCGTAAGAAGTCCGCTCCATATATCTCGCGCGATGACAGTTTTATAGCACAGGGTCCGACGTAGACATACTAACTAGTATTCAATCTGTGGTATAGTGTGAACAGCAACATAAAATATTAATACACAATTTGTCCAAGTGTCTGTTAATCTAGTTTTATAGAGATGGATTAATTGTATGTTGGACAAGAGAAAGCTTTCTTTGAGGAAAATTGAGTTTTATTTGGAGGTGCTGCAGTTCTGGATATATCGGTATAGCACCTATCAATTTTTTTTATATATGATAAGCTTGCGTTCATTTTCGTACGATTTTAAGTTTATCTGTGTTCTGTCAAATCACCTTTTTCAAAGTATGTATTAAGTACTAGGCAAACATAAACGTGAAAGAGGAAAATTACTTTTTACCTTTACGAGGCATTGCAACGCATCTAAGTTTGGCTGTGATTGTTTTGATAAATAATATGTTATTTTATCGCTATGTTTTTTTTCTATTCATTATTGAATACACAAAATAAGGCCCTTCTGTTCAAAAATGATGTATACATAGGCTATATTATCATATAAACGTACGTGAAATAGAATTTGACTATTTATCACTAAAACTTATTTTTTTTACCAGAAACTGTTAGCAATATTGATTTATATAATTACGAGTATAGTATTAACACTGAATTTTAAAATACTCCTTTAGGTTCAGGGTGAAAATTATAGGCCCAACTAGACTCCAATTAATTCTTGTTTTAATTTGCAAAGCTTCTGGAACGGCTTCTAAGCTTCTTCGTATTTAAGTGCCTCTCCTTTACAGAAGGTTGGCAGTTATCCTTGAAAATTTATCTTTGTCCAGGGCTAGCCTGAACAGTTCTTCTGCGCTTATTATTTCAGTCGATTGCATGATGTTTACGTCTCCCCCTATTTTTCCGAGATTTTTCCCATCATTATTATTTGCAGCAGTTGGTGATATAAAATATCTGAGCTTACAATATCTCAATTTCAAGAAAGTATTTAGAAAACCCTCAAAATAAACAAAAACTTTAATTAAACATTTCTAAGTGATACTTAACCAATCGCGTCACGTCACGTGTGGTTGTCACGCACAGCACTAATTAGACGCACATCTGCGTCGTGACGCATCACTGGACGCAGAAAGGTGCAATTAGTTGTTAGTGAGTAACTATTTTATGCGTGAATTGACGAGAAATGCTCATAGTGACAGTTGTTATTACGAAGAATAATTCACGTGTATTTTTTTTGCCAAGGGACTTCTTTTGTAAGATTATAGATACTTTTTTCAATGCATTAATTAAAATAAAACTATCTTAGTTATTAATAATCAAAGTGAGAAAGAGAAAATCCGCTGATTCGTATATTTTCTGCGTAAAAATTAAAAGTGATCCGATTGTAATGAAACTTTAGTTAGTACATTGATTTCCTGCGTCTGTTGAACTCGGGATAGTACTAGGCAAACATAATCATAAAATAAGGGTCACACTAACATCCCCATACTAAGTTCGATGACTTGTGTTGTGGGTGCCGGAAACATTCACATCACACACACAATCACGACCTTAACCAGAAACACACATTTTCCATGGGGAGAAAACTTGTGTTCCAAACGGAAATCGAACTCAATACTCCTGCTAACGCGTATGCTTAGTAGCCGAACGCTTACTCCACTAAGCCAACGGGCAGTTCAAAACATGCTGGGTACAGCTAGTCCTCTGTAAAAATATTGATCAGTGAAAATATATTCTTTTTATTCGATAAATAAAATAGGAACTTTCACTTTAAAAAAAATTTTTTTAATCAGTTACTGACGTGCCAATTCCAGCCTCAATGTAATTAGAGTGTGAGTGACGCAGCGTGACATTCAGATCGAATAGAGCGTAATACGCCGGTAATGCATTTAATTAGTTCGATATTCGTGACAGCTTGTAACGATATACGTAGGTTATATCGAACAAGGGTGGACATAGGGATTCTACTGATAATCATCAGGTCGGCCGAACAAGTTATCTTGAAGTTACACCTATTTGTTCTGGCGCGTTTGTGAAAAAATATGATAGTGAATTTAGAATTTATAACGATGCACGCGCACACTGACACTATTAATTTAGTTGGTAAAATAAATTGTCTCTCAAGTTTTCGTGGGAACTATATTTAAGGTAGTTATTTAATTTATTTTTACACAGACAAAGAGTAGGACTGGTAAACAGGATATTTTTTGTTATTTTTGTTTTCTTACGCTAAATAAGTATAACTTCTAACATGCGTACACACACAATTTTTAAAGTGAAAACTTCTTTAGCGGCGTTGTGCACTTTTTAGGATGGGTAAAAAATATTAAACTTGCATCAGGACACGTGACCTGATCAAAAATTTGTAAGACGGAAGTAGAATAGATACTCTTTCTACCGCGCGGCGAAAATTTATGCCTGCTCCTTTTTACTACGTTAATGTTCAAGTTTTCACTTCTGCCGGCACTTCCGGAGTGCAACCCGTTGTTTTTTTTACTTTACATAACGGCTTCTAGCCCTACATATTATTATCAATATCATTAATTGATTCTAGGCATATTGTTTAACCATCATTACATCAATACTTTCCATCCGGTAATATAGAGGTAAAATACTTGCCTATCTAGAACTTAAAAGATAAAACTGTAACTAATCGCGTTTCTGTTTTAACCAATCACAAACAAATTCCATAAACATTAGTATAGTATTTTTTGTAACTTATGTCTACCTATGTATATAATGTGTAACATAATAGTGTTGCAATACTCAAGCCACGCATCACGCTACATGTATGGAGTCTAACAGGAACTTCTGGATTCGTGGCAGCAGCATGAATATTGAGTTATGACGAATGAATTAAATTTTATAAAAAAATATTACATTTGCAACCCTGTTTCATCAGCTACTGTTTTACACCACATAATGTTTGGACCTAGACGTCTGATAGTGGTAACCATAACAAAGGTCAAGGTCACGTCCCACAGATGTAACCGTAGGCATGTCAAAAATATTTTAAAAATATAATTTAAAATTTTTGTATGGAAAAAATTATCTCCGATTTCGACTCTGGCAGACAATTCCTGCACGATACACATACACATCAAGTATTACTACAACTTTTTGTAACAGGTTGTATAGATATAGCGAATCAAAAATAAACAAAAAAGTTGGAGTGTGAAACAATTACTGTTTAAAATAACAGAAATGTTTTATTGTACACAATATCAACTATAATTACGTATCTATTAAATTATATAAATAAATCTCAGTGAATGTACAGAATACTCCATGTAATAACATCTACGTACTGTACACGTAAATACCAATGTAGATAGCGTATCAGTGTTTTGATATTACATAACTATTGATACGTATCGTACCTGTGTACTGATATGCAATTAATGCGTATCTCATTAGCAATTAAGCGACACGTGTGTCGGTATCAGACCGACTCATTACGGACAAATTATAATACGAACTACTGGCATATCTATATGGCTATATGGCATATCTATATACCGTACGTGCCTATATTGCTGTAGTTTATTTGTATAGCTTCTGACTGCTTAGTTTTCCTATATCTATATACCTACCTAAAATATGGAAACTATATACCTAAAATTGGGAAACCTTGTCAGTGGGTACATGTTTGAGCCGTTTGGTGGTTTAGACACTGGGCCTGTGGGGACCGGGCGCTCATTCTTCCTAATTTTAAAGATCTATCAGAGCGTCTGGTTGAGGTAGTGTAGGATGCAACTTGTGTCGATACTTAAGCTCCGTCACATCTTCCTGAAACACAGAATGGGGTTAGCGTCGCGGCAACTTCGGCAGAGAAACGCAAACGGCGAAAATATGGAAACCTCAACAGTGGTTACATATTTGAGCCGTTTGGTGTTGAGACACTGGGCCCGTGGGGAACGGGAGCTCATTCTACAATGCCGCCTGCATGATGGGAACGCTACCCACTGGTAGTAGACTTGAGCACTTAAGTTGGCTATAAGCTCGATGTCTTGTAGATTATCCAGGTCTTTGCTGTATATAGTTTTAGTTTAGTTTAGTTTTAGGAAAAATAGGCAATTGGCCCGTAACTAGGTAACGTGATATTGTATTGAAAAAAAATAGTAGAAGATTGAACTCAATTTCTTCATGCTCTACACGTGTAACGAATCAAAACAAAGCAATCACACTTCAAATTAGAACCCCGAACCGCCGATTATTCACAGCGTTTAGGTGATAAATACATCGTCACTTAGCTCGATTAAACTGAAACCGTGCTCCAATGGTGAATTTATTTTACGGCCCTGGATTATCTCGATTTATGAACTGGTTTGCAATATGGTTTATGTTTGTATTTACACTTGTTTTGAATAACATAGCTCCAATCCAAATGATAGTAAACATGAAAAATATCGACTTTAAAACCGCTGGTTTTTGGTGTCAAGCCCTACCGAATTAACAAGTTGAGCTATTGAAGCACTGCTACAAGCGAAGGAATGAAGTTATCTTTTTCTTTTTCTATATTGACGTCTTTCAAGGATCTTTAAGTCTGTATTGAACTGATTGTTCATTCTTATGCTTTCGAACAAAGATCACTATCAGTTAATTAAAATGTATGTTACATTTTTACTTTGAGATAAACCATACTATTTCATCTCTGGTATTACGCAATTTAATTATTTAAGTGAGCGTTAGACTAGTCATTATACTGCAAGTGCCAAAATAGTTGCCAAATTATAGTGCGACAACGTTATAGTAGTAAGACTTGAAGAGCAAATTAAAGTTAGTGAGTGGTAGAATAATATACAGAAAGACAGCATGTGCCATAAAATTTAAGCGAGTGAGCGTAAAAGTAAGCTCTTAGACTCCAAGTGCTATAACAGTAATACAATTTCAATTAGTAAGCATTAGAGTAGCTGTAAGAACACGAGTGCTATAACAGTAATCAAATTATAGTAAAAATGGGTTACAGTAGTATACTGTAAGACTCCAAGTGCTATAACAGTAATCAAATAAAAGGGAGTGAGTGTTAAAATAGTATACTGAAAAACTGCGTGTGACGTAAAAGCGATCAAATAAAAGGACCGAAAAAAGTAGACTTTAATTAAGACTCCGAGTCATTAACAGTAATCGAATTATAGTAGATTGTAAAATTTCAAGTGCATAAAAGAACAAAATTAAAGTTATAGAGCGTTAGAGAACTAGAATTCAAAACTCCAAGTGCCACAGTAGAAATCAAATTACTAAGTTAGCGTTAGACTCTACATTATGACTCCAAGTGCCATAACAGTAATCCTTAAAGTTCTATACCTATATTATAGTCACATATTAACTATTCAAGAACCATAATCCGTCCAGGCCATAGACTTTATGCGTGCATTAGCATAAACATTTGATTGGCGTCATTGCGAGTTTCAACTATAAACTCTTTATAACTGCCGTTTCGTTTATATTGTTATGTTTAAGTGACTGTTTGGTAGCTGTGGTTCTGGTTTTGAAACGATGAAACCCGACGAAAGTTGTTAGAATAAGATCCGACTTATAGTACTAAACGGTATGAAACCCGGTTTAAGAGTTCAAGCCAAATACGGTGTTCCGGCAGTTATCCTTGAGAGCCTGCGTATTCCAGGTCTAGTGTGTTTACCAGCTTCGATCACATCGTCAATTACCATCAGGTGAGATAGTGGTCAAACACTAGCCTGTCACAAATAAAAAAAAATAAAAAAAAATATATACGGCGGCGGTATCCAATTTTAAAGCAGCTTATTAGAGTTTTAAGCCACGTAAGAGAATTGTTGATTTTGTATTATTTTCCAAAACTTATGATTTCTCAAGTGTCAATAATTTGTTAACATAAGTGTAGGCAAATCATACAAAGTTGAAAAATGTTTTTACAGTCAAAAACTCTAATAAAAGTCTAGTAGTTTCTACCACTTCACTATGACTTCATTATGACTGGACCATGGCTCTTTTACTTGGCTTTGACTGTAACTGATGACTAGCTCTAATTTTATGAACTACATACCTAAGTTGATAAAAAAATTGAATACACAGAATTGTCGGTATTTTCACTGGGTTTATTCCCGTTGTCTCTGTCACATGGACATGATGGACTACGGAGAAGAATGCAATGATAAACTTAATTCACCGCGGTCTTCCGTGTTGTTATTGGTGTATTTACTATTTTATTTTGTATGTGCATGTGCTATAGTTATTGGTGACAGATTTTTGTACGTGAATAGAAAAACTGTGGCTTTTTTTTTTATACAGAGTACTAGGGTAGTAAGCCAGAAGAGTATGAAGAAGATTTTTCTTACTTCACGATGTATATTCACCGAAAGCTAAATAGTTACGTAGGATTCGATACTGTGATCAATTTATTTTTAATTTGGATACTTTTTTCCACAGGTTTTCCCAATATCGATTACTTTCTTGTTAAAATATATGATTTGTTGTTTTTGTTGTTGTAATTTTTTTATATATATTTTCCTCAGTAGATTTTTATACCACAGTCACGTATACATCGTGCTTTTATTTTTATCATCACCTACTATCAGGTGAGATAGTAGCCAAACGCAAAATCAAAAAAGAGCAAATGCCGTCTACAGTTACAGTAGTTATATTAAAAAGTAACTGAAATTTCAAAAATTAAAAGTTACATACAAAACAATTTCCTTGCAATAAATATACTTTCCAGTTTAAATTGCAACATCACTTCAGGGAGTGCTTACATCTAGCAGACATGCTGCGTCGACAGCTTTTGTAGAATTTACTATGCTTTTAGTCACACACCACTGGTCGGCTCTCACATTTGCTTGAGATCTGACAAGGATATCGGAACAATTTGGATATGCGCATTAAATTTATATTTTCAATGAGATACAAACTCGCGTTTTCAACTTTAAAAATTCGATAATTATTTTTTATAAACTGCTAGAATCAGATGTTCCTTGTGATATTTTTGATTTAAAGTATTGAAGATATGGTTTAATATTTAACCACAATCGAGCACATTATTACTTACCAAATAGGTGAGATAATGATCGCTAGACAAAGAAAAGAAAACTAAGAAATGATGAACTTTAATTTTTTTTAAATAAATTATCAAACTAAAACTATTAACTTAGCAAATAAGAACAATATAAACATTTTCGATTGATTAAGAATTCATAATGAACTACGACATTAACGCTGTTCCACACTCACAGCCCTTCATTCACCTCAAAAACTTTGATTACAATAACCGGAAACATTCACCAGTTCAATACATACACAAAATTTAACCACAACTAGAAACACGAAATTCCTTCGAGGAAAAATTTTGTTTTCCTACCGGTATCCGCATTGTTGCAGGCAGATATGAAACCAAATACGCCAGCAGGCAGTTCAATTAAACATAAAAAACATAAATTAAATTGGGAATTGGTGTACGCATTGTCGTTGTCACAATCGTCAATAGTTTTAGCTTTATTCGGAATTTTTCTTTAAGATGAATGAGGAGCGCTCGTCGTCGCGTTCCACCTCGCACAGCAAACAGCATCATTAACACTGGAAAAACCGAAATAATTGTCGATCTTGACTTTAACAACGCGTAACTCACGCTAATTCCTGTTTTAATACTTTAGTTAAATAACGTAAAGGACACTTTATGTTTCATCTTATGTTATTAGAGTAGAACCATTTTAACCATTTTTTTACACGCAGTACAAAGCTGAATTTACTCCGATTGCTCTATAAAAAGCATATAGTTAAGAATTTTAGTTTAATTTGATGTATTTTTGTTTTTTATAGTAGCAATAAATATATTTCTTTCTTTCTTTCTTTTAAATGTGAACGCCCCTCAACCAAATTTATCAAACGATCGTGTATAAAATGTATGATTTTTTTTTGGAGGGGCGTGCACATTTTGCTTTGTTCTACTCTACCTGGTAACATGCCATATCCAAACTTTTCCAACCTCCTAACCAAGTCAAAGTATCGAGTGCAAAGGGGAAGATGTAGATTTTCCTTACACCATTAACATGTATATTACCCTTAATTTATTGTTCCCAGCTTTTTGATAGCACAGAAATCGTTTTATTCGCAATTTGTTCGAATGTATTTCGCGCATTTTGGATTCAATAGGTTCTGTTGGCGTTATTGTTTCAGTTTATGTGATTGTTTATTGTAAAATGCTTGAATTTTAAATTCAGATGGGTGATAAAAGTTGAATGCCAATATACCTAGCGAAATTTAATACTAAAGTCAACACAGTACGAATAAATGAATGTGTTAAAGCGTTCTCTCATTGGACAAGGAGTCTTAATGGTAGCATGTAAATGAATCTTTATTTTACAACGTATCATGAAAATTTAAAAAAAATTTCAAGCTACCATTGTCACTTTCACTGTAAATGTTTGTATCAATAAAAAAAACGACATACATGGTAAATATCCCGTTATTGATACAAACATTTATTTTAAAAATTATTGAAAAATGTGTTAGAATCAAGATAAACTTGATAATATTGTTGGGGTAACAATATTATAAAGTTTATCCATACTAACAATATCATCATTATTTAAATATTCACTCAAAAAATAATAATTGAATGATGGTAACATTGTTAGTGATATCTTCACTAACAATGTTATCATCATACAAACTTGATTATGCTGTTTGTACAACAATAATGTCAAGTTTATGTGTGTTTTTATTAATTTATGTAGCTTCAAACTCATTAATTTAAGTATAATAAAAACATACATAACAGTAAGAGTAATATGACTGTCTTATAATTAAGTAATATTAATAAAAATTAAATCCCCTATTGGCCTTAGGTATAAGTGAAATTAATTAAACTCTGTTAATTAAGGGCTTTGGATTTTGTAAATAAATAAATAATAAAAAAAAATATCTTTACTATAAATATTATCATCATGCAATTATACACTCAAAACATAATATTGTATAATAATAATATCTATAACACCTTTTAAACACAGTTCTACAATAAAGTTTATTTTGATTTGATTTTGATTTGAATATTGTTCGTAAAGATAAACTTGATAATGTAGTTAGTACAACAATAATGTCAAGCTTATCTTCACTATTAATATTATTATTATGTAATTATATACTCAAAACATATTAATTGTATAGTGAAAATATTATTATTAAAGAAAAGCTCGATAATGTTGTTAGTGCAACAATAATATCAAGTTTATCTTTACTAACAACATTATCATTATATTGTAATTTACAAACTTTCGCAATTCGAACACATAGTTTAGGTAATATCTCGGGCCTTAATCGCGCTAAAAAACTATTTTTATTTACCTCGACGTTTCGGCCAAGTTGCATTGGCCGTGGTCTCGACAAGACTCAAGTGAATAAAAATAGTTTTTTAGCGCGATAAGTCCCGAGATATTACCTAAACTATTATCATTATACTCTCAAAACTGTATAAGCTTGTTTATTGTTGAAAAATGAAGTAATTTAAAATAATTCTGTTTAAATTTTCAGGAATAAGTTAAACATATATTGAAAAACATTTAAAAATACATTAAAAAATTTCAAAATACTGAACTGACAAGAAAATCTATATTAATATGGAATCAGCTCACAAAATTCCACGAGAATCGGTTTAGAAATGTGACCAGTAGAGAAAAACAACCGGAAGTTCGGACATATGAAAGCAATTTTGCCCACAGAGACGCTTCGCGTTTGCAGGTCAAGTACGTTTTTTAGAATGCTCCACTAAAGTAAAAGGTGGAATCAATAAAAAAAATGGAAAACAAGGAAAAGTCAGAAACACATTTTCACAAAATCTGGAATATCACTTAGCAAAGTGCATGGAATAACAATAAATTACCGATACACGCGTTTGAGCCGGTGGCGTTGTACACGGATCGCTGCGTATGGTAATTGAGTACGATTGTTGGATTTTTCTATATTTTCCTGCTTTTTTGCAAGGCAGGGGAGAAAATTTGGGCGCAAACATATTTATAAGTCATTATGCGAAAAAAGGTGGACTAGGTAAGGAATGTATTGGTTTCTCTATTTTAAATGTATAGGCTTTTTTTTATATACTCAACTAGCTGCGCCCCGCGGTTTCACCCGCGTTGATAATGATGAAAAGTGATGATGATGATGATGATGAAAAATAGATGTTGGCCGATTCTCATAGATACCGGATAAGCACAAAAAATTTCATCAAAATCGGTCAAGCCGTTTCGGAGGAGTATGGCAACGAAAACTGTGACACGAGAATTTTATATATTAGAAGAAGAAGATAGGCAAGCATTTGACCTGATGGAAAATGATGATGAGGCCAAAGATGTAGCATGCTTGCCTAGCATTACGGATGGTAGAAGCAAAACGCTTCGAGCGAACCGGAGCTATGTCAACTATAAAAAATGACGTTTGCCAGTTTGTCTTGTTGTTAGATGGTAAAAAGGGCATGAAGAATTAATTCGTGTAATTCCTGCGCACATTCAGCTTTGGCTTTTACAGTCTTCTGCTGCATATAGGCCATTAGGAATTTGAAGATATTCGGTTGTATGGTGTAGGCGCCAGATGTCGGATTTAATTCAATTAAAATAAAACCAAAAAATAAATTACGACTCAATCAATCAATTATAATTCACGCCCTACCACGATCCGTCATTTCGACTTATCTCGAACAAAAGTCGTACAAGACTCGAACATACAAATGACGTGAACATCCGAGCGCAGCCGAAGCCACACCGGAAACTGCCGAGGATCTGTCATTGTCACATTTGAATACGCGGGAACGGATGCGGGAAAAACGATCGTCATCTGTTCGGGTGATGGAATTTGGTGGAGGTAGAAGGGTTTTAAATAAATACAAATCTATACGAAGTGACTCGTTTGAATCTATAATATTAAAATATAATATGATATAACTTATAACAGAAAAGTAGTCATTAGAATTATTGTTTTTAACCTATTGTTTTCTACTACTGGGAAAATATTTTTCCAACTATATATAGTTACTATTTAATAATTAGAAAAATGACTCTATAGGTTTTGTTGCAAATATTAAAGCTGTTTGGAGGCAAAAATACAAAATACTAATTTGGTTCTTTATTTCTTTGAATACGGGTAAGTACAAAAAGCTAGTACGAGTATACCATAATAATTGTATTTTTATTTTATTACCTGTATATTATTTACCAGTATGTAAGTAAAGAAAAAATATTTTTTTTTGAGTTAACTTATTTTTTATTCTACTTATTTGTTGATTCTAAGTCCCCTACAGGATTGTGCACTACTTACCAATGACGGTATATATATCTTCTAAATATATATTATAACCGTCACTAATTAACTGACAGTCAATGGACTGAATTAGCCTTAATCAAAGGGGATAGATATGTGGCGTCTTCAGGGCTTCGTGTAGAGGAGCATAAAGACATGTATTATAACGCGGATGAAGTCAGTTTATCTGTAAGTTGTTTTTAAAAATTTAATTTTAGACAATGCCAATACCATTTGAAATAACCTTCTTCACATAATTGGAATATTTGACTTCTTTGTTTCTCTTTAGACATTTAGGTGTGAAAGCTTAGTCTTTTAAATAAAACGTATTTTTTATTATTTTACCAACATTTATACAATCATAATATTATGTTTTACTTTTTGCATGATAGTTTGATTTATTTTCATAACCCTTATTTTTTCTAGGGCAATTCTATGTTTGATGTGATTCCGTGATCCAGTAAGACTAACTGTATTGTTTGTTCGTTTGCCTTTTCGATAAGGCCGATGTTGCAGAGTTTTGAGCTGGACATAAATCATAAGTCATACGAACTGGTTATTGTGGCGTTATTTTTGGTTTTTATTGCGCTTGGTAAGACAGTGACAAATTTTCCTAAAATATACTGAAGCAAGGAAATGTGAGGAGTTTCTGCCACTGCATTCGTATCGATTTTGTTGAAAATAAATTTGCCATGCCCGTCACAAGAAAATCAACGAATATTTGATGGCTTGAGTGATGTCATTGAATGAACTTTAAATATTTTTTAATAAGTGAATCTCTTGTTGATGGAGTGTGATAGAATAAAAAAAAGTCTTTTGGCACATACATTGAACTGTGTTGTTTAATATGGCGTTTAAACAAACAAACAAACGCATTAACATTCAAGTTACACACTAAGTTCAAAGACTTGTATCCGGGTGCGGGTAACATTTGCATATCACACATACACAATTTCAACACTAGAAAAATCCCTTGGGATGGAAAATTGCGCTCCTGCCAGGTATCGAACCCATGACCCATGGCGCAGTAACCAGCCCACTACGCCAATTGGGTCGTCGATTTTATACGATTTAAAATCAAAGAGCAAGGGAATTTTAAACAAAGACACACTCCTAATTCCCTTCCGCCTCGATACATTACTCGGTATTTCACAATGAGTTCAAAATGAGTTATGTCTACATAATTCCCGTTTTTACAGAACCCATCTATTATTTAAGAGAGAAGGCTTAGATTAGATTTACAGTTTCCGACGCGTCGAGTTCGAGTTGTCATAATTCTTTCGAGTTTCCGTAGTTGTTGTTTTTGAGCAGATGTGCGCTGTTCTGTGAATGTATGAAATTATTGTTCTTGTGAAAGCTTAGGAAAAGCTACCGCACAGTGCACAGTCGAGTTCTTAGACAATAATATTACTTTAATAATAATATTATTTTAATATTTTTGTCACAGAATAAATTATACAGGATGCCTGAAGCAACTTGTATAATTTATTCTGTGAGTATATTGTTGTATTAGGTATACGTATTGTAGATACAGATATATATGAATTATTATTTATATATTGTTATCCACATATAGTGCTATTTATATATTATGTTTAATTGTATGTAAGTAGTATTTAAGTTACATATCAGTATTTAATTTGTTTTATGCTGCATGAGTTGTATTAGTTGAGAACACCACCTACGGCAAAATATTTCTACTATCCTGTCCATCCAAAGGTTGCCTGTAAGAAATCGCTTAATGTGATAAGGCCGCCCATTGTACAACAATTATTGTTTTTCGGTTATTTATTGTTATTGTTTTTAACTACTTATTGGTGTTCAATAAAGAAATATTGTATTGTATTGTATTGTATATTTTAGGCAAGAATTTTACATCTTCGGCCAAATCGTCTCTTTCCAGTTGTGATGCTAGTCAAATGCTTGCATTTTCAACCGACTTCAAAAAAGGAGGTTCTTGATTCGTCTGTTTTTTGTTTTGTTTTTATGTTACGCAATATCTCCACCAATTACGAATCGATTTTGATGATTTTTTTTTTGCTAGATTATAGTTTAGATGTGGTCCCATATAATTTTTTATCGAAATCGGTACAGCCATAACCAAAATATAAGCGGTGAAGTCGGTTTTTTTAAGCTTTGCTTGAGTTTAATTATTTTAACATTAAGCCAAATTCGACCAAACTAAAACAGCCGAAGAATGGTGTTGCTTTGGGAGAGCCCTATGCTCAATAGTAAACTTATTACACTAATAATTATTACAAAAGCAAAAGTTTGTGAGTGTGTTTGTATATTTGTTACTTCTTCACGCTCAAACGGCTGAACGAATTTTGATGAAATTTAGCATGGAGGTAGCTGACACCCTGGATTAACACAGCTGCTTTTTATCTCTGAATTTCCGCGGGGCCGGGACAAACGCGGGAAAACCCGAGGGGCGCAGCTAGATTAATCTATAAAATATATTCTGGGAGTCTTCAAGTCTAGAGTGAATAGGTATCTTCTAGGTAAGCATGCTTCATTTTCGGCCGCATCATCACTTTCTTATAAGTTGAGATAGCGAACAAACGCTTACAAATCCGACATAAAAACCCCTTAATCTACTGTTGAACATAGGTAGGTACATACATACCTTTCTCAAATCATAAATGTCATTCCGCTATTCACACCATCACACCCCTGTCCCACTTCCAAAATGTATCTACAAAAGTAAACACAGTGTAATCTCGTACGTGCATTAATCATGGTGTATGTAAATCTGGTAAGTGTGCTTGATAAATGAACTGACCAAGACTGGTCTAGAAACGTGAAGAGTTTGGAGTTGGGACATTTTTGATCGTTGAGTAATTATGTCCGTTTATGTCAATGTCACGATATAATGACAATTGTTTTATTTGCGCCCGTTGCATTTGCGCTAATTTTGATATTGCAAATATTAGTATTATTTATGTTTAATTATGGTATTGGTTTTTGATAATTATTCCTATATAATTACAGAATTTAAACTTAATAATACAATTTGTTATCTGTTGTGTACAGACGAAAAATAAATATTAATGAATATAAAACATATATCTTGGACAAATAAATAACTATTTAAATTAAATGGTTGACGATGTCTTAACATAAATAAAAAACATTCTTTTTTTTTATTTCGTTTGTCTTCTAAAATGTATATTGCTAAATTCTGATAAAAAAAAATGTATTTAAGTAATGCACCTATTTACGAATATTTTTCATGATTTACACATATAAAAAGGTGTTTGGCATTAGGTTAGATACATATTTTGTATATTATATATTATCTTAAGTCTTTAAATAGATGTATTTCGTGATAATTGTGACATTATATTTTCAATTATTAGTATTTTTATTTGATTGTAAACTTTTTTGCGGTGCGCTTTTTTTTTTATACTTTCTCATAGCCAATCTCTACGTATTTCAAAACTTCTCAAGTCCAAACTCTTTAGTACATGAAATGTACTGTCCACTTCATTTCATTTTTCATTCTTAAACAGTTTTGTTTCGCTGACAAGGGTCCGTATTGAATGCGAGTTTGTTTTGTACTGAACCCTTTTCAATCAGGTTTATGGAACTTGATGGTTTGGGTTCATTAAGATTTTGGGTGGCTTATAGAAAAGTAAACAAAGATAATCCAAATTAATAATTTAAAATTTTTACAATAGAGTAGCTGATGATGATGCGCACTGGAAAAAACTACCTACTAAATAAATAAACGCAAGCAAAGCTTAAAAAAGTCGGTTTTTTTTTTTCACCACTTTATCTTCAGAACGTTGATCAGATAAGATGTATTAATCACGCATTATTGACGATAACTCAAAAACCAGGGATCTAATTTTGACAAAATTTAAATAGGACCACATGGAAAGCACAAGCTTTCAAATACAAAATTTTCATTAAAATCGGCTCACAACGAAAGAAAATATGGGGTAAAAAACATTTAAAAAAATACAGTCGAATTGAGAACCTCCTCCTTTTTTTGAAGTCGGTTAAAACTGCAAGAAATGAGAAACCATCTTATTATTATATCAGGATTTATGCACGGACGTATATTATTTATACTTTTTCACGATAGTAACATTATAATTAATTAATAATGAGATTTTGATTAACCTCAACGTTTTGGTTCAGTTAGTGTTAGAGTTATGTAAATTTTGGCCATATGCATATTTTTTTATGATTTTAATCGATAATTTACGTCAAAACAGTGAGATAGTAGTCAAATGCTCGCCTATCAAACATTTTTAGCAGATATTACTTTTCACTTATCAAAATAATATAATTCATAATTTAAAAAAAATATGTGAAAAATATTTTTTTATTGTATTGACAAATTTGAGGTTGTTTCTGTGACGTCAGAATACGAACCAAACGGCTGCCGTTACGGAAAGTTGACCAATCATAGACATCAAAACGTAAACTGAATGCTATTATATTTTCCTTACATTTTCATCACTTTTATCCATTAAATGGTAAAATAAAAACATAATTTCGTGGATGCTATAGCTATTAAAATTGAAAAAATAATACTTGACCAATATTTGAATCTCACGCATATATCTTCAAGAAATGCAAGAAGGTCATAACTCCAATACCAAATGTGGTAGTTCCGTCATTCTTCCACTAAAAGGGTGAAAATAATATGATAGTCATATTGACAAATTGGTTTCAATACAGTAGAGTTATGATTGAGATGCGACCTCTTGGACAAATCTGTGTCCATTTGAAGTGTATTACTAGCATTTGTATTGGTCAGTGATGTAGGGAACTATTAGTTTGATGGAGGGATCCTTGAGGATGAATAACTAGGGGTGTATTCTAATTAAGCTGTGACTAAATGTAAGTTTGCGAAAATCATTGTTATAAATTACACAATAAAAAAAACATAATACAATAAATTACCAAACGATATTGTAGAGACGACAAGCATAGCTGCTTTTAAAATAAAAGTAAAAAAATGGCTAATAAAACAAGCATTCTACTCTTAAAAAGGATTTATTAATGCGAAGGTATGATTTTGCGATTTTACTTTACATTGCGATTTAACTTAAACTATAAATTTACAATTAATAAAATTAATAATTATGTACCATATTAATAGTCAATTACTATATTTTATTTTAAATTAATCAAATGTATAACGTGTAATTAATAATTATCAATAAATTTATGTCTAAGTCTATGTCTAAATTAAACGCGTCGGTGAATTACACTCTTAGTTACCTGCATGTATTTTTTTTCATGTTTTGTTTGTCTCTTTTCTTAGAAACGCCTATAAACGCCTTATATTTTTTTTTGAGCTTTACTTGCTGTCTGTACTTAATATTTGTTTCGTGAAGCACAGTGGAATAAATTTACTGGCTCATATTATTTTAATTAAACATCAGAAAAAATGCTCGTGGGGCGTTGTCCACTATTTTGTGGAGCGCAGTGGCATAAACCAGCCATATACTTATAAGTAGATACTTAAGGAGCAGGTATACGTCAATGCGAGCACCTACTTTAACCACAGTCAATTATCTCCCTTACACTTTTGCACATGTGTATATTTACAGGTGTATATTTTTTCAACATCAAAAATCATTTCAACTATCACGGTTCATAAGATACAGCCTGGTGACAGACGGACAGACAAACGGACGAACAGCGGAGTCTTAGTAATAGGGTCCCGTTTTACGCTTTGGGTACGGAACCTTAAAAAATAATGACTTTTGCACGTTCCTTATAACACTGTGTAACTGTGTCACACCGTGTAACTGTGTAACACTGTGTAACTGTGTTACACTATGTAACACACAATGTTAACAAGATTAAAGGACAATCCGGGTCTTCAAGTCTAAAGTGAACAGGTACCTTATAGCCAAGCATGTTCCATCTTCGGCCGTTTCGTCACTTTCCATCAGCTGACATAGCAGTCAAATGCTTACTAAAAAAAACAACCGATACTCAATCATAATGAAAAAACTAACATTATTTCTACAATAAAAAAAAACTTTATTATCAAGAAGACTTATTACAGCATTTAATCTAAGACGTCGCCATAAAAAAACCTAATCAAGCACAAATAGATAATAATCCCTAAATCTCCTCTTGTGTTTATAATTTTCATTTTCACTAGTCACCCCTATTATGACACATTTTAATTATTGGAGTCGGCCGCCATTTTAATTTTGGAAGCTAATCCGCTTATAGCTCAGCGGTAATTTTGCTAGTTTAAATTATGGAACTAGAGCGGAGCATCATCAACTAAATTGATGTATCGATAAAATTGTAGATGCAATAGCATTACATTTTGTCAGTGTAATTTCACCGACTAATGATAAAAATATGCATTACAATTTGTCAATGTAATCATAATGAACTGTCCGATGGCTTAGTTGGGCGAGCATTCGCCTTCTAAACAGGGGTACCGGGTTCGATTCCCGGCGGGACCACAAGTTATCTTCCCAAGGAAAATGTATGTTTCTGGTTGTAATTGTGAGTGCGGTGTGAATGTTCCGGCACCTACGACACAAATAATCGAACTTAGTATGGGGCTGTGAGTGTGAAAGCGTTTATAGTTTATATTTAAATACTTGCTTATTTTAATAACACTCATGCATCAAATTATTTATTACAACAAAATAAAATTAGCTATTTCTATTTGACTGCTACCAAGACTTGTATCAAGGATGCTGGCAACTTCTAAAACACGCACATAATCATATTATTTTTATCAACAAACAAAAATATTTCAAGCGGCTATAAAATAGTTATGTTTCTACTAAAAGTTTAAACATATACCTGCAGATTTAACCTTCAGTTCCGGTAATAGCGCTACAAGTTGATAATACGAGTGTAATAATTATTCTCCAAGGAATCACATGTATATATTTCATATTTTGCAAGTATTAAAAAAAATCCATTGAGCATATAGCATATAGCATTAGCCATGCTAGGCAGAAATATAGTGATAAATTTAGAAAGGTAGTAGTAGTTTCTATAAACTATTTCGTTAATGACGTCACACGTCCCCGTAAGACGTTAATAATAAGGAAATGTTAATTTCGTCGCTTCAGGCAGGGCTTGAGTAGCTCAGCGGTTAGAGCAATTGACACCCTATGGCCGTGGTCAAATCCCGCTTAAAGCGATAATTTTTCCTTTCTAAATTTATCACTATCGATAACCCAAGCTTATTAACCTATAGGGCTGGATATTTTATCGAATAAACGCTAATAGACTTTTATCGACAAATCTAAACATCCCTATTCCTTATTCGACTTTGCGGTGACAATACTAGCAATTAACACGACCTAATCCCACCGCGACAGGTTTCTTATTAACACCATTTGTCAACGTGTTTTAGCTATCGCAAAGTTAATATTATTTAAACCTTAAACTAATAGCTATAAAGTCGAAAATGGCGATGAATTATATTAATTGCGTAGTGTCATTTTGTTAGATAGAATTTAGAGATTAAGTTTGTAAAATCAGTTGGGGGGTGGTTATTAAGATGTAAGGAAGGGTTTCTGAGATCCTAAGAGCTTTCTATGAACACACGATTAAAAAGAGGAAGTTCTCAATTCAAAGTGATCTAACTGAGTTTAAATTTATCTCGCATAATAAAATAACTTATTTTATTTATTTATTTTACTAAGACTACTATTTTGATTTAGATCATATTTTTTGTACAAAAAATATAAGATATGGTACAGGTAAGCTACGGATATTCCAAATTTTATCCAAAACCGTTCAGCCGTTATAGCGTCAAGAGAAAACAAAAATATTCACACATTAATATACACACACACACTTTCGCACTTATAATTAGGTATATTAATGTGATAGTAGCTTGTTATTGGTAAATAATGTGTAACGCCTGAAGCAAATATTATAGCAAATAAAAATTCTCTCTGAGTAGTAGGTATTGTTTTTCTAAAAATGTCGATTTTGATTTTTGTTAAAGAATGCGTAATTAAGTTACTACTTAATTTCACTTAAAGTATAATATTGTAGATAGGTGTTCCTAAATAAATATTATTTTTGCTATCAGGTTTTATTCTACGGCCCAAATTTTATGTATTTTCTAAAAATCAACAAAAATTATGAACCTCAATTAATATCTTTGTCCCCGAATAGTATAATCTGGGAGTCTTCAAGTCAAGAGTGAACAGGTAACTTATAGGCAAGCATGCTACATCTTCGGCCGCATAATCGTTTTCCATCAGGTGAGATATATAAAAAAAAACTAGAGCAAAAGCGCTCACTTCACTACAAGCCTTAATTCTAGCTTATAGATAACTTATGAAGCCCACTTACACTGAGCATAGTGTGAGGTTCAATGAAGAGTCCATCGTGACCACAGTGCTGCGATACTTGTATCTAGTTATCCTTATTACAGACAGAACATCAAAGTCAGTCCCCCTGTAATAGCCGATAGGC
Organism: Lomographa bimaculata; assembly: GCA_948107665.1. Lineage (NCBI taxonomy): Eukaryota > Metazoa > Arthropoda > Insecta > Lepidoptera > Geometridae > Lomographa > Lomographa bimaculata. The sequence continues at coordinate 3,348,975 of OX403604.1, read as the reverse complement.
TCGTCGTAATCCTTCTTGCAATCACTTCTGTCTCATCATTACGTCGATGTCGCTGGAGTTATGAATATTATCAAGGGATAAGAGAGGAGCGGGTGGGAAGAACGTTTGGTAATTATTAACATTAGGTGGTTGCCAAACCACAATAATTTGTGCCATGGGTGCCATACACATTCACTTTGCACTCAAAAACACACCCAGATCCAAGCACCTGTGGGATGGTTCTGCCAAGTATCAGCTGCAGGCTTTGGATTCGATAGAGCGACGCGCAAAGAGGCTAATTAACAATGACGCTTTAGTTGAAGCCAGATTGCAAAGTCTTGAACATCGGCGTAAAGTTGCAAGCCTGTCGGTATTCTATAAAATACATTACAATGAATGTGCTCAAGAACTACACAACTTTGTTCCCGTTTCACATTTTTTCCACCTTACATCCAGAAAATCGCGTCGCCCCTTTATGGTTGAGATACCGTTCATTCGCACGAAACGTTTCGCGTCTTCGTTCATTTATAGAACAGCAAAGAAATGGAACGCTTTGCCGTCGTCTGTGCTTCCCGAAAGGTACAATTTGGGTGTATTCAAAAGTAAAACAAAGCAAACGTGCTCCACCTTACACTACATCGTCACTTTCCATCAGGTTTGATTGGTTTGCTTAGTCAGTAATAAAAAAAAAAGATCTAGAAACACATATTTGCCTTGAGCAGAAATCTTGTGTTTCGGTATAAGCCTCGGGCCACCTTACCCATAAACAAAAGCAATACCTAATCAAATCCAGCAACATTAATACACAAATAGGCCAGATATCACTAAGCATCCCCTATAACCTGACACATCCAATCGCAGCCCGTCCCTTGTTAATGCTAGAAGATATTAAGATAGGGCTAATCCTCACATAACTTAGGATCAAGACCGTTAAACGCGGTTTAGAAGCCACTGACCATTGTCCAACGTTTAATTTAAACGGGAAACCAGCCTCCGAGCTAGAGCATAATGATTTTACTACCCCCTACCAACTAAACGCTACCATCTGATTCTTCCCTTGTAACTCTTATGTCGAGGCGGTAGAGTTCTCGTTTGTGCAAAATGAGGTTTTCTATGTGAATTATATGCGTGGATGAAGGTGTCGTAAGATTTTATGCGTGAACCTCTTTATGCAAACAGGTCCTTAGGGTCACGTTTTAGGTTTTTGAAGCTATTGAAACTTGACCCATCGTATTAATGTAATGAAACGGCTTGATTGTTTATGTGACCGAGTGGATGCAATTATTTTGATGACTTTTGGAATGAGCGTGTAATAAAGATAAGGCGAAATGCATTTAGATTAAAAAATGCAAAAAGCATATAATGCGTTGACCGGAGCGGTCACCCATCCAAATGCTGACCGCGTCTGACTTTGCTTTTCTTCGGTTATTATTTTTTCTGTATAGTTGGAAGGAGTCAGTCAACCACTAACTTAGTGCAGATATCTGGTGACATTGTGAAGGTCTGATGCAGTAAGGTCCCGGATAAATTTGCAAAGGATGTTTTGAAATAACTACCTAATTTTTATTTTTTCTTATATATATAGGACCTATCGTATACTGAATAAGCCAATTCTAGGTACTTACTATTCTACTAATAGATATTTAATGATAACGCATATTAAATGTTTATTTATTGGTGTTTATTTAGTGCTTTGTTTGAATAGCTTTTTTTATCTTTGATCATCTGTTGGCCATTATCTCACCAGATATTTTATTCTGATCCACATGCCACAGCTTTTTCGGTAGGTGTAATAGAATAAAAATATTATAATATTTTTATTAAATTATTATACCTGTATATACTAGCAACCTGCCCCTGCTTCGCACGGGTGTAATAAACGTTAGATAAAAAAATTACACTATCCTTACACAAATTACAAACTCAACATCACTCAAATCGGTCGAGCTGTTTCCAAGTGATGATATTTCATATATACAGCAATGTATTTATATAATGATAGATATATAAGATAGATATAATGGAAATCAAAACATTTTCAACATAACATAACCTCGTTAGTCACAACACCATAAACCGTTTTGTTTAATAATGACGTAGTTAACATAAACAATAGCTAGCGAGGGGGAAGGAGATATAAAATTTAATTGATTGTCCTGCTTTGTGTTGTGACGTTTAATTTGGGCTGATGTATGACTGGAGATTTGGTACATTTTACTGTTATCATTGGACGTATTTGGTTCGAACGGATCGGCGTAAAGAAACACGGACGCGGGCACCGCACGCCACCCGCCATCATTAGGTTAGAGATGAATAGAGATAGCTCTAACCAAAACTGTCAGCTAAATCTATTAGCTGCAGTTTTACCGATTATAACTAAAATTATGTAGAAAAACTGACCTCGTGATTTAATAGGAATTAATAGGATTAGGTACCTACATCCTTTCCTAATTAAATAATAATTAAAAATCGATTCAGAGTACGCCAAAGATACATAAAAAAAATATGTTCAACATTCAGAACCTCCTCAAAAGTCAAAGTCTACCATCAGAACAATTAATTAAAACACTTTTTTTACCTAACTGTAGGTACTAATTTACTATATCCTATATTGGTCGAGTTAGCAACCAAAAATTATATAAAAATTAAAGATGGCAACTCGACCGCGCGGTTGTGTTCCTGTGGGTCGAGATAAAAACTCATTTTATTCAGCCGATTAGAACAAAACATATCATTTTTACTTGTCAATATAATTAAAAATTAAATCACAAAAAATTGTATTTATAAAAAATTATTAATTAAATCACTACGTAATTATATTATTGAGTTACAACTTATAGGTAGGTTATAAGAGAATTAATTTTTCGGAGTCGGTTGATAGTTATTCTAGCTTACTATTTAAGTACCTACTTACCTGCTTATGTTTTGCATTACAGAAAAAACTCTGCTTGAGCAGCTTTGGCGTGATAATTGACGAGTATTTTAATTTTATATCTATTTTGCTGCATGTGTCCTCATTCTTATGATATTGGCATATATATGAGGACACATATACATTTTCCACAATATAAACATATGTGTCATTGTTATTGATGTAATTTACATGAAGTATGTTTACATAAGTATGTTTATCTTTCATAACTAGTAAAGATAAGCGAAATAATAATTCAGTGAGAACAATTTTCATAACTCGCGTCATAAAAATGCCATCAAAAAAACAAATAAGCTCAAAATAACATACAAAAAAATTAAAAATGCAAAACTAAGCTCCGCCGCGACAGTTTTCACTGCCGTGACCAGGATTCGAACCTGGGTTACTACGGCCACAACGTAGGGTCCTAACCACTAGACGATCACGGCTATCGGAGCGATGAAGCATGGAACGAAATTATCGGCCTGTTGAGTGGTTGTAAAACATTCGATACCGAGGAGGGATACATTTTGTGTAGTACTTTTGTAATTGAAAATTGTTTGGTTGTAATAAAAAACTTACGTACAACATGCTTGCAAAGTGTCAAAGATTTATGTGTTTTTATAATTGCATTATTATTTGAGAAATGTATTGTGTACATTTGACAGTAATTCTATAAAAGGTAGCTACGTTTTTTAAGTTTTATACTAATACTGGACTAAAAAATATTTTCATAGGTAGTTAAAATTTTGTGACGAAAATATTTATAATATTAATAATGATGTTATGGCATAAAAACAATCAGAATTAAGAATCAATGCATCAGCATTGCTTAATTGGCAATTATTTAAGATTTATATAAATTATATATCGTATAATGTTATGAAAGATCACTTTTTTTAACCGGCTTCAAAGAAGGAGGAAGGAGGTTCTATTGACTGTATGTATTTTTTTTTTATTTATTTCCACCGATTTCTCCTCCATTTGTGGATCGATTCTCAAAATTCTTATTTTATCATCGAAATCAATCAAGCCAAAACCAAAATATAAGCGGTGAAGTTGGTTTATTTTAAGCTTTGCCTACGTTTAAATTATTGAAACTTTTGCCTTTGTATTTTTAATAATATTAGGTAATTTGTTAGGTCCTTTATGCGGGCACTTACCTAATACATCTGCTTTGTTTTAATTCTTCAAATACTAATAAAATCTTCTTAAATATTGATAAGTACCTAATACGTATGTACTTAAGTAGTTTTTTTTTGGGTAAAGGAATATTATTTATATAATATGAATAAATTATTTTATTGCTTCTTCCTACATGCATGTACCAACAATAACAAGGTCGCTGCACAATAGCCTACAAAGTAAAAAAGCAACCTAATTCAAGTAGATTCAGTTTAAAACAAGACATTCTGATCCTGCTAGCAAATTACTACGGTACCTACTAATAGTACAATAATATTATTGTTTCAAAATATTCACTATCTAAACTAACCACAAAACATCAAAGAAGCACGCGACAAAAGAAAACAAGAGAAATAAAAGAATTTCTTTAACCAATCATCCGAAAATACCCAAACAATCACGCGACAAAACAAAATAAAAGAATTACGAACCAATTATTCAGACGGATGACCAAACACCGTAGAAAATTGGTCACCAATTTCGGTGACACGTGTCTATTCAAAGAAAATGATAGAAAAACTGTTTGAGGGAATTCGGGAGCGGATTATAATCATTACTAGCCATGCCCTGCTACTTCGCCCGTGTTAATTAAGTTAAAATTTAGCCTATGTGTCATTCCAGAACCTAAACTCTACATTCTGAATTTCATCAAAATCGGTTTATTTCTTACGGACATACATGATAGCAAATATTCACACACAAATTTTTGCATTTATAATAATAGTAGGATAGGATTTAACAATTAATTTGTTTGTGACGTTTATATCAACTACCTATAACTACAAAACGTACTACGTAAATAGGGATTATGTTTTTCATTTAAATATTTGAACTGCCCGCTGGCTTAGTTGGGTGCGCGTTCGCCTTTTAAGCAGGGGTAAGTATCGGGTTCGATTCCTTGCTGAAATACAAGTTTTCTCCCCAAGGTAAATTTGTGTTTTGTTGATATTTTGAGGCGAACAAAGGGTTGATGGTTTAGGTAATATCTCGGGACTTAATCGCGCTAAAAACTATTTTCATTTACCGCGACGTTTCGGCCAAGTTGTATTGGCCATGGTCTCGAGAAGACTCGAGCAACTTGGCCGAAACGTCGAGGTAAATAAAAATAGTTTTAGCGCGATTAAATCCCGAGATATTATCTAAACTATGTGTTCAAATCGCGAAAGTTTAAAAGTTACAAAGGGTTGATGGTTTAGGAACGTCTTGAAAATAGAAATTCAAAATTAGTCACATTAAATCAACTTGTTTACTAATTCCCCTTCACAACAAGTGAATATTTTATAACAATTACCTTCGCGTGCTAGACAAGCCCATAGACAATTTGTATAAACTCATTCATTAGGCAAGAGCTTTCCCTTGTTTGGAACGTGAAATTGTCTATGGAAATTGACGATTTGATTGCCGGTAAGAGTTGTTTGGATCTAATGTGACACTTAATAAGTCATTCATATTATGTTCAGTGGGTCAAATTTTTTATAGGCTTCGATTATTTGATATTATTCTTGTATAAAACGACTTATAGTTGAGAGGATTCTCTTATCGAATAATTTAAGTTTTTCTTTTTAAACCAACTTTAGAAAGGAGTTCCTCAATTCGACTGTATGTTTTTTTTGTTTTTATATGTTACACGATATCTCCGCCAATTATGAATCGATTTTGATGAGTTATTTTTACCGACTTCCCAAAAAAGGAGGATGTACTTAAGTCGACTGTATTTTTTTTTTGTGAAACGATTTTAATGATTCTTTTTTTATTTGAAAGCTGGTGCATTTTTTTGGTCCCATTGAAATTTGATCAAGATCTGATCACTCGTTTTTGAGTTATAGTCAGTAGTGCGTGTTTAATACATTAAATCTGATCAATGTTCCGAAGATAAAGCGGTGAAGTCGGTTTTTTTAAGCTTTGCTTGCGTTTAATTATTGTTTGGTAGATTACACTTCAGAGGTGGTCTCATATACATTTTATCGAAATCGATCAAGCCAAAACCAAAATATAAGCGGTGAAGTCGTTTTAAGCTTTGCTTGCGTTTATTCGTTTATATATATATTTATATAATAATTCTTGTAAAAAGAATGTTTTAAATCAGTCCTATTAAAATATAGTCGCGTTGGAGATAGATTTTGGATTAAAAAATATATATAAAATCTCTGAAATATTACCCTTCTAACCCTATTGGTAATCAATCATATTATTATGTTAATATTAATTAATAATGTTTATTTATAAATTCATGTGTCTCTATCATCCAGGTATAATACAAGATTTGATTTTATAATGTGGTTGCCAATGCCAACGTCAATACAACGATGAAAACACCAATTCTCGGTTAATCATCAAAACCAAAGCAAAGGAACATAGGTCGCGGTCAGTAGGTCAAGTATTTGGTTGGGTTGACCGCTTGGGAACTCTATGAGATGATGGACTTTAGCATTGGAAAATAATTTTGCCAATGGTTATAGAACTGATGAGTTACTGTATCTAAATTATTGTTTTGATGCCACCCGCAACCTGCGAAATATCGAAAGCCATTGCTCTTTACACAGCACAGCGGGACGGTTATGAGCCAAAGTTGGGAAGCCAAGAGCTGGTAGTTACCAACATAACCCTTCACACCATCAACCAATCTTCTCGCCCTTGTTAACTAAAGATAAAGCTTAAATTGATGTAGCAGGGTGAGGTGCAGATGGAAAGAAAAGTTGGTAGGGAAATAATGCTGGCAATATATAACGTATTGTGTTTTGATTGGTCGTCAGCTAGCTAGATAGTTAGACGGATGATCCTTGTATGAGAATAGGAAATGGTTATGTCTGAAGGCTTTGCAAGTTTGAATGGCTTGCAGCATTAGTTTGGTCCGTTTCACTCAGTTTATTGTCTTGGCTCTAGTCAACAGTGAAATCTGTCGCGAAAATATTATTATGATACTGTTTTATGACTGCTTGGAATTTCAAATGGGTGTTTCTATAATGTTTTCTATCTATATATAATAATATATGTACATGTTTTCCAAGATCAAAGCAATACGGCATCGCAGGAATATGTTTTAGGTGCCCTGTTAATGTGGTTGGATGCTTGAGCTTAATCTAATAACTTAATATAAATATTGATATTCTTTACATATAATATAATACTTACCCAATGCTTCAATTACATTTGTAACACTGCTTAGTAGTTAAACCAGTTTGATGAGTGATAGACAGAAAAATAGAAATATCAACAGAATCAAATCCTGAAATAACCGTAAAGTACTAATATTTGTATCACAAACGACTATAATTATATATTAATATGTCACATTAAAAAATATTTTACACCAACCAAAACAAAAAATGTAACTAAAGATATAAAAATATTAAAATACTTTCACAAAAGCGACGGCAAAATATTTCAATGAGAATTAATTCAATATAAGTAGCCCTTCAATATCCACTCAAAGCCATATTCCGGTAAAACGAACGAATTTCATCCCATTTTTTTGATTGCATCCCTCTAATTCCACGGCTGTCCATGACAACTGTACAGAAAACACCCCTAAGGGCCGACCGTACCAAGTATCATTTTAGATCAAACACGTGATAATGCCTGTAAGAGCGCCCCTATTATTTGATACAATAAAAGTGAAGTGCCGACATATTCCGCATTCTACGACTATGCAACATCAATCGATTGTAACATAAACGACATCACAAACACAAACAATATCAAATCATAACAACACAATACCAAAGAAGGTTTTCGTGTGAAGCGGCAAGAGAACGGTGAAATATTTTAGGGTGCAGATAGAAAAGACCAGTGAGTACGCAGATACGTACTAATGGTGATTGAGAAAAATATAGAGGCGACATATCGAACAATAACTCGTGGTTATACCTTCATGAATATTGAAGATCGGGGTGATAGACGGTTGATTGTCGAGGTGTTAATGCTTGTCGTAAATAAGAATGTCTGTTTTATTTCTGTATTGAAATTGGAAGAGGAGATAATTTTGATATTGTGTAATTGGATTTTTTTCATAGAGCGCCAAAGCTTCATATACATGCAAAAAAAAAAATTGGATTTTTTTTTTGCATGAATGTGAAGGTTAATTGTAGGCATACATTAAAACAATAGCTTCATACATTAATAAGGCATGAGGGCATAAATTTATACACCTCTTTGTGAGTTCAAATTGAATCAACCTTACTATACCCATAAATTTTCGAAGCAAATTTAATCTTTAACATAGTCTTCAAGAATTTTTATATATGAACCTATGATAAAGTTATCTTGTTTGTTATTTATTATGAGATAATCATTTCAGTAGAGCCAAAATCAAAACACAATCTTCATGTCTTATCAACAATATTTCTATACAACATTTCTGATATTAATTACCACATCATTAACGCAATGCTGATTTCGACGCGTTGCGTCCAAATCTTCTTCAAAACTATTTCATTTGCATTTAAGTCTCTATTTACGTCACCATTAGAGTCAACATTTGCTTGATCATTGGTACTATCTGGTTCTTGTTCATAATCGCTTTGACTATTACAAATTTAGTCCCTACTTACAATAGAGTTAAGGTTGATATTGGAAATGTAATTAAGATTGTTGAGGAGGAATTTATTCACCCTTTCTTTGGCTAGTTGACTGAATATAAATAGGTAGGGTAATCCTTGGCGATTAATGTTTTGTAACGTATAATATGTGTTGATGTATTGTGATTGAATGTGTTTTGTGTTGGTTGAAAATCTTTGTATTTTGGGTTACTAATTTGTATTTTCATACGACTTTAAAATGTCTAGTAGTATAAGTACTAAACAATTTAAATGATTATAAATATAATTTTTTTGGTAATACTTTGTATGGTTTTAGCTCTATCGAGTTTTCGGAAGTTTAATAGTATTCACGCCTGTATACTTCTCTCCCTTGATGTTAGGTATATGCTGTATGATTTACTCATTAGTATCTCCTGAAATACATAAAAAAATAATATATTTATATCCGTTTTCATATGAATAATTTATATATTTAAATCGTGCATTGATGGACCAGATTATTTATCTATAGTTATTTATTGTGCGACGAAAATTTTCAGTTTTTCTTATATTAAACTTCTAATTTTAAATTAGTAACATTATCTATGCCACTTAAAAACTTCAAAACTGATCCAATACGATTGTCCAATTTTGTTGTACCCTGATTGGTATCTATTTTCTAATCTCGGGTGGAAATTTGAGGTATCATATTCAATTGAATCTGTTGGCAAACAGTGACATATGTACGGACAATAGGGTGTTGAGGTTGAAATTGAACATTTTGTATTGTTCATTGATGCCTTAGAAACTGTAATAATTTTGTACTTGTCTGCTATTACAACACTGAAAGGACTTAAAACTGCGAATCAACACCTTCGAATGGTACCTTATATATTATAAACTATTAAAGGTACGTGTACATTTGATTTAATGGAACTAATATCAACGGACTTTAAACAAATATATTTCACACTCACAGGCCTAAACTTAGTTCTAGAACTTGTATCGTGGATGCCAGAAACATTTACAATACAAACAATGAAACCCAAAACGAGAAATACAATCATTCCTTGCGGGGAAGGAAAATAATTGGCGTATGGGACCAGTTACGTAAAAAAAAAAGACTTGCCTACGGTCAATAAAAATGAAACTATAAGTTCTGCTAGCACAGTCTCGCAAAAATAATTAAGAAAAATTACTCAATCATTTCTATTGACGGTAGAGGATATAATTTAGACTCTAAAAACGTTCGCGATTTAGTTTACTCTGTGTTTCGAAAACCAACGTCTTCTCTCATGCCATTAAGTCATGAAGTTATTTCGAGGGTTCGTTTCTTCTTCGTACAATATATAACTGTCAAGTGTGAATAATAATATGTTGTATGTTTAATAAGAAATGAATTAGCAAATATTTCACATTTTAATGTTCAACATTGTTTGGCCAGGTGAGTATAACTTTTATTTATTTGTAGATCGAGTATTTTTCTATTTTACAACCACTACTTTATTGAACTTACTTATTTTACAGATGCATTTCTACATAATTTGAACGCCTTTGCGTTAATTTACTGCAAGTGGAAAATATTAGAAAACATGCACACAATTTTTAAACCTATTGAAATATTAGCTACATACGAAATTTCATCATCCATCCTTCCAAATCCGACACCCAGTACAAGGGTGAATACATTATTTTCTCCAATTCGAACATTGTCAGCTCTAATATCGAATGTCGTGCAATCAAATTTGTCAGCAAATGGAATTACCATTAGATTATTTCCTATTAGTCGTATGGTAAACATTTTCATGGCGTTCAGTGGTTATTCAATTACTGATTTGTTTTGGTTGAATAAATTTCATCCAGTGAGTTTAGGCTGATTTATTTACTAACGATTCATATTAAACTTTCGGTCGTTAAAAATTTCCTGGAAAATATCCAGGTGATACTTGTATTCTTTCTAATAATAATGATGTAACCTCCTCCCGGAGGGTATGTAAAAATATATGGAAAGAGTGCACTAATGTAGACATGTTCAGGAGAATATAACACCTAACATAGTAGATGAAATAATAATCCTAAAGCTTATGAAGTAACCTAAATAATGATAACTGAAATACGTGTCTGAAAATGAAATTAAATACTCGATAATTATGGCCAATTTTAATAATTTGTAATCGTCTATTATTTTAGAAGGTGTGTTTATAATAATAGAGGTTTACTTGATTGTGTTACGTTTTGAACATCTTGTTTATGTAAGATAAAATGTAACGTTAGGCTGTAAAGAAGTATATCTTATTGGATAATATTTGAAGTCATCCTATATTGTCGCAAATTTAAACCATGGAAACAATATTTTTATCGGGTACATTTCGGAAAGCGTGCCAAGGAACTACACGATCTAAATCCCGCATCCCCGTTCTATCATCGGACAAGCAGACAAACTGATAAGCGACACCGTTATATGGTAGACTTCCACAAATGCGGACAAAGCGTTTTACTTCCTCCTTCATTGTGCGAACCGCAAAGAAATTGAACTCCTTGGGTGAGTCGGTGTTTCCTGATGAGTACAGCAAGGGAGTCTTCAAGTCACGAGTGAATAGGCATCTTCTAGGCAAGCTAACTCCATCGTCGACCGCATCGTACCTTACCATCAGGTGAGAATTTGGTCAAAAGCTTGCCTATCTCGAAAAAAAAAATCTATAATTTTTACCAAGTTTCATCAGGATCAATAAATCGATACAGCAATTGAAAAACAAACCAAAGAATACATTCACAGCTCCATACTAAATTTAAAGACTTGTATCGTGGGTGCTGGAAACATTGACAACATCATGCACACAATCAAACCTAGAACCAGAAATAGAATGATGTCTCTTGGGATGGATAATTGTGATCCTGCTGGTATTAGAACTCAGGACCCACGGTGAAGTAGGCCTGCCTATTGCGCCAACTGGTCCTCATTCAAATTTCCAGTATTTATTACCTGTGTATATTAACAGTGTAAATTATTGTTATGAATAAACAAAAACTGGCACAATGTTAAAACCTTTTGATAATTTTATACATTAAGTAGAGACAATCCTATCTTAAACAATGTAAGTGTAATTGTGAATGTTTTCGGCACCCACGACACAAGCGTACCTTAGCTTAGGACTGTAAGTGTGAAAGCGTTATTTATAAATCCAAAAGAGACTAGTTTGAAAAGTAACTTGGCACTATTTTAGAGTCGAGCTACGGATCCGATGATCTAGGGTGATACGTGTGCGTCAACTTTTGCCCTCGTTAAACCAACACACTCGTAATTAATACGATGTCACCCTGATATCAATTAAAACTGTTAGTCTAATGTTATCTATGTCCCATAATTGTTGTAAAACAACGCATCAATCTTTTAGATAATTATTTTGACGTGGCAATGTGAAAGCTATGGGACTTTGTAGATAAGAAACACGCGATATCTGCATAATTATTGGTGGGATAAAGATTTATATACTATTTAATTTTTTTATTATGTAATCTTATTTAAAAAAAACAAAACAAACAAACAAACGCTTTCACACTCACAGCCCCACACTAAGTTCGATGACTTGTGTCGTGGGTGCCGGAAACATTCACATCACACACACAATCACAACCAGAACAAGAAACACAAATTTTCCTTGGGGAGAAAACTTATGTTCCCGCCGGGAATCGAACCCGATACCCTCTGCTTAGAAGGCGAACGCCACCCAACTAAGCTAACGAGCAGTTCAAATATTATAGTTATTTACATCTATAAATGAATCCCTTTTTTATCTTGGACACGCTATAGATGCTTCAGAATTACCTAACTGATTTAATTCATCTTTGTTTTTTATTTTGTCGTATACTTTGCAGAAGGTTCTTAAGAATAATTAAGAAAACTGCACAGAGAGTTTTAGAAAACCTAAAGACTATTTTTTTTTGCATTTGATGCGTGCTTTCTCTTATAATTTTTATTTTCAAAATTTAAAGTTTTATTGGGCTACAATTCTAATCTTGATCTATCAATATACCTAATCATCAGTCACTCAGGTAAAGAAGCAGGACATAGATTAATTACATAACAATGCTATCTTTTGATAGTTTTTTACGCATATGTATTTCAGTATGTTTTTTCTTTCTAAAATCAGGTTCCCGATTAGATTGAATATCGTTCTTTACCTTTTTCTAGATGAAATTTGATGATGAAGAAATTAAGTTCCGGAAATATTACTGAAGTAGAATTAATGTTTTTTTATTAAAATATAACTTAGTTATTTTTAGTGTTGACCCCGATTAATCCCGATTATTCATACATAAACCAGGAATCGAACCCTGTAAAAATCAAAAGTATTAAACTGTGCTCTACCGACCGATTACAGCTGAAACGTAAACAGATTATAATAATCGTAATTATAGGCACTTAACTAAATCTAATAATTTCACAATATCGCCAATCTACATTGAAATTATCTTAGACTAATCACCTAATTAATATCAGCAGGTAATCAACGGTTAATTGGGTCTAATTTACGTCTAATCACATCAACGTCATTAATGGTTACATGTAGAGATAATGTGATGTTACATATTTCATGGTACATACCTGCAGGGTTCAGATCAACTTAATGGTTACATTATAGTACAAGTCTGACAAGACTAGCCAGACTAACGTTAACATTCAACTAAAAGACAAAGTAGGTACTAAAAATAATTAAACGCAAGCAAAGCTTAAAATAAATGACTTCAAAGCTTTATCTTCGAAACCTTGATCAGATTTAAAGTATTAAACACGCATTATTGAAAATAACTCAAAAAGTCGTACTCAGATTTTAACCAAATTTAAATGAGACCACACGGAAAGCACCAGTTTTCAAATAAAAAAATATCATCAAAATCGGCGCACAAAAAAGAAGTTATGAGGTAACTTTTGAAGTCGGTTAAAAACGAGAACATCGTCAATGTAGTCCACAAAATACGCATTATTGAGGATAACTTAAAAACTACTAGTTAGATCTTGATCAAATTTAAATGGGACCAATTGGAAAGCAACAACTACCAAACAATAAAAAAATCTAAATCGGTTCACGTGGAACGAAGTTATTAGGTAACAAACATAAAAAAAACTACAGTCGACTTGAGTACCTCCTCCTTTTTTGTGAAGTCGGTAATTAAAAAACTTGACTGCGAAAAATTAGAATTTTTATCTTATATAATTTTTCTGTAATATCAATTTAATTTCCATTATTCTGATACCCTACTTGATAGGTTTGGTTAATTTTTATAGCGTATTATTATTTCGCGCCAAAATTCCGCCATTCGGTTTTTTTTTTCTAAACTCACATCATCTTACGGTTTTAACACGAACATAACGATTTAAGCATCGAAATCCATCAAGCCATATGGAAGATACGAGGTAACAAATAAACTTACATTAATACTATAAGTACATTCAAAATACGCGCGAAAATTTTAACCCTTCTTTGGCAGTTGGGTATGTAATATAAGTGAGCATATTCTATACTACGAAATATGCATAAATATATATTTCATTCTTTATTAGGGAATTAGCATTATTAAACTGGCCGCTTAGTAGCGCATGCACCTTCTGAGCATCGGATATCGGGTTCCGAAAGAAGATTCCGGTTTAAATGAGCAAATTAGCCGCCCTAATAAAAATCATCTTGCTACTTAAGACCGCAACGTCACTAAGTGGACACCTAATATCCGCGGGCGAATTTAACAATGCGGGTACATTCTATTCTACAATCGATCAACTTCAACTAATTCTCCTCATTTGCATGTTAATTTATCTGATGGTTAAACCGGAGTGCAGGATTATGAACATCAATTTATGCTGGAATTTAACTAAACGATCTCGCTCTCTAGTTTATGTCTACTTAAAAAAACTGTATACTTACTTACTACTTATGAACATAATATTATGTTGATTTGAATTATTGACATACCTTATATCCGCTCGTAGCGTTTTGCTTTTACATTTATCATACGTACAGTGACGAAGTGGAACTCACTGGCCGCGATTTTTCTTTCCCGAACAGTACTTATAATGTACTGGGAGTCTTATATATATACTGGGAGTCTTCATGTCTAGACTGAAGTATCTTCTAGGTAAGCATGCTGCATCTTCGGCCGCATCATCACTTTCTATCAGATGAGATAGCGCCTATCTGGCATAAAACAAGTAAGTACTGCAAACGAGTGGAACTTATTACTCGCGTCTTTCTTCCCCGAACGTTATTATCTGGGAGTTTTCAGTTAAGAGTGAGTACATATCTTCTAGGCAAGTATGCTAGATTTTCAGCCGCATCATCACTTTTCATCAGGTGAGAGAGTGCTCATACTTGCCTATCGCACATAATTATATTCTCTCGATATTTCGGCTCCGTTACTAGCACCATGACAACGTGTTCATTGTTTCAAACTACAATTGTAATGTATATAATTATAAAATTTCAATTTAAAATCTTATAAACATTTATGGTTCTATTTAACCTAGAAAACTCTTCAATTTAATATATAAAAAAATACAATTTTCAAGAAGCATGTCGACAACAATTGCTTTTATTTTATTGAATAACTATATATGAATTTCACTTTTTCTCTCGGGCACTATATTTTTTTAAGTGTCCGGTTTCCACTTTTGAACACCCCTCCCGGATGGACCCCCGACGTTCTCTAAAATTGGACAGATCCGGGGATATCCAGCTTATATAATGATGTTTCTGGTGTTGTTTATCAATGGCTACAAAACGCAAATAATTTTGCTCTGAAATATTTAGAAGGCGTGGCAACGTAAGTTATTGAGCAAAATTAAACACATTATTGGCACCTTGCCTTTTCACAACCGGACTTAATATCACCGCGAGAAAATGGATGGACTTATCATATTGTAGATACGCAGAAATCTCATATAACACACTTTTGTAGAACGATTCCACTTAAGGTATTTGTGCACCAATTTGGACATATGAAATACAACTTGCAGGCGTTCATAGATGGCGGTAATCACTTACTATCACATCACAGGTAGAGCGTAAGATTGCTTATCACTAATTCCATCAAAACTAATAAAAAATTATCACTTATACACCAATGCGAAAGATTACTCGTATGTGTGTATGTGTTAGTGTAATTGCATGATGTGTTATAAATTATGTATAAAAAATAAAGTGCGACCGTAGCATTTTTGGTCAACTGTCAACTGGCCAAATTATCGAACCAAATTAACAATAGTTATATTCAGTACTAGTTGTTCCCCGCGGCTTCGCCCGCGTAGTTAAAAAATCATTATTTATCGAATAGAATTGAATTGATTATTATGAAATACACCTTAAAATCAATAAGAGAAGAGAGAATAGGCATCTTCTTGGCAGGCTAATACATCTTCGGCCGCATTATCGCTTTCCGTCAGGTGAGCTAGTCGTCAAATGCTTGCCTATCAATAAAAAAAGTAGGTAGAGTAAGTAAGTATCGTTTGCGCCTATCTTGGCATCAGGTGTAGGCCTCAATGTCTCCCCCTCTTGACTAGGCTAGGCGCCGAGGGCTACCCTCGGGGAATCTTGGCGGGAGTTCCTTGCCTATCTTGGCTTGGGCTTCCTACTGAGTCTTCCTTTCCTATCTTCGAATGTATATAATCTGGACACTTACAAGGGCAAAAGCAAGCCACAATTCTCAATTTACAATTAGTACCTGGATTACCGGATTTTTTTACTAAATGAAGTTTTCTAAAATGAAACCAAGCTAGATTGATTTATCGCCCCCGAAACCCCCTGCATACTAAACTTCATGAAAATTGTTGGAGCCGTTTTCGAGATTCAGATTATATATACAAGAATTGCTCGTTTGAAGGTTTTATTATTGCACACATAATGAATTATTTTAATTAAAAGTCAGAAAAAGTGCTTGTGGAGCGTCACTATTTCGTGGAGCGCAGTGGCATAACCCAATGAATGAGGTGAAACAAAAATAACCTAATCATTAAAAATGCTTTGCTCTTACAAATACAACAGGCACTTTTATGACATCCAGCCCATTCATCTTATTCTGAAACGTACTCGTATACATTTATTGTTACGAAATCTCATAATTACTTATTAATCACAGTTCTGACAAAGAATCACGCCCATCGGTCATGAAGACCCGTGACAGCCACTGAATTTAATATGCATAGAATATACCTACTCTCTCATACTATGATTACACTAGACGTATAAGACAGTACATAAGCTTTTAGGTCATAGAAGATTTCTAACATTGATATCAATGATGTTATTAGAGAAGTGGAATTAAAATACGGTAGTTCTAAAATAATTTTGTAAAAAAAACTGGAGCAGACCATAGCAAGGACATTCCATACCGTACAATTAGTGTTTACTTTTAGAGCTGTTTGTAGATCTAGTAAAAGAACAGGGAAACATTGTTTCTGCTTATTTTTTAAATGTCATGTAAGCATTTTACGCGCGACATTGGGCGCATTGTTTATGTGTGACTGGACTTATACCACGCCGTATTATAATCAATACGCAATTGCGGCATTACATAATTAAAACGCAAGCAAAGCTTAAAAAACCGACTTCATCGCTTATATTTCGGTTTTGGCTGGACCGGTTTCGATAAAATTTATATGGAACAACCTTTGAAATATACTCTATCAAAAAAAAACATCGAATCGATTCATAATTGGCGGAGATATCGCGTACCATACATACAAAAAAAAACATACAATCGAAATGAGAACCCCCTTTTTTGAATTCGGTTAAAAGAGGAGGAATAGCTGCCACACACGTTGGACTCCTGGCTTGTACGAATGGCGTACGGGGCGAAGGGCGCGGTCGCCTCTAACAGACGAGGCGGTGCCTGCGCCGCCGTTCGTTTGGAACAAATGCGTCACTGTATTTCATAAAGCTTTGTCACTGTATTTATACCTACAACGTGAAAATATGCATCACATCACGCTAGGGTTAGTTTTCGGCCGCATTCGCCACGCTTTCGGTATTAATATCTTGATCCGTCATCCGGTGACGGGTTGAGAAACGCCCAATGAAAGGGTTGAATGAGATTGTCAAAGTTGGGTCAAAAATAATAGACAGTAAGATATGGAAATAAGAACAAAAGAAAACGTACTCGACGGTATAAACGCAAAATTGAACATCATTATAAAAGTTGCTGTTTACATCTTTTGTTTATTTATAGGTATATTAAGTTTTATATGAATAAAAAATTAATGATAACCGATGTTACCACGAATTTGATTTTTTGGTCGAAAATTTATTAAATTAGGCGTTATTTTTAGAAAATCCATAATCACTATAATAATATTATGTAGGTACTTAAGTTCCTTGCGTGTGAAAACTCCTTTTTTTAAAAATAATATAAAACTAATTTAAATTAATTTGTTATAAATGAAAGACGTGTAGTCGATGTGAAGACTAATTTATCTCTACTCATCTTATGAACTAAGGTACCGAGCCAGGAGGCCATCCGGTGCAGCGTAAGCTGTAATATATCTTATTTTCTAAGAAGGCAAAAATGCTTACATATAACTTAATCTAAGGCTGAAGGGTGAGGGGCTACCATAACTCCTCCCTCCCTAAGACGAAAATTATCGGAACAATCGATTTCAGAATTTTTCCGATAATTTTTGCAGACAATATGTGTCCATTTACTGCGAGACAAATACAATATAATTATCAAAATGCTTAAAATAAGTATACTTAAAGTTATAAAACCGAGATACTCGTTAGATTCATAGTCTTGCTTATCTAAAACACTTTTAATAACTTCACTGTGTTTGAGCGAATAAGCCATGTACTTCAACTCGTCGAGGGCAATTCCACGCATGTTCAGTGCACTTGCACCGAGTAGACTCTCGTTCGATTGTAATTGTGGCAGGGTCACAATCGGGATCGGCTCGGTTGTATCCGCTTCTGTGAAGAGATGGTGGCGAATCCATATGTTATTGATTTCCAGGTCACAAGGTTCATCTATGGTGATGAGGTAAGTTCCAAAAATAGACTGTTTGCTGATTTCGTTTTCACACTGTTTTGTCAGTGTCGTCTCGAGCTGTGTGTAGAGTATCCAGCTATCAGAGGTGACTCGTTGTATCTTGATCTCCTCTAGTTGAATTTGATGTTGCGTACAGCAGGAATGGTCATTGTCGAACTTCATCAGCTGTTCAATGCAGGTAGGCTCAGGATACACTGCTTGGTGTTCTGCTGTGCACAGGAAGCGGTCTCCAGCGGAGAGTGAGCGGCATGGTTTATGTATGGGTAAGTATTTCGAACCTTTCGCCAAAAGGTAAGGATATTTGGGGAAAATAGCTAAGGTTTTATTTTGGGACTTTTGGAAAATTGGTAAGGAATAGATTTTATAATAATTATAAGTACGGTTATCAGTAAGTGGAATTTCCATAATGAACATAACCTGCTCTTTCTTAATATAGCTTTTTACACAGATAGTTTCTTCTAAGTTTAACAAATTCATTTCGTTAGGTGGGTACACCAGACTTGCATAATTCGATATTGCTTGTAAATGATATAAAAGTTCTGTAGAATTAAGGATCGATTGATGCAAGATAGCGACCTTACTTAAAGCTAGAGCTGTTTCTATTTCACTTAATCTAACAAATATCGTACGAAAACTACTAATTAACACATTAAAAGTACCTAAAATGTAAGTTGAAAATAGAACACTCTTTTCATTTCTTAAGAATTCTCTTAATATTGTTTCAACTCGTTTAAGACGATTATCCATATTAACTGAATTTTCAATAATAGCTTCGGATGTATTTATAAAGCTGTCGAACATTTTAGAGACCAAGGTGAGCTTTTTAGAAGTGACAATTTGATCATTACGTAATTCAGAAATGAGTTTATCATATTTCAAAGCATCTTCATGGTCAAGATTACCAGTAATAACTTTAATAAGGGAACCTAGCGGGTTAATCAACCCTCTCTTAATTCGCCGAGGAACCAATTGATGGTATTTTTCTAAAGTAATATCGCGTATAAATTCGGTATGCCTTTTGATACTCTGAAATTCTTTAAAATGTGGTTTACTCCAATCAATTAAGTTGTTTACTTCATCATAGTCTTTTGATATTGCGCTCAAATCTTTATATATTCTATCTAATTTTATAACCTTTACTATTGTCCAATAGTCTGTCTGAACGAATGCCTGACCTTCCTTTATGGGAAGGATCCCTGGGTTTCCTTCAAGTGATTGCAGATGAAGGGCCTGCACTGGCATCATTATCAGCAGCACGCGCCACCTGCGAAGGGCGTTTTATGTTCTTTACTGGTACTTTAGTTTTTCTATCTTTTATCTGAACGGGTAAAACATTCCTTTCAGGGTCACCTAAAACTTTTGCTTTTATGTAACGTGGTTTATCCTTGCTTAGCCTCTTATTCACTTCCTTTGCGTATATAGTTTTTCCTTTCGGAAATTCTACTTCCGCTTCACCACCCTTCCTTTGCCTAACCTTCTCTTTGATTGCTACCATCTTTTCCGCTAAATGTCCGTATAACACTTTTGTTCGCTTAGCATGATCTTTAATCAATTGCTGTAAATATTGTCGTTCAAAATTCGCATTAAAAGGGGTATCGGTGTCAGTATGTCCAAAAACAACTTCGAAAGGGGTTAAATCTGTTACTGAGTGTATCGTGTGGTTGTAAGCCATTACGGAATACGTCATGACTGAAGCAGCGTCGGTACATTTCTTTTCATATTTAGCCAATCTATAAATTTCCACTAAGGTGGAATGGAAACGCTCGATAAGTCCCATTGAATTGGGATTATTAGGAGTGCCAATGTGAAGGTCTATCTTATGTAGATTCAGGAATTCTTTCAACAATTCGTTGTTGAATTCCGTACCGGGGTCTGAGCTAATTTTTCGCGGAGTTCCGTAGAATGAAAAGTATTTCATTAAAGCTCGAATTACTTCTGGTGTGGATTTTGCTTGGACCTCTATAGCCTGACCTAGCTTACTGAATGCATCGATTAGAGTAAGGTATGACTTTCCTTCAATACTGAAAATATCTATGAAAACCTCCTGAAATGGGGCTTCTTGGGTCTGTGTCAACTGTAGTAAAGGTTTAATAGGTTTCCTATCATATTTAGTTTTTCTACAAGCTTCACATGAGTTAATTATGGCCGTTACGATTTCTTGCATTTTGTTCCAAAAGTAATTTCTACGAAGCCTAACCATTGTCTCTTTGATACCACGATGGCATGTTTTTCCTTCGTGATATTTAATTACCAAGGCTTTTTGTTCTTCTTCGTCTTCGATAAAAATCACGCGTTCTGTACATTCATAAAAATTTACCATATTCTTTTTAAAAAGGTGAATAATAACGTTTCCAAATAATCGCCTGTGTTCTTGTTCTTCGAAATAAATGAAGTATTTTGTTTTTGGCTTTATGTACCGCTTTAAGAATTCTTTCACTAGTTCCGGATTGTCTGTTGGTAAGAAAACTTCTAACACCTTTTGCTTTTCGCGTGAAAGGTCCTTCACATGCATTTCATTTTTGAGCCAAGAAAATACTAAAATTTGGTTAGGTTTTGTGTCTATAGCTTCGTGTAATATCGGTATACCTGTAGACTCTAATTCTACGGCGGAATGAATTGTTTCTGAATGGCTAGATTCAGATGGGATTGGATAATTGGTACCTGTTAACTTTACAGTACTAGCATTTGAATCAGTAGATCCGATACTAATTACTGTGGCGGTCTCGCTCGTATCCGAAACCGACACAGTTTTGCTAGAATCTGAAACCGTGGTTGTTGATGAACCCTTCTTTATAAACTCTTCGATTTCCTGCACCACCTTTTGAACCTTTTCGTTTTTGTCTACGTTAACTATCATCGATTGGTCTTCACTATCTGATCCTAGAGCGTTGACTTTAATCCTAGACAGCGCATCGGCGTTAGTGTTTTGTTTGCCCTTCTTATAAACGATCTCAAAATCGTAATCCTGCAAGCGTAACCTCCAACGCGTAAGCTTACTACTCGGGTCCTTGAGAGAATGGAGCCATGCTAGAGGACGATGGTCCGTATAAATTATGAACTTGCGACCATATAAATAAGGTCGAAAGTGTTTTACGGCCCAGATGATTGCGAGTAGTTCGCGTTCAATTGTGCTATATCGTGACTCTGTGTCACTGAGCGTGCGACTAGCGTATGCCACTGGCTTATCGTTCCCTACAGTGCCCTGGGATAATACTGCTCCTATTGCGACGTTGGAAGCGTCTGTCGTTAAGATGAAGGGTTTGTCATAGTCAGGATACTGGAGTAAAGGGGCATTAGTCAAAAGCTCCTTACATTTGTCGAAGGCGTCTATGTACTTCTGGTCAACTACTATTCTGTTCCTCTTTTTCAAACAAGTCGTCAAGGGCTGTGTCACCTTAGCAAAGTCCTTAATATAGCGTCTATAATAACCCACTAAACCGAGAAAACTCCTAATTTCAGTCGTAGTCCTTGGTAAAGGGTAGTTTAGTATCGCGTCGATTTTGTCACTGTTAGGTTTCAGTCCGTCCTTAGTTATTGTGTGGCCTAGATAGAGAACCTCCTTCCTTAAAAACTCGGATTTATCTAATTGAACTTTAAGATTTGTTTGTCTGAGTCTGTCAAAAACGGTTCGTAATTTTTGAATGTGTTCGTCAAGGCTTGCCGAAAAGATGATGATGTCATCGAGATATACCAGGCAGTGTATGCCCTGGAGGCCTCTAAGGATGTTATCCATTGCCCTTTGAAAAGTCGCAGGCGCTGTCTTCAAGCCAAAAGGCATTCTAAGGAACTCATAGTGTCCAAATTGGGTACTGAATGCAGTTTTCTGTCTGTCTTCGTCGTTTATTTCAATCTGATGGTAGCCTGAGGCTAGGTCTAATGTGCTGAAGTAGTTACATTTCCCTAATTTATCAAAAATGTCAGTAATATTAGGTAGAGGGTATTTATCGTCATGTGTTATGTCATTCAACCGTCTGTAGTCAATTACCATCCGGAATTTCACCTCGCCTGATGCGTCCATCTTTTTAGGAACAAGATGCACCGGAGCACTCCAGGGAGAGTGAGATTCTTGGACAACATTGTCGTTTAAAAGTTTGTCAACTTGTCGTTTGATTTCTTCTGCTTGTACAGGGGGCTGTCTATAGGGTTTGATGTAAATGGGGTCTTCATTTTTCGTACGGATCTGATGTTTTACCTGATTGGTAAAGCTCAACGGAAGTTGCTCTGTGTAGAAAATGTCTTTGTATTCAGTACAAAGCTTTACTATTTTCTCGCGTTCTTCTTTATTAGTATGGTCGAGTCTAAGTTTGTGTAAATTGTGTTGCAGTATCTGGTCAATTTTTATAGTATCCGTATTGCCAACAAAGTTTAAGTTATTTTCGGGTAAGTCAAATTTTGTCACAACGAAAGGTCGGGTCACAGTTAAGTCCATAGATTGGTCTGTGGTATTTTGGATGATAGTTGTCGCGTATCCGTTCGTGCAATTAACCAAGGCGGCAGGCATGCGGATGCCTGGACAAAACTCTTTAAACTCGAGTATCGCTTGGCCCGAGTGTTGGTCGATAGGCATCTTAACGCGTTGTTCACATCGGGGTTCTAGTTTTATGACGTAATTTAAATTATTGACAATTGGAATGCAAGTCGTTTTAGTCCTTAAAACTAAACGCTTAAGGTCGATAATCGCATCTAGTTGTTTCAATAAGTCGTTCCCGATTAAGCCTTCATAACGAGCGTCAACGTCATACAAATAAAACTTATGACATTCGTAACTGTTAAAAGTCGGTAACAGGGGTATGTCTATTACTTCATTGTGTTTGCTAGTTGCGTGGGTACTGACTACTTGAAAAGGTTCGTGTCTAACATATTCTGGAAAATATTGATAGGCCAAACGCGGGCTTATGAAGGACCGGGTGCTTCCCGTATCAATCATCATCTTTGCATCGATCTCAGGTAAAACTATATATGGTAATTTTAAATTACCGCTGCAGTTAAGTTCTATAATTTCTGGTTCTGATTGGAGGCCGTTATGTGAAAATTTTCGACCTCGGCATCGGGTGTACCAATTTCAAGGTTAGTTTCGTCATAATACTCCTGATTCTGGTAGTCTACGTCGTTGGTTTGGTACGCGTCATAATTCTCACCGTAATAACCGTAATCGTCACAATATTTTACGTCATCGTCCGTTGTGAGCTCGTTAAGTCTAAAGCCTTGAGGCACTTGAGGCTGTGGCCTTGGAGGCGCGGTTCTCATTGAAACGTCACTTTCTTGGAAACGCGGCTTCTGTACTTGTTGTGGTTTGTAGCCGAATTGTTGCGGCGTTATGAAATTTTGTTGAGGCCTAGCGCCAAATTGCGGGGGCGTATACCCTAATTGGGGCCTAAAGCCTAACTGAGGCCTATAGCCAAACGGTTGTTGAGTCGGCTGTTGCGGAAGTTGAGGACGGTACCCTAACTGAGGTCTATATCCAAATTGTGGTTGTTGAGCTACTTGCGGTCTAATGTTCTGCGCGTTCTGTGGAATTCCGAAATTAAATTTTTGAGGCGCGACAAAATTATGTTGGGGTACTATTGGTTTGAAATTACTTTGTGATTGAGGCATCGCGGAACTATTTCCAAATCGAAAACCAGTAGTAGGGGTGTTGCTGGTAGTAGGGGCGGTGGTTGATTTCGAGCCCATACGATTTCTTAAGACATACTGATCGTGGAAGTTGACTTCCTCTAATACGATTGTCAATGCTGTTTCAAGTGTAGTCGGAGCCTTAAGGCGCACTACTCTAACCATATCTTCCGGAAGGTTGTAGAGGAACACGTTTAAGGCCGTATTGTTATAGATTGCAATTTTAGCCCCTTTAATTTCAGGGTCCGGAAGTAAATTCACTTTTGAAATTAATAAAGATCTAATGTTTTGGATCCGGCAACAAAACTCTAAGTAAGACTCTCCTGATTTAATTTTACAAGTTTCTAGTTCTATATTAATGCATTCTTCGCTGCGCGGATCGCCAAAATGTTGCTGGAGAATTTCTTTAAGCGCGGACCAGCTAGAAATGTCCTCGCGCTCGGACAATAAGGCGGCGGCATCACCTATTAATCGGCTAGTAATTACGTTAAATACATAAATATTCTGTTCTTCATGTCCACGAAAACGGGTAATCAAATATTCGCACTTCCTAAGAAATAGGTTTAACAGTCGTTTGTCACCCCCAAAAAGTGGTATTATTTTGATCATTTCATTAGGAATAGGTCTAATTTGCACTACCGGTTCGGGTAAAGGGATATCGCGGGGTAGCGGTTGGTTTTCCATTTTCTGTTATTCTAATCACTACAATTACACAATACACCTAAATACACTATTACACTAAAACACTAAAATATACTAGTTACTTTACACTAATTCAGAATAAAATAGGCAAATTTTATCCAATTCACTTCTGTATTCTTATTCTATGGTACATAAATTCCTAACGCTTATCAGTTCAAGGTTGAAGTTACTGTCTAGACGAGAGAGGTTTGATCTCGAATACACAAATATTGGATGCACGGGAGGATAATTGGAACAAAGGAATGGCGAAAAGTTCTACTCACCAGACCCTGCAGGCTCCCATGCTCGGCTTTTTCACACTCGCTTTAAGTAATTTGTTTGATGTAGGTTCGTCGGATTTACTTTGAAAAGATTGAGATTTTCGTAAAAATCCGCCCCGGCTGCGCCACTTAAGTTCCTTGCGTGTGAAAACTCCTTTTTTTAAAAATAATATAAAACTAATTTAAATTAATTTGTTATAAATGAAAGACGTGTAGTCGATGTGAAGACTAATTTATCTCTACTCATCTTATGAACTAAGGTACCGAGCCAGGAGGCCATCCGGTGCAGCGTAAGCTGTAATATATCTTATTTTCTAAGAAGGCAAAAATGCTTACATATAACTTAATCTAAGGCTGAAGGGTGAGGGGCTACCATAACTAGGTAGCTATAATTATTGATATATGTATAATATAACTATAACTTTTGATTGTTAATCTTGTAACCTGTCGTCAACCATCAGGCTACAACATACCTCTACCGATAGAGTAAAGAAATACCCTATTGCTTCAAATGGCCTAATCTTCCAAGGTAAGCCAACAGAAAATGTTAATTTACGCAATGTTGTTTATTATATTATATTTGAAAATAATTCCACGCTATGAAATGTTGACTTAAAACTTAGGTACCAACTTATGTAAACTACAGAATTTATTGTTTCTAAACGTTCACATTATTGTTGTGTAATATTGTAATTTTTTTTGTTAGGTAACCAATTATTATTAATTGGTTAAAAAAATATCAATATTACAGTATTATAAACATCTATATAAACAGATTAATTATCAAATACATTTACATTACAAGAAGGGACATAAAAGCGTAAACAGTCAAAAAAGTTAATGAAATAACCCACCCTGACTGTACCCGGTGCAAAGGTGCCCATGACGCTGGCAGCATTTCAACACTGGATAGCAATGGCCAGCCTTTGCACCAGAAACGAGCCGGAGCGGAAGTCTCCATTGGTTTCCCTTATCCAGCGAACATCTATACAAATTTAAAAAGTAATCCGAAAAAGTTTGAGCATCCACTCTTGCAGGCAGCGATTTATTCCACGTCACAGACAAAAGGGTTAAGTTGCCATTAATTAACGGGATGATATTCCGAAGGGGTTGCAATAATCCGTAAGGCATGAAATTGTTGCACTGATATTTCGATGCAGATTGGTAGAGAGAGAGGAAAGTGCAAAAGGAAATCGAAGAAACGGCGGAAAATACACTCTCTTTTCAAACGACTTTAAAAAAGGAGGTTCTCAATTCGACTGTATGTTTTTTTTGTGTGTATGTTACGCAATATCTCCGCCAAATATTGATCGATTTTGATGTTTTTTTTTTGTTTGGTAGTATAAACTTCTAAGATCCAATATAAATTTTATCGAAATCGATCAAGCCAAAACCAAAATAGAAGCGGTGAATAAATCAAAATCAAAATAATTTATTTGCTAGAATGTAGGTATACATTGATGATGGATATTAATTTAATTTGTTCCTTATACATTCTACCATACAAGTTGGTGCGCAAATGTGTGATATTATTATATTTATTCTATACATATACAAATTACATTTAGTTTTTCTTATCTTTGCCTGCATTTCAATTATTTTGTAAATTTTTGCGATTGACCTTGATCACGTTTACACGAGTATAACCTACGAGTAAAACCTTAGTTATTATAACTAATAAGCTTACTAACTAATTTAGCTTGAAAATGGACTTTGAGAGTTTACATTACTTGGTCTTAAAAAATCTCTTACTAATAACCGATATTGAACAATGCAAGCATTTGACCGCATTCTCATCTGATGGAATGCGACGATGCGGTCGACGGTGGGACGACTTAGATACCTGTTCACTCTTGACTTGAAGAGGCCTAAATTATAGTTTGGCAAAAAGGATTGCGGCTTGAATTTGTTAAACTAAAAAATGAAATATAAGTGTAGTAACCGTAAAGTAGTAAATAGTTTTACTTTTCATTTAAACAACAAACAAACGCATTCACACTCACAGCCCTACACTAAGTTCAAAGACTTGTATTGTGGGTGCCGGAAACATTCACATCACACACACACATTACACCCAGAACCAGAAGCACAATTATCCCTTGGGAAGGCATTCGTGCTCCTGCCGGGAATTGAACCCAGGACCCACGGCGCAGAGGTTGGACACCTGTCCACTGCGCCAACTGAATTTAAACGTAGATTCTAATTACTACAATTAAATATTTTCAAAAGACTGATTTCATAACAAAATTCTACTATATCAAACATCGACGCTTTCGCAATCACAGCACCACACTATAGAAAGAAGGCAAACGCTCACCCACTTAAGCCAACGGGCAGTTCATTACTTTTTTTTTAAATATTGGCTTCGCAATCCTGAGCATATAGCCACTTTCAAGTAATAATATATTTCAAGAGTATTTCATATTGAAAGTCCTAGTCACAAGTCACAGTCAAAGTCAAGTAAAACAGTCAAGGTCCAGTCATAGTCAAGTCATGCCCTAGTAAAGTGGTAAAAACTTTACTAGAACTTCTATTGAAGTTTTAGAGCGGAGACAAACATTTTTCAACTTTGTATGATTTGCCTACACTTATGCACGTTTACTAAGTATACTAACAGTTAATAATCCACCATTATTACACATTACCACTCGAAGAATCACAGGTTTTGGAAAATTATACAAAATCAACAACGCCATTTTTCACTTTCGCGGCAATAACAAAGAGTTCATTACTTAAACATTAGATAATTCCTCTCCATCCAAAGGTTGTCTGGAAGAGATCGCTTTTAGCGATAAGACCGCCTATTGCTACACTTATTTTGTATGTAGTTATTTTCTATTATGTTATGTCACAAATATGGTGTTCAATAAAGAGTTTATCTATCTATCTATCTATCTATCTATCTATACATACTTAATTAAAACTTCTTCAATAACTAACATTACTTAAATAAACACTTAGCATTTAAACTGTATCACTAAAAACACGAGCAAAAAATATGATCTACCTCCACACACTATTTCACACTTACAAGCAATGTTTTGTCAAAATGATCTGGATCACAACAAAGCAGTGACGGCATGAAATTCGACCCACCCACATAGATTAATGATACGACTGATCCTTTTTTTGAAGAGCCCTTTGGATCTTTTGGATCCCATTTCGATTTAACAGCAATTAAAAAGTTCTACAAAGGCAAGGGTTAACTTCATTTGCGTTTAATTGGTCTGATTGTAGGGATTTGGGTCTGATTTTTATGTTTTATGTCGATGATTGTTCTACTGGTCGATGAAAATCTCTGCTTAAAATTATAATCAAATCACGCAAAAATATTTAATGTTCCATAGAACAAACCCACAACATTGGAGCAGCAATCGACGCGCTATTCTCCGACATTTGACGACAAAAAGTTCTACCGATGTGTGTCTATTAAAATGATGATGTTTTTCAATGACAACCTGGGCTGATTACTTATCATAGCAATATGTAACTTAAGATAACTATTCGTTCGCGCCGAACTGAGATCTCGCGCCTACATTTGCCCCATAGAGAAAAACTTTTGATGTTATTTGCTTATATCTTTTTTTTCGATATAATAATTGTATGATTTCTGTATTTTTTGTTCAAGTATAGGATATAACAAATTTCATCTGTAAGTTTCAGTGTTCAGTGTAAGGCTGTTTTTTGAGATAGACCCCGAGTCAAAATAGGTCTAAAAATAGTGACTTTGGTGGCCTACCAAATTGTAATTTTCCATACACACGATACCCCACAAAGGTAGGCTCTTTTTTTACATGTATTTCATTCATATAATTTTAAATGTCTGGCTTGGGCCGTAGTTCTACATATTCTATGAGAATTTGAAGGCATTCGCTAATATTATTTAGACGATAGATGCCTCTGACAGACGGACGGATGGACGGACGGATGGATAAAGTGCTGAACGACCGAAGTCAACTTAGAGATCTCGTTTTGCTCGATCAAATATATTATGAGAGAAAAAGCTAAAAAATCATATAATTTTTCAGAGTTTAGCCCTACACTAAGTTCGATGACTTGTGTTGTGGGTGCCGGAAACGTTCAAATCACACACACAATAAAAAAATAGAACTAAGCCAAGATAAAGTTTAGTTTTCAAGTAAGTTACGCTTGTTCCCGTTTTATGTGTGTATTTTAATGTAATACTTCAAAATGAGAGTATTTATACAAATAAAACATCGATACATCATTATCCAACACTACGACTCAGACTTTTTACGAATAAAAAATTAATTCAGTCTCTGAAAGAAGACCTCGTACAATAGGGATCTCTCAATATGGCTCTGTAATTGATTCAACACGGTTCTATGGATCTGAAATATTTAGCAGTTGTATAATTGGTTGTTTCTTGTTAGGAATCTTATATAATTCATCATCATGTCAATGGGGTTAGGACAGCAAGTTTTCTTTTTAACCGACTTCAAAGGAATAGGTTTCACTTCCTGTTACAGAACTTTCATCCCTCCTAAAACACTTTCCTACCGTACTAACATAATTATGTCTTCTCGAGACCATGGCCAATGCATCTTGGCCGAAACGTCGAGGTAAATAGTTTTTACCGCGATCCCCGAAGTCCCGAGATATTACCTATAGAATGTGTTCTAATTGCGAAAGTTTCAAAAGAACCTATTATTATTAAACATTTAAATTAATAAGACTGTAAATTTATTTTTTAAAATGATATGTACTTATTTAGTACAAAATTTACCAAAATGGTAAAAGAAATATCTGGATTAAACTAGGTTTCAAATTAAAACTTACTTAACTAAAATACATTCAAATATATTTTTCGCAAAATGGTGCTGCGCCGTTTTATTACGTTTAGGTAAAATTTGTAGTCTTAAGAATAATTAAAATATATTAAATACAGTTTTAAAAATACAGTCACCCAAACAATGATAAATAATTCATTACTGCACCGAAAATAGTTATTATATTATTTCATTTTCATTATCATTATTATTTAAAAAACATCATAACAAAAATGTTTTGCATTGATTAATAAAAAGGTAATTTACCAAAAAAACTCCTTCGAGCCGGATTTGAACCAGCGACCTATGGATAGCCATTTCTATAATATTACTCTACAGTCCACCGCTCTACCAACTGAGCTATCGAAGGCATGACTGAAGTGGCGAAATTACGCTACTGTATTACGAGCCTTATAAAGAGCTATTATAATTATTGCAAAAAATATATTATGAACTACAAATAATATTATTACTATAGATGTAAATAAGGTCAAATGTTATCAAAGATATATATTAATAAAAAATATGAAATAATTATATAACAATATTTTTTTATGGGTATCTTATACCTATGCTACGAAGTAACTACTTATGTTAAATAGTAACCTATCTATCTAATCTATCTAATACCTTTAAACGAGCCATTCTTGTATAAATGTATATATAATCTGAATCTAGGAAACGGTTCCAACGGTTTTCATAAAATTTAATATGCAGGGGGTTTCAAAGGCGATAAATTGATTTAGTTAGGTTTCATTTTTAGAAAACGTCATTTCCCAAATTAAAAACTAGGTCATACATTTTTAAGTTAAAAAAAGACAACCTATATACAAAACGCCACTATGGTATTTTCCGTGTGTTTATACTTTCGGCCATTCAGATACAGTATGTAAATGTCTGTCTACATTATATTACAGCACAACAGCTTAGTCATTAATGCATAATTATTATTACTTATATCTAAATAATCAATGTTATTTCTAATAGAGTTATAATTGATTGGCTGCACCCAAATAGGCACTAACAAATATATACAACTTACATTCTATCCACTGGTTGTGGGCTTGAACACTTGAGTTACTTACTAGCTAACACTACTTACACTAGCTCGGTGCCTTTAGGTAACATAGGTCTTTGCTGTAATATAGATGAATTTAGTTTTAGGAAATGTAGGCACGTAGATAATTGGCCTCGATTCTGATGTACACTCACTAAATTAAATTTAAACTATCCCTGTCTCTTACAAAATACAAACACAAGACAGAGATAGCATACATTTTAGTGCCTCTGTCTTGTGTTCCTATTTTGTAAAAGACAGGAATAGTTTAAATGTAATTAAATTTAATTTAGTGTGTGACATCAAAATCGAGGCCAATAACTTACATAATGAAGGCAAAAGTAGAATCTGTCAAATGTCGACTAAACCATCGACACTTCATAAATAAGCTGTTTAATGTCACATGGCATTTACGCATATCACAATGAAAATACGAAAAGCCTCGATGCCATGTGTCGTGCCACTGAATTAAGATAACATACATTATTTGCAACTTGCTCAGCTTAATGACCTCACATTAACTACATCCTGTAAACAACAAACCTACCTATACCTACAAACCTATACAAAATGCTCCAAGATAACCGAATCACAGACAATCAGCGTTCCCGTACAAAATACTCGAAATATTTCATCGGGAGAACACCACTAAATTATCTAAATAGAGATCACCCCGCAATCAAGGATCGAGGGTTACGTAGCTGTTGTGTTGCTGGAAGTGGCCTTGATTTATATTTTTCTTTGATACTAGAGGTGAAACTGTAACTTATTTTTAATTGTGTACTGGAATTCTGCCTAAAGGTAGGTTAAAATCGCATAGGTCTAGATTTTTAGCACAACATCTAAGTGGTAAAATCGTAGTTTCAAAATCAAAATCAATAAAAAATCAAAATCGTTTATTCACGTGGGCACCAAGGCACTCACGAGAGTTAATGACTATACTGCCAGATTCGCAAAATTACAACCATCTTGAGAAAAAGCATTTATAGTTCCGAATAAGTTTATAGTTGCCTATATTGGATTTTCAGATCAACTTAACACAATTTTAGGATTATTATTTTAGTGTTATACCATAGTAGAAATATATTTCTTATACATTAGTTATACATTAGGGCAGTGATATACACAAAAATATGACAGTATTTGTTAAACAAACAAATAGACTAATTAATTAGTTTATGTTTTTATTCACATTTGTCGCAGCACGCATACATGGGTTTGATATTCCCATCATTAAGGTGAGGCTGGCACAACATTTACCTACTCTTATTAGATAATAATAAAGAGTCAGATAGATAGATAAACTTTTTATTGAACACCTTAACAAATAAATACATGACCAGGAATAATAATCTACTTAAAAAATAAGTGTAACAATAGGCGGTCTTATAGCTAAGAGCGATCTTTTCCAGACAACTTTTGGATGGCGATGAGCAAATAATTGAATTGGATTTCAGTGTTTTGTATAAATATAGCTAAATTACATATGTAAGTGTAAATTGTTATGATCTTCCGCCTGCGTAACAAACCCGTTTGAAGATATTTTTTTTGATCCACAAGCCTTGTTTATTAATCAGTAGAGGAACCATGTGCAAGTAAGATACGTACACCGCACTTATAGATATAATCTCATCAAGCGGGATTGTAGTTTTACTTTCACTTCCAGGTTAACTAAACCACAACAGCACAAGAGTCGGAAACGTCGCGCTCGCCAAAGATGGCGGGCGGAAGCGCGTCGCGCCTACTGTCATGGCGGACGGAAGTACCCTCACAATTTGATAAATAGTTGTTCTTTAACAGTTTTTCTCATGCAAATGAGGGGTCGGGATGACGGATGGCGTTCGTCACAATTCGCTAGGACGGATTTAATTTGAGATTTCACTGGGGCGAGTAATCTAGGGATCGCTGATTGTGTGAATATGCTTGACAGGGTTTTGTTTTTTGTTTGCGGGATTATTTAAATGCTATGTTACTATTGCTGTTATATAATTAAGTGCATCTACTTAAGGAAGGTTCAAGTGTTGTTAATTTACATGACCGTTTGAAAAGTATTAAAGCTCTAATTCATCACGCTAGTAACACAGATAAACTGTATAATAATCAGGCTAGAGCAGCAGTATGTCGATAGGTTGCCGTCAAAAGGGTTATTATTTATATTTTTTTAACACATTTGCACAAAAAACAGTACAAGGAAGACTTAATTCTAGAATAGCTTTTTTTGCCAGTCATCCTGGAGGTGCATAGAAAAGGGTGACGGTGCAGTAAATATTTTTGAAAAATAAAGGCATAATAAATGTATACATTTATTACGCCTATATTTTATTAAACTTTTTATTTTTTATGCTAGATAGGCAAGCATTTGACCGATATCGCGCCTGATGAACAGTGACCATGCGGCTGAAGATGGAACATGCTTGCCTAGAAGGTACCTATTCACTCTAGACTTGAAGACACCCAGATTGTACCGTTCAGGAAACAAAGACGCAGGCAATGAGTTCCATTCCTTCGCTGTACGGATGATGAACGTAGAAGCAAAACGCTATTTATATATGAATACGTCATGTAAATAATATATATAATAATAACATATATTTATGAACATATTTTTCTATTTTTGGTTTAATTTCTTATTAATATTCTTTATCAACATTCAAATGATATATATTTAGAAAACTCAACGCTGTGAATCTTTAATAATAGATGCATTTAACAATATACTGTTTCATTAAATGTTTATTTTACAATTTCCGGGTTCCTTTTTTTTATATTTTTCACAGAGCATTTGTACATATTCATGCACAAGTTAGCAAACTATTAATTAAAACTAATTAAATAATATAATAAGTTTTGTATATCACACTTCACATCACACTAATATTATAAAGGCAATGGTTTGAAGTGTGTTTGTATGTTTGTTAGTTCTTCACGCTCATACGTCTAGACCAATTTTGATTAAAATTGGCATGGAGGTAGGTGACACCTTAGATTAACACATAGGCTACTTATTATCCTGGAATTCCTGCGGGTCCGCGACTTACGCGGGTAAAACCGTGGGGTGCAGCTAGTTATTTTTCGAAACAATTTTTGTAAAATGAAAACTACACTACAATATTATACATACTTTTTTTTTCTTTTAATGTTGGCTTCGCAATCTTGTGCATATATGTGGACTTTCAAGTAATAATAAATATTTCAAGAGTATTTCATATTAAAAATCCTCGTCACAAGTCACAGTCAAAGTCAAGTATAAAAGAGTCAAGGTCTAGTCATAGTCAAGGCATGCTCTAGTAAAGTGGTAGAAACTTTACTAGTACTTGTATTGGAGATTTGGATCGAAGGCGAAAATAACGTTTT
Organism: Lomographa bimaculata; assembly: GCA_948107665.1. Classification (NCBI taxonomy): domain Eukaryota; kingdom Metazoa; phylum Arthropoda; class Insecta; order Lepidoptera; family Geometridae; genus Lomographa; species Lomographa bimaculata. Next base: position 3,314,578 of record OX403604.1, on the reverse strand, counting down.
TCAACTAGGTATCATTTGCCTACACTTATGCACGTTTACTAAGTATTTTCGGTTAATAATCCACCATTATTACACATCAACACTCGAAGAATCACAGGTTCCGGAAAACTATACAAAATCAACAACGCCATTCTTTCACTTTCGCGGCAAACACCCAAATACTTATTCTACAAGTACATTGGCAGAAGGTAGGATGCCCATAAAGCAAAAAAATTGGTTAAGATTATACTTTAAATTAATGATTCAACAAAACCTAACGGTATTTGCCAACATTCTCAGACACGTACACTACGGATGACATTACCGTCCAATGACCATCTGCTGTTTTGACATTTAGTTTTTGCCACACCTTGAGCTGTTTCTAGGGGGTGACTAGTAATAATTATAATAGCTAAACATGCGGGTGCAAAAACTAATTGCAGAAAGTCGCGTGTTGGCTATCCGAATTAATTACGCATTATTCTATTTATTAATTGGGCTTGATGTTTATTGTTTGATGTGTCAAAGCAGTGTAGAGTGTGGGTGTAAGACTATATACTTATATTGTTTATCTTGACTCTATCTTTCTGAAGTGTTGATATTAATATCTCTGTGGCACGCATCGAGTGATAGTGATTTTGAATCCGACGAGAAGCGTTATCAAGATCCCACTGACTCATTGTGTGGAAGGTTTATTTTAAACTTATACTGTTTTACTCGGCATTAAAACGAAATTCTGATAAAAAATATTCGTTGAAATCTGTATGATATGACAAATGATGTCTTTTTCGTATAGTATTTATAACGTTCTTAAATATAAAGGAAAAAAGAAATCAAATCTCATCTAAATAACATAATATTTTATTTTTGTAACCATTTCGTTCAGCCATTTTATATCCAAACACTGTGAAAGTTATTTAATATTACGTATTATTAAAAGACGCGTTTAAGGGCGCGTTTTCACGAATTTCGGATAAAACCATGAAAAATCAAAAATTGCCACGCGTACGCATGCGCAAACGCCATGATACAATTGATGCAATATACACCTTTATAGGCAATACAGTAAAGGGGGAAATTGTATGTGGTTGAAAAAGGTGCTTGCATTGACGTTTATCTGCCCCTTAAACATTTATTGTATAAAAAAGACAATACCTAGGTACACTACTACAAAGGTGATAGGGTCACCAGGTGACCCGCGTTGTATAAAAAGTAGCAAACCAATACACCGTGAAAGGTCAACGTTTCAAGACAGTGTCCACGCGCCATTTTGTCCTCGGACACGTATGACTCACGACATAGGTACAACACGTGCTTTACCGAGCATGAAGACACCTGGCTACCCAATGCTTTACAGGCAAAGCCAAACTAAACTGTATCTTCTAAGCCAAATGGTTCAAAATGTTATAGTAAATATAAGCAGGTGTGAATGAAAATAATAATGAATGAACGTTACGCTGAGTTGACGTATGGAATGTGCGAGTTAACTTGAAGTAGGGAAGAAATTGTTACTGACGAAATATTTCTACAATTTATTAAAGTAATTTATTATAATTTTCATGAGCTTGAAAATAGTTGTATCATTTAATAATAGTTGTGTATCATTTAATATTTTTAGTCATACAAGCTCAAGTTTATCAACTTATAAGTTTGTCAACTAAAACAGTTTACTCATGCAAAGTAAAGAGTAACTTATAAACTATAAATTATAAAATACTATACTTACTTTTATCAAGTTATCAGGTTATATATTTTCATATTTTTTTTTGGCCTTATCAAAGGAGATAATTATGACGTTTGCCATATGATACTCCCGCTTATATACTTGGTATTTAGTGCCATCTATCCACGTGGAACTGTAATTGATTGTTACTATTTACTGTTTTCTCTCATACGTTTTGATGAGACCCATAAATAGACGCAATATTTTCCCATTCCCACTTATCAGTCGGTCAGCCAACAATCCGCCCTCATAACTCATTGTCCGATCCATTAAAACTAAAACGTGATATGAATAACCCTAAACAATGCCCTGTCTCTTTTTCACAAACGGAAGCCATCAATAAAGATCTTGAAAATGAGAGCAACAACATTTTATTTGCGCTATTTTTAACCTTACAAGCAAAGAGGTAAGACTGAATTTGACTCAACTGTATAACATAATAAATTTGTTATCAACATACAATGCAAGGTTAACTTTGCACAGACGATAACCCTTATTTTAAAGTATAAAGAATTCAAAGTAGTATATAACGTTAAGTTGGTTAAGCACAGTCCAGTGAATTTAAAGCCCGCGAAAGAGTCAATACGTTAATCTGCATAATAAAAGAAATGGTTTAAAATATGCGAGCGGGCACACGGTCTGCTTAATTGCTTGATGGTGGCGGCTATCAATTGCAAATAGAAGAACTGTCCACTCCATTGCTTGTTCGAATTGCTTTGGAGTATTTTTGAATGGAAATTGTGTTGCGTCGCTTGATAGTTTTTAGGGTTCCGTACCCAAAGGGTAAAAATGGTACCCTATTACTGAGACTTCGCTATCCGTCCGTCCGTCTGTCACTAGGCTGTATCTCAAGAACGGTGATAGCTAGATAGTTGAAATTTTCACAGCTGATGTATTTCTATTGCCGCTATAACAACAAATAATAAAAATAAAATAAAATAAATATTTAAGGGGGGCTCCCATACACTTGGCCGGTTTTTTTAATTTTATAACAGGTTAATTTAAGATACTAATAAATATTGTAATGAATCCTTAACATTCACTTTGAAACACGTTACGTAACTTTTGATATAGTAGTAGGTATTTTTAACATTAGGAATTTATTTGTATGTAAATTAAAATTGTGGGTTCTATTCAATTTATTGAGTAGGACATCCGATTTGTCTATTTATAATTTTTAGTCTATCGTATTTTTATCCTATAATCCTATTAGATAGGTTTATCTATGGAAATATAATATTACTGAATTTACGAAATATAAAAAGATACATACAAACGCTTTACATGAAAACGCTTAAAATCCTAAACGCTTTCGCACTTAATTCAATGACTTATGTTGTGGGTGCCAGAAACGTTCACACCACATACCCAATCACACTCAGAACCAGAAACAAAAATTTCCCTTGTGGAGAAAATTTGTGTTACCGCCGGGAATCGAACCCGATACCCCTGCTTAGAAGGTGAACGTCCAACTAATCCAACGGGCACTTCAAATATACTTTATTAAATTAATACCATCATTTGAAATTTTAAAATTTCTAAAAAATTTTGATTCATTGTTAAAATTTTTGTTTTTCTATAGATAGCAAATAAACACAAACATGAAATAATCACTTCAATATTTAATATACAAATTCATCTCCACGCCATTCAGTCCAAGGGGTTAGGTCAGCTTTTGTCCGTCACAAATGACCCCAAATAGCAATCATCTCTATTCAGCCCAGTTTCCCATAGCGAAGATACGGGCATTTTGATTTGCAACCGAGTTTGAATACATCATTTTGAATTATAGTAATTAAGGCAAATCGCCACTGGCTAGACTTAGATAAACAGTAAGGGCAATGGCTACTTAGTGGACAAACGCTAGCCTATCAGATACTTATTTTGTAATGAAATAACTATAAAATAAAATCTTCATACTTATTTATTTATTTAACTATTTATTGCCAAAAAAAGGTACAAAGGGTGGACCTAACGCTAAAAGCATTTTCTACCAGTCAACCACACATGGTCGAAAAGCGAAAGCTGTAGGCATGCATCAATAATAATAAAGTGGTAAAAATATGGCACTATTAAAAGAATTTTTGTATGACTAAATTACATTAAAAAAAAACTTACAGTATAAACTTGTCATTTTTTTTCAGTCTACCTAGATAATAAGTACACGTACATATACTTACAAGGTTGCATGGTGACAAACTGCCCAAGCACTTTCTGGCGACTACATTATATGTATAAGTAGATATACCTAGGTTAATATTTTACATTTGATATTAAAAAAAATATGAAAATGCGCCACCGAGTTACTTGCCAGGTTAATCTGAGATGACAGTAATTTTACGAATCTGACAGTTAGAGTAGTTAACTTCTATAAGTGCCTCTTTGGGTCATATGTAAAGAAACGAATTAAAAATTTTGATTTTGTACCAAAATGAAATTTATAAAGTAGTTATATTTAAATATTACATCAATCATTCTAATGACCTTTTTTTACAATCTTATAACATTACATACTTGTTTAAAACTGTAGTAGCAATGCTTTATTTACAGTGCAATTATGACTCATTAATTACCTCATCTTAACACAAACACACCCCGGACCATAAACACGAAAAATCTAGGTTCTGTACCGGAAATCGACCATAGTACCCGCTGTTTAGAAGGCGTACTCTCACCCAACTAAACCAATGGAAAGTATCTTTCAGCATGCGTGATGAACAATATATTTGATTTAGAATGAGTAACAAAAAAAATTTGCATACGTCCATACTGTATTGAAAATAGTACTAATATCGTTATACTATGTTGTTTATTATTATGTCCTCTTATTTCACTGGGGTTGATTATAACACGGAGGTTGATTAGCTTCATTCTACTAATTAAATCATAGCTTTGAATGTGACTATAGGTGTTCTCTAATTAGGTATCGAGGTTATGCCGCTGGAAGGCCAGTCCGTGAAAGGGTGCCTGATCTTCGTCCATCTCTGTTCACCAATAGAGATGGGCAAAGATCAGGGAATGAGTGATTTTGGATCTGGAGTATATCCACCAAAACTGAACGGAGATGTGTCCTGGATAGAGTTGAGTAGAAAAAGACGGCCACTCATCTACGTATCTATAGGTGGATATCAGGCCTCCTATCTCCACAGCAAGCCACAAGAAGCTGCTCATTTACTAGATACTGCTAATTTATATAGATACCTTCCAGACTAGTATATCCCACCGTCAACGGCATCGTCGCTTTCCATCAGGCGAGGTATTTATTAATTTTATGAGTGAACCAGAGGGCAATCAATCGAGTTCCTAAATAGAGAAGGTTGCGCATAATAACGTCAACGATATCAAAGTGCTGTATGTTTTAATGCGCATAGAAATTGAAGTCTCTCTGTTTAATAATATTTTCTGTCATGGAAGACATTTTTAAAAGTTTTTTTTAACATATTTATATTTTTACAATCGACTACTTTTTATTTTATTACCAGTTAATTTTTACCGCAGTTTCGCCCGCGTAAATATATAAAAACAATCCGTCCTAGAAAAAATATCAAAAACCCAGTTGAGGAAAATGTATGATATATATTTTTTTAATGATTTGTGCATTTTTCCAATGTTTTAATAGTTATTCTGCTATTTAATTGGGTCGCAGATAAATCTAGAAAATCAAAGACAATATAAATCGGTTCAGCCGTTAATGACTTTAAATGGTGTAAGTAACTAACCCGACTTTGTTTTGTTTATACTAACAGATATAAGTATAACAACAAGCAGTCCTATTATCTCAAAAACTATTAATATCATCGCAATAATCCCACGCACTCATTATTAACCCTAGATCGTAAACCTTTTACGATCGGTGCACTGCGCATTCGTAAAAATTCGGAAACGCGTGACGTCATTATACCAAGCACGTTTATTGGCGGACGTGTTACTGTTTTATAGTGACGTTTTATGCATTTATTGGCAGTTAGTCTGTGGCAATAGCAATTGTTTATTAAATTACTGTTTTTGTATCAACTTTATGAGTACATTGAAAATTTACCAAAATATTCTACAACTGCAAACAAAACAAACGCACTCACACTCACAGCCCCACAATAAGTTCAAAGACTTGTGCCGAGGGTGCCGGAAACATTCACATCACACACACATTACACCCAGAACCAGAAGCACAAATATCCCATGGGAAGGAAATTGTGAAATTGGAAACTGCAATTTTGTCTATTTTTTATAACCTGGCATTCCCAATTATTGTGTTTATAATATGGTCCAGATCCTTTCTTCTTCTTCATCTATATAAAAAAAAACTATAAAAATATATTTCAACATTAATCTTTTTTATTTACATATACATAACATTATACTTTATTCTGATAAAATCACAATTACTTATTACTCACTACACATTGTTGTAGTAAGCACACAGCAAGTATATAATTATAAGCCACCTGAAATATTATTATATAAATACGTTTCAAAACTATTTAATTCATTAAAGTTCTATTAACAACTATAACAGGAGTAACAAGTAAGTTACTATACTTTGTAAAATAATAAAACCTATTCCAAAGCAGTTATTTCATTTCCGTATTTTCACTCATCAAAACCAACGATCAACACATTTCGCAATCAGCAATAATCATAACCATCCCACAACAGAAAACAAAAAAAATCAGCCACCGATTCTCCATCAATTACAATCTCCCTGCAACCGCGCCGATTTCATAACATCTCAACGCTTGTGACACAAGGGAATAGATTACAGTAACTTACTTTCTAACAAATAAAAAAAAGGTAGAATCAAGAATATAATAATTACAGTTTATCATACAAGTTAAGATAGGTACGTAAATGTTAGGAAAAAATAATAATCCTATTAGGTTTTTGAGTTTTTCTATAAGTAAATTATAGACGTAATTATTTATGTTGGTTATTAAATCTATGGTATAAAATAAATAATAAATAAAAATTGTTTATTTCGGATAAATCCATAGAATGATTAGTTACATTATAAATTAAATTAAATTAAATCTATGTTAGTATTGCAATTATTATTATTATTATTTAGTCTGGCCAGTAACAATACCTATCCAATATTTTTGGATAGGACAATCAAAGCGAGACGCAAACATTTTTAGAACACTGTTGGAACTAGCACGTAGACGGTGAAACATTGAGGCGACTTTATTTCGCATGACAGCGTGAAAACTATTCACCCGCGCCTCCGCGAACATTCCAGACGCACTGTAACGTCATGGTAGTCCCAAAAGTGCTCTAAAAGCATTGTTATATAATGATGTTCATATTATGAAGTTTATTTTTTTATATTTTACTTTTATGTTTATTATATAAATGTCTCATCTGTTACCAAATAATCTGATTTAGGATAGTGAACGCATTGACTATAGAATCACATTTTCTTTTAGCGATCGCACTCACAGTCCCCACACCAAGTTTGAAGACTTATGTCATGGGTGCCGAAAACCTTCAAATTACAAACACAATTACACTTAGAACCAGAAACAAGTTTGCCTAAGGTAGAAAATTTGTATTTCTACTGGGAATCGAAACCAATAAATACTTTCTGCTTAAAAGGATAACGCGCACTCATCTAAGACATTGGATTGTTCAAAAAAGCATAGACACAGATAAGTGCTAGAGAAAAGGTTTTCTGTATACAGAATTGAGAGCAAGTATTGATAAAAAATAGCCAAGCAAAATTACTTAATTTTTACGATTACGATGAGAAATGATTTTAATTTGAAATATCTTGACCAACTCATGCTAATAATTAAATCATAATAAAATAAGCTTGCATTTACAATTCGCAAAAATAAATTGTAAAACTTCTGCACTACCAATCCTATAATAATCAATACCCTTGTCATTCTGCGCAGTAAAAGAACACAAAATTAAATTATTCTATAACTGATATTACTAAATGTATAAGCTCGAAATGTAAATTCAGCGTATATAGAAAATCACGACATCAAGTACTGACAATAGATGTATAGCACCCTTGCAATAAACATAGGTCCGGCATAAATGTCGGACCGTCCGGCCGTCCGGATATTTACGAGTCCGCGTGCCGGTTTATGATTATGTCCCGAATATCCCGATGCTGATTGAATGGTCATGGTCACCCTAGTGGGAGTAATTGCAGGAGTATTGTTTATGGTTTTGGGATTATTGGCGAGGAAGTTATTAGGTTTTGCATGTGATGTTCAACAATTAGAAGCTGTATATATAATTAAAATTTTGACAGACAACAAGCCAGACTGTCAAACGTCATCCTTATATAGTTGACATATCTCCGGTTCGCTAGAAGCGTTTTGCTTCTACGTTTATCATCCGTACTGCGAAGGACTGGAACTCATTGCCTGCGTCTTTGTTTCCCGAACGGTACAATCTGGGTGTCTTCAAGTCTAGAGTGAATAGGTATATAAGCAAGCATGTCATATCTTCGGCCGCATCTCACTTTCCATCAGGTGAGATAGTTGTCAAAGCTATCTATCATAAAAAACTTAATTAAAAATAGGTTAATAATCATTATACTACTTAGATCAAAAATTCATCACAAATAACTTGTAATGAAGTGGATTTTTTTATGGAAGGGATTTGAAATTCTGATCCGTAACCTTTTTAAACGCAGACGCCAAAACGACGGGGTGTTATAAGTTTGACGTGTCTGTGTGTGTGTCTGACTGTGGCATCGTAGTTGCCGAACGGATGAACCGATTTTGATTTTGATTTTTTTTTGTTTGGAAAGTCGGGAGGGTTCTTAGCTGTGTTTGATGAAAATTGGTGCACCTGTTTTCTACCGACTTCACAAAAAAGGAGGAGGTACTTAAGTTGACTGTATTTTTTTTGTGTGTGTTACCTCATAACTTCGTTACACATGAACCGATTTAAATTTGATCTAGATCTGATCAGTAGTTCTAGAAATATCGTCAATAATGCGTGCTTAGTTCATGTAATCTGATCGAAGTTCCGAAAGCGGTGAAGTCGGTTTTTTACCGACTTCCCAAAAAAGGAGGAGGTACTCAAGTCGAATATTTTTTTTTTTTTGAGCGGCCACTTGAGCCGATTTTTAATTGTTTTTTAGTTTAAAAGATGTTGCTTTCTAATTGGTCCCATATAAATTTGATCAAGACCTGATCAGTAGTTCTTGAAATATCGTCAATAATGCGTGTTTAGTACCTACATCTAATCCGACCAAATTTCCGAAGATAAAGCGGTGAAGTTAGATGGTAGATAAAGATAGAGCGTCATCGGGGATTTTATTAAAATTTTGATTTTGCCTCTGTTGTTCACAAAAACTGAAATAAATAAATAAAATGTTTCCCTGTAATACAAAAGTTTTACTTCTATCTATTTATTTATTTATTTATTTATTAGCAAACATAACAGAATACAATCATAATAGGAACAAATTATAGAAATATGGGGTTGATCTAAATTGTATTCCTTAACCATGTATGCCTAAAAGCAACAATCTAATAATTTACATAAATCGCTAGAAAAGTATAGTTTCATATAACAATTATCTTATACATAAAATCATTATTATTATTATATATTCATACATTTGAAGTAAATAGAATTTCTTTTATTATCGTGTGTCTTTACTACAAACGCTTTTTTTATTTTACTACGGATGATTTGAGTATGTAATTATGTACAAATACAGTATACAAGTATCAAAATTAGTCACAACATGTATTACTCACGATCTCTAGTACAAGTTTGTACCGCGGGTAATCTGTATATTAACATTTATGTCAATGTATGTCCGTATGTTTATGTGTATGATAAAAATGTGAAATATTTGAACTGCCCGCCGGCATAGTTGGATTTGCGTTTATCTATTAAACAGCAGGTATCGGGTTCTTTTCCCGGAACACCAGTTTTCTCCACTTATAGAAAATTTGTGTTTCATAATAAAATTTGAAAAATTGTATCATCTTCAACTCTACTACATACCAACGTTGACGGAAGAAAATTTATTATTCTGTGACGGAAGCACCAATTTTCTCAAACATCCAGTTTTCTTTCTTTTTCTGCTTCCACAGCGTAATGTATGCGACGAAGAGAAAATACAACTATCGCTTAAACAAATGTGCTAAAAAGACAAACGTTTTGTTGGTACCGCTCGGGGACATATGATAATAGCTTTGCTTTCTTAGATACTACTATGGAAACTCGAAGACGAATCATTTATGAGTAGGTGAATATTTAAAAACTGGGAAGTTGAAGAATGATGGAACAATTAAGGCCGTAGAGATCCGAGTTAAAGTATCTTAGTGGAAATAACCAGCCAAGTACGAGTTGGACTCGCGCACGAAGGGTTCCGTACCATTATTTAAAAAACGGCAAAAAATATCACGTTTGTTATATGGGAGCCACCCTTAAATATTTGTTTTATTTTCATTTAATTATTTAATTTAAAAGTGAATATATAACTAAATAATCTGTGAATATTTTGAGCGTTTACCTGTTGCCGTTATCAATATCGAGCAAAAACGAGCATAAAAATCACGTTTGTTGTATGGGAGCCCACTTAAATATGTATTTTATTCTATTTTTTAGTATTTTTTGTTATAGAAGCAACAGAAATACATCATATGTGAAAATTTCAACTGTCCTTCTATCACGGTTCATGAGATACAACCTTTGCTTAGTATTTATATAGGTCACTTTCAGGAGACTTTGTTTGATATTTTGAAAATATGTATTGATTTTTTTAATCAAAATAAATAATTGAAGTTTAAAGTGAACGGTCCAGTGCTCACTTATTTTCAATGATGTTTTCTAAAGACTTACGAAATATATTCCAATTATCATAATCTAGATGAATTTATGTTCAAGATAACATTTTACTTACTGGTGAAGGTAAAGTTGAATTGAAAAACAAAAAGTTATATATTATTATAGTTATTTATAGATATATAGAATAAATATAGGTAAAGTACACGTACCAATACAATACAATACAATACAATAACTCTTTATTGACACCAAAAGATAAATACAGCCTACAGAGAAACTTATAAAATAAAGGTACAATGGGCGGTCTTATCGCTAAGAGCGATCTCTTCCAGACAACCTTTGGATGGAAATATAAACGAAAGTGAAAGTAGGGATGGTGGCGCGATAAAATGAATGAAATAAATTATAATAATAATACTAATATTTTAAACTACATAAACAATACATACTATTAAAAATAACACATAATTTAATAAACTTACATAAAATAAATAAATAATTACATACATATAAGTACCTTTAATACAATACCCATGTGTGAGAAACTCGAAAGAGAGTAAAAATTATTATTCCCTTTCAAGTTTCTCACACACAATGGTAGGGTCTCCACCTTTACATTCGCTCTGCACTAGACTGTCTCTTAGGAATATTTAGAGAATAAACTTTATGTGTATTATTCTAGTTTATACGGAACCCGTTTCAGTTTGCAGAACTTCCTTTATATTTCGGATTGCGAATATTGTGATACTCGAGTGTATGAGATGCGAATGTGCAAATATATTTTGGGGAAATATAAGTCTGAACTGAATGGTAAATATCACTTTTCAGCAAATAAGGAAATCTTGTAGGTGACATAGGTCTTTGCTGTATATGTATAGATGTATGAGTATACATAGTTTTAGTTTAGTTTTAGGAAATATAGGCAATGATGTAGCTTTTACTAATAAGGAATATAATTTTATTATTACCTACTAAATTATGCACGTTTCTTCAAGTTTCCCAAATTTCCTAGCAAACGCATTCAGACTCACAGCCCTACACTTAGTTCAAAAACTTATATTGTGGGTGCAAGAAGTATTTACTTATTTCACACGCAATCACTCCCAGAAGCACATATTATTATGTATTCTTGGGAAGAGAAATTGTGCTCCTGCCGGTACTCGAAACCAGAACCCAGGGCACAGAGCGCAGATACTAGTTCACTGGGCCCACTGGGTTGTCCATCATCTGCGATAAAACTCTTCAAAATTAGAACGGGGGTTTGAGCGTGAATGTGTATGCTTTTGTGTGTTTACTTAGACGTCGTAAGTACCTATTTTCATGTTAAAACTATCGTGAGTTGTACACATTATGTTTCAATGTTGTATCCGGCTTAAAATACGAAAATTACGATTTACTTTGTCTCTTATTTGTCAGAAACTAGTGGACTACAAAGTACCTAAGTCGAACTTTTCGTGTTTTAAGCCGAATATAGCATTGAAACATAATCGTAAGTACTTGTTTATGTATATTATTATGTAAGCTAAGTAACATTATAATTACGCGTCTAACTGTCAATTAGTATACATCGGATCCTGGTAACATAATCCTCTTTAGCTCAATAAGGTAATTAATTTCTGTTAATTAAATAACTTCGTACCTACTAAGTCGACTTAGTGAAGGTTGGAAGTTAGCGTAAATTGTTTGTTCGGCTCAGCAATAAGTTGTGGAAGTTAATCAAAATAAAGTAGGCCATAGTCGAATACTTATCTAGCTCGGCCCTTTTATTTTTGATATGCTATCGATGACATCTGTATCACCTGGTGGTAAGTGATAATGTGGTCATGGATAGAAGTGGCGTTGGCTGTGACGTCACGTGCTGTCACGAAAATTGCATAGCATGTGACGTCAATTACGTCGTCACCACAGAAAATAGTATGCCTATGTAAAAAAATCGATGTGTATATCACCATTATGGTGGGTACATTAATCGCATTTCGGTATACAAAAAAATCATAAATTATTGAAAGAAAAAAACTAGATTATAATTTCGATTGAACAAGTTTCTTCTAGGCAAATGTGCTTAACCTCCGATCACATCGTCACTTACCATCAGATGAGCAAGTGGTTAATTTGGCTTTCTTCTTTAAATTTAATTCTTCCGTAAGTCGGTATATCCTCCTAAACGGCTGGACCGATTAGGATGAAATTTTTTGTGTGTGTTCAAGTAGGTTCAAGAATGGTTGAGATTTATTTATTTATTTATTTATAACAAAAATTGCCTACTGCACTTACAGTCGTGACCAAAGCGTGCAGCAAGCCAGCAACAATTGGAGCTCGAATACAAAATAGTAACTATTAACTTACTAAAAAATGTTACACATTCATTATAAAATACTTTAGGCTTACAACAAAATACGTCTAACTCCGATTCTTGGGCAAGCAGGGCGTTGAGCAAAGAAATAGCTTGGGACGTCGGAGCGAACTTCGAGGTAAGCGTGCGGACGTTCGGACGCGCAAACAGACGGCGCACACAGCACGTGCGCGAACCCCGAACGGAGTCAGGTACCATCAGCGACCACCGAGAAAGGGCGCTGGAATTATCGATACGCCCGTTAAGAAGTTGATAAAAGTGCATTAGCAATGCACACTTGCGTCTTAATATTAGCGTATCGATACCTATCATCCCGGAAACAAACAAAGAAGGATACAAAAATGGATAATATCCATGTAGTCTTTTGTAAAGATAACGAGCGAACTTACGTTGTACGCGTTCTAACATAATAGTGTAAGTTCTCTCATGTGGATCCCAAATAATTGAATTATATTCCAGCTTACTGCGCACATAGGCATAAAATAAGAGTATAATAGCGTTTCGATCCTGAAATCTAGCAGCTTGTCGCATTACAAAACCAAGCGATTTAAAAGCTCGGTTGCAAATATCTATAATGTGCTTATTAAACGTCAGTTCCACATCCAATGTAACTCCTAGGTCACGAATTTCTGTTACACGCTCCAGACTGACGCCAGACATGTGGTAATCATAAAGAATGGGTTTTGGTGATCGGGTAAATGAAATAATTTTACACTTGGAATTGTTAAATTCCAGGTGATTTCTCTTCCCCCATTCAACCACGCTGTTAATGTCACTCTGCAGCATCTCACAGTCATCCGCGCACCCAATGGCCGAGAATAGCTTAAGGTCGTCGGCGAACATGAGACACTCCGCAGCTCTGACGACCCTCGGTAGGTCATTTATCATGATCAGAAACTGGGTAGGCCCAAGACTCGAGCCCTGACTTACCCCTGAGTTAGTCAAATAAGGATAGGAACGACACCCATCTAGTTGTACATACTGAACGCGATTACTAAAATAACTAGCAAATAACTGCAATAACTGAGGAGTAAAACCAATAGCAGCAAATTTCTTTAATAGCACATCATTATGGACGCGGTCAAACGCTTTTTTAAAATCGAAATAAGCCGCATCTACCTGTTTTTTTGAATCCATTCCCGTGACAACGTAGTCGACAAAGTTAATATGGTTTGTGACCGTTGATCTACCAGCTTTGAAACCATGTTGGCTGTCGACTATCTGGGTATGAACCTGATTGGAGATGCGACGATTCAATATTGACTCGAAGACCTTACCGGGAGCCGACAGAACCGCTATAGGTCTATAATTCTCAACCTTTGAGCCCGAGCCACCCTTTGATATCGGAGTTACCCGGGAGGTTTTCCAAATGGATGGATATATAGCTGCCTTTAACGCTAAATTAAATATAAAAAGAAGTGGGGCTATAAAAACCGATCTACAGTCCTTTAAGATAAACGGTGGGATACCATCCGGCCCTGCCGACGACTGCGCCTTTAGACGGCGAATGGCTAATGTGACATCCGCTGGATACATAATATCTAACGCAACCCGTGAGGAGCACAGTGGACTAGCGGTATCACGTTCAGCATCTGCTGCTGACAGTTTGGGAACTTCAGGTATAAATACCGATTTAAAGTAGGTAGCAAACGCGTTTGCAGCATCAGCACCCGACACCACTTGTCCATTGAACTCGAATTCTTTGCATGTGTGCCGAGAACCCTGCTGACTTTTAACGAATGTTCAAAAACTCTTTGGATCCCTCCTTATATTCTCTTCGGTTCGCCGAATGTAGCTATCATATGCCAAATCAATGAGATTTTTTGCTCTTAGCCTGTATAATTTAAACAACTCACGGTTAAACTCCAAGTGGAATTGCTTGAACTTTTTCAAATTAAAATATTTACTTTTTAAAGTTAATATAATTTCGGCCGTAAACCACGTCGGATACTGATATTTCATATTAAAATTATGACAGGTCTTTTTTTTTGGAACGTGACGATCAAAGCATTCATACACTTTATTATAAAACTCAGTAACCGCATCATTAACGTCGTGAGATAGAAAAACATCGATCCATTCTAAGTTACCTAGGTCTGCGTATAAAGACTGATAATCAGCCTTCCGGAAATTCCATTCGTTCGACTTCTCATCGTCAACGGGTCGCCGCGTCAAAGACGCGCGTGAAGCACGCCCGTGTGCGCGAGATGCGCGCACGCACCGCACGCGCACCTCGAGCGGCGGATGATAGTCATCCACCCTATCTTTGACCATTGGCTCCGTATCGCCGCTCACCTCAATCCACTCATCGCCCATGTTGCTTAGTACTAGGTCTAAAATACCTCCGAATTTATTACATATTAAATTATGTTGCTTCAATTTACAATAGGTTAACATATAATTATAGTGCATAGTCACATTTTGGCTACAACAATTAAGATTGAAATCCCCCGTTACTAACAAATCTAATTTAGGATATTTATCGACTAAACTCTCAATAACACAAAACGTATTTAAATATTTTTGATCACTTGAATGAGGTGGAACATATACTACTACACATATAATTTTTTTAAATTTTAACGAAACGATTCCAATCAAAACTTCAACATCACAATCGTAGCCATCTACGTCAGTAACTTGTGTCACTGTATATCTATCACTAACAGCGAGCAACACGCCGCCCCAGCCGGCATCGGCGAGACGATCCCGGCGGAGCACAGTGTAGCCCTGAGGGAACAGTTCCGCATCACTCAAACTACTAATTAAAAATGTTTCGGTAAACACAAATAAGTCAGCTGATTCCGCTAAAATAGATTTTTTACATTCGTCTAATTTTGTGCGTAAACCTCGTACATTTTGGTAAAAGAGTATATACGTTTTATACTGATTACTTTTATTGATCCGTTTGCTGTTGTGAGTTTCGAAATCCACTCCGCCATGGCTTGATGTGGACGTCTTCAGCCCAATGCTCGGGTTTCATATATTCTTCGACATTTTTAGTCGGAACAATTAACTTAAATGACGAATAATCACCGCGCGAATTCAACGGCTCTGCGGAGCATTTATCCCCGCTACAAATGGTTTGTAGGTGTGTGATTACTTGATCTGCCGTAGTTCCGAGCTTTACGAAATACAAATGTAAATAAGATTTCCGCTCGGCGGCAGATAATAACAAGCAGAACGATATGGGAAAATATCGTTCTGCTTGTAAAATAGTAACAATAAATTTAAATATCTTGTAATTTTTCCTTTAAAAAGTAATAAAATTTGATAATAATATATAAAATCACGTAACTCTTTAGTCGATACCACCACCTCTACTGTAAATACATTAATCAAACCAAATCCGAAACTAATTAAAACACATACTGGACTCAGCTTTAGTCCCAAGGGATGGCATCCCTATCAAAATAATTACCGGGCAAGATTTTCTGCTACCCCTTTCTCGATTAATTTGACTTTGTTAAGCTCTGTTCATTAGAATGTTGGGACTTAACTAGCTCGTGTTTATGGATTAGCAAATTAAAAAAATAACGCTTTCACAGTCACAGCCCCACACTTAGTTCGATGACTTGTGTCGTGGGTGCCGGAAACATTCACATCACACACAATCACAACCAGAACCAGAAACACAAATTCTCTTCGGGGAGAAAACTTGTGTTCCTGCCGGGAATCGAACCTGATACCCGATAGAAGGCAAACACCACCCGACTAAGCCAACGAGCAGTTCATATAATAATCGTATTTTGCTGAAATGAGAGATGCAGATAAAATACTTTAAATTAAATAGGTTCAATTGTATTAATTGTATTTGTATGATACAATAATCTTTGTAGCAGACCACAAAAGGTCATCGATATCGTAGGGGCGTTTGAAGTCAGTTTTTAGTATCGAAAATATAAATTCATATATATTCAAAACAAACACTAATTTAGGCTCTTATTCCAACAGTGCGCACGAAGCGTTTTGCTTCCACGTCCATCATGCGTACCGCAAATGAGTTGAATTCCTTGCCGGAGTTTGTGTTACCCGATAGGTATAATCTGGGAGTCTTCAAGTCACGAGTGAACAGGTCTTCTAGGTAATTGTGGTTAATCGTCAACCGCATCTTCATTTTTGATCAGGTGACATAGTGGTCAAACGTTTACCTATCATAAAATATATATATAGCTTGTTAATACAAGCAAAATAATCAGGTGCTCCGTGCAGAATGTCATTTACATCTTACAGCTTTGCACAAGACTTATAGAACCAAAGGTACCGTACAAATATCACTTCCCATTTTAGCCAAAGGCATTTCAGTTTGTGACATTTCAATTTTGAAATGGCCTTTGTCCAGTTAAAGTGACCAACCGCACTTCAGTCAATGACGTCACCAAAGGGCTACGAGTGGTAATATTGGTTTTGACGCTTCAACGCCGTTGTTTGACAAAATCATGAGCAAAGGACCTTATGGGAAATAATAACAAAGGTGAGTAATATAATTAATTACATGTAATAAGTAATATCCGGATGACCGAGCTTTGCTCGGTTTTTGTTTTTGGTAGAATGTGTTTGAATAAGCTCTATCTAGTGTCGAGTAGAAACAGTTTTTTACATCGGTGATGGCGTAGTAGATGGCGCTGATAGTTTCTTAAACCCGGTTTTTCAAATGCAGTTTGGGAACCGACCATTTCTCGGACTTGGAACGTTGATAACTCGATTCCTTGGGCCGAAAAACCCCTAATCTGTAACTTTCATGAAAATCGTTGGAGCCGTTTCCGAGATCCTGATTACACACCATTACATATATATATATATACAAGAATTGCTCGTTTAAAGATATTAGATATCATTTTAATGACATATAATAAGTATATCATATAATACATAATATACTAGAATAAAATAATTAATCGCAAGCAAATCCTACTAATATTAAAAATCCGAAAGTTTGTGTTTAAGTTTGTATGTATGTTTGTTCTCTTCTCGCTTTAACGGTTGAACGGATTTGGATGAAATTTGTTATGTACATAACTTATACCTAGGATAGGTTTTAACTTGATAATAACCGGCGAAGCCGCGAAGCACGTCTATTATTAAATAATTTAACGCTTCTTAGAAAATAATGTTTTAAATATCTTTTTACTATTTATTTTGTATTATAAAATATAACGTTAACTTCATTTTCTAGTCTTCAGTATATTGACACCAATTTCTCACACTCCCAATCTTCTCTCTTCTCAATAGACCCGAGTGGAATTGAATCAGGATCCACAATATACCTTCATATCCGAACACTTGACCTGTCCCCCATTCTCGTACGTCTTCATCTTGAAATTGTATGCAAATTCAAAGTGTCACTCCCATGACACTTGTATGCGTACAGTTTGATTGCGTTGAAACGTTACACGTCTCGTATTAAAAATAAGTTCTTTCGTAACGGTAAATGAGTTTAATGAAAATATTTGAAGTAGGAAGTTACAAACAGCTATGAACCGATTTTATATGATCTTTTGATTGTTTGAGAGTTCAAATTTAATTAAATTATGATATAACTTTCTGTGTTACTAGAAAGGACACTGAATAGTAGTAATATTTTATAAAAGTGAATTTGGTCGCGCTTTGGTCAATAATGCTTGCTTGCTTTTCGTATTAACTAGTGGGCAGTCCTATTGTCAGGATTTATAAGGCCGCCTGAAGGCATCCTACATGGCTTAACGACTCAAAAATAAAATGAAAATAATATAGTAAGTAACAATTTAAACGAAATCTTTTACAAAATCCAGAATTCTTGTTTATATAGTGCCATTAACATAATTAGAGGTAAATGATTTCATACACATATCCACACATTTATATAGACTTGTATTTTGGGAGCTGGAGGCTATTACAACACACCTACAATCCCACCCAAAACCATTTGAAGAAAAATATAACTATTTTCGTTTCTTTAAATACCAATTTAAAGTTCTAAGCCAACAGAACGCCAACTTTTTAACAGCCTGTGAGAAGCTACTCAAAATAAATAAATCTCATTACTCGAGCGGTAGATATATCTGATAACATTAATGATTTACATTCCTGATAATGGTACAAAATTTTAAGATTTTTGAAGAATAGCAGCCCTTATCTAACGTGTAGCTTTTGAGTACAAAAACTTTATAGTAAAGCATTACTGTGGTCAAACTATAAACTAACTGGTAAAAGCGGGCGAGTTCAAAGTGTCAACCCCATGATCAACCGTTACTGTGTTTTCGGTGTTTGAAGTGGTTGGTTTGATTTGGGTCGGTTGACGTTTTGCTCGATCGTATACAAAATTCTCTTGTAATGTTGAAAAAAGGTATATGGAATAGTATTAATTCATTCCATTATAATCTTAACCAACGAAAAACTTATAATTATAATAAGATGAGATAAGTAATTATAGATCGACTATTGCAAGAAATGATGATGTTTCTTCCGACATGACATTAAAACATGTAGGAAATCCATAAATTTGATATTATTTACCATTAATATATTTGGACATGTTTTATATATTTTATTTTAATGAAAGTTACTTGACTACTTTAGACAGATTTAATTCTATCGTATCATAAAATTCTTTTTCAATTTTAAAACATTTAATATTCATTTCATTAATTCTATTACCATTCTTTATTCTTTCCAACGCATTTTCATATATGAACTAAGGAATTCTGTTTACTCTAAAATCACTTACCACAAGCAAAAGAAAACCTACTCCAAAAGTTAAGCTAACTTAACCTCAATTTTAGAACGAGGCACTCCATAAAAAATATGCAAAATTATGTACACAACAAAGGATCTGTGGGCACTCGACCCGGGTAACAGATCACCCGCATGCTGAATACTTGTGGGCTCTCGGGATCCCCTTGAAAAAGCCCATCTATTTTAAAGAGTTTAATGCATCTTAGAACATGCGAATTCTTATGGAGTGATACTTGAGTTTGAGTGTTGTTAAGAATCAAAAAAGACGTAACGTTATAAGTTTCACTCGTTTCATTAGAAAAACAATTTGATCATTTATTTTCATGTTAAGAATAAGTAATAATAATATGAAATATCTCGAGTCTTGCCTTCCTGCCGTCGCGTCGCGTCGGTGACACATTAGGTAGGTTTTTTAGATTATTTTTGTTTTATTCAATCAATAATATTATATTATATGTTGATTGATTATAATTTTACAAAAAAAGAAATTAGGCCTAAAATTTGATTAAAAAAACAACTAAAAAACTAATTAAACTTTCAAACGTCATACCTGCCTCCAGTTCACTCGTAGTGTTTTGCTTCGATGTCCATCATTCATGCAGCAAAGGAGTGGAACTCATTGCTTCCCGAGGGGTATAATAAGGGAGTCTTAAAATCAAGAGTGAATAGGTATTATCGAGACAAGCATTTCACATCTTCGGCTATATCATCACTTTCCATCAAGAGATATAGTGGTCAAATGTTTGCCCGAAAAGAACATATAAGTGAAAAAAAAAAAACATATTTAAGTAAGGAAAAAAATTAAACCTATAGTGTTCTATAAACTTGGCGGTTTATTTAAAATATTATTCAATCACTATACATGCTATCTACCGGTAACGCAAACAATGTTAATAGAACAAACAAGATCCAGTTTTGTTTGTATGTATTTCTGCAATACGAGATCATATCTTTACCTATTTTTGTTTCATTTTCTGTATTTGTTTCTGTTCCAGCTTGAGCTTAAGTGCTTTTGTATTTTTGTACGGAATTGCTTTCCTGAGAGATACACTGGATAAGTATTATGATGTTATTATAAGAAAGGTAATAGAAAGAAAATAATGTTTGAGAGCAAGAAAGCTTTCTATGAGATTATTAAGATCTTGGCAATTGACATACTACTGCTTGTGATCTAATTTAATCTATGTGTTAATTTAATAACGAACAAAAGTTCGAGACGTTGAAAAAAATGTTATGGGACATATAGCTAAGCAAAGTGACAGGTGGAGCAAGGTTCTAACAGAGTGGTGACCAAGACAAGGCAAACGCAGCGTCGGACGTCCAGCGCAGCGGCAAGATGGGTTGACGATATTGTTAGCATTGCGGGTTGGACCTGGACTAACACAGGTCCGAGGCGAATGGCAGAATATGAGAGAGGCCTATACCCAGCAGTGGGATCAAATGGGCTGTGGATGATAATGATGATGATCATGATGTGTTAATTTAGGTCACTTTATACCTACATTTAAAATGTTAACCAAATCGGTACAGTAATTTTGGTTACAAATACTTTTACATAATAGGTTAAAAAGAACGTCTAGTAACTCAAACGCACACTACTTTTTTAGCTTTAAGTTCAGCGCACCAAACGAACACAATAAAAGGGTACCATTCCATTGTCCTGATTCAATTTGTAATTTAAAGCCTGAGCGTGAAATTTTAAAGGGGTTCGCGACAACATACCAACAATTCTTTTTAAACTCTATCGACATATTGTCGATATGTGACGCACAAAGAAATCGACATTAATTTGACATACCATTAAAAATTATTGCTTTTAAAAATCGGAGGAAGAACTCACGCGGAAGATATTGCTGCAAATGTCGACGTCTAGGGATGTCTATCGCCATAAACAACAATTTATGATATATCGATTATTTTTTCCACAACCCTAATGAATTAATTAGAATATTTTTACTTTTCAAATTAACATAACTAGACGTTTTAGGTATTGATTGATCGATGTCGTAAAATTTTATATTTTAAATTTAATGACGCAGTAATGTTGACAGAAATTTTGCATAACGTATTAACGCACAAAGATGACACGCGATTTCATTGAAAATTATGTTAATGACAGTAAACATTAATTTGTAACGGTTGATTTGTTAATATACAATAATAATTTAGATAAGAATTTGCATAATCATGCCGAATAAAGAAATAAAAAGCCGGGTTGTGCCGTTAATGATAAAAGGGATGACTTTTACTAGCTATTTGATGCATCGATCGTTAAACTAAATACTTGGTATTAAAATTACAATGCGTTAAACTTATGACAGTTATTTGAGAGTGGCTTAAAAGACATCTGTGGTGTTTAGAAAAAAAAGTTATTAGGTTTAATCGTTAGTCATAAAAATATTTGTACAGGATATAATGTCTTCATCAAAAGTAAAATAATAATTAAGAATAAGCCTTCAAAATAAAAAGCAATGCTACATGTAAATGTATTAAAGTTTATATATAATTTGTTTTATTTTTATATAGGCAAACTTTTGACAACCATCTCACCTGATAAAAAGCGTCGATGTGATGGACGATGGAGGAAGGATATCTAGAAGATACCCATTCACTCGCGACTTGAAGACTCCTACATTGTACTCATCAGGAAACAGCGACTCAGGCAAGGCGTTCCATTCCTTATTGTAAATCTTTAACGTTTCAAAAATAATGTATGTAAATATATACTAATAATTGTCGTCATTGAATAAAAAAATATGTTTCTTCCCACGCTTTTAACAATCTAACAATTTCTCAAAGGGTTGAAATAAAATAAAGTGACAGTTTTAAAATCT
Organism: Lomographa bimaculata; assembly: GCA_948107665.1. Taxonomy (NCBI): domain Eukaryota; kingdom Metazoa; phylum Arthropoda; class Insecta; order Lepidoptera; family Geometridae; genus Lomographa; species Lomographa bimaculata. Next base: position 3,292,209 of record OX403604.1, on the reverse strand, counting down.
CGTCAAGATTCGTCACAGTTGGTCCTAGAAAGGATTCTGTTGCGTCAGTTGAAGAATAACTTGACGTCCGTTGAAAATTGAAACTCGTGCGAAAATGTAATGTGTCAAAGTGGGATAAGTGTGTCAAAGTGGGATAATTGAAAATGGTGGCGCTGATGTTGAAGTTAAAAGCGTTTTCATAAATGCAGAAAATATTTACATTTGGTAAAAGTTATGATGAAAAGTAATAGTGAGTAAAGAAATATACGTTTATTAAACTGTTAACGTGCTTATAAGAAACGTAGTTTATTAAAAAAATAAAGGTATAATAATAATAATACGATCTACCTCCCCCATTCCCGTTCTATCACCGGACAAGTAGACAAACTGCTAAGCGACACCGCTATATGGTGGTCATTCCACGAATGCGCACGAAGCGTTTTGCTTCCACATTCGTTGTGCGAACCGCAAAGGAATGGAACTCCTTACCTGAGTCGGTGTTTCCTGATAAGTACAATATGGGAGTCTTCAAGTCGAGAGTGAATAGGTATCTTCTAGGCAAGCTTGCTCCATCGTGGACCACATCGTAGCATCAGGTGAGATGGTGGTCAAAAGTTGGCCTATCTATAATTAAAAAATAATAAAAACCTACATGTTTATTGGTGACCTGGTTTTAAAAGACAGTAATATAGAGAAGTATGATATTAAAAATAATGACGCAGTTTTCCCATTTTTTGCATTAAAGTGTAAAGATAACATAAGCACTTTCGTGTGAAAGCGTTTATGTTGTGTTGTGTTCACCGTTACCCACTTATTTCGATGATTTGAGTCGTGGGTGCCGAAAACAATCACATCACACGCACAATCACAACAAGAACCAGAAACACAAATTTTCCTGGGGATAATACTTGTTTTCTCGTCGAGAAACAAACCCGATACCCCAGCTAAGAAGGCGAACGCACACCCAACTACGCCAAAGGGCTGTTTGCTTTGTACTAATGCGCAAAGATAACACTCGATTTGTACAATTGTATTTCACTGTAATATTACATTTTTAATGTATGTATGAAAACTTAAAAGAATGCTTAAAGACAAGGTTATTTGTAAAATACCAGAAAACTCTCTGACCCTGATTTTTGTTCTAAATACGACTTTCTTTAGTATTCTATATTTTCCGTAATATTGAGATGATGTATTCTATACAATCTATAATTACTAGTTGTTCAAACTACACTGTCATAGCATCATCTGTCATAGCAAAGAACAGCATCGCCGCGTCGAGCCTCGTAATATGCACATGATATGCACGCCAACGCCAGTTGACACTGGACACCGTAGACTTAAAACAAAAGACAAACAAAATAAATTCTAGAATTCATTTTTAAAATATCATAGATAGAACAGAATTTGAAAACTCGTACAACGAAAGACGTTGATCTCAGTATTTGAATTGATAGCTCAAAACGTTTCTCGTAGTTTACCAATCAATAATGTTTTTTACCGACTTCCCAAAAAAAGAGGAGGTACTCAAGTCGACTGTATTTTTTTTAATGTGTTTTACCGCATAACATCTCTCCTCGTGAGCCGATTTCAAAATTTTTTTTTAGTTTCAAAGATGTTGCTTTCTCATTGATCCTATTTAAATTTGATCAAGATCTGACCAGTAGTTCTTGAAATATCGTCAATAATGCCTATTTTGTGGACTACTTTGACGATGTTCTCGTTTACCCGACTTCAAAAGTTACCTCATAACTTCTTTCGTTGTGAGCCGATTTTGATGATTATTTTTTATTTGAAATCTGGTGCTTTTCATGTAGTGTAATTGAAATTTGATCAAGATCTGATCTCTAGTTTTTGAGTTATAGTCAATAATTGTGTTTAATACATTAAATCTGATCAAGGTTCCGAAGATAAAGCGGTGAAGTCGTTTTTTAAACTTTGTTTGCGTTTAATTATTTCCATTATTATTTGGTAAACTTAAGTCAGTAATGAAACTGCAGCATTTAACATTAAATAAACAAGAATTAAGACCAGATGCTGCGAGCAAGATCGTAACTTCTATTTATTCTGTTTTACGGTCTCTGGTTTACTGTGTCTCTGTGTCACTGTAATTACGTTTCATTGTGGTTTAGTAAATGTTTTATTTGTTATATCTGGTTACTTTGATTAATTTGGTCGCACTTTATCTACACAGTTGGTTACCGTGGTAGACGTGACTTTTTTGTAATATTTTTTAAATCTTAAGATTGTCTTTCTTTAAGTTCAAGTTTTAGATGATCTACCTTCCTAACCTACCAAAATCGTTAAAATTTTTAGTTACTTATAAGTAAAATTACAATCTCTATTCAACGTGGAAACGTAGCCAGTATTTTAGGCACTTTTCCTTTGGCAAGCGGTTTACAACATTGTTTAATTCCTCTTTTGTAATCTTATCAGACATTGTTTTATTATTTTTACCGACTTACCAAAAAAAGGAGGAGGTGCTCAAGTAAACTGTATTTTTTTTTTGTGTGTGTGGTTACCTCATAACTTCGTTCCACGTGAACCGATTTTGATTTTTTTTTTATTGTTTAAAAGATGTTAATTTATAATTGGTCCCATTTAAATTGGATCAAGATCTGACTAGTAGTTTTTGAGTTAACTTCAATAATGGGTGTTCTGTTGACTTCATTGACGATGTTCTCGTTTTTAACCGATTTTAAAAGTTACCTCATAACTTCTTTCGTTGTGAGCCGATTTTAGCCGGTGATAATTTTTTTATTTAAAAGCTGGTGCTTTTTATGTGGTCCACTCGAAATTTGATTAAAATCTGATTTCTAGTTTTTGAGTTATCGTCAATAATGCGTGTTTAATACATTAAATATGATCAAGGTTCCGAAGATAAAGCGGTAAAGTCGTTTTTTTTAAGCTTTGCTTGCGTTTAATTATTTTCAGATAAATTGACATAATAATTGGTTATAAAGGATAATCTTATGGCTATGGTTCCAAAATATATTTTCGAGTTCAAACAACCTAACCTTAGGGTCGCACTTCTGAACCTTACCCGCACCGGGTTAACTTCAACCTTTTAAGCATGAAAACATTCTATTACAAAATTATTTTTATTTTTTGCAGAACTCTACAAAAGTGTCCTGTAAACAGTTTGATTTTTTTTATGATAGATAGGCAAGCATTTTACCACTATCTCATCTGATGAAAAGTGAAGATATGGCCGAAAATGTGCCATGCTTGCCTAGAAGATACCTATTCACTCTAGACTTGAAGACACCCAGATTGTAATTCAGTTTGAAGTAATAATAAAGATAGATAACTCATCTCACTTTACATCATTAATGAACTTATACCTTTGACACTAATACAATTGTTTTATGTATCTAACATATTTATTTAAATGAAACGTAAATATATTCATATCTAAATTCCTCAGTAAAACACATCTTTTTCAAGTGATCTAATTAAATTAAATACTGGTCTTATACTTATATTAGTGAGACACTAAAAACAATTAGAGTTCCCCACAGGGAATTCCCAAACAAAATACCAAAGTAATGAAACTGTGTAATGTGACGTAAGCATTTTTACGACGACGTGGGTTCCTCCTAATTTAATGATTACCGTGATAGCCGTGTCGTCTTGGGAATTAAATGGAAGATAGGAGAAATAAATAGAAATCATTTACTTACGACTAATATATACGTTAAAAATATATAGGTATAAAACAAAATAACAATTTGCTGAAGTGGCCATTGATTTAAAGAAAAGAATAATAGAAAATTCTTTATTATTCATAATAATTGTTACGCGTATAACTTAACAATGTTGTAACATTGTTAAGTTATACGCGTAAGTCACGCTAAATCCCGTATTAATTTTAATAAAAAAAAAACTCTAACACTTTACTTGCGACAGGAAACCTAGTCCTATTGTGAATAAGGCAAATTATGTGCGTTGCACCGAATTTATGCAGTTCACGTATTCAGAACTAGTCACATATCTTTCCATTTTAATAACATAATTGAGTTATACAAATTAAACGGAAAAGGTACTTCAAAATACCTACTGGTACTACATGCTATCATGATTACCTAATATGACGAAAAATTATTTCTTTTTCTTCAGTTATATTATAATATTATTCTACTAATTATTATAAATGTAAAAGTTTGTGTGTTAGTGTGTTTGGAATGTATAATATAATATATAGCTTATACTTAGGATTAATACATAATTATGTTTACCTTTATAATAGCGGGCGTAGCCGCGGGGTTAATCATTATAATATAAATAGTACTTGATTAAGAATGAAAAATCATAACTCCGAAGGCGTAAATTACTAACTAATTCCCCAAAAAGTAACATCAAACGCAAAAAGATGAAAAAGGCTCGATAAAAATAATATAATTAATAAAGCGTTTGTCACAAAAGTGACACATTGACACCATATTTTGATTAAAAAGATACGGAACCCTAAAATTGCGTGTAATACTATCTCTTGGCTAATCAAAACGTGGGGACACGATAATTACAGCAATTTGTCGGCACAAATGTTTGATTTTGTGAATTTTTCTTTTTAAATGTATATTTTTCGTTTGAAGCTTAATTTTTGGCGACCCAGATGGCGCAGTGGCCTTTTTTTTTTATATGTGTTACCTCATAACTTCGTTTTACGTGAACCGATTTTGAAATATTTTATTTGTTTGATAGATGTTGCTTTCCAATTGGTCCCATTAAATTTGATCAATATCTTACTAGTAGTTTTTTAGTTATCCTCAATAATGCGTATTCTGTGGACTATATTGACGATGTTCTCGTTTATAACCGACTTCGAAAGTTACCTCATAACTTCTTTATTTGTGCGCCGATTTTGATGATTTTTTTTTAATTAAATGCTGGTGCTTTCCATGTGGTCCCATTTAAATTTGGTCAAGATCTGATCACTAGCTATTGTCAATAAAGCGTGTTTAATACGTTGAATCTGATCAAGGTTCCGAAGATAAAGCGATGAAGTCAGTTTTTTAAGCTTTGCATGCGTTTAATTATTCTGCCTATTTGGAGTATCGTTGAAAAGAGCTTCAGTACGAAACCATTAAAAAAAAACTATCTCAGTTCGGGGCCAACGACCAGAGAATTAATTTTTTTCTACGGTTTAATAGCACTAAATTTATTAATAGCTATAATTTTCTACTTCCGCCATAATGTTTCGTTCTTAGAACAAAACGCTTGGAAAAAAAGCGACATATGTGCTTATTGTTATCGCGATGATTGCTTAACACGTTACCTGCCTTTTGTCGATTTGTCATTGTATTTTATTGTAACCTAATTATAGGGTCACAGGTGAAAAATAAAATAACGACCCAGTTGGCGCAGTGGACAGATGTATGCGCTCTGCGCCGTGGGTCCTGGGTTCGATTCCCGGCAGGAGCACAAATTCCTTCTCAAGGGATATTTGTGCTTCTGGATCTGCGTGTAATGTGTGTGCGATGTGAATGTTTCCGGCACCCATGGTACAAGTCTTTGAACTTAGTTTGGGGCTGTGAGTGTGAATGCGTTTGTTTATTGTTGTTTGTTTAATTGTATTTATTATTTTATTAATATGTGACAAAATCTAACCATTAAAAATCTGTGTCTCCTGTGATAAGTGATTTAAGTCGAGTTGTACTCTTTTTGTGATTTTACACTAGCAGTTTTTGAGATAAATCCCAAAACAAAATATGTCGAAAATCAGTGAATTTGATGTACTACCAAATTGATATTTTCCAACATAGTTTTTTGAAACGGTCTTGTAAGACAAAGGCAAATACTAATTATTTTTGGGCTAATAATTCACATGTTTTCTGACAATTTGAAGTTGTTTGCTTGTATGGTTTAGACGATATATGCCTCTGACAGACGTATGGACAGACAAAATTCAAAACCACACAAGTCAACTTAAAATTTGGCTTTGCTTAATACCCTTATTACAGTTAAGACAACGCTAGATGTAAGTAAATGAAACACTTACTGCTGATGACAATAAATCCTGGTTTCAATTAACAAAATTAAAACTAATGGTCACGTCATCAAAGCATATTCCCAACCACCGTCTATTATTTTTAATACCATCCAACCATCTCAAAGACCATCCCGTAATCCAATTTGGGCATCCTGTGTCGCAAATCGAGAAGCCATGCCCCGAGCTAATGGGTTAAGCCTATAGAATGGACGTAATTTGATTACGGCCATTCTGTCCAGAAATCTATGTGTATGGGAAAAGGGAATGTTTGGTTCTGCCAGAAATTGGCTGTGAATACGGGTAATGTACTGTTTAATGTTTCCATGTGTCAATGAGACTGTTATAGTTAAGTTAAGTTGAGTAAATTTATAGTTTAGTCATTCTTAGACTGTGTGATGGTTGAGCATAATTAAACTCAAGCAAAGCTTTATAGAAACCGACTTCACCGCTTTATCATCGGAACCTTGATCAAATTTAATGTGTTAAACACGCATTATAGACAACAACTCAAAAACTAGTGATCAGAACTTGATCAAATTTAAATGGGACCACATTGAAGGATTTTAAATAAAAAAATAAGCATCAAAATCGGCTCACAACAAAAGAAGTTACGAGGTAACACTCAAAAAATACATTCGAATTGAGAACCTCCTCCTTTTTTTAAAAAGTGCATTTATAGTCTGTTTATTTTTTTATTATTCTAAATAGGCAAAATTTTGACTAACATCTCACCTGTCGTTAAGCAACGATGTGGTCGAAGATGAAGCTAGAAGATATTCACTCGCGACTTGAAGACTCCCATATTGTATTCTTAGGAAACAGCGATTCAGGCAAGGTTCCATTCCTTTGCGGTTCACATAATGAAGGTGGATGCAAAACGATTCGTCCGCATTTGTGAAATGTCTACTTCATAGCGGTGTCGTTTGTCTGCAACTAGATCGTGCTATTCCTTTAGTCAGTTGCTAGAATAATTGTAGAAGTACATACCATCTAATCGATTAACTTAATAGTAATAAATACATTCACGCATTATATAATACATTCACGCATTCACACAGCCCCACATTAAGTTCGATGATTTGTGTCGCGAGTGCCGGAATCATTAACACACGCAATCACACAAAGAACCAGAAATGCAGATGTTCCTTGTGTTTCCACCGCGAATCGAACCCGATACCTACTGTTTAGATCGCGCACCCAACTCAGCTAAAGGGTAGTTTTTATTGACTAAAAATACTCATTGAAGAAGCAGTAGTGCAACTGTGTCATCACTATAATTTATTTAAGATACACCCGTAGAAAAATATAGTACATATTACTTGCAGTAAACCACCGTTTAACTGCTCGCTGGCGTAGATAGTCTCCTCGTGGAGCATCTTTCTTCAAAGCGGGTAACAAGTTCGTATCCCGTGGGAACACAAGTTTTCTCTCCAAGGGAAATGTGTTTTCTAATTCTGGGTGTGATTGTGTGTGATGTAAATGTTAGCGAAACCCACGTTACAAGTTTTCAAACTAAGTGTGTGGCTGTGAGTGTGAAAGCGTTTATTTTTTATTTATTGGGAGACGAATATAAGTGGGAGCATATATAATAGTGACGCATCCGAAACAAAATTGACTGCTTTTTTTTCTTTGTACTATGTAGGCGCCGCGCCGCCACGTCTGAAGAAGATACGTTTATTTCTCAGGTTTATTTATGGGGTCCATATTGGCTTACATAAATTCTAAATCCTATTCTTTGTCTTTCTACCGATTTGTGTTCATAATAACACTCTCATAATTTTATTTTTCATACTTTTTTATTACTACCAACGGCTCATAACAGTTAGTGCTCATATTTTTTTTAATAATACTGTTACTACTAAGAACCCGTTGAAATTCATTTTTTTTTTGTAATAATCATTATGATGTTAAATGGTATGGGAAATATTTTCGGACCTCCGATGATAGTAGTTGAAAAGTTATGTAAGACAATGCGCACCGTTATTTATGTATTTTTTTAGATGCTACTATATCTATTACTAACCATCGAGATACGAGGTGAAACCTACGGTTGCTACTAGAAAATTTATACCAAATCCAACACTTTAACATACTTTGCTGTCACTCTCTTTATCTTCCTATCTTCAATAATTATGACAAGGAAACTTATGTGTGAACACAATCACTTCAAATTATATAAAATTCGGATAATTCTACCGAAAGAGTAATAAAACTGTATTCATCGGACACGCTTCTGAATTAATTCAAAGAGTGTATAGAGACGACAATATTTATTAGCTATAAACGATAAGTACGCGGTTACCACAATAAGTATCGATATATTTTAGAGATGGGACATTTGTTACAATTAGTAAAATTTGTATTCGTCTCTTCATTACTACATGCAAAAAAAAACAAATATCTACACAAAAAAATACTTTTTTGGAATATTCCGACTATATCTGTAAAAATTATTGATTATACATTAATGAAGCAATTATATATACCTACCAAACCTTTTAACTTATACCTCTTGCTAAAAATTATTACTATTTGTGAAGTATCAATTTAATAATTAATTAAAAATAATTATATATTATTTTATTAATTCAATTATTTATAAATTATTTTTTTTTTATTTAATTTATTTCTATTTTTATTTAATTTATTTCTATTTTTTTTTTGTATTCGAATTTCATATTATATCTTCCCTGTATTTATAACCAACTCTTTAGACGGACCTCTTAGAATAAGCTACTCAATTCAAAATGATAAAGTGCTCACGAAACGCCACTAAAGTAACAAAATGGCGATGTATTGCACACTCAATATCCATCGGAACGGAGAATTGTACAAAACCCACTGCATCCATCTGCACAACCACGACCACTCTGACGAGAGTGCCTGACTAACAAGTAGAATTATATTCAAATAGCCGTGCCCCGCGGCTTCGCCCGCTATTATCAAGTTAAAAAGTAGCCTGTGTGTCAATCCTAGGTATAATCTATGTACATTCCAAATTTCATCCAAATCCGTTCAGCGTGAAGAGGGAACAAACATACTTACACGCTTACACACAAACTTTCGGATTTATAATATTAGTAGGATAACATGTTTTGATTGCATGCCAGGTTGCTGCTTAAATATTTAGATCTCACAATAATCACAATAATGTTACTACGTAAGTAAAAAATATATTTATTTTTCAATTAAATTAAAGCAATTGATCTAGTTCTTAACATCTACACCAATTTTGGATTCAAAAGTATCGTTAAAAATCACAACGTCACGTCTGCAATAATGATTGTATATCAACAAAAATTATCGATATTAAAGCACATCACTACACCTCTAAACCACTGTCAGTGACCGACGTCATAAATATGACGAGCCATCACGCGGGGTCATTTATGACGACCCATGACAGGGTCATTTATGACGTCACATCACTGGGGTATCACACGTGCGTAACGTTATCGTAAAATTTTACGACGAGACCGGTCGCGATCTCTTCCGTTTGTTCAGATTGTTATTATGAATTGTTGTTATTTATTTTTTAGAAGTGGTCTATATTGTAGTATATATATCTTCTGTGAAAAATAAGTGGTGGATGTTAACAAATAATACTTTATAGACTATTTACTGCGAAAAAAAAGAGAGGATCGTATTTAATTATTTTCTGAGAGTGAAATTTAGACCGTTGTTAATAAACAAAACCGATTTTTTTTACGCAGTAATCTACTCATCTATGTTTTAATTATTAGATCATGGTATAGGGAACTAGTAACATAAAATACTGTACTATCTGAACTGCTCGTTGGCTCAGTTGGTGAGCGGTCGCCTTCTAAGCACGGGTATGGGTTCGATTCCCGGGAGGGAAAAAAGTTTTGTTCCCAAGGAAAATTTGTGTTTCTGGTTTTGGTTGTGATTGTGTGTGTGAATGTTTCCAGCACGGCATAAGACCTCAAATTTAGTGTGGAGCTGTGGCTATGTAAGCTTTTATTTATTTAATATTTATATCTTTCATTTGACTCAACAAAGCCCCAACAAACCATAAAAAACCATCTGACACAAAACACCGGAAAAATAATCCGCCGCAATAAATTAAGCTTTTCTTCTCTGTTATCACCAAAAAGTACTTCAGTTATTTGTTCAATAACTCGAAAGAACCCCAAAAATATGAAGAAAAAACTGTGTTAACAAACAAAAAGATTTATCCTCGAGTGCGAGATAAGTTCTTTTACGAACGGAGGAAATGTTAGATAAATAGTGGAAAACCCAATAAAAGTATATTGCCTAATCTCTAGCCGATATTTTCTTAGCGTTGCGACGGAGGTTTTCCTCTTCCAGGATAGTAAAGGGCGATGGAAAAGTATGGATATGACTATTAAAAACATAAAACACGCTTTCACAATGGGTGCCGCAAACATTCACATCACATACAATCACAACCAGAACCAGAAACACAAATTTTCCTTAGGGAGAACGCTTGTGTTCCCGCCGGGAATAGAACCCGATACCCTATTTAGAAGGCGAACGCCACCCAACTAAGCCAACAAGCAGATTGAAAATGCTTTATCACTATGTATTAAACGTTTCTATGGTTTAATCATTGGAATTTTATGATACATTTGTCATTCACCACTATATGTTTAAATCTAAAAGCCACGGAGCTTATAGCTGAGTGCTTAAGCCCACTACAAATACATGATATTATTTAGACGTTTACTGAAAATATAATTTATATAAATCAATTAATATATCATATATCCAAATGTCATTTTATAAAATACAATAACGTTACTGTTATTACTGTATGTGAATTATTATATGTTAAGTAATAAGTATTATAGGTACTTTTTATATGTAATTATATATTTTTTTTATGTAAGTTTATTTGATTAGATATTCTGTTATTATTAATGGTATTCTCTGTTAGCTGTATTTATCTTTTGGTGTCAATAAAGATTTATTGTAATAAAAAAATATATTTTTAAGAAACAGTGGCGGTAAGTACGTACAGACGTTTCTTAAAACATAATACTAAAAACTAGTTTAGTTTTTGTGATAGCACTGGAAAAATATTACGACAAATATTAGTAAACCCAGTTTATTATATTCTTTTTTTATCTGTATTTGGCAAACGTTTGACGATGTGATCGACGATCAAGCACACTTGCAAAGAAAAAACATATTCACTTTTGACTTAAAGACGCCAAGATTTTTTTTTATTTTTTTATACTCGATAGGCAAGCATTTGACCACTATCTCACTCGATGGAAAGTGATGATGCGGCCGAAGATGTAGCACGCTTGCCTAGAAGATTTGAATTGACTTGAAGACTCCCAGATTATACCGTTCAGGGAACAAAGACGCGGGCAATGAATTCCACTTCTTCGCAGTACGGATGACTACGAAAAGTTTTCTGATATTAAAACATGATTCGCAAAAGAAATTATGAAAAACTAGCCGTGCCCCGCGGCTTCACCCGCCATTCTCAAATTAAAAGGTAACCTATGCGTTAATCTTAAGTATAAGCTATGTACATTCCAATTTTTTTGCAAATCCGTTCAGCCGTTAAAGCGTGAAGAGGGAACAAACATACTTACACACACACTTTCGGATTTATGATATTAGTAGGTTTTGGATGATGCATCAAACCATTAAATTTCAATCACTCTGAGTCGTATCCATACTAAAACTACACCATTCACCCAAGACATTTCCACCTTATGCTTTTATCGAGCACACTCACAACCGTTATTGTTAGCGATGCTTCTCTTATCTTCAATTATTTAGTAGACGTTCTACCGATGAAATAAATACTTTTCCTTATGAGTGCATAATAATATTTTATAGTCTTTTTGTAGTTATCAGATTCTATTTTAATTTTCGAGAATGAAATTGGAGATACGTCTGTTTATTTATTATATAACATCGAAAATGGGGACAGGAAATTGATAGTGTTTGTGTAAAAAGAACTGCACCTTGGTTTAGTTGGTTGAACGTTCGCTTTCTAAGCAGGGGTATCGGGTTCGATTCCCGGCGGAAGCACATTTTTTCTCCCCAAGAAAAAAATGTGTTTCTGGTTCTGGCTGTGATTGTGTGTGATGTGAATGTTTCCGGCATTCACGACACAAGTCATCGAAGTTAGTGTTGGGCTGTGAGTGTGAAAGCGTTTATTCAAAATAAAATTCTTATTTTTCTGGTAATTAAACTTTATAAAAAAAAAGGTAAGTAGAATCTTCTCACGCCAACCAAAAATATATTGGTAAATTAACTAAATGACGCGTAAATACGGATTTGTGTGACATGCTGACAACCCTTTAGTAAAGATTTGGACAGTGGTCAGTATATTGAATTATCTGTTATACGCGTGGGAAGAAGTTTCTGAGCTCTATAATGTGCTGAGCAACCTTTAGAGGGCAGGTACACTGTGAAATGAATTTATCCTATACAACTTTTAGTGTGTGTACATTAACCATACCTATTTCATTCAAGTTAGGGCGGCAATATACCAGAATATCACATACAACGCGTGACTTAGTAATCGTTTTACTCAGCATTTATAACAAAACTTGGTATAAAATATTCGTCGGAATCTGTATGGATTGAGAGAGAGTACGGAGGGCTACGGCACCCGAAACACAGTTTTATTACTAGTTCGGGCGTCAAAAGTCTCACCTTACCACAATATGTACATAAATAATTATAAGACCTTGAAATAATGAATTTAAATTAATATAATATATAGATATAATTGTAATAAAAAATATAATGAAATGAATATAGAATGTAATATTAGGTATCTGTAAGTTATATGTTATAAGATGTCAATAAACAATAAACAATGTCAATTACTGAAAACGATAAGAGGTCCTTTTAACGTTTGTCAGTAATCATTTATATTTATTATTATTATTATTTTGAGTACCTACCTACATTTTAAACTATTTATACAATTTTAAATATAACAGAATATAAGTAGCAAAATCAAAAATGTTAGAATATTCCTAAGTTATATCTGTAAAATGGCTTTACCAAACAGTTTAGAATACTCGATCAAGTCACTCTTTAAACAAAAAAACGAAATTAAAATCGATTCTGCTGTTTGGGAGCTTCGGTGCAATAGACAGACGTGTGTCTCTGCATGTAACTACACACTACATACTTATAACTTCTCTCTTTTTGTCGGGGGTTAAAAAAAACAAATCACATACATTTTACTTCGATCCGTCATTTTATATACAATACCAGACAAAAAACCTTCAGCATGTTAAATATTTATTTTGAGGTGCATTTTCACGTCATTTAAATAAAACCACAAATAAAAATAAATTAATGAACCAAAATAAATGCACACGAAACGATTGCTTCCACATACAATGTGAGAACTGCAAAGGATTGGAACTCCTTGCCAGAGTCGATGTTTCTGATGAGTACAATAAGGGAGTCTTCAAGTCGCGTGTGAATAGGTATATTCTAGGCAAGCTTGCTCCATCATCGACTACATCGTCGCTTACCATCAGGTGAGATGGTGGTCAAAAGTTTGCTAATCTTGAATAAAAAAAAAACCCGACTGTACTTATAAAGCAAGTCGTATGCACGTACTTAGGATAATTGAATGTAGTTAAAAAAGTTACTCGCATTAAAGACATCTTGCCCTTAATCATATATAAGAAATTAGAACAAATCCGATATCTGTGAGTCTTGACTCCGATACAAACTTACCGAATATATAAAATTCTCGTGTCGCGGTGTTTGTTACCAAACTCCTACGAAACGGCTCGACCGATTTTTATGAAATTTTGTGTGCATATCGGGTAAGTCTGAGAACGGTCAACATCTATTTTTCATATTCCTAAATGTTAAGGGTGGTCCAAACAATTTTTTTTTTTTTAAGATTCAGCCTGAAATAATGTATATGGCAAAACAACGTTTACTGGGTCAGCTAGTAATTATATATACTTACTAACTGACTCGGCAAACGTTGTTTTGCCATGTGAGGGTTGTGTGTATTTTCAATGCTGAATCATAATCAAAAAAATAAAAATAAAAATTTTGGGTTGGACCACCACATTTAGGGAGGTATGAAAAATATATGTTGACCGACCTTTTTAGGAGGAGTTTGGTAACAAACACCGCGACACGAGAATTTTATAATATACTACCCGTGCCCTGCGGCTTCGCCCGCTATTATCAAGTTAAAAAGTAGCCTATGTGTTATAGGTATAATCTATGTACATTCCAAATTTCATCCAAATCCGTTCAGCCGTTGAAGCGTGAAGAGGGAACAAACATACTTACACACTTACACACAAACTTTCGGATATATAATATTAGTTGGAAGTAGGATAGGATAGGATTAGATAGTATATATAGTTGTAGTTCGTCCATAACGTAAAATCAAGGTTCAAATATTTTTGCCCTTTTTTATCGTATAGGTATATTTTTCTGTTAACAACAAATTATCTATATTCAGATATTTCCGTTATTTCTTATATCAATTAATCCTCGCATCTATGAACTGGCTAAAATCTATTGATTGAATGGCATTACGCGAAATTCTCACATCGAAAGTGACCAGCGGTGACAGTGGTCAGTAATCCGATTTCGCACCGGTCACCGTGCTTTATCTAGTTACGATAATAATGTTCACGGTTTTGTGAGAATGTGGAGTTTGTAGTTTTCTCATGAAAATATTTAACTGCACGCTGGCGTAATTAGTTATGTCTGTCTTTAGAGCAATGACTTTCGGGTTCGATTCTCGAAGGGAACACAAGTTTACTGCCAGAAATTTCGTAACGAAAATAACCTAACACCCCCCACTCCGACCGGCACAGCGGTGATTCTTTTTAGTTTTGCCATCTATCGATGAATAGCAGAACTTTTAATGACTTTTTTGAAATATCACGCTTGTCTCTTTAGTTCAGCAACTCGCCTCTAAGTGGCAGGAAAAAAAATACTGCATAAATAAAATAAATAAATAATTATAATTGCATAAGTTAATAAAAAATGCTATGCAATAGCTTTACCGCCTCAGTCTCCGAGTGCCACACGTCTTTTTTTATTTTATTTATTCCTTCAAAATAACATTTCACACATTCATACGTTCTAGGTTTTGTAAAAGGAAAGTGAAATTTCCAGATCCCACTCCCCACAACACAAGTCTTCGAACTTTGTGTGGGGTTGTATGTGTAAAAGCGTTAATGGTATCTATCTATATAATGGATAAAATAATAATTAATTCCACTGTAAAGTTTTATTATGGATGAGAGAATGTCGAAAGAGTTTCTCTACTGAAGTAAAAGCTTTTTTTGTTCATTGCCAGTGTTTTTGTAATTTATTTACACATTTATGTAATTTGTTCCCAAAAAGAGTACGTCCAGAAATATAACGCTAGTCTACATTGCTTCTTTTAATAATTATTATGTAGTTAAGTACCTATCGGTTTTTACCGCGAAAGTGAAAAAATGGCGTTGTTAATTTTGTATAATTTTCCATAACCTGTGATTCTTCGAGTGTTTATGTGTAATAATGGTAGATTATTAACCGTCAATACTTAGTAAACGTGCATAGGTAAGTGTAGGCATGTCATAAAAAGTTGTAAAACGCGATTTTCGCCTTCGCTCCAAAACTCCAATAGAAGTTCTAGTAAAGTTTCTACCACTTGATTATGACTGTACCTTGACTCTTTTACTTAACTTTGATTGTGCCTTGAGAATAGGACGTTTAATGTAAAAAATACTTGAAATATATTATTACATGACATTAGCTAAATGCACAAGATTGCGAAGCCAAAATTAAAAGAAAAAAAAAGTACCTATTCATTTGGCCATACATGACGTAAAACGACGATTCGGTAAAAGATGTAACATGTTTGCCTATAACCCCCAGGTACTGTTCGGGCAGTGGTGGATTCAGGATTGTCGTTTGGGAGGGGTTGACCCAGCTAAAGGTAGATTTTGCTGCCACTGCAGCAATAACGGTCACGAGACAAGATTCTATTAACTCAGTTGATTTTGTGGAGGGGGGGCTTGAGCCCCTTAGCTCCCACCATCAAACAAACAAACAAATACATTCACACTCACAGCCCCACACAAATTTCAAAGATTTGTATCGTGGGTGTATCATTTACATGACACATACATTACACCCAGAACTAGAAGCACAAATATCCCTCGGGAAGGAGTTTGAGCTCCTGCCGGGAATCGAACCCAGGACCCACGGCGCGGACGACTGACGGACACCTGTCCACAGCGCCAACTGGATCGTCAAAACACGTTAGCAGTTACTTAGTTTCCACTTCTTTGATCAAATCTTAATCAAGATCAGAACTTAATCTGTATCTGAAGACTAAATGAGATTTGAGTCTTTCTTGACATTGTATGTGAAGTAACTTTAACAATAACAACATATCTAAAAACAATAACAAAAATGTTGTTTTTTTAATAAAAACCTGTATATATGGACTAGTTTAATCCCTATGGTCGTAAATGTTTACGACTGCGAACTGCGGCGTCCCCGCGACGCGACGCCTAGTGACAACGAGGTGTAGGATGAGAATACACCAGAGGCTTTGAAAACCACAGCTGCTGAGAAAAGTCGCGTTTCTTACTAGTGAGCATTAATTTGCGAGACAAAAAACCCGCGTTTTTTTCTTCTACGCAACCTGTTTCAAATTCTTTGAGGACATCAATGAGTTTCTCAAATAACGTGCGGAATTTGCACTCAATCTAGTTTCACTTACCAACTAAAGCTGAAAACTGCTTCAAAATCCGTTGCCTGGATTTTTTTATGATTATTGAGTAAATTTTTTTTTTTTTATTATTATTATTATTCTCTTTATTTATTATTTTTTCTTAAGCTAAGGTTTTTTTTTTACAATATTTTTATAAAAGTAATAAACAATACAATATTACAAAATAAAGAAAACTTGTAAAAAAAAAAAAACCTAAACCTAGTATTATTATTTTTAGATAAACATTTGACCACTATCTCACCTGATGGAAAGTGACGATGCGGCTGAAGATGTGACATGTTTATCTAGAAGACTCCCAAATTATACCCCTCGGGAAACAAAGACACAGGTAATGAGTTCCACTCCTTCGCCGTACGGATGATGTACGTAGAAGCGAAACGCTTCGAGTGATGAAACGAGCAAGTCGCTCGTCTGATGGTAAGCATCACGCTTCCCCATATAGTTCATTGCCATCCAGATTTTTGGACCCTGTTTCACTGGAAACATTGCCATTCAATCCAAAAAACAGAAATGTTGCACACTTCTACTTGATAGTTGAATGTCTGGCAATGGTGTGGTGTTGCCCAGGCGGACTCTGCAAAATAGTCTTACCACTACTAAGGTTTGGGAGGAGTCAAAATCAAAATCAAAATCAAAATCGTTTATTCACATGGGCCCCAAAGAGGCACTCATGAAAGTTAATGAATCTATTGCCAGATTCGCAAAATTACAGCCATCTCGAGAAGAACCTGGCAAGAAACTCGGTGGCGCATTTTTTTTTCATTCATTTAAAAAAAAAAAAAACTTAAATTCTAATACATAATTTTCTTAACCTAGGTGTTATTATGGTAGTCGCTAGAAAGAGCCTGTGCAGTTTGCCTCCATGCATCCTTGTCATTAATATAGTCTGTAGTCTTAAAATAAGCTTTCTTAATTAATGCCCGTTTTATTACAGATTTGAACTTTCCCAGTGGTAATTCAGTTACGATTTCAGGAATTCTATTGTAAAATCTAACCCCATTTGCCATAAAAGATGTATTCGTTTTTCTTAATCTAAATGCGCGCACTGTAATTTTATGCTTATATCTAGTATTAAGATTGTGTCAAAGTCAGCCGATAAACAGATAGACAGACGCGGAAAGCGACTTTGTTTAATACTATGTAGAAAAGAGAACCTAACCAAGGAACGCAGAAATTATAACGCTTTAAAACCAATCTATCTAATATCTTTAAACGAGCAATATATATATATGTAATATATAACATATGTGTAATCAGGATCTCCGGAAACGGCTCCAACGATTTTCAGGAAAGTTACAGATTAGGGGTTTTTCGGCCCCAGGAATCGATTTATCAACGTTCTAGGTCCGAGAAATGCTCGGTTCCCAAACTGCATTTGAAAAACCGGGTTTAAGAAACTATCATCTATTACGCCATGAACGATGTAAAAAATTGTTTCTACTCGACACTAGATGGAGCTTTCTGAGGCTACAAATTCAAACACATTCTACCAAAAACAAAATCATCCCGATATTTTCTCTAATAGACTATATTTTTATACTAAGTCAAATATTCCTTTAGGAAATCTTGTTCCTATAGAACGCTTTCCGTGCTTTTGAATAATTATGGCTGTTATAATGTCTGTTTTTTTTTCGTGCTAATATTTTGCCATGATGCTGTAGCTCCCATTACCTCCAAATCTTTAGTCCGCGACACATCCTCAGTATCGCCACTTATTGTATTTTGTATTATTTACCCACTTTACGAGCCGAACATCCTTCATATTTGAGTCGAAACTACTTAAAGTTTTATAGCGAGTTTTCCACTTCAATAATGTCAGTGGATTTTATTAGAGATCGTAAAATATTTTCCTTGTAACGGCTAATTGGATAAAGTGGGAATGTGTTCGGTTTCTAAAGAGTTTCAAATGTTTAGACGATAAATAAAACTTTTCAAATTGCATTATTATAGCTGAAAGCGCTGTTAAGAGCTATGATAAAACTAAACTCAAAATATTATCGTGCAAAAACAAATCACAAAAGCGAATCGCAGACAACGTATTCGCATCGATCGTTTAATAATTAATGTATAAAAATTATTACGCGGTCGGTAAAAACTGTCTTTCTACCAGATTACGGAGTAACTGTTGAATTTGTATATATTGTATATATTATACTAGAACCCGAAGCCAGATGACAAGCTAAGCATTGAACTGCTCAGCTGGGTGAGCGTTAGCCGTCTAAGCAGGGGTATACGGGTTCTATTCTCAGCGGGAACACAAGTTTTCTCCCCAAGGAAAATTTGTGTTTCTGGTTGGATTGTGTGTGTGATGTGAATGTTTCTAGCACATACGACACAAGTCATCGAACTTTGTGTGGGGCTGTGATTGTGAAAGCGTTTATATTATGTTAAGTTGTGGTAATTGTCTTCTGACTTCACCTTAACTAAAAATATAAGTACACCAAAAAGTTCTTAATCTAGGTACTAAGAGAACTCACATAGCTACAAACTAGAAACAAAGCTCAAGCGCTAGCGTATCTGACAAAAAAAAAACTGCAGATGTTTCGATGGGAATCGTCAAAATTGTTTCATCACATCATACATCAAATACATCAATATCCACAATTTAAAGTCATTAAGGGATTTTATGTTTCGACAAGCCATTAAGCATTGACATTCTAAACTTTGACAGCTATTGACTGGCTCTGACAGTTATCGTTTAACAGTTGATGTCATTTTTACAATGTCAAATGGTGTTTAGATTGAGTGATTTGAAGAAAAAAGTATTGTTAATGTTTTAGGACCTCTCCGAATCATGCTAAAACTGAATTGTGAGCAACATGATATTATGTTCATAGAGATATAAATATTGATATCGGTTTTTTTTTAGTTGGAGTGATGCTGATATATATTTATGATAATATCAGCCGTGCCTCTAGGCATCGCTCGTGATGATCCAGTTAAAAAGTAGCTTATGTGTTAATCCTAGGTATAAGCT
Source organism: Lomographa bimaculata (assembly GCA_948107665.1). Classification (NCBI taxonomy): domain Eukaryota; kingdom Metazoa; phylum Arthropoda; class Insecta; order Lepidoptera; family Geometridae; genus Lomographa; species Lomographa bimaculata. The sequence continues at coordinate 3,272,520 of OX403604.1, read as the reverse complement.
ATATACATTCCAAATTTAATTCAAATCCGTTGACGGCTGCGTCAAGCGTGAAGAGGGAACAAACACAAAAACTTTCGGACGTATAATATTAGTAGGATATTATGTTAAAATTGTTCTATCAGTTTGGAATTTATGAAAAATAAACAAGCATTCAATACGGTTCAAAAATCATAACTCTTTAACTCTTCCTTTGCCATAATCGGTAAAAAGAAATGCTTTAATTTATGATTCTAATCAATCATTTTAACCCACATCAGATGTCATGTAACTGTCACTTTGCGATAATAGGAAGATCACATCGCGAATTAATTTATTAGTTTTAATTACTCTAACCCTTCTGTAGTAATAAGGGGTTAATTTGACCACGGTTAGTGAACTGTGTATGATGGTTAGTAAAATTGCTGTGTCTATTAAGTTAATGAGCCGGTTATCTCTTTGGTATCTATTTTTTTAATTAATTTAAAGAATGTTTAGTAATTACGTAGTTATTTAAGTTTTATTTTCTACTAGCCGTGCCCCGCGGCTTCGCCCAATATTATCAAGTTAAACAGTAGCCTATGTGTTAATCCTAAAAATAAGCTATGTGTACATTCCAAATTTAATCGAAATCTTTTAGTCGTTAGAGCGTGAAGAGGGAACCAACATACTTACACACTTGCACACTTAAACACAAACTTTCGGATTTATAATAATAGTAGGATTTTCTTTCTACAAATTAGATTTTTTACCATAGGTTAATATTTTTTATCACTTAAACTAGAACAAAACTATAGAAAATTTAGGTTACTGCAAAGGTACGGCATCGTACTTTTTAAGCGTTGAACCGTATTGGTTCCTATCTTCTATAAAAGAAAGTGTTTATGTGGCTGAAAATGTAGCTTGGTTGCCTATAAAATACCATTTCAACAAATAAAATATCGATATTTACCCGAATAGTTTACAAAATGAACCTGGCAACCTTTTAAAAGATTTTTTACCTCATTAGTAAGTACTTTTTTCACAAAACAGTTTTGGTCTTGTGCAGTCAGGTAACAGGTGAGGACTTTTCCAAGATAGTGGTCATATGATATACATTGACTTTAAAAAATCGATGGCATAATAATATAATAATGTGCTTATATGTGAACAATTAGCATTTAAAAAAAAATCTTACATCATGTGTACAATATGCCAATAATACTAATTTAAGAAAGAATTAAACCTATATAAACCATCTTAAAGTCAGATTAAAAGAAGTGCGATTTCTACTTCAAATGTTTATTTACAATATCACCAAGTACTTGCCCGACCCTCTAATCGTAGCATAAAATTTAAATTCACTTTATTGACCGTATCTGTCTAAATTACCGCACGTGGTCAACAGATTTACATTGTAGCCACATCTTACTTAGGTCCGTGACGACGTAAATCAATAAACGGTCAGATTTTTTAATCATGTGGTCTGTTTGTTGTATTGCTACATTTTGATTGTCCTTTAATATAAATGAATGTTAATAATGAATGAATTACAATTATGTACTAAGATGCAAAGACTGCAATACAGGTATAAAACTTGACTTTTTAGTTTTTAATTGGTACCTAAGTATATTTTGCGTCAACTTCCAAACTAACAAACTTCCCAACAAGCACAAGTTTTTTGGCAGAAATTGAATCGCATAATATTTTTCAATAATTTTAAGTTTGTATTGAAGTATTTCTGATAAAAACCCTATAAATAATAAGATTTTTTTAGAACATCGCTGTGTCTATAATTAGATGTGACCGGATACACAATGACCCTTAAATTCACGGACAATGTATTTTTAACATTTCATCGGGTTCAAGTGTAAGTGTTATAAAATTTGTTCCGGTGCCCCAACAAGGGGTCAATTTTAGAAATATTGCCATTTTGCTTTGGCCACTCTATCTTGACATATTTATGTGTTTTCACTAATAAGCGTTCAGATGTAGCACTGGAGTTTAGAAAGTTGTAAATTGTTATTTATTGCTTTCCATAGAATTTAAGATATATTTTTTGTTAACCAAATTATACATTTCCTAATAAAGTTCACTTAGCCGGGCTTTCAAACTCTTTTTTAGGTTAGAATCAGAATCAGAAAATATTTTATTATCATCAACTGTTATGACAAATGTTTTGGTAAAATATTGTATCGTTACAATAGAAGATAAATAATTACCACACAATAATAATTGAAGGGGTGTATTAAATAATACATTTTTATTTATGCTACACCTTTAAAAATCATTAGTAAGTATAACCCAACCGTAATTTTGCCACCACAAACAATCGATTAAGAAAACTATGAGCAGATTATCAATCATAGAATTGACAATCGGCAAAAAATAAAATAATATGGGTATTTTATACCCCAACAGACAGCAAGGGGTTGAGTTAGGAGCTACTGACGCTAATGTTTTTTATGCTCGAATGATTGCAAAAGGGGAGAAATATTGTAGATATTTTACGTAAATCGAATTTTGACGAAAGGATATTACTAAAATTGGAGTGACCGGAGGGAAAAACATAATAATTGAGTGCGGAACCGTTAAGTGTTTATTAGATTACTATGGATGGATGAGTATAACTTAAGTGTATTAACGTTTTTTGTATTTTCTTTGTACGACCTTGTGATCTGATAAATTGAAGAAAAGGTAAAAAAAATTACAAATGATACAGTTTGACTCACGATTTAGGGCTGACTCTTTCGACCTAGGTTTCGGGGTGTTTCGATCCCTATCATATTTATTTATAAAATACTAGTTGTTCCCCGTGACTTCGCCCGCGTTAAGTTTCAAAATATCATCAAAACCCCAAAAAAATTTACGTTCCTAAAAAGTATCATATGTCCGTCTCTTGCAACAAGGTCTAGTACCTACGAGTTTTTATCATTTGCAAAAACTAATTTTACGTGAGATCATGCATGACTCGTACTATACTAGTTGTTTTGATTCTGAGTTATTCGGGTAAGATTGTCGGTCACTTACTTTGCAGATAATCTGTAGGTAGGAGCTATATTATTATATAAAACAAAGTCTGGTTAGTTACACTATTTATAACTGAAGAAAAGCTGGACCGATTTTTATGTTTTATGATTTGTTGGATTTGTCTTTGCCCGGAATAGCGAATAACTATTAAAATATTGAAACAATTCATGAAAAAATATTTAAACATCTCATACAAGTCGCGGGCAAAGCCTCGAAGCACACCTAGGTGTAAATACATTTTAGTAGGTAGGCTTCTAAAATGTACTAAATGTACGCTACTATTCTGCTATTAGTACCTAGTTAATCAGAAAAAACAAATTATATTTAAAAAATGACACCATTTCAAATCTAAGTGCGTAACAATTCAACGAATTTAGACCTCGTAAAGTTAAATGGAGTGTAGTACAGACCCCGAACATGTGTACTCACTACTAATGGATTTAAAATTTATAGGACTCCACCCACTTTGCACCTAAAACCATTCTAAAATAAATCCTCCTAAAGTCTGACCCTTATTACTATGGCTGAGGGTTTAGTTTAGGTTGATTTTTTGAGAAATTTCAATAATATGTAGTAGGGTTTTTTGGCAATATTTCTATTTGTAAGTGACGACACGTGCTGTTTTAATTTTGTCAATATTTTTTTTATGAGAATGGTTAGAATTATTTTTCTATTTATTGACAAATATAAATGTTTTCTTTTTTTTTCAAAAATTTAATAAATAATTTGATAAAAACTCACGCACATTTTGAACTTTTAAATTAAAATTAAAACGGGAATTAGCGCTGTCCTCCGACACGACGCACTACATAAGATTCGACAAGGCCCAGATTTTAGCGAGAGAAAAGTTTTTTTGTTCCTCGTAAAATCCGCAAGGCGATAGAAATTAGTCGTCGTCCAAATTTCAATCGAGACAGAGGGTGGACGCTGTCACAAAGCTGGAAAACTTGTCTTCATGGTACTCTGGGCAGTGTCAACAAAGTGAGTAGGGACACTATAAGTTTCGCCTGCCGGAGTAGAATGGTGTCATCAAGCAGCAGTGATGAAGATGGTTCTTCGGAGCAGGATCCTGCTATACGGTGTATGCCGTCTCAACCCCCACCACCACAACCACCCCCGCCGTCCTCCCGCGCTCTTCGTGCTGCTGCTCGCAGTGCGAGGTGGGACGCGACGGCGAGCGCTCCGCACTCATCCTGAAGAAGGCTTCCGAATGAAGCCGAAACAATTGTCGATTTACACATCGACAACGCGTAAGTCACGCTAATTCCCGTTTTAATTTTAATTTAATAAATCTTGTCTATTTGAAAAATTATACTCTTTAATATTTTAACACTGTAGACGGTTCGCCTCAAAGACCGGCGCAAAATCGATGCACTCGAGATGTGGTGCTGGCGGCGACTGCTGCGGATCCCTTGGACTGCGTTTAGGACCAACGTTTCGATCCTGACGGAACTAAAAATCAAGCAGAGATTATCGTCGACTGTGCAAATACGAATCCTCAAATTTTTCGGACACGTTGTTCGAAACGAGCAGTCCATAGAACGACTCGTTGTCCAGGGACAGGTAGAGGGCAAGCGGTCACGCGGTCGATCACCTACGCGTTGGACAGACCTCATCAAAGCTGCGACACAAACATCTTTAGTCCAGAGTTCCCGAGACGCTGAAGACCGCAACAAGTGGAGGCGCATCGCGGGGGCTGTTTTAACCAATCAATATCGTTGCACGTCATCAACCACGACCACTCTGTCAAGAGTGAACGACTAAGGAGGAGGAGGAGGAGAAACATTAATGCGTATTGATTTTCTTATATTGAAATCACATATTATTATGCTGATACATATCGCTAAAAAAGATAATTAAACACAAGCAAAGCTTAAAAAATAAACAACTTTACCGCTTTATCTTCGGCACTTTGATCAGATTAGATTTAATAAACACGCATTATTGAGAACGCATTTCAAGAACAACTGATCAGATCTTGATTAAATTTAAATGGGACCAATTGGAAAGCAACATCTATCAAACATAAAATTTATTTAGAATCGGTTCACGAGGAACAAAGTTATGAGGTAACCCCAATAAAAAAGGAAATACAGTTGACTTGAGTAGGTACATCCTTCTTTTTTGTGAAGTCGGTAAAAAATGGCGCAATCTGCTTGAGTAACTGAGGACTTCGTGAAATCGTATTTTATCCATGAAAAGGTATTTTCTAAGATGCATTGTTGAGATGGAAAATACGGGTAGATGTATGTTGAATGGATGGATGTTACGGAAGCTTGGAACGTTTCTTTGGCAAATAATACTAGTAATGCATTGACCTGGGAAGGTTTGAATAGTAATAAAACGGGTTTTAATTAAAAAGCAAAATGTATCCGTGTCATTAATATAGTTGCACAAGCGTACCTAGGTAAGGATACTTAATTATTTAAATATCCGGATGACCGAGCTTTGCTCGGTTTTTTGTTTTTGGTAGAATATGTTTGAATTTGTAGCCTCAGAAAGCTCCATCTAATGTCGAGTAGAAACAGTTTTTTAAATCGGTCATGGCGTAATAGATGGCGCTGATAGTTCCTTAAACCCTGTTTTTCAAATGCAGTTTGGGAAACGAGCATTTCTCGGACCTGGAACGTTGATAAATCGAATTGAAGTGATGTAAGGTATTTGAAAAAAAAATATTAAAAATATGCGTCTCCGAGTTTCTTGCCAGGTTTTTCTAGAGATGGCTGTTGTTTTGTGAATCTAGTAATTAGAGTTATTAACTTACACGAGTCCTTTGGGGCCTTAGTGTTTATTTGGGGCCCATATGAGTAAACAATAATAGATAATACAAAAAGACTAGAGAACTAGTCTTTTTGTCTGTTTTTTTATATACAATTTTACCACTTGATAGTAAGTAATTATGGGGTCGATAGTGGTAAATATGCTAAAATGGCTTGCTCATAAAGATAGATGCAGAAAGTTCTCAAAAAGCGTATTCTGTGAACTTGGCGACAAATTTCTTTACTTGTTGATGGTGATATACGACTGTATTGTGGTACAGGTTAACAAACCACATATAAGAGGAAATTTGCCTAGTAGGTACCATGGATTGTATCAATATGTTACTGCAAGCTCAATTCCGTCGTAGGGTTCTAAATCGCAAATGATTGGAAGGCGACTGACAACACCTACTCTCAAGTGCATAAAACTCTACAAAATTATGTAAAAAAATAACTTTGTCTCAGAAAACTTTTCTGGTAGTGATTGTGATTGTATGTGAGATGTGAATGTTTCCGGCACCCACGACACAAGTCATAGAACTTAGTGCGGGCCTGTGAGTGTGAAAGCGTTTATGTTATTTATGGTTTTTTTTCTTCTAACATCTACTTCCAGCTAAATTGGGTTATTTTTAAAGGTTATAAAGTTGAAGAATCTAAATTAAGAGTTGTCTGAAAAAATCACTTTGTCTCAGAAAACTTTTCTAGTTGTGATTGTGATTGTATGTGTGATATGAATGTTTCCAGCACCCACGACACAAGTCATCGAACTGAGTCTAGGGCTGTGAGTGTGAAGTTTATGTTTATGTTATTCAACCATAGAAAATATGGTTCTTTCTTATAAAATAGGGTTCCTTATGTCAATCTTAACCATAAAAACGGCACACTTCCCAACAATACCATGCTCAGGTCATGAAACAGATCACCAAGTCATAAACCAGCTACGGAACCCTTTCGCTGCGCTTCGGAAGTCGATAGTCTATATCGTAAAAGTTTACGAGTGACTTCCTACGAATTAATGTTGAGCGTATGCAGTTGAATGCCGGAATTTATTGGTGAGTTACTTGAGGTACTGAAAGGTTGAAGAATAAGTCAAATAAGTCAGTCTGGTGTACCTACTTATCTTAAAGGTGGATATGAAACAAAATACATTTATTTAACAAAATATTATTCAAAAACATGAAAATTCATGTTTATTTAATATAAACTTACGAACTTACGACACTATTATTACTTTAATCTAAAAAGCTTTTGACTACTTTTACCTGTTGGCAAGTGATGATGGATAATGGATATCTACACTAGGTAGTCTTATTAAAAACACATATAAATAAAAATTATGTTTATTAAAATACTAAGCAGCCGTAACACAACATTTACCAATTACTCAAATTACCCACTAGTCGAAATAAAAAAATATATATATTCATATTTTATTTGCTATGATGAATATTGCTATGATGTTTTTTGATGAATCTTAGGTCGATAATTTGTATTAATTTTAATGCATTTTTTTTATAGACCGCTTTGGTATAAGTGAACATTTGAATGCTAGTTCTATCATACACAATTGTAAGCAAATGCTTAAACAAAATAATGCAAACGCAATCATGCTTAAAAAGCTTATGTTCACTACTAGTTCACGGCAAGCTCGATAAAAGAGAAATTGCCGCATTTTAACCACAATGACGCCTTTACATTTTGAATAATTAGCCGCCAGCATGATGGGAACGCTACCCACTGGTAGTGGGCTTGAGCACTTGAGTTACCTATAAGCTCGATGTCTGATCGATGGTAATTTAGTACTTTGCTGTACATAGTTTTAGAAAGATTAAAAAAAAATATATGCTAAATACATTTTACAGATGTTTTTTTTACATAATCCGCTTCACTCGATCTTTTATCATACTTTTTACTAACAGTAAGAACATTCGAATAGATATAAAAACACCATATCGTAGGTTCGATAAAAACCACAGTTGCATTTATCGATGTCGATAAGGTGAGCTTAAACTGTTTAGTTGTGAGAATTGAGCAGTGTTTCTAAAACTTTAACCCGCGAACGGTGACGTTGATTTGACTTACATCTTCGGTGACCCCGGTGTCACGCACCGGGGTTTTCAATGAAATATTTTTCAAAATCTTTAGTTTACTGACCATTTTTTTTTTATTAATTATGAGTTATTTGACATTAAAACAACGATATTATATTAATCACAACCTCGTTTATTGCTATTTCTTATTACTAATCATCTTCACTTATAACCTTTAAAACTAGTTGGTTTTTACACATAGGTTTATATAAAGTTCAAAAACATAAAAATATACATACTTTTTTTAAACAGTGCAGTCTTTTTGGTTTCTAGGCTCTATAAAGATATTCAAAATAAACAAAAAATGGCATCCTGCCAACAAAAATAAACAAAATAAATTTTTCGGTTTCGGTGACCCCGGTCTACCGCACCGGGCTGGCGCCAAAACTCAGAAACGTGCGCCAGCTCCGACGTCGTGGAGTCAACTGACGGTGGGGGAGGGGAAATGAGGCAGCTACTCGAAATAACGGCAAAAATCGTCGGCGGGGAAAAAAGTTATTCGATTTTTTCAAGTCACCCGGTCCCACAGACATATAGGTCACCGTTACCGGGTTAAATAGGTTTCGTGAATTTCTACTGAAATTCGTAAACGAGATGCAGAAATCACACTATAATAATATACTAAATGTCAAAAAATTTGTGTTAGTGTGTAAATGAGTCTTCACTCTTTACATCATTACAGTTAATCGGATTTGTAGGTATAAAATTAAAAAATGTGCATAGTATTTAACACAAAGCATTATTGTTATTTATTCATTAGCATTATTTAGTGCATGCACCAGGATTAACACAAAAGTTTCATAAGGATTATTTATCTACTTAATTTATGCAAGCGAAGTCGTGGGGAAAAACTAGTTCTTATCTCATAATAACATAATGCAATTATCTGTTACAATATTTTAAATATTCAATCTATTTCATTTAAAAATTAATAGCATATCTCAAAATAAGGTTCATAATGTATAACAAGATTACATAGAAGTGTCTATGTGTGCATCAGTGTGAGATAATGTTCGACTATGTTTGAAATAAGTAATTTATGTAAAGGCTTGAATAAATAAAGTAAAAATTACAACATTAAATTTTCTCAAAATACGTTTTACATGCATCGTATTTGTTGGTGATATCCGTATTTCTTCGCTAAAATACAGTTTTTAATCTGAACTTTATCAAAAGTATAATACAAATATTTATTAAACTTTGAGTTTGTCATAACTGTAATGATATCAAGCTATTATGCGATTTTACTAGGGACGATTTTTTGCCTTGCAATATCAAGTAAAATTAAATATAAAAATTTAAAAACGGCAAACCTTTGAGAAACACGTAAAGTTCGTTAAAATCACCATCACAATAGCGAGAGCAACGCGGAAACATTCTCGTTGTAAATTTTTACAACTTCGTTGCAACAATTACTGGGGGAGGGTTAAAATCGCATCGGAAAATCTGTTTTATTTTTGCGCCCTCATATTTTTTTCAGCTATATTATTTTTTGCAAATAGCTTGCGTTTGACAACTACCTTACCTGATCTGTTTTTTTATCAAAATAAAGTAGATAACTATTCAATCTTAAATTAAAGACTCCCAGATGATACCATTCATAAAATAAAGACGCAGGCTGTACGGTTTGCATAAGCCGTACAGGCATTAAAAGATGGCAGATTACGTATACTGTATCAACAACAACCTTTCATAAACATCACCCATTAAAGTCACAGACTACTCATCATAACACCTAAACACAAACTGCCAGAACTAACAACTATTCAACGGTAGAGTCAAATAACCGGAACAGTTAATCCTACGATATTAGAGATAACTTCAAGCAGAAATTGACCCCAGAGTTTAGATAAAGAGTTATTTGTAACTGGAAAAGACATGCTGATTCATACGTAAACAAATGGACCTCGGGTCTAACACCTTCACAAAATAATATAAACGCAAGTAAAGCTTAAAAAAACCGACTTCACCGATTTATCTTCAGAACCCTTGATCAGATTAAATGAATTAAATGCATTATAGAGGATAAATCAAAAATTATTAATCAGATCTTGATCAAATCTAATTTTTGAATTATCGTCAATAATGGGTGTTTAATACATTAAATCTGATCAAGGTTCCGAAGATAAAGCGGTAAAGTCGGTTTTTTTAAGCTTTGCTTGCGTATAATTATTGTTCCCGAACTGCTTAATCTAGACGAATTTTAAATGTACCGATAGTCGATAATAAGAAAGAAAAAGGTCTCGTGATTAATTATGAATTAAAAAAAAATCTTTCTAAATATTATGACACTTTTAGTAGGACCCGTTGGTTTGATTTCTTGCAGAAGCACAATTTTCCTTTCCAAGGGACACTATGTGCTTCTGTGCTATTGTTATGATTGTGAAATTTGTGAATGTTGCCGCCACCCACGATACAAGTTTTTGAATTTAGTGTGGGGCTGTTAAATTAAATGCATTTGTTTTGTCTTTCTAAATAACAAATTCATTTAAATAATCCTAACATTTAACATTATATTTTCATCTTTCCTACATCTGCAGTATTGAAATGCAGACGCATCCAGTTTCTTTATAAAACAAGATATTAGCATATATGTCAAGCTTGGATTAGTATCTTGCAGATCAACGTCAGCCGGGGGCTTCGGCTGTTTGTTTGTGTTCGGGCGAGAGAATAATGTAGTTTTGGCTACTTAGGTAGGACTACAAAATACGTACATATATGTCTGTTTTATAAGCCCCTAGTAACCAAAAAATATCTAAATTTAAGCCATGAAGTTTAGCAAAATCATTTTTTCGCTCTTGGTGAGGATTAGAGGGCAGTCTATATTTCATTTTCAAACTACCTCAAGCCAATCTTTTTCGCTTAACACTCAATTGAAATCATGCAGTTAATTATCTACATTACTTAATTAGTTGTGTATATTAATGAGCTTGCCAGGATGATTTGATAGACCTTCTTTTTTTACTAGACATTTGTACTTACAGCTTAAATACGAAAATTTTATCGTCATTGAACATTCACATCACAGACACAATCACACCCAGATATAGATATATAATATTTTATCCATTGAAAAAACCAGCGTATCTCTGTTACTGTTCTACAAATTTGGGTGAAATTAAGGATATAAATAGTCTAGACTTTACGAGCTAAAAAAACCGCGAACATCAACTAGTTATCCATTTGTAGTTAAGTGTCTATACCTTTTATTATGAGTTAGGTATAGTTATTTAAGTTGTAGGTATATGCAATTTATTTGATATTTGTAACAATATAACTTGCCCAGTGTAACAGTATCTCTTATAAGGCAAATAAATAATTATATTCTATTCTTATCAATAATATTATAAAACTCCTCATGAATTCTCTACTCCCACTAAAAATTACAAATTAATTCAAATACATTTCAACTCTCGGATGAATCGCACAATCGAACACCAATTGTCACCAAACACTCAACCTTTGACATCAAGTAGGGTGTCCTCAAAGACAATATTTGCTGAGGACAACGGAGTCCCACAGACCCTCTTAAACGACCATCGGGTCTACACGTGTCTAATAACGTGGGAATAGGGATGCATTAATTTGCGGATGCTTGAAATGATGTGTGAATTGTAAATTTGGTAAGGGTAGTCCTTAATAGGGCTTGAAGAGGTTTGCTAAGGTGAATGGACTAGTGATTGTGAGTATATGCGGATTTTGATGATTTAACTAGTTCATTAAAAACAATTAGACACGATATGGTGAAGCAGTTAAAGTTGATGCTATTATTCTTATTGAACTGCCAGTTGGCTAAGTTGGGTTAGCGTTTGCCTTCGAAACAGGGGTAGCGTTTTGATTCCCATTGGAATTACAAATTTTCTCCTCAAGGAAAACTTGTGTTTCGGGTTCTGGTTGTGATTATGAGTGTAATGTGAATGTTTTCGGCACCAATGACACAAGTTATCGAACTTAATGTGGGGCTGTGAGTTTCAAAGCGTTTATGTTATTGACGTTTTTTTATTCTAACATCTACGTCCAGCTAAATTGGATTAAATTTAAAGGTTATGAATTTGAAGAATCTTAATTTAAGGTTGTCTGGAAAAATCACTTCCAGCGATAACACACCTATTGAACTCATTTTAGTATCAGTTTTTCACTCGTTTTTATATTAATGTTCAAGATTTAATTTATCCATCTTAGTAAATAATTGTGTTCATAAAACGTTATAAGTTATTTTTTATTTGTTAGTTATTACAAATAAGCATCTGTTCTCTTTTTTTCATTCTTTTCTCTAATGTATTTTTTTCAAATAGTAATAATTAGTAGTATTACTTCGTTAAGGTTTGCATAAAATCATAATCAACATTTTAACATCAGGACAAATTTCACACAAATTAATCCATTATAATTTAACGGTAGTTTTTAAATGTTCACAGACCATCATCAGAACAAATTTAACACAAATTAATACATAATTATTTCACTACCCTTGATTTATTTTTACCGACAAATTAATCACAATGCAGTAAAAGCTTATGATCCTCATACAAAACCTAACAACAATCACCATGGCATCTAACAATGCACACTTCATCCCTTGTTAACGTCCACTACAACTAAATCTGGACAATACGATACCAATATTGCTATAGAAAGTATTGGCAGTTATCAAAGTAATGCAATATAGGTAGGGACATTATATTAGCACATTAGTATAGATATATTATAGATAGCAGACCCTAGACTACTACATACATAGTGAGCCGGCCTCTGTGTTATCCTCACTTTTACGAATTCTAATATGGCTTGAGTATTCCTGTGAAGGAACATCGTAATGAAATCCACAGTGGTAGGGTATTTTCTCGTGCTCACTTAGCTAGCTGGCTTTAGTATGAGAATAAAATTGTAGTTTACTACAGTTAGGTATAAAAAAACTAGTCAGCTAGCTTAAATATATTTTAATAGTATTTTAGCGATAAAAATACAGAATCAGAGACATTTTAGACCTATCGTGTTCACCACCCTCAACAAATGTAGTCAAACATAGCCTACGGTAGTATTAATCTTTAGTCACTGTCAATTTATACATATTGGTACCAATAATCTGACTCCCTATTAATTATAATTGACATATTTCGTACTTTCTATCGCGAGCAATTTGTCGGTGGTCACGTGACTGATGTTTGTTTTGATGTCCAGAATCTGTGAGACCCGTGGGGGTCTGAGAGATCATTGGTGGTCATTAGGGGTTAAGGCCTCTTCAGTTTCTTATTGTTGATGGTATTATTGAGCAGAATTGTAGAGTAATTTGTAGTTGCGAGGCATTGAGTCTGTTACACTGAAAATGTATTCTGTAATCATCGTCTATTTGATTTTCTACTTACACGCTGGTGTAGCTGGTTATGCGTCTGCCTTCCAAGCGGGTATCGGGTTCTATTTCCGGTAGGAACACAAGTTGTCTCGCCTAAGGAAATGTGTGTTTCTTGTTTTGGTTATTATTGTGTGGGTGATAGCAATGTTATCCGACCCATACTGGACATAAAACTTTGAATTTCATGTGGGTCTGTGAGTGTGAAAGCTTTTAACTATCAATTAATATAATAATAATGAACTGCACCCCGTGATTTTGCTCGCCTATTCATATTGTCTCCTTATCAAATTACATCAAAATCCGTCCAGCTTTTTAGTTATAAAGAAACCTAGCCTAAAACATAATCACATATTATTGCACTCTTGGATTGTTCTTATATAATATTATTAGAGTGATAATTTTTCTTGGCACTCAAGCTTTTATTATTATTTATTAGTAAAATCACAATAAATACAACACAATTATAACCAATCATTCCCACGTCCGACCCTCTCCGCTAATTTCCAAACACTTACACTATTTTATTTAATGTTTGTTAAATGTTATGCCACGCGATCGCCGCAGGCGTTTTAACAAAAAAATTTAACAATAACAAGTCTACTAACCTTTTAAGTGCATAATGAATAAAATATTTAACTAATTGTATCATAGGGTTGAAGTGACTTGATTTTAGGAGAACAATTTTTTTTCATATGTTAAGATTTTGTTATTATGAACAACATTGATTACCATCAGATAATAAATGCGAGTAAAAAAAATATATTATTAGCATCAATATTATCGGTTTTCAATAGGTAAAATCACAACTTAATTAGAGGTTTGCAATAGAGTGAAAACTACTTGATAGATTGACGCTTATTTTTTTTAATTACAATTTAGATAGATAAATAGAATAGAAGAAAGTTTTACAAATAGCAGGCTGTAGCGTTTGCATTTTAGTTATTGTTTAAACTTCTAATTTGGTTTTACAGTAGAAAATTAACATTTAAGTAAAATGATACGAGTGATGTACGAGTGAGGCTCAGGGCCAAAGAGTGTGACTTTAAATTGAAAGCACTCTTCAATCCAATCTCTCCAATTGGATCCATTCCACAATCAACTCGCACTCAATTAACCTCAGTGAAGGAAATATCCAACCACATTGCACCATTCAACCTATTCCAATACCGACAGAAAACCTCAAACAGTTTTTTGTTTGCCTATTTGTTGTTTCAAATTGTAAATCTATTACTCATGGGAGAATGTACCATGTGGGATATAACCCGAGGCATCGCAACTTAGCGGAAATAACCCTTACAATAAAACTATACACTTCAAAAACATTTGGTTTTGTTAGAACATCGTATAATGTTTGTAAAATGGGGAGATTGGATAGTAAAAAAGTTTAAACGCAGTTGAGGTAAGATTGTGCTCTTTGTATGTTTATCCTAATTTCCTCTTAACTGGAATCAAAGTTAATTGTTATAATTTTCATCGTACTAGCATTACTGTATTGTTTAATAAGAATCTACCTGCAAATAATAATAATGATCCGGTGGCTATCCTTAAAGGTCAGTCATTCTAGCATGTTTACCTTCATTGATCGCATCGTCACTTGCCGTTAGGTGAGATAATGGTCAAACGATAGTTACAATAAATAATGTTCTTTTTTATTATAAAAGGTCAGTGTTTTATCTGTGTTATTCATGTGTATGAACTTTAAATTCAAAATATCCAATAAGAAGTCCCTTTTTACTATGAAAAAAATGTTTTTGATGGGGGGGCTCAAATGCACTAAAAACCCTTACTTGAGCAGTCCTTCGCAGGAGTGGGACAAGATAGGGTCGCAGTCCCGGTCCGCTTTCGTGTCTACCGCCAGGACAAGATAGTATCCTGGCGGTAGACACGAAAGCAGACCGGGCCTGTGCACCCATGGAAGGGTGATGGCGAGCAAAACGTACGCGTAACACAAGTTATTGGCTACACCATACAAATCACTTAAATTTAGTTCAATTGAATTTATTTTTTATTTTAATTTCATGACAGTTCATGCGATGCCACAGTTACAATATTTTACTACTAACTATAAAATTTTGCAGCATCGTTGCAGTGATTCTAGGGTAAACTCTTTGAAATCGTTCAATAAAATTTTATTCGTATGAGAATGTTGCAATTTTCACGTAGACTCAGGTAAATGTAATGCGCTACCGATTTGTGGTAAATGTTTTGTCTTGTTTGTGAAAATTGTTACAGTACAATGTACATTTTTGGATTACTGATTAAATAGCTTCAAGATTTTATTGGATACTTATACCAACACATTACATGAACATAATAATATATTTAACTGATCTATACAGCTAGTTTTTAAGTATGTAATAATAATATGTATTTGTTTCAGGTCAGATATCAAAGTACTTACAATGAATGTGGATTGGTAATTAAGCAATATTTATACAATTAATTATGTTGATTAAAAGTTACTTATAACTATTAGAATAACTGTTTTGATTTTATTTTATTTCCATAAGAAACATAATGAAACAATTAAGACAGACACGATATTATAATCAAGTTATTAAATGGTACGATAAAAATCGGCATTTTATTTTTAATAAATAAATACACAAATAAAATTGATCAACTACAACACAGTTATGTCATAGACTAGCTGTGCCCCGCGGTTTTACCCGCGTAAATCTAAGACCTGCGGAAATTCTGGATAAAAAGTAGGATATGTGTTAATCCTGGGTGTAATCCTCCATACCAATTTTATTGAACTTTGTCCAAACTTTTGAGCGTGAAGAAGTAACCCACACACACGCTCACACTTTCTCCTTTATAATATTATTGTAATATGATCAAAGATATTTGTATAATTAAAAATGACATTTGTTAATAAAAACACGCTTACGCAAAATACTTCTATTAAAGTAACAAATATCAGACCGAACTATTTAAATTATCATATTATTATGTACAATCGCCTTAGGCGAACAAACCTACCGTTCGCTTCAATACATTTGTATGAAGAATAACAACAAATAGCCCAAGGGGGCGCGCACAAGCAAGAGTAATAGTAGTTTACAATGTCAATGGATATCCCGGGACGCTGCGTGACGCATGGGCCTAATAGACTCAGTGGGTGTTTTAGGGTTAAGATTGTCAATAGGCTGAAATGATTGGGATAATAAGTCATGTTAAGAATAAGTAACTAGCGAGTGTTTTATTGCAATTTATAATTTAATATTTGACCAAAACACATTTACAGCTAAGTTCAAAAAAAAACCAGAAGGACAAGAATTCCTTGGTAAATCATATTTTGCTCCTGTCTACAAACGAACCCAAGACCCATGTATAAAAAGAAGTTTTGCCTACTTTACCAACAGGGTAATCATTAATTTTAAGTGACTGCGCGCAGTACTGTGCGCGTTCGCTTCCTAAGCAGGGGCTACCGGGTTTGATTCCTGATGAGAACACAAGCTTTTTGGGAAATTTCTGTATCAGGTTTGGTGTGTTTTTGTTTGTAAAACTAAGCCAACGTTTGACCAAAATCTCAACATCATCTCCTCATTACCTAAAGGAGAGCGACGATGCGGTCAAAAATAGAGCACGCTTGCTGATTTTACTCTCTTCTTGAACAACTTTTCTTACATAGACTCGAGTTGGAAGGTTTATCTATATTTATATAAATTTTTAACAGAAATAGATAATAGAACACATACTATTTTGTTTAATAATAAAGCTATTATTGTTGTTAATAGTGTTAACCAAGAAAAACATTCTCACGGCATCGAGATCCCATCACATAATTTCAATGTAAATTTGACAGTCAATCAAAACTACGACACACTCCGAATAAAAAACGACTAGATAATACGAAAACATCATAACAAAACATCTAAAGAGAAAATAACAAAAAAGTGTCACTCGCAAATCAAAGCAAACACAGTCACACACCATGTCTAAATGAGTGTATAAATGTGTATAAAAGAGTGTGTGTGTGTTCAAATTGTATAAAAACAATCGACCCGCGCTTTTACGATGGCTTTGACAAAATCAGGATCGAATCAAACGTACGTAAATGGAAGATGTAGAAGTGCAGAACAGTGAATGAATAGAGAAGTTCATACTTTGACTTATTTTTTTTATTTTTGTTTTTAATATCTAAAAAACTGCTATTTGATCATTAGCCATGCTAGGCAGAACTGTAATGATAAATTTAGAAAGAAAATGATAAATTTAGTACGATGTTAATAATAAGGAAAGGTTAATTTCGTCGCTTCAGGCAGGGCTTGAGTAGCTCAGCGGTTAGAGCAATAGGGCATGACACCCTATGGCTGCAGGTTCAAACCCCGCCTCAAGCGATAATTTTTCCTTTCTAAATTTATCATTATCTCACTTATGGAGCATGAGGAAAATTTCCTGCTGTGATAGAAATATGGAGTCTTATTTTCTTTTACATGATATAATAAAAGTTTCATACTAAATCAAATATATTTACGTAATGAAGTGTTTGATAAATATAAAAAATACGTTTACTCCATATTGTATCGTATTCCAATAACGTATTCATGTGTTAGTTAAATCACAGTAATTTAGTCTAATTTAAGTTAAAAATATACACAACAATTTTCGAACTAGGTAATAATAAAGATTAAATTAAAATGTTTATATGAATAACTGTGTAATTTTTAATGTTTTTATGAAACACTAGTTGTACCTATGGTAATAACAGTATGAAGGTAAAATAATAATTTAAATTAAGCAGCAAATATTTTGTAAAGCAAGTAATAAACCTCAATAATATTCTTGTTCTTTTATATGTATCAGTTACGTTGTAAACCGTGCAATATAATAATAATGATGCATACTCACTCGCTTAATGAGTCATTAGTATTAATTATATTTCAAAGAGACAGGACCACCAACATCTAAAAGTTTTTGTGTAATTTTAAAAGAATTTGTCACTATTTTGATATCGCACAAATAGTATAAATCAGAATATTCGTGTGTATGTTTGTTTAACTCTTCACGCTGTAACGACTGAATGGATTTGGATGAAATTTGAAATGTACATAGCTTTTATTTTTACCCAGGATTAATACAAAAGCTACTTTTAAACGCGGGCAAACCCGTGGGGCATAAATGTAATTGTATAAAAATATATTTAGGTCCAACAATATCCAGTCGGCTCCACACCTCTGAGAAAACTCACACATCAATTTTCCGGTGCCCATCGCTCGACGTCCACGTGGCGGTCACGTGCGGTCCGTCGTGTGTGCACCCCTTAACACTATTGTTCTGTTCGGCTTAGGGGTATGTTGGTTGGAACGGGTGGATGGGTAGACTTAGGTTTTTATGCTTGTAGGTAATAGTATGTAGGGTTTCTAGTCTTTTTATTTTGGACCTAGAATATTTAAACTCTTATATAGTGACGTAAAACATGTCTTTTTATGTTAAAATTATAAAAAAACTAATAACTTTTACTTAAAAAATAAAAATGCTTATAAACGTATACTAGGTAATTTGTAAAATACCAGAGAGCTCTCTGACCCTGCCTTTTGTACGAACCTTTAGTTTATTTAGATCTAACTACGACTTTCTTTTGAATGCTTTGTTTTTCGTAATAATTAAAATAATATTATATTCTATACAATCTGTTATGAATCATTGCTAAAATGATACTATACCTAAAAATACATTGCTACGCTGTGACTCGTAATATACCTGCAAATACCAGATGACACTTTTTAGATTTTTTCTTAATTTTGGCTGCGCAATCTTGTGCATTTAGTCAGTGTCTAGAAATAATATATTCCGCCGATTGAACACTATAAATTAAGTTTTTTAAAAATACTGTAAGTGATTTATGTAAAGTGTGACAATAAAGCGTTATCTATCTATCTATCTAGTTCAAGTGTATTTCATATTAAAAATCGTAGTCACAAGTCACAATAAAAGAAACGTAAAAGAGTCAAGGTCAAGTAATAGTCAAGTCATGCCCTAGTAAAGTGGTAGAAACGTTACTAGAACGTCTATTGGAGTTTTGGAGCAAAGGCTGAAATCTCGTTTTTCAACTTTGTATGTTTTTGCCTACACTTATGTACGTTCAATGAGTATTAGCGGTTCGTAATCCACCATTATTACACATTAACACGCAGAAAATCACAGGTTTTGGAAAATTATACAAAATTAACAACGCCATTTTCTTACTTTCGCGGCTTTTGCCGCTAATAAAAAAATGTAATATATGAAACTATAAAGGTCTAGTTTTTACTAGACTTTTATAATTCATGACGGAGAAAATAAATAATATATTTAAAAATCAATAAAAAGATATTGCAATAGCCGTACTAAGAAAGACGTTATTCTCTATGATTGACATGACGTTGTAAATACGAACATATATTTTTTTGTATTATCATTTTTAACTCGAAGATTTTTTCACACTTTTCTTTATCCAGTTTATTAACTATCTCAACAATGACACTGCTTATTTGTCTATTTTTGAAATGACCTCTGATATATTTGACTCTGACTATTATATTTTGGGTTTAGTTGATTAAGACTGGTTTCTCAATTATAAAAATAATTGTTTTCACAAAACTTTTCAACTCCGATTGTATTCGCTCATCGAGCTAAATTCATTAAACTCACCACGCTCGAAATATTTCACAATCGTCCCCTAATGTGTTCAATAATTACATACGTTTTAACCGATACGCCACCCTAGCATTATTTGAATATGGGTTTATTTCAATTGACTTACCGGGAATTTATTTTTACCTCCACTTTGGGTGTTAAGCTCTATTTTTTAAGTCATAGAGTTCATTTTCAACAAAGCTCGACTGAGGATTTATTTTGTGGGTATGCATATTATTTGATACTTTATCTTGTAGAACGTAGAGTTGAAGTTTGTGTAAAGTTTGTTTGATTTAAGGGTTTTTAGTATTGTAAATTAATAAATTCGGTTTTTATAAAACGTAACTTTATTTGTAGTATTGTCACCGCCACTTAAAAGGCCACATGTCGCCTCGAGGGCTTTTGATGTTTTTGTTCTAAATGAAATGTTGAGATTGAAATTTCTGGTTTTGAGTTTTTGACTTTTTATTGAGTGAATTTAATTACAATTTTGCGCTTGTTTAAGTTCGTTGGTTCGAGAAGTAGATTCTAAGATAGTTAATAAATTGTATGATTTAAAAATAAAATATTTCATTTGTAGGGAAGGTATTAGAACATTAAAGTGTACCAACTATTAATATTATTATGGTCTTACATTGGTCTATACCAATAAAATATTAGGTAATTTAATTTTCTATGATGTATTTTTAATGCTGGACAGGTAAGCGTTTTATCACTATCACGTGATGGAAAGTGAAGATGCAGCCGAAGATGTAACATGCTTGTCCATGAGATACCTATTTCCTCTAAACTTGAAGATACCCAGATTGTATTTATAAACGTAAAATAAATAAACGCTTTCACACTCACAGCTCCTCACTTGGGGAGAAAACTTGTGTTCCTGCCGGGAATAGAATCCAATTACCATGCAAAAGGCAAACACAAGCCCAACTAAGCAAACGGGTCCTTTTTTTGCAATGGTTTTTCTTCCCAATTTTTTTGTCAATATAATATCATTTCAATATAAGAAGCGAAAACAACTAAAAAAATATCGAAATCCGTTGAATCATTTAAAATAAAACTCCAATCTCATTGAAATAACCATTAAAATAGCTTACGGATGGGTATACTTCGCATTTGATTATGGACACCGGCAAACCGCAAAATGTCCAGAACACGGAATAAAACTTAAAATAATTGCACAATACGGATCGACACTTCTGTTTAGGGGATGAAGATGTTTTGATACTTTTATGTAACGAAGTTGAAATAATTACGGACATAATCTCATTTAGCCATGGATGAAGCATGTAAATTTCCGTGTGTGCGACGTCTCGCTGCAAACTGTCACGTATAACTAAATAGTTACTGTAGGTGCAATGGCGCCGATTGTCGGACCTTTGGTGTATTTGCGTGCGTGTAGCTCGCGTTACGCAAGTGAAATTTGTAGGACCTAGGTACTTCACCCGTTTTGGGTGTGGCATTGCGTCCGTATTTTTTTAACCGATATAACAAAAAGATATTTGTAACTGAAATTTAAAATTTAATAATATTCATTCATTAATGACATGCTTCTTCAATTATTTATTTTTTAACTATGGAACATAATGAACATTTTTTTTTACATTTATTTATTTACAATCTATATTATATACCTGATACATTTTTTATCTTATTGTTATATACGTTGTACATATACATTTTAGTTTATATTAATTGTAACAATATGATTTGCCCAGTATAACGATCTTTGTTATAAGGCGAATAAATAAATATATTCTAAAACAAGGAGGTTTTCAATTCGACTGTATTTTTTTATGTGTGTAAGAGGTATCATAACTGGGGTGAACCGATTTTTAAGATTTTTTTACTAGAAATTTAGTTCTAATTAAATTTGATTAAGATCAAATATTAAAGTATTTTTTTCACTTAAAGGTATTGCAATACAAAAAAAAATATTTCTAATATAAAGTATCAAACTCGTCTCATCCACCATCGAAAGAGTTATACTACTGGCAGTGCGCGTATAAGTCATTAACTAATAAAAATAAATTAGATTTACTGCAAAAAATGGCGAATCCGACCCGCCATACCCAAGGGACAGTGATGTAGTGGACTGATGAATACAGGGTGATTTGTTTTTTGTATGGAGTGGGCAGTCTTATTAAAAGTCAAGAAATAGTATTCTGTATAATATATAATACAATTTTTTTACTTTTAGAAAAAGGAAATGTAAACCCGTACGAATACAAAACCTATAATTATGTTTGATTCGTAAGTATTACTTTTTCACTCACTGTTGTTTTCTCGCATTGTTACGAGACTAGTTTCGGAGCAGTCGGTGCTCCTTCATCAGTCGAGTACGCGCGTAGACTATCTGGCGTCTCAGCGTATACAGAATACACTTATGCGGCGTGTATGAAGTAGCACCGACTGTTCCGAAATTAGTCTAGTAACAATGCGAGAAAATAACCGTGACTGTAATTTTATAAATTTTTAATCCTACTTATATTATAATCGCTCATACGCTTACACACTAACATACAGAAACACACCCCTACACGCATTGGACACTTCCCACACATAAATACATTTAAAACATACATACAATTTAAGATAAATAATTAGATTAAATATTAAATTAATATGTAAAATTTAGTTTAAAAATTGTATTTTAAGCATAATTTGATACAAAACATATTTATGGGAGTAGCCACTGGCTCCATAAATACAGTTTTTAACTAGTTCAGATGTCTATGGATTCAACATTAACGATGCACTTACTAATTTTGGCACTAAAGTTATTTGTATTTGTATAAATGTTAAAGTCGTGTGTGTCAATGTTGAGATGAAATTTATAATGTACCTAGATAGTTTAGGTTCCGGAATAACACATAGGCTTCTTTTTAACTTAATTAAAGCGAAGGAAGCCGTGGGGCACGGCTACTTCAAAACAAATATATTCGTAGATGAAATTTGATACTCTGTTTACAGCTAAAAACTCAATAGCAACAGTAACAAATAACTTGAAGCGTAAACTATCGATCAATCACGCAGATTTTAATATACAGTAAAGCCGTACAAACAAATATCCAGCGCAATTTTAAATTCTACATTCAATTTTGCATGTTTTGGAAAAGTTTCCACGTGTAAACAACGCAGGGCAAGCTGAAAACAACCAGTCATCGACAATATTATGATAGAGGAGACATTTATATCACTGTGAAACTCGATACTGGTGACAAAACAGTTATACAATGAAAAGCTACGCCTGCTCCGTTTTTTTTCCGGATTCACACTATTATTTTTCTGAATGATTGAAATTCAAATCAATTAAATCAAAATTTCATCGTGGGAAGAAGCATAATCCTATGTCGCATATGCTTATGCTTCTTTGCATTAATATTTCTAAATTGCAAATAAAACATAATTACATATACGCCTACCAACATAAACGCCAGCTTTTTTTGAGTCCACCCGGAAAACGTTCTCGGGTAACAGGTACATAGCATGACAGTTTATTCGTTCTCTCCGATTGCATTCTATTGACGAATCCAAAATCGAATAACTGGAACTAATCAGCCACCAATAACTAAATCTTCTATAAATTAACATCAAGTATGATGTAAAATAAACTGATCAATAATATTTCAGAAAATAAGTTATTTAGATCTTTAAAGTTAACTTATTTCACTAATTATTTGGTAAGGCAAGCATGCTCCAATTTGGCCGTATCAGCGCTTTCCATCGGGTGAGAAAGTAGGCAATTGAATGAATTTTTATTTAAAAAAGCCCCAGCATATTTTTTCATTCATTACTAGGTTGCCCTTGTTTATCAAGTTACAAAGTAGCCTACGTGTTCATCCTAAATTTCACTCTACATTTCAAATCTACATTTTAAATTTCAAATTTCATCCAAACCCACATTAACAAATTATTACAGTGTGAAGAGAATAAAAACTGACTTACACATTAACACACAAACTTTCGGAATATTAGTATGATTTCCTCTCTATCGAGATATGTTATCAATGTCTCCATCTCTCTAGTAACCAGGCAATGTACGGAAACCTGTCTACACATTTTCTAACTTTAACTGGTTAATTAAACGCCACTCATGTTTGTAAATTCGCTGTTTTCTCGCTTACATTTAGAATTAAATAAATTGGATATGTGAAAACATGCGAGTGTTATTGTTTTGTAGTTCTGTCTGTTCGTGTTTGGAGATATAACTACTTTGTTTATTAGTTGGAGACTGGTTTTAATTAAACAGTCTGTTCATTTTTAACTGACTTAAAAATAGGTGGAGGTTCTTAATTCGACTGTATTTTTTTTACTTTTATTTTAAGTGAACCGGTTTTCACGATAATTTTTTTATTAAGCTTATCTTGCGTTTAAACATTAACTTTGATAGAAAATAATTAAAGTATTTATAATTTATACGATTTCATTTACAATTTCTCGCATTGTTGCATAGTTTCGGAGCAGTCGGTGCTCCTTCTTCAGTTGAGTACGCGCGTAAAACGCCGTCTTGGCTTGTACTGGCGTATGTATTATTATCTCATATATTTGTAATAATTAGGAAACTTTCAATCAAGTAATAGTACCTATACATTTTCGTATGTTAATGAACCTACATCTTGCTACCATAATTATTGCTTAAAGCGCATTATATTTTAATTACGACAGTAAATATAAGTGAGTGACGAGTAGTAAATTGTAACAAATGTGTTGAATAAATATATTTTTCTTTCTTTCTCTTTTTATAAATAATAGGCAAAAGCAAACGAAAGCTTTTCAAAGAGAACGCTGTTCAAACTACAGCAAAATCTAAGGAATTTTGCTTTAATTTGGCGATTGCGAGCTAAATACAACTGGATTTATAAACCAATTAAATTTTCAAACCACCCTGTATACGACTCGTTTAAAACCAACTCACAATAGCTCAGTCCTAACCTTTCCGCAATCTAATTACTGAAAGTGCTTTTCACTCTTCTCTTAAAACTATAAACATTAAAGCTATGGATCAAGTTTTAAGAGAAGCGATTTTAGAAAAAGCAATAAAAAAACAATTGAAAGAAATATCACAACGCATCGTAGAAACAAAAACGCATTTTAAGATCTACTTAGTAAGTTTTTAGCCAACATTCAACCACATAGCAATGAACATGTAATTATTCACTACGAATTCAAGATTGAAGAATTTTAATACTCAATAATATATTCGAGTTTAAAAAATTAATAACCGATTTCAATCGCAAATATCGCCGAAACTCTTTATCAGATCTTGTCCCAATTCTAATGGGAGTATATTCTTTTACACAAAAAAAGTATTTTACGAATCGGTCAAGGCGACTTCGAGTAAACGGGGGTCGGTTAAAAAAAAAACACTAATTTAAGAGAAACACTAATTTAAGATATATGTACCCTTCTATTACTACTCAATACACACTGTTGGCCGCTAATCCAGGGGGGATTAGCGGCCAACAGTGGGCATTGGCCTCCGAGACACGAGAGCGCAATTGGTTTCGGTTATATACATATCATATGATGTTTGTATAATAATACGTTTTAACCGCTAATAGTTCATGCTTTATACCATACAAGACATGATCCGCCCAAGTTCATAATAATTTGCACCCACTGACCAACTGGTCAAGGGTGGACAGTGGACACTATAAATTAATACACTAATAATAATTATAGTAATGGAGGATCTGTTGTTCTGCACTTAAAATATTAAATGCAAATTAGTATTTTAGCACAATAGTAGATAAAAATTACAATACAAAGAAAGTTTAAAAAACCGACTTCACCCCATTATCTCCGAAACCTTTAATCAGATCTTGAAAATTTTTATATGGGACGAATGGAGAGAAGTTATGAGGTCACACAAAAAAATAAAAAAAATCAGTCGACTTGAGTACCTCCTCCTTTTTTGGAAGTCGGTAAAAAGTTCTGAGGTAACACAAATAGCTGCTAAGGGAGGATCTCCAGGATTCTCTCACAAAAGACCTAAATGATTTTCCCTCAAGGTGACAGAAATGATTAAATTTTAATTACTTCGAGTATATTCTCAATAATTTAAACGCAAGCTGTGAAGTCGGTTTTATAAGCTTTAAAAAAAACGACTACACCGCTTTATGCGCGGAACACTTAATTAAATGAACTGAATACGGATTATCGAAGATAACTCAAAAACTGCTGGTCAGATAATTTAAATGGAACCACATAGGAAGTATACCTGTAAATTGAAAACCAATTTGAAAGAAAAAAATAATTTTCCAAATTGGTTCAGGCATCTTCAAGTAATCGATGAACATACATAAAATAGATTCCGATGAATTGAGAACCTCCTCCTTTTTTGAAGTAAGTTAAAAAAGACTGAAAGATTTTCTAATATAAAACAACAGTTTCATACTTTAACACCAAAAGTAACGAGTAAGAATGCAACCTCAATTTCCTAATCAAATGAGCATATAGCCAGTGTCAAGTAATAATATATTTCATATTATAAATCCTAGTCACAAGTCACAATCAAAGTCAAATAAAAGAGTCATGGTCCAATCATAGTTAAGTCTAAATTATTAACGGTTAATAATCCACCATTATTACACATTAACACTCGAAGAATCACAGGTTTTAGAAAATTATACAAAATCAATAACGCCATTTTTACACTTTCGCGGCAAAACTAAACGGCATTGTTTCTATTTCGCGACAAAACTCCACAAATAGAAACGATCTTGCATTCCAGCATCTGTCACTTTGACATTTGTCAAGTGATCAAACTTAATTCGCCCCATTACTGCCATGGAGGTGCAATTACAGAATTAAAAATGTATTTGAATAAAGAGGTTTATGATGGACATTAAATTGTCTCTCGTTTTTATTACTGTGGTAATTTGTCACGAAATTGTTTTGATTAATGCGAGACGATCATTTGTTATTGTCGGCGCTAATTTAATTGTAGTTAGCGTGTCGTTGAATATTTAATTATTTTATATTTGGACGTCGTCAAATTCTTCCGAATAGGCCTATTTAATGTTGGTGAATTATAGAATTTAAAATTGAACTGCCTGTTGGCTTAGTTGGGTGCGAGTTCGCCTTCTAAGCTGGGGTATCGGGTTCCATTCCCGGCGGGAACACAAATTTTCTCCCCGGTTCAAGGTGTAGTTGTGTGTGATGGAGTGATGTAAAAAAAAAAAAAATGCGCCGCCGAGTTTCTTGCCAGGTTCTTCTCGAGATGGCTGTATTTTTGCGAATCTGGCAATAGATTCATTAACTTTCATGAGTGCCTCTTTGGGGCCCATGTGAATAAACGATTTTGATTTTGATTTTGATGTGAATGTTTCCGTCATCCACGGCCCAAGACATAGAACTTAGTGTGGGGTTGTAAGCGCTAATGTTATGTTTATGAATGGGTCACACTTTGCGCAGAAACACGGACCACGCTAAGCGTTGGATTTAAATCCAGGTTTGAAGCAAGCATGCCCAACTGAAGCAGAACTGGCGGCGCGTGGTGATTATTAGTTGCAGAAGTTACAATCACAGTTGTGCTCTCCATCCGAATTCCATTAAAGAACCACCAGACAGACTGCATTGAGACACCGATATATGGTGGATATAAACATAATAAATAGGTATAAACGCTTTCACTTCCAGCCGCAGACTTAGTTTGATGACGATGTTTCGTGGTTGCCGGAAACATTCACATTACACATACGATCACAAGCACAACCAGAAACACATATTTGCCTTGGGAGAAAATTTGTGTTCCCGCCACGAATCGAACCCGATACTCCTGCTTCGAAGTCGAACGCTCTCCCAACTAAGCCGGGCAGTTCTCAAATATGTGTGTGTATATAGGTATATAAAATAATATTCCTCAAATTTGTACGAAGCGTATTGCTTCCACGTTTATTATGCGTACTCCAAAGGAGTGGAACACCTTGTCTGTGTCCGTATCCCCAGATTAAAACAATATTGGTATCTTCAAGTAGAGAGTAAGTATGTTTTTTTAGGGTTCCGCACCTAAAGGGTAAAAACGGGACCCTATTACTGAGACTTCGCTGTCCGTCCGTCCGTTCGTCCGTCCATCTGTCACCAGACTGTATCTCAAGAACGGTGATATCTAGACAGTTGAAATTTTCACAGATGATGTATTTCTATTGCAGCTATAACAACAAATACTAAAAATGAAATAAAATAAATATTTAAGGGGAGCTCCCATACAACAAACTTGATTTTATAGATAATGGTACGGAACACTTCGTGCGCGAGTCTGACTCGCACTTGGCCGGTTTTTTCTTTTGTAACTGACTTTTTTTTGTTTGACTACAATCACACCTGATGGAAAGTGATGACTACATCTAAGGTGGATGCTTAGTAAATACCTATTCACGTTTCTTTAACTATTTTCTAGGCAAGCGCACTCCATCGTCAACCGCATCGTCAATTAACATCAGATGATATAGTGGTGAAATACTTGCCGATCACACGCGTCAACATGTAATTTGACTTGATTGCAAAGCATTAAATTTCGGTAGTTTAGGTCGTAATAAGACGGAAAAAAAATATATGGCATGAAAAACTTTGCTTTTGTGCTTAGAAGACTGATTGAACGAAATTTTTAAAAATCTTGGATTTTAATTTTTGATTGAAAATAAAACTATTGAAATAAAAATGTTTATTATTTTTATTAAGTTTTACTATCAAATTAGCTTACAGAAAAGTGGAAAATAACTTAAAAGTGCACATTTTACTTTTTCTTTTATGTTCATAGCTACTTTCTCTCAATAAACCCCAAATATAGTCGGCCATCATGTTTTCATTGTATTGGCCTTGATAGCGTTGTTCAAAATTCATGATGTCCTGATGGAAACGTTCTCCTTGCTCTTCGGAATAGGCTCCCATATTGTTTTTAAATTTATCCAAATGAGCATGCAGCATATGTACTTTTACTGACATCCTGCAGCCCATGGCCTTAAAATTTGTAAGCATATCCTCAACCAACTTTTCGTAGTTTTCAGCTATATTATTATTATAACTATCACAAAAGCAAACTTTATACCGAAAAAAGGTATTTTCTTTTCGTTTTTGTGCATAACTAACTGGAAAATAATAGTATAAACTTTAGGACAAAGAACGAAAATTTTTTTGTAGAGTCGTGTCATAGATTAAAAAAAGCCTTAAAATAACATCCCAATAATTCCATTATCCATCGCAAAATGGAACAGCGAAATAAATAACAGTGCATTACTCGGATCATAATTAAATGAGGACCGTCGCGTGACGGCACTCGAAATACTCAAATAAATACATGTTTGCAGTAATGTGCCGGTATTATTGGAAGTAATTGAACGCTATTTGGAAATTAATATGGGAGGATTTTTTTACGAACTACATTGTCATTCTCTATAGCGGCACTGGTATATATAGATAGTACTTAAGAGGCCTGCGGAGATTGATTTGCCCAAACATTCGTAATACCGAAATTATTTATAATTCAAGCATATTACCACCATACTGTGCTGTTATTCAGATTAAAAGCATACTAATCTAGGTTCTTGGATAGTTTTTATTCCAAAATAATTACCTAAACCGAAATATAAACCAATTGATTTTCACACATTATTACGACTTAAATGTCGCAACTTTAACTTATTCGTTTTGTATTAAAAACTAACACATATATTTTGTCATTACAACAGGAACATAGATTATCATTTCAAGGTACTATTAATGCAAAAAACAATGGCTAAACATCACATTTTAATTAATAATTTTTGGTATTACGGCACCTATCATAATTTGTTCGGTCGGTAGTGCTATCGCATCAAGCATGGGCACAATTTACCAGTTAAACAGAGACAGCCTATAGATCGTTTCACAGACTCCCCGGCCTCTTAAATAGATATAGATAATGGACCAGAAGAGTGCGAAGCGCAAGCAAAGTGTCTCTATTTCAGCTTGGGCAAAATTGCTTTCGTATGTCCGGATTTCCGGTTGTTCTCTTCTACAGGTCGCATTTTAATGACAAGGATGCATGGAGGCAAACTGCACAAGCGCTTTCTAGCGACTACATAATATAGATATACCTAGGTTTATTTTATTAATGTAATAGTGTTTAAGAATGATTGAAAAAAAATCGCCGCCGAGTAGAAATTAATTTCTAGAAGATGTGTAGTAAGGGGGCAGGTAAAGGATGAACTGTTTACCCACCATTATCATTGCGAATGACTCTACTAGTCATTAACTTTCATGAGTGCCTCTTTGGGGCTCATGTGAATAAACAATTTTGATTTGGTTTGATTTGATTTCTCAACCGATTCTCGTAAAATTTTGTGAGCATGTTCAATAAATATATAGTATTTTTTTTTCGATTCAGTTCATGCAAATTTTTTAAAATATGAGGGTTAAAAACGTAAATAACATATTTTCTTCCAGCTTTCAGCTCACAGAGCCATTAATACTTTATTGTTTACATACATACATATACATAATGTAATCAAACATGGCTTAGCCTCTCTCATCGAATCGTGACTATAAAAAAGTATAATTAACATTGTTTAGCCACTCTCATCGAGACGTAACTATATAATAGTATAGTTGACATGGCTTAGCCACTCTCATCGAGTCGTGACAGTATTATATTCACGAATCGATGAGAGTGGCTAAGCCATGTTAGTACATTTAAAATTGTATTGAAATCCACCGCAGGAAGGTTTGTCAATATTTAGAAACATTAAAAGAAATAATGTGAACATCAAAATACATTGTGCATCGAAATCTTACTCATCTACAATAATTTCAGATACAATCAGGACTTCTCCGCTTCGATTCAAACAAAAGTCCAAATTTTTATGAATGAAACTGATTATGAAATTATTTCTGACCGTTAAATGTGTTTAAGCTGCAAGATTCTTCATTTGTTATTTTGGCTTCGCAATCTGTGTACATTCAGCCAGTTTCAAGTAATAAAATGTTTCAAGTGTAGGTACTTATTACCATCTTATCACAAATTTCGTGTTCATAAGTCCTAGTTGTAACTAGTCAAAGTCAAGTAAAAAGTCAAAGTCCAGTGAAGTTATAGTCAAGTCATGCCCAAGTAAAGGGGTAGAAACCTTGCTAGAACTACTATGGAATCATGTTTTTTAACTTTGCATGATTTGCCAACACTCATCTTTTATTGCAACAAAAAAAAGTTTGAAACTGTATGCAATAATACTGATAATAGACAAAGAAGAACGTAGCCAAGTTCTTATATTAGCACTCAAAGGTATATAAAAGTCCCAAGACAATACTCTCGCTAAAAAAACATTATCCAGCTAAGCCCTAGTTCACATCGTTAGCAAAGACAAAGATCACGCCCTAACCGAACAAACACCGGATGATATTATTTGAACTCTTGTGAGGACACCGCCTAATTACGTTTGCTTTACGTGCCAGCTGAAGCTGAAAATGAGAAAAATGTGTAAACACAGCCTTATTTTCCTGTAATGTACTATACGGTCTTTTTGTTTCGTTAAACCGAGCAGGGAAATGTAATTTAAAGGCGATGTTTTCTTTTACATAATTATACGGAGAATGTGCACGGGAACTGCACAACCTTGTTCCTGCATCACCTTTTTCATCATCATCATCCACAGCCCTTTTGATCCCACTGCTGGGTATAGGCCTCTCTCATATTCTGCCATTCGCCTCGGACCTGTGCTAGTCTTGTCCAGGTTCGACCCGCAATGCTAACAATATCATCAACCCATCTTGCCGCTGGACGTCCGACGCTGCGTTTGCCTTCTCTTGGCCACCACTCTGTTATAACCTTGCTCCACCTGTCGTCACTTCGCCTAGCAATGTGTCCCGCCCAACTCCATTTGAGTCCCATAACAAATTTTTCAACGTCTCGAACTTTTGTTCGTTGTCTAATTTGGGTATTAGGGACTCGATCACGACTCGATCACCTTTTTACCATCACACAATTGAATAACGTTTAGTTTCAGAAGAAAATTAGAAGTAATGTAAACTAAATGCTAAATGCTAAATAAAGCAACAAATTCTTTTCCAAATCAAATAATGCAGGAGATTAAAATCCTCCCCATTTCAATTGGGTGACAATTTTTTCACTTGCCGCAAGTGTCAATCTAATATCTATTGTAAAGATGTTTCGAAGTGGAAACATAGTTTATTGGAGACTATTCTGCTGTTTTTATTGTTGTTATGTTGAGCTTTAAGCGCTTTGTTAATTTGCTAGTCTAGCTTGATTTCATCGGAAGTTTTTGTAAAGTCTTATTCTCAACAAAAAAATACGCTAGACAAATCATATAATACATTACAGTTCTGTAATCATGTCCCGTTTAACGAAAAATCAATTAATTTGATATTATGTTGAAATACTTTTTTTAGATTTCAAAAAAAATCAAGAATTTAATTGTATTTTGTGATATGTAGATTTAGCACCTACGTACTAAAACGACAAATTATTATCTTTTATTAATCAAGCGAAACGAGATCTCTAAGTTGACTTGGTTGTTCAGCACTTCGTCCGTCTGTTAGAAGCATCTAGCGTCCAAACCATACAAGCTAATAATTTAAAATGTTCATCGAGTAAAACTATGACTCAAAGTCAAAAATGGCAATTAAAATTATATAAATGAAAATATTTAAGGGCATACGTAAGTGAATGAGTGCCCCTTAATACAAATAAGTTTTCTCACAAGGGAAATTTGTGATTCGCAGGTGTGTGTGATGTGAATGTTTCCAGCACACAAGTCATCGAGCTTGTGTGGAGCTGTAAGTGTTAAAGCATGATTATGCTACGCTTAAATATAAAGCTAGAAAAGTCTAGTACTAGAAACTGCAGTATTAAACGTTATCGTCAAAAGCGATAAAAGCGCTTCATTGCCAATCCACAATTCCACTTGTCACTAAATCGTTCAGTCGACATTGCGCATGAGTGGTTTCTGGTGACAAGTGATACACAAGAGGGATTAGTTTTACAATTGTTCGGATTAATTTTCGTCGGCGATATGTCAGAACATCTGTTCTATTAGCAATTTGGGCGTCGAAAGTGTATACGGTGTGTTAAAATGTATTATTGTATAACAGGTCTCTACAAAAATATATTTATTTAGGCGGTCCTAAAACTGTCGTGCTTTTTTTTTCTGTCTGATAGGCAAGCATTTGATGAGAATCTCACCTGATGGAAAGTGATGATGCGGCCGAAGATGTAGCATGCTTGCCTAGAAGGTACCTTTTCACTCTTGACTTGAAGACTCGCAGATTATACCGTTCGGGGAACGAATACGACGGCAATGAGTTCCACTCCTTCGCAGTACGGATGATAAACGTAAAAGTATTGACTACCAAACTATTTCAAGCTACCCTACCAAAAAACATTAAAATGTATTCTACTTTATAAAATTAGCTATTAAATACCCCCAACAATTAGATGTTACTAAATTAAAATAATTTCTCATATAAGTGAATAATGTATTGTTATGAGAAATAAAGAATCTCAAACCACAAAAGCGAAACGCTTCGAGCGCACTGGACTTTACTGCACTTCGTGCTATGAAATGCTTTTAGTTTCAATTTAGGTAATTCAAGAGGATTTAAACATTTAATTCTATTTCACTGCCACTTACTTCGTTAAAAAGGCCTATTATGCGAAGATATTAGACTTTATAGCACAGCTTTCTTATAAGTAATGCCAATTTAAGTCAGAATGGTTGCTAACCAAGTGGTTAATGACGATATTGGTTTATCGAAAATAAGCTCAAATATAATATATCTAATATATAAATTTCTCGTATCGCGGTGTTTGTGACCAAACTCCTCCGAAACGGCTCGACCGATTTTTATGAAATTTTGTGTACAAATTTGATTGGTCTGAGAACCGGTCAACATCTATTTTTCATACCACTAAATGTTAAGGGTGGTTCAACCCAACATTTTTTTTTATGATTCAGCATGAATTAATTTATATGGCAAAACAACGTTCGCCGGGTCAGCTATTATTACTATATAATCGCTTTCTTACAAATCAATCTTTGTTCTCTTCTTTAGAGCAACTAACGTAGTTGGAATCGGTACAATTTATAAACTAAAGCGATTCCTAACTGTGTCAAATGTTTTTTTTTTTACAAATTTACTTCTTTTATAGTTGAATAACTACGCATGCTAGTTATCCTTTGCCTCGTTGCAAATTTACGTAAAAGGGTATCTTATATTCTTAATCTATTCTATGCATTATTGTTAGAAGTAGGCGTGAAGTTTACCATAACTCGAACAGAGAATTTAATGAAAATCAGATAAAAACTTTCGTATATAATTAGTGAGCGAAGTAAGTGGCAAAAAACAGTTTTTATAGATTTAAAAGATTAGAATTTCATCATATTTTTATTAATTATCGTTACTGTAACTCTTATGAATTAGACCAAGATAATTTCTCATACACCGCATCGCAAACTTAACTGGAATCGCGGGTTATGAGTCAACTGGGCGATGTATGCAGTTAAGAGATGTGTACAAAGAGTAGACAGGCTAGAGATACTTAGTAGGTATGTATCTAAATCAATGAAGTATAGAAATCCTTAATTATTGTGTTTAGGTATAGGTTTCTTAAACATGGATAATATAATAATATTGGTAAAAGTACGTCAAAATTTCACGATAAATATTGTTTTTTTTTGTCTATGCCTATTGTGACTAACACATACAATAACAAAATTTGTGCAAAAAGTTCATATAAAATATGCATTCATTTTTAGACCATTCTAACAAGAATCGTTCTTATTTTGCTATTTTTTGTAATTAATTCTAAGAAGAAAAAATATTAGTGTATATTCAATTGGTGACGGTTAAATTAAAAAGATTAATCAATGATCGTACGTGTAACGTGGGCATAGGTATAATTTCTAAAATTACATCAATTTCATTGTGATTAGATTTTCACCATGTTAGCCAGACGTCACCGTGGGTGCGGTGAACGTTTCCGTGAATGTTCTATCATCATACCAAAGCGCCAAAATACTAATAAAATGGTAAAATTAGTATAGGCACACAATAACAACAATCTTATTTTAACGAATATATACCTTCACATAAAACTAGCCGGCTTTGCCCACGTTAATTAAGTGAAAAAGTAGCCTATTAGTTATTCCGGAACCTAAACTAGCTACATTCTTTATGTAATCAAAATCGGTTTATTCGTTACGGAGATAGGTACGTGGTAACAAACATTCACACACACAAACTTTCGCATTTATAATATTAGTTTACATACTAAATATATTCTGATTTCTGATTAGGGTTACAGCTGAAAGGTGCTTTAAGATCAATTTAAATTAGAATATCGGACTTTGTAAGTATTTTTATTGCATAGTGAAAGGAATCACTTCTGCATTTTAGTCTTTGCCATGAAGGAGTGAACTTATAATTGAATCCCGTTAACTGCACCCCGTGGAACCAAGTCTTGGCCATAACTTGATCAGATCTGGATCCTTTGTCCAGCAACATTGTATCAAGATTGTTTAATCCTAGAAGTAATTTTAGTTGTTTAAATAATTGAGGGAAAGATAGAATACAAAATTATATAGGGTATAACTGTTTGTAGATACCTACGTTATGTAAGTAACGATCTAAGATGCTTAAGGTTGATAAGGAAAAATACATGCATGAAGTATGGTTATAATATACGTAAGTGTAAAGAAAATGTATTTCTTTTGTTTTAAAGTTTGAACTTTGCCGCGTTCGTAAGGTGCTGCCGTTTTTCAACCGTCTTCAAAAAAGGAGGTTCTCAATTTGACTGTATGTTTTTTTTGTTTTTTATTTGTATGTATGTTACGTTATAATTCCGACAATTATGAATCGATTTTGATGTTTTTTTAATTTGCTTGCGTTTAAATTATTAAATAGGTCGTCGGTTCAAAGTTTTGATTTTGGCCACTTGTTGAAATTGGTTTATAAATTATTATGAAAATGTAATAATACACCAATACTGAGAGAATCTGAAACTCCCAACAGCCATACATTCTCCCAATCCCTTCGCCACGTTATGGGATTTACATGTATTGCAATCTGACGGATTTGATTTATGCAGCATGCGGCTGTCCGATAGTCTGTAATTGATGTCTGAAGTTCTGGGTTGCTTAATCGGACCAGGTGATTTCGCTTTGACTATCTACTAATAACAATATAACTTAGTCGATTTATATTTATTACTGATGCTCTGTTTAGACAAAAACCTGTGTGTGTAATTTTAGAAAGAGCGAGATCTCCGAGTTAATTTGGGTGGTTCAGCACGTTGTCCGTCCGTCCAGTTATCAGTCAGAGTCATTTAGTGTCTAAACTATGCAAGTGAATAATTTCAAATTCTAAGAAAATATGTGGCTCAAAGCCAATTAAAATTGTATACCTAAACCAAAATATTAAGGGGGTTAAATTAATCCATACACGTAAGTGGGGCAAATTTTTATTTTCCTGCCCTTGTTAGGTATCGTTGAAAATAACTTTCTTAGTAGATCACGAAAACGTTTTTAATAAAATCTATAATGGAAAATTTAAATTGGCAGATTTTTACACTTATAAGACGTCGTATTTATCCATCGATGTATTCTATGGGTAGGGTAAGTGTAAAAAAAACAGTAAAAAATGTTCTTATAATTTGAATTTTATTTTATCTGTTTTGTTAATCTTATTTTTCATTTAATGTTTTAACAACCTAGATAAGAAGTACTTAATAATATGTTCACCTTAGGAAGGAACTAATTACCAAGATACGGGTGTTACTCACACCCAGTTTGGTAACTAGGGCCGCAATTTGTAAAATG
Organism: Lomographa bimaculata; assembly: GCA_948107665.1. Lineage (NCBI taxonomy): Eukaryota > Metazoa > Arthropoda > Insecta > Lepidoptera > Geometridae > Lomographa > Lomographa bimaculata. The sequence continues at coordinate 3,235,898 of OX403604.1, read as the reverse complement.
TACAATAATTTATGAAATAAACAATTTTTCCTTTACTTTACCTGATTGTCCACCCAACTTAAAAGATTATTATCCGAAAATTAAGTCCGCAATTCTTGTAAACAATTTCAACCTAGACAATCTATCATTGCTTTACCATAAGGCATACAAAATATAGAATTATAGACTCTGGACCGAAGGGCAAAGTCCGATAAGGACCTTTTATTTATTCTTCTTCCCTTTTCAAATGAACCCTTACACGAGGAAACTTTCAAGCAAGCAAACTGTACTATTTTTGAAATTAGACATTTTAATCAAATTTCAAAAAGACCAATCGTACCTATATAATAGGTACCGATATATATATTAACACATTTTTATGTCGGACTACATGCTGCTGGCTGTGCGTAGCCTCTGGAGGAGGGCCAGCGCGGAAGACGCTCAGCCACAGTAGAGAGGAGGATTAGTCAAGTAGCGCAAATGCCATCTAGAAGGTACAAGCCTCAGCTTGGACCGTAGCCAGGACAGGCGGAACGAGAGAGAAACGCATCGGTATATAAAAGTAACGTTGATAGGGGGCCCTATAAATACGAATCGATTCTGATCTGAGTTAGGAGAGACATAACTAGAGATTCAACTTCCTCGCCCTACATGGCCTTACCTTTGGCACACATATATTGCATAGTAATTAATATGTTTTTAACTGACTTCAAAAAAAGAGGAGGTTCTCAAGTCGACTGTATAAAAATACAGTTGTAATGCTAAATTAACGAACTTGCCATCAACTTTTTTGTATTAATAGTTAATTTAGAAAAAAAAAACGCTTGAAAACATTCAAATAAAAAGGTTGACTTCATTATAAAGTTTGGAAAGACAAAATATATCAAAAAATATTTACGACTTTAGTCTTGCTTAACATGGCTATGCTATAAAACAAAATCAATTACATAAAAAACTAGCCGTGCCGGAACCTAAACTATCTACGATCTAAGTTTTATCAAAATCGGTTTATTTGTTACGGAGATACGTGGTAACCAACATTCACACACACAATCATTCGGATTTATAATATTAGTAGGATAAAATTATAAATTATCGCCTTGCGTAAGGCCTTCTATAAACAGTTTTTTCTTTGTATTCCTAAAACATAACCGTTCGTTTTGTTGAGATAATCCTGTGTGATTTATTTCAGCTAACTCTGTGATATATTGGAAAACTTTCTGATTAGAATTTTGGTGATTTGTCAATATGAACATTGTTTGTTTTGGCAGTACCTATAAGATAAACTGGCCGAGCTTTGCAACTTCACTATAAAATGTAGGTCATTAAATAACACTCATGACGAGGTCTTTTGTAACTGGTTGATGCAATATTCAGTTCCAGTGCTTATATGATGAGTAGAGTCATTAACTTTCATGAGTGCCTTTTTGTAACCTATATGAATAAACGATTTAGATTTTTACTATTCAGTGTATTTATTTATTTATGTTTACCCACCAATTGTTACAGAACATGCTTAAAATAATATTACAGAAATCTTGTTACATAATTAAACGCAAGCAAAGCTTAAAAAAATCGACTTCACTACTTTATCTTCGGAATTTTGATCAGATTAGATGTACTAAACACGCATTATTGACGATATTTCAAGAACTACTGCTCAGATCTTAATCAAATTTTAATGGGACCAATTGGAAAGCAACATCTTTCAAACAAAAAAAAAATCGAAATCGGTTCACATGGAACGAAGTTGGAACAAATAAAATAAAATTACAGTCGACTTGAGTACCTCCTCTTTTGTGAAGTCGGTAAAAATATAATCGTTTATAGATGAATACCACTTGTACCATTCAACTGAGTGTTATAGTGCATCAGACGCCATATAGAGCCATCAGTCCTGGTGGTAAGTCATCAGACAACAGTCGTTGAACCAGCTCGGTAGCCTAAAGGCGCCTTATAATAATAGACATAAGGGCTTGCTACTGGTCCATTTACTATAAACATAAACGCTTTCACACTCACAGCCTTGAACTAAGTTCGATGATTTGTGTCGTGGGTACCGGAAAAATTCACATCACATACACAATCACAACCAGAACCAGAAACACTAATTTTCCTTAGGGAGAAAATTTGTATTCCCGCCAGGAATCGAACCCGATACCACCTGAGCCAACGGGCAGTTAATGCATAAAACTATCTCTTTGCAAAATGATAATGTCCGTTCTGGGTTGATTGAACTACGAACATTGATTTGTTTGCAAATTGAACAATTGATTGAACACAAGATAAATGTATTGAAGTTGGTAGTCGTTTCAACCAAGAAGAACTAGAGAGTGGTCGAAGTAGCTTACCACCATCAAGTTGAAAGTCTGCCGCCAAGCCAAATACGGTGTTCCGCAGTTATTCTTGAGAGCCTGCGTATTTCAGGTCTAGTGTGTTTACCAGCTTAGATCACATCGTCACTTACCATCAGGTGAGATAGGGGTCAAACACAAGCATGTCACAAATAAAAACAATAAAAAAGACCCCACGTTTCATTTTTATATAAATTTTGGTAGTTAAATAGACCACTAGCTAAGATTAGTAGTACTAGTTTAAAATCTATCTAGTTTTATATTTTGAAAAATATGATAAGAAGTAGATACTTACGATTGAAATTTTTATACAAGACAGACAAGGGCGGCTATATGTTTAGCTTTGCTACTTAGGAAAAAAAGTTAAAAAAAACCCTATTTTAGTAGCCAAAACCTATTTTAGGGTTCATATTTTATCCTACTAATATTATAAATCCGAAAGTTTGTGTGTAAGTATGTTAGTATGTTTGTTCCCTCTTCACGCTTTAACGGCTCAATTAAATTAATTATGATTTGGATGAAATTTGGAATGTACATAGATTATACCTAGGATTAATACATAGGCTACTTTTTAACATGATAATAGCGGGCGAAGCCAAGGGGTACGGCTAGTATTATATATGCTTCATTTAGTTCATCTTAGGGGCTACTTCATTTCTAACCAACACATTCTTATAGAACTCATTGTCTGCATAGACTGATCCCATTTATTATATTAGTATGATAAGACCAATACGAATAGGAATTAAAGTCTTATTGGAAGATCATGATAACTTACCTATGTCATAATAACATCTTATTATTAGGATTAACGAATAAATGAAGTCTATTCTTCACTCCTATATGACGACCAGTTGGCGCAGTGGACAGGTGTCCGCCCTCTGCGCCTTGGGTCCTAGCTTCGATTCCCGGCAGGAGCACTAATTCCTTCCCAAGGGATATTTGTGCTTCGGGTTATGGGTGTAATGGGTGTAAATGTTTCCGGCACCCACGATATAAGTCTTTGAACTTAGTGTGGGGCTGTGAGTGTGAATGCGTTCGTTCGTATATACTCTTCTTTCAGGAAGAAATCAAATTATTTATTTGTTTCAAACATTCTCTTAGTGCTTTTTGTTTTTTATACTGAATAAGCAAGCATTTGACCGCTATCTCACTTAATGGAAAGCGATGAAGATGTGATCGAAGATGTAGCATGCTTGCCGAAAAGATAACTATTCACTCTAGACTCGAAGACTCCCCCATTTTATACACTAGCCGTGCCCAGCGGCTTCGCCCGCTATTATTAAGTTAAAAAGTAGCCTATGTGTTACCCTAGGTATAAGCTATGTACATTCCAAATATCATTCAAATCCTTTCAGCCGTTATTGCATGAAGAGTTCTGCGTGACTACTTACACACACTAATATTAGTAGGATTAGTAGGATATAGGGAACCGACACTACTTCGCTGTACGGAGGCTAATTGTAGTAGCGAAACGCTTAGAGCAAACTAGAGGTATGTCAATAATAAATGGATGACGCTTGACAGTGGCTTGTTGTTTGGTAGTGAGAGGTGAAGTCTTCGGTTTCTTTTTTTTTATGCAAAATAGGCAAGCATTTGACCACTATCTCACCTGATGGAAAGTGACGATGCGGCCGAAGATGTGACATGATTATAATTACATAGATGTAATTGATCGAGCGAAGTGAGATCTCTAATTGACTTGGGTGATTCAGCTCTGTGTCCGTTCGTCCGTTTGTCTGTCCGTCCGTCTATCCATACATGCGCATAACTTCAAATTCTCAGAGTTATATAATAAGTAAAGCTATGGCCCAAAGCTATAAACTGAAATTAATTTGATATCAACGTAAATAATAAGTAAGCACCCTTACACATAATATTAAGTGGGGGGCAAAATATTTTTTAATTAAAGTACTACCGGTGTGGGGTATCGTCGAAAAAAAACATAGCAAAATCTAAATTTTGCATAAAAGAAGATCTAATTTCGGGTCGAAAGACTAGTTATATGATTGGAAATGGCCAATAATGCTTACACCACTGAAGAAATATCTCCCTTTAGGTATTCTGTTCCCTGACACCAACTGTCTCATATCCGTTAATGCTCGCGCAGTGACTGAGGTATTTCAATTAGAGACGTTTATCTCTCCAGGACAGACGTGTCACTTTAATTAAAGCTATTGGACTGAGTTGTGAAATAATATACTAGTGGCTCTGTAACTAAAAACATAGCGTATTTTTGGAATTGGCTAAAATGATTTTTTACTTTTCCATAACGGCAGCCCGGATATCTCCGCCATTTCGGAAAATTTCCAAAAAACTGAATCGATAAATAATACTATTATTATCGAACCTGCTCACAAAATTTCACGAGAATCGATTGAGAAATGCGACCTGTAGAGGATAACAAACGGAAATCCGGACATACGAAAGCAGTTTTGCCTAAGCTGAAACGGAAACGCTTAGCTCGCGCTTCGCATTCACACTTACATCAGCTAAGTTAAAAACTTAAAAGACTTGTAAAATATATCTCGGAAATATTAACATATCAAACACACAACCCGTCTTACATACTTACTATCCGTTCCCCAAGGCTCCGCTCGCGTTCATCAGGTTAAAAAGTAGCTTATGCGTTAGTCTTAGTTATGAGCTATGTACATAACAAATGTCATCCAAATCCGTTCTGCCGTTACAGCGCGAAGGGAACAAACAGAGTTGCACACTTACACACAAACTTTCGGATTTATAATATACATAGATAATATGCTAACCGCTGCAGATTATCTAAGCATACAGCCTTTACTTTTGAAGTTTACTATGTTACTTCTCATTTCAATAAAATATATACAAACATTTTATGCAAGCTTCTAGTCAAACAATTGCGTCAGCTCGACTAATCATTACCTTCATAAAGTAAACCTTTTCTACAAAACACCACAAGACTCAGTTAATACCTTACAAAAAGAACACAACACACGTACCGTTTTAACCTCTGTGGTGACTCATACTCATAGCTGCTAGAGATAGGGATGGGATCAGTCGATAATATGAGTTAACATCGATGAGATGGGGGGAAATTGTAAAGTTCAGTAGTGGATCACACTAATATTATATATCTTAAAATACATGTGTGTGTGTGTTTTCTCTTCACGTTACAACGGCTGAACGGATTTTTTATTTAATGACCAATCAATTTCCTTTAGTACACTATTTGAATTACAGTCTAGCCAAAGGACTAATAGGTAAGTGTGTTGTGTTCTTTTTGTAAGGTATTTTTAAACCGCTAATTAGAGAAGTGCTAAGAATGTGTTTATTAAACACTAATGTAGCTGTGTCTATCGTTTGTTGAAGTAATGCACTTTTATCATATTGTATGACGTATTGCCTACAATTTTGAGGAAGTATCTGACCTATTTAGATAGGTCAACAAATAACTTTATTATTGACGGAGATAAAATAACGTAATTATAGGAGAAAGGGAATAAAAAGGGATGTATTATTACCATCACGATATGTGTCCACATCAGCACAATAATTCTCAAACATTAAATCAAGTATATTAACTGGATACTCGATTTGTAATGTATTTACTAATCAAAATAAATCATAACTTGGAATAATAGTACAAAGCTTAGTACATATTGACACCCTAAAGCTGTTAAGGCATTTCCACCTATTTTTACGAAATGTAATTTTTGTAATTGTTTTAAAATTTCCGCCATTTATAAGTAATTGACAGTTACCACGACAGTAAAAATGACATGTTTGCACAAAAAATCCAATGTTGTCTATCATTTTGTACTACAATATGCAACAATATAAGTCCTAAGTATAATTAAAATGCGATCCAATATTTCTTGGCCCTAATGACATAATTGTAGCATTCGTTGATGGGGTGGTGTCTATAACAATGTTGTAAGTACCATACTGCTGCTTGACAAAGGAGGTGTGAGGTTGAACTGCCCTGTTGTAAATAATTTATGTAGTACTGAATGATTTTTTAACAAAATTAAAAGTTTTCCAGTATAATTATAGGGCTTAAAGATATTTAGCATCTTATATCTCGGCGTGATAAGTAGTTTACGCGAATTGTTTTGCAGTATTGACTTACATAAGTGCAAAATTTTAGGTTTCACAGAACTAAAATACTTAAAATACAGTAAGGGTGATACTGTAAATGAATTCCGTAAAATACATTAAAAATATTTTTAAACAATATCGAAGAATTAAATACATTTGAAGATATCAAAATCTTTAAAATCCTTGTTACAAATTAGAGTCAACGATTATCGACAAGCTCGATAAATAATTCATAAAGTATCGATACTAGAGTTGTGCCGGTAAAGGGTGACCGACGTAGTGTCGCCGCGGTTACAGGGGGGCGTTGCTGGTGAGCAGGATTGTCACGCAAGGAAAAATTATAATAACAGAAATGTATTTTTTTTTTATTTTCTATTAGGTTAAATAATCAAATGAATTGTAATTTAAACGCTAGCTTTAAAATACCGACTTCACCGATAATTTTCAAATTAAAAAGAATCATAAATATCGGTTCACCTAGAAAAGAGATCTCTACAACATCCTCTACATTTTTTGAAATCGGTAAAAAAATAGCTTTCACACTAACAACCACACTGAATTCAATGATTTGTGTCGTGGGTGCTGGAAACATTCACATCACACCCAAAACAAAAAACACTAATTTCCCTTAGAGAAAAAACTTGTTAATCGAACCCGCTGCTTAGAAGGCGAACGCGTAAATATGTTGCAACACACATTTGCGTTAAATTTTTAATCCCACAGAATTAAGTGTATGTAAGGCAATGATAATGTAAAAAAAATATGATAAATTTAGGGTAATTGTCACTTCACTGTATCATATTATTATACAATTATAACATAATTTTATTATTAGAATATATGTTGATAAATGGTACATATTTTAACCCTAAAAAAACTAACAAAATTTTACAACAACAAACAAAAAACACATTCATACTCGCACACCACAATAAGTTCAAAGACTTGTATAGTGGGTGCAGGAAACATTTACAAATCACGCACAAAATTACACCCAGAATCAAAAGCACAAATGTTCTTTGAATATTAAATATTGTGCTCCTACCGAGATTCGAACCCAGGACCCACGGTGCTAAGGTCAGAGACCTGCCACTTGTTCTTCAACTATTTTAAAACTTGCGTCACTTCAACAAAATAACAATCCAAAGAAAATTATTTCAATTTAAATATTTTTATATCTATCGACAGCCCTATCGAAAAAGGGGGACTCAGGGGGAAATATGCTCCTCGCAGGGGAGCCTATTGTCCACGTTGGCGGCGATACATCAACGTTGAATATCAATGCAGCACATCTATCGTTCTGGTTTAGCCTCATCGGATATAATTCAGCAATTCGGGAGTTGATGACGTGATTATTAAGACGTATGGACGTATGTTTAAGAGTCATATATCTCGGTAAAGAAGATGTTTTGTCATGCATTTCAAGCTTTTGAAATGTCTATCACTTGCTTTGTCCAAAATAAGGACAAATATAGGATGATGATGATGATGAAATATTATTTTATAATAGGAATTCAAGTTTCATACGTTACTAATATTTACAAAATATTTTTGTATGTCTTCCAAACCGATTTTTTTACGCATAGCATATTTGTGTTATTATAGAGATACAAAGTGTTTGGTTTGTTTTGAGTTTCTAATATTGCGGCAATTTTCTCGTTTAATACAAATATTTACAGTTACCATCTTCATTATAGTATTTAGTGAATCTGGTCGTAGTCATTAACTTTCGTGAGTGCCTTTTTGGAGCCCATGTGAATAAACTTTTTTATTTTAGAGAAAAGGTAACTTAAAATTTTACAAGGGATAACTGTTGTAAGCGAAATTATTCCATGATATTTTTTTTTTTTTGTTTTGTCTTCGCAGTCTTGTGCATTTAGCCAGTGCCAAGTAATATTATAAGTGGATTTCGTATTAATAGTACTAGTCACATGTCACAGTCAAAGTCAAGTCAAGGAGTCAAGATCCAGTCAAAGTCAAGTCAGGCCTTAGTAAAGTGGTAGAAATTTTATTAGAATTTCTATTGGAGTTTTGGAGCGAATGCAAAAATCACGTTTTTAATTTTGTATGATTTGCGTACACTTATGCACGCTTCTTAAGTATTGAAATAGGTTTTGGAAAATTATTTATTAGAATAGAATTATATATTCGCCTTATAACAATATCATATATTATTTCATCATATTGTTACAATTAATATCCGATAAATTTATATGTACATCTTTTAATTAACAGTAGGATAAACTAATTTATATTTATAATAATTTTGACACTTAACTAAAAATTATACAAAATCAACAACGCCATTTTTTACTTTCGCGGCAAAACTCCAATGTTTCTTTTCACACAATACCTATATTATTATACCTTTAGTAAAATTGTTGACGTAAGTGTAATAACGCATAATTTTATTCCCAGACTTAACCTACATTTCTATAGCTCCTTTATTACTGCGCATATTATAATTTGCAATTCGCATAAATTTGTTCAACAATTATGATAAAACTTTACTACTCCAACTTCCTGTGAAGATGTGAGACAGTTAGAAACTAGGGCGCACACTTAGTCGAGTGTTGAACTTTCAAACAATCACAATATAGGTAAAACACGCAGTAGAGTGATATTATGTATCTGTCCATACATTTTTTAATATTTCTATATGAAACTTTATGTATTAATTTTACTGACTTTTAAGGGAAGTAAAAGAAATAGCACTCAATACATCGTAAACCGCTTGCCAAAGGAAATGTGCCACTGGCTGCGTTTCCACGTTAAAGTTAGTTTAATTTTGTCAGAAAATTAAAAACAATTATTTCAAAAATAATTTACAAAAAATAACCCTAATTTAAAAATTCCCAACTCAAAAAAGTTCGTTACAAACCAAATATTATAAAACTCACCTGACTTATCTTTCAAATAATCAGAACACCTGTGTTTAATCTTCACATATAAATAAAATAAATTTTGACGTTAAAAAGGATATCAGGAGGTCAATAGGTGATCAGATAGTTTTATTTACGAGATGTCGAAGGTCAAATTGGGGTTGTTAGAATTCCCAAATGAGACAAAATCTAACCTTTATTTTTTGATAAGCTCTTTTATTATACCTATTTATTAGGGTATTTGAGTAAAATTATTAGAAGTAATGATAAAATTAAATGTTGTATTCTAAATTAAATTAATTGTGTTGTGCAGCCTAGTATCTTAATTTAGGAAGCTATCCAATTATTATTTTATTATGCAAGATAGACAAACTTTTGACCACCATCTCACCTGATAGTAAGTGACGATGCGTTCGAAGATGGAATCTAAATGAACGCTTTCAGCTTCACACAAAGATCGATGAATTGCGTCGTGGGTGTCGGAAACATTCACTTCACACACAATCACAACCAGAACCAGAAACACAAATTTCCCTTGGGGAGAAAACTGTTGTTTCAACTCGTACTACGAGGAAGTTGGAACTCATTGCTCGCGTGCTTGTTCATTGAACGGTATAACATCAAGAACACAACACAAGTCTTTAAGTAAAGAGTGAATAGGTATCTTTTTAGGCAAGCAAGCTCCATCTTCGGCCACGTTATCACTTTCGAGCAGGTGAGATAGTAGTCAAATGCCTACCTATCAAACAAAATCATACATATATATATATATCTATATTCGCATATGGTTAACACATAATTACTTTAAATTATTGCTAATTGTACGGAATTTTAAAAAAGTTCGACTATATGACCCCCTTTTTTCATTGTAAGGGTGAACTAAACATATGTAATCTCTATTATTTATGGTCAATTATGTCCTGCAAATGGACCTTCTGAATTGTGTTGGACAATTTAAGACCATTTCTATTTTTACGGATGGACATTTAAATTTAGATGTTTCGTTTTGTTCTGCATTCTCTGTTCTTGTGGAGTCGTCAAATGAAAAATCATTTTATTTTTATTTTTGTTGTAGTATCTACCAACTTGAAGAAATTATGATATCCTACTTCTGATATTATATTTCTAATAGATTGCTACAATTTAAATTCTAGATACGATTATATCTGTAACAACTGGATCGGTTTGGATAGAATTTAATATGTAGCTAAAATAAAGACCTAGGAATAGGACACCTAGTTGGTCAGCATTACTAAAATTGAAAAACTAGTAATATTAATTAACCAATATTTAACCTACAGCTTACTGTGTCCACCAAAGTACTTGGTGTAATTTTATAAAGGTAAGTATTCAATTTCGATTCAAATTTGCCAAAAAGATAGCTATTAAAAATTTCTTACTTGTACAAACGAACGCACAATGTACAGTTTATTATTTTATAAAGCCTTCTCTTAAATTATAAGTCTGATATTACACAATAACAATAATAAAACAACGACTCTACACCTTTCAAAATCATAACATAGCCAATAACTTAACAAAAATTTGTTCCCGTAACTCAACAACATTGTCTCCCAAAGAAAAGAAGGTGACGCAAAAGAACCATGTCTCATTTTATAACACTAGCTCGTATCGCATAAATTCTATACTTTATGATCTAGAATTAATGCAACTGCTCATTACTGGCTATTCTTTGGGTATTTGTTTATGGGTCAAGAAAGAGTTACGGTGAGAAAGGGGTGACGAGAAAGGGTTCAGTTTTTTGTCACTATACTAGAAGAGGTATGTAAAAATTAGGGTCTTTAAAAACGTTATTTAGCTTTGTCCTGCATTATGGCAAAGATGAAGTCAATACTTGAATTATAATTAAAGAAACAAAAAGAGATGAAGGTTTGAGTAAACAAAATAATTATTAATACAAAATCAAATAGTGGCTGATGATGTAATGGTAAGTGATAATAGTGATTGAAAGTCATACATTTCATTGTGTTATGATAATACAACGCAATAGGCCAAAACATTAAATTCTACAAACTCAAAATACAGAACAAGTAGCATGAAAAATGTGGCCACCCATTTATGTAGACAGGGGACATCAATGTAGCAAACTTATCAAAGATTTGAATCAAAAGGCACAAATAAAACAGGTTTACAAAACAACAGTAGGTACGTGACTATTGAAAAGAACATGCTTATTACCTTGTTTAATAAACATTGCAACAAAGTTGATTATTGCCAAAACTGGTTCTGGGCCTATTAAATTTCCCTTCAAAGGGTTCTCATCTATTCAAGAAGCACAAGTGACAAATGCGCAAAAAATCAAAACTAACAAAAGAAGACAACCAGAAGTATGTTTTAATACCCTTGTTCTTATTGAGGCACTCCAATTTTTAATGGTCGATAAAAACGTAGCTATTGATGGACTTGATGAGAAAACTATTAATTTGTATTTTTTTATTTAATAAGGTGTAAACGTCAATGTGTTTAACTATGAGAATTTTTGCCGTAATATTTTAGCATCTTGAAGAACTTGTTTATTTCATGGCAGTTGATCCAGATTTCAACACTTGTGAACTTATGCCATAAAATTTGTAAAAATGGTGTTCATTTCCAAAACTTGAAACAAGCCCTTTGAAATGTTACTATCGCCTTGTAGGCGGAAACCGTTAAGTTAAATACGAATTTATAGTAAAATTTAATTTCGTTTCAAATGAACTTTACATTGTATCTACCAAAGCTTAATTGACGATAGAAAATGACACAAAAACTAAACTAGGCATGATATGCGTCCTGAACGATCATTAATATGAAAAATATTTTTGTATTACTCCGGAACTCTACAAAATAGGGTCAGCAAGCGCAACAAAGAAGATACGTTACACCCATTAAATATCTTATTTCACACCTCTCCAAACGTTTAACGATCTTTTAACACATAAGAACAATGATATCACATCATTAATCCAGAAATGGTCAAATAATGACCATGAATAAATGATACACTTAGATAACGAAGGGTCGCGAACAATGAATCGGAGAGGTGTTCCGCAAGGAGATACTTTTAGGCCACTATTATATTAATTGTACGTGACGGAATTGTATCACAATATGTCAGTAGATTGATGTGAATGCATTGTGATTATGATTGTCATTGAAGTTTTGAATAGATTTTTTGTTACAAATCCTTATTGCGTTTTAAAGCCATGTGGACATGAGAAATAGTCACAGCATATTTAACGTGTGAGTCAAGTACTTAACAGAAGATTATATCTTTGAACATTATGATTATTAACTTATCAAAACATTTTTGTTAGATATTGTCATCTTCTTGATTGATAAATATGATCAAATTAGTCAGAATTTGAAAACTATGAAGGAATACAATCGTTGAGAAAATTGAGCGTTTCCCCTAATTCAAAATAATAGTTTTTATTTATCGTATAATAACTAATCGCAAGTCTCTCAGACAAACAACTCTTATAGATTTTTTACAATTAACTGCGACGTTATATTAGAAAAGGAAGTAGAATAATATTGGAAGAACAACAATGATACGTAACTTCAAGGGCAAAAAAAGAAATTGTGTTATCTCTATATCAACCCTGCACTGTCTTTTCTTGCTATCTTTATTTAAGTGATTGTAAATTCCGTACCAGTACCCCATAAACTCCAAACATTACAAGAATCGAAATGAGTCACTATTTATCTCAGAACAATTTTAATCCTCGAGGTCAGTGACCTCATATTTAAGCCGTGACAAAGAACAGACGACCAAGAGTTCACAGGTCATAATATATTCAGAAAATGCATTGTACGCGAGACTCCTCATCCTTTAAGGGTATTAGACAATGTTGTACTCGAAGATCTTTATCTGTTGGTTTTGCTACTTGTATACTACTGGAAGTGATATATAGATACCGTACGCTGCGTGGATTAAATTTAGAACGTGCGTTGTTTGTGTCTACTGATGTACACTTTGAATATTTTTCGTTTAGAGCTCGTTAAGAGCTTTCAGATGATTATTTATTTTAATTATCTTTAATCGATTGATAAACCCTGAGTAAAAAGACGAACAATCTTAATATGTAGGCAATTTATGCTATATAGATACTAATTTTTTATTTAATCTCACATTTTTAGTTGACACATTTAAGTACAATTTAAAAAATCTAATGGATATGGATTTGTTTTTTACGTCATCCATTTATGGTTGTCATACCTCCAGTTCACTCGAAGCGTTTAGCTTCTACGTTTATCACCTGTACATCAGTAAAAGTGGAACTCATTGCTTGAGTGTCTTCAAGTCTAGAGTGAAAATCTTATCATTCCATGTAATAGCTTGCTATTTTGATATTTTTTGTTTTAAGACTATGTTGTTTTCTATAATACGAGTAAGTAGGTACTTTTTATAAAGACGCAAACAAAATTGATGTGTCTCTTCTAGTAAAAACAAAGATATAGCTCAACGTTATTAACGTTTGATAAAAAATTATAAAGGGTAGTCTATTGGTTCAAAGTGGATGATGGACAATAATTTAGTTGAGGATCATTAATTCTTTGATAAGATCCGTGATGAAGTGACATGCTTTGTTTTTTTTATTTGTATGACATAGTTTTACGTGTCAGACTTGGTTGTGTAATGATTTTAATTGATGAGACTTTTGATTGCTGAATGTCATTCTCTCACGATGATCTGTGACGTTTATTTCGTTTTTTTATTGTGGGACTCATTGGCAAATACCGTCTGTTTGAAACAAGGCTTCAAAGCGTAGAGCATCGGCGCAAGGTGACATGTTTGTCGGTATTTTATATCGGTTACATTTCGCAGAGTGTGCTGCAGAATTGCACCATCCAATTCCGCCATCCCCATTATATTATCGGACAACCAGACGAACTGCTTTAAGACATCGTTATTTAGTTGATATTTCACAAATATGCAAAAAGCGATTTGCTTCCACGTTTATTATAAGCATCACTAAGGAATGGAATTCCTTGCCTGAGTCTGTGTTTTCCAATAAGTATAATGCGAAGAAGGGTGGATCCGTTCAGCCGTTATAGCCTTATGATTAAACAAACATAAATTACACACAAATATTAGTGTGATTAGTGTTATTGTTTGACAGATCATACATATTACTGTTTATTCTACAAAGTATTTTCTTTTCACTCATGTAATTTGTAGTTTACCCATTTTCTTGGAATTCTTTACATCCCATGAGTTGTCCTCATACATCGATAATTTTCCTCTTCCACAAAGGTTGTCGGACAATACTGACCATCTTACGTCGAATTCACGTATTTTTACCGTCGTTCTTACATACGAAACTATTTGTTTCATCCCCAAACAAGCGGGAGCGCAATAAGCTTCCTTGAAAAGAATATTATTTACGAGTAGAGATGGAAACTTGTGGCCGAAAATTTTGCTAATCCTAAGCATTCGGTCGAAATTTAAACATTAACGATCGGGAGTAGCTATTAAAGCATATTTTCAAATTATGTGGCCTATTAAATGACTTATTCTCATTATATTATTTTATTTATTTATACTTTGCTGCATATCTATTATGCATATTTTTTTCTGGTCATTTTAAATGCATTTGTTTTTTAATTTATTTATATAACTTATTGTTTTTATAATTTTTTTCTAAATTTATGGTTAAAGAATAATAATATATTAATTGTAATTGAGATACCTGTTATAACGTACTTTGTGATAAGTTGAATAAATGATAATTTTGATTATGATTATCAAAAACAATATAGAAAATTGTGTTTTTGAAGAGCTAGTTGACAATTAATGACGTATTAACCAACTTTCAAAAAAGAGAAGGTTCACACGTCGAATAGAAACTTAACTAGGCCAAAAGACAAATTTAAGGCGGGCCCATACAACAAACTTGATCTTTTATAGATAATGTACGGAACCCTTCGTGCGCGAGTTCGACTCGCACTTGGCCGGTTTTTTACATTATACGAACTGCATTGAACATGTTGTTATGAAAAAAAAATGGCATTAATTTGACAAACCTTGACATTATTTAGAAATTAAGAACGCGAAAAGACCACGATTTCTTATGAAAACATAATTACAGTAAAAAACCTGATCACTAACTAAAAAACATTCGGAACCGATATAAGTATCACATAATTCGACATCAAATTTATAAAATTCTATGAAGTAACATTGCTAGCGATTCCATTACCACAGTAAAAAAAAAACTCCGTTTATTTACAGTAACACGTAATACTCCTGACTTGTTGGCTTTGGCATACTTAAAGCATTGACTTCGCCGAATTTGAAAACCTCATCTCTATTCGGACAATTTCTCCGACCGAGACAAGAAAGAAGGTAATATTTAGCTGGGAGTAAAAATTTCTACGTGCTTTGCCAGGATGTCCCATAAATTGTGTCTTGTAAAAGAACACTAATGGAAACTGCGATTGTGTTCTTTCGATATTAACGTCGTTTTTCTGGAATGAAAGAAATAGCTTGTTAAAGAACATGTTGTCAAGAGAAAATAAATAATGAAATAGATGAAGCTTTTATTTTATAAACATGGTTTGTCCGCAAATAATAAATAGAACTTTGATATTATGACGTCGAAACTTTGTGTACTGTGCCGTACATTAATACGGTTTTATCTGTATAGTCCTATTACATGGTAAAGTTAGACTATTCATACGCTAAAACATGTTTAAATCAAGAGTTGTTATGTACATTCTAGGCAAGCATGCTACATCTTCGGCTACTACATCGCTTTCCACCTTATTATTATGAGATTGTGGTCATATCAAGCATAAAAAAATCTATCTAGCCGTTATAATATAAGGATTATACCATAAATAATATCATATATACATAGATAAACATACATTCAAACGCTTGCACACATACAGCCTACACTAAGTTTGATTACTTATGTCATGGGTGCCGGAAACACTCATATCGCACTCAATCATAACCAGAATAAGAAACACATTTTTTTTTCTAGCGGTCTTCATGCTTCTGGTTTTGTAAAGCCTCTGCAGCGTCACCGGGCGGGACACAAATTTTCCCTAAGGAGAAAACTTATATTCCCGCCGATAATCGAACTCGATAGGGGTGCTTAGAAGGCAAACGCTCACCCTACCAAGCCAATGGAAGTAATAAGGCAGTTTATTATTCTTATACCAAAAATTGCAAAGTATGAACTCGACGCTGCAACAGGATCATCTCTTTATACTATTACCCTGTTGGTGCTAGTTCAGGCAATGGGAAATCAGAGAATCGCAAAAAAGAACATGGGTATAGTGGTAAGCCCCTGCTTAGAAGGCTAACACGCACCCAGCTCAGCCAACTGGCAGTCCATAAAAACAGTCTTCTATATCTATTCATCCAGTAAGAAACGTCGTTCCAAATTTAAAATTTGTTCGTTGTTACAAGCACTATCAAAATGATAGGCTACGGTTTAACTAATATCAAATTCTAATTTTAATGTGATTAGCTCCGTAACTTTCAACTTTTTCGGATTTTTAAGCTTTTTGTCATTGGTTTTAACTAAAATTTTATCGTATTATTGAACTAAGTAAAAGTACTTCTGTAAAATCACTGCTCCACCATTGAGACCATTAAACCTTTACATCCATATCTACTACAAAAGTCCATTAATATAAGCAACAATGTAACAATTTTAACGTCTCCATACTAAAAACTTCGTTGCTGCGTTCTATAAATGTCTTTGCTTGGATAGAAGCTGTCATGTTCTTTGCAACTTTTGGAGACTCCAGTACAGTACCCTATCGTTATACAATACGCTGTAATATTCATTGCTGGTCAGTAGAGTAGCAAAGCGCTTTTTATTGAGACATAGTACGAGCGATTTTCATTATGCCTGTCCAATGGTATGAAAATATTTTCCATCTGTTTATTACGCGACGATATTAAATTCAGGTTCTGTAAACAGTTGTGTACTACTACGAGTTTTCATTTAAAACTATTAAATTATTATTTTAATTTATCAGTGTAATATTCACATTTTAAACACTTACTTGGGTAAGTAAGGATCGCTGGAAGGACGTCGTCGTTGAGGTGGACCTGCATGAGCTCCAAATCGCCAAATCGAGCGGTGACGTTTTCTCGTGTTGGAGGCCAAGACCCGCTTTGGGTTGCTACGCCAGCGGAGTAAGTAAGTACTTGGATAAGTAATGTTTTGTATTTTCAAGAGTACTGTGCTTTAAAAGGAATTAATTTATGCCGTGTATGTTACGCAATATCTCCGCCAATTATGAATCGATATTGATGTTGTTTTTTTGTTTGGTAGGTTATACTTCAGAGGTGGTCCCATACAAATTTTATTGAAATTGATTCTGCTAAAACCAAAATATAAGCCTTGAAGTCGGATTTTTTAAGCTTTGCTTGCGTATAATTATTTCATGGCAGATTTGTTTAAAAGTCGTTTTGTTGTATACATGTCAGATGTGTTGATCGATGTTAGATACTTTTCGGGCGATAGTAAGTTGTAAAGCAGTATCAGCTACATTTTTAACAGACCATTTCTAGACACAATGTCTGAAATTCTAGCTACTAAACGCAATGGATTAACGACATAACTCAAGTTATTTTATTACCAGAGACTGTTAAAAGTTGAGTATACTGCGTCAGAGCACAAGTCGAGATATGTTGCGCAGGTCAGTTACTTACGTTTTATTGTCGGCATTATGGACTTCTTGGACGTGCGTGGCCGTTTAAGACATTGTTGTGAAATATGACAGTACCTACGTAGTTTAAGCAAGGATTTTGTAGCGTAAGGCTTGTCTCTTTTCTCGATGAGTTTAAGTTTTTGGTTGATTGGTTTTATAATTGACATTAAAAAAAGGAGGAGGTTCTCAATTAGGCTGCATTTTATCTTCTTTTTTATGTATGTTACCTCATTATATCTTTCTGGGTGAACCGATTATGAGGTTTTTTTATTTGAAAGCTAGTGCTTCACTTGTAGTCTCATCTAAATTTGACCATGATTTGACTAGTAATTGTTGAGTTATCCTGAATAATGTGTATTTAATTAATTTAATCTGATCAAGGGTCCCGAAGATAAAGCGGTCATCGGACTTTTTAGGCTTTGCTTGTTTTAAATAATACAATAAAGTAATGTACCAATTAAGGAATTTAAATTTCTTCACACAAATTTTCAATTTCAAAAACATTGTTTTAAGTGACAAAGTTGCAACGCACTATCAACTTTTTCATTAGTCCCCGATCGGTACAAAATATTTGTCAGCGGTGTCACAGAGCGTCGAACCTGTTAACCTTACTTTATGGGCTACGTATGCACTTTATTGTAGGATCACGTTGACATTGAAATCAATGGAAGTGTCCAATTTACCTACAACACTTTGTCCATCCGTCCGTTCAGAGGCATTTGGCACCTTAACTATAACAGCGAACAACTTCAAATTCAATAAGAGTATGTAAAGCTATGGCCCAAAGCCAGAAATATAATTTAAAATGAAATAAAGTAAAATAATAAGGGGGTGCCCCCCATTATTTTACTTACGTGTATACGTAAGTGGGGAGAAAAATATTTTGTAATTTTTTATTTTATGTAAGCATTTGGACGCTATCTCGCCTGATGGAAAGTGACGATGCGGCCGATGATGAAGCTTACCTAGAAGATACCTATTCATCCTAGACTTGAAGTCTTCCACATTATTATTATTCTGTTCGGGGAACTAGGACGCGGGCAGTGAGTTCCGCTCCTTCGCTGTACGGATAATAAATGCAGAAGCAAAACGTTTCAAGCGGATATAAGGTTGAAAAGAACTTAAATAGTAGAGTACAAAACGGTTTTTTACTGAAATTTATATTGAAAAATTACAATTTGGTGTCCACCAAAGTCACATAATTATTTACCATTATTTTACATTAAACGGACATAATTTACCATTTCCAGTGAGTTTTTCAAACTACATCTGCGTATCCGAGTGTCACTGTTAATTTAATTTTTCGGTGGAACTGTACAGTGCACAGTGACATTGTTGTGGACATATCCCCGAAATGTGTGGTTTCACATATTAACGGTGCCGTAACGGATTTTATTACTATGGTGCACCAGTTTTAATCAGTGCTTTCCATTCGCCTTGCTAATGAGATTTCACTATAAAATGACGAGTTACAATGTAAGCTAAAAAAACAGGAGATATCACAGTCTAATATCATTGGCTATTTAAGATAAAGCGGTGAAGTTGGTTTTTTTACCGACTTCCCAAAAAAGGAGGAGGTACTCCAGTCGACTGTATTTTTTTTTTATGTGTTACCTCATAACTTCTCTCCACGTGAGCCGATTTCGAAAGTTTTTTTTTAGTCTGAAAGATGTAGCTTTCTAATTGGTCCCATTTAAATTTGATCAGTAGTTTTTGAAATATGTCAATAATGCCTATTTTGTACGCCTACTATGACGATGTTTTCGTTTAACCGACTTCAAAGGTTACTTCATAAATTCTTTCGTTGTGAGTCGATTTTGATGATTCTTTTTTTATTTGAAAGCTGGTGCTTTTTTTGTGGTCCCATTGAATCAAGATCTGATCTCTTGTTTTTGAGTTATAGTCAATAATGCGTGTTTAATACATTAAATCTGATCAAGGTTTCGAAGATAATGCGGTGAAGTCGGTTTTTTTAAGCTTTGCTTGCGTTTAATTATTTAAGCTTTGCTTGCGTTTAATTATCTATACTATAAAATATAAAATATTATAAAGCTGAAGAGTTTGTTTGTTTGTTTGAACGCGCTAATCTCAGGAACCACGGGTCCGATTTAAAAAATTCTTTCATTGTTGGATAGTAAATTTATCAAGGAAGGCTATATATAGACTATAATATACTTTCAAAAAAAATTGGGATCCTTACTAAAAGTCCAATAATCACGCGGACGAAGTCGCGGGCACTGCTAGTTTAAGATAAACTGTCAAACGTCATTTATGGTGTGGAACTCATTGCCTGTTTTTTTTTCGTAAAAGGGTCATTCTCAGTGTCTTTGAGTCTAGCGAGTATCTAAATAGGCATCTTCTAGGCAAGCATGTTACATCTTCGGCTGCATCCTCACTTTCCATCAGGTGAGATGTTGGTCAAATGGTTGCATATCATAGGTATATATATGTATATAAATCTACTATATGGCAATTCCTGTTTACGTATTATTTTTTCTGTCCTATCTAAATCTATTCGCTATGCTTTCATGCACCCTAGGTTTAAACTTTTTAATGATAGCTTGCTAATACGACAATAGCGTGGCCAGCGTTATTGGCTTATTGTCTGCAACTAATGTGGGAACGCCCACAGATAGACTTGTGAAGCTCATCAGTGTGTTGGAGCAAACGAACAATGTTTGGCAAACTTTTAGTGGAGTTGGCTTTTTTACCGACTTCCCAAAAAAGGAGGAGGTACTCAAACGACTGTTTTTTTTTTATGTGAGTTACCTCATAACTTCTCTCCACGTGAGCTGATTTCGAAATTTTTTTTAGTTTGAAAGATGTTGCTTTCTAATTGGTTATTGACATTAGGCATTATTGACGATATTTCAAGAACTACTGATCAGATCTTGATCAAATTTAAATGGGTTAAATTTGATCAAGATCTGATCAGTAGTTCTTGAAATATCGTCAATAATGCCTATTTTGTGAACAATATTGCGCACTTTGACGATGTTCCCGTTTATCCGACTTCAAAAGTTCCCTCATAACTTCTTTCGTTGTGCACCGATTTTGATGATTTTTTTTATTTAAAGGTTGGAGCTTTTCATGTGGTCCCATTGGAATTTGATCAAGATCGGATTTCTAGTTTTTGAGTTATAGTCAATAATGAGTGTTTAATACATTAAATCTGATCAAGGTTCCGGTGATAAAGTAAGTTTTTTTAAGCTTTGCTTGCGTTTAATTATTTTGCCCGGATTCGGGGAAACTAAAAGGTATGACATCGTATGTATTTATTTAATTGTATTTTCATTTGTTTACACAGTCCAAATTAATAAACCATAATAATAGGAGTTCGCCCGCGTTTATCAGTTCAACAAGTAGTATATGTGTTAATCCAATTAATATAAGCTATGTACAATCCAAATCTTATCCAAATCCGTTCAGCAGTAACTTCATCAATTATAATAATTTATATTTCAGGTAACTCAGAAAATAAACGTAAATATATAGTAGTAAAATCTATCTATTATATAAAACCAAGGAAGATTTTTTGTCTTAAGAAAATAATTGTAACATAATTAATTCACGATAAAACAAGAAATTTGACACTATCTCAGCTGAATATGGTAAGTGACGGTCGACGATGGATCTCGTTTGCCGAAAAGGTAACTCGTGACTTGAAGACTCCCAGATTATGGATATCGGACACAGATTCGGGTAAGGAGTTACTCCTTTGCGGTGCGCATAGGAAATGTGGATGCAAAGCTTCGTGTGGGAATATTATTTTATATCTTACTACTCGGTAGTGAGCCTTAGTGTAAAAATAAAGGAAATAAATAAACTAATACATATAATTCAAGATATAACACGTTTTCATTTTTTTAAAACTTGAACTGCCTTTTAGCGTATTGGGTTCAATCCCCGATGTAAATACAAGTATTCTCCCCAAGGACAATTTTTCTTTCTGGTTCTGGCTGCAACTATGTGATGTGCAGGAAGGGAATATTTCCTGCACTCATGACGCAATTCTTCAAACTTAGTAAGGTAATGCGAGTGTTAAAGCATTTATATTATATTAAGTGCCCTATAAACATTATTTTTTATTTGCGGTTTGATAGCAAAGCGTTGGTCGTATCTACATTCCATGATTCCACTAAGTGGTATAGGAAATGCGTGCCCTAAGCGTTTTGATCACGCCTTGATTGTAGGATATTAGATAAATCGCTTCCATTCAACTTTTCTGTAGCCATTATTTTGCTATCACTGTATGTGGAATCGGTTTTGTCAATTTTGAAATAAATATTATGAATCGACTTGACACGTAAATCTGGACATGTGTGTTCAGTTAATAAAACTCAAAATGTATAACATAAACTTGACTCTACGATTTTTGGGTGTGTTTAAACAGAATTTTTATCTCTGATAGGCTAGCAGTTGACCACTATCTCATTTTATGGTGGTGATATGGTCGAGGGTAGTAAACACGCTAGATTTTTTTGAATGCTTGGCTATCATTTCAACATAATCTCACCTGATGATAAGCAATGATGCAGCAGAAGATATAGCATGTTTGCCTAGAATAGACTCTCAGGTTATTTAAACAAACAAACAAACGCATTCACACTCACACTATACCGCTTGGGGAACAACTACTGAGTTCTACTTCCTCCAAACTGGAGGTATATCAGTCGTAAATGGATGACGTTTGACAATTTGTCTTGTTGTTACTATGATAAGACGGGCATGGGGGAATTAACTCGTGACATCCTGCGCACACTCTCCTAAATTTATAAAATCGAGAATAGCCGAGTAAATTTAATATTTTGATTTCGCACTAGGATAGAGTTTAACCTGTTTTTTTTGTGTACAGAACATTCACTACAATGTTTCTTTTTTAGTGGTCGAATCATTCACATCACACCGTTAAGCACAATTATTAGTGTCCCTTGGCAGGAAACTTTATTCCATCCAGATGTCTTATGACATCTTTTGTTATTTTTTATCTCTGATAGGCAAGCCTTGACCACTAATCTAACTTTATAATCTAGAGAACGACTAACTTGTCTAAATTTCCAGCTGTTTACCTAACATCTACCCTTCTTGGGAAATTTGGGAAACCTTATCAAAATACCTATGTGCTGGTCAGTTGGTGCCATAGGCAAGGATTTTGCATTGTAGGATTTTACAAAAACAAATACTCTTTATTGAAAAACCAATTCAAAAATCTTTAGAACTAACTAAATAAATAAATCTTAAAGAGGTTTCACAATAGGCGGTCTTATCGCATAAAGCAATCTATTCCAGTTTTTCTTCTCATTGGAGCTAGGTATAGTTTTTTAGCAAAGAGTACAACTGTAGTTTACCTATACCAAAATTCTTCAATATCTACAATTCATATTTACAAACAAGGTTACATTTAATTGCATCATAAAAGTAAAAACAAAGAGCAATAAATGTACAATTGAAACAGCCTACTTGTCACGAAATGCAACTTTTAACGATACGCTTCTCGATTTTCTAACAGAAAAAGTAATGGAGTAGGCATTGCTATCGTTATTCCTCAGGTGGGACAGTGATCAAATGGTTGCTGACTGACTGACAAACTGGAATAAAAAAGGATTTAGTACTCCACCTTCATCTTAATTGTGCAAAATAATAAACATCTATATTATAATTATAATTAAAAAAATGTTGGTGTGTATTAAAAAATATTTTTTTTCATAGATCGTTAGATCCATGATAAAAATATGTATTTGAGGATAAAACCCATTTATTTCTTAATTTTCAGAAAATCATTGTCCTAAATAAGTAACTAAGAAGATATTTACTGATTTTCTTAATTATATTACTAGCAGTAAGTACAGGGAATAGGAGGACAGTTCCACGCATAGCTTCCTTTTTCAAAATTCCCGGTCCCTATATTTGTATTAGGCGGGCATGTCACTTACTATCAGACAAGCGTCTTGCTTGTCTTCTTTATCACTAGTATAAAAAAGAAAAAAAAGGATCCTTTCGGATACTACAATTCATAGATATGACCACCACTATAATCTAATCTAATACCTTTAAACAAGCTCTTCTTATAATATATTTATATATAATCTGAATCTCGAAAACGGCTTATATATATGTATATATAATTCCGAATCTCGAAAACGGCTTCAACGATTTTTATGAAATTTAGTATACAGAAGGTTTCAGGGGCGATAAATCGATTTAGCTAGGTTTCATTATTAGAAAATACCGTTTAAAATTAAAAAAAAAACCGAGCAAAGCTAGGTCTTTCAGGTACTGTATATTATACGTACTCGTCGCATTAAACAAAAATGTACATGGCAATAATATCTTATGCATATCAAATCAAATCGTTTATTTGCTAGAATACACGTACATAATTTAAAAAGTGTGATCTTAATGTAAAAAGTGACACAATATATTCAGTCTGCAAGCAGACGTGCAAATGATAATGTCTTTGTCTACTATAATATCTAGAATAATTTACTAAAAATTCTTAAATTCCTTAACACTATAGAAACAATGGATAAAAAGCCAGCTAGTTAAAGATTTTGTAAATTTGTTACCTTCCAATATTTGTATTTCATTAGGTACACTGTTAAAAATTGATATGCACATATTATAAACATTTCTTGTGTATAAATCCATAGAATAAGCGTTCAAAATAAAAACTATGTAAATAGCACTACGTAACAACCATCTCAAAATCGGCTATACTTATTTTCACCTAACATATAGCTCTTTAAACCAAATAACCTTTCAAATAAATAAAAATATCGTATCTAAATCAGTCAAATCGTTTCGGAGACAAAAAAAAAGATAAAATAGAAATATAATTGGAAAAACAAAATTGTCTCGCAAACAAAAAACTTCTTCCTGATCCAGGTTTTTGTTTCTTAATTGTATAAGCTTATGAATATTTAGAAACTTTACTATAGCAGATAGAATTAAAAAAAAGATAAAATAAGAAAAACGGTGATAGAGATGGACTCTACGGTTTTTCCTGTCCTCTCACTGTGCTTCAGCGATGAATCATCATCAGCTTCTGACTCATAGCATTCCTAGCAGCACCTGATGAAATTATACGTCAGTGTCGTTGACCTTCATAGGCAATGTGAGCAGAAAACTTGGAATGGTGCAAGTCTGGAATTTATATAACCAGTGGTCTACTTACTTAACAAGTTACTTAAGGAATGTGCATGATATTAAAATAAAAGCTAAGTATTATTTATTAAAATCCTTACGAATTGCCAGCGTCTTTGTTCCTTGAACGGTATAATCTAGGAGTCATCAAGTCTAAAGTGAACAGGTATCTTCTAGGCAAGTTTGCTACGACTTCTCACGCATCATCACTTTCCATCTAGTGAGATAGTGGTCAAGTTCTTGCTTATGCAGCATACAAAAAAATTACACCAGTAACATATTTTTTTTATTTTTAAGCGTTGAGACGAACAAGTCACTTGCCTGATGGTAAGCGTCACGCTTGCCCATTACAGTTCTGTGCCACCCAGATTTTAGAATATACATAAATAAATGCATAGTAAAGCCTTATTTCCCTCGCTCATTCTCACTAGAACATCCGATAAATATTTGTTATTCAGCAGAACGAATGAAATCCAATCAAAAGAAAGTAACGTTGGAAATAAACAAAGTCTAATCAAAACAAAACCGGGTAGCGTTTCTAAGAGGCTGCGTCCCCAGGTGGTATATAGGCAAAAGTGAACACTCGAAACAGAACACTTCTCAGGCTAAGATAAAACAATATTTTCGTAAACCATAAGTTTTAAGTCTGTCAGTAGACGAGATGGTATCTTTTTGCAAGCGCACTAGGGGCGGGTTTTCTTATGCATGTATCGATTCTGTGTAAGCTGTTCTACCTACTGGTTCCCGCTGAATAGGCGAGTTACCTTTGTAATTATCGAACATAATAAAACCTCCCTAAGCGCATTGACAATCGGGACTTTTCCAGGTGGGCAAAAACTGGAAAATTTCGGCCCTACCTGACTATATTTTTACATATATCGACATCAGACGCCCACTGATGGACATAGGCGTCCCGGAAAGAACGCCACAACAACCCGGTGTTATTCTGTGGTCGAAGTTCTATGTTCTGCATTTTACAGCGTTCGTTACGTCACCTCAACCTTTCATTACCGTGGTTCAACTGGCTATCAAGACCAGAGGCAATTTTACATATTATTATATTATTACTATTTTCTTTTACATATTCTTCATTTTATTAAAAAAAATATTTATGTACAAATATTAATTGTTTAAATATATAATATATTGTGTATGTATGTGTATATATTGTGAATATATATATTAAAATATGTATAATGTAGAATAGACATGTATATTATTTATATATATCCTAAAATATTTATAATAAATTCAGTTATTTTATTTCTGCCGCACACCCACCGCTTTTCTTTCACGGCCAGGATGGCTGGTAGAAAATGCTATTTGGCATTAGGCCAATCCCTGTACTCTGATTTGTGCAAAATGATGAAATAAATAAATGTTCCACCTGTGTAATTATCTACCTACTTAAATCTACTCATCATGAACAATGATCCACTTTCCATAATCATCAAAGCGTAACTTACGATACTGGGTTTCAGCAATGACTCAATTTTAAATGGCTCATCACAGTACAGTATGACTCACGAGGTGCAAGCATTCTAGCAGAAATGCACCCGCTGGAATTAGGTCAAGGGGCCGATGAACTGGATTGGAATGGATGCTATTCCTGTAGGTCTTGAACACTTGTTATAAAACTATTTGAAATTAGTTATGACGCACGGACACGTTATTCGGTAAGTAAATGTCTGTCAAATTTATTCTAGTTCTTGTCTATCTGCATACTATATACACAAACACTTTTATTGGCTTACAATAATATTAGGTATAATTTTATTGTTAGTCTAATGAAGGAAGCGTGATCATTAAAAACTGTGTGCGTACTATCTAATACCTTTAAACGATCAATTCTTGTATTATAAATATGTATATGTGTAATCAGGATCTCGGAAACGGCTCCAACGATTTTCATGAAATTTAGTAAATTTAGTTTGGTTTTGGGGGCGATAAATCGATCTAGCTAGGTTTAATTCTTAGAAAAGGTCATTTACCATAAAAAAAACCGAGCAAAGCTCGAGGTCATCCGGGTACTTGACATTTCTGCACAAACAACCCAATGAAAGGGAGAAGACGCTGGTTCTTGGAACAGTGTTAATTACATCCAGAGGCTTCAGGATGTATATTGTATCCTCTAAATGTATGTCACTAAATGTTTTTTGATTGATAGACTCGGTTTGGAGTTAAATGCGTCAATTTTGGAGTAAAAACGATCTCTAAACCATTTAAACGTGGTAAGTAACAATGCAGCGAGACAAGGACATTTGCATGCTTCGTCCATGGTTGGATGAGGTTACGTCTCTATTTCTTTCAAGTCCGTTGTACTACCCTGTTACTTCAAATTCGATGACCGAGTTGGCGCGGTAGAAAAATTTCTGCCCTCTGCACCGTGGTCCCTTGGTTCGTTTCCTGGGAGAAGCACAATTCTCCTTCCAAAGGGAAATTTCTGCTGCCGGTTCTGGGTGTGATTGTGTGTGTGATACGTAAAAGTTTCCAGCACCCACAATATAAGATGAACTTAGTCTGCGTCAGTGTGAATGTGTTTATTTGTTTAAATTAAGAATATTGTACCAAATGGATCATTGAAACATGTAAGTACATTTTACTGAAACTCTTATTTAATTTAAATTTATTAGTTACGTATTTTTACAGCAAAGTTACAAAAAAACTCGACTTCCATGCTTCAAGGTACTTTTCTGAAAACAAAAAAAATATATATTATTATCAGTTGCATCATTGAACTTCACTACAAAACAACTTTATGCAAATAAATAGATAACTCTTTATTGAACACCGTAAATTAAGGAAAATACATTAAAGACCTTAAACACGGAACAATGGGAAGTCTTATTGCCTTAAAGTTATCTCTTCCAGATCTATTTTGTTTTATTTTAACTTATCTAATATCTTTAAACGAGCAATTCTTGTATGTATGTGTGTAATCAGGATCTCGGAGATGGGTCTAATGATTTTCATAAAAGTTACAGATTAGGGATTTTTCGGCCCAAGGAATCGATTTATCAACGTTCCAGGACCGAGAAATGCTCGGTTCCCAAACTGCATTTGAAAAATCGGGTTTAAGAAACTATCAGCGCCATTTATTACGCCATGACCGATGTAAAAAACTGTTTCTACTCGACACTAGATGAAGCTTTCTGAGGCTGCAAATTCAAACACATTCTACCAAAAACAAAAAAACGAGCAAAGCTCGGTCATCCGGATATTGTTAAATAAGACGCGTCGAAATAAGTTAAATCATATTTGAAGTATAGAAACATATAAAAATTATAATTATACAACCATCGAACATCAGGAATTGGGTCTAATTTAGCTTGCAGGTTTGATTACATCGACTGATAATGGGAAAGGTGAAACTAAATAAAAGCTAGTAAAGTATGATAACATTCTCTTTGTTGAATATAATAAAAACTAATCTACAAAACAAGCCATCGATATTTTTTTTTTTATTTGAGACTAAGCCAGCGTTTGACCACAATCTCACCTGATGGAAAGCGACGATGCCGTCGAAGATGGAGCACGCTTGCTCATTAAGTACCTATTCACTGGCTTCTTGAACAACCCTATATTATACTTTTCGGGAAATAGTAGACGGCAGGGCGTTCCATTCTTTGGCAGTTCTCATAATGAAAGTGGAAGCGAAACGCTTCGTGCGAATTGTCGGTATTTTTACAATTAATCTGTTATGATTTGTGTTGTTCCAGATCGCTACAAGCTTTTATTATAAGTCCCATTGCGTAAACAGCCTGAGGCATTGTTGGACTGCCCCGGTTCTAAATAACCAATCCAAAACAGACGTCATTTACGCAGGGTTTCGATAAAAAAGATAGGACTCTAAAAGAACCTGGAAATACAGCATGAGGGTTCTAAACTTTCACTTTTACCTACCTCTAAATTTAAAATTTTAGTGTAATTCACGCAATTTTAATTATATATAAAATTAATTTAAAAAAAATGTAAATTAGCGTGAAAAATAAACGCGCTAACGATGTCAAAAATAACAATTGTTTCGGCATAGTTTGAAAGCCTTCTTCAGGATAAAACAAATAGCAAAACAAATGTTTTTTATTTTTTTAATATTAACATTAGCCTACTATCACATTTGATCACTATCACAGCAATATTTAATGCGGTCGATGATGGAGCAAGTTGGTAGGTACCAAGAAGCTACCTTGTTCACTAGTGCCTTAACGAGCCTGTACTTTAATAATGAAACGCAAGCAAAGCTTAAATAAATCTGACTCACCGCTTTATCTTCGGAACCTTTATCAGATTAAATGTATTAAACACGCATTATTGACGATAAATTAAAAATTATTGATCACATGTTGATCAAATTTAAATGGGACCAATGGGCAAGCAACAGCTGTCAAACAAAAAAAAAAATACAATCGGTTCACGTGGAAAGTTATTATAACACACATTAAAAAAAACAGTCGAATTTAGTACCTCCTCTTTTTTTGTGAAGTTAGTAGAAAAACTCGGATAAGAAACACTTTCCTAATTCTTACCTATTATTTAGTAACAAATCATAATAAAGAAATACCACTGTTTCGTAACGAACCCTAAACACCCATAGAAATCCAATCGGTCAACCTCAAAAGCCTTCCCCAGTCGGCCGCATGACTCACAAACGATTGAAACTTTACAAAAAACAACAAAAAGAAGTAGTAGCATTTTGCCATTCATCAAAAAAACACTGCAATATAACTCTTATACAATGACCATAAAGTCCATAATCGGTTAGAGACATGGACTCCATAGGTGGTGCAACAGAGGCGGTGTGCTTGCAAACATACACCAATTTAACGCAAGAAAGAAAGACATCCAATACCAACGAAATATTTAACCATTGATCTAAACTGCACAAAGATAGAACTGACCTTTTGTAGACAAAGAGTAAAATGGTAAAGGGAAGTTCCCTGCTGCGCTTTAAGCTGCTGACGTCTTCACCGTTGACCGTTTGGGTGTTTTTAAAAAGATTGTTTTAGGGTTGTCGCTACGTTTAGTCTTATAATAAGGAATTCTGTGAGTTTGGAGCATTACTTCTTAATGTTTATACAATAAATACGTGACAAACCACATCAGATATTATTATGTGAGGGATTATTTGCGTAATTATAATTTTTTAAGAATGAGAAGAGCTGTGTTTGGATTTTTTATCATCGAACCCTTTATACAAATTCATGTTGCGGGCTCAATTTTTTTTTATCGAACTGAATACTTGCTGTGTAGCCTCTACAGCGTCACCGGATGACGCTGTAAAAGAAGTAAGCAAATAACACAAGGGCTAGGAGGTGCGATTCTCCTACACACGAATGTACCGTTGATTATGGGCTCTATAAATAAGGACAAATCGATTTGACTTTGGAGAGTATTACCCGGGTAATCTGCGTAGCCGGCGAGAACTTGCAGTGCGAAAATAATAAAAACCTGATTTCGACAACCCTAACAAACAATGACCAATAAACAACTGATGTGCACTTTACAATGCGCTTTGAACCTTTTCTACATTTACAACCTATTACAACGCGGGCTACCAATTTACAATCCCGAATCGTCCTTTTAGTCACCCTTTTCAGCATTTTATTGTTATAATTAGTTCCTCTACCTTTGTTTCGATTTATTTCATTTTTTGAAATAACAATGGACGGGATTGTATAAAGGGCATGATGATTGCCTCTATTTGAATGGTTAATGCAATTTTTTTTTAAATATTTTAGGATCAATCCGTGACGGTTTTTGCAAGAAAAGAATAAACTGATAAGTATTTTTCGCTTAGAACAAGCTTTCCATACAAATATTTTGTCATAATATAAGAGATAATATTTAGACCACTGTCTCTCCTGAAGTAAGAGACAATGCAGTCGACGATGGAGCACGTTTGCCTAGAAGATACCTATTTACTCGCAATTTTGAAGACTCCTATTTTGTTCTTAAAAAAAATACGAATAAATAAAAAAAAATGTAACAAATCTCTGATCTGTTGTGTCCATGTTACATGTTCTATCGCATTATTAATTGAGTTAGTGTTTGCCTATCAACTAAAATAAATTAAAAATTCAGGAAATAATCGACTTAAAAAGGAGTTCTATTTTGCTTTACAGTTAGCACAATGAATGTGGAAGCAAACAATTTCAAATGCTTTGATACAGTCTCTACCGTAAAGCGGTGTCACTTACCAGTGTCACTTACCGTGTCTGCATGCCTTATGATATAATTGAGATGGGGGATTAGAAGGTACAATACCCTATTTTTATTATTATTGTTTTCTTTATGTGGGATTTTCAAAAGTATTCTTATAAAAGTAATAATTTATAATACAAAATAAAAAATTGGTGCCGATTCTGTTGTCCAGAATTAGACTAAACTAGCCTAAAATTAGTTTTAGTCCTGCTTTAGTACAAAACATATTCAGAAAATGCAAGATTAGACTAAAATTAAGTTTGACAGGACTAAGTTAGTTTAGTTACTCTATTTAGTGAAAATGACCAAATTCTTATTCTGATGTACATGTTTTCGTTCAAATTAAAAACCAAAAATAGAAATTTTAAACTCTCTCAAACTTAGTCTGTATGAAAAAGGTCTGGATTATTTTTAATGTGATCTTATACTTGAAAGAGTCCTGTCATTTCAACTTTAATTAAGTTCAACGTAAAATCAGAATAGCGTTTAGGTATTCTTTGACTAAAATTCGTTTATTTTTAGTTTAGTTTAGGTTAGTTCGGTGCTCAACAGAATTAGCACCACTGTAAAACAAACCTAAACCTAGTGTGCCGCCGGCAGCGGGGCAGGGCCTAAGCTACACTGGGCTAATATTACTTATTAGCTCAATGCCAAGCTATCGATAGATCAGCCCCCTAGCCAATAACCAAAACGATTCGTCTCTATTCTATCAAAAGAATCGCTTTCTAATTGTAACAGACCTAAAGTAGCAGGCCTATCGGTATTCTATCGCTTACATTTTGGAGAGTGTGCTCAGGAATTACATGATATAATTCCTCCATGCCCTTTTTACCATCAAACAACAAGACAAACTGTCAAACGTCATCCATTTATGGTTGACATACCTGCAGTTCGCTCGAAGCGTTTTGCTTCTACGTTCATCATCCGTACAGCGAAGGAGTGGAACTCATTGCCTGCGTCTTTGTTCCCTGAACGGTGTAATCTGGGTGTCTTCAAGTCTAGAGTGAATAGGTACCTTCTAGGCAAGCATGTTCCATCAAATGCTTGCCTATCTAGTATAAAAAAAAGACCTTAAAACGTGTATACATAAGATCAAAAATATCTCGACTTGTTTTAACGCTCACCGAGATTACAAAGGTGCAGACAAGCCATTTAAAACCTTTGTGTACAAATTTTAGCCTGTTACATTTGGAAAACCTTTCTTTTGATAGTTTTTTTTGGCTAGGGGCAGTGCTGCAGAGTGAAAACCTTTGACAATGCGTGCCGTGTCCAGGAGTACTGCCTATTATTTATTACTAGCCATGCCTGCGGTTTTGATGTCCTCGCTTTCTGATGTCACACACTAAATTAAATTTTAACTATTCCTGTCTTTTACAATATAGGAACGCAAGACAGAGATAGCATACTGCTGTGCTATCAAGTTAGTCAGAACTTAGATGTCTATGCAAGCTTAGTCGAGTATGTGTTGTATTGGTGGTGACGAAAAACAAGCGCCTTTCTGCTTCTGCTGTTCATATTTTAATTGATAAACTAGCGTGACAGCACTAACATGCATGCTGTCTCTGTCTTGTGTTATATTTTGTAAGAGACAGGAATAGTTTAAATTTAATTTAGTGTGTGACATCAGAATCGAGGCCATTATCAAGTTAAAAAGTAGACTATGTGTTAATCCTAGGTATAAGCTATGTTCATTGCAAATTTCATCCAAATATGTTCAGCTGTTAAAGCAACAAACATACGAGTACATACTTACACACAAACTTTCGAATTTATAATATTAGTAGGAAGTAGGATAGGATTATAAAAAAAGAAGTCAATACAAACTTTATCTTGCATATCTTCGGATCCATAGAGAGTAGGTAGTCGTTGAGGCTATTTTCACAGTTGCTATAAGCCATGCCGAGCCCCAGACCCCCTCCTATGTACATTGGCCAGCGTCTGAAGCCACGGAAGAAGAAGCTTCCCATCATGCTGCCGATGATAAGACCCGCGGCTGGAGACAAGATAAAGAAAACAAGTAAAAAAAAATATTTCACAGCACCACACCAAGTTCGATGACTTGTGTCCTGGGTCGAAACATTTACATCACACACACAATAATAACCAGAACCAGAAACACAACAGAAAGAAACTTGTGTTCCCGCCGGGAATCGAACCCGATGGGTATTATTATTTATCGGGTGAGCCTCGCCTTCTAAGTAGGGGTTGCTTCGAAGGCCCTCGCCTTCTAAGCAGGAGTAGCTTCGAAGGCGAAGTTCACCCACCTAAGCCAACGGGTTCAATGAAGAATGAGTAAGTTGAGAACAAATAAATGACCTCGCACAGCCCCATACTTGGTTCAAAGACTTTATCTTGGGTGCCGGAAACATTCACAACACATTCACAATCACATCAATAACAACGCAAATTTATCTGTAAGAAGGAAACTTCTCAAATCAAACCAGACTATGCAAGAGCTTTGAAATTCTAAACCGCAACCTTTTTGTGTGACAAGATGTTGAGAGTAAACACTGATCACTGGTCCTATGACTTTATTGCTTTGATTTTTTCAGAGACAGAAAGATCTTAAAATGTATTTTTTTCTTTTTGAGTATGATTATTTTAATGTCTTCAACGCCTACGATACAAGTCTTTGAGCTTGAATGTGGGGGTGAGAGTGTGAAACTTTTTTTAAAATATTAACACTAGCTAGTCAATTCATCGTCATAATATGGTGCTAGTACTTTATACTGCTACTATAAATGCGTAAGTTTATTTTGGCAGCCTTATTTTATATATCTATATATACAAAAATAAAATTGGGTTATTTAGACCTTTTGTAACTCAAGAACGGCTGAAACGATTTTTATGATGTTTGATTTTTTGGATTTGTGTTTGTCACAAATAGTATAATTACTATTAATATTGAAAAAAAAAACACGAAAGAGACATTAATAAAATATAATTAACATTAATTTTCTTAATTTTACATTTTGGTGGAACTGTTTTTTATAATTTTAATCAGTTTTACGCCTTACTTAGTAAATTACTAGGCAAATATAAACATGAAAGAGATAAACCACTTTTTCTTTACGTGGCATTGCAACGTACCTACAGCTATTATTTTAATAAAGAAAGGGATTAGGATTGAAGAGTGATGACTTGGTGTTTCACTTCCACTGAGCTGCAAATTGCTTGTTAGAGTGAGATGCAACGTCAGCTCTCTTCGTTTCTATAATCCTCGCGCGATGGGAATGTGTTGCGACCTTTTGGAACTGAGACGCGCGTGGTCCGCCGCCCGGCCAGCCGTAGCGTCAGCAAATTGGAGATTTATATATTATTGTGAGACTATTATAGTGATAAATTAATAATGAGTGGAAAAGTATAACTTTTAATAGTCAATCACACCAAATAGTTCTGGCAGTTGATAGATATTTCGATCAAGAACGAGGTCGGTGTTATAACGCATTGTAAATGAAGGCTCAGTTGACGATAACAAAACCAGAGATACAGGAATTATGACAAGAGATCATTTTGACGAAGTTATGGGTATGCTCAAAAATACAGAAAAAATTACCGAATGATTTGTTGCTGCCACAGGGTTATCCAAAAACAATATGATCTTTTTTTGCTAACGCTACTTGAGAACTGTCATTTTCGATTTACTTGACAAGGTTCCATCCCAATCTCATCGCGCGCGGATTATAATACCTCTGACGCGGGTCATACTTGCCATTGTCAATACATAATGATTTATTCTAATTATGATAGTATCTTGTTCAGGACATGATTTATTCTAATTATGATGATCTCTTGTTCAGTATTATTAGGTTTCTAACTAGCTGAAACCAGTAAACGCTAAAATCTACAATTTTGCTTGTTTTTTTTGCACTTTCTTACCAATTTTCAAACCGAAGTCAGTGAAACAAGCCGAATATCTCTCATCGAAGTCTCTAGTGTCAGGTTTACTCATTTCTTTCCACACACTAAGTCACAAACAAATCTAATATAAAATACATTGCGCTAATACGTAAGTTTTTTTTAGAATAAAACTATTTTAATATTTATCTGTAGTATTTTGTAAAACACAAAATTGACAAAACAAATTTTGTACACGTTTGACTTGATGACGTTGTCATGTTTTGTTTTTCATTGCAAAAGAGAAAAAAGTATTTTGAAATAGTTTCTACGTTTTATCATATCATACGAATCATAATCACAATCCTACTAATAATATTATAAATCCGAAAGTTTGTGTGTAAGTGTGTAAGTATGTTTGTTCCCTTTTCACGCTTTAACGGCCGAACGGATTTGGATAAATTTTGAAATGTAGGTACATAGTTTATACCATAGTTATACGCCTCTTCAAACGGGTGCAATTTTCGGTTGTTTAAAAAAAATTACATACTAACCTTGGTTTAGGTAATATCTCGGGACTTAATCGCGCTAAAAAACTATTTACTTTTTAACTATGATTTACCTCGTCGTATGGCCAAGTTGCATTAGCCATGGTCTCGAGAGTCTTCAAACATAATTTAGGTTGTCGAATGAGAAAGAATGTAACCCAAACAAATCAACGCAGGATTTACCTACCATAAGACCTATTCGACCATTCTGATTTCATGCTGACCTGAGTTCAAAGCACCTTCCTTGTTAGGGCATACCAAGCCATAGGCAGGGCTTAGTAACGATTTGCAGTAAGTCCTGAGCTGGAGCTACCGTAAGTCACATATTGTACAGATAAATGCAGTAGATCAACTTTACATTTTTTAACATTTAAACGTAATGAAATGCTTGCTTTTCGTATGGGCTAGTGGGCAGCCAAGCAACATGAAAGCATTTCATGTTGCTTGGCTGATGAGCTGGAGCTACCGTAAGTCACATATTGTACAGATAAATGCAGTAGATCAACTTTACATTTTTTAACATTTAAACGTAATGAAATGCTTGCTTTTCGTATGGGCTAGTGGGCAGCCAAGCAACATGAAAGCATCGTAATGATTTTATAATTGCCTTTTTACGACTGATAACAGAGATTGACAGCTTAATTAGAAGCAAGGCTCTCATTTTTAAGCTAATTAGACGAAAACGTTTTGACCAAATACCTTATAAAAAAGTTATAAAATGTATTGAGAAATTTAAATAAGGTTAGGACATGCCTTAAATGTTTCAGATATCCTTAGGGGACGGTGACCACTTAGCGTCGTAGGCTTGCTCTTTGCAACAATCAACCTAAAAAGTACCATCGGCTAAATACACATATGTCCCTATTGGCGCGTTGTGAAAGTCTTCGCTTTTTATACTACGAGACATGTGTTTCTAGTATTCAAAAAGAGAACAATTTTCCTTCCCACAGAAAACACCTGCTTCATCTTTTGGGTGTAATTTTGTTTGTTATGTGAATGTTTCAACAATTGAAGTTTTTGCACTTTATTTGTCGTCGTGAATGTGAATGAGTCGTGTATTGTTAATTAATCAGTATCACTGGAGTAACATTAACGTTTCCAACGTTGTTTAGCTACGTAATTTTAGACCGAGTGAGTGCGAAGTGCGAGCAAAGCGTCTCCATTTGAGCTTGACCAAAAATGCTTTCGTATAACTGGTGAATATCCGGCTGTTCTGATATACAGGTGGCATTTCTCAACCGACCTTTGTGAAATGTTGTGAGCAGTTTGATGATCGTATGAAATGTTTGCGTCGATTCGAATTTGAAAATTTTTCAAAATGTTGGAGATACGGGAGTCTATTGTGCAAAGGCAAACTCGCGAGGTCTTCAGCTCACAGAACCACAAGTTAACTAAGCATTTTGAATGTACTAAAATTGTCAAGTTATGCTACGGGTTATGTTTTGTACTGCGCCAACGCCCTAAAGTTCACCTAAACAGCCATTCAATTAAGTGCAAGACCACCGGAAGCTCTCCAGAGGATTACTTGTGGTTAATCCACGATCGTAATTAATATGCCCAATTATGAATTCAATCACAATCATTACGCTGATTCGATTTACGTGATTAGTGTAATTGTTTTGGTACATTATGTTATTATGTTTAGAAAACGCTTACTGTTTTTACTTCTTTATATAGTTTAACATTTTGCAGTTATTGTAAAATTAATCGAAAACTAAGTTCCTAGGATTCTTGCCGTGATGTATTTTAGATAATAATTGAATGATTTTTTATAAAATGAAATTGTAATAGGAAATAATAATTTTCTCGAAATAATTGAGAAATTAATTTTGTACCTATGTTCTTACTATAAGTGAGGTTTATTGTAAGAACATACTTATTATTATTTGACCTTTTCTAAGATCTTTCCAATAATATGTATATTCATACTTATATTACTAATAAACCCGAAATTTTGTATGTAAGTGACTAAGTGTGTAAGTATGTTGGTTTTCTCTTCACGCTGTAACGTTTTAACGGATTTGGGTGAGATTTGGAATGTACATAGCTTGATTGACATATCGGCAACTTTTTTTTTAATTTGAGAAACGGGTGCGAAGCGGTACTTTCAAAAGTTCTGCGTGGTGTAATGTAATGCGCTTCTCTCCCCAAGACTTTGTGTATTTCTCAAAATGTATGCCTGATAAATTTTGTCAAAA
Source organism: Lomographa bimaculata (assembly GCA_948107665.1). Lineage (NCBI taxonomy): Eukaryota > Metazoa > Arthropoda > Insecta > Lepidoptera > Geometridae > Lomographa > Lomographa bimaculata. Next base: position 3,198,000 of record OX403604.1, on the reverse strand, counting down.
CGGGTACTTGTCTTTTTAAACAAATATTTTTTTTATATCAACACCATGATGTTACCCTATAGATAACTAGCACAGAATGCTGAATTTGCAAGTCCTAAAGTCCTACACTCAATTGCGCATAAAGTATGGGTCAGTTAATAAATATTGTTAAGGGATAATGATAGATATAATATTCAAATTCTGCGTGACCTGAGATGCGCCTGCGAGAAATAGGATGCAAGAGAAGCTCCAGATAAGAGCCAGGCGTCTTAATTTGTTTCCTTCAGACCAATTCAATTCAAAATTTTACAGTTATTTTTATCATAATATAACATAATCGATTTCACACTCACACCCTCACACTAAGTTTGAAGACTATTGTCCTGGATACCGGAAACATTCACATCACACCACAATAACAACCAGAACTAGAAACACAAATTATACTTGGGGAGAAAACTTATGTTTCCGCCGGGAGTCGAACCCGATACCCCTACTTAGAAGGCAACCGTTCTCCAAACTAAACCAATGGACAGTTTATTTATTAGTAAGTGATTTAATATTTTTATGCAGCATGCATATAAAAAACTGCTGTAGCATCTGATAAAGCTTGTTTGCTTGTCATATTGATTACTGAGCAGCTCTGGTTTTAGGACTATTCAAACTGCATGCCTAAACGTCTGTAGTTTTACGGATATCAACTAGGACTAACGGCGTAACGTGCCCTGCAAAACAATTAATGATCATTTACCTAAAAGAGTACGTATTATAACCGGTAGATAACCGGAATTCCTGTACAACATGGAAGAGAAGAACATGAAGAATGCATACTTAGTGTCAGAACCAACTGTATATAATAACTCTCTTATCGAACTAGGGGTACGAGTAAAGATAATATTTCAGTTTAAAATGATCCTTTACAAAAATGTTAATTCATTTGGCACCTGTTATTTCACAAATATGACCCATCATACAGTTACATTAACGTTTTATATGAAAGCGTTTTTTAATTATCTTCTACTTAGTAGATTATTATACAGTAGGTACTATTTTTTATACGGTGCAAAAGTTACAGTCTTGTAAATATTACTCCAAGTCTATCTAGCAAGATCTATATCTTATTTTTCTATGATCTAATAAGTACATAGCTAAAGCATTTCAAAGGAAGAAAAGCAATCAATAAATTAAGAGACTGATTGTGTATATAAACATTTGCTTTATCTTCATAAATAGTACCTAAGCTTAGGAAAATTAACTAATTTCACCAAAACATTCATTCCTAACCAACGCACGTTCTATACTGGACAAATCACACATAATTGACCCGGTATAAAGCGGACTAAACCAGTATAAACTAGACTGCACTAGTCTAAACCAGTAATAGACAAAGGATTTAGCACCAAACAAGCTGTACGCCTAATCATTGCCAGTATTGCTAAATTATAATTACAGTAAGGGTAAGCCACCCACATCCACGACACATGTCATCGAACTACGTGTGTGACTGTGAGTGTGAAAGCGTTTTTGTTTGTTTTTATACATAAATAGCTACGCCCTGCGGTTTTATCCGCGTAAGTCCCGGACTGTAGGGAATTCCAGGATAAAAAGTAGCCTGTGTTAATCCAGTGTGCCATCTACATCCGTACCAAATTTCACCAAATTTGATCCAGCCGTTTGAACGTGAAGAAGTAACTAACACACAAACACACTCACAAACTTTCGCCTTTATATTATTAGTTTGAAGTGTGATACTTCATTGTTTCAGTTCGTAAGACAAAAATGCTTCCTTGCTTGTCGATTACCAATCATGGTATCAGGATTTTTCAGTATCCAAGAATTACAACATGATTGTCTTTTGACAAACAACTGGGACCGATGGCTTAATGTGTCCTTCGAAGCACAGTGACACTAATTTGAAGCCCCACTATAGTGTCGTTGTGAACATTGTCAATCAGTAAAGATCGACCTGAGGGCTGCGCTTTAAATATGAGTTCTTTATTTTTGCACTACAAATTGGCACGTAAGTGCACGTAGTTTGTCAAGTAATTTCTTTTTCTATTTTATTAGTTCAGTACAATCCTACTAATATTATAAATCCGAAAGTTTGTGTGTAAGTATGTAAGTATGTTTGTTCCCTCTTCACGCTTTACCGGCTGAACGGATTTGGATGAAATTTGGAATGTACATAGATTATACCCAGGATTAACACATAGGCTACTTTTTAACTTGATAATAGCGGGCGAAGCCGCGGGGCATGGCTAGTTTATAATATAAACGCACGTTGCGATCGGCGCCCACCCCATTCATGGACCACCGTATTTTTTTTTAATCCTTGATATAAAACGATTGACTACATTAATGACAATGATGCATGGAGGCAAACTGCACAAGCGCTTTCTAGCGACTACATAATATTTTTCTAGAATAAAATAATTTTAAAATATGAATGAAAAAATGCGCCACCGAGTTTCTTGATCGGTTCTTCTCGAGATGGCTGTAATTTTGCGAATCTAGCATTGCATTAATTTACTTACATCCTCTTTGGGGCCCATGTAATTAACAATTTTGATTTTGATTATGCAGAAAAAGCAAGCATTTGACCATAATCTTACTTATATATACTATGCTTGCCTAGAAGATACTTATTCACTCAAGACTTGAAGACTACATGCCTGAAACTAGTCGGAAAATCTGACAAAAAGTCTCAGTCGGTAGGAAGTAACCAGTATTCAAAAAACTAGTCCACTTTCAGTTTTACTTGGCCTCAACAATAGATGCGATGATTATCTACATTATACGTACCGCAGTAATAACTAATCTACGTATAAACCTCAGTGTATTTCCACCGGAGCTCAAAGGCAGAACCTCGATCATTGATAGGCACTGCAGGTAAGGTTTGCTTGCTCGGTTTTATCCAACATTCCTTACTGCAATTCGTTAGGGCTGCTACCACAATTGTATTTGCATGTCTTATCAAAGCGGTTTCCGGTAACTAGACGAAATTGACAGCCCTGATTGGATGGGGAGACGGGAGTCAATGTGTCTCATAATTGTAATAGATTTATGCCTGAAATCCCCAGTTAATGAGGTTTCTGTATGTCTTAATCTAATCCGTCAAGTAATTATCATTTGAAATAAAGGCTGCTCTGTATTATAAATATTTTTATTAAAACCTTATTTTTTTCGAATATTAGCTCCGCCATCTTGTGCATTTGGCCAGTGTCAAGTCATAATAACAAGGATGTTGTAGCTAAAGTAATCCGTGGGTTTGTTTCCTATCTCGATGCATAATAATCTTAATATATAAAATTCTCGTGTCACAGTTTTCGTTGCTATACTCCTCCGAAACGGCTTGACCGATTTTGATGAAATTTTTTGTGCTTATCCGGTATCTATGAGAATCGGCCAACATCTATTTTTCATCATCATCATCATCATCACTTTTTATCATTATCAACGCGGGTGAAACCGCAGGGCGCAGCTAGTAATATCTAATATCAAGTACGTCGTAATCACTCAAAAAATTTGTCTACGCTCATACACGTTCTCAGCCAGGTAAGTATTACAATATTTCGAATTTCCCTTAAAAGTCTCCACGTAGCTAGCTTCTTTAAAGATAAAAATTATGATAAATATTAAAGTGAGTAATACTGACTTTAATTTTGAACTGTCCATTGGCTCAGTTGGTTCCACGTTGGCGTTACTAAGCAGGGGTATCGGATTCGATTCCCGGGGAACACAAGTTTTCTCCACAAGGGAAATTGGAGCTTCTGGTTCTGGGTGTGATTGTGCAACCGGTGTGAAGTTGGCAGCCAAAATTTATCTGCCTATAATCCGACCAAATTAAGAAGTTTTTTTCAACAGATTGTTTCATGCTCTAGGAAGTTAATTTTAATATTAAAAAGCGCATACATAGTGTATATGAACAAAAATAATCTAAATTATCATTCATTTTATACCATTTCACTTTATAATTTCCAATAGATATCATTTTATAAATTAGCATTTTAAAATATCAAGTCCCCTAAACTGAGACATAAATGGAGCATAAATTAAAAGAACAACATCCAAGCTATCATTCAAACAAAACGAGAAGGTGGCTAAAGCACCAATAAACCCTTTAATAGTTATCTGAAAATCGCAACTTTTTTTTCCAACTCTAATTTAGGCATATGCTGCTATGGATCAATCAAATCCCATTGCCTGGGCCATGATTGTAGCTAAAATTGATAGAAAATGGTCTAAGCTTTCAAATGAGTATACTGAAAAAGTGGCCAAAAGCCAAATTAGCTCTCTACTAGTCATCTAAGCACCAAAACTTTTTATTTTATATATATTTACGCTGACGCCATTTTCCACCATCAAATCCCCTAATCTGGGTCATAATTGGCACAAAATAAGAAACACGATTAAAAATACTTTCAAACAAGTATAGTAAGAAGGTCGCAAAAGGTCGGCTTAACTCTCTACTGGTCATCTGAAAAAGTCTTTTTTTATTTATTCCTACGATAATTTAGGTAGATGGTGATTTAAACTATCGTATCCCCTAAGCTGGCCCACGGTTGTAACCAAAATGGATAGAACATGGTCTAAGCTTTCAAATGAGTATACTCACAAAGTGGCTAAAAGCCAACTTAACCCTCTACTGGTCATCTGAAAATGTCAATTTTATTAAATTCACACGAAAATTTAGGCAGATGGTGATTTAAACTATCGTATCCCCTAAGCTGGCCCATGATTGTAACCAAAATAGATAGAACATGGTCTAAGCTTTTAAATGAGTATACTCACAAAGTGGCTAAAAGCCAACTTAACCCTCTACTGGTCATCTGAAAATCACATTTTTATTTTATTCACACGATAATTTAGGCAGATGGTGATTTAAACTATCGTATCCCCTAAGCTGGCCCATGATTGTAACCAATATAGATAGAACATGGTCTAAGCTTTCAAATGAGTATACTCACAAAGTGGCTAAAAGCCAACTTAACCCTCTAATGGTCATCTGAAAATCACATTTTTATTTTATTCACACGATAATTTAGGCAGATGGTGATTTAAACAATCGTATCCCCTAAGCTGGCCCATGATTGTAACCAAAATAGATAGAACATGGTCTAAGCTTTTAAATGAGTATAGTAACAAAGTGGCTAAAAGCCACCTTAACCCTCTACTGGTCATCTGAAAATGTTAATTTTATTAAATTCACACGAAAATTTAGGCAGATGGTGATTTAAACTATCGTATCCCCTAAGCTGGCCCTTGATTGTAACCAAAATAGATAGAACATGGTCTAAGCTTTTAAATGAGTATACTTACAAAGTGGCTAAAAGCCACCTTAACCCTCTACTGGTCATCTGAAAATGTCAATTTTATTAAATTCACACGAAAATTTAGGCAGATGGTGATTTGAACTATCGTATCCCCTAAGCTGGCCCATGATTGTAACAAAAATAGATAGAACATGGTCTAAGCTTTCAAATGAGTATACTCACAAAGTGGCTAAAAGCCAACTTAACCCTCTACTGGTCATCTGAAAATCACATTTCTATTTTATTCACACGATAATTTAGGCAGATGGTGATTTAAACTATCGTATCCACTAAGCTGGCCTTTGATTGTAACCAAAATGGATAGAACATGGTCTAAGCTTTTAAATGAGTATACTCACAAAGTGGCTAAAAGCCAACTTAACCCTCTACTGGTCATCTGAAAATCACATTTTTATTTTATTCACCCGATAATTTAGACAGATGGTGATTTAAACTATCGTATCCCCTAAGCTGGCCCATGATTGTAAACGAAATGGATAGAACATGGTCTACGCTTTCAAATGAGTATAGTCACAAAGTGGCTAAAAGCCAACTTAACCCTCTACTGGTCATCTGAAAATGTCAATTTTATTAAATTCACACGATAATTTAGGCAGATGGTGATTTAAACTATCGTATCCCCTAAGCTGGCCCACGGTTGTAACCAAAATGGATAGAACATGGTCTAAGCTTTCAAATGAGTATAGTCACAAAGTGGCTAAAAGCCAACTTAACCCTCTACTGGTCATCTGAAAATGACAATTTTATTAAATTCACACGATTATTTAGGCAGATGGTAATTTAAACTATCGTATCCCCTAAGCTGGCCCTTGATTGTAACTTAAATGGATAGAACATGGTCAAAGCTTTCAAATGAGTATACTCACAAAGTGGCTAAAAGCCAACTTAACCCTCTACTGGTCATCTGAAAATCACATTTTTATTAAATTCACACGACAATTTAGGCAGATGGTGATTTAAACTATCGTATCCCCTAAGCTGGCCCATGATTGTAAACGAAATGGATAGAACATGGTCTACGCTTTCAAATGAGTATAGTCACAAAGTGGCTAAAAGCCAACTTAACCCTCTACTGGTCATCTGAAAATGTCAATTTTATTAAATTCACACGATTATTTAGGCAGATGGTGATTTAAACTATCGTATCCCCTAAGCTGGCCCATGATTGTAAACGAAATGGATAGAACATGGTCTACGCTTTCAAATGAGTATAGTCACAAAGTGGCTAAAAGCCAACTTAACCCTCTCCTGGTCATCTGAAAATCACATTTTTATTTTATTCACACGATTATTTAGGCAGATGGTGATTTAAACTATCGTATCCCCTAAGCTGGCCCTTGATTGTAACCAATATATATAGATCATGGTCTAAGCTTTCAAATGAGTATACTCACAAAGTGGCTAAAAGCCATCTTAACCCTCTACTGGTCATCTGAAAATCACATTTTTATTTTATTTACACAATAATTTAGGCAGATGGTGATTTCAACTATCGTATCCCCTAAGCTGGCCCATGATTGTAACCAAAATGGATAAAACATGGTCTAAGCTTTCAAATGAGTATACTCACAAAGTGGCTAAAAGCCAACTTAACCCTCTACTGGTCATCTGAAAAGCACATTTTTATTTTAAAATTGACATTTTCAGATGACCAGTAGAGGGTTAAGATGGCTTTTAGCCACTTTGTGACTATACTCATTTGAAAGCTTAGACCATGTTCTATCCATTTTAGTTACAATCAAGGGCCAGCTTAGGAGATACGATAGTTTAAATCACCATCTGCCTAAATTATCGTGTGAATAAAATAAAAATGTGATTTTCAGATGACCAGTAGAGGGTTAAGTTGGCTTTTAGCCACTTTGTGACTATACTCATTTGAAAGCGTAGACCATGTTCTATCCATTTCGTTTACAATCATGGGCCAGCTTAGGGGATACGATAGTTTAAATCACCATCTGCCTAAATTTTCGTGTGAATTTAATAAAATTGACATTTTCAGATGACCAGGAGAGGGTTAAGTTGGCTTTTAGCCACTATGTGACTATACTCATTTGAAAGCTTAGACCATGTTCTATCTATTTTGGTTACAATCAAGGGCCAGCTTAGGGGATACGATAGTTTAAATCACCATCTGCCTAAATTATCGTGTGAATAAAATAAAAATGTGATTTTCAGAAGACCAGTAGAGGGTTAAGTTGGCTTTTAGCCACTTTGTGAGTATACTCATTTGAAAGCTTAGACCATGTTCTATCCATTAAAGTTACAATCAAGGGCCAGCTTAGGGGATACGATAGTTTAAATTACCATCTGCCTAAATAATCGTCTGAATTTAATAAAATTGTCATTTTCAGACGACCAGTAGAGGGTTAAGTTGGCTTTTAGCCACTTTGTGAGTATACTCATTTGAAAGCTTAGACCATGTTCTATCTATTTTGGTTACAATCATGGGCCAGCTTAGGGGATACGATAGTTTAAATCACCATCTGCCTAAATTTTCGTGTGAATTTAATAAAATTGACATTTTCAGATGACCAGGAGAGGGTTAAGTTGGCTTTTAGCCACTTTGTGACTATACTCATTTGAAAGCTTAGACCATGTTCTATCAATTTTGGTTACAATCAAGGGCCAGCTTAGGGGATACGATAGTTTAAATCACCATCTGCCTAAATTATCGTGTGAATAAAATAAAAATATGATTTTCAGATGACCAGTAGAGGGTTAAGTTGGCTTTTAGCCACTTTGTGAGTATACTCATTTGAAAGCTTAGACCATGTTCTATCTATTTTGGTTACAATCATGGGCCAGCTTAGGGGATACGATAGTTTAAATCACCATCTGCCTAAATTTTCGTGTGAATTTAATAAAATTGACATTTTCAGATGACCAGTAGAGGGTTAAGTTGGCTGTTAGCCACTTTGTGACTATACTCATTTGAAAGCTTAGACCATGTTCTATCCATTTCGTTTACAATCATGGGCCAGCTTAGGGGATACGATAGTTTAAATCACCATCTGCCTAAATTATCGTGTGAATAAAATAAAAATGTGATTTTCAGATGACCAGTAGAGGGTTAAGGTGGCTTTTAGCCACTTTGTGACTATACTCATTTAAAAGCTTAGACCATGTTCTATCCATTTTGGTTACAATCAAAGGCCAGCTTAGGGGATACGATAATTTAAATCACCATCTGCCTAAATTATCGTGTGAATCAAATACAATTTACATATTCACATGACCAGTATAGGGTTAAGTTGGCTTTTAGCCACTTTGTGAGTATACTCATTTGAAAGCTTAGACCATGTTCTATCTATTTCGGTTACAATCATGGGCCAGCTTAGGGGATACGATAGTTGAAATCACCATCTGCCTAAATTATCGTGTAAATAAAATAAAAATGTGATTTTCAGATGACCAGTAGAGGGTTAAGATGGCTTTTAGCCACTTTGTGAGTATACTCATTTGAAAGCTTAGACCATGTTCTATCTATATTGGTTACAATCAAGGGCCAGCTTAGGGGATACGATAGTTTAAATCACCATCTGCCTAAATTATCGTGTGAATAAAATAAAAATGTGATTTTCAGATGACTAGTAGAGGGTTAAGTTGGCTTTTAGCCACTTTGTGAGTATACTCATTTGAAAGCTTAGACCAAGATCTATATATATTGGTTACAATCATGGGCCAGCTTAGGGGATACGATAGTTTAAATCACCATCTGCCTAAATAATCGTGTGAATAAAATAAAAATGTGATTTTCAGATGACCAGGATAGGGTTAAGTTGGCTTTTAGCCACTTTGTGAGTATACTCATTTAAAAGCTTAGACCATGTTCTATCTATTTTGGTTACAATCATGGGCCAGCTTAGGGGATACGATAGTTTAAATCACCATCTGCCTAAATTATCGTGTGAATAAAATAAAAATGTGCTTTTCAGATGACCAGTAGAGGGTTAAGTTGGCTTTTAGCCACTTTGTGAGTATACTCATTTGAAAGCTTAGACCATGTTCTATCTATTTTGGTTACAATCAAGGGACAGCTTAGGGGATACGATAGTTTAAATCACCATCTGCCTAAATTATCGTGTGAATTGAATAAAAATGTGTTTTTCAGATGACCAGGAGAGGGTTAAGTTGGCTTTTAGCCACTTTGTGACTATACTCATTTGAAAGCTTAGACCATGTTCTATCTATTTTGGTTACAATCAAGGGCCAGCTTAGGGGATACGATAGTTTAAATCACCATCTGCCTAAATTATCGTGTGAATAAAATAAAAATATGATTTTCAGATGACCAGTAGAGGGTTAAGTTGGCTTTTAGCCACTTTGTGAGTATACTCATTTGAAAGCTTAGACCATGTTCTATCTATTTTGGTTACAATCATGGGCCAGCTTAGGGGATACGATAGTTTAAATCACCATCTGCCTAAATTTTCGTGTGAATTTAATAAAATTGACATTTTCAGATGACCAGTAGAGGGTTAAGTTGGCTGTTAGCCACTTTGTGACTATACTCATTTGAAAGCTTAGACCATGTTCTATCTATTTTGGTTACAATCAAGGGCCAGCTTAGGGGATACGATAGTTTAAATCACCATCTGCCTAAATTATCGTGTGAATAAAATAAAAATATGATTTTCAGATGACCAGTAGAGGGTTAAGTTGGCTTTTAGCCACTTTGTGAGTATACTCATTTGAAAGCTTAGACCATGTTCTATCTATTTTGGTTACAATCATGGGCCAGCTTAGGGGATACGATAGTTTAAATCACCATCTGCCTAAACTTTCGTGTGAATTTAATAAAATTGACATTTTCAGATGACCAGTAGAGGGTTAAGTTGGCTGTTAGCCACTTTGTGACTATACTCATTTGAAAGCTTAGACCATGTTCTATCCATTTCGTTTACAATCATGGGCCAGCTTAGGGGATACGATAGTTTAAATCACCATCTGCCTAAATTATCGTGTGAATAAAATAAAAATGTGATTTTCAGATGACCAGTAGAGGGTTAAGGTGGCTTTTAGCCACTTTGTGACTATACTCATTTAAAAGCTTATTCCATGTTCTATCCATTTTGGTTACAATCAAAGGCCAGCTTAGGGGATACGATAATTTAAATCACCATCTGCCTAAATTATCGTGTGAATCAAATACAATTTACATATTCAGATGACCAGTATAGGGTTAAGTTGGCTTTTAGCCACTTTGTGAGTATACTCATTTGAAATCTTAGACCATGTTCTATCTATTTCGGTTACAATCATGGGCCAGCTTAGGGGATACGAAAGTTGAAATCACCATCTGCCTAAATTATCGTGTAAATAAAATAAAAATGTGATTTTCAGATGACCAGTAGAGGGTTAAGATGGCTTTTAGCCACTTTGTGAGTATACTCATTTGAAAGCTTAGACCATGTTCTATCTATATTGGTTACAATCAAGGGCCAGCTTAGGGGATACGATAGTTTAAATCACCATCTGCCTAAATTATCGTGTGAATAAAATAAAAATGTGATTTTCAGATGACCAGGAGAGGGTTAAGTTGGCTTTTAGCCACTTTGTGAGTATACTCATTTGAAAGCTTAGACCATGTTCTATCTATTTTGGTTACAATCATGGGCCAGCTTAGGGGATACGATAGTTTAAATCACCATCTGCCTAAATTTTCGTGTGAATTTAATAAAATTGACATTTTCAGATGACCAGTAGAGGGTTAAGTTGGCTGTTAGCCACTTTGTGACTATACTCATTTGAAAGCTTAGACCATGTTCTATCCATTTCGTTTACAATCATGGGCCAGCTTAGGGGATACGATAGTTTAAATCACCATCTGCCTAAATTATCGTGTGAATAAAATAAAAATGTGATTTTCAGATGACCAGTAGAGGGTTAAGGTGGCTTTTAGCCACTTTGTGACTATACTCATTTAAAAGCTTAGACCATGTTCTATCCATTTTGGTTACAATCAAAGGCCAGCTTAGGGGATACGATAATTTAAATCACCATCTGCCTAAATTATCGTGTGAATCAAATACAATTTACATATTCAGATGACCAGTATAGGGTTAAGTTGGCTTTTAGCCACTTTGTGAGTATACTCATTTGAAAGCTTAGACTATGTTCTATCTATTTCGGTTACAATCATGGGCCAGCTTAGGGGATACGATAGTTGAAATCACCATCTGCCTAAATTATCGTGTAAATAAAATAAAATGTGATTTTCAGATGACCAGTAGAGGGTTAAGATGGCTTTTAGCCACTTTGTGAGTATACTCATTTGAAAGCTTAGACCATGTTCTATCTATATTGGTTACAATCAAGGGCCAGCTTAGGGGATACGATAGTTTAAATCACCATCTGCCTAAATTATCGTGTGAATAAAATAAAAATGTGATTTTCAGATGACCAGTAGAGGGTTAAGTTGGCTTTTAGCCACTTTGTGAGTATACTCATTTAAAAGCTTAGACCATGTTCTATCTATTTTGGTTACAATCATGGGCCAGCTTAGGGGATACGATAGTTTAAATCACCATCTGCCTAAATTATCGTGTGAATAAAATAAAAATGTGATTTTCAGATGACCAGTAGAGGGTTAAGTTGGCTTTTAGCCACTTTGTGAGTATACTCATTTAAAAGCTTAGACCATGTTCTATCTATTTTGGTTACAATCATGGGCCAGCTTAGGGGATACGATAGTTTAAATCACCATCTGCCTAAATTATCGTGTGAATAAAATAAAAATGTGATTTTCAGATGACCAGTAGAGGGTTAAGTTGGCTTTTAGCCACTTTGTGAGTATACTCATTTAAAAGCTTAGACCATGTTCTATCTATTTTGGTTACAATCATGGGCCAGCTTAGGGGATACGATAGTTTAAATCACCATCTGCCTAAATTATCGTAGGAATAAATAAAAAAAGACTTTTTCAGATGACCAGTAGAGAGTTAAGCCGACCTTTTGCGACCTTCTTACTATACTTGTTTGAAAGTATTTTTAATCGTGTTTCTTATTTTGTGCCAATTATGACCCAGATTAGGGGATTTGATGGTGGAAAATGGCGTCAGCGTAAATATATATAAAATAAAAAGTTTTGGTGCTTAGATGACTAGTAGAGAGCTAATTTGGCTTTTGGCCACTTTTTCAGTATACTCATTTGAAAGCTTAGACCATTTTCTATCAATTTTAGCTACAATCATGGCCCAGGCAATGGGATTTGATTGATCCATAGCAGCATATGCCTAAATTAGAGTTGGAAAAAAAAGTTGCGATTTTCAGATAACTATTAAAGGGTTTATTGGTGCTTTAGCCACCTTCTCGTTTTGTTTGAATGATAGCTTGGATGTTGTTCTTTTAATTTATGCTCCATTTATGTCTCAGTTTAGGGGACTAGATATTTTAAAATGCTAATTTATAAAATGATATCTATTGGAAATTATAAAGTGAAATGGTATAAAATGAATGATAATTTAGATTATTTTTGTTCATATACACTATGTATGCGCTTTTTAATATTAAAATTAACTTCCTAGAGCATGAAACAATCTGTTGAAAAAAACTTCTTAATTTGGTCGGATTATAAGCAGATAAATTTTGGCTGCCAACTTCACACCGGTGATTGTGCATGTGGTGTGAATGTTTCCGGTACCCACGACACAAGTCATTGTTTATTGAACTTAGTGTAGGGCTGTGAGTGTGCGTTAATGTTTTATGTTTATATTAATGATCTCTTAGGCGCATTTGAATTTTCTCTTCTTCTAATCCTTTCTTAACTGTCTTTCATGATGTACCCCGGGGGTTAATGCACTAAACCCATAATTTGAAAGCTTATAATGTTTAATTTTACTTAATATCATTTGATGAAATTGTAAATAGCCTAAAGCGAAATTACCAATTAAACATATTATACTTTCAAAGTTGAGCATTAGCATAAGGATAAATGACAATATTTTGACAGAGGGATGGAAATCACACCCCCATTTGTCTGTGTTGCTTTTGAAAATAATGGCTTACTGATCTGTCTGTCTGATCTCTATGTATTTAGAATTGTTTATTTTGTTAAAAACTTAAAGATTACTTAGTAAATTTTCGGTATATATATATTTACTAAGTATACTCAAATATATGGCTTACACAATTTTGAGGATTACTCACATTTCCACCAAAAAAACTTTCAAATTATGCACTTGTTTAGTGTCTTATTTAATACTCTAAGCAATTTGTAAATAATTATCTGTTCTCCTTTATGAAATAATTATGCGTGTCACTAATTAAAAAATGTCCGAAGCAAACCTGGGATCACATATTAAAAATTCCATTTGACCACGAAATAAAGGGTGCGACACATGTGGTCTGAATTCTAATTGATATTTAGGTGGGTTTATTAAATTGGGATACGTGGTCTGCCCTTTCAGAGAAAAGTCCCATCAGACGGATAAATTAAATTCTAATAAATAATTTAGCTGTAAAATGGTAGAGAGTGACTGTAGTCATGCGGAAACACACTTTATTATAATATTATTGCAACTCCAAAACAATATTTGGTACAGTTAAAATTGCGGCTGATTGGTCGGATTGTGCCTATTCGACGTTTTAAACCGGTCAGTATGTAATAATTAACAAACATAGTTGCAAGTGGCGAATATGCGCAAGAGTTACACGAGCTAATTCCCCCATGCCCGTTTTACCATCTAACAACAAGACATACGTCATCCATGTATGGTTGATATATTCCATTCCCTCGAAGCGTTTTGCTTCTACGTTTGTCATCCGTACTGCGAAGGAGTGGAATTCATTGCCCGCGACTTTGTTCCCCGGACGGTATAATCTGGGAGTATAATCTTCAAGTCATGAGTGAATAGGTATCTTCAAAGCAAGCATCTTCTTCATCTTCGGCCGCATCGTCACTTTCCATCAGGTGAAATAGTGACCCATTGCTTGCCTATCGAGCATAAAAAAGTAGAAATCTGCACAATTTAATAAACAATACCAATTCAGTTGCGATACCAATTAAATTATAAGTAAAGAGATAATATGATTTCATGATCACTAGCGAAATTAATTACATATCTGCCTTCTAAGAAGAGGATACTATTGAACACGATTCCCGGTGGGAACACGACTTTACTCTATAAGGTAAATTTGTGTTTTTAGTTTTGTGTGGCGTTTCTGACATCCACGATACCAGCCTGTGACTGTGAAAGTGTTTACCTTTATTTAGATATAAATTCACCTAAAACAAATGTGTCAACTCCTCAAAATCTCAGTTTTACGATGCTCTCATTTTCACAAAATTACCAAAGGCCAAAATTGCAGGATTTATCCAATTGGCGCATCTGCATCGGCTTACAAATGCCCTCATCTAGTTTACGAGGTGGATTGAGCAGATTTAAGGCACGTTTTATAGTTGCCTTAATTTTACGAGGTCTGATTAGCCTCACGGGTGATTTGGCTCGACTCTTGATTGGACTGCTGGATTGGAACAAAGGGAGTTGAATATTGATATAAGACAGTAAATTGGGAGTGACTTTGTGAATGTTAAAGAATTTATTTGCTGCATATAGATATGGATGGCGAAACCTCGTAAAACTCTGTATTATGTCTGTAAATATCTGTAATACTGACTGATTGTAGAGTTCTGCTGATGTTCTGGGTAGTCTTGGACTAGAACCGTAACATATAACTCTTGTTTAGCTAACAAGCTGAAATGAAATGAAATGAAATGAAATGAAATGAAATGAAATGGTTTTTATTACTGCAAAAGTATTACATTGCATTAGTTAGCGGCTATATGTTAAAACACGATATTATTATAATTGTATTAGCAATAAAATACATAATAATACAATGCAGGCAAACTTATTTTCCTAAAGGTTCATATTCATCAGTTTCCTCACTAGGCAAAGCCTGTATCGAGGAATCCTGAGTCTATGAGGTTTTACATTTAATTGTTCCTCTGACGGTAGATCGACTTAACTATTGAGTAATAATAATAATAATATATTTTTTAGTATTGACATTTTATCGTAAAATGTATACATATATAGATACTACATAATAATAATAATAATTAAAGTTGTATACATGACAAAGTCTTATCAACATATAACTTTCATCAAGTCCTCCGTTTTGTCATATGTTAATTTAGCCAGCCATTTATATATCATAGCTTTTGCTTCTATGACAGATTTGTCTTTGATGTTGCAGTTTTTGACGACTTTATTATACACATATGTTTTAACGAAACTACCAAACCGTTGCGCAAAACTTGTGCTACCATCAAAGTTAACTACTCGTGATTATAAAATGTATTTCCAAGCACTAAAACATAGATTATTTATAAGCAGATAATTTTAAGATCTAGTTTATCATTTACAGATAAGTATTAAGTAATATTATGAGCTAATGTGCTTCTCAACATTGATCGTATTATCACTTTTTTTTTACATATTGAAGATAGGCAAACTTTTTACAACAATCTCACCTAATGGTGAGATAATTCCTATAATTTAATGATATTCATAGTTATAGTTTCCTAGGCTTCTTCAATAGAGCATATCCTAATATCTTACATTTCTAAACTGTCGACATACTGGCAATACTACTGTTTTGTTAATAATATTGACCCAAGAATTTCGAAACTAAACTAATACCGTAGGTCTTCTAACTCGATGTATTGACCGTATAATTAGCAAAACATGCAAAAGCATAAGAAACTGTAATGAATGCATATACTAAAAATAAGTCAATTATGAACCATCCAATTAAACTCCGCTTTGCGGAAGAGAAAACCAATGGTGACAATCAATTAATAATAACTTAACGTTAATACAGACCTAAATTAGCCACCCACAATGCTGATGATCCATCATTTACTGTCGTTCTCTTGCCAGAACTCAAAACAGAGTTCTTAATTTAGATTTGTGCCTTTGTTGAAATTACTGCCAACACCGTGGTGGTAAATGTACCAGTTGATTGTTTACACGTGGGATAAGATAGGGTTGTTTATGGAAAGTGTATATTACTTTTGAAAAATATTTTTGTATCTCTGCTATCAGAGATACAAAAATATGCGCCTATGCGTTTGACCTAATTCAGGCTGGTAAGCAGGCTAAGCTTAAAACTACTGGCTGAATATCATTTCAAGTAGTTTTGGCCACAATAATATATTTCTAACGCTTTACACTTTATATCAATTTAACCTGATGATAAGTTATGACGAAGTCGAGGGTGGTAAAGAGGCCAGGCCTAGGCTAGGACATTGACATTTATTTCAAGCCTAGAATGAAAGGGTTTCCTCTAGTATCCTTTAAGCAAGTATGCTACATCCTCTGCCGCAGCATCGCTTTTAATCTGGTGAGGGGGCCAAATACTTGCTTAGCACGCCTAGATATAGTATTTTGGTCTCTAATAAAACAAAAACATCAACATTCAAACGGTAAACCAATCATATAATTGATATAGACAAACAATAATAATTAATATTCGTATAATCATCTATTAATCATTATTATTATTCAATCACATAATTTTACACGGCACAAAGTTATTTCGTATACATTATTTTTAGTCTGGATTCAATTCAATTAGATTTCTAGGCTTTTAAGAGCTTATAAACATATTATGCATTAATTTAGGTCAAACTAAATTTAAAACAAAACTTTACGTGGGGTCGGCACCTAAATATTGGGGCTACACAATTTATAATAAGCTGTATCGATTGCTAAATCTTTTCAGGAACCCGATTACAAAAATACCTAATGTTTGGCCTCCCAAACAATCAAAGTGAAATTGTTCATCAGCATCCGAACATTCATCAGGGAGACCATCCCAATGTTTTACTGGTCTGCATTTGCATGAAACTCATCTGGGGCGGTTTTACGGCATGTCATTTCAAATCTGCTTTATTAACTTTACATTTATAACTCATGTTGAATGGGTCTTATTTCGGACAAACTCTAATGATTTTTTTCTGTTTCGATAGCAATTTAGTCGTGCTAGGCAGAGCTAAAGTTTAAATTCTCTTTTCTACCGACTTCATATATAAAGAGGAGGTACTTAATTCGGCTGTATTTTTTTACGTGTGTTACCTTATAACTTCTTTCCACGTGAACCGATTTCGACATTTATTTTTGTTTGAAAATTGTTGCTTTCGCATTGATCCTATTTATATTTGATCAGTAGTTTTTGAGTTATCGTCAATGATGCGTGATTAATACATTAAATCTAATCAAGGTTTCGTAGATAAAGCGGTGAAGTTGGTTTTTTTAAAGCTTTGCTTGTGTTTAATTGTTTATGTCTAATGATGATGAAAACTTAGTTCGCCAATATAACATTGGAAATTCGATTTTTTGAAACAGAAGATCTCATTTGTAATTACAAACTATTAGGTTTAATATCCGTTTGTACTTCGTCACGGTAATATTTTTTAATTTTTAATACCTACTTGTAAGCTTGCACAAATGACTAGTCTCAGTTGCCGAATAACTATAATATCTATACACCCAGGTTAACTGGAAGAAAATGCTTTGTAGCATTAAGTTCGCCTGTGTACCTATAATACTGTTTGTGCAATAAAGAGTTTTGTATCTATCTATCTATCTAACTTCTTTGAATCCTTCGACTGGGACAACAAGCTACATTAAGTAAATTCTACAGCTGTTGACAGAAGAGTTTAAACATTGTACGTGATATATATTTGAGTAATTTTGTGTTTATGACATACATTTTTACACATTAAGAAATAACTTTACTTTTACGTTTTAGAAATTAACCATATCATTAATCATTGATTCATTGATTTTTTAATTACAACCTTTTACGACAGTTTAATTATTACTGACCAAACTTTTTTTGCTGGTATTTGTATATTTTTAGGTATAACGCAAATAATAATATCTATAATATAAAATCCTATTACTATGTCTCCGCTGTTCATCTGTCTGTCACCAGGCTGTATCTCATGGACCGTGATAGTTAGACAGTTGTAATTTTCACAGATTATGTATTTTTGTTGCCGCTATAACAACAGATACTAAAAAGCGGAATAAAAAATATTGAAGGACAATAATACTCCCATACAACAAATGATATTTTTTTGCTCGATAATGATAACGGCAGACGCTTGAAATATTCACTGAATATTTAGTTATGTATTCACTTAAAAAACAAATAAATAAATTAAAATAAAACAAATATTTATGGGGGTCTTACACAACAAACGTGATTTTTTTATAGATAATGGTACGGAACCCTTCGTGCGCGAGCCCGACTCGCACTTGGCTGGTTATTTTACATTATAACTGTAAACTTTGAGTGTATTTACCTTATCTACCGTTTGAAGTTTTCAAATCTTCAAGGTTACAAATACGGGTGGTTACTGATTAAACCGATTATGAATAGTCATAATGATCATTATACAGTTTTTTGTTCATTGAAAGGTAGGTTATAATAGGTGGTTCTAAGCTGGGTTTCAAATTCCGACGGAAACACAAGAAAAAATTGTGTTTCTGGATCTGGGTCTGGGTCTGATTGTTTGTGTGTTGCGAATGTTTCCGGCGGGGCTGTGAGTGTGAAAGCGTTATAAAATAAACTTTGTTTACCACGCTTTAAGACATCATATTTCAATCATTGAAACGCATACAAAGCTTAAAAAAACCGACATCATCGCTTATATTTCGGTTTTGGCTTGACCGATTTCGATAAAATGTATATATATATAAAAAAAAATTCATCAAAATCAATTCATAATCAGAGATATCGCGTAACAAACATACAAAAAAAAAGTAATGTCGAATTGAGAACCTCGCTTTTTGAAGTCGGTTGAAAATCACATTTGTTCATAGCACATGTCACTCCTGTCCCCATTTGATAGCTGCACAGTGAGCCACACTCGGATTAGAGCGACAAAATGCATAGGTAGTAAAGTTTATGACTATGCAAATTTAAATGACGACAGTAAAACATAAGCCCCTATATGTACGTGCAGATTGCAGAATTAAGGCTGGTAGGTGTTTTGAAGATTGTTGTAGTTGAGAATAAGTGGTTTTTTAGTTCCATTTTTGAGTAAATTACGTGCTTTTCACACAACACCAACAATTCAACGAAAAAATCTTTTGAATAAACGCTTTCACACTCACAGCGCGACATTAAATTAGATGCCTTGTGTTATGGGTGCCGGAAACGTTCACATCACAGACACAAATACAACCAGAAGCAGAAACACAAATTTCCCTTGGGGAGGAAACTTGTTTTCACTGGGAGTCTGGCGACCGAAGTATACTTTACACTGCAGATTAGCATTGCTATTTTAAGTGGCAATATTGCCAGCAATTAGGAAACGTAAAAAAAAACGTCAGTAGATAGGCTGACAGTAGTATTTTAGAATAAGTTTTGAACATTTTTATTTTGACTTTTAGTTCATAGTTTCATTAATTATTTTAATGTGAAAAATACTATTTTGATGACTATAATGAATGTGAAAAATACTATTTGGATAATTTTATATCCTACTAATCCTACTAATATCATATAATAATATGCGAAAGTTTGTATGTAAGTGTATCAGTATGTTTGTTCCCTCTTTACGCCTTAACGGCTGAACGGATTTGAATGAAACTTCGAATGCATATAGCTTGTACCTAGGATTAATGCATTGGCCACTTTTTAACTTGATAAACGCGAACGAAGTCTCAGGGCACGGCTTGAGTAATTAATAATTAAATCCCGAAGAATAACGAAGGTTACAAAACTAATTTCATATATGGACAAAAATGTATAAGCATTACAGTTCGCCTTACTATAACCACAGTAAATATTTTAAGTAGTTAAACTACAGATTTAAGTCGTGCGAGTGCGCGGTGCAGGGCCTGAGGCATTTAGCGGGCGTAGGGTCACAACCAAGCAGTTGCGATTATTAAAAAAATATGTATCAAATGCCAATTTTTTTTTTTTCTTTTTTTTTTTTTTTTTCCTGTACTAACTACGGGCCAATTATATGCCAAATTGCTCGTGACTTGAAATTTATGTAAAAAAAAATCAGTAACTTATAAAAAGTTAAAAAAAAACTACTTATCTGTGATTCATTCGTATTATATAAAGTTTTGTTTCCTTTTTGATATTGATTATAATAAAATTATTAGTAGTGATAAATTGCTCTCTTGAAATATCACGGGCATAGAGTAATCTACGGGCTAATTGCCTTTATTTCCTAAAACTAAACTAAAATTATATACATCTATACAGCAAAGACCCAAGTTACCTAAAAACCATCGAGCTTATAGATAACTAAAGTGCTCAAGCCCACTAACAGTGGGTAGAGTTTCCATCATGCTGGCGGCTTTGCCTCTCTGAATTGCAATGCTAATACGTTGAGTGAAATAAGTACCAGCATTTTGATCATTCGTCGCCTCAACCAGGCACTCTGATAAATTATTGAAATCAGAATGAGCTGCCGGTCCCCATGGGTCCAGTGTCTCAAAACCAAACGGCTCAAATATGTAACCACTGCCGAGGTTTCCATATTTTCGCCGTTTGCGGTGCTCTGCCGAGTTAGAGTTTTACTAATTTTTTTAATTTATTAAATTATGATTTCACAATGGATGTTAGTTAATATTTTACGAAAAATAATTATATTTCTGGAATATTTAAGGTACAATGGCATGATCGAACTTAACCCATTAGTCATAACGTCAAAATAATTAAACAATTGACTTTTTTTTCGGTTAAATCATGATATTATTACTATTAAAATTATATATTACTCACAATAATATTAGACGATCATATAAGGACTAAATCAGTATGACCTGCTTGTGTCCCGCGATAGGGAAACTAAAGCTATACCAATTCTATGACATGAATCAAACTTACTTTTCTTTGATGAAGCTGTTTGGTAAATTTAGCTCATCATAATTTTTCATCGAGATCGCTTTAATTTAAGTCAGTGTTATTTGAATTCTAACGATTTACTACCCCTTAGTTATATGGCTTGATGAGACTATGAACAATCTTGCCAATATATACTTTGTGGGTACCACAATAAGACGCAACTTAGTCATGTTAATACCTGTAGCACGCACACTTTTTTCATCTGCGACATTGTTCCACCACAATTATATGGAATATCCGGAGTATTTCTACGCCAAAATCCGCCGAAATGCCCGAGGCCTCGCAGTGCCCGCTCGGCAAGCTAACTATCCCCACTGACAGTTGAACTACTATTATATGTTTATCGTACCATCCTATTATGACTGAAGAATTACTAGACAGTTCACTATTATATTTTAGTAAAACAAATCTCAGGCCGCAAGAGATGCCTCACAACTTTTGTCAAGACATTTTCACTGTCTTCTGATGACGGTTACGAATTTGCTCTCCACTTTTTTTATATATATCTTTTATTATAGATACAGATATCATTTGCCTGGTGATAAACGCCACGTACCTACTCTTATAATATCTGCATTATTATACAGCAGTTTGAATAGGACTCCTATGTATTTTATTTAAAGCGTAAAACGCTTTACGTTTCAAATTTAAATGCATTTTAAAAGCAATTCACAGGCCAGTTCAAAGAGTTGATAAAGTTAAAAATTATAAATATATAAAAATAACTAACATTTGTATTTAAAGTTTACAATAATTTGAAGTGTCTTCTGAAGTTATAATTTGCCGCGTTTGGGCAAAATTATGAGTTTGAATCTTACGATGTGCGCGCTCGTCGACACCTAAACACGACACCATGAAGTTGGTTGGTACTTAGTCTTCTATCAAGTTTTCGTGAGAACTGATAACTATATTCAAGGTAGTCATTAAACGTCAATTTGTCTTAAACTAAGAGTACTGGCACATTGGATAAAGTTTTTGGTAATTTTTGTTTTGTTACGCTAAAGAAGTATAACTTCTTACGTGCGTCCATAAAATACACACATGTTTTTCAAAATTTTGATTTCAAACCATAGAACAATGTTTTGTGCCTACAATGAAGTTATTTTCTGTGTTCCGTCTTATTTGCAGAAGTTCCTTAAAGGTTTGTGATTCCATTTTATTTACCTTTCCGGGAACCAATCTTCTACTCCATAAAAGGTTACGCGATTCATCAATTACTAATATTAATGTATATTTCATAGAAAATATTTGTTCGTAATTAATTGTAAATTTTGAATAAAATCAATGACTTTAGCAAAATGAGCTATAAATAAACTACAGAGCAATGATTGTAATGATAAATGATAATTGTATTTTTTTTTTAATAATATTAGAATAGGTACAGAAAAAAACACGAGATAATAGTGTTAATAAGTTAAAATCTGTATTAAGCTATACTATTATTTAGTACATACATTCCAAAATATTAGTAAATAATATGTCAAATTAATCTAGAATAGATAATACATTCATATTTCCAAGTGTAAGAAAATTTATAAAAAATATTTTTATTTCTCGGATTTTGTTTTCGGCCAATGTGATGTTAATAATAAATGAACCTGCAGTTAAATACAATGCGGATACATACATTTATTTTAACAATGTGATGCATGCACACACTTTTAACAGAGGCAGCAACCCTAACTGCATCGTGGGTGCCAGACTGGCACGCAAATGAGACCTTACTGCAATATTTCTTTACTCTGTCTCCACCTACATTTAATTATAATATAGCCCGAATTTTTATAAAATCACCTGCATTGCTACATTAGTTATAGTTTTTTCTTTACAAACGCCAGTAATAAATATCACGAATCCGCAGCTTCCTGTGTCATTTTATTACGCTAACAATGTTCATAAAGCAGCCAGTAAAACTTATCTCAGATAACTCCTTTACGTCAACGGGATTAAAAATTTGATCGTAAACCGGGTTTAGCGA
Organism: Lomographa bimaculata; assembly: GCA_948107665.1. NCBI lineage: Eukaryota > Metazoa > Arthropoda > Insecta > Lepidoptera > Geometridae > Lomographa > Lomographa bimaculata. The sequence goes on along the minus strand of OX403604.1, from coordinate 3,174,828 downwards.
GGAGTAGTCGCCATAGATTGGAGGTTTTATGGCAAGATGTTTTGTTACGGGATTTAGGGTATTGCTGTTTTGTTTTATAAGGTCATACTTAGTAAGGGAGCTTTAAAGATTTATTTTTTTACATTGAAAAAATGACAGTAATATGTGAATTAAGATATTATTATGGCCATGGCTTTATGTCTGTTGTCTTATAAACCCAGGCTAATGTTATAAAAGTAGCTTAGAATCTCAGTTAAAAGCTTCAAGGATATTAACAACGATCTTTGGATAACAAATGGTCCAAATCATATGTTGTCAAAATGTGATAATCAAGGTCTCATTTGCTCCTAGCGTAATTTGGTCGTCGTCTTAAATGTGATTTAGTCCAAATTGCATACTGTTCATGTGACATTATGACGTTTTATCGAGTCGCAGGCTATCAATCAGATAAAAATGTTCACTTATTAAAAAATACAGAGCATATTGACACTTTTTGAAAATGGAGTTGAGTGTTGAAACGTGCAATTTGCCTGCCTGATGGTAAGCTTCATGCTTACCTATTAAAGTAGGTACAGTGCTCCCATAGATTTGAACTTATGTCAAAATCCTCGGAAAAGCACTGCGTTCGTCACCGTGACATATTATTGGAAATTTAATGTTACGTACGTTTTGCAGGACACTCTGGCCGAGCTAAATAACCCCTTATCTGGTAGTTGGAATACTGTGTAATATGTTTCGTGTCTGAACCATAAAGTGAAAGTTATGTGGTTTGCGATGGCAGGTCTCTTTTGTATAAAATTTTGCATCTCGCTCCCAAATTATACAACAATTGCAAGCCACATGTTAGCATATAGGATTTTCTGGTAATCTTCCCACAAAAACAAAAAAAAACAGCTTTTAAAAATTAATATCACTAATCATAAAGTGACCCAAACTACTGAAATGTTTATGATGCTACATTTCAGATAAACAGCGCATACACGCACACGGTAAATTATTTTTGGTCTTTATTGAATAATATTTTTACTAATCATAATACAAATTAAGCTGTCAATCATTTAAATAAATACCCAGTGGTTAGCATCAACTAAAGGAAACCAAAAAACGCCCATTAATTTTTACGTCAAAAAAAATTGTCACTCGTTCTCTATTGATTTGTCACAACACTACCAATTTGTAAAATCAGACAATGGTTTGTAACTTATAATTAAAAAGTACTTCTGTAAAGTTGTTGGCCATTCAAACACTGAAACGTATCATTAGTTTAAAAAATCAACCCTAAACGGCTGACGAACTGACAACACTTAATTAAATCAGTACAAACATATCATCAAATAAAGAAAAATAATATTGAACTTTAAAACAAACACCTAGCAATGAAAATTGTACAGTAACTCATTGACATGCTCTAGTGACGTTTCAAAAAACAAACATACATTTGCGTTTGCGAATCGAAAATTTTAAAACAGTTGTAAAGTGAAATGCTCTAACGTAAGTTCGATTTAACATTGTTTTGTGTACAATAGATGAGTGTAAATGCTCAGGTGCGTAACAAACTAATTAATTCAAAGCCCGCATTTGATTACACAAATCAAATGGTGTGTATTGTATGGGGGTGAAATGAGAAATCGCTAAGAAATTTCGTTCGTCACGTTTCTGGCTCGTTTCCTGTACGTTTTTTGTGACGCCTCATTATTACGTTTTGAATGCAGTGTTTCTGTTTTTTAGAATTGTAATTTATCATTGTTTTGATAATTATGTTTTTCTCAACATTAATTAAATATGTATATTTATTAAAGCGCTGTCAAAACTTCAGGCCAACAAAGACATTTCAATAAATACTCTCATTAAACTGTGTAATATATTTTCTCCCACATCAATACTCTCATGAAACTGTGTAATATATTTTTTCCCACATCAATACTCTCATAAAACTGTGTAATGTATTAAATCCCACATCAATACTCTCATCAAACTGTGTAATATATTTTTTCCCACATCAATACTCTCATGAAACTGTGTAATATATTTTTTCCCACATCAATACTCTCATAAAACTGTGTAAGGTATTAAATCCCACATCAATACTCTCATCAAACTGTGTAATGTATTTTCTCTCAGATCAATACTCTCATCAAACTGTGTTATGTATTTCCTCCCAGATCCCTTTAAAATGTCTTGATGTCAGCGCGCTCGCAGACAAGCACACAAACCTTAAAACTTACTTAAAAATGGAAAATAATACTTCTTATAACAAAAATCAAGTAAATATTCTTATATAAAAGAAGAAATCTGAAAGTGCGTCATGAAAATGACTGATGAACTTTGGTGCCTAGTAAACGTGTACCTATACAGAGCGTTGGTTATAAGCTTATACGCGATTATATCTTTTTTACGTAACGGCATTGCAATTAATAACATTGTTAGTATTAAGATCTAGTTTAAAACGAATTCTGTAAAACAATAATTTGGCATACCTAATAATTGTTAACATTATATATGTTTAGTTATAAATGTTATTTGCTCACAAATATGATAATGGGTATATGAGGATTGTACATAAATACAAAATAAATAAAAACAAATAAAGGCATAGATTAAGACATTAAGATTAAATATTTAAAATTATATATTTTTTTCTGTCTAAAGCATGCTAGCTCTACACAATAGTCCGCCCCACGCACAGGTGTCGTCGTTTCACACGGCGCCGCCCGCTACTTTTATGATATCTCGTTTATTATTTTGTCCAGTAATTACTCGATGCGCGCCCACTGTGCGACGCCGTGACCGCTGTAACTAGCCTTTATGAGAAACTGCAGGTGGTACTGACTTAGATTTTTTTATCTTTGTCTGTCCTTCTACAGCAATTATTGGTCAATATATTTTTTACATTGGCTTTGCATTATATTTGATTTATCGGATTATAATCAAACATTAGATGATAAAATTATATCCGATGTCCGATGGTGTTAGCATTCAATTTAAGTATATGTCACGTTTTTTAATAATTGTGGCTATAGAGCTACATCTACATGATTATTTTCTTTATATATATTCTATTTAATTAAATGCTATTGACTGTTACAAAAAAACTTTATAAATGTCTAAATATATGAATAATATATAATTTTATAGATTCTTAAGTAAAAAATACTAAAAAAGCATGGAAAATGAAAAATAGAGAATACATGCTATTATTACGCAATTTTGATGTTCATGATTAGTCGACATTCTTTAACGGTAACCATTGGGTTGTATTCTGACGTCACAGAAAGAACGTAGAAATGGTCGCATTTAAAATTGCCCGAAGCATGTTTTGATTAAATATTTTTGACATGATAACGTCTTATAAATCGATGAATACCTGCTGCACGCACGAAAAAGTGTCACGTTCCGCCTGAGCCTGAGCGTGCAAGCGAGAGCGCGGAACAAGCGATAGAGAGGCACTATCGGCCCAAGCGTTCGTCTTATGACGTTATCACGTAAAATTATCGTCCGTAAACCGAATTCATAGACAACCATTTTTTTACCAGCTATATCCAAACATAATCTATTGATAATAACATTTTTTTTATTATAATATAATAAAAAAAATGTTATTAAATACAATAATAATATTATTTAATAAATATTATATGAGAAACCCACAACACAAGCGGCATCCATACTGTACAGAAAGGCATCGTAATTATGGTAAAAAAAAAATTTGTACTTAAATATTTTTCCAAGTTTAAACTGTAACAAAATACCCTCTAATGGATAATTTTCCAAAAACCGCAACATGTTATCAAAATGTTCAAATAATTTTACCTCGAACCACAAAACGTTTTTCACCCTTAAACTTTGGGTTTTCTCACGTTTATAAAATGATTCACTTTATATCAATGTAAAAGTATAATGGAAGCATTGTATTGGTGTTTTTTTACCCGACTGCCAAGGTAATGATTTATGTTTTTCGCGCATATTTTGTATATAGATATGTATGCATAATTGTAATTTTTTATTACCTCGTAAATGGCTGGATGGATTTCTACAGTTAAGGTATCGTTATATTCATATTAAAAACCCAAGTGTGTTTAGATAGGTGTTTGAAAAAAAACAAAATGGCGTGAAATAATAATGTGTTACAAAAAAATAAGTTTAAGTTATATACCCTACAACTTAATAAATAAATAAATTTCATTCATTTCTGACTTAGTAGGGTTCATCGGGGTAGAAGACAAACCTATTGACTAAGGGTCTTAAATTCTAGGTAAGTTATAGCTATTCCATAACAGAATTGTTTAGATTAAAAACTCTCAGCTTCGATTTTTTCGTGGTCAAATTTTTAACCTGTTAAGACGACAGAACTACGTATTGAATAATTGGGTTCGATTCCCGGCAGGGGCACAATTTTATTTCTTATGAATATTGTTTCTCTGGTTCTGGAACTAACTCACGATACAACTGTTTGACGTATTATTGGTTCGATTCCCGGGAACACAAGTATACTCCTCAACGGGAATTTGTGTTTCTGGTTCTAGGTTTCATTGTGTGTGTGATGTGAATGTTTCCGACACCAGTCATTGAACTTAGTGTGGGGCTGTGAGTGTGAAAGCGTATATATTTTTTGTTATGTTATGTGCGTTGGTGAGTGAATTAAAGCTATAAAATTCAACGTTAGTAAAGTTTTGTTCCTTAACCTCTTCCGGTACATTTAATCCACAACTCCAAAATGCAACCTGCTCAAATATAATCAATGATTACATCAAAAACAGCGCTCAGCAAAATCGCCCCACCGACATGCTCCTAATTAAATTAATTGTCGAATTTCTATATAAATGATGCCATGAAATAGAAAAAACGTAGATTTCAAGATAAACGCCATAATAAAACACTTCCCTGTTGAGGTGCGGGCTATATGCGCCGAATGTGGCTTGTGTTTAAAAGGACAATGTTTACCAAAATTATAACATAGTGAAATTATATAATTATGATCAATATTTAAATAATAATATGTATCACAAAATATTTTCTGTGAATTAATTCAGGAATATGTTAATTCAATTTATTTAAAAGTACTAATGAAAATTTGTATTACTAATTATTTTTTGTTCAATTTAATTAAGTCTTATTATTATTTTAAATAAATTGAATGAATAAAATTATGTTTCTTTTATCAAATATTAGGAATTAGCTTCGATCCTGAATAATTTTGACTTAAAATGTAGGTATAGTATTCTATGAGGTGAGCACCTCAAAACATATACCATCAGTTTAATATTTAAGACAGGCACAGGAAGAAATAGGACCCCTAATTTGTATGTATCTGAAAGTTCTGTGTGATACAGTTTGTCTGCAACAACATATTATCTTTGTAAGGACTGAACAGATTTGTTTGAACTTATCAAGTCGATGATGATTATAATAACTTTGATATTATGAATATCCGAGTATATAAAATGCATGTCACAGCCCGAATTATACACTGGTATTAAAATTTGTGATTAAACCTGTGCACTCTGCAAAAAAAACATAGCATAGTGATTGTTTTTCTACCGACTTCACAAAAAAGGAGGAGGTACTCAAGCCGACTGTAATTTTTTTATGTTAAGCTTTGCTTGCGTTTTTTTAACTATTTTCCTTCACAATTCGACGTATAGAACCCGCACCTGACCCGCATGATCTGTGCACTTCGATTACCGCACCGGACATTATGCTGTGTTACCATAGAGGGATGATATTAATCACTCTTGTAATATTAGAACGGTACTCAGTAAATAATTATTTGATATTCGGTTAGATGGGGCAAGGATAGTTAGTTATGTAGTATATAATTAGAGCAGGAGAAAAAATCATGTGTATACTCAAATCATAAATGTGGATTGGCTAACTTTGACATAATCCACATAATATAATCATATTTTTAAGCTATTGCATAGCTTCTATCGCGGGCTTTGAGCGTGGAGACCGAATCCAGAAATTCTATCGATGAATAGCAGAACTTTTAATGACTTTTTTGAAAGATCACGCTTGTTTCTTTAGTTCAGCAACTCGCCTCTAGGTGGCAGGAAAAAAAATACTGCATAAATAAAATAAATAGATAATTATAATTGCATAAGTTGATAAAAAATACTATGCAATAGCTTTACCGCGGCAGTCCCCGAGTGCCACACGTCTTTTTTTTTATAATAGGTACTTAGGTACTTAATAGTTACATTAATAGATTTTAATAGTAAAATAATAATTGGCACAGCATTTTCAATGTCGTAGAATATTCATATATATTTTCAATAATGCTGCTGTATTTAGTAAAAAAAACAAAATTGTTTAGTCACTTGGGCCCCATAGAGGCACTTACGAAAAGTTGCCAGATTCGCAGATTTACAGCCATCTTGAGAAGAACCTGGCCAGAAAATCGGCGCCGCATTTAATCAAAATTTTGTTCTCTAATAAAACTCTTTAATAAAAACTTTGTTCTCCAATAGAACTCACTACCCGCGTCTTTGTTTCCTGAACAGTATAATTTGGGAGCCTTCAAGTCTAGAGTGAATATGTATCTTCTAGACAAGCTACATCTTCGGCCGCATCATCACTTTGCATCAGCTGAGATGCTTACCTATCTGGTATATAACAACATAAATAATGTCCGGGGTCCGTTCTTTCCGCAACACTCTTCCTGCTGCACATAAATGACCTGTTGAAACCCGGTATCTTTGGGTACGCAGATGACAGCACTGTTGTTGAGAGATACTTATCTGATTCACGAGCTGGTGGCGCACAGATTCAGTCACAAAGAGAGGCAATGGTTGAACGCCTAAATTTGAACCTGCAGGCTGTTTCCGATTGGGGCGATGCCAATCTGGTCAAATTTAATGCATCGAAGACCCAGGCGTGTCTGTTCTCAACCAAAAAGAGCCCTTTTGAGCTTGCTCCATCTTTCCGGAATGTGTCGTTGCCGGTCACGAATCACCTTGAGCTTTTGGGTGTAACTTTGACGTCCAACCTAAACTTTGGCTCTTATATTGAATCCAAGGCTAAACTGGCTGCAAAGAAATTGGGAATCCTCAGCAAGGTGAAGCGGTATTTCACTCCTGGACAGCTTCTCAATCTCTACCAAGCTCAAGTCCGATCTTGTATGGAATACTGCAGTCACCTCTGGGACGGCTCAGCCAAGTACCAGCTTCAGGCTTTGGATTCAATTGAAAAGCGAGCTAAAAAGCTGATTGGCCATACTGAACTAGTTGAGAAAAGACTTCAGAGCCTCGAACATCGGCGCAAGGTAGCTAGCTTATGCGTGTTTTATAAGATACATTTCGGAGAGTGTGCGATGGAACTGCATGATTTGATTCCTCCAGCTCCCTTCCATCATGGGACAACAAGGCGTACTAAAACAAGACATCCTTTTATGGTGGATATTCCTCAGATTAGAACCAAGCGTTTTGCCTCTACTTTTATAATGCGAACTGCAAAGGAGTGGAATACTCTGCCTTCGTTCTTGTTTCCCGATAAGTATAACTTAGGCCTCTTCAAGTCAAGAGTGAATAGGTACCTTCTAGGCAAGCATGTCCCACCGTCGACCGCATCGTCGCTTTCCATCAGGTGAGATAGCGGTCAAATGCTAGCCTATTTGTCATAAAAAAAAAAAAAAAAAAAAAAAAAGTTAACCTAGATTCCAGATTTATCTATATTATATAAATATTTATTGATACTAAGTCGAATACAGTCAGACGGCATTTTAATTTTTTTTTTTATTACTTTTGTTACAGTACAGTGAAATCAAATAGTAATTTATTTTAAATTTCACTTCCTGGACAGACACAAAGATTAGTATATCCAGTTGAAAAATAACAAATGCTATAAATTTCTTGTTGTAGACAAAATCTAAAAATTAGAATCCAGAAGTGTCCAGATCCGTGTGCCCAGCTAAGTCTGCGTTTCAGCTCCAAAGCCAAAACTTAAACCAAAGCTTTTGCGTATAATTTAAACCTAAGCAAAGCTTAAAAAATCGACTTCACCGCTTTCGGAACTTTGATCAGATTAGATGTACCTACTAAACACGCATTATTCTCTATATTTCAAGAACTACTGATCAGACCTTAATCAAATTTAAATGGGACCAATTGGAAAGCAACAACTTTAAAAAAAACAGTTCAAATTTGGTTCACGTGGAACGAAGTTATGAGGTACACATAAATATAAATGCAGTCGACTTGAGTACCTCTTCCTTTATTGTGAAGTCGGTAAAAAATACGCGAAGTCTTCAGCTCACTCAGCGACTAGTTATTTCTATGTTTACAAATACCTATACCCGAATTGTGTATAATATTTACAGCAACTCCTAATCTACACCCGTTCATAGAAAGTTCCAGAACAATCGTTAAACATTAAGGAACTGTACACTCACCCCCTGAACAAATACTTCTACGTCAGCACTGACATGTCACCAAATGAAACCTATTTACCATTCTTTTCTTACAACTGATAGAAAAACAACAATTAATCCGAAACCTTATAAGCACCTGCATAAGGATTTAAATCGAATATCTTTCTAGAACTACGAGTTAAATTATATTTGTTGGAGTAATTTTTACAAACTTTGCAGTAAACTTGTTTATAAGTGACTTACTTCATAATGCTCAAGTAGTAGAGTCGTAAATTGAGTGAAAAGTAGAATTGGGTACGAATACGTAAGTTGGTAATTGAGTTTTGTGTTAGAAAGGCATTTGCATCAATCGATGTCTTATTAGGGGATTCTTTGTATTTAAATAATTATTTGTATGATAAATTGTGAGTTACTTATGGGAGTTATTTCCTGTTATGGTAGAGACAGTGAAAATTGGATTTCGTTTATTATACTCTGCGCTATCTATTGTATAACAACTCACATTTCATCAGAAGTTTTTAAACTATTGCATAGCTTCTATCGCGGGCCTTGAGCGTGGAGACCGAATCCAGAAATTCCGTAACGAAAATAACCTAACACCCCCCACTCCGACCGGCACCGCGGTGATACTTTTTAGTTTTGCCATCTATCGATGAATAGAAGAACTTTTAATGACTTTTTTTGAAATATCACGCTTGTCTCTTTAGTTCAGCAACTCGCCTCTAGGTGGCAGGAAAAAAAATACTGCATAAATAAAATAAATAAATAATTATAATTGCATAAGTTGATAAAAAATGCTATGCAATAGCTTTACCGCGGCAGTCCTCGAGTGCCACACGTCTTTTTTTTTCAATTTTGTATTATAATGGTATTAATTATGATAGGAAATTATTTTGGTTCCAGTTAGCACGAAGCGTTTCGATTCTACGTTTATAATCCGTACAGTCTAAGTAATAATATGTTGAAGTAAAGTGAATGAATGAATGATTTTATTGCCAAAGAAGAAATTTGCATTGATTTTCTATAATCTCTAACTTCCACACTAGAAGAACCTGTATTACGAAAGGTATTCTCTTTCGTAACAAAAAGTGACATGTCTTTGTTGAAGACAATTGTTTTTGTAAAATATTCGTACGTAATAGGTATATTATATGTGTAGGTATAGTACCTACCTCTACTTTGACAAATAACTCATTATGTCAAAATAGCATGCATGAGAGAACATTCCGGTTAACTGCTATGTTCAGACAAAGGATTTAGTATCGTAATGACTAATTTCGTTGCACTTTGGATTATTTTTCGAAAGCGAAATTATCTTGCAGCTTAATTTATACATTTAGGTAGAATGAGTAAATGTTAAGAGCCTGTTTCATTGAATTTCAAATAAAGGTAAATATTTTTAGTAAGTTACCTACACATCGCCAAATGCGAAACATAAAAACTAATTTAGACATTATATTAGTATTTTGACTACTGACAAGTAAATATTGTGTCTTCTATAAAAAATCATTTTTGAAATATAAATAATTTACAAAATGTTTAATTATTATTAAACAAAGCAAATTATTCCTTATTACAATTGAAATCCAAAAATAATGTTTTCGGTTGTAAATTGACAAACTAGACTGTAAGTTCGAGTTGGTAGTCATATCGACCGCGAGAAATGCGACGATGTGGTTGAGTCGCTATCTTTTTTTTTTCTAGTCAGTCAACTCGACCACTTATACAAAGTACCTACAGTCGGAGGAAAATGTGGTGTAAACCAACATATTATTTTTTCTTTTAAATGTTATATTGTTCGTTATGAAAAATATACTTAAACAATGTCAACGTTATCTGTGATTCAAAAAAATATATAACAATTAATATTTTAATTCTAAGGTAAAGTACTTTTCAACCGACTTCAAATAAGGAAGTTCTCAATTCGACTGTATGTTTTTTTTTGTGTATGTATGTTACGCGATATTTCCGCCAATTATGAATCTGTATTGATTATATTTTTTGTTTGGTAGATTATACTTCAGAGGTGGTCTCATATAAATTGTATCGAATTCGGTTAAGCCAAAACCGAAATATAAGCGATGAAGTCGGTTTTTCTACATCTGCAACAATCTGAATATATAATATGGTGATGCAGTCGGAAACTCTTTATAATTTACTAAATACCTAAATAGGTATATTGCACGACTTTATAATAGCGTCGACAATGTAAAATATCCAGTTATTCATCAAAAATTAGCTCCAAACTCGGCAGTGCCTATTAAGACATTGTACATTCATTCTGTTGACAGCTGTCATTTGTTATGTCATTAAGAAATGTCTTTAGTCTGAAATAGTTGCAGTGATTAAATTTAATGTGCGTAAATATTTTCGGGAGTAAAGGTTGAAAAATTACTGAGGTAAAAATAGGATTATATATATACGTGAACTTCTTGGTGTCGTTCATCAGATTGTCTCATTTATTTTTCGGTTTCAAGAGGATTATATTATGAAATTGTATTTGTAGAAATATTAAGAATTTTACAGTATTTTTTATACTCACTCGCATAATAGGGAATATGCTTGTTTTATGCTTTGAATTTCATTAATAAAAGCATTACATATGTAAACATAAACATAAACATAAACGCTTTCACACTCACAGCCCCACACTAAGTTCAATGACTTGTATCGTGGGTGCCGGAAACATTCACATCACACACACAATCACAACCAGAACAAGAAACACAAATTTGCCTTGGAGAGAAAACTTGTGTTCCCGCCGGGAATCGAACCCGATACCCCTGCTTAGAAGGCGAACGCTCACCCAACTTAGCCAACGGGCAGTTCATATAAAAATAAATATTTTAAATGGGAGCACGGTTAATCAAGTTTGCTGTCCAGGAAAGTTGATCAATCATCGACTTAAGTAATATTCCATGCATTCTATCACTTTTATTCATTTATATTCCTAATTTAAAAGCTTTTAAATAAGGAAACAATGTCTTAATTATGACATAGAGCTGATCTGATAATGGAGCTAGAAAGTGTCAATGGGAACTTTGAAATGTAATGAAAAAATCTCATTGAGTTTGATTTGTCTTGAGAAGTTCTCTGATAACTTTTATATAGTTTATTATAATAATAACAAAGTCAGATAAGATTACAAAAGGGGATTTGTAAAACGCTTTCCAAAGGAAAAGTGCCCAGAATTCTGGTCACTACAAACTATAACTTTTTAGTTATTTTGTTTACAACTAATTAAACCTTTTTATCTTTATTAAAATTTACTTGTTGAATGATAGACATATATATTTAGGTATAAATATTTAAAAAAATGTGAGTCACTGAATATTTTATATGAATAATTGCTTTTTAGAACATTACTTAAATTCTTAAATATAAAAATAAATAAAGCATTTATATACGTTTTAAAAATAAACGGAAGTAACAAAACTGCCTTTAATTAGTTGGTGTAAAGTTTACACCCAATTTTATTGCCCGAATAAAATAACTAATTGACCGTATAAAAGAGCTGATGTGTCCGTATGTCAAAAACAGTAACATTTGTTGGTTCGTATGGCACAAGTGAACGTGTGTTGATGAGCTTTAGAGATACATAATTTTTGAATTAAATTTGAATACATTTTGAATTAGGGGGACTTTGCACGATCAAACTGAAGAGCTTTACGTAGGTACCTACACAAATGATACCTATATAATGGCTATTATATAGGTATAATGTGTGTAGGTACTTTCGTAAAGCTCTTCAGTCATAGTGATAATTCATAGTTGATAATTCATAGTTTCACTAGGCTTATCAATTATGAATTATCAAGAAAAAAATGACAACTGGCCAATTTTCTGGAAAAACAATAAGAACTGAACGATACACATTTAGACACTGCTAAAATCATAACCCTCTTTTTTTCTTGGCTTTAATCGGGTAACTAATTAAACGCTCTACTCCGAGTGAGCAATGGCGTTTCGACAACCCTATATTTTGCTTGTTTCGAGTTTTTACCGACTTCCCAAAAAAGGAGGAGGTACTCAAGTCGACTGTATTCTTTTTTTTTAAATGTATTTTACCTCATAACATCTCTGCACGTGAGCCGATTTCGAAAATTCTTTTTTAGTTTGAAAGATGTTGCTTTCTAATTGGTCCCATTTTGTCAATAATGTCTACTTTGTAACGAATAATGCGTACTTTGACGATGTTCTCGTTTACCCGTCTTGAAAAGTTACCTCATAACTTCTTTCATTGTGAGCCGATTTTGAAGATTTTTTTTTTATTTGAAAGCTGGTGCTTTTTATGTAGTCCCATTGAAATTTGATCAAGGTCTGATCTCTAGTTTTTGAGTTATAGTCAATAATGCGTGTTTATACATTAAATCTGATCAAGGTTCCGATGATAAAGCGGTGAAGTCGGTTTTTGTAAGCTTTGCTTGCGTATAATTATGTTTGAAAAATTAATTGTTAAATTAGGTACTGTTAAAATCAGTTCTTGGATCGTATTACTCGCAAAATATCCGCTAAACTAAATAACCATGCGACCGAACATCTGTTTCAGGCTTGTTTGATACCAAAACGCGATATGTAAATTAATACGTTTATGCTAATTTTATACTCTACACAAGTGTCACTTTTTCCACAGTAAATTCCACTTGTGGTTTGTTGAAAGGGCTTTTATTTTAAATTGCTGTTAGATTATATCGATACTATATCGATATTTGCACGAAATATGTATGGGAAACTAGCTATGCCCTGTAGCCTGGAACTAGTTCAATCTACTATAGTCAATTTACGACTGAATAGGTACCTTCTAGGCAAGCATGTTCCATCTTTGGCCGCATCGTCACTTTCCATCAGATAGCGGTCAAATGCTTGCCTATTTAGTATAAAAAAAAACTTCATTGGTTATATTATTATTTTCTATTATGTTCTAGATGAACAAAACAATATTCGTATCTTTATGACGGAGATAGTTTTCGAGACAGTATACATAGTCAACCACAGTAGGTGCAGTAGCAGGAGTAGGAACCTAATAAAATACACATTTTTTCTTTATTAGAGAGGTTGACTATGCGAATATGACACTCCCTTAGAGCTAAATACGAGCACAAAGTTATAGGTATGTATATACAAATGAACATAAACAATTAAATTTAATAAGTATCCCCATAATTAACTGTCTGCTTATAAGATCAACCTTTATAATGTAAATATAAGATTAAGCTAATAGTAATAACCACGCTATCCCATTGTAGTAAGCTGTCCTATCGCTATCCCATTATATCACATAAAATTTTGAAATTAATTAATCCAAAATCTTGCGCCACAAAGCACTGTTCTCGTCACCTTGAGATGTTAGGTGTTAAATCTCTTTATATGCTCTGTTATTCTACTGGAAACACCCTTAAATTCAAAATACACTAATTCACTATGCCTAGTATCGTTATGGCTTTATCCGGAATAGGTTATGATAGATATGTAATATAAGATAATCCAAAGGAGCTGTCTATGAATAAAGTTTGTCGATCTACATTATTTCTGCCGCGTCAAAAAACAACATTTCTCTTAATAAGTATATAAAAAATGGTTGTCTGTAAAGTCGGTTCACAGACGATAACTTTACGTGATGCCGTCATAAGACGAACGCTTAGGCCGATCGTGCCTCTCTATCGCTTGTTCCGCGCTTGCACGCTCAGGCTCAGGTCAGGCGGAACGTGACACTTTTTCGTGCGTGCAGCCGGTGTTCATCGATTTTTAAGACGTTATCACGTCAAAAATATTGTAGTATGCGTCTTTCTCTTTGTTATACGGCACATAGAGGTGAATTATATTCCCGCATTGGCGCGGTGTCACATAAGAGTACCAAATCCTGCCTATTCCTGCCTGCGATTAGTACCACAATTAATAGTAATTGCGATAGTTTCCATAATAAAACCTTTCTAACACTTTTACGTTATAAGAAAGGTAATTGACTATCAACAATTCAGCAAACAAGTCAGTGTACTAAAAATAAAAAAAAACCTGACTGTGAAAATTTTGAACTAACTTTTTATGTAATTTTATGTAACCCTCTTTTAATTTCCTTCATTTTGATAACCTACTCGATAGCTTTAGTTAATTCTTTTTTAACGTATTAACTATTTCGCGCCAAAAATTCGCCATTTTCCTTTTGTTTTCAAACACCTAAAGAAACTTGGATTTTTAAGACAAATATAACGATACTTTACTTGTTGAAATGCATCCTGTTTGGAACATACGAGGTAATAAAGAAATTTGGCACATATTCATAATACAACCTGGCTTGCTACCAAAGTAGCTTACCACCATCAAGTTGAAAGTCTGCCGCCAAGCCAAATACGGTGTTCCGGCAGTTATCCTTGAGAGCCTGCGTATTCCAGGTCTAGTGTGTTTACCAGCTTCGATCACATCGTCACTTACCATCAGGTGAGATAGTGGTCAAACACTAGCCTGTCACAAAAAAAAAAAAAAAAAACACATACAGGTTACGCGCGAAAAATATAACCTTTCCTAGGCAGTCGGGTAATAACTCAATCTTTTTTAATGTCGGCTTTCTTTTTCCTTGCAGTGTGTACGCAAAAACACTTTTGTCCTACATTGTCGCCACAAAGTCCAGTCAATATTGAAATTTACGACTCACTGTTGCTTATTTAGCGTTGTATTTCACATCTTTATCGGTCCCTTGACATGGTCTAATTTAGACCAAAAGGCGAGGTCCCCGAGACCAATTATTGCGTCTGTGTGGTCTGATAGAGCGCAACTAATTGAGGGTTGACTTTTTAAAAAGATTTTTTTGTATGTAGGCGTTGTAGAGACGTGTTTATTGCAATACTTTCTTGAGTTTTTTTGGCGGTGTTTAGCGAGGAAGCCATTTGTTTTGTTATATTTTTAGGGTTTCGTACCTAAAAGATATAAACGGAACTCTGTTACTAAATCACCTGCCTGTCTCAACATTTAAAAGGCTCTATTTTTTATTTATACTTAATAGGCAGCAGCTGGAGTACCTGTCTTGTTAATTTGTCAAAAATCAAAATTAAATCATTTATTCACATTGGCCCCAAAGAGGCACTCATGAACGTCAATGACTCCACTATCATATGGACTAAAGAGCTGTCGCGTTAGCAGAATTTTTCAGCTCTCCTTTTTCACAGATTGTACTTTATTGTAATGGATATCCTAACAATAACAAAAATATAATTATTTATAAACATTTTGGGAGTCCGCTAGTACATAAAAGATTTTTTTAAATGTAACTTTTTATAGTAGGGCTTTGTCAATCTGATCCGCAACGACGAAAGTGTGACGAAAATTGGTGGGGAACACTGTGATGATTAATTAAAATAAATCACTTCTATCGTGTGTTTTTACGACACACCCTTTTTTATTTTCAGTTTTTTGTTATTGTTCTTTATAATTTTATTAGATCTACGAAACAAAAAAGTGTAAAATGTAATAACAAAGAAAAATATAATGGATAAGTCAGGATCGTGCGATTTTTTTTAGCGGTAATGAACCCTGGAGTTCATTCGGCTTACACTTGGCCTTTTTTTTTTTTGTTTGTCAAAGCGCAGATGAAGGTATATTTATGGTAAAATAACAATCGTTTCTGACGTTGTATGTATCCGTGGGTGGTAAGTTGGCTAGTTACCGCTGCTGATCTATCGTTTTGATCTATCGTTTGATGTTTTTGTTGGTAAACAATTAGCTTTACGGTTGCTTCTTAACAGATTTGTTTGACTCTGTTTTGTGTGTATAAAAATGCTTTTATGTGAGAAGCGGCATGATTGTGTGTTGTACTTATAATACTTCTTTAGGTTAACGTACAGAGATGAAAAAGAAAAGGAGTTTTGCCGTGACAGTGAAAAAAATGGCGTTGGCGATTTTGTATTATTTTCTAGATAATTTGAGTGTCAACGTGTAACGCAATAGTGGACTATTATGATTTATAGTTCGTGAACTCTATTTATTATATAATAGATCGTCTGATTTTCAAACTTCCGGCTAAAATTAATTTAAGTATGGTTACATGTGTTACAAAATAGAGCTTGTTAATGCAACATTTATCCCAATAATTATTTGAACTGCCCGTTGGCTTAGTTGGGTGCGTGTACGATTTCTAAGCAGGGATATCGGGTTCAATTTCCGGCGGGTCGATTTTTTCTTCCCAAGAAAAAAATGTGTTTCTGGTTCTAGTTGTATTTATGTGTGTGATATGTATGTTTCCGGCACCCGCGACACAAGTCATC
This sequence comes from Lomographa bimaculata, assembly GCA_948107665.1. Lineage (NCBI taxonomy): Eukaryota > Metazoa > Arthropoda > Insecta > Lepidoptera > Geometridae > Lomographa > Lomographa bimaculata. The sequence goes on along the minus strand of OX403604.1, from coordinate 3,158,229 downwards.
GAACTAAATGTGGGGCTGTAGGTGAGGAAATTTTAAATTAATTATTTTGTTTTAATAATAATTGTCTAAACACTGATCTCCATGACAGTGCTTAACAATTTATTTCGCTCCATCACTCCCCAATGATGAATTTGCCCCCGGCTCATGAAGGCTAATTCGGCAAAAGTGAATTTTTGGGGTGAATGCGAAGAAAAATGATCAGTGTGACTTTGCAATAAGTTAATGTACTTCTGAAATCGAATGATGGAATTACGGAAGTAAGTGGTTTGATTAATAAAAGGCAAGTTTTACTAATAATAAAGAGAGGAGAAATGTTTATAAGTAAGACTTTTTACGAGGGTTGTTTTAAGCCACTCTGTAGTAGCTTTCTTTGTAATTCAGTACAAGTAGTTAACGTTTTCATTTACAGTTGGTTTCTTCAATTTTCGCGATAATAGTTTCGAAATTTAAAATGTTCGGAATTCTTTATATATTTAGGGTTGCTCTATATTTTTGTGTAATACGAATTTTCATTCAAACAATGCTGTCGCTCTTTTTTTATTCTCGACAGGTAAGCATTTGATCACTTTCTCTTACTATCAGATGAGAATGTGGTCAAATTCTAGCCAATCAGGATAAAATGTGACTAGGCTCCGCAGCTTTCAGTACTCAATTTATAATTTTTTACGCGCTTTCTGGCGACTTTAAACATTTTTTTTTTTCAGGATAGGTAAACATTTGACCACTATCTCACCTGATGGTAAGCGACGATGTGTACATGCTACATAGTATAGATATGGCAAAATTAAGATAAATAACAAATTATTAATTTAAGAATTATAACCCTTTTATAACCCTTGATCAGATTATATTAATTAAATACACATTATTGAAAATAACTCAATATATACTGGTCAGATCTTAATCACATTTAAAGATCACATGGAAAGCACCAGCTTTCAAATAAAACAAGAATCATCAAAATCGGTTCACTTACAAAAAAGTTAAGAGCTACACATAAAAAAATACAGTTGAATTGAGAACCTCCTCCTTTTTTTAAAAATCGGTTAAAGAACGAAAATATTCCTCACCGAGTTTCTTGCTAGGTTTTTCTCTAGATGGCTGTAAAATTTCGAATCTGGCAGTAGAGTGATTAACTTTTATGAGTGACTATTTGAGGCACATGTGAATAAACGATTTTGAATGTGTTGTTTTTTATTGTAGTTAATGTATTGTTATTATTTTATGTGCGTAGTTAGTTTAGTTGGCTTGTAATTGTATTACAAATAATATTGTACGTCCGAAATGGACAAACTGTTGGTACAAAATAATTACTGTAACATCCACCATGTACACAGTTATATACAATATACAATAAAAAAAAAAAATGAATTTTGCCTGTGTATGCCCGCATATGTACAGGCACGGATTGCTTTACCTGCTGGTATATAAGTATATAAACATATATATAGTTATCATTCTTCAATGTAACTACGATTTCACTTTCACTCCACTAAAATGACTAACACCATCCATCAAAAGTGACTTCCTATAACGGTGAGATGACTCTCGATATTGTATCGGCATCTATCATGCCCGCTCACCCCCGAATAGGCTAGATTTGGTGAAGTCATCATGACGAATATAACATTTGGTAGCTATCTATTGGCATTAAGTCGGATGGCGAAGCTGTTGGGATACACTGGGAGTAAAATAACATTTCGAAAAATACATTGAAAAACAAAACAAAACTAATTTTTATTTTTCTTTGAACACAGACCAGAAGACTTGTTCGTGGAAGAAACGAGAGCGGGTTCTTTGCTCTGTGATTTTGAAATAATATGTATGTATATATGAAGCTAGATGGCTTGAAGAGTGCTTGTTTATAAATTTTTTGTTAAGTTATGAACCTATATAAAATATAGCTTCGCTCGAAACGTTTCGATTCTATTTTTATTATCTGTATAGCGAAAGAGTGGAACTTATTGCTCGCGTCTTTTTGCCCCGAACGGCTTAATATGGGAGTTGTCAAGTAAAGAGTGAACCTTCAAGGCAAACATGCTATATCTTTGGTCGCATCATCGTTTTCCATCAGGTAAAATAATGTTAATGCTTGCATATAAAGCAAAAATAAATAAATTGAAACGATAGCTTATCGAGCAAACGTTTTATAGCACAGATGAATTTATGAAAATTACATAATTTTATACGTTGACATAAATTATACTGACGTGTTCTTTATGAAAATTATTGTAAATATTTTTAATTTTTATTTCGTAATTTTTATTTTGTCATTTTTTTTTTATATTTATTTAATTAACGGATAGGTATATTTAGACATTTAATTTTTTTATTTTTTCATTGTATTTTTAATTAAGAAATATCTCATTCTAGACTGTACAATATGACGACCGTGTAAACTAATTTTTATGAGTATTAGAGCACAAAAAAAATTACAAATGCTCAGTGTGACACACACCTCTATTACACACCACTTTATCTCGAAACTTTTCGAAAGTTCAAACATTTCAACTCAACGCATTCAAGGGTGAAATATGAAGGGCTCTATTTGCAGATTTACTTTTTTGCGTTTAGGGGTGACTTTGGTTAAGTGGTGGGTTAAATAGAGCACATGTTAGTTTTGTGTTTTAAGAAGATTATAAAAAAGTAGGTAAGAGTTTTGGGTAATCAGGATTATTGTATTAAGAACAATACCATTTTTAATACTTTATATTATCATATTATTCGCTACAAATTGTCAATAGACTTTTAAAATTAGTTCTTAATGTGACTTAATAAAATTAAGTTATTTCTTTCAAAGTATTCTTCGTTATTTTTGAAATGACCCTATGTATTCTTTTTAAATAGCTTTTAATTCTATATTATTATTTTTAGCGAGTCTGCCAATCTAATCCTATCTAATATATATACAAAAGATGTTTGCCGTAATAATGAAAAAATGAATGAAAAACTTTTCATGTAAATGTGTAATTATATTAGTGAATTATTTACCGTTATTAGTTCGTTACCATCACGAATGAGGCAAATCATACGAAGTTGAAAACCCTGATTTTCGTTTTCGTTTGAAAACTCATTACAATGTAAGTTCTAGTTAAGTTTCTACCATAACTTGAGTACGACCATTTTACTTGACTTTAACTGTGACTTTTGATTAGAGTTTTTTTTATATAATACTAACTAGCACTAATTAAAATTGGTAAGGGTCGATCTAGACGAACGGGCGCAGTGGCCCGGTTTTGCACCCGGGCCTACCGCCGCGCCGGGGCAAGATAGATATTTCCCTGCCTTCACCCCTGGGAAGAAAGGGAAATGCAAGGCATTTCCCCCCCCACCCCCACCCCCCCTTTAAAAAAGGCGAACGTATCAGGTTCAAAAGTTTTAAAGAAAGGCCGTATCAGGTTGAAAACGTTAAGGCCAGGTCAAAAGTACCCGCAACCAACGAGCATGTATAAAAAGACTCATAAATGTAAAAGAAGCGAAAGATGCGGGTCGGAAAAAGGATCGTTGCAGGTGGTGGAGATGTGGTCTCTGCCTACCCCAATGGGAAAGAGAGCGTGACTATAATAATATTAATGTATGTATGTAAAATTGGAATTCGAACTGCTTGGCACGGGCTTAAAGCAGAAAGCAGCATTAAACATTCCGATGAATCAAATTCATACGAAACAAAAAAAAATTCAGAATGCACAGAATTTTTTGAGGAATATCAAAAAACCAAATCAACTGCGGACTGGATACAATTTATCATGTGCAAGAAATGGCTTCATGAGGATTGCACTATGTACGGTGATTACTGCAACAAATGTGGACGTACAAAACGTGCAGTTATAAGAAAAGTTAACAAGTAACATAGATATTTATAATTTATCTAAGTTCTGTGATTGATTAATGTACGAATATTATAATTAAACCAAAGTGTAATGTGCCAAAGTTTAAATAAAACTTTTTGATTGTAAATGTTTCTATACTTTTCCCTAAGGGCATCTATCTTCATATTGATAAAAGCATCGGGGCATCTAACCCATATGATAGGCATCTATCCTCACAACTAGTACTGACAATTTAATTATTTTTTTAATTTATATACTATTCAATATTCAATTACTCCTAACAATATGATTAAGAATAGTCATTGTTACCAGTAAATATGGAAATCTCCTTAGATATATAATATTTTTTTAAAAAAATATGGCAATTTCTAAATATGGGGCAACTATCCCACTTATTCCCTATACTACATCTCCTTTTATAGCCCCTAACCGACCTTTGATACTCACCTGTTACTATAAATCACGCATTATTAAACAACAATAATAACTAATAATCGCATTTACAGGGCATAATTAAAGATTTTCCGAACCCCAAAAGCGCAATATGCGCAAAAATGGTTCACTGCACAAGTGAGGTGATCTTAATCGACATTAGGACAGATGGTGTTGCATTAATAATGACCGAAAGTATCATGCAAGAAAATGATAGGTTATTCCGTGAAAACATAGGTGCATTATTAGATATTTTGCTTTTATTCTGGATATCATCATCGTCATCCGCAGCCCTTTTAAACCCACTGCTGGATATAGGCCTTTTTCATATTCTGCCATTTGCCTCGGACCTGTTATATTGTTTTATGCATAAGATAATTCGTTCACTTATACTGTGATGTACTTGCTTTATGTATTCTATCCAAATAATAAATTAATCAATTATTTATTCGTATTATGCGTCCTGCCATCTCTAAAGAGCAGTTCAGTCAGCAGTTTTGAAGAAGTAACAAGCATATTATTCATTCATTTCAACACAGACTCACAAACTTTCACATTTAAAGCTTTAATTGTTAGCAACAATAATAAAAAAATAATAAACATTAAGTAAAATATACCATGTGATTTTTTTATGCTAGATAAGCAAGGATTTGACCGCTATCTCACCTGATGAAAAGTGACAATGCGGCCGAAGACAGAACATGCTTGCCTAGAAGGTACCTATTCACTCTAGACTTGAAGAAACCACGATTGTATCGTTCAGGAAACAAAGACGTAGGCATTCAAATCAAACTTACAAAAATAATAACTTCACTAATATTTTTCAACAAAAATGTCTATAAAAATTATAAATGATTGCTAAACATTTATTCTACATCATAGTTGTAATTAGTACAAACTGTTTAAATTATAACCATTAATTAGTAAAAAAAGTATTAAACTAAAAAAAATCAAATGCGTTTAATATATACAAATAGCTTTTACTTGTTCCAAGAAACATTACTTCATCTATTTATGATTATGTTTTTGATTAAAATACATAAAAAGCTTATAATTTTTTTAAATAAATATTACGTCATTGGACTAAGTCTTTTTTTAAATGCATTTATATTTTTTTGTATGAATTTATCTTATTTTGTCGTTTTTTTTTTAATATTATTACCATAACATACAAATTATGCTCACCTGTGCTCGTGACGTTGATAAATAGGGGGTTAGTTAGCTTGTGATTTATGACGGATAGTTTGACGTATGGTTTTGTGAATGCGCGAGTCAATTATGCCACATATGGCTCCAAAACCAAAAATACTTGCTATTTTGTGAACGGTTAAGTTGTGCAAGGCAGGCCAAGTGCGAGTCGGACTCGCGCACGAAGGGTTCCGTACCATTACCTATAAAAAATCAAGTTTGTTGTATGGGAGGAATAGGAGTAAGGGGGGCCCCTTAAATATTTATTTTATTTTATTTTTAGTATTTGTTGTTATAGCGGCAATAGAAATAAATCATCTGCGAAAATTTCAACTGTCTAGCTATCACCGTTCTTGAGATACAGCCTTGAGGACGGACAGTGAAGTCTCAGTAATAGAGTCCCGTTTTTACCCTTTGGGTACGGAACCCTAAAATTGGGTTGACTATAAGATAGTCAACAATTTTTTTTTGAAGTTTAATTAAGAGATTTTTATTTATTAAAATCATTTGCCGTGCGTTAGTCTCACAAAAACTCGAAAATGGCTCGACCAATTTGAATGATTATTTTATTAGTGTTAATCCAGGAGGAGTTTAGAAAAAAATTTGAAAATCCTTATGGAACAGATGTAACGTAAAATCAATATTGTTAGTTTCGTATAGAACGTGCTACTTCGGATTACATTCAATAGATGGCGTGGTACAAAGTTCACTGGGTCATCTGATGGCGCTTACTCTTCTAATGGTTGAATAATTCCAATAATTTAGTATAAGATAGTTGCAATATTATACTTTGGCTGTAATTAAAAAGTAGATTAATTTTAAACTGGATTTTATAAATTAAATATTTGTAACAAATTTTATCGAATTAAATTCAGCCGTATTGAATTCTTCTTCGTTCTTCTCGTTGGCAGTAAGCTTCTTAAACTTTTCTTTGTCCAGAGCTAGTCTGAACAGCTGTTCAACACGTGTATCTTAATATTTGTCCACTCCCGGATGTTTTGGAGTCACGTGTCTAACTACGGGCCAATTGCCTATATTTCCTAAAACTAAACTAAAACTATGTACAGCAAAGAACTAAGTTACCTACAAGACATCGAGCTTATAGGTAACTCAAGTGCTCAAGCCCACTACCAGTGGGTAGCGTTCCCATCATGCTGGCGGCATTGCCTCTCTGAATTGCAATGCTAATACGTTGAGCCAAATAAGTGCCAGCATTTTGATCACGTGTAGCTTCAACCAGGCGCTCTGATAGAATGTTAATTCAGAGTCATGAAATTGGAATAAAACAATATTAATTCATAATGACTTCAGTTTGAAAATTTTGACAATTTTAATTTACATTTCACTGCTGAGTTTATCTTAGTGCTTTTTGATCACTTTTGGTAAAAAGTTGCAGTAGTTTTTAGTGTTTGTCTTATCTGTCACTTGGAGAGTTATTAATAAGATTTAAGTTATGTCCTGTTGTAATAAATTGAAAATGGTACTTTTTATTATAATAGGAATTTATACAACTAAGTACGGGAATATAAGCTTGCATCTTCATATATATCCAGGGAGGATGGGGTAAAGCGTCTCATTTTAGTTAGATTAGCTAGTCACATTTTAGCAAATGCCTAAATTTATAATATAGTTCTCCTCATCAATTTCGATGACGGCGATTCCAGAAATAATGTTGTTTTCTTAACACGAGCCCTAATATGGCTTGCCAGACTAAACGCCATCTTAAAAATATAAGTAATTATATTTACTCTCACTTTCATGCATAGTTCGCACATATAAGTTCTCACATTTTAGTCACTTTTTCAATGTTCTCATTAACTTAAATGTGTCAGGAACACTAAAATATTATCTAAATACCTCTTCATTTCTTTACACATTTGCCACCACCCGTCATTTACCAGTCAAACCCACCCATTTATCACGAACGAAGCGTCACAAGAACACGCGAAAGCACTCTACAATCAAGAGTGTAGAAATGAACATATGCGCTAGACAATCCACCCCGCCCTCGGTCAAATTTGATTTACGCTTGAATTACGTGTCATAACCTGCCGCACTTTGCCCTGTCTACTCTTTTGTCATAGAGTAGGTGAGGTTTTTTGTTATTTTGTAGCTATACAATAAAAAAAATTAGAAAAAACGCAATTAAATATATTTTTCAGCCACTTTATAAAGAGAAAGATATTTTTTATCTTAAATTGATTTTTTAATTTCTGTAATCAACTGAGAATTGGTGGAAATTTAAAAAAAACCTTGTTCAATTTTTTTTCAGAGACTTTATAATTTTTTTAAACATAGATTTGTAATTTTTGTAATCGTCTGTGTACAGGCGGTGTTGTACAAGGAGGGTTGAATTTTATTTTCTTTAATCCATCCAAGATCTTTAAGAAGTCAATTAGAGAATAAACCACAAATTAATTAGAGATAAAGAGCTAGGTCTCTTGGAAGTTTCTAGCATTATCTTTAATTATTTTGTATTCAAAAGCTTATTTCTGATATTTAATTAATTTAATCTGATTAAGGGGTGAAGTTTGTTTTATTTTTAAAACCTTTACTTGCGTTTAAATTAAAATAAACAACATTCAGAACGTTGCGATCCTCAATGGGTTATGTGGGTGTATTGCACTCTGAGCTACCTAGATTCCATTAAAAATTCAGGCCCAGGTAACATGTGACAGACCACCGTATAGTTCAATGCTCCGTCCGGCATCACAACAGGTAAAGGGTACGTCCGATACAGTCTTACTTTTTATGAATTGAAAATTCTTACTGAAGGTCTTTGAAATTCCACCGCAATTTTTTTGTGTGATGAACTGTGGTGGGGGTAAACACTGAATATTTGAAATGTTTTCCTGTTATTAAAAAGTTTCACTTCTTTCATGTGTCTTTATGACGCACTCTGTTTTTTTTTCTTTTTCACTGTTTTATATGTACTTACATAGAATGTGGAAACGGGATCCTATTACTAAGCCTACGCCGTTTCTTGTATATTTCTCCTAGTATTAAGTAGGTACTATCTCTTGAACCGTAATAAGAATTTAATTTTTTTTTTGTATGCCTGCAACTTGTAATGGATATCCTCATAAATGATCTATTCACTGACTTAGTTTGTCACTTGCCTGCCTTCTACATTGCAGGTGTCGGGTTCTATTCTCGGTGGTAACACACATTCTCTTCCTAAGGGAAATTTGTGTGCCTGGTTCTAGTTTTGTATGCGAGAGTTTCCGGCATCCGCTATTCAAGTTTTCGAACTAAGTGTAGGGCTGTGAGTGTAAAAGCGTTTTGTTTGTTATAATGGAAACAAAATGTAAGGAGTCTCCATTTTTTAAACATGTTTGTTTCATCATTAAAACGGTAATGCTTAGATATTGACTTTAAACTTGGAGAGACTAAGAAAAAACAGTGTGTCGTAAAGACACACGATAGAATTGAAGCTTTTGTATTCGAGGGAAACATTCATTTATTGATCAATAGTGTTTAAACCACCACTTTTTGTCACAAAAAAGGTTTTCAAATTTCAAAGACATCACATAAGTAGTTTAAATTTAAAAAATGGCTTATACATCAACATAAGTTCATCAATTACCATATTATACAAATTGCAACGCTTTAGTCATAACTAATCATAAATCAAACAAAATTAATATTATAGGTACCAAAGAAAGCATAGGTATAAAAATAACAAAATAATTTTAAGACGATACTAAAAATCTACTCTGTGACAAAAAAAGGGGATAGTAGCCAAATGCGGACCTGTATCATAAAACGCGCCCTCGAGTGCACCTTCCATATCGATAATGCATTAATTTGAATATTCGCGGTGTCAGATGTCAAATGGTTTGTAATTTTCTGTTTGTTCGTTCTGTTGTATATTTAATGTGGATTTAACACGGAAGTCGGTAATTGGAGTGTATGGCTGTCAGTCATATTGAGAAATGGAATTATTGATTACATAATTTTTTGACAAAGATTACATACTTATGTAATAGATGCTTTTACTAAAATTAATGTTAGTGTTAATAAAGTTAATTCTAAAGCTATTTATAGTATCTATAAATAATATAATATCTACTAAAATCTATAGATATCTATGTAATGGTTATGATAGTATGTGTGATGTAAATGTTTCCGGCAATCATGACATAAATCATTGAACTTAATGGGAGGCTTTGAGTGTGAATACGTTTGATATTCTTTTTATTAAACTAGAACATGTTTTTGACTGATTATAATCAGGTGTTTCTCAATTTAACCGATTTTTAGTTTTTAAATTTTTTTCGCTGTTTATACCACATTATGGCATTAGTACGTTATTCAATTCAATTGTTTTCTTTTTTGGTTAAGAAATAAGCATCTATCTAGTAATTAGTATCAATATAGAGTAATATTGAAAAAAAATATGCAGAAAAGAACGTTAAGAAACGCTTTAAATAAGAAAATTATGTGATCGTTTATGTAAATTATAACAGCCTCTATAAGAAAATAAAAAAAACTAAGCTATAAATACATATGTACAAGAGCACTCATCACTCAGCACTCAAAACATAAACAAAAATGATAAATACCATCCACATTTCACAGACACATAACAAATAAATGAAAATGGTTTACACGTAATTTAATGACCAGCAAAGTACCTACCAAAAAAGCTGTATACATATGTATTACATATGTAGTTTCAGTAATTTTATCTCTTAACTTAATTTTAAGACACAAAATATTTTATTAATGTATAAAAAATCACGCAAAAATCTGTTCGTCAGTTTTTGGCTTAGTTGCATTTAAATGCATTTTTACGATACTCTAGATAGAGATAAAAAAGCTAGGGTTAAATCGGCTAATGTGGCCCAGTGACTGTTTCGCATGATCTAATTCACATAGTAATTTTATTCAGTTACCGTATGTCAATGTTAATCGTACTTACTATATTAAAATATTCTATGATCAAAATCAAATAAATTATTTTATTTGTTTTGGTCCAGATCTTTATCAGTGCCATAAATAATATCAAATATTACGTATTTACAAATTAAAATAAGTGACATGAAATAGATTTGTCATCAATTTCATGTGAAATCTTTATGTCTCATTTTATTTTTTACATTATTTAAAAAGATTACTATGGCTTGACCAAGACTTGAGCAAAATAGCTCGACTTTGATTGTCTCGTGACTAGGATTTCTATTATGAATTATATGTTCCACTTAAAATATCTTATTACTGGACACTAGCGTAATGAACAAGTTTGCGGAGCCAAAAAAAAAATCAGTTACGTCCACCACGCGATGTTTTGATAAAACAAGTGTCTTGTAATAATTTCGTCAAATGCTTGTATGCTTATACCCTAATTCAAAAATTATATAGTTATGTGCTAATTAAAACTTACTACAAAGAAGTATATACTCATTAAAAGTATAACTGTGGAACAGCACTTAAAATCAATCATGACAATATTTAATCTCGACTAAATATGTGATAGATATATATTGTATCTTGATAATAATGTTATTGCATTAGATATATTTGTATTTATCTAAAACAACATAGTTAACATATTTATATAATCTTCTTAATTCAAACAGAATAACAGTCAAAAATAATCTAAATAGTACATTTATCCTCCATAATAACCACTTATTCGACGCATTTTACGCTTACACTGTCAGCCACAAAAAAGTATAAGCCACCCCCTCGGTTAAGTTGTGAACACCTGCAAGCTCCCATCTGATTTGAACAGTGCATTGGTTGGCACTTGTTATAAAGTTTATACGCTTAAAACTGCTATCGAAAGTGATATTGTAATACAAAACATATAAATAAAATATTAAGAGACTACAAATTAAATACTTTAAGCGTGGTGAAACGGTTACACAGCGAATAAATCGGAATACCGTTTTAGGCTATATAAGATTTAAAAAACTTGGTTATGTATCCAATGTCCTATACCTATTATTGTATATTTAACTTATTGTGATTCATCATTGACACAAAATACATATATAAAATAGCTACCACATTCTTTGGCCGAATCATTTCTTTTATTAAATAGTGGCTAAAGGATTGCCTGTACGTCATAATAAAAATACGATTAGAATTCTACTGCTTGATTATGTTATCAAGGGATAATAATATGGTGGATTCCCAACCAGTCACACCAATCATGTTACTATGTGACTCGTATTATGTTAGGAATTGTAACCTGTGACTTATCTGTATCTCTTTCCATAATATTATAAAAATTGTCTCCGAATTCGTATCTTCTAGGGTGCTCCATCGCCGGCTATATCGTCGCTTATCAAATAGCATTTACCATCAGGTGATATATTGGCCAAACAGTTGCCTACACTAAATTTAATTAATTAAAAATACCCCTTTCAGTCCAAATCTGTCTAAAACTCTAGCCATGTGTATATTTGTCTGTCCATTTGCTACAAATTCTATTTACTTAATTGCCGACAAACCAGTCAATTAGCTTATTTTTAGTGTAGCAAATAGAGAGAATACATACAAGCATATATGCATTTGTATTTGTTTTTCTGTTTATTCTTTTAGTAAGGATTTGCAAATAGTTATTCGTTATTTATTGGTTCCTTGAATTTACTGGTCTAATAACAAAACAGTTGCACACCGTGAAAAATCGCACATTGTTCTAACGCACGTACTCTTTTCACCCTCACCGTATTAGTAATGAAGAATTATTGTTTTTGGCGTCACACTCCAACGTTTTGTCTAAGGATTTCCTATCTTTAAGTCTCTTCGGTTTTTAAATAAACACGTCTGCACTTGTCCTCGTTTTTATATCGCCGCGTATTGTTACACTTTTTTTGAACGCAAGTGTAACCTATTTCGAGTGTTTGCTTGTCAATTGAATTTTATCTTTTTGTCATCGGTTTTAGGTGTTTTATTGTTTTGCATAAATGGTTGAATATTTTATTCTTATATTAGTATACGTTTTTTTATGAACTTGCTACGTGACAATAAAGAAAAACAGTTTCGTTGAAGTTCATATGTGGTGAATTTTTTTAATGTACGCAATTTTTTTTTGGTATCAAGACCGATTTCAGTTATAAAGTAAAAATACTAACGAATAGAATTAAAAACCTAGACACAAATAATTATTTTGGATTAATAATAGTAGTTTGACTATCACTACCACAACAATGTTGTCTGATCATTGATATTGTCTCAATGACCACACATTTTTATTTTTTCATGAAAAACCAAGACATTTATTTCAGCCATAACTGAGACAATGTCCAAGCATTATATCACATGACTTGTAGATCCTGCCCCCTTCGACCTGACATACATCATTGCTTAAACGATTTTCTTATAACATATTTTAGTGGGGAGTGAAAATAGTGATATGTAAAAGATTTTATAGATTCAGGGTATAGATACTTAAATATTATTATTGCATTTTTTTTTATTTATTTATTGTTATATTTTGTGGCCAGTAGATAAGCCTTTAATTATGCACGACTGGGGATTTCTAGTTCTCACACTAGGATATCCTTGGTTGTGGGTAACTAGTGTCTTCCTGGTTGTGTACATTTCCAACAATTATCAAATGAAATAACAAAAAAACATTTAAAAACAATTGATTAGATTAGATACTTCAGAAAAAAAAATGAAGGATGTTGATAAACTTCTGGTGTAATCCATTTAAATTGAATAATATCTCATCATACGTACACTTAGATTTTTGCTATCACTTATTTTACTCAAGTACGTGTATACTTTAAATCATGTAAAAGCATATTTTATATTGAATATTGCATTGTTGATTATTAATTGTTGTTTTAGTTATGGCATTAATTATTCTGTAATTTAATTTTTGACGAGTGAAAACATTTACATTTGTCTTTAATTGCTTACATTTTGGCAAACTTACGTACCATCAATTTCCTTGGCTAATAGCAGGTAGTGTGATAGAAGATAATCAAACGCAAGCAAAGCTTAAAAAAACCGTTTCCACCGCTTTATCTTCGGAACTTTGATCAGATTAAATGTATTAAACACGCATTATTGACGATAACTCAAACAGTACTGATCAGATCTTGATCAAATTAAATAGGACCAAGCACCAGCTTTCAAACAAACAAATCAAAATCCGTCTGCGTGGAAAGAAGTTATGAGGTAACATATGTAAAAAAAGTTTAATATAGTATCTCCTTCTTTTTTGTGAAGTAGGTAATAAAATAAATGCAGAAAGTTCACTGAACATAATAGGTTAAATAACAGAAAAACGAATATTATAGGATTATAATAAACAAAAACAAAAATCGAACCAAAATTAAATGCAACTACAGTAAATACGTAGAAAACTTTAAAAAGGACTGAAAAAATTTTGGTAGAACTTTGATTTTGGATTCAATTTGATATATACTTTGATACCTATAGCCTAAAATCGTAAAGAAAAAATCTGTTCTTGCAGACAAATTAACAGAATAATTATTTTTAAACTTTAATTTAGCTTTTATGTCTAGTCTATCTAAGATCCCTCATCAAATATATTTAGGCTATTTTATCTAAAGCTAACGAGAACATCTAATTGCACTCCCAATAATCTCCCAGACAAAAACACAGATCATACTACACAAGGTACTACACAGACTGGACCGTTGTTTACTAAGCCCACGGGTAGATGGCGTGCATTAGTTAAGTAAACAGGTCTGAGCCTGGGCCGTAATCCGACAGTAGCGCCTCTATGATCTGAATGTCAACATAAAGGGGTATTATGAATTAAGTGTTTGATAGATATCAATGAAAATGAATACATATTTTAACACCTATACCTAATGAAGATATTTGACCCATTTACGTAGATACTTTAAGCCTAAGGAGGTATGAATAGGCCTATTAGAAGTAGATGTACTACTTTTATAATAATACAATTGTAAATAGGTTAATGTCAGCCAAAATTAAACTCAATAAATTTGTATTAATTCCGAAGATTGCCTTATACAAGGCAATCTAAATATTGTTTCTAAGTAAGTAGTGTTTGTATTTCGATTCCACTAAATTTAATAGAAAGGTTTACTATCTCTGAGTAACATAAGCTATGTTTTATTGGGATGTATAATATGTTAGTTAATAGTACGAAGTAACATATTGGAAAGACAAGTCGGAGAAAAATAAGAATAATTACTTAAAGGTTCCAATAATTTAGATACGTATGATTCTTGTACCTTGTAAGATGTGATGATATATGGTGAAATTTCCTGAAAGTACATTGACTCACAAGGGGATATAGGAAAACAGAATGTAGTACTGAAATTTATAGACGATGCAGGCTTCAATCGAGCATACAGTTTGCTACCGAGTTTGTGCTGTTTGTACAGTCAATAACAAAATTATTCACTTTATGGACAAAATCAATCTTATAGTTTTTTTTTTACTCGTGGTTAAGATATCCTGGTTTATTTTTAAACTCCTATAATATTTATTTATATTATATACCTATACAAAATAGTCATACAATTTTGCTCTTAAAATTGTTATGCCCTACAGTAAACTGCACATCATACTCAGTGTCATAGATTGAAAAAAAACTTCACACAACAAAATTATTTTTGAGCTATAGCTAATCTATGTTTAGCTTAAAGCTGTAAACAGTGGTAAAAGTTATATAATTAAAATATGTAGATAAATGTCAATATAATTTTTCAATACATGTAGGGTATAACAAATTTAATAATAACAATGCAAGTTAAACACTAAATCGTTTATAGAAAAAAAAAACAATTTAAATTAACGCACAGACAGCGAGGTCGTCGTTTTTGGACAAATTTTATTATCCTCAAAAGAACTTCCTGTACTTGAGCAAAAAAAACGAAAAATCAAACAGTTGTTTTATAACAAAAAAATAATCTGTAAAAGTTTTTTCCACAAGGCAAAATGTAGTCTCGAGGCCTCAGTTAAACGAACTATAAATATAAAATATTTATTTACTACTACCTATATACTCTTGTGGTAGAAAACTGTATCTACTAGTAATGTATGCCACGATCTATGACGTAGAAACAAAAGTTTACCAACCACGCCATCAGAGTCGTCGACATAAATATTCATTACCTAACTAATTTTAATTTCCCAATCATTTTTCTCAACGATAGTACATAAGCCAGCTTAATATCCGTTTGCTTCGATATTTGCTCGAAGGCTCAGTACGATACCGGATGCGTACCGTATACTGTTATACCGGTATTTGGCCAAGTATTACGGTATTCGGGCAGTCAAAGGGTTAATTTGCGGTACTGCCCTGTAAGCTGATTAGGGGGTCAATTTGGTGTATTTGTCTTGACGTAAGACTGATTGATACATGCATGATAGTGGTTATTAATTTAGGCATTAGGTGATGAACATTGCTTAGATTAATAAATAAATTACTATTAGTATTATTAATATGTATGTATAATTATTAAATTAATTAATTAAGTTAATTTTATTTTCATTATCAAAAAAAACATTATGATATTATTTCTATCTCCTTAATTATTTGATAAATTTATTCAATTTATATTTTTATTGAAATATAAATAAATTTGATTAAATATTATTATTATTGCCGAATTAATTTTAATTAATTAAATTAATAATTGTTAGTTAAATTATTATTATTAAAATAATATACTTATTTTATCATTATATTTAAGTTTAAGAATTAAAACTATTTTTTATAAAAAATTAAATAATAAAAAATATTTTTTATGTCTTATGAAATTATTTAACAGAGCAAAATGATGTCTCTGAAATATCTACACTTTCATATTATACTGGGTAATTAATACAATATTATAAACCTCTCGGGACATCATTCGAACCATTGACACCAACCTGTCGTGGTACCTTATTACAAATTCTGTTTTATATGATTTTTCATAATTATATGTTTCCATATTTATTATTTATTTCTGTTTGCGTGCTTATTACTGCACGACAATAACGTTCTTCGCGGGACAGCGTAGTTTAAACAACTATTTTTAATTTAATTATATTGATTGTATGAAAAACATCATCTTAACAAATTATTATTAAATGACGCATACACAACTTAATAACTTAACGGCTATAATTAGAACCAGGGTATGAATTTTTTTAAAAATCAAGATAGGCAAACGTTTGACCGCCATCTCATCTCCTGTTGGTAAGTGACGATGCGGTCGACGATGGAGCACGTTTGCCCAGAAGATGTCTATTCACTCGTGACTTAAAGTTTAGCTTTCTGGTATTTTACAAATAACCTTAAATATCAACTTACTTTTTTTTATGTAATTGAGAGTTGAGACAAGCATGTCTCTAGCTTGATGGTAAGCTTCACGCTTACACATTACAATTCAGTGCCACTCAGAGTAATAAACTTATTTAAGTCAAAATCCATCGCGGCAAAGCACTGCATTCGTCACCCTGAGATGTTAGATGTAAAATTTCTTTGCACCCTGTAATTTCACTGAAAACATTACTCTTCAATCCGAAATACAGTAATTATAATAATAATTCTTTACCTATGTAAAGAATTTATGAATTTATTCTTAATTATATTTATTTAATTATTTTATATTTCTTATATTTTATGTTTCTTTGCAAATAAACAAATTTGTATTTATGTTTCTTTGCAAATAAACAAATTTGTATTTTGTATGTACAGCAGTAACATCGTAAACTGGTACACGAAAACATTAGGACAACTATAATGCTAAAGTACTCAGAAACATATATTCTAGTTAAAATTAACAGCATATTATAATGTTAACAGTCTATACGTTCTTTTTACAAAATAACCTAGTTATTACATAATAATTTTGTGTTTGTTACTAAATAATTATAGTTGTAACATATAGCACTAAAATTTTAGTAACATCACTGAGGCATTTCTTTCAGTGTATAAATGATATAATTTATACGTATACCTTTTTATATACTTCTATAGTTGTTCCAGAATACCGGAAATCGAACTCGCTACCCAATATCTCCAATCTTGCCTCAATTTCCTTGTAATCACTTGCACATCAGAACGTAATTATGGCCGATTTCCTGCACGATGACCTCTATATACCTATTTACGCCTTGTACTACTTTCAATTTTATACACACAGCCCTACACAATCTCCAGACTTGTGGAATGGGTGCTGAAAACATTCACATTACATCTTGTACCAGATACACGAATTTCCCTTCGTTAGAAAACTGGTTTCTATTGACGACCGAGTTGGCGCGGTGAGCAAGTGTCTGCCCTCTGCGTAGTGGGTCCTAGGTTCGATTCCCGGCAGTAGAACACTTTTCCTTCCCAAGGGACATTTGTGCTTTTGGTTCTGGGTGTGATTGTGTGTGATAAGTAAATGTTTACGGCACCCACGATATAAGTCTTTGAACTTAGTGTGAGGCTGTGAGTGTGAATTCGTTTGTTTGTTTGTTATGTTTGTTTATTGGGAATCGAACTCGATGCTCGCTGCATAGAAGACGCAATGGTACATCTCACCAGAAGAGTGATACATATCACTTTTCTGGAAATATTTTACCAATTAGCACAATATTCTTTTTTATATTCCTAAAAAATATATTAAAGCAATTGTCACAAAGCGAATTGAATTTGAAGACCCGTAGGTGCAGTTGAAGCATGTCAACTCTGGGTCCTGTGTTCGATTCCCTGCAGAAGCATTATTTCCTACATAGAGTTTTGACCTGCAAATCTACTCCCGGAACTTGGCAGGCTTAAAAAGTTCATGGTAGGCTTGCAGGTTTTCAGATCACAGAGCCACTAGTTTTAAGAGCCATTTCGCAGGTTATTTAAAATAGTCATATAATATCTGACACAAAATTCATACGTATATGTGACTTTGGTCTTTATTGAATCTAAATCAAAAGTTAAAGAAATAATCTATTCTTTACATTACTCACAAAATAATATTCATCAACACTTGAAACTGCTATAAATTGCCATGTAAATGCAAGCGCCATACATTACGGCTCGAGCGCCCACATTTTTGTTTGAGTTGTACTACGATTAAGATAACAAAGGTTGCATCACATTCACTTGACAATGTCCATCATTGGCCATGATGGTGCATTAACCCCGGCTTTACAGTAGGTATTATTGTAGCGTATAATCTGTGCAGCAATAATGATGCAGATACGCGCACATAAGCTGCGGTAGAGACGCGGAGTCACGCCTATTTCTATACAGGATGTGTAACTTTTATAAATAGTGCATTATTAACTTATTATTGATTATCGGAATTCAGTTCTTTATTAAAACATAAATATAAACGCTTTCACACTCACAGCCCCACTCTAAGTTCGATGACTTGTGTCGTGGGTGCTAAACATTCACATCACGCTCACAACCCAGAAACACAAATTTCCCTTGAGGAGAAAACTTGTGTTCCCGCCGGTAATCGAATAGATGATGCTTAGAAGACGAACTCTCACCCAACTAAGCTAATGGGCAGTTCTAATTATCTAGTTTTGATAATTTTATAAACTGGACTGTATTGGTGTTTACAAAATTGAACTATATCAACTACATCATACATGCTATATCATAATCATAATAATGTAAGCTCGAAGCGTTATGCTTCTACGTTTATCATCCGTACAGCGAGGGAGTGGAACTCATTGCCTGCGTCTTTGTTTACCAAACGGAACAATCTGGGTTTCTTCAAGTCTAGAGTGAATGGGTATCTTTTAGGCAAGCATGTTATATCTTCGGTCGCATCTTTACTTTCCATCAGGTGAGATAATAGTCAAATGCTTGCCTATCTAGGATAAAAATAAAAACATAGTAGTTAGTTACATCGACTTATTCTGCGAAGTTCTAATTAAACATATTGTTATATAAAAGAATTGTCTTGTTATTTAGTAATTACTAGCTTATTTATGTAAAAAAAAACACAATAAATGAAACTTTGACTACATAGCATATAAGTATTTATTAGTCGTGTATTTTATTATATTGCCTGAATTATTTTCATAACTAAAGTTAAAAATTAATGAATGCCGATATTGCATCAAAGATGTTGATTTTTTCATAATAATCTGTTATATTTATAAAAGGGCACGGTACAATTATTTCCAATATATATCACCCTGTATATGACGTTTAAATCAAGAGCGCAGGACCGTCATTTATCATCGGACAGATTAACTGTAACTACGTTTCACTTGTTCCACTGATTACTACTTCCCTGTATATTTTGTCTTATTTTATTAATCACACTTTAA
This sequence comes from Lomographa bimaculata, assembly GCA_948107665.1. Classification (NCBI taxonomy): domain Eukaryota; kingdom Metazoa; phylum Arthropoda; class Insecta; order Lepidoptera; family Geometridae; genus Lomographa; species Lomographa bimaculata. Next base: position 3,138,556 of record OX403604.1, on the reverse strand, counting down.
TTATAAATGGTATAATAGTTTGTGGGTCAATATGGTGTAAGTATGTTTGTTTTCTCTTCACACTGTAACGGCTGAATGGATTTGGCTGAAATTTGGAACATGCATAGCTTACAGCCAGTAATAACACATAGGCTACTTTTTGTCCTGATGAAAACGGACGAAGCCGCGTTGAAAAGTTAATAACTACTTCATAAATATATATTATACTAGCTGCGCCCCGCGGTTTCACCCGCGTTGATAATGATGAAAAGTGATGATGATGATGATGATGAAAAATAGATGTTGGCCGATTCTCATAGATACCGGATAAGCACAAAAAATTTCATCAAAGCACCACCTCTTTTTTTGTGAAGTCGGTAGAAAATATGCATCCCCACAAAATATTCAGCAAAAAAATCAAACAGTTTTCGATTTCGCGGTTACAGTTTCCCCTCGCTTATTTTTGTCAGTTTTTTAGGCTTGTGCTCGTAAACATCGGTTGCATTTTTTTTTCTCCAATTTGATGTATGACCGAGTTTGTCAGTAAATGTCAAACTATTTTATGTTTTTATCATCGAGATAGGAAACAAACCTACGGTTATTGATTGGAATGACAATTGAGGGATGGCGTGGGAATGATCATTTATATAGATTTCTATCATTTGTGTTTTTTATCATTTTTGCGCGGTAATGATGACATTGACGTTTTTATTGATGCGTTTATTACTAAATTTCACAGGATAGGGCAAGTAAAGAACAGTTGTAAGTATTAAGCTGAACATCGAATAGATGCTCGTTCTAGAAGAAACAAAACTTGAAAGGGGTAATTTTTAGTTCATACGGTTCTAAAATTTGACGTCGACGTAAAGATAATCGATGCGCCCATAGTTTGTCGCCCTCGATTTATCATAATTTCACGAGAATCGGTTAAAAATGCGGCCTGTAGAGGAGAACAACCTGAAGTCCGCTGAATATACGAAAGCAAATTTGCCCAAGCTGAAACAGAGACGCTTCGCTCTCTGCTCACTCGGTCAATAAAACACAATTATAACACATCATCAGCGTTTATTTCAGAATCCAAAATTACAATCGAAAGCCACTTCAGCCCAAATTAACTTCATACAAACCGCTCATATTCTATTAGCGTAGGCAAATTACCTTATTACCACTGTCAACACCACACGAAACAAGCATTCATCAATTCGCATTTAAACTTAAATTATAATATTCATAACTTCTGTTTCGGGTCGTTGTAAACGTACGCTCTTTCCCGCGCGCTTACTGGTGAAGCGTGGCAAAAACTTGGCGGTGAAATTTCTACTAGAGAAATTTGTACTGATGAAACTTTACTGGAGAAATTTCTGTCTACTAATGAAATTTTTACGGAAGATTTTTAGGATTTCTTTGCATAATAGATAGTGTCTGAGAAATAGGTAGCACGTACAGTTTTGTCACCAACTTGGAGATAACTTTTTAGTTGGTTAGATTACATATAAGTAGGTATAAGTTGACACTATAATGTAGGAATAAGTTTATTAATAGTATTATTTAAATGCATTTAGTAATCCTCAATATTACATACCTATAATTAACCACAAGCAAACCTTACAAAATAAAAAACGACTTCACCGCTTTATCTTCGGAACCTTGATTAGATTAAATGTATTAAAGACGCATTATCGACGATAACTCAAAAATTACTGATCAGATCTTGATCAAATTCAAATGAGACCAATGGCAAAACAACAGATGTAAAACATAAAAAAAAAACTAAATCGGTTCACGTGGCAGGAAGTTGTGAGGTAATTACACAAAAATAAACAGTTGAATTGAGTACCTCCTCCTTTTTTGTGAAGTCGGTAGAAAATATTGGGGATATAAAATGTATTAACGTTTCGAATTAGCTTATAGTTGTTTTAATGTTATATATAAGTTATCTATTAATATTTATTTTATAAAATTAAATATAATAATGTCTTATTTTTTAAGACTGACTGGTCATTATATTATTTGAAGAAATTGTTTCTGATGTCTAAATGAGTTGTTTACTTACCAAACTCGCTCTATAACTCATTCACGCGAGAATTCTCGTACTTGGAGTTACTTACAAAATTGTCATTAATTAGGATGCAAAACTGTTAATTAACACATTAACATCGAAATGGTCGGTACAAAGGTGACGGGTATCTCGTATGAGACAGTGCGCCATGTTACAGGTTAAAAGTAAGGGTGCAATTTTCTATTATGTTTAGTTATTCAACAGAAGTTTTTGGCAAGGTCTAAGAATGAGTTGATGGGGAATTTTTTAACGTTTTCGTACAATAAAATACATAATGTTGTAATAGCATATTCTTTATTTATATTCCACTAGCAAACCCGGCGAACTCCGTTTCGCCACTATAAACCTCACGGAGCCCGATACCTTTCCAACGAATGCAAAACCGTGGAAATCGGTTCGTGCGTTCTGGAGTTATAGCGTCAGGAAGGAAAACCCGACTTATTTTTATATAGAAGATAGGTACATGAGATTAAAGTGTAGTTTAAATATTATTTTTAAAACATTTAGAATTACATCCATAACATTACTTTCTTTAGAAAATTTGTTTTTTTTAAACTAGTCCATTCGCCGAGAAATAATTGTAGTAATATTGAACGACTACAATTGAATTGGTTTTATTGAACCATTAAAATAATTCGTAGATTTAGATACTTTTATTGTTTACAACATGGCGTCTGTTTGACGCTATTCTTAATTTTGATAATTATCATATCATATGAGACACTTGCAAGACAAACTGATTGACGTTCATCAAAATCAGCCCACGCATTTACGCTCTAGAACACCATACAAACATACATACAAAGGAACAAACATACATACAAAGAATGATAAACACATTATCCTCATTTGCGTGGCGCAGTCAGATAAAAAGGGCCAAACTATGGCCTTGTTGTAGAAAACCACCCGCGCACCAAGTGCCAAGTAAGTAAAGTAGGATTTCATAAACTATAGAATAATCTCACCCTTATACATCGTACAAACTGTAATCCACTCAGAGGACGTTGATTACGCTATTTATTCTATTACGCACTGATTGTTGGCTGAATGAGTCGCACTCAATTCACATTAGCTCTATTGTTCCTATGTAGAGTTTGCTATTCAAATTGGCCTATAAGGTCTATATATGCGTTTAATAGGACGAGTAAGTATATGTTATAGCTAGTGAAATTAGTTTGATCTATTTGTATGAAGATTTCCTTCATAGTCTGTAGGGAATAGGTGATTATGATATATAGTTTAAGGCATAAATAGAACTAGTAGTAGTCCTTTTACTGCACTACCACATTTTTTGCTTGACCATCTCGGTTGAATGGCAGAAAATGCTGTATTAGCATTAAGTCCTCCATGTACAGCAAAAAAATAACTTATAAATATTCCAAATGTCATCCAAATCTGTTTAGTTTTATAGCGCGCATGGGAAAACTAACATACTTACCCACTTAATAAATTATATACACACTTTAGTAAACAAGAAATTATATGAACGCTTACACGCTCATAGCCCCACACTAAATTCAATGACTTGTGTTGTTGGTGCCGGACACATTCACCATACACCCAGAACAAGGTACACAAATTTTCCTTGGATAGAAAGTTTGTGTTCCCGCCGGGAATCGATATCAATTCCTTTGGTTAGAAGGCGAACACTTACTGTAATAAGCCAACGGGCAGTTCATTACATACAGATATTCGGATTTATAACATTAGTTTCTGTGATACAAGAAATAACTACTACGCACGCTTTAATTTTATCAAAATGTAAGCTCTCTCTAAGGGGTAAAATTTGACAGCATTTAACAATACAAGTCAAAATAAACGTCAATGTGTAACACTTCTTTAAATTAGTTACACCTTAATTCGCACACTGATCCCAATTATGACCCACTTCATCTTGTATGCGTCAATTTCAACGGTTAAATATACCAACATATCCAATATTATTGTAGTTTGTATCACAATGACACAAGATACCTTATTGTATAATATTTACTTCTAACTCTATTTTACTTGTAACGGATATAACAATGTTGCATTTTTTACACCTCGGCATTTTAGGGTTAACCGTGTCAAAAATCAAAAGTTACCAAAAAGGGGGCAAGTTCAAATATAGAATGACAAACCTTTTTTTAACACCCTATCTATAACTGCCAACAATAAAAGAGAAAGAATACAAAAAATAACAAAACAACGTTTACAAATTTTATGTTCGAAATTTAAAACTTTATTATTTAATAAGCTGTTGCAACCGATTTTTTAAACGGGGATGTTTTAAAAAGTATATTCATTAGGGATAATAAAAAAGTAATGGTCTATTGTTATCGATCGATGAATTTTTGAGATGATTTTGCGATTTTTTACGATCGATGCCTCGATTTTACGATGTATTTGACGATGATACTTTTTTTCGTGAGAACGGGTCACCAGGTGACGCGTTATCCCTTTAAATGTCTAACATCAAAGGTATTTTGAATATTTTATTTTGGTATATATAATAATTGTTTTTGTTTTCCTGATTTTTTTTGCAGCCATGTATATGCGGGCTTTATATAAATATCCAAATCAATAGCTTTGTAACATCTAAGCCTAACATTTTAAAACATATAATTTGTGATTTTCACCAAAATTAATAATTTTTCGTGAATAAGTAAGCAGAAGTAGGCATAAGACCATATTATGCTCTATACACAAGAAATACATACCTTTGACAATAAGGTCAACTTACTTTGAAGAGAATCTTTTACATTATATTATTATTACTTTAGTTTTTTCAAAGTGTCTTCCCTTTAAAATAGACAATAAGGGAAGTGTTATTGGACATATTCGTAATTCCAATAGTGTACTTACTACCTTATGAAATAGGTTACGTCAAAAAAAAACTTTTGTTTTTTAAACCGACTTCAAAAAAGAAGGTACTCAATTCGACTGTATATATTTTTGTATGTATGTATGTATGCTACGCGACAATTCAGCCTTTTTTTGTTTAGTAGATTATGCTTCCGAGGTAATAGGTATCTTCTAGGCAAGCTTGCTCTATTGTCGACCACATCATCACATATACATTTTATCGAAATCGATTAAGCCAAAACCAAAATATAAGCAGTGAAGTCGCCTTTTTAAAACTTTGCTTGCATTTCAATTATTAATTATTAAAACGCTTAGGTACTACTAGTTTCTATGACTCGTCCTTTACTGTGCAAGCTGTGCGTTTGTGGAATGCGCTTTCAGTCACTTTCAGACGTGCCCATTCGCCCTGATTCCTTTGATAACATAATCACAAATAAAAAACCATTACCTTAGTAACCGCACATAATGGTTTCGCTCACAAGTAACGGATGTGTTTATAGCGTTTATGATTTTTATGTTTAAGAGGGTTAATTTCCTTTTGTCTTCTCTCTCGCTCGCACAATTCAATAATTTTAATAAACACAATTATGTACGTGTGTTTTTGAAAATGTTTTCAACTAACTATATGGACGTTTCAAACTTCTTTTCGCTATCATATCCTTTAATAAGATGAGAAAAAACACAGTTCCCAAATTTCTATGTGTTTTTCACGATTTACGCAGAGATCGCTCTAAGCGATAATACCGGCAATTGTACCTATTCAGTAGTTTTTTTTCTTCTGTGCTTTCTACTATTGATGTCAATAAAGAGTTTCTGTATTGTATTATAAAATTCAGCCAATCACAAACCTTCGACAAGTATCATTACCACCCGCAGCCCATCAAAAACAATTTAACCATCGTTTAACCGGATAATGATACACTAACCGAATGTAACTGCACATCAAAACATTAAACCTATGTTTACTGATTTGTTTTTTAACTAATTTATTGCGCTTGAACACGGAATATCACGCCCATGTTGAGATGGGGCGAAGATGTAAACTGTGACTACTAGAAGAGACAATGTGCTCATATGTATAGTATACTTTTTACTATTATCTACTTTGCGCTTTGTATTACTAAGTATTATAATTACAATTGTTTATCTTTTTTATATATATAACAATAATTCTACTGTACGTATGTATGTCACTAAACTCCTCCTAAACTGCTGGACCGATTTGAATCAATTTTTTTGTATGCGTTTGGGTGGCGCTCTGGATGGTTTAGATTCACAAATCAGCCCATCAGATGGCGCTGCAGGGGTTGCACACCGGCGAAGCCGGGGCAAGACACTAGTTAGCTGTATAACAGAGTTGGGAAAGTAATAGTATATAATATAAATTAAACTTGAATAAATGAAAAAACTAAGTCTTAATTAAAAAAAACTTAATCCCATATTCATGACGCGGACAACATCACACTAATCATTTTTTTCGTTTACTTGTTTAAATTTTATTATTTATAGTTAGAGAAAAATATATATTTTTCTCTTATTTCATTTTTATTGCTGTTTATTTTTGTAGTGTAATGTTGTGCGCGCAATTTATTTCCTTTGTTTTTCTTACTTCTTCTTTTCTGTGGCTCCCTAGATTGATTTTACCTTTTGATAATGATGATAATGTATTTATCCACTATATTGTATGGAGCACACTATACCTGAAAGTCTTAGAAAAATCTTAAACAGTATCGCTCAGTTCACCATATCATAGACGCATAATGACAACACTGATATCACTTTTCTATGCCACATTTATAATTTTTACATCTACGTCCCACAATAGGGGTCATCCATAATAGAAACGAGATTAACCATGGGTTACATGTAAATTAATTAATAACATGGTAATGTGTGTTTAACAATAAGTTATTAGTGTTATGTCTGATATAAGGAGGCTATAAACGACACAGGACGTTGTGATAATTTTTTTAATAGAAATGTAGGTATGTGTATATGTAATAGACCTGACGTCTTTGAAACAAAAAAAAAACTATGTTTTTCAAATACATTTATAGATATTATATTCTTTACATTATTTGAAAAAATATGTAGGGCCATAATTATTGAATTTGTATGTCAATTTTTGTTTTATACTATTCTTTACATTTATTTATCATATTTTTACATTTATTTAAAAAAGTCAAGAGCCGTGATTATCCAAATTTTATGGTTATTTTTTTATGCTAGATAGGCAAGAATTTGAACACTATCTCACCTGATTGAAAGTAAAGATGCGACCGAAGATGTAATATACTGGACTAGAAAATACCTATTCACTCTATACCTGAAGACACCCAGAATATACCGTTTGGGAAACACACACACAGGCAATGAGTTCCACTCCCTCGCTGTACTGAAGATAAACGTAGAAGCGAAACGCTTCGAGCAAACCGGAGGTATGTCAACCATATATGGATGACGTTTGACAGTTTGTCTTGTTGTTAGGTGGTAAAAAGGTCATGCGGAAATTGAATCGTGTAATTCCGGCGCACACTTTCCAAAATATTACAATACCGATAGGCTTGCGACCTAACGTTGGTGACCGAGACTGCAATTTGGAATCTACTGGCTTATCATCGCCAATGAGTCTTTTTGCTCGCCGGTCGATGTACTTATGAGCTTCAAGCTGGTACTTAGCGGATCCATCCCACAGGTGGCCGCAGTACTACTCTAGTTTGTTTTTTTTGCGTTTTATACTATTGTTTACATTTATTTATACAATTTTTTACATTTATTTTAAGGAATTCTTCACTACTCGACAAATATTTCTTAAGATGTAGCCCTCAATAGTAAGAATATACCTCTCGCGCTTGGAACAAGGAAAGAAGAGTCAAAGAGTGACACAAGTTCTATAATACATCCAAGAGAGGCTATAACAACTAAAACATGAGGTTTGAAACGGCTGGAACACAAAAGTTCAACTGATTTTAGGTCCTAAGCTCTTTAGATTCCAAGATTCAAGATTCAAGATTCAAGAAACATTTATTGAAAGACTGAGTATACAATATTTTAAGCTAGGTGTTAGTGCAATACATAGTTATGTCAGTCTACCCACATTGGGCATTCAATGTTCAGCATTTATGTTAATATAACAGCAAATTAAAATACATTCTTTATTATCAATCAAACAAGCATGCTTGCCTATATTTTAAATAATTTGTAATCCCCATTACACATATTATCAATAAAATTAAAAAATTAAATATAGATAATGTCATAAATATAATAAAATTCCAGCAGAAAACAAGAAAAAATACCTTATACCGAAATTTTGGCCTCAAGGAGTTGTCTACCGCCTGTAAAGGAAAAGAAAGACGAGACATTTTCCACAAAAGTGTATTGCTTAGTGTAATATATTTGTAATTTTTTTTTATGTTATAATTTTGTTTTTCGGTAGCTAAACTTGAGAGCCAGTTTTTTTAATTCAGTATTGGTTAACATTTGACCACCATCTCCCCTGATGGTACCGACGATGTGATTGACGATGAAGCATGTTTTCCTAGAAGATGTTATTTGTCCTTCTGCGTATTTACATCTTTACCATCAGGTGAGATATTGGCATTACGCTGTCTTATCATTAGATAAAAAGACATTAACATAAAATTATTAATTTTAGTGATTTTCATACTCGCTTAGTTTAATTCACATAACTACACCATTTGGACTTGAAACGCTAAATACCCATAATTTACTCATAACTTTACGCATTTCATACACAAATTGAATCACTTTTATGTGTTTGTAAGCCGAGAGTCACTGCACTGTTTTGTACCAAATTCATTATGTTTTTTTTATTTCTTTTAGACCTGCCAGTCGCACGCCTGATGGTAAGCGTTATGCTTGCCCATTACATTCAACCAAAGTTTTGAACTTATACAACCTGTAACAAAAAGGGGTAGTAATACTTGGTGGTGTGTATGTGTATCGTGCCAGGAATCGTCTGCCAGAGAACGAAAGTCGAAATCGGACATAATTTTTTCCGTAAAAAAATTTAAATACTTTTGACCCTACAGTTACATGTGCGGCAATCGGAGATATTTGTACTGTACAAAAATTAAAAAATATTTTTTTGCCAACCCCCCTCATATCCCTGTAATTTCACTAAAAACCATAAAATCATGCCCTTTAATAAAAAATACAGTAATTTTGGCAGATGAATGTTTGGCAATGGTGTGGTACTGCCCCAGGTAGACTGCAAAATAGCAAACCAATATTTTATTTGTAAAAAGCAGCTAGTTTTAGATTTGCTTATATTTTGTGGTGATGACTTACGTTTAAAATTCTATTTAATTAGTTAGTGTACGTATAGTGTTTTGAAAACTCCTTTTATTTAATAGATTTTTTACGGAAAAATAAATTTACATCCTCTTTTAAATTTCGTAAGCCCCTTTAAGAAAATGTTAATTGTCTCGTTATCAATTCTCCCAACAGCTCCTTGCCAACTTAACACCATAAAAACTAACTATCACGTATGCACGGTACTCTTGACAAATGAAAACTGAGCTTTCAGGAAATTAAGCCATAAAGCCTGAGTGGTTATGGCTGTATTTCCGTAAACGTATCTCTATGTTTCAACACCTTATGCAAAGTACCTTTGGGATTGGAAATTTAGTGCAACAAAGACAAGTTAAAACAGAACGAACAACATGGAACTATGTATAGAGGGCCGCGAAAGTGAAAAAATGGCGTTGTTGGTTTTAGATTATTTTCTAAAACTTGTGATTACTCGAGTGTTAATGAGTAGTACTGGTGGATTATTAAACGTTAATACTTAGTGAACGTGCACCAGTGTAGACGAATCATACAAAGATAAAAAACGCGATTTTCGCTTTCGCTCCAAAACTCCAATAGAGAAGTTTCTACCACTTTATTAGGGCACGACTGGACTATGACTCGATCTTGGCTCTTTTACTTGACATAGACTGTGACTTGTGACCAGGACTTATCTTATGAAATTTACTTGAAAAACTTTATACATTGACACTGGCTAAATGTACAAGTTTGAGGTGCCAAAAATAAAAGAAAGAAAAAACTATGTAGAGTTTGATTGGAGAACCAAAACACTACAATACAATTACTCTTTATTGACACCTTAAAAGAATTGGTACATATAAAATACAATTTTACATGAAAGGCTACAATGGGGGTCTTATCGCTTAAAGTGATCTCTTCCAGACAACCTTTGGATGGACAAGATGTAGATAGAAGGAGTAGTGTCGTGTGTAAGTACTATTTATTAATAACTATAACGTTATCCAAACCATCGAGATCGAAAATAAACCTACGTTTACTTTAGCTGATCCCTGACCAAAAGACTGATGACATTGACATTACACAATATGTCAGACAATCTTGACATGAAGCTTGAGCAATGCCCATTTGAGTTTTTGAGTTTCGTTACTTTCGTGGGTTTGACCAAATTTGTGATGCCGGAAAAGGCAAAATATATCAGGATGGAAATAACTCGAAAATATAGAGTAAATGTTAACATGTAAATAGTTTTAATTTAATTTTACAAAATATAGGCAATTGAGTCGTAAACCCTTAGTATTGATATGATTACTTCAATCATAAAATATATTATGATTAGTAAAAATTTATTAAATGACATGATTTACTGTACCAGTAACAATAAACAGAAAAGCAAATCTGCAGCATACGGATTTGCATACATAATAATAATATTATGCCGTTACTATGAAGGTAATATTTCGTCTTGCAGTAACCACTTTGTATGGTCTAACTTTTCCGACTTCATTAATTTTGTCACACATTAAAAGCAAAGGTTTAATAATGCAAAGATTTTATGTTGGGCCATGAAATTCAAAGAATTTGTGGTCGAGCGGGCACAATGCGTAAATAACGCTTGACGGTTTCATACTAACTGCCTCACACTAAGTTCTATGACTATAGGTGCCGGAAACATTCACATCACACCAAAAACCAGAAACACAAATTCTCCTTGATTTATCACATCTAACGACATAACGAACTGTCAAACGTAATTTATTTTTTATTACATCCGGTTTGATTGAATCGTTTTGTTTCTACGTTCATTCTTACAGCAAAGGAACTCATTGACCGCGTCTTTGTTTGGCCTACTGTATAATCTGAGAGTCTTCAGTGTCACTTAATGGGCATATAAGACGCAACACCTTAAGTTTCAGGAAGAGGAGCGCACTGTTGTCCTACGTGGATCTTTGTAACACAAAGCTACGAATGGCACTGCAAATGAGTATAAGCGAGCGTATCGCTCACTATAAGGCGACTGTCTGGCTTGTCTTCTTCCTAATAGTATAAAAACGTTGTATATTTACAAAAATAAAATTTCTTTGAGCATGTTACCCATGTTACAATAATGGTTTGTTTATCAAAAACACATACTATGTAACACTTTATAAGTACATTAGAGTTTTTGTCTTTCGGTATCAACATAGTTACAGTCATTTAGTTAGGTTACTGCTGGCCCCAAACTAGGCTAGGCCTGTATCTTGATGGCCCAGAGGCTCTTACTACTCGATGTTTCGCGCGCGCGATAATGACTGCTCGCTAGTTTAGAGCTTGATTACAATCAAGGTCTTATCACCCACACTGTACACCATATATATACATTTCTTTAACTCTTTTGTTTAACGCTTACCCTTTTGTAGATATTCTTGTAAATACTGTAGCACCTTTTCAATAACAATCATACAATCATAAGGGTCCCAAATTTTCTGCTCACGCGACTCTGTTTGTTTATTTCTCCACTTTTTGATGAGATTCCTCAGCGATCGCCGTATCAACATGGCAGCCGTTTTTTCGTCCTCTTATGTTTTGCGATGTACCATTTTACGTTTTTTTTTATTTAAATAAACTCCAGTAGGCGGAGCTATAGTATTCTTAAAATTCGTGTTTTGTTTTATTTTTATGATATCAATCAACTATATTTGTTTTAAATCTTCAACGATATCAGCAACTTTACCGTATGTTAACACTTTATTTTAGCTACTTTGCAGTAATCGCTTCCGCAAGTCGCTTTTTTAACAGCCATACCTAATTTCCGTGCTAGGATTAAGATAAGAGGATTCGCGTCCATTCCCGACAAAATGAACATTTGACGACGAAATGTTCATTTCACGATAAAATGTTCGTTTGACGTCGAAATGTTCACGACTGACGTTGATGTTATATTTCACGTCATCACACTTGACTTATGATGTGCACTTTAATTATGACGAGTAAGATTATAATGTATCTTGTTGCGGAAGTTTTAAGGCGGTTTCGCCAACTTAGACGCAAGATTTAACTACTTATAAAGATGTGGACATATTTGACAAAAATCGAGATTTTGGTGAAGATTTTCGTAAAATAACTACTATGAAATTTTTCATTTGACTCAATACAGAAAAGGATTAAGGAAAACGAAAATTTGGATATAAATCCCAAAGAAACAGAGGAAAAAATCGAAATTGATAATTTTGTATTGAATTTTCTTTTGGAAAAATAAACCAACATAGAAACATATTCAATTCAAAAACTGAATACATAATAATAGTGCTTATTATTCTTTTACGTTAATAATACTTATGTGACGTAAAATGATAGCATTTTAATTAAGTTCCTATCAAAAATAAAGCTACCCCTAAAATTTACACCCTCTAAAACGGTTTCATACCATTTTCTAATTTATCTAAAACAAAGGGTGCAGTACACATTGCTATAAAATATTGAAATACGACTTCTATAATTTTATGACGTAACAAAATTATCAAATAAAATAAACTTTTTAATGCTGAATCTTCAGTTTTACTACTTTAGCACCGTAGGGACTTTTAAAACGTTCGACAAACTTATTTTTACACTTGCAACATAAGAATTGTGGAGGGTTTTATTTAGAAAATTGACTTTCGCAGATGAAATGTTAACTTTGCAAGACTCTTTGCTATCTACAAGTCCAATTTAAAAGTCGTAAATTTAAATCGTTCTTTGAAAATTAGGAAGAAAAATATAAATAGGTAGATTACATTTTATGGCGACTTGGTAACTTAATTAGGTTTTTGTATCAGAAGGTCCTCTTGATGGATTTTAGAAAGACTCACCTTTTACATGTAAAGGAATTCTATATGTAGCTACCTGTTACAATTTGTGTAATTTGTAAGTAGGTATCTTGTTTTTCGCCACAGCGTTTAAAATCGAGTGTGACAATTATTATCATGGTATTGTTGAATTTCTCTGAACTCTCCGGATCATAAAAAAATGGTAAAAAATTTAAGAAACATTGATTTATAAAATAAAAATAACTAACAAATACTGTCATACGAAAAAGCTATATCACCATTTAAAATTTCGTGCTAAAATCGATAAATTTTTGTCTTGTTATATCTGTGAATATACATTTTTGAATGAAAATGTTTTTAAAATAAACCACAAATAATCAGTGTAACCAAGCAAGCAAACAGGAGATTTAGTTTGACCCTGGTAGACTAACACAATTAGGAAACTTTTGTTTTATATATCTTAGAAAAGCAAACATTTGACCACTATCTCACCTGATGGAAAGTGACGTTCCGGCTGAAGATGCATCACTTAAGGTTAAACCAAATTGTAGGTTTGTCTACTATCTCGATGGGTAAAACTAAAGAAATACTTGATATATCAACTGCAGTAGATTTTTCCTTTGTTATGATACTTATGGGTAACTCGACCGCTGCACGCCACATAACGGTCAGCGCATGACTCATACCCGCATTTTTTGCTCGTGTTTACTCGCTGCATAGAAAATTACGGTACAGCATTGAAGCATAAGATATTTATGAAATTACTGAATCATACTTTTTTATAGTGTCAGTGTCTTTTACTTTTACTTTCTGATCGTCTTTTTTAGAAAACGCAGAGAATACAGAGAAATTTCAAGTTAAAAAACCCAACTGCAAAGTAGTCAACTTATAAGCAATGCACCAAATAAAACCATTTGAATGCATTGATTGGCAATTTATTATTCTTAATTAATATTAAACATAATATGACTTTGACATTTGGTTTGAAATTTTTAAGATAATGCTCTTGTGAATGTTTTGATGTACACTATGTTGGTGATCTAATATATAAATAAATAAATATGAAATGCCCTTGCAGGGGTGCTTAGAAAGCGAACACTCATCTAACTAGGCCAGTGGGCAGTTCATATCAAAGGCATATTATGTTTAATATTAATTAGGAATAATAAATTGCCAATCCATCGGGTTCGATTCCCGGCGGGAACTCAAGTTTTTCTCCCCCAAGGAAAATTTGTGTTTCTGGTTGTTGATGTGAAAGTTTCCGGCAACAGTAAGAACTTGTGTGGGGCTGTGAGTGTGAAAACGTTTAGGTTTATGTTTATATATTTATGTAATCTTTAAATTTCCTTCATTTTGATGAACTTACTGCTCGTTTGGTTTAGATAAAAAAACTATTAACGACTTACAATTATGCGTCAAAAATCCGCTCAAGCTTTTTACTTATTCAAACTATACCTACATCTACCCACATTAATATAAAATCATTCGAAATAAGCCCCTTTTACATGTCCTCCAAAATGTTTATTATTTATATTTAAAAACTTCATGCACAGTATTACACATTGAAGGACTTATTCTACAGCATTTTCTGCCATAAACAGCATTTTCTTCCAAATAATAAAGCTGAAATTGTACTTACACACAAAAATAAGAAAAAACGCACTTTCACATTCACTGCCCACACTAATTTCGATGACTTGTCGTGGTTGCTGGAAATTTTCACAATAAAATGACAACCAGAACCAGAAAAACAAATTTTCCTTGAGGAGAAAACTTGTGTTCCCGCCAAAAAATACATCGAATTAATCTGAGTTTTTGAAATTAATAACCAGCTACTAGAGCTAGCTAAGTTTTATTCGAGCTCCAATAATATTACCCTACCTTGAAATAACAAATTAGCGAAGAACTTTACTCCCAGATGTTATTGCAGACGTCTTGCAGGTGCAGAGTGCTGAACTATTGAAAGATAAGCTAGATCTACATCTATATGTTTGAAGGTAGGTAATTTACTTAGACGATATTATTTTTTTATGTCATTAAACTGCCCGATGGCTTAGTATGGTGCGCGTACGCCTTCCAAGCATCACATTCGATTCCCAGTGAGAACTCAACTTTTCTTCCAGAAATAAATTTGTTTTTCTGGTTCTGGGTGTAATTGTGTTTGGTGTGAATGTTTCCGGCATACAGGAAACAAGTCATTGAATTTAGTGTGAAGTTGTGAGTCTAAAAGGATTTATGTTTATGTTTTATTTACCAAGAATACATTACAAATCTATGGAACATGTCAATGAGGATTTTCAATTAACAGACATTTTGCTTTAATCGTTTATTTTTGGAGAATTTAATAAAAATGTAGTAAGTTTTTCTGTTGTATAATTCAGATATTCATATGTTGTTCTTTGTTTGAAATATAAACATAACTATAAACGCTTTTACACTCACAGCCCCATATTAAGTTTGATAACTAGTGTCGTGGGTGCCGGAAACATTCACATCACACACAAATACAAATATAAAATACAAACAATCAAATATAAATATAATATGTAATAATAACAGTTATATTAATTCCCATCAATAGAATCGTAATAAAGACGTTACTTTGGATCCTCGTCAGTTGAGGAGACAAAGGCAGAGGTGTTAATATCTACACGGAGAAACGTGAATAAACTTCAATTAGAGATGGAGCCACTATAACACTTAGTGCAAGTTAGTGATGGGAAAGAGTAGAACAAGAAAAAAAACACAAGACTGCAAAATTGTCTTGCTCCGGGACTATTTTTAATCAGCTTCAAAAAAGGAGGTGAGATAGTGGTCAAATGCTTGCCTTTTCCGCATAAAAAAAAACTTATTGATTATGTTGTCATAGTGAATATTGATATATTTACATTTATTCCTATTTTATTGTCTTGACCTAATTTTAAAGCAAGCCTTGTATTAAATTAGTATTTTTCGACAACAAAGTATTTAAAAATCGTTTATTTTTTGCTTATTATTATTATTAGCCTTCAGCGTCCCACTGCAGGGCAAAGGCCTCCCTACACTCTCGCCACTTATCGAGATCTTGTACTAAGGTAAGTAAGAGTCAAGGTCATCCCACATCTCCTCCTTGGTCTGCCGCGACGCCGAGTTCAATTCTGTGGGACCCACACTGTTGTTGACTTGGCCCAAAGTTCATTATTATTATTTTTTTATTTGTGTGACGAAATTTGCAAGTTGCTTACCTGATGGTAAGCGTCGTGCTTGCTTATTACAGTTCAGTGTCACCCAGAGATTATAGAACTTATACTTATAAGTCGAAACGCAGCGCGGTAAAGCACTATGCTCGTCACGCTGAGATATAAGATGTTAAATGTATTGAAACCCTGTAATTTCACTGCAAACAGTTCCCTTCAATCTGAAACACGGTAATGCTTGCACCCTTCTGCTTGGTAGCTGATTATCTGGCAGTGGTGTGGTACTATCCCAAGCGGAGTCAATAAAAAAGTGGTACTAAAAAAAACATTCGCGATTAATAGATTTTTCGACAAGAACTTCTTGCTGAAAATGTGATTAACATTAATAAATTCAACGTATTTAAATTGCCATTCTCAAAAACACTGACATTTGGAATTGATCCTGATTGTGATTATTTATCTTAAGGACTGTCTCTTCCCATCACTATCAAAAGACTCCCAGACGCCTCGGGACGTAATTGTTTATGTTTATTGGGTGCTTATTGTTTGGCTTTCTGCGAACAAGTTTGTTCTTCGCTTTGCTGTATAATTGCAATAAACAAGGTAATAAGGTGTTTATTTCTTCGGAAGTTTAATCGTGGTTTGCAGACAGTAAAAAGACATTACAAATCAATTTTCTAGAGTAACGAAATAAAACAGAAGTCGCATAATAAAAGTGATGTTAAACGTTCAAGTGTTTCATTTTCATTTATGTAAGTATTGACGGTTTCACCATCTCGTATCCTATTTTTTTTTTCTTACGTCTACGTACAAAAAGAAAAGAAGCTGTCATAGAGATTATTAGGATGATACTAAAGGTCCACGTAAATTGCCATCTGTTATATCAGAAATTATACATTGATTGCAGGCCTATAGCACTTTATACTAGCAAACAGCTGTTAATTTTCTTGATATAATCTAAACTTCTTCATAAAGTGTGCTTATCGTGTGGACTAGTGAGATGTAATAGAGCATCGATCTACTAACCTAATAGATTAATGGCATAATTCCTTCCTTTCTGATGATAATATTGTGTTTCAGAATTATCATCCCCATCAGCCATCAGTTGATATCGCTTCAAAAGGATCACGTGCCTTCGCCGCTGGATCCATATAGCCATCACCTATAAGAAAATTATATCTATGTATTGGCCGTACTGAAATTATGTTATTAAGTAATGGGTTACCAAAAGAGAAGAGTATATGCAGCAAAGATGCGAATATTGAGATGTGATGACAATTACTTTACAAGGAATGAGTATCAGAGGAAGTTTAAAAGTTGTGTCAGTTATGAACAATTTGTATAGTAATAAGTTAGCATCGGACATAGGTACAGACATGGTATAAGAAGAAAGACAACAATGTTACAAGAATATTTTATAAAAGTGAATGCACTTATCTCTGAAGTAAATATGGAGATAACGGCTTAAAGCATGTTTGGACAACCGTACAAAGGAGAAACAACGACAAGAAAAAGTATAGGATCGTTGCCAAGAGCATTTCTAAGTGACATTTAGTTAGTTGCTACAATTATTATGGTTTTTTTTATTATCAGTGTCCAATACACTCAATGAAATCGTATTCCTGGGAAGAAATTATTTTCCGACTAAGATCCAAAGAGAAACAAGGCAGTTATTTTTGTACTTAGTCTTACATATTTTTGCTGATAATTTTGACTGATCAAATAATTGAAATGAAAAAATGCTACTATTTTCATTATACATTATTGAATCAACATGATAGGACCTAAGACAATAGACCTTCCAAGTTTCCATGAAAGATCAATAAAATAAACATCCTACCTACCAATTCCCAAAACTAACAAAGGGCATGGGTTAATGACTTTAAAATTTCGATATGTGTCTGTTTTAAAACTTGGAAATTCTTTTCGATTCCCAGTATCAAAAATTGCATCACGTTATCACCTTTATTAGCAATTTTCATCTATAATGACACAGGAACAAAGTTTAAATTACAATGATCGTGATTTTTATTGTCTGGCCTCATATTGAAGGTATCGAAAAGTAATAGTGACGAATACTTTGGCCAGACGTTATTATTTACGAATTAGGGCCAAACCGTCTGTAAGTAATTTGCTAACCATATTGCGGTAAACGGTGATTCTTTGCTTTAATTTTCAAAATCAAAATTGTTTATTCACATGGACTCCAAAGAGGCACTCGTGAAAGTTAATGACTCTACTGCCAGATTCGCGAAATTACAGTCATTTTGAGAAGAACCTGACAAGTATCTCGGCGACGCATTTTTTTTTAAAAAATTTAAACAGTTTAAGTGAGTAACACAGGAATAATATTCCTGTGTTAGTAATTTAAACCTAAGTATATATATATATATATTGAGTAGTCGCTAGAAAGTGCTTGTGCAGTTTGCCCCAATGCATCCTTGTCATCAATGAAGTCTATTTATAATAAGCTTTCATAAGCTTTCTTAATTTTTGTTAGTGAAAACAATTAGATTTTTCAAATATTGAAATATTTTTTTACAAAATTGTTCATTCTTTTTTTTTTTTCATTTTTGACAGGCTAGTGTTTGACCACTATCTCACCTGATGGTAAGTGACGATGTGATCAAAGCTGGTAAACACACTAAACCTGGAATACGCAGGCTCTCAAGGATAACTGCCGGATCACCGTATTTGGCTTGGCGGCAGACTTTCAACTTGATGGTGGTAAGCTACTTTGCAAACCAGGCGAGCAACTCACAAAATACTCTACCACCTCTCAAATGTCACCTGATTAGCACCACCCGGGGACCACGTGTAGGGAGTCAGACTTAAGGGGTATCCTCCTACGGACGTAAGACTACGAGTTCATGCAGAGCGGCGAACAAAAAACAAACAGACATTTAGTTTATTTTCTCTGTGGCCTGGATAATGTTGTAGCAAAATGATGCAAGCAAATTAGAGGTATGTCATTACAGTCACAAAATCTATAATATATTCCTCTAGTGATAGAAGAGGAATGAAGGAAATTAATCTTTGCCTTATACAAACTAACGCCTGTTGCAATTCTAAGCTCAAAATCTCTGCACAGAAACTTTATTTCTATATCAGCCTCTTTTTCATTAGAATGTTAAGTAATAACGTCTAAGCTCATTATAATCAGCATAATTATGATAATTGCTATTATGTTCTTCTTCGCTATTATCCCAGAAATATTAAAGTTTCACTTCAGTATAGATTCTGGTATAGGTAATCTACATGTAAAATTTTATAAATATACAAGCCATTTCGCACATTCAGTGAATAATCGAAGATTTTGAACGCCTTATTTGCTATCTTGGGAAAAGATTTCATTCTGTTTTATGTGTTGTGTGTAAATAAAGATCAATGTTTGGGATTGTCACATAATGTAACAGATTTTTTAAAATATCTCTAATTATTTTATAATTTTCAATCTTTAGAAACAAGAGTAAAATTGAAGCTCCTTATACATTGATGATAATTTAACGCAAGCAAAGCTTAAAAAAACCGACTTCACCGCTTTATCTTCGGGAGTTTGATCAGATTTAATGTATTAAACACGCATTATTGACTATAACTCAAAAACAAGAGATCAGATCTTGATCAAATTTCAATTGGACCACAAGAAAAGCACCAGCTTTCAAATAAAAAAGAATAATCAAAATCGGCTCACAACGAAAGAAGTTATGAGGCAACCTTTGAAGTCGGTTAAACGAGAACATCGTCAAAGTAGGCGTACAAAATAGCCATTATTGACGATAATTCAAAAACTACTGATCAGATCTTGATAAAATTTAAATGAAACCAATTAGAAAGCTACATCTATGATACTAAAAAAAAATTTCACGTGGAGAGAAGATATCAGGTAACAAATATAAAAAAAAAAAACTGACGACTTGAGTACCTCCTCCTTTTTTGGGAAGTCGGTAAAAATGAATTGAATCTATTAGTTAAATATGCTTAAACATCAGCCTTGTAATATTATTGACACATAATGTAGCGGAATTTTGATTTTTATTTACGTTGATTAATAAAAAAATCAATTCATTACATTACTCACAAAATGATATTTATCATCACTTGAAACTGCTATAAATTGCGATGTAAATGCAAGCGCCATACATTACGGCGCGAGCGCTCACATTTTGCGAAATGGCTCTAAAAAGCTTAACAATTTATTCTTAAGGTGAACATTGTTTTTCTAAGAATTGGGTACGATTAAATATAGTGCTAAAACTATAGTAACTATGTCCAAACGTTACAAAGACTATTCTCATTTAATTAAATATCTAAATGAATTAGTAACAAAAATCCCTGGGTGACACTGAACAGTAATGGACAGCGTGACGCTTACCATCAGGCTCAAGCAGATTTGTCTTTCAATAAAAAAAAATATGGTGTGACTTTTGTATTACAGGGAAACATTTTTATTATTCATCACAGTGCTTACCTTCACCAGTTTTCGTTACATAAAAAGGTTGTGGATCAGAATTTTAAAGCCCTCCCAAAAAATGTTTCACTTAAAAAAAACATCTTTTGCACATACCTACAAACTTTAATATTTGTTTGTGTCAACCTGAAATATTATTTATAACAGCGGATTTATAAGCCTGGTCTGCTTACCACCCTCGACCAAGTCCATACTTATTTATACCAACATGTAATTTTTGTTTATTATTTCATTCAAGATGTACATGTATGTAATATCTTTTTATACTATGTATACTATGTATGTAATATCTTATTTTTTTTTTTTTCATGCCTTCCTACGGGCCAATTGCCTATATTTCCTAAAACTAAACTAAAACTATGTACAGCAAAGAACTAAGTTACCTACAAGACATCGAGCTTATAGGTAACTCAAGTGCTCAAGCCCACTACCGTGATATCTACTACTGTAATATCTTGACCACTATCTCACCTGATAGTATCGATGTGATCGACAACGGAGCAAGCTTGCCTGGAATATACCAATTCATTCCTGACATAAGAAAATACTTGACAAACGCTAGCTCATTATTTTATAGGTGCGCTAGATATGTAATAATCTAATAGTATACAACAATCAGGTATTTTTCTTTACTAAAGGCGTGAAATACGTAAATCTTAGACCATATTATTCTGCTGCAAGAATAATTTTGTATTTTGTGCTTTTGTACTATGAAATGCGGTGCGCGCATTTAACTTAAGCAAAACGTATAAATGGGGTTAGATATAAAAATAAAATTCGTAAAATTGTGACTAAATTACCACTAGGTTAGTTTAAATTAGCAATCAAATCAAATCAAATCCAAATCGTTTATTCACATGGGCCCCAAAGAGGCACTTATGAAAGTTAATGAATCTATTGCCAGATTCGCAAAATAACAGCCATCTCGAGAAGAACCTGGCAAGAAACTCGGCGGCGCATTTTTTTTTCATTCATTTTTTTTAAAACATTCTTAATCTCTAATACATAATTTTCTTAACTTAGATGTTATTATGGTAGTCGCTAGAAAGAGTCTCAATAAAACGGATATTAATTAACAATGCTTATTATAAAACAATTGACTACAATAAAGACTAGGATGCTTGGAGGCAAACTGCACAAGCGCTTTCTAGCGACTGCATAATATATTATTATACGTAGGTTAATATTATTATTGTCATTACCAGAATACTGGCTCTTATTAAGCACAAAAAATTAGCATCGCTATTGAACGTGGAAACGTAGTCAGTATTCTGGGCACGTTTTCTTCGTAAAGCGGTTTACAACATAGATAGATAGATAAATTCTTTATTTGCACACCAAAATAAATAATACTTACAAAGAAATCTTAAATATAACATAGGAGCACAAAGGACGGTCTTATCGCTCAAAGCGATTTCTTCCAGACAACCAAAGGGAGATGATAAAAATATTACAAACAGGGACGGTGGTGTACCTCGACACGTATTTAAATTAATAAATGTACTTATACATACTTATTAATATTACATACATTATATACATACAAAAACTTACATAAATAATAACAATATATTATAAACATACACAAACTAATCCTACTAATATTATAAATCCGAAAGTTTGTGTGTAAGTGTGTAAGTATGTTTGTTCCCTCTTCACGTTTTAACGGCTGAACGGATTTGGATGAAATTTGAAATGTACATAGATTATACCTAGGATTAACACATAGGCTACTTTTTAACTTGATAATAGCGGGCGAAGCCGCGGGGCACGGCTAGTATAACATATTTGAGTGCTATTTGTTATATTTCCTTTTTGTAATCTTATCTGACATTGTTATTATTATTTGAAGAATAAACTATTTTGTCATTAATATATTAGTCATTTAAGAATGTTTACTAAAAAATGCATGAATAAATGCACCGCTGAGTTTCTGCCCAGGTCCTTTTTTTTTTTTTATGCCTGATAGTCAAGCATTTGACCACAATCTCACCTGATGGAAAGTGACGATGCGGCCGAAGATGTAGCATGCTTGCCTAGAAGGTACCTATTCACTCTTGACTTGAAGACTCCCAGATTGTACCGTCCTTCATGAGATGACTGTAATTTTGCAAATCTGCCAGTGTACGTCACTAAAACAGTATAAATAACTTCATGAGTGCCTCTTTTAATTGGGGCCTATGAGATGATTTTGATTGATTGAAATCACAAATCTTCTGGCAGATTTTTTATATCCTAGTATAGTTTTTTACCTACTAGGTAAGAATATAAATATATGGTGTAGTGGTAACGTGATCATTATGGTTCTGATTGATGATCGTGACTGCACAATTCTGCCAGACTGGTGGACGCGAGCCAAGTTTCTCTTTTTACCTTTTTACGTACGGAGCATTGAAATCGTTACTCAAAACTAATTATAAAAATTAGATTTCTGGCTGCACGATTATTTTAAGGCGAGATATATCTCGCTCTATCGCATCTGTAGTTATCTTTTAACGACCACCACACATTGGTATATTGTAAAATTCCTCCGAATCTTTGAGCGCAAATAAGTATTTGATTTTGTATACGGTGATGTTTTGTTGTGTCGTTTTGCCCCATTTTTATAAAGCCAGTTAAAATGTACCTAACTAATCAGGATTTTTTTGGCGTGACTGCAACCGTGCTGTGACCTTCCCCTCCCCGTGCCCGCTTGACGTTGAGTTACGGGACACCCTTAACACGTAACTATGCGTCAATAGGTATTAAAGATCCTTTCGAATCTTTCACCACGTCTCACTACAAAAACATTAATATTTTTTTTTACACATCGATATACACTGGACCGGTATCAAACCTTAACTCTTTTGTTGTGAAGACACCTGCACCATCTAGCTTTGGGTGCCCTTTTCTAAGAACCAGACGTGAAAAGTCATGAAGCTCCCTTGAACATTATTAAAGATTTCGACTTTATAAACATCACATTTGGGTATAGATTTGTGTGGTTCGGAAATAGGACTTCGATTAAGCTTGAGGTGCTCTTTACGACAGCCCAGACTTAAAAAGGTCTTTTGCACTTCAGAAATGTCATTGGAATTTCTAACCTATATACACAGTATTAAAGTTATATTTAAATTGTAATTATAGTGAAGTTTTTTAAAGTATCATCGTCAGATTACGCAAACTTCTATGGAACAATTAGGATCTGATGTGAGTCATCGGAGAAAAATAAAGTATTATTGTTCAATTTGTGCACCTCCGTGTATTTAATAATTTTATGGACAGTGCAAAATGACCATTTAATGCTTGTTTGCTTGTCGTATGGATCAGGGGAAATCTGAAATGGCATAGCGACTGTTGACTTTTTTTAACGACGGCTTAACGTGCGCTCCGAAGCACGGTAGCACTCAATTGAAAATCCCATTAAATGTAGCATTCAATGAAGATTTTAAAAAATGTATAGTTATGAAATTCATAGATGAGAATAGAGAGATAGAGAACAACATATACATTTCTTTAGGTAAATAACTAACTATCGTTAAAAAGAGCACTGCAAGTAGAATACAACCAGGTTTAAAAAATCTGCGTTGGAAAATAACTAATTTGTTAGGACGTCAAAGTCACTGTTTTTAGACTTATTGTGTCCCTTAAAAACAGCTTTACATTTCAAGCTCAAAACTTACGTATCATATCCGTTATTTGTAAAATAAACTATTTTGTATTTTTTTTTATATCCTATACCTAAACAACTAATACAAAAATCAAACAATTATTTTAAAGAAAAAAAATTAAAAGCAATATACCTCAAAAGTTCTTCTCTATCAGTCAAAAAGTAGGCTCAAGATCTCAATTCGGCGCGAACTACTAGTAATATATTATTATTATTATACTAGGTACTAAATAATATGAGTTAAAAACATATTTACCTCAAATTATTAGTACCTACTATAATAATTATAAATTACTAGTACGCCACACCAACCCAAATCATCCTGCACATTTTCTGTCCGTCCAAAGGTTGTCAGGCAGAAATCGCTTAAAGCGATAAGACCGCCCATTGTACTACCTCATATAACTATATTATAAACTGTTTTATTTTAAGTTCTACAATTTTACTTTTATTTGGTGTGCAATAAAGAATTATTGTATTGTATTGTAAAAACATAATATCCGGACGACCGAGCTTTGCTCGGTTTTTTGTTTTTGGTAGAATGTGTTTGAATTTGTAGCCTCAGAAAGCTCCATCTAGTGTCGAGTAGAAACAGTTTTTTACATCGGTCATGGCGTAATAGATGGCGCTGATAGTTTCTTAAACCCGGTTTTTCAAATGCCCCAAACTGCACCAACCGAGCATTTCTCGGACCTGGAACGTTGTTAAATCGATTCCTTGGGCCGAAAAACCCTTAATCTGTAACTTTCATGAAAATCGTTGGAGCCGTTTCCGAGATCCTGATTACACACATGAATATATATATATACATATATATATATATATATATACAAGAATTGCTCGTTAAAAGATATTAGATTTAAAAAATCAGTGAACAAATAATAAACGCATCACATCTTACACATAACATCTTTGTTTTTTTATTCGAACTGGAGTTTAATAAGACCCGAACTCGCCTTTTATGTAAGAATGTCGACCATTTCCGCTCCGTCTGGTGCAAATATTCATGTTTTATTGTTTCATCAGAAATATTTACCTGCTCAATGTATTTCTAAGAAATTAACATCCAAATTCTGAGAAATCATGCATAATTTGTAAACAAACCATTCAATAATATGGTTTTAAACATTCTTCTTGTTAATTGTCATTCCATTTATTTACACGGAGAAAACAGTTTACAACAAAAGTACTTAAGTTTTTAAAAACATAACATTTTTTTTGTAGAGAAAAGTACAATACAATACAACTCTTTATTGACAGCAATAATAAAAAAAAAACAGAAAATAAATTACTAATAAATAGGAACAGATAAGACAAAGGTTGCCTGTAAGAAATTGTTTAATGTGATAAGGCCGCCCATTGTACAACAATTATTGTTTTTCGTTTATTTATTGTTATTGTTTTTAGCTTTTTTTTATTTTTTATGTTAAACGGCAAGCATAAAAATAAAAGTAAAATTATAGAACTTAAAAGAATACAGTTATATGAGGTAATACAATGGGCGGTCTTATCGCTTTAAGCGATTTCTGCCAGACAACCTTTGGATGGACAGAAAATGTGCAGGATGATTTGGGTTGGTGTTGTGTTCTATACTAATATAATATATCTAAATAAATAAACAAAAAAAATACATAATACATATATACACAATATGTACATAATACATATAATATATTTATTATATAAACAGCTAACAAAATAATATTACCTACTTATAGATTGACCAATAATGTTTAAATACCAAAGTTTTAAATATGGCAATAGATTTAGCTTGCCTGATGGGCACAGGCAGCGCATTCCACAGACGGACAGCTTAAATTGTGAAAGACCTGTCATAGGTATGTGATGTGTGAGCAGGCATTTTCAGTTGTAGGGTATTGGATGATCGTAAGGAAAAGGTATCTGTTATATCCTGTACTAACTACGGGCCAATTGCCTATATTTCCTAAAACGAAATATATCTAATAATATATCTTTATTTTGACACTGGGTCCGTGGGGACCGGGAGCTCATTCTATTTTCAAAATTCTATCAGAGCGCCTGGTTGAAGCGACGCGTGATCAAAATGCTGGCACTTATTTGGCTCAACGTATTAGCATTGCAATTCAGAGAGGCAATGCCGCCAGCATGATGGGAACGCTACCCACTGGTAGTGGGCTTGAGCACTTGAGTTACCTATAAGCTCGATGTCTTGTAGATAACTTAGTTCTTTGCTGTACATAGTTTTAGTTTAGGAAAAGGTTGTCACATATAATATAGTAGAATGTTAAGAACAGAAATGAGTAATTTCTCTCATACTATGTCCAACTGATACATTCTTGATTGAGGTATGTCATTGTTTAAGACGCCTTGACAAATCTGCGAAGTTTCTTTGTACCTACCATGATTTAATTATTTTATGTACGTAATTCGACTTAGATTTAATTCGACTTACAAGCAAATTGACCTCGGTTCTAACACAAACAAAATAAGTGTAGCGATTAAAACTTATACAGACGTGGATAAATCATGTATGATGATAAACAAATTAAAACAATAGATTTTTTTCACAGTCACAGCCCCACTCTAAGTTCAAAGACTTGTATCGTTGGTGCCGGAAACATTCACATCACACACACATTACACCCAGAACCAGAAGCTCAAATATCTCTTGGGAAGGAATTTGTGCTCCTGCCGGGAATCGAACCCAGGACCCACGGCGTAGATGGCGGAGACCTGTCCACTGCGCCAATTGACGTCTAATCTTCATTTACACATTATACATACACACACAGCATACATTTGCTTTCAACAATATATCAGCCTATGCAACTTCGGCTGACGACGGTCGCGCTATTTTCACCAAGTTTTTAGCGAGGCGGCATTGGTGCTTATATTTCGTTTTGTCGCCTATGTTCCGTGAACTATTTCCAAACGCGGCCCCGTATTGATATCTACCAATATATGGATTTCGGGTCTTGTGAATATGGCTAATGAATGTTTCGATATTTCGTATCTTGGGATGGTATGCTTTAAAATAATCAAATCGCTCAATATCTTATGTTACTGAAAAAAGAACGTCCCCCCTAGCCAAAAACTATATTATCTTATATTATTTATTGTACACACATTGATAACAATTTTACAATAAGGCCATAACAAAAGATGTACAAAGGCGAGCTTAACCCTTCACAGAGTTTTCTTCCAGCAAACTCTTTAAGTAGGATAAAATTTATAGGAGCGAGTAGATTATTATGTACATAGAAATATGATTACAATACAAGTATATATATTCATTACACTTAATACCTACAATATATATAAATAACTAAAACGCATTGTCTCTTTTTTATCAAAACAAACGCTTCCCAAATGTAACGGACCTTAAAACTTGTGCACAAAGGTTTCAAATTGCTTGACTGTAACTTTGTAATCTCGGTGAGCGCTAAATAACAGGTACTTCCCAACGGATCATAGTATCGGATTTTCACATTAACCAATCATAACAGTTGTTCCCGTCTGATCATAAGATCAGTTGCAACTAAAATAAATTATATATTATTCTTCCCAACTGATCTTAAGATCCGTTGGGACTTCAGTAAATTATATATTGTTATTCTCAACCGATCATAGGATCTGTCAGGTCAAAACATTTTAAACCTTACTTATGCAAACATTTTTTAAGGTCTGGTGCAAGTAGTTTTTTTTTCTAGAGACGAAGAGTTTTGGTTTAGAGGAGCTTACATAATTATTATTTTCGTCATTTGTGTTGGTTCATAAAAATTGTATGATAAATGATATTTTATCTTAACATTAAATCTTATTGCATATCCCTTGTCTGAAACGCTCTTAAATCTTTTATTTTCTTTTTATCTTACAAAAATCATTGCCGTTAAGTATTTACAATATTTACTTACATTAGAATAATTTGCAGTAATACGGTTAGATTAACGCCTTGATCCAGATATCTTCATTTTAATACATGTTTATTCTAATAAGTCAATTTATTATATAGAGCAGACGTTTTCTATTAGATTTACATGATGCAGGGTCAAGTTGACACGTGATAAATCACATGTTCAGTCAATGTCAAGATTATATTCATTTTATGTACATATCATACACTAGCTGTGTCACCGTTTATGATGATATTAAGTATCCCACATAAAAAGTAGAACACAGAACCAAAAAGCGACTGCAATGAAGATTGAGACCTTTATCCATCCTTGTAATTTTTTTTTGTAACTAACACGTCTCTCTACCCTTTATAAAAAAAAAATGTTACTAACATAAATCTATATACTCTTAGGCGAACGTGTACAATCCAAGCCTACGGTCAGCCCAACTGCTATTCTTAACTTTTTTTTTTTTTTTATTTGTGACAGGCTAATGTTTGACCACTATCTCACCTGATGGTAAGTGACGATGTGATCGAAGCTGGTAAACACACTAGACCTGGAATACGCAGGCTCTCAAGGATAACTGCCGGAACACCGTATTTGGCTTGGCGGCAGACTTTCAACTTGATGGTGGTAAGCTACTTTGGTAGCAAGCCAGGCGAGCAACTCACAAAATGCTCTACCACCTCTCAAATGTCACCTGATTAGCACCACCCGGGGACCACGTGTAGGGAGTCAGACTTAAGGGGTATCCTCCTACGGACGTGGGTGACTGACTTCAAAAAAGGAGGAGGTTCTCAATTCGACAGTTTGTTGCTTTTTGTTTGTATGTTACGCGATCATTCCGCCAATAATGAATCGATTTGGATATTTTTTTTGTTTGGTAGAGTATACTTCGAAGGTAGTCCTATATAAATTTTATCGACATCGGTCGAGCCAAAATCGAAATATAAACGATGAAGTCGGTTATTTTAAGCTTTGCTTGCGTTTCGATTATTCGAATATTATATTTATACTTTCAGTGGACCGTAATAGATCTAAAGACGTATGTAATAAATAAGAGGTAAGGCACAATTGTGAAAAAAAAAATAGATAATAGATTTGAAAATATATATAAAATCAAAATGATGCTTAACGTATTAGGTAAAATAGTTAGACAATCTCGTTTGCACCCTTTGTAAAATAAGTTTTCTTATTTGCATTAGTTGACACTTCATTTTTATTTAAATATCTCCCTTGACTATCGTTTCAATCTTCAGCTAATTTGAATCAAATATCGATTGACAGATCCGTCGATATCTCATGTGGGTACTTCTCAAATTGACCGTGTAAATTATTCAATTCACATAGGATTATATTATTATTTTCATCATTTATATTGTTCACGTAGTTAGTTATAATGTATTGATTTTTGGGTTGTGTGAATTCTTGCACTTGTTGATTCTCTTCATTTGCATTCTGTACGGGATTATAAAGTGTCATGTAAATTTGTGAAATGTGAATTGGATGTAAGTGTTGTTTTGATGAACCGTCGATTTTAGTTATTTTTAGATATAAATTACATAATTTCAATCCTATAAGTGTTCCGTTAATAATTTTGGTATTTACATTTTATATCGGTAATATGATATGTTACTTCCGGCTCTACATCTTAATATATAACTCAAAGGTGACTGACTGACTGACATAGTGATCTATCAACGCACAGCCCAAACCACTGGACGGATCGGGCTGAAACTTGGCATGCAGGTAGATGTTATGAAGTAGGCATCCGCTAAGAAAGGATTTTGATTAATTCTACCCTCAAGGGGAAACAATAGGGAATGAAAGTTTGTATGAAACTTTGTCAATTTTAAAATAATACTTTTAAAGCGAGCGAAGCCGCGGGCAAAAGCTAGTATTATTATAAAACCAAGTTTATATGTATATTATAAAACCTAATTTATTTTAAATGTACAGAATACCAATGTTTCTTATTTTTTGCAACCAAATCGCCAAAAAAAATAATGAACATGGCCTACGTAAGCTAAGCTTTAAGAGATACATAAAACTTATGTACTAGAGAATTGTAGTTCTTCCTAAATCCTAAAGAAAACTCTTTGATAGCATATCTCTATTGCGGTTCACTCACAGTATTCTTTCATTTTTTTGTCTAAATTACACCATGCGAAGCAAGGGCGGATCCCTAGTTTAAAATAAAACTCCGTGAGAAATAACAAAACAGAAACAGCGGCGACGTCAAAAAATTTCAAGTCCGCAAATGCAAAGAAATCCCTGCTCTTGCATTTTTGTATAAATTCCTCATTTAGCGTCTGATCAAGTCTGATTGCAGCCGCATTCGAAAATTTGCATACTTCCCTTGCAAATTCTGCGCAATTTAAATAATTCGCAAGTCACAAATGTTATCGCATAAGAATAATGCAATTTTTATCCTCGAACACACATCTAATTGACCGTGTGAGAAATTTTTCGGGAATAAAATTATGGAGTACCGCAAGGTGCCGTTTTAGGACCCATTATGTAAATTGTGTATGATTATTGACATATTCAAATTCTGTGGATTATCATAGACTATGATTAGTAACAAGTGTGTGAAAACAATTTATTTTGCATTCCCAAAGAAATACAGGTTTTATTAATATTATGAAGGGGGTATATTCGCAGATTTAATTTTAAAATTAAGTATACAACAGGCAGATATTTTTCTTCTATCCCCGGCTATATTTGTTATCTTTGTTTGATTATTATTTTTAGACTCCAAATTGGTGAGTTTGTCAATGAACATACAGACACTCATTTATGGTTATTATGGTGTCAATAATTCTTTACTCAAACACAAGTGACACTTGGCCTGCCACAATATTTCCTTTTTTTTACTGTAAGTATTACGTTGTATGCCAATCAGAAAGTATTTAGCTGCGATTTTTTATTCCTCTAATTAGTATAACTTTGTAGATTTTTTGACGACAAATTGTGACTTTTAAAACATATGTGGTTTTATTGTATTCTTTTTTTGTATTATATGTTTCACTATGATGTTTTATATGTCAAAAGCGTAACTATATTATGTTTAATTCCACAGGTCAACAAACTGATTTCCCGGCATTTCAATTTCATTTAACTTTTCAGTCCACTGTTTTCAGCTTTTGTTGCTGTTTTCAATACAATGGTGTGGCGGTGAGGTTTCATAGACGCAATTAATTATCGGGGTTGAACAAAAGGGGTATTAGTTGGTGACTTGCCAGGGCTGGGGTAGGTTTTGTTCTTTATTTTAATACAATACGAGAATTGGTTTGAAAAGTTATATAAAAAAATATTTCTCATTTTTTTTTTAAGTTGGACGACAAATTACTATTATATAATTAATACGATTTTGTTTCTTTTAAAATGCGAATTAACAACTATGGTCTAATTAAGATCTTAATAAGCTTAAATATTGCTGGATTATTGAGTGAAATTATGGTCAAAGTAAACATAAATAAACGCTTTCACACTCACAGCCACACACTAAGTTCGATGACTTGTGATGTGGGTGCCGGAAACATTCACATGACACACACAATTACTACCAGAACCATAAAGAAACACATATTTTCCTTGTGGAGAAAACTTATTTTCCCGCCGGGAATCGAACCCGATATCTGCTTTGCTTAGAAGACGAACGCTCACCCAACTGAGTTAACGGGAAATTCAAATTACAAATAAAAAGTAATTTAGATGACACACATTTTAAACAAGTGATCTGACGATATTACCCTATAATATTGAGAACTTTGGCTGCATATTTAGCCGCATCATCGCTGAATTGTTTCGCTTGGTAAAAAGTGAAGCATATACAAATCTCATCAACATCAGGGTATAAGCACAATCTCCTTTATGTCGTTTATCGCTTTCCTACGATCACTACTACATCGTCGACCCATCGAGCAACTAGTTTGGCAACGGCTCGCTTGTCTTTTCTTGGTATCTACTCATGCAGGCTTACCTACCATCACCTTGCCTTACCGTGTGTCCTTCTCATCGCCATTTAAGCCTTGCAATGCGTTGACCTACACTGTAGATTTGAGTTTGTCTCCGGATTTCCGTTTTACGGACTCGGTCTCTTAGACCTCTGTGCGACTCTCATTCTGTAAGTGTCCATGCTTCGGCACCGTAAGTCATGGTGGTTAGTAATATATTGGTTAAAGGGCTTGATTTTCAGGCATTGCGGTATATTTCAAGCACTGAATTCGTCCTCGAGTTTACCGAGAGCGACCCAGACAGATTGTATTCGCCGGGAAATATCCTTATTGCGATGTTCTCTACCAAAGAACAAATCGTACACAATTAATAATTTTAATTCGGCTAAAACCGCTACCTTTCTATGTGACGTATTCCCGCTTACTCACGTTTTTTGCACAACAGTTACAGAGGCGTGTCTGCGACGTAATATGTATGTTATTCAGCAAATGGTGTCAAGATCGTGATATCAGATGAATCACAATGAATGAGTCCACGAGTCACTTCTATCATATTCATCGTATTCTAATCTATCACCTTGGCGACATTTTTTGTCCTTCGTGTTACTGTTTCTTTTGTATTGGCATAATTGAGTTTATATGTGGCATTCCGGGTTATAGTGTAGAACTATCCGATGGCTTGTTGAGCGCGCGTTCACCTTTTAAGCAGGGGCCTTAGATATCAGGTTTACTGGAAATATAGCTATTTTTTTTTATTTTTTTTATTTGTGACAGGCTAGTGTCTATACTATCTCACCTGATGGTAAGTGACGATGTGATCGAAGCTGGTAAACACACTAGACCTGGAATACGCAGGCTCTCAAGGATAACTGCCGGAACACCGTATTTGGCTTGGCGGCAGACTTTCAACTTTGGACAACAACTACTTTGGTAGCAAGCCATGCGAGCAACTCACAAAATGCTCTACCACCTCTCAAATGTCACCTGATTAGCTTTTAAAACCGAAATACAGCAATGTTTGCACACTACTCCAAGGAGGTTAAAGGTCTTGCAAAGGTGGTACCGCCCCATACCATAGTAGAAATAAATACTATGCCCATACGCACTTTGCAAGAAAACGAAAACACAAACAACTAAACTAACGAGCCGTTCGCATATATATGTATTTTTTATATTTGATCTAATACGTTAAATTGTATCAACCCTACGAACCAAAACAGCAACCTCACACCTCGGTGCAGTGCCTTGCAGAATTAATAGGAGCTCGCTTAATGAATATTGCACAAATGCGGGTTGACTGATGCGCTGTAATGCTGCCGTTATATTGCCGACAGTGTACTGGTGGTGATAAAATACACAACGTTTTTAGGGATGTTGATTTTGAAAATCATGTTTAAGAAAATCTTGTTTGTAAGAAGTCAGGCATTTCAAAAAGTAGAGAAAGAGTGGTCATCCGAATAATCACTACTTCTATTAAAATCTAAGTATTTATTGGACTCTATACTATCTTTTTCATTCTAGTAACTAAATAAATTACAACTAAATATTTAAAAACAATTATCATCAATAGCATAATATGAGCCGTATCTTGTCATTACTCGTCTAGGTTATCTATAGCATAACCTATATATCTCTATACAACTAGTAATACTCCTTTAAATACTGTCCCTATTGCATTATAAACTCATCTTTAATACCGAGGTAAATTAATTTGTATATTCTCTGGATATTTAAAACCATTGCCACTATCTCATCTGATGGAAAATGCGGCCGACGATGTGACATGCTTGTCTATAAGATACCTATTTACTCGAGACTTGAAGACTCTTAGATTATACCGTTTGGGGAACAAAGACGCGGGCTATGAGTTTAACTCCTATTATATTGTATTTATAGTCTTAATTAGCGTTTTTTTTATTATTTTCGATAGGCAAACATGTGACCACTATCACAAGCATTTATTATTTATGAATGATTAGCCCCGGTTTCGACCGGGTGCAATTTTAAGTGGATAAAAAAATCCTTACCAATATTATAAATGCGGAAGTAACTCTGTCTGTCTGTCTGTTACTCTTTCACGCCAAAACTACAGAACCGATTTGAATGAAATTTGGTACACAGATAGTCAAGAGCTTGGGAAAGAACATAGGCTTCTTTTTATCCCAGAATTCCCACGGGTCCGGAACTTACGCGGGTGAAACCGCGGGGCGCAGCTAGTACATAATAAACATTCCTTAACAATTACAAACAACAACAAAAAAATCAGCCAAATCGGTTCAGCCGTTCTCGAGTTTTTGTGAGACTAACAAACGTCAATTTTTTTTTAAGTATATAAAGATAGATTTAAGTCCAAATTCTAGACTAACTATTTCCTCACCAACAGTACCGTCTATTGTTTAGCAAGCCTGCCATTGCAGCCTGCTATTGTATTTGCATGTCAGTCCTAACTGCGACTTCTAGAGAAATATGATCACCCAACCGCTCATTTGGAACAAATACAGCGACTTCTTTCGAAGATTAGAAAGGTTTACCTTTAAAAAGTTGATGATATATATAAATTGTTATATAAAAATACATTTATTTTATTGGTATTTAGACACAAAAAAACATTATACATAATGCTTCTTCTGGTGAGCTCTGAATCCCACACTAGGATGAGTCCTGACCAGTCCTGTGTCGTAGGATTCATTTTCTTTCAGAATTGTACATATTATTGTTACAGGCAGTATATTGGAATAAATGTTTTTTTTTTTATCACTTTGATATAAAAGTCACAAAGTCAATGACAACAGAAAATGATTCGTATTATGCCAATGATCTCGAACTAAAATTCATGACGACCTTTCATAAGTTGGCTCAATGGGTAAATCTTTGATTTCTACGCTGCAGGTTCTAGGTTCGATTCCTTGTAGCATCACAATTTTCTTCCCTGAGGTACATTTGTTATTCCGATTCTGGGTGTGATTGTAAGAGTAATGTATTTTTTTCTGGCAGTCACTATATAAGTCTTAGGGACTGATATACATAGCGCTCGAGGCGCGCGCCCCGGGCACTATGAAGATAAAATGTATGGCGGCTAAGGGACCCTGATATACAAATCGGCATATTTTCAAGAATTTCTTGAAAGCTTGTGTTTAAACACCGCCCAAATAAGTACCTATGTTACTACCATAAAAATTCTAAACGGTTGCCAAAATGGATAAATGGTCACCAAATTACATTGGATAAATGTTTACCAAATTACGTTTCCTAAAATATTATGAAATAAATAAACTTTTTCATATTATAAAAATGTTTGTATTAATTAAAAAAAAAAATTACCTTTACCTACTTAACTGTTATCCGATTCGATTCTGTCATCGGAAATTTTATTTTAAGAAACGTAATTTGGTGACCATTTATCCATTTTGGTAACCATTTAGAATTTTTGGTGGCCATCTAAATTATATTCTTTCTTAAAACTTGAAAAAAGAAATCAGTATTTTCCGTGCATACAGCTCATTGTAGTAGAAACCGTACAAAAACGATTACCATATATTGCATGAATGCATATTTTAATTCTGGTCCATCACGTACAAAATTGAAAGCGAACCCTTAATCATTTGAGCTCCCGTATTCACCCCTTTTCGATGCATCCATACTGATTGACACATAAAACCAATGTTAATTTTATTTCAAACAATTCCGTGCATACGAAATTAACTTTTATTGTAATACATATACAGACGGAACTTAAAATTACTTTATTATTCAAAAATCGAGTCGTGGCTAATCGATCAATGATGGATGAATTGTGAATCGCAGGTGTTGGAATGAGTTGACTTTTTTGTCCATGTCGATGCGTGATGCTACCCATTGTGTGAGTTTAGTGTATTGTCATCTATCCAAGTTTTTTTAGCGCTGTTTATTTTTGCGGGGGATTTTTGTAAATATATGCTAATGCTTTGAGATTTTTAGTTGTTGATTGGTTTGTTTTTGTCGCAATAGGTTCGACGGCTACAAATAACGCGTAGGTACATTAAAAACATAATACAATGAGATCAGATAAGTGATTAAAAACATTTAAAAGAACCTACTAAATATAATAAGTCAGGTTGTTATAAAAATAATTTATCAATTTTCTAACCCATGTTTCATGATAAGCTACAAAATTTAATAAAAAATTTTTTTTTTAAAGTTACGTAATATTCCGTTTCTTTTTTATATATCTCACCTACATATATACCTTATACATAAGTAAAATATTTACATCTTACTTATATATGTCACCTGATGTTTGTATAATTACGTTCGTATCGAGAACACAACATATAATATACTTTATGTCTACAAAGTATATTTCTAATAAGAAATATTATTATGCAAATCAACGTTGCTTTCATCATCTAGCTATTACGTCAAGCAATAAAATTACATTGTCAAATGTACATAACATTCACTTTCCAAATCATTTAGAACAGTTCTTACACTTTGTAATTTGTATGACTGCATGAGTTTTCATTTCCTCAGTTTTCCATACCCGCATATGATTCACGTGAAGTCATGAACAAAAGCGGCCTCGGTAATAATGACATGAAAATTATTTATGGTTTACGCATCACATGACCTCGCACCACTGTGCATGTGACTTTGTGGGTGAGGCTATTGATTTTAATAAATAGTTTCACCTCAGATATTTTGATCGAGCCAAGCTAGATGGCTAAGTTGACTTGGGTAGTTGTCCGTTCGACCGTCCTTTCGTTTGTCAGAGTTATCTAGCGTCTTAACCATACAAGCGAATAACTTCAAATTCTAAGAAATAATATATATTTTATTTGGGATAGGCAAACTTTTGATTACAATCTTACCTAAATGTAAGTGACGATGCGGTCGACGATGGAGCAAGCTTACCTAAAAGATACCTTTTCACTCGTGACTTCGAGTCGAGGCTTTTGAAATTCTGATTCGCAACCCTTTCGAGTGACGAAAAACGGT
This sequence comes from Lomographa bimaculata, assembly GCA_948107665.1. Taxonomy (NCBI): domain Eukaryota; kingdom Metazoa; phylum Arthropoda; class Insecta; order Lepidoptera; family Geometridae; genus Lomographa; species Lomographa bimaculata. Next base: position 3,101,483 of record OX403604.1, on the reverse strand, counting down.
GGGAGTAAATACTGTGATGAATAATTAAAATGATTTAATGTAATACAAAAGTTTGATTTCTATCGTGTGTCTCTACGTTGTTCTTTTTCATCTTGTGGTGTAAGATCAGTCTGTGTTTTATTAAGTTTGTAATAGGATGTACGCAAGTGTTCATTTTTGTTCATTATTTTACGTCTATTCATAATCAGCGTTTAAATATTATTTGGCCAGTACGTTGCCTACTCAATGATTAACATAATGTGCAAAAATGTACAGCCTGTATTTAAGGCCCATTTTATTTTAAGCTCGATAGGCAAGCTTTTAATCACCTGATGGAAAGATGCGGCCGAAGATGTAGCATGCTTGCCTATAAGATACCAATTTCACTCTTGATTTATACTATAGTATTTGTTTCTACTGTGTTTATACCGTTCGGGAACAGACGCGGGGAATAAGTTCCACTCCTTCGCAGGACTATTATTATATTTAACAAACATTAATTAAACTGTGATGTAAAAACCTACCTTTTAAACCAGTTTTCTTGTCCCTAATTTCTACCACACCTAACATTATGTTATCTAATTGCTAGTTTGCTAATGGTCTGATAATATTATGCTAATCGCATGTTAAACTGGCCTCACAATGGGCTATTATGATTCATAAACACTGTTTACGTTATTACGTTTCGAAAGTTGTTATATTTTTTTTTTATTCTAATATATAAAAATCTCATGTCACGGTGTTTGTGGTCGAACTCCTCTAAAACGTTTTGATTATTGATTTTATTTTTTTGTATATTTGTGGGTAAGAGAATAATAGGTCTTAAATTATTTTTCACGCTCCTACCCCCGCTCTCCATTTTCATTCGTGATTTCAGTATTTTTGTGTGAATAATATCTAAAACGTTTTAAGTTTGGTATTAAAGTACTAGGCAAACATAAACGTGAAAGAGGTGAGACACTTTTTCTAGTACCTATACATTCATATAAAGATAGAAAACGATTTATTGCAAAAGATAAAACTGGTATAATATGACAAACTTAACATTAGAAAGTATTTCTTTTCTTACCTTTGTGTATTATGGATTTGGTGATATATATATCTTTTAGATTAAAACCATTTTTGTTTTAATCTCTTATTACTAGTCGTTCGCGCCGAACTGAGATCTCGCGCCAACATTTTGCCAAAAAGAGAAAAAGGTTAATTGCTTATAATATATTTCTTTGAAATATTCGTATGATATCTGTATTTTTGGTCCAAGTATAAAAATATAAAAAAATGTAAATAGTTTTAGTTTATATAATAATATGTGGTTTGAATATGGAAAAATAAAAGAACAAGATATTACGGATATTATACGTAAGTTTCAGTTTTAAATGTATAGTCGTTTTTTTAGATAGACCCCGAGACAAATATAATGACTTTGGTGGCCTACTATATTGATAATTTTCTACATAGATTTTTATTTAAAACGGTTTCGTACTTTACTTGCAATGTTTTATTCAGCGATATTCCAAAAAGGTAGATAAAAAAAAATGTTTTTGGTTCCCATTTACGTGTATGGATGATACGCCATTTCTGGCTTAGAGTCATACTTTTACATATTATCTGAGAATTTGAAGTTATTCGCTTATATAGTTTCGCCGCTAGATGGTTCTGACAGACTGACGGACGAACGGACAAAGTGCTGAACCACCCAAGTCAACTCAGAGATCGCGCTTCGCTCGATCAACTATGAAACAAAATATCATTACATAAAGGTACAAGCTGTTTTGCCAATTCATTTATTTTTCCTTATTCCTCGCTCCATTTAAAAACAATTAACACAATCTACATTGCATAAAACTCACAACAAATCAGTCCACGAAAGTTCATCACCAGTTCAAACGTAATGAATCATCAGTCAACGACCTCTAAAACAAAGAGTGTGCATTATCGACTATTTTACAACGATTTACAAATATATGTCGCCATAAAGCTTGTACAAAGAAGGTTTTATTAAAATTTGTTGGCCAACATGTTTATCTATAAGTTCCAATGGGCGTAAGTTACAAGCTTGGCGCGGCACAAACTTGTAGATCTTAATTCATGATTTGAACGGAGGAATTAAACTCTACAAGTTTGTAAATTCCCAGTAGTAGTTAACTCGAACAGAAGAAGGGTTATGGACATGGAGAAGGAGGAAGAATAAAGAAATTGAAGATCTAATCCTCGAGCCAAACATCATCGGCGAAACCAAAGCCCACCGACTTCACTGGCTCGGTCATCTTTTTTTTTTTTTTTTTTTTTATTTGTGACAGGCTAGTGTTTGACCACTATCTCACCTGATGGTAAGTGACGATGTGATCGAAGCTGGTAAACACACTAGACCTGGAATACGCAGGCTCTCAAGGATAACTGCCGGAACACCGTATTTGGCTTGGCGGCAGACTTTCAACTTGATGGTGGTAAGCTACTTTGGTAGCAAGCCAGGCGAGCAACTCCCAAAATGCTCTACCACCTCTCAAATGTCACCTGATTAGCACCACCCGGGGACCACGTGTAGGGAGTCAGACTTAAGGGGTATCCTCCTACGGACGTGGGTGACTCAGCCCCCAAAAATCTTAAAAGAATGGAAGAAGATCGTGCTGTGAAGCGAGCATATATGTGAAGGCCAAACGGACATCGTTCAGTAGGCCATCCTAGGTACCGCTGGAGAGATGAAGCGGCAGCTCCAAGCCAGAACTTGGCAAGAGGTGGCGCACGACCGTCTGGAGTGGTGACTTTTAGTATCGGAAGCCGAGACTTACTTTGGGTCATTGCGCCGTTCGAGTACAATCATCAGTTCAGTTGACTGTACTAGTGAGACTTGTTTGTCTCATTAGTTCAATTAATAGCAGTTGATTGTACTGCTGAGACAGTTTTATCCGACTGCCAATGAAGGGTTATGTTTTTAAGCGCGTATCTTGCATTGTATATAATATATTTGTAATTTTTTTTACTACCTTGTATCATCCAAATGGCTGGTTGGATTTCAATAGTTAAGGTATTGTTATATATGGCTTAAGAACTCAAGTGTCTTTAGAAAGGTGTTAAAAAAATGGCGGATTTTGGGTGCGTTATTAAATAATTAATAAAAATCATTAACTAAACCTATCGAGTAGGGTATTTAAATGAACGAAATTAAAAGGGGAATACATAAAATTACAAAGAGAGTAGGTTCACATTTCTTCCAGTCAAGTTTTTTTTACTTTTAGCACATTGACTAGTATGTAATTATTATGATAATTTCTTGTACATTGATTACATTTTCCTAGACAAGTGACACCACCATCTAACACATTCCAGTTACATTTATGTCCGTACTAAGGTTTTCTGGAAGAAAGAGTTAAACGCAATAAATCCGCCGATTGTATTACCATTAACAATCATTCCTAAAAAAATTTTTGTTGTACACTTTGTAAACTGATTATACAATAAAGAATTTTGTACTGTTGACTTTTATTAACGCTTTCACTCTCACAGCCCTACACTAAATTCAACAACTTGTGTCGTGGCTGCGAAAACATTCACATCACACACACAATCGCACCCAGAACCAGAAACACAAATTTCCTTTGTAGAGAAAATTTGTGGTCCCGACGGGAATAGCACCCGATATCCCTGCTAAGAAGGCGAACGCTCAACCAAATAAGCTAACGGGCAGTCACTTGTTACAATTGAAATCTCCATCTCTTACTATTTACACCAATACCTAGCAAAGCTTCGTTATCTCGACGCACAATAAGCATGTTATATTTCAGCTCATTAGGTGTCCATTTACACTCGATTTCATCATCTTATGTTATCTTGAATTAATCTTTGTTTACTTATATCATTTTGTTTAGTAATTGAAATAGGTATGGTTTGGAATTAGAGCGTTGAACCCTACTAACACATACAGCACCACACTAAGTTCCATGACTTGTTTCGTGGGTCCCGGAAACATTTACATCACACAATCACAACCAGAATCAGAAACACATTTTGGAGAGAAAACTTGGGAAGGAAACTTGTTTTTTAAGCCGGGAATTGAACTCGATACCTCTGCTTAGAAAGCGAATGCCACCCAACTAAGCCAGCAGTTCACTTATATTAAAACTCAGTAATTAGTAGGTAAAGATTTATAAAGGCGATGAACTTTGCGAATATAATTATGCGTATAAGCCTTGATAACTTTGTGCGTTTTAATAATATAAATGATAATTAACAATATACTATATAATTAGTGTAAAGTAGCTATTATTATTACTATTACTATTGATATGACCTATTTTGATGATCGGTTTCTGAGTCATTCAATAACTGTTTGATACACATATAATAAAGCCTATCAACTTAATAATAATACAAAAATAACTATAAATATGTACAAAACTTAACCTAATTGACCGCTGCCAGTTGGCAAAGTACCCAAAATGCTGGCAGCATTGCAACGTTGAATGGCAATGCTCAATCTCTGTTCAAAATATTTGCCAGCACTTTTGTCACGAGTTGCTTCGACCAAACGCCCTGATAATTCTTTGAAGATTGTATGTGCTCTCGGCCCCCACGGTCACAACGTCTCAACCCCAAAAGGCACAAATATATAACCACTATCAAGATACTATATTTGCGCCTTTTGAGAGTCTCTGCTGATTCAGCCGCAACACCAGCCTTATTTTTAGTTCCAGAAAGATTAGACGGTGCCAGGGTGTCTACGCAAGTTGCATTCCAAACCAAAGGCCGTCCCATCGTACTTAATATAACAAAGTATGTATGTAGGTATAGATCGGAATTAAAATTTTGAATATAACTATTTAGCAGAAATAATTATACAGCTATTCAACGTGGAAACGCAGTATCTTGGGCACTTTTCCTTCGGCAAGCGGTTTAGAACATATTGGAGTACTGTATTTATATTTTCTTTACTTAGTTTTAACATTGTTTTATATTTTGATTTTTATTTCTTAACATGAAAATGGAATAAAAAAATATACTTTACAACTTAAACAAATTTTGAAACTATTTATAAACAAAAGTAGCAAAAAACTGAAAGATAATTTATATTATTTATTTTATATCATTATAGTTAAAGTCAAAGAAACTAATCTAACACTCACACTATGAACATAAAAATCATTATCTTTTTTTATGCGCCTAATTTAGAGACGAGACGAGTAAGTCCTTGCCTGATATAGTGATCTCATCTCACCTCGTACTTCAAATTATTCTTATCTCTTGACTCCTGGAGATATAAACGTGTACATCTTTGTATTTCCTTAAAAATATTTTAAATAGTCTGCAAAAACTATAACTTTCTATCTAGCATTATACCCTAAAAAACGAAATCGTAACGTTTTCTCAACATAAAACGAGAATAAGAATCATTCCGAACCAAATTTACGATACGTTTGATTTACTACCGCACTAAACTGGCAACACTATTGTTTGCTCGTATTTAAAATCGTTAAATATGGCAATAACGCATCAGTCACGTTCAGTAACCGTTATTTTAAATATAACATTGTAAAATGATCTATTATGTCGTTATTTTTTCGGACGTTTAATATTAGTGATGTACAATGTATCATTTATGGATAACATAGAATAATCATTTTTAGGTTGTTTGAATGTAGATTGTTAAAAAATATGTTTTATGATGGTTATAAAAGTCATTCCATCTAGATGTGAAAATGTCAAAATTAATAAAATTATTAAAGCATGACATTGTATGGAGAAGTTTTTACAAGCTGTTATTTTTATGTTGTTGAGTGACTTTTTTTTTAACTGTGATAGGCAAACATTTGACCACTATCTCACCTGATGTTAAGTGACGATGCGGTCGACGATGGAGCACACTTGCCTAGAAAATACCACTCTGGACTTGAAGACTCTAAGATTGTACTTATCTGGGAACGCAGAACACTCCTTCGCAGTGCGCATCATGAAAGTGGAAGCAAAACGCTTCGTGCGCATTTGAGGAATATCCACCATGTATCGGTGTCGCAATGCAGTCTGTCTGGTGGTTCTATGATGGAATGGGGATGGAGGAACTAGATCGTGTAATTCCATAGCACACTTTCCGAAATGTATCCGATAAAATACCTAGACTAGCAAGTCTCTCGCCTGGTGGTAAGCGTCACGCTTGTCCATTACAGTGGAGTGCTTCCCAGAGTTATGAATTTATAAGGTCAAAATCCTGCGCAGCAAAGAACTGCGCTCGTCACCCTGAGATACAATACAATACAATAACTCTTTATTGACACCAATAATAAAAAAGTACAGAAAAGAAATTACTAATAAATAGGTACAATGGGCAGTGTTATCGCTAAGAGCGATCTCTTCCAGACAACCTTTGGATGGAAAAGAATAATACAGATAAGCAGGGATGGTGGTGTGGTAAAACTAAGACTAAGTACTAAATAAACTATGTAAACGCTACATATACATGTACACATATAATTATCCTAATACATATCTAATATATATATACAATATCATATACCATAATAAATACAATACATACACATGCATAAACAAATTAATACATACAAACACATCAGCCCTTTAATTTCACTGAAAACATTGATCTTCAATCCGAAACACAGTAATGTTTGCACACTACTGCTTAACGGTTGAATGTCTGGCAACGGTGTGGTACTGCTCAAACTCAAGACTCATTTAAAACTCAAATATTTTTTTTTTATCTGTCTAATATCTAAACATTACTGTATGTGAATTGTGTAGGTTAAATGTATTATAGTTTTATAGGTACTTATGTGTAATTATTTAAAATTATCCTCATTATGACCTCATTATATAAAATTATCCCTCTCTCCATCCAAAGGTTGACTGGAAGAGATCGCTTTTAGCGATAAGTCCGCCCATTGTACTTTAGTTTTTTAAGATTACCCCTGTAACTAACTGTATTTGGTGTACAATAAAGAATTTTCTATTCTATTCTATTCTATTTATTTATTTTTATGTAAGTTTATTTAATTAGATATTCTGTTATTTTTAATGGTATGTTTTGTTTATGTAGTTTTAAAATTTTAGTATTATAATTATTATAATCTATTTCATTCATTTTGTCGCGCCACCATCCCTACTTTCACTTTTTGTTTATATTTCCGTCCAAAGGTTGTCTGGAAGAGATCGCTCTTAGCGATAAGACCACCCATTGTACCTATATTTTATAATTTTCTCTGTAAGCTCTATTTATATTTTTGTGTCAATAAAGAGTTATTGTATTGTATTGTATTGTGGATACTATGCGTGACTGACGCGTGAGTTTTTATTAAATTACAGGTGGATACTGCAAAAGAATCCTACCAATACTAGCTTTTATTTAGTTTCACCTGTCCCGTTGTCTGTCGATCTGTAATCAGATCTAACAAGCTAAATTAGACCCACTTCCCGATGTCCAATTGAGACTCACATTTTGTGTACTTATCTATCTTCGGTGATAATACAATGATATAGTACCATGAAGCTGGTCTGAAAACGGAGACGGAATATGGCCATAGATACTTCTGAACTAAACAAGATAAACCCATAGAGTAAGAGCTCGTTTGATTCGTTTTGACAAGTTTTCTGGTACTCTTCTCTTCTGATCTTTTTAAGTCCTTTTTTACCGACTTCAAAAAAGGAGGAGGTACTATGTTCGACCGTAAGTATTTTTCTTGTTTTATGTATGTTCACCGATTTCTCCCCCATTTGTGGACCGATTCTCAAAATTCTTTTTTCATTTGATAGTTTATTCTTTAGAGGTGGTGCCATATAAATTTAAAATTTTAAGGTTTAATTTGGGAGCCTTTAAGCCTAAAGTGAATAAGTATCTTTTAAGTAAGCATGCTACATTTTCGGCCGCATCATCACTTTCTATCAGGTGAGATAGCGGCCAAATGCTCACCTATCTGATATAAAGCATTTTTAACATGGTACGGGCATGTTACGAAAATAAATTAAAATCATGTAACGAGACGTGTATTAAGTATGAATATGAAAGCACGATATAAAGGCAAATCACAGAAAAGTGATTCTTGGGCCAACCCATCAAAAGAAAAAAATAACGAGATGAAGATTAGGTATAAGAGATTTATAATATTTACGTAGGTTTATATAAAATATTGTTTATGAAGTTTATATGTATGTATGTAATAATGTATATAGATAGGTATCTAAGTAAGTTGTATTTATGTTTATTAGTATGTATTAACGTATATGTATAGATAGGCATCTAAGTAAGTTGTATTTATGTCTATTAGTATGTTTTTACACCACCGACCTCATTATATAAAATTATCCCTCTCTCCATCCAAAGGTTGACTGGAAGAGATCGCTTTTACCGATAAGTCCGCCCATTGTACTTTAGTTTTTTAAGATTACCCCTGTAACTAACTGTATTTGGTGTACAATAAAGAATTTTCTATTCTATTCTATTCTATAAGAGTGTTTCGCGCCAGGTCATTTCGAAGAGTCATCTAGTTTGTTGCTACAATTAAAATAAAATGCTTATCGCATCATAATTTTCTATCAAGTGAGATAGTGCCCAAATTGTTATGATGACCTATCAATAATAAAAAAATTATGTTTCCTTACCTTTCTATCAAGACAAGAATATAAAACCTTAAGAGAAGTAATTTATAAACGAGATAATAAATTACTACAGCTAGTGCTAACTAAACAAATATCAGGTCAATTTGAACTCTAATCTCTATTCCTTTGTCGTGTGAGTGTTTGACGATCGGTGTCTGAGTCATCTGCGCCGGCGCATGTAATGTACAGGGTGTTCTTCTCTATAGCTTGTTTTCTAAAATATAATAATAATTATATGATTATAATTGAATACAATTTTGCAGTGAATGTAGAAAATAAGTTATTTTTTAATGTATGTTTTTATGTGTAATTAGTAGGATTTTATGAACGCTAATTGCTTTAAATGAAAATACATATTATAGTTAATTATCATCCTGATTAATATATTATGTACCAAATAAGTCAAGAGTGAATAAGTATCTTCTAAGCAAACATGCTACATCTTCGGCCGCATCTTCACTTTCCATCACGTGAGATAGTGGTCAAAAGCTAGCCAATCGAGCATAAAAAAAATTAAGGGCTCGATCGATTAAGATGAAGTTCAGTAATTATAATAAGGGCAGCGCAGAGCTACCTCAGAAACCTATATAGATTGCGGCCCGCGCGCCTGGTTTGAGGGCCCGGATTCGTGATCAGCACCCCCGAATGCCCCCAGATATCGATTTTGAGCCGGATCGGTGAACCTCGATTTTGACAATGTTCGGCCGCCATCTTTAAAAAATGTCAAAAATTATCAGTTATCCGCAACCCCTGTAGATACAGTGTGTACTGTATCTACAGGGGTAACCCCTGTAATAGCCATATCAATCTAGAACCTGGAATAGGATTTGTTCATATTAATGTATAAATTAACCAAAAATTTGGTAAATTAGCAACTATATTTATAAATTAGCTTTCACCGTGGGATTTTTAATGTCAAGCCTAACGATTGACTTTTTTAGTGGTGGTAGTCTTTTGCAGAGTTCGCCTGGGGCAGTACCACACCATTGCCAGACATTCAACCGCCAAGCAGTAGTGTGCAAACATTACTGTGTTTCGGATTGAAGGGCAATGTTTCCAGTTTAATTACAGGGCTAAGATTTAACATCTAATATCTCAGGGTGAAAAGCGACTTGCTGCGGAGGATTTTGACTTATAAAAGTTTGAAACTCTAGGTTGCACAAGCTCTTTCTAGCGACTACCATAGTAACACCTAGGTTAATAAAATTATGTATTAGAGATTAAGAATATTTAAAAAAAAAAAAAATGCGCCGCCGAGTTTCTTGCCAGGTTCTTCTCGAGATGGCTGTAATTTTTGCGAATTTGGCTATAGAAACATTAACTTTCATGAGTGCCTCTTTGGGGCCCATGTGAACAAACGATTTTGATTTTAATTTTAATTTTGACTGAACTGTAATGGGCATGCATGACGCAAACCATCAAACGAGCAACTTGCTTGTCTCGACTCTCCGTTACATAAAAAAATGTTTTAACGCCTGGTAGAGCTTCAAACCGACAGATTGTAACATAACAACCACACCGTTTTAAAGAAACGACGTGTCCGTGTCAAATTAAGTTTCATCACACACATGCAGCACATCAAGCCTGATTCTTTACGAGCTGCAAACACAATAAGACGAGGTTTACACAAGACTAGGACCTAAAACAAGTCTAGCCTGTGTGTACTTGGCTAGATTAGTTTGGTTAGTAAGAAATTATCTGTCTGATAAAACCAAATACTAAGTAGCATTTGTTATTTATTTCATCTTAATAACTCCATTTGTTTCTAAAAAAAGGTTTTGACAGATAGACGGATGGAATTTGCACAACGAAGGTTTCTAAAATTAAAACTTCTTTAGCGGTATTGTCCACTTTTTTGGGATGGGTAAAAAATGATAAACTCGCGTCAGGACACGTGATCTGATCGAAAATTCGTAAGACGAAGGAGAGGAAGTAATATCCCTCTCTCTTTCTACCGTGCGAAAATGTATGCCTGCTCCTGCTGTTTACAACGTTAATGTTCAAGTTTTCACTTCTGCCGGCATGTTAATATCACGTAATTAAACGTAAGTAAAGCTTACGTTTAAATTTTTAGATTTTTTTTCTGTATGTTATTTATAACTATTCTCTTAATGACTGTATGATATGAGATATGCTTCGCTCGATCTTAAAACGATCAATTACTGTTATATGATTTGTACCTGTTTTGTAAAATTGTAGCATCCTATACACCTATCTGATGCAACAGATAAGGTGCGTACACACTGGCCGTTTTTTCAACGGTGCCTCCCATCCACCACCGTTCTACTTCGCCGGTGAGTCATAGTCTGTGATGCTGGACAGGATGGGATAGAGACGTGACCTGAATAAATATTTTAATTACTAATATTTAATGATTATGCAATCATAATTTTTATATGGTAAAATATGTAAAGAAGAATAATATAAACTAAAAACTAAATTAAATCTAGTCAAAGACTAAACAAAATAACAATAATTATAACTAGAACAAATATGTAGAAATCCTAATTGGCATCACCAATTAAAAAACATTGCATTTTATTCAGGCAGCTTTGCCACGTTGAATGATAATGCTGCCTCATCGATGCCAAAAGAGCATCGAGCGCAATGCTCACGATGCATTGCGCTCGATCTCTGTACAAAATGTAAAAGTACTAGATACTTTTACATTTTAGTAAAATTATCAGTGTACTTTAGGGAGCCTAATTTGATTGAGAGACCAATTTTTTTTAACAGCATGTTAATTTTGTTGAGATATTTATGATTGATAACATAATAATAATATCATACATTTCAGTACTTTTATACCAATGCGTTCATAGTATATCAGCAAATTAAAAGAGTTGTAAAGTTTGTGGCCTGATCAGCTAGCCAGGATGTATCTGTGCGTCTGTCTGTAGCATCGTAGCTCCCAAACTGTTTGATCGATTTAGAATAAGTTTTTTATTTGATGGGTGACTTGATTGGAAGAGCTAGAGTCTTAGCAATGTTTGGTAAAAATCGGTGTAGCCGTTTTCAGATAAAGCGGCAGAGGTGTTTTCAAAATTTTTATTTTGCAACTTGTAGTTATAATATATCTCTATGGATTTCTTGTTCTTCCGCTCTGTTGACTAAACTCGAGACGATGTCTTCGAAACTTTTTTCAACTATTTGACGCCGAAAATATTTAACTCCTAAACGATTCAAATTATAATTAGGGCCTTTTGAATCGTGAACACCGACCACGTTATCTTTTACAGTTTTTATCTAATAATTTAATAAACATTCATCTCTATCTCGTTGTTCCTTAGAAGTAGAGTTTCTTTTTGAATTATACAATAACTTTGTTAGTGAAATTGCTTTGGTTGACTTGACAAACTTAATATGATCCAAATGACCAATATTAATCTTAAAATGTCATCTATTGTTATTGAATGATTATAAGATAGCCTTTTCATGCCTATTAACACTATAGAAAAGGATTAAGATGGAAGAGAAAATGCGTGTGGTACTGACTGAGATAAATTAGGTTAGGTACGTAGTTATAGTTTTTATAGATTTTTAATAAAAAGTTGAAGTTTGTTACACGGTTGAATAGGTTTGTATCGTGGGTGGTTATTATAATATAATTTGGGAGTAGACTTATACAGTTTTTAATAGAAATGAATGTACTATGTCAATAATTGACCATCTCAATAAAAAGCATGTCTATCTCGTTATAATTTTTAAAGACTTTAGTAGAATAGACTATAAGTTTAGAGACTAAATACCTACAATATTTTCTATGTTATATTTTAAAGTCACCTATAATTTATATTTTGAGTTGTTTCATTTGTCCCCATCCCATACTCCACCCACCCGATGGTATTTGTTAATTTTTTTTTAAGTCACTAATTTATGTATCGCCGCGGGCGCTGTTTAGTTTTTTATGAATGAACGAATGATTTTTAGTAGAAAAATGTGGTTTTAAACATGTGTTGGTTTTAATTATGTAGCTTAACACATTACCAAGTAGGCATGAAATTGGTATTTAAAACCCTAGTCATGATACCCAGAATGCTTAGGAGAATTTAATGAAACCCTACATGGAACAATGGGTTTATTACAACTAATTTAAACAAAATGCTGGTAACAAACAGATAAACATAATGTACTAAAGTCGTGACAGTCCTTTTTATTTCGCCGTAGTCGGGTGAAAGGACTTTATAAAAATGTATGCAGAAGTAGGAAAACAATTTGGGCCCTAATAGAATGAACATATTAGTTTTAGCTTTATCAATATTTTTTTTTGACGGTGGGAAATCTTTTAAATATACCCGGCTTCTTTTGGGGAGCGACCGGGTTATGTGAGATTTTCACTCACTAACAACCCCTCGGTGGCCAGCCTCAGTGGATATTGAAGGGCTCCAGGATCTCGCTAAATGCCACTGCAACCATTCTATCCACCTTGCTTTTTCTCGGAGACAACGATATTTGTGCCTCCGTTCCGTCACAACTGCGAGAATGCTGCTGTGTGCTTTTTTTTTTATAAAATAAATAAACTATAATTAGATATAAATATGTGCAATACTTATTCTAATAGACCGCTACCAGTAGGTAAAGTACCCAAAATGCTGACAGCATTGCCACGTTGAATGGCAATACTCAATCTCTGTCCAAAATATTTGCCAGCATTTTGGACACGAGTTGCTTCGACCAAACGCTTTGTTAAATCATTCTAGAATGTATGTGCTCCCGGTCCCCACGGTTCCAACGTCTCAACCCCAAAAGGCACAAATATATAACCACTATCAAGATTATTTGCGCCTTTTGAGAGTCTCTGCTGATTCAGCTGCAACACCAGCCTTATTTTTAGTTCCAAAAAATAATAATACTTATAAATTGATAATTGACAACGTAAGTACGTTTGCAAATGTGCTGAGCTGAAACGGCAATACCAAACTTCTCAAACGACTCTAAACTACTCGGTCACCACACATCTGAATTTCAGGCATTAGAGCATTGAAACTGCAAATTTAATCATTCGAAACTTCCTCCTGAACTCTCTCGTAGGGCACACACGGTCCTAAAGTTCATTTCGTATTTGTTGCTGGCTTGCAATATGTTGGCAGTCCTTGTTTCAAAAAATTTCAGGCAGTACGAAGGCATCGGCATTGCTTAACGATTGTTGTATTTTTTTGTTATGTCACTATATTTGGCTAACCTTTAACTACTATTTCACTGGTAATATGATGCTGTAGTCGAGGTTCTAAACATGAAAACTTATTTGAGTGATTATGGCGACAGATTTTTGTACATGAAGATGGTGAAATAAGACTGTATTTTGCGATACAGAGTAGCTAGTAGCGAGCATGAAAAATGTCCCTACCACCATAAATTTTATCACGATATTACATTCAACAGAAGCTCGAGTATATCTTGGGATTCAAAATCACGATCACCGATTTGAAGTCAGCTTTCTGTAGACTGGCGGAGTCTGTCCGTATTATAGATAATTTAAACGTAAGGAAAGCTTAAAAAAAACAAAAATAGAAAATGGAATGGCATCAATTTCAAACAAAAAAAAATTCAAAATCGGTTCTCGTGGAAAGAAGTTATGATAAAAAAATACAGCTATGCTATTATATTTCGCTAAAAATAAGAGATCTTATAAGATCTTTAATTTATAGTTTTGTTGGAGGTAACGTTATAAAATAAGCGTGAATTTGCTTTCTGATTTTCACATGCAATTATTTCACTTTAATTTCTCAATGAGATCTTTTTGACTAAACTACAACCGTCATTCACAAAATGAGTATCCAAAATATCTTTAGAAACCTGACCCTTGTGTCGCAAACGTAGACCACCTAACACTATAACCGTTGATTAGTTCTGGTTAGTTTAACTGTTGGTTATCGAGTTCTGTATCAGTTGGGAGAGCTCGTCTTCGTTTTGTTCAAATGCTGATTGGAAGTGCGAGTTTTCAGAATGTACATATTTAACTCGTTTGCCTGAAGGGAATATTCAATAGGGTTTAGAGGAGTTTCGTTTTTTTTTATGCTAGATGGGCAAGCAATTGACGAATATCTCACCTGATGGGAAGTGAAGATGCGGCCGAAGAACATATTTATAATTTTTTTTAACATACTCACGCCCCATGTCTAGTTCGAAAACTTGTAACGTGGATGCCGGAAATATTTAAAAATAAGTAGTTGTCTTTTAATCGACTTCAAATGTTACCTCATAACTTCTTGCATTGTGAGCCGATTTTGATGATCAGCCAGAAGCTAGTGCTTTACATGTGATCTCATTTAAATTTGATCAAGATCTGACTAGTAGTTTTTGAGTTTTTGTCAATAATGCGTCTTTGATACGTTAAATCGCGGTTCCGAAGATAAAACGGTGAAGTCGGTTTTTTTAAGCTTTGCTTGCGTTTAATTATTTCTTATAGTCTATACAATGTGAAGTGGAAAAAACAATTAAATTATACAGATAAATAAGATATTGTTACATATACATAGTAACATATACAAAAATAATAGTGGTTGGCAATAGGGGTATGCTCAGCACTTTTTTGCTTTAACTACCTATATAAAGGTATAAAATATTTTACGCATGGCTGGTTTTCAGCATATCCCTTGCTCGAGCTGAGATGGTTGTCGATTTATAAGATAAAAATAAAATAATAAATTATGCGTATACATCTAAAATATTATAAAATATAAATAAATAAACAATACAATACATTACAAATACTCTTTATTGCACACCAAGAAAAATAACAATTAACAATAGAAAAAAATAACAATATTGCAATACAATCGATGGCCTTATCGCTTACCAGCGATCTCTTGCAGGCAACCTTAGGATGGGGAGGATAAAAAAAATTTAACAAAAAGTGATCGGTGGTGCGGCAATGATCATTATATATGCAATCTTTTAAACAAACATTTAAACAAATCATATACATAAATTAATAAAAGATAAATACACAATATATAAATAATATACAATACATATAATATTATTATAAACATACTTAATATAAACGATCAAACATTTTTCTCTTAAACATTATATGTTCGAAATAAACATAACTGTTGAAACTTTTGTAGTACTCTGTACACCTTTGGAGAAAATAAAATACTACAAAGCGAGTTACATACCTAAATAAGATATTACAATATACGAGTACAAACTTTTGTCCAAAATATAAATTATCCACTTGATAAAACCCAGCGCAATTATTTATCGTTTAATAAAAACGGTCAGCGTGGACAAATTCTAATTACAAAATATTTGCACCCAATTATATTTGATGAAACCTCGCATAGAAAACAATTTTAACTTTACCCCTTTTAGAAACGTTGAAAAGCAACAAAAGCGAGCAATTTAAGCGAAATATAGAGCGAAATGAGCAAAATGTATTCTCTAACGCTACGTAGTTGTTATTAAATGTCCTTTGACAATTAGTATTTTATTAGAGTGTATACAGCACAGAAACTAATATAATTATAGCAATGGAGTATTAATTCGCCATAATTTTGTTTGTTTTGATAATGTGTTTGATACGGCATGTATACTTTATTTTTAATAGATAATTAATCGCAAGCAAAGTTTAAATAAACGACTTTACCTCTTTATCTTCGGAACTTTGATCAGATTAGATGTACTAAACACGCATTATTGAAGATATTTCAAGAACTACTAATCAGATCTCAATATATATAATAATATAATAATAAGAGAATCAATTGGAAAGCAACACCATTCAAACGAAAAAAAATATTTCAAAATCGGTTCATGTGGAACGAAGATATGAAGTAATAAACATTAAAAAAAATACAGTCGACTTGAGTACCTCCTCCTTTTTTGTGAAGTCGGTAAAAAATAGGCAAACGTTTGACCTTTATCTCACTTGGTGTCAAATGACGATGCGATGAGGGTGGAGCATGTTTGCCTATAAGAAGCATTTTCACTCCCATGTTATACTTATCGGGAAACACAGCCTCAGGCACGGAGTTCCATTCCTTTGCGGCTCACATAATGAACATACTTTACATATGGGGTAGATATTCGGTGTAATGTGGTTTGACTACATTTTTTTAATACTCGATAGGCAAACATTTGACCACAATCTTACCTGATGGATAGTGATGATGCGGCCGAAGATGTAGCATGCTTGTCTAGAAGATACCTATTCACTCTTGACTTGAGTCCCAGATTATATAGTTCAGGGAACAAAGACGCGGGCAATGAATTCCACTCCTTCGGAGTACGGATGACAAATGTAGAAGCAAAACGCTTCGAGCGAACCGGAGGTATGTCAACCATAAATGGATGACGTTTGCTAGTTTGTCTTGTTGTTAGATGCTAAAACGGGCATGGGGGAATTAACTCGTGTATTTCCTGCGCACACTCGCCAAAATGTAACCGATAGGCTTGCGACCTTACGTCGGTGACCGAAACTCTGCAATTTAGATTCAGTTAGCTTATCATCGCCAATCGGTTTGACTACATAGTCAATAAAATCTGTTTTTGCTAATTTCGCTAACCTATCAGCCTCCTCGAGTCAAAACCATAAAAAAGGTTACTGAACTGCTTGTTAGCTTAGGTGGACGGGTGTTCGCCTTCTAAGAACCCATGCTTAGAAGGTTCGATTCACGGGGGAAACACAAGATTTCTCTTCAAAGAAAACTTGTGTTTCTGCTTCTGGTTGTAATTGTGTGTGTGATGTGAATGTTTCCGGCACCCACGACAGAAGTCGTTGAACTTAGTGTTGGGCTGTGAGTGTGAAAGCGTTTATATTTATTATGTTCATAGCTAATTTATACACAACGAAAAATGTAATATTGAAATTGACCCCATACGATCAAATTAGGGGCCTTTTAAATGAGTAAATAAGAAACTAAAAGGCATCAATTACATTCAACATATCGTTCATAGTGTAGACAAATAATATCAGTTGACTAACTATTTAAACAAGTCGGCAGTTCCACATATCCCTAGTTAGGGAAGAATGATTTTTTTCCACCTATTTCTACTAGGGGGGAAAAGTGGATCTTTTACTTCCACGTATTTCTACTATGATAAAGTACAAATAGGAAGAAAAATGAAAAAAAGAAATTAGGTATATTTTATTGTATAAGTTTTGAATTTAACAATTCATCTACTACAACTAGTTAAGGGACTAATTAGTATAGTAACTATTATGTTATCAATCTTAGTAGGTACGCAAATTTTAAGGTACCATATTTTCGACTACATAAGTGTATAAAATATTTATCTCTCAAAAAAAGACAAAACGTCACTTATTAAAAATCTTTGTTAAGACACTCAGCTAATCGTGACTTAAATATAATAAAAAGGACCTTACTTTTTTTTCTATTTGAGAGTATTTAGTAGTGAATCTGTGCCCCTTCAAAGGTAAACTTCCCTTCAAAGGTGACTTCAAAAAAAGGAGTAGGTTCTCAATTCAACTGTATTTTACAACCAAATTTAAAAAATGAGGTTCTCAATTCAACTGTTTGTTTTATTTTTTGTATATAATAATATGTTACGCGATATCTCCGCCAATTATGAATCGATGTTGATGTTTCTTTTTGTATGGTAGAGTATACTTCAGAGGTGGTCCCATATAATTTGTATCGAAATCGGTCTAGCCAAAACCGAAATATAAGCTATGAAGTCTATTTTTTAAGCTTTGATTGCGTTTCAATTATTTTATGTTGTTATTAATGTCAAAACATTTTTCAAGGTGAACCAATTTTGATGATCTTTTTTTATTTGAAAGCTGGAGCTTTAAATGGGGCTATATGGTATATGGTGTCATTTAAATGTGATCAAGATCTGACCAGTAGTTTTTGAGTTACCTCAATAATGCGTAATTTATCTAATCTGATCAAGAACACTGAAGATAAAGCGGTGAAGATGGTTTCTTTGAGTTTTGCTTGCGTTCAAATTATTTTGCCATAATTTGATAAGACTCGCTTGACACGTACTGCTAGTCTGTATTTCAAAAAAGGAAACTATACTTCATCCGCCATTTAAAATAATAGACGCCATTCTAACCATATTCCGAGAGAAATCATTGAAGGATATTAACCGACGTTCGTTGTCAGCAAGTATGAAAATAATACTAATTACCCATGAGATAAGGTTCATATCAGCGCTTTGTAGCGTGGCGGTTACGATAACTTTATTCTCACTCATTTTGTTATCACACAATACAAAGGAGGTAAAAGTAAGTCCATTCCAATTTTTCTCAGAATAAAGTCGCTTCAAAAATTTCATATGGTTTAAGGAAGTTACCACAATAGGTACCTATTCTTATTTGGTCTGAGGGTACCTATTACAAATTTAGCCAATAGGGACCTAAGAATCTTATGCCAAACCTAGCTGAGGACACTCTCGATCATATCACCATTTAAACAAAAAAACGAAATCAATATTCCAGTCAACAGCAATATTTCTAGCCGTTCGGAAGCTGATGCAACAGACAGACACACATACACAGATACACCTGTTAAACTTATAACAAACAAACGCATTCACACTCACAGCCACACACTAAGTTCTAAGACTTCATAGGCACCGTAAACATTTACATATCACACACTCGATCACACCCAGAACCAGAAGCACAAATCTCCATTGAGAAGGAAAATTGTGATCCTGCCGGGAATCAAACCCAAGACCCACGACCCAGAGGGCAAAGACTTGCCCACCACGCCAGCTGGGTCGTCAACAGCCCTTTTTGCTTCCGGGGTTAAAATAGATACTATCGGAAATAGAAACAAGATATATCTCCAAAACCAATCAGTGACTCATCATCGAACACAATTTTTGCTAACCTGATCCAAACTATCGTCCTCTTAGCAACAGGTTTGCGAAAGTCGATGTGTCATCAACTTGAACTCAACTTGACCCACAAACTGGAATGAAACTGGGCTTAGTATTACATCAGCTTGTTTTGACTGAGGTGTAACATTTGGATGTATCTTTGTTTTGTCTGCGAGATACTCCTAAAACTTTGTCTTGAGGAAATTTAAATTGTAACTGAGCGACTTTAGAGATTTGGACTTAACTGTTTTGTGGTTGATAGAATTTCCCAATACAGACTTAGTTGGTCTAGCACTTTGTCCATCCATTCGTTAGAGTCAATTAGCGTCTCAACCATACAAGCGAATAACTTCAAATACTAAAAGAATATGAACAGCTACGGCCCATTGCAAAAAATGATAATTAAAATAATATAAACGAAAATCTTAGGAGGCCACACCTAAAGCGAAATTTTTTTTCTGCTTGTGTGGTGTTTCTTTGAAAAGAACGTACGTTCAAGTAGAGTACGAAACTGTTTAAAAAAAAAACTATATTTCAATATAACTAATCTAATTTGGTGGGATATTAAAGGTACTGATTATAGATCCGTTTTGTCCAGGGGTCTATTTCAAAAACTCTCACATGTATATAAAGCTGAAACATGTATATAACGTAAAAATAAAAAAAATTCAGTGGACGGAGTTAAGTTGTTTCAAGTGGGTAACATTGAATAGGTATTCCATAATCATATTTAAGTTTCTTCACCATTTTTCATTTTGAAAGTTGGTTTAAAAATGGTTAGCAGTCATTCTCATTTGAATTTTTTATCTGAATACTTATAAAAAAGCTGTAGAAAAGTTCTTATATAATCGCATAATAAGTCTTATTAACGAAAACTGGTTTAAAAAAAGTTAGCTTACTTTTGACGCAATTGGGTTATTTGATTTTTTGTAAGTTGACTTGTTTTACAAAGTCTCGTTATTAACACAAAGATTTATTTTGTTTCATGCAATATGTACATTATACTCCTACTCACCAACCATTTTAGCTTTATTACTTTGCAGAGTAACCACAAGAATCATTTGTGGTCAAAATCAACCAATCGCAACTTTACTTGAACATCTTAGCTACTCCAAATAAAGTCGCAGCCACACCCATACAGCCATGGTCTTCCGATGATTCACCAGGCAACGACAGTATTTGTTTCATCAGCATAGCCTATTTGAAATACGTGCCTGTGTAGGAAATAGTACAATGTAAATTGGATATAAATGAGTCAGAGCTTAGATGGTTGGTCATAAGATTTTAACGTAACGTAGGAAACGTATGTACCACACTGATATTATAAATGCAAAAGTTTGGATGTGTAAATGTGTAAGTATGTTTGTTTTCTCTTGACGCTGTAATGGCTGAATAAAAAAAAACAAACGCATTCACACTCACAGCCCCACACTAAGTTACAAGACTTGTATCGTGGGTGCCGGAAATATTCACAGCACACACACATTACACCCAGAACCAGAACCACAAATATCCCTTGGGAAGGAATTTGTGCTCCTGCCGGGAATCAAACCCAGGACCCACGGCGCAGCGGGCGTACACCTGTCCACTTCGCCAACTGGGTCGTCGAACGGAAAAAATGGATTAAAATGAGCAATGCCTATGTAGCTTATAACACAAAGACTACTTTTTAACTTGATAAACGTAGGCGAAGCTGTGGGGCACGACTAGTTTATAATAACCGAGACTAGCAAGACCCCTGCTTGATGGTAAGCGTCACGCTTATCCAGTCGAAGATAACAGTTTATTACCACGAAGAGTTCTGAACTTAAATAGTTCTAAATCCTGCACGGCAATGCACTGCGCTCGTCACCCTGAGATTTAAGATGTTAGATCTCTTTAAACCCTGTAGTTTGACTGGAAACACCCTTCAATACAAAATACTTACTACTACAAGAATTATTTATTCGCCTTATAACAAAGATTGTTACACTGGGCAAGTCATATTGTTACAATTAATATCCAATAAATGTATATTTTTATAACTATTAATATAAATAAAAACATTTGTACAACAATTACAGTTGGATAAACTAATTTATATTTATAATATATATATATTTTTTATTATTTGTGACAGGCTAGTGTTTGACCACTATCTCACCTGATGGTAAGTGACGATGTAATCGAAGCTGGTAAACACACTAGACCTGGAATACGCAGGCATAATTTTGACACTTAACTAAAAATTGATAATAATATAGTATGTAAATATATAAAATAAAAAAAAAGTTAGTTATATTCCATAGTAAAATTATAATTGTAGAAGCATGTCATTAATTAATTAATATTATTGAATTTAAAATATAATTTTCAAATATCTTATTTATCTACAGTATGTTTGCATACTATCGCTTGGCGCTCAAATGGCTGGCAATGGTGTGGAACTGCCCAATGTGGACACAATAATTAGATATATTGCAACAAATAGAGTCCTTTCACTACAAAATTGTTAGGTATTGTAGTGTAGATCATTAAAGTACTGTTATATGTAGTTAAACTTTAAATTCGGTTAAAGCTGCTCAATATCTTTATATATATAATTCTACTATACGTATGTATGTCACTGAACTCCTCCTAAACGGCTGGACCGATTTGAATGATTTTTTTTTGTAAGCGTTTGGGTGGCGATGGCGCCCTGGATGGTTTAGATTCACAAATCAGCCCGGCATATGTCGCTGCAGGGGTTGGACACGGGCAAAGCCGGGGCGAATCACTAGTAAAATATAGTTTCTTGTATGATTAATTTTGTTTATAAAGAACATATTTTTTTTAATATGCTCTATCGTAGACCACATAATCGCTTACCATCTGAGATGGTGGTTAAAAGTTTGCCTATCATGAATAAAAAAAAGCATTAGCCGAAGGACGAAAACTATTTTTGACTAAACAAAAGTATTTTAGATTGTATTTATATAAATACAACATTAGTTTGTTTAACTAGAAAGCGACCTAGACTGACTAGATCTTTTTACCTGATGCTAAAGAAGGGTTATGTTTTTCGCGCGTGTCTTGTAGGGATGTACTATGTGTATTAGTAAATGTCTTTATTGCCTCGTAATCTTCTAAGCCGCTGGATGGATTTCGACAGTTAAGGTATCGTTATATTCGTCTAAAAAACTCAAGTTTTCAATCACATATCTAAATATAGATTTGTGATTGAATAAAATATGGCCGATTTTTGACACGAAACAGTAATATCTTAATAATAAAAAATAGGTACCTGTTGTAGTGTAGGGTATAAAAATGAAGAAAATTATAAGATTACATAAAATTACATTAAAAGTGGGTTAACATTTTTCACAGTTGGGTTTTTAAACTTTAAGTACATTGACTTATTAAGCCATGTTCAAAGTTCCAAAGCTTTTGAAACGACTCACAAGCTGTGCACTAAGAGCAATCTTGCTTACAAAACCTTCAAGGCGTTTACGTTATAGGACATCATACATTTTATTATTAAGGTCCACACTTAAATATGTAAGGATTCAAATATGCACAATTTTTTTTGCGTGTAATTATATGATGTATCAGTAATCATGAGCATTAATGAATAAAAATATTTTTTAAGTATCATGAATATATCGTTTCATCCTAAGATTAAGTTTTATGTTGAAAGCAATGAATTCATCTACAAATAAAAACATCACAAATAAGCTGCTTAAGTCACAAAGATTAATAGGGTCATGTGTTTACTTATAAAGTGTTATCTACTTTGTAAACATTATTGCAATAAATGATTGAGTATTCAGTACTATTTTATATGAGCTTCCATAAGATGAAGGCAATAACTTCTTTGCAAAACGGCTTTAACACACTCGTCGACATTTTGGATCACGTGATCCGATCCAAATGTCGACCTAGGTTTTTTAATAATATTGAAATGTGCGATTCTCACAAAAGCTTTCATAGTAAATATTTAAACAATTATTATTAAAACTAAAGAATTTCTTTACATAAGATGTCTATCTTGTCAATAAAATGTTTATAATTTTGATTTAGCAAAATGATTAAACTTAATTGAAATAAATTAAGTTGCGGATAAAAAGTCTTTTTCTAGTGTCTAGACTAGGCTATTAAATCTATTACGCACTATAATGTAAAGTTCTATAAAGTTCTTGTAAAAGGTCAGCGTAGTCTAGAACATTACTCTAATATAATTTTAAACGTAGTTAGACCAAGTTCCTGCCAACGCAAATCAACTAAAGAACGTGCTATTAAAACTGTAATGCACATACTGCAGTACACGATTACTTTAATGTATTCAAATTGTTGTACACAATGACTCTTTATGCACCAGTCAACCTCACAAACGACGACATTTAAGAACCATATCATAATAAACAATCAAATAAAATTATAGCTATGGAAGCAAATGAAGAAATAGAGCGATGAGATATAGTACTAAAAGGTACTCCAAATTGTGAAGTTGGTTGTATATTTATCTATGCAACGCGATACGCTGCCAAGGCCATTTCGATAAAAACTCGTCAGCGATGCACTTTGTTTGTGTATAATCGACAAAACAATATTGTAATAAGTACTAGGTAGCTGTGTGAGCTACTTTAAAGACGTGCCCGCCTCCCTGCACGCCTTTCGTTCGAGCTAGGAGAGCCCAGTGTGGCGCAATTTTACCGTCAAATAAGTGAATCAAGAAACATTTATAGCGTAAGGGTCGCAGATTGAATATAATAACTTCGTAATCCAGCATATTGTATGCGCGTAAATGCATATTGTGCCATTAAGACTTATATAGGAAGGTGCTTTTCTAGTCAACTGAATAATTTTGAACCCATTACTTATCCACTCGATTGACGCTGGGCGAATCAGCTAGTAGATAATAAAAAAACGTTTTGCTGTCATCAATTTGTGTTTGTCACTTGGTGGTGTAGGCTAGTTTGCCTGTTATGCCTTTTCTTGTTCTAACTTTTCTTATTTCTAGTGCCTTTTTTATGATACTATCCACAAGAGGTCATTCTTATATCCACCTAAATCGGAGTTTACATATTATTCGTGTTTATAGCGGTATTTTGTAAATGTCATCAAAGTAAGGCATCAAAATTATTATAACCACTTTACATACTTGAAAGGCAACAATGGGTGTCCAATTTAAAACCCATAAAATCCCATATTCTAATTACAATTTTATTCGCAATCGTGAAGCGTAACGCGTAATTTCAAAATGTCAAAAAATGAACTAATGATTTCGGTGCAAACCAGGCTGAAATAAACGATACGAAAATGTAAAGACTTCCTTATAACAATGTACATAAAGTTGAAATAGGAAATGAAGTTAATTTTTTTTTAGCAACGATTTAGTTTGTAAACGGGACAACTGTTTGCGCCGACGAATTTTTTTTTTTTTTTTTTTTTATGCCTGATAGGCAAGCATTTGACCACAATCTCACCTGATGGAAAGTGATGATGTGGCCGAAGATGTAGCATGCTTGCCTAGAA
This sequence comes from Lomographa bimaculata, assembly GCA_948107665.1. Lineage (NCBI taxonomy): Eukaryota > Metazoa > Arthropoda > Insecta > Lepidoptera > Geometridae > Lomographa > Lomographa bimaculata. The sequence goes on along the minus strand of OX403604.1, from coordinate 3,076,613 downwards.
GGTACCTATTCACTCTTGACTTGAAGACTCCCAGATTGTACCGTACGGGGAACAAAGACGAAGGCAATGAGTTCCACTCCTTCGCAGTACGAATGATAAACGTAGAAGCGAAACGCTTCGAGCGAACTGGAGGTATGTCAACCATATATGGATGACGTTTGACAGTTTGTCTTGTTGTTAGATGGTAAAATGGACAAGTTGGAATTAACTCGTATAATTCCTGCGCACACTCTCCAAAATTTGAGAGTGTTAATCGCGCATCGTACTCAAAGATAATCTTTTCTTGGAATATATTTGCTGCTTTGTATGGAAGTTTATTCTGTTCGGTACAAAAGAACGTTTGATATTTATTTCTATGGAACTACCAGTAAAAATAACTTTATTTTTGTAAAATTGTGTATTTAGTTGCTCTTCAATTGTGGTAAGGATTGGTTATCTCTTTAGACTTTGATAAACAACTTGTACTGATAATTATATATTTCCGCCAAATACCAGTAGTCTTGCTGAGTTGTCTTACCAGTTAAATTACTAGGAATTTCCTTTCCAATAGTAGTAAGACTTTCCCCTATTTCTGTTTTGTATTTGCAGCCAGACCCATCAGAAGAATCCATCCCAATTCAACTTCGTTTATAGACACCTGCCATGTTTTTATATAATACCTACCTAGGTATATCTTACACTAGCGCTTAAACAATCTTATCTGCTTGAAAGATATGATAGGAAATTCATCACCTTCTATATTTATAAAACTGGCCTTCAAAGGCAGCTGATGTTACGTCATAAGGTACTTTACGAGAGGGGTTTTCTTTGAGTGTGGTGTAGTGCCATTCTTTGAGGAATTTCACAAAATGATCCAACGAAAGATCTACCAGCTTCATCATTTTGGAAAAATTCGAACTTACAACCTACTAATCAGGCGATTGGTAGTCGAGACTTTTAGCTGTAATTGTTATTTTATGCGTTATATATATATGATATGAACATATTATTCATAATAATAATATTATTGTTCTATACTAGTAAGTTTCATATTTTTATATTATCCCTGTTTACAAGAACAAAGAAATAATAGGTTTCATTAAAATAATAACCCTTGGTTATACTCTGTAGCTTTGCATAATTTATGTTAAACATTTTCTATTTCAGGGTCTGAACTATATTATTGGAAGTTTAGTTAGATCATATTATAATAAAGTTTTTATGATACTTTTGGGTTTGTTTAGTATCAGGTGAGATAATGGTTAAAAGTTTGCATATCTTGTTTCAAATAAACAAATTGAGTAGACTACTTAGATAAACCATATTTCTAGATAGGCACTGAATTTCAACCGAACACCCGTTAGTGTAAATGTAACTTATGAACATACAGACCCAAACTTAGTGGTTTGTACATTATGCTCTGAAGTGGTTTTTAATAGGGTTTTGAAATATAGGTGATATCAATAACAATAACATAAATCAGAATAAGACATCCATATGAGATCATCGAAGGTACATTAATTGTTTTATTGTTTTGACCCTGTTAGCAGAGAATGAGTTTTGAAAAGAGAAAGTAGGTTTCAAAATGAATCATGATTGTTTTGCTTTTGCTCATTGCACCACATTCATGCTTTAACAAATTATTAATATTATACACAAATAAAAAACAAAAATATGACGAATTGAGAACCTTGGTGGTAGGATTTTTAAAATACAATCCTACTATCCACTATTTCTTAACATTGATAGTAAAGTATGACAGGACTGATTTTCATTTGTTTTGAATCAACTTCAAAAATGAAGTTGCTTATTTAAAAACGTCACAATACTGTTTTTTCGTTCCATATAAAAGTTTACCTTGACCCTTAATCAAGTGTTAAGGAAATGAAGCGGTAAAGTCGGATTATTTAAATTTTGCTTGCGCTTTAATTATTTTTTAGCTGTGTAGTTGCCATTTATAGTAGGTACGTGTATGGGTAAAAAATATTTTTCCTTGCTGCTATCAGCCGAGGTGTTAGTAGCACTGGCATTTTTTTTTCTCCGTTCTATAACTGGTAAACGACACCTCTGGCGAGCATTCTAGTGTTAAGTAATTTCAAAAGTATTAAGACTAGCAAAACTCAATCAAATTACTTTACATTTTTATTTAAACTTGTATACATGCTTATTTCAGAAGTTGGCGAATATGTTTTGAGCGTTTCACTGATCAATGCCTAATAAATAGTAATCTTTAGGGCATGGTTTCTTGCAAGTCTTATAGCTCCCTTCATCACAAAGAAAAGTTCTAACTTTTTTGGCCAACGGACAGTCCAGTCTTCCACAAGGTCCGTGCACGTCTCTCTTATTTACAAATTGGCCGTGATGATACTTTCCTCTCAAAGTCTCTCCAGGAATAAATTGATGTTGACTTCCTCTATAGTCCATACGTTTGGGACAGTTAGTTCCTCCACAAGGCCCTTTTGGAAAGCCCATAGCAAGAATAGCAAGTTCACTTCGGGTAAATGGTGCAACAAAGTCATCATATATTACTAGCTCAGGTTCAGGTACAATTGGTTTTCTTGTTATATCTGGAGCTCCGAATAAGTACGCTACAGGTGGCACAGATTCGATCAGGGTACCTTCCCAATGTCTGACAACTTCAACGTCTTTTAATTTCAAATCATCCACCAGATATTTCCGACCAGGAATCCTTTCCATCTCGGGCAAAGCGACGAAGTAGCTAAGGATACGGTTTCCTAGACATGATAATCGAATATAGAATATTATCTCACCCGATGCCTTTAAGTCTTCTTCACACTGCAAGGGTTTGGTCAGTTCTACTGTATTAGTAAACAATTCAGCTTTTCTAGTATCTCTAAATTCAGCTTGATCCATATTTATAGGGTTGTTATCACCAGCTTTTTGAAGACATTCTAGGAATGATTCGTGCCATTCTACAATACAAAATCCGATGCAATTCATATCTTGGTCCCTATTCCAGACTGTAATATAAATTGGCGTCTTTTCTAGCTGTTCTTCGAGCGCTGATGGATGCGATAAAAACATGACAGAGTTTCCAACCCCGAAGTAAGGAGGCTGTGGAAGTGGTTCAGAAGGTAGAATAATTTTTCGGGGTGCAACTTTTCCTTTTCCCTTTCCCTTCTTCCCCTTTGCCGGTTTTTTGCCTTTTTTCTTTCCTTTTTTTGGTGGCGGTGGTGGAGGTGGAGGTGCAATAAAGTTATCATGAGCCACGTAGAAATCAAACAGTGGAAGACAGTTCATTTGAAGAGTGCATGTTTGCATAAACTTCAATTCTTCTTCAGACGGCCCCGGTGGCACTTTCTTACCCTTTTTGGGTTTTTTAGGAGGTTTTTTTTGTTTCTTAGGTTTTTTTGTAGCTTCAAGCAGAGCCAATGCTTCAGCTTCCCGTTTTCTTTGTTCTTCTTCCATTTTGAGTTCGTAGGCATCTTTGACTGGGGGCTCGATTTTGAGTACTATCTTTTTTACAAAGACTTCAATCATGAAAATTTGTTCCATTTTGAAAGCTAAAACTAGAAAAAAATATATATGTTTATCTAGTTTAGTTGAATTTTGAAACCTAGGATTCGAGGATCTCCGAACGTCATCATTAGGTGATTTCACAACGGGTCGATGCTCACTGTTTATCATTTGCCTTAACGTGCCTACTGATACTTGTACTTAGAGTCAAAGGCGCACCCAAAAGCAGTAAACAGACGTTTAGCTCTGTGTCTATTGGTTAGAATTCATAGTCCATTTTGTGGTCTTCTGCAGATATTATATAAATATTATAATTTTTATGCTAAACAGGCAAGCGTTTGACCGCTATCAGACCTGATGGAAAGTGACGATGCGGCCGAAGATGGAACATGCTTGCCTAGAAAGTACCTTTTCACTCTAGACTTGAAGACAACCAGATTGTACCGTTCAGGGAACAAAGCCGCAGGCAATGAGTATCTTTTCATCTCCTTCGCTGTACGGATGATAAACGTAGAAGAGAAACGCTTCGAGTGAACTGGAGGCATGTCTAACATAAATAGATGACGTTTGATAGTTTGTCTTGTTGTTAGATGGTTAAAGGGGCATGGTGGAATTTATCATGTAATTCCTGAGCACACTCTCCAAAATGTAAGCAATAGAATACCGATAGGCTTAATACCGTACGTCGTCGGTATTAAGCCTATCGGTATGACCGTGACTGCAGTTTTTATAATATCCAAGTACAATTAATACAATTTGAACCTATTTTCATTGATATTAGGCACAATATCGTAATCACTACTAAAAAGTTACAGGAAAGCAAAATACGCAATTTCGTACTTGAATGACATATTTTTTTCAGTTATTTCGATGAAGAAATCAAATCACTTAACCGATTATGGTGAAATTTCTATGAGTCAAATATGGAAGTATGCGCTTACTAAAAAATATAACATAGTACTGGAGTAACAAACGCAAAAATACACACCGATTTGAGTCTCCTCCTTTTTTGAAGTCGGTTAGTAAACAAAATTATATGGGGCCAGCTCTGAAGTAGGTATGACCTACCTAGCAAAAAAGGGTTAAAATCAATTCATAATTGGCGGCGTAATCGCATATGTTTGTTAAACAAAGGTAAATTTAGTTCCTCATAAAAAAGCTTGTTTTTTAACCCTTTCACACTCACAGCCCCACACTAAGTTCAATGACTTGTGTTGCGAGTGCCAGAAACATTTACATCACATAGACAATCACAATCAGAACCCTCGCCTTTGTTTCCCGTACAGTATAATTTGGGAGTCTTCAAGTCAAAAGTGAATAGGTATCTTCTAGGCAAGCATGCTACATCTTTGGCCGCATCATCGCTTTCCATCAGTCAGGTGAGATTGTGGTCAAACGCTTGCCTAATGTAAGTACATAAAAAAAATCTCTTATCGAGAAAACACAAGTTTTCTCGATAAGAGATTTTCGTGTTTTCGCGTGTTTCGTTTTTTGTGTTTCGCTTCGAAATCGATCCCAATACCCCTAAAAGGCGTAAAAGGCGAACGCTCACACAAAGCCAACGGGCAGTTTGTTATAGTTTGTTAAGATTATCACGAGTAAACTAATGGATCACAGCTGGAAGTATGAATGATGACGATTAAGGTAAGCAGAAGAACTAACCCAACTCTTACTAAAAATGAGAGAGCCGTCGTTTATTTTTCTCGCAAAGAGCCAATTTAGTTCAACTCCCAAAAAACGTAGAATCATATCGCTTAGAACATTTTGTGAGATTGCATGTTGCATTATTTGGCCTGCTTATAACTGGGGAAAATAAACTGTGTAAAATAGGAAAATTTTAAACCATAATATTGTTTGTGTTTGTGCCTACTGGATTTTTTGGCAGTGTCTTTGGGCAGTAATGTCAAATTGTTTTGAAAGATGTCACATGTCAATGTCGTAATCAAAAGGAGGATTTTCAAAGGAGAGTTTAAAATAAACTTCTGTTTTTACTACCATTGATTAAAAGTTTGATTTATCTCGATAATTAACATTTATATTACAAAATCGATCGCGCCGAACTGACATCTCGCGCCGACATTTTACCTCATAGAGAAAACCTTTTGAGTTTACTTGATTATAGCTTTTTTTTTATTAATTGTTTGATTTCTGTATTTGATTTTTAAGTACAGGATACAACGAATATTATACGTAAGTTTCAGCGTTCAGTGTGTACATGCCTCACGTTTGACACTCTCTCGTTTAATCAAGCTAAAATGTAGCTTTTGTTTTACACTAGGTCACTATCTACATTATAGATTTCAGCCAAATCGGTTCAGTAGTTTTGGATTGATTGAGTAACAAACAAGCGAATTTTCGCACTTATTACACACACAAAAACTTTTGGATTTATAATGTAAAAAATATAAATGTAAGTAATTAATAAATAAATAATTATTCATGAGAAAGTGAGATGATTATAATTATCTTTTTGCTTAATCAAAATCATCATTATTTATTTATGCATTGTTATCCTATTATAGAAAAATGCCAAACGCTGTCAGAGAAAAAAAGAAATGATAATATTTCGCCACATTTTTATATCAAACATCACAACCATTTATGGTTGACTAGCTAATCCTATATGATACATTCCAAATTTCAGCCAAATCAATTAAGCCGCTACAGCATGAAAAGAAAACTAACATACTTAGATATAAACTTTCGGATTTATAGTATACTAGCCGTGCTCCGCGGCTTCGCCCGCGTTAATCAAGTTTAAAAGTAGCCTATGTATTATTCCGGAACCTAAACAAACTACATTCTATTTAATTTTTTCTTTCATTCTAATTTCATCAAAATCGGTTTATTCGTTACGGAGATACGTGGTAAGAAACATTCACTCACACACCCCAAACTTTCGAATTCATAATTTTATATAGTACGAAGTGTTATTTACCTCCAGTAGCCTCAAAGCGTTTCGTTTTTACAGAGAAGGAGTGGAACACATTGCGTTTTTTTTTGAACGGTATACTCTGGGATTATTCAAGTCTTGAATGGCAAGAGCTGCATCAGAGAAGCAGAGGATCGTGCTCAGTGGCGTGCAATTAGAGAAGCCTATGTCCAGCTGGGACTGGACTTTCATATACTGATGATGATAAGTGAATAGGCATAATGTGAGGTAGTGGTCAAATACGTGCCTATTGAGCATTACAAAAACGTAGCATAAAACGATTCATATTAGTACATACAGGACGAAAGCCTGTGATCGTCAGTACCATAGCTTACATAAAGTTTACTCATACTGTTATATATTCTGTGGTAACTCAGTGCACAAGGTTTGAGTTCACAAGCGAGTTCACTTTTACGCACGCGAGTAGCGTAGCAGTGAGGTGGGAGGGACGCAGGACAAGTTTACCAAGATTGGAGGCTACTGGATAGGTACCTATTATATATTGTATTTATTATACTTGTAGAGCAGAAAGGAGTTGTTCATCTGAAAAACGCTGGATATTCGGCAGTTTTACTTAGATCTGTGTGTACTTTTATAATGAAACGTAGGTAAGATCTAATGTTCAAAGTGCTCACACGTACCAAATTTGGCTGAAAATTCCTTCAAAGTCTGGGACCAATTTTATACAACCGCTTTAATAAAATGATAGAGTATATGCAAATCGATATAAATGCAATAAACAACTTTTTACTTACCTTGAACTGCATTGAAACTTAAAAATGTAAAAGCAAGCGCCTTTTGAGTAGACCGTAAATAACATGGTGAATACATTATACTTAATCTAAGTATGAAGTTCCTACACACACATTTACTATGAACAAGATTATAATTAAGTATAATGGCCTCGATTCTGATGTCACACACTAAATTAAATTTAAACTATTCCTTCTTTTACAAAATAGGAACGCAAGACAGAGATAGCATACATTTTAATGCTGTCAAGTTAGTCAGAACTTAGATGTCTATGCAAGCTTAGTCGAGTATGAAATTGGTGATGCCTAAAACACGCGCCCTTCTGCTTCTGCTATTCATATTTTAATTGATAAACTAGCTTGACAACACTAAAATGTATGCTATCTCTGTCTTGTGTTTCTATTTTGTAAGAGACAGGCATAGTTTAAATTTAATTTAGTGTGTACATTAGAATCGAGGCCAATGTCTACAATTATCAATTGGTCACAATTGAACGTTAACTTATATTTAGAATTCTACAAAATATATGTGCATTAAAAACGAGACGATTCACAACAAAGCCGAATGACCAGAGAGGGTTGCCGTAGCCCCTATAATTGAAATATGTATATTGAAATGAAACATATTTATTTGGCACTATGAACAAGGTATATAAACATAAAATAGACAACAAAAACAGCTTGCAAAGCAACATAAAAAGGTAATTAAACATAACAAAAAAGATATTATATATATGTTTATATTAAATATTGTTTACGTAAGTTTATATGTATGTATGTATTAATGTATATAGATAGGTATCTAAGTAAGTTGTATTTATGTCTATTAATATGTATTAATGTATATTATTGTGTATAGATAGGTATCTAAGTAAGTTGTATTTATATCTATTAGTATGTTATTATATATTGATCTTCGGTTAGCTCTTAATGAGCTAACCGAAGCCATCCATACTACAAATGTAGACCTGGTTCGAATCGAAGAATGGAGTAGAGCCTTTGGTTTAAAAGTTAACCCAACTAAGACTCAGGTCATGATAACAGGCAGTTCTCGGTTAATTAATAAGATTGACTGGAACACGCTTCCTCAAGTATGTTTCAGTGGAATCATAATACCATACAGTATGCACGTTAAAAATCTAGGCCTAACTATAGATCGTTGTATGACTTGGGAAAAACAAATGCAAGCCACCAGTCGTAAGTTGTACGCTTCTGCTGCTTCTATGAGAAGATTGCGCAATTTCTTACCCACTACTACTAAAATTGCACTAGCTCAGTCTCTTCTACTTCCTATCCTTGACTATGCCGACGCCAGCTATCTCGATCTCACAGAAGATCAACTTAACAAGCTTGAGCGTCTTCAAAACTTTTGTATACGATTTATATTTGGCTTGCGCAAGTATGATCACGTTTCCCAATTTCGTCGTAAGCTCAAGTGGCTCCCTATACGTCGTCGCCGAAATACACACATACTCACCCTCCTTTTCAATATTTTGTTTAATCCGAAATCCCCACGCTATCTCAAGGAACGTTTTAAGTTTATGCACTGTGATACCTCGCAAACTTTACGGTCATCAGAGAATTTAATGCTTAGTTTCCCTCCACATAGCAGCACTTTTTATGACCGGGCTTTTACAGTGCAAGCAGTCCGTCTGTGGAATTCCTTACCTGTTCCTATAAGACGATCTCCTACTTTGAACACTTTCAAAGATCGGGTCAGAAAATTATACCTCTCCGAAACATAGGTAATGTATTATTATTATTTTTTTTTTTTTATTTCTCTCGTCTTTCGCTCAAGAGATTTGCGTTTTTCACTAAAGTGTGTCTAGGAAAACATCTCAAATGTGTCATATTGAATGTCCCTTTTTATATATATATATATATATTATTTATTTATTTTATATTATTATTTTATGTATTATATAATAATATATTACTTGTTTATGTATATTCATACTGTATTTATGCCATAGTATAAGTAATGATATTTTTAAGTTAATTAAGTATTCCATACAGCCATTTGTTATACCCCGTCTATTACATTCTATAGTTCTCTCCATCCGAAGGTTGCCTGGTAGAGATCGCTATTAGTGATAAGGCCGCCTGTTGTGATACTTTACGTATAAGCTTGTTTGTTGCCTTTGTTTTATCTCATCTTGTAAAGTGGATCAATAAAGTATTATCTATCTATCTATCTATCTATGTTTTTACACCACCGACCACATTATATAAAATTATCCCTCTCTCCATCCAAAGGTTGACTGGAAGAGATCGCTTTTAGCGATAAGTCCGCCCATTGTACTTTAGTAACGGACAGACGGACGCACAAAGTGCTGAACGACTCAAGTCAACTAAGAGATCTCGATTCGCTCGATCAACAATTATTAGTGCTACTATTTTCAAAGAAGATTTAATAATATTTCTAATCCAGTATTTATAAGCTCAGTCTTGCGCACGGGCACATTATCTGTCTCTCTCGCACCTTGATATTTAAATTTAGAACCAAGCCTCTGTGCCTTTATATTCGCAATCTATAGGTATTTTAACTATACATCTACACGTCACTCTTTAGGATTTTGTCATAGTTAGAAATTTGTCACAGGCTCTTTACCTTGTAGCCATTTTGTAGCAAATTTGGTAGAGTCAATTAATTTGACTAAGTCCCTAGATGAATTTAATCAATTTGATTGTGGAAGTGTTTTGATGCAGCTTTGAATAATTCAAAGCTAAATCTAGGTTGGTTGAAGACTGCATTATTCAATAGATTTAGACATGATCTTGTTTGAGTTTATATTATCTTTTTAGACACTAAGGTTGTTATGGCATAAATTATATTATCGTTATTGAAATATATTTTTTTGCGTACTAAAAAATTTTATATTTCTGTTTCGCACTTACGTATAATTTTAATATAGTATACAAAAGTTTAACGATTTACCAAAAATGTTAAGAGATAACTTTATTTAATACTAGCCATGCCCCGCAGCTTCGCCCGCTATTATCAAGTCAAAAAGTAGCCTATGTGTTAATCCTAGGTATAATCTATGTACATTCAAAATTTCATCCAAATCCGTTAAGCCGTTAAAGCGTGAAGAGGGAACAAACATACTTACACACTTACGCACTTACAAACAAACTTTTGGATTTATAATATTATAGTAGGATATTTTATTATAATTACCTTAAAATGTCGCTCTAAGCTTTGCCAACATTCTTTTTCCATTATACGAAATACATTTTCTAAATTCTCATCCTCCACTATACTAAAGTCAATCGCAGTTTTTTAATTAGGACAAATAAACAAGCGTATTCTCATTCCAACACTAAAGTTCAAAGACTTGTATCTTAGTTGCCGAAAAAATTTACATCACACACACAATCAATTATACTTCAAAAATTTGTGCTGATCCTGTCAGAAGAACACTTCCCTTGGCAAGACAAATAATGCTCCTGCCGGGAATTTAACCCACGACCCACGGCGCAGTGGGCAGAGATCTGCCAACTGAAACAACAATAATGTTTATCTTTTGATGTCAACAAAGCGTTATTGTATTGTATTGTAATGTTATTGAGCTATAAATTGTGTCCGGAACATATTTTTGATAATTAAACGCAAGCAAAGCTTAAAAAACCGAATTCACCGCTTTATCTTCGGAACTTTGATCAGATTAGATATACTAAACACGCATTATTGAAGATATTTTCAAGAACTATTGATCAGATCTTGATCAAATTTAAATGACCAATCGGAAAGCAACATCTTTCAAACAAAAAAAATCAATATCGGTTCACGTGAAACGAAATTATAAGGTAACCCTTAAAAAATTCCTCTTTTTTTGTGAAGTTGAAACATATCATAGAAGATATCAAACGTAACTCGAGTAGGAAATAAAACTGAGGTATGTTTTTTTATTTTGTTTCTGGTTATGCGTGTGATTGTGTGTGTTCTCCAATAGGAATGATATATAGCCAGAAACAATATTTTGCTCAGTAACATTGTAAATAAAGTGGACAAAACTCTGCCCTCTGCACCGTGGGTCCTGAGTTCGATTCCCGGAGCATAATTTTACTTGACAAGAGACATTTGAACTTCTAGTTCTAGGTGTGATTCTGTGTGTGCTATGAATGTTTCCGACACCCAAGGCACAAGTCATCGCTTTTAGTGTGGAGCTGTGCGTATGAAAGCGTTTATATTTTATGTTACACTCATACGAATTTAGGTAATTTCAAGCCAAGGACATAGCATAAAAACTACGTACCGAAGCTTTGAAGAACAAATCTACTGCAAATTACAAAATCAACACTAAAAACCTGCCACCCATAGAAAATGTTCTTAAATAACATCTCTCAACAGAATCACCTAATCTAATACGAGTCATTATAGAAAAAAATACTACTGGTAAAAAAATGGGTCAAAGCGTGAAAGAATATATCGATAGTGTTCTGTATATTTTTCTGTTTCTATGGGACCAAGTTTTTTTTTAAATAACGTCGTTTTGGCAATTGCCTCGGCCGTGTTCACGAGATATTCCTCATTGTAGTTTAAGAAATCTCCTTTTTATGCGGGATAACAAAATATAGAAAGTTTTTCTGAAGCATTCACACTCACAGCCCCACACTAGCTTTAAAGACTTGTATCGTAGGTGCCCGAAACATTCACATTACAACCAGAACTAGAGGCACAAATATCCCTAGGGAAGGAATTACTCCTGCCGGGAATCGAACCCACGGCACAGAGGACGGAGACCTGTCCACTGCGCCAATTGAGTCGTCAAAAGGCAAACAACTAAGTCAGCGATGAAGTGGCCGAAAATGTAGCATGCGAAACTTGAAAAAGTTATATAATCAGAGAACTTATCAAGACGAATCAAACAAGCCCAAACTCGATGGGTATCTTGATAAGTTCAGAAATTTCTATAGCCATCTTCCGTCTCCATCATCAGACCAGCACATGATACCGTGTATATTGTCTCTCGGTTTTTTATCGGATACATTTCGGAGAGTGTGCTAAGGAACTGTATGATCTAGTTCCCCCATCCCCGTTCTACCATCGGACAAGCAAACAAACTGCTAAGCGACACCGCTATATGGTGGACATTCCACAAATGCGCACTAAGCGTTTTGCCTCCACATTCATTGTGCGAACCGCAAAGGAATGGAACTCCTTACCCGAGTCGGTATTTCCAGATGAGTACAATATGGGAGTCTTCAAGTCACGAGTGAATAGGTATCTTCTAGGCAAGCTTGCTCCATCGTCGACCACATCGTCGCTTACCATCAGGTGAGATAGTGGTCAAAAGTTTGCCTATCATGAATAATAAAAAAAAAAAAACAAAGATACATAAGTACACCAAGTTTGAGCCCAATCGGCGATCTACAAGTGGGTCTAATTAAGCTTGCAAGATTTGATTACAGACCGACAAATAGACAACAGGACACGTGAAATTAAATAAAATCTTGTACTAATACAACACTTCTAAAACTAAAACAATAGCTTTTCTCAATCCAATTCCATGCCAATCTACTGTTTGATTTCTCCATCCAAGTTTAAATCTACAGACTGACCCAACTAACTGACCTAACTATATCTCTAAACATAAGCTTCACAGTCCAACAACTGAACGCTAAAAAGGGCCATAAAATTTTCCGTGTCCCGATCGATTGGAGCAGCATTAGGGGGGCCAGGAGCGAGGAGGGGGGGTCGTTAGCCCACAGAACCGGTAGCGACTGCGCATCGGGCAGCTGCGCTAGCGACTGTAAGGGCTAGTGCAGGAGGGATATTGTAGAGGCTTTATTATGAGCTCATTAATGTATGCTTTTTTTGCTTTTGTTTTTTTTTGTCTTAGTACCTCCTCCTTTTTTGGGAAGTCTTACCGACTTCCCAGGACGTACTCAAGTCGAGGTTATTCATTTTTTTTTTTATGTGTTTTACCTCATAACTTCTCTCCACGTGATCTGATTTCGAATTTTTTTTTTTATTTGAAATATGTTGCTTTCTAATTGTTCCTATTTTGATTTGATCAAAATCTGATCAGTAGTTCTTGAAATATCGTCAATAATGCCTATTTTGTGGACTACTTTGACGATGTAATCGTTTAACAAACTTAAAAAGTTACCTCAAAACTTCTTTCGTTGTGAGCCAATTTTGATGATTATTTTTTTATTTGAAAACTGGTGCTTTTCATGTGGTCCCATTGAATTGATTGGTTCCCAGGATAAAGCGGTGAAGTCGGTTTTTTAAGCTTGATTGTGTTTCAATTATTACAAGTTTTATGAAAATATGTAATTAATGTAATAATTGTTGGGAAACCATGAATAAATAATTAAATAAATAAGAATTTTCGCTCGGCAGTCAATCGATACTGAAATACAGTTTTTTATCATGGTTAAAAATGATCAAACGTGACTCTTACCAATATCATAAAATCTTCGCGTACTAGAATATTGTTTCTTGACTGAGTCCACGTTTTATATTAGTGTCACACACCTTACAAATACTATGTCAGTAAAAAAGAAAAGAGATTTAACATATTAAATTATTTAAGATAGAAGAGTACAACAGTTTATTGATTTTTTTAAGCAAGATAGGCAAGCATTTGTCCATTTTCTCACCTGATGAAAACTGAAGATGCTGCCGAAGATGTAATTTGCTTATTTAAAAGATATTTATTCACTCTAAAACCGAAGACGACACCCATTATAAATATAAAAAAATCTAAGAACCCGACTGCGTAAGATGTTGATGTATATATAGCTGCATGATGACGCAAATACCTCGAAGATTTGTTTAGAATTTGAATACTTACTATATACTATACTCAATACAGACAATGAAACAAGTACACTAATTCTCGGTATTACCTTGAGTGGTACCATAGTGCTTTCTAGCTAAATGAATCAGCTACGAAGCTATGTGTCATAGAGTCGTATGCATATTTAACCAGTCTGAGTAGTTCAGTGATGGTAATTATCGACGTTAATAATGTATAGGACTATGTTATAGATTGATTGAAAGTTGTTCCGAGAAATAGAACAAAAGTTCCACTCGTTTCCTATAATCGTAGAGTTTAATTTTTGCACACAATATCATTGCATTTTTAAACGACTTAAAAAAAGGATGAGGTTCTATGTTCGACTTTATGTGTTTTTTTTATATATTTTCACCTATTTGTGGACCGATTCTCAAAATATTTTTTTTGTTTGGTAGATTATACTTCAGAGGTCGTCCCATATACATTTCATCGAAATCGATCAAGCCAAAACCAAAATATAAGCGGTGAAGTTAGTTTTTTTAGGGTTTGCTTACGTTTAAATTATAAAAGTTAGACATGTATTAAAAATAAAAATGCTTTGACACCCACTGTCTCACACTAAGTTCAATGACTTGTGTCGTGGGTGCCATAAACATTCAAGTCATACCCAGAACCAGGAACACAAATTACCCTTGGAGAGAAAACTTATGTTTCCACCAGGAATCGAAACCAATACCTAATATTTAGAATATGTACCTACCTATTTTTTATATAAGTAACTATACGACTTTAATTTTCATAATTTATCTGCTCTCATTTTTTGAAAAATGTAGTAAAACAGATCTGTAGAATTTTCATATATTGACATGACTGAGATTGTGAGTTTATAATAGCGGTCCACGATGTGGTATAATGACCTCTCTAGTCTCGTCGTCCGAGTAATATAGCTAGCTAATTGGTTTAATAAAGAAAATACCCTGGGACGCCCGTCTCTAATAACCACCTCTGAAATATACTCTACCAAACAAATAAATCATCAAAATCGATTCATAATTGGCGGAGATATCGCGTAATATACATACAATAAAAACGTACATGCGAATTGAGAACCTTCTTTTGAAGTCAGTTGAAACTATATGAAATACATTGATTTATATATATATATATATATATATGTATATTGTGAAAGTTTTTGTACATTGACTTCGGGACTAAAGTTATTATTGTAATATAAGTTTTATATTTAAATTCAATATTTCTATTTAAAAGTGTGAGGTTAAATTATAGTATTGTACTACAGTTAAATATTTCCCTTGTAACCACAGCCTAACAGATCATCTCGCTACATGTAGTACCTACCAACAGGCGTACGTGCAAGTTACACTACCACGGAGCCGTAATTATGTTCTATACATATGTATGTGACACTGTACTTGTGTTTCTATTCTGTGGTAAGCGCCAGTAGTTAGAACTTTGTGTTTATATTGTTTAAAAGGAGATGTAAAGTTTTTTTTTGTAACCCACTACGAAAAGTAGACCGCATAATAATTACAATATGTTTAAGTTGAGAGATTGTGTGCAAAGCGAATGCTGCCATTTCTTTCTTTCTATTATATTCTGCTGCATAATCTTTACGTATTTTTTTTTAAGCCAGTTATCTAAAATATGGTTTTTAGCATAGATAACTATGTTTTTTTTGTTTGAAATTATGACTTGATCGTGTTTTCACTTGCCTATTTAAAATGTCTAGTAAAAATCGGTATAGCTGATACGTCAATATGTCGTTGGGGATATTTTTAAAATTTTAACTATTTATGTACTAGTCGAGTTTTAGTTATTAAACTTTTAATGTTTACAGGAGATTGTTACTTTCGTATGCGAGACAGTGGCCTCGATTCTGATGTACACTCACTAAATTAAATTTAAACTATTCCTGTCTTTTACAAAATAGGAACACGAGACAGAGCTAGCATACTGCTGTGCTGTCAAGTTAGTTAGAACTTAGATGTCTATGCAAGCTTAATCGAGTATGTGTTGTATTGGTGTTGACTAAAAACAAGCGCCTTTCTGCTTCTGCTGTTATTATTTTAATTGTTAAACTAGCGTGACAGCATTAAAATGCATGCTATCTCTGTCTTGTGTTTTATTTTGTAAGAGACAGGGATGGTTTAAATTTAATTTAGTGAGTGTACATCAGAATCGAGGCCACTGACGACGAAGGTGTAGTATGCGTGTGCAGTATTTCTATTGATTTTAGAAGATGTAGTATATATATTGACTTTACGGACTTTTTTATTTTATTGAGAGACAAAACGAGCAAGTCGTTTGTCTGATGGTAAGCGTCACGCTCGCTCATTACAGTTCAGTGTCACGTGGTCAGAGGTTATTAATTTATTGACTTCCTAATTCTGATATTTTTTGGGTCAATTAAACATAAACACAAACGCATTCACACTCACAGCCCTACACTAAGTTCGATGATTTGTGTCGTGGGTGCCGGAAACATTCACAGCACACACAAAATCGCAACCAAAACCAGAAACACAAATGAATATGAAGATTAATATGATCTGTCACATGACTTAGCGGTGAAATGCTCAGCTTTATCTCAGCATTAATGTGAAATGTGTTCGATGACGTGCACCGCCGCACCGTCTACCGCCAACTATAGTCTCTAATATACTATTCTTACCACCGAGCTACCCAAGCCCTGCCTCAAGCCATGAAATTAACCTTTTCATAATAAAGTTCGATCATCAGGCAACGGGTTCAAACCTTGAGCGATTTATATATATACGCTTTTTTTTCTGTTACTACTTGAGTTTTTTTTTGCTAGCAAGCATTAAATACTTATCTATCTGTGATAAATTAAAAAAAATACCGCTATTAGCTTGTTCTACCTTTCATAGCTAATTCTTTAGAAACAACGTTCAAGTAGTAAATAATAATCTCTCAAGAGACATACTTAAGTAAAGAACAATATCCATGAAAGCACCTATCAATTTTCTTTTGAACTTATTAAAGTAAGTTTAAACTGAAATTAATGAACGTCTCATGGGTGTATTTTTCTACTAAGTAATAAGTCAAAAACTTCAAATGTTATTGACTGATCGTTCATTAGAAACTTTTAAACTTTCAGGAAGAAATTACAGCGATCGGAGTTTTGAAATGTTTCGTTGGAAATTAAAGTGTGTCTTAATGTTAAGGTACTTTGAAAAAAGAATATTTGAATAATGATATGATTATATGTTTAAAGTTACATATACGACTTTAAACTTATTTTTCAATATGTAATATTTTTTATAAAAAACTTTGTAACATAATACAGGAATCTTAAAATCACTGGAATAATATTATTATAATAATTAATAAAAACAAAAGAAACACACATACGCATTCACACTCACAGCTCTACATTGAATTCAAAGACTTGTATCGTGGGCGCCGGAAACATTTACAAATCACACACACAATCACACCCAGAACCAAAAGCACAAATCTCCCTTGGGGAGAAAAATTGTGCTCCTGCCGGGAATCGAACCCAGGACTCACGGCGCAGAGGGCAGAGACTTGCCCACCACGCCAACTGGGTCTTCAATAATTAAACATCTATTTCTAAAACGATTAAAAATTTTAAGTGTAATACCTAAAATTGATAAATCTTAACTTTAAAATCTACTTAAAAAATATAGATCTGATCTGTGATCTAAATGCTGGCACAAAACTTGCTCAACGTTGCCATTCAAAGAGGCAACGCCACCAGCATAATTGGAGCGATACCAACCGCGGTAGTGGGCTTGAGCACCTAAGCTACATATAAACTCGGTGGTTTTAGTTTAGGGACAGTCGTTGGTAACCTTTGTTTCAACCGATTTTAATAAAAATCATTAGAAAACTCAGATCCTCTGGGCACCCTTTTCAAACCATACAATTTAATCATATCTTGGTGATGATCAAATTATGCTATGCTAAAAAAAATAAAGAGAAAAAATAATTTTCCTGACACAACACAACTGTACACAACAACAAAAAATAAAGATTTGTCCCAGTACACAAGTAAGCAAAACAATTAGATAAAGGGTAATTATCTAGCTCGTTAACGTTCATCATTGGTGAGGAATTGAGGATCGTCTGTTAACCAACCCTAGTTGTCAACACACAATCCAGTCCCGCACAGGTGTGTCTGTTTTCACAGGTCCAGGGCCAAATGTTTGCGCTTCAATTAAAACTAGAAACAATAAACATGGCCGGCTCATTTACATTACGTCAGTTGGTTTTAAGTTAACGACCTCGTGGGATAAGTTATAGGCTGTTAGCGTCATGATAGTTATTATATGTGATATGTAATTTTTCGTTCATAAGTTAATTTTATCAGCACTATTTAATAACAATGAAATAAATATATACCTTAAGAAAATTTAAACAAAATTGAACTAATTTACAATCATCATCATGATCTATTTTTTCACATAAGTTAAAACAATATGAATTAATACATGAATCCATGGTTAAGAAAGATTAATTGTTATCTACTACCCCTTCCCCCCGGACCTCTGAGGAGTACAGACGTGTTTAAGAAATCTGTATTTAATTGCTAATGTATTTAAAATAAATTTAAAACAAAATATAAGCCGCGTAAAAATAGGAGCCCATAACTGTGAGAAGATTTTCGTGACCTGCAGCGGTCATCGTCGTACGTCGCACCTCTACTGACGTCACTGGGGTGTAGCCTGTCGCGGCCACGCCCTCCGCTGCGCCTGCAATACTGGTTTGGTGACCGAGCGAGGTACGTTGCGTCTCTCAAATACACCGACTCCCGTACCTTATCTCCTGGTACTCGCGGCCGAAATAAAGTAGCTGTAGTCTGAGTTCGTTGGCTTTCTCTGACTTTTTGACTGTTTGAGTGAAACCTCCTAGTGTCTGCTGCTATCCTAGTAACTATGATGAAAAGAACGCCACCAGCGTCTCCTGTTCCGGAGCTCTTCCCAGACATGGATCAAAGTGCACAGAACACCACCTCTAGTTTACTAGAGGATGTAACCGCGCCGACTAGAAATCCATCAAAAAGGAAAAGAGTAGATAAAATAAATCCTACCACTTTGAGTAGCCAAAAAAGTGATGATGATATTAAAACATTTATGTCGGATATGCGAAAAATGTTTGACGATTTTAAAGAGCGGCAAGAACAAAATTTTTCAAATCTGGATAGTAACATTAAAGATCTCAGCCAACAGCTCACCGCTATACGAAAAACTGTCGACTTCATGGCCAAGCAGTACGAAGCAGTGATGGAAAAAAATTTGTAACTTAGAACAAGAACGAAAAAATAATTTGGCAGCTATACAGTCTCTAGAAGAAAAAATAGAGAACCTTGAAAGATACCAGAGGGCAACTAGCATCGAAATCAGGAATATTCCTTCCAAAAAAGCGGAAAATAAAGATGAGCTATCAGAGTTAGTATTAAAGATAAGTAAAGTGATAAATCTTCCTCTGAAGTCACTAGATATAAGAGATGTTTTCCGTTCCGGCAGCAACCCGAGCAGCAAATCTATCATTGTGGACTTTACCAGTGTTATCTACAAGGAAAAGTTTTTACAATCTGTGAAAACCTACAACATGGCGTATAGAAATGACAAGCTGAACACAATTCACCTTAGAATAGAAGGACCATCCAAGCCAGTATTTATCTCGGAAAACCTCACGTACAAAATGAGAAAACTCTTTCACATGGCTCGTGAGTTCGCCAAGGAAAATAATTTTAAATATTGTTGGAGTGCTCACTCAAAAATTTATATAAGGAAATCTGATGGCGGAACTCTAATCAGGATCAACTCGGAAGTGGATCTATCAAAACTTAAAGAAGGAAATTGACTATTTATTAGGTTAATATTAATAATATTTTTAATTAGCATGCAATCTGTCAATCATATTATTTCATGTTTAGAATTTAAATTTTATTTATTCACAATTTTAATGAACCAAAAAATGTACAAGGCAACTAATCATACACACTCACTTACACTCACAATTAACACTTACACTACACTACTACCTACGCAGTCTAAAATGACACTAAGCACATACGAAGGGGAAAGCACAGAGCACTCTTGCTGTGGTTACTACGTTTTTGACATTTTATTACTTAATCTAACTTTTAAAATAATTTCTTACTATAATCTGGATAGAAGCATTGTTTTCAATGTTTGGACATCAAGACAGCACCCATGTTTAACTAAACCAAATAATGGATGATATTAATTTTATAAACGATGATATTGAATCTTTTTGTGTAGCAAACTCATTTAAATGCTCACCAGATGACTGTGATCAGTATATTACGCAAACCAGAGGATCGTTGACAGTTTTTAATTTTAATATTCGCAGTATAAATCGTAACCTAGACGAAACCATTATGTTATTGGACAGAATAAAATTGAGATGCGATATGATTGTATTGACGGAGGTATGGTTGAGCAAAATTTATGAGCTACCTACAATTGACAATTATACTGGACATAAATCTAAATTTATAACACAAAATGATGGTGTGGCTGTTTATATAAGGTCGCACTTTCAATATTCAGTGTCGGAACCAAATCTAAAAGACTGTAATAGCTTACTGGTCAAGTGTGATCCTGATACTGCGCTTATAGCAATCTACAGATCACCGTCTTATAAAAATTTAAGTAGCTTTTTAAATAGCCTTAATGATCTACTCATTTCACTATCATCATATCGAACGATACTTATTGTTGGTGACATTAATATTAACATAAACCCGGAGACCAGTGATATTTTGGCTGATGAATATTTAAACATAACCGCTATGCACGGACTTCTGCCTACACACACTATTCCAACTCGAGACAAAAATTGTCTGGATCATATTTTACTAAAAACTTACCTTAAAAATGCAACTACACTGGTTCTCGACACGTGCATAACGGATCACGCGCCTGTAATATTTCATTTAAATTTTGCTTGTCTAAGCAAATCAAAAAAAAACTTTACTGAAAAGACTCGTCTTGACCTTCATGCTATCACCATGGATCTTGCAAACACTGATTTTGTTGGTATTTTTTCCTCTACCAATGCTAATCTTGCCGCCGATAATCTTATATCTATAGTATCTATAATTATTCAAAATCACACTAGAGCTATTAATTTTTCAAGGAAAAATAAGATATTAAAACCTTGGATAACTCCAGGTATTTTAAAATGTATCAGACATCGCGATAAATTACATAAAAAAGTGAAACAAAATCCAGATAATATGATCTTACAAATTTCATACTGCAGATATCGCAATTTTTGTACAAATCGGTTACGAAAGTTAAAAAATAATTATGAAAGGAATGAGCTATTGAAGGTCAAAAACAACCCTAAGGGCACTTGGTCAGTGTTAAAGAAAATCACAGGAATTACAACGCAAAATTCACCTTCAACCGACTTATTGCAGTTAAACAAAAATCCTATCGAATCAACAAACCAGGTAAATGCCTTTTTTGCCGGAATTGGTGAAGAACTAGCAAGTAAAATTTTGGCATCCAAAAATAATTTTACCACTAATAATGCTAATGCTTCTAGTAGTTATGTGAGCAACTCATTTGTCATGCTACCTACTGACTGTAAAGAGGTGGACTCTCTAGTTAATGGTCTTAAAATCGATTGCGCTACAGGATGGGACAAGATATCAGCCAGGGTGCTAAAATACGCGCGATTACACTTAGTCCCACCAATAACCCATATTTGCAACCTTTGCCTATCCACTGGAGTTTTTCCTGCTGGGTTCAAAAAAGCTCTCATACATCCCATCTTCAAAGGTGGTGATAGAAATAGTGTTAACAATTATAGACCCATTTCGGTCCTTTCAATCCTTTCAAAAATTTTAGAAAAACTATTAAATGCGAGACTGGTTAACTATTTAGAAACTTTTAAAATATTAGCAGAAAATCAATATGGTTTTAGGAAAGCAAAATCCACAGAAGATGCAGTTTTAGATTTATCAAATAACATTGTACGTCTCCTTGATAAAAAACTTAAACCTTTGTGTATATTTCTAGATTTATCCAAAGCTTTTGACACTGTTTCTGTCCCCCTTTTGCTGGAAAAGTTAGAGAATATAGGAATCCGTGGAGTTTCGTTGCAAATTTTCAAAGATTATTTAACAGACAGAAAACAGAGTGTTAAAATAGGAAACTATATCAGTGCTGAGAGAAACATATCATATGGTGTTCCTCAAGGGAGCGTTTTGGGGCCGACCCTTTTTATCATCTACATAAATGATCTCTGCAAAATGTCACTATCAAATTGCAAAATTTTCACATATGCCGACGATACAGCATTACTAGTTTATGAGGAGAGTTGGAAGATGGCCCAAAATCTTGCTGAAGCTGCCCTTAAAAAGGTGATGGAGTGGTTAAGTGACAATATGTTAACCCTGAATGTCAAAAAAACCAGTTATATTGCATTCTCGTCAAACCCACAACTTAAACCTTCTCTGGATTCTATCAATATTAGAGCTCATTTTTGCAGTGATTCGTTAATTAGTTCTTGTACTTGCTTAAAACTAACACGCAGTGAAAATATTAGATATTTGGGTGTAGTTATTGATAGCACGCTAAACTGGAATGGACAGCTACAGGCGCTCATCCCTCGTATTAGGAAGCTTATGTTTGTTTTCAAGAAACTCAGACCGATTGCCTCCACAGAACTTTTAAAGACGGTGTATTACTCTTTAGCACAATCGGTCATGTCATATTGTATCACAGCATGGGGAGGTACATATCCCACCAACATGTTGCGTTTAGAAAGAGCTCAAAGGGCTGTAATAAAGGTTATGTTAGGAAAACCTTTTAGATACCCTACAACTAAACTTTACAAAGAGTGTTCACTCCTCACAATTAGACAACTTTTTGTACATCAGTTGATATTAAGAAGGCACTCTCAACTCACTTATGTCCCTAATGAGCTCAACGGCAAACGTCGGAAACATGTTGTATGTAAGGTGAGGTCTTACAGAACTGCTCTAGCTGGACGACACTTTGAGGCACTCAGCACACGGCTGTACAATAAAATAAATAAGTGTCTACACATTTACCCCATGTCTTCGGCGGAATGCAAAAATGCTCTATTGTCATGGCTGAAAGGATTATCTTACAATGAGACTGAAAATCTACTGAAAGCTTTAAATTAGACTATCTTAAATTTACATGCAATCGCTCAAACACACACACACACACACACACACACACACACACACACACACATTTCACACACAAACACACACACACTCACATACACACATGAAAATTTCTAATTGACATATACAAATTAAAATAAATTAAATTAAAATAAATGTTCAAATAAAATGTTCAAAAAAATAAAAATAAATGTAAAAAAAAAAAAACTGAAAATCTTAAACTCTTTTAACTCATTTAATTTCTCGCAGCATTATGCATTGATTAATGAAATTGTTTTGAATACATCTGATATCTATGGTATATTGTTAATTACAGTGACATTTAAAAATCTTAATGAATCAATTAATTTCAATGAATTCAATATTTAATAAATGTAAAAATAAACATGTAAGAATAAATATATATACAAATTATCTTAGAAACGTGACTTATGTAGACTTAGGTAGTTTACCCTAAAATTTAGCTGCGGAACTTATTTTACTTATATAAACTGTAAAAAATGTTCTTATAATTTTAAAATAACGCTTGATTTAAATTTTATTTTGTCTTGTTTCTTAATCTAATTTTGCAATGTTTTAACGACCTAGATAAGAAGTACTTAATAAAATGTTCACTTTAGGAAGGAACTAATTACCAAGATACGGGTGTTACTCACACCCAGTTTGGTAACTAGGGCCGCAATTTGTAAAATGTACAATAATTTATGAAATAAACAATTTTTACTTTTACTTTACTTTTACTACATTACAAAATACAGCTATTATATGCTACGAACCGTTATTCTAGACCTTAAACAGTGAGATAACATCACTTCCGGAACGACGTCACGACCTCTTTTGTCTCCCTCCCATCCGGCTCCGCCCCACTTGAGCCGGGGGAGGGGGGGTGAGCTTGCCCGAACTGTCAGGCGCGCTCCTCACATTGGCATTTGCTTTCGGCGTGAACACACCTCTTTAAAAGCGGGTAACAGCTTTGCTGTTGGTTATAGTTTTTATTAATGTTATAATTTTAACAATTAATTTAAATTTTTATTATAAAGTAATAAACTTCTTTATAATTTTTATTTTAAAAAATATTTAAATGTTAACAATTTAACTTTTATAATATTAACGTGACTAATTTGTGCTTTTATTTTGTTATTGTAGCACTCGTAATATTTTTTCAAGATTGAAGTAGGTGAACGGGGTCGCCCGCCTCCGCTAATTTCACCACTGATATCTTCGTCATCTTCATCGTTGTCGTCGTGTAACCCAGCCCCACACCGTCGAGTCACCGCGGTCATCGAGCGAGAGACAAGCAGAGGGGATGCGGTCAGGTTCGATGCGAATTCAAATTTGCTTATTTCACAAAACGAAAATGATAAAAAAACCCATGAGGGTAAGTTGCACATTCGTAATTAACTGCAGCTTTAAGATTCAACTAGGATTAGGTTTCTGGAAATTTATAAACCAACAATCTTGTTTCAAAAATATGTGTATTGTCTTTCCTAACTGAATTGTATGATGCGAACCAAATCATCCGAAGCAGTCGTACTTGTATAATAAGAGTCGAATTTCTAAAGTTGGACTCGCAAAGGATCCACGCAATTTAAACTTTTCAATTCACAGGATTTCTTTCCTTTCTTACAAATTATAGTTAATAGATACGACAAAGATATCGCATTAATTGTATATTTTGTTTTGAATTTTAAAGGCTGGACATGCAAAGTATCCACGCATTAACCTTTTCAATCCACAGCATTTATTTTCTTTCTTACTAAGAGCCAGAGGTTCAAAAAAGCTGTTTACAACTCGAACGTGAGGGTGAGCCCCCTGGCGTTCCACCAGTGGTCCCACTACAGAAGAGGAGAGAGGAGGCGGGCGAACTGCGGACGTGTGCGCCGGATCGGGTCAGACTGAAAAGCCCGCTCCGCGGCCTCTCAGTCGGAAATGCAGAAAGAGACCATGCACCGCCTCCGCCTGCCACGATCTCTCGCTGTCGAGCATGTCGTTAACAACTCAAACGCTGTGGAAAAGAGCTTTATTCGTGTCTATGCGGAATAGGCACGATGTTTGCAAAGCGACCGCGGAAGTCCTATTATTGCAACAACAATGAAACTGAGCCGTGACAATTACATACTTTAAAAGCTGGTCGTCAACGAATTTTCATCCATAGGTAAGAACCAAAAGCTGCCAGAAATAAATCCGATCCAAGACAAAATTACAGTAGCAAAAAAAAAAAAAAAATTCCCGATAACTCGATACATATTAGCTTAATATTTATGATATCAATGCAATACAATTACTATTTATTGACATCAAAAGCTAAATACAGCTTACAGAGAAACTTATAAATATATGTAGGTCTTATGGCTAAGAGCGATCTGTTATATCTTAGATTGTATTATAATATTTTTATGAGACTTTATTGAAATGTACCTACATTTTAATAATATTACCGAATTGCTTCTTTGGCTATAATACCCTCGCTTTTTAAAATATTTTAACAGTACCCCGGTAGCTGAGCGTGTATTTAGCAATAATCTAAACAATATCAAACTTTACTTGGTATTGAAACCAAACATTTTAATTTTTTGTTTCTCGGATCGGACTTATTGTAAGCGATCGAATTGTGATCAAAATATACATAGACCCGGATATTTTGTTTACGTATTTATCGCCGGCGCCCATCTACCGTCGGTTCGAGTAGGTATTGTACGCGTTGGACTAGAAATCGAACCCAGAGCGACTACACTAAACAAGTATCGCCTTGCCTGGACGAACCAAGCTCGACAAGCTATTCAAGTCCTCGTTCGTGTGAGTGATGCAGAAGTCCAATCTGACGCCAACTAAGGATCGTTTTTCCTAGACGGACTAAGCTGCGGAAGCTATTATGTCCTAACCTCATTCGAGTGAGTGATGAAGTATCAGAAGTCTAGCCTGACTCCAATTAAAGATCGTTTTTCCTTGACGGACTAAGCTACGGAAGCTATTCAAGTCCTAACCTCGTTCGAGTGTGTCACAATTTTTTAATATACAATTGCAAATAATTCTGTAACATTGACTTGCCTTGTGTAACAGTCAGTTGTAATGGCCAATAAATGAATTTAATTTATTTTTTCTGATGCCAACCAGGGATTGTTTTTCCTTGAAGGACTAAGCTGCGGAAGATATTCATGTCCCAACCTCGATCGGGTGGATTGTGAACTATGAGAAGTCTATTCTGATCCCAACCAAAGTCATTTATTATCAAATGGAATCCAAGCCTAAACTCCACGTATTTGCCCGGGTATAAGAAGTAAATATGGCTCAAAAATATTCGCTCTAATCTAAAAGCAAATTGGTGGAGTCTGATAATACCTGGTAAGCATATTAAACTTTACGGTTTCGGCCTAGTTAGTAACTGAAGGTATCTGTTTCACTTGCCATTCCTTGCAGTTAAATTGCAGACTACCTTACTGAAATAACGAAGTCTTTTCTTTTAAGTAAGTACTTGGTCTTAATAGATGCAAAGAATGCAATCAGTTCTTGTTTCATACCTTGTAACGACCGTTGTCTCATGCGTTACAGTGGAACCTATTAGATGGCACTATATGTCTTCTAAGCACCAAAGACGTTACTGCAATCTGATGTACTAGTGGGGCTTTACCGATATTCACATACGTAGTGAAGTTACTATTTATACATTCCATAGTAATTGTATATTCATATATGCATTATTTAGTGTGTTATAGCTTGTGTTATAGCTGTATTTATTTAGTGTGTTACATTACACTGGTTAACAATATGTACACCATCCTGTTATCATTACACAAACTGTCCAGTAAGTGTACTCTTCTGAAACGGCTTAGGAAGAGACATTGTGAATTTTAAAACGCAGATAGATTTTCTCGCTTCAACGAGCACACACTTTCTTTTTCGCTATGTTCGTCTCATACGGTTCTGATACTAAGTAAAAGCTTCAACTTACTCGATGGTTTGGCGTCTGGAACTCGAAAGAGCTGATAGCGGAACATTTCTGATGTTTTTTAATGGTTGATCACATTTTTCATTTCTCCGTCATTTTAGTACAAAGTTTTATCTGGTATTTGGCAATAATGATAATGTTGATCATATATCAATCACATTCACATGCTCCCTTTGCTTAGTTAAGCACTCGTTCATATCTTGCTTAAATGCATTTAAAATTATTTAAATATTTTATTTTTAATTACCATAAGGAATTACCACAACGACGTTTTCCAATGGAGTGCCAATAAGAGTTTTACCTTAGCCGGTGTGTAACGGTCACGTAGACCAGATATATTACGAAAGGACTAGCTATAGATCCCAGTCTTGACATTTATAATTTTATTGTACTTGAATGGATAAGTGATCAACCATTTCTTTAAAATAATATTTCAGATGAGTACTTACATAAAGTACGGTTTTCTTATTGCTTCTCGAATGTAGTAGTCAAGCCCGCAATTTTGCACATTTAATTATCGACCCAAGATCAAAAACGAATTTAAACATGTTTATTGACATCCTTTCTTTGGGTCTACCTACTCCACAAGTATAAACCTGCCGTTGCAGTTATTATGGAGATTACAGATCTAATAGAATAAATGTCTTGTTGTGATATGTCTTGTTTAATGATGTAGACGTAAGAAATGTGTTTTCATCTCGTAGCGTATGCAATAATCTAGTCGGGGAGGAGGAGAGAGTGCGCGAGCGGCGCGGCGGTCGGCTGCTAGTAGCGGCCGGCGCGGCGGCATCGCTCGAGTCAGTGCCATCGAGAGCCGGACCAAAGCAGACGTATGAACATTCCCCCGCACTCCCCGCGTTGTGCCACACGCTAACCGCGTGCTGTTTCTTTAGTGTGTGAGCTAATGTACCGGTTGTATTTAATAAAAGTGCTTCAATATTACGTTCCCCGTGTCTTCAATGTGAACCCCCGCACCTAAATCTCTATAGTAATCATGTAATAATGATTCGGTTTGGGTAAAGATGATTTTAAGAGGCAAGTATTGAAGCCTCTTCATACTTTGTACTTGGACTACTTCAGTACTTGCAATAACTTGATGTTTGAATTAAGTGCTTTTATTTTTACAATGGCCTCTCAAGGTAAATTTATGACGTATCGCTACGTGTGAGCCTATTCGAATTGAAGCACTGTAGCATAAACATATATAACAATATATATACAAGTGTCATTGCTAAACTGTTATTAGATCAATAAATGATCAAATTCTTTACTTACCTGTCTATGCATGTGATAGCATTGTAACTAATAGTCATTTTAACATTTACGATTGTTAATTCCTTGTCATAACATTATTTTAGTTAAGGTACCATAATAATAAAATATATTTGCCGTGAGTTACAATTATAATTATTCTAATTTCAAGGTGACTTTCATCCCTCTGTTCTGTAGGTACACCTATTCATGGGATATATATCATAGATTTAAATAACCTAGGTACACATTATAAAGTACCTGGTACTATCAATTATATTTATTCACACATTGGCATACTTTTTAGCTTGCCACCAGGCGATAATAAACACATCTCACTGTTTAAGGTCTAGAATAACGGTTCGTAGCATATAATATGATATTTTACCTGAAAATAAAACAATTATTATATGCGAAACCTTATTCTAGACCTATATTTAGAATCCTGCCTGGTGGACTTCTTTATCTTGTCCACCGAAAGTGAGATGCAATGTGAGGAGCGCGCCTGACAGTTCGGGCAAGCTCACCCCCCCTCCCCCGGCTCAAGTGGGGCGGAGCCGGATGGGAGGGAGACAAAAGAGGTCGTGACGTCGTTCCGGAAGTGATGTTATCTCACTGTTTAAGGTCTAGAATAAGGTTTCGCATATAATAATTGTTTTATTTTCAGGTAAAACATCATATTAAGTTTTACTATTTAAATGTTCGTGAGTCACTGACTTCATATTATTAAAATACGGCTTTTTAATATATATTAAAATTTGATCGAAATCGACGACCTAGGTTTCGAGTATGTATGATGCTCTTCTTTGGAATGAGCCATATTTTAATAAGTTATCAAGTTTGCTACATCCTTCAAGAATAATATAAATCAAAGAATGTACAAAATGACAGATTCTTCTAATTTTCCGGTGTGCGAGCCCTTTTAATGATAAAATAGAAAAATTGCAGTACCACTTACTCCATGGGTTCGTTTTATGACACAAAATCTTCAGCTTTGAATAAAAAATGTATGAGTGACAAAAATACATTAATGTTTTTCCGCTAAAACTCTAAATTGTGTATATTACAAAACATATTTTATAATTAGTTATCAGTGTCAGCTACTTCTATACCAAATGCCATCAAAATTGGTCTAGCGGTTTGAGCATGAAGAAGTAACAAACATACGAACACACTCACAAACTTTCGCTTCTATTAAGGTGATATAAAAATCAGCAACTTAGTTGTCAACTCAGTCTCTGCGCAACTCGCTGCAGTGCATTGTGTTTACTCAAAACTTATAACTTGCACCACACTACAAGGATTACATACAGAATTTATAGGCTACGATTGAAAATATTGTTCGTTAGTCAGTTTTATGTGCTTGTGCATTATGTTGATGTATGTCGATGGCCAATTATGTTTGTATAATAAATTTAAAATATAGACAAGTTAAATGTCTTCTACTGTTCTTATAGTTACTTGAGTGATTAATTATTACCTACCGCAGTAGGATCAGCACCATACCACATATTATGTAGGGTTTCTTTTCATGGCTGGATATATTAAGATTAAACATTTTATGCTTTTGTCGCGCCTGAACACTTTTCTACCGACTTTACAAAATAGGAGGAGGTACTCAAGTCGACTGTTTTTTTTATGTATTATGTTACCTCATCACTTCGTTCCACGTGAACCGATTTTGATTTTTTTTTTGTTTGAAAGATGTTGCTTTCCAATTGGTACCATTTACATTTTAACAAGATCTGATCAGTAGATCTTGAAATATCTTCAATTATGCGTGTTTAGTACATCTGATCTGATCAAAGTTTCGAAGATAAAGTGGTGAAGTTGGTGTTTGCTTGCGTTTAATCATTACATACATACATTTATAGTTACGCCTCTTTCCCATTGGGGTAGGCAGAGACCACATCTCTCCACCTACTAAGATCCTGACACATATCTTTCGCTATTCCTACATTCATGAGAACACTTTTTTATGCTCGATAAGTAATCATTTTATCACTATCTCACTTGATGGAAATTGATGATACGGCCAAAAATGAAGCGTGCTTGTCTAAAAGATTTCTATTGACTCTTGATTTAAGGACTCTAAGATTATACCGTTCAGGGAATAACGACGAAAGCACTTATTTGCAGTACGGATGATAAAAGTAGGATCAAATGCTTCGAGTGAACTAGATCGAGGTATGTCAACCATCGAGATAGGAAACAAACTTACGGTTACTACAAAATCCTTGATGTCTACAATAAATAGATAATATTATATATAAAAATATTGTAAAAAAAACCTCTGCTTCAAAAACAATAATAAATAATGAAAATAATAATAATATCGCTTATTTGTACAAAAAAGGCATTCAATAAGGTACACCATTGGTGTTAAGTGTCATTTACAGAGATTATTGCTTAATGGCAGTAGAACACAACAATAGATGACTTTTGACAGTTCGTCTTGTTGTTAAATGTTAAAAAGGGCAACAGGGAATCCATCGTGTAATGCTTGCGAACACTTCAAACTGTAAACAGTCCTCAAAGCTACAAGTACTATGACATATATATTATTATTCTATAACAAAGTATTATGTCGAACATGACTCACCAGTTTCAGGCATGTACGACGATCTTCCTCAGGGAAATAAGTTCTTAGATGTTACAATTAAATGAAACTATGTGTTCGAATCAAGATGGCATAAAATATACATATACATAAGGAATATAGTTTAGGTAATGGCCTCGATTCTGATGTCACACACTAAATTTAATTTAATTAAATTTAAACTATTCCTGTATTTTACAAAATAGGAACACAAGACAGAGATAGTATACATTTTAGTGATGTCAAGTTAGTCAGAACTTAGATGTCTATGCAAGCTTAGTCGAGTATGTAATTGGTGTAAGAGACAGGGATAGTTTAAATTTAGTTTAGTGAGTGTACATCAGAATCGAGGCCATTATCTCAGGACTTAATCGCGCTAAAAAGCTATTTTTATTTACCTCGACGTTTCGGCCAAGTTGCATTGGCCATGGTCTCGAGAAGACTGAGTCTTCTAATAAGTCTTCGAATAGATTTTTAGCGCGATTAAGTCCCGAGATATTACCTTAACTATATGTTTGGATCGCGAAAGTTTTAAAGTTACAATTACATAAGGAATGAACATACATTATGTAATTTGTATATACAACCGATGTAGAATGGAATAATATTTTTTTCTCACAACTAGTTACCAAACAGCGAAAGAAAAATCTTCTTTTGTTACTGGTTAGGTAAGTTTAGTTAGCAAAGTGGACTGTAGGGGATTGTGGGTTATGTAGGAATCGCGTGAGTTTATTTAGTATGTTAAAAACAAGATAGCTTTCTATCGGCTAGACAGATTTGGATCTCGTTTAAAGCATGGATTAGGCCAATGCATAATAATAGGCTTTTTGTAAGATTTAAAACTGACTTTGTCACTAAAGTTTGCTTTATTGTTAGAAAAATTAGTTAGTGTGTGTGTGTTTGTAAGTTTGTAAGTATGTTTGTTCCCTTTTCACGCTTTAACGGCTGAACGGATTTGGATGAAATTTGGAATGTTCATAGATTATACCTAGGATTAACACACATTGGCTACTTTTTAACTTGATAATAGCGGGCGAAGCCGCGGGTCACGGCTAGTACATAAAAAAATCCAGTTTTTACAATATTGCTAACACAGACCGTATAGTCTGTGACTTTTTATGAAATAACGAAACGTGGCTCTGATCTATATGTTATAACCATTTATTAATATGGCGAGTAAATAAATAGTTCGTCTGACTTATAACATCTCCGACTAAAACAAAATTGTATTTGACATAATACAAATAGATGTATTAATATCCAACTGAACCTTCAACACATTTATATACATATTTATATATGTAATTCTTCTCTATATGTGTATCAGACTGAACTCCTCCAAAAACGATTTTTTGTGTATGTACGCCTGGACATACATTATCCGCCTGGATTCAAGACTGGTTTCAATTCACAATTAGATCCGATAAATAATGTTTTAAAATTAATTAATTTAACTAACGGGTTTGCAAGATTTTTTTTATAAAAATACATTCGATACAAAGCACATACCTCATTTTAATGCCTGTAGCCTCTTAAACTAGATAGATAAACTCTTTTCTCTTCATCTTAACAAATACAAGCATGACGAAGAATAATCATCTAGAATATAATTGTAATTAAAGGTGGTCTTATCGCTAAGAGCGATCTCTTCCAGGCAACCATTTGACGAGAGGCAAAGCAATTAAATTGGACATCGGTGTTTTGTAAAAATATAGTTAAGTTAGATAAGTATAAGTTTTAAGGTTTAGATGTGTTAATGCTTAAAAGTATATGATTTATATATATTAACGGTAACTATACCTATAGTAGGAATAATCATATTTGTATTTCAAACAGTCCGCCAAATTATATCACATCCTAAACTGTCCCAAACACAACATTTGTATTTATTCAAACAACACCTTACTCTCAAAGAGAGGGGTTGAAGGGGGTTAAACAAACCCCCTTGGTTAATTGACAATCTAAAGCTCATTGTCCGATAGTTTGGCGATTTAAATAAACACAGTTAGCCAAATATTGGCCGGTGGCGGTTTCTGGGGGGTACAGTTGATAACAAAAGTTAAACTGGAAATTGAATATTTAGAAAGGAATTATTTTGACAAAAAAAATCAACTGCAAATTAAACACTAATAAATAAATTACTGAACTAAATACTCCTTAGTATTTACCTACAGCTTGATTTATAAAATACCCGAAACCTCCTTGGACATTCTGAGACCAATATAACTGAAAGCTACTGTTAAGTATTTCAAGCCAAATATAATAAATGACCTCATACAAATTTTAGCACAAATAATTAAAATGCCACTGATTTTGAACTGCCCGTTGGCTGTGATAACCGTTGTACCACAGTATTACCACAGGTTTCGACCCCCCCACATACCCCCTTCCTTCACCCCTGGGAAGGAAGGGAAGTGCAAGGCATTTCCCGGCCAAAAAAAATATTTAAAGGGTTCGGTTCTCGGTGAATAGACAAGTTTTCTCGAGAAGGAAGAAATGTGATTCTCATTCTGGGTGTGATGTAAATTTTTACGGCACACAGGATAAGGCATAAGTCACCGAAATTTATGTGAGACTGAGTATGAAAGCGTTTATGTTTGTTTTTTATTAATCTCAAAAATAATTGTAATTAATATTGAGCAATTTATTTACATGCAAACATAAATCACTATCCCATCCCATGGTAAGTGATGATGATGGAGCATGTTTGCCTAGAAGATACCTCGCTCGTGACTTCCGCATTTCAAATTGACAATTCACTTTACCTCCCGACTATACCTTCAGTCCACGGCTTAATCAGTAGTAAAAACACTCAAACCCTTTTGCATATGCAAACAGTATGCCACTAGCAGTGACACTTGAATCAAGTTAAAGGAACATGATGGTTAAGTGCGGGTAAATAAGGTTTATTGTCCTATGAAATAATTTGCTGTAAATTAGCTCAAAGAAGCTGCCGCAGGATGGAGTATGGATACTGTTATAAGATCTAAGCTTAGTGTCAAGTTTGTCGCCATTGTTTGTTAAACTTAAAGCGTTGAGCAAAAACATCTTCATATTTTAAATGTTATTTTACTTTGCTACTAATTTTTAACCGACTTCAGAAATGGATGAGGTTCTGTGTTTGACTGTATGTATTTTTTTTATGTGTGTTCACCGATTTATCCCCCATTTGTGGACCGATTCTCAAAATTATTTTTTTTGTTTGTTAGATTAAGAGAGAGAGGTGGTCCCATATAAATTTTATCAAAATCAATCAAGCCAAAACCAAAAGATAAGCGGTGAAGTCGGTATTTTTAAGCTTTGCTTACGTTTAAATTATGTTTCTACATATATTTTGTCAATAAATCAGTTTATTATTAATAATAATTACCATGCTGTATTTTTGTATCAAGATGAACTATACTGGTTATCTAAATCTAGTTATCTAAGGGGAATAAGGGAACTTATCAAAACTTGATTTAATTAATTGCTATTTTTATTATATCCTAGAGAGTGTCGTCAAGAGACAGTCTCATCAAACCAGTGTTGCCATTGACTTCTTCCTATTTTTTATCCATTATCAATAAACACTGTAGATATTAATCGATGTCGCAACACGGATAAATGCCACTAGGCTGCAAGTAGCATCATAGACGATAATATGTATAAAGGAGTTTTCCCTTTTATGAATCAGAAACTTATTCAGTGATCGTTACGTCAAGAATCAAGTGTCACGTTCATAAACAAATTATAAATACTATAATATGTATAAACGGGATTTCCCTTTTTTACCGACTTCCCAAAAAAGGAGGAGGTACTCATGTCGAATGTATTTTTTTTTTATGTTTGTTACCTCGTAACTTCTCTCCACGTGAGCCGATTTCGAATTTTTTTTTTAGTTTGAAAGATGTTTCTTTTTAATTGGTCCCATTTAAATTTGATCAAGATCTGATCAGTAGTTCTTGAAATATCGTCAATAATGTCTATTTTGTAACGAATAATGCGTACTTTGACGATGTTCTCGTTTACCCGACTTCAAAAGTTACCTCATAACTTCTTTCGTTGTGAACCGATTTTGATGATATTTTGTTTTATTTGAAAGCTTGTGCTTTTCATGTGGTCCCATTGAAATTTAATCAAGGTCTGATATCTAGTTTTTGAGTTATAGTCAATAATGCGTGTTTATACATTAAATCTGATCAAGGTTCCGATGATAAAGCGGTGAAATCGGTTTTTTTAAGCTATGCTTGCGTTTAATTATATTAATCAGAAACTTATTCAGTGATCGTTACGTCAAGAATCAAGTGTCACGTTCATAAACAAATTATAAATATCATACTGCAGAAAAAACACGGCTTTCTATTTATAGTTTAATACAGTCGAAGAACGCTATCGCAACAAAACAAATACAGTTACCCTTTCCTGGCAAATGTTGGCAAAGGCACTGATTCTGGTTGGTCTGACGCTAAACGACACATTTTTGTGTCGTTTAGCGTTAGTTCCACCCATTCTATCCTAGTTTATCGATTTATAGTGAAATCTGAATTATGATAGGTTACGGATCTTTACTCCTTTGAGTTGTTTGGTGGGTACCCACAGTAAGAGCAACGCAAAACCAAGAATTACAAAAATGTTACAGCTTCAGAAATCCGCTTTATTTAAATAAGTTTTAGTTAACAGTTTTTTCAACCTTTTTTTATTTATACATTATAATTAATAATAATTCGTAGGTTACATCTGTATCCTATGCAATTACCGTTAATAATGACGCTTAGAGTGGGATAGCTTTGTAGACTTTATATAATTAATAAGCCATCTCAAACTATGTGCCATTATCTAAATAATATCGCCGTAACCTCGTGGTATGACGTTAAATAAAAGTGTCATAATAAATGTCAAGAGAAATAAAAAAAACAGAATCGATTAGTTTATCGATTTTTTATATAATGGAAACACTGCATGGTACTTACATTTGGTGCACATTATTCTCTATTTGAAGACAAAAAACACTTAAAACATTTCCACATTATCCAAAAAAATATTCGAAAAATACCTGTTTAAAATCCAACATCCTCTCCTAACCTTAGCTCATTATTTTCCACCCGAAAATTATTTTAGCTCCGTCCTTAAGTTTGCAAAACTAATTAGTTATGCAAGAGTCTAGTGTTGGGAGTCGAGAGCCAAGTCTTCCGTACTATTACGTAGTACTATAGTTTAGTCTGTGGCAGTATGAAGATCTCTGCAAACATTTATGGGGGAGAGGTAATTGGACTACAAACGACGACAGTGTAAGTGGGTCTCTACAAAGTCCAGACTCTTAGCACAAAACCTGAATAAAATGCTATTTATTTAAATACAGTGATTTAGCGGCTTGCTCATTTTAACTTCTTGTACAAGCTAATAAAACAAGTGGCAAAAACAAAATTATGACAATGAAACGCAAGCAAAGCTTAAAAATAACCGACTTTATCTTCGGAACCTTGATTAAATTTAATGTATTAAACACGCATTATTGACGATAACTCAAAAACAAGTGATTAGATCTTGATCAAATTTAAATGGGACCAATGGAAAAGCAACAGTTATCAAACAAAAAGTTAATTCAAAATCGGTTCTCGTAGAAAGAAGTTATGAGGTCGATTTGAGTTTCCTTTTTGTGAAGTCGGTAGAAAATATGACGCTCTTTCTTTCTGTGATCTGTGGTCTAAAATGTTTGGACCTAACCAAGTGGGACGAAACAGGAAATTCATTTTATCGTAACGGCTGAACGATCTAAATGAAATTTAGAATGTATATAGCATAGTTTTGCCTAGGGTTAACACAAAGGCCACTTTTATGTTGATAAACGCGGATGAAGCATGAATAATGAGTTAAATAGTACGGTGATTGATAAAAGAATATTATTTGTTAGTAATATTTTTAAAGCGTCCAATTAAGTACAAAAATGTCTAAAATAATCCCCAAAATCATTTTCTAACGTAATTTGAGGGGTTCGGATCCACATGCGTGACCATTATCAATAAAAAACTTACGTTTACACATTAAATCTTCCACAGCGTCACGACACATCAATTCAACACACGAGTGTCCACATTATATAGATAGTTTTGTATAAATCCCGTATCGTTATAAATATAAAATTAAGTAGGCTTTGCAATGTTGAGGAGTTACTATTATAAGGAGATAAAATTCTTTTTTTATTCAAAAGAATTTTTTAGAATGTGTTATCTTTATTATTATAGAATATATTTTCCAAAAATTGTAACTGAATTACCACTCATGGGAAAGTTCAAATCTGTAATAAAACGGGCATTAATAAAGAAAGCTTACTATAAAACGATCGACTATATTAATGACAAGGATTCATGGAGGTAAAATGCACAAGCGTAGCACAACTACATAATATAGATATACTTAGTTTAATACTATTATGTATTAGAGTTAAGAAATTATTTTAAAAAATAATAAAAAAAATGCACCGCCGAGTTTCTTGCCAGATTCTTCTCGAGATGGCTGTAATTTTGCGAATCTGGCAGTAGAATTATTAACTTTAATGAGTACCTCTTTGCGGCCCACGTGAATAAACGATTTTAATTTGGAAGTCCGTGGAAGCATTTGGCCACTATCCCACGTGATGCCACGTAACATGCTTGCCTAGAACATATGATATGACTTTAAGTATGACGCTCAGACGCTTACTGCCAGAGGTGCGACTTCCTAGCCTAGCTACTTAGTCTTTATCAAATAAATAGATTATCAAATTGATAAAAATAATTGAAACAAGTAATATTTTAATAAGTTTTCTTTTTAATTAAAGTTTTAACCCTGTAAATAATTTTATAAAGGACTAAAAAGTTATAAAACCAGAAAACTTGTCAAGACGAATCAAACGTATCCAAACTTGATGGGCTTATCTTGTTCAGTTTAGAAGTTCATATGGCCATCTTCCGTCTCCATCATCAGACCATCTACAAGTATATCATTGTATTGTCACCGAAGATACATAAGTACACTAAATTTGAGTCCAATCGGACATTGGGAAGTAGGACTAATTTAGCTTGCCGGATGTGATTACAGACCGACAGATAGACAACGGGAAAGGTGAAACTAAATAAAGCTTGTAAAATACGAAACCTTTTACTCTAAGTACCTCATTTATCTACTTACACAGATTAATTCATAGAAACCACATCATATTCAACGACGTCCACATTTTTTTTATAAAATCCCTACAGGTTATAAAAATAAATGAGGCTTCACGAGCAGTAACCGAGGACAATAGTTAGGTCATTACGTTCGGTCATTTGGACGGGGTGGAGAGGGTGGAAATAACCTATAAGAGGGTTGGGTGTTTATGCAGGTTATTTTTTTTTTAATTGGGAATAATTGGATAGAGAGAACGCTCACAATATCTTGTGTGACTTTAATCTTAGATACCTTGGGTCGAATCACGCGCCAATGATTATCTGAAATAATGTGCGGAACTTGTACGAGTGGTTTTTCATGCCTTTTTGTGAAGTTTTCGATGTTTTAATATTTATTCTGATATATATATATATATATGTATATTTCTTTATTAACTATTAGGTTTATAAATTTATGTCTGTTAAATTCACATTCATCAAACGCGTAAACTGTCAAATGGTCAAATATCACAATTAGTTTGGACGCTGTGAAGGAAACAAAATGAACATTACATAGATACATACATACATATGCTATCATAAGCCTCATTTTTGCTGAACCGTATTTAGGTAAAAATTCAGTGGCATATGTAAAATAAATGTATCAGTAGCTCACATCCACAAAAATTCCCATACAATGGTTATTGGAGTGCAAAAATACCACCACTTCCTACAAATAAAAATGCAAAATATACCGCATATCTATTACAGAAATTACGTCATCCCCGTATCGTCACATTAATTTTAACGATTAAACTCAAACATTCTTCGCCACTTGTAAAAAGCGGGGCTTATAAAAAGCCTATTCAAATCTGTCGTAAAAATACACGCAATGCCTTAAGGTGGGTTTCGGCTACATGCGATTAAAAATTAAGTTTATAAGACTAAAGAAAAGTTTTGTAAAAGCGCCTCAGCTTGTAAAACAAACAAATGTGTCATTATTTGTCGCTTCTAGGATATTACTTACACTAGAAATGTACATGTATTATTATTATTTATGTTTAATTAAAAATATTTTGAATTGAAAAAAAATAAGACTGTAGAATTATTACGTATCAGCGACAAATCAGTTCGATTGGGAGTTTGATCTTTTATTTCTAGGATAGCTTGTAATAAAAGTTATATTTTATTTACCGATAACATTTAATATTATGTAACACAATATACACATAGTCCCCACCGTGTCTAGACCACAAGTTTTTACACCTGTGTCATGTTTATATAAGTATTGACCTGGTGTAAGGTGATATACACGCTAGTTCTAGAATTATTATTTGATGTCGTAGGATCTACTAACACTTCCCATGGAAGCAATTCCTTCAACTTAATTTGTGATAATATTTTTGTCCAAAACTTGTTTTAACGCAAACGCTTCCATATTCACACCTCGGACTTATTTTACAACAACAAAATCTAATGCTTGTTATAAATCTACGCCAAGTCAACATTAGCAATTTTACAAGGTCTTGCGTCAAAGAAGATAAATACGAATTGTCCTAAATCTATGAAACTTAAAAAAAGCAAGCACTTTGCATGGTCTAAGCATATACCATCGTGAGTATAAACGCTTTTACACTCACAGCCCCACACTGATTTCGAAGACTTGTGTCGTGAGTTCTGGAAATATTCACATTAGACATAAATCGCACCTAAAAACAGAAACACAAATTGTTCTTAGGAAGAAAACTTGCGTTTCCATGGGGACCCAAACCCGATGCGGATATTATTTGCATGCCTCGGTCTCGCCCGAGTGAACGTGTAATTATTTCGTAAGTAAAGTCAAGTAATTTTCAAGATGTCGTGATTAGTCAGTTCGTCGGTGAATTTTTACTTTAT
This sequence comes from Lomographa bimaculata, assembly GCA_948107665.1. Lineage (NCBI taxonomy): Eukaryota > Metazoa > Arthropoda > Insecta > Lepidoptera > Geometridae > Lomographa > Lomographa bimaculata. Next base: position 3,036,724 of record OX403604.1, on the reverse strand, counting down.
TTAATCATAAAATATTTGCTTATTTTTATGTATTACTAATAACTGCTTTTTTCGGAGAAATTTTAAGTGAGTTTTATCTTATGATATTTGAATTAAGAGACACATTTTTTTTCCCGCATATTATTATTTAGTGTTTTTATTTACGCCGCACGTAGCAATACCACACCCTAACAGGAAAAGTGCTATTCTTTCGCTCGAATTGTAATTCTGCTTGTACAATTTGACGTTTAGATGGGTTCTTCTAAAAATATTGGGCGCAATATGGTTTAGGGTTTTTAATATTTTTGTTTTGGTTTACCCATTAGAGATGTAAAGAATTTTTTTCTATGCACAAATATTAGGAAATCTTGTAGGTACATCTTCATTTGTTATTACTTTGTCACCTATGAGCTTGTTGGTGTGTAGAGATAATTTGTTGCTGGACCAGTTTTACCATTACCGCATTAGGATTTTTAATAACTATTTATCCATCTATATATAACTCAATTGACGTTTGTTAGTCCCACAAAAACTCGAGAACGGCTGAATCTATTTGTCTTATTTTGGTTTTGAAATATTTGTAGAAGTCCAAGGAAAGTTTAAAATGTGAAAAATTATAAAGAAATACATTCATAAAAATAAATTTGTATATTAATAGTCCACGCACTGGAGACGTCGCGTCGGGTGGGTCATCTAGTATTAAAAAAATAAACATTCCTCTCTTCATGTCTATGATTAATTTAATTTTGTGATCTACGTTAATCCAAAAGCGTGACGATGACTCAAACAAACATAAAAATGCATGCGGATACGCTCCTAATGGTAATTATACAATTGACTCAAATAACTCTACTACCAGTGAACTAAGAAAAATAATCCTTAATTAATAGCGTATAGAGTTAATTTTCAATAGCAAAGGTGATATTAATAGCGATGTTCAAAACAAGGTGGTCGTTGAAGACAATGATCGTGGGAAAAATAGCAAGCTAACTGTACCGGGGAAAGCAAAAGAAATTGCTGATTGTGCTGAAGGGAGAAGAATGTAAAGCGTGTAAGGTCTAGTTTTTTAGTTTATTAAATAAAAAAATATAATTCAACACTACTTAAAATTATGAATGGAATTCTTTGTTTCCCGATAAGTAAAATCTGGGAGTCTTTAAATCTCGAGTGAACAGGTATCTTCTAGGCGAGCATGCTCCATCTTCGACTACATCGTCACTTTCCATCTGGTGAGATAGTGGTCAAAGGGTTACCTATCGAGATTAAAAAATATATATAAAGCAGATGATGATAGAAATGGTGATTTTATGAATTTTATTTTTTCTTTTTTGTCGTGACGATCGAATGGTTGGAGTTTCAATACACGTATTTATGGAGATAATTTATAAATAAACAAATGTATAAGACTATAATTTTTGAATAATATGATATTATATGATGTCAAGAAAAACTAAAAAGAGAATAATCTTCAATAAAATTACAAGGAGTTAAAAAGATTATTGACGTTAATATCCCAGGTTGATGAGCGCAATGCTCTGCTGCGTAGGATTTTCAATCGAAGTTCAAAACTTTTGGTGGAACTGAACTGTAATACGCAAGCGTAACGCTTACCATCAGGCGAGCGAAATGCTCGTCTAACCTCTGTATCAAATAAAAAAAACTTAACAAATTAATTACATAATTATTATTTTTTTACCCTTAGGCACTTTTTTCAACTCAGCACCTGTCGCGTGCGCAAATGCACAATACTCAATGCACTTACAACTCTACCATTTTAAATATACCGCCAATGTGCTCAATGTTATACCTTACCTGCTATGGAATAGAGTCTACGTCATCAGCAATAAGTAGAATAATTAACCATAAGCGTTATAATTACTTTTTACAACTTGTAGATACAGTTGCTGGGTCAAGTTCAGACTTGTTCAGTGGCGAATGAACCATGTGGTTACGCTAGGTCAATTACAGGCTACAACTGTTATTTTTTATTGAAAAAGATAACTTGATTTAGTAAGGTCCACCTTTAAAGCAGTGATATCGGGTTATTTTCTTGATGGGAAACATAAGTTTTCTTTCCAAGGGAAATGTATTTCTAAGAGTGATTTTGAACAGCCGGTTGGCTCTGTTGGGTGAGCGTTCGCCTTCTAAGCAGGGGTATCAGTTTCGATTCCTGGAAATCCCAAGGAAAATTTGTGTTTCTGGTTCTGGTTGTGATTGTGTGTGTGATGTGAATGTTTACGGCACTCACGACACAAGTGAGTGGGGCTGTGAGTGTGAAAGCGTTTAATGTTTTTTAATGTTTAATGATGCCCCACACAAAGTTCGAACATACAATGTATCGTGCTGAAAACATTCAGATCACACACAGTCACTCCCAGAACCAGAATCACATATTTCCCTAGAAAACGTATGTTTCCCATCAGGAAAAGAAGCTTTAGCAACCCCAATACCCACTGTTTAGAAAGCAAACGTGCAACTAACTACACCAGGTAGTCCACCACATCTTCGACCGCATCATTACTTTCGATTCGGTCATGAGGTAGCCTAATGGTTCTTAATCTCGCATAAAAACGAAGTCTCCAAAGTCGCCAGGTATAGATAACAAGGCCTTCTTTGATGCCTATTGCTACTTACTTACCCCAGAACAGCAGCCAGTAGAGTACTAACTACTAACACCCGTTTCATCTAAAAACAAGACAACCTGACAAACGTCATCCATTTATGGTTGACATACCTCCAGTTCACTTGAAGTGTTTCGGTTATACGTTTGTCGTCCGTACTGCAAAGGAGTGGAACTCATTGCCCATGTCTTTGCTCCCCGAACGGTATAATCTGGGAGTTTTCAAGTCAAGAGTGAATAGGTATCTTCTAGACAAGCATAATATGCTACATATTCGGCCGCATCATCATTTTCCATCATGTAAGTCTGTAATGCTTGCCTACCGAGCATAAAAAAATTACGAGCAAATTTTGTAATTACCTATTGGATACTAGTTGGAGTACAATAATAATTAATTTGTTCTCAAAACTAGATATTTCAAAGTAACAAAGACAATAGGTTATCCCGAAAGGGCCTTGGCAGTGCAATTATAACCATTATGTAGAAACTGTTATACTTACTGTGGCATTTTGCAGTCATAACCTTGGTTATGTTAAGATTTTCTGTATAGTCAGAACTGTATTCACGCCTTTTCTACCGACTTCAAGCAAAGAATGTTCTCAATTCGACTGCATATTTTTTATTTTATTTTTTATTTATGTTACGTGTGTTGGCACACTAGACAGCGCTGTAAGTATTTGAACGCATAATAGAAGATCTGTCGGAAACGGCGCGAGAGACGTCAACCAAAAGAAAACTATGCTAGACAAATAGGCTAGCATTTGACCGCTATCTCACCTGATGGAAAGCGACGATGTGGTCGACGGTGGGACATGCTTGCCTAGTACCTGTTCCCTCTTGACTTGAAAAGGCCTAAGTTATACTTATCGGGAAACAAGAACGAAGGCAGGAAAAAAAACATTGTGGCAGTGTAATGTTGCAATCGAGATGAAAAGGAAACTAAATAGATCTTATGTGATGAAGGTGTTTATCAGAGGATATTTGTATAGCAACCTACCGGAGATACTAAACGACGATGTAAGAAGAAGGGTTGTGTCGTTATAACGTGATAATTTCGCTATTATGAATCGATTTAAATGTTTTTTTTTGTTTGATAGATCAGCTTTTTGATTAGCTATGCTTCAGAAGCCCCATATAAATTTTATCGAAATCGATCAAGCCAAATATAAGCGGTGAAGTCAGATTTTTAAGCTTTGTTTGAGTTTATTTATTATAAGCTTTTGTTTAGTTTCACCTGGCCCGTTATCTGTCGTTCTACAGTGTAGAAGATAAGTAACACACTACGCCATCAGCAGTTCAAATTAGTAAACTACTACTTAAGACATAAGTTATCATAAAATAACTTGACAATAATATTTTTATTTATATCGATTACTATTGTTTAGTAGTTTTCTACTACCCTTATGATGATCTAATAATGATATCGCATGGGATATTCGATTAGGCGACATCGTCGATCTAATGATCCGTGAAATCAAAATGATTTTCCCATGCAGGTTTTTAAATTACGAACGTTTTATCAACGGAATATTGTACTAATATTGCACTGGGAGATTTAAGCGATACGCCTAAATAATTTGGCTGATAAAGTATGTATGTAGGTATATATTTTTATATATAAAGAGATTATATTTGCGTTTGCATATCTTGAATGAAAAAATAATTAAGGTATGTTTGTTTGTTCCCTCTTAAATCAATAAACCGATGTAATGATATATATCGTTGAATTCGTCTCAATTTTACAGGAGTTAGAGGCATTTTTTTTATAAAAAAAAAACAAATGGCGTCCTTACTCATCCGTTAAGTATAGTGACGAAAATCAAAAGAGATTTTTGGCACGCAAGTGAAAAAAACAAGTTTTGTTGTGGTTAGTGTATTATTTTACTGACTTCAAAAAAGGAGGAGGTTCTCAATTAGACCGTAGTTTTTTTTTGTATTATTGAGAAAAAGGATCAATACCTACTTCTTTCTCTGAAACTTTAAATAAATCAAATCAATCGATATTTTAATCTGTTTATATAGAACCACGAAAAAATGTTTGATACTTTTTTAAATAATTCGATTTATCAATTAAAGTTATTTTAGGCGGAAATAAAAAAAAAACCTTAACCTATTTACAATAATAAACCATCAATATTTAAAAAAAAGACCAATAACTTAAACAAAGTATAACTATATTATACTAGCGATCCGCCCCGGCTTCGCCCGGGTGTGATAAACGAAGAACCGCTCGACCGATTTTGTAAAAACTTCACATAAACCATCTACTAAATAGTCCGAACAGAGCCTAAACATTTGGTTTGGATAGGTGAGCCCGTTTTTAAGTTATAAAATTACAACGAAAAGTGGCATTGATTTTTATATAATACAGATTTGTATACCAAATATTAATGTAGCTATCTATGTAGCTATCTTTATTGCCAAAGAATGTACGATAATTTCACGATAGTGTTCTTAAAGGCTAAGTTAGCAATATCGTTGTAGAGTATCTGCTGCCGAACTAGGCTCATCGCCGGTGTTTCAACATACAGCGCTCTTCCCATAACTAGATCTACAATATTAACTAGCACTAATATCTTACATTGATAATGAAGTAAGTGAAAGTGATTAATATTTTAATGTAGTACTAGTCTGATTTAAGTATAGGCTGTTGTAGTTTTTGTTTCTATTACTATACATTTTCACTTGTTAATAAATACTAAATCTATAAGTCTGCTAGCAAAACTAATAAACCAAGCTTGAACGCTCATCCCCTGAATTTTACTAAAAAACAAAGCCCACGCCCTCCAAATAACTTTTTAACTCCCCATCACTTACTCTAATCTCCTAAAAACAAACGTTCTACAGTTTATTGACAATAATAAAACACAGCTTCTCAAATAACTTACGTAAGTCGTTAGGAGGTTAAAATCCGACAATTATAGGCACATACATGGTGCTTCTTTAGTTGTTTATGGGATTAGGAAGATGTATAGGGTGGTGATGTAAGAGAAAATAAACTGACTTTAAAAAATAACTGGTAGTGGGCTTGAGTACTAAAGTTACCTATAAGTTCGATGCCTTGTAGGTAGGAAGGTAACTTAGGTATTTCCTATATCTATATATAGGAAATACCATTTAGAATATAATAAAGGCAATTGGCTGGTATATAGCGTATTTAAAAAAAATATTCACCCGACTTCAAAAAACACGTCTGTTATAGTCAAAACTAGATAAAACTTTCGTTCACAACTTTTTTTTTTTTTTTTATTACAGACCAAGCAAACGTTTGACCACAATCACACCTGATGGAAAGTGACGATGTAGTCTAAGGTGGAGCACGCTTGCTTAGTAAATACCTATTCACTTTACTTTTGAACACACCCAAATTGTACCTTTCGGGAAACACAGACGACGGCAAAGCGTTCCATTCTTTTGCTGTTCTATAAATGAACGAAGAACTTTGATTAAAACTAAATTTTTTGATGAATTTTCTATGGGGCCAATCTGAAACTTCATCTTTTTAATTAAAAATCAATCCAAATCTGTTAATAAATGATGGAGTTCTAAGGAAAAACATATACAACACGAATTGAGAACCTCCTTTCTTTACTGTCAGAAATAAAAATGAAATCTTCGTACGCAATAGAAGTTAAAATATTATGTATTCGTTTTACGTTTAGGAAATAACTTTATTTTATTCCAATATCTACTGGCCAATTGACTATATTTCCTAAAACTAAACTAAAACTATATACAGCAAAGAATTAAGATACATACAAGACATCGAGCTTATAGGTAACTCAAGTGCTCAAGCCAGTGGGTGCGTTCCCATCATGCTGGCGGCATTGCCTCTCTGAATTGCAATGCTAATACAAACAGCTAAATAAATTGACATAATCAATATTATAAATGTCAGGATTAATCATTGCAAGCGCCTTGATCACGGAGGTAACTGGAGTAGTGCGGGTGGATGTAGATTTAGATTTACGAGCATACGAAACGGTCTACCCGCGCCCGTTATCGTTTACTGCGTTGAACAACACTACTATGATACAAACATTAAATACTGATAGTGACCATGGTTAATCAATATTGAATTCATTTCCGAGAATCAGCTTAGACAGTTTTTCTTAATGTGTTTTTGACGTGATAACGTCTTATAAATCGATGAAAACCAGCTGCACGTACGAAAAAGTGTCACGTTCAGCCTGAGCCTGAGCGTGCAAGCGAGAGCGCGGAACAAGCGATAGAGAGGCACGATCGAACTTAGCATTGTCTTCTGACGTTATCACGTAAAATTATCGTCCGTAAACTGACTTTACAGACAACCATTTTTTGCACAAATATTTATTTAGAATTTTAAAAATTTTCGCAAACTTCAATCATGTTTATATGAAAAAAAAACCGGTTCTCTTCGCGTTTTTATTTTTCTAGATTTTTTGATTTTTATTTTTTATTTTTTGTGCCATAATTATGAAAGATCTTTTTTGCGCATTGGTTTTACTTGTACAATTTTATGATGCTGATTTAAAAATGCAAACAAACAGTTTTTATGACGTCATTTAACTTTTTATATCACGCCATTTAAATAACGCCAGCAAAGCCGAAAAACGTTAAACTTTATAGAAAAGGTAGTTATCACCATAGATAATTAAAACCATTGTTTTGAGGCAGAGAAAATTACGGGGACCATAAATTGTGAAGCTCTTTTGGGGCGTCTTTAAGATGCCATATTTAAAATAGTACCTACTATAAAAACAGTGTTCTATTGACACCAGCATAAGTTGAGCTGCTTCTGTCCTGAGATTTGTTTAATTTTCAACCGACTTTAAAAACGGAGATTCTCAATTGGACTATATTTTTTTTATGTATGTTACGAGATATCTCTGCCAATTATGAATCGATTGTGATGATTTTTTTTTTGTTTGATAATTGGTCTCTTATACATTTTATCGAAATCGATCAAGCTCAAACTAAAACATAAGCGGTGAAGTCGGTTTTTTTAAGCTTTGCTTGCGTTTAATTATTGAAAGATTGATCAACTCTGACAGAGTCAAATTAAAAGAAAGTTATAAGCTGCTCATCCATATATTATAAGAAGGTTATATATTTTCTCAGCCTTTGAGGAAATTTTCGAAAATCTTGGTAGAATTTTGTTACGTAATTTGTCAGTCCTCTAGGAGTTAAACCAAGTACAAATAATAATACATAAACATAAAAACGATTTTACACTTACAGCCCCACACAAAGTTCGTTGACTTTGGTCGTGGGTGCCGGAAACATTCACGTCACACACAATCACTCAGAACCAGAAACATAAAATCTCCTTGGGGTGAAAACTTGTTTCCGTTGAGAATTGAACCCGATACCCGCTGTTTAGAAGGCGGTCGCGCAAATAAGCCAATAGGTTTTTAAAACATAATACATTTATAACATTTATACATAACATGTTTTTAGAAAATGAAGGCAATTAAATCGTAGTCCTTAATAAATCAATGGTCGTAATAAATAATTCTTTTCGTTAAACTGCTAGTTGGCTTAGTTGGGTGGCGTTCGCCTTCTAAGCAGGTATCGGGTTCGATTCCCGGCTTGTTACGTTTTCTCCCCAAGGAAAAAAAAAATGTTGCTGGTTCTGGTTATGATTGTGTGTCATGTGAATGTTTCCGGCATCCACGACACAAGTCATCGAACATAAAGCCGGTTTTTTAAAGTTTTGCTTGCGTTTCAATTATCTAGTGTCAGTTCCCTTCTAAGACGCTGCCTCCCTTTCTATGTTCAAGGCATACTGGTTTTTAAAAGAAAAAAACAGCATTATCGATCTTACTCCTGGATGGCATAAAATATTTTATTGGTAGTTAAAGTCGTTTTATTATGCGACTCCGAGATTAGGATAATAGGTGAAATCATTAGGGGACATAGATCAACGGCTTCTGTTTTCTTGTGGTTTAGGACTTCCGGTTGTAAATAGAGGAGGTGAAATAAAAGCCCTGAAAAATACAGAAGTTTTTGGACAAGTTCCGGACAACCCTGCTAGCTCGCGGTGTCTGGGTTTGATTTCCGCCTTGAGCAAAACTTTACAAGCCCCAATGTAAATGTGTTTTTGATTCTGGGTGTAATTAATATTATTATAATAATTAAGTTATTGAGCTTAATTTGGGGTAGTGAGTGTGAAAGTGTTTCTTTTCTACCGACTTTACAAAAAAGGAGGAGGTACTCAAGTCGGCTGTATTTTTTTTTAATGTGTGTGTTACCTCATAACTTCTCAATATCGTCAATAATGCGTATTCTGTGGACTACATGTTCTCGTTTTTAACCGACTTTAAAAGTTACCTCATAACTTCTTTCGTTGTGAGCCGATTTTGATGATTATTTTTTATTTAAAAGCTGGTACCTTTCATGTAGTCCCATTGATATTTTATCAAGATCTGATCTCTAGTTTTTAAGTTATCGTCAATAATGCGTGGTTAATACATTAAATCTGATCAAGGTTCCGAAAATAAAGTGGTGAAGTCGGTTTTTTAAGCTTTGCTTGTGTTTAATTATTATGTTCTGTTATAATACTAATTTTGACCAATATCCACTGCAATGCAAACGTAAACATTGGCTTCACGCCAGACATTACGAACATACTATTAAGTCTACATTTTTACATTAAACACTACAACAAAGACAAGCCAATCTCTCGGGAGCTCTTAATAGTACAATAATACAGCATTTATAGTGCAATAACTATCCAAAGCCTGTCAATATCTCACACTGATAGATTTCAAAGTCATTTCAATTTATTATGCGTTTATACGGGTTGAAAACCCTTGGGATTCGAATACAAAGGAGCGATGTTTATGAGGTAGTTTTTAGTAATTATTGAACTGCTCTTTGGCGTTGTAACGCGTCTGCTTTCTAAGGAACGGGTAACGGGTTCGATTTCCGGTGGAACACAAGTTTTCTCCCCAAGGGTAATTTGTGTTTTGACTTATAGACCGTAAGCCCATTGCAACTGATTTTATCTTTTATCTCATGCCTGTTTGTAGATATAGCCGACACTTAGTAGCTTCAAAAAATAATGGTAGACCGCGTTTAGGTCAGACATTTTTTTGTTTGGCACGTTTTGCAGTATAGGTCGAGAAGTGCGTCAATTTTTCCTACTAAAATATCTCATTGATTCTCTTTTCAGCTTACGTTAATGGAAAATATTTATTAATGAATACGAATATACTCTTTTTAATTTTGATTATTTCACAAAACTAAATTATTTAACAATAAAACAGCTATATACATATACTATATGCAAACTAATTAAAAAAAACATCTGTGACAAAATTCATACAGAAATTAAATTTACAAAAAGATCTTTTAAATATGTATAACCAAAGAAATACAAACAAAATAAATGTTAAAGCCACGAGAAAAAACTACGCTAAGAGGAGCATTGTGTTTGAAGGTGCAATTGTACAATAATTTACCTATTCATATAAAAATTGTGAAACCATGATCCGATTCAAAAATATTTAATAAATATATTATTGACTCAGTTTTTCTTAAACCAGTCAGTACCGTTCGATTTGTGGATGTAATTACGAGTATATGTATAAAGTAACTAGCTAAGTTCTAAGTTAGTTATAAGTATGTATACTCATCATAAGAGAAATATGTTCCTTATGAGTAAATAACATCGTCAAACCTAATATGAATATAATAACAGTAAATTGTTATCAGGGTAGAATATACCTATAAGCTCGGAGGCTTTTGCTATATATAAGTGTGTATAATTCAATTTAATTTCAGGAAGTAAAAGCATTAAGTCTATTTGTTGGAATAACTTGTAGTCAAATGCTAGCCTATTGGTCAGAAAAAATAAATCAAATTAATACCAAAACCCGATTTTATTTCTTGGCATTTTATTAATACTGTTTTATTTGTTTGAGTCTAGTTAAAAATAATAGCTCCACAATGACCACATTTAAATTAAAACTGCTCCATATTAGTAGTTATTATTATTTGACTCTACCTACTTCTAGAGCTGGCAAAAAATACTTTTCAAAAACTTAGATCTAACTTTTTATAGTATCAATTAATATTGTAATGATTAAACATAATGATTTGACGATATAAGACTTTTTCAGTAATTACGATTTCTAAAATTGCTGCTTTTTCTGAAATAATTATTTTTAATAAGACTTTTGGTGTTCAAAAGATTGGTCTAGCCAAAAAACCTATTGTTAGCCTAAAGCAAAATTAGTATTTTATCAATTTAGGTACCTAATCTTTTCCTCTTTTTGGAAGCGTATCTAGGCCGATAGCTTTTTGCGTATCTAGGCACAAAAAGTTAACAAATTTTCAGTTCAACAAATTAGGACAAAGCAAGTAATATCTACGAACAAACATTTCTATTTGACACAGGTAAAACTTATCTTAAACAAAACCAAAAAAAAAACGATGACTCTATTATTCAATTAAAACTAAAACGGAAATTATGGTGACTTACTGTTGCAGTGCGAGATGGGACACGACGACGCCGACGGGGTGCGCTCCGCACTTATTCTGAAGAAGTATTCCGGATAAAGCCGAATCAATTGCCGATCTAAACATCGATAGAGCGTAAGTCACGCTAATTCCTGTTTTGATGCAAATTTAATAGTTCAAAATATGTGTGTGAGTTTGTATCAAATGATTACTATACTCATTTCAATAGAAAAGAAATATACTCTACCCAAGCTACTCTCTACCTACTATTTGACAAAAAAATACAACCCTCAGCTGGGCTCGACAAAAATATAAACAAAACTTTTTTATACTGACAAGTTCGGACACGTTGTGGACGATAGATAGTGGTTGTAAGGTAAATGGCACAGTGTTTGGTCGTGATCAAAGTAACATTATTTAATATTGATTTTTTTTTAATATTCATATACGTAAAGCTTAATCTTCATGTATTACCTACCTCCTTCAAGAGGTAAAATATGTAGTTAAAGCCCTGCGTTAGTTTCTAGGATAGAGTTTATTTGGGATATTTAGCAGTAATGAGAATATTTATAACAATAATTTGGTATGTGCTTCTTCTGTAATTTTAAGTTTACTCGATTGTTTTATTATTTCTTAACCTATGAAATAGTAATTGAATCCCACGACAAAGGTCGTCCTAGTGAAGGGTTTGGGGATCCAAAATTTACACATGCTCTCATGTATTTTATTTTAACTGTTTTAAAAAACTGAGTTTCCATCCTATTTTATAAAAAAAAAATATTTTTTTAAGGAAAAATAATATTATATCACTAATTTTTAAAAATTCTTATTAATCACTTAAGTTTCCAGGAAAATGTATGTCATTGTTTTAATGGGTATTTTTTCACACAATTGCTTTACTTACAAACATAGTTTCCTTTTTCCAATACCCTAAAGACAATATTTAGAAAAAGCTATATATAATAGCTTTTTGTGTATACAATGACTATTTTAATTTAAACATTGTGACCAATTCGCATTAAAAAAACTGTACATGACATATTTCTAAGATTTTCAAATGTATAGATACGCAAGCGTTAAATAACACCTGTACATTAAAAACATCATAAATTAATAAATATTCTCGACACTGAGCAACCAACCACTTACCCTACAAAATCTACTACGCAAAAGACACCCGATATGCCTACACAAATAAAAACTTGACTCCATGGTAGTAAAAACATCGCTCGTAAGGCTATTAACCGATAAGGGTAGCCATTAGGCAAACAGATAAAAACTTAGTATTATTATTAAAACTTACACATTAAAAACAAACTATAGGTACCTAGGTAGAATAGAATAGAATAGCATAGAATAGAAAATTCTTTATTGTACACCAAATACAGTTAGTTACATAACAGGGGTAATCTTAAAAAAAAAACTAAAGTACAATGGGCGGACTTATCGCTAAAAGCGATCTCTTCCAGTCAACCTTTGGATGGAGAGAGGGATAATTTTATATAATGAGATTGGTGGTGTAAAAACATACTAATAGATATAAATACAACTTACTTAGATACCTATCTATACATATACATTAATAATACATGCTAATAGACATAAATACATAGGTAGGAAGGAGGACTATTGCTAGAGTAGACTATTAAGAGTGTAGTGGTTACAAAACAATATTGGGGGGGTTTGAATTTAATAAACATAAACATAAACGCTTTCACACTCACACACACAATCACAACCAGAACCAGAAACACAAATTTTCCATGGGAAAAAAAACTTATGTTCAAGCCGGGAATCGAACCCGATACCCCTGCTTCGAAGGCGAACGCCATCCAATTAGGCCAACTAGCAGTTTTATAAATTTATGTTGTCTCAATCAACAAATCATTTCAACAAGACGAACCTAAACCCAATTCACAGCCATAAAATCCAACAGCTGCTAAATATAAACAAGACCTAAGCCTAGGTACTAGATCCTCAGATAAAACCTAAACTGTCGTTCAATCAACCTAGTTTCGGTTACTGCGTCTCAGATTCCTTTGTTCGGTAACCGGTTATAACTACTTATGACCGGATTGTAACCTAGGTTAGGTTTTATCTCTGAGCTTTTGTAAAAGCTCTAAGTCTGGTTATGCAAATAAGCAATCGTTTGTTTCATGGATGAAGCATCTTTTATAGCTAAGGAGTGGAACTCAATGCTCGAGTCTTTGTTCATCGAACGGTATAATCTGGGAAACGTGGAGTCTAGAGTGAGGTATCTTCTATAGTGGATAGATATTCGTATAAAAAGCATGCTTCATTTTTGGCCGCATTACTTTCCATAATTTGAAAGCGTTTGCTCGCGTTTCGATATACACCTTTACTCGTACGTGCACTTCACTAAAATATTGGTACGGTAGGTAAGATAATATTTATTTTAACAACGAATAACAACAAACTGTTTTAATTCACAGCCCCGCTCTATCATAAAATACTTAGAGATGGATGTCAATTGTCTAGCCTATCAGAAATAAGAAAAACTATTCATGTAACCTAGGCACCGAACAATCACAAAGTACAGACATTCATACACAGAAATAGAAGAGAAGGGGTCTGGGAGTCTTCAAGTCTTGAGTGAATAGGCATCTTCTAGGCAAGCATGTCCCATCTTTGGCCGCATCATCACTTTCCATCAGGTGACATAGAGGTAAAAATTGCCTATACATTAAAAAAAAAACAGAAAAGAGCTTAATCCCTTGGATAGTAAAATTGAACTCGGTACCAGCAGGTTAGAAACACCAAATTACTTTCAACGCTTATAGAAGTTTCTGTGCTACGTTAAATTATTATATCCGTAAAAAAATTAAATCGTTTACTCACTTGGGCTCCAAAGTTGAACTCATGACTCTTCTCTCTCTGTACTACTCTGTATGCATGAATGTCAATGCTAGCACCGCGTACTGTACCACTGTAAAGTTAAAATGGTTCCAATCAATACAAAAACATACTTATCCTAAACCCAAACAAAGCCAATTTACTTAACAAAACGCTTTTGTCCCATGACCTTAGGAAACCACCCTTCTTTTACGTAACAGGTAGATATTACCCAAAAGCTTACAAAAAAATAGCAAGCACAAAAGCTTTAAAAGGCACCTTTACTGCGTTCCAAATAAGGTTCATAATAACTTCAAAATATCAACGCAAAACTTTTTGCCCTACATTTTATAACATAAAAAGATTTTGTCGTGCACGTGTTTCGTAAATAAGCAACTGCAAGTGCATGGGTATTATTCTGTTTTTTTTTTTTTGGAAAGCGAAAAAATACGCAACCTCAGTGCACATCTGTTACAAAAAATATTCAAGATACTATATACCCGGTAAGCGTAAGGTTGGGTATTATACACTCGGAGTATTTATTAATAGTTATCGATATTTATGCTAATATTATAAAGTGGTAAAGTTTGTTTGTTTGAGATATAATCTCTGAAACCACTGATCCGATTCAAAAAAATGTTTCACTTATAGATAGTTAGACTATCCCTAGAAAAGTTATAACTTTTTTTAATAATTTATTTTAGAATTAATTTTGCTAATATACTATTTAATAATATTATTATTATAAAGAGATAAAGTTTGTTTGTTTGTAAAATATAATCTCTGAAATCACTGATCCGTTTTTTAAAATTCTTTCACTAATAGATAGTTAGACTATCCCTAGAAAAGTTATAACTTTTCTTAATAATTTATTTTAGAATTATTTTTGCTAATATACTATTTAATAATACTATATAGAGGTAAAGTTTGTTTGTTTGTAAAATATAATCTATGAAACCCGATTCTAAAAAATATTTCACTAATAGATAGACTATCCCTAAAAAAGTTATAACTTTTCTTAATATTTTTTAGAATTATTTCTGTTAATTTACTATTTAATAATATTATAAAGAGGTAAAGTTTGTTTGTTTGTAAAATATAATCTATGAAACCAGTGAACCGAAACTAAAAATTATTTCACTAATAGATAGTTAGACTATACCTAGAAAAGTTACAAGTTTTCTTAATAATTTATTTTGCTAATATACTATTTAATCATATTATAAAGAGGTAAAGTTTGTTTGTTTGTAAAATATAATCTCTGAAACCACTGAAACTGAAAATTCTTTCACTAATAGATAGTTAGACTATCCCTAGAAAAGTTGTTACTTTTCTTAATAATATATTTTGCTAATATACTATTTAATAATATTATAAAGAGATAAAGTTTGTTTGTTTGTAAAATATAATCTCTGAAACCACTGAAACTGAAAATTCTTTCACTAATAGATAGTTAGACTATCCCTAGAAAAGTTGTTACTTTTCTTAATAATATATTTTTCTAATATACTATTTAATAATATCATAAAGAGGTAAAGTTTGTTTGTTTGTAAAATACAATCTCTGAAACCACTGATCCTATTCTAAAAATTATTTCACTAATAGATAGTTAGACTATCCCTAGAAAAGTTACAACGATTCATAATATTGATTTTTAGAATTATCGCTAATAAGCAATCAATCTTTACATTGCGGTATAATAGCGGACAAAGGTTTACCTATACAGTTTAAAAAACAAATATATCCTAAAAAACATATCTCTATTAGGCAAAATTTAGATGAACGTTCATGGCAAACGAATAGTATCATAATTGTTCACACCACAGATCTATTTTCTGTGAGAAACCTATCTCCAAAGCCTCCAAACCCACACCCACAAAAACTGCTAATCCTCACACAATGTGCCCTCAGCTGTACAAACACAACGACCGAGGAAAGGTCATGCCCGAAGATAATGGTTGTACGCCAATAATGGAAAGAACGAACGCTTTCACACTAAAAGCCACTCAAGACTTGTATTACAGGAGCTGGATTCACATACACACAATTTCAATTTCAATTTCAATTTATTTATTTCAATTAAAACGGCAAACACCAATTACATTATCGAAATCAAATTAATACAATTAAATACAAATAAAATAGAATCTAACAATGACAATAAAATGATACAACTTAAATTAATTAAAAAAATATAATAAAATAAGAAAATTATACAATGACAAATCAGAAGTTCGCCCTGTAATACAAATGTCAAAATGGATAATCAAATTATTAAATAGTCACATTGAGAATAAAAAATAATAATAATAAACAAATATATCAGCAAACATATACATTAATTTATACAATACAATTAGTCACATAATCACATATATATAAGTCACATATAATTACTATGAAACAGTCTCCTCACAAAATTGTAGACACACTTTTGTCCAGCCACCTGTCCACAAACAGATCAATCTCAGGTTTGGCTGAAATGAGAGCGTTAAGTGAAGAGAGAATGCGTGGCAAGGGCGAATTGGCATGTGCCACAGTCCGACACCGTGCTACAGAGAATAATTTGTGCCTTCTGTTTCTCCTATAGTTGTCCAGGGTAAAGAACCGACATAACTCATTGCTGAGTTCCACTGAGTCTATCTTGCCCCGAAAAAACCTACAACGAGAATCAGAAACTAATTTTTTTGCTAGATACTAAAAAGCATATGACCACTATTTCACCTGATGGAAAGCGATGATGGTGCCAAAGATGCATGCTTACCTAGAAGATACTTATTCGCTCTAGACTTGAAGACACCCAGATTGTACTGTTCGGGGAAGACGTAGGCAATGAGTTACACCCTCTCACTGTAAGTATAACAAAATTAGAAGCGATCGCTTCGAACGAACTGGAGGTACGTCGACCATAAATGGATGAAGTTTGACAGTTTCTTGGGGATATAATTTGCTTCCACCAAGAATTGAACTCGGGACCAGCAGCGTCGTAATCAAACTTTTTAGTTTGATCTGTTGCCTTCATACATAAACTAATATTAGGTATCTAGTAGAGTTTTGCCGCGTAAGTGAAAAAAGTCGTTGTTGATTTTGTATAATTTTCCAAAACCTGTGATTCTTCGAGTGTTAATGTGTAATAATCGAAGACGACCCAGTTGGCGCAGTGGACAGGTGTCCGCCCTCTGCACCGCGGGTCCTGGGTTCGATTCCCGGCAGGAGCACAAATTCCTTCCCAAGGGATATTTGTGCTTCTGGTTCTGGGTGTAATGTGTGTGTGATGTGAATGTTTCCGGCACCCACGATATAAGTCTTTGAACTTAGTGTGGGGCTGTGTGTGTGAAAAAAAAAAATATATATATAATGGTGGATTATTAACCGTTAATACTAACTAAACGAGCATAAGTGTAGACAAATCATACAAAGTTAAGAAACATGATTTTTGCCTTTGCTAAAACTTCAATAGAAGTTCTGGTAAAATTTCTACCACTTTACTAGGGCATGACTTACACTTTATTAGACTTTGACTGGACCTTGATTCTTTTACTTGACTTTGACTATGACTTGTGACTAGGACTATTAATACGAAATACACTTGAAATATATTATTACTTGACACTGGCTAAATACACAAGACTGCAAAGCCAAAACTAAAAAAAACGTATCTAGTACAAAGCGTAGGTATTAATATGTACTATCAGATATATAAAAGCATAGATTCTCAGACTAGTTATACTTTAGTAATAGTTACTTTGAGCATAGGTCATTGTATTATTTCATACTCACAGCCCCACTTAATTTCTAAGACTTTTATCGAGGGAGGCCGGATACGTTCAAAGCACACACATAATCACAACCAAAATCAGACACAAATTTATCTAGGAGACAAATCCAATATGGCGGACTTCTTTTTAGAAGTCCGCCATATTGGATTTAAAGTGTACAAACTTTTGCTTGTATTTAAAAAAGTGTTTAACAAGTAACTTATTATTGTTAACACATCCATGAAGTATTAAATTACATACACGTCTTAACACGTCTAAACACGCTGAGAATTTTGATACTGTAGCATAAACCTGTGATAATTATCATAGATGGGACGTCAAGAAACATTTTATGTAAACTGAACTGTCCGCTGGCTTAGTTAGGCGCGCGTCCGCCTTTTAAGCAGCGGGTATCGAGTTCAATACCCGGTGGAACCACAAGTTTTATTCACAAAGGAAATTTGTGTTTCTGATTCTGAGTGAGACAGTGCGCGTGATGTGAATGTTTCCGGCACCCAAGACACAAGTCATTGAACTTAGTGTGGGACTGAGAGTGTGAAAAAAAATCTCTAATCTTTTCAACAATCGAGATCAACGTCTTTTGTGGTATGGCTACTGAAAATTATCTTGTATAATCTATATATATATAAATCATTATCTATTTCTCTTGGTCATCGCATCACGCGTGAACGGGTGAAAACATTTTGGCTAATTCTTTATTAAAATTTGTTGTATTAAAATTATTGTCAGGAGAAGGTTCTTATGAAATAAAACTTTAACCCGGAATTCCCGCGGGTTCGGGACTTACGCTGGTAAAATCGAATGGCGCAGCTAGTTTTAAATAATATATTAATAATATGTTAATTATATATTATTTATCTTCTCTGTTAAGTTTAAGGTGTCAACGTCAGGCGTGCATATTACGAGGCCCGACCGACGCGGCGGCGATGCCCTTCTTTGCGGTATAGTGTAGTTTTAACAACTGTTATTCGTACATTGTATAGTGTACTGTATGATGTACATCATCTAAATATTAACGAAAATAATTAAACGCAAGCAAAGCTTAAAAAAACCGACTTCACCGCTTTATCTTCGGAACCTTGATCAGATTTTATGTATTGCACACGCATTATTGACGATAATTCAAAAACTAGAAACCAGATCTTGATAAAATTTAGGACCACATGAAAAACACCAGCTTTCAAATAAAAAAACAATCATCAAAATTTGCAAACAACAAAAGAAGTTATGAGGTAACTTTTGAAGTCGGTCAAAAACGAGACCATCGTCAATGTAGTCCACAGAATACGTATTATTGACGATATTTCAAGAACTACTGAACAGATCTTGATCAAATTTAAATGGAACCAATTGGAAAGCAACATCATTCAAACTAAAAAAAAAAAAATTCGAAATCGGTTTACGTGGAAAGAAGCTATGAGGTAATAACACATTTAAAAAATTCAGTCGAATTGAGTACCTACTCCTTTTTTGGGAAGTCGGTAAATATAGCATTCAGAAGAAAGTTGTAGAAGTGAACTTGCTCGTTCTAATCTGTCCATTGCTCAAATCATTAACATAAAATTATTTCTCTGTCCTAAATGCTGGCAAATATTTTGGACAGAGATTGAGTATTGCCATTAAACGTGGCAATGCTGCCAGCATTTTTGGTACTTTGCCTACTGGTAGCGGTCTATTAGATGAAGTTTTGTACATATTTATATCTAATTATAGTTTTTTTGGTTAATTTTAATTTAGTTTATAGTTTAATGTAATATATGATTAGAAATGTTTTATGATAATAAATAATGGCCTCGATTCTGATGTACACTCACTAAATTAAATTAAAACTATCCCTGTCTCTTACAAAATAGATACACAAGACAGAGATAGCATACATTTTAGAGCTGTCAAGCTAGTTTATCATTTCAAATATGAACAGCAGAAAGGCGCGCGTTTTTAGTCAACACCAATACTCGACTAAGCTTGCATAGACATCTAAGTTCTGACTAACTTGACAGCACAGCAGAATGCTATCTCTGTCTTGTGTTCCTATTTTGTAAAAGACAGGAATAGTCTAAATTTAATTTAGTGTGTGACATCAGAATCGAGGCCAATACCATTCAATGTATAATATAATTATGATGTATTGATTATAAATCTACGATCAGTTTTAAAAAATAAATTCTCTAAGTAGTTAATGTTAAAGTAGTTAGTTCTCTAATAGAAAATTTGGTTATTTTGTTTCTGCCACACACCCACCGCTTTTCTTTCACGGCCAGGATGGCTGGTAGAGAATGCTATTTGGCATAAGGCCATTCCCAGTACTTTAATTTGTGGAAAATTATTAAATAATTATAGGAATAGGTATCTTCTAGGCAAGCTTGCTCTATCGTCGCTTACCATCAGGTGAGATGGTGGTAAAAGGTTTGCCTATCTTGAAAAAAAAAAAACACGATGTATTTATATGTATACAGTGTGTACTGAGCTTACCGTCTGCTCCGATCTGTGTCATTGATTTCTATGCGTTTCCGTAACCACATTAACAAACCGGATATGACATCTATCTATCTAACGACACCATTAGCCGAACAAAAAGCACTATCAAGCTGTTTTTATTTAATATTTCCTGTTATAATTACATGTCGTTTGACCAGGTTTGTGGTCATTGATTGTCATTAATGGTGGACGACGACCATAATAACAGAATAGTGGTAGAGAGGGACTGTGTTTCCTCCTTAGAAATTATTTATATTAGGATAGTGAGCCTCTCGGTATTTTCTACCGACTTCAAAAAAAGGAAGAGTTACTCAAATCGACTCTATTACTTTTTTTTATGTGTGTTACCTCATTTCTTCTTTCCACGTTAACAGATTATGAAAGTTATTTTTGAAAGCAGGTGCTTTTCCATAATCATTGGTCCCACTTAAATTTGGTCAATATATGATCAGTAGTCTTCGTCAATAATGCGTGTTTAATACATTGAATTTGATCAAGGTTCTGATGATAAAGCGGTAAAGTCATTTTTTTAAACTCTTAAAAAAAAGCAGGAGGTTTTCAATTAGTTTTTTTTTTAAACTAGGATTTTTTTAAATCTTTGCTTGCGTTTAAATTGTATTGGATACATTTCAGAGAGTGAGCTATGGAATTACACTACGTAATTCCTCCATTCCCATTTCATCATAGAACCACCAGACAGACTGCATTGTGACACCGATATATGGTGGATATTCCTCAAATGCGCACGAAGCGTTTTGATTCCACGTTCATTATGCGCACTGCGAAGGAATGGAACTCCTTGCCAGATGTATATATTTCCAGATAAGAACAATCTTGGAGTCTTCAAGTCGAGAGTGAATAGGTATCTTCTAAGCAAGCTTGCTCCATCGTGGACCACATCGTCGCTTACCATCAGGTGAGATGTTGGTCAAAAGTTTGCCTATCAAGAACAAAAAAAAAGTGTTGTAACTAACAAACATACATACATACTTTCGACTTTATAATATTAATGTGATATTGTCTAGTATACACTAGTACATAAAGCAATCCTACTAATATTATAAATCCGAAAGTTTGTGTGTAAGTGTATAAGAATGTTTGTTCCCTCTTCACGCTTTAACGGCTGAACGGATTTGAATGAAATTTGGAATGTACATAGATTATACCTAGGATTAACACATAGGCTACTTTTTAAATCGATAATAGCGGGCGAAACCGCGGGGCACGGCTAGTTTATATATATATACTAGTTGACCCGGCGAACTTCATACCGCCAATTGTCTGTGGTCAAATATTCAGAAACATCTCCTGTTTGACAGGTACGAACAGTTTGTATGGGAAAATAAAACACAACTTTTTACTGATTTTATTGCAATTTCTTTATATTTTCTCACCTTTTAAACCTTCCCTGAACTTCCACAAATATTTCAAGATCAAAATTAGCCAAATCGGTCCAGCCATTCTCGAGTTTTAGCGAGACTAACGAACAGCAATTCATTGTTATATATATAAGAGAGATATATATATATATATATATGCTGCAACTAAAACATAAGTCATCAAAATCCCATCTAGCCACCTAACTGATTCTTCGTCTGCGTAAGCATTCACTTACCAACTTTGATTGATATCAGCAACTCGTAAAAGTGTTAGCTTTGGGCGAATCGGGGGTTAAATCACCATCAGTTATTTTGGCACGAGCGATGATTCCGACCACGCAAACTTGGCATTAGTGAATGTTCATACTTAGATAAATTTACATCAGTCTACCTATCTACCTTTAAACGAGCGATTCTTGTATATATACAACTAGCCGTGCCCCGCGGCTTCGCCCGCTATTATCAAGATAAAAAGTTGCCTATGTGTTAATCCTAGGTATAATCTATGTACGTTCCAAATTTAATCCAAATCCGTTCAGTCGTTAAAGCGTGAAGAGGGAACAAACATACCTACACACACACACACACACAAACTTTCGGATTTAGCATATTAGTAAGATGCAATACAAATACATTAATTATTTATTGCACACCAAATAAAAGTAAAATTTTAAAACTTATAACAATAAAGTTATATGAAGAAGTACAATGAGCGGTATTATTGCTTTAAGCGATTTCTGCCAGAAAACCTTTAGATGGACAGAAAATGTGCAGGATGATTTGGGTTGGTGTGGTAAAAAACATTCATAATACACATATACGTAATATATACATATTACATATAATATATACCTACATAAACAGCTAACACGTTTCTTTGTGAAAAAAAATACGATTTTTTAGCTCAGTTGTACCTCACCTGCCTCTAATCTGTTACCAAAAGGTTGTCCGGAAGAGATCGCTTTAAGCGATAAGACTATGTACTATACCTATGTTCATTTCCAGGTATTTTTCTTTATTTATGGTATACAATAAAGGGTTATCTTTCTATCTATTTAATCGTTATGATAAAATCTTTCTTACCTACTTGCTATTGTTAGCTACAATTATTGATTTACAACTAAATAGTACAGTACTCAGTAATCCGCCGATGATTAGGATTTTATGGTGGCGGATTAGCGAGAGAGTACTTGTATTTAGAAAATTTGCACGAACGATGGTAAAAAAATTATGAATAAAAAAAATTTGGACCACCATAAACTGCCTATTCTGTACATTCACCAAAGAACAAACTGTCAAAAAATAAAATTTTAGTGAATTCCGTGTGCTATTGTTTACATTTAGTTCATTTTGTGAAAGATAATAATCTAATGAGTGACGCAAAACTTGGGAAAATTATCATAGCTTCATTTTCCTGACCCAATTCTAAGAAAACATTGAAAATTTTCATCGAACTTTCGATGGTTTTATCAATATACGACTGTCATCAATGTAAGGTTGCTAGCATATCGCTATTCTATCAGTGTACATAGAAATTCGTCAATTCCGTGTTCCCTATTAAATACAATATGGGAGTCTTTAAGTCGCGAGTGAATAGGCATCAACTGGGCAAACGTGCTCCATCGTCGACTGCATCGTTACTTACCATCAAGTGAGATGGCGGTCAAACGTTTGCCTATATTAAATAAAAAAAATGCCATGTTTACCATTTTTTTATCAAGATAAATTTATTCATTGTTTTAACTCCACTTTCAAAAGTTTTAAGTTTTCCACGTGGTTCCTTATGTTTAGTTTATTAACGTGGTGAAAGAAATATATGTATACTATATATATCAGCAAATCAATCACAAAATACTACACCTTATCCAAAAACAATGGAAGAAACAAAATCTATTCGATATTCAAACTGGACAAATAGTCGTTTCGAGGTGTCCAGACAGACCGAGCTGGCATAACCGAAAAAATCCGGTAAAAACCGCTTACAGTTGTCGCGTGGACACATGTCCAGGGCGGAGTTAATAGATTGCAATACGGTTGATACGCACAGATTAGCGGCGAGCGAGTTCATTGCACGGATTTCTATAAAGCTGTTAAAAACTTGATAGAAGAAAAATATTGAAATTTATTAAACCCAACCAGAAAACGAGGATATTACTACCAGATTTTTCCAGTTATTACTAGTTTTGGTAGTTGGACAACTGGAATATACCGATCCAAATAAGCTAGTTATTAAAAAAATACAAGATCTTTCTTTTATGTAATGATAATTTAAGTATTATTATATAAACGAAAGGTCTTCTAGGTCTTTTTATTTGTTAATAACTAGCTTATTTAGTAAAAATAGCGTAATTAATGTAATTTTGACTATTAAATATGTTTCAGAGAACGTCCAACTGTCTCAATTTTCTTTTCGCTTGTAACTGCAAAAAAAATTAGAGAGCACAGCTGAAATAAATAAAACTGAACCACAAACTTCTGCATTTTTTATTGAAAACCAATATCGTTTTAATTAAAACAGATGAGTTGTAACATCTCTATACAAATATTACTCTTAATCCGGTACGTTTAAACTTTATGATGGCAGATTGCATCGTCCATACCGCACCTGTTATTCCGTACATCATATTTACCATACGTCTGGTTGTATGTTATTAAAGTCACAGTGGAGTAAGCTTGAGGGTGAAAGCTATGGGAACTATGGAAAGTAAGGTGAGTGTAATTGGTGGTAGGATTATTCGAATTGGAAACGGTTGTTGAATAAAATTTGTATTTATAGACGAAACCATTTATGATACATAAAAAAACGGACGTCTCGTAAAGACGCGATAGCTGTGAAACTTTTGTATTACAGGGAAACATTTTAATCAGTCATCATAGAGTTTATCCCATACACTTTTCATCACACAAAAAGTATGCGGATCAAAATTTCAAAGCCCTCTCATAAAATCACACATCGTCGCTTTCCATCAGGTGAGAGATCATCCTAAAAAGCACAATAAAGTTTGTAGTAAAATACTTATAATTATTACACTAATATTATAAATCCTAAAGTTTGTGTGTAAATGTGTAAGTATTGTGTTTTATCTTCACGCTATAATGGCTGAATAGATTTTGATAAAATTTGGAATATGCATAGGTTATACTCAGCAATAACACATAAGCCAGTTTTTAACTTGATAAATGCGGGCGAACCCGTGGTGCACGGCTAGACTATTAAAAATCTTTCCCTACATTTAGAACATCAGAGACGTCCATCTCTGTCCGGTCCGTTAATATTTTGAGTGTAATAATTGGTTTCAATTTATTTAATTTAGAAATTGGTTCGTTAATTCAATTACAATTGCCAGTAATAAACCACATGCTTGTCAATCGAGGCAATGCATCGTGCCGATTGACACCAGGTGGCCTATTTGAGTGAATTACAACCACTGAAACACACTGCCTACTTGTAATTAATGCTCTTGTGGTGAAATAATTTTACTGAACTGCCCGTTGGCTAAGTTGGGTGAGCGTTTGCCTTCTAACCTGGGGTATCAGGTTCGATTCCCGGTGGGAACACAAGTTTTCTCGCCAAGGATAATTTGTGTTTCTTGTTCTGGTTGTGATTGTGTGTGATGTGAATGTTTCCGGCACCCACGACACATGTCATTGAACTCAGTGTGGGGCTGTGAGTGTGAAAGCATAAAAAAAAGAGATCCTAGCGATTTCCACATTTAAAACATAAACGCTTTCACACTCCCAGCCTACACTACGTCAGATGACTTGTGTCGTGGGTGCCGGAAACAGTTACCTCTCACACACACAATCACAACCAGAACCAGAAGCAAAATTATCATTCGAGAGCAAAATTGTGCTTTGCCAGAAATCGAACCCAGAACCCGCAGCGTAGAAAGCAAATACTTACCTACTATGTCAACATTCTTGTGCAAGTGCAACCACAAGAACCTTCCTATATTTTGGCACACTTATCGCCTTAGCAGACCTTCGAAGGCATTTGCCTTTGTCAAAAGCGTTAAACGTCCTGGATAGATATAAATATGAATGTTATATAAATAATGTTATATATACTATAATATATACAGTATACATTTTTTATTTAAATGTCTATAGTTGACTACCTTCTGTATTTTACAAACTTTTATTTAGTTTTAATGTCCCATTGTCTATTGTAATCAAAGCAAACTAAATTAGACACACATCCCAATGTCCGGTCGGACTAGTATTATACTTATGTATCTTCCGTAACAATAATATGGGACCATAGTGATGGAGACGGAAGATGCCCATAGGAACTTCTTAACTAAACAAGATACACTCATCTAGTTTGGGCTAGTTTAATTTGTCTTAACAAGTTCTCTGGTTATATAGCTTTGTAGGCCTTTTTAACAGGTTAAGCATGACTTAAACTTAACTTAAAAAATTGTTTAAAGTATTACTTGTATACTATTAAATATCCTATTGAGATTTAATTGTTATCTTTTTCAGTGTCTGAAATATTGTGGCAGTAGATGCAGAAATACTATATTTATCAAAAAATAACATGTAAAAATCCACTGCTAAGCTAACAAACCTTTATAATTAAAAACAGTGTCCGTCAGCCCATATAAATCATTTTTAATCGAACCACCGAAGGGTAGTTCAGGCTTAAAAACTATTAAAGCCATCCCCAGATCAACAGGGTGTAAACTGAAGGGGTGGCAATCATCGGAGTACATGCTGACGTTGAAATATGAAATAGGTTTTTTGTAAAATATATGAGTACTAAATGTAAAAAATATTGCAGTTGAGGTATTCCAAAATGGAAACTATTTTATTGCGTAGTATTGATGAATTGATAGCTTGGAGATAGTTCAATTTAGTGGAAAGCAATCAGTGAGTACGAAAAAATGAAAACAATTATTCATCCAACAGGAGCGTCAACAAAAATGAAAAAGATGAACAAACTATGGTTTTCCTAAATGAGAAAACTCAATGGTTAATCGTTAATAAGTATTAATAAGTCATTTGTATAATCTCTGAATAATGTTACAATGTCTGATGACTCATAAATTTTATGTCGTCATGTCCATATTCTACTTATTCAGGTACATACTTAAACTACAGAATTACCTTTTCAAATAAGCATGTCACAAAACAACAACATATCAGAAGTCGAGTTCGGTCCGATTTGTGAAATAAAGCTCAATCTATCTCTCCGACAACCAGTTTAGGTTAGGAAATAATTATTGTTATGGGATATAGGTATCTTCTAGGCAAGCATGTCACATCTTCGGCCGCATCTTCACTTTCCATCAGGTGAGATAGTGGTCAAATGTTTGCCTATCTATCATTAAAAAAAACAGCAGTTTTGATGTATAAAGTAACTATCAAACACATCCTGGGATTGGTCATTCTGTGTTATAAAATAGTGCCTAAGTACGTGAGTGAAACCACGAACTGTTTGCTAGTGGTAGTATCTTAGCCGTTGTGGTTACTTGCTTATTATTAATATAATTACAGGTCTTTATGTTTCCTTAGAATTTGCACGATATTCAGGATAAGTTTGTTATTTCATTTTGAGGAAAAAACAAGCGGCCATATTTTTTTATCGACATGATTCATCATCATCATCATCCACAGCCCTTTTGATCCCACTGCTGGGTATAGGCCTTTCTCATATTCTGCCAATATAATTTTGATTTGAAAAGTCCACAAAATAGGTGTTAATGACGATATTTCAAGAACTACTGATCAGATCTTGATCAAATTTAAATGAAACCAATTAGAAAGCAACATCTTTCAAACTAAATAAAAAAAATTCGACATCGGCTCACGTGGAGAGAAATTATGAGGTAACAAACATAAAAAAAAAATACAGACGACTTGAGTACCTCCTCCTTTTTTGGGAAGTCGGTAAAAAAAGTTAATAAAGTAAATAAATGACGTAAAATACACACAGAAATGTTATAAATAATTATTACATATTATAAAGCTTGAAAATCAGTTAAAATGAAAGTGATGTTTTACATTCAGTCATTACGAATTGAATCATCAACATCATTATTAATACCAGGAAAATGTAATTCGCTGTTTACCAAAGAGGTTATTACTGGATATGAAAATAATAAACCGTTGAGTAACAACATGCCTATATTTATAGAGGTGACACATCAAAATCAAAATCAATTAAAATCAAAATTAAAATCGTTTATTCACATGGGCCCCAAAGACGCACTCATGAAAGTTAATGATTTTATTGCTAGATTCGCAAAATTATAGCCATCTCGAGAAGAACAGTACTATTACAGTACTATTCAGTGTTTTAATAATATACGGCAGTAATTATTTACTATTAAAACATTAGAATTGACGGCATTTGTTTCCTTAATGTTAGATAGTTGCGCCCCGCGATTTTACCCGCATAATTTCCGGACCTGCGGAAATTCCGGAATAAAAATTAGCCTGTGTGCTTCATACTAAATCATCGAAATTGGTCTAGCAGCTCGAGCATGAAGAAGTAACAAACATACAAAGGCAGTTACAAACTTTCGCAGTTATCATATAAGTGTTAAGTGTGATGATTAGTAAACATATAGCAAATTTTGTTTTTTGAAAAATCTGTTTGGGTTTAGGAAATTATAAATAATAATGACAAGATTTTTTCTGTATATTCTGTGTTATTAAATAAGCGTAGGTATATCAGATCACCAGCTTTGATGTGATCTGTGAACTGTCACCTCTTGTTTATTTTACTCATGGTAATGAATACATTAAAATTTATATGAATTCGTAATGGCAAAGAGGTGTAAATTCATTCAAGTACAATTGACAGCTAGACCGTAAACCAGGTAATGCAGAAATTGATGTGATATTACATAATTATATGAGAATATACATGGAACACTATTGGAGTTATAATATGTTATTTTAAATTATGTTATCCATGTGCCAAATTGAATTTTCAAAGGAGTTTTCTATTCAGGACAGAAAAGCATGTGTTTTTTTTTACCCTATCAGGAAAGTAGTTAAATGCTCTCTGACAAAAAAATATGTAATCAGTGTTACTAAAAAATAGAAGACCTGACTGTTTGGAAGATACGAGGTAATGGAGAAATTATCAAAAATACAAACAAGATACGCGCGAAAAACATAACCCTTCTTTGGCAGTCGGATAGAACTAAACGAATCATAATTGTATTGTATTTTACTCTGTACCACTTTATTTTGGTTACTTCGCAAAATTAAACACATTTTTAAAATTTCGATAAAAAAGAGCCAAAAAACAGAACTCAAAAAAAAATACGTGAAAACAACGTTGATATCACGCGTAGGTATGTTTGTTTTCTCTTGTAGTAACGGCTTAACGGATTAGGATAAAATTTAGAATGTACTTCTTATATAGGATTAGCACATAGGCTACTTATTGACTTAATAAACACGGGCACATCCGCGGGCACGGCTACTTATTTATAAAATAATATTTATTTACAAAAATATGTGTGTCTTAGTAAAACTGAACTACAAGAAATTTTACGTCCTTATGGTGAACCTCTGGTGGACACGACGCAGCAGGATCACACTAAAGCTTTTTTATATTTAGTTAAACGCAAGCAAAGCTTAAAAATAACCGACTTCACCGCTTTATCTTCGGAACCTTGATCAGA
The DNA here is from genome assembly GCA_948107665.1 of Lomographa bimaculata. Taxonomy (NCBI): domain Eukaryota; kingdom Metazoa; phylum Arthropoda; class Insecta; order Lepidoptera; family Geometridae; genus Lomographa; species Lomographa bimaculata. The sequence goes on along the minus strand of OX403604.1, from coordinate 3,007,548 downwards.
TTCAATGTATAAAACACGCATTATTGACAATAATTCAAAAACTACTAATCCGATCTGGATTAAATTTATATGGGACCAATGGGAAAGGAACAGCTTTCAAACACAAAAATATTTCAAAATCGGTTCACGTGGAAAGAAGTTATGAGTTAACGCATATAAAAAAATATAGTCAAATTGAGTACCTACTCCTTTTTTGTGAAGTCGATAGAAAATACCTATATTTATTTAAAAACTGTAATATACATTTTAAGCTGAAATGAAAAATTTCATAAATTAAAGTCGATTAAAACGAGTAATTCAACTGCGGTAAAAGCGTGAAATTAAACGGTAGCCGAAACGGGGATTACGATTTATTCTTAAATTGGTACTTGTCAAAAATAATTTCGAGAAGTTGTGTTGGTTTTGTTTCGTATCGTACCGGTTTTGGCGCGATACAAACCTTTTTGACCTCGATTCTGCGAGAAAAACGAAATTTGCAATATTAATAAAAAAATATTATGAATTATCTGCTTAGCACAGAATAATTTTAAATAGCAAAATAGAAATAAACTCTTCATGTAATACTTCCAAGCAACATTTTCCACGATATTTTTGTGGAAACGTTTAAGACTAGTGACGCCATCTATTGAGTGGCTTCGTACAACATATTCATACAACATCACGATAAATACATTTTTATTTTTCTATAATAAACAAAACATATTAATATTATTATTAATAGTTTTATTTATACAAAATATAATGTGAGCTGGGTTAGTACATTTTTTTTTCAAAAATTTACTTGTATGAAAATATAGCTTGTATGACCAGTGGCTTGAACACGTTTTTAGGAAATACGCGGCAAATTGAACATGAACTCGACAATCTATGGCGGACCTCTCAGAGCGCGCGCCCGTCGGCAGAAATTCGAGTGTTAGGACCACTTAGAATGGTTTGTTTGCTAAACAAATGACCATTATGGGCTCGTAAAAGATTACCGCTTCATCTCAAGTGTTTATTTTAAGTGTGTTACAAAGTAATTGATTGAATTAAACACGTTAGAAGTTTGTCACAGGGAAAAATGAGGAGTTCTTCAGATATCTTTATTTTTTGTCGTAAATAGCGATCGATAACATATATTTTTTTTGTTGTTAAAATGATGTATTTTAACTATGCTTTTGATTGCATATTAATTTATATCATTGTGCAAATGATTAATTACCTTAAAAAATTAAGGAACGATTGAGTAAATTTCCCGCGCTGCGCATTAATTTATCAAAACGCGCGCTGTAAATATGCGTTCATTGTAATTCATTTATAACATGCAGGTGATAAACAAAAGTATTGCTATAATAAGCCGTTCCTTACCTTCACAATTTCATAAAAAAATAAACACCTTTCTCAGAAAAACTTGTTGTAATATCGGAAACTCTGATCGTAAAGAAAAAAAAAACGCCTCGTTACCATAGTCACTTTTGAGTGACAATTGTTATTTGCCTTTTGACTTTCTCAGTAAAAAAACAAAATGAACATAGAGAAAAGATCCTCTTGTTGTCAGAAAAGTGCGCCAAATAATAACACTGTCATAATATTTACACAAAACAAATGGCTGAATTAGCGCGCGAAAGCATCGTCGCCCCGCGTCGGGCGAGTCCATTATTTATATAAAAGGCAAAACCATCATTCTACATATTCCACAAATAACGAAATTGTTTGCATTACATAAATGCTAAAACAATGTTTTTTCCAATGTATAAAATACATATCATAACATAGAAATTGGCGATTACCCCTTGAACTCGAGCCAGCAATGCACCGAGAGCCTGGGCGAGTCTATTTTGGCGGCAGCAAAGGATTCTGCCGCGCCGGCATAATACGGTGATTACGCGTAAACGCAAATAATTAAGTATAGCAATATGCACATAAATCTAATGATTAATACCTACCACGTCATATTTCAGTAGCAGTTAGAGCAAATATAAAAAAATACGATAGTTATTACTTGACAAAAAATCATAACTCACGCAATTTTCGTCAATGTTGTTACTCGAAGAAGATATTTATTAATTTACATGCGTTTTTCATAAAAACCCATTACGTAAATAGATACAGCTTACAACAAGGAATAAATATTAGTATAACACTCAATAAAATAACTTCTTACGGCAATTTTGTATTTTTTTTTAAAACACTTAACTTTCCTTGCACTCAAACGACTTTCTCATTTTCATTGTTTGAAAATGTCTAATAGTTTCATTTTACTTTGACATTTTAGCGATGGAAAATATTGCTACATTATTAATCTTAATTTCCCCATAACTTAAAGGAGTGCACACACGGCCAAACTTAAATTATGACGAAAAATCAGAGATACGGACCGACCACACCGTTTTGGTTCCAATTGGAACCGTGTTCAGTTGGGCTTGGCAGAAATCGGTGCCTCTCGGCACCGCGTTCAGTTGAGTCGATGAAGGTGTTTTTTGTACAAATTGTATTTTTATAATATTATGCTAAACTGAAATATGATAATATTGTTAAATATTATAATAACTGTCATATTCAATTTTATGAGAAGTAGACAAGGCAAGGTTTTATTAAGTTTATAAAAGCAAAATTCTCTGATACACCAAATTTTTAGTAATGAAATTTGCTTGTAGTTTATTTTATACTCGATAGGCAAGCATTTGACAACTAACTCACCTGATGGAAAGTAATGATGCGGTCGAACATGTAGCATGCTTGCCTAGAAGATACCTATTCACTCTTGACTTGAAGACTCCCAAATGTATGTTCTGCGATATATACGCAATGAATTCCACTCCTTCGCAGTACGGATGACAAACGTAGAAGCAAAACGCTTCGAGCAAACCGGAGGTATGTCAACCATAAATGGATGACGACATTCATTTATGGTGGTTAATACACGATCTTATGGGAGTCGACATCAGCTAAGACAGTGTTTTTGTTGAATTTAGAAATTTAGCTATATTCCCCGATTCACTGAATTTTCACCAGATCTAAAAAACTGACTTGTGATTGTATTTTGTCATACGTGACGTGTACGACCGTATGAATAAATGATTATGATTATAAAGCTTAAATGTTGAAGATATTTAATGGGGAGTAGTCGTCTATGACAGATTTTTATTTAAAATACGTCCAGCCGGGTTGAAGATAGAAGCTGTAATTAATTTTGCGAATCTGGCAGTAGAGTCATTAACTGTCATGAATGCCTCTTTGGGGCCCATGTACCTAAATAAATGATATTGATTTGATTTGAGTAACCTAAATTATTGATTTACAACGAAAAAATTAAAACTTAAGTCCCAATGCGACTATCTCAAGCGAAAAAATATACAAAACAAGCCTTCTGCGACCCAAAAAGGTAAAAATCAAACCTTCAATCCCGACCAATGTTGAAGTCGTTTCATCGTTTATTGCTTAGTCATGGGCTCATCGTACGATGTCCTACTTTCAAGTTAAATCATTCGAACACGTCTGAACTCGATACTTGAGAGTTGATTTCAATGAGGCTTGTTATGGTATTATATTCATTGTAGCCTTCGTGTTTTGAACAACATTTTGGATATTGTAGGTACACACGTAGATGATTTATTATTCTACTAAGTATGCTGAGTTAGTCTTGATATAAAATAATTAACATTTTCCTTACTAGTCAAGTATTGAACTGCTCGTTGGCTTAGTTGGCTGGCGTTCGCCTTCTTAGCAGGGGTATAGGGTTCGATTCCCGGCTGGAACACAAGTTTTCTCCCCAAGGAAAATGTGTGTTTCTGGTTCTGGTTGTGTCTGTGTGTGTGAATGTTTCCGGCACCCACGACACAAGTCATCGAACTTTATATGGGCTGGGAGTCTGAAAGTGTTTATTTATATCCTAATTTCAGACAAATCTGTTGATGTTTTTATTCCAAAAACAAGTCGATGCCTGATGGTAAACTTCATGCTTGCCTTTAATTTGTCATTCTAAATGTTCAACCTCATCAATCCTTATCTCTTTGTTCAATTGCAACCGCGAAATGAGATATTACATACAAAATTGTACTGCCCGTTGGGATAGTCGAGTGCATGTTCGCCTAATAGGCGGGTACCGAGTTCGATTTCTTACACAATTACAACCAGAACCAGAATCACACATTTCCTTTGGGTAGAAAGCTTGTGTTTCCACCGAGAATCGAACCAGTTACTCGTTGTTTAGAAGGCGAAGCCAACGGGTACTTCACAATCAATTTATGTCATATTTTTATGCTTATAAGAAAGGAGAAATACAAGAAGTTCGTTTTATGTAACACGCCCGCTTATATTATAGGTACTATACTATATAGCCGGGTCTCAAGAATAGCTGCCGGATACTAAATATTGAACTTCGACTATATTTCGGTACAGTATCACCTTCTTCGGTACAGTAGGTCTATTCTGGTCGTCAAAATACGATTGTTCGAATTGATGCGACGTCGATACGACACAGTCGAATGGTTGAAGTTTCAGTTATTTCGATGTTCATAACAAACGAAAATCGTTCGTATTCGACGTCGATGCGAAGATAATCTATGCCCGGAATAGACCCCCAGGGTAGAAAAACGAGCACGAGAAGACGCACAAGCAAAAACGCTTTAAAAAACGGTTTCACACACACAAAGCACGATGGAATTGCTTCATAAACTTTTTAGCTTTGACCTTTAGGTATATCCTGTAAGTTCATTTGCTTGTCGCTTTTTTTGTTTATCTTTTTTTGTGGGAACCAGTTCACTTCGTGCAGTTCTGTTATTTAGATGATCAACAAAATACCACAGTTATTATACAGTTCTGTTTTTTACCGATTTCAAAAAAGGAGGTACAATGTTTGACTGTATGTATTTTATGTATGTTCACCGATTTTTCCCCCAATTGTGGACCGATTCTCAAAATTATTGTATTGTTTGGTAGATTCTTCAGAGGTGGTCCCATATATATTTTATTAAAATCGCTCAAGCCAAAACCAAAATATAAGCGGTGAAGTAGGTTTTTCTAAGCTCTGCTTACGTTTAAATTATTCTTAACAAGCAGTGCCCCGCAACTTCGGCCGCTATTATCAAGTTGAAAAGTAGCCTATGCGTTAATCCTAGATATAAGCTATATACATTCCAAATTTCATCCAAATCCGTTCAGTCGTTAAAGCGTGAAGAGGGAACAAACATACTTACACACCTACACACAAACTTTTGGATTTATAATATTAGTAGGATTTCTTTACAAGTAATTGTGTTGTTAATAACTCAATGAATACACAAAGCAAATAAAATTCTATTAAATAATTAAAACAGTTGGTTTTAACATGTGACCTTGCTGTTGTTAGTCATAATTGGCACAAGCCATAATAAACTAAACAAATACTTACACCTAAACAAACACAACTCTATTTATTTATTTAGTTACATAAAAATAGTAAGTAAATACCAAAGCGCTAACTACTCAAGCAAGTTTTTCATCATTACGGAGTAAGATTTCTTGGTAATTTACGGGTAAATATATTATACGTACGTATTGAGTAAACGGGATACATTTGATTGGCATTATAATACTAATACATATTTGTATGGCATACGAGCCGTGCCCCGCGGCTTCGCCCGCTATTATCAAGTTAAAGAGTAGCCTATGTGTTAATCCTAGGTATAATCTAACTACATTCCAAATTTTATCCAAATCTGTTCAGCCGTTAAAGCGTGAAGAGGAAACAAACATACTTGAACACTTACACACAAACTTTCGGATTTATAATATTAGTAGAATTGCACTGCTATCACTGTCATTTGGGGTATTTTCTACAGACTTTACAAAAAAGGAGGACGTACTAAATTCGACTGTATATTTGTTTTAGGTGTGTTACCTAATATAACTTCTTTCCACGTGAAACGATTTTAAAATTTTTTGTTTGATAGCTGTTGCTTTCTCATTGGTTCCATTTAAATTTGATCAAGATATGACCATTAGTGTTTGAGTTATCGTCAATAATGCGTGTTTAATAAATACATTTAATCTGATCAGGGTTCCTAAGATAAAGCGGTGAAGACGAGATTTGTAAGCTTTACTTGCGACAATTATTTCGGTCTAATTTTGAATCACATAAAGTTATAAGGCATAATATTATTTATTCTTCTAAATTCGATTTGTAGCGCAGTATTTGATCAGAACAAAGACTTTATTTATTAGCTGCTGCTGTAGACGCGACGCGTGCTTTTGCTAAGTATTTTTGTTTTAATTCGTAAATAATTCGTTACATTGTTGTTTTAATTCGTAAACAAGTCAACTGAACCGCTTACTTGACTACCTCTGTAATTGATTTAGTAGGTATATAGCTGCGCAAACGTTTGTAGTTCGTACGTTTGATGTTTATATTTGTACCTAAGAAAATGTTATCTTCCTATGATATTACTAGTCGTTCGCACAGAACTGAGATCTCGCGCATACATTTTGCCTCATAGAGTAAAACTTTTGAGGTTACTTGCTTATAACTTTTTTCTATATAATATTTGTTTGATTTCTGTATTTATTGTTCAAGTACAGGATATAACGGATATTATGCGTCAGTTCAACATTCAGTGTAAAGCCGTTTTTAAGATAGGGACCCGAGACAAAATAGGTCTAGAAACAGTGACCTTGGTGGCCTACCCAATCGTTATTTTCAAACAGTTTTATTTAAAGACCGGTTTCGTACTCTACTTTTCAAGCCCTATTCAACGATACCCCACAAGAGAGGATAAAAAATTCGCGACGCTTGATCAATAATCATGTAAGCTTGTAAATAATGTGCACAAAATAGATTATTTTATATATTCATACACTCTAGTACTTCGTTACTTGCCCGTGTTCCTACCAATCTTACTACCAGTAGTAATACTGTTAATCTGATCTCCTTTCTTACTACTGCAGTTATAGTACTAATGTTATTCTTCTTACTAGATACTTGTATCAGAATATTGACAAAAGATATAGAATATAAGCCCCATCATAAAAAGAAAACACTCTGATATACTTTCAGTAGTTACAATAATTAGATAGATAGATAGATAACGCTTTATTGTCACACCTTACATAAATCCCTACAAAAAAAATTTAAAAAACTTAAATTATAGTGTACAATCGACGGGCTTAACGCTAAAAGCAATTTCTTCCAGACAACACTTTAGATGAAGAAGATAATTGTGTTTTGCTTTTATATTAACTGATATAATATATAGTTAATAATAAAATGTTTGCTCTATTTTGACGAGGGACACTTATAAGTATAGCTCGTCAATAAAACAAAACATTTATTAACTATTACTACAAAAATTTCATATTTATATAAATAAAAGGAGAGTATACCTCACTGCCTGCTTCTTTGTTCTCCGATCAGTATAATCTGGTAGTCTTCAAGTCTAGAGTGAATATGTATCTTCTAGGTAAGCATGCTACATCTTCAACCGCATCATCACTTTCCATCAGTTGAGATGCTTACCAATCTAGAAAAAAAAAATTATGTGAAGTATTGATGCGTCTAAAGATGCTCGCAGTACGGATGATAAACATAGAAACGAAAATTTTCGAGCAAATTAGAAGTATACAAACAATATACCTAAGGATGGTGTTTGACAGTTTGCCTTGTTAGATGGTAAAACGGATATAATATTTTTCACAGAATTGTGTCACATTATTATGTGTAATTCTCTACAAATATTCTAATAATTACGCTTTATATTCTTCAAAGACCAAATTTCTTTGTCCAAATTAATCATACACTAATTACTGCCTACTATTTGACTAAACAGTGGTCGATTATTGAATGTAGAGAATAATATTATATCCTAATATTTGTTCTGGATATATTTTTCTATTGATTCAGTTTTTTTATCATATCTAGAGGTGACTCAAGAATCCTTGGGGCAGGTTGTGACTAATTTGTGTGCTTTGTTTGAATCGAGATTTTGAACTCTCGTTTAGTGATGTTTTAGTGTTTAGTGTGTACAGTGGTGTGATTGTGAGGTTGGTATTTTTTTTATTTTTTAGTAATAAAAGGCCTTAAAGTTTCTTTGTTGTCTCTTCCATAATAAACGTACCTTGAAGCATCTCTTTCAAAATCATGAGAACGTGTATTTTATATTGACTATCTTCAATTTAATTAAAATATGATAGTCATTTAATAATTAAATCTGTGATCAAATGTTTTTCTTTTAAACTTTATACTTAACTGTTAATTAAATACTGGTTTATTTGTGTTAATTGAATTTATAAGATTACAAGATATAAGAGAAAATGGTATATTTATTTACTGTAGAGAAGGCGAAGATTTCAACATAATTCAGTTTAGTAAAATTTTTTAGTGTCGGTTGCATCAAAACAAACATTTTATTTTGATATACCTCCCTTAGACGGAATAATCTAACTGTAATAACAAAACAGCTACTTATATCTGTAACTATAATTGGTAACTATGTCGATGGTAAAAATAATAATAATTATAACTAAATAATTATTAATTTAATAATTATAACTATTGTCAATATATCATATAATTATTTCTAACAATAAATGCTTGTTTATGTAAATGTACGTGTGTAGTGCTGTAAATACTTATCCATCATTTAGAAGTCTGGAAGCTGAAAATCATTCATACTAAAATCTGTGAACATGAAATCGAATGAGGTCATATTTTTACAAGTCGTTTGCCAAAAAAAGACCTAATTTTGGAATTTGGTAAAGAGAAGGCAAAAGTGGGTATGGTTAGTTCTTGTTTTTTATTTCGATTCACTTTTTCGGTAATTTTTAATCAAGTTTATTTATGTATTGCGTCGTCTTGTGTCTTGGTAGTAGAGTCATTAATTTTCTTGAGTGCCTCTTTTGGGCCCAAGTGAATAAACGATTTTGATTTGATTTGGTTGCTTCGCGCGATTATCCTTTTCCTGTTTTCACGAATTATTTACTAAGTTTTTCAAAAATATTTTTTATTATAAATGTTTTATTGCAAAAGTTAGTTATTTATTTAATTATTTTAAAAACTTTGTTTTGGAATCGTAAATAATTTTTTTTTTCAGTTTGTGGAAGTCATTGATGTTTTTTATTCAAAAAGCACATTATTCACAATATACTGATACGTTACTAATATTTAAAATAAGTTTTATGCATATATTTATAATTTTTTTAAGCAGTATCGAAATCTCTTTAAATATTTCATGCCTCTACATTTAACACTGATCTAGAAAAAACAAACAAAATTGCAAAATGTATCACAATAACAATTACCGAACCGCACGTATTTTATCTTCGACCATTTAACGTCGTTACCGGCGATCATATAGATTTTATTACCCGTATACGGCGAATCTCTACAAAGCTTTCCACTCGGCCTAAACACCAATAAACCCAAAAACACCTTCTGTTGCACTAACCCACGCTCATAGCAAAACCGCGACGTAAACCCGGTTTATACAACACGCAAACCATTACCGAATTGCTAAATAACGCACGTTTATACCACACGCGGTAACTTCTGTCATGGTACCGTATAACCCGATCCTAAACCGTATAAACCAGCTTTACGAACCCGAACAAAGAGCCGTTAAAACCTCGCGAATTACGCGAATTGTATTTTAGTAGGACTGTGTCTGCAGTCTGTGATCAAGTGAACGCTCTCCGACTGTCAACCCCGAGAACTCGAACCCTCCATTCTTACGTCACCTCACCCCATACAAATCCCGCTCACCGATTGGCCGATTTATTTTGGCGCGCTTTCTAGCTTCGAAAATTGAATTTACCACATTCTCTATTTCCCTTCCACAAAGGGTGAAATCACCTATCGGTGAACGAGAGAACTGCATGTCGCTCGCGCTGTTGTAACGTGATGTAACCAGTTTGAAATGAGATGGGGATATGAAAGCGCAATAGTAAGAAAGGGATGGAGATGCCGAGTTGAAGTTGATTGTAGTGGTCGAGTGCGAAGGGAACGTGCTACCGTGCGTTCTACTATTTATAATCAAATGGGTTTGCGTTGTGTGCGTGCGTGCTTACGTTATGCACCGCACCACTACATGGAAAGGAGTTGAGCAAGGCAATGATGTGCTCGAAGTATTATCCCTCACTATACGTTTCGCTTCCTGACCGACCGCACGTGCAGTAGTTGTCCCGAGCGACCTCTTTTGTCGTACGGCATGCGAAGTGTCAGTTTGTTTACACCGGATCGCAGCGATGCATAGTGCGTTAGTTAGCGCAATTGTGTCATCTACAGTGAGCCGGTCTCTAAATTACCAGTGAATTGCGGACAATGTTAGTCACGTTCGGCAAAAAACTTTTTGTGAACTTGTGAACTCTTAAACTCGATCGTGATCTCAGAAGCGCCAAATCGAACTCTTATTTTCATCGGACTCGTTGTGCCATTTGGAGTGTCAAAGTGAACTTTTTAAGTGAATTTACAAGTATAACCTGTCAACTACGAACTTTTTTGATAGAACTTTTTTAGAAAGAAAAAAAAGTTTTTTTCAACTATATCTCAAACTTAGAAAATTTTTCTTCAATTGGAAAATTGATTGAAAAATCTCGACCATCGTAAAAAATAATTGAAGATTTTACCGAAGTTAAAAAAAACTATATAACGTCATTTGAAAAATTAAATCAAAGAAGATAAGACAAAGCCGAGGGCAAATAAATTCAAAAAGGCAGAGACCTTTATGCATATAAAACAAACTGCTATCTGTGCACGCTTCTTCCGGAGGAAAAGACGTTGCGAGAGACAAAGATGGCTATAGCATTCAACTTGCCGAGCGAGCGAGAAGCGACAGAGGAGAACTTTTCACGACTGAACCGGCTCCTTGCCGAGCTTTACGATGTTCTGTGCCACATCTTGGTGTCCCGGCAACCTGGCCAAGAAGCCCAGGACAATCGCCGAGGTGAGTGCCCTCGCCAGCCTAACCAAACACCACCTTACCACTTAAGATGCAATTCGACATACATCGTCAACCTCGTGATGGTCGTAGCCATCATTAAGGTGTCCCTCGCGTCGTCACTCTTCAACACAATCAGATAAAAGAAGACTTAGATAAGTATTGTTGACAGTGACTGCAAAGCAGGTCTGGACTGTTGTTAAGTATTTGTAAGTCCATCAGTTTTTTGTGTTAAATTGTTTTGGCATGGAAGAGATGTTGTGTCAAACTGCACTTAAATTGTAAATGGTGGTTCTGATCGAAATATATTTTGGAGACACTGTCTCTTCGGTATGTTTCGGTCTTGCGATTCTAACATTCAGCTTTTCACGTGAATTTTGCTTTTCGACACTTTGAGTGAAGTTCGACAAAACGCCTCAACACCTTTACGAAATTTCGAAATTATTGTCGTCCGAAATTATACTCAGTCTAAGCGAATTTTCAACGCAATAGTTCATCTATGTGCTTATAATTATTATCTACTATGAGAAATGAATTGACCAGTGGTTACTTGATAGTTATACTGATGTAATAATTATTTAATAATAATACAACTGTGTATCATTATTTTTAATTACGGTTATCAATTACAATTTTTAGTATTGTTAAGTTTTTAGTTACATTTTCATTTGATCTCTTATTTTGTTTATCAATTTTAGAATCAAAATATGCTTAGTTTAATTTATTACAATTATTTTTGATATTTCCATATTAGTTATATTTTAGTGTTTAAAGATTAGTTTTCGTATGGATCTCAAATTTTTTTAGTTCCAAATAATATCGATAGTCATAATGTTTTATTATATTCTTCATTTTATTATTCTCATTGGATATAACCAAATATTAGTCAAATATATTCAAAATCAAGATATTTGATACTAATCCATTTATGGGTGACAATTAGATAAATTGTCTATTTTTCCTATATATTATTTGTAAAATTACAAAAAACATACGTTTGTAAATATAAATTTAATATTCATAATTCGGTTAGTTATTTTGTTATGCCTTATAAAAATATATAATTTTCCATCGACATGTAATTTTTACGAAATTGTAAAAAAGTTTTATGTGTCATGTATAAATAAAATTACATATTATAGAGATGATGTAGTTGTAATTTTGTTTTTCAATAATATCTGTAAATACGGCATTTAAAAGTTTGTGATTTGAATAAGCATTTTTTTTATTTATACTTTTAACATACATATTATACTAGATAAGTGAAGCATGTAACCGTTTTGTAACTTTTTTTTATATAAATACCTTTAAATAAACTGGATTGTGTTTATTGAATATCGTAACTGTCCCCAATATTTAATAGAGGGAAATATGAAATAAACATTATTGTATAAAATTGAAAATCTGTTTTTATTAATCACACCTTATAATTAAATTATATTTTTTGTGTAATGAACAGAATTCTTACAAATTTATTAAGACACATTATTTAATATTATTAAGTGAACAGTACAGTACAGTAAATAAATTATTTTATTGAAATTAATTATCTAGTTACTTTGACAATAAATCAGCAAGTAAATAAATAATCTGTTACCAAAATAATTTTAAGAGAATTACAATTTTTAGTACATCAAATTTAACATAAGCGTAATATAACAATTGATTGTATTCTTAAAAAGACACGTTATTTATTTTCATTCTTTCCAGTACACAAGCACGCTGTAAATATATTATCTAACTGAAACGAATGACTAAAATCAAGCTAGTTACTAAATAGTCTGTTACAAAAATAATAAAACAGAACGTATCAATAACCAAATTTAACATTAACAAAATTTGAAATTTAAGTGTTTTAAATAATTTTAAATATATGAAAAGAAAAAAAAACACAAAATTAAACAAACATAATAAAACGATAATTTAAGACATTTTTAAAACCCAAAAATAAAAATAAACGCATTAAATTGACTCAACAATAACATAGTCCGAAAAATAACATAGCCTAAAAATAGTTAAGTTAAATACGCGCGCATACTGCCAAGTCATAAACTGTGCTTGTTCGTACTGCTCGTCAATCAAACTAAAATACCCTTGTGTTTACGTTCACTAATGTCAGGGGAACCAGAAGACGAAGACTATATTAATATAAGTAACTAGTTTTCTTACCAGTAAAGTCTTTTTTTTTTTTTGAAACGCAAGCAAATTTAAAAAATCCGACTTAATCGCTTTTCGGTTTTGACAAAACCGATTTCGATAAAATTTATATGGGACCACTTCAGAAGTATACTCTATCAAACAAATAAAAATCATCAAAATCGATTCATAATTGACGGAGATATCGCGGAACATACATACAAAAAAAAAACATACAGTCCTCCTTTTTTGAAGTCGGTTGAAAAACAATGCAAATTGATTATCAAGCCTCACTTAAGTTACGATCTCGTTTTACGTAAAGTTTTAGCGATATCAAGATATCGTATAAAAAGTCATTACAATAAATACTCCCCGCAAAATCCTTCTTATAGTAAGCTCGTAATGCAACTAAAACACAAATAAGACAGTTATTAAGAAATAGCTTGCTTGTGTTAGTAAAAATTATGTAGTGGAGCTAAATCTCTACAAAGAAGTCAAATAATTAAACTCAAGCAAAAAAACCGACTTCACCGCTTCAACTTCGGAACTTTGATCAGATTAGATGTACTAAACACGCATTATTGACGATATTTCAAGGACTACTGATCAGATCTTGATCAAATTTCAATGGGACCAATTACAAAACAACACCAATTAAACAAAAAAAACGTTCAAAATCGGTGTACGTGGAAAGAAATTATGAGGTAATTAATACACATAAAAAAAATACATTCGTCTTGAGTACCTCCTCCTTTTTTGTGAAGTCGGTAGAAAATATCAGTACGAGTAGATAACAAAACATTACAAGTCAAGAGAGATATAATACGAAACTTGAACTAGTTTTAGGATCGGAACTGACGTGAACCTGGCACGGTCTACTAGATCGTAGCACGAGTCACGACTCTACTAAGTAGTGTAGTGTAAGTTATAAGTTTTAGCGATATTAAATTTTGTTGCTTTATAATATTTTTTTCACACTCACACATGTCGATTTTAACATCACACAACAATCACAACCAGAATCACTACCCACTGGTAGTGGGCTTGAGCACTTGAGTTACCTATAAGCTCTATGTCTTGTAGGTAACTTAGTTCTTTGCTGTACATAGTTTTAGTTTAGTTTTAGGAAATATAGGCAATTGGCCCGTAGTTAAACATACCTAAACCTAAACATACCAGAATCAGAAATATACATTTTCCTTGGGGAGAAAATTTGTATCGCCGCCGGACATCGGACCCGATACCCTGCTTAAAATACAAACGCAAAACGCAAGTTATATATTAAGTATTTCTAAGTGTATGCGCTTGAACCAATGTATTTCTTTAACAGGCTAATTCTGAACAATGATGAGAATATTTAAATATTGTCATTAAATTAAAATTAATAAAAATGTTTAAGCAATAACATTACCTTCTAAAACAATAACAGTACAAACCTAAAACTGAAACAGAAAAAACTACACATTCAAAATCAAAAAATCTTATTAGAACTCATTAAATTTGCCAATGAGCATATTTTACATATAAGCACAAGGAATATAATTTTATTACTAAATATTTCAGACAATAATATATCTTACCAAGGAAATATGTCTACAGTCTTAAATAATAATATAAATCGTAGTAAAATTGTAGAAATTAGATATAATTATTTATAATTATTGTAACGACTGGAAAGATATATATATGTACATACACATGAAATTCAGTGTAAGATAGTCCTAAAATCTAAAATAGGAAATTGGCAAATTTTAATCAAAAACAGCGCTGTCGAGTGTCTTTCTGGTAAATGACCATGTGGTCAAATATGGTAAGCACAATTATTATTGACTAGACTAGAATAATTGTTGCAAGTTCAAAACATCGCCATTCGCTGATAAATTGGATCGCTGCAATGGCAATGGACTCAATAGCAACTCAGTATGCTTGAAAGCGAAAATCGTACGCATCGTGAGTAAGGAAATCGAAATTTACGTTTCATATATTGTCATTTCAAAATACAGTTTAATTTGTTCGCTAAAAAATAATGTGTAAAAACGTTGGGTTGGCGTTGGTCAAGTCCCTAATCAGCTAATATATCAACGAGCGCAGTGTTTTGCCGCGCTAGATTTTCAATCGAAATTCGAAATTCTGACACTGCTCAGTAGGTCTATTCTGGTCGTCAAAATACGATTGTTCGAATTGATGCGACGTCGAAACGACAGTCGATTGGTTGAAATTTTAGTTTATTCAAAGTTCATGACAAAAGAAAATCGTTGGATTTCGACGTCGATGTGACGCCCGGAATGAGTTATAGGTAAGCTTGATGCTTGCCGTCAAGCTAGTTGTATAGTCTCATTCAAATAAATAAATAAGTAATGTACGACAGTTATTTCATTATTTATTACTCATATTATTATTAGCTTCACGTCTTTATAATCCAGTGACACTTGATGATAAGTGTTGTTTTACTTTAATAATGATTATGTGACAAATACTATACCTACGTTGATCTCAAAATTACTCATTAATAGCATCAAATTGGTCTTGTATTTTGTATAGCATTAAACATAACATAAACATAAACGCTTTCACATTCACAGCCCCACACTAAGTTCGATGACTTGTAAATTGACTTTGATTGTTGTTGCATTCATGGCAAAGGTGTTTAGTACTTTAAACTATATTTATTTGGTTGTTATAGTTATTAAACATTTTACTTTTAAGTAAGCTTCAGAAATAAGGATAGCGATTTTTCTCGCAATTAGATCTTTTACTTGAATTTATATATTTTATTCAGAAAACATTTCGTTAATTTTGAAAATAAAAATGTATAAACACTGAATACTCGCTGAGAAGATAATAACATCCTCATAGAAACTAACAGGAAAGATATACTCAAGAAAACTTGGCGCTTCACTTGAAGAAGATGAAGCTTCCAATTGGACATTGAGCACTCTTCATCAGTAAAGCTGTTAATTTTTTTTATATATAGACATAGGTTTTATGGTAAGTAATTTGTAAGATATTTATTATAATTAAAACGTGACGAACTTCACATCTATGACGAAAAGCAAAATTCATAATATTTATAATTATAATATCTTTATGTAAAGGTACATATAACTCTTCTATACGTGTGTATGTGACTGAAAAGCTCCTAAATGGTATGACCTATTTTGATGTTTTTTTTGTGTATTCAGGTGGATTAAAAAATCGCTTAGATTCACAATTTCATCCGATAAGTATTGTTTTTATTTTAATGTAAGCGGGCAAAGCCGCGGTGAATGGGTGAACTATACTATTGGGTACTAGTTGGGTGAGCGTTTACCTTCCAAGCGGGAATCGGTTCCCGACGGGAGCACAAGTTTTTCCCTAAGGGAAAATTTGCGTTTCTGGTTCTGGTTGTGATTGTGCGTGTTTGTTATATAAATGTTTCCGGCACCCACGACACAAGTCTTCGAACTAAATGTGGGGCTGTGAGTGTAAAAGCGTTTATGTTTTATGTACATCAAAGGAGCGGAATTCATTGACTGCGTCATTGTTCCCCGAGGAGAACAATCTGGGATTCAAGAGTCAAGAGTGAATAGGTATCTTCTAGGCAAGCATGTCATATCTTCTTTTCATCAGGTCCGATAGTGGTCAAATTTATGCCTATTTAGCATTAAAAAAAATGTCACGCCTCCAAAGCATCTTGTTTCGATTACAATTGAAGTGTGAAGGAACGCTCGGTTGAACTTAAAACTGAACCTATTGGGGTAAAAGTTTTTGTCACGCCAATACTAGTGTAGTTATACGAGTGTATAACCGATTGTTTAACCTTAAGTTGGTTTAAAGTGTAAAAGAGCCGTGATAGACGCGGGCGCGCGCCCTGTACCTACTGCCGTCCGTCATAAGGAAAAAAGACGTAACTGATATTTTTGCATAATTGAGTTAAATAGGTACATCAGAAATGTCTTTGCTATTTGGTATACGTTATGACTTGTAGCAGATGCGCCTTAATTAAAAGTTAGATTTTGTAGGTTGCATTTGATATTTTTATATTATAAAATAAAAATGCTTAATAGGAGATGCATCTATTTTTCCTGATTCCGATAGATATTACGTAAAACTTAATTTTAGACAAAATTGAGTTATACATAACTCAATTTTGTCTAAATTCCGGTTTAAGGTATTTTTTTTATTATGACGGCATTATACGAAACGGCAGCGCAGGGGAGTCGTTCCGTTAGCCACTCGGCCGCACGCCTCGGGCGCTTTGTATATATATATTTTTTTTATGATAGATAGGCAAGCATTTGACCACAATCTCACCTGATGGAAAGTGAAGATGCGGCCGAAGATGTAACATGCTTGCTAAACAAAATATAAATATTAATAAACAACATTTCTTGATACCTATTCACTCTAGACTTGAGAGCCTGCGTATTCCAGGTCTAGTGTGTTTACCAGCTTCGATCACATCGTCACTTACTATCAGGTGAGATAGTGGTCAAACACTAGCCTGTCACAAATAAAAAAAAAAAAAAAAAAAAGATCAAGGTCCCTTACGCGCCATACATTTTACCTTCACAGCGCCCGGGGCGCACGCCTCACGCGCTTTGTATATCATGTCCCTTAAGTGTATATGCTTCATTTGTATATATGCCCCAAAATTTTAGAAGTCTAAGCATATAAAACAACAATGCATTATTTTGAATGTGAAATTTCTTATGCTTTGAAATTCTGATCTGCAACCTTTTTGTGCGACAAAAAGTGGTGTGATGAATAATTAAAATGTTTCCCTTGAATACAAAAGTTTTACTTATATTGTGTCTTAACAATACACTCTTTTTCCGACTTCAAAAAACGAGGTTCACAATTCGACTGTATGTTTTTATTTTGTATGTATGTTACGCGATGATTCCGCCAGTATGAATCGATTTTGATGATTTTTTTTGTTTGGTAGAGAAGTGGACTCATCTCATCTCACTTTAGAGGTGGTTTCTTATACATTTTATCAAAATCGATCAAGCCAAAACCAAAATATAAGCGGTAAAGAGCTTTTAAATTAATAACTTAGATTGATGGCCTTAATGACATATGAAAATATTGCAAGATTTTTGAAAGTTTTAAAACAAATTAACAACATTTTTTTTTACTTAGTCCACATATTTCTTAACAGAATACTCGTTTTATGATAAATTTATGATTTAACTGCGCCAAAAGTCATCACTGTTCTTATACTATTTAAAATTCACCACATACAACCCCTTACTCTTGACACCAAACTGTAATAGTTATAAGAACCACAAACAATGATCTCAATTATTTTCCAAGCGATAAAACACTCGGACAGTACAAACTAGCTAAAGTCACAAGCTACAATACATAAGAACGTGGCAGTAGGGTCAGTTCATACAAAATCAACAATTCAGTTCTTTTCAGTTGTAACTCAAAGGTTTATGTATAAACCTTATTATGAGCTCTTTGTCGTTAAATTTTTTACAAGCTTTTATTTAGTTTCACCTGTCCCGTTATCTGTCAGTCTGTAATCAAATCTTGCAAGCTAAATTAGACCCACTTCCCGATGCCCGATAGGATTCAAATTTGGTTCACGTATATATCTTCATGACAGTACAATGACATGGTATCATGTAGCTGGTCTGTTGAAGGAAACGGAAGAAATGGCTATAAGAACTTCTAAACAAAACAAGATACACCCCAATGCGTTACCCAAATAGCTTGGCTCGTTTGATTCATCTTGACAAGTTTTTTTGTTCACATAACTTTTTTATTTAAAACTATTACTTGTTTCAAGTATGTATTAAATCTATTTAGAAAATTGTACATACAAAATGTAGGTTAACATACAATAATGATAGATGTTTTAATTAAAGCATTCATAAGCTCATAACTTAAATCAGTTAGAGTGAACATTACCTACTGTATCTATTTTATATTTTGTCAAAGTTATATTCGCTAAGTTTAAGTTATTACCCTACTATGTAAATTTCGTTTTATTTGTGTGAAGAATGAGCACCTAACCAAATGGCCTCGCATTGTAGGAACTTTTAAGTTGTAGACACGACGAAATCTTTTTAATAGAAGAAATGTAAAATGAAAAGTTCTTCATACTTTCGCAATGCGTTACCTAGACTAAATTTTTGTAAAGAAACTTTTAAAAAACGTGTTACGTAACCTAACCTAACTATAAATTAATGAAGAGCAATATCCTACTAATATTATAAATGCGAAAGTTTGTGTGTGTGTATGTGAATGTTTCTTACCACATATCTCCGTAACGAATAAACCGATGTTGATGAAATTTAGATTGTAGATAGTTTAGGTTCCAGAATAACATATAAGCTACTTTTTATATCATTAATGCGTGCGAAACCGCGGAGTTTGGGTCGTTGTAACATAATAATTATAATTGTATCTTAGTCGACTAATATAAAATGCTGTAATATATTAGAGATGACTTCTGACGAATGCTGAAAGTGGCCTACTTTTCTACTAAGATGTTGTTGAGCAAAGCAAACTAGATTTAAAAAAAAATATTCTCAAGCGATACATTTTCTTTTATAAATATACTACTAAAGTTCTGCTTAGCATGGCTAATGCTATAAAAACAAAATCAATATATTATACTTCAGTCGAAAATACGTTGTAACATAACACAACTCACTAAGGCAAAGAAAATGCTTTTTGATAAATATTTGTTATTATTTATGTACTAGTTATTTATTATCATTAATCGGCTCTTGATCAAGTATTAGCTACTAAGTCACAACTTGTCTTAATACTTTCACGGATACGTCAGTTTTGTACAATGGTTAAATTAAAATCTATTTAAAATTAAAAAAAATATATATATTTACATTGTAAATACCGAAAAGAACGACTTAAGACAAAATCTGTAATATCCGAAATGATGTAGCGAAGAAAACATGCACTTTGATCCCATTTAAATAATAAGTTACATTGTCCCCTCTAATACTTATACTTGTAACTCAATTGTTGTAATATAAGTACATTCTAACCACAATAAAAGAGATGACTCCATAACAAAATAATCAGAAACGCTCTTATAAGCCATGAACAGACTTTATTGACCGTGAAATTGTTAATAATAATTTGATTTACTTTCTTACAAAGGGCTAAAACTTGACCAAAATAAAACAGGTTACTTTTGTATTGTTTAATGGAATAATTGGATCAGTGTCAAGTGCAATTAAATAATTTAAAGTTTCTTTACACTTGACTCTATGACAGTTTTAGAAAGCGAAAAATAATTTATAGGAGTAATTTTTTTATGGGAATAGGGAATTTATTTGTAGATACTGACCTGACTAGCTAGCTACCCTGTACCGAAATATAGTTGTGATTCTGCATCTTACATAGAAAGATCTGTCTCCAAATCATTTATTGATGTTCTGGCAGCAACCCTTGAGAGCCAGTCATTCTAAGCATTGTATACTTACCATATTCAATCAAAACTTAAACTTATCAGAAAGAAAAATAATTTGATATAATAATGCATTTTTTATATAAATTTAAAAACAAAATACCTTCTTTTTTTATCTAATTATAGTTTTTTTTGTGTAATTTTAATTTTAATTTAGTTTTTAGTTTAATGTAATGTACAATTGCTACTTAAATTATGTTGTTACTATGAATAAAATAACCGAATGTATTATACGTTCGTGAATATGTATGAGTGAAATACCTTCACACTCAAAATCTAAATCGTTTATTCACATGGGCCCCAAAGAGGCACTCATGAAAGTTAATGACTCTACTGCCAGATTTGAAAAATTACAGCCTACAAGGTACGCCCGTACTCTACGAGCAATTAAAATTATCTATATTTTTTTAACACACGTGCTTAGGACTTCTACTCGTGGGCAGTGTTTCCATCATCTCATCAATGTAAATTAAACTTAAATGTTTGTGTCATACGATTAAATTATATTTATATATTATATTCTATGTAATGGCCTCGTTATATCAGGTACTAGCTTATTCCTTTGACATTGCTTGCGCTGATGGTAATTAATCAGGATTAAAACTATATAATTATTGTGTTAATAATTTACACAAGATATATCTACGCAATTTAACATCACAATCAGTTCAGCCGATGCAGCGAGAAGAAAAGGCAACCCACTTTAAACTCAAATTATCGCATTTATAATATTTATGATGATATTATTTTTAATATTTCTTAATCATCAAAACAGCTCATTTCATTTTTAATCAAAGATCAATGTGTTTCAAATTTTAGACATAAATATATCATTCTTATATTATTATGGTTGACAAACCTCCGGTTTGCTCGAAGCGTTTTGCTTCTACGTTTATCATCCGTACAGCCAGGCAGTGTAACTCATTGCCTGCGTCTTTGTTTTCCGAACAGTACAATCTGGGTGTCTTCAAGTCTAGAGTAAAAAGGTATCTTCTAGGCAAGCATGTCACATCTTCTATCAGGTGAGATAGTGATCAAATGCTTGCCTATCTAACATAAAAAAAACATAATACCTATTATTCGTTCAAAACCCTCTTGTACAACTTATACAGCTATATTTATTTTGACAATTGTCACTAACTAAACAAAAACAACTACACACTTATCAGATCCAAATCTAAACTACCAATTGTTAAAACAATCGAGCACAATCTTACGCTACCGGTTTTCAACAGCGATACTGTCTTAAGCTTTTAAAAAGTTAAAATTTAACTCCATCGCAATAAATTATCATTCGTTCCAAGACCACAAAAAAAGTAGTAAAACGTTAAGCTATATAAACGAGTGGAAGTGACATTAACATGTAAAATAAAGAGGTGCAGTGCAGCATCAATAAATTTTAGTTAACTGTCAAGGTAATTAATTTGGTATTAGTAATAATTGGACTCTCATGAACAGGATAAATATTTTCGATTTTAAAAAAGTCCTTTTTTATACGAATTATCTCTTTCTCGTTTGCATGTCCTAAAACAAGACGAAAAATAAAAAAAAACAAACACTTGGCGCATGATACAAAACGTTAAAAACTAAATAAAATTATCAGTACGAGTATATAATTTTATTTTATTCGATACCTATGATGACGGCAATTTTATTTTTTCACTTGTTTATAGAGTACCATGGTTAAATTTTATATAAATACCTAGACTATAACACTCGTAGTATTGAAACAAATTCAACGATACCTTATACGTTACAATCGGTTTATTAGTTCGGATTGGAATGGAATTACATAAAACCACATAAAAAGTAGGTTAAAATTTTTCGTAGTCGGTTTTTTTTAAAGATTTAAGTTGTTTCTTCGCAGTAATCCATAAATAATTTTGAACATTAATGTCGCTTCTAGTCATAACCCTTATACATCAACAACAAAAAAGTAGAGAATATACCAAATCGGGCATCGAGGCAGACCCGTACAAAGCCCTATTCAACTTGTCTGAACTTGTTCAGAAAAAAATGGAATAAATAAGCACCTGTTCGGGACTACACCTGTGGAATATATTATTTTTATTTCTATACCGTTTTGGGGACAGGACTTTTTCGTTTTTGGACGATTTAGGGATTATTTTGTAGCGGTTGTTATTTTTTGGGTTCGCGGGTTTTATGGTTAAGGGAGTTGATGTTGTTTTATTCAGTTTTAGATTTTTTTACTCTATGTTTGTGTAGAGAATTGTAAAATGTAGGTATATATAAGTATAATGTATACATATCATTAGTAATATTATGAACTGATAATAAGTCTGAGTCAATATATAAGTGGATATATCCTGATAAGTACAATATAGGAGTCTTTAAGTCGCGAGTAAATAAGTATCTTCTAGGCAAGCGTGTGCCATCCTCGACCACACTTCGCTTACCATTAGGTATAGTGGTCAAGCGTTGTCTAATAAAAAATAAAAAATATGGTTACCACTACAGTTTGTTTGTTAAGTAAAACTGTACAATAAATTAAGTTTGGACACGACTCTATGTAATTATATAGACTCAATATAATTCTATTTTCTAATTTGACTCACGAACATTTAGAACAATACAATTTGAATTAAAATGGAGAAAATCCTCAAGGGGGCTTTCTAGTGAAGCCGACACAAATGTCGATCAAGACATCGAAAACGCGAAAACCACGCTAATTCCCGTTTTAATTTAAATTTGACAACAGTATATTTTTTAATAATTCGTTTTTTTTAATAAGTAATGGTACACACAATCCCTATTTCCTATCCCTGTTGCAATAAATTCCAATTCGAATTTAATGAAATTGAACTTTATTTCAGTTTTATTGAATTTGATGAATTTAAGCCGATTGTATCGGAGCTAGGTATAATATACGGTCCGGTCAAAGACACAATAGAAAGAAGATTTTTCATATCGTTTCTAGCTGCTGAAAGCTGGCACTTAAATCTAACATGAATCAGTCTAGCTAACGTGCGTTTTGTTATTATCAACCGACTTCAAAAAAGGAGGTTCTCAATTTGACTGTATGTTTTTTTTTTTCATGCATTTTTATCACGTTTGTTTATTAAAATTCCTAATTGGAAAGCATTTAAATAAGAACTCACAAACAAACACACGCATTCACACTTGCAGCCCCACACTTAGTTCAAATACTTATATAGTGAGTGTTAGTCACACCCAGAACTAGAAACACAAATGTCTCTGACCCACAGCACATAGGGTAGGGTAGCGTAGGTATTTTCCTGTTGGGCCAACAGGGTCAACAAAAAAAAAACGACCTATATTTAAATCCTATAAATATTCTCTATTGCTATGAGTATTTTTATTTAGCTCTAATTTAATTTAATAACAAACTCTCACACTCACAGCCCCACACTAAGTTCAAAGACTTGTATCGTGGGTGCCGGAAACATTCACATCACACTCAGATTACACCCAGAACCAGAAGCACAACTATCCCTTGGGAAGGAATTTGTGCTCCTGCCGGGAATCGAACCCAGGATCCACGGCACCGAGGGCAGAGACCTGTTTACTGCGCCAACTAGGTCGTCAACAACAAAGCAATCCACTTTGAAAACAGTTGTGTAAAACACCTCCAAGGCGTAGTTAATTTTAATGGAAGCTTATTTCCAATTTAATAGTCTAGTATCTTTAATAGACACAAATTAGAATTTAGAGCTTCTATTCAAAACGATAATATAATTTGAACTGACGCAACGACTCGATAATATTGAAGTCGGTTCTAATGACTGATATTTAGAATTGAATTTCAAGGAATATGGTAATAGATTTATTTCTAAATTGGTATAGTTAATCGAGCGAAGCAAGATCTCTAAGTCGACTTGGGTGGTTCAGATTGTCCGTCCGTCTGTCAGAGGCATCTACCGTCTACACCATACAAGTGAATAACTTTAAATTATCAGAGAATATGTAAAGCTATGGTCAAAAGCCATAAATGGCATTTAAAATGGATTAATTGAAAATATTAAGGGCCGCTGCAAGCAGCGGCAAGCAAATTTTTAATTTTTTTATTTACCATTGTGGGATATTGATGTAAAGAACTCTGCAAGCAGAGTATGAAACCGGTTTAAAAAACTCTATGTAAGATGTATGTGGAAAATAACAATTTGGTATGCCACCAAAGTCACTGTTTCTAGACTTTTCTTCTGTCCCGGGGTCTATGTCAAAATTGGCTTCAAGTTTAAAGCTGAAACTTACGCATAATATTCGTAATATCCTGTACAACAAATACAGATATTATTTAACAATCTGAATTCTATTTTTAAAGAAAAAAAATTTATAAGCAATTAACCTCAAAAGATTTTCTCTGTTAGGAAAAATGTAGGCGAGAGATAGTTAGTTCTTAGTTCGGCGCGAACGACTACTTGATTAGAGACTTCTTTTTAACCCCCGTCGAAATAGTGAGGTGCTATAATTTTGTAGCGTCATTTATGTTTCTATATGTCTGTCTGTGACATCGTAGCTCCCGGACGGCTGGACTGATTTTGATTGCGTTTTATGTTTACAAGGTGATTTTATAGAGTTATTCTTGGTTCGTGAAAATCAGTGGATTCGTTTCCAGACAGAGCGTCGTAAGTATCTTTAAATATACTCTTTTTTGTGCAGAATAGGCAAGAATTTGATTACTATCTCATATGATGGAAAGTGATGATGCCACCAAAGATGGGACATGCTTGCCTAGAAGATAACTATTCACTTTGTTTGCCATTTGTGTTATGTGGTCTATACTCATTAAAAATACGAACCTAATGTTAAACAAATAAGCTTTAATTAAAGTATATTTTTCTTGCCAATGATGTAGACTTTATGACTCTTCGTCAAACATATCTTCAGAAATAAATTCAGCATCCTTCCATGTAGCTATAATATATACTCGACAGATTACATACTTGATACATATTTTTTTTTTAGTTTGAAAGATGTTGCTTTCCAGTTGGTCCCATTTCAATTTGATCAAGATTGGATCAGCTGTAGTTCTTGACATATCGTCAATAATGCGTATTCTGTGGACTACATTGACGATGTTCTCGTTTTTACCGACTTAAAAGTTACTTCATAACTTCTTTCGTTGTGAGCCGATTTTAATGATTATTTTTTTATTTCAAAGCTGGTGCTTTTCATGTGGTCCCATAGAAATTTGATCAAGATCTGATCAGTAGATCTTGGAATATCGTCAATAATGCGTGTTAAGTACATCTAATCTGTTCAAAGTTCCGAAGATAAAGCGGTGAAGTCGGTTTTTTTAAGCTTTGCTTGCGTTTAATTATTGTACCGGGTAGAATAAATATACATTATGACAACGTAGACAATAGAAGCCATCTATTGTTCAGTAATTATGTGCACGTGCTTACCCGCTAGCATTTATAATCAAATTACGTTGTTGCAGCAAACAATTACTCTAAAAGAGGTCAATACATGATAAATCTTTTTTGGTTTTCTGTGAAATTTATAATTTTTTAATTAAAAATGTGAACTGATATTTGGCTTAGTAGGAGGAGCGATGGAGTGCAACTCATTACCTGCGTCTTTTTTCCCCGAGGGGTATAATTTGGGAGTCTTCAATTCAAGAGTGAATAGTGAATATTTTCTAGACAAAAATGTCACTTCTTCGGCTGCACCATCACTTTATATCAGGTGAGATGGTGTAAACAGCATTAAAACAAGACAAGCAAGGCAACTCAGCCACGTGGTCGAATTTTTTGGGGTCAAGATAGCTACCAACTGCAGGCAATCATGAGAAAATGTACCAAAATAACTTAAATAAAAAACACTCAAGTGTAGTCAATAACCAAGTTCATGATCGTCGTCATTACTACATGTTATTATAACATTATTAACTATTACAACGCCAGCAACATTTACAACATAAAACGTTGTAACAACAGCATTAACTATTATGAGAATGATAATAAAACGTGAGAAAATGACATGGATCATTGCTTGAGAGTGCTTTTGTTTAATAGACATTATGAAATTTTAAGTAGCGTTTTTGGAGAATGAAGGAGATATAATGCTTGATGAAGTTTTTGTTATTATGATGATGAACAGTTAAAAACAGTTATGTGAGTGTGAGTTTGAATAAACACAGTTGTTATAGACAAACAACACTAATCTAAAAACTGCCTAATTACAATTTATATTTTAAGTATTATTTATATAAGCGTATACAGTCAAAAAAGTTAATAAAATAACCCACCCCTGACTGTACCCGGTGCAAAGGTGCCCATGACGCTGGCAGCATTTCCACGCTGGATAGCAATGGCCAGCCTTTGCACCAGAAACGAGCCGGAGCGGGAGTCACCATTGGTTTCTCTTATCCGGCGCCCTATCTCACTAACCAAAGTTTTGGCTTCGGCCCCCCAACAGCCCATGGTCTCAACGGCAATGGGTACAAGTGATATGGTGGCTCCATCGCCGCATACTTGACTTTTACTGCCTAATTACATATTATTATCTACGCATGTTTGTAATAATTAAACTGCGATCTCTTTCACTGTCACACACATAAGACGTTCTATTCTTCTCGCTCATCCCCTTAATGTCTCCATTGTGGGGATGAGCGAGATGAATAGATCGTTGCTTAAATAGTATAAAACTAATTACCATTTTTTCAATTTCAATTAAAAACTGCATTAACGTGTAAAATCTAACATTTTGTCTCTCACAGTGCCTGTCTAGTTTGTGCGGTGCCTAAGACTCTGTATATGACTAGTCATTACCATTCTCGACGACATCATCACTTACCATCATTCCACAAATGCGCACCATGCGTTTTGCTTCCACATTCATTGTGCGAACCGCAAAAACTCCTTGCCTGAGTTGGTGTTTTGTGATGAGTCAATATGTCTTACCTAGAATATATCTATTCACTCGCGACTTGTGAATAGGTATCTTCTAGGCAAGCTTGCTCCATCGTCGACCACATCGTTGCTTACCATCAGGTGAGATGATGGTCAAAAGTTTGCCTATCTTGAATAAAAAAAAGGTGGGATAGTGGTCAAACACAATCCAATAGATAAAAACAGAAAACCTGATGGTAATTTATGTGGATGCTGTGACAGAGGATTTACCCTCTGCCACAGCCTCCATATTTTACTCTTACACTGTATGTAGGATGATAATACCGATCGTTAGTAATTGTTATTTTCATTGCTTTGTCGGAAATATAAGTATTGATTGTATAATAACCAAACAGGAATACCTAGAGCTTTCCATAAGTTTCACTGAAAGCACATGAAGCTAAAAGGGGAGAAGACTAATTATTGTTTATAACAATGTCCATCCAAGCAAAACCGATGCAAGGCAAATAGTCCATAGAAATACTTTAAATGCATTAAGTTTTAATTGTAGGTAATTGTGAAAATCTAATACCTTTAAACGAGAAGTTCTTGTATATATACCTGTATATATAATTAGGATCTCGGAAACTGCTCCAACAATTTTCATGAAATTTTATATGCAGGGGGCTTCGTGGGCGATAAATCGATCTTGCTAGGTTTCAATTTTAGAAAACGTCGCGTCGTTTAACCGTGTTTTCAGCCGAGCAAAGCTCAGTTACCCGGGTACTGAATAATGATGACGGCAAAGGAGTGGACTCTTTGCCCCCGATTTTGTTTTCTAAAGGGTATATACTGCACTACCACGAATTTTATATACCTTATACTGCCACGATTTTTTCTGCACCTTCTCCGTTGACTGGCATAAAATGCTGTATTAGCATTAAGTCCTCCATGTACATATGTATTGTGCACAAAAGAATAAATAAATAAATATTTACCACACAAAAATCAAACTAAGAAATAATATTCTAGGGTACAAAATCCTTCAAACGTATAGATCATACAAGTCCATAATATAAAATTCATCTATGGCACACAATTTCGTCTCTTGTTCTCCGATCTCAAACTGCTATGAATCATCCTTAGTCGTGACCAGACCACTGTCCAAATTACTGTTCCTTACGAGAACAGGAGGTTAAAACCTTTCATTAGGTATAAACTTAAGCTTTAGGGCAATCAAAAACCTGTCTCGACCAAATCTGGCAATAAAATTAACTTTTGTGAAGACGTTGATGTCTGATTTTAAGGTCATGTTTTGGTCCTTTACCTCGTAACGGGATTTTTTATTCGAATTATGTTTTTTTTAGTTTTTGGATTTTTAGTAATAACTTACTTTAGTCAAGTGATGGGTAACTTCTAGGCAAGCGTGTTCCCTCGTTGACCACATCATCACTTAACATCAGGTATATTAAAAAAAAAACGTTAGTGGTCAATCGTTTGCCTATATGTACAATATTTTTTTTTTTTAATTTTTGACAGGCTAGTGTTTGACCACTATCTCACCTGATGGTAAGTGATGATGTGATCGAAGCTGGTAAACACACTAGACCTGGAATACGCAGGCTCTCAAGGATAACTTATATATAAAATTCTCGGCTCAGAAACGGAAACGGCTCTACCGATTTTTATGAAATTTTGTGTGCATATCGGGTAGGTCTGAGAATCGGTCAACATCTATTTTTCATACCCAACCAATATGGTGGTCCAACCCAAATTTTTTTTCGTTTTTTTTTTTGTTTTTAATGTATAATAATATGTAACAACGTTTGCCGGGGCAGCTAGTATATATAAAACTTGCGGAACCGTCAGACGTTGTCCTGTTCAAACGTTTTAAATTCGAAAATGGAATGTTTGAACCATTCTTGAATCCACCTGACCACGGGACACATAATTTTTTATAATAATTAATCAAATTCGATAAAAAAATATATTTTGGTGTAAATGTATATGTATAAATTTAATATGTTATTGCCTAACTAGGAAACTAATGTGAGTATACCTTTATTACAAGGCGCAACTAATCCTAAGCAATTTCAACCAACAAGCGTTGATAATAAAATAATAGATATAGGTATGTAGTTACTTTTTTAATTATTATTTTGATAATTCCAAGCGCCATAAACTTAGTATATTATTATGAAACTCGTATTTCTCATATAAGTGAATTGTATTATTTTTGATAAATAAATATATAGTCAAAATAAATACATTAAAATATTATTAAAGATTAGATTGAATGTATGTAATGTATATATTTATTTATTTATTTTATGTAAGTTTATTAAATTAGGGTGTTCTGTTATTTTTAATAGTATGTATTGTTTATGTAGTTTAAAATATTAATATTATTATTATTATTTTTATAATTTATTTCATTCATTTTATCGCGCCACCATCCCTACTTTAACTTCGTTTATATTTCCATCCAAAGGTTGTCTGGAAGAGATCGCTGTTAGCGATAAGACCGCCCATTGTACCTTTATTTTAAAAGTTTCTCTGTAAGCTGTATTTATCTTTTCGTGTCAATAAAGAGTTATTGTATTGTATTGTTTTAAATATTTCACACGCACAGCTCTAAACCCAGCACTAAAAACACAAATTTCTTGGGGAGAAAAATTGTGTTTCATCCGGTAATCGAACCCGCTACCCATTGCTTGGAAGGCAGACGCGCTACCAGTTACGTAATAAGCTAGTGTGCATCTCAAATTAATTTAAATTTAATGTTGTAGTATAATGAATTTAATATTAATAGAACTTGTTGTACAACTCTATAAATACAATTATTAGTCTAAAGGTGTAAAATTACTCATGATCATTAAATATTGAATGAGAATATCTTCGTCGTAAAAATATAGCTTTGTATAGCTTAAATTACAGATAATAAAATTCAAAATGAAATGATATCTTGTTAGTTATTTATAATTATGTTAGTAATAATTTATTTATTTTATTTAATAGTTTAGCACAAAACAGTGAACAAGGAATAGCTTAATGCTATGAAGCATTATATACCAGCTTTCCTGGGCGTGAAAGAAAAGTGTTAAGGCGTGCAGCTAAAAGATACGGGTATATAAAAATAATGAGTTTTTGAATAAACTAGATTAAATAATTCGAAAAATAAATAAGGAATTAAAAATATATTTATATTTAAATAAATACAATATAATACTTAGCACTTTAGGACTTTATCTTCGGAACCCTAAATCAGATCTTCTACCTACAGGCCAATTGCCTATATTTCCTTAAACTAAACTAAAATTATGTACAGCAAAGAACCAAGTTACCTACAAGACATCGAGCCTATAGGTAACTCAAGTGCTCAAGCCCACTACCAGTGGGTAGCGTTCCCATCATGCTGGCGGCATTGCCTCTCTGAATTGCAATGCTAATACGTTGAGCCAAATAAGTGCCAGCATTTGATCACGCATCGCTTCAAACAGGCGCTCTGACAGATTTTTGAAAATAGAATGAGCTCCCGGTCCCCACGGACCCAGTGTTTCAACTCCAAACGGCTCAAATATGTAACCACTGCCGAGGTTTCCATATTTTCGCCGTTTGCGCTGCTCTGCCGAAGTTGCCAATTAATTAAATACGCATTATTGAGGATAACTCAAAACAACTTAATCAAATTTAAATGGGAACACATGTGAAGCATCAGCTTTCAAATGAAAAAAGACGTGTGGCACTCGGGGACTGCCGCGGTAAAGCTATTGTTTAGCATTTTTTATCAACTTATGCAATTATAATTATTTATTTATTTATTTCATTTATGCACTATTTTTTTCCTGCCACCTAGAGGCAAGTTGCTGAACTAAAGAGACAAGCGTGATATTTCAAAAAAGTCATTAAAAGTTCTGCTATTCATCGATAGATGGCAAAACTAAAAAGTATCACCGCTGTGCCGGTCGTAGTGGGGGGTGTTAGGTTATTTTCGTTACGGAATTTCTGGATTCGGTCTCCACGCTCAAGGCCCGCGATAGAAGCTATGCAATAGCTAAAAAAAACATAAAAATTGGTTCACCTACAAAGAAGTTATGACTCCTTAGTACTGAGTTCCAATTTTAAACATGTAGTACATGATATAAATGTGCGAGAACCTTACTCACACCCTATTTCGAAGGAGTTTTTTATCTACTTGAAGTTTCGTAAATTTTCCAAAACAGCCATGTGACACCACAGTGCAAGCTAAGCTATTTTTTTTAATGTTGGCTCCGCTAACTATGTGTATTTAACCAGTGTTAAATAATAAAAATGTTTTAAGTTTATTTTTATAGTTCATAAAACTTCATAGTCCCTGTCACCAATTATAGTCAAAGTCATAAGAGCCATAGTTAACAATCAAACGCAAACATTGTACTGCCCGTTGGCTTAGTTGATTGAGCGTTCGCCTTCTAAGCAGAGGTATCGGGTTCGATTCCCAGCGGGATCACAAGTTTTCTCCTAAAGTAAAGTTTGTGTTTCTGGTTCTGGTTGTGATTGTGTGTGTGAATGTTTCCGGCACCCACGACACAAGTCATTGAACTTAGTGTACGGCTGTAAGTGTGAAAGCGTTTATTCACTTTCACAGCCCCATACTAAGTTCAAATAATAATTAGTCATGTGGGGAAACATTTAGCCAAAAAAAAAAATCACACGTTTTTTCTTTCCATTACGTCTTAAATGATAAATAATATTAATGTTTGCTTTATAATTATAAGATTAATAACTCCTTTGTTGTTTATCTTTTTTAACATATACTTTTTTTTTTAATTCGTATTTTTTATTTGTTTCAGGTATGTAACCATTAAACATATTTACTTCCACAATGACAGATGACGACAGTTATTTCGTGACGGTAAGTAGATTTATTATGTTTTCAGAAGTTATATATCAACGTTATGGTAATTGATAATAATACTTTTCAGTATCAAGTATACAATAATAAACTTCAATATAACTCAATATAGTATATTGAACTAAAAAAACAATAAAACAAAATAAACGCTTTCACACTCACAGACCCACACTAAGTTGACTGAACGTCTACCTTCTAAACACCCACAGCTTAGAAGGCAGATCGGGTTCGGGGGAGAACTAGATTTTTAACCAAGGAAAATTTGTGTTTCTAGATCTACAGTCTGTGTGTCATAAAATTTCTAGCACTCACGATACAATTCTTCGAACTTAGTGTGGAACTGTGAGTGTGAAAGAACAAAATAATCGTTTATACGCTATAAACGATTATTTTGTTACTTTGGTAGAGAAACACTACACAAGAAAGTCCTCCAGAAAGTTGAAATCAAGTCAACCATAAAGTTCAATCACTTTTACCAACTAATCCGTTTCTCACCTTAACCTCAGGACAAAAACTGTGACACCAATACTGAAACCAAATAAAACTTGACCTACAAACAATTTTAAAAAAATTAAATACAGTCCAAAAATGAACTCTATTTTGATGAAGGTAAAGTTATCGATGATCAATTTACTGCTGACACAGGTAAATTTATTTTGGTCGTTCTAAAGACGATTAATCATACGAAGTTTACTATACGTCAGATTAACTTTCAAATTGGAATAAGACGCGTTATATGAGACGAGTACAAGACCTTATCGATAGAACTGAGATAGTGGGAATCTGTTTAGCTACTAACAATACTCTATCAAAGTCAATGAATCAATAGAACATGGGATACTTTTAAAGGATTTTTTTCTCTTGTTGTTTGGAGTATATTTTGGTGTAATGATTACTTGGTCTAAACGCGTTCGACGTAGTTTAAACACTGGATGTTTTTTTTAAGATGAAGTAGTTGACTAAAATCTCACCTTATGTGAAATTAATTATGCGGCTAAGATGTAGTTTACTTACCTAGAATATACATACTTACTCTTGACTAATCACTACTTATACTAAAAAATAGTCCAGCATTAAGTTTAAGTAAACAATAATTAAAATAATCTTGCAAAACTGAAAGCTGTTAACTTTCACAATAGACTAGAAGCGACCGGAACGAAAACATAAATCATTTGCAAGCAACACTTATTCTAACTTCAATAGACAATCTGATCCTTTCACTGCACAAACTTATAAACATCACTAGATAAATACAAAATTCAAAACTTTTAAACCTTATTGCTTAGGAATAAGACCGTGATACTTAAGAAATATAATTTGAAGAAGTGAATGAAGAAGTTGGTTGAACGAAGAACAAAATAAGCTCAGAAAATAGTAAGAAAGGTCCATACAAAGGCTTATGGGCGTCTCGCTTCATTTAGCAAAAGTATATCGAATTCATCTTCAGTAACGCTCTGTATGTTTTTATTAAATTCGTTCAGTAATGGTGTCTGTATAGAGACGTGGGTAAATTATCATTACCTGTATAGAACTAATGTAACTCTATTATAAGAAGAAAATATCATATTCAGCATGTAGATCACGTCATCAGGTCACTTTGTTGATTTCATATAATCTTTTCATTTCAAGTTTTGATATCGTTAGCGTGATGTTATTCTGTTTCTAGAAAGAAAACCTGATGATGAATTCAGGCTTAGTTCAGGCTTAGTTTCAACTGATCACAGGGAACTGGACATACGTGTGTCCGTTTGGAAATAATGTATATAGTTTGTTATTTCGTCAACTATATAGACACAGTTTAACTTTGAATTATTAACTAAAGTGTAATAAGTACCCATTTTAAATAACTGGATTCCCAAAAAGATACTTACAATGAATTTATTAACAACTGTTCGAGCCTTGGGTCCGCATTAATAAGGATATATTTTGACCTGGAATTATTACTTATGAATTTCAGGATTTCAGGGTAGTGCAAACTTCAAAGAAATCTGTGCAGCAGTTACAAATATTTATCTTGTATATAATAACACTAACATTTTTTTATCTCTGATAGGATAGTTCTAATACTTGTATCGTGGGTGCCCAAAACATTTACACAAAATAATATTATTAAAGATGAAGATTCATCATAAAGTTATCATATCAAGCAAACTACCTACTTATTACACTATTGGAAGAACATCATAGCTCAGTATCCCACAATAGCCCATAGTGATCAGTAGGATGAGCAAACTATATAACTTTATAAATGATTGTTAATAACATGAGTGCTACAAGAACAGGTAATTCATAAACATGTCACAGCTTGTATAAATTTACAGCTAAATCCGTGGTTAAAAATAACCATCATGGTAAACACAATGAGTCTAGAACAAGTCCAGACAAGTTTGAATTAAGGAATATGAATACAAGAGCATTTAAAGAAGTTATATTAGAAGAAACACTTAGCATTGTTACGGAATATTTAAGATACGTTTTAACAAACTTAGCACGATTGCTTCCAAATATCGGTCAGAGATATCCGATTCTTTGACGTGTGGTACGTCTTTTGCTTTGTTTCGACCACTTATCTCATCACGTTCATGAAATGAGCCGGTAATGGATGGCATATTTACAAATTGTCACGACTTTGCATCGAAGTATCAATCTCAAATTTACTACTTTACATTGATTTTGACCCGCGGAGAGCACAACGAAAATTATAGTTTAAAAACGTAAGCAAAGCTTTAAAAAACCGACTTCACCGCTTATGTTTTGGTTTTGGCTTGATCGATTTCAATAAAATTTATATAGGACTACCTCTGAAATATAATATAATCTACCAAACAAAAAAAGAATTTTGAGAATCGGTCCACAAATGGGGGAGAAATCGGTAAACAAAAATAGGATAGGAATAAGATTATTTATTCGCCTTATAACAAAGACAGTAGGATAAACTAATTTATATTTATAATAAGTTTGTAATACATATAGTCGAACATGGTACCTCCTCCTTTTTTGAAGTCGGTAAAAAACCCACTATGCTTAAAATTTAATGACTGTCAGTAAATATGTCAAGTTCCAATAATGTCACATGTCAACGTTGAAAGCGTCAATTGCGTCGATATCGACGTACTTTTATTTTGTAATCATTAGTTGATTGCGCTGTCATGATGACGATGCGCAGGCGACGCGTGTGGCGTCCTGTCTGATATTATTCAGATCTAATTAGCTTTATATATTATATTTTGTTATAAGTTTATTTTGTTTTGTTGATTTTTTACTAATATTCCTTTTCATAAAAAAAATCTTAGTTTAATCACTTATTACATAAACGTAATCGCTTTCACAGCGCACACTAGATTCGATCTCTTAGGTGCCACAATTGTAATGTGAATGACAGTCACACCCAGAATCGGACACACAAATTTCCCTTGAGGAGAAAACTTGTGTTACGATTATATTGTCAATATTCCAATTTACATTCATTTTTATTCGTTGATAGGCTAGCGTTTCACCTATATCACAAGTAATTATGTAGTCGAAAGTGGTAGCTTTTGAAGCTTTTATGGAGTTTTAATCACTAAAACAAAATTAACAGATTTGAATGAGAACAATGCTTTGTCACCAAGCGACTTTAAATTTTGCGTAAGTATTATAAATATGATTGCATTAGTTTAAAACAAATTTTAAAGCTATTTTTTTAGTCCTAATTTTTCTATGTCATCGAACGACTCAAAATAGAAGAACGCCATAACGTAGTTACATTAAAAAATTTACGACCCATCATGTTCAACATTTATTAAAGACATTGCTCTCCATTCCACTGACCTTTTCTAACGATGTCAACCAAAATCTCGAGTGTTGCCACGTGCTACAATTTTAATGGCCTCTGATAATACCATCGATTAATGGCAACATAACGACCTAACCATGGCGAGTGATTTACTAATGCTCTTAGACTGCACACATATCGTTGTTGTATGGTGTCATAATTTTACTGATGCGTAGTTCATTTGATATAAAGAGTAAATGCTCTTTATGTTAAAAAGGAAAATGGTTAATAATTCACATATTTCAAAGGTTTTTTAAATTCTTGATATACACCCATGTCGCGTGGCTGATTGTCTGGTTGTCCGAGGTAAAGGGTTTTCTGGCGATTACATATAAGTGTAATATTTTTTTTTAATATTTGCTATTAATATTTAATTAATGTTAAAATATTAACTAGTGGATTTATGAGCTTAAGACCTCGCGTAATTTTAGAAATGGCTGAAACATATTATTTTTACGTTTTTAACCCCCATATCACCGCCATTTTGAAAAAAATACAAAAACTGAATCGACTGAAAATTTTTTTGTTACACAAAACAACAACAACAATAGTCTTTGAACCTGATTTGTCTACAAAAGTAATTGAATCTGATACAATACAATACATAATTATTTATTGCACACCAAAATTTATATTATAAGACAGTACAATGGGCGGTCTTATCGCTTTCAGCGATTTCTACCAGACAACCTTTGGATGGACAGAAATTGTAGTAGCAACTGAGGTCGGTGTAGGTGTACAGTATATACACCTACACCGACTATAATAGGTACTTACTTTATCATTACTTAGAATTTGTAATGTAATCAAACAAAAACAAAAAACAAACGCTTTCACACTCACAGCCCCACACTTAGTTCAAAGACTTGTATCGTGGGTGCTGGAAACATTCACATCACACACACACACATTACACCCAGAGCCAGAAGCACAAATATCCCTTGGGAAGGAATTTGTGCTCCAACAAATCAACTCACATAAAAATTATAGAATATATTTATCTAGCCGTTCCTTGCGGCTTCGCCCGTTATTATCAAGTTAAAAAGTAGCCTATGTGTTAATCCTAGGTATAATCTATTTACATTCCAAATTTCATCCAAATCCGTTCAGCCGTTAAAGCGTGAAGCGTGAAGAGGGACGTATTATAAATCCAAAAGTTTGTGTGTAAGTATGTTTGTGAAGAGGGAACTTTTGGATTTACAATATTAGTAGGATTTCTACATAAACAAATGCAAACGAACACGGCATTTTCCTTACTTAGTAGTTAGTTTTAATTAATTTAGTTTTCTAAACGTCTACAACGTGTTACCAAAACTAACGCGCTAAAAGCGCTATGTGTAAAGTAACTTCACATAAAACACCGGTCAAGTAAATCATAATAAAGCTAGAGACAGACGTGGAATCAGGAACCGCACAAAGTAAGGCTGGTGCGTTAAACGCGATCGTAAAGGTAGGTACTCGTATAGTAATGTTTTTACACCGTTCGGTAATGCTGTAATATAGATTTAAAGTAATGTTAGTTTACCATCGGGAGAGCGTCTTGTATGTTTCCATACTTAACATTATCATAAAAATAATAACATGTTTTTAGAATTTTGTTATAATTTGGTTGCCACCACGGCAACTTCGGCAAAGCACCGCAAATGGCAAAAATATATAAACCTCGGCAGTGGTTACATATTTAAGTCGTTGAGACACTGGGCTTGCGGGGACCGGGAGCTCATTCTATTTTCAAAAATTTATCAGAGCGCCTGGTTGAGGCGACGGGTGACCAAAATGCCGGTACTTATTTGGCTCAATGTATTAGCATTGCAATTCAGAGAGGCAACACCGCCAGTATGATGAGAACGCTACCCACTGGCTTGAGCACTTCACTTACCTATAAGCTTGATGACTTATAGGTAACTTGAGTCTTTGCTGTATATAATTTTAGTTTAATTTTAGAAAATATAGGCAATTGGCCCGTAGATAATAAGTGACAGTGTAAAAAAAACATAGTGCTGCGTCACAATGCAATGTACCCCTTGAGACTTCAGGTGTTATATCTCATATTCATAATTATTTTACTTGCAACTCATTATTTTACCTAGAACCATGCGATCCTGCTAGTGCAGTTACTCTTATGTTACCAAATATGGTATCAATGGGAAAAATACATCAACACTATTTGGATAATAAGTATGTACAAGGAGTATTTTTTTTTTTTTTATTTGTGACAGGCTAGTGTTTGACCACTATCTCACCTGATGGTAAGTGACGATGTGATCGAAGCTGGTAAACACACTAGACCTGGAATACGCAGGCTCTCAAGGATAACTGCCGGAACACCGTATTTGGCTTGGCGGCAGACTTTCAACTTGATGGTGGTAAGCTTCTTTGGTAGCAAGCTAGCGAAACTCGCGCGCAACAAGCGAGCAACTCACAAAATGCTCTACCACCTCTCAAATGTCACCTGATTAGCACCACCCGGGGACCACGGGTGTAGGGAGTCAGACTTAAGTGGTATCCTCCTACGGACGTGGATGAGTATATTTTTAAGGTTTTCGACATCTATAATTAATTTAATTATTATTTAGAGAACTAGCCGTGCCCCAAGTCTTCAGCCGCGTTTATTGAGTTAAAAAGTAGCCTATGTGTTAATCCTATGTAAAAGCTAC
Source organism: Lomographa bimaculata (assembly GCA_948107665.1). Taxonomy (NCBI): domain Eukaryota; kingdom Metazoa; phylum Arthropoda; class Insecta; order Lepidoptera; family Geometridae; genus Lomographa; species Lomographa bimaculata. The sequence goes on along the minus strand of OX403604.1, from coordinate 2,968,917 downwards.
GTACATAAAAAAAAACATTTAAATCCGTTCTACTGTCAAACAAACTTACACATTTACACATAAACTTTCGGAATCATAATATTAGTGTGATAAGGGCGAATATGATTATAAATAAAATGCTTTATTTTACAGCCACTAAAAAAGCGATCGATTCTGATTGCTACAAAAAACATAACTATCATTATTCACGAGGTTACGCTTCGGTGTAACAGCCTGCCGCACTTAGCCACCGCATGCCGCGGTAACATCGAATAAACCAGCGTTTAACTTATGATTTATTAGCGTACATCTTGAACTTACGGTAAATTTCAACCTCTGGTTAGCTAGTTGCGTTTAACTGTGATAATGCGCTGTTGTGAAACTTTGAATACATTTGAATCGGGTTAAAGTTTGATGTAGTTTTTAGTGAAATGGTCGCAGATTAAAGAACTGTACTAACAGATGTTTCTGATGATTGATGATAATTTAGATGCAATGCCCGTTGGTACAGTTGGGTGAGCGTTCGCCTTCTAAGCAGGGGTATCGGGTTCGATTCCCGGCGGAAACACAAATTTTCTCCGCAAGGAAAATTTGTGTTTCTGGTTCTGGTTGTGATTGTGTGTGTGATGTGAATGTTTCCGGCACCCACGACACAAGTTTTCGAACTTAGTGTGGGGCTGTGAGTGTGAAAGCGTTTATGTTTATGATTGCATTTTTTGGCCCCCTACAAAAAAGAGGAAGGTTATAGTCTGTGGCATGGTCGTGTGGTTTGTTGTTTTAAAGATTACTTGATCAAGAGTGTTTATAGCTATGGAAAAAAATGGTGCAGCTGTTTTTTTTTCAGATAGAGTGTGCCGGGGGTATTTTTTAATTTTTGACTTTGCTTTTATAATACAAATTATTTTCTTTCGATTTAAATTTGTAAACGTCTTTAATAACCTTTTTTTTATTCTCGATAGGCAAGGTATTTATTTGATCACTATTTCACGTGATGGAAAGTGACAATGTGGTCTAAAATGGAGCATGCTTGCTTAGAAGATAGCTGTTCACTCGAGATTTAAAGACTCCTAGATTGTATTTATCGGGAAACACAGACTCGGGCAATGAGTTCCATTCCTTAGCAGTACGTATAAAATGTGGAAGCAAAAAAAAGTGTAGAGCACTACCACACACGGCCGCAAAGTTATTTACCATCAGGTGAGATAGTGGTCAAACGTTTACCTATACTGATTTAAAAAAGTTATCAGCGAGTATTTGTAATTGAACAAACAAACAAACAAACAAACGCATTCACACTCACAGCCCCACACTAACTAAGACTTGTATCATGGATGCCGGAAACATTCACATCACACACACATTACACCCAGAACCAGAAGCACAAATATCCCTTAGGATGGAATCTGTGCTCCTGCCAGGAATCGAACCCAGGACCCACGGCGCAGAGGGCAGACATCTGTCCACTGCGCCAACGGGGTCGTCTGCGACAAACAGTTCAAACACTCTGTTTTTTTCAACTAAATACCATTTCTACAAGTGGCAAAATCAAAATTTTCGTAAATACCCCCGAGGTTCAATCTGAAAAACGGCTGCACCAATTGTAACGTATCTAAAATCATACCCTATCAAATCACCATTGAAACAAAATAAAACAATGATTGGTAATGTATCCAAAATATTGGCGGATTGGTTTTTTTTTTTTTTTTTTTTATTTGTGACTGTCTAGTGTTTGACCACTATCTCACCTGATGGTAAGTGACGATGTGATCGAAGCTGGTAAACACACTAGACCTGGAATACGCAGGCTCTCAAGGATAACTGCCGGAACACCGTATTTGGCTTGGCGGCAGACTTTCAACTTGATGGTGGTAAGCTACTATGGTAGCAAGCCATTTAATACTAATTAAATGACAAAACAAGCAAGCCGCTCGCCTGATGGTAAGCGTCACGCTTTCTCATTACATTTTGGTGCTACCCAGAGTGTCGACTCGACTCGTTCAGTCTCCTAGCCAAATATTTATTAATTAAATTAAATTAATTATTATTATTTGAATTAATATTTAATAAATATTTCCTCATAATTTTTCGATCTTATGTTTTAAATTTTTGTTCTGTGTTTTACTAAAACTACTCGTATTACTTAGTGGTAGTAAGTAGGTAGTTCACTATACTTACCAACATAAAAATACCCTCAAATTAATATTAAAAATTAAAAATGTTATTTGTATGTTTTATGCGAGATATCTCTGTATGGTTTTTTTATTTTATTTGTGATGGGCTTGACCACTATCGCACTTGATAAGAAGTGAATTGAATGGATAGGTTAATTATTATTATTCTACTGTATATACCTAAATAGACTAGACTCTAGAACAGACTATGATTACGTGATCAAAACCGCGGGAGACAATGAGTAAATAGTAATAATCTCGTATTATTATATGCCTAAATAAGCAAATGTTTCACTTATTTCATCGTGTCTCCAATCTGCCCACCGCAGCAATAAATACGTGAATATTATATTACAACTTGCATTTCAAGTCTGGCGCGTGCGCAGATCAAATCTACCATCGGCTTTAATGCATCTTCGTGGTGGTTTTGCTAAGGTTGGGTAACTCTTTATATCGATATCGATATTTTCGTGTTAATGTCCTTTTTAATCCATTCCTATTATGATTGTATTCTGTTATGTTTGCTAATAAATAAATAAATAAATGTGCTTAATCAAGCTGTAAGGCTTCTTAAACTCCAAAAATAAATATAATTAATAATAATTGATACTAATTACAACTGCGCTCGCAGTTTTACCCGTCAAAGTCCCAGACCCGCGGGACTTCCGGGATGTAAAGTAGCCTTTGTCCTTTCCTAAGCAGCTCTAGTCGTATACTCAATTTTATCGAAATCGGTTAAGTAGTTTAGGCGTGAAAGCGTTACAGACAGAAATAGTTACTTTCACATTTATAATATTAATAGATATTTAACAACATTTTATTGACACAGGCAAATTGGGCATATTCGAAACAAATGGCTAATTTATGATACCTACTACCACACGATATTAATATGAATGTTAAAGTTAATTATTTTTTTATAATTATTTACTACATTTGAATTAGTGACTCTTACTGTTGCAAATAATACAATCAAATAATACAAAACTAAGGTTTAAAAATGAAATCTTATTAATTTAGGAACGCTTAATTTCAACTTTTCACACACTTTATTAAACAATGACTCATAAAGAGTTTAATAGATTAAAAACTATCTAAAAAGTACTAAAGCGAGACTAATTTAGACATAAAATTCTTAAGTTTTACACGTTTTACAAAAGTGTCATAATCAACATTACATTTTTCTGATTATTTTTCTCTTACCTTCAGCTTCTTCTGGAGGCACTGTGCCTTCATAACTAGAAAAAGACAACATATCAAATTCGTATGCCTTATAAAAAATGTTTCACTAGTCAAGTCATAATAATACAATGAAATTGAAACGAAATCGTAACATTGTAATAATAGTACACTAATTAATAGCTAAGTCACCAAGCAAGAACAGATATTTCTATATCAGATACCTATAGGTTATCGAAATTTTTTATCTATGAAATCCGATTCTTTCCCATCACTACTTTACCAGTTTGTCGTACTACAAACTGTATTGCGGTACAAGAGAATATAATATTATGCGGTCGGCAATACTCGTAATCGGAGCTGCAGCGTTGAGTTAATCTAATATTGAAATAGAATGACTTTTTCTTCAGTGTTCCTTGATAAAATAGAAACGAGAATTGACAAAAACACATAACTTTTGACATTCAGGGCAGATAGCCCTGATGGAAAGTGATGATGTGGTCTATATTATTATAGGCAAATATTTAACCACTTTGTCACTATCACATTTATTTCTCTTCTCGCGTGACGTCAGAGCAAGAAATTCGAATAGTTCTGCTACTTGAACGTTTTGTAATTACCAAAATAATGATAATTCAGTGATAAAATTTGAGAGGCGAGCAACTCACAAAATTCTTTACGCATTTTGTGAGTTGCTTGCCTGGCTTGCTACCAAAGTAGCTTACCACCATCAAGTTGAAAGTCTGTCGCCAAGCCAAATACGGTGTTCCGGCAGTTATCCTTGAGAGCCTGCGTATTCCAGGTCTAGTGTGTTTACCAGCTTCGATCACATCGTCACTTACCATTAGGGTGAGATAGTGGTCAAACACTAGCCTGTCACAAATAAAAAAAATCAATTCCTAAAAGTATGCAATTTTTCATCAATGTTTCTTTATGACGTTATCACGTAAAACTATCGTCCGTAAACCGACTTTACAGATAACCAATTTTTTTCTGTGACTATAACTATAATGATGCCCTACTGGACCCTAATAACGCCAAAACCGCTCACTTATTCCATCACCAAACAGAGTAACAATACACAGTAGCAAAACCAATTCCAATGTAATGATATGTAGGTTTGTTACTCGTAATATCTTTGAGTGGGTGGTCAAATGCAACAGTTACAATTTTCGGGTAACCAGGCAGCGGTTTATGGTGTGGTTAGCGATTGTTGTAATTGAAATGTAGAAGTAAATATTTGAACCTTGATTTATCAGCATTTTGAAACAGATTTTAGTTATTAAAAAAAATTAACAATCAATAAAATCACTATCAGTTACGTACATTATCTGAGTCTGTTCAGAAATAAATTTAATATTACTATCGCGTGCCTCTGTTTGGCTTCCTTTGATAACACAGGTTTCAATTTACATTATGTTTGTATTTAATTTATATTAAGGCCAGCCTCTCTCCTATAAAATATTTTGATTATTTGTTCAGCGTTTTTAGATAAAATATTTTCAAGTGAAGATGCATAGGTATTATATATTTTTAAAACTTCTAATCGATTGATCACGTTAGTAAATTGCCAAAATTTTCAAAATAAAAACATTGCATAAAATTAAAAAACAAATCTTTGAAAATGCATGTTTTTTTCTTCGAATTGAATTGGTTCGCACTTAAATCGCAGCCATTTCACCATAAAAAATAAAATGAAAGGAAAATTGACCAATCCTTAACATCAAAAATGTGTCAACTGACGTTACAAATCAGTTTAGCCAACAGCATGCGTTTCAATATTGTTTTTTTTCCAAGCCTTTTAATAATTAAAATTCATAGTAAAACGTATTTACAAAGGTAATTTTAGAACTTTAAAAAGGTAGAATAAATTACTTTATTAACATTATTATAGTACACACAGTTTCTTTAGTAGGTACATACATGTCGTTATACCTATTTTGAGAGGATAGACAATTTATTTATTATTATTAAATTAAAATATTTTTTTATTTAGCTATAAGTATGGGATTGTAAAGCTTGACTTTCTTGAGTCACGCACAGATGAATTTGCATTTTATAAAAAAAAAATATTCCTTGTTAATAACTTCCAATTTTATTCATTTTTTTTTATTTTATTCAATACTAGCTGTATCCTGTATCCACGTTTAGAGAAAGTGTTTTTACCTCTTTCACGTTTATGGTAGCCTAGTACTTTAATACCATACTTAAAACTTTTTGGATATTGTTCAAACAAAAATACTAAAATCACAATTATAAAATAGGGGGTGGTAGGAGGGTGAAAAATACTTACGAATATACTTAAAATACGGTCACTTAAAAATACATAAAAAAACATTAAAATCGGTCGAGCCGTTTCGGAGGAGTTCAACCACAAACACCGTGACACGGGATTTTTATACATTAAAAGATTAAACATACACATTTAAGACAACAAAAAAAGGGGAATAAAACAAATAGCACTCAAAAATTTTGTAAACCGCTTGCCCGAGAAAATTTGTTCAGAATACTGTCTGCGTTTCCTTCTTTTATTTCCTTCTATTTAGTCACTTAATTATTTTTGATACCTCTATTTAATGTCAATTATTAATTTTACTTTATTAATCTATATATATAAAAGAAAGTCGTGTTAGTTACACTATTTATAACTCAAGAACGGCTGAACCGATTTGGCTGAAAATTGGTGGGGAAGTAGCTTAGAACCAGGAGACGGACATAGAATACTTTTTAGGAATGACCAATTTTTTGGGGGTTTTGATGATATTTTGAAACTTAACGCGGGTGAAGCCGCGGGGAACAACTAGTTATTCATAAAATACATTCTTCTACTTAAAATAAATATTAATGCACTACAAATATATAAATAACTTTGTACATGAATCACTTGCCTTTAAGTTACTTATAACGCAATACCCTTATCTGTTGCACATGCGTAGTACTCGGTTGTAAAATTATCTCTTTATGTACACAAACAGTGCATTTGTTGCGTTATTATATAATTAAATATGTCGTCAGAATGGCTAGTGTAGGCATGTACGTCAGTAGTAAAGAAAATCCTTGTATGAGAGCCACACTCACACACAAACTTCCGTATTGTAATGTTAGCGTGAGTAGTGTCTGAACTTATTTTTTTTTTATGTTGTATTCAACATTTGACCACTATCTCACCAGATAGAAAGTGATGATGCGGCCGAAGATGTGACATGCTTGCCTAGAAGATACTTATTCACTCGAGACTTGGAAGACTCCCAGATTATCCCGTTCGGGGAACAAAGACGCAGGCAATGAGTTTCGCTTCTTTGCTGTACGGATGATAAACGTAGCAGCAAAACGCTTTGAGCGGACTGGAGGTATATCGACCAAAAATGGATGACGTTTAGATAGTTTCTCTTGTTTTTTCTTTATGCTCATAGGCAAGCATTTTTAACACTATTTCACAAAAACAGAAAGCAAACGTGTGGTCTGTGCTTGGTAGTAGTCAATGTCAGTTGTCATATTTTGAGTTTGACAGTTGGTCGATGATAAACGTCAGTCGAGCAACGAACAAGGCTTTCGATCCTTGGGTATATATATCTTGTTAGCCATACCCCACGGCTTCGCCCGCTATTATCAAGTTAAAAAGTAGCCTATTTGCTATTCCTAGGTATAATCTATGTTAATTCCAAATTTCATCCAAATCGTGTTCTGGTTTACCCGACTTCAAAAATACCTCACAACTTCTTCGTTGTGAGCCGATTTTGATGATTCTTTTTTTATTTGAAAGCTGGTGCTTTTTATGTTGTTATAATAATTAGTTTTAGTTATAATAATATTAAACGCATTATTGTAATATAAATCTAATGTTACTAATAAAATAATTATCCAATACAGGAAAACCACATTATTTTCCGTTATCAGTAAATTGTTTTTGCATTTTACACAAATATACCTAAAATATAGCAGTCTGTAGTAAAATAATATGCGTAGTTAATTCTTTGTTGATTGTTTTCCTATTCATTTGATTTTTCGAAGAAACTTCAAGTACTTTCTGTAATTATTACCTTAACCTCACTGTAATTATTTTACCGACTTCCTTAAAAAAAGGAGGAAATACTCAAATCGACTGTATAATTTTTTTTATGTGTGTCACCTCATAACTTCTCTCCGCGTGAGCCGATTTCAAATTTTTTTTTTGCTTTAAAGATGTTGCTTCGTAATTGGTCCCAAATAAATTTGATCAAGATCTGAGTAGTGGTTCTTGAAATATCGTCAATAATGCCTATTTTGTGGACTACTTTGTTTGACGATGTTCTCGTTTTCCCGACTTCAAAAGTTACCTCATAACTTATTTCGTTGTGAGCCGATTTTGATGATTATTTCTTTATTTGAAAGCTTTTGCTTTTTATGTGGTCCCATTGAAAATTTGATCAAGATCTTATCAGTAGTTTTTGAGTTATAGTTAATAATGAGTGTTTAATATATTAAATCTGATCAAAGTTCCGAAGATAAAGCAGTGAAGTCGGTTTTTTTTAAGCTTTGCTTGCATTTAATTATTCTGTTTCGCTTTATAATGACATTTGCTTTAATAGTGTATGTTACTAACAAGCTAAGTATCTGTTAACAATAATCAAAGACATTCACACTCACAGCCCGACAATAAGTTTAAAGACTTCGTCGGGTCGAACAAATCCTCGAAAACAATTCTAATTTTATTGTCGTATAGATTTGAAACTTTGTTAACTATTTGAAATCGGTAGTTGCTTATCGTATAGACTAGTGGACAGTCCTAGTGTCAGGATTTTTCGGGCCGTCTGAAGGCATCCGACACGGCTTAACGACGACTGTTGTCTTACGACTAACAACCGGTACCGACAGCTTAGCGTGCCCTCCGAAGCACGGTGACACTCAGTCGAAAATCTCACTAAACGATCACCCATCCACTGGTCTGAGTGAACATTGCAAAACCTTGTCAATCAGTTACGATCCAGGTTAGTAATAATCGGTAGTTTAAAGTAAATATAAAACATATAAACAAAGAAAGTAGCTAATTAACTTCAAAAATATATATTACATTTTGAGCCCCGCGGCTTCGTCCGCTGATGATGGTGATGATGATTAAAGTAGCCTATGTTTTAATCGAAAGAATAAGCCACCCACATTCCAAATTTCAATTTGGAATGTGGGTGGCTTATTTTTTATGGTAGATAGGCAAGCATTAGACCACTATCTCACCTGATGGAAAGTGAACATACGGCCGAAGATGTGACATGCTTGCCTAGAAAATACCTATTCACTCTAGACTTGAAGACACCCAGATTGTACTGATACGTGGTAATAAACATTCACACACACTCACAAACTTTCGGACTTGTAATATTTGTAGGATTATTTGACATTGGTAGTTCAATGTTTATATAACATAATTATGTCAACAAAGGAACTCATTTAAATATCCATAACAAGCAATTGTTAATGAAAACCCAAGTGGCCAGATAACCGTTAATTTATACTAAACATGTGCCGTTAATAGCCATATTAAAATTAAATACTAATTGTTTGTTATTATTATGGAACTTTGCCAGGCGCCTGCTTTCTGAGACTAATAATGGAGATAATCATTATTATTGAGACTGCGAGTCTGGAGGGAATAAACAAATAGAAATAAATTAATAATACATGAAGATGTTACTGTTTTATTATTACATAATAACAATTATTATTCATGTCAATTGTCTTTGTGTAATTTGATGTCTCTATTGTGTAAGTTATAGCAGATGTTAATTCTAGAAATTACATTAATTAGGTATAAGAATGAGCTAAGAGAATAATACCTACGGAATTAAGCGGTTTATTTTTTTAATAAAATTGCATTGATAAAATATTTATTGATAAAATTTATTTTTAACAATTTGAGTTAATATTATCTTAAGCTTATGTTAGATTTGACCAGATACTAAACACATGAACATAACTAAATGTGTACTATCACTCAGGTGAAAGTTTGAATATTTACCAATTGTAGTTACTAGTGTCTCTAGAATCTAATCTTATCTTATACTTTTAAACGAGCAATTCTTGTATATATATATTGGGTCTCGGAAACGGCTGCAACGATTTTCATGAAAGTTATAGATTTGGGGTTTTTCGGCCCAAGGAATCGATTTATCAACGTTCCAGGTCCGAGAAATGCTCGGTTCCCAAACTGCATTTCAAAAACCGAGATTACGAAACTATCAGCGCCATCTATTACGCCATGACCGATGTAAAAAACTGTTTCTACTCGACACTAGATGGAGATTTCTGAGGCTACAAATTCAAACACAAAAACCCGAGCAAACCTCGGTCATCTGGATATTATATTACTAAATCATCCACATACTGCCGGTAGCAAGCAATAAATAAACTCCATAAACAGACAGCCTTTGTTAACCTAATCTCTCATAGGTTAAATCAAATAAATAATGAACATTAGAAACATAATTATTATAGGTATCAGTTAATGATTAATTGCTTTTCATATGATTATTAGTAATTAAAACGGAGATTAAAACTAATTAGCAATGAAGCGGAAATTCATATTAATTGCGTCTTCACACTTTTTAGATAATAATAGTTGATACTGCGCGATTGATTAGTTGCGTGCGCGGTCGTTTTCTTAACAGCGGGTGTCGGGTTCGATTCCCGGTTAGAACACAAATTCTGGGTGTGATTGGGTGATATGAGTTGTTTCCGGCACCCACGACACAAGTAATCGAAATAAGTGTGCGGTTTTTTTATTCCAAGACTTAGTTATACAATATAAATATTCAAGTTATAAAAAAAGGTTAAAGATGGTTTAGACGATCTTTAATGTTCGGCAAAGTTCCCAAAATGCTTGCTGCATTACCACGCTGTATAGCAAGGCTTATCATTTGCCTCAAATACATCTCAGCATTTTGGACATTTGCCGAATCAATCAGACTCTTAGACAAATCTTTGAAAATTTCTAGTGTGGATTTGTGTTTATGAAAGCGTTTATGTTTGTGTAAGTACATGTTTATTGCCTATAGTAATGAAATCAACTATATAATTATTTGATTCGGTTTAATCGTTGTATTGATAAGAGAAAAACATTGCCTGCGTCTTTGTTTCCTGAACAATCTGGGTGTCTTCAAGTCTAGAGTGAATAGGTACCTTCTAGGCAAGCATGTTCCATCTTCGGCCGCATCGTCTCTTTCCATCAGGTGAGATAGCGGACAAATGCTTGACTATCCATTATTAAAAAAATTACAGTAAATGTAACGATATTTTTTTCCGGTAAATAAAGGCTTTGCTAGATAGATAGATAGCTTAATAACAACAATAGGGTTTATACGCATTCACTCAGACTTTGGTAAATTATGTTTGATAATTGTAATTAATTTATGCTTCAAAATTGTAAATAATTAATAACTCATTTCGAACATTAAAAATTTTATTTTTATTTGTGACATGCTAGTGTTTGACCACTATCTCACCTGATGGTAAGTGACGATGTGATCGAAGCTGGTAAACACACTAGACCTGGAATATGCAGGCTCTCAAGGATAACTGCCGGAACACCGTATTTGGCTTGGCGGCAGACTTTCAACTTGATGGTGGTAAGCTACTTTGGTAGCTAGCCAGGCGAGCAACTCACAAAATGCTCTACCACCTCTCAAATGTCACTTAATTAGCACCATCCGGGGACCACGTGTAGGTAGTCAGACTTAAGGGGTATCCTCCTACGGACGAAATTGTAACACTGTTTGTGTGTGTGTATAATGTGTATGTCGTGTGTGTGATGACTGTAAATGAAAACGAGGAATGTTTTATAGCGGCTGCGTGGAAGAATTAGCTTGAAATTGGGTAGTAATGTAAATTATTTAAACCTTCTTAATAAATCTGCTACTTTTTCATCAAAAACGCTGGTCAATACGCAAAATAGTATAAATAGGTAACTTATAAATGAATAACTTGTATGTGAGGCTTGAGCAACCTGATAACCATAATATTGTGTCAAGTGTGTTTAGAATCCACTTAACAATTTTGCAATATGATATATTGCTTGATATTATATGAGTCAATAATACGGTGGGAATCACGGCAATGTTTAACTTGGGAATCCATTCCAATATTTAAAACATGATAAAATATAGTGATAAACTTAGAAAGGATAAATTATCGCTTGAGGCGGGATTTGAACGACGCGACGTTAATAATAAGGAAGGGTTAATTTCGTCGCTTCAGGCGGGGCTTGAGTAGCTCAGCGGTAAGAGCAATAGGGTATGAGACCCTATGGCCGCGGGTTCAAATCCCGCCTCAAGTGATAATTTTTCCTTTATAGGTTTATCACTATAGTTCTGCCTAGCATGGCTAATGCTATATAAATAAAATCACATGATAAAATAGTCCCTAGTTATCCCTGTTTATTTATATAGTAAGTAAGTGATGCGGTATTTCGACGTAATTTTTAACCAACTTAAAAATAATTTAAACGCAAGCAAAGCTTAAAGAAACCGACTTCACTGCTTTATCTTCCGAACCCTTGACCAAATTCAATTAATTAAATACGCATTATTGAGGATAATTTAAAAATTACTGGTCTGATCTTGTGTGTGTATCTTCACACTTTTTAGATAGTGAATGTTGGAATTGCGCGTCGTTTTCTAAGAAGCGGGTATTGGGTTTGATTCTCGGTGGTAACATAAGTTTTCTTTCCAAGGGAAATTTGAGTTTCTTGTTTTGGGTGTGTGTCATCAATGTTTCCGATACCTATAACACAAGTAATTAAACTTAGTGTGTGGCTGTGAGTGAGAAAGCGTTTTTGTTTATGCTAGGAATCGATATCGTTATATATTAATTTGTTGTTCAAATGGTGGAGATATATGGTATTCTAGGTAAATTTTAACTTATATTGTAGGGTTGTCTAGCTTCTTATCGCGATTTTTAAACAAACAAAGACACTGCTATATGCAAACATATATAATACGTTGATAGAATGCTTTTTTCTATCTATCTTTTAAAAATCAAGCTCATTGAACTACTTGCTAAAGTTCACAGCACACCGCATCAGATTTTCTTTTTTAGGTACAAGTCAAAATACAGGCATGTCTATAACTGACTGAGTGAGCGAAGCGTCTCTTTTTCAGCTTGGGCAAAATTACTTTCGTATGTCCGACGGATTTCCGGTTGTTCTCCTCTACAGTTCACATTTCTCAACCGATTCTTGTGAAATATTGTGAGAAGGTTCGATCATTACATAGAACTTTTTGTCGATGCAGTTTTTGGAAATTTAAATAAATAACGGTCATATGTTAATGGTGGTGAAAACGTATAGAATTACATATTTCAGCGAAAAATACGCGAAGTGTTCATCTCACAGAGCCACTAGTAGAATAATAATTATTTTGCTATTAGATCAGTCTTATCTTTATTTACTAGAGCTAACCTAAAACAGAAGGTCAAGTTTATGATATGATTTCTTGTCATCGGTTAGAATACCATGCGGTCAGAACAGCTCGGCTACTACTGTCGTAGCTCTGTGTCTACTGTCTAGGCCCAATTCTTAAGCGTAGGGAGATTTACTTTTTATTTCGCATTCCTTCATTATTAACATGAAATTGCAATTACCGGGTAAAGAAACAGCTATGTCCTTAACTTGAGTTTGATGAACTCGGTCCAAAATTATTAATACATTAGCTTTAAATATAATAGTCTGTGCTATTACAAGTGAACGTTCGATTTTTGATTGATGAGAAAACACATAATTAATGACTTGATGAAACTATTTCTATAATACTACTAGCTGCGCCCTGCGGTTTCACCCGCGTTGATAATGATAAAAAGTGATGATGATGATGAAAAATAGATGTTGGCCGATTCTCATAGATACCGGATAAGCACAAAAAATTTCATCAAAATCGGTCAAGCCGTTTCGGAGGAGTATAGCAACGAAAACTGTGACACGAGAATTTTATATATTAGATAATAATCTTTGTCATGACATACTGATTCACTGACTTGACTGTGCGTTGTCCCTTAGTCAGATGACTAAGAGACAACGCACAGTCTTAACCGATGGACTTGAAATTTGAAGGGTACTTTTTAGGGAGGGTACGTAATACGTATAGACTTATAGAGGTGTACTAAGAATGGAAGAATGAAATTATAGAAAAAAATCGCAAGAAGTGAGGCTTTGTCTACCCAGATTAATTTTTTGTCGACGTTAGACTTCCTCCTTACAGAAATAAAAAATCACTATTCCTTTCAGTAATAATAATTATCTCCATCAGTAATGCCCCGCAATTATGCGTGGTGGTCAGCGGTTTAAAAAGTTAATTATTTTAAACGAACACATTTCCACAGAGTCTTGGCGATATAATAATAGAGTGAAGAATGCGTAGCTATAGTACGAAAGCTACCAAAGTAATAGGAAAGTAGCCATATTGTTCACAATTTTTAGACTCGTAAGATGAGTAAATATTCTTCTGCGACACTATCCGCTGAGATACAGTAGTAACATAAGCAAAGACTACGTAACTGGTAGGTAGTTCTCATGAAACATAGTGTATTTTTTTAATTACGTTAGGCAGTATGTAGTTAATCTTTCTCTACTAAGCTATCAAAAAGATATGTACCTAACAATCTCCAGTTTTATATACAGGTACCATTCCTCAATCGCTATAAGTTACTCACTTATTCCACTCCTTTTGCTTCCCAACACTACAGCGTAATACATTATCTTCTATATACAAATAGTTATAGGTACTACGGGCATGAACTGTAGGCTATCAGAAGCGGTTCTTAAACCGGTTTGCAGAACGTGTAACAAAAGTGTAACCCGTAATATGTTCGTATTATTAGCTCATATGTTTAGTTGATGGGCCTTACTTTGTTCTAAGAAAGGGATTATTGTTGGTTTTACTATCAGTTCGGTAAGTTATTGTTCTTGTTTGTACATGGACTGTGGTCATCTGGGGATAGGATTTTGTTTATTATACTATGAGATATTGTTTACAATTCTATGTATTTGTAGAACGTCTATTTCATGATTTAGAAATTTTGCTACCGGTTAATGAAACCCATTTGTGTTGTCTTTCTAAAATTGTCTCTGTTATCTACTTTAAGTGTATTCATGTTTTATTTTATTAATTTATTCAGTGAAATAACATGTAACTTTGTATAAAAATTCACTTATGCCATAAAAGTTCCGCAGTAAATTTCAATTACAAAATCAGGCAGATTTTTTTTATTCGTCATCAAAATTGACACCCCTAACTGTGTATAGTTATTTTTCCTGGCATGAGTTATCATTTCATATGTTGTGATTGTGATTGTGTGTGTGATGTAAATGTTTCCGGCACCCAAGACACAAGTCATCAAACAACTGTGGGGTTGTGAGTGTGAAGGCGTTTAATTGTTTAAGTAAGTCCAACGCTATCATTTGAAGGATGTATATATAAATAAATTACTTGTAGTCCGGTAAAAGTAAGAATCTATTTAGCAAGCCTAATAGAAATTAATTAATAACAATGGTAATTTTATTTTAAAAGTTTTAGCTGTCATAAGCATAAAAATGTCAAAACTTGGAATTATTAAAGTACCTCTTATAATTAAAACTGCACCTAATACACCTTATCTATTATATTTTAAGCAAAGGTTAGAACAAAACATCAGAAAAGACAACTCCAATTACACGAACAGAGACAAATGAAAGACAGTGCATCAACAAGCTCGTGCTGCTATTGCGCAAACCTAAGTCTTGCTTGACAATGTTATAAATTACAATCCTAAATATGATATTTAACTCTATAACCAACAAATAGAGCTTAAAGCTGAAGATGTGGAAAGAAGCGATAAAGTTGTAGATAAGTCGTTGACAATTTTAAACAATCTAATCATAATCATCTTAATAGACTTTAAGCTTAAGGCATAAAGTGTAAATTTGAAGTTGTGGAAGTCGATGATAAAGTTGTAGATCCAAAGCAGCTTTATGTCACTGCAATCGCTTCAAAACTGATATTTAACGACTGCCCTATAATTTATGTATGGGAGATTAGAATTATAATGTTTGTTAGTGGTGACGAAAGCTTGCGGTTTTTAGTTACTGGTTTTGCGTTTGTTTACATAAATATAGCTCTCATGTAGTTTCATGTTCATCAGAAAATATAGAGTCAATGACGTCTTAGTTTAATCTAAAGCTTAACTATATTTTTTTTATTAAAGTGAACTATAGACTGTCCGATATATATTGAAATAAAAACAGCTCCTTTTAATATAACAGTGAATGTCATAATATGACTCCAACATACAATAGTATATCTAAATGTGTGACGACGTTATTCTTCAATGATTTATTTAAATGATAAACAAAAAAAATATTAGAGTTACGCACATTATGCTGGTGAAAAGTGGTTTGTTTTTGAAGTTATACTTCTTTTGGCTCTTTTGAGGAAAATTGTGAGAAAGATTGATAACTCCCTACTTTGTGTGGTGATAAAGCATAACGTAAACGATTTTTTATCTTCTACCGACTTCATAAAAAAGGAGGAGGTACTCAATTTGATTGTATTTATGATTATGTGTTACTTCATAACTTCTTTCAACGTGAACCTATTTAAATTTAATTTTAGTTTGAAAGCTGTTACTTTCCCATTTGTCCAATTTAAATTTGATCAAGATCTGATCAGTAGTTTTTCAGTTATCTTCAATAAATGCGTGTTTAATACATATAATCTGATCTAGGTTCCGAAGATAAAGCGAAATCAGATTTTTTAAGCTTTGCTTGCGTTAAATTATTTTATTTGGATTAGGCAAACGTCAAGAAATTTATATGTTTTAAATTAATTGAAGCCATTTGACTATCAAGTCTTGTTTTAAGGAAGGAAACATAATAATCAGTAATAAAAAATAACTCGTATAATATTTTATTACATCGACAATAATTCTCAGTCCAATTTAGGCTCATTTGAATAAAATCTATGTTCAACTTGTTTTAAACCCATAGTTTAACACAAAGCTCTAATTTAGCTGGTAGACTCAGGCCATCTATCAACTGTGGCCTAGTTTTGATGGTGCTACAAGTGTTTTGAAATTAAACTGATACTCAAGTATTAGCTTTTTGTTTACATTTTGTAAATAGGTTACTGGTTGAGTGACGTGAAAATTTGAGCTAGGTTTTTGTAAAGCGATGTCATCAATATGATCTAGTTATTAATAAAACGAGTTGGTCGTTATCTCGACTGACCGGAACTCGACTGCGCGGTTGAGTTGCCACCTTTAAATTTTATTGTTGTTAACTCGACCACACTCGACATACAAAGTACAGTCGGAGGAAAAAGTAGTTTTGATAGTGGAGGAAAAGTCATAAGCGAAAGAGTGTTTATAATAATATGAAACGTATTATCTTTACATAAATTCTTTTGTACGTGTGTATGTGTCTGAATTCCTCCAAAACGTCTGGAATTATTTTGAATCCTATTTTTATGCGTTCATGTGGATTCAAGTTGGTTTTTAGATTCAAGCAGAATACATTATAGTAATTCACAAAAATGTTAAAAGTTCAAAATCGGTGTCACGATATGTACATATTCACATCGTTACCCTAAATTATTCTGATTCTCGAGTATTTATATAAACATAAACGGTTTAAACTCACTAAGTTTGATGACTTGTGACATGGGTACCGGAAAAAATTAAATCACACCCAGAACCAGAAACACAAATTTCCCTTGGGGAGAAAAGTCGTGTTTCAAGCTGGAATCGAACCTGATACCCATTGCTACCTGTTCAAAAGACGATCGCGAGCCTTACTAAGCGAGCTGACAGTACAATTATGATAGTAAGTTGATATCCTTGCAGGTTTGATCCAAGGATTCAAGCAAGGTGTCCCACCTACTCACAGAGTAGGCGATACAGGTTGAGAATTGGGTAGAGTCGTGATTTCAACAACCAATATTATGTTTGCTGTGACTTTTAAAAGGGAAATTAATGTTCGCATTGCTATGATATCTTTGAGCATTAAAAGTAATACTATAAATAACTGAATCGTTGGCGTTGTTGGTAAAGCATATGTTTTCTAAGCAGCGGGTATAGGATTCGATTCCCGGTGCAAATATAAGTTTTATTCTAAAGGAAAGCTTGTGTCTGGGTTCAGGTATGTGTGTGTTTGTGTGTATGATATTAATATTCCCGGCGCCCACAATACTGTTGTCTGAGAGTGCGATAGCGTTTCTGTTTAGTCTAGTTTAGTAAGTTTGTGTGTGTGAATATTATTTCTGAAACAATGTTACTCTATTACTTTTGACATGTAAATATTATATTAATAAATTTGTCTAGTAGTAGAATAATGTAGATAGTTGCAATCCTGGATTTAAGGTGTTTGAATTTAGAGATTGTCTAAGCTGTAATGACGCGCCCCACCTTCGCATTTACGCACACAATTCACTTCGGATTTATCACCCGACTAGTCGACCGTCTTGTACACGTGCAGATCCATTGTTCACTGAACAATCGACGCTCCCATACAGATGAAGTGTCGTCATTAATATTTGCACTCATACATCTAAATAAACTAATTAAGTAGTGGGGCGCGTCATTTCAGCTTGGACGAGCTCTACGTTGTATTAAGCCTGCAACCCGATCGGGAGGTAACGGCTTCGAATCCTTTTGGTAAAACTTCGGTATAGATAAAATTGCGATAAAATCTATTGTGGTTTTAAGGCATATTCTGGTTTTAGCCTCGTTTTCTACCATGTATAAAACAATAGCATATTTTTTTTACTTTTGACCACTATCTTACGTGTAAATTAAGTCTAAAATCTGTCGCTAGCATCCATGTATATTTCTGGCCGATGTCTTTGGAAGTCAGTAGTTCTAGGCGTAATTTTACCACTATTGACCACGTCGTAACTTACCGATATGTCAAATAGTGGTCAAATGCTGGGCTATGAGATAAATATGTTAAGGAAAAGCTTACTATTCTGATCGTCTGGGCAAATCCGTAGGGATTAGTAATTTCGTATTAAAATTTCCTTTTTGACCTTTTGAACTTTCCTGTTTTTATTTACAAGAAATTTGTTTGTTTGTGTTTATCGTACATTCTAAGTTTTGTATTAGTTACATACTTACTACGGGCCAATTGCCTATATATTTTCTAAAACTAAACTTAAATTATATACAGCAAAGACCTAACTTATCTACAAGACATCAAGCTTAGAGGTAACAAGTGCTTAATATACCAGTTACCCACTGGCAGTGGGCGTTCCCATCATGCTGGAAACCAATCATGTTCATACATTCTTAGAAAAACATAAATATATTGCTTATTCGTTGTCAACTTGAGTAAATCTCAATTAAATTTAAACTTATTATTTAAGTAGGTTTAGAAAACTTTGAAACAGATCTTCATGCCGTACATAAAAAAGTACAAAATCTTCTTCCTGGACTAGATTAAAAATAACAATTAATGTCCGTTTGTTTATCCCTTCTGCTTTCCTAAACCATTCATCCGAATGAAACTTAACGCAAAACGGTGTTCCGGCAGTTATCCTTGAGAGCCTGCGTATTCCAGGTCTAGTGTGTTTACCAGCTTCGATCACACCGTCACTTACCATCAGGTGAGATAGTGGTCAAACACTAGCCTGTCACAAATAAAAAAAAAAAAAAAAACATATTCTGTATGTTATTCTCTAAGCTTTCAGCACTTAAAATATTATTTCTTAGAATTTAATTTTTGTATGAGATAATAGCAAAGGTGCCAGTTCTGTCGATCAACCCAGACAACCAGCCTTCAATCACAAATAACATTACCATTTTAAAGCCTCCTTTAACAGCCATCAAACGTACCAAATCTATCAAAACGACACCGAACAAGCCACTGGTTCTAATTTACGACCAAATTATCTGTTTCACGTATATAAATGTAAGAAATTGATACTTTACTAAGCGTTGGTGGACAAGTTTGTGAAACTGCGCACCTGTTTAGGGTGCTGTCATAGTATTGCTAAAGGCTTATATAAACAGGTAGATAATAATTTAGATTAAAATAATCATAAAAAGTTTTCAAAAAAATTGCTGGAACTTACTGAAAATAGAATGGACCTTAGATTTTTTCAGTATTCGTTTGTTTTTCTCGAAACTCAGTCAAGTATTTGCATTTGGGCCAATATAGACGTCAGGAGTAGGCCCCAATGTAGCCATTATTGCCTAAGCTGGGCGCCGCCGAGGGCAATTACCATCGAAATAATTCCGTCAAAACAAAAAAACAGCGTCAAAACAAAAAAATTGCGTCAAATAAAATAAATGTGTCGATATTCCTTCTAAAAATGATCGTCACGGCTTACGTCATTTACAATCAATTTCCTTGAATGTTATTATTCACAAACGATCTTGACCTAGTTTTAGTTCACGCTGCATGCACACGCTAGGAAATGCAAGGGATGCGCTGATTTCCTGATAGAGGTATTGTTGTTTTAATAATTAAATGTAGGTATATTTCCATGCGAATTATACTGTGTGTTAGGTAAATTATACATATTTAAAATCACATCCCACTTATATTATAATTCTGAAAGTTTATGTGTAAGTGCGTAAATGTAATATGTATCATTGTTTTCTTTACGCTGTAACGGCTGAACGGATTTGGATGAAATTCGGAATGTGCATAGCTTATACCAAGGATTAACACATAGGCTACTTTTTAACTTGATAAATGCGGGCAAAACCGCGGAGCAAGGCTTGTTATTAATATATATTTGTATCACAACGATTTTCCTGCACCTTCTCCAATAACTGGCAGAAACAGCATTTTCTGACAGTTATTAGCATTTACTCCGTGTACAGTTTAATTGTGCAAAAAATAAATAAATGAGGAATCAAAATATTTTTATTGAAAGTATGGCATGTAGTTTATAAAATACTTGGAAACTCCCAGATAATAACCATTCGGGGAATAAAGACGGGCAAGGAGGTCCACACCTTTGCTGTAAATATAGATGATAAACGTAGTTAAACAATGAGAATTAAGTTGAGGTATTTCAACAAGAAATTAATGACGTTTGTCTTATTTAATTTTGATTAAATTCAACCTGGTTTTTTGGATTTGTGACGAACAAACTTATAGGTGATTAGGTACAGATTTCACTCTCCCATCTTAACTCCAGACTACCCTTCCGAGACAAACTATGTATATAATAACTATACCGTTATTTGGTAGATATTCCTCAAAAGCGTTCAAAAAGTTTGCTTCCGCGTACTTCAAGAAAGTGGAACTATTTGCCAAAAAGGTGTAAAAGTATGTATTCCTAAATAAGTACAATCGTCAGTCAGTTGGCGTCGCGGCAACTTTATTTTCTTTAGGAGCTTACTCTATTTTCAAAAATCTATCAGAGCGCCTGGTTGAAGCGACGCGTGATCAAAATGCTTGTACTTATTTGGCGCATTGCAGTTCAGAGAGGCAATGCCGCCAGCATGATGGGAACGCTACCCACTGATAGTGGGAGTAGAGCTCTTGAGTTACCTATAGCTCGAAGTCTTGTAGGTAACTTAGCTCTTTGGTATATATAGTTTTAGTTTTGTTTTAGGAAACATAGACAATTGGCCTGTAGCTATCTTTGTATATTTAAGTACAATCTACTACGTAGCAGTCTCTAAGTTTAGATCAAATAATATATCTTCCAGGCAAGCGTGCTCAATCATCCACCGCATCACTTAACATCAGGTTAGATAGTGGTCGAATGTTTGCCCATAATAAAAAAAGATAGACCTCTCGCATAGTCCTTCACTCTGGTACTGATGTTAATAACGAAATCTGTTTCCAAGTCGATGGCACACAAACAGATCCCAATTATTTATCAATTTGACGTAATGATAGGTGCGCTTACGTGCGCTCTGTGAGTACTGCACGATAATGACGCCTATTAGAAGTTTTATACCTTTAAAGTAGACATGATCTATGTTACTTAAAGATCAAGACCAGTCTTGAATTTTTTTTATAAATATATGTATTTTTTAAAATATATATTTGAAAACACCAAAACTGACTTCATCTCTTATATATCCGAAACTCTTCTTTAAAATTTTGTTATTTTCAACCGACTTCAAAAAAGGAGGTTCTCAATTCGACTGTATGTTTTTATTTATATTTATGTTACGCGAAATCTCCGCCAATTATGAATCAATTTTGATGATTTTTTTTCCTTGGTAGAGTATACTTCAGAGGTGGTCCCATATAGATTTTATCGAAATCGGTCAAGCCAAAACCGAAATATGAGCGATGAAGCCGGTTTTTTAAGCTTTGCTTGCGTTTCAATTATTATGAGATAAACTAGACACTACAGTTTAAGATGAAAGAATCATCTAATTTACGTCGACGACGTCATCAAGTTTCATAGATACTTTGTAATAAACGGGAAATCCACTATATTTACAGTCTAATTAAGAACATCCTTCTATTATAATGACGAAAAAATTTAGTTTAGTGCCCATTATTTTAAATATTTTTTTAGTAGTTATTTTAGTACCTTTCTATGTTTTTCACTTGGGTACGAAATTTAGCTTAAAGCTGTACCTTCAAAAACTGACACATAAAATTATTAAGATAATGTGATACATGATATCGATTAGTAATTCATAACTGCATATTGTATCGATCATTCAATATCTTAAAGTTAATATGATGTAAATTGCATCTTGTAAAACAGCATAACTCCGTGCAGACAAAGCTTTGTAGTGGTGGGACTCATTTACAGAGTCCGCCTGGGGCAGTACCCATTGCCATACAATCAACCGCCAAGCAGTAGAGTGCACACATTACTGTATTTTAGATTGAAGGGTATTTTTTTAAATGAAATTATAACAAACAAACAAACGCATTCACACTCACAGCCCCACACTAAGTTCAAATACTTGTATCGTAGGTGCCGGAAACATTCACATCACACACACACTACACCCAGAACCAGAAGCACAAATATCCCTTGGAAAGGAATTTGTGCTCCTGCCGGGAATCGAACCCAGGACCCACGGCGCAGAGGGCGGACATCTGTCCACTGCGCCAACCGGGTCGTATATAAGACTTTAAGATTAAACATTTAGTCTTAGGGTGACGATTCGAGCGCAGTGCATTACAAACAACAAACAAACGCATTCACACTCACAGCCCCACACTAAGTTCAAAGACTTGTATCGTGGTTGCCGGAAACATTCACATCACACACACATTACAACCAGGACCAGAAGCACAAATATCCCTTGGGAAGGAATTTGTGCTTTTGCCGGGAATCGAACCCAGGACCCACGGCGCAGAGGGCGAGCACCTGTTCACTGCGCCAACTGGGTCGTCAAAATTTACGGTGCAGGGGTTCGAATTATATAAGTTTAAAACTCTGAGTGGCACTGAACTAATGGGCAAGCATGACGCTTACCATCAAGTGAGCGACTTGCAAAGTCTTGGTTCACGATGATACATATAAAAAAGACTGCTGGATGTTTCTTGTCATTTGAGGGTAAATTTATAGAAGTTAGTTTAATTAAATTAATTATTTTAATTAATTTTAATTTTTTTATATTATTATTTTTTTACTATTTAATATAATTATGTTGTCTATTGAATGTATATATGTATTTTTGTTAGTATAAAAATATGTATTACTAATATATACGTATATTATAATATATTATATCGTAGCGTTAATTATTGAAATAATTTTGATTTACCTTTCATTTTGTTAATAATGTTTTGAACTACCCGCAAGGTTTAACTGAAAACCAGCATCGAGTTCGTACTCGACATAATTGCTGAGTTTAAACTACTTACTACTACTTTTTGGCATAATTATTGTTTATATTTTTGTTTTTAATATTAAGTTATTTTTGTCAAATAAATGAAAATATAATAAGTTATTTTTGTCAAATATAGGAAATAAATTCTTTCTTTCTTTCTTTAGTTCTATAGTTGTTTTGATGTCGTTTACCTTACTTGTCACTAGACGAAATCAAGATTCAAGACTGATATTATCCATCTCTAGAATCAAGGTTAGAATTGCCCCTGCTTCCAAGCTCATATTGCTTTTGACATTCAAATTACCCTTGCAAGTACCTATGTCTTAGCTATTACGAGTTTATAAATAATTATTTGATTGAATTGATCAGTAATATAAGTAATCAATAGCTGAAGAAAGGCAAACAATATCTTGAGAATTAGTGGTCAAAGATTGTGATGAATGTATAATGATATGGGGTTCTCATGGTTTTAATATAAGGAAAACTGATTAGTAAAGAGCTTAGACCTTATACATAAGGCTTTAAATATTATTATTTAACCGTTTTTATGATAGACTTCAGGACAATATAGGTCTAAAAACAATGAATTTGTATCCTACCAAATAGTTATTTTTCACCACAGATTTTTTTTAACTGTTGCGTTCTACTATTAATTCTACATGCAACCTTTTTAAAGAGACTCCCACGGGCAGAAATGAAATTGCCTCCCACTTTATGTCCTTAATATTTTGTTCATTTATTATTTTTAATCGGTATTTTTGGCTTTAGGCCACAGCTTACCATTTTTTTATTTGCGACACGCAAACATTTGATCTGATCGTAAGTGACGCTGCGGTCGGCGATGGTGCACGTTTGCATAGAAGATACTTGTTCACTCATGACCATTTTCTCTGAGCTTCGAGCATTCGCTTGTATGGTAGAGAAGCTAAATACCTATGACAGAAGGACGGACAAAGTGTTGAACCACCCAAATCAACTTAAAAACCTCGCTCCGCTCGGTAAATAACAAGTATTAATGAATCCATTTGCAGCTGGCGCAAATTTTCCCATGCCACCTAATTCCAGATTCAGGTCACCCATTTAGAATTAAATTACCACCTGCTATCCATTCGTGACGTGATCAACATTCAAGCGAGGAAGCTTAGGCCGTGTTGAGGTCTATAACTAGGTCCTAACTAGGTCCTGACTAGCTTTCTGATATAAGGAAACCGTTAGGTCGTGACGGGGTGCCGTGTTTCGGTGAGTGACGAGAATATGTTGAAGCGGGAAGTCAAGAATGGTGCGAGGTTGTATTGACATAGTTTGATGATGTTCTGGCACTGTGGAGTTGAATATTAATGGAAGTTGTGGGAATGTATTACAACTTTTATAAGGGCTTTTATAAATGAGTTTGTAGTAGAATATTGGCGATATATATAGCGAGATTTTTAATTAGGCGTGTGACTTAATGAGCTGTAATATCAATTATTAAAAAGCCTATTAAAACTTCGACTAAAATAAAATTAATGGATAGGCCAAGGAAAACAGATTTTTAAAGACTATGTGTTGCAATTCTGCACCGGCCTATTTGGGTCCTCAATCTGTTAACTGACTTCTATGATACCACTAACAATTTTTAAAGTATTTAAAAAAAAATTACTACACCGATTTATTTTCCGTTCATTTGGATACCATAAAATAATAAATTATTGCAAAGCAAAACAACTTAAACCTTATACTTTCAAGATTTTGATTGTTAATGTGGAATACGTTCTAAACAACAGTGTCGTGCACAACTGCATTTTTTAAACCGACAAGCATGATTAGATAATAAGAATAATAACCCTTTTGTCATTAAATATCGAAGGCAAAAAGTGACGAAGCCTGAGGCGCAGATAGGGCTGTCCTGATTGAGTTTAATCTGAAACAAAAAATTGTCGTCAAATTTTTTATGTATAAGTTATGCTATCACTTATAATGTGCTTGAATCTCGCAAAGATTTTGAACGTGTAAAGTTAATAAATATTTAATCGTTTTGTGATTACAAATATATTTTTATGAACGTTGGTTTCTAACTAATCTGATATACTTACCTTAGCTCCTTTAATGTATGCACCTTTTCATTTGCTCATGTTTGGATTCTATGTTATACATAATAAAATTATTACTAGGTGATACAAATTCTTTGATGATCACAATTTTATATATTAGCATAACAATTTTTTTTAAGAATAGAATAGAATTCATTTATTGTCATACAGAAAAATAACATTTAAGAATGTCATGTAACAGTGCATGGACTCGTCATACATATTGATATTAAGAGAAAAATTACATACTAAACAATTTTCTAGAAATAAACATTTGATAAATAGCATAATTCTTTTATATATTTTTTTTTTTTGCGTATTTTATGTTTGTCTCTCTCCAGCCTCTGAAAATTACTAAATAATTATAGTAATAATGTCTTACAAATCCTTATCAGCTGTAAAATGTTAAGGAACGAAACGTATCTTTAAGTAGGTAATTTATCTATTAATGATGCTTACTCAATTTAATCTTTACAAATATTAATGCTTATCGACGAATGATAAAAAGGGTGTGTTAAAAACACACGATAGAAGTTAAACTTTTGTATTACAGGAAACCATTTTAATTATTCATCATAGTGTTTCCCCACCAATTTATGTCACACAAAAAGATTGCGGATCAGAATTTCAAAGCTGATAATCATATCGTTCACTTTCAACAAACTGCATTTCCGTACACCAAATTGCACTAACGTATTACGATAAAAAAAGTCTCCATTTAAATAGATGTTGGTTCTTCTGCCAGCCCTAATGACCAAGTGCTCCGATCCAGAACGGGAGCTACTTGAGTTCAAAAACCAGTCACGAAATATACGATAGTCGATAGTAGGCATTCACCTCTATTGATAGAGGTCTATTGTCTATGATTTGTGCTCCCTTGTGCCACGGTTTGTGCCCTTGGCAGTGATAGAAGGTGTTAAGAACTGTAGTTTTATGGTATTTTTGATTAAATTTTATACCTAAGCTGAAGAAAGGAACAAAGAGACTCTATGTTATATACAGGGTGTTTAGTAGAGGGTTAGCCAAACTTGGTGTACGTGTATTTGGATCTATTTGGAAAATACAAGTTCGCGTAAAAGCTGCTTGGTGTTATTGTTTTTCTTATCGTTGATTTTGTTATTTTTTATAATTTTCCGAAATGTTTACTCTTTTACCTTAATAATTTATTTTCGTGCATGATTCTGGTTTTTTTTATTGTAATGGTCTCAGATGTGCTTTTGGTCTAATTAAGACTCCTAGATCTCTAGAATGCTTAAATTATTCGCTCTAAGTTCTTAATTTTAGGGAAATTAAAAAAATAAAAATCAAGTAGAGATTTCACACTATTGCCTTAAAATTATTATTTGTATTGCTTATTCTAAACAATAAAAGCGTGCTGCTATAATATGCGTATGTCTTAGTAAAACTATGGATATAACTTCTTTATTAAAACTTTTCTAAACATGCTATATAACAATATGGGAGTCTTCAAGTTGCGAATGAATAGGTATCTTCTAGGCAAGCTGGCTCCATCGTCGAACACATCATCGCTTACCATCAGGTGAGATAGTGGTCAAAAGTTTTCTTATCTTGAATAAAATAATAATTTAAGATAACAGCGATGGCATGATTAGAATGCCTATTCCTTTAAATAATCAATTAGTATTATTTATACCAACAATCAAAACCTAGGAAAGTTATTACTCATTACTGTATTAAATACCTAAGCAACAATACAACTGTACGTAACAACAATAAATATTTATATTGAACAATTAAAATCACATCTCCTAGTGCCTTTATCTATATTTATAAGTACAATAAAGTATCTATAGCAGAAGTAAACAAACCTTAGAACATTAGCATCGAACTTAACGCAGGTGTTCAACTCAATTACAAAACCTAGGTATACCAAGGTATCCATGTACCTAGGTATACGTGTCAAGGCCTAGGTATAGAGGACAAGACCTAAGCTCGAAATTATTATTGCGTTTATTATTTGTTCGTGTGCTATTAGGCACGGTTTTGTATTCGCATAATGGCGGTAAATGAATATTAATGTTTAATTTATTTTGATTGTTATTTATTATAAGATATCATAAGTAGTTTTAGAACTGAATTCACTATTCAATGTTTTTGATATTTGTAAACTTCTTGGCTTGGCTACTTGATTAGAATAAGTCATCAAATATTTTAACCGACTTACAAAAAATAGGAGGTTCTCAATTCGACTGTATGTTTTTTTTGTATGTATGTTACGCGATCATTCCTCCAATAATGAATCGATTTTTATAATATTTTTTTGTTTGGTAGATCGTAGGTACTTTAGAGGTGGTCCCATATAAATGTTATCGAAGTTGATTTAGCTAAAACTTGAAAAAATATTTAAAACTTTGGTAAAGAAAATTAGGTACTCATAGTAATAGTAGACATATGTAAGTAGTAGGTACTGGTAGGTAATGTATTAAAACTCAAAACAAGCTATTACTCGGACCAAAGCTATTCCTTAATTAGTTAACTCTGGCTAACTAAGCTAGTAACTTCAATATCGCTTCAATAAAAAATACCCATAAAATACTAGAGGTATATTTATAGTAATGAAATACACCAAGCTCTCCCGTCTTCTAATAAATTATCGTTATTATCGTATACCTATCATGAGTACAGAGCGCAATGCACTAACCGGTGTCAAGTTCCAGCCAGTGGATCAAAGAGACCGTCTGTTTTACCAACAATATCCGAGTGGTGTAAGGTATAAGAGATAGAAAGTTATTTGTCTACTAACCGGCTGGGATTCGCGGCGGTTTTGACGGATTTGATTGTGCGATAGAACTGCATGATTTGATCCCTCCAGCTCCCTTCCATCATGGGACAACAAGGCGTACTAAAACAAGACATCCTTTTATGGTGGATATTCCTCAGATTAGAACCAAGCGTTTTGCCTCTACTTTTATAATGCGAACTGCAAAGGAGTGGAATACTCTGCCGTCATTCTTGTTTCCCGATAAGTATAACTTAGGCCTCTTCAAGTCAAGAGTGAACAGGTACCTTCTAGGCAAGCATGTCCCACCGTCGACCGCATCGTCGCTTTCCATCAGGTGAGATAGCGGTCAAATGCTAGCCTATTTGTCAAAAAAAAAAAAAACCGACTAGTTTCGGGCGTTGTGATCAGCCACTTCCCAGATGATGGGCATCATGTCTGAAACTAATTTAAATAACACTCGCTATAGTGTTCAAGCTAAGATAGAAATATGTAGTAAAGAGACACTTTTTACACTTTGTCCGAAACTATCTGTACATGCGGTAAACAAAAAGTTTGAAAATCTCATCGGAAATCAGTTTTTAAGTTCTAATTTGCTTTAATTTTATTTGTGTTGTAACACACACGATAGAAGTGAAACATTTGTATTGAAAGGAAAACATTTGAATTGGTTATCATAGTGTTTACCCCTACCACTTTTCGTCACACAAAAAAAGGTTACGGATCCGAATTTCAAAGCCCATTCATAAGAAGTTTTACTTAAAAAAAATTGAAAATCTCAGCAGTTCTTCAGTCTTAATTTACGTTCGGTTTTCCGTGACCATGGCTGGTGCAACCCAGCCAAAAGGTCTAGGTTAGTCATAATAATGTAATTTTGAAAATTAAAGTGTGAGAAGATTTGTATTCTCATAAAATTAAACTATTATTAAACCATACCATACCAAATTTCGCTTCAAAAATGAATAAGAAACCCTATGTATTCTCGACCGACTTCAAGGAAGTTTTCGATTAGACTGTATGTTTTTTGTTTTGTATGTATGTTACGCGATATCTCCGCCAATTATGAATCGATTTTGATGTTTTTTTTGTTTGATGAGAATATGAGTATATACTTCAGAGATGGTCCCAGATAATTTTTATCGAAATCGATCCAGCCAAAACCAAAACATAATCGTTGAAGTCGGTTTTTTTAAGCTATGCTTGCGTTTAATTATTAAACTTAAATTTTCGCCCGCTTTAAGCTTATGTTTATCCCCAACCCGTTACCATCAAGTGTAAACGTTCAATTAGTCGACAATTAGCCAAAGAAGCAGGTTGTGAGCTGCTTCTGTTCGAGATTATCAGTAACGCGAGCCGATAATATGAAAGTGTTTACTGAAATAGATTTAAAGTCCATCTTTATCAAGACGAAGATGAAGTTAGGCTGACGTGGGATATGACTTCTTTTTGAATTTGAATAAGTATTGTTATTTCGTATCCTTGCCAATATTGCTAATATTAGTATATATATATATATACATATAAAAAAAAAATACAAATTGACCATTATATATTAAATCCAATATGTTAATATTTTTTTTCGCACTTCATTTTTTCATTTTTTAAAATGAAGTGCTGAATGTTGTAATGAACAATACTGAAAGAGACTGAATCCCACGAAAAAGGACTTATCCACTGTTTTTACAATAAAAAATTTTTGATTTTATTCCTAGTGTGGGGTACAGGGTTAATATTCCTAGTTCTGTAATGATATTTGTGTAAATCAAATAAATTATTTTTACTATTAGATGGCTTTTATTTTGCGAATCTGGCAGTAGAGTCATTAACTTTCATGAGTGCCTCTTTAGTGCCATGTGAATAAATGATTTGATTTTGATTATTATATATAAATTGTTTCTTTCTAAAAAAATTAACGTCTGATAGGATATATTTTGACCATCATCTAACCTGATGGTTAGATAATGCCGGCAATGCCACCAGCATGATAGGAATGCTACCCAAAATGACGCTATCACGGTATCAAATATTAAGTTATAATATTTTATATCTGATTGCGCGTTTGCTTTATAAGCAGCAGCTATCGGATTCGATTCCCGGTGGGAACAGATTAAATTTGTGATTGTGGTTTTGAGTGTAATTGTGTGTATGTGATGTGAATGATTCTGACACCCAAGTTTTCGAACTCATCATGGGGCTGTGAGTGTAAAAGCTTTTATGTTATAAGCAAACCGATATTTTAATAAAATTGTCAATTAATTTATCAAGTACGTAGGTATAAGGCTATAGTATGTATATATAAAATAAGATACATTAGTACTAGTATCTAGTCTATTAAAACTAAAAAAAAAGTAATACGTCATGGCTATTAAGTGTTACTTAACTGCAAAAGCAGTTATGGTTTTGCAGTGCAAATGGGTACTTAAAATTAATGTAAATAGTAGGTATAAGTAAATTTTCAAATTGAAAAATTACTATCGATATATGTAATATCAATACATTTAAAATATGAATTAATATTTTTAATGGAGTAACTCAGTTTTAAAACAAACAAACGCATTCACACTCACAGCCCCACTCTAAATTCAAAGACTTGTATCGTGAGTGCCGGAAACATTCACATCACACACAATTACACCTAGAACCAGACGAACAAATGTCCCTTGGTAAGGAAAATTGTGTTTCTGCTGGGAATCGAACCCAGGATCTATACGGCGCAGAGGGCTAATCTGCTGCAAAACCCTGCTTGAGGCTACAAACACTGTCTTGCCCAAGTTAGATCATAAGTTACCCAAATCTATTTGTTCGAAGATGGTCCATGGCATTTGATTCCACTAAATGTCGATAGGTGTCGTCAGAGGCATGGTAATGGTCGTGATATGTCACCATTGTCACTTTCACGATGTAAACTTTACATTTCAATTACAATGTTTACCCATGTTCGAAGGTCCATTTATTGTTGACATACCTCCAATTCGCTCAGAGCGTTTTGCTTCCACGTTTATCATCCGTACTGCAAAGAAGTGGAACCCATTGCCCTCGTCTTTATTCCCCGGATGGTATAATCTGTGAGTCTTCAAGTCAAGAGTGGCTAACTTCTAGGTATGCTACATCTTCGGCCGCATCATCACTTTCCTTTTTTTTTATCTACTTGATCTATCTGCGGGCCAATTGGCTATATTTCCTAACTAAACTAAAAATATATACAGCAAAGAACTAAGCTACCTACAAGACAACGAGCTTATAGGTAACTCAAGTGCTCAAGCCCACTACCAGCGGGTAGAGTTCCCATCATGCTGACGGCAGTGCCTCTCTGAATTGCAATGCTAATACGTTGAGCCAAATAAGTGCCAGCATTCAGGTGAGATAGTGGTCAAATGCTTGCCTTTCGTGCATAAAAAAGGTACTTTTGACCCAAATACGGCGAATCAAAATGGATTATGATTTTATTACCGTAAAATATATAAGTGTAATGTATGTTCGTGTACACAGTATCCAAAATTAACCGACTATTATAGGGGTATAAACAGGTCGTTTTAATTTTACCGAGGTCGTCGGCTACGTTACTACGTAAAATAAAACAGCATCCGTAATAATTATATGAACATTAACTAATTTAATTTTATTTATTTACAAAATCCACAGACCTTAATTAAAACAGTTTGATTAATTTAACTTATATCTAAGGCCAATAACGGATTTAATTTTCAACCGACTTCTAAAAGGAGATTCTCAATTCGACTGTATATATTTCTTTGTATGTATGTTACGCGATATTTCTGTCAATTACGAATCGAATTAGATATTTTTTTTAATATAGATTATACTTTAGAGGTGGTCCAATATAAATTTTATCGAAATCGGTCAAGCCAAAACTGAAATATAAACGATGAATTTGGTTTTGATTGCGTTTCAATTATTACTAACGTTACTTAGTTATAAGACAGTCATATTAGTGTCTGCTGCTTTTCAAATCTACCACTGACGTAGTTGATTGCACTTTGGCTGTTGTTTGGTATTGTTGTTGATTTCGGCACCCACCACGTTTTTTTTATTCTCAATAAGGAATAATTTGAAAGTGACGATGTGGTCGAATATGTATATTATTTCGATTGTCGGGTTGTGAGTAATATGAAAACGTATATGTTATGTTACATAAATGTAAAGGACTTTCAATTAAAATTAATAAGCAAGTAAGTATCAAGTTCCTGTGCTGTATATACAATACAATACAATACAAAACACTTTATTGTATACCAAAAAAATATAAAAACAATGACAAATAAAATATTACAATCATCGTTACATAGTTCGTATATAGTTTTGGTTTATTTGAGGAAACATAGGCAATTGGCGTGGAGATTGAACTAGCTTGTTCATAGCCAAAGTTCGTATGTATTTGAAATAATGCTAGCAAGCTAAATAAAAATAAGTAAAGGTCATCGTTATTGAGTCACTGCAAGAATGAGTATGCAATAGAGCATATTATATAAATGAATACAGCATTAATTAATTTCCCGTCTTTAAATAAAATTTTAAGGTTAATTCCAGTTGACATTAATTATGTTTTTAATACATTCATAAAATGAATTATGTAATGTGTTATTAATTTATTTTATAAATTAATAACTGCCCGTTGGCTTAGTTGGTTGAGCGTTCGCCTTTTAAGCAGGGGGGTATCGACTTCGATTTCCGGGTGGAACACAAGTTTTCTCCCCTAGGAAAGAATGGTATTTCTAAACGCTTGACGCTTTCACACTCACAGCCCCACACTAAGTGCGATGACTCATGTCGTGGTTGCCGGAAACATTCACATCACATACACAATCACAACCAGAACCAGAAACAGGCGAAAACTTGGATTTCAGGAAATCGATTCAGTTCTGGTTCTGGTTGTGATTGTGTGTGATGTTAAAAATTTCCGGCACCCACGACACTAGTATTCGAATTTAGTGTGGGACCGTGAGCATGATATCGTTTATTTATTTATTTTATTTACAAAATGTTGAAGAGACTTACGAATGAAGCCGAAACAATTGTTGATTTAGACATCGACAACGCGTAAGTCACGCTTATTTCCGTTTTAATTTTAGTTTATCGGTTAAGAAGTGCAGTAATTAATTATTGTACTACACAAGCATTCAGTGACTTGGTTCCTCTGTTTTTTCATCTACCTATTAAATGTTTCTCATACAGCTGGCGTACACTTGACACAGTCTAACCACAATCTCACAAAAAAATCTAAAATATCTGTAGTTCCTACTTTCATGTTGAGAACTCACCTTGTATTATTTTCAATAAATAAACAATGAAGATCAAAGTGCGCCCCACACGGTGTTTTAAAAAAAACAAAAGCGAGTTCACAGGATATGTGCCATGGGTTCCGTAGAAAATAAAGCAAGGAGCTACTTGTAGAGGTAGGACTCTTTTGGAGAGTTGGCATGGGGCAGTACCACACCATTGCCAGAAACTCAACCACCAAGCAGCTTAAAGGTCTTGAGTCTATTTATCGACAAGCCAAAAACTCATTGGCTATAAGTTGAGTCCAGATTGCTGAGCCTCAATCACCGACGTATGGTTGCAAGTATATCGATATTATATGGTTGCAAGTATATCGATATCAAGTATTCGTTTGCATTTTGGAGAGTGTGCGCAGGAATTACATGAGTTAATTTCACCACGCCCCTTTCACCATTTAACAACCAGAAAAACTGTCTAACGTCAGCCATTTATGGTTGATATACCTCCAGTTTGCTTGAAGCGTTTTGCTTCTACGTTCACCACCCGTACAGCGAAGGAGTGGATCTCATTGCCTTCGTCTATGTCCCCGAGAGGTATAATCTGGGAGCCTTCAAATCAAGAGTGAATATGTATCTTCAAGGCAAGCATGTCAAGCACTTTTTATCAGGTGAGATAGTGGTTAAATGCTTGCCTATTTAGCATAAAAAAAATGTATTATATAATGTTTAAAACTCTGGTGCCACTGAACTGTAAAGAGCAAACTTGACGCTTACCGTTAGGCGAGCGACTTGCTTGTCTCATTTATGAATCGAGAGAAGCAAGTCAGATTAAAACATATATTATTTTGAACGGATCTCCAAAACACCCTAACTAAGGGTGTGTTTACACTATACGCGACGCGAGCCAACTTTAATGCCATATTTATTTACTTTGAAAATAATGCACATGGACGGAGGCACGTGTTGTAGTTGTAACGTGTCATAAAAGTTTTGGAATTTGTTCGCATCTGGTGCGGTTAGTGTAGACTAAGTTTTAAATAAGCTGCAGCAGTAAAGGTCATTCCACGTATAAAAATATCTCATTACTACATAATCGACCGAGCGAGCTCGAAGTGCGAGCGAAAAGTCGGTTTCAGGTTGGGCAAAAATAAGTTCGTATATCCGGATGTCCGGCTGTTCTCTTCTACAAGTCCGTATTTCTCAACCGATTCTCGTGAAATTTTGAGATTAGGTTTTATAATTATATATTTTTTTTGTTTATTCAGACTTTGGAAATTTATCAAAATGAAAGGGAGGAAAATAGAGATTAATTTATGTATATATATATATATATATATGATATATATGTAGTACATATAGATGTATTTTTACCGACCTCCCAAAAAACGGAGGTGGTACTCAAGTCGACTGTATTTGTTTTTTATTGTTTGTTACCTCATGTCTTCCTATTTTGTGGACTACTTTGACGATGTTCTCGTTTAACCGACTTCAAAAGCTACCTCATATCTTATTTCGTTGTGAGCCGATTTTGATGATTATTTTTTATTTAAATGCAAGCTGGTGCTTTTCATGTAGTCCCATTGAAATTTGATTAAGATTTGATCTCTAGTTTTTGAGTTATAGTCAATAATGCGTGTTTAATACATTAAATCTGATCAAGGTTCCGAAGATAAAGCGGTGAAGTCGGTTTTTTTAAGCTTTGCTTGCGCTTAATTATAACCAAACGAAGGCTTTATGTATTGACGTTAAAAGTAAGCAATTTAAATGAATCCATATTCATACTCAGAAATCCAAGCTGTTTTCCCAAGGAAAAGTTTGTTTGTAGTTTTGGATGATATTGTGTATGTGATGTTTATGTGGAACCCACGACATAAGTTATTGAACAAAATAAACTGCTCCTACAATATTGCTCCTGCTATAATTAAGTAGCTGAAGTACAATTTACAAACGTTTTTTAAATTGCATCGTTGTTGCAACGCATCCGTCTTATTCTTTAATGAAATGTTGAGAGATATTCCATGTAGAAAAATGCGGCTTTTAATATGCTGTCGCAAATAAGAAGCCGAGTAGCGCTTTATCCGACTCCAAATATCCATCATCTACTACACGAATTGTCACTCATAAAGGTCAAGTAAAATTTACCATATCAAACGCAATATATACAACCAAACGCAAACATATTTACATTCACAGCCCCAAACTAAGTTCAAATACTTGTATCTTCTGCCGGGAATCGAACCCAAGAACTACGGTGGCAAGGGTAGAGGGCAAAGACTGGCATACTGCGCCAACTGGTTCAATCGTCAATCGATTCTGAATCGGGCACAGTATAGTTATTTTTCAATTCCGAGATAAACCAAATCAAAATAATAAAAAAATATCTTCAGGGTTCACACCCGAAAGGTGCTAACGCATAACAGATACTAAAAACAAAACAATAAGATCTGAGTTAAAAAAAGAGAAAAAGACCTACAAACTGTAAAACATCATCCATTTATGGTTGACACACCTCCAGTTCGTTCGAAGCGTTTTGCTTCTACGATTATCATACGTTCAGAAAAGGAGTGGAACTTATTGCCTGCGTCTTTGTTCCCCGAACGGTACAATCTGGGTGTCTTCAAGTCTAGAATGAATAGATTCTAGGCAAACATGTTCTATTTTCGGCCGCATCATCACTTTCCAATGGGTAAGATAGCGGTCAAATGCTTGCCAATCCAGCATAAAAAAGGTATCATATAATCCCCGTATAATAAGTAAACGTGTTATTTCTTAATCGATTTTTTGGTTGTCCTTACGAATGTTTTTTGCAATTTGGGTTCAAGAAGATATGAACAAACCACTCAGTACCTTCTTACCAAAGATTAAATAATTAAACGCATGCTAAGCTTAAAAAAACCGACTTCACCGCTTTATCATCGAAACCTTGATCCACCAGCTTTCAAATAAAAAAAGAATCATCAAAATTGGCTCACAACGAAAGAAGTTGTGAGGTAACTTTAGAAGTCGGGTAAACCAGAACATCGTCAAAGTACGCATTATTCGTCACAAAATAGACATTATTGACGATATTTCAAGAACTACTGATCAGATCTTGATCAAATTTAAATGAGACCAATTAGCAAGCAACATCTTTCAAATTAAAAAAAAATTTAGAAATCGGCTCACGTGGAGAGAAGTTATGAGGTAAAACACATAAAAAAAAAAAAAAAAATGCAATCGACTTGAGTACCTCCTCCTTTTTTGGGAAGTCGGTTAAAAGTAGTTGGTATTGCATAAAGTTAACTTTCTTCATTACACAATTCAACAGCGGTGGTAGAGTTGAAAAGAGCTCTGCAAATAGAGAACGAAAACGACTAGTAATTTAGTTCGATTCATTCTCTTCTTGTTCTGATCCTTTGCGACGTTTCTTATAACAGACAAATATTTTTAGATCTGATCATTTAAACTAATCACTCAAATTATGCTCTATTATCCATGAGTTAGAGACTATTTTGAGTCATCAAAGCATTTTTGTGTTGGTTACTTCATAAATTGTTGGGTTATAAGAAAATAATCGTAAGCCTATAGAACAAAATAGTTGTTTTTTTGTACAGAATCAGAGAATGCATTTGAAACAAACAAGTGGGGCTGAGTGTGAATGCGCATTCACACTCAGCCCCACACTAAGTTCAAAGATAAAGTTGTACCGTGGGTGCCGGAAAAATGTATATTATTATTACATCCACAATAATATCCAGATTTAGAACAATAAATTTCCCTTAGGTAGAAAAGTTTTACTCTTGCTGGAAATCGAACCCAGAACCCATGTCGTAGAAAGTAAATGATTACTAATCCAATTGGATTGGTCACCACCAATCATAGCATTGCATTTTTTTTCTAAGGATTAGTATTCATTGACCGAACGAGCGCAAAGCGTTTCAGCTTAGGCATAATGCTTTCGTATGTCCAGATTTCCAGATGATTTCATCTACAGGTTGCATTTTTCAACGAATTCTCATGAAATGTTGTGAGCAAGTTCGATAAATATATTTCATTTTGTCGTCAATTCAGTTTTTGGGATATTCTTCAAAAAAGATATCATCATACTTCCTAAAAGGGTTTGAAAACAAGTCTTAAGCTAACAAAGCCACTCGTTTATATATATAAATAATACGAAACCGTATAAAGCGGAAGAGAGCAGTATTGCATAATCAATTTTATCTGTTTATTTAAATAATTTATCTATATTTGCCTATACACCTTTAATAATAACTTATACATAATTTCTGCTTCTCAGTTTCCACGGCCGTGTGTCGAATGTTAATAACAAATCATTGCTACTGCAGCTACTTGTACTGAGATGTACGTTCTACGCGCTACGTGAGGCTACTACGTAGAGAAGAGATGGGCAATATTTAGTACGTTATCGATATCGATAATTTGAAATAAGAAGACTGTTCGTAATTAAAAAAAAGATAAACAATAATGTGACAATTGAACTGACACTTCTTTTGGGAGGGCTTTGAAGTTATGATCCTCTTTGTGTGACTAAACGTTGTGGGGGTGAACACTGTATAGAAAACATACAATACAATAACTCTTTATTGACACCAATAATAAAAAAGTACAGAAAAGAAATTACTAATAAATAAGTACAATGGGCGGTCTTATCGCTAAGAGCGATCTCTTCCAGACAAACTTTGGATGGGAAACATATTATTTTATTTTTTATTAATGAAGAGTATGCTTTAGCCTGACTTTATCTTTGTTTTTATTTAGCTTATCATATTTTAACGTATTTAAATAAATCTTATCGTTTTATAAAAAAATACAGTAAAACGTTTTAATTTCCGCTGCATATTTCAGTTATAATTTATTACAGAATACATATAAATTCATATCCTTAAAAACTCTATCGACACATTGAGCTGCATGTGAAAATATATCGATAAACAGTATAAACATACAGCCTTACCAATTACCACGATGGCAAGCAAATTATTGCCCTAGTCTCTACCTCTACCCGTCTCTTTTTAACATGTAGAATGGATTAAGTGTAAGAAGAACAGAAACAAAACAGGATCGATAGAATTATATGTAAGTCTTATTATTTTTAGCGACTGCTTGACTTTCTGATACCCTGGTAGTTTGGTACTGTTATTTTTAGATATATAGAAGGTAGAAAATATATTTTAATGTTAATTTTAAAGCAATAAACGTGTTCAGCAACATTTGAGGCTTATGAACATTCCTAGGCCTAGCGTGCTAACCAAACATCGACCACATCATCACTTACTAACATGTGAGATAGTAGTCAGACGCTTGTCTTTTCTAAACAATAGTAATTTGAAAAACAACAGGCATTTGCAGGGTTCCGTGCCGCAAAAAGAAAAATCAACCATTATACGATCACTTTTTTGTGCGTCTGTTTGTTTGTCGGTCATGTTTTTTTTTCAGGAATGCTTATTAGCGCAATTTAGTCCCGTATATATATATATAAATCAATGCCATTTTTCGTTGTAATTTTATAACTCAAGAACGGGCTCACCTATCCAAACCAAATGTTAAGGCTTTGTTCGGACTATTTAGTAGATAATTTATGTGAAGTTTGCACAAAATCGGTCGAACGGTTCTTCATTTATCACAACCGAGCGAAGCCAGGGCGGATCGCTAGTAATCTATAATACATAATAAAGTCGGGTAAGTTACACCAATTATAATTTATGAATGGCTGAATCAATTATTTTTTTTTGATTATAGATTTGTCTACGCCCGAATAGCAGAATAACTATTAAAAAAAATTACGAAAAACATTGAGTTTCTTTTACATTTTGTATGGAACGGTTTTTTACAATTTTGTAACAGTATAAATTTGTCGGACTTGGTAAAAATAAAGTAAAGTAAAGTACCTACTAAGCGAATAAAACGTGATTTTTTTTTTTTTTTACGTAGAATTGCAACGCATACCGGGTACCTATAGATAGTTTTTAAATACGAGTAAAAATAAAAAAAATACCTACATAATATCAGGTTAACTGGATTTTTAACGAAACATACTATTTAAAACACTAATAAAAGAATTAAAA
Organism: Lomographa bimaculata; assembly: GCA_948107665.1. Classification (NCBI taxonomy): domain Eukaryota; kingdom Metazoa; phylum Arthropoda; class Insecta; order Lepidoptera; family Geometridae; genus Lomographa; species Lomographa bimaculata. The sequence continues at coordinate 2,929,716 of OX403604.1, read as the reverse complement.
AATAAGTACACAAAATCACGCACCCACAAATACTCTTCCAAACCTCCCAAAATAGACCCCCGACAGCATTAAGCTCCTTGCTCATTACACGTCTACCAAGATTTAAAACTGAGCCGTGCACACAATTCAAACAAAAGCACCAGTAAAACATAATGATGGGTTTTTGTGATCACCAGGGATTATGCGGGACCGAAATGGCGTTATAATTTTTTAGGTGAGTGTAAAAGGAGCTTAGGATTGTTAAAGGTTTTTGAAGAACTGATTTGCAATGAAAATTTTACGCAGAGAGACGTTATATTTTAGCACTGTTACGTGTTTTTGTGGCATAGTCCGACAACGAATCAAGCTCACACCGTTTTTTACTATTAGTATGATTGAGATAGATAGATAGATATATATATATGTACTCTTTATTGAACACCTTAAAATAACAAAGAACACAAATAGGAATGACAGTAAATGATTATATAAGTGAAACAATAGGCGGTCTTATCGCTGAGAGAGATCTGTTCCAGACAACCTTTGGATGGAGAGGAATACCGCAATATAATAGTAGGACGTCGTTCTACGTTCATAAAAGTTCAGAACAGTGATTAAAAAACAGAAGATATTTAAATAAATAAATAAACACTTTCATACTAACAGCCCCACACTAAGTTCGATTACTTGTGTTGCGAGTGCGGGAAACATTCACATCCCACAAACAATCACAACCAAAACCAGAAACACTAACTTTCATTGGAAATAAAACATATGTTCCCGCCGAAAATCGAACATGATACCCTGCTTAGAAGGCGAACGTCCATCCAAATAAGCCAACGAAATAAAATTTTGTTCGATTAAATTTAATCAAAATCGATCGTTTATTCAATACGTAATTAAAAAAACACACACACACAAACTTTCGCATTTATAATATTGGTAGGATAAATTAACATACCTACACCTAAACAGATTATATAATATTATAAATAAAAACATTTTTTTAAACATACAATATAGAAATCAATATACAGTTGAGATTTTAAAAAGATTTCTCGGGTTAGGGGTGATTTCGTCTCATAACTTCGTTTTTTTTTAATGATTTTCTTTTAATATCTTCAATAATGCGTGTTTAGTAAAGTTACGAAGATAAAGCGGTGAAGTCGATATTTTTTAAGCTTTACTAGTGTTTAATTATGTTTGAAAATAAAGGTTTTAGTGTACTCTTGTTTCTAACATTGATATCAAGCATCGATCATCTTAGACTATTCTATTTTAGATAACATGGGAACCTCTCAACTCCACTCAAGTACGTCTTGACTGTGAGTGCCAAACATACTCGAGTATTAATGTATGTAATTATATTGTAATACGTCTATTTTTAACCTGTGGGAAACTTGTATACTGCACCACCGAAAATAAACTCCTATTATGCTATATTGAAAACTTGGCTTCGACTCGATGAAGTTTTTTCATGCATGCATTATGCAAACAATATTTGACTTCTTCTTAGAAAATAATGATTTTCGGAAATCTTAGTAAATAATTGATTAAAAACTAGACTTTCTACTCTTGGGTATAAGCTGTGCACATTCCAAATTTTATTCAAATCGGCTAAGTGTGTGCTAAATGTGTAAGTGTGTTTCTTTACATCCTGTAACGATACAGGATGTAAAGAAACACATTTAGACACAAACTTTCGCATTATTAGATTAAGTTTTATACATATTTATTGGTTTTTTTTAGTTAATTTTTAGTTTAATGTAATATATAATGTATTTTGGTTTTAGGTAAATATATATTTGTTATGTTAAGATCTTATGTACATGTATTCTGGCAAATAAAAATACTTTAATCAAGTAAAATAAATACTTTCGCATTTATAATAATATATTAGTGCGATGTTTAAAAACATATATATGTATACGAGTATATTACCATATTTCCTATTCTCGAGATATTATTATGGTTCTGGTTGTGATTGTGTGTGTGATGTAAATGTTTCCGGCACCCACGACACAAGTATTTGAACTTAGTGTGGGGCTGCGAGTATGAAATGGTGTATATACATCTATAAAATAATAAATAGCTTCGGACAAGAACCATACATAATGATTTGTAACCACAAAAATTGGCAAAGACTTGTAGGTTTTTGTTAATCACACTTTACACTAATATGTAACACGTAAATACGTGTCTTTGTTTCCTCTTTTTCATAACGGCTGAACGGATTTTGATAAAATTGTTAATGTACATAGCTTATACTAAAGATTAACTCATAAGCAGCACTAAATAATTATTGATTTTACACAATGTTGAAAAAATATCAATTGTATGTTTCAATATTATTTCAATAAATTGTTTTGAAATCTCACATAGTAGCCATTTTAGTATAATGTCATGTACTTTAAGACCTTTGATACATATTTTTCATATTAGAAAAGTACCTATCTACAATTGTATTATTATGTTTGTACCTAACAAGAAAGTATATAGAATATTCCAAAATTAAACTATGCTATCTGAATATAGTTAAAATATTTGCAACTATTACATTTTTTCTGTTTTAAACTTACACAAATTTTCAGATTTACTGTCTAATAAAAATCCTTAAAATAAAGTCTAGAAATAAAGGCCCTGAAACGTAAGAAAACTTAAAGCTATAAAGATATGATTTATACCTAGCTATATTATTATCATAACCCTAGACCATTGCATCTAAGTACAGTACTTAGTTTGAACAAAGTAAGCTGTTATGGCTAAGTTATTGGTCAATACGGTGCAAAAGCATACTGTTTAAGGTTTAAACTTGAGGTTTAAGTTTTACGGAGCTTAAACTAGCTTCAAAAGTGTCACGATAAGAGGGAAGCACAAAGTTTGTTTTTGATAAACAAACCCTTTCACACTCACAGCTTGAAGACTTTCATCGAGGGTGACAGATATATCATATCACATACACAATCACACCCAAAACAAAAAATACAAATTTCCTTTATGGAGAAAGCTCGTGTTATTATTTCATAATTTTCTAAGTACAATTTTAGTGCAAATATAAGTATAAGTTTATAGGTATTATTTTACCCTAAAAGTATACTAGCTTAAAATAATGTAACATATTTAAAAGCATATGAACTATAAACAAGATAGCCTCATCTATAACACCACTCACAAAATCACACCCTTCTGGGTGTGATTTTATTTTTCACGGTGAGAAAACTTGTGTTTCCTCCGGGAATTGAACCCAGTACCTGCTACAAAGAAAGCCAACTAGGCCAGAGGCCAGTTCAAGATATTGCAATTATTTTATTTTATTTATATAGCATGCTACGCAGAACTATGGTGATAAATTTAGAAAGGAAAAATTATCGCTTAAGGCGGATTTGAACCCGCAGCGATAAGGTGTCATGCCCTATTGCTCTAACCGCTGAGCTACTCTAATCCCGCCTCAAGCGATAATTTTTCCTTACTAAATTTATCACTATTGCAATTTTTGTTCAGTTTAGTACTCGATAGCTTTTATATCAACTTCAAAATATCTATCGGCCTGCATATCTAACTTCAAATTCTCATACTCTAGTTAAATGCAGTTCAGAGCTCTACTCGCCTCGTTTGATTTTATGTAACTACCCTCGTCGAGCGTAATTGACAGGTTTAGTAGCAAACTTCTGAGATTGCCCGGTTAACGTCGATGGCTTCTGAAGTCCTTGTAAGTGGGTATTTAAATATAAATCGTGTCTTTGATGGAAAATGCAGATTTTGAATACTTGTGAAAATATTTTGACACCTGTTATAATAATTTTTACATCAGTTTATATAAAACATATTTTAATAATAAAAGATTCATAGTTCATGTAACATTTTTACGAAAAAGAGGGTAGGTTAAAATACATATATTAAAAAAGGGAGTAGGAAGAAAGTCTTTTCGGAGGATTTCAACCACAGACACCGTGAAACGAGATTTTTATATCCTATCTAATATTATAAATCCGAAAGTTTGTGTGTTATTGTGTTAGTATGTTTGTTCCCTCTTCACGCTTTATTGGCTGAACGGATTTGGATACTAATATTATAAATCCGAAAGTTTGTGTGTTATTGTGTTAGTATGTTTGTTCCCTCTTCACGCTTTATTGGCTGAACGGATTTGGATAAAATTTGGAATATACATAGATTATACCTAGGATTAACACATAGGCTACTTTTTAACTTGATAATAGCGGGCGAAGCCGCGGGGTACGGCTAGTACTATAATGTAACCTGCCTCATCGATATATTTATTTTTTCAAACAAAAAGTAGCTTCTTAACTAATTACTTAACAATTTATAATTCTTATCCCAAGCTCGTTAAATGTATCCAAAATCGATTAATTATCTACTACTTATTCTTTCTCCAATAAATCTAACAACACGATGCCTTAACTTTCAACGAACCGCCCTCAGCTATAATTACACCTAAATTTATTAACTGTCTCATTTTAACAGTTCCTAAAGATGTCTAAAAAAGATCGTCTTTTTAAAATGGCACGATTGTACAAAAAAGCAGCGCACCTCTAAATAAAAACTGTCAAGTACGAGTCAAGCTCACACACTGAGGATTCCATACATACAAATAGTGGCTCGAGCTTGTACCTACTTGTAATTGTTAATAATTATACTTCAGAATTACTATAAAATAGGAAATATGTAAATCTTTATATTTATATATATAAAAAGCATTTGATATTTTCACAAAAACTCGAGAACGGCTGAACCGATTTTCCTAATTTTGGTTTTGAAATTTAATAGTCCAAGGAAGGTTTTAAAGATGAGGAAATATAAATAAATAAAAAAAAAATTAAAACAACAATTTAATTTTATTTATTTTTATAATATAACTGTTCGTACCTGTCAAAGATTAGACACTATAAAGATTTGACCACAGATGAATGTGACATAATAATATGTGTTTGTTGTCTAAGTTCAGACAACTTGTATTGGCGGAAAAAAAGTCAAAATGGCCACAATTTAAATCAGTCAAACTTAATTGCATTTTTAATTATTTATTTTGATATGAAATCTAATATTTAAATTAATTATTTGAATGTAACCGTTTTGACGATATAGCAGCTAAAATATCTATAAACAAAACAGTGTTTCCGAATGGAGACAAAATAATGCCTTTTATTTTTACATTATGTTTGTTTCATTATTTGTTAGAATAATTGCCTCAAAACACAATTTTGTGAAAATTTTACAAGCAACCTATTATGATTGAAAAGTAGAGCGTTTTAAATACTAGGACAGACATGGCGATTGACGTCAGCGCGTAATTTCGTAAATAGGGTTCCATTTGCACCTTTAAAGAACCCTAAACAGTACAAAAAAGTCACTGGTATCTTTGAAAAAAGTATATAAAAACTCACATAAATCCCGACGTCAGCCGTCGATTTTTTAAGAACGTTTTGTCTTCAAACTATTTGTCTAACGCCACCCCAAATTAGGGTGATTTTGTCCCCACTCAATTAATATTAATTTAAGTTGAAATTTAGTTGAGATTAAGTTTTGCTCCTCTATTGTACTATTTTTGGAGCACTTGAAACTTGCATTTGTCATAGAAATGTTTTGTTACTTTGAGAGTTTGGATCTTAATTGTCGTTGAATAATTGCTTTTATTATTCAATGTTTGTTTGAATTCAAACGTGTTAATAACTAACAATAACTTTTTATAAAGCTTTTGTTCTAGTCATTCTGTTTGTTAAATATTACAATTGTTTAATAGAATTATTGATTGAAAGATGGCTAATCAATCACTCTGTCAAGTTTGATTATATTAATTTGAGTAAAAAGCTCCGTAACATTTGACAGATTATAAAATAAATTATATGGTAACCACGTGAAGAAATATCCGATGTCTATAAGTATATAAAAAATTAACGATGTTAATGATAATACAAATAGTAGCAATAGTAAAAAAAAAGGATAAGTTTTATTCGGATTTAAAATCCAACGTCAATTATTCAAAAAAATAAGTTATAAATAAGACCAATCCAGATAATTTACTATTAAAATATATTAAAAATAAATAATTGAAAACAACATGATCAATATAGAAAAACTGTCATGTGTCGACGACGACATTTGGCTTGAGTCCTTAATTACAAAGAGATCTTTCCTGGCTGACAGCTTTGAGTCCTAATTACCGCAAAAAGATACGTAACAAGCTTTATAAGTCTCATTTTAGCAACTTTTCTTAACAGTTTGTAATTAGCAACACTTTTCTTTAACCTCCAATTAAAGTAAACATAGTCTTAAAATACTCTAAATAACAGACAAAACGAAAATAGCAAACCAATTAACCTGTCAATAGCCATCACTCCCGTCTTCGGGAATTTCAAGATTCCTATTTCAGAGACAAAAAATGTTTTCTTCTTACATGACAAATGTTCTTCCCTCGACACTGTGACAAGCGCATTGATATCCGACATGTTAATTTCAGGTTAAATAACAGACTTCCCTAAGAGTTTTGGGGAAGTATTTTTGTTTGAAATACTCGAAATTGCTGTTAACGTTGTCAAGAGAGAATGTGGGGAATTTGTCAATAAGTGACAAGCTTTTAAATTACATTATGCTGACAAAGCATTACACTTTAGAACGAGTAAACATGTCAAATATAGCCTAAGTTTTTAGATTTCTTTAAATCAAGAGTGAATAGGTATCTTCTAGGCATGCATGTCACATCTTCGGCCGCATCATCACTTTCCATCAGGAGAGATAGTGGTCAAATGATTGCTTATTTAGCATTAAAAAGAATATATATTTGTAAGCTTACAATTCTTGAAGAAACCTTGTTGATTTCTTCAAGATTAGTGTGGGGCTGTGAGTGTGAAAACGTTTATGTATATATATGTACATGATTGTTAACTGTACTTGACTTTTCTTCATATTCATTAAAGTACCTGGATGGCCGAGCTTTGATTGAACGATGACGTTTTCTAAAAATGAAACCTAGCTAGATCGATTTATAGCCCCCGAAACCCCCTGCGTACTAAATTTCATGAAAATTGTTGGAGCCGTTTACAAGATTCAGATTATATATGTAGGTACAAGAATTGCTCGTTTAAAGGTATTAGATAGATGAAAATGAAAATGAAAAATGTTTATTTTGCAGTGGTTAGTGGTTAAAGTTTACAAACTATTTAATTAGTTAATACACAATAATTATACATTTAGCTAATCGCTGATGATAGCTTACAGGTGAAAAGATATATCTATGGCCTTCACACTAGGCAAGCCTGTATCGTGAAGATAGATTGATAGATTCAGACTTCTATGTATAGTTAAATATATGGTTATAATTCGTCATCTGCTATAGTTAAATATATAATTATAATTCACTTCGCAATTATTATTTGGAATATAAGTATAAAAAAGCCACTAAAATTGCTTAATAATTTTCAAATTATACCAATCAATAAGAAATTTAAGTTTGTGGTTATACAGAAATCATATTCAATTTATCTATTTCACATTTACATACGTTTCTTGTGTGTAAATGTATTTTAAACTAAAGTTTGTACTAAAATAATTAAGCAAAGTGTAATTATGATTGTGGAGGTATGGCGTGCAGATTATATTGGGCTTAAATCGTTCTCACTGTCCAAAATTTGGAAAGAACAAACAAGGTCACACAAGTCAACTAATTGGCGGCACTATACATGTAAACTTGCCTAATGAGGGCATATACTACTAGAAATTTTGAATGAATGATTTATTTTATTCAACTTACTTAGTCTAACTTTTATAAGCTATTCGGTACAATATACTATATCAATATTTCAGACTTGTAGACATTTATACCCAAACTACGAAATTCCTGCGTAATGGCATAAACATTAAAATAAAATTATTTAATCACACAGATATTATAAAAGCGAAATTGTTTGTTTGTGTGTGTGTTTGTATGTATGTGTCTTCTTCACACTCAAACGGATAAAATAATTTAGATAAAATTTGGCATGGAGGTAGTTGACAACTTTTTATTTAGGGATTCCCGCGGATCCAGGTCTTACACGGGTAAAACTGCGGGGCACAGCTAGTATTGTATATTTTTTTCTACAAAACTTAAAAATAACAAATTAAAGTTCTAAGTTTATCTCTGAGTAACCATTATTCGAATACTCTAAATTTTAGTGATTTTTTTAAAGTATTTCGAGTTGTTTTCAGTAACGGAAGTACATAAGCTATTTTCACGAGTAAAATAATAAAGAAACGAGAGAGGCGTTTAAATAATTCTCAGATAATATTCAGTAACGATGATATAACATATTAACAATCTCAGCCGCCAGCAAGTCTGTGACGGCAAGCTATTTCTACCCAGTGACACATTCGCAGCTGTACTTGTGATCTGTTCAAAAGGCATTTTCCATTTTTGGATGGCCACGATTATGGATTCTTCGGATTTTTTTGTAATTACGATATAGAAAAATATTAATGTAAAACTCGGATTTTGCGTGAATCAAGATTGACGATTCACGACTGCATCGAAATTGACGTAGCTAATAAACTTTCAGAAAGCTTAGGCACAGGTTCTATGCCAATAGGATTTAAAATCTGATACGCGTGTTGGACTTGACGGACATCTCTCGTCCGCTTCTTGTCTGTCATAATTTAAACGAAAGCAAAGCTTAAAAAATCCTACTTCACCGCTTATATTTTGGTTTTGGCTTGATCGATTTCGATAAATATGGCACCTCTGAAGTATAATCTACCAAACTAAAATAAGTCACTTAAATCGATTTATAATTTATTGGCGGAATCATCGCTTAACATACATACAAAAAAACATGCAGTCGAATTGAGCATCTTCTTTTTTGAAGTCGTTTGAAAATGTACTGATATGACAAAAAAGGAACTTTGTGATTATAATTTTATTATGACATTTTTTACCACGAAAAATTGGTATCAATGTTAAGTTTAACAATCAAAACTCTAGCAGTTTTGAGAATTCTAAAGTATTATGCCAAAAGCACTGTAACATTGTATATTTAGAAATATTTCCCGCAGTGATGCAAAAACAATAACTCAGAGATAGAGTAGATAAAAAAAAAAACGATAGGATGAGAACGTTATCAAAGCCGCTCTATCTCATGTAACTGCAAAAATGAATAAAAACGCATTTTGCTAACATAATAGTATACCAATAACTCGCAAAGGCCGGGGCAAAGTACTTGCTATTTTCTTCGTAACTTTTGTAAGGCAATGCTCACAGTTTGAAATGTTGAACAATGCTGTGGACATACAAAAGCTCTGGTTACAAGAACTGCAGTCGCCAAGCAGTCTGGCACGTGGTTACTATGCTTCTTAAATATGGTCAGAAAGGGAACGTTTATGGGTATCATGATTTATGTTCACACTATTTGTGTTTGCAACTTCTTTGTACACTACATACATACATTAATACATTACATTTAATTACAAAGATTGTAATTTTCTAATTAGTTTTACTTAAGGTGAAGTAGGCTCCAAATTGGACGATTTATCCTCACGAATATGAAAGATTTGACCTTTAAAAACGGTCGATTAACAGCATTTTTTTATGTGTAATAAATGTTCACAAAATATTTTAGTCGGATATGTTCAGCGATACACGATTGAATAAATTTGGCTCGATAGAAAAAAAAAGCTTTACTTAAAAACACCAAATTTCCCGTTCCCGTCAGTGGAATGAATCAATTTTATTCTGTTTCTGTAAAAGATATTTTTTACAAAAAATATTGGGTGTATTCCCAACAAACATTCAAACCTCGTTGTGAACTCAAGTTTATTGTAAAAGGGTAAGATTAATAAAAAAAAATATATGAATGCGCGCACGCTGACTATGCAGGCAATTCTACAAGGCTACACGTTGGCTACAGTTGGCTCCAGTCCGCCAATTTGATACCAAGTCGCCTTAAACAACATCAGTTTTAATCTAATTTATTCTGAGTAGTTCAATTGTGGATTCTAGTGGTCACTTCAATAATTATCTTTCATTTATGATCCCTATCCTTCGTTTCAATAAAATCCATATGCATGTCAGTTATGCCAAGGGCAAACATAGTACGATTTTCCAGTTTCCATTTTCAGTAAAACATGTCTTGATATCGACAAGTCACATATAATACTTATATCTTTCGCAACAAAGAGTGTATCAATAAATCGAAGTTCAAGGCAAATTCAACTGTAAGTCTTGCACGATCAAGTTTATTTCCTATAAAATCTGAAGTGGGTTATGTTTTCCGTTGTGAGAAGTCGTGTGTATGTGTGTACGGCTGTAGTTATCAAGGTCTTCAAGTTTATGCAAGTTTAATGTCAACGTTTTGTTTACATTTTCTATATGCAATTGCTATTTACAATAACGCAATATGGATAAAATATCAATCCTATTAATTATGCATTAATAACAGATTAGAGTTCTAGGAAACTTATCTAAGCCTTACAGTTTTACGATGAATATACTAATTAATTATGATTAATGTATAAACGAAGCGTTTTGCTTCAACATTCATTGAGCAAACCGCAAAGGAGTGCAACTTTTTGACTGGTTCGTATATTCTGATAAGGACAATAAGGGAGTCTTTAAGGCGCGAGTGAAAAGGTATTCTAGGCAAGCTTGCTCCATCGTCGACCACATCGTCGCTTACCATCAAGTGAGATAATGGCCAAAAGTTTGTCAATCTAAATGATAAAAGCAATAAAATAATAAAAAAAATGTTGTAATAATTTGTAGTGAGTGTGATAAGAATATTTCTGACAGCGCACAACAACTAAATCATGTAAAAAAATTCAAGCCAACAAACCTTGTCCAAGTATGAACTCCAAAACAATATAGATATGTTCACACGTTACCTAACTGTCGAATGTCTCCATTTAGGGCATATCAGGTACGAATTCGGGTACTGGGTCCGAATTTTAATGCGTTATTTGTGTGAGGACAGACGCTAACGGGACTGGTGCAAGCTGGTCGGACACCAACATTGGTACTCGTTAAAAGCTTAAGGCGGGTTTATCGTCTTGAGCCTCTTGAATTCGTTGTGATTGCTTTATCCGGCTCGGAGGACCATACATTTGTAGATTTTTAACAAAGCTTCATGGAACTTATAAATTGGCAATACAAGAAACAAGGTTACCATCAATCAAATATGTTGCTTATTTGTGAAACAAAGTAGGCATGACGTAGATATAATTGATTGCTCTGATTCAACTATAGACACAATCTAGACATAATGAAGTCATCAAGTATTAACTCAATGTCACAATTTTTTTTGGCATTTCTTATACAACATTCTTGAACGCATAAGAATAACAATTTGCATGTTAAGCTTAGTTTGGTTATCACCTTCGACCATAAAGTGATAATTTACTTAAAACCAACATATAATGTGCTGGAAAAACATAAATTTTTGTAGCTTGTTACTTGTACCACGGATTGAATTCAAACAGGTTTCAATATTTGCAACCTTTGCGTTTGTTTACCTTTTATTTTTAGCTATATCTTCTTGAAATGTCGCTGCGAATAAACTTTGATTATACGCCACATAATTTATTACTTTTTACTTAAATATAAGAATGAAAATCATGGTCATTGCTAATTTATTATTTTTCTTTTTAGGTTTTTAACACTGCTTGTTATATTTATTCTGCAGTTAAAAGTCTAATGTTTGGAATTGGTCCATGTTATTTATGTTCTACTTTAGTAGTTAATATAATGGTAAGATTTTTTGTTTTCATTTATATTTCTATTTTGTGATGATATGTTTTATTTCAGACAGAGTTTAATATCAATAATAAAGTTAAATATGTTTGTTTTTACTTTTGGTACACATTTATGCAGAAAATAATTGACATTGATCATATTTTTTTTTGTATATTATTTTAGTGTTTACTACACCTATTCCTATGGTGACCAGAACCACTATGTTTTGTGCGCACGCGCTTACATTGCGTTTTGCGCAGAGATGTGGTCAGCAGCATTTTTTTAAATAAAATTATTATACGTATAAATCTGAATAATAATTTATATGTTTTCTAGCATCAACCGTATTTAGTAGAATTAAAGTAGTTTCAAAAAAAAAAAATTCACTTTGTGCGGGATTTGACCCTACAGCAATAAGATGTCATGATCTATTGTTATTAGTAGTTCCCGACCATTCCGGTAGATGGCGTTAAACATTCTCATATAATGTTAATAATAAGAAAAGGATAAATTAGTCGCTTGAAGTTGGGTAACTCCTACTAAGTTACCAAACCCCAACTTTAAGCAATAGGCAAATATACAGCAATGACAAAAATGACTGTGCGTTCAAATCCCACTCCAGAGAATATTTTAAGATTTTAAATGGAATAGATACTTTAGTGTTTGCTTTTAACAATTGTTAAAACTTTGGCAGCATTTTCGTTTTATTTTTTATCTCTCTCTCTCTTTATCTGTGTGTGTGTGCTTGGTTTTGTTATAAATTAACATTTGTTGGGAAGCGGTGATACGGGTTAAAGATATTTGCTCACTTCCAGCGGCAGAGTTTGGCGAGATACTTTTTTTGCTACGGTTACTTTATTTGGTTATTTTGATTAATTTTAGACGGGTTGTTTAAAATTATATAAGGAGTGTATATCTTTTGGATTCATATTAACTTGATATTTAATTAAATTATTTATTTTATACAATACTATTTGTTTCTTGCGGTTTCGCCCGAGTAAATTAAGTTAAAAAGTAGTCTTTGAATTAATCCTGGGTATAAACTAAATTAATGCCAAATGTCATTCAAATTTGTTAAGCCGTTACATCGTGAAGAGAAAACAAACTTTCATGCACTTACTTTCTTCAAAAAAAATATTGACTGTCTAAAACGTCAACAACATATTTACAGTGATAGTAATTTATATCAAAACAACCAACACATTTGCTTTCCCATCGTTTTATCTATCTTATACGAATGCTTGGTCACGTACTACTAAACTTCTACATAAATACCTATCATATACAATAAAAAATAGGGTTTATTTTTGTTTGCAGTGATTCTGTGTTAATACGGTCCATGTATGGCCAGGGCGAACGAACGATTGTGTCACTACGTGCATAAAATATTTTAAAAGGTCCAACATAACATTACCTCCGACTTTAATTAAAACAGTTAAATATTACAGGTCTGCTTACATTGGCTGGGCAGTAACAATGTCATGACCAATTTGTTTTTCAATGAGTTTATATAAATTGATGCATGTTTCGTCGCAAAAAATTAGGGTTTTAATAAAATCCTTTGTTATATCCAGACTCGATTTTGTATTGGCTTCTTTGTTCTCTGATATATAATTACTATGTTCATAGAATAGGTAATATTTACGATAACTTAGTGATAGAAAATAATTTTAAACATTTATTATTCACAGGACCAGTAATTGGCCCTTGCAGGATACAAATACGTTACGAGTGTATAATTATTTTTCGTTACATTTGATGTATCCACATCATGTTTGTACTTAATTAAGATATTGTTTGTTTTAATAATGAGACTATCAGATTTTTCGTTAAAGCGATTAATTATTCATACATAATCAGTTATAAAAAATCAGTATTTTAGATTATTTTGTGGCCAATAAGATTCTGCGAAGCGTTTTGTCTCCACATTAATTATGCGTACTGCAAAATAATGGAATTCCTTACCTGAGTATGTTTTCCCTGATAAATACAATATAGGACTTTTTTAAGTCGCGTGTAAATAAGCATCTTCTGGGCAAACCTGCTCCATCAACGAACGCATTGTCACTTACCGTCAGGTGAGATAGCGGTCAAACGTTTGCCAACCTTGAAAAAAAAAATGCTTCTACACTATTCAGGATTTAGCAATTTCACTCACGGTTGGGTTCTACACTATATAATTATAATATGTACATCTATAAGCTTGGTGGCTTGAAGGGAGAATTGAATATCATTATTTTTAGTTTTAAGAAAATATAGGTCAATGGCTCGTAAATTAGTTTGATCAGCCAAATAATATTCTATGTGGTATTTTCTTATGTGTGATAAGTGTTAAATTTTACTTCTAATAATATAGAACTTAAATTTTTTCATATTAAACAATAATAAGTTATATTCGATGAATACACTTAAAATAATATTTTCTTCTTCTCTTAGTCGATGCGGTCAGTTCAAAAATTAATTAATTTATTTAAAAAATAACACTCTGTTTACTTGCAGTTGCTATTACAGCGCCCCCGCTCAGCTCAAGTTACGAACAAAGTTCCTTTGAAGCCAGACGGAAGAAAACAATAATAAGAAGTGATGAGTAGTAAACAATATTTGTTTACTACAAAAGCTATTTCTATTTCTTTAGTTTGTTTGTGTTTGAATGAGGGATGGTCGTTGGCGTAGGTCACCATCTGTTTCTGCGTTTTGGACGTCTGTGCAGTGTCTGACGGTATTGTCGTAAAGTTTAAAATAGGACGGATAGTAGTTACGAGTGTACGTGTTTTGTCCGGACCGTCCGTCTAAATGGAAAATTTTCACACTACTTTGGCCTCTGTGATTTACTAGTGTCGATGTGTTATCCAGAATTATCCTTGTGTTTGTTCTGTAAGCAATTTTAGAAAAATATGTAGGATAGAGTCTGTATATTTTTTCTAAGATTGTTTTAAGTATTGCAGCCCGAAAATGAGATCATCGCGCTAGTGATGATGTTTGTTATTTTATAAACCTAATATGTAATAATTTAAATAATAATTATAAATTTAATTCATGAAAATAAGTTATGTATACTATACATTAGTTAGTTCTAAAAAACATCATATCTTATGAATCATTAGTACTCATCTATAATATTAAATATCTATATAAAAAAAACAAATATGTGTTAGTAACACCATTTATAACTACAGAACATTTGGACCATTTTTATAATCTTTGATTTCTTAGATTTAGCTCCAAACCAAATAGCAGAATAACTAATACAACATCAAACCAATTTACGAAAAAAGTATCATTTTCTCATATATTTTGAGTAGAGCGACTATTTTGTTGATATCTCGAGAAGGGTAACTCGGCAGCCATAAATGGGAATGAGGTAGTAATCTCTTTCTTTACGAGGCATAACGACGCATGCGGGGCAGTGTTAGTATAAATTAATTTGCCCAGATTGTATGAGAGAAACATTCTTCAAAATTCATATTCTAAATTTGTATTGTTAAACATAATTTGTATCAAACATAGTACGGTTTTATTTTCGTATCAACCAAAGACTCAAGAAAAAAAAATTTAAGCTTTGATTGTATATCTATCGCTGGTTATCTTAAAATTACGATACACATTATAATATTAATTGGTTAATTAAACATTGTATTCTAAGAATAATATTGAAACTTGTTTCAAATCCAAATGATAACAAAGTAGATACCTACTCTTCTCTGATACAGTTATCCGAATATCCGGCCAAATTTTTGGTCTTTCACCTCTAGTCCAATGTTCTGTCATAAACTTTAAATGGTAGATTTGGAGGGTGGAAGTATAAACGTGATAACCCAACACTTTTTTGTGTAGCCCACCTGGTGTCTATTGTTACACGTAAATAAATGTGGGTGAGAAGGTAGCTTTACAGTTAGTCCAGATTTAAAGCATTTTTTTTCAAAGTCAAAGTAAAAATGTATCTACAATTTATTTATATAATATTTTTTTTTATTTCACACATATATTAGCGGTTCCCATATTAGCACAATTAATATTAATATTAATGATCCGTGATATCGAATAAACATCAAACGATAAGTAAAACAAACCATTTTGATCAATCAACAACATTTCGCATTAAAAGAGTAAATGCGTTAATGACATTTGTAGTACATCTTATTATTTTTTAACATAATTTAGAATTTTAGCAATAGACATTTTTATTCAACTAGTTTTGTCTTTTAATGGTACTAGCCGTGCCCCGTGGCTTCACCCGCTATTATCAAATTAAAAATCAACAAACACATAGGCTACATGTGTTAATCCTAGGTATAAGCTGTGTGCATTCCTAATTTCAACCAAATCCGTTAACCTGTTAAAGCGTGAAGTGGGAACTCACATACTTATACACTTATACACAAACTTTCGGATTTATAATATTATTAGAAGGATAATATGATTAATTTATTGCGTCATATATACATTACAACGATGTTACAGGAACATGTGTTAAAACGTATCACCCTGACAGAAAAAGGGTAATTTAATTAAATCTTATAATTATATTCATCATTTAAATAATGTATCCTTTAAACATAATCATAAACGCTTTCACACTCATAGTTCCACACTGAGTTCGATGACTTGTGTCGTGGGTGCCGGAAACATTCAAATCACATCTATCCTACTAATATTATAAATCTGAAAGCTTGTGTGTAAGTATGTTATTTCCCTCTTCACGCTTTAACGGCTGAACGGATTGTGATTAAATTTGGAGCGTACATAGCTTATACCTAGAATTAACACAAAGGCTTTTTAACTTGATAGCGGGCGAAGCCCCGAGGAACGGGTAATATAAATAAGCTATAAAATACGTCCTTAATATCTTGCAGTCGTCTTAAATATTTTGCCAGCAATTCTATCTTAAACAAATTAATCACCCTGCTCTACAGCTTTTTAATAAAAAAAGATATACCTACTGGGAAATAGTCTTATATTATTATCATGCCACCTTAAACGGAAAATTAAAATTCAATTCCTTCTATGTAATAAAACTTAAACAATATTGGTTCAAGTTATTATCAACTTGCTTTGCTTAGTAAACAATGATGCTTAGTAAATTACATTTGATCGAGATTGCGGGGAATATAATCATCACGTAATATGTTATCTTGACCCGATTTATTATCAATTTATACAAATTATTATTGTCACTAATTTTTTCAGACTTTTTAGGGATTTACATAATATAAGTTCGAACTGATACTAGATCATACGTAAGCACAAAAGTTATAACACTTATATTATAAACGCGAAAGTTTATATGCTTTTTCTTTTATAGATGTTACTGATCGGATTAGGATTTAATTTGGAATATACCTACATAACTTTTACCTAGGACTAACGCATAGGGTACTTTTTAACTTAATTAACGCGGACAAAACCGCGAGGCACGGCTAGTTTATAATAAATGTTAGCAGTTTTATTTACGAGTATGTTTAAAATTTCCTAGACCCTTGATTGCTAAAAAACATATCTTCCTAGAATCTAGAATCAATAATTTTAGAGAATCTCAAACAATATTATAATATAATATGTTTAGTAAAAAAAGGATCCCGATTGACCTAAAATTCACACCGAATTTCACCCAAATTTTACCAAAACAAAGCACTCACACATACTAACTCACTAACACATACAAAAAAAAACGAGTCAGATGCGCCCGCGCACTCTGCTGACCGTTTCAGGTCACTCAACTTTAGTCACTAGTAACTGTGACTTTATCTGTGGTTTTAGCCCGGTAGCTTTACAACTTTTAATACAATATAAATAATGGACACTCTATCTTGGTGCTTAATCTCTGATTTGGTATATTGGACGTTCTATGTTGTTATTTATTGCTACGGTTGGATATATTTTTTAGAGTTTATAGGTTTTACCTGTCAGTAGCAATGCGTGGTTATTGATTCTTAATTAATTTTCTTAATTAAACTGGTATCCATTGTTATCTATGAAGGTAGTAGCTAAGAAATAAATTTTCGTTTCCATACATTGGTTAATGTTAATGTAAATAAAATAAATATGTATAAATATTAGTAATTTATCTTACATAAGCCGTTAAAATAGGTACCTATTAACCCTGTTCTGTAAAGATTATAAAAAAGTTATCATACTGTCTTTCTTAATTCTGTCCAGCATCTTAGATACATACTCCAACGTTTTATTTCTAAATATTAAAATGTTTTGTAGCTATAATTACGCCCCTAAAAATATTCTAACATTTTAATATAGTAAAAAAATCTCTTATTCATATGTAAAATAAGCAAATCGTTTTAAAAAATAATCAATTCTACTTTAAAACTACTTGTCAACGACACCGTCTTATTGAAGAACGACCATTTATCATTTACCGCCTAATCATAGTATCGAGTTAATAATTTATTCAAAATTTATTCAAAGTGTAAAAAACTCGTATTGGATTCAGTGAGCAGTTTGGGGTTAAACTTTTTTTGGTGTAAAAATATTCACATGTTGTGTGAAAGGTTTTGTGAATGTTGTAATTTATTCATCGTTTAATACATTCTACACGTGATATTTTTTTAATAAATAATTTTAATGTTCATAAAACTTTTGTTGGGGATTTATCGCGGTGATATCGAAAAAAACGTGACGTACTTACACCGGCCGGCAAATCTTTGAGTAACGTGTATATGTAAGAAGAAATTCTTGGAATATACAACCTTCCTTATTGTTGAAATCGGTAATAAGTTGAGTGAGTAAAAGTTGACTTTAGTTGACTTAGCGTCCGATTTTATCAATCTGTTATTATTTATGGACAGGGCACTTTGATTTATTTTTCAAAATACCAATATTTTAAGGACGCTTCACAACTATTTTTGTCCTAATTATTCATTCAATTACAAAAAAATACTGGAATTTTTCAAAAATGAAATGCATCTTTCTACCGGAACATAATAATATTATACAATATTAAAAATCATGCTGGTTACTGGTGCCAAACAAGTATAGAACACAAAGGCTCATAATTCAGTTAATTATCACTAAAAAGAAAACTCTAACTGCTAAGTTTCTGTACTAAGATCTTAGTCCAAAAATGGGTTTGTTGTCTGCACTCAATAAATCAGTTTCCATTTGTGTCAAAATGACAACATTAGCGTAGCGTTTCAGTCAGTTACTTTGTTAACTTGAAATTACTGTGTGCAATTTAACTTGGTGTAACAAGACGGGTTGTGTTCCGTCACTACGCATTTTCAAGAAGCTATTTCTTTGTTTTATCTCTGACTAGATGATCTGGTGAGCTATGTACCGCGCCATTTTTTTTAAATAGAGTAGGTAAATGATTGGTCGATTGAATTCGTGCTTTAATTGTTGGCCGTGGCAGATTGGGGCGTTGGCGTCCAAAACTCAGGCGTATCTTTCTCCGGTAAACGGAGGCCATTTAACCTATAGTCGTCGTTCTAAAATGTGC
Organism: Lomographa bimaculata; assembly: GCA_948107665.1. Classification (NCBI taxonomy): domain Eukaryota; kingdom Metazoa; phylum Arthropoda; class Insecta; order Lepidoptera; family Geometridae; genus Lomographa; species Lomographa bimaculata. Next base: position 2,910,574 of record OX403604.1, on the reverse strand, counting down.
CAATACTGATAGCAAATAAACTCGAGCTTCTTGGCGTTTTCTTATCGTTGTACCTTAACTTTGGTTCATACTTCGAAGCCGCATGCATCGAAAGCAGCTTAACTGGCCGCTAAGAAAATCGGTTACCTCGCAAAAATTTAGCAGCACTTCATATCGAGGCAGCTTCTTAATAACTTATATCAAGCTCAAGTCCAATCATGTAATTAGTTATAGTACTGCGGCCACCTGTGGGATGGATCCGCTAAGTACCAGATTGAAGCTCTTGCGTCTGTTGGGGTGTATACGACGGGCTATACACGACGGCGCCATCACGATTTGAAAAATTTTCAGTATAGAGAAAATTATATAAAGTAATTTATAAATTGATATTTTTATTTTACATTAATTGTATTTGTGAACTGTGAAGAAGCGTTTGTTTTTTACCTGACTGTACTTATTTCCATTAGTGGTCGAGTTAATTACCATAAAGTTATACAATCTAAAAGTGGCAACTCGACTGCGTGGTCGAGTTTGACGATCTTCATGCAAAATATTTAAAAAAAAAAAAGTATACATCCATGCTAAGGTTGTCTGGAAGAGATTGCTTTATGCGATAAGACCGCCTATTGTGAAACCTCTTTAAGATTTATTTATTTAGTTAGTTCTTAAGATTTTTGAATTGGTTTTTCAATAAAGAGTATTTGTATTGTATTGTATTGTAATATTTTGCTGCAGCGGTTATCATCAACGTGCCACGTTATACCAAATGACACTTGCTTTGATTATACCCCTCGTTCTATTCTCGTCCAGTAACAATAAGCGCGATCTTTTAGTAGGCGAGTAAAGGAGGTAAAAGATCTTAATTGGTTATGTATAATTAAACGCAAGCAAAGCTTAAAAAAACCGACTCTACCGCTTTATCTTCAGAATCTTGATCAGAATAAATGTATTAAAGACGCATTATTGACGATAACTCAAAAACTACTGATCAAATCTTGATCAAATTCAAATTGAATCAAAGGGAAAGCACCAGCTTTCGTCAAAATCGGTTTACGGGACAGAAGTCATAAAATAACACACATTAAAAAAAGTATACGCGAATTGTATCTCTGAATCGTACCTGCTCTCTTTTTGTGAAGTCCGTAAAAAAAAGACATTGTTTTTACAATACAGCTGGAACAAAAATCTACTATATATGATTTTTGTTCTAACTCACTTGAAAAAACACGTAAAAATATTATAATAATTTACATTAACACCAAATATTTTTTTGGTAAAAAAAAGTGAGATAAAGGTGCGGGTTAGGTAATATTATTATTTATTTAAGTTAAAGTTACATTACTGATTAGCCTTAGTTTGGCTAGATTGTAATTAAAATAGGGCACTTTGTAAGAAGTACTCTAGAAGTAAAAAAATAAATAAAAATACTGCGCCTACATTTTCCTAATAAAGAAGAACATAAGAAGTCAATTTTATAACTTATGACATTTTTCTTTCTTATATAATACTTATATTTACTGAAGTATTGAACTCTATAAGTAGATGATTGCGGAGGAAACCACGTGGCATAGCTATATTATAAAACACCTAGCATTTAATGTACGGTGTTGAATTACAAAGAAACATGATCGTTGATAGGGATTGTGTTCGTTATGACACCTTCGTGGCACCTAATAATTTGTCATGATAATGATAATGGTTTGAAGAAAGATGAAGACGATGTTCGTTAATAGTTTTTGAGTAGAATCGTCTGCTGGAGAGAAAATGAACGCTCCCACCGTGTATCAAACCTGCTACCCTCAGCCTAGAAGGCAGACGTTTATCCGCCTACGCCAGCGAGCAGCTCGAACCTGGATTAAAATATAACGGCTTATAAAAATTACTCGTGGTCTTTCCAGATAGACAACGTAGTTGAATTGCGAGCAACAAATCGAACGTTTCAGTTCTGTATCACAATTAGTTTAGACTCTGCGTTTATTGTCAGTCAGTCAATCAGTAACCCTACGACAAACTATAAAAATATATTTTCATTGCTTTTATAATTTACTGTCATTGCTATTTTTTTATCAATATTTAAATTAAACTGCCCGTTGGCATAATAGTGCGCGTCCGTCCTCTAAGAGCGGGTATCAGGTTCGATTCCCCGTGAAAACACAAGTTTTCTCCCAAAGGCAAAATTGAGTTCCTGGTTCTGGGTGTGGGATGTGAATGTTTCCGTCAACTACGATACAAGTCAATGAACTTAGTGTGGGGCTGTGAGTGTGCAAGCGTTTATTATTATATATTGTAATCGCATGCAGCTTTATCCTAACTACATACACGTAAGTACCTACTTACCCACAAAACTTTTTTATTTGCCCTTTCATAATTCTACCCCTCACTAAACTAAAAAAATTGCATCAAATAGCTCTCATTTACCTCACTGACGATTTCTAACAATAGGATTAGGAAGGAACAGGTGTTCATCTTTCATTATTATTACGATACATTAGTTTACGCATTAAACTAAAAAAAAGAGAAAAAAAAAACTTCAGCTTGCCACGAATCAAATCCGTATACGACAATGATTGCTTTGCTTCGAAAAATAACACATCTCTAATTACGTCTTGTACGACGCAAAAAGTACCGTTTACAAAAAAGATAAAGCACAAAATTGAATATTTATTTTTAGATTCATATGACGTTTTGTCGTGGATCGTCCAAGAGGTCGTTGGTACTCAGGGGAAACTAAAGCACAGGTGTCCAGCGTTCAGCCTGCTAGAAAGAGAAGGCAATACAAAATCACTTGAAGCGTGAAAGAGATGCAACCAAAATAAACGTTGAACTTGTGTTGTGTTTTTTTTTCTTTTTGCTCTCCCTCGCCTATGCTCGTGACGGATCTTTTTTTTATTTCGTTTTGTTGCTTTTGTAGAACCTTTTTGGCTTATTTTGTTGCTTTTAGCTATATTTTAGACTAACTTACCAATTAAAGTTATTAGGTTGGTTATTTTCAGAAAGCTATAAAAAAAAATTAGCTTGGAGTTGCGTTTGCGCAATAAATGCACTTATTGTGAAATAGTTATTTATTTTGCGGGATTTCTATGTATTTTAGCGTCTTTTTTGTTCTTAAAAGAGTAATTTTAAATTTACTACTGATTATTATGGAAAAAAAAATCTAGACAATACGTTTTAACGATAGTACATAATAAAGCATCATTTGACTTACTTATAAATGTCAAATAAAAAAACGCTTTCACACCGACAGTCCCACACTAAGTTCGATGACTTGTGTCGTGGGTACCTGAAACCTTCACATCGCACACACAACCAGATTCAGAAACAAAACCTTTCCTAAGGGAGAAAACTTGTGTTCCCGCCGGGAATCGAACACGTTAAAGATGCTTAGAAGGCGAACGCTCACCCAACTAAGCCAACGGGCAGTTATGTAACTACAACTTATTTTGAATTTGGTATCTAACTAAGATTTTGCACATTGATATTGGATACCCATAATATACTTTTATTCGTCAGGTATGTCAGTACCTTGTCGAAATAAATCTACTAAATAACAAACAAAACAAACAAACGTATTCACACTCACAGCCCCACACTAAGTTCAAAGACTTGTATCGTGGGTGCCGGAAACATTCACATCACACACACACACACATTATACCCAGAACCTGAAGCACAAATATCCCTTGGGACGGAATTTGTGTTTCTGCCGGGAATCAAACCCAGTACCTACGGCGCAGAAGGCGGGCACCTGTCCACTGCGCCAACTAGGTCGTAAAAAAAATATTATAATATGTATATACTATGTGTGGTGTAAAGGTTATAAAGTTATCTTATAATAAAATTTAAAAAACCGATGTCAGTACATTGAAGATATTTAAGAAAAAATAATATGAGGGGTCTTTATTGCAGCAACAGAAGCCAAATAAAACATTTCTAGATTTTTTTTTCTACAAAATTGTATAAACTTACTAATGCTCATTATTTGGAAGCTTGGGGGTAAATCATTTATGCCACCCTAAATATCGTGCAGTTCGAAATCGTATTATTGAAGTTTAATTTATCTGATTTTTTATATCGAGTTTGTTTACTTATTATTGTTTTTTTGTATGGAAAAACTTGTATTTTATTAAAGTAATAAATTAAATATTCGCAATTTATTAAATAGCATATTGAAAAAATAATTAATATGTTATAATATTTTTCTTTCATTGGCAAGTCTGTAGGCAAGCATGCTAAATTTTTGGCCACATCTTCACTTTCCATCAGGTGCGATAGTGGTCAAATGCTTGCCTATCGAGCATAAAAAAAAGATTTTTCATCGATATGTATTATTATTAATCTTACTAATATTATAAATCCGAAAGTTTGTGTGTAAGTATGTATTATCCCTCTTCACGATTTAACGGCTGAACGGATTTGGATGAGATTTGGAATGTGCATAGCTTATACCTAGGATTAACACATAAGCTTTTTAACTTGATAATAGCGGGCGACGCCGCGGGGCACGGCTAGTTGTAAATAAAAAAAAGTACAGTTTTTTTTTACTACTTTTGGTAGGTCAGTATCAAACTCTTATAAATACTTTTTATTCTTAATATGTTAGGCTCTGGAAATATTAAAGTACGCTTAATCCATGGTTATGCAATGTACTACAAACGATACATTCTAAATGACAATCATATCCAAAGAGAGAACCATACAACGTCGAACAATATCATATAATCATACGTTTCGTGGCCATATCACTGTCATTAAATTGTTTTTGTTACTCGCACTCGCGCCTGACTTTATGATATATCACGAAAGCCAGCTTACTTTTTAAATATCACATCAGGCAAAATAACACCGTATCATGGAGGCCAAAGGGTCAGTTTTGAAAATGTCAGGTTGAGCTTAACGGTACAGCATGAGACATTAGCAGCTACACTTAGAGATAACAAAAAACTGACGACGTTGGAGCTACAAATTTACCAAGCACTTTTATCTAAATTTGTAGCTCTTGCATACATTTTAGCTACGACTAGAATTAGATAGTTCAAACGATTTCAATATTACTTTGGAAGAAACTTAGGTCTCTTTAGATTCCAGCAAAATAATATGATTATGTTAGTACATATTAGATAGTTCTAACTTTACTTTTTATTAGATGATATAATTTGAGATGAGGTAAATACTGACAGGTCTCATTTTCGTCATTTATCTTGGTTTGTAATATTTTAATACGAACGAAAGTAAACAGACTAAAATTATACTCATAACTTCTTTCTAGGTGATCATTTTGCTGGTGTTTTCCATTAAAATTAGATCGAGATCTAACTAGCAGTTTTTCAGTTATTCTAAATAATACGTATTTAATACATATATCGGTTCCGAAGATAAAGCGGTGAAGTCGGTTTTAATTCTTGGTTTGTTAATTAAATGTTGTGTTTTAGAGTTCATTCTCTAGTTTATTAGCGACTGATTTGGTATTGGTACTTATTAAATTTCTATTTTCATTCTATTTAACCGTGTTATAATAGGTACCTTCATATTCTTATCTTAGTACTTACCTAATAATGTTTTTAACTCAAGTTCATTTATCTCATTTAGTTCATTTATCTAATCTGGGGCAGTCAGTAGAATGAACGTAATTTATTTTAACCGACTTCAAAAAAAGAAGGATGTTCTCAATTCGACTGTTTTTTTTTAATGTGTGTTACCATAATATACTCGTATAAAAATATACTCATAACTGCTTTTTAGGTGATATTCAAAAGCTGGTGTTATCCATATGGCTAAAATTTAAATTTATTTAAGATCTGACTAGCAGTGATTGAGTTATTCTCAATACGTATTATTAACGTATTTAGTTTAAATAAAGCGGTGAAGTCGGTTTTTGTAAACTTTGCTTGCGTTTAAATTATTATTCATTTGTTTCACTGTGTAATGCTGCAGCTTTACTAAAACATCAACTTGAGTTTTAAAAGTAGATAACATTTGGTGTGGTAACATTTGAAGTTGTAACGGAATAATAACTCTATCATTACTCAAATTTACTACGCTTTCCATTATACAGAAGCTTACATTGATTTTGTATCAGCGATATCCATCTAATAAATCTTTAATAACAAAATAACACACCCAGCGGTAAAGCAACAACGGGTTTTGTACGCACACTTAGAAAGAAGTGTCAGAGTTCATGTACGTAAACACGCACACAGTGACAGCGCGTAATACCAGTGGCAGCAAGTTTATACGTAACCGAATGGTAATAATCTTGATATTATTTTGTACGGACAACAGCATGTTTTTGGTTACATTTAAGTTAGTGCGTTTGTTTTTACATTTTGATCTAAAATATCTGAATTTGTCAGAGCAAATGATAAAAATGGCCCTTTTGAGTTTAAAAGTGAATTTAAAATGATGAATGGTGTTTATCGTCATAGTTAAAAATTCATAGGTATTCAAGTAGACAATTATTTTAACAGTTTTTATTACACATACTTAACCTTAGTTTAACACTATACTAATTAAATACATTATATTTTTTTATATATGAAGTGCTAAACAGTTTCGGTATGAGTGGTTTATAATGGATGAAAAGATCCGAAGCAAATCTAAATATTGTTATTAGGACTTAGTAACAAATAAATCCGTTATTTGTCTTATGTATTAATTACATATTATAATATTTATAATTATAACACAGCTCCGTGTTGACGTATAGAACCTCGAATAAAACGATAACGAAATGAAACTAATGATATGCAATACATTATTTTCTCATAGTAATAATTTAATTAAAGAAAAAACCATGCATAATGTTTTACATATTACAATTTACAGCCCTACATACGATGCTCTACAAAAGAAAACGAATAAAAAGCTAAAACGGGTTTTTTCGCTGACCGTACAAGTCGAGCCTCCACACCATACTTGAGCCAAAACACGTGGTAAGAAAAATAAAATAAACCTTTAATTTATACCACGATAGTACTTGTATCTTGAAAATAAAATACTTATATAGTTTTTTTGTAGTCCCTTTTTGGGTCACTGGCCGTAGTGGTGTACTGCGTAGATATCTTTATCGACTTTTTTCTTTTATGTATTTTTTATTTCTTCTATCTAAAGATGCAGATAGGTAGTATATTCGTATAAGTATTGAGTTGTTCTTTTTATAGGTAAGTTATTCATTGTATATTTGCAGGATAGCAGTTTAATACAATTTTTATTGTTGCCAATGGCAATTATGCTGGCTTTATAATAATGTGCAATTATATATACTAGGGATGAAAAGCAGACCATAATCAGTTCCAAAATGAGAATGTTATAAAAGTTTTGATTTCATGCTATACCTACTACTCTAGTAACAACGACGACGCGATAGTAAATAAACTTTATACTGTAGTAACGACGACAATGCAATAGTAAAAAAACCCTTTTTATTGTAACAATATTTCACAATTGTGAATCCCTGTAGTTTAACCTTACCTTATCGATAAAATATATTTGCTATATAAGATTCTGACCTAAGTACGGTAGCACGCCTACTCCACGAGACGCGAGACGTTCTAAATCACGACAATACTCTCGCTTTTGAATTTTATATACGTCGTAAAATAAAGCCACGGCGCGGCGCGCGAGGATGTCAAACTCGAAATGTATAATATCGATATCGATAGCGATGGAAAGTGTCAAGCTCTTAATAGTAATATATAAAAAAAATATTCATATATTATTAGAGAGTGCAAGTAAACGTATAGTAAGTTATATTATACACCAGGTAGATGAGCTCGATACTACTACTGCCAACTTGCATACAAAAATAAATAAGTTCATTTTCAACTTGAAACTCGTTTGTCGTTGAAACTAAGTTTTGCATGAAGCTCGTTTTGAATATAAGCTATAGATGATAAGCTAATATAGCTAATACAACTCTACTCTACCATAGAACAGTAGTAAAATAAATAATTTGTCGAGCAACAAACATCACTAATCGGCAAAATAAAGGCAAAACTTGTAAAAAAGCACTTAACATCAGGTGAGATAATCAAAGGTCTATCGTGAATAACAAAAATAAATATTTTTGAGAGTCTGTTCCTATATAAGTACTTTTTTAGTACACTAATCCTGGGCTTTTCACCAACAGGTAAAAATCTTGGTTAAACGCTGGTTTCTCCAATTTTTCTTCGCACAAATTCAGTGGTCCTATAAACCGACCGCAACATCCGAATTACGCATACGGGCTTAAGACATAATTCTCAAGATATTTTAGCAGCTTAAAGGATTTTGGCAACTCAAAGGCCGATTTGTGGTCTCCCGCAGTTCTTCCGACCGTTACAGCCACATTAAATTTTAGTGTAGCTACCTGAATTGACTCTATATACGGGTTGTGGTCAGCAGATAGAATATGAGGAAATCTGGGACGCTTAATAATAATTTAGTTGGCTCCAAGCACTAGAAAAATCTTGACAATTCGTCACTATCGCTCGCATCTCAATGTTATGTATCTATCGATAGCCAAGATATAATTTTAGTTAGTGCTGAATCGGGAATTGTTTGGTAGTAAGCATAGGTATAGGTGGGAATACATCATAGAGTCGTCAACGTTTTTCAGGGGAGTTTAATTATCGAACAACGCTCAAATACCAACACTTTTTCATGTCACCTTACATCAACTCCCTTACCTTACTACTATACCTTACTAACTAATATCTTCGGGTCAATTGCCTATATTTCCTAAAACTAAAAGTTGTTTAAAAATAATGTCTGCGTCATAAACCTCGAATATAAGATTATACCGCTCGGGGATGATAAACGTAGAAAACGAAACGCTTACAGCAAACTGGAGCTATGTCAACCATATATGGATGACGTTTGACAGTTTGTCTTATTGTTAGATGGTAAAATGGACAAGGTGGAATTAACTCGTATAATTCCTGCGCACACTCTCCAAAATGTATACGGTAGAATATAATATAATATATACCTTTAAGATAATGTTTCAGCCTATTTTCTTGTTATCTTATTGAGTGATTGTTATTATCACTTTAGATGCACTTTGAGTATGTAAACCTACTCATACATTTTTAAAGGGGAGGTGAATCAGTTTTAGATACTACTATAATTGTAAATCTGGAAGTCAATTGCCAGCTTTACTAGAATTAGAGAAAACAAATTCACAAAAATATTCAGTGACAAGTTTGTCGATAATTTTGGGCTTATTTGACCTCACTATTCTTGTAAAATCGATATTTCGTGAAATTTGGCATAACTCAAACTAATACAATGTCATTAAAATTAACAATGTGTAAGTAATTACCACGAACAGCGAACTTATACTACATTTATCATAGTAGGCGCATCCTTTTCAAAAAACAAAAAAAAAACTTTACAATACGGAAGTCAAAAGCTTTCCCAAATGACCACATTAACCTCCTTTAAACTGTTATTATTAATAACTACCCACATTTTACAAAATTTCCTTCTAAAAGAATCTACGCACTTTGACAGATCTGTAACAAGACGAACCACTCCGAGACTTCCAAAAACCTCATGACAAAGCTTTAGAAGAAGCCTTTAAAAAGTAATTTTCTAAAATTATAAAGTAAAGAAAACCAACAATGGGAGCAGTGTCTTTCGCATACATCAAAAATAACAATGCTCCTACTATTACCATATGAAAGAGTGCGTAGTACGGGAGTCATACGTTTTTACTTGTTTCTGAGGTTAGTGGTACAGGCGGGCGATTTTTGGGCAACTTAGAGGGAGATGTGTAGCTTTGTAGGATTTATATTACTATAGACGTTCGCAACGAAATTATATCTCGCGTCCAAATTTTTTTAATAGAAAAAACATTTGATGGTTATTATAACTTTTTTTCTGAATAATAATTGTTTTAGTATTTGTTGTACAAGTTCAGGATGTAACAGATACCTATTGAACGTAAATATCAGCTTTAAAATGAAAAGCCAATACAACAAAATAGGTCTGAAGCATTGTCTTTGGTGGCCTACCATATTGTTATTTTCAACATAGATTTTTATTAAAATACGTTTTTCTAATCTATATGACAAGTTCTTTTCAAAGCGTTATAGATTACGTACCCACACTGGCAGAAAAAATAATTAAGAAATATTTTGTTTGCCATTTAATATTTTGTGTATGGGTGTGCCCCCTGAGTTATATTTTCATTTATTTTATTTCAATCGCCATTTCAATTTGAAATTATTCGCTTGAATGGCTTAGACGCTATAGATGTCTCTGACAGACGGATGGATGGATGGACATGAACTACCCTATTCAACTTAGAGATCTCTCTTCGCTCAATAAATTATGATAGTAGTCAATTAAGAAAAAGGCAGCAAAAGCAATCAAGAAAAGGCTTGAGAAGGAGTTTGAACTCGCGGCCATAGGGACTATTAATTTATAAGACTATTTATAAGACTATTCATTTCTCATTATTGACGTATATAATGATGTCTATAGAACCAAAAAATTTAAAGATTTCTGCGGGGGTTAGCAACACAACGTGTAGCTAACTGCAATTTTAAACCCTTCGGCCGTAGTAGTTAGCTTCAATTCCGGTAGAAGGTGTCACACGTCGTCACGTTAAATAAACTAGGACTATAGGCCAAGTCCAAATTCAAATTATTTTTTACTTTACAACATGAACGACTTTTCATAAAAGCTACAAAACGCCATACGAATTATAACGATGTCATTGATTGATATATTGCAGCTCGTCTGTTCCAACCAGTCTGTCTATACCTCAAGTCCGTCACTAGAAAAGTAATTACCATTCCTGATGCATACAACCATGATAATTAATAAGTTTGAGGCTCTAACCCATCTGCATACAATGCGACGTCTGGACGCGTACGCTTTGTGAAGTAGTTGGGAAAGGCGCAGAACTGAAGCCACGTGGCTGTTTATTTACAATATTATAATCTGTCTTCATGAAAGTCAATTAGTCGGAAGTTGCAAGTCTCTACCCTTTGCGCCGTGGGGTTCGATTCCCGGCAGGAGCACAATTTTTCTTCCTAAGGGACATTTGTGCTTGTGGTTTTGGTGTCATTGCGTGTGCGATATGCAAATGCTTCTGGCACCCACGATACAAATCTTCTTGATTGTTTGTTTTATTTGTTAATTGTTAAAAAGGTATTAATGATACTTTGATATCAGATAATGTTCTCATCACAAAATTAGATTAACTAATTCCCCTATATAGTAAATTATTTTGTTTAAAGTCATCTTTCCATCAGTATAACAAAACAAGTCGTTTCTTCTTTGCGACAGTTTGGTGATGATGCCTGAATGTTTTATTGATATCACTGACTTAAAGCTCAGCAATTTGTTATTCGTAACGGTTGTTTATTTGCTGAAATCAAAGCCTTGGATGTAGAATAAAATAAACACATTAACCAGGAGGCTGTTTGTGCTGCCCCGAACCCAAAATCTGCGTCTCTTTTTCTTTTTTCGAGCGGACTAAATGCTTCTGGCTGTGTGTCCTCTGCAGCGTCACTGGGCAGGAGGGCGAGCGCGAAAGGCGCTCATCCGCAAAAGAGAGGGTGTAGGCAACTAGCACAAGGGCCACCTAGGAGGTGCGAGCCTCGTCCCCCGGTACATGAGAGTACTGTTGATTATAGACCCTATGTATACGAACGATTCGATTAGATCGATTTTGACTTGAATTTGGAGAGACGACGAGATAATCTACGTCCTCGTCTATCTGCGCCTCTGCGAACATCCCTGATGCACTGCAGTGTCGTGGCAGCCATGGTTATATTATCTATGTGGCAGCATCAACAGCGCTCTATATGTGTTGTGGTATTGGACACCCAGGACACTATAAGCCCTCTGTTGATCCATAGGCTGCAAGTGTAGAAAGAATGAATGTATGCTCGGAACAGTGTAATATACACAAAAATAGTAAAAAGACAAATTCATAAAATTCCGTGATGGAAAACAAAAATGAACATTTTAACACCAAAACACGCGACTATTTTATGAAGATCTTTTGATACTAGCCTTGAGATTCGCGGCTTCGCTTACGAGCTGATGTATTTTTTGTCTCTTATAAGCTAGCTTGACCCACTATCTTTGAGAATGAAAACGTCTTTCTATTTCACCTGATGGTAAGCGATGATGTGATCGAGGTTGGTAAAAACGTTTATAATAACTGGCACTTATTGAAACTTTAGTAATTTTGTCATTAAATAAAAATGTGTTAATAAATGTTTATGTATGTATAAGTCCCAAAAAATTTTTGTAATGTTAATTATTCTCATTTAAGTGAATGTAATTCTTTATGAGAAAAAATAAAAAAAATTCAACCTAATATGATTATTTCATTTAATTTTAAGTTTTAAGCGTTCGCGTTGGTAATAGCGAAGCCATGATCTTTTCAAATTTCGTCCAAATACCAATTAGAATTATATACTAAAATTATGTTAAAACTTTTACACTCACAGCCCCACACTAAGTATGAAAACTTGTATGCTAGAAAAAATTATATCACAGACACAATCCAGAACAAGAAACACAAATTTCCCTTCCAAAATGTGAGTTTCCATTAAAAATCGATCTCTATACCGCTGCCTAGAAGGCAAACGCAAGAAACTGCGCCAGCGAGCCACAGTGGATAGTTATACTGTCAAAACAGTAAACAAAACAAAACACACCCGCTGTTGAAATAGATGCTTTTAAAATCATTAAATTGATCACTGCCTGTGATCAAAATGATCATTGTTGGTCAAGGAATACTCGTTCTAATCGCATTTCTCTTTATGTTCTCTGTGATTTAGTGTAACACTATAATGGTTGAACAATTAACTATAATAACAGGTAATTGGACCAAAGCGGGTGATGCTATGTTATTTTTTAATGTTTTTAAATGTATAGTACTGTAAATCAATTATTTAATTGTATTTAATTGAGGAAGCTGTGATACAGATGTAATGGGATAATATGGTTTTGAGTTTTGTGGAGAGAATTGTGGTTTTGTTTTTCTTTCCTGGCTTGAAATGGGTTTAGAAATGATAGATCCACATAAATTCTACTTTAATTATTATATTTAAAAAATATCGAAAAGCTGTAAAAGGTTTTTGTAAAGAATTTATGGTAATACCAAATAATAGCTTCAGATGCGCTAGAAAAAAAAACAATACGAACAAAAATTATAGTATTTTGCTAATTTATTATGTGGCCAGGAACACGTGTAGAATAGTTAAATTTGGAAAAAGCACGAGAAAGAAATCGCCTATTTAAAAACATAAATATGTAAAAACTATACATATATGTATACAACAATATAAAAAATTATCGAGGCTTGGCAGGGGTCGCAGGATGCAATTGAAGTATTTTGTGATCACTCCAAAGCGTTTGACTGCGTTGACCATAAAACACTTATTAGCAAATTAACGTATACCGTAGGACGCTCTTTATTTGTTAAATTCATATTTATTAAAAAGTAGGCGTTAATATCGGAAATCGACGGGTCTACAGTTCAAATTGGGGTGCCTCAAGTTACAATATTAGGACCCTTCTTATTTTTAGTATATATAAATGATTTACCTTACATGACAACTAAGCTAGCATTAGATACTGTTCATTTGCTGATGACACATCACTTATTTTTAAAACTTATAGGAAGTACTTAAAATTAAATAAAGTAAATTGTGAATTAAAATTGGTGTCGAAATGGTTTGCTGCTAATGACTTATTGTTAAAAAATGCTAGCAAAACCAAATGAAACAAGAGTTCCACTGCTTTTGCGATTCTTAAACATAGACAATAATAATTGATGTAGCGAATGCTAGGCTGTTTTACTTTGCATATTTTCATAGTTTGATGAGTTACGGAATCTTAATCTGATAATTAATTAATTATCAGTAATAAAAAGGGCATTAATAATGAAAGCTTAGTATAAAACGATTAACTACATTAATGACAAGGATGCATGGAAGCAAACTGCTCAAGCACTTTCTAGCGACTAAATAATATAGATATACATTATACATAGGTTTATTATAAATTCTGTATTAGAGTTTAAGAATGTTTAAAAAAATAATAAAAAAATGCGCCGCCGAGTTTCTTCCCATGTTCCTCTTGAGATGGCTGTAATTTTACGAATCTGGCAGTAGAGTCATTAACTTTCATAAGTTCCTCTTTGGGGCCCATGTGAATAAATAATTTTGATTTTGGTTTAAATATTTATTTATTTAGGTATATATTTCTTTTTAATTTTGGCTCCGCACTCTATGGGCATTTCGCTAAAATCAAGTTATATTTTTTCCCCCAGTCATAGTCAAAGTTAAGTAAATGAGTCATGGTCCCTGATAGTCAAGTCATGCCCTAGAACAGTGATACAAAGTTTACTAGAAATTCGAATACGTTTTTCAATTTTATTTTGATTTTACTTATTCACGTTTAAGAATGAACAGTTGAAAATCCATCATAATTACACATCTCAAAGAATCACAAGTGTTAGAAAATAATTCAAAATTAATTTTGTTTTTAATTTTCTCTGCAAAACTTCTTGTCTTTATTTATAAGTGGTTTTCTTCTTATTTTGAATCACTGGCAGCAACAGAGAGGCAGGTACTTATGTTCTAGTTCAAATCACGTCAGCTCTAATTAGCTACCACTAACTAGTCCGATTTCATCACAAGTGCTATTGCGGTATTCTAACATGCTAATTCATATGTAATGATAGATTGTCGATCCTTGGAAACGGATAATGTTAGGTTACGCATGGGATAAGTGGGTTTTCATTACTGCGGTAAAATAGGCCTAAGGACGAATATACTATTAACCCACGACGCAAGGAGTCCTACAAGTTTAACGGGTGTATCTGTGAGTCTGTGACATCGTAGCTCTCAAACGGCTGGACCTATAGAAATTTAGATTTTTTGTTTCAAAATCAAAATAATCTAAATCGTTTATTCACATTACCTGTAATACAGGTTTCTAACGAAACTTACATCAGGCACCAGCTCTCACAAAGTAGTACCAATTTCTTACATAACTTAACATGCCTAGTCTTACTATTTGTACCTTTGTGAAGAGAAATAAACTGATTTTTGATTTGATTTTTGACATTGGATCGTTTATCCCAAAGAAGCACTCATGAAAGTTAATGACTCTACTGCCAGATTCGCAAAATTACAGCCATCTCTCAATTGTAATTCAGAGATGCAATGCCGCCAGCATGATGGGAATGCTACCCACTGGTAGTGGGCTTAAGCACTAAGCTACATATAAGCTCGACATCTTGTAGGTTACTTAGGTCTTTGCTGTATATAGTTTTAGTTTAGTTTTAGGAAATAGAGGCAATTGGCCCGTAGTTAGACAGACCATTCCATCAATTCAATAGTAATTATCAAAAATCTAATAACTTATTGCTGTAAAACCTTGTTTTATCTTTCTTAGAATATAAAGCAATGAAACTAAGTCTTTAACATCAGTTTTACGTCTGCCTCATTAACCGCTCTAACAGCGCAAGAACCCAATTTAAATGAAACTACTAACTAAACAATCTTCACACATCACTCCTATAAACGAAGAATACCAAACCCGTTGAGGCAAGATGCTAGAGGAGACATTTGCTTAAAATAAGTACAATGTTAGAATGGGTAAAGAGCTTTCCGTCAGAAAGTATATGTATATATATTACTAGCTGCGCCCCGCGGTTTCACCCGCGTTGATAATGATGAAAAGTGATGATGATGATGATGATGAAAAATAGATGTTGGCCGATTCTCATAGATACCGGATAAGCACAAAAAATTTCATCAAAATCGGTCAAGCCGTTTCGGAGGAGTATGGCAACGAAAACTGTGACACGAGAATTTTATGTATTAGATGTGACCTTCAGTATGTTATTTGAATTCATAAATTTGTATTAATTTGACGATATTTCTAGTTTCTGCTTTATATAAAAATCTCCTTCTCAATATTTTAAATATCCTCATATTACATTTCAATATGATACGCAGCGTTGACGTATTAGTAACAAACACACTTCCAAACTTTGGCATTAAACTATCGTAAAACGCAAAACCATTATAAAACATGATAGAGATGAACGCTTTCACAGCCCTACACTAAGTTCGATAACTTGTGTCGTGGGTTGCGGAAACATTCACATCACACACACAATCGCAAGTGTGAAAGCGTTTATGATTGTATGTTTTTATAATTGGTATTTGTATTCTCTCACTCCACAAGCACAAATTCCCCATGGGGAAAAAAATATGTTTCCACCGGGATTTTAACCTGATATCCTAAACTAATAAGACGCCTTTTTTTTAATAAAAAATCGATCATGAGGCCATTGATGATCTAAGTCCCACTTCTCTTAATCTATTTCCATATAACTCAATGAATACTATCGACATTGTTCCAAAGTAAACATAGGTATGAGAAGTGGCACATCAAACACTTGGATGTAATAAAACGGTCAGCTTTACGACGGTCGTAAATCAAGTATCGACGATCGCGCGACGTAACGACAAAGACGCGACAGTGGAACTTTGGCTTAAGTGATTTCTAGTGGGATTTTTATATCTTAGATTGAGTTGCGAAAATGCTTAAGTTAAGCGGTTCTTACTTAATAAATATTTTAGAGTTACTTTCGTGTAAAAGGGTTTATGTTTCCCTCGATAAGTACATTCTTGGAGTCATTAAATCTCGAGTGAGGTATCTTCTAAGCTCTGTTCACTGTAACGTCTGAAGGGATTTGGATGAAATTTGAAACGTAGATAGATTATACCTAGCATCAACACATAAGAAACCGCCGGGTACGGCTAGTCCAAATTAAATTCAAAAAATTTCTACGAAAAAATCTATGACTGAAACTAACAAAATAGAGTGTAAAAAAGTTTGAAATAAATTAAACCAAAAGTATCACGTAATTTGGATAAGTATTACAAACTAAATCCTGAGTTGCTTTTTACTCAGAATAATTATCATCGATAATATCATTATTTTTAGAGAGCTTGCTCTTAAACATCAATGAACTATGAACAGCGTTACTCAATTAACACAACCCTTTTTAATTCTTATAACTATAAAATCATCTTGATAAAGAAACCAACAGATATTCCCACAAAAGCGTGTTTTGACCAGTTTCACAGACCACTGGTCAAATCCATAGATTTGTTACAAAAGAACGATTCTCGATTCAAAAGGACAATCGTTTGAAAACTGTGCAATCATCATCGTGTGATTAATCGATTGTTGGTGATCACGCTTTTCTCAGGAGCATGGTGGCCGTTTAATAAAAATCCTGTTTTTTTTTGTTTTTATCTCTTATAAGCTAGCTGTAGACCACTGCAATGTCTCACTTTATTGACTTATATTTATTTGTTTGAAACATGTTATTAAAACGGTGTAAGAACATTATTTTAATGCTAGATAGACATTTGATCACTATCTCACATGATGGAAAGTGAAGATGCGGCCTAAGATGAAACATTTGTGCCTAAAAGATATTAACTTTTGACTTGAAGACATGCGGATTGTACCGTTCGGGAAACAAAGATATGGTTCACATTATAGTGTATACAAAGATGTAAGAACGAGATCTCAATACATTTAAATTTAACAAAACACGATAATTATTTATACGTCATTCTTTTTGACGCCGTTGACGCGTTTCATAACAGGAATAAGTGTCAGAGGAAGATTGAGAGTTGCATCAGTGACAGATAAGTTAAAGAGCAGCTAGCATGCTAAGGGCATGTCATGAGGTGCGACGAAATTCGATTTGAACTGGGAAATTGCGTGCACCTCCCTTTGATGGTTGAGCTTTAACCCACAAAAAATCGATACGTGAGTAGTCACTTGCCGAATTGGAGCAAAGTAGATTCGAGCTAGCTATCTCTACTTTGCATCCGATGGTAAGCCCGGATGCAGTGAACGGACTCCTCCTTCTCCCCGTACGTTCTAAGTTAGGCGTAAACCACCATTGACTTTTCTTTTACGAACAGATGCGATAATAATCTAACTTTAACTTATCAGATATTAAATAGAAATTCAATTCCACTTCAAGCAATTTCATCTTGCACCAATTCGGCGAGCGACTACTCGCTGAGGAAGGGCAAGATAGATTCGTGCTAGCAGTCTCTACTTTGCCCCCCGGGGTAAGCTCCAGGCTGCAATGAACGTACTCCTCCCCGTTCGTTCTAGGAATATTCTTATGATCATTGAACACTATTGACTTATCTTCTACGAACAGATGAGATAATAATCTAATGCTAGAAATCATCAATTTCTTTTAGCCCTATCCAATTAACTCGAATGTTAAACGTTGAGTTACTTGAATTTTTTAAGCCTAGGTTGTTACGAAAATGACAACAATTGGAAGCCTAGGTCCAATTCTTGTCATTTCATTTAAAGCCTAGGCTTAAACTACTAGGCTAGCCTAGGCTTTTACTTGAGTAGATGTTATAAATACACAGAATTCAAACGACCAACAGCCAAGTCTGACATAGGGTACTGTGATTACACTAGAAGCTCGGAGGATTACACAAACCAGTTCGGCGACAGTTAACTCACCGTTCTATAGGATTATGTGATTAACAATAATTAATGATTTCTCGACGGGTACCGTTTTATTATTGTGATTAGGTTGAACTGAAACTGGGCAGTGTGCTTCGTTGGACAGATCTTTTCGCTTGAGCGGATATGTTTGGAATTTTAGATTCAAGCCCCTTGGATGTACTGACACAAAATGTTGATGAAACAACTTTGTATACAGTTTCTTTTAAAAGTTTCGCTGTCTCTAACTCACATAGATTTAGTAAATATAAGATTTGTTTTTTATAACCGATTGGTTCGACAATTCGACACAATAAGATGTCAAGACCGAGTAACTCATTGTAAAACCTGAGAAAATACTAATTTTATTATAAAACTTTTATTTTTAGCGCATTCAAATGTTATGAATATACGATACATTTTTACAAATCATAATACTTGTAAGTACTTATCGAATTAGAATATGTAGTAGTTAACTTGGTAGTAGTAGAATATATACTTCATTAACTTTACATATTACATTTATGTATATTTATACTGTACACCTCCACCAACCTCAGTTGCTACTACAATATCTGTCCATCCAAAGGTTGTCTGGTAGAAATCGCTGACAGCGATAAGACCGTCCAATGATCATCATCGCAGCCGTTTGTATATTTTTTTGGTGTACAATAAATATTTTTGTATTGTATTGTCAGTTTAATCAAATATTTAAAAAACTACTAACAAAGCCTCCATCACAGTTTTAGCGACTGCTTCTTGCTTCCTTTTTAAACTTTGCTTCACCTCACAATTATTGTATGAAATGTTCTTGCCTGGCTGATATTATTACCTGATATAAGTAATACCTTCTTACTAATAATACCTTCCTACTAGAGAATAAATACAGAATACAGAAAGTAATAATAATAACGTTAGGCGTAGTAACTAGGCGTAAGGCAGAAACACCTGTGTTACGCATCGGCCGGAGAAAAAAAAACAGCTTCGTATCAGCGCGGGCGCAGAGTGCGGGCGAAAGAGAAGTGTGGACTTTGTTTACATTCGTTTTTGTGGTAGTTTGGTACGGTTATGTATAAAAAGCGGTTCGATAATCTTAAACCCGTAGACGATTGGATTTGGCTTTTAGTTCAAACTAGGTCATTTGACATTTGAACAAATTTTGAACGCTACCTTGGGATTGGGCTTGAACACTTGAGTTACCTATAAGATCGATGCCTTGTAACTTAGGTATTTGCTGTATATATTCCTTTAGTTTTAGTTTAGTTTTAAGAAATTCAGGCAATTGGCCCGTAGATATAACGTTATAGTTTTGAACAACAAAACCTAATGTATTGTTCAAAATTTAGAGAGAAGTACCTATTGAGATTTGCCATTTAAAAGATTTAGAGAGAAGTACCTATTGAGATTTGCCATTGTAATACAGTGTATAGCGGTTTTGTGCCTATTTAAATGTTTTTTTTACGTCTTTATACTACGGTCGATCTGTTTATATTTTAAGTATTTCAATATAAAGAGTCTATTTCAATAATATTGTCTTTTGTTTATTCCAAACCTTGATCACAAAAAAGTATAGCTCAAAAAATTGCCTAAGTTTGACCAAAATATATTCAAAACAATTATTAGCTTAAATGATGTAGTCAACAATTGTTCGGTCGCAAAATATTTTCATTATTATCATAGTCCTTTCGACCCTACTGCTGGGTATAGGTAAGCATGCTGCATCTTCAGCCGCATCATCACCTTTCATCAGAAGCGATAGCGACCAAATGCTTACCTATCTGGCAAAAAAAAAGGTCTCTCTCATATTCTGCCATTCGCCTCGGACTTTGTCAAAGTACTTTAGTCATAGCAATTTGCCTCAGAATAAAATAAAACCAAGAAACAAATTATGTATCACAAATGTTCAAATTATTTATATATAACACAAATACAATTGCAACGTTATAAAAAGTTGCATGTCTTATCCATACTATACCCATCGTTGCACTTAGAGTGAGACAGCTAATCCTGCATCCCGCTCAACCGGTCGCTGCACGTGTGTCATGAAAACTGGTTTCAACGGCCAAGATTTTATTAATTTGTGTTTCTGTACACAGGCTGTTTTGTTATTTAGTATTTTAGTGTTCATTTTATGGAGATGGCTGTGGATTTGTTGAAAATAGACAACCTAGGTAAGGATAGTAATGAGAAATATAATTACTTTCTTCTTAATGAGGATTTTGAGACTTTTAGCGTCAAAATCCCAATTAGCCCAAATTTGCAGCCGTAATGGGGATTATGAGACTAAAAGTCTCAAAATCCACATCAATGGGGAAATCTAATGGGGATTTTGACACTAACCCATTTTGATGGGTGGTGAGATTTGACTAAATGACTTGTTGATGAATTGGCTGCAGTAGTCTGATAACTAGTTATGATATATTTTTTTATGCTGGATAGGCAAGCAATTTACCACTATCACATCTGATGGAAAGTGACGATGCGGCCGAAGATGGAACATGCTTGCCTTGAAAGTACTTATTCACGCTAGACTTGAATACACCCGGATTGTACCGTTCAGGGATCTAAGACGCAGGCAATGAGTTCCACTCCTTCGCTGAACGGATGATAAACGTAGAAAAGAAACGCTTCAGGTGAACTGGAGGTAAGTATGTCAACCATAAATGGATCACGTTTGACAGTTTTTTTTTGTTGTTAGATGGTGAAAAGGGATTGGAGGAATAATATATATATGTAATTCCTGAGCACACTCTCCAAAATGTAAGTGATAGAATGCCGATAGGCTAGCTACCTCACGTCGGTGATCGATTATTATAAGTATTTGTGAGTAGGATTGATAAGAACTCTTCCCTCTAGAGACGAAGACTCCCAGTTATTATCTCTCAGAGGACCACCATCATCCAGCATATACCTAAGTACTTTTAGAGCTAACTTTTAATAAGACACACAAACTTCTGGATTTGTAATTATTATGAGTGTGAAGTATGGACATTATGTATCATTTCTGCTTCCTTGGAACACCACAACAGTTGTGTATCACACTAATATTATAAGTCCGAAAGTTTATATGCAAATGTGTAAGTGTTTAAGTATGTTGGTTTTCTCTTTACGTTGTAACGGCTAAACGGATAAGGATGAAATGTGGGTTAACAAAGGCTTTTTAACATGATAAACGCGAGCGAAGCCGCAGGGCACGACTAGTCTCCATAACACTAAACCAGGCATCACCATGTATACCATAAAATATAGCCTAAAGGCTCTACCTTGTAGAGTCGACTCCTGTTCTCTACCATCGATATTGTTGATAACAAATTGCTTTTCTTTGTTCTGTCTCTACAAAGCAGTCTCTACCTTTTTTGTAATTTGTCATGAATACTACAGAATAGAGCTTCTGGATATATTTTTTTATTTCTGGGTCACATCTTGTATGCAAAACTGTCATTTTTTGTAGAGTTTTGTGAGTTAGTGGTGCTTTTTGCAAAGGTTATCCCAGTTTTTGCTATTTTGAACTGTTTTTGTACAATTTTTTATAGTATATTGAGGATTATGTGTTTGAGAGTTGTTGTGTGAAGTTTTATTAATTTAAGAGATGGATTAGGGCTTTGAAGGGTCATAAATCAAACAAGTTTATGTTAGGGGATTATCTAAATTTTCAAATAATGTTTAAAAAAATATTTATTAACTTATACATGGTATTAGTATTTATGGTCGACATACACCCAGTTTGCTCGAAGCGTTTCGCTTCTTCTACCTTGAACATCCGTAAAGCGAGGGAGTGTGACTCTCTGCCTGCGTCTTTGCGCTTCCGGAACAGTATAATCTGGGAGTCTTCAAGTCTCGAGTGAATAGATATCTTCTAGGCAAGCATGTCACATCTTCAGCCGTATCTTCACTTTCTATCAGGTGTGATAATGGTGAAATTTGGTCAAAGCTTGCCTTTTTTACATATAAAAAAATCGCCCAATCCGTCCAGAAATATGCTTGGCTTCAAACATACACTCAGACTTGCGCGCACACGTAGGTATATCCATACACACACATTTTCGTATTTATAATATTTATGTCATAGTGTGATAAAAATGTTCTGTTCTGATTTTATAAGGCTAGATACTTATTCCCAAATTTGTGATAAAAAAAAGTATCTTTTAGTAAAAATATAACAGAATACGTGACTTGGTGAACTTCGAACCACGCCATCTATTGAAAGTAATCAGAAGTGTCAAGTTTCGTCTATTCTTTTGGGTTATCCTAATTTTCTTCTTTTAAACCAACAATGTATAGAGGTGAACAAAAAATGTTTTTAAAGTATTTGAGACACAACGCACGACAATTGATTTAAATAGATACTTGCCGTGCCTCGCAGCTTCGCTCGCGTTCATCAAGTAGAGAGTTGCCCATGGCTTAATCCTAGGTAAACGCTATGTATATATTCCAAATTTCATTCAAATCCGTTCAGCCGTTACAGCGTGAAAAGGAAACAAATACACTTATACACAAATTTTCGGATTTATAATATTAGTAGAACTGTCCATTGGCTTATTTGGATGAGCGTTCGCCTTCTAAGCAGGGGTATCGGGCTCGATTCCCTGCGAGAATACAAGTTTTCTCCCAAAGTAAAATTTGTGTTACTGGTCCTGGTTGTGATTGTGTGTGATGTGAATGTTTCAGGCATCCACAATTATTAATACAAGTCATTGAACTTAGTGTGGGGCTCTGAGTGTGAAACCGTTTATGTTTTATGTTTACGTTTAGTACGATAATATAAATAATGAAACTTTTGTGAAAATAGATCAAGGTTTTAACAATAAACCAAAGTACTTTAATTTGTTCTATAATTCATTACTTGTTTGGGTTGTGCAGTTAAATTTAAACGAGATAATTGTTGTGTAGGAGGTGGCACGATTTAGTCTAGTTATTATAACGTTTAGCAGTAACTAACTTTAATAATTAGAAGAGGTTTAAACACAAAATGCGTTGTAATAAATCGACTTCAAAAAAGGAGGTTCTCAAATGGTCTGTATGTGTTTTTTTTGTATGTATGTTACGCGATATCTCCGCCAAATATGAATCTATATTTAATGTCGTTTTTTTTGTTTGGTAGATTATAAATACGTTAGAGGTGGTCCCATATAAATTTTATCGAAATCGATCCTGCCAAAAGCGTTGAAAAAAATATTAGTGTTGAAGTCTGTTTTTTTAAGCTTTGCTTGCGTTTAATTATTTGTTACAACAAGCCGAAGAATATATTCCACACTGGCAGATCCCCGCGGCTTCGCCCACGTAATCAAGCTTATATGTTAATTCTAGGTATAATCTATGTATATGTACTCGTACGTTCCAAATTTTATGCAAAAATACTTACACACTTACACATTAATATACAAACTTTCGCATTTATAATTTTAGTGTGATTCGTGATTATTTTCAACCGAGTTCAAAAAGGAAGGTTCTCAATTAAAAAAAAAACTTCTTTTTTGTTTGGTAGATTATACTTCAGAGGTAGTACTATATAAATTGTATCGAAATCGATCCAGTCAAAACCAGAATATAAGCGTTGAAATCGGTTTTTGAAGCTTTGCTGGCGTTTAATTATCATTAATTCTAATCTGATGTTATTAACTCTTTTTTTCTCTTTCAGAACGGCCCTACGCGTCAGAATCTGACATCCCTCGGTTACCAGTTCCGCAGCTGCAGTGCAGACGGTCTGCATCATCTCCACCCCTGGCACTGACGTTCGATGATGAGCTGGAGGACGATGTCTTCGTTCCGAGGAACTCGGGAAATGATATCTTTTCTACCAGGTAAGACAATCGGAATTCTCAAACTCAAAGAGAAGAAATAATTTAAACGCAAGCAATGCTTAAAAAACCGACTCCACCGCTCTTTCTTCGGAACCCTTGATCAGATTCAATTTACCACATGCGAAGCACCAGCTTTCAAATGAAAAAAATAATTTTCCATATTGGTTCACCTAGAAATAAGATACGAGGTAAGACACATAAAAAAACAGTCCAATTGAGAACCGTCTCCTTTTTAAACGTATTTAGAAATATGTGCCCGCTGGTGTAGTTGTGCGTTTGCTTTTTAAAGCAGGGAGTGTTGGATTCGATTTACGATTGGTTGCTTCAGTTTACATGGATTAGTGGCCAGTCCTAGTGTCAGTGGCCAGTCCTAGTGTCATCTATGCCGGTATTATCCGGAGGTCAGCCCTACTCCCAAAAGAACAGCATCGTATACGCTTGAAACTCGAGACTTTAATGTCACTTCAAACTACGGAGTGACTTATGTGCTACAATAATATATTTTCAAAAGAGGAGGTTCTCAATTCGTTTGTTTTTTATGTATTAGATCGGGTTCGATTCAAGGCGGGATCACAAGCTATCTCCCCACGAAAAAAATGTGTTCCTGGTTCTGGTTGTGATTGTGTGTGTGATGTGAAATGTTTCCGGCACCCACGTTCCACAGCATAGACCTTAGTGTGGGGCTGTGAGTGTGAAAGCGTTTATGTTTTAAAGTATTTTTCTAACAGGAACTTGGAGATCATCGGATACAACACTCCCCGGAGCCCAGCTGGGGTCCTCCTAAGCCCTCGCAGGGATAGAGCCTTCAACTTTTCACTCAGCGAGAAGCACTGGCGCGACAAGGGTGGAACGGACGTTGCTGATGGAATGGACACTGATGTGGTACGTATCAGTTTTTAGAGAGGAGACAAGCTTCCCTAGCCAAAATCCAAAACGCTTCATCTCTATTCTATCAAAAGAAACGCTTTCTAAATGTAACAGACTTGTGTACAAGAGTTTCAAATTGCTTGTTTGTAACTTTGCAATCTCGGTGAGAGCTAAATAACAAGTCAAGATATCTAATATCTTTAAACGAGCAATTCTTGTATATATATATGTGTAATCAGGATCTCGGAAACGGTTCCATCAATTTTCATGAAAGTTACAGATTAGGGGTTTTTCGGCCCAAGGAATCGATTTATCAACGTTCCAGGTCCGAGAAATGCTCGGTTACCAAACTGCATTTGAAAAAACCGGGTTTAAGAGACCATCAGCGCCATCTATTACGCCATGACGGATGTAAAAAACTGTTTCTACTCGACACTAGATGGAGCTTTCTGAGGCTACAAATTCAAACACATTCTACCAAAAACAAAAAACCGAACAAAGCTCGGTCATCCGGATATTATTAGAACTTATGTATGTATACAAGTTTTTAAGGTCTGTTATATTTAGAAAGCGTTTCTTTTGATATAATATAGACGACGCGTTTTGGTTTTTGGCTAGGGGGGGGAAGCAAGTCGTTCGTCTGATCTAGAAGTCTGCACGTGATGTTTGTAGACCTATCCAGAACTTGGAATAATATCTCAGGGATCTTTGTCACACATAAATCTAGCTTGACCTTTTAGAAATTCTATATAAAAAAAAAAAAAAAATTAAAGCGGGAATTAGTGTGACTTACGCGTTGTCAATGTCTAAATCGACAATTGTTTCGGCTTCATTTGGAAGCCTTCTTCAGGATGAGTGTGGAGCGATTGCCGTCGCGTCCCGCTCCAGGTGGTTGATTTAATAGTTCAAAATGTGCATGAGTTTTTATCAAATCAAATTATCTTTAAATTAAGAGGTTTCTGTTATTTAAAGAATTATCCTGTACAGTAAAAATAGGTACCTAAACACGATTAAGAAACCTACATCGTAATACAACGTCATATTTATATTATTTGTCTATACCTACTTAACTATATGGAACTCTAGTCTGAACTTACCGCAAAACCAATAAACACAATATAGGCTAACATTTAATAACCAATAACAAACAACGAGCTGGTTCGAAAATACTATAACGTTATCGATGAATTAATAAAGTTTCAGTGACCTACATAATTATAATACGACAAATAATAGAAGTATGTCAATTACACTACTTATTATGTTTAGAAGTACTTAAGGGGCAGGTATACGGCAATGTGAGCACCTTTTTTAAACCACAGTCAATTATCCCCCTTACACTTACACGTACCTTATGTTTTTCTCGTGGAATGCATTGGAAAAAATGTACTGGCTTATATTATTTTAATTAAAAGTCTGAAAAATTGCTCGTGGAGCGTTGTCCACTATTTTGTGGAGCGGAGTGGCATAACCCCCCACAATCATAGATCTCTTTTACCCTACATACTTTATACAATCAAAATGAAATTTTAAAGCTCCTCCATTTGATATACGTCTCGACGGAATATTTCATTTTTTTGTCACTAGGATAACGTAGCCGACGATAACGGCAAGAAAGAAAAATATTTGTTTTTTACAATTTTTTAAAACGTATTAACACCTAATAATATCTTTAAAATGTATTAACACCGAATTCATTGAAAATTTGAAACCCTGTATCATAATCGGTTTATTAGTTTGGACGCTTTGAGAAAACAATCGAACACACGCCTCTATAACGTACTTAACAAGTACGATGTTATGTTTTTTTGACATAACGTTTTTGATATCGACTGTACCTTAAAAATTATCGGGGAAAAATGCCAAACGATGATTTACAGATTTAATAATTAATTTGTCGGGGAAAAACGGGAAGGGGGAACATCGCGACTAACCCTCTTTGCCCACCGTAGTCGCGTAAATATATTTAATTTCAGCCAAACAGCTTGATTGCGCAAGACAATATGGTATTACAAACACGCCTACTATTTTCAATTGACACGTGCGTCTTTGTTTGCAATGATTCATAAGCCGATGAACCGCAGACGAGTAGGTATAGTTATACAAACCTACTTGATGACATATGGGTATAGAAGACGGTGGGTGATTAGAGAAATGCCTACTCATATATAAATAAATAATAATATAGGTATTAAGTACAATGCGTTGCATTAATAATACGTAGAAGAACAGTTGCGTTCTTGGTAAAGGTTTACTATATATACCTACTGATATTGGTTAACATTGTAAATATTTATAATTGGATAGATAGATAGATAGATAGATAAACACTTTATTGAACACCTTAACAAATACATGACAAGGAATAATAATCTAGAAAATAAGTGTAACAACAGGCGGTCTTATCGCT
Source organism: Lomographa bimaculata (assembly GCA_948107665.1). NCBI lineage: Eukaryota > Metazoa > Arthropoda > Insecta > Lepidoptera > Geometridae > Lomographa > Lomographa bimaculata. Next base: position 2,882,998 of record OX403604.1, on the reverse strand, counting down.
AAGAGCGATCTCTTCCAGACAACCTTTGGATGGAGAGGAGTAAGCAATGAAATTGGACGTTGGTGTCATAGTCGGTATTGTTAACATAAACATAAACGTTTTCTCACCTCACAGCCTCATACTAAGTTCAATGACTTGTGTCGTGGGTGCCGGAAACATTCGCATCACACACACAATCACACCCAGAAAGAGAAACATAAATTATACTTGGGGAGAAAACTTGTGTTCCCGCCGGGAATCGAACCCGATACCCCAGCTTAGAAGGCGAACGCTCATCAAACTTAGCCAACAGGCAGTTCAATTATATATCAGTATAATTGTACTGTGTAGCTGTTAGATATAATTCGAGTTGTTGACTTAACAACGTGTATTGGAGTTTAGTAACTGCATTTTTTTTTAATTCGTTATTAAGCAAGTAGATTGCAAATAATAGAAACGCAAAGCTTGAAAAACCGACTTCATCGCTTATATTTTGGTTTTGTCTTAACCGATTTCGATACGATTTTTACGGGACCAACTCTGAAGTATACTCTACCAAACAAAAAAAACCATCGCAATCGATTCATAATTGGCGGAGATATCGCGTAAAATACAACTTACTGCTCCCTAGTCTATATTATGACAAGCAAGCGTAAATATAACATCATCTCAATAATATTTACTCTGATACAATAATTATAAAATCTAAAAACTAAAGTTGGGGAAGGAAGTTTCACTGAATTAATATATAATTAAACTGAATAAATAAACGCAAGCAAAGCTAAAAAAACCGACTTTACCGCTTTATCTTTGGAACCTTGATGAGATTCAAAGTATTAAACACGCATTATTAACAATAACTCAAAAACTAGTGATCAGATCTTGACTAAATTTAAATGGGACTACATGAAAAGCACCAGCTTTCAAATAATCTTCAAAATCGGCGCGCAAAGAAAGAAGTTATGAGGTAACTTTTGAAGTCGATTAAAAACGAGAACATCGTCATTGTAGTCCACAAAATACGCATTATTGACGATATTTCAAGAACTACTAATCAGATCTTGATCGAATTTAAATAGTACCAATTGGAAAGCATTATCCAAGAAATAAAAAAGAAATAACAAAATCGGTTCACGTGGATTTATGAGATTAAGTTTTGTACATATTTATATTTAGTTATAGTGTTTTTTTGGTTAATTTTAATTTAGTTTTTAGTTTAATGTAATAACATTATTTGTTTATATAATGAAATAATTAAATATATTTATAATAAGTATTAATTGCAGTTACTATAAACTAGTAAATACCTACTAACTAGTAGGAAATACTACTACAACTACTATTTATGAGATAACAAACAAAAAAATACAGTCGACTTGAGTACCACCTCCTTTTGTGTGAAGTCGGTAAAAAAGAAATGGAACAAATTGCGTAGATAGATATATTCTTTATTGAACACCTTAAAATAACAAAGAACACAAATAGGAATGACAGTAAAAAAATATATAAATGTAACAATAGGCGGTCTTATCGCTAAAAGCGATCTCTTCCAGACAACCTTTGGATGGAGAGGAATAACGCAATATAATAGGACGTAGCTTCGTTAGAATCAAATCTACCCTCCTATGAAATAGGCAATAGCAATGACTTCACTGAATTGCTATTCGAAATGATCAGGCGTAAGGCAGTTAACGTTTCTTTCAACAATGGGGGGTTACAATTATTTTGTTAATGTTCACAATAAAATAAAAAGTGCTGACTGAAACGGAATTAAATCTTTCCGATAGATACCGGTTTACGCTCTAATAAAGTTTTGTAAGAGTGTTTTTCTTTATATGTGGTTTGAAAGTATGGAGATGGATTTTGAAACGAAGTTATGCGAGAAATAATTTTACTTGAAATGAAAATTTGAAACTGTTCGATGAGTGATATTAAGTTGGGAGCGGTGGCATAGAACGAAATCTGGCTTCCAAGTATAGCTGCCGGACTTGTCCTTGTGCTGCTGATATCCTTTTCTTTGCCTGTTTTGAGGGCATTGGTAGGGGCAGGTTTTTTTTTTTTTATTCTCGATAGGCAAGCATTGACCACTATCTCACCTGATGGAAAGTGACGATGAAAAGGTCTACCCAAAAAGGTGGAAATATCTAGCTGTGCCTGCGACTTCAGCCGTAGTTTTTGGTTTTTATTCACGACAGGAGCACAAATTTACATCCCAAGAGACATTTGTGCTTCTGGTTCTGGATGCTAGTGTGTGTGTGATGTAAATGTTTTCTGTACAAATCTTTGAACTTAGTGTAGAGCTGTGAGTTAAAATGCGAATAGACTATCCAACAACTTTGACTCTTTTTTTCAAATTATACATAATGTTTGTAGACTGCCAACCACCCAGATATATTTTCTATATTATAAAAAAATATCTGTATTTCCCTTAGTCATCGCATCACGCGTGGACGGATGGAACAATTTTGCTAATTTTATAATAATGCTTTTTTTCGTTGTGTTAATTATTGTCAGGAAAAGGTTCTTATAAAGGAAAATTTTACTCCGGATTTCCCGCGGGTCCGGGACTACCGCGGGCAAAACCGCGGGGCGCAGCTAGTATATGTATATATATAAACTCCATCGACCTAATTTAAATAAACTAGTAACCTTCTAAAACAAATAAATACCTCTTAGCATTGTTTATTATGCACTATGCACTAAACTATACAAATTCAACTCAATTCCATTGTGCAATTACTTCCAGTGATCTATTTATAGTGCTAAATTTATACGCAGTGTCTTACTGGATGATTTGTTACTTTACATTGTTCCAGTTACTTGATGTAAACATGACCTGATTTTCAGAGTATCCATTACACTTTATGATATTTATATAGATTATTTCAATGCTCACTAATGACCACCACCAGCTGGAAAACTGCTGGTCGTACTTTCCACTGGAACGTCACTACGAATGTTGCTAGGTGATTGCAAATTTGCGGCTCTCCATGTTTTACTTCGTTGAAATTTTTTTGTGCGTAAGAACCTTTAATTAGTTAAGTATTTTTGTTCATGATGCATTCGCTAGTCTGTTTTTATTATAACGTTATTTTGTGGAAAATATCTTTAGATGAAAAGTAAACATATGTACATTTAACAAGTACTACACGGTATCGAGAAATTTGTTTTCAGAGCTTAAAACCAAATTAAACCGCTCATAATAAGCAGTAATAAAAAAAACAGTCAGTTTCAATTCGATAACTAAACTAAAATGTAAACAATCGCAAAAAAAATGATCTTGATGAACAGTTGTTTATGACAAAGCAACGAAAAAAAATAGATAATTCACAATTCAAAATGGCATCTGCAACAATTGTACCAGCTACTGGCACTTGCGAAAAAAATATAGATTGAAACCTTAATCAGCTCATTCCATTAATCTAAATGATTAAAGACGAAGTAAAAAAGCTTCGTTGCTATTATGTTACAAATAAGATATTAGTTTTATTGACATTTAGTGCACAATCCGACAATTATTTTACTAACAGTAACTGTACTCAAATGTCCATGGAGCGATGTCGACTAAAAATATAATTTTAATTTTTGGTCGTTGGAGCCCAGTGGATACAAAGTATGGACATTTAATCGTTTGAGAACAATAGCCGTGGAGCGCAGTGGCATAAACCGTAATTATTTCAACTTGAAACTTTACTGTCTTGATTTAAAGCAACTATCCCAGTGCTTAAACTATTATAGTAGATAGGTATATTGTCATCATTAATATGGGTCACTGAAAGACGGACTTGCGTAGCTGTCACGTTTACTATATTTATGTTTGTTTTATTTTCATATTCTCTTCCTGGTGTTGAGCAATGTAGCGTGCGGTTTATTATTATTAATAAGTAGTCTAATTATTGTCCGTGGTCTCATTGGTCCGTTTCTATTACGTAGTTTGAGTTATAGTAGAGTTGATATCGTCTTTGTACTTAAAACATTTTATTACCTAAGAAGTAGCGTATAAATATTACTGCATGTATTTGGATTGAAGGGCAATGTTGCCATTGAAATTACATGGCTTAAAGAGATAGATAGATAACGCTTTATTGTCACACCTTACATAAATTACTTACAATAATTTTTAAAACTTAAATTTAAGTGTACAATCGGCGGTCTTATCGCTTAAAGAGATCTCTTTCGTCTGAAAGACTTTTGATACTTTTGATAGTATTCTAGATGATTCGTATTACGCCAATAATGATCAAAGGTTGTCTAACCTTTGAAAAAAAAGAGATTTAGCATCTAATATCTGAGGGTGACGAGCGCAGTGTTTTGCTGCGCAGGAGTTCGGATTATATAAATTCAAAAATCTGGGTGGCACTGTAATAGTAAAAGGGTAAGCGTCACGCTTAGCAACAGGCGAGCAACACTTGTACACATTTTTTTTAAATATTTCTCGATATGCAAGGATTTGACCACTATTTCACTTGATGGAAAGTTATGATGCGGCCGAAGATGTAGCATGCTTGCCTAGAAGATACCTATTTACGATGATCTAAAACCTATTTGGTTCAAATGTCTATATAGACAAGTCAAAACTAGGGTTTATATAGAATAATTAAACGCAAGCAAAGCTTAGATAACCAACTTCAACGCTTATATTTTGGTTTTGGCTGGATAATTTCGATAAAATTTATATGGGACCAGCTCTGAAGTATAATCTACTAAAAAATATAAATTTTTTAAATATCGATTCATTATTGGCGTAATACGAATCATCTAGAATACTATCAAAAGTATCAAAAGTCTTTTCTACTCTCCCACATCCTCTTTTGACTTTCGCCTTCGACTTTACGTTTTGACATAAACTTATTTTAGTATTTAGTATAGAATTAATTGCCCACAAAATGGTGTTACAGCCGCTTTAGATTTAACGCCATATTGGATGGATTGGAGTAAAAGTATAAGATACAATATCATCAGTATGGGTATTTGAGCTAATCAGTATGGGTATAAATTTATAATCCATTTTTCTTTGGCTCTTATAGAACCCTTTAGCATTATGTATAACTAGTAATCATTTGGTATTTTTATAGACTTAAAAAAAGGAAGAGGTTGAAACTAAAGGGAAGGAACTCATTGAAATCATAATATATCATCTAAATATGATTTCAATGAGTTTAATTAGAAACATAACAAAACAAGATTGAACAACTAATTTTATATGGAGCGAGCTTTTTAAACTCAATACCTTTTGGCAAAGCTGTGTTATATAAACTTAATAATAACATTCAAGAATTCAAAATTTTATTGAGTAGTTATTTTCTCGATAAGTGATAACGGGTACAATATTAACACATCTATATAGTAAAAATATTTAGCAAAGAAAACCATGACTCTTTCTAGCATTTAATATATTAAAGCCTTTATGAAATTCAAATTTTTTTAGCAGTAGTTTATTTGATCTGACTGTATAGACCTATCTATATACCATATTCAAAATGCTATTGACATTTCGTCATTTTTCTTACAAGTGAGACCATTAATAAGTAAGAATTGATCGTTAGCTTAGTTGGGTATGTACGCTTTCGAAGCAGGGGTATCAAGTTTGATCCCCGGCGGGAACACAAATTTTCTCTCCATGGAAAATTGTGTCTGGTTTTGGATGTGGTCAGCCCAAATACACTATAACCATTTTGAAGTTTTTTTACAATCAGTATTTATTTGACTACAATTAAACTTAAAATTAAAAGTACAATAGGGGACTAAAACAATTACTGGCATACCTTTATCAATGTCCATACTGCACGTTAAATATAACTGTGCTAAAACAGATTTGAGGTGACTCATATTGATGTTCTAATAAAAGTTATTGTCGGTAATGAATTGCGTTGAGAAAATATTATTGTTTTCAATTCGGGATATGTGTAAACAAACCAGAAATTTTTGCCTCGAAAGTGAAAAAATGGCGTCGGTGATTTTTTAATTTCGCAAAATTTGTGATTCTAGTGTTAATGTTGACTCCTATACTTGACTTTTACTGTGACTTGTAACTAAGACTTTAACGAAATATATAATACCTACATTTGAAACATTTTGTTTGACGACCCAGTTGGCGCAGTGGATAGGTCTCCGCCCTCTGTGTGGTCCTGGGTTTGATTCCTGGCATAAATTCCTTCCTAAGGGATACTTGTGCTTCTGGTTCTGGGTGCAATGTGTGTTTTATGTGAATATTTCCGGCACCCACGATACCAGTCTTCGAACTTAGTGTGGGGCTGTGAGTGTGGATGCGTTTGTTTATTCGTTTGTTACTTGACACTGGCTAAATGAACAAAGACTGCGAAGCCAAAAAAAAACACTAATAGCATCTAATAGTGTATAAGTCCCCGTTTACGTTGGCTTAATTAGGTAAGTGCACAGTGTGGTAAATAAGTTTTTTCTTTTAAGATTTTTTTTTTCTGGTTATGAGTGTGATTTTTTAAGATAGGCAAACATTTAGCCATTATGTCACCTAATTTTAATTGGCGATGCGATTGACAATGTAGGATGACGATGGATGTAAAAAATACCTACTTATTCACTCTCGACTTGAAGACATCAAGATTGTACATATATTATATCGGGTGTGTGATGTGAATGTTTCCGGCACCCATAACCCAAGTCATTGAACTAAGTGCAAGGCTGTGAGTGTGAACATTAGAGTTATTTACTTTCTTGGGCCCTCTATGGGGCACATGTGAATAAATTATTTTGAATTTAAGCACTAAAATCTAAGACTTGAACTTGTATAAGAACTCAGAATATTTAAAAAAGTTACCAATGTACTAAAATAACGTCAATGAACTTGATGAGATAATGGACTATCTCTAGAATCAAATTAAACTCAGTCAATTACGCAATTGAACTAATAAAAGCTAGTTACTTTATACGAGTCACTTGCCAACTGCGTATGAAATTATCCATTGGTTTTTGTCATAATCACTTTCATTGAACCTTGAACTAATTTGCTTGATATTCATTGCGACAAAGTTAGAGAGAGAAAATACCTAGGCAATAAAGAGCTGCAATTATTTAATTATTTTCATAAATTTCTAATGTTGATATAACTATTGTACACTGTAGAACTTTGTCACATTTATCTTACAGATTCATATAATAATTTGTTTGTTAAACCAGTTCATTTGAGATTGACAGGGTTCTAATTGTTTACGTAGTAGTCTTCAAAGAATTAGGACTTTATCCTATTAAAGCTTGGTCATATTTTCGAAGCCTAATGCATGTGCAAGCTTTTTTCTAACTTTGACAAAGTTGCACATTTATTGCGTTTGATTGTGTTTGAGTATTCTCTCCCGCTGTGAATCAGTTACGAGAATAGTACGAGATGTTACAATAAAAGGTGTTTTAACGTTGTAGAGCGAGTTTACAGAGAATTGGCCACTAAATGACCTGACGACATCTGATACAAATGTGCAATTTGATTATGTATACTAAAACTTTATTTAATTTGATACAAATAATGCATTGATTTAAAAAAAAACAAGTTAAAAGAATTATAATTATTATAACGAAAATTCTTCTCCTTTTTTCTCAATATTTGTTTAGTTATGTTTGCAAAACTCACGATCATTAAAATCCAAGGACTTCTTATTGTACAACAATCGGATGTGGCTTTTATAAAAATACTAGCCGTGCCATGCGGCTTCGCCCGCTATTATCAAGTTAAAAAGTAGCCTATATGTAATCCTAGGTATAATCTATGTACACTCCAAATTTTATCCAAATCCGTTCAGTCGTTAAAGCGTGAAGAGGGAACAAACATACTTACACACTTACACACAAATTTTCGGATTTATAATATACTAGCCGTGCCCCGCGGCTACGCCCGCTATTATCAAGTTAAAAAGTAGCCTATGTGTTAATCCTAGGTATAATCTATGTACATTTCAAATTTCATCAAAATCCGTTCAGCCGTTAAAGCGTGAAGACGGAACAAACATACTTACACATTTAAACACACACTTACACACAAACTTTCGGATTTATAATATTAGTAGGATGTAGGATGTAGGACTAATAGGATGCAACCAAAATATTTCAGTATTTTAGAGTTTATTTTAGGTTGATAATTTGCTTTTGCTAGTTAGTACTTTTTTTTATGCCAGATAGGTAAGCATTTGGCCGCTATCTCACCTGATGGAAAGTGATGATGCGGCCGAAGATGAAGCATGCTTACCTAGAAGATACCTAAACATTGCAATAAATCATCCACATATAAATTTAAATTCATGTATTATTTTAAAGTAATCAGCCGTTGATACTTCCATCACGAAATTAACACAGACATTGGCCTCAAATCTGATGTCAAACACTAAATTAAATTTAAACTATTCCTGTCTTTTACAAAATAGGAACACAAGACAGAGATAGCATACTGCTGTGCTGTCAAGTTAGTCAGAACTTAGTTGCCTATGCAAGCTAAGTCGAGCTTAGTGAGTTAATGTTTACTAAAAACACGCGCCTTTCTGCTTCTGCTGTTCATATTTTAATTGATAAACTAGCGTGACAGCACTAAAATGTATGCTATCTCTGTCTTGTGTTTCTATTTTGTAAGAGACAGGATCAGTTTAAATTTAATTTAGTGAGTGTACATCAGAATCGAGGCCATTTTAAGCCCTATTTACACCAATTCTAACTATCTTAGCTATATGACATGCAAGTTCGAACTCGTAAGTTCAGACATTAAAATCTTCTCGAGTAATTGTGTTATTCCAGTTGGCGATTCTGCCTTTAGTTAGCCCGTTTATAAAGTAACTGTTCCGTATATTCTGGTTAAACAAACATACAAAATAGATCTCGATGCAGAAAATTTACAAAACCTTGAAACCGATATATTTAACGAAAATAGTCGACAACAAAGTTAGTCGTCATTTTTACGTGTTGAATTTGAATAACTATATTATTAAAAATATTGTTAAACATAAACGCTTTCACACTCACAGCCCCACACTAAGTTCAATGACATGTGTATCACAATTACAACCAGAACTGGAAATTATCATCCTTCTATCTATCTACCTTTCCTCAGTACTATCTCTGCACTTCCTCACCATTTTGCTCTTATTTCCATACATTTCTTTACCTTTTCATATCTTTTTACTTTTTCCGTCGCGTCTCAGATGATTGCTTCTCACAAGTGGGTTGTTTCACAATGGGATGGCATTCTTTTTAATCCCTTATCTTGTGAATCTTATGATCCCTGTTTTCTAGAGAGGGTGGGATATTTAAATGAGTCGGAGATTAGATATGTTCTATTTGGTCGATGTTTTATATTTTACGTTGGAATGCAAAATGTATGATTATCTATAATTGCAACTGATAGATACCAGTTTATTATATTCTTTATGCCTTGTGATTTCATCTATAATTAATTTTGGAACGATTTGCCATCAGAAATCAAACGTGCCAAATCTCTGCCAATTTTTAAAAATTTAGTAATTAAACACTAATTATCCATTTACCAACTTCTAAACCGCTACATATTACAGTTTATATTCTATTATAAGTTATTATTTTCTATAATTATTTGCATTCAGTATTTATGTATGTATTTATTGTATATTAGTATAATATGTATTAGTGTATTTCATTGTTTTATTTATGTATTAGTATCTAGAGTAGGTGTGAATAATGATGTACTATTATTTTTCTTTTTTTTTTATTGCACACCACCGTCTATTCATTCTTCTGTAACTGTACATTCAAAGGTTGTCTGAAAGAGATCGCTTTAAGCGATAAGACCGCCCATTGTACTACCACGATGATTGTAATATTTTATTTGTCATTGTTTATATTTCTTGGTATACAATAAAGTATTTTGTAAAGTATTGTATTGTTATGGTTGTGATTGTGTGTATGATGTGAATGTTTTCGGTACCCACCTCACAAGTCATCGAACTGTGTGAGGCTGCAAATGTGAAAGCGTTTATGTTTTATGTTTATGAAAATGAAAACGTGATAAATTTGGTTAAAGTTGATCAGTTTGCATTTTTTATTCATTCATGATAGTCAAGCTTATGACCCATATCTCACCTGATAGTAAGCGACGATGTGGTCGACGATGGAGTAAGATTGCCTAGAAGATACCTATTCACTCGCGACTTGAAGACTCTCCCATATTGTACTTAGCAAAAAATACTGACTCAGGCAAGAAGTTCCATGCCTTTGCGGTTCGCACAATGAAAGTGGAAACAAAACGCTTCGTCCGTATTTGTGGAATGTCTGTACCATATAGCGGTGCTAAGCAACGCCGCTATATGGTATAGACATTCCACAGTTTGACAGTTTGTCTGCTTCTCCGATTATAGAACGGGGATGAAGAAACTAGATCATGTAGTTTCTTGGCACACTCTCTGAGCAAGGAAAGCTTTAAAAAACCGACTTCACCGCTTTATCTTCGGAAATTTGATCAGAATATAGGTACTAAACACACATTATTGAAGATATTTCAAGAACTACTGATCAATTCTTGATAAAATTTAAAATGAGGCCAAATTGAAATCCTTCAAAAAAAAATTCATAATCGTTTTACGTGGAACGAAGTCATGATGTAACACAAATAAAAAAAAAAAAAATTCAGTCGACTTAAGTATCTCCTCTTTTTTTGTGAAGTCGGTAGAAAAAACCGAGAGACCGCATTTAAACTAAGTCAAATCTGACAATCATTACAATAAATATCATCCAGATTTCCATCCGAAAACACGAATCCCAGCTATCGCTTTCATAAAAAAAGACATCGAAATCCATTACAGGAAAACCTATTCCCAAGATTATCCCGGCAATTTACTTATGAATATTAATACCGGTGAAGCGAAGACGGGAGTAAATAAAAAAGAAAATTTCAAGGATCCCAACGCGGATAACAAAAACCCTCTCAAAAGCGAACCCTCCACTGATCCTTGAGAGAAAATACATTTGACGGATGACAAAATACGAATATAAAAGGCAAAATGTAGGCAGTAATTTTCTGCGCATTTAATATTTTTGAGTGTTTACAATGTTTGGATGTTTGATGGTAATGCGATGTTATGAAATAGACATCCATTTCAAATAAGTAATACTTTGAAAAGTTTTTTAAATCAAGCTCAAATCAAGTTATAATTAAAATAATTAAACGCAAGCAAAGCTTAAAAAACCGACATCACTGAAGTATTATATAATCTACCAACCAAATAAAAATCATCAAAATTCATAATTAGTTAAGGTATATACTCTATAGTATATCATACATACAAAAAAAAACAAAAATCGGTTGAAAAAATTAAAAAGCTATATATAACTGAGAACTTGTCAAGACGAATCAAACTCAATGGGGTTATCTCGTTTAGTTCAGAAGTACCTATGGTCATCTTCCGCCTCCATCATCAGACCAGCTCTGAGGTCATAATAATATCATTGTATTGTTACCGAAGATAATAACACCAAATTTGAGTCCAACCGGTCATCGGGAAGTGGGTCTAATTTAGCTTGCAAGATTTGATTAAAGAAGATTTTATTGAATAAAAGCTTGTAAAATAGAAATATTTTTAATAGAAAACGTGCATTTGCCACCAGCATCACACCACGGATATCATAAATAGCCGAAAATCTTTTAAAATCTTGATAAAAGGCCTGACTTAGCATTGCAGGCTCTTAACATAAACTATACTAGCCAAAATGTGTGTGAAAATAAGTGAATACTTTTAATCGGCCTTTAGTTTTATTATATATATTTATTGTATTCATGTACGCAGCTGTTAGTTTTGCATTAAATAAAAAATAAAATGTATCACTAATCATTTTCTTCTAAAAACATACGAGTATAATATAATAGATACTTCTATAAACATTATAATACTTCCACCTCTCCCAGCACCTCGTGCCTAACCTCAGCATTATGCAATAAAAACGCCTCGACAGGAGCAAGTCTTGGCTAAAACAAAACCACCGGACCAACGACCAAGTCTTTTGTGAAATCTCGAGGCTTCTAAGTCTTAAATCTTTCAGTCCTGGGTCCTTATGCCTGGGATACTTTACGCCTTGAAGTGCCATCGCTGAGCCAGACATTTTCGAAAAACCTCGGAAACGGATTGAAAATAAAGTAAAAAAAAATCGAGACATCTCTAGAAGCGAGGTCTCAAGCCGCGAACCTTAGACGTCATTATGTTACACCAAAGGGAATAAATTAAGAATATTATATAGTACGTATTAAATAGTTATAAAGCAATAATTTTTTTTTTTATTAAATTGGAATATGATAACATTGTTTTGCCTTGGTTTTCTAATTAAAATACTACAAACATTGGAGTCTAGTTTTTAATAAAGAGTTTTGAAAAAAACGCAACTTTCTGTAATAAGATCAAAGTGTGCCCTTTAAGTAATAGCCGACCTATTGATTTATTTTAATAAAGAAAGGAGTAGAAAGAAAATATATTTATCAGATTTGCTAAATCAAACTGCCGTTCTTTGAGTCGAGCAAGGCGCTTAATAATTTTGATAATAACGTTTGTGATTCATATGGCAAAATAAGCTCAGTGAAATATATCATCAAATTATGACAATTTAGATTTTTATTAAATCGTTATATTACAATGTTACAGCAAATCCGGATGTACCACAAAGTTTTTACATATTATAAACGTCCATAATCGAAAAAAATTATAGAGAAGTTTATCTACAAGCCCATTGCTTACCTATATTTTCTTAATACAAATGCAATTTATAATCATCTATTTGTACCACAAAAGAGCTCGCTTCATGCTGCCGAGCTTATAGGTAGCTCAAGTGCTGAAGTCACCAGTTATTAGCGTGGCTATAATGCAATTATGGCATTGCCTCTCATATCGTAATACTAATATATAAACATAAACGCTTTCACACTCACAGCCCCACACTAAGTTCTTTGACTTGTGTCGTGGGTGCCGGAACCATTCACATCACACACAATCACAACCAGAACCAGAAACACAAATTTTGCTTGGGGAGAAAATTTGTATTTCACGCCGGGAATCGCTGTAGAAGAACGCTCACCCAACCAAGCCACCAGGGCAGTTTAAAAAAATATAAATTGTTAGTTTATTATCATTTCACAGCTTTGAGTTCACATATTTCAGAATGCTACCAAACGGTGTAACAGAATCCAAACCTTTGTTTCTCCACTCACCATCCCGTATCATTAACTCGGAGTGGATGCTAGATTTTTTGACTTTTTTAGCGTTAATCCTTTTTTTTTATTTACGCTAAAGCACCAAAGTACGGGGTGTCAGACTTTGAGAGCTTTCAATATTCGCTGATGATGCGATGCTGTTAATTAGAGAGGATGAAGAGTGAAGGGCAAGATTTGGAATCATTATTTTAGGTGGTTGGGAGACGTTTATGGAGGGTTGATGTCAAGCGGGCGGCCGTTCATAAAAACTTCTGCCAAATTTTATAATTCGCTATAATAATATTATTATGGCTTCAGGAGTAAGAGAATCTGTTCTCATTTTCCAATCTACTTTTCAATCATTGGTAATAAAGTAGTCGTATAAATAGAAAAGAAAGAAAGAAAAGAAAGAGAGAAAGAAAAGAAAAAAGAAAGAAAAGAAAAAAGAAAGAAAGAAAAATATTTTTATTCGACACATTTATTACAATTTAAGCGTACAAAGTTATCCGGATCATCTAGTCTTACTTCCTTATAATATTATAAATGCGAAATTTCGTGAGTATGTTTGTTATTTGTTGTAAGTATATAGTTTTGTGAAGTAACAAAACTACACACTACGGCTGAACCAATTTTAATCAAATTTTGTATGGAGATAGCTGACACTCTATATCAACACATAGGCTGATTTTTATCTCGACACAATTCATTCAGCGGATAACACCGCGGATTGCAGCTAGTATTTTAGAAATACTCAATCCATGCTTAGCCTTGCCGTGAACCAAAACAATTATTTTTATCCATGCTTAGCCTTGCCGTTAACCAAAATCAATTATATATCTATTGTCCTGTCCTTCATGTTCCAAACACATGCACAGCTGAAAACTTAACAAATGCCTCCAGCAAAGCTGTAACACTGGCGACGCATTTAGCAAAAATTATATAGTTTATATATTTTTTTATTTATTTTTTTGTTTGACTAATTGACTCGATAAGAAGAAGAAGAATTATTTTTATTATTACCTTCTAAGGCCCATGGTACAAAAAGTACTAAATAAACATAAATCATTCGTCAGTCCCAGAAGATTCAACAACTCAGTAATGACACGCGTAAATCATGCTATTTCTTCAGCTCCATCGTTGCTTTCCATCAGGTGAGATCGTAGCCAAAAGCTATCGAGAATAAATAATTTAACCCAAGCAAAGCCTAATAAAACCGACTTCACCGCTTTGTATGGCTTTATCTCAGGAACCTTTGATCAAAACTTGACAATTTTATATGGGACCAACTAGACACCATGTACCTACTTTAAAATAAAAAAATAATTTATCGGATCGGTCCAGGCGTCTTCGAATAATCAGGGACACAAAAAAAACCGACGAATTGAAAACCTCCTTTTTTAAGTCAGTTAAAAAAAACGGACACAAAAAAAAACCGACGAATTGAAAACCTCCTTTTTTAAGTCAGTTAAAAAAAAAGTGCGAGTCGGACTCGCGCACGAAGGGTTCCGTACCATTATCTATAAAAAAATTAGTTTGTTGTATGGGAGCCCCCCTTAAATATTTATTTTATTTTATTTTTAGTATTTGTTGTTATAGCGGCAATAGAAATACATCATCTGTGAAAATTTCAACTATCTAGCTATCACCGTTCTTGAGATACAGCCTGGTGACAGACGGACGGACGGACAGACAGCGAAATCTCAGTAATAGGGTCCCGTTTTTACCCTTTGGGTACGGAACGTAACAACACACTTTTGAGTATTATCGTGGTTTATTAACGTTACTTACATGTTGAACGCTCTCATTCAGTACTATGTTTATTTAATACTTCTTGAAGTACAGTGGGCTTTACGAGGTTAAAAGAATTAGTCACAGTTCACAGTTATTTATAACTGTGAACTGTGACTTACAATATTATTTTAACTAGCTCAAGTATCTAACCCTTCAACACCTGTTGTTCTGTCATGGGAAGGAATCCGTACAAAAGCATGATATCATTGCGTATTGTTTACAACCACAACGTTACAATGAGTGAATTTGTTTTAAAGCTTTTTTTATTAAATTTTTATATATGTTAGCTGGCATGCCCTGGCAATTTAATTTTTTGTAATTTTCTTCTATTTACATTGAAGTAAGATGAATGTAAAAAACGTTTTGCTTCCACTTTCATGATGCGCACTGCAAAGGAGTGGAACTCCTTGCCAGAGTCTGTGTTTCCAGATAAATAGAATCTTGGAGTCTTCAAGTCGAGAGTGAATAGATATTTTCTAGGCAAGCGTACTCCATCGTCGACCACATCGTCACTTAACATCAGGTGAGATAGTGGTCAAATGTATACATATCACAGTAAAAAAAAAAAAGTTTTATTGTTAACTGGTTTATTACACATGTTGATTCCGAAGAATATGATACTATAAGCAGTTAAATAGAAGGCACAGAATAATTTATTATATTTTGGTTTTGGCTTAATCGATTTCGATAAAATTTATATGGGACCACCTCTGAAGAATAATAATAATAATAATAATCTTTTTTAATCTACGAAAAAAATATTGAGAATCGATCCACAAATGGGGGAGAAATCGGTGAACATACATAAAAAAAACACCTCTAGAACCTCTTCCTTTTTTGTAGTCGGTTAAAAATTACTTTATTTGTATTGAAGGGATTTAATTCCAGTTAAATTATTCAACATATGATATCTCTCGTTTACTCTAGAATACGAACTAGACGAAGGCGTTGCTAGAATTTACAAAAAAAATGTTTTGTTTAGAAAAATATATATGAATAATTGAAACGCAAGCATATTTCTAGGTTTTGGCTTGACCAATTTCGATGAAACTTATATGGGACCACCTCTAAAGTATATTTATATAATAAATATAATAATATCCCAAACAAAAAAAGTCATCAAAATCGATTCATAATTGGCGGAGATATCGCGTAACATAGGTAAAAAAAATACAGTCGAATTGAGAACCTCCTTTTTTGAAGTCGGTTGTAAAAATACCTTACCTTTATTATAATTATTATGAATAGCAACCCTAATAAAAATTCATACCGAAAACATCAAAGCTGAAAAATTAATTTAATCCTACGTTCAATAGATGTAATCTTATATTACCTACAATAAATATCGGAGACAGGCGAATATGAATACAAAAGAAAATATAAATCAGGACATTCTGGGATATCATAATGAAATCGGAGAGGGAGGCTTCTAAAGAAACGGAATATTATTAGATATGCAAATGTAAATAAATTTGAAGACATAAATATACACAAGTATATTTTCTTTGACATATTATATTGAAGCGATTTACCTCTTTCACGTTCATGGTTACTTAGTGCTCTAATAACATATACGAAAAACTTTTTTGATTTTACGCTATTATACTCACAGCTCCACACTAAGTTCGATGACTTGTTTCGTGGGTGCCGGAAACATTCACATCACACACACAAAATCACAACCAGAACCAGAAACACAAATTTTCCTTGGGGAGAAAACTTGTGTTCCCGCCGGGAATCGAACCCGATACCCCTGTTTAGAAGGCGAACGCTCACCTTACTAAGCCAATGGGCTGTATTGACTAAATTATTACCACGTTCATATTTACTTTTGCCTTATTAAAAAAACATTATGTAAAGGAGCAATTGTAAATCTAAACCATTTTTGGATCCAACAGAACGTACAAAAATACTAGTATTTTAATAATTATGATTTTGTGTGATAATATTAATATTATATATTAATATTATCACACAAAATATACCGAATATTATAATAACCAAATTAATAAACACAACTTAAAGATCGATGGGATATGCTGAAAACCAGCCCTGCACAAACCCTTAGTTTGTGCAGTCTTAGCGCTGAACATATTCCAATTGCCAAATATTTCTTGCATGTATTTTTTTTCTTTTGTGTACCATAATGTGATTGTTTAAATATTTAGCAATAAATGATTTTCTATTATATTCTAACTTGCCTACAGTTGCATATTTGTTGTCTGGCAATTATCACAGTTTATTTACTTACTATTTGTAAACAAAACCTAGCAGTCCTCTTCTTTGTTAAGTTTTTGCGGTGCCCCACAGGACTCAGACACATGAAGAATTGTACTTACTTTAAAAAAGCACCTGTATTTTACTATTATATATAGATTGCAATAAGTGAATATAAATAATTAGACCGTGGGATTGTTGTCAGCAACCCTACCTCATCGAATACCAAGTTATATATAATGATTATATCCCTTATTCCCCTTAGATAACTAGATTTAGATAACCAGTATTCTAAGAGAAAAATATTTACCATTATATTACCTTATATTACCATTATATTATGTTACCCGGTAATTTATAAACTAATCTTTATTTTTAGATAACCAGTTAAATAATAAGATTTAGATATTCCTGTTATAATACTATACGGTTGGCTAACCGAGTATGCGATCTGATAGACTTCGCTTTTGAATTTATTAACGAAGTCCGCGTTCTAACAAATATCCAAAATGCAGCGTCGCTTAAAAAAACCGTAATAATCCATCATCAAATCTATCACAAAAAGACAGCGATAAATTTCAAAAACGTCAAAAAGAATTAGAAAACCAAAAAATCCCACAAGGGTGAGACATTCGGATAAGTAAAAGAAAAAAACCGAGTTATTGAGATTTCCCCCGCGTATACGGAGTTTTATTATTTGGATTTTGTCGCCAGATAAGAAGAAATACAGGGTTGGTTTAAATTGTTCCGTGAAGGTGTGTTTAATTTAAACATTTTACATTTAACAAAATTTAATTTTGCCTTACAAAGTTTATTATTTGAACGCGTGATGGTGCAACACTTGCCTTTATTTGATAAATCTGCAGTGCCATATTAAATCGCAAATTACCACGTGACACTACAATGCGCTCCTCTCTCTAGGACTTAAGATGTTATGTCTTTTGTGGTTAGAAAAACATACAGTAGCTTTTCCAACCAGAAAATACCTTTTATTTAACTGTCTGCCATAGGGGTGGAATTTATATAGTTATGACGAAATTAGCGCAGTGGACAGGTCCGCCCTCTGCACCGTGTGTCCTGGGTTCGATTCCCGGGACCACAATTTTCTTCCCTAGGGATATTTGTGCTTCTGGTTCTGGGTGTAACGTGTGTGTCAATGTTTCCGGTACCCACGATACAAGCCTTTGAACTTAGTGTAGGGTTGTGAATGTGAATGCGTTTGTTCGTTTGTTATATTTCAAAAGAACTGTAGTCGACTGTTCGAAACCACGAGCAATATAATTTTAATTTTCTATTTCTCTTAGTTTCTTAGTTTCTTTCTTACTACTTAGTTTCTAGTACATACAAGTTAAGCCAATATAATTCAAAATGTTGTACTTATACGCTAAAGTTATTGCTTATAAACTACACGTTACAATAAAAAATTTAAAGCCGCCTTGCGTCAAGCCAGTAAAATATTTTCACAACAAATACGTTATGCGAAACGTTATTATTAACAATAACTCGCATACGTTACGTTATAACTTATAGCTGTTATAAAGCATATACGTTTAACGTATCAACACATTTGTGATGTATGCTATTTATGACATGCTATTTGCTTATCTGTGAATAGGAGGGGTGACGGATGAAATGAGTCAGTGAGTTTTATAGATGCGATGTGTTTCTGCTTATTTAGAACTGATTTAAATGAGTATTGTTTTTGTTGTTTTATTTTTACTAGCTGCATACCACGGTTTTACCTTTTTTTCGGTTAGAGATTCATTTATTGCTCGTAATGAAATACATTTTCACTTATATTAGAACATTTTTAAACAAAAAGTAAGTAATTTAGTGCTTCGAGGACCATTCAATTTCTTTTTTTTTTTATGAAATATTACCTGCGTAATACCAATAAAAAGAAGCGTATGTTAATCCAGGGTGCCACCTACCTCTATAGCAAATTTCATCAAAATTGGTCCAGCCGTTCGAGTATGAAGAAGCAATAAACGTACAAACACACTCACAAACTTTCACCTTAATAATATTAGTGTGACTAGTCTACGCCCTACAGCGTTGCTCGCTTTCATGGCGATCATGATGATGTTGGATAATTAAACGCAAGCAAAGCTTGAAAAAACCGACTTCACTGCTTATATTTTGGTTTTGGCTAGATCGATTTTGATAAAATTTATATGAGACCAACTCTGAAGTATAATCTACTAAAAAAAAACAACAAAATCGATTTTATTCACCGCTTTATCTTCGGAACTTTGATCAGATTAGATGTACTAAACACGCATTATTGACGATATTTCAAGAACTACTGATCAGATCTTGAGCAAATTTCAATGGAACTACATGGAAAGCACCAGCTTTCAAATAAAAAAAACAATCATCAAAATCAGCTCACAACGAAAGAAGTTATTAGGTAACTTTTGAAGTCGGTTAAAAACGAGAACATCTTCAATGTAGTCTACAGAATACGCATTATTGACGATATTTCAAGAACTACTGATCCGATCTTGATCAAATTTAAATGGGACCAATTGGAAATAACATCTTTAAAACTAAAAAAAATAATTCTAAATCGGTTCACGTGGAAAGAAGTTATGAGGTAACATTCATAAAAAAAAGTCGACTTGAGTACCTCCTCCTTTTTTTTGGGAAGTCGGTAAAAAATAACACAAATCTCACCCCGCCAACATTATTGTAATCTTCACAATAAAAACGATATTAAATTTAATACTTTTACTTTTTACAACGGAAGATGGAAAACGCGTTTTCATATCAGTTGTTAAAATAACGATGGATTTGGACGGCACGTGTTGTGTGTAAAACTGGATGTGTGGGGGTTTTTATTTACTCGTTTTAGTTATTTTTATTATACTACTGCGCCCCGTGGTTTTATCCACGACCGCGGAAATTCCGAGATAAAAAAAAAGCCTATGTATTAATCCAGGGTGTCTGCTATATGTATACCAAATTTCATCAAAATTTGTCGAGACGTTTGAGCGTGAAGAAGTAACAAACATACAAATACACTCACAAACTTTTGCTTTTATAATATTAGTATGATGTTATATTTTGAACTGCCCATTGGCATAGTAATTGTTTTTCTGGTTCTGGTTATGATTGTGTGTGTGATGTAAATGTCCGTCGTCCGTCCTTCTGTGAAAGGCATCTCGCGTCTAAGCCACAGATCACAAAAAATAAAGGGTAAACCATACAAGCGAATTACTGCAAATTCTTAGAAAATATGTATGTCTAAAATGTCAATAAAATGATGTAATGGAAAATATTACGGGGCACTTATA
This sequence comes from Lomographa bimaculata, assembly GCA_948107665.1. Taxonomy (NCBI): domain Eukaryota; kingdom Metazoa; phylum Arthropoda; class Insecta; order Lepidoptera; family Geometridae; genus Lomographa; species Lomographa bimaculata. The sequence continues at coordinate 2,862,556 of OX403604.1, read as the reverse complement.
CAGGTAAGTAGGTAGGTAGCAAAATATTTTTCTACCGACTGCACAAAAAAGAAGAAGGTACTCAATTTGACTGTATTTTTTTTATGTGTTTACATCATATCTTCTTTTCGTGTTAACCGATTTTGAAGATTCTTTTTTTGTTTGAAACCTAGTGCTTTCCCATTGGTCCGATTTGGTCAAGATCTAACCAATCGTTTTTGAGTTATCGACAATAATGCGTGTTTTGATTTTAGTTGAATTTGATCAAGGTTCCGAAGATAAAGCGGTGAAGTTGGATTTTTTTAAGCTTTGCTTGCGTTTAATTATTTTCTGCCCGGCGTCGACAAGAACTTAGCAAGTGAAAAATAAAACAGTTTAAAAACAAACTATTTTGTAAAATAACGATTTTGTAGGACACCATATAAGTCACTCATTTTAGACTCTACTAACTACTATCTCACAAACGGCTACAAATTTAAAGATTAAACCTGCGTATAATATCTGTTATATTCTGTAGTTGAAAAGAAATACAAAAATCAGATAATTATCTTTAAAAAAAGTTATAAGCTTTAGGTTAACCTCAAAAGTATTTATCTATTAAGCAAAATGTATCTATTTGGCGTGAGATCTCAGTTCGGGGAGAACAATTATTAGTAAACCTAAATCATAAGACTCTCATACATACAATTTTTGGATTTATTCCGAAAAATCTGTTGTTTTTTTTATCCTACTTTAATAACTTTTTCTTTTTTTTGCTAGTATTTTTTCCTTTTTATTTTGGTTTCACAATCTTGTGAATTTAGCCAGTGTCAAGTAAGAAAACATTATAATTCAAGTGTATAAATACTGTCACTTGTGACTAGGACTTTAATATAAAATTAAAAGTCCTAGTCACAAGTCACAGTCAAATTCAAGTAAAAGAGTCAAGGTCCAGTCATAGTCAAGTCATGCCCTAGTGAAATGGTAGAAACTATACTAGAACTTCTTCCTGTAGAGTTCTTAGTTTTGTAGCGAAGGCGAAAATCACGTTTTTAAAATTTTGTATGATTTGCCTACACTTATGCACGTTTACTAATTATTAACTGTTAATAATCTACCATTATTACTAATTAACACTCGAAGAATTACAGGTTTTGGAAATTTTTACAAAATCATATTTTTGGTAGTTTTCTACCAAGTTGATATTTACTCAAATATTTTTAAATTCACAATTATCTTCCGTAAGACGATTTACAATCGAAACCGTGGCGTATTTTATGTTATCCATTTTATTCGCCATATCCCTTTTACAACAACCAACATAAAAATAGAGAATAAAAGATTTGCTGTAAAAATTAAACCTCTTAACTCTCCCCTTACGAAAACAAATGGTATAATTTTTATTGTTGTTCTAAAAATGATCATAATCTCGTCCGCCATCTTTGTTCTTAAAGACGCCATTTTGTTTGGATTTTAAAAAGGCTGGCATAAAAAGTTTGTAATGTTTTGCGTTACCTGTTTTATTGTTTAATAGATCTATATCCTTGTTATATTTTTATATTTATGGAAGGTATTTTTTTATTACATTTATATGAATTCTGGTCATAGTTCTCGTATAATGCAGTCGTAGCAAGTTTACACTATTAGTAGTATTGTAGTGAGATTGAGCTACATAAACAGCTACAGGAACATAATTTTCTAAGATAACATCAAAATATTTAATATTAATAAAATAAACAAATAAAAAATTAACACTTTCACACTCACACAGCCCCACACTAAGTTCGATAATTTGTTTCGTGGGTGCCGGAAACACTCATATCACACTCGCAATCACTCTATTTTTTCTTGGAGAGAAAACTTGCGTTTCCGCCGGGAATCGAACCCGATACCCTTGCTTAGCGCGCTAACCTAGTCAACAGGCAGTTCTCAACAACTATTTCGGATAAATAAATACAGATGCGGCATAACGGTTTCAAGATGTAAAAAAAAATAATTGAAAATTGTAATTATTCGCTTAATTTAACGCTTCGATCACCAACGTAATAAAAATTAAATAACCCTAAAATTCAAACCTCATTATACCGTTTAACTGTCAATAAATACAATTTAACGAGAGCTTCGCTTTAAAAACAAATTAACGCCATTTTATTTGACAAAATTACGTCATAAAATTAACGGACAGTGTCAGGATTTGACGTTCCAAGTTCAAAATTTAACGGCGATAAAAATATTCCAATTTTAATTTTATATGACGTTTATTACCGGTGACGCGTGCGCATGTTAACAAAGCAGGGTTTTATACAGGCTGTTACATTTTTATTACCGCCTTGCATATAGTGATAAAGGGTGTTCTGAAAGTTTATCGACTATTTAGTGCTAATTGCCCTATCTTTTTACGTCTTTCAAGGCAATAAATAATGATATTTAGTCGTAAAATGTTGTATTTTAACTGTTTTATGAGAATTGAAACTAAGTCTTAATTTAAAATTATCACATTGCTTTAATGAGGTATTTAAAACATGGTTTCAAAAGTGTCATGGAGAGTGACGTATTTTTTTTTACAAATATATATTAGCTATACCTATAAAAAACAGGGTATGTCGATACGACACGCCGTAGAAGTGAAGCTTTTGTATTACAGGGAAACATTTTCAGTATCAGTGTTTACTCCCACCACATATCGTCACACAAAAAGGTTGGGGATCAGAATGTCAAAGTCTTCCCATAAGAAGTTTCTTTTCAACTATATTTTATCTTTAAGGAACATAGTGAAGCTAATTAATACTTCCTTAGGAGAAATTCTTACCATTGATAAAACAATGCACTTTTGATCTAACGATAGTCTAGTATAATATAAAAGAAAAAAAAATTGACATTCGCCAAGTAGTCGATTTATATAGGAAACATTATCGCTTGAGGCTGGGATTGAACCCGCGCGGCTAGGATAGCATGCGCTATCGCTCTAACCGCTGAGCTACTCAAGCCCTGCCTGAAGCGACCAAATTCTCCTTTCACGTCTTATGGGGACGTGTATCGCTATATACCGTAATATTTAGAAACTACTACGGCCAACGAGTCTAACATTGCAGTTAGCTACACGTTGTGCTGAGTCCACCCAAATCAATTGATTTTGTTTTTATAGTATTCACCATGCTAGGCAAATATAAAGTAATGAATTAAGAAAGGAAAAATGTCGCTTGGGGTTGGAATTAAACCTTATGTTCAATTACCCTATGGCCGCAGGTTCAACCCCCACCGCAAGCGATAATTTTCCCTTTTTTAAACTACTTAAAAAAATATGCGGAGCAGTCTTTGAGGACTGCCGATAGCAGTAGAAAACTATATATAATATATATACACAGTATACATAAGCGTGCGGTGACGATGACGCGAGATTCACGCTTTTTGTTCACCCAAAAAGTACACATATATATACAGTATACATATAGCTCATGGAAAGCGTGCGGTGACGATGACGCGAGTTCCATGATTTATGTTCACCCAAAAAGTGCTCAACGCGCCTAAATAAGTTTTCACTTCAAAAACATGGTCTTTACTTTGGGGGCTGAGTCACCCACGTCCGTAGGAGGATACCCCTTAAGTCTGACTCCCTATTCGTGGTCCCCGGGTGGTGCTAATCAGGTGACATTTGAGAGGTGGTAGAGCATTTTGTGAGTTGCTCGCCTGGCTTGCTACCAAAGTAGCTTACCACCATCAAGTTGAAAGTCTGCCGCCAAGCCAAATACGGTGTTCCGGCAGTTATCCTTGAGAGCCTGCGTATTCCAGGTCTAGTGTGTTTACCAGCTTCGATCACATCGTCACTTACCATCGGGTGAGATAGTGGTCAAACACTAGCCTGTCAAAAATAAAAAAAAAAAAAAAAAGAAAAAAAAAAGTACCTACGGCTTGTAAAAGGTTAAACTCCTCAAATCACATATCCATGCTCCATTAACCTCATTTAATAACAAAGAGATATATTCCACATTATATTATTATAATCTATAAACACTTAACGACACGCACACATTGATAGTTGTTTAAGTTTATGAGGAACAGGCGATTAGCCGAAATCCTTACGACTTGACCATAAATAATGTATAAAAATATAGCCAAAAAACGAATAAGTAAACTTTTTATTGTGTCGCGTTTATGTGGACGCGGCTTAGTTATAGGGTTCCACACGCAAACATCATGCGACCCTTGATTATATAGTTGAACATTAACAACAAGTCAATGAACTAAAAATTAAAAAAAACCGAATGCGAAAATAGAACCTTCTTTAAATGTAATTTTAAGTAATCCACTTTTACATTTTTGTATTTGAATACCCTACTCGATAGGTTTGATATTTTTTTTATTAACGTATTTTTATTTTGCACCAAAAATCCGCATTTTATGTTTTATTTTCAAACACCTATTTAACATAACATAAACGCTTTTACACTCACAGCCCCAAACTAAGTTCGATGACTTGCGTCGTGGGTGCCGAAAACATTCATATTACACACACACAATCACAACCAGAATCAGGAATACAAATATTTCCATGGAGAAATTTAAGGCTTTTTAGTAAGGGGTTTTTAATAAGACAAATATAACGATACATTAACTGTCGAAATCCGTCCAGCCGTTTGGAAAGTGTGAGGTAATAAAGAAATGTAAAAATGCGACTCAGTTAAAAATGCGAGTAATTTATGCCTATAGATAATTAGACAGGAATTACCTAGTTTGGGTATAAATCAGTCTACAAGTCAGTAATATTGTACCGAATTGCTTAATATTTTTTTTAAATATACTTGTGAATGTTAGAATAGTCTCTTAAATAAATAAATAAATAAATAAATAAAAAATCAATTTATTGCCAGAAATAACACATAACAACATTAAACACATTTACATCAAATTTTTTCTATAAGTGATAGAAGTAAGTTAGTTCTTACATAGGTAAGTTGAATAAAATAAAATCATTCATCCATACAAATGAATGAATGATTTTATTTCAATAATTCAGCTTCTTTTTATAAAAAAATAATCTGAAGTAAAGCTGAAAGAAAGTGCTGAAGCAAAACAAATATATCAAAACAAATTTAAACAATATCCTACGGAACCATCCCAACACTATCCAGCTGCACAAACAATTTCACCGTGCGACACGCGCGATACTACGATATATCTTTACGATCGAACCTAATATATCGCTTGTCATCGTAAACGTCAAACGGAGTGGATGCGTTCGACATTATTATTTGTTGCCCACGCGGTTTTTAACGATGAGCTTTTATAAGATTGTCCGCGAAAAAAACAACAGCTTTCAAAATGTTAGTGAAATTATATTAGTGTCATTGGTGAGTGTAAACCAATGGTGTTCACTAGTTGAACTGCTCATTGGTTTAGTTGGATGCTCGTTTGCCTTCTAAGCAGGAGTATTGGGTTTGATTGCCTGTGGGAACACAAGTTTCCACAGGAAAATTTGTGGTTCTGGTTGTGATTGTGTGAGTGATGTGTACGTTTCTGTCATCCACGACACAAGTCATCAAACTTACTGTAGGGCTGTGGTAGTGAAAGCGTTTACTACTAGATCGTGAGCCCACTGCAAGGTAACCTATCTAATAAGATAAAAGAACAAATTAAGTTGTTCAATAAAATCAGTTTGTAGAGATAGCCGACACGTAGCGTTAGTAGCTATAAAAAATGTTGGTCGGCTTGAACGCAGCTTTGCACATTATGCAGGGTTAAGAGGTTAATATGTTATTTTACACCCTTAAATATATCATCGTATTAAAAACAAGACTGGTCTTTAGGGCTGGAAGCCGTTATGGATTATGCAATTCAACAATCTCAGCTGATGAAAATGACGATGCGGTCGAAGATAAAGCAGACTTATAGTAAAATAAAAGTTACAGACTTATAGTAAAAATAAACATAAAATAAAAATCCGAGAGTGTATGTTAATGTGTAAGTGTGTCAGTATGTTTGTTTTTTCTTCATTATGTAACGGCTTCGCGGACTTTGATGATTTTTGGAATATAGGTAGGTACATAGCATAGACGTTGTTTAACTTGATAAACGTGAAGTCGCGGTGCACGGCTAGTAGTACGTAATTATGATTTTGGAATAGTAAAGATAAATGCTAAAGTTAAATCAATGCCTTATACTAATTTCGTTGACTTGGAAACATTGTCAATCAAACCCAGAACCAGAAACGCAAAATTCTCTAGGGTAGAAAATGTGTGTTACTAGAAATCGAACCGAAATGGTTGACATACCTCCAGTTCGCTCGAAGGGTTTCGCTTCTACGTTTATCATCCGTACTGCGAAGGAGTGGAACTCATTGCCATCGTCTTTGTTCCCCGAACGGTACAATCTGGGAGTCTTCAAGTCAAGAGTGAATAGGTACCTTCTAGGCAAGCATGCTACATCTTCGGCCGCATCATCACTTTCCATCAGGTGAGATTGTGGTCAAATGCTTGCCTATCAGGCATAAAAAAAAAAAAAAAAAAAATGGCGGACACGCACTCAACTACACTGCCATTTGGTTCGTAGGTACTTTGTTAATCAAATTCCATATTTTGTATTGGAAACTATGATACGTCTCTAGTCGATCACATCTCCCACCTTTCATTCCAATAGAAACTATCTCCCTCACAATCGCATCCAAAATTCATGAGCGCCATAAAATATTTCAATGATCCAAGATAAAATTGAGCTGTTACGTTGACAGTTCTTTTATAGTCCATCTGAAAGTCAATGCGAAGATCTCAATCCTGAACATGTGACACACTGGCGAGTAAGCTCGCATTGTTGGTATAAAACCAGCTTTGTATAGATTATTATTATTATTATTGTTGATACACTGAGCAGCTTATTAAGCTGATACGTGTATATCACTTTTGTGCACTTTTTTTTTTGAAATGTTTGTCCAATCTATTTTTGAAAGAGTTTATTGAGGGAGCACTTATCACTGTCTCTGGTAGCATATTCCACACTCTAGCTATGCGGTTCGGCAGGAAGTGTTTTCGGGGATTGCTTGCACTTGCATGTTTGATCAGTTTCCTGGAATGCCCTCTCAGTACCTTGTTTGTATCCAACTGAAAGAGTTTACTGGAGAGGTCTATGTTATAATGCTCGGTTAAAATCTTGTATGTCTCTATTAGGTCACCCCTTTGTCTGCGCTGTTCCAAGGTTGTTAAACCAAGTTGTTGGAGTCTATATTCATAGGGGTGATTTTTGAGACCTGGGATCATTTTAGTAGCTCTTCGCTGTACTCTCTCCAGTAAATCAATGTCCTTTTTGAAGTAGGGATTCCATATCTGAAATGCATATTCCAGCAATGGTCGCACATAGGTTTTATACAGTTTCAAAAACAGTTCTTTATCAATGTATAGGAATGCTTTGCGTATTATATAGAGAATGCTGTTTGTTTTTTTAGTTATTTGTACTATGTGGGTTTCCCATTTGAGATTGGCAGTAATGGTAACTCCCAGGTCCTTTTGGATTGACTGATGATATAGATTATGTTGCAAGTTTGCAGCAGTTATTTGAGTATTCGGGCGAAAGGGACCACAAGAAAAGGAATCGCGGTTCCTTTCACCTAATAGAGATTATGAATAGGTCAAATGGAACCGCGATCCTTGTGATGTACTTTGTACAGATACGAAGCACAAAATCACATCTTTGAAAATATTATGCATGTTCGCAAAAATATTAGTAAATATAAATTAAGAAGCGACGCACACAATCTTAATACTAGATATAAGCATAAAATTACAGTGCGCGCATTTAGATTAAGCAAAAAGAATAAATCTTTTATGGCAAATGGGGTTCGATTTTACAATAGAATTCCTAAAATCGTAACTGAATTACCACTGGGAAAGTTCAAATCTGTAATAAAACGGGCATTCATTAGGAAAGCTTATTATAAGACCACAGACAATATTAATGACAAGGATGCATGGAGGCAAACTGCAGAGGCTCTTTCTAGCGACTACCATAATAACACCTAGGTTAAGAAAATTATGGATTAGAAATTAAGAATGTTTTTAAAAAAAATGAATGAAAAAAAATGCGCCGCCGAGTTTCTTGACAGGTTCTTCTCGAGATGGCTGTAATTTTGCGAATCTGGCAATAGATTCATTGACTTTCATGAGTGCCTCTTTGGGGCCCATGTAAATAAACGATTTTGATTTGATTTGATTTTGAAAAAACTAAATCGTTTTGAATTATGTTACTTTAAAGTTATGATATAGCTAGATATATATTAAAACAAATATTGTGCACGTGTTGCTCTGATAGTATTTACCTAAATTGTGAGTGAAACCGAAGCATAGAGTATAATTTAAAGCGATTTACGCAAAAGTGATTTTTTTTATCTCCACTTACACGTATCTAGTTTACACAGATAACGTAATATGAGTATTGGACGCAAAAAAGGACGATGTTCGTACAGTGGTGAAGTCACAAATTACTAAACTACTTTTATTGCTGTGTTAGAAATTTTATATGTCATGATTACTTTGGCATCATGAATGTGTGTGCGTGATGTAAACATTGCCGAAGAAAGAAAGAGCCACAATACAAATCAAGTATTCGAATTATATATAGGGCTGTGATTGAATGAGTTTAAAATAATACATAAATAGCCAACCGGAAATACTACTTCGTAAACAATGCTTAACATATATATTCGATTATTCTGGAATACTATTATTATATAATTAACTACTAACATTGTTTAATACTTTCTTTTTTTTTTTTTTTTTTATGACAGGCTAGTGTTTGACCACTATCTCACCTGATGGTAAGTGACGATGTGATCGAAGCTGGTAAACACACTAGACCTGGAATACGCAGGCTCTCAAGGATAACTGCCGGAACACCGTATTTGGCTTGGCGGCAGACTTTCAACTTGATGGTAGTAAGCTACTTTGGTAGCAAGCCAGGCGAGCAACTCACAAAATGCTCTACCACCTCTCAAATGTTACCTGATTAGCACCACCCGGGGACCACGTGTAGGGAGTCAGACTTAAGGGGTATCCTCCTACAGACGCGGGTGACTCAGCCCCCAAAAAACCTACTTAAAAATATAAAATGCATTATATATTTCACAAAAACATGACTAAATTATCTAAAACATAGTCCGACCGAGCAATTCCGAAAGCTCGACGAGCAAGTCTACCTGAAAACCCGACAGTGTGTCACGTCTTCTTAACTTTGTAGTTTATTACGTGATGTTATAGCCTTATAGCATATCGTATGCGTTGTTAATATTAGTTTTGATGCTTCATTAAATATTTTTCATTGTCCAAGACCGTATTGGTACAACAAAGTTGAAGAAAAATGCTCAGTAAACAAACAATGTATGCAAGATATTTAAAATGTCATAAAATTATATCTGCAAGAGGACTGCTTTATGAAAAATATCATAGAGACATAGCACTTTTGATGTATGCAATCTATTTTTTTTTATAATTTAGCGTGTTTAATTGTTGTTAGAATGATGAATTACTAAAACGGGTGACAGGTTATTCTGAACGTAGATAGTTGGAATTCCGGTATAACGCATAGGCTACTTTTTAACGCGGGCGAAGGCGTGGGGCACGGGTAGTATTATATATACGGCTTTCACTCACATCATTTGACCGAGGTTTTGATCATGTACGATGTTTTCCCTTGATTACATTACCAATAACTTGTTTGAAGTCTGTTACAAACAATGTATGTTTTTATTCCCTTATATCTCCTCAATCTAAGGACCAATTGTCTTTACCTCCTTAAACTAAATACATATTTTATACAACAAAGATTTAAGTTACCTACAAGGCATCAAGCTTATAGGTAACTCAAGTGCTCAAACCCACTAGCGTTCCCATCATGTTGGCGGCATTGCCTCTCTGAATTGCAACACTAATACGTTGAGCCAAATAAGTACCAGTATTTTGATCACTCGTCACCAGGTGTTGTGATAAATAATATAAACATTGTGGTTTGTATAATATCAATAGAGAATTACAACGTAAGGCAGCAAGCCTATCGGTATTTTATCGCTTACATTTTGGAGACTGTGTTTAGGAATTACATGATATAATTCCTCCATGCCCTTTTTACCATCAAACAACAAGACAAAATGTCAAACGTCATCCATTTATGGTTGACATACCTCCAGTTTTCGAAGCGTTTATCATCCGTGCAGCGAAGGAGTGGAACTCGTTGCTTGCGTCTTTGTTCCCTGAACGGTACAATCTGGGTGTCTTCAAGTCTAGAATGAATAGGTACCTAGGCAAGCATGTTCCATCTTCGGCTTTTCACTTACCATAAGGTGAGATGGCAGTCAAATGCTTGCCTATATAGCATTTTTTTTATTTGTACCAGGAGTCCTCAGCTTGAGAAACACAGTATAACCGTAATATAAACGTCTATCTTTGAACCGATTGATGATTGAGTCGCTAGAACCCTATTGTGAACATCAAAGGATTTTTTTCTTTTGTGGGTAGTTTGTAATTACGCTTGTTTGAACGGGTGGTGGTGGAGTTTATTTTATTTGGATACTGGTAAGATTGATATTGGATGGTATATAATTTAATTAAATGCTTTCGTTTAAACAGGTTTCAAGGTTTGTACCTAGTAGTTAAATGTTAAGAGTTAACTAGAGAAAATAGTAAAATTTTACTAAATATTTTAAAATTGATCATTGATTATTTTTGCAGTTAAAGTCTCTATAAAGAATATGTATTATGTTTGATCACTATCTCACTTGATTATAAGCGACGATGCGGTCAACGATGGAGCACGCTTGCATAAATGATACCTATTCACTCGCAACTTGAAGACTCCTATGTCCAATATTGTACTTATCAGGATCAGTACCTGGATGACCGAGCTTTGCTCGGTTTTTTTTGGTAAATTACGTATGAAAAAAAAAAATTTTTTTTTAGCTAGATCGATTTATCACCCCTGAAACCCCCAATTTCATGAAAATCGTTGCCGCTTCCGAGATTCATATTTTATGTATACATATATACAAAAATTGCTCGTTTAAAGGTATTAGATAACATTTTTATATCTTGGGTGTTTTTACAATACTTAATTATATACATTTTAGTATTTTTTTTATTTATTTGGTATACTTAAGTTGGTAGCTTGCAAGATGGAATTAAAAATAAATGAAAACATCCCACTGTCGTAACATAATTAAAAGCTTTGAACCTTTTTGCGAGAAACTCGGTATTTCTACTATTTGTTTGAGTATTAAGATATTCTACAAGGATATATTAACTCTTGTATCCAATAAGCAAATTTTTTTATTTTTTTTTTTTGATAATCTGTGCTATCTACGTGCCAATTGCCTATATTTCCTAAAACTAAACTAAAACTATGTAATGAACTAAGTTACCTACAACGAGCTTATAGGTAACTCAAGTGCTCAAGCCCACTACCAGTGGGTAGCGTATATAAAGCGTTTTTATATTAATGTGTACCTCATGTAATAATACAATGACAGATGGCTTATTCCACAAACATTACACATCTCACCCTAATTTAAAGATTACGAGCAGGTACGAAACAACCCTCGCAAATAAAATTAAAAAAAAAACCAATCCTCTTACATTTTATACTTTACCGTAAATCTGTATAATTTTATTACCTTATTTCTGTACAGAATTGAATACGAGACCAACAAATTGCTTTCATTATTACGGAAGAAAGAGATAAAACATATCTAATTTGTGAGGAAAAGAAAGAGATGGAAGCATCTGATAATCTTACGAAGCATCAATCGCAGGATCATTTGCATACGTTTGAGGAGAAAAGGAGAGTAAATAAAAGAGAAAATTAGTTTTTTGTGAATGGTTTTCCTTCCCTCCTTTATTGTAACAATTTGAAATCCGATTGGTTTTGTTGATAAGTCACAAATATGTATTCTTGTATCCTTTACTTCATTTGGATATAATTAATTATAAGTGAAAAAAAAGTAATGAACTGTATATAAAATTAGATCAATATTAAAAATAATTATAACATTTGATTTAAATAATTGTGAAAGTGTTTAAGTTCTCTTTAAGTAAAGGTACAGTCAGCAATAAATGAACTCATTCAGATTTTAAAATAGCTATTTATGTATTACCTAAATAATGATCACATAGTTTTTTTCTCTCTTTTGAATTGGGTGTGGCTGCGCTTTGGAAATCTACGAGTATATATATATAAAAATCAATGCCACTTTTCGTTGTTATTTTATAACTCAAGAACGTGCTCACCTATCCAAACCAAATGTTTGGATAGGTGAGCACGTTCAAGGCTTTGTTTGGACTATTTAGTACATGTTTTATGTGAAGTTTGTACAAAATCGGTCGAGCGGTTCTTCATTTATCATACCCGGAAGCCGAGGCGGATCGCTAGTTAATTATAAATATCAATAGAGATTTATTCTCTCACTTTGTATTTGTATCGCTCTTTAGTTGCTACTGTACATTCATGACCTTTACTATTATCCTATTGAAAAAAAACATTTTTTTTACTAATTTTAGTTTAAGCATGTTAACCAACCCACAGCATGTAACTTACCAACGACCAAGATATTGATCAAACGCGAACCTAATAAAAAAAAATATCTAGCTTATCCCCTAGGAAAATCTGTCGCCAAGCACTAAATTAAGTAAGTTACTGCAGCTATCATTAAAAGACAGTAAATTCAAGGTATAGGCGTGTTAACCACCTCGACCACATCATATATTTTTGAAGTGAAAACTTCTTTAGCGGCGTTATGCACTTTTTTGGGATGGGTAAACAATTTTGAACTCGCGTCAGGACACGTGACCTGATCGAAGACAGAGTAGACCCCCGGCGTGGCGTAGGAGAGGAAGTAATATCCCCCTCTCTTTCTACCGCGTTTCTATGGTGACGATGGTATTGTTATTTCTAAAATGCACGACATGAATGTTCAAGTGTTCACTTCTGCCGGCATTCCAGGAGTGCAACCCGTTTGTATTTATGTTAATTAAGTCGCAAAACGAGCAAGTCGTTTGCCTGATGGTATGTATCACGCTTGCCTATTATATAACTTACCAACGACAAAGATAACGGTTAACCGCAACCCTAATAATAATGTAAAAAACATCTACCTAAATAGTAACTAAAATATTTTTTCATTTGCTTATTCTGCAACAAAAGCAAACATGCAAAACCACAAATCAAAGGTAAACTGTATTTGCGAACTATTTTTGTTTTCTGAACAAATATTTACAAAAGGTAAAAAGGGTTCCATGTTGTTTTTGCTGATGGTATCCTGATTCAAATAAACGTGTAATCATACGAAGCTTTTCTTTGATGTATTTTGCTACTTGGGATGTTTGTATTTGCGATGGATACGACAATAAGTAAACGAAAACCATACTTTTTTACTCGACAGCGCAACGTAAAGGAGGTAACGTGTTTATCAACCTATATTTATAATATGTCGCCGAGTTTCTTGCCAGGTTTTTCTTGCCGTTTACACTTTGGAGAGTGTGCGCAGGAATTACACGAACTAATTCCCCCATGCCCGTTTTACCATCCAACAACAAGACAAACTGTCAAACGTCATCCATATATGGTTGACATACCTCCAGTTCGCTCGAAGCGTTTCGCTTCTACGTTTATCATCCGTACAGCGAAGGAGTGGAACTCATTGCCCTCGTCTTTGTTCCCCGAACAGTATAATCTAAGAGTCTTCAAGTCAAGAGTGAATAGGTACCTTCTAGGCAAGCATGCTACATCTTCGGCCGCATCGTCACTTTCCATCAGGTGAGATTGTGGTCAAACGCTTGCCCTATCGTACATAAAAAAAAAAAAAAAAAATCTTCTAGAGATGGCACTAATTTTACGAATCTGGCAGTAGAGTCGTTAACTTCCCTGAGTGCCTCTTTGGGGCGCATATGAATAAACGATTTTGAATTTTAATTTATGTGTGTTTGTTCCATTGTGGCGTTCAGAGACCAAACGCGTGGGCCGATTTTGGTGATTTGTACATGAACCGATTTGTCCTAATCGTGCAAGTGTCATTAAAGACATAACAGTAAAAAAAATCTAAATGGCGAACACCCGACGCCATATTGCGAAAAACAAAAAGTTAAATTTGACTAACTAAGTGAAGTGGTCAAGAAAATAATGTTATAATTTATAAAATTATAATAATAATATAATAATATAGCCTTTATTTTCCGAAATGTTTACAATAAGTTCAAAATTACAAAGTTATGCTTAAATTTATATTATATCCCTAATTTCGGTATGCCTTACGGCAAAGGCCTCCTCCAACCCTTTCCACTGTTTTCTGTCCGCCGCTACTCTCATCCAAAGGGGGAAAAAAATTATACCTGACGTATATTTAAACCTTGATGAGAGAGGCCTATACCCAGCAGAAGGATGAAAAAGGCTATGGATGATGATGATGATGTATATTTAATTCTAATGTATATTCTCTATCAGCTTCAGATAGGCAAATTAATCAACAAGTGACAGAATCAAAGTTTTGAAAATGTCCACAACGCTCTATCTGTAAAACGGCTGCATCAATTTTTACCAAACATAGCTAAGAACACTTTGATTAAGTCACCATTCAAATAAAAAACTTAATCAAAATCGGTCATGCCGTTTGGGAGCTAAGATGCCAGACACACACACAAACATATATCGGTCAAACTTAATAATAACTCCACTGTTTTTGCGTCGGGTTAAAAATCATTTTCAGCATTTCTCATCGACTGACAATTAAAAAGTTTCAGCAAGTTAAGGTTTTGGATCTACGATGCTATAGACAGACGTACACATAACTGTAAAACTTATAACACCCTCATTTAGCGTCATCAGGGTTAAAAATAATTCTACTATTTCTCATCTATTGCCCATTAACAAGTTTTAGCAAGATAATGCACTAAGTTTTATTGCAACGCAAGTGGCTAGAGCAATAGATAAATTGTCTTTCGAAATTATACCTTTTAGAGAGGTTGTAGCACTTTACAGTGTTGATTGCATTATACAGATTGCTGTGCAATTCGGATTTATAAGGTTATATTATTTTAGGACTCTTCCTGGATGCACGGAATAAACGTGAATGTTAGGAATAGTACGTATATATTTTAGTGAAATGACGTATCAGTTGGACAAGTGCAGTTTTCAGACTTTTGCAGTAAATAATGTTGTTCAATGATCGGCGATCGTATACGTTAAATAATTAAACGCAAGCAAAGCTAAAAAAACCGACTTCACCGCTTTACCTTCGGAACCTTAATCAGATTCAACGTATTAAACACGCATTATTGTCAATAACTCAAAAACTAGTGATCAGATCTTAACCAAAAAATTAAATGGGACAACATGAAAAGCACCAGCTTTCAAATAAAAAATTAATCATCAAAATCGGCACACAAAGAAAGAAGTTATGAGGTAACTTTTGTAGTCGGTTAAAAACGAGAACGTCTTCAATGTAGTCCACAGAATACGCATTATTGAGGATAACTCAAAAACTACTAGTCAGATGTTGATCAAATTTAAATGGGACAAATAGGAAAGCAACATCAAACAAAAAAATAAATCAGAATCGGTTCACGTAGAACGCAGTAAAAAAAAAAAATGTGGAGTCAGTAAAAACGGATTGAATGGCAATATTCCCAGTCAACATATGTCAGTGTGACGAGCGCTGTGTTTTGCCGTAAAAGTTCGAACTATATAAGTTTAAACTATCGGTGGCGCGAAAATTAAAATATGTACAGCAGAAGCAGAAAGGCGCGTGTTTTTAGTCAACACCAATTACATACTCGACTAAGCTTGCATAGACATCTAAGTTCTGACTATCTTGACAGCACTAAAATGTATGCTATCTCTGTCTTGCGTTCCTATTTTGTAAAAGAAGGAATAGTTTAAATTTAATTTAGTGTGTGACATCAGAATCGAGGTAAATATCCTTGCTAAAACAAAATAAGTTGACTATTTGTCGGCAATGTTATTTTGTTCAAAACAACATTGCCTGACTTCCTGATTTAAAATTTATTAGTTATGTTTTAATTTGAGGTGGTTTGTTGTAGCACATGTGCGTTTCCTATTTATAATTTCTATGGACGTGACTCTTACAATCCTGGACTTGGTCGTCTCGTCTCTCAATGAAAGTTTTTTTTTAATTATTAAAATTGTTACTTGTAAACATAAGTGTATAAACGTTTTGTAATAACACACATTTTTCTTTTTATACAATAGACTAAGCAAACATTTGAGCTCAATTCTCATATATACAGTCACATTTATGGGAAGTTATTGTTTGGCAAAGAAATATCAATTATTTCTTTCATATACATACTTAAAGCATCTAAAAACCTTACGATTTTCGGTAACGAGTACCTACCTACAGCAAACCGATGGTCACTTTTTCTTTTCTGGGGAAACAGATAGGTACAATTAAGGCATTAAGGCAGACGGCAATGCCTATCTATTTCCCTAGATGCCAATATTTATTTTATTTTATGTCTGATATTGTAATCAATTCAATTTACACGATTGTCAAATTACCAAAATTGCTCCAAAATAAAGATTAAAATAAAATAACATTGTAGTTACTATATAACTTAAATACATTTAAGACGACAAAAAATGGCAATATTTAATTAATGGTAGTTTTAATTGCAAATTATAAAAATTATAAATAGGAAACGCACACGTGCTACAACAAACCACCTCAAAATGAAACTTAACTAATAAATTTTAAATCAGGAAGTCAGGCAATGTTGTTTTTAACAAAATAAAGTTGCTGACAAACAGTCAACTTATTTGTTTTAGCAAGGATATTATATCCTGTAGCTTTATGGCCTAGAAATAGAATTAGCTAGAATTAGAATTAGAATTAGCTCCAGCGATACGATTTCGAGTCTATCGGTATTTTAATGAATGTAGAAATAGAAACCTTTAAAAGTAAATATGGCGTCTATGTCGATATTGCGTCTGCGTTCATTAAATACATACATATTAAATTATAGACATAGTGAAGGTCGCAAGATGACGCTGGATGCAGGCCGCTAACAACCGTTATTTTTGGAGATTTTTGGGGGAGGCCTATATCCAGCAGTGGATTTCTTGCGGCTACGATAATGATGATGTTCATTAAATAGTTCAAAATAGTTTTTAACATTTAACAAAAAAAAAACAAAATAAAACATTTCATCATCGATCATTGTAACGTTTTTTCTTTTTAATATGGCCATAACATGCGTTGTTTCCCGATAGTAATAAAATGGGCTCTCAAATTATACTAACAATAAAACAGAGAAGTGTATCACTCACTTGAATTACGCGATATCCATTGCGGAGGGCTTTTACACCTTCATACCTTTTTTGAACATTAATACACTCTAGGAGTTGACTAGGAATGACTACACTAATGACGAAGTGCATGGAGGCAAACTGCACAAGCGCTTTCTGGCTACTACATAATATAGATACACCTAGGTCAATATAATTCCTGTATTAGTCATTTAAGAATGTAAAAAAATATGAACATAAGTATGCGCGCCGCCGCGTTTCTTGCCAGGTTCTTGTCGAAATAGCTTTATTTGTGAATCTGACAGTTGAGTCAGTAACTTTCCTGAGTACCTCTTTTTAAAAATTTGCTAAAATTATAATTAAATCTAATGTCATATTTTTTTTAACTGTATATTGGCTAATTTGGTTGCGCGTTCGCCGTTTAAACAACGGGTATCGGGTTCGATTCCCTGTGGAAACACAAGTTTTCTCCCCAAGAGAAGTTGTGTTTCTGGTTCTGGGTGTGATTGTCTGTGAATGTTTCCAGCACCCATAACACATGTCAACGAACTTAGTGGCTATGAGTGTAAAAGCGTTTATGTTATGTTCGTTTATGCTATTATTTATTAAGAGAAACATCTTAAGATTTGCTTTATTTTTTTATGCTGTATAGATAAACATTTGACCACCATATCACTTGGTGGAAAATGATGATGCGGCCGAACATGTGACTTGTTTGTCTAAAAGATACCTAGTCACTATTGACTTGAAGACTCCCAAATTATACCCCTTGGAGAACAAAGACGTACAAGAACATAGTGCAAGAAAAGTCGCAGGGTGCGGGGTTTTAAATAAATCGGATCGTATAGTCTAACGGTCCTTCTTTACTACTGTACTAAACTTTACGACGGCATTGTTTTATTAATATCTATAAAAACAGCTTCAAGTGCATAGTTCAGTTAGAACTTAAAGCTTTCTGTTTACAGCTTAGATTGATGTGCTAAGTTTAATTTGTTTGTTGTTAATGAATATGCAATTTTATTTATATGTTTGCTTTTTGACCGATTCCAGAAACTTTCGCCTATATAATATTATTGTGATATATCTATTTTTTTAGTAATGATCAATCAAATCGTTTATTGACATTTGATAATAATAACCTTTATGACTTTAATGATAACAAATCATGTGTGTACATTTCTAGTTATTTTATTTAATATAAATTAAGTGGTTATTAATTCTATTTTATTTAATAATATCAATATTATTATTGTTTATATACAATTGCAAATAATTCCGATAGAATAACTAGCCTTGCGTAACAGTCTCAGTTATAATGGCCTGTTTAAATAAATAATGTGAGAATAATAAAAAAAAAAAATGGGGTAGATAATGTGTTTTATTTAATTTATGTCAGAATAAATATTATTATTATATACTGGACCATTTAGCTCGTTTACTTGACTTTTACTGTGACTTATGAATAGGACTTTATTTATGAAATAAACAATTATTATTATACTTGATAAATCATCACTTGACATTGGCTAAATACAAAGAGATTGCAAAGACAAATAAAAAAAAACAGGGTGTGTCGTAAGGACACAATTTTTTTTGTGATTTACCAGTCACAGTCCTCCAAGGTTTTACTATAATACATGACACGTTTCTTCTCTTTGCTACAGATCGATGCTGCCACGCCCGAGCCATCAGATAGCACGTCTTCCGAAGGATCCATCTTCTCTTCTATAATTCCTGACAAACTATCAGGATCCATCTGCGGAGCTGTTCTCTTCATGCTGGGCTGGAAACTGTTCGCCAACAAACGGTGAACACTCTGTATAAAAGATTTTTGTCATGAACACGCTGTATTTAGTGTTCAAGCGTGCATTGAATAAACATGTTTTATTCGGTAGTTCACGCTTTTAAAATTGTATATTTTTGCATTTTTTTATAAAATCATATATAACTTACTATAATATAAAAAAAAATGTTCGATACGCTGATTTTTTTTTAAATTATGCAATGTTATTGAACGCGACGCACGACGTAGAAATTTAAATATTACACAAAAAAATAATTATTGAAACTTACATTTATTATGAAAATATACTCGTATAATATTTAAGGAAACGCTGTTGATTTTGTTTAATAAAAATGTAATGGAAAGAAATGTTTAGGAAAATGGTCAGTAAATAAAAAAATAAAAGAACATTTAATTATTCTAAAGTCAATTAATACTCGATAGAATTATTCGTAATTATCTTTCATTTTATACAAGGTGGTCCAATCAGTGAGGTCCAAAGAAAAAAAAAAATCTTCACCTTGGGTATCTGAAAATACCCGTTACATCTAAAAATTTTCGACTGGAACTGTTAAAACTTTTTAACTAATTATCAAATTATTTAAAAACTTAATACGACTGCTAGTGGTAATTTACAACACTAACAATTTAATTGTAATAAGGTACAATTTCAATAAACTGTTATTTTGACTATTTTTTATGATCACATCAATAAAAATAACACATATGTCTAATCAATTTAATAAGATTTACTAAATCGCCACCTCCAACTTCGATACTACTTTGACAACGTCTTAAAAATGATCTTTCAGTCCTTTGAATGCTCTTGAAACATCATAACTCGAGAATTACAAAAATTCGGGGAACATACATGGGGTATTTTCAGATACCCCCGGGGATAAGGCATTATTTTTTATTACGCTGGACGTCACTGTTTGGACCACCCTGTATATCTATATTGATTAACTTAAGGTGAAAAATGGACTAGAGACGCCCAACAAATATTTTCTCTCAGTGAACGAATAATAAATGCTGAATAAACGCTTTCACGCTCACAGCCCCATACTTAGTTCATAGACTTCTAATGGCTGCCGGAAACATTCAAAACACACACAAATCTCATACAAAACCACAAACACAAATTGTTGTTGGAAGAGATAGTAGTAAAGTGCCATATTTACCATTCAAAAAGTAGTGTTTACACCGGGAATCGAACCCGAAACCCGCTGAATAAAAAGCAGATGTCAATACAACCAACACAACTACAAGACAGAATAGGTGCTACCAACTACGCCAATAGACAGATCACTACGCCCGCCAACTGGCTATTCACTACGCCAACGGGCTGCTTACTACACCAACGGGCAATTCACTACGCCAACGCGTTGTTTACCGGCAATGAGCTTGCTGTCTAAGATACTCCAGTTCCAATGACTCAGAGTGAGCGTGCTGACCGTACATACTTATAATTATAACCAAAACTGTTTTGCGTCTCTTGCCTATATAAAGATCATCGCACATTACACCGACTCGACGCCAATCCAACACCGTTCCAACTCGAACTATCGATTCGATATCAACGGGTCGGTGGCAGTCAACGCGTAGACCATGCGTCGTAGACTTTCAACTTATGTGTTGAAATATTCACTCTTATGTAACACGAAAAAAAGCTTACATTTCAATGCCATACTGTGAGTTGAGTTGGAGTGGAGTCGACGTTGATTTGGTGTAATGTGCTATGACCTTAATTTTCTCTGTAAGTTAATCGGAAAATTTATAAACTATTAGAATTTTCCATATATTGTCATTTTTTATTGTACAATACAAAACACTAAGCTATTAAAATGTTAATAATATTACAAGTATGGACCATGTATTTAATAGTTTATCAGAAAACAAAAATATTTTTTATTTATAAAACGAAAAGTCCATATTTCCATAATTTGTTCCAAAGAGAGCAGCCTAAAATTTTTAACGTTGATTGATCTCATTTTTATTTTTTCTTTTATAAATAAAAATGTTTATTTTATATCATAATTATAATTAAATAGTTATTTTAAGAGCGTTTAATGTAAGGGTTCGTGCCAAGTTGTTTGATTGAGAATTTTATAAGAGATGGATATATTTTAATAATTTTCATCTATTGTTGTAAATATTTTGTAATTAAGATTGATTGATGAGCCACGTCGCTTTTGTTTTAAAACTGATCTATTAACTTGAAAATTATAAGTTGATTCGATTAAAATATATTGAATAATAATTGCTTTTATGATATGAAAGTGACGTGAGCGATAGCTTTTTATTCATAGTTTTGTAAATAAAATAATCTGTAATTAAAGCTCGATAAATTACTCATAAATATACCGATGCTTTGTTACAAACATATTTTATAAGTAAAGGGAACAATTTGTTTCGGGAACAATCTTTATTTTGGGAACAAAATTTTCTTTTACTACCAGACTATATTATCGTGAGTTTTATTTTTATTATAATTGCATTTTATTTTAGATTAATAATGAAAAAAATGTGTTCATATGTGATAGTATTCAAGAACACAATTAAAAAGAAGTTTTCCTAATGATCTCTTGGAAACTCTTAATTGCTGTTGGTGATTCTAATTTCTGCTGACGAAACAAATGTTTTTGTTTTCAAATTATAAAAAGAAACATATAGAGCCATAATTTTGATTGATTTATAACAATTAAATAATGTTTAGTAAATTAATTTAATCTTTTTTATTTTTTTTTGTTAGCAGAAAGAAATTAGATCAGAAGAGACCGCATTTAAGAGTTTTGTAAATAAATTAAAAATTGGTATGCTTAGTGCACTTATGTATTTGTAGTAAAACAAATTCTAAATTTAATGGTACCTAACAATGCTTCAATAGCTTTATTGTTTTTATAGAAGAAATATTTGATAAATATAACTTTTTTTTTAAACCTATTTTCTACCGACTTCTCAAAAAAGTACATGTAATCTGATGAAAGTGCCGAAGATAAAGCAGTGAAGTCGGTTTTTTAAGCTTTGCTTGCGTTTAAGTATCATATGTACGTTTTTTTTAAATAACACAAAAAAATCAATTAGTACATATAACATGAAAAAATAGCTTTTTTTCATCACAATCCAATTTTCATTTAATAAATTATTATATGTTTCTTCAATAAAAACAAAAGAAATATTTATCCTGCTTCCCGCTAAAATATGAAACTTAAATAATAGAAAATAAGTATTACAATGAAAATTAAAAAGCAATATAATTGTAATTGATTAAACATTTGATTAGAGATTTTTCCACTACCAAGTTTTTCTAAGTTATTTTCTAGAACTAAGAAAATGGTTGGAAATACGATAGGAATGAAATTCTCATTATTTTAATTAATTAAACAAATATTTTTAGTAAAATGTGTGATTTATTCAGATAATTTTGAAAAATGGCCTGTATATTTTAGATAATTTCATTTATTAGTTTTATTTAAGGTTATTTAGCTTATATGTAAAATGTGATAAATTCTAAGACATTAAACCTGCAACAAAAATATGTTGCCATATAGCTATGTTAGACTTTGTCACATTGTATTACTGCCAATTTTTTATATTATGTTCATAATCTTTATTTCAAAATATACTTTTTTTTATAAATAAATCCTGTTTTTACTTTACCTAGAAATAGTCGCAATTTTCAACCGACATCAAAAAAGGTTTTTTTTTGTATGTATATTACGCGATATCTCCGCGAATTAAGAATCGATTTTAATGTTTTTTTTTTGTAGAGTATACTTCAGAGGGGGTCCCATATAAATTTAATCGAAATCGGTCAAGCCAAAACCGAAATATAAGCGATGGAGTCGTTTTTTTTAAGCTTTGCTTGCGTTTCAATTGTTGTTTCTAAGATAGCCCATGGTACAAAGTAAATAGTCATTCTAACCCAAAGCTTTAAACATCTAAGTAATCATAGAACACCCATAGCCCTTTCTTGGCTGGTATGAAAAAAAAAACACGCTCAGATCCACAGCCTCACACTAAGTTCGATGACTTGTGTCGTGGTTCCGGAAACATTCACATCACACACACGATGATAATCTTTTTTTTTATGCTCGAAAGGCAAGTATTTAACCACTTTTGACCACTATTCACACTCACACCCGATGGAAGGTGATGATGTAGCATGATTGCCTAAAAGATACCCATTCACTCTTGACTTGAAGACACCCAGATTAGGGCACGGTTTTGAGTAAAAATATAAAAATAACAATTTGTACTCTTTTCTACCGACTTCACAAAAAGAAGGTACTCAATTTGACTGTATTTTTTATGTGTGTTACCTCATAACTTCTTTCCACATGAACCGATTTTGATATTTTTGGTTAGAAAGCTGTTGCTTTCACATTGGTCCCATTTAAATTTGATCAAGATCTGATCAGAAGTTTTTGAGTTATCGTCAATAATGCGTGTTTAATACATTTAATCTGATCAAGGTTCCGAAGATAAAGCGGTTTTTTGCGTTTAATTATGTTAGTTTTTGTTTTGTTTTTTCATTTTACCACAAAACAATATATGAGTATAATTTGTCTGACGACCCAGTTGGCGCAGTGGACAGGTGTACGCCCTCTGCGCCGTGGGTCCTGGGTTCGATTCCCGGCAGGAGCACAAATTCCTTCCCAAAGGATATTTGTGCTTCTGGTTCTAGGTGTAATGTGTGTGTGATGTAAATGTTTCCGGCACCCACGTCACAAGTCTTTGAACTTAGTGTCGGGGTGTGACTGTGACTGTGAATGTCTAAACACAAATGTACTCAAATTTGCCAGAAACGAAAATTTTCTATCAAAACTTCACACAATTTTCTTTTATACTGTAACTGCAACATAAATTCAAACTTATACCAAGTCTGAGCACTATCCATCTAAGTTAGATGTGTTTTATAACTTAGAAAAACATTTCCCGCCAAGTTGCGGTTAACTTAATGCGGTCAGTTAAAACTTGATATGTTTCACTTAGATGTGACTTGGATGGCTTTATGAGTAACTTGAAAGCTCTCACTCGATTTTATTGATGGGGTATAAAGTTTCCAGTAGCTAAGGAAAGGATATTTCTTTACATTATTTGCTATTTTGTGAGAGAAAACTTGGTGCGCTTAACTTGGAACACCATAAGTAGTCAGAGGCGAAATATAGTTTATCTCTTACCGGTAGATGGCGTAATGCATATTTGACGCATTTTTATTGACCGAGCAAGTGCAAAGTGACATTTTTTTTTCTTATTATTACGATATCCTTAAGACTAATATGTAATTTAATTTTGACCTAAACTGCTAAGTAGACGAGTATACTAAGAATGTGTCCAATAACACTTTTCTTACTGTCTCTATTACCAGGAAGACACTTTGTTCTTGTGTTCTTTGTTAATAGCACTCACTATATTACACTGTCACATGACTAAACTAACTCAAAAGGTTTAGTTCTTTTGAGTCTTCTCACTAAGTCTGTGTTGTCGAGGAGCTGGATTGCCTCAAAAATCACATGGTGATGAAGTCTTTGTTCATGAGCTTCGGCGAGTCTTTTTATAACACTAGCGATGAGTTCCAATTTTAGTTTAAATTGCTTTCGATTTCAGGTTGTTCCTCTACAGGTCGCATTATCAACCGATTCTCGTTAAATTTTATGATTAGTTTCTTAAAGAATTTTTGTAGATTAAGGTTTTGATTTTTTTCAAAATGACGGAGATATGATTGAATACGTAAAAAAGAACATAATTATTTAAGCCATTTCGAAAAATAGCCGAGGTCTACAGGTCACAGAGCTACTATTATATTTTAGTCAAGAAACAAGATCAAATAGCATCGTTTTTTCTTAAAAAAACATGTGCATGCTCAAAACTATATTTTTCAAACTTACATATTATCCATAAGCCACATATATTCCAAGCATGTAAATTACTGATAACTTTAGGAAATACATTTGCTAGGAAATATAAATAGTGACGATGCGGATAGATATGGAGCATGTTTGGCCATAAGATGTTCACTCGTGACTTGAAGACTCCTCAACTCCTAACAAGTACAATCTGGTACTTGTTAGGAAACACAAGTTAAGTTAAGGCGGTCCAGCAAGTCCTGCTACCTCATTTATTAATAGTATTTCCATATCACTGACTCACAAGGTGGACTCTAGGTCCCTAGAACTATTTTATTTTCCACCAAATCGTATTATGAGATCGTTCCCTATTTTTTCTGCTTCACCAATCTGCACCTATATGCAACGGCGAATGCACGCTCTATTTTTCCTCACTAAATCGCTCAAAAATCTTTCGTTAATAATTTCAAATTCTGATATCTATTTTTATACCTACTTTTCCTTCGTTATTATTTGTTTCTTTCGCGCCTTACTCTTCTTATTATTTCTGATAAACAATAGATAGATAGATAGATAGATAAACACTTTATTGAACACCTTAACAAATACATGACAAGGAATAATAATCTAGTATATAAGTTTAACAACAGGCGGTCTTATCGCTAAGAGCGATCTCTTCCAGACAACCTTTGGATGGAGAGGAGTAAGCAATGAAATTGGACGTCGGTGTTTTGTATAAATATAATAATATAGAAAATACAATAAACATACATAAACAATAATATACCTAAATTAAACTATGATATAGAATACATAAACGTAATACATAAACAATATTTATGTGTGTGAACTTAAAGTGAATAAATCAGTGGAATATCGAACTGTAGACTTTACTTACTGATTCGAACGTAGTTCTCCACTATTCTTTATTTATCATCCTTGCATGGTGAACATTCATCCTTTATAAAACCATGCGATTCGCCACAACTTTTATTATATGAACTCCAAAGGAATGGAACACTGCCTTCGTCCTTCTTTCCCGATTAGTATAATTTAGACCTCTTTGGGAACAGGTATCTTCTAGGGAAGCCTGTCCCACCGTCATCGTCGCTTTCCATTAGGTGAGATTGCATAAAAAATTATTCGCATAATATCGTTAGCTCTAATTTTTACACCTTCTAACTACATTTATTTAGTACAAATTAGCTGCACATGATGGATTTAAAAATATAGGTACACATAAAAAAAACGTAACTTATCTGATTTCGATCCAAGCCAAAAAATAATATGTAGAATAATTTTATGACATGTTATGATAAATAATTGTTACATGTTCAAAAAGCTAACCTGTCTAAATTAGATCCAGGTCAAAAAATATGCTGAATAACTTTATGACATGTGATGATTTGCTTGCAGATGATGGACTTCATAAATATTGTTACATGTTCAAAAGAAACCTTACATGTCTAAATTTGATCCAGGCCAAAAAATATGCTGAATAACTTTATGACATTTGATGATTTGTTGCAGATGATGGACTTAATAAATATTGTTCCATGTTCAAAAGAAACCTTACATGTCTAAATTTGATCCAGGCCTAAAAATATGCAGAATAACTTTATGTAATGTGATGATTTGTTGCAGATGATGGACTTAATAAATTTTAATATTGTTACATGTTCAAAAAAACCTAACCTGTTTAAATTATGATCCAGGCCAAAAAATATGCAAAGGAAAAGATTATGCGAATGAAAGGTCACCGGTTCACCTAATAGAAAAGTTAATCTATCCACTTATCTACACACTTAATGCCTCCTCTAGAGAATCAGACTACCCCTAAGCAAAATAATTCCAAGACATAAGTAACAATTAAAACAAACTACAAACCAATAAAATAAATAAAAGTCACCAAATTGAAGCCCAACCATTACTTACATAGTCTACTCCATTCCACAGATACCGGCGTTGTTCCCTTGTCGTAATTAATTTCACGTCAGTTAGAAGATAATTGTTACGGTGCTATATTCGGATGTTTGTGGTAATAATGCATTTGGGTGGTTTACGAAATTGACATTTGTGTACTCAGATGAAAGGTAATGTACGGCATACAATTTATGTTACTAGCAGTGCCCGCGGCACTTACACACAAACTTTCAGATTTATAATATTAGTGTGATATTATAATTATGAATGCTTTAGTTCTGTAAACTTTTTGTTTCTATGTAATAATTTACTTTAACGCTTATTGTAACGAATTTAATTTTAAATTTGAATATATTCTAAAAACACATAGCAAAAAAAAACATTTTTTTTTAATATTTTATTATGATTAATGCTTTATGTCTTTTGGTAGAATACGCCACTGTCGACTAAAAATATAATTTTATTTTTTGTTCGGTGGAGCCTAGTCAAAGCCCAGTGGACACAAAGTATGGACATTCAATCATTTGAAAACAATAGTCGTGGAGCGCAGTGGCATAACCCATATGAGCCAAAGTTACATGAAATAAAAAATCTTACCTGTTGTAAAGTCACTTACAGCCACAATAAAAATAACTTACAATAATCGTGAGAACATATCTAAACAGCAGGTATTGGATTAAAAAGAAACGTATCGATAATTTTTAATTCATAGATAAAGCACACCGTTGTTTTTCATAAATAGGGGTGCAGGGTAGGTATTACAAAAAAAACTATAAGCGTTACCGACTGTGAGTGTGCATGAGGTCACATAATTATATTGTTTATTAGTTGTTCCCAAGATAGTCACGGATTGAAGCTGCTTGCACATTATATAATTCAAGGTGGCAATCAAATTAGGAATTCATTATTTCGATAATTATGATCGGTAATTATGCAGAAATTATGTAACATTTGACTTTTTATGTAATGATACTTTTGACATTAATTGTGATTTTTTGAATGGATATTTATTATGCAACGATTAAATTAAATTAAATATTAAGATAACATAATTATAATGATTTTACTAACACAATGGACTGTAAATTGTCTGATCAATAAATGAATAGTAAAAATAATTAGTATTTGCCATCGACATACTAGTCATGAGAATAATTTCATACCAAATTAGATATAATTATTAGAGTTAAGAACAGTTTTAAAAAATAATTTTGGTGTACCTTAGTACTCTATGCATATAATAAAATTATAAGGCCGATGTCTGTAAATTATAGATATTGAAGAAAATCAATGTGGGGACCATTTATTAGAACAAAGATCATTAGAGCAACAAAAGCTAAATCAACAATTATTAAAATTGTTGTCCATTTAGATCACATCAAAAACAGCATCACATAAAAACAGCTACATGGAATTAATGCTGTTTTCACCGATGTATTCTAGAGTTCTAAATTAAAACATTATATGCTTTATATTATCGCAGCAAAATATATTATTCCCAGCCCCACTGTTATAAATATAATATTGCCCGGATCTCATGTTCTGTAGAAACTACTACACGGATCTAAAGTTTTTAATACGATTTTTACAAACGATAAATAAACTTAATTTGATTGTAATTGGATGTTGGAAAGAAAAATTATCGTCATTTGTAGACCTTTAAGATAAGTTAGATAAGTCGTTAAGATCTCTTCAGTAGATAAATATATAAGTACAGTAGAACGCCGATTATCCGAATTAATTGGGAAAGGGTCGATTCGGATAATCGAAAATTCGGATAATCGGACATAGACTGGTAATAAAGAAAAACAAACCGTCACACATAGAATAAACTTTATTAAGTTTAACAAACAAAACATGTAGTGTCTTGCCTCTAGCTTTCAACCATAACAATTGAAATATATCTGGACCCCAACGAGTTTCAACTTGTTACAACAAAACAAAACAAAACAAAAATTACTTGGTTTTAATTTTTTATATTACGCTTAGGACCGATTCGGATAATTGGCGATTCGATTACTCTGTGTTCGGATAATCGGCGTTCTACTGTTAATACTTAAACGATTGTTTCTAAATAATTGTGTGTTGAAAAATATTTTTGCATTAGATAGACTGTTTGTTGAGGAATTTGAATGAAAATTGTCTCAGAGATAGTTAATTACCAGGATTAACACATGAGATGGGACTTTTAACCTACTACGCGGATGAAATCGCAAGCAAAATCTAGTACTGTTATATAAATCAAATAAATAACCGGCAAAATGCGAGTCGGACTTGTGCACGAAGGTCCGTACCATTATCTATAAAAACGGCAAAAAAGTCATGTCTGTTATATAGCCCCTTGAATATTTGTTTTATTTTAATTTAATTATTTATTTTTAAAGTGAATATATAACTAAATATTCTGTGAATATTTCAAGCGTCTACCTGTTGCCGTTATCAGTATTGAGCAAAAAATCACGTTTGTTGTATGGGAGCCCCTTTATATATTTACTTTATTCTGTTTATTAGTATTTGTTGCTAAATCCGCAACAGAAATACATCATCTGCGAAAATTTCAACTGTCTAACTATCACAGTTCATGAGATACAGCCTGGTGACAGACGGACAGACGGACGGACAGCGGAGTCTTAGAATTAGGGTCCCGTTTTACCCTTTGGATACGAAACCCTAGTAAACTAGCCATGTTCTGCGGCTTTGCCCGCGTTAATTCGCTTAAAAAGTAGCCTATATGTTATTCAGGAACCAAAACTATCTAATTTAATAAAAATTAGTTTATTCGATACGGAGATAAGTGGTAACAAATATTCACACATCATCTTTCGCATTTATAATATTAAAAAGTAGGATTTTAGTTTTAGTTTATATTAAATTTGTTTTTTCTGTTGCTTAAGTTATTTTATGAAATGTGTATCATACATAGAACCGATTGTCAATATTTATTTAGAAAAGCAAAACCACTTGCATACACTGAATGTATAATAATTTATCTTTATCAAAATAAATCCTGTTCAAAATTACCATGATATTATCTAGTTTCGTTTATGTGTGAACTTTCAAAGCAATCACAGATTAAAATTTAATACCCCACAAATCGTCAATGACCCCTCTATATTGAATAAAAAAATACCCCGCAGTATAGAAATCACCAAAGATCGATGATCACCTTGTCTATATGCAAATATCTGATAGTTCACGGCTGCCAGAATTTGAATACCAAATATATTTGTTTATTTTTTCGATACGCTGCCTAATAGTGCATACTCTTTGTCATATGTATGCAAAAATTGCAATTGTTGGGTGACGCATTGGTAGGCAGCAATATGAGACACGCAAACGTATGTACAAACAGTATGGGCATATTTTTGCTTTGGTATTACTTATTACCGACACTTTTTTATAACAGACAAATCAAACGACTAAAATCACAACTGGTGGAAAGTGACGATGTAGTCTAAGGTGGAGCACACTAGCTTAGTAAGTAGCTCACGTTTCTTTGCTGTTCTATAATTGCATGAAGACATGATAAGTTTCGTGCGACTGAACTGCGACTAACTGGCACTACAAGTACAACATAGAATAGTGATTTAATTTTATCAAATTTAGGCTATATTAACCGACTTCAAAACAGGAAATTATTCTCAATTTTGTAGCAGGTGTGAAAAAATAATTTTGCATTTAAAAGAAAGAAAATTGGATCACACATTAAGACCACGGGCAACAAATTAAACAAATGTGTTTTTTTTTTATATAGGTTAAAAAAAAAAATATTATTATCATGTTATTAATTCATTATTTAATAGGTACTTGAAAGATTTTAAAAAATCAAAAATCAAATGTATTTATTTGTCTGAGTATGGTAAGTAATAAATAGTAGGACATAGTATTAGTTTCACATACTCTACCGTTTCCGGTGTACAAATATTTGTGTGGATGTATGTGGATATCAAATAAGTAACATTACAAATAATAGTATTAATTTTGGAAAATTGGATGAAAATTAGTATATAAGTCAGAATATCATGTCACTAGAGAATATAACATAAATTATGGTGAGATATCAAATAAGTATGTAAAATTAATAATTAAGAATGACAGTTGAATGTATAAAATTTTAAAAAACCAATAATCATGTCATTCCAATTTGTCATCCATAAATTCTTTCACTGTATAATAACATTTGTTTATTAGTAATTTAAATAACATACATTTTAACTTAGGTAAGCATTATTCTTTGAATTGGTCAGGCAGTTTATTATAGATATGAATCGCTTTACAATATACGTTTTCACTATATAATTTTAGTCTTTGCACAGGGACGCACAATTTGTACTTCTTTCGACTTTTCCTACTGAAAATGTCGTTGTGAAGCTTAAATAAACTGTGATTTTGGTGGACAAACAATATTATTTCGAAAAGGTGTAGGCAGGGTAAAGGTAGTATATTGTGTTTTTTTATAAAAGCTTGCAAGAATCTATACAATCAGCACCGCATAGAGATCAGACACATTTTTTCTGTGCTATAAATGCTCTCTCAATTGCTACGGAGTTACCCCATATGATCAAACCATAACGTAATACTGAGGATATATATCCGTGGTAGGCGCACAATGCAGCTTGTAATGTCGTTAAATATAATTTATTGATATTTTGTACTAAATTAATATCGTTGGATGAGTTTTTCCATCGATTTTAGTTGCACCTGCTTCAGAATCTAACTTGATGCAAGTTCCATACTGCAGCCAAATGTAAAAACAGTTTTTGAATTGAATTTGTGACGGATGTCAATCTGTTCGTCGCTTTATTTGAAAGTGTGTGTAAAAATAAATCAGCAAATGATTAGTTCAGTTATTTTTGTAGAATAATTTATTAAAACGCTTCCATTTGATAGATTATCATAGGATTCTATTTATTTTGAAAAATGAGACGCTTCTGGGCGCAAATGTATGCAAAAATATAAATACTTAAACACTTTTTGTAATTAAGTATGTTCGTCTCATAGGTACAAATAAACACTAACAGTTACTTAAATGAGACAAATGAACAATCTGAATAATTATGTAGACCAATAAAGTTAGACGCAGGTTTTCATAGTCTACTAGTACAGAAAGCACCTAGCACTTGATATATCAGTGGTCAGATACAGTGAAAACGCACCTTTACCTAATTATTATGCCAGCATTTAGCTTAATCTAGCACATAGTATGGCACTAATGGGTAGACACGGCCCTAACGTACGTGTACTTAATAATATGTTGCCAGCACGTAACTTAATCTAGCACATAGTATAGCAGTAATGGGCAGACACGGTCCTAACGCATGTGAACATATTTTGCCAGCACGTGGCATAATCTTAACTAGATTATATGCCAAAATAATAATAGTGTGGCAATGAGCAAAACACGGTGCAAATAATTATTAAATTCTGCCAAAATGTAGCGTATCTAGTACATAAAGCGACCGAAATGAGAAGATACGATGCAAGCACACGTTTACATTTAAATTGGTGGCCTTCTATGATCAGACACAGAGAAAAACTTTTTAGAGGCACTGATATAATAGACATAGCGTAAATGCGGACGAAGCGTGATGCTTTTACATTCATAATGCGAACAGCAAAGGAATGGAACTGTGCTAAGTCTTTAAGTGAGTCTGAGTTTCAACTCATTTCACAATAATATATAAAAAAGAAGATCCTGATAAATTGTCAAAGCAAATTACAATCCAATTTTAAAGTGCCATTATCATCGAAGGCGTGAATACTTAGAGTATCAGATATGGGCAACCCCTGTGCATTCGCATTTGTACATATTCTGCCAGCACGCAGCGTATCTAGGGCATGGTTTGTCAGACTCTGCCATAAACGCTCAAGATCTTACCAGAACCAAGCACACACATAAACGGTTCCATATTAAACTGATCGCTACACTAATTCACAGATAGCTTCTCGTTGTTTTAGTACTCAATTAAGTTACACAGTTACCTACAAACGTACATTCAGTAGTAAATCGTGCAAACAATAACGATACCCATAACTTGCGGAATCAATAAGCGAATGCCGTCCATGTCGCTAATCAGTTCTAAATTACTCGGAAGCAGATGTAATGTCCGGTATGCAATTTGCTACTATTAGAGATTAGTCTGCTACATTGTAGTAATTAAACAGTGTCACAAAATAGATAATAATAACATAACATAAACGCTTTCACACTCACAGAACCACACTAAGTTCGATGATTTGTGTCGTGGGTGCCTGAAACATTCGCAAACACAACTACACCAAAGGGAAAAAGCTTTTGTTTCCATAGGAAATTGAAGCTTAGAAGGACCGCTGCTTAGAAGGATAACGCAAACGTGGATTTTCATGATTAATAATGCAAATTAACCACGGATATAACCACGTTATAAATGCTCGCTTATAAATAAAAAAAAAGATTTATTTCTGTAACCAAGTTTTGCTTAACTTAAGGTAGGTTGGGGCCTTCTATTAAGTATAAAAATACCTGTGTCAGAAGACCCCTATGCACGATTTATTTTCGGAACTCTTGATCTAATAATAATTAAATTAATTAAATACGCATTATCAAGAATAACTCAAAAACTACTAGTCAGATCTTGATCAAATTTAAATAGGACCACATGAAAGTACCAGCTTCAAACAAAAAATTTATAAAAAAAAGACGTGTGGCACTCGGGTACTGCCGCGGTAAAGCTATTGCATAGCATTTTTTATCAACTTATGCAATTATAATTATTTATTTATTTTATTAATGCAGTATTTTTTACCTGCCACCTAGAGGCGAGTTGCTGAACTAATGAGACAAGCGTGATATTTCAAAAAAGTCATTAAAAGTTCAGCTATTCATCGATAGATGGCAAAACTAAAAAGTATCACCGCTGTGCCGGTCGGAGTGGGGGTGTTAGGTTATTTTCGTTACGGAATTTCTGGATTCGGTCTCCACGCTCAAGGCCCGCGATAGAAGCTATGCAATAGCTTAAAAATCGGTTCACCTAGAAAGAAGTTATAAGGTAACACACATAAAAAACTGACGAATCTAAAACTCCTCATTTTTTATGACGACGGTTAAAAAACTAGCCTATAGAAAAAAACAGGTGAATATGATTAAATAAATGTAGATGAATAAATCATGGCAGCGAATAAAAAACTACTAAATCATGACAGACGAAAAATATCACTTCACAAAGAGTAGATAGGTACAGTAAAGTCGTAAAGTTCACCATAACATGCGTAATGAAGTAACCTGACACGGCGATGTGTGACAACACAACCCCTTTGAGTATCATGTAAAGGTATTATTCTGAAATGTCTTCCTTTTTCAACTGACGAAAGGACAAAAATTCTCAATTCGACAGTATGTTTTTTGTAATGTGTATATTTAGCGATATCTCCGCCAATTATGAATCGATTTTTTTTTTGTTTGGTAGATTGTACTTCAGAGGTAAACTTAAATTAGCTAGATCGGTTTATCGCCACCGAAACCATGCATGGGCATACTAAATTTAATGAAAATCGTTGGAGCCGTTTCCAAGATTCAGGTTTTATATATATAGAAAAATTGCTCGTTTAATGGTATTAGATATTAACGAAAAAAGTGCAAAATAAAAAAAACCCCCGTAGAACAGATTAAAAAGTTGTTTTTTTAATTTCGTGGGCAATATATCGATCTAGCTAGGTTTCAATTTTAGAAAACGTCGTTTTATCCGTGTTTTAAATCTCGGTCATCCGAGTACTGACTTATTATAAATAACTTTAACACAGTTTTACTACAAATATTAAAAATTAAGTAGTAATGGTATCTAAACTAAAATGTCATTATATTCATCAATCCTAAACGGTCAATCAAAATAAAAAAAAGAACTTTTTTAATATGATTTTCAAATACTTATTCAATGATCACTTGCATCATGTCATTATTTCATAAAGTGAAAGTAAATGCTTTGATTGATTGATTGATATCCCACCTGACACAGTTCGTCGAAATTTATTTATTTATTTTTCACAATATTATGGCGTTTGTTTATTACTTTTGTATTATAGGCCTAGAAAATGTGTTGATTAACTATGATTTCCTCCAGGCAAAATGTGAATAACCCTCCATCAACCCGATCCACAGCGAATCAAAAAAGCAATATGTAACAAATTTGTTTTTCAATTTCGTACCAATTTTGCATACGGCACCCCATCGCCGCAAAAACAAGAACAAATAAAACACCTTACTTTGAGCTATATTCTGTTTTTTCTAGAAATGTTCCTGCGTCTTTGTTCCCTGAACGGTATAATCTGGGTGTCTTCAAGTCTAGACTGAATAGGTACCTTCTAGGCAAGCATGTTCCATCTTTGGCCGCATCGTCACTTTCCATCAGGTGAGATAGCGGTCAAATGCTTGCCTATCAAGTATAAAAAAAAAAAAGAAATGGATCTGCTTATTTATTTGACTACTCAGTGTAGGTAAAGCGCGGTGGGCAGATCTCTGCCCTCTGGGCCGTGGGTCGTGGATTCGATTCCCGGCAGAAGCACAATTTGTCCATCACAAGGGAAATTTGTGTTTCTGGTTCTGGGTGTGATTAAGTGTGATATATAAATATTTTTGGCACCCACAATACAAGCTTTTGAACTTAGAGTAGGTCTGTTAATGCGTTTGTTTTTTTATCTTTTTCTTATCATAAATTTCAAGTTATTGACGATTGATTTTAAAGCAGAGATCCTCTTTCTATTCTAAATGGGTTAAAAAAAATAAACTTTAAAAAAAAAGTGAAGTATGAATGAATCTATTGAGTCAAAATCAAAATCGTTTATTCACATGGGCCCCAAAGTTTGCAAAATTACAGCCGTAGTCGGTTAGTTACATCATAAATTAAATCTATGTTAATACAGTATGGTGGAAATTACAAATTATTTAGTCCTTCGGCCTGTAACAATACATTTCCTATTACTTAATAGTAGTATACATGGTTGTGTTATGTGTGTGTGTGATGGAAATATTTCCGGTACCCACGACACAAGTCATCGAACTTAGTGTGGGGCTGTGAGTGTAAAAGCGTTATTATTATTACTATAAGACAATCAAAACGAAATGCAAAAAAATCAGAACACTGTTGGAACCAGCACGTAGACGGTGAAACACTGAGGCGACTTTATTTCACATGACAGCATGAAAACAGCTTTTAAGCACATTTGGCAAATGATAGGCACGCCGAAATTATCATGCATAACGGAAAATTCCCTTGTTGTACTTTTAATTTTGAGTTTAATTTTAATATGTATGATGTGGCAGTGCTATATTAAATAAAACTATTCACCCGGGCCTCCATGCCTAATGTCACCTCTATTTCTGTAGGTATACAAATATAATGTAAGCAGTCAGTACAAGCAGTATTGTGGTTTTTACGATGCGTACCTTATTCTTTTTTTTATTGGTAAGGTGGAAATGAAAAGCGGATTTAAGCATCGTAACTGTGTGATATTGTGACAAAGTTCGTTAATAGCCGGCGAGACGGGGCTTGCGTTGTTTTTTGCGAGCTTATGGTATTTGATATCGTTGA
The DNA here is from genome assembly GCA_948107665.1 of Lomographa bimaculata. NCBI lineage: Eukaryota > Metazoa > Arthropoda > Insecta > Lepidoptera > Geometridae > Lomographa > Lomographa bimaculata. Next base: position 2,826,194 of record OX403604.1, on the reverse strand, counting down.
CAATGTGTTACTGCGTATTAAAAAGCGTATGCGTTAATAACAGCTATAAATAATTAAAAATACAACCAAATTTGTAACTATCGTTGTTTTTAATAGTGTTTGACCTTTACTATAATTATTGGGTATAATATATTATTTTTCAGTAGTACTGTGCCTGTAATATTAGATGTCCAAATGGTTTTGTGTCGATTTGTGTTGTCTTTTATAATTCCCAAGAAGATATTATTTAAACATTATGACCTGCTCGTTGCTTTAGTTGGGTGAGCATTCGCCTTCTAAGTAAGTATATCGGGTTTGATTCCCGGCAGGAATACAAGTTTTCTCGCCAAGGAAAATTTGTTTTTGGTTCTGCACCGCCTCAATGAGTTCCATTCATTCGGTAGACGCAGGCAATGAGTTCCATTCATTCGGTGTACGGATGACGAACTATTTAAGATTAAATATTTAAGAGATTCACAATATTCATAGACTACAATTAGTAGTAAGTATAAAGAAATGGGTAAAAAAGACACTCCAATGCACCCTTATTTTGAGGTCGATATAACCCGATTTTTTTAATTAACTGATTCCCACAGCCGATGATTAACTAGAAACATATTACATTTTTGGACACGTGCCGCAGAATTAGCCCCTTTTTTGAGATTGATCAACCGATGTACACACCTTGCTATGAGCGTGTAAGTGTGCAAAGACCTTTAGTGGGTGTATAGTAAATGGTCCATTGAAATATTAACACTTAATTGAAAATTAATGCTCTTTTTGTAGGAGTGGATTATTGTAATATTCACGCTTTAGTTCGAGAACTAAAAGCACATTCTGTAGGTATTATTTCATAGAACATAATAATATATTATTATTTAAAAAACGTAACTATATAACATTGTACATATTTACGTTATAATTTTTTGTGTATGTGTTTAAATTTTCAAATATTATAACCTATATCAACTATAAAACATATATATGATTTCTTAATTTGAGTATTCAGGGAATGAGTTAAAAACCGGCGCTGCAAGGTTTCTCTTCGCAGCACAATGCTGAACTTCTCCTTTTATGCACAAACTAGTCGTGCCCCGCGAATTCGCCCGCTATTATCAAGTTAAAAAGCAGCCTATGTGTTAATGCTAGGTATAAGCTAAGCACAGCACATGTAGAGCTTTTATGTTATATTATTTACCTTATTGTGATTTTGTGTATAATAAACGCTTTTTCTTTCTTTCTTTCATTTGAATAATTATGGCACATTGTAATATTCTGGTATAAGATATTTTATTTTAGTTTGAAAACTATCGCGAGTGTTTTTCATTATTAATGTTTACTAACCGGCTGGTACTCGCGGCGGTTTTTGTCGGATTTTCCAAATAGTTTCGGGCATGTACGATGCCCATCATCTGGGAGGTGCCCCCAGCGCTCGTCAGGTGCGCGCGGAGAGGCGACGCGAACGTTGCGATTATATTCACTATTTTTAAATATTTATCCAAACGTTTAGTCGAGGCGACAAGCGACCAGAATGCTGGCTCTTATTTAGCACAAAAAAAATAGCATCGCTATTCAACGTGGAAACGTAGCCAGTATTCTGGGCACATTTCCTTCGGCAAGCGGTTTACAAATTTTTTGAGTGCTGTTTGTTTTATTCCCCTTTTGTAATATTATCTGGCATTGTTATTATTATTTATTATTCACTTATACAAGAAATTATAGTTATTTAACACTATTTTAGCACCTTGTAGGTGTATTAAAAACATTATTTAAACAATCTGACTGTAGATTTAATAATCACCGACCACCGACAATGAACCATACCTGACAGGTCTTTTTCACTACATTAAACAACAATAAAATGTTAACTTTATAAAAAAAATTACCGACTTCAAAAAAGTAGGAGGATTATGTTCGACTATATGTATTTTTTTAAGTATGCTCACCGATATCTCTCCCATTTGTGGATCGATTCTCAAAATTATTTTTTTGTTTGGTAGATATATTCATACTATGATATAACCGGTAAAGTCGGTTTTTTTAAGCTTTCCTTACGTTTAATTATTCATCGTACATTTATAATTTTAGCAATGACAGTATCTGGTGAAACCTGCAATATTATGAACAGTAACATCAACATAGTACAATCTGATTAAGGATACCTATAAAGACGAAGCGATGAAGTATTTTCTTTAAGCTTTGCTTGCGTTTCAATTATTGTCACTGCTGTAACAATGTTTTGTAATGGTTATAGTATTACAAAACATACTCATACATTCATACACACAAGTCCCGACGCCCCCGTAGACATTAGCATTGATATTGGATGTCCAGCTACCGCGCCTACAATCAAGGGATGATTTTACACATCACAGAGTTTGGTGGGTACAGATAAGACATATCGAAAAATACCCTTTGTCTACTTTGGTAACTCAACTTAAATAACCAATACAAGAGGAGATTTTTAAGTAAACAAATATTTGTATTGCAAATGACAAGGCGAATATTTGTTAAAAAAAAATCTTAAAATTTGTATATTGGTAAAAGCAGCTTTGACCTGAGAGAGTCTCGAATCGGACTATAAATTACAGAGCTACTCTGGTTTTATACATATAGGTACTACCTGATTTTAGCATGGTTGTTATCAAATAATTTTATTTTAGACCACACAAACACACACATTATATTGTAACTATATTAAGTAATAATTCAGAAATTCATTGAAATAAAAATATACTAAATTAAAAAATCTAAAATAAATTTAATCAAATTATGTCAAAATTAATTTAATGTTATGTACTTAACATAAAAATTTTGTAAGTGAATAAAACAATTATCTGTTTTTTTCTCAACGATTTTTTTAACGATGTCGAAATATCAAGTCTTGACGAGTAAATTTAAAAACTACCAAGAAACTTTACATGATTTAAGTCGGTTTTGAAAGGTCACAAGTCAAAAATACTATGGGGAAATAACCTATCTGTGTTTTAGATCCACTTAATTTATTTTTGGGAATGATCTGTCCTTTATCCAACCAAAAATCAAGCTCGATCTCTCTTCTATAAAACACCTTATTTTTTATTTGTTTAAAAAATATATATATTTTTGTTTCACCGATCTTTAAAGGACGAGTTTAGTCCATTGTCTTGCAATTTAATCTCATTAAGACGTCAATTTAGTCTCATCTAAGTAAGTATCCCTTCTGCACACTATTCTTTGCCCGTACACGAATATTATTAAGGCTTCCCATTTGGCCACGGGCAGCGTGTTTAAGTGATATTAGACGTGAATACGTACGCCATGATTGATTCCGGCAATTCCGATGCATGTGAACGACGGAACTAAATTACAGTCCGGTGTCTGCTTGACAAAAGTACACATTGCGTATTATAACAATGACTCTTACTGCCTAAAACACGTCAATGTACTAAAAATAAATAAAAAATGCGTAAAAAGTAAAATTAAAACTTGATCACGTCTTAAGTGGGTATGGTTACTAACCAACTTTGAATCCTTTTAGATCCTAAAAAAAATATGGGTATCAAATGAAAACTGCGGATAAAAACTGGAAAAATAAAGTGACGTCACTTTAAATCCAATATGGCGGACTTCTAAAAGCTCGTTTAAAAAAGTTTTCAACAAGTAACTTATTTCACAATATGACGACCACCAGATCGTCATTTTGAAATTTGGTTACTGTCATGTCTTTAGGGACACTCACATAATTAAGATAAACATATAATTAATATTTGTTTAAATAACACTGTCCCTCATCTTTTACAAACTTCCCTGAACATATATTTTTTTCGAAAATACGTTTCGCTTCCATTTTCATTATGAGAACTGTCAAGGAGTGGAACGCTCTGCCGTCTACTGTTTCCCGAAAAGCATAATATGGGGTTGTTCAAGAAGAGAGTGAATAGGTATTTACTGAGCAAGCGGGTTATATCTTCGACCGCATCGTCGCTTTCCATCAGGTGAGATTTTTGTCAAACGCTAGCTTAGTTTCAAATAAAAAAAAAAAACATACCTTTTTTAAACATACTTTACATACTTTTTTATTTGAAAACAATTATTACGCAATCATCCATCATCTAAGGGTAGACGCAAACCTCCGGTCATACCCCTATCTATTACAAATCCTATTTCAACAGACAATAGGTACCCAACTAAAAAATATAATCAAATCCCTAATGACGGCATTTAAGCTGTTATTCCGACCCAACACGTTTGCTTTCCTTACGAGTCACGTGACTAACACGTGACCGACGCCATTTTGAATTTCAGAACCAGTTTAACTTCAACTCTCGTTCTTTATAAAAAGTTTGTATGGTGCGTTATCTTTAAAATGGTCAAGTAACGGTCATTATTTTAATAATTTGAATTTGGATTTCCTTATAAAGTTTTAAAAACTATCGAGTTGAGCGATTTTAAGCTTTATAAATATTGAGTTAGAGTTTTGAAAGGTGTGTATTAAAATTAAATTTCAAGCAATTTCACTGTATGAAAAGGACTATTGGTTTATATCAAAATAATGGAGAAGATTTTTGGTGGTTTATTTACTGGGCGGGAGAGTGGTATTTTTTTTTAAATTGTGTATTGTTTAGTGTGAGCGTGGCCTTATTTGTATATGAAGTGTTAATGGCAGATAATTTAGCATTACCGATTGATATGCTTCTGTTAAAAGACCCTAAATAAATACTAATAATATGAATATAATTTAACTGCCTGTTGGTTTAGTTGGGCGCGCCCACTAAGGCGGGGATTGGGTTCGATTCCCAGTGGAAACACAATTTTTCTTCCCAAACGAAATTTGTGCTTCTGATTTTGGGTGTAGCACACTATTACACCTAAAATCAGAAACACAAATTAAAAGGATAGAAATATTTTGATGTGAAGTTTGGTTAAAAATGTGTGGATTTCTTTCGTTAAACAAAACTTTCGTTAAATAAAGCAAAACTGGACACTGGATTTTATTTTAGCCCAAACGACTAATCTTTGAGATAGAACTCGGGACTAAATAGATTATTAAACACAGTGACATCGGTGGCCAACCAAAACGGTTCGTACTCTACTTGAAAAGTTCTTTTTAACGATATCCCACTCGGGCACAAAAGAAAAGATTTTTTTTTGCTTCCCACTTACGTATTTAGGTGCCCCCTTAATATTTTCATTGATATATTTTCTACAATTTCTAGATATTGGCCAAGTTTACATATTTTCTATTAAGTTATTCGCTTGTATATTATGTTTAAGACGTTAAATGCCTCTGACAGAGGAACAGACAGACGGAAAGACAAAGTGCTTAACCAACGAAGTAATAACCGTTTTATGTATGATGAACACAATTTTAGTACACGCGTCAAAACAACCCTTTTCAATACTCCATAAAAACCAAAAAAATCATAATCAATGTAACAGCAACCAGACGTGTTAAAAAATAAAAATCCTTTGACTAGATACGGCATATAGCAAAAAAACATTGAGCCCTAAAACGACCCAAACAGTCACCTCTTTCACCAAAATACTGAGAGCAAAGATGGGAGTAGGAGGTCTACATAAATTGGTGGCAAAGTATTAATGGTTTTGGACTCGAACGCCGCGAAATTTAATCTTACCCGCAAAAAGTATTCAATAGAACGCGACAAAAAGACTTGATAAATGGATCTCCTGAGCGAACATGGGCGCCTGATACTTTTGGTTCTTGAGACGTCCTTTCGATTAAAGTTGAGTCACTAATTGACGAAGTATGCTAGAGCTTTCTATACTTAGAGTTGATTCACCTAAGACACGTCTCAGGTGGTGTTTTGTTCTTTTTTTCCTGAATCTCATATTCCACCAAAATTTGGAGCATGAGAAGAAATAAATCGCCATTTGGCCCCATTGTTGCTCAGCAAACGATAGCGGTAAAAATAAATCTAATATCCTCAACAGATTGAGATCATGCTGTACTAATCCGGAATCTCAAATTACTCGAACACCTGATCATTTTCCTCTTACAATCCACTCACTCTTCTTTCAGAATGAAGAGTTAATCCATCAGTTGTCGTGCGTGAGTTTCGCAAAACTTGATAATAGCTCTACCGATTAGATATTTTTGTTTAGTTCATCAGAAAAAAAAAATCAGGGAGGTGTGATATGACTCTTTTACTTTAATAGTAGGATTTTACAGTCGCCTCTTTCTCTTTTCGTCTCTTTTTTACAGTCGCCTAAGCAGTATTAGTACTACACCATTTCCAAAAATTCAACTGCTAGTAGTAATGTTCAAACATTACCGTATTTTGGATTGAATTGTTTCAAACAACATTAAAGGACATAGATAACATAAACATAAACGCTTTCTCTCTCAAAGCCCCACACTAAGTTCGATGGCTCGTGTCGTGGGTGCCGGAAACATTCACATCATTCACACAATCACGACCAGAATCTGAAACAAATTTTCCTTGAGAAGAATATTTGTGTTCCTGCCGGGAATAGAACCTGATACTCCTGCTTAGAAGGCGAATGCTCACCCAACTGAGCTAACGGGCAGTTTCATATTATAGAGAGTTTAGTTTATAGACAGTTCCTATATACATAGATAAAACATCTAATGCCCTAGGGTGACGAGCACATAGTTATGCCACGCAGGATTATGAACGATTTAATTTCAAAACTCTGGGTGGAACTGAATTACTACAAGCAAGGGTGATGCTTACCACCAGGCTGACGAGCAGACTTGCTTGAACTTGCTTGACGAGAAACCTTGAGCTGCACCAAAATACTAAATACAACATCAAGACAAAACTTCGCACTAAAATGTATACCTAAAATACTGCAGTGCCAATAATGCTATCTGGTTTCCACTTCAGAGGATCACGAAAAACACAGACAGAATTGACGGGCATCATTAGTTTTAGCTGTCAATAGGACACTGCAGGCGTTGGGCACATCAGATATATAGATAGATAGTTGATAGTCGTGGTGAAACTAAAGTTTTATGAAAAAGAGTATTATTATGGTCGAAATTAGTTAATTTTGAACGTTTTTAAAGACGCCTCAAAAGAAAAAAGGAATCTTTTTAGGATCAGTCCGACCGTCTGTCTGTCAATTCGTTTTTTCTCAGGAACGCTTGAAGGTATCTAGTTAAAATAAATATCGGATACATAGGCTTATAATAATCTTTTGGAGCTGTAATAAAATCCAACTTCTTAGTCAAACTAATAAAAATATACGGTAAATTACTCTATTTTCATGAGTGTCTCTTTATAGCCCATGTTTCCCATGCTCTTTATAGCGCTTAATCAATTTCGATAAAATGTATATGGGACCACCTCTGAAGTACCTACGATCTTACAAAGAAAAAAAAAACTCTATTTTCATGAGTGTCTCTTTATAGCCCATGTGAATAAATGACATTGAATTGGATTGAGTTTCTTGTATTCCACTATGATACCCCAAACGATTTTCCCCAAGTAACGTTTACGCACAAAACGTTCAACGACGTCAAACCATCAACTCGTGTACGCCTAAACCATAATTTGAGCCCTAACAATGGCCACGTGTCCCCATGATTATGGAGGACTTGTGACGTACGATTGACTGGTTTGTAATGTTTATGTGATTTTCTGCAAACGGCGGAGGTTAAGAGAAATAGACGTATTCGATTAAGTAAAAATTAAATGTATTAAGAAAGAGTATTTGGTTTAAATACGAGTTTTGTCGCGAGAGTGAAAAAAATGGCGTCGATTTTGTATTTTTTCCAAAACTGATTCTTTGTGTGTTAATGGTTATATAGGTACTAGTGGATTATTAACCGTTACTACTTGGTGAACGTGTATAAGTGTAGGCAAATCATACAAAGTTGAAAATCGTGCTTTTCGCTTTTGCTCCAACACTGTAATAGACTTTTTATGTTAAAACTATCGTGAGTATAACACATTATGTTTCAATGTTATATTCGGCTTAAAACATGAAAATTTCGACTTACTTTGTAGTCGACTAGTTTCGGACAAATTAGTTGTCCTGACTCATCCTGATGAAGGACAACTCATTTTTACGAAACTAGTCGACTACAAAGTAAGTCGAAATTTTCGTTTTTAAGCCGAATATAACATTAAAACACTGTAATCGACGTTCTATTAATGTCTCTACCACTTTAGTAGGGCATGACTCTACTATGACTTAACCACGACTCTTTTACTTGACTTTAACTGTGTGACTAGGACTTGTATTTTGAGATATGACAATACACTTGAATTATTCTATTACTTGACACAAATGGCAAAATTTAAAAAAAAAAGCGAAGCCAAAATATTAAAAAATATATATATCAATCAAAGTGGGGTCTAGCACTTTGTTAATCCGTCACCCGTCCGTCTGTCATTTAGCTTCTAAGAGTTCTAAGCCATACAATAATAAGGAATAACTTCTCATTCTCAGAACATATTATGTAGAACTATAGGTAAAAGCCAAAAAATGCAATTAAAATTATTTAAGTAAGTAAATGAAAATATGGGCTGAAAAAAAATATTGCTTAATTACCTTTCCTTTAGTTAGAGAGGCAAGCATTTAACATCTATCTCAGCTAATTGACGTGTATGGGTGCCCTTAATGTTTGTTTGGTGGAGCCCAGTGGATACAAAAAATGGACATTCTATCGATTGAGAACAATAACCGTGAAGCGCAGTGATATAACCCCCTTAATATTTTCATCATTTATATAATTTCATTACCATTTTGGCTTTGGACTACAGATTTACATAACTCTGAAAATTTCGTTTATACGCTATGTGCCTCTGATTGACGGTCGGACGGACAAAATGAATCACTCAGGTCAACTTAGAGACATCGCGTCACTCGGTCAACAACTTAAATACATAACAGAGTAATAGAGATAATTCACTATTAATTCATCACCTTCTAAATTCCTTTTGATCAACAAAATTAATAACCATGCTTACAGTCAAGTTACAAATCCCTTACACCATCGAAATAAGTACAGTAATCCCTTGTCATAATCCAAGATCTGAAGACGCTATAATCCTATAGAGAAGAGGGGAAATACTCCATGACTATCTGATGAAGGACGATGCTTGTCGGTTTTGTTTAGATGAGTCGGTTACCATTTCAGCCATAGAACATTAACATAACAAACGCTTTCACACGCACAGCTTCACACTTTCGATGACTTCTGTCGTGGGTGCCGGAAACATTCACATCACACACACAAACTCACCCAGAACCAGAAATATACATTTGCCTTAGAAGAAAACTTGTGTTCCCGTCGGGAATCGAACCAGATACGCCTGCTTAGAAGGCGAACGCTCACCTAACTCAGCCAACGGTCAATTCGATTCCTATAAAGAGTACCTACCGACTAAAGTCTTTTAACCGACTTCAAAAAAAGGAGGAGGCCTCAAATCGTATTGTTTTATGTTCGTAACTGAATTACTCAAATCAAACAGAACTGAATTGGAATATTACTTTTTGTATGTATTGAGTATAGCCCCATAATAAACACAAGCAAAGCTTTAAAAACCGACTTCACTGCCTATATTTTGGTTTTGGCTTGATCAATAAAATGTATATGGGACCACCTCTAGAGTGAATCAGGTAAGCATGCTTTATCTTCGGCCACATCGTCACTTTCCATCAGGTAACATAGCGGCCTAATGCTTACCTATCTGTCATAAAAAAAAGTATAATCTACCAAACAAAACCAATCATCAAACTCAATTTATAATTGGCGGAGATATCGCGATATCTAACATATATACGCATAACATACATTAAAAAAAAATACAGTCGAATTGTAAACCTTCTCCTGTTAACTGACTTAAAGTTTTTCACTTTTAGAGGTCCTTGCCAAAATAGCAAAAAAAATAATTGAGCACCTCCTTTTTTGAGTCCCCATGGTTCACTTATTTAGCCGATTTTTTTATCTTACTAACAAGTAACATTAATAAGCATTATCAACATTTTACCAGCAGCTTATTTCAATAATCCGCTTATTTGTCGCCAAAGCCCCGACCGCATCCATTGGCGATTTTAATTACATCCCATCGCGATCCAGACACCCTGCCGATAATGTGACATCAAAGCAAAACCACCCTTCACACCTAAAGGGAGACATACGAGCGTGGAGAATGGCGAACTGAAGCAATTGATTTTTCGACCAACATAAAAAAGGGGGTTCTCAATTCAGCTGTTTTTTTGTATGTTTGTTACGCGATATATCCGCCAATTTTGAATCGTTTTGGATGATTTTTTTTTGTTTGGTAGATTATACTTCAGAGGGGGTCCCATATACATTTTATCGAAATCGATTTAGCCAAAACCCAAATTTATATTTTGAGCTTTTTTAAGTTTTGCTTGCGTTTAATATTTTCTTCTATTTCTCTCCGGATAAGCCTATAGAGCAATTTCTTTTCTCATGAAACCTAGATCTAATCTAAACATGCCACAGTTATTTTCTTTTTAAGCAACGAGGAACACGACCATTGTTTGAATGATATAGACGCTCATCCTCTGGAGCATGCGCTGTAACCTCAACCGGAGCCTGGCGCGTACTCTTTTAATAATAATATACCTTATGCTGCTAGTGAGAGCAAAAGCTCGCAACCCCACCGATCCGTGTGTCTCATCAAAAAGCGTCTGAAATACCGACGTTATTACAATCTCCATAGCGTTCAAAATCGCAATATAAAGAAATAGCAGTTACAAATACCGTAGCGTGGTTCCGTATAAATTAATATCTGACAGCTTTTAGGTTCTTTATTCTACGATTATGAGCATTTGACACTAGAAGTGTGCAATATGGATTGTTGAAGAACCTTTGAGGGATTATATGTATGGGAAATGACATTGTTAAGAGCGTAATATTAATGTGGGTGGATTAATTAAAATATGAAGTTTCTATAGGTATAATACTGGCATAAGTGAATTTTGCCAGTTTTATACATAAGCCCTTATGTATAAAACTATATATATAGCCATTTTAACTAAATGAAAACAAAAAAAAACGTTTTGTAATTTAAACTGTTTTCAACCAACATCAAAAATGGGCGTACTCAATGTTACTGTTTATATCTTTTTTTTTAATTGGGAATAGATTTTGATGTTTTTTTTTATTTTTTAGTTCTTCAGAGGTGGTCCCATATAAATTTTATCGAAATCGATCAAGCCAAAACCAAAATTTAAGCAGTGAAGTCGGTTTTTTAAAGCTTTGCTTGCGTTTCAATTATTTATTGTAATGTCTTAGGCGTATTTATTACAAACTTGATAGAGGTTATTTTTATGTATGTAATTTTATCGAAATTAATAAAGCGGTTCTACCCTAAATGTGTACCATTTAGGGTAGAACCGAGTGCACACGAAATTTTTAAACATTTATCTAAATGTTTAGTCAAGGCGATTATGACCAGAATGCTGGCTCTAATTAAATACAAATAATTGAAGGGCAAGCAAAGTTTAAAAAAACCAACTTCACCGTTTATTTTTTGGTTTTTGTTGATTTTCTCAAAAAGCGCTTTATTAATTTCGATAAAATTTATATGCTACCACCTCTGAAGTACGATATCCCGAAAAAAAAACATAGAAATCGATTCATAATTGGCGGAATGATTGCGTAACATACATACAAAAAAAAGTATTTGAAAATTGACGATATTTTGTAAGTGTAATAGGTAAGTATGGTAGCTACAACAGATAATAAAATTCAAAATATTTAAATAATAAATTGAAAATTACGCTATTATTGATCGAGCGAAGCGAGAGAGCGAAAGCTTGACTTAGGTCGTTCAGCACTTTATCCGTCCGTCCGTCCGTCTGTTAGAGGCTTCTAGCGTCTAAACAACTTAAGCGAATGACTTCAAATTCTCATATAATATGTAAAACTACGGCCCATAGCCAGAAATGGTATATAAAACTAATTAAAAGAAAATATTAAGGGGCTCCAGTACATGTAAGTGAGGAGCAAAATATTTTTTATGTTTTATCTACCCTTGTGGGGTTTCTGGTATAAAAAGTTCCTCTATGGGTATCACTGAAAAAGGCTTGACAAGTACAGTACGAAACTGGCTTAAAAAAATCTTTGCTGAAAAAAAAAATCATTGTAGGTAACAAACTCACTGTTCTTCGACCTATTTTGTCCAGGGGTCTATCTCAAAAACGGCATTACACTGAAAGTGAAACTTACGTATAATATCTATTATATCTTGTATTTCAACAACAAATTATTATAAAGCAAAACAATTATTATAAAGCAAAGAAGAAATAAGCAAGTAACCACAAAATATTTTCTCTATGAGGCAAAATGTAGGCGCGAGATCTCAGTTCGGCGCGAACAACTAGTCATAAATGCGTAAGTTTGTTTTCTCTTCGTAAATTATGTATGAGCATTAACATAATTATAGGCAACTTTTACAATTTTTTGAGTCAATTAACTAATAGTTTTATATTAAGATTAATAAAAAATAACTTGTAAACTTTTGTATGTACTTTATATGTAGTGTGTGTATATGTAGTGTAAAATGACCTTTTTAACTTTTTTAATGAAGCAAATAAATTAATAAGAATTACTCATGTAAAAACAAGTTTTTATTAACTTTTGCAACTAAAACCTTGACTTGCCTGAATATTAACAGATTTATAATGTTATTCAAATAATTTCTAAAATAATAATTATCACTTAAAAACATAACGGACACAATTGTATAACAATATTTCAACACATCAGAGGTCTTCCAAGCTGGTGGCATCTTCTTCCATGACGTCCCACAGGCATCTGTTAAAGCACATAATAATTAAACGCAAGCAAAGCTTAAAACCGGCTTTATTGCTTTATCTTCAGAACCGTGATTAGATTAGATGTTTAATGTATTAAACACGCATTATTGACGATAACTCAAAAGCTACTGATCAGATCTTGATCAAATATAAATGGGACCAATGCCAATGTATGTACCTATTATAAATGTATCATGACGTAATGCATAATTAACATAACATAACATAAACATAAACGCTTTCACACTCACAGCCCCAAACTAAGTTCGATGACTTGTGTCGTGGTTGCCGGAAACATTCACATCACACACAAAATCACAACCAGAACCAGAAACACAAATTTTCTATGGGGAGAAAACTTGTGTTCCCGCCGGGAATCGAACCCGATACCCCCTGGTTAGAAGGCGTACGCCACCCAACTAAGCCAACGGGCAGTTCAAAAAAAAATTGGTTAGTAGTTGTTTTTAAATTATGTATGGACTGTAGTTATTTATAAATGTTTGCTAATTAAACTTATATTTATAATTCAGACACGATGTAATAATTACTAATGAATAAATTGAATTAAATAGGAAAGAAACAGCTTTCAAACAAAATTTAAAAAAACTATTCACAATGGCGGAGATGTCGCGTAACATATATACAAAAAAAATAACACACAGTCGAATTGAGAACCTCCTTTTTTTTAAGTCAATTGAAAAGGTAAAACGCTTCCTAATCGTAGCATTGCAACGCATGCCTAGTTATTCATAAAGGTACATATTATTATTCAAGCCCAACAGCTAGTTATTTATATACATACTAGTTGACCCGGCGAACTTCATACCGCCAATTGTCTGTGGTCAAATATTCAGAAACATCTCCTGTTTGACAGGTACGAACAGTTTGTTTGGGAAAATAAAATACTACTTTTTACTAATTTTATTGCAATTTCTTTATATTTTCTCACCTTTTAAACCTTCCCTGAACTTCCACAAATATTTCAAGATCAAAATTAGCCAAATCGGTCCAGCCATTCTCGAGTTTTAGCGAGACTAACGAACAGCAATTCATTTTTATATATAAGAGAAGATTACTATTCAAATCAGGAACTTCTATAATTTTGTACCCAGTCGTTTGATTATACCTGTTATTGTAACCAGCTCGTCTGTGGCTATGGTTGTCATCAATTTTCTCCTCGCTGTGGATGTCAGTGATGGAATCAAGGTCATCATCAAGGAGTGACGTCACAGAGAGCAAAGTAGAGTCAGTGTAGTTGGTGATATCGCCGTCACCCCTCTCTGGTTGACTTCTGGTGCTACCTAGGGTCTGGAAAATAGTTTTAATTTGAGGTCTCATGTTCTCATCTTTGGGAAGGTTCAGTTATGTATTCAAAATTCAAATATTCACATGTGCCCTCGCTGGAGGCTCATGAAAGTTAATGACTCTACTGCCAGTTTCGCAAAATAGCCGCCATCTCTAGAATATCCTGGTAAGAAACACGGCGGTACATTTTTTCATACATTTTTTAACACACTTAAATGACTAATACAGGAATTATATTAACCTAGGTATATCTATATTATGTAGTCACAAGAAAGCGCTTGTGCAGTTTGACTCCATGCATCCTTGTCATTATTGTATCATGTTATATGAGTAAACCGGGTCTCTTCATGCTTTTATTTTCAAAATAGCATTATTTCGACTAACCTCGACGTTACGGCAGGGTTGCACCGGCCGTGGTCACGAGAGAGTCTCTCGTGACCTCGGATAAAAGCCCGAAAAGACCCGTTTTACTCATATAAACATGATTGAAGTTCGCTAACGTTTAAAAAAAAGACGTGTGGCACTCGGGGACTGCCGCAGTAAAGCTATTGCATAGCATTTTTTATCAACTTATGCAATTATAATTATTTATTTAATATAAATAATTTATAAATTAAGTCATTAAAAGTTCTGCTATTCTTCGATAGATGGCAAAACTAAAAAGTATCACCGCTGTGCCGGTCGGAGTTAGGTGGGTGTTAGGCTGTTTTCGTTACGGAATTTCTGGATTCGGTCTCCACGCTCAAGGCAAGCGATAGAAGCTATGCAATAGCTTAACATTATATTATTGTATCAACTGACGGCTCTAAATATAACAGGGAATATGCAAGAGGTAGAATCAGTTTTTTAAATAATTGTAGCTTTTAAAACACATCTTTTAATTTTTAATTTTAATCTAAGGATGTTTGAAGTGAAACTTCTTTAGCGAGGGAGGGCTTTGAAATTCTGATTCGTATTTTTTTTATGTGTGAAACGAAACTGAAGTGTTGGGGGTAAACACTGTGATAAATAAATAATTAATATCTCTGTAATACAAAAGTTTCACTTCTATTTGTGTATGTAGGATCCCCCCTTTTTTTTATTATTTATGGCTATGGATGACATTTTTTAATTTTTTTTATTTTAAACATAAGATTTTCGTTATAATTTGATTGTTAGTGAATAGGCAAATTCTCAAATACAAGCAACGTTAAAACAACTGTCAACATTACATAAATCTTCTAGACAAGCATTTAACATCTGCGACCGCATCTTCACTTTCTATTAAGTAAGATAGTGATCAAAAGCTTGCATATCTAGCATAAAAAACCGAAAACATGATCAACGTTACACTTAATTATTAATCTTTACATGTGTCATACATTTTTGAAATGGTATTTTAAACTCTTTTTTTATGTTTTTGCTTCGCTGCAGTCGGATAAATATAGTTTTTTGTATGCTAGATAGGGATTTGATTTTACCACTATCTCATCTGGTGGAAAGTGAAGATGTAGCCGGAGACGTAACATCCTTGCCTAGAAGATTATCTATTTACTCTTCTATACTGCTCACTATATTTAACCTTAACCTGAATAACTGAAACTGAGTTTTGTATAAATCTGTAAATATTAGTCACATATTTTGTAATGATAATATTTTTTTTATTATTTTTGCGATACATTTTTCAATTAGTAACTTAAGTTATAACTATTGTACGTCCGAAAAGGAGAAACTGTTGAGTCAAATTGTATATTTAACATCTACTTTTGTACACAGTTATAACAATACAATTTTCTTATTCTTACAACTCCATGAAGACACCCAGATGTACCGTTCGGGGTACAAAGATTCAGGCATTGAGGCTCCTTCGCTGTACGGATGATGAAGATTCATTTCTATTCTTAAACCAAAACTTACATCAATGATAGCCATGTGCAAAATGGGCACTTCTAACTTCAGTGGTTTGATTTCTTGGGGCTCTTCATCCAGATACGAGTAGTCAGTCGGCACCTGTCACTTCAAATAAGGTTAAACAAGCAGTAGGTAATTATTCTTCAGGTCTAATGAAAAAAGGTAAATATCTCTTAAGTTGCCTTTATTTTTTTGTTATGGTAAGCGATGATGCGATTGATGATGGAGCATGTTTGCCTAGAAGATACCTGTTTACTCGCGAGTTTTTTATATTCAAAATACTACATATCTAATGTAGCTTTCTACAACTGTGCTGTCATCTGCATACCCAAATGTACCGGGTTTTAGTAGGTCATTAATATGCTGCAGAAGAGTTACAGAGAAAACCGACACTTGGGGGATCCCGGCATTAATTGCTAATTTATCGGACGAGCATTCATCAATGACCACTCGAATCGATCGATTCCTTAAAAAGTCCGATATCCAAACACAAAGAAACCGTACGACGGAAGCTTGCTGATAAGGCCATCATGCCAAGCCCTGTCAAAGGCCTTCGATTTGTCAAGAAACACAGCAAGTGCCTCTTCGTGTTTCTCGATGGCCTCACTCTATATGTGTGTGGCATACGCTATAAGATCTCCGGTTGACCGGTTTTAGCGAAAACCGTATTGTCGGTCACTAAGGAGGTCATTAACTTCCAGGTGTGCCAGGAACCTGTTGTTCAAGACACGGTCCATAGTCTTATAGAGTATTGACGTTACTTGAGATTGACCTGTAGTTAACAAGGTCGGCACAGCCACCTTTTCTGGGCGCAGTCTGTATCATTGGCTAGCTCCCAAAATTTTGGCATTTTTTATGATCTACAGAAAATATTTTTACCGCTATCTGACCAGATGGAAAGTGATGATGCGACCGAAAGAAATATAATTATAATAACGCGTAACCAACCCTTCTGTTTTTCCATTTCTCCAGAAAGTCGTTGGTCTGTTTTAAAGCATCCTTGCTCTCTTGCAGGAGATCGTCTAAACGATCCTTTCCCTTCGCGTGGTACAGTTTATATTTGTTTACTAACTGAAACAACTGTAATAAACATTAAATTAAAAAGTCATGCAGGCTTAGATCAAAAGCGAAAGAAGAAATAGTTTTAGTATTTTAAAATCAAGCTTTTACCAGTTGTAAACAAATAATTAAACGCAAGCAAAGCTTAAAAAACCGACTTCGCCGCTTTATCTTCGGAACCTTGATCAGATTTCACGTATTAAACGCGCATTAGTGACAATAACTCAAAAACTAGTGATCAGATCTTGACCAAAATTTAAATGTCACCAAATGTAAAGAAAACCATCTTTGGGAAGTCGGTAAAAAGGACTAAATAGTTCATCTTGTTCAGTTCAGAAATTACGTCATCTTCCATCTTCATGATCATCAGACAAGCTCCATGATACCATTTTACTGTTACCAAAGATATATAATTACACCAAATTTTAGTCCAATCGGACATCGGGAAGTAGGTCTAATTTAGCTTGCAAGATTTGATTACAGACTGACAGATAGACAACGGGACAGATGAAACTAAAATTAAAGCTTGTAAAAAAAATAAAGTATTGATATACAGTCTATTGCTAGTTCTTTGACAAGCATTATTATGGTCTGATTAAATATACAGATTCTATACAGATGTGATAAAGTTAACGATCCAGTTGACGCAGTAGGCAAGTCTCTGTCCTCTGCCCCGTGGGTCCTGGTTTCAATTCCCAGTGGGAGCACAATTTTCCATCCCAAGGAACAATGGTGCCCGGCAACATTCACATCACACTCAGAATCAAACCCAGAACCAGACATACATTTCCTTTGGGGGAAGAAACTTTTGTTTCAGCCAGGAAACGAATCCGATATCCACTGCTTATAACGCGAACTCGCTTTCAACTACGCCAACCGACACCATGGACCGATTCATAAACAAGAAAATCAACTGTACTAACCATGACTATGAAGGATAAAAGTAGAACCCCTGTAAAACAAACACTTTCTCACTCACAGCCCCAAATTAAGTTAAATTATGTCGTGGGTGCCGGCAACATTCACATCACACGCACAGTCACAACAAGAACAAGTTTCATTAGGGGGAAAAACTTGTGTTTTTACCGGGAATTGAACTCTATACCCGCTGCTTAAGTCGAACGCGCACCCAACTACGCCAGGGAGTTCATAGAGCGGTTTCAGACTAGCGTTTTATTCCGGCGTGTTCGCTCTAACGGGGTAGGAGACAGTGAGCACGCGGGTAGCCGTCTCTCTTGACTTGCGCTTATACGAGCTTATAAGCGCATCAACGCTCGAACTAGTTGCGTGTATAGCAAAAGGCGCGCCTATACGCGCCTACATGCGCTTCCAAAATCGAGCTTATTTGCGCATAAAAAACGCTAATCTGAAACCGCTCCAGCACTATACTCAAAACTGTACTTACCATAACAGTAAAGGATAAAACCAGAACCTCTGTAAGTAGTACCGACAGACTTATTGGATTGTCCTCCTCCAGTTCTTGCTCTCTTACCTGCTCTCTCACAATTTTCTTGACTGTACAGATAATTTTACACACAACAGCCCGTAACATTTGCAAGAACCCATGGCCTAGTAAATAATCAATAATAAATAGGCTTAAAGCAATGCTCACGGTATAAACAATACCATGGATATTTTCTGTAAACATTTTGATCAGACATCGGGGATGTTACTAGTGAAGTTTTACATGAAGAATTTTTATAACATAGGCCATATTAAAAAACCGAAAATGTGAAGGGTGACGGGTGACAATCTGCCTTTAAGTAATGTGCCCAAAAAGTTTCGAAGAAGAGTGACTTTTGTTGTTGATAAGTTTTTATTTATTTTACCTGCAATTATATTATTTCTAAAACACTGTAATAAAGCAATAATTATGTTATAACAATTCAAATAACAAAACCGTGAACAGACTCTCAATGACATTGATTTTGTTTATATAGCATTAGCCATGCTAGGCAGAACTATATTGATAAATTTTGCCTCAAGCGATAATTTTTCCTTTCTAAATTTATCAATATAATTCTCAGTGACATCTCTCGCAATCAATTGCTTTGATTTTCAGGAATTACAATACAAAATTCTTTATTGTACACCAAAAAACCAAAAGATAAGGAATTCTACAGCTAAAACTATGAAGTATATGTACTAGCTTATAATTATCATGATGTAGAAGATAGATTGGAGACTTCCAGATGAAACATATAGGGAAACAGAGACTCGGGTGAGGAATTTAATTCATGATCGGTGCGGTTGTCTTTTTCGTTCCGTTCATACTTCGTCCGTCTGTCCATCGTTACGTCCCTTAAAGGCATTTATCGTCTAACAAGCGAATCACAACAAATGCTCAGAGAATAATAATGTATAAAACTAGGGCCCAAAGCAAAAAATCACAATCAAAATTACAAAAATTACTAGCCGTGTCCCGTAGCTTCGCCCGCGTTAAGTAAGTTAAAAAGTCGGATCCTAAACAATTTACATTCAAATTTTCATCGTCATTGGTTTATCGTTACGGGGATACGTGGTAACAAATATTCACACATACACACAAACATTCGCATTTTTATATTAGTAGGATTTAATTATAGAGGCCGCTATACTGGCAGGAATGAATTGGTATGACATCCGCTATTGGATAAAACTTCAACTTCTTCTTTAAATGGCGACTTTAGGGCTGTCGCACCATAATTCTGCCAATATCGCGTATAGGTAGGAGCGCAGTTAAAACAAATTAAAAATTATTTATAAAATATGCCCGGTAACTTCAAGTTACTAATTCTACTTCTAGTACAAAGTCAGCTAATGGGAGAGTAATGGAGAGAAAGTACAGATGAATATGAATATAAGTAATAAAAAAGTGTTTATAATTTTATCTTGTGGTTAACTATATATTTAATGAGAATATTTACAAGAGGAGTATTTGCTACAGTAAGAAGAGACTTAAAAGAAATAGGACGGGGGATTTTAGGAGGAAGTTCATCATACAGAGATGGTTGAACTTTAGAACAGTTAAAAAAATATATAGTACAATCATAGAATTATAATATGTCAGGATAATGTCAACAACGCCATTTTTCTCTTTCGCGGCAAAACTTAATCTAGTGATTACATTCTCTTTGCTTAATATTAAACAATTTTCACTATCAACGGTTGCGTTGACAACATGACAAGATTGTTGATCTTGACAACCGTTGTCACATTGTTCATGTTGACATCTGTTGATGGTATTCTGAGTGGTTTTTTGTAAAAATAAAATATTTTAGTCCGTAACTCTAAAATTAACTAAGTTTGGAAATTATTAATCGTTTCATTTAAAAGGAAGGAACAAAAATCATCATGGTAATTACTAAAAAACTACATATAAAATATATTGTTGTGTGTTTCTGTTAATATCTTGAGTTTTCTATTATATTTACAAATTTAGATTTAGATTAGATCTAAATTCTGTTAATTAAATCTAAAATACTTTTAGTTGTACAATTAGAAATTATTATTGTTTGTACTGTATAGTTTTAAAAAGATAAAGAATACTTAACAACATTAGAAATAGCATGATGAACATTTTAATTTAATATTTAATTAATATGTAAATAGTTTCTCACGTACATACTGGAAATTTTAATTATGTAAACTGGGTACCTAAGATACAGGTCATGCCTAGTTTGGGGCCCACTGAAACTATTATTTCATCGAGTATTATTGCCTATGTATTTCTTTTTCGTTACTTAAATATTGGTAATTAATTTATTAATTTATTTAAATCTAAAGGAAGTCAATTGTGTAAATAGGAACTCTCTTCACAATTATTATTTATATAGATTTATTTTATCACTCGGCAACAACTCGGAAGAAACTAAAGCTGAACTGCGGAACAGAGAAAGAGCAACAGAAGAGGCCCAAGAAGACAATGAAGCACTCCTGGAAACTGAAAAACAAAAGATAAAGCATTTAAAATTTGCACAGCAAGCTGCTGCAGCGGCTTTGAGAGCTGAAAATCTCGTTGCGCTTAAAGCAGCTGAAGAAGAAAATGCTGAAATGGCTGAAATGGAATAGATTTTAATTAATTTATTTTTGTATAATTTTAACGTGAATGATCAATATTTTTGTACAATTTCAGCCACCCAAGGGAGGAAAAGGTGCAGCTAAAAAGGCGCCAGGTATTTGTTTCTTTTTTCTCTTTTCGGAACCTACATTTTTACACTTATAACATATTTTTTTCGTATAATAATATGCTACCGTTTCAACACTATCACACCAGATAATTGGCCTCGATTCTGATGTCACACACTAAATTAAATTTAAACTATTCCTGTCTTTTACAAAATAGGAACACAAGACAGAGATAGCATACTGCTGTGCTGTCAAGTTAGTCAGAACTTAGATGTCTATGCAAGCTTAGTCGAGTATGAGTTGTATTGGTGTTAACTAAAAACAAGCGCCTTTCTGCTTCTGCTGTTTGTTCATATTTTAATTGATAAACTAGCGTGACAGCACTAAAATGCATGCTATCTCTGTCTTGTGTTTCATTTTGTAAGAGACAGGGATACTTTAAATTTAATTTAGTGAGTGTACATCAGAATCGAGGCCAAATGTATACCTATACTTAAAATATATATTTTAACTGCCGCGTAGTTAGGTGAGCGTTCGCCTTCAGAACCGAGGAATCAGAGGATATCGGGTTCGATTCCTGGTGGAAATACAAGTTTTCTCCTTAAGGGAAATTCGTGTTTGTGGTTCTGGTTGTGGTTGTGTTTTTGATGTGAATGTTTCCAGTACACACGACACAAGTTATCAAACTTAATGTGGGCCTGTGAGTGTGAAAGCGTTTATAAAATTTACATAAAATCAAAAACCGTAGATATAATATAGCAACTATTTTCAGCTAATACAATTACTAATAATCTTATTTCTTCCACCCTCGAAGCAAAAAGTGTTAAGTTTAACTTGTGTATCTATGTGTCACTCTGTGGCATCGTTACTCACAAACAGCTGAACCGATTTTGAGTAATCTTTTTTGTTTGAAGGTAACTTGATCTAGTGTTCTTGCTATGTTTGGTGAAAATAGGCCGTTAAGTTTTTATTCACCAACATAATCTTGCTTCTAGCAATCATCATTGATGGCGTCGACACATCTGAAATGACTCGAGAAAAACTCGAGCAGTTCACGCTCAAAGTCAAGGAAGAACTAGACAAAGAAAGAGAAGAACGCAACTACTTCCAACTAGAAAGAGACAAAATACGTACCTTCTGGGAAATCACTCGGCAACAACTCGAAGAAGCTAAAGCTGAACTGCGGAACAGAGAAAGAGCAACAGAAGAGGCCCAAGAAGAAAATGAAGCACTCCTAGAAACTGAAAAACAAAAGATAAAGCATTTAAAATATGAGCAGCAAGCTGCTGCAGCGGCTTTGAGAGCTGAAAATCTCGTCGCGCTGAAAGCAGCTAAAGAAGAACACGCTGAAATGGAATTAGAACTCTTAAACGACAAAAGATCTCTAAGACAAGAAATGAGAGAGAAAGCGATGGCAGCTCAAGACGAACTACGCCGGGCCAAGTTAGTTCAAGCAGAAGAGTTGTCTAAAGCCAGAGCTGAATTTGAGGAAAAAGCGAACCAGATTGAAGATAAAGCTGATAAGAAACTGAATGAAACCAAAGTTGAATTGGCTGTAAAGCATAGAACGGAAATAGCGGAAGTTGAAGAGAGAAAGAATAAACAGCTCTCTGAACTGATTGCCCATCATGAGCGAGCTTTTTCCGATTTGAAGAATTATTACAATGATATCACGCTCAATAATTTAGGTAAGATTAGAACATGTTTTATATCGTATCCTACCATCCTACTAGTATTATAAATCCGAAAGTTGATGAGTAAGTGTGTACGTTTGATCCCTCTTCACGCTTCGGCTTTGGATGAAATTTGGATTGTACATATATTATACCTTGGATTAATTCATAGGCTACTTTTTAACTTGATAATAGCGGACCAAGCCGCGGGGCACGGCTAGTACTCTATATATTTTGTTACTATATTTACTTTTTTGTGGTAATTGATTGATATAACGAGCAAGGCACTCGCCTGATGGTAAGCGACACGCTTGGCCATTTCAGTGCCACCCAGAGTATTGAACCCGCCCTTGCTTTGCCTTGTACAATTCTAAAGTATTCCATGAAGTCTTTGAACTTAGTGTGGGGCTGTGAGTGTGAATGCGTTTGTTTTGTTTGTTGAAGGTACCTGTACCTAGTCTCATTTTTAACCAACTTTTAATAAGGAGGAGGTTCTCAATTCGGTTGTATTTTTTTCAAGTCTGTTAAGATGAAACCATTTCGAAAAATCTTTTTTAAACCGACTTCAGAAATATAACGTACGATGTCAAAGGTAGGGTCGATTTGGTACCTTAAAAAAACATATAGTCGAATTGAAATCAAATTTTTTGTGAAGTCGGTAAAAATTTACAAAATGTGATCTAGGGTTCCGGAGATAAAGCGGTTAAGTCAGTTTTTTTTTTGCTTGCGTTTAAATCGTTAAGCGTTTTTTGAAGGGTAGGTTGGTCCCATTGAAATTTCATCAAAATCAGTTCAGTAGTTTGTTTGAAATCAAATTGGAAAAATATATCATCACCGCAATCGAAATTGTGTATTTTGTGAACTTTGCCATTTTTTGATATTAGCAAGCATTTAAAGTAATATTTATAACAATTTGCAATATATTGGTATGTTTATAATTTCTAAAGTATATATACTGGCATTGGCTACATATATAGGCTTTTACTTTATAATATATGAATAAAGCTATATCAATTAGATAAAGTCTGATATTGATATAGTGATAAGATAACATTGTGTGTGACTCCACCAAGGACGTCGACTGTACTTAGCGCACCGAAGTTATATTCGTGTTTTTTTTAATAGATAGATAGATAACTCTTTATTGTCACACCTTACATAAATCACTTACAATAACTTTAAAAAAAACGTAATTTATAGTGTACAATCGGCGGTCTTATCGCTAAAAGCGATCTCTTCCGGACAACCTTTAGATAGAGAAGATTTTAATTAATTCGATGAAACGGGGGTGTAAATACAAGTTTAGAAATTCATATATATATATATATATATATAGTAAGGTATATATATATATATACTAGCTGCGCCCCGCGGTTTCACCCGCGTTGATAATGATGAAAAGTGATGATGATGATGATGATGATGAAAAATAGATGTTGGCCGATTCTCATAGATACCGGATAAGCACAAAAAGTTTCATCAAAATCGGTCAAGCTGTTTCGGAGGAGTATAGCAACGAAAACTGTGACACGAGAATTTTATATATAAGATATATATATGTATATATACATAAACTAAATAAATTCTATAAGTCAATACTTATAAATACATATGTTTACAATATAAATACATATATACAGAATATTATAATAAAGTAAGGATATTTGTTACAGCTTGAATCATATTATGATATACAAGTAGCAGAACATTAATGATGATGACTGAAATATAATGGTTTTGTTCTGATGTTTTAGCCATTGACCACGTAACTGAAATGACTAGCTATTATCTACCTAAACATATTTTTTCGAGATTTTCGCGATTTCCTCTTAATATCTCCAAATCCATTCGACACTTAAAAGAGAAGATAAATAAGCCTTAACTCGAATAATCCTTACCTCGAACTAACGAAGCGAGTGGAACTCATTGTCTTCGTCATTGTTCCCCGAGGGTGTAATCTGGGAGTCTTCAAATCAGGAGTAAATCTTCTTGGCAAGCATGTCACATATTCGGATGCATCATCATTTTCCGTCAAGTGAGATAGTGGTCAAAAGCTCGCAAAAAAAAGTTATATAATAATAATTTATTTTAAAGTTTATTTGAAACATCATAAAAAATCATTTGCAATAATTTTAATTGTATTTTATTTTATTTCATATTGCTTGTGTAATAACCAATAGCTTGTAGGCCTTATTTTATATTTTTTTACTAACAATATTGTATGGATCCTTTGTTGTTCCGAAATAAACAATTTGAATTTGAATAGCAGTACCACGAAAAACTTTGGTTTCAATGATTGGAATGTTCCAAGAGGCTTCTGAAATTTTACAAGAGACTAGATGCCTGAAAAATAATATTTATTTAATCATTAAAATTATTAAAAATCTGCGTATTCCAGGTCTAGTGTGTTTACCAGCTTCGATCACATCGTCACTTACCATCAGGTGAGATTGTGGTCAAACACTAGACTGTCACAAAAAAAAAAGATAAAAAAAATTGGACACGTATTTTGTTTGTCAATTAAACAAAAAAATAAAAAGATATAGTGCTTTGAAATTCCGCGTGACGTCACGAATCTATACACTTTTTACTTAGGCATCACGAGCCCCAACTCGCTCTCTTTAATTTTGACAATTTCTATTGATTTATAAGTTATAAAAATACAAATCCAATTCTTTTTTATTAATCCAACTGAGAGACTAAGTATTTTTTTCTTTTACCCAGGCATCATTCCTATTACCCTAAACCTAGATTACCTATATTAAATACGAACGGGTCCTCCACAGGTCTCATAAGCAGCCTGAAATTTCAAATGGAAGAGATGCAAAAAGTCAAGGAGAGGGCAGAGAAGATAGCTCGCGACAACCTCGCTGAATCGAAGAGTCTTCGAGAGCCTCTGGAGTACGCAATTTTGGAGAATAAGGAGCTGAAGAGACAGATGTCCAATTACGATAGAGACAAAGCAGCGTTGGCTGTGAGTATTTAAAAAAAACGATTGGAGCCAGGAAATGAAACAAATTAGTGCACAAATTATAAAAAAAGGTAGTTTTTTTTTAAATGTGTGGATGATAATATACAGGATTTTTTGTAATACCAAAAACCTCTTGGGAACCATTGAGACGTCTTTCGTGGTATTCGAAGTTTTTATTCCTAACTATATTCGTAATGTTTCAATGTTTTATACGGCTTTAAACAAGTAAACAATTTCGACTTATATTATTGTCGACTAGTTTCGGACAAATTTGTTGTCCTTCATCAGGATGAGTCAGAGGATACGCGGAGGCGAGTTCCTCGGGCCTCGGCACGTGACTGATGCTCGCCTCCGCGTATCGCGCGTCTGACCCATCCTGATGAAGGACAACTAATTTGTCCAAAGCTAGTCGACAACAAAATAAGTCGAAATTTTTGTATCGTTTGCATTTCGGAGAGTGTGCGCAGGAATTAGATGCCCCTTTTACCATCTAACAACCAAACCGTTAAGTTAAACGTCATCCATTTATTGTTAGCATACCTCCTGTTTGTTTATATCGTTTTGCTTATATCATACGTGCAGTGAAGGAGTGGAACTCTTTTCCTGCGTCATTGTTCCCCGAGGGGTATAATCTGGGAGTCTTCAAATCAAAAATTAATAGGTATCTTCTAGGCAAGACTGTTACATCTTCGGCAACATAGCTTCGGCGGCTTACCTATTCCGCATTAATAAAAGAAATGCACTTAAAATTGAAACATTACATATGTTCCAATTTTAAGTACCTATATCTATAAATATAAATAACTCAAAGGTGACTGACTGACTGACTGACATAGTGATCTATCAACGCACAGCCCAAACCACTGGACGGATTGGGCTGAAATTTGGCATGCAGGTAGATGTTATGACGTAGGCATCCGCTAAGAAAGGATTTTGATTAATTCTACCCCCAAGGGGAAAAAATATGGGATGAAAGTTTGTATGAAACTTTGTCAATTTTAAAATAATACTTCTTAACGCGAGTGAAGCCGCGGGCAAAAGCTAGTTTATTTTTTATACATACTCACTTTCGTTTCAACTTTCATGATTATTCATTTCCACAACTCCCAGGCCAAAACCAAACAGCTAGCGTCTCTCGAGAAGCAATTCGATGTTCTCAAATGGGAGTACGAGGTTCTCCAAGTGCGTTTTGACAGAGTGCAGACTGAGAGGAACGAACTGAAGAGCCGGTTTGCGAGAGCTGTTCTGGAGGTGCAGCAAAGAGCCTCGCTGAAGACTGCCCTGTTGGAGGCCAAGCTCACGAACTTGGAAGGAAAGGATTTGGGACCTACGGACTTGCAGGTATGATATAACACAGAAATATTATTATTGCACATAACATAAATGCTTTAATCACACTTACAGCTCCACAATAAGTTCAATGACTCGTTTCCTGGCCTAGAGCCAGAAACACATAAGTAAGTATGTCGGGAATCGAATCCGGTACCCTTAGTTTACTTACCCTTACCCTTATAGCAGGCGGACGGGCACTTAATTAGGCCAACGGGCAGTTCAATATGAACTACAAATATTCTATGATATCCTTCCTACTATAATATTATAAATCTGAAAGTTTGTGTGTGTGCAAGTGTGTAAGTATGTTTGTTCCCTCTTCACGCTTTAACGGCTGAACGGATTTGGATGAAATTTGGAATGTACATAGATTATACCTAGGATTAACACATAGGCTACTTTTTACTTGATAATAGCGGGCGAAGCCGCGAGGCACGGCTAGTTAATAATAAGTTAAAAGTAAGTGCAGTCAGTCGGCGCAATGGCCAAATTATTTCTTTCTATGCCGCGAGTTTTGGGTTCGATTCTCGGTAGGTGCACAATTTTCCTTCCCAAGGAACATTGTGCTTCTGCATAATCTAAGGGGGTTTTTGTAATGATCAAAGCTATTTTTAACCCCCGACGCTAAAAGAGGAGTGTTTTAAATTTGTAGTGCCTTTTTGTATAGGTACCTGTGACTGCCTGTGGCATCATAGCGCCCAAACTGCTAGACCGATTTTGATGTAGTATTTTTTTTATTTGAAAGATGACTTGATCGACAGTGTTCTTAGCTATGTTTGGTGAAAATCGGTGCAGCCACTTTCCAGATAGAGGATGAAGGTATTTTCAAAATGTTGATTTTTCCACTTATTTTAACCTAATTAACCTCTGGGTAGCCTGCGAGCTGCGGGAGGCCTAATTCTGTAGAGGCCACATACGTAACATATTGAACCGTCCGTTGGCTTAGTTGGGTGAGCGTTCGCCTTCTAAGCAGTGTAAGGTGTTCATGTTCGATTCCCGGCGGAAACACAAGTTTTCTCCCTCTAGTTCCCCCACCCCCGTTCTATCATCGGACAAGCAGACAAACTGCAAAGCGACATCGCTATATGGTAGATATTCCACAAATGCGCACGATGCGTTTTGCTTCCACATTCATTGTGCGAACTGCAAAGGAATCGAACTCCTTGCCTGTGCCCACGACACAAGTAGGTACGTAATCGAACTTAGTGTGGGGGCTGTAAGTGTGAAAGAGTTAACATTTTTATTAATTTCCTTGTTATTCGTCGAGTGTTATTATATAATTGTGGTGGATTATTAAACATTAATTCTTAGTGGAACGTGCTTGGGTAGGAAAGTAATACTAAGTTGAAAAACGAAATTTCGCTTTCGTTCTAAAACTCCAATAGAAGCTCTAGTAAAGTTTTTACCAATTTATTATTCCATGAATTGACTATGACTTGACCTTGACCCTTTTTTTTTATTTGTGCAATGTGTAATACACTTCTCACTTGAAATATTTTATTACTTGAAACTGGCTAAATGCACAAAGATTATTAGAAAATAAAAATAAAAGTAAATACAGAGAAGCTATGAAAATTTTGTTAATATCAAAGAATAAATTTAATTAATTATATCTAGGATGAATGATAGCACTTGACTCTGTGTAGA
The DNA here is from genome assembly GCA_948107665.1 of Lomographa bimaculata. Lineage (NCBI taxonomy): Eukaryota > Metazoa > Arthropoda > Insecta > Lepidoptera > Geometridae > Lomographa > Lomographa bimaculata. The sequence goes on along the minus strand of OX403604.1, from coordinate 2,797,463 downwards.
TCTGTAGGATAATAACAATTATACAATGATTTTTTGTCTTACAGGCGCTTTTAAAACTTAAGGACACTCAAGTAGAAGACTTACGATACGAGGCTGCCCGTCTACGCAAAGCTCATGATGATCTGTTGGCTACTTACGAAGCAAAACTATCCAAGTTGGGAGTACCGCTTGAAGAGCTCGGTTTCAAGTACGTATTAGTAAAAGTGCCACCTAGCGAAAAAGTAGGGAACTGTCTTCTTACTTGGTATTTAGTAGTTTCGAGTAGAAATAAAATTTAGTCCGAATAATTTATTGTATTTGAATAGCTTTTGTGTTGTGAACTGTAGTGTAATTCAAGCAAAGATTTTGCAGCTTTATTCTCCTCCGAATTAAGCCAATGCGTGTCTATAAATCATAAAATTGGTCATCTTTCAAAATTCAAAATCTTTTATTCACATGGGCCCCAAAGAGGCACTCATGAAAGTTAATGACTTTAATGCCAGATTTACTACGTTACCATTATGTTATAGTTATTATTTAATTCGAACAAGCTGCGCTCCACGCTGTCACCCGCGTTCGTATCTTGTTCAGATTTATTTCATATAATTCTAATTCTTTCCAGCCGCTCTCAATGATTATTAATTTTTATTTATTATAGATATAGTTTATTTTTGTGTGGACTATTGAAGAAGTACATTAACGGAAGCTATCGAATTGAAATTCTTAAGAATTCGGCAGATAATGTAGTTTATTTTTATAATAGCGCCATCTATTTTATTTTTTAAAAACTACTTAACAGGTATGGTTTTGAGAATTCAATAAGCTATGTGCTTTCAGCTGATAATTGTAGATGGCGTATAATTACAGTGTTACAATATTTTAAAAGAAGACTAGCAAGATTTTTTACATTATCAAAGACATTAAGCTAAATACATGTAATAATGTATAGCAGATAAAATAAAACTATATTCTTTTTTAGTCAGACTTTGCTTTAAAAAACTTGGTAATATTATCTTGAAATTTAATATTAAAATATATTTTTTATTACATATGTTATAATGTAATTTGTTTATTTCAGGCCTTTGAAAGCAGTAGCGGTTGCTGGTTTGTCGCCAGTTATTGGACAAGGACCAGCAGGCCTAGTGACCAGAGATCAGTAATTTTTCGTTTCTGTTTGTTTCTACTAGGACTTATTTTTTTATGACCAGTTATATTTAAATTGTATGAAAAACTAATTAAAGATATATAATTAAATCGTCTAGAAAAATGCTTTTACTTACAAACAAACGCATTCACACTCACAGCCCACACTAAGTTCAAAGATTTGTACCGTGGAACCGGAAACATTCACATAACACACATATTACACCCAGAAGCAGAAGCACAAATATACCTTGGGAAGGAATTTGTGCTCCTGCCGGGAATTGAACGCAAGATCCACGGCGCAGAGGGCGGACACCTGTCCTCTGCGCCAAAAGGGTCGTCTAATGACGACCCTTAATAATAGCTGTCCCCTTGCTAGTACCATCTAGTACCTACTTATCTACTATGTGTCCGTCCGTTTCCTTCCGGTTTATCTTTTTTATTATACTAGATAGGCAAGCATTTGACGATCTATTTCTTTCAATACAAAATACTAATTCCACTGGTATTGGGTTACTGTCGTAATTTATTTTCTATTCCTAACGAATACCACTCATAAGCGAATCCCAAAACAAAGTAAATGGTATGAGGTACAGTCGGAATAAAAATGCTTTAAAAAAATTGTTTACAAAATTCGAATAAAGTCTGTATGTTTCTTCTTTTTATATATCACCTGGTAGAAAGTGACGATACGGCCGAACTAATGCCTGCCTAGAAGATACCTATTCACTCTACACTTGAAGACACCTTCTTTTTCATTCTTAAAAGTTTTTATCGTGATGTGATGCATTATTTGTTTAATTAGGTATTATTTCGGATGCTTATAGACATATTATTTTGCATAGAGTCATATTGTAGATGTGTGAGATACAAACAAATGCTTTCACACTCACAGCCCCGCACTAAGTTCGATGACTTATGTCTTGGATGCCGGAAACATTCACATCACGCACTGTTACACCCAGAACCAGAAACACAAAATTAAATTTATGTTTGATTTATGATTAAAAATGATGTTAAATACAAACCTTTCTCTGACAATTACGAACACAACAAAAAGGCAAAGCAGCATCATCATCAACAAAAAAAACAAAACTCATTCATACAAAATGGGATTAAATTTAATGACCACCAAAACAACAATCGTTGTCCTAAACAGCCTCATCCAAAAAATATATAATATGTACAAATAAATGAAACTTGTACCAAAATCTTTCGGGCTTTTTAAGTCATGCCTGCACTACAAAAACTTTTCATAACCCAAAAAGGCCACGCGTGCACGAAATTTTAACTTTGGGTATAATTTAGATGGCCACCAAAAATAAAATAAAATTTCCAGTGACAGAACCGATTCAGATAACAGTAGGTAAAGGTTATTTTTTGTAATAATTAATACATAAATATTTATAATACGAAAAAATTGAATTATTGTAACATATTTGGATGAATTTTTCAAATAAAATGCGAGTACATATTTGGTGCATGCGTGACCTTTTTGGGTAGCTCAGCGATTATTCTGATGATACTTGCCTTTTTTAGGTTAGCAGACTTTACGTTTATTGGTGATAATTTCATATTAAAATGGGGATTAAATTCTGGTAAGTACTTACGATTTTTTGGGCGTTATATTTCATTATATTTGGTGATTGCTTAAATCTAAGCTATACAAAATTAACACGAAATTATACTCAGGTGTTCAAATGTCATCGAACAGATATCGTTAAATAAAACAACAAATTCGAAGCCAATAAGTGTGTTTATTCTACGAACTCGTTCATTTATTTATGTACAAAATGTTCATAAGGCAACAGTTTGAAATTAATCAAAAAAGGCATTAATACAATGGATACTATTACTAAACAATTCGCTTTTTTGTCAGCAAGATATATGGCGCCACACTTCAAAAGGCTTACACATGAGTAATTGAGTATATTTTATTATTATAAGTAAATAACATATTTAAATTACATATTACATTATAAATTACATATATAACAGATTCGGTTAACTTCGTACCACGCCATCTATTGATAAATTCCCAAACAAATTTTGGTACATCAAATTATATTTAAAAAAAAATTTCGCTGTTCAATTTATATTCAAAATAATGTACTCAGAGGCATTATTAATGCACTTTTGAATATAAGAAATGACCTTTATCGGAACCTAACACACCGAACAGTATAATCTAGGATTGTTCAAAGTCTAGAGTGAATAGGTATCTTCTAGCTAAGCATGCTTCATCTGTGGCCGCATCGTCACTTTCCATCAGGTGAGATAGCGGTCAAATCTGTCATAACTAAATAAAATACTTAAGAGATGAATTTTTCGCCATGCAGATGCCAGTTACGTTGAAACATTATGTTCCAACATTATTCGATCAGCCAATTGTACCATGTTTCAAGCAATTTATTTTTCATTAATTTAACCCCTTTCTCACTCGATGGAAAGTGACGATGTGGTCGAAGATGCTTACCTAGATGTTATCTGAAGTCTCCCGGATTATAACTTTCGGGAAACAATAAGTTCCACTCCTTTGCAGTACGGATGGAGCAATTTTAAAAGTTACTATAACTTACCAACTTGGCACACTAACCTAAAAACCAATATTAAGTCCCATAAATTACAGCGACTGTTCAAGTTCAGCTGATATTGCAATAAGTTATGCAACTTTGTTACAATTTGGCTGCATTCCAAACTATACTAGGTCGTATCCAATTTCGTCGAGGACAAGCATTGAAATATCAATATTTGTAAGAAAAAAAGGTTTATGCAGCCAATATTATGTATCCCCGACTTCAAAAAGGAGAAGGTTCTCAATCTGTCGGAATCTGTTTTGTTCCCCAATTACTAGAACTAGTTATTTTGATTCGACTAGCTTACTATCGCCGATAAGTATTTTGGCTCGTCGATTAATCGATTCCAGAGCTTCAAGCTGGTACTTGGTTTCGCTAAAGTCTATACATGGTTGTCTCTGTTGTCGCTGCGTCACTGTCTTTATGAAACGAATAAATTAAGTTTAATAAATTAATAATTTCTGATAAATTAGCACCCACTATTTGGTACTTATTTCAATACATTTGATTGAGATACGTTATATTATACTAGCTACGCACCCCGGCTTCGCAAGATTGCAATTTCGGTGTATCTCCTAAAATGTTCTATCTTACAATCCTAGACAATTATCAACACAAAAAAACAATTGAAACTCAAGCAACGTTTAAAAAAATCGACTTCATCGCTTTTATTTCAGTTTTGGCTTGACCGATTTCGATAAAATTTATATGGGACCACCTCTCTCTCTACCAAACAATAAAACAATCATCAAAATCGATTCATAATTGGCGGAGATATAGCATAACATACATACAAAGAAAAACATACAGTCGAATTGAGAACCTTCTTTTTTGAAGTCGGTTGAAAATGTGCCAAATTGGTTAAGCCGTTTTCAAGTGGTAATATTATCCTTCATGTGTGCAACAATTAATTATCATTTTCATATTATAATTTGCATTAAAAAAATATATTGAAAATTATTATTAGATAATAAAGACTTTTTTTAAATACATAGTTAAATTATATTTACGTAACTTTATATACTCATGTGTAACATTAGCAAATAACTACAAATAGATTTGCACTTAAGTTAAACTTTATGTATTAAGTTTATATATCTAAAGGTCATTTTATCTTACGAATTTTTACAAAAAAATAGTAACATTTTTTTAATTTAATAAGATGTAACGACTGATATTATATATAAGACAAACAAGCATCAATTATATTATATATATATGTATATAACAAATATATATACAACAAACATTATTTGTGTGTATTTCAATCGTAAAATATACATTAACTAATTTATAATTTAGAATAATTAAATGTATTACTCAAAAAGCAATTATTTATAGATTATGCAGACAAATTAAAAATATAGGTAGGTATATATCATTCTAATAATCGTTGATATTACAAATTAGACGAATAAGTATCAGTAATATAAAATACAATCATAGATTCCAACGAATTAAAAAATATAAGTTAACAAAAAACAATTTACATCGAATATTAGAAGTACATATGATAAATTATTACTCATATCATAAATTATAGATTGTTATTAATTATACAAAAAAGAAACATATATTCCGACAAATTAAAATATATACAAACTTTAAAAAATCTTAATTAATAATAGCTTTAACTTTCATAAGATATTCCAATCTATAAATATAATAATTATTGTGAAATAGACGTGAATAAATTTTAAGAAGCAGATATGCTTGCCTTTATAACACAATAAATATTTATCAATACTAATTTAAATAATAATAATTATATGAAGAATTATAAGTTTAACATATTCTCTTGATATATGGAAAAAAAAGAAAATTAAATATTATTATTATATACTTTTATTGATATTTTACAAACAAAATGTATGTTATATAATTTATAATTTTCAAGCTATACGATTTTTTTTTTCAATGTGAGTATGTGTAGACCATAATGTTGCATTAATTAATACATATTAATTATGTTCTATAAAATATATTTTTTTAAATACATTTTAACATAGGAAAAGTTCAGTTAATTGGAAGATAGTATGCGATAGTGAAAAATAATAATAAAGCAATATAATATTATTATATTAGTAAATTTCTGTCACAATCACGTTAAAGCATGGTAATTGGTACATTTGAAATTGGAATTCTTTAACACTATTTTTTTTTACTCTAAAATACTTAAATCTCATTAACACACAACCAAACTTATGATGAAAAAACTTAAAGACATTATTTTACAAATAATTTGACATTTAATTACGTTGATATCAATTACATTGCTTTTTTTAGGAATAGGTAAACTTGTTAGGTATATCATATTATTTTTTCCAACATTATTATTATTTAGATAATTTGATATTAAATTGTTAACAGGAATATCATCAATAACATATATCGTATTTATATATTATCTTCGATAAAAAATGGTTATTAATTTTATAATTTGCTTCTTTTAATTTCACTAATAAGTTTCATATACATTAAGTCTATGATGTGCGTAGGTATTTTAGCGTTATTCTAATAATTAATTTCCAGTCTAAGTGTTTTCTTTTAAATTATACTAAATAATTAACAGCTTAACTAACCAACTTATTTTATTATTACTTATTATGCATTAAGAAAAAAATCTTTTTTTTTTAATAAAAAATTACGACTTATTTAAAAAAACGTGAACATATTGTACCTAAAGGGTAATAAAGCTTGTTATTATGTAAAGCGTTTTGAATTTATTTGCAATATTCACAAGCCTTTATAAATACAATTGTTTATTGTTAGGTATATAATAAAACTATGTTATATCAAAATACAATAGTTTGCAAAGCGCAAAGCAGGCTGCAGTGAAAAAAAATGCTGGTTCTTATATATTTTTAACATATCTTCAAAAATTAAAAAATATGATAATATATAAAAGACATATTTAAACACATTTAAACATTAAAAAGTATACTTAAGATGCTTAAATTGATTTAGGGATATATAACAGTATTTTTAACATATCAACAAAATTTTTAATATATAATAATAATTGTAAAGACTTATTTAAACACATTTCAATATAAAAAAATGTATAACTTAAGATGCTTAAATTGATTTAGGGATATATAAAAGTATTTTTAACAAATCACCAAAATTTTTAAAATATAATAGACTTATTTAAATTTCAATATAAAAAAAGTATATCTTAAGATGCATACATTGATTTAGGGATATATAACAGTGGACCACACTAAATCATAGCAACCGGTCATACAACCTTAAATATTTTTCATGATAATCATACAATAATTTGATTAAACTCACGCACATTTTGAACTATACAATTAAAACGGAAATAGCGAGACTTACGCGTTGTCTAAGTCTAGATCGGCTTTTTCGGAAGCCTTCTCCAGGATGAGTGCGGAGCGCTCTCTTTCGCGTCTCACCTCGCATATTCGAAGGCTTCCCAATGAAGCCGAAACAATTGTCGATATAGACATAAACAACGCGTAAGTTACGCTAACTCCCGTTTAAATTTGTATTTAATTATCATACAATATCGGATAAGTCGTTAAACCTTACATTTGAACAGTGTATTGATTATTTGTATAAGAAGTACCTACGGACGTGGGCGCGGACATAGAGCCGATTAATTTTTAATAGCCGAGAGGGGGACGGAAGAATCGATACCAACTAACCTTAGTAAAAGTGAACTTACCATGAGTTTTCAAACGAAACTCACTAAAGTGAGAATACTCTACAGTCACGTTCGACTACTTGAAGTATTTGTTTTATTTGGAATTGTTAGCAAACAACCTTAAACAGGTTGGAGTTTGATCTTTTATATGAAATCCTCAAGCCTCCGCTTGCAGATATCGTCAACAGGGAATATGCCATATATATGGAACGTATCCAGTGTAATTACAGGGCTGAAAGAGATTTAACATCTTATATCTCAGGGTGACAAACGCAGTGCTTTGTCGGACAGGATTTCAAAGTTCAAAACTCTGGGGGCACGAAATTGAAATTGCCAAGCGGGTCGCTTACCAACGGCCAAGCGACTTCCTCGTTACAGAATTAACTTTAAAAAAACAGAATAGAAAATTCTTTATTGTACACCAAATACAGATAGTTGCAGGGGTAATCTTAAAAAACTAAAGTACAATGGGCGGACTTATCGCTAAAAGCGATCTCTTCCAGTCAACCTTTGGATGGAGAGAGGGATAATTTTATATAATGAAGTCGGGTTTAAATTGTCGAAATGGTTTAAATGCTTGTTAGGTATCCATTGCCAGGCTTGTAAGATTAATATGACAGGCACTGTTACTTAACAGTGATACGGGCACATCTAATCGAAAATACCACAGTCAAAAGGTTTCTGTAGTTTGATGATGGGGAAGTCAGGGCTAAGGAGACCCTCCCCCCCAATCATCTGAGTTCTTCTGTACCAAATCTTCTCTCGTGATAATAACTGCAGCGGCAGCAAAATCTACCCTCAGCCGAGACGAGCCCCTTCCAAACGACAATCCTGAATCCACCACTGCGTATCGTTCGATGTATTCGACTGTCACATATTTATAGGTCGATACAATTGTATTTATAGCTATTTATATTGGCATTTTGATAAAGCGTATTATCAGTCACAATACTGCATGCATCTGATAATTTAGTACGTACTATAATTATTGAAAAGAAAATGTTTGACTTTCTATTTCAGGTCTTATGTTTTCTCATAAAATGTATTTGGATAGATCACGGGGCCATATTTTCACCTTAAAGATGACGCTATTTTAATATGGACCTAGTATACGTTTAAAACTGTTTGGTAAAAACTAAATTAAAATTGATTACATTAGAATTACTTTTATTTAAAAAAAATACTAAAGCTGTGTGTGGGCAGTTTTTTGAATTTCACATACTTTTTAGTACTTATGTTTTATTACTAAAAAGGTTACATACATAAAAAGGATTACTTTTTTTAAGTATTTAATAACAATGACATAGTCAAGTCTGTGTCAAGTCCTATATTAAAAAGAATATCATAATCCACCATGAAACAGAACTACTAAGTAAGCAAAGGCACTAAATAATTTTTCTGGCTAAATATGTACAACCGATTTTTTTTTAGTATTCTCTAACCTAAACACTAAAATGGGTTCGTAGGTTTTATTGAATTAAATGATTGTTAAGTAAACCTAGGTATTGCCGATTAAATGATGCAACAGCTATATTTGCTTTTTATATAATTAATGGCAATATAATATACAAAATTAGAAGGATTTTGCATGATTAACATCTACTTTAAACTGTCAATAATGATCACTATTCTGTTTATTACATGATTCTCTGTTATTTTCTTAAAAATAAGTTTTACAAGACTATTAATGCAGTTTAATTTATGTTATATATTTATATATACTTCACAATATTTCGTATATGAACATAAATATTAATAAATTTTTGTATTTCCTTTGAAAGTTTTAACAGCTTTATATAAATTTCAGTATAACTATACAATAAAGATTTTTTTCATAATTTATATATTTTTAATAATTTATATATTTAATTAGCACGCGTGCATTTTGACACCTTCAGCATACGAGCGTAATAAAATCTTATAATTACATTTAAGAGATAAAATCTTTTACTTCTAATTTTTAATAAACAATAATTTTGTGACAGTATTAAATACGTTTTTACTTGAGCAAAACGTTGTTTGAATTCTTTCCATTTATAATAAACAGTTTTTAATATTTTTAATAATTACAATAAATTTACTCACATTTTTTTAGTTGAAGTTTAGGACGTATGATATAATTCTTATATTAAACAAAGTCGGGTTTTTTACAACATTTAAAACTCAAGAACTGCTAGACCGATAGAACTGATTTTCATGGTTTTTGATTTGTTGGGTTTGTCTCCGCCTCAAATAGCAGATTAACTATCTAAATGTACAACATCGGAAAACGAACGAAACACAATATTTTTCTTACATTTTGTATAGACGGCTTTTTTGTTGATATCTCGAGAACAGGTACCAGGCAATCAGAAACGCGAGAGAGGTAAGACTTTATTTTTCACGAGGCATTACAACGCATGCGGGGCACAGCTATTTATTATTATAGTTGAAAATTTAGAAATTGTTTTTAGAATATGTGTCGTAAAAATGCTGTCACAAAATCAATCACATTCTTTTAGTTCACAACGCGTTATAAAAAAATTCTTTCGCCCTTTTTCGACCTTGTCGTGGTCTCCGTCTGTGTTCTTCTATCCTACGTCTCACTCTTATCTTTTAGAATGGAATGAGATAAATAGCTTATTTTCAAGCGTGTTTACAAAATCACAATGTCGAGCACAATTTTTGCTAAAATGTTTTTTTTTCTGGTTTCACCTCATTTCGTGGTGTACTCTGTAGCCGATGCCGCCACTTCAGGAGTCCTGTCATCTGAAACGTAATGAAGGATATGGTTAATTTTCTTTTTAATAAACATTTATTTATCTAAATTAGATACAGTGAAGTGATCGCGCTAACACTGCCATCCGCACGTACACTCCACTGAAGTTGGGACACGGACTGTCCCGAAATTGTCTGGCTTATATCGAGTGTCCCTTCTTTAGTAGAGTGATCGTGCTAACACCGCCGTCCGCACGCACACTTCACTGAAGTTGGGACACCGACTGTCCCGAAACTGTTTAGCTTATGTCGAGTGTCCCTTTTTCAGTGGAGTGATCATGCGGACGGCGGTGTCTGCATGATCACTGCCTGAAGTGCTGACACTGACTGTCCCGAAACTGTTTGGCTTATGTCAACTCAAACATAAGTGCTTCATTTGCTTGTCCATTTGCTAACATATATGAGCGAATTATTGACTGTGGATAGTGAACGATGTTTCATGTTTTGAAAGGGCCATGCAGGCTTTATGTATCGATAAAGCGATCAATCAATATGAGTGGGGGAAAAACCACTACCATTCTGAGTGGTCAGCTCTCATAAATCGTTTAGGTCATATTCATTGAGCTACTAGCTAAACTTGTATTAACTATACCACGCTTGTCATACATAGTTATGTTTCGATAAAGTTTTTGACGTCACGCGGTCGTAAATTGCTTATGAGCTACAAAGAGATCGATGTAAACGACTAAAAAACTATATAAGTAGGTATCAAGTACTGTTACGCAAGCAAAGCTTAAAAAAACCGACTTCAACGCTTACCTATATTTGGTTTTGGCTTGATCGATTTCGATAAAATGTATATGGGACCTCCTATGAAAAATAATCTACCAAACAAATAAAAATCATCAAAATCGATTAATTATTAGCGGAGATATCGCGTAAAATACATACAAAATAGATATAAACTTAGAGTCGAATAGAGAACCCCCTTTTTTGAAGTCGGTTGAAAATTGTTTTAAAAACATGCTATACACGGACTTGAAAGAAAAACGGACGTAACCTCATTCGATCATGAGCATGTGCATGTGCATCTCGCTGTAAACTGTCATAGACTACTAAATAGTTACTAGGTTGGCGTCCTTTTTTAGGGTTCCGTACCCAAAGGGTAAAACGGGACTCTATCAATAATACTCTGCTGTCCGTCCGTCTGTCACCAGGCTATATCTCGTGAACCGTGATAGTCAGACAGTTGAAATTTTCACAAATGATGTATTTCTGTTGCCGCCATAACAACAAATACTAAAAAACACAATAAAATAAATATTTTAGGGGGCTCCCATACACCAAACGTGATTTTTATGCTGTTTTGGTCGATATTGATAACGGCAACAGGTAGACGCTTGAACTATTCACAGAATATTTAGTTATATATTCACTTTAAAAATAAATAATTAAAATAAAACAAATATTTAAGGGGGGCTCCCATACAACAGACATGATTTTTTTGCGGTTTTTATAAATAATGGTACGAAACCCTTCGTGCATGAGTCCGACTCGGACTTGGCCGGTTTTTATTTGGACCTTTGGTGTGTAGTGTGCGTGTAGCTTGCGTTATGACAAGCGAAATTTGTTGGAACTAGGGTGCTTCATCCATTTCGTATGAAGCATTAAGACTGACTGATATACATTTTTATATTCAGTTTTATATATATCTCGATGTAACTGTCTGTCTGTAAGCTTTTTGTGCAGACAGAGAAACAGAGAATTAGACCGTAACTTAATGCTGATGCATATTTGGCTCAATGTAATAACATTGCAATATTGGTGAGATAGCGGTCAAACACTAGCCTGTCACAAATAAAAAAAAAAAAATTGCAATTGAGAGAGGGATGCCAGCATGATGGGAACGCTACCTACTCGTAGTGGGCTTGAGCACTTGAGTCACTATTAAGGTTGGTGCTTTGTAGGTAACTTAGGTTACCATGTCTTCTAGATAAGCATGCTCCATCTTCGACCACATCGTCACTTTCCATCAGGTGAGATAGTGGTCAAATGCTTGCCAATCGAGATTAAAAAAAAACTTTGGCATTTGTTTTGAAGTCTTATATAGTTTTAGGAAATAGACCTAGGCAATTAGCCCGTAGATAGAAACTTAGAAATATTAGCCTAATATCGATGAAATTGATTATACAGATAGCTTATGTAAATATCAGTCTAAAAATCACTGAAAGCGTTTAATTTTTTATTCATTCAATGTTAGTATGATACTGCTGATAATACGCGTTTGTGTGTGTGTGATATAAATGTGTACGGCACACACGACACAATAAATCTATTCAGGGCTGTGAGTGTGGAAGCGTTGAAAGCTTTTATTAATTTGATGCGCATAATATACAAAAACAATAAGAATTTTGCTAAATTAGTGTAACTTTCGTTAGAAGGTTTTGTTTAATTGGTAACTCATGATAGTTTTTTTTTCTCACAAACAAAAGTACGACCAGTTACGCAGTGGACAGGTATCTACCCTTTGCGCCGTGGGTCCTGGGTTCGATTCCCGGCAGGAGTACATATTCCTTCCCAAGGGACATTTGTACTTCTGGTTCTGGTCGTAAAGTGTGTGTGATGTGAATGTTTCCGGCACCCACGATACAAGTCTTTGAACTTAGTGTGGGGCTGTGAGTGTGAATGCGTTTGCGTTTGTTTGTAAAAGTATCTATATTCTTTTTTATTTCAAATAGGCAAACTTTTGACCACCATCTCCCCTAATGGTAAGTGACGATGTGGTCGATGATGGAGCAAGCTCACCTAGAAGATATATATTCACACGCGACTTGAAGACTAATCAAGACTCTCACTCCCATATTGTATATCGTATTCCATATAGTGTCCTGTAGGTCTATTCTGGTCGTCAAAATACGATTGTTCGAATTGATGCGACGTCGATACGACAGTCGATTGGTTGAAATTTCAGTTGATTTGATGTTCATAACAGAAGAAAATCGTTCGATTTCGACGTCGAAAATAGACCCCCTGTTATTTCACCGACACGACACTTAATTTACAAATTTTCGCTTCACACGACATGACAATCGTAAGTCCTATAACTTCGCTAGAAAGCGCGTAGCGTCTTCAAGATGACCTTTTCAGATTTGAAAATTACTGCCCTCTTAATAAATTAGAGCTACATGTATCTAAGTGCTTCATATGTTCGTTTTCACGCAAAACTGATCTCGTTATTTTTAGTTATCAACTCAAGAATACAAATGTATCTCAAGTTCAATCTTTTCGAGATTAAGGGATCACATTTGATTCAAAATTACTTTTTGACGATCATATTGATACTATCGTAAAAAGCTTCAATATCGCTAGCTTTTGCATTGAGCATGTCAATAATAATGTTTAAATCGATCAAAACAATAAAGATTCTTTACTGCGCCTTTGTGCGCAGTCACTTAGAGTAAGCATCATAGGTTTGGAATCCTGTTACAATGATTAGAGTTCACGCATTGAAGAAATACAAAAAGCCTTCAACGCTATTTACAGTTTCGAGCTAAGATATACTTTCCTGATAACAATAAACGCTGCTGCAAGTATATATTGCCGTCACATGAATGAAGGCGCATAGCTGATCTAAATTATTTATTAATAATATAGCTAATTGACTGTCCACAGTTACTGCAGCGCATAGGTCTTCGAACCCCTTATTCTACGAGTTTCTCAACTCGCAGATCTTGTGGATTACATGTTCCAGCAGCTAAAATGTACTATAGGCAGAATTCATATTTGATAATAATGATTAGGTGTTACAATGAACTAATAAAGAAAAGCGATGATGATCTCTTCAAACACATTTGGTAGGCAGTTAAAGTTGTTGCAATAACTTATTTCTTTTCCAGTCTTAATAGAAAAACTTTTCCTTTACATTTACATGTGAATATACCTATCATTATTATTATTATTGTTAGTAATATAGTCGTATATACGATCGTTATAATATATTATACTTTGTTAAAGAAAGCTATTAGTGGAAACTTTTAAGTAGCCTTCCGTATTTTATTAGTATTATTTGATTTTGTAACTACCTAGATGCAAGATTTCCTAAAACGTTAAAATAAAGAATATGTAGCGCGACGTGACTAAGACGTCGAGACGTTCGAAGCGAATTGCTAGTAAATTTTGGTGCATATTACTTAATAGTCACATTGTATGCATAAGCCACTGTTTTACCTACATGAATCTAATAAGTAGGCTGTACTATCTTATTGATCTTTCATTCTAGAAACTAGTCGGAGAATTCGACCAAAACCGCCGCGAGTCCAAGCAGGCTAGTAAATAAGTAGGTACTACTATACAACTACTTATTAGTCCCATGCTCGCCTAATGTGCATTTTTCGAAATTAATTGGAGTAAATGTGCGAGCGGGATAAAAGCACTAGGTAAAGGCTGTAAATATATTTCAATTCAAATTACGTTCAGGGTGCTTTACGAATGCGTGATCAAGGCTTGAAGCGTGGAGGGCAAAGCGAAAGCTTTCTGACGTACCTCAAGTTACAAGTTGCTAACTTTCATGTTAGGCGTTCACGAAGGATGACTTGGTCCTGTCAAGTTGAAACATCGTGTTTAAACATTTGAAACATTCGCCGGGACACTGGTTTCCGTAACTATTCTGCTTCGGAAGTTATGATAGGGACAGTTACTTTCATGTTTGTGTTAGTACGAGTTTAGAAGTATAGTATAGTAAAATAATACATACATTGTCGAAGTTTTATTTATGATGCAATTTTTATAATGCTTTCGCAAAGCCATTGAAATACCTAAATATTATATAATAGTTCTGAAATTGTCGGCTTATAATCAAAACTTTAACGTTTCCTTAAGAGAATATCAAAACTATGTGATTTTTATGTAACGTCGTCTAACTTAGTTTATAAAGGTTTCTTACAAAAAAAAATGTTGTATATTTCATGTCAGAGATAGCGGAAATTAGGAATGATATTGATAGATAATCTTTTTTACTAACCGACGAATTCATAGTTCAAAGACCCTTAAAGAAACAAATAAACGTTACAAAAACTCACCCAGACAGCGAAGCAGAGTTGGAAATAGCTGGACTATTGGACTCAAACTCCTCCTTAGGCTTCTCATTAGCCAGCTGCATCTTAAGCTGGTGTCCAAAACACGCCAGATCTTCCCTGAACGTGTCAGACCCAGGGGTCGTCGGCTTCTCATCATCACCAGTCGCCATCGCTTCAGCATCATTCTTAAGCGGTTCCTGCTCAGACTCCTCCTCTTGATTATAAATCTTAAAGTACGCAAACGTTAAGTAAATGATCGAAATTATAAAGGATGGTATCGGTATCGCCATCGCATACACCAAGTTCAGGGTATTCTGCCACATATCCAACTCCGTTATCACCAGGCCTGGGTCTACACGGCTGTAGTAGCAAGTGTAGTTATTGCCAATTGGCTTGTATTTGCCATAAAATACGGTGCAGTTTAGAATGGGAGGGTATCCACATCCTTTCACATTAGGGAAGAGCCGAGCTCCAGTAAAGTACCATTCTGAGTCGTTCCCTTGCAGACCAGTTGGTAATACATCTGGCAGTTCTTCCTCAATCATCTCTGGGTAGGATTTATCAGCTGATGCTTCGTAGTTATCGTATTCGTAGTCTTTGCGAAGAGCTCTTTCGACTCTCACTAGCTCTTCAACTTCTGTCTCAGTGACGTTAGGGTAATCACCGAGCTTATAGTTGACTCTGACCTGAGTGCATTCAAATAAGTCTTTGGTGCAGCCCTCTCTGCAGGATGCCCAAGAACAGTTACTGGCTCCAACTAAATGCTTTACTTGCGCCGTGACGCACAAAGCAGCTACCGGATCGAACTGCATGAAGATCGTGGTGAATGCTGGTTCAATAACGAATGGTACTAAGAAGAGGAAGGCGAAGAGGCTGAAGATTGCACACAGGACGAAGCTAGCTGTTGTGTAGAACAGGAGTTTCTCAGCAAACGTAGGGGGTATTGGTTCTTCGTCAGCCATTTTGGCGAGGGGGCGCTAGGAGCGACCATATCGCTTGTTTCAGCTCGGCTCTGTCATCTCACGCGAATGTATTGGCAGTGTTCAGTATTAGTTGTTGTTTTATTATTATTGTTAAGCGTCACGTGTGTTGCAGATGGTTATATCATCACATTTTTGTTTATAATTGCTGTGGATGAAGTTGGCTGGTTATTCAATATTGATGTGAAATTGTTGTTTGTATGATGTTCATGATATTGATGATTATGGTTCAGTGAGCAGGATATTGTTAAGGTAAATAAAATAAATATGAGTATCTATAATACAGACATGTGTGACTGTGAAGTTATGTATGTTGACAATGAAATTAATTCGAAATGGTAAAATCAATATAATATTAAATGAAATCTTGTCTTACAATTAATTAACAAATTTACAATTGTATTAATTTGGTTAACTTTAGACCATGTTACGAGATAGAGCTTTTATCTATTCTATGATTATGAATAATATTAATATATATTACTTTATATATCATTTTATATCAATCAAATGTATGACGTATCTTCTTATATATAAAAATGAATTGCTGTTCGTTAGTCTCGCTAAAACTCGAGAATGGCTGGACCGATTTGGCTAATTTTGATCTTGAAATATTTGTGGAAGTTCAGGGAAGGTTTAAAAGGTGAGAAAACATAAAGAAATTGCAATAAAATTAGTAAAAATTAGTATTTTATTTTCCCATACAAACTGTTCGTACCTGTCAAACAGGAGATGTTTCTGAATATTTGACCACAGAAAATTGGCGGTATAAAGTTCGCCGGGTCAACTAGTAATTAATAAATATATGTCTATGTCTATGGTTTTTTTTAATTTCGTGACAATGAACCTAAAAAATACTACCTTTAGAAGTAATTCGTCTAGTAAATATACGAAATGAAAAAGCTTTCGCATTGTTCTGATATAAAATGACGGACCATAATGGTTTCAAAAACAAAAATAAACGTGACTTGGCCTGAAATTATATGTATTATTATATTTTCCCTTAAATTTAAATGGGACCACATAGAAAGCACCAGCTTTCAAATGAAAAAATAATCACCAAAATTGGCTGACATCGAAAGTAGTTATGAGGTAACTTTTGAAGTCGGTTAAACACGAGAGCATCGTCAATGTAGTCCACACAATCACCATTATTGAGGATAACCCAAAAACTACCTACTACTCAGATCTTGATCAAATTTAAATGGGACCACAAGGAAAGCACCGGCTTTCATATAAAAAAATAATCATCAAAGTCGGCTCACAACGAAAGAAGTTAAGAGGTAAAAAAAACTGTCGAATTGAGAACCTCCTCATATTTTTGAAGTCGGTTGAAAATACACTTTATCGCACGATGACTAACCGAATATTAATTATATTAACTGAGTTATCGTATGGTTCTAAATCGGGAGGCTGGTTCAATAACAATATATAATGTTATTGTGAATAAAATTTTTGGAAATTTGATAACTAAAAAAAATTCAGCCTTTGCGTAAAATACGCAAGAGCCCTAGTGGCTCTGTGAGCTGAAGACTGAACTGAATCGATAAAAGCATCCTACTAATATTATAAATGCGAAAGTCTGTGTGTATTTGAATGATTGTTACCACGTATCTCCGAAACAAGTAAACCGATTTTAATGGAATTTGAAGTGTGGGTAGCTTATACTTTGACATAGGCTACTGTAATAATCATCATCGTCGTCAGCGGGCAAAGCCGCGGGGCTCAACTAGTTCTAAATAATTATCAAATCAGCCCTCTTATTCAGAACCACACGATAACTTAGTTACCGTACAATATGTAGGTATACATACATATACATATAGTTACGCCTCTTTCCCTTTGGGGTAAGCAGAGACCACTTCTCTCCATCTGCTACGATCCTGACACACATCTCTTGCTTCTCCTATATTCATGAGTCTTTTCATACACTTTTTTATTTATTTTTTATACTAGATAGGCAAGCATTCACCGCTATCTCACCTGATGGAAAGTGACGATGCGGCCAAAGATGGAACATGCTTGCCTAGAAGGTACCTATTCACTCTAGACTTAAAGACACCCAGATTATACCGTTCAGGGAACAAAGACGCAGGCAATGAGTTCCACTCCTTCGCTGTAAGGATGATGAACGTAGAAGCTAAACGCTTCGAGCGAACTGGAGGTATGTCAACATACGTGTCTTTACAATATGTATAGGGATTTGTGCCAAGTAAAACGGTTACAAAGTCACCCGTTTTAGGAGACATTCTGGCATCCCCCCCTTTACTACGGTAGTCTAACCAAAAGCTTCGTAAATAATTCCTAGAATCAATAGCTGGGTTCTTGCCTAGACCGACCGGCGCCAGAATGAGCGTATATATAAGTATACTAGCTTTTGCCCGCGGCTTCGCTCGCGTTAAGAAGTATTATTATTAATTAGGTATAGATCCCCTATTTTATCCCCCTGGGGGTAGAATTAATCAAAATCCTTTCTTAGCGGATGCCTACGTCATAACATCTACCTGTATGCTAAATTTCAGCCCGATCCGTCCAGTGGTTTGGGCTGTGCGTTGATAGGTCACTATGTCAGTCAGTCAGTCACCTTTGAGTTATATATATTTATTATATATATATATATATATATATATATATATATATATAATATATATAGATAGATAGGTCTAGATTCCATTGAATGCCAATTGTATGTATATAGTGCTTGTATAGATAGATAACTATTTATTGTACACCACAAATAAAGGAAAACACACATAAAATAATACACTGAGTGGTTTAATCGCTTAAAGATCGATCTCTTCCAGACAACTTTTGGATGAAGAGGAGATTGCAGAATACATTATAGGTTAAATACATTAGGTATATACATACAATACATAAAATATATAAATAAACTTGGACCGCATCATTACTTTCCATCAGGTGAGATAGTGGTCAAATGCTTGCATATTCGAAATAAAAAAAAAACAACAATCATATATAAACATAAATATTGGATTAAACGGTAACAATCCGTGTTCCACGAAAAGGTTTGTTTTAAGGGTTGTATTATAAACACTTCCACACTCACCGCCCCACACTAAGTTCAAAGACTTGCGTCGTGGGTGCCGGAAACATTCACACCACACACACCATCACAACCAGAACCAAAAACACACATTTTTCTTGGGGACAAAATTTGTGTTCCCGCCGGGAATCGAACCCGATACTTATAGTTACATAAATATGCTCATTGTAATATAAATATATATAACTAGATAATATCTAATAAATATAGTGATAATTCTGGATAGAATTTATTTTTTAATGCTTTTTATAGCACGTCTGTGTACCGACCCCATTGGGAATCTATTTTGAATGCAGTCGATAGATATTAACCTACATTGGAGCCTTCTCTATGACGACAGACTTTTATAGCAAGACTAGCTGACCCGCCCGGCGTCGCCCGGGTAAACAAAAGCTTACACATAAAAGCTTTCACACTCACAGCCCCATTCTAAAAGTACTATAAGTTGTGTCGTGGGGCCGTAGAAAATTAACACCACACACACAACATTCACGTCATACCCAGAACCAGAAACATAAACTTCCCGTGGGGAAAAAAAATTGTTATTGTGTTCCCACCGAGATTCGAATCCGCTGCTTTGAAGACGAACGCGCACTCATCTACCCAGTGGGCAGTTCAAAGTTCAAAGATTCCCCACCCTGCGTCGTCGTCCGGTTAAAAAATCTACACATAAACACTTCCACATTCACAGCCCCACACTAAGTTAAATGACTTGTATCGGGGGGCCGTAAACATCCAAGATTCAGAAAGCATTCACAACATACTCAAAACCAGGAACACAAATTTCCCGTGGAGAGAAATCTTCTAGGTAAATTACCACCGGGAATCGAACCCGCTGCTTTGAAGGCGAACGCGCACCCATCTACGCCAGCGAGCAGTTCAAAGTTCAGGAACGACCCGCCCGGCGTCGGCCGGGTAGTAAATATTAAAAACATACCCATAAACGATTTCACATTCACAACCCCACACTAAGTTCAATGACTTGTATCGTGGGGCTGTAAACATCCAAGATTCACACAACATTAACAAAATACTCAAAACCAGAAACACAAATTCCCATGGGAAATCACCTGTGTTCCCACCGGGAATCAAACCCGGTGCTTTAAAGGCAAACGCCCACCTAACTACTCCAGCGGGCAGTTCAAAGTTCAATGATAAGTTATAACCGACTAAAAAAAAAACAGTCGAATTTTTATCCTCCTTCTTATGTAAGTCGGTTCAAAACATAGAAGTATGCTGGATTACGCAGTAACTGTTACATTCTGTGATCCACTGTTTTCACCCTCAAATAAACTTAACGATTTCTCCTAGACTATATGTCCAAATTATATGCAGTGAAGAGCAAGTGCATCTACGTGAACTACGTAAGCCGACGAAATAGGTTTTTTTGATAAGGATTAATATTAAATACTAAAAAAAAGGCAACGAAATAGAAGCCGCTATTTTTATGTGCAGGAATACGTAGTACGTGTCGATAAATTTCTGACCCGTCCCGTTCACGGGAGGACTCCCGTGAAACTAAATTCACGATTTCTCATAGACTATTTATCCAAATCACATGCAGTAAAAAGCAAATTGTATCTACATGAACTACGTAAGACGATAAAATAGTTTATTTTGATAAGGATTAATACTGAATGTCTCAAAAAGCCAACTAAACATAGGCCGCTTTTTTTTCAGATTTTTAACAAAGAAAAGTATTTTTTCTGAGCTATACATACATGTTAGATATATGCTGTCGCGGACTTTTTTGTAAAACTCATAAAGACCAACATTTTTGCTAAACATTGTATTCACCTATGTCTAACTGTTTAGTCAGCGTACGCCGATAAAGCGGAAAGTTAGCAATTTTTTCTCCGACTTGTCTTACGAATATTATTATTTCGAACTGATAACTAACTTCTTTCCCAATAAAACATAGCCTATGACACTCAGTGATAGTGTAGCTATCTATCAGTGAAAGAATTTTCGGAATCGGATCAGTAGTTTCAGAGATTACCTTTTACATACAAACAAACAAACAAACAAACAAACAAACTTTACCTCTTTATAATATTATATAGTATATAGTATATATAGTATAGATAGTAGAGATAGAAGAAAAATGAATATTTCTCATACTATTAAAAAAGGGAGAAGGAAGTCATTTATGACGCTTTTATAAACGCTATAGTTTAAGACACTATGTACATTTTTGGAGCTAAAACAGATATAGTATTCAGTGACGCAAAGAGATACATTTTTTTATATAATTAGACTACATTCTTTAGATAATTGAAATATATATAAATATAAACTACTTTTATTTTTACCGACTTCCCAAAAAAGGAGGAGGTACTCAAGTCGACTGTATTTTTTTTATGTGTGTTACCTCATATCTTCTGTCCACGTGAGTCGATTTCGAAAAGTTTTTTTTAGTTTGAAAGATGTTGCTTTTTTATTGGTCCCATTTAAATATGATCAAGAAATATCGTCAATAATGCCTATTTTATGGACTACTTTGACGATGTTCTCGTTTACCCGACTTCAAAAGTTACCTCATAACTTCTTTCGTTGTGAGCCAATTTTGATGATTATTTTTTTATTTGAAAGCTAGTGCGGTGAAGTCGGTTTGCTTGCGTTTAATTATACATGGTATAGTTCTCACCCAAAATGAGTACTTTATGATTTATAGCTGATTAACAGAGATAACGAGGCGTTGCTCCTATTTATATGTTTATCTCGTTTTAATGTAAGGCGAGTAAATAGCTCGTTCGTTTTTACACTTTCGGCTAAAATAATATCTATCGTCTTAACATTATAGTGTTTGCTGCTATAAGATTCATAAATGTACAAATTAATACATAAACGCTAACAGCCCACACTAAGTTCAATGACTTGTGCCATGGGTGCCGGAAACATTCACATCACACACACAAACACCCTGAACCAGAAACACAAATTGGACAAAACTTGTGTTTTCTCCGGGAATCGAACCCGATACCCGCTGTTAAGAAGGCGACGACCCATCTATCTATGCATCTATGCCAACAGAAAGGAGATGATAATGATGAAATATGTCTTTGAATACTTTAAGGTTACTTTTATTATATAATTTAGTTATATGATATAATTTTATTATATAATATAATTCAAATTCAAATCGTTTATTCACATGGGCCCCAAAGAGGTACTCATAAAAGTAAATGACTCTATTTCAGATTTTTTGACCACAAAATTACAGCCACCTTGGGGAAAAAACTGCATGAAGTAAAAGTTGGTTCATCCTTTTTATTCAAACATTCTTAAATTAGGTACTATGATTGAAGTCGAAGTAATCTCGACAAGTGTATGTGATGCTCACTATTCTAATCATATGACGTATGAACCTACCTACATCTTGGCGTCAAACAGTCTAGGCTAGAATCTAGATCATGGCGTAACTAGTCAGAAGAGCTAGGATGTCAAAAATAGTACGTTTTTGAAACATGTACTTTTACAACATTAAAAAATTGTCATGATTACTTTATTTTTATTTATCGCTACTTAATTTAATCTAATAATTAATAGTTACAGCCTTTAGTTTCTGTGATCTGTGGTTATAGTCGTTTTTTAATCATTTTAGCATACATGATTTCAAAATCATCATTTATTTCTTTACTTGTATTACATAACACACAACCAGCGCATCGATTGGCTCAACCTACTATTTGGATGATGGGGAAAAACAATATCCGTACACCCATCAGTGGGACGAGCAGGAATTACTTGAGACCCGTGCCCACTATTGGGAAAGCCCACTAATGGGAAAGATTAAGTCGGAATTACGACGAGAAAACCGAAGATAAAATCATGAAACCAAATTGAAATCTGAAAAGCAATCGAAAATGAAAATTACGATACATAAATGAAAATCGGGATACGCAAATGAAAATCGGGATAAATAAATAAAAATAAAATGTATTATTTACAGCAAAACAAATGAAGATCTCTCAACAAAAATCTCTTCAATATTGGTTTTGCTGATGCTTATTATACTATAATTATGAATAGGGGTGATAAGTCCCGCACTGACGTTACGCTCGTGGTGTTGGTGGACGTCGCGACATTAAAATACACGCTTTCATACTCACAGCCCCACATTAGGTACGATAACTTGTGTCGTGGGTGCCGGAAACATACATTACACAAACAATCACAACCACAACCAGAAAATCAAATTTTCATTAAAGATACAGATAATTTATTTATATCTATATCTTTATTGGGGAGGAAATTTGTGTTCGCATCAAGCCCGGTACCCCTGCTTAGATGGTGAACGCTCACCCAACTAAGCCTGCGGGCAGTTCTCACCAGAAGTATGACGGTGGTGATGATGGCCCGATTCATGACGCTGGTGGTCTCAAAGGTGACCTCTACTGAATGAGTTGCTTGAATCCTTCCTTTCTCTTAAAAGTTTCGAACGAATTTCCTCTGTTGTCTCTAAATAATTATGAACTTTTTGGCTATGCTATGATCTAGTAAATAAACTAGATCTAGGTCTGTCTAGGTCTTCTAAGAATAGGAAATAGACAGATTTAAATATGGATTCATTTGGAATTAGATCAATAAGACGTTGTGGGTTTCTAGACAGACTAAACGAGTAGTCTATTCGCCTCGGATAACATTCAGCCACCTGTCAAATTTCCAATGGTTAATTTGGAAACATTATACCTACAATTACTTCTATGTAGATTGAAAGCAGTTTCTTTATAATAACCTTATGCTAGGCAGAACTACACTATTAAATTTAATATACGGGTGCCATATCACGTTTTTATAAGACGTTAATAAAGAGATAATAATTTCGTTGCTTTATGCGGAGTTTGGGTAGCTCAGCGGAATAATTATGGTCACGGTTTCAAATCTTACTCTAAATGATATTTTTTGTAATAGCCTTCTTTTCTCGCTTTTAACTACATACATCAACGCTTTATAAACATAAATGTTTTCACACATACAGACCCACAGTAAGTTCGATGACTTGTGTCGTGGGAGCCGGAAACATTCTCATCACACACACTATTGTGTGATAATTGGATTTGTCCGTTATTTACCAATAAAATTTCATGATTCTAGACCTACGTGGAGTATCCAATAGGTTTTGATTTATTTACCCAGGTTAAAAAACCTAATACCGGTTTGATTCCGGGCAGGAACAGAAGGTTTCCAAGGAAAATGTTTGTTTCGATTCTGGGTGTGATTGTGTGGGTGTAATGTGAATGTTTCCGGCACCCACGACACAAGTCATTGAACTTAGTGTAGCGCTATGAGTGTGAAAATGTGTATGTTTATGTTATGTTGAAATGTGTTACTGAAACAAAATAATCATAGTTACGCTCTACAATCTGCATCTTTTTTCTTTCTTTTTTTATTGTTTAAATTTCATCGTTTTTTTTTGTTAATCCTACTAATATTATAAATGTGAAAGTGTGTGTGTGTGTGAATGTTTATTACTACGTATCTCCGTAACAAATAAACCCATTTTAATGAAATTTAGAATACTATAGATACTTAATAATAAATAATAATAATAATAATTTAGATACTTTAGGTTCTGGAATAACACATAGGCTACTTTTAACCTAATTTTCGCAGGCGAAGCCGCGGGGCACTGCTAGTATTACATAATATATCATAGTATCAAAATTATTATTATTTTAGTTAAGACCACTGCATCATTTGGGATAAAATCATAATAGATAATGATATGTTTTAGATAACAAGTATCAGTTAGAAACCTAAGTTTAGGCTATGATAGCATATGTTTAAATCGAGGGTGTCAGCTATCTCTTACCAAATTTCACCAAAATTGGTCCAGCCGTTTGAGCAAGAAAAAGTAACAAACTTACAAACACTCACAAACTTTCGTCTATGTAATATTAGTTTGATTAATCAAACTTACACAGTCATATTCTTTCACATTATACCCCCACAATTAAATACAAAACCATTCTATCCTACTTCCTATCCTATCCTACTAATATAATAAATGAAAAAGATTGCGTGTGTGTATGTGTGTAAATGTTTGTTACCACGTACCTCCGTAACGAATAATCCGATTTTGATGAAATTTAAAATGTAGATAGTTCTGCAGAATGACACATAGGCTTATTAGCTAAATTAATAGTATCTGAATGACCGAGCTTCTCTCAATCAAACGACGTTTTCTAAAAGTGAAACCTAGCTAGATCGATTTATCGCCCCCGAAACCCCCTGCATACTAAATATCATAAAAATCTTTGGAGCCGCTTCCGAGATTCAGATTTTATATATATATATCTATATATACAAGAATTGCTCGTTTAAAGGTATAAGATATGTACAATACTAAAAGCATTAATTAAATTACATTACAATAATAATAAATGCTGAAAACAAATAAACGTACTCACAATAACGTCACACCCAACGTTTACTTTCGTATCTCTAACCGTCAATAGGGTCTAAAATTAAGACAAAATAACTGAAATTGTATTCAAACTGATACGTTATTCAACTCTTAGCTCAAAACATAAAGCTAGCTCTTTCTGATAAGGTTATTCCACTGTTACATAACATAACCTCTAAGAAAAAGAAATTTTCAGAACGTCATTGCGGTGTTCAGTGATACGTCTTATTGGTTTAAATTGATTTCTTACGCTAAATCTTACTAATATTATAAATGCGAAAGTTTGTATGTAAGTATGTTTGTTCACTCTTTAACGGCTGAACGGATTTGGATAAAATTTGGAATGCACATAGATTATACCTAGGATTAACACATAGGCTACTTTTTAACTTGATAATAGCGGCGAAGCAAGCACGGTTAGTTTGTAATAATTTAGTGTTTCATTTAGTTTCAGTAATAAAAAATATGTTTACGTTTTTATAAATAAACATTGACTATGTTTAAACAGTTTAGACTGTGTTTTAATGCATGAAACATGATGATTAAATTGTATGAAAACAACGAACGTGTGGTGGCGTGTTACGCTTTTGACATAATGCAGCACTGATATGTCAATAATGATTGTTTTTAGCTTCTAATCAGTGTTGTAACATAAATATAGATACTATATGTATGAGTATGTATGCATTATGAAGTTTGAATGTAGTGGAAACCAATAATAAACGTAAATAGTAGAATTAAACCAGCCTTCGATAAACTCGCGTTTCACAGCCGATTTGTCCGCTCTACATACACCAAAACACTAAGAACGAAAAGATATTAATGTTTAAAAGAAACACTATTGTTAAGGAGCACTAAATCATGTTCTTTTTTTAAATTTAAGCGTAATTCTTTTCAGTTTTTGTGTGGACGACGTCTGTTGCTGTGAGACGTGGTAGCGATTGCGCGGCGAGTCGGCTACTGGGCGCAGGCCGCTTTTCTATTGCCCTTATTGACACTTTTTATTTAATTTTCCAGCCTGAAACATTACCAAATTGAATTCTATATTTGAAAAGTACAAACAAAACAAGAAAAAAAAATTCAAATAAAAAAAATTGTACCAATTATTTTTTCTACTTGAAAAAAAAAATTTTTTTCTTGCACTTCGATAAACTTTTAAGATTTATTAAAAAAAAAATTAATTATATTTTCGAATTAAGAATAAGCGACGTGACATTGTTTTGTTAGTATGCGCGCGTCGGTTCTGCCGGGTCGATAGAGCTCGTATCATGTGCCTCGACCGGCGTCAGACAGTCTTTCTTGTTTTACAATACTCATGCATTAAGATTATTTTCCTTTAACTGCCAGCTGGCGGTGCTCATACAAAATTTATGCATCATGCCTATGATTGTGTAAGCGAAATTGATTCCTAAGTGGAAGAAATGGGTAATTTAGCAGAGTAGGTGTCTTTGACTCAATGCTCAGATGCAATGAATGGTTTCATCAAGCTTTTGGTTGATGGGTTGATGGGAGATTTCATTTGGGGTTGCTTTTGTTGAATTTAACAACTGTTTTACATAATTTTGTTATTGTAAGTTGTTTGTGTCATATTGAATGAAGTAATATTTTTAATTCTAACATTCTATATAGTTTTGACATTAATTTTCAATTTGCATTTAAATTTGGATTATTTTAATAATTAATCTAATTTTATTATTGCTACACTTATATACTCAAACTCAAACGTTTATTTGCCAGAATACATGTCAAAACAATTACTTAATAGCCTAACCTAACCTAAACCTAACCTAAAAATATGTTTACGTTTTTATAAATAAACATTGACTATGTTTAAACAGTTTAGACTGTGTTTTAATGCATGAAACATGATGATTAAATTGTATGAAAACAACGAACGTGTGGTGGCGTGTTACGCTTTTGACATAATGCAGCACTGATATGTCAATAATGATTGTTTTTAGCTTCTAATCAGTGTTGTAACATAAATATAGATACTATATGTATGAGTATGTATGCATTATGAAGTTTGAATGTAGTGGAAACCAATAATAAACGTAAATAGTAGAATTAAACCAGCCTTCGATAAACTCGCGTTTCACAGCCGATTTGTCCGCTCTACATACACCAAAACACTAAGAACGAAAAGATATTAATGTTTAAAAGAAACACTATTGTTAAGGAGCACTAAATCATGTTCTTTTTTTAAATTTAAGCGTAATTCTTTTCAGTTTTTGTGTGGACGACGTCTGTTGCTGTGAGACGTGGTAGCGATTGCGCGGCGAGTCGGCTACTGGGCGCAGGCCGCTTTTCTATTGCCCTTATTGACACTTTTTATTTAATTTTCCAGCCTGAAACATTACCAAATTGAATTCTATATTTGAAAAGTACAAACAAAACAAGAAAAAAAAATTCAAATAAAAAAAATTGTACCAATTATTTTTTCTACTTGAAAAAAAAAATTTTTTTCTTGCACTTCGATAAACTTTTAAGATTTATTAAAAAAAAAATTAATTATATTTTCGAATTAAGAATAAGCGACGTGACATTGTTTTGTTAGTGTGCGCGCGTCGGTTCTGCCGGGTCGATAGAGCTCGTATCATGTGCCTCGACCGGCGTCAGACAGTCTTTCTTGTTTTACAATACTCATGCATTAAGATTATTTTCCTTTAACTGCCAGCTGGCGGTGCTCATACAAAATTTATGCATCATGCCTATGATTGTGTAAGCGAAATTGATTCCTAAGTGGAAGAAATGGGTAATTTAGCAGAGTAGGTGTCTTTGACTCAATGCTCAGATGCAATGAATGGTTTCATCAAGCTTTTGGTTGATGGGTTGATGGGAGATTTCATTTGGGGTTGCTTTTGTTGAATTTAACAACTGTTTTACATAATTTTGTTATTGTAAGTTGTTTGTGTCATATTGAATGAAGTAATATTTTTAATTCTAACATTCTATATAGTTTTGACATTAATTTTCAATTTGCATTTAAATTTGGATTATTTTAATAATTAATCTAATTTTATTATTGCTACACTTATATACTCAAACTCAAACGTTTATTTGCCAGAATACATGTCAAAACAATTACTTAATAGCCAGTCACATTTTTTTTTTTAAAACTATTGCCTTCTAAAATGTTAATATCGTTTGGTATTATTATATAAAGATATACACATATGATATACGTTCTTTTTGTAAATATATTGTTGACAATTAGGTTGGTATAATAGTAAGGTGAGTTTCGCACGCTTTCGTTTTTTATTAATTTCACTGCGATTTTTAAAATATGCTGGGTACGTTTTTGTAAAAATACAAATATCTCTAATGTAGATACAAGCCAGAGGAAGCACGTTACATTTTTTGGATTGTGGCCAACAACTACATACAACTATCCTTAAACCATACAAACAAAGCCAAGAAATCTTCAAATTCTCGACACTAGGTATATATGGACGGTAAAATTATCTAAAAAAAAACAATGAAAGAATAACATTGGTAACATAATGTTAATTGTTGGTTATAATTTCTATGATGATACCAAACTCTTAGGCAATTTAAATACGATAGTCTCTATTGCATATTATGTAAAAAACACTATCTTATATCTTATATATGAATATATATAACTCAAAGGTGACTGACTGACATAGTGATCTATCAACGCACAGCCCAAACCACTGGACGGATCAGGCTGAAATTTGGCATGCAGGTAGATGTTATGACGTAGGCATCCGCTAAGAAAGGATTTTGATTAATTCTACCCCCAAGGGGATAAAATAGGGGATGAAAGTTTGTATGAAACTTTGTCAATTTTAAATTAATACTTCTTAACGCTAGCGAAACCGTGGGCAAAAGCTAGTATATAATAAACTAGCTGACCCGCCCGGCGTTGCCCGGGTAAACAAAAGCTTACATATAAACGCTTTCTCACTCACAGCCTCACTGTAAAAGTACTATAAGTTGTGTCGTGGGGCCGTAAACAATTAACACCACACACACAACATTAATGTCATACCCAGAACCAGAAATATAAACTGCCCGTGGGGAATAAACTTTTGTTATTGTGTTCCCACCGAGATTCGAACCCGCTGCTTTAAAGACGAACGCGCACTCATCTACGCCAGTGGGTAGTTCAAAGTTCAAAGATTCCCCACTCTGCGTCGCCCGGTTAAATAATCTACACATAAACACTTCCACATTCACAGCCCCACACTAAGTTCAGTGACTTGTAACGTGGGGCCGTAAACATCCAAGATTCACAACATATTAAAAACCAGGAACACAAATTTCCCGTAGGGAGAAAACTTCTGTTACCACCGCGAATCGATCCCGCTGCTTTGAAGGCAAACGCGTACCCATTTACGCGAGTAGATAGTTCAAAAGATGACCCGCCCGGCGTCGCCCGGTTAAAAAATATGCAAAGAAACCCACTTCCACATTCACAGCCCCACCCTAAGTTCAATGACTTGTATCGGGGGCCGTAAACATCCAAGATTAACAAAGTATTCACAACATACTCAAAACCAGGAACACAAATTTCTCGTGGAGAGAAATTTTCTAGGTAAATTACCACCGGTAATCGAACCCGCTGCTTTGAAGGCGAACGCGCACCCATCTACGCCAGCGAGCAATTCAAAGTTCAGGAACGACCCGCCCGGCGTCGGCCGGGTAGTAAATATTAAAAAACATACCCATAAACGCTTTCACATTCACAACCCCACACTAAGTTCAATGACTTGTATCAAGGGGCAGTAAACATCCAAGATTCACACAACATTCACAACATACTCAAAACCAGAAACACAAATTCCCGTGGGAAAACACCTGTGTTCCCACCGGGCATCAAACCCGGTGCTTTAAAGGCAAACGCCCACCTAACTACGCTAGCGGGCAGTTCAAAGTTTAATGATAAGACTAAACAAAAAAAAACAGTCGAATTTATATCCTCCTTCTTATGTTAGTCGGTTCAAAACATAGACGTATGCCGGATTACGCAGTAACTGTTTCATTCTGTGATCCACCGTTTTCACCCTCAAATAAACTTAACGATTTCTCCTAGACTATAGGTCCAAATTATGTGCAGTAAAGAGCAAATTACATCTACCTGAACTACGTAAGCCGATGAAATAGGTTTTTTTGATAAGGATTAATATTAAATACTTAAAAAAAGCCAACGAAATAGAAGCCGCTATTTTTTAATGTGCAGGAATTCGTAGTACGTGGCGGTACATTTCTGACCCGTCCCGTTCACGGGCGGGCTCCCGTGAAACTAATTTCACGATTTCTCATAGACTATTTATCCAAATCATATACAGTAAAAAGCAAAATGTATCTACATGAACTACGTAAGACGATGAAATAGTTTATTTTGATAAGGATTAATACTGAATGTCTCAAAAAGCCAGCTAAACATAGGCCGCTTTTTTTTCAGATTTTTAACAAAGAAAAGTATTTTTTCTGAGCTATACATACATGTTAGATATATGCTGTCGCGGACTTTTTTGTAAAACTCATGAAGGCCAACATTTTTGCCATACATTGTATTCAACTATGTCTTACCGTTTAGTCAGCGTACGCCGATAAAGCGGAAAGTTAGCAAATTTTTCTCCGACTTGTCTTACGAATATTATTATTTCGAACTGATAACTAACTTCTATCCCGACAAAACATAGCCTGTGACACTCAGTGATAGTGTAGCTATCTATTGGTGAAAGAATTTTCAGAATCGGATCAGTAGTTTCAGAGATTACCTTTTACATACAAACAAACAAACAAACAAACAAACTTTACCTCTTTATAATATTAGTAAAGATGAATAAAAAAAAATTAAAAGGATGTTTCAGCGGTGCAAAAGATTGCAAACTGCAAATACATTCTGTAGCTGATTATGCATAAAAACATAGTTTCACTAAATTATGTATTATATACTAGTTATGTATGTACTACTTATGTATGTGTTTGTGATACATAGTATTTAAGTAATTAACATTCCTATTTTTATCAGGCGTTTGTGTTTAAATGGTCGTTTTAATTTTGCAAATACAGCAGTAATCCGTCCAACTAATCTACCAACAATCTCTATTCCATACAGGCTTTCGTATAACGTGTAATGCCTAACCAAAGTAGTTCGTAGTATTTATAATTACAACGTATTCAGGCGCACCACATCCGAACCACATGAAAGGAATATTTTGAAGCAGGTTTTTGAGCTCAATTCTGGCAACCTTTTATAAAGGTGCTTAGACTGGGAGTTTTGCCGCGAGAGTGAAAAAATGGCGTTGTTGATTTTGTATAACTTACCAAAACCTGTGATTTTTCGAGTGTTAATGTGTAATATTAGTGGATTATCACCCGTTAATACTTAATAAACGTGCAGTACTTAATAAACGTTAGTGTAGGCAAATCATACCAAGTTGAAATCGTGATTTTCGCTTTCGCTCCAAAACTCCAATAGAGGCTCTAGTAAAAAGTTTCTACCACTTTACTAGGGCATGACTTGATTATGACTAATTGACTTTGACTGTGACTAGGACTTCTATTATGATATATAGAATTTGTTTAATTGACTGAAGGACTATGCATCCATGGTCATGAAATAATAATAAAAAAAAGTGCTTAGTAGGAGATTATAGAGTTAGGAGATTATGCAAGGGAGTTGTAGAGGTTGTAGAGTCATGTTGCTACATTCTCAGGCTAATATCAATAGTGGCTGTGTGAGCTGAATACCTCGGTTATTTTTGCGAAATGGCTGAAATATGCATTTTTTACTTGTTCAACCACATGTCTCCGTCGTTTTGAAAATAATTAAAAAAATAATTCGACAAAAAAAAAATCTTATAATTATCGAACTTGCTCACAAAATTTTACGAGTAAATTAAATGCAAGCTGTGGACTGCCGTCATAAGGAAAAAAGACGTAAGTATATTTTTGACAAAATTCAGTTATATATAGGTACATCAGAAATGTCTTTACTATTTAGTATATAATGTTATAACTTGTAGTAGATGCGTCTTAATTAAAAGTATTTTATTTATTATTTATTAGGTTGCGTTTGAATATCTTAAAATAAAAAAATAATAGTAGATGCATCTATTATTTCTGTTTCCCTTAATGTGTATATAACACAATATTGGCAAAAATGTAGTCGTCTTTTTTCATTATGACGGCAGTAGAGTCGAACAACCGGACTTCCGGACATCCGAAAGCAATATTGCCCAAGCTGACACGGAGACGCTTCGCTCGCGCTTCGCGCTCGCTCTCAATAATTTCGTATAAAATTTATAAGTGCCTTATTGATTCTAATTTTTTTTTTTCACTAGCTGTGCCCCGCGGTCTTACCCGCGTCAGTCCCAGACCCGCGGGAATTCCGGGAACAGATCTTGATCAAATTTAAATGGGACCAATGAAAAAGCAACAGAAAATATTTTCAAAATCGATTCACGTGGAATGAATTTATGAGGTAACACAAATAAAAAAGTAACAAAATTCAGTCAAATTGTATAATATCCACCTTATATTAACCACCTCCTTTTTTGTGGTGGTGGTAGAAAACACTTTTACACATATCGTGTGCTCAATACATTATGTATGCGTTTTTATGAATATGAAAAAAGAGTTTTAACTGAATTAACTGTTTCTAACTAATGTATACGCCAATGCAGTGAAACGCAAGGTTCCGTGTCGCCTAGGGTCGTTCAACCCTTTAAAATACTTGCGATTCTTAAATGTAGAGGGTAGGGTGATAGGCGCAGCGTCTAACGCAATGAAACAATGGAAACTTTAAAGGGAATGATACCCTTGATATTTCAATAAATATCAAGGGTATCAATATAGCTAATAATTTTGTAGACTTTTGTAGCCGTTTTTCTCTGAAACCGTAATAAAATAAATAGTAAAACTTCAAAAAATATTTATGTCATTTTTTATCATGTGAAGCATGATGCCTTCTTCTCAAAAGAGTTACATAAACTATTAAAACAAACAAATCATTAAAAAATATGTTCCGGCAGATATCCTCGAGAACCAAAATAGGGCTAGAATATTCATAATAAAAATAAAACGCAAGCAAATCTAAAAAAACCGACTTCTCCGCTTATATTTTGTTTTTGCCTTGATCGATTTCGATAAAATGGAATGATAAATTCGAATACATGGGACCACCTCTGAAGTATCATCTAACAAACAAAAAAAAACATCAAAATCGATTCATAATTGGCGGAGATATCGCGTAATATACATACAAAACAAACAGTCGAATTGCGAACCTCCTTTTTAGAAGTTGGTTGAAAAATAGAAATTCCATCCTCGACAACACCTTTTTGTGGGGGGAAATGCCGAGCACTGCCCTTCCTACCCAGGGGTGAATGGGGTGTGTGGGGTCCGAACCCACTAAACCACTTAAAACCACCTGTGGGCAGTACCTCGCCTTGACCACATCCAAGAGCCAAGAAGGCGTTAGAAGTGAATACTTTTTTTATTTTTTATTCTCCATTATGACTTAACTATCTACGGGCCAATTGCCTATCTATATATATATAAATCAATGCCACTTTTCGTTGTAATTTTATAACTCAAGAACGGGCTCACCTATCCAAACCAAATGTTTAGGCTATGTTTGGACTATTTAGTAGATGGTTTATGTGAAGTTTGCACGTTTTAGCGGTTCTTCATTTATCACATTTTTTCCCACCGGAAATTGCACCCGGGCGAAGCCGGGGCGGATCGCTACTATATCCTAAAAATAAACTAAAACTATATACAGCTAAGAACTAAGTTATTTACAAGACATCGAGCTTATAGGTACCATATAGGTATTGAGCTTACAAGTACCTACATACTTGACTCATGTCACGCTGCTGTCTCTCCATACCCAAGAATACAGCAAATACAACGGCTATAGGCGTAGTAAATCGCTTCGCTTATGCCGAGCGATAGCTTAACTTTGACGTGCTAAATTATTACCTTCTATTGATCCATAGTAAACTAATTATTGTACTGCGACTTAGTAATAAATAACCCACTTTATTGGTTTAAATACAGGCAGTTGACCTGAGAGGATTGTGATACATCTATATATATAAAAGAAAGTCGTGTTAGTTACTCCACTTATAACTCAAGAACGGCTGAACCGATTTAGCTGAAAATTGGCGGGAGGTAGTTTAGAGCCAGGAGGACATAGGATACTTTTTAAGAACGTACATTTCTTTTAATTTTTTTTTTACATTTCGACATGCTTTCCATTTTCTCATACGTCACTCGGATTTGGTAAAGTACTAGGCAAACATAAACATGAAGGTTGTAATAATATAGTCACGTGACATTGTAACGCATGCCGGGTATGGCTTCCTAAATATGCACATTCATTGACTGTTAGGCGGAACGAAGGTCGCCGGGACACCTAGTCTATATATATAAAAGAAAGTCGTGTTAGTTACTCCACTTATAACTCAAGAACGGCTGAACCGATTTAGCTGAAAATTGGCAGGGAGGTAGTTTAGAGCCAGGAGAAGGACATAGGATACTTTTTAAGAACGTACATTTCTTAAAAAAAATTTTTTACATATCGACATGCTTTCCATTTTCTCATACGTCACTCGGATTTGGTAAAGTACTTGGCAAACATAAACATGAAGGTTGTAATAATATAGTCACGTGACATTGTAACGCATGCCGGGTATGGCTTCCTAAATATGCACATTCATTGACTGTTAGGCGGAACGAAGGTCGCCGGGACAGCTAGTTTATAATAAATGTATGTTTATGTATTCTTTATTATACTTAGGTATATTATTATATATGTATGTTTATTCAAAATCAAAATCGTTTATTCACATGGGCCCCAAAGAGGTACTCATGAAAGTTAATGAATCTATTGCCAGATTCGCAAAATTACAGCCATCTCGAGAAGAACCTGGCAAGAAACTCGGCGGCGCATTTTTTTTCATTCGTTTTTTAAAAAACATTCTTAATCTCTAATACATAATTTTCTTAACCTAGGTGTTATTATGGTAGTCGCTAGAAAGAGCCTGTGCAGTTTGCCTCCATGCATCCTTGTCATTAATATAGTCTGTGGTTTTATAGTAAGCTTCCTTAATTAATGCCCGTTTTATTACAGATTTGAACTTTCCCAGTAGTAATTCAGTTACTGTGTATTTTGTATTATCTATATATCTATATACGTATTGTTTTATCTATAATATTATTTTTATACATAATTTAAACGTAAATAAAGTTTAAATTATACCGACATCTCCGCTTATATTTTGGTTTTGGCTTGATCGATTTCAATAAAATGTATATGGGACCACCTTTGAAGTAGAACATAGAAGCTCTTCCTTTTTTGAAGTCGGTTAAATCAGCGTCGTCCAATTTAATTGCTTTACTCCTCTCCATCCAAAGGTTGTCTGGAAGAGATCGCTCTTAGCGATAAGACCGCCTATTGTTACACTTATTTTCTAGATTATTATGTTTGTTAAGGTGTTCAATAAATAGTTTATCTATCTCTATACATTCTAGGCCCTGCATGTTTACCACCTTCGATCGCATCATCACTTAGGTACCAACTGGTAAGATAGAATGGTAAAACGCTGCCTTATCAGACAGATTTACCGTATGGACTACTTAGAGGGCAGTTCCGGTGTCATCATTTTTCAGGTTGCTTAAAGGCTAACTGAGACCGACTACTATAGATCGTTTTTGACGGGTTTATTTATCAATTTAATCGAAACCAGTCCCTTTTTGAATTTATACAAGACAGGGTCCACTTTAATTTTTATTTTATTTATAAATGTATTTATACCTACTAGTTGCCCCGCAGCTTCGCCCGCTTATATTAAAATTAGATTATTTTTTGCATCAAATTGCGAATCAAAACCATTCTTTAATCCACCCGAACATTAAAAAAAACATTAAAATCGGTCCAGCCGCTTAAAAAGGAGAGGAGTTTAGATACATACACATATAAAGCAGAATCATAATTATATTTAAAGATAAATGTGGATACTTGAGATCAACGCCATCTGTGTCACTGCTGTTGAACTTCTGCAAGTACACATTTTTATAGGAAAGAATATCGCTGGGTTCTCTGGTGTAGTACCACCACACCTTTGAGTGACCTTTGCTAGTAACTTCAAACCATCGAGATAGGAAACAAACCTACGGTTTGTTTAGCTACAACATCCTTGCTTCAAACATTACTGTTTACAGGATTGAAGGGGGAGTTATGCCGCGAAAGTGAAAAAATGGCGTTGTTGATTTTGTATAATTTTCCTAAACCTGTGGCTCTTCAAGTGTTAATGTGTAATAATAGTAGATTATTATTCCATAATAACTTAGTAAATGTGCATAAGTGTAGGCAAAACATACAAAGTTGAAAAACGCGATCTTTGCCTTTGTTTCGACGACCCAGTTGGCGCAGTGGACAGGTGTCCGCCCTCTGCGCCGTGGGTCCTGGGTCCGATTCCCGGCAGGAGTACAAATTCCTTCCCTTATGCTTCTGGTTCTGGGTGTAACGTGTGTGTGATGTGAATGTTTCCGGCACCCACGATACTAGTCTTTGAACTTAGTGTGGGGCTGTGAGTGTGAATGCGTTTGTTTTGTTTTTGTTTGTTCCAAAACTCCAACAGAAGTTCTAGAAACTTTCTATCGCTTTACTAGGGCATGACTTGACTATGACTGGACCTTGACTCTTTTACTTGACTTTGACTTGTGACTAGGACTATTAATACGAAATACACTTGAAATATATTATTACTTTTTTTTATTACTATTTATTACTTTACTTTTATTACTTTTGGGTCAACTGGCGTTTGAGTGCATATTATACTTACTGTGCACGGCGATGCCGTTCTATGTTATTTTATGTTAATTATGTTTGTAATAAAAAAACATATATTTTATAAAAAAACGCAAGCTTTATTTGTCATACACTTCGTGTTATGCGACTGAACATGCTTTAGATATAATTATGCAATGACTCGTTTATTCTAGAAGTATCTTAACTATAATTAAGTTATGAAATTTTATAAATAAATCATCTTTTATACAAGTCACGTAGAAACTCGATAAAATTTACAAAAGCATACAACAAGTTTTAAATAACAAAGAATACAACACGAATTGGGAACACAATTTTTTAAGTCAGTTAATACAGAATATAACATTTTAAACTGACGTAGCCACTCATTAGAATTATTGATAGAAAATAAATATTGATCGTGTATTTTTGGTTTTTTATTAAAAACTCAAGATTTTGGCACCGCTACAATTTTTGTGATCATAAAAACTCATAAACATAAACGATTTCACACTCACAGCTACACTAAATTTGATGACTTGCATCGTGGGTGTCGGAAACATTTACATTACACACACGATCACAACCAGAACCAGAAACAGAATTTTTTCCTTGTGGAGAAAACTTATGTTATCGTCGGGAATCGAACCCGATACTCCTGCTTAGAGGGCGATAGCGTACCCAACTAAGCCAACGGGCAGTTCATGGCGCCTATAATGGTGCCGAAATATTGAGTCCTTAATAAAAAAGACAAAAATACACGATAAATATCCTACCTAACAATAATTCAAACAAAATAAATATTTAATTTCTGCAACATTTTTTAATATGATCTTTGGTTTTGAATTATTTTGAACCTTATTCTTAAAAATATAATTTGAACGTAAGCAAGTGTGAACGGAGAAGTCGGTTTTTTAAGCTTTTTAAAATAACCGACTTCACCGCCAACCAACGACAACCGTGTTTTGTTTTGGCTTGATCGATTTCGATAATATACCTCTGAAGTATAATCAACCAAAAAAAAAAATTTTGAGAATAGGTCCACAAATGGGGGAGAAATCGGTGAACATACATAAAAAAACATACATACAGTTGAACATAAAACCTCCTCCTTTTTTTAAGTCGGTTAAAACGTTCCATAGACCTTCTATACTTAAAATATTATGACAGAGGTTAAAAACCACATGTCAAAATAAAACATGTCAGTGTTTTTTTTATATTTGTTTTAACTATAGTTGGTTTATCGAATGTTTTTTATATTTATGTAATTTCAACAATTTACGATAAGAATAATTATAGGCAATTACTATATAAAAAGTAAGCTATTGTAAGTTTTCAAGCTACCATGGTCACTTTCACTATAAATGTTTGTATCAATAACGGGATATTTAAATCTAAATCTTCATCCACCCGCACTACTCCAGTTACTCCGTGATCATGGCGCTTGCAACAGTGCCGAAATATCGGAAACTCAAAACAAACGAAATACATGGTAAATATCCCGTTATTGATACAAACATTTAAAGTAAGCTATTGTTTTAAATATTGTGATGAAATAATAGTTACTAAATTAATGTCGAAATAACGACTACAATTAATAATAAATAATAAAGTATAAGTAATTGGTTTAAATAAGACAGTTGTCTAAGATAACATTATATAAAAACTACTTATGCCTCTATGTTTCGTAGGTAATTATTATATAACATAAACATAATTTTAACCAATTTTATATGTTGGTTGAAGTTAATAGTTAGGTACCTGGTGACTGTATTATATATTATTATTATTATCTTCTATTTCACAGCAGCATAATCAACATAAATGAATGAATTATAAAAGCTTATTTAAATTGTTGTTAAGTAAATAATTATAAATATCACAATAAATATATATATTATGTAAATTTTTAGGCTTTAATGATTGCACCAGTGACTAATTTCGGAGTAGTCCGTTCTAGTGTAAACTGTCATGCTGAAACGCTGCGCCGAACGGTCTACGTGCCTGCTCGACTGATGAAGAACATTAAAGCCTAAATTTTAATATAATGAGGGAAATTAAACGTAATTGAAATAATTAAATCCTAAATATGTGTAATATCTTACGAACTGTAAATCAAATATTTATTGTGATATTTGAAATATAATTGTAGTTTAAATTATATATAAAAATTATAATTTAAATAAAATATTACAATGTGCACACGACTCTAAGTACCTGATATTAAATTTAAAATGTTAGAGATACCTTTTATAATTATTCTTAGTATCACATAACAAATGGCAGATCTCGTACAAATATTGTACATTTGCAACACACTTTTAATTATTTTTAATTAATTAAACATATATAATTATGTAATATTTGTCATTTAAATGTATTAAAAGGGATTACATATTTGGAATGCTATATTTTTTTTGTTTGACTATTTTATTGTGGGAATTTCACATTAATAAAAAAATATATGCTTGCATCAACAACATAACTAAATAGTATAGTTTCTCGTTTTATATATAATAGTACAATTTTAACATATTTTACTAAAAAAAATAACTACCCCAAAAACTTAAATTGAAATATTTAATGCAATTTTAAGTTATTAAGTTTTAATAATCTAAGATTTTTTTTTGTAATATGAAGAAATCTAATCGTTAATAATAATTACAATAAACTGCATTAAAACGAAGTTTTATAACCATTCGTGATTATTTACAATAATAATATAATTATATAATTTATCCGTTGTGGATATCAAAACATTAAAAAAAAAACTTAATTTGTCACTGCTGTCAAGTGTTCTTTTCTTTTTACAACATTTCAAAAACGTTGACATTACATACAATAATAAAAACAACTACACATTATTGACAAGCAAAAGCTACTATGACTTAATCTTGATTAAAAAAAGCAAAAATTACTAAATATAAATTTTCATATATATCTTTATAATTTTTATTTTTTTTTACAATTCATACTACGACTTGGAAAGGGATAAGCAAAAGTTATTTAAAAGCAATTAATCACTTATTATAATTAATGTAATATTTTGAACATGAACACTGGTTTTGTTTATAACATGATTATTATAATATGCGATATATTCCTATATTACAGCTAATATTAATTTAAACTTATCACCTAAAAATTATAATTTTCACGCGTTTCCGGAAGCAAAAATAGAAAAAAACTATATTATATAATAATCCGGCATAGCTCAGTAATATAGAGACGCTATTTTTGTAACATTTTTACAATTTTTCATAAAATTCTCAAGCAAAAGCCTTACTGCCCGCCGATAGTAAAAATTTAATACTGATTAAGTAGTAGCACCTCCCCATTTTATAGAAATTTATTTAGATTAATGTAATTGCACTTGCCCTGTGAACGATTCTATGAAATTTATATTTATTATGATTAATTTGATTATTTAAAATTTATAAGTTTATACTCCTCCAGTAGACATGATTTATTTGCTTAGATTTATACTTATTTATTACAGAAAGCGTTCTGTTCTCTAAATTTTGATTGGATTAAAATCAAGTCAATGGAGAATAATTTGATTTTAATTTGACTGTTGAAATGTTTTTAAATGTAAGACATAATTTCACAACCATTTTTCGTAACGCAATGAAGTATTTTGAAAATTATTCGATAACGAAGTCTACGGAGGTTCCGAAAGAGTTGAAATGGTAAGAAATACTATTTTTTTCACGCAAAACCTGCGTAATGCAAATAGCACATATTGCGTAACAGTTGCTACGTATCATATCGTTATATTTTAACCAGAGCACGTGATACATGCTTGACATTTTACTGATATTAGTCAGATGAACAAATTTTATCACTATGCTAAAAGTAGCATTTGTTGATATAAGCTACTTAGCAAATTCAAAGTACCTATATTATATATATACGACACATAGTAATCGCTCTGACGCCTGTAACGCTGTATAACATCAGCCCCATACTAAGTTCAATGAGTTGTGTCGTGGGTGCCGGAAAAATTCACATCACTCACACAATCACACCCAGAACCAGAAACACAAATTTCCCTTGCGGAGAAAACTTATGTTCCTGCCGGTAATAGAACACGATACCCATGCTTAGAAGGCAAACGAGCCCTCAACTAAGCCAACGGGCAGTTCAAGATCAATCTCATCTCCGTGCCACAACTTAATACGTAGCAACTGTTTTGCAGCGTTACGTAGCATTTGCATTACGCAGAAGTTGAACTGTACTGTATTTGAAGTACTGAACTGTACTGATTTACGCAGATAGTGTTTCTATAGCTGCGTGTAGCCGTCAGGGCGTGGGGAGATGCGGCGGCGGGCGGCTGAAGCGCGGCGTCAGAAGACGTCGTCACTAGGGTCTTCATCAAGCTCGCACAAGAGTTTGCTACTGTAAAGAGAAAAAGAACATATTAATACTGTGTTAAGGTCGGTTTTCATTTATATACAAATTAGATTTCAAGATTTACAGCGTGTGGTTTTCACAAAGCAGATTGTGTAAAGAAAATTTTACTGCTGCACCGCATTTTTACTATTTGATACTTTATTTGTATTGCCCAATATCATTACTCATTGTTATTTGTCTAACTTGTGAAATCTACTTTTTTGCAGAACAAACAATACTTTGCATCTAATGCTACAATATACACTCATTGTGCTATAATCTCTTAATGGAACGTACTTGTAAAACAATAATTATGACGTTTCTTCGCCAAACTGGAAAGCGAGCCTGAAATTCCAGTTATAAAATAAAATAAAATTTGAAACCAATCCCTAAGAACTATTAAAATAAATTAATAAATCTAAATTAAGTACCATAATATACATTAAGGCATGCATAGATTATGAAGAAGAAAATTAATTAGAAAACTTACTCCTCTTTACTGGCGTAGGATTCGGCGTGTACTCGTCTATTGCAAGCTCTATCACAGCACCTACAGTGCCAATAAGCGAGCACACTCAAACTAAACACGAAGACAGTTGTAGGCAGCACCAGTGCTAAGATCAGCCCACGAATGGTAGTATCCCAAGAATACCTCGCTACCACCAAATCTGGTCTGGTCATACTATAGTAGCAAGGAAAAATCTTAGGAGCATTTGATCCAGCATAATCTTTTGCAAATACTGAGCAATTCACTCTAGGTGGATAACCACAACCTTCAGGGTTTATAAGGAAACGCAAATCTGTTGCATCCCATTCCTTTGGAACTTGTGCGCCTTCTGTGAAAGGTCTTCGTGCTAGATTAACTCGAATTTTGTGGCACTTGGTGTGCGCGGTTGTACAACCCTCTCTGCAAGATGCCCAAGTACAATTCGTCAATGTTTCTGCATGGACGTGTTCTGAAACAGCGCATATACCTGCTTCTGGGACGAATTCTGCCAGTATTGTCTGGACGGCGGGCTCCACAACAAATGGTATTAGAAAGAGGAAAGCAAACACTGCGAGTATTGCGGCGGTGCCAAGGCATATTGATGTATAAAGTTTGAACTTTTCGAAAAATTCTTGTAATAGCTGTTCCCTCGTTGGTTCCAAAGGCTGAAATTCTGGACTTCCTGGCTCAGCAGATGCTCCCATAGGAAGAGTTGACCTCTCAGACGCAGCCGGTGAGAGGCTGGTGCGGGATCTGCTCATAGAAGACATTGATCCGAGGGAGGTTCAGCCAATTGAAAGCATAGCAAGCGTTTAGTCGTCTCTTAGTGAACTAGCCGGACCCTCGCATAAGAGGGGAACGCCTGAAACACGATAAAAATAGCTATGAGAAATTGAGAAAATTACAAAACATTAAATAAATTTATGACCTTATGATAATGTAAAAGTTTTTTTGAGGCTCCTTAAGGTCCTTGATATTTTCACCATATTAAATTCTAAGAAATAGTGGAATAGGAAATAATTTGACGTTATATTCGTGCCACCACCGTGGAAGCCTAAAAATAAAATATTCATTGGGCTGAAATACGATTCAGTCACGGCACAAGCGTGTCAAGGTCATTTGAATGTGACGTTCGCCATGCTTCATATAAAAAGGTATATAAAGATATCGTTTTGACTCTTTACTTTATATATAAATGAGTGCTTACGTGACTGATCTCAGAGTGGAGAAACAGGATCATTTGGACTTAATTGCAAATCAGCCTGTCCTCCGGAGCAACCCTTAAATCTCATTTTTGCATCATCACCAACTTCAATAGTCTTTTGGCAGAGCATCAAAGTAATACACGACACCACAACAAGCACTGTGGGAAGTATTAGAGCAACTATAAACTGCCGATATGTAGATTCCAAGTCAAAACGAGCTACCACTGTATCAGGACTGTTTTCCATATAGAAACATGGGAATCGAGCTTTAGCGTTATGATCAGCACCGTCACGTCCGAAGTCTTTAAGGAAGTCCTTGCATTCATCAGCAAGAGTATTGACGCATCCTTCCAAATTGATCATTAAACGGCTGTCATTGGCTAGAGTCAGTTCTACTTCGGAC
Source organism: Lomographa bimaculata (assembly GCA_948107665.1). Classification (NCBI taxonomy): domain Eukaryota; kingdom Metazoa; phylum Arthropoda; class Insecta; order Lepidoptera; family Geometridae; genus Lomographa; species Lomographa bimaculata. Next base: position 2,753,586 of record OX403604.1, on the reverse strand, counting down.
GGCGCAATCAAGCGGTTGGGGGCAGCTCTTGATTGATACAAATACTGAAGGTACGTGAAGTTAGTCAGATCAGATATCTCAGTCCGAGGCAAAAGAGCAGCATTGATGCAATCGACAGCTACAACTCCAGTAGTCCCATTATGAACAGCGTGACATGACAGCATCAGAACTTCTTCACCAGAATCAGTCCAAAGCACTGTAGCATTTTCTTCCGAACCCACTTTGTTACATCTTGCAAGAAATACTCTGTCACCACTTAATACTATGACGTTTTTATTACGGGTTGGAATATCAACGCATCGTCGATCGCAGTTGTATGGTGTTTTTATTTTTCTACAAGTGCCTCTATTACAGGAATAAAGCCCGTGAACGTCTATACATGTTATTTTTCCTCTTCTCCCTGAGCATTTTAACGGTGGATCCGTCTCACTGAACGCACATTCAAAAGCGTCTGTTATGTTGATACATTTTCCTTCAGTACAGTTGAAAGTTCCAGTCAAGTTGCGGCACTCATCTCTGATACAATGGTACTTTCTGGCATTTTCCTGATCGATACCAAAACAAGTTTTATTGGCAGCACTTCCACACTCGGAGAGTAACAGGGACGATCCGTTCTTCCTAACGTTGACGTAGATCTGGATGCAGGCGCCAGAGGTCTTACTGAGACACCATTCCCCGCAGGATCCCCAGTCACAGTTATCTTTGTTGACGGCTCTTGTTGTCGTACACATGATGGGAGTAGTGTCGATTCCAGACGCCACAGCGCGGGTGTAGGGCATGTAGATGGCCACGGTGAGGTAGACGATCGCGACACAGCTCAAAACCGCGGTCATTTGGCAAACACATATTGTCCCACATATTTTTTGGTCTTGCGGTGGTATTATTAGGTCTTCCTCTGGTGTCGGTTTCGGCATGTCGGACACTCACGGTGGCCCGTTCCGTTTCACCACTGACGTAAGGGGGCGTCGTGCGCATGCGTGGTGACGGCGATCGATGCGCTGCACTGCGGGCAACCCCGTGTTCTATTTTTTTAATAAATCATCGATGTCAACGTCCGCCCGGCCGACTGTGGTGGCGGCACGCAAATGCGCTAGTTCATTTTAATTTGTTGAAATTAAATTGACTCTAGTGACGTCATTGATGAAATTGGTTCATGACATGGTATGCGTACTATTAATAACGCTAGTAATTAGCATTAGTAATCACGTGAGTGTCCTTTTTTACAGTTGCTGACTTAACTATTGTTCATTTTCTGATCTGAACAATAATAATTATTATTAAGTCAAAGTCAAGTATGCATACTATTACATCGATTATGAAAATGTTTACTTATTAAGATAACTTTCTAAATATTTAATTTTAACAAAGGTACATTTATTATAAAGTAGTTTTTCCCCGCGGCTTTGCCCGCGTTAAGTTTTAAAATATCATCAAAACCCCCAAAAAAAATTTGACGTTCCTAAAAAGTATTCTATGTCCGTCTCCTGGTTCTAAGCTACCTTCACACCAATTTTCAGCCAAATCGGTTTAGACGTTCTTGAGTTATAAATAGTGTAACTAACACGACTTTCTTTTATATATTTATTATAAATTATAAATTACGTAAGTATTGATATAATTTAAAAATATTAAATTACTGTTAACGTCTACAAAACAAAACTTTTGATTGTTTTTAACGTATCAAATAAAAAATAATTGACAAATAAAATATAACACACTGGTAGTATAGGGTACCTAATGAGTGGTCTTATGGCTCAAGGATATCTAAAATTATAAAATATTTACACTATGAGTTACTCTAATTTCAATGTATCACAATTAAGTTGCTTTCAACGTGCCTAAAAATAAGTACAGAAATAATAAACATACTCTATAATAAAATACTTTAAAGATATAAAAACGTTATATATTTAAAGTATTCTGTTAAATAAATTGAAACAAGAATAGTCACAAGGTCACCCAACTATCATATTATTAATTAAATTTTTATCTTAGAAAATAGTAAATATAATTCCTATTACATAAAGAATGAAAAATGTACTCTACATTTGTACTCTACATCTTAATTAATTCTTGCAATTAATTTTAACCTATCTGTTATATAAAAAAAGTTATTACAAAATTACTCTTTAACATTATTGTATAAAAAAATCATTTACTCAAAATTCAATTTCAAATTTCTTTATAGTTGTTTCATTACAAAATATATATATTTTTACGACAGATAGGTTAGCATTTGGCCGCTGTATACACCTGATGATTCTATTACACACGTAGTTACATTTATTATACTCATAGTTAGGGTAATTTATTTAAAATAATTTATTATTATTTTTTTTCATTTATTATTTAATTAAGAAAATATAGACAATACGCCCGTAGATACTTATTATCCTAAAATATTACCATTGTTTATATTTTAAAAAGTTTTGCTTTTTGTAAACACTCCTATATAAACCTTTTCATAACTAAACAATTCCTGCATAAAAGTCTCGTAGGAATCAAAATATCTTAAGAAAATCAAAGGTAAAATATTTTTTATATCGTGAAACGAAATCTACATGAAATTAAATCAATTTTGCGAGTCGTACTATTAATAGCACATTCAGAGATTACAACATGCTCTTTACTTATGTCTTTAAAAATATCTCTTTAAAAATTATTTCATTTTTACAAATAAACTACACTGTTAGAAATTTTGAAAATAATATGACCTTGCTTATAATCTGTTGAGCTTCCGTAATCAAGAAAATAAAAAGAAGACTTATTGTAATGACTTACCGTGTTAACAGTCTTTTGATGCACTTATCCTTATAGTTTTTAGTAAATTCACTAGAGTTACAATCATTTACTATATCTATCAGTCGTTTATTGTCAAAACAGTGATTTTTCTGGTAAATTGTTTTCCTTCGTGATGTTTCCAATGCTTCGGGTACGTCGTGAAGTTAGACGCGAAAGGAACTGCGCAATGCGGGGTTTTTGTATCAGAGTGAAGTTGGTTGTCTTTATCACAGACATGAATGAGTTTTTAAGTTGGAAATAGCAAAACATTGTTGTTTTAATTTGTTTATAATTAATTTAAAAAAAATACTTAATAACGTAGGCATTTATTACTGATTATAATTGAATGTTTGTTTTACAACAACTCGAGAATACTTACCTAATTTTAAGCATAAATAAGTACTATTTTAGTTTTCGTTTTAAGTTTTGAAAATGGTAGAAAGTAGTGTCAAACATGTGTCGCATTGTGAAAGGTTAATTAAAAATAAAAATCATAGTTCTTTGAATACGAAAAAATATTAAATACTTCAAAATCATACCTGATAGAGTAAGTCTGGAGATCATCATTCTTTTTAAATGCATGAATTAGATAACATCAGTAAACACGTCACATATTGTTCCATTAATAAAATTTAAAAATAATATAATTTCACATGACAATTAAAGTTTTTTGTTTACATAGTTAAGAGAGAGTGGACTCCGGTTGAAGCCAGTTTTGGCTGTACTTTTTGTTTCTTAAATCCTAGATACGGTTAGGCGCATGCGAATTCCTATGCCAAAATGTGCCTGGTAAAATTTACTCTATTTGCAACGTTTTCATCGACTTTTAAAATCTGATCATGTAGAATAATTTAAAAAATAGTTTTGTTTGACCAAAATCTTATATTTTTTACTAGCGTGTGCTACTACGCTACAATAAGAAAAACATTTAATGCAATATTTTTTTTTCATGCTGGATAGGCAATTTGACCTACTCTACCTCACCTGATGGAAAGCGACGATGCGGCCGAAGTTAGTGCATATTATGTGTTAATTAAGGATCCCTGAACCCTACACTAGTAACCACAAATACTTGTAAAGGTATTGGTTTAAACAATAATTCAATTAGTGTATCTAATTGAATTATTGTTTAAACCAATACCTTTACAATTAATTATTAATCATACCAGATACGCAGTTTAATTCTAGGCGACAAGAACCAGCGAACGTACTTTTATTTTGTTGTGTGAAAATGCATAGCAGTTCCTTTCCTTCTCAGGGGTGAAGGAAAGGGGAATGTGGGGCTCGAACCCACTAAAAACGTACTATACTATCCCTCTTTATACCTGTTTGATGCACTACACCGCTCTTCTCATCTACCATGTGTAGTAGCGAGAAGAGCGAGCGAAACGTCTTCTTTTCAGCTTAGGCAAAATGTTTCGTACGTCCGGCGGATTTCCGGTTATTCTCCTTTACAGGTCGCATTTCTCAACCGATTCTCGTGAAATTTTGTGAGCGAGGTTCGATCATTATATAGATTATTTTGTCGATTCAGTTCCTGGAAAATTTACGAGATGGCGGAAATATAGGGGTTGAAAACGAGAAAAAAAACATATTTCAGTTATTTCGAAAAATATGCGACGTCTTTAAATCACAGAAACTTTACAAGGAGAAACAATTTGGGACAACTAGACTACTAAAGTTCTCAGAAACATATCTTAAAGACATAATATAGTTACTACGTTATTTTTATAAAATCAGCTAGTTACTACCAAATATTTTTGTGATTGTTACTAAATAGCTATAGTTGTCACATATAGCACTAGAATGTTAGTAATAACAACGAGACATTTTTCTCAGTGTTGTGTTATATTACTCAGTATAAAGGTATGAAAGTATGGTTAAAAAAAAACACAGTCGACTTATGTACCTCCTCCTATTTTGGGAAGTCGGTAAAAATAAGGTAAGTTATACTCATTGACCCAGCGAAGAGAGATCTTTAAGTTGACTTGGGTTGTTCAGCATTTCGTCCGTTCATCCGTCCGTCCGTTAGTCTGTCAGAGGCATCTAGCGTCTAAACCATACAAGCAAATAACTTCAAATTTTCAGAGAATATGTATAGTTATGGCCCAAAGCTAAAAATGGCAAATAAAAAGATATAAATGAAAATATTAAGGGGTCGCCCATACACGTGAGGGGTCGCACATAAATGTGAGGAGTAAAATATTTTTTTCTAGATGTGCCCCGCGGCTTCGCCCGCGTTAATTAAGTAGCATATGTGTTATTCCGGAACCTTAACTATCTACATTCTAAATTTCATCAAAATTGGTTTATTCGTTACGGAGATATGGTAACAAACATTCACACACACACAAACTTTCTCATTTATAATATTATGTAGGATTTTTATCTGCCCTTGTGGTATATCGTTGAAAAGGGCTTGGCAAGTAGAGTATGAAACTGGTTTTAAAAAAAAATGTGTTAGAAAATAATGATTTGGAAAAACCGCTTTAAAAAAACTATGTTGAAAATTAACAGTTTGGTAGGCCACCAAAGTCACTGTTTTTAGGCCTTTTATGTCGGGGGTCTACCTCAAACACAGTTTAAAATGTATATCCGTGTTAAGGTTGTCTGGAAGAGATTGCTCTATGCGATAATACCGCCTATTGTGAAACCTCTTTAAAATGTATTTATTTAGTTCGTTTTTAAGATTTTTTTGTATTGGTTTTTCAATAAAACGTATTTTTATTGTATTGTAACCTCAACATTATTTCCCTATTTTACTTATTATTAAAAGTACCCGGATGACCCGCTTTCTAAGAATGAAACCTAGCTAGATCGATTTACCGCCCCCAAACCCCTTGCCTACTAAATTCCATGAAAATCGTTGGAGCCGTTTCCGAGATTCATATTATTATAAAATAAATTTTTAAGTTTTTTTTAAATTATTCTTTAAAAGGTATCAGATGTAGGCGCGATCTCAGTTCGGCGTGAACGACTATAGTAGTTATAAATGTTACAATGATTTCACGACGTCCTACAACAACATACTTACCTATATCACCACATTTCCTTGACGCAATCACTTCCATTCTGTCCATCACAATATTATTAAATCTAGTTACCTCTGACTCTTGTAGCTATCTCCCGGTTTTTAGCCCTTAAAACCGGTGGGCTGGCACCTAACCTTGAGACACAGCCGTGGGCCGGTTTTTACGGTCACCTTTAATTTAACTTGACGTTTATTGAAACCAGTTAACGAGATATATAAACTTTACTGAATTAAATAATCATATTATTGTATCCAGAAATTATCCATAACCAAAACAAGAAACTAAAATTTTCCTTGTAGTAGTATTTTCCCTTTGATTATATACCTGTCTATATAATCAAAGTATTTTCCATTCTAACAACAAGACAAAATTTTATGATCGATATAATTCGAAGGAGTGGAACTCATTGCCTGCGTCTTTGTTCCCCGCTGACAAGACGCTGGGAGTCTTCAAGTCTCGAGTGAATATTTATCTATCTTTAACTTCTAGGCAAGCACGTAACATCTTCGGCCGCATCATCACTTTTACATCAGGTGAGATAGTGGACAAATGCTTGCCAATTCCACATAAAAAAAAACCATATCTTCCCGCGGAGAATCGAACCCGACACCTTTGTTTAGAAGGCTTACGCGTACCAACTGAGCTAGAGGGCAGTTGCATTACACTACAGATTTTTCTGGGGTGGTAAACTAGGAGTGTATTAAGATATAGGATTAATATATAGACAAGTACGAGATAATGCTTTTCTAAAACTAGAGATCAGATCTTGATGAAATTTTAATGGGCCACATGAAAAGCACCAGCTTTAAATTAAAAAAATAATCACCAAAATCGGCTCACAACGAAAGAAGTAATGAGGTAACTTTTGAAGTCGGTTAAACGAGAACATCGTCAAAGTAGTCCACAAAATAGGAATTATTGACGATATTTCAAGAACAGCTCAGATCGTGATCAAATTTAAATGGGACCAAATAGAAAGCAAAATCTTTCAAACTAAAAAAAATTTTCGAAATCGGCTCACGCGGAGAGAAGTTATGAGGTAACACACATAAAAAAAAAGTCGGTAAAAAACCGACTTCACCACTTTATCTTCGGAATTTTGATCAGATTAGATGTACTAAACACGCATTATTGACGATATTTCAAGAACTACTGATCAGATCTTGATCAAATTTAAATGAGACTAATTAGAAAGCGACATCTTTCATTAAAAAAAAAAAAAAACAAAATTTGTTCCCGTTGAACGAAGATATAAGGTAACACATATTTTAAAAAAAACACAGTCGACTTGAGTACCTCCTCCTTTTTTGTGAAGTCGGTAGAAAAATTTGCAAAATAAAAAATGTTCATGGACAGGAATATGTCACTTGGATTTGGTAAAGTACCTACTTACTAGGTAAACATAAACATGAACATAGACTCCCAGATTATACTGATCAGGAAATAAAGACGCGGGCAATGAGTTCCACTTCGCAGTTCGGATGATAAACGTAGAAACGAAACGCTTCGAGCGAGCTGGGGGTATGTCTACCATAAATTGATGACGTTTGACGGTTTGTCTTGTTGTAAGATGGTAAAAACTAAAGAATGCTTGCGCACACTCTCCGAAATGCATGCATTGCCTACTGTTATCCGAGGGTGTGTAAATTGGTTATTAACCGACTTCAAGAAAGGAGGTTCGGAATTTGACTGTATGTTTTTTATTATTAATAATTGAAACGCAAGCAAAGATTAATAAAACCGACTCCATCGCTTATATTTCGGTTTTGGTTTGACCGATTTCGATAAAATTTATCTCTGAAGTATACTCTACCAAACGAAATAAAATCATCAAAATCGATTCATAATTGGCGGAGATATCGCGTAACACACATACAAAAAACATTAAGTCGAATTGAGAACCTCCTTTTTTTGAAGTCGTTTGAAAAAAGAATAAAACGTGGATCACTTTATAATTTGGTAATTAAGAAAACCAATGATTTTGAAAAGACGAGTATATCGAACAGAGAGCTAGGATCGACTGGCCTTACATATGCAATATTTCTTCACATTGTTGAATTACATAATTATAATATTTATTTTCTTCTTACAGAATAATATTAAACTACAAAGAATATAATTTATATCTTTAAATCATAATGAACACTTTACCTTAGCCATTTACAATTTAATTTTTTTTGTTCTTTACTTTCCATCAAGCGATATGGTGCTAGTTCTTCAGTACGGGCCAAGTTTTAGCCTAGAATTTAATCTTTACTATTTTTTTTTTGGTGCTAGTTGCATATCTACCTAGAGAAAAAGCCGCATTTATATAAGTAATCACTTTTATAAAGCAGACTATTATTTATGATTTATTGAAAAACATTTTAGTTTCATTACATAAATTAACCAAAATAACAGAGAATATGTACCTGAAGAAATTAAAACAAAATAACATATTTTTAAGGATTTTATTATGGCCATTTTAAAGTATAACTTATTAATATATTTCATAATAATAATTATATTGACTAAGTAATTGTCGATCTAGACATCGGCAACGCGTAAGTCACGCTATTTCCCGTTTTAATTTTTATTTCACAGTTCAACATGTGAGTTTATATCAAATTATAACTAAGTAATTTTTTTATGCCCTAGGCATCTTCTAGGCAAACGGCTTCATAGTCGACCGCATCGTCGCTTACCATCAAGTGAGAGTGGTCTAACATCTACCTATTTCGAAATAATCAAACGCAAGAAGAGCTTATAAAACCGATTTCATCGCTTTATCTTCGGAACTTTGATCAGATTAGATGTACTAAACACGCATTGTTGACGATATTTCAAGAACTACTGATTAGATCTTGATCAAATTTATGTAGGACCGATTGGAAAGCAACATCATTCACACAAAATCTGTGTGACTGTCCTGAACTTGTTTCCAAAGTAGCACTTAGTGTCCCGTTTCGATAGTCCCGCATAAAATCAAAATCAAAATTGTTTATTCACATGGGCCCCAAAGAGGCACTCATGAAAGTTAATGATTCTATTGCCAGATTCGCAAAATTACAGCCATCTCGAGAAGAACCTGGCAAGAAACTCGGCGGCGCATTTTTTTTTCATAATTTTTTTTTTTTAAACATTCTTAATCTCTAATACATAATTTTATTAACCTAGGTGTTATTATGGTAGTCGCTAGAAAGAGCTTGTGCAGTTTGCCTCCATGCATCCTTGTCATTAATATAGTCATAAGAAAACTGCTCCATGTTCCTTTCACTCTCACTCTTTACCGTCGAAACGCTTTTATTCTACGCTCTACAAAATGGTTCAACAAATTAGTAAAGTCTAATTTCACGACTATTGACTTGTTCACAAGTACTTTGTCATCGATAAAAAAGGTATTGTCTACGAAGTGTTTGGCGTCTCCTGAGGCGCCTAAAACGATAGCGTGTAAATTGCATATTTTAATCATGTTTAAATTTGTTTTTTCTTGCAAGCTTCTTAGTCAATCATATTTGTTTTTTATCTGCGGAGGCTTGTAAATGGCTAGATACTTGTTATATATATTAAGACTTATTTTGTATCATTAGCTGTAAGCCCCCCAAAACACATAAATTAAAATTGGTTCACGTGGAAGGAAGTTATGGAGGTAAACATTTTTTTTTAAAAGTCGCCTGAGTACCTTATCCTTTTTTGTGAAGTCAGTAAAAAAAAATCTAATTGGTACTCACATGACTGCACTGAGTACTATTTTGTAGAAATAAATCTAATTGGTACTCACATGACTGCACTAAGTAGGTACTACTAGAGGACGCAAGGGTCAACGTACATTGAATCGGTTGACAGCAGTTATTGCATTATGTCGTTACCGATAGTTGAATCGCAATTTATCATTTAGGACGAGATCGGGTCACACGGGTGCATAATGGAGAGATTCATTGATTGATAAATATGAGAACAAATGTAAATAATATTCATTATCTTCAGCTCATTTTGTTCCCACTGCTGAGATTTATTACCACTGGGAAATAGTCTGATACTTTTTGTTTTCTTTTTTAGTGTAAGCTAGCGTTTGACCACAATCTCATCTGATAGAAAGCGACGATGCGGTCGAAGATGGAGCACGCTTGCGCACATAATATAAAATATATACTAATATAAATATAATAAATACCTATTCACTCTCTTCTTGAACAACCCCATATTATACTTTTCGGGAAACACAGGAGACGGCAGGGCGTTCCATTCCTTGGTAGTTCTCATAATGAAAGTGGAAGTGAAACGCTTCGTGCGAATGATCGGTATTTTAACTATAGAACGGTGATGCGGGAATAAGATCATGCAGTTCCTTTGAACACTCATTCTACAAACACACTCTACACTCAATTACCTATTATAATAGAAATTAGAGATAAAACTTTTGTTGTTTTTAAAGTTGATATTATCAATAGCCAATTTCTATCGTAACATAAAATATGGTTAGAAATAATCACCTACTATTATAACTGTAACTACAAAATAACCTTAAGTCATCATTAAAATTCATTAAAACCATTCTTAGGATTATGTAAAAATAATTAAACGCAAGCAAAGCTTAAAAAAACTGACTTCACCGCTTTATCTTCGGAAACTTTGTTCAGATTAGATGTACTAAACACGCATTATTGACGACATTTCAAGAACTACTGATCAGATCTTGATCAAATTTCAATGGGACTACATGAAAAACACCAGCTTTCAAATAAAAAGATAATCATCAAAATCGGCTCACAACGAATAAGTTATGAGGTAACTTTTGAAGTCGGGTAAACGAGAACATCGTCAAAGTAGTCCACAAAATAGGCATTATTGACGATATTTCAAGAACTACTGATCAGATCTTGATCAAATTTAAATGGGACCAATTAGAAAGCAACATCTTTCATACTAAAAAAAATTTTCGAAAGCGGCTCACATGGAGAAAAGTTATGAGGTTACACATATAAAAAAAAAAATACAGTCAACTTGAGTACCTTCTCCTTTTTTGGGAAGTCGGTAAAAAGAGGGTTAAGACGATTATTAATGTTCGTCTAAAAAAATTGTTATTGCTGCGTCTAGTTGCATTCCAATGGGACCATTCCAAATTCCAAGGACTTCCACCAGGCCGTCGCATCGTTACGCATCAGATCCTCGAGTTCTATGACTAAAGAGTTTTTTTTCAATCGGCTCCCTCAGTTCGTCTGCTATTTGGGTTCTGGTGAATACCAGTGTATCGTTTACGAAGACGTGAGGAGTGGATCTCCACATCATACATATTGACCCGCGTTAGCTGGGGCAAGATAGTGACTGAAGCGACGAACGTAACGATGCGGGACGAAATGAGGCGAGGGGAGGTTTAAGAAGGTTTACTCGCAGAACGTCACATTCGTATTTGGTCACGCAGTTGTAAAATGTCCCATTCTCAGAATGTTCCATTTTCAAATCGTCCCATTCTTAAACGGTCCTATACGCACTACGTCCCATTCTTAAACCGTCCCATTCGCTGTCCGTCCCATTCTCAAACCGTCCCATTCGCGAAATGTCCCATACATACATCACATTAGGAAAGTGCTAGCAGGAAGTATTTCCGCTACAAAATAAAAATTGGTGGCTTGTTACCGACTTCCCAAAAAAGGAGGAGGTACTCAAGTCGAATGAAATTTTTTTTTTTTTATGTTTGTTACCTCATCCCTTCTCTCCACGTGAGCCGATTTCGAATTTATTTTTTTTAGTTTGAAAGATGTTGCTTTCTAATTGGTCCCATTTAAATTTTATAAAGATCTTATCAGTAGTTCTTGAAATATCGTCAATAATGTCTATTTTGTGACGAATAATGCGTACTTTGACGATGTTCTGGTTTACCCGACTTCATAAGTTGCCTCACAACTTCTTTCGTTGTGAGCCGATTTTGATGATTCTTTTTTTATTTGAAAGCTGGTGGATCAAGGTTCCGATGATAAAGCGGTGAAGTCGGTTTTTTTAAGCTTTGCTTGCGTTTAATTATTTATTTTTAAAAATTTACTGTCGGTATCTACGCTTAGTTTTAAAACGCAAGCAAAGCTTAAAAAATCTTCTCGGCTTCATCTTCGGAACCTTTGATCAGATTAAATGAATGAAATACGCACTATTCAGGATAACCCAAGAACCTAAGGTCAGATCTTGATCAAATTTATAAAGGACCACATGGGAAGTACCAACTTCAAATAATCAAGAGTCATCAAAATCGGTTACCTAGAAAAAAGTTATGTGGTAACAAAATACAATCGAATTGAGAACGTCTCCTCCTTTTCATTGGTTTAAATTAGTCACATGACACATACAATCTCAAACCGAACCAGAACTTGGGGAGAAAACCGTCGGAAATCGAACCCGATAGAAGACCGCTTAGAAGGCGAACGCGCACCTTACCAAGCCAACTAGAAGTTCAACACATATTATTATATTAGTATTAGGTTTGTATACGTAGTTATAAGTGCATATTTGTTATCTTGAATAAATATAATTTGAATACAAATTTGAATTGGAATAGCAACACTTTAAATGCATATGTATGAACGAGTTTTGCCGCGAAAGTGAAAAAATGGCGTTATTGATTTTGTATAATTTTTCAAAACCTGTGATTCTTCGAGTGTTAATGTGTAATAATGTAGGATTATTAACCATTAATACGTACTAATATGTAGTAAACTTGCATAATTGTAGGCAAATCATACAAATTTGAAAAACGTGATTTTCGCCTTCGCTTCAAAACTCCAATAGAAGTTCTAGTAAAGTTTCTACCACTTTACTAGGGTATGACTTGACTATGACTGACTACTTGAATTAGACTGTGACTTGTGACCACCTTCTATTATGAAATATAGAATTCGGTAAGTTTTGTTTAATATTTCGACTGAAGGACTATGCATCCATGGTCATGAAATAATTAAAAAAAATATATAGGTATACATGTATGAAAAGACTTTTGAACAAACATGCTCTGGCTGCATCACCTGCGTGTTAACATACGTTTAACCTTAAAACCGGAAACTTTACGACTTTTATCAGAGATGCTGGCAATAAAGATACAAGAGATAGTGCTGCTAAAACCAGTCTGTACGAGCTAAGGCCCAGATATATCCAGACCTGCGCAATATGCAGGGGCTTTGAACATTCTAGATGGATACGTAAATGCCTTTTTATATGGGAACATTCATGTTTATAAACACTAATTATAAATCAAATTGAAGCTTAATATGTCTACAGAGCAATTTCCTCAAAATCAATACAAAATTGTCCAACCAAAGGTTGTCTGGCAGAAATCGCTAAAAGCGACAAAACCGCTCATTGTACTGCCTCATAATTGATTGAGCGAAGGAAGATCTTTAAGTTTACTTGGGTGGTTCAGAACTTTGTCCGTCCGTCTGTCAGAGCCATCTAGCGTCTAAACCATACAATCAAATAACTTCAAATTCGCAAAGAATATGTAAAAAAGCCAAAAATGGCAATTTAAATAATATACATGAAAAGTTTAAGATACCCATACACTTAACTGGGGCAAAATACTATAGGCAAGCGTTTGACCACAATCTCACCTGATGGAAAGCGATGATGTGGCCGAAGATGTAGCACGCTTGCCTAGAAGGTACCTATTCACTCTTGACTTGAAGACTCCCAAATTATACTGTTCGGGGAACAAAGACGAGGGCAATCAGTTCCACTCCTTCGCCGTACGGACATAGTAGAAATATAAAAGAAATATAAATGTAAGTAAGATGACTCGAGGCCCGTAGGAGATTCAAATGCCTACTCTAGCCGAATACGCAGGGTTGTCACTATCTCCGACTTTTAAAGGTACCTATAGGTAAAATGTATATTTTAACAAACCAACAAGTTAGGTACAATAAAATAGTATAAAATGTGGTGGTAAAATAGATACGATTTCATTTGCATATTAGCCGCCGACAGAGTCAAAAAAAATCTTGAAAAAATATTGTTTTGCATATGTGAAAAGAAATCACGGTAGTAGTATATATAACGAAGTTAAAAGGAAAACTAATATAGCTAAGTAGGCTTCAATAAATCAATAATATTGGCCGTCGGTGACGATGACGCGAGTTCCATGATTTTTGTTCACCCAAAAAGTGCTCGACGCGCCTGTAGAAGTTTTCACTTTAAAAACCTACATAAATTGAATAAACACGTAAAGAAGGTTACACTATAAGTAGGTATATGAACTTTACCTATCTGTTTACAAAATATAAACGCGCGCATGCAACTCAGCACGCGGCGGGCGACATCCGTCTGCGCGGAAAGGCCCGTGGCGAATGGCTCGAATACGGCGAAATGTCGTCGACCGCGTCGACGTGCGCGGGGGCGACCCCGGCTCGTGTCGTCTTCGCCGTTCTGTTTGTTGTCATAGTGTGCGTTCTGAGGCACGTGCGTACGGCCGTGCACACATACAAGCCGCGTTTGGTACCACTCTATGAAGACAACTTACTTATATATTTCTACTATGGTACGGATGATAAACGTAGAAGCGAAACGCTTCGACCGAACTGGAGGTATGTCAACCATATGACGTTTGACAGTTTGTGTTGTTGTTAGATGGTAAAACGGGCATGGGGGAATTAGCTCGTGTAATTCCTGTGCTCACTCTCTATGAGACAGACGTCCTTACATCATATTAACTTTTACGATTAAAGAAAGAGTATTGTAATAAAAATAAACAGGTAGTGTGGTTTGATCCAGACTGGGGAAAATTGGCCTGAACCGCGCCTGGATTGTTCCAGAGCAACCTACGCAGCATTGACAACTCGACGTGGGATCAACAACATTTTGAAAGTTTTAACAATTGATTTAATAAATATGCCGTGTTTGTTTTTATTATAATAATTAGTTCTATTGATTTTTATCAACAAGGTTCTAATTTTAAATTACAATCATACATATTGTAATTGTTTTTTTAATGTGAGTGTGAATGCGTTTGTTTGTTTGTTATTAAATAGAAATAAATAAATAGAAATTCAACTTTTTCGGGATATAGTTATAAAATGACTAAAAACCTCGCTTCAATACAAATAATAGCTGATTAACTATACAGTAACTGAAGGCAATTTAATTAAGTTAGCCATGACTGCACAGAAATAATTTGGTGTCTTAAAACGTTTTTTTTTATTTATGCTCCGCAACCTATGTGCATATAGCCAGTGTCAATATTTTTTTTTTTAAGTTAAGCATTTCAGAAAACCCGTCAAAGTAGTGTATGACATCCATGTCCAGTCACAGTCAAATAATGTGTCTAGTAAGTGGTAGAAACTTTACTAGAACTTTTTTTTTTAAATATACTAAATATATATTTTTTTAATAAAAATAATCAGGAATTAATTCAAAAAATACAAAGTATGTTCGTTAAAATATATTAGGCTATTATACAATTAAAAGTAAAGTGTGGAAGCGATTAATTTAATGACTGAAGGAGTACCTTGTTTCCGTAAATAAGCACTAATTTATATTCTTAAATTTAATACTAGGTATTAAGTACCATTAACTTAGTTCGTTTAAGCAATAAAACATCTTTTGATAATAATTTAAACGCAAGCGAAACTTAAAAAAACCGGCTTCCCAACTTAATTTTTGGAACCCTTTATCAGATTAAATGAATTAAAAACGCATTATTGAGGATAACTCAAAACTACAGGTCCGATCTTGATCGAAATGAAATGGGACCAGATTTCAATCTGAAGAGTCGCGAGTGAATAGGTATCTTCTAGGCAAGCTTGCTTCATCGTCGACCACATCGTTGCTTACCATTAGGTGAAATTGTGGTCAAAAGTTTACCTATCTTGAATAAAAATATCATCAATATCAGTTCACCCAGAAATAAGTTATGAGGTAACATACATACAAAAAAAACATACACTCGAATTCAGAAATACCGTTTTTGAAGTCGGTTGAAAAGAACCTTACTTTAAACTTAAAACATTTTACAAATGTGTGAATTTGAACTCGGTCGTGATTCTTTTTCTACAATAAACAAACTGTTGCCAACCCCTACACAATCCAATCGTGATGATCCCCCGACCGGTATATAAAGCTCAACCCGCGGGATCCTGCACTAGTGTCCTGTTTGTCTGCACCATGAAGTCCTTCGTCGTATTCGCTGTCTGCATCGTCCTGGCTCAGGTATGTCTTTGACCTATTTACAACATTGGGAATTATTTATTATCTAACAACAGTAATTACTCGACGACAATGTGATGTAACCAATTTGGCGGTTTCTAACAAGTTTTTTTAATGATAGTTTGAGAATCACTGTAATCTAGCTAATGTTATAAATGTGAAAATTTGTGTGTAAATGTGTAAGTATGTTTGTTTTATTTTTCGCTGTAACGGCTGAACAGATTTGGATGATATTTGGGATATATAATATATAATCGCACTTATATTATAAATTCGAAAGTTTCTGTGTTAGTGATATAATAATAGATTCATTAACTTTCATGAGTGCCTCTTTGGGGCCCATGTGAATAAACGATTTTGATTTTTGATTTTGAGTGTGTAAGTGTGATTGTTTTCTCTTCACGCTGTGACGGCTGAACGAATTTGGATGATAATTGAGATGTATATCTTATAAAAATCCTAAGTTTACTGATCCAAAACTTGTAAAAAATGTTTACTTATAAAAATCTAAAATCTAGTAATTCTACGCTGTACTAGATTAAAAACAAATAGGTACTTCTATTTTTAATTAATATTTTTATTTATTATATTTATTTTTTTATTTCTATTTTTTATTTATTTTTAATTCGACCACATCATCGCTTACCATCAGGTGAGATAGTGGTCAAAAGTTTGCCTATCACGAATAAAAAAAAAAAAAATTTGAACTCTAGGGGAAAACTTTTTTTATTTAAACAGAAAATATGTTGTATCTTCGTTGAAACAGTAGATACAGAAGTAAGATTATAATTAGTACCTGGATCCTGGATACCTGAAGCTCGGTAGCTTTGCTCGTTAAAACGACGTTGACTAAAAATTAAACCTAGCTAGATAGATCTATCGCCCCCGAAACCTCCTGTATACTAAATTTCATTAAAATCGTTGAGCCTTTTCCGAGATTCAGATGATATATATTGATATATACAAGAATTGCTCGTTTAAAGGTATTATATACTGCCGTCATAATGAAAAAAGACGTAACTGCATTTTTGTCAAAATTGAGTCATGTACATCATCGGAATCAGGAAAAATAGACGCATCTTCTATTATTTTTTATGTTAAAATATTCAAACGCAACCTACTAAATCTTACTTTTAATTTAGACGCATCTGATACAAGTCCTAACATGTACTAAACAGTAAAGACATTTCTGATCTATATAACTCAATTTTGACAAAAATGGCGTTACGTCTTTTCTCCTTATGAGGGCAGTATAGATACTGTATCAAATCAAACATACAAGTCTTTTGACCAAGTGTGGAGTTGTAAGTGTAAAAGCGTATGTTTTTTGTTTGTCTATCTATCTATATATAATATAATAAATATAAAATATATATAACTCAAAGGTGACTGACTGACTGACTGACATAGTGATCTATCAACGCACAGCCCAAACCACTGGACGGATCGGGCTGAAATTTGGCATGCAGGTAGATGTTATGACGTAGGCATCCGCTAAGAAAGGATTTTGATTAATTCTACCCCCAAGGGGAAAAAATAGGGGATGAAAGTTTGTATGAAACTTTGTCAATTTTAAAATAATACTTCTTAACGCGAGCGAAGCCGCGGGCAATAGCTAGTTGTATTCATATAAATTCAGAAAAAATGCTCGTGGAGCGCTGTCCACTATTTCGTGGAGCGCAGTGGCATAACCCAATTTATTGAAGCGGTATTGACTAGACATTTCGCAAGACCTTAAATAATTAAAAAAATGTGATAAAAGTATATTTAAACTGCCCTCTGGCTTAGTTGGTTACTCGTCTGCCCACTAAGCGGGTATCGGGTTCGATTCCCGTTAGCAACAAATATTTTCTCCCCAAGGGAAATTTGTTGTTGAGAATGTTTTTGGCAACCACGACACAAGGTCATCGTAGTTAGTGTTGGGCTGTGAGTGTGAAAGCGTTTATATTTATATATATGTATTTGTGTTTCTGGGTGTGATGTAAATGGTTCTGACGCCCCCGATACAAATCCTAGAACTTAGTGATGGGCTGTGAGTGTCAAACAAATTCATATTCATATTTATACTAATTTATTTATTGCAATCTATAATAATAGTAATATACAGGTGTTTTTTTAGGAGTTCAGTTCTTTATAGACCCTGTGGGGCACCGCAATAATCTTAGAAGAGGGGAGGAATGCTAGGTTTTGTTAACAGATAAGAAATATACACAAATACAACACAAGAAATATTATATAATACTAGCCGTGCCCCGCGGCTTCGCCCGCTATTATCAAGTAAAAAAGTAGCCTATGTGTTAATCCTAGGTATAATCTATGTACATTCTAAATTTCATCCAAATCCGTTCAGCCGTTAAAGCGTGATGATGGAACAAACATACTTACACACTTACACACAAACTTTCGGATTTATAATATAAGTAGGATTTGTAAGAACTTATCTTATATTATACTTATTAACCGCTTTTCTTTGAACTCGTAATTTAAGTCGACCTTTTGCCCTTTGTCTTTTACAAAGCTATTCTAATTAACGAAGTAGGCAAAAACCATCCTTTGTTACACCGTAACAAGTTAATTAATATCCCGAATTTTAAGTCAGGTTTTGTAGCGTTATTTACATTGGAAATAAATTATAATTAAGGATAATAACTGGCAGAAGTTTCCTGTAAAGTTATACATCATTAAGGGCCGATTTTTCAATCTTTAGAATAACCGATTAACAGTATTTATATTTTTGAAATAATAAATGCTGGGTTGTATTTGGGGCAGAGGATAAGCCTTGCTATACAGCGTGCCGAACTTTGCCGAACATTAAAGATCGTCTAAACCATCTTTAACCTTTTTTTAACTTAATCATTTCTATTGTAAAACTAGGACTTGATGACATGATTAAAAGAATATTTTTACCCAACTTCCCCGGAAAGGTAATGTTTTTCGCGCGTATCTTGTATGTATATTTGTAAATGTCTTTAATACCTCGTATATCCTACTAATATTATAAATCCGAAAGTTTGTGTGTAAGTGTGTAAGTATGTTTGTTCCCTCTTCACGCTTAAACTGCTGAACGGATTTGGATGAAATTTGGAATGTACATAGCTTACACCTAGGATTAACACATAGGCTACTTTTTAACTTGATAATAGCGGGCGAAGCCGCTGGGCACGGCTAGTCTTAAAATAATTTACTGATCGATACCAAAGCATAGAAAGATTTATACAGTTTATACGGTAAATTTGACAGATATATTCATCGGTTTTGATAACTAACTGACCGCTTATCAACGAATTGAGAAATAAGCCCTTAGTCATTTACATAGCATCGATACCTACTGATATTTAATTAACATCTTATAAAATAAACTCTGTATTATTGAAGATAAACTTTTTATATGGGAGTGTTTTGAAATCCTGATCCGAAATCTGAACCTTTTTGTGTGACGAGGGGGTAAACACTGTGATGAGTAATTCAAATGTTTCCCTGTAATACAAAAGTTTTACTTCCATCGTGTGTCTTTACGACAAAACCAGTTTTTTATCCAACTTTGAAATTTTCTTAGTGTATCCCGTATTTTTTAAGAATAAAAAGATCCCTCCACTTCGTTGTCCGTCCGTCTGTCTGTCAAGACCATTTTTCTCAGGAATGGGTGGAGTTATCAAGTTAAAATTAATTGAGCGAGCGAAGCGAGATCTCTTAACTGTATTGGGTGGTTCAGCACTTTGTCCGTCCGGTCGTCCGGCCATCATTATTATTAAGAAAAAAGTTATAAGCAATTAATCGCATCTGTTATTTCTATTAGGTAAAATGTTGGCGCGATATCTCAGTTCGGGGCGAACAACTCGTGATTGGATACTTATAACTTTTTTTTTAATACGCTTTCACAATCACCGCCCACACTAAGTTCAAAGACTTGTATCGTGGGTGCCGGAAACATTCACATAACACACGCACCCAGAACCAGAATCACAAATATCCCTTGGGAAGGAATTTGTGCTTCTGCCGGGAATCGAACCCAGGACCCACGTCGCAAAGGGCGGGCACCTGTCCACTGCGCCAACTGGGTCGTCAACATTTTAGTCACATATTTTGTATCTGATAAAAAATCGAGAGGCTAGGCATCTTGCGTCGAAGTCCAAGTACATTCTAGACAATAAATTAAATAGATTAACCCATAAGTAAATTTAACGCAAACCAAGCTACGGGATACATGCAGTTGGCTACAAAATGAAATAAATACTTACAGGCCTTGTCCGATGAGCAAAAAGAGAAACTGAAGAAGCACAAGACCGAATGCCTTGCGGAGACCAAACCGGACGAACAACTTGTCAACAAGCTTAAAATTGGCGATTTCAAGGTGAGTACACTTTTGTTCCTCAATCAATTAAAATTATCAATTGATTTTTTTGAGACGACCCAGTTGGCGCAGTGGACAAGTGTCTGCCCTCTGCGCCGTTGGTCCTGGGTTCGAATCCCGGCAGGAGCACTAACTCCTTCCCAAAGGATATTTGTGCGTACGTCAGCTAGGACCTCCTCTACTACAGGAACCTATTCAGTTATGTTCTACCCTTACATAATTCAACATAGAGTATGTATGACTAATCAAAGAACTTAATTAATCAGATTATTATTATGAGAATAACGACAATTGTACAATGCTGATATCAGTTAAACAATGAAAAATGATTATTTCTTTCATACAATTACATAACAACTTGATGAATGTTAATTACAAGGTTAAGTCTTAAATTTATAACTTTATTTTTCATACAATTTTTAACCGTCCGTAAATTCTCGTTATTACTATATCCGTCCAAAATAAAATAGTGAAGTGAGGTATCTTTTAGAACAAACCTGTCTCATCTTCGGCTGCATCATCACTTTCGATCACGTGAGATAATGGCAAAATGTTTGTCTTTTTTTTTTTTAATTATTTGTGACAGGCTAGTGTTTGACCACTATCTCACCTGATGGTAAGTGACGATGTGATCGAAGCTGGTAAACACACTAGACCTGGAATACGCAGGCTCTCAAGGATAACTGCCGGAACACCGTATTTGGCTTGGCGGCAGACTTTCAACTTGATGGTGGTAAGCTACTTTGGTAGCAAGCCAGGCGAGCAACTCACAAAATGCTCTACCACCTCTTCAAACTATACAGCACAAAACAAACATTGAAAGAGCAATAAGATCGTCCATTGTTTCTATTTTATAAGCTATCTTTTTGCTACTTCTTTTTAAACCGACTTCAAAAAAAGGAGGAGGTTCTCAATCTGGATGTATTTTTTTACGTGTTTTACCTCAGACCTTTTTTCGAGGTGAACCGATTTTAATGATTCTTTTTTTTTACTTGAAAGCTGGTACTTCCCTTGTTGAGTTACACTCAATAAAGCGTATTTTGTTCATTTAATCTGATCAAGATTTCCGAAGAAGAAGCGGTGAAGTAGATTTTTTAAAGCTTTGCTTGTGTTTAAATTATTTCTTTTGAAAGATAATAATTCATAATATGAAAGTTCATTAATAAATATTTTTTGTATTGTATTGTGTTAGATGCACTAAAGATCAATCATGAGAAGTCACTGGCTTGGGTGAATATTAAAATTTGACTGTGTGCGTTTTACCAACAGACTGAAAATGAGCCACTGAAGAAGTACGCCTTGTGCATGATGATGAAGTCGGAGCTGATGACCAAGGACGGCAAGTTTAAGAAGGATGTGGCTCTCGCCAAGGTTCCCAATGCAGGTAAATATTTCTTGCACTTTGATTTTGATTTCTTTGTTTCCCGAACAGTACAATCTGGGTGTCTTCAAGTCTAGAGTGAATCTTCTATCTTCTAGGCAAGCATGTCACATCTTCGGCCGCATCTTCACTTTCCATCAGGTGAGATAGTGGTCAAATGCTTGCCTATCGCTCATAAAAAAAAAATTGTTGTATTGAATGTATTTAAAATGAATATCAAATTTAATAAGCTTCTTACTATTCAATTAAAAAATAATTTAAAAACAGCTTTATAATTTTAATTACTCGAGAAATCTTGAATAAAAAAAAAAATGGCAATTTTAACATACGAGTAAACTGCAAAACTATAAAAACTGCTTAAATTAATCTAAAATACCGGCATTTTACGCAGATAATGGTCAATTTATTAAACTATTAAAAATACATAATATTTGGGCATAATTTAGTAAAATAGTTAACAATTTAAAATTCTAATGTCATAGCAATATACCGACCTTCCGTACACTCATAATATGTTTGAAAAAAAAATTTAAGCATTTTTTGTTTTGGCACCGCAAACTATATGCATTTTGTCAGTATTAAGTTATAAATAATTTTCAAATTAGCTAATCATTTCATTAAGCCAGTCCTAATTACTAGTCAAAGTCAAGTATAAGAGTTATGACCCGATCAAAGTCAATTCATGTCATAGTAAAGTGGTAGAAACTTCTATTGGAATTTCGGAGCGAAATCAAAAATCACGTTTTTCAACTTTGTATTATTTGCCTACACCTGTGCATGTTTACAAACACTACATGTTTTTAAACCATTATTACACATTAACACTTGAATAATCACAAGTTTCGTGAAATAATACAACTCATTGCTTTCGTCTTTGTTCCCCGAACGGTATAATCTGGTTGTCTTCAAGTCAAGAGTGAATAGGTACCTTCTAGGCAAGCATGTTACATCTTCGGCCGGATCATCACTTTCCATCAGGTGAGATTGTGGTCTAATGCTTGCCTGTCGGGCATAAAAAAGAAATCGACATTGACATTTTTTCACTTTCGCGCCCAGACCACGATCAGATAGTTCTTTGTATATTAGTAACTACGAGTATCTTCACACTCATCTCGAGGGAATGAGGGAGGTTAAGATGTTGGAGAGAACTGCCAGTTGGCTTAGTTGGGTGAGCGTTCGTCTTCTTAACAGGTGTATCGGGTTCGATTCTCGGTGGGTACACAAGTTTTTATCTCAAGGACAACTTGTGTTTCTGGTTCTGGGTGTGATTGTGTAAACGATGTGAATGTTTCCGGCACCCACAACACAATTCATCGAATTTAGTGGGGGCGTGTGACTGTGAAAGCGTTTATGTTTTTTTTAGAGAGAAAGAACCAAAGTTCTTTCTCTCTCATTTTCGGCAAGTTTTTCACATATGAGCCAAAATTCTAACTTGCAGTTTAACAGAAGCTAACTTTTTCCGTTTAAGGTGGTGCTAGCTTAGAAGATTGAAATGAAATAAATGTTTTATGCTATCGTACTTTTCAGCCGACAAAGCAGCAGTTGAGAAGCTAATCGATACCTGCCTAGCCAACAAGGGCAATACTCCTCAACAGACCGCCTGGAACTACGTCAAATGCTACCACGAGAAGGATCCCAAGCATCCCATCTTCTTGTAAACTATAACCAATACTTATTATTTTACTTTTAAGTGCTCATGGATTGTTTAAATTTTTTATCAAGTATTCATCCTTGGATCTAAGTCGAGCATTCTGACAAATACCTGTCTTCGTTGTGTTTGTATCACGACTATCGCGTATGTTGATGACGTAATTTTGATGTATATTGCACGTCTTAGAATCATTGTCATTATTGTCACGTTTAAAGTCGTGTTTATTCATTTTCACTAATAACATAATTTCTTTATGTATGCTAATATTTTCCAAAATGTTATAATTATTGATTAAAATACAGGGTTTGTTAGAATAACATATACTTACCAGTTCAAAGATAACTGTTACTGCCTCAACGAATTTAATTTTTGAAACAAATAAAATTTTGAACTGTCTCATACTTGTTTAATTGAGCCTACAATCGTTTACTGCAACAGATACACTAAAAAGGTGACTAATAACTAAAGCAAACACTGCAGAAAATCAATCAATTATGTATTTTCTACCGCTTCACAAAACTGGAGGTTAGTACTCAATTCAACTTTATTTTTTTATTTAACTCACATATGGTTGTAACTATAATAAATAACACACATACGGTGACCGTTAATAAAGTAAATGATCTCTTAAAGTTAATGTTAATTAAAATTGTTCATCGACAAATCAATTTTGACGACCCATTTGGCGCAGTGGACAGGTGTATGACCTCTGAGCCGTGGGGTCCTGGGCTCGAATCCCGGCAAGAGCACTAATTCCTTCCCAAGGAATATTTGTGCTTCTGGTTCTGGGTGTAATGTGTGTGATGTGAATGTTTCCGGCATCCACGACACAAGTCATTGAACACAGTGTGGAGCTGTGAGTGTGTGACGAAAACTAAACTAAACCCAAGTTTTTACTTGAACATATACGAAGAACTCCTACTGCAATATGGTAGCCTACAATAGTCCAATTGCTATTGATTGTCGTAACATGAGAACGAACATGAATGAATGAAACTATAACTCACGATTTCACAGAAGTCCAAAGCAATACACTATATAATCTGTGTCAATATTATCATTTTAAAATGCCAATAAAATCAGATCATAGCTTGAACAATAGAAAGGAATGAATGACAAATCCTAATGAGAGCACAAATTGTTTTCATACGTTTTTTATAAATAATGGAAACAATAGTCATCCAATTGTGTCAATCAAACGCGATGTTTTCAGATGAATAGACGAATACCTTAGAGGTGTTTAGAAAATAATATATTAGTGATCGTAACAGCTACTAAAACTTACTTAAATATGAGTGACTATAGGATTTTGCTCAGTATTATATCCGATTAGCTCAAGAGAAGTGAGAAAAATGAGACGGACAATATTTTTCGCAATTATTCCAAACTTGTGTTTTGTCATAAATGTACTCTAAACTTTTTTTATTTATGTATTGTTTACGGATTGTTTTCACATCTTCGAATTCGGTGTTTTAAGTTATAAAAAAATATTTAATTTAATTTGATCAGGTTTCGCAGTTATTTTTATTTAAAGTCAGTTATTTTTGTGTGGGTATAATGATAGTTTTGTATTGCAGGCTTATCAAGAAGGTATGACACAAAAACTTGGTTTTTTTATATTAGTCGGATCATACGTGCAAACTATGGGTCACGCATTTTATGAAATGATGGATGATGTAAGTTTTACTAAAGTTATTTTATTTACGATAGTATTTTTTTATCATACCTATATATATTGTTCTATAGACCTCCGGTGCTATGCGGTCCAAAAAAAATAGACAATTGACTGATGTAGCGCCAGCAAAACTAGTATACTCAGAATATTTTCATAGTTTAATGAGTTACGGCATCTTACTCTGGGGATTTGCTGTAGATATTGAAACCTTATTTATTTTTCAAAAGAGAACGTGTCCATGTTATCTTCAATATAGACCCGTGACCCTCTTAGAGAATTCTTTAAGGAAATATGTAATCTAATCCTCGCTATACATCTTGGAAAATATATTGCATGCTCGGAAACTAATTAGTATATTATTATATAAATCAAGAAGTTATTTACTTATATAGTTTTAATCTGAGACATAAACATAATATAAAGATACGCGCTTTTAGATTAAGCAAAACAAATAAGTCTTTATCGGTAAATGGGGTTAAATTTTGTAATGTTATTCCCAAAGCTATATTTAAATTACCAAATATATGTTAATGACATGGAGGCAACTGCACTAGTATTTTCTGGCTTTTACAAAATATAAGTAAGCCTAAGTTAAGATAACTTATGTATTAAAGAAGTAAGTTTTTGTAGAAAAAAGAATGGACATAAA
The DNA here is from genome assembly GCA_948107665.1 of Lomographa bimaculata. Classification (NCBI taxonomy): domain Eukaryota; kingdom Metazoa; phylum Arthropoda; class Insecta; order Lepidoptera; family Geometridae; genus Lomographa; species Lomographa bimaculata. The sequence continues at coordinate 2,727,908 of OX403604.1, read as the reverse complement.
ACGCCGCCAAAATTGTTTGGATATCGTTGCAACGAACTTTTGTTTTTGAAAGTAGAGTATGAATAATGAAATTAAAATCCTTTCATGATTGTAATTATTGATCCATGCATGTACTGTTTTAATTCAAGCAAATAAATACATAAATGAAACCGTTTTAAAAAAAACCGTTGGAAAATAAGAATTTATTAGGTTACCGAAGATACTGTTTCTACCTACTTTGTCCCGGGGTTAAAACGACTATATGTTCAAGATGCTGTAGAGAGACTGCGTGTATAACATCTTCTATATTATTTTCATGTACTTGAACAACAAATGCAAAAGTCAATCACCTCAATAGGTTTTCACTATGAAATGTACGAGCAAGATTTTATAAATTTTTTGGAAGTTCAGGACGCTTTGTAAAGTTATACTTGTTTTGGTTAGGTTAGGTTGTTTGGTTTAGTTTATATTATTTCTTTTATTGAAGTGTTTGTATGAAATAAATCTCTATTAACAATTTATATCGTTAGCTTGACGAGATTGAATCCAAACTTGATATCCTCAACCCAACTCCAAAGTACGCTCCAAGGCCCCATACGTCTACAACAGAGAGGCCTTTGCCTGATGAATGGAAATTGAGAGGCACCTACAGAGTAACTTGTGTGGAAGAACTGAAGATATTGCCTTCAAAGGTGGTGCGACTGATGGCTGGAAGGAGTTGGGGGGTAAGATTTTATTTGTTTACTTTCTTTGCAATGCCAGTGTCAAGTGCTAATATATATTTCGACGACCCAGTTGGCGCAGTGGACAGGTCTCCGCCCTCTGCGCCGTGGGTCCTGGGTTTGATTCCCGGCAGCAGCACAAATTCCTTCCCAAGGGATATTTGTGCTTCTGGTTCTGGGTGTAATGTGTGTGTGATGTGAATGTTTCCGGTACCCACGATACAAGTCTTTGAACTTAGTGTGGGGCTGGGAGTGTGAATGCGTTTATTTAAAAAAAAGTGTATTTCAAGCTATACATTTCAATTGGATATTTATCCTAATAAAATTACTTTTCTTTGCTATAAATCTGAAAAATAGCGGCCTTGGTCTTGTAGGTTTATTAAGCCATTAAATATTAATCCTTATAAAAAAATACTATTTCATCGACTTAGGTAATTCATTTAAATACAATTTGCCCTTTCTACATTTAATTTGGATAAATAGTCTAGGAGAAATCATTAAATGTTCGGTGGCGACGAGTTACATATTGAGTAACAGTTACTGCGTAATCCGGCACATTATGCGTTTAAGATCGTCTATGTTGTGAACCGACTTACATAAGAATTAGGACCTAAAGTTGAGTGTTTTTTTGTTTCGAAGCACCGGGTTCTAGTCCCAGTGAGAACACAGTTTTTCTCCCCAAGGGAATTTTGTGTTTTTTGTTCTGGATGTGATGGATGTTGATGTTGTGTAGATAATGTCAATGTTGAGGCCCACGACACATGTAATTGTACTTAGAGTGGGGCTGTGATTGTGAAAGCCGTTACGATATTTGGTGTAACTCGACGGGAACCCCACAAAATAGGGGCCACAAAATTAATTCCTAAAATATAATATTATAATAAGTATCTAAATTTTTACCACTATTTACGCGGGCACTAACTTTTTTAGCTTAAAATGAGCTTGAACATTACGCTCGAAATTTACGCTCACAGCCCCACACTCGGTTCGAAGACTTGTATCGTTGGCGTAAATATTTACGTCACACATAGAAATAGAAGCAAAAATTATGTCCCATTGGAAGGGAAAATTGTGCCTCTGCCGGGACTCATGAACAAGACCCAGGACCTGCGGCGTAGAAATCAGACTTACCAATTGCGCCAACAGGGTTGTCAACTAACTTAAACAAATGTTTCAGATGGTTGACACAGATCTAAAGATGTGGGTGTTTTGCGTCTTACAAAAAATGGGGATCATGTCAAAAGAAGGAGTTTTCAGATTGGATGTTGCATTGTCTAAAATTGCTCAAAGAGGTAAGTAATATGTTTGATTGGTTTCATACATACTACAACGTATTACTAATTGATTTTATTTATATAGCATTAGCCATGCTAGGCAGAACTATAGTGATAAATTTAGAAACGAAAAAATAATTTTTTTTTGCTTTCTAAATTGATCACTGTACTTAATACTAATTATACAAGAGCGCTGTGTCCGAAGATATTAATAATATTTTTTTTAAAGTGTATAAAGGGGAATTATGGCTCGTGTAATTCCTGCGCACACTCTCTTACATGTAAACGGTAGAATAACGATAGGTATTTGCGACCTTTATTTCAATTTGACTCAGCAATTTAGACTCGGCTAGCTTATCATCGCCAAGGAGTAATTGATCGAGCGAAGCGAGATCCCTAAGTAGACTTGGGTGATTCGGCACTTTGTCCGACCGTACGTCTGTCTGTCAGACGCATCTAGCGTCTAAACCATACAAGCGAACAACTTCAAATTCTCAGAGAATATGTAAAGCTATGGCCCAAAGCCAGAAATGGCAATTAAAATAATATAAATTAATTTATTAAGGGGGCGCTCATACATGTAAATGGAGACCATTTTTTTTTCTGCCTTTGTGGGTACCATTGAAAAGAACTTTGCAAGTAGAGTACGAAACCGGTTTAAAAAAATCTATGTTGATATAACAATTTGATAAGCCACCAAAGTAACTATTTTAGACCTATTTTGTCCGGTGTCTATCTCAAAAAACGGCTTCACATTTAAAGCTTCAACTTACGTATAATATCCGTTACACCCTGTACTTGAACAACAAATACAGAAATCTAACAAAAATCTAAAAAAAAAGTCGTAAGCAACCTGATTTTTTTTCTCTATTAGGCAAAATGTAGGCGAGAGTTCAGTGCGCACGACTAGTTATATATATAACATTAAGTAAGGTATACTATATCTATCTTAAATATATATAACTCAAAAGTGACTGACTGACATAGTGATTTATCAACGCACAGGCCAAACCACTGGACGGATCAGGCTGAAATTTGGCATGCAGATAGATGTTATGACGTAGGCATCCGCTAAGAAAGGATTTTGATTAATTCTACTCCCAAGGGGATAAAATAGGGGATGAAAGTTTGTATGAAACTTTGTCAATTTTAAATTAATACTTCTTAACGCGAGCGAAGCCGCGAGCAAAAGCTAGTTATAATATAAAGTAGGTAATATTTTGTCATAATATTGAAGATAAAGCTGCAGCGAAATAGCAAGTAAAGAATAATTTTATTACCATTGCAGATAAAAAATACGCCGAAGCTTTGATAGACGTCTGCCTGCCAAAAGAAGCTCTGCTACCTTACCAAATTGCATGGTATTACGTAAAGTGTCACAGCAAAGCTCAAGGGAATTTCTCAGCTATCAGCGTATTCTGAATCTTTATAACAGCGCCATCTAGTGAACGGATTGTAATGTAACTAAGTTAAGCCATATAATTAGTTTCTGTTGTTATAATTTTTGTATTTCGTTATTTTTGTTTTATTTGCTTCAATTACATTTTTTTTATGGAAATAAATTGATTACAAGTGGGTTTGATATCTTCTTTTCCTTAATGATGTGGTAGGTAGGACTCGTTTAGAAGATTCAAAACACTGTACACAAGTAGGTATTCCCGTTCTCGAGTATGTTTTTTATGTTTGGTTATGAATTTATGTGAATTAAGCCAGTGTCAAGTATACAAATATTTCAAGATATTTAGTTTCTAGTACTTAAAAAAGTTAAAACTAGTTATACTCACCAGTCACAGTGAAAGTCAAAAGAGTCATAGTCCAGTCGTAGTCCAGTCATGTCCTAGTAAGTGAGAAAAGCTTTACTAGAACTTCTATATTATTGGAGTTTTGAGCGAAGGTGAAATTCACGTTGTTAAACTTTGTATGATTTACCTACACTTATACACGTTTACTAAGAATTAACGGTTAATAATCCACTATTATTATACATGAATAATTGAAAAATAATACTAAGTCAACAACGCCATTTTTTCACTTTCGCGGCCAAACTTATTGAAGTGATTTAACGGGGAGACGATAATGTACGAACCGATATTTCACGGCCCGATATTGTACAGCCAATATTGCACACCCTAATATATCATGAACACGGATTCAAAATATCAGGCCGTGCATTCCCGGGTCGGCAATTATTGCCCGTTCAAAATAGCTCCGTATCGATACGGCCAATAATGTAAAGCCATTAATTAATGTACATTGCTTCCAAATATCAGGGTGTGCAATACTGTGCGTGCAATACTGACTGCGTAAAATCACTCCGTGTGATTTTGTACGGCCAGTATGGCTCAGCCAATAATTGGAAGCCAACCATAGACAAACATATACTCTCTATGCGACTATGCGATGCCTCTTTTGTTTGGGCGAGTCGCTAGGAACATTTGGCACAACCAAGAACATTAAAAACATTTGCTTCTCTGTGGTCTAAGCGGCTGCAAGTTTAGGTTAGTTTAGGTTTGAACTGCGACAAAACTAAGCGCGAGCCGAGCGAGCGTGCCGGGTTAGCGGCCGGTAAAGCGCTCAAAACTAAGCTATTAAAAGAAAAAATATATAGGAGGAAGGTCCTCGCCCTCTTGAAATTACTGTATCATCCAAACGAGGCTTTAAACGTGACATTTGTTTGTACACGAATTATCGGCCGTGCATTATAAGCTCAAGCTAATGTTTTCCGACCTGTATTGTACGGCCAGTAATGCTCGACCTGATATTTCGTGTACATTTCATTCATATATTGGTTGCGTTTTCCTGACTGCGTATTAACTGCTGTATACAATCGGTCTGTATTGTTATTTCAAATTCAATAATGTACGGCCCGTATTGCACAACCTGATTATTGCAAGCCACATCACAGAAATCGAGTTGCGAATTATTGGCCGTACATCATCAGGCCGTGCATAATTGGTCGTACAATATAGGGATTCATTTAACGTATCACTGAACTTAATATTTGCATATAGCGCCATCTACCAGCAACTTACAGAACTTGGTAAGTAATGTTAAATTAAGCGCCATCTAACCACAAATGAAAGAACTTGGTTGAAAAGAGGTAATGCAACGACAGTCAATGACGATAGCACACTACTTTCACGACTACTTGACGATCACAATTGCAAATACAAAGTAGTTAGTTTGGAAAATTACAGATGTCGCATAAACCATATTTACTCATGAACCAATTTATATCTCAATAAAATTAAAAAATCTCTTACATTGCTACTAAATTTAATAGATCAGAAATATCACTATGTTATTAATATAAAGTGTATAATTATGCAGTTATATTTTTTAGTAAGTAAAAATTAAACTTAGGTAATAACTTAGTACAAAAATATTTTACTCAATAATTTAAATGCAAGCGAAGCTTTAAAAACCCGACTTCACCACTTATATTTTGTTTTTAGTTGATTTTCTCAAAAAGTGACTTATCAATTTCGATAACATTTATATGGGACCACCCCTGAAGTATCTACTAAACAAAAAAAGAATCATCAAACCGATTCATAATTGGCGTAATATCGCGTAACATACATACAAAAAAAAAACATACCTACGGTCGAATTGAAAACCTCCTCTTTTTTTGAAGTCGGTTGAAAATACTTGTGTAAGTAGGTTTAATGACATCATTTTGACAACCTTCTTTGAGCAAAGTCTACCTTCCCGCGCTTCTCGAATAGGCGCCAGCAAACTTGTCTTTTGGCGCGAAAGTTAAAAAATGTCGTTGTCGATTTTATACAATTCTACAAAACTTGTAATTCTCTCAGTGTGATGTGTAATAATGGTGGATTATTTACTGTTAATAGCTCGTGAACGTGCATGAGTGTAGGCAAATCATATAAGATGAAAAACGTGATATTCGCTTTCGCTCCAAAACTCCAATAGAAATTCTAGTAAATTTTTTACCACTATACTAAAGCATGACTTGACTATGACTTTCTTGTTACTGTAATATAAAATTGGTTGTATGTAAAGTCGGTTTACGTTTTTTTTTTTAGTTTTACGTGATAACGTCATAAAGGCTCTAACGTCACACGAGAAGTAATGTGTACAAGCCGACGCGACGCGACGCGCGACGCTTGGGCCGATCGTGCCTCTCTATCGCTTGTACCGCGCTCTCGCTTGCACGCTCAAGCTAAGGCGGAACGTGACACTTTTTCGTGCGTGCAGCCGGTGTTCATCGATTTATAAGACGGTCAGAGCGCGTTCAGCGTGCAGCGGTTAGAGCAATAAGGCATGACGCCCTATGGCCGCGGGTTCAAATCCCGCCTCAAGCGATAATTTTTCCTTTCTAAATGTATCATTATGATTTATAAGACGTTATCACGTCAAAAGTCTTAGTAAACTGGTTTTATTAAAATTAAATTATATTGTTTAAGTAAAGCAGTTTTAACTCATAAACGCGATTTAGCGTTAAAAGATCGTTAAGTAATAGTTGTCAAATTTAAACACCGCCATTGCCTAGTTTAAACCTTGCTAAGAGGCAAAATGGCTGTAAATGTATCTTTCAATAATAAATGTGTCAAAACTTTTTACGTAAGGCGCCAAATTGTCTACTTCGACAACCGTTGAATGTCACCTGGCTTTCATTTTTATGTCAACAGATTAATAAAAACACATTTATGACAGCTGTATTCGTATAATTTAATTTTTAGTCGATAATTTTGATTATAATCTGTGGCGATCATGTAAATATCGATTATTTTCGATTCTTTGTGCGTTTCTCAACTAAGCAGAGTCTAACTAACGTTTATGAGTGAAAAAAAGTTAATCATTGATTATGGGCTTAAGAGCTGCTTAACTTAGGGATGGCTAAGCATTGCTTAGCGACATTTTTATAAGTAAGTCTGTGTATAGGTACAAACCGTGGCCCTCAATGACTGCATAGCTGGCCACGCTATGATGGCTTCGAGCTTCGCTTATCTACGCTCTAGATCTTCAAGCTTGGAAGTCGTTGCAGACCTGTCTATCCGCTCTATGAGACCTTGGGTCTTGGTCATTATTCAAGTTTATCCATCAAGAGCTGGAATGCTGACCTGAAGGCCTGGACCTGCGTTACGCTGCACTTTCGACCATCATCATCGCTACAAGCAACACATTCATTACAGTAATGTAGGTAGGTACTGTTGACACTGAAATGTTAAATGTTTTTTTTTAATGGCGAAGTGAGATCTTGTAGTTGACTAGGGTGGTTCTGCACTTTGTCCGTCCGTCTGTCTGTCCATAGAAGCGAATAACTTAAAATTCGAAGTAAATATGTATGACTCTGCCCCGAAGCCAAAAATAGCAATTTAAATGAAAATATATAAAATATTACCTATACACGTCAGTAGCAGCAAAACTTTTTTTTCTGCCCGTACAAAAATCTAACAATTATTTTGAATGAAAAAAGTTATAAGCATAAATGTTTTACTTACGACGACCCAGATGGCGCTGTCCTATACTCCGTGGGTCCTGGGTTCGATTCCCGGAAGGAGCACAGATTTCCTTTCCAAGGCACATTTGTGCTTCTGGTTACAGCTGTAGTCTTTGAACATAGTGTGGGGCTGCGAATGTGAATGCATGTAAAAAACTTAACAAGATTAGTGAAAGTAAAAATACAGTCTAAGTAAGTAAAACACTACATTATTAACGACTTCAAAAAAGGAGGAGGTACTTTGTTTGACTGTATGTATTTGATTTTTTATATACGTTTACCGATTTCTCCCCCATTTGTGAACCGATCCTCAAAATTCTTTTTTTGTTTGGTAGATTATACTTCAGTGGTCCCATATACATCGAAATCGAACAAGCCATAACCAAAATATAAGCAGTGAAGTAATTTTTTTAAGTTTTGTTGAAATTATAAACGTCGATAAAGGTAACAACCATTCCATTGTTTTAATAAAATATGCGCTACGAAGCCGAAATGCAACTTAAAATAATAAGCTATTTAAATATCAACTTAAACGCTTTTAAGCAGGTTATAAATAACGTTTTTAATACCTTCTGAGACATCTGCGACCGTAAGACCATCTTTAGTATTTATCACTTGTTTTTGTTTTACGGAAGCATGATCGACACCTGTTTAAGATAACTGCAGTTTTGCAGACATCTGCGAAATAATAATATAACCTGTTGCTATCTGCTCGTTGGCTAAGTTGAGAGCGTTCGCCTTCTAAGCAGGGGTATCAGGTTCGATTTCCGGCGGAAACACAAGTTTTCTCCCCAAGGAAAATTTGTGTTTCTGGTTCTGGTTGTGATTGTATGTGTGATGTGAATGTTTCCGGCACCCACGACACAAGTCATTGAACTTAGTGTGGGGCTGCGAGTGTGAAAGCGTTTATGTTTATTATGCTTTCTACCGACTTCACAAAAAAGTAGGTTATTCAAGTCGATAGTTTTTTTTATACAATACAATAATTCTTTATTGCACACCAAATAAAAGTAAAATTGTAGAACTTAAAATAATACAGTTATATGAGGTAGTATAATTGGCGGTCTTATCGCTTTAAGCGATTTCTGCCAGACAACCTTTGGATGGACAGAAAATGTGCAGGATGATTTGGGTTGGTGTGGTTAGGTGTGTTACCTCAGAACTAAGAGACCTCAGAGTTAATTCCACCATGCCCATTTCACCATCTAACAACCAGACAAACTGTCAAACGTCATCTATTTATGGTTAACATGTTCGCTCAAAACGTTTTGCTTCTACGTTCATCCGTACAGCGAAGGAGTGGAATTCATTGCCTGCATCGTTGTTCCCCGAGGGGTATAATCTGGGAGTCTTCAAGTCTAGAGTGAATAGGTATCTTCTAGGCAAGCATGTCACATCTTCGGCCGCATCGTCGCTTTCCATCAGGTGAGATAGTAGTCAAAAGCTTGCCTATTTAGAATTAAAAAAAATTCGTTCCACGTGAAACGATTTTGAATTTATTTTTTGTTTGAAAGATGTTGCTTTCCAATTGGTCCCAATTAAATTTGATCAAGATCTGATCAGTAGTTCTTGAAATATCGTCAATATGCGTGTTTAGTACATCTAATCAAATCAAAGTTCCGAAGATAAAGCGGTGAACTCGGTTATTTCTAAGCTTTGCTTGTGTTTAATTATGTTAATTCGATTATTTTGAAGTGCATCCTTGGGATGCAGAGTGAAACTTTAAAGTGAGAAAGAGATTGTTTTGAACGACTAATATTTTTAGTATAATTATTAGTTTTTTTTTTCAAACTACGGTCCCGTTACATTTATTTCCTTAAAGTAAACTAAAACTATATACAGCAAGACCTAAGTTACCTACAAGTCATCGAGCTTATGGTAACTCAAGTGCTCAAGCCCATAGTGGCCAAAAATCTATGTTGGAAAACATACATTTTCATTACAAATAACTATCTAACGACATCCATTTATGGTCGATATACCTGTTCGCTCGAACCGTTTCGCTTCTACGTTCATCATCCGTACAGCGAGGGAGTGGAACTCATTGTCTGCGTCTTTGTTCGAACGGTATAAACGGTATAATCTATAGAAAAAAAAATTGTTCGCCACGTATGCCAAAAATAGCTGACATATTGCTTTTAACTGTTTATTGTATTTTAATTCATAATCTATGACTTGAGTTTTTTTTTGCTCTCAATTTTTTGTAATTAAATTTTATTATCAAATCTAGGTATTTGAAAATACTATCAACAATAATAAGGTTCCAACGGTCTAAGCCGAGGCTCGCAACTACTAAAGGTGGCCCTTGCGCTAGTAGTAGCCTAAGTATACTCCTCTCTTCTGCGGCTGACCGCCTTCCGCACTCTCACCCGGTCCTTGCAGAGGCTATTCACAGCCAGCACCATGTAGTCTGTCAGAAAAAAAAAGTCGTTCGCGCCTGAGATAAGAGTAGAGAAAATCTTTTGAGGGTAATTATGAATAACTTTTTTCTTTATAATAATTGTCTGATTTCTGTATTTGTTATTCGAGTACAGGACATAAAGGATAGTTTACGTAAGTTTCAGCTTTAGTCTTTTTAGAGGTAGCCCTCAAGACAAAATAGGTCATAAAACAGTTACTTTGGTGGCCTACCAAATTGTTATTTTCTAACATAGTTTTTTTTTTAAACCGGTTTTTTACTTTACTTGCAGAGCTCTTTCACGATACCTCACCAGGGTAGATAAAAAAAACCTTAACATTTTCATTTATATAATTTAAATTACTATTTCTTTCTTTGGGCCATAGCTTAACATATTCTCTAACAATTTCAAGTTATTCGCTTGAATGTTTTAGATGTTAGATGCCCCCTGACATACGGACGGACGGACGGGCAAAGTGCTGAACCAACCAAGTCAAATTTGAGATTTCGCTTCGCTCTATCAATTTAAAGTAACTACATCGTCATACTTTTTAATGGCTCCTATTGTTTTAAAAGTGACTTGATCCAGACTGTTCTAAGTTGTAAATACCTACTTATTGAAAGGTGCAGCCGTCAACAAAATTGCCCTTGAATTAGATTTAATAATCCATCACCTTTCTACCATCGGACAAACAGATCTATCTTATATCTTTAAACAAGCAATTCTTATATATATATATATATAGTATTCAGGATCTCGGAAACGGCTTCAACGATTTTCATAAAAGTTACAGTTTAGGAGATTGCTCGGTTCCCAAACTGCATTTGAAAAACCGGTTTAAGAAACTATCAGCGCCATCTATTACACCATGACCGATGTAAAAAACTGTTTCTACTTGACACTAGATGGAGCTTTTTGAGGCTACAAATTCAAACACATTCTACCAAAAACAAATAACCGAGCAAAGCTCGGTCATCCGGATATTGTAAAGTGATTTGGAAGACATCCCAGCAGTGCGCGCGAAGCGTTTCGCTTCCACATTCATTATGCGTGAAGTCTATGCCTGCAGTCATTCCCATACCTACAAAACGAATACCTACAAAGTAAATAGTACATAAATACATAGTTATACATATATACATAGAATACGAACGGGGTCGGTGCAATTACCGCAATCTAAACTACCATCGCTCAATGGCGTCACATGGCGGTACATGGTTTGGGTGTACTACGTGCTACAATTATCGGTATGATGGATATGGAATTATTTATTTATTATGTTGTAGGTATAGATTGGTAAAATAATTAAACGCAAGCAAAACTTAAAAAACCGACTTCACCGCTTTATCTTCGGAACTTTAATCAGATTTAATGTAGTAAACACGCATTATTGAAGCCGTGCCCCGCGGCTTCGCCCGATATAATCAAGTTAAAAAGTAGCCTATGTGTTAATCCTAGGTATAATCTATGTACATTCCAAATTTCATCCAAATCCGTTTAGCCGTTAAAGCGTGAAGAGGGAACAAACATACTTACACACAAACTTTCGGATTTATAATATTAGTAGGATAACTCAAAAACTGGAGATCAGAATTCAATGGTACCTATTGGAAAGCAACATCTTTCAAACTAAAAAAAATATTTGAAATCGGCTTACGAGGAAAGAAGTTACGAGGTACACATAAAAAAAATTACAGTTGACTTGAGTAGGTACCTCCTCCTTTTTGTGAAGTCGGTAAGAACTAAATTTTTGTGAAAATTTTTTAGGCTTTGAAATTCTGATCTGCAACCTTTTTGTGTGACGAAGAGTGGTGGGGGTGAACAATGTGTAGTTTAATTAAAATGTTTCCCTGTAATACAAAAGTTTCATTTTTATCGTGTATCTTTACGACCTAACCAACTAACTGTTATCCAACTTTCACTTTAATATACTGAATTTTGAATAGTTTGAACCGCCCGTTTGCTTATGGGTTCGATTCCCGGTGAAAATACAAGAGCGCCTACATTTTGTGTCACAAATGTGACTATTTTAAATAAAAAATGCAAGTAAAGTAGGGTTAAAATAGGGTTTTTATTTGTTTTTTTATTAATCAACGTAAAAAAATAAAATTTCCGCTATATTACGTCTCAATAATATTACGTGCTTGATGTTTAGACATATTTAACTAATCGATTCAATTCATTTTAATCAGTGTATAAGGAGCTTAAATTTAACTCCGTTGTCGTTTTTACTTATTATTATTATTTAAAAAAATCTGTTAAATTATGTGACAATTCCAAAGATTGATCTTTATTTAACAGTATGCAGTCTTTTCTTAAGATAGTAATCGCGCTCAAAATCTTCGAACGGTTCCTAACAAAGAACACAAGAACAAAGTTTATTTCCTTTATTAGAGACAGTAAGGAAAGTATTATATAATGATTAGTATCAAGGCTAGATCATAATTCCAATGACACCAATCAAACAAACACCAATTGTTGCGTCATTACTAAAAAAAACTTAATTATTACGGAAAATATAGCATTCACAAGAAAGTCGTTGAACTAAACATAGTATTCACAAGAAAGTCGTAGAACTAAAAATAGCATTCACAAGAAAGTCGTAGAACTAAACATAGCATTCACAAGAAAGTCGTAGAATTAAATATAGCATTCACAAGAAAGTCGTAGAACTAAATATAGCATTCGCAAGAAAGTCGTAGAACTAAACATAGTATTCACAAGAAAGTCGTAGAACTAAATATAGCATTCACAAGAAAGTCGTAGAACTAAATATAGCATTCACAAGAAAGTCGTAGAACTAAATAAAGCATTCACAAGAAAGTCGTAGAACTAAACTTAGCATTCACAAGAAAGTCGTAGAACTAAACATAGCAATCACAAGAAAGTCGTAGAACTAAATATAGCATTCACAAGAAAGTCGTAGAACTAAATGAGCTAAGGGTTAGAACAAGAATCAGGGTTCGAGAGCTTTCTAGTATTTTTTAAAATTATACCGTATTCACGTAATAAATAGGTCTTATCAACATAAAAAAATCTCTCTTGTGCATTTAGCCAGTGTCAAGTAATAATATTAATGTATTCTTTTTCACAATATTAATGTACACGGAGGACTTAATGCTAATACAGCATTTTCTGCCAGTCAACCGAGAAGGTGCAGAAAAAAATCGCGGTAGTGCAGTATAAGGGCTATTAACTATTATTTACGATTTAAAATATACCTACATGTGTAACATACAACAAATATACCAAAATATACATATATACTCTTATCATACATAAATACTTATAATAAAAGATAAAAGATACACATATATATACAATACACAAAAAAAATTACTAGACTTAGTAAGTATCTTATGACGACAACATAGTAAACGAACTAAACAAAAAAAAGATGTTATTATTATGATGATGAAACCATTAAGAATAGAGATTTTTAAAGAAATGGACTTGAGTTTGCCGCTTAAAGCGTAGTAGAAATATATTTCTACTATGCTTAAAGGTAACTTTGTTTGTAACCTTTTTTTATGTCAGCTGGCAATTTATTCCAGAGTCTGACAGCACCAACAGAAAAGGAATTGTCCAGAAAAGAACTGGAATGTTGGGGAACAGCAAGAAGCAAGTTAGAGGCAGACCGAAGGTCACGTTCATGAGTATCGCTCAGAAAATGGCACGCATCTTTTAGGTAGCTAAGGGTGTTTGGGTTGTTTAGGATCGAGTATAGCATGCAGAGAATCCTAACGTTCATTCGCTCTCAAGTAATAATATATTTCAAGTGTATATCATATTAAAAGTCCTAGTCACAAGTCACAGTCAAAGTAAAGCAAAAGAGTCAAGGTCTAGTCACAGTCAAGTCATGCCCTAGTAAAGTGGTAGAAACTTTACTAAAACTTCTATTGGAGTTTTGGAGCGAAGGCGAAAATCACGTATTATTCAACTGTGTATGATTTGCCTACACTTATGCACGTTTACCAAGTAATAACGGTCAATAATCCTACATTATTACAGATTGACACTCGAAGAGTGATGCTACGTTGAGGTTTCAAATTATACATAATTAAACGCAAGCAAAGCTTAAAAAAACCAACTTCACCGCTTTATCTTCGGAACTTTGATCAGATTGGATGTACTAAACACGCATTAATGACGATATTTCAAGAACTACTGATCAGATCTTGATCGAATTTCAATGAAACCACATTGAACGCACCAGCTTTCAAATAAAAAAATAATCATCAAAATCGGAACAACAAAAGAAGTTATGAGGTAACTTTTGAAGTCGGTTAAAAACGAGAACATCGTCAATGTAGTCCACAGAATACACATTATTCAGGATAACTCAAAAACTATTAGTCAAATCTTGATCAAATTTATATGGGACCAATTGGAAAGCAACATCTTTCAAATTAAAAAAAAAAAATTCGAAAAATCGAAAAAAAAAAATTTTTTTTCGAAGTCGGTAAAATCAACAACGCCAATTTTTCACTTTCGCGGCAAAACTCATATTGACTCGTTTAGTTTCACCGCAACATAAATAACCTAAGTACGCTTGGTACATAGATGCATTGTATAGATACTATCTCTTGTCACAATGTAGTTAGATATAAAGGATTTTACGTCGTACATAGATGGATATACAATTGATATAATAATTAATATAATTGATATAGAGGTGGTAGAGCATTTTGTGACTTGCTCGCCTGGCTTGCTACCAAAGTAGCTTACCACCATCAAGTTGAAAGTCTGCCGCCAAGCCAAATACGGTGTTCCGGTAGTTATCCTTGAGAGCCTGCGTATTCCAGGTCTAGTGTGTTTACCAGCTTCGATCACATCGTCACTTACCATCAGGTGAGATAGTGGTCAAACACTAGCCTGTCACAAATAAAAAAGAAAAAGGTGGTAATTATTAGCATAGCTTTTTTTTATACAAAATAGGCAGGCATTTGACCACTATTTCACTTGATGGAAAGAGATGATGCGGCCAAAGATGGGACATGCTTGCCTAGAAGATACCTATTCACTCGAGACTTGAAGACTTCCAGATTATACCGTATTTTTGTTATGAAGGTACGTATCAAATAGAGATAAATAATTGATTGACCGAGCGATATCTGTAAGTTGACTTGGGTGGTTCAGTACTTTGTCCGTCCGTCCGTCAGTCCGTCTTTCAGAGGAATCTAGCGTATAAGTCATACAAGCGAATTACTTCAAATTCGCAGATAATATGTAAAGGTATGGTTCAAAGCCAGAAATGGAACTCAAAATAAAATGATGACGCTAAAAACGCTTAAACGCTTTCACACGCACAGTCCCACACTTAGTTCACCCACGACACAAGTCATACAAATCGTGCCTAGATATCTAGGGAATACGACAAGGTGACCCCATATCATCATTACTTTATACAATAGATATAATCCTACTAATATTATAAATCCGAAAGTTTGTGTGTAAGTGTGTAAGTATGTTTGTTCCCTCTTCACGCTTTAACGGCTGAACGGATTTGGATGAAATTTGGAATGTACATAAATTATACCTAGGATTAACACATAGGCTACTTTTTAAGTTGATAATAGCGGGCGAAGCCGCGGGGCACGGCTAGTTATGTAATAAATCAAAGCTATTTATTTATAAAGACGTGTTATAACTTTTTTTACCGACTTCACAAAAAAGGAGGAGATACTCAAGTCGACTGTAGTTTTTTTTTATGTGTGTTACCAACTTCTTTCTACGTGAACCGATTTCGATTTTTATTTTTTAGTTTGAATGATGTTGCTTTCCGATTGGTCCCACTTAAATTTGATCAAGATCTGATCAGTAGCTCTAGAAATATCGTCAATGATGCGTATTTTGTGGACTACATTGACGATGTTCTTGTTTTTGACCGATATCAAAAGTTACCTCATCTTTCGTAGTGAACCGATTTTGATGATTATTTTTTTATTTGAAAGCTGGTGTTTTCCATGTGGTCCCATTTAAATTTAGTCAAGATCTGATCACTAGTTTTATCAAGGTTCCGAAGATAAAGCGGTGAAGTCGTTTTTTTTAGGCGAGAATTACGATTAGGTACTTTTTCATATGGTTATTTTTCAAGATGTGTAAGAAAATTACGAAATTGCCTTTGAATTCAAACACCAGTTCAATTATTAGCGATTTACATTCCATAGCTCCATAAAATATAGGTTTGCTCAAACACAAACGCTCTCACACTCACAGCCCCACACTAAGTTCGATGACTTGTGTCGTGGGTGCTGGAAATATTCACATCACACACACAATCACACCCAGAACCAGAAACATTTTTTTCTTGGGGAGAAAACTTCCGCCAAGAATCGAACCTCTGCTTGGAAGGCGAACGCTCACCCAACAAGCCAACAGGCTGTTCAGTATTATGATAATCAATTTCATCCTTCTAATATTATAAATCTGAAAGTTTGTGTGTAAAGTGTGTGTTCAAGTCTGTAAGTATGTTTGTTCCCTCTTCACGATTTAACCGCTGAACGGATTTGGATGAAATTTAGAATGTACATAGCTTATACTTAGGATTAACACATAGGCTACTTTTTAACTTGATAATAGCGGGCGAAGCCACGACACACGGCTTGTATTGGTACAAATCAAATTCACTCAAAACTTATATGTTGAACAGGAAAGGTTAAACAATCGAACCTATAATTTTGAAAACCAGAAATGGTGAACATTTATCAAATCGTTGGAATTAGAAGATTATCGAAAAAAAAAATACGCCACCCAGATGCAGAACAGCCTAACTAAAAATATTTAATAGACCAAAAACAATTCAAACTAAACTAAACAATGAACCAATTTCAAATTCCGACCTATTTGAACTCAGAAGTCGATCGCACCGCCCATCCGGGCCACTGGATTGGCTACTGGCAACATTGTAAGTTCATTGCACGGAAATATATCTATCCCTCTTGCACGTACTGTAATCTACCTATATTAACTTCACACCTCTCGCTTCAACCCTCAGATTACCGAACAAATTGCAGATGGCTCACTGTTTTTCTACGTGCATTTTCGTAATCAATTTTTAGGGCATTCTAATATTATCGCCTACAAAGAAATTTCAACCGTATTCTGTTGTGGGAAGTCTTACATTGGCGTGGTTTTTAAAACGGACATACGTCTATTTCGAATGTAGATGGAAGTATAATTTTTAACACAAAGTTTTTTCGCCAAATGGTCAGTAAGTTGTTATAATGGCGGTGGCTTTCAAAACATTCTGAATACGTTTCCTCGTGTACGGTGTTTGCAATTACTCGCTTATCTAGATTACAGATAAGCTTTTTTTACATAGTTTATTAGTATGATGTGTCCTTCCGTTGAATTCAAAAACGTTGGTATTGTATTGCATAATCGAGGAGATAAATTATACGTTTGACGTATTTTTAATTTTTTATGTGTAAGAGCTTAGCTGCTACTATTTATACATATTTTTAATTTTTTTTTTTTTATTCACACTTTAAGATTTTCATAGCTATTTACTTATTTATGTAGAATAGAAAATTTTTCATAGTATACCAAATAAAATGAGTTCATATGGGTGGACTTATGGTTAAGAGCGATCTCTTCCAGTCAAAATTTGTATGGTGCGAAGGATAATTTAAAATAATGAGGTCGGTGGTGTCTTTAAGTCGCGGGTGAATAGGAATCTCCTAGGCAAGCTTGCTCCATTGTCGACCACATCGTCGCTTACCATCAGGTTGCCTATCATGAATAATAAAAAAAACAAACAAGTTATAATTTTCCATACAATTTTTTTTTATTCACTTTGGCATTTACATCCTTTAGTTATAGTTGGGGTCGATGGTAGATTTGTCGATGGGATTTTTGTTATATTTATATTTTTTTAAATATGTTGAAATATATATGCTCTAAATTTATATTCCCTTTCATGTTTTATTATGTTCGATTAGCAAACATTTGACCACTATCTCACCTGATGGAAAGTGATAAAGCGACCGAGGATGTAGCATGCTTGCCTAGAAGATACCTATTTATTCTTGACTTGACCAGTGCTTATAAAAACCTGAATATAATTTTATATCATAATAAATATGAAAAAAAAAATGGTCAGATTCTGCATGCACTTTATACCCAAAACATACAAAATTCAAGGAGATAGCAATTTCACTCATAAATACCTACTGTAGGTACTTTAAAAAATAAAGACCCGCAGACTACATGACATAACATCAACGAAACTTGTATCTCACATTGAAAACTATGTCATAAAATGATTAACAAGTTAAGAAAATATGACAATAAACATTAATAAAACGCTGACAAAATTGTAAAACAAACCATTACATTTCAATAATTACATAATTAAACAAACACTAAACCGACACGAACAACATTAAACAATTAATTTAAATACCTAACCTTTGCAAACTATACATCTGATTAAGTATTATTAATGTACCCAATAGATGAAAATACAATTGCAAATTGCGAGATGGCATGAGTTATTAACATTAACTTGTATAGTTGTTATGCTCGTTCATTCCTTAAACGGTTGCCTGATTAGAAAACGTCTAAGTTTAGTTCTTTAAATGTTGTTGGGTTCTGTTTTTAATTAATAAGAAGTTCCTTTAAATTATGATTTTTCGCATTGATACCCTCATATAGACAATAGATGAAAATACAATTGTAAATTGCGAGATGGCATGAGTTATTAACATTAACTTGTATAGTTGTTATGCTCGTTCATTCCTTAAACGGTTGCCTGATTAGAAAACGTCTAAGTTTAGTTTTTTAAATGTTGTTGGGTTCTGTTTTTAATTAATAAGAAGTTCCTTTAAATTATGATTTTTCGCATTGATACCCTCATATAGACAATAGATGAAAATACAATTGTAAATTACGAGATGGCATGAGTTATTAACATTAACTTGTATAGTTGTTATGCTCGTTCATTCCTTAAACGGTTGCCTGATTAAAAAACGTCTAAGTTTAATTCCTTAAATGTTGTTGGGTCCTGTTTTTAATTAATAAGAATGAGATGACAATACAATTGCAAATTGCGAGATGGCATGAGTTATTAACATTAACTTGTATAGTTGTTATGCTCGTTCATTCCTTAAACGGTTGACTGATTAGAAAACGTCTAAGTTTAATTCCTTAATTGTTGTTGGGTTCTGTTCTTAATTAATAAGAATGAGATGATAATACAATTGCAAATTGCGAGATGGCATGAGTTATTGACATTAACTTGTATAGTTGTTATGCTCGTTCATTCCTTAAGCGGTTGCCTGATTAGAAAACGTTTAAGTTTAGTTTAGTTTTTTAAATGTTGTTGGGTTCTGTTTTTAATTAATAAGAAGTTTCTTTATATTATGATTTTTCGCATTGATACCCTCATATAAACAATAGATGAAAATACAATTGCAAATTGCAAGATGGCATGAGTTATTAACATTAACTTGTATAGTTGTTATGTTCGTTCATTCCTTAAACGGTTGCCTGATTAAAAAACGTCTAAGTTTAGTTCTTTAAATGTTGTTGGGTTCTGTTTTTAATTAATAAGAATGAGATGACAATACAATTGCAAATTGCGAGATGGCATGAGTTATTAACATTAACTTGTATAGTTGTTATACTCGTTCATTCCTTAAACGGTTGACTGATTAGAACACGTTTAAGTTTAGTTTAGTTATTTGAATGTTGTTGGGTTCTGTTTAAGAAGTTTCTTTAAATTATGTTTTTTCACCCTCATGTAAACAACAGATGAAAATACAATTGCAAATTGCAAGATGGCATGAGTTATTAACATTTACTTGTATATTTGTTATGCTCGTTCACTCCTTAAGCGGTTGCCTGATTAGAAAACCTCTAAATGTATTTCTTAAACTGTTTTTGGGTTAGTTAATAAGAAGTTCCCTTAAATTATGATTTCTCGCATTGATACCCTTATGTAAAGAATAGATGAAAATACAATTGCAAATTGCAAGATGGCATGAGTTATTAACATTTATTTGTATAGTTTGTTAAGCTTGCTCATTTCTTAAACAGTTGCCTGATTAGAACACGTCTAAGTTTGGTCTTTTGTTTTTCAAGTAGCAGTAGTCACTAAAAATAATATTTGATATCTAACATTGATACCCTAAGTTACTCTTTGGAAAGTATAATTCTGATTTAGCATTATTAAAGTACTTATTAAATAATATTACAATTGCAAATTGCAAGATGGCATGAGTTAACATTAACTTGTATAATTATTATGCTCAACATGAGATTTTTTTTGCAAACTATACGACTGATTAAACATATAGGTACAATGTGGCCAATTGATTTAAATTAAAGTTTGCAAATCGTGCCTAGATTTCTAAGGAATACGACAAGGTGACCCAATTTCATCAATGCTTTATACAATAGATATAATTGTGTAATAAATCAAAGCTATTTACTAAAGATGTGTTATAAGTTTTTTAGGCGAGATGTATAACGATGTTTTTTTTCATTTGCCTATTTTACAAGGTGTGTAAGAAAACTACAAATTGCCTTTGAATTCAAACACCAGTTCAATTATTACTAGCGCTTTACATTCCATATCTCGATAAATTATACGTTTGCTAATACATAAACGCCGTCACACTCATAGCCCCATACCAAGTTCGATTATTTATGTCGTGAGTGCCGGAAACATTCACATCAGACACACAATCACAACAAGAAATAACAACACAAATTTTTCTCGATGAGAAAACTAGTGTTCCCGACCGCAATCGAAACCGTATCCCTGCTTAGAAGACAAATGCTCATCCAACAGAGCCAACGAGCAGTTTAATGACACAAACAATCACACCCAATACCAAAAACACAAATTTCCCGTGGAGATAAATCTTGTGTTTTTACCAGGAATTGATTCCGATCCTTCTAATCTGGGTAGCGTATAAGGCAGACGCTCATAAACCCCAGCGAGCAGTTCAATATAATAACAATGATCAATTAATTATAGACAAGAATGTAGCGTTTCTCCATTCCACTACTGAACCCCACAATTAACTATGTAAGCCGTTGCATAGTATCGAAGATTTTCTCTTTATTCATAAAAACCCCCACAATATAGGCACGCGTGTTCAATACTAGGAATATTTTATAATTATTGCCAGTAATTTGCATACTTGCTAATTGTAAATCATTATTGGACGTATCGCGATGCAATATCGATGTGTGTTACAACTGATTGAGTCTTAATTTCAATAATAATTAATATACTGTCCTAGTATAACGTATGTTTTTATCTCAAACAATTTTAAGCTATTGCATAGCTTCTATAGCGGGCCTTGAGCGTGGAGACCGAATCCAAGAAATTCCGTTACGAAAATAACCTAACACCCCCCATTCCAACCGGCACAGCGGTGATACTTTTTAGTTTTGCCATCTATCGATGAATAGCAGAACTTTTAATGACTTTTTTTAAATATCACGCTTGTCTCTTTAGATCAACAACTCTCCTCTAGGTGGCTGGAAAAAAATACTGCATAAATAAAATAAATAAATAATTATAATTGCATAAGCTGATAAAAAATGCTATGCAATAGCTTTACCGCGGCAGTCCCCAAGTGCCACACGTCTTTTTTTTTTAATTCAATATTTATTTATTCATACGAGACAGTTGCCTATATTTCCTAAAACTATATAGGTAGAGCTAGAGTAGAACCATTTTAAATGTGAACGCCCCTTTACCAAATTTGTCAAGCGATGGAGTGTCAAATGCATGATTTATTTTTGTGGAGGGGCTGTGATATAGTATGAGCCCATGGGACGTCAACCTATATAGGGGGTTGGTATCAAAGGTTAGGTGATATTTCTGGTAGCCATTGACGAAGAGATTGAACTGTAATTATGACTAGAAAATATGTTTCTGAAAACCTGAGGTAGTCTAGTTTTCCCAATTTTTTTCGTCCGTGAAGGAACAAATATAAATATATTGCTTGATAAATGCTATATTTATATCTTAGTCTTTCCGTACGTCACCCTACACAGGTCGGAGCTGAAAACCAGCGCTGAGGCTCTGTCTCCAGCATTATGCTGAGCTTGCAGACCTTTTCCGGCAAACTGGAATAACAATAACGTTCTTCGCATTCGGTTTATCTTTGGTAGTTAAGTTAAGTTAAGTTTGTCGGAATAAATGATTATTCTATTCTATTCTTTACGTTTATGTCGCGCGTATTATAGAAAAAATACTAACTAATTCAGCATTTATTTAATTCTTTGCGTAATTATCGTGTCATATATATGATAAAACACATACTTGTATGACAGTTGTATTAAATGTTAATTAAACATTAGTTTATACTCGTTTGTTTTAATTGATGGCTTATCATAACAGTCTCTCGTGACCACGGCCGGTGCAACCCTGCCGAAACGTCGAGGTTAGTCAAAATAATGCTATTTTGAAAATAAAAGCGCGAAAAGACCCGGTTTTCTCACATAAACATGATGGCTTATTATTTCAATTGAAAAAAATAATGTCAAATTTTTTTACTTAGGTTATAAAATGTTCGACTGTATGTATTTTTTTTATGTATGTTCACCGATTTCTCCCCCATTTGTAAATCGATTCTCAAAATTATTTTTTTTGTTTGGTAGATTATACTTCAGAGGTAGTACCATATAAATTTTACCGAAACCAAAATATAAGCGGTGAAGTCGGATTTTTTAAGTTTTCCTTACGCATAAATTATTAATTTAATTAATATACCAAATTGCTATTTTCCAAAACTGTTTTTTAAATAAATTTCATATTCTACTTCCAAAGATCTTTTCAACGATACCACACACGGGCAAAAAAGGTTATTTTGCTCCCTACTTCCGTGTTGGTGTATCAAGTTTGGGCTCGTTTGATCCGTCTTGATAACTTTTTAGTCCATTTTCTATTTACCACAGACTGGTAAAAGCTTAATTTTAAAAAACCTTTTAAAAGTATTACTTGTTAATCTAAAATTTGTAAATGATTGTTTATTTGTTACTAGCCGTTCCACGCGTCTTCGCCCGCGTTGATTTAGTAGCCTATGTGTTATTCCGGAACTTTAACTATCTACATTGTAAATTTCATCAGAATCGGTTTATTCGTTACGGAGATACGTGGTAACAAACATACACACATGCACACAAACTTTCGCATTAATAATATTAGTAGGACTAAACCATCAAATAAAAAATAGCATACTTTACAAAACAGTTATTAGCTCTACCAGTAAATTATTTTTTACCGACTTCCCAAAATAGGAGGAGATACTCAAGTCGACTGTATTTTTTTTTTTATGTTTGTTACCTCATAACTTCTCTCCACGTGAGCCGATTTCGAATTTTTTTGTTTTAATTTGAAAGATGTTGCTTTCTAATTGGTTCCATTGAAATTCGATCAAGATCTGATCAGTAGTTCTTGAAATATCGTCAATAATGCCTATTTTGTGGACTACTTTGACGATGTTCTCATTTAACCGACTTCAAAAGCTACCTCATAACTTCTTTCTTTGTGAGCCGATTTTGATGATTATTTTTTTATTTAAAAGCTGGTGCTTTTCATGTGGTCCTAATGAAATTTGATCAAGATCTGATCTCTAGTTTTTGAGTTATTATCAATAATGCGTGTTGAATACATTAAATCTGATCAAGGTCCCGAAGATAAAGCGGTGAAGTCAGTTTTTTAAGCTTTGCATGCGTTTAATTATATCATATAACTCGACTACATTCTGACTACATTTTCTGCGTGGGTGGTAAAATTATCTGCGGAAACGTAAAATAAACCAATTAAAACGGTCAACGGCACTTACCATCAGGTGGTAGGTGAGCTCGTCATTGCATAAAAACAGAAAACACTTGGCAATGATAATTAATAGGATAATAACGTCGGTACATCTTTGACTATTTGACATAGCCGACATTGCTTCATCTGACCAGAATATGTAGAGCTCCAACTTCTCCCCTTAGCAGTACTTATATGCTGTTATAATAAAATTGTGATCAACGCTAAAGTTTGTTCGTATCTTAAGTATGTTTGATTTACGCTGAGATATATAAACGTACACACAGTGATTACAGTAGCAGTACGAATTCGCCTGCAATTCTGAAACTGCCTACAATTCTTTTTTTTTTTTTTTTATTTGTGACAGGCTAGTGTTTGACCACTATCTCACCTGATGGTAAGTGACGATGTGACCGAAGCTGGTAAACACACTAGACCTGGATACGCAGGCTCTCAAGGATAACTGCCGGAACACCGTATTCGGCTTGGCGGCAGACTTTCAACTTGATGGTGGTAAGCTACTTTGGTAGCAAGCCAGGCGAGCAACTCACAAAATGCTCTACCACCTCTCAAATGTCACCTGATTAGCACCACCCGGGGACCACGTGTAGGGAGTCAGACTTAAGGGGTATCCTCCTACGGACGTGGGTGACTCAGCCCCCAAAAACTGTAACTGAATTACCACTGGGATAGTAAAAATCTGTAATAAAACGGGCATTAATTAAGAAAGCTTACTATAAAACAATCGACTATATTAATGACAAGGATGCATGGAGGCAAACTGCATTAGCGCTTTCTAGCCACTACAAAATATAGATATACCTAGGTTAATATAATTATGTTTTAGTATTAAGGAACGATTAAAAAAAATGAATGAAAAAAAATGCGCCGGCGAGTTTCTTGCCAGGTTCTTCTCAAGATGGCTGTAATTTTGTGAATCTGGAAGTAGAATCATTAAATTTCATGAGTGCCTCTTTGGGGCCCATGTGAATAAACGATTTTGATTTGATTTGATTTTAGTAATAAATGTCATTATATGTATATTAGTAATTAAAGAAAGTTTAAAAAAAAGTACAATCAGTTGATACATTCACATTCGCATCACCGTTCTACTACCGAACAACTAGGCAGACGGCAATGCGGCATCCTCTAGTGGTAAAAATACCGACCATTTGCACGAAGCGTTTCGCTTCTACTTTCATTATGAGAACTGCAAAATAATGGAACGCCCTGCCGTCTAATGTGTTTCCGAAAACTATAATATGGAGTTGTAAAATAAGAAAGTGAATATGTATTTACTGAGCAAATGCTCCATCTTCGACCGCATCGTCGCTTTCTATCAGGTGAGATTGTATTGTGGTTAAACGCTGGCTTTGTCCTAAAAAAAAAAGATTAATATAGATGCTGTGAGGTAACAAACGGAAATAAACTATACGATCTAGTTCCTCCGTCCCTGTTCTATCACCCCATCAAATTTTTGATACGGTTAAATTAAATATCTACTTGAGGCTTTTGACACCATTGAGCGAAGAGCCAAGAAACTCATTGACAGCGAGCAGTTGCCCGATGTAAAGCTTCAGAGCTTATGACATCGTCGCAAAGTAGCAAGAATTTCATCGGTATTTTATCGGATACATTTAGGAAAGTGCCAAAGAACACGATCTAACATCCTCTTTCAATCATCGGACAACCAGAAAAAGTGCTAAGCGACACCGCTATATGATAGACATTCCCCAAATGCGGACGAAGCGGATTGCTTTCGCATTTATTGTACTCACTACCCGAGTCGGCGTTTCCTGAGAAGTATGATATGGGAGTCTTCAAATAACATACTAAATAAATGCAGTCATAATTACATATTATTATAGTACCTGGATGACCGAGATTTGCTCGCTCAAACGACGTTTTCTAAAAATGAAACCTAGCTAGATCGATTTGTCGCCCCCGAAATCCCCTTCATACTACATTTCATGAAAATCGTTGGAGCCGTTTCCGAGATCCTGATTACACATTTATATATTGTACATATACAAGAATTGCTCGTTTAAAGGTATTATTATATTAGATACGGTGCTTAAATCATAATACTCCTTTTTCCTTCGCCGTAGTGGGGTAAAAAAAAGGGATAGCCTGCAATCACTGAACGGTATCTAGGAGTTTTCAAGTTTAGGGTGAGTAGGTATCTAGGCAAGCATGTTACATCATTATAATGCGAAATAGTGGAAAAATGCTTGCCTATCTATTATTAAGACAAGTCAATGTATTAAAATTCAAAAAACCCGACTGTGAAAAATGTGAACCTACTTTTTGTGTAATTTTATGTAATCCTCTTTTAATTAATTTTGTATACAGTACTCGATAGGTTTGGTTATTTTTCAACCGAGTTCAAAAAAGGAGGTTCTCATTTCGAATCTATGTTTTTTTTTAATTATGTATGTTACACGATGTCTCCGCCAATTATGGATCGAATTTGATGTTTTTTTTTGTTTAGTTGATTATTTTTATATACCTACATTTTATACAGTTGAAAATTGATCAAGCCAAAACCAAAATATAAGCGATGAAGTCGGTTTTTTTAATCTTTGCTTGCGTTTAATTATTTTTTTTCTTATTATTATTTTGCGCCAAAAATCTCCTACTGTGTTATATTTTTCAAACACCTATCTAAGGACACGTCTTGGGTTTTTAAGACAAATATATCGATAGCTTAACTGTCGAAATTTATCCAGCCGTTTGAAAGATATGAGGTAATAAAGAAATTAACAAATATACTTCAATACATACAAGATATGCGCGAAAAACATAACCCTTCTTTGGCAGTCGGGTAAAAAGCGTTGTAAACGCTGCTAATGAGATCCCATGATTGATTGGCATCACATCAATTGCCTCATTGACGATTGAGCATTGATCATCTGCTACTATTACACATTTTCATAACACAAGGGTCTCACTACAGTGGTCGGTTTAAATTACTAAACAAGTGGGACGAATCGTTCAGTGCGGTCCTTTTGATGTATGACGCGGTGAATACAAAGGACTTTGTAATTGGCCGATTGTTTTTTGGGTTCAGTGCGCTTGCGAAACGGTTCTGGAGGATTTTTTAGATCCTTGATTACGCGGTGTTTGTGATATTTTTTTCTTTAGATTTGTTTATTTTATATTTAAATTTTATTAATTTGTATTTCAATTGATTTTTCAAATTTACGGCTATATTTTCTAAACTAAAACTACATAGATACCTCTACAAAGAAAAAAAAAATTGTTTATTTATATTTCAATTAGATTTATCTATAACTTTGATATTTTTTTCTTTAAAATTGAATCATTTATATTTAAATTTGAATAATATATCTTTCAATTTGATTAATTTATATACATACAATTTTGGTTATTTAAACTATTTTATTTTGAGGGGCTTGCATTTGACCTAAATGTCTTCTGATAGTTAGGGATGATGATGTGGTCAAAGATGGTAAATATTCTGAGACTGCTACATCTAATATCTTTAAACGAAAAAATCTTGTATATATATATATGTGTGAAGTTACAGATTAGGGGTTTTTCGGCCCAAATAATCGATTTATCAACGTTCCAGGTCTGAGAAATGCTCGGTTCACAAACTGCATTTGAAAAACCGGGCTTAAGAAACTATCAGCGCCATCTATTACGCCATGACTGATGTAAAAAACTGTTTCTACTCGACACTAGATTGAGCTTTCTGAGGCTACAAATTCAAATACATTCTACCAAAAACCGAGCAAAGCGGTCATCTGGATATTTTCTTATTAATTTTATAATGTTGACTTCTTAATAACACCAACCACAATTCATAAATTAATTAATAATTCGCAAAACCTTAAAAAACCGACTTCACCGCTTTATCGTCGGAACTTTGATCAGATTAGATGTACTAAACACGCATTATTGAAGATAAATGTTAAGAACTACAAATCAGATCTTGATCAAATTTAAATGGGACCAATTTGAAAGCAATATCTTACAAACTAAAAAAAATATTAAAATCGGTTCACGTGAAACGAAGTTAGGTGGTAACAAAAAAAAAATACAGTCGACTTGAGTACCTCCTCCTTTTTTGTGAAGTCGGAAGAAAAAACATATTCGCTATTCGAATTTCGATACACACTACATTGTATCGCATTAAATTAAATATAATACCATAACAATTATCATAATTATTATAATCAGATTACCGAAACCCACCGGGCCTTATCACGTGATCAAAATTTTGCGATGCAAGCTGACAATGTGGCTAAATTACAAACAAACGCAGTTTATCTTTTTTATTTTCGATAATTTTCATCCGATATGTTTAACACGGAAAGGGCGGTGGGTTTATAAAAAGGTATATTTGTTATGCTTATTGTTATTATGACATTTGTTAGACTTAGGAGTTAAGCCACGAAAGTAAAAAATTTCGTATTGATTTTGTATTAAATGTATTATTTCTATAAAGGAGTGGAACTCCTTGTTTCACGAACGGTATAATCTTTCACACTCACAGCCCTAAACTAAGTTCGATAACTTGTGTCGTAGGTGCCGGAAACATTCACATCACACACACAATCACAACCAGAACCAGAAACACACATTTTCCATGGGAAGAAAACTTGTGTTCCTGCCGGGAATCGAACCCGATACCCCTGCTTAGAAGGCAAACGCCACCCAACTAAGCCAACGGGCAGTTCACTAAGGCAATCTGGGAGTCTTCAAGTCTCGAGTGAATAAGTATCTTCTAAGCAAGCATGTCACATCTTCGGCCGCATCATCACTTTCCAACAGGTGAGATAGTAGTCAAAGTCTTGCCTATTCAACATAAACAAAAACCCAAAGTTTGTGTTTATTCGTATTAATTTCAGCAGGTAGGTTCCCAGCTCTATTATAGCCATTTTATGTACAACTAGCAGCGCCCCGCGGCTTTGCCCGGGTAAGTCCCGGACCAGCCAGAATTCGGGGTTAAAAAGTAGCCTATATCTTTTCTCAGGCTCTAGACTACCTGTGTACCAAATTTCGTTTAAATCGGTTCAGTAGTTTAAGCGTGAAAGCGTAACAGACAGACAGAGTTACATTCGCATTTATAATATTAGTAAGGAGTAAGGATAAATATTTTTGTATACTTATAGTGTTTTACCCGCGTAAATCCCGGAACCGCGGGAATTCTGGAATAAAAATATATATTTCATTAAAAATGGTCCAACCGTTTGAGCGTGGAGAAATAACAAACATACAAACACATTCATAAACATTCGCTTTTATAATATGAATGTGATGTGATTTTAGTGACTGTAACGTCTTGTTGTATATAACAAATTTTCTTTCTTCTTTCTTTCATTCTATTGCTCTAACCGCTGAGCTACTCAAGCCCTGCCTAAAGCGACGAAATTATCCTTTCCTTATTATAAAAGTCTAATGGGGACGTGTGACGCCATCTACCGAAACTGTTTGAAACTACCATCTATCTACGCCCTACTGACATTTTTTACTTATTTGTAAAATTCTCATTTAATTAAGTTTTTCAGTATTAAAAGTAACAATTAATTTACTTCATAAATACTTTTTCACCTCATTTTCCAACCCATATTTCAAGCCTTATCAATTAATGGGTAGAATGTTATAAATGCAATATTTTATACCATAGATAAAGAACTGGATCAAAACGCGGTAGGTGCCTTAATTACTACAGGTGACCTTTAAGACCTAGGCTTACCGGACGTGACCAATAAATAAAACTTAGGTCATATGTCAGGTAAAATCGAGCGCTTGCCTTTGTACTAACCGATGGAATAAGGAAATTCTGTAAGTTTTTAAGCTACCATGGTCAGTTTCACTATAAATGTTTAATACATACACGATGAATATAACGGGATATTTACCATGTATTTGTTTCCGATATTTTGACACTGTTGCAAACACCGTAATCACGTCATCAAGTAACTGGATACGCAATCATTTGACCACAATCTATATCTAATATATAAAATTCTCGTGTCGCAGTTTTCGTTGCCATACTCCTCCGAAACGGGTTGACCGATTTTAATGAAATTTTTTGTGCTTATCCGGTATCTATGAGAATCGGCCAACATCTATTTTTCATCATCATCATCATCATCACTTTTCATCATTATCAACGCGGGTGAAACCGCGGGGCGCAGCTAGTAATATATATATATACTAGCGATCCGCCCCGGCTTCACCCGGGTGTGATAAATGAAGAACCGTTCGACCGATTTTGTACAAACTTCACATAAACCATCTACTAAATAGTCCGAACAAAGCCTAAACATTTTGGATAGGTGAGCCCGTTCTTGAGTTATAAAATTACAACGAAAAGTGGCATTGATTTTTATATATATATATATATATATATATATATATATAATATTATATATATATTTTATTATCTATCTATGTTATTGATACAAACATTTATAAAGAACTTCTGTGTTGTTCTACTGTACTTTTTATATCTAATAGGGTAAAATTTGACCACTGTCACACCAGACCCAGTTGGCACAATGGTCATGTCTCTGCCCACTGCGCCGTGGGTCCTGGGTTCAATTGCCGGCACGAGCACACTTTTCCTTTCCAAGGAACATTTGTGCTAGTTTTGAATGTGATTGTGTAAATATTTCCGGTATCCGAACTTATTGGTGGGCTTTAAGTGTGCACTATGCGTAATTTTTTTTTTCGCAAAACAACCAGGCACCATTCCAATCTGTAAGCTTTTGACCACTACCTCACCTGACGGAGAACGATGATGCAGCCGAAGATGTAGCATGCTTGCCTAGAAGATACTTATTCACTCTTCGATTTGAAAACAAACAAAAAACAACGCATTCACAGTCACAGCCCCACACTAAGTTCAAAGACTTGTATCGTGGGTGCCGGAAACATTCACATCTCACACACATTACAGCCAGAACCAGAAGCACAAATATACCTTGGGAAGAAATGTGTGCTCCTGCCGGGAATCGAACCCAGGTCCCACGGCGCAGAGGGTGGAGACCTGTCCACTGCGCCAACTGGGTCGTTGCCAGATTGTACCATTCAGCGAACAAAGATGTGGGCAATGAATTCCACTCCTTCGTTGTACGGATGATAAACGTAGTACCTACCTAAGCTGGCATCGCGTGCCAGTTTTTAGAAGTTTTGAGAAGCGTCAATGGTTAAGATTTGTATCATAACAACTGCCTATAATTATCCAGTACTTATTATTGTATTCTTTTAATTCGATTTGTTTATGCAAAAGCGAAGCAAAATTTATATGTATACCATTGCCGACTGAAGCTAGGTCTCTGAGTTGACTTGGATGGTTTAGCGCTTCGTCCGTCCTTCCGTCTCTCAAAGGCATTTAGCGTCTATATAAATCACTTAAAATTCTCATAGAATGTTTGTAAAATTGTGGGCTAAAAACTACAATAATAAAAATGACACTTAAATATATATAAATGTTCCGGTAGTTATCCTTGAGAGCCTGCGTATTCCAGGTCTAGTGTGTTTACCAGCTTCGATCACATCGTCACTTACCATCAGGTGAGATAGTGGTCAAACACTAGCCTGTCACAAATAAAAATAAAAAAAAAATTTGTCCGTTTGGGGTATCGTTGAAAAAGAGCTTACATAATTAGATAAGTAGAGTACTTAATCTTTAAAAATCTTTGATGGAATGTAATAATTTGGTAAGCTACCAAAGTCACTGTTTTAGACCTATTTTGTCCCGGAGTGTATTTCAAGAACGCCTGCATATTAAATATGCAGCTGAGTAGGTATAATTATATATTAAAGAAAACAAAAAAAAAAAAAAAAACTTACAAGCACACTTACAAAATTTCGCCTTTATAATATTAGTGTGATATGATTGGCCTGGTAGAAATCGCTATTAGTGATAAGGCCGCTTGTTGTGATACTTTACGTTTAAGCTTGTTTGTTACCTTTGTTTTATCTCATATTATATTTCTTATATTCTGTACTTGAACAATAAATACGCAAATCAAACGATTATTATCAAGAAACCTTATTTTTTTTCTCTATGAAGCAAAATGTAGGCGCGAGGTCTAAGTTCGGAGCGAGCTAATAAGTATGTAATTGTTTTATATCAATTCATCGACCACACTCACTTAGGTACCATCAGGTAAGTAAGTGTTCAATCGGCTTTTGCCGCAAAAGTGAAAAAAGCCGGGCAAATGCGAGCCGGACTCGCGCACGAAGGGTTCCGTACCATTATCTAAAAAATTCAAGTTTGTTGTATTACCCCCTTAAATATTTATTTTATTTTATTTTTAGTATTTGTTGTTATAGCGGCTATAGAAATACATCATCTGTGAAAATTTCAACTGTCTAGCTATCACCGTTCTTGAGATACAGCCTGGTGACAGACGGATGGACGGACAGTGAAGTCTCAGTAATAGGGTCCCGTTTTTACCCTTTGGGTACGGAACCCTATAAATTGAATTGTTGATTTTGTATTAAATTCCAAAACTTGTGACTCATCGAGCGTTAAAGTGTATAATAGTGAAATATTAACCGTTAATAGTTCGTGTACTATTAAAGGATTCATTTCACAATAATGTATTATCCAAACAAAAGAGCGGAACTCATTGCGTGCGTCTTTGTTCCCCGAACGGTATAATATGGGAGTCTTCTAGTCTCAAGTGAATAGGTATCTTCTAGACAAGCATGTCACATCGTCGACCGCATCATCACTTTCCATCAGGTGAGATAGTGGTCAAATGCTTGCCTATACAACATAAAAACACGGACTTGAAAGAAATACAGACGTGATCTCATCTAATCATAGGTGAAGCATGCAAATGTGCTTGTGTGCGTGCATCTCGCTGCGAACTGTAACAGACAACTAAATAGTTACTGTATACGCGCCGATTGTCGGACCTTTGTATATGTGTGTGTGTAGCTTGAGTGTGACAAGTGAAGTACCTAGACCTAGGGTGTTTCACCCGTTTTGTATGCGGCATTACATTTTTATGTTTTTGTCCGTATATACAAAAGGAAAAAATAATTAAACGCAAGCAAAGCTTAAAAAAACCGACTTTACCGCTTTATCTTCGGAACTCTGATCAGATTAGATGTACTAAACACGCATTATTGAAGATGTTTCAAGTACTACTGATCAGATCTTTATCAAATTTAAATGGGACCAATAGGAGAGCAACAACTGTAAAAAAAAATGGTTCAAATGGAACGAAATTATGAGGTAACACACATAAAAAAAAATACAGTCGACTTGAGTACCTCCTCCTCTTCTGTGAAGTCGGATAACATATGAGTGATTGTTATTTAGTGCATGAACCGTCCGAATGAAAAGTAAGTACAGGAAATAGGTCCGGTTTGTACGCAGGTTTTACCCGTTATCAGGTAATGGTAGCAAAACAAATTAAGCGTTTTAAATTTATAAGGGACTTCATTTAGTCAATTAAAACGAAGATATTGGATGTGGACCAGTTTTTATTGGTTTTTGTTTTATGTTGGTATTTAAAATTTAAACACATGCTTATTGTTCGATGCAGTTATTAACATTATCAAATAATAGTAATTAAGAATGTGTAGTAACACTTATCCAATTGGTGCTTAATTTTAAAATATATCTTTTGTTAATTCATTATCAAAAAAAATAAATTTCAGTTATAATCCAAATCCGTACGAAATCTATTTGTTTAGAATAACATACTCAATGAACATATTATAAATACGTCACAAATTCCAGTTCAGATTAGTCGAAGACATGTTATACAATACATGTTAGATATTTTTTTAATTATAATTTTTTGATTTTATTTGAAATTGTATGTATTTAATTTATTTGTACCTATAGATGATCGCTTTTGTGATCCTAATACATAAAGAAGACATGTTTTTTTTCATTTACTCATGCTTATATCTAATTTTAACTTTAGAATACTAGTAGTTCGCCCCTAAACCACCCAATCTAACTCAGAGATCTCGCTTCGCTTGATCAATTATTTGCGTTTTTATCTTAAACATTTTTAGTTTTATAATTGTCGCTCACAAGTTTAAGTAATTATACACGTTTATCTTTCACTGTAATTATAAATAAACATAAACGCTTTCACAAGCAAAAATTTCCCTTGGGGAAAAAACCTATATTTCCACCGGAATTTTAACCCGATATCCGCTGCTTTGAAGGCAAACGCGTAACCAAAAGAGCCATAGCGCGGTTAAAAAATAATAATTAGTAAAATTGTAGGTTTATACATTTTCGTTTTGCGAACCCTACTTAAGGCATTATATCAAAAAATTGCAACCTAAAGCTAATTCCGTGGTTTAAGCCGACCATCAGTCAGCAAGATAAGCTACCACCCTTAATTGCCGACAAAGGCTAAATTTACACCTGTACTCTGAAAAAAAAACTAAGCTTAGGACTAAACAAATTCACATACGTATTTCTTTTCTTCTCATTCATAGAAATATAGTTGAATAGCTGTGCCCCACGGCTTCACCCGCTATGTCAAAATAAATCTTAGAGCCTATGTGTTAATCCAGGGTATCAGCTACCTCTATAACAAGCATTCATCAATATTGGTTCAGCCGTTTGAGCGTGATGAAGTAAAAAACATACAAACACTCACAAACTTTCACCTTCATAATATTAGTGTGATTAGTGTGATAATACAATCTACAGACCAATTGCTTATATAATCCTAAAACTATAATTATAATTATATCTAAACATATTAGCATTGCAATTACGTGTGATTGTGTGTGTGATGTGAATGTTTCCGGCACCCACGACACAAGTCTTCGAACTTAGTGTGGGGCTGTGAGTGTGAAACCGTTTGTGCAATTCAGAAAGGCTAAGCCGCCAGTATGATGGGGACGCTACTCACAGGTAGTGGGCTTGAGCACTTGAGTTATAGGTATATAATACTAGACGAGTCACGCGGCTTCGCCCGCTATTATCAAGTTATAAAGTAACCTATGTGTTAATCCTAGGTATAAACTATGTACATTCCAAATTTCATCCAAATCCGTTCAGCCCTTAAAGCATGAAGAGGAAACAAACATACTTATACCCCTGCACACTTACACACAAACTTTCTGATTTATAATAGTAGTAGGATTTAGGTATATAATTAAACGCAAGCAAAGCTTAAAAAAACCGACTTCACCGCTTTACCATCGGAACCTTGATCCCCCAGCTTTCAAATAAAAAGAATCATCAAAATCGGCTCACAACGAAAGAAGTTGTGAGGTAACTTTTGAAGTCGGGTAAACCAGAACATCGTCAAAGTAAAATTAAAACGGGAATTAGCGTGACTTACGCGTTGTCGATGTGTAAATCGACAATTGTTTCGGCTTCATTCGGAAGCCTTAATTTTAATTTAAAAGTTCAAAATGTGCGTGAGTTTTTATCAAATTATCGTCAAAGTACGCAATATTCGTCACAAAATAGACATTATTGACGATATTTCAAGAACTACTGATCAGATCTTGATCAAATTTAAATGGGACAAATAAGAAAGCAACATCTTTCAAACTAAAAAAAAATAATTCGAAATCGGCTCACGTGGAGAGAAGTTATGAAGTAAAACACATAAAAAAAAAAATACATTCGACTTGAGTACCTCCTCCTTTTTTGGGAAGTCGGTAATAAGATAAATAAGTCTAGGTGTACAAGCTTATAAGTAACTCAAGTTCTCAACAGAATTAGCCAAACATTTAAACTAAAAAGTATTATAATTCTAAGAAACTGAAAAAAGCTTATCTTTCATCGGAAAACTTAAGCTTTAATTGCCTGCATTTTCTTTTTCTTGTAAGTGAACTATTTTTTTAAATTAGCAGTTTGCTTTCAGATTTGCATAATTACTGAGTAATTATGCATTTGAGCCGTTTTGTGACTTTGTGACGCATATGAGACTGTAGGGACTTTTTTAACATAATAATATAATTGTACATATAATTGCAAAAAAACACTCACAGCCCACATTAAGTTCAAAGACTTGTATCGTAGGTGCCCAAAAAATTCATATTACACACCCAAGACTTGAACAACAAATGTCCCTTGGGAAAAAAAGTTGTGCTCCTGCCGGGAATCAAACCCACTAAAAGAAAAACTAGACCTAAAGAAGAAGAAGATTTATATATATTATTCTAGAAGCGAATGACCTCCTAAGTGACCGGCAATACGGGTTACGCCGAAACCGGTCAACTGGAGACCTTCTAGCATATGCCACTCACATTTGGAATGAAGCTTTGGAGAATTACGGCGAAGCGCTTGCCGTTTCGTTAGATATATCCAAGGCTTTTGACAGGGTTTGGCACGATAGCCTTATAAGCAAGCTTCCAGCCTATGGTTTGCCTCCTGGTTTATGTGCATGGATATCGGATTTTTTGAGGGAACGATCAATTCGAGTGGTTGTTGACGGCTGCTCTTCTGATCTAATGGCCATCAATGCCGGGGTACCTCAAGGGTCAGTTCTTTCAGCAACGCTCTTCTTGCTACATATAAACGATCTGCTCAAGCCCGGTATTTTTGGGTATGCAGACGATAGCACAGTTGTTGAAAGATATATATCCAATGCACGTGCTAGTGAGGTACAAGTCCAGTCCCAAAGAGAGGCAATGGTCGCGCGACTGAACTCGAGCTTGTTGGCCGTGTCCGAATGGGGCGATGCCAACTTGGTTCGATTTAACGCGTCCAAAACTCAGGCGTGTCTTTTCTCCACCAAACGGAGACCCTTTCAGCTATCTCCGACTTTCAGCAATGTACCGATTCCAATAGCAAACCACCTTGATCTCCTCGGCGTCACTTTGACGTCTAACCTCAATTTCGGTACCTACATCGAATCCAGAGCCCAACTGGCATCCAAAAAACTTGGCATCCTCGCTAAGGTCAGGCAATACTTCTCACCGGGGCAGCTTTTAAATCTGTACCAAGCACAAGTCCGATCATGTATGGAGTATTGTGGCCACCTTTGGGATGGCTCTGCCAAGTACCAGCTTGAAGCTCTGGAATCCATTGACCGCCGAGCCAAAAGACTTATTGGTGATGATAAGCTGGTTGCGACTAAACTGTTGAGTCTCAGTCATCGGCGTAAGGTAGCGAGCCTATCGGTTTTCTATCGTTTGCATTTCGGAGAGTGCGCGCAGGAATTATACGAGTTAATTCCCCCAAGCCCATTTTACCATCTAACAACAAGACAAACAGTCAAACGTCATCCATTCATGGTTGACATACCTCCAGCTCGCTCGAAGCGTTACGCTTCTACGTTTATCATCCGTACTGCGAGGGAGTGGAACTCATTGCCTGCGTCTTTGTTTCCTGAGCGGTATAATCTGGCGGTCTTCAAGTCAAGAGTGAATAGGTATCTTCTAGGCATGCATGCTACATCTTCGGCCACATCATCGCTTTTCATCAGGTGAGATAGTGGTCAAATGCTAGCCTATCAAATATAAAATATAAAATATAAATAATAAAACCTAATAAACACAGGTACTAATAGTTCGTTCTAACATACCTCGCTTGCAAATAATTGGCAACTGAACAAAAATTATTTTCAGAAGAATCTTTATGTAGTTATAAACACGCTTTCGGTTCAAATTTACCAACGACGCCATCCATAAATAATCATAATCCGTTCAGCCGTTACAGAGAGAAAAGGGAACAAACATAGACACACACTTTCGGATTAAGTACATTTAGAAAGGAAAATATATCGTTTGAAACGCTCATGGGCTCTTGAGGGGTCTCCCTATTGTTCTAACCACTGAGCTATTCAAGCCCTGCTCCAAGTGAAGAATTACCCTTTCCTTATTATTTACTTCTTTTAAGGGGACGTGTGACGCCATCCAACAAAATAATTGTATAGCATTAAGTATTTGTAAATATTAATAACTAGCTGCGCCCTGCGGTTTCACCCGCATGGTGATGGAAAATTGTGATAATGATGATAGAAAGTATTTTATTTTTTCGTAAAATGTTCAATGTTATTATATTATTCTGCTATTCGGGACGGAAACAATTCCAAGAAATTAAAAATCATGAAATTATTGTATGTATGGATCACTATTTTGGCGATAATGGCTTACACATAAAAGATAGATATATGCTGTCGCGGGCTTTTTTGTAGGAATATTTAAGATAAATATTTCCATTATACATTATACATTATATACGTGTAACTCCAACGGCTTTTGCAGCGCACGCCAGAATAGCTCGCAGATGGCTGATATTTTTCCTACTTACTTGACACTTATCGTTATATTTTGGATAATTCCCACTATATCTTTATAAATTATAGCCTAGATGTGTAAGCTATATTATTGTAAAGTTTCATCAAAATCCATTCAGTAGTTTTTGCGTGAAAGAGTAACAAACATACATCCATACATTCTTACAAACTTCCGCGTTTAAAATATTAGTGGGATCATCTATAATTCAACTCAAATTAACAAGCGAATAATAAATAGAATTATAATAATTAAGACCGTAGAATTAATTAAACAATAATAACATCAAAAAGGATCATAATAGAGCCTTCACCTGCTCTTAATGAAGTAGTCATTTTATCTGACAGCTTAGGTGTGTTATAATATTATAAAAGCTAATTTCTATTAATGAGGTTATTTTAATTTATAATCCGGCTTAAGGAGTTCAGTTGTTGTTGATTACTTTGTACTTTTTTATATCTGATAGCGTTTGACCACTATTTAACCTGATGGTAAGTGATGATGTGGTCAAGGATGGTAAAAATGCTAAGCTTGATTGACTCACGAAGATACTTTTCTATCGACTGCACAAAAAAGGAGGAGGTACTCAAGTCGACTGTTTTTTTATATGTGTTACCTCATAACTTCGTTCCACGTGAACCGATTTTGTATTTTTTTTTGTTTGAAATATGTTGCCTTCTAATTGGTCCCTTTTAAATTTTGATCAAGATCTGATCAGAACTTATTGAAATATCTTCAATAATGCGAGTTTAATCTGTTCAAAGTACCGAAGATAAAGCGGTGAAGTCGGTTGTTTTAAGCTTTATCTGCGTTTAATTATTTTATACTAGATAGGCAAGCATTTGATCACTATCTCACCTGATGGAAAGTGAAGATGTGTCCGAATATTTAACATGGTTGCCTAGAAGATACCTATTCAGTTTATACTTGATGACACCCAGATTGTATTGTAGATAGGAAAAATATCGCTTAAGGTGGGGATTGAATCCGCGGCCTCATGTCATGGCCCTATTGCTCTAACCACTGAGCTAGTTCGTTCGGGGGGTAATACTCTAATTTATCCCAGAGAGGTCAAAGCCAAAAAATCTTTAATAGGTTATTAAAAAAAAAAAAGCGGAGCAAAAACGTAGGAATATGATTTTGTAACAGTAAGACTCGTTTGCAGTGTCCGTCTGTGGCATTGCCACACACAAGCAGTAATAATACAGGATTATATGCACATCTAATATATAAAATTCTCATGTCGCGGTGTTTGTTACCAAACTCCTCCGAAACGGCTCGACCGATTTAAATGAAACTTTGTGTGCATATCGGGTAGGTCTGAGAATCGGTCAACATCTATTTTTCTTATGAATCAGCATGAAATAATATATTTGGCAAAACCACGTTTGCTGGGTCAGCTGGTATTATATATTTCGGATTAAAGGGCAATGTTTCTAGTGAAATTAGGGGCTTCTTCTTCTTCTTTGTCGGTATCACTCTTGACAGAGTGGTCGTGGTCATCACTTCAGGTGTTGCAAGCTTGACAACACGCCGCCACTCTTCTCTGATGGCCGCCTTCCTCGTGCATTCGTGTAGTGATGATGAGCTTACGGGCTTAGGGGCTTACGTAACATCTAATATCTCAGGGTTATGAGCGCTGTGCTTTGTCGCGCAGGAGATATATATAAGTATAAACTCTGAGTGGCACTGAACTATAAAGGGCAAGCGTGGCGCTTACCATCGAACGAGCGACATGGTCGTCTGGTCTCATATAAAAAAAAAATTTGACAGGGCGGGAAATATTCAAAATGACCGTGGGCGCTCATTGTTTGATACTTAGGTTTTGGTTGATTTTAATGGAGATAAGATAAAGACGTTTTTTATGCCCTCGCATGTGAAGAAAAATTATTTTCACCTTGGACGGAATCATATACACCCTCAAATTATAAGAGCCCTTGCTCATTATGCTCGCTCGTGCATCTCAATATCTCAAGTGTATTATATGGTTTATTCTAGGTTTATCGTGCTTACCTTTTTTTTTTCATTTTAATTTGGCTTCGCAATCTTATGCATTTCGCCCGCGTCGAGTAATAATATATTTCAAGTGTATTTTAAACTTAGTCACAAGTCAAAGTCAAGTAAAAGAGTTAAGGTCGTCATAATTATCAAGTCATGCTTTAGTAAAGTGGTAGAACCTTTATTAGAACTTATATTGGAGTTTTGGAGCGAAAGAAAAAAAATACGTTTTTCAACTTTGAAATAGGCTTACACTCATACACATTCACAAAATATTAACGGTTAATAATCAACCATTATTACACATTAACACTCGAAAAATCACAGGTTTTGTAAAGTTATACAAAATCAACATATTTTAACACTTTCTTGACAAACTCCTCCCCCATAGGAATAATAATCTCTTATTAATAACACGCAAAATAGTGAACAAAACAATAGCCTATCAAAAAAAAAACACTGGCCGCAACGAACCCAATTCAATACGAAAAATTTAAACGACTTAACGTCACATTCTTAATTCAAACCGGCTGGAACGTTCAATTTTTAAATTCCGAGCGCGTATTTGCGCGGCCATCTGCGCGTGCGACATTCACTTGTCACTTTGACACTTCCATACAAACTGCTCGCGCGCATTCGGTCCTTGTCGGCATTATTTTTTTAATTCACTTTTTTTTATCTTATCAGTTGCAAAGGTCATGTCGTTGTGCCAGTTAATGCATTGCTACTGAATTTATGGTATTGATATATTTTTTTAATTTTATTTGAATTGGAGTTAGTCCTGAGGCATTTAAAATTATTTTTAATCGTTACTGGTGACAAGATATTTTAATACCCATATAAGTTTATCAAAGTTAATTGCATTTATAGCAGGTTTATGTGAGTTTTATGAGAGGATGATATAGTATATAAATGGTGCAGTTATTTTTAACCTTATTATCATGATAATTATAAGTTTAATTAATTAAAGAAAAAAACTCATACCAAAGCCTTGATACTTCATTACTGCCTGGAAAATTTATAGTGGCGTAAGTAAAGGTGCTGAATTTCATACATTTTTAACAAAATTATTTCATACAATACTTAGGTGCCTAGAATTCGAGGAACCAAATTTTTTTAAAGAACCAATTTTATTATTATTAATCCATTTATTTCAGAAATTACCACAAATCAACAATAAAAATCATACATAATTAATATAAGATTAAATTAACATAAGCTTTAGAAATTCATATTTAAATATCATGATAAAAATAAAAATAAATGTCAAACAAAGTACACAAAAATATGAGTACATAAATAATCAAAAATGATACGAAAAAATATAAAAGAAAAAGGCCGATGTTTTGTCCTTAATATTTTCAAGGTACTGAGCTTATAAGTATCTCGAGTTCAAGCCCACTACCATTGGGTAGCGTTCCCATCATGCTAGCGGCATTACCAAATTGCAATGCTGAAACGATTGCACGTGATTGTGACTGTAATGTGAATATTTCCAGCACTCAAGATACAAGTCTTCGAACACATTATGGGGCTGTGAGTGTAAAAGCGTTTATGTTTCCTTTATTTTGCTCATACCATGGGGTGTCTTACCACTCTTGGATTTCTCCTATTCGCGACATGTGATTCGGTTACTAAGGAATCAGGCTAACCCAAGTTAGAAAAATATATAAAAACAATAAGTTTTTAGCTAAAGACACCAAAAACAGAAAATATAAAACGCTTTCACACTCACACAGCCCCTCAATAAGTTCAATGACTAGTGTCGTGAGTGCCGGAAACATTCATATCACACACAGAATCACAATGAGGCAGAACTAGAAAAACATATTTTCCTTGGGGAGAGAACTTGTGCTACCGGGATTCGAACCCAATACCTATGCTTAGAAGGCGATTACCCACGCAACTAACCCAAAGGGCAATAAAAAAAAAAAAAAAAAAAAAAACAATAAAAATTGTTTTTTTTTTTTAAATTATGACTGGCTAGTCTTTGACCACTATCTCACCTGATGGTAAGTGACGATGTGATCGAAGCTGGTAAACACACTAGACCTGGAATACGCAGGTTTTTAAAGAATTTATGTATGCAGGCAAAGTGGCAACTCAACGCTAGCGTATACAATAGAAAATGCAAACTAAGTGTTGATAATGCGCCTGCGCCTTAGCACTCCTAATTTGAATAAGAATACGTAACTTTTTTTACATCCCACAATAAAAGTTTCCTATAAATATTTAAATATTTATCATAGTATTAAAAGCTGCAACTTATACGAACAATTATCCTGATTAAATATTCTGTATTAGTGGTATCTAAGTCAATAAATAAACGTCTTAGAATTTACGCGATCGCTATACAAATAATGCTAAAAAGTTTTATTCAAATACACAGCCAGAAATACGAATTAAAAATATTTTGACCTGCACTTATGTGTGAACTGCCCGTTGGGTGCGCGTTGGCCTTCTAAGCAGGGGTATCGGGTTCGATTTACGGCGAGAGCACAGTTTTTTCCTCAAGGAAAATTTGTGTAAATGTTTTTTTTTTTTTGGGACTTTTATTCGTCCATTGACTATGTCAGTCCCAGTGTTAGTCATCGATCCTAATGTGTGTGTCTATGAGTGTGAAAGCGTTTTTGTTTAGCGTTTATATGCGTTTAGCTCCCTGAATATTTTCATTTATAATTATAATTTTATTGCCATTTCTGACTTTGGCCATAGCTTTACATATTCTCTAAGAATTTGAAGGAATTTGCTTGAGTAGTTGAGATGCTAAAAGCCTTTGACAGACGGATGGACGGACAAAGTTCTGAACCACGCAAGTCAACTCAGAGATCTTGCTTCGCTAGAACAGATATACGGTTAATTCAATAGGATTTGTGACACGTAGGTTTCTGTCCTACTTGTATGAAAAAAACAATGAAAAATTTATGATCCGTAAGTTTTTAACCGACTTCAAAAAAGGAAGTTCTATTCGACTGTATGTGTTTTTTTTGTATGTTACGCGATATCTCCGCCAATTATGAATCGATTTTGATGTTTTTATTTGTTTCTTAGATTATACTTCAGAGGTGTCCCATATATTTTTTAACGAAATCGATCAAGCCAAAACCAAAATATAAGCGGGGAAGTCGGTTATTTTAAGCTTTGCTTGCGTTTAATTACTGTGCATTCTA
The DNA here is from genome assembly GCA_948107665.1 of Lomographa bimaculata. NCBI lineage: Eukaryota > Metazoa > Arthropoda > Insecta > Lepidoptera > Geometridae > Lomographa > Lomographa bimaculata. Next base: position 2,684,896 of record OX403604.1, on the reverse strand, counting down.
ATTCTAATTCTAACTGGGGGGCGATAAGGCCTGCACTGACGTCCCGCTGGGGGTGTATTGTGCATTTCCCCCTGCCAGCAGTTAGCCCGGCCACCCCAACTCCTTTATATATCGGAGTGCGGCTTTGGGTCGCTGGCATAATTGTTCCAGTGGTGAGGATGAGGTGTGCATGATGTCGACTCTGTTGCGTTGGAATGTTCATGAATCCCAATTTTGGCTCGTATTTCTTTTGTGGCCTCACAGTGTAACATCACGTGTTCCACAGTTTCATTCTCCCGCAGGCAGCCACGACATAAGGGACTATCAGTGGCGCCAGTGTTACTGTGCATTATTAAAGTTAAACTTTTTATGGGTGGACTTTGAAATTCTGATCCGCAACGTTTTTGTGTGACGAAAAGTGGTGGGGGTAAACACGATAACAACACAAACATGAATAATTCAAATGTTTCCCTGTAATACAAAAGTTTCACTTCTATCGTGTGTCATATACGACATACCCTGTTTTTTGTCTTTTGAACTGCTCGCTGGCTTAGTTGGGTGGCGTTTGCCTTCTAAACAGGGGTATCGGGTTCGATTCCCGGCTGAAACACAAGTTTTCTCCCTACGGAAATATTTGTGTTTCTAGTTCTGGTTGTGATTGTATGAGTGATGTGAATGTTTCCGGCACCCACGACACAAGTCATCGAACTTAATATGGGGCTGTGAGTGTGAAAGCGTTTATTTGTTTTACCAAAATTCACTTAGGTCAAAGGTTTAAGCCTAGATTAATCAAAAGTTACTGTATTTCGTAAACCGTTATGATTTCCTGTTATTTTACATTAAAAGTATATAATTTTTAAGACAAAGGTGTAAGGTACTAAAAGTAATTATTGTAATTCTGCTTTTACTTACTATAGTTATATTTCGAAAGAACAGAGGCGACTCTTGATGTTTACGATTATTATATTAATGTATTATCCCATATTAGTCCACATAGTATGTATGATCAATGATTGTAAAGGACCTGAAAATCCTCGTTCCCAAATCTATCAATCGATATTATAGACCAATTCTCTTAAATTGATTGTTTTTAATATACAACAAACGCATTCACACTGACAACCCCACACTAAGTTCAAAGACTTGTATGGTGGGTGCCGGAAACATTTACATAACACACAAAAAAAATAAAAAACACCCAGAACCTGAAAAAACCTCCCTTGGGGAGAAAAATCGTGCTCCTACCGGGAATCGACTCAAGGACAGGCACACATACGACGCAAAGGGTAGAGATTTGCCCGCCACGCCAATAGGGTCGTCAAATGATTTTATATTTTGTATCTAGTGCAATCTATAAATTTAATTAAACATGTATTCGCGCCTCATAATATACATGCCAACGCCATTTGACATATGATAGCTATGACTTTACAGAGAAAAAAAATAATTTATTAAAAAAAATATTATAAAAATCATTAAACAGAATTTGTAATAGCTATATTGGTAACGTCTTACTTGGGTAAGACGTTTGTTTTAATGGGCAGATCTTGTATTTTACAAATTACTCTATATTCCGTATTACCATAACAAACAAAGTCGTTATTTGATCACATTAATTCTATCTATAACTAAAAAAATGTCTCGTTGCTGTTACTAACATTCTAGTGCTATGTGACAACTATAATTATTTAGAAACAATCACATAATTAGTAAAAGTAAGTAAAAAGAACGTAGTAACTTTGACTCGAAAAACGTGTTTCTGAGAACTTTATTAGATGTTGATTTTGTTTATATAGCATTAACTATGCTAGGCAGAACCATATTGAAATATAGTTCAAGAGTGAATCTTCAAGGAAGCATGCTACATTTTCGGCCACATCATCACTTTCCAATAGGTGAGATAGTGGTCAAATGGTTATCTATCGAGTATTAAAAAAATCCTTTCTATATTAATCATTATTTTTTAGATGTTATTATTATTCTATTATTAGTTTAGCTGTCCCAATTTTTTTCTTCTTCGGATCAAAACAAAGGTGTAATAAGGAATGATGTGTACATCTTGCATGCACCTTTGCTGTACATATTTAACTGCATAACATGTTACCTCTAGTGCTCTCATATAGGTCTACGGTTAAAAGTAATTGTGCGTGTATTTTGCAGGTGCGTTAAACGCTACAAGAATTTGTAATTGAAAAGAAGTATAAATCGAAAAAAGCTTGCGCATATAATAAACTTCGTTGTTTACCAAAGTCATTAGTTTCATATCAATTTCTAATCGTGTGTAAACTACCCGTTGCTTTAGTTGTGTGAGTGTTTGCCTTCTAAGCAGGGGTATCGGTTTCGATTCCCGGCCCACAAGTTTTCTCCCCAAGGGAAATTTGTGTTTCTGGTTCTGGTTGTGATTGTGAAGTGATTGTTTCCGGCACCCACGACACAAGTCATCGAACTTAGTGTGGGGCTGTGAGTGTGAAAGCGTTTATGTTTTTTTATAAGTCTGGTATTTAGTGATTTTGTAAATCCAACTAGAAATTTACAATCTATCATAACAATAATTAAATGCAAGCAAAGCTTGAAAAAACCGACTTCACCGCTTTATCTTCGGAACCTTGATCAGATTTAATGTATTAACACGCATTATTGACGATATTTCAAGAACGAAGATCAGATCGTGATCAAATTTAAATGGAAAGAAATATCTTACAAAAAAAAAACAAAATCGGTTCACGTGGAAAGAAGTTATGAGGTAACACACTTAAAAAGAAAAAAAAAATACAGTCGACTTGAGTACCTCCTGTTTTTTTGTGAAGTCGGTAGAAAAGAAAAGAGAGGTAAGTATTTCCAGATTTTACCTATTTCTAGTTCAAGTAGTTTTATACAACTTTATACAACTAGACTATCGATTAAAAAATGTAGCCTTGTTAGATTAAACGTAGTAGTAACGAATCTTACTGTCATATAAAAGACTAGAGTCTCTGCGAGTTGAAGACCTCGCGCATTTTCGTAATATAATTTTTTACCTTTTAACCGCCATTTTGAAAAAAAACCAAAATCTATATAAACAAAAAAAATAACCCAATAATCATCAAATCTGCTCACAAAATTACACGAGAATCGATTGAAAAATTTGACATGTAGAGGAGAACCACCGGAAATCTGCCGGACATACAGCAATTTTGTCGAAGCTGAAACGGAAGCTCTTTGCAGTTGAGACCATGGGCTGTTGGGGGTCCGAGAGATAGAGCGCCGGATAAGGGAACAAAACAAACAATCGCTTTCACACTCATACCCCCACACTAAATTCAAATACTTGTATCGTGGATGCCGGAAACATTAACATCACACATACATTACACCCAGAACTAGAAGCATATATCCCTTGGGAAGGAATCTGTGTTCCTGCCGGTAATCGAACCCGGACCCACGGTGCAGAGGGCGCAGACCTGTCCACTGTGCCGACTGGGTCGTCAGGGAAAGTAATGAGTTCCGCTCCGGCTCGTTTCTGTTGCAAAGGCTGGCCATTGCTATCCAGCGTGGAAATGCTGCTAGAGTCATTGGCACAGTTGATAAGGGGTGGGTTATCTAATGAGCATTTTTTATTGTAATCTACGCTTAGTTTTAAGGTTTAATTATTGACATTTGACATAACGGTTAATACACAGTACCTGGATGACGGTCTTTTTTGGTAAATGACGTTTTCTAAAAATGAAACCTAGCTAGATTGATTCATCGCCCCCGAAACCCCCAGCATACTCAATTTTATGAAAATCATTGGAGCCGTTTTCGAGATTCAGATTGTATATATGTACCTATACAAGAATTGTTCGTTTCAAGGTATTAGATATATATTGTTTTGCTTCTACGTTCATCATCCGTACAGCGAAGGAGTGGAACTCATTGCCTGCATCTTTGTTCTCTGAACGGTATAATCTGGGTGTCTTCAAGTCTAGAGTGAATAGGTACCTTCTAGGCAAGCATGTTCCATCTTTGGCCGCATCGTCACTTTCCATCAGGTGAGATAGCGGTCAAATGCTTGCCATCTAGTATAAAAAAAAAAAAGATAAATATATAATTGAAATGGAAAAATTAAACGCGAGCAAAGCTTTAAAAACACCGACTTCACCGCTTCATCTTCAGAACTTTAATCAAATTCAATGTATTAGACACGCATTATTGACGATACTTAAAATCTTCAAATACTACTAATCAAATCGTGATCAAATTTGAATGGGAAAGCACCAAAATGAAAAAAAATCTTTAAAATCGTTTCAGTGGAAAGAAGATATGAGGTCACACAATAAAAAGAATACAGTAGAATTGAGTACTTTATGTGAAGGCACTTTCTGGTAGTCTAAATGTCCCAATTTTCCTCCGTGTTGCCGCATAAGGTACTAGGGGAGTAGAAACTAAAAGAGCATGATAATAATATCGTAAAACATAACTCCACAATCGATCAAGCATACAAGCTCGCTTCTTTGTTTTCAAACGGCATAAATCAACAGTAGTCCATGTAAACGTCAATGAAGATCGGTGCATGGAATTATTAATTGCTTATTACGCTCGTCGTGTCGCTGTAATGTTCGAGTTTTCGGAAATAAACGAATGAGCTTGGAATATTTGGTAAATAAGGTTGAGGGTGGTAAGTATAATTAAGCGCAAACAAAGCTTAAAAATAGCATAATTGGAGGAGATATGGCATAACATACACCCAAAAAAAAACATACAGTCGAATTGAGACTCCCTTTTTTTAAGTCGTTTGAAAAACCGACTTCACCACCTATATTTTGGTTTTGGCTAGATTGATTACGATAAAATTAAACAGGAGCACCTCTGAAGTATAATCTACCAAACAAAAAAAAAACCAATAAAAATCGATTCATAATTGGCGGAGATATCGCGTAACATACGTACAAAAGAACTGAGAACCTCTTTTTTTGAAGTCAGTTGAAAATGGGAAAGAATTTAGATAAATACTTCTATTTTTTTTTAATTAATTACATTATTAAATTTAAGTCCATTCGAAGGTTGTTTGGAAGAGACATTCATACATATTCATATTCATGTACATTTCATTTATCATTTGACATATAGATACACAATATTCTTAGACAAGTCAAATAGTACAATTTAGGAAACATAAATAACATTATCATTATAATAATGCTTGTTCACGGCAAAATCTCATCTATGTAAAGCTGATATAGTACAATATCATATATTCAAAATAAGTCAATATCAGACTATTTCAACTGAATTATAAAATCTAATGTATAATGTTGGTGTGCAATAAAGAGTATTTTATTGTCTTGAAGAGTAAATATGCTCAGTTTTGTTTATAACAGAAAAAAAAAATTAATATTAGTTTACATAATGTTTAATACTAATACGCGTGATCAAAATACTGGCACTTATTTGGCTCAACGTTTAGCATTGCAATTCAGAGAGGCGATGCCGCCAGCATGATGGGAACGCTACCCACTGGTAGTGGGCTTGCGCACTTGAGTTACCTCTAAGCTCGATGTCTTGTAGGTAACTTAGTTCTTTGCTGTACATATTTTTTTTTGGAAATATAGGCAATTGGCCCGTAGATAGCATTATTCTCTTATTGAAAAAAATAATACTAATATATATAAAAACTGACCTTTTACATACTATCTCTTCAGTCATACACTTTGACAGAGAGGTTGTGGTTTCATGATGCATAAGTATGTTTCTTTTTGATCACGGAGGCTCTGGCGAAGTATCTCCATCTGCTACGATTGGTCGCATACACAATACATATACAATCTAAATAAAATATTAACATATAAACAAACAAACAAACAAACAAACGCATTCACACTCACAGCCCCACACTAAGTTCAAAGACTTGAATCGTGGGTGCCGGAAACATTCACATCACACACACATAACACCCAGAACCAGAAGCACAAATATCCCTTGGGAAGGAATTTGTGCTCCTGCCGGGAATCGAACCCAGGACCCACGGCGCAGAGGGCAGACACCTGTCCACTGCGCCAACTGGGTCGTCAAATATATAACTTTTAAATACCAATAATATATATAACTTTTAAAACTTGCCCAAAACGCTTAATTCCGACTTCGTATGTTTTACAGCAACATCCAAACACAAATACTACATGTATTTGCAACTGTAAAAGTAAAATGTCGGCCATTTGTAATTACTGCACTAAATTACTTCATTTATAGTTTTCAGTCGGATTAACCTCTTTGATCTATATTACACTAAGAATTGATTGGGTTTGTTCATAGGAGGCTGCTTTATGAAAAGAAAGTTAAAGTTGCAATTTATTTTATTTTTGGAACGAAAGTTCCTTATCGCGCGTTGCGAAAGGGTCTAGACGGAAGAAATTAAGACCAAAAGTTGTAACGACACTTTTTGCTATAGTTGTAAGCCATACCACGTTCTCGTCCGATCACCGAAGTTAAGCAACGTCGGGCGCGGTCAGTACTTGGGTGACCGCCTGGGAACACCGCGTGATGTTGGTTTTTGCATGTTTCTTTTAATTTTGGAACGAAAGTTCCTTATAGCGCGCTGCGAAAGGCTAGACGGAAATTGAACTTCGTTCCATCCGGGTGTCCCTTGACACCTCTCAAGTTTTTTTATTTTATATTATTTGTTTATTTACTTTAATTAAAACGGCAAACGAATAACATTAAAAAAACGAATATTATTTCTAGAAATATATATTTATTAGACTTAGTTTTACAATATAAATATTGAAGTTATAAATAAAAGATTAATTTGTAGATATATTAATTTGGTGTATAAAAAAAATAATAAAAAAATGGTATAAAATAATATAATAAAAAAAAAAATTTAAAAAGTAAATAAAATAAAGTCCCTATAACTAATTCAAAATAAAATCAAAGCAAAATCTAATTGTCACTAAATAATTACAGAAACAAATAATAGTCAAATATAAACAATGTGAATCAATTATTAGAAAAACTAATAATAATAATGTTAAATTCATGTTGAATATTAATTAGGTACCTACCATTTAGTTGTACGGAAAATAAACGCCGTGCGCTCTCATAGGAAACCCGCCTCTCAATCGGAGGTCGCGGTTTCGAATCCTGCGACAGGCTTTAGCTGCCGGGGAGATAACATCATGCTGAAATTCATGTGGTGGAGCTTTTTGTCATTTTCGCCTGGCTTGCCACTCTGTACTTAAAATACAGTCGTAGTTTACCACTCTCAAGTAGAAATCTGTTGGCAAAATAATTAAGAATGATTTTTCGACAGCTCTCTTTGTGGCAATCATTCTAAGTTTAGCGTTTTTATCCTCGATCACAATATCACTCTTTCATAACAACTCAACACATACCACGGAAAGTGACAACGCGGCCGAAGATGGAACATGCTTGCCTAGAAGGTACCTATTCACTCAAGACTTGAAGACATTCAGATTGTACCGTTTGGGGAACAAAAATGCAAGCTATGAATTCCACTCCTTCGCTGTACGGATGATAAACGTAGAAGCGAAACGCTTCGAGCGAACTTACTATTTAGTGAGATAGTGGTCAAATGCTTGCCTATCAATAAAAAACTAAAACCAAAGAAAATCTTCTCACTAGGGGGAGCCAGCTCCCATATAAAATTGGAAAATTTCCTTACGATGTCAGTTTGTAACCTACCCATATATAGCGTACAATGAATTCAAGCTAATTCCTTACAAAGAAGTTAGTACAAAACAGCACTAAACAATCAACACACGTTTCTAAAGTAATGAAGTAATTAATTAAGATGCAGGACTGCATCTCGAGGGCTATAAATATGGTTTATATTTTTAATAATGTTCTACTTACATAGGCTTGCATGTAGTTAGAAGATAGCAAAGGTCAGATAATTGTTATATGGTGCTTAAAGTATTTATGTTTGAAATTGTTATGAGGCGTTCCATAGTCACCGCTAGCCTACATGCGTTTCTTACTCAAACGCTTTCACACTCACAGCTCCACAATAAGTTCGATGACTTGTGTCTTCGATGCCGGAAACATTCACATCACGGACACATTCACATCCAGAACTAGAAGCACAAATTTCCCCTGACTACAAACAGAGTTCTGGTGCTATTTTCTCTATTGCAGTACCACCTTACGATTGTTGCCAAGATTGTTATTTGGTATTAACTACTTATAAATTCATATTTTTTTAATATTGAACCGCCGTTCGTTGGCTTAGTTAGGTGCGCGTTCGCTTTCTAAACGGTTTGGTTCGATTCCCGGCGAGAAGTTTCTCCCCAAAGAAAATGAGTGTCACTGTTTTTTGATTGTGATTGTGTGTATGATTGAGAATAAAATTAATGAAAAAAAAAAGGATGCGCCGCCGAGTTTCTTCCCAGGTTCTTCTCGATATGGTTGTAATTTTGCAAATCTAGCAGTTGAGTCATTAACTTTCATGAGTGCATCTTTGGGGCCCATGTGAATAAACGATTTTGATTTTTGATTTGGCTCCGCTTCATTTGACATAGATTTGCATACTTATTTAAAATAATACATATTTTAGCGCGGAGCGGTAGAGTGGCGTGGGGAAGATGAGCGGGATAGCGGGGCTAGTCGCCACTCGCCATTGCGCACAGCCTAGCTCAGCATAGTTACCAACAAACGTTATCAAGAATAAAATGAAAAATGTAAAAAAAGGTAAATAAATGTTTTAGACATAACACGTCTTAACAAAAAACAACTACACACGATCAGATAGTAAAAATGTATATACCAATTAACTATAAATGCATGTCGCTCAGTGAGGCCCATTGCATCTTGATAACAGATCAAAACCCACCTATAAAGGTCTCCAACTTGTGTTGGAAGAAAACAACAAGCGGAACAAAAAAAGAAAAAAACATCGCTCCACATTCTCCCTCGCTCCACTACGCTTCCTCACTCCGCATCAATGAACAAACACAGTTCGCCACTCCGCTCCGCATTACTCCCTCTCCCCTCCGCTTACTCACCCCGTACCAGTGGACTGCCTTACAGTACATCTAAGATTGGTAGTACTGTACTTTAATATCTAGTATAAGATCCAGAAACACAAGCCAATCATCTAAAACCTTTACCCGTCGGGACGGATCCGATCGCGTGACCGACGGCATCAATTTACTTATTTAGACTGATTAGTTTCACGGAACCAAATCCGTCCGGTGGCTGGGCGGACGGACAGATATGTGGAGAGGACGCGTAACAAAATACTTTATTCATACATTTTATTATTGTCACGATATGGCTCTGTAAACATTTTCCGTCTTGAACCCACTACATCTCCGCCATTTTGAAAAAAAAAACCATAAACTAATCTTAAAAAAGAAATCTAGGTATATAATTATAGAAACTCTCAAAACTTCACGAGAATCGGTTGCGAAATGTGACCTGTAGTGGAGAACAAACGGAAATCCGGACATAGGAAAACAATTTTGCCCAAGCTGAAACGGAGAAGCTTCGCTCGCCGTTCGCGCTCGCTTGATCAAATACAATACAATACAAAACTCTTTGAAATTATAGATTTTGATAGTACAATCGGCGGTCTTATGGCGTAGGTATAGCAATTTCTTCCAGACAACCTTAGTATGGACATAAATGTAACTGAAATGTGTTAGACTGTGGTGACACTCTAGGAAAAATAAAAAGTACAAGAACTTATCAAAACAATTACATACTAAATATACGTAAATATATGCGTAATTTAAATATACCCTCATAAAATACTCAATATACATAGTAGTACAAAAAAAAGTAACAAATATAATATTGTTTTAGTTTAGGTAATATCTCGGGACTTAATCGCGCTAAAAGGCTAATTTTATTAACTATCGACCTCTATAGTTTCGATGAAAACGACGATCAACGAGAAGACTGACAAGTCTTCTCGAGACCATGGCCAATGCAACTTGGCTGAAACGTCGAGGGAAATAAAAAAAGTTTTTAAGCGCGCTTAAATACCTAAACTATGTGTTAGAATCACGAATGTTCATAAGTAACAATAATTTACCTTTTCTTAAAAGGCGCAAATGAAGTGTGGGGGCTGTGAGTGTGAAAGTGTTTACGTTTATAGTCTTGATAGGTGTTTATTTTATTGAGAAACGAGACGAGCAAGTCGCCCGCCTGATGGTAAGCGTCATGCTTGCCATTGCGTCCATTAGTTCAGTTTAGTGCCACCCAGAGTTTTAAACTTATTTGATGTCATGTTCGTCACCCTGAGATGTTAATTATTATATCTCTTTGAGTCCTGTAATTTCACCTTTTATTTCGTGGTTTTAAGATTTTCTCTTTTAGGCTTGAGACGTTAGGACCATTGGGACTGGATTGAAAAGTATTCTGATTATCCGAAATATAGTTTATTTATTTTTTTACGCTTTTACACTCACAGCCCCACACTAAATTCAAGACTTGTATCGTGGGTGCATTCACATCACACACACATTACACCCAGATCCAGAAGCACAAATATACCTTGGAAAGGAATTTGTGCTCCTGCCGGGAATCGAACCCAGGACCCACGGCGCAGCGGGCGTCCACTGCGCCAACTGGGTTATACGAACAGTTGTACGACCGCATCTTTTAAACTGCCCTAGGGCCAACCAATAAAGCCAAGGAATTATTGAAAAAAGAAGCAACCAATTAAGCCAAGGATATATTGAAAAAATAAGCACTGAAAAAATATACCTCACAAAGACACTCCACGCCTTTTCTAATAATCCCAAGCCAGTACAATATTTTCGTCTCATTACGATGTCAATATAAGATTAGGGATAAGACCAATTTTTATAAAAAGAACCAGCCGATACAAGACTTTTTTCTCTAGCATCGATTACAAAACAGCCGCAAGACTCAATTAGCTATTGTAAAAAAGAACACAACATTCGAAATTCAAAAATGTATTTCCTTTTAAACAATACCTGAATATTATGCGGCTGTTTGATTGACAGTTTGTTCGGACAAAGAAAAAAATTCGGACAATTCCAGTTTGGAATTTAAATTCGGTTCGATTTAAATCGATTCGAATTAGTGACGATTATCGATGAATTTAACGTGGCATATGTTCGAATTAAGTTTGTGGTTCCAAATTATCGGTTCGGGGAAAGTAGAATAATTGGAAAGTGTTTTTTAAGTTCCTTCTTGCGTATTCCAGATAAAATACAAAGATATTATTTATTTTTAATTTTGGCTCTGAAATTTTGTGCATCTAGCCCTGCCAGTGTCGATTTTTTCAACTTAAGAGCAAAATTTGATGGCGGGGAAAGATTATCGACCTGTTTGTTGTAATCGACAATGGTGCTACTGCGTTGTCCTACTGAGCACTCCTCAGTACAGTACCTTATTTTATTATCATAAGAACGATACGTCTATGTGACTAGGTAAAATTTATTCAGCAAAAAGAAGACCACTTGAAAGTTTCACAAATATTATAAAATACATAGATACGAGTATACTAGCTGACTCGGCAAACGTTGTTTTGCCTTAAAATTAGGGTTGTATGTATTTTTCAAAGCTGAATCATAAAAAAATTAAAAACAAAAAATTCAGTCCAAAAAATATTTTTTTTTTTGGTTCGACCACCCTAAAAATTAAGGGATATAAAAAATAGATGTTGACCGATTCTCAGACCTACCCGACACACAAAATTTCATAAAAATCGGTTGAGCCGTTTCGGAACAAATACCGCGACACGTGAATTTTATACATTAGAGAAGAAGATAGTAGATGTATAGCATAGTTTACTATTTTCAAGCAGAGAAACATCCGTCGCCTTCCACCAAACGGTGTTCTAGCATTTGCCTTTAAAGGTCGGTTTCCATTCAAAACCAAGCGTGTTTACCACCCTCGACCACATACCACGTATTCGTAGATTAGAGGGTAAGTATTTCTATATTACCTATTCTATGTGATATAAAAAGTTGACATCATTCTAGCAAAATAATAATACTGAATTTTTACATTGAAATAATTAAAAATTGTAACGACTTTTATTGCCTCACTTGTGCCTAAAAAGTTTACGGGCAGTGTGGTACAAGTGACAAGAAAGTAGTTTAATTGCTCTGACGTTATCACGAAGTTATTATTATTAAATCAGCGGTTTTAAACAACATAAACGCTTTCACACTCACAGCCCCATTCGATGACTTGTATCGTAGGTGCCGGAAACATTCACATCACACACACAATCACAGCCAGAAACACAAGTTTTCCTTGAAGAAAAAACTTGTGTTCCCGCCGGGAATCGAACCCGATATCCCTGCTTAGAAGACGAACGTTCGCCCAACTCAGCCAACGGGCAGTTCAAGTTACTTATTAGTCTTAATCGTCATTTCAATGGGCTATAATTTTCAGTACAACATTTTAAAAAAGTAGTTGGTACTTGGTAGATCATAAATGCTTAAACGCTCTCACACTCACAGCTCTACACTAAGTTCGATGACGTGAACAATATAAAACATGAGTTGATAAAATATAATTGTAATTATAGTTTGGCAATTGATTTTATTTTATAAGAGAGTGATATGAAAGTATACTATTTTGCAATACGGTACAGATATTGAACAAAAAAGTATTAACTGTACATTTAGAATAAAGTTACCTATGTTTTGTTAATATATATATATATAGTGATCAAATGCTTGCCTATTCTGCATAATTATTATTTTTTGACATCATCTATTGAATTTAAATCATGACTATAACATAATTTTATATAAATTGTACTGAATTTATAAAATTTATATATATATATTCAGAATAGGCAAGCATTTTATCACTATCTCACCTCATAGAAAGTGATGATGCGGTCAAAGATGTGACGTCTTACCTAGAAGATACCTATTCTATTACCTATATAATCTACTAGTTGTTCCACGCGGCTTCGCCCGCGTTAATTTTCGAAATATCATCAAAACCCCAATTCAAAATGTAAGAGAAAATGATTTTTTTGTAAATTTTTCCAAAATGTTTAATAGTTATTCTGCTATTTGGGGCGAAGATACATAAAAAAAATCAGAGATCATTAAAATCGGTCTACCCGTTCTCGAGTTATAAGTGTTGAAACAAACCCGACTTTGTTGTTTTATATACATATAGATTTGTTACCTAATTCAAATCTCTCGTATCTTATGATGAGTCCCCCACCTCAAATCGAAACAGACATTCGAAACGCGTGATTTTCGGCAATTTACTCGTGATTTACTACCGGCCAGTGTCACAACAGGCGCGGGCTGCCGCGTAAATCATAACGTTTCATATCTTCAGACAAGGTGGGTTTTGTTTACAAATTTACTTTATATTATTTATCTACTTAATATAGAAAAAAAACAAAAACACAAACGCATGAACTAAATTAATTTACGCCAATTGACAATTGACACCTTAAAAGTGTAGGATGTTAAGTCATTTCAAAATATATTATTTATATTCTCTGTTAAGTAACAGAGAAGATAAATTAAATATTTGAAATTTATTAGAAAAATTATAAAACTGAATTACTATAGCCGCACTACGAAAGACTGTACCTCCTCCTTTTTTGTGAAGTCGGTAGAAAATAATTCCTTCTTGTCATAGACATATTTTTCAACTAGTCACATATAAAGCGTTGTCTTAAATGTTTTAACTGACATAACGAAACTGTTATAAATAAAGCATCAAGTTGAAAGTCTGCCGCCAAGCCAAATACGGTGTTCCGGCAGTTATCCTTGAGCGCCTGCGTATTCCAGGTCTAGTATGTTTACCAGCTTCGATCACATCGTCACTTACCATCAGGTGAGATAGTGGTCAAACACTAGCCTGTCACAAATAAAAAAAAAAGCAGATTTACAAGTAGGTAACAACAAACGCGTTGGGTCTCTATATTTAATCCTTGAGCTTACTTTATCTGTGCATCGGCTGAATAATGGTATATGCTCTTCCACAAAACATCCTCTTTGAATAATTAAACCGACTTCACCGCTTTATCTTCGGAACTTTGATTAGAATTAGAAGTACAAAACACGCATGAACCTACTAATATTATAAAGTTTGTGTGTTAGTGTGTAAGTATGTTTGTTCCCTCTTCACGCTTTAACGGCTGAACGGATTTCGATGAAATTTTGAAAGTACATAGCTTATACTTAGGATTAACACATAGGCTACTTTTTAACTTGATAATAGCGGGCGAAGCCGCGGGGCACGGCTAGTTGAAGATAAAGAACTACTGATCAGATCTTGATTAAATTTAAATAGGACCAATCGGAAAGCAAAATCTACCTGTAATTTTGCGAATCTGGCAGTAGAATCATTAACTTTCATGAGTGCCTCTTTGGGGCTCATGTGAATAAACGATTTTGTTTTTTATTTTGATTTTTACCAAACAAAAAAAAAATCTAAATCGGTTCACGTGGAACGAAGTTATGAGGTAACACATTAAAAAAATACAGTTGACTTAAGTACCTCCTCCTTTTTTGAGAAGTCGGTAGAAAATAATTTATTAAATCTTTTGAAAAATATGTTTATCTACATATATAATATATATATTATATATATTTAATAAATTAATAAATTCTAAATATATATATTTAATAAATAATTTGTAAGGGCTTTGAGTCACCTTGCGACTATGTCAACCCTATTGGTACACTCCTATGCTGCATGTCTAAAAAATGTTTATGATTTTGACGTACAGAGCCCTAGCTGCATCGCTTTCGGGTGCAGCCTTATCTACGTCTAAATATATTAAATATCGTTAAAGCTTATAATATGTTCCAAAGGGTCAATTTGTCTACTTACACATACAAATATTATTAATAGTACAAAGACTACGATGGATGAGCAATAATCAACAAAGCCAACATGTTCGCAGTTAACCTTTGAGAAAGTTATTGCGTCCGTAGTAGCTTTAAAAAATAACTTAAGCTCCGACAATGTTGTCGGAACTTGTGTTATATTTTAAATATGAACAAGTCAATGTATTGGATAGTTATTATTATTAAAGTTAACATTCCGCATATCACGAATAAAAAAAAACTTAAACCCGACTGCGAAAAATGAAAACCTACTTTTTATGTAATATTAAGTAGAAAATGATGAGTTTTTCATTGCGACTGTATCTTATTTTATGCGTATGTAGTATGTAGTTGTATGCAGAACTTTTTTCTGAACCGATTTTGATGATTCTTATTTCTACCGACTTCACAAAAAAGGAGGAGGTAGTCAAGTCGAGTGTATTTTTTTTTATGTGTATTACCTCATATTATCTTCTTTCCACGAGAACCAATTTGAAATTTATTTTTTGAAAGATGTTGCTCTCTAATTAGTCCCATATAAATTTGATCAAGATCTGATCAGTAGTTCTTGAGATATCGTTAATAATGCGTATTCTATGGACTACATTGATGATGTTCTCGTTTTTGACCTACTTCAAAAGTCACCT
Source organism: Lomographa bimaculata (assembly GCA_948107665.1). Taxonomy (NCBI): domain Eukaryota; kingdom Metazoa; phylum Arthropoda; class Insecta; order Lepidoptera; family Geometridae; genus Lomographa; species Lomographa bimaculata. The sequence goes on along the minus strand of OX403604.1, from coordinate 2,669,502 downwards.
CATAACTTCTTTCGTTGTGAACCGATTTTGATCATTATTTTTTTATTTGAAAGCTGGTACTTTTCATGTGGTTCCGTTGAAATTTGATCAAGATCTGATTAGTAGTTCTTGAAATATCGTCAATAATGCGTGTTTAGTACTTCTAATCTGATCAAAGTTCCGAAGATAACACATAAAAAAAAAATACTGTCGACTTGAGTACGACCACCTACCTACCTACCTTTTTTGGGAAGTCGGTAAAAAGAAACAAAATCAGTTCCCCCCAGAAAGAAGTTATGAGGTAACACATTTACAAAGAAACAGTTGAAGTAAGACGTTAGTAATAAGGAAAGGATAATTTCGTCGCTTCAGGCAGGGCTTGAGTAGCTCAGCGGCAAGAGTAACAGGCCATGACACTTTATGGCCGCGGTTTTTCCCAAGCGATATTTTTTTTCCCTGTTTAAATTTATCAGAATAGAATATTGTTTTTTTTTAGTTTATAGTCGCATAGACTTTTTGGAAACCAAATAATATTTTTTTATCTTGTTTATATTTTTACCGACTTCACAAAATAGGAGGAGGTACTCAATTCGACGGTATTTTTTAATTTTTTTTATGTGTGTTACCTCATAACTACCTTCCACGTAATTTCTGGTGCTTTTTCATTGGTCCCATTTAAATTTGATCAAGATCTGATCAATCGTTTTTGAGTTATCGTCAATATTGCGTGTTTAATACATTTAATCCGATCAAGGTTCCGAAGATAAAGCGGTGAAGTAGGTTTTTTTAAGCTTTGCTTGCATATAATTATTTCAACTCACAAATCCAAACTTTCCACAGTATTTCATTGTAAAATATTTTGTCTTTACTTTCTATTCCATAACCATATTGAATATTAATAAGCCAACCCCAAATATAAACTAGTACCACCCTTAGTAATAAAAACAAAGTCGACTTCGATTTAATACCGAAACTATAACGTTTAATGTTGGCAATAATTTTTATTATCGTTATTCGTTATAACGATAACGGGTCCGTTATAACGCAGTAAAAACGTATCGTTTTATACAGCGTCTCTTTACTTGAGATTTATTCGGTAATTACAATATAGGAACAATAATATTTTTATTTCAAAGTTGCCTTTTAATTAGGCTTTTATTGTACGGTGTTTTGTTAAAACAGATTTCAAGTTATACTGGTTTGGAGATTTTTCATAGAATCGTCTTTTAATTTGAAGGTTGACCATTAAATGTAGAGCTTATCTTAAAGCTAAGTTGATACATAAATAATACAATCTATGTTTTATTGTGAAATAAAACAACGGGCTCCAGTTTTTAGCAAAAAAAGCTGTGTTATATGTTTGAAAGGGAATGGTACGATTGCATCTTACTTTTCGGAATCAGATTCTTGCTTTTTTTTATTTTTTGTAATCTTAATGCTTTAAGAAAGAGTCAAGTAATAAATCTTTCAATTTATATATCTAGTCATACAATCACAGTCAAGTCATAAGAGTCAAGGTCTAGTCATAGTCAAGTCATGTCTTAGGAAAGTGGTAATTTTTTTAAATTAAAATTTAGTGGAATTTTGGAGCAAAAACTAAAATCACGTCTTTTAAGTGTATATGGTTTGCCTACACTTGTGCACGTTCACGATTATTAACTCTTAATAATGTACAAAATATTATAATCTAGGGGAATTTTGGAGCAAAAACTAAAATCACGTCTTTCAAGTGTATTTGGTTTGCCTACACTTGTGCACGTTCACGATTATTAACTCTTAATAATCTACAAAATATTATAATCTAGGGGAATTTTGGAGCAAAAACTAAAATCACGACTTTTAAGTGTATATGGTTTGCCTACACTTGTGCACGTTTACGATTATTAACTCTTAATAATCTACAAAATATTATAATCTAGGGGAATTTTGGAGCAAAATCTAAAATCACGTCTTTCAAGAGTTTCAAGTGTATATGGTTTGCCTACACTTGTGCACGTTCACGATTATTAACTCTTAATAATCTACAAAATTGATGTACATACAAAATTTTGAACTTTCGCGCCATAACTTCTATCAGATACTTAAAACATAAACGCTTTCACACTCACAGACCCACACTAAGCTCGATGACTTGTGTCGTGGGTGGCGGAAACATTCACATTACACACACAATAACAACCAGAACCAGAAACACAAATTTTCCTTGGGGAGAAAACTTGTGTTCCCGTCGGGAATCGAATCTGATACCCCTGCTTAGAAGGCGAAGGCTCACCCAACGGAGCCAACGGGCTGTTCATCTTGTAAGCTATAGCTGTATAAGCTGTGGTAAAAATCTCTGCTGATTGTTTTTTCTATGATAATAATAATATATATTATTTATACAATGTATTTATATAGAGTGTAGAGGTTTTCAAAATGTAACGTCACAGTAAATTCTACCAACTACCACTACCAACTGGTAGTGGGCTTGAGCACTTGAGTTACCTATAAGCTTGATATCTTGTAGGTAACGTAGGTCTTTGCTGTATATAGTTTTAGGAAATATATACAATAGGCCCGTAGCAGTAAAAGAAAATTATAAAAAGTCACAGTGTGTTTCAAAAATTCAATTTAAGAACATTTGATAGTTCATATAAATTTCGATTAAAACCTTTTGAAATAGAACAGACGTAGCTCAAAATATCAGTCTTACAGTTTATCAAATACAATAATAATTTTAGGTTTTGATAATCATTTTATAGGTACATTTAATCACGCTAAAACGATTGAAAGGATTTTAATAAAACATTTAACCCTATTACACAGATTAAATAATAGTTACTATGTTACTGCAACTCCCTACTTTTTACCCCGACTAGGCATAGATGCAGATCACAGGATATGTAGTATAACTGATACTTATTTATGCATGGGAAATTTGTGTTTCTGGTTTGTGGATTGTGTGTATGATGTGAATGTTTTCGGCACCTACGTCATGGAACTTAGTGTGGGGCTGTGCGTGTAATTATCAAACAAACGCATTCACACTCACAGCCCCAAACTAAGTTCAAAGACTTGTATCGTGGGTGCCGGAAACATTCACATCACACACACATTACAGCCAGAACCAGAAGCACAAATTTCCCTTGGGAAGGAATTAGTGCTCCTGCCGGGAATCGAACCCAGGACCCACGGGGCGCAAAGGACGGACACCTGTCCACTGCGCCAACTGGGTCGTCATCAAGCTTGCAAAATAAGCACCTACATGAAAATAAGTTGCTCAAACAAGGGCAGCATTGTCCATCCGGGCGCACGGTCGGGGAAAATGCGAAAACTCGCCCTTGTGGTGGCCATGTTGTGACGTCACTGATAACGGCGCGGGACGGATTTAGTTAAAGAAGAATACAATTTAATTGAAAATTCTAGCTAACAATGCTCAGATAAGAATTTTGGTGTGTATCGATAGTGTGTATAAAATACAATTACAAATTTTTGAAATGATATATAATATGACTAGTCTTCACTTAATTATGAAATAGGATTGAATTAAATATTTGAATTATGCTGTTTGTATTTAATTATACAATTGTACTGCTGCTTGACTGTTATAATTATTTTATATTGACATATTATGGCATAGACATTTTTACTTTTTATTGTTTTTATATACGGGATCTGATTGTTAGTTTAGATTTAAGTACATAAGAATGTTGTACTTATTATAACTACCTCTTTTATTTCATGAAAAGTTGACTTTTTATCTCTATCTTAACTGTGTAAGTAGTGGGAACATAAAGGGCAGGTAATGATGATGATGTAAATGATACATATGTACCTATTATAGACATGTGTTTATGTTATATGTATAGATACAGGAAACTCATAAGGATAGGTTCTGAAGTTTTCAGATTGAATTAAAAAGAGCAAAAAGACAAAAAATTCGCTCAACACAATGTCTGAAAACATTTCCCAAAGTCATAGCTGTTCCCGTAAACAGCAAACCTGAAAACTGTTATTCGGTAAAAAAGAACGCACAACTTTTCCCAAGCAATGCACTTTTAAAATGCCAACTATCCTACAAAACGTCAACATTGCAACTGACAACGTACAAAGCGCAATTTAAAAATAAAAGCGAATTCCTATAAAAAATAAAAATCGACTTAGTACGTCCCCGTGCGGCCTTCGATGCCTTACTGTGCTCTGATTGGCGTGTTCAGGGCGAGGGGCGTGGTTGGAGAAGGCCCCTCCTCCTTCAGTAAGGGTACGTGAAGATAGAGACGCCAAACGTAACCCGGCGCTCGCCGCTCGCGCTACGCGATCGAACATTCCCCACACCTGTAACCTAAAATACACGTGTTTAAAAAAACGGACAAAAATGAGCGGTAAAAACAACCACAACTCTTAACCAACGTTTAACGACAATGAAAGTGCGACTTGGCTTCCTAAAATAAACAGTGGTTTAGTGAAAAGTGACATCTAGTGTTTGAAAACTAAACAATGCAAATAAAAACTGTTACTTCCAATTAGAATATCCTTTTAAAAAACTCAAGTGAATTCTTCCAAATAGTTTGATATATATTCAGTTTTGTTAAGTGTCAAGTCATAGCAAATGTTTTAATAAACAGTGTAATATTTAAACAAAGAATATCAAATAGTGTGTTATACTTTTTGACTGTATTAAAAACAATATAAATACTTCAATATTTCGAGGTATAAATTGTTGAATACACTAAACAAATCGAAGGTTATAATTAACACCTCGTTGATTCCGCCGGATGATATAATTGCCGTTTAACGGTTAATTGATCGAAGATCTCCAAATCAAGGCCGATCATATCGAAATTTGTTCGATAATTGAAGTTTGTTTTCGGAATGCTACGTTTTTAATCGATGCAGTTCGATAAATCTGCTATAAAATTGAGTAGAAATATTTAACAATTTCAATAAAGATTATTTTGTATCGATTTTCGGTTAGTGGGAACGCGTTGATGTCTAATCGATTGAAGAATGAAGTTGAGCAATTTTATTGACAGTATTTTAAATATTTGATTTGGTTTTGAAAATATATGAATAATTTTAACAATTTTGTAGTCATGTGTAAACAACAAAACAGATTTCAGTTTTATTAAATTTAAAGTGTATATGGAACTGTAATTATCATAATCAGCAAGCAAAACTTTGTGACCAAAAATTTGCAATTTTTCTATGTAACTAATCATCGATGATAAACACCTAGACATGCCATCTATACAGTGAAGCGTCTAACTATAAGTGCGCGCCAAGCTCCCTAGCCGCAGACTTAAAAAAATCTAGAAATGCCATTGTAGTGAAGAGTGCAACCTGTGGCAGTTGAAGCTGCATTTTTTGACGATCTGCGTTACAAGCCGTCAAAATAGCCACAGAGTCGAAGCTGCAGCTGTGCGGCTGGGGCGGGCAGGGCTACGCTATCGAGGGATGCGTGGACGCAGGCCTGCTTCGGCCGCCGCCGCAGCCGCACTCAAGCCAGCTCGGTACTGTTTATGCTACGAAGAGAAGAAGGAGGAATGGGAAAAGGTAGGTCTATTATCTTTTAAGTCTCTGGTTTCAGTTTGATTTATTTGAACTTACGGGTTAATGACCGGACCTTATTAGACATTAGCGGAGCCATAGCCAATGCTAATGGGGCCTTTTTTATTTAGCGTTATTATTATAAAATCTTTTAAAAAATCAAAGGTATACTGGTAAGGTTGATGGAGATCTACAATTTCCATTGCAAAATATATAAATGATTGATGAATAAATTAATTGCGTTTACAATTACTTTTTTAACTAACTTTTTTTGCATTTTTCCTTACTTGATTGTAAGACCTGTTTCTTGCCAAAGTTCATGGTTTGGTCCTTTATACAATGTATTTAAAAAATGGTTTATTTAAAAAAAACCGAAATATGCAGCATAAGTTGACATATTTGTTATTGTTTTGACTTTGAAGCTAAACATTTTTACAGCAGAAAGTACTAAGCATTATAATTTTAATTTGATACTTGCACGCGTTCTTGATAAAAAAAGGTATTGACAAACAGACAGACAATGAAGTAATTCTCTAACATTCAATATACATTTTTAATTATAATTCTAAACAATTTTATATTTTAAAATCTGAACCGCGTCTTTTCGTGCTTTTATTTTCAAAATAGTATTATTTATCTAACGGCAGGCGATGTTAACTGTTTTTGTTTCTGCCTTTTGTGTCTTTTATGTTTTGTCACAAATAAATTATTTCAATTCTATTCTATTCGATGTTTGATGGCGACGTTTCGGCAGGGTTGCATTGGCCGTGGTCACGAGAAAAAAAATATAATAATATATTTATTTATAGCAAAACTATTGTTATACAGCTTGTAATAAGTTTTTAGCCTTTTCTACTAGTCTTATAGCTTCGTTACAATACGCAGTGTATGCCTTAAATTGTTATAATAGTTATCAAGCATGCTACAAACATCGTAGATAATATTTGTAATGATGAAAAACAAAAACTTGTAGGTATATCCCAAATTAAATTAATTATTCAATCAAAATCAAAAATCGTTTATTCACATGGGCTCCAAAATGGCTGTCATGAAAGTTAATGACTCTACTGCCAGATTCGAAAAATTACAGCCAACTTAAGAAAAGCCTAGGAGGGGAAATGGGTGGCGCATTTTCATTTATTTTTTTAATCACTCTTAAACACTAAAAATGAATTATATTAACCTAGGTATATCTATATTATGTAGTCGCTAGAAAGTAGTGCAGTTTGCCTTCATGCATCCTTGTCATTAATGTAGTCATTAGTTTTATAATAAGCTTCCTTAATTAATGCTTGTTTTATTACTACTGACTAGCAGTGCGCCGCGGCTTCGCCCGCTATTATCAAGTTAAAAGTAGCCTATGTGTTAATCCTAGGTATAATCTACGTTAATTCCAAATTTTATCCAAATCCGTTCAGCCCCATCGGCTTGCACGGCCATGGTGAGCAAGGTCCCTCCATGGGTGCAGTGGCCCGGTTTTCATCAAGGTCTACCGTCGGGGCAAAATAGTGACTGTTAGCGCGACCCTACCTTGCCCCAACTCGGCGAGGTACTCCTCACGGGGAGGGTTTTAAGTTGGTTCGAACCCCATTGTCTTCCACTTCCTTTCCTTCACTCCTGGGAAGGAAAGGAAGTGGAAGACAACTTCATCCACAAAAATAAATTGACGTCAATCGGTCCACGGTCTATTAAAAATGCCCAATCCGCTTGAATAGTTTAGAATCTTCTTTTATCGAAATTCGAAAACTATACGACGATGCGGTCAAATAGCTAACCGTCAAATTACTGTACGGATAATTAAAAATCGCAATTTATTTTTATGCCTCCAGTTATGAGCATTCCTAACAATTGCCTTGTGTCACGGGTAATGCACACGATAGCTATCTCTGCTTCTAGAATCTTTACTGCATAACCTTTTTAATAGGAATATTGAAGTATTTGGTGCTGGTTTCTAGTTTAAGCTAGCAGATAGCTCCGGCTTCGCCCGCGTTAATCAAGTTAAAAAGTAGCCTATGTGTTAGTCCTGGGTGTAACCTATGTACGGTCCAAATGTCAACCAAATCCGTTTTACCGTTACAGTGGAAGGCAAAACAAACAGACTTACACACCCACTTACATACACTTTCGCATTAATAATATTAATGTTATTATCCTACTCATAATATAAATCTGAAAGTTTGTGTGTAAGTATGTTTGTTCTCTCTTCACGCTTTAACGGCTGAACGGATTTGGATGAAATTTGGAATGTACATATATTATACCTAGGATTAACACATAGGCTACTTTTTACATAATAATAGCGGGCGAAGCCGTGGGGCACGGCTATTATTTCTTATACGCTGAAACAATAAACAATAAACCGATTTTAAGTCCTGACGAAAAAAATATGTTTGTATTTGTGTTATATATGTTTGTCTGTGCCATCATCACTCCCAAAAGGCTGGATCGATTTTGATTTAGTTTCTAATGTTGAAAATGTAAATATGAAATGAAATTGAAATTATATGCTTGAAACATGATACAATTAAGTTATTTTAAAGGTGACTTGAATAATGGTGTTCTTAGCTAGATTTGGTAAAACTGGTACAGGATATTTAAAAAAATGTATATATTACTTGTCAATAAGTATACATATTTTTTAGAAAAAAAAACCTAAAATTTTAACTGAATTATCCCTGGGAAAGTTTAAATCCAAGTAGGATTTGAACTTTCTTAATACTACTAATATTATAAATCAGAAAGTTTGTTTGTAAGTATGTTTGTTCCCTCTTCACGCTTTAACGGCTCCCCTGACTCTCCACCAGGAAGACTCTCTGTCTAGAGAAGGCTGTCGTCAACCTTACCTCGTCGAGTACCAAGATGCGACGGATATGGAGGTGTATTATTTAAAAAAAATATGCTAAATAAATTAGGGTTGCCTGATCCAAGTCTAAATAGGAAGCATTGTGTGTAGGCGACAAAAAACTGATTATTTTTTTTCTGTAACATTATATTTTTATTATTTTATTGATTAAACTAGTCATAAGTTTTCAAAATCAATTACCTATAGGAGTCATGGTCCAGTCATAATCAAGTGATGGTTTGAAGTGGTAGAAACTTTACTTCTATGGAGTTTCGGATCGAAAACGAAATTCACGCTTTTAAGCTTTGTGTAATTGGCTAAACTCATACACGTTCACACATTAACACTAGGGGGTTTTAGTAATATTTTATTACCTTTTGTTAAGACCTGCACGTGGTGCCCCTGCTCATTACATTTTGAGGTTTCATTGGCTTCCAACAAAAATGCAACTTTCCCACAGAGGGTTAAAGGCCAGGCAGGATGGTCATAAAAACTCAAGCTAAATCTTATTCAAAATATGAGTTATGAGGTACGAAAAGAATCCATTATTTTTTCTTACTTCTCCAGGGAAGAGTACATGTTAGTACATATTGGCGATAGTAAGCTAGTTGAGTCCAAACTAGGAAAGTCTTGGTCAGACGTAAGGTAGCGACCCTATCGGTATTCTATCGCTTACATTTTGGAGAGTGTACTCAGGAATTACATGATATAATTCCTCCATGATCTTTATACCATCTAACAACAAGTCAAACTATCAACCGTCATCCATTTCTGGTTGACATACCTCCAGTTCACACGAAGCGTTTAGCTTTTCCTTTTATCATCCGTACAGCGAGGGAACTCTTTGCCTTCGTCTTTGGTCCCCAAACGGTAGAATCTAGTTAAAAAAAAAAAAACGGTTCACGCAGAAAGAAGTCATAAGGTAAAACAAATTTAAAAAAAATCGAAACGCAAGCAAAGCTTAAAAAACCGACTTCGCAGATCTAACTTCGGAACTACTGATCGGATATTAATCAAATTTTAATGAAATCAATTGGAAGGCAACCATACAAATAAAAAAAAATCGCAATCGGTAAAAAAAATTAAAATAAAATACAGTCGACTTGAGTACCTCCTCCTTTTTTGTGAAGTAGTTAGAAAAGCATTGGATGAGTAATGTCTAACTTTTCAACATAACAACGTGTTAATTATTTTAAATCAATTGGTTACGATTCTTTGTTACAATTCGAATATCCGGTTATAAAATCTTTTTTTTTATTGTATGTACATTTTGTGGGTTTCTGTTAATAAAATATTTATCAAAGATTCCTTACCTTTTGTTAAGTATTGAGATTCTAAAAAAAAAGATGAGTCCTTAGCCTTTTAAACTGACTTCAAAAAAGGAGGTTTTTAATTCGACTATACGTTTTTTTTGTATATATGTGACACGATATCTCCGTCAATTATGAATCGGTTTTGATGTTTTTTATTTATTTGGTAGATTATACTTCAGAGGTGGTCCCATATACATTTTATCTAGAACCATCAAGAAAAACCGAAATATAAGCGGTGAATTCGGTTTTTTTTTACTTTGCTTGCGTTTAATTATCCTCTATGTGGAATACTCTTCCTGGACCTAACATATATTTGTATGCTGTATTATTAGTATTTATTATTTTAGGCAAGCATATGACCAATATATCTCACCTAATGGAAAGTAATGATGCGGCCAAAGATGCTGTATGCTTACCTAGAAGATACCTATTCACTCTAGACTTGAAGACTCCCAGATTATACTGTACGGTGAACAAAGACGCGGGCAGTGAGTTCCAGTCCTTTGCTGTACGGATTATAAATGTAGAAGCAAAACGCTTCGAGCGGATATGAGGTGTGTCAACCATATATGGATGATGTTGGTCTATTCATCTTGTGGTCCGATTTTAGAAAGGGCATGGGAGAATCAACTGGTATAATTCGAGTGCAAAATGCAAGAGAAGAAAACCGACAGGCTAGCTACCTTACGTCGAAAACTGTGGCTGTGTAACTTGAATTCTACTCGCTTGTCATCACCAAAATTATTTCTTTATAAATTTTTTTTTTTCAAGTACAGTGTAATGTAACAAATGTACCGCTTTAAATGTGTAGCTGTTTTTGAGATAGCCCACGGGACGAAGTAAGTATAATAACAATGAATTTGGTGATCTATCTAATTGTTATTTCCCAACATTAAAAAAAAAGTGGTTTTGTACTCTACTTGAAAAGTTTTTTTTGACGATAAGTACCCCACAAGGGCAGATAAATAAATATATAATAATTAAACGAAAGCAATGCTTAAAAAAACGACTTCACCGCTTATGTTTGGGTTTTGGTTGGATCGATTTCGATAAAATGTATATATGAGACCACCTCTGAAGTATAATCTACCAAAAAAAGTCATCAAAATCGATCCATATTGGCGGAGATATCGCGTAACATAACATACATACAATAAAAAAAAACATACAGTCGAATTAAGAACCTCTTTTTTTGAAGTTGGTTGAAAATATGTTGCTCCCCTCTCGGGTATGGGTGCCTCCTTAATATTTTTACTAACATAATTTGATTTACTACTTTTTGGCATTGAGCCATAACATTACATATTCTCTGACAATTTGAAGTTATTCACATATATGGTTTAGTCGCTAAATGCCTCTGACAGACGGACGGACGGACAAAGTGCTGAACTATCCAAGCCAATTTGTAGAAAAGAAAAAAAAATTAAAAAAAAAACTCTCGATCAACAAAGTTTGCAAGCACACCCACGGTCTATCACTAGTTTTAAATATACCACTAAAACTATGAGCATTCATAATAGACCGTTCAACGATTATTCACGGCCTATTCGATTAATTCGATTAATTTATGAGGTGATCACTATCGACCGTGAGATGATTGATAATCGAATAACGGAAATGCTGAAATGACTTGAAGAATCGATATTAGAATACAGTAAGTGCTATTTTACGAACATTTTTAGTAATTTATTTATTACATCATTATTATTTACTAACTTGAGATTTTGTTTAAACGCAAGCCTGTCATAAATAACGGATAAGGTTAGAAAATAATCATCGTTTTTGTTTTTAAAAAAAAAAGTTCTTATTTCTACTTATTTTCAACCGACTTCAAAAAAGGAGGTTATCAATTCGACTGTATGTTTTTTTTGTATATGTTACGCGATATCTTCGCCAATTATAAATCAATTTTAACGTTTTTTTTTGTTTGGTAGAGTTTACTTTAGTATGGTCCCATATAAATTTTATCGAAAAAGATCCGGCCAAAACCAAAATATAAGCGTCAAAGTGGGTTTTTTAAGCTTTGCTTGCGTTTTTTTTTGTGTATTACCTCATAACTTCTTTCTTGGCCCACCTATTTTGATGATTTTCTTTTGTTTAAAAGCTGGCGCTTCCCATTAAAATTTGATCAAGATTTGACCAATAGTTTTTGAGTTATGCTCAATAATGCGCATTTAATTAATGTAATCTGATAAAGGGATCCAAAAATAAAGCGGTCAAGTCGGTTTTTTATAAAGCTTTGCTTGCGTTTAAATTATTAATTGATACGTGAACCTAGAATACGATATTATTATTGTGTTTTTCGAAATAACTAAAAAAATCTTCGATTTTTTTTTATTTAGCCTATTTCCTTTGTTCCTACGATTTTTTGTTCTTTAGGGAGAAATTTTTGCTCTTACCGAAGCTTCAACCCAAGACCCACGGTGTTGAAAACAAACTTACCCACTGCACCAACAGGGTAGTCAAATCGACATTGCATCTATTATTGACTGTACAGATTTACGATTGGTTCTTGAGTTGCGATGACGCGTCGTTCGGTCGGGTTATATTTCTTGCCTAGTTATGGGTTCTGTATGTCGCCGTAGGGTTGCTAGACGTGGGTATATAAAACGAAGTGTAAAAGGTTATGGTGTAAAGATTTATTGCTCTGAAGTGATAGAGTCGTCAACACTGCGAAAAATGTCTTGTTGCTTTTACTAACATTCTAGTAATATGTGACAACTATAATTATTTAGTAACAATCAATCAAAAATCGAAAATCAAAATCGTTTATTTACATGGGCCTTAAAGAGGCACTCGTGAAAGTTATTGACTCTTCTGCCAAATTCGCAAAATACAGCAAAATACAGCCATCTCGAGAAGAACCTGGCTAGAAACTCGGCGGCGCATTTTTTTCATAAGTTTTTTATATTATTCCTAAAAACTAATACATAATTATATTAACCTAGGTGTATCTATATTATGTAGTCGCTAGAAAGCGCTTATGCAGTTTGCCTCCATGCATCCTTGTCATTAATGTAGTCAATCACAAAATTATTTGGCAATAACTAGCTTATTTTGTAAAAAGAACTTAGTTACTTTAATTTCGACTAAAAATATGTTTCTGAGAACTTTAATAGTCTTTTTCCAATTTTTATTCTCCGTGAATATTTACACTTCCTAGATAAATAGGTAGATAAACTCTTTCTTGTGCACCATTTCAAAAAAAAAAATAAGAGCAAACAATACAATTAAAAATAACTTAGGCTTATACAATGGGCGGTCTTATCGCTTAAAGTGATTTCTTTCAGATAGCCTTTGGATGGAGAGGAGATAGCAAAATAATTTTGAGACTGTGAAAAAAAAAACTACAGTAGACTTTAATATACAAATATAATTAATGCTCCGGCAGCTTTCTTTGAAAGTTAGTATTCTAGCGTGTAGTTGAGGTAGTAGTTGAGGTATTGGTTAAATGCTAGCTTATCAGACTATAGAATAGATACAAAATAATAATGATTTATTTGCTTGTTAGTATAATTTAAGGTATTAATTTAAGAAGCAATCCTACTAATATTATAAATCTGAAAGTTAGTGTGTAAGTCTGCAAGTGTGTATGTTTGTTCCCTCTTCACGCTTTAACGGCTGATTGGATTTGGATGAAATTTGGAATGTACATAGCTTATACATAGGATTAACAAATAGGCTACATTTTAACTTGATAATCACGGGCAAAGCCGCGGGGCACGGCTAGTAGAAAAAAAAATATTGTATTAAACAAAATCGAGTTAACCGCCAGTGTCACCAGAAATATTTAATCGATTTCTTGAGAAAACTGTAATGGCAATAAATTTTCTCAAACAAAAAAACATCCTGTTAAGTAAATGATATATTCTTGAGAATATAAGTCATCCAATAAAAGATCAAGTTTTTCAAAATCTTTACAGGCAACTAACATTACACTACAAAACTTTTTCATTTAAACATACTTTTTAAATTAGAATTTTAATAAAAACTGATGAAAACGTAAGTAAAGCGTGCGTTTACTATTTTTAATTTAGTATTTTGTATAAAATAATATCGAAAAAGTTTTTAGTATAGTATTATAGTAATAGGCGACCATAAACGTGAAGGAGGTTAAATATATTTTCTAAACGTGCCATTGCAACGCATGCCGGGTACAGCTAGTCTTCTTCTTCTCTTCTATATCCTTACTAATATTATAAATCCGAAAGTTACTCTGTCTATCTGTTACGCTTTCACGCTAAAACTACTGAACCGATTTAAACGAAATTTGGTACACAGATAGTCTAGAGCCTGAGAAAGGACATAGGCTACTTTTTAACCCCAAATTCTGGCTGGTCCGGGACTTACGCGGGCAAAGCCGCGGGGCGCAGCTACTATTATATAAAAATCAATGCCACTTTTCGTTGTTATTTTAAAACTCAAGAACGGGCTCACCTATCCAAACCAAATGTTTAGGCTTTGTTCGGACTATTTAGTAAATGGTTTATGTGAAGTTTGCACAAAATCGGTCGAGCGGTTCTTCATTTATCACACCCGGGCGAAGCCGGGGCGGATAGCTAGTTTTGTGTAAAATAATATCCAAAAACTTTTTTTTTTTTTTAGTATGGTGTTAAACTACTAGGCGACCATAAACGTAGTGACTGCTAGCGCGACCCTATTTTGCCCCACCTCGGCGAAGGGACTGCTCACGGGGGGTTTTTAGTGGGTTCGAGCCCCACATACCCCCTTCCTACACCCCTGGGACGGAAGGGAAGTGCAAGGCATTTCCCCCCCCCAAAAAAAAAAAGGCGACAATAAACGTGAAGGAGGTAAAAACATAGTGATAAATTTAGAAAGGAAAAATTATCGCTTGAGGCGGGATTTGAACCCGCGGCCATAGGGTGTCATGCCCTATTGCTCTAACCGCTGAGCTACTCAAGCCCCGCCTGAAGCGACGAAATTAACCTTTCCTTATTATTAACGTCTTACCGAAACAGTTTATAGAAACTACTATGGCCAACGAGTCTAACATTGCAGTTAGCTCAACGTTGTGTTGATAACGTCTACCCAAATTAATTGATTTTATTTATATAGCATTAGCCATGCTAGGCAGAACTATACGGATAAATTTAGAAAGGAAAAATTATCGCTTGAGGCGGGTTTTTTTTTTTTTTTTAATTTTTCCTTTCTAAATTTATCACTATAGTTCTGCCTAGCATGGCTAATGCTATATAAATAAAATCAGGTAAAAACATTTTCTAAAAGTAGCATTGCAACGCATGCCGGGTACAGCTAGTAATGTGTATATATTTTGTATAATAGACATATTTAAGTCATTGATTCACGGTCAGTGACCACCAAAAGGTACCACTTATTCATGTAATGTTCGCTGTAACCTATGATACAAACACCTTGACAAACCTATGTAATTTAATCAGTCGCTGACCATAAGACAGTTTAATTTTCGGTTTTGAACTGAGCCATTAGTTTGAGTATACGTTTTACCAAAATGTCGTCACGGACGGGTATTATTTAATAATGTCTATACTTTTAATTACACAGTGTTTGATAACAGCTTCATTATTGTGATAGTATGAATTACTATCAATATATAGCTTTAGAGAGTCGCTGAATCTGCTTATACAGGCTAAACCTAGTTTCAGATTTCAAAGATTTATCTCTATGACGTATTTTTACGGCCAATATGTACCTTACCTTTTTTTTGGTGGGGGAAAATGCCCAGCACTTCCCTTCCTTCCCAGGGGTGAAGGAATGGGGGTATGTGGGGCTCGAACCCACTAAAAACCCCCCGTGAGCAGTCCCTCGCCGAGGTGGGGCAAGATAGGGTCGAGCGTTCGCCTTCTAAGCAGGGGTATCGGGTTCGATTCCCGGCGGAAACACAAGTTTTCACCCCGAGGAAAATTTGTGTTACTGGTTCTAGTTGGGATTGTGTGTGTGATGTGAATGTTTCTAGCACCCACGATACAAAATCAAAATCAAAATCATTTATTCACATGCGCCCCAAAGAAGAACTCATGAAAGTTAATGACTCTACTGCCAGATTCGAAAATTACAGCCAACAAGACTTTGAACTTAATGTGGATCTGTGAGTGTGAAAGCGTTTAAAAAAAAGTGTCAATAAAGGGATATTTACCATGTATTCAAACATTTATTAGAGAGTGACCATGGTAGCTTTAAAACTAATATTCGATTGTTTATTTACATTCATTTGTTTTCCCCGACACGCTAGCACCTGAACAAAAACCTGACCCACCATCTGTGTCTTCTTTTTTTTTTTTATTTTGGCTTCGCAATTTTGTGCATTTATTAAGCCAGTGTCAAGTAATAATACATATATTTCAAGTGTATTTCATATCAAAAGTCCTAGTCAAAGTCAAGTAAAAGAGTCAAGGTTCAGTCATAGTCAAGTCATGCCCTAGTAAGGTGGTAAAATTTTTTACTAGAACTTCGAATTGAGTTTTGGAGCGAGAGCAAACATCACGTTTTTCAACTTTGTATGATTTGCCTACACTTATGCACGTTTACTTAGTATAAAAGGTTAATAATCCACCAGTTTGGAAACACAGGTTTTGGAAAATAATTCAAAATCAACAACGCCATTTTTTCACTTTCGCGGCATAACTCCCTGTGTCTTCTTATTGTATGTGTTATTCTTATTCTTCATTAGGAATGCATATCTCATTTCCATTCAATAAAACATACAGTATTTTCTAAAATATTCTCTGCTTGGCCTTATATCGGATCTTATTGCATAAAGATAAGCTGAGGAAAAACTGCTATATGAAAACCGTTGCAAACGTATGTATGCTATTGTCATATTTATGAAGCGAAATAAATTAATACTGAAGTTGCTTTTTAGTGCAAAAAATTAGGACATTTTTATTGGGGTAGTGAAATAATTATGTTTTAATGAGTTATTTTAACGCAAGCAAAGCTTAAAAAACCGACGCGTATATTTTGGTTTTAGCTGGATCAATTTCGATGAAATCTATATGGGACCACTTCTGAAGTATAATCTACCAAACAAAAAAATCATCAAAATCGATTCACAAATTGGCGGAGATATCGCGTAACATATTCCTCGCGTTCATCAAGTTAAAAAGTTACCTGTGTGTTAATTCTAGGAATAAGCTAAGTACATTAGAAATTTCATCATAATCTGTTCAGCCGTTACAGCGTGAAGAGAAAACAAACTTGCACATTTACACACAGACTTTCGGATTTATAATATTAGTGTGATAATCACACCTAGAACCAGAAGCACTGTCCATTGTAGGATAAAGTTCAATTTCGTTTGAAATGCCTGTTGGCTTGGATGCGCGTTCGCCTTCTTAGCAGGGGTATCGGGTTCGATTCTTGACGGGAACATATGTTTTCTTCCCCAAGAACGGTGAAAAGAACGGCTGGACCGATTTTTATTATATTTGTTGGATTTGCCTTCGCCCCAAAAGTGAAAAACTATAAAAACATTGGGAAAATTCAAGAAAAAGATATTTATTGTAATTTTTTTATACATTTTGTATGGAACGGTTTTTTATAATTTTTAGCAGTACCTATTACGTCTGTCGGACTTGGAAAAAAAACTTGGGCAAACGTGCTCCAACGTTGACCGCATAGTCACTGAAAAAAAAAAAGTACTAGACAGACATAAACATAAAAGAGGTCATCTTTTTCTTTAATTTAAATCTAATAGGTATATAATAATCTCGTGTCACGGTGTTTATGGTCGAGTTCCTCCGAAACGACTGGACCGAATTTAATAATTTTTGAAAAATATTTGATAGGTATGAGAATTATAGAGTATTTTTCACCCTCTTCCCCCCACCCCCATATTTTATCGATATTTTAGTGTTTTTGTATGAAAAATATCCAAAAAGTTTATAATATGGTATTAAAGTTATTCCTGCGTATTCCAGGTCTAGTGTGTTTACCAGCTTCGATCACATCGTCACTTACCATCAGGTGAGATAGTGGTCAAACACTAGCCTGTCACAAATAAAAAAAAAAAAGTACTAGGCGACCATAAACGGGGAAGAGGTAAAATATGTTTTCTTTACGTGGCATAACAACGCATGCAGGGTACCTACAGCTAGTTATTTAATATTTTCATATGATAATAGCACCTGTCCGTACAATTTTGGACATTTCAAGTACGTTATACGATTCACAACTGTCGCGGACATGTTTTGTTCGTAAGTGGCTATTAATGACGATCAGCACCAGGTGATCGAACTATACCACGATTTATCAAGTTAAACGCTTCATCAGTTATAATTAGAATAGGGCTGGGATGTTGTATTGGCCGGTTACTTGCCGGATTTGAGGAGGTTGATCACGTTTCTCAAACTCTCAAACTCAAACTCAAACGTTTATTTGCCAGAATACATGTGAAAAAGGTCTTATAAATAATAATATCCGGATGACCGAACTTTGCTCGGTTTTTTGTTTTTGGTAGAATGTGTTTGAATTTGTAGCCTCAGAAAGCTCCATCTAGTGTCGAGTAGAAACAGTTTTTTACATCGTTTATGGCGTAATAGATGGCGCTGATAGTTTCTTAAGCCTGGTTTTTCAAATGCAGTTTGAGAACCGAGCATTTCTCGGACCTGGAACGTTGATAAATCGATTCCTTGGGCAGAAAAACCCCTAAACTGTAACTTTCATGAAAATCTTGGGAGCCGTTTCCGAGATCCTGATTACACATATATATACAAGAATTGCTCGTTTAAAGGTATTAGATAGATAGATTAGATAGATTATGTATTCAGCCTGCATGCAGAACTGCAAATATTAAAAAATATTATTGTCTCTAAATTTCATAAATTAGTTAATAGTACAAAAACAATTACTTAATACCCAGTCACTCAAATTCTTCTTAAAACTATTGCCATCATCATCAGCCTGTATTGGTCCTCTGCTGGACATATGCCTCTCCCAATGCAACCCGCTGAGCTCGATCTTCAGTTCTTCTTTTCCAACCGCTGCGCTGCCTGCCACACATACCTAGGCATCCATATTAAAAGTAAAAAAGAACTTAATACTGAATAAAAAAAACGAACTAGTCCGTCAGTTAGAATATCAAAAATATCGGTAATGTATTTAATTGTTATGATAAATAGGCTAGCTTTTGACCGCCATCTCACCTGATGGAAAGCGACGATGCGGTCGACGGTGTGACATGCTTGCCTAGAAGGTACCTGTTCACTCTTGACTTGAAGAGGGCCAAGTTGTACTTATCGAGAAACAAGAACGAAGGTAGGGTATTCCACTCCTTTGCAGTTCGCATTATAAAAGTAGAGGCAAAACGCTTGGTTCTAATCTGAGGAATTTCCACCATAAAAGGATCTATTTTTTATTTTTAACAAATCTATAGAAATTTATTACAAAACTAAAGAGCGTCAAAGTTCGGGAGCGGGTTTCGTGACGTCACCTCACAATAAAAAGTGTATAGAGGCGTGACTTCTCACGGGATTTTAAGGCACTATATCCTCATAAATTTTTGTTCATTTGACATTAGAAAAAATACGTGTCCAATAAGTTTTGATAATGTAAATGACGTATTAAATATTTTCCGTGGGTCCTGGGTTCGATTCCCGGCAGGAGCACAAATTCCTTCCCAAGGGATATTTGTGCTTCTGGTTCTGGGTGTAATGTGTGTGTGATTGAATGTTTCCGGCACCCGCGATACAAGTCTTTGAACTTAGTGTGGGGCTGTGAGTGTGAATGTGTTTGTTTTTGTTTCAGGCATCTAGATTATTCCTATAGTCAAATTATTCGGACTTCATCCGTCTAAAGTATTAGTAATACCATCACTATTTCAGAAATCGTGTACATACGAAATTCGCATGCCTCAAAGTTCAAATGGCAAACCATCGGAGTCACCTGCAAAAATTATCTTATGTTAATCAAACATAAACCCTACTACAACAATATACAGTTTAAATTGGGTGCAGTCTTGAGCCCGTCATCTGCAAACCTGATATTTTTCAAATTTATACCGTATTGTAAATAATAATGGTTTAAAATTGCGTGGAGTGTCGAGTCCGTCATATGCAAGGCAGGTGGGTATGCGCAAGCGCAATTTTGTAGTTTCTTTATAGTTTCTACGGTTGTTGAAGTTATGATTGTGTTTGGACCTCCGTGGGGGTTGAACTTTAGTTTTTTAAATAATGGGGGTAGTTGAACGGCATTTAAAGGCGATTGATGTTTGACGGTAGTTTCTTTGATGTGTTATTTGTATTATGTATAATTACTTCCAAAATAACGCTTTTCCGAAGTTCTGAACTTAGTGTGGGCTGTGAGTTTGTTACTTCGAAAAAACACATTCACAGCCCCACATTAAGGAGACTTGTATCGTGAGTGTCGAAAATAGTTTTTGAATACAACTTTTTAACAAAGTACCTATAATTCACCTATAACCAACCTTTTTTCATGCATATTTTCTTGGCAAATATTTTTGATTATTTTTATTTAACCACAACCAGATGTTAATTGACGATGCGATCGATGATGGAGCATGTCCGCTTAAATAATGCCTATTCGCAACTTAAGGACTCCTATATCGATTCGCTTAAAGCAGTCATGCAGATATTTTTGGAACTCGGTTAAAAGTTTAAATATAAAGCAGACGTGTCTAAGGCTCGCGTCTCGCATCAATCAAGATGTATCGATTATAAATGAGCCGCAAACAACGATTATCGCCTTATAGTCGTGCGCGATCGATAGCCCCGAGCGGTACAACACTATAATCGAATCGACTGGATAATTGTATCGAATACGATTTGCGGACGTGTGCCTTTAATTGATTGACTGATTATAGGATCGAAATGAAGGTAATTTATTCAATATGCAAACTTTATTTGTTCTTTTAATTTTTTTTTAATTACTTCCCATAGGATATTTGGGCTTCTGGTTCTGGGTGTAAAGAGTGTGTGATGTGAATGTTTCCGGCACCCGCGATACAAGTCTTTGAACTTAGTGTGGGGCTGTGAGCGTGAATGCGTATGTTGTATGTATGTACCTACGTTTTAAACTACGCTTAAGCATCAGAAGTTTTTAAGGGCTCGAATAAGCTTAGTTTCACTACTGAATAAATAATGTTTGTTAAGAAAATTAATTGAATTAGGCGTTATTTCTCGGAAATCCACGACAAAGTTAATTTATTATATTTAGTGTTAATCCCGATAATGTCTGATTTTTAATGTTTCTTTAACCGACTTTTAAAAAAAGACGGTTCTCAATTCGTCGGTTTTTTTTTTTTAATGAAATCAGTCTAGGCTTCTTCAAGTAATCAGGGAGATTACTGAAAGACGCCTAGACCGATTCGAGAAATAAGTAAAAAAATCTGTCTAAAAATATGTATTTATGTATGTATTTTGTAAAGGCGATTTTTTAAGCTTTGCTTGATAAAAAAAATACTTCCCAGCACCCATGATACAAATTTTTGAACTTAGTAAGGAACTGTGCGTGTAAGGTTTAAAGAGTTCCGTACACGTGGCTACAATGTTCCTGGATGCATCGATATATATATTTATATAAACTATACTTAACTACTATAGTTTAACTAATCTTTAAGACATCAAATCAATTACTATAACAAAGTAAGCACATCTATAGTATATATGTTTACGAAAAACGAAATATCAGTAAAAACTTAACTATTGCCAGAGAACTACCTTTTCTACCGACTTCACAAAAACGGAGGAGGTACTCAATTCGACCGTATTTTTTTTTGTGTGTTACCTCATGTCTTTTTACCACGTGAAATGATTTTGTTTTTTTTTTTGTTTAAAATTTGATCAAGTTCAGATCGGTAGTTTTTGAGTTATCGTCAATAATGCGTGTATAATACATTTAATCAGATCAAGGTTCCAAAGATAAAGCGTTGAAGTCGGTTTTTTTTAAGCTTTGCTTGCGTTTATTTATTAGCAACTGTTCATCTGTAAAAAAAGTAACTTAACGTCAAACTATATTTCAATAATAGAACCTCATTGCATACGAAATAGATAGTAATAATTAATAATAAATTACTCAACAACGAGCCATTTATTAAAAAATGGTAGGTAAGTACATTTTTGCCGCACATTGCGCAGAATAAATTACATTTTTAATAAGTAATAATAAGAAATTACAATAATAATTGTGCTATCGTTATACCGTTTATCAAACATAATTAAACTTCCAACCCTTTGAAATATTAAAAGATTTTTAAAAAATTGTGCGGTTTTTAATTTGAGGCAGATGTGTTACGTGCTGCATTCGAATTAGCCAGTTAGTGGAACAGAACAGTGATTGTTATGTTTACCATAAAATATATATTTTATATATTACTAGGTGATTACCATAAAAAATCACATTTCGGTATATTACTTTTAAATCCTAATTAAGTTCTGGACACATTTTCAAGAAGAACTTATTGTACTTACAAAATTACATCATTAAAATGTTAACTTTAAAATTACGATTTTGTTTGAGTAACTAAGCGTGCTGCTTAGTTCACATTTAATAGCATACAAAATAACATTGTTGAATTATAGCTTTTAAAACATTTTTTTAATTAAGAAAGAAAAAGAAAGAAAGAAAACACATTTATTTGGCACTATAAAAAAAATAAAAATAACAATTAACTTAAAAAACTAACATTAAAAATACAGTTTTTTTAATTATTATTGAGAGTTTTTGTATGCCAAAAAGGTTTAACTCAGCTTTTAGATAGTTGAATATTAATTAATTATGAAGTTACAGACACATTATCATACAAATATTATAAATGTGAAAGCTGCAGGAATCTGCTCATTATTAAAAAAGTAAAACCATATTTTTGTAAGAGTAATGGCCAAATTTTTCATGGTTTTTTTTTAAAAGCCCTTGCAAATAACTAAACTAAAATTTGATATTATTTATGTATAAATAAAACGTCAAGCCTTCCAACATCTAATTTATATAAACGTTTATTTGCCATTTCAACTCGCATGTCAGAAACAACCGTTCGAACGCAGCACCGCGGTTTTTGCACGGACATCGGCGCATGCGCACGTGACCGCCATTTTAATTGTCCTAATTAGATCAAAGGTGACACCGACGTTGCAATGTAAGGCAGTATGTAAGGTATGACACTTTACTAGATGTAATTTCCCGCTTAAACTTTAACTTCCAGCGAAATGGCCGAAGATGGAACATGCTTGGTAACTATTTACTCTAGATTTGAAGACACCCAGATTATACCGTTCAAAGACGTAGGCAAAGCACTGCACTTGTAACCTGATATATTAGATGTTAAATCTCTCTAAGTCGGGATTTTCATTGATTTCAGCCTTACATGAATCTTAATAAATCAAAGTGCGGTGTAAGACTGCCGGTATCGCTTACCACCACGCGAACATATTGCTTTCTAAGCTGATGAGACATTGTCATAGCACATAGACGTTGCCCCAGGCACATGACATGGCACATGGCAAGACATGTATCACCTTTTCACTGAGTTTGAGCGGAGCAAATCTATGAGATCATTCATGTTAAATGAATATGCGTGTAACGCTAGTGATCTTGGCGTATTTAAGAGCATAACGCTGCACCCGAAAGCGATGCAGGCTCTGTTCATCAATATCAAATATATTTTGTAGTAATGCAGCATAGGAGTGTACCGATGGGGCTAATATAGTCGCAATGTGACACAAAGCCCTTACAAAAATTCAGATTTAAAAAAAAAACTTGTTTTCTTTTTTAAAAGCAAAATTCTGTATTTAAAATTCTTTCTTATAAATAAAGAGATCTCTAGTACTGTCTCTATAAGTACCAACTTAAGGTGACACTCACACGTACGGAACTGTTAATGATTGATAGTACGTGCACTTGACAGCTTTATGACGTAGATATGGGCAAAGTTGACGCCATAGGTGAGGTAATTGAGCAAAGATATTGATAAAAGATTAGCGGTCAATGATCTTTGCTAAGTAGTGAACGACGCAGTTGGAGTAGAGACTTAAAAAAAAAATAGCATCGATAAACGTTTGACCATTATCTCACCTGATAGTGCGGTTGACGATGGAGCATGTTTGCCTAGAAGATGCCTATTAACTCGCGACTTGAAGACTTACTCAGGTAAGAAGTTCCATTCCTTTGCGGCTCGCATAATTAATGTGGAAATAAAACGCTACGTCTGCACTTGTGGAGTGTCTACTATAAAGCATTGTCGCTTAGGAAGCTGGAGACATTAGTTAAAAAGAAATACTTCTTGATTAATTCCAAATATATTTTATATATATATATATATTTGCTCAATACATTTACACGGAGGACTTAATGCTAATTCAGCATTTTCTGCCAGTCAACCGAGAAAGTGCAGAAAAAATCGTGGTAGTGCAGTATAAGGGCTATTTATTATTATTATTAACTGTTATAGTTTCGCCACGAAATTGGAAGACAAGAAAATGTATGAAAAAATTACATTTTTAACAATTTTTGGGAAGAAATAACGTGGTCGAGGTTGGCCAGCTCGCTTATATTAGAAACTGGTTCTAACCTCTCTCATGTTTCAAATTCATCAACCATTTTTTTTGTGGAGGGAAATGCCTATCACTTTCCTTTCTTCCTTTAAGGATAGAGGTAAGTGAGGTTTGAACCCTGGCTCTCCACCAGGGATCGAACTACAGAGGAAAAGAGAGGCGGCGGGTGAACTGCCTCCACCCAGTATGTCTGTGTCGGAGCTGGTCAGATTGGGGCTCAATCTCTCTGGTCCGCTCTGCGGCTTCTTTCTGCCATCATCTCGTCGCAGAAAGAGACTCTTAGCATGGCGTATACCACGCTACATACTATACCACATCAACCATACTCATACCACCACTGGCTCCCATAACCATTGTCAACATATATAAGTTTTTGCATCACAATAAATAGGTGCATCGATTCTCAATCGATCGTTTAATTGCCATGTGAGATAATTACCATGTTATTTAACTTTCCATTGTTGAATGTTTTCCGCGGTAATTATGGCAATCATAGTGAGCAGATTGTAATGAAAATATTGATTGCCAGGAGAAAAAACGTGAGGTTCTTTGCCTGTATAGACTCTTTAGATCTTTAATTACTGAATACCTGGTAACAGTCAATAAGCTACTGGTTAAAAACTTTTTGAAAAACAAGCTTTTAGAAGTCCGCCATATTGGATTTTGACGTCACTTTATTTTTGGAGTTATTCTCAGCAAGCCCTTTTCTAAATCAAAATCGTTTAATCACATGGGTCCCAAAGAGACACTCATGAAGGTTAGAGAGATGAACCTGGCAATACTATGTATTCGCTAGGAAGCGCTTTTGCAGTTTGCTTCCATGCATCCTTGTCATTAATGTTGTCAATCGTTGATACTAAGCTTTCTTAGTAAATTTTAGTAAGTTACCCATATTGTAGTGCATTAAAAATAACTTGTCCGCTATTTTGGCTGTTCCGCCATGTTGGGTTTAGAATGACGTCACAGAGCTTCCCATGCATTGTCATCAAAACTAAACGTGAATATAAAATTTCAGCTCAATCGGTTGAAGATATCCGCTTCAAAATTGAGTTGCAAGATTCCACCCTAACAAACATAGTTACATTGCAAGTTAAATAAAAGCTTGTGTAATGTAATTCATCAGCTGATCGCGTTATTTGCAGCTTTATTATCAGACCAGCCGGTGGACTCGTTTCCCGAGGAAGTAGGTATATATTTTCCTCTCGTGACGTTTTTTTGCTTATTCCGGGCATGGACGCACAGGTAATACGGTGGATAAGGAGCCATGTCAAAATAGCCGGAGCGAGTCTATAAACAATTGAAGTTGATTTTCTAATTTAGTGTTGAGTCAGCGGCAACAAACGGGACAATCTTGTACACCCGAAGGTGCTGAAATTTACTGGTGACCTCAAAATGGGTTATAACGAGTAGCTTACCTAATCGGCGATGAACTCTTCGTAATATTAAGCTTCGGATCGACCAATTGCTAATGTAATTTGAACTGCATTTTTTTTAAATCTTTATATGCCAATTAAGCTCCTTTAAATTGAAACCCAGCACGGCATCATTGATTCTTTTAGTTCATGACTTTATGTTTTCTAGAAGACACGATATTCAATGTAATGTGACGTCACATATCCTGTAACCAGCGGAAAATCAGGAAGCTTCCAACGACGCTGCACTTGTTGAATTATGTAATTTAGAAGTTATGAGGGAAAAGTTGAATATAACAACAACCTTGGGTCTTGGAGTCTTCAAATCAAGTCCGAATAGATACCTTTTAAGCAAGTATGCAACATTTTCAGCCTCATTATCGCTTTACATCAGTTGAGATTGTGGTTAAACGTTTGCCAAAAGACCATTAAAAAAATAACAACTTACAAACATACCTAATTTTTTTCTGCCCAAGCAAGCATTTGACCACAATCTCACCTGATGGAAACGGATGATGCAGCCGAAGATGTAGCATGCTCGCCTATATACATACATACACACATACCCACTTATATATCAAAATCATAACCTTCCTTTTTGCTTTGCCGAAGCCAGGTAAATAAAGTGTTAAGTACAAAATTAGGTGCTCAAACCAAGTGGCAACCCTACATTTCCGCCAAAGAATACGGAAGCGTCACAGAAGCGTCAACCGAGACGCCAGAACAATAGAACACTTCGGATACTTCACCATACATATTTTATGACATCCAATACACCTTCTGACACTTCGCTATGTACACAATAGGAGGCGATACGTTCATTCTCGTCACCTATATAATTGTAACAAAAAATTGTGGAACTTTCCCACATATGTTAGGAATACTTAGGAATGACAGTGTGAAATTAATGTTGGAATGTTACATTGGATTTTTTAGTCTTTGGTAAATCTACGGGCCAATTGCCTATATTTCCTAAAACTAAACTAAAATTATGTACAGCAAAGTACTAAGTTACCTACAAGACATCGAACTTATAGGTAACTCAAGTGCATAAGTTGGATTAGTTGAAACCACATTTATTTTTGATTCGAAAAAAAAAAGATATATTTTGATTTTGGCTTGATCGATTTCGATAAACTTATATGGAACCTCTGAATAACCTACCAAACAAAAAAGTTTTTTGAGAATCGGTCTACTAATAAAGGAGAAATCGGGGAACATACATAAAAAAATACATACAGTCGAACATAGAACCTCCATTTTTGATGTTGGTTAAAAATATTAAATAAAAGTGTCTGGATAATTATTATATATACTCAGGATACATAATTTTTTTACCAACAAGGAAAATTAGTATACGTCAGTAAATATAGTTTTATAAAAAAAATTAATGTAAAAAAATTATTTCATTAACAACCTATAAAAATTAGTATGCGTCAATAAATATTTAATCAATATTTTTTTTTTGTAAAAAATAAATAAATTTAAACATTAAAAATTTTAATGAAACAAATTGTCATGTTAACAAATACACAGTGCTTAAGTTCTTTACAATCGTCTTTAAGTTTACACCTTTAATACATGAAGGTATGCAATGACATGGTTGTCACTCACAAACCACTTTTTATAAATAATTAACGTCTCTGAGTACTGATGACTATATAATTACCGGATAAGTCATTGATAGATGTTTTTAAATAAGACGTATTTATCGTAACATGGTAGATGGTATATCTGTAGTTTTGACATGTCCTTATTAATAACGTTTTTTTTATTCGTAACCATCAATATGCAACAAAATATTATTATATAATTTTCTTCGTTGACGCTGTCTGTCTGTCTGTCCTATCATATTAATATAAAGGACTCTATCTTTAGAATCTTTAACTAGCTAAATCGTTTACAGAAAATGTGTTTTATTTATTTATTTATTTATTGATAATTAGAACGGCCAGAACCACTTACACTAATTAACACAATATAACATCATTAGTTAAAACATTTATAAATCATTGGTAAAGTTAAAATTACAAATTATAATATCATTAAAATTATATAATAATTAAATTATTTTACTTACATATAATGTCAGTAATTGATTAGCAACGGTCAAATATTATTATACAATGTCAATATGTCATTAATTAAATACAATTATGTCATTAAATAATCAACGCGTCTCACAGAATTTCTGACAGACACACAAAATTTCCTTCCATCCGTCCGCAACAAAGTCAAAGTCAGGATTCGCTTCCAAAAGCGCGGTAATTGCAGACATAATAGGAGGTTTCGGCGAGTTCGCGCGCGACACTGTGCGACTTGAAGGCACGGCAAGCAACTTATGTGTTATCAAAAAATAAAAAAATATTAAAAAAACAAACACATTCACACTCACATTCCCATTCTAAGTTCAAAGACTTGTGTCGTGGGTGCCGGAAACATTCACATCACACACTCACATTAAACCCTGAACCAGAAGCACAAATATCCCTTATAATTATTACAGGCGCTATTTAAAGTTTTTTATCATTCTCTTTCTACCGATAACTCATATTACAAGCTACGAAACTAAAAGTAATATTTTTTCTAAGCAGACACCAAATTTGTATTTAAATCTAACAAATGCATAAATATAAACGTTTACACCCTCACAGCCCACACTAAATTCGATGACTTGTGACGTGGGTGACGAAAACATTCACATCACACACAATTACACCCAGAACCAGACATACATTGTTTTTGGGGAGAAAATACGTGTTTCTACCATTATTCGTACCATACCCGCTGTAGACGGGCAACCAATCAACCCAGGGATCAGTTTAACGCTGCATTATCGCTTTTCATCAGCTGAGATAGTGGTAAATGCTTTTGCCTTTCGAAGGAAAATAATTAAACGCAAGCTAAGCTTAAAAAATACAGTCAAATTGAGAACCTCCTACTTTTTTGAAGTCGGTTAAAAACTTGACTTCACCGCTTATATTTTGGTTTTGGCTAGATCGATTTCGATAAAATGTATATGGGACCACCTCTGAAGTATAATCTACCAAAAAAAAACAATCATCAACATCGATTCATAATTCGCGGAAATATATATATACAAAAAAAAAATACAATCGAATTGAGAACCAACCCCCTTTTTTTAAATTGGTTGTAAAAAGAAAAAAAGACAAGCTTATATACTTTAATAAAAAAAAATATCAAGAAGTTCGCAATATACATAGCACCAAGGATTAAAACAGGCTAAATTTTACTTGATAAAAGTGAGCAAGGCCGCAGGGCAAGGTTAGTATTATATAAAGTGCGATATTGTGTATATTGCGATATTATAGTGCGATATTAATGACAAAGATGCATGGAGGCAAACTGCACAAGCTCTTTCTAGCGACTACCATAATAACACCTAGGTTAATAAAATTATGTATTAGAGATTAAGAAAATTTAAAAAAAAAAAATGGAAAAAAAATGCGCCGCCGCCGAGTTTCTTGCCAGGTTCTTCTCGAGATGGCTGTAATTTTGCGAATCTGGCAATATAATCATTAACTTTCATGAGTGCCTCTTTGGGGCCCATGTGAATAAACGATTTTGATTGATTGATCGTACTAAAGAACATTTTTAAATCGTACAGCACGATTAAACTATCTAGTACGCTAAGCATAACTGGAGTTTTTAATTTGTTTTCCATGCTTAACGGTATCCATAGCTGTTAGGCGAAAATCACTTCGTTTCACTATTTGTATTTTATTGCCATAGACAATGGAGAAGTCTAGATATATGGTAATTTTGTATTGGGAATTGGCAAGGCTGAAAAGTAGTATGAGTGAGATGGTCCCGTAGGTTTCTTTTTTATGTAGCATTTGACCGCAATCTCACCTGATGGAAATCGGCGATGCAGTCGACGGTGGGACATGCTTGTCTAGAAGATACCTGTTCACTTTTAACTTGAAGAGGCTTAAATTATCCTTATCGGGAAACAAGAACAAAGGCAGGGTGTTTCTATCCTTTGCAGTTCGCATAATAAGCAAGTAATTCTAAATATTCATAATTCTAGGCAAGCATGCTACATCTTCGGCCGCATCATCGCTTTCCATCAGGTGAGGTAGTGGTCAAACGCTTGCCTTTCGTAAATAAAAAAAATAAAAAATATATGTTGTGGCGAATCGCTTGGTTCGAATCGGAAAAATGTCCATCATGAAAATACTATAAGTAGTAATTATTGGTGTTTAGACGGGTGATATGTCTTGACCAAGGCGACCAACATTTTTACAAGTTTTTATTTAGTTTCATATGTCCGATGTATATTTATTGGTCTATAATCAAGTCTTACAAGAATAGAATTGAATAGAATAGAAAAGAAAATTCTTTATTGTACACCAAATACAGTTAGTTACAGGGGTAATCTTAAAAAAACTAAAGTACAATGGGCGGACTTATCGCTAAAAGCGATCTCTTCCAGTCAACCTTTGGATGGAGAGAGGGATAATTTTATATAATGAGGTCGGTGGTGTAAAAACATACTAATAGATATAAATACAACTTACTTAGATACCTATCTATATACATTAATACATACATACATATAAACTTACGTAAACAATATTTTATATAAACCTACGTAAATACTATAAACAATACCCTTTTAATAATACAAGCTAAATTAGATTCACATCCCGATGTCCGATTGGACTCAAATTTGGTGTACTTAAGTATTTTCGGTGCCAATACAATGATATAGCACCATAGAGCCGGTCCATAGGGACTTCTGAACTATACAAGTTAAGATTAAGCGGCAGAACATATACGGCAAAATTATGGAAACCTCGGCAGTGGTTACATTGAGCCGTTTTATGTTGAGGCACTGAGTCCGTGGGGACCGGGAGCTCATTCGATTTTAAAACGATATCAGAGCACCTGGTCACATTTTGACATGTGATCACATTTTGATCACGCGTATATTTTATATAAATAAAACAAAACAAACAAACAAACAAACGCGTTCATACTCACAGCCCTTCACTAAGTTCAAAGACTTGTATCGCGGGTGCCGGAAACATTCACATCACACACACATTACACCCAGAACCAGAAGCACAAATATCCCTTGGGATGGAATTTGTGCTCCTGCCGGGAATCGAACCCAGGACCCAAGGCGCAGAGGGCGGACACCTATCCTTTGCGCCAACTGGGTCGTCAAAATTCAAATAATATATGTTGTAGTACTTATTTGTATATTTTTTGGAGTTTTTTTTTACATGCGTATATTATAATCTCAATCATGATAAATAAAGTACTTTCACACATATCTCAACGGACAACCGATTCCAAACCTTCACGGAACCCAAATAAAAAGCGTCATTCTAAACGCTGTATGAAGCTATAGCGTCATAATGGCTAATAAAACGTCATTAACTGCCTTTGTGGTGTTCTCTCATGGCAATTATAAATGTTTTCCATGCGATAGTTGCTTTATGGCAATACTACAGGTGTTTGACGTATCTGCGTTAGAGAAGTTACGTTTTTGTTACTTGTTGTAAAAATTGTTTTATCTTCGATGTAGCTGTTGTATTATATTGCAAACTTGTATATGTTAGTATGAATTTATATTGAAAATTTGTATTTTTTTTTTTTTTTTTTTTTAATAAAATTTGTGACAACTAGACTATTAAAGTTATCAGAAACATAATATTTTCTAGTCAAAGTTATAGTTACTGCTTTTTATACAAAATAAGCTAGTTATTACTGAATAATTTCGTAATTGTTACTTAATTTATTTTAGACTTTATCCTGTACAAATATTGAAAATGTTTGTTCCCTGTTCACGCTTTATCGGCTAAACGGATTTGGATGATAATTGCAATGTACATGGCTTATACCTAGGGTTAACACATAGGCTACTTTTTAACTTAATAATGGCGGGCAAAGCCGCGGGGCAAGGCTAGTCTAATATATAAATATCACGTGTCGCGGTGTTCGTGGTCGCACTCCTCCGAAACGACTCGTTTGTTTTTTTTTATATTTGGTAAGTATGTTAATTAATAGGTCTTAAAGTTTTCTTCACTCTTTTTAGCGCGATTTTAGTATTTTCGTGTGTACAAAATCCAAAATGTTTTTAGTATGGTTTTAAACTACTAGGCTACCATACACGTGAAAGAGGTTAAACACTTTTTCTTTGCGTGGCATATCAAAATCAAAATCGTTTATTCACATGGGCCCCAAAGAGGCACTCATGAAAGTTAATTAATCTATTGCCAGATTCGCAAAATTACAGCCATCTCGAGAAGAACCTGGCAAGAAACTCGGCGGCGCATTTTTTTTCATTTTTTTTTTTTTAAACATTCTTAATTTCTAATACATAATTATCTTAACCTAGGTGTTATTATGGTAGTCGTTAGAAAGAGCCTGTGCAGTTTGCCTCCATGCATCCTTGTCATTAATTTCAACGCATGCCGGGTATTATTTCTATTTGTAGATTATTTTTAACATTTCTTCACAATGTTTACCTAATTACACCAAGACATGTCAAACTTCACTGCAATAGCCTTTTACGTAAGACAATGAGGTGTCATGTTTCATTCATATCATTACCAATGGAAAAAGTCATATGTACACTTATGCCTTTTTATGGCGTGAAAAAAGAAGTTGAAAGCTGTCAATTAGTTGCTCTGTTAAAAACTGTGACATGAATTAAAAGCCGTATAAAGAAATAAGTGCCCTGTCTTTTATTTTATATACCATTGTTTTTACGTTTTTTTAAATATCGATAGTTTTAATTTGGCGTCACGTGGTGCAAAACACATGTTATTGATCGAGCGAAGTGAGATTTCTAAGTTGACTTGGGTCGTTCAGGACTTTGTCCGTCCGTCCATCCGTCCGTCCGTCTCTCAGAGGCATCTAGCATCTGAGCCATATAGGTGAAAAAATTTAAATTCTCATAGAATATGTAAAACTACGGCTCAAAGCCAGAAATTACATTTTAAATTTGCTTAATGAAAATATAAAGGGGGCTCTCTACATGTAAGTGGGGAGCAAAATATTACTTATTTTTTTTATTTACCCTTGTGGGTATCGTTGAAAATGGCTTGACAAGTAGAGTAATATAAAAAAAATCTGTGTTGGAAAATAACGATTTGGTAGACCACCAAAGTCAAGTCTAGTCATAGTCAAGTTATGCCCTATTAAAGTGGTAGAAACTTTACTAGAACTTCTATTGGTATTTTGAAGCGAAAGAAAAACGTGGTCCCCCTTTTTTTTTAACTTTGTATGATTTGCCTACACTCATGCACGTTGACTAAGTATTAATGGTTAATAACCCACCATTATTACCATTGATTCTTCGACGATGTTAATGTACAGTCAATTAATCAGAGGTTATGGATAATAATCCAAATTCAACAACACCATTTTTGCACTTTCGCGGCGAAACTCTATTGTTTACTCAGTCTCTCAATAAATATTTCTTGACTCTTAAATCTTTTAATTTAGAATTATCTGGAGCATATTTTCTCTACGCTTTTCTGAGTATATTTGATATAGTGTTTTTGCTTCAAATTTAGCTCAGTTTTTACAAAAGCATCGGCCGGCGTTCATAGCATTGTTTACATTGCCGACGCGGATCGAACCAACAACGTGCACCGTAGTCTGTTGCGGACCGTGACGATGTTCAGTGATAACAGTAAGAGTACTTGGGAAAAAGTATTTATATATATATATATATACTTCACATTCACATCCCCACACTAAGCTCAAAGGCATTTTGCATCACACAAATACACCCAAAACCAAAAGTACCTACCTACAGATGTCTCTCAGGAAAATTTTGCTCCTGCCGGGAATTAAACTCAGGACCCGCTAAACAGAAGTTAAAGATTGCCCACTGCGCCAATTGGGTCGACTTTATATAAATTAAAATTCAATGATTCGTTTTGTGTGCTGAAACCATTTATATCACAAACAGTTGAACCCAGACCCAGAATCACATATGTACTTTGGAAAGAAAATTTGTTTTTTTCCGGGAATTGAACTCAGGACCCGCAGCGTAGAGAGCAAACCATTGCGCCTACAGATTCATTGTACACTAATGCTAAACGATATCATTCGATACTGATTCTTGATAAATGGCAACATTAAAAAAAAATGCTAATAAAAGTTACAAACAGTTTAAAGACATAGTTGCCAGCAATAAATCACCATGTTTTCCTTAAATGCACAAAAGAAACGATAGAAAAAGCTGCAACTTTCTTGATGATTCACGCAACATGGAAAAGTCATGTTCTATGTTAATTAGTCCAGTTACCCATGTACGGAAGTTAATGGGTTACGCATTGCGATTTGTCTGTTTGACGCGATGATAATATTTTATTGTTGTACCTACTATTGGGGTTTAACGCCACAAAAACTTAAGTTTAATGTATTTAAAGATCAGGAACTTTTTTTTTGTGTGGGATAAAATGCCATTTTTTTTATTCAAGATAGGCAAACGTTTGACCTCCATCTCATAAGTGACGATGCGGTCGACGATGGAGCACGTTTGCCTAGAAATACCTATTCACTCGTGACTTAAATACTCCCATATTGTATTTATCAGGGAACCCAGACTTAGGTAAGAAATTCCATTCTTTTGCAGTTCGCATAATGAATGTGGAGGCAAAACGCTTCGTCCGCATTTGCATGCACATCCTTTCCTTCAAAGGGGTAAATTAAAAAAGAACGCTTTCACAATCGCAGCCCCACACTAAGTTCGATGACTTTTGTGGTGCCGGAAACATCCACATCACACAATCACAAGCAGAACCAGAAACACTAATTTTCATTGGGGAGAAAACTTGTATTCCCGCCGGGAATCGAACCCGATACACCTGTGGATTCCCCTGACTCTCCAGTGACCCCACTATTATAGAGAAGAGAGTGAGCGAGCGAACTGCCTCCTCCTCCCCCTATGTTCGTCTGCACCGGAGTGGGTCAGATTGGGGGTCGTTCTCTCTAACCCGCTTTGCGGCGTCGGCCTCCTTCTATGCCATCAAAAAGTTCTAGTACCGATGTTAAAGGCGGTCAATAGAGAGAGAGAGTCAGCTCTCGTGAAACTTTTTTTTGTGCCTGATAGGCAAGCAGTCAACCGCTATCTCATATGACAGAAAGCGATGCATTTCTCATACATTTTTTAGAATACAATACAAAACGCTTTATAGTTTAACAACGTATAAAACAATGAAAAATAATAAATATACAGTGATTGTGGTAGTAGGTCCTCGTTTTCGCTCCGTTTTCACTCCGCTAGGTCAATAAGCTATCTGCATTTCAAATTTAATTCATATTCAATGGATATGTTCAGAAAGAATACCTATCAAAAATGCTAACTTACACACTCTCAAATTTCCGCATTAACTCGTATAACATCTGTGTGACGTAATAACTGTGATAACTATCAATAACAGAACTGTCACAGGACTTTTTTCGCATGCTTTTATTTCTAGTTATTCATTTAATAATACAAGTACGTACTTTATCTGAATGAAATCATCGTTTGATTAACTCACAGATTATCTATAATTGATTTTTTAAGGCTTATGAACCATTGTTTCTCGACATTGACGGATCGCTTCTTCGAACCACTCGAATCTCCCATAAGATTTATATAGCATCTATATTAATATTGCAACTAAACCTGCATCATTATTGCAATCTAATGTTTTTCTATTTTTGTTTTTATTTGAACTTTCTACCTTCAAAAAAGTTATACTAGCTCTACAAGCGAAACTCTACGCTATTTCGAGTATGATAAGTTTTAAATTGTTTCTAGAAAATTGCAGTTAGAACAATTTAAGTACACAACTACATACTAAGTGCAAGATACATTAATCATACGAATCCGAATTGTTTTAGTTCAAACGGAAATCTGTTTTCAATTTAAACTGTATAACTGAAGTTCCAGAGTTCAAAGTTCGATGATAGAAGTTAGAAGGGTAACAACACCAAAGATTGACATTTAAATGCTTAAGTGGAAGTGAAAGGCTGAGAATACGATATTTTTGATTAAAATTGGAATATAATTGCGTCTCCCACGTAGTTCGACGTAATAGTAGGTAAGTTTTTTGTCGTTTAGTTTTGGGTCGGTTGCTACTAACATTTTATATCCGGTGACTGAGATTATTGTAATCTAATCTGTTGGAGTAATGCCCTGAAGAACAAGTCTAAAAGCAGAAATATTAAACAGTATTAATGCATGAGGCTAATTTTCCTTCATAACGAAATTTACCAGCGGTGGAAGAGGGCGAGGTAAATGTATGCTTGTGATTGGCCGATGCGACTTTGATCAGCGTCAGTTGCTACGTCATTTGCGGAGCGATCAGTCATAACTACTAAAATAATGCTTCAAATGGCATGTTGTTTTCGTCATGGCGAAAAGATACTAGCTGATAACTGGTTATTCAAAATAACCGGTTGACAGCTAGTAAATTTTTCCCCTGTGTCGATAAGTGTGCAATTTACCCGAGTGTACCCTTTTAATGACGTCATCGCGCTAATGCAGATTTCATGCAGTAGTAGTGCACTTCAGGTCCTGCTTCCTCGACCGTGGTTTCAAATCATATCACGGGGTTGAGTTTTTGGTGAAGTAGCATCGTGGTTAGACAATTCCTATTGTTTAGGTTTTAATTGACAATCAATATCGTGTAGAATAATCTGTCAACATATACCAATACCAATAAATTAATACTTATAATAATATTATAAAGCTGAAGAGTTTGTTTGTTTCTTTGAACGCGCTAATCTCGGGAACAGCTGGTCTGATTTGAAAAAATCTTTAGGTGCTGGATAGTACATTTATCGAGGAAGGCTATAGACTATATTATATTTTCAAAAAAAATAGGGATCCTTACTAAAAGTCCAATAATCACGCGGACGAAGTCGCGGGCACTGCTAGTTTAATAAAAACATGAACGCTTTTACACTCACAACCACACTAAGTTCGACGACTTGTGTCGTGGTGTCGAAGTCACATCGCCCACACAATCATAATTACATTTTTATTTCACAACTCCCTCAATATGGGTATCAAATGAATGGGCTTGATTAGTAGAATAATGTACACTATATTAAAAGGGAATTAAGAATATTAAGTAACGAAATGAAAAGTAACAACATGAAAATTATTTTTTGTCTGATCAATGTCCTAGATCAGGGGTCGGCAACCTTTTGAGTCGGAAGAGTCAAAAATTACAATTTACAAAAATTTCAAAGTTTTATAGAGCCACAAAGCTTTTTCTTGCAAACAATAATTCTTAATCCCAACAAATACACCTACTGTATATCGCGCTTACGAAAACGCTATGCACGCGTTATACCTATCTAATCATCCCATAATTTACTTGTTTCGACTGTATATATGTACTTTTTTTGCTACCTTTGGAGGCTTGTTAATGGCTCGATAGGAATGGCGCCTAATCCTCGTTAAACGGTTTAGAAAGTTTTTTTAAATGGATTTTTTTTTAATAAATAACTTTTGCGTACAGAACTAAAGAGCCGCAGCTTCACATCCAAAGAGCCGCATGTGGCTCGCGAGCCGCAGGTTGCAGACCCCTGTCCTAGATTGATGATGAAAGTGGAGTGATGACTGGTACCTAAGACCTAACGAATTATTGTTTGAAAGGTGACTTGATCGAGTATTCTTAGCTATGTTTGATGAAAATCGGTGCAGCTGTTTTTCAGATAGAGCGTCGTCGGGGGTTTTATCAAAAACTTGAATTTGGTATTTAGGTGATTAGGACCAATCAACACTTTAAACAAAATGCATGTTTATTCTTAACTCTAGTACAGTTAGAAAAAACAGTATTGAAGTAAACAGCAAATTTTTCATCTATTTATTGCTAAACATTGTCATTACATTTTCCCGTTAAAAGAACTAAGCGAAAATCTTCACCAGAACAGTTTAAGCAGTACAGACAGCAAAATAAGCAGCTTTCTTGCAAATTGCAGACCTCATCCATTTCTACCGTACATTCCAGCATCGCATCAATTAGTAGAGTATCCATAAGCAGACATAATTACGACTCTAACAGTACGTTTAAAAATAACTGACAATGGCTAGCGTAAGAAGAACTCTCATATCCGCGAACTTATATATCAAGTTATAAGAGGAGGGGTTTATGTAATTTGGTCGGCAATGTTAAGAAAAATAAATGATGCTTGACCAAGCATAGAGTATTAAACATAAAAAATAAAGTAATTTCAATACGTAATGCAATATTGTTTAGTAAGTTTTTTTTATAATTTACGGTATGACTTTAGTTATTATGGTGTTAGCGATACAACTGTTTATATGTATAAGTAGAAATAAAATGTAGCTAAATTTATTGTTAAATAATAATTGGATGACCTAAAATTATTTATTTTTTTATTATAGTTTTGGTAAAAATAGGCATTGTCCGCGTCTTTGTTCCCCGAACGGTATAAACTGGGAGTCTTCAAGTCAATAGTGAATAGGTACGCAACATGCTACATCTTCGGCCGCATCATCACTTTCCATCAGGTGAGATAGTGGTCAAATGCTTGCCTAACGAGTATATAAAAAAAACATAATTTACTTAATTATTGGATGTATTATAAAAAAAAACGCCATTCTAATAGACATTTAATGATGTTCTTAACGATTTCTTTATTATAATTTAAAAAAATTACAGAAATAAGTTTTCAGTCCATATTTTTTTAATTTAATTTATACCTGTTTCATTTTAACGCACTGGCATAATTACAAAGTATAAAGAACATCAAACATTAGTTATCTATTTGACATTTTAAAAAGCGTTCACTCTTCATTATCTGTAGTTTTTTTTTTCTCAATCCACTGTCAGTGTGCGGTCCTACAAATATTCATGTCGTTATAAAATTAATAACTTAATTGAGCATAATGAATTAAAGAATATTAATAATGATTATATTTTACATAGATAGCATCATTTTACTTATAATAATGGCATACAATTAGCTGAAATGTTTGTATATAAAATGTGTTTGCTAGTTAAAAATTAATTATTGCTTAATTACCTAAAAATAATTAAATTTACAAATTAATTGTAACATTTGTAAGGCTACAATTAATTTATTATAAATTTGTCATTAATTGGTTGTGATTATGTGTGTGATGTGAATGTTTCCGGAACCCACGATACACGTCATCGACTGTGTGTGGAACTGTGAGTGTTTAGTCGTTTATGTCATGTTATAATTTGTAAATTTTATGAATAGTACCTGGATGATGAGGTTTCTTTTTTAAACAAAGTTTTCTAAAAGTTAAACCTAGCTAGCCTAGATCGATTTATCGCCCCCGAAACCCCCGAATACTAAATTTCATGAAAATCGTTGGAGCTGTTACCGAGATTCAGATTATATATATAATATGCAATAATTGGTCGTTTAAAGGTATCAAATTCATAAAAAAGTTAAATTGTTAAGTTAGTTAATATCATGTTGTCATAGAAAAAATACACTGTTAAGTTAGTCAATGGCCTCGATTCTGATGTACACTCACTAAATTAAATTTAAACTATCCCTGTCTCTTACAAAATAGAAACACAAGACAGAGATAGCATACATTTTAGAGCTGTCAAGCTAGTTTATCATTTAAAATATGAACAGCAGAAAGGCGCGTGTTTTTAGTCAACACCAATAACATACTCGACTAAGCTTGCATAGACATCTAAGTTCTGACTAACTTGACAGCACAGCAGTATGCTATCTCTGTCTTGTGTTCCTATTTTGTAAAAGACAGGAATAGTTTAAATTTAATTTAGTGTGTGACATCAGAATCGAGGCCAATATCAATTATTTTAATATGTAGACAGCACTATATAGCAAGGACAATTCTTTCTATTTAGAACAACGAAACCGATATAATCATAAATACAATATTTACGAAACCGAACTTTTTTCATAATTGAGTCTTATTATAGCGCATCAAACAAATGTTTCGGAATTTGTTCCACGAAAATACAAAGTACGGTCCGCAACGAAATTACACTGAAACGCTAGTAATCGCACCAATTATTGTTAATTATTTACAAAAAATATTATTTTTTGAACCTCTATTATTGTATTTCGAATTTGGTTCTTTCTTGTGGTAATTTTCTTGTCTCGTGTGGGTGAGATAGATTTATATTATTTTTGAAAAGTAGTTAAACTAGTAATTTTGTTTTTGCCAATTCTGCATAGTTTAATAGTGGAGCGATTTGCTTACAAATGTAAAGTTCAGCTGTAGTAACTTTATTTGATATCTTACTTACGCGCAGATTTAGGTATTTTGAAATATAAACTATTTATGACATATACCCAAGATTATTTTATATATAAACTACATAATGCATTACAAAATCTGAACTACAAGCAACATTTTGTGATACATATTTTTTGTAAATATCGGCTATTTTACCTCATTGATAATTCGCCAATGCAAGATTTATATTAAATCTCCTCTCAAGTCCTCTGGAGTGGGGTCAGGACAGTCAAGTGGCTCGGTTTACAACTGGACCTACCACACCGGGGCAAGATAGTGACTGCTAACGCGACCCAGTCTTGCCCTATCTTAGCGAGTGACTGATCACGGGGAAGTTTTTAGTGCGTACAAGCTCTAAATACTCATTGCTTTCACCCCTCGGAAGAAAGGGAAGGGCTAGCCATTTCCCCCTACAAAAAAAGTTTAATATTGTTTGATAATAATCAGTATTAAAATTAAAGAAGAAACATCTTTCAGTGATTTAATATTTTTACTTTTTTGCTGACCCTACAACCAGTATTAAGCCCACTACACACCCGTACCGCGGGCAACATTTAAATGGCTTATCATTACGTAATTACTATCATTGTCTACTCACACACTTACAACGTACTACATACATACACAGCTGTCAATCATACTAAATCCAATGTTTTTCGGCGAAGGAGTTAATAGACAAAACATTTTAGATCACTTGAATATTGAATCTAATTGAGTACAGCAGTGATACCCAATTTGAGTGACAATTAAATGTGTATGAACCTAAGCTTGTCAGAAGTTTCTAAAATTTTGTTATTAACCAACTTTACAAAAAAAGGAGGAGGTTCTCAATTCAACTTTTTTTTGTAGGTGTCTTACCTCATAACTTCGTTCTGGATGTACAGATGTAGAATTTTTTCTTTCTTTAAAAAGTGATGCTTCCCTTGTGATCCCATTAAAATTGTTTTTGAGTTATCCTTAATAATGCGTAGGTATTTCATTCATTAAATCTGATCATGGGTTCCGAAGATAAAGCTGTGAAGTCAGTTATTTCAAGCTTTGCTTGCGTATAAATTATGAAGAATGATGTTGCTGGGCAGCTATTCAGCTAATTGTTTTACGAGCTAACATAGCTTATAACTTTGCAAATGGCATCCTTGCATGCTTTTTGCTACCAAAATTGACTATATAAGCTATATTAGAGCATGACGTTATTTTAGCTGTACCGATTAAAAAGCAGAAGTCGGCGCCGTTGTTGAAATCTGCTTGGATGACATTATTATTCTTCTGGTCTATGACTTTACCAAGTGTTCCAAGTGTGGTGGTATTTCTAGTATTTCATTAATAATTTAACTCGAAGTGTTTCGCTTTTACGTTTATTATCCGTAGGGCTAAGGAGTGGAACTCATTGTCCGCGACTTCATTCCCTGAACGGTACAATCTGGGAGTCTTCAAACCTACAGTGAATAGGTATCTTTTCTCTATTTCCCTCAGTGAATTGCTACGTTTTCGGTCACATTATTAATTTCCATCATGTGATATGTAAAATGCTTGCCTATATAGCAAAAAAAAAACAGACGAATGCAAGTGTTTCATTCTGAAAGTTGACAATTACATTTGGCTGGAAGCCTGTTTATAAAACTATTGCAGTATACCGAGCCAAGGGCCTAAGAAATGTCCATCGAGACATTTATTGACTATTGGCTCTATGAGCTGAAGTATATCTCGTGTATAATTATTATATTTTGAAATGACGTTTTTTTTTATATTTTTTACCCCTATATCTTCAAATATCCAAGTTAAGATAGGATATTTGTTTAAACAATTTTAAAAACAATTATTAATTTAAATACGTATATTTTTATCATCTCCCTTTGGTTGTCCGGAAGAAATCGCTTTGAGCGATAAGACCGCCCTTTGTGCTCCTATGTTATATTTAATATTTCTTTGTGAGTGTTATTTTTTTGGTGTGCAAATAAAGAATTTATCTATCTATTATGATACGGCAATACACTGGCAGTTAAGCAAATCTTACAATTCTGACAATCCAACAATACACACACATTCACACATCAAAATATGAGACAAACCTACGGTTGCAAAATCCTTGCCCACACACTCTATGTTTTCCACAAATTCCAAACCTTTCAAAATCAGGGCGTAAAACATCTAACAAAAGTAAATTATTCCGCAGAAGAATGCGTTTGCATCCTCCCAACAGATACGGTTAATAAAATAATTGGGAGGGCAATCTTGATGGTGAGCTCCTCGAAATGCTTCATTGGACAATGGAGCCGACTTCTTAGAAAGATTCAAGTGAAGTGATTAAAGAGGAATAGGGTTAGAGGTTGATGACATTGATTTTGGGGAGTTTGTGATTTTTAAGCCATTGCATAGCTTCTATCGCGGGCCTTGAGCGTGGAGACCGAATCCAGAAATTCCGTAACGAAAATAATATATTTTGAAATATCACGTCTTTTTAGTTCAGCAACTCGCCTCTATGTGGCAGGAAAAAAAACACTGCATAAATAAAATAAATAAATAATTATAATTGCATAAGTTGATAAAAAATGCTATGCAGCAATAGCTTTACCGCGGCAGTCCCCGAGTGCCACACGTCTTTTTTCTATTAATTTCATTGAGAGGTGCAAGTAACTCGATAGTGAGCGTCACGCTTACCCTGTACGCTGCAATGCCACTAATAGTTTTGAATTTCGATGGAAAATGCAGCGCGACAAAGCACACTCGTCACCCTGAGATATAAGATGTTAAATTTTGTTATGGCCTGTAATTTAATTGTGATCCAGGAAATGGTGTGATGATAGCTCAGTAAGAAAGGCTTCCGATTGAGCGGTCATGGTTTGAATGAATGAAAGGATGAACGAATGAATTTATGTAACATGTTTATTTGGCACTATAGACAATACAAAACATAACACAACAAAAACAATAGACACAACAAAAACAGCTTACAAAGAGACATTAAAAAGATAATTAAACAAAACAAAACGTGCCAAATTTGTCGTGACTCAGCATTTTTCCCAAGTGTAACACTAGGCGCTGATTTTCAGTCACAACCCAGAGGTGGTGGATCTAAATCTGGTTTTGAATTTGACCACAGCCTTGAGCCTCTGATTAAGGTATCTAACGCTCCCTTGTGGTAGAGTTATAGTTTACCACCCTTAGTTTGAAAAATGTACCAGAAAGTTAAAAAAATAAATCTGC
Organism: Lomographa bimaculata; assembly: GCA_948107665.1. Classification (NCBI taxonomy): domain Eukaryota; kingdom Metazoa; phylum Arthropoda; class Insecta; order Lepidoptera; family Geometridae; genus Lomographa; species Lomographa bimaculata. The sequence continues at coordinate 2,626,459 of OX403604.1, read as the reverse complement.
TCAGGAGGCTGAAGTAACTCTTGCCATGTATAATAAATAACCTACTAGGTTACTACCTAAGAACTGCCTGTCGGCTAAGTAAAGTGTGCGTCCGCCTTTTAAGTACAGGTATCGATTCAATACCCGGTGGGAACACAAGTTTTCTCTTCAAAAGAAATTTGTGATTCTGGTTCTGGTTGTGATAGTGTGTGTGATGTGCATGTTTCCTGTACCCACGACATAAGTAATTGATCTAAGTGTGGGCCTGGGAGTGCTAGAGCAATGTTTTTACATCGTTTATCGGACTCAGTGAATTCTGTCCTGCGTCCTGAGTGAACTGTCATGACGTGGTATTCCACGTCATGACAGTTCACACGAAAAATCATCAAAACCGATTCACAATTGGCGGAGATATCACGTAACATACATAAAAAAAAACATACAGTCAAATTGAGAACCTCCTTTTTTGAAGTCGATTGAAAAAAGGAGCGCCAAATATTTTTTTCAATTGTGAATCGGTTTTGATGATTTTTTTTGTTTCCATAATCTAGGAAACAGAGGTGATCCCATATAAATTTAATCGAAATCGATCAAGTCAAAACCAAAATATGAGCGGTGAAGTCGGTTATTTTAAATTGGCTTGCGTTTAATTAATTTCAGTCACATTCCCACACTTAGTTGTGTTAAGAATTATACTGTAAGTATTGTAACACTTACAATAATTACACACTCGGCCAGAATCTTAACCCCTGAACAGAGCAGTTGTTTTATACATAAATAGAATAAAACCTAATAGATACGCATTAAGTTGAAGCTACCCAATATCAGAATAGCGTCAACTTTTTATCTTAACAATATTATTATATAAATTAAGCATAAAAATCAATTTTATTCACACCATACAATTCAAATATCAACTGTATAGCAAAACCAAGATAATAAATAAGTCGAAACTCATTACTCTGAGAACAGTCGGCTAATTTAATTGGGTAGGTATTGTACTACGCTATCTCCTGACGCTTTCTTATCTTTGGTTTAGCACAGGGATTCTAAGGATACGATATTACTTATATTTTTTATTTTGGAGTTTTGATCCAACCTTTTTGTGTGACGAAAAGTGGAGGAAAAACTATGAAGAATAAAAAAAATGTTTCCCTGTAATACAAAAGTTTTACTTCTATCATGTGTCTTTACAATACACCCTGTTTTTTTAAAGAGATCGTACAACAAATTCTATTTCTATTTCTTAATTTATCTTCGTTAAGTAAATTCTGGGTTTAATTGAATACGCAGATCCCTTTTCTCATAAATCAATATATATAGAGATAATCTCTTTTTTGAACACCTTAGCAAACACGTGACAAAAAATAATAATAATTTAGAAAGTAAGTGTAACAGGTGATTTTATCGTTAAGAGACAACATTTGGGAAGAAAGGAGTACCGCAAGTAAATTGAATAACAACGTTTTGTTTATATTTTATTATAATTTTAGTACTCACATTGCAGTAAATGCTTATAATTTGCGCTTAATCATTTTATATAATATAAACTGCTGCTGCTTAAAACACAAAAAAATGTCGGCTTACTATGTCTGGAACGAATTTCATGCCGTATATATGGTTTTCAATCAAGTCTGTTGTTAGGTATACTTTTTTTTTTGTTCCTTTAATATTACACGTAGAATTAAATATTATTCTTTCATCTACATTTTGAAGAGTGTGTGCAGGACTTACATAAGTTAATTCCACTATGCCCCTTTTGCCATCTAACAACAAGGCAAACTGGCAAACATCATCCGTTTATGGTTGACATATAGTTCGCTCAAAGCATTTCGTTTCTACGTTCAACATCCGTAAAGCGAAGGAGTGGAACTCATTACATGCGTCTTTGTTCTCCGAGGTCTAGGTATAATTTGGAAGTCTTTAAGTCAGGAGTGAATATAGACAAATAAACATAAGATGAGATAGTGGTCAAGTATTAATCTAAATTGTATAAAAAAAACTATTTAACAGCAACTCTACTCATTTCCTGTCTTACAGTACATTTGCACCGCACTCGGCTAACCAACCGTTTGACGTACGATGAAAGAGTCGACGATAAGGTCCTATAGTTCGCAGGACTCTTATACGTAATTCGCAGTAAATAAAATTATTTTTGTGAAAGTAAAAGGTCGGTTGGTTACAAGTATATATTATTTATTACTTCGTGAAGCAGAACAGTGAAAAAAAATTATTACAACAGTAAAATAAATTATTTTTCTATCTTAGGAACTAAAAACCTGGTGTTTTTAGTTCCTTTCATATTGTTAAATATCTGGATGATCGAGCTTTGCTTGGTTTTTTGTTTTTGGTAGAATTTTTTTGAATTTGTATTCTCAGAAAGCTCCATCTAGTGTCTAGTAGAAACAGTTTTTTTTTATATGTCATGGCGTAATAGATGGCGCTGATAGTTTCTTATACCCGGTTTTTCAAATGCAGTTTGGGAACCGAGCATTTCTCGGACCTGAAACGTTGATAAATCGATTCCTTGGGCCGAAAAACCCATAATCTGTAACTTTCTTGAAATTCGTTGGAGCCGTTTCCGAGATCCTGATTAGTGATTACACACACATACATAATTATATATATATCTATATATACAAGAATTGCTCGTTTAAAGATATTTGATTATGATATTAATAGTTTTGGAAAATTAACGATTGTACACAAACGGTAAACTTTTAATTTAACTATAATTTTAAGTTTATTATTATGATAAAAGATAGTCCTCTGGTGAATGGAAAAATATGCTGTGTTAGCATTAAGCCCTCCGTGTACAGCTAAATTGTGTAAAAGAATAAATAAATTTAATTTACCTATGTATTTTAAGTTAAAGAGATTTAATATCTTATATCTCAGGGTGAAAAGCGTAGTGCTTTGCAGCGCAGGGGTTCAAATTATATGAGTTTAAAACTCTGGGAGTCACTAAACGAATGGTCACGAGTGATGCTTACCATCAGGCGAGCAATTTGCTCGTCTCATCTCCCAATGAAATAAAAACAAATAATAAAATATTATTTGTAATGGTTGTTATTCTGTTATTAATTATGAACCCACGACAAACATGTCCCAAGGGTCATTTAATTATGTAACTCTGGTTCTGTGTCATAAAAAATTACAACTCATTGAGCTTGGTGTGGGACTTTGCGTGTGTTGTTGGTTTATGTATTTTAATAAAGCTTTGTAAATAGCCTTTCTTAAGATTGACTGTATAAAGACTGTAAAGAGCTCAGTACATAGTAGCTCAAGTGCTCACCCACTACCAGTGGGAAGCGTCTTCGTCATGCTGAAGGCATTACCTCTCTGAATTGCAAATTAATTCAATATTGTCCGTTAAGGGCTGGTATAAGCCAATGCGAGCACCTTTTTTAAATCACAGCCAATTATCCCCCTTACACTTTTGCACATAAAGGTGTAATTGCGTAAATTATATCGTGGCGGTTACGCAAGGTCACACGCGTGGCAATCTTTGATTTTTTATGGCTTTGCTGAAATATTGTGAAAATGCGCCCAAAAAAAAAAAATGAGCTGAAAAAATAATTAGTCTAATAAATATACCTAATATGAAATAACTTTCAGTGTTTTGATATGAAATGGCGAAACGAAATGGTTTCAAAAATACAAATAGATGCTATTTGCATGAGATTTGATATTTTTTCTTTTATATTTATGAACGTTATGAATATTCTAAAAAGAAGGCATCAATTGTCATATCACAAAGATTTTGACGAATATTTTTATTTATCAAATTTAATTATGAATGCCGAGTAAAACGGTAACAAAAAACACGCTTTTTAGGAGAAATTCTGGTATCACTCCCTTAAGTACTGGAATAATGTATACCCGTGTTTACAACCAAAGAGCTCCTGTCAACTGCCTAATTACCCGAAATCACATCCCTCTTTCGTCTCTTAAAACAGCTTAATGCGGCTTGACGTTTAGCCGTAACCTGGCTAACCATTCGGAAAACACTTTGGTTTCGTAACTCTATCTTTTACACCTTAGAAACTTCGTAACAACCAAAACTCTACCTTGTTTTGTAGATATACAAAGTTCAAAATTTATGAAAGTTCTAGATAATTTTACGTGAAATGATTTTGGTTTCTAGAGTTTATCTGTTAGGGTTGGTTTTCCTTTGGCTGTTCTTTGACATTTAAGCAGTGTTATAAGCTACTGTTTAGTATCGTTTTACTTGTACTGGGTCTCGATGACCGTCCGATTTAAACAGGTTATTATATTTGGGGAAGGTATTTCTTTGACGGTCCAGTTGGCGTGGAAGGCATCTGTCCTCTGCTGATGTCCTGGGATCGATTCCCGGCAGTAGCAAAATTTTCTTTCCCTAAAGACATTTGTGCTTCTGGGTGTGATTGTATGTGTGATGTAAATGTTTCCAGCACCCACTATAAGTTTTTATGCTTAGTGTGGGGCTGTGAATGTGAATGCGATTGTTTGTTTGTTCTCCAAGTTTTGCCTGAATATCTAAGAAAATGGAGCCTATATGTATTTAAAGTTAGACCTGTAGCAATATATTTCAATGAACCAATCTCGACTCGCACTTGGAAGTATTTTTGTACGCTATCATAGAAAATAATAATACTCTACACTGTGCTTCAATTATCATTTAGTTTATATGTGCCACTTTCCATCAGTTCACACAGTGTGAAATGCTTGAATTTATTTAATTTTTATTTTTTATTATTCAAGATAAGCAAACTTTTGACCACCGTCTCACTTGATGGTGAGTGACGATGTGGTCGACGATGGAGCAAGCTTGTCTAGAAGATATTCGTGACTTGAAGACTCACATATGAGACTTCCATTTAATTCGTAGCAAAATGATACTTTTATTTTGTACCAATATTTTTCAGACCTCATCATTATAATAAACAAATCATAACTCGGTACAATACAGGAAACTATTAGATTTAAATCCAATAAACTAATATAATTTAAACCCATCGAATTAAAACAAAATTTATGTTAACAATAAAACAAACAAATACCGAGCAGGACCAGAGCCTCGTTAATTACAACACTACATTTAAATTATAGAAAATAATGTTTATTTATAGGTTTATTTCCAAAAGATAATAATTCAAAATGCAATAAAGTTACCGGCATTATATTGAATAGTATCCCACTGCGCCGGCGCATACGCTCTGAGTATAATTGAGACATATATCAGAGGGCCGGGAGGCGTACACTGCCTAGCTCGATTTTTATGTGCAAAATTTTGAACCATAAATAAACACGGATAGCAAGTGTATTTAAACTAATTTTAGAGGAATTTTTCTTTTCTCATCATGATTATTGTCTTTGGTCATTAATTATTTTTTCTAATTAACCCTGACATTGATCAGTGTTGCCGTATTTCAGTCCAACTGTGTTTATCAACAGGTACCGCGGGTAATATAGGTCAAAAATAAGTTCATTAGTCTATCGAAATATAAAATAACAAATCTCATTTAGTAAAAAATCGTTGCTGTAGGTATTTTACCCTTGATAAAATTATTATTCACTGCTAATTGTGATCCCTCTGCGCCTTCGATTACCTGCAGGACCTAGGTATAGGGTAATAATTCGACCTTATCTTGCCCCACCTCGGCGAGGGACTGCTCACGGGGGGTTTTAGTGGGTTTGAGCCCCCCCCAAACAAAAAACAAAAGGGTAATAATTGTGTGTGTGATGTATAAATATTTCTTACACCCACAATACAAGTCTTTAAACTTAGTGTGGAGCTAAGAAAAATAAAACCAAATATAGTGCGTTGTAAATATAAATATTTTATCTCGTTTGCCACGTTAGTTTAAACTGCCCGTTGGCTTAGTTGGCTTAATTGACTTTTAAGCAGCGGGTATCGGATTCGATTCCCGGTGGAAACACAAGTTTTCTCTCCAAGGGATATTTGTGTGTGACTGTGTATGTGATGTGAATGTTTGGCTTTTTTATAATTTTTTTTCCTTCTTAAAGCTTTTTTTTTTAAATGCCAGCCAGCTAAGTCAACGAGCAGTTCATAACGAACAATAATTTTAATATTTTTTGTTGACATACACATGTTTTCAATATAACGGAGATATGGGGGGTAGAAAACGTAAAAATTTTAAAAACCTATACATCAAATACGCGAGGTCCCTAGAATACAATAGAATTAGTTTTATTGCTTGAACTGTGTACAAAATAAAAAGATCTTATTTAGAATACAGTCTCAACAGTTTGTCCTTGCGGACATACAACATTGATAAAGACTTAATGGTTACTTACTTAAATAATAATTATATGTAGTTTATTTTTAACACCTATGTACTTTTGATGAATATCTGTATATTCTCTCTCTCATATTCTGTATAATAGTTCTATTCTCTATTTATTATTTACTTGTTAGTGTACACCTCCGCCAGATGCTGTTCTTTATAATAAAAAAAAAATACATCCATGCTAAGGTTGTCTGGAAGAGATTGCTTTATGCGACAAGACCGCCTATTGTGAAACCTCTTTAAGATTTATTTATTTAGTTAGTTCTTAAGATTTTTGAATTGGTTTTTCAATAAAGAGTATTTGTATTGTATTGTATAAATGTCTATTTACATTTTTCATTATTTTAATATATTTGAGTATGCATTGGAAACTCATCTATGGGATGTGGGTGCAATAACATTAAAATTTGTATATTCATAGTATTCCTTCATTGTATAGCACATTGCCTTGTTTTTAGTTTACCAATAGCTCCTTTCCATTTAGAAAAATACATGTGGCACCTCACAGAGCCTTGTTTTAGTTTACCAACAACTTTCACTAACCCTATGTCACTGGATCCGTCGCGTGGCGTGCGTCCAAGAAGCTTCGAGCTTCAGGCGATGCGTGCTTGCGTGCCCAGACCACGTGGTCGGCACACGCGAACTGACGTCCGTGATAACAGTGTCAATGGATGGCGTGATGACCACTGATTCTTAATCATGAAATGGGATCTTCGCGTGAGTGATGCTTGGGTTAGGTCCATGCTGAATACTGTTCCTTAGTTCCGTTGCTTTGCGGTTCTGTGCAGTGGGTAAGTCTGGGCAATGCGAATCTGACAGTAGAGTCTATTTTCATGAGTGCCTCTTTGGGGCCCATGTGAATAAACGATTTTGATTTTGAATGGGTTCTGGGGACGATTCCAAGCTGGAGCTTTCTAAGGGACATTTGTGCTTTTGATTCTGAGTGTCTGTATGTTCCCGGCACCTACGATTTAGTGTGGGGCTGTGATTATGAATGTTTGTTTGTTGTTTATACATATATATTATAAACAACAATATTTTATATTTTTTTATTGTTTAGGTGGAATAGACTTGCGATAAAGAGCTTGCTCAATACAAATAGAAACTGACTACAGTAGAGTCAGAGAATACTGGTCAGATCTGGAAGTCCCATCAATGAATGAAACATAACATAAACATAAACGCTTTCACACTCACAGCCCCACACTAATTTGATGACTTGTGTCGTGGGTGCCGGAAACATTAACATTGCACACACAATCACAACCAGAACCAGAAACACAATTTTTCAATTGGGAGAAAACTTGTGTTACCGCCGGGAATCGAACCCGATACCCCTGCTTAGAAGGTTAACGCGTACCCAAGTCAACGGGCAGTTCAATCAATATCTCTAAATGTTGAGTTTAACCAATTTCAGGTGATAAATAAGTCATACTCAATCATGTAATTGAGGTGTCTGTTCTCTGCAAAACTTACTTCATCATAAAACTTTTTAAAGAACGAACGGTTCTAAATCAAAATAAAAGCCGTGCCCTTACGGTTAAACTCACAATCAATCAGGCATTAACCCCTTCAATGCCTTAAACCCTGTAATACCCTCGGGAGCATTAAAGGCTCGTCTAAGAGCATCTAATGCCACACCACAACCGAAATTTGCATCCTTTATTACCACTTGCAAAACATAAGCAGCAATTTTTGACCTTTTTGAAAACCACGTAATAATCGGGGAATTAACGATTTCTTGCTTTCTAATTTTTCCATGGTTTTTAGGGACCCGTGCTTGGATTGAGTATGCTTTCTCTCTGTCAACGTGTTAATTGATTAGCGCAGGTGATTTGATGACGCGTAAAGGTTTCGCCACACAGACGTACTTGGTTCGAACGGATGGTGCACAGAAGGAAAGCTGGTGCCCGTGCTCACGTCTCCGCGAGCCAATACAATACAAATACTCTTTAATGCAAACCAAAAAAAAAATAAAAATTTTTATAACAGTAAATAACATTAATATAATACAATTGGCGGTATTATCGCTAATCAGCGATCTCTTCCAGATAACCTTTGAATAATAAAAAGTAATCGGTGGAGCGCAATGATCATTATTACTATTATTTTTTACGCTAGGTAAGCAAGCATTTGACCACGATCTCACCTGATGGAAAGTGAACATGCAACCGAATATGTAACATGGTTGTCTAGAAGAAACATATACTCTCTAGACATTATGACACCCATATTGAACCGTTCGGGAAACAAAGATGCTGGCAGTGAGCTCCACTCCCTCGCTGTACGGATGATAAACGTAGAAGCGAAACGCTTTGAGCGAACCGGAGGTATGTCAAACATATATATGGATGACGTTTGACAGTTTTTCTTGTTGTTATGTGATAAAAAGGATAAGGGGGAATTTACTCATGTTATATCAGCGAACGCTCTCCAAAATGTAAATGGGTGCGAATTAAATTTGAATTTGAAATCTTCGAACTGAGTGTGGGATATGTGAGTGTGAATATGTAATTAAACAGTTTCACCATCACAGCCCCACACTAAGGTCGATGACTTGTGTCGTGATTGCCAGAAACACACACACAATCACAACCAGTACCAGAAACACACATTTTCAGTGGTGAGAAAACTTGTGTTCCCGCCGGGAATCGAACCCGATAGCCCCTGCTTAGAGGGCAAACGCTCATATTACTAAGCCACCTGACAGTAAATGTGTCTTATATGGCCAAGCCTTAAACTTGTGTAGAGTCGAAAGGTGTAACAAATTAAATAATATATTGTTTATTGGTCATTTCTTGTATCTAATTGTTGCTGAACTTTAATTATAGTTGGTGTTTATCAATGGTGAGATGTGAAGGTTATCTATGTTGATATGTTAATATTGTGTGTGTACAATTAGTCACTGTTCATTAATACACTTCAAATATTTTAAATTAATTAAGAAAGTAAGTATTAATTAAGAAAGCTTACTATAAAATATCCTTGAGAGCCTGCGTATTCCAGGTCTAGTGTGTTTACCAGCTTCGATCACATCGTCACTTACCATCAGGTGAGATAGTGGTCAAACACTAGCCTGTCACAAATAAAAAAAAAACAATCAAAATCAAAATTGTTTATTGACATGGGCCCCAAAGAAGTACTCATGAAAGTTAATGACTCTACTGCCAGATTCCCCCACACTTTTTTTAATAAAAAATACTTTTTTACACTATTAATAATTTATATTTATTAAAAAAAATTACACTATTCTTAATTAAATTTTATTAAAATTTATTATCATTTTTAGTTTGGTTTTCTATATAAAGCGTGTTATTTAGTTTTTTTTAACTATTATTTATTTCCTTTTTTTTTTTTTTGCAAATTGAATAATGGAAATAATCTTATCAAATTAGTGTATTATCATCGGTCCTCGATAAACCTACGAAGTTTGACTTAAATCTGACCGTTTAAAGTGGGTCAAAATCGCGCCCAAAGGAGTCGGTTACAAACATACAAACATACAAGTGAAGCTAATATAAACCGTGTAAAAACCTAAACTAACGTAATAACCTCCTTTATACATTATTGCCCCTACTCAGTGGAACAAACGTTGTTGCCATGCCCCGGCGTCAGCTGATGGCGACATACTGTTCTGACCGTTGGTAACGGGGCAATATGGTTATCTGATGGTAAGTTTGGAACTAGTAGGGTAGCTTTAGCTTTGAGTATGAGGTAGGTAATTAAATAATTCTATAAAAAAATAACTATCTAATTCGATAGAGTAAAATAACAGTAGAACCTCTTTCGAGTATTATATAATTGGGGATAATTATAAAATAAAATTAATTTAAATGTTTTTTTATTTGGAATAGACAAACATTTTAATCTAACTCATATGATTGTAAGTGACGATGCGATCAACGATTAAGCATGTTTACTTATGTTATTTTTTTTTCATATAATGTATCACAAATGTTCTTCACACTAAAAAAAATATGTTTGTTACTTCTTCACGCTCAAACGGCTAGACCAATTTTGATGAAATTTGGTGGGACTGTAGCTGACACCTTGAATTACACATATATTACTTTTCATCTAGACACAGCGGGTTACCGCAAGTATTAAACATTTTTTAGTGTTCAAATATATTTAAAACGCTTTCACACTCATTTCTTCACAGTAAGCTCGAAGAGTCGTGTGTGCCGGAAATATAAATAATAATCAATTTGCTTTATTTCTACTCTGCGAATGTATGAATATAATCAACGATGAAAACATAAAAAAAAACACAGTACAACACTAGATTCGATGACTTGTGTCTTGGTTGCCGGAAACATTCACATTACACACACCAGAACCAATAAACAATAACTATTTCACTAAATACAGTCTATACAAACTGACGATGCAAAATCATTCCAGCCATTTACCTTCTCCTAGTAATTGCGAACAATTTCACCACAGAGACTATCATCGAATCGGTGTGCAGTGGCTGCACCGTTGTTTATTATTATTTATCAGCGTTTTTCCATCGGCTTCACCCTCCAGTGACTTTAGCCAGGGAATCGAACAACCAGCTGAGCCCATGGTCCGTGACGCTTAGAGCTTGGTGAATAAATCTGTTTTAGTTAAGTCTTTTCTTTTTTAATTTGAGCGAAGAGCCAAGAGGCTCATTGACAGCGAGCAGTTGGCCAAACCGACTTCAAAAAAAAAAGAAGATGGTTCTCATTTTGACTGTATTTTTTTATGTGTTACCTCATAACTTCTTTCTGGAAGAACCAATTTAGTTTTTTTTTTATTTGAAAGGTGGTGCTTTCCATGTGGTATTTTTTTATTATTGTTATTAATGTGATGTATGCGTGAGACATTTTGCGAATGGGACGGTTTGAGAATGGCACAGACTGCGAATGGGACGGTTTGAGAATGGGAAGTACTGCGAATGGGACGATTTGAGAATTGGACATTCTGCGAATGGGACGTTTTGCGACTGCGTGACCAAATGCAAATGGGGCGCTCTGCGAGTAAACCTTCAGAGCTTAGGACAACGTCGCAAGGTAGCTAGTCTCTCGGTATTTTATCGGATACATTTCGGAGAATGTGCCAAAGAATTACACGATCTAGTTTCCCCATCCCCATTCTATCATCGAACAGGAAAAAAATTGCGAACAAAGCGTTTTGCTTCTACATTTATTATGCGAACTGCAAAGGAATGGAACACCTTACCGTCGGTGTTACCTAATAGGTACAATATGAGACTCTTCTAGTCGCGAGTGAATAGGTATCGTCTAGGCAAGCGTGCCAAGCTATAAAATATATTATTTTTTCTCTTTATGAAGAATTTACAGTAAAAAGTCATGGTCCAGTCCTAGTCAAATCAAGTCCTAGTAAAGTGGTAGAAGCTTTACTAGAGCGTCTATTGGGGTATAGAAGCAAAAAATTAAAATAACGTTTTTCATCGGGTTACGCCACTGCGCTCCACGAAATAGTGGACAATGCTCCACGAGCACTTTTTCTGAATTTTAATTAAAATAATATAAGCCAGTACATTTATTCCACTGCGCTCCACGAGAAAATTATTAAGCATAGACAGTACTTTGTATGATTTGCCTACACTCATGCACATTCACGAAGTATCATGGGTATATGTATAATCCAACATTATTACACATTAATAAGTACTCGAAGAAACACAAATTTTACAAAATAAAGAACGCCATTTTTTCAATTTCGCGGTAAAACTTCTAGTGAATTCTTCTTGAACAATGTTTGCGCTTTCAAAAAGTTACATCATTAGTCTGATGCACAGCTCTAATATTATATGAAATAGGAGAGAGATCTGGTATGTATAAAAAAAATTGCTGTAATATTCCGAATCTGGCAGTAGAGTCATTAACTTTCATGAGTGCCTCTTTGGGGCCCATGTATATAAACGATTTAGCTTTTGATTTTGATTTTGTGAAGGTACGACCCATTATTGCGCGACGCATTAAACCACGATCTAAACAAAAACAATTCAGAGACATTAGAAGTTGACCACGGGGAACTTAAAATTTCCCTCATCCCCGTGGTCATGACCCAGTTGACGTGGTGGGCAAGTGGCTCTCTGCGCTGTGGGTCCTAGGTTCGATTCCTGGCTTCTGTTCTGGGTGTGATTGTGTGCGTGATATGTAAATGTTTCCGGCATCTACTATACCAGTCTTAGACTTTAGCGTGGGGCTGTGATTGTGAATGCGTTTGTTTGTATGTCAACCACGACCAATGGGGAAAACCAAGAGATTATTGACCAAAAAAGCGACACTTCCAACTGAGACCCCCAAAATAGTTCCCTCTATGAGTCATCAGCGAACCAGTCGACGTCATAATCAGCCCCATATATGAATGGACAGCATTGCGTGACCAGTAATTATCTCAGACATTACGAACGAGGGTTGTAAAGGCCAGGGCAGCTGTTGGAATGGATAGGTAAAATGGTAAAATTAAAGTAGCCTTTGGAAAGTGATTATGCAGGTACAGGGCTGGTAATGAAATATTAAATGAAAGGAAAATTACGGATTGAATTGGGAAATTTTTTCTTAACTTTTTCTTAGTTTTATCCACAAACTTTGTGAATAGCTAGTGTCAAGCAATTTAATATTCCAAGTTTATTATTTCAACGTTTCCTAGTCACAGTAAAAAAAAAGAGTCAAAGTCCAGTCATAGTCAAATCATGGCCTAGTAAATTGGTAGAAACTTTACTAGAACTTCTATTGCTTTGTATAATTTTTTCTTAAATTTTTCTTAGTTTTAGATCCACAAACTTTTTGCATAGCCAGTGTAAAGTAATTTAATATTCCAAGTGTATTATTTCAACGTTTTCTAGTCACAGTAAAAAAAAGAGTCAAAGTCCAGTCATAGTCGAATCATGCCCTAGTAAATTGGTAGAAACTTTACTAGAACTTCTATTGCTTTGTATAATTTTTTCTTAACTTTTTCTTAGTTTTAGGTCCACAGTGTAAAGTAATTTAATATTCCAAGTGTAATATTTTAACGTAGTTTCCTAGTCTCAGTAAAAAAAAGAGTCAAAGTCCAGTCATAGTCGAATCATGCCCTAGTAAATTGGTAGAAACTTTACTAGATTTTCTATTGGAGTTTTGGAGCGAAACCAAAAACCATGTTCTTCATGATTACGTATGATTTGCTTAAACTCATGCACTGAAGACTGACAAGCTTTAGACAATAATATAAATTAGCATTTTCAATTTCACAGTAACAGTCCTCTGTCCTAAATTTTTTTTATTTTGGCTTTAAATTCTCTGTGCGTTTAGACAATGTCAAGTAACAAAAAAAATTTTAATGCTGGCACTTATTTGGCTCAACGTATTAGCATTGCAATTCAAAGAGGCAATGCCGCCAGCATGATGGGAACGCTACCCACTGGTAGTGGGCTTGAGCACTTGAGTTACCTATAAGCTCGATGTCTTGTAGGTAACTTAGTACTTTGCTGTACATAGTTTTAGTTTAGTTTTAGGAAATATTGGCAATTGGCCCGTAGATTTAAAAGGATGAAAAAAAAAAGTAACAAAATGTTTCAAGTGTTGTATTTACATATTTCGTTACAGAAGAGGAATTCTACTAGTTGTGACTTGGAAGTCACAGTTAAAGTCAAGTAAGGGAGTCATATTCAAATCATGCCCTAGTAAATTGGTGGAATATACTAGAAATTCTGTTGGAGTTTTGTAGCATAAACGAAAATTACGTATTTCAACTTGGTATGATATGCCTACACTCATGAACATTCACAAACTATTAACGGTTAATAATCCACCATTATTACACATTAACACTCGAAGAATCACAAGTATTGCAAAAAATACATTGGAGATAGACGCTTCTTGGTCAACGTAAAGTTGTACAGCAGAATAAGTAAAGATGAAGAAGTTTTGCAAGTTGATAAATGGCTTTACGTGACATTTAAATATACCTTTATATATATATACCAGCTTTAAACCTACTTTCCTATCTACCTAACCTAAACGGTATCTACCTAATATTTCTTGTTATTATTTACCTGAAGTAAGTTTCATAAATAAGAAGTTTGTTTTGATATACGAGACTATTACTCGAAATAAAATTATTTATACCCCGATAGATATAAAAAGGGCAAATAAATATTCTTCGTAGAATTTGTCCGTTTAAATACCATATTTTTAAGGGTTACCCATTAGGGGTTGCTGCATGATAAATTATTCAAGCACAATAGAAATTGTCATCTCCCTTAAAAAAACTAAACATAACGGGTTTTCCACCAATCTTATTTCACCAAAAAGGCACGTGCAAGCCAATTACTAACCGGTACATTCACCCCCTAGGGGTAGCTACCCTTACCCTCTGAGCTAAGAAAGGGGGCGTGGCTTGGGGTGGTGTCTTCCATCTCTTTCTAGGGGGATGCTTTCAGAAGTCGGTCGATTTTCACTCGATTGGACGGTCTTGAAGGTTAAATTGTGTTTGCGAAGACATTGTGGGGTGGTTTTTGCTTAGATTGTTTTCTTTGCTTATATTCTTTCTACAGAAATGTTTGATAATAATATTTTACGTACAAAAAGTAAATAAAATACTGCTTGATTACATTATTAGTAGGTACTTTTGTTTTCAAGAACAGCAAACTTTTGACCACTATCTCACGTGATGGTAAGTGACGATGTGGTCGACTTACCATATACTATACACTACTACATGACCATAAAAGCTTTCACACTTACAGCTCCACACTACGTTTGATATCTTGTGTCATGGGCGCCGAAAACATTCACACCACACACTCAATCACACCCAAAACACATATCTTCTTAAGTAGAAAACTTCTGTTTCTACAACGAATCAAACCCAGTACATGCTGCTTGCACATAACAAAAAATAACTTAGATTTATTTATAATAAACAAGCATAGTACGAATTTTATTTTGATTTCTGATAAGCTACCGTTTGTATAACTTCCTGATGGTAAGTGATGATGTTATTGATGATAGTAAACACAATTTTAATTAACTGTCAAACGGATGTTATATTTCTTCAACAATAATAAACTAACCAAAAATAGCTAGATATAAATATGTACAAAACTGAATCTAATAGACCTCTGCCAGTTGGCAAAGTACCCAAAATGCTGGCAGCATTGCCACGTTAAATGGCAATATTTAATTTCTGTTCAAAATATTTGCCAGCATTTTAATAATAACATTTTCACTCTCAAACCCTTCATTAAATTACGCTAAAATAAATTAACTATAACGTAGAAATCTATTAATCAAAGCATTTCATTCGACCACCAAGCTGTAGTGTGGAAACATTACTGTATTTCTAGGCTTAAAGAGATTTAACATGTTACATATCAGGGTGATGAACACAATACTTTGCCGTGCAGGATTTCGAATTTAAGTTCAAAACCCTTGTTTTATATATCATTGTGTTGGTTCAGTTATTAATTATTATATTACGTTTTGACGTGATAACGTCTTATAAATCGATGAACACGGGCTGCACGCACGAAAAAGTGTCACGTTCCGCCTGAGCCTAAGCGTACAATCGAGAGCGCGGAACAAGCGATAGAGAGGCACGATCGGCCTAAGCGTTCGTCTTCTGACGATATCACGCAAAATGATCGTCCGTAAACTGACTTCACAGACAAGCAATTTTTTTTTGTATTAGGTTCCAAAAAAAAAAATATTCTAAGACGCGAAAAAAGTCAACACTAAATCACACAAAACTTTTGCATTTCTATCATTTATAGATAACATTCAAAATTAAACTTTAGTACTAAACAGTTAAAGATAATAGTCACATAATTACCTCAATAAAAAACCAACAAATAAATCACCACAACTTACAAATACACACACACTAATCACGATTACACATCATCTTTTTCTATTGTCAAAATTACACTCATAAATCATACGAAACAATAATTTAATTTTCTAACCAAACAATATCAATTAAAAAACAATCAATCAATTCATTCCATGACAAGATATCATAAAGATCGCTCATTAGTCAAACAGCACTAATAATTATACATATCTACTCTCTCGGACGCTTTCTATAGAGAGAGAAAGAGAATATACCGTCTTGCTTACTCCTGACACTTATTACTTTTCAGGGTAACGAACTAAAAAGTAGCTCAAGGAACCATCACCCAAATATGTGCCTATTTAAAAACGTGCCTATTTAAAAGCTTTTACACTTACAACCTCACACTAAGTTTCATATTCATATTCATTTCATATATAAGTTCAATGACTTATGCCACTAAATTCAATGACTTATGCCGGAAACATTTACATCACACACACAATCACACCTAAACCCAGAAACACATATTTTCCCTTAAGGAGAAATCTTGTGTTTCTACAACGAATTGAACCCAATACTTCAACTTGGTGCTTAAACATAACAACCAGAACCAGAAATAGAAATTTCCCTTGGAGAGAAAACTTGTGTTCCCACCGGGAATCGTACCAGATACCTCCACTTAAAAGGCGGATGCACACCTAACTAAATCAACGGGCAGTTCAATCTATTATCACTAGTATTTTTTTCCCGGGGCTTACCCACCGTCCACCTTCACATGATATTTTTTATTTAGCTTTCAACCTATTACATATAATTTATTAATTTAATTAATATATTAAACCGTGAGTAGCGCCGTCGTAGTAAGCATCCTCCCGATAATTCACGGTTTCGAATACTGCAAAGAGCTTAAGTTACCGATACACTGTTTCCAAACACTTATCGACATTTATAAACTTTGTTACTATACGGAACCCTCGTTGCACTGGATTAACGCGCTCTTGTCCGTTAATAGCATAAATTAATTTATTAATTATGCTAATTCTACGCGAATTCGCGATGTTTTGTACCGATAAGGATATACTAGCGATAGTGTTTGGTATAAGTTAATAGATTATAGCACGATTGTTACATCGTCTGAGAAAAAGATTTAAATGGTTCGATAACTCTTATATGTCTATGTTTGTCTAGTACATCTACTAACTAATACGTGAAAAACAGTAACTATCACGCACCTATTTATTTCTTATTTCAATAGTAATAATTACGTATAATATGCCACATAAGCAGTAACTAATGTGGGATGTTGGAGGCATGTACAAGGTACTACTTCGTGTAAAACTACTAAATTATGTAAGTAGGATATTGATTTTTAGTAAGAAGATTTCTAAAAAACCCACCTCTAGACTTAATTAATTTAAATTAACTTTATTAATTTTAATCATAAAAAAAATATTGCATAAATGTTAAGACATTAAAATATAAATAGGTACCTACATATAAAGTGTTAAATAAATATAAAATTATAAACAAATATATTAGGAAAGTTCATGCTTAAATGTCTAAACTTCAAAAAAATAACATAAAAATCGAATAATATACACTGGATATCCTATCCTACTAATATCATAAATCCGAAAGTTTGTGTGTATGTTTGTTCCCTCTTCACGCTTTAACGGTTGAAATGATTTGGTTGAAATTTAGAATGTACATAGCTTATATCTAGCATTAACACATAGGCTACTTTTTAACTTGATAATAGCGGGCAAAGCCGCGGGGCACGGCTAGTACATAATAATATCTATAATATACTTTGCGCTTTAACGGCTTAACTAATTTTGCTGAAATTTCCAATCTACATAGCATATACTCAAGGTTAGCACATAGGCTATTTTATAACGGCTGAGATAGCGGCCAAGTGCTTGCCTATCTGTCATAAAAAAAATATAAAAAAATAACGTAATTAACGCGGGCGAAACCGAGGGACACGGCTAGTAATTTATAAGCTAACAAGGAGAAATATTCCATCGAATTGAAATTCTCCTTGTTATAAATCATTTAAAAAGACCGTAGACGTGGTTGGTAGTAAAGTTGGTAAAGTTGTAGGTTCGGGAACAATCCAGTATTTTGAGCTTGTAGTTGCGTGATCGGCTTGCGTGGACAGGACCATTGATTCTGTACATAAGACTGTAGTATGTCGGTCACGAATAACAGTTTCATTCAGTTTTGGATTCTGTTACTACTCGTGTCTGAGTCGTTACGTGCTTGTAACTTGTGCTCGTGTTGTTTCGAACTGCTTAGTTAGGTGGCGTTCGCCTTCTGAGCAGGGATTCGATTACCGACTGAAACACAAGTTTTCTCCGCAAGGTAAAAATTGTGTTTCAGGTTCTGATTGTCAGGCTGTCTTTGTGTGTGATGTGAATCTTTCCGGCAACCACGACACAAGTCATCGAACTTAGTGTGAGGCTGTAAGTGTGAAAGCGCTTATGTTTTATGTAACATAGTAAAAATAATATGAAATATGAAATAAATAAGGATTATAGATCTTTAAATTTTTGTGAAAATGGCGAAGATTGTAAAAAACATTTTTCAGCTATTTCGAGAAATGCAGACAGCCAATTGGTTCAAGTTGCCTAAACTACATTTTTTAGGAGAAAATTCTAAACCTAACACTAGGACTGCCCACTACTTGTTTCGACTAGGAAACACGAGTAAATAGAATAGCAGATTTAATTAACTATTCAATGGGTTTTTTGCCGCCAAAGTGAAAATATGCCATTGTTAATTTTGTATAATTTTCCAAAACCTGTGATTCTTTATGTTAATTTGTAATGATGGATTATTAACCGTCAAGTCAAGCGTAGCAATCTTTGATTTTTCATGTTTTTATTCAAATTACGTGAAAACGTCCTTTAAAAAATAAAACGAGCCAAAAATTTTCTACTTCTATAAAATATAGCGTTCTTATATAAAATGATGGAACAAAATGGATTCAAAACGGAAAAACTGATGTGATTTTATTTTAAATAGAAGGTGTTCTACTTATAAACTTTCGAACACATAGCTTAGGTTACATCACGGGACATAATCGCGCCTAAAACATTTTTATATTTTCCTCGATGTTTCGGCCAAGTTGCAGTACAAGTTTGTCTCGATAAAACTGGACCAGTGTTCTCGAGACTACAGTCTTTCAATAGCTTATTAGCGCGATTAAGGGTATTAACTGAACTAAAAGGTATTCTTCTTCATACCATACAGTTTCTGATAAATATTTTTAAGATATTGCATAGCTTCTATCGCGGGCCTTGAGCGTGGAGACCGAATCCAGAAATTCCGTAACGAAAATAACCTAACACCCCCCACTCCGACCGGCACAGCGGTGATACTTTTTAGTTTTGCCATCTATCGATGAATAGCAGAACTTTTAATGACTTTTTTGAAATATCACGCTTGTCTCTTTAGTTCAGCAACTCGCCTCTAGGTGGCAGGAAAAAAAATACTGCATAAATAAAATAAATATATAATTATAATCGCATAAGTTGATAAAAAATGCTATGAACTAGCTTTACCGCGGCAGTCCCCGAGTGCCACACGTCTTTTTTTTATATCAAGTTTCACTATGAAAAACGAGAAAACAGTAAATAAATCACGCTTTTTAGGAGACATTCTGATATTACTCCCTTTACTAGCTGCCGCCTCTGACTTGCGCCTCAACCAAATGAGTGTTTGCTCGAGTTAAGCCGCTTATTACTTTATTGGGGGCTACATTTTGTATGCACAATGTCGGTTGCATCGTTCCAGTTGGATGACGTGTCACTCGGTGCTGTGTTTGTGTTGAACAAGTTACAATTTGTACTAGGAATGAGGTAGTGGAAAATTAGAGACGATTAATTACTATTTTGAGACAATGATAAGTCAAAATCAGAATCAATGTAACATAACATAATCGCTTTGACACTCACAGCCCCACACTTAGTTCGATGACTTGTTTCGTGGGTGCCGGAATAATTCACATTACACACACAATCACAACCAGAACTAGAAGTACAAAGTTTCATTGAGGAAAAAAATTGTGCAAGCAGGGGTATCGAACCCGATACCCCTGCTTAATAGGCGACCGCTCACATAACTAAGCCAACGGGTAGTTCTCTATTACAAGATTACTTTGGACAACGTGCTTTAGATCATACCTGAAAAACCAAATCAAAGAACACCAAGAAAATCTAGGGAATGTCATTTTCTTTCTTAATAGCCGATTAAAATTGCTAGCTTAAATAAACATAAGGGCCTTAAAATTGGTAGCCTATTGTAATTTTTTTTAATCCTGTATGTCTTGGTAAATTTGACGACCCTGTTACGACAAAGAGTCCTGGGTTCGATTCCCGGTAGGTGCACAATGTTATCCACAAGGGACTTCGGCGTGCTTCTGGTTCTGAATGTTATTGTGTGTGTGATGTGAATGTTTCACCACGTTATACAACTCCCTCAATTACTTTTCTTAATCAATGACATAAACATTTCATACATAAACAAGTATGTTATATTAGCTTCAGGTGATACAAAGTAAACTAAGATTTTCCTATAAGCTTTGTCACTTAATCGATAAAACGCTAATTGTTACCTACGTAATTGCGAACATTGTTCGATTTCTAGGTCGCAATGTTTTTACAGAAAACAACACAAAAGTATTTATTCAGTGGCCGCGCGACTTCGACCAACTGTGTCAGTAATTAAAATGATTAGGTACAGGGTGCGGTGCGAATGGCAGCGAGGGCATAAGCGGAGCGGACTATAAAGATAAACTTTATAGCGATCAATCAAAAATCAAAATCGTTTATTCACATGGGCCCCAACGAGGCGCTCATGAAAGTTAAAGACTCTACTGCCAGATTTGCAAAATTACAGCCATCTCGAGAAGAACCTGACAAGAAATTAGGCGGCGTATTTTTTTCTTTAATTTTTTAAAAATCATTCTTAATCTCTATTACATAATTATATTAACTTAGGTGTATCTATATTATGTAGTCGCTAGAAAGCACTTGTGCTGTTTGCCTCCATGCACCCTTGACATTAATGTAGTCAATCATTTTATAATAAGTATTCTTTATTAATGCCCGTTTTATTATTGATTTTAACTTTCCCAGTGGTAAGTCAGTTACAATTTTAAGAATTTTACTGTAAAATATACCTAACCCCATTTGCTATAAAATATTTATTCGGTTTGCTTAATCTAAATGCGACCAAGAAACAAACTTTGTAGGATAACTAGTATGAACAAAGGCTAGAGTGTGGTGTTGAGTGGTAAGAGTGAACACTGTGATGGATAATTTAAATAAACGCTTTCACACTCACAGCCCCACACTAAGTTTCATGACTCGTGTCGTAGGTGCCAGACACATTCGCATCACACACACAATCACAGTCAGAACCAAAACTACGAATTTTCTTTGGCGAGAAAACTTGTGTTTCAGCCAAGAATCGAACCCAATACCCCTGCTTAGAAGGCGTACGCCAAATAAGCCAACGAGCAGAAATGTTTCCCTGTAATACAAGACATTCACTTCTATAGTGTGTTTACAATACACCCTGTTTTTTTTAATCATAAATAAATGAATTATGCTCACAAAATTGTGTTCAAACGCTAAGAACAACAAAATAATAGAATGCCCTTCTGTTTATCCCGAAATGTATTGGGACGGTGGTTAAAGTGCCTAGACTCAAGTATAGATAAAATTTAGGATTTTAGTGCTCTATTCTCAACACATCAGAGCCTTATATCGGGTGAGACTATGGTCGAACGGTAGCTTGGTTGTAAATAGAAAGGTAACGTTACTGTTCAAACTGCTCATGTTTACGCGTGTTAAAGTATAGTTCTGTCTCGCACGCACGTAGGCTCATGTGAAGTCACGTCACACAAAAAATGCTCGCCATGCTATATTGGTAGGAAAATGCTCATCTGGGATAGAATTGTCGTAGGAAATTTCATTGTTTTGACTTATTCGGCAACCTTCATTATTACCTTCTTCTGCCTGTTGCACGTTGGCTAAGTTGGTAACATTACGCCTTACAAGCAGCAGGTATCGAGTTCGATTCGCGGTGGTATCATAAGATTTCTGCCCTAGGAAAATTTGTGTTTTTGGTTCTGGGTGTGATTATGAGTGCGATGTGAATGTTTCCGGCACCTACGATACAAGTCATCAAAGTTAGAGCGAGGATGTAATTGTGAAAGCGTTTATTATTTATTGTTTTTTTAAGTGTGGAACGCACCTCGTTGCGTTCCACTTGAAGGTTATGTCAGTGCAAGGTGGAGTCATTACCTAATTTAAATAAATTTTGAATACTGCGTCACGCTCGCTCAAGAATACATAATCGCTCGATCTGTGACCGTACCCAACTGTCGGACGATTATGAATTATGTAAATTATAAACGTTAAACAATCCAAGAGATTGTTGATGCGATGCTTTAAAAAATACCTCCCTCCATGCTTGGTCTGCCACTCATTAAAATAATTAGTTTTTGCGCGTTCTCTCCGTCTGTTTCTTCGTATGCGCTTGCGCCTATCATTGGATTCATTAATACTTTCAATTTATATAATTGTGCTATTTCAAATGTTCGTTAGTAAAATGGTTTGGTATATTTTCTATCAGATCACACAAAACAATCCTTGGTAGGAATCACACTAATATTTTAAATCTGAAAGTTTGTGTGTAGGTATGTTTATTTTCTTATCACGCTGTGCAGGCTGAACGAATTTAAATTATATTTGGAATGTACATTATACCTAGGATTAACATATAGGCAACTTTTTAACTTGATAAGCGTGGTCGAAGCCGCGGCGCACGGCTATTATACAATAAGGAATCCGTCCAGGTTGTTATTTGTAAGACAATTGGCTTTAAGTCATCAATAGCCTGAAAAGCTCTGACAAAAATGTTTACCTGTTCTTCTATCAAGCTAGCAAGGAATCTAAAAATGATACCTAACTAGATCGATTTATCACCCCTGAAACCCCCTGCAAACGTTTACCTATCTACGGTTTAAAACATCTTGGACAAATATATAATGTAAAGATTTTAGACAATCTTTAATAATTGCCTCAAAATATAATATTTTACAGTTGAGCCTGTATCAAAGTCTGGCACAGACACAGATAAAAGCAAAAATGGAACACAATTTGTATGATTATTTTTCTTGATTCGCATAACATATCTACATGATTTTATGATCTGACAATTTCCATGTTAAATCACCTGACAGTTAACGTTATACATGGTAAAAAATCAGATTCCAAAACGGATGGAAAGGTGAATGTTCAACATTTACGTAATCTATGTGCAAATCCCGATGAGCACACAACTTATACAATCGAAACTTCACTAAAAAATCAAAGTTGATATAATAAATGCCAAAAGAAAGTGATTTGAACAAAATTTGATTAATTATTCTTACCGACGTTAACTTTCAATATATAACACCTAGATTAAACAAATAAATAAACCCATAGAACTAAATCCTTTGAGCTGCAGTACCTTAATTCAATCAGCGTCGGGGGCTAATCGAATAAGCCGCATTTGGCTTTGCAGGGAAAGGGTTAGGGTGGACGCGTAGTTGAGACCAAAAACGCCAAGATTTCAATTGAAAATTGATTAATCTATCAATAAAATTTACTCTCGATATGCTTATTTTTATTCCCTATAAACAGTGCTTGCTATGCAATACTTTATGATACCCGCTATTAAAATGACGGAACTAACATATAATTATTTAGATTCTAATTACTTTTCCGTTCATAGATTTTAGTTACATTTTTCTTAATAAATTCCATAAGTTGCTTTTAAAAATGTGATATTAAAGAAAATTACTAGTGTGTGCTTTTGTAAAGTGTTTTAATGTTCTCATCTTGATTTTATTTAAAATATTAGCCTTGTAAATTAGTTGTTTGGAGAGTAGGCGATGGTGTAAATTAAAGATAACGTCTTTTGAGCCAACCTGTGGTAACTCTCTATGTCCTTACGCAACCAATTTGTGCATATACGAGAACAATAATTATTTTTTGCACCTACAGTACCTATGTAACGTTTAATTATTTTTCGTAAGGGTTATTTTATAAGTAATCAGACAATAAAATTAGGCAAATAAAAAAAAAACTCTTTACTCTGAATTGTAAGAATTTATTAATTAAAAAATAAATTGGTGCGACCTATATTAAGCTAAAAATCGTTAAGCCCATTACTCTAATTGGCAGCATAAATATATCACCACGAAAGAACTAACAAAACTGAGCCATTTTTTACAAATTTCACTGAAGCAAACTACTAAATAATTTATGAACTTTGGTTTCAAACTTCGGAATAATAGCAATAACTTTGTCGGCAAAAAGTTGTTTCAATGAAACATTCGTAGAAAGCATACCAAGTCTAAATAAGTTATGGGGAGGAAACGTTCGCGTTTTTGTGGCGTTTTGCTATTTCAGTGTGCGTTGACCTTTAATGGTGCAAATGCATTGCGGTAGCGTCGCCGTCGGCGATTCGAATAGGTTTTCATTTAATAGAACCCTTTATTGGTTTAATGGATTTAGGTAGCTTTAGCGGTAGATATCTACTGGTTGTGTGGTCGATCGGATTATTGTCTAATAGCTATTGGGTTACAAATATTTATTAGTGTTATTTTTGAACCTTCGTTTATTGTTGTCATTTACAAACTTAGCTTTTGAAGCTTTTACTTAATAGTTTTTATTTAATATTTGTTGTTTGGGTCTAATGATCCTGTTCGTTTTGATAAATTGTCTTGTATATTTATATAGTTGTCTATTTTAGTTATAGGTTTTGTTAGTTTTGCATATAAAGCTCAGCAATTTAGTGCAACGCGGGAAGAGCGACGTATTTCCAAATTAAAACAAAAAAATAGTGCATACCAAATAAATACTTACATAAATATTTAAAAAGGTAGTTTTAAAACAACGTCACTTAACGCACTTGTAGCTATTCATGGTCTATCGCCTCTGAAACCCAATCGGCTGAAGGTGTGGCTATTAACACGATTTTACACTAAGCCTCTCGTCAAACACCGCTTATTTGACACAGGTGTGAATGATACTACATCTACATACAAATTTACATGTGTTTCAGTGTTGTACATCACCACTACAAGCCTATAGAAGAAATCAAAGGCCACGCCTTACATTGATAAAGGATTAGGGTTTTCTCTAATGCTATTGTATTAAAATATGCAGTAGTCATCTGTATTACTAAAGAATAAAGTCGATATTTGAGTGTAGAATTATATTGATATATTATATCCTAAAGGTATTATCCTATTTTTTACTACCAATGGTGAAACAGCGGTTAAAATCCGCCAGTTGCTGGCGGAAAAACGGCCAATCATTCATTCGTACAATATGAGGAGAAAATGCACATTTACAATGTAGTAGAATCTAAAATGGTCGACAAAAACAAAAGATATAACGGGAAAAAGTTAACTAGTGCAACAACAATAAATCAAACAAAATAATAATGAAGAAAATGCATAGTTTTAAAACAATACAGAGTCTTAGTAAGCGAGGTAAGGTCGCATTTGCATTTTGGAGAGTGAACGCAGGAATACACAAGCTAATTCCCCCATGCCCGTACTACCATCTTACAACAAGACAAACTGTCAAACGTCATCCATTTATGATTTACATACGTTCACTCGAGGCGTTTCGCTTCTACGTTTATCATCCGTACTGCGAAGGAGTGAAACTCAATGCCCTCGTCTTTATTCTCCGAACGGTATATAATCTGTGAGTTTTTAAGTCAAGAGTGAATAGATATTTTCTAGGCAAGCATGCTACATATTCGCCTGCATCATCACTTTCTATCGCGTGAGAATGGTCGTCAAATACTGCGTCAAATGCTTGCCTATCAAGCATAACAAAAAACAAATGTTGCAAATCAATAAACAATGTTACTGCAGTTTTTATTCTAGGCCTAACGTAACACATTTGAATATACCTATCAATATTTGTTATAAGTGGGATAGTGCTAAATTATCTGTAAACGCATGAATGGAAGAAAAATACAATATACATAACATTAACATCAACGTTTTTACACCCACAGCCCCACACTGAGTTCGATGACTTGTTTCGTGAATGCCAGAAACATTCACATCACATACACATATTAATGTTTTTGTCCTGAAATACAGTACCCACTTGATGATGCCGGATGCCTTCAGGTGACCTGAAAAATGTGGACACTAGGACTGCTCAATAGTCTATACTACAAGCAAGCATATTAAATACATGCAACTTGTCTACCAATTGAACTGCCCAGTGGCAAAGTCGGTGAACATTCGTCTTCTAATCATCGGGTTCGATTCCTGGCAACACAAATTTCTCCCCAAGGAATATTTGTTTCTGGTTCTCGGTGGGATTATGTGTGTGATGTGAATGTTTCCCCACGACCCAAGTCTTCGAAATTCGTGTGAGGGTGTCAGTGTGAAAGCGTTTATGTTTGTCGTGTCTGTACATTAAGGACATTTGTTTTTTTGTTAAACAACACCCTGATTTTTTTAAAAAAGAGATAAATTCACGAACCTTTTATATCAACCGACTACCCAAAAGGAATTATACAAAAGAAACGTTCATAATATGTGCATATCCATTTTTAACAGTGTACCTAATGACATAAAAATATTGGAAGGTAACAAATTTAAAAAATCTTTAACTAGCTGGCTTCTTATTCATTGTTTTTATAGTGTTAAGGAGTTTAAGAATTTTAAATTAGTCTAGATATTATAGTAGACATAGACATTACCATTTGCACGTCTGCTTGCAGACTGAATATATTGTGTCACTTTTTATATTAAGATCTTATGTACATGTATTCTAGCAAATAAACGATTTGATTTGATTTGATTTGTTTTGTTTAATTTTATCCGTACACAACTCCTATTATGTCCATATTTCTTTCCACATAATCTTTAGAACTCTACATATACTAAACGCCGTCCCCAACGCACAATGTTAATCAAAGTTATTTCGATAAACTCAGGTAGAGCAAGCTTACGGCGAATTATTCAGGCAGTTTTTATCAAATCGATTGTACGCATGCGCCCTTGCATTCAACCCTGCTTAACAAACCCTTAGAACTTGTTTGAGAATGGGCAAGTTAAATAGGCAGAGGGTATACAAACCCAAACTGTATTATGCAAGAAATTACAGTGTAGGGAATCGTAATTCTTTCATAGCCATCCGTAACTTTCTTTACTAACAGTCAGTTTAAATGTTTATATTATTAATGTTTATATTTATGAATGCCGAAGGAAAACGCATACTTCACTCCACGTTCTGTTTAATGACGTATCAATTACGGTTGGTACACTAGAATTACGATCTTGACTTAAGACAAATTTTAAATTGATTAAACTGGTAAGTACAATATACTAAGAATGAGTCTAATATATATTTTTTTATAATTGCGACACCCTAAAGGGTTAATGTAAGATCACTCATTTGACCATGTAAGATCTGTCCAATATGTAACATTATGCAATAAATGATCAAGATTATGAATAACACTGTTCTTACTGTCTCTGTTAAGGGGAAGACACTTCGTTCTAGTGTACTTTGTTAATAGCACGCACTATATTACACTGTGACATGACTAAACTAACTCAATAAGTTAAGCAGCCCTTACTAAGTTCAAACACTTGTATCGTGAGTGTCAGAAACATTTACATATCATTACACATAAGACAACAGTTGCTGAGCCATGACAGCCTTCAGGATTTTTTATTCTGTTCAGCTAATCTTACGACAAGCAAGGAAGACGTGCATCGTACATCCATCGTCAAATCGTCACTATGTTTGATAGTGGTCAAATGTTAGTCTATCTTAGGTAAACATACACATATAAACATAAACGCTTTCACACTCACAGCCCCACACTAAGTTTAAGACTTGTGTCGTGGGTGTCATACTCACAATCACAACCAGAACCAGAAACACATTTTTTTCAGTCGGGAATCGAACCCGATACCCCTACTTAGAAGTCGAACGCTACCCAACTAAGTCAATAAGCAGTTCAAAAAATAATAATTAATTTTATCATAATAAACCAGTAGCGAAAAGAAGAACAAAACTAAAGTGATCTATCAGAACTCGGCGCTAAATATGATTAACAACGAAAGGTTCAACCGACTGTCCATTCGTAGAATTCCAGCGGTTTTGTTATAAAGGAACTTGCACACTGTTCATACAATGTCTCTACCGAGTTTTGTATAACGAAAAACACAACAGATCGCAGGGTGTTTTTTAATGCTAGATAGGTAAGCATTTGACTATCTCACTTGATAGAAAGCGAAGATGCAACCGAAAATGTAACATGCTTGCCTATAACATACCTATTCACTCGCACCGTTCGAGGAACTAAGACTAGTTCCACTCCTTCGCTGTATAGATGATAAACGTAGACGCAAATCGATTTGAGGGATCTGAATATATATCTATAAATGGATGACGTTTGACAGTTTGTCTTGATGTTAGATGGTAAGACGAGCTCAGAGAAATTAACTCATGTAATTCCTGCGCGCACTCCCCAAAATGTAAGCTATAGAATACCGATAGGCCTGCTACGAGTCTTGTATGATATGCCTGTACTAAATACTATGTGGCGTGCACTATGGCATAAAATAATAACGAATGAAAAAGGTATTATTTGCGTAAAATGGCAATAGTCTCTAGCAGTTAGATTTTTTGATATTTTAGCATATTGATTTATTTATTTCCTACTTACTTAGGGAAGTTTTACCATCCAGCGGGCGATCTTATTATATACGCTGTTTTTAAACGCGGACTTCAGAGAGTTAGGCTACCAGGCAGGCATAAAAATAAACAAACCTTACATTTGCAGTAACAAATCTAAAACTCACACTTAAATTAACAAACCTTCATTTAAACCCGCTCACATTAATCACCGTTCACACCATCAACCATACGATCTCCTAAAGCCAATTTTACATCCGTGTAGTGTGCAATCTCCCCAACCCATCGCGTATCGGGTTGCCTGTATGAACTACTGTTTTGCCCCGACTTCGTTTTAAACAGAGTCAAGCCGGTTGCGATTGTCTTTTTGTTGGTATCGCAAATCGAGCGTTACGAAGGGGCTTTAGGGTTCCCTTTGTGGTCATGTGGAGCCTTAACTAGATATGTGGTTGAGCATAAGCAAAAATGTCAAACATTCATATCACAAGGTATGACTCGTTTGTATTTATTTAAATATTAATATTTTAATATTTTAAATAATAATATACTTTTAGCAAATATAGGCAAATTACCCGTGAAGAAAGAAAAATAAAAAAGTTTTATTACAGACATAGCTTACATGAGCCGTAAAGTGTCTTAAATCTAATTTTTTTTATTTATTTCGTCAATTAATATTTTTAAACTACGTGCGTGTCTACCAATATGTAAGGCGTTAAGAACAAACAGAAATAATACATCGTAAGATATTATAATTTATAAAGTATGTCACTTATTTTCTTTCTAACTAGCATACAAAAAAGACATGACAGACAGCATTTTCAATGTCTTTGTGTAGAATTTGATATTAATTAGAAAAAAATATTTAATATAGCAATTATATTATAGTGATGACTCGCCTTATTTGTAGATGTAAATTCAAAAAATATTTAACATACCAGTTATTATAGCGACTCACCTTATAAACGTTAAATTTGTAATTGGTTTAAACTCTAGTTGTCAAAATGTTATAGACATTTCACATTTCTAAAATGAACAATGACCTTTCCTTTATGTCTACCATTATTGTATAATTATGTCATTCCATTTTGTTTGGTCGATACTACCTTTGAAATATTATTCCTACGGAACCTTCAGCAAAAATAATTACCCACTCTTAACTCCTTTTAATTTCTACTTTTTTTCTGCTCTTTATATTATTATTTGCACGAAATTGAGAGGAAATAATTAAAGGTAGAATGTCACGGTGTCGATTTAAATGTGCTTTTGTGGGCTAATTAAAAATCGTGTTTCTTTTCAGTCACAGCTGTTGAGTTTATAGCTCTTAGGCATTCTTATCTTTTGTCGGGTTTTTTGAAGTTTCTGATTGGTTAACAAAAGTTCCTTCAAAACTACCTATGTGTTGTTGTAGCTATATATACCTTCGCAGCTATGACCGCCTTATGTTTAAAATCTATTGTATTCTAGCTGCGCCCCGAGGTTTTACCCGCGTAAGTCCCGGACCACCGGGAATTCCGCTAAAAAGCCCATGTAGTAATCTTTGGTGACAGCTACCCTTACACCAAATTTCATCAAAATTGGTCGAGCCGTTTGAGCGTGAAGAAGCAAACATACAAACTCAGTCACTAACTTTTGCCTTTGTGTTCGTGATCTTATTCCGGGTCTAGATTATACGCATGTATTCCGAATCCATTCAGTCGTTACTTCATAACATAATTTTGCCAACAAAGTGTTTTGCTTCTACATTTATTATGCGAACCGCAAAGGAATTGAACACCTTACCTTGAGGAGTATTCAAGTCGCGAGTAAATAGGTATCTTCTAGGCAAGCTTGCCCCATCGTCGCTTACTATGTGAGATGGTGGTCAAAAGTTTCTTCTTAAATTAAAAAAAAACAGTAGGTAATAATTTTGTCAATAAATGTTTAGTATGGTACTAAAGTACTAGGCCATAAAGTAGTACTACAAATTAACGTGAAAGAGGTAAAATGCTTTACGAGGCATTGCAACGCATGTCGGGTATTAATAGCTAGTAAAAATATTATAATAACTATTTACCAAATCACCGTACCAACATTTAAAACGCGTATTTCCAAAGTATTAGACTGTTCAAAACACCTTTCTATACCATGAAATCGATTCCCAAAATCGCGCGTTAACCCCCCGCTGCTCGGTAATTTAACTTCATTGTTTCCGCGCGTGTGGTCATATTGACCGGGACTATTTAAACGATTGAAGATAGAATTTAGGCATTCTACACATTAATTGTTTTCTGAAAAAGAAAGTAAAACTAGTTTTACTGAACATAATACATTGATTTTGTTAGATAATAAAAGAACATTAGATAAATTATACATAAATAATAACACAACTATCCCAGCGATTAACTATGTGATTACTGAAACTATCTGATATTAACTTAAAACTTAGTATTTGCTAAGGTTCACTGAATAAAACACAAAGACATAACCATAAAAATAATGAAATTAACATGACATAGTAACAATTCGACTGTACGACAACCTTATCACTAGCCGGAGATCTCTTTAAAATCTTTATCCGTAATGTAGATTTAAATCAATTCGATTCAATCCGTAAACTAAATTTTAAAATACCTTGACGGAACTTAAATTTCGTTTTTCAAATATGTTTAAGCAAAGTTAAGAATATTAACCCCCCGCAGGTAGAACTATAAATTCATTGTTTCCGCGCGTGCGGTCACCCTGACCGCTCGCCATTGTATGGGTAATGGTGCCGTCGTGGGGTGCGTACCTGCTTGTAATCGATATCTTCTATGTCAATGGCGGTGATTTCAACATGAAAGTGTTTCATGCGTCATTGATAACTAGGAAGTAGCGTGTGTGACAGTTGGAGAAACGATATAAATTTACTGCCACTATTACAAAATATTGACGCTTCTGAGCGTTTCAATTAAGGCTTTTATATTTGTAATGAGACTGGTTCTTCATTGCATTTGTAGGACTTTTTACATCTGATAGACCAGCGTTTAATCACTATTTTACCTGTTGATTTAAGTTGAGTGTTGTTGAGGACGATATGCATGTACTAGGTCTAGGAATAGGACAAATAGAAAAATCACCAAAATGATATCACCAAGCAAGCCCCAAAATTCGAGATGGTGACATATTTTTATATCCACTTTACATCCAGTTACGACTGACACAGATGCAATTATTTTTATCAAATTTAAAGCGCTTATTGTGAACATAGGTACATGACACATATTATGTAGGTAGTTACGATAACGTCCAACTATATTCAGCCATAATATAGCAGAAAATAATACAACAGAGAATTAGTCATTTAGAAATTTCACTACCGTTTCACCAAAAGCTCAAGTAGGATTATAAATCACGACCACTCACCAATTATATATTACTCAACTACCATCAGTGTCGCTTTTTTAAGTTAGTATGTATGTATAAGCAATATGGCTGGCCAACTTATTGAAACAGTATTAGCATTTTATTTAGGAGGCAAGACTTGTCTTTGAAATCAAAATCGTTTATTCACATGGGCCCCAAAGAGGCACTCATTAATGAAAAGAAAGTTGTTGTTGACTCTTCAGCCAGATTCGCAAAATTACAGCCACTTCGAGAAGAACTTTAATTTTTTTGTCATTATAACCTATAGTGTGGTCAGAGAAAGAGTTATGTAACAAACGCAACATATAATGTTTTTTTATTGATAATACTTAATTACTTCATCGTCTTTTTTTAAAATTCCACCATAAACTAAAAGACTATAATTTATATTTGAATATTAGAACTGATAGAGCACAGTAATATAAAGTTACCATGAACATAATATTATATGTAGTTCACAGCCTTCTTGCTGAGATGGATTGGTTAGGTTAGTTAGAATCACAAATGAGACTGTGTAAGGTAGTGAATAAACTAATTGACAAAAAGAAAACCAATAATTTATACTTTACTTGAATTTTGCCGAAAGTGAGCATACACAAAGTTTTCTAAACTTTTTAAATATAGATAGTACAACCTTTTAAACTCTAAAACACCGTTATTCTCTCTGAAAAATCCCGCTACTGACCCATCATTACGTCTAACTGTACCTATTTAACTAAACATCGTAATGTCTACCAGTTAGCCTAGAATAAACGCAGGGGACAAAACCAATTGCAGCAAATTGCGTCGATTTATTGCAATCAGCTGGCATTGTAATGTTATGTCAACTTTGCATGGGTAGGACATATGGTTGAAATGTCATGGTGGTTATGTGACTCACTTGACTGAGTAGTTTGTTTTGTTAGGCAGTTGGGAAACATTGCTTCCCCAATCGAATCATCGGATATGATTGGAATATAAGACAGTTTTGATGATATATGTAAATGTTAAATGTTTGTAGCCCTCCTGTTAACATTATTTTGTGAATGATATTCTTTTATATCTAATACGTCAAGAGTACATTCAAGATGCAATAAATAATGTATTTAGAAATAATTATAATTTCTATGTTAATAACAATATGGCGCTTACAAAAATAGATTTGTCAGTACTTAATGTGTACTAAATTATAGATATTTTTCTATTAAATTTGTTGTTTTGCTTTATAATATGCAAATAATAAAATTTTATAATCTTGGTAGCTTGTCATAACAGATAATTGTCAGGGCTTCAACGCAATGATTGTCTTACTAATTTGGTTTTTTTTTGTAACATTTTAGTATAAAAGAAAACAAACAAACATAATATTAAGTTACATATTTCGATTATTTTACAAACAGAAAATATTATACTTGATGTAGTAGTTATATATGATAATGATCTCGGCTAATGAAGCATAATAAAGTTCACTTTAGATAGAATCCTAAATTAAATCGTACGGACACAATCAAAATGTTGTGTCACTCCCAGACGCGTTAATAGGGCAAAAACACCAGACATTGCTCCATATTCTGTGATTTGGACAAAGTTTGATGATGTATCATTAAGAGTTATAAGCCTGGAGCGCACTTAATACTGTTTTAATAGGTGCTTACCGACCCTCTGTGATCTTGTACTGGTGCGTTGTTTTCAAGTCTCTAATGTTTCTTTAAGGTTAAACAACATAAAGAACGGAACTGAGAATAATATTGATAGAATTCTCGAAGAGCTCACAATTATTTTTGGCTAACTTGATATTATTACCCGACTACGCGACGCGAAGGAGGGTAATGTGATAATCAGCTAATGTAAGTATGTTTGTTTATTCTTTTGTGGATTACTAGAGATCAACGAGATGTTGGCGTCAGTCAATTTTTTTAACAAGTGTTACAAAAAATAGTAATCAAAATTCAATGTTGATGACCACCAGACGCCTTACCTACTGCTACAAATAAAAAAATATAATTGACAAAGTGTTTTAATTGAGGTAACATTGAATTGGTATTTCAAAATCATCCGTAGGATTTTTTTACTATTCTTTCAAGTTAGATATACAACCACTCTCACATTAATTTTTAATACTTATATTTAAGCTGAAGTTCTTATACAATCGCATAATAAGTCTCATTAGCGACAAATTGTAAAAAAATGAATAAAAAAATAAAACATCAGATGGCAATAAATAAGTAGCATTTTCATCAGGAACATTTTACAGTCTCGACTCATTATTGGTGGTTTTTTTTTATTTAACTTGTTTTCTTAAACACATTTATATACATTTAAAAATGCACAACATTAGTTTTAGCATTAGCAACTTAAAAATATTTTGTTTTATAATTATCCAGTGGCTTGAACACTTTTTTAGGAAATACGCGGCAAATTGAACATGAACTCGACAATCTATGGTGGACCTCTCAGAGTGCGCGCCCGTCGGCAGAAATTCGAGTGTTAGGACCACTTAGAATGGTTTGTTTGCTAAACAAATGACCATTATGGGCTCGTAAAAGATTACCGCTTCATCTCAAGTGTTTATTTTAAGTGTGTTACAAAGTAATTGATTGAATTAAACACGTTAGAAGTTTGTCACAGGGAAAAATGAGGAGTTCTTCAGATATCTTTATTTTTTGTCGTAAATAGCGATCGATAACATATAATTTTTTTGTTGTTAAAATGATGTATTTTAACTATGCTTTTGATTGCATATTAATTTATGTCATTGTGCAAATGATTAGTTACCTTAAAAAATTAAGGAACGATTGAGTAAATTTCCCGCGCGGCGCATTAATTTATCAAAACGCGCGCTGTAAATATGCGTTCATTTATAACATGCAGGTGATAAACAAAAGTATTGCTATAATAAGCCGTTCCTTACCTTCACAATTTCATAAAAAAATAAACACCTTTCTCAGAAAAACTTGTTGTAATATCGGAAACTCTGATCGGAAAGAAAAAAAAAACGCCTCGTTACCATAGTCACTTTTGAGTGACAATTGTTATTTGCCTTTTGACTTTCTCAGTAAAAAAACAAAATTAACATAGAGAAAAGATCCTCTTGTTGTCAGAAAATTGCTCCAAATAATAACACTGTCATAATATTTATACAAAACAAATGGCTGAATTAGCGCGCGAAAACATCGTCGCCCCGCGTCGGGCGAGTCCATTATTTATATAAAAGGCAAAACCATCATTCTACATATTCCACAAATAACGAAATTGTTTAAATTACATAAATGCTAAAACAATGTTTTTTCCAATGTATAAAATTCATTTCATAACATAGAAATTGGCGATTACCCCTTGAACTCGAGCCAGCAGTGCACCGAGAGCCTGGGCGAGTCCATTTTGGCGGCAGCAAAGGATTCTGCCGCGCCGGCATAATACGGTCATTACGCGTAAACGCAAATAATTAAGTATAGCAATATGCACATAAATCTAATGATTAATACCTACCACGTCGTATTTCAGTAGCAGTTAGAGCAAATATAAAAAAATATGATAGTTATTACTTGACAAAAAATCATAACTCACGCAATTTTCGTCAATGTTGTTACTCGAAGAAGATATTTATTACTTTACATGCGTTTTTCATAAAAACCCATTACGTAAATAGATACAGCTTAAAACAAGGAATAAATATTAGTATAACACTCAATAAAATAACTTCTTACGGCAATTTTGTATTTTTTTTTAAAACACTTAACTTTCCTTGCACTCAAACGACTTTCTCATTTTCATTGTTTGAAAATGTCTAAAAGTTTCATTTTACTTTGACATTTTAGCGATGGAAAATATTGCTACATTATTAATCTTAATTTCCCCATAACTTTAAGGAGTGCACACACGGCCAAACTTAAATTATGACGAAAAATCAGAGATACGGACCGACCACACCGTTTTGGTTCCAATTGGAACCGTGTTCAGTTGGGCTTGGCAGAAATCGGTGCCTCTCGGCACCGCGTTCAGTTGAGTCGTTATGATAATATTTGTAAATAAACCAAACAAAAAAGGCCGACGTAATAGGAGAGCAAACCAAATTTAATACTATACAAAATTTAGTTTTCATACCTCCAAATAATTTTCTAATAAAAATAAAACAAACAAATTTGGTGTAAACTGGTTTCCTTCACTCCAGTATTCCAAAAACACTCCAAAACAATACAACTTCACATTCATTTCATCACATCTAAACCCACATCTCAATCGCTCTGAACTCATCCTAATATCATTCACCCAAGAAACCATATTCATTTGATTGTCTTCTGTGGCACACAAAATTATTTAATTATTTATATAACGTAATTAGAGAGCAAACCAAATGTAATACTCAACAAAATTTAGTTTTCATACCTCCAAACAATTTTCTACCAAAAATAAAACAAACTAATTTGGTGTAAACTGATTTTCTTGACTCCAATATTCTAAAACCACTCCAAAACAATACTACTTCACATTTATTTCATCACATCTAAACCCACCACATCTCAATCGCTCTGAACTCATCCTAATATCATTCACCCATCCAACAATACGGCACACGCCGGCCACTTTGGGTCTATTGTACCACTGACAGCCATTATACAGGTACCCCTTGTAACTCCTGTCACAACACGAATGGGGTCTCTTTGTCCCGAGACATCGATACTGGGGTTGTGAGAAATAGCGAACGATTTAGGGTTGGGCATGAAATCGGATTATCGTCGGCAATTATTTATATTGATGGGTATTTGGCGGTTTAATGCTCTTTTAATTATTTTTATTTTGGTATATTAATGATTCTATTATGGTATTGATTTTCAGTGTGAGTTTATGTGTTCTTAAGCTACCATGGTCACTCTCACTATTATAACATTTTTAACGCTTTTACACTCACAACCCCACACTAAGTTCGATAACTTGTGTGGTGCCTGAAACATTCACATCACGTACACAATCACAACTAGATCCTGAAACACAAATTTTCTTTGGGGAGAAAACATTGTGTTTCGGCTGGGAATCGAACCCGAACTAAGCGAACGGGCAGCTTAAATGTTAGAGCAGTTATCTGGCCTCTGCACCGCCGGTTCCCGTCCGTTCCTGACAGAAACACAATTTTCTTTTCAAGGAACATGTGCTTCTGGTTCTGGGTGGAATAGTGTGGGAGATGTAAGTTAGGTTATTATTTCAGTGATACATGTTTTTAACCACTAAGGTATAATAATATATTATTTTTTATGTTTACTATTAAATAATGAAGGAAAAATGCACCGCCGAATTCCTTACCAGGTTCTTCTCGAGATGGTTGTAATTTTGCGAATCTGGCAGTATCAACTTTCATAAGTGCCTCTTTGGAGCCTATGTGAATAAACGACTTAGAATTAAAAAAAATCATGCTAGCGGACCCGTTAATTAATTAAACGAATTTTAGAAACATTATTTATTGGATTGAATTGTTAATCTAAACTATTCTTGAATCCACTTGAATACACTAAAAATTTCATCAAAATCGGTCCAGCCGTTTAGAAGAAGTTTAGTCACATACACACGTAAGTACAGAATAATATTGTTGCACATCAAGTGTTCCACTTTCTTATATTTTATGCTGTAATTTTATAAAAAAAACATTTCCGAATCCCAGTAAGCCAATGGTGCCGATTCTGTTGTCCAGAATTAGACTAAACTAGCCTAAAATTAGTTTTAGTCCGGCTTTAGTCCAAAACCTATTCAGAAAATGCAAGATTAGACTAAAATTAAGTTTGACAGGACTAAGTTAGTTTA
This sequence comes from Lomographa bimaculata, assembly GCA_948107665.1. NCBI lineage: Eukaryota > Metazoa > Arthropoda > Insecta > Lepidoptera > Geometridae > Lomographa > Lomographa bimaculata. The sequence goes on along the minus strand of OX403604.1, from coordinate 2,588,478 downwards.
GTTACTCTATTTAGTGAAAATGACCAAATTCTTATACTGATGTACATGTTTTACGTCAAATTAAGACTAAAAATAAAAAAATTTAACTCAAATTAGTCTGCATGAAAAGGATCTGGATTAATTTTAATGTGATCTTATACTTGAAAGAATAGCGTTTAGGTATTCTTTGACTAAAATTAGTTCATTTTTAGTTTAGTTTAGGTTAGTTCGGTGCTTAAAATTAGTTTATTTTTAGTTTAGTTTAGGTTAGTTCGGTGCTCAACAGAATTAGCACCAATAGCCTACATTTCCTTAAACTAAACTAAAATAATACATCTATGCAGCAATGACTAGTGATCTAATAATTCAAGTGCTCAAGCCCGCTACCAGTGGGCAGCGTTCAAATGCTGGCAGCATTGCCTCTCTGAATTGCAATACCTTGAGCCAAATAAGTATGTACCAGCATTTTGATCACGTGTCGCCTCAACCAGGCGCTCCGATAGATATAATCCCAGTGGATATCCACAACGATATATCCAACAGGTATCCTTTGTTACCACAGTCATTGTCTGCATACGTTCTCACTACAACCGCACTTCCAGTAACCTTGACAGAAATAGAAAAGTACATACCTACGTATGTATTACGAGAAAAATCGTCGGAAATCACTTATTCTCCGAAGGCTGTGCGCGATCAACCGTGCTCTATGATATTGGCATACTTAATTTTACTTGGCACACTTGTGCATCCATCTATGAAACTTGAGATTCTACACATGACAATCTATTAACAACCGAATTTGATCTCTATATCTTCCCAATCATAATTCAAAATTGGATTAAACTGTAAATAATTTACATCCTTTTTAAATTTTCTATGTTTAAAATGTCATTGTCCTCTTGGCACTTAAATACTATCAATTCTTTCTGTGATTTTTATAACATATTATATTATTATTAACGGCTTTACTGTCTGATATTTTCATAATAATAATTGATTCGTAAATCATTTTTATAATTTAATTTATGGTACTTATTTCGCAAAATTGTCTATTGTTTAGTTGTTAATAAGGTTTAGAAACTTCATTATATTATATTTTATATGCTACAAATGTTTTATGCTAGATTTCGGGCAAAGTATCGGGTTTGATTCCCGGTGGTAAAAGCTTTCTCCCCAAAGGAAGTTTGTGTTTCTGGTTCTGGGTGCGATTGTGTGTGTTGACACGAATCGGACTTGCTACTTCCTACTAGTTGTGTGTAGCTTCTGCAGCGTCACTGGGCGGAAGGGCGATAAGCCGCAAAAGAGAGAAATAGCCAACTAGCGCAAGGGGCTAGGAGGTGCGAGCCTCGGCTTGAACCGTTGCCAGAACAGGGGAACGGGAGAGAAACGCCCCTGTACAATAGAGCTTAACGTTGATAGTGGGCTGTATGAATTCGATAAGTTCAATTCATGAAAGAATAAATGAATGAAATATTTATTTATTTACTTGCAAGCTTGCTTGTCGTGTAGACTAGTAGCTCTATGAACAAGATAAATATTACATAAGTTCTATTTTGAATTTTGTTTCAGTTCAGTACGAATCAGTTTTAGTTCTTGAAAATGTAGGTTATTGGCCCAAAGAGTTGTTAGTTTACTGCATTTTATTATTCGTCCTAAATCTTTTCCAATAAGTGGATGTTCAATTAAAATTCAAGGTTATAATACTAACCCATTGTTTGAATAATTATTTTTTACAAGTCGATTGTTAACGTTACAAGTCAGTGAGCATCGGTTTTTATGACATGATTGACTCTAATATAACTAGTTAATTAACTTATTGACACTCCAAGTTGAGAATGTTTATCCTTATCCCAGTTTCTTTGGTTTTACCATCGTACACCTCGTCACGGTCTAAGTTCTTCACTGTTAGGCTATGAAAGTGAAAAAATGACGTGGACGATTTTATATTTTTAACAAACTTAAAAAAATTTAGGAGGTTCTTAATTCGACTGTTTTTTATGTGTGTTACCTACTTTGGAAGTTTTTTCTCCATGTTTTTTTGGTCCCATTTAAATTTGATCAAAATCTGACGGGTACTTTTTGAGCTATTCAATCAATAATGCGAATTTAATTCCTTCAATTTAAGCAAGGGTTCCGAAGATAAGGTGAAGTCGATTTTTTAAGATTTTTTTTTGAATTTGCATTTATGTTTTTCCAAATCTTTTGGTTCTTTGAATGTTTATTAAAGGTTGATTATTAACATTTAATACTTAGTGAACCTGTATGAGTGTAGACAAATCATACAAAGTTAAAAAAAGTGATTTTCGCTTTCAATCCAAAACTTCAACTAAATTTATAAGTAAAGTTTGTACCACTTTATTAGGGCATGACTTGACTATGCCTGAACCTTGATTCTTTTATTTAACATATTCTTTGACTTGTGACTAGGACTTCTTTAAAAAATATGTAACAACACACTTGAAATATTTCACTATCCGACAATGGTTAAATGAACAAAAATAGGGCAGACACACATTCGTATTGTAAATACTTGGATATCTTAGATATCGCATATAAAAAAATTTGCTTGAATTTGTCGTAGAGAAATCAAATGCAAGCAAAGCTTAAAAAAACCGACTTCACTGCTTACATTTTGGATTTGGCTTTATCGATTTCGATAAAATTTATATGGGACCACCTCTCAAAAAATCTACCAAACAAAATCATATCGCGTAACATACATACGAAAAAAAACATACAGTCGAATTGAGAACTTCCTTTTTTGTAGTCGGCTAAAAACTACAAATAAATGATCATAACAATTTGACACATTTTTGTTTATAACGACTGTTACGCTTTCACGCCTAAACCACCAAACCGATTTTGATTAAATTTGGTACAGATATAGAGTAGAGTTTGGGATAGAACATAGGCTACTTTTTATCCCGGAACGTTCGCGGATCCGGAACTTACGCGGGTGAAACCACGGGGTGCAGCTAGATATATGTAGAATTGTCATAGATATCGTCTAGTCGGTCGTCTAGTAGTGAAATGTTTTAGGAATGATGTGAGGTGTAAAGTTTGTAGTACGCGCGATACAATATTTTAAGTGCGGCTGTGAGTGTGAAGTTGTTTGTTTGTTATTTTTTGACCACACAGCAAGACAAGTGACCCAGTTAAAATAAAATATGTCCCAGTCTCAGCTCGTATCAAATAATCTATTTATAATAACAACTTCTTAACATACCTCTCAGATCTCTTGAACAAAAAGAAAAAATGTATCTGCCCAAAGGTGTGTCGGACTTACGCACAGACGGTTCCGTATCACTCATTGTCCAATTGTTTTATTATTTGTTGTACTTGTTGTTATTTTTAGAAGTCACATTAACAGTCCCAAGTTTGTGTGAAAAATCTTGGAAAAAAACATGTTTTTTGTATGAGTTTATCCATTCTATCATCGGATAAGCAAACATACTGTTAAGCATCACTATAGATATTCTGATTCTGATTCACGTGATACTTTTTAAAAACATATTCATTGTTTATTGAAAAAAAAATTTTTTTTTTTAATTACTCCAATATCTATGGGCCCATTGCATATATTTGCTAAAATTAAACTAATAGGTATCTCAAGTGCTCAAGCCCACTACTAGTGGTAGTGGTGATACTTAAATAAATATCATATTATGAGCCATAATATATGTTAAAGTGGCTATACGTTAGAACTCTTCAAATTGTGGACAGATAAACAAACAGACAACTTATCAACAGTCCCGTTTGCACTTTATAGGTACAGTACCACGGAACCCTAAAGAAGTTTACGTCACAGACCCTATGTTTACAAATGCGGCGGGTGGGTAATTATAAATGTATTAGGAGGTCAATGGACGAGGGTTAAGGCCACATGCCCACATATGGAGGCTTTGTTTTGGACATGACTCTTTTTATTCGGTACTGGATATAGGCCATGCGATATTTGGTTTTAATTTTCGATCGTAAGTTAATATATAATTTGCTATTCATAAAGTGACTTAAAACAATGGAGGTCTTCAATTAGTCACTTTTTTGTATGTTACTTAATTACTTAAAGACGAATTGGAAAAATATTTTGTTATTCGAAAGGGTGTAGAGTTGGTCCCATATAAAAATTTACAAAATATGATTAACGGTTCCGGAGATGCAGTGGTGAAGTAGGTTCTATGATGCTTTGCTTGCGTTTAAATTTAATAACTAGTCGAGTCCGCGTTTAAATTTAATAACGTTCGCGGATCCGGAACTTACGCGGGTGAAACCACGGGGTGCAGCTAGATATATGTAGAATTGTCATAGATATCGTCTAGTCGGTCGTCTAGTAGTGAAATGTTTTAGGAATGATGTGAGGTGTAAAGTTTGTAGTACGCGCGATACAATATTTTAAGTGCGGCTGTGAGTGTGAAGTTGTTTGTTTGTTATTTTTTGACCACACAGCAAGACAAGTGACCCAGTTAAAATAAAATATGTCCCAGTCTCAGCTCGTATCAAATAATCTATTTATAATAACAACTTCTTAACATACCTCTCAGATCTCTTGAACAAAAAGAAAAAATGTATCTGCCCAAAGGTGTGTCGGACTTACGCACAGACGGTTCCGTATCACTCATTGTCCAATTGTTTTATTATTTGTTGTACTTGTTGTTATTTTTAGAAGTCACATTAACAGTCCCAAGTTTGTGTGAAAAATCTTGGAAAAAAACATGTTTTTTGTATGAGTTTATCCATTCTATCATCGGATAAGCAAACATACTGTTAAGCATCACTATAGATATTCTGATTCTGATTCACGTGATACTTTTTAAAAACATATTCATTGTTTATTGAAAAAAAAATTTTTTTTTTTAATTACTCCAATATCTATGGGCCCATTGCATATATTTGCTAAAATTAAACTAATAGGTATCTCAAGTGCTCAAGCCCACTACTAGTGGTAGTGGTGATACTTAAATAAATATCATATTATGAGCCATAATATATGTTAAAGTGGCTATACGTTAGAACTCTTCAAATTGTGGACAGATAAACAAACAGACAACTTATCAACAGTCCCGTTTGCACTTTATAGGTACAGTACCACGGAACCCTAAAGAAGTTTACGTCACAGACCCTATGTTTACAAATGCGGCGGGTGGGTAATTATAAATGTATTAGGAGGTCAATGGACGAGGGTTAAGGCCACATGCCCACATATGGAGGCTTTGTTTTGGACATGACTCTTTTTATTCGGTACTGGATATAGGCCATGCGATATTTGGTTTTAATTTTCGATCGTAAGTTAATATATAATTTGCTATTCATAAAGTGACTTAAAACAATGGAGGTCTTCAATTAGTCACTTTTTTGTATGTTACTTAATTACTTAAAGACGAATTGGAAAAATATTTTGGTATTCGAAAGGGTGTAGAGTTGGTCCCATATAAAAATTTACAAAATATGATTAACGGTTCCGGAGATGCAGTGGTGAAGTAGGTTCTATGATGCTTTGCTTGCGTTTAAATTTAATAACTAGTCGAGTCCCGCGGCTTCAAAAAGAGGAAATAAAGCTTCTTGTAGCAGACCAAAAGGTACTCCGAAAAAATTTGGGGCCAGTTAAGAGGGAGGATGGCTTGGAGATTTCGGAAGAACATAGAAATAGAAGATCTGGTGGCCGAGCCAAACATCATTGGCGAAACAAAAGGGCATAGACTTTGTTGGCTTGGACATTTAGAACGGATGGGAGAGGATCGTGCAGCAAAGCGAGCGTACCTGGGACGGCCAACCGGACGGTGACCTGTAGGGCATCCCAGATACCGCTGGAAGGACGAAACAGAGAAGGACTTGCGTGAACTCAAACCACCTCGTGGCAGGAAGTTGCACAGGATAGAGAGAAATGGCGTCTTCTGGTGTCGGAGGCCAAGATTCATTTTGGGTCACTGCGCCCCGATAAGTAAGTACATTTCGGAAGTCCGTAAAGTTCCTTAGTCCTATTTCAATCAAAATCCCGATTAGGCGTGTTGGTCTTTCCTCTCTAAATCAAAATCAAAATCAAAATCGTTTATTCACATGGGCCCCAAAGAGGCACTTATGAAAGTTAATGAATCTATTGCCAGATTCGCAAAATTACAGCCATCTCGAGAAGAACCTGGCAAGAAACTCATTAACTTTCATGAGTGCCTCTTTGGGGCCCATGTGAATAAACGATTTTGATTTTGATTTTGATTTAGAGAGGATAAACCAACACGCCTCATCGGGATTTTTGATGAACTCTTACATCATACCTAGTACCTACTAGGAAGTACAATGTTACCTAGTATAGTACTAGACGCAGATGGCATGCAAACGCATCGTCTTGACAAGAAGATCACGACATGTATCGTGTGACGGAGCAGTTTTCCGTGACGTCACTATCTCGTATAAACGGAATTAGTTGAAACTGCTTTCCGTGATGACATGCGAGTCAGGATTCTGTATCGGAAGTGACGTCATGATTCGTGTTGTGTTAATAGTGTAATAGAAGTTTCTCACGCCGTTACAGACCTATTTATTAGCTGCCAAGTTTGCCTATCCTTATCAATATTTTATGCAAGAAAATTAGGCCTTGTTAAGGTCAGGTGAAAGTTAGAGATACCTTAATAAGGCCTATTTTTTTCCTTCGTACCTTTGTTACGGTTTTGTTACTGCCATACCTACAATAACTCTATATACATATATAAAAATCAATGCCGCTTTTCGTTGTTATTTTATAACTCAAGAACGGGCTCACCTATCCAAACCAAATGTTTAGGCTCTGCTCGGACTATTTAGTAGATGGTTTATGTGAAGTTTGCACAAAGTCGGTCGAGCGGTTCTTCATTTATCACACCCGGGCGAAGCCGGAGCGGATCGCTAGTACTTAATAAATATAATTACGAGTTTAAAAAACTTATAACCGACGTCATTGGAAATATCTTATAAATCTTATAAATTCTCCGAAACTCATAATCAGACCATGATCAAAAGGAACAAAATAATAATTTTCCGTGACGGAGTTCTGAGGTAACATACATAAAAGAAGGGTCCGGTTAATTGAGAACCTCCTTCTTTTTTTGAGGTCGATAATAAATAACGTTTATACTATCTGAAAATGTTCAGTTGATAAAGGTCTAAAATCATCAAATTCCTACTAACACTCTTTTCACTAACCAACCAATCAAACTTTGACACGGCAAACCAAGATCATCTCTCTGTCATCTTTTATTAAAATTAACTCAATTTCCAATGAGGCTTTTAAATTACAGTACAATCATTAACACCGCGACAATGGCTATTGATGTTTTATACATTTTGACTGTAACCTAACAAAATCTACCCTCGTTAAGGCATGTTATACGATGAATAATAAAATAATCTTTAACAGCCCGGTGTAGTCAGCAGTTCAAATTTACGGCAGTTGCAACCTAAATTTCTTTTGCAAATTGTTGAATTTTTATAACCAAATAGGCCGTTCAAAATCCCTATAAAAGGTATTTCTAACTGGTATTTCAATATCTACTGATTAAATCATCATCAATGTTAGGTTTTGCCAATTTTTTCAGTCATGTTTTTGAAATAGGCTTAACAATAGGTACATTGTGGTTCTGAAATAAACGCACAGTAATCATAATTATAGTGAACAAGTTTAATTTTTAACATATTTCCAATCATATAAAATGAAAGAAAGAAAGAAAAATATATTTATTTGACACATTTGTTACAATTTACTTTTAATAACTTACTTTAAGGTTGATAAATGATAAAAATAGAGGAAAAACCACAACCTAGCTTTATTGTTACTAATTTCGTTTGATATATTTTTAGAAATAAGAAAAACCTAAATGAGGTCTCCCTAAAACCCCTAAAATGCTTTTAAAAATCTCCAAAAAAGCACTAATAAACAAATCGCATATTTTTTTAGGATTAACAAACAAATAATATCAACCTAAATTGTTGTTACACGAAAAAAAAATTGGGACAGATAGCCTACAAAAGTTCTTCAGAAACCTAATTTTTAGTCAAAATTATGGTAATTACGGTCTATTCACAAAATAAGCTTGTAATTACAAAATAATTTTGTGATTGTTACTAAATAATGATAGTTGTCACTAAATAATATATCACTGTGTGCACTTACCAACTTCTTATTATTTAGGTATAGTGTAGACTAGTTGTAGTATTATATTACAAATCTTAGTGGTTTTTAAATGCTATATTATCAAATTTTTGTATACTTTTAAATGGTAAATAAATGAAAAAAAAAAACAAGACATTTTTGTCAGTGCACCAATTTCGTTTATCACATTTTCAGAATTAAGAAAAGCCTCAATAAGGGTGGCCTTATTTAGGCTTTTCTTACACCCTTAAAAATCCCTTAAAAGGCCCGTTATCCACTAATCAACAGATCGAACCTTGACACCGCGACCTCGGCTCTCGTTTTCGCTGGATGCGTGACAACGTGGCTCGCATGTCAGCACGGCAGCCATTCAGCTCGCTCCTTGGCCGTTGACTCGACGAATAATTACCTGGTTCTTCTTGAGATATGTGACGTCATATACTAGTCTTTACTAGAATATATCAATGGTATTTAACACCTTAAAATAAAAAACTTTAAACACTTCCAGTGTTATGTTTGGTGATCGTCAGCACTTTTTTAATGTCGTTGACAGACGCGACAAGCAAGTTTCGCGCCTGATGACGTCGCTTGCCGATTACAGTACAGTGCCACCCAGAGTTTAAAAATTATACAATTCGATTATAATTCCTGCTTGGAATTATTAATCTAGTATAAAGATTAAACAGAGTATTACGTATATAAAAAGAGCCAAATTTGAATCGTATGATCAATTTGGAAGCTCAGTGTAATATATATAGTAAGAGTGAGCCTAGAAACACATATACATACAATAAAAAAAGTGTTAATGGATACTTCTTAGTCATGTAGCAGTTTAAGTTAAATTCTTGATATGCCTTATTTTAGCTGCATTGTATTTGAAGATGAAACTTTGTAAGAGCTATCCTAATTATAAATTTCATACACAAAACATAGGTAGAGTTTTAATCGTAAAGACACCTTCCTAGGGTGAAAAATACAGCAAATATCTAGATGAAGCAGATTTAAAAGGTGAGTGTGAATGAGTAGGTTGGTAAGGGTAGATCTAAGCGAACGTATCTTGGCCCACCTCGGCAAGGGGCTGCTCACTTTTTTAGTGGCTTCGAGCCCCACACACCTCTTTCCTTCACCCCTGGGAAGGCAAAGAAGTATACTAGGCATTTTCCACTTCATAAAAGAAAGCGAGCGTATCTAGATCTCGTCGGAAACATTTCTTGAAATGGACAGGTCAAAGTACAAAGTACCAACGATCGTGTATGAAAAGATTCATGAATGTTGAAAAAGTGAAAGATGTGTGTCAGGATCGTAGCAGGTGAAGAGATGTGGTTTCGCCTACCCTGTGTGTATGTATGTATGTGGGAAATAGGCGTGACTGTGTGTATGTATGTATATTTCAAAGTATAAATTCAATTTCACAATTCCAAACCTCAATCAATTTAAATATCGTACAAAATTCAATCATAACTCGTATAAATCCATTGTTCACGCTCGACGTGTCTTATTCGCGTTAAATTAGAGAATTGATCAAAATGTAATAAAAAAATTAAGAAATTTCGTATTTTTGTGAACTATTCGTTATGGTCTATGAATTTAATAATATGTTTCTCCTACTGCGAATGTTTAAAGTCATAGTGAACATCAAGCGACGTCCACTAACGTCCGTTTGGGGTTGAGACGCTTGGCCCATGGGGACCGAGTACTTTAGAAATTTTCAAAGATTTGTCTAAGAGACTCATTGATTCGGTACATGACCAAAATGCTGGGTTGTAATGGTAATGCAGCAAGCATTTTGGGAACTTTGCCGAATATTAAATATCGTCTAAACCATCTATAACATTTTTTTTATAACTTGAATATTTATATTATAAAACAAGATCTTGGAATAAATAAATATCTTACGTCAAGATAATTTTGATCAAGAATAAAAATGAATATTTCGATTCGTTAATCTATCACCAATATAAACACAAAACACCTTTATACTTAGATCTCCATACTAAGTTACCCCATACCAGAAATACATTGGCATACAGGAGAAAACTTGTGTTCTCACCGGGAATCCTACCCGATATCCTTTGCTTAGAAGGTAGACGCGCAAGCAACTACGCCATCAGGCTGTTCATAACGTTGGTATCGTTTATCTCTGTAAAATAATTATGCACGTGGTCCCATTTCAATTTGATCAAGACCTGACTAGTAGTTTTATTTCAACGGCCACCACTGGTGCCTGTTTTAGTGGTGGCCGTTGGAAATATACCTTTTTTAGGGTATATTTATTAGGGTATATTTTTTAGGGTAGTTTATCTTTTATAATATGTATTTAATTCATTTAAACCGATAAAGGATTTAGACGATGAAGCGGTGTAGTTGGTATTTTTTAGCTTTGCTTGCGTTTAATTTATGATGACAAATAAAAAAAATTGAATTTGAATTTGAATTTGAATTTAGTTTTTTAAAAGAAACCTAACATAGACGATTTTAAAATACTGGCTAACATAAAACGTGTGTATCGTCTTAAGTACCTGTTTTATCGCTTTAACATCAGTTTCACAAAAGTTTTAAATCCAGGTTATAATGACTACCAAAATTGCTCACATCGATAGATATCATTGTGAACGAACAGGGAACGTTTTCACATATTTAAGTGTAATTTCTCGGCTAACGATTGTTTAATAGGAGTGATTTAATATAATTTCAAATGGTTTTTGTAGTGTTTTTGAGTTTGACCGCTATCTCACCCATGAGTGGTAATGTAGTCTAATGCTTAAGTTTTAAGACGCTAGGTAATTTTTTAACTGCTAGGAACTGATAATATAGAGTAATGACAAAAATAAATCTTTCAATTCTAGAGTGCTGAGACAATAATTATATACATAGGCAAGGATGTTATCTATATAATTAAAGAGAGATAGATAACATGTTATTGAACACCAAATTACAATAAAAACAAAAGATAGAAAACCTAAACTATCTCTATGTCTTCTATGTTTTATCGCTCAGAACATCTCTTCCAGACAACCCAAAATAAATAAAACTTTGTTTAGCGAAAGTTTTCTTGAAACAAAAATGTTTCAATAAAACTTTTGGCAATTTTAAGTTAGGCCTTTTTTTAACGTTTTTATACTCATGGCCCCACACTAAGCTTTATGACTTGTGTCGTGGGTGCCGGAAACATTTACATCACACACACTGACAGCCACATATTATTATATATAGACACACCATATAGGTAGACAAAAATTATTTGGGGAGAAAATTCGTGAAATACTTGCTTAAAAATAACTTAATGTGTACAGGATTCAGTATTTATTTGAAAATAGAACGGAAAAAATATACCACCTTGTTTCTTGCCTGGCTTTTCTCGAGATAGCTGTAAATTGTCATGAGTGACTCTTAAGTATAAGCGATTTTACATACTCAATCAATTTCTGCAAAGCGGTTTGGGTTGAAACTTCATGAGTGGATAAGGAGACGTAGACTCTACAATGTAGAGTCACTACTGCAATGCTGTCGTCCATATACGGCAGATACGTATTGGGCATTTGGCTGAATGCCACTTCAATTGCAGGTGACTGCAGAAAACATAACTTTTGCTGTAACAGACGTGTGTTGTTTATGTATCGTAGCTGTAACTACTATCCGAATGTAATTAACCGACTTCAAAAAAGGAGGAGGTTGTACGTTCGACTGTATGTATTTTTTAAGTATGTTCACCGATTTCTCCCAAATTTGTGGACCGATTCTCAAAATGGTTTTTTTTGTTTCGTAAATTATACTTCAGAGGTTGTCCTATATACATTTTATCGAAATCGATCAAGCCAAAACCAAAATATAAGCAGTGATTTCGGTTATTTTAAGCTTAACTTGCGTTTAAATTATAATTATTGCACTGTCTCGCACCGCTAACAAAATATTATTACTTAATAAATAAAAAAAAACAACTTCTTTTATTAGATACTATTGTATATGTTTATAAGCATACACAGCATCTTCAGCCGAATCATCACTTTGCATCTGGTAAGATTATGGTCAAATGCTTAACTATCATACAACAAATAAAAATCCTTAAATAAAACATCATACTGCTATTATTATTTGCTGGCTATTTGACATTTTTCTATGAGTATTAAGCAGAAATTGCAATACACTTAAAACGAGAGACGTTGTGGTTTTAATGGTTAGAATGATGTCTTAAGAGGTCTCTGGTATTATACAAAATATCCTGTATAAAGTGTCTTCCTTGCAATTATTCAAAATTTAAAGAAATCGTTATAGAGGTCAAATCACAATGACTTCAAATAAATTGCAAATATAAAATGTTCCGCAGCGAAAAATACGCACACCACAAGGGAAATGCACACAGTTTAAATTATAGCTAATATCGATAAAATACAACCTATCACAATCGACCATCGATTATAACTTAATCGAGTTACAATTTATAGAAATAATCGGTCATTGATTTATTCGATACTGGCAACAATCGATTTCAATCGATTTTGCTGCTTACTTCTTGTTATTTTAAGGTGTAAGTTTGTGTGGTAAAGTTGTTTGTATGAGTACAAATTGTATGGAAGTTATATCAAAGGGTCGGGTATGCGCCGTCTGTACTGTCATTGAATAAATCAACAAAATCGACGGGCGGTGGTGAGTAATAAGTGTATATTTTTGGACAGAAAAGGAATAGAGTGCCTATATAAGTTAAAAAAAAATATTGTCCGAAACCCGTAGTTCCTTACCTACTCATAAATGTACGACGTAACAGATAGTTTATAAATAAAACTTTTTTATTATTATCTTATTATCAAATTTTCAATATTTATTTATTACTATCCAACTTACTTCTATCATTACAGACTAAGCCTAATGCGATAGCGTAGTTAATGTCTAACCCTATTGTAACACACAATTCTTAAAGCTACCTTTGTGAATTCACTCAGAGAGTATAAAAATAAGTCTGTTTCCCCCGCAATAACGTTTAGAGTACGGAGTGCGCGCACAAACGGCGCTTGTCGCAGCAGGTTGGTCCGCGCGCTAGGCACTGCCACCAGCTTTGGCCAACGTCGGCGCCACACAAATCCATTCGGTACACACAATCTTATTTGCTCCAACACATCAACATAATGCAAACAAACATATATATCCTCAGAAAAAATACTTTTCTTTGTAACAAATCAGAAAAATTGCGGCTTCTGTTTTGTTGACTTTTGAGGCATCCAATATTAATCCTTATAAAAAAAACTACTTTATCGTCTTAAGTAGTTTATATAGATACAATTTGCCTTTTACTGCATATAATTTAGACAAATTATCTAGGAGAAATTGTTATTTTTATTTGAGTGTAAAAGAGGTGGGTCACAGAATGAGTAACAGTTACTACGTAATCTGGCATACTTCTGCGTTTTGAACCGACGTACATTTACTTTCATCTATCTATAGATTTTTTAGAAGAATCTCTAATAAATTGTTTTTTAAATTGTTCTATCTCTAAATTGTCGTGTTGTAATATTTCATATAGATAAAGTTTTCAAATATTTAGTTTCACAATCTCCATAGATTTCCTTGTTCTTTAACTTGATTAAAGTTATGGCTTAAATTAACAATACAAAAATTATCAAAAACCAACATTATACATATCGATTATCTTTGTAGTGTATTTTGAACTAAATTAAAATTATCAGACCAAAATGAGTCTGTGCTTTTTTTTTTTTTTTATTTGTGACAGGCTAGTGTTTGACCACTATCTCACCTGATGGTAAGTGACGATGTGATCGAAGCTGGAAAACATACTAGACCTGGAATATCAAGGATAACTGCCGGAACACCGTATTAGGCTTGGCGGCAGACTTTCAACTTGATGGTGGTAAGCTACTTTGGTAGCAAGCCAGGCGAGCAACTCACAAAATGCTCTACCACCTCTCAAATGTCACCTGATTAGCTTTCATTAGCACCAAAGTCCTGAATGAGTAACCAAATCTTAAATTATTTTAGAAGAACTACTTCAGAGCTATAAAAGTTCCACAATTTCTAACGTTTTGAACGAAGCTATATATAATAAAGCCTAGCATATCTTTATAATTAACAATATATATTATTCTTCTGTACGTGGCTGCAATCCAAAGACTATACTGATCTGTGCTGCAATCCTTCTATACGGCAGGACCAATTTTAATGAAATGATCTCGTCTTTTGGTGGATTCAAGAATTGTAAAGTAATAAAATAATAATAATAAAATATTCCAAATAAATCATTCGTAGGTACAAAATTCAGCGACTTTGGAATTAGTTGCAAGGCAAATGTTACGTTCGACTATCGGTGTAATACCGGCCTATATTTGTAACCCCTGACGCAAAAACGATAGGGTGTTATAAGTTGGATGTGTCTGTGTCTGTGTCATGCCATCGAAGCTCCCGAACGGATTAACCGATTTTGATTATGTTTTTTTTTAAAGGTGAATTTGTCGGGAGTGATCTTAGCTGTTTATCAGATAGAGCGTCGTCGGGGGCTATATCAAAATTATGATTTTGCCATTTGTCTAAAACGAATTTAAATCTTTATGCACATTTTTACAGAAAATACCTCAATTAATAAAAGCCATAGAGATAGTTGACTCAAAAACTCAAACTAACAGTGGGTAGCGCGCTAATCATGTTCGCGGCATTGTCTCTTATAAAATAACATCAGAGCTTTACATTTTTTTGTGATTTCTTAGAACATTTGAAACCGACTTAACCGCTTATATTATGTTCGTTGATTTTCTCAAAAAGCGTTAATTCAATTTCAATAACATTTATATGGGACCACACCTGTATGATCTACCAAACAAAAACAATCATAAAAATCTATTCATAATTACGGAATGATCGCGTAACATACATACAAAAAAAAACATACAATCGAATTGAGAACCTCTTTTTTGAAGTCGGTTAAAAATAGGCTTGTATACTAACATTATGCTTAATACACGACTATTGCTTTTAAGGTAACTTACACACTAATAATTTAAATATAATTACCAGCACCAACAAAAACAACGTATAAACAAGAAATATTTAAAACCCAACCGAAAATTTCCCTAAAGCCCTTATCACGTTATCAACAAAAACTACTTTATTATTCCGTCGAAAAAATAAGCAAAGTTTCAAGTTGAAAAAACTAAACACAATAATGCAGTAAGCTTGCCCCTTATCCGTATAAGTTATGCTAACAAGTAGGCTTGCGTGACTCTCGTCGGGTCACCGCTCACTGGGTGCTACCGTGTGTACTAGCCCTTAATGTGACGTGTCATTCGTATTGCCTCTTGGGTTTGAGTGATCAGATTCTGCAGGAAAAGTGGTATTTTAAGTTATTATGGTATCATACTAATATTATAAATCTGAAAGTTTGCGTGCAAATGTGTAAGTATGTTTGTTCCCTCTTCACGCTTTAACGGCTGAACGGATTTTTAATGTACATAGCTTATACTTAGAATTAACACATAGGCTACTTTTTAACTTGGTAATAGCGCGCGATGCCACGGGGCACGGCTAGTATTATATAAATAGTTTAGGTTTTCAATGATTACATAAAAAAAAAAAACTTTTTTTTTGCTCACACTAATTTCGATGACTTTCACTCCCCTTGCAGGACTGGTTCCTGCTAACAAAAAAAGTTAAGAGTGTAATTACTAGGCATATGAGATAATAATTTAAGCCTTTGAGAGGAGGAGAGCATTTCAGTCTCAGGCTGAATAATTCAAAGCTTAGGCTATCGCCGCAAGGTAGCTAGCCTCTCGGCTTTTGTATATACTAGATAGGGCTACTGGCAATCATATAATGTTATATACAGCGCCAGCATTCAATTAACTAATTTTATTTATTCGTTGTTCCAGCATCAAACCACCCTCAAAAGACGGCGTCACCAAAAGCAACCCGAGCAAGCGTCACCGAGAGCGTCTGAACGCCGAGCTCGACACACTAGCGTCCTTACTGCCCTTCGAGCAGAATATACTTAGCAAGCTGGACAGACTGTCCATACTGCGGCTGTCAGTCAGCTATCTACGCACAAAAAGCTACTTCCAAGGTAAGTTTAGAGTATTAATTAGGTACATTATACCGGGTTATTTTTACAATACCAGAAAGCTCTCAAACCCTATTTGTAATAATTAAGTATTTTTATTTTATAATAATTAAGAAAATATCTGATGATTTTTTGCGAAAACATCATAACGAGTCTCTAAGCAAGTCAAGTGTGTAACCACAATCGTTCAGTAGCTTGCTTAGTCTTGGAACAACTGAATTCGAACCGAATGCTGTTCGTCGGAATATCAATAATAATATATAATAATACTAGCCATGCTTCGCGGCTTCGCCCGCTATTATCAAGTTAAAAAGTAGCCTATGTGTTAGTCCTAGGTATAATCTATGTACATGCCAAATTTCATCCAAATCCATTCAGCCGTTAAAGGCTGAAGAGGGATCAAACATACTTATACACAAACTTTCGAATTTATAATATTAGTAAGATCAATGAGAGGCAAGCATGTTTCTAATTGAGAACACTACCTTGTAATTTATTTAATAAAAAATAATTAAGATGTTTAATTCTATATCACACTAATATAATAATAGTGCAACTTTGTGAGTGTGTTTGTATGTTTGTTACTTTTTCACACCCAAACAGTTGTACCAATTTTGATGAAATTTGGTATGGAGGTAGCTGACATCCTGAATTAATACATAGGCTTCTTTTTATCCTGGAATTCCCGAGGGTCAGTTAAAACTGCTAGGGGCAGCTAGTAATCTATAATTCATATTTGTTTAAACAACGCGCCTGCCTGGTGCCTGCCAACGCCAGATGACACTGGACACCTAGGATTTAACAAAGAAAATAAAATATATATTTTAAAATTTATTCAATATATCATAAAAAAATTGCAATAGCCGTACTACGAAAGACGTTGGTCTCAATGCATGGTTGGAATGATTCCCTAAGAGGATTCTAGTATTTTGCTAATAACCCTGTATACATGCGCTCTGAAGAATCTGATTATCGCCTGCAAAGATGTTCAGAATAGCTTTGGAGAAATCCTTTCGCAGTAGAAATACAAAATGTGTTCTACACAATCATCGTCATCTGCCTGTATCGACCCGCTGTAGCGATAAACATATTGAAGTACCTAATAATAATGATTTAAATCATGCTTTTGTTCAAATTTAATCCTTGGGAATAATTGATGTGTGTCCAATCCTCGTGAATTTGGTAACCCACACAATTTTTGATCAGCAAGCGTACCACGTGCAAGTGAGGTTGAATTTGCAGCAATACTGTTACATAAATCCTTTCACAAATTACTAACATCTGAGCTAATGGTCTAACCATTAAGCTATCTAAGCCGCTCTCCCGTTTGAAGTTCAAGTTACACATTATGTATAATAATATGAAACTATGTATACATATGTAGAGTCTACGGGCCAATCGCCTACATTTCCTAAAACAAAACTAAAATTATATACATCTATACAGCAAAGATCCAAGCTACCTACAAAACATCGAGCTTATAGGTAACTCAAGTGCTCAAGCCCACTACCAGTGGGTAGCGTTCCCATCATGCTTACGGCATTGCCTTTCTAAATTTCAATGCTAATACGTTGATCCAAATAAGTACCAGCATTTTAATCACGCATCCATTCAACCAGGCGCTTGAAACTATAAAACTAAACTATATAACTATGAAACATGAACTTGACATAATATTTAATTATGTATTTTAAAATATAATATAAACATATTTTTCGCTACCTTTTTAATTCTATTTAGAAAGTCTAGATTTAGAAACAAAAATGCAAACAAGCAGGGTTTAAAACTTTAACATTCAATTTGAACACTCGATTTAAATCGAGTTAAGTATCGATTCTCCAGAATCGAGAACACGTCTCGGTGCATATATTAATACGAGTGAATGCAATAAAATTGGCCGACAGCGCTAAATAAGTGTCGGTACGCACATTAATAAGTAATCGAATACATTCGCGATGCGGAATCGATTTATTCGATTTTGTTAGACGACGCCGGGAGCGGGTTAGGATTAGTGGTTATGTTTTTGTTTGTACATAATTATTCGAGGTGAAACTATTTTGTAATGAGATTTTGGCCTTTGTAACTAGGTAAAGGTAGCACTATCACAGTTCTCTGATAGGCTACCGTACGAATCATCATCAGCATCATCATCACACTTAGCCTATCTCAGTCCACTGTTTGACATGGACCTCTCCCAAAGCGAGCTACAGAACCCAATCTTCAGCTCTTCTTTTCCAGTAGTTACCAGCAGCCTTATGTATATCGTCGCTCCACCTAGTCACAGGACGTCCTCTGCTACACTTACCGATCTAGAATAGAATAATTATTTATTGGGAAACTGTTACAATAACATTGCAAGATGGAAATGATGAATACAGTTTACCCCTTACGGGTATCCAACACAAACATGCTAATAGCAAATTTACAATCAAATTATTTAAGAAATTTTTAACATACATTTTTTAAATGTACCTATGTTAAATTTTCATAACGACTACTCAACTTAAAGGTGCGTCCTGAAACTTTGAATAAGTAATATAAATATTTGTTTTATACCTACTACTTAGATTTATTAAAAACAATTTATCAACTAGATTTTGCATTTGACCACTATCTCTGATGGAAAGTGAAGATGCGACGGAAGATGTAACATGCTTGCCTAGAAGACACCCAGATTGTACCGTTCGGGGAATAAAGATATAAGCATTATAAACTTTCTCTCTCACCTCACAATAAGTTTAAAAACTTGTGTCGTGGGTGCCGGAAACATTCATATCACACTCACAATCACACCCAGAACCAGAAACACAAATTTCCCTTAGGGAGAAAACTTGTGTTCCCGGGAATCGAACCCAATACCCGCTGCTTAGAAGGCAAATGCAGTAAACTACGCCACCGAGCAGTTAGCAAAGATAGCGAAGTACTGCAGCAAAGCGCTGTAGCAAGTTTACTTAAAGTTATTTTTGTATGAAGTACGTAAAGACCATTTTAACCGACTTCAAAAAAAGGAGAAAGTTCTCAATTCAACTGTTTTTTATGTGTTACTTCAGAAATTTTTTCAACGTGAAGTGATTGTGATGATTATTTTTTGTTTGAAAGCTGGTGCTTAGAATGTGATCACATTTAAATTTGATCAAGATCTGGCCAGTAGTTTTTGAGTAATCCTCAATAATACTCATTAAAATAATTTATTATTTTCAAGGGTTCCGACGATAAAACGGTGAAATTGATTTTTTTAAGCTTTGCTTGCGTTTAAATTATATTTATCACTTTAATAGCTCAAGTTAATTGCGATTATATTTTCAGTTATCTTTTAAATCGAGTCTGAAACTCGATCTACTTCGTCTAATTACCATACAAACTAGCTCCACCACACTTCGCCGTAATTGGCCGCGTAAATCTCATACAACCATCCATACATCATCATACATACATACATACATCAGGCATTGAATTATCGACGCTTCTTATAATTTTATTCAGGGCATGGGTTTATAAAAATCTGTGGGGGGTGTGTACATGGTTTATTGGTAGAGTTGGTAGTACATTTAAATGAAAAAGAGTTTTTTACTTTGGTTTTGTTAATGAGGTAATTTTTTTTTATGGTGATTGAGGGACGAAAGCAAGTCGCTCGCCTCAAGGTAAGCGTCACGCTTACCCTTTGCAGTTCAGTGCCACCTAGATTTCTGGTCTTAGGTCGAAATTCTATTCGGCAAAGGACTGCGTTCGTCACCCTTTTAGATGTTTACATTGCCTGTTAAACATTGTCCTTCAATCCTGCATACAGTAATGTTTGCACACTTTTGCTTGGCAGTTGAATGTCTTGCAATGGTGAATAGAATAGAATATAATGATTTATTCGCCTTATAACAAAGATTGTTACACTGGAGAGTCATATTGTTACAATTAATATGCGATAAATTTGTATTTACATCTTAAATAACAGTAGGATAAACTAATTTATATTTATAATATGTAACCTGGTGGTATACCCCATAAGGTGTGGTACTACCCCAGGCGGACTCTGCAAAGGAGTCCTACAACTATTAGTCTAAGTAACCATTGTTACACTTTTTAATAGCATTATTCTAACTGCTCATTGTCTTAGTTAGGTGGCGCTCGCCATTTTAGCAGGGGTATTGTGTTCGATTCCCGACTGAAACACAAGTTTTCTCCTCAAGGAAAATTTGTTTTTCTGGTTTTGGTTGTGATTGTGTGTGTGATGTAAATTTTATTTTTCTTAGTTTTAGAACTAACTATAACTGATTATTTCCGATTCCGATCGTTGAACTTAGTGGACATACAATGTCAATTTATTTCAATTATTACATAAATTATTTAAAATTAGCACAAAGTTGAAATAATTGGACTTTATTGTCCAATAAGTTCAACTGGTTGAATTTATAGTTGAACTTATCGGAACAGGTCAATTGATAGCGTACAGAAAATATCGATATTTCTAATTAAATCGATTGTTGAAGCATCGATTACACTGGAATCGATTCGTAAAGATTTCGGTCGCACTGCGGGATGCAATCGTTGACAGTTGGACATTAAAAAATATTTAAAAAATGGCGCTCAGTACCAGTAGCTACTAAATTTTGCTGGATTTCTTAGAAAAAGACGGCATGATTAATGGAAATCATTTATAAAAAGTAGCGTTATCTTCCTCTTTATATATATAATTCTACTGTACGTGTGTATGTCACTGAACGCCTCTCAACGGCTGGACCAATTTGAATGATGTTTTTGTATGCATTTGGGTGGCGCCCTAGATCGTTTAGATTCACAAATCAGTCCGGCAGATGGCGCTGCAGGGGTCCGCTAGCGAAAATGGCACACGGGCGAAGCCGGGCTAATTACTAGTTTTATATATAATCATTAGAGTTATGTGAGCATTTTTAAAATTATACTGCTAATTGTAGGTATCTTATGAAATTTAGCTAATAGAGTAATGAAAAATAAATTGAAATTATTGTACTAAGGGCAGAAAAAAAGTTCATAGTCTTTTGAAGCATTTTATATTATTATGAAATATTGTTTTGAATGGTCTAGTTCTCACGAAAAATGTTTATTTACGAATTATCGCATAACCAAGGTATTTAAAGTGGTTCTGATCTACATGTTTACTAGTAAATAACTCGCCCAATATTTATATATTTCCTCCAATTTTATATATATTATATCCTCTTAATACAAATATAGCGTCTTAAAATCTCAAGGTCGTTCCACTCCTTGGCAGTTCTCATAATGAAAGTGAAAGCGAAACGCTTCGTGCGATTACTGTCATGTCTGAGACACTGTGATTTAAGTATCATCAAAATCAGCCAACGTTTTTGGTCTCTAGAACGCCACAAAGTGATAAACATACATATATCTACGGACGTCATCTCCGTTTCAGCTTGGGCATAAATGCTTTCGTATATCCGGATGTGCGGCTATTCTCCTTTACAGGTCTCATTTCTTAACCGATCTCGTGAAATTTTGTGCGCAGTAAATGTAACTGGTTTTTTTTCTGTCGATCAGTTTTTGTTTTTACCGACTTCCCAAAAAAGGAGCAGGTACACAAGTCGACTGTATTTTTTTTTATGTGCTTTATTTACCTCATAACTTCTCTCCACGTGAGCCGATTTCAAAATTTTTTTTTAGTTTGAAAGATGTTGCTTTCTAATTGGTCCCATTTAAATTCGATCAAGATCTGATCAGTAGATCCGATTTTGATGATTCTTTTTTTATTTGAAAGCTGGTGGATCAAAGTTCCGATGATAAAGCGGTAAAGTCGGTTTTTTTAAGCTTTGCTTGCGTTTCATTATTTATTTAAATGACGATACGTTAAAATTACATAAATCAGCAATTTCACAATTTACGTGAGGTCCCCAGCCCACACAGCCATTAGTAATATAAATGCATTTATTTTCCTTTTCACCTTTATACCTTCAACGTCTCATCGCAAAACTTTCCACCAGTCCAACTTATCCACCCCTGGCCGTACCAACTTGTGCCAGCACCGCGCGCCGTGGAGATTATCGATCGTATGCAAAACCAACGCTCGCTTTACTGTATTGATGGCAAATCGACCCCGCTCAGACCTGCAATGGTTTAATGGCTTCTAAAATGTGATTTACTACCAGAAAGGGTATAAAAAATGGAATATATGACGCCGTAAAATGAGACATAATTTTGTGAGTTATTGTCCTGATTGTACTATTATTTCCGGTTCTGAAATAGTAAGTTTCATTTGCGATTGAATATAAAAATTTTCTTTGATGATTATACAAAGTATGTAAAGACGATTTGATACATTCAGACTCGTGGTAAGTTTGCTGGAACTGTTGAAAAAGCAACAGTATTAGCACTAACTATAAAGTTGAAAATAACATAACAGACACGCTTAAATACGCTCCAAAGGAAAGAGTGGTAGAAGTGGTCGTTCCCAGTCATCGGTTCGATTATTTAAGAGGACAGAGACTGCACACTGCATCAACTGCGTCGTCCCTTGAGTACATTTAGTGAAAATGTTTACCAGGTACCCATTTTGGTTTAAAGGCCCTTTAAAAGCTATAACAGACAGTGATTTGATAAAACCTCACACACATTTTGAATTATTACAATTAAATTAATCAGTGCGAGGTGGGATGCGACGGCGAGCGCTCCACTCCTTGGCAGTTCTCATAGAGTTTCTAATTTCCCGAATTCGGAAAGAGTATGCTTCCGAATAAAGCCGAAACAATTGTCGATCTTGTAATCGACAACGTGTAAGTCACGCTATTTCACGTTTTAAATTTAACTAGATATTCATTGCGGCTTTGCCTCCCTAAATGAAAAAATAAAACAATCCGTTCTAGAAATATTATCAAATTACATATTGAGTAAATTTTTTTTTTTTTCATGATAGTCCAATCTACGGGCCAATTGCCTATATTTCCTAAAACTAAACTAAAACTATAAACAGCAAAGAGCCAAATTACCTACAAGCCATCGAGCCTATAGGTAACTCAAGTGCTCAAGCCCACTACCAGTGGGTAGCGTTCCCATCATGCTGGCTGCATTGCCTCTCTGAATTGCAATGCTAATACGTTGAGCCAAATAAGTGCCAGCATTTTGGTCACGCGTCGCCTCAACCAGGCGCTCTGATAGAATTTTGAAAATAGAATTTTGAGTAAATTGTATGACAAAATGAATATGACTGTTTTTATAAAAAAATCTTTCGTGAATTTTTCGATGTTTTAATAGTTATTCTGCTATTAGGGGCGGATACTAATCAAACAAATCCAAGATCATAAAAATCGGTTGAGCCGTTCTTCAGTTATAAATGCAGTAACTAACCCGACTTTGTTTTATTTAAATATAAAAAAGTTTTCACAGTCACAGCCCCACGCTAAGTTCTATGACTTGTGTCGTGGGTGCCGAAAACATTCACATCACACACACAATCACAACCAGAACCAGAAACACAAATATCCCTTGGGGAGAAAACTTATGTTTCAATCGGGAATCGAAACCGATGAAATAAAAGGCGAACGCACACCCAACGGGCAGTTCATATAATAATATATAGATCTCTAGACTTAGTATGTTTTTAAGCTATTGCATAGCTTCTATCGCGGGCCTTGAGCGTGGATACCGAATCCAGAAATTCCGTAACGAAAATAACCTAACACCCCCCACTCCGACCGGCACAGCGGTGATACTTTTTAGTTTTGCCATCTATCGATGAATAGCAGAACTTTTAATGACTTTTTTGAAATATCACGCTTGTCTCTTTAGTTCAGCAACTCGCCTCTAGGTGGCAGGAAAAAAAACTGCATAAATAAAATAAATAAATAATTATAATTGCATAAGTTGATAAAAAATGCTATGCAATAGCTTTACCGCGGCAGTCCCCGAGTGCCACACGTCTTTTTTTTTTAATTTTATATTATTTCACTACAAACTTAGTTTCCGTACCCTTTTTTTTAACAAAAAACATTTTGTTGCTGTCGTTTGTATCCTTAGGGTACCGATCCCAAAAAAAATGTTAACACCTAAGTGTAGAGACTAATTTGGCGTACCCGAGCCATGAGTCAGGCTCGTAGGCGACGAATGTATAAATTGATCAGATAGCAAAAGGTTAACATCCTTTAGGTTAAATGCACGAGTAAATAAAACGTTTTCGTTGCAGACAGATAAGAATGTTGCATTTGGACTTCGTTGTGTTTAAAATAAAGCTTATGAAATATTCTAAATTAAGTTTCGAACTGACCGTTGGCTTAGTTGGGTGAGCGTTTGCTTTCTTATGCGTTTGCTTATCGGGTTCGATTCCCTGGAACACAAGTTTTCTCCCTAAGGAAAATTTCTGTTTCTGGATTGTGAAACATTCACAATCCAGAAACAGAAAGTCAGAAGTCGTAAAACAGAAGTGTAGTGTGAGTCTGTGAGTGTGAAAGCGTATACTTATGTCTATGTTTGCATATATTTTTTTTAAATAGTTACGAGATTATTTAACCTTTACACCGCAAAACCCGATGCTTTAGATCAAAGTTTTTTAATACTATAAGATTATACTTGTGTTTAGTTCTTCAGCAATAAGGCTTAATAAAATTACTCATAAAATAATTGCGGTCTTTCACACGTAGAAATAATAATGCCTACGACGCAGCCAATTTTAATTTAGTAAATATAATTAATAAGCAATTAACTCCGCGCATTAGCTTCACACTAAAATACTACCCAGCTATGATGGATCACCGCGCCTTATCAAGAATATTGTTTTTCATAACACTAGGGAGGGCTGCTAAAAGTTTTACGTCATTAGTGGCTTATATAATGAAGAGAAAATGTATTAAAAACAAATTTTTAAGGGAAAATTTCTTTAGGCGCGTTGAACACTTTTTGGGTGAACAAAAATCATGGAACTCGCGTTATCGTCACCGAACGTTCGCTCGACTATACAATTCATAAGTTACTTGGTTTTCACTTCTATCGGCAGTCCCCAAAGACTGCAACGCATGCTTTTTTAAGTTAAACTTCTTTTGGGAGGGCTTTGATATTTTGATCTGCGACTTTTCTACTGCCTTTATAAAAAAGGAGGAGGTACACAAGTCGACTGTATTTTTTTTATGTGTTTTACCTAATAATTATATTCGTTCCCCGTGAACCGATATCTTTTTTTTTTTGTTTAAAGAGATTGATTTCAGCAGTTCTTGAGATATCGCCAATAATGCGTGTTTAGTACATCTAATCTGATCAAAGTTCCGAAGATAAAGCGTTGAAGTCGTTTTTAAGCTTTGCTTGCGTTTAATATTTTTTTGCTGAATAGGCAAGCGTATGACAACTATCTTACCTGATGTAAAGTGATGATAAAATCGGACATACTAACCTAGAAGGTCACTGAACGTAAAAGCGAAACGCTTCGAGTGAACTGGAGGTATGTCGACCATAAATGGATGCCATTTATGGTCGACATACCTCCAGTTCGCTCGAAGCGTTTTGTTTCTACGTTCATCATCCGTACAGCGAAGGAGTGGAATTCATTGCCTGCGTCATTGTTCCCCGAGGGGTATAATCTGGGAGTCTTCAAGTCAAGAGTGAACAGGTATCTTCTAGGAAAGCATGTTACATCTTCGGCCGCATCGTCACTTCCTCCACTTCCTCCATCAGGTGAGATAGTGGTCAAATGCTTGCCTATTATGCATAAAAAAAAAAATTTGATAGATTTTCTTGTTGTTAGATGGTAGAAAGGGCATGGGGGATTTAACTCATGTAATTCCTGTACACTATCTCCAAAATGTAAACGATAGAATACTGATAAGCTTACCTTAAGTCGGTATCGTTTTTGCCGTCGCTAGCTATACTCTACCCAGTCACTCTACATTTTCAGTAAAAAAGCTAATTTGTCACATCGGGCGCTTATCGCGACCGTAATTGATTTCAAAAGAGATGCCGTGATAAGGAATTAATTTCAAGAAGGTGTGTTAGCTTGTGATGGAAAAAACTCGAGTTTAATTGCCGTTATGGCAAAAGGATTAAGGAAAACGTTATTTTATAACGAGGTAGCTATGCCCCGCGGCTTTGTACCGCTTCAATCGGATTAAAAATATGTCTATGTATTTTGGTATTGTTTTGTCCTGAAGTTCGTGAAGTCATGGCTATCGGTTGCGACTGAAAATTAGTGACTAAGGTCTAACATTAGTCGTATGCAGAGTCGTAACCCATATTCATGACACTCACAACGTTTCACACTTCTTATTCTTTTATTTATTTTGCTTGTGATTATTTTGTATGTATATGTCTGTGTATTTTATTTATTTTGCTGTTTGCTTGTAGTGTAAATGTTGTGTGTGTCATTAATAATAAATGTATTTTCTTTCTTTCTTACGTTAATTCTGGGTCTAAATTTTTTACAAATAAAATTTCAGCAAAATCAGTCCAGTAATACACGAACAATCATGTTTGTATGTGAGGGTATGATGCATTAAAGTGGTTAACAAATGTATGCAATTAGTGTTTCTGGTTCTAGGTGTTATTGCGTGTGTAATGTGAATGTTTCCGGCGACCACGATACAAGTCTACAAACTTATCGTGGGGCTGTGAGTGTGAATACGTTTATGTTTGTTTGAAAAGAAGTATCTATCGACTGGACGTATTTAGATGAGTAATAAGAATGATGATAATTCTACTCTCTACAACCTGAAATATTAAATTACAATTAGTTTTTTTTTTATGATTTGTTATCATCTACAACATAAATGATAACTTACCAGTTTGGTCTCAAATCGTTGTGTAATAATTATTTATGCCGCTTTATTTTCGGAACCTTGATCAGATTTTATGTATTAAACACGCATTATTGACAATAACTAAAAATTGTTGTCAGATCTTGATCAAATTCAAATTTGACCAATGGGAAAACAACTAAAATTAAAAAATAATCATCAAAATTGGCTCACAACTAAAAAAGTTATGATATAACTTTTGAAAACAAGAACATCGTAAATGCAGTCCACAGAATACGCATTATTGACG
The DNA here is from genome assembly GCA_948107665.1 of Lomographa bimaculata. Taxonomy (NCBI): domain Eukaryota; kingdom Metazoa; phylum Arthropoda; class Insecta; order Lepidoptera; family Geometridae; genus Lomographa; species Lomographa bimaculata. The sequence goes on along the minus strand of OX403604.1, from coordinate 2,561,320 downwards.
ATATTTCAAGAACTACTGATCAGATCTTGATCATATTTAAATGGGACCAATTGGAAAGCAACATCTTTTAAACTAACAAAAACATTTCGAAATCGGTTCACGTGGAAAAAAAATATAGGGTAATTAATACACATTAAAAAAAAAATCAAATTGAGTACCTCCTCCTTTTTTGTGAAGTCGGTAGAAAAGCAAAAATGTCGCAACTTATTAGACGCCGCCCTTCACAACTAGGGCGTCGTTTCGGCGCCCGCCCTACGTTTATAAAATATAAATAAGCGAAGGCGCCATTGTGCATTGAACCATGGGGTTTTGATGTAGTTAAATAGGTAGGTACGTACATATAATACTTTCTAACTTTACTATAGGTGTAATGTAATATGTGTACAAGATATAGTAAGAAAAAAACATTATACGCAGTTGTTTTCTGGTGTGTCCTTACTATTTTCTAATAACTTAGCCATCTAGGAACTATTGCGTTAGTTAATGGCACGTTAAAAATAACACTAACATATTCACACTCACAGCCCCACACTAAGTTCAAAGACTTATATCGTGATTACCGGACACTCAATCGTACCCAGAACACAATGACAGAAGCACAAATGACTCAGGAAGGAAAATTGCGCGGGAACTCAAACCAGGACTCATAGCGCAGAGGGGAGAGACTAGCACTTATTGTTAGTCGTAAAACAACAGTCACTAATTCATTGGATCGATCCGGAAAATCTTTCACCTGGACTGCCTTACTGGTCAATTCAATGAGCAATATATATACTTGTTAGTATTGTTTTGTGTTAATAATATGTTAACCTTTTTTCTACCGACTTCACAAAAGAGGAGGAGGTGCTCAAGTCGACTGTATTTTTTTATTTTTGTGTTAACTTATAACTTCTTTCCACGTAAACCGATTTTGAATTTTTTTTTTGTTTGAAATATGCTGCTTTCTAAATAGTACCAATTTAATTTGATCAAGATCTGATCAGTACTTTTTGAGTTATCGTTAATAATGCGTGTTTAATACATTTAATCTGATAAAGGTTCTGAAGACTAAGCGGTAAAGTCGGTTTTTTAAGCGTTGCTTGCGTTTTATGTATTATGTATCCATGTATGTATCCAACAAACTATATAATATATGAGACCAATGTTTCACACCAGCTTACTATAAATAAGAGACTTATTCCCATTTACATATAATCAAAATTACAATAGCTACATTGTGTCGTGGGTGCCAGAAATCCAGAACAAGAAATACAAATTTCCCTTGGGGAGAAAACTTGTGTTCCCGCCGGAAATCGAACTCGATGGTTAGAAGGTGAACGCCCTTTCCAATTAAGCCAACGGACTGTTCGCAGCTAAAACTGCATTTTATAAAAAAACCCAAAATCAACCCCATTGGTTCGCAAAATGCGACCCCAAAAAGCAACCCCCAGAATGGCGCCTTCAGGCACTGTCAAAATATCAGGGATAGTTTGTAAAATTCGCCGACTCGGAGGGTAGAGGGACGAGGGGTGGAAACAACCCTTAATGGCGCAATCGCGTGATAGAATTTTGGTAGTGACCCGCCGTGGCCTGTGAAAGTGAAAATATCTGCATAGAGTTGTGATTACCAATTTGAGCTATAAAATTACTAAATATTTATTCAAAAACAGCTAAATTGTATATTGTTGAGTTTTTTTAATAGTATAGAATTTTTTTTACGGGTATTATTCTTGTTAAAAAAAATATACCTGCTTATAGTCTAAATATAATATTTTACTTTAACTGCCTTCTTGACGCTTCTAGAGACAATAGCGTTAACTCATCAAGTGTTTCTTTATACATGGACCGCATGGACTTTAATTATTTTGACATGTATCAAAGAAATATTAAATAAAATTATATGCAAAAAATATTTATCATCACAATAAATATATATTGATTAATTTTATTAAAACCATTAATCAGAATTAAAATTGTAAATGTGTTATGCAAAAATTCATACGACCACAATAAAAAAAAGTTGAATAGTCTATTGTGTAATAAATTACAATATGATTATTTTCATTAACCTCAATTAAAATACAAGTAGACGCTACTCATAAAACCTAGCATACTGTCTTCATAACTTTAATTAAACCTGTAATTAAAATTAATTGACAAGTAACAAACAGACAATAGTGCGAACATTAATTACAGTGATTGTAAATGCAAAAATTATAACTCAGTTATAAGGGAATGCAAGATTTTTGTACTATTGACATATAAAAAAAGTCAGAGAATTGGAAAAAAGATGCTAGGCTTGTGATCTTCCCGATGGCTTAGTTGGGTTCACGTTCGCCTGGTTCGATTCCCGGCGGAAACATAAGTGTAATCCTCAAAGAAAATGTGCGAATGTTTCCGTCACACCCACGACACAAGTCATCGAACTTAGTGTGGGGTTTTGAGTATGAAATCATTTAATAAAATTCATGCATTATTCTCTTCATTTTTATTTACATCTCAAATAAATGTCTTGAATCTACAGGCCAGTTGCCAATATTTTTAATAAAATTAATGTGTAACTATAAACCTAACTTACGTAACATGACACCGAGTTTAAAGGTAACTCAAGTGCTCAAGCCCACTACCAATCTAAACCGCATGACATGTAATCGAATACTGCGATAAATTTGTTGTTGCTGGAGATACATTTGTGAAATAGTGGACAAACTTTTGCCTTTCCTGAAAAAAAAGGATAGCTGTTAATACTTGCTGGAACATTAAGTGCTTCGTTCCACATTTTTTTTACTTTTTATCGTTTTTTTTTATTATAAGGAATGGATAATATCGACGCTTCAGGCAGAACTTGAGAAGCACAGCGGTTAGAACAAAAGGCATGATACCCTATGGCGATATTTTTTCTCAAGCGATATTTTTTCGTTTCTAAATTAAAAGAAAATGCAAATTCAAAAATAATATTCACTTATCGCAGCTTGGATTTTGTGTTTGTAGCTTCTATATAAACAGCTTTTCTTTTTTAAAACAAATAAGATAACGTGAAAAACTGGCCGATGCAAAATTGGGCGATGCGCGATGGTATCAACATCTCTAAGTAGATCCTCTATATTTGAACGCGAGGTAAATTTTATTATAACCAAATTGTAAGCAATATTTTTGTAAATATTTTGGAACGAAACTTGTTTGTATTCTGCGCGAACAGACATAAATACTAACCGTATTATGTGTATATAAATACTGTGAATATATATAGGTATTCAGGATTGTTTTAGATTCCTCATAATAACATCAAACTATCTTTGAGGATGTTATTAACAAGTGTCAATATCGGTATTTTGATAATTATCATCAAAATTTCGATTTTGATATAGGTACTTGTTAATAAAATCCTCAAAGATAGTTTGATGTTATTTACGAAGAATTTAAAACAATTCTGTCCTCGGTTTTTTTAAGCTTTGCTTGCGTTTCAATTATTAAATACATAATTAAAGGCAAGCAAAGCTTAAAAAAACTCACTTAAAAAAACAGAATATTTCGCTTTTTGTTAGATGATTTAAAAAAAAATATTCAAATTCGGTTCACGTGGAACGAAGTTATGAGGTAACACACATAAAAAAATATATATTTTCAGTCGACTTGAGTACCTCCTTCTTTTTTGTGAAGTCGGTAGAAAAGTAGGAAATAATAAAAGTACTAAATAAATATATTTGCATTTCAGTAGCAAATTATGTTAAAAGCTATCAATAAATGTTTTGTACAAAATGATACCGCTTACTTTATGCCACGAGCACTCAACGAAATTTGCTTTAGATATCAGCTAAGTGGATTCCACAGCTGTGGCCTAGGTTTCATAAAGCTGGCTTTTCTTTTAATGCTGAATAGGCAAGCTTTTGACCACCATCTCACCTGATGGAAAGTGATGATGCGGCCAAAGATAAGACATGCTTGCCTAGAAGATACCTAATCATTCTAGACTTGAAGACTCCCAGATTATACCGTTCAGGAAACAAAGACGCAAGCAATGAGTTCCACTCCTTCGCTGTACGGATAATGAACGTGGAAGCAAAACGCTTTAAGCGAACTGAAATTATATCGACCATAAATGGATGAAGTTTGATAGTTTGTCTTGTTGTTAGATGGTAAAAAGGGCAAGGGGGAATTAACTCATGTAATTCCTCCTCAAAAAAGTTAGAAATTAAATTAACCCAAATAAAACACATCAAAAGTGGAATGTACACACCCTAGAGGGCGCTACCACAGATAATGTTTTTATTACTACATATCTATGTTATTTATGTCCAACATGCTCCGGCCATAATGAGTTTATGCTAATCAGAAGAAAGTGACACCATGTTTGTAAATTGAATAAAAAATACTTACCTGAAAATAATTTATTATGTTTTGTGGTGATTTATAGACTTATTGTGATTTTTAGGGTTAATTGGTTTTTTACGGACTTATGGATATTTTAATTATGGCATAATTGACCTCGAGCGAACACGAAGCGTATCAGCTTGGGCAAAAATGCTTTCGTATTTTCGGCGGAAGTCCGGCTATCCTGCTGTTTTCTACAGGTTGCATTTTTCAACCGGTTCTCGAAATTTTATGAATTCGATATTTGGGTTAGATAATTATTTTTTGTCGATTCGTTCATAGTTCCACGATTTAATGAGTTTTACACGATTTTTTTTTGTCGATGAAAATTTTTGATTTTTATTTGTAGGTCCTATCTATACCTATACCTATCTATGGGACAATTTTAGGAAAAAAAGGCATATTTCCTAAAACGAAACTAAAACTATACTAATACACTAACTGTTACTAACATCTATACCTGCAAGGCATCGATCTTATAGGTAACTTAAGTGCTCAAGCCCACTACCAGTGGTAAGCGTTCCCATCATGTCGGCGGCATTGCCTCTCTGAATTGCAATGTTAATACGTTCAGCCAAATAAGTACCAGCATTTTGATCATGCGTCGCCTCGTCCAGGCGCTCTGATAGATTTTAGAAAAAAAAATACGTTAAGAATCTTTTTTTTCATTTTTTTTATTCAGTTTAGGCAAACTTTTGACCACTACCTCACCTGATGGTAAGCGACGATGCGGTCGACGATGGAGCAAGCTTGCGTAGAAGATACCTATAGATATTATTATATTATATCTATAGGTATATCCTGTCTGTTTTATCTATTCGACTATATACATGTACTTAGACTTGTTTTAATATTCGAGTTTCTCTTAACAGTAAGAAAGAAATGATGTCCACATTACATTCATTCAGATTTTTTTTTATTTTTTTTCCTTAGTTTTGGTTTCACAATCTTGTGCATTTAGCCAGTGTCAAGTGATAATATATTTCAAGTGTATTTCATATTATAGGTCCTAGTCACAAGTCACAGTCAAAGTCAAGTAAAAGAGTCAAGGTCCAGTCGTAGTCAAGTCATGCCCTAGTAAAGTGGTAGAAACTTTACTAGAACTTCTATTGGAGTTTAGGAGCGAAGGTGAAAATTACGTTTTTCAACTTTGTATGATTTGCCTACACTTATGCACGTTCACTAAGTATAAACGGTTAACAATCCACCATTATTACACATTAACAGTCGAAGAATCACAGGTTTTGGAAAATTTTCGAAAATCAACAACGCCATTTTTTCACTTTCGCGGCAAAACTCCCAGAAATTATTATCAGATATCCCTTCACAGTCTTTTAAAACCATTTTATACATATATATATGTGACCGCATTCAACCCTGTGTTAATTATTTTAAACTCAAGCTAAAAGCCTCACACCACCGCTACATTTAAATAAAAATCTTAACTTAAACGTTTTAAGGTTTACATTTATTTGTATGTTGTAGGTTATTGGTTGTAAATTAATCACTTATTGACATTTGGTAGCTCGTTCTCGTATGCATTATATCGTTTAAATTGACGTGGCTATAAATAGTCTGGTATTTATGTAAAACTGTTTTGGATGAAGTAGTTATTAATAATTTCAGATGTTATTATGTATTTACTGTAGAGAAGTTAGTTTATAACTTTTAAGTTTGAATCCTACTAATATTATAAATCTGAAAGTTTGTGTGTAAGTGTGTAAGTATGTTTGTTCCCTCTTCACGCATTAACGGCTGAACGGATTTGGATGAAATTTGGAATGTACATAGATTATACCTAGGATTAACATATAGGCTACTTTTTCATCATGACAATAGCGGGCGAAGCCGTGGGGCACGGCTAGTATTTGTATAAAGCAGCTCGTCCCGAGACTTTGCACCTACTTTGTGCGGAAAAATATTTAGATTAATTGCTTATTACTTTTTTATTAACGATCATTATTTGATTTAGAACCGACTTCCAAATAAGAAGTTCTCAATTCGACTCTATGATTTTTTTTGTATGAATGTTACGGGATATCTCCGCCAATTATGAATCGATTTTAATGTTTTTTTTTTTGTTTGATAGAATATACTTCGGAGGTGGTCCCATATATTTTTTATCAAAATAAGCTTTGCTTGCGTTTAATTATTGTATTTGTATAGGATAAAAACAGTGAATTCTGTGTCCTACCAAATTATTAATGTTAAATGTAATTTTAAACGGTTTCTAAATCTGCTTATAAATTTCTTTTCAACGATACCGAAACAAATGTACCCATTTAAACTTTTGAATATTTTCATTCACATCATTTTATTTCCTTTTTTCGGCGTCGGCCCATAGTTTTACATATTCTCTGAGAATTAGAAGTTATTTGCTTGTATAGCTTAGACGCTAAACATCTCTGACAGACAGACGGGCGGACAAAGTGCCGAACGAAGTCAATTAAGAGACCTTCAATTGGTCAATAAATTCAAAATTGAAAAAAAGAAGAACAAGTATTTTCAATAGATTTTTTAAAATTCTTTGATCTCGTCATCTGTATCATCACATCTACAATATCTAAATACATCTAAACTGCAGTTAAAACAGCAAACATCACACTATCACACTAATATTATAAAGGCGAAACTATATGAATGTTTGTTACTCCTTCACGCTCAAACGGCTAGACCAATTTTGATGAAATTAGGTAAAGAGAGAGCTGACACCCTGGATTACTGGATAATGATACTTTTCCCCGAAATTCCCGCGGGTCTGGGCTGAAGCGCGTAAAACCGCGGGGCGCAGATAGTTCACTATAAACATGTAGCGTGACGCAGCGAACCACTGACTCACATAGATGTTATCCTGATATAACTAAGTTTTCACTTAAAACATAAACACTGCACTTTCTACTTGTAGGTGTAACAGGATGTATGGACTATAAAGTCAATAAATTGGATGAAATATGGAAACGAGAGTGCATTGAGTGTTACGAGAGAAAAAAAGTTTTTTGTCAGTTGGCAATTATATCAATATCGTTTATTCACATGGGCTCCAAAGAGGCACTCATGAAAGTTAAACACTCTACTGCCAGATTCGCAAAATTACATCTCGAGAAGAACCTGGCAAGAAAATCCGCGGCACATTTTTTAATTGTTTTTTTAAATCATTATTAAACACTAATATATAATGATGATATATTATATAACAAAGCTTAAGTTAAACGTGAATTGTTTATTCTAGGCTGACATCTCACACTGTAACATTACTTGGTCTATTTTATATTATATTACAAGCGGACCCATTAATTAAATAAATAAACTAAAAAAAATACAACACAATACACTCCAAATAAAAAAATTGTCATTTTTACCTTCAAAAAAGGAGGCGACTATGTTCGACTGTATGTATTTTTTTATGTATGTAAATCGATTTCTCCCCCATTTGTGGACCGATTCTCAAAATTCTTTTTTTTGTAGATTGTACCACCTCTGAAATACTTCAGAGGTGGTTCCATATTAATTTTATCGAAATCGATCAAGCCAAAACCGAAATATAAGCGATGAAATCGGTTTTTTAAGTTTTGCTTGCGTTTAATTATCCTATGTCTTATAAGCAATCATTTGACGACAATCTCACCTGATGGAAAACGATGATGCGGCCGAAGACGTTGCACTCTTGACGAGGGCAATAAATTCCACTTCTTCGCAGTACCGATGATAAACGTAGAAGCAAAACGCTTCGAAGTATGTCAACCATATATGGATAACGTTTGACAGTTTGTCGTGTTGTTAGATGGTAAAACGGACAAGGTGGAATTAACTCGTAAAATTTCTGCGCTCAATCTCCAAAATGTAAACGATTGAATACTGATAGGCTCGCGACTTTACGTCGGTGACCGGCTCTGCAATTTGGACTCGACTAGCTTATCATCGCCATTGAGTCTTTTTGCTCGTCGGCCGATGGAATCAAGAGGTTCAAAAACTTAGCGGATCCATCCCACAGTTAGCAGAAGTATTCCATTCACGATCGGACTTGCGCTTGATATAAATTAAGAAGCTGGCGAGGTGTGAAGTACTGCCGGACCTTAACGAGGATACCCAGCTTCTTAGCGGCCAGTTGAGCTCTGGCTTCGATGTATGTACCGAAGTTAAGGTTTGACGACAAAGTAACTCCAAGAAGCTCGAGCTTATTTGCTATCTGTATTGGTACACTTTTATATTTTATTACTATAATAAAAATTATAAGAACTAGAGATGTGGTTGTCCACATCTCTAGTTCTAATAATGAAAGTGGCCGGCTTCCATCTTACTTCAATGAGCATCTATCTACGTCGCTCTGCTGTTAATTACCTATCTTAGAGTAGGTACTTATTTAACGGCTCATAAAAGAGATATTGCGGACACACTCCACTAATTTCTGATACTGCACAGTCTAATGAGATCGACCATTTAATTGGCTATTTTTTTTTCATAACAACTTTCAGTTTTTTTTAACTGATGATGACTGTAGTTTGAGAGACAGGTGGCGGTAAAGTAGGAGTAGTTAGCTAGTGTATGTAATTATTTGAAGATTCTTTAATTATACTTCCAGTATTGATGTTTATTTAAGAATATTTTTTTTATAAGTACATATTGTCGGTAGTTAATAATAATTTGTGGACTTATCGCAGATAATTTGTGTGCATGTTTTTTAGTATTAATTCTAAAATATATATTATGATGTACCTGTGTGATTCATTTTTATAAATTATGTTATATGTATTTTACTGTAAATCAAGTGCTATTAAGGTAATTATAATTGTCGATCTAGATGTCAATGCGTAAGTCACGGTAATTCCCGTTTTAATTTTAACTTAATTACAATTTTCGAGTCTACTTGTGAATTGATTTTCGTTGAGTTTAATAAATAAACGCTGTTTTTCCTTAAAAGTTGTTTTTACTCGGAGGAACTACTTACATAATAATTAATACTTATTGTTTCTTGCCAGCCTCTGCACATTTTTATGCGCAGATGACTAATTCCTTAGTTCTATTTACAAAACACCTTACCTTATTCCGCCACTAGCTCTTGTCCTCAGTAATTATGTGATAGAAAGCATGCATGACTCTCCTTGGGAGAAAACTGTAACATATATGGTGGTGACAATTACATCATTATGTTGTTATAGTTGTCTGTAATCGTAGATGTGAAGTGATAATCTCACGAGATTAAGATATAATAAACCATGGTTATTGTTGAAGTGAATTTTTAACCAACTTGAAAAAAAAGGAGGATGTTCTCTAAGTTTTTTATTTTATTTATTTGTGTTACCTCATATCTTCTTTTGTTGTGAGCCGATTTTGATTGTTGTTTTTTTTATTTGAAGCTGGTGCTTTCCATGTGATTATATTTAAATTTGATCAAGATCTGAATAGTAGTTTTTGAGTTATCCTCAATAATGCGTATTCTGTGGACTATATTGATGATGTTCTCGTTTTTAACCGACTTCAAAAGTTACCTTTTAACTTCTTTCGTTGTGTGCCGATTTTGATGATTATTTGAAAGCTGGTGCTTTCCTTTGGTCTTTTGAGTTGTCGTCGTATTTAATTCACTTAATCTGATCAAGGGTTCCGAAGATAAAGCAGTGAAGTTGTTAAGCTTTTTCTAAGTTTGCTTGAGTTAAAATTTTTTTTAAATATTATAAATCAAAATATTTGTATGTATTTATGAAACGAGGTATATCAGTATTGAACAGCTGGATGGATTTAGATGATACAGTGGTAGACTATTAGACGACTACATATTCCAAGGGTGCGTACGAAGCGTTTTGCTTCCACATTTATTGTACGTACTGCTAGTCGTCGAGTCTGTGTTTCCCGTTAAGTAAAATCTAGGAGTCTTTAAATCTCTAATGAACAGGTATCTTCTAGGCAAGCATGCTCCATATTCGACCACATCGTCACTTTCCATCAAGGCCAAAATGCTTGACTATCGAGAATATTGCAAGCATTTGACCCCTATTTCACCTGATGGAAAGTGACGATGCGGCCGAAGATGGGATTGCCTAGAAGGTACCTATTCACTCTAGACTTGAAGACTACCAGATTGTACTGTTCAGAGAACAAAGACGCAGGCAATGAGTTCCACTCCTTCACTTTACGGATGACGTAGAAGCGAAACGCTTCGAGCAAACTGGAGGATATAAATTACTAATAACAAGGACTGCCCGTTGGCTTACTTGGATGCGTGTTCACCTTCTAAGCTCGAATCCGAATCCCGGCGGAAACACAAGTTTTTCCCCAAGGAACATTTAGGTTTCTGATAGTGATTGTGTATATGATGTAAATGTTTAGTGCACCCACGACACAAGTCATCGAACTTGGTGTGGGGCTGTGAGTGTGAAAGCGTTTATGTTTATAATGTCGGATTTAAGCTTCTAAGCTATACTCAATAATAAGGAAAACAAGAAAAAATCTTACTTTACACGTGTATATTGTTACTGATTTGTTATTGCTAAGCTTATATTATAGTAGAGGACCTTGTAACTAGATAAGTATTTACGAGGTTTACATGTGCATGCTTTTGAATATTTTGTTAAACTTTCATAATGGTAATGAATAAATAAAAATTGACCCAATGACGATCCAGAAAAGACATCTTTGGAGAAGAATGATTAGGAGAGCCTATCCCAAATAATAGGATAAGGCCAGAAGAAGAAGAATAACAATGGATAAATAAATAAGCAAAACAATACGGTTGTAGTTTCAGTGAGGGTAACGTCAGTATAAAATCCACGGTGATGGGCGTTTTCTAATGGTTACCTAGCCATTACGTTCACAATAAAAATGCTCGACTACTGTTTCATATTGTAATTACCTTATTTTTATTCTTTATTGTATCACAAAACAATTATATCTTTCGTAACAGCTTAAAATATATTTAAAACCGAGGAGCCAGCTCTTATCTGTCACTTTGTCGACTGCTACCAGACTTTGATGTGTAACAAAGTTTTAGAACTGTCCAAAAATTAATATTTATTACATTTAAATACATCTCTATCAAATCAATGTTAATTACAGAATTAGCATTGCAATTCAGAGAGGCAATGCCGCCAGCATGATGGGAACGCTACCCACTGGTATCGGGCTTGATCACTTGAGTTACCTATAAGCTCGATGTCTTGTAGGTAACTTAGTTCTTTGCTGTACATAGTTTTAGTTTAGTTTTAGGAAATATAGGCAATTGGCCCGTAGTTATGCATGTGAAGGAAAAAAAATCAAAAAAAAAAAATACAGAATAGAATAGAATATAAATTTATTTGTATAAGTCATACTAACACAAATAAATTCGTATTAATTAATATTTATTATATTATTAATAGTCTTTAAGTCGCGAGTGAGCTTTATCGTCGACTGCATCTTCACCCACCTATCTCCGACGCTGGTATTTTGTTGGAACCATTTTAGTGAAATCACGGCCCGCATACAATCAATCGACTATTTATTGACATACATTTAGAGGATACAATTTAGATTCTGAAGCCTCTAGATCCCGATGTAGCTTACACTGTGTTTCGAGAACCAGCGTCTTCTCCCATTCGTGAAACTATTTAACTACGCCAAGGGTTAGTTTACCAGTGTGTGTATGACCAGTGTGTATGTGTGTCTCTCCCTATGTGTGTGTGTGTGTGTGTGTGTGTGTGTGTGTGTGTGTGTGAGTGGGTGTGTGTGAAAGTGTGATAAGCACACACAGTGAAAATTAACAGGTATTAAAAAAATACCTAAAATGTTTAGTCACTTCTAAAACATCTCTATATCTACAACTCAATGTCTCACTCTCCGCTCTGCTCATAAATCTGAGCTCATTTGAATGGCGATTGTGATCGACCTGCGCCGGCGCAGCTTTATGGCCGCTAACGGGACGATCCGATGGAAATGAAGCGGAAATGTATGAAAAAAGAAATGTAACGGGAGAAAATGTGCTGCAAATGGCTTCTGGGTAGGCCGGTTTCTGTCGATGTAATTACTCAAGCCTGTTAACACGGGTCAAATAATAAACAATAGTGATCAAACGCTACACTATCTGTGGTTGCATTATGATGAACGGCCCGTTGGCTTAGTTGGTCTGCTTTTTAAGAAGCGGGTATCGGATTCGAATCTCAGAACAAAAGTTTTCTTCCCAATAAAATTTGAGTTTCTGAATGTGATGTAAAAAAAAACATAAACGCTTTCACACTCACAGTACCACACTAAGTTCGAAGACTTGTGTCGTGGGTGCCGGAAACATTCACATTACACACAATTACAACCAAAACCAGAATCACAAATTTCCCTTGTTGAGCCCGCCGGGAATCGAATCCGATACCCCGCTTAGAAGGCGAACACTCACCCAACTTAGCCAACGGCAATACCCAATACAGCTTTTTAAATATAACAAAACCACTAATGATTCTAATTCACACTCAGTGCATTACATTCCGATCGATAACGACACCCAACTCCGAAAAACAAAACAAAGCAGAACAAAAACAAAACAAAAAACGGTAAAGACAAAATCAGAGCAACTCACGACTTCAGCGCGGTGACAAAACGTTTTTACGCCTTGGCCTTACAGTTGTTCGATGTTGTTTTTCTTTTGTTTGACTCGCTTTTGTTTTACCGATTTTTGTTTTATTCACCCATTCTTGTTTTGTTTGTTCTCGTTATGGAGATTTAATTAAGTTTTAATTTTATCTCGCGGCTCCTGTTGTTTAATTGAGAGGATTTTTAAGTTTTAAATCTCGGAAATGTATCGGAAGAAATATAGCTCAGTGATCAGTTTTTAATTGTTTTTGGAGCCATTTTGGGAGAGTCTAATATAATTGATTATTTAGTAACAAGTTTGAACTTAAAATTAATATGATAGCTAACCATATTTATACTCAGAATTTTGTCAACCGATTTCAAAAAAGGATTCTTTTGGAGGTTCTCAATTCGGCTGTATTTTTTTTTTGTATGTTACACCATATCTCCGCCAATTATAAATCGATTTTGATGATTTTTATTTTGATTTTTATTGTAGTTCAAAAGTGGTCCCATATAAATTTTATCGGAATCAGTTTAGTCAAAACCAAAATATACGCGGTGAAGTCGGTTAATAGTAGTTAATATAGTTAAACGCAAACAAAGCTTAAAAACATCGACTTCACAGCTACTTTTGGAAGCGTTGATCAGATTAAATTAATAAAATAAGCATTATTGAGGATAACGCGAAATGTACTAAAAGGAATCATCCAAAATTGGTTCACCTAGAAAAAAGTTCTATGCTAACATACTTTAAAAAAATCTTCTTTTCCTTCTCCTTCTCTACCGACTTAAAAAAAAAGAAGAGAGTACTCAATTCAACTATTTTTTTATGTACGGTACCTCATATCTTCTTTCCACGTGAACCGATTTTGAAAATTTATTCTTTGTCTGAAAGCTGGTGCTTTTCCATTGGTCCCATTTAAATTTGGTCAAGATATGATCAGTAGTTTTTAAATTATCTTCAATAATGCGTGTTTAATACATTGCATTTGTTTAAGGTTCCGAAAATAAAGCGGTGAAGTCGTTTTATTTTAAACTTTGCTTGCGTTTAATTATTTTGAGTTCGGTTAAACGTATCATACTCACTTTGATTTTTTTTTGTTCTATTTGGTTAATAGCATTGTGTTAGTACGTTACTTTGCAATTGCCCACATTCTACAATTTGTCGGTTCTTAATTATACGTATTTATATCCATTTCTATGTACATACCCTCGTAAGGGTTGAGTTGAAGCATTTTGTTCACTCAAAGGTCAGGAATTTGTACTAATTATCAGTTGCTCTCCTTATTTTTAATTACCTTTGATTATAGTATTGCTGGGTTAGTAGGAATTGTAATTGTACAAAACAACGGAAGTTCAGATATTTTTTAAAAGACTAGAAATAGCTGTTTATAGCATTTTAATGTGTTTTAAAACAGAATAAATTTTAATGACCCTGGGTGCATGAAATATTAAGTTCTAGTAAATGTTGACGACCCAGTTGGCGCAGTGGACAGGTCTCCGCTCTCTGCGGTGTGGGTCCTGGGTTCGATTCCCGTCAGCAGCACAAATTCCTTCCCAAGGGATATTTGTGCTTCTGGTTCTGGGTGTAATGTGTGTGTGATGTGAATGTTTCCGGCACTCATGATACAAGTCTTTGAACTTAGTGTGGCTGTGAGTGTGGATGCAAAAAAAAAAAATAAGTGATGCCATGCCATGAGCCACGTCATGGCTACTTATAAAAATATCGCTAAGCAATTTGTTAACCACCTCTTAGTTAAGCAGCTTTTAAGCCCTGCATAATCAATTTTTAACTTTTTTTCACTCACAAACGTTAGTTAGGCGCTGCTTAGTTGAGAAACGCACAGATATTCTAAAAAAATCGAAATTGTCACGATGGCCACATATTATAACCAAAATAGTCGAATTATGAATACAGCTGTCAAAAATGTGTGTTTATTATTCTGTTGAAATGAAATTGAAAGACAGGTGACATTAAACGGTTGTCGAAGTAAACAATTTTACACGTAAACAGTTTTGACGCATATATTATTAAAAGATATAAGTCCCGCCATCTTGCCTCTTAGCAAGTTTTTAACTAGGCACTGGCGGTGTTTAATTTTGACTACTATTTAAGCATTCCTTAACGCTAAATCGCGGTTTTGAATGACATTTTTGTTTAACTGTAGCTCTGCAATTGATTAAAAATTAAGAGGGGTTTATAAGTAAGACTAGGTAAATGTGTTATTACACATAATTATATGTTTTATCTTTAAAAGAGTAATTTGTTAAATACTAGAAACAATTCCGATAACAAATAATATTGAGCTCCTTGGCGTCGCTTTGTCGTCGAATCAAAACTTTGGTACCTACATCGAAGCTAGAGCTAAGCTGGCCGCTAAGAATCTTGGTATCCTCACAAAGATTATGCAGTTCTTCACACCGGGTCTCTCAATTTATATCAAGCTCAAGTCCGATCGTGTACGGTATAATCTGGGAGTCTTCAAGTTAAGAGTAAATAGGTATCTACTAGGTAACCATGCAACATCTTCGACCGCATTATCGCTTTCGATATCTCGATCGATAGTGGTCAAATGCTTACCTATCGAGCATATAAATTATGTTCTTTAGGAGCGAGGTTCGGTGCGAGCGAGTGTAAAGAATAAGTCTTTTCTGATTTTGGACTGAATGCTCGCCAAAGCATACGAGCTGTTCACATTTAAAGCAATAAACAACCTTCTCTAAGAAAAATTCAATTACCTAACCAATAACACGTTATAATAACAAGTCGTTACGTAAGAAAGCGTTACAATAACAATTATATTTAATAAATACCAAGTACGTATCAATTACAGTTCGCGTAAAATTCTTCGGTAAAATGTTGAAAATTGTTAACTACCCACATTTGTGCGTAATTAAAATAGAAGTTAACGAACGTAATGAGCAGCGGTACTGGATGAGACAAATAGTTGGAAAGTGAAATTCGTTTGATTTCTACGCATTTTTCTGTTACGATTTCTTTTATTACGTTTTTAGGGATTTCACATGTTTTGTCGACCCATTTTAAGCGCAGTCAGACAGAAAAAACCTATGACAAGGACGCGTCGCAGACAACGGCATAATCTGGAAGTTTTCAAGTCAAGAGTGAATAGGAATCTTCTAGGCAGGCATGCTACATATTTCCCCCATCATTGCTTTACACCATGTGAGACAGAGGTCAAATGCTTGCCTATTGAACTTAAAAGAAAACAGGGTAGAAACGGAAAACGGACGCGATAAAATAAGAGAAAACATACTGAGTATAGATAGTATATCGATTGTTGTAGGTTTTTATAAATAAGGTTAGTCATTTGGGCCATCTAAGGAGGATCTAAAAAGAATAATTAAACGCATGCAAAGCTTAAAAAACCGACTTCACCGCTTTATCTTCGTAACCTTGATCAGATTGAATGTATTAAACATGCATTATTGACTATAACTGATAAAGTAGAAATCAGATCTTGATCAAATTTCAATGGGACCACATGAAAAGCACCAGCTTTTAAATAAAAAAATAATCATCGAAATCGGCTGACCACGAAAGAAGTTATCAGGCAACTTTTGAAGTCGGTTAAACGAGAACATCGTCAAAGTAGTCCACAAAATAGGCATTATTAACGATATTTCAAGACCTACTGATCAGATCTTGATAAAATTTTAATGGGACCAATTAAATCTTTTGAACTAAACAATTTTTTTTCGAAATCGGCTCACGTGGAGAGAAATTATGAGGTAACACACACAAAAAAAAATACAGTGACTTAAGTACCTCCTCCTTTTTGGGAAGTTGGGAAAAAATAATGTAATATGTATGATCAAAAATAAATATACTAATTAATATCTTATTTAGAATGTCTGTGTCTCGTTATCCTACCTAAACTAAAAAAGTAATTTCATTAAAATATCCATAAATAGTAAAAAGTTGGAATATAGGAAATACATTTGAATAGAATACAATAGAATAACAGATGGCATTGCTAATTGTTTAACAGCTAAACCTGTTATTCTGTAGCTAATAATTCGAAAATGTGTTTATTTAGATATGCACCTCTAACTGTCCGAAGTTATCGATAAAATTGTATATTTTGCAGAAATACAAACTTAGCAATATAATTAAATGGCGTTATGTATTTACTATTTTTATTTGGTTTATTTATATAAATTTAATTGAAATATAGTAATTCGGATAATTTGTAGTTTTTACATTATAATATGTATTACAGTTAACATAAACATAAATGCTTTCACATTCATAGCCCCACTCTAAGTTCGATGACGGGTGCAATGGGTGCCGGAAAAATTCACAACCAGAATCAGAAACACAAATTGTCCTTGTGGGGAAATCTTTTAGCAAACCAAACAAAAAATTACTCAAGATTAATACCATGACACTTCCCACAAGAATTACACCTAACATCCAAATTCATTATATTTGTTTATTTTTTTTCAATTATTATTAAACACTTAAAATATGTGAACAAAAAATAAGAGTAACAACTAATTCAAATCTTATTCAAAATAAATTCCATCAAAAATTCATAAAACGTAAACTGTTCTTATCTTTTGTTTGTTAGATACCTTTCACATTTAAACGTATTAATGTCTTATGAATTTTAAATAACACGATTGATAAATGGAAATCCTTTATCAAACATATTTTAATCCAAGAAAACCTTGGCCCTAGTTGACCGCATCGTCTCCAATATCTTTGGCAACTTGTTAAGACTGAATTATTATATAATTAATGATTATTAATGTTTATAAACGCTTTCATACATAATAAGTTTGATGACTTAAGTCGCGGGAGCTGAAAACATTCACATCACACACACAATCACAACCAGAACCAGAAACACTAATTTTCTTAAGGGTCAAAACTTGTGTTCTCGCCGGGAATCGAACCCGATACTCCTGCTTAGAATGCAAACATCCGCCCAACTTAGCCAACAGGTAGTTTGTGTCAATTCATTTACAGTCAAACTCACCCATCCCGTCAAGCCCATCTCTAGTGTTACGTTTATCGATAAATCGATATTTTATGCGATTTCAACGAAGTGTTTTCTTATTTGTAATACTATCTTTAAATTTTAATTAGATAATAACTCTCTTATAAGGAGTGAAATAACAGATAAAAATACTAATTATTGTATAATTATTACGCTTTTGTACGTGTAATGACTTCTATGGCGCTTCATTATCGATATGTTAGTAGAGTGATGTCGCACCGAAATAGGAATAAAAGATGTTTGTGCTAAGTTTGTAGTTCGCACTGAACTGAGATCTCGCGCCTACATTTTGCCTCGCCTTTGTGTGATGTGAATGTTTCCGACACCCACAACACAAGTCATAGAACTCAAAGTGGGGCTGTGAGAGTGAAAGCGTAAAATAAACTTTTTGAAGTTGTTTAACCTATAGCGTTTTTGGGAAGGAACAAACTCTTGTCTATAATTAATCTTGTCTAAAATTTTAATTCTGTGCATATTTGACATATTTTATTTTATTTTTGGATTTTTATTGTGAATAATTAACATTAGGTATCTGAATTTTTGAGAAAATAAAAATATACATTAAGGTATATATATATATATATATACATACTTAAACAAAATCAATTCTATAAGGCAATAATAATACATACATAATGTTTACAATATAAATACATATATACAAAGTATTATAATAAAGTAAGGATATTTAACAATCCTTTAATTATTGTAATTGGTGTAGCAAGCATGTACCGTTTTAATTAAAGTAAATAAATAAAAAAATAAATAAATAATTCGTATACACACCTACTTATATGCTCTGTGGGCTGATAGCTTAAAGTAGTAGTGAAAGATCCAATTAGCGCCAGGTGTTTCCAACACATTGTAAGTTCCTACAAGCCGTAAAATAAAAGCACTTGTTATGATAATTCATGTACTTTTAATAATAATTACAGGAATTGTAATTAGGATTTGCGCACCGGGCCTGTAATGAGGTCTGACATTGATAGTCTGAATTAGTGTAGAAATGTGTATTGATGAGTTTATTTTTTACCGACTTCCCAAAAAAGGAGGAGGTACTCAAGTCAACTGTATTTTTATGTGTGTTACCTCATAACTTCTCACCACGTGAGCCGATTTCGAATTTTTTTTTTAGTTTGAATGATGTTGCTTTCTAATTGGCCCCATTTAAATTTGTTCAAGATCTGATCAGTAGTTCTTGAAATATAGTCAATAATGCCTATTTTGTGAATTCTCGATTACCCGACTTCAAAAGTTACCTCATAACTTCTTTCGTTGTGAGCCGATTTTGATGATTCTTTTATTTGAAATCTGGTGCTTTATATGTGTTCCCATTGAAATTTGATCAAGATCTGATCTCTAGTTTTTGAGTTATCGTCAATAATGCGTGTTTACACATTAAATCTGATCAAGGCTCCGAAGATAAAGCGGTGAAGTCGGTTTTTAAGCTTTGCTTGCGTTTAATTATATACCGAATAAAAGTAAAAGAGAAAAATAGCTTGGTTTTCACTTTGTTGTGTTGATAATAGGTTTTTTTTAATACTTGATAGGCAAGCTTTTGACCACCATCTCACCTGATGGAAAGTGATGATGCGGCCAAAGATAAGACATGCTTGCCTAGAAGATACCTATTCACTTTAGACTTGAAGACTCCCAGATTATACCGTTCGGGGAACAACGACGCAGGCAATGAGTTCCACTCCTGTGCACTTGCTTCACTGTGATTCGCTGTGCGGATGATGAACGTAGAAGCGAACGCTTCGAGCGAACTGGAGGTATGTCGACCATAAATGGATGATGTTTGATAGTTTGTCTTGTTGTTAGATGGTAAATAGGGCATGGTGGAATTAACTCATGTAATTCCTGTGCACACTCTCCAAAATGTACGCGATAGATTACCGATAAGCTTGCCACCTTACGTCGGTGACCGAGACTTTGCAATTTGGACTCAACTAGCTTACTATCGCCAATGAGCCTTTTCGCTCGCCGGTCAATAGATTCAAGAGCCTCTAACAACAAGCTACGACATAGATAGATAGATAGATAGATGAACTCTTTATTGTACACCAATTAAAAAAGAAAATAACAGCAAACAATTACATTGAAAATAACTTGGGCTAGTACAATGGGTGGTCTTATCGCTTAAAGTGATCTCTTCCAGACAACCTTTGTATGGAGAGGATTAATTTAATTTTGGGACTGTGGTGTTTAAATACCAAAGTTTTAAATAAGTAAAAGTGTTTAAATACCAAGTCATAAATACCCAATATGTAAGAAATACATAAATATAGACATAATGCTGTTAGGAGCTGTTATTTTGAGTGTGTTTCCACATGTTAACCAAAAATCAAAATCGTTTATTCACATGAAGAGCTTGGCAAGAAACTCGGCGGTGCTTTTATTCAGTAATTAATTTAAAGTACTGATAAAGGAAATATATTAACATTAGATATAACTATAATATATTGTGTAGTCGTCATGTTGTATAATATTTAGTACCTAACCCTTTCTTATCTTGTAAGTACCAAGGTAGTTCTCGAGTTGGCTGTAATTTTACCAATCTGGCAATAACATAGTAGTAATTAACTTTCATGAGTGCCTCTTTGGGGCCCATGTGAATAAACGATTTCGATATTCATTTTGAGTACAGTTTAATGTTAAGTATTGAGGCATAACCAACATTAGAGAATAGACATGATTTTATTTTACATGATGCAAGCTAAAAAATATTGTTATAATACTAGCCTGCACCGCGGCTCCGCCTACGTTAATTAATTTAATAAGTAGCCTATGTGTTATTCCGAAACCTAAACTATCTATATTTCATCAAAATCGGTTTATATGTTACGGATATACGTGGTAACATTCACTCACACACACACACAATCTTTCGCATTTATAATATGGTCCGAGCAGTGTCTAATTGTAAAATGGGTTTAGTGGAGTAAAATATTGCAGTTACGCCAAGCCCTGCGTGCGTAACTTACATTTTAAAGGAGTTTCGTAATATTCTCAAAAAGTATGTGTTCCCGCCAGGAATCGAACCAGATACCCCTGCTTAGAAGGCGAACGCTCAACCAACTGAGCCAACGGGTAGTTCAAAATAAACTAATATGAGTATAATTTTCTACAAAAAAATCTATCGAGAGAAACTTAATCAATCGTGAAACTGGCTGAATGGAGTATTGAAAAAAGTAAAAAAATATATATTTAAGTTTGATTATTGACTCAGGATACCAGTGCAAAATATCATAATTTTTAGGAAGCTTGCTCTGAATATTCTCTTTATTATTAGTCTCTGTATCATATTCTGCAACGTAACTTCACTATAAACAATACACATTACTCTCAAACGTATACAAACAATGGTAATTAACATTTTGGTACCATATCACTACGCAGGATATCGTTCATCTATAAGTCTCATAAACATTGTGAGAATTACTTACTTTGACAGAGTACAAACATGTTTATGGGTTGAACAATCACGAATAGGGTTGTCAATGCACTTTACATCTTCGTTTAGATCTATACGTTCAAACGTAAATAAAAAAAAAAAAATATACATAACTTTCACCTTTTCAGAATTTGATAATAATATGATAAATGCGAAAATCGTGATTTTAATCACGCCATAATGGCTTCAAAGATTTTGATAATTCTTTTTTTATTAAAAATCATCAAAATCTGTTTTTCTTTTTTTATTATTTGTTAATAATAAAAAAAAAACACTATAAGGAACTGTTCTAGGTCTATAAGAAAACGATATTTTTATAGAGTATCTACTAGCACAAGTGAAAGGAAATGAAGTATTTCAAAATATACTAGTTGATTTCATATTTTTTTTTAAACTCTACATTATTTTTTTTATTCAGTATAGGCAAACGTTTAACCACTATCTCATGACCCTGATAATATCATCTATCACTAAGCTTAAGGCGGTGGAACACCTAGTCGCACAAGTAGAACTCATAGGCACGTGCTTCCCTTGCTGATTAAAACTTAAGTCATCGACAGGCAAATTACAGTCAACGAAACCCTTGCCAGATCTTATTGTAACATTATTGTAACACAGATTTTTATTATCAGATATAGATATCAAATGAAATGGTTTGACTAGTAGAATATAGTAATTAATAAAGAACCATTTACCTAAAAAACAAACATACGGAGCATGGGTACTGCCGATAGAAGTTAAAACTAAGTAATTTGTGAATTGTATCGTCGAGCTATTAGAAAGCGTTCGGTGACGATGATGCGAGTTCTTGACACCATTGAGCGGAGAGCCAAGACACTCATTGGTAGCAAGCAGCTGACTAATTCAAAGCTTCAAAGCTTGGGTCATCGCCGCATGGTCGCTAGTCTCTCGGTTTTTATCGGATACATTTCGGAGAGTGTGCTAAGGAACTGCACGATCTAGTTCCCCCATCCCCGTTCTAACATCGGACAAGCAGAAAAACTGCTAAGCGTCACCGCTATATGGTGGACATTCTACAAATGCGCACTAAGCGTTTTGCCTCCACATTCATTGTGCGAACCGCAAAGGAATGGAACTCCTTACATGAGTCGGTGTTTCCTGATGAATACTATATGGGAGTCTTCAAGTCGCGAGTGAATAGGTATCTTTTAGGTAGCTTGCTCCATCGTCGACCACATCGTCGCTTACCATCAGATGAGATAGTGGTCAAAAGTTTGCATATCATGAATAAAAACTTTGATTTTTTGTTCACCCAAAAAGTGCTCAACGCGCCTAAAGAAAATTTTTACTTCAAAAAAAATACCTATTTATATAATTTTGATTGACAGCCCTAACCAACAGTTTTGACAACACGCTCCGAGCGAGCGAGCGATATTTACGACGCGAGCGAGCAATCAATGAGCGAGATATTTTGACGTTTCATTAAAACAACCGACATCTTCATACAGTGCTTGAGGTTATTTATGTAAACTATGACTGCCCTTAGGGCGTCTAGTGTTGATCTGTGACAGTAGGTTATCGCATATCGATAAAAATAGTTCAATAGAAAACGACAGAAACAATTACTAACGCCACATGTTTGTTGTATTTGTATTTTTTGTGTGTGCTCTTATAATTATTTGGTATTTTTTTTATTAAATATTAAATTATAAAAACACTAGCCGTGCCCCGCGGCTTCGCTCGCTATTATCAAGTTAAAAAATAGCCTATGTGTTAATCCTAGGTATAATCTATGTACATTCCAATTTTCATCCGAATCCGTTCAGCCGTTAAAGCGTGAAGAGGGAACAAACATACTTACACACTTACACACAAACTTTCGGATTTATAATATTAGTAGGATGAATCAGTTTGATTACGGCGCAAGTATTCAAAAATAAGATTAATTATAGATATTTTATAAAAAAAAATGTGTTTGGGTTTTTATTGAATTTGAATAAAATAACCAGTTAGTGAGTTTAATCTACATTCACTATCAAAATAAATAACAAAAACATTATAAGTATTTTTTTTCTTTGGTTTTTCAGAGATCAGTTTATAATTACAACTCCTAATTAAATGTATTGCGTAACTGGGCATTTCACTTTTTTTTAAATTTAGAATTAAAAACAATTATTAATACTATAGTGATAAATTTAGAAAGGAAAAATAATCATAACATAAAATCCTTTCTAAATTTATCACTATAGTTCTGCCTAGCATGGCTAATGCTATATAAATAAAATCAATTATTAATACCTCACAAATAATTTAAATTTACAAAATTTGTTTTTAACTATTTTAAACTTGTTAAACCGAACAATTAATAGCTAACCTAGGGTGAAGTGATGTTCTACGACAATAAATATTGAATAGGTATCGATAGAGTCATAAATCGATATAACGACGTAGTAAATTGATTGATTACACTCGATTTGCTATCTAATTTATTTTTGCTATAGATTTATTTATGCAAGACTTTGTAATAGAAATATGTAAAAAAACCTAAGTCACCTACAAGACATCGAGCTTACAGATAACTCAAGTGCTCAAGCCCAGAGGGTAGCGTTCCCATCATGCTGGCGGCATTGCCTTTTTTTTTTTTTTTATGCCTGATTGGCAAGCATTTGACCACAATCTCACCTGATGGAAAGTGATGATGTGGCCGAAGATGTAGCATGCTTGCCTAGAAGGTACCTATTCACTCTTGACTTGAAGACTCCCAGATTGTACCGTTCGGGGAACAAAGACGAAGGCAATGAGATGCCTCTCTGAATTGCAATGCTAATACGTTGAGCCAAATAAGTACCAGCATATTGATCACACGTCGCCTACTACTGATCAGATCTTGATCAAATTAAAATAGGACGAATGGGAAAGCAACAACTTTCAAACAAAAAAAAAAATCGGTTCATGTGAAAAGAAGTAATGAGGTAACACATAAAAAATACATTCTAATTGAGTACCTCCTCCGTTTTTGTGAAGTCGGTAGAAAATGTGCTCCCGCTCCCCACGGGCCCAGTGTCTCAACACCAAACGGCTCAAATATGTAACCACTATCGAGGTTTCCATTTTAAATGGCCACAATTTAAACAATGTCAAGTTATTTATAAATTCACAGCTTGCATTCTAAAATGCCACTCGCAATTACTTTCAGACGATTTAAATCGATTCCGAATAATCGAACATTTAGTAATTGTGCGCACGCGCTCAAAGTGCCGTATCATTTCGAATAGTAACTCACAGTTATCGATTTAATAGCCGAAAGTTGCGATAATCGCAACCGTATCGGAGTTAAAATCAGAAAATTACGGTTTCTAATTAGCATCACTATAACTGAGAGAGCTGGATTTTTTTAGGAGAGTACAATCATGTTCGGTTTGCTTCTTAATGTAGGTATAAGAAACATAATTAAACTGCCCGTTGACTTACTTGGTAGGTGTTCGCCTTTTAAGCAGGGGTGTCGGGTTTTGATTCCAGGCGGGACCACAAGTTTTCTCCCCAAGGAAAATTTGTGATTCTTGTTCTGGTTGTGATTGTGTGTGTGATGAAAATTTATCCGTCACCCACGATACAATTCATCAAACTTAACAGTGAGTGTGAAAGCGTAAAAAAAAACGTAAAATAGGAACACTCAAAGAACCACTTTTTTTTAATAATACAAAATCGACAACGTTGTTTTGTCTCTTTCGCGCCAAAACCTTACAAAGTATAATTAGTACTTTAATTCATAATATGAAAAAAAATCCCAACCTTTAAACGCCAAATTTTAGCAGATTTTTTCTGAGTAAACGATCAAGTAGGGGATTAAAATACTGCCATGAATCATTTATTTATTGAAAAGTCCATTAGCATTATGGTTATTAATACAAAACAATTAAAAAAACACATGTATTGTAGAGGGTTTGCCGCGAAAGTGATAAATAGCGTTGTAGATTTTGTATAATTTTCCAAAACCTGAGATTTTTTGAGCGTTAATGTGTAATAATAATGGATTATTAACCGTTAATATTTAGTAAACGTGCATAAGTGAAGGCAAATGATACCAATTTGAAAAACGTGATTTTCGCCTTCGCTCCAAAACCCCAATAGAAGTTCTAGTAAAGTTTCTACCACTTTACTAGGGCATAACTTGACTATGATTGGACCTTGACTTTGACTGTGACTTGTGACTAGGACTTTTAATATAAAATAGACTTGAAATATATTATAACTTGACACTGGCTAAATGCACAAGATTGCGAAGCCAAAATTAAAAGAAAAAAAAACATGTATTGTACAGCTCATTATTATATAGGTCTCCCTAGGTACAATTACTATTTACTCCCCTAAGCGATATGACAGCTAAATATATTTTATTTTAATGAGATAAATCTATGTGTGTGTGTGTGTGATTATTATTACTTAACATGTGTGGGCCAAACTGTATCACTTAACACCATAAAACCATTTAATAAGATCATCTTCACACATAAATACACAGACCATTGACAAAAGCCTTACAAAAAACGAGCAAGCGAGTACCAGGAGTGCATCAGATAGTTGGAGATTTTAATTGAGCTACACTGGTCTTTCTGATTTATGTTACTGCCCCGCCAAAAGTCATTTTCGTTTCGCGCCTGAGGTTTTTGACACACGGTCATAAAGTTAAGAAAATAATTGAACCGTGAGAGGGAATATATTAAAATTGTTGAAGTGAAACCTCTTATGAGATTATTGGGCTTTGAAATTCTGATCCACAACCTTTTTGTGTGACGAATAGTGAAAACCATTTTCATAATTTCTGTCTTTACGACTATTTTTGAAAATGTTTTCTTCTTTTTTAAACTGGATAGGTAAGCATTTGGCCGCTATCTCATCTGATGGAAAGTGACGATGCGGCCGAAAATGCAGCACGCAGATATTTCATTCTGTAATCCTTAATAATATTATAAATGCGAAAGTAGCTGTGTCTGTCTGTCTGTCGCGCTTTCATGCCAAAACTTCTGAACCGACTTAAATGAAATTTGGTACACAGATAGTCTAGAGCTTGGGATAGAACATAGGCTTCTTTTTATCTCGATATTCCCGCGATTTCGGAACTTAACCGGGTAAAACCGCGAGGCGCAGCTAGTCTAGTAGTAATATATTTTTCTTTATATAAAGCTATACCTTCATATACTAAGTTATAGCTTCTAATTTATAACTTGCTCGCTGGTCTACCTCTTACCGTATGTCAGACAAAGATCCCACGACCGATAGTGCTGGTACGCCCAGCCTCTTTACAGTTTGTTTTATGTTTCATTTTAGCGCGAAATAAAACATTAAATTTTGGGCACACCTGAGCATCGGTGTGACTGCTTAGAAAAAAACGACTTTGGGACGGAACAATGCAACATGCTGGATGAATTATTTTGTTAACTGTTATTAAGCAATACCAGAAGAAAATATTTTGGTATCATGAACTGCCTGTCAAAATTAAAAACGTTAAAATGTCAGTAATTTTCGGGATAATATTTGTATTATTTATTTATTTGCACCCTAAGCCGGGGACAGAGAAGTATTGAACAGAGGAGCTCTCAGGGCTTGACAGATTTTCAAAGGGAAAGGTATCCCTATCGTAATACAGGCAGAACGTGGCTTGGAAGTTGTTAAAGAAAGTATTGTAAAATGGTTTATGGTTTTGTATTGTTTATTATTGATATAATAATCGTGATCACATGTGAGTATTACCCTGTTGAAGTAGAAAACGTTGGCATAAAGCTCGATATGCTAAAAAAAGTTTTTAGCCGGTAGACTACATTTATTAGTAACAATTAAATATAATATTTATTAAAAAATTGTGATAGACTAAGCCCCAATCAGTCTGAAACGGTCTAACCATAGTAGAAATATATACTATGCTATCACAAGTAAAATTTTGATGTAAATGTGTTTTTTTGTTATAATCTGTATTTTGGTGCAATAAATTTATTTGTTATCTATTTTATTTTCAAAAATCATCAGGTGAGAAAATGGGCTAACGAAAGGAGAAGAAAAACATAGGTGCATAACGTTTAATTTCGTCGCACATATCCTTTGGCCGTTCGCAGTTGCGTAGGTATGCCCAAACCCCTTAGCATAATTTAATTTATATAAAATGTTCATCACCTGCGGCTTAGGCGTGATCCTTGTTCATCATCCTGACAGCGCTTTATAGGCCACATGATTGTTTTAAGACTCGATTATGCATCAAAATCGATCTTTTACTTCGATAAACGATCAAAGTTTGTTTAATTAAACCAAGTGAATAGAATTATAATCGTTGTGAGTAGTTATTTATATATTTTGTGGTGCTATAAAATGGTTACCTTGAATGGTTATTATTTATGGAGTGTGTTATTATAGATTCTTAAGTAAATTATTCGATTATTTTTTTATCATTCATTATAGACAAGCATTTTTGAGGGAAGTTTGTTAATACTCCGCTGTCCATCCGTCTGTCTGTCCGTCTGTCACAAGGCTGTATCTCATGAACCGTGATAGATAGACAGTTGAAATTTTCACAAATGATGTATTTCTGTTGCCGCTATAACAACAAATACTAACACTTCAATAAAGATATAATATTATTATACTAGTTAAATATTTTCCAATTTGTCTTACGAATATTGTTATTTCGAACTTAAAACTAACTTCTATCCCAACAAAACGTGGCCTAAGACACTCAGGAATAGTCTAGCTATCTATTAGTTAAAGAATTTTTAGAGTTGGATCAGTAGTTTTAGAGATTACCTTTAACGAACAAACAAACAAACAAACTTACTTGTTTATAATATTCGTATAGATATTATTACATAGGTACTTCTAAGAAGTCATGACTATGGGTTGCGACTCAAAATCAGTGACTAAGGTCTAACTTTAGTCGTATGCAGAGTCGTAACCCATATTCATGACACTCACAACATTCCACACTTCTCATTCATTTATTTTTTTATTTTTGATTATTTTGTATGTATATGTCTGTGTATTTTATTTATTTTGGTGTTTGTTTGTAGTGTAAATGTTGTGTGTGTCATTAATAAAAACAAAACAAATAAACAAACGCATTCACACTCACAGCCCCACACTAAGTACAAAGACTTGTATCGTGGGTGTCGGAAACATTCACATCACACACACATTACACCCAGAACCAGAAGCACAAATATCCCTTGGGAAGGAATTTGTGCTCCTGCCGGGAATCGAACCCAGGACCCACGGCGCAGAGGGCGGACACATGTCCACTGCGCCAACTGGCTCGTCAAAAAATAATAATAAAAGTATTATCTTTCTTTCTTTCTTTCTAAGAACTTGGCTGCGTTTAATAAGTGACTATTGTAATTTTTGGATGAAAGCCGCTTATTAAATGAGTCAAGTGACAGATAAGAGCCTGTATGAAAGCCATGCACGAGCGAAGTCCGACATACTTCAGTGTGTGATCGGTTCTTTTGTTTCAAAGCGTGACCAGTCGGAGTGCGGGTTGGGTTTACATGGAGAAGTTTTTGTAAACCAACATGTTGTTGGACTGGATTATTTTAGTAAAATCCTCTTATATGTGAGAACAATTAAACATATATACATATTTTTATGCTAATTAGGCAAGCATTTGACCACTACCTCACCTGATGGAAAGTGACGATGCGGCCGAAATGTGACATGCCTGCCTAGAAGATACCTATTCACCCTTGACTTGAAGACTCCCAGACTATACCCCTCGGGGAACAATGACGCAGGCAATGAGTTCCACTCCTTCGCTGTACGGATGATGAACGTTCAAGCAAAACGCTTCGAGCGAACTGGAGGATATCAGTTTATTGTTAGTTTAAAAATGCGTGTGTGACGTACTAATAGGGAAATATGCCCGAGATTTAAATATAGAATAGGTAATATCTCGGGTCTTAATTGCGCTAAGATTCTTATATTATTTACAAAACTGCCCGTTGGCTTAGTTGGGTGGGGATACGGCTTCTAAGCAGTATCGGGTTCGATTCCCGGCGGAAACACAAGCTTTCTCCGCAAGGAACATTTGTGTTTCTGGTTCTGGTTGTGATTGTGTGTGTGATGTGAATGTTGCCGGCACCCACGACACAAGTCATCGAATTTAGTGTGGGGCTGTGAGTGTTAATGCGTTTATGTTTTAATAGTTTCGGCAAAGTTAATTAAGCTTATTATTATAGCATTATAGCATTATAGCATATTAAACTATGTATTCGAATCACGTACGTTTAAATGTTACATTTTGAATAGGATAGGTTAAGAATTATTTCTTTTCCATATATTTATACCTATGAAATGACATCTTTAACATTATTTTCTTATTTAAATGCTTTTTAACAAGAAATTTTAATGATAAAGTGAGAATTCGTTGGAAATACAAAAAACCAAAGGCACGAATTAGGCTAGACTTATTAGTGACGTCAGTGTCCGCGTCTTTGATGTCAATGACATGTCAACTTTCCCTCACGGCAGTTATTTGGTCGTGGACTTTGACGTTACAGAAAGAACGTCAAAATTGCCGTAATTAGAATAGCTTGAACTTGATTAATTATTTTAATGTTAATTTTGATGCGATTTATTATTTTAATCGATAATAAGGTATCACAGTGTATAATTATATATTCCCTAAAAACGCAAAAATATGCATATTCCTTATTGAGGCAGTAGATGCTTATAATTTTTTGTTTATTTTTATTTCAGCATAGGCTAACATTTGAACACTATCTCACCTAATGGTTAGTGACAATGCGATCGATGATGAAGCATGTTCGTTTATGACTTGAAGACTCCCGGATTTACCAACTTAAAGACGCATACTTAGGAAAGTAATGACATTCCGCGTTGCGCAAAATAAATGTAGAAGCAAATCGCTTCGTGCGTATTTTTGCAAAATCGATTTATTTTACTAAAATCTAGAAGAATATTTTACTTACAGTTTAAACAAGTCATTTGTATAGACAATTCGTTTATATTCCCGCTCTATGTAAACAACAGCACAAAGTGTGAAATCGGCATGCTGATAAGGTAACGACCGTTCCTTACTGGGATTCCTTTCCATTATCAATTAAACGGGTCACAATCTCGACGCAAGGATTCAATTAATTGGATCAGACAATGATGACAGATTTCATTTTCCATTAATAGAAGTCAAGCCAAGTCGAGTCATCAAATTTTGTCTCTTGATTAACTCAAAAAAGCAAATTAAGAAACTGCGAGGTAAAACTAATTAAAAATCTAAACAATAACAATTTAATTGGATTCAATTATTTGGATCAGACAATGATGACAGATTTCATTTTCCATTAATAGAAGTCAAGCCAAGTCGAGTCATCAAATTTTGTCTCTTGATTAACTCAAAAAAGCAAATTAAGAAACTGCGAGGTAAAACTAATTAAAAATCTATACAATAAGAAATACATAGCTATTAGCAAATTAGTAACACCATCGTCTATGACACTATCATAAAATACATAACTAATTCCTTAACGACACGTCCGCACCCTATGACATATGAAAATTGAATGAGCTAAATGAGTTAATCTGCCAATCTCGCTGACGTCTCGTTTCACGCAACTGACGGGACAGTTGGCGCGAACTGACGAGCGTGTGACGAAACGTAATTGGTTCATATATGAATAACAATTACAATCATTTATCATTTTATTATAGTTTTAAGGATCTGAACGAAATTGATTGACCAGTATTTAAGACCAGCTGTGCCCAGCTCCGCCGGTTCCGTCAAGTATGACATGAACTATAGTAGGTATTTAATATATAATAGGTACTAAAGTATTGATAAAGTAAACTTGTTGTGACAGTTAGTTGTAAATAAATATATATGTATAGTATAATATCAAACATATTAATAATATTTAATGAGTCCTTAATCACACCTTTGAGGTAAACATTTTGTGGTTAAAATTAGTAAAAAAGTAGCTAAGTGTAAGTAAGTATTTAGCTTTTTTTTTTATTTTGGGTCTTCAATCTTTGTGCATTTAGTCAGTGTCAAGTAATAAAATAATTCAAGCGTATTTACAAGTCACAGTTAAAGTCAAGTAAGACATCATAGTCACCATAGGGTCCAGTCATGGTCCGAAATCGACATGGATGATATTATTTTTATTAATATAGTGGTAGAGACTATACTAGAACTTACATTGGAGTTTTGAACTTTGTATGATTTGTTTTTGTTTTGACACTCATTCACGTATAAGTATTAACGGTTAATTTACTTTAATTAACCTTGAATTACAAGTTTTTGACAAAAATACAAAATTGACAACGCCACTTTTTTACTTTTGCAACTCCTATCATTTAATTACTTTGTTTTTAATAAATTTTTGACCTACATTTACTTACATATTTGCATGATTGGGTTCAAAATACTGGATGAAAATGCAACAAGAAAGTATATGTATAAAGAAAATATAAAAATCTTGTGTCACGATGTTTGTGGTCGAACTCCTCCGAAACGGCTCGACCAAATTTAATGTTTTTTTTTTTTATATTTGGTAGGTATGAGAATAGGTAATAGAGGTATGTAAGTATTTTATCACTTTCCTACTCCCACCCCCCATTTTTTTTCGTGATTAGTATTTTTGTGTGAACAATACCCAAAAAGTTCTTAGTAAGGTATAAAAGTACTAGGCGAACATTAATGTAAAGAGGTACAACACTTTTATAAACGTGGCATTGCAACGCATACCGGGTACAGCTAGTAATAATATAGAAGTTATTTATTTGCCAAACAATAAAATTCCAATTCCAAATATTTATCTTCACTCAACACTCAAGGGGCCAATAGAGCGGCGTACACAAATAATTCCAAATTCAAATCATTCGAAACATTTACAAAATTGTAATTTTAAATATAGAATAAAGGGTCTTATAACTCTTCGGGTTCCCACAGAGAGCGTTGACAGCCAATGATTTAGAATCTCATTGCTCCTTAATTAACGCGAAAGGAGA
Source organism: Lomographa bimaculata (assembly GCA_948107665.1). Lineage (NCBI taxonomy): Eukaryota > Metazoa > Arthropoda > Insecta > Lepidoptera > Geometridae > Lomographa > Lomographa bimaculata. The sequence continues at coordinate 2,528,992 of OX403604.1, read as the reverse complement.
TTCTATTGACGTCTCTTTCTCGCCTATTTGTTTACAACAGTAAGTATGTTGTTGTCCTCGTCTAGCGATTGGTAAAATTGGCTTGTTACATTGAGACATCTTCCTGCAGTGATTTATGTGGAAGTGTCAAGGATTTTATCGATTTGTTTACTTTAGGGATTAGTGGTAAGTAAGGCACGTTTCTTATGGTAATTTGATGGCGGTGTACTTTATTCTTGAGCTCGTAAAGAACTGTGCTTTTTAAGTTTAAGTCCCAGTTTTGTTTATGGCTGAGTACGGCATCTTTTTTACATGATTCATATACAAACATGTTTGGAACTTATAGTCAGTGTATACGTTTCGAAGCTATTATCCTCTGACAGACGGACAGACGGATGGACTAAGTGAAAACCCAAATTAACTTAGGAGTCGCCCAACTTAACTTGCCGTTTCTAATATTTTTGTACTGCTATGGTTTGCTATTATAAGCCGTTACATTACGAATCAATAACATTTTTTTATTTATTACGCTTAAAACTACCCGTCGGCGTAGTTGGTTATATGTGCCTTCTACGCTGCGGGCGCCAGACTCGATTTCCGGTGGGAACAATACTTCTTACTAGCCGTGCCCCGCGGCTTCACCCGCGTTAAGTTGAAGAGTAGCCTATGTGTTATTTGCACACATTAATTTAGAAAAAAACAGCATTGTACAGCCGATGTAGTTATGAACCTCGTCTTATGATCTGTGACTGAACCCCTCCACTAGAAGAGCAGTTTAGTACTACATTAGTATCTAGCATAAAAAAAACATGCGGGGTAGTCTTTGGGGACTGCCGATAGAAGTTAAAAAGAGTCAAATGCCAGTAGCCTGTAAATCTAAACGTGATCGGTGACGATGACACGAGTTCCATAATTTTTGTTCACCCAAAAAGTGCACCCAAAAGAAGTTTTCACTTAAAAATAAATACATGCAGGGCATTTTTTGGAGACTGTAGATAGAAGTAAAAAAGAGACAGATGCCAGTAGCCAGTAAAGATAAGCGCGTTTGGTGACGATGACGTGAGTTCCATGATTTTTGTTCACCCAAAAAGTGCACCCAAAAGAAGTTTTCACTTCAAAAACAAAACATGCGAGGCAGTCTTTGGGGGACTGCCGATAGAAGTGAAAAAGAGACAGATGCCAGTAGCCAGTAAAGCCAAACGCATTCGGTGACGATGACGCGAGTTCCATGATTTTTATTCACCCAAAAAGTGTTCAACGCGCCTGAAGAAGTTTTCACTTCAGACAAAAAACATGCGGGGCAGTCCCCAAGACTGCCGATAGAAGTGAAAAAGAGACAGATGCCAGTAGTCAGTAAATCTAAACGCGTTCGGTGATGACGTGAGTTCCATGATTTTTGTTCACCCAAAAAGTGCTCAACGCGCCTAAATAAGTTTTCACATAAAAATTCTCCATTATTATTCAAGATAGAATCTATTTAAGTCGAAAGCTCTCAGTCTGTACCTCAAGTCCTTCGACGTGACAAGGCTTTAGTCGCGTGTCACGTCGCTCATTATAAAGGCGCGATAATAATAAATAGGAAGGCGTGGTGTATTAACCTAGAGCCATACATTAAATATTACTTTACATTGAGAGCTTTATAGTGTAATCATGTTTTAAACTTTTAAATTGTAGAAAGGAACACTGGTTTTATGTAAACGTGTCAACTTAGTTCTCATATGCTGAGATTCGAGATGTAATCTTTTAGATTACTAACATATGTCACGTTTTGCATTATTTAATTTTGACCGACTTTAAAAGAGGCGGAGGTACTATGTTCGACTGTATGTTTTTTTTAATGTATGCTCACCGATTTCTCCCCCATCCTCAAAATATTTTTTTTGTTTGGTAGATTATGATCTGAAGTTGCTTCAGAGGTGGTCCCATATGAATTTTATCGAAATCGATCAAGCCAAAACCAAAATATAAGCGGTGAAGTCGGTTTTTTTAAGCTTTGCTTACGTTTAAATTATATCCTCATTTATTTTTGAGGAAGACCAACAGCTTACAAATCTAATGGTTTTCAATAGAATGAGCCAATTATAAATGCGAAAGTTTGTATATGTATGTGTGTGAATGTTTGTTACATGTATCTCCGTAACAAATAAACCAACTTATATACAAGAGAAATTGAATTAAAAATTGTATCCATCAAGTCTTAGAAGCGTGAATAGGGTTGTCGTGCACTTGCGTGTCACGCGTCTCATTATAAGGGCGTGATTGTAATAAATAGAAAGAGGTGTTGGTTTTGTAAGTAATCTTTATCCTGTATGTAAATAACATAACAAATAATAACAGCTATTTTTCCACAAAAGTGAAAAGTGGCGTTCTACTATTTGTATTTTTTTTTTCCAAAACTTGTGATTTTTCAAGGGTTAATGTTTGCAATTAATGGTGCATTTACTTTCGTCAACTTGCATGAGTGTAGGCAAATTGTACAAACTTGGATAATGTGATTTTCGTTTTCAACTGACTTCAAAAAAGGAGGTTCTTAATTCGACTGTATGTTTTTTTTGTATGTATGTTACGCGATATCTCCGCCAATGGTGAATCGAGTTTGATGATTTTTTGTTTGGTACATTATATTTTAGAAGTAGTCTCATATACATTTTATCGAAATCGATCCATCCAAAACCAAAATGTAAGCGTCAAAGTCAGTTTTTTAAGGTTTTCTTGCGTTTAATTATTGCTCCTAAACTGTAGCAGAAAATCTTGTTAAGTTTTTACCACTTTACAAAGGTATGTTATAGGGTGTATATGATTTTGATTTTGATTTTGATTTTATGGCTGTTTTTCTTTTATATGACTTTAACTGTGACTAGTGACTACTACTAGTCTTATTAAAAAATAACTTGACGATGGTTAAACGCACATGACGTACTTTAACAAAATGAAAAATTATAACATAGAGATGCATATGTAATAAAATAAATGATTTTGTATCCAATATAAAAAATAAAAACGTTTATCTCTCCAACCTACACTGCTAAGTCTGAGACAAAAGGCACACAATTGTAAAAACAATTTTAAAGGAGTAAATTTAATTTTAGTAGAAAAAACGTGATGCAGATCAAACTAGGCACATCTTATTTCATGCCCTGCGTGCTCATGCTATGGACTCATGCTCAGCTCATGGCAGCTGCACCAAATGCAGTTCGGGTGGCTGAGTTTTGAGCCTCGGCAATTTAACGGTTTGCCATCGACATGGTAAAAAGCAGGAGTGGATTAATGCTTGACTAAATACAACATAAAAAAACGCAAGCAAAGCTTAAAAAATCGACACCACCGCTTTATCTTCGGAACTTTGATCAGATTTAATGTATTAAACACGGAATATTGACGATAACTCAAAAACTAGAGATCAGATCTTGATCAAATTTCAATGGGACCATATGAAAAGCACCAGCTTTCAAATAAAAATAATAATCATCAAAATCGGCTTACAACGAAAGAAGTTATGAGGTAACTTTTGAAGTCGGATAAAAACGAGAACATCGTCAATGAAGTCCACAGAATACGCATTATTGACGATATTTCAAGAACTACTGATCAGACCTTGATCAAATTTAAATGGGAGCAATTGGAAAGCAACATCTTTCAAACTAAAATTTTTGAAATCGGTTCACTTGGAAAAAAGTAACGAGGTAAAACACATAAAAAAAAAACAGTCGTCTTGAGTACCATGCATAAAAGGCAGAGCTTTTATGTGAAGTCGGTAAAAAACATATTTAACTCAATGTTAAATTCAGAGAGGCAATGCCGCCAGCATGATGGGAACGCTACCCACTGGTAGTGTAGTAGTGGGCTTGAGCACTTGATTTACCTATAGGCTCGATGTCTTGTAGGTTACTTGAACTAACTTGGTTCTTAGCTGTATATAATTTTAGTTTAGTTTAAGGAAATATAGGCAATTGGCCCGTAGTCAAAGAAAGTAATAAAAAAAATACCTCAATGTTATTTGCACCTAATTTTGATCCCAAAACAAACCTCTCCCCGGTCTACTGCCCGTCACGGGGTACACATTGCCAGGGGTGGCGCGTGCCATATTGTGAAACGGTTACGTCCAGGTGGGCATATAATTGTTTCTCGTGAATTATGACCTGATCTGTTGTTTTTGGGTCATTAGGGGGTAGGGGATGTTTTTTGTTGGATAGTTGAGTTTATGGAATAAACTATATTGTTGAAGTTTGAAACAAAGGTGTTTTTTTTATTTTAATTAGTGTTTTAGATGATATTTTGACGGAAGCAAAAGATGAGCTTCTGTTTTAGTCATTTGTAAAAAAATATGATTCATTTTTAAAAGTATATTCGTTTTTCTTATAAGGATGACTTTGGTTGAAAGTGCAAAGCAGCTAGCGGTATTTATTGAGCATAAAATATATCTATAAGTATACCTATATAAAACAAAATCGAGCTACTTACACCATTTATAACTCAACTCAGATTTATTAGCCAACAGAACCATTGTGATGAAATTTGTATGGGACTACTCTGAAAGATCCCATACAAATAAAATTTGAAGAATTTTCCAAAGCAGTTTATAAATGACGGAAAAAATACAACTAAATTGAGAATGTTTTCCTTTTATTGTCGTTAAGACAAATAATACGATTCTGGCCTTTAAAATCGCCTATCAAATAATAAATTTGATAGGAGATTACTCATTAAAAAAAATATGACTGATAAGTAAAGATGTGGCCGCTATCTCACCTGAATGAAAGTGATAATGCGGCCGAAGATAGAGCATGCTTACCTAGAAGATACTTATTCTCTCTAGACTCCCAGATTATATTTTATATAAATCCGAAAGTTTATGTGTAAGTATGTTTGTTTTCTCTTCACGCTGTAACGTCTGAACGGATTTTAATGAAATTTGGAATATACAAAGGCACCTATAATTAACACAAAGGCTGCTTAAAGATGTAGTCTAGACTAAAATAACCAACGATATGTAACACCTAGAATAGCTTTTAGTTAAAAAACAGCTGATTGAGTCTATGTTTGATCATAACTCGGTAAGTTTACCCCCACACCAACTTTATGGTAGGCTATCACGAAGGTCTCGTTGTGGTCACCACTAACCACCCCGTAATAATTATAGGGGTTTATTTCTTTTTTTCTATAATGAGCCGTAAGGAGGGTAAAGGGTGGGCTGCTGTTGCAATGTAATTATAATGAAAATGTAATGCGCACTATGCGCAAATCCTACTTTTTAAACTTGAAAACGGTTTAACAACTTAAAAAAAGAAGTTCAGTTTTTTTTTAATTCAGATCACCGTTGTTTTAATAGTTTTTTTATATCTGATCAGGAAGTCCTAAATTTCATCAAAATTAAACGCTTTCACACTCGCGCTCACAGCCCCACACTAAGTTCGATGAATTGTGTCGTGGGTGACGGAAACATTCACATCACACACACAATCACAACCAGAACCAGAAACACAAATTTTCCTTGAGGAGAAAACTTGTGTTCCCGCAGGGAATCGAACCCGATACCCTTGCTTAGATGGCGAACGCCAGCCAACTAAGCCAACAAGCAGTTAAACTGGTTCAGTAATATTGTTTTATAAATCAAACTGTAATAAACATGTTAACTAGGTAAGTGAAATTGCGTACCTAATTTGCTTCCCTGTTACTGTTTCTATGCTGGTTTTCCAACCAGTCACACTAAAGGAGTTACACAGTGACTCGTTGGGAATATTTCTTCCCATCGAGTCCCACTGTTACGCTATTTCGTGGCTACCACATAACATCTCCAGCATATGTTGTGAGATATGGATTTACCCGTGCCCGGCGTCATCGCCCGCGTTAATTAAATAAAAAAAATTGTCGATGTGTTAATCTTGGGTATAAGCTATGAACGAATGAGGTTGGCGCCGCAGCGACTTCGGCTGAGCACCGCAAACGGCGAAAATATGGAAACCTCGGCAGTGGTTACATATTTGAACCCTTTGGTGTTGAGACACTGAGCCCGGAGGGACCGGGAGCTCATTCTATTTTCAAAAAACTATCAAAACGCCTGGTTGAGGCGACGCGTGATCAAAATGCTGGTACTTATTTGGCTCAACGTGTTAGCATTGCAATTCTTAGAGACAATGCCGCCAGCATGATGGGAACGTTACCCACTAGTGGGCTTGAGCTCTTGAGTTACCTATAAGCTCGATGTCTTGTAGGTAACTTAGGTCTTTGCTGTACATAGTTTAAAAAAACATAGACAATTGGCCGGTAGTTAAGTAATAGAAAAGATTTTTAAACTTTAGAATCGTAGCTACGAACATTCAAAATTTCATCCAAATCGTTTTTGTCGTTGCAACGTGAAAAGAAAACAAATATACTTACATATTTAGATACAAACTTTCAATTTTATACCGAATGTTAGTGTGATACGGTTCTGTAAGTCGCGTATGAATAGATATCTAGGTACCTATATAATAATAGGTAATCTATAATCCATATAACATTATATTGTAGAAACATTATAGTAGAAACGGCCTTAACGTTAGGCAACGATCTCCTCCAGACCTATAATTGATATAATTTGGTATAGGTCTGGAATAAATCGCTGTTTATCAATAAGCCTGATTCTACTGTTATCTTTCATTTCATATCATATCTATGTAACATAATATTGTAGAAAGATACGTAGATTCGGCCTTATCGTTAAGCATCGATCTCTTCCAGACCTATAATGAAATATCAATGTCTTTTTAAAGTACCTACAAGCGAAGCGATAAAAGCAATAAGCAAATAAAATACGGGCAACATTTTTATCCAATGACAATAATATTGCAAATGGCGGACCACCCTTAAGGTGTAATTAAAATTGATTATGCAATAGTAATTTTATTGATACTTTATCTATGAAAATATAAAAAATGATAATGTAAAGTACTTTTATGGTTTTTAGGGTTCCGTACCCAAAGGGTAAAACGGGGTCCTATTACTAAGACTCCGCTGTCCGTCCGTCTGTCACCAGGTTGTATCTCTTGAACCGTGATAGTTAGACATTTGAAATTTTTAGGCAAATACGAAATTTGCTTTCGCTCCAAAACTCCGATAGAAGTTCTATCGTGTCTCTACCGCTTTAGCCATGACTTGAATAAGACTGGACGTATTGGAACGAGAGTTCCTTATCGCGCGTTGCGAAAGGGGGATGGACGGAAAAAAATATGACCAAAAGTTGTAACGACACTTTTTGCTATAGTTGTAAGCCATACCACGTTCTCGTCCGATCACCGAAGTTAAGCAACGTCGGGCGCGGTCAGTACTTGGATGGGTGACTGCCTGGGAACACCGCGTGATGACCTGATTGATGTTGGTTTTTGCATGTTTCTTTTAATTTTGAAACGAAGTTCATTTTCATTTTAAAGGAACTTTGTTCCATCCGGGTGTCCCTTGACACCTCTCAAGTTTTTATGTTATGTTCTTGACTTTGTCTTGTGTCTAAGATTTCTATTATTAAATATGTAAAACACTTTAATTATATTATTACTTGACTGATTACTGTTCCCGCCGCGAACCCGATACTCCTGCTTAGAAGACGAACGCCACCCAACTACGAGTAAGAATTAATTATTTCAATAATACGTCACACGACCCCACAAGACGTTAATAACAAGGAAAGGATAATTTCACCGCAGACAGGCCTTTTTTAATTCAAGATAAGTATACTTTTGACCTGCACCATCTCACCTGATGGTAAGTCGAAGTGGTCGACGATGGAACAAGCTTGCCTAGAAGATACAGATTCACCCGCGAATTGATGACTTCTATGTTGTTCAGGCAAGGAGTTCCATTTCCTCTGCGGTTTGCACAATGAATGTTGAAGCAAAACTCTTCGACCACAATGTCGACCATTATTATAGATGTGTCGCTTAGCAGTTTGTCTGCTTGTCCAATGATAGAACAGGGATGGGGAACTAAGTAGATCATAAAGCTCCTAGCCACACTCTCCGAAATGTATCCGATAAACAACAGGGCTTGAGGAGCTCAGCGGTTAGGGCAATAGAATACCTGCATCAAGTGTTATTTTTTTCTATTTTAGTTCCTCCTAGCATGTATAATGTTACAAAAACAAAATGAAAACTTTATTTTTAACTTATCGTCTAACTTTCTTTATTATAATAACAACGTCAGATAAGATTACAAAAGGGGATTAAAACAAATCGTTACTCAAAATTAAACTATATAATATTTTTTTTTGTCTATGAGCCTAAGACTTTGAATCGTTTAGTGTCGCTCTTCAAAAGTCATGGTAAAGAAGTTTTACACTGTTGCTCCTACTACACGCACTTAGCCAGTTTATTTATACGTAAAAATAAAATTACTGCTATCTATTCATTTGCATCATCACGCTATTGTTTTCCAATTCTATCGATAATCTGATTTTAAATAGACAAAGCTACTAAGGAATGCAATAATATGACAGGCAATTAGAAAATTTTAGCGATAAAACTAATTAACATGAAAATACTTAAATCAACGATATGTGGTACAGGTAACAGACACGGCCCTGATCGCAATCGGGCGGTCGTAGTTTCGAATCCTAGGACGGGCTTGAACTTTTGGTGAGGTAACATTGCGATGGAACCCATGGAGTTACTCTACACTAAAGTATAAATCGTAAATGTATTTACACTCACAGTCTCACACTAAGTTCGATGGCTTGTGTCGTGGGTGCCGGAAACATTCACATCACACAATTACAACCTGAATCTGAAACACGAATTTCCCTTGGGGAGAAAACTTGTGTTCCCGCCGGGAATCGAACCCGATACCCTTGCTTAGAAGGAGACCGCGAAGCCAACTTAGTCAACATGACACATGACATTTAAACATGTTTAATTTATTTTATTATGTTCCCCAAGAAAAATGTGTGTTTCTGGTTTTGGTTGTGATTGTGTGTGCGAAAGAATGTTTCCAGCACCCACGACATAAGTCATCGTACTTAGTGTGGGGCTGCGAGTTTTATTTTATGTCGTAATTAAATATAACACTGGCAACTCGAAAAAGACATTTGAAACATGTTTAAAAAGCCAATTGCACCCCGGAAGATAAAAAATAAATCATAGGTAATCATGCGCAAACGTATTCGTTACAATTTTCTTAGAAATAGCTACAATCACATTCTTTGCATGCAATTAGTGTAACTGCACGGAACTGACCATTCAGTTATACGATATCTTTCTAGAGAGGACCTTTACAGTTATTGCTCGGTTGGATCTCATTCGGTTATAAGAGCGTGCGCCTATGTTTGAAGGAATATAGTTAATCATCAATTCCTTACATACACTGGACGTAGATCTCATCAGACGACCCAATTGGTGCAGTGGACAGGACACCTGTCCACTGCCCTCTGCGCCGTGGGTCCTGGGTTCCATTCCCGGCAGGAGCACAAATTCCTCCCCAAGGTATATTTGCGCTTCTGGTTCTGGGTGTAGTTGTGTGTGTGATGTTTCCGGCACCCACGATACAAGTCTTTGAACTTAGTGTGGGGCTGTGAGTGTGAAAAACAAAAAAATCTAAACAATATGTTGCTGGATTTATATTGTTATGGAGTTTCATTACACAAAAATAAAGTTTGTGTGTGAGTTTGTTTGTTTTCTCTTCACGCTGTAACGTCTGAATGGATTAGAATGCAATTTGGAATGTACTTGTTACATATAGCATTACTTGACACAAAGGCTACTTTTTAACTTGATAACAAAAATGGGCACGGATAGTTATTAATATTTTTTACTAGCCACAATAAATCTCTATTTTGTAATTGTTTTTCTGGTTCTGGTTGTTATTGTGTGTGTGATGTGAATTCCGGCACCCACGACACAAGTCATCGAACTTAGTGTGGGGCTGTTAGTGTGAATGCGTTTATCTAATATGATTAATACCACTTTGTTTTAAAAGAGCCTCTTCTAAGTACGGGTATATAAACTATGCAAAATACTAAAGCCTTTATAAACCTAGTAAATCATTATTTTGTTTAGAGTATGGACTTCCTACTACTTATCGAGTGGCTTGAAAAAAACGCTATAAATACAATACATTTTGTATTGTATACTGGACTGCATTACTAATTTCAACATGGTTACTATACGTAACGGTCAAACGGTTACCGTAACAGTGAAATACTTAATTATCATAATTTTCTTTATTTAAATGAAAGCGAACTTGTAAAGTAAAGTGTTTACACGGGCAGTTTTATCGCGGCGATTTTAACTGCTTATTCTTTGAAATATCTTGTTTAGAGCTAATTTTTAACTGACTGTAACGAAGCGAAAGGAACCTTTTACCGACCGATATGTGTGTCAATCAAAATCAAAATCGTTTATTCACATGGGCCCCAAAGAGGCACTCATGAAAGTTAATGATTCTATTACCAGATTTAACTGTGAAGAATAGAACAGTGTGTATGTACATACATAAACTGTTCATCTGTTCCCTCGTAACTTCTAAACTACTGATCATAATTTGAAAAATGGGGTGTCGTTGGAAGCGTCTTGTTAACATAAAATATACTCGTACATTGTTTACTTGATCGAAGTGCAAATATGTACATATTACATATAAGTAAATAAAACGTATATAGGTATATATAGTTCCTTAATAGACACATAATCCAAAAATCAGTTTTAAAAAGTTAGTCTTCGCTCAGGCGTTTTTCATGCTTTGACATCTGATGCTTTTAGACGCCCGTGGAGATTTCCCCTAAATGATATCTTCATATATTTATGAGTTAAGTAGTTTCACTTTTTAAAAGGATATGGACATCTTTATAATTTAATATTAAAAAGTATAATGAAATACATGTTTATGTCACTCAAAGTGTACATGTTTATTCAATTTAATGTTAACACATGTTTATTTCTTTGTGAATATAAAACCAGGCTATAATTCTGTCCCCGCGACTTTCACTATGTCGCTAGTAAGTACGAATATTGTCAATTAACCTATTCTACTAATATTATAAATCCGAAAGTTAGTGTGTTAGTGTGTGTGTAAGTATGTTTGTTTCCCCTTCACGCTTTAACGGCTGAACGGATTAGGATGAAATTTTGAACGTACATGATTATATCTAGGATTAACACATAGGCTACTTTTTAACTTGATAATAGCGGGCGAAGCCGCGTGGCACGGCTAGTTATTTATAATGTAAGTACGTAATATTCGTGCAAAATTATTAAATTTCTAAGTATATATTTGGCATTATAAGCTATGTCTTAAAATAAAATTTATGATATTATTTGCAAAAATAATTCCTAAATAGGTCTATATAGATAAATTATATTGTCTGTCTGCGCAATACAGAACATACAATCTAATCATTTTGGTAATAAATTAGTAAATATCTTGGTTATCCAAATAGTTATTTTTTCGTTTACGTTTGTCTGCATACAGTGTGTCCATATATATATGCTTTTTAGACAAGCATTTGACCACCATCACATCTAATAGAAAGTGATGATGCGGCCGAAGATGAGACATGTTCGTCTAGAAGATACCTATTCGATCTTGACTTGAAGACAGCCATATTATACCCCTCGGGGAACAAAGACGCGGGTAATGAATTCCACTCCTTCGCCGTACGGAGGCCGATTCGAGCGAACTGGAGGTATGTCAACCATAAATGGATGACATTTGACAGTTTGTCTTGTTGTTAGATAGTAAAAGGGGCATAGTGGAATTAACTCATGCAATTTCTGCGCACATTCTCCAAAATGTAGAAGATAGAATACCGATAGACTTGTGTCCTTACGACGGTGACCGAGACTCCTCAATTTGGACTCGACTAGCTATTATAATGAGTCTTTTTGCTCGCCGGTCGATGGACTTAAGAGCTTTAAGAGCTTCTTATGGTATGAAGTAGAGATTATCTGCATTATTATAAATCTCCTCAATCTCGTTAAAAATAAAATCCAACTTATCAATAAAAAAACTCTGAATTGTACCTACATAAAACATCACATAGTACTAGCTGACCGCAGTGATATTTATATTAGTCAGTGTGTTAGTGAATTTAGCATTTTTTTTTAATAATAATATACTAGTTGATGTTCTAGAATGCTATGGTGAATAAACATTTCAAGAAATAGTTCCAAAATTAACAATTCCAAAGAAATACATCAAGCCAGTTACTTAAATTCTACATTTGAAAGTTCCATTCTTCATCCACAATCTGATGAATTTTCATTTTCAATTTAGAACGAAAGAATAAAAAAATAAACGATCGACGTTCAGGAGCCGTAATCACGATTATAAAGGGTGATAAAACAGCGCACTCTCGATTAGTGACGTACCAAAGGACGCTATCGATAAATCGTTTCGATTGCAACGCTATCTTGATTGAACGTGCAAAACAATAACTTTAGCTTCATTGTTTAAAATAAAATTAAAAAGTGTAGATTTATCGCGGCTGCAGTAGCTGCAACATATATAAGCAGTAGACAATGTATTTACCTATAAAATAACTGTTTACGAACGGTATAAAAATATACTTTGCGTTTCCTTAGACATTTAATTACATTGGTATTCTCTATTTTCATAGTTTTTTTAACCTTTCGCGAACTTCAATAATGTTTATATGAGAAAATAAAACAGGTCTTTTTACGCTTTTGTTTTCAAAATAGTACTATTTTGACTAACCTCGACGTTTCGGCAGGGTTGCACGAGAGACTTTCGTGACCACGTCCGGTGCCATATTCGTTCTTATTAATTATTCGTGTTGTTTCTAAAATCAGTTATTATTTTCTCTGTGATCGGTTGTACTATGATATGATAAATTATATAAAAAACTGTTTGCTATATAGCCATATCTTAAGTATCAATTGTAACATATTAATATTATAATCTTCTGAAGTTATTTATCGTCGAAACAATATTAATAGTATAACAATAAATTATTGATCCTATTGACATTTACGGGTACACATATTATATAGGTGATATTAAAGATTCGCCCTTAACATAATTTTCATTTTGATTTAGGAATTATTTGCACATAACTTACGATATTTATGTATATAGTTATGATTATTATTGCTCTAAGAAGACTGTGCACTATTCTAATATTACAATTTTATTCTGTGTTATATTTCTTTGAATCTAAAATACACCATTTAATTACTGTAGCTTTTTGATGAATGCTATAAATATATAGATTATAATTATTGATATCTTGAAAGAAAACAAAAACCTCACAATAAATAGGTTTTTAAAATATCTACAACATGACTCATATTTAAAATAATAGGTAATGTGTTTTTATTAGATTCGTTAATATATTAATATGAACGAATAATACTTCATCATTTATGTAAGTGTTTTGTCGTAGATCTAGTTTCCTCAACCACGATATATTTTAACGAAATTGATATACTGACGATAGAACAAAAACATGTTTTAAATTCAGAAAATGTATCGACAATCTGGACTATCGTTTACTACCAGTCGATAATTCACCGCATCACTACGTGCCATATGTCGTCTCCCACAGAGGGTAATTGGCTAGCTCGGAATGACCATACCGGCCATATTGTCTGTTCCTGGGTAAAATATTATTATTTGTATTGTTTTACTAGCATTAGGTATGGTTGTTTGAACTCTATTATGATACTAGAGTCAGTCGTAATAAGACATCGGTAATGAACCTAAGCATAGGCACACCATCTTTTGCCCGTAATTAGTATGAATGCAAACTAGTAAAAAAAAATTGGTCCCAAATTTGCCGCCCCTAAAATCTGCGGCCCTAGGCTCCAGCCTACTCAGCCTGCTGGTAAATCCATCACTGTGTATGATTGTACGCTTGTATGATTTAGAAGCTAGATGCCTCTGACAGACGGACGGCGGAGACAGTGCTGAATCACCCAAGTCAACTTAGAGATTGATAGATAGATAAACTCTTTATTGAATTCCTTAATTAAGACAAAAAACGTAATAGAAAATAATTATTTACAGAAAAGTCTAACAATAGGCGATCTTATCGCTAAAAGCGATCTCTTCCAGATACACTTTGGATGGAGAGGAATAACGCAATAGAGTGAACGTTGGTGTTTAAGAAAACAACATTTTAAAGAGATCTCGTCATTAACGTCTTTGTCACCATTTTTAAAGATAACTAATATTATTTTTAAGGATAATGCATAAAGAAAATTTATTGTAAGAAAATCTCAATATTATAGAGAAAGAATCGCTATAAAAACCCCGATCAATTGAGTATATCATAATCTTTTAAATTGTATCTTTGTCATCCATTTACTACCCCACATAAAAAGCACTTAAATAATACCTAAATGCTTTCCACCCTACAAAACAACCCTTATTTTGTCACACCCAGCATCCCTCCCTAACACGAGATGTGATTTGTCGCCCGGGCCCCGCCCCAAACTTGCGTAATAACCAGCTTATTCCCTATTTGCATTTCAAGACGGATTTTTGATAGGGTTGGCTATAAATGAGTATGTACGACACTCCATACAAATGTGGTGGTGTGTATATGTATCGTGCCAGGAATCGTCTGCCAGAGAACGAAAGTCGAAATCGAACATAATTGTTCCCGTACAAAAATTAAAAATTATATTTTTCAAATACTTTTGACAACCCTACAGTTACATGTGCGGCAATCGGAGATATTTGTTCCGTACAAAAATTAATAAATATTTTTTTGCCAACCCTACGATTACATCTGTGGCGCGTGAGCTTGACATTTGTTATCGCCACCACTGTCAGACGTCTAGGTCCAAAGGCTGTGTGGTGTAGAACGGTAGCTGATAAAATAGGGTTGCAAATGACATATTTTTTTAGAAACTTCAATTCATCATAACTCAATATACATGGTGCTGCCGCGAATGCAGAAGTTCCTGTTAGACTCCATACATTTAGCTAGATGTGTGACTTGAGTATTACTACACCTTTCTGTTACACATTGTATATCAAAGCATCTTAAAAGCGTACATAAACGGTCAAACCAAGGGACGTACAGAGTCCTTCATATACAGGGTAATTTGAAAAATATCAGATACCTCTTAGAATATCATTTCCACTATAGAAACCAGCGTCTTTCTTGGTACGGCTTACGCTAATACAGTTTTATGATTCTTAAAAAAAAACATGCGGGGCAGTCTTTGGGGACTGCCGATAGAAGTGAAAACTAGAAAGATACAGATGCCAGTAGTCAGTATACTACGCGTTCGGTGACGATGACGCGAGTTCCATGATTTTTGTTCACCCAAAAAGTGCTCAACGCGCCTTAAGAAGTTTTCACTTCAAAAATTCTAACATGTTATATTTATTTCTCTGTTAAGTCTTAGGTGTTAAGTGTCAACTAGCGCTGGCGAGCATATTACAAGGCGCGGCTTGGCGATGCCGTTCTTTACGGGATAGTGTAATTTAAACAACTAATAACTCTAGATTGTAATAAATACATTATCTTAATTATTACGGAAAATGTAGCATTCATCGTCGTCGTGTAGCGTTCAAGTTGAGCTAAATGAGATAAGCCTTGGAACAAGATTCAAGGTCGAAGAGTTTTCTGGTATACAAATCACCCTGTATAATGGGCAGTATAATAATATCGATTAATTATCAACGTTAATGAAGCGTCTCGATATGCAGGTGCTACAAAAGTTTATATTATTGAGCTTATCTCTGTAAGATAAGAAACTTGTAATGCGGTTATGACATTATTTTTAATTATCCAATACGAATTAAAAGTGGTTAAGATAAAGGAGTCGATTATAATTTTAATAGGATATGTAAATACTAAAATGGTCATATAGATGATACAGATGATTACGAAATTCATACGAAATAACTAGTTTATAAGAAAATAAGCTGCGCTTGCAGTTTTTCCCACTTAAGTCCCGGAGTCGCGGGAATACCGGGATAAAAACTAGCCTCTGTCCTTTCCTAAGCTCTAGTTAATCTTTGTACTAAATTTCATCAAAATCGGTGCATTAGGCGTTAAAGCGTAACAGACAGAGTTGCTTTCGCATTTATAATATTAGAAGGGATAAGTAATAAGTTATGTAGATAAATAACTTCAAAATAATTAACCCAAATCATATTGATATATGACACAAAATGTATATTTTTATTTAATTTTGTACTTGAATTTTATTTAGGTTTGAGGTGGAAGTGAAATAACCTATGAAAAAAGGTGTATAACATTATATAAACGCTTTCACACTCGCAGCCCCTCACTAAGTTCGATGACTTGTATCCTAGAGGCTGGAAGCATTAACATCATACACACAATCACAACCAGGACTAGAAACACAAATTTACCTTGGGGAGAAAACGTGTGTTTCAACCGGGGATCGAACCCGATACCCCTGCTTAGAAGGGGAACGCGCACCAAACTAAGCCATCGGGCAGTTCAATATGTATAGCTTGAATTTCCGAAATACTTCGTATCTTTTATCAGAATCAGACTTCCTGTTCTAGGCCTAGCGTGCATTCTCGAACATTGAGATAGTAGCAAAGTCTCTACTTTAAGTATAGTAGCCTATCTATGTATGTAAAAAAATTTCAAACTAAGCCGTAGACATAGATTATCTATACTAATATTATAAAGCTGAAGAGTTTGTTTGTTTGTTTGAACGCGCTAATCTCAGGAACCGCTGGTCCGATTTGAAAAATTCTTTCAGTGTTGGATAGTACATTTATCGAGGAAGGCTATAGGCTATATTATTTTTTTAAATAATTAGGGATCCTTACTAAAAGTCCAATAATCACGCGGACGAAGTCGCGGGCACTGCTAGTAAGTTAATATAGTTAATAGTGCACCCGACACTATTCCTTCTATCTGCATCTTGTTCATCCATAGGATGTCTGGATAGCTTGCTTTAAGCGATAAGACCGCCCATTGTAACATATATTCAATTTTTTTTTATGTAGCAAATCTCTTAAGGCGTCAGTAAAGAGAAATTGTATTGTATAGTATTATATTGTGCTAATTATTATTATTGACGATTACATAAACTAGGTATGGATCTATTATTTTCGTGCATATTTGTATTACCTCTTTCTCTTACCACATAATTACTATAGTGGTAAATTTAGAAAGGAAAAATTATCACTTGGGGCGGGGATTGAACCCGCGGCCATAGGGTGTCATGTCCTATTGCTCTTACCGCTGAGCTACTCAAGCCCTGTCTGAAGCGACGTTAATAAGGAAATGCTAATTTCGACTCTTCAGGCAGGGCTTGAGTAGCTCAGCGGTTAGAGCGTTAGGGCATGGCACCCTATGGCCGCGCGTTCAATCCCCGCCTCAAGCGATATTTTTTCCTTTCTAAATGTATCACTATAGTTCTGCCTAGCATGACTAATGCTATATAGATAAAATCAACACATGATTGCTTACCATTTCACTAGATGGTAAGTAATTATGTGGTCGAAGATGGTAAAAACGCTAGGACTAGAATGACCGGCTCTCAAGGATACCTGCCGAAGCATTTTTTTGTTGTTGTATTTAGACAGTTTTTCTACTTGTAGGTGGTAAACTGTGACTATATTTTGTTTCGGAGTAGCTAGCTAGGCAAGCACGACCAAATGTCTAACCACCATGGATTCCCATCACGAATCACGGAAAAACAAGCCCGTCAAAGAATCCACAACCAGTTAAAAGGCGTGTTATATACGACGGTGTCATCGCGGTTTTAAAACACAACTAATCATCATTTTTCGGTTGTTCCAGTTGTAATGCACAAGGAGAAGGAGGACATCCACGGTCACAGGCGGGAACACCCCCCGTACGACCACGCGATGCCCGATGGAGAGTTGTTTCTTCAGGTAAGCAAACACTAAAACTGCGGGCGAAGCCGCGGGGCACGTCTAGTAAGTTATAATACTAACTAGTTGAATAAAGCAGTACGTTCATTCGATGGTGCCACTAGGAACTCAGTGTTACAAAACTTCCAATGGGAATGCAATGCATTCTATTCTGTGGCAATAAAATGGCACAATGATAATATTATGGAGCATTCTTGCCTAAGAAGCCCTAATAAGTATCTAATAATTCTATCGAAATTATTTATTTTATTTTTCACCATGTGGACACGCTTTAAAAAACTTAATACATTATATTTTGGTTTAGACGATCTTTAATGTTCGGCAAAGTTCCCAAAAACCTTGCTGCATTACCACGCTGCGCGCTGTATAGCAAGGCTCATCCTCTGCCTCAAATACAACCCAGGATTTTGGTCATGTGTCGAATCAATCAGTCTCTTAGACAAATCTTTAAAATAAGTATCTCCGGGGCACGTAATATCGTGTGTCCAGTTGATAAGCCAATATAAAAACGTTCACCGAACGATTTATATATTTCTAAGACCTTGTGAAAGTCCTTTGCAGTTTACAATAATTAGTCCTCCATTTGTTCTTCATAGATGCAACGTGCGATTTTGTCGTCTTATTATTACAAACCCAGTAGTATATATTATATTATAAATACCTGCGCCTGTCACGCAATTGCATAGCTCAATTATTTATGTACAATTAATAAATAGCCGTCAATAAATCAATAGCAAAGCTAAGTAATAAATAAAGGCAGTGGCAGTACTTTACGTTTTACATTTTCGACTCCATGCCGTGTGTTTCCATTGCATGGACGATAACTTTCATGAATAATTCCAATTGTTATAATTAGTAATCAAATGGGTTACATTATTGTTGTATTGTTACTCGATTAATACATAATAATATTTCAGTGTCATCTGCTACGAATACTTCGAGAATGTAGCTAATGTAGTTGTATTACCTAAAACCCCGAAAGCAAAAATTGCATAATTTTGGTAACATGAATAAAGTTATATACAATTTTTTTTTAAATTAATAAACATATAATTAAGATGCCAGAATAAAAAAAAATATAAATTTTTATGAGGTGTTGTTTATAAGGTAGTCTCTGGGTTAGTTTAGAAAAAAAATGGAAATCTTTCAATTTAAGATGGTACAAAGTTCATTAGGTAATCTTGTATAAACATCATAGATATTATTAATTTTGAGCAAATCTGACAGAAACAAAAAAAATCGCTGATACAATGGATACCAACCATTTAGTATTCTCCACAATACATTCGGGGAAATAGCTAAAATTGCTCGGAGTTCGGGAAAACTTACTTTTTATTGCAGGTACAATATGACAGGGGGTGGAAAATGTCGGAAAGTTCTGATTTACCAAAACAGATTTCAATTTGTTTGCGTCGCATGGGAATTACGGTATTTTGGTTTATGTTGGTGTTTTGTCTCTTTCTGACTTAAATTATACTTTGTTACGTAGGTAATGTTTGTTAGGTAGATAAATTAGGTAGGTATGATATGACGATTGTTTTGGTGTTTGTGCCGCAAGTAAATGATGAAATGGAGACATGATTAAATCCACAACAACAAGGTTAAGCAACGTTCTATTCTTTAATGTGGAAACATGGGTTTTTTTTTATATACCTAGTACGGTCCAATTGCCTATATTTCCTATAACTAAACTAAAATTATATACCTCTATACAGCAAAGATCCAAGTTACCTACAAGTCATCGAGATTATAGGTAACTCAAGTGCTCAAGCCCACTACCAGTGGGTAGCGTTCCCATCATGCTGGCGGCATTGTCTCTCTGAATTGCAATGCTAATACATTGAGCCAAATAAGTACCAGCATTTTGATCATGAATATACCGTGGAATTAATATGAATATTGTGTTGCTTGTCGATACTAAATTTTTTATATGTATTTTTGTAAATTGTATTTGTACTTAAGGGCAGTAAATATATTTTGATTTGATTTGATTCTGTTTATCAAACATCCTGATTCATCATCATCTTCATTAGAGGTATTTTGACAAGTTTTTTTATTTCCAGGCCCTGAACGGGTTCCTGATGATTCTGACGTGTGAAGGAGAAGTATTCTTCGCGACGCACAGCATCGAGAGTTATTTAGGCTTCCATCAGGTAAGTATTGTCTATGGCAAGATAATAATTTTTAATCACTTTCATCATTGAATCATTTAAACCATTTGTTTTTAAACATACACAAAAGTTATGCAATATAGAAATGTGTAATACAATAGACAAACTTGAGGCTGTGAGTGTGAAAGCGTTTGTTTCTCTAAAATTGTATTATTTTCCCTTTGTATTGTAGTTTTTGTTTTATGCTTTGTATTATTTTCCCTGAAAAACTTTACCAAAAGTCCAAAGCCCTCAGCGACATAATTTCCATTAGTAATCACCCTGTTTTCATTATAAACTGCGACATTAAGCTTATTAATAGCTAAGAATTAAATTAGATAAGCGTTTTAATAACTGGAATAAAAAGTAAAGCAAAGTCGGGCGTCCACCCGGAGCCAAGCTAAGCTAAACTAAATAAACTCGTTCGCGTTTGATTTTCAAACGACTTCAAAGAAGGAAGCTCTCAATTCGACTCTGTTTTTTTGTATGTATGTTACGCGATAATTCCGCAAATTTTGATGATTTTTTGTTTAGTAGAGTATACTTCAGAAGTTGGTCCCATATAAAATTTATCGAAATCGATCTAGCCAAAACCAAAATATAAGCGGTGAAGTCGTTTTTTTAAGCTTTGCTTGCGTTTAAATTATTTCTTATGTAATTGCTGAGCTTACGCAAGCGTTCAATTGCAATACGCTTTATCTGTTTTTTTTAGAGTTAGAGTTTTTTTATGTTCAACAATCAAACATTTGACGTAGATAGTTTGTAGGTACAAGTGTACCAAATGACAGCGCGCGGTTTTTTCGCGGCAAAACATAAATATCGCTTAAAATCTGGGATTTCTCACGAACCGATACTAATCTAATTACAGTTTAAGAAAGCTGAAGTTTAAGGCTTTATAATGGTGTGAATTATTTTTCTGAATATTTTTTTGTGCATTTAATTTGATTTTAATTTACAGATTTATTTTGTTTGGTAGAGTATACTTCAAAAGTGGTCCCATATCAAATTTGTCAAAATCGGTCAAGTCGAAACCGAAATATAAGCAATGAAGTCGGTTTTTTAAGCTTTGTTAGGTTTCAATTATCACTTCTACCGGCAGTCCTCAAAGACTACCGCGCATGCTTTTTTTCAATTGTCATACTTAAGCTACTGTTTAGCTTGTAGTGTATAGAGGGTTTCGTACCTAAAATCTTGTATAATAAACATAGTAGTAGTGCTACCTATAAAAATATTAATTAAAAGGCTCTACGTTTTATAGAGTCGCGTTATCAGAGTTAGATAAGCTTTGCTATAAGTAGGGTGGAATATTAAAAGAACTTTTTACTAGTGTTGTATTCTTTTGGGGGTTGTAAAGCTTATAAAAGGGTATTTAACCTCCTTACTTGAATTTAAAAAAAGAAGTATAATTAAAACGCAAGCAAAGCTTTAAAAACCGACTTCATCGCTTATATTTCGGTTTTGGCTTGAACGATTTCGAAAAAAACATATTACGACCACCTCTGAAGTATTATTATTATTACTCTACCAAACAAAAAAAAACATTCAAATTGATTCGTAATTGGCGGAGATATCGCGTAACATACATATAAAAAAAACATACAGTTGAATTGTATATAAATATAATATCTCCTTTTTATAGTCGGTTGAAAATTGTTAATAAGCTTTTCGTAAATAGCATAATCCCGAAAATAACGCTATCAAAACACTTTTACACTCACAGCCCAACACTAAGTTCGATAACTTGTGTAGGTACTCAGCCAAAAACATTCACATCTCACACACAATCTCAACCAGAACCAAAATTACAAATGTTCCTTGGAGAGAAAACTGTGTTCCTGACGGGAATCGAACCTGATACCTACACATAGAAGGCGAACGCACACTCTACTAAGCCAACGGCAGTTTATTTTACTAATAATACCATTAAAAAATCATTCCCATTGTTACCCTAAAAGAATGTAATACAACCCTGCACCGTGGAGTTAATAAACGCTCTTTGAATAATCCTACTAATATTTTAAATCCGAAAGTTTGTTAGTAAGTATATAAGTATGTTTGTTCCCTCTTCACGCTTTAACGGCTGAACGGATTTGGATGAAATTTGGAATTTACACATTTTGATACCAAGGACCTACCTAAGATTAACACATAGGCTACTTTTTAACTTGATAATAGCGGGCGAAGCCGCGGGGCACGGCTAGTAATAAAATTAATATATATAATTTACTCAACTACTTGTAACTTTGGGAATATGATTTACTAACCGTGCCCTGCGGCTTCGCCCGCTATTATCAAGTTAAAAAGTTGTCTTTGTGTTAGTTCTAGGTATAATCTATGTGCATTTCAAATTTCATCCAAATCCGTTCAGCCGTTAAAGCGTGAAGAGGGAACAAACATACTTACACACTTACACACCAACTTAGGATAAACGGCTCCAGTAATGAAATTAAACCACGCATTAGTGCCTAAGATCCGAATATAGCCTTTTAGATATTTTTTTTCTAAACTACACAAACATAACGACTACGGGGTAAAATAAGTCCAAAAAGCCTAATAAAATAAGCCTCGCAGAAAAGCCTCAAAAAACAGTAACGGATAATTTATCCGTAGTTTACATTTCATTTACGTAAAAAAATAAAAAAGGTAAAAGCGTAAGTAAGTTCCTTCGA
The DNA here is from genome assembly GCA_948107665.1 of Lomographa bimaculata. Taxonomy (NCBI): domain Eukaryota; kingdom Metazoa; phylum Arthropoda; class Insecta; order Lepidoptera; family Geometridae; genus Lomographa; species Lomographa bimaculata. The sequence goes on along the minus strand of OX403604.1, from coordinate 2,506,371 downwards.
GGCAGCCGTAAAAGGTGAACTCCCCAATTTTTGCCTCAATTCCAACCCCTGCAGCCCCTATAAATGTTTCAGTGTAGGAATATAAATTCATGCACCCTACGCCTTTGTTTTGTTCATATTGAAGAAAAACAGGTTGCCTGAGTACTTAGACCAAGAACATATAGATAACTAGCCGTGCCCCGCGGCTTCGACCGCTATTATCAAGTTTAAAGTAGCCTATGTGTTAATCCTAGGTATAATCTATCTACATTCCAAATAAAGAGCAGCGCATAATAAAACGTGGAGAAGGAAGAAACATACTTACACACAAACTTTCCGATTTATAATCTAATCTCTCGATTTATAATCTACGGGATGGATCTGACAAGGAACTGCTTATCTTGGTATATACTGCAATTTGCCAGTCTATCATAGGTTATTGCATACTCGCTTGGGGTGGAGCGGCTAAAACATTTATGATCAAGTTTGAAAGAGCTCAGAGATCAGTACTGAAAGTAATGTTTCAAAAACCTTTTCGCTATCCCACGTCAACTTTGTATAATGAATCGGAAATACTCACAGTACAAAAACTCTTTATTAATAGGGCTATCATTATGTATAATAAAATTAATAACATCTCGGCCAATCAAAATATATCGCCAAAGACACGTAGAACAAAAATTAATGTCCCTCAAACAAAATCGTCATTTGCACATCGTTTTAGCTTCTAAATTGTCCCATTTCTCTACAAACGCTCGATGAAGCTCTGCAATTTAAGAGACAGTATGCTTCATGGCGTTAAAGCTAAAGTTAAGAAATGGCTCCTGTCTCTGGATTATGATGCCACTGAAGCCTTATTTATCGCTCAAAAGTGAACTGGAACAACGTTTTATATTAAATTCTATAACACACAAACAAACACACACACACAAACTCTCTGACATACACACACACAAACACCCGCCCAATCATACATTAATATGTGTCCCACATGTGTTTCTGTTGCTTTAGTTTATCTGTAATTTTTTATAAGATTTGTTTCGAAGAAATGTTTTAAAATCTGTATAATTTGTAGTTCTCCACATAATTTTTTATAAGCATATCGTAGAATGGCCTCCCGCGATACAGGCAAGCCCTAGTGCGGGGACCGTTAGTAACTAGGATACCTATGTTTGTAAAGTGTTTATTTGGAAAATAAACAATTTTTTTGTATTTTTTTGTATAATATTACTAGGATTTTGTTTAAAACAATGAACATAAAGATATATATTACAGTCAGTTGGTTCGATTTCCGGTGGAAACACAATTTTTCCTTCTTTGTGTTTTTGTTTCTGATTGTAGTAGATATAGAAATAGAAATAGAAATGATTTTTATTGCATAAACTGTGTGTGTAAACTAAGAATTAGGTACATGGTCTTAAACTTAAAAAGTAGTATGTATCAACAGTTTTTCCCTTTCGGGCGTACAATTCTACATTTGGATATTATACATATTTTGTTTTTAAAAAATAGTAATAGCATTTTGTTTACATATATTTTTTTTAAATAACTAGTCGTGTCCCGCGACTTCGCCTGCGTTTATGTTAAACCTAGATATAAGCTAAAAAAAACAATTCAGCCGTTACGTCGTGAAGAGAAAAATCATACTTACACACTAACTCACAAACTTTCAGATTTATAATATAATTAGTCTAATTAGTGTGACTTACAAGTTGAAACATGAGTTTTTTTATAAAATGTCCTAATTAAAAAGATGAGAATATTGTTTCAATTAATAAATGTAGGTGCAACGAATAAATGAATTATACAAAAATAAAAATATAATTAAACAAATATAACTCTATGTACACAAAACACAATAATATAAACAAAATAATTTAAACCATCCATAATTATCAATTTATCCAATACCTTGAAATGAGCTATATATCTTTATATATATAATTCTACTGTACGTGTGTATGTCACTGAACTCCTCCTAAACGGCTGGACCGATTTGTGATGATGAAATTATTTGTTTTGTATGCGTTTGGGTGGCGCCCTGGATGGTTTAGATTCACAAATCAGCCCGGCAGATGGCGCTGCAGGGGTAGCAGAAATTGCACACGGGCGAAGCCGGGGCGAATCACTAGTTTATTATCTCAGAAACGGCTCCAATGATTTCATGAAATTTAGTACCTATGCAGGGGGTTTCGGTGGCGATAGATCGATCTAGTTAGGTTTTCATTTATAGAAAACGTCGTTTTAAAAACAAAGCTCAATCATCCAGGTACTGTGGTTTAACAAAACAATCTAATTGCCGATGAACTGCCCGTTGGCTTAGTTGGGTGGCGTTCGCGTTCTAAGCAGGGGTATCGGGTTCGATTCCCGGCGGGAACACAAGTTTGCTCCCCATGGAAATTTTTTGTGGTTCTGGATGTGATTGTGTGTGTGATGTGAATGTTTCCGGCACCCACGACACAAGTCATCGAACTTAGTGTGGGGCTGTGAGTGTGAAAGCGTTTATGTTTATTAGCATTTATATTTATATAATTGTAAAATAATATATTAAAGATGTAAAATGTTATGTTGCTACAAAAAAAAAACAATAAATTACTTTTTTCTGCACCCCCATCAACTAGGTATCATTAAAGCTCCCCGCACACTCACAACTTCCTACAGGGGTAGGTTTAAATCGGCACGTGTCTGAACCCTCTGTCGGTGGTTAAATAAACAATCATTGACAGTTTAATTGTGTATGGGTAATTTAACTCGAAATTGGCGTTTAGATTCAGGAAAACATTAAGTTTGGTGCGTAGGGTAGATCTAAAGACGAAAATACTTAGTAAAAATCGATAAATTCTATGAATACAGATTCATATTAGTGTATATAGTAAAATTAGTGTATAAAGTATCGTTCTTGATTCCTGGTGAAAACACTTTTAGTTTTCTACCCAAGAAAAATGTGTGTTTATTTTACTTAAAAAAAGGACTTAAAAAAAGGAGGTTCTCAATTCGACTGTATGTTATTATATTATTAAAATACGGCTATCACGTTTTTTTTTATCGACGGGCCAATTGCCTATATTACCTAAAACTATATACAGCAAAGAACCAAGTTACCTACAAGACATCGAGCCTATAGGTAACTCAAGTGCTCAAGCCCTCTACCAGTGGGTAGCGTTTTTTTTTTGTATGTATGTTACGCGATATCTCCGCCAATTATGAATTGTTTTTTTTTGTTTGGTAGATTATACTTCAGAGGTAGTCCCATATAAATTTTATCGAAATCGATCCTGCAATAACCAAAATATAAGCGATGAAGTCGGTTTTTTTAAGCTTTGCTAGCGTAATTTTTTTTTTATTTTCGATAGGCAAGCATTTGATCACTATCTCACCTGATGGAAAGGGCCAAAGATGTAACACGCTTCCCTAAACACACCTATACACTCTAGACTTGATGACACCCAGATTGTACCGTTCAGGAAACAAAAACGCGGGCAATGAGTTCCACTCCCTCGCTGTACGGATGATAAACGCTTCGAGTGAACCGGAGGTATATAAGGATTACCTTTGACAGTTTGTCTTGTTATTAGGTGGTAAAAGGGGCAAAGGGGAATTGAATCATGTAATTCCTGCGCACACTCTCAAAAATGTTAACGGTAGATAAACAGATGTGTACTCGTACGTGTTAGATTAGATGTTTCTGTCTGATGTGTGATGTGAATGTTTCCGGTACTGACACAAGTCTTCAAACTTAGCGGAGCTGTAAGTGTGAAAGTGTATAATGTTTATTTATGTTTTAAGTAGTATATATTGTTATCATCGTCTTGATAGTTTTGATAGCTTACATAATCTGGGAGCCTTCAAAATAGGTATCTTTAAGGCAAGCATGCTACATCTTCGTCCACAGCATCGCTTTTCATCAGTTGAGATAGTGATAAAATGCTTGCCTATCGAACATTAAATAAAGCTTATACGTATACAGCTACGGGCAAAAGCTAAAACGTATATAAAGTATCGTAAAGTGACTACCCTCAAATAAAAGGAAACCAACCACCCCCATGTATCTCGAGTACAATTCTAAAACTGTGACTAATATGGCTATCTCCCGACCATCAGTCTCAGTGATAGGGTAGATTGAGTCGAAGCTAGCCGTATAGTGGCGTATCGATCGTGACGGTATAATTTGTTTAGGAGGGTCCGAAACTCCGACCCATGTCTGAACGGACAGTGGAGTAGACTAGCGGAACATAGAAATGTTGATAGAATACGAATTCAACAAAGTAACATATTTTTAATGTAGATATTTAAAGTAGACCATTAGGTTATCTTTCCTTAATAATCTATGGAGTATTAGCAATTTATCTAGTCTAGCAAAATTAGTAATTAAACGCAAGCAAAGCTTAAAAAAACCGGCCTCATCGCTTTATCTTCGGAACCTTTATCAGATTTAACGTATTAAACACGCATTATTGACTAGTGATCAGATTTTGACCAAATTTAAATGGGACCACATGTAAAACACCAGCTTTCAAACAAAAAATAATCATCAAAATCGGCGCACAAAGAAAGAAGTAATGATGTAACTTTTGAAGTCGGTTAAAAACGAGAACATCGTTAATGTAGTCCATTAAATACGCATTATTGAGGATAACTGAAGTCCGACCTTGATCAAATTTAAATGGGACCAATTGGAAAGCAACATCTATCAAACAGAAAAAAAAATTCAAAATCGGTTCATGTGAAACGAAGTTATGAGTTAGCACACATTAAAAAAAAAATTACTTGAGTACCTCTTCCTTTTTTGTGAAGTCGGTAAAAAATATAGGCTTACCGACCCATTTGCCTATGTTTTCTAAAAATAAATTAAAACATAATTTAAGAAGAAGGTATAATTATTATAATAAAAGTTTCAATACAAACGCATTAACAAACATAAAAAAGTCAAAAATATACATGTTTATGTTTAACTACTATTATAGCTACAAACGAGCTTACCATCCTCGACCACATCATCAATTACCATCAGGTGAGCTAGTCGCCAAACGCTAGCCTGTCGAAGATAAATGTAACGAACAGCAAATTTGTTTCACAATAATATACAAGTAGCTTGCGTACTTGGTTCAAGATGGGTTGTGTTTAGTCCTGCTTTATTTCTTTAACAAGTGAACAATTTTATTTTGTTAACATTGAAAAAAATGCGAAACTTGTGGAAAAACAAATGTGATGCTCATAACATCATAACAAATCAATACCTAAAAAGAAAACAAACAAAACAACGTTCCCTATGTGAGTGAAAGCAATGATATTTACATCAGAGCAAATAAAAAAGTGAATCAAACTTTATGATCCAAAGCTGGTATTTACGACGCTCGAAACGCTTGCAAACATACACATAGTAAAATACAACAAAACACGTGAACATTTCAATCCAAGCACAAACAAAAGAATAAAAAAGCAACATAAAACATCGGCACCATCAATCATGGAAAAAGAAACCACAGTCGCAAGAAACTATTGCCAAAACAATAGCGTATCAACAAAACATTTAGTTACGTGGCAACCCCCCGAAAGGAACAAAAACCAATTACCCAACAAATCATCTTCTGACGTTTTATGCCATCGCAATATGTTCGTTCACTACCATCCCCAACTGTACACCTTTCGTCCGATATGATTCATTTACATGTAGAATGAGAGGGGACCCAGTATAGAACCCTGATGAACTTCATTGATTATCAATTAGTTTTGTGCTTGCATAATGTTGTTGCCGCATTATCCACAGTATTTACACGGTATTCATTATGATATGATAGAAATTAATATAACTGCAAGCAAATTTAACCCCTAAGCATTAGCGGTTAAGGATGTCAAAAGCTTTTGATGCGTCGAAAATTAACACGTCCGCCTTTGATACAGACGATCTTGTAATGATCGAGCTTGAATCAATTTTAGGGTTCTTTTCGGTTTATTGATTTACGATTCGATTATGACTTGCTCATTTTGCCCTGATTATCTTGTTATGTTTATTGAATATGTTTAGTTTGTGTTTAGTTCGGACAATTAACTTGATTTTCTGATCAAATCAAAAACCAAGGTTTAACCCGGATTAGACTGGCACAGAATTGAGGTGAAAGTCTGAAATCTGTTTTTTTTTTAACTTGCCAGTCTAGGAAAAAGTCTAATATTAATATATTATACATATATTATGCATGCCGAAATGGGTTTGCCTCAGCACAAAAGTCAAGCAAAAAACTCGACGCTTTTCATTCTTAAGTAATTTAAAAGACGACAAAGATAGTTCTTATCATCATAATATAAAACTTTATTTTTAACTCTTGACTCCAGGATGTTGATTCTAGTTATGATGTTGGTTTAAAAAAAAACTAGTCGACAACTTATTATTAAAATCTTCTGTATTCACAAACTAAAAGTAAGAGAGAAAAATAACGATTAACTGATTATGTTTAAAAAGGAATGGTCTCATTTTGTACTACCTTATATTAAATTACTTACTACTTTTTTATTCATTTACAACAAACAATGGATGTTAAACTTCCGCAACACAATATTGTTCATCAAAAAACTTTAAGCCTATTTTTTTCTTTCCAGTCAGACATAGTCCATCAATCGGTGTACGAGCTAGTCCACTCAGAAGACCGAGAGGAGCTGCAGAGACAGTTGCTCTGGAACTCCTTTCTTCCTTCAGAAGTCAACCAGCTGAGTCTTCAAGATGTGCTGAGGCCTGAACGGGCGCATCTCTTGGAGAGGAGCTTTACTGTTAGATTTAGGTGCCTGTTGGATAATACTTCGGGGTTCTTGGTAAGGATCAAAGTTTTTTTAATAGTATAATTTTCGATAGGCAAGCATTTGACCACCATCTTAACTTATGGAGAGCGATAATGCAGACGTAGATGTAGTATGCTTGCCTATAAGATACTAATTCACTCTTGACCTAAAAACTCCCAGATTATACCGTTTAGGAAAAAAGCACGCGGGCAATGAGTTCCACACCTTGCAGTCCCAAGCGGAACTGCTATGCACTGCTCACCCTTTGAAATACGTATATATTTTGATCCAATCAACTTCTTTTTATTTTCCAGAGGTTAGACATCCGGGGACGGATCAAGGTTCTCCACGGGCAGAATAAGAAAACAGAAGAACCCCCTTTAGCCCTATTTGCAATATGCGCCCCCTTCGGTCCGCCCAGCCTGCTCGAGATTCCTCAAAAGGAAGTCATGTTCAAAAGCAAGCACAAGCTCGATCTCGCTCTAGTCTCTATGGATCAACGGTAGGTTATTATCATTTTTTTTTTATCTGCGGTGTTCTAAACGGCTTTATTCGTGTTGATAAAGATAAGGAGTATCCTGATATATCTTGCTCCATAGTCCAGGTCTTCTTCATAAAGTCTAAAGCATAGGTGTTATCTCAAACACATAAATGGCTATACACACATAAATCTGAATAATAAATATCCCATCGTTATCCAGGGATTAGATAATCTGCATACCAAATTTCATTCTAATACTCACGAATATACAAACAATTTTTCTGATTTCTAACAGATATATAAAAAGATAGTGTAATGTCATTAACAAACGCAACATTTGTATTTCTAATATTTAATTTTTGATCAATTTAAAATATAAAATCTGATTACAGCAATTAAAGAAATAAATTATAACGAAATAATAATTAAACTATCCCTTATTTCTAAAATTGCTGGAATGACGGTACCACTTTTTTTTTATATATTATCACTTTTCGGTTTCATTGTCTGCGTATATTTTTCAACCGCCTTCAAAAAAGGAGGTTCTCAATCCGACTATGTTTTTTTTGTATGTATGTTTCAATTATGATAATTGTTTTTTTTGATAAATTATACTTCAGAGGTGGTTCCATATAAAATTATTGAAATCGGTTCAGCCAAAACCAAAATATAAGCGTTGAAGTCGGTTTTTTTAAGCTTTGCTTGCGTTTAATTTTATTATTAGATTTATAACTCTTGACTGAATGACAAAAAAGCGTGACCAATCGGACTTGCGAATACTAAATTAACTATAAACAATTTTATTACATCAATTTGCTCAGAAAAATATTTTTCTAGGCTCAATTTTAGCACCTAAATCGTAACAACCGAGCAAATGGAGTTTCGCCTACAACAAAGTATCTTTAAGTTCCAAAACACCGAATCAAACGACCTGTTCTAATATTTTTCTAATAAAATCGTGCTAGCTAATAAAAGCAGCTATAAAGGAAATACTTTAGATCCATGTGGAATTGGTAATTGACAGAGAGATTAGATGTGACGAATCGTATTGTTCACAAATAGGAGATTTCATGGTTTATCGAGAAAAAAGCTTGAAGGGTTTGAGTGGATGATAGGCTTATACTATTTTTTGTTGGATTCACGTAAAGGATATGGGATAATTTCGATAGCTGTGCCCCGCAGCTTTGACTGCATTATCCAAAGTCAAAATGCAGTCTATATGTTACATCAGATAACTATCGACCGATGTTCCGATTTTCACCCAAATCAGTTCTGTAGATTCAATGCTGATTGAGTAACAAACATACAAACTTTCACTTTCATGTATAGTATATCCTATTTTATTATTTTTTTGGCTTTGCTATTGTATTTTTTGTTGTAAAAAGTTCCTGCATCCGAATAAGAGTTGGCAGCCGTAACACAGGTTCGACCTAGCACGGCTACCAAAGTGTTGTGTTACTTAAAATATTTTTTTTGTTATTATATACCTTTCTACCACTAATCAATTAGATATTATTTGAGTGCACTTAGTTAAAAAGATGTAAACATATCGATGAAATAAACTTATGATTATGATTAGTATTTGGATTGGTTTGGATGAAAAGGTTATTTTTAATATGTATAAACTAGCGTATAATCATTTACCACCTGGATAGGTACCTGTATTGTAAAGCGAAAACTAAATCTCGTTTTGTTTCGTCCCATATATTAAATCTAGTTTTTGCATACGATCATAATTCCTAACATACACCTTGTTGGAATGTGATTACTCGTAGTTACTTTTGCCAGTTAGTTTGTTACAGTTATTATAATTTGATAATCTAAGTTAAAAACCGTATCAATTGTTACGAAAAATTATAGTCTCTCAGGCAATGAGACACCCATACTGCAGATTTTTTTTATTAATTTTTATAATTTGTTTTTTTCAATTATTAGAGTATGGATACATAGCCTCCTAAATATATATATACAATTTTAGATTTAGAACATATAAGATATAAATATTCAAACTTAAAATAAAATATTGCTATGAAACCATATCTAAAAAGGTAGACTTATCCTTACGTTTATTCTTTATTATTTCTTCTACATTATTGTCGTTATAATTGAGGATTTGGTTTGAAGCTGCAAAATATTTGAATTCCAGGGGTAAAATGCTGCTGGGCTATACGGACGCAGAGCTCGGCAACATGGGTGGCTACGATCTGGTGCATTACGATGACTTGGCGTACGTTGCAAGTGCTCACCAAGAATGTGAGTAAATTATCAGCAGTAAGAAACATAAAGGAGTAATTGATTTTGTTTATATAGCACTAGCAATCCGCCCCGGCTTCGCCCGGGTGTGATAAATGAAGAACCGCTCGACCGACTTTGTGCAAACTTCACATAAACCATCTACTAAATAGTCCAAACAAAACCTTAACATTTGGTTTGGATAGGTGAGCCCGTTCTTGAGTTATAAAATAACAACGAAAAGTGGCATTGATTTTTATATATATAGATAAGCCACGCTAGGAGAACCCGGGTTCAAGCGATGATAAAAAATTATGAAATGTATGACGTATTAATTACATTAATAATTATCAATAAATTTATGTCAATGTCTAATTTTTCCTTTCTAAATTTATGATAAAGTAGTAAATTGCTACACCCTAAGGCCCGCGATATTTTTCTTTCATAATTTCCCTTTTAGTTTTGCTAGCATGGCCAATGCTATGGAAACAGAAATTAAGAAAGAAACATACTTTTTTGTTTATTTAAAAAAATGCCTAAGTTGAGTGAGTGTTCACCTTCTATCGGGGTTGATTCCCGACGGGAACGCAAGTTTAGTCTCCAAGGAAATGTTGTTTCTGGTTTTGGTTGTGATTGTGTGTGTGATGTGAATGTTTCCGGCACTCATGACACAAGTCATTGAACTTAATGTGGGGCTGTAAGCGTGAAAGTGTTTTAATTTTTATTTTTAGTTTGAAGAATAAAACTTTAGCGCATACTATAACTTAGCAAATCATAAAAAAATATCGTTTTTCCATTTCAGTATTAAAAACAGGTGCTTCCGGCATGATAGCGTACCGCTTCCAGACGAAAGAAGGCCAGTGGCAGTGGCTGCAGACCTCATCACGGCTGGTCTACAAGAACTCCAAGCCAGACTTCGTGATCAGCACGCATCGACCGCTCATGTATGTTGTATTTATTTAAGTGTAACTTTTTATGGAGGGGAGTTTAAATTCTGATCCGCAACTTTTTTGTGTGACGAAAAGTGGAATGTATTAATACTGTGATGAATAACCTCTAATACCTACAAAAGTTTTACTTCTATCGTTGTCTTTAGGACACACCCTGTTTTTTTACTTTTGTTTAGAATATGATCCTCCGTATCTTTAGATTTGATTCCATGAATCTAAAAATGAGTTAATACTGCTCTGCAGGTCCTACAAAAAAAAACACATACTCTTGAAATATACACATACCTAATATCCGTTGTAGATTCATGTTCTTTAAAACATTTTCTTGAACTTGAACTTGCTCTATACACTGTATTTCTGTCAATTTTACTTTAACCAACTGTTATCATCGACTACAGCTTTTCTGAAACCACTGCTGGGTATTCGCCTCATATTTTGCCACTCGTTTCTGAGCTGTGCTAGTCAGGTCTAGGTTCGATCCGCAAACTTAACAATATCGTCAATGCATCTTGCCGCTGGACGCCGACTGAAACTGCCTTGTCTTGGCCACCACTCTACTATTAACCAACTAACTTTCTACTCTCTTTATTATCTCTTTATACTTAAACTGATCTAATTATCTCTTTTACAGGGAAGAAGAAGGCAGAGACCTCCTCGGGAAGAGAACGATGGATTTCAAAGTCAGCTACCTCGACACCGGCCTTACGAGCCTATACTTCTCCGAAACGGAGCAGCTATCAGGCTGCGAGTCCACCGTCACCACACCTCCTAGAACCGCACGAAGATACAAAACACAATTGAGAGACTTTTTATCAACGTGTAGGAATAAAAGAAGGGTACCAACTACTCCAGCCCCTCCTCCTGTAGATTATTTAGCAGCAGACGCGGTCGCAGCGGCGTATACCAACTTGAATGGAGCGTATACTGCTCCTTATGGGGAATATCCTCCAGCTCCAACATTGCATTATCCTCCACCACCGATAGACGAGAGATTCCTCACAGCGGATAACCTATTCCATCAATACAAACCTCTATCTTATCACTATACTCCATACGCACCCAATGGTTTCTTGGAACCAGCACCACCGCCTGGTTACGAGGTCGCTCCGACGTACCACAGACCGCCTTCGAGAGAGTATACATACGTCGACAGTAGTGGGAGGTATATGAGTCCTGTGACCGGAGAGAGGAGATCACCGAGCATAGTTCCTGGGCCTAGTCCGGCTGGTTCGAACGGGTCCACGGAGCAGGAGAGGATGCAGCAGACTCAGTCAGCGGAGATGCCTCGGCAAACTGTTCTGATGTGGGGTGCTGGAGGCGCTGCTCAAGAAGTCCCCGTCGAGTACTCCCCCCCACAGGTTTGGCGCTACCACCCCTCTCATTACCACACTGCTGAAGCGACGCAGTAAAGCTTTTTGTGCAATTTATGTTTAGTTAATATGAGCTTAAGTTTTTAGTCAGTTTTGTTTGGATCGGAGCGGTCTTAGTTTTATCAGTTACATTGGCTTCCAGTTATATATGTATGTCTGTCCGTATTTTAAGTTAATGTTCAAACAAAGGAAGAGCAAGGGTTGGGGGCTACAAATATGGTATTTTATCCATGAGTATACCTATTTTATTAAACCTCTATCTACGTCAGGTACAATTGCCTATATATATATTTCCAAAAACTAAAATTATATGCATGTATATATACACCTAAGTATCGCTCGAGCCCACTACCAGTGGATAGCATTTCCATCATGCTGGTGGCATTGCCTTTCTGAATTGCAATAGCAACAATCATATTCTATTGTAACTGATAGGTATAATAAATGCGAAAGTGCAGATGTGTGTGTTGTTACGAAAGTTCACACTCAAAACGGTTTAATGAATTCTAATGAAAGTATCAGGATTACAGTAATAAGAAACCGACCTTTCTATGACGCAGACTTAAATCATCTAAAGTCTAGTTTTGCTCTTATCTAGGACGTTACATCGTATAAACATGGAAGGTGTTAATATTTTTTGACCAAGACTTGGGACGACGGGTGGCGATTCGCTCGTCACCTTGACATATTAAACGTGAAAGATCCTTTTGCCCTGTAATTACATTGGAAACGTTGCTCTACAATCCGTAACACAGGAATTTTGCACACTACTGCATTACTGGTTGCATGCCTGGTATTAGGGTGTTGGTGCCCTAGGCGGACTCTTCAAAAAAGTCCCACCATAGTGGCCTCGATTCTGATGTACACTCACTAAATTAAATTTAAACTATCCCTGTCTCTTACAAAATAGATACACAAGACAGAAATAGCATACATTTTAGTGCTGTCAAGCTAGTTTATCAATTAAAATATGAACAGCAGTAGCAGAAAGGCGCTTGTTTTTAGTCAACACCAATAACATACTCGACTAAGCTTGCATAGACATCTAAGTTCTGACTAACTTGACAGCACTAAAATGTATGCTACTCTGTCTTGTGTTCCTATTTTGTAAAAGACAGGAATAGTTTAAATTTAATTTAGTGTGTGACATCAGAATCGAGGCCAGTACCTACTTTTACAGTTCTATATTGAACGTCACTGATTTCCAATAGGACTCTACATGACTCAAATGCTATGTTTAGATATGTATGGCTATTACTTAAATAAACACTGTTTTGTTTTTTGCCACTTAAAAAAAAGACAATCTGTTTAATCAAGCATCATTAAAGTAACGTTTATAAGTGACAGCTGCTGCTGGTTCGAAAAGACGAAAATACGGGCGCGGTCGCCTCCTCTGTGCCCGCTTGAACCAAATACGTCCAGTGTGGTCAATCGATTGTCAAGAACGCATGTCTTGCATGTTTCACAGATTTCTGTACGAGACATAAATACAAATAATATTTGAAATATATGTCTAATATCTATATATTTGTAATATATGTATATGTGACATATATCTTAGAGACATGTATTGCATATATTAATTTTAATTGTGTCTCTTGGGCAAAAAGTAACAACTTTTTTCTTCACACAATTTGATATCAAAAAGTGTAAAGTAATAGATTAGAATCATTTTGTTTTATTTTGTTACCAGTATCTATCCCTAAAGATACCTCGCTCAGTGGTTTGTAAGTTAGACCTAAATTTAATTATTACAAATTGTGGTTAAATAATAATTTCCATGAAAATTTCCAACTATGTATGTATATATATATAAAACTCAAAATATGCCTAGCATCAGAACAGTTGCTCCATTGTCAACCGCATCGTCGCTTATCATCAGGTGAGATAGAGTTCTGAGAAAGATGTCTCGTTGCTGTTACTAACACTATTAAACCGATCAAGACAAAACCAAAATATAAGCGGTGAAGAGCAAACAAACGCATTCACACTCACAGCCCCACACTAAGTTTAAAGACTTGTATAACGTGAGTGCCGGAAACATTCACATCACACACACATTACACCCAGAACCAGAAGCACAACAATCATAATGTTATATGATATAAAAGTCATATAAATTATAATTTTATAATCATAATCATTTATTTGCTTAAAATGTAGGTTAGTAAGGTGGAAATGGTTAGTATAGTACCAGACACATTTTGCCGTGTCACGGCGTGCAAATTTTAAACATTTCAATTCTATTTAATTATACAATATCAAATTAATTACAAAATTCAATTCCATTTAATAATGTAATTTATATGAAATATTAAAAATTATAGATTCAATGGCATATAATAGTGTTCTATATGATTTATTAAGTACAAATTAAACCACAATTTGTAATATTCAATTAAGGTCATTTATAGGTCTTGTTAGTCTTAAACAGGGTCCTTCCATAAACTTCTTTGTAGATAATAAAATGTATAGTAATTCGAGAATTCTATCCAAATATTATTAAAATATAGTCGATTTTTTAGCAAATAATAGTTTTGTATCACGCAACGCGGTTACTCTTTGTTAATTAATAATTTGTAAATATAATAATAGTTTGATTGAGAGCTTTGGCTTTTTGTAGAAGTTTGTATGCTAGAGGAACCTACGAGCCCTTTTTGAGAAATTTAAGGCAATATGAGTATTAATTTAAATTTTTTACGAATTTAATGAACAATTTGAAATTTTAACAGATTCCATTTTTTATTTTTATACTTACTCAATTTTTTTTATTCAATGATGTAATGCAAAATTTCACGTTATTTAAAAGAAAACACATATCTTAAATTGTTATCTATAGGTATAATAAATTAACACAAAATAAGCACGCACTATATTAATTGACATTATACAGTGATCTCTACTAAATAAGTAATAATGTATCTAATATATATAAAAATGTCGTGTCACGGTTTTTGTGGTTGAACTCCACCGAAACGGCTCGACCGATTTTAATTAAATTTGGTGTGCATATCGGGTAGATCTGATCGGTCAACATCTATTTTTCATACCCCGAAATGTTAAGGGTGATCAAAACCACAATTTTTATTAAAATTTTTGTACGTACAATTTTTTTTTTTTTTTATTTAGCCTGAAATAATGTTTATGGCAAAACAACGTTTGCTGGGTCAGCTAGTCTAATATATAAAAAACTTGGGTCACGGTGTTTGTTGTTGAACTCCACCGAAACGGCTCGACCGATTTCAGTATTTTCTTATGTTTGGTAGGTATGAGAATGCCACACTCCCCATTTTTAAATCGTGATTTTACACTATCCAAAATGTTTTTAGTGTAGTATTATAGTAGGTACTAGGCAAGTACTAGGATTAAAATATAAACGTATTTTTTTTCGCTTACGCTTTCCCGCTCACAGCCCCACACTAAGTTCGATGACTTGTGTGTCGTCGGTGCCGGAAACAATCACATCACACACACAATCACAGCCAGAACCAGAACCAGAAACACAAATTTTCCTTGGGGTGAAATCTTATATTTCAGCTGGGAATCGAACACGATACCCTCATTAGAAGGCGAACGCCACCAAAATGAGCCAACAACCAGTTCAACACAGGGCAATTGATTTTCACATATGTTTTAAATAGATATGTAAAATAATTAAATTACATATATTATGAAGTAGAGATCACAGATAATGCACTAGCCACGCCAACGCCAAATCGCATTGTAAATACACATATCGTGCCTTCCAACATATCTCATATACTTCCATATTATTATTCATATAATATGAATAAATAATTATTATTAATATTATTTTATTTGGTGCAGTGATCGGCGTTGGCATGGCGGCACCGTGTGGTAAATGAAAATGAAATTCTTCAATGTTTTGGTAATCATAAGTTTCTTGAGCAATATTTATTAATAATAACTATCATTGATATCAAAAATATATGTAGATTTTTTGCAGATATTTTTATTATTTTCTTGCATCGGATATAAATTGTAAAATATAATTGCATAAGATTCTATTCTGTATAAAAAATGTTTATTTTTAACCGACTTCACAAAAAAGGAGGAGATTTTCAATTCGACTGTATTATTTTTATGTGTGTTATTTATTACCTCATAACTTTTAACCACGCATACTGATTTTGATGTTTCTTTTTTGTTTGAAAGCTGGTGCTTTCCCACTGGTCCCATTTAAATTTGATCAAGATCTAATCAGTAGTTTTTATGATATCGTCAATAATGCGCGTTTAATACATTTAACCTGATCAAGGTTCCGAAGATAAAGCGGTGAGGTCGGTTTTTTTAAGCTTTGCTTGCGTTTAATTATTATTTATACTTCACGAAGTTGGTTTCACTGAATATTATATAGAGTCATATTATTAATTTAAATAATAATATCCATTTTATTATAAAGTACCTTCTTATTGCAATTATAATGTTCTGCCAGTAAAATAAATTATATATTATGTATAAATTATTTTATCAATTTAATTATTAAGCATCATAATGTATGCGATTATTAAATTACTTATATACTTGAGTACGATTTTATTGTACCTATAATATAATAAAATATAAATTATTATTATTATTAAAACAGTGTGTTCAGAAGCGCAACATTTTTCCATAGAAATATCACAAAATATAAATTGTAAACAAGAGATTTGCTCTAATTTATTAATTAAATGTAAATATTAAATTAAGTTAGTCACTTTAATTAATGATTGATAATTATTTAAATGAACATATAAATAGGTAAGATAAATATAATAATATTATTCCAAGTTTCTGTATTTATTTTAGCATATCATAATTATGTAATTAAAAGAAAATCAAATAAATTTTTCATGCCACTGACTCGAGCATTTTTTCTTATTTTTATAAAAAAAAGTTAACATAAATATTTCTCATTTTTTTTTATTGATGAAACATTTGATGAAACATTATGAATAAGGGTGAATGATTAACTATTTTTCATTAACAAAACGAGCTGGTCGATCACCTGATAGTATAATAAGCATTACATTCGCGAGTGAATAGGTATCTTCTATGCGAGCTTGCTCCATCGTCGATCACATCGTCGCTTACCATCAGGTGAGATGGTGGTCAAAAATTTCCCTATCTTGAATAAAAAAAAGGCTTAGGTTTAAGCCACCAGATATAATGAAATATAACGCCCAAAAAATCGTAAGTACTTACCAGAATTTAATCCCCATTTTAATATGAAATTATCAGCACTTAACGTAAAGTATGCTAACCTAAAAAAGGCAAGTATCTTCAGAATAATCGCTGAGCTACCCAAAAAGGCCACGCATGCACCAAATATGTACTCGCATTATATTTAAAAATTTCATCTAAATATGTTACTATAAACAATTTTTTTCGTATTATAAATATTTTTGTAATAATTATTAAAAAAAAATAACCTTAACTACTGTGATTCGGTTCTGTCACTGGAAATTTTATTTTATTTTTGGTGGCCATCTAAATTATACCCCAAGTTAAAATTTGGTGCACGCGTGGCCTTGTTGGGTTATGAAAAGTTTTTGTAGTGCAGGCATGACTTAAATAGCCCGAAAGATTTTGGTACAGGTTTCATTTATTTGTACATATTATATTTTTTGGATGAGGCTGTTTAGGGCAACGATTGTTTTTCTGGTGGTCATTAAATTTCATCCCAAAAAAAACAATTACTTGCGCATATTGCAGTTCAACATCATCCACATTTTTTTAAATACGTGGCGAAGATCGGGCTCAGTGGCGCACCTTGGGAGAGGCCTATGTCCAACAGTGGACTGAGATAGGCTGAGTATGATGATGATGATGATGATATGTGGCAATCCACTACGGTCGTCTCCTTGAGATGTTAAATCTCTTTATCTCTGTAATTTCATCGGAAACATTGCCACTCAATGTGTAGGTAGGTGTACATTACGGTAAGTATAGGTACTCTGCTTGTCGCTTCAATGAAAGTTAGGTATTGTACTTTGTGCCATCTATATGTTTACATAAGATTTAATTCTGTATAAAAAATGTTTATGTTAAACTGACTTCACCGCGTATATTTTAGTTTTGGCTTGATTGATTTCGATAAAATATAAATGGGACTACTTCTGAAGTATAATCCAAACAAAATGAATTTTGATAATCGGTCCACAAATGGCGGTGAAATCAGTGAACATACATAAAAAAATTCATACAGTCGAACATAGTACTTCCTTCTTTTTCGAAGTCGGTAAAAAGGCAAATATCTCCCAACAATACCTAATTAATAATTATTACTGTTTTATTGCCGTCTACGCCATCTAGTAAAAACAAAGAAAACCACCAGGCAATAATATTAGCGCGCTTTCTAATCACGTTTGAACTACACTTACCACACAACGGTAACTTTATAAAAGAAAATCAAATGCCAAACCTGTTAAGGCTGTGAGTTATACGTAGTTCATGCAGTACATTGTAGATGGCGCTTTTAGAAATCGAGTATATTTTTTTACTATGTTAGATTTTGCTGCGAAAGTGAGAAAAATGGCGTTGTGCTTTTGATATTGTTTTCTAAAATTTGCGATTCTTCGAGTATGCATGTGCAATAACGGGGTATTACCATAGTTATACCCCGTTATTGCACATTAAACGTGTGAGCAAATCATTAACATCCTTACTTGAGTCTGTGTTTCCTTACTCGAGTCTGTGTTTCCTGATAACTACCAATATGGGAGTCTATAAGTCGCGAGAGAATAGGCATCTTCTAGCCAAAAGTGCTGCATCGTCGACCGCATCGTCGCATACCATCAGGTGAGATAGTGTTCAAACGTTAACCTTGAATAATAAAAACCAAGGGATATTTTATAGCTACGATCATTTTTGATAAGTAGATACATAATTTGTAGATACCTTATACCTACTCGTTTTGGGTGTGACTATGATGTGTCGTAAATGTTTCTAGCAACTAGGTCCTGAGTCTTGATCTTAGTTCGGGGCTGTTAAGAGTGTAAGTGTTAATATAAATGTCTTGCTTATCAGACAAAATATATGTGTTTTTTTATGACTTTTTTTGCACAGTTGGAAAGTTTTGATTTCTACGCTGTGGGTCTTGGGTTCGATTCCCAGCAAGAGCAGATTTTTTTCCCCCAAGGGATATTTGTGCTTCTGGATTTGATTTTGTGTGTAATTTTAATAAATAGGTTGTACAAATTGTTTGAAGTACAAACAATTTGTACAACCTATTTATTAACCCGTCATTCATCGACGTCGAACGCAAGCCTAAGGAATTACACGATTTAATTCCACCACAAAGAAGTCGCACGGAAAACGCCTGGAAGAGCTATGAAAGACACGATGATGGGTAGGTAATATTCCTTTATAGCTCAATAAATAATATTAAATTAAATTAAATCAAATTAGTTTATTGAGACAAAAACGAATTAATACACTTACATTTATCTCACATAGATCATAATTAGATTAATATTAAAGAAACTCAGAAATAATAAAAAATTAATCATAATAAATTATACACTGTCAAAATCCTAACCTAAATGAAATTATAAAAGTCACAATATAATATAATCAAAATTAATGTCAATGGAACTTTCACGCTTTTTGCACCTATCCCATTGATCTATTAAATTTTCACAATATGTCAAAAAAGCTATTAAAAGTATTCTCCAATTGTCAAACATGATATCACAATCAGGGTTAGCGGCGAGGAGTGCGTTGAGATGGTGTCGGGCGCGAATAAGTGGTGACATCGATCTTGCCACAGTACGACTACAATCAACGTGGAACAAGTTATGCAGCCGACCACGCCTATTTGCTGGAATTCCTGGTTCATCTGGTACAATCAATCTACACAACAACCCGTGCAGGAAAAGCTAGTCGACTGTCCCTCTGAGCACCTTGCAGGAGATAGAGCAGGAGGAATATATACATATAGGGGATATTTATTGATATTTGTATGTATTCTTACTCAAAATCAAAATCAAATCAAATCATTTATTCGTCAGAATGCAGGTGTATATTAATAAATCAATATAAGATGTTGAATAAAACAATATTGGTTGCCATTTACATTCTCGCCCTTGTTAGGCATACAAATATTAAAATTACAATTATAAAAAATGATAATTAATATAACATGTCATGCATTACAGAAGTAATATTTAACTAGGGACTCATCATATCTCATACTCTATTTTATTGTTTATATTTATCTATTTATATTTTAAATGGTGTCTATTATTATTTATAAATTTTAATGTGTATTTTTAACATATTGTTTGTATCTTGTATTGTTATCATATTTCTCTGTACACAAGAACCTATTCGCTCCTATAAATTATATCCTACTTAAAGGGTTTGCTGGAAGAAAACTCTGTGAAGGGTTAAGCTCGCCTTTGTACATCTTTTGTTATGGCCTTATTGTAAAAAAATTGATCAATGTGTGTACAATAAAGAATATAAGGGATATGTGTATTCTCCCCATCCTAACATTCTAAGCAGACTTGGTCTTTGACAGCTCAACAGAAATCCGAGTGTGGATTTATGTTGAGCAGTCAAAGACCAAGTCTGTTCTTAGGTTTGTCAACGTGTTAACTCTATTAATCAGTAATGTTTGGTTACAGCTGTAAAGTAATTCTATTAATAATATGAATGTGTTGTGCATTGTCTACGTTTTATCCAGTATATTAATACAGTAAAAATTCGTAAATAGTAAGTATTATTGTTCAAAACAGTTGCTGTTATTGTTTATAAAATGTTGTCTCAAATAAACAAAATGGATGAGAGAGCGAGTGGCGCGTGCCTCTATTAGCGCTATTATTTGTATAGAGATGTTAAAACCAACAAACATACTTTTGGATTTTTTTATGATAAGCAATATTTGACCAATATCATGCCAGATGGAAAGTAATGATGCGGCCGAATACGCAGCATTCTTGTCTAGAAGATACATTCACTCTAGGCTTAAAGATATATTCACTACTCTTCTTGAAAACTTTCATATACCATTTATGAAACAAAGACGAAGTAAAAGTAGAAGCTAATCGCTTCGAGCGAATTGGTATAACAATCATAAATGGATGATGTTTGAGGGTTTGTCTAATCAGATGGTAAAACGGGGATTGGGGAATTAACTCAATCAAATAACGATAGCTAAATTAATATTTGAAATACAGATGAGTATTTTTTGTTGTTATTGATAGATGAGACGAGCAAATCATTTCGTGATGGTAAGCGTCAACAATGTCAATCTAAAATACAGTAAAGTGGCACAATGGCCTCGATTCTGATGTCACACACTAAATTAAATTTAAACTATTCCTGTCTTTTACAAAATAGGAACACAAGACAGAGATAGCATACTGCTGTGCTGTCAAGTTAGTCAGAATTTAGATGTCTATGCAAGCGTAGTCGAGTATGTGTTGTATTGGTGTTGACTAAAAACAAGCGCCTTTCTGCTTCTGCTGTTCATATTTTAATTGATAGACTAGCGTGACATGCATGTGCGATGCATGCTATCTCTGTCTTGTGTTTTATTTTATAAGAGACAGGGATAGTTAAAATTTAATTTAGTGAGTGTACATCAGAATCTAGGCTATCTACCTACTGCTAGTGGCTGATTATCTGCTCCAGGAACATTCTGCAAAAAAAATCTTACCACTACAAAAAAATCGATTAAAAATCTTTATACCACATAGTTATTTGCTTGTCGTAGGATTAACACATACGCTAGTTAGGGTTCCGTACCCAAAAGTTAAAAACGACACCCTACTACTGAGACCACGCTGTCCATCCGTCCGTCCATCCATCTGTCACCAGGCTGTATCTCAAAAACGGTGATAGCTAGACAGTTGAAATTTTTACAGATGATGTATTTCTATTGCCGCTATAACAACAAATACTGAAAATAAAATAAAACAAATATTTAACGGGGGCTCCCATACAACAGACTTGATTTTTTATAGATAATGGTACGGAACCCTTCGTGCGCGAGTCCAACTCGCACTTGGCCGGTTTTATTTAAAGCTTCATGAACGCAGGCAAAGCCGCGGGCGGAACTGTGAATAGACAAGAAGAAGAACGATGCAGATTATAAGTAAGTACTACTTAGTTGAATTAGAGTAAGAAAGTCATAAGTTTTCACACACTATTATTCTAACTCTCATTTAAGTACGAACGAGGCACTAGGTTGAGACGCGCGGCTTGCTCGGCTTTGCTAAGTCATTGTTGATAATTCATACTCATAGCCTCACACTAATTCAAAGACTTACACCCAGGACCAGAAGCACAAACATCCTCATTCTCAAGGAGATTCTCACTCTGCATTGCAGTTAACAGATTCAAGGTTCAAGAAATTTTTATTGAGTGACTGGGCACACAATATTGTATGCTAGTTATTTCTGCAATACATAGTAATGTTAGTCTACCCACATCGGGCATTTTATGTTCAGAATTTGAGTTCGTAACATGAAAATACTTTGACTTTAAGGGTGTAAAGATGTAAAGCTTTCGCTTACTATCAAAATTCTTACTAATAAGTTAAAATATTGCCTATCCTGTATAAAAAAAAAGTATACTTACAAATCATAAAATTTCTTTGAAATCCCAAATCCGTAGAATTCATTAACTTCACAATACCAGGAACAAAAAAACCAACCCACATCAAAAGACGCATTCCAAAGATCCAACCTATAGAAGGCGCACCGACTAACGGGACCTCTCAAGTCGAAGGACTACCTGAGGGACTTCAATCCCAGGCATGCAGTCAATGCGGTCCCAAAGGCGACTGACTACACGAGTGAAGGAGAAAGTGGTATTACCATCTCTATATACTTCCTTCACAGTTGGATAAGCACTAGTAATCTTGCTCCACCACACGCATAAACCATTCAGCTTTCGAGAGATGAAGACGTTTGATTTAAATTAATAATTTTTATTTTATTGTGTTGTGAAAATGCAGTTCACGGGGACTTTGTGTTATGCAGTTCTGACGGTGAGTGTACAATAAATATTGTTTCTAATTTTAAATACTACAGTACAATACAATAACTTTTTATTGATATCAGAAGAAAAATACAGTATACAGAGAAACTTATAAAGATGGGCGGTCTTTTCTAAGAGCAGTCTCTTCCAGACTACCTTTGGATGGAAATATAAACTAAAAGTGAGTGTAGGTGCGATAAAATGAATGAAATAAATAAATAAAATAAAATAAATACTTGTATATTCAGTTAGGTCTAAAAGAAAAAAAATAAAGGGCTGAAAGAAACTTAACAACTTATATCTCAGGGTGATGAGCGCAGTTCTTGCCGGATTTTGACCTATATTATAAGTGTACTAGCTTTTGCCCGCGGCTTCGCTCGCGTTAAGAAGTATTATTTTAAAATTGACAAAGTTTCATACAAACTTTCATCCCCTATTTTATCCCCTTGGGGGTAGAATTAATCAAAATCCCTTCTTAGCGGATGCCTACGTCCTAACATCTACCTGCATGCCAAATTTCAGCCCGATCCGTCCAGTGGTTTGGGCTGTGCGTTGATAGATCAATATGTCAGTCAGTCAGTCACCTTTGAGTTATATTTATTTAGATATCTCTAGGTGGCGTGGGGGCAAGCATGACGCTTACCATCAGACGAGCGACTTGATAATCTAGTCAGTCAATAACATAAAAAAAGTCTTTATGGTGTATCTTTTGTTTTTGACCTATTTCTTATGAAGATAATGTAGGACATAAAACACTTCTATATTCAAAACTAAAATATTTTTTGGAGTGGGATTTAATTACAAAGATTATATAATTTTAAAAGTATTAAGTGCGGCAACTTCAGCAGAGCAGTACAGAACGGTGAAAATATGGAAACCTCGGCATTGGTTATATATTTGAGCCTTTTGGTATTGAAATGCTGGATCCGTAGGGACCGGGCTCATTCTATTTTCAAAATCTATCAGAGTGCCTGGTTGAGGCGATGGGACGCGTGATGAAATGCTGGTACTAATTCGGCTCAACGTATTAGCATTGCCATTCAGAAAGGCAATGCCGCCAGCATAATCGGAACGCTACCCACTGGTTGTGGGCTTCAGCACTTGAGTTGCCTATAAGCTCGGTATATAGTTTTAGTTGAGTTTTAGGAAAAATAGTTGATTGGCTCGTATTTCATAATCGGTGGAATGATCGCGTAACATACATACAAAAAAAACATACATTCGAATTGAGAACCTCTTCCTTTTTTGAAGTCGGTTAAAAAAGAAGTATGAGATCAAAATGTGACTTTTTATTGTGATGAAATCCATGGTGGTAAGGCATTTTCTCGTGCTCGCCTGGTTTGCAACCCTGTACCAAAATACAGTCATAGTTCACCACCATCAGTCACGCCGCCATAATAACAAAAATAATGATCCGGGAACTATCCTCAAGAGCCAAACATTCTAGGTCTTCTTTACTTTTTAATACTGTAGCTAAGAACACTAAGTCTTCCCGGAACAAACTCGTGTTGCTTGTTTTCTGGGCTCAATGACTTCGCAAACTGATTTTTACTATTTAGAATTTCTAACACAATAAAAAAACTCGACTGCAAAAAAATAAGTCGAATAAATAATGCGGCACAAGGTGACATTTTCAAAAATCTATCAGAGAGCCTGGTTGAGGCGACGCGTGATCAAAATGCTGGCGCTTATTTGGCTCAACGTATTAGCATTGCAATTCAGAGAGGCAATGCCGCCAGCATGATGGGAACGCTACCCACTGGTAGTGGGCTTGAGCACTTGAGTTGCCTATAGGCTCGATGTCTTGTAGGTAACTTAGTTCTATATAGTTTTAGTTTAGTTTTAGGAAATATAGGCAATTAGCCCGTAGAGAGTAAAGGTGACTTTAACAGTCGGAACATTAAAAATGTAGTCCGGCTCAAATCTTTTTAAAATAAATCCCGTTATAACCTGACGTTGCCTGAATTCACAAAGTATGAAACGCCAAAAATAAAAAAAAAACAAGCGAAATCACTGCGTAACATAACGCATACAAACGCATCCACACTCATAGCCACACTCTAAGCGACGATATAAGTGCCGGAAACATTTACATCACACACACAATCACACCCAGAACCAGAAGCACAAATGTCTCTTGGGAAGGAAAATTACGCTCCTGCCGGGAATTGAACCCAGAATCTACGGCACAGAGGTCGAAACCGGCCCACAACTGAGTCGTCTAACGCCACGAAACCTTAATATACTATACTTACTATAACTCAATACATATATACTAAAATTTAATACATTTAGGTACATATACAGCAAAGGCCTAATTAATTACCCACTTACAAGTTGCCTACAAGTCATCGCTTATTGTGCTCCTATGTTGAAGTGAAAACTTCTTTAACGGCGTTGTGCACTTTTTTGGGATAGGTAAAAAATGTTATCGTAACTCGCGTCAGGACACGTGACCTGATCGATAATTCGTAAGACGAAGGAAAGGAAGTAATATCCCCCGCTCTTTCTACCGCGCGGCGAAAAATGTTCAAGCTTTCACTTCTACCGGCAACCCGTTGTTTTTAAATTTTAAGATATCTTTGTAGGTGATAAATATAGAAAGGGAAAAATTATCGCTTGAGGCGGGATTTGTACCTGCGGCCATAGGGTGTTATGCCCTATTGCTCTAATAATTTTTCCCTTTCTAAATTTATCACTATTAATAGTTCTGCCTAGCATGGCTAATGCTATATAAATAAAATCAGTCTTTGTAGGTGTTCTTTTTTGGCGTGCAAATAATAATAATAATAATTAATTTCTTGAAACTTATTGGTATAAGTTTTTATCTATATATTTTATAGGTAACTCAAGTATAATGTACCTAACGCCACGAACGCTTTCAGAATAGCTTGAAATAATTCTATTCATACATAAATAGTAATTTTACTAATCAAATATAATCACGCATCATATTATTAAATGTACTCACTTTTACATTTATAATTACTACGTTCTACCATATAATCCCATAAAATAAATGTGAGAACATTATACAAAACATGATAATCTCTTAAATGATTGTGTTACGTTAGTAATACATGTGTTTCTTGTTTAATGAGATGAGAGCTTACAGCACAAAAAATTGTTAGTGAGCAAGTCAGGCTTTTTGTATTTTGTCACAGAATAATATATAGTTTCAGTGTAATAAAGTAACAAAGGAGTATTTTCTACCGACTTCACAAAACTGAGTATACTCATGTCGACTGAATTCTTTTTTTTGTGTGCTACCGCATTACTTCTTTCCACGTATGTGTACCGATTGTTATAAAAATGTTTGGTTGAAAGATGATGCTTTCCAATTGGTCCCATTCAAATTTGACCAAGATCTGATCAGTAGTTCTTGAAATTAGTGTCAAAAATGCGTGTTTAGTACATCTAATCTGATAAAAGTTCCGGAGATAAAGCAGCGAAGTCGGTTTTTTTAAGCTTTGCATGCGTTTAATTATTTATAACTTAATTACATTGCTACAAAAAACTGACTGGCACCATTCCGATGGTAATATAAGAATAAACAAATATATGAATGATCAGAAGTATATGTAAGTATGCAGAATCCAAACAAGAAAACGGACATAATAATACGCACACACAGAAACATATATAATCTCACAGCATAACACACTTGCGCAGGAGGCATTAGGTACGGAATAATTATATAACATGTTAAAAAAACCGGATAACCGGATAATATCATGAGAATAAGTGTAGTAAGGGAAAGGGTTACTTAAGGTACTTTTAAATATACATAGCTTAAAAGCCACTCAAGCTAGAATTTTATAATTTCTTTGTACTGCCACAAAATGTGTACTGATTAAATAAACGTATAATTAATTATATTGATAAATTTCGAAAGGAAAAATTATCGCTTGATCTTTATCGCGGCGGGGTTGACCTCTGAGCTACTCAAGCCTTGGCATGGCTAGAGTAGCTCACTGGCTAGGGCAATAGGGCTTGACATCCTATGGCCACGGGTTCAAAACCCGCCTCAAGCGAAAATTTTTTGCACAGATGTGAACGTTAACTGTTACAAATCTTACTTAAACACTACTTACTGTAGATAACTGCTATTCAAGTAAATGATACTCAAGGATATACTTCAAAAAACAAATAAATAAAACTTAACGACCCAGTTGGCGCAGTGGACAGGTGTCCGCCGTCTGCGCCGTGAGTGCCGATTCCCGGCAGGAGCACAAATTCCTTCCCAAGGGAAATTTGTACTTCTGGTTCTGGGTGTAATGTGTGTGTGATGTGAATGTTTCCGGCACCCACGATACGAATCTTTGAACTTGGTGTGGGGCTGTGAGTGTGAAAGCGTTTGTTTGTTTGTTTAATACATCTATACAACAAAGGCTTAATTACTTATAAGTTGCCTACAAGTCATCGCTTATTGTGCTCCGATGTTAAATTAAAGATTTCTTTGTAAGTGTTATTTTTTGGTGTGCAAATAAAGAACTTATTTATCTTTTTTATAGGTAACTCAAGTATAATGTACATGCATTTTGATCAGCCTCAATCAAACGCTCTTATATACATTTTTTTTAGTTCTAGGATATCACTTACAAAGTTCCCTATTCTAATTAAAATCTAGCTAAAATATGGCTAACCAGTACTTTAACATTAACATAAACATAAAAAACATAAACATAAACGCTTTCACACTCACAGCCCCACACTAAGTTCAATGACTAGTGTCGTGGGTGCCGGAAACATTCACATCACAGACACAATCACAACCAGAACCAGAAACACAAATTTTCCTTGGGGAGAAAACTTGTGTTCCCGCCGGGAATCGAACCCGATACCCCCGCTTAGAAGGCAAACGCTCACTCAACTTAGCCAATGGGCAGTTCAATACATAAACTGCAACATTGCTGTGACTAAGAGTGTGTCCATAACACTTATCTTATTGTCGCTATTTAAGGGTAAGACACTTTGCTCGTGTGTTCTTTTGTAATCTCACTATGTATATATATACCTATTACGCTATTATACCGTATGTAACTATTTGGTTATATAATATTTAATAATTAAACGCAAGAAAAGCTTAAAAAACCGATTTCACCGCTTATATTTTGGTTTTGGCTTAATCGATTTCGATAAAATTTATATGAGACCATTTCTGAAGTATAATCTAAAAACCAAACAACCAAACAAAACAAAAACATCAAATTAATTTATCGTAGCGTAGATATATAACATACACGCAAAAAAAACATACAGTCGAATTGAGAACATCCTTTTTTGAAGTCGGTTGATAAATCAAATACAGCTCAGCTCATCCCTAAAAGTCAACAGTTACTTCAGAGGTGGTCCCATATACATTTTATCGAAATCAATCAAGTCAAAACCAAAATATAAGCGGCGAAGACAGTTTTTTAAGCTTTGCTTGCGTTTCAATTATTCCTAAGAAAGAACTTTCTCTGATTTAAACTATAATCCCATCCAATTCAATCTTTTTTTATGAGGAATAATTTAAATATTATTAGTACTTAATGTTATTTAAAAGGAAATTCTTGCAGACGTAATTTACGACTAACAAATCATATAAAACTTACCGAAATATTAACATAAGCTAACATTTTGTGATCACGTATTCGGAATTAGTTCTATTTAACTTGAAATTGAAATGTGCATAGTTTAATATATTAAAGATATAGATCCATCTGCTTTCCGTCTCGCTATATGCTTACTTTTGGGTGCAAGGTTATACATGTCAGTGAAACTGAATTAGAAAAATCAGTTGCCGAGCTAAAACATGTTCCGGTAGAAATCCTAAAAAGCTAGTCATATTCAAGGAATAGTTTTTTTAGTTTTTATGTTGGATAAGCAAGCATTTGACGAATATCTCACCCGATGGAAAGTGACGATGCGGCCGAAGATGGGACATGCTTGCCTAGAAGGTACCTATTCACTCTAGACATGAAGAAAACCAGATTGTACCGTTTGAGGAACAAACAACGCAGGCAATGAGTCCACTCCTTCGTGAACTGGAGATATATCAAGTTTGAAGTTTAGTGTGTTTGTCTGTTTACCACTTTCGACCACGTCATCACTTACCAACTGCGAGATCAGTGAAAAAAGTCAATTACAGACGGATGTTAAACACATATTTAATTAATATAGATTATACGAATTTATAATTTTATTAGTCACGTCTGCAAATGCAGCTGATCTAGTTTTTGATTGACTTTCTACCCAAAATAAAATTCAAAACAACTTTCAAAGGAATTACTTTTTTAGTAAAATAAAACTATATTTTATGCTTTTTAATGACTTAAGTCGTAAGGAAGTTTTTAGTGTTATATAAAAAATATAAACGCTTTCACACTTCACTCCACACCAAGTTTGATGACTTGTATTGTGAGTGCCGGAAACATTCACACCACACACACAATCACAACTAGAACCAAAAACACATTTTTTTTCTTGGGGAGCAAACTTGTGTTACTGACGGGAATCAAACCACTGCTTCGAAATCGAACGCTCACTTAACTAGGACAATGGGCAGTTCGAAATATACTTAAACTTCAGTCTAATCTGTATTATATAATTTTACCACATCATGACTGACTGACTGACTGACATAGTGATCTATCAACGCACAGCCCAAACCACTGGGCGGATCGGGCTGAAATTTGGCATGCAGGTAGATGTTATGATGTAGGCATCCGCTAAGAAAGGATTTTGATTAATTCTACCCCCAAGGGGATAAAATAGGGGATGAAAGTTTATATGAAACTTTGTCAATTTTAAAATGATAGGTAGGTACTTCTTAACGCGAGCGAAGCCGCGGGCAAAAGCTAGTATATATATAAGATTTATTGTCATTTAAAGAAAAGCACTTGAAATTCTGATATAGCTCTACATTGTAATATGTAAAGAAATGTTAGTCAACTTCGAAACAAATACAGCATTTTATACCGACTTCACAAAAAAGGAGGAGGTACTACATACTACACTACATAACAATTCGACTGTATTTTTTATATTTGTTATCTCATAACTTCTTTCCACATGAAATGATTTTGAAATTGTTTTGTTCGGAAGCTGTTGTTTTCCGATTGGTCTTATTTAAATTTGATCAAGATCTGATCAGTAGTTTTTGAGTTATCGTCAATAATGCGTGCTTAATACATTTAATCTGAAGGTTCCGAATATAAAGCGGTAAAGTCGGTTATTTTTAAGCTTGGCTCGCGTTTAAATTATTTTTTATCTGATCAGTGGTTATGAAGGTAAAGCGGTGTAGTCGGTATTATAAAGTTTTGCTTGCGTTTATGACAAACTGCAATGAATGTATGTGTGAAAGCAGAGTAACGAGTAACAATATAATTGAAACGCAAGCAAAGCTTAAAAATACCGACTTTGCTGCTTATATTTTGGTTTTGGCTTGATCGATTTCGATAAAATGTATATGGGAAAGTAGAAGTCTCTGAAGTATAATCTACCTTTTAGCGATAAGACCGCCTATTGTTACACTTATTTTGTATGTAATTATTTTCTATTATGTTTTGTCACAAATATGGTGTTCAATAAAGAGTTTATCTATCTATCTACCAAAAAAAAAAACATCGCGAGCTGTCTTTGGGGACTGCCGATAGAAGTGAAAACTATATATAATGTACATATACACAGTATATATAACCATTATAAGTTGATCCCCGACCGTTAGCAATATGTAACGCGCGTAGAGCTCAACAAATATCGACCGTTCTGTGACGATGACGCGAGTTCCAAGATTTTTGTTCACCCAAAAAATGCTCAATGCGCTTAAATAAGTTTTCACTTCAAAGAAAACATACAGTCGAATTGAAAACCTCCTTAAGTAGTTTGAATATAATAGCAACGCTCTTTATATTATTTCTATGACTTTATCTAATTTTCCGCTGTGTAATACTACACTTCTACTCTGCATAAAACAGTTTTCTCCGTATAACATTACACGTATGAAATAAACCCGCAGTCTAGAGTCCAATGTCACGGTCAAACTGTCCTAGATTCCGTGAGAATATAACTTATACATAGCTTTAAAATGATGAATAACAAAGAGAGTTTTATTTATGCTATTAAGCCTTTTTTGTGTACCGTTAGGTTATTTTCTAATCTGTGGTAGTTTAGATGTTTGGCAAGGTGATTAGGTTGGTTCTTTGTCGGTTAGAACTTTTTATACCTTTATGTAAATTGTTCTAAGTACCGAATTAAGTAATTTTGTGACCGTTTAGGCCTAACAAGGTGTGTTTAGCATTTTCGACCACATTGTCATTTATTATTAGGTGAGATAGTAATCGCTACCTTACCATAGATATAAAAGAAAATCCTGTTGAGTTTTTTGAAATACTAGTCATACGTTCTAAATTCGAAAATTAAAAAGAAATCTGAATACTCACAAAATTTATAAATCGATCCAGCCGTTTAAGAGACGTTTGATGTACATCATCGCTTTCCTTCAGATGAGATAATGGTCAAATGCTTGCCTATTCTGAATAAAAAAACGTACAGAAGAATTAAATATATGATTTTTAAAGATCGCGAAATGGTATTTGAGATTCGATAAGTTATATTATGAGAGAATACATGCTAGAATTATTATACGCTGTTTTAAATAACATGTTCTGTCTTTTTTTTTTTAATTATTTCATGACCATGGATGCATAGTCCTTCAGTCGAAATATTAAACAAATATTAACAATTTCTATTCTTCATAATAAAAGTCTTAGTCACAAGTCACAGTCAAAGTCAAGTAGTCAGTCATAGTCAAGTCATGCCCTAGTAAAGTGGTAGAAACTTTACTAGAACTTCTATTGGAGTTTTGGAGCAAAGGCAAAAATCACGTTTTTCAACTTTGTATGACTTGCCTCCACTTATGCACATTTACTAAGTATTAATGGTTAATAATCCACCATTATTACTCATTAACACTCGAAGAATCACAGGTTTTGGAAAATTATACAAAATCAACAACGCCATTTTTTCACGTTCGCGGCAAAACTCCAACATCTTCTGTCCTGTATTTAGTATTGCCATACAAAATCCGTTATAAAAAAAATGCCATTGTTGATTTTTTATTATTTTCCAAAACCTGTGATTCTTCGAGTGTTAATGTGTAATAATGGTGGACTATTAACCGTTAATACTTAGTAAATGTGCATAAAAGGCAAATCATACAAAGTTGAAAAACGTGATTCTCGCCTCATCTCTAAAACTCCAAAAGAAGTTCTAGTAAAGTTTCTACCACTTTTCTAGGACAAGACTTGACTATGACTGGACCTTGACTCTTTTACTCGACTTTGAATGTGACTTGTGAATATAATATTATAAGTAAACATTGATGAAATACGCTTGAAATATATCATAACTTGACACTAGCGAATGCAATCTGAGAGGTGGTAGAGCATTTTGTGAGTTGCTCGCCTGGCTTGCTACCAAAGTAGCTACTTTGGTAGCAAGCCAGGCGAGCAACTCACAAAATTACCACCATCAAGTTGAAAGTCTGCCGCCAAGCCAAATACGGTGTTCCGGCAGTTATCCTTGAGAGCCTGCGTATTCCAGGTCTAGTGTGTTTACCAGCTTCGATCACATCGTCACTTACCATCATGTGAGATAGTGGTCAAACACTAGCCTGTCACAAATAAAAAAAAAAGTAACACATTAATGAAAAACGCTTGAAATATATCTTAACTTGACACTAGCTAAATGCACAAGATTGCAAAGCCAAAAATATATTCAAGCACCAGTATCTGATACCAGTTAACGTATCACACAATCATACTAGAATTATAGCAATTAAAAACAATGTAAATATTCCCACGATATCGAGAAAAGTTATAATTATTGTAAAAAAAAATCTAGATGTTTCATTCCGGAAGAATTCGAAACTATGAGAATGTATTGATCATTCATTTTGCTTTCTAGCGTTTCGTAAAAGTGTTAAAAGTTCTCAGAAATTGATGAAATCGTTGGACTAATGGAACTGTGAAGTTGATGAAGTTATTAATTAATCGAAGTAGAAATTCTAGTCAATTATGTTAAAATGAGTAAACGAGAGATTGGTGGTAATTTTATGTATCTTTATGTCAAATGCTTGCGTATCAAGCATAAAAAAAAATATATTCCAAAAATTCATTATGTTTATTACTTTATAATTTTATTTGTAAATTATGTTATTTTTTTAATAAATAAAGAAAATACAGATTTTACATTTTACATTTTCGCCAAAAATATTTTAGTAAGAACGGTGGTAGCACAGATAATATTATGTCAAATGCTTGCCTATCGGGCATAAAAAAATGTTATAATTACTCCGAAAATATTTTAGTAAGACCGGTGATTATAGGTTATATATAAGAGAATTTTTAGCATCGTCATATAGCACAAAACCCACTTCCATTGGTCCAAAAGTATAACTGGGTCTCTGCGACTTGCAACTGCCTCTACTATATGTGCAAATTATTTTACGAGGGCGTTCTTGGAATCATGGTAATAACGCTTGGATATTTCGACTTATATTGCGGAGTCGTAGGACAGAAATCTGTAGCTCTACAGTTTGTATACAGTTCTTAAAAGGTTCTTATTGACAAGTATGCATGGAGGCAAACTGCACAAGCGCTTTCTAGCGGCTACATAATAAAATATAGATCTGATGTACATTGGTTAATATAATTTATATAAAATTGTTTGAAATGATTTAAAAAAAACAACGGGTTGCACTCCGGGAGTGCCGGCAGAAGTGAAAACTTGAACATAAGGATTAGGCATACATTTTATATTACTTCCTATCCTTCGTCTTACGAATTTTCTATCAGGTCACGTGTCCTGACCAGAGCTTAACATTTTACCCATTCCAAAAAAGTGCACAACGCGGCTAAAAAAGCTTTCACTTCAAAAAATTATAAAAGAAATGCGCCGCTGAGTTTCTTGCCAGGTTCTTATCGAGATGGCTGTTTTGCGAATCTGGCAGTAGAGTCATTAACTTTCATGAGTGCCTCTTTGAGGCCCATGTGAATAAAGGATTTTGATTTGATTTGGTTTGGTTTGACTCGTTTTCAGCAGTTTCTAATAATTTGAAAGATATCTAATTTAAAAGTAAATACTACTAGTTGACTTAATTAGGTGCGCGGTCACCTTCTAAGTAGCGAGTATCAGGGTTGATTCTCGGTAGAAGCACAAGCTTTTTCCCAAGGGAAAGTATTTTTGGTTCTGGGTGTGATTGTGTAAGATGCCTACCAACCCAGTAACCAGTTACTGGGTAGGGGTGGGTACCTGCCCACCTACCTACTTACCTAGATATATGCCGACGCGTGATCAAAATGGAACTTATTTGGCTCAACGTATTAGCATTGCAATTCAGAGAGGCAATGCTGCCAGCATGATGATTGGGTCTTTGCTGTATAGATCTACATAGTTTTAGTGAGGTTTAGGTAATAAGTATACGCAATTGGCCCGTAGATCAGGTTTCTAAATAATGTGTCCCATACAACAATGTATGGGAGTATATATGACCAATAAGTTTTCATTGTCACTTTTCATCCACGCTATGTCACATTAGACTACACTTGAAGCTCATTTACTCGTACTTTCACTCTTTAGCCTCAATGAGGATCAATTTATAATATTGTATGACAATTTTATTGTATAATGCCTTGACTAGTTTGTATGGATAAGTGTATGATGTATGATGTGACAAAGTTTTCATTATGAGTATGGCAGAGGAGTATGCTTACGTAACGTGTCAAGTCAATAAAATGAATTAAAAAAAAATCTACTGCATCAAAAGTGACCTTTTTACAAGCTTTCATTTTTTTACCTGTCCTGATGTTTGTCATTAAGGGGCATGCGGAGGTTGATTTGCCCATACAATCGTAATACCGAAATCCTATCCTACTAATATTATAAATCCGAAAGTTTGTGTGTAAGTGTGTAAGTATGTTTGTTCTCTCTTCACGCTTTAACAGCTGAACGGATTTGGATGAAATTTGAAATGTACATAGATTATACCTAGGATTAACACATAGGCTACTTTTTAACTTGATAATAGCGGGCGAAGCCGCGGGGCACGGCTAGTTATTTATAATTCAAACATATTACCACCATACTGTGCTGTTATTCAGATTAAAAACGTATTAATCTAGGTTCCTGGATAGTTTTTATTCCAAAATAGTTACCTAAAACGAAATATAAACAATGGCTAAACAAAACATTTTCATTCATATTTTTTGGTATTACGGCACCTATCATAATTTGTTCGATCAGTAGTGCTATCGCATCAAGCATGGGCACAGTTTGCCAGTTAAACAGAGACAGCCATAGACTCGTTTCACAGACTCCCCGGCCTCTTAAATCTTGCAAATAAAATTTGATCCACTTTCCGGTTACCGATTGAGCTGAAATTTTGCATACATTTTTAAATCGCGTGACAATTAAATAATATGATGACATGGTGCTGATCTGATGATGGAACTGGAAGGTGGCCAAAGGAACTTCGCAATAAAAGGCCACTACCTCATCGAGTTTGGACTCATTTTAATCGTCTTGACGATTAGTTTGGCTTTTAATGATAACCAGGGTGTGAAGATGGAGCTGGAAGGTGGTCATAGGAACTCTTTAATGGAACGACGGGGCTGCGTCGTTCCATTAAACCACCATTGGACCACTATCTCACCTGATGGAAAGCGATGATGCGGCCGAAGATGTATCATGCCCTCACATATATATTATTCCCCTTACATAATTATGCCCTCGTTATATTTTCATTTATAAACAAACGCATTCAAACTCACAGCCCCACACTAAGTTCAAATATTTGTATCGTGGGTGCCGGAAACATTCACATCACACACACATTACACCCAGACCAGAAGCACAAATATCCTTGGAAAGGCATTTGTACTCCTGCCGGGAATCGAACCCACGGCCCACGGACCAGAGGGCGGCAGGTCTCCGCCAACTGGGTCGTCAAGTTTATCTAATTTTAACTGGCATTTTTAGCTTTAAGCCAAAGCTTCACATATTATTATTGTATGAGAATTTTAAGTTAAGTCGCTTGTTTGGCTTTATGTCTCTGACAGACGCACGGAAGGACAAAGTGCTTTAGTCAAGTAAGTGACCTCGCGTCGTTCGTTCAAGTATTGCTTCTAATCAACAGTTATTCGAATACTTAAGTTATATTATCATTTCAAATTCTCCAAGAAATAAGCAACAAGCAAGCTAATAGGAAGTAACTTACTAACTTAACAACTTAGTTGGAGAGTTCAGTGACCCCATAACAACCACATCTGCAAACCACGTGATACTTGGCTGAGCAAGTGATGCAAATATTTATTGTAGACTCCTCTACAGATAGAATATAGTTATTAAGACGTTTATTTTCCGTGTGGTACAATATTATATTACTACTCGCCGTGCCCCGCGGATTCGCTCGCTTTGATCAAGTTAAAAAGTAGCCTGTGTGTTATTTAGTATTGGTCATTATAATTGAGACTGATACACAAAACGCAAACGCATTCACACTCACAGCCCCACACTAAGTTCAAAGACTTGTATCGTGGGTACCGGAAACATTCACATCACACACACATTACACCCAGAGCCAGAAGCACAAATATCCCTTGGGAAGGAATTTGTGCTCCTGCCGGGAATCGAACCCAGAACCTGCGACCTGCGCCAACTGGGTCGTCAATGTTACAGTGTTATTTGCAAGTTATATGTAAACTAATATTATAACACCGAAAGATTGTGTGTAAGTGTGTAAGTATGTTTGCTCCCTCTACACGCTTAAACGGCTGAACGAATTTGGATGAAATTTGGAATGTACATAGCTTATACCCAGGATTAATACATAAGCTACTTTAATAATAGCGGGCGAAACCGCGGGGCACAGCTAGTATAATTAAAGGAAATATAATTAATCAAGCTGGCTTAAGCATTATCTACTAAATTAAAACATTGATATAATTAATAAAAAATTGCAGCCATGATTTATCATCCGTACAGCGAAGAATGGAACTCTTTGCCTGCGTCTTTGTTCCCTGAACGGTACAATCTGGGTATCTTCAAGTATAGAGTAAATATGTACCTTTTAGACATGCATGTACCATCTTCGGCCGCATGATCACTTTTTTTTAATGTCAGATAGGTAAGCATTTGGCCGCTATCTCACCTGACGGAAAGTGATGATGCGGCCGAAGATGAAGCATGAATTCACTTTCTATCATGAAAAAATTCTTTGTTTTCACAGGCACACTTTCGATTAGTGAAACCGTCAATATGTCCACTGAGGCAGATAAACCATCGGTTAGACTTTAATTAAAGGGGTTAATCGATGGTTTATGCATTCAAATGCAACACAGTCGATAGTGTTTGTGGAAGAAAGTGAAAAATGAAGGTTAACGGCATCGTATACATTAACATATTTGTGTTATCCAATTTGGAAACATTTGTGATTCTAGAAATTCATGAACTGCTCGTTGGCTCAGTTGAGTGTTCGCCTTCTAAGCTGGAGTATCGGGTTCGAATCCGGCGGGAACACAAGTTTTCTCCCCAAGGAAAATTTTTGTTTCTAGTTCTGATTGTGATTGTGTGTGATGTGAATGTTTCCGGCACCTACGACACAAGTCATCGAACTTAGTGTGGGGCTGTGAGTGTGACAGCGTTTATGTTTATGTTATTTGTTTGTTATTTACCCGACTAGTACATGTTAAAATGACCGATGTTAAAATCACAATGCTTCTCGCATTGGAGGATTGTGATTTTAACATCGTATCTAAATCTGTATGTATGTTCGTTTATACTCTCACAGCGTCGAAACTTTAGTTTTATGGTCGGAAACAAATAAGTCGACAGTAACGTTTAGAGTTCCGTAAAATTTGTCTCAATTGTAAGAATATCACAGAATTATTTTTACCCGACTCCGCAATGTTTGCTCCTTTGCGGCGTTCTAGAGACCAAAAGCATGGGTCGATTTTGATGATTCTTACGGCCATCGATT
Organism: Lomographa bimaculata; assembly: GCA_948107665.1. Lineage (NCBI taxonomy): Eukaryota > Metazoa > Arthropoda > Insecta > Lepidoptera > Geometridae > Lomographa > Lomographa bimaculata. Next base: position 2,468,574 of record OX403604.1, on the reverse strand, counting down.
TGTGTATATTGCGAGTGTCACCTCATAAAAGTACCGAATCAAAAATTCTATTAAAATATTAAGATTTTTTTTATGATTTTGACGTACTGTGTTACGTACGTATAGAATAGATATTTAGGCTATATATTAGGCTTATTACCATTAAGGCCCTAAAAAGATTAATAGTTAAAGTGGACCACAAGACAAACAAACCAACGGCATCCATATATGGTTGATCCAAGCTCAAAGCGTTTTGCTTCTACCTTTATTATCCATTTCATATTAAAAGCCCTAGTCACAAGTCACAGTCAAGTAAAAAATTCAAGGTCCAGTCATAGTCAAGTTATGCCCTAGTAAAGTGGTAGAAACTTTACTAGAACTTCTATTGAAGTTTTGGAGCGAAGGCGAAAATCATGTTTTATAACTTTGTATGACTTGCCTACACTTGTGCTTTACACACACGTTTACTTAGTATTATCGGTTTATAATCCACCATTATTACACATTACACTCGAAGAATCACAGGTTTTGGAAAATTATACAAAATCAATGACGCCATTTTTTCACTTTCGCGGCAAAATACATGGATCGGCCGCCTTGTTGACTCCCAGATGAGGAGCGTCGTATGCGCTCGAAAAAGTATTTATTTCGTCACAATAGTCACGTGATTAAGAGCCAGTTAGTACCATAATTAAAAAAAAAACATGTACATCTTTTGTTCTCTGGCAAGGCCCTATGTTCATCAGACCCCACTTTGTGAGAAGCAGTCACGCTCAAACATACCAAAGCAACTGTATAAATGACAAATAAATCAATTTCTAATAGCCAACATAGATATCAAGTGATTAATCGTGATAGATAACATTTGTTTTATATGCCGTCTGAGCGATGATAGTTATTTTTCATGCCAGGTGTATCAATTTATTGATCGAAACTCTCATTTTGAGTTTTGCCGCGAAAAAGAAAAAGGTCGTTATCGGCCATTTTGTTTTTTTTCCAATACTCGTAACTCTTCCGAGTGTTCTAATATTATAAATGCGAAAGTTTGTGTGAATGTTTGTAACTACGTATCTACGTAAGGAATAAACCGATTTGGATAAAATTTAGAATGTAGGTAGTTTAGGTTCCGAGATAACACATAGGCTACTTTTAAACTTATTTAACGAGGGCGAAGCCCTGGGGCACGGCTAGTGTGTTGTTATACAGGTATTATTAACTAACCACCATCAAGTTGAAAGTCTGCCGCCAAGCCAAATACGGTGTTCCGGCAGTTATCCTTGAGAGCCTGCGTATTCCAGGTCTAGTGTGTTTACCAGCTTCGATCACATCGTCACTTACCATCAGGTGTCCTAATCTAAAGTATAAGCTCCAAATTTCATTAAAATCGGTTAAGTAGTTACGAAGATACGTAGTAACAATTCAAATTCAAAATATTCATTTCGGACAACACCGATCCATGTTTTTACCGACTTCACAAAAAAGGAGGAGGTATTCAAGTCGACTGTATTTTTTTTTTGTGTGTCACCTCATAACTGCGTTCCACGTGAACCGATTTTGAAATATTAGTTTGATAGATGTTGCTTTCCAATTGGTCCCATTTAAATTTGATCAAGATCTGATCAGTAGTTCTTGAAATATCGTCAATAATGCGTGTTTCGTTTATCTTATCTGATCTTACCGTTCAGGAAACAATGAGGTAGGCAATGAGTTCTATTCCTTCGCTGTTTGGAAAATTAACGTAGAAGCAAAACGCTTCGAGCGATTTCTCTACTCTGTCCATTTTGCAACCTGCTGCTCCCACTTCGAGGGCTCAATGGAGCATTTTTACATATGTTTCTACATGATTCATCATATTTCAATATATGTTAGACATTCCCAAGTTTACCAAATATTTAAATTCGACCAAGCCCTGTATTGTTTAGCCTCATCTCCATAGTTTCACCGCTTTCATAATGGCTTGAGAATTCCATATACCACGGAGTAACCCTTGGAGATCAGCATTTGCATAACAGTGAAAGCCTCACGCGTTTTGGTTTAGCAATGGGCGTAGACAATGCTACTTCCTAATCTAAACAATAAGATGTAGGTTACTTTTTGATTCGCCGCCTCATTATATAAACATTTAAAGAAATTTAAATGCTCTTACAAATTTAAACTTACGTGATATTAGATGATAAATGTAGAAGCGAAACGTTTTGAGCGTACGGAAGATATATCCTCCTACTAATATTATAAATCCGAAAGTTTGTGTGTAAGTATATTTGTTCCCTCTTCACGCTTTAACGGCTGAACGGATTTGGATAAAATTTGGAATGTACATAGATTAGCATATAGGCTACTTTTTAACTTGGGCGAAGCCGCGGGGCACGGCTAGTCAACTACAAATGGATGTGGTTTGTCTTGTTGTTTGATGATAAAAGTCTTATTACTTACTAACAAAAGCCTATGTGTTATTCCGGAACCTAAGCTATCTACATTTTGAATTTCATCAAAATCGATTTATTCGTTAGGGAGATACGTAGTAGCAAACATTCACACACACACACACACACACACACACACACACATTTTCGCATTTATAACATTATTAGTAGGATAGTAGGATTACTCTTCCTACAGTAAGAGTGATGTGTTGTCGACTCTACTTAGTGATAATTGAAACGCAAGCAAAGCTTAAAAAAAACCGACTTCCTCACTTATATTTCGGTTTTGGCTTGACCGATTTCGATTGAATTTATATGGGACCACCTCTGAAGTATACTCTACCAAACAAAAAAAAATCATTAAAATCGATTCATAATTGACGCAGATATCGCGTAACATACATACAACAAAAAACATACAATCGAATTGAGAACCTCCTTTTTGAAGTCGGTTGAAAAGGCGATTTATAGATAAGTTCACCAGCAGGCCTGGCATGGCAGACATTATTCCTTGGGGAGTAGATAAAAATCTTTTCTCTTCTGTAACATATATATTTTTCCTCGCTCCGAGCATGGACGCACAGGTAGATATATTATCCACGGTGGATAAGGAGAGAAACGCCATGTCCCTTTGCTACGTCAAAATGAACACCACTTCCTACGAACGAGGACAATTTCTCTCTACCAAATGTCAAACAGAGCAGTTTTATCCACTTTTCGTTGCGCCCATGTTATGAAGGGAGAAATATATATGTCTACGCCAAATGTCAAATAGGGATATACTTTCCCTTTCCACAGCTGCCGTGCTGTATATGGTGGAGAGGACAATCTTGTCCCTTGTCAGTGGATAAAAACAGGGGATAAAATTTATATCCCTACGCCATGCTAGGCCTGCAGGGGACACAATTTATATTCCAACGCCATGATAGGCCTGCTAGAGTCTGCCTTTTACAACGGGTATCGGATTCGATTTCCGGTAGGAACACAAGTTCTCTTCCCGAGGGTAATTTGTGTTTTTGGTTCTAAATGTGAGTGTGATTTGTTTTTTTATTGCTTTTGAAAAAAGTAATAAAAAAAGTCTTTGTATATATGAATATATCTAATATCTTTAAACGAGCAATTCTTGTGTGTAATCAGAATCTTGGAAACGGCTCCAACGATTTTCATGAAAGTTACAGATTAAGGGTTTTTCGGCCCAAGGAATCGATTTATCAACGTCTTGAAAAACCGGGTTTAAGAAACTATCAATTAGCGCCATCTATTACGCTATGACCGATGTCAAAAACTGTTTCTACTCGACACTAGATGGAGCTTTCTGAGGCTACAAATTCAAACACATTCTACCAAAAACAAAAAACCGAGCAAAGCTCGGTCATCCGGATATTATATACAATATGTATACATATTCATATATAATATACAATATACATAATATGTATATTAATTTGCTAAGCTTGTAAAAGGCGGCTAACTAAGTTCTGACTACTAAGAATAAAACGCATGTAACACTTAGCTGTTGTTAAAAAAATTTATGAGTATGAGCCTTTATCGCACTTTAAATATTTACGCCGCTTAAGTGTTTCTGCCATAGAAGCAGCACCACTTGCCTCTTGTGATGAGAAAAAAGATGAAAGATAAGATGCCTCTAAATTATCGATGCAAGTAGCATCCATCCAGCAAACTAACTTAGGTTAATTAGCTGTCAGCGTATTTCCATCTCTATCGCACCTGAATACACATAAAGGTTTTTTAAAAACCATACATTATCATAATTTATCAACAATAAGCCAATAATTTCGTAAAAATTAAAGTTACTACGATTCTATGTCAAAAATTATATATAACATTTTTTTTGTCTTACTTTCAGATAACACTGGCAACAACATTAATTCACGCAGAAAAAGATTCAAATGATGTAGAAGAAAACTGGAAAATAGCAGACAAAAAAATGGACAGAACATTGACCAGAAGGACAACGCTCCTCGTTGACGGCGCACCCATACAAAGAATGTTCCAGAAACCTAAAAAAGTCATATACAGAAGACTTACAAAGAAAAGACGAGTTTTACCAAAACCAAGTTATGGACCGCCACGAGCGAAATATGGACCACCGCCGAGAAATCTGAGAAAACCTGGAGATAGCAATAAAAGTAAGCACAATTCCAAACAATCCGCTTATAAGAAGCGATCACCAAAACCTAAAAATGGAACTCCGAAAAATACCATGAAACTAGTTCATAATTCTCCAAAACAAATCAGATATAAACACCACTCAAATTTCCAATCAGATAGTAATGGGTTTGGTGAGCCACCAATAAAGTACATTAACGAAAAACGACCACAAAAGAATATCAATTATTTGCAACAAACTTTTGACGGGCCATCGAATAACAACGACTTTACTTCAAGACCCATGTTTAATGACCATACATTTTCGTCACCAGCCGATAACTACTTCCCAAATAAGCAATTCCACAATGATGTGCCACCTAAATCAGAGTATAGTGGCTTTCAAAATCCCGCACAAGACTATGCAGAACCACCGGTAGATTCTTACGGTGCACCAATAAAATCAAATCTACACGACCTAACTTTCTCCACCATTAAAACAAGTTTTGAAGATTTACATCCCTTAGATGAAGACTATAATATTGAATCTGATTATGTACCTTGGAAAAACTTCATACATCTAAATCCTGACAATAACATGGCATTATCAAAAAAACATCCTAAATATACTGAGCCACATGAAGAAGCCGTCAGTATCTATGTAACGCCCGTACCTGAAGAAAACAAAGAATTGTCTTTGAATTCATATTCTGATATTTACAACTACAGGCAAACTAAAAACAAGAAGAAGAATGTGCCAGGGTACCACGAGAGCGTCAAGTATTTAAATAAACCTTGGAAAGGGGCAAAAATGAGGGATAACCCAAAGGATGAGGTAATTGTTGGTGGTCAATATGCTGAACCACCAGGGAGATATGTACTAAATAAACACAAGAGTGGATCTCTAGGTGGTAAACTAGTATATCCTGCAGCGGGTTTGTCTGAAGATGAAGATGTGTCATCGGCAACTGTATCCAGTTATGTTAACTACAAAAACAGTAATATGGCGTTTAGTCCACAAAATCTAAACGATGTATTTAGCATAGTAGATAAGTAATTATATAAATAGCAAAGTAGGTAACTATATAAAGGTATGATTATTCGTAAAAATACAGTTACTCCTTTTATAGACCACAATTTTTCTGTTACATTTTTAAGGATGTTTTGTAAATTAATTCTGCTAAACAAATTTTAATGTTATTTCTATATATATATACGCTCATTAGTTATAGTCCAGTAAAAGTGAAGCAAGTCGGCAATAAGAACTTTTTGTCTAATCATCGTTCATTCGAATCAGCTTTTATTTTACAAATTCAGTTTTACAAACTTTTATGTATCTTGCAATGTGTTTATGTTAGTATCTTTCGGGCAAATCTTGCAAGCTGAATTAAAACCATTTTCTTTTACGGTAAGGGGTTCTTAACATCTTGGTTCAGATTCGATGATAATATTTTGTGGAAAACATGACCAAAATCGAAATCAAGGACTAACTCCACATGGAATTCTTCAACGGTCAACAACACACACACGAAATTTTAAATACGCATCATTGGTTTTTAGTGTCATCATGACATAGCTATTGCATTGAAGGTTTGCTCCTAAAAGCTTCTTTCTAAAATCGTTGTTTAGTGATACATTTATTTAATTTGTTGATATTGCTGAAATAGACTGCACAATCTGAAAGATGATTGATAAAATGAACTCGCTTGTTTGCCGAGTTTTTTTTTGTTAAAGAAATGTGTAGCCGTGATACAGTTATTTCTAAAATCAACTGCAGTCCTGCAGGCCTACCATGAACCTTCAAGCCTGCCAAGTTCCGGGCAGTTCATTTATTGGATCGATATATGTCCTGCTAAAATCCGTACTTACCACGAACTTAGAATTGTGTAACTGTTTTGAGCTGCTTCGGGCATCACAAAGTAATTTATCTAATCTAATACAAATTGTAGCAGGACATATATCGATCCAATAAATGGAATTTGGCAGGCTTAAAAAAATAAAAATCAAAATCGTTTATTCACATGGGCACCCAATCCCAAAGAGGCACTCATGAAAGTTAATGACTACTGCCAGATTCGCAAAATTACAGCCATCTCGAGAAGAACCTGGCAAGAAACTCGAAGAAGAATTTGTTTTCATGAATTTTTTTTTTATCACTCCTTATCACTAGTTCATGATAGGCCTGCAGTATTCAATTGGGCTGTTTTTTTTTTAATTTGTGGAAGCGGCTGTTCCTACAACATAGCTCAGTATAATTAATGTCTAGTAATATGCAATGATTTTTTAGACAACCTGTCTGTGCTGTAGGAAGTAGCTGTTCTCGGTGAAAAGAGAATTACCTAATAAAATGAGCTCGCTTGTTTGCTGAGCTTTTCTTTGTTATAGAAATGTGTGTGCTTTTCAATTTCTAAAATCAATTCCCGATATGAATTTGTGGGCTTGTTTTCATTTATGTACGCGGCTGTTCCTATAGCATAGCTCTGGATAATTAATGTCTGAATGTTAAATAATTTTTTTGGACTACCTGCCTGTGCTGTAGGCAGCCGCAGTTCTCATCGACAGTTATTTTATGTTTAAAGACAAAATAACAGACGGGACTAAAACTAGGCAGAGTAGAACCATTTTAAATGTGAACCTTCTAAAGACCCACCGTATCACCAGGGGTATGGCCAAAGTACGGTGGGTTTGAAGTGCCCTCCACCAAATTTGTCAAAAGATAGAGAGTCAAATGTATGTTTTTGTGGAAGGGCGTGCAAACATTTAGAATGCTTCTACTCTTGTTTCAATGTTATATCCAGCGAGGCAAGCGGCTCGGGCCTCGGCGTATGACAGTCACGCGTCGAGGCCCGAGCCGCTCGCCTCCGCATATCGCGTGTCTGACTGATCCTACTGGATCAGTCAGACACGCGATCTATTCTGGTCGTCAAAATACGATTGCTTGAATTGGTGCGACGTCGATATGACACTCGATTGGTTGAAATTTCAGTTGATTCGATGTTCATAACAAAAGAAAATCGCTCGATTTCGACGTCGATGTGACGCCCGGAATAGACCCCCTGATGAAGGACAACTAATTTGTCCGAAATTAGTCGACTACAAAGTAGAAATTTTCCGATACCGACTTGTAGTCACACTAAATTATCACACCTGTATGACAAACAGAATTTTATTTTCTCTTTTGTCACACTTTTCGTGTTTTAAGCCGGATATAAAATTGAAACAATGTGTAATACTCACGATAGTTTTAACTTTAAAATTGGTTCTACTCTATTTTATTATCGAATAGACAGTTATTTTTAAGAATATATTCTCTAGAAATGTCTATGTGACATTATTTATACAGTTAGTCACTGCCGTTATGTAAGATGTAAAAATAAATTAGGCCGTAAAAATAAGTATGACTTTTATTTAACAATTGTTACACCGAGATATAAATATTTAACAACCTTAAATAGGCGCAGTCTCAAAAGCTTAAACGAATCTTAACGTACAAAACTTAAGTAAATTAACTAAAAGTATTTAATACTAAAAGTTCGAAACATTGTAAGAGGTGTTAAATACACTTAATAAACCAAAATCGAAGTAGAATCACTTATAGATTCAACCCAGAATCCAAAGAACACATGAAATAATCTTGCTCAATATGAAACGATCAAATTAATATTTGATTGAATTAACTGTGTGAAGGTAACTACAATTTGTACGTTCCTAGAGAATTAGCATAGAGGTCAAAGAAAGTATAGATAACAATTAATATTCTTGCTGGTACAACACGGGAAAAAGTTGACCTCATAGAGTAACTGGTTTTAAATTTGCAATTCAAATGTATCTATCCGAAATATGCAGCAAAACAACAGAGATGAAAAGATACACGTGATGAAGATTGCACTAAAGTTAAAATTAACATCCGCCGTCTTATAATTAACTTAGTTGATACGCAAAGCATTTTCCAATCAACTATATATTACTTAAATTCACCTCCGTCTTCTTCCTTTGGTAATTTCTTTCTTCATTATCGTATTTGGAATTATATGTTTCTTTCGTCGGGCATTGCCGCAAGCTGCCCTGGCAGCTTCGCAAGCGCAATGAGCTGCTTGCTTAGTGGCAGCGCACTCGCTACAAGCGCACTGGAGTTTGTGTTGAAGTGCTGCCAATCTAGCCTTGGCCTCCGCTAGCGCTCGGCATTTCTCTTGGAGGCCGATTTTCGTTTTTTCAAGGACACAATGAGCTGATTTTTCTAGTTGCGATGCCAGTTGAGTTGCTTGTGTCAAGACTTTAAACTGGAAGAAAAAAATAATTAAAAAATTTGAGTTCTTACATAATGATGAGAATCCTTAATAGACTAAAACCAATTCACATCGAAAATAATCCTAATAAACGCAAGCAAAGCTTTAGAAAAGCCGACTTCACCGCTTTATCTTGGGAACCTTGATCAGATTTAGTGTAGTATACTACTATTTTAAATGGGACCACGTGGAAAGCACCAGCTTTCAAATAAAAAAATAATCAAAATCGGCTCACAACGAAGAAATAATGAGATAACTTTTGAAGTCTGTTAAAACCGAGAACATCATCAATGTAGTCCACGGAATACGCATTATTAAGGATAACTCAAAAAGTTCTAGTCAGGTCTTGATCAAATTTAAATGAGACCACATGGAAAGCACCAGCTTTCAAATGAAAAAATAATCATCAAAATCGGCTCACAACGAAGAAATAATGAGGTAACTTTTAAAGTCTGTTAAAACCGAGAACATCATCAATGTAGTCCACGGAATACGCATTATTGAGGATAACTCAAAAACTACTAGTCAGGTCTTGATCAAATTTAAATGGGACCACATGGAAAGCACCAGCTTTAAATAAAAAAATAATTATCAGAATCGGCTCACAACGAAAGAAGTTATGAGGTAACACACATTAAAAAAAAAACAGTCGAAGAGAACCTTCTCTTTTTTTGAAGTCGGTTTAAACTACTTTTAACCCCAAACCCGAGATGAGGGGGTGTTACATAAATTCTGCATCTCTGTCTGTGATATCGTAGACCGATCTTGATTTAGTTTTGTTGTTTGAAAGGTGACTTGATCGAGAAAATGTAAAGCTCTATTTGGCCACTAAATAAGTTTCACTCGATACAATTTTTTTATCAATAATTGCCCTTTCCAACCGACTTCAAAAAAGGAGGTTCTCAATTCGACTGAATGTATTTTTACCGAATTCCCAAAAAAGAAGGAGGTTCTCAATTCGACTGAATGTATTTTTTTTGACGATATTACGCGATATCTCCGCCAATTTTATGAATCGATTTTGATGATTTTTTTTGTTTGGTAGAGTAAACTTCAGAGGCTCCATATACATTTTATCAAAATCGGTCAAGCCAAAATCGAAATTAAGCGATGAAGTTTTTTTAAGCTTTGCTTGCGTCTCCATTATCGAGTGTTTATTGGATTTTTGTTAAATTCGCTTTAACCTTATTTCGTAAATAAATAGGTACAACATTTAAAGAATATAGGTTATTGTTAAACCAAAATTTTGATAATTTTCTTACTTTTTAATTTACAACTGGTAAAAGCTTGATATCTAAAAACTTTTAAAAGCATTTTTTGTTCCCTAAGACTGTATCTAATCTCACTTCTATTTGTACGTATGATACCTACATGGTGATAATAATGATAGTGTACCACGGAGAATGATGAAGACGGAAATTTGGGCTCGTTTGATTTGCCTTGAAAGTTATCCGGTTATTAAAATTTTAGTCCTTTTTATTTTACTATTGGTAAAAGCTAGATTTAAAAAAAATAATAATAATAAGTTAGACTCTTTGTTCGATCTCACTACTGTTTATGCTCAATTATTCTACATCACGATTTTTTTAGGAGAATGTGTTGTTGGAATTTTTGACTTACTAAAATGTACTTTTTATTTATGCTGGATAGGCAAACAAGCAGGCTGAGCAAATCCATCAGGTGACCTTTTGTCAGCAGAAGGTCCAAGCAATTGGCTGTGTGGCTATTAACGTCTGGTATCTGGTTGCTCTAGGACCAGCTGTATTATTGTTGTCACTCCTCCTGGTGGATATTATTGTCCCCTAGAAACACTAATTCGGCAGAAGGATACCTCTGACACGCCAGATCGACCGTCTCACTGAGGTGTGTTGTGAGCTTGGTTGTCTCCGCGTCTCCTGTGTGCAAACGGTAGACACCGGCATAGAGTATACCGGCGAAGAGAAAATACTATATGCTGGTATCCACTAACACCCAGATGGTAGAAAACTTGGGGTCTTCAAGGTTTCGGAGACCCGATAACAGACGTCATAGTAAACGAACATGTTAGACACGCGAGCATGGCTTGAACTTATGTTCAAGGGTGTATCCCGGGTACGCGAGGTACGACCGTCAGCTGGACATCTGATTTGCGTCTCCGTGAGAAACAGAAGGTGCGGATTTGCGGTCTTCAGATGGTGATGGACTGGAGAGATTTGAGTGCAGTCCTCAGATATTGGAGAGCACTTGCAGGGAGAGGACGTGCCTCCGCTGTACAAAGGTTTGCCTTTTCTGTTTCTCATCATGTGGTTAGAGGTAAGAGATAGAAATAGAGTCGCTGCGCTACTCTTACTTATTAATATCTCGGGACTTAATCGCGCTAAAAACTATTTTTATTTGCCTCGACGGTTCGGCCAAGTTGCATGCCATGGTCTGGAGAAGACTTCGATTAAATCCCGAGATAATACCTAAACTATGTGTTCGAATCCGCGAAAGTTAAAAAGTTACAATTACTTAGACAAATCATAAAACCTACATCAGTGGGTAACCAAACCGGGACCGCGGGGACGCAAGAGCCCCCAAAAGTGTCCATAGGGTCCTCTCATTCGGTCGCCAACCGGCAAGATGGCGCACTCTTGAAATTTTTCGTCAGATGGTGGGGCAGCCTTTCATGATTGGCTGCATCGTTATTGTGTATGCCAATACCAGTCACAATAGCAACGCAACTAAACTCTCTCTTTCCTCTAAACGGCTGGACAACATGATGGAACGCAAGTACATCGCTTGGCATCATGGTTAAGTCTGGTAGGTGGTACGAAAGCTACCGGCTGAAGCCTCCCTCCTCTTATCGGTTGCTCCTTAGCACCACCCAGGGGCCACGTGTAGGACTTTAAGGGTTAAATCCTACAGACGTGAGCAAACAAGGACCCCCAACATGGACAACCTTTAGTTAGGCTGATTATTAAATCTAGTTTAAATTTGTCTCGTAAAAGTAGCGAAAATATTATACGTTGTTTTATATAAATGCCTGCGAGTGACGATAGAAGATAAACAACAGTTGTTTGGAAACATTGTAATTTGTTAAACCAAAAGTTGCACAGGAATTTACACTTTATCCACCATTCTATAGATTTTTTTGTCCTTTTTACGATTTATTTTTTCCCCTTCAGCACGCATTTGATGACTTTACTCGTTTTAAAGGTTCTGACGCACACAGGAACACATGCTAGAAGTGATGCTACTCCGATGAATGCGCATAATGATAGACAAATCATTTTGTTCTCCAGGATACTTCTTTCCTCGGTCAATTTTCAAGATTCAATCTTCACCAGAACCTTTGGAAAAAGAGAAAGCAAAGTTTTACGACTTCAGTTTTATGGTGAACTGCAGGCTCTTCAACAATTACTACCAAATCGATGTTTTAGAAAAAAAATATATAGATATTAGCGAAAGGAATTTGAGTAAAATTAAAATTTTGCAAAAATGGTAGTAACCGTGTCGATTTCGTAAAACTTTGTCTCTCATCTAGGGTAGGAATTGTTGAAGATTGAAACTGAAACAATTCTAGTTTGCGTGCAATGGTAGTGATATAATTTTTTTGGTTTCTGATCGATCATGGTCTACTTTTATAATGTTTGCTTTGGAAAATCAAAGGAAGCAGCATTACAATAGCATTGCTACAGTAATAGCTACGTAGGTACTGTTAAATGACACATGACTGAAAAATTTTTAGTCATGTGTGTTATTTTTCACAATCGAAACCGAACTAAGGCTAATGAACAGGGTCGCGTAACTCTGCTGGGCAGAAGACATGGCCCGAGCGATGGTGACCGGTGGTGTACGGCAGTTGCCGACTGGTGTCCCAGACTGGGTCTGAAATGTCCAGGTCGACAGCGGGTAACGTGGATTCGAGGGAACGAGTGACAGAGGAAAATGGCAAAACCATGCCCAGCACTGGACTATATAATAATAGGTCGATGAAGATGATGACAACTTGTTTCTTATTTTGCATATTCTCCGCAAACTGCTTTGCTATCTGCTGCCTGCGTAAGCTACAGTCATATCTCTGTTCCTTCCTTGGCTTTACTACCTTGGCTAACACCTATCTGTGGCAAATCGAACGTCAATGCCTTGTTTAAAAAGATGAATAATAGTATTTCAATTTAATGAATTTATGAAAAAAATTAAGTGTTTTAAATGAAGACGATTCTTATGATGAAATTAATACACTTAGAAATTAAATGACATCCACTTGTCTCACATATCATAAAAATGTGTAAACAATACGCCATAGTTCATAGCCAAGTAGAGGAAATAGAGATGAACAACCGTGAACAAAAAAATATCTACAAATATATAATCAATGTAGTGTCTTGCCTCTGCTGTAGCTTGCTGAGCTGCTTGTACAGCTGCGTTTACTGTACTTTGTTGTTGGTGAACTGCTGCTGTGTTCTCAGCAACCACCGTTTCAGCTTCTTTGACCTGCAGTTGTAGCTGTTCCACTACAGCTTGCTTTCCAGCTAATGCCGCCTCAGCTGCTTTCGCTGCTTGCAGTGCTCGTTCTGCTAGCTGGGTCTTTACCTGTTGAAGTATAACAAGTAAATTAATGTTGATATTTCGAAGTTATGATACGTAATTTATCTACACTCTATCACTAATGTATAGCGAAAGCAAATCTGCCTCTATATGTTTGTTATTTATTCCATCAAAGTTTAACCGCCAGATAAATCTTGATCAACTTCCATAGAGATATAGTTCTAGTAGGAACACATAACTGAGCATGTTCTTACGGTAATAATTTACAGAGTTGTCAATCATCAACTCACTTTGCAAGGTTTACAAAGTCGGTTTTGAAATCCGCGAAGCAAGTTACATAACCTTGAAAATTACCGATAACTTGGGCACAGTATATACCCGCGGTATTTAATTAACAAAGCACTATATTCCAACTTTTCAGACACTAATAATAATGTAAAATATACGCGATTAAACTTATTAAAAGTTTTTAGTAATAACCATTACAAAAACAGTTTAAACAGCTGTTCTGAACACTGAAACTGGTACAGTAAATATGTCAAAATAGGTACCACTTACCATATGAGCAGCCTGAGCGCCAGCGGCATTTTGCGCTGCTTGAGCTGCTTTGGCTTCAGCAGCAGCCTTTTGAGCAATGCACGTTGCGCTCTTGGGCTTACAATCTCTCTGGACTTCTCGAACTTTGTTCTCTTTCCTTTGCAACTGCTGATCCAATTGAGGTAAGTCCCTCGGAGCTTCTCTCAAGAGATGCTCCTGTCCCCGTCCCTCCGGAAACCCCCACGCTGACACGAACGTCAAAATTAACAACGCAAGAAGTCTCATCGACAAACACTTTACCTGCTATATTCTCAATAATGGTATTCAAGGAAAAGCTGTGTGTTTATTTAGAATTCATTGCGTTTTTCGTAGAATGGTGGATAAAAATTGATTATGGAAACAATTCACTATCGGCTGTCTAGTTGACTTGACTGTCAGATACAAAGAATTTATTCAAATATTCTGACTCGAATCAAGAAGAATTTAATGTTAAAATTAAAGTAGCGAAACGATTTACAAAATAACATGAAATTGAAAAAAATTACGTGTTATTGTACTTTTAATCAATTTAAAAAAAAGGAGAAGTTTCTCAATTTGGCTATTTTTATTTTTTATTTGTGACCTCATAATATAACTTCTTTCTAGGTGAACTGATTTAAATGATTATTTTTTTATTTTAAAGCTTATACTTTTCATGTGAGCCCATTTATATTTTAGTACTTGGATGACCGAGCTTTGCTCGGCTGAAAACGGATAAAACGACGTTTTCTAAAATTGAAACCTAGCTAGATCGATTTATCGCCCCCGAAACCCCCTGCATACAAAATTTCATGTTCTACGGTGAAGTCGGTTATTTTAAGCATTGCTTGTGTTTGAATTATGTTATATCTTTTGTAGTCAATGTAACTGAACTGCTCATTGGTTTAGTGGGGAACTAAACAGGGGTTTTGGGGTCGATTTCATATTCATATTCATATTCATATTCTTTATTGCAAACATATACAGTTACATTAAAACTAGGTACATGTACCCTGCAAGGGTGTAGCAAAATTAAACTGGTAACTTAGGTGAAAATAATTACAATTTCACTTAACATTAATGCATATTTCTATAGTCTTAAAATTATTATATTTATTTACAAAAGTGAGTAAGTATAAAGCAATCAACTCCAGCAGAATAATTTAATATTTTTCGTTCAGCGTGGGACCGAAACGTTTTTGTCTTCGAAAAAGTCTTTAACAGTGTAATAGCATTTTTTAATCAGCAGTTGTTTTAGTTTGGTTTGAAATTTATTTAAATTATCTTCTTGTTTGATATTAGTTGGAATTTTATTAAATATTTTTATTGTCATATAGTGTGGTCCTCTTTTAAATATTTCTAATTTGGGTTCCGGAGCTAAAATTTGATGTTGACGTCGAGGATTGGAATTAAATACATACAATTTAGGATGTTTCTTTACAAAAATCGCAGCTTCGAGAATATATATGCTCGGGAGTGTAAGTATGTTGAGGCTTATGAAATGAGGCTTACAACTCTCCATTTGACGAATGTTCATTAAAATTCGTAGACATTTTTTCTGCAAGATGAACAGATCATTTGCGTCAGAGCTGTTGCCCCATAATATTACCCCATATCGAAGCCATGAATACGCGTATGCATAATAAGCACTTATTGCTGTATCAAGATTACTGTTGGACTTTAATATTGATAGGGCATAAATAAATTGGGATAGTTTTATTTTAATTTTTTTAAGATGTTCTTTCCAGGTCAGGTGTGAGTCAATTTGGATTCCTAAAAGAGTAACATCTTTAACTATGTCAATATTAAGGGATTTTGATAAAGAAGTTAGGTCTAAGGGAGTTTTTTGGTATGGTAAAAATTGAATTAACTTTGTCTTTTTTAGATTTATTTCAAGTTTATGTGTTTCTATCCACGTTTTTACATCTCCAAAGGTATTTTTTAGGTAATGTTGTGTATTTGTGTCTATTGAGCATTTAAATATGAGTGACACGTCATCTGCAAAAAGAATGCAAGGAGCTTCTGTTATTTTTGGCAGGTCATTTATGTAGATGAGAAATAAGACACAGCCTAGAACACGATTTCCGGCGGAAACCAAGGTTTCTCCTCAATGTTGGTTCTGGTTGTGATTGCGTGTGTGATTTTAATGTTTCCGGCACCCACAAAACAAGTTATCGCACTTATTGTGCGGTTGTGTTTTATAATCTAAAATAATCTGGGAGTCTTCAATTCTAGAGTGAATATGTATAGTATAGAGTGAATATGTATTTTCAAGCATGCTACGAGTACATCTTCGGCCGCATCTTCACTTTCCATCAGGTGAAATATGGGCATTATAGTCTAGCTGGCATTATAGGGCACTATAGACAAGCATTAGACCATCTCGCCCACGCGAGATGGTCAAATGCTTGTCCATAGAAAAGAATAATGATACACTCTACCCGAGAAGAATGCCAACTTTATAGAAATTGCAATGAACTACTTTTTACGTTTATAGCACAATACGCCATCTATGTTTTGACCATTTAAATAAAAAAAAACGGGAATTATTCAATTTGGAATGTTCTTTATGCAAGGGCTTATATGAACGCGCGAACGTGACTAGAAAAGTTAATATTTTCATTTCACACTATTATTCACGCCCAAAAAAAGAAATAAGTATTAACAGTTAAATTACTACTTTTTCGTCTTTATATCAGCCACTAAAAAGCTTACTAAATCTCCCCCCATATTGCCCCACGAATGAGCACATATACTTAATTCCCCGTCTCATCTTCTTCTTCTTATATATAAAAATGAATTGCTGTTCGTTAGTCTCGCTAAAACTCGAGAATGGCTGGACCGATTTGGCTAATTTTGATCTTGAAATATTTGTGGAAGTTCATGGAAGGTTTAAAAGGTGAGAAAATGTAAAGAAATAGCAATAAAATTAGTAAAAAGTAGTATTTTATTTTCCCATACAAACTGTTCGTACATGTCAAACAGGAGATGTTTCTGAATATTTGACCAAAGACAATTGGCGGTATGAAGTTCGCCGGGTCAACTAGTCTCATAAAACAAAGTAGGTATAGATTTAATAATACAACTTACCTAATATTTATTAGTGTTATTTATGTACTTTCATTTCTTAATTAGGTATACAATTACTATTTAAAACAATACACACAAGACACAAATTTTATTATCGTTATCCAGTCTAGTAAAACCGCTAAATACATTCGTTAACTCATTGCGCTTCAGTTAGGATTCTTTAGGTTTCATAGGTTTGAAATCTTGAGTAAGTAT
Organism: Lomographa bimaculata; assembly: GCA_948107665.1. Taxonomy (NCBI): domain Eukaryota; kingdom Metazoa; phylum Arthropoda; class Insecta; order Lepidoptera; family Geometridae; genus Lomographa; species Lomographa bimaculata. The sequence goes on along the minus strand of OX403604.1, from coordinate 2,451,425 downwards.
TCTGCGGCCAGGGCACGGCAAGTAAGATCGAACATATCCTTTAGTGGGTGGTGATTTTTCATGTTTTATCAACGACTTTTAGCGAAGCATTTTAGTAGAAGTAGATGCGTAGATCTCCAATTTAATGGAATCATGGAGCAGTCGCTCGTTGAGCATGTTTATCACTACATGTTTTGTGATCTGTTACCATACTTGCAGGCCTCGTAGTTAGCTTTCATGAAATATGAAGTCTCTATCTCACCACTTCTACAAAAAAACACTTCACTTATTTTTCAAAATGAGTGCTTTGAATAAATAAATAATATTAGATTTTTTCATATCAAAATTACATTTGTTTGATGTAGTTTTCAAACTGACATTTTGACATCTTAGATTGAAATAAGATTACATTTCATTCAGTGTTCCAGTCAAAAAAAATTGAGTTGCTACCCAAGTATAGTTTACAAAGGATATTACAAACGAGAAATGTAAAGAGAGTGTATAAATTCTCTTTGTACGTCACATTCAAATAAAGCCTTGTAGCACTTTATTTATATATAGCAATACTACTATTACTATACATAAATAAAGTGCTAGACGTGATAACGTCCTATAAAGTCTTTATGACGTTATCACGTAAAACTGTCGTCCGTAAACCGACTTTACAGACAACCAATTTTGAAACGAAAGTTCCTTATCGCGCGTTGCGAAAGGGGGCTAGACGGAAAAAATTAAGACTAAAAGTTGTAACGACACATTTTGCTATATTTGTAAGCCATACCACGTTCTCGTCCGATCACCGAATTTAAGCAACGTCGGGCGCGGTCAGTACTTGGATGGGTAGACCGCCGGGAACACCGCGTGATGTTGGTTTTTGCATGTGTCTTTTAATTTTGGAACGAAAGTTCCTTATCGCGCTTTGCGAAAGGGGGCTAGACAATTGAACTTCGTTCCATCCGGGTTTCCCTTGACACCTCTCAAGTTTTTTTTTTAGGATAAGGTGTGATTGTGCAGCATCTTCGGCCGCCACCACTTCCATCAAGTGAGATAATGCCATCGAGATAGGAAACAAATCTAACGGTTTGTAAACTGCAAATCCTTGGATAGTGGTCAATAGAATTTTTTAAAACTTTCGCGAACTTCAATCATGTTTATATGAGAAACCCGGGTCTTTTTGCGCTTTTATTATCAAAATAGCATTATTTAGACTAACCTCGACGTTTCGGCAGGGTTGCACCGGCCGTGGCCGTGGTCACGAGAGACGTCGAGGTTTTCAAATATTTTAAAAATAAAAGCGCGAAAAGAACCGGGTTTCTCATATAAACATAGTGGTCAATAGTTGGATAGTGGTCGCCTATCAACCATAGAAAAAAATATATATGAAATAACAAAATATTTTATTCTTATTCTGCCTAATTGTCGATTCTAAACCACCCCCTGCAGGATTGTACACTTACCAATGACGGTATATTATTATAATAGAACTTGTAAAATGCATTTTTTGCCGACTTCACGAAAAAGGAGGAGGACGTACTCAAATAGACCGTATATAATTTTATTGTATATATTTTTTTATTTGTGTTTTTTTCCTTCCACGTTAACCGATTTTGTTTTTTTTTTGTTTGATAGATGTTGCTTTTTAATTGATTTTTTAATTTAAATTTGATCAAGATCTGATCATTAGTTCTTGAAATATTCCAATAATGCGTGTTTAGTACATCTAATCTGATCAAAGTTCCAAAGATAAAGCGGTGAAGTCGGTTTATTTAAGCTTTGCTTGCATTTAATTATTACTACTTGGCTTTTTTATACTAGTAGAAAATGTTACAATTAGATTCAGTACTACAAGTATTGAATCCAATTGTAACAATTCTTGTAACTTTTTGAGCTATAAACATAAAATTTTTAGGTAATTAGTATTTATTTTTTAGGTATCTTCTAGGCAAGCATGTCAATTACTTTCCATCGGGTGAGTTAGTGGTCAAATGCTTGTCTATCTATAGTAAAAAAAAAGATAGAGATATAGGGATCATAGAGAATAAATTCATGAAAAGACCTGTTTTTATGTTTAGCATAGACATGTCATAGAAAGAAAAAATATCAAAAGACATTTAAAAGTGGCAACGGAACTGTCACTTCAGATAAGAATTTTAAATTTTCAGTGAGAAGTCACAATGTTTCCCCAAAATTATGCGTTTTACCAGTAGAACAGTCTTTGCGATAAAATCAAAATATTGTCGAGCACCTCGACATAATTTGGACTTTGAACGTTAAGCAAAATACAAAGGTGGAAGTAAAGTTCATGCAAATCAAAACGTAAGAACGTAAGTTGCCTTTTGAGCCAGAACATGGCAAGCTAAGATAAAATAAAAATAATAAATCACGTGTAGGTATGCCATGATCAATCATTTTATAAAGAAACCATACCCACACTCTTACTCTCTTCATACATACACCTTTCCGTCTCATCAGCACGTTTGTACCTCCCATCCTATATTTGACATGCCATGCCATGCCATTGAAATATTATCTGTAGTTCTAAAAACCAGACCTTTATAATAAGTATACTCGCTAAATACAATACAAATTAACGTTAATATAATTATCCAGACGCATAATTAATATTGTTATTATTAATCTCTTTATTCATAATTTTTTTCTTAGGTTGATGTTTTTTGTACAATTTTTTTATAAAAGTAATAAATAATACAAAATAAAGAAAACCTAAACCTAGTATGCCACCAGCAGCGGGGCAGGGCCCAAGGTACCGGTAGGTCAGTGCTGCAAAGTGAGGAACCTCCTGACATTGCGTGCCGTGTCCAGGAGTACTGCCTTCTGAATTTGACTCTTGATCCAACCATTTAGCAAGAGCCTATTGAGATGTTGGTCGAGGCTTTTCGCTATTAGCCCATTGGCCGAGTCGACTATCGTGGACAATTATCGTCGAATCTACATCCCACATGGTGGTTACCTCGAAGGCCAAGTCAAGATACTTGCTTAGCTTTTCCTTCCCAGCTTTCATGAGGTTTTCATCATGCGGGATAGAGACGTCAATGAACACTGCCCGCGATGAGACTGATCGGTCAGCACGATATCAGGTTTATTGGCGACAATAGTCCTGTCCGTGATGACAGATTTGTCCCTATAGAGAGCGTAGCACGACAACTCTCGAGAACCGGCATTGGTGTGTACTTATAGAACGGCACTTTAGATTCAACTAGACCATATTGAAGAGCAAGTTACTATGTATAATCCTAGCTACGTATAATATATCCTGCTTATGTATGATCCTAGCTACAAGGTTATGTCTGTGTAAGTACTCGCCGTTAGCAAGATGAGAACAACCAGAAATATGCCTGAGTGACGCACCAGGACGGCAGCATGCCCGACAAATGTCGACCGTACCGTCCATCATTACATATTTCCGATAGTTATTCGTCTTGATAACCTTCAGTTTCCCCAAAAGAGGTCACCAAATTGCAGCCAGTTCACCAAAATAAAAATAACAATAAAAAATCAAAATCACTTACGCCAGTTCTCGTTTGCCAAGGAGAGCGGGGTAAAGTTCCGATCAACTGCTACAACATCTCTACACAGCCCGTGCTCGGTGTTACGGAAATATTCCTGGAGTTTGCGTACCTCGGTTGTGTATGTTTTTAGCATTAAAAAATCCACGACCCCCACACTTCCGAAGGATATACAATCTAATCACAGGCGAGCGCGGGTGAAGTATACGATCTGACGTGAGCATTGATCGGACCCTACAATCCAATGCATCCAGTTCAGTCTGAGTGCACCTTAATATGCCGAAGGAGTATATTAGTAAAGGCGTTGAAAGCGTTGAAAGTGCGAACCTTATGCCTACCTGACAAAAGACTTTTCAGTACATTTTTTAAGCGATAAAACAAGCGCTCTTTCACCGCCTGCTTTACGTCGCTATCCTTAATATCCAAAGACTCCGACATACCAAGGTATTTATAAGTTTCGGCTTCAGAGAGAGAGCGAAGTCATCGTTTAAGAAAATTGTATACTCGCAGAATTAACAACTTACCTCCGTTTCACATGCAAGACCGCACACTTATCTTAACCAAAATCCATTTTAATGTGGCTACTGAAACTTCCAGTGATTTTCAGTAGGTCCACCAAATCTAGGCGTACGGGTGCATACAACTTAAGGTCATCCATGTACAAAAAGTGAGAAATAATATCTCCTTCTCTCCGAAGTCGGCAACCTCGCCCCGAATCCTTAAACAATGTGCTGAGAGTATTCAGAGCGAAACAAAACCACAGGGGATTAAGACTGCAGCCCTGGAAGATCCCTCGCTCTATTTTTATTAAGTCCTGCGAAACAGAAAAATATAAAATTTTTAAAAAATCTCCTAAGCCAGCGATGAGGCACCGAATCATAGGCCTTCTTGTAGTCAATCCAAGCAGTCAAGAGATCTCCCCTGTTCCGCCGAACTTGTTGGCAAATTGTCGAGTTTATGAGGGGGAGCTCCTTAGTACCACGAAATCCATCCCTACATCCATTCTGAGCGGGAACCAAAATATTGTTAGCCATAATATGCGAATTGCTTTTAGTTCTCAGAATGGATGTAAGGAGCTTGTACAGAGTAGGCAAGCACGTGATGGATCTATAATTTTTCGCTTCCGTGATACTACCAGATTTAATGATGGGAATTACAAACATCAAGGGATTGTTGGAAATGTACACGGTCATGATAAAACGAGTGTTCAATATCTAATATTAGGCAATACTAAATAACGGTGACTCATACAGGCTATGCCTAGTTTGAGGCCCGTAGACAAGATTCACAAAATATGTTTGCTAATAAACTGATTTTTAAGTGTTTATCATTTGGAAATAAACGAATTTTTACTTTTAAGATATTTAAATTACTATGGAAGTACCTACCTCAGGAATATTTGTCTTATTATTTGTCTTATATTAATCCTACTAATATTTAAAATTCTCTTGAATATTTGTCTTATATTAATCCTAATAATATTTTAAATCCGAAAGTGTGTGTGTAAGTATGGAAGTGTGTAAGTATATTTGTTCCCTCTTCACGCTTAAATGGCTGAACGTATTTGAATGAAATTTGGAATGTACATATAGCTTATACCTAGGATTTACACATAGGCTTCTTTTTAACTTGATAATAGCGGGCGAAGCCACGGGGCACGACTAGTATTATAAATATATTTTATGAAAGGACAGTGAAAAGGCTAAAGCTTTCGTAATTTTCAACGAACTTCAAAATAGGAGGTTCTCACTTCGAATATATGATTTTTTTTAATAATAGCGGGCGAAGCCACGGGGCACGACTAGTATTATAAATATATTTTATGAAAGGACAGGGAAAAGGCTAAAGCTTTCGTAATTTTCAACGAACTTCAAAATAGGAGGTTCTCACTTCGAATATATGATTTTTTTTAATGTATTTTACGCGATATCTCCGCCGGAGTCTAAAGTGGTCCCATATACATTTAATCAAAATTGATCCAGCCAAAACCATAATGCAAGCGTTGGAGTCGGTTTTTTAAAGCTTTTTATTATTATGTCTAATTTGTGTTACTTGAAATGAAATAGGTACTGTCCGACACCTTCTCATCCCGCGGGTGCCGTCAGTACAGGCGGATACCAGAGTTCAGCTAAAGGACAAACGTGAAAGGGTAGCGTACACGTAGTGTCAATTATTTTTGTTGGTAGAGCATTTTGTAATGCAAGTCTAATCACCATGTAGCATTTTAGAAATAGAAAAAAATTACATCGAACTAGAGGTTCTATGTTCGACTGTGTGTTTTTCTTTTATGTATGTTCACCGATTTCTCCCCGATTTGTGGACCGTTTCTCAAAATAATGTTTTTGTTTGATAGATTATACTTTAGAGGTGGCCATATAAATACCATATAAATTTTATCGAAATCGATCAAGCCAAAATCTAAGTATAAGATGTCGAGTCGGGTTTTTTACGCTTTGCTTGCGTTTAATTATTTGTGATACTAAGTTTAAATTTATATGTGTAGTTTTTTAAAACTATATCGTAGTGAGAAAATGCTCATGATTAAGTTCCGATATACTGAATAAAATATTGACTTTGACTTACAATATCTCATTGAATAGTTCAAATAGATACTTCTAAAATATACATTTTATCGAAATCGTCAAGCCAAAACCAAAATATAAGCGGTGAAGTAGGTTTTTTTACCGACTGCACAAAAAAGAAACAGGGACTCAAGTCGACTGTATTTTATTTTTATTTGTGTTAGGTACCTCATAACTTCATTCCACGTGAACCGATTTTTTTTTTGTTTGAAAGATGTTGCTTGCCAATTGGTCCCATTTAAGTTTGATCAAGATCTGACTAGTAGTTTTTGAGTTATCCTCAATAATGCGTAGTCTGTGGACTACATTGATGATGTTCTCGCTTTTTGTTTCCTGAACAGATACATAATGTGGGAGTCAAGTCTAGAGTGAATAGGTATATTCTAGTCAAGCATGCTACATCTTCAGTGGCAACTTCACTTTCCATCAGCTGAGATAGTAGTTAAATAACTGCCTATCTGGCATAGAGAAATGATACCAATTTTCAGTAAGTCAAAAAATTACATAGTAGCTTGAGTCCGTTACCGCATACAGACGCGGCCAAACCCACATTAGAAACGATTACACACTTACCCCCGCACTGAATCGGATGACTTGTGTCGCGGTTGCCGGAAACATTCACAAACAGAACCAGAAACACACATTTTTCTGTGGTAGAAAACTTGTGTTCTCGCCTGGAATCGAAGCGGATGCGTGCTCATAAGGCGAACGCGCACCCTAAGGCAACGGGCGGTTCTCAGATATATTCCAGTGTATTTTGTACGACTGGCCTTCAAATAAATATGTTTTCATTACAGATTCATTCAGCAGCAACTGCGGTTGTCCCTATAACCGTCCAGACTTCCTTCATAATTGGACAAAAAAAATGATTTGCTTCTCTCTTTGCGCCCTGATCGCTTCAGCCACTCTTATCGCTTGCATGCCTGTCTGCTACCGCCAATTTGAAGTCCACAAGCTATTAAAGTGCATGAAGAAGAAGTAAAATGGTCGTCATATGCATGACCTGTTTAACTGTAGTAGTGGCTGCCGGGTGCCTCGCCTGCGGTCCTATAATACTGGATGCGATATGGCCCATGAGGTTTAGGAAAAATGCACCTGTATGCAAGAGTCCGTGTTGTCCGAAACGGTCGCCTACAAAATATGAATGAGTTCGGTCGTTGTTTGTTGAATTAAAATGTTGGTTTTTAAGTCAAATTATTGTTTTATTTGTGAGTGAACAATACAATACAATAACTCTTTATTGACAGTAATTCAACTCGTAAGTCTACTCGGTAAGACTACTGGGAATTGGCGACACCAAAAGATAAATACAGCTTACAGATCTATATATATAAAAATCAATGCCACTTTTCGTTGTGATTTTATAACTCAAGAACGGGCTCGGCAGTTCCACATATTCCTACTGATCTATCCCTACTGGTAGGGAAGTAGGGCTCATCTATCCAAACCAAATGTTAAGGCTTTGTTCGGACTATTTAGTAGATGGTTTATGTGAAGTTTGCACAAAATCGGCCGAGCGGTTCTTCATTTATCACACCCGGGCGAAGCCGGGGCAGATCGCTAGTAAACTTATAAATATAGGTACAATGGGCGGTCTTATCCCTAAGAGCGATATCTTCCAGACAACCTTTGGATAGCAATATAAACGAAAAGTAGGGATGTTGGTGCGATAAAATTAATTAAAAGTTTAACAAAAGTACTTGCATTTTTAAACTGCATTAATCTTAATATATAAAATTCTCGTGTCACAGTTTTCGTTGCCATACTCCTCCGAAACGGCTTGACCGATTTTGATGAAATTTTTTGTGCTTATCCGGTATCTATGAGAATCGGCCAACATCTATTTTTCATCATCATCATCATCATCACTTTTCATCATTATCAACGCGGGTGAAACCGCGGGGCGCAGCTATTAATATATAATATTAATAGTAAAAATGTCTAATCAATTAAACTTACACAAAATAAATAAATATAAGTAGCTATAATACATATTACCTATTATTAAAGTAATGTTTAGAGATTGGATATTTTTTTTCTTTTACTTGAGTTTTAAATGTATCTAAAGTTTCATAGGACGCACGGCTTCTTTAGTGAAAGGTGAATCAAAGAAGCTCGTCAAAGCTCTTACTGTGCGCTGGCATTTTGAGACGCAAATTTTCCCGATGACCTTAGCAACAGTGAATTGGAGGAGTCAATGAACAGTTTTCTTTTATTAGATAAGAAGGAGTGAAGGGATTAAAGATTGTTATAAAGAAAAGAAAGTAAATGATTATTCCGACGTAGCCGTATAGGGAGCCACTTGAACGTGATACGAATTACGATATTACTAGACTTGAGATACTAATGTTTACCCGACTACTGCGAAGCAAAAAGGAGATTTATGAATTTAGCACCACAAGTATTTAGCGGCTATGCCCGTGGTCTACCTACGTTGGCCACCTGGCTGTACCAGGGCTAATTTTTTTTCCCGTGGTCCACCTCATTATACTAGGTGTACCAAGGGTTTTTATTTCTTTCTATGGTCCACCTATGTAATTATTATTCTATGGTTTATATGAGTGGGTGACATGATATGGGTCCGCACGAATCTCTCAGGGAATTCTTTAAAGAAACAGGCACACTTACCATGCCTTTGGTTTACATCTTTGAAAATATTGTGCATTTTCGCAAAAATATTGGTAAATATAAATTAAGAAGCGACACACACAATCTTAATAATAGATATAAGCATAAAATTACAGTGCGCGCATTGAGATTAAGCAAAACGAATGGCAAATGGGGTTAGATTTTATAATAGAATTCCTAAAATCGTAACTGAATTACCACTGGGAAAGTTCAAATCTGTAATAAAACGGGCATTAATTAAGAAAGCTTACTATAAAGTGATCGACTATATTAATGACAAGGATGCATGGAGGCAAACTGCACAAGCGCTTTCTAGCGACTACCATAATAACACTTAGGTTAATAAAATTATGTATTAGAGATTAAGAATGTTTTTTTTTTAAATGAATGAAAAGTTGTGCCACCGTGTTTCTTGCCAGGTTCTTCTCGAGATGGCTGTAATTTTGTGAATCTGGCAATAGAATCATTAACTTTCATGAGTGCCTCTTTAGGGCCCATGAGAATAAACGATTTTGATTTGATTTGATTATATTGATTGTATAACAGCAGTAGCGCTAGCTTATAAGAAAGTCTGATTTTTTTTTTACGCCATCACTCTTACAGCCGCAAAGTAAGTTCGATGAGTTGTGTCGTGGGTGCCGGCAACATTCACATTTCACACACAACTAGAACCAGGAACACAAAGATCCCTTGGGTAGAAATATTGTGATCCCGCCGGGAATCAAGCCCAATTATATATAATCCAATTAAGCTAACGTGTAGTTCAATTACTAAAATCAAAATCAATAAGCGTTAAATCCTGGAATAGATCATAATTAACATTTGATTTTGAAAATTTGAGCTGTTTATCTGGGATAGGGTAAAGTTAGTTGTTTGAAATAAAGTGTCTATGTAACTGCTGGTCGGATTAGATAAATCTTTGTGAGTAGATAGATATAACTCTAGAATAAGACATAGTCTGTTATTTTTTTTAAATTTTTATTCATACCGAAAAACGGCATTTTTAACATTCTTATGGGCCCCTATCCCATAGGTTTTTTGAGTTTTCTTTTAGTTGGTAAGCATTTGACCGCAATCTCACCTGATGGAAAGCGACGATGCGGTTGACGGTAGGATATACTTGCCTACAAGATACCTGTTCACTGTTGACTTAAAGAGGCCTAAATTATACTTATCCGGAAACAAGAATGAAGGCAGGGTGTTCCATTCGTTTGCAGTTCGCATAAGTTTGAAATTTCTCTTCAGTCATTGGTCGGATTTCGATAAAATTTGGATAAATATAATATGATTCTGAAATAGGACATTTTTTTATTCCCAGTATCACACAATAGACATTTTTTTATTCCCAGTATCTCTCTGAGAGAACAAGTAAACTTTAGATACCGAAAATCAGTGCTGTTACTGTACGGTATACGTAAAGTAGTAACTGGATACGGTAAAGTAGTAATTGTTTGAAATTAGGTATCTCTGTAACTGCTGGTCGGATTTCGATAAAACTTGGTGGTCCTTAGTGAGCGAGAAAATGTCGAAGAATAGAACATTTTCTATTTTAATATTATTATATCATTTCATACTCAAAAAAGGCTATACCTATGAGACCAACTAATTCTTAGTTCGTTGAGTTGTTTGAAGTGAGGTGTCTCTGTAACTGCTGGTCGGATTTCGATTGGTAGATAGATAGCTAAGAACCTGATCGTTGGAACTACCCTTTGGCTTAGTTGGGTCCGCGTTTGCATTCTAAGCAGATGGTATCGAGTTTGATTTCCGGCGGGAACACAAGTTTCCTTCCCAAGAAAAATTTGATGTGTTTTTCTTATTGTTTTTTTTTTATGCTTGATAAGCAAGTATTTCACTACAATCTCACCTTATGGAAAGCGGGTTCTTGCACCTACGGAACAAGTCATCAAATCAAATTAAGTGCTGGGCTGTAAAAAAACCTGGAATAAGGAATGTAATACTTACTACCCAATAGCTCAGTTACGTATCGCGTTATCACCATCCCTACTTATATTTTTGATATAAGAAAGTGTATTTTCGTGTGTGTGAGTGTGTGATTACTGTGTTTGCAAACAAAAATTACATAATGATAATAATAATTAAAGAGCAAAGTACTTTAAATGCTTTGAAAATGTATCCTTCGCGGACGAAGTGGGTAGCAGCTAGTAATGTATGCATCACTTTAGTTACTGGCAACCACAAACCGACAATTATGCAGATACAGTAATTAGTTAAGTATTTTATTAAACTAATCCTAGTCACTAGTCAGTCAAAGTCAAGTAAGAGAGTCGTGGTCACAGTCAAATCATGCCCTAGTAACCACTGGTAGAAACTTTGTGAAAAATTTATTGCATTTGTTGCCAGGGCTTTTGCCAAACATGTTTTTGAGAGTCTTAATTTTGAGTTTACGGTCTTAAATTTTTTGTTATTTGACTTATTATAACATAATTATTTCATTATCGCGGTGGTTTAGAATATTGTATGTGTTATACAAATGGTGTTGTACATAAAATACAGTCTTGTAAACCGCTCTATTCCACCTCTTTAAACAAAATCATACCCTTTCCATGGTTGTATTCTCTTTGCTCTCATCCATAAGGAGATAATGTAACCTTTTTACTTTTACACAATTAACTTTTTACGTCAATCGGATGATAAGAAAAATTTAAATTTAGAGAAGCTTTAATAGACATTGTAAATGTCATGCCATTCCAAAAAAGTTTCCTAAAATTTTTATTGTGATTTTCTCTAAACAATTAATAACTATGAGTGTAAAATTATTGTGGAACGTCGCTAGGATAATCTTGCTCTCAGGATTGTCCTTCGGCGTTTAGAGAAACTTATGTATGCAGGAGGACCAGAGCTGATCAGCAGTAAGAGTCACTGTAAGTACCCATCACTTGAGCCTTTTTTATAACACCATGATCAATTGTAGCCTTCCATTCCTCAATATGAATAAACAGAACTCGATACTAGTCTAATCAGTTTTTTTCCATCTACCTCCTTTTGAATACGATTGTGGTTACCTTAGATACGGAAGACTTAGCATTCGTATCACAGGGCAACCTAGCACGAATGCTAATGACTATTGAATTTGTTATGGATTTTTTAATTAATAATTCTTCCATCTTACAACATTACGTATCTAAGATTATACCTAGGTATGAAAATAGAATAAGAAAAATTTTATTTGTTAAACTTTTGGCAATATTTTTTTTGGATTTTATTTGATTCCATTCTTATTGTTTTGCAAATTAAAATATTAGGAGCAAGAGAATACATGGAACTGTGGTGTTAGAATGGAAAGGTAGGTTATTATTAATTGGTTTAATTCGGTATAGCTACGCAAAGAAATCATAATTGCTACTATCCAGTAAAATCACGTAGTAACCAGTCTTCTTTTAAGTATAAAAGAAGACTGGTTACTACGTGATTTTATTTTCTTTTTACTTAAGTGAGATTCATCAGAATCTGGAAAATATTTAAACAAGCAAGTATCAACAGATTCCGATTTCGGACGTATATATTAATTTTGTAGCTTTTAATAATCATCATTTCTGTCAAAACGATCCTCCAAAGTATACATATACATTATACATACTTTAGATTTAAGCCAAGCCTTATCGTTAAATTGGGCTTTTAATAATGTGTAGGTTTTTATCTCTGTATTTAATTTACTGAGTTAAAATTATTATTTTTTTGTCTGACCATATACTTTTTTCCTATTGTTACTTTGATTATTTAGACTAAATTAATATACCAACTTACTTTTGTTAGTATTTACTCTAAAATTTATCTTTTCCAGCCATGTGACTACCTTCTCTAGTACAGCTAACTTCTATTTAGCATGATTTATTATTTAAATTATTATTTGAAATTTATAAACATCACGCAAAAATGTTATATTAGTTTTGGCAATACGTTAAAATAAATTGAAAATGGCACATGACATGACAGGATACTTCCTTGTGATACACCTAGACCAATACATCTTGAACTTTATTGGCTCTTTGTTATAAGTTTCTAGCTATGTTTCGCCTATCCCATATTCCGTCATTTTCCAATTTATCCAAAAGCGTGGAACTAAGAAGTCTAAGGTCATCGAAAGATCGAGGCACAGTGCTACTCTTAAATTTTTAGTTCTATATTATCCCATACGTATATTTGTATTTGGAATATTGTTTAAGAAGATTTTTGTATCAAAACTGTTTCTTGTTGAGTATCTAGTAAACAATATTGCTTTCATGTGACCATTTCTTATTCCTTGGTACCAAGTCTCCTGCTCAGGTTGTGAGATTTGTTGTTAGAAAGAGTGTCCCATGAAAAACAAATATCATATAAGTTTTGAAATTTATCGATTTTTGTTTTAAAAACCTAACTATATAATGAGATCTTTTTAAAATATTTTTAGTATTGCTTAGTATTAATTATATATTTATCTTTGTATTTGATCTTATTGATGATGGCCATTTTTAAAAATACAAGGCTCGTTTACTTGAGATATGAATATGGGTACAGTGTAATGAAATACAGTTGAAGAGTGCTATCGTCAACCAATTCAATTCTTCATTATGTTCCTGAGAAGTAAAAGGACCGAAGGTAACGAAATATTCCATATAATATTTATAATTTGTACCTCTTATTGTTGTGTCAATGATTTGATTTTTGTTGCAGACGTACAGCTCTAAAGTTGACATCTGGAACGCTGGAATAAAAATCAACTCATGGACAATGCAACAAAAGATACTTGAACATCATTTCACAGTATTATTAGAAAGAAAATTGTGTCATTTAGCTCTGTGATTGATAGTGATTTAGTTTACTTTTGTATAATAAAATGCTTGATTAAATTTGCTTCTATTAATATATTGGTTTTCTTTTTAGAATTGCTTACCAGGATTAGATTCTTAATTTAAGTAGGTACAACCATTAGCATTTGTATATTGTCGTTCCATCGTAAAACCATTATGGCAATTACATTTATAAGTCTTTATAGTTTATCTTCGGTTGTATAGTTAGCATCATTTAACCGATTATTTACTTTTTTTTTTTCTATTGTTTCAGATTGTTGTAAGGCTGCTTGTTGTAAGGCTATGGTGTGTCTTACGTTTCTCACTACTATCGCTGCCACAACCGTGATCTGTACAATTCCTTTCTTAGCTACGAGGATTTTTAGATCCAAATGCGCATGTATACCCACCCCTAAGGTTTTATAACATTTATTGAAATTCATATTTCAAAATGATTTGTATGACTATTGGCACAGCTATAATAGCTATAGGTTGCATTGCCTGTGGTCCGATATTGTGTGAGAAAATATTGAAATGCATGGCTAAAAGTAAAAAATAATGTGTACGAAATGATTATTGTTGTCAGATTGTATAAATGTATTGAATTTTTATGTTTGTTTTGTATATTTCTTGTCACCTTATTCCTTAGATCTCAGCACAGACGCCAATTGCTATTAAGATTTTTTTCTACTTTAGTTCAGAATTTGCTAACTAAAGATGACGAAAGGTTAACGGTTACTACTATGAAGACGGGGAGGTGCTTGGGATGTGAATAGATTTGTTGGTTTTTCTTTTACTATATAAATTTTTTGTGAGAATCTGTCATGTAACTATTAATAATTAAAACGCAAAAAGTAGAATATACGAGCGTTTCCTCGTAACCTTACTAGGTTGCAGCTTTTCGCTCAATACTAGAAAACTCTAAAAAAATATATCATTAGATAATTAAGTTATACCGGGGAAAAGTGGCCGGCAATACGTTCCACTCCGCTGTACGAATGATGAAAGTAGAAGCAAAACGCTTCAATCAAACAAGATATCAACGTATGTCAACCATTAATGGATCTGGTCCCAGGGTGTATCTCAAACTACTTATAAAGTTGATAAAAGCCGTACTGTGTCGCTGTTCTAACGCTTACATTTCGATGAGCGTGCTCTCAAATGAAACCAGTTGATTCCCATTGCCCTTTCTATGATCGGACCACAAGGAGAACTCGACAAAGTCATCCATTAATGCTTGACATACCTACAGTTCGAAACGTTTTGCTTCTACATTTATCATCCATACAGCGAAGGAGTGGAACTCACTGCCCTCTTTGTTCCCTGTACAGTACAATCTGGGAGTCTTCAAGTCTAGAGAGAATAGTTAGTTAATTTCATAATCGTTTATTGACATGGGCCCCAAAAAGGCACTTATGACTACTGTCAGATTCGCAAAATTACAGCCGAAAGGAGGTTGACGTTAGGCAGGCGGCCAATGAAAAAACTCAAGGCATTGTTTAGGTTCATGAGTAATGTTAGACCATTCTTCATTTCTCTTCATCCGGGAAGAGTAGATATTGGTAATCGGATGGCTGCGCTACACAGGACGCCTTGTTCGGAACGGATCGCGTGCGAGGACGCTGCAGCGTTCGCCTTACGTACAGGATGTCCACACGCCTGGGAATGCAATTCCGTAAGTATCCGAAAAGTCGCATCTTCTAGGCAAGCATGTCCCAACTTAGGCCGCATCTTCACTTTCCATCAGGTGAGATAGCGGTCAAATGCTTACCTATTCAGCATTAAAAACTACATAATGGGACCTTAGGTCTATAACAGGCTTTTTGACGCTGTACTGGCTTCCTGACACTGTACGTAATCATCTGATTAAAAAGTGGTTACGAACATCATTTTTACGACATATATGAATTTTTAGTTTTACATTTCGTGGGTGCATCTTGGATTTACAATAATCCCAAATATACATAATTGTATTGTCATCAAAAGTAAATTTCAGATCAATCGTTCGACGGGAAGGGTGTACAACTTTGATTACTAAATTTGACCCAACAAACAGGTCAAAATAGAAATAAAACCGTAAAAAAAGATTAAGAGTCTAAACTTAAGTATAGGACTCAAGTATCGACTCAAAATCTTCTCTGTTTATGTACTCATTGATAGATTACAGATTGATCTTCTTTCCACCATCTTAAAACCCACAAAGTATAAGTGCCATCACTCTTTAGTGGAAATAAGTTACTTGTTACAAACTGTTTTAAGTACAAGCTTTTTAGCAGTCCGACATATTGGATTTAAAGTGACGCTGTAAGTGACTTTATTTTTCAAGTTACTCTCAGCAAGCCCTTTCATTTGATACCTATATTGTAGGAGTGCATAGGGAGACACGAGACCAGAATCATATGATTAAAAAGTAAGTCCTCATATCTCCCCCGCCTAGGGGAGACACCAGGACTAAAAGAATCCTGATGTCTCCCCGAGGGGAGCCATCAGGGGGGAGACACGAGACCGGAATCATTAAAAATGAGTTCGATATAACAGATTTTCCAATTGTTTCAGGAAAGCCGCAAATATCTAGAAGCTGGCTGCATGATTTGCATATCCCTTCTAACCATATTTACTGCGGCGGCGATCGTGGTTTGTATACCTATAATATCACGAAAGCTACTTGAAAGAAAGTGTACTTGTCCTGCTGATCCAGTCTGTGCTGACTGCGGCCTACCGTACTGAAGAAAGGACAAAATCTTTGCATCTCAGCAGCGAAGACATCTCAATGAACCAAAAAACTGTGATCATTAATCAATTTAAACTCGCTAAATATTTGTTTTTCAAAATTTATACAGATAAAAAGTATCATATTTTTGCTAGTTGGACTAGTGAAAAAATTAATTGAGCCTTATGTAATTTGAGATTTTGAGATTTTGGCTTTGGTACTTCATACATCGTCAAAGCTTAGAAAATATTGGTTAAATGTTTGATCAATGTTCAAAATTATTTGTGATAGTTGACTAAAATGTGTAAACTTTTTTCGAAATTATTAGTAAAGGTTAGTTGGCCTTAGCAATTGTTGACTGAAATTGTGGTATATTTTCAAAATTACTAGTGAAAGCTTGTTGGCTTTAGCATTTGTTGATTAAAATTATGTTCTATTTTCAAAATCACCAGAGAAGTCTTGTTTGCATTAAGGATCGTAGTTAAATTTGATATATTTTCGAAATCACTTAGTGAAAATATTTTATTTTTATCGTATCTGAAATAGATCAAAATTTTTTTTTACTTGGTCTTCAGAGGTTTGTACAAATATGATCTGCTTCAGTTTGTTCACGGCTGTAGCTTCAGCTACTTTGCCTTACTATGTACGACATCTTTCTAAAGCGCTTTATAAGTTGTAGGAAATGATGCCTCGTTTATTCCAAATTTATTTTATAATTTAGTTATATGTTTTATAAATATATGCCTTCTATTATATTTATTTGTTTGCTTATAGATTAAGATATTGAGATATATTTGAACATGGAACAACAAACAACAACAAACATAGAAATGTGACACAGTGGACTACCCGTCGGCTTAGTTGGGTGCGCGTTCGCCTTCTAAGCAGCGGGTATTGGGTTCGATTCCCGTTAGAAACACAAGTTTTCTCCTTAAAGGAGGTTTGCGTTTTTGGTTCTGGGTATGATTGTGTGTGTGTGATGTGAATGCCTAAGGTGACCACGACGCAAGTCATTGAATTTAGTGTAGGCAAAAAAAGTGTTGTGTGATTGGCACTCGCAATTGGTTAAAGATTGATACTTCTAGACCTTGGTAGTAAAGATAAGCCCTTTTATTCTTGTTTAACGCAAGCAAAGCTACTGCAATAGTAAATCTACAAAAGAAAAATGTTGTTTGGGCAGGATTTGAACCCACGGCAACAATTATAGAGTCATGCCCTATTGCTATAACCGCTGAGTTACCTAAGCCCTAAGTCAAGCGACGATTTTATCCTTTCCTTTCCCATTTTATTGGGACTTGAGGCGGCGTCTACCGTAAAAGCTTGAAACTACTACGGCTAACATTTATGCTAAGCAGAACTGAAGAGGAAGGAAATTGTAGCTTAAAGGCTTGGGTAGCTTAGTTTAACCGCTGCAACAAAGGCCCTACGGCCGCGGGTTCAAATTCCGCTCTGAGCCATATTTTTCCTTTTTACATGCTTTTATATAATTTTACATGTCCCGTTATCTGTCGGTCTGTATTCAAATCTTGCAAGCTAAATTTGACCCACTTCACGATGGATCCGATTGGGCTCAAATTTGGTGTACTTATTATCTTGACAATACAATGATACGGAAGTATTGAGCTGGTCTAATGATAGAGGTGGATGATGGCCATAGAAACTTCTGAACTAAACAAGACAAACCCATCTAGTTTGGGCTCGTTTCATTCGCCTTGACAAATGTATACAACTTTTAGTCCTTTTTTATTTAAAATTGTGTAATATCTTTTTTACTTGTTATTATTTATTTATATTTTGTGATGCCTACTTTGTTATGGCTAATATATTAGAGACAAATGGAGCAGCTACTTCAAATGATAGTGTTTTAGGTTTGAAAACATGAACTATTAATATAGTTCTTGCTTTCAAACCTAAAACACTCAAGTTTATTTGAAATTTTCGTGTCAACGATCAAATTCTAACTTGCGTTAAAGATTAAAGTGATTAGACCCCAAGCCATCCTAACTCCTTCAAAGATCAGAGGATGAGTCGCTTGGTCGCTGATTGGGTCGCTGACTCACCAACTGCTTCAGTGTTGCGGGTGTTTCCTATGAGACATTAGATACGTGATTACGATACGAAAACAACTGCTTAGAAATTAGGAAGTTCACTTTATTATCTACACATCTAAACATACACCGTAATATCACTTGACTGAATAACAACTAGACTAAAACCATTGAGCAAATACGCGTACATTGTCCCACTCACGTACTTGATAAAATAAATAAGTTAGAGGCAGTATGACACTTATATTTAGTTATTGACTATAGTTATATGTATTTGACTACGTTTTCTCTATCGGCCTTATATATCTTTGCGGCGTCACTATTGTTACTACTTCTTTCTTTGTTCTCGTTCCTAGGATGGCTTCGTCTAGTTTTGCTATAGTGGCTACTGGTGTAGCGAATCGCCCAACAAGTTTCGCTACAGGCGTAGGTCTGACTATTTGCACTTTTTCATTATTGACCATAGCCATTTCTTTTTCTTCGTGTAGTCTTTCTGCACTCGATCTGTAGAATCTTTTCACTTCTGGTAGACTGGATGAGACATCTTTGTATGATGTTTCTAGTTGATCTGCTAGCGTTTTTTGTTTAACTGCGGTTAGATCTTCTATCGGTAGTATTTCTTGTTTGACGATTTCTATAGATGATGTTGTCACTTCTGCAGGTATATTAGTAGTGGTGGGGACATAGGGTGTGATTGTCGTAGGTTTAGTAGTAGAGCTGAATCTAAGTGTCATTCGTCTTCTGTGCTTTTTGTCTTTAGTTTCAGAAGAGGAAGCATTAGAATAGTCTGCTGATGCGTTATTTATTTTCATATCAGCATTTAGAGTGATAAGTTGAATGTCAGAATCTTTAGCTTCTTGTGATTTGGTAACAGTGCTTATATTTCTTCGTGCGTTGGTTCTATTGTTAGTGCCATTGAGACTTCTTGCTCTGTATATAGGAGATGGTTCTGTATTTAGTTCAACATGTTTGTTGTTTCTTTCATCTATGAGCGGTGTTGGTGTAATGATTTGTATGTTTGTAGCTCCGTTGATGCTTTCTGCTTTGGCGCTATCTTGGTTTTCTAAAATGGAAATAGCTTCTTTGATCCCGACTACATCTTCTGGGTTTGTTGGTCGACCTGTAATATCAAAATAGATTTTAATATCAATGAGATATTAATTAATGAGGTATTGAATAGGCTCTAAAAAAAGGGCGAATAGACGCTTTAATTAATACTGAAAAACATAATGTTGTAAACGAAAAGTATTTGCCTACTATAGGTTTAATCTGATTATAGTGATGATGTCATTTAAAAATACCTATATAAAAATAGGATGATTCTCATAGATTGTAATAAAAACTATATAAGTTCGCACGATTGATCTATAAAACAGTTGCACCGATATTCATCAGACAAAAATCTATTTGAATAAGAAAACGAATTTCGATCATTTATTTTACACGTTTTATGTGACTAAAATAATTAATCTTTAGCAAATTTGAGTTTGAGCAAAAATAGAAATGCCTAGAACTTTTGGACTCTTCCAAAACTTTAAGCATTCTCTCAATAATGGGACGCAAACAAATATTAAAAGTAACTCTTTTTTTCGGTATTAGTAAACATTTGGCGTCTATTTCATACGATGGTAAGTGACAACACAAATAACAATGAAGCATGTTTGCCTAGAAGATATAATAGATCATACTTAATTATAAAAGAATAAAATCCAAGAGAAAGAGAAACTTACCATCTTCCATCTCTTTCTTGTAAGACGAGAAGAATGTCAAAGCCTTCATGAGTTGGTAGCTTTTGGAGACAGGGATGTTGGTGTCATACAACTTTCTAGTATTCTTGCAGTCGACGTAGAACCACCAGTTGCACTTGAGGATGGTTTGGTCGAAGAGAGTAGATTCAGGGCAGAGGAACGACTTCATTACAAGACCGTCGTCGGTTAGTGCGCATACGTGGAATACCTGGAAATTTAATTGGAATGCATTGAATAATTGGAGTTAATATCATAATTATAAATTACTTAAGCATCATGGAGAAATTGTACACTTTTAAATGTGATAAATCTTTCAACATGATATCATTATGGTCAACATTTACTGCAATGTAACCATATTATTATACTTTCATAGGTTTTCTAATAAAAGAACAACCAAAGTCATCACCTGATGGTATACGTTGATGCCTGCTTTTATAGGAAAGCGTGACGTTTAATCAACGCCTGAAGTGCCACTCTGATGTTAAAATAAAAAAAACTTCTGTGGCATTCGTCTTCTCCAAGACTTAGGCTGTTCCATTTTATAAGGCAAAATACTGGCAACTTGCTTTTTCAGGCAGGGTCAGTTCTGCTTGCTTAATGCTATTGAATTGTTCAGCAAAAAGGTGGTGCCATAAACAGACTCCAGACTCAAAAGATCACCTCGTTTGTTTACGTAATCTCATTTATCCTTGTTGTCTGCGGATGGTACATTAGACAGCTTCTGTTGTGATAGCCCAGGGTCAGAATCTCAGGATTGGAACCCATTGCAACGCTATTAGATCGTTACTCGAAGTTCCAGGTGGGTTATGCAGCGAAGTACAGGCTAAAGTGGCGCATACCATAAGGTGAAAAAAAAAACGAAACGCTATTATATAAATTTAATAGCTTATAATTCGCTAGATACGCTTGTTTTCTTAATTTATTAATAGAGGGTAATAAAAATAATGTAAAAGAGATGAACTTACCATGCAGCCAAGGCTCTCATCTCCATACAACCCCGGGAAGTACTTCTGGTCTCCGCAGTGGAAGCTGGTGTCGGGCAGCTCGACCTTTGACTGGAAGTGGTCGTCGAAGTTCTTCTCATAGCCTACTGGGTAGTACTCTCGAGGGGCGTTCATCACCTTACCAGTTGTTGGTGCTCTGGTAGAAATTAAGAGGTATACTTAATGTCAAGTCTATAAAATGGATTTTATTCGTAATCATTAATATTAAACACTACTTGAACCCATGAAACTACATATAAAGTTGAATTTGTATTTAACCATTATCTACTTTTTTGCGCGAATAACTGTCTTACCTGATAAAAAATTATTAAGCAGTCGAAGATTGTGTATAGACTTAAAAGCTCACAGACTCAATTGTTCCGGGAACAAAAACGCAAGCTATGTGTTCCAGTCCTTCACCGTATAAATGATAAAAGTAGAAGCAAATCGTATCGTGCAAACTGGAGGTACGTTCAACATAAATAGATGACGTTCGACAGTCTAGTTATAAATGGTTAAAATGGGATGGGGGAATTACGATGCGGCATGGGGGAATCAACTCTTATAATTCACAATAGAAAACCGACAGGCTTGCGAACTTACGTCGATGACCGAGTTTCAGCAGCTTGGACTCAGCTAGTTGGCAATGAGTCTTTTGGCCCTTCATCTTCTTAGCTACAAGAAGTCCACTGCTGGATATAGATGCGTACACAGCAGGTAACTCGCTCAGTAGCAGCGCAAGCGATTTTCCTACTCTGTCGTATTCGTAATCGATGATGCATGTTACTCTAAAGCTATTATGTTGCATCATATTAATTACAGGTACACATAGCCATCAAGTCAAGCTACAGTTCGATCAAAGGTTTTGTGAAATTTCAACAGTAATAGGTTAATTCGATCTTAATTCACTACTCTCTGACACATTACATCAACTCGTCAATCATAAATCTGCAATTACTTGTTTCCTAAATATCCTCAAGCCTTGTAGTAACTAACCAACTGTTAGTTCTAAAGGTATCGAATTATAACTACAGTATAAACCGTACACGGCGAAGGAGAACTCATCGCCCGCGTCTGATCCCTGAACGGTGTAATCATGGAGTCTTCGAGTCTTGAGTGAATAGGTATCTTCTAGATAGGCATGCTATATCCGTATCCGCATTATCACTTTCTATTCAAATTCAAAATCAAAATCGTTAATTCACATGGGCCCCAAAGTGGCACTCATGAATGTTAATGACTCTACTACCAAATTTGCAAAATAAAAGCCTATTATATATATTATGTATGGAAAGAATGAGTGATCAAATGCTTGACATCCGAGCATTAAAACAAATGATCTAAACACTGGGAATTATTATTTGGAAATCAAACAGGGTAACAAACAATATACCTACCTTTTTGGCTTTTGCGTTGCTGGCACCACAATTTCCGGTTCCGGTTCAAACACGACCGGCCGCTGCGTAGTTGTAGTAGTCGTCGTGGTCGTCGGCAACGGCAAATTCGCGTACTTATTCAGCAACTGTTGCTGTCTCAACGCAATAGCTGCTTCCACCGCCTCCATGGAAATATTACCAGCTTTAGCTATCTCTGCTATTTTAGCATTTATATCTTCTTTGTTAAACTTTAGAGCCGTATCATCACTGTATCCAGTGATAGTGTTATAGTCGTCAATTTTCTTAGTATTGTACGCATAGTTGCTGGCTATATCGTGCACTTGATGAGGAACGGAATCTACAAAAGAAGAGGGATTGGCTTGGAACGAGAACGGTTTAAAAGCGGGTGCTGGTATGACGGACAATCCTTGCGTGGGTGGAGCTGATATGGGCATAGGCACAAATGGATTAACAGTTGTAGGTATAGAGTAAATGGGTTCTACTATGATCGGAGTGGGTGTGATTCTAATGGGTGGATGAGAGTACTGATTTAGCTGTTGGCCGTAGTTCTGGCCGTGTTGCTGAGCGTAATGCTGGCCGTACTGGACCGCCGTCATGTGTGACACCATTTTGGAGATTTGGTTATGTGATTGTGGGTATGTCTCACTTTGGTAGGCAAGTCCTGGTCCTTTCGATTGGGGGATCTGCAGAGGCGTGTAGATCTTTGACGTTATGGGGAGGACTTTGAGCTGTTCTTCTTTAGGCGGTAGAGGTCTGAAGGCTGGGATACCCATGGGCAGTGGTTTCGCCATGGTGAGGGTTGTTGCTGCTCTGGGGACTGTTGTTGGAGCTTCGATTGCGGGTCCGGAGACAACAATGGGCAGCATTGTGCTGGATACTCTGCGGTGCAGGCTGGTTAGCTTGTCCATAGCTGCTTGGTTTGGACGGATGACGGGTGGCGCAACTGGTCGCATCATGATTCTGTTTTGCTTGCCACGTTTCTGAAATGAAAGGTAATGAGGATTTAGACATACATAAAGTAATAATAATTATTTGTTTACAATAATTAATATGATTTTATTTTTAGACCAAATATAGATATATGAGCATACAAATAAATAATAGATATAGTCTTAATTTTCATAACGAAAATACAATAAAATACATAAATGTAATGGTGATCAAACAAAACTAATTTCAATATTTACTGTTAAATTTAGTAAAGCAAAAGTAACAAGGCAAACATAGGAATTAATATATACCGTTAATATTCCAAACGTAACATTGTATTCATAAGAGATATTCTCCGGTTAAAGGTCAAATTACATTAACATGCGCAGAATTTACCAATGCTGACAGTTATTATGAGGGATGCCTTCTAATAACCACAAAGTTACAAAAGAAAAAATATGTTTTTAAAGGTTGTCTGCGTAATAAAACCAAATGGATCGTCCACATTTGGAACTTTATTTGCCAGACAGTCGTCGCCACTAATGTTTATAAACCATTATGGTATTACAAACCTTGGCAATGTTAATTTATGATGTTTTAGTGCCATAAAATTAAAGTATTACACGGTTTTTTGTAGGACGTGACCTTTGGAATTGTCCGAATTGTACTTACTGACCACTAGTGTCATCAGATCTCTTGTCATCACATTGCACGTCTGCATTCTAAACATATTCTTTCACAAGCTTTCTCCCCAAGGGATATTTTTGTTTCTCGTTTTGGGTGTGATTGTATACGATGTGAATGTTTCCGGCACCCATAACACAAGTCATCGAACTTAGTGTGAGAATGTGAGTGTGAAAGCGTTTTTGATTATAATCATATCCTGTTATTGTATCCTGATTGGGTTAGCATAACTTATATTTGTGATTCCTTTAGTATAGTTCGCGCCACGAAAGATGAGAATTGACGAGCTACAGTAGTTGGGACGAAATAGCTATCCATAATGTGTATATCTATTCAGGCATTTTCGATGACATTCAGAATTAGGTGTATAGCAAATTAGCAATAATATATTTAAAAAATAACAATATTTATTACGAAATCTAGTCAAACTACGTGGTTTGTCAAGTCTCATCTTGCCTAGAAATCTAGATACCAATTCACTCTAGACTTGAAAGTCTTCAAACGGTATGTCCTGGTAGTCACCAGGCTATAACGTTTGAGAAACAAAGACGCGGGCATTGATGATGATGATGAACGTAGAAGCGAAATGCTTCGAGCTAACTGGAGGTATGTCAACCATAAATACAATTGTAGATGACCTTTCAACTGTTTGTCTTGTGAGATTGTAAAAAGGATATGGTGGAATTATGATGTGCTATATGTATAATAATGTCGATATGCTTGCTACCTTACCTCAGTGATTGATCGATTTCGTAAGTGATAGTTGTCTGATTTGAAATTACTGATAAATAGGTACATTATTCTGTGGTTTATGTGATTCATGTGTTCTATTTTGCAATCTAACTACAGCATTGTAAATTCCTTTTTGTCTTGTTTGTGGTTTTACACTAGCGTCTATTAATTTTGAGGTCATCTAATTTGTAGACATTCTTGCAACTGCGTCATTTAGGCTACTAATGTCACATAACTAATTAAGCCTATTTAAGCAGTGTTATAATAAAATACCTTTATATAGACGCTCCTTTCGATACGATTGATTTATGTCATGCTTCAGAGTAGCCTTATTCACAAGAGGCCTTAAGTTTTTTTTAATGCTAAATAAAAAAAAATTAAATGATCAAATTATGCATATAAACCATACCGGAACACAAATTTCATTAAAATCGGACGTTTATATACAAAGATAGGTATTCGTATATCCATACTGCCAAGAAGTGAAACCCATAAGATCCCTTCTTCACAGTACGGATATATTATAATACTAGCTACGTCCCGTGGTTTTACCCGCGGGAATTCCGGGATAATTCGAGAATATAATATTTTGCGAATATAATATTTTGCGAATGTAATAATATGAGAACAAAGGGATAAAATGCTCTTTCATAAGAACCTTCTCCTGACAGTAAAAAGAATTAGCGAAATTGTGTAATCCGTTCACGCGTGATGCGATGCCAAGGAAAATAAATAATAATTTTTATCTTACTAATCCTACTAATATTATAAATCCGAAAGTTTGCGTGTAAATGTGCAAATGTGTAAGTATGTTTGTTCCCTCTTCACGCTTTAACGGCCGAACGGATTTGGATGAAATATTGAATACGTACATAGTTTATACCTATTAACACATAGGCTAATATAACTTTTTTTAGCCTTTAAATTGATAATAGCGAGCGAAGCCGCAGGGCACTGCTAGTATATATAAATATATATTTATATATTATATATATATGTTTACCTCTTGCTTTACATTCGTCCTTGTGGTATCCACAACTAGATTAGGCGGCACTCCACTCTTCACGCTGACAGATCGTCTTCTGCTTGGATCCAGGTTTGTAAGTGACTGCTCGAAGCCCAACTCGTCTCCAAGGCTGAATCCTGGAATTCAGAAGAAGCTGTGTTGAGAATTAACATAAACATAAACGCTTTCACACTCGCAACTACACACTAAATTCGACGACTTGTGTTGTGGTTGCCCGAAACATTCACGTCAGACCACCATCAAGTTGAAAGTCTGCCGCCAAGCCAAATACGGTGTTCCGGCAGTTATCCTTGAGAGCCTGCGTATTCCAGGTCTTGTGTGTTACCAGCTTCGATCACATCGTCACTTACCATCAGGTGAGATAGTGGTCAAACACTAGCCTGTCACAAATAAAAAAAAAAAAAAATAATAAATAGACATACGAACACACCCAGAACCAGAATCACAAATTTCCCTAGGGGAAAAAGCTTGTTTTTCCATCGGGAATCGAACCCGATACCTGATGCTTAGGAGGAGAATGAGCACCCAACTAACAAACAAACAAACAAACGCAAACGCATTCACACTCACACTTGTATCATGGGTGCCGGAAACATTTACATCACACACACAAATACACCCAGAACCAGAAGCACAAATATCCCTTGGGAAGGAATTTGTGCTCCAGCCGAGAATCGAACCCAGGACCCACGGCGCAGAGGGCGGAGACCTGTCCACTGCGCCAACTGGGTCGTCAAACTAAACCAACGGGAAGTTCAATTTGTCATTCTAATATAATAATTGGCAGTTATTATGCAACTGCCAATTATTATATTAGAATGGGGATCTCCTGGGGGATTAGGTTAGGGGATCCTGGTGGCCGAACTCAATTCTTCTTGTTTTTTTTTATATAATTGAGAGACAAGAGGAGCATGTCGCTGGCCAGACAGCTTCACGCTTGTCTATTGTAGTTCAGGGCACTCAGAGATTTTTGAACTTATAGGTAGGTCAATATCCTGCGCGGCAAAGCACTTTTTTTTTTTCGAACGGACTACTTGCTGCTGGCTGTCTGTAGCCTCTGCAGCGTCACCGGGCGGGAGGGCGAGCGCGAAAGGCGCTCCGCCGCAAAAGAGGGGCACGGCAAATCACTGCGCGCGTCACCTTACCCGCGTCTTTGTTTCCGGACTGGTACTGGGTGCCTTCAAGTCAAGAGTGAATATGTATATTCTAGGCAAACGAGCCACATCTTAAGCCGCATCGTCGCTTACCATCAGGTGAGATAGTGGTCAAACTTATGCAAAAGAACCCGGGCGATGTAGGTCATATAGGATATGTTATAATAGAAGGAATGTCTAACATCATACTTAACAAAAACGCATCTATATCAGTTAAGCATGAGGTAAAAGAGGAAAAAAGGGCAAGGCCTAAGGAGGAAAGTAATATTCAGTCGACATTTACAAGTCATTCTTTTCAACCGACTTCAAAAAAGGAGGTTCTCAATTTGACTGTATGTTTTTTTTGTGTACTGTATGTATGTTACGCGATATCTCCGCCAATAATGAATCGATTTTGTTATTTCAGAGGTGGTCCCATAAACATTTTATCGAAATCGGTCAAGCCAAAACCAAAATATATATATAACCAAAGCCATAACCAAATAAACCAAATAAAGCGATAACCAAAATATATAATAGCAGTGAAGTCGGTTTTTTAAGTTTTGCTTGCGTTTAATTATTATTTTAAATATGTTATGAACCTAATTTGACTTGACAATGTGGCGTGTACTAATGATCATTTCTTTATCGTACGAAAAAGAAAGAGATATTTTCACAAACATGACAATAGAGAAAGAAATGAAAGAAATGCTTTCACTTGTATATGGGAACACCCTTGGGAATAAGCAAAATCAATACAATACGAGATGTATGGGAAATTACTTTCCTTTAATATCACGACACTTAATTATCTTCATTGAATGGCGGCATACACTGTGAGCAAACTCACTTGCACGTGATACCCCTGCTAATCAAGGAACGAAGCTCCGGTGACTCAAGCATTTTCGACAATGTTGCAATTGGTTTTAATATTCTAAGCCGACCACATTTTTAAGAAATAAGGTTCATTTTTGCTTAATCCTATGACATAGTGGTCAAACGTTTGATAGATAAGATACATAGATAAATTATCAGCCGAGCGACATGCTCCTCTTATCTCTCAATTATATATAAAAAAAACAAGAAGAATTGAGTTCGGCCACCAGGATCCCCTAACCTGATCCCCCAGGGGATCCCAATGAACTCATCGGTTTACCAGAATCTCCTTGACATAAAATTTATAAAAATGTTATCACACAAGATGGTCACACCGAATAGATTTACATTAAAACACGTACTTATGCTTATTATTTATTTATTATTATTTACTTATTACTTTATGCTTCTGTCTTTGAGTGTGATTGTGTGTGTGATGTTAATGTTACCGACACCTACGACATAATTCTTTGTACATGGAAAAAAGTGAATTTTGTGTTTGTTTGAAAATAAATATGAGTAAGGCTCCTTCGCTGTAGGAATGATGAATATAAAATTAAAAAACGCTTTGAACGTACCATACTCGCTTACAAAAGGAAGGAAATGGAAAAGTACAAAGTACAATACAATACAATAACTCTTTATTGACACCAAAAGATAAATACAGCTTACAGAGAAACTTATAAAATATAGGTACAATGGGCGGTCTTATCGCTAAGAGCGATCTCTTCCAGACAACCTTTGGATGGAAATATAAACAAAAAGTGAAAGTAGGGATGGTGGCGCGATAAAATGAATGAAATAGATTATAATAATAATAATACTAAAATTTTAAACTACATAAACAATACATACCATTAAAAATAACAGAATGTCTAATTAAATAAACTTACATAAAATAAATAAATAATTACACATAAGTCCCTACCTACAATACTATAATACATTCAACATATTACACAATTCACATGCAGTAATGATTAGATATTGGAAAGATAATTTTTTTTTTTACTTAATTAGTACTTTTCCTTGATATATTATTAGTTTTTCCACTCTACTAACAAGATAGTTACACCTTTAAATGAAAGTAATTTCTTCCATTGTATCAGCTATCCCATCGAACGGTGAAAGGCATTTCATTTTAAATGGGAAAACGTTTGATTCTTATTATTTAAAACCCTGTATTATTGAGAAAGTTCTAGAAAGCACCAGGTTTTGAGCTGTTAGGTAATTTAAGTGTATTTTCTAAACTTTTGTGGGCGTAAGAGACGCCCAGGTTTCATATAGGTTCAAAATATTTTTGATGTCGTTATTAAACCTTTATTTAATTTATTTAATTGCACTAGATTTGGTATTTAATTTTATTTGTTTTAATTTAATTTAATAGTATGTTTTTAATAGGATTTTATTTTGCTAATTTAAATTTCTAATTTGTATTTAAAATTTTTATATATTTAATAGAATGATGACATACTATCTTTTATTGTACTATCATCTGTTAAGCATGCCGTGTACACAAATTGTAGGATTGCAGAATCGATTTTTATTGTATTACCACTATTATTATTATTGTTCATTTCTGTTATCTGTATTGTGTGCCTAATAAAATAAAATAAAAAATAAAATAAAACCGACTTCGAAACAAGGAGAACGTTCTAATGCGACTGTTTTTTATGTTTGAACCGATTTTGATGATTCTTTTTTATTTAAAGCTGGTGCTTTTCATGTGGTCCAATTCAAATTTGATCAAGATCTGACCAGTAGTTTTTGAGTTATCCTCAATAATGCGTATTTAATTAATTTAATCTGATCAAGGTTTCAGAAGATATAGAAAATAAGAGGTGAAGTCGGTTTCTTTAGCTTAGCTTGCGTTAAAATTATTCGAATTAAAATAATTTATTACATAAATGTACACATTTAGATACATATTACATAATTACAATTACTGCTTAATATATATGTGAAAACAAAATTAGATGAAGATTTAATATGTAAGTATTAAGTATTTATTTTTGTCTCCGGCAGGCTAGCATTTGATCACTATCTCACCTGACGATGTGGTCGAGCATGGTAAACATACTCGTTGAATGGTTAAGTTATGGTGGTCACCAAATACAAAAAGGGTCATTAAAGCGTAAACAGTCAAAAAAGTTAATGAAATAACCCACCCCTGACTGTACCCGGTGCAAAGGTGTCCATGCCGCTGGCAGCATTTCCACGCTGGATATACAGCCTTTGCACCAGGAACGAGCCGGAGCGGGAGTCACCATTGGTTTCCCTTATCCGGCGCCCTATCTCACTGACCAAAATGTAAGTTGACAAATATTATTATTGAGGATTTAATGATTTCAGTCACGGTTGGTTGGTTGGTTTCTCGCATTATTACGAGACTAGTTTCGGAACAGTCGGTGCTCCTTTGGTGCTCTTTCATCAGTCGAGTACGCGCGAAGACCGTCGCGTCTCGGCATGTACTGATGCGAGAAAACACCCGTGAGAGAAATCTTTATATCCAAAGATAATGTAATCACTCCGTTTTAGTTTTACTTATTATGTGTAATACTAACAAATCTTTATATAAAACAACTAGCTGCGCCTCGCGGTTTCACCCGCGTTGATAATGATGAAAAGTGATGATGATGATGATGATGAAGATGAAAAATAGATGTTGGCCGATTCTCATAGATACCGGATAAGCACAAAAAAATTCATCAAAATCGGTTAAGCCGTTTCGGAGGAGTATGGCAACGAAAACTGTGACACGAGAATTTTATATAAAACAATATTACTACTGTTCATCATACCTAGGCTTTTTTTGTGGGGAATCTACCATACGGAGTTTCTGTTAATTGTAGACTGTCAAGAATCTGCGCAGCTGTTAGACAGCTAGATTCTAAATACTAGGAGTTTAAAAAACAAACGCATTCACATTCACAGCCCCAAACTAAGTTCAAAGACTTGTATTGTGGGTGCCGGAAACATTCACATCACACTGATCACACACACAACCCAAAACCAGAAGCACAAATATTTTTTTATAGCTTCAGCTATAAAGAATTATAACCACTTACCCATAGAATTTAAGTTATTTAACCTACTAATTCTTACATCTACTAATTAAAAAATAAACTAAAGGGCTGTTTTATAATTTTGTTAACACAGTTATATGCAATAAAATTATTTCTGATTCTGATTCTGGGGATTGGATTGGATGGAAAATTGCCTTGGGATGGAAAATTGTGCTTCTGTTGGGCATCGAACCTAGGACCCATGGTGCAGAGAGCACAGACTTGCCCGCTGCTGGAACTGGATCGTCTAAAAGGTCCAAAGGTGATGAAAAAATCTTACCTATACTGGCGTGTGCTTTAAGTCCTCCCAGATTCCGTACCCTGAACAGGCCGGACTTTTTGAACGCGCAGTTGATTTTGAATCCAAAGTCCGATTCCAGCACACATATTGGTTGAACTATTTCTGAAAAGATAGAAAATAAAATGTTAAAAGAAAAAACAATAAGATTTATAACATAGGTAATTATGATTTTTTTAACAGCTATCTTCGAGCGTCGGTCTAGGCCTAGTGTGTTTAACACCTTCGACCACATCAGCACATACCATAAGAAAAATAAAAAAATAGAAATGCGTAGAGCGCTTTTGACCACTATCTCACCTGATGGAAAGTGATGATGCGGCCGAAGATGTAGCAGGCTTGCCTAGAAGATACCTATTCACTCTCGACTTGAAGAGTCCCAGATTATACCGTTCGGGGAACAAAGACGCAGGCAATGAATTCCACTCCTTCGCAGTACGGATGGCAAATGTAGAAGCAAAACGCTTCGAGCGAACCGGAGGTATGTCAACCATAAATGGATGACGTTTGCCAGTTTGTCTTGTTCTTAGATGGTTAAACGGCCATGGGGGAATTAACTCGTGTAATTCCTACGCTCATTCGCTAAAATGTAACCGATAGAATACCGATAAGCTTGCAACCTTACGTCGGTGACCGAGACTCTGCAATTTGGACTGAATTAGCTTATCATCGCCAATGAGTGTTTTTGCTCGTCGATCGATGGACTCAAGAGCTTAAAGCTGGTACTTCGCTGAACCATTCCAAAGATTGAATTGCTGACGGAACATTTTGAGATTCTATTGATAGATTTTTCTACTTGATTGTGGTGAAATACGACTGTACTGTTTGTTACAGGCTAGCCAGTAGGTCTATTCTGGTCATCAAAATACGATTGTTCGAATTGATGCGACGTCGATACGACAGTCGATTGGTTGAAATTTAAGTTGATTCGATGTTCATAACAAAAGAAAATCGTTCGTATTCGACGTCAATGTAAAGATAATGTATGCCCGGAATAGACCCCCTGATGAGCACGAAAAGAACAAAATATTGTTACTCCGCTAAATGCGCTCCTATATGCTACGAAGTACGTTCTATAATCGCCTGTGATGATAATCATGCTTGCTGATGAACAGGTCTTCGGTCAAAGAGGTCTTTGTTCTTAAGGCTTAACATCAATCTAAAATTAACTTTGCTGTCAGTTCGTAACAAATAACATTTATAAGTAACCTTAATAAAAATCTAACCTATGTCAAAGTCGATCAGAAATACGATATATGGTGAACCTATCATGGCAAGTGAAGGCAATCACTCATAATTTCTCAACTCAATAGAAGGGTTCTGTAATACATTGGTCAAACTAAGGTATGTGTTTGCTCAATTCTTCTTTCTTCTCAACACTTCTTCTTTCTGATATATAAAATTCTCGTGTCGCGGTGTTTGTTACCAAACTCCTCCGAAACAGCTCGACCGATTTTTTTGAAATTTTGTGTGCATATCGGGTAGGACTAAAAATCGGTCAATATCTATTTTTCATACCCCTAAATGTTAAGGGTGGTCCAAACCAAAAAAAATATTATTTTTTGGAACAAAATATTTTTTTTATGATTCAGCATGAAATAATGTATATAGCAAAACAATGTTTGCTGGGTCAGCTAGTTTATGTATATGATTCTTCTGTATGTTTATATGTGACTGAACTCCTCTTAAACGACTGGGACGATTTTGATTATTTTT
Source organism: Lomographa bimaculata (assembly GCA_948107665.1). Taxonomy (NCBI): domain Eukaryota; kingdom Metazoa; phylum Arthropoda; class Insecta; order Lepidoptera; family Geometridae; genus Lomographa; species Lomographa bimaculata. The sequence continues at coordinate 2,418,572 of OX403604.1, read as the reverse complement.
TGTATGTGTTCAGGTGGATTTAAGACTTGTCTAGATTCACAATTCGATCCGATAAATAATGTATTTTTAATTTACGTGGGCGGAGCCGCGGTGAACAACTAGTATCATTATAAGTTATTAGGCTTATTTTACTTTTATCATATTGAATGCATACATTTAACAGAAACTAGGGGACGATATCTAGAAAGTGGTGCCCCTGCCGATCAACTAACCAGGCTCTGATGAATGACAATTACGATATCGAATTCACCATTTTATTGATATTTATGTTGTGCCAACCCTATTTGGTGGGATATGGACGAGAAAATGTTATTTTACGCTTTCACACTCACACACATTGAATACTAAATTCGATGACTTGTGTCGTGGATGCCAGAAACATTCATATCACACACAGAATCATACCCAAAGTCAGAAACACAAATTTTTTTTGAGGAGAAAATTTATGTTCCCGCCGGGAATCAAACCCGATACCCCTGCTTAGAAGACGAACGCTCATCCAACTAAGCCAGCACGCAACGGGCAGTTCAGTGTATTGGTATTATTTTATCGCTTACAACAATTATTTAGTGATTATTGGTTAATTACGTAAGATTGAGGTTGGAACACAAGGTTTCCATTCTCTTTAGGAAGTTCAATGCTCTGCCATTTCCTCTTATATTGAGTGTCTATTTTCGTACTTATCAGTAATAAGTAGTCGATGCCAAAATTTTGAAAATATTTCGGATATCGGCTGCACCTATTTTCACGATGAAGTTTTTTTTTAAATGACATACAAATTACACCATTGGAATTACGATCTAGTCTTTAGACTAATAAGTACTTAATATAATTTTGAATTAAAATTATTAAGTTAATTAGCAGTAGGTATACTTAGAATGTGTCCAATAACACTTTTCTTACTGCCTCTATTGAAGGGATCACATTGGATCAAGTGACCTTACAAATAAAAAAGCTGTATCCAAACCGATCAAACTGTTTTAGAGATAAATGGAAACATTTGTTTTGCAAACAAACAACTTCGCTCTCTAAACGCCTTATAAACGCCAAATTTACTTTGTCCTTTAAAATCGGCCCACGCGCTTAATCTCTCATACATAGGCTGATAAACATCGTGCTGTCGGTTAAAAAAGTACACAACGCTCAAAAAATATCAGTGGTTTGACCCTCTGTTGTATCGATCTGTTCAAACTCGTAGGTGCAGTCTGACTCAGCCTCACCTTGAAAGATAGAACTAAGTGAAATCTAGGTTGGATCCGCATACTTACATCCTTCGTTACGTACGGCGGAAAGTACGTGTGATTAGTTAAGTAATATATATACGCTTTTAAGGAAAACAAATATTATAGCTATAGAAATAAGGAGTTATAATGTTTATACTCAATTACGACGAAACAAAGAGATAAAGGATACAAATCAAATCAAAATTGTTTATTCACATGGGCCCCAAAGAGGCACTCGTGAAAATTAATGACGCTATTGCCAGATTCGCAAAATTACAGCCTTTACAGCCAGGATTGAAATGATAGTCCATAATTTCAGCGACAATACAGAGCTGCGTATATTTCACATCACGGGTTTAACAGTTAGTTAAACACAAAGAAATCACAAATTTTAAGTAACGTACGTACGCCCGATCGCTGGACTCAGTACAATGCAGACATTCTTACAGGCATTTACAAATATCAAATTAACTAGAGTTTCTAATTCTAATTCTAACTGGGGGCGATAAAGCCTGCACTGACGTCTCGCTGGGGGTGTATTGTGCATTTCCCTCTGCCAGCAGTTAGCCCGGCCACCCCAACTCCTTTATATATCGGAGTGCGGCTTTGGGTCGCTGGCACAATTGTTCCAGTGGTGAGGATGTAGGTGTGCATAATGTCGACTCTCGAGTTTCTTCACATACTCTCCAATTTCTAACTTTATTTAAACAGTAAAAGAATCATAATAGATTATATAGTACACATAATACGTCACAAATAAAAAAAAATAAAAGATTACAATTTTAGTAGTGTTTATATGTATCGTATTTTAGTTTAAAACTTACGCTTAAACTAATAAAAAAATTCATCCATTCTCAGTATGTTCCTCACACTAACTTCAAAGTCTTGTGTCGTGGGTGCCGGCTACATTTACATCACATACACAGTCACTACCAGAACAAGAAGCACAAATATCCAAGGAAGGAATTTATTGTGCTCCTGCCGGGAATCGAAATCAGGACCCACGGCGCAGGCACTGACCTCCCCACTGTGCCAACTGTGAAATCAATTAACAATTCTCAATTAAATTGTCAGTTCATCGTCGACCGCATTGTCACTTAACATCAGGTGAGATAGTAGTCAAATTTTTGCCTATCAAAGAAAAAAAAATTCAATGGTCATATTCTCTTCTACCCGTCACAATAGATTCTGCACCAAAATAGTACCTAAACAAATAAATCTTATCATAAATCGTGCACGGCCATATTTATCAAACTTTCTCTCGATAACAGCCTTATGCCTTAAGAAGGAGTGGCCTCATGATGAGGCAATGGTGTGACTCAGTTGGGTCCAGCAACCGGATGTTTCGGCGAAAGGAACGATTGTCCAATGTGATTGTGTGTGTGTTATGAATGTTTCTGGCACCTACGACACAAGTCATTGAAATTTGTGTGGGGCTGTGAGTGTGAAAGCGTTTCTTATTTCATTATTATTATTAAATTGCATAGTAGCAAAATTTAAATTTATAAAATACCCCCGACGCTCTGTTTTAAAAACGGCTGCACCGATTTGCACCAAACATAGATAAGAACACTCGATCAAATCACCTTTCGAACAAAATACTGAATCAAAATTGGTCCAGTCGTTTGGTTTACGATGCCCCAGATACACAAAATACACAAATACACACTACAAACTTATAACACCCCTCTTTCTGAGCAAATATTAATTTAAAGAATCCCTCTTTTTCGTCGGAGTTTAAGAATAAGATTAATAATTTTATACATAACTAGCTGCGCCCCGCGGTTTCACCCGCGTTGATAATGATGAAAAGTGATGATGATGATGATGATGAAAAATAGATGTTGGCCGATTCTCATAGATAATAAGCACAAAAAATTTCCGAAAACTGTGACACGAGAATTTTATATATTAGATAATAATACATTTAAGAATAAGAGTAATAATAGCAGAATCTGTTTTAATAAACTGTCCCCAAGTGCAGTTTGATCTTCGTTCAGGTGATTCTCTTCTCAATATTTATTATATTTTATATGCAAGCATTTGACCACTATCTAACCTTACGGAAAGCGACTCAATCAATGATTCGAGCCTCGAGTCTTTGCTGATAAATTAACTTCGATCATCTCTAAGCTACGTGTGTCTCTTCTCTAAAGTCCATCTTGGGTAATAATTGTTTTGACTTAAGAATATTTTAACATGTCCACAGAGATAAGAAAGTTACTGAAATGACCTTTGAATTGTATGACATTTAAAAGAATTAAAAGCTGACTCTATCGAGATTTGACCAATAGTAAGCGACGATGCGGTCGACGATGAAGCACGATTGTCTGAAAAGATTTTTATTCACTTGCGATTTCAGTATTTACTTGTGACTGCAATTAGGTATTTCCTGAAAAGTTCACTATGGGCAGATTCGCTCAAGGAGTTCCATTCCTTTGCAGTTCGCACAATGAACATGGAAGCAAAACGCTTTGTGCATCTGTGGAATTTCTTTTATATACCGCTGTAACTTAGCAGCCTCTCTGCTTGTCCAATGATAGAATGGGGATGGAGAAAAAATATCGGGTAATTTCTTTGAACACTTTGAAATGTATCCGATATAATTAAACGGAACTTTAAAATTTGTACTAAACACGCATTATTGACGATATTTCAAGAACTACTTATCAGATCTTGATTAAATTTCAATGAGGCCAAATAAAAAAAAAATCATCAAAATCGGCTCACAACGAAAGAAGTTATGAGGTAACTTTTGAAGTCGGTTAAAACGAGAACATCGTCAATGTAGTCTAAAAAATACGCATTATATATAAGAATACAGTCGACTACTTAAGTCGTCCTCCTTCTTTTTTGGGAACTCGGTAAAAATACTGAGTGACTGTAATAGTTACATAGCGACAATGTCCTAAGCAGTGAAGCTTTGCATTTAGTAGCTACAGTACTTACTAGTTAACATTTATACACACACCGTTAAATTAGTTGATATTAATAAAGCTACTAGCCGCGTATGTAATATTTGCATCATCGCATTAATACTATCAGTACCTAGGGATTACCACCGGTGTGAAGTTGGCAGTCAAAATTTATCTACCTATACATACATACATACATATAAATCACGCCTCTTTCCCGTAGGGGTAGGCAGAGACCACATCTCTCCACTTGCTACGATCCTGACATACTTCTCTCGCTTCGTCTATTTTCATCAATCCTTTCATACAAGCGCGTCGGTTTAGGGTACTCTTGACCAGACCTTTACTTAAAACGTCTTGAATTTGATCAAGAATCGTTCGTCTCGGCCTTCCCCTTCCAACAGTTCCATTCACATCTGCCTTATAAATCTCTTTCGTTAATCTACTTTCATTCATTCTTTCTTCTCTCTACCTATAATCCGACCAAATTAAGAAAATTTTTCAACAGATTGTTTCATGCCCTAGAAAGTTATAATTTTAATATAAAAAAGCACATAGTTGTATATGAACAAAAATAATCTAAATTATCATACATTTTGTACTAATTCACTTTTTAATTTCCAATAGATATCATTTTATAATTTATCATTTTAAAATATCAAGTCCCCTAAACTGAGACATAAATGGAGTATAAATATATTATAAAGAACAATATCCAAGCTATCATTCAAACATAATCCCTACCTTTTTAAAGTTGTTAGAAACGTGATGTCTATACTAAGTGCAATGACCATACCCGGATGCTTGTAAAGTTGTGATTTGTATTACTTACATATTATTGGCAGAGCCAAATAGGTCTTAAGTGTATGAATGGAGAACTTTAATGGTCTTTGGCCACTCTTTGCATAATGTATTTGTTTTTGCAATGCATGGTAAACATTTGTTGTATAGTATCTTTGTTTAAGCTTAATTAGCAAGTAAAGCACTTTACCTTCTTTTGAAACCTAAAAATCTTCAAATTTCTAGTACCTTCGATACTTTGTAAAACTAGTTGCGTTCCGAAATTTTACCCGCGTACGTTAGAGCTCCGGGATAAAAGCCTGTGTTAATCCATTGTATTAGCTAACTCCCTATCAAATTTTATCAAAATTATTCCAGCCATTTGAGCGTCAAGAAGTTTTTTTTTTTTTTTTTGTAATTGTAGTCTTCATTTCACAACTTGTTTCGTCCCACTGCTAGTACAATTTATATAGGGTTCTCAATTTTATTCCAATTGCCTCAGTCTTGGAGTAATCTTATCCAGCTTTGAGGTTTGACGCGGTCTTATTTGATACGTGATGAACGCATCACAATTTTTACCGACTTCTAAAAAAAAGGAGGAGTTACTCAAGTCGACTGTATTTTTTTTTATATGTGTTTGTTTACCTCATAACTTCTCTCCACGTAAGCCGATTTCGAATTTTTTTTAATTAAGTAGTTAAACTAAGGCCGGTAAGAACAAAATAATAATATGTGCGGAGAATTCATCTATCCAGCTTTTAAATGCAATAAAATACAAATAAAATAAATAGTATTATTTTTATTATAACCTATTTATTACAGACTTCTCAGAAGTGGCATATAGTTATAACATACTTAAATGTGAGATTGATAGTTTTGGTGACGATTATTTTTGCGGCATTTGATACAGCGGAGTCCTTCATCGAAGTAAACTTTGGATAAAAGCATTAACAGATGTTCGAATTTGGTACGAACAGACCGGGGGACGCTGGCTCGGTCGCCTCCCGTCAAAGGCTATATTATATTATCTTTGCCTCCCATGCAGCGGTACCCCCGTTCCTGTACACTGATCCGGCCCATACCAAATCCGACGGTATCCTTTAAATGAATATGTAACATTTTATGTATAATTTACCTTTATAATTGTAGATACTATCCACTTGCATCTTAATTTCGAAAATGGAGCAACAATCTACAGAATTTGTAAACAAAACTTAAACGGAGCAAGTAGGTACCAGAAGACTGAGTTTTTCTTTAAACAACACAGCTGTACGCAACAGTTTTGTCATATTTGTATCAATAGAAAAGTGAAAAGAATTGTTATTGTGATCATCGAGGCGTGAATGAAAGAACTGACGGACGGACGTCCGTGAATTATTTGTGAGATTTCTTGGTATTTCTCGAATGGACTATCTGCTGTTGCCTCTGCAGCTGGATGGGTAAGAGGAACCTTAAACCTAATACACCTGCGGACAACAAGGCCGGGGAGATGTAGTTTATCAATTAACAAGAATGTTCAAAAACTATTAAAACCCAAATACAAGTATAAAAAGGATACATATTTAACTGCCCGTTGACTTAGTTGGGTGGGTGTTCGCCGTCTAAGCAGGGTATCGGGTTTGATTCCCGGCGGGAACACGATTTTTCTCCCCGAAGAAAATTTTACGTTTCTGGTTCTCGTTGTGATTGTGTGTGTGATGTGACTTTTTCCGGCACCCAAAGCACATTTCATCGAACTGAGAGTGGGGCTGCGAGTGTGAAAGCGTTTATATAGTTTAAAACGTAAAAATAAAAGGCTGTAATTTTGCGAATCTAGCAGTAGAGTCATTAACTTTCATGAGTGCCTTTTTGGGGTCCATGTAAATAAACGATTTTGATTTGATTGATTTAAAAGTATAATATCTGTTAAACATTTTTGAAACGTTATTTTGGAGCTCTTTCATTTGACGATGGTATTTGACTTTTTTTGTCAGTCATTGAGACTGCTTGAACTAATTACGTGATGTGTGATTAAATCACGCTACAATATTAAAATATTTAAAAAAATTGCGTACCAACACCATATTTTCCTTTATTTATAACTGTGTTTATTTCACATGAATATGTCACCCTTATTTATCAATAAAAATATAGATTTTTTATATCACAAACATAGTTTTAGCACTGCCTGGTATAAATCACATAACTTTCTGGCATCATCGGATTCTGGTTGTGATAGAATACTATTGCAACCTCTGACCTGCCAGAAGATGTGATCTTTACATAATAGTTGGAGACGCAAACCCTCGTTCCTAACACACTTCATGATAATATGTGTAACGTCCTCTATGCTGTGGCATCGATCACAGTTTGGAGAATTAATTTTCTTCATCAAACCAAGTTTATTTTACTACATAATAATATCGGAAGTGTGACGAAAACCCAATAACCCGCTAGGGTGAGTGATGGTAGCCTTCTTCAGGATGAGTGCGGAGCTCTCGTCGTCGCGTCCCACTTCGCACCACACTCAGTGCGAGGGACGCGACGGCGAAGATGGCTTCCGAAAAAAGATTTTGCTTCCGAATGAAGCCGAAACAATTGTCGATCTAGACATCGACAACGCGTAAGTCACGCTAATTCACTTTTTATTTTTACCGACTTCCCAAAAAAGAAGGAGGTACTGAAGTCGACGGTTTTTTTTTAATGTTTGTTACCTCATAACTTCTTCCTACGTGAACCGATTTCGAATTTTTTTTTGGTTTGAATGATATTGCTTTCCAATTGGTATATTTAAATTTGATCAAGATCTGATCAGTAGTTCTTGAAATATCGTCAATAATGCGTATTCTATGAACTACATTGACGATGTTCTCGTTTAACCGACTTCAAAAGTTACCTCATAACTCCATTCGTTGTGAGCCGTTTTAATGATTGTTTTTTTTATTTGAAAGCTGGTGCTTTCCATGTGGTCCCATTGAAATTTAATCAAGATCTGATCTCCAATTTTTGAGTAATCGTTAATAATGCGTGTGCAATACATGAAATCTGATCAAGGTTCCAAAGATAAAGCGGTGAATCGGTTTTTTTAAGCTTTGCTTGCGTTTAATCAAATTATTGTATGATTAAAATATTGCCTCTAAACTTTTGCTACTATGTGATGCATTCACCAGCTCCTCAATTCCACCAGTCACATATTATAGTAACACAAGCAAAGAATACCATCTATTACTACTTCCTAAGTATTATAACAAGACAAGTAGAATCATAGCGCTAAATTGCCGTAAAATCAGTACCATACGTAATGCACTTGAAGACAAATGTATTGTGTATTGTTACATCGACTTAGGGGAAAGTCATTCAATCAATTTGTTGACGCGATACACCTGCCACTATAATGACGTCATTATAACAGGTACTTTGTATCTTAGTATCACAATAGTCTACTTAACTGGTACACGGACGTCGTAAATACACGGACGTAATACCGCATAAAAAACTGGCCAACAGTACCATGAAGTTTTTTTTTAATTCAGCCAAAATTTATGCTTAAATTGGTAGTTAAAACAATACATTTTAAATGTTTACGTGTTATTGCAGCCGACTGTACCTAGGTAGTAATAAAAAAGGTACTTCCTTTTTACGAAACTCATACGAAATACTTTATTTGTGTATTTAACATAATTAGCATTATTTGCTACAAGTTTTGTACGACTAGTTGACCCTCTGAGCGTGGGTCCGGGGTTCCATTCCCGGCAGGAGCACAATTGTTCTTCCCAAGAGAGATTTGTGTTTCTAATTCTGGTTTTGAATGTGTAAAAAATAATTAAACGCAAGCAAAGCTTAAAAAAACTGACTTCACCGCTTTGTCTTCGGAGCCTTGATCAGATTTAATGTATTAAACACGCATTATTGACTATAACTCAAAAACTAAAGATCAGATCTTGATCAAATGTCAATGGGACCACATGAAAAGCACAAGTTTTCAAATAAAAAAATAATCATCAAAATCGGCTAACAACGAAAGAAGTTATGAGGTAACTTTTGATGTCGGTTAAAGGAGAACATCGTCAAAGTAGTCCACAAAATAGGCATTATTGACGATATTTCAAGAACTACTGATCAGATCTTGATCAAATTTAAATGGGACCAATTAGAAACCAACATCTTTCAAACTTTTTGGGGAGTCGGTAAAAAAGACAGTACTCAGTTAATGTTGATGGAGTGTACATTAAATATTTTCTTTGTTTCTTTCGAATACTTGTCGGATTAATTTATTTTAGTTCAAAGCCAAGTTTTTACATAAATAGGTATTGCTTATAAATTACAACCATTTTACAACCAAGAAAGAAATGTACCGTGTTTCCGCTGTTTATTATTTATTTGCTTTTGTTTTCTTCAAAGAACGTAGTAAAATATTATCTATTATGACATGGATAATAACAAATGCTGATTATAGCGATTACAAACAGGATTTCCTTAAGTTGATAACCGAGAAAGCTTCGTTTAGTGAACGGCTAATTTCACAGAGTTTTAGGTCTGAGTTAACGAACCTCCAGTTATATATACCAGTCGTTTAAACCGGAAACTGATAATAATGAACTAATGAATAACTGTTAACATTTTTTTTACCGACTTCACAAAAAAGGAGGTGGTACTCAAGTCGACAGTATTTATTTTTTTATGTTTGTTACCTCATAGCTTCTTCCCACACGAACCGGTTTTGATTATTTTTTTTTGTTTGGTAGATCCATTTCTAAATAATTTATCCACATAGAAGGCCAAAAGAAGCACTCATTAATGTTAATAACTCTACTGCCAGATACGCAAAATTACAGCCATCTCGAGAAGAATCTGCCCCCTGATTCAGAACCTGACTCAGTTACCGAATAAATGTATTTTCTTTCTTTCTTTCATTTTTTTCTTCTACCGTAGTATTAGGTTAGTTATCGTACGATAAAAAATATTTTTCACCTTTTTACTTGATAACAGCGGGCGAAGTCGCTGGGCACGGCTAGTCCTACTAGTCCTACTAATATTATAAATCTAAAGTTTGTGTATAACTGTGTAAGTATGTTTGTTTCTCTCACGCTATAACGGCTGCACGGATTTGGATGAAATTTGGAATGTACATATATTATACCAAGGATTAATATATAGGCTACTTTTTAACTTAATAATAGCGGACGAAGCCGCGGGGCACGGCTAGTAATATATAAAAACTTGATCTGTTGTCATAACTCAATAACAATTCATATCGGCAAAAAAAAAGAAGAAACCGGAAGAATTAACCGGAGATTTAGAGAAACGACTAACGGAGCTTTAACTTGTGTTGATCAACTCGGACCTCAAGTTACTCGTACTTTTGTAATTGATGTAGTTACGTGAGATGAGGATTGGAATGAATATAATCTGTACTTGCGTTTAATTTAGAAAAATCTAGAAAAATACGAGTCAAACTCGCACAAAAACTATCTGCTGCGGTTGAATGCGCGTTTTTGAACAGCGGGTATCAGGTTTCATTCCCGGTAGGAACACAAGTCTCTGACCAAAGGAAGGTTGTGTTTTAATTTACCGTTTTGATGATAAAGCAAAAGTAGAAAAACAATAACACGTTTTTTGAATGGAATGTGTTTGTGTAACTTTTACACTTAAACTTAAAGTTTTTTAAAATATACCTTAGTTCTTTCTAAATAATGTAAGTATTTGAATGAACTATTTATGACACACACAGACGGCAACGACTCCTCCCCCTTTTTGTATGGAGCCAAAAAAAGTCAATTATTTAAGAAATGCAGGAAGAAATTAAATAATATAAATTTGGTACGTTTTCACACTCACAGTACGTTTTCACACTCACAGCCCCACACTAAGGTCGATGACTTGTCGTGGGTGCCGAAAACATTCACATCACACTCACTCAATCACAACCAGAACCAGAAACACAAATTATTCTTGGGGAGAAAACTTGTGTTTCCGCCGGGATAGAATAGAATAGAATCGTATTTATTGTTCAACTGTGTACAAAGTTCTTAATTATTAACATTTATATGTTTCAACAGTTCTGTTCATTTCGAACATACAATATTTTAGGGACACAATAATTATAATGATTAGATAAAATGACTATTAACATTTTTGTCTTATTAAACATTCTTACAATAGACCTAATTATATAAAACGCATTAAAAAATATATTATTATTATAACAATATATATTATGTATTTTATCTATGTATGCATTGTATTAAGATATAAAGCATTACTTATAAAGTATTCCCTTAAGTTATAAAAAGCTTTACTGATAAGCCAATTTTTTACGCAATTTTTGAATTTATTTCCATCCAATACTTTAAGTTCTACGGGCAATTGGTTGTAGATTTTGATTGCATTTACAAAGGAACTTTTATAATACATGGCATTGTTTATTTGCGGAATGCTAATATTGTACCTGTATTTCATTCGTAGGTTATCTGCTCTACTAGATTGCTTATTAAAGTACATGCTTTCGTTATTTTTAACAAATATACATAGTTCTAAAATATATATACACGTTAATGTTAAAAATCTACTTGATTGAAATAATCCGCGTAAAGATTCAGTACTTTCCATGTGGTATATATTCCGGGAATTGAACCTGATACCCTTGATTAGAAGCTAAACGCCTACACATCTTACCCAACGGGCAGTTGATTACAAATATTGAAAAGTAGATTGAATGAACTGATTGTTCAATCATACCAAAACCTAGGTCAACAGGAAATATCCTCCAACAAAATAAGTACAAAAATAAGTTAATTCGATTGAACCTCGCCTTGACTTTGACCAATAACATTTTAAAACTATCCTTCGTTCACATGTTAAAAATAATGATATTTCTACAATATCTATACCTTCCCTTGTTTTTTTTATATTTAGGATAGGCAAACGTTTGACCACTATCTCAACTGATGGTAAGCGATGATGCGGTCGACGATGGAGCACGTTTGCCTAGAAATTGCCTATATTTATCAGGAAACACCGACTTAGGTAAGGTGTTGTTCTGCCAGTCATACTGTTTAATAATAAAGGGGACGAGTAACTGTTACTATAATCTGTGACGGAATGGTTACTGAACCACTGACTATCTAATTGCTCCAAAAACATTATTGATTTATTTTCAGGGTTCCGTACCCAAAGGGTAAAAACGGGACCCTATTACTGAGACTTCACTGTCCGTCCGTCCGTCCGTCCGTCTGTCACCAGGCTGAATCTCAAGAACGGTAATAGCTAGAGGGTTGACATTTTCACAGATGATGTATTTCTATTGCAGCTATAACAACAAATACTAAAAATAAAATAAAGTAAATATTTAAGGGGGACTCCCATACAACAAACTTGATTTTTTATAGATAATGGTACGGAACCCTTCGTGCGCGAGTCCGACTCGCACTTGGCCGGTTTGTGTAGCAAACATTCACACACACACACACACACACACACACACTTTCGCATTTATAATATTTAGTATTATATATTTCATTTGAATGTGTCATACATTCTGTATTCTGTATAAACATAGAAAACATGAAAATACAATTTTAGATTTAAATATTATATTTATTTGTCAAAAAAAAATCATGCGGGGCAGTCTTTGGGGACTGTCGATAGAAGTGAAAACTAGAAAGAGACAGATGCCAGTTGCCAATATCAACTATGTCCATCTCATTTCGCGTCAATCAAGTATGCTTGCATCACTCTGTCATATGCTAGTCTCCCACTCGAATTAGCTTTGGAATGCCTTCAACCAATCCATATCATAATGATCTTTTATAATTTAGCTATCAAGCTGTGGGTGTATATCACAATGTATCCACCAAACTGATGACCTGACCATACTCATAGTAGGTCAGATGGTAGGCAGTCCAAGGTCGCAAGCATAACGGTAATCTACCGTTTACATTTTAGAGAGTCGATTACATGATCCCCCATGCCCATCTAACAATATAAACTGTCAATCGTCATCCATTTATGGTAGACACACCATCAGTTTGCTTCCCGATAATAGAGACAGTAAGAAAAGTGTTATTGGACACATTCTTAATATACTACTCTACTTAGCAGTTTAGGTCAAAATCAAATTACCTATTAGTCTTAAGGCTAGATCGTAATTCCAATGGTGTTCCAAACGTAATTGGTACATCATTATAAGAAAAGAAAGAAAAAAAAAACCTTCAGTTTGCTTGAAGCTTTTCGCTTTTATATCCATACAACGAACGAGTGGATCTCATTTCCGCGTCTTTGTTCCCTAAATAGGAGTCATAATCTGGGAGTCTTAAAATCTAGACTGAACAGGTATCTTCTAGGCGAGCATTTTACTTCCGCCGCATCATTACTTTCCATCAGGTGAGATAGTGATCAAATGTTTGCCTATCACATCACACTAATATCATAAAGGTGAAAGTCTGTGAGTGTGTTTGCATGTTTGCTACTTATTCGCGTTTAAATTTGGTATGGAGGTAGATGACACGCTGGGTTTAACACATACTTTTTATTCCGAAATTCCCGCGGGTCCGGAACTAACGCGGAAAAAACCACGGGCGCAGCTTGTGTAGCATAAAAAAGTATTTGCTAATAGGCATGCTAATTCTCATAACTTACGGTCGCGAGGCCGGTGACATTCGACCGCTCTCGCTTTCAAGAGAAATGGAAAGTGGCCACGGGTTCTTGGTTTGGATGCTATACGTGAGGCTATAGGTTAAGGTTGCTCGTGTGAATAATTTCTTTAGGTAACTTAATACCTACTTGAAAGAAAAAAACGGGTTCATTCCGCTCTTTTGGATCTCATGTTGCCAGAATTTTTTTAGAATGTTTGCCTTTCTTGAAAAAAGAAAGCGTTAATAATAAGGAAAGGATAATTTCGTCGCTTCAGGCAGGGTTTGAGTAGCTCAGCAGTCAGATCAAAAGGGCATAATAAAGGTATTATGCCCTTGACTGACCCCGCGGGCATAGGGATGGCCGCGCGCGTCAGTCGCAGACTCAAAAATTTATTTATTTATCACAAATTATTTATTTTATACATTTACACTGAATTAAAATGGTGTATATTTCGCACAGTGGATAAGCATTGCTGTCCAGCATCTATCCAGCAATTTGGCAACTTTACCAACTAGCAGCGATCTGCTAGATTAAGGTTTGGATATTAGATAGTTTTAAGTTAGATATAATTTCGTTTTAACATCATATTTGGTCATATTTTTTCCTGTCAATTTCATTATTGTTGTGAATATCCATTCTTGTTTTGTTGCAGAAATTTCAGTAAACTAAAATATACGATTCCATCAAATAAAATATGGTATATATTTTATTTGATGGAATCGTTTTTAGATAAAATAACATAATTTTTTTTGCCAACTATACTAGAGTACTTAATACAATACTCGTAGATTTACTATGGGCCCCAAACTAGGCTATATTTTAATTAAAAATTGCCGCGCGATTATAAGATCAGACCTTATTAATATTACTGAAAACCTGACATGCTGAAACTGAGACATAACATCTTAAGTCTCAGGGAGAAGAGCACATTGCAGTGTCATTCTGGAATATTGCTATCTCAAGTTCCAGATGAAACTGCATTCATTCAAATCTAATCTATACTGATATGATGTTATAAAAAGGTAAAATTTGTGAGTTTGTGAGGTTCGCTTCGGCCCTTTATAGAACCGGAGTTTCGGAACTGGTTCTAGGGAGTAATCTCTGGATCTACTGAATTGATTTATAAAATTATTTTACCAATAGAAAGCCACGCGCAAGCAATTTACTATAGGCTATGTTTTTTTTTACCAAGGCGACGCCGGGCATGTCAGCTAGTATATATAGTATAAGAAGATAAAAATACTATATACAATCTTTTATTTAGTTTCACCTATCCCGTTGTTTATCCATCGGTCTATAATTAAATCTTGCAAGCTAAATTAGACCCACTTCCCGATATCCGAATGGACTCAAATTTTGTGTACTTATGTATCTTTGGTGACAGTAAAATGTAAAAATATGGTATTATGGAGCTGATCTGATAATGGAGACGGAGATGACCATAGGAACTTCCGAACTAATTCGTTTAATTCGTCTTGACAAGTTCTCTGATAATTTATTTATTCCAAAACCTACGATTATAAGTATTCAAGTTATAAAAATAAAATAAAAAAATAGGTTAACGATGGTTTAGACGATCTTTAATGTTCTCTGGTTATATAACTTTCAGTTCATTTTCTACCAACGTACTAAAGTCGACTGCTTTTTTATGTGTTGCTACTTCATAACTTCGTTTCACCGATTTTTAATTTTTTTATGTTTGAAAGATGTTTTTGATTGCTTTCAATTGGTCCCATTTAAATTTGATCAAGATCTGATCAGTAGTTCCTGAAATATCTTCAATAATGCGTGTTTAGTACATATAATCTGATCAAAGTTCCGAAGATAAAGCGGTGAAGTCAGTTTTTTTAAGCTTCGCTTGCTTTTAATTATCCACAACTGATAAAAGCATGAATTGAAAAATAACGTTCAAAAGTATTACTTGCTAAAGCTATTTCACAAAGAACTTTCTTAACAACGAACCCAACGAAGTGATTGCCTATTCATGCAGCCCATCAACTATGTTTATAGACATATCAATTCGCAATGACACCATATAAAACCATATAAATTGCGTAGTAATACAGTTAGTAAAGCGGTGCGGAGAGTGGGGGTTCGTAAGTGGATCGGTGCGGGAGGGGCTTATTTTTCGCGGCGCACACCCTTCCGCCCCGGTCCACTACCGCAAGAACCTACTGAGTAATGCGCTACCCCTTATACATTTGCTTATTCTATACTAATAGCATATGCTACTTGGTATGAGGATATCTTGAAAAAAAGGGATGACAAGTGTTTTGTCAATATAGCAAGTGTCACTTACACAGCGTATGAATGATAAGGGCGGTATAACACCTAGTCGACCTCACCAGCGCGTGGTGCGCCTGTCGATCTGATGATGTTCTTGTGAACAACATAAGCTCGTCCAGAGGTGTTATCAAACAGACGCCGTCAATAATAATAAAAACTAATATAATATGGGTTACATTGATAATACGATTATTTATGTATGAGTAAGTGTGTGGGAATAGGTGTGTGCGTAAAATAACACTAATAGTAAAGATAATGGAAAATGTGTATGCCCAGGTACTTGCCGTAAGCAGATTGCACAGTACACACACAAGGGAATATAAGGAAATATTATTTAGTAGTAATCATAATATTTTAATCAAATGTGAATAAACTATGTAAAAGCCTGTAGAAAGACGTAAAGGCCATAATGAATAATATACTATTTCACTTGTACGAATTAAAGAAAATTGTACCATCGTCAAAAAATCTATCACATAGTTCAGTTCCAAAGTTGTCATCTATCATAAAGTACGAATTACGAAAAATTCTCATTCAATTTGTATTTCTCATAAGTTACACTAAATGTCTTCATAATCTATGATTGCTTGGACATAAGTCCCTTTACAAAACGCTAATCTTGATTGATTCGTTTAAATTGCTCGGTTCATTCGTTCACTTTGTAAAAGTGTTTACACAGAAGCTAATTTTATAGTTAAGTATTATATTACACATATCACCATATACCTTTACCATATACATATATTGGTACCAAAGACATGTCCATACTATTTACCAGATATATTATATATTTTTTTTATTAAACAATTTGAAGCTGTACCTTTTTTTGCGTTTTTACTCAGGCTACTTTTGGGAGCTACTTTTACGAGTTATGTGAGATTTTCACTCACTAAAACACCCTCAGTGGCTAGCCTCAGCGGATATTGAAAGGTTTCAGGATCTTGCTGAACGCCACCGGTGCCAGATACCTTAATACTGTGGCTGTACCAAAAACCAAAGCCTACAACAAAACAAGATGAATGTGAAGATTAGTGCCTCTTCGGGACCCATGTTATTAAACGCTGCGCAAATTTATTCTATTGGCAAAGACACGTTTTATTTTTAGACGGCAACCCGAGTAGTGTCCAGAAGCAAATTACCGCCCAGAAATACTATTCTATACTACTATACTAATCTATAAATACAACTATATACTAATCTATAAATTTTGATAGGATAAAATATCACTTGAGGCGGGGTTTGAATCCGCGGCCATCTTAGGATGTCATGCTCTATTGCTCTAACCGCTGAGCTACTTAAGCCCAGCCTGTAGTTACGAAACTACTTTTTCCTTTCCAAATTTACTGCTTTAAAAACAAAATCAATTCTATAGTTCTAGACGAGAGGCAATTGCACGCACTTATAATAATTTTTTTAGATATAAGCATAAATAATAATAATAATAATACGACTTAGGTCAAGATTCATTTGAGAGGTAATTTGTTTATAGAGATACTAGCCGTGCCCCGCAGCTCCGCCCGCTATTATCAAATTAGCAAGTTAAAAAGTAGCCTATGTGTTAATATCCCAGATATAATCTATGTACATTCCAAATTTCATCCAAATCCGTTCAGCCGTTAAAGCGTGAAGAGGGAACAAACATACTTACACACACAAGCTTACACACAAACTTTCGGATTTATAATATTAGTAGGATAAGTAGGATTTGCAATTCGAGTACAAGTGTAGTTTATTTATTAAAGCATCTTGAAACAAGTTATGAACTAGTGTAGAGTTTAAGTTTAATGTATCAATGTAAATCTAAAAGTCGCTTATCAGGCGTCTTACTTGGCTTCTTAGAAGATTAAAAACCGTAGCGTAGAATGCAAAATGTGTAGTACGCTGTAATCAATGTTTTGTAGTAACATCGAAAGGTGTTATAATAATTGCGTAGCCCAAAAGGTCGCTCAGATCATCTATTTGTTTTGAAGCAACGAATAAAAGGTTTACCAACGTTACACGCAAATTTTAATGCTTTATGCACTTACGTTTCGGTAATGTGGAAACAACTGTTGAACACGATTATGAAATTTTATGTTAGAAGACTTATTTTAATCCTACTAATATTATAAACCCGAAAGTTTGTGTGTAACTGTGCAACTGTGTGTACGTTTGTTCCCTCTTCACGCTTGAACGGATTTAGATAAAATTTGGAATGTACATAGCTTATACCTAGGATTAACACATAGACTACTTTTCAACTTGATAATAGCGGGCGAAGCCGCGGGGCACGGTTAGTGTTTAATACATACAAGTGATATTTTAGGTATCAATTTTACCATCCTACTAACATTATAAATGTGAAGGTTTGTGTGTGCGAATGTTTGTAACGAATAAACCGATTTTGATGATATTTATAACGTAGATAGGTTAGGTTCCAGAGTAACACATATGCTACTTACTTAATTAACGCGGGCGAAGCCGCAGGGCACAGGTAGTACAAAATAAAACGGTCTAGTAGCCGTAATTGTGTTGCAAGATACAACATTTCATTTTTATACCAGTAATTTTACGTATTATCGGCATTATATATACAATACAATACAGTATGTTACTCTATTGATAACCAATACAAATCTTAGGAACTAACTAAATAAATAAATCTTAAAGGTTTCACAATAGGCGGTCATATTGCATAAAGCAATCTCTTCCAGACAACCTTAACATGGATATAAATAAATAAAAATACTGAATCTAGCGGAGGTTTACATGAAAAAAAAAATAGAATAAAACTATTAATATAGATAATATACGTTTACAAAAAGTGCATAGGTTTCTATTGTATACTTATTTTAATTTTTTATTACCCGATTTTTTTTATTATTACGGCAAACAAAAGGAAAGCTATGATTTTTGTAGCGTATGTTTGTATTTATTATGTTCGTTTGTCTCTCACAGCGTCCGAAATTATAAACTAATTGTAATGTGTTTGTGTTGTGTATGTGATGTGAATGTTACCGGCACCCACGACACAAGTCATCGAATTTAGTGTAGGGCTGTGAGTGTGAAAGCGTTTAAAAAATGGGTATCGTTGATTTCGTTAAATTTTTACTTAAGATATATTGTTAATGTTATTATTACATCAAGCACTCTCACAGCCCCACTCTTAGTTTAAAGATTTGTGCCATGGGTGCCAGAAACATTCACATCACGCACACAATCACACCCAGAACCAGAAACACAAACTTCCTCGGGGAGAAAACTTGTGCTCCCACCGGGAATCGAGCCCGATGCTTAGAAGGCGGACGCGTACCTAACTAAGCCAACGGGCAGTTCAATATAAATAAGATTTATAGTTAAATTGCCCTTACTGTATTCATTTAGCACCTAATCTTCAATAAAACTCCGCAGAGCCGTATAATCTAACACCATCAATTTCTTATGCACTTGACCTAGATTGCGCAATCACCATCATACTGTCATTAGCATCATTACCGTCTCTTGCCCCCGTGATCTACAGAGCGTAATGGTACCGGCTGATGTTTACTTCTGTGAAAAATTAAACGCAAGCAAAGCTTAAAAAAACCGACTTCACCGCTTTATCTTCGGAACCTTGGTCAGATTTAATGTATTGAACACGCATTATTGACTATACCTCAAAAAGTACTAATCAGAACTTGATCAAATTTTCAATGGGACCACATGAAAAGCACCAGCTTTCAAATAAAAAAATAATCATCAAAATCGGCTCACAACGAAATAATTTACGAGGTAACTTTTGAAGTCGGTTAAACGAGAACATCGTCAAAGTAGTCCACAAAATAGGCACTATTGACGATATTTCAAGAACTACTGATCAGATCTTGATCAAATTTAAATAGGACCAATTAGAAAGCAACATATTTAAAACTAATAAAAGATTTAGAAATCAGCTCATTCACACTTTAAAAAAAAATACAGCGACTTGAGTACCTCCTCCTTTTTGGGAAGTCGAAAAAATATTAGGAGTCGTAAGACAACAGCAACAACTGGGACCGACAGCTTAACGTGTCTCAGAACGTGCACGGGAACACTATTGAAAATCCCAATAAACAGTCGCAAATAAAATTAATATTCTATTATTAATAATCATGCATAGGTCATTTTATTTATTTGGCGCTATGGTTTTATTTTTATGTCAATAAAAAGGAGTCGAAACATTTTGAAATGTCAAAATATTTAATATTGATATATATTTAGTAATATTATGTCAAAAACTTATCATTTAAAGCCTAAGCCTATCACAGGATTCGATACTGCAGCCCTCAAACAGAAGGCGGGTCTCCGACGACAGTGAACAAGCGGTATGTTTTCAAAAGTTGATTAAATCTAAAGATATATCACGCTATTGATCTACAGGTCACACACACTACCTATGAAGACCTAACTGAACTCCTCAACAATATAGGCACTAACTATTTCCCAATGAGGTCAAGCATGCAACATGTAAGTGATATTTAAGCACAATACTCAAATATTACGACGATAGGGTGACAGGTTACAGGCACAAGGTGCTAAAGACTAAAACACTGAATAAATAGCCATTGTTTTAAAACGTTACTCAACTACACATGCAAAATATTAAAGCTTGTGTTTAAACACCGCCCAAAAAGTACCTATTTTACTACCAAATAAATTCTAAACGGTTACCAAAATGGATAAATGGTCACCAAATTACGTTTCCTAAAATATTGTGAAATAAATCCATTTTTTCGTTTTATAAATATTTTTGTATTAATTATATTTAATAATAACCTTAACCTACTGTGATCCGATTCGGTTCCGTCACAGGAAATTTTATTTTAGGAAACGTAATTTGGTGACCATTTATCCATTTTGGTAACCGTTTAGAATTTTTGGTGGCCGTCTAAATTATACCCAAATATTAACATGCGATTTCATCAATCTCTGGTATACCGCACAAGCCAAAGTCAAGCAAAAGTGTCATAGTCCAGTCATAGTCAAACCATGTTCAAGTGAAGTGATAGAGACAATACTGGAACTTCTATTGGAGTTTTGTAGCGAAAGCGAAAATCACGTTTTCGACAATGATTTGCCGACACTCATGCACGTTCACGAACTTTTAATAGTTAGATGACCTATTATAGATTATTATATTAAAGACATATTAATAATTCGTTCACCAGAAATCACAAGATTTGGAAAATATTACGAAATCTATAACGCATTTTTTTTTATTTCGCTTCAAAATGCAAAACTAATGTGAAGACTAGATGCTGAATAACCGTCAAAATTAAACGTCATTACATACAACGTCAACTTGTCTTGAAATGAAAAGCTTTGAAACAGTAAAATAATGTAATTCCTCGTGCAATATCTTTTAGATCTCTGAAACCACAGAATACAAATAATAACTAGAAGAAATTATGAAGAGCCGAGAACAGGCTCTCATTGTATTGTACAATATTTTATACTAAGATCTTTTGTTACACAGTTCTGGCAATAAAAATTCTGATTCTGATTCTGTAAAATTCACTAGCGGGAAAGATGACGAGTAAATGTATGCTTGTGATTGGCCGATGCGACTGTTATCAGCGACAGTTGCGGAATAATAATAACTAATAAATGTATGCTTCAAAAGGCATGTTGTTTTCTTTAGAGGGGAAAAGATTGCCAACTAGTTTGTTTTGTCTTTGGGTGTCGTAGACAAAAACACATACTACTGTCGTCTTACGCTACAAACTTGCGAAATTTGTCCAAAAGAGACAAAAATGCTACAGAATTGAAGCAGACAGCCTTGTGCTCTTCTTTACTTATGATTATAGACTATTCGTCCTCGACTGTTGTCCAACTATATTTTTAAAGCTAATCTTCTTGCCCAACACTTACATTGTCGAGATTTAATGTCGATAACCTTTTGTAACAGTGCTTTATTGATCATAAATCAATAGATGCCCAGAAAATTAGGCAATGTCTCAAGCAATTGCATGGTAGAGATGTGACCTTAAGGCGGCTCCCCAAGCAAAAACGCAACACGATTTTGTAGATGACAACTACATTATAATTTTGTATAAAAGTTATGCCCAATAATTAAACTTTGTTATGCCCACGCATGGGCTTCGGTTCCCGGTAAGATCACACATTTTCTCCTCAAGAAAAATTTGTGTTTCTGGTTCTGGTTGTGATTGTTTGTGTGACGTGAATGTTTACGGCACCCACGACACAAGTCATCGAACTTGGTGTGGGGCTGTGATTGTGAAAGCGTTTATTTATTTATAATGTGACGATGCTTTATTTATTATCACATAATCTCACATTACAATGTTTAATGTTGTGTAAAACAATATAAATCACAAAATGAGTAGGTATTTGTGTAATTATGCTTGTGACAAATACCACTATCACGGCTGAACTGATTTGGAAGACATTTCGTATCAAACTATCGAATGGTCACATTTAATTCGGATTATTTCAGACATGCTTCTTATCTATAACTTGCACGTTTAGTTATTCTCGTAGAGCATTTTTTTTTTTATGTACGATAGGCAAGCATTTGACCACAATCTCACCTGATGGAAAGCGATGATGTATAAAAATAAACAATCGCCCCGTGTTCGTCATCACATAAGAAAGGCTAAAAACATTTTTTCATTATTATTATAAATTTTTTTTCGCTGATTTTTTGTTCTGTTTGTAATACAGTGAAACTTGGTTAAATGGGACCTAGATAAATGAGAAACCTCTATTATTGAGAGTTACAATGAGGTCCCGGTACTTTTTCATTGAATAACCTCTATTAATGGGACTTTTCGAACCTGGTTAAATGAGATCTGATTTCTAGGATTTAATCGATGTTTACCTTTATAATTGGGACTCTGTAACTCAATTCCCTCTATAAATGAGACAAATTAACAGGTTGCGACAGGTTTTGACACTTTTGTTTACACATTAGAATGTCTTTCGCATACGCTTTGTTTGTCAGTAATATCTCAAGTTTTGACCTAAAAACAAGGGAGTAAAAGTGTACAAAATGCCCAAATGTAAATATCAAACTTGATGAAAAAAAAAAAAAATTTCCACGTTATACATAATGTTTGTACATTCATACCTACATAATATATTAGATTCATTACACCAAAAATACGCATTTTTATTAACATTTCCACCTCTCCCTCCAAAAATGAAATAGCCGTACATTTCAACCTCTATAAGCAGGAGCCTCTGTAAATGAGACAACTATAATTTTAAACCTGCCTAATTGGAAAACTGGATTAATGGAAACACTCAATAAATGGTACAACATTCTTGGTCCCTTGAGATCCCAATTAACCAGGTTCCACTGTATTTGTCAAGACAAGTTGTGAATGAAAAAATGTGTCGTCCATCGTAAATTGCACCCTCCTTCCTATCTTTAACTCAGATATCCGCCTTAAGCGTTGCGTTGCAATGACTTGCAATCGTAAATACTATAAATCTAATAATCAAAGTAGCAATTACTAATCATTACGCTATATCAGTAGTCGAATAACACCATACACTGCTTGTTAGTGAGTATCTATAAGTATTCACATTGTCCGTATACATGTGACCGAAAGTTGCGATGACAATTTAAAGCTTAAACTCACTAATATTATAAAGGCGAAAGTATATGAGTGTGTTTGAATGTTTGTAACTTCTTCATGCTTAAACGACGGGAGCAATTTTGATGGAATTTTGAATGGAAGTAGCTGACACTGGATTAACACATAGGTATTTTTATCCCGAAATTCCCGCAGATCCAGAACTTCTGCGGGTACAACCGCGGGGTGCATCTAGTTTGATAATAATTTTTAATTTGAAACGAACAATTATTAAACATTTTTTTACTTGGACATTTTATTTTTTTAAGCACTTTCACACTCACTGCCCCACTCTAAGTTAGATGACTGTTGTGGTTGCCGGAAACATTCACATTACCCACTAAATCACACCAGAACCAGAAACACAAATTTATCTTGCAGAGAAAACTTGTGATTCTACCGGGAATCGAACCCGATATCCCTACTTAGAAGGCGAACGCGCACCCAACTAAGCCGACGGGCAGTTCAGTTATTATACAGTTAAGAATTATGCAGCATGATATGTAGGTTTTTCTTTACATAATAATATAATTTGGTGTCGATTTCAAATTAAAACTATTGAGCAGTAATTCATCAGAGGTAATAAGTGATGAGTTATGACTAAGCATTTGTTCTGATACTTGATCGATGATCTATGGTTGGAATCACATTAATTCATAGTCAGTTTCGAACACGATAAACAAAATAAAGTTATTTTGACTGACCTCGAAGTTTCGGCAGAGTTGCATCGGCTGTTTTTTTAATTAATAAAAATAAAGTAAATTTTAATGCACGAATAGACCCGGTTTTCTCATAGATATATAATTGCAGCTCGCGAAAGTTCTTTAATGAAATTAAAGAGAGAGGATTTAAAAAAATATTATAATTTTAATCCTGATCATAGCACTAAATTGTGTGTAATAAACTAAACGATAAATTGTTGTTAGAAATACAAAACGTAGCAAATAAATGTTTCTTTACTTATCTAGGTCAAGTCATTGGCATAACTGTTAATGAAGTATTCGAGAGGTATCAATCGTGATCTCGAGTTACGTTATTGCTCAGGTAATTTTACTGTTTATTAAAATATATAAACGTTTTCTCACTCACAGCTCCACACAAAATTCGATGACTTGTGTTGTGGGTTCCGAAAATATTCACATTACACATACAATCACAACCAGAACCAGAAACACAAATTTTCCTTGGGGAGAAAACTTGTGTTCCCGCGGGGAATCGAACCCAATATTCATGCATAGCAGGCAAACGTTCACCCAACTAAGCCAACGGGCAAATAATATTATAAGAAACATTTTTGTAGATATTGAGCTTGCATTGGCCCACATAAGTTGTTTTTCCATATAACGTTACTCACGCACTTATTAAAACTGGCAGCATACCATCAGAGAGCTAATCACTAGGATTTGTAGGCTAAGTGTGTTTATCACCCACGACCACTTCATTATTGACTGTCAGATGAGATGGTGGTCAACCACTAGCCTATCAAAGATAAAAAATATACGGCCCGTTGGCCTAGTTGGGTATTGGCCTCCTAAGCATCGATTCCGGTGGAAACTCAAGTTTTCTCCCCAATGGAAATTTGTGTATATGCTGAAAATAAATCTGACATTCAATCACACCCAGAAGGGTGTGATTGAATGTCAGATTTATTTTCAGCACCCACGATACAAGTCTTTGAACTGAGAGTGGGGTTATGAGTGAGAAAAAAAAATAGAGTAGTGCATAACTGAGAAGGTTCTTATGGTAATTGAGCAGTGAGGAAGAGCAGTGCTTGGTACCAAGCACTCCTCTTCCGCACCACTTCCTTAAAAACATATTCAGTTACACGCTACCCCTGTAATTGTAAACCATTTAAGATGGACGTTGACCACGCTACTTATGCCACACAATATCAAAAGATGCACACAATATCAAAAGATGTAAGCTCGTGGTTCCTCTAATTGATTCGTTGCTCGCAACATAGCAGTTTATATTTGGATTAGGCTAAAATGAACCTTATTTCTTCATAGTTTTGCCGTTTTAGAATTGAAACCGTTCGCAACAGAGATGGGTAATAGAGAGGCTTAAGACCATCAATATTGTGCGCTGTGGTTTTAATATTTAATTGAATGTTATGGCAAAGTTATTACAAGTAATGATATGGTAATAAAATAATAATTTGCTGTATATAGTTTTAGGAAAATAGGCAATTGGCCCGCAGATGTTAGTATCAGGGGAAATTTTGTTTTAGAAAGTATAGGCGATTGGCCCGTAGTTTAAAAATAAAAAATATATATATGGTGTTTATTATTGAGAGGTGGTAGAGCATTTTGTGAGTTGCTCGCCTGGCTTGCTACCAAAGTAGCTTACCACCATCAAGTTGAAAGTCTGCCGCCAAGCCAAATACGGTGTTCCGGCAGTTATCCTTGAGAGCCTGCGTATTCCAGGTCTAGTGTGTTTACCAGCTTCGATCACATCGCCACTTACCATCAGGTGAGATAGTGGTCAAACACTAGTCTGTCACAAATTAAAAAAAAAAAATGCTTATTTAAGTCGAAATTAGAGTCAAATAGAAATACAGATATTGAGAGATTGAATTCGTGTGCACATCATCTTTAATTTTTTTATTTTCGATAGACAAGTATTTGACCACTATCCAACCTTATGGAAAGTAACGATGTGGTCGAAGATGGAGAATGCTTGCCTAGAAGATCTATTATCTATTGTTCAGATTTAAAAACTCCTAGATTTTACTTATTAGGTAACTGACTTGTGCTAAGAGTTCCATTCCTTAGCAGTACGTATAATAAATGTGGGAGCAAAACGCTTCGTACGCACTCTTGGAATATCTACCGTAAACCAATTATTATCGTATATAATATCCGCTAAGAAAATATACCAACTTAACAAGGCAATGTACAAAAAATTCAAATAAACTGAATGCGAAAAATAAGAACTTACTTTTTAAGTAATTTTATGTAATTCCTTTTTAATTGCCTTCATTTTGATACCCTTTTCGATAGGTTTGGTTAGTTTTTTACAAACACCTATCTAAGGACACTTAGGTTTTAAGACAAATATAGCGATACCGTAACTGTCGAAATTTATCAAGCTGTTTGGAAGATACGACGTGATAAAGAAAAATTCACAAATATACATACATACAAGATATGCGCGTAATCATAACCCTGCCTATGTCAACCAATCTGAAAGTATGTAATTTAAAACAATGACGACAAATCGGTTCTATTAAATGAGAGAAAAATAACTACACATCAAATTGACAACCTCCTCCTTTTCTTTGAAAGTATAATGCGGCTAAATCTGTAACAATATCTACGAGCCAATTGACTATATTTCCTAAAACTACATTAAAACTATATACAGCAAAGACCTAAGTTACCTACAAGACATCGAGCTTATAAGTAACTCTAGTGCTCAAACCCACTACCAGCGGGTAGCCACGCGTGATCAAAATGCTGGCAGTTATTTGGCTCAACGTATTAGCATTGCAATTTAGAGAGGCAATGCCGTTAGCATGATGGGAACGCTACCAGCTGGTAGTGGGTTTGAGCACTTGAGTTACCTTTAAGCTCCGATGTTTTGTAGGTATCTGTAACATGATCCTGCATACTTGAAAACTCAATTATCGTCGATTGAGAAGGTCTTTTACGTGTCCTTCTCTTGAGCTTATTCAAAATACGGATGTAGTAGGATTATTCTTTGAAACTCATGATAAATGACTATTAATTACTGAGAATGGAAACAAACAAAGCTTTTGTAAGCTCTAATTTATTATCCTCTATTAATTTTACAGCTATTATTTAAACCTAATTATTGTATAGCGTGTGAAGTATAAGTGAAACAGTACGTCACTACCGCGTAAATTGTAATGATAGGCACAACGCAGACTGGTGGGTCTCGTATACTAAGGTTTTTTTTCATGCTAGTTAAGCAAGCATTTAACCGTTATCTCACCTGATGGAAAGTGACGATGCGGCCGAAGATGGAATATGCCTAGAATGTACATATTCACTCTAGACTTGAAGACTTCCAGATCGTACCGTTCAGGGAACAAAGACGCAGGCAATGAGTTCCACTCTTTCACTGTTCGGATGATAAACGTAGAAGCGTAACGCTTCGAGCAAACTGGAGATAAAAAGGGCATGGAGGAATTATATTTAATTATATTATATTATATTTCCTAAAACTAAACAAACAGTAAAGACCTGAGTTATCTACAAGGCATCGAGCTTATAGGTAACTCCACTTTGATTACTTGTATTGGCCTATTTACTTTACGTATTTTTACTCGACTGCCATAGAAGGGTTATGTTTTTCGCGCATATTTTGTACGTACTTGTATGTGAATTTTTAAATTTCTTTATTACCTAGTGTCTTTCAAATTGCTGGATGTATTTTAGCAGTTGGGGTATCGTTATATTAGTATTTTAAAAACATGAGCAAACGTAGATAAGTGTTTAAAAAAATTGGCAGATTTTTGCCCCGAAATAGTAAAACGTTAACCCTACTAACATTATAAATCTAAAAAATTGTGTGTAAATGTGTAAGTGTGTAAGTACGTTTGTTCCATCTTCACGCTTTATCTATTATTTTTTCGGATTTGGATGAAATATGGAATGTACATAGCTTATACCCAGAATTAACACATAGGCTACTTTTTACCTTGATAATAGCGGGCAAAGCCGCGGGGCACGGCTAGTAAAAAAATATAACAATCCTATCTAGTAGGGTATCAAAATGAAAGAAATTAAATGGATATTACATAAAAGTAGGTACCAACACATTTTTCGCAGTCGGGTTATTAAATTTGTCGTACATTGGCTTGTTATTTGATTGTTAAGTTATTAAGAATGAGTAATTAGAGAAACATTACACACAGTAGATATAGACATTAATAGTATTTGCTACTGGTCATACCAGATCAATGTCAGTCCATTCGATACGTGCATAATTTACTCAGAATACATTTGATGTATCTATTACAGAAATTAATAAACCTACAAATATTTACATTTCGCTATCGTCTGATTCATCTTCCCTTACAATATTATTTACTTTTATATCTCTGATCAGATTATCACAGATATAAAAGTATAAACATGTAGAGGATACAAACGTAGAAGCGAAACGCTTCTGCGTTCATCATCTGTAATGCGAAGGAGTGAAAATCATTGCCTGTGTCCTTGTTCCCCGAACGGCATAATCTGGGTATCTTCAAGTCAAAAGTGAATAGATATCTTCTAGGCAAGCATGCTACATCTTCGGCAGCATCTTCTTTTCCATCAAATGCTTGCCTATCGAACATAAAAAGTCTTACAAAATGTCATAATTTTATACCTGATATTATACAGACTATTTTTCTACTGACTTCACAAAAAAGGAGGAGGTACTCAAGTCGATTGTATCTTTTTTATTATATTTTTATGTGTGCCTCATAACTTCGTTCCACGTAAACCGATTTCGATTTTATTTTTGTTTGATAGATGTTGCATTCCAATTGGTCCCATTTAAATTTTATCAAGATCTGATCAGTAGTTCTTAAAATATCGTCAATAATGCGTGTTTAGTACATTTAATCTAATCAAAGTTCCGAAGATAAAGCGGTGAAGTCGGTTTTTTTAAGCTTGCTTGCGTTTAATTACATTAAGCCGAAAGCCTGATAATTTGTGAGTATATTTTAAAATGCTGATAGATTTGGAAAGTCTAGACCTTGAACTATGATATAGGCTACTTTTAATCATAATGAGATGAGATGAAGCCGCGGGTAATATATATAAAAAAATAGTTTAAAGACAAATTGCGTTATAAAACTTCTGAATTGCAAAACGGACTTGATTAACTAAACCACAGGCTTTGTGCTAGCAGCCAAAGAGTATATACGTAGTACAAATTATTGTAATAATCTTAGTTATTTTGAAATTTATATTTCATCTAACGAGGTCTTAACCACATTGCAGTCACTTTTTCTAGCAGCTACAATGATCTTGTGTTGCAACTTAAGTAGAAGTCACTAATTTACATAGAAAGGATGTATTTTAGAATAAATTTAGTCAGTGACATAGATAGCCGCACAATCTCATTGTTTTAATTTATTTCTTTCAGACAATCGCGATCCAAGTCTTTGAGATCTGTAAGGGGCTGTGGGACATAATAGGTTTAAATACAGTGACTTTGGTGTCCTACCAAATTTTTATTTTTCAACCGACTTCAAAAAGAAGGTTTTTTTTTTCATGTGTTTACGGAGATATCGCAATCTCTGCCAATTATGAATCGATTTTGTATTTTTTTTTTGGTAGGTATAGTATACTTCAGAGGTGGTCCCATATAAATTTAAAACGGTTTTGTACTCTCCTAGCAATTTATTTTTACAACGATCCTCACACAGATAGAAAAAATAAATTTGCCCCCTCTTACGTAGTATATTCCTTCCTTCTGCCTTTTAATACTTTCATGCATATCTATTTTTTTAAACGATTTTACACTCACAGCCCTAAGTTCGCCGACTTGTGTCGTGGGTGTCAGAACCATTAACACCGCAAACATAATCACACCCAGAACCAGAAACACACCACACACATTTCCCTTGGAGAGAGAACTTGTGTTTTCTCTAGGAATAGAACCCGATACCGGATACTTAAAAGGGGAACATGTTCTCAACTAATCCAAACGTTTATTGACATTTTTTATTTTGAGCCACAGCAGAGCTTTACATATACTCTAAGAATTCAAAGTTATTTGTTTGTAAGGTTTAGACGCTAAATACCTCTGACAGCCGGACGGAAAGACGGCAAAGTGTAGAACCACCCAAGCCAATTTATGGGCCACGTTGCTCGGTCTAATTGCATTTTTTTTTATTTAAGATAGGCAAACGTCGACGATCGAGCACGGTTGCCTATTCACTCGCGACTTAAAGAAACCATATTGTATTTATAAAAAAACACAGAATCAGGTAATGAGTTCCATTCCTTAGCGGTTCACGTAATGAATGTGGAAGCAAAATGCTTCGTCTACATTTGAAATTGAAATAGTTTCGTGACACACAAAGCTTCGTAAATGTAGAGTCTCAAACTAAATAACTTTCCAAAGGTCTTATTCATGGCTATAATAATATAATAAAGTAACTACATATTACGCTCACAGATAATATAAACATTTCGCAACCATGGGAGGCCGCGGTCTGGCCTTGCACGTCCGTTAATAATTATAATCCGTTTTCACTTCCTACAGTTAAGTTGCAGCACGCCATGTACAAGAAGGAAACGGATCTAAAACGGGTGCGATACATTAGGATTTATTTAAATGTTGGTTGTAGCTGGCTTGTCGAATAGACGCAGGCAGTCCTGGTGTCAGGATTTTTCAGGCCGCTTGAAGGCATCTGAAATGGTTTAGCGACTGTTGTCTTACGACTAACAACCGGGACCGACAGCTTAGCGTGCATTCACCCATCCAAGCAACGGTTTGACTGAACATTGGTTTACTTTGGTTACGATCGACCAGGCGGAAGACGGTGCTACGGTTGTGAAGTATGTGTAGTTGTAACTCTCGCTATGTATAGGTAGGACTCTTTTTTAGAGTCCGCCTGAGGCTGTCTCATATTTGCCAGTCATTTAAACGATTTCAACCGACATCAGTAATGTGCAAACATCATTGTTTGTTTTTATTTTATTCCGCGTCTTTGTTCCCCTAACGGTATATAATCTGGGAGCTTTCAAGTTAAGAGTGAATAGGTATCTTCTAGTCAATAATCCTACATCTTCAGCCGCACCATCACTTTCCATCAGATGAGATGGTGGTCAAGTGTTTGCCTATAGAGCATAAAAAAAACTAGAATTAAAGGGTAATGTTCCTAATGAAATAACAGCGTATAAATTTACTCAATACCTATTAGCTCAGATTGAGCATAATACATTACGCTGCTTAATCTGGGGGTTTTGTTAGTTTAAAAATTCTAGCTTGCAAAGAACTTAGAATAATTAAACGCAAGGAAAGCTTATATAATTAAACGCAAGCAAAGCTTTAAAAAACCGACTTCACCGCTTTATCTTCGGAACCTTGATCAGATTTAATGTATTAAACACGCATTGTTGACTATAACTCTAAATCATCAGATCAGATCTTAATCAAATTTTCACTGGGACCACATGAAAAGCACCAGCTTTTAAATAAAAAAAGAATCATCAAAATCGGTTTACAACGAAAGGAGTTTTGAGGTAACTTTTGAAGACGGTTACAAACGAGAACATCGTCAATGTTGTCCACAGAATACGCATTATTGACGATATCAGATCTTGATCAAATTTAAATGAGACCAATTGGAAAGCAACATCTTCCAAACTATAGGGGCTGAGTCACCCACGTCCGTAGGAGGTTACCCCTTAAGTCTGACTCCCTACACGTGGTCCCCGGGTGGTGCTAATCAGGTGACATTTGAGAGGTGGTAGAGCATTTTGTGAGTTGCTGGCTTGCTACCAAAGTAGCTTACCACCATCAAGGTGAAAGTCTGCCGCCAAGCCAAATACGGTGTTCCGGCAGTTATCCTTGAGAGCCTACGTATTCCAGGTCTAGTGTGTTTACCAGCTTCGATCACATCGTCACTTACCATCAGGTGAGATAGTGGTCAAACACTAGCCTGTCACAAATAATAAATAAAAAAAAAACTAAAAAATTTTCGAAATCGGTTCACGTGGAAAGAAGAAATGATGTAACACACATAAAAAAAAGCATTCAACTTGAGTACCTCCTCCTTTTTTTGAGAAGCCGGTAAAAAACACGGTGTGTCGGAAAGACTGAAGTGAAACTTCTATCAGGGAAACATTTTAAGTATTCATCACAATGTTTAACCCTACCACTTTTTTTTACAAAAACGCTAAAAGGTTGGCGATCGGAATTTTAATGCCCTCTCATAAAACGATTTACTTCAACAAGCAAGCGTGACGCTTACCATACCACTGGTTACCTTGGAACATATCGTGTGCAAGTCTATCTTATATATATATATATATATATATACTAGTGATTCGCCCCAGCTTCGCCCGTGTGCAACCCCTGCAGCGCCATCTGTGAATCTAAACCATCCAGGGCGTCACCCAAACGCATACAAAAAAATTCATTCAAATCAGTCCAGCCATTTAGAAATTCAGTGACATACACAAGTACAGTATAATTATATACAAGGTTACTTTGAATTAGCGCTCTATACTCCACAGGTGGTTAGGGTATCGACAATGCAACAAAAAAAATATAAAAAAAAATTTTTATTTTTTTTTTTGATAAGTTTGTAAGGTGCCGAGCTACGATTAAAACCAATTATCCAACACGTAAGCTCTAAAATTAAAATCAATACAACTAAAATAGCTGTTATTGTTCGCATGCACCAATATGTTAACGCCGGTGACGCTGCGCGGTACCACCATCAAGTAGCTCGGCACTTTACATTAATTTTACACATTTTTTTTTTTAATTTATCGATACCCGACCCCCTTGTGAAGTATGAAGCGCTAATTCAAAGTAACCCTGTATATAAAGATATACATACAAAATCAATTGCCGCGCAAAAATGACATTATTTGGAGCTAGTTTAAGAAAAATGGAAATTAGGCAAAACTAAATAAACAGCGGAAAAATCTAAATTGGTAATTTTGTACTTCCCACAAAATATGAATTATTTCGATTTTTTCGGATTACTCACAATATATGGCGTGGTACGAAGTTCACCGGGTCATCTAGACAGATATAAAAAAAGATAAGTGAAAGCATATTTGCAGATAATGATGAAGCACATTTTTAGTTTCCGTAGATGTATGTATCCATACAAAAGACTTCAACGCGCGATACTAGCTTTCTCTTACAGTTAATATAAATATTGATATTTCAGCTAACATCCGTTTGATGACCTTTCTATTATAATGAAACTATTTTTTTATCAAAATATAGTTAGAGTTATAATTATTATATATACAAAAAATATATAATATGTTATTAATTAATAAAAATATTTATCCTTACTTCCTTACTAGTCCTTATTCCTTACTATATATAATATTATAAATGCGAAAGTAACTCTGTCTGTCTGTTGCGCTTTCACGCCAAAACTACTGAACCGATTTAAATGAAATTTGGTACACAGATAGTCCAGAGCTTGGGAAAGAACATAGGCTTCTTTTTATCCCGTAATTCCCGCGGGTCCGGAACTTACGCGGGTGAAACCGCGGGGCGCAGCTAGTTAATAATATATTAATATTTATTTTTTATTATTATTGAAAATATTATTTTCAATAATAATAAAAAATAAATTTATTTTTATTAATTTTTTTTTAGATGCAATCCCGCCAGCATTATGGGAACGCTACCCACTGGTAGTGGGCTTGAGCACTTGAGTTATCTATAAGCTCGATGTCTTGTAGGTAATTTAGTTCTTTGCTGTACATAGTTTTAGGAAATATAGGCAATAGGCCCGTAGATTTTATTTAGTTTGTGTTAAAATATATTTATTGAAATGCTATTTTAGAGCTCATGCGACCTCAATTTATTTTAACACTAGCCGTTTAACTTATAATAATAGTGTGATTATATCAATACATTATTCAGTGTTTGACCGCTATATGTGTGTTTGTGTGTCAGTGTGTTTGCCTGTGTCTGTGGCACCGTAGCTCTAGAACGGGTGAACCGATTTGTGTGCGGTTTTTTTTACATAAAAACCTTGCCCTAGCAATTACAAATACAACAAAAAAAATCAGCCAAATTTGTCGAGTCGTTCTTAAGTTTTTGTGAGACTATAAAGTTTTTGTGATACTTCAATTGATTTTTATATATTACTAGCCCGCGGCTTCGCCCGCGTTAATTTTAAAAGTTGCCTATGAGTTATTCCGGAACCTAAACTATCTTCATTTTAAATTTCATCAAAATCGTTTTTTTTTGTTACGGAGATACGTGGTAACAAACATTCACACACACACACAAACTTTCACATTTATAATATTAGTAGAATTTTGGTCACTACTTTATGTAGTTTCACGGACTAATTTTGTTTCTACTATAAATAAACGAAGCCTTTGTCAACCAAACTATAATAACTAATCTATTGTCACCTCATTTATCATAAACATAAACGTAATCACTTTCACACTCACAGCCCCACAGTAAGTTCGAAGACTTGTGTTTTGGGTGCCGGGAACATTCATATCGCACAAAAAATCACAACCAGAAACAGAAAGGCAAATTTTCCTAGGGGGGAAAACTTGTTTTCCCTCCGGGAATCGAACCCTTTACCCCTGCTTAGAAGGCAAACACTCATCCAACCAAGTCAACGGGCAGTTCAAAAATGTATCTGCTACAATAAAATATACGTAAATACAAACAAATAAATAGATTGCTGGATTCATAATCCTTCCTTTTGGCTTTGCCATAATCGGGTATAAAAGATCTATTGATTTTGATTCACGGATGTACTGACGGACCTTTCATTTGTTCGTGCTTAGGGTAGCGACACACTGAGCTACTAACTTCAATGCTGGGCTCATTAGGTGCAACATATAAATATTACCAGTTACTCAACTTCATACAACTTTCTTATAAAATGCTGTGACGCAAAATCGTTTTGTTTGAAGTGCATTATCGATTCTGTTATTAGATCATAATAAACTAAGCAGATGGGTTACGAGAAAATAGTCCTCTGTGAACGCACCAGATACTAATTCAATCCAAATTCAATTCATAATGTTTTATTCAGAACACAACGGATTCATAAAATATTGTTAGTAAAAAAAATATCAAATAAGGCCTACAAGCTATTGTTTAGTACCTACATAAAAATTATCAAATATAAAATAAAATTAATGCGTCATATACTTACAAGGGATCTCGTGGTGTATCATTGTCCGCACGAGATGCCTCAGTACAGGCGCTTTCGGGTCATCATCCACTACTTTTAGTCTCACTCTGCGACTGTTTCTTCCATTTTTGACAAAATGCCGCACTTTTCTACTCTAATTTGTAAGAATATATTTTGTCATATAATAATACCTTTTGTAATATTAAAGTGTCTTACATTGAGTTACTGTTAGTATCTATATAGAATCTGCACGAGTTCTGATAGATTTTTTGTGAACACAGCCTAGATTGTACTTTTTGTTTATATTGGACTCAAGATGAAAATGTGAACGCATTCAATTTGTATTCCAAGTGGGACACGTGGAATCCATTAGTGTTTTATACGTGTTGACTTCAGATCAATATATCTAGATTTATGAAGAAAATGTATCATCAGTACAATCGGGATCAAATACAATGTGTTACAGAAAGGTGTAGTAATACTCAAGTCACACATCTAGCTAAATGTATGGAGTCTAACAGGAACTTTTGCATTCGCGGCAGCACCATGAATTTTAGTTATGATGAATTACATTTTCTGAAAAATTATGTCATTTGTAACCCTATTTCATCAGCTACCGTTCTACACCACATAGCCTTTGGACCTAGACGTCTGACAGTGGTGGCCATAACAAAGGTCAAGGTCACGCGCCATAGATGTAATAAAAAAAATATATATAATTTTTGTTGTACGGAACTAATGTCTCCGATTGCCGCACATGTAACTGTAGGGTTGTCAAAAGTATTTGAAAAATATAATTTTTAATTTTTGTACGGAAAAAAATTTGTCCGATTTCGACTTTCGTTCTCTGGCAGACGATTCCTGACACAATACACATACACACCACCAAGTATTACTACACCTTTTTGTTACAGGTTGTATAATAAAATAGTGGAATCGATGTGTGATTGATGACTCTTGCGGAGAAAACTTGTGTTCCCGCCGGGAATCGAACCCGATATATTTCCTTAGAAGGCGACGAGCACATTACTAAGCCAACGGACAGTTCTCTTATTCACTCGCGTTTAAACAAACAAACAAAGCAAACGCCTTCACACTCACAGCCCCACACTAAGTTTAAAGACTTGTATCGTAGGTGCCGGAAACCACACACATTACACCCAGAACCAGAAGCACAAATGTCCCTTGGGAAGGAATTTGTGCTCCTGTCGGGAATCGAACCCAGGACCCACGGCGCAGAGGGCGCAGTAGACAGGTGACTTGTCTACTGCGCCAACTGGGTCGTCAAAAGTGGTCGTTTAAAGTCTCCGATATAAGTCTATATATATAACCGCATCACACTAACACATACAATTTGTATAAGAAACAAGAGCAAAACTATTAGACTTTGCTTGAGTGTTCTCCAAAGGTTTTATTTAGATGAAAAAGCACTCATGACTCCACTAAATCACTCAACGACCACCATGAACCAACAAAAAGTCAACCATTCCCACTTGCCCCAAATCATAACAAAACATCGATTAGTATGCTCACCATCTTGACCATTTCACTTATGAAAGTAAAGTAATACTTATACAATATGTATTAAGGTCTAATTTTGTGCAATGATTAGTAATAATTTGACTGTCTACAGTCGTGAGTGAATTTCTAGTGAAAGTGATTGAAATATCGTGTAAGTTGCTAGTTGTACTAATGAGAAGATTGGTTATCTATTTAGCGGCACGGAATTCTTTGTAAATAGTTTTTACTGCATAATATTTGTGTCTGTCTGAATACATAGTTGATCGCGTGATGAACAAACGTATTCCACATATTATAGGAAGAATGAAACCACACGGGTACACCCTGTTCCACTAAGTTCAACTAGGTTCATCTGGTTGAACTTATTGGACAAAAAACGTCCAATTATTTCAACTTTGATATTTTTTATAACAGTAGAAGGTTAGGGTGTCGTAAAGGGGGAACTGAGGAAAAACCAACTTAGAAAAATTTCGCTTATAATTTAGGCTAGGGCAGTCATCAATAGGTACGATGACGAGCAAAGCGAGGAGGAGAGGTTAGGTTTCTTGTGACCTCAACGCCAGACAAACTTTCTGTATATTATTATATATGCTTATACATATTACTGATGCAGTAATTTTTATTTCCGATTCCGATCGTTGAACTT
This sequence comes from Lomographa bimaculata, assembly GCA_948107665.1. Lineage (NCBI taxonomy): Eukaryota > Metazoa > Arthropoda > Insecta > Lepidoptera > Geometridae > Lomographa > Lomographa bimaculata. The sequence continues at coordinate 2,381,157 of OX403604.1, read as the reverse complement.
AGTGGACATAAAATATCAATTTATTTCAATTATTACATAATTATTTTTAATTAGCACAAAGTTGAAATAATTGAAAATTTTTGTCCAATAAGTTTAACTGGTTGAACTTAGTGAAACAGGATAAATTTAATACTTTAGAACGATAGCCGTTTTTCACCCTTTACAAAAACTGAAGCTCTTAATAGCTCTTCTTAGCTCGAAATTTTATTAAAATTGGTCGAGCCAAAACCAAAATATAAGCGGTGAGGTCCGTTTTTTAAGCTTTGCTTGCGTTTAATTATCTAATTATTATCTATATTCTGGGGTTTACTCGCAGAACGTCCCATTCGCATTCGGTTACGCACTCGCAAAACGTCTCATTCGCAGTACATTCTATTCTCAAACTGTCCCATTCGTAGTCAGTACCATTCTCAAACCTTTTCTTTATTCTGGTAGTGCAACTGTCGACTGTTGACGAAAGTCCAAATATGTAACCTTGTAATTCTTTGAATCGTCGTAATTTATAAAGCTATGTGTTAAACATTTTACTATTCAATTCTTGTATAATATTTCATTCAAGCTGCTTCAGACATTGACCATTCGGTCAAGGTTCTACAATCTAGTTTAATAGTTAACATGCTAGCTACAAATGTAACAGACTGGCCACTGTGTCATCATGACAGAAAAAAAGGAGTTTTAGGTAACCTTCGTGGTGGCTTTTTTAATTCTATAGCATTAGCCATGCACTAGACAGAAATAAAGTAGATTTCGAAAGGAAAAACATCGTTTGAAACGGGGTTTCAACGCCACTGAACACGATCCTCGGCTTCTCTCATGCAGCACTTGCTAGTTTGCGAAGATCGTCGCTCCGCCGAGCCTGAGAGCGTCCTGTACTACGTTTGTTAATTCGCGATCTTTGCTCAAGAACCGTTTACCCTAAAGGTTATCGGTAAGCCCATTCCCACTTCAGCTTACTAATTTGCTTTGCTATGTCGACTACTTTGGTTCCCTGTCGGATGTCATAGAGTTTTAAAAAAAAACAACGGGTTGCATTCCGGGAGTGCCGGCAGAAGTGGAAACTTGAACATAAACGTTTTAGACAGCAGGAGCAGGCATACATTTTCGCCGCCCGGTAGAAAGAGGATATTACTTCCTCTGCTTCGTTTTACGAATTTTCGATCAGGTCACGTGTCCTGACGCGAGTTTAACATTTTTTACCCGTTCAAAAAAGTGCACATTGCCGCTAAAGAAGTTTTCATTTCAAACAACTTGACTGCCCGTCCCAGATTAGATTGCGAAGATCTGTTCATAAGGATAGATATACTAGTTGTTCGCCAGACTTGTGCCTACATTTTGCCTTATGGAGAAAAAATTTTGAGGTATTTTTTTTTACCGGTTCCTACAGTCCCAGTTTCCCAACACCAAACGGCTCAAATATGTAACCACTGCCAAGGTTTTCATATATATGCCGCTTGCGCTGCTCTGCCGAAATGGCCGCGGCGTTAATCCCATTCTGTGTTCCAGGAAGATATGAAGGAGCTAAAGTGTCGACACAGTTACATCCCAAATTATTATTAATGTTATAATTAATATGTTTCATTTTTGTATTCGGTCATTTGTACGCCTACTCCTGGGCAAACCATATATCGACACCAAGTAAATTGTACAACAACCTGCATGTAACCATTCCACTTACATGCAAACGCATGTTTTACAAATAAATTATCTTTATCTTTATCTTTAATGTTTGATATTATGTTGATATGAAGCAAACAAATAATTAGACTGTAGAACCTATCGTAGTAATAAAAATGTTTTTATTGATTTAATGAAACCGGAATGTGGCTGAAAAGTTGTTCCTCTCCCTATATTTGAAGGGGTGGGAATCTAAACCAAAAGGTTTAGATTAGCTTTAGCACTATTAATTATCTACTAATTAAATATTTGATTTTATTGAAGTGTCAATGAGCTGATAATAACCTTGTAATGTTACAAAACAGCATTAGTCCGCTTTATGAGTAAAAGGATTGGAACATCAATAGTTTCATCACAAACGTGCTAAATCTTGCATTAGCATTATTAAAGATGTAGAATAACTAATTTACACAAAACTATGGAGCATTTATTTACATAGATTTTTTACTAATATATAATTTGGAAATATCTTCTCCCTGTTATCCCGTATCCGGGGATTTTTTTTCTAAACCACGTTTGATTTTGAATTGAGAACCAATTGAGAACCATTTTTATCATTGATGATAAAACTGCGACTTTTTTAGTACCAGTTTTACTATTAATGGGAGAGCTTAAGAGCCATTTCGCAAAATGTGGGCGCTCGCGCCGCGCCGCGCCCTAATGTACAGCGCTTGCATTTACATCGCAATCTATAGCAGTTTCAAGTGATGATAAAAATAATTTTGTGAGTAATGTAATGGATTGATTTTTTTTTTACTTTTGATTTAGATTTAATAAAGACCAAAATCACATAAATGCATGGATTTTGCGTCACAAATTTGACTATTTTAAATAAGAAATGGAAGTAAAGTAGGGTTGAAATAGGGTTTTTTTTTTTGTTTTTTTATTAATTAACGTAAATAAAAATCAAAATTATCCGCTACATTATATGTCAATGATATTACGTGCCTGATGTTAAAACATATTTAAGAAATCGATTCAATTCATTTTAATCACTGTATAAGGAGCTTAAATTTTACTCTGTTGTCGTTTTTACTAAAACCAAGTTCTGAAGATTGAATATTATAAAATAATTAGAGATATTTAAAAAAATCTGTTACATTATGTGACAATCACAAAAATTAATCTTTATTTAACAAATATAAAACAGTAATAAATCTTTCATTCTATTACATTCTATAGTTCTCTCCATCCAAAGGTTGCCTGGTAGAGATATTAGTGATAAGGTCGCTTGTTGTGATACTTTACGTATAAGCTTGTTTGTTACCTTTGTTTTATCTCATCTTATAAAGTGGATCAATAAAGTATTATCTATATATCTTTCTAAATTAGGCGCTCAAAATCTTCGATTATTCACTGAACGTGCGAAATGGCTCTTAATGGTAAGACTGGTCCATCACAACAGTTATCATGTTACGTTAACGTACGCAAGTACGTTACGTCAAGTTAGTTAAGATGTTAAACTACTCTACGTAGTGTTTTCTTTTGCACCATCACCAACCAAAACATTAGTGTTACAACAGGGACCATTTTATAGCTATTGCTGCTTCAAGTTGTACAATAGTATTTTTAAGATACTTTAACAGCAATACAAACAGTAATTTTGTTATATGGTCATACTTCAGTTTTATATCTGACTTGTGCAAAAGTACTTGCAAAGTACATGTCGATTTGGGCAATAGGAAAGGTCAGTGCCATTAATTCGGCAAACGTGTCAAGCCTTTGAAGTATATTGGTAATTATCACTTGTAATGAGTGATTTTAAAACGCAACCTTGATGATATATTGCGTGATTTTTTTATTTTTTTTTTAATTTGTGACAGGCTAGTGTTTGATCACTATCTCACCTGATGGTAAGTGACGATGTGATCGAAGCTGGTAAACATACTAGACCTGGAATACGCAGGCTCTCAAGGATAACTGCCGGAACACCGTATTTGGCTTGGCGGCAGACTTTCAACTTGATGGTGGTAAGCTACTTTGGTAGCAAGCCAGGCGAGCAGCTCACAAAATGCTCTACCACCTCTTGCCGTTATCTTTTTTACCGCAAAGGAGGGTAATGTGTTTATCGGCCTATGTATATCCTTTGTGGCATTCTAGAGACCAAACGCGTGGGCTAGTTTTGTTGATTCTTTCACAATCGCTAGCTTCATTGTGTGAGTGTCAATAAAGATAGAACAATAATCAAAATTCAATATGGCGACCGTCAGACGCCATTTTGTGAAAATTTATATTGACTTCAAAGTGACATAGTTCAGATTCTACGATCATTTGCGTTAAAGGTGAAGTGCTTATCTGAAATATCCTGATTTGAACTGCCTGTTGGCTTAGTTGGGTGCGCGTTCGCCTTTCAAGCAGTGGGTTTCGGGTTCGATTCCCCGTGGAAACACAAGTTTTCTCCCTAAGGGAAAATTTGTGTTTAAGTTGTGATTGTGTGTGTGATGTGAATATTCGGCACCCACGACACAAGTCTACGAACTTAGTGTGGAGCTATGAGTGTGAAAGCTTTTATATATTATATATGCAGTAAGGCTTACACTGCGGACTCGATCGCGCAAAAAGTATGTCGTCTGCGCTGCAGCTTAACTATACAAAACATAAAAATCTCCAAATAAACGCCACTCAATACGGTCATCAGCTTCTCCCGTTTCTTTAATATATTCCGATCATTGCTCCATTCATTGGAGCGATGATTTAGCCATTATGCCATCACAAGCCTCAGTTCATTGTCAAAACTAAACATAACAATAGTTAATCTTCTGTCGATACGTTGCTCTCACTCTTACTGTGACTCTCTATTTGTAAATATTGACTATTGTAAAAGGGGAAACGGTGAAAACTTCGCCATTTCACACACGTTGACAAAAACAATGTACAATAGATGGAGAAATTTCGTTTTTGTGGCTTATTTCGTTAAGATAAAATAACTACAGAATAATAATGAGGCCTGTCTATGTTTTAGTTCTCACAAAAAAACATGCTCTTGAGCTGATATTTTTGACAGATTACAACGGAAGAGGTTCCTTTTGTTTTTTTTGGCTTCGCAATCTTTGTGCATTTAGCCAGTGTCAAGTGATGAATATTTTTAAATAAAATTTAGTAGTTCATTTCAAATATAGTCCTAAGTGTCAAAGTCAAGTAATAGAGTCATGGTACAGTCTAACTCAAGTCAAAAAGATGTTTTCCATTTGTAGGTTTGTAGTGATTTTTAAATGTTACAGACGTTATTATATATATATTACATATATATATATATATTCATCAAGTAAATTTTAACATATTTGTTGATTTATGTTGGGATAACAATTTTGTATTGTGGAATACGAATTAATAGATAAGTTTGCACAATTAATATATAATTATTTCCATGTCAAAATAAACAAACTGAAAGTTGCCTTTGTTCCCTGAACGGTACAATTTAGGATCCTTCAAGCGAACATTTATTAATATTGTAGGCCATGATATATCTATATAAGTAATGACATGGCATACGGTACAATATTTTTTACCCAGTTATAAAATTTTAACACTTTACGACGAGGACGTAACTTTTGATGACGACCCAGTTGGCGCAGTGGACAGGTGTCCGCCCTCTGCGCCGTAGGTCCTGGGTTTGATTCCCGGCAGGAGCACAAATTCCTTCCCAAGGGATATTTGTGCTTCTGGTTCAGGGTGTAATGTGTGTGTGATGTGAATGTTTCCGGCACCCACGATACAAGTATTTGAACTTAGTGTGGGGCTGTGAGTGTGAATGCGTTTGTTTAATCATTATTCAAATTATACTAAACTTACTATTTTGAAATATAATAATTATATAACAAAGTAGTTAATATAGAAAGGTAACGTTTAAATAACATTTGTACCTACATATTACATTTGTAAAGGTTTACGATCGGAACGGCGTATTGTTGCTACATATCCGATTTCATTACAGCAGTAATTGTACATAATATTTGCACATAACATTTGTACATAACGCACATTTATATACAGTGTCGAAAGCTAATAGGTCAATGTAAAGCCACATAGGTCACATTAAATTGAATCTTTTAAATCGCATTGCAATTGTAATTCACAAAAACCTAGACAACCTTTTCTGTCAGAATGCAGCTTTCAAATATATAACTAGTAGTTCGCCCCGAAGTGAGACCTAAAGCATATATCTTATATCTTTAAACGAGCAATTCTTGAATATATATATTTGTGTAATCAGGATCTCGGAAACGGCTCCAACGATTTTCATAAAAGTTACAGATTAGGGGTTTTTCGGCCCAAGGAATCGATTTATCAACGTTCCAGGTCCGAGAAATGCTCGGTTCCCAAACTGCATTTGAAAAACCGGGCTTAAGAAACTATCAGCGCCATCTATTACGCCATGACAGATGTAAAAAACTGTTTCTACTCGACACTAGATGGAGCTTTCTGAGGCTACAAATTCAAACACATTAGCAAAAACAAAAATTCGAGCAAAGTTCGGTCATTCGGATATTTTGAGTAATAAAGAAACACTTAGGAAGATAATTGATAATAACTTTTTTAAACAGTTACAGGTTGATTTTTGCATTAGTTGTTGAAATACAAAATCTAAATATTATTTATAACTCAAAGGTGACTGACTGACTGACTGACATAGTGATCTATCAACGCACAGCCCAAACCACTGGACGGATCGGGCTGAAATTTGGCATGCAGGTAGATGTTATGACGTAGGCATCCGCTAAGAAAGGATTTTGATTAATTCTACCCCAAGGGGAAAAAATAAGGGATGAAAGTTTGTATGAAACTTTAAAATAATACTTCTTAACGCGAGCGAAGCCGCGGGCAAAAGCTAGTATAATATATGATCAAACGAACTTACAAAGTGAAGTCCGATCGATATTATACGAGTACGTTTAATTCGAAGATATACAAAGGTTACCAGTACAATAAAAGTACTACAATGCTATTTATATCTGAAGAATTAAACGACGAAATGTAACAGATGTTATACGTAAGTTTCAACTTTACGAGTATGTATAGCTGTTTAAAATTATTTTGCCCCTCATCTACTTGTATAGGTGCCCACTTAACATTTTTTTTTTATTTTTGACAGGCTAGTGTTTGACCACTATATCACCTGATGGTAAGTGACGATGTGATCGAAGCTGGTAAACACACTAGGCCTGGAATACGCAGGCTCAACATTTTCAATTACATAATTTTAATTGCCTTTTTTGGCTTTGGGCCACAACTTTACATATTCTCTAAGAATGTAGAAGTTATTCCCTAGTATGTTTTATACGTTAAATGCCTATGGCAGATGGACGGACGGACAAAATACTGAACCACCTAATTATCTAAGAGATTACATATTCTCTGAGATTTTAAAGTTATTCGCTGGTATGTTTTAGACATTAAATGCCTCTGACAGATGGACGGACGGACAAAGTACTGGACCACCTAATTAAGTGTAAAGATCTCGCTTTGCTTGCAAAAACTCGCATCTAATAATGCATGTGGCCTTCTACCGTTAAATTTGTTGTAAATAAAAATATCTTAAGTTTTAAAACGTCAGTAAAATAACTTGTCAAATTACATAATTGGATAATCTAGGTACTCATTATGTTCGAGGTTACCTAATTATCTATTAGTGCCAGGAGTTAGGTATTGTCTACATCTAGATGTATTAGAATACTATGATAATTTTGCTTTATATTTGCTTAATTTATTTTGTTATCCTGTTTGTTTCGATAATGTAATGTTTATATGACTACCTATACCATACCTACTAGTTATTTAAATACTGAGGCATTATAATAAATAGGTCGTATATTATTTATATATAAAAATGTGTATACTTTATGTATACACATTTTTTTATTCTTTTTTTTATTTGGAACTAAGCCAGCGTTTCTCCACAGTAACTCCTGATGGAAAGCGACGATGCGGTCGAAGATGGAGCACGCTTGCTCAGTAAATACCTATTCACTTTCTTCTTGAACAACCCTATATTATAGTTTTCGGGAAACACAGAAGACGGCAGGACGTTCCATTCTTATGCAGTTCTCATAATGAAAGTGGAAGCAAAACGCTTCGTCCTAATGGTCGGTATTTTTAACATTAGATAATGCCGCATTGCCGTCTGCCTAGAATCTAAGCCCTAAATGTTCGGAAGTAAAACGGTGATGCGGGAATAAGATCATGCAATTCCTTTGAACACTCTCCGTAATGCAGTTTTTAGGAAACCATGTATTAATATGTGATTATATTTCGTGAAACGAGTGGAACCACTACAGCAGGACATCCTTTTAAAATAATCTATATATATAAAAATCAATGCCAATTTTCGTTATAATTTTATAACTGAAGAACGGGCTCACCTATCCAAACCAAATGTTTAGGCTTTGTTCGGACGATTTAGTAGATGGTTTATGTGAAGTTTGCACAAAATCGGTCGAGCGGTTCTTCATTTATCACACCCGGGCGAAGCCGGGACGGATTGCTAGTTTTCTATAATGGCGGTATAATTAAATCAAATGTGTTCACTAGTTTGCAGCTACTTATTATATTCAATTATATTCTTAAAGGTGCGATGGTTATCGTTTGTATAATGGATGAAAACAAATTATTTTTGAAATCTAATAAGTTCGCCTGCATGCATTGTAGGATGAATCATATTTGCTAACAAGCCATAACTACTTTTAAAAGTTTTATAAATATATAAATTTTTTTTTTAATTATTTCATGACCATGGATGCATAGTCCTTCAGTCGAAATATTAAACAAATATTAACAATTTCTATTCTTCATAATAAAAGTCTTAGTCACAAGTCACAGTCAAAGTCAAGTAGTCAGTCATAGTCAAGTCATGCCCCAGTAAAGTGGTAGAAACTTACTAGAACTTCAATTGGAGTTTTGGAGCGAAGGCGAAAATCACGTTTTTCAACTTTGTATGACTTGCCTACACTTATGCACATTTACTAAGTATTAACGGTTAATAATCCACCATTATTACACATTAACACTCGAAGAATCACAGGTTTTGGAAAATTACACAAAATCAACACCGCCATTTTTTCACTTTCGCGGCAAAACTCTTTATAAATAAATAATTTTTTGCCAGTTGTAAGTAAATAAAAAATAAAAAACAAATAGTTATATAACCAGAAAACTTGTCAAGACGAATCAAACGAGCCCAACTCGATGGATTTATCTTGTTCAGAAGTTCCTTTGGCCATCTTCCGTTTCCATCATCAGACAAGCTCCATGGTAGGTACCATACCATTGTATTGTCACCGGAGATACGTAAGTCCACCAATCGGACATTGGAAAGTAGTAATAAAGAATAAGCAACTCACCTTGTTTGTGAGTATTGTTATAATTATACGCAAACACAGTTCGCTCGAAGTGTTTCGCTTCTATGTGGCATCAGCGGCAAAGGAACTCATTGCCTGCGTCTTTTTTCCTTGAACGGTACTAAGAATACTACCTAGTTAAACCGTTCAAGGAAGTCTTAAGTTAACAGTTATCTTCTATGCAAGCATTTCTCCATCTTCGGATGCAACATCACTTTTTTTATGTGTTACATCAGAACATTTTTCTAGGTAAACCGATTTTGATAGTTCTTTTTTCATTTGATAGCTGGTTCTTTCCATGTGGTCCCATTTAAATTTGATCAAGAACTGTCAAGTAGTTTTTCAGCTAAGATAACTCATAATAACTCATAATAATGCGTATTTAATTCATTTAATCAAGGGTTCCGAAGATAAAGCGGTGAAGTCGGTATTTTTAAGCTTAGCTTAAGTTTCAATTATTATATATTTAAACAAAAACCTAAACCTAACAACTCACACCACCTCCATAAATATATTTAACAGATATATCACATCTAGGTATAACAAGAACTTTCATAATCACCGGTAGAACAGGTACTCATATGTAGAACTAGTATCATAACTCTCGGAATTATCGCATTACAAGAACATTGCACAAAATTATTATACAACTAGAGCATTGTTTCGTGAAAACGTTAAATGTAGAACAATAAAACTTATCTAATAAATTCAGATATGCACTTGAATTTTAAGTTACGAGTGTTTGTTATTAATTAAGGATCATTTATAACAAACAATCGTTAATTAAAATTCAAGTGGATGTTCAAACTATCCCAGTTAACCCTGTCTTTTTAAAGTCCCAGTTCACCAAACTTTTGTTATAATTATTAAACACAAGCAAAGCTTAAAACCGACTTCACCACTTTATCAACGGAACCTTGATCCACCAGCTTTCAAATAAAAAAAGAATCATCAAAATCGGTTCACAACGAGAGATGTTGTGAGGTAACTTTTGAAGTCGGGTAAACCAGAACATCGTCAAAGTACGCATTATTCGTCAAATAGACATTATTGACGATATTTCGAGAACTACTGATCAGATCTTGATCAAATTTAAATGGGACCAATTAGAAAGCAACATCTTTCAAACTAAAAGAAATTTCGAAATCGGCTCACGTGGAGAGAAGTTATGAGGAACACACATAAAAAAAAATACAGTCGACTTGAGTACTTCCTCATTTTTTAGGAAGTCGGTAAAAAACCGACTTCACCGCATTATCTTCGGAACCTTGGTCAGATTTAATGTAGTGAACACGCATTATTGACTATAACTCAAAAATTACTGATCAAATCTTGATCAAATTTTCAATGGGACCACATGAAAAGCACCAGCTTTTTGGGAAGTCGGTAAATAATGGTTAATAATCAACAATTACAGATTAACACAAAAAAAAATACAAGTTCTGGAAAATAATACAAAATGGACAATGCCAGTGACGCCAAGACAACTGCGGCTTAGAAGGCAAAAGCGCTACCAACTACGCCAGCGGACACTTCAGTGTTTGAACACATTATTCAAAGATTTTTAATATAACAATATATTTCCAGTCAACTCATACACTTTTCCTATAGTGACTGGTAGAAAATTTTAGCATTATCTCATTGAAAGCCAGATTCTAGGCCCAGCGTGTTTACCTACTCATGAATTGACATCAGGTAAGAGAGTGAACGCTACGTTGTCACAGATAATAAATCTACATAAACATAAACGCTTTCACACTCACAGCACTCTAAGTTCAATAACTTGTATCGTGAGTGCCAGAAACATTCACATACACAATCACAACCAGAACCAGAACCAGAAACTGAATTTTTCCTTGGGGAGAAAACTTGTGTTCCCGCCGGGAATCAAACCCAATACCACTGCTTAGAAGGCGGACGCTCACCCAACTAAGCCAACAGGCAGCTATGTACAGGAGTGGAACTCATTGCCGTCTTTGTTTCCCAAACGGTACAATCTGGGTGTCTTCATGTCTAGAGTGAATAGTTATATTCTAAGCAAGCATATTACATCTTCGGCCGCCTCTTCACTTTCCATCAGGTGAGATAGTGGTCAAACGCTTGCCTATCTAGCATAAAAATTAAGTTACATAATAGTTTGACGTCCCAGTTGGCGCAGTGGACAGGTGCCCGCCCTCTGCGCCTTGGGACTTGGGTTCGATTCCCGGCAGGAGCACAAATTCCTTCTCAAGGGATATTTGTGCATCTGGTTCTGGGTGTAACGTGTGTGTGAGAAATGAATGTTTCCAGCACCCACGATACAAGTCTTTGAACTTAGTGTGGGGCTGTGAGAGTGAATGCGTTTGTTTGTTGTTGGTTTGTTTAGTAAACGCAATGTTAATGCAACTATTTTCAACCAAACACTTCTTTATAAGTTATTTCTATTGAATGCCAACGCGTCGTAGCATCCGAGGCTGTCGTGTTTAGACAATAAGTAGGTATTTTTTACGAGAGACATGTACGTTGTAATTTTATGCCCCTGGTATTTTGTCACGCGAATAACGTAGTCTTAATTATTGTAATTACTATCCCACAGCTGACAGTAATAATAATTTGACTTTATTGACTTCTGGTTGTACTTGGGGATATATGTTTGATTGTGGAGATTAATGACCGAACTGAAGTATGTATGATGATTAATTATGTCAACATTTCCGCATTGTATCTTGATTAATTTTGGTGAATTCATTGATAATGAGGGCATTTTTACCGACTTCAATAAAGGAGGAGGTACTATGTTCGACTGTATGTATTTTTTATGTATGTTTACCGATTTATTCCCCATTTGAGGACCGATTCTCAAAATTCTTTTAATTTGTTACAGAGGTGGTCCCATATAAATTTTATCGGAATCGATCTAGCCAATACCAAATAAGCGGTGAAGTCGGTTTTTTTAAGCATCGCTAACGTTTAAATTATATAAAGGCATACTTGACTAGCAAATGTTTTTACACTCACATTCCCAAACTAAGATTGAAAGTTTGCATCGTTGTGAAAGAAAAAAATACTCATACACAGTCACAATAGTTTTTTTAGACACTGACAAAAGAGTGAATACTTTTTTTTTATTATATTTTTCTCTTTTGTCACTCTTTTGTGAAATGGTAGATGGAATGGAAGATAGAACTTCCTAGTGAGTTATTTACCATTGACTTTACAGACAATTGTTCCACTCCTATCTTACAAGATGGTAAGTGACGATGCGGTCAAAGATGGAGCACGTTTGCCTAGAAGAAGCGTTTTCATTTGCGACGTAAAGACTTTTATATTGCACTTATCAGTAAACGCAGACGCAGCCTAGGAATTCCATTCCTTGCGGTTTGCATAATTAATTGGGAAGCAAAACTCTTCGTCCTCATTATAGTATGTTAGCAGTCTGTCTAGATGTTAGATGGTAGAATCGTGTACAACAGTATATACAGCTATTTTGGAACCAAAAAGGCTCATGCGGGCGATGGTTAAAGAAAGGATGGTATGACGATATGGTATTAGATGGGACGGAATCGCATCGTCACTGGTGAGATAGTGGTCAAACGTTTGCCTATCTTGAATTTTAAAAAAGTATCAGAGTGCTACATAGATAATCTGGCTCCATCACATCTTCCCATGCAAATAGTGCTGGCGCAGCGACTTAATCATCCGAGAATCTAAAAGGGCGCCAATATAGTCATATAGACAGTGGATATAAAATTGTATAGACTATGACACTGACACTATAAACCATGAGGACGGGAGAGTCAATTTCAATGTGTCACTTTTCACGTTTGATTGTGGCAACCAGTGACCGAAATAACAACTAAGAAATTCTAGCAGCATTTTGAGAACTCTACGTAACCGTGTTGTTTTAGAATACATTTTTTTGCTATTTTAGTTTATAGTTTCCTAATTTACTTTTGCATGGAAATAAAATAGTTAAGCTTAAATGAAGATGATTTAAGTACTTTTTATGGTTACATATTATATATATTTATATAATAGTATTTGTGTAAGTTTATTGTTATATAGTATTTAATAATATATTTACAAATATTTATATTATCATTATGTATATTATTTACATGTATTGCTATATTTATACATTTATTATACTTTTATTTTTCAAATATATTTACTGCACCGCCACCCTTTCTCTGCACCTCCAGGATGACTGGCAGAAAATGCTATTCTAGCATTAAGTCGTCCTTGTACTATTGTTTTGTGCTAAAGTATTAAATAAATAAATTTAATGTATATACAAATTGCCGAGAATGTATCTCGTGTTTTTGTTGATTTCTCTCAAACATTACATGTATAAATGATTAATTTAGTATAGTTTTATTACTTATTCGTTTTCTAGTTCGTGTTCTCACAGGTATATGCAAATTAAATAAAATTTCTCATTAAATATTAAATAATGACCCACTTTGTGTAGTTACGATATAATATTATCTTAATTATCATGCATTAAATGAATATTAAACTAATAACATTTCTAATTCAGTTATTTTAATGAGTTCTTCTTTCATGGAATTTTAGAAATTTTAGTCATGCTTTTTTTTATAATCATAACCAAGAAGAAAATACTTTTTTTTTGCTAGATTTGACCACTTTCTCACCTGGTAGAAAATGATGATACAGCCTCAGAATACTGAAAGAACAAAGATGTAGAATGCTTGCCTTGAAGATTCTGTTCACTCTAGACTTGAAGACTCCTAGATTATACCGGTCAGGGGACTAACAAACCTCTTTTGAGATCATGGGAAAGTCACTATTTATGTCGTGAAAAGATTAGATAAGAGTTTTTACGACCGGCCATTTTCATGACGAATTCATACTTTGTGGTTCACCAAAACCTCGATCGTTGATCGGTAGGGGCATATAAAATACATCTATACGCTACTATAAACAAAGTTTCTTTTTGCATAGCCGTAGTTAGGTATTTATTTGCCTCTTATAGAATTGCATTGGATCACTACCTAAAGGTAGAGGACTGTAAACACTATAAAATGACTGCAAGCACTTAAGGATAGTAGCTGGAACACCATTTTAGTGAATATTCCGATAGATTTTTCTACTAGAGCGTGGCGATTTTTAGGGGGGATTTTAATTTTAACCGACTTTAAAAATAAGGGGGAGGTTCTCAATTCGACAGTACATTTTTTTTTTATATTTACCCCATAGCTTCTTTCGCTGTAAGCCGATTTTGATGATGATTTATTTAACAAACATGACCTCTCTGTCGCTTGATGTTACGTGACGATGCGGTCGACAATAGAGCAAACTTTCCTAGAAAATATCTATTGACTCTCAACTTGAAGACACCAAGATTTTTTTTACAAATGTCTGAACTTTTGACAACAATCACACATGATGTAAAGTGGCGATGTAGTTTAAGGTGGAGCACGCTTGCTTAATACATATATATAACATACATATTTAATAATAATAATACATACATATTAATACATACATATTAATACTTAATACATACATATTCATTTATCGAACATACCCAAATTGCACCTTTCGGGAAATACAGATAACGAGAATCCGTTCCATACTTTTGCTTTTCTATAAATAAACGAAGATGGTAAAAGTTTCGTGTGAAGTTTTTTTAACCATAAATTGTATTTATGTGAGAACACACTCTGGCAAGGAGTTGCACTCATTTGCAGTGCACATATTGAACGTGGAAGCAAAACGCTTCGTGCAACTTCAACCGTTGAGGCGTGAAGATTGAGCAAACATTACACACCTACACATTTCCACATAAACTTTCGGATTTATGGTATTTTGGTGACGTTATTTGGTCGGTGGCTGTAAGGAGTACTTGTATTGAAGTCCAGTGAAGATTTCTTAAATGTTGTTGTTTGCGCACCAAGAGAACACGCATTTCTCTTAATTTCTAATTTCTAAAACCTATATTGCTATTTGTATTATTTATTTGTAATTTTAATTAATAATTTGAATTTGAGTTGTTATTTCGTATTCTTGCTTATAATGCTATATAAAAATAGTTCTATAATATATTTTTTTTAAATGTATACATTCTTAAAATAAAGTGCAGGTATAAAACAATACTGAGAGACTGAATCCCACGACACAGGACTTAACCTAGTGTGGGATACAGGGCTCACTAACTATAACATTATGTGTACATATAATGCTAGTCTGTGATAATATTTTTAGTAAATGAAATAAATTATTATATATTATCCAAATATTTATTTAATCTCACTGTGCCCCATTTGTTAGGCATTAGCGGAGCCGTAGCCAACGCTAAGAGGCCCTTTGGTATAGTTACATTTTAATAATAATAACATTTCAGGCGTGTCCAAACATACGACAGACATCTCTTATATTAGAAGTTGACGCCGTTTTATGGTTGCAGACGACTTTACAATAATATTATATATTATTAACTATGGGCTAGGGGATGGATGATATTGGGTTGACAATAACTGTGACTTATGCGAGCAAAAACTTAGAGTATTGCATTGTATATTTGGTCTATAAAATGTCTGGATTATGGCATGAGACTACGGCACCTGCCAATTCCGCCTCATTTAAATCATTATTATTATTATTCTCTTTATTTATTATTTTTTCTTAAGCTAAGGTTTTTTTTTACAATATGTTTATAAAAGTAATAAAAAATACAATATTACAAAATAAAGAAAACTGTAAAAAAAACCTAAACTAGTATGCCACCAACAGCGGGGCAGGGCCCAAGCTACCGGTAGGTCAGTGCTGCAGAGTTAGGAACCTCCTGACAATACGTGCCGTGTCTAAGAGTACTAATTATTATTACATTACTGCAAACTATGACTGAACTTGGGTACAGGGTAGCAAAGGCGAGCATGAACAAAATCTCTACCAACAATGGATTTCATCTCGGTGTTACTAAAAGCTCAAGTCCGTAGTAAGATTCAAAACCATGACCCCTTATTAGAAGGCAGGGTTACAACTTACCACCACGGCTTCAACTGGTATAAAACTGCAGTGTAAACTTATTAGTATGCTGTTAATGAAAGTCCAGTGCGACCTAATAAAGCAAACACCTTTCTCTTATGCAGTGAAAGTGCACATTATTGATAAAATTCAGTCTAGATGTTCAAGGAATATTAAACTTTACTGACCTTGATCTTAATGGAGTGTAATTGGAGATTTTGGGAGAAACTGTGTAATTTGAATTTGGAGATGGTGTGCGATTTGAATTTATGGGTAATTTGTGTAAGTGTTAGAGTTATGGTGATGTTGTTTTGGAAAACGAAGAAGATTTCTTATCTCAACACTGGTAATAAGTGGCATTGCAATGCATGCCGGGTACATTTAGTTATTACCGACTTCAAAAAAGGAGGAAGAACTATGTACGACTGTATGTTTTTTTTTAATGTTTTTCACCGATTTCTCCCCCATTTGTGGTCCGATTCTCAAAATTCTTTTTTTGTTTGGTACATTATACTTCAGAGGTGGTCCCATATTTTTTTTTTTGATCGATCAAACCAAAACTAAAATATAAGCGGTGAAGTCGGTTTTTTTAAGCTTTGCTTACGTTTAAATTATATATATTTTAACTGGATTAATACGGGTGAGGCCACACGGCACAGCCAGTATATTACACTAGCGAAAGTTTCAAGACCATTCATAAAATTAATTTAATTGGTGCTATCCTGTTTTACGATTACGTAATATATTTTTATTACAAATCAATTAACTAAACTTTTAAAATAATTATGCATAAATTGAAGGCCAATAAATGTATATACATCTTATATGGAGGTCTCTCTTATAGGGAGGTTTGTTTCATTTAACTTTTAGGGAGGTTTGTTTCATTTAAATTTTAGGGAGGTTTGTTTCATTTAAATTTTTAGAAAATTATATAAAGAGCTGTGTTTTTAACCGATTTAAAAAAAGGAGGAGGTTCTCAATTCGACTGTATGTATTTTTTTGTGTGTGTTATTAAATGCGATCATTCCGCCAATTATGAATCGATTTTGATGATTCTAATTTGTTTGGAAGATCATACCTACATCAGAGGTGGTGCCATGTAAATTTTATCAAAATTGATGTAGCGCTTTTTGAAATCAACAAAAATATTAATTTAAGCGGTACTGTCGGTTTTTTTAAGCTTTGCTTGCGTTTAAATTATTGTAAGGATTTATTTACTTGCATTGTTTGTATGTAAGGGATGTATGTTCAGGTCAGGCAACTGAATTTGACACTTATCGTCAACCAATTAAGATGAAATTTTGCATGTTTAGTTTGGATGACAATGCATTGTTATTGAAGTGACGTCATTCTAAATCCAATATGGCGGACGGCCCTAGATGGTAGTTATTATAATTTTTTTTCGCCCGCTATTATCAAGTCAAAAAGTAGCGTATGTGTTAATCCTAGGTATAATCTATGTATATTCCAAATTTTATCCAAATCCGTTCAGCCGTTAAAGCGTGACGAGGGAACAAATATGCTTACACACTTACACACTTAGAAACTTTCGGATTTATAATATTAGTAGAATAGAATAACACACACAACATTATACTATACAAAAAAACAGCAGAATAAATAAAATATACATAAATATAGATACATAAATAATCAAGATAAAACAAGTAAAAGAAATATATAAATTATATGTAAGTTTGATGTTGTGAGTGTCATGATTATGGGTTACGACTCAGCATACGACTAAGGCTAGACCTTAGTCACTGATTTCCAGTCGTAAACCATAGTCTCTGTGTGTCTGTGTGTGTGACTTCACAAACTTCAGGACAATAACTACACCCTAATATCTTGCCTATCGGGCATAAAATTAAATATATATATATATAACTACCCGTCGGCGCAGTTGGGAGAGCGTTCGCCTTCTAAGCAAGGGTATCGGGTTCGATTTCGTGCCGGAACTAGTTTTCTCCCCAAGGAAAATATGTGTTACTGGTTCTGGTTGTAATTGCGTGTGATGTGAATGTATCCGGCACCCACGACACAAGTCATCGAACTTGCTGTGACAATAAACTTATTATAACAATAAATAAACCTATGTTTTAAAGGGAAACATTCAGTGTTTACCCCCACCACTTTTCGTCACACAAAAAGGTTGCGGATCAGAATTTCAAAGCCCTCCCATAAAAAGATTTACTTTAAAATGTTTTTGGAACGAAAGTTCCTTATCGCGCGTTGCGAAAGGGGGCTAGACGGAAATTGAACTTCGTTCCATCCGGGTGTCCCTTGACACCTCTCAAGTTTTTCTTTTGCAAAATACTAAAAAAAAACCTCTCCACCCAACAGACACTCTCAAGTGAACAACAAAACAGTGTATAAAATCCACTCTTGACCCCTATGGTAATGTATTGTTCACGGCCAATGCGACCGCAGTTCGCACGAGACTGTTCGAATGTGGGACGGGTCTCAGACGTGATAGAAATGGTAAGCCACGAGATGTGGGTTTTATCAGCCGACTTCAAAATAGGAGGTTCTCAATTCGACTGTATGTTTGTACGTATACGTTTTTTTTTGTTACCTCTTAACTTCTTTCCAGGTGACTTTTACCGACTTCAAAAAAGGAGGTACTATGTTCGATTTTATGCTTTTTCTATGTATGTTCACCTATTTCTCCTCCTGTTGTGGACCGATTCTTAAAATCCTTTTTTTTTAATCGATATAGCCAAAACAAAAATATATGCGTTGAAGTCGTTTTTTTAAGCTTTACTTGCGTTTAATTATTCAGACAACCTTTGTTTGGTGAGAAGATAGCAAACTTGATAATTACTATTATTACTTACTAGATAATAAGATATTACTTACTAGATAATAAGATATTACTTACTAGATAATAAGATATTACTTACTAGATAATGAGATATTACTTACTAGATAATAAGATAATTTGTATTCATGAATTTGTGTATCAGTCATAAAATAATTAAATAATTAAACGCAAGCAAAGCTTAAAAAAAACCGACTTCACCGCTTTAAATTTGGAAACTAGATCAGATTTAATGTATTAAACACGCATTATTGACGATAACTCAAAAACAAAAAATCAGATCTTGATCAAATTTCAATGGGATCACATGGAAAGCAGCAGCTTTCAAATAAAAAAACAATCATCAAAATCGGCTCACAACGAAAGAAGTTATGAGGTAACTTTTGAAGTCGGGTAAACGAGAACATCGTCAAAGTAGTCCACAAAATAGGCATTATTGACGATATTTCAAGAACTACTGATCAGATCTTGATAAAATTTAAATAGGACCAATTAAAAAGCAACATCTTTCAAATTAAAAAAAAAATCGAAATCGTCTCACGTGGCGAGAAGGTATGAGGTAACACACATAAAAAAAAAAAATACAGTCGACTTAAGTACTTCCTCCTTTTTTGTGAAGTCGGTAAAAAAACGCTGTGATCTGGACGTTAAATAGTGGATTGACGATGTGGTCGAGGATATAGTATCATATTCGACACGTCAAATCAAACTGTTAAATTTAATCTAAAAGAACATTACTAAAAATTGAATTTCAACGTGCATGAAATTAGTTCCATAATGAATATATAACTAAAAATTGTGATTGCGATATAAAATGTTGATACTTTAATCGTAGACCATGATATCAGTACACGACAAAGAACTTAAGTTTATGTTTCTAACTTTTACAATTGCTGGGTTAATTTACTTATCAGTGACTCTACGAATGATTCAAACAAATACAGATCATTTTATAGTTATGGCACCAGATATTAATGAAAAAATTGTAAGCAGAAAGACCGTACCTATAATTGAAAGCAACGTGTACGGTGGCTTCTCTGAAGAACAGTCTATTAAATCAGATGATGATGACATGTTAGATAACACGACAGACAAGAGGTATCAAGGAGGTAACTACAGCGACTGTAAGGACATGAAGTATATCTTAGAATGGACCTCGTTGATGTTATTTAAGTCTAAAGGTCGACAAGTTTTTATTGATAAAAAATGTCCTCACACAAACTGCTTTGTGACTACTGATAGAACATATTTGGGTGGAGATATAACTAAGTTTGACGTAATCGCTTTTCCTCCTAGCGTTTTCTATATGAATCAGGAATTTCTGCCTCCTATACGTTCTCTGCATCAAAAGTATGCTTTCGTCACAATGGAATCATCAGACAACTATCCTTTATGCTCAAATAGATTTAACGAGTTCTTCAATTGGACCTGGACATTTAGATTGGATTCTGAAATTAAATGGGGATATATAGTGATAAGAGATAAAAACTTCAGAGTAGTTGGTCCAAAAAAAAAAATGCATTGGATAAAGGACGCAGATATGAAACCATTAATCAATGATGAATTCATTAAACAACTAAAATCAAAAACTTTAGCTGCCGCTTGTTTCGTGTCTCAGTTTAGTACGATAAGAAAACGAGAAACGTTTGTAGAAAATCTAATAAAAGAGCTAGCAGTATTTAATTTAACCTTAGATATTTACAGTGAAAGTGGTCCTCTGGTGTGCCCACGTATTGCTGATACAACGTGTTTTGACTTGATTAAGAAACAATACTATTTCTATTTGTCATTCGAGAATTCTTTTGACGAAGATTACGTTACAGAAAAGCTTCTAAATGCGGTCCAAAACAATGCTGTTCCTGTTGTGTATGGTGGTGCGAATTACTCGAGGTATTTTTTAAATATCATATTATGCGTTAGGTATCCGATGTTTGTTAAATTGATCTGACCACGGGCACTGTTTTGTGTCCCTGTTTAGATTGTATTAATCAATCCATGGACACCTCAGTCAAAAGGTATTCCTTGCTACCCGGTTCCTCTAAGTTCAATTATAGATTTATACAATAATGTAAGCCTAGTACGGTTAGATTTTATTATTATACTAGCTGACCCGTCCGGCGTTGCCCGGCTAAACAAAAGCTTACATATAAACGCTTTCTCACTCACAGCCCCACTGTAAAAGTACTATAAGTTGTGTCGTGGGGCCGTAAACAATTAACACCACACACACAACATTCATGTCATACCCAGAACCAGAAATATAAACTGCCCGTGGGGAATAAACTTTTGTTATTGTGTTCCCACCGAGATTCGAACCCGCTGCTTTAAAGACGAACGCGCACTCATCTACGCCAGTGGGTAGTTCAAAGTTCAAAGATTCCCCACTCTGCGTCGCCCGGTTAAAAAATCTACTCATAAACACTTCCACATTCACAGCCCCACACTAAGTTCAGTGACTTGTAGCGTGGGGCCGTAAACATCCAAGATTCACAACATATTAAAAACCAGGAACACAAATTTCCCGTAGGGAGAAAACTTCTGTTACCACCGCGAATCGATCCCGCTGCTTTGAAGGCAAATGCGTACCCATTTACGCGAGTAGATAGTTCAAAAGATGACCCGCCCGGCGTCGCCCGGTTTAAAAAATATGCAAAGAAACACACTTCCACATTCACAGCCCCACCCTAAGTTCAATGACTTGTATCGGGGGCCGTAAACATCCAAGATTCACAAAGTATTCAAAACATACTCAAAACCAGGAACACAAATTTCTCGTGGAGAGAAATTTTCTAGGTAAATTACTACCGGTAATAGAACCCGCTGCTTTGAAGGCGAACGCGCACCCATCTACGCCAGCGAGCAATTCAAAGTTCAGGAACGACCCGCCCGGCGTCGGCCGGGTAGTAAATATTAAAAAACATACCCATAAACGTTTTCACATTCACAACCCCACACTAAGTTCAATGACTTGTATCAAGGGGCAGTAAACATCCAAGATTCACACAACATTCACAACATACTCAAAACCAGAAACACAAATTCCCGTGGGAAAACACCTGTGTTCCCACCGGGCATCAAACCCGGTGCTTTAAAGGCAAACGCCCACCTAACTACGCTAGCGGGCAGTTCAAAGTTTGATGATAAGACTAAACAAAAAAAAACAGTCGAATTTATATCCTCCTTCTTATGTTAGTCGGTTCAAAACATAGACGTATGCCGGATTACGCAGTAACTGTTCCATTCTGTGATCCACCGTTTTCACCCTCAAATAAACTTAACGATTTCTCCTAGACTATAGGTCCAAATTATGTGCAGTAAAGAGCAAATTACATCTACCTGAACTACGTAAGCCGATGAAATAGGTTTTTTGATAAGGATTAATATTAAATACTTAAAAAAAGCCAACGAAATAGAAGCCGCTATTTTTAATGTGCAGGAATTCGTAGTACGTGGCGGTACATTTCTGACCCGTCCCGTTCACGGGCGGGCTCCCGTGAAACTAATTTCACGATTTCTCATAGACTATTTATCCAAATCATATGCAGTAAAAAGCAAAATGTATTTACATGAACTACGTAAGACGATGAAATAGTTTATTTTGATAAGGATTAATACTGAATGTCTCAAAAAGCCAACTAAACATAGGCCGCTTTTTTTTCAGATTTTTAACAAAGAAAAGTATTTTTTCTGAGCTATACATACATGTTAGATATATGCTGTCGCGGACTTTTTTGTAAAACTCATAAAGGCCAACATTTTTGCCATACATTGTATTCAACTATGTCTTACCGTTTAGTCAGCGTACGCCGATAAAGCGGAAAGTTAGCAAATTTTTCTCCGACTTGTCTTACGAATAATATTATATTGAACTGATAACTAACTTCTATCCCGACAAAACATAGCCTATGACACTCAGTGATAGTGTAGCTATCTATTGGTGAAAGAATTTTCAGAATCGGATCAGTAGTTTCAGAGATTACCTTTTACATACAAACAAACAAACAAACAAACAAACTTTACCTCTTTATAATATTAGTATAGATTACAAGTGATTGCGGATGCTTAAAACAAGTTTAAATTTAGTATGTAAATAATATCTACAATAAATAAACGCAAGCAAAGCTTAAAAAACCGACTTCGCCGCTTTATCTTCGGAACGTATACATAACAGATTCAATGTATATTCAATTATGATTCATTTATGGACAATCACTCAAAAACTAGTGATCAGATCTTGACCAAATTTATATGACCCAAATGGAAAGCACCAACTTGAAAAAAATAAGACGTGTGGCACTCGGGGACTGCCGCGGTAAAGCTATTGCAGAGCATTTATTATCAACTTATGCAATTATAATTATTTATTTATTTTATTTATGCAGTATTTTTTTTACTGCCACCTAGAGGCGAGTTGCTGAACTAAAGAGACAAGCTTGATATTTCAAAAAAGTCAATAAAAGTTCTGCTCTTCATCGATAGATGGCAAAACTAAAAAGTATCATCGCTGTGCCGGTCGGAGTGGGGGGTGTTAGGTTATTTTCGTTACAGAATTTCTGAATTCGGTCTCCACGCTCAAGGCCCGCGATAGAAGCTATGCAATAGCTTAAAAATATATAATCATCAAAATCGGCGCACAAAGAAAGAAGTTGTGAGGTAACTTTTGAATTCGATTAAAAACGAGAACATCGTCAATGTAGTCCACAGAATAAGCATTATTGAGGATACTCAAAAACTACTTGTCAGATCTTGATCAAATTTAAATGGGACCAATTGGAAAGCAATATCTATAAAAAAAAATACAATCGCCTTGAGTACCTCCTCCTTTTTTGTGAAGTCGATAAAAAACCCAAATCTTAACCCTGGTTTCTTTACACTAATAAACGTAATGATTAAGCTTCAATTGATTTTTTAATGGCAACCAGGATATCACTTGTTAGAAAAATAGATATTTTTTTTAAATACAACGTAAAATGTTTCTCATACCAATATTTAAAACTCGATGGCCATATTTTATTTTCTTTTGTCATTTAATGTGTATAGAATGTAATCTGTGTTTTTATGTTTTTTAAGGGGTATGGTGAAAATATCTATATTTAAGATAGACGTGTATGCATTTGGAATTTATAAAAGCATTATAGCTTATCCGAAATTAAAAGAAGCCAGAATGTTGTACCATTTATACATTGTGTAACAGAAAGGTGTAGTGATACTCAAGCTGATTGAGTCCAGATTGCACAGCCTTGGTCACAGGCGTATGGTCGCAAGTCTATCGGTATTCTATCGTTTGCATTTTGGAGAGTGTGCGCAGGAATTACATGACTTAATTGCACCATGCCCATTTTACCATCTAACAACCAGACAAACTAACAAACGTCATCCATTTATGGTTGACATACCTCCACTTCGCTCGAAGCTCGAAGGAGTGGAACTCATTGCCTGCGTCATTGTTCCCTGAGGGGTATAATCTGGGAGTCTTCAAATCGAGAGTGAATAGGTATCTTCTAGGCAAGCATGTCACATCTTCGACCGCATCATCACTTTCCATCAGGTGAGATAGTGGTCAAATGCTTGCCTATTCTGCATAAAAAAAAAAAAAAAGTCACACATCTAGCTACATGTAAGGAGTCTAACAGGAAATTCTGAATTCGCGGCAGCACCATGTATATTGTGTTATGATGAATTAAAGATTCTAAAAAAATATGTCATTTGCAACCCTATTTCATCAGCTACCGTTCTACACCAGATAGCCTTTGGATCTAGACGTCTGACAGTGGTGGCCATAACAAAGGTCACGCGCCACAGATGTAATCGTACGGTTGGAAAAAAAAAAATTTTTGTACGGAACAAATATCTCCGATTGCCGCGCATGTAACTGTAGGGTTGTCAAAAGTATTTGAAAAATATATTTTATAATTTTTGTACGGAAAAAAATATGTCCGATTTTGACTTTCGTTCTCTGGCAAACGATTCCTGGCACGATACACATACACACCACCAAGTATTACTAGACCTTTTTGTTACAGGTTGTATAACAGCTGTTAATTATAGATAAAGATTAGTATAATATGATTTATTATATTTCAGATTTTTGCCAGTAAATTCATTCCTAAACGCCAGAAAACTTGGAGCTAAAGCTTTAGCTGCGAAAATGTATAATTTAATTAAACATCCAAATGAATACTACAAATATTTTAGATGGAGAAACTACTACTCGTATCACTATACAGAAGAAAGTGTGGAAACTGACGGATATTGTTTAGCTTGTGCAATGTTAAATAATAAGAAGTTAGTAAAGGAACAAAAGATTTATAAAAACTTTACTGAGTGGTGGGACAAGCCTAGATGTAAATAATTACTAGTATCGACTGCGTATATGAATTTATTTATAATAAATTTATAAGACCGGAACAACTTATCGATAGATCATTTTAACCATTTTAACATTAATTACATCTTTTATAAGTTTTTCTGAGGATACATAGCCGAAGATGTCGGGAAGGTGGTCCTAATAAATATTCTATAAGAAAAATGTTTTTTCATTATTATACCAATTCAATATATACAGCAAGTAATCGAAATTGATTATTCATAACGATATTCATCTTATCTTATATTCTTTTTGAAATGAAATCAAATAAATAAGAACAAAATTGAAAAATGGACATTTTTATAAATCAATAACCTTTTTTCCTTGGGGGGAAAGCTTGTGGTCCCGCCGGGAATCGAACAGGATATCCCTGCTTAGAAGAACGATCACCCAACTAAGCCAACGGGCAGTTCAAACTTAATTATCCTACTAATATTATAGATGCGAAAGTGTGTGTGTGTGAATGTTTGTTACCACGTATCTAGAATAGAAATAGTTTCCGGAATCAAAATCAAAATCGTTTATTCACATGGGCCCCAAAGAGGCACTCATGAAAGTTAATGATTCTACTGCCAGATTAGCAAAATTACAACCATCTGTGAAGAACCTGGCAAGAAACACGGCGGCGCATTTTTTTCATTCATATATTTTTTTAATTGTTCCTTAACACTAATACATAATTATATTAACCTAGGTATATCTATATTATATCTATATTATGTAGTCGCTAGAAAGCGCCTGTGCAGTTTTGCCTCTATGCATTCTTGTCATGAATATGAATAAAAAAAGTAAAAGTAATAATGTTAAAGAACTTAATTAACGCGGGCGAAGCCGCGGTGCACGGCTAGTGTAGCATAAATAGTATTGTGAGAGTTATTCATTATTAATTTCTAAACTGGCACTCACTCACTTATTTTTGTAGAAGAAAAGGTTTCGGACATATCCGATGTCCTTCTTCTAACAGGTTAGCAGGTTGCGGCGCTCGCGTCTAGCTTCAAAACGTAAATGTCAAAAAGTTATGTGATGTCCTTCTTGGACATCGGATATGTCCGAAACCTGGTCGGAGCAGTTGATTTTGTATATTTTTCCAAAACCTGTGATTTTTTTTTTATTACATAAAATGCACCTTAAAACCTTGGATAGATTTGTCCAGGCGCATGGTCCTCTTACATATTACGTGCACATTACGAGTATTAACATGTTTATAATTATATTATAATATGGAGATGACATTTCCTTACGTACAAACAAACTATAAGAGACTGCGCAGCTATACCTACGAAAACAATCACACAGGTTCCTCGGGTGTTAATGTGTAATAATGGTGGATTATTTACCGTTAACACTTAGCAAACGAGAATAAATGTAGTCACATGATAACGTGCATAAGGGTAGCCCTTCGCTCCAAAACTCCAATAGAAGTTCTAGTAAAGTTTCTACCACTTTACTAGGACATGACTTGATTATGACTGGACCTTGACTCTTTTACTTGGCTATGACTGTGACTTGTGGCTAGGACTTTTAATATGAAATACACTTGAAATATATTATTACTTGACACTGACTAAATGTACAAGATTGCGAAGCCAAAATTAAAAATAACTTATATCGGTACTTCCATGTATAATGTTTTAAAAATAAACCAATGTAAGTTACAGGTACAGTATCTACGAGTATAGTGCCATGGTCTGCTTGTTACTATAAATCATTGTCAATGTCTCTTCCTCCGCCCATTCAAAGCCATGTCTTTCCTTTATCTGCTCCATCCTCTATAATTACGGCGAAAGGCTGGTAGTCGACAAGTTATTGGAGCGGGCGAGTTAAATTGCCCGACAAATTAAGGTTTATCGACAGAGCTGTGACATTTCATCGACCGTGGCCTGCACTATTGGGTTTAACGTTTATGGAGGATTGGTTTCTTTGAAGTGAAAACTTCTTTAGGCGCATTGAGCAATTTTTGGGTGAACAAAAATCATGGAACTCGCGTCATCGTCACCGAACCTTTTCCATGAGCATATGTATGCTGTGTATATATGTGTACTTTTTGGGTGGAAAAGAGCGTGAAACTCGCGTCAGTATGACCACTCACTCACCTAATGGAAAGTATGTAGTCGACGATGAAGCACGTTTGCATAGAGGATACTCGTTAAACCTTAATAAATGCTTTCACACTCACCGTTCTCGGACTTGTGTCGTGGGTGCCATGCCGGGATAATTCACATCACACACTCAATCACAACCAGAACCAGAATACAAATTTCCTTGGGGAGAAAACTTGTGTTCCCGCAGTGAATCAAAACCCCGCTTAGAAGGCGCACCAAGTAAGCAAGCAATTCAAAAGATATGCGCGATATAACTGGCAGTACTTCTTTTTAACCGGGGTTAAAAAGTTTGATTCCCTGGGTTTGATTCCCGGCGAAAGCACACTTTTCCTTCCCAAAGGACAATTTGTGCTTCTGGTTACACGTTCCTGAACTTAGTGCGGGCTGTGAGTGTGAATGCGTAAAAAAAAAAACAAAAAACTTCGCAACGCACATGTTAATTTTAACAAGCTTGTTGCAAATAAAACGACGAAACATAGTAGAGGTGCGACTGTGAGATATTATCACTTATCGAAATAAGCTTGTCCTCGTAAGATTCACGTGTTTACGCTAAATAGCATACTTACGTTTCGTAAGTAGACGCGAATCTGTTTTTTTCACTTTCACAACAGTGGTACTTTAAAACCTCCAGCGATGTGATACAATACAATACAATACAATACAAATACTCTTTATTGCACACCAAGAAAAATATTAATTAACAATAGAAAAAATATCAATATAGCAGTACAATCGGCGGCCTTATCGCTAAGCAGCGATCTCTTCCAGGCAACCTTAGGATAGAGAGGATAAAAAATATGATATTAATCAGGATAAATAAACAGCTCGTTACTATTATAATGAAGTAATGAAGAACCTTTGGACTTGAACGCCGCTAGCATAAGATTCGATTCCTAGCAGGAACACAATTTTCTCTATGGAATATTTCAGTTTAACTACGGTGTTTGCTTATTAACAATTCACGCTCACAGCTCTGCACTAAGTTCGAAAAATTGTATCGTGGATGCCGTACGTATCACATACACAATCACTCCCAGAACCAGCACAAATGTCACTTTGAATGAAAATTGTGCTCCTGCCAGGAATCGAACCTAGAACCTATGGGCAGAGAGCAGAGACTTGCACCAACTGGGTCGTAATAATACATTTTAATGCATTATATTTTCCGTAAGTTCATCGAAGCGATTCGCTGCGATTCTTACTATTAATTTGCTTGTACTTACGTATGACATTCCAAATTTAGTTCTTTACGAAAGAAGAACAAGAAAAAGTGACCAGTAAACGTACCTGTAACAAAAAATTACATATATTTTAATTTAATTACATTTAATTGAACTGCTCGTAGGCTTAGTTGGCTGGCGTTCGACTTCTAAGCAGGGGTATCGGATTCGATTCCCGACGGGAACACAAGTTTTCTCTTCATGGAAAATTTGTGTTTCTGTTTCTGGTTGTGATTGTGTGTGAATGTGAATGTTTCCGGTACCCTCGACACAAGTTGGACATCGAACTTAGTGTGGGGCTGTGAGTGTGAAAGCGTTCATGTTTATTTTATTTATCAATATGAGTTTTTTTTTATTTACGCGTGATCAGAACTGGTATTTATTTGGCTCAACGTATAAGCATTGCAATTCAGAGAGGCATTGCCACCAGCATGATGGGAACGCTACCCACTGGTAGTGGGCTTGAGCACTTGATTTACCTATAAGCTCGATGTCTTGTAGGTAATTTAGTTCTTTGCTGTATATAGGCAATTGGCCCGTAGATAGTGTATTTATCATTGTAATATTAAGAGCCAATTTGCACGTTCAGTGAATAATCAAAGATTTTGAACGCCTAGTTTGGTAACTTGGGAAAAGATGTATAACAGTTTTATATTTGTTAAATAAATATATTTTTTGTAATTGTCACATAATGTAACAGATTTTTTAAATATCTCTAATTATTTTATAATATTTAATCTTCAGAACTTAGTTTTAGTAAAAACGACACCAGAGTAAAATTTAAGCTCCTTATACACGGATTAAAATGAATTGAATCGATTTGTTAAATATGTTTAAACATCAGGCACGTAATATCATTGACATATAATGTAGCGGAATGTTTTGTTTATATTTACGTCGATTAATAAAAAAACAATCTCACATCATCATCACTTTCCATCAGGTGAGATGGTGGTATAATGTTAGCCTATCGAGCATAAAAAAATTTCAACATTAGCTTCATGAAATTTGTATGACAGATATTGCATGTCAATAGGCTCAAAAATTTGCATAATAAAATTTGTCAATCTTTAGATATATTCACAGAATGAATGAATATTTAACATTTCGTCAATCAAAGAGATTCATTCAAATGTCATTGTCAACTTTCCAATTTTCTCAACAATTTGGCCTCAAAGCGTGGTGCGCATAGTAATTGACACGTTCTGTATGACTGTTTGTGTAAATTACATTTGTAAAAAACT
Source organism: Lomographa bimaculata (assembly GCA_948107665.1). Lineage (NCBI taxonomy): Eukaryota > Metazoa > Arthropoda > Insecta > Lepidoptera > Geometridae > Lomographa > Lomographa bimaculata. The sequence continues at coordinate 2,351,426 of OX403604.1, read as the reverse complement.
AGCTGCTCCTCGCGGTTTTATCCGCTAAGTCCCGGACACGCAGGAATTCCGGGATAAAAAGTAGCCTATGTCCTTTCCCAATATCTTGTCTATCTTTGTACCAAATTTCATCAAAATCGGTGTTGTGTTTTGCGTGAAAGCGTAACACAGAGACACTTTTCGCATTTCTGTTTATAAATAATTATAATTTTAATTGTAATTATTTACATATTAACTATATTGTTTATATATATTATTACATGTTTGATTACTAGCCGTGGCCCGCGGCTTCGGCCGCATATATAAGTTTAAAATTGGCCTATGTGTTATTCCAGAACCTAAACTACTACATTCTAAATTTCATCAATTATTCGTTACGGAAATTCGTGGTAACAAACATTGACACGCATACAGAAACTTTCGCATTTATAATGTTAGTAGGATAGGATAATGCTTAACAGATAGTAAAACTAGCCTTCAGGCGGCCTGAAAAATCCTGATACTAGGACTGCCCACTTCTCTATAGACAAGCAAGCAAGAAAAAGACGATAATATAGTTTTTCCAACATAGATACGTATTTATGTTTTAAATAATAATATCTAAGTCGGATAAGATTACATAAGAGGAAAAAAACAAATAGCACTTAACATTTTTAATTCTGTCAAATTTACCTCAATACTACACAACATTAAGAACCATTTCGCAAAATGTCGGGCGCTCGCGCCGTAATGTACGGCGCTTGCATTTACATCGCTATTTATAGCAGTTTCAAGTGATGATAAATATTATTTTGTGAGTAATGTAATACATTGATTATTATTTAAATTTAGACTTAGATTTTATAAAGACCAAAGCTACATAAACACATTAGATTTGGGTCAGAAATGTGACAATTTTAAATAAAAAAATAAAGTAAAATAGGGTTCAAATTGGATTTTTATTTGAACCCTATAGTTTTTTTATTAATCAACGTGAATAAAAACCAGAATTCAGCTACATTATGTTTATGTGACAATACTAATACGTGCCGGATATTAAAGCATGTTTAACTAATCGATTCTATTCATTTTAATCGATGTATATGTTTTTAGTAAAACTAAGTTCTGAAGACTGAATATTATAAAATAATTAGCGATATCTTTTTAAATCTGTTACATTATGTGACAATTCCAAAGATCGATCTTTATTTAAAAAATATAAAACAGTACGAAATCTTTTCCCAAGATAGTAAATTAGGCATTCAAAATCTTCAATTATTCACTGAACGCGAGAAATGGCTCTTAAGTGCATCTAGATTTTCTACTGTGAGGATACATAAGTACACCAAATTTGAGTCCAATCAAATAACTGGAAGTGGGTCTAATTTAGCTTGCAAGATGAATACAGAAACACAGAACGATAATGTATGAAACTAAATAAAAGCTTGTAAAACTTAACGAGCATAGGACTAGTCTCCTCGTAAAATAAGGTAAAGGGGAGGTAATGTAAGCTGACATCACCAAGGAATATATGACATCACACATAGCAGTTTTATCACATTGCAATCTATAAGTACGAAACTTGAATGCAAATTTATTTGCGATCCGTACATAGATTATACAATTTTGTTTTAGATGCGCTCTACTTTTTTACCGACTTTGCAAAAAAGGAGTAAGTACTCAATTCGACTGTATTTTTTTAAGTGTAACTTCTTTTCACGTGAACCGATTTTGATGATTTTTTTGTTTGAAAGTTGGTGCTTTATCAATTAAATTTGATCAAGATCTGATGAGTTCTTTTGAGTTATCATCAATAATGCGTGTCAAATACATTTGAACTGATCAAGGTTCCGAAAATAAAGCGGTGAAGTCGGTTTTGCTTGCGTTTAATTATTGTCCTCTCCATTTCAGGCAGAATGCTAGATTTTTTACCTCTACTTATGTAGTGGGCCGATTAAATATATAGAGCCCTACCAATGTTAGGGCACGGACAGACGTCGGAATTCAATCCAAGGATAGTTCTCAGTGGAACAAAGATTAAATGAAATCCATCAATGGATCACAGTGAAACAAAAAGTAGACTTTAATTTATTGATAATCAAATCAAAATCGTTTATTCACATGGGCCCCAAAGAGGCACTCATGATAGTTAATGACTCTACTAGATAGATTTGTTTAGTGTAGCAAAACTTCATCCTAATGCGTTCAGCCGGCATAGCGTGAAGAAAAAACAAACATACTTACTCACACATTTTCAGAAAAACTTTCGGATATATAATTAAATAAATGTGATTTTTACAAACAAATAAACTCATCAAAACTATTAGGGCTATAATTGTCAAATAGACACATCACTTTGAATACGAAGAGGCTCCTATGAAATATCCAATAACTTTTTCATCCATTTCCACATAGTTTCCCAAGAGTTGGTCATCGAGTCATCAATAGTGTCATCTAATGTGTCAACCGACGTGTTGCAACATAGACATCACAACCACACAAATATTATAAACTTTGAACTGCTCGTTGGCTTATTTAGGAACGTCTGCGCCTTCTTAGGTATCGGGAAACACAAGTTTTCTCCTCTAGGGAAAGTGCTGTTCACGACACAAATCTTTTATTACCTATTGGGAAGTCTCCCAAAAAAGGAGGAGGTACTCAAGTCGGCTGTATTTTTACCGACTTCCCAAAAAAGTAGGAGGTACTCAAGTAGACTGACGATTTATTTATTTTTTTAATATTTGTTACCTCATAACTTCTCTCCACTTGAACCGATTTCGAATATTTTTTTTTTAGTTAGATAGATGTTGCTTTCTAATTGGTCCCATTTAAATTTGATCAAGATTTGTTTAGTAGTTTTTGAGTTATAGTCAATAATGCGTGTTTAATACATTAAATCTGATCAAGGTTCCGAAGATAAAGCGGTGAAGTCGTTTTTTTTAAGCTTTGCTTGCGTTTAATTATTTACACTAAGGCCATAACAATAGATGTACAATCAATTCCACTTTTCGTTGTATTTTTATAACTCAAGAACGGGCTCACCTATCCAAACCAAATGTTTAGGCTTTGTTCGGACTATTTAGTAGATGGTTTATGTGAAGTTTGCACAAAATCGGTCGAGCGGGTCTTCATTTATCACATTTAGGCGAAGCCGGGGCGGATCGCTAGTCATGTATAATATCTAATCTCTTATGTAAATATAATGTCACATACAATTGACATTAGATTAAACTTATCTCAAGCTTATGTGACATGATCATTACAGCTTCGTTAAAATATCATCAAATCCACCGTATTTGCTTAACCATCCCATGTGTCAACACTAAAGGCCAATTTTGCAATAGATCTTATCAAATGATAGATCTATTATTGGGCTTCTATGCAAATCAAATCTATTGGAGGGTTTTGTGAAACTTTTTGGATGATTTGTTTAATGTTTCTAACATAATTTTAGTTATTTTGAAATATCGTAATGTATTCAAGAATTTGTATGATTTGATGAGGTATTTATAAGATGTCATGTACTTTGTAATCCTATGTTAAGTTTGAGATTTCTTTCGATCTTTATGATTTTATTGAAAGTGGGAAGATATGTAACTAGTTTTACTATTAAAGTTTTCGTGAGTTTGACATACTTTATATAAATGAACGGCTCACGATTTAAGGTCGACTCTTGAACTCGCCTGATGATGGGGATCGGACATCCCTGAAACCTAGGTCTCCGCCTGGAGCAGTACCACACCATTACACATTCAACTGTCAAGCAGTAGTGTGCAAACATTTCTGTATTCCGGATTGAAGGGTAGAAGAAGAAGGTTTCCAGTAGAATTATAGGGCTTAAAGAGATTTACCTAACATCTCAGGGTGACCTGCGCAGTTCTTTGCCGCGCAGGAGAACGAATTATATAAGTAAATAAATTGTGGATGGCACAGAATAAAAAAATGCTATTAATATTCATATTTATTTATTGCAATATTATACATGCTGTAACAATTGAATGTGCAATACTGAAAGAGACTCAATCCCACGACACAGGACTCATCCTAGTGTAGGATTCAGGGCTCACCAGAAGTAACAATATGTGTAATGTAATGTTAGTTATGTTTAAGTGTCAAGTAAATTTTTTAAAAAATCAAGTAGGATTTGTTGGCGTAACTCGGCATTCTGTCTGATTCCACCCCTAAATATGCCATCCGTTTGGTGCGGTGATATATTATTACATGTATGTTAGATGATTATCATGAATAATGAGAAGTCAAGAATTATCACAACATTGGCCCTTGAATATATGAATTAAGAAATGTATACGTTTTCGATACAAGTATAGCAATAAGTGGCCTCTACTTAGGTAGAGTAGGCATTCATGGTCAAATGCCTTTAACGAAATAGTTAAGTGTCTATTACCTTCCTACTCAGATATCACTAATATTAGTTAATATAATAATCTGATATGTTGCCAATATTATTGCAATGGTAGTATTGTTTTTTTTTACCGACTTCACAAAAAAGGAGGAGGCACTTAAGTCGACTGTATTTTTTATTTTATTTGTGTTACCTCATAACAACGTTCCACGTAAACCGATTTTGAATATTTTTGTTTGATAGGTGTTGCTTTCCTATTAGTCCCATTTAAATTAGATCAAGATCTGACTAGAAGTTTTTGAGTTATCCTCAATAATGCGTATTCTGTGGACTACATTGACGATGTTCTCGTTTTTAACCGACATCAAAAGTTACCTCATAACTTTTTTCTGTGTGTGCCGATTTTGATGATTAGTTTTTTATTTGAAAGATGGTACTTTCTATGTAGTCCCATATAAATTTGGTCAAGATCTGATAACTAGTTTTTGAGTTATTGTCAATAATGCGTGTTTAATACGTTGAATCTGATCAAGGTTCCGAAGATAAAGCGGTGAAGTCAGTTTTTTTAAGCTTTGCTTGCGTTTAATTACTTTAGATAGAGCAAGCATTTGACCTATAACCACTGTCACAGCTTGCTGGCAAGTGATGACGCGGCTAAAGATATATCTGCAAACAGCAGTTAATTTATAAACGGACGCATTGAATTTGCTTGTATGTGATGTAAATATTTTCGGCACTCACGATACGAGTCTTCGAATTTAGTGTTGGGCTATGAGTGTGAAATCGTTTAATGTTATATTGTGTTATACTGGATGATTTGTAAAATACCAGACATTCCAGGGGAATCATTCCAACCATCGTTGAAACTCTTGGGAAAACATTCCAATATCGCATCGGTTAAAACGTCTAAAGATCAGTTGAGAACAATAATAGATAATTTATTTTGGTTGTAACGGATCTTATGATCAGTTAAGACCAGTTATATATAATTTATTTTAGTTGCAACTGATCTTGTGATCAGATGGGAACAGTTATGATCAGGTAATGTGAAAATTTGAAACTATGATCCGTTGGGAAGTACCCCTCTTATGGTACGTATACAGCAAATTCTGTTTTATGATATTAGAAATTTTAAAACATATAATTTACTTCTCTGCACAGATCTAGAGTCTATTGCAAAAGCAATTGTGAAACAGATATATATAATTTGAAATGAGAACTAAAAAGATTATCTAGGCCTCAAACCTATTTATAGACCTAACATTACACCCACCTGGGCTGCTATTAACTCTAATAACGAATTTAATCTAATAGCGTGGATGTACTTTAAGACGTTTTGGTTTGAGAGCTTTCTAGTATTTTACAAAGGAACAATAATATTATTAAGCTATTGCATAGCTTCTATCGCGGGCCTTGAGCGTGGAGACCGTATCCAGAAATTCCGTAACGAAAATAACCTAACACCCCCACTCCGACCAGCACAGCGGTGATACTTTTTTAGTTTTGCCATCTATCGATGAATAGCAGAACTTTTAATGATTTTTTTGAAATATCACGCTTGTCTCTTTAGTTCAGCAACTCGCCTCTAGGTGGTAGGATTAAAAATACTGCATAAATAAATAATTATAATTGCATAAGTTGATAAAAAATGCTATGCAATAGCTTTACCGCTGCAATCCCCGAGTGCCACACGTCTTTTTTAGATTCTCTAAAATCCAATTGATCTTTTGTAAATAAGCACTTTCAAAGGTCTGTTCGCTGCTTGCCCCCTTTCTGATTTAGTCTATTATTCTAGCAATTCACACAAATTGTGGATCTTTGCTCACTTTTTTAATGTGATGATTCTTTTTATTTTATTACTGACTAAGTAAACGTTTGACTATAATAAAACCTGATGGAAAGTGACGATGTGGTCTAAGGTGGAGCACGCTTGCTTAGTAAATTCACTTTACTTTTGAACATACCCAAATGTACTTTCGGGAAATACAGATGACGGCAAAGCGTTCCATTCTTTTGCTGTTGTATAAATGAAGGAAGACGCGAAACGTTTCGTGGTGTATCAACCATAAATGGGTGACGTGATTATATATTCAATTAATATTTGATCATCTTTAGTTATTAGTTTTTTTTAATAATTGATGCTTCTATGAACTGTTTTTATATTCACCCAGAAATACTTAATAAGATAAATCGAATTATAAAAAGTATAATTATGTCCGTGTCGTTCTAATTAAACAGCTAACGTTTATTTGCACAAAATAATGTGAAAAGACAAAACAAAAATACATATGTAAAGGTAATAATTTACACACAGCTTACAATAATAGTGTTTTGTACCTAAGATCCCTGAATCCCACACTAGGACAGCAAGCAAGCATGCTACATCTTCGGCCGCATCATCGCTTTCCATCAGGTGAGATTGTGGTCAAACGCTTGGCTATCGTACATAAAAAAAAACCTGTGTTGTGGTATTCAATCACTCCCTTAAATCAATTTATAAATTAAAATATCTACTGATTTGATTTCTATCTAATATATATTCTATCTATCTTAGAGAAGGAGTCATTAAAAAAGATGACTGTTTAGATTTTTTTAAGATTGCTGTTATTGCTATATAAAAACTATCATTTAAATACAAACCTTTTACAAATAATGCAGTTTATGTGATGGACGCACATAATTATTACGCTAATACACAAGATGTATATAACATATGCTAAAATAGGCAATGCTTTCAATTTTCACCTATCAATGAGGGAAAGTAGAGAGAAACTAAAATAGCTTAATAAGTACCTATAGGTGAATAAACACATGCATTACTCGAAATATGCGGAAAACAGTGAAATCACATATCTTGCTAATGCACTGGACACATGGTGGGTGAAAGCGAAGAGATGGTTCTGTTTTCGAAAGATAGATGTTTGGTAAATTGTAGTTGGGAGTGGTCGACTGAATGTCAACCAGTTTGTATGTTTCTCAAGGTTCCGGTTTTGTCGCTACATACATAAATTATGTTGACTACCTACTTGATGAATCGTGATTTTAAATAAAACATTTAAGTCCGATCATGTATGGGGTATTATGGTCCTTATGCCTTTGGGGTGGGTCTGCCAAGTACCAGCATGATGCTCTGGAATCTAATGATTGACGAGCCAAAAGACTTATTGGCGATAGTAAGCTGGTCGAGTAGAAACTGCTGACTCTCGGTCATCGATGTAAGGTAGCGAACCTATCGGTTCCTTACCCAAAGGGTAAAAACGGGACCCTATTACTGAGACTTCGCTTTCCGTCCGTCCGTCTGTCACCAGGCTGTATCTCAAGAACGGCGATAGCTAGACGGTTGAAATTTTCACAGATGATGTATTTCTATTGCCGCTATAACAACAAATACTAAAAATAAAATAAAATAAATATTTAAGGAAGGCTCACATACAACAAACTTGACTTTTTATAGATTATGGTACGGAACCCTTTATGCGCGAGTCCGACTCGCACTTGGCCGGTTTTTTATCGTTTACATTCGGTGTGCGTTGGGACTATACGAGCTAATTACCCCATGACCGTTTTACCATCTAATAACAAAAAAAACTGTAGATTGCCCCGGATCGGATGTTGGCGGCTTTAAATTTATCCGTGGATATGACCTTTTCAGTGGAGCAATAGTAAAGCTACTATAATTTACTAGCTGCGGTTATACGGACGTGATAATTAAGTTAAAAAGCGTAGTGTTAGACCTAAATATATGCTACTAGCTGCGCCCCGCGGTTTCACCCGCGTGGTGATGGAAAATTGTGATAATGATGATAGAAAGTATTTTATTTTTTCGTAAATTTTCAATGTTTTTATATTATTCTGCTATTTGGGACGGAGACAAATCCAACAAATTAAAAATCATGAAATTATTGTATTTATGGTTCACTATTTTGGCGATAATGGCTTACACATAAAATATAGAGATATGCTGTCGCGGGCTTTTTTGTAGGACTATTTAAGATATACCTACATTTTCATTATACATTATATACGTGTAACTCCACGGCGCACGCCAGAATAACTCGCAGATGGCAGATTTTTTTCCTACTTACTTGACACTTATCGTTACATTTTGGATAATTCACACTATATCTTTAGAAATTATAGCTTATGTGTTATTCTGATGTGTAAGCTATATTATTGTAAAGTTTAATCAAAATCCATTCAGTAGCTTTTGTTTGAAAGATTACATCCATACATCCTTACAAACTTTTGCGTTTATAATATTAGTAGGATGTCAAATATATATACTTATAGATTATACTGACATTTATAGTACACTTACACACAAACCTTCACATTTATTATATATTAATGTGACTCTGAATCCAATATGAATTTATATCTATGATACTAAAGTTATGGTGCATTTGTGTTTCTAGTCCTGGTTGAGATTATGTATGTGATACAATTCTTTGAATTTAATGTGCTGTGAGTGTGAATGCGTTAGAGTTACTACAGTACCTTAGTACGATATAATTACCACTGCCTTCCAAGAACCTAGAAAAATCTGTACTCAAGGACTAAAATGGTGTTTGTTAAACAAAAATGCCAGGTACTTTGTTTGCTAACTGTACAGTAAGAAATGATGCGTGATATTTTTTTGCGAATCCAGAAAATATTTTTTATGGTTCTCTATCAACCATGGAACCATTTCATCTACACTATTGAAGTATCTTCTTACAATTAATATGTAGATCTTAGAAATCAATAGATAAGGAACATCAAAATTATAAAAACCCGTAAGATCTCATATAAAGCAAAGTCATCAATTATTTTAATTTGTTTGGAAGCAAATAATCGTCAGCTTTCTTACAAATTGTTTTCTAATTCGTTACCTACCAACATTTAGTATCTGGATATTATACATTTTTATTGCTATAAATATAGTGATTTAGGAAAATTTATTAGAGGATAATTTGGAGGTTTTGATTATCATTAGTTTTTTTTTTTTTTTAATTACGGTAGGCAAACTTTTGACCACTATCTCACCTGATGGTAAGCGACGATGGAGCAAGCCTATTCACTCGTGACTTGAAGACTCCTATATTGTACTCATCTCCACAGCAGAGTTCCAGGGGAGACGAAAATGCTCCGAGTTGCTTCGTAAAAAGGTTGCTACGGCTGCACTTAACGGGGTATTGCGCCGTGCTCCCAGATAAAAAAACTAACTTTTTCTTCCATCCGTACCATATCAAGTGGTAGGTAATGACTACTAACTTTTGTGGCATTGTTAAAGCCTACTTAACTTAAGTGACTATGTTAAAATGTATTCATTAATAGTATCTTCCATTCATTAGAAATAAATGATGAATTACTGGAAAGAAAGTGGCATAATTGATCACTTGGCACAGTTAGCTTTGCCGTTGCAACTTCACTATAATCTGTGGTGTATATATACTATTAATTATTCTGTGTCGTGGCATTGTTTTGATAGTAACTGCTGTGCAATCTATGGAGATGTTCAGCGTTCAAAGACCAGTGATTTTGGTTAGAAAGCTTTGTTAATTACCTGTTACATTGTACCTCTTTCGTAGAGTCTATTGTTTGTTAATCTTTTTTTTTTTTACAAAACTGTTTACCTGTTATATAGTGAAAAGTTAGTGTACCTGACTGTACTTAAGGTGGTACAATAAAGTATTATATATATACTGTATTTAGACTATTTATCTAGGTTAAGAGAGAAGGTTGGTGACCCCCGCTCCTGAACTTTGTTGGTACAAAGGATAGCTAGCTAGAATTTCTATAGAAAAAAAATATCGTCAACGATAATTCTTCCGCTATCTGTATAATCTAAAAACCTACAAGTTATTTGTGAGGTAAGAAAAATGTTGGAGAAAATCAACATTTTGAAAATATTTCCGACCTGTAAAACGACCGCCACGATTTTCACCAAACTTAGCTAAGAACGATTCCACAGACAGACGGACAGACTTAAACTTAAGACTCTGTTTGCATTGGGGATCAAATTATAAACTAATTCGAATTTTAAAATCCTGATTCTTTCTGCCTCATCTTTTTCTAGGCTGACATGGATTCATATTTTTATGACTAACAGACTAGAGTTAGACGGGACTAACTCACTTGTCAGTAAGTGAAGATATGGTCTTCACTTGCAAGCTCTGCCCGTTGACTCGGTTGAGTGAGCATTGGCCTTCTAAGCAGGGGTATTGGGTTCAATTTCTAGCGGGAACGCCAGTTTTCTCCTCAAGGAAAAATTGTGTTTCTGGTTCAGATTGTGAATGTGTGTGTGATGTAAATGTTTCCGGCACACATGACACAAGTCATCGAACTTAGTGTGGGACTGTGAATGTAAAAGCGTTTATGCTAATGACACTATGCCTAGAGGGTCTATTTAAATAAATTGTTTTGTGTTTGTTTATATCATAATATGATGAAATGATATTCGATAAATTGATAATATAAATTCGATAAATAATAATTCATGTCGGTATTTTATTGGATACATTTCGGAGAGTGTGCTATGGAAGGCAAGCGTGCTCCATCGTCGACCGTCGACTTAAATTCAGGTGAGATAGTAGTCAAACTAACACAGATATAAAAAAGATCTCATCTTCTTTATATGCAATGCCCAGTGACCAGACGGTTCGCGAGCAAGTAATTTAACATTTAGACTCCACATTACGTGATGAAATTCTTTTGTCTGTGAGTTATTACATTAGATTTCGTCAACCATAGTCAGAGCAACTAGCCGAGACGAATTGGACCTAAATTGGTAATGCATTATTGAGGGCATCTAGGTTATAAGTAGGCTTCATAAATAATCATAAAGATATAGCATAGCTTATCCGCCCCGGGTTCACCCGGTGAACACACTAGGCCGACAAAACTTAACTGCTTCAGAATAGGAATTAAAATTAAAATCGTTTATTCACTTTGGCCCCAAAGAGGCACTCATGAAAGTTAATGACTCAACTGCCAGATTCGCAAAATTACAGGTATCTCGAGAAGAACCAGGCAAGAAACTCGAAGACGCATTTTTTTCATATTTTTTTTTGTTTTTTTTTTTAATTTTTCCTTAACACTAATACATAATTATATTAATTTAGGTATATCATTATTATGTTGTCGCTAAAAAGCGCTTATGCAACTTGCCTCCATGCATCCTTGTCATTAATGTAGTCAATCGTTTTAAAGTAAGCTTTCTTAATTAATGCCCGTTGCATTACAGAACTTTCCCAGTGGTAATTCATTTACAATTTTAGCTTAACCAAAATATAAAAATTACTTGACTGACGTCTACTCTCAATAAATCACCTATCTAAACAATAGGTTTAGAAATTTTTTTACCGACTTCCCAAAAAAGGAGGAGGTACGTTTTTTTTTTATGTGTGTTACCTCACGTGAGCCGATTTCGAAAAATTTTTTTTAGTTTGAAAGATGTTGCTTTCCAATTGGTCCCATTTAAATTTGATCAAAATCTGATCAGTAGTTCTTGAAATATCGTCAATAATGCCTATTTTGTGAGCAATAATGCGTACTTTGACCATGTTCTCGTTTACCCGACTTCAAAAGTTACCTCATAACTTCTTTCGTTGTGATCCGATTTTGATGATTCTTTTTTTGTTTGAAAGCTGGTGCCTTTCATGTGGTCCCGTTGAAATTTGATCAAGATTGAATTTCTAGTTTTTGAGTTATAGTCAATAATGCGTGTTTAATAAATTAAATCTGATCAAGTTTCCAATGATAAAGCGGTGAAGTCGGCTTTTTAAGCTTTGCTTGCGTTTCATTATTGATATTTCGTGATTAGACAATGAGTTAGTAAGTTATAATGCTTTTATTTGGCTTTGATGTCATAATTACTATTAACCAAGACCATGATCAAATCAGTTGGAGCAAACTACATCTTAATTATCAGCAATCCTTTTTCGTGGTAAGGAAGCTTGCCATTAGCAATCGACTTGTTTGTTTCCGGTCAAAAAGGACATTAGTCAAAAAGCACATAAATTGGAAGTATATATATGTCGTAATATGTCTGACCTTTATCAATTCCTGCTTCCCCTGTTTCAAGATTACAGATTATGTTTTTATCAGTGTCAATTTTCGCAAATACAGTGAAACTTGGTTAAATGGGACCTGGATAAATGAGAAACCTCTATTATTGAGAGTTACAATGAGGTCCCGGTACTTTTTCATTGAATAACCTCTATTAATGGGACTTTTCGAACCTGGTTAAATGAGATCTGATTTCTAGGATTTAATCGATGTTTACCTTTATAATTGGGACTCTGTAACTCAATTCCCTCTATAAATGAGACAAATTAACAGGTTGCGACAGGTTTTGACACTTTTGTTTACACATTAGAATGTCTTTCGCATACGCTTTGTTTGTCAGTACTATCTCAAGTTTTGACCTAAAAACAAGGGAGTAAAAGTGTACAAAATGCCCAAACGTAAATATCAAACTTGATGAAAAAAAAAAAAAAAATTCCACGTTATACATAATGTTTGTACATTCATACCTACATAATATATTAGATTCATTACACCAAAAATACGCATTTTTATTAACATTTCCACCTCTCCCTCTAAAAATGAAATAGCCGTACATTTCAACCTCTATAAGCAGGAGCCTCTGTAAATGAGACAACTATAATTTTAAACCTGCCTAATTGGAAAACTGGATTAATGGAAACACTCAATAAATGGTACAACATTCTTGGTCCCTTGAGATCCCAATTAACCAGGTTCCACTGTATCTACAAAATACGGGCAGGGTCACCGCTCCGGTTGTTGCGTGTTTTGGCGTGACCAATGACGCGTTTCAATTGGAACATAAGCGTGCACTGGTTGGCCAAACCACGACCAAGTTACACTAACTATGATACTTTAATTTTTGAACTGCCCGTTGGCTTAGTCGTGGCGTACGCCTTCCCGTAGGGGGTTTCGGGTTCGATTCCCGACGGGAACACAAGTTTTCTCCCCATAGAAAATTTGTGTTTCTGGTTCTTCTGGTTGTGATTGTGTGTGTGATGTGAATGTTTCCGGCTGTTGACACAAGTCATCGAACTTAGTGTGGGACTGTGAGTGTGAAAGCGCTTTTTTTTTTAATATGGTGCCGTAGAGTTGTAGACTACAGCTCCTTGTACATTCGATATGAGGAGGATGAGTCACAGAAAATCAATTAAAATATAAAAATACTGTTTCCATTGTGATTGAATTATAATTTCATGCAGAATGTATCTTTGCACATTATATGCCAAGAAAAAGTTAAAATGCCAAGAAAAAGTTAAACTATCTGGGCATGGGTTGCGATTCTATAATCGTTTAAATCAATGAAATAGTTTATTTGCGAGAATACAATACAATATGAAGTTTTATATAGTTTGTAGTAACAGTATTTTGCCCGCATGCAAACGCGCAAATAATCAGAATCAATTTCATAATTTTAAAATTACAAATCAATTAAAGTATGAGTCTACATTAATTCCTACTAAATAGAAAAACTAGTAAAATCAACAAGAATCTATTTCTCTCAGGATTTTGACCACTTATCAGAAAAAACTTGTGTTGTTGACTTTGGATGTTGTTCCTGTTTGTCTTCTGGTCCAGTTGAAATTCCAGGTCTCACTGTCTGAAAGCTAGCATGGTACGCAACCCAAACTGTTTCAAAAGATGGTACATATTTTCAAATAAATAATATGTCATTTATTGAGTCGGTTTTTATTTTGTGGTCAACCGTCAACTTTGACACATGCAATGCCGCTATAAAGTTCTAGTTATATGAGTTATGGTTTCCACTATGTTTACTTTGGTCAACAAAGTGGAACAATAAGTCTCTGATAATGATTACATTATTAAGTTGAAAGTGCACGATTACCCTAAAATTACTAACGGAGATTGCTCGCGTGTCGGCCACATGATATGCCAACAGGTGGGTTTTCTACTAAGTTCTCACTTTCATTAAATATTACAGCTAGAGCCAATTCCTGTTTTAGTCAACAATGTCGTATTACATCGTCATATCGTCGTTGTGCGTGCAAAAGTCGCTATGTGTTTTTTCGTGATATTCGGTTTTTTATGAAGTTTTAATCGGTTCCCTATTGATTCGACTAATATCTTTAGCCCTAAAATTGAATCGCATAAAAATTTGACTCCTAATATTAGTTACTACTAATCATCATTACATACAATATCACTGCCCCTAATATCACTTGTCAAAACCGAATATCACGAAAAAACGAAAAAACACATAGCGACTTTTGCACGCACAACGACGATATGCTTATAAAAACAATTTTATGCCAGATGGCACACATTTGACCACTATCTCATAATGGATGGTGATGATGGGACCGCAGATGTTGCATGCTTGCCTCGGAGATGACAAATGCTCTGTGATTTAGATGCTGAATTAATTGGCCGGAATGATATAATTATTAAATAAAAAACCGGCCAAGTGCGAGTCGGACTCGCGCGCGAAGGGTTCCGTACCATTATCAATAAAAAATCAAGTTTGTTGTATGGCATAAAATAATATAAATATTTAAGGGGGGCCTTAAGTATTTATGTTTAAGTATTTGTTGTTATAGCGGCAATAGAAATACATCATCTGTGAAAATTTCAACTGTCTTGCTATCACCGTTCTTGAGATACAGCCTGGTGACAGACGGACGGACAGCGAAGTCTCAGTAATAGGGTCCCGTTTTTACTCTTTAGGTACGGAACCCTAAAAACTGTGTTGAGAAATCAATTTCCTCTAGGATCGCGATTATTATCCTACTTTAAGCAAATTTAATTTCTTGTTTCCTCAGATGCGGTTATTTAGCGATGTTTATGTAATAAGTAGCTTGCTATCTTAGATTTGTTATCTTTAAACACTAATAAACTTAATCTTGTTAAAATACCGTTAGTCAAGGCTCTTTAGCCAGCTGGTCAAGCCCGTTTGCAACGAAGCTAAATATGTATTGGTTTGAAAACGTTTTTATTGAAAGTTGGTTGCTTTGTGACGTAGTGTTTAAATTATGCGATGTTTTCTTTTACAATTTTACAGTTTATTAAAACATTTCCATTAAATTATCTTCAATCAATTTAATCTTAATTAAAACACATCAGCTATTATAAATTTCGCTAATATAAATTTTATTTACATATATTTTCTTTATCCCTGATTGATGCACGACTCATGTCATTTTATTTTCCACCGCTGGATGACTGGTAGGGAATGCTTTTAGCATTAAATCCTCCTTTTGTATACTTTTTACTGTCGATAAGTTAAGAATAGTATTAAAATAAATAAATATAAATTATTTTATCCGTAATATCGGAAACAAAAGACTTTTTAATTTTCATGGAATTGTATTGCAATGCAATTTGTAGTTTAGATGGACAATAATTAAATATTAATTTAAATAATTAAATAACGCAAGCAAAGTTAAAAAACCGACTTCACTGCTTATATTTTGGTTTTGGCTTGATCGATTTCGACAAAATGTATATGGGACCACCTCTGAAGTATAATCTACCAAACAAAAAAAACATCAAAATCGATTCATAATTGGCGCAGGTATCGCGTAATATACATACAAAAATATACATACTACCTAGTTTTTTTAACATAATTCATTTAGAGGCTTTACCCACATTCCGATATGCCAGCCCCGTCGTACCTTAACAAGGTTACTTAAGTAGGTACTAAACTTATTATACACAAATGTTGTTGACCTACACTCAGGTGATCCTAAAATGCTTAAACATACCAAAATTTTTTTACTAGCACACCCAGAATTCAACACAAATTTCCATTGGGGAGAAAACTTTTGCTCCCACCGGAAATCGAATCCAATACCCGTTACTTAGAAAACGCGCCCTAACTACTCCAGGTAGTACATGACTTATCACATCTTCTTAAGAGTCCATTCCAACTATAATTTAACACAAGTCATTGTTGAGTCTATGAATGTAACTTCCATCCAAATCTATTAAACTTTAAAGCAGTTTACTCGAGTGTCCAAACGTAGTTTGGGCAAGGTAAGGTACTTAGTTCAATATATACATGTAAGTATGGAAGTTAGAAACTGGTTTTGGCGATCGTAATGTTTATAGTACGATTTACTGCGTGTATTAAGGTTATCAGTTTAGTTCGATGATTTACTAAAAAAAATAAGATAAAACGTATGGAACATAAGGTTGAAGCCTGGCGGATACTACTTTACTAATAGCCCCTACCTTCCGGCTTCGAAAGGGTGCCATTGCTGACGAATTTTAACAAAAAAAAACTTACGTATAATCCTAATCCTAAAAATTACGAACACAATTTAAAAAGTCTGCCAATTCGGTCGAACCGTTAACAATGATGATATTATAAATATTATATATAAATATTAATACATGCGGCAAATTAATTTTTATTTATATAAATAGACTAAAGTTTTCTACAACTCATAACTTTTTGACATATTTTATTAAAATTGTCAAAAAGTAACGTATAGCAGTGAAACTTTTTTACTGTTTAAATAAAAGGCTCCTAGTGAAGTAGTATATCCGCTGTTTCGACGTCCATCTACTGTGCGTTGTATCTGTATTTTTAGTAGATTAATGGTTTATTGTGCCAATGTTAATTTTGTGAGTAGGGTCATTTAAATAGTCAGTTTAAGTCAAGGTATAAAGAGTATTTAGAGAGTAAACAAAATTAAATTTCAGTTTTATCTAAATTATTGTATAACAACGATACCTACATATAGGAATTTCATAAACATCAGAAGCTGCGTGCCTTTAGCTAGTGTCCAAATAATTAGTATTTTTCACAGTTCATACATAAAAAAAAAATGCAAAATTCCTGTTTATAGTTGAGTGTTCAAACTGTCCGTTGGCTCGGTGCGTTCACAAGTTTTCTCCCCAAGGAAAATGTGTGTCTATGGTTCTGGTTATGATTGTGTTTGTGATGTGAATGTTTCCGGCACCCACACCACAAGTCATCGAACTTAGAGTGAGGCTGTGAATGTGAAAGCGTTTATGTTTATTGTCGTTAAAGCTAACCGTCCCATCCTCAATAATCTTAACCCTTGGTATGGTGCCGACCAGTCAAGGCCTCGAACAGGTTTGCACACATCAGGTAACGGTGCCGATCCCTAAGCCACTGGATTCTATGCCAAGCAACCAGGTCAGGCGATCAGGTGGATCAGGCACCGTTAGGTTCTTTTTATATGTTAATGACTATTGTCCTCATAGCCTGTCAAAGATTGTTAGGATGGATACAATACAAATAGTTTATTTTCCAAATAAACACTTTACAAACATAGGTATCCTAGTTGCTAACGGTCCCCGCACTAGAGCTTGCCTGTATCGCGGGAGGCCATTCTACGATTTGCATATCAAAATTACGTGGAGAACTACAAATTATACGGATTTTCAGGATAGAAGTGATTTTGGCCATTGAAAAAGTTCGAGAATGATAGTCGTAGTAATAACCCGATGATAAAGCAAAAAGGAGGGTTATTATTTTCTATCCATGACGGAAAGGATATTTTTTTTAAATTAAAATCAGCTAACCACATGCCTACTGCCCGTGCCCTTTTTTTAAACTACATATAATCAATTATTTTAGACAGACTTTTATTTCAGATTGTGTATGTGAGAAGAATGTTTGCGGCTCCTACGAAAAAAAATACCATCAAGTTGGTTATCAAATGAAAAAGCCAAAATACCACTTGAAAAGTAAATCTCACATGAGGTGATGAGCATTGAATATTTTTTTGTTTTTTAATTATATAAACTTATTTTATTTAAGTATCAACAGTGAAAGCCTTTAGCCAGTATACAACTAATATATTGAATGTGTTTTTATTTAGTTTGAGAGATTTTGATAGTTTTTTCAGGATCTTTTTATGAAAACATCCTGTTAGCAGATAGTCAATTCAGTTGGAAGTGTGAAAAAAGGATGATCAAATAGCTAGTCTGAAATAAGGAACATGCATGGACTTTAAATATAGATTAAGTATTTCTTTTTGTAATCTATATAGCTATACTAGCTGACCCGGCGAACGTTGTTTTGCCATATACGCTATTTCTAGGAAATATTTTTTTGTTCAATAAAAAAATAGGGGTTGATCATAGAAGGGATAACATTTAGGGTTGTATGTATTTTTCAATGATGAATAAAAAAAAAACAACAAAAAAAATTGTTTTGGACAACCCTTAACATTTAGGGGTATGAAAATACATGTTGACCGATTCTCAGACCTACCCGATATGCACACAAAATTTCATAAAAATCAGTCGAGACGCTCGGAGGAGTTTGGTAACAAACACCGCGACACGAGATTTTATATACATATTAGAAAAATTACACCTATAACACTGTTTTCTTATTTAAATGCTTTTAACTAGAAAATTTTATGTCAATGATTGGTCCACTTTTCTTTACGTTGACATCACAGAAAGAACGTCACAATGGCCCGTATAAAATTGTCCGTACCGCATTGCAATTTCAAATATTTACGAAATTCAATGTTTTGATTATTTTTTAAATACTTCTAGAGTACCTCTTACAAAAAAAAATTACAATCTAGCCAAACGATGGCTAATCAGTAACTTAACTTTAACATAAACTGCTACATTGCTAAACTAAGAAAGTGTCCATTAACACTTTTCTTACTGTCTCTATTTAAGGATAAGACACTTTATTCATGTGTTCTTTTGAAGCACTCTCAGTAATGTTTTGATGGCTGAAATATTCTTGCATATTCCTTATGGCATGATTAGAATACCTGAATACCTGATTAGCGAAAGGTCATAGACATTAACATTTTTAGTCTTTTAGTAGCGCTATCAGATTAATAAAAGGCTTTAGTATTTTGTTTGTACTATTCTACATGGTCATGTTTGTGAAACCCAAGGTACACGGTGTACAGCGCTGCGTCTTACGTTGGCCGTGGTTCGTCGAGCGTGAATGCGTTGGCTTTTTTTTTACGTTTGCGTAATCTGTCAAAAACAATGTGTAAGGCCTCGATAGTGTGGTTCTTTTCACTCGTTTAATTATGACAGTGGACGTTGTCTTCTGTGTTTTAATATCAATAGTAACGTAGGTTTATAAAAATTGTTTTAGTCTAATAATGAGGAAAGTATCTCGTGAATACGGCGTTGGAACTCTGCCGATACGTCGAGGTTATTCAAAATAATGTTAATTTAGAAGTAAAAGCGCGAAATGACCCGGTTTTCTCATAAAAACATGATAGCATAAAATTATTACAGCAATATTAAAAAATACTAATAACGACAATTTGATAAATACTCACACACATTTTGAACAATTCAAAACGGGAATTAGCGTGACTTACGCGTTGTCGATGTCAAGATCGACAATTGTTTCGGTCGCGCACTGCGAGATGGGACGCGACGGCGAGCGCACCGCACTCATCCTAAAGAAGGCTTCCGAATGAAGCCGAAACAATTATCGAGCTAGACATAGACAACGCGTTACTCACGATAGTTTCCGTTTTAGTTTAATAATGCAACAGTAATAATTGGCGCGGTGGGTTAGTCCTCTGCCCTCCGTGCGAGGGTTTGGGTTCAATTCTAGGTAGGAGAAGAATTTTCCTTTCCAAGGAACATTTGATTTGGGTATGATTGCGTATGTGATGTGTTAAATATATGATACTAGCAACAAATTTCTCGCCGAGTTCATCCCAAAATGGTTGTTAATTTGCGAATTTGGCAATTATAGTAATTATATTTTATGAACCTATTTAAAAAAATATATATTTTGATTGTTAATGGTAATCCATTTACATAATACAATTACCTAAATAAGGTGATATTAGAATTTAAAATAGAAAGAGCATGAGTCATATTATAACAATTATGTGATTATATCTAAATGTATAATTACTTAATTATATTTTCGGGGAACAAGATTTGCAACGCAACGTAATTATGTATGTAGTTATTTAGAATTATGCTACCTATCACTTTTGTAGAGTCGGTAAATAGTTGAATTGTTAGTCAAACTTCAACGCTTTTACATTCACAGCCCCACACTAAGTTCGATTACATTTTTTTTATGACAGATAGGTAAGCATTTGACCGCTATCTCAGTAAATGGAAAGTGACGATGACTTGTGTCGTGGGTGCCGGAAACATTTGCATAACACAATACTCACACTGAGAACTTGTCACAAATGTGGAAGAAATGTGCTCCGGCAGGGAATCGTACCCATGACCCCCCGGCAGAGTAGAGCCTTGCCGAATGCGCAAACTTCTAGTAAATGTCGTATATATTTCGCCTAATAGAGAAAACTTTAGAGGTCTGTCGAGATCTGTGATCTGAATGACTAGTTATGAATAAGTGTTCACTGTACCAGAATGGACACTACTTGCAAATTATATAATATATTGGCCTCGATTCTGATGTACACTCACTAAATTAAATTTAAACTATCCCTGTCTCTTACAAAATAAAACACAAGACAGAGATAGCATGCATTTTAGTGCTGTCACGCTAGTTTATCAATTAAAGTATGAACAGCAGAAGCAGAAAGGCGCTTGTTTTTAGTCAACACCAATACAACACATACTCGACTAAACTTGCATAGACATCTAAGTTCTGACTAACTTGACAGGACAGCAGTATGCTATCTCTGTCTTGTGTTCCTATTTTGTAAAAGACAGGAATAGTTTAAATTTAATTTAGTGTGTGACATCAGAATCGAGGCCATTGTTTACCTATCTAAGCTTAAGTGTTGCATTCAATATGTGAAACAAATAAATAAAAAATAAAAAATAAGGGCAAGCATTTTACGGTAATATATAGATCAGCTATAGATAGGAAAATACCGGACCTGTCAGTGGTGACCACTCAAGGGGAAAACGAAGACCGGATTTGGCGATTTATTTATTGAGCGGACTCGTCCACTTTCACCTCGCGAAAGCATCGGCTAGCTATGCATTTTTAATTTTACGATTATGACGTATGGCCGGGCTATTGTGGGCCGTATTGGGTTCCGAACCTTATGGTTTATGGTTTACGGACCTTATTGCCGTGGTCGTAGAATAAGTCGAGCCATTGTTGATTTGTTGTCCATTTTTATGGCTAACTAGCCATGCCATTCCGCTTCGTCGCTTCGTACGCGTTTATTAAGTTAAAAAGTACCTAGTTATGTGTTAATCTTAGGTATAAGCTATGCACATTCCAAATTTCATCTAAATCCGTTTAGACTTTACTGCGTGAAGAGACAATAAACATACTTACACACAAACTTCCGGATTTATGATATTAGTGTGATGTTTTTTTTTAATGTAAACAAACGCTTTCATAACCACAGACCCAACTAAGTTCAATGACTTGTCGAGGAACATTCACATCACACACACAATCACAACCAGAACCAGAAACACAAAATTATTTAGGGGAGAAAACTTGTGCTCCCGCGACCCTATCTTGCACCACCTCGGCGAGGGACTGCTCACGGGGGGGGGGGGTTTTGGTGGGTGCGAGCCCCACACACTCCTTTCCTTCGAAGGAAGGAAAGTGCTAGGCAAAACCCACCCAGAAAAAAAAATTGTTAAGAGAATACAACACTTGTTGAATGCCTTAAAAGTAGGTAGAGTCGTAAAAAAAAACTTGACAACAGCAGCTGTCAAGTTTATTTACAGTTACTGTATTCTATACATTATCTGTGTCATAATGCAATAAAAGAAATAAAATAGCAAATATTCCATTGAGAAAATTGGCGGCTTTCTTTTGTAAATTTGCTCTTTGTTTCCATATTATAGTTTTAGAAAGCAATATTGCTTTGTCAAGTATTTGGTATGCATTCAAGGTTCGTTTTATGCAAGGATTTTAGCTAATGACAATCCGTAGGTTTGCTTGATGGTCTTATGTTTATGAATGACTACTACTACTAATATATATATTGTTTAATGCTTTACTTACATGTAGGTATTGTATGTAAATATTTATGTATGTTTATGTGTTATAGTATTTAATATTTATACATGTAAGAGTATTTGTGTAATATGTCGTTATTTGTATTGAATTATATTATGTTATCTGTTATAACGTTATAGTTATTAGTCAATAGTACACCCGACACTACTCCTTCTATCTGCATCTTGTCCATCCAAAGGTTGTCTGGAAGAGATCGCTTTAAGCGATAAGACCGCCCATTGTAGCCTTTCATGTAAAATTGTAATTTTTTTGTACCAATACTTTTAAGGTGTCAATAAAGAGTAATTGTATTGTATTATAATGACGTAAAGTGGGTATTTACAAATATATAACAGTAATTGTACTGACATTGATAGTTACAGAAGAAGGTATTCGCTTATTGGTTTTAACTTGGATATATTTTTACTTAAGTATGTTTATATATTATACTGCCCGTTGGCTCAGTTGGGTGAGCGTTCGCCTTCTGAGCGGGGGTATCGGGTTCGATTCCCGACGGGAACACAAGTTTTCTCACCAAGGAAAATGTGTGTTTCTGGTTCTGGTTGTGATTGTGTGTGTGATGTGAATGTTTCCAGCACCCACGATACAAGTCATCGAACTTAGTGTGGGGCTGTGAGTGTGAAAGCGTTTATGTTTATGTTTATTATGTTTATTTATAATATGTATAGAATACCTTTAAACGAGCAATTCTTGTATATATGTATATGTATAATCTGAATATCGAAAACGGCTACAACGATTTTCATGAAATTTAGTATGCAGGGGGTTTCGTGGATTTAGTTCGGTTTCATGTTTAGAAAACGTCATTGACCAAATAAAAAATGATTAAAGCTTGGTCATCCAGGTACAATGTTATAATATGTTACAGCGGAAATAATTTTAGCTGTCAATTATATAATATGTGCCAACCATACCAATATTATAAATCCGAAATTTTGTGTGTAAGTATGTTTGTCACTTCACGCTTTAACGGCTAAACGGATTTGGATAAAATTTGGAATGCACATAGCTTATGCCTAGGTATTAATTCTAGAATGAACACAGGCTACTTTTTACCTTGATAATAGCGGACAAAGCCGCGGGGCACGGCTAGTGAACTATAAAATACACTAAAAATAGGGTTTCTAAGTAAGTGTGGTATTTTTTTCAAATCGTCATTAACTTCTGACGAGCTGATACGGCATTTTTATAATCCTAAAAATTACTTGATTATCTTACACTTTTTTCCTAACAATAAATTTATTTTATTTAAGTTTTCTCGGTTACCAACTCAAATCTGGGTTAATATATATTTTTTTAATATTATTATGTCCATGGCAACATGATTAAATACATTGGCCCGCTATAAGGTGTGTAATTTTTGTTAAGTATATTGTAAGTTACAATAGCAAATTTTATTAATAAGCCAACTTATAAATAACTTAAAAATATTTACCTACAAACTATAATACTTGCCTACAAATACCACCTTGTTAGCTAAGTTCAAAGTTGGAATGCAATTTCATGGTCACCGATATTGAAACAAGCATGCAACTGTAAAATTTCACGAGGAATGTCACAAATAAATGCATCCAATAACGATACGAACGAAATAATAGTAAATACACATTTGCAATGCAAAACATTTCACAAATTTTAAATATTTCGAAATTCGATTCGATAAAATCAATGCAACTTTTTCTATCTTACCTATAAAAACGGCCAGCAACAAAATGCATCCCCCGAACCACCGTGAGTGCATCATTTTATAAATTTGCAATCCTTACACTTTCACTTCTAAAAATACACTGCTTCACTGCATTACTCAAATACTATTAACAATAATCACTTTAAAACACTCATAATATATTTTTCACTTCCTAATAATTTAGTTCCATAGCCGAGTAAGTTAAAAAGTTTATATTAAAAAAGTTTTCGTTTTGCCGCCAATAATTTGACAGGTTTATTTTTTAATTTTCGCGTGCATCGGGCGTGCTCGAAAGTCAAGCGCGAACTGGCGTACTGGCCAGCGAGACAGGTGTGACGTGAGGTAACGAAGCGTGGATAAGCCCGGCGAATCGAAAGGCAAATTAATTAACAGTGCCGCTCTTTATTTCTGTGGATCGGATGCGTTGGATGACATTCTCTCTCTTACCGGGTCTCAAATAGATAATCCTCCATGAGGGAGTTTTGCCGCGAAAGTGAAAAATGGCGTTGTTGATTTTGTATAATTTTCTAAAACCTGTGATTCTTTGAGTGTTAATGTGTAATAATGGTGGATTATTAACCGTTAATACTTAGTAAACGTGCATAAGTGTAGGCAAATGATACCAAGTTAAAAAACGCGATTTTCGCCTGCGCTCCAAAACCACAATAGAAGTTCTAGTAAAGTTTCTACCACTTTACTAGGGTATGACTTGACTATGACTGGACCTTGACTCCTTTATACTTCACTTTGACTGTGACTTCTGACTAGGACTTTTAATATGAAATACACTTGAAATATATTATTAGTTGTCACTGGCTAAATGCACAAGATTGCGCAGCCAAAATTAAAATAAAAAAAATCCTCCATGAGTATAAGGTTTTCTATGGCTCTCTCCTCCTCTGTAGTGGGGTCACTGGTGGAGAGTCAGGGAGCTCTCCACTGGTTTGCACGGCCCCCACAAGTCTGAGGGGTGGCCTTGGTGAGCAAGGTCACCCCTACATGGGCGCAATGGCCCGGTTTGTACTCGGGCCTACCGCGGTTCGGGGAACAAAGACGCAGGCAATGAGTTCCACTCCTTCGCTGTACGGATGATAAACGTAGAAGCGAAACGTTTCGAGGAAGCTGCTATGGAGGTATGTCAACAATAAATGGATGACGTTTGACAGTTTGTCTTGTCGTTTTTTTTTCTTTTAATTTTGGCTTCGCAATCTTGTGCATTTAACTAGTGTCAAGTAATGATATATGTCAAGTGTATTTCATATTAAAAGTCCTAAGTCAAAGCCCAGTCATAGTCAAGTCATGCCCTAGTAAAGTGTTAGAAACTTTACTAGAACATCTATTGGAGTTTTGGAGCAAAGGCGAATATCATGTTTTGTAAATTGGTATCATTTGCCTACACGTATGCACGTTTACTAAGTATTAACATTGAAATAATCCACCATTATTTCACATTAACAATCGAAGAATCACAGGTTTTGGAATATTATACAAATTCAACAACGTCATTTTTTCACTTTCGCGGCAAAACTCGTCTTATTGTTATCTAGCATAAGAAAAGTGCGTTTTACAAATAATTGTTACATTACTATCCAAAACCCAGGTAGGGACTAAATAATGCAATCAGTTGCACGAAGCCTAGAATACCATTATATAACATTTATTTATTACCTTATCTGATAACAATAACCAACAAATAACAATCTTGATGACCCAGTTTTTTTTTTTTTTTTTTTTTGTTTCAGCACAAATTCCTTCCCAAGGAATATTTGTGTTTCTGGTTCTGGGTGTAATGTGTGTGTGATGTGAATGTTTTCGGCACCCACGATACAAGTCTTTGAACTTAGTGTGGGGCTGCGAGTGTGAATGCGAAAAAAAAAAAAATAACATGCGTTAAAAGGAGGTTCTCAATTCGACAGTACGTTTTTTTTACCGACTTCCCAAAAAAGGAGGAGGTACTCAAGTCGACTGTATTTGTTATGTGTGTTACCTCATAACTTCTCTCCACGTGAGCCGATTTCGAAATTTTTTTTTAGTTTAAAAGATGTTGCTTTCTAATTGGTCCCATTCAAATTTGATCAAGATCTGATCAGTCGTTCTTGAAATATCGTCAATAATGCCTATTTTGTGACGATGATTCTGTTTTTATTTGAAAGCTGGTGCTTTTCATGTGGTCCCATTGAAAATTTGACCAAGATCTGATCAGTAGTTTTAGAGTTATAGTCAATAATGCGTGTTTAATACATTAAATCTGATCAAGGTTCCGAAGATAGTGCAGTGAAGTCGGTTTTTTTAAGCTTTGCTTGCGTTTAATTATGTCTGCACAGGGATATAGACATAAAAACAATAACCAGTTTTTTTAATTGTACCGATTTTGAAACCCAAATCCCAATTTTATTTACCTACCGCCCCGAAATTTTATAAACTGGACCTCGCAACACTAGTCCCAAACTATGCGAGGCTTGTATCTCGGTAGTAAAAATTTGGATTCAGGAAACAGTCACTATTAATTTTGCCTACAAATTCAAGCTTATATTAGAATATTATATAAGTAAGTAATATATAAGCTTAAAGAATCTTGAATTCTATGTTACTCGTAGTGGTGAAATTAATAACAACCTAATTATTACAAGTTCCATGTATGTAGACGTTAGTAACAACGACCACTTACATGGTTTAAGCAATCAAATGAATGAACGATGAAAACCTTCATTGTAGATTTATAGAATAAAATAATAATAAATGTATTATAATTATTTATAATCAAGTATAATAATTACCAATTAAATTATATTAATATTATTATACTCGATTAAAATACGTTATAGGCTCAGGTTACTAATTAAAGGTAGGTACAATATAAAAAAATGTTATCTACATTTAATTTGCTGCCAAAGACAACAGTCACTTAATTGTTGCATGAAGGACATAAAAAAGTCTTTTATGTCGTTTATGTGCACGATTCTATTATCTTTGGGTAGATTTATTATAATTAGGCTGCTATCTAACGGCGCGGCGCCGAATAGAGCAAGCGCCATCTATGAAGGTACGATGATACTAAAATACATAATAAAATTATTACAGACTCAGAGATGACTATGATGAGAGTTTTAAGTCCAAATTGACAGATGGCGCTTACTTTAACTTACTTTTTCCTGACATAAATTTTATCTGTATTAAAGTTCGGTTACCCTATTACTTACCGCCGTTGCTAACGGTTTCATTCGAAAACAACAAAACTCCTAGGAAATAAGATTTATTTTTGTTTCATTCAAATAACCACTCACAACATAAATATTTAACAGGGGGCGGATGCTTTTTACCGACTTCAGAAATTGAGGATGTTCGACTGTATGTTTTTTTATGTATGTTCACCGGTTTCTCCCCCATTTGTGTACGATTCTCAATTATTATTTTTTTGTTTTGTAGATTATATTATTTTCAGAGGTGGTCCCATATAAATTTCCAAACCTATATTATATATTTTTTTAAGCTTGGCTTATGTTTAAATGATTACATACCTTTATTGCAATCGTTTCAATTCACTTATATCTGATATCTTTTTAAAGCTTGCATCGTTTAGGTTGTGTGGACCTTAACCTTGCTTTTTAAGAACAATTACTTTTTGATAAACGATACCCTCGTTATTTTTGGGAAATATTGTCTAGTTCTCGTTGAAAAAAGGGCTTTTACTACCCGATTATATCAACCGACTGCCCAATAGGACTTGTACTAAAGAAATGTTTACATTATGCGCATATCTGTTTATTACACATAAATCGATATATACTCAATGACATTAGGATATAGGATGGTAACAAAATATAAAAATGTAGACAAGCTGGATTCTCAGCTATTGTTTCTATTTATATTTTACTATGTGCACAGCTTTTAATAACACATTATACTAATAATTTATGATTACTTCTACAGCCAAAAACTGATTTACATTATAGTATTGATTATAAACTACTGTACACATTATATATGTATACATAATAATAATTATAATATAATATACAGCCTGCTTGTAAACTAAATGAATATATTGTGTCACAGCTTACATTTCGATCTTTATTTACAATTGTTTTTTGGGTAATAACCGATTTAATTGCTTTAAAATCGCCAAATCTAAGAAATAAAGTTTATGTTTGCTTTTAATTCAAATAGAAACCGCTCAGAAGTATGCAAAGGGGTCGACCCTATTCCCTAATTCTGTTGCGATCGATTTACATTTTATTATAATTAGCAAAATTACCTTACGTCAATTTCAAATTGAAACAGATCGCAACAGAGATAAGTCAAATTTGTTTATAGAATATTATCTGTGGCTCGATGGCATAGACATGAATGTCAGTTGTATTTGTTTTCAATTATTGCTCTTTGGCGTAGTCAGAGTACAAATTGGTAACTCTATCTACGTTTTATGTTTTTTATTTTTTTTCTACCAAAGATATCTAAGAAAACCAGTGAAAAGGAAAAATATTCGAAAAAATTCGTGTTCATTAAAATTTGTTGCTAAAATTCGGGAAGAAATATCAATTTAGTTATTTCCTTTTTTTATACAAAATTTAGCGGTCGATGACGCCATCGATAAAATTCTGCAGACGTTCGCCAACCGAAGGTTGTTCGTAATCGCCAGTTTCTACGTCGTCGTTGGCAGTGAACGGAACGAAGTGTCGTCGTATAGATCGCTCGCTGGCTGGCTGAAAATAGTGAATCAAAGTATGAGTTTTCAAAATATGTTCGAATAAAAAGTGTTTAGTGAGTGACTGTCATCTAGCAAGATGGTTGATGACGTGAAAGATATTACAGAAACCGCTGAAAGTAAAGGTATATGTGCAATTATATTTGGAAATGTGGTGTTTTAGTGTTAAAATGTGATTGAATTGTCTAACCCTACACCGTGTCGTGGCCCCCACGTCGGTGATTCGTGCTTAGCTTTCGAGAATGTCTGCACTGTTACCGCCGTCACAATCCTGTGTTTTGTTTTTTTTAACTATATTTGGATGTCTTTTTCGCGTCGTGGTATGTTCTATTTATAGCTAAACGCCCGCCAGACTGTAATATATGTCCGAGAATGTGTCCAAAAATGTACGACAATGTTAGCCGATAGAACTGTCAGTCGTCAGATGATATGACAATTTTCACTTTATTTAGCTTCTTTTTATAGTTTTACTGCACATTACGACTATAAAGCTGTACTAGTATCCCCACAATGACGTAAATAACATGATTTGCTTACCGTATGTGTTGAACACTTGAGTCATGTATGATTATCACTGTCTGACGTATGTATCTGTGTACATAGTATATTTTGCACATAATGTGCATTTGGTTTTATAATCTGATAATAATATCTTATCGCGGATAACTGCGTTGTATCTGCATAAGCAGTGGTTTTAATGAAAAATGTCATATGGTAAACTTACATATTATCCCTATAGCTGATGGTAATACTGGTTTGGTACCGCCAGTAAACATTGTAATAGCTGTACGAACCGATCTTTCTGGATTTTGGCATTGTCTTTAAACATTAACATAATGCTTTCACACTCACAACCCCACACCAAGTTCAATGGCTTGTGTCTGGATGTCAGAAACATCCACATCACTCACACATGCATCAGAGACCCATTTGTTGGCAATATCTAAACAACAAATTTCCAAAATTGCTATCGTAAAAGCGCTGACTCCCATTTGTATTAAAACCTGAAACAAATAGAGTTATTTTGGAAACGTCACTGCATTTTCTTTTCGTCTAAAAACACTTAACAGGTCGCTACAAGCTAAAAATGATTTCATCTCATTAATAATTCCATGTAGGTGTTGAATATCACATGCCCAAATTAACCTCTTAGTTAGCAACTTGCGATTTACCAGCTTTTCTTTGCAGTCTGTTCTACGCCTGCATTGATCAGGAAAAAAAGTGGCCTGTGTTATTCCTGGGTATAAGCTATGCATATTCCAAATTCCATTTTTATGTTACGTTTTATGTCATTTTTATTTTTACGTTATGCCATTACAGCGTAAAAAGAAAACTAACATAGTAGTCAAATGGCAGCTTTAGTCAAAGTTAGATATAAAAAAATTGTGCTCTTGACTCCACCTTGAGAAGATTGTATTGTTGAAGGATGTTTTTTTTTGTATCGTTGAGAGCAGATAGAAGATACCTATTCACTCTTGGAGACTGGTTGCTTTGGATCTGATTTAAAAAATACAATACAAAAACTCTTTGAGTCAAATTCCACATCAGTTTATCCGCTAACTCCTAAATCACGCTATGTATTTTAATGCTGTGAGTGTGTTTGTTTGTTTGTTTTGTTTCTTTATCGACACC
The DNA here is from genome assembly GCA_948107665.1 of Lomographa bimaculata. Taxonomy (NCBI): domain Eukaryota; kingdom Metazoa; phylum Arthropoda; class Insecta; order Lepidoptera; family Geometridae; genus Lomographa; species Lomographa bimaculata. The sequence continues at coordinate 2,321,140 of OX403604.1, read as the reverse complement.
AATAATAAAAAGTACAGAAAAGTAATAACTAACGAATAGGTACAATAGGCGTTCTTATCACTCTTCCAGACAACCTTTGAATGGATATTAATAATTAAGAGATAAGCAGGGATGGTGGCGTAGTAAAACAAAAACTAAATACAAACAAACTACATAATAATATATACATAATTATCGTAATAATTTACGTAAGATACTTAATAAACAATCATAATTATACAATAATTATTATAATACATAAATTAATTTAATAATACTAACACATCCAATATTTGTGAGAGAAATAATTCTGTGCTGTTAGGTAAAAAAAAATTTTAGCTCTTTCTGCTATGGACCAACCTAACATACAACTTTTTTGCATCATGACAAATGTGTTTAAGCTAAATAAACATTGTACATTCTTAAATTCAAGAATGTTGAACAAAGATACGTAACAAATGAGATGGTGTTCTTGAATATGTTCGATACACAGATGCAAATAAAGTTAGTAAATTGGACTTGTTTATTGGCTGCCTGTGAATGAAAGAAAACGTAAATCTCTAGTTACAAAGTCGCATTCCACATCTGTCTGTCTGTTCCGCTAACTCCTAAACCACACAACGGATTTTAATGCTGTTATAACCATCAGATATTTTTCTTGGAAAGTTTATATATATATTGAGATTCTACCGTGTGAAGCCAGGTCGGGTTACTAGTACTATTTAAATCTTTTTTAGGCCTATACCCATTTTTATTTAGGGTCGGCTCTCCTAATCATTCTTCTGCAAAGCCTTTTTTCAGTCGTTATTGGGTAAATTTAATTTTGTAACCGACTCTGAAAAAGAAGACGAGATGCTCAATTAGACACAAAGGAGAGGAAGTAATATCCCTCTCTCTTTCTACCGCGCGGCGAAAAATGTTCAAGTTTTCACTTCGGCCGGCACTCCCGGAGTGCAACCCGTTGTTTTTTTTTATATGTATTCCTCTGAACTTTTTCTAATTGAACTAAGTTTTAATGATTCCTTCTTTTTTTGAAAGCCGGTGCTTCCCATGTGGTCCCATTTAAATTTACTCAAGATCTCACCAAGTTTTTGATAAAAATCCTTAGTAATTTGAATTTAATTCATTTAACTTCACCGCTTTATCTTTAGAATCCTTGAAAGTTCCGAAGATAAAGTGGTATTTTTAAGCTTGTGCTTGCATATAAATATATATTTTTTTAGTTGTAGATATTTTATAATAAAGTCCGTATTCTACTACGTAAAAAGGCTTGCTATTTTAGTTAGTCATATCATTTTAACCACCATTTTCGGCTGCGAACCATTAAGTACTAATTATTGTCGCAGAATTTGAAGTAAGAAGCTTGATTGGTTTAGAAGCTGTGACAGAGTGACAGATGGATGAACAAGTGCTAAATACCATGTAAAACTGAGAATTTTCTTTCCTCATTTAATTCGTAGGAAGTATCGTTGACCACAATATTGTTTACCATTAGGTGAGATAGTGGTCAAACGTTTGTCTATACTGAATAATAAAAATAGTATGATGTTTAGCCATGATAGCCTAAACTAAGGATAAATAAATTAATAGGAGGATAAATGCACTTAAAGTAATTACTTTTAAAGCTGTGTTTGGATAGTTGAACTACTGTTGTTGATAACAAAATACATATATAAAGTTTTTCAACAGAGTGACTTAAACAACCGTAGGCTTAGATTTACTTTCGAGTTTCGGGTTCGATTCCTGGCACAAGAGAAATTTGTGTTTCTGGCCTGGGTGTGATTGTGTGTGAGATATGAATGGTTTTGGCACCCACCGCACAAGTCATCTAACTTAATGTGGGGCTGTGAGTGTGAAAGCATTAATGTTTATGTTCTTTATTTTCACTTAAATGTAGAGAACACAAGGATAACAGACACGATAATAAAATTACACAGACGATATATCTAAGTAATTCTATAACATGATATATTTATGCAACTTTAGTTAATTAATAACAGTTGATACTCATCTAAAGGGTAGGGCAATCTTTGTCCATCCAAAGGTTGTCTAGCAGAAATCGCTGAAAGCGATAAAGTCGCCCATTGTATAATATTATTTTTGTAGTAATAAGTTTATATCTTTTTTGCTGTACAATAGAGAATTTTTGTATTGTATTTTAGAACAGTTAATCAATCATTAATCCATTAGTATATTTTATTCTTAAAAATGAGTGGTAAAAAGTTTTCCACTGGTTCTATTCAAGATACATTAGAGTAATAATTGATGTGTTAAAATTTAGTGTGTTAATAGGTTTGTCAATGTAAAATATATCCCATTCTTGGTTAGTTTTGGGAAACGTCTATTAACCAAATCATACAAATTATAAAGTACTAGCCGTGCCCCACGGCTTCGCCCGCTATTATCAAGTTAAAAAGTAGTCTATGTGTTAATCCTAGGTATGATCTATGTACATTCCAAATTTAATAATCCGTTCAGCCATTAAAAAAAGCGTGAAGAGGGAACAAACATCAAAATCAGAATCGTTTATTCACATGGGCCCCAAAGAGGCACTCATGAAAGTTAATGAATCTATTGCCAGATTCGCAAAATTACAGCCATCTTGAGAAGAACATACTTACATACTTACACACAAACTTTCGGATTTATAATATTAGTAGGATTGGATCAGGATGTCCACTATCTGGAAAGAGAGTTGTCAGGGGGAAACTGTGGTCAGGGGAAGAAAGATAAATTTTGAGGCAACCTGAAAAGTTTTTTCACCCATATCAAGTTTTTTTAATGGTAATTAAGTGACGAAAGGAGTTCAAAGGAGCAATTCGCTCGCCTGATGGCAAGCGTCACGCCTGCCCATCACAGATCAGTGTCACTCAGAGTATTGAACTTAGGTCAAAATCCTGCTCGGCGAATTAAAAACGCGCTGCTTTCGACACCCTGAGATCTTCTATAATTTAAGTTTTGTTATTTTGAGTGATTTATGTAAGGTGTGACAATAAAGCGTTATCTATCTATCTATCTATCTATCTTCTTATAAGTAATCTCATAGTCAGTTGGACCACGGGTCCCTAGTTATGGGGTCATTGTCCAACTAAAAATAAAAATTGGACCACTGCCCCTACCGAAGGCCCGTGGTCTTGGTGATTGGACATTATGAGAGGTGGTAGAGCATTTTGTGAGTTGCTCGCCTGGCTTGCTACCAAAGTAGCTTACCACCATCAAGTTGAAAGTCTACCGCGAAGCCAAATACGGTGTTCCGGCAGTTATCCTTGAGAGCCTGCGTATTCCAGGTCTAGTGTGTTTACCAGCTTCGATCACATCGTCACTTACCATCAGGTGAGATAGTGGTCAAACACTAGCCTGTCACAAATAAAAAAAAAAAAAAAAAGTATTTGGACCACGACCCCGTAACGAGATCTTGGATGTTAAATCTTAGCCCTGTAATTTCATTTGTTTCAGGTAAGTTTATTCAGGATACTCGTGATCTTTTATCACACTTATTTGTTGCCTTTCATCAAATCACAACAAAAACTATTCCGAGCAATGAATCATTTGCAAATGACCTTGTAGTACAATCAACTTGACCTGTCCAAATCGCTAAAACATACCTACTATGTAATACAATAAGATCTAAGGTCCAATACCCTAACATTGTTATCAAGGCGAAACAGACCTTATGACTTCATAATAAAGTCACAAAAAATGCGTAGGAGCTGATTAATTTGGAATTTAGGATGTAACCTTAATAGTTGCTGATGAAAGATGTTTTGAATAATCCCGCCCACTGGTTTGATTTCAAAAGTGTCAAGTGTTCATTCCTATTTCAATGTATTTGATATGTGGTTGGTGGAAATTAGGCAATATGGCTATTGGTGGTCTAGCTGTCTTGGCTCATTCCACTTGATGCCACAGTTAGGCTCTGTAGGTGGAGCGATGGACCCTTTGTCTTGGATCCACCTGATCTTTACAGTTACTTGTTATTCTCTTGAATCCAGGTGAAGAGTCAAAGGCACTTATTTTCCTCTTGGATCTGCCGAAAATCATTTGTGGATCTGCTTATAGCAGCCACGGCCACATCGAAATAACTATATATTATTATATAAGTGTGTATTATTTCGATGCATGACCTTAACCCCCACGTTGATACATTCGCTCGTGGTTACACTGTGTGGAGTGATTAACGGTAAATTATTAAAACATAAGACTCGTTGTCATACTGCTAGTGCGGGGAAATAAAAATGAAAACCCTGTACTATCTAAAACAACTGTCCTAAACCTAGAGACGAATTAGTATATATTTCAGCCTATTTATTTACCTTACTATTATGGCTATCTGAGATGAAAAAAAAACTGGCTTCTCCATATGCTTGCATTCTAGTGATCATCCATCACCCTCATCAATAGTTCTAATAAGTTCACTGCTAAAAATCGCACAAATATTACAAACACGAAAGATTGTATGTTCCTCCTTCACCCCGCAACGGCTGAACGGATTTGAAATATAAATACTTATACCTTAGGTGAAGCCGTAGGCCACGACTAGTTTTCCTTTTTTTTTTTTTTACATCGTCCTTTACCATCAGGTGAGATAGTGGTCAAACGCTTGTCTATAATGAATAAAAAAAAAAAAAACTATTTGTCACATGATTTAATGCCAGATTGAACTAAGTCGTACAATATCAAACAATATAGTTATCGAAATAGTTTTGCTTGCGTGAGACATGCGCCGTATGCAGGAAATATCATAACGATTGTGAGATAAAGACAGCTAGGGTTAGGCTGTTTATGATAAAGATGCTGGGATATCGGTCCAAGCGATAAGCTGTGCCGAATAGGGAAAATGCGTCTTCATAAAAATTTAAAACTGATAGGAACAAGTGGACTGAAAACAATTTATACGCAAGCTAAGCTTCTAAAAGCCGATTTATCTCCGGAACCCTTGATCAGATTTTTGTCAATTTTTAAATGAGACTATCGGACATCAAGACATTCTCCTAAGCGACACCGCTTTATGGTAGACATTCCATATATGCGACAAAGCGTTTTGCTTCCACATTAATTATGCAAACCGCTATAGTATAGAACTCCTTACCTGAGTCTGTTTCCTAATAAATACAATAAGGGAGAGTCTTTAACTCGCGGGTGAATAAGCATCTTCTAGGCAAACGTGCTCCATCGTCCCGCATCATCGTTTACCATCCGGTGAGATAGTGGTCTAACGTTTGCCTATCCTGAATAAAAAAAGAAAAAAGACTTACTTGAAACTATAAAATTATTGTTGCATTCTGTAAGAATGTCAATTAGATGATGTATTAGGAATGTTTATAGTTACACTAGCTTTTGCCCGCGGCTTCGCTCGCGTTAAGAAGTATTATTTTAAAATTTAGATTACAGGCCTTGTTGGGTACACACCACCACAGTAACAGTTTAAAGAGAGGAAGCTCGTATTGTATCTATAAATATTTCTAAATCGGTCCGCGGACGTCTTACAAACTAACAAATCTAACAAATATACAAATATAAAAAAAATGGTGTGTCGTACAGAATCACGATAGAATTGAAACTTTTGTATTACAGGGAAATATATTAATTATACATCACAACGTTTACCCCCACCACTTTTCGTCACACTAGAAGGTTGCGAATCATAATTTCAAAGCCATCCCATAAAAGTTTTACTTCAAATATAAACGTATAATTAAAAGTATTTAGAACCTCCTTTTTTCAAATTGTTTTAAAAAATCACTATAGAATCGTAGTCTTAATCTTAGTCTTAATAAATCTTAATGGTATCTTTCTAATCTAAATATATATAACTCAAAGGTGACTGACTGACTGACTGACATAGTGATCTATCAACGCACAGCCCAAACCACTGGACGGATCGGGCTGAAATTTGGCATACAGGTAGATTTTATGACGTAGGCATCCGCTAAGAAAGGATTTTGATTAATTCTACCCCCAAGGGGATAAAATAGGGGATCTATACCTAATATAATAATACTTCTTAACGCGAGCGAAGCCGCGGGCAAAAGCTAGTCTATAAATAAATTCAAAATTCATTATTAACAAATTCCTTTTTGACGACCCAGTTGGCGCAGTGGACAGGTCTCCGCCCTCTGCGCCGTGGGTCCTGGGTTCGATTCCCGGCTGGATCACAAATTCCTTCCCAAGGGATATTTGTTCTTCTGGTTATGAGTGTATTTATGTGTGTGATGTAAACGTTTCCGGCACCCTCGATACAAGTCTTTAAACTTAGTGTGGGGCTGTGAGTGTAAATGTGTTTGTTTTGTTCCTTATTTTCAATGAAGTTGATTACTCTAATGCCAAATCTAAATCGAAACCGAAGTGAGTCAAAATTCGAAAAACATCGGAGAATGTTGCACTTCCAAGCTGCATATTGTAGACTTAACTGCTCTCTTCAATATTATAGGTGACACAAAACAAAAGTATCTGCACTGTAGATCGTTTTAAACCTTACCGGTAATTTATTAAAAAGTTTTAAGGCTTGGACTCGGACGCAGTGGCTAACTATACGAAAATTTGGCACAAAAATATTTTTAAGATCTTTCCTTCTCGTCTGCTCTCTTTGCATTCTATCTTGCTCTGTCTCAACAGTGTTCCAACGTTTTATTAAATCGGTAAGTTATTTAATCGTTTCTCGCGAACGCCCTTCCTCTATTTCAAAGACGCCAATAAAGACTGAAGGATTAGTAAACTAAACAGTCTTAACAAGGATTAGAGTTCGATGACCCTACGACCTACAAATACATGTTGTAGGTACCTACCAAGTTTCATCTGTGATATCTGATAAACGGAGCATAGCCAACACTAGTATTGTTTGTGTAAACATTATCGGTGAGACTTCTTGTTCGTTCTTACGTAAGTGAATTCTTTTGAAATCTCTTACTTATCGGTATTAGTTCTTGTCACAGAGATATCGAGTAACAGAATCATTTTGTACACATTTTGTGTGTGCGGTTGCAACATTATCCTCTAAAGTTAAATCGCTTCTTCTAATATTACCATTATATCCCTGCTTTTTTATTCCACTTTATGTAAGTTCGGCATAAGTTAAAATTTTCCACACTCTTCTGTTAGTTCTTTAACACAAACTTCTATTTCCTTTTGCTTAAAACGCTGTCACTATCACAGCTTCGTACTAAGTTCGAAGACTTGTGTCGCGAAACTAGAAAAATGACACACAAAATTGAGCTATGTAGCTTGTGTTCTTGTGGCGTAGTTAGATGCACGTTAGCCTATTATGCAGCGGGAATCGGGTTCAATTCCCGATGGTGTGAAATGCATTTCTGATGGATTGTTGGCTTAGCTGGGTAAGCGTTCGGCTTCTAAGCAGGGGTATCGGGTTCGATTCCCGGCGGGAATATAACGTTTCTTCCCAAGGAAAATTTCGTTTCGGGCCTTTGACACCACCGGCTCGCACCACCGCACCACTGGTGGTGCAAAAGGTATTTTTTAATACCCATTACACTACCGATAAATAGTGCTGTACCGCCATTGTTTCTTATTGCAATAATTTTAATTAAAATACATACGAATAACATAACGATTCATGAACATTTGTGTTTCTGGTGAATGTTACGAGCACCCACGATACCCACGACAAGTTTCCTCCCCAAAGGAAATTTGTGTTTCTAGTTTTGGGTGTGATTGTGTCTTTTGTGAAAGTTTTCGGCACCCACGAAATCACACACTATCACACCCAGAACGAGCAACTTTCCCTTGGTAAGGAAAATTGTGCATCTGCTGGGAATCTAATCCAGAGCCCGCGGCGTAGAAAGCAAGGACTAATAACGGTCACTTTTCGGCACGTGAAAATGTGGATGGGTAATGCTCATACCTAATATCCCTCTCGATCTCGTTACGTGACTATATAGCTATCTATACCAAATGTTAAGCTTTATTTATTTGGCTCTTCGAAATTCAATCGCTTGTTCTAATAATAAATAACATGGTTATCAAAACCGTAACTGTTTGACCTTGACAACTACACGCCACTTTGAACTGATGTCCAGTGTAACATTTTGTTTTTAGGGTTCCGTACCCAAAGGGTAAAAACGGGACCCTATTACTGAGACTTCGCTGTCCTTCCGTCCGTCCGTCCGTCTGTCACCAGGCTGTATCTCAAGAACGGTAATAGCTAGACAGTTGAAATTTTCACAGATGATGTATTTCTATTGCCGCTATAACAACAAATACTAAAAATAAAATAAAATAATTATTTAAGGGGGGCTCCCATGCAACAAACTTGATTTTTATAGATAATGGTACGGAACCCTTTGTGCGCGAGTCTGACTCGCACTTGGCCGGTTTTTATTAGTTTATTCAACACTAGATAGACAAGTGGTTTTTGACGGACAGTTTGATCGATCATCGTAGTCGTATATTCGAAAGCATCTCTGAATTTCATTTGAAAGTCAGCGTAACTAACTATACATTTTTGATACAAATAAATTATAAGTAATGATTAGTAGTATTATTATTTAATAATATTCTGATATACCTGGAACGCTGCAACTGTTTGGGGATTTTCGACGAATTTAGAGCCGAATCAATGAAGTAATAGCCGTAGTACATGTAGTGATCATAGTGTACACGACAGGCTTGACCTTGCGGTCCTAGGTCACATAATCATGAAATGGATAAAGAAAGTCATTTTGCTCGTGCTCGCCTGGCTAGCTACCTTGTGCTGAAATTGACACCACCCTTAAGTAGCAATCTCGCCTAGCTTGCTGTTCAGGCATGCAGCTATCCTTGACAGGCAGTCATTCTAGGCCTAGCACGTCTTTCATCGCTTCTAATGCATCACCATGACATTGATTCTTGGACTATCTTGGGTCGTTCCGTACTCATCCTATGACGTCTCATCTCGCGACGTTTTTTAACAAATCATCTCTTAAAAATTTCTTCTCTCCAATGTTTCGTCCGGAGAGATCGTAGAACTTAAATAATGTTTCGTTTAATTACAAAGTTTTATAGGTACGCTGCCTGAAAGTGTGTTTTATGTTCACGTTCGGAAAATACAAATCTCAGCAATAATCATTCAGTGCAGAGCGTTCTTCAATGGCATTGTTCGAGATTGCCAAGAATCCCAAAGATTTGTTGTTTCACAGAGAGCCTACAGTTGCACTACTTCCTCACACATTCTGATGCTCTCGCGTCAGATGCTCGACATACCACTGAGTCAGTGTGTACATTATGTTACAGGAAGGCTATATTAGTCAAGTAGCTAATATAATTGTGCCATAGTACTTATTAGATCGATGACTTATTGGAATGAATGGGCTTTATTATTTACTTTATACTCTTTACGGTTACAAGGAGCAGAAATTATAATTTATGTAACTTCTCTCCAAACATTTCTTATGAAGTTCCGTAATTATTGATTGGCACGGATTTGGAAGATTGACTGATTTGAAGAACATTAGATATACTGTGACTTAAACAAGGCGATGCTATAAGTTCTCAACTTCCTACCTAGATACCTGCTGAAAGCTTTCAAGTGGTGTGCAGACAGAAATGACCAATTAAACGATTAATTCGTTTAAACCACTAATTATTTTCCCCCAAAGGTCAGGTTCGCGTACGCATGACCTTGCATTAAAATCGATAATTTTGTCACACTGTCTGCAACACGAGGTAAATAACCTCCCACAATGATGAACATCCCACTAAAGGTGATTCAAAGAACTAAATGAAATGAGACCCGATATTCGAGACACCTCATTTGACGTTTTGCTTTGTCATATTCTCTGTATGGGCACTGGTTTTCGTCATCTCTAATATCGAATTCAAGGACTGTTTGTTTGGTAGAATTCAAACTTATTTCTAAATGTTCTTAAACTAAGATATATGTACGTTGTTGGTTTGGGGTTGTTTTGGTTCGTTATAAATGTATACAGTCATTAATCTTTGCTAATGCTACTTATACTTAGTCCAAACTATCCGAAACTACTTATAAGAAAAAATGAATTTGTTTAGATCCCAAAAAAGTGTGATAAAAACACATTCATAAGGAAAGTTTAAAGTTACAATAAATCTGCAAATTTCTTAAGTTTAGCTCAGTTAATTGCATTGCATTTAAACAGCCTAAAAATACAACCGACAGTATTATCTGGTCTTTACCGTGACTTTACATGTATGTCGTCACTTCAAAACATGTCTAATTTGCATACAGTTTGCCTGTAAATATGGAAACTGAGAGAAATCTACCGCTCGGACTGAAGTCAGCGTCCAATCTTTTTTGCTATAACTTCCGAGTCATTTAAAATCTAGCATTACTTTAGACGACCGATGACAAAAAATGTTATTGTGGTGACGTTGGAAAAGTAGATTGAATATGCTTTGGAGAAACCTGGTTCTTTAGCGATTTTCATATAATATTGTCAGTTTATAACTATCGGCCACGCCGCAAGATAGCGGGACAAAACGTGTTTTATTAGGTATCTTAAAGTAATAATTAATCGCATCTCTCTAGTTGTTGTATGTTGCCATTTTTTCTAGCATATTACTGCATATAATCAACAATTATTCTTAAACCTGACACCACATCCGAATTGGTTATCTTTTTTTGGTGTCTAGTGAATAAACAATGCGACTCGTGAAACTCGCAAGATTCTCTAGTTGTTCATGTTTTCTTAAGCAGCTTACCTTTGTCAGTCATCGATCTAATATTCATCGGGTTCTCTGCGGGCCTAATTAATATAAGTCCCTGGATGCTCTGGAAATAGAATAAATCCACATTCTATTTTCAGGTTAGCTCCTATCTAGAAACGTCGATCAGCCACAGTAGCCTTGTTATAGATTTTTTATATGGCCAAGTGATTAACTACCTAACGGTCAACCTACTACAGTTGCTATGAACATTTCTAAATGATCTGAGCCGCATTGGCTTTGTCACGGTCACGGTGAAACGTGACATTTTAGCTGATCTCTTATAGTGTTATCAATGGACTTAGCTGATGCTTATTTACACTTACATACACTTTCTTGCTATTAGATATATCGCGATGAAGAATTTGAACAGTAGGTATATCTCCTGCTGCCTAAACCGACCTTATTTTTACGTGGCACTTCATAGACGAGGCTCCAGGGAGTGACTCGCATCAATAATTCCCTGTAGGATAGGTTGAAGTCACGGAGGCGTTCATAAAAACTCATGTCAAATATTATTCCCAACATGGGTTTCTGATTGAATGGATTCTTTACTTACTTTTCGTCCAGGATGAGTGCCGACTCCAGTCAGTGAGAAAATTGATAGGGATGATGCGATACGCCTGGTTTGCAAAAATAAAGTTGAAGGTATATGAAACAGCATAGTTTTCAAGCTCTTCGAATTGGATGATATGTTTACCAATATCTTTCAAGTCTGTTTCTAAGTTGCTTGCTGTTTTTGCAGCTTTTATGTTTAGTCAAGTCTGACTCATCCATAGTAGGTATATCAAACAGAATTAAAGTTCCAAGCCGAATGTTCTAGTCTTGTCAAAAAAATAAGCATAACCTAATAAACGGCAAGTGGAATAGCGACATTCCTATCGTATGACGCTGCAATATTTACCAACTACACCTATTGATCTGCATGTTCATTGAAATGTGTTGACGGGCCCATTCAGTCGCATTCAGTAGTTATTGATCAGTGTGTCGGTTGCGTGACAGACCACGTGGTCGGTACGTGCTTGGTAATAATTAGGTCATAGGTTGGTTAAGGGTTCGTGGGGTTTGGGAGTGTCTTATCGTGAATATTATAGCCTAGAAGTTTCCACGGTTTGGTATATTACCGTGTTACATGTCAACTGGTGAATAATTCACAATCGACAAACCTTATTGGATTTTGATGGATTTGATATCTTTTAATGAATATATAAATATATATATATATTTTTTTTTTTGTTTTTTTTTTTTTTTTTTTTTTAATGAAGTTGGAAGAATGAATGCATCTTGCGTAACATTCGCGTCTCCAATAAATACTTACGCGTCTTTTAGTCTCGGAAATAATAGTTCTTAACAGGGCACTCTTTTTCTTTGATTTGGTATTGTAGTACTTTCTGCCACTCCCTTATATTTATACTATGCTCGCGCACTGCAACACTATCTGCATTTATTCCAATTCGATCAGCCGGTCGTGAAACAGATACATCATATCAAACATACATTCACAAACTGACTTTGGATTACTTATACAGTAATTTAACATACAGTCAAAGCCCTGGGGCTTAAATAGGGATAATTCTTGACTTTTACGGTTATTTTGACATATCATCGGTACAATAATGCAATGGTTTGCAAACAGTCAAAAAGTACCTGTACTGTATCTCTGATAGACTACCGTTTGACTGTTATCTCACCTGTTGGTAACTGATGACATAACCGAGGGTGGTGAACACGCTAGACCTCTAATGTGACTGGCACTTAAGAATATCTGCTGTAAGACTATTTTTTCTATTTAGTGTTTGTCGACAGAGTTTACCACTCGAATATTGACTAGGACTGTGTTTCGAGAGTAGCTTGGCGAGCTTGAAAATGCCTACTATAATGGAAAGTTTTATTATAACGTGGTGGAACATAATAAGATGAAGTATTAATGAAACCATACCTATCTTGAGATAGAGAGGCGTCACTAATTAGTTATAGTACTTTACCACTTGCATGATGATTACTTTTACATTTTCTAGTAAAAACTCGAAAGTCTGGGGGTCTACCACAATGCGACGAGTTTCAGTTTGCGTACCGTGCAATCAGTACGACAACCGAAACTTCGTAACGAATTTCTAAGGTGACAAATCGATTGCCGTAATTCACAAAACTTACGTAACAAACATTGAATTTCATATTCATTTTACCCGACTGGAAGGGTTATATTTTTGGGCGTATCTTGTATCACGAAATAGTATTCGAAATGGAAGAAATTAAAAGGGGATTACATAAAAAGTAGGCTCACAATTTTTGCAGTAGGGTTTTTAACATTTTTGAACATTGATTTGTTCGTGAAATTATTATATGACTAGCTGCGCCCAGCGGTTATACCCGCGTAAGTCCCGGACTCGCAGAAATTCCGGGATATTAAGTAGCCTATGTCCTTTCCCAAGCTCTAGTCTATCTCTGTACAAAAATCAAAATCGGTTTAGGTGTGAAAGCTTAACAAAGAGTTACTTTCGCATTCATAGTATAAATAGGGATTTATCGCATTTGTCCTGCTTAACGATTGTTTCTTATGCCTTTATACGGTTACGCATTGAAATTAAATAGAATTAATTAAAACGTTTTACGATAATTGATTCATGTAGGCAATTTTATTCTATTCCTTTTTAGCTATGCATTCTGTGAATCTATAATTTCATACACGTAACGTTTATGATGAATGTCTTTGGGATTTCCTCACGCAAACAGCCTATACTTAAGATAATTAAACGCAAGCAAATCTTAAAAAAACCGACTTCACCGCCTTATCTTCGGAACCTTGATCAGATTTAATGTATTAAACACGCATTATTGACTATAACTCAAAAACTACTTATCAGATCTTGATCAAATTTCAATGGGACTACATAAAAAGCACCAGCTTTCAAATATAATCATCAAAATCGGCTCACAACGAAAGAAGTTATGAGGTTACTTTTGAAGTCGGGTAAACGAGAACATCGTCAAAGTACGCATTATTCGTCACAAAATAGACATAATTGACTTTATTTCAAGACTACTGATCAGAGCTTGATCAAATTTAAATGGGACCAATCAGAAAGCAACATATTTCAGACCAAAAAAATAATTTCGAAATCTGCTCACGTGGAGAGAAGTTATGAGGTAACACACATAAAAAATACAGTCGACCTGAGTACCTCCTCCTTTTTTGGGAAGTCGGTAAAAAACTGAGTAGACAAATATCTTTCTAAGTCTGAATTTTAGTGGGAGTACAACAGGCAGTGGAAGATTTGGTTCATCTACTAAAATAAAATAAAAAAACAATTCTATCGATAACCTAAACCTTGCTTCGAAAAAAATTTCACCGCCATGCTATCAAGACAGGTGACAGCTACAGTCAACGTCAACGGAGCGTCGTTGACACTTTAAATTTCAATCCATTTGTTTTGGTTGCTAACATGTTACGGTGTGCGTTCGTACTTCAACGTTTCGGGTGGTAGTCTTGGTAGGCCCCGTACCGTTAACTATAACACCTGCATTAAAATGAAAACTACAATAAAACCGTGAACATCGCTACTTTCACTCACATGTCGGGCGTCAATAAACAACTCCGTTCATTAGTCCAGTAAATCGGACGTACAGAATTGGACCGAGGAGAATGGTATCTCGCGTTGTGGCGATTATGATGCGTGCTCTCGGAGAAGGTTCATTGCACAAACCATCTAACAAGACAAATTATCAAACGTCATCCTTTTATCCAGTTCTCTCGAAGCGTTTCGCTTCTACGTTCATCTCATCCGTACAGTGAGGGAGTGGAACTTGTTGCGTGCGTCTTTGTTCCCCGAACGGTATAATCTGGGAGTCTTCAAGTCTCGAGTGAATAGGTATCTTCTGGGCAAGCATGTCACATCTTCGGCCGCATCATCACCCATCAGGTGAGATAGTGGCAATGCTTGCCTCTTCTGCATAAAAAGACTTAGAACACTTTTGTTTTTTAGAAGTATAAGTTTGCCCGCCTGCCTTTCGGGTGGTCACGGTTTCGAATCTCACTAGCTTGAGCTGCCGGTGAATATTGATGAAATCCATGGTGTAGGAAATTTCATCCAGTTTTTAACCTGACTTCAAAAAAAAGGAGTTCTCAATGCGTCTGTATTTTTTTGTGTTACCTCATAACATTATTTGAACAGATAAGTTCCAGGATCCTCTGAGGATTCTGATGAACAGATGAGTTCCACGAGGATCCCCTGGGGATTCTGATGAACAGATGGGTTCACCAGGATCCCCTGGGTGATCGGGCTAGAGGATCCTGGTGGCCGAACCCTTATTTTTTAGGTTAATCGATTTTAATATTCATTTATATTTGAAAGCTTCCCATTTGGTCCCATTTAAATTTGATCAAGATCTGACCAGTTGATTTTGAGTTATCCTCTTTAATGCGTATTTACTTCATGTGTTTGTTTGTTTAAATTATTTAGCAAGTGTTCATCACTAGAATTTATATTCAAAGAGAACTAGATACTCTCGGCAAATAAACAAGGTGTTTACAGTAGGTAGAGTTCGATCTAATTGACCTGCACCTATTGAGATAAGTGGCCTATTACGCGGGATTAATCAAAATTGTCATTGAGTACCGACATTTTTGTTGGCGTAGTTAGTAACGCCATCTACGCCGCGGGTACAGGGTTCGCGCAGGAGCTTCATTTTCAATTACACGTGTCTGTTATTTTGTCACCGTGATTGTCTTTTTGTTACTCTCATGATGGAAGTTTGAAATTAGTGTGAAGCTGTAAATGAATGAAAGCGTTTGTATGATCGTCAATCTATTTTTTATTGATTGCGCGATAAATTCTTAAATTGGTTGCGATTTTTCTTAGTTTCGATTCGCAATTTTGTTGCGTCAAAGTGTTTTTATCCTATAGTCTTACCAGAAAACAATGCAATAAGTAGATTAGTATTCTACTTATTGATGCGGCATTCTATAACTGCTAAAAAAACGTAATTAAATGTTAGTGCCGCTAGGAATACCAAGTATAATTGTTAGACTGCGAGTCAAGTACCGCGAAATATCAGTGATTCCATTCCGATTAAATGGATGCTGCAACTAAGCAATTATACATTACAATACAAATACTCTTTATTGAAAAACCAATACAAAAATCTTAAAAAAAGACGTGTGGCACTCGGGGACTGCCGCGGTAAAGCTATTGCATAGCATTTTTTATTTTTCAGTTTCATTTTTCTTCACAGAAAGTTTTCGGTCACGTTGAGATGCGAACTTCGTACCGATGCATACGATTCAGTATCCAGTACCAATCGGCTACCGAGTCTTCTCAAACGATATTAAATGTCATCAAATATCTTTGTTTCTTAGGGGAAAAGGCATTCTAGCGAAAGCTAGCTGATCATTGCAATCAGAGACCTTGAGGCAAAGCCTATATTCGGAAACGATGAGAGATAAGTAGCTGTGACTGGCAGGAATTATTCGGGCTGTTAATTATTGCTTATTATTTCCCTATACATCAATGACCTCCCTTATATGACTAGACACAAATGTGTTTTATATGCTGATGACACAACTTTGTTAATAGAAGGAAATAATAAAAATGAATTTGAATCTGACATTAATAATGCTTTAAATTCTGCTATTACTTGGCTTAAGCACAATGACCTACAAGTTAACATAAATAAGAC
The DNA here is from genome assembly GCA_948107665.1 of Lomographa bimaculata. NCBI lineage: Eukaryota > Metazoa > Arthropoda > Insecta > Lepidoptera > Geometridae > Lomographa > Lomographa bimaculata. Next base: position 2,304,814 of record OX403604.1, on the reverse strand, counting down.
AAAATTAATACAATTCCAAACATACAACAGCCACCCAATAAAAATACATATATAACCCATGACAACAACGTCGTCCACGACGTTGTTGTCATGGGTAGAATAGTTGAATGTCATGGTGTCAAGCGTCGAATCTGCTACATTTTTGGGACTTATTTATAGACGAGCACTGTAACTGGAAGGAGCATAATTATTGCAAATGTATGTTCCAAGTTTGACAGATATGTGTATGCTCTAGCTAGACCGTCAGCGGCGAGTAGCGACATTACAAGCTGCATTGTGCGCCTACCACGGATATATATCCTCAGTATTACGTTATGGTTTGATCATAGTAATTCCGTAGCAATTGAGAGAGCATTTATAGCACAGAAAAAATGTGTCAGGTCTCTATGCGGTGCTGATTGTATAGATTCTTGCAAGCCTTTATTCAAAAAACACAATATACTACCTTTACCCTGCCTATACCTTTTCGAAATAATATTGTTTGTTCACCAAAATCACAGTTTATTTAAGCTTCACAACGAAATTTTCAGTAAGAAAAGTCGAAAGAAGTACAAATTGTACGTCCCTGTGCAAAGAATAAAATTATATAGTGAAAACGTATATTGTAAAGCGATTCATATCTATAATAAACTGCCTGACCAATTCAAAGAATTATGCTTAACTAAGTTAAAATAAACAAATGTTATTATACAGTGAAAGAATTTATGGATGACAAATTAGAATGACATGATAATTGGTAATATACTATTTAAATTGTATACATTCAACTGACATTCTTAATTATTAATTTTACTTACTTATTTGACATCTCACCATAATTTATATTATATTCTCTATTGACATGATATTCTAAATTTTCATCCAATATTCCAAAATTATTCTTTGTAATGTTACTTATTTGATATCTACATTTAAATATTTGTACACCGGAAACGGTAGAGTATGTGAAACTAATACTATGTCCTACTATTAATTACTTACCATACTCTGACAAATAAATACATTTTGATTTTGATTTAAGTGAGTTTTTGCCTGCAGCTTATAACACAGCAATGCCATTATATTATCTCATATTTATTATGTGTAAAAGTAACGATTAAAAAAGCGCGAGCAAAGCGTCCGTTTCAGCTCGGGCTAAAATACTTTTGTGCGTATATCCAGCTGTTCTCCTCTACAGGTGGCATTTCTCAACCGATTCTCGTGAAATTTTATGAGCAGGTTCGGTAATTACAATGTTTATTTGTCAATTCAGTTTTTGGAAATTTTTCGAATAGGCGGAGATATGGGGGTATACGTTAAAAAAATCATATAACATCCATTTCGAAAAATAAGCGAGGTCATCAGTTCACTGAGTCACTAGAAATGTGGTTTTAAAACTAAAAACGGACTTCATCGCAAATATATCATGCCAAGTAGATATCAATTATAGTGATAAGGCCGCATTTTTAGTCTTATGTAACACTTAACGTACCTATACGTTTTAAATTTTGTAAAGTGGAACATAACGATAAATCTGAATAACTCTGAAATAGTGATGATAAATGATTTGTAACCGTCAATGTGATGAAAAGTAGCAGGCGCGAAGAAGAAAAGCAGCATGTTTGACGTATGATAATGCATTTGATATTATTTTTCACATGCTACTCTTAAAAAGTTGCCTAACTCACACTAACATCTCTCCCGCAGCGTCGCAGGAACTAGACAGAGCGAGGCTAGCACGTGAAAGACGCGAGGCGGAGCAGCGCAAGCGCTTAGACGAGCTGCGTGCGCACGCGGCGGCTGCGCAGGCGCAGCGCGAGAAACGCGATGAGGACCGAAGGAAACGGCAGCAGGATCAGCGGTCGCGAGACGACGACAGACGGCTACAGGTGACCAATGCACATGTATACCATTATTTTTATTTTTATTTTATGTTTTGTGTTGTTTTTTCGTTTTGTTTTGTGCCAGTGTTACAGCTTTCTGTTTAATGTTTTCTAAACTTAAAACTGACTTCCAATCAGGGAAATGTAGGAGTTTATCTTATATATAAAATTCTCGTGTCACAATGTTAGTTACCTTACTCCTCCGAAACGGCTTTACTGATTTTTACCAAATTTTATATGCATAATATTATTCAGTAGGTATGAGAATCCTCTACTATCTATTCTTCATACCCCTAAGTGATAGGATGAGGGGTTCACCCTTAACATTTTTTTTAAATTTTTGGACAAAATTTTTTTCTTTTTATTTTGTAATGATTCAGAATTGAAAAAAACATACAACCCTTAATTTTCAACCTTGTACAATCAACCCTTATTTTTTTATGGAACTAAAAACATATTTCCTAGAAAAATGGCAAAACAACGTTTGCCGGTTCAGCTAGTTTTATATATTATATGATATGCTTTGTGTTTCTTGTAAGTTTAAGTCTTACTATATAATTGAAGCTAACTAGTTAAATATTTTCTCAATCTAATTATAACGCTTGTTGGAGTGGTTCTTAAATTTCGTTAATTAAAAAATGCACAAACCGGTCGAAAAATCTGAACTAATCTGCTTACAGCAATACAGAATGAATGAATGAAATATATTTATTTGGCACTATGTACAAGATAAACAAACATACAATAGACAATAAAATCAGCTTACAAAGGTAATTAAGCATAACAAAAGGAAAAGGTGCCGAATGGGTCGTGACTCAGCATTATTGCCAAGTGTAACACTAGGCGCTGATTTTCAGTCACAACCCAGAAGTGGCGGATCTAAAACAGTAAATATATAAAATGTATAATATAAAAAAATACCTCATTGGAAGTTGGTCAAAAACTAAAGCATGTGGAAAGAGATAAAAATTGCGTGAATCGGGATTCGTTTAGACTTTTGGAGTTGACCAATATATAATCGTGATCAATTTCCAAGCTCTCAATTGCTGTATAAGTCGTGTCGTGACGTGACGCTCTTTTCAACACTTACATACACTTCGTTACTTGCAAATCACTCGGGAAGTAATTGTTCTCGACGGTCAGCCATTGTAAAATTGAACACACGCAGCGCGTTTTTATCTTGTGTGTATCATGTGGATACGCAAACCGTATCATCGCCAGGTGACATAGAAACAAGTGTCCATTAAAAAATAAGACATATAAATTATCAGTAAGCCTGAGAGCCTGCGTATTCCAGGTCTAGTGTGCTTACCAGCTTCGATCACATCGTCACTTACCATCAGGTGAGATAGTGGTCAAACACTAGCCTGTCCCAAATAAAAAAAAAAAAAGAAAAACTAAAAAAAAATACAAATTAATTTGTAAAATCTACAAAAGCCGCGAGCACTTTTTTCCAATAAGCATAATATCCGCTTTATCTCAAATAATTAAACGCAAGCAAAGCTTTAAAAACAGACTTAATTGATTATATTTTGGTTTTGGCTGGATCGATTTCGATAAAATTTATATCGGACCACCTCTAAAGTATATTCTACCAAACAAAAAATTAAAATCGATTGATAATTCGTGGAGATATCGCGTAACATACATACAAAAAAAGCATACTTTCGAATTGAGAACCTCCTTATTTAATTGAAGACGGTTGAAAAATTGTAACTGTATTAAAAGAAAGATAGACCGGACTTTATTTACGTCCGGATAGACGGACTTGTAAGTACTTATAAATATATATATTTAGCAATAACAATTACACACAACTAATTGCGAAGACTTATCGCATGTGCCGGATACATTCGCACTTCACTCATGCATATTGTCCTACTAATGTTATAAATCCGTAAGTTTATGTTTAAGTGTGTTCCCTTTTTAACGTTTTAACGGCTGAACGGATTTGGATGACATTTGGAATGTACATAGCTTATATCTAGGATTAACATATAGGCTACTTTTTACGGGGCACGGCTAGTTATATCTAAAAACACATATACAAATTTCCCTTGTTTAGGATTTGTGCCTTTCGAAAACATCATCATCAAGGCAGATGTATGACTAACTACGCTAACGGGGACTATCTGAGTATTGAGTGGATACTACTTATTTCCAGCAGTTGTTGGATGGCGAGCGCTGATTAGATAGTGCGTATCATATTTTCGATGCGACGTGAAAATGCAGTAATTAACTCTTTTAACTGCCTTTGAAATCAATTCGTTGACGTAGCAAAGACAGACTGTAGATTTCAAATGGATTTATTTTTATTGCACTACGAATAACGGATACTGTGTATGTAGACTGTTGGTCGTTGAATTTTTTTTTTATTCAATATAGGCATACGTTTTACCGCCATCTCACCTGATGGTAAGTGACGATGCGGTCGATGATGGAGCACGTTTGCCTAGAAGATGCCTATTCACTCGCGACTTAAAGACTCCCATATTCTATTTATCAGGGAACACAGACTCAGGTAAGGAATTCCATTCTTTTGCAGTTCGCATAATTAATGCGGAGGCAAAACGCTTCGTTCGCATTTATGGAAAATCAACCAACGGTGTCGCTTAAGAGTCTGTCTCGATGTCCGATGATAGAGAGAGAGAATTGGGGAGCAAAAGAAAATGCACAAAAGTTGTAGCGAATCTCTTGGTTCGAATGGGAAGAATGTCCACCATGAAATGATGTCTTGTTGTAGTACGCTTTATTGTCCGACGATGGAAAGGAGCTGGTGGAATTAAAATATGCAATTCGGTCGCACACCCTCTGAAATGTATCTTGTAATGTTAATTAATGTCAAAGATTTTTTGGATGATAAGTTAACAATTCTATAGCGGCTATATATTTATCATTTTATTGAAATAAAATTATTAATTGACATACTCTCTGTAACTTATAATATTGCGGACTTAATGATGTAATTTGCGGAAATTGTATGATTCAAGACATTAATGAATTATTATATATAAATAATGTACTAAACTTCTCGAAATTCTGTATGCCTGTGATCACTAAGTTTATTAAGACCTGCATGCAATATGTTTTACGATTTATAAAAAATTTACAAATTAATTCCTACTAATATTATTAATGTGAAAGTTTGTGTGTGTGTGAATGTTTGTTGCCACGTATCTCCGTAACAAAAAATCCGATTTTGATGAAATTTAGAATGTAGATAGTTGAGGTTCCGGAATAACACATAGGCTACTTTTTAACTTACCGCGGGCGAAGCCGCGTGGCCCGGCTATTTTGAAATAAAACTAACACGCTTTGGCTAATCTTCCCTATTGAGATACATCTTGTTCAACTTCCTCCGATACAATAAAAACCGATACGTGTCGACCAAATTGTAGCACATTCCCACACAATGATACGCATTACAAATACGTCGTGCTCACAATCACGCGTGTAATTCTAACTCATTACGTGTTTTGGCACCGGCATTCTGCGATCCCGAATCGACGAAGTGACGTTGTGTCGCGTAACGGGCTACGTTTTCTTACAACATTGTTGGTCTAGTTTATATTCATGAGTTTATTAGACTGTTGATAGTTTCAACAAATTGTGCGATATTCGGTTCAATTCAAACGTCTTCCAAAACTATTTTCGTCTTAACAAAACTATTAATAACTATTGATAACTAGATTAATCAAAACGTTGCTTGTGCACTTGAATAATTTGTTAATTGTTTACTTTATTTGTTTTAATCATAATCATAATCATTTATTGCATAATGTAACATATTGGACAGATCTTACATGGTCAAATAAGGGATCTTACATTAACCCTTTAGGGTGTCGTAATTATAAAAAAAAACATACAAATTTACTTTTTTTTATATAATATTATTTCGAGAAAATTATTTCATTATTATCATAAATTATTACATCACTTCAAAATTTAATTCCCCGAACGGTACAATCTGAGTGTCTTCCAGTCTACAATTACTATCTATACACTGAACAACTACTATACAATACAAAGAATCATAAGTTTAGGAAAATAAAACAAAACCGACAACGGTGAAAAGTTATAACTGCTAAGCGACACCGCTATATGGTAGACATTCCACAAATGCGCACGAAGCGTTTTGCTTCCACATTCATTGTGCGAGCTGTAAAGGAACTCCTTGCCTGAGTCGGTGTTTCCCGATGAGTACAATATGGGAGTCTTCAAGTCACGAGTAAATAGGTATCTTCTTAGCAAGCTTGCTCCATCGTCGACCACATCGTCGCTTATCATTAGGTGAGATACCTATTATCTTGAATAGAAAAAAATATATATATATTCCAGGCAAGCATATTTGCAAAAATTTCAATATAAAGTGTGTAAAACAGGTATAAATTGTAAAATATACGCCACTCAATCCGTTAAAAAATTGTCATTCAATCTATAACTCTATTAGGTACTTTTACGACGTTTATCTACACTAATCTAAAGGAGAAAACTATAAAAAATAACAAAAACAAACGCATTTAGTCACAGCCCCACACTAGATTCAAAGTCTTGTATCGTGGGTGCCGGAAACATTCACATCACACACATTACACCCCGTTTATAGAAGGATAAACATTTTCCAAAACCGATACGCATCGCGTATCGGCAGCGTTCAGGCCGGTCGCGTCGGGCCTCAGACCGCCGCCTTCACTTTCACCGTTTCGAGTAAACTAAAAGTCACTGTTACGGTAATACACGGCGGACGGTGAAAATTAGAAATTACGCGAAAACAAAACTAGATTGGTTTTTAATATCCGCTTCCACATCGGCTACCATCTTTGTTAAATGGAGTGCTCGTTAAGTTTGTTAATACGACAAATAAAGATGACATATTATTCTTTAAATCAGATAGACAAGATTGAAGAGATGTTAATACGAAAATTTTGGCCCTTGTATGCATTCTAGACATTGTTTATCTTTAAATGTTAGTACATCCGCTACGCATTACTTATTAACAAACTAGCCGTGCCCCGCGGCTTCGCCCGCTATTATCAAGTTAAGAAGTAGCCTGTGTTAATCATAGGTATAATCTATGTACATACCAAATTTCATCCAAATCCGTTCAGCCGTTAAAGCGTGAAGACGTGAACAAACATACTTACACACTTACACACCAACTTTCGGATTTATAATATTATTAGGATTTTGGTATAAAGATAGATATTACCTTGGAGAAGAATATAAGCTACTCGAAGTACTAATCCTGCGCAGACGAAGTCGCGGGCACCAGCTGGTATCAAATATGCGAAACTCAAAACAAACGAAATGTAACATATCCCGTTACTAATACAAACAAGTATATCTGTATACATATAATATTTATATTATGTATAGAAGTAATATCTCAACGATGCAATAATTCTTACGTTGTTAACCTTGCACCTGGCTTCAACATTGGGATGAATGCCTCATTATTTTTGAGCATATGCCTCCGTCCTTGTGACCAATGTATTAAAAGAAACTTCTCAGAACATAGTGAACTGCATTGGAGTGGATGTAAAACGTTGCTTTGACTAATAGGCGATCAATAATTGTACAAAGTCGAGACCTACTGGATCTGTATCGACCTCCTCAAACTGGTTATCAGTTTAAGCCTTATTTATTTATTTGAAAACTTCATGCACAAATACTATGTACATAGAAGGACTTAATGTTACAGCATTTTCTGCCAGTCAATCTGCTATTTCAGGAGATATATCTATATATCCTACCCAGCAGCAAATCAATCGTTTAATACAGGAAATCGATTGTTTCTCCATATGGAAGTACTAAACCTAGTTGTACTTAATTAACTTTGTGAAGTCTGGTTGAAAAATGTTATCGTCTTCTAGGAATCCTAATCCTATTTTGCGTTTTTAACCGCTTTAAAAAAAGAGGTTCTCGATTCGGCTGTATGTTTTGTACATATATGTTACGCAATATCTCCGCCAATTATGAATCGTTTTTGTTGTTTTTTTTTGTTTGGTTGAGTATACTTCAGAGGTAGTCCCATATAAATTTCATCGAAATCGGTCAAGCCAAAACCGAAATATATGCGATGGAGTCGTTTATTATTGTTTAATGAAATTGAGAGACAAGACTAGCAAGTCGCTCGTCTGATGGTAAGCGTCACGCTTGCCTATTTCAGTTCAGTGTCATCCAGAGTTAAAAATCCTGCGCTGCAAGGCACTGCGCACTCGTCACTCCGGAATATAAGATGTTTAATCACTTATTATCACATATTATGATTCGTCCTATTCGGCAATAGATGGGAAATTGCAGCAGTTTGGAACTTTAAAAATGTCCAATCTGCGGAGTGCGAACTGGGCGGCTGCTTGGAGTGTTATTTTTTGAAGCCCCACACTTAACTCGATGCTATTTCGTGGGTGGCGGAAACGTTCATATTAATCACACACACACACACAACCAGAAATACAAGTTTTCCTTGTGGAGAAAACTTGTGTTTTCCTAAGCCAATGGTCTGGTCAATTGGTACAATAAACATTTATCCGATGTTTCATCGCCCTAATGCGACCAAAGCGGCTATACACTGATTTATTCATAACTGTGTGATATATTTTAATGTATAAGTGTCCTTGAAGTAAGCGGTAGTGCAATAACCGGGTTTTTCTGCACTTGAGTTGCACGCAAACGGTAAGGCTAGCAAACATTGACAAATGCTTCAATCGTGTTCGAAATTTCGAATGTATGATATTGGAATCTTTCATTGTGTACATTTTTCTGCAAACAGGACATTGCAGCAGTATGCGACATACTCATATATATTGTACTCTTATCATTATGTAGAGTGTAGAGTAGAGAAACCCATTCGGGATCGATCAGAATAAGAAGCTGTCAATCGATTGTTATGTATATAACTTTAAGGTTCATTTTCGATCGTGGAAATAGAGAAACATATTTTCGCCTAATCTTTTTCGACTACTGAAAATTATGCACACATGGGGGAAATACGACGTGAACATCAATCTACCCCTTGATTTCGGGTCCGAGCTCAGTATCGACGGAACATAGGCGACAAAACGATATATTAAAATAAAATAAAAATTAAATTCTTTTATTTCAGACATGGTCCATATACAAAAATTAATAATAAATATTAGCGTCAATCCCGCCTCGCTAAAAATTTCAACAGGTGAAAATAGTGCGAATGTAGTCAGTCGAAACTGCTTACGCTGATAAATAGAAGCAAGCTTAAGTAACCAGTATAGTAATAATGGAGTAGTATGTAGATTAAATTGTAAAGGGGATTGGAAAATTAAATTGTTTTAGTTTGTATATCTCATACCTTTAAACGAGCAATTCTTGTATATATAATCTGAATCTCGGAAACAACTCTAACGATTTTCATGAAATTTAGTATGCAGGGGGTTTTGGGGGCGATAAATCGGTCAAGCTTGGTTTCATTATTAGAAAACGTCGTTTTAACGAGTAAAGCTCGGTCATCTAGGTACTAATCATATCATAATTACCTACATGAATCCACGGTTAATCGGTTTTACTTCTTTCATCAGATTTGTGTTAATCCTGAGATCAATTTGTTTGCTGGAAGAATTTCGCGCATCGCATAGAAGGATCATAAAAAATTGCCGCACAGGTTGCGTATTTAACAATATTCTTATAGTGGAAATTATGTTCGTTCGTTATAACATCCGCAATCTGTAGCTTCCGTCATTGTACTTAGCCATTTATTGTGGTCGTTAGGTGCTCGGCTGAACGGAGTTCCGGATCAAGTCTCTTGATGCAGTCGTTTTTTTCTTGCAGCGCGCTTGGCAGATGTCGCACTGCGGGTTCATAATTTCGCCGGGCTTTTGAAGTACTTTCACATTTTGTACTGAGCAGATGTTAAAACTTGTTATTAATGATGACCTAGTTGACGAGGTGGGCAAGTCTGTGCCCTCTGCGCCGTGGGTCCTGGGTTCGATTCCAGCAGGAGCACAATTTTCCTTCCCAGGGGGAGATTGTGCTTCCGGTTCCGGGTGTGATTATGTGTGTGATATGTAAACGTTTCCGGCACCCACGATACAATCTTTGAACTTAGTGTGGGGTTGTGAGTGTAAATGCGTTTGTTATGACGCATGGCAATCTCATTTCAAACTCTTTATACAAAACTAGCTGCGCCTCGCAGTTAAACCCGCGTAAATTTCGGACCCGCGGGCGTTGCGGGATAAAAAGTAGCATTTCTGTTAATCCAGGGTGTCGCCTCCATCCCAAATTCAAATTAGTCCAGCCTTTTAAGCGTGAAAAAGTAACAATCACACTCATAAACTTTCGCCTTTATAATGTTAGTGTGATAGTGTGATTGCAAACATTGCGGTTGCGGTCGCTGAACGCATATATAACTGCGAACTTCATCGCTATTATTTAATTTGATATTCTAGCACTTTAGTATAAGGAAAACTATTCCGATTCAAGTGGTAAAATAACCAAGAAATGCCGAGCATCTATATAATACTGATCTTTGTTATATAGAAACATCAGTAAGACATATTGGAATTTTCCTATGGCGTCCTCTGCCAAAGTCAATTAGAATCTCTCGATGAGCACTGGCCTTCTTGTCTTGCATTGCTTTAGCTTGATTACCAACTCCTAGTTCCAGTTCATTTCTAGAAACGTCAGCATCGAGTTTCGCCTATCTAAAACATGATCTAGGCTCGCAGTAGGTAGCTAGTTAATATATGCCGTTACTTGCTTGAAGGGCGTTGCATTGCATTCCTTAGCTGATTGGCTTTATGTTTAATGAACGTTTGTTTCAAGGAAATGATTGCGTGTAAGCCTATTTTAGTGTGATTGTGAATGTTGTATTAACACTTGAAAGTCTTAGATAATTCTCACATTAGCTTCGATCTTAAATTATAGCCGAGCCGAAAAATTCAGTGATGGTAATTTTTCTCTGTTAATTTCAACTTTGACCTATATTACATTCTCCTTTGTAATCTAAAAGCGATTATCTTTATTCTGTTGGACTTGAATTTTCGCCCTTTGTCCCTTCTCGATTGTTTATTTCATCTAGTATTTACGAGAAAAGGTTTCCATTTTCGTTGCTATTTACTTTTTCATCAAACGTTTGCGAGCGTTCGTTGGAGATCTTCTAAATCGAATAATGAGCTGAAATTCGTCGAAATGTTTTGTACATTTAATTCAAAGTCATTTATTTTTAATGTTACCCAAACTATTCTTCAATTTTTTTTTAATTATCCCCACCATAAGGTTTCGACACCACATGACCTAGGATTTCAATCCATGTTATGAAAGATTCAAGTCTTATGTATCACAGTGATTGCCAAGCTCAACTTCTACGACTAATTCAGCAGAAGCTAGTTATTTTGTTGAATACTAAAATTAATTGAGTAGTTGTGCTATAAAACATGATAGAATATTAAAATAAACCTGAAAGCGTTTGGTAATTTAATTCCTAATGCGTGTAAATACTTACACGCATTAGGAATTAAATTACCAAGAATTTTCGCCATCTCTTAGACTTGGCTGACCCACTCCATATACTACGATACATGGTACAAATTAGCAAGACCTCCTCAGCCTATGTTTAGTAGTACAGCAGTATAAGAATAGCAATAATAACAATAAGAGTCTCTAATATCTTAAGTGTGCCTTATTTAATTGCTTAAACCTGCGATATAAAAAGGGTGTTTTCTCTCATACATTTGGAAATATCCACTCTACAACTTACGATAGAGAGAAAAATATGCATCCGCTCAAAAAAATAGAGCAACAAATTAGATAAAATAGCAATAGGATAACTCTTGGTATCAATATGATACCTGTTAGTCTTGTAACACGTGATCATTGAAGCGTTTCTTAATTTTAATTGCTATTGATGAAAGTCACATAGACTGATAAAATCTTGCCTCGTCTTCTCTTGAATAGCTCTTCAATCTAGGATATAGGGTTTAAATTACAACAATTCCAAATGCAAGTTCCATCTCCTACTGAACTCCATATACAACAATTATGAGTTCCTAAAACCCTCTGTAAAAACGACATTTTCAAAACAACATTAAAATTAAATATTAGTTTATTTCCAACATTTCCATTGGCTATGTAAATTACGTTCGTTTTACATAACTCGTCCTTGTCGGCATGATGTCATCCTACTCTTGGACATTCCGGTATATTGTTCCAACTTAACTACAAATTCATCATTAGCTGACACCTATACTTTAGATAATTTATGATCTTTAGTAGAGTCAATATTTGGTTGTTCATTATTAAAATAAGTATATAGTCATCATTAGTTTGAGCACTGGTAAATTGAACAAAATAAGTATAATGCGAGTGGTTAATGTGATAGTTATTTTCAGTCATACTATTATTATAGCATTGTTAAAGCAGATGTTTTTTCCTCAAGTCGATTTTTAGGGTACCTCAAAAAGCTATATCACTTCGTTGGCCGTCTGTCTGCCTGTTTGCCTTTATATCACGAGAAGCTATAAAAAATCTTGCATTGAAGTAAAAAAATATTCCTTATATATTATACTAGCTGTGCCCCGCGGTTTCGCCGGCGTTAATTAAGTTAAAAAGTAGCCTATGTGTAATTCCGGAACCTAAACTATCTAGATGTTCAAAATTTAATCTAAAATCGGTTTATTCTTTACGGAGATACGTTTTAACAAATATTCACACACACAAACACTCAAACAAACTTTCGCATTGATATTATTAGTAGGATAGTTTTATGATACGCGCAAATAAAAAAATACAGGTGGATATAAGCTAAGTACATTCTACATTTTTTTCCGAGGGTTTAGTTGTTGCTGCGTGAAGAGGGAAAAAACACACATGCAAACTATTTTGTGATAAAATTTTTAGTGTGATTGAATTGGAAAATAGGAACGGCAGATTCGGCTTGCAACATTTTTTTTATCCTTGTTATAGAAACAAAATACCATCAAATATTGAAAGAGAACTGTTTCGTTTAGCTAAGTATGAGCTTACAAATAAATATGGAGTATACTAGCCGTGCCCCGCGTCTTCGCCCGCTATTATCAAGTTAAAAAGTAGCCTATGCGTTAATCCTAGGTATAATCTATGTATATTCCAAAGCCGTTCAGCCGTTAAAGCGTGAAGAGGGAACAAACATACTTACACACTTACATACAAACTTTCGGATTTATAATATTAGTAGGATATAATATTCCTTACCGTTTTGACGGGTAAAGATAGCATCCGAAATTAGAGTGTAATAAACATTTTGAGCCGTAAGCCTAAAATTAATGAAACTACGCATGTTTTCGTGGTACTTCTAATTTTACTAAGTGCCCTAAAATACTACCAATTATATGTAATTCGAATCTCAAAAAATCTCACTGCTTTGACAATAGTCACGCCAAATGACAATACCCAAATCGCACATCAGATGAACACAATAGCCAGGTTACCGGGTCAGTAGTTACATAACTACATTACCGAGTATTAGTGTGGTTCAGTAGCTAAGCTTCCAAAAAATATATCGCATTATACATAATATCCGGATGACGGATGATGCTCGGTTTTTTGTTTTTGGTAGAATGTGTTTGAATTTGTAGCCTCAAAAAGCTCCATCTAGTGTCGAGTAGAAACAGTTTTTTACATCGGTCATGGCGTAATACATGGCGCTGATAGTTTCTTATACCCGGTTTTTCAAATGCAGTTTGGGAACCGAGCATTTCTCGGACCTGGAACGTTGATAAATCGATTCCTTGGGCCTAAAAAACCCTAATCTGTAACTTTTATGAAAATCGTTGGAGCCGTTTCTGAAATCCTGATTACACAAATAATTATATATATTCAAGAATTGCTAGTTTAAAGATATTAGATATCTACGTATGTTAATCTAATGACGCGAACGGTGACAGTAAAAACCGGGGATCGAGTGGCGAGTTCAGGTGGTACGCTTCTCATACAAAAATCAATAAAAAAATACGAGGTTTGGCTTCGAAAACGCTTACAAAACACCAAGACAAGCAATTTGAAGCCATTGTGCACCAGATTTAAGGTCTATTAGATAAGTGACATGTGATTTTTAAATATTTTTTTATAAAAGCCAAGTTTTTATAATTGGATGATCCTATTGTGTTTTCTGAAGCTTTAATATAATTAAATTCTTAAAGCACAACATAAAATATGAAAATTGAATTTATTTGAGCTGTCCCACATAATATTGGTATATAAGCGTTTCTAATGTCGTTTTCGCTAATAGAATTAGATCTTGTATTGAATAGATGATGATTGTTATGTAATTTTATGTGTTTTGTTCTAAAACTTGCAAAAATATTAGATACTACACATACACTATTACTATAAAAACTATTAGAAACATATTACTATAGAAACTATTAGAAACATCTGTTGATATTCGATAAGTTACGCATACACACATCGCATGTGAAGAAGAGCCAATAGCCCAGCATAAATAGTAGTAGGTACTACTGAAATTTTATACTACTAGCTACACTAGAAAAGGTATCTGACTAAGAGTACATGAATCGACAAACCCGGTCCATGACGCCTATGAGTCCACGGATACAAATACTTCACGGTGACGTTTCATAGGTTATGAGGCCAAGTACGAGCAGTATGTGTAGCCATAGGTACAATGGAGTACAGAAATGAAGTCGTAGCTCAACAGCTAAAACAGTGTGCTCGTGTCACTAGCAAGCGCGCTCGCGAAGTTCTACACCTGTGCTCGTGCCATTCAAAAATTACTCAGAAAACTAATATTCGGATACATTTCGGATAGGTAATAGTTTTATTTCGGATGTTGTGAACAGGAATCAAATAAATTAATTCCCCTATTGGTTCTTATATCCTCCTAAGGCCTAAGATAATACATCATCATCATCATCATCCACACCCCTTTTGATCCCAAAATAATACAAGTATATCTTACTAATATTATAAATCCGAAAGTTTGTGTGTAAGTGTGAAAGTATGTTTGTTCCCTCTTCACGCTTTAACGGCTCAACGGATTTGGATGAAATTTGGAATGTACATATCTTATACCTAGGATTAACACATAGGCTACTTTTTAACTTGATAATAGCGAGCGAAGCCGCGGGGCACGGCTAGTATTAAATAAACTGTAATTTTTGGGTGGCAAAGAACTGCAATGGACAAGCGTGACGCTTGCCATCAGGCGAGCGACTTGCTTTGTCACCCAATAACCATAAATAAAGTCAATAACGTATTTGCTCTCACTAAAAACCTATATAACTGTTTTCCAGCGTGCTTCCATCCTTTATTGTAGAATATGAGGTCATGCGATATGGTCCTTGACGTGCGTAAGCGCAGGCGTGATCGTTTTATTGTAGGAAGCGCCATCTTGCTGCGTTCGCAAATATGTCTGATTCATTCATCCACGGGAGACACAAAAATGATAAATGTATACGACGGGGAAGAAACCGAAATAATATGTTTTTGAAATGCTTCTGACTTCGTTTATCTGTCCTTTTAGTAGTAATTCAAAAGACAATGCTTTTTGCATCAGTTACTGAAACTGATAGTTATCCGACAGTTCAATGACAAATTAATTAAAGAGGATATATTCAAATATAATTACGTAAGGGGAAAATTATTGCAATACGTCCTTTTTCCGTGCCGCTGATAGCGTACGAGTAAATATGCAAATTTTGTAATGCTTTTCTGAATAGCTAACACTCCGTACAGCCGTAGTTTTGTTAATCCTCAAATATACTTAGTGAGTGAGATATAAGCCATGAGATTAGAAATAGTGTTCAAACGCTAATAAAAAAAGAATAACCTACCCCTAATAATGTTTCTAAACCAAAAATCAATCATTACTATTATTTGTAGAAATACCTCGCAGCTTAGGAAATTAGTTTATTCAATCCGTCTCGCAACTTGGCTCTTTCAATCACCACTAATTTTCAAGCGACTTCAAAAGAGGAAGTTCTCAATTCGACTGTTTTTTTTTTGTATATATGTTAAGTAATAATTCCGTCAATTAGGAATCGATTTTGATGTTGTTTTTTTGTTTGGTAGATTATAGTACTTTAGAGGTGGTGGTCCCATATACATTTTACCGAAATCGATCAAGCCAAATCCAAAATATAAGTGGTGTAGTCGGTTTTTTTTAGATTTTCTTGCGATAATTATTATGTTACAAGAACTAACCACTTGGGTCTTTCAATCGCCTCTTTGTTTTGTGTAACCAGCATCTGGCTCCGCTAATTTCCGAATAGATGACTCGTGATTTGGCTCTTAAAACCGCCACTAATTTTCGAGTACTTCTAACTCGCGGCTTGGATCTTACAATCGTCACTAATTTTTGTGGGTCATATTTTTTTTTTATTACTGACTAAGCAAACGTTGATGGAAAGTGACGATGTAGTCTAAAGTGGAGCACGCTTGTAGTAAATTCCTATTCACTTTACTTTTGATCAAACCTAATTGTACCTTTCGGGAAATACAGATGACGACAAAGCGTTCCATTATTTTCTTTTTTTTCTTCTTCTTTTCGTCACTGCGGATTGGTTCAATGGCTCTGTTTAATGAAAAGCCTATTTTTGTGAAAAAATAGGCTTTCGTTGAAAATTGGCTTAGGTTAAAAATGAAATTTGCTAAGCAATGTTCGCCGCTGAAGCTAAATATCAAGGGTATCTTGATAACGTTTTGTTATTAACACGAACGTCACGTCACGCGTCATTGCTTTCAAATATAAGTAGATCGAGTGCGAAACAATGAGATGATATTATGTAAGGACGGCAGAAGGATTAACTTGATCAAAAGTGGCATGAGATTAGATAAGTTAACTCTTAGATATGAAGCGGTAGCGCTAATATCCGAGAGGAAGTTAATACATTTGATGGGAAGAACATAGTTTCCTCATTTTGGATGCTCTGCATTCGTGGCAAACTTAGCAAATAAGTATAGTTATGACACTTTTGTACTTGGCTTTGCAAGGTTTGGCTTTGTTATAGAACAATACTGTTCTATAACAAAGCCAAACCTTTTAGTAAATTGTTTAGTTTATACTAGCTGCGCCCCGCGGTTTTACCCGCGTAAGTTCCGGACTAGCGGGAATTTCGGGATAAAAGAAGCGTATGTTCTTTCCCAAGCTCTAGACTTGTGTACCAAATTTCATTTAAATCGGTTCAGTAGTTTTGGCGCGACAGACAGTTAGTTACTTTCGCATTTATAATATTAGTAAGATATATATATGTATATATTATAAATCTCCCGTGTACTTAAGAAAATCATGTAAAAAAAATTTTACTGATATTATTTTAGATTTTTCATAAATGCATTGGCTGTTCACGTAAAAGTAAAAGTATCCGAAAATATGTTGTTGAAAATGCGTTGATTACAAGTGAAGAATTAATTCTACTTGCTCTCCCTTCAGGCAAAGTAGGCATATTATTTTGTGCAGTGCTTTGAGAAAGAGAAAGAAGATGGTAAATAATAATATTAGAAATACGTATTTGTATAAAAAAAATACCACAAATCAATGTCATGAAAAATCTAGATCATTTCCGTAATAAGATAATTATTACATTGTTTTACCATCCCAAACTATCAGGAACTATGGTAGATTAATCCCAATCAACCACCATTAATATTAATCTTATTTTCTATGTATGTTCCGCCTATTACGCCGCTGTGATGACGTCACTAGCATACCGATAGGTACGGCTCGAGAATCGAGATAGCCTAGGAATGTGCGTTACGCGAGCTATTACTATATTATTAGCCTAGCTAATGTCCGCAAATACGTTCTCTTTTAACAAAAGGAAACTTTAGATTTTGCGATGGACAAGAAGAAATAATTTAACTACCTACCTTAAAAACATATCACGTACAATATCCAAATCGTTTATATTTTCTATATCTCGCATCTCACGTGGATGAGTGAGATCAATTGAGAAATAGTTTATTGTATTTATAACGTCGTTTTTGTTTGTTCGATTGTCATTCAAAAGTAAAACTTACACAGCATCCGTCATGGAACGCAAACTAATCGATTTTAAACGCAGTCAAATCTCTACATTTAAAACTAATGCGAGACATTTTTGTCTTTGTGTTTTTAACGGTAGGTGTCTGTAACTTCCCAACGTGTCTGCAATGTAAGAAAGTCTTAAACCGCAAATCGATTTTTCCTGAATAACGAGGGCGAAGTTGCGGTACACAAAGTCGAAGTCCTTTTAGTCGAAGAAATTTAAGATTAGGCAATAACCTAAATATCCATTTGTGAAATGCTACTGCAAATAAAGATGTAGGACAAAGCCTGTTGCGGCTGTTACGCGGTCTAAATGCAATTGCATAACGGTAAGTGCTATTAGAATTTTCGGTTGATGCACGCAGTAGTTGTCGAAATCTCGCCAACAATAGACCTATCACGGAATAGATAAAAAAAGAAACGGTACTTACTTGTAGACGTGCAAATTTTAAGCTTACGCGATTCGAATAAAGTGACCAAGTTTAAGCGCTATTATTTTACAGTAAATCTAATTGTAACCGAGTCCGATTAAGCCTCAAATTCTTCTTATACAAATCCAATAGTTAATTCTCAAAAAAAATCTACTAAAATACGTTTAAAAACTTCCAAAAAGTAACTTCTTGATTCACATTCCCCGCAACCATTCCAAGCTCTCCAAGCATTCACAGATTTAACGACATACACGGGAATAGTCAGAAATACTCTCAACTGTGTAGTGCATCAAAAATATTTAAAATTAACTCGCGCCGAAGGAGCCGCGACAAAAATAACGGGGGCACTTCCTCCAGGACTCGAACCGATACGGACGAACACGGGACAGTGGTGGAAAATGTGAGAGTGGTAGAATTAGGAGTGTTTAAGTGTATTGAAGATTTGGAAGATGGATCTGGTGGAGATACGGAGAATGCAGGTGAGAATGATAAACTGCGATTTTATTTAATTATTCGGTTTTAAAAGTATTCATCCGATTCCAACGCGATATCTTTGGACACTTTCAATCCATCGTATTTTTTAAAACACCAACTGGAAACGTAATTAAAAAATAGGTAAAATAAAGTAAATCTAAATTGGGCAGATATTATTATTATAAGCCAACAGTTTCTAGAACCAGATAAAATGTAAAAAGTCGAATTAAAAGCCTCTTAAATTTTAGAAGTCTGAGAACTTGTAAATGTTAAGTTCTTTATTGAAAACACTAGATGCAAATACTTTTAAAATGAGGAGTGTGCACTTGGCTAAACGAATACAAGAATAACGAAGAAAAGAAGATAAAATGATGGCTGTACCACGATAAATCTTGCTTCAAGGTAGTCCCGGTTTTTATAGGAAGATTATTTTTTCGATATTTTTGTCTTTCGGGGTAAGCGTTACAGGACGCGGACGCCTTCAGGAACTAGGAAGTTTACAAGCAAGCCCTGCAAAAGATTTAACAAAAACGATATTTTTTTAAGATTGCGAAAGATTTTTTCTATACAAAACAATACAATTAAAGCGAAATTTTACATAATTGATTGGTTTCACAGAATGTAACGCAGAAAGTGTGAGTCAGAAATTCGTTCTCAAGTAAGGTCATGTAGAGCCATTTAATACATTTGATCAGGTTGGTTATTAGACGTTTATTATACATCAGGCATTAATTACATTTGAAATACATATTTGAAACTGGAATATGTTTAGTCAAAAGTACCCGCAACCAACGAGCATGTATGAAAAGACTCATGAATTTAGGAAGAAGCAACAGATGTGTCATTTACTTATATGTTATCTATATTATATACCTTTGTTATAAACTATCTTATACAGTCAATATAAGTGTACAAGTGAAACGCGAGAAGTTTTTATTGAGTAGATCCGTCTTAGCTTACAATCGCAAAAAAATAATGGAAGTTAAAAAAAAAATGTTCTTATTTCAAAATGAAATTAAAAGCTGCATTTAAATTAAAGGAACGGTGTTTTGAACCGACTTCAAAAAAGGAGGTTATCATCCGTCTGTTTTTTTTTTATATATGTTACGTGATTTCTCCTCCAATTATGAACCGATTTTGATGATTTTTTTGGTGATCATACTTCAGAGGTGGTCCCATATATAAATGTTATCGAAATCGATTCAGCCAATACGAAAATATAAGCGGTGAAGTCGGTTTTTTAAGCTTTGCTTGCGTTGAATTATATAAAAATATAATGCGTCATGGATGCATCGCGGCAATATAAGAAGTATAATCATACAGCATTCGTTCTCATCTTTCGTTTAAAAATAATCTGAAATATTGTCACCGAGCTTCTTGCCAGGCTCTACTCAATAAGGACTGTAAATTTCCAATCTGGCACTAAGAGAAATTAAATTTATTGAGTGCCTCTTTGGGGCACGTGTGAATAAACTTAGACATACTTATTTTTCCTTAAAATATTAAAGTGAGTATTATCTATGGTATTATGGAAAAAAAATCCATTCCCAGAAGTTTTTAAATAGGCGATAGACGTCTGTTTAAGAAGTTCAGTTGATTCACAACGTTGAAGTTGTTTACAAATACAAATACACAACACTTTATTGCACCAAATAAAATAATATAAAAAAACAATCATATTATTTATATCTAAGTACAATGGGCGGACTTATCGCTAAAAGCGATCTCTTCCAGTCAACCTTTGGATGGAAAAAGAGAAAAAAAACATATGTTGTTTCACAGCAATCGTAAACTAAATATTCTCATTGTCTATAACCTTGCTAAAAACTGTTTCTTTGCTAGTGTAAAACAGTGCACAATGTCAATTGTCAACAGATAAGAGTAATTTAGACTGCGATAACAGAGAAAGTATTTCAAGGATTCCACATTTTATACTACCTTTTAGCATCCAGTACAGTAAATAAAAAAGAAATGTCCTGGTTAAAATAGAGAGACATGATGATGTTCCTGTTCATCATTTCAATTTCAAGTTCATTTTCAATGACAACTAATAAACGCTCTTTGCAGCCCCAAACTAAGTTCAAAGACATATCTCGTGGGTGCCGGAAACATTTAAATTTACATAACATACACACACACAAAACCAGAAGCACAAAATGTCCCTTGGGAAGGCAAATTGTGTTCCTGCCGGGAATCGAACACAGGATCCACGGCGCATAGAGCAGAGACTTGACACACTGCGCTAAGTATGTCGTCATATGATTTTTGTTCGGTTATTCGTTAGATCGGTTATTAGGTGGTGAATAGGGGAACATCCATTGGCAGGTTATACTCTCTAGGGAGTAGGAGTGAAATAAATTACCTCACTGTACCACAAGCCTGAAGAGATAATTCCGTCAAAAAACGAGTCCTAATTTGGTAGGGTCGTTACCCTTAGCAAGCAAGTTGTCGGTGTAATAATAATAATAATAATTATGGATATGAGTCATTCAACTAAGAGTATCAGGTGGAGTAGCGCATTAGAATGCCAGCTTAAGCTTAATACTTGAAGGCCCGCACTGAGTTCGAAGACTTTGTATTGCCGGTGCCGGAAACATACGCGCTCACGATAATTACAACCTTCTTGGAGAGAAAATTTGTCAATAAAGATAATTGTAAATATATTTTTTCAAATTTTGTCGCTTACCTTCAGGCGAATCTCTAGCTTGTCTTCTCCTTAGTTGCATAAAACAATTATGAATAACTAGCGATCCGCCCCAGCTTCGCCCGGGTGTGATAAATGAAGAACCGCTCGACCGATTTTGTGCAAACTTCACATAAACCATCTACTAAATAGTCCGAACAAAGCCTAAACATTTGGTTTGAATAGGTGAGCCCGTTCTTGAGTTATGAAATAACAACGAAAAGTGGCATTGATCTAATATATAAAATTCTCGTGTCACAGTTTTCGTTGCCATACTCCTCCGAAACGGCTTGACCGATTTTGATGAAATTTTTTGTGCTTATCCGGTATCTATGAGAATCGGCCAACATCAATTTTTCATCATCATCATCATCATCACTTTTCATCATTGTCAACGCGGGTGAAACCGCGGGGCGCAGCTAGTTTTTATATATATAGATTGTTCCTGTCGCTTCAAATCTTATCAATGCGAGAGAAATTCTCTATGACAATAGATGTTTCTGCTGGTTGAAATGTTTACATACCATTGTCCACGTGTAGTCATTATGTCGGTTCTATTCGATCCAACATTTCAATATTTTCTAACAACTGACTTCCAAAAAGGAGGAATATGTATGGATATGTATTTTGTCTTTGCGCGTGACATTTAACATCAGTCTTCAAGTCTTGGGTAAATAGGATCTAATATCTTCTAAGCAAGCTTGCTCCATCGTTGACCACATACGCTTACCATCAGGCCTATTTCTAATAAAAATTAAACCGGCCAAGTGCGAGTCGGACTTGCGCACGAAGGGTTCCGTACCATTATCTAGAAAAAATCAAGTTTGTTGTATGGGAGCCCCCCTTAAATATTTATTTTATTTTATTTTTAGTATTTGTTGTTATAGCGGCAATAGAAATACATCATCTGTAAAAAATTCAACAGTCTAGCTATCACCGTTCTTGAGATACAGCCTGGTGACAGACGGATGGACGGACGGATGGACAGCGAAGTCTCAGTAGTAGTAGTCTCATAGGGTCCCGTTATTACCCTTTGGGTACGGAACCCTAAAAACAGTCAAAATAAGACAAAACGTATATATTAACTATTGAAAGTTGATCGAAAGTTATTTTTTTTGACCACCCACTAGATGCACCCACGACACAAGTCATCGAACTTAGTGTGGGGCTGAGAGTGTGGAAAAAAGTGTAATCTTGGTTAAGACTTCCAGTCAGTACTTTTGAAGTGCTTAAAAGAAACCCCTATCTTCATTGTATTGTGTACGAATATAAACTTTTAATTAAAATAATTAAACGCAAGCTAAGCTTAAAAAAACCGACTTCACCGCTTTATCATCGGAACCTTGATCCACTAGCTTTCAAATTAAAAAAAAATCATCAAAATCGGCTCACAACGAAAGAAGTTGTGAGGTAATGAACATCGTCAAAGTACGCATTATTTATCACAAAATAGACATTATTGACGATATTTTAAGAACTACTGATCAGATCTTGATCAAATTTAAATGGGACCAATTAGAAAGTAACATCTTTCAAACTAAAAAAAATTTTCGAAATCGGCTCACGTGGAGAGAAGTTATGAGGTAACACACATGTACCTCCTCCTTTTTTGGGAAGTCGGTAAATTAAAACGGGAATTAGCGTGACTTACGCGTTGTCGATGTCTAAATCGACAATTGTTTCGGCTTCATTCGGAAGCTTTCTTTAGGATGAGTGAGGAGCGCTCGCCGTCGCGTTCCACCTTGCACAATAATCACGCTAATTCCGTTTTAATTTTAATTTAAAAGTTCAAAATGTGTGTGAATTTTATCAAAGAATATAAACTTATATTTTTATATGTTCACATATTTATGAAGATATAACAAGTCAGTGATACGGTTTCATCAGCCTTTACGCCCACTACAGAATTATACTCACCTTCACCTTTGTGCTAAGCTAAGAATATGCTAATCGTATCCCTGACGTCTATTCTGAAGGGTTCGTGTACGGTTGAATCTGATATTAAGCACTTTCACATTCAGACACTAAGTTCGACTACTTGGGTGCTGCTAACGTTCACATCACAAACTGGAAAAAGTAACTTCACTTTTTTCTTGTAGAGAAAATTATTTTGCGAATTGAAGAAAAAAAATGAGCGGGACATACATGTTTAAAAGTAGTTTTTAAAAACTAGGGCAAAAAGTACCTTCGTGAACCTCTTTCCTCAGTACTAGGTCTCGTTAGAGCTTGTTTTGGATTACAGCTCGAACCTCTCTGGTCTTCTCTATATTCTTCGACGTATCATTGCATGAAATATAATAATATGTGTATGTGCGCCTAATGAAATTACAATTATTCTATATTCGTATAATTTCTTATTCTGTTAACTTATTTAACTGCCATAACTTTGTAGTCTTACAGCGTTTGAAAAAACTCGGGAAAGGTCTAACTTTAATAATGTTTTGCAAAAGCTAACAATCATCACCGCCATCTGCTTGCATTACTTACTAATGAGAATAAAACTCATGTCTTTTACTTACGTCACTAATGTCTCTTATACCTGGCAACTCTTCGCTTTCCTTCTCTTAGTTATTCTCTTCTATTCTATACCTGCCACTACTATGATTAACTGTGTATTCAGCTCAACGTTTCTCAAGTCTTATAATATAATGTGCTGGCTTTGGATCGGCAGCAAAATTTGTTTGATTTTGATCGTGTTCTTTGGACTCAACTCAAAACAGACTGGTAGATATCGGTTTTAGTGATAAGCCTGTTATGACATTTTACGTATAAACTTGTTCGAAACCTATGTATATCATAAGTGGCAACAATAAAGCATTGTCTATCTGTCTATCCATTGAAACGATAGTGATCAGAATGTTTGTTGTGTATGCTATGAATCGTAAAATAATCCTATATACGTAAGAAGGTTCCAGCTCAACGTTGAAACTAAACCATGGACTTTGAGTCCCAATTAAATAGCCTTATATCACGGGACTGCAATGCGGCACTAGTACACAAATTAGTCCTGGACGCGTGGCCACACGCAATTAGGCCTATACAATAGCCGTGAAAATGTACCTACCTACTGGTCGACCTAACTTAGCGATCTTTCGTTACCCAAAGTTCGTGACGGGGGTATAACATTGTCACTAAAGTAATTGGCTTTGCGCGTAATATACATAATCGTGAATCCGCGGACGAACCATTCCATTTCTTGCTGTAAAATGGAACACACGTCTAAAATGAACACGAAATTCCTAAGCATAAACAGTAAATTTTACCGTATGTTATTTAATAGCTTACTCTTAGATATAAAAGCATTAAAGTATATTTCTCATTATTACTTAAAATGGTAACTAAATGTATACTTATTAAAATTATATACGTCACCTTAGCGTGTAAATATTAGGAAATTTATCTCGCAAAGTACGATGTATATATTATTAAATGAAATATCAATATGAATACGGAGAAAATATAATGAAAATATATGAATAGAGAAATATTTTGAATTATAGATTTCTCATTTTAAATTAATACTGCAGAGCGCGCTATACCTCATCATAGCCCTTTACCTCATCTTATATTGGTGACCCCGTATGTATATAGGGCTATTAAAAATACCACAGTATCAATTCTCAAATAATTTCACCCATCTGAAAGCTTTTTGAAATTAATGTTTTACCACTTTCATAACGTATTTAGAATCTAAACAGATCGATCCAACTGTGGAGTGGAACTTCCTGCTTTCGTTCTAAAACACGGAAGGCAATCGTTTTAATTTTGTGAGATCTTTCATTATAGTACTCCAGCGTGCATTCCAGGTTTATGTCTGTGTAAATACGAGAATTTGCCATCAATTTTAAACTAACATAGTAAATGTGAATTAGACTTATAAATCTAGACGGGACTAGTAAAGCAAAATCTTATTTATTTAAATAAACTACTTGGACTAATAGTTGTTCATCAAACTATCTACAAATAGGGATGTCAAGATGGCTGATGTTAAAAAATAACATGTTTAGTGAAAAATATTAAATATAATACCTATACTAAAGAAATAAATTAAATTGGCTGATAGTTGTGAGATAAAGTTTTTGATGGAAATAGAGTGAGGACATATAGACAGTTACCCGCAAAAGGAGTGTTAGTAATAGTTAGTGTATGATTTGTGCGGCATTAAGCGCATTTTTAAAGTCATACTGTCTCTCATGTACTCTGTCTAGCATTAAATGTTTGATAACTTCAAGCCTTGAACAGATTATCTTGTTTTTGACTGCCCTTATGATCAGCCTTAAGTAAGCCCAAAAAATTGCTAACATCCTTATTATTTCAAACACGTGACTTAAATAACATAACATAGATGTTTTCACACTCACAACCCCACTCTAAGTTCGATGTCTTATGTAGTTGGTGTCGGAAACATTCACATCACACCCAACAAGAAACAAATTTATCTTGAGAGAAAATTTGTGTTCTTACCGTGAATCGGAACGCGATAACTGCTCCTGAGAAGGCGAACACGCACTAAACTCTGCCGTCATAATAAAAAAAGCAGTAACTCAATTTTTGTCAGAATTGAGTTATTATTTTTTTGTTTTAAAGCTTTCCTTACCTACTAAATCTTACTTTAATTTAAACGCATCTGCTCCAATTAATAACAGACATTTCCAATGTATATAACTCTATTTTGACAGTAATTAAACGCAAGCAAAGCTTAAAAAAACCGACTTCACCGCTCATTTTCGGAACCTTGATCAGATTTAATGTATTAAACAAGCATTACTGACTATTACTCAAAAACTAGTGATCAGATCTTGATCAACTTTCAATGGAACCACACGAAAAGCACCAGCTTTCAAATAAAAAAAAAAACATCAAAATCGGCTCACAACGAAAGAAGTTATGAGGTAACTCGGTAAACAAGAATATCGTCAAAGTAGTCCACAAAATAGGCATTATAGACGATATCTCAAAAACTACTGATCAGATCTTGATTAAATTTAAATGGGACCAGTTAAAAAGCAACATCATTCAAACTAAAAAAAACGAAATCGGCTCACGTGGAGAGAATTTGAGGTAACACTCATAAAAAAAAATACAATCAACTTAGTACCTCCTTTTTTTTCCTTTTTTTTTGTCTCCACTCTAACTCTAAACAGCTAAAATAATGGCTTCGATTCTGATGTCACACACTAAATTAAATTTAAACTATTCCTGTCTTTTACAAAATAGGAACATAAGACAGAGATAGCATACTGCTGTGCTGTCAAGTTAGTCAGAACTTAGATGTCTATGCAAGCTTAGTCGAGTATGTGTTGTATTGGTGTTGACTAAAAACAAGCGCCTTTCTGCTTCTGCTGTTCATATTTTAATTGATAAACTAGCGTGACAGTTCTAAAATGCATGCTATCTCTGTCTTGTGTTTTATTTTGTAAGAGACAGGGATAGTTTAAATTTAATTTAGTGAGTGTACATCAGAATCGAGGCCAATATAAGTGTTGTGTGTGCATACTCTCATACGAGATGAGTGCTTTATTCGCTTAACTCATTCATTGAAAATGCTACTAAAATACAATACAGTCGAATAAAAACGTGGATAAAAGCGCACGTGGGTTTTGGTGTATTATGACGGGACGTTCGTGACATTGACACACTTGGCAGTTTTATGTGGAGTTGCGAAAATAAACTGCGGGCGAAATGTTCCGTAATTCTCTTCGGCTTTCTTCACTGCGATCATGTAGATACCGAATCACCGAGGGAATATAGTAGGGTGGTGAACTTGTTTTTACCGTCTTCAAAAAAAAATAAGTTTCTCAATTCGACTGTATTTTTTTGTGTTAATCTAGGTGAACCAATGTTATGTTTCTTTTTTAATTGAAAGCACCAGCTTTGTTTGTTTGCTTCTCGTGTGGTCCCATTTAAATTGAACAAGATCTGACCTGCAGTTTTTGATTTATCCGTAATAATGCGTATTTAATTCATTTGATATGAACAAGGTTTCCGAAGATATGGGTGAAGTCGGTTATTTGAGCTTTGCGTTTAAAATATTTATACAACTAAGAGAGACGATGGCAAGCGTTAACACTTGCACATTGCAGTTCCGTTAGTCACCCAGATCTTTGAACTTCTATGCACTGCCCTCGCCACCTGAGATATTAAACCTCTTTATGCTCTATGTTTTCAATGACGACCCAGTTGGCGCAGTGGACAGGTCTCCGCCCTCTGCGCCGTGGGCCCTGGGTTCGATACCCGGCAGGAGCACAAATTCTTTCCCAATGGATATTTGTGTTTCTGGTTCTGGCTGTAATGTGTGTGTGATGTGAATGTTTCCGGCACCCACGATACAAGTCTTTGAACTTAGTGTGGGGCTGTGAGTGTGAATGCGTTTATTGTTTGTTTGTTTAATGAAACATTGCCCTTCAATGTCATGTACAGTAACGTTCGCGCACTACACTGCTAGGCGGTTTAATGACTGGCAATTGTGTGGTATTACCCCAAGCGGACTCTACAAAAGTAACACTACATAAGTTAATATACCAGAAAATCGTATGATGTTCCCTGAACGGTACAATCTGGGTGTCTTCAAGTCTAGAGTGAATAGGTCACTTCTAGGCAAGTCCCATCTTCGGGCACATCGTTACTTTCCATCAGGTGAGAAAGCGGTCAAATACTTGCCTATCCAGCATAAAAAAAATAAGGAAACCCAACAGCGTAAAAAGTGGGGGTCGAGCCGAATTTCACCCAATCTCACGTGGGGGAGAAGGGGTGTCTCAGCTAATATCACGTTCTGGGTGTCTTCAAGTCTAGAGTGAATAGGTTACTTCTAGGCAAGCATGTCCAATCTTCGGGCGCATCGTTACTTTCCATCAGGTGAGATAGCGGTCAAATGCTTGCCTATCCAGCATAAAAAAAACAGGAAACCCGACAGCGTAAAAAGTGGGGGTCGAGCCGAACCTCACCCCCATACAAGAGGCTGGACATAGGGTACTGAAAAATTCTAAGTCGCAATTTCACTAAACTAAATATACCATTCGATTCCTATATTAAAAACTAACAAATATGACCAGAATGTCTTTTAAGACTGGACTTATAGTTTACGAGTAAATCAAATAAAACAGAATTTCATGTATGGGAAGCAACATATAAATATGAATATCTCGTGATTTTGGCCTATTTTCGTTCTGGAATTTTTATGCCAGTAACTTATCATTATATGCCACGTTTTCTCTAAAGACACATGGTGTTACTTTTTTGCACTTTTTGAGATATTATGAAAAGTATATAATGTTTGAAAAATCGAGTCGAAGTGAATAATTATAGGTTGTATATTGCCATTATTAGCTAAACATTATGGTTTGTAATAAAAAAAATAAAAATTATATGTAATCAAAAAAAATATTAATACGGTCAAATAAAAAAGGGCAAAATCTCACGACATCTCATCGAGGGAGAGGGGGTCAAAAAATCGCCTCGCGTAATTAATGGATGCAATATTAATATTATAATGCGAAAGTTTGCAATCACTTGCAAACTTTCGCATTTATAATATCAGTGTCATTACAATGCTCGACTATTTCACTGAAATTCTCCCTTTATTGTTCCTAATCTCGTACAAGAACTGGGCGGCTCTATTCTTCTTTTCTGAGTGATTTATGGCTCGTCCACGCCATCCGCTTGACATTGACCGTACGACCGAGACGTCGTAATTGGATGACATTATGTATGAGCCCTAATGCGAGGGCAATTTGTTTATTCTAATATGAGTACAACATTATTTCTAGGTGGGTTGTAATTGTCTAAAGAAGACGTTTGTATCTGCTATGTTTTATCGAAATCTGTCCATTTGTAACAGATATACCTCTTTTCAAACATAATTGAAACATATATACCTTTTTTTTAAACATAATAATTCACGCACTCACAAACTTATTAGCTTTTTTTATGCTAGATAGCTAGGTTATTAGACAAACATTTGACCGCTGTCTCATCTGATGGAAAGTGACGATGCGGCCGAAGATGGAACAAATGTTAAGACATTTAATGTAAATAAATAATAATTAAATTGGAAGGTACCTATTCAGTCTAGACTTCTTTTTTTTTGCTACTTTAGTATCCGTCACTTACTGACAAGTTAAATACAAAATAATAATATGTCAGTAAGTAACAAGTTGTAAGCAATACTTTTAGTTTAATTATATTAATCCAGCTGGACATGTAGTGACCAAACGCTAGCTTATCAAAGTTATTTTTTATGCTAGATAAAACACTGATTGTTTCCTGCAACTTGACTTTGACTATTACGACCGATTTAAGCATAATTACTCGTAATTAGCAGCGTTTTTTAACAACCGAGTCTGTTTCAAGATAAGTACAAGGGATTCTTGAATCTCGAGTGAACAGTTATCTTCCAGACAAGGGTGCTCCATCTTTGATCTTTTTGAATTTTGCGAATCTGGCAGTAGAGCCATTAACTTTCATGAGTGCCTTTTTGGGGCCTATGTGAATAAACGATTTTGATTTGATTTGATCACATCGTCACTTTTCATGAGGCAATAAAGTGGTTAAATGTTTGTCTCATAAAAAAAAAATGTTTGTATTTGTACTGTGTACATACACTATATATATATTATACACCATTCGTGTGATAATATCGCTGACTAGCTTCAGTATATAAGGTTTCAATTATTTTTCCTTCCTGTGCGTTGGTATTGACTATTTTCATATGTAAGCGGAATTAAAGTACACTATATTTATTGTTATGTATATAATTTGTGCTCTTAATATAAATGTTCTGGATTTATTCAACACTAACCAAAATACATAGTTAGTAATCAATATATTTAATGATTGAAATTTATTTGTATGTTAATTAACCGACTTCAAAAAAAGAGGAGGTTCTATGTTCGAATGTATGTAATTTTTTATGTATGGTCACCGATTTCTCCCCCATTTGCGGACCGATTCTCAAAATTCTTTATTGTTTGGTAGATTATACTTCAGAAGTGGTCCCATATAGATTTTATCGAAATCGATCAAGCCAAAACCAAAATATAAGCGATGAAGTCCGATTTTCTAAGCTTTGCTTACGTTTAAATTATTATATGACCAGAAACATAAAGAACAATGGCGAACTCCCATACATCATTTTAGTTGAAGTAAAATAGCATCGTATATAGTTAAAAAAATATCTTACGTAAGGCCCGTTGCCTACTGAGCTTCATTTTAAAAGAATTGTCGTTTTAAAAGGCCTAGTTATAGAGATATTAAACAAAACATATTTGTAGGTTATGGCTCAGCACACTTTGCCGATCTCTTTTTGAATACGCCAACAGTTCTGACAGTCGTGAATTCGTGATAAAAGCCCATTCCAAAGAGCCACCACTACGTTTTAACCCAAGTTTTAGCTAATATATTATTACTTGACACTGGCTAAATGCACAAGATTGCGGAGCTAATATTAAAAGAAAAAAGAAAAAAAAACAAACGTCAAAAGTGAAAACGTCATTCATACGACAGTTTGGAATTGCCATGACATTTCATTTTTGCCCTTAAATGTCGATGACTGCAATCGCAACCGCAGCTGTTTTTAGAAAACCTGTGAATGACAGACGGATTCTAGGCAGCTGATGGTTCATACATAAGTTACCATAGTATTTTTTGTTTTATGGATACATCATAAGCATTAGCATTACGGCTTAGGAATATAGAGATGCACTAGGGTAAGGCAATGGACATGGCAACATCTTATTATATAACCACAGCATAGAAAAAAACAGGAAAATGAAAAATGATTGAATGTAATCGTTTTGTTTCTTTTAATGTGTATTTTTTTACCTGGCTTCGTCTGCCTTTTCTGTTGTATTAGTAAATCTTTGTAATTTATTTGAGTGAATTTCGTTAATTTCACATTTAAATACGATCAAACATAGGCCAACTAAAATTTCGCCATTGTTCTTTCCCTGGGTAGAACTAGAAACACTTATCTCACCAAGCGAAATTTGTGTCTGCTTCTGGAAGTGATTGTGTGTGTGCTGTGAATGTTCCCTGCTACCACGACACAAATAATCGAACTAGTGTTAGGCTGTGAGTGTGACACCGCAAATTAGGCATTCAGTGTGGTTTGATTTTAAGCTTTCGTCTTGTATCGTGGTCTAAAATAATATCATGTTTATATTTTTTTTATTTTATTTGTGACAGTCTAGTGTTTGACCACTATCTCACCTGATGGTAAGTGACGATGTGATCGAAGCTGGTAAACACACTAGACCTGGAATACGCAGGCTCTCAAGGATAACTGCCGGAACACCGTATTTGGCTTGGCGGTAGACTTTCAACTTGATGGTGGTAAGCTACTTTGGTAGCAAGTTAGGCGAGCGACTCACAAAATGCTCTACCACATATATGAGAAAACCGGGTCATTTCGTGCTTTTATTTTCAAAATAGCATTATTTTGACTTACCTCGACGTTTCGGCAGGGTTGCACCGGCCGTGGTCACTAGAGGCCCGGTTTTCTCTTATAAACATGATTGAAGTTCGCGAAAGTGTAAAAAATATAGAAATATCATTCGCTCAAAACTTATTCGCCGTAGTACCAACACCATATGGTACATGTCACACGTTAGTTTTGCCCTCACAACTCACGACCATACCGTCCTATAGATTACATTATTTATCTTACATCATAGATAATAGACTTGGCCGGCCATGCCGAACGAGATATCGGTTTACGTGGGAGACTTACTTCCTTATCGCCTTGGTGGCCCTTTGGGATATCTTCAGAGTTGATTTTGATTCGATCGTGCAATTGTAATTTAGGTGTATGATTTTTATAAACTATACGTGTTATTCTGCTTTTTATGTCTTTATTTGCTCTTCTTGTGCTTTTTACACTAAAAACTGTAATGTGTTTTTTGACGCATAATAGGCCTTATTAACGATAAAGTGTAAAATAAATAAAGTTCACTTTTTACGCTGTCGATTTTCCTGATTTTTTTTTATTTTTTTTATGCTGGATAGGCAAGCATTTGGCCACATCTGATCTGATGGAAAGTGAAGATGCGACCGAAGATGTAGCATGCTTGCCTTGAAGATACCTATTCACTCGACTTAAGACCTAGATTGTAGATTATATCGTTCAGGAAACAAACGCGAGCAAAAAACTCCACTCCTTCACCGTACGGATGATAAACGTGAAAACGAATCGCTTCGAGCGAACTGGAGGTATATCAACCGTAAATGGATGGCGTTTGACAGTTTGTCTTACTGTGAATGTCTTGAATTATTTAATGTTATTCTTACACACACTCTTCAAAATGTAAACGATGGAATACCGATAGACTTGCGGAGTTACGTCGATGACCGAGGCTTTGCAGTTTGTGAAAGAATTTTCGTACAATCAATTAAATCCGAATAACATTTACCTACCAGTCCTACACCCTAGCAGTCTCCTCTAGGTGTGGTTACCATGCCTTGTTTTCATGCCTGAATCATAAAAAGTGACGAATGCTTTCTACTGTGGTGTGATGCAATGTCAGCGTGAAAGTGTTTAAAATGAAGCATATATATTTGCGACTGTAGCACGATCATCACGTGTTTGATTTGATTACAGTAAATGATTAATAGTTATTGGATACGCTTGGGTTTTCTTTAGCTGATGTTTGAAATTATTTTAGTTTTATTTTACTGAGGTTTAAAATATTTTATATTTTTATGTGTAATAATTTGTGCTGTATTTAGTATAATAATATTAATAACCTAATTTACCTATGTGCAATGGAATTGGAGCTTGGCGGTTGTAATACAGGACCTAGCACGGCCACGTCCGTAGGAGGATACCCCTTAAGTCTGACTCCCTACACGTGGTCCCCGGGTGGTGCTAATCAGGTGACATTTGAGAGGTGGTAGAGCATTTTGTGAGTTGCTCGCCTGGCTTGCTACCAAAGTAGCTTACCACCATCAAGTTGAAAGTCTGCCGCCAAGCCAAATACGGTGTTCCGGCAGTTATCCTTGAGAGCCTGCGTATTCCAGGTCTAGTGTGTTTACCAGCTTCGATCACATCGTCACTTACCATCAGGTGAGATAGTGGTCAAACACTAGCCTGTCACAAATAAAAAAAAAAAAAAAAAAAAAAACAAAAATTAGTATACCTACCCAATTTGTAGAATGTAACTTTAAATATTATGGTACTTATGAAGATATACTTAGTTCAAGTTTAAAATCGTTATATTTTTTATAAATAATCTTACCTTTTCTCTAAAAAGATAGTTAATTTGTGCATTTGCTTTTTACCTTTAACGGAGTTAACTTTTGTATTTAAAGTGTTTTTATATTTTTTAAGTTTGTTTCAGTATATAACGAAATACTGCAGATATTTTACTACGCGCTACTAAATTTATGTGATAAATCTAACCAGTAGAGCTTACAATGCGGAGAAGGCATGCCTTAAATGTTCTTAAACTTAGTAAAAATAAAAAATATTTTTTTTATGCATATGACACTATATTGATTGACAGATTTGTTTGAAGGGCGTTCCTAAGGGCTTGTTCGATTGAACGGAACAAGTTACAATTACAATATGGGAAGGCCATATTGTTTGAATAAACGTTTAGTCAATGTGGATTTTCTACGCCTCTAAACCACAGATGTTTCTTCTAGCTATCCACAATAGAAAACGTAATGGATTTTTCAGTTTCTAATAATATTAGTCCAAAATTGTTTACTCTACTTTTCCGCTTCCACTCTCTTGCATTACTTTTCTCTAGCGTGTACTTATCAATTGTTGCAGGTAGAAGAACGCAAACGTGCGATATGGGAGGCATCTGTATCACGACGCGAGGCGTTGTTGCAACGCGAACGCGATCGCACCGAACGCCTCGAACGGCAGCGAGCAGCGCGCTCGGCGCCGCGGCCGGCGTTCGCGTTCGGCTCGTCGACGCCGCGGCTACTCGAGCCGCTAGATTCCGGTGGATTCTTCTGGGCAGCGCGCAGGTGCGTAATGTAACTTAGTATGTAACATTATTTATCTAAAGATGGGTACTGGCCAGCGTTACAGAGCGTAATGTAACGTGATACACAGCGGTAACGAAACTGGAACACGGGCGATAAAGAGTTCGAATCGAACGTATTACACGGATTTTAGTAACGTATCATGCTCGTTGCGAACGATACATTACGCCCCGTAACGCCGATCACAATCTTAATGTTATGGTAGGGTTCGGTTTTATGCGGCGTTCGATGTAACGCATTTGAACGTTACAGGTTACGACTGACCCGAATGTAACATTTAATATAACATGGCGTTACTTTTCAAAGCCGTAATTATTTACTGTGAGTTATTTGGTTAAACTCACTGTATAAGGATTCATTGAATCTATGATACAGTCAATTCACAGTGTGAGGAGTCAGCGAACGTTCACGTTCGGTTCTCCTACGCCACGCATATTCTAGTTGCTCATCTCGATCAAACAAATTTAGAGTTGCATAGGTTTTAATTTTAATGCAACATGTTATGCAACTGTGTCAAAAAACTAAATATAAATAATTATTTCAATTCGATTTCCATATTATTATTGTACACCTTAGTCGTTTGGCACAAAATGCGAAGTGCCGTACAACATGTTGCGTTACATGCTACAGTACTGAAATGGGTTGGTCGTACACTGTACA
This sequence comes from Lomographa bimaculata, assembly GCA_948107665.1. NCBI lineage: Eukaryota > Metazoa > Arthropoda > Insecta > Lepidoptera > Geometridae > Lomographa > Lomographa bimaculata. Next base: position 2,269,720 of record OX403604.1, on the reverse strand, counting down.
AAGGCAAAAATTTACTTGAATATTACCAAGTAATTCATAATGTGCCTATTGGGATGTCTTCTAGGAGAGTTTTATCGAATAGTTTTATTCACCTTGAAACTTGGATGAGCACTTGAAGAATTTAGTTTTTGACATAATTTTATTTTCTGCTTTGCTTATTTTATTATTATTTGGGTGATGGTATTTGAAGTAGGATTAAATTTACTACATCCCGAGTAAATAATGTTTTTATATTTTATGTTACTAATTTGTTTTTCCTTTTCCACCCCCAGTACCAACCCCATAGATCAGATGAACTTTTTTGAATCACTGTAAGCCGGATTTTTTTATTTTCTCCAGTTTTTTGTTCTGTCCTTACTAATTATGTTGTTTTGATTGTTTCTTTAACTAATCTTGTAGATATGTATAGTTCGTTGTAGTTAGTAGTAGTATGCATTTTTGGTGTAGATTGAATATGCTAGTTTTATTAACTTGTCTTGGTGGTTAGAAACTAAGTAATAGATAAATTGTAACAAATTTAAAGCATGCTTTTAACATACCTTTAACATGCATACCATAGAGCCCTCTATTTCTAATAATTACTTACCTGTTTAAATACTGTTTGGTCTCGTAGCAGCTGATGCGAACCTGTATATAACAATGCATTATGACAGGTAATTAAAGAGGGATTGCCGGTTTGGAGAGGGACGCATATAACGGAGTATACACTATGAGGGCTACACAAGGTCGCGAGTGCCAAACTTAGATTTGAACGATTTTCATTCGAAAATTAAGAATTATATCGACCCAGTTGGCGCAGTGGACAGGTGTCTGCCCTCTGCGCCTTAGGTCCTGGGTTCGATTCCCAGCAGGAGCACAAATTCCTTCCCAAGGGATATTTGTGCTTCTGGGTGTAATGTGTGTGCGATGTGAATGTTTCCGGCACCCACGATACAAGTCTTTGAACTTAGTGTGGGGCTGTGAGTGTGAATGCGTTTGTTTTGTTTGTTTGTTTTGCTAATTTCCTGATAATAAACTATGTTTTCTAACTGTTAGTCTATTTACGATATGAAGCCAAAATAACGAAAAATACAAAATAAACAATTGAGTTTATTTTCAATTGGTTTAAAATTATAATTTATTGAAGTATTAAAAAGTAATAAGTATTATTATCAAAGAAAAAATACCGCTTAAAATTTTTGTTACTTTTACATTGCAATATACAATAGTTTTTTTGATAGATTGCTATTTACTATGCAACGTTAGTAAGTTAGTATCTTAACATATCATTATAAAGTGTTTTAGAACACTGTCTTTTATACAAATCAAATTAGAGCATTGTCTTTTATACAAATGTCATTACAAAGCTTTTTGACTTCACTAGCTTAAATAACCAATATCATTAGACCACCATTCCGATTTTTGCGAAAGAATTAAGCAAAAATAAACCTTACATCTTCGTTATATCTAAACAGATTGCAACTAGTTGAAGAATTTAGAGTAACCCTCCGGTTCGCTCGAAGCGTTTTGCTTCTACGTTTATCATCAAAATAACTATGACAATATTTAATTATGTAGTTCTGCTATTCCTATGTTTTGCCAATACGCCGCATTTTTATGAAGTATTTATAACGTTAGCATGTCTGCTATGAAAAGCTATGTCTTTATGTATATATAATACATACTGCTACCTATTTACATATGGTATCGATAAAATGCTTATATCTTCGTTTTATCGGTCTGATAAAAGTGTGCACGTGCTTCAACCTGAATACGCAATTTATTTTCTAGTTACAAAAACAAAGAAAAATAATTATCACAAACGCTTCATACGGAAACTTAGGAAGATCAATACAAGGATAATTTTCAAGGTCCTTTCCAAGTAGGACGTTGTTTACGGTTATACATAAACCAATTGGTTCCAGCGGCTTCGCCCGCTTAAATTTAAAAATTTTCGTTCTAGAAATATAAAAAAACCTGTTGAGTAAAATGAGAAAGTGATTATTCTCATAAACAAAATTACATTCATAATCATTACATTTAATTTAATAAGACTGGGCACTTTTCCTTCGGCTAGCGCAGGGGTCGGCAACCTGCGGCTCTAGAGCCACATGCGGCTCTTTGGATATGAAGCTTCGGCTCTCTATTCCATACGCAAATATTATTTATTAAAAAAAACATTTGAAAAAACGTTCTGAATAGATTAACAAGGATTAGGCACCATTTCTATCGAGCCTCCAAAAGTACATTTATTATATTTATTAACAAGCCTCCAAAAGTACATTTATTCAGTTGAAACGAGTAAATTATGGGATGATTAGGTAGGTATAACGCGTGCATATCCTTTTCGGTATTATAGTTGCCATTAAGAATGATTGTTGGCAAGAAAAAAAAATTGTGGCTCTATAAAACTTTGAAATTTTGTAAATTGTAATTATTGGCTCTTCCGACTCAAAAGGTTGCCGACCCCTGGGCTAGCGGCTTACAAAACTTTTGAATGCTATTTGTTTAATTTCCCTTGTGTAATCTTATCTGACAGTTGTTATTATTTAAAGAAGAAATACGGTATTCTTTTAATAAACAAATTACCCGTCAAATTTGTAAATAAGGTAATATTTACCACAAGCATTTTCGATTAGGTATATATAGATAATCAATAAACCTTGCGAAGTAGTGGTAACAAACTGCAATAGTCCTACTCACACTTACAGTCGTATCTACAGTAAAAGCATGGTAATGATTAATCAACACATTGTTATCGCTGTTATTCTGCAATAAGTAGTCATAAATATAAACTTACGACTATAATTGTCGTAAATGCATCGTGATATTATATACTACTAGTTGAGCCCCGCGGTTTTACCCGCGTTAGTCCCGGACTCGCGGAAATTCCGGGATAATAAGTAGCCTATGTGTCAATCCAGGGTGTCTGGTACCAAATCTCATTTAAAACGGTTCAGTTGTATTGGCGTGAAAGCGCGACAGACAGACAGATAGAGCTACTTTCGCATTTAAAATATTAAACTAGCTTTTGCTCGCGGCTTTGCTCGCGTTAAGAAGTATTAATTTAAAATTGACAAAGTTTCATACTACTTTAATCCCCTATTTTATCCCCTTGGTAGTAGAATTAATCAAAATCCTTTCTTAGCGGATGCCTACGTCATAACATCTACCTGCATGCCAAATTTCAGCCTGATCCGTCCAGTGGTTTGGGCTGTGCGGCTGTGCGTTGATAGATCACTATGTCAGTCAGTCAGTCACCTTTGAGCTATATATATTTAAATGTAAGGATATCTATATATCAATCTAAATTAACTATCTGCTGTCTGTGTCTTCAGTCTCATCCCTTATTTGTGTTGGCTTTCTTGGCCTTCATGACACTTTTTTATATAGTTGAGTACGTGATTGTGTGTGGGATATGAATGTTTCCGGCACCCACGATTCAAGTCTTCGAATTTAGTGTAAGTTTGTTAGTGTGAAAGCCTTTACGTGTATGTTTATTCATTGTAATAAAAAAGGAAAATAAATATGAAATTTCCACTCTTATTTATCTCGTAACTCACTCGTATCTATACAATTCACATCTTTGATTAGATTAAATGTAATACCGGGTTTCTACTGAAATGCAATGTTATCATGTAATCAATGTTATTACAAAAAGTAATATAAACTACGTAAAGTAATTATAACTGTATAACATATCGGTAACGTTATGAGGAAAACCGACACCCGCCTAAGCCGACCTCAAATTAAGTGGTGCCCTTCTGACCATCAAAACAGGCACCGGTAAATTGCATAAGCTTTTCCAAGGAACGTTAACTAGAAACTGAGAAAGCGTTTATGTTTATGTTGTAAGAAAAAAATCGCTTTATGAAACAAATATCAATAAGACGAGTCGAAGCTTTTCGCTTCTACGTTTAACATCCTTACAGCGAAGGAGTGGAACTCATTGCCTGCGTCTTTGTTCCCCGAACGATACACTCTGGGTGTTCTTCAAGTCTAGAGTGAATAGGTACCTTCTAGGCAAGCATGTTCCATCTTCGGCCGCATCTGCACTTTCCAACAGGTGAGATAGCGGTGAAATGCTTGCCTATGATAACAAAAAAATTATCTTTTTCACGCTCACACAACACATTAGGCATAGATTTGACTATATTGTATTGTATAGTATTGATTGTAGCTACTGACTAACCAACAAATTTACCCATCGATGAACAATGACGTTGTCATGAAAAGACTATGAGCTCGAATATCGAAAGATACAATCATCGGCTTGAGTACTTGAGTTACAAGTCGATGTCTTGTAGGTAACTTAGATCTTTGCTCTACCTATAAAGTTGTAGTATAGTTTTAGGAAATATAGGCTATAGGCCCGTAGTTTGAAGACGTATAAAAAAAACTTAAAATGTTTCAACTTACCACCCGACATATTTATGCTTTGCACATATTTTTGCTCTAAATTCCCGCATATTTTTATCCTCAACTCTGAACATTCCTAGACCAGACTGAAGCCGGCTAGCCGATGTAGGTCATTCGCTTCGGCGATGTTGGTTCTTAAATAATGCTACGTTGAAAGCGCAGCTCGCCGGGAGTTTTCATGAAACGTCTCTTACTATATAGATGATCTAGTACTTACTAAAATAGAGATTGCAAAACGTCGTTTACCTTTTGCTATCTTGATCTTGATTATAATGTACAAGCTAGATGAAATGCGACTCGAACTTCACACAGGGTTGCGTACCAACGAGTCTGAATCACAGTTGAAGACAGATCAACGAAAAATTATTTAAAATAAAAACATGTGATGTAGCACCGGCTCAGATTCCCACCTTTTCTTAATTTACCCGGCTAAGGCTAAAAGCAGGGTGATGATTTTAGCACCATATGTATGTTAGTTTGTTCCCCAACAGCGTTCAAACTGATAAACCGATTAAAAAGTATAGATAGTTGAATTCGCCTCAATTGTTTTATAATGAGAAAATAAACGCTTTAAGTAGTGACAAACAAAAATTACCAGCATTTGCAGATATCTATTTGAATAAAGTTATAAACGAGCAATTATTGTATATATATACTCTGAATCTCGGAAACGTATCCAACGATTTTCACGAAATTTCGTATGCAGGGAGTTTCGGCGGCGATAAACCGATCTAGCTAGGTTTCATTTTTAGAAAACTTCGTTTAAAATTAAAACAAAACGCGCAAAGGTCGATCATCCAGGTACTTTGAATCAAGGTAAAATGATGGAGTTTTGTCGGATTCAAGTCAAGATGACAAACAGACGCATACAGACAGACGTCACTTCCGGATTCATAATATTAGTCTGGTTATGTATAATCATCAGCGTGATGAGTTGATGACTAATATAATATGTTTACACATAAGATTGTCGCCGCATAAAAAATATAAACAATACCCAATTACTAACACACCAAAAATATAATTTATTTAGCTAATTTATTCTGGGAATTTGAGCCGTGCTCGCTTTGATAACATCTAATAGGTATATAGTGTATTCGACACTATGTTGTCTATAGTATAATAATCCCATATTTTAATATAGCACTTACCGTTGAGTCGTTAAGGTTTAAATTGGAATGATGTTCTTGAACTAGGTTTTAGGTTTGCATGACTCATAATAGTTAAAATGCGTTGTGAAATTTTCAATGTTCTGTGCATGACCTTAACAAGGACTCGAGTTTTGAAGGACGTGACATTTAGATTACAGCATGCTATGCCATGATACGATACACACAATGTGTATTGTAAGTTTTCGTACCTCTTCAAAAGAAAAATGAAACTCTTATAGGTTCAGTTGTCCGTCTATCTGTTGATACTTACGTATATTATAGTAAACACTATAATCGCACAAACATTGTAAGCCTTTATTGTAATTATTATTATATTACTGGAAAAAAACATTAGGTTTCGTACTTAGACGAAATTAGGTAAGATGACTAGAAATAGAAGTAAAAACATGTCGAATTGAGAACTTAATTTTTTTTAAACTGGATAAGGGCACGGACTGAATAAATACGGTTTCTTTAGTTAAAAAAGTTACTACTAACCAAATAATAAAACGCACCTACTTAAATAAAGACTCATCTTGCGTAACTTTTAAGGTAAAATTTTATCTTTATCAAAATTATAGAGAAAAATTGCGTTTAATGTCCTAAAGGCGTATAATAATGGCATTTTGGCAAAATTGGTCTCGTAGTAACGACTCGTATTACTTAATGAGCATTATCTAGTATATCTGAGGAATTTATCACGAGCTAAGAACTAAAAAATGTAGGAGCAGCAAATTTTCCCATCTCTACATGATTATCTAATTTGCTCTTCTTTCTTCTGTGTGATGCTTTGAATATTTTATTTTTATAACCTCTCATACTAGTATTATAAATCTAAAAGTAGCTTACTTAGTATATGTCACTTTTTATGCTAATAAGATCATTATATAACTACACAACTCTTAAGATTAAAACTATCTCTTGCTTCTGGTTATTTATTTATCTTTTTCATTAATTTTTAAACTTGTCCTGGTATCGAACCCGATACCCAGCTTAGAAGGCAAACGTACAATGTATTAACTAGTACTTGACAAGGTGTTACATTCCAAAAAGTAAGTACAAAGTCTCATATTAACCCTGTCGCAGCAACTTAAAAGATAATGGCCTCGATTCTGATGTACACTCACTAAATTAAATTTAAATTATCCCTGTCTCTTACAAAATAAAACACAAGACAGAGATAGCATCCATATTAGTGCTGTCACGCTAGTTTATCAATTAAAATATGAACAGCAGAAGCAGAAAGGCGCTAGTTTTTAGTCAGCACCAATACAACACATACTCGACTAAGCTTGCATAGACATCTAAGTTCTGACTAACTTGACAGCACAACAGTATGCTATCTCTGTCTTGTGTTCCTATTTTGTAAAAGACAGGAATAGTTTAAATTTAGGAATCGTCGAGGCCAATATATCACCAGTGGCCGCTATAGTTTAGTCAACACCTTACTGCATAAAGTTAAAAAAGGCGATCGCAAAATGTAGAAAGAAAATATTGTTAGTAATCGATACTGAGTACTAACTGTAGGTACGGTTGGAAATAGAATTTCTAAAGTTCTATTTTTATCGCTTCGCCTCACACTCTTAATCCGCTATCCCTATTAAGGCTCTTACACTGGCCACGACTTCTGTTTCCGCTTGCTTAGCGCTCGTACAGTTTACTAGCAGTAAGGATACTTTTAGAAACCTAATTCAAAACTGATTACTACGACAAAGTCTTAATTCAAGCGGAATATAAATAAGAGTAATGCGTACTTAGTTAAAAAATATGAAGCATTTTCTTCTGGCTACATACGTATGTGAGTGCCGGTTTAAAGAATCAATATATTTGTTGTTTAAAACCGTGTACAGAGATTAAAAATGAAATCTGAAATAGTTAACAGTACATTTTAATATAATTTGTATGAAGATACTATTTAGCAGATAGGATTGCTAAAACGTTACATGTGTAACGTAAAGACGCAAACGCTGCTCAGAACAAAATAATAAAATACTACGAAAGAAGCGGTTAATTTTGAAACCTAATATATATATATTTTTTTATTTATTAATAACATGTTAATGTTATTATAGTTAATACAAATAACAAAGTATAGTATGATTAAACTGAACACAGGAATACGTAGTAAATTGTTGCAGAGTGCTTAAAAAACATGCTTAACCACAAAGCTTGTGGATTAGATAAACTAAATTTTAATATATAACATGACTTTTTTAGGCATAAACATGTAATTTCAGGATCAGATTCTCCATTATTGGAATAGATCAATCCCTGAAGAATGGTATACAATTCAAATTCGAAATCGTTTATTTACATGGGCCTCAAAGAGGCACTCATGAAAGTTAATGACTACTGCCAGATTCGCAAAATTACAGCCATCTCAAGATGAACCTGACGAGAAACGGCGCGGCGGCGCATTTATTCAGTCATTTTTGTAAACACTTAAATGACTAATACAGGAATTATATTAACCTAGGTATATCTATATTAGGTTGTCGACAGAAAGCGTTTGCGCAGTTTGCCTCCATACATCCTTGTCATTAATGAAAGTGCTTGTAGCACAGATTGCCCATACTGCTGACATATATTAACACTCTTATTGTGCCACTACCGGTGACGTCATCCTTCCTATAATTATTTATGTGCCGCCATTGTCTCCGAACACAATCGCCTTTGCCGATTTGTCAATTGAAATTTTGAAGAAAATATTTGCGCAACAGTTCGGCGACCTTTGTAATCTCGTTTTTTTTTTAATGCTGGACAGGCAAGAATTTGACCACTATCTTACCTGGGACATACTTGGACCCAGATGGGACATGTTTGCCTAGAAGGTACCTGACAATTTTTTTCAGACTGGTCAGATTGCCCAGACTGCTCTATCTATGTATGGTTATCTCGTGGGACTAATTTGGGTTTAATGGTTCATGAACGCTGTCAATTGTGTAGTTATAATAAGATGTGATGTGGTCTGATGCACATTTTTTTTTGTCATAATAAATGGCATTTTTAAAAAGTTCCAAGGTATACCTTTTTTTATTCAAGATATGCAAACTTTTGACCACCAATCCATCTGATGGTAAGCGACGATGTGGTCGACGATGGAGCAAGCTTGCCTAGAAGATACCTATTCACTCGCGACTTCAAGACTCCCATATTGAACTCATAAGGAAACACCGACTGTATTTTGTATGACGATTTGTATTTTGTATTTGTAGTTCCTTGGCACAGTCCCCGAAATGTATCTGATAAAAAATCGTAAGGCTAGCTGCCTTGTGACAATGTCCTAAACTCTGAAGCTTTGAATTACAATAATACAATACAATAGATAAATTTTATAGCACCTTATAAAATAACAACAATCATATTATTTATATCAAAGTACAATGGACGGACTTATCGCTAAAGGCGATCTCTTCCAGTCAACCTATGATAGAAAAAGAGAAAAAAAATAAGAACGAATTACCTCCGGCGTTATTCATTTTTATCTCTTACATAAGCGTTTGACTAATGTCACCTTATGATAAACAAACAAATACATTTACACTCACAGCTACCCTGTGCCATTATCATTTAGGGAAGCATGCTACATCTTCAGCCGCATCTTCACTGTCTATCAGGTGAAATAGCTGTCAAAAGCTTGCCAATCGAACATAAAAAAATCAGTACCCGGATGACCGAGCTTAGCTCGGCTGAAAACACGGATAAAACGACGTTTTCTAAAATTGAAACCTAGCTAGATCGATTTATCGCCCCCGAAACCCCCTGCGTACTAAACTTCAAGAAAATCGTTGGAGCCGTTTCCGAGATCCTGATTACACATATATATATATATATATATATACTAGCTGCGCCCCGCGGTTTCACCCGCGTTGATAATGATGAAAAGTGATGATGATGATGATGATGAAAAATAGATGTTGGCCGATTCTCATAGATACCGGATAAGCACAAAAAATTTCATCAAATCGGTCAAGCCGTTTCGGAGGAGTATGGCAACGAAAACTGTGACACGAGAATTTTATATATATAGATATATACAAGAATTGCTCGTTTAAAGGTATTAGATTGCATGTTAGTAAATTGCCTTACAGATAAATTAATTCGCACACAATACATGTACTTAACCATTTAAGTGTATGTTAGTAGTAGGTGCCTTTAGCATGTTATTGATATGAGTACCTACTTAATTAGATATTGGTAATAATACTAGACTAGTTAAATTATTCAGATTAGGATTTTACTGAGATCATTGGAAGATTATTTGATTGAAAGATTTAGGTTTTTTGTGCAATATTTTGGTTGTTTTTTATATACACGATAGCTTTGGAATATTTTAATTAATGTATTACAAAAAGGATTTAACGATTTCTCGCAGTTAGAGACTAGTTAACGGTCGACTGATGAAGGAGCACCGACTGTTCCGAAACTAGTCCCATTGTTAAGTCTCGTAACAATGCGAAAAAACAACCGTGAGTCAAATCGTTCAATCCTTAATGAACGTTGGAAGATGTTTGGAGAGACTGTTCGGATTACACTACTTAAACCAATAGGTACAGTCGGCAACGATCGAACGATCAAGTTGGGTATATTTCCAATATTTGTGGTTATCAAGTATCAAGTGTATTTTTTATTCGATGTTATCTTTCGTGCTTCTCATTTTCGAAGACATCGTCACTGACTACTGACAGTGGTCTAATGATAGGCGTTTAGATACAGTGCTCATGTTTTAGTTTGAAACTTTTGCTTATGTTGCTTACTGTACCTAAGAGCTTATTGGCCTCTTTAGCAGGAAAATAAATTGCAATAATAACAATTACAGTGTTAATTAATATTTGCGTACGTCTAAGGTATACAATTATTTGGTCAGAAAATGAAATATATAAAAATATTAAAAAAAATATTATTTAATGCAAATTATCGCCGCGCGCCATTCTGCACATAACGGCAATGAAGTCAGTTTTTAGTTTTAAACAAATTAAACTAAAGAACAGCAATAGAAGAAACAATAATTTATTCATTAGAGGATATAGGTCTATGTACAATAAGGGGATATTCAATCAATCTTTGAGTATACTATTCTATCTTCAAGTATAATGTACAGCGAGGGTAGTGTATAGTGAGCATAAAAAAATGTGTATAGTAAACAATACAAATTTGGCATTTTAATTTTTATTTATCAATTATTATAATTCAATATTTGTTTCAATAAATATTACTATTTTAACAATTATATAGCCACTAAGACTTTCTCAACATTATTATGGATTGTAACATTGTCTTCATAAATAAATGAATTGAATTAATAATTCGCGGGTTTCTATCTCTTATGATTTGTAATTCTTTTCTCTTAAGAATGAACATATTTTAAGATATGTTTAAATTGTTATTTTTCAGTGTGACAATACAATAGTTTTATTCAGAACAGTCGACTAACTATGCTTTGCATCGTCCGTTACTAATCACGAAGCTAACAATATATCTCATACTAAATAATACGACGTATTAAAAGGAGTACTTGTAATGTTGCAGAGCGGCATCAACGACGAATGTGATGTTTGCGTCTGCGCCGCTCACTAGGCGCGCCTCTGCACTACAACTGGACACATCAGACACTGACAACAAAGGTAAAGACAAATCCTAGAAAGGTCTCTCTCTCTCTCTCTCTCTCTCTCTCTCTCTCTCTCTCTCTCTCTCTAATCGGTCCCTCATTGCTGAGGATCGTGGTCACAAGATTCCCTCGATTCGACAATCTGTCTCCATAGAGTCCCGTCCATTGTCGCCCTCACTGATAAAAATTGGTGGAGGTGGCTTCTTTTACTTGGTCAGACCTTCGTGCTGGCGACGACATTTGACGATATTCTCCCTTTGGTATTGCCAATTTATAATAAATAGGTGAGAACGCGTTGCAAGGACAAAAGGAAAAATACGTAGAGAGGTTGAAAAGTAGATATCTGGTTTTTTTTTCAAGATAGGCAAACTTTTGTCCCCTATCTTACCTGATGGTAAGCGACAATGTGGTTTCTACGAGCCCGACTTACTCGTTACATTTAAGCCCAGATTTTTTTGTCACTAAAAGCCCCATATTCAGTTCTATCGCTTGTATTGTGGGTGCTGAAAACATTAACATCACACACCCAGAACCACAAATTTCCCATGAGGAAAAAACTTGTGTTACGACCGGGAATTAAACCCGATACCCGCACTCAACTAAGCCAGCGGACGGATCCCTTTTAATTGTACTGACCTTGGTTTATGTGTGCGTCCGCCTTCTAAGCAGGTTCTGGGTTAGATAGTGTATTTGACGTGAATGTTTCCGGTATCCATAACACAAGTCGTTGAACTTGTGTGGGGCTTTCAATGTAAAATTGCGTTTAACTATACTACCTTTAGAATTTGTTAGTGAACTTAAAATCATAATTAAATTCCGCTCGCACCTCGCGCCATAAGTCCTTGAAGTTTCGTAGGTCAGGTAACTAGGTCCGCCCGATTTGGTTGGACTTGTCCTTGATTCGGTGCCCAGGCTTGCCCAACTATTCCTGCGCCAGAATGTGAACGCACCTTGGCCTCGCAGTCGGTTTATTTGCGTACAAGACCTAGACCGTCAGCTTTCTTTTTGTTTTAATATAATGTAGCTGGGTTCTAAAGTCTTTATCAGTACAGAAAGTCGGGATATTGAAAAGTGTTTGTAATTGTTCGTTTGTTTTTGGAGTGAAATTAGTATACGCAATCGTTGTTATTGGCAGTAGTCTCCGTGTAAGCACTTAAAAAACACAAATCGAAATTTTATACGGTGAAGGATTGGAAGTAATTGCTCTGTCTTTGTTTTTTTTTTTTTTTTTTTTATTTGTGACAGGCTAGTGTTTGACCACTATCTCAACTGATGGTAAGTGGCGATGTGATCGAAGCTGGTAAACACACTAGACCTGGAATTTGCAGCATTTGACCACTGTCTCACCTGATGGAAAGCGATGATGTGGCCGAAGATGTAGCATGCCTGCCTAGAAGATACCTATTCTCTCTTTTTTTTTTTTTTTTATACCGGGCGCGAAGGCCCGGCCAGCGTGTCGCGTCTCTGACATGATCAGAGATTTGGGTTCCAAATAAGTTTTTCATCATTTTTTATATTCATACATTAATCTTAATCTAATAAAAAGGAACCTTAATTAATTAAAACGGAATTACATCTTTGGTCTATACATTTTCTCTTTGGTCAATCTATTTACAATAGCACGTTTTAATATAATACATATACACGTCACATATAATTACTTATTTTTATTAACAACCCTGTTAGCGATAGTTACACAATATTCGAGAAATATGTCTCGAATATTCTTGTCGCTAACATCATCAATCATACAAAAATTCTCTCTTGACTTGAAGACTGCCAGATTATACCGCTCAGGAAACAAAATAATAATATAAGTCTTCAAGCTTAGAAGAGGCTTATTCTTCCCTTGCTTTCCATTAGGTGAGGTAGAGGTGAAATGCTTGCCTATATAACATAAAAAAATATTTGAGTTTTTATTTAACTAAATATAATCCTTTGTCTTTCTGTGGATTAAATAACGTATTAATTAAATTATTATTGATATCATCATTGATATTATCATTTTGTTATTATATACTTTAATTTGTTGTATAGTGTGTCCTACAGTGTTAAAATTTATATTTTCTTTTATGCTGCGTATGAAGGAGGACTGATGTTTACCAGTTTGTGTAAGTGTTGAATTTCTTCATAATTATCTCGCTTCGTTTTCGAGAACGTGTTTTTCTTGATAAATTAACCGGGTCGTTGTGAAAGATGATATTGTTGTAATCCAGTTATTTCTTGATGAAATAGTAAATGCAAAGACGGGTAGGTACATCAATTGACACACAGCATTAGTATATAACTCCGAAAGTAACTCTTTCTAGTCTTTGTTTGTGGACCAATCTTGATGAAAATGGTAGGTCAGGAACTAAATAATGTCAAAATAATGGAGTAGGACATAGGGTACTTTATGTCCTGATTTATATATATAAAACAAACACTCGCAGAACCGCACAATAAGTTCAGAGACTTGTATCGTGGCTACATATTATCACATTCAGAATTAGAAACATATTTATTTTGGAAGAAACTTGTGTTCCCACCGGGAATCAAACATGATACCCGCTGCTAAGTATGCAGACGCATGGCAGTATGTATTTAATATGTCATTTTGTAGGTAACTTAGCTCTTAAATGTATAGTTTTAGGAAATATAGGCAATTGGCCCGTAGATTATATTGTAAAACTTACGATGTTCGTGACCTGGAATAAAACAAGATAGTTTTTATCATCCCCGCCATCATTTTCATCATCTGTATATAGGTTTCAGTTTAATGTTTCCAAGTTTAACTTCCTACAATTACCTATCTAAAACTGAAAAAGGAAAAAAGTTAATTGTTTTGTAGAATGTTGACGAATTGTTCAGTTAAAAATAAACCATCCATATCATTTTTCTTGGATATATGAATAAGATACACGATCGTCAAGGTCTTGCGATACAATGTCAAAAACCTCGTATCAACTTTCTTTGTAATGTTAATTTAAACAAATACGTAAAGACCGACACCTGTTCATATATTCACATTAAATGCTTCAAATGTACCGATGTAATTACGTCAGTAAATTACACAACTAGGAATATAGTCCTTACCATTGCAGAAACTCTGAATGAATTGTCTGGAATCAGTTCCGGTCTTAACTGATTTTAATACAAGTGGCAAAATCTAAATTTTAAAAATATATCCCTACGCTCTATCTGAAAAAAAAAAAAAAAAACGATTGCGGTAAGAACACTATCGATCCAGTCACCTTTAATAAAAACCGCATCCAAATCGGTTTACCAGTTTATGAGCTATGGTCCCACAGACAGAAACGACACACACACGCATAGCGGTCAAACTTATAACCTCTCTCTTTGCGTAGGGGTTTATAATTATACTTAACTGCTCCACTACTTAAAAAAGTCAAGGTATTTTCCAACTTATTTCGGAGATGTTTTTCGTTGTATGATCCATCGTCATTAAAACAACAGACCATAATCGTTAATATAATCCTACTAATATTATAAATCCGAAAGTTTGTGTGTAAGTGTGTAAGTTTGTAAGTATGTTTGTTCCCTCTTCACGCTTTAACGGCAGAACGGATTTGAATGAAATTTGGAATGTACATAGATTATACCTAGGATTAACACATAGGCTACTTTTTAACTTGATAATAGCGGGCGAAGCCGCGGAGCACGGCTAGTTAGATATAAAAGTAACTGCATATCCATTCCATCCGTTCTAAACGATATGCCCTTGTGTCGTATTAGGAGATAAGTGAGCTAAGTCGCCGTCTAATCCCTAGTTTATTGGGGTATTTTTAACCGCAAGGCCTAGGAATTACGTAATTGTAATAATTTTCAGTAAAAATTTAGAAAATGTATTATGCGGAGTCTTTTTTTTTTTATGTACGATAGGCAAGCGTTTGACCACAATCTCACTCAGATGTTTATACAATTATAAAGCGTTACATTCGAATGTTGCGTTACTTTCATTCAGATGTTTATACAATTATAAAGCGTTACATTCGAATTCGTCAATCGTCTTTTTAATTCGATGTGTAGACAGCTTAACTGTGCTATACGTTTGTGCTATGCTGCATATGTTTGCGTTTTTTTTTTTATTACAGACTAAGCAAACGTTTGACCACAATCACACCTGATGGAAAGTGACGATGTAGTCTAAGGTGGAGCACGCTTGCTTAGTAAATACCTATTCACTTTACTTTTGAACACACCCAAATTGTACCTTACGGGAAACACAGACGACGGCAAAGCGTTCCATTCCTTTGCTGTTCTATAAATGAACGAGGACGCGAAACGTTTCGTGCGAATGAACGGTATCTCAACCATAAATGGATGACGCGACGCCGCCGTTCTTCTAGATGTGAGGTGGAAAAAAGGTGAAGCGGGAACAAGGTAGTTCCTGAGCACATTCACCGTAATGTATTTTATAGAATACCGACAGGCTTGCAACTTTAACGCCGATATTCAAGACTTTGCAAGTGTTGGCTTCAGGACAATATGTAATCTCGCAAATTCACTAATATTCAGATGGAAAAGATGTTAAAAAACGTTATATATATGTAACCCAGCGTTAAACCAATTGCAGACGAACCAGACCGACAGCAGGCCCCTGCGATGTGGTCCTCAGTGGCCCGGCGGCGCACAGACCTGGTCCCCACGCTCCCGGCGCCGCGCGCTCCAGGTAGGGCGTACTCCATGACGCGCCTCGACCGCCTACCGCATACCCCGACCACGCACCTCAGCAGGACTCGTAAGGATGTCTTTACTATTTTATGCAGGATCTGGCTTTTGTCTCTAACGAAGATCACCCTGGCAGGACTGGCTTTGCTGGGTTTGGGTCGCTTTCGGCAGGTTTCGATGCTTGTGTATAACAGTCGCGGTGCTTTGGATACCCCCTGCTTTTGATCTATCTGTCTAGACATCGTAACGAGCGTTATCCGATAGATACGTAGATTTTTCTCGGGATTTGGCCTTTCTCTTTAATGAAGATCATTCTAGAAGGCGTAGCTGTATTGGGGATGCTTCTGGCAGATCTCTGATGCTTGTGTTTAACAGTCCTGCGTTTAAGAATCCTGCTTTGACTATAATCTCTAACGTTAATGTAGGGATGTAAAGATCTGACTTTGACTTTATAGCCATTACAAAAAACGTCTTACAAACGCATTTACATTCAAAGCACACTTTAGTCTCGCAGACGGGTATGAGATGTTTTTGATAGTATTCGAATGATGCTTCTTGTCTGACATTAATTTAAAATTGATGGCGTTTTTGTATTACGTCTTTTCTATGTTGCATATTGAATAATATGTTATACATTCAATGTATCTTTCCAGGACTTTTACTGGTTACTATGCAGTTTACATGTTCTTCGCTAACTGAATTTCTTAGATTTTTAGGATTTGTTCATAAGATTGAAATTATCACACTCGACTGGCCTTGTACCTCGTTATAATGTTTATAACCTTCAAACGCTGTATCACTACAGATCTTCCTAATTGTCTAAGAGGAATTATTTCACGCAAATGAGCTTAGTATTTGTACTTAAGGTGGTTGAGATGAGGTTCAAAATCATTGGTGAATATTCTTTGAGCGCTAACAAATAAGATATAACAAGTTTCGCACTTACTTCACTAAATCATTTAATTACTATTTTAATGCAATTAAATGTCAGCAGTCTTTTAAAAGGTATGGAATTTGGTTTGGTCTTTTATACTAATAACTTCTTTGTTCATATTAATAACTTCATTGTATCTCTAGCCGACTGAAGACCGTAGTCCAGATCGGCTTTGCTGTATTCCCTACAATTCTTCTAAGCTATTATTGATCAACTATCGAGTGGAAATGTATCTGATCAATTAAACCCTTAGATTTGTTCGACTGGAACTTTGTTTCGGCTTCTTGTATTATTAGCTAGTGATAAATTACAAAGTTTGTTTGTATATTTGTACATAATGAAGGTGAAAATCATGCCTCTATTTCGTCTTCCTAATGTCATTTAAGTTTTCAACAGTTGTTCATGGGGAAAAAGGTTCATCAATCCTTAATTTTTCGTCTAGCATTATGTATCCATTCATTCGTATGGTTTAAGGTTATTCATCACTAAGGTAAGTTAATATTATTAAGTACGCTGCGCTGGCATCCTTTGGACGCTTTCTGCTGATCAAGGTATACATTTCACGCACTTTACTAACATTCTGCTTATAATGGTAAAGCTTACATTAAAAATATAATTATATGACACAATAAACAATGTTTCAAGAATTTTCTACAAATGACGACGAGACCATAAATTCTGTGAAAGACACTTAATTTAAAAATTACATTTATACTAGGTACTAGTGATGTAACGAATGCTGGATTTTTCACATTCGCGAATGCGAATGCGATTACGAATATTTATCTTCAACATTCGCGAATGCGAATATTTTAAAATTAAAAAAAAGCGCGTGTAAAATATTTGACAGGTTTGACGTTTCGTGTCGACCATGTTTAAATTGAACATAGCCGAGCCGATATTGGTTAGTTGAATGAATTTAGTCACAGAAAGTTCATTCTAAAAGTTTTGTTTTGTTTTGAGGTTAGTTTTATGTTATACATAGTCGTAACAAGGCTGATTAATTTTAGATTTGATAAGATCTCTGAAGTTCTTTTTTCAAAAACGAGGCTTTAATTTAGAATGTAGAAGTATGATTTAATAAAAATATCTAAGTGTTATCTATTGTATTATTATTTCATATGCATGCATATAATAATTTCCTTTTTGATTATAAAAACATTCGCTAAATATTCGCATAATTTTTGCGATATTCGCGAATGCGAATATCCGTTACATCACTACTAGGTACTGATAATTGCTAAATAAAATATCGTTGATTCGCCTGCCTTATCAATGATGTATATTGTAGTAACCTATGTCGATTTCTTGGTCTAGACTACTCCCAACATATCAAAATTTCATCCAAATCCGTTCAGACCTTTAAAGAAAAACCAAGTTGAAGCATTCACGCACATTTGTATCTTTTATATTACAATAAGGTACCTAAGTGCGATTGGAAAGTCAAATGGTACATTTTTACAATACATTTACACCCACACACACAAACTTCTACTCACACCTACACGAACATTTTTTCAATTATTTATCAATAGGTTGTGTACCAAATATGAACATAGTACGTAGTAGTAAATTATTTGTGTTAGTTCTTTATAACTATTCTTCATGTCAAATTAAACAAGTATTTTTAGCAAACAACCTAGTAAGCTATTATAATATACAATGAAATAAACTAACAAACATAACCCCACAAGCTTGCCTACGCAACTGTAACTAAAACTATCCCGAACAGAGACGCGAAGCGGCGAAACGACGCCCGGCTCGCGGCCCGGAAGTGCCCTGTCGAACGCCACCGGAGTGGTGCGGAGACCCGCCTCCACGCCGCGGAAACCACGCCCCGCTTCCATCGCCGGCACTGGCGTCAACACGCCGAGAGGTAAACATTACTGTCGAAGTGATATTTCGTTTTTAGCCGGGAGTAGTACTGTCACTCTCTCTCTCAATCTTTCATAGGTTATTATGCATCCTTTTAAGAGGATATAGATCGCGATTGTACGTTTGTAAGAAGTGATAGCGCCAATTCTCGAACCGGAAATGCGCTGTCGAACGCAACCGGAGTGGTGCGGAGAATCGCTTACACGCCGTAAAAACCACGCCCTGATGTCACGGTAGGCACTAACAGTCTTACTTATAAAAATGTCGCTAAGCAATGCTTAGCCACCTCTTAGTTAAGCAGCTCTTAACCCCATAACCAATGATTAATTTTTTTTCACTCATAAACTGTAATATAATTGTTAGGCGCTGCTTAGCTGAGAAACGCACAGAGAATCGAAATTTATCCTGATCGCCACAGATTCCAACCAAAAAAGTCGACTAAAACTGAAATTATACGAATACTGCTGTCAAAAATGTGGTTTTATTAATCTATTGAAATGAAAATCAAAGACAGGTGACATTTAACGGTTGTCGAAGTAAACAATTTTGCGCCTTACGTAAAAAGTTTTGACATATTATTTATTATTGAAACATATCAGTCCCGCCATCTTGCCTCTTAGCAAGTTTTAAACTAGGCAATAGCGGTGTTTAATTTTGACAACTATTTAAGCATCACTTAACGCTAAATCGCGTTTATGAGTGAACTGTTTGATAAAATGTAGCTAAGCAATTGATTAAAAATTAAGAGGGGTTTATTAGTAAGACCGTAAGCGTTAACACGCCTAGAGGTAAAAACGACTGTCAATGCTAGTTTGTTTTTAGTTGGTGCTTTTCCGTATTTCTCGATATCTCTCTCTCTCTCTCTCGTGTATGCTCATTGCATTCTTATGAACGAGAGAAGAGATGGCATCAGTGCGTTTGTGTTTTATTATTTTATGAACAGATGTTTCAGATTATGAAGCATTGTGTATGAAGTGATAGCACTAACTCTTATTTATAGGTCTCTAAATTAAAGATACTATTCTTTATTCTTTATACTGTAGACTTCTATAATGAGGAGTGTCAACTGCATTGAGAATATGAGACACGTAATTGAGATATGACTCAAGTCTATAGATGTTGAATATGGAAGTGAATACTTCATCCTTCATGATGTCTCATCACCAAAATAATTAAGTAACAGTGGGTGGCAGACTTTTCTATAGGAATTAAAAGTTTTAGATTATTACAAACATGTTTGATGTGTATTTGTGAATTATACAGCTGAAATATGATAGATTGTCATGCTTGCTTCACTAGTATATGTTGCGAATAGATCATTTATGTGCTTTATGTTGCGCTGATGTAACGTTTATGTATTACATTATAACGTACACGTACATTAGAATAATTCATTTAATACGAACTATAAATTTTTGTAACTTAATAAACGGATCCCTCCAGCACAGCTCTTTGCCCAATATCACCTTTTGGGGATGCCTGATTATTGCAAAAATAATGTCATTTATCAAAATATTTTATACCATAATTGTTACTCAAGAATGCAATCGGGTGCGGGCAATATTAAACTCTGCTATTTCGACGATCTTTCTGTGACGTTCCCGATCCAAACATAGCTGTCATAAAGCAAAGTTAAAAATTGTCAAAAATCTGAACACCGACCGACGGCTCGAATCAGCGTAGCAACTAGCATGCGTTTGACTATTTATATGTAAGGTGTTGTGGACACAGGCGGAGCTGGCGACACGCTGGCGCAGAGCGCGGCCACGACGCCGAGCGTGTCGCGCGACAGCACCGTGGTGGGCGTCGCCGACGTGCCGCGTCGTGCCGCGCCGCGCCGCGCACGGCCCGCCTCGCTGCACGCGCCGCACAAGCAACGTGAGTACGGCCCCTGCACCACGGGGAACAATGCCGGGCCCAGGGTTATGCCCCGGGATACTCCGGCTGCACTGGGAACAACGCCGGGCCAAGGGTTATGCCCTGGGGTACTCCGCCGACGCATGAGGATATACCACCATATTTTTTATGTAATTGAGAGACGCCATGAGCGAGTCGCTCGCCTGATGGTAAGCGTCCCGCTTTCCCTAATGGGCGAAACTCTGGGTTCAAGACTATAGTCTTGATCTTATATAGGTCGAAATCCTGCGCGACAAGGCTGCGGTCGTCACCCTGAGATTTTATTATCTTAAATCTCTTTATGACATGTAATTTCGCTAGAAATTATGCTCTTCAATCCGAATACAGTAATGTTTGCACTCTACTGCACTTCCTGACTTGGGCCCCGCCCTGTGTATAGTGGGTTTTTTTTCGAAAGTTTAAAAAGATAATGTGTGAACAAAATGTGGTCGTAGGTAACATTAATAAACAATATTCCTTCAATCCTCTTTTGAAGGTGATAAGTGACCAAAAGAAACTACAGACAATATTCATGGTTTGCCGGTAAAACAAACACTACTACAGCAAAACAAAAAAAAACTCGTCTCTCAATGACATGTAAAAGACACTAAAATAATCAATTTACTAATAGAAATAAAATGGTTGCCGGCCAGTATTCTGGAAATGTAGATAGTGACGACATCAATTGACTGTCTATATACCCAATAATAGTTTTTAACCAGAAAGAAAGTTTAAATAAAATCTAGTTATGAAATGAATAGTCGTTGATTTAGATCCGCCTTGAAGTACCAAATATTAGTGTCGGCGCCTATTAATTCCATACGTTTCCGTTTTCAGTGACACCTGTGGCTCCGGGCGAGGGCAAGCCGCCGCTACACAGAAAGCCAAAGCCATCCAAAGAACACGATAAGGTAAGATTAAATATTCGGTCGTGTACTATTGTCTCACGCTAAGAGATCGCAAATAGAAAGAATAAAGAATGGAAATCTTTGTCTGCGTTTTCCGATAATAGATACCTATTCACTCGAAACTTGAAGACTCCCAGATTATACCGTTTGGGAAACAAAGACGCAGGCGTTGAAAATCGTTATGAAAATTTTTGACGTTCTTCCCTTGGGATTTGGGGAATTTACGTGATTGCAGTTTATTATCGGCATACTCTAGTGTTGAATCATTGACCTAAACTAAGATTGAAAGGCACTTGGCTACACTTTTTTAATTAAACTAGTGAACCCCACAATACGCAAGTCTTTTACGTCACTGGCAGACTCTCCGCACTTCTCCCCCTGAGACTATCACTCGATATTGTTGTATATTCCAGACCCCGCGCGGCAAATCTCTATCCGCTTCGCCCGGACGCACGCTTTCGCCTTCGCCACCTCGCTCCAAGGAGGCCAGTCAAGAGAAAGAGCTGACGCAAAAGGTATATAGTTATATAGTTATTATGTTTAATTTTAAACCGACTTCAATTTCGACTTTTTTTTTGTATATAATAATATGTTACGCGATCATTCCACCAATTATAAATCGATTTTGATGATTCTTTTTTTGTTTGGTAGATCATACTTTCCGTATACATTTTATCGAAATTGATGTAGGGCTTTTTGAGAAAAATCAACATAAAACAAAATATAAGCGTTGCAAGTCGGTTTTTAAAGCTTTGCTTGATTTTAAATTATATTAGTGACTACCCGGCATGTGTTGCAATGCCACGTAAAGCATGAAAGTTATTTACTTCTGTCACGTTTATGGTTGACTAGTACTTTGTCCGACAGACAACTCGCCAAAGATCCATACATAATGTATGAGAATTTTTTTCGCGAATTTTGATAGTTGGTCTGTTCGGGTCGGAGACAAATCCAACAAATTATAGGTCATAAAAATCGGTCCTGTCGTTCTTGAATTATAAATGGTGTAATTAACCCAACTTTCTTTTTTTTGCATATATACCTCGATAATACTTCGATGACCGAGCTTTGCCCGTTTTTTTTTTTGTAAATGACGTTTTCTAGAAATAGAACCTAGCTAGATCAATTTATCATCATGAAAATCGTTGGAGCGCACTTACCAAACAGTTGACATAATGGTCGAATGTTAGCCTATCAGATAACTTTTTTATAAGTACTAATTCGTTAAGTTTTTTTGTATCTACTCAGCATTTGCAATACATTATTATGAACAATTTTATATCATACATTGCCTATCATAGAGCTTATTTCCAAATGCAACTTTTTCTAATTGTTAAACAGGTGGTAGTAGAAGCGACACCTATAGAGAAGAGTCAAGTGAATGCGGCGGAAGTGACGCACAAATTGGAAGCGCTGCAAATACAAAATGGCCACACTGACGATAAGGTAAACAAGTGATTTTAATTAAAATTTCACAGCCAACAATATTTGTCTCTTAATTAATTCTCCAGCTAAATGTTCTAAAATTGTGCACCAAAAATATCAATTAAAATTTTAGACTCTCACTAAAACAATTTAACGAATAATAATACGAAATACTCAACTATCGTTCTTCTCGAGATTTTGTAACTTCTCTGTAATTTTGCGAATCTGGCAGCAATCATTAACTTTCATGAGTGCCTCTTTGAGGCCCATGTGAATAAACAAATTTTGATTTTATTTGATTTTATATCCAACCAAAAACAACGACAACAAAAGCGTCTTAGTTAATTACGTCCGACGAATATATGATACAAGATTGTTTGAAACTAATTGCGAAATTTGTTATTATATCACAGCAACCAATCGAAATCCAAGAAACAATAGCGGAGACAATTGAAACGAAACCCGAAGCACCCGAGAAACCGATAGAACACAAACCGGAAATAAAACCTAGAGAACAAATTGAAGCGGAAAAACCGGATGTACAGAAACCGGTAGAACAAAAACCTGTTGAACAGAAGGAGGCGCCGAAACCGGTTGAGAAGAAGGAGGAGAAGAAAGAGCCTTCGCAAGAGAAGACTGATGATTCTGAAATGACAGGTAAGATTTTATTATACATACACACCTTGTTTTGCGTCGGGGGTTAATTAAAACGTTTTATGTAGTAAGAGTTATTAACTTTCATGAGTGCCTCTTTGGGGCCCAACGATTTTGTTTTTATGAACACATCGCCCGCGTCTTACTTTGCTGAACGGTATAATCTGGTAGTCTTCGAGTCAAGAGTGAATAGGTATCTTCTTGGCAAGCATGCTACATCTTCACTTTCCATCAGGTGAGATACTGGTGAAATGCTTGTATATCTAGAATAAATAAAAAACCGGCCAAGTGCAGGTCGGACTCGCGCACGAAACGTTCCGTACCATTATCTATAAAAACGGCAAAAAAATCATGTCTGTTATATGGAAGCCGTTAAATATTTGTTTTGTTTTAATTTAATTATTTATTTCTAAAGGGAATATATAACTAAATATTCTGTGAATATTTCAAGCGTCTACCTGTTGCCGTTATCAATATCGAGCAAAAACGAGCAAAAAAATCACGTTTGTTGTATGGCCCCCTTAAATATTTATTTTTATTCTGTTTTTAAGTATTTGTTGTTATGGTGGTATCAGATATACATCATCTGTGAGAATTTCAATTGCCTAATCATCACGGTTCATGAGATACAGCCTGGTGACAGACGGACGGACAACGGAGTCTTTATAAAGTCCCGTTTTACCCTTTGGGTTTATAAAGACTCCGCTTACCCTTTGGTTAAGGAACCCTAAAAATTTTTTTTGTTTTAGCTGCTCGGCGCTATAGATTTTAATATAAGGCAAATAAATAAAATTTAAACGCAAGCAAAGCTTACTTCACTTTTTATACCGATAACTCAAAAACTACTGATCAGATCTTGATCAAATTTAAATGGGACCATTGGATGGGATTTTAAATTTAAAAATATCATCAATATAGTTTCGCCTAGAAAGAAGTTACGAGGTAACACACATAAAAATAGTCGAATTGAAAACCTCCTCCTTTTTACGGACTTCACAAAAAAGGAGGAGGTACTCAAGTCGACTGTAATTTTGTTTATGGTGTTACATCATAACTTCATTCCACGTGAACCGATTTTGAAAATTTTTGTTTCATAGATGTTGCTTTCCAATTGGTCCCATTTAAATTTGATCAAGATCTGACTAGTAGTTTTAGAGTTATCCTCAATAATGCGTATTCTGTGGACTACATTGACGATGTTCTCGTTTTTAACCGACTAAAAAATTTACCTCATAACTTCTTTCTTCGTGCGCCGATTTTGATGATATTTTTTTTTATTTTAAAGCTGGTGCTTTCCATGTGGTCCCATTAAAATTGGTCAAGATCTGATCACTAGTTTTTGAGTTATTGACAATAATGCGTGTGATCAGATTCAACGTATTAAACGTTGAATCTGATCAAGGTTCCGAAGTTAATGCGGTGAAGTCGGTTTTTTAAGCTTTGGTTAAAATAACCTTTCGGCAACTGTTTGGATTATTTTTTCATTTTATTGCATGTAATTTTGTATGACAGCGTCAATGTCGGGGCGTCGCATCACCACAGAAGAAGAAGCTAAGGCTGCGCTCGCTGAAAGAAGGCGCCGCGCCAGAGAAGAACTGGAAAAACAGGCAGAACTGGAGAGGCAGAGGTGATTAAAAAAAAGTTACCAACACAACAAAAAAGAATCAGCCATATCGGTCAAGCCGTTCGAGTATTTGCGAGAGAAACACAGAATTATATGAACGCTTTTACACTCACAGCCTTTTGAAAAATCTCACGTAAGTTTAGGGGTCCAAAAATCGCTAAATACAGCTCACTTAATTAATAGATGCCCCCTTAGGTCCTACAAATTTCGATTGTCATAACACTAAGTTCAATGACTTGTGTCGTGGGTGCCGGAAACATTCTCATCATACACACAATTACAACCAGAACCAGAAATTTTCCAGAAAATTTGTGTAAATTGATTTATATAATTATATATATAAAATAGATAAAAGAAATTACATTTCACTTACATGAAAAACCAAATTAATGAATATGTTAATAAATGTTATGTGCTTCGACTCAATTCAGATGTTAAGTTAATTTATACAAAAACTAAATTATTCAAATATTGAAAGTGTTAAAAAAATTATACAAGTGGGTAGGTACATATTTTGGATAGGCACAAGATATTAACAATTCTTGTTGCGTTACCTGCGATGACTTGATCTTCTTTTAAAGTATTATTTATTAAAAAACTTCATGCACAAATACTATGTGCATAGGAGGACTTAATGCTACAGCATTTTCTTCCAGTCGCACTGCTATCGCATTTGTTGTAGCGTTTGTAAAATATACAGCATTTTAAAAATATTTTCACTTATCCGACTGCGCAACGCAAATGAGGGATGTTTGCCAGCCGTATATTTGTTCCTTTGTGGCTCTTAGAGATCGAATGAGGTGGCCAATTTTGATAATACTTACGTTATCAGACTTATCTGTGCGAGTATCACTGAATACAAGCCGGTGATCGGTAAACCTTAAGCGTGGGGCTGTGAGTGTTTTATTGTTTATTAAATTTCCGGTATATGTGGCTGCAAGTGTAAATAAAAATCATTACAGGCTGCAACGCGAAGCCGAGGAGGAAGCAGAGAGGCAGAGAGTAGAGAAAGAAAGGGAGATGAAAGAAGAGCTAGAAGCTAGAGAACTTGCGCAGCTGCAGCGGCGGATCGAGGAGGAGAAACTTATGAAAGCTATCGAGGTAACCATTTTAAAAAAATATATATTTGATACGAAAGCATTTGACCACCAGAGCATTTATCACCAAGCATAAGCATTTTATCACCTGATGGAAAGCGATGATACGGCCGAATATGTAGCATGCCTGCCTAGAAGATACCTATTCACTCTTGACTTGAAGACACTATCAGATTATACCACTCAGGAAACAAAGACGCGGGCAATGAGTTCCACTCCCTCGCAGTACGGATGATAAACGTAGAAGCGAAACGCTTCGAGCGAGCTGGAGGTATGTCAATCATGAATGGATGACGTTTGACTGTTTGTGTTGTTGCTTGATGGTAAAAAGGGCATGGAGGAATTATATCATGTAATTCCTGAGCACATTCTCCAAAATTAAGCAATAGAATACCGATAGGCTTGCTACCTTACGTCGGTGACCAAGACTTTGCAGTGTTGACTCAACTAGCTTAACAAAATAAATCGAAATTATTTCAGATCCAGCAACAACTGGCGATCGAAGAGGCCGAGCGTAAAACGCGTGAGGAGGCCGAACGCCAAGCGAAAGTCAAGGAGGACGAAGAGAAGAGAAAGGCCGCGGAAGAAGCGGAGAAGGTCAGGAAAGAAGAAGCCGAGAGGGAAGAGAAGGAGAGGCTCGCGAGGAAACAGCGCGTCGAGGCGATCATGGCGAGAACCAGGCTTAGGAAGGTGGGTTTGTTGTTTTTTGGATTTGTCAATAAGCACTGTGGCTATACTTAGTTCAATAGGACTCTTTCTGCAGAGTCCGCCTAGAGCAGTACCACAGCACAAATCGTAACTGAATTACCACTGGGAAAGTTCAAATCTGTAATAAAACGGGCATTAATTAAGAAAGCTTATTATAAAACCACAGACTATATTAATGACAAGGATGCATGGAGGCAAACTGCACAGGCTCTTTCTAGCGACTACCATAATAAAACCTAGGTTAAGAAAATTATGTATTAAAGATTAAGAATGTTTTAAAAAAAAATGAATGAAAAAAAAATGCGCCGCCGAGTTTCTTGCCAGGTTCTTCTCGAGATGGCTGTAATTTTGCGAATCTGACAATAGATTCATTAACTTTCATGAGTGCCTCTTTGGGGCCCATGTGAATAAACGATTTTGATTTTGATTTTGACAGCATTGCCAGACATTCAACAGTCGACAGTAGTATGCAAACATTACTGTATGCAGGATTTAATTGTTTTCGGTGAAATTACTGGGTTTAAAGAGATTTAAGATCTAATATCGAGCGCAGTGGTTTTCCGAGCAAGATTTTCTGAAGTTCAAATCTCTGGGTGGCACTGAGCTGTAACGTGTAAGCGTGACGCTTACCATCAGGCGAACGACTTGCTCGTCTCGTCTCTCAATGACATAAAAGTTTCGACATTGTAAGCTAGTCGAGTCCAGGTTGTTTGTCTCCGTCACCGACGACGTAAGCAAATCTATCGTTAGTCAATCGCTTACAGTTTTGTGAGTGTGCACAGGAATTATAAGTTAATTTCTCTATACCCTTTTTACCATGTAACATCAAGATACGCCGTCAATTTATGGTTGACATACTCAAATTCGCTCGAAACGTTTTGCTTCTACGTTCATCATCCGTACAGTGAAGGAGTGGAACTCATTTCCTCTCTGGGAGTCAGTCTACAGTGAATAGGTATCTTCTAGGCAAGCATGTTTACAAAGTTACATCTTCGACCGTATCGTCACCCTCCTTCAGGTGAGTTGGTGGCAAAATGCTTGTCTATTATGCATAAAAATAGCCCACAGGATTAGCAAGCCGAAGTGGCAGTGGATTGTTCATATTTGCCGAGATAACCGATGGGGTAGACGTGTTTTTGAGTGGAGACCGCTTCTCGGCAAACATTAACAAAACAATGAATCGTTTTTCGTTGTTGTTAAAATTTGACCAAATTCACATACAGAGTAACGGCAAAATAGGATAACTCAATACATAAAATACTAAGATCAGTGTAATGTATTTAGGGAGTAAATTTCATGTCGAAAGCGTTAATAAAACTTACAAGTAATACGCGATACATAAATTACGCTAGATATGTATGTTGTGATCAACAAACTCGTCAAACAAAATATTAATTTCCAGGCTGAAGAAGACAAAAAGCAGCAGGACAGCAAACAGCCGCTCCCCAACCAAGTCCCCCCACCAGCCGTGGAGCCCTCAGCGCCGCCCCCGGCTGACAGCGCCGCGCCCTCTAACGGCGCGCCCGACAGCGCCGCCCCTGATAACGGCGCCCCCGGGAACGGCTCCCCGCCGACGTCTGCGGACGCTGTGGACAACGGCGCCGCGGGACCGGATAATGGAAATGTGGCCACCAGCGATCTGCTGGGATTTAGCTTCACTAGTCAGGTATGTTGGGTTGAACCGCCCGTTGGCTTAGTTCAGGGGTCGGCAATCTTTTGGGTTGGAAGAGTCAAAAATTACAATTTACAAAATTTCAAAGTTTTATACACTAAGTTCGAAGACTTGTATCGTGGGTGCCGGAAACATTCACATCACACGCACATTTCACCCAGAACCAGAAGCACAAATAACCCTTGGGAAGGAATTTGTGCTCCTGCCGGGAATCGAACCCAGGACCCACGGCGTAGAGGGCGGAGACCTGTCTACTGCGCCAACTGGGTCGTCAATTATGTTTATTGTCAACAATAATCCTTAATGGCAACAATAATACCTACTGTACTATGAGTACCGTATAGAAAACGCTATGCGCGCGTTATACCTTCCTAGTCATCCCATAATTTACTCGTTTCAACTGTATAAATGCACCTTTGGAGGCTTGTTAAGGGCTCGATAGAAATGGCGCCTAATCCTCGTTAATCGATTCAGAACGTTTTTTTTAATTAATAATATTTGCGTATGAAACTAAAGAGCCACAGCTTCACATCCAAAGAGCCACATGTGGCTCGCGAGCCGCAGGTTGCCTACCCCTGGCTTAGTTGAGTGCCCGTTTTCTAAGCAGAAGTATCGGGTTCGATTCCCGGCGGGAACACAAGTTTTCTCCTCAAGGAAAATTTGTTTCCGGTTCTGGTTGTGATTGTTTGTGTGATGTAAATGTTTCCGGAACCCACGACATAATTATGTCATCGAACTTTTTAGTTTTGAAGTCAAATAACAGTCACGGGGATGTTCATTCATTGACTATTTACATATAGTGAACGTTCAAAGATGGTGCAGTTAGATAGATCAATATTAAATGACGGTAGTTGTATAGTAGTGTTTACTTGCAGACGGAAGCTGTCCCCCCGGCCCCCGCGGCTGCCCCCGCGCCCGCCAACAACGGCAACCTGCCTGCGGACCTGCTCACACTCACACAAACCAATAATGTATGTATTCATAACATCACACGAATCACACTCATATTATAAATCCGAAAGTAAAGTATGTGTATACATTTACACACAAACTTTGGGATTTATACAAACAAACATATCTACACAGATATGTTTGTTTTCTCTTCGCGCTGTGTCGCCTTAACGGATTTGGATGAACTTTGGAATGGATATAGCTTATACATTATCAAGTAGGGTACTTTTTAACTTAATAAACGCGGGCGAAGCCGCGGCGTATGGTTAGTGATTTAATAAAGAAAACTGAAAAAGTGGTTTTGTTGGTTTTCTATTAGTTTCCAAAACGGGTTATTTTTCGAGTTTTAATGTGTATTTGATTATTAACCTATCTGATGTTATTGTTCGTGAACGTGCATTATTATAGATGAATAATACTCTAAATATACAAAGCAGAAAACGTTATTTCTTTTCGTTCCTAAACTCAAGTCAAAATTCTAGTAATATTATATTTTACTAGGGCATAACTAGAATAGTATTTGGCCATGACTCTTCTACTTGACTTTGACTGTGAATGGAGACTAGACCTTTCCAAGTCAAGTCCAATGTGATTGGCCAATCCCTGCTTTTAATTGGCCGGTCCGTGCTTATGATTGGCCGATCCGTGTTTATGATTGGCCGATCCGTGCTTGTGATTGGCCGATGCAACGGTTGTCACCGGCAGTTCGTTGGGTACCCGCTACAAAATAATTAGTACATGTATGAACATGAAAATTTACTAAGTAGTCGTATCTTTCAGGGTGACGACAAAACGGTCGAGCAGCCAACAAAAACACCAACCATCGACAACACGTCACTCCCAACCGAGACCAACAACGGTAACGTACACCCACCCGACCTGTCGGCCAACTTATCGGCCAATCTGTCGGCCAACTTCATCCAGAACGAGATCGCCACCAACGAGTCTCAAACAAAAATCGCCGAAAATCTACTACTAGACGATGATTTCACGACGCACAACGGCCACGGGACTTTAAACCATCCGCTCACCTTACGAAACGCTATTTAAACTTCTAACCAGTTAGAATAAGGTTGGTAATTGAATGGTTTCAAAGCTTATATATTGGCTGAGTAACCGCTTTTGTGAAAGGATTATACTAACGCACACGGCCTTGGTAAAGACTTATTAATTTAGCTTTTAAATTGATTTTCTTCGGGCTTAGGTACAACTTAGCCTGAACATGCAATACCCTTACGACGCTCATGTACCCTAATAAAGAGGATTAATTATTGAAAAAAAAAAACAAATTACTAAAGGGGGCTGAAAACTGCTCCAATAATAAACAAGGTACAAAAGAAGCTAATCAAAAAATAACTCCGCTTATATATTATTTTGACGCAGATATATAACCGAAATACGACTTTTCCGTCGTATAGTTGTAATACAGAAACTCAAGCATGGGAAAAAAATATGTATTTGAGTAGTAAACTTAAAAAGTAACAATACATAGGTGCCTTTACATATAAAGTAGTCGGTGCTAGCCCAGTATTGGCCGGGTATTTAGTTACTTGTTGGTCCCATGCATGATAACTATATCACCAGATATACTCACTGAAAGTGTCAAACTGGTGATAATACATATTAGCTAAACTACTCAGCATTTATGTTCCCAGAGACAGATCTCCCAGACGAAAAGCTGGTTTTAATAGTAGAATATTTTAAACACTGGCCTAAATTCGCGAAATACAGTAGCTATACGACTTTTATATCTCTGTTATAGAGCCTTTTTGTGTTAATCAATATATTAGAAAGGCTTTGGATTTAATCTTAATATGCAATAACGATTTTGTTATATATTACTTCGCGGTTTTAAAAAGTAAACTTCATCGAATTAACGCATTTTTCTTTTATTTTTTCCAAATCAGAAACAACAAATTTTTATAATACACAACGCCAAATTTGGGAAACGGCTGCACTGATTTTCAACTAACCTAAGAACACTCGATCAAGTCACATTTCAAACAAAAATAAAATCGATTCAGCCGTTTGAGAGCTACAATGCCACAGACAGACACACGTTGAATCTGTCACGAGTTAAAGAACAATAAAATGTTTGTGGTCGCTGAAGCGAGGAATTATATTGGAAGTATAAAATGGACTATTTTTCAACGTGCATATGAATTCTTTTATCTTATCATTAATAGATCCATGATTTTATTGCCCAGTGATTAATTAATTTGAACCCATTTACAGGTAAAAGATTAATTTTTACAGAAACTACTGATATGTTTATTATCCTGGCAACTTAGATACTGAAAATTTGACAGTAGTTCACACGCGTTAAAGATAATGTATCGAATGTTACGGCTACACTAAGAACGGCGCTTAGAGAGGGATGGCGTTATAGATTTTGTATGTAGCCATCCCGCTCTAAACGGTTAGAACTTTGTGTAGTCCGAGTAAAACATTATGACGCGATAGCAGCCAATATGTATGCATTGAAAAGGATCGCTGGATTCTACCACATTGCTCCACGCCAGGGGTCAAAATGCTGTGACATTTTTGATCAGAATAGTAGTAATACCACTATAAGGGTAAATAACCTCTATTTGGAGAATTAGTGGTAGATGGGTGGGTCGTTTGTTACACTTAAGGCCAAAAAAAAACTAACTGAAACTAAACTAAGTTTGGTTTCGTTTGTTGATAAATTGGTCACTTTTATGGAAAATTCTCATTTCCCACTGAGATAGACATAACATTTACTTTTCTCACTAGAGAAGGAAGAAGAAGAGGAAAGAATGGAATATCCACTTCTCGAATCATGTTGTTTTAACATTTGTCACGAGTTATTACTACCCGCTGCCTGCTTGACGGCATTGTTTACTTGAAATAGTTAATATACGCTAAAACAATACCATAACCGTTTAATTATTTTCCAAAGTGGAGATTAATTAGTCAAAACTAAATGAAACTTAGTTTAGTTTGTTCCCTAATACTTAGGGGTTGTTGCGACAAATGGCCACGAGGGGCTTGTTTTAAACCTATGTTAACAAAACCGTTATAATTATCTATGCGGGGCCCAAAATAATGGATCATCCATTTTAATTATGCATTTATATGGCAGCTGTATGATTTCAAATCGACGGTAAATAGAATTTTGCTTGAGTAAAATTAAGCTTTATTTTTAAACATTATTGTCATTATTATTTTCGAATTTTTAATCACTGATTGATGTTATACCAAATAAATTGAGAACGGAGTACTTAGTATGTTTTATTTTATTTATTTATTTGGATATTTTAATGTATTTTTAATTAATAAAATTAAATATAATTTCGACCATGAGGTAAAACAAAAATACGTATACAGCTTTGAAATAAATCCATTAAGTATAAGGATAAAAAAGTGTTTAAAAATA
The DNA here is from genome assembly GCA_948107665.1 of Lomographa bimaculata. Taxonomy (NCBI): domain Eukaryota; kingdom Metazoa; phylum Arthropoda; class Insecta; order Lepidoptera; family Geometridae; genus Lomographa; species Lomographa bimaculata. The sequence continues at coordinate 2,236,748 of OX403604.1, read as the reverse complement.
AAGTAAAATTTTACACAGTTTGGCTAAAACTTGACATAACAAAATTGTTTCGATTCTCCCAAACATTTTCCATTGCTTTTAAAATTAACTTAGTTTTATTTTTAAGATGTGGCATAGTTTTGGCCAGCATTGTTCATAGCTTCAAATCGCGTTATTGTAAGCAAAATATAATATTTTCATACAATACCGTATAACAATAGATTGTCAACAATATAATAATTAGGTTCCATAATAAATTATAATATAATTCAAATAATTTAGTGAAAATAGCTTTGAATATCGTCGGCAGATTAGGTTGTGTGTAACATTTAATTTAGTTCTATTTATTGTGATGTTTATAATAATATTTTTTATTGAATTGATGGCGATATGGCGGAAACATATCATTTAAACTACAGTATACTACCAAAAAATTTGTTAATATTGCCATACTGAAAAAAAACTTCTGTAAAGTCGGTTTGCGGACGATAATTTTACGTGATGACGTCATAAGACGAACGCTTTGGTCGATGGTGCCTCTCTATCGCTTGTTCCGCGCTCTCGCTTTCACGCTCGGCTCAGGCGGAACGTGACAATGAATTGTGCGTGCAGCCGGCGTTCATCGATTTATAACACGTTATCACGTCAAATTAAAACGTTGTTTTATGTATTTTATCTCATAAAAATAAATAATTTATAAAGAGTTCGATTTTATTCGGCTTTTAACACCTGTACCATATCGCTTGGACTCAACGTTCGCAAATGATCGCTGGCCTGTGCTGGACCGTTGGCATAGACTCAATATTAGTTACTTCAAGAGCAGTTTGGCGGTTGTTGGTTGTAAGTGCTCGCAGACAAGCCGATGCTGGTACGTTACCGAGTTTGTTCTAAAAAAACACTTCGCTGTTCTATTCTGTTTAAATAAAGTATTTTTATGGTAGTATACTGTAGTACAGAAAACTCCCGCGTCGAAAACAGCGCTTAGTTCGCTGTATATCTCGCTTTTAACAGAAATGGGCATGTAAAAGCAGTTATACGACGGTCCAAAATGGATAATACCAACCGGTGTTGCCATATTTGAACAATTACCACACACACACACACCAATTTCTGGTTGGGAAAAATTGACAATAAAAATACTAGATTAGTATTTATTCAAAAAAGAACCCAGGATTTGTTATAGATTTATTCTAAACGCTGGATTATGAATGTTGTTGTCGTTAACTGCGCCGAAGGTTCGAGTAGATTGTAATTTATTTATTTTCTAATTCTTTTGGCTCATGATGGCAACCCAAACATGTTGAACCGTCTATACAAGACAGTAAGTGCAAGCGAGACAGCTTAGATACTGTAATTTATTTGTTAAGTTACTGTAAGCGTATTACAAACATTGTAAAAGCGCTGTAATGATTTCTTTGGCTTTGAAACGTGAGAACCTCTAGCTAGCCACAATAATCCGCACCCACTTGTCAGTCCCGTTTGTTAGTCATAAGATGACAGTCGTTAAGCTATGTCGAATGCATTCAGGCGCTCTGAAAATCCCGACAACCTTGGGTACAGTAAAAGATCCTTTGCGAAAGGTGAATTTCGTTTCGCTTGTTTTTATACATTTACTTTGTATGGAAAGAAATGATAGTTTTTGCATACGATACTAATAAATTGTACTAGATGGTTCAAGTACCACGTGGACTGCCCATGGTCCATACGACAAGCACACTTTACTGAACTGAAGTATAGAGCAATTTTTATAGATGTTACATTTTTCAGTCTTGAAATCGGTTTCCATTAACCAATAGCAAAATGCGACATGAGAACTGTTAAATCAAGATGGCGTCCAGGTCGTTTGTGATTGGCAGATTAGTAGATTTTGATACTTAGGCTGATTATACACGAGCTTATGAACATTTATCGCTAGCGAACGTGTATAAAACTATAATAATAGTTAAATAGCATTATTTTCTTAGTTTTTATGGAAACCGAACGTTAAGGTTATTTTTAAAACCTTGTGGAAGAGTGATAAGGCGCGGTTGAAGAACAAGTTTGCATCTGAAATAGATAATTATATAAATAAATGTGACCGAAAATCATCAGCAACGATTGCATAATCGATGAAGTTAAAAGTGCAATCAACAACAGCTCTTTTTAAGTTCGCGTCCGAACTTGTGTTTTAACACAGTGTATACTAATCCTAAGCCTTATGATTTATGCAACAAACACAATACTATAATAATAATACTATAATTATTAATTTATTTAAAGACTTGCATAAAATTATAATGTATTATAAGTAGTTAGCGTTCAACTAAATAATTATTAATTTTTCACATTGTTATGGCATCAAATGATGATCAACTACTTAATTAAAAATGTGTGCGTCGTTTTTGGGATATTTGATGCCCTAATAATAATATTATTATGTTTATACTGTCTGTTATTAAAGCCGTCTTTAATTACTTATTATAATTCGGTATTTCTAGGTTATCCATTTAAAATTTAATAGTTCCGAAATCAAATGTAATAAATAATGCGCTTTTCGATTATAATGGCGGATGTTAAAGAAATAACAATTTTTATTAGGTATATAACAAATTATTCGTATGTAGAAAGCATTGTACGGTCCATATAACAGGATGCATATAAGACTTATGTTTTCTAATTGTACCGCTAGATAGCAGATTTTTCTACAATTAATTGTTGTGTTAATAGGTATGTTACGAAGCTTGTTAAATATATCAACATAGAGACGGCACTTTGGGAATGAAAGAATGGGACACCTATATGTTATACGAAAGCATCACTCTGCGATAAAAAGAGACAAAAAATGAATTTCCTGGTAAACCAAATGTGTCGGATTTTTATTATCTTCTGTTCCCAAAGTCCGAATTAACATTAAGAGGATTCCGTATTCCTGTATAATAAATATTCCATAATATCATTTGACTTCTAGAATAGGTTTCTTTTTTTATTGTAAGCGCATTCACCACTTATTAATCTGACGTGGTTACTGTATCAAATGTGATACAACAGAGACTTTGTTACTCGCATTGTTAATAAATCTATCATTACGCTTTTATATACAAATATTTGAGGTGAATAAATGCGGGAAGTAGGTCTAATCACAATATTTAATTATATCCCTACTTCGGTAAATTTACGAGCGCGCGTGAACCTTCCTTGTGTGTGTACATGGATATTACGTTAGTGTGCAATAACAATCAAGAAAATGTATTGCTTTCTTTGTCTGCCGTTTTACGCACACACTTACGCGTATACAAATACGATTTCAACACAAACAAAAGCCACGCGCGCTCGTTATCATTTTTAGCGAAATGTCGATGTTATTTTTTGTTAAAAATCGTTTTAATCTATAATTGATCGCCACTATACTAAATTCGATTAAGTATCAAATAAATGACTTTGCTAGAGAGGCGTTCAGTTAAAGATAAGGTCATTGCCACAGAGAAACAAAGCGATCTTTATAACATTGTTTTCTGTTTGTGTTATTGATACTTATAAGAATTTTGTGGTCACAGCTACATCTGTTGCAATGTTACTTTGCTTGTAGATAACTTATTATTTTTGCTATACATATTCGCGTATTCCTACAAATCATGGCCTGTGAGGCGACTTCACGAGAGGATGTGTGAGAAAGGTGTATAGGTTTCGATGGAAGTTGTGATAGTGTGTGTTAGTTTGACAGAACGATACGACGTACTATTAACGTTATTTCAGTGGTATCAAATGCGAGGTAAATAAGGATCAATCTTTATAGGTATTGATTTTTTAGTGACAGTAAAAAAGAGGGTAGGAAGAGTAAGACACGTACCCTCTTTTTATTTATTTTTGTACCTGGTCTAAAATTATTTTAATTTTACTTTGATAATTCATTTTACTGTGACCTGTCAAAGTTTTGTTCATAAATCTTGTATCGTTCTGTCAGACTAAACGATAAGTTTGTATAAGTGTTTCATACATTTACAGCCGTCATACATACATTCAGGACATGTGTATTTATGTATTTCACATTTAAGACATGGCTTCTTTATACGTTCTATAATATGTTAGCAATCGATGGATTTATAAGGAGAAGTTTTAATAAAAAAATATTATGAAATTAAGTTTGTGTTTCATTTTGGAACTTCGTAAACAGTGGCCCAAGCACAATAACATGTGAGAAAGTGTTCGTATCAGTAACGTTAATATTTTGTATGACATTTGATCAGCTTCTCTACAGTGAGTAAATTAAATTTGACAGCACGAACGCTTTTGCAACTCTTATCGCCTTCGAATCGTCACAAGTAACTTTTCAACAGACTTCAAAAAAGGAGGCTCTCAATTCGACTGTTTTTTTTTAATTTTTATGTATGTTACGCGATATCTCCGCCAATTATGAATCGATTTTGATGAATATTTTTGTTTCATAGGTGGTGCCATATAACAACACATAAGCGATGAAGTCAGTTTTTTTAAGCTTTGCTTGCGTTCCAATTATTTGTATGAGAATCGCAAAAAAAATGTTTTTGACTCACAGCACATTTTTGTAATACAAGCGTTAATTGCGCATCCATTCGCGAGCTCACGTAGTAGGTACCTACTGGCCGTTTACCACCAATAGAGAGTAACCTGTCGTTTAACTTGGTGTAATGACAGATTTAGATTATTGACTTTCAGTAACTATTCTAGAGTTTCTTGTGCTTACCCACCAGGATCACTAGGTAGATCACTGGCAATAAATACATTCTAAAAACTATATAATAATAATAACATAGGAGGACCATGGAAAGAAATTAAAGCCCCAGGTACACCCAGTTCTCTTAAGTTGGACCACGGGATGAAAAAAATGCCCTAGGTACAGCCAGGCTATGTAGCTAGACCAAGTGTAATGACTGAGTCACTTCATATTTACCACCAGGTTGATTTTATGGTTTTGACCACAGCCTATGTAACTATAATGACGTAGTTTTATTTTTTGCTAAATAGGCTAGCATTTGACTACTATCTCACCTGATAGAAAGTGATGATGCAGCCGAAAATATGACCTGCTTGCCTAGAAGATACCTATTCACTCGAGACTTGAAGACTCCCAGATTATACCGACAAATATTAATAATCCTACGCTACGAACTACCTACATTTTGCCTGCACTACCTATATTTTGTAATGCATCAGTATTCTTTTTGTTCGATTGCATTTGAATACAGACGAGATGGTAGTGCAGGTCCATAAGACTCCCAGATTATACTCCTCGGGGAACAATGACGCAGGTGAGTTCCACTCTTCCGCTGAACAGATGATGACCGTAGAAGCGAAACGTTTGAAGCGAACTGATGTAAGTATAGTACTATGAATGTATTGGTGGTTAATCCCATCACGCTGCTTTCAATTGTTTGTCCCTGGATTCAAATAAGGTGTCAAACAGAAATTTTTATTTCTTATTGACTCCATGTGGAGACAGAACAGTCAGGACAGGATTATTTCCTTATTTCCCCGAATACTCTTACTTTCTAATATATAACAGATAGGATAAATAAAACCAATCTAACATTTGGCAACTGCGTTTATTTATATATACCACATTCTATTGTTATACTAACTAGATACCTATATAATAATAAACAGCAAAAATATAAAGGGTTATAACATTTTGCCAGCCCTACAAAATGTATAAACACAACAATACATAATAACCTACCATTCATATTTTTATGAAAACATGTATTTTCGATGTTTTAAAAGTCGAGAATATATTTTATAGTTACATACAATAAATGGGTATTTTAATATATAGTTTAGTATGTCAATATTTCTACTTATACAATTTTATAACGATTGAAGCTAGCTAGTAAATAGAATATATATTTTTTTTTAATGTTCATAACACTATGACGTCACCAAGTAGAAATAAGTTTTTGTTAGGAATTATTCCTGTTTGGTAAATAATATTAGGTATCATCGTAGCTTAACTTCTTTAGCATAATTACTATTATATTTTTATGTTACTATATAATATTTTTATTGCAATACATGGTAGATAGTATTAATATATAATGATAAAATACGATAATTAAGTATATTATAATTTCTCGGCTGCGGTGTGTCTTCAAAAGATTCCGCAAAAAATACATTTTGATAATAATTTAGATCTACTAACCTTAAACTGTGCACATCTTCACCAAATGTTTAATGCATTTGTTAATTTATTTGTTGTTATTTAATTTCTGGTTACAAGTACAGATTCTATGGATATTTTAATTAATAGGAATGTAGTGCAAATAATAAAGAAATATTAATTTGCAATTTGTTTTGCAAAAAACCAATGCGAAATAATAAACCATTTTTTTATATATTGCATTTTTTTTGCTAATGTATGGTATTTTATAATTAAGTAACTATGTATAATAAAACAATAAGCCATCAACTATCCATTGAAGTAATAAACTAAAATATTGTAAATAAGTACTTACATCTCGAACACAGCCCTCGTGTAGATAAGGAAACTATTTACTGTTTGCTAAATTACAGACAGAATACTAGTTTAGAAAGAAAAAATATTTCGTGAGGCGGGGTTTGAACCCAGGGCCATGGGATACCCTTCCTTATACTGTTTTGGTAGCTCAGCGGTTATATCAAAGGGCATGATATCCTATGGCCGCGGGTTCAAATCTTGTCTTAAGCCTTATTTTTCCTTTCTAAATTTACTACTTCAATTCTACCCATCATGGCCAATGCTACGTAAAAAAAAAAAATTTAATTAACATGGCATACTATTTTAGATCTAAACGATAAATACAATAAAATAATAATAAAAAAATGTGTTACAAAATTAGGCATTTTTCTTTGGTGGCAAATGTGCATTTTTTGTTTATCTAGTTCGTTACTAAAAAATATCATTATAATACAAGTTCAGCAAGATTTTCAATTAGTAATAAGAATATAATTATTTTATTTACGTGTTATTATTGAAAATAACGCTAAAATAAGCCTCGTTATATGATTAAGTACAGGAAGGATCTTACGCATAGGATATGTCATAGAAATAGTCTCACAAAGAAATAGATAGGCGTTTTGTTAAGGATCCATTATATATACTCAGTTGGGAGTTTCCATCTCGGGACTCGACTCTGAAAAAGGAAAAAAATGTGTTAATGGAGCATTAAATATTAATGAGCAATTATCCTTTTCAATGTTAATTTTAAAGGAACTGAGTTACCTATAGTTTCTTCGAAAGAATTTGATAGGGACTTTTAATTAGTCACTGCTTTTTCAGGAAGGTAATTATTTACCTTTTAAATTATATAAGACGTACTTATATAATTTAAAAGCGTGGATTTTGCTGTACCTATTAATAAGATATTCTATTTTTGGCTGGTTACCGATCATGTTTTTGGATTCCATTCATTTAGATTATATCCTAAACTAGCCGTGCCCCGCGGCTTCGTTCCCTATTATCAAGTTAAAAAGTAGCTTATGTGTTAATCCTACGTATAATCTATGTACCTACTTTCCAAATTTCATCCAAATCCGTTCAGCCGTCAAAGCGTGGAGAGGGAACAAACATACTTACACACAAAATTTCGGATTTATAATATTAGTAGGATTACATATCCAAGTATAAAAGCTTTATTTTTTACTAATTATTAGTAGGAATTAAAAAAAAGCATACAGACACAGCGCAGTACAATTTAATTAAAATGTTAAATCCTATATAAGTAAGATGTTATAGACAACAATATCGTTTACAATGAAAGTCAAATCAAATTAATTTAATTTTGTTATTATTATTTATGACTTTTGCTATTCAAATCGCTTATCACATTTTTACTCAGTAATCTAAGACAGGAGAAGATTGAAAAACAGCACTATACGTACAGATGTACATGTTCACATAGCACACGTTGAATCTGTCCCTATTGCACTATAAACTCATCTTTAATAGCTGTTGAATCATATCATCTTCTATGTGTTTACTGTATTTATAAATATAAACTTTTTCATACTCATAGCCCCACATTAAGTTCGATGACTTGTGCCGCGGGTGCCGGAAACATTCACATCACACACACAATCACAACCAGAAACAACACAATTTTTCCTTGGGGAGAATACTTGTGTTCCCGCAGGGAATCGAACCCGATACCCCTGCTTAGAAGGCGAACGCCACCCAAATAAGCCAAGTAGCCGAGCAGTTTGTATAGTGTCAATAAAGCGTTTTTTTTATTACAATCACGCGATCTGTTTGCTCTACTCTTAGTTCTTACTACAATATGCATAGATCCCGTTTAGGAATCATATAACTTCTGAAGATGTAATTTTGCGAATCTGGCATAACTGTTATTATTTTGTAAGAGACAGGGATAGTTTAAATTTAATTTAGTGAGTGTACATCAGAGTCGAGGCCATTAACTTTCATGAGTGCCTATTTAGGGCTCAAGAGAATAACCGGCTATAAATTATAAATTTAGAAATCAAAGATATAATTAATTCACCATTATAATAATGTATGTCATACTAGGTTTTTTAGCGAAGGAGTGGAACTCATTGCCTGCGTCTTTGTTCCCTGAACGGTATAATCTGGGTGTCTTCAAGTCTAGAGTGAATAGGTACCTTCTAGGCAAGCATGTTCCATCTTTGGCCGCATCGTCACTTTCCATCAGGTGAGATAGCGGTCAAATGCTTGCCTATCTAGTATAAAAAAATATATAATAATTGAGAGAAAACAAGCAAGCTGCTCGCCTGATGGCTGACGTCACGTTTGTCCGTTACAGCTCAGTGTCACCCAGAAATTTTTAAACATGTGTTGGTCAAAATCCAGCGCGGCGTAGCACTGTGCTTACCACCCTGGGATATTACAAATCTTTACGAGGTTTACAGGTGCATGATTTTGAATATTTTGTAAACCTTTCATATTGGTAATTAATAAATATATATACTAGCTTTTGCCCGCGGCTTCGCTCGCGTTAAGAAGTACAACAAACTTTCATCCCCTATTTTATCCCCTTGGGGGTAGAATCAATCAAAATCCTTTCTTAGCGGATGCCTACGTCATAACATCTACCTGCATGCCAAATTTTAGCCCGGTCCGTCCAGTGGTTTGGGCTGTGCGTTGATAGATCACTATGTCAGTCAGTCAGCCAGTCGCCTTTGAGTTATATATATTTAGAGATATTATAAAGTTATTCATAACGTTCTACAGCGGCAGTCCCCTCAGTACCATTCATTCGAATGTTTACAATCACACCCGCCACGTATGAAGCAATTTTGTAAATCGACAAACTTGTTTAGAGTTCGCAGTGTCCCATATATTGAGTACAAGTAGATATTCACTTGCTTACGACTTGTGTGCGAGTATAGAACTGTTGTAGATATATAAGTCCCGATACACATTATAAGTGAGTGGTACGGTAGCACGTACGTATGTAATAGGAACATAACATAAATACAAATCCTGATATTGTTAGGAAATGTTATCGATCTTTACTTATCGATATATATGTTTTGTTTTGAATCCTTACTTATATTATAAATGCAAAAGTAACTCTGTATGTATGTCTGTCCGTCGCGTTTTCAAGCCAAAACTACAGAACCGATTTAAATGAAATTTGGTACACAGTCTAGAGCTTGGGAAAGAATTTAGGCTACTTTTTATCCCGGAATTCCCGCGGGTCTGGAACTTACGCGGGTAAAACCGCGGGGCGCAGCTAGTACTATTATAAATGTTAGTTTTTTATCTAACTTGGAAGTTACGTGTGTTTGTTGTACCACTGCAGTGGTACAACAAAAAGGAAATTGGTATCAGCATTGGTCCAGAGCACAAGACCAATCCTGATCAAATTTGATAATATTTATACTTACTATATATATAAATATATAATATTTTATTATATTATTTTAAATGCGAAAGTAGCTCTGTCTGTCTGTCTGTCCATCGCGCTTTCACGCCAAAACTATTGAACCGATTTAATTAAAATTTAGTATGGAGGCAGCTGGATTAACACATGGCTACTCATTATCTCGGAAATGCCGCGGGTCCGGGACTTACGCGGATAAAACCGTGGGGCTCAGCTGGTCATTAATAAGAAATACTATTCATCGCTATTAATAATCATCAATATTATGTCCATTAGTTTTCTTCCTATTGTCTTTATGAAATACCTATATGATACTCTTTTTTCATACTCAGAGTAAGTTCGATGACTTATGTCGTGGGTGCCGGAAACATTCACATCACTCATATAATCACACCCAGAGCCAGAAACACAAGTTTCCCTTGTGGGGAAAAGTTATGTTTCTACCGGAAATCGAACCCGATACCCGCTGCCTAGAAGGTGAATGTGTACCCAACTGCGCTAGCGGGAAATTCTTGCTCTAGCGGGCAGATTGTAATCGAAATGGGTAACACACCTATGTATGTACTACTTATCCATTTGAATATATGATATAACCTATATTTATGTAGTATATGTATTTTATTTGTACTTTTTATCATTTTAATTATTTTATGTAGTTTATTAACTTTACATATTATATTTATGTAAATTTGTACTGTATATTTGTACACCTCCACCGACCTCAGTTGCTATTACAATTACTGTCCATCCAAAGGTTGTCTGGTAGAAATCGCTGAAAGCGATTAGACCGCCCATTGTACTGCCTCATAATATTAATTTCGTAGTTTTAAGTTTGTATCTTTTTGTTTTTTGGTTTACAATAAAGAATTTTGTATTGTATTGTATGTAGCCTAAAATAAGAAAAAAATAGGACCGAGCTAGACCGCGGGGCATACAACTGCTTTAATAAAATTCTTACCATCGGCCCACTTCTTGCCGCGCATTCCAATGAAGCCCATCTGACCCTTCCGCTTTGGCAGCGGCCCGTTGTCCAGCAAAAACTTAATTTCCTGCGCCTCGTTGTTCTTCACGTCTTTTTTGCCACGGACTCCTATAAATTTCCCCCTGAAACTTACGTCGGCGAGCCGCTTGTTAACAGACTTTTTTCCGCGAACGCCGAAGAACTGGTGAATGCTCGCAGCTCGCTTCTCGATCTCGTTGTTGATATGCTCGTCTTCGCCGGTCTCATTAGAGTCAGGTAACCGAGATGGGTTGGGATGTTCGAGTTTGTTCAGATAGGCTTGCAGTATTTCGTTCAGCATCGGGAATTCGTTGTTGTCATTGGAAGTATAATCGATTTGACCGATTAAAGAACCTCCTCTTTTCGGAACGTACTCGAAGGTCTCTGGGTAGTAATCGTTGAAGATGTCCTTTTTACCACGCATTCCCATAAAGCCCATCGGCGCGCGTTTGTAGTACAGTGCTCCATCAGGTTCTCCCATTAGGTCGTAAAGGGTTTTCTTGCCTTTGACACCGACGAAGAATTGAGGCTTGCGTTTGTAAAACTGCTCAGTTGAGTCGAATTTCTTTCCTCTCATTCCGAAGAAGCCCTGAGGGCCTCGTTTTTCCATCTCTTGGGCCGACATCACGGCGATCATGTGGATGGTGACGAACAGAATACAGGTACGAGATGAAGCGCCCATTGTTGTCTGGAACAATGAGAAATTAAAGTTAAATGCTATTGTAATGACGGTGGCTGGATATTAGGTTTTCATTACAAATCAGTTCCTAATATTATGTGCATATTCATATGATTTTTCAAGTGGTGTGGATGGCCATGTCAGAATCTACGAGAAAAAGCAAAACATGCTTTTGGGTGTTTTCGCGAAGAAACAAAATATTTCTCTAGTCTTACAGTATATATTGAGTTAAACAAAAAAAAAGTAGTGTTGTAGCAACAGCCGACAGTGTCGCATGTAGGGGTCTAGGTTTCTTAGAAATAGATAATTTTATACGGCAAAAAACTAAAAAAATCGAACGAAAACGGCTCCAACGATTTTCATGAAGTTTCGTATGCAGGTGGTTTCGGGGGCGATAAATCGATCTATCTAAGTTTCATTTTTTTTTTTTTTTTTATTCGTGATAGGCAAACTTTTGACCACTATCTCACCTGATGGTAAGCGATGATGTGGTCGACGATGGAGCAAGATTGCCTAAAAGATACCTATTCACTCGTGACTTGAAGACTCCCATATTGTACTCATCAGGAAACACCGACTCGGGTAAGGAGTTCCATTCCTTTGCGGTTCGCACAATGAATGTGGAGGCAAAACGCTTAGTGCGCATTTGTGGAATGTCCACCATATAGCGGTGTCGCTTAGCAGTTTGTCTACTTGTCCGATGATAGAACGGGGATGGGGGAACTAGATCGTACAGTTCCTTAGCACACTCTCCGAAATGTATCCGATAAAAAACCGAGAGACTGGCTACCATGCGGCGATGACCCAAGCTCTGAAGCTTTGAATTAGTCAGCTGCTCGCTACCAATAAGTCTCTTGGCTCTACGCTCAATGGTGTCAAGAGCCTCAAGCTGGTACTTAGCTGAACCGTCCCAAAGATGAGAACAGTACTCCATACATGATCGGACTTGTGCTTGATACAAATTGAGCAACTGTCCCGGTGTGAAGTATCGTCTCACCTTTGCAAGGATTCCCAGCTTTTTTGCAGCTAGTTGGGCTTTTGACTCGATGAAAGTACCAAAATTGAGCTTTGAAGTTAGAGTCATACCGAGTATTTCGAGATGGTCATTTTTAGAAAACGTCGTTTAATCCGTGTTTTATACCGAGCGAAGCTCGGTCATCCAGGTACTATACATATATACAAGAATTACTCGTTTAAAGGTATTAGATTAGGTAGAAAACCCTTAAAAAACACACTTTATATCAGTACCTACTTCAGTTGCATGCCTAGATTACCTTAATTTAGGCAACAGTCGTCAACAGTATACATAAACAGACCTACTCAAGTATTCCGCTGAAATTATGCCTAAGGCCGCACACACAAGTCCCCAGAGACCGACCTGTGTGCAGACAACCTTAAGTCACGTGATCATAACAATGCTGACCTGAATGGTAATAGTGATAATATAGCTCAAGTTTGTTAACATGGCCAATTGGCTGTATACCTATGGGGATATGCAAGACGGTAGGTTTGCATACATTAATGGATAAGTACGTATGCATCTACTATATACCGTCATAGGTTAGTAGCGTACAATCCTGCAGGGGGTGGTTTAGAATCGACAGCAGATTTTTTTTTGTTTTCTTTTTAATCTCAAAAAAAATTTTTTTCCTTGCTGGGAAGTAAACTCTGGCGCAGACAGTTTAGTCGTAACTATCAAGTAATCTATGGCAACTCTTAGACAGCTGCTATAATAATAGCTAATAGTCGAAGACTTAGGTATTAGAATCAAACCGGAAAAAATACTTATTTTTCTTTCAATTTTAAGCCACCCAGCAGGATTGTACACTTCTTGTCAATGACGGTATATATACTACTAGCGACCCGCCTCAGCTGCGCACGGGTGTAATTTCTTACATTATTTATAAGATCGAATTGTGAATCGAAACCATGATCAACCTGAATTCAGTCAAAAAATGTCATCAATATCAGTTCAGCCGTTTAGGAGTCAGTGACTTACACACGTACAGAACAATTATATAGGTACCTATATAAAGATATTATTACTGCAGGATCTATAAACATAAACACTTCACACTCAAAGCCCACACTACGTTCTGTGACTTGTGTGGTGGGTGACGGAAACATTCACATCACACTTACACATAATCACACCCAGAACCAGAAAAAAAAATACCTTGGTGACAAAACTTGTGTTTCCAATGGTATCGAACCCGATACCCGCTCCTTCGAAGGCAAAAGCGTACCCAACTAAACCAACGGGCACAGCACAATAGTACAATTGTCAAAATAATTTTGTCATTCACAAGAATTTATAAAACAAACCGAAATATAATACACTCAATATATAATACAAAATATAAGATTGAGAATAATTGGTAAAATTTCGAATTGAATAATCAAAACCCTGACTTCAATATAATCAACTTATAAGCAATGCACTAATTAAAACTATTTAAATGCATTGATTGCCAATTTATGATTTGTTTCGTGAATAATATATACCCTTCTATTGCTATTGCTTAGATCTACGCGAAGTATTAGAAAATTGATTTTATTTATAAAGCATTAGACATGCTAGGCAGAAATGCATGCATTTTTCCTTTATAAACATATCACTATAAGTATTCTATAGGTTATTTATATATATATGCATAAAATGCCCTAATTTTCGTTGTATTAACTAAAGAGCTTAATTTTTACTCCACCAAGGGACCTTATATACCTTAGCTCCACGCGTTTCTGATAAAAATGACTTGGCCAAAAATATAAAGTAACATACTAAAAAAATTGTCAATATTCAAATTGAGTACCTTCCTCCTTTACCCTCCTTTTTGGAATTCGGTTAATATGTAAAACTATACATAAAACTGGAGGTTCTGTACACATGGAAGTAATTATAAACTAGTATCGGTACGAAAGTAATAAGTACCTACTTACCGGAGTTGTAGTTAGAGACCCAAACAACTTGTAAGCCAACTGCCCGAAAATTTAGAAATTAAATAGATATTATAAAGTTTCCTGTAAAATGATAACTATAAATAACGTCAATTAATAAACGCTAATACTGGTATTGATTATGAACAAATAAACTGCCGGTTAGCTTTGTTGGATGAGACCAACAGAGCTGTTCGGGTTCGATTTCCGGTGAACACAAGTTTTCTCCCCAAAAGATTAGTTTCCGGTACTGTTTGTCATTGTGTGTGTGATTTGAATGTTTACGGCAATCACGACACAAGTCTTCAAACTTACCACGTGAAAGCGTTTTCGTGAAAAAGCAGTTATAAAATAAGCGACTAAATTAAAATTTATAAAATGCCACTGAATACGGAAAAAGGCTGCACATATTTTTACTAATTATAGCTAAGAAACCCGATGAAGTCACGTCTCAAAGAGCCACGCTCTTAGATCGGAGCAAAATGGTAGTGACCGCTTAAGCCCGATTTTCGTATCCGATTTACGCATCATATGCCTAGTAATTTACTGGAAACTCGCAGACCAGCTCAGCCTAAACCAGAACTGCTTACGCAGTACTGTTTTTTCGGCAGTCTTGTACCCATTTATTATAATGCTATTTTGTATTTAGTGCACTTCTGAATACCACTGTACGGGTGCATTGATTTAACAACATTTACATGAACACCAAACAGTGATAGTTATTACAAATAATTAAGATCTTTTATTCTCATTGCAACCTCGCCGATCTCATTGCAGTGCCGATCATGTGTTTGGTCCTCCGAGCCGGATTTTACCAAAATAGCACCTGCAAGAAGTTATACCTCGTACCGACAACTGAATAGCTGAAAAGACAAGTTTTAATTGCCATTGGCAGTGTAATTTTGTTTCAGAGCGTTAGTAACTCATCAGCCTGCTTACCACTCTCGACCTCATGACTTACTCAAAGATGAGGTAGTGGCCAAAAGGTTGTCTTATAATCAAGAAAAAAATAAGAGCTCTGACTTTTTTCCGAAAAGGCTACACGCATTACAGTATTAACGTTAGAAACTGACAAATCCGACAGGCAAGGCAGATTTCACCCCCAGCATCCCCTAAGTCGTCGTAACTCGTCATCACACTACTCCTAATCTGTGACGTCAGAACACGTTTTCATGAACCTTGTAAGTTGTGTATACTTGTATCTAGTTTTGATATGGTGGTGATAAATATATTTGGGTTGCAATATAGAGCGATAAGCAAGGCTCGTGATAGTTTTCACAATGTGATATTATTGGGATTGTACTTTAATATTTGTATATTATTATTATGTCGTGTGGACCTTCCGTTGTCAATAAAATTGGAGTTTATATCTTTAATAGTGGAAGTTTCTTATACATAACTAATAATTTGATAAAGGAATAAATGGTTCCGCGAGAAACATAAACGTATTGTAGTGTTCGTATTTATCAGTGTAAAGTTTGTAAGTAACACTTATTTTTTAATCGACCAGAAATTGCACTCGGGCGAAGCCGGGACGAATCACTAGTTTATCATAATTTACTTATAAACGTGAGTGTTTGTGAATGCGCGAGTTTGTTTGTTAGACATGAGGTATGTCTTGCAATTTATATCGTTATGACAAGGATTATCTCGCGGGGTTTCCTGCGATGAAAGTAGCCTTTATCATATTTCAAATACTAGATTATAATCGTAACAATTTTAATTCAAATCCTTTTCATCACCTTAATTCTGCGTAGATTTGAAGATGGGAAGATACGTTGTATCAAACATAAGATGCAGAAACATATACACAAACTTTAGATAAATTAACATAAATTATATTTTTTAAAATAAATAGATAAAAATAAAATTCTACGAATATTATCTATAAATCCGAAAGTTTGTGTGTAAGTGTGTAACTATGTTTGTTCGCTCTTCACGCTTAAACGGCTGATCGGATTTGTATGAAATTTGGAATGTACATAGTTTTTTTTTTTTTTTTTTTTTATTTGTGACAGGCTAGTGTTTGAGCACTATCTCACCTGATGGTAAGTGACAATGTGATCGAAGCTGGTAAACACACTAGACCTGGAATACGCAGGCTCTCAAGGATAACTGCCGGAACACCGTATTTGGCTTGGCGGCAGACTTTCAACTTGATGGTGGTAAGCTACTTTGGTAGCAAGCCAGTCGAGCAACTCACAAAATGCTCTACCACCTCTCAAATGTCACCTGATTAGCACCACCCGGGGACCACGTGTAGGGAGTCAGACTTAAGGGGTATCCTCCTACGGACGTGGGTGACTCAGCCTTTATACCTAGGATTAACACATATACTACTTTTTAACTTGATAATAGCGGGCGAAGCCGCGGGGCACGGCTAGTAGTACTAAAGAGAGAATATATAGAGAGATAGTAGAATATAGAGACAAACCCACGCTACGTACTCGTCATTCGTAGTATCGTATCGTAACCTACGACGTCGTAGCAACGTGCTACAGCTGCTACGTTGCGTTTACTCAGTAAGCTACGAAATTAATCACCAAACTTTCGTGTTTTAAAAAAATTGGTAGACACAATTATTATATATTTAACTCTTTCTTTATAAGCAAACGTTTGACTACAATCACACAGATGGAAAGTGACGATGAAGTTTAAGGTGTAGCATGCTTGCTTAGTAAATACCTATTCTCTTTTTTTTTAATTTTTTACTAAGCAATGCAAATAAATAATAATCAAAAGTAAAGTGCAAGCCAATAAAAATGTTTAAGAAAAGTACAGTTTTTATCAAAATTAACTTTGAATTAAAATTTCGGGATCCTTGTATAACACTCAAATATTGTATTCAAAATCGTTTATCATATGGGCCCCAAAGAGGCACTCGTGAATGTGAATAACTTTACTACTGTACCCATTAACTTTCACGAGTACAGTCTGAACGCCTAGTGGCTAAACATAGAGAACTTTACCAACATATTTTATTAAGGACGTAGATAGGCTAATGTTTTATTACTGTTTCAATTATTATTTATATGTCTCCATAATTAGCATACTGCCATTTTATCAAACTGTCCACATCAAGTTTTTTCACTATGTAAACGGAACATATTTTATACATTATTCATACAAAAACACACCTCAACGTATAAGTCCAAGGTCCAGTATATGGTCCTTAAAGCCACCAACTAAATGTTAATGATCCTTTACAGCTTGTTAGCAAACGTGCGAGCGAGATAGATATATAAAACACAGGCTAAAGAGGGACAGAGTTAGTGGCTAATGAGCGGTCGTATTCTACCCTCATCTTTTAAAAAGCTGCTTTAAAAACGAGCTAAGATTTTTAATACCTAAACTTTTATTCGTGTACCTTATGTCTCATAAAAATATTTACTACAGAGGTTATATAAAAGAATATGTCTTTATACTAATAGCAACTAAATCTTGGTACGTCTATAGGCGATGATGACAGGTTTCTACCGTGTGCTTTTTAGCTATCTATTTGTTTTTAGCTACCCAAGGCAGGTGCCGTGGGTCCTGAGTTCAATTCCCATAATATTTTACTAAAATAATGAAACGTAGGCAAAGCTTAAAAAAACCGACTTCACCGCTTTATCTTCGGAACTTTGAATAAATTAGATGTACTAAACACGCATTATTGAAGATATTAAGTAGGACTAATTTATAGCAACAGCTTTCAAACAAAAAATTCAAAATCGGTTCACATGGAACGAGGTAATATACATGTATATTACTTATGAAACATACGAAAAAAAAATACAGTCGACTTGAGTGCCTCCTCCTTTTTTGTGAAGTCGGTAGAAAAAACAGGGTTGGTTGGTATAGAAGTGAAACTTTTGTATAACATTAACATTACTTTATAGTAGCTCAACTCGCTGATAGGAATATTATAATATACGCTTTCACACTCACAGCCCTACACTGTTCGATGACTTGTGTCGTGGGTGCCAGAAACATTCACATCACACACACAATCACAACCAGAGCCAGAAACACAAGTTTTTCTTGAGGAGAAAAATCGTGATCCCGCTGGGAAACGAACCCGATACCCTTGCTAAAAAGGCGAACGCACATCCAACTTAGCCAACGGGCTGTTCAATTAATTATGTTAAATAGTTGCTTAGTTTTATTTTTATTTTTTTATTTGTGACAGGCTAGTGTTTGACCACTATCTCACCTGATGGTAAGTGACGATGTGATCGAAGCTGGAAAACACACTAGACCTGGAATACGCAGGCTCTCAAGGATAACTGCCGGAACACCGTATTTGGCTCGGCGGCAGACTTTCAACTTGATGGTGGTAAGCTACTTTGGTAGCCAGGCCAGCCGGGCGAGCAACTCACAAAATGCTCTACCACCTCTCAAATGTCACCTGATTAGCACCACCCGGGGACCACGTGTAGGGAGTCAGACTTAAGGGGTATCCTCCTACGGACGTGGGTGACTCAGCCCCCAAAAGACTTTTTCCATCGGTTACAGTTTTCCACTTCGCGGTTAAAGGAGCCCACACATTAAACACTAAACGAAACCGGAAGTGCCTGACATATTGCATTCACGCGGCGACCGCACGTAAATGCATTTCCGGCAAGCTAACAAGTTTTGGGAGTGTTCGGCTATTGGAGGTGAAAGGACTCTATTGTTATTGCGGAAATGTAAAAGGTTTTTTAGTGTTTTGTTAATCGGATCAGTCGAAGTGAATCGACTGACCGTTGGCTAAGTTGAGTGCATGTTCGTCATTTAAGCAACGGGTTCAATTATCCGGTGGAAACATAAGTTTTCTCCCCAAGAGAAATTTGTGGTTCTGGGTGTGATTGTGTTTGTGATGTAAATGTGTTCGGCACCCACAGCTTAAGTCATCGAACTTAGTCTGGAGTTGTGAGTGTAAAAGGGTTTATGTTTATGTTTGATCGTACAGTTATCCTTCAGAGCCAATCATTAAAGGTCACGTGTTTACCATTCACGACCATATCATTGCTTACCATCTGGCGACATATATAGCGGCCAATCGATAGTCTATGAGAAATAAAAAAGAATAGGTACTTATGTATATTTATGTTTCAATGTTATATCCGGCTTAAAACACGAAAATTTTGACTTATTTTGTAGTCGACTAGTTTCGGACAAATTAGTTGTCCTTCATCAGGATGAGTCAATATGAAGTCAGTTATGTATCTTTGTTGACAATACAATAATATGGTAATATATTTAATTACAGACCGTCAGATAACTGGACAGGTGAAACAAAATAAAAGCTTTATAAGTAAAAGTCATCCATAAGTAAAGTTTATAGAATATTCTAAGACGATTGTTCATATAGATTTAAAGATAAAGATATTTTATTTAAAAGTTCTAATTTATTCAAAGCTTAAAAGAGATATTTTAGGTTCTTATCTGTGATTTAAATAAGGACTATTTTGCTTGTAACTTAATTAGCTAGCTAACTTAGTTAGCTTAGAAAACAACTTAAACTTCTACGGGCGAGTAATTAGTTGGACTGATTCTTTAGCTAATTTTTGTTTAAGTGTTTTCTTGCTTTTATTTTTACGCTTCGGAAAATCACGAGCAGTGACATTGATATTTCATATTTATTATGAACACCAGCATAATATATAGTATTACAATCAACATATTTAAAAACATCGTAGTGTAACAAGTTAGGTGTTATTATAATTATAGGTGAAGACTATATTCAATAAATTATGGCGAGATTATATGTCAAATAAATGGATGAAAACAACACATTAATAAATTCAAATTACAAGAAAGCAAAAATTAAAATCTTGACAAATAATATAAACGATAGATTACAAAAAAATTAAAACATATTATACATATAATTAACTCACCTGTTAGTAGATAATATGATCGAGGATGGTTTGAATGGTAGATTTAGATAAAAATATGTTTTTTTAGTATCGATCGGTAAGCATTTGATCACTATCTCACCCGATAGAAAGTAACGATGTGGTCGAAGATGGAGCATATATGTAACTCGATGGAATTATCTTGTTGGTTTGTCCTATGGCTATCTTCCGTTTCTACCATAAGACCAGCTCTACAGGGTAGCGTAGAGCTGGTCTGATGGTGGAGACGGAAGACGGAAGATGGTCTGTAATCAAATTGCAAGCTAAATAAGACCCACTTCTCGTTGTCCAATTGGACTCAAATTTGGTGTACTTATGTATCTTTGATGACAATACAATGATATGGTAATAGATTTGATTACAGACTACTATCTCACCCGATAGAAAGTGACGATGTGGTCGAAGATGGAGCATACATACAAGAAGGTGTATACTTTCGTAGTGAAACTAAATCGGCAGTGAATATAAACTCCTTCACACAGGCCCATACTTCGAAGATTTGTGTCGAATGTGCCGAAGACACTAGTCGTTCGCGTCGAACTGAGATCTCGCACCTTCATTTTGCCTAATAGAGAAAAACTTTTGAAGTTAATTGCTTACAGCCTTTTTCTTATTAATAATTGTTTAACTTTTGTATTTGTTGTTCAAGTACAGGATATAACGGATAGTTAGGTTAGGTTAGGTTCAGCTCTAAATGTTTAGCCGTTTTTGAGATAGACCCCGGAACGATAAAGGTCTAAAAACAGCGTCTTTGGTGGCCTAACAAATCGTTATTTTTCAACACAGATTTTTTTTAAAACGATTTCGTTCTGTACTTTGAAATTCCTTTTCAACGACACGGCCAGATAAATCAATAAAAATTGTTTTGCTTCCCACTGAGAGTTCTGAGAATTTTTAACTATTCGCTTGTATGTTTTAGACGCTAAATGCCTCTGACAGACGGACGAATGGACAAAGTGCTGAAGCACCCAAGTCAACTTAGAGATATCGCTTTGCTTTCTAATATGAAATACAATTTTCCCTGCTAGAAACATCTGGAGTCGAACTCGATACCCGCTGCTTAGTAGTAAGACGCCAGTCATTCTAGGCCTAGCATGTTTACAATCCTCGACCACAATTGACTGATTACCATCAGGTAAGATACTGGTCACAAGCTATCCTATCAGAAATAACATCCTGTAACTGTAGAACTAACAATTTAAACATAAGCAAAGCCTAAAAAAACGACTTCACCGCTTATATTTTGGCTTGATT
Source organism: Lomographa bimaculata (assembly GCA_948107665.1). Lineage (NCBI taxonomy): Eukaryota > Metazoa > Arthropoda > Insecta > Lepidoptera > Geometridae > Lomographa > Lomographa bimaculata. The sequence goes on along the minus strand of OX403604.1, from coordinate 2,215,169 downwards.
GATTTCGATAAAATGTATATGGGACCTGAACAACCTCTAAAGTATAATCTACCAAACAATAAAAGAACCTTAAGAATCGGTCCACAAATGGGGGGAACGGTGACATACATAAAAAAAATAAAAAAATACATACAGTCGAACATAGAACCAACTTTTTGAGGTCGGTTAAAATACCAAATTTTAGTCGCCATAAACAAATCTACATTATTTAAGGCCTCTCCTGCAGCCGAATAAAAACACGACATTTCAGGCCTTCTCTAAAAGGCATTTCCTACCCATCACCGGACGTACAAATAGGCCTGGAGGCTGCTAATTGACGATTGTACTCATCCGTGAGGGTATAATTGGTTGCTTTGACACCTACCCTCATTTTACGGACATTTCGTCTTGTTGTTTGCAATTCGCTGTTGATTTCATTTCTGTATTTGTAGATTGTAGAACTGTTATATTTGAAACTAAATGTGTGTCGGCTTCATACTTCTCTACTCGCTTTTTGCGTCTGTCTATCTGTCTTTATATCAACTTACTCATCATAAACCACGCAACTGAGTTTACGTCGACAAGCTCTACCGCTCAAAATACATTAGATTCGGAAGGAATTTACATTAAGAAATTTGACGGAACTGTTATCAAAAAAAAACATACAAGATCTTTATACAATTTAAAGGTCAAATTGACATTTATAAGCTAATATTACTAATACGGATTTGACTACAAAACTCCTCATACAATGAATATGTCAAATTACAAATATATATTAAAAAAATTAATATAGGCAATTGGCCCACAGTTAGGACTAACTAAAAAAAAAGTAAATAATATAAAAAAAAAACAAATTCATAATACCAATATTGTGAACCGGATTTGCTTACAAAACTTCAACAAAAAATACTAACGTCAGCACAATAGCGTATACAAAATTGTGTTGGTAGAGAGTGAAGCGAAGTGGCAGGTTCTTGTTGGTAGTGAGTGATGATTGTAGTACATATAGGAGTTATCGTAAATAAATAACGGATTGTAAATAAACAGCCAATCAAAAACTACCGTCCCTGGTTGACGTGACCTCCGCGCTGTCGACAAGCTTTGTTATAATCGAATGCAATTCGTACAGTCCGGCAATCACGGACAAATCCGTACACGTCGCACTATACAAATAACTACAAAATTGGACACCGGTGTAATGGGAAACACACGGTAAAAATGGTTTGCATCTTTTTTTGTCAGAAGCTGGGCGGTTGGCTGTTATACCTGTTATTATCATGAAATAGGTTATTTATTTTTACACCAGCGCAACATAATATTCCGTTATTATTTAAAGTTCTAGTTATTTAGAATACAGAAATATTACATTTTACACGGTTAGTAGCTTAAATAATAATGTGACGCGTTTTGTAATTCCACATAAATAAAAATCGTTTTATCTTTTTCACGTTTATGGTTATTATATTATATGGTTGCCTATTTAGTTACCATAATATTTAAACTTAATGACAAAAACCTCTTTCATGTTCATGATTGCCTAGTACTTTAACAAGCCCGACAGACAGTAATGCTGACCAAAAAAATAAAAAAAACTATTTGCTTCTTTTTGAACCAGTTACCTACACCGCGGCATATGCAGAACTCACCAACAAGAAAAGCGTAAATATATAATGTTCACTAGTTGTTCTCCGCGGCTTCGCCCGGCTAAATTAGGAAAATCATTTTTTTTTATGTTAGATAGGCAAGCATTTGACCACTATCTCACCTGATGGCAAGTGAAGATGCGGCCGAAGATGTGATATGCTTGCCTAAAAGATACCTATTCACTCTAGACTTGAATTATTTATTTATCATAGAATTGTGAATCCAAACCATTCTTGAATCCACCTAAACAAACAACTTCACGTACAGAAGAATTATATATATAAAAAAAGAAGATATACAAAGGTTATTTTCTCTTATATTAGGATGTAGAAAATAACTTCTTCGTATAGTGATTTTGAACTTCATACTCGCCGGCAACGAGCTGTCAAATCCAGCCAATGCAATCCTCTTGTCATAGTAAATGTAACCAAGACCAGTATCTCTTCAAAAAGTCTCCCTGCATGTTAGGTTTGCAAAAGTTCATCCCAGATTTTATTATTTCTGTGACGTAGAATATGCAATAACGGGACAGAAGTGCCTCTCCAATTACGTGTCAACTCTCATATTGCGTGAAAAGTTTGCTTATAACTTTGTGAGTGGTAACTTCACTTGGGACGGAGAACGCAGCTTTAAATTTATGTTTTTAGTATTCACAAAACTTACCTTTATATTTATACCATACCTTTATACCCGGCATGCGTTGCAATGCCACGTAAAGAAAAAATAATTTTATTTATATCATGTTTATGGTTGCCTTATTTTAATACCATACTAAAAATTTACTGACTAAATTATTACCTCCTTCATGTTTATGTTTGCCTAGTACTTTTCCGAATCCAATGACGTATAATTACTGTCCATGAGAAAATGATTTTTGGCTTTTTTTTCGTGTACTAATATTTATTCTACGACGAATCTAAATCATTCTTGAATCCATTTGAACATAGACAAAAAATGACATCAAAATCGGTCCAGCCGTTAAGGAGGAGTTCAGTTACATACACACGTACATACATACAAAACATATGCGGATATCGATTGCATCACTTTATACTAGGCACTACCTTTAGGTTAGTTAAGTTTGTATACTTGTATAGTGCTATATATATGACGATGTTCAAGTTGAGAATATATATAACAATATTTATACTTGGGTAGTTTTATACTTGACTAGTTGTGACACGCGACTTCGCTAGTGTCATACGTATGTATGAGGATGTCAAGACGACCCAGTTGGTGCAGTGGGCAGGTCTATGTCCTCAGCGCCGTTGACCCTGAGTTCGATTCCGTCAGGAGCACAATTTTCCTTTCCGATGGAAAGTGAAGATGCGGCCGAAGATGTAACATGCTTGCTTAGAAGATACCTATTCACTCTAGACTTGAAGACTCCCAGATCTAATGATTAAAGAGCGAACTTTATCGGCACCTATGATAAAACTGTGATTACGAAATAGTAAAATAACTCATACCTGTAGAAATTTTAGACACTGTAGACACTTGTGACTGCCAAGGATAGAACCACAAAAAATACTATATTAGGTAAAACAATAGTAGTGTCCATTGATACGTGGTCCTCCCACTCGAGTCTACCCACTTGAGCTTAGTGATGCACTGGTTTCGACACTACGGTGTGATACGGTATCGTCGCGTTTAAAAGTATCTATAGAAAAAAAAAAAGATCCTTTCATAGAGACGGTAAGAAAAGTTTTATTGGACACATGCCTACTATACTAAGAGTAGTAAATCTTGGGTAAAATTAAAATTACCTATTTACCGAAGGACTAGGTAGTAATTACAATAGTCAACAGGAGTTAAATAGTACGTCATTAAAAAAATCTTAAATTTGAAGTTTAAGAGGATACCCTATTAAACAATGAAATAAATAACGTTCTAAAGCTTTATGAGCTTTAGAAAACAAAGCGTTATTTATTATGAGTGAAAAAAATAATTCTACCGCTAAATAATATGGTATTAACATATATCAAATACCATTAAAGAGTTGGTACCTGTAGTATTAACACACGCAGACCTTATTCACGCACACACACTTATTAACACAAAACGGTTTGTTCAAAATAAAATAATCGGGAATTCCCAAGCAAATTGCTAATTTATCGCCGTTCTATAATTTAGATTCCGGAGTATGAGCGAGAATTATATGAGTGAATTCTCCTATGCACTTTATATTATGTAATAACACAACAAACGTCATTCATTAATGGTTGCCATACCTCCACTTCGCTCAAAGCGTTTATCATTTGTACTACGAAGAAGTGGAAGTCATTGCCCGCATCTTTGGTCTCTGTAGTTATTACCTAAGAGTTTTTAGAAAGTCTTGGAAGTCTAAAGTGAAAAATCATCTTCCAGGAAAGCTTGCTACATTTTCAGCCGCATTACCGTTTACTATGGCTAGATAAGCAAATAGGCTACCTATGTAGCCTATTTGCTTATCTAGCGAAAAATTAAAATTGTCTAACACTTTCGGCGCCGCCTGTACCTGATAACTGATGTTTGATCAGATACTACATTACTCCATCATATTGGCTTAGCACGATCAAAATAAACTTTTTAACACTCACAAAAGCTATGTACCGTAAAGTGCTGTTATATCTATCAGGTTTTAATGAGGTTGAGATAGCGCTAATGTGATGTGATGAGGGCATTTAAAGGGCTATACAGTTCGACTTTGAAGGTCGTTGGTACGCTTTACGGTGACATTATCATTCATCACACTATAACGATTATTAGAAAATTATTTTTATAAAAACAATTATTATGTGTATGCGAAATAAAAAAAAACATCTTAGTGAAAATATGTAGTGACAGATTTTCATTAACATTTTGTTGAAATCCACAATGTCCCACGTGACATGGATAGGGAACGTGTCAAGCCATGGTCATACTAGAGGCCATCTTGTGTTGACAATTTATCTACGTCATACCTACCTGAAACATATAATGAGGCCGGCGCTGCGGCAAATTAGGCAGAGCAGCGCTAACGGCGAAAAAATCGAAACCTCGGCAGTTGTAACCTGTGCAATGTGTACATTAGAGGGTATTTATTTAATACTTCATCGCACAAAAAGTACAAAAGGTGGACTTAATGCTAGGCGCATTCTCTACCAGTCAACCACACATGGTAGACGAGAAGAGGTTGAGGAATACTCTTATATTCCTCGGGTCAAACATTTTAAACCTTGCATCCTTAGCGACGATCGTAAAACAAAAATTGCATCCCACAAAGGAAACAGTGAAGAAGCTCTTGGTAGCTTGAGAGCTTTGCTTTAAGATTTACAGCTGTGACAAGCTACTTACTACGCTATTACTCAGGCAGCATCAATAAAATCTCGACAGGAGGACAGCGGAGGCGTTTTAACATCCTTCGATAGTGGGTTGAGTTATAGAACATAGCGGATTTGTCACGGAAGAGAAACACAAGAGAAAAACTTGTTCTGAGGATCTCCTCAGAACAAGTTTTTCTCGTCGTCATATGTTTTGCAGTGTTAATTTTTTTATTTGATTGTATATCGTTTGATCACCGTCTTAACTGCTTGTAATGGACGGTATATCAACTACCAACCTGAGATGTACCTACTCACCTACTCGAGGTGCCCCCAAATATTAACATACGAGAATGTGGATTGCAAAATATTCCCTATTGGTGACAGCACACATCCTACTAATCCAACTAATATTATAAATCTGAAAGTTTGTGTGAAAGTGTGTAAATGTGTTAGTGTGTAAGTGTTTGTTCTCTCTTCACGCTGTAGCGGCTGAACTGATTTGAATGAAATTTGAAATGTACATAGCTTTTACCTAGGATTAACACATAGTCTACTTTTTATCTTGATCAACGCGAGCGAAGTCGCGGTGCACGGATAGTAGTTAATATTTAGCAATATTTGCTTTGCACATGATTAGATAAGCTTACGTCAAAAATCAAAATAATTTATTTACATGAGCCCCAAAGAGGCACTCATGAAAGTTAATGACTCTACTGGCAGATTCGCAAAATTACAGCCATCTCGAGAACTGGCAAGAAACTCGGCGGCGCATTTTTTTCATTCATTTTTATTAAATTTGACCCTAACATATGTATGTAATCGCGAGTCGCTTCTATTCTAGTCCCCCCACATGTCACAGGAACTTAACAACTAGGTACGAGCTGAAGAGTGGCAATATCATTTAGAGACTGCAGGATCACCATAAAGACAAATTGCAGCTCCAGTGTCATCAGATGTGCATTGCTTAATCCAAAAGGTATTCGGTCGAATTGCCATATAATATGTGTGAGTGTTTTTATTGTTTGTGTTTTCATTGTACGATTAGTACATAAGTGTTACGATTTGGAATATGACCTACAATAAAGGTTTTTATGTATATGTTAGCAAGGCATTGGCCCGGAAGTAAGTAAAGTTTCACATTGGCATAACTTTTGCAGTGGAGTCCAGAATTCTGCACGCAAACTAATTTAAGGTTCATGAGGTGTTTAGGATTGTTGTTTATATAGATAGAAAAAGAAAATTCTTAATTGCACAAACGATATGGTAGGTACATAGGCGAACTTAATGCTACAAAGCATTTTCTTCCAGGTAACCTGGATGTATCGAGGATATTTATATATGGTAGTGCACATGACAAGTAATTTTTTTTTTATTTACAATATCATACATTTTACATATAGAATTTGTATTGTAAAAATATTTTATTTATTGAAAAAAGTAAATTTTTTTTGAGGATTGTTCACAAAAATAGTATTACATTAACTATTTCACAACCAAACCAAGATCATTTTAACGGTTTTGCCGTTATGAAGAAACAAATAAACTTTCGGATTTATAATAGTAGTGTGATGCGGAGTAAAGACATGAATTCGTTACAAATCAATTTCAATGCCACATTAAGTGACGGAAACTGATGAAGTGTCGTGAGTGACGCCAACTCATACAAATACTACTACATTAACTTGGATTGTATGGTACAACAATTCAAGTAAATTATACTCAAGGATGTACCTATCAGGGCGTTTGGTCGAAGCAACTGCTGGCAACCAAAATGCTAGCAAATATTTTGTAAAGATATTGCCATTCAACGTGGCAATGCTGCCAGCATTTTGGGTATTTTGGCAACTGGCTGCGTTCTATATTAAGTTTTGTACATATTTATATCTAGTTATAGTAATATTTGGTTAGTTTTAATTTAGTTTTTAGTTATATTCTGGTCTTGAGCAATAAAAATGATTAGGATGTACCTGATAATATTATCGACTCTAAAAAATGAATGCGTTTATCTGAGTCAATAGAAATCATAAAAAAATACGCAAATATATTCACGCCCACGTCTCCAGAAAGTATGATATTTGACCTAGATATTTTATAAACATTGAACTGCCCGTTGGATTAGATGGGTGCGGGTTCGCCTTGGAAGAAGCGGGCATCAGGCTCGATTCCCGGTGAAAACACGTGTTTGAGGCGGCCTTGGGGCGTCCCAAGGGAAATTTGTATTTCTGGTTCTAGGTGTGATAGTGTGTGTGATGTGAACTTTTCAGCATCCACGACACAATCCAACTAAGTGTGGGTGCCGGAAACATTCACATCAAACACACAATCACACCCGGTACCAGAAACACAAATTTACCTAAGTTAGAAAACTTGTGTTCCCACCATCACAAATGGTTGAAATTGACACAAACTAAGCTGCAAAAAATATAAAGAAATACGTATAACATGAACCAGTAATCGACTACCTAACTTATCCCCTCGAACGGCTGCTCGCTAACAACTTGTTAACTTGTTGCATTACTTACTTCCAACTTAATGCACCTGTTACTTGAAAAATCGTTGAATCGACTTAACGAGACGCTATTTGTAGGGTAGTCGGAAATAGCTATAATAATAAATATCAAGATGGAGGCCCGGAAAATGATTCCGTTAGAAGGTTTCGAAGGAATTTATGTTTATATTCACAAGTATATCTGAAAATGGCGAACAAAGTAGTAAAGCTTTTTTCACAAGCTTTTATTTAGTTCCTGTGCCGTTTTCTACCTATAGGTCTGTATTCAAATCTTGCAACCAAATAAGGGCCACTTCCCGATCTCCGATTGGACTCAAATTTGGTGTACTTAACTACATAATATATTCGGTGACAATTGACGACCCAGTTGGCGCAGCGGACAGGTGTCCGCCCTCTGCGCCGTGGGTCCTGGGTTCGATTCCTGGCAGGAGCACAAATTCCTTCCCAAGGGATATTTGTGCTTCTGGTTCTGGGTGTAATGTGTGTGTGTGATGTGAATGTTTCCGGCACCCACGATACAAGTCTTCGAACTTAGTGTGGGGCTGTGAGTGTGAATGCGTTTATAAAAAAATAAATTATAATACAATGATATTGTACCATGGAACTGGTCTGATGATAGAAATCGTCATAGGAACATCTTAACAAAACAAGATAAACCCATCGAGTTTCGGCTCGTCTTAACAAGTTCTTTGGTTGTATAACTTTTAAGTACTTTTTATGCACAACTGATAAAAGCTTGATTTTAAATATTTTTAAAATATTACTTATTTAAACATATAGGTGCTAATTCTGTTGAGCACCGAACTAACCTAAACTAAACTAAAAAAAAACCGAACTAACCTAAACTAAACTAAAAATAAACTAATTTTAAGCACCGAACTAACCTAAACTAAACTAAAAATGAACTAATTTTAGTCAAAGAATACCTTAACGCTATTCTTTCAAGTATAAGATCACATTAAAAATAATCCAGATCCTTTTCATGCAGACTAATTTGAGTTAATTTTTTTATTTTTAGTCTTAATTTGACGTAAAACATGTACATCAGAATAAGAATTTGGTCATTTTCACTAAATAGAGTAACTAAACTAACTTAGTCCTGTCAAACTTAATTTTAGTCTAAACTTGCATTTTCTGAATAGGTTTTGGACTAAAGCAGGACTAAAACTAATTTTAGGCTAGTTTAGTCTAATTCTGGACAACAGAATCGGCACCATTGACAAACATTTTGACTACTACATCACCTGATTGCGATGTTGCGGCCGAATGTGTAGCATGTATCCTAAGAGAAGCTAACTTTAGACTTAAGACTATGTATTGTGACTTAAATTTTATATTTCGAGGAAATACGGTAGACCGCAGGGCATTCCATTCTTTTGCAGTTCTTATAATTAAATTATAGCATATCTACAGTATAAGTTATTTGTTAAATCTTGAACGGGGCCCTCGGTTTTACCCGCGTAAGTCCCAGACCCGCTTGAATTCCGGGATAAAAATTAGCCCAGGTACGGTACCATACGTGTAGTGTTGCCCAAATTCAGTCTTGGTCTTGCAGTCTTGGTCTTGTTCTTGCGTTTTTGCAAGACCAAGACCAAGAACAAGACCGCGTATTTTTAGCAAGACCAAGACCAAGACTGACCGTGCAAGACTTGAGCAAGAACAAGACATAGCCTGCAAGACTCTTGCGTCTTGCAGCTAGGACTTAGCGCTATTTCACTGAGTAGTTAGGTGTAACAGTTCGATGTATATAAGTATTGTTCTTTAAAATACAGTCAAGTTATTGTAATTAATTTGTTTTTTTACATGTTTTAGCAAATGTAAGCTTATAAATCATAAATGTTTATTAAGAAACAGTTACTTCAATGGAAAACGACATATAGGTCAGTTGATTTTTCGAATTTCTTATCAAATCTTCAGTTATTTATTAATCTGCTTGATCTTTACTATGGCTATGTTAATTCAAGCTCACAATGTTCCAATTCTAATACGTTTTTCTAAGATTTAAAGTAAACTTTAATAAATAGTAATAGACTAATAGGTAATTGCAAGACTTGCAAGACTCTTGCTGCAAGACCAAGACTGGGAGCGCAAGACCAAGACCAAGACCAAGACCAGGTGTATTGGCGCAAGACCAAGACCAAGACTGGCTAAGTCTCGTCTTGTTCTTGCATTTGGGCAACACTACATACGTGGTAACAAACATCCACACATACACACACTTTCGCATTTATAACATTAGTAGGATAAGATACTTAATAAACTTGAAAATTATTTATAACTTAGTACAGGCTAAATGAACAAATTTTACGGACCCAAATTTAAAACAAAAATCAGAAAATTTTCTTCAAAAATGGCAACACCGCCGAATAATAATCTGGTACAAACCGGTTTTCTGAATTAACCGGTTTACCGAATCCAACAAACCTGATTTAAAAGTGACATTGAAAAATGGGGGACGTCGAAATGAGTCCCAAATTGAATGTGGTCGTACTGCCCACCCGGTGAAATATGGGGTAGGTGTAATCTAAGCCGGACTGTGTCAAATGTAAGCGGAATTGGTATTTGAAGTTAAAAGATGAACATTATCACACAATCACATCACGCTAATATTATTAAGGCGAAAGTTTGTGAGTGTGTTTGTTACTTCTTCACGCTCTAACGGCTGGCCCAATTTTGATAAAATTTGGTATGGAGGTAGCTGACACCCTGGATTAACACATAGGCTTCTTTATATCTCGAAATTCCCGCGGGTCCGGGACTTACGCGGGTAAAACCGCGGTGTGCAGCTGTTATAGTTATGTACATAAAGATTAGTACCTGGATGACCGAGCTTTACTCGTTTTTTTTTGGTAAATGACGTTTTCTAAAAATGAAACCTAGCTAGATCGATTTATCGCCTCCGAAAACCCCCGCATACTAAATTTCATGAAAGTCGTTTGAGCTGTTTCCGAGATTCAGATTACATATATATATATATATATATATATATATATATAAAATTCTCGTGTCACAGTTTTCGTTGCCATACTCCTCCGAAACGGCTTGACCGGTTTTGATGAAATTTTTTGTGCTTATCCGGTATCTATGAGAATCGGCCAACATCTATTTTTCATCATCATCATCATCATCACTTTTCATCATTATCAACGCGGGTGAAACCGCGGGGCGCAGCTAGTCTAATATATAAAATTCTCGTGTCGCGGTGTTTGTTACCAAACTCCTCCGAAACGACTCGACCGATTTTTATGAAATGTTGTGTGCATATCGGGTAGGTCTGAGAATAGGTCAACATCTATTTTTCATACCCCTTGGTATGAAAAACTGGGTAGTCCAACCCAATTTTTTATTTATATACTGGACTTTTTTTTTAATTATTATTTTATGATTCCGCATGAAATAACGTATATGGCAAAACAAAGTTTGCTGGGTCAGCTAGTATATATATATATATATATATGCATATATATACAAGAATTGCTCGTTTAAAGTTATTAGATAAATGGCGTTAGACATATATGTAACCAGAAATGAAAAATAAATAAACTCCACAATTTCTTCGTCGCTTCAACTCTTTAATCCCAATACATTGTATAAATCCCTTTATAAACGATAAAGCCAGATTTTGAATCGGTTTTGTAATATTTCCACAATATGGGCTGAATGGGTTATCCGGGGTGACAGCTCCAGGCTCTATTTAATTGGTAGAGGGTGACCTTGGAGTATCCGTTTAGTAAAGACGTATCAAGATCAGAGGCTAAATAACGTAATACTTTGATAGAAGTTGGATTGAATCAGTGATAAATATTGTAAAATAAAATATTTTAACGAATAAGAGACAAGCGTTACCTCAGTTGTAATTTTTGAGTGCTCGCGACTTAGCTGACAAAACTACCGATTAATTTTTTTTAATGTTAAATAGGCAAGCATTTGACCACTATCTCACCTGATGGAAAGTGATGATCCGGTCGAAGATGTGACATGCTTGCCTAGAAGATTATTCACCTATTCACCTTGATTTGAAGACTTACCTATTCACTCTTGATTTGAAGACTCACAGATTATACCCCTCGGGGAACAATGACGCAGGCAATGAATTCCACTCCTTCGCTGTACGGATGATGAACGTAGAAACAAACCGCTTCGAGCGAATTGGAGGTATGTCAACCATAAATGGATGACATTTGACAGTTTTTCTGGTTGTTAGATGGTAAAATAGGCATGGTGGAATTAACTCATGTAATTCCTGCGCACACTCTGCAAAATGCTAACGATAGAATACCGATAGACTTGCGACCATACGACTGTGACCGAGGCTCTGCAATCTGGACTCAATCAGCTTACTATCGCCAATGTTGCTCGTCAGCCAAATAGCGAATAACACTCTCGATGAACCTTTCAAACAACATTAAACTAAATTAAAATCGGTTCAGTCGGGAGTTACGATGTCGCAGACAGACTTACAGATACACACGATAAACTTATTACACACCTCTACTCGCGTCGGGGAGTAACCCGTTCATTTGGATAATTTTACAAAGGCTTGTGTTTAAACACCGCCCAAAAAAGTACCTCTTTTACTACCAAAAAAATTCTAAACGGTTACCAAAATTGATAAATGGTCACCAAATTACGTTGGATAAATGGTCATCAAATTACTTGGATAAATGTTTACCAAATTACGTTCCCTAAAATATTATGAAATAAATCAATTTTTTCGTATTATTAATATTTTCGTATTAATTATTAAAAAAAAAAACTTTAACCTACTGTTATCCGATTCGGTACTGTCACAGGAAATTTTATTTTAGGAAACGTAATTTGGTGACCATTTATCCATTTTGGTGTAGAATTTTTGGTGGCCGTCTAAATTATACCCTTTTATAAATCATAAAATTGACATAATTATGTCCAAAAGTTATTATGAATACATATACATAGTCTGGATTTGAGTAGTACCAATAGTAGCTAGTACCCTTACTTTGTAACCTTGAGGGTACACCTCAAGGTTACAAAGTAAGAGTACTAGCGAAAGCAAAACCTGGGGCAAATATAGTTAACATTTCAAGGGTACTAATGATACAAAATAGCCTAGTACCCTCACGTTGTACCCTTGAGTGTACTAGCGGTCCTACTCCGATTCTGATAGCTTAGGTTAGAAGATAATAATATGTATTGTTTTTTTTATGAATTTTGAAATCTTTAAACTGATTTTTTTTATGATAATGTAGACTTTATTGAATATTACATAAAAATAAAAACTAAATTAAAGTTACCAAAAAAAAAAACTAGAACTAGATATAAATATGTACAAAATTTATAAAAAAAATAAAGAAAAAAATATATAAATTAATATATTTAATATACTTATTAAATATTTATTGTTATGTACAGCTTATTTCTGCAAAATAATATATTCTATATAAACAAAAAATATGGTTAAGGCGCATAAAATACAGTACTAATAAATTGGCAAAAAATATGATTATGAAGGCATTGAAACCATGTTACATGACTTTTATTTCTGATATTTTTTATAATAGAAAAAATATAAAAAAAATGCTCTTTAAAATTTACACAAATCTACAACACAACACACACACATCTACATACACACCTACACACACACATTACTAACAGATCTATATCTATAAGTAACTATATATAATTGTTCATATAATAAAAATAGACATATTATTATATTAGTGTCACCATTGGGAGAAGCCTCTGGCGTCTGAAATACAGTGAACTCACTAGTTAAGAAGCCTATGGATCAAATACACAATGTAACAAATGATGTCAATAAATAACATTTTTACTTTTACTTTTAATGATGGTACTGTCATAAATTAGAGCTAACGAGATTATGCGGATAATTAGAGAACCATTTTACAACAACAGAAGCCCGTCTCACTGGGGATGGATCTCAAGAAAAACTTCTCGGGTGATTGTACTATTATATGGGTCATATCCTTCTAGGTATATGTACTGGTTTATTTGGAAAATACCTTCTTAAACCCTGATTTTTGTTCGAGCCCTTAGCGCATTTAACTAAAAAATATGTGTATGCTATATTTTCCGCTATAATTAAGATGATGTGTTTTATACAATACATCATTAATAGTTGTTTAAACTACACTGTCCCGCAAAGGACGGCATCGCTGCGCTGCCTATGCCAGGTGACACTTGACACCTTAGGATATGATATACAAAGCGCCCGAGGCGCGCGCCCCGGGCGCTGTGAAGGTAAGATGTATGGCGCGTAAGGGACCTTGATAAACAAAGCAACCGAGCCAAGCCAAGCGGCGGGTCGCGCCCGCGACTCCTCCCCCCGCGCTGCCGTTTTGTTTACTACCGTCATGATGACGTAACTGCATTTTTGACAAAATTCAGTTATATACATCTGAATCAGGAAAAATAGACGCATCTACTATTATTTTTTTGTTTTAAAATATTCAAACGCATCCTACTAAGTCTTACCGTATGGTCTTACTTTTAATTTCTGACAATCTAACACAATCAATTAACATGTGCTACAAGTCATAACATATACTAAAAAGCAATACAAACCTTTCAGTAACTCAATTTTGACGAAAATATACTTGCGTTGTTTTTTTCTTATGACAGTACAGGGCGCTCGCCTCGGGTGCTTTGTATATCTTTTCCCTTAGATTTAACAAAGAAGATAAATAATATATTTAAAAACTATTTGAAAAATCATAAAAATAATTTGCAATAAGCCCACCAAAGACGTTCGACTCAATAGTTATGGGTTGGAATAATGTCCCAAGATGTTATGGGTATTTTAGTTACAAATTACCTTGAATAATTATATGTTCTCATTCACGTCAAACAGTTGAAATATGTCACCTTCGCTCTCCTAAAGTTTTTAAAGAATTATTATTACAATCTTCTCGAAACGAAGTTGCAAAGCCAAATATTGGCAAAGCATTAGCAAACATTCTGCTAAAAATTGTTTTGCTTCTAATGTCAAAACTTCTTAATAATGTTTATTTTACGCAGATTTGACGCAAGCGACTTTGACAATAAGTAACCGTTTCGTCCATACGAGCATAAGAGATTTAATATATTATTTTTAAAAAGCAATAACCAACTTTGACGGTAAATATCTACATAACTTTCCATCGACGACATTTTACGCAACTACACTTTGAACCTTTAAAAAAACATCCAAGTAAATACGCTGTAGATATGACATAACCGACATTATGTTATGACATAACCGGCTTAAAAAAACCGACTTCAAAAAACAGACTTCAACGCTTATATTTTGGTTTTGGCTAGATCGATAATCTCCTGCTATAATTCTAGCAAACAAAAAAAATCTTCAAAATCGATTCATGATTGGCGGAGATATTCCGTAACATACAAACCAAAAAAAACATACAGTCGAATTGAAAATTGTTTTTTTTGAAGTCAGTTGAAAACTAGTACCAGTTTAAAGAGAAAAGAGATACAATTCAGAACTAGTCGCCAATTAAACATGAAAATTAAGCATTTTGGTTTACAAATGATATATTTGGGACGTGACTTAGCGTGTTCTGAATGTATTGACAAACAATGACATAATTTCCTTTTAAAATACGACACTCTTGTTTGTCACATGTGTAATTTACGGCGATCTTTATAGGGAATTGACAAATTAGATGATCGTCACCTTAACTTAGTAAATGTATGTTATAATTCAATAAGCAATGAAGCTAGGCGTAAGCGCGAGATTATATGGATATTCCTAAATAAGTAGTTATAAAGTGTGTCTGCTGAAATTAGGTTTAAAACGAGAAATAGGTAAAATGGTTAGTACGTAATGAGAAAAACCATGTATTAAATAATTTAGAAGCATCAGTATGGTTAATATAATTATGTATTAGTGTTAAGGAACGATTAAAAAAAAATATGAAAGAAAAAAATGCGCCGCCGAATTTCTTGCCAGGTTCTTCTCGAGATGGCTGTAATTTTGCGAATCTGACAGTACAATCATTAACTTTCATGAGTGCCTGTTTGGAGCCCACGTGAAATTTTGATTTTGGTTTTATATTATATATAATACATATAATACATTATTTTACATGAATAGGACACGATATATTATACGATATATTATGAACTATGAAACTTTAAATTAAAAAAAAAATAGTTTTTCGAAAAGAAACATACCGAGAGTATTGGTATTATACGATTTTCGTCCATAGACGGTCTCCATAGATCGATCTCTGCATAACAATTACGCCTGCTTTGAACACCTCCCAAATTCACGAATCATTATAATGATATGGTTGTATAGTGGCTCCAAGTAGATCAGAGTCGATTAACTGACCAGACTGAACCAAATATAAGCATTACATGGGTTAATTCCACCATGCCCATTTTATTATCTAACAACCAGACAAATTGTCAAACGTCATCCATTTATGGTTGACATACCTCCAGTTCGCTCGAAGCGTTTTGCTTCTGCATTCGTCATCCGTACAGCGAATGAGAACTCATTGCCTGCGTCTTTTTTCCCCGAACGGTATAATCTGGGAGTCTTCAAGTCAAGAGTGGAAAGGTATCTTCTAGGCAAGCATGTCACATCTTCGGCCGCATCGTCACTTTCCATCAGGTGAGATAGTGGTCAAATGTTTGCCTATTTAGCATAAAAAAAAAGACGTGTGGCACTCGGGGACTGCTGCGGTAAAGCTATTGCATAGCATTTTTTATCAACTTATGCAATTATAATTATTTATTTATTTTATTTACGCAGTATTTTTTTCCTGCCACCTAGAGGCGAGTTGCTGAACTAAAGAGACAAGCGTGATATTAAACAAAAAACATTAAAAGTTCTGCTATTCATCGATAGATGGCAAAACTAAAAAGTATCACCGCTGTACCGGTCGGAGTGGGGGGTGTTAGGTTATTTTCGTTACGGAATTTCTGGATTCGGTCTCCACGCTCAAGGCCCGCGATAGAAGCTATGCAATAGCTTAAAAATACTGATTGGTCCCATTTTTTATAGTTTTCTGTGACTGAACATTTACTTACTAACTATTCTACTTTAGTGAGTGCTAATTAATGAGATATTGAAAGTTGTATATATTTCATAATAGAAGTCCTAGTCACAAGGCAAGTTCAAGTAAAGGATTCAAGGTCTCGTCATATTCAACTCATGTTCCAATAAAGTGGTAGAAACTATACTAGAACTTTCGTTGTAATTTTGGAGCGAAAGCGAAAATAACTTTTTTTCAACTTTGTATGATTTGCCTGCACTGTTGCACGTTCACTTATTATTAAATAGGTAACAAGTTCGAACACATGCTGTAATCCATGCACTTTAGTAAATAGTAATTGATTCTAATGCTAAAGCAATTTTCTTATCCTAAACTCCGATAGAAGTTCTAGAAAAATTTCTACTTTACTCGAACATAACTCGATTGTAACCGGACCATGACTTTTTCCTTAACTTTGACTGTAACTGGTGACTAGGACTAATTTTATTAATCACATTTTTTCACATTATAGACAAACATTTGACCGCTATCTCACCTGATGGAAAGTGATGATGCGGCCGATGATGTGACATGTTTATCTAGAAGATAAAGAAGAGACCTTTTCACTCTTGACTTGAAGACTCCCAAATTACCCCTCGGGAAACAAAGACACAGGTAATGAGTTCCACTCCTTCGCCGTAGGGATGATGAACGTAGAAGCGAAATGCTTCGAGCGAACTGGA
Organism: Lomographa bimaculata; assembly: GCA_948107665.1. Classification (NCBI taxonomy): domain Eukaryota; kingdom Metazoa; phylum Arthropoda; class Insecta; order Lepidoptera; family Geometridae; genus Lomographa; species Lomographa bimaculata. Next base: position 2,198,023 of record OX403604.1, on the reverse strand, counting down.
GGTATGTCAACCATAAATGGATGACGTTTGACAGTTTGTCTTCTTGTTAGATGGTAAAAGAGGCATGGTGGAATTAACTCGTGTAATTCCTGCGTACACTCTCCAAAATGTAGGCGATAGAATACCGATAGACTAGCGACCTTACGTCGGTGACTGAGACTCCGCAATTTAGACTCTACTAGCTTATCATCGCCAATGAGTCTTTTTGCTCATCAGTCGATGGTCTCAAAAGCTTCAACATGGTACATAACTTTAAAATGAAATATATTTAGTATAATATATACAATTAAATAAATAAAATAACTTGAAGCAAAGTTATAAAAGAAAACGTAATACAACCACAATAAAACTTATGCAGCACCACAATTTTACATTTACAAGTGTTCATTAAACTTTGCAATTAAGCACAAGTGTTTACGATCGACAATATCCTTCATATAAAAGGGTGTATTCCATGTACTATAAAGTAAATTTCATGGGGTCTTTATTCACTGCAAATAGTAGTGCTTTACAACGATATTATAAAGGTGCAGCGCAGACGGCAGACTATCTGTGACGCACTGTTTAGTTGTAAAATATATATATAATATATATATAGTTTTTGTTTTTTTTTAAACACACGCACACACATGCATTCGCACTCACAGCCCCACACTAAGTTCAAAGACTTGTATCATGGTTGCCGGAAACATTCAAATCACACATACATTACACCCAGAACCAGAAGCACAAATATCCCTTGGGAAGGAATTTGTGCTCCTGCCGGGGATCGAACCAAGGACCCACGGTGCAGAGGGTGGGCACCTGTCCACTGCGCCAACTGGGTCGTCAACAATTAGTCAGTTATGCAATTATATGCAGTAACGCTTGCGACTTTTTGTGCACCTCCTGGAAAATGGATCGCATACATTAGGTGCAACGCACACAATTTGCCTCAGTAACAATCTGACTAGTATTTGTAGCGCACGTAAAGTAATTGCATGTTTTTTTGTAAGTGAGCAACTGCTCAATCGGATAACTACAACGTTGTAAGTACAACGTCATCCTATAGCGTAGGATTTTAATCCGATTAAGCCACGCTCGGAATCACGCACTTGCATAAAATAGTGCAGGTGATCCTTCAACCACAACATAACAACTAGAGATATATTAATTAAAACGTTTAACGTTAAAACGAAACTCGTCCCAGTTAATGCAACGCCGACTGCCGTCTAGGACGTAACCTTGTTAGCTGGTAAGATTGCTATTAGACACCCATTACTTGGATACGAATTGACGAATACTTCCGTTTGTCTTCTATGATATTTATCCTACTAATTTTATAAATCCGAAATTTGTGTGTAAGTTCACTTCACGCTTTAACGGCTGAAAGGATTTCGATGAAATTTGGAATGTACATAGCTTATACCTAGGATTACACATAGGCTTTTTGACTTGATAATAGCGGGCGAAGCCGCGGGGCACGGCTAGTTATTTATATGTATAAACTGAGGTAGATAATAAATCCAGGTCAATTGCCTATATTTCCTTAAACTACACTAAAACTATATACCTACATCTATAACTTACTAGGTTTAATTTTTAGAAAATGTCATTTACCAAAAAAAAAATCGAGCAAAGCTCGGTCATCCAGGTACTATATACTACATACATACAGCAAAAAGCCAACTTACCTAATAGGCACCGAGATTATAGGTACTCACGTGCATTGATATATGAAAGAAAATACATTTATTATTAATGACACAATCATGCTACATTACGCCACAAAAACAAACAGCAAAATATATAAAATACGCTAAATGTAAATACATAAATAATCGAGATATTAAAACAAATAATAGAAAGAGAAGTGTGATGTTGTGAATGTCATGAATATGGGTCATGACTCAGCATACGACTAAGACTGACCTTAGTCATTGATTTTCCGTCGTAGTAAGTTTAGAATATAATATTATTATAAATATAAATTATGTGCTGTACATCATTTTTACGTGCATTTAGATTATCTTGTTGTTAGAAACGGGATATTTTCCATGTATTTTTGAAGTGAAAACTTCTTTAGGCGCGTTGAGCACTTATGGGTGAACAAAAATCATGGAACTCGCGTCGTCGTCACCGAACGCTTTCTATGAGCTATATGTATACTGTGTATATATGTACTTTTTCGGTAAACAAAACGCTTTAAACTCGCGTCATCGTCACCGCACGCTTCCCATGAGCTGTTTGTATACTGTATATGTAACTGTATTATGTAATTTTGAACTTCTATCGGTACCAAAAGACTGCCCCGCATGATTTTTATTTTTTATTGAGGACTCGATATTTCGTTACCGTTAAAGGCGCTGTGATCACAAAAACTGAAGTATTTGCGGGTGGGTTGTTGTTTACGAGCAGATATATCTGTGTACCCTCTTTCTTACACTCGTCTCACTACTCGCTCGATATTTTTTGTGACAAACAATGCTCACAATATCTGCTTTTTTTTTTATTATCGGCCTTTACAAAATTAAACCACCGGATTCCAGGCCCTCGACATTTGAAACCATTATTACTATTAAAACTTAGTACCACGCCATCTATTGAAAGTAATCCGAAGTCTTGTCCTAAAATACTGTACAGAAAAATTTTATCAGTCGACTGATTCTTCGATTTGAGGGTGGATAGCCGAAACTGTACGTAGGATCCGAAATCGTGACCGCGCGATCGATGGCAACTTTATAACGAATGAGCTATCACAGCTTCTAAATCTATGTCCTCATGGATGAGTACCTTCTGTCTACATATTTATTACACCACTATGGCGATGCAAAAATATTGCTTTTAATTTTACACTTGAGTATACAATCAAAATGATAATAATTATTATCATTACAAAATCAAAATCATTTATTCACATGGGCCCCAAAGAGGCACTCATGAAAGTTAATAATTCTACTGCCAGATTCGTAAAATTACGGTTACAATACAATGTATAACATAGGCTTTTTATTTTATTATAAAAATATTATTAAAAATAAAACACTATTTATCGTATATGCCAGCTTTTTGTAACGCTTTGGTTATACAATATTCTGTTATATTACAAATTATGAATATGATATTATTATATATTATTATGCCTAGTTATAGTTTTTTTTTGGTTAATTATGAAATAAATGTATTTGAATTTGAAAAGAGCGCTGTCTAGTTCGCAGACCGCAAGTTAATCTTGATTGTCATTTATTGGTTAATATATAGTAACGCCGTCCGCCTTCAATAGATGGCGCCAGTAGAAAATATAGATCGCGGTGGTGTTTCGTTCTCATAGTTTAGTTACTCAAGTTACTTCAAACATGACTTTGCTCAATAATGCATATACCCTACATAGTCTCTACATATTCAATTTTTACATACGTGTTTTGCCACTAATTGGTAGTGGTATCACGTTCAAAGAAAACTAAAGATGTGGTGTTATTGAAATACATTTTGTATTTCGAACAAATGACAATGAGACGCACCGGATTTTTATTGTTTTTTTTATATTATTATAATGAATTAACTACTTTTTACAGAACTAGCCTTTGTTAATTACTATCTTTGTAAATTATGAACATTTCGACGTGACACATATTATTATATTAATTAATTATGAATCTAAATTAAGAGACCAAAATTCGCGGAATGGACCTGGTGACTGGTGACTGGTTTTACTATGCCGACAGCAGGCACCAGTCTCTCATAACATGGGTTTAGGTTTGGTTAAACTAACGTTATTTCTTAATTAGCAGACAAGAATACCACAAAATTTCGATGCATGCTGGCGAAGTAGTGTGCGCGTGTGTTCAATCTCTGGGTTCAATTTCCGGCGAGAACACAAGTTTTCTCCCCAAGGGAAAGTGTTTCTGGGGACAATCCAGTTGACGCGGGCGGCAAGCGTCTGCCTTCTGCGCCTTGGGTCCTGGGTTCGATTCCCCGCAGGAGCACAATGGTCCTTTCCAAGGTATATTTGTGCTTCTGGTTCTGGATGTGATTGTGTGTGTGATATGTAAATGTTTCCGGCACTCACGATACAAGCCTCAGTGTTGCAGCTGTGAGTGTGAATGTGTTTCTGTTTTTTTGTGTAGTCCGCACCGAACTGAGACCTCAAGACAACTAATAATAATTGACAACTGACAAAAATCTTGACATATGTTTTGACTGTTAGTCTCTATATTATCGTGATTAAAACGCTTGCGCGATCTAACTTTGCCTGTGATGCCATCTAGTGGTAGCTAACGTCATACTTTCGTTTTGTTTTAACGCCTGACATTATTTGTATGTAACGTTTTTTTCTTTTTACGTTGTGTGATATCTTGTCTGCTTTAGTTAAGATTGAAAATTAAATAATTTAACGCAAGCAAAGTAAAAAAAAACCTATAACATCGATGTCTTATAGGATGTCTCCTATATAACTTAGGTTTTTGCTGTATATAGTTTTAATTTAGTTTTAGAAAATATAGGCATTGGGCCCGTAGTTTGAATATGGATAAAAAAAGATAAAAATAAAACCGTCTTCACCACTTTATCTTCGGAACCATTGACTAGATTAAAAGAACTGAATACGCATTATTGAGGATAACTCAAAAACTACTGGTCATGATTATATTCATAAATGGGACCTCATAAGAAGCACCAGATTTCAAATAAAAATGAATCATCTAAATCAGTTCATCTAGAAAAATGTTCTAATGTAAAAATACACATAAAAAATTACATTCCAATTTAGAAGCTCTTTTTTTTGAAAATGGTTAAAATGCAAAAATGTTTTGTCACTTGGGTCCCAAAAGAGTACCTACTCATGAGACTTAATGCATCTAATTGCAAGATTCCAATTTTTTTTTTTTTTTATTCAAGATAGGTCAACTTTTGACCACAATCTTACGTGATGGTAAGCGACGATGTGGTCGACGATGGAGCAAGCTTGCCTAGAAGATACCTATTCACTCGTGACTTGAAGACTTCCATATTGTACTAATAAATAATTGACTGCCACTCTTAGAAAAACCTGGCAACCACTCCATGGCTTAATATTGTGACCGTCCCATTTTTTACAAATTTGTGTTTAGTTTTACCTGTCGGTCTGTAATCCCAAGTTGCAAGCTAATTAAGACCCACTTTCTGATGTCCGATTGGACTCAGATTTGGTGTGCTTATGTATCTTTGGTGACAATACAATGATATGGTACCATGGGGCTGGTCTGATGGTGGAGACGGAAGATGGAGAAAGGAACTTCTGAACTAAACAAGATAAACCCAACGAGTTTAGGCTCGTTTGATTCGTCTTGACAAGTTCTCTGGTTACATAACTATCAAGTAATTTTTCATCAACAACTACTAGTTTATAAAAAAAGTTTGTTTATAAAAAAGTTAACTTTTTTTAATTATTACTTGTTTCTGTTTACAATATTTTTCAAATATAACGTTTTTGCAGTTTAAGCTAAAACATAAGTAAAGTTGGAATTTCAATATATTAGAGACGTACGAATACGAGAATAATTTCACTTATCCGATATTTTCACAGAAAATAAGAGAATCGACGTAAAATGTTATTGTTTGCTTAGGTTGCTTCAAGAACTATTGTCTTTGCAACCAACACGTGTTACGTGTTTGCTCGCTCATGTGTACTTAGCTTTAGAATAACTTAAGATTTCCGAATGTTAGTATATAATTTGGATGCATCGGTGATTTTGCTGCGAACGTGTGAAAGCAGTGTTGTTAATTTTGTACTCAAATAAATGCTTGCAAAAAACCGGAACCTCGTTTTCTCGTCGATTTTGTTGAGCGGGATTCGAGAAACTATATCGTCATCTTATATAGATTCCGACAAATTGTTTTACTTATCAGCTTTTGCACAGCACAGTGGTGTGTGTTGTTTTGTGTTTATGTTCTACGCGTAATTTTGGCAATAAATACTATTTTTTAACCGACTTCAAAAAAGGAGGTTCTCAATTCGTCTTTATGTTTTTTTTACTGTATTTTACGTAATATCTCGCCAATTATGAATCGATTTTGATGTTTTTTTTGTTTGGAAGATTATAATACAGAGCAGGTCCCATATAAATTTTATCAAAATCGATCCAGCCAAATCCAATATATAAGCGTTGAAGTCGGTTTTTTTAAGCTTTACTTGCGTTGAATTATGATTTGAATGTTTCCGGCGCCCGCGACTAAAGTCATTGAACTTAGTGGAGCTGTGAATGTGAAAGCGTTTCAATTTTATGTTATGTTCTGATGAGTTCCTCTCTGGTCCTCTGTTGGTCTTGGAAGTAGGAGATCACGACCCTTAGATATAAGGAAGATGAATAAAGGAGGAGGATCTTTAGCCAAACAAAATTTCTTGCGGTGATAGATGATTTCTTTCGTCTTCCACAGAAGGAGTTTTGATTACCAACTCTTTGATGGTTCAATTGTTGTTCACTGGTTTCGTACATGGACAAAAAAAAACTTCGATTGAAACTGGTATCATACACGGATGAAAAACTCTTCAATAGCAACTGGTTTCGTACAAGGACGACAAAGTCATAGATCGCAACTGGTTACGAAACTTCGGTTTCGTACACGGCCGAAGCGAATATTTTAACACTAAATTGAGTAATTACTTTTTTTTTTGTTAAAGATAGGCAAACTTTTGACCACTATCTCACCTGATGGTAAGCGACGATGTGGTCGACAATGAAGCAAGCTTGCCTAGAAGATACCTATTCACTCGCGACTTGAAGACTCCCATATTGTACTCATCAGGAAACACCGACTCAGGTAAGGAGTTCCAATCCTTTGCGGTTCGCACAATGAATATGGAGGCAAAACGCTTGGTGTTAGTGTGTGTTAACGTGTTATTATTTCTCAGCTTGCTCCATAAGTTGTTTTTGCAACTAACACGTGTTACGTGGCTGTTCTCTCATGTGTGAGTACATAACCTTAGAATTGGTTTGGTTACTTATGCATCGTTTTCGACTATTATTAGAATAATTGTTATTCATGTAATCATACGCTTTAAGCTTGATAAACTTGGTAATTATACACCATTGTGATTGTTAAAATAGGCAACTGATTTGCTAAGTGGAACAAATGACTAAGTACTAAAGATTTTGCGTCTCTTGTATAGTATGATGTAGTTATTTATTTTATTATTTATTTATGCCCGATAGGCAGGCATGGGGGCTGAGTCACCCACGTCCGTAGGAGGATACCCTTTAAGTCTGACTCCCTACACGTGGTCCCCGGGTGGTGCTAATCAGGTGACATTTGAGAGGTGGTAGAGCATCTTGTGAGTTGCTCGCCTGGCTTGCTACAAAGTAGCTTACCACCATCAAGTTGAAAGTCTGCTGCCAAGCCAAATACGGTGTTCCGGCAGTTATCCTTGAGAGCCTGCGTATTCCACGTCTAGTGTGTTTACCAGCTTCGATCACATCGTCACTTACCATCAGGTGAGATAGTGGTCAAACACTAGCCTGTCACAAATAAAAAAAAAAAAAAAATTTAACCACAATCTCACCTGATGGAAAGTGATGATGCGGCCGAAGATGTAACATGCTTGCCTAGAAGGTACCTGTTCACTCTTGACTTGAAGACTTCCATTATGTGATTATGCCGTTTGGGGAACAAAGACGAGTTCCACTCCTTCCGGTACGGATGATAAACGTAGAAGCGATGGATAGAAATGGTAGCCAAACTAGGCGTAGAACAGATCTGACTCTTGAAGTCCTTGAAGATAGATTCCGGACACGATTTGGCGTTAAACGACTGATTTTTATAAAACGTACCTATGGTGACGTCACTAGACACTAGAGATCCTTAAAACCTAGTATCTCGACCATTCATTATATTATTATTTTTTAAACATTAACGCTTTCACACTCACAGCCCCACACTTAGTTCGATGACTTGTGTCGTGGGTGCCGGAAACATTCACATCACACACACAATTACAACCAGAACTAGAAACACAAATTTTCCTAGGAGAGAAAACTTGTGATCCCGCTGGGAATCGAACCCGATAACTAAGCCAACGGGCAGTTCAATATAAGTAACGAATTATATTTCCTAAAACTAAATATATACAGTAAAGACCTAAGCTAAATAAGTGCAACCATTTTGATCACGCGTCGCCACAACCAGGCGCTCTGATACATTTAAAAAATAGAATGAGGAAAGAGTTGCGGTCCCAAAATCCACTGGTCTTTTACTAGAATCAAAGAACGCAACGCTTGCGCGTTTTAAGGCCGTACAAAGTGTCTTGCGTCTGTGGTCAAGCTTTATTCTTGACAAAATGTAATTAAGAAATGAACTAAACTTTCGTATATTATCCCTAAAATGTATCATAATAATTATCTATTTAAATGTTGTAAAGACAAAATGTTGTGATTGTTACTTTAAAATAAATTGCGAATAATACACGCACAACATTGTGTAACTGCTATATCTTTACAATACAATACAATACAAAACACTTTATTGCACCAAATAAAATTACATAGAAAACAATCATAATATTTATATCTAAGTACAATGGACGGACTTATCGCTAAAAGCGACCTCTTCCAGTCAACCTTTGGATGGAAAAAGAGAAAAACAATATATAGAAACGTAGGTCGGTGTTGTAATTAACTAAATATATTAAATATAATTTTTTTTATGGTATTGGGCTTGAGCACTAGAGTTACCTATAAGCTCGATGTCTTGTAGGTAATTTGGTTCTTTGCTGTACATAGTTTTAGTTTAGTTTTAGGAAATATAGGCAATTGGCCCGTAGTTAGACCAAAAAAGGATGTAAAAAAACTAAATATATTTATAATAATATATATTCATACATATAACATATAAATAAATAAATACATAATACAATAACATAACACAGTTAAAAAACAATTCCGAATAAATAATAATAGGTACCTATACAGTATTTGAAACTTACTATCTACAAGTTATATGCTTTATCTTTACTTAGAATAGAATATCAATTATTTATTGCTAAATATTTAAAACAATCATTTGGTACACAAAACAAAAAACATGCAAGAAAGATTTGGGAATTGGAATATATTCAGCGCTAAGACTGCACAAACTAAGGGTTTGTGCAGGGCTGGTTTTAAGCATATCCCATTTATCGATCTCAGGTGACACTCGAAAATAATGTCATGGTAGTCCTTTAACACTGATCTCCCCGTTGGCTTAGTTGGGTGGCGTTCGCCTTCCAAGCGATATCGTACGGCGGGGTATCGGGTTCGAGTCCCGGCGGGAGCACAAGTTTTCTCTCCATGGGAAATTTGTGTTTCTGGTTCTGGTAGTGATTGTGTGTGTGATGTGAATGTTTCCAGCACCCACGATACAAGTCAGCGAACTTAGTGTGGGGCTTTAAGTGTGAAAGCGTTCATGTTTTTATGTTGTTATTTGTGTATACTTATACTTCGCTGTATGCCAAACATACTCGCTTCGATAACAAACGTGCTCGCTTCTAAGTGCAGCTAGCGTCAAGTGGAAACTTTTTTCTTTAAAGCAATAAGTTTATAATTGGTAAATAAAAACCTGTCTCTAACTTTGACTCATTTATTTAATTTTCTATGTTGTAATGATAAATATACCGCTGAGGAGCTGTAAGATATGTTAAAGAAGGATATGTTGTTGCTTCAAACGTAATTTCAATGACAATGACGTTGAACCTCCGTCACGCGAAATTTGACGTTTTGTCGGAAGAACTTCTATTTATTCTGTGTACTTTGTATTGCTTCAATAAGGGCTCCCCGTCTCTACCCAACCATCTCATTAGACACCTAACACGTATCTATTTTAATATCGAAATAACGACCATAGATAATAAATTACGTAAACCATAAATTTGTTACAAAATCAAAAAAAAAAATTAAGTTTCACAATTGAATTTTTTTTTCATACTTGATAGGCAAGCATTTCACTACAATCTCACCTGATGGAAAGCGATTATGTAGCCGAAGATGAAGCATGCTTGCCTAGAAGATACCTATTCACTTATATTATCCACCTGAAGATTACGTCAAGTTAAAATAAAATAGATGATAACTCAATCATAGGATATACATTTAAAGTAGAATTTGCTATACACTACACACGTCTGCCATTTCTACCCATCAGTATTTCACAACCTGCCGATAGCCTCGTGAAATTTTAAACTGGGACACACGGTCATGTGGGCATGAATACTTGTTGGACTGAATACTGTAGGACACGTGAGCCTGAATATGTGGGCTTGAGCACTTGACTTACCTATAAGCTCGATGCCTTTTAGGTAACTTGGGTCTTTGCTTGATAGATGTATATAGTTTTAGGAAATATCTAATTTGCCCATAGATAGACAGAGTAGTAAAGAGACAATAAAATAAGACAAAATCCATATGATATTTTTATTTCTTATTATTATATTCTTATATAAATAATATATCAGAGTGGTTATCTAGTATCAAAAGTATATTTAACACGAATTGATATTTTATTGTTAGCTAAGTGTTCTGATTGATGTATCCATTTCATATTTTTTCATGACTTGCAATCCGCCCTGACTTCGCGCGGTCGTTATTTCCGGTGAATTAAATAAAAATTACACATAAACCTTGCCCTAAAAATTATAAATACAACAGAAAAAGAATCAGCCATATCGGTTGAGCTGTTCTCGAGTTTTTGTGGGACTAACCATGTGAATATTATTTTTTATATATATAAATTTAAATTATGTTTTTCGTAACAATATTGTACACCCAAAATGTTGACAACAGAATACTGTTGATTTATATTAGTTTTAGACTATACTAGTTTTATCGATTTTCAGGAAGTAATTATTTTTCTCCTGTATACAGTATATTATACTTTGTTGGTGCAGTAGGCAAGCTTTCCCTCTGCCTGTCTGCTTCGCCGTGGGTTCGATTCCCGGCAGGAGCACAATTTTCTATCCCAAAAGACATTTGTGCTTCTGGTTCTGGGTGTTTTCTAAATGTTTTAGGCACCTTTGTGTGGAGCTGTGAGCGTGATAAGTTTGTTTGTTTGTATCACAGAAAATTTAGTTTTAGTATGAAGTTACTGTAGTAAGATGCAATGTTAACTGTAGTCTAAACTAGTCCATAGTTTGATGACGCGAGTAATAGCGTTTAAAAATGCTATAAGAAGTTCGCGTACTTATTCGCTCGTCTGTCACCACCAGTTATAAAGTCAAAGTGTAGAATCGCAGCAATACAGCGGTAAACCGAAATACTATCATCACTCTGCCAGCTCATTTTATAGGTAACTTTATTACCAGCAAACTCGACGAAATATTTATTGGGTCGGTGGTGGGAAGGTGCCCAATAAAAACGGTAATTTCTTCATGTTTTCAGGTTTATTTCGGTTTAATTATCCGGTTTACAGGTGGGAATTTAACTTTACAGGTGTATATAGGAAGCGGTGTGCTTTGAGGCTGTTAAAATTGGAATGGTTTTCTTTAGGCAAAGGTTAGATGGGTCGATAAATATGGTCATCAACGAATCCTTGCCTTTTAATTGATCGTAACGTTTATCACGATTCTGGAAGTCATTACAGGTTAAGAGCAGAATAACACCTAGCCATCCAAGCAGACCTCACCTGCATGTGGTGCCTATCCAATCAACAAACATAGTTACAGGTAAGGGCGTTATCACCTAGATATCCAAGCTGACCTCACCTGCACTTCAATTGACCGTCGCTTGCCATCGTGAAAAAGTGGCAACGCTACTTTTTAGGGTTCTGAACCCAAAGGGTAAAACGGGACCCAATTACTAAGACTCCGCTGTCCGTCCGTCTGTCACCAGGCTGTATCTCATGAACCGTGATAGTTAGATAGTTGAAATTTTCTAAGATCTTGTATTTCTGTTGCCGCTATAACAATAAATACTAAAAAACAGAATAAAATATATAATTAAGGGGTTGACATCAACATAAGTGATTTTGTTGGTCTTTTTTTTCGATATTGATAACGGCAACAGGTAGACGCTTGAAATATTCACAGAATATTTAGTTATACACTTTAAAAATAAATGATTAAATTAAAATAAAGAAATATTTAAGGTGTAAGTTTTCAAGCTACCATGGTCACTTTCAACGCAGTAAACGAATACGAAAGCGGGTAGACCGTTTCGTATGCTCGTAAATCTAAATCTTCATCCACCCGCACTACTCCAGTTACTCCGTGATCATGGTGCTTGCAACAATGCCGAAATATCGGAAACTCAAAACAAACGAAATACATGGTAAATATCCCGTTATTAATTCAAATATTTAAGGGGCCCATACAACAGACATGATTCTTTTGCCGTATTTATAAATAATGGTACGGAACCCTTCGTGCGCGAGTCCGACTCGCTCTTGGCCGGTTTTTTACTTTTTCACCAAAACCCCTCATCCAAGACCCAACGCCCTTGCTATAGATACAGCAATTATGTATCGCCCCGTGTTGAATCAAGTAAAGTTAAATCACCCAAAGTTAGATTTTATTGTACAAAGGTAATACGGAAATGGCATTCAAGCGAATCCAATCTGTTTCTTGTGTCTTCCTCAAGTACAAGTACTTACAGTATTTATAATTAAAGAAGTTGAATCAATGTTATATTGAGTCGCTTTGCACGAATATAACAAACCTTTCTCTCTAACTTTTCAACCGACTTCAAAAAAAGGAGGTTCTCAATTCGACTGTATGTTTTTTTTGGTTTCCGCGTTAGCTTCGCCAATTATGAATCGATTTTGATGTATTGTTTTTTGTTTGATAGATACTTCAGAGGTGGTCCTATATAGATATTGTCAAAATCGATCAAGCCAAAACCAAAATAAGCGGCGAAGTCGGTTTTTGTAAGCAATGCGTTTTAATTATAATAAAAAAAAGGAAAATTTTTAAGGGGTGTTATAAGAATGCCGCAGAACTGACAATCGTTGGAGTAGACGAGTTCTGGAGTGGAGATCGCGAATCAGTAAGCGTAGCAGAGCGTATCGGGCTCAGTGGCGCGCCTTGGGAGAGGACTATGTCCAACAGTGGACTGAGATAGGCTGAGTATGATGATGAAAATTATATAGTCTTTTTTGTCCATGCAGCTTTTGGATTTTTTACAAAATACGCGAATTCTTCAGCTCTCAGAGCTACTAGTTTTTTTTTTGTTTGAAATGTAACTTGGTCGTGAGTGTTCTTAATTCTTATTGAAAACTTCAAAAATAGGAGGAGGATCTCAATTCGACTGTTTTTTTTATGTGTACAACATCTTTCGTTGTGAGCTGATTTTGATGATTATTTTGTTATTTAAAAGCTGGTGCTTTGCATCTGGTCTCATTAAAATCAAGATCTAATGTCTAGTTTTTGAGTTATCGCAAATAGTGCGTGTTTAATACATTAAATTTGATCAAGGTTCCGAAGATAAAGCGGTGAAGTCGGTTTTGCGTTTAATTATCTAGACAGAGCATCGCGGATATAAAAAAAATAGATTATGCCACTTTGTTTTGCTCGTTTTAAATGTATTTTAATTAGGTTTTCTTAATATATGTAGTACATTAATATTACTTAAGTGCTTAAGCATGTTTACAACAAATTAATTAGATTTCGTGTCACCACATCACATCACACTAATATTAAAAAGGCGAAAGTTTGTGAGGGTATAATTTTTTCACACTCAAACAGGTTTTTGTGTGTTAACTCATATCTTCGTTCCGCGTGAACCGATTTAGATATTTTTTTGTTTGAAAGAGATTGCTTTCCAATTGGTGCTATTTAAATTTGATCAAGATCTGATCAGTAGTTCTTGATATCGTCAATAATGCGTGTTTAGTACATCTAATCTGATCAAAGTTCCGAAGATAAAGCGGTGAAGTCGGTTTTTTTAGCTTTGCTTGCGTTAAATTATGTGTTTTTATATATTAGCTTTTATATTTTTATTCCCGTGGGTCCTGGACTTAAGCGGGTAAAACCGCGGGGCCCTCACTAGTAATATTTATAAATGCAGGCAAAACGCCTTTTCTCTTAACGGCTTTTGGCTTTATTACAGAATAAAACGTACAAACAGAGACATACATTTATCATTACATTTACCAACTTTCTAAAGTTACCGTACATATAACTTGAGCCCCAACTTGAAGTTACCTTTATTAGGGTTAACTTACCCTCTGTAACTTAGCCTGACCGTTAAGTTTAAAAGATACAAATCAGAGTAAATTTACTTTTTGCTTGTTGTTTACATGTATTTCGGGAACTGGACCTAAGTTACGTATAAGGTTATAACAAAGTTTGGAAGTAAATATACGGAACGAAATAATATAATAAAATAAGACGATGTTGATAGAACTGCCGTTGGCTTAGTTGGGTGAGTGTTCGCCTTCTAAGCATATATCGGGTTCTCGGCTTGCACGGCCCAAAACGTTTGGGGGGTGGCCTTGGTGAGCAAGGTCACCAAGGCTATCCCCTCCATGGGCGCAGTGGCCTGGTTTCAAAATCAAAATCGTTTATTCACATGGGCTCCTAAGAGGTGCTGATGAAAGTGAACGACTCTACTGCCAGATTCGCAAAATTAAAGCATCTCGAGAAGAACCTGGCAAGAAATTAGTCGGCGTGTTTTTTCATTCTTTTTTTTTTGTTTGTATGGGCCAACCGCCGTGCCAGGGCAAGATTGTAACTGCTAGCGCGGCCCTATCTTGCTCCACCTCGGCAAAGGACTGCTAACGGGGGGATTTTAATGGGTTCGAGCCCCCACACCTGCCAAGGAAAGGAAGGGGAAGGCATTTTCCCCCCAACAAAAAAAGAGGTATCGGGTTTGATTCTCAGCGGGAGCACAAGTTTTCTCCCCAAGGAAAATTTGTGTTTCTGGTTCTGGTTGTGATTGTCTGTGTTATGTGAATGTTTGCGGCACCCACGACACAAGTAATTGAACTTTTACAAGTAATTTTATGAATTTCATATCCTACTAATATTATAAATCCGAAAGTTTGTGTGTAAGTGTGCAAGTGTGTAAGTATGTTTGTTCTCTGTTCACGCTTTAACGGCTAAACGGATTTAGAAGAAATTTGGAATGTACATAGCTTATACCTAGGATTAACACATAGTCTACTTTTTGCTTGATAATAGCGGGCGGAGCCGTGGGGCACGGCTAGTTATGGTATATACTGTACGCTTTCCATTATTTACTTTACAAAATTCATGATAGATTAAGCTTTTGACCGCTCACCTGATTGAAAGTGATGATGCTACCTATACATATAATTAAGTAAATAATAATCTATATACTATCATTGGTAAGTAGAACACAAACCTGCAGGATGTGGTTTACAATCATCAACAGGGCAGAAAAAATTTTTTTTTTTTTGAAAAAAATGTTATTTTCTAATCTGTTTTTTTTTCTTACTAACTGGTAAGGACTCTGTGGCGTAGAAAGCAATTAAATCAACAATTGTTAGGAGTAGGTAAGTAATATTCTCGCAATTCTTGAACATCAGCTGTGACCTCTCGTTACATGTTAGTTCAATGATTCTGAGGCACTTAGCACGCGTAGCAGTCATCTACTATAAACTATTATTGTAGCAGCTGTCTACAAGTTTCCATAGTTTACTTGACAGTAACTACTAAACTGTCTGCGCCATAGTTTACTTACCAACAAGGAAAAATACTTTTCTTGATATAAAAAAATAAAAAAATGTTTTTTACTTTTTTAAATACCACCCCTTGCAGGACACAGTCTGCTTATTGTACATAATCAATGACGGTGTATAAAAAAAAATCTTATGTTTTTTTATTGATATTATTTCTAAAGTCATTGAAAATAGTAATACTTCCTTAAGCATGCCATAGCTTACAACTGGTCGGCGAGTTAACCCAAAACCGCGGTAAATCCCAAATTGTCAATTCTCGGGACGCCCGGGGCGAAATGGGCTCTTCAACATGATGTCCCAACTTGGCCCAAGTTGTTAGGTACGGTATTGACGAGCAATTTACTTGTGTAGAGTTTGTAGAGCTAGACTTAAGCCATTTGGGCGAGAATTTTGTAAGTTTATAAATAATTTTCTGTGGTCCATTTTGCTGCATAAAAATAAATCTCGTTTTTTTAAATTAGTTACTTTAACAAGATATACCTTACCTTATTATGTAAAAGTAGAAAACTATGATTACGTACGGGTATTAAACATAAACCCTATCACACTCACAGCCCCACACTAAGTTCGATGACTTGTTTTGTGGGTGCCAGAAACACATCACACACACACACAATCACAACCAGAACCAGAAACATATTTTTTCCTGGGGGAGAAAGTTTTTGTTCCCGCGAGGAGCCGATCCCGATGCCCCTGCTTAGAAGGCGAACGCCCACCTAACTAAACCAAAGGCCAGTTTAATATATAATTATAAAGAAAGTTATATAAAAAAGAAACGCTGGATATCGCTGGATCAACGAACTGGAGCCAGACTTACGTATGCTTCTAATCTATAACCAGATGAAGTTGCGCAGAACCGCGACCAATGGCGTTCTCTCATCTGGGCCATGGCCCACGTTGGGTCGCTGAGCCAGTGGAGTAAGTAAGTAATATTATTTGTTAATTTAAGTCAGAAAGTTTGTACGTGAATTTTTTGCTATCATTTATCTTTACTAATAATATTATAAAGAGGTAAAGTATGTGAGTTGTAGGGGGTAATATCTGGTTCTACTGAACCGATTTTGAAAATTATTTTACCAATAGAAAGCCACGTTATTTGTGAGAGTCTAGGTTAAAAATAATGTATTATAATAACAATGTCAGATAAGATTACAAAAGGGGATTAAAACAAATAACACTCAAAAATTGTAATGTTTTTTAATATTTTTTTTTTGTTTCTAGGTAATTTTTTTTTTAATTAAGTTATAGAGATTAAGTTATCAAAAGGCTGACACTAAAAAGTTGAAGTGACAGCGGCACAGGTCAAGTGTTCCAATTCTAAACCTTTGATATATTTTTACCTTCGTCAATTAGTGAAAAACAGTCAACGATCTACCAAGGTTACAGTACAAACTGATAGTTATTCTGTAACAAGTTCAAGTACCCTCAATTAAAGTGTTCAACCGTCTAACGAGACTGGGACCGCAGTCACAATGTATAACAGTGTGACACAGCGGGAATATTTCGGTGTGTCAGTCTTACACATCTAGTAGGAATGAATAATATAAATAATCAAACAAACAAACGCATTCACACTCACAGCCCCACACTAAGTTCAAAGACTTGTATCGTGGGTGCCGGAAACATTCACATCACACACACATTACGCCCAGAACCAGAAGTACAAATATTCCTTGGGAAGAAATTTGTACTCCTGCCGGGAATCGAACCGGATATTTGTTTTAATCCCCCTTTTCTAATCTTATCTTGTTTTAATACTTACCAATTGTTATTTAACCAAATCTGGCAATTATTTAATTTATTAATTTTTATAATTATTTATTTATTTACATTCACTTAATTACTAACGGTGACGCTAATTAAATAATGTATACATGGACGGTAATTAATATTTGTACACCCTGAAGCAGGGTAGTTTGTAAGGATCACTGAATCTTCCACTACACCTTCTGTATTACCTTCATTCTGACAATAAATGTTTGAGTTTGAGATTTTATGGTTTAGAAGATAAATGCCTCTGACAGACGGACGGATGGACGGATAAAGTTCTGAACTACCCAAGTCAATTTAAATATCTCGTTTCGCTCCATCATTACAAATATAATAATATAATCATAATACTACATTTTGTTTCGAAGTCAGTTAAAAATCAAGTTTACTTACATAGACTTCAAGTTAAAGTAACATTTTCACAAAAGCTTTCTTAACTCTGTTAGTATGGTAATTAATGCAAAAAGGAAGCGAATTAAAAGTGCCTGCATTATTTATCAGATAAGCTGAAGGAAATCGCCGCCGAACGGAATCTACAAAAGAAATGTTCAGACGAAGCGATGAAAGCGAGTGAAAATGTAAAATGCTTTACTAAAACAAAAACCAGCTTTAAGCTGCGTTTCCACCAGAGATGTGCGAGGTAGCTGAGCGGTGCGAGGATTTGTACGGGCGCTTTTCAGATAAGTCAACGTGGTGGGGTGAGGCAGGAGTGCCGCTGCCCGCTGCACGTGTTTTAGTAGAGTAGAATTTTTTTTCCACTGATCCATAACACCGTATGGTTACTTCTTTTTACTGACTTCACGAAATAATTAAACGCAAGCAAAACTTAAAAAAAACCGACTTCACCGCTTTATCTTCGGAACCTTGATTAGATTCAACGTAATAAACACACATTATTGACAATAACTCAAAAACTAGAAATCAGATCTTAACCAAATTTAAATGGAACCATATAAAAATCACCAGCTTTCAAATAAAAAAAAAATCATTAAAATCGGCGCACGAAGAAAGAAGTTATGAGGTAACTTTTGAAGTCGGTTAAAATCGAGAACATCGTCAATGTAGTCCACAGATTACGCATTATTGAGGATAACTCAAAAACTACCAGTCAGATCTTGATCAAATTTAAATGGGACCAATTGGAAAGCAACATCTATCAAACATAAAAAAAAAATCTAGAGAGTTGATAATTCTATACGGAGAAAAACATTTGGGACAACTAACTAACTAGACAACTAAAGTTCTCAGAAACATATTTTCTAAGTTCTTTTTACAGAATAAGGTAGTTATTACCAAATAATTTTGTGATTGTTACTATACAATTATAGTTTTCTTTGGTAGTTATAGTTGTTAACCGTTCTTTTTGGGGATCTTTGGGGCCTATATCCAGCAGTGGTCTTCTTCCAGCTGAGATCATGATGATGAATTATAATTGTCATGGTACATAGCGCTGGAATTTTAGTAACAGCAGCGAGACCTTTTTCTCAGTGTAGGTCTAGTATATTTTCCATCCTTAACTAAATCATCACATATCGTTAGATGATATATAGTAGTCAAACGCTAGTCTACTCGAAAAACACAAAGATACTTGTATTTATTTGTAATTATTACGAATTACGGATGTACTGTTTTTAAGCACAGCTCCGAACAAAACTTTTGTAAAATGGTGTACGCAAACGTCTGATTATTATGCATTATTCCTCTCCTGGTCTCGGTAATACTTCTTATTTTAACACATATGTAGAGATTGTCTAAGCTGAAACGACGCGCCCCACCTTCGAGCTCCATAGAGCGAGCGTGGTCGGATTTATCACCCCACTAGTCGACCGTCTTGTACACGTGCAGATCCATTGTTCACTGAACAATCGACGCTCCCATACAGATGAAGTGTCGTCATTAATATTTGCACTCACACATCTAAATAAACTAATTAAGTAGTGGGGCGCGTCATTTCAGCTTGGACGAGCTCTACAAAATGAATAGCTGTTATTTCTATTACTTTCTTTGTTACATAAAGGTGTAAGTGTGTAATAAATAGTTGTATTCTAGTTTTAAATTCACACACTCACAACATCAAACTTCTAAACATATGTTTGAATTAACTCAACTAACATTATAAATGCCAAAGTTTGTGTGTGTGTGTGTGCGTGAATGTTTACTACAACTTATCTTCGTAACGAATAAACCGATTTTGATGACATTTAAAATGTATATAGTTCCGGAATAATACATAGGCTACTTTTTAATTTTATCAAAACTGGGCCCGACTAGTATATAATAATAATGTGATTTGTGACAGTATCGTATCACAATGTTTAGACCCGTCCTTAGAATCCCAATTTATGCTGAATTATTGAACGCTGCAAGTCAAGCGCTTTTAGTCAAATGCAGCGGTGGATGAGAGAAGGTTGGCTTTTACAAAATTCACATATTATTATTTTTTTCTTTTCATTATGTATCCTCAATCTTGTACATTTAGCTATTGTCAAGTTATAAAGTATTTCAAGTAAATTTCATAATATAAGTCCTCGTTGCTAGTCATCTCAGTCGCCTTTCAGTAGACAGATATAAACATATTGCTCCGAGCCACGTCTCGTCATCTCGAGTAAACGATAAATGAAAAAATCTCATTTTGCGAATCGTACCATATAAAATAAAAATTGTTTCCATATAATATTTCTTAGATACTTCAAATATTTAGATACTTAAATCTATATAATTAAAGCGTATTTCATAGGCGCACAATTCTTAGTAACTATGTCGTTTAATGGCAATTAACATAATGTTTTTATTTGATTGTTTCCGTTAATACATAGCAGGTAAAAAAATAATTCAGCATAACATGAATTAATTATATCATATCAAAATCTATATTTAAAAATTCAATCAGGTTCGCGCAATGGTCGTGGAAGTGTCAAAAAGAACGTAGAAATGGCCTGTTTAAAATTATAAACAGGGAATTTTAACGTTCTTTCTGTCACTTTCACAAACCAATCACAGCTGCCGTAATGAAAAAATACCAATCATTGGTTTAAAAATGCGTGAACTGCCGTCACGAATCAGATTAACCAATAGGGCGCGTTTCACTATTTTAAATTTCCTATGCATTTTTATCATTTTTGATTTATTAAAATACCTATTTACATAGCCATTCAAATAAATAAATCAATCATGTGAAATATCTCACCAGTAAAACGTAAGCTGTCAAATATTAAAAAAAAATACACTACTAACAAGCCATAGTCAAATCACGCTCTAGTAAAGCGGTAGAAATTTTACTAGAACTTCTATTGGAGTTTTAGAGCGAAAGTGAAAATCACGTTTTTCAATTTGTATGATTTGCCTACACGCATGCACGTTTCAAGTATCAAACTATTAATAGGTACGAGTAGTTAATATAATAATTCACCATTATTACATACATTAATACTCAAATAATCACAAGTTTTAGAAAAAAAATACAAAACACCATCGATTATTATCATTTCCGCCAAAAACTCAATTTCAATGTCTTACATTTCCAATTGTAATATAAGTCAAACGGAAAACTGGAAAACGCTACCCACTGGTAGTGGGCTTGAGCATTTGAGTTACCTATAGGCTCGTATCTTGTAGGTAACCTGGTTCTTTGCTGTATATAATTTTAGTTTAGTTTAAGGAAATATAGGCATCTAAGTCACAGGTAGTAAACCTTTTCAACATCGACGCTATAGTAGTGACATTATAAACGCACACACCCACACATTCACATACATGAAGGGCACAACCATTCCCATAGGATCTACATTAAAATGCGCAGATTTTTTAGGCTCCCGCAATTCTATGTTCGTATCAATTGCGATTGACTGAATAGATATGTAATTGACATGTGACCTCATCCGCCATTTTGATTTATGAGCCTCACCTGTGCGTCTGCCATCAATACTTAATGAATAAAAGTCGATATTTTTATTTCAAAAGGATTTGCTAATGACTTTAAAAGCTATTTGAAATATATTTAAAGTATATAATATACAAGGTATAAATTCTAACAATTTAGATGCGGAGATTGACATTTATTTTAATAGAATATTAGGCTGTACTTGTAGATGATATTTAATATTCTCTTTGTATATGCCTGGTGTCGCAGAAATTATCATATTAAATGTAAACTTGATATTATAATGAGTTTCTTAATTTGAAATTTAGTTTAAAAAGTAATTTGCTAGGTTCAAAGCTTAGAAATAATTACTGGAATAATATTACATGATTTAATTAAGTACGCTGCCGTGTAGCAAGCATTGTTCGAAATTAATGACTAATGGACAAATTATCTAATGGAATGTGTTTTTTTCCATTTCAAATGTTCTAAACGTATTAACCCTTTAAAACTAACCACACCTCTCGTAACCACAAACTATTTCTATAAAAAACCGGTGACCGAAAACTAGCAAATATTTATTTACCAATTGCAAATCCTAAACAAAGATCAAACAAAATGTTGAGCTCACCTGACATCGGTCATAGTTTCTATAGAAAAGTGATACGCTCACAAGGCGAGTGTTGACAAAGTACTCTGGAGACGAAATGTTGGAGGCCCCTGAACTAAAACCGTTTTACTTGAGCCAACAGTTCGCGAGCTCTGTCTTGTAGGGTTTATCTAAACTTTCAGAGGTAGCCTTATTTAATATTAGGAATATACTTCTAGAGAGGCGGGGTAGTTTAAATATAATCTACATATAGTTACTGCCCGCGTCCGCCTTCTAAGCATGGGGTATCAGGTTCGAATCCCGGTGGGAACACAAGTTTTCTACCCGAAGGAAATTTGTGTTTCTGGTTCTGTGTGTGAGGTCAGTAGAAAAAAGATAATAACTAACAACAAGACAAACTGTCAAACATCATCCATTTATGGTTGACATACCTCCAATTCGCTCGAAGCGTTTCGTTTCTACCTTTATCATCAGTATTGCGAAGGAGTGGAACTCATTGCGTGCGTCTTTGTTTTCCGAAGGGTAAATATATAATCTGGGAGTTTTCAAGTAAAGAGCAAATAGGTGTTTTCTAGGCAGCTACATCTTCAGCCGCATCATCGCTTCCCGTCAGGTGAGATGGTGCTCAAATGCTCCCCTTTCTATCAGAAAAATATATTCTATATCTATTATCCATTTGGCGCCAAAGGCCTAGGTGAGGAAGTGACGTAATTACACGCTAATGTCGGCCACGGAAATGACGTAGTACGTTGGAGAGATCTGCCCAATTAGTTCTCCTGGCTGGGACGTATTGGTATATTTGTCATATTGAACCTATTAGTTTGGTGATGGTCTATTTAGGATATTGGGATAATAAACAAAAAGTACGGGAAATTTGTACAAGAGATATAAATCGTAACGTTTATTTATTGAAGTGACACGTCTTATAGTAGGGCTTTGAAATTTTAAACCACAACTTTTTTGTGTGTCGAATAATTCAAATGTTTCCCTGTAATATAAAAGTTTAACTTCTATCTTGTGTCTTTACGACGCAACCTGTTTCAGTTCTATTTTAGCACTATACACATTACAGTTACAAATAGGTATCTTTTTAATTAGGATTTTAGTCAATTAAATGTGATTAAATGCATAGGAAATTCAAAATAGCAAAACCCACGCTATTGGCTAAGGCATTTCATTAGTTCACACATTTATGATGTCAATGCTTGATCAACTTTAATTGACGGCAGCTGGAGCTTAACATTCCTTGTCAGTGATTGGATCGTGAATGTTACAGAAAGAAACACTATTTAAGGACTTGATATACACAGCGCGCCCGCCGCGCGCCCTATAAGCGCGCCTCGGGCGTTTTGTATATTTTGTTACACTAGAGCCTATACGAAACGTCAGCAGCGTTGGAGGAAAAGTCGCGGGCGCGCACCCGCCGCTCGGCCGCATTGTATATCAAGTTCCTTAGCATTGCGGCAGATTTCTCTTTTAGAGTCGTGAGACAGGGGCGGGAGAAAATACCACATCACCATGTTTTTTACGCTTTGATACTTACAGCCCCACACTTGATGACTTGTGTCGTGGGTGCCGGAAAGACACATCACACCCAGAACCAGAAACACAAATTTCCCTTGAGGAGAAAACTTGTGTTTCCGTTGGGAATAGAATTCGATACCCCTTCTTAGGAGCGAACGCTCAGCTAAATAAGCCAATTGGCAGTTCATATAGGAAAGTAGCTTAGCGTGGTTCATAGATTGAACGTTGATGTGCCTTGGCTGCTTTCCAAACCTATCATCAGCTTAGCTCTCATTTTGACTGTACTCTCATCGATTCTTTAATGAAATAATTTATCTAGACATTAAAAAAGTAAGTAAAATCTTGTCAATCATAAATTTACATATATTTTTAAAACCAATAAAATCACAGGTTTTCCTTCATGCGTTCGTTATTTTATGGGACCAACTGGATACTAAAATATCTCACTAAAAATGGAGGCAAACGGTTAACGTACTCAGGAGAAATGAAGTAACAATCACAAAAAAAAAAGCAATATTGTAATTAAATACACTGCACTGTGTGTACGAGGTGCGAGGTGTGGGACGCGACGGCGACCGCTCGGCACTCATCCTGAAGAAGGCTTCCAAATGAAGCCGAAACAATTGTCGATTTAGACATCGACAACGCGTAAGTCACGCTAATTCCCGTTTTAATTTTAATTTAATAGTTCAAAATGTGCGTGAGTTTTTATCAAATGAATATTGTAATTTAGAACAAATACCTAAGTTACCTACAAGGCATCGAGCTTATAGGTAGCTCATGTCTCAACCCCACTACCAGTGGGTAGCGTTGCCTATCTGATGATGACAATGCATGATGGGAACGCTACCCACTGGTAGTAACCACTTGACCACTTGAGTTACCTTTAAGCTCGATGTCTAGTAGTAACTTATGTATTTGCTGTATATAGTTTTAGTAAATATAGGCAATTGGCCTTTAGATATTAGTATCATGATTACAGAGATAAAAAAAAATTTTGAATATCTTGCATTTAGGTCGTTCGTTTCTTGGTTGTCAACTTAAAAATAAGGGTGTTTTTTTTTATTTTCAATGTTTTTGTTATTTACGATAGACAATTAAATTGGTTGACTATTTTTTTTTAATTTCATTTCAATGTTGCTTTTTCCTTATTTTTGTGGAAAAGTGTGGATAGCAATCTCTGTTGTGAATGTTTAAAGCACACGTGGTACAATTTTTCTAAGTTAGTATAAAGCTGAGAGTGTAAAGCATTTTTTATTTGTTTTGTTTATATATTGGTGTCTCCTTATTTAAAAACTAATTGGATAAATCGTGACTCCTAACACGCCCTATCCGTTAGGATATTAATGTTTAGTGACGTCACTTCCCAGGGCTTTAATACGGTTAATACGCCAAGGCTTCCGCGTAATTTGGTAAACTTAGATTTTCGTAAAAAATTGTGAAAGTGACATTTAATATTTAAGTCTTTGTATAAATAGTTTTCGCATTTATAATAATATTACACCATCGACGTACTATTACTACAATAATAAATATATTCTGTGATAATGAAATAACGACTCAGTCAGTCTGCTCTCTGCATCTGGTTTCGATTCTCGGCAGGAGCAGTTATTTTTTATTTCCGAAAGAAATTTTTGTGCCTTTGGTTCTGGGTGTGAATATTCAACAATGTTGTTATTGTATATATAATATACTGTGTTGTTTTCGGCACCTACGATACAAATCTTTAGACTTGATGTGGGGCTGTGAGTGAGAAAACATTTGTTTGTTACTATCTCATAATAAAATAGACATTTAAGCGAAAACATTTTCATTACCTACGCCGTAGATGATCTACGCCGATGTTATGCTACGTCGTAGACGCTGCACTATGATGCTACAAAAGCGTAGTCATATAATATTTAACAAAGGCTACGCAGCCGAAACAAAGCTTGGCCGAACTCTTAGCAGGCTTGAAATCTTATACAATACAGTGAAACTCCATTTCAGAGCTTTATCCATTTTTTTACAGTTGTAAGAATTCACAATTTAGGTCTCATCTTAATGTGAATACAGGTTATATATATCTATATATATATATATATATATATATATATATATATATATATATATATATGTATATAACTCAATACGAGATATTGGCTGCATTCTTTGAACTCACAGTCCTACACTTATTTTAAATAGTAGTAGAGTGGATACTAGAAAAAAGCATTTACGTCTCATACACAATCATACCCGCGACCCAGTTGGCGCAGTGGGAAGTTCTGAGACGTTTACGCCGTGGGAACCGGGGTTCGATTTCAAGCAGGACCACAACCTTTCCCAAGTGATTTGTGCTTCTGGTTCTGGGTGAGTTTGTAAGTATGATATAAACTTTTCTTGCACCCACAATACAACTCTTTGAACTTAGCGTGCGGATGTGAGTATGAATGCGTTCGTTTCTTTAAAATCTAGAGAAACACAAAACTCTCTGTGGGAGTAAACTTGTGCTCCAGCCGGGAAACAAACACTTGCCCACTGGACCAAAAGGTTCGTTAAATCAGTCTGTGCGAGATGATTACGTTTCTAGAAAGCAAATGCGTTTAAGAAAGAGTTTAAGGGTGAAGTGTTTAGAAAAATGTTTCTGACACTTCTGACTTGACTTAATTTTGCATTGCTAATGTAATGGCGCTTGGAATCGTGCAGTTTATTTTTAAGCGAACATTTCACCACTATGCCATGACAGGTCTGTATAACTTAGAATCAGCACAACGAACCTTGTGGTAGGGCCTGCAGTCATCACGTCCCGCTACAACGAACCTTCATTGTCATCTTTTTCGTGCTTGTTAGGCAAACATTTAACCAACATCTCATCTGATGCGAGTGTGAAAGCATTTTAGCGTTAAATCGCAGTGACCTTGTAGTAATAGATAACGCTTTATTGCCACACCTTACATAAATCACTTACAATAATTAAAAAAACCTTAATTAAAGCTTACAATTAGCGGTCTTATCGCTTAAAGCGATCTCTTCCAGACAACCTTTGGTTGGAGAAGATTTTTAATAATTCATGCAAATACAAGATTATGAGAAAATAAAAATATTAAGTAAGGTATATATATATTTAGTATATATATAATATACCTGTAGTTGTACGCTGTAAAACTCAACTTAACTAAAATAAACTCAATGATAAACGTGGCAATATTTGCAGACCCATCCATAATCTCTTTTAACCCCTTAACCCCCAAAGCTAATCTCCAACGTAACATATCACTTAGAGGAACATCTCGGGCGTCTCCTGGGACATTCGATCTATTTGTAAAAGCCCTATGAAAGGCGAAAAGACCCGATACAGCGGACATCGGTCAGGTTTAGATATTACTTGACCTTTATTGCTTGGATTTATAAATATATAAATGTCGTGGAGGGAGCTTACTTCGACGATTTAGGAGACATTAAGAAGAAGACCAAAAAAACAGCCTCACTCTAATTTCGATAGCTTGTGTCGTGGTTGCCGGAAACATTCACATCACACACTCAATTACATTCCGAACTAGAAACACAAATTTTCCTTAGGGAGAAAGTTTGTGTTATCACAGGGAATCGAACCTAAAATCAGCTTTTTATGGATATAATAATATGTATAAATACATGACAGAACTCCATGGGCTAATTGTCGCTCCTTCTCAAAAGATGTATGCACAATGTAATAAAAGACTGTATATATAATAACGTAACTTGTCTAATAATTATTCTACTATATAAAAATAAGTCGGGTTTTCCTTCCTGACGCTATAACTCCAGAACGCACGAACCGATTTCCACGGTTTTGCATTCGTTGGAAAGGTCTCGGGCTCCGTGAGGTTTATAGTGGCGAAACGGAGTTCGCCGGGTTTGCTAGTCTTTTATATATATAATTCTACTGTACGTGTGTATGTCACTGAACTCCTCCTAAACGGCTACACCGATTTGAGTGAATTTTTTTGTATGCGTTTGGGTGGCGAAGTTGCCTTGGATGGTTTAGATTTCATTCAGACAAATCAACTCGGTCCGCTAATTAGTTATAATTAACTATTATTACAATGTTATCTGTGAGAATGATTATGTAGCGTACCTCAAATTTTTTATTCGACCAGTCGACGACCCAGTTGGCGCAGTGGACAGTTGTTCGCCTTCTGCGCAGTGGGTCCTGGGTTTGATTCCCGGCAGGAGCACAAATTCCTTCCCAAGGGATATTTGTGCTTCTGGTTCTGGGTGTAATGTGTGTGTGTGATGTGAATGTTTCCGTCACCCACGATACAAGTCTTTGAACTCAGTGTGGGGCTGTGAGTGTGAGTGCGTTTGTTGTTTTGTTTTGTTTGCGTTTGTTATTGGTTGAATTCATATATATTTAGTCTGAGGTTGCATTATTCTAAGATGGCGATTAAGGAGGAATACAAAAAAGAAAATTACTCAATTATCAGAGATAAGAATACAAGTGGTTCTTGTATTCACGTCTCTTATTACATCAGTAAGTTAAAGAACCTTTTTACAAGCTTTATAACTTGCAATTTAGTTCGGATTTTTAATGAAAAAAGTAGCTTCGCCTGTGTTGATTGTGGTGTGGTAGAAGATGTCCAACATGTTCTATGTGAGTGTGCCCGGAACGCTGCCTACAGACGTACTTACTTTGGAGCTGTCATGATGTCATAGGTATGGATATCGGCCTTTGTAACAGTTTACTGACAGATCCAATTTCAGAAGGAGAAAAACATTTATATTGTATGTACGAATTAGCTTTAGTTAACAGTATTATATAATATTATTATGTTGAATTTTCTTACAGAGCGATGTGGTCGCTAAGCGACAAAGCCCTTCAAATAAATAAATAAATAAAAAACTTAAACGTAAGTATACATCCGAACAAGGACAAATAATCAGAATAACAACAAAACAATAAACGCATTCACACTCACAGCCCCATACTAAGTTCAAGACTTGTATCGTGGGTGCCGGAAACATTAACTTCACACACACATTCCACCCAGAACCAGAAGCACAAATTTCTCTTGGGAAGAAATCTGTGCTCCTACCGGGAATCGAACCCAGGACCCACGGCGTAGAAGGCGGACACTTGTCCACTGCGCCAACTGGGTCGTCATTATTTCAACAATTGAGTCTAATTATCAAAGAAATCGCTACTAAGCAGTGTTTTATTGATTATTTGATTAATTTTGGTATTATTGACTGACTGCAATTTCTGTGTACATGAACTTGTGACTATTGTGAATACGGGTTAAACATCTGAAATAAATATATTTAATTTAATTAAATAATAATGAAAAATACTATACCTTTAAAATAACTACTAACTGAGTGAAAAACATGAAGAAACGAGTCTCTTATTTAATTCAAGACGTCATTACGTTTTCTGGCGTTAAATGCACAATCTTGCATTCAAGTTCATTTAACCATTCAACATTTAATGTTAAGTCCGTAATTAAATTGTTAAACTCTTAGCACTAACCGATAGTAATTAAGATGAA
The DNA here is from genome assembly GCA_948107665.1 of Lomographa bimaculata. Taxonomy (NCBI): domain Eukaryota; kingdom Metazoa; phylum Arthropoda; class Insecta; order Lepidoptera; family Geometridae; genus Lomographa; species Lomographa bimaculata. The sequence goes on along the minus strand of OX403604.1, from coordinate 2,169,135 downwards.
ATGCTAGGGGACCTTACAGTTTTCGATTATTAAGTTATTAACTTGAAGTTTTGTTTCTGGTGAAAAGCAAATGAACGAGACTACCTACATTTGGTATATCAGTCATCGACTTAAGATAGCTGGCCTATCAATATTCTATGGCTTACATTTCGGAGAGTGTGCACTCGAATTTCACCAGTTGGTTCCCCCATGCCCTTTCTATCATTGGACCACAAAACGAACTGACAAACGTCATTAATTTATGATTGATTTACCTAATAACCGCTCGAAGCGTTTTGCTTCTACATTTATCATTCGTACAGCGAAAACTGTCCGCGTCTTTGTTCCCCGAACAGTATATTTTGGAAGTCTTCATGTGTAGAATGAATAGGTATCTTCTAGGTAAGCATGCTACACCTTCGGTCGCATTATAACTTTCCAAAAGGTGAGATAGCGGTCAAATGCTTACCTATCAGGCGTAAAAAACACTGACACAACCATACCCAGAACGCGATATAAGGTCGTTACAGCATATAGAGTATAGACAATGTTCCACAGTGTATGAAATCCGTGATAATGTCACGTCTGGAAGTTCTGCAACTTTATCCAACTCTATCGTAGTGTACACCTGCGGCAATCTGTAAAATGATGCGTATGCCGTGCCGCGGAGCATTACACTGGAACTTAGTTTAGCTACGTGAAAGAGGTAAGTAGATACAGCAAAAATATTATAATAAATACCATGGTGGAAGGGCATTTTCACCCGACTACGGCGAGGCATAAGATAGGGCTATGTTTTTGAGTATGTATGCATGTTCGTTTCTATTCCCTCATAACTTCTAAACTACTTATTATAATTTGACAAATGAGGTGTCGTTGAAAGTATCTTGTTTGTCCGCTGTTTATGGACTATGTGACGTCACATTAAATTGAATATGGTGCCCTCTAGGGGTCAAGAACAACACTTTTTTTCGCTCTATCCCATCATATGTGGTATCAATGGACTGGGATTTTAAATGAAAGGTTAGGGATTGAAACATCATATTTTTGTCAAGTGTACCGTTTGCGAGATTTATCCCATCAAAGTCATGAAAACTATATTTTTATCTGTTAGAGGAGGCTTTTTAGGGCTAGTGTAGTCGGGTTTTAGTTTTTAAACTTTCGTTTTTTGTTTCGTGCTCTATAGGCAATATACCACGAAATACAGTTGGTGAACTGGGTGGTGTCGTAGAGTGGTGACCCTACGTTTCATGTTGACGTTTTCTCTCCAAGGGAATTTGTCTTTTAAGTTTTGGTTAAGATTGTGTGTGACATGTAAATGTTTCCGATACCCACGATACAAGTCTTTGAACTAAGTGTAAAGCTGTGAGTGTGAGTTGTTTGCGTTTTTTTTTGTAAGCAATAACTTATGTTGAGAGTGAAAATAGACCCATAACAAAAACAAATTCGCAGGAACCTAGTCTACCTAGTCAACCTAGTCTACCCAGTGACATTGTTCAACAATTGACATACAAACAAGAAAACTTGCTACACTCATTGTAAGGCATTGAATGTCAGTCGGCTACTAGGAATGAACTTCTAGTTCTTTTACACGCAGGAGGAACATGTTGAAACTTATTTATATTGGTATTTATTTCTAATTTATTATATTGTTTATGTTTATCAATTTATATTTTAAATTATGTCTATAAGTATTATTTATAAATGTGAATGTGTATTTGTAACATATTATTAGTATTTTGTATTATTCCTATTTCTATGTACACAATAACCTACTCGCTCTTATAAATTATACCCTACTTAAACAGTTTGCTGGAAGAAAACTCTGTGAAGGGTTAACCTCGCCTTTGAACATCGTTTGTTATGGCCTTATTGTAAAAAAAATATCAATATGTGTAAAATGAAAAATATAAGAAAAACTTTCAATGTACTAAATGTATCAAAAGTGATATACTTACGTGTATTGTTATAACTATGGGCATATTTATTTGATTGAAAAGATGAATTTAAATAATGATAATTTAAACGCAAGCAAAGCTTAAAACAGCCGACATCACCCCTTTATCTACGGAACCTGATCAAATTAAATTAATTAAATACGCATTATTGAAAATATCTCAAAAACTACTGCTCAGATTTTGATAAAATTTAAATGGGACTACATGGGAAGCACAAGATTTCAAATAAAAATAATCATCAAAATCAGTTCACCCAGAGAAAAGTGTTGAGTTTGAACACACATAAAAAAATACAGTCGAGTTGAGAACCTTCTCAAATTTTTGAAATCAGTTAAAAATAATTACTATGTTATCGTAATAAATAAAATCATACTTCTATTACCTGTTTAGCTTGCCTAGAAAATACCACATCCGACTTGAAAACACCAAGATTGTCTGTGTTCCCATATAAGTAATCTGGGAACACACACTTTGGTAAAAAGTTCTAGTTCGCTAGTCTTCTATGCACCCGGCATATTTATAACACAAACATAAGGTTAAAATTTACCAACTTTAAATTTCTTCGTAGAATCTGAAAATTGACTGCCTGGGAGACAAGAACATACTTTATTTTCCTTCAGGATGGGGTAAAGGTGACCTGGATGTATGTAAACTTGTTAGTAACTAAGCCCGAGGGTGCTCTACGTTATACAATAGAAGGATGATGCCAGTTATAATGGGTTTTCCACCTAAACGAACTACCTAGGCGTAGTTGATTCCGCGTCTGCCTTCTAAGCAGCGGGTATCGTTCAAACACGAGTTTTCTCGTCGTTCCCCGAACGGTATGATCTGGGAGTCTTCAAGTCAATAGTGAAAAGGTCTTTTAGGCAATCATGCTACAACTTCGATAGCATCTTTGCTTCTAATCAGGTATTGGTCAAATGCTTGCCTGTCTCGGGATGTGGTTTGTCCAGGACCAATGGAAATATTAATAGAGCTTTCTTTTTGTGAGGCATTCCCGCCTCTCGTTTATGCGACCGTGAAATACTTAATCGGAATTGGTGAACTCGGACCTTAAATTTATGGAATAAAACGTATCCTGTATACGCCGTCGAGGCAAGGGTAAAGCTAGTTTGTTTACAAAACTGGCGTATCTTTGACTCGTATAACTCAACAATATTGCAGTATGCAGGTCGCGTCTCGATGCGTCATATCGTTTGAATCGACACAGTCCCCAAAATAGCGTATGTGCACCAAAGTTTTAAATAACTACATAAATAGAAGGCAAGAGACCGCGATCCTTGATCAACTTTTACGCAAACTTAGTGACGTTGCACACCCATGTACAAAGGGTAGATTGTATGGGATTTATTATTAATTTAACAGCTTGTATTATCAACCTACATTCTATGCAAATAAATGAATTATGATTATGATTATGATAACCTTCATTCGAGTTTTTTGAAGTGTAGCTACTTATGGCGGCTTCTAGGGTGCGGGCTTAGAATTTCTGATCGGCAACCTTTTAGTGTGACGAAAAGTGTTAGGGGAAAATACTGTAATTATTAATAAAAAATGTTTCCCTGTAATGCAAAAGTTTGAATTCTATCGTGTATACAACACTCACTGTTTTTTTGTACGCAGTTTATAGCTGCAAAATATGTTCGACCATAGTTGTAAGAGCACCGAAATGTAAGGAAAAATATTGCAAAATTACCCCTAAAATTACTAATGCATCATGTACAATCTGACAAAACTAGGTAAATGTTCAGTCAACTAGCACCCATAGCATCCTAGGGCGCATCTATTCCTATCTTCCATCTGGAAGGGTATAATCATGGCATAAGCTTTAAAACAAAATTAATAATGAAGAAATTAATAGCACTGGCTCGCTAGCTAGAAACCAAAACGAACACTAATTGACTAAAGACAAGCAATTTGAAACCAATGTTTAGAAGGCTTAAGGTCTATTGCATTTGTGATATCGTGTCTTTTCAAAAAATCGAGAGGTGGTGTTTTGATTTTTGGCTTGGGACCAGCTTTACAAGCTTTTAATTAGTTTCATCTGTCCCGTCGTCTATCTGTCGATCTGTAATCAAATCTTGCAAGCTAAATTAGACCCACTTCCCGATGTCCAATTGTACTTAAATTTGATGTAAGTACACCATAGTGAAGCTCCATAAATAAACATAAACGCTTTCACACTCACAGCCCCACACTAAGTTCGATGACTTGTATCGTGGGTGCCGGAAACATTCACTTCACACACACAATCACAACCAGAACCAGAAACACTAATTTTCCTTGGGGAGAAAACTTGTGTTCCCGCCGGGAATCGAACCCGATACCCCTGCTTAGAAGGCGAACATACATCCAACTAAGCTAACGAGCAGTTCATAATAAAGATACATATGTATATTTACCATAGAGCTGGTCTGATGATGAAGACGAAAGATAGCCATAGGAACTACTGAACGAAATAAGATAAAGCCATCGAATTCAGGCTCGTTTGATTCGTCTTGACAAGTTCTCTGGTTATATAGCTTTTAAGACCTTTATAAAGCTTTTTAAAGTATTATTCGTTTTTTGAGTCATTAACAAAGTCAAGAATACACTTCCCGAAAAGAAAATAGCTGATGATATTAATCACGTGCTGCGATAAAAAGATGATGTCGAAACGTTGTTGATCAGATGAATTATCTTAGCAAAAATACTTCTCTGTTCAGTAAAAAGTGAATGGAGAGGCGACGGTTACAAAGATATCCTTTGAGGATGCCTTTGTAGATATGCCGTGCAGATTGCCGGCACCTTTTACTCGATTGAAAATAGTAAATGTCACAAGAAAATCAGTAAGAATATCTATTTTTACCGTATTTTTTATCCGTTACGATTATTATATTTCTGACTGCTATAAAAAGCTCTCTAAAAACTAAAACGCGTCGTCAAAAAAAAGAAAAGCTTCATGAATGTAACACACTTTTAATCTTAAGTACAAAGGTTTTAAATTTCAAATAACTTAGCAATCTTGGTGAGCGCTAAACAACAAATTATTTTCAACCTTATTCACCACAAAAAATAAAATAATAAATACTTACCGATGATTTATATAGCCTATATTTCAATCTGTCTTAACTTTGCTTCATTGAAGCACGGTTTACTATAAGCCTAATTTAATCTAAAAACTGTAATAAATGTTATTTTTACCTAAGATTGATTAATAATCGACATAAAAAAAAGAAATTTCTCAAGACGACTGAATATTCCTTTTTTTTCCTTTTGCTTTGGTTAACGTAAACATAAACGCTTTCACACTCACAGCCCCGAACTAAGGTGGCCCGCGGCTTTGCCCATGTTTATCAAGTTAAAGGAGCCTTTGTGTTAATCCTAGGTATAAGCAACGCATATACCAAATTTCATCTAAATCCGTTCAACCGTTACAGCGTGAAAAACAAACATACATTACTTAAACACAAATATTCGGAATTATGATATTAGTGTGTCTAATCATACTGCAAATATATATAAATAGACCAGGAGGTATTAGATGTTAAATATCATTTCAAATTCAAATCAAATCTGTAGCCGTGAATGCTTAGTAAAATTTCAAAAGAGCAACAAATACGTGTAATATTCATGTGCCGTCCATACATTGGAAACCAATGCCTTTGAATTTGAAACTCGCTAATATTTGAATGAGTCAGCACCAACGTTCCGGTATTGCATTGGTATTTAATGGAACGTTAAGCTATTGATACATCTAGCGATGTTAAACGGCCAAAAGTGTGTAGAACATGGTTTTTTAACAAGCGATACATTTTTCGTAGATTATATGCACTGCAATCCAGCGTGGCAATGCTGCCAGCATTTTGGGAACGTTGCATACTGGCAGCGGTATGCTCTAGTAGACCGCTGTCAGGAGGCAACGTTAAGATTTAGATTTTAGTTTAAACTAAGTCATATTTTTTTGTGATTGCACCTTGGTACATCCGAAAGAACGATTTTCACCAGGACCTCAACATAGAGTTCGTTGACAAAATAATTAAAATATACGCAGAATTTCAAGAATATAGACTTCATCGTCATATGAACGCCGGGCCATCCAGCTCCTCGATCACACTTATATAATGAGAAGACTCAAAAGAACAAAACTGTTTGGACGTTTATATTAGTGTAAGTACCTGCATGACTGAGCTTTGCACGTTAAAATGACGTTTTCTTAAAATGAAACCTAGTTAGATCAATTTATCGCCCTTTCATACTAAATTTCATGAAAATCGTTGGAGCCGTTTCCGAGATTCAGATTATATAATTATATATATACAAGAAATGCTCGTTTAAAGGTATAAGATAGATAGATAGATTGATGTAGTCGAAAGTTTGTGAGTATGTTTATATGATTTATACTTCTTCACGCTCAAACGGCTGAACCAATTATGATTACATTTTATTTTATATTATTGAATTAGCACATAGCCTACTTTTATCCAGACACGGCGGGTAACAACTCGGGTCCCAGCTAGTATTTTATAACTTCTGCTCATAAGAATACATAAACCAAGTTTTCGCCTTAATAGAGACAATAACAAGTGTTAATAGACACATTCTTGAATATTTTTAATCTAGCAAAATAATTTTGAGCTAAGTTACTTATACGCCTAATCTGGGCTAGATTGTATCAAAAGTATGGAACCCGCTATCGTGACCTTTAAGTAAATATAAAATGTTTTTTTAATTATTTTAAGAAATTATTTTATTCATTATTATTCCTAATTAAAAATCATTTAATGAAGATAATAATGTTATAGGTTCAATTTTATAGCTATAAAGGTTTAAAAATATTTTTATCTCATTAATGAATATTCGCCGTTGTTATTTTATTTTCTTTTGTATATCAGTCTTTTGAATGCCTTAGACTCAAAATGATAAAGAAGATGAATGAAAGAAATAAACATTTTGTGACATTCTTATAATAACTAATTTCTTCTATAATTATTCCTTAACAGAAGCAAATCCCGTAAAAACAACAAATGATTAAAGTTCGTGCATTTCACAAAGGTCACCCCAATCCTAACTCTACACCCATAAACTGCAAACTAACGCATTCCTCTCGAACAGAATAAATAAACATTTACGTAAACATAAACGCTTGCTAAACGCTTTCACGCTCACAGCCCCACACAAAGTTCAATGACTTGTGTCGTGGGTGCCGGAAACATTCACATCACACATAAATCACAACCAGAACCAGAAACACTAATTTTCCTTGGGGAGAAAACATGTGTTCCCGCCAAGAATCGAACCCGATACTCCAGTTTAGAAGGCGTACGCCACCCAACTAAGCCATCAAGCAGTAATAGAAGAAGTGAAGAGCAAGAGCAACTGTACCTTAAAAAGCAGGCAGCATGGTTAAGGCAACGCGTAATCAAAACGATCGCACCTTTAATTTTTCATGCTCGAAAGGCAAGCATGCTCCCTTAAATGTTTCCGGCACCCACGATACAAGTCTTTGAACTGAGTTTGGGGCTGTGAGCGTGAATGCCGTATTTTGCAATTTTTCGTAGGCAATAAAGACAGTGAAATGAGATCTCACAATCAGATAACAACGATGCCATGATATAGACATAGCCCTCTAACCTATAATGCCCATTTGATCGAAAGCAGACAGTAACACAACTTCAGACAATTGTGCGGCTTGGAGACTGCATACTCACACCGATTTAAAAGTAGGTTCATGTAGGTTCGAATGCGTCTGACGGTCATTTTATATCGTTATAGTTCCAAACTATTCCGGTCGATAATTTAACCGCAAGCAGAAAAATCCATCGCCAAGTACTAACACACATAATCACTTACCAACAGATGAGATAGTGGTCAAATACTAGCCTATCAATAATAAAAAAAACTCCAAACATAGAGTGATACTATTATGATAGAACATTTTGAAAATATCTGTATTGAATAATTGTTTCTCTGATACCAGTAGGTACATTGTTAATTATTTTGCAATTATAACACAGACCCAGGCTCCGGGTTGTTATGTTTTCTATTCATTTATGTTTATAAAATTATTATGTTGTTAAAACTATCGTGAGTATTACACATTATGTTTCAATGTTATATTCGGCTTAAAACACGAAAATTACGACTTACTTTGTAGTCAACTAGTTTCGGACAAATTAGTTGTCCTTCATCAGGATGAGTCAGACGCGCGATACGCAGAGGCGTGCGGCTCGGGCGCGTGAGTCACACGCCGAGGCCCGAGCCTGTCCGATTGAACGAACTGTCGAATTTTGGAACTAAATAGTTGACCCCACTTAGTGTCAAAATAAATGATATGAAAAAGCGAATGTTCGTTTCTTCACTTATTCGTGAACCTATGTTGTGAATAAAATTTCGCAAGAGTTTTTATGACCGGAATAACATAAACTTTCCCAGGGAATACTTGTTGTGAGCTACCGGAATCTCGTTTGTTGGTCAGCAAAGGCAACTCGTGCAAATGTACATAAATCAAAAGCCTAATTATTATTATTTATACATTTTGGTAATTATAAATTATACCATGGACATAATTAGTTTTTAACATAATTGGATAAAACGCTTAAACATAAACGCTTTCACACTATCAGCCCCACACTAAGTTCGATGACTTGTGTCGTGGGTGCCAGTAACATTCACATCACACACACAATCACAACCTTTCTAGTATCTATGAGTACTATTTTCTGGAATTTACAGTTTTTCATTGATTTCCCATATAGAGCAATTTTCCAGAAACAATATTTTGGGATAAATCTAAATATATATAACTCAAAGGTGACTGACTGACTGACTGACATAGTGATCTATCAACGCACAGCCCAAACCACTGGACGGATCGGGCTGAAATTTGGCATGCAGGTAGATGTTATGACGTAGGCATCCGCTAAGAAAGGATTTTGATTAATTCTACCCCCAAGAGGATAAAATAGGGGATGAAAGTTTGTTGTACTTCTTCACGCGAGCGAAGCCGCGGGCAAAAGCTAGTTAAGTATAAAATGAAAAGATGAGTTCGGCTTCGGCGCGCGGCGTCTTGGTGCACAAAACAGCATAACCTTCCATACTGCCGCCCGCCGTAGTTGTCAGTAACTGTTATTCAAATTATTCATGAGACATCGTAGGCCGCGCGGCTCGATTGAGGCTCACCGCAGAAGCGAAGCCGATTCATGTTGGATTGGATAGCATTGCGTAAACCAGCGCTAATTTTAGACTCTATATTTTTTTTTTACTATATTAGCTAAGTTTTTGAAGTGAAACTTTTTATAGGAATGCTTTGAAATTCTGATCCGCAACCATTTTGTGTTACAAAAAATGGTGCGGGTATATTCGGGTACAGTATATTCTTTTCAGTAAACACTGTGATCAATAATAAAAATGATTTCCAAAAGTACAAAATTGTCACTTCTATCTGTTTTTTATCCAGGCATAAATGGTATTATATTTTATTTTTCACCCGACTGTGTGACTCAAATGAGGGTGTTGTGTTCATCTTTTAATAATAAGTATTTGGATGACCGGTTTTTTTTTTTGGTAAAAGGCGTTTTCTAAAAATGAAACCTAACTAGATCGATTTATCGCCCCCGAAACCCCTGCATACTAAATTTCATGAAATTCGTTGGAATGGCTATTTCCGAGATTCAGATTATATGTATATAAAATTGCTCGTTTAAAGGTATTAGACATTTCTTCTTATACATAAAAATCATGTAAAAAACATTTCTTAAAATTTTAACTTTTGATTACAACGGGCCCAAACTAGGCAGCGCCTGTATCATAAGAACCCCAGCAGATAAACTATTATCAAGACATCGACTTGGCGTTTATCAGCCTATGTATGTATGTATGTTTGTACCTTTGTGGTGCTCTAGAGATCAAGCGCGTGGGTCAAGTTTGATGATTCTTACGTCCTCGATTTATTGGTATCAAATTTGGTGTACTATGAATCTTCAATGACAATGCAATGATATGGTACCACGAAGCTAGTCTGATGATGAAGTGAACGGAAGATGGCAATAGGAACTTCTAAACTAAACAAGATAAACGCATCTAAAAAAAAATATGTAGTTAGACGTTACCAATGACATAAGGTATCTATGGTTACGCAGTTTTCATTCACACTAAATGCTTAGGCAGCGCCATCTAGGTGCAATGTATGTGCTTTTATGTCGTCAATGCGTTAGACAGAGACGACCTGTCAGCGCTCGCGCATCGCCGAAGTTACGGCGATCTTTCTCGAAGACTGCCGAGGAAAAAGCAGTCGGTGTCCGCCATCTCCCGCTATTACTTCTCATCACCGCAAATATATTATGTATTATCACAGCAAAATAGACATTAATCATCTCATTGTGTAGTACCGCAAAGTGAAAGACTTCTAGTGCTTCATCTTCTAGCCTGCTGCTTAGCTTACTGCTTGCTGGTGTCAGATCTGGAGGACGAATTGCCGGCTTAACGGTGAGTACATTGCACCTGCTCTGTTGCCTATTATTTGGTGTGAATACGCTCATCTATCTATCTACGAAAATTATCAATGCATTAGTTGGTCCCGCAATTTCGCATTACGCCGCACCAAGTATCTATGCTTTATATATTTCTGATGACCTACTAATTAAATATGGCATGTAACCTCCACTAGTTCACCATCGCGATTTCAAAGAACAAACAGTTATTGCATGTCCAAGAAACTTATCAGTCACTGAAACGGATCTCATACAGATATTTCTTTCAAGCAACGGGCGCCCATGATACAGGCTTTGCCTAGCTTGGGGCCCATAGAGAATTACTACTTTTTTCACTATAATACTAACAACATCTCATAACCGACGTAAGGTCGCTAGTCTATCGGTATTCTATCGTCTACATTTTGGAGATTGTGCGCAGGAATTACATGAGTTAATTCCAACAAGACAAACTGTCAAACGTCATCCATTTATGGTTGACATACCTCCAGTTCGCTCGAAGCGTTTCGCTTCTACGTTCATCATCCGTACGGCGAAGAAGTGGAACCCATTACCTGTGTCTTTGTTTCCCGAGGGGTATAATTTGGGAGTCTTCAAGTCAAGAGTGAACAGGTATCTTCTAGATAAACATGTCACATCTTCGGCCGCATCATCACTTTCCATCGGGTGAGATAGTGGTCAAATGTTTATCTATAATTCATAAAAAAAAACTACTATTTGGTATAACATGTATTATGATATCTGCAATAAATATAATAATTATTATATCTAGTTTAAGCTCGATTGATTCGTCTTGACAAACTCCTGGTTATATAACTTTTTAGTCCTTTTTTATTGACAACTGGTAAAGCTTGATTTAATCTCTTTAAAGTAGTTATTATTTGTTTTAAAGTACTTATTTTAAAGTGCCCCTAAATTAAACAAACCATATTGAGCTGGAGTGAATAAGACATCAATCAGCAATCAGTTAAACTGAAAGAGAAACATTTTGTTTGACCTTCTCTAATCTATTTGTCCTTTTTTTCTTTCAAGTCAACCTCTTTGAGATTAGATTCAAGTGAGTTAAAGCGTGTATATATTTACGTACTTTAAAAGCGGAGGCATTTTATTCATTTTATTTTATTCTATGATTTGTTTTTTTTTATTCTAGATAGGCAAACGATTGACCGCCATCTCACCTGATGGTAAGATGATGCGGTCGACGATGGAGCACGTTTTCCCAGAAGATGCCTCGCGACTTTTAAGTCGCGAGTGAATAGGCATCTTCTGGGAGTCTTTAGACTCCCATATTGTATTTATCAGGGAACACAGACTCAGGTAAGGAATTCCATTCTTTTGCAATTCACATAATCAATGTGATATATTTAGATGTGTATTTACTATTATTCATATCCTATATAAATATATTACATACTAGCCGTGCCTCGCGGTTTCGCCCGCATTTATCAAGATAAAAATAAGCCTATGTGTTCATAAGTATAAGCTATAAATTCCAAATTTCATCAAAATCCGTTGATTCGTTACAGAGAAAACAAACATACTTAGGTACACATTTACATATACAAATTTTCGGATTTATAATATAAGTGTTATTAATGAATTCTACTTATAGGAAAACTAAAGGCTTCCTTTTCTAATACTCATACTCATAGGAAACCTAAAAGTTTCCTATGAGTATTTAGCCAAAATTGCAATAAATTAATTGAATTGATCAGTATTTCAAAATTCAAAATCGTTTCTTCACATGGGCCTAAAAGGCACTCATGAAAGTTAATGACTCTACAAGAGTACTCGGACAAGAGTCTCATAGATTGACAGGACAACTTCGGACATGGAGGTTTTGCAGCGAAAGTGAAAAAATGGCGTTGTTGATTTTGTATAATTTTCCAAAATCTTTGATACTTCGAGTGTTAATGGGTAATAATGGTGGATTATTAACTGTTAATACTTAGTGAACGAGCAAATCATACAAAGTTGAAAAACGTGATTTTCACCTTCGCTCCAAAACCCCAATAGAAGTTCTAGTAAAGTTTCTAACACTTTACTAGGGCATGACTTGACTATGACTGGATCTTGACTGTTTTACTTGACTTTGACTGTGACTTGTGACTAGGACTTTTAATATGAAATACACTCAAAACATATTTATACTTGACACTGGCTCAATGCACAAGATTAAATGAAATAAATAAAAATAAAAAAATGAAAATAAAAAGCCTTTATTTGTTCTTTCTTAATGTGTTACATAATATTTACAGTGCTTGCTAATTAACCTTAAAATTTATCAAGAGCCCCCAGGTGGGTAAAGGCTTCCTCCAAAGATGCCCAAATTTCCCTATTTTGGGCTGTTTGGCTGCACAAGATTACGAAGCCAATATGAAAAGAAAACAAAACTTTGGACCGCTTCTTCCCCACGGACTCTATCTTGTTGCTGGTTTCGGTTGCGTTTCTACAAACACGGTCTCTCTTTTCTCGTAGCGTCATGTTAAATTAATTGATCCACAAGCGCTCGACCAAGACAGTAATTTATTGACAAATTGCATAAACTTCAGTTATCCAAGTTGCGGGAATCCGGAGCAGCACTATTCTACATTTCAGTACAGTTCAGCGCAGCAATAATCGTTTTATATTTTGGAGAGTTTGCACAGGGAAGAAAATTGGGACTACTTGACTTCTAAAGTTCTCAGAAACATATTTTCTAGTCAACATTACAGTTACGTTATTTTTACTAAAAAAGCTATTTATAACCAAATAATTTTATGATTGTTACTAAATGATTATAGATGTCACATATAGCACTACAATGTTAGTAACAGCAACAAGACTGGAACTGGAACTCATTACCTGCGTCTTTGTTCCCTGAACGGTATAATCTGGGTGTCTTCAAGTCTAGAGTAAGTACCTTATAGGCAAGCATGTTCCATCTTTGGCCGCATCGTCACTTTCCATCAGGTGAGATAGCGATCAAATGCTTGCCTATCTAGTATAAAAAAAAAAAGACATTTTTCTCAGTGCAGAAATTACACGAGTTAATTCCCCCATGCCTGTTTTACAATCTAACAACAAGACAAACTGTCAAACGTCATCCATATACGGTTGACATACCTACAGTTCGCTAGAAGCGTTTCTTACTTGTACTGCAAAGGAGTGGAACTCATTACCCGCGTCTTTGTTCACCAAACGATAAAATCTGGTCTTCAAGTCAAGAGTGAATTGGTACCTTCTAGGTAAGCATGCTACATCTTTGCCGCATGCTCACTTTCCTCAGGTGAGACAGTGGTCAAAAGCTTACCTATCCAGCATACAAAATAGTCGTGATTGACGTGATACAAGTAATTAAGTGTCCAAGCACTTTATTACTTGTATATTTACGTACTTTCTTATGAATCAGGGTACCGTTCGACCACTATCAATTTCGATCAATTATATTTATAATTCAATGATGACGTGGTTAACGGCGGTAATCATGCTAGGCACAGAATGTAACGGGTAGCTGCCGGAACACCATTTTGACGTAACATCTTAAGTCTTAGGAAGAGGGGCGCATTGCAGTCCTCTACATAGAGCTTTGTTATTTAAAGTGCTGACCGGCGTATCGCTTACTATCTGGCGAGTATCTTGATAATTTTCTTTTCTAATAGCCTCATTTGAACGTGTTTGTCAGTTAATGCATACTTTGTTAAGCCTAGCTTATACAAAAAAAAATCATTTTTTTAGTTTCAATGCATACATTAATGGTTATATATCGGTATATAAATGACGGAGTTCTGAGTTAAAAAAATAAAAAAATACCGTATAAACGCAAACAAAGCTTAAAAAAACAGACTTCACCGCTTATATTTTGGTTTTCGCTTGACCGATTTCAATAAAATTTATATGGGACCACCTCTGAAGTATAACCTACCAAACAAAAAAAAGCATCCAAATCGATTTATAATTGGCGGAGATATCGCGTAAAATACATACAAAAAAAACATACAGTCGAATTGAGAACCTTCTGTTTTGAATTCGGTTGAAAAACAGTTTCACGATTGCTGAATACACAATTACTAAGCGTATATAAATACTTACTTATATGCTCCACCGGTACTAATTCAGCGTTTTTTTCTGCTCACGTACCAAAGCAGCGTGTAAAACTCGCGCCATGTAAAGGCACTGAATTTACCCTTCATTGATCCTTTGAGTCTCAGATTGAATAAATCATTATTTTAATCAATGAGACTTTACCTAAAGGTTTTCGGGCAGTTATGAGGCCCATATTTTATTTGTCTCGACAACGGTAAGACTTTTATTTGCAAGGTCTGACTTAGAAGAAAAGATAAGGGCGGTAGGTATATCGACGTCACCAGCACTTGTCTCTTTAAGTTGCTGCGCCCGACAGGGTCCATATGAGACATTGTACCTACCATTTGGAATGTAACATCTTGTACTGTATATATATGGAGGCAATAAACAATCTGAATCTGAATCTTGGTGCTCCTGCCGATCAACAAAGCCCTCCCAAGGAGGTTAAACGACAGCAGGCGGCTGGTTATAAAAAACGGCGATGTCCCAGTTTTTCGATAGAGTATAAATCTTATTAATGGGAAACTGGTACAAATGGTACTCATCTTTTTTTACTGGTTTTAATTAAAGATCTATACAATAAAACGACGAAAACAAATAATCATGAAAAATAAATTTAAATCTGCTAAACCAAATGAAATTAAAAAGTGCGAATGGAATGGAAGGCTCATTAAGGGATCTATGAACGTAATTAATGTTTTAAGTAACTTTGATTATCTATATATAAAAAAAATCAATGACACTTTTCATTGTAATTTTATAACTCATGAACGGGCTCACCTATCCAAACCAAATGTTTAGGATATATCGGACTATTTAGTAGATGGTTTATGTGAAGTTTGCACAAAATCGGTCGAGCGGTTCTTCATTTATCACACCCGGGCGAAGCCGAGGCGGATCGCTAGTAGCTTATATTACTATATTATATATTACCCCTTGATCAGATTAAATGAGTTAAATACACATTATTGAGAATAACTCAAAACTACTAGTCAGATCTTGATCGAATTTGTGTGGTCCCACATGGGAAGGACAAGCTTTCAAATAAAATAAGTATTATCAAAATCGGTTCACCTAGAAAACAGTTCTGAGGTAGCAAACGTAAAAAAAAATACAGTCAAATTGAGTTTTTTTTTTTTGGAATCGGCTAAAAATGAAACGAATTTAAACTGATAAGGCGTGTTAAAGTATCTGTTTTTTTTATTTATTTTTGGCATGACTAGTTGTACATTATTCATCACAGCTAATATAAAATCATTATCATGTTTCATCACTAACATTAGTATATTTTTAGGTTATATTATAATATTTATATATGTATTGTATATTAATAATAATCATTTATTTCTTGAACTTATTAGTATTAACACTATCAATAACAACAATGTTATTTTTGTGTAGGGGAGCCCAGGATCCCACACTAGGAAAAGTCCTGTGTCGTGGGATACAGTCTCTTCCGTCCACTGAAAAATACAAAAAATAAAAATAATAAAATAAAAAAGTTACATAATTAGGATAAAATTGATTGGATTCACTTATTAATTACAACATTAATTATATTAATTTCACTTACAAACGCAACATTAATTAGATAATAACAATACACTTAAAATCATCTTTAAATTTATCTTAAATTAGAATTAATTTTAAATAGATTAACATTATTACAATAAGATAATTAACAAAACTTTTCTTCAAAAAGTTTAAGAGAAAGATAAAATAAAATAATAATAACAATAATAATAATTCGAATAAAAACAGATGGACAAAAATTTAACAAATGTGAAGCATAATGTATATTATTTATATATTGTGCTTATTTTTCTTTTATTTATTTATGTATGTAACTATATGTATATGATTTATTTAATTACATCAATAATTATGTGTATGTTTAAAAGAATGCATTTATAATGATCATTGCCCCACCACCCCTTTCCATCTTAAGGTTGCCAGGAAGAAATCGCTGATTAGCGTAAACGCCGAGTGTATTGCTATATTGTTATTTTTTTTATTGTCAATTTTTTTTTTTCGTGTGCAATAATGAGTACGGTTATTTATTCAATAAAGAACTTTTGAAAACAAACAGACAAATAAAAATCGGAAAAACAAAATGAAGTTAGCTTGGTCTATTAAATAACCTACATCTATATTATAAAAAAATGCATTTTCCTTTTAGTTCTATAATATATCAGTCCAATGAAACGAATTAGTTTAATTTGAAACATACATCACGTATGTATTTGTTGTTAGAACAAAGGCCTAAGACAATAACGACATAATAATGTTGTTTCATGATCTCAATCTTGAAATACAGTGCCCGTGGGGCTGAGAGCCCATTTTATTTACAAAATATATCAGTACGTCTAGTTGAAATCATGTGTGATCCAAATCGTGAGATATCTTATACAATACAATACAATACAAAATTCTTTATTGTACACCAAAAAACAAAAAGATACAAACTTAAAACTACGAAATTAATATTATAAGGTAGTACAATGGGCGGTCTTATCGCTTTCAGCGATTTCTACCAGACAACCTTTGGATGGACAGTAATTGTAGTAGCAACTGAGGTCGGTGGAGGTGTACAAATATACAGTACAAATTTACATAAATATAATATGTAAAGTTAATAAACTACATAAAATAATTAAAATGATAAAAGTACAAATAAAATACATATACTACATAAATATAGGTTATATCATATATTCAAATGGATAAGTAGTGTTTATATACTAAAGTTTTGAAAATAGGAAGAGACTTTGCTTGCCTAATAGGCACAGGCAATGCATTCCATAGACGGACAGCATGCACAGTAAAATATACGTTATAGTACTTATAGTACGTTTCAAGGAAACTTTAAATAAAATATGATTTATACTAGTCGTTCGCGTTGAACTGAGATCTCGCGTCTATATTTTGCTTCATAGAAAACACTTTTGAGAATACTTGGTTATTACTTTTTTTCTATATAATAATTGTTTGATTTCTGTAATTGTTGTTTAAGTACAGGACAAGAATAAATAAGTACACCAAAAAAAATTTTAATACATATAAGTAAGCCGTTTTTTCACGTGATATTCGTTTTCAATCCAAATGGAAGTTCTAGTTGAAAAATATTTATTACTTGATTCTAGCTAACTGCACAAAAATTGCCGAAGCCAAAATTAATCATTAAAACGCAAGCAAAGCTTCGAAAATCCGACTTACCCGCATTTTCTCCGGAACCCTTGATCACATTTTAAAATAGGTTTTTATTTTTTTATTCAAGATAGGCAAACTATTGAATACAATCTCACCTGATGGTAAGCTACATCTTCGGCTACACCATAGCTCTCCGTAGTGAGTTTTTGGTCAAATGCTTGCCTATCGAACGTAGTAAAAAAATATTGTACCAATTAACCTATACAGACGTAGATACATGCTTCCTACTTTAATATTATAAATGCGAAAGTTTATGTTTGTGTGTGAATGTTTGTTACCACGTATCTCCGTAACTACCTAACTGATTTAAATCAAATTTGGAATGTAGGTAGCTTATTAGGATTAGGACATAGGCTACTTTAATCATCATCATCATCAGCGGGCGAAGCCGCAGGGCTCAACTGGTATGATTATATAAACAAACTAAAACAATTTTATTCATGTTTAATTTTCATTACTACAGCTTACAACTATTTATCAGCGTATGCGGCTTCGACGACGGTCCTCACGAAGTTCTTGAGTGTTTTTGAGTGTGTGTGTGTGTGTGAGTTTGTGAGTGTGCGTTTATGTGTTATGTTATAGCGAAGCTAGATTGTCGCTTATATTTCGTTTCGTCGCCTATCTTCCTTAGACGAATGAAGCGCGGCCTAGAAATCCATGTATTGGGAGATCAAACTGAGACAAGCAAGTCGCTTGCCTGATGGTAGGCGTCATGCTTGCACATTATAGTTCAGTGCCCACAGTTTAGAACTTTTATAGGTCAAAATCCTGCGCATCAAGTGTATAATATCATATTAATATTTAAATATAATAATAATAAGGGCATAACGTCGGGAGTAGCGTAAGGGCATAACATCGGGAGTAGCTTTTTAATGTTAAAACTATCGTGAGTATTACACATTATGTTATGTTATATTCGGCTTAAAACACGAAAATTTTGACTTACTTTGTAGTCACGCGCCGAGGCCCGAGCCGCACGCCTCTGCGTATCGCGCGTCTGACTCATCCTGATGAAGGACAACTAATTTGTCCGAAACTAGTTGACTACAAAGTAAGTCAAAATTTTCGTGTTTTAAGCCGAATATAACATAACATATCGGGAGTAGCGTTTAGTGAAACTGCAGCAACACCTCTCAACACCCTTTAGCTATCCACACCAACGTTGCTCCTTATGTCGCCAATGCAGGCGGCCCTTATGGGGAGCCCGTTCAGTGGGTGGCGAGTCACCACCTGCCTACATATTTTTAAATGAGGCGGAATTGACAGGTGCCGTAGTCTCATGCCATAATCCAGATATTTTATAAACCATCAAATATACAATGCAATACTCTTAAGTTTTTACTCGCATTAGTCACAGTTATTGTCAACCCAATATCATCCATCCCCTAGTCCATAGTTAATAATATATAATTATTGTAAAGGCGTGTGCAAGCATAAAACGGCATCAACTTCTAACGAAGAGATGTCTGTCGTATGTTTGGACACGCCTGATATGTTATTATTAAAATGTAATTATACCAAAGGGCCTCTTAGCGTTGGCTACCGCTCCGCTAATGCCTTACAAAGGTCCGGGCACAGACCCTCGAGATTAAATAAATACTTGGATAATAATATTAATAATTTATTTCATTTACAAAAAATATTACAACAAACTAACATTATATGTACACATAATGTTATAAGTAAGTGAGCCCTGTATCCCACACTAGGATAAGTCCTGTGTCGTGGGATTCAGCCTCTTTCAGTATTGATTGGTGCACTTTATTTTGAGAATTTATACATCAATAAATTATATAATAATATATTAAATATGAACATTATAGAACTATTTATATTATTGGGATTATTGACAAAAATACGAAATAACATCTGAAATTTAAATTATTAATTAAATTTACAAACAAATAATTTTAAGTAATACAAATAACAATAAAGGTTTTAGAAATGAGAAATATTGAGAAATGCGTGTTCTCGTGGTTTGCAAACCATTGTATTATTATATAATACATTAAAATTATGTATTATATAATAATATTAAAGTATGAATATATAAGGTTTTGTAAACATTTTGACCGTTATTTTATTCCTTATTAAGAGATCAAACGTAAAGGGAAAATCTTCAATTTAATGTAATTCGTTTTGTTTTTGTAGGCACAAAAAAATAAAAGA
This sequence comes from Lomographa bimaculata, assembly GCA_948107665.1. Lineage (NCBI taxonomy): Eukaryota > Metazoa > Arthropoda > Insecta > Lepidoptera > Geometridae > Lomographa > Lomographa bimaculata. Next base: position 2,149,283 of record OX403604.1, on the reverse strand, counting down.
GATCGCTCTCTGCGATAACACAGTTTCATGTATTTTTTTCGTTGTTCTATTTATTTTAAACCTCCTGGTTTCCTTGGCTAGGCGTGATCACCTATTATCATAAAAATTACGTAATCGCTGTTTAGACGAATAAAAAATATATTGTAATGAATTTTTACATTATTAATGATATGTATTGTTTATGTAGTTTTTTTTAATACTTTTCATTTTTTTATCGCGCCACCTTCATAATGTATAGTAGTGTTTATTATTAGTTACTTTAATACCATACTAAAAACTTAAGGACTAAATTATTACATAGTGGCTCCGTCAGATGTAGACTTTGCGTATTTTCGAAATGGCTGATATATGTTTTTAACTCCATATCTCCGCCTTTTTGAAAAATTTCCAAAATATTTATCGACAACAAAATTTTGCATAATTATCGAACCAGCTCAAAAAATTTCACAAGAATCGGTTGAGAAATGCGACTTGTAATAGAGAACAACCGGAAATCCACCGGACATACGAAAAGCTGAAACGTAGACGCTTCGCTCACGCTTCGTGCTCGCTCGGTCAATTACATCTTGCATGTTTATGTTAATTGGTTATGTACTAGGTAAACATAAACATGCAAGATGTAATTGATCATTCCGGCAGACGTAATCTTGTCCAAAATTCTAAAAAAAATACCATATTCCAATCTTATCACACGTTTCCAATCTTATTTGACCAGTTACATTCACCGGCACATCCAGAACAACTCACCGAAGTTTCGTCATAATCGTCAATCCGTTGTCTAGATATCATCAAAAAGCCGTTCTTGATTTAAATTAAAAGATAGACTTATAAATCGTCACTGACTCATTCTAGATGAGGTGTAATTAGACGTCTCTACCCGTTTGAAAGTAAAACATAACCTGTTGACCCCTAAGCGAGGGAGGGTCAGGTTCTTAACATCGCTGTTAAACCTGACAGGCTGACAGGGTAGCACAAAGAGTAACGTGCTGCCTGTCAAGGAGATATAACGTAAAAGCATCGGTAATTTAGATTATGCTCTTTGACACCACATTCAGAAAGTTGCTCATTGCAAGGGATACTTTATCTACCTCTATTTTTTACCTACTCCTCGCATTCAATATAGTAAGGTTATTAATGTATTTATCAGCAAATGTATGTATGTGTCTTTGTAGCTTTTCTACAGACTTCACAAAAAAGGAGGAGGTTTTTTTTTATGTTTGTTACCACATTGAAGATATGCTGAAATATTGTGTGTACAGTGATGTATATTCCGCGTGAACCGATTTTAATTTTTTTTTTGTTTGAATCATGTTGCTTTCAATTGGTCCCATTTAAATTTGATCAAGATCTGATCAGTTGTTCTTGAAATATCAATAACTCGTGTTTAGTACATCTAATCTGATCAAAGTACCGACGATAAAGCGGTGACGTCGTTTTTTAAGCTTGCGTTTAATTATATAGAGATCAAACGCTGCTTTTATGTCAATCGATTTGTCTTAAGCTCGCGAGTATTACTAAAGACATGAAAAAAAAAAAACATTATCGAAAACAGCAGACACCATATTGTAATAATTAAAAAATGAAAGTCGACGCACTGTGTCAAATGGATTATCATCGAATAAGTATTTGAAAATCATCTAAAGGATTCTTTTATCATTCTTCATTTCGGATGACCGTTTAGGATCTATAACGATTTAAGGTTTTTAAGCAATCATTCTCACTTAAAAGTCCAGTACTTTTAATAAAGCTGTGATTAAGTTTTTATTAATGAAAACGTGTAAAACAAAAAACGGAAGTTCACTTTTTACGTGGTCGAGGTTTTTTATGTTTATATAGTTTTTAAGATATTGATTGAAGTCAAATAAATTCAAGGATTTATTCAGCCTCATTATAAATATGGCGTGTTTACATCCCTAGACCAATACTCGTTATTCTCTGAACATTTGAAGTTATTCACTGGTATAGTTTAGATGTTAAATGCCTCTGACAATACCCGATTCAACTTAGAGATCTCGTTTCACATGATCAATTAGTTTTACCCGTACTACACAGTGTTATCTATATATATATATAAATCAATGCCACTTTTCGTTGTTATTTTATAACTCAAGAACGGGCTCACCTATCCAAACCGAATTTTCAGGCTTTGTTGGACCATTTAGTAGATGGCTTAAGTGAAGTTTGCACAAAATCGGTCGAGCGGTTCTTCATTTATCACACCCGGGCGAAGCCGGGGCGGATCGCTAGTTATGTATACAATAAAAATCATGTCAAGCTTTAAAATACAGACGGCTTACGTAGATAGAATCAGTAATTAAAACATGACCATTTTTATGAATGTAAAATACATTTTTATCTTTTTAACCCAAGTGGCGGCCGTGTCCATAACTTAACAAAGTTTGCATCAGACCTGACAGCGTCGCGTGAAGAGTAATGAGAGAGATACTGTCAAACTCTGCAAATTGCGTGTGACTTAAGAAAGCTTAATATTTTAATACCTGCTGTCACTTTTTACAAGCTTTTATTTAACTTGCAATGTATGGTACTATGTTTGTTCGGGTGGAATCTTGCAACTGAAGTTTGAAGCAGATATCTTCAACCGATTGAGCTGATGTGTATTCACGTTTAGATGACAATGCATGTTTAGCTGTGTGACGTCATGCTAAATCCAACATGTCGGAACACCCAAAATGGCGAACATGTTATTTTTAATGTAATCCTACAATTAAATGTGTCATATTCATATTGTCAGTTACATTTTCACTAAGCCGACCGAATAATACATCTTTATTCTTACTGTGCTCCATGACTATCGTTATTATTTAATTAAAATTAAAACGGGAATTAGAGGGAATTAGTCACGCTAATTCCCGTTTAATTTAAATTTAATAATAATTATTTTATGTTTTGTTTTTTTTTTGTCTTAATTAAGGTGTTCAATAAAGAGTTTATTTATCTATCTATCTATACACGTTGACACCTCAACGTAACATATGTAAAATCATAACCTCTTATTTCCGTATAGCCGTAGTTAGTTATAATGAAAACTAAAACAATTGACCAGTGAGAAAAAAAATCGATTCCACCAATACATTAACAGACGACATGATGTTTTTTGATTACAAACATCAATATTAACTGTCGATTAACATAACTCAATTCAACTTCATGTTTAATGCGTTTAATTTACAACGTTGGTATTTACTTGTTTCGTGTAGGTAAAAAAAATTGTGTATAGGTAGTATAGTGTATAGGTACTCTCTACAATACATGAATTTTTCTTTTATTAATTAACGGGCCAATTGCCTATTATTTCCTTAAACTAAACTAAAATTATATAAATACATCTATACAGCATAGATTCAAGTTACTTACAAGGCATCGAGCTTATAGGTAACTCAAATACTCAAGCCCACTACCAGTGGGTAGCGTTCCCATCATGATGGCGGCATTAGCTCTCTCAATGGAAATGCTAATACGTTGAGCCAAATAAGTAGAGATTGTCTAAGCTGGAATGACGCGCCCCACCTTCGCATTTACGGTCGGATTATTGGTCGGATTTATCACCCGACTAGTCGACCGTCTTGTACACGTGCAGATCCATTGTTCACTGAACAATTGACGCTCCCATACAGATGAAGTGTCGTCATTAATATTTGCACTCACACATCTAAATAAACTAATTAAGTAGTGGGGCGCGTCATTTCAGCTTGGACGAGCTCTACCAACATTTTGATCACGCGTCGCTTCAACCTCTTTTCTTTTATTTGACATTGACATTCGTCAATATGGCCACTACACACGAGAGACGAAAATATATATAGAAAATATAAATTTTACTAAATATCTTTCATTTGTTAAAATTAAATCTTTTACAGAAATTCTAGAAAATATTTGATTTTACGATTATTGAACCAAATCATTTATATTTTGGAGAGTGTGTGCAGGAATTACACGAATTAATTCTCCCATGTCCGTTTTACCATCTAACGACAAGACAAACTGTCAAACGTGATCAGTCGTCAACGTGATAGTCAATCGTTTTATAATAAGCTTTCTTAATTAATGCCCGTTTCATTACTAATTTAAACCCAGTGGTAATTAGTAATACGTTACAATATTAGGAATTTTAGTGTAAAATCTAACCCCATTTGGCATAAAAGATTTATTCGTTTTGCTGAATCTAAATGCGCGCACTGTAATTCTATGCTTAAATCAAGTATTTAGATTGTGTGCGTCGCTTCTTATTTTATATTTTTGCGAACATGCATAATATTTTCAAAGGTAGATATTATATCAGGTAAGATAGTGGTCAAATCTAGATATCTAATATAAAAAAGCCTACATGTTAATTTTATTGATTGGCATAGAAACGCTTTTAACGGAATACCTTTATACATTGTGTTATTCTGATCCCATAGCAAAATTTTGTCCACAAAAACCTTCTAAAGTCTCTGTAGCTTGTTAATATAAACTTTATTTAATTAATTCAGACAAATATATATAATTATGTTATCTCTCTCTCTCCCTCCCTCTTAACTTCTCCCGATAAATATCCCACATGGTGGTGTGGTCAGCCTTCCTACTATTTATTTTCGACTTCGCTCTGTCCTGGACGTTATATTTAACTAAAAACTGAATTAAACCTAACAAAAAATAACTATGACTAGATATAAATATATACAAAACTTAATCCAATAGACCGCTACCAGTTGGTAAAGTACCCAAAATGCTGGCAGCATTGCCACGTTGAATGGCATTGCTCAATCTCTGTCCAAAATATTTGCCAGCATTTTGGTCACGGGTTGCTTCGACCAAACGCTTTGATAATTCTTTGAAGATTGTATGTGCTCCCGGTCCCCACGGCCCCAACGTCTCAACCCCAAAAGCCACAAATATATAACCACTATATAACTTTCTTGTTAATTAGATACATAGATACAATAAAACTTTTATTAACATAATCGTTAACTTTTTAAACGCTCATAACTTATCACATTCTGACGTTCAATTTCCTGAGCGAAAATTAGATTCTCGATTACTTTATGGAGCCGCAAACATTTTATAATTTACGAAATATGTTATAATGAGGTCGCTTCGTTTGTATAGAAAATATAACGTTTTCAGTACTTCCGGAACATCCGGACTCGTATAGAAAGAAACCATTGGGTTGAGGGAGCCGCTAGAGTGAACGGTTTAAATGTATTATAATTCTTTATGCGTTATGTATGGCTAGTACTTTTTGTAATGTAGACAGATCTGATTCACTGCTTTATCTTCGGAACCCTTGATCAGATTTAAGTATTTGAGGGTCCATGTTTGCTCGCGTCCGTGGGACTTAGCCCCAGTTGTCCCACACGTGGCCCTTGGGTGGCGCTAAAGGAGCAACATCATAAGTGGTGGTAGGCCTTGGCCGCCGGCTTTCAAACCACCCCCCGGACAAAGCCACGGTGCCAAGCTATTCGCCAAGCGATTCGCGTTCCACCGTGTTGTCCGGGCTAGCCGTTCAGGAAGACGGGACGGGTACAGATGCGCTAATGAATATGACAGGATGAGTGACAAAGTTATAACGTCGCATCGGGTAGCCAAGATCGGAGAGCAGCGGGATCCGAGGCACGGTTCTCCGCTGGCCGACCGCAGATGGTTGGGGGCCCAAGTAATGAGCTAGCCACTCATGAAAGGCTGCCCCGCCATCTAGCGAAAAATCCCAGGAGTGCGCCATCGTGCCGGTTGGCGACCGGATGCGAGGACCCGATGGACACTCCCGGGGGGGCTCGGGCGTCCCCGCGGTCTCCGGTTTTGATTTCCCACTGATGGGTCATTTGATACTGTATGTCACTGAGTCAGTAATTAGCGCTTTGTCCCACTTCCGTCTTCTTACCTTCACTCCCCCCCAAAAATGAAAGTTAAAAAGAACAGTAAGGTATTTAAACAACGGAAGCACGTCCTCGCTCTTCATGTGCACCTTTGTAATATAAGAGGTTTGCACAGCAACATCAACCCGGTCCACCACCATCTTGAAACCGCAAAACCTCACCTACTGTTCCTTACGGAGACGCAGATCAGATGTCCAGCTGACGCGGCGTATCTTGCTTACCCGGGCTATAACCTTGAACATAAGTTCAAGCAGCGCTCGGGAGTTTGCATGTACGCTCGTGATGACATCTGCTATCGGCGTCTCCGTAATCTTGAAGACCCCAGCCTCTCAACTATCTGGGTTCTGGTGGATACAGGCATGGAGAAAATTCTCTATGCCTGTGTTTACCGTGCGCACTCTGGAGACGTGGAGACAAATAGGCTCATGACACACCTCAGTGAGGCGGCCGACGTGGCACATCAGAGGTATCCTTCTGCTGAATTAGTGGTTCTGGGGGATTTCAATGCTCACCATCAGGAGTGGCTATTCCCATACCAGAACACTGACCATGCTGGGAGAGAGATGCGTAAGTTAGCTTTGACGCTCAACCTCACCCAACTGGTCCAAGAGGCAACGAGGATACCGGATGTTGATGGCCACACAGCCAATTGCTTAGACCTTCTGCTGACAACAGACCCAGACCGCTATTCTGTGTCGGTTTCATCACCGCTTGGTAGCTCCGACCACTGTCTGGTGAAATCTGTGTCTGTCCATTCTCCGCCTGATCTCAGCCCAAAAGGCACTCGGCAGGTTTGGAGATACAAGTCAGCAGATTGGGATGAGATGCGTTCCTTTTATGCATCTTATCCTTGGCGGCAAGTTTGCTTCTCTTCGAGCGATCCCTCTGCTTGCACGAATGCTGTGGTAGATGTGATGCGTTTAGGCATGGAGTATTTCATTCCATTCTCTGACGCACCTCTATCCAGTAAAGCTCGCCCCTGGTTTGGGGCCGAATGTGGACACGCGGAAGCGTTAAAACATGAAGCCTACACCGCTTGGGCTGAAGCTCGAATTCGCAAGGCTAGGAATATACGTGAAAAGAAGAGAGCCTTTAACAAAGCTGCCAAGTCTTGCAAGAAGGTTCTTAAGAAGGCACGCTTTGACCATATTAGCCGGATTGGGGCCAAACTTGCTTCGTATCCCTCAGGGAGTAAAGCGTTTTGGTCCCTGGCTAAGTCGGTTGAAGCGATCTTCTGCCGTTCCTCACTGCCTCCAATGCTGAAGCCTGATGGGACACTGGCTCACACCGCTGAAGAGAAAGCTAATTTGTTTGCTTCACTCTTTGCGGAATCTTCACATCTAGATGCTGGTAGCGCTGTACCTCCGAGTTTACCTGTATGCGAGTCGACCATGACGGAAATCCGCATTCGACAGGTCGATGTACGTAAAGCGCTGCGCAATCTGGATGTGAACAAGGCCTGTGGCCCTGATGGCATACCAGCCATAGTTCTGAGGACATGTGCGCCTGAATTGTCTCCGATACTGACACGCCTCTTTCGCCTCTTTATGGAGACTGGTCAAGTGCCGAAAGCATGGAAGTCCGCCAACGTGCAGCCTGTGCCCAAAAAAGGAAGTCGCGCCGACCCTGTCAACTACAGGCCGATCTCAGTCACGTCCGTTCTCTGTAAGACAATGGAACGTGTACTGAACAAGAAACTCCTAGGCTATCTAGAAGCAAATGACCTTCTGAGTGACCGGCAATATGGGTTTCGCCAGAAACGGTCAACAGGAGACCCTCTAGCATATGCCACTCACATATGGAGTGAGGCCTTGGAAAAACACGGCGAAGCGATTGCGGTATCGCTTGATATTTCCAAGGCCTTTGACAGGGTATGGCACGATAGCCTTATTGGCAAGCTTCCAGCTTATGGTTTACCTCCCGGTTTATGTGCTTGGATCTCGGACTTCTTGAGGGAACGATCGATTCGAGTTGTCGTTGACGGCTGCTCGTCCGATCTAATGGCAATTAATGCCGGGGTACCTCAAGGGTCAGTTCTTTCGGCAACTTTGTTTTTGGTACACATTAACGATCTGCTTAGGCCCGGTATCTTTGGGTACGCAGACGATAGCACCGTTGTCGAGAGATTTATATCTAATGCACGAGCCGGTAAGGTACAAGTCCAGTCTTTAAGAGAGGCAATGATTGGGCGTTTGAATTCGAACTTGTTGGCGGTGTCCGATTGGGGCGATGCTAACTTAGTTCGATTTAATGCGTCCAAAATACAGGCGTGTCTCTTCTCCGCCAAACGGAGTCCGTTTGACCTATCTCCAACCTTCCAAGATGTACCAATAGCGATAGCAAACAAACTCGAGCTTCTTGGCGTTACCTTATCGTCAAATCTTAACTTTGGCACCTACATTGAAGCCAGAGCTCAACTGGCCGCTAAGAAGTTGGGTATCCTCGCCAAGGTCCGGCAGTACTTCACACCTCGCCAGCTTCTTAACTTATATCAAGTGCAAGTCCGATCGAGTATGGAGTACTGTGGCCATCTCTGGGATGGATCCGCTAAGTACCAGCTTGAAGGTCTTGAGGCTATTGACCGACGGGCAAAAAGACTTATTGGCGATAGTAAGCTGATTGAGTCCAGATTGCACAGCCTTGGTCACAGGCGTATGGTCGCAAGTCTATCGGTATTCTATCGTTTGCATTTTGGAGAGTGTGCGCAGGAATTACATGAGTTAATTCCACCATGCCCATTTTACCATCTAACAACCAGACAAACTGACAAACGTCATCCATTTATGGTTGACATACCTCCAGTTCGCTCGAAGCGGTTTGCTTCTACGTTCATCATCCGTACAGCGAAGGAGTGGAACTCATTGCCTGCGTCATTGTTCCCTGAGGGGTATAATCTGGGAGTCTTCAAATCGAGAGTGAATAGGTATCTTCTAGGCAAGCATGTCACATCTTCGACCGCATCATCACTTTCCATCAGGTGAGATAGTGGTCAAATGCTTGCCTATTCTGCATAAAAAAAAAAAAAATTAAATACTCATTAATGAGGATGACTCAAAAACTATCGGTCAGATCTTGATCAAATTTAAATGGTACCAAATGGGTAGCAACAGCTTTCAAATTAAAAATAATCAAAAACGTTTCACCTAGAAAAAAGTACTGAGAAAAAAAACCAGTTGAATTGAAAACCTCCTCCTTTTTTTGAAGTTGGTTTAAAATGGTGTAGTCGATTTTGTCGATCATGTGTCTTCGAGTGCTAAGGTGTAATAAAGATGGATTATTAAATAATAATAGTTCGTGCTCGTGCATTAGGTCGGTATCAAGTCGAGTCAGGCAAACTGTACAAGTGCTTTCTGGCGACTACATGAAAATGATCATTCGACAAATTTACATTTACAACGAAAAATTTGACAAACAGTTCATTTATATTCATGTCATTTAATAAATATTTTATTCAAAAATAATAACTTCACAAATTCACAGTGTATGAATTTGTTTATGCAAGTAAAATAGCGTGGAATGACTCTTATTAAAAATAAGGTAATTAATTGTGGCTCTAATTCTAGGTCAGGTTAGGTTTGAACTGCGACAAAACAACGCGCGCGCCGAACGAGCGAAACGAGCGTGCCGCGGCGGCGGACGGCGAAGCGCTCAAAACTAATGAATGATAATAAATGATATAACTAATGAATAATCCAACCCTAGGTTAGGTTAGATTTGAACTCAAAAAACAAAATATAATTCGATACATTTTACAAGAGAACCGTTAGTGAAATAGATGCTTGTAATGTGATTGTTTTTGAAATAAAACATTTATATAATAAGAGGTTTTTGAAACGAGTTGTATTTGAAACGTTGTTTGTAAAATGAATCATTATTGAAATAACGAGTTTTAGAAATGAATTGTATACGAAATGTTGGTTGTAATGTAATTTTAGTATTTTGGTCAATCATTAGGAAACCGTGCCAGAACTTTTGTACGGACGAAATGTAGAAATCTTAGGCCGCATCTTCACTTTTCATCTGGAAAGATGGTGGTCAGATGCTTGTCTATCTAGCATAAAAAAAGGACAGACTACGGGTACAGGTACGGTACAGGTTTTAGTTGTAGCAGGACTCTATTGTATAGTCCGCCTGGGGGGTTTTGCCGCGAAAGTGAAAAAATGGCGTTGTTGATTTTGTAAAATTTTCCAAAACCTGTGATTCTTCGAGTGTTAATGTGTAATAATGGTGGATTATTAACCGTTAATACTTAGTGAACGTGCATAAGTGTAGGCAAATCATACAAAGTTGAAAAACGTGATTTTCGCCTTCGCTCCAAAACTCCAATAGAAGTTCTAGTAAAGTTTCTACCACTTTACTAGGGCATGACTTGACTATGACTGACTACTTGACTTTGACTGTGACTTGTGACTGAGACTTTTATTATGAAAAATAGAAATTGTTAATAGTTGTTTAATATTTCGACAGAAAGACTATCAGAAAGACATCCATGGTCATGAAAGAATAATAAAAAAAAAAAAATAGTCCGCCTGGGGCATTTCCACACCATTGCCAGACATTCAACTGCTACCAGTAGTGTGCAAACATACACTGTATATATGTTTGAAGAATGGAAATATCCAGTGAAATTACATTGAATAAAGAGATATAACGTTGAATATCTTAGGGTGTCGAACGCAATGCACTACCGCTTAGAATTATGATTTAGTCAAGCTCAAAAGCTCTTAGCCACTAAGAGCTTTTGCACTAAAATATTATTTATTAGACCGAATTGTGAATGTAAACAATTCTTATCTGAACACACATAAAATTTCATAAAAATCGGTCCAGCCGTGTAGGAGGTGTTCGGTCACTTACACACGTACAGAAGAATTATATATGTAAAGATACAGTAAAAGAGCAGTATAAGCCACCAAGCTTATGTTTGACTCAAGTGCTCAAGTTTAATGCTTCGATGCTTATGCTGACAATATTCTAATCCTACTAATATTATAAATCCGAAAGTTTGTGTGTAAGTGTGTAAGTATGTTTGTTCCCTCTTCACGCTTTAACGGCTGAACGGATTTGGATGAAATTTGGAATGTACATAGATTATACCTAGGATTAACACATAGGCTACTTTTTAATAATAGCGGGCGAAGCCGCGGGGCACGGCTAGTCATTTATAATGACCGACTATGTATATTGTATTAACCTCATTTACCAATTTTAAATTTAATTAATTGATGTAGTAACTGTATTTTGACATTTTAATGGTGTTTTTAAATGTAAATTGCCAGTGTATCTGCCGTTATATTGTATGCCTATAATCAGGCGAACATGAAGATTCATGGTATTACATTGTACAACAACTTATTACTCATGTTTGTCAATAAAATACATCTTTATTTTTATCTTATCTTTATCTTAATTAGAAAAAATATAGATAGTTGGTCCGTAGACTAGTTTTAAATATTTTTCTGATAATAGATATTAATTATACAGTGGTTTTAACAGTGTACAATAAAGAAAACCGACATAGAGAGCTTAATACAAATTACGAATTAATTTATTATAAGAACTGTACCGGAATAGTGTTGAAATTTTAATTTTAATAAGTATGAATTTAATTAGTTATTTTGATATATTTTAATACTAGCCGTGCCTCGCGGCTTCGCCCGCTATTATCAAGCAAAAAAATAGCCAATGTGTTAATCCTAGGTATTAGCTATGTATATTCCAAATTTCATCCAAATCCGTTCAGCCGTTAAAGCGTGAAGAGGGAACAAACATACACACCTGCACACTTACACACAAGCTTTCGGATTATAATATTAGTAGGATTACTTATCATTTAAAATAGCGTGATCAGTATTATTATTAAGACCATTAATTAACATTATAGAGTTTAGCTTTTAATTTTTGCAGACGTTAAAGTGCAATATTACGTGTCAGTATTGATTAGTAGTAGTTATTTTAAATAGTTAACAAGGAAATAATTAAAGAAGGTATTAACAGGACTGAATCAGTTAATTTCGAACAAAATTTTAAAATGCTTAACATTTAAAAAAAGGTCTATATGAGCAATGTAGATATAGATATTATTTTGAACTTAGTTTTTTTACCTTTACTAACGCCATTTTTTATAGACAAAAAAAAATCATAAAGGAATTACTTATAGAAAAAAATTACAAAACTCGATTGGTTAAGTTCAAACAACTTATTTCAGTAAAATACTTAACATAAAATAGCCGAGGTTGGCAATATAATTATCAGGAATTCTGCTGTACATTAATTATTAATGCTATTGTATACATACGTTACAATTTTAATCAACTCTCCGTCTAAATAAGTATCACACATCTGATAACAAAGTTTAAAACTAAAAAGTTTTGTAGTAAGGCGTTTAATATCCTATTGTTTATTTCTAAATAAAAACTACAAAACTAAAACTCACCTATGATAATGCAGCAATCAATAAAACAGCGACCGCTAATCACTCAGCATAACTTTTCTTTCTAATGTTGCGATAGTTCGCCAGCAGATACGCGTCGCGCTCGTACTGCGAGCGGGAAAGTTGGCGTCAACTGATGGAAAAGGCGCGAAAACTCCCGTACTTACGTCGACGGCCGTCCAATCACAGCCACCGTACGCCTCCGCCAAAACTGACCGACCAATCACGCTAAAGGGGAAACACTTAAAAACTTTAATAGGTTTTTCGTGTTGACACTCTTGAATGCGTTCAAAATGTTGGAAAATATTACTATCAAGGTATGATTAACGATACATTAGTGAGTTTTTTGCAAGCGGCGAAGCTTTTTGAAGAAAGGAACTATCATGTTTAGTACAAACAAGCACGGTTACGCTTAGTGGGAGTAGATTACACCGAGATAAATGACAAAAGCGCCGCGTTGGCTTTTGTGGCCTATTAAAATGGCATTTAGATTACTTATCGCTATTTTAGGGAACGATTAGAAAGCTCACATTAATAGTAGTTTAAAGCTTGGTTTTTTGAAATGAAATGAAATTAGTATATTTCACACAAAATAGAGTATACATATTGGTCTTCATGGTTGAATCGTCCTTCTATTTTGCCATGTGTTGGCATGTGAAATTACATGTTAAATTAATATAATGACAATATTAAATTAAATTAATTATATTATATTAAATGTAAATAAAATAATTAAAATATAATATCAAAAATAATAATAACGAGTTAAGTGGAAATACAGTTATTGATTTTAATATAACATTACGATGTCAATCTAATTTAGTATTGAAAAAAATCTTTCAGACAGTAAAAAGTCTTGTCAAGTAACCACGACTTCAGTTTTTTTCTAAACATTCCTATAGGTAGGTCTTTTATTGCATGTGGTATTTTATTATAAACTGTTATACACATTGGGTAGCAGTTTTTTTGTAATAATGTGGTCCTCGGTACTACATTTAATACTAGCCTTTCTCCACGCCTAGTGTTGCGTGGGCGTTTTAACTAGAAAAGGCAACCATTTGACCACAATCTCTATATCAACTTGATGGATATTTATAATGCGGGATAATATGTAGCAAGCTGCCAAGAATACTGACATTCTAGCCTGGAACACCAGATTATGATGTTAGGGGGGGAACAAAGACACGGCTAAAAAGTTCCACATCTTCACTGTAAGTACTTATCTACGAAGAGGCAATGAATGTAGAAGCAAATTGGTTCGAGCGAAGAAGAATTTTAATCAAAAATGAATCACGTTTGTAAGTTTGATCAGAGATAGAATTAGAGTTTCGTGAATATTTGCCAGAATATACCAAACTGTGTTCCTGCAATGGCTTTAGAGGGTTACCATTCTAGTCCTTACCACCCTCGACTAAATCATCACACAAAATTACAAATAGACTTTACGTTATCGTAAGTTATACGTCGTCGCGTAGCTATGATCGTAGAGAACGTAGAACCTACTTCTCGTAGTCGAGTGCTACGCTCGTAGAACATATAATCCTACTAATATTATAAATGCGAAAGTTTGTGTGTGTGTGTGAATGTTTGTTACCACGTATCTCCGTAACGACTAGACAGATTTTGATGAAATGTTTAATGTAGATGGTTTAGGTTCCGGAATAGCACATAGGCTACTTTTTAACTGACTTTAAAAAGAAGGATAAAAAATATACATACAGTCGAACATAGAACCCTGTATGTATTTTTTAATTTTTTTTATGTATGCTCACCTCATTTGTGGACCGATTCTCAAAATTCTTTTTTTGTTTTGCTGATTGTACGTCAGAGGTGGTCCCATACAAATTTTATCGAAATCGATCAAGCCAAAACAAAAAAAAATACGTTGAAGTCGGTTTTTTAAATTATTAACTTAATTAACGCGGGCGAAGCCGCGGAGCATGGCTAGTTTATAATTATTTTTTTATTCTTGCCACTTAAACATACTATGTTTTGTAGAGAAAATTATACCCATTTATCTATATAAAAGCAGGATTAGCAGCGAGTTCACTATGACTGAGGTCTATAACTACTAAAGAAAGTACTTCCTCTGATCCGTCTTCTTAGCCAAATCATTAATCTCGATAGGAGTTTTGCCACGAAGGTGAAAAATGGCGTTGTTGATTTTTTTTTAATTTGGCTTCACAATCTTGTGCATTTAGCCAGTGTCAAGTACCAATATATTTCAAGTGTATTTTAAATGAAAAGTCCCAGTTACAAGTCACAGTCAAAGCCAAGTAAAAGAGTCAAGGTCCAGTCATAACTCATTGTCAAGTCATGCCCCATTAATGTGGTGGAACCTTTAATCAAGTCACCATTATTACACAGTAACACTCGAAGAATCATAGGCGTTAATACCTACTTAGTAAACGTGCATAAGTGTAGGCAAATCGTACAAAGTTGAAAAACGTGATTTTTGCCTTGGCTCCAAAAGTTCAATAGAAGTTCTAATACCTACAGTATAGTTTCTTCACCAGTTTAATAGGGCAGGACTTGACTTTGACAGGACCTCGACTCTTATTTGACTTTGACTGTGGCTTGTGACTAGGACTTTTAATATGTAATACACTTAAAACATTGGTTTATTACTACTAAATGCACAAGATTGCGAAGCCAAAATTAAAAGAAAACAAAAATCTCGGATAAAAAGTCGATACTGTGTCTGTTACTAAGGGTTCATCCACCAGGATCCCCTAGCCCGATACCTGGTGAACTCATCTGTTCTTCAGAATCCCCAGGGGATCATCGTGGAACATCTGTTCATTAGGATCCCTTTATTAAATAAAATAAGTAAATACACAGCCTAGAACTAGAACAAAATAATGGTTGCGTGTGCAACCATTATTTTGTTCTAAATAAGATAAGTACAACCTCAGTTACTGTTAACGCTAAATTAATACTAACTTGTATTTACTATTATTATAATTTTATCGTTATAAATTATAGTGACAACTATCCCATCTGTCTATTGGTACGGAGCGTATTGCTTCCCCATTCATTGTGAGAACCGCAAAGTAACGGAACTCCTTGCCTAAGTCTTTGATTAAAGATGAGTACAATATGGACAGTATTATAACGGTATAATCTGGCAGTCTTTAAGTCAAGAGTGAATAGGTATTTTCTAGGTAAACTACAGCATCGGCTTTCGGTCATTATTTAGGTATCTTCACTTATCATCAAGTGCAATAGTGGTCAAACGCTTGTCTATCGAGCATACAAAAAAATCATGTATTTTTTAGTCTTCAAGTCGCGAGTAATTTGGTATCTTCTAGGCTAGCCTGATCCATCGTCGACCACATGATCGCTTACCATTAGGTAAGATGGTGGTCCAAATTTGAATAAAAAATAATAAATGTACTTAGATGATAATTAAACGCAAGAAAAGCTTAAAAAACCGACTTCAACGCTTATATTTTGGTTTTGGCTGGACCGATTTTGATAAAATGTATATGGCCACCTTGACGTATAATCTACCAAACAAAATAAAAAATCATCAAAATCGATTCATCGAGAACCTCCTTTTTTGAAGTCGGTTGAAGACAGTGTTTCAGCGACCATTATCTTATCCCATTGGTGACTTAATTGCATGTCAATAATACATTTTATGCTTTTGCTTAATGACTCTAATTGGTGGAGGATACCTACCTACACACATTTTATTCGTTTTCATTGACATCTTCGTAGTTGAAGACCCAGGTATCTTCTAGGCAAACATGCTCCATCGTCGATCGCATCATCGCTTATCATAAGGAACAAATTAAATTAATATCCATCATCAATGTGTACCTCCATTCAAGGAAATAAATTATTATAAATTAAATTAAAATTATTTTTTAATGCGAAATGTCAATAAAGTTGATTGTCTAAAATACATGATGACTCAGAAGTAGCAGGTTTAGAATGTAGTATGACTATGACCAGAATTACTTAATAGAACCTCCGAATTTTACGAGAACTTGTATTTTGACTACGCGGCAATTAAACGCTATAAAATCCATTGGGCGCGCGTTCGCCTTCTAACCAGTGTTTGTACTCTCTTTGTTTCATTCTTTCGTTTCGGTCGTTGAATCGGCTTGGTTTTTGACGCTATTATGTCATTGTTGACAGTTTTTATATCATTTTTGACAGGTTGTATGTCACTTTTGCGAGTTTTTTGACATTTAATGACGCCCGTCCATGATACAGAACATCGCTCCGCTTCATACACGCCCCCCGGAAGTAAGAACTAAGAAAGCCCTACCCCGGGATATACTTTGTCAACCACATCAAAGCTAGTGCCACGACCAAACCCTACCAATCCTACTTAGGTAGCAAAACCCATCCAACCATCCCAGTGGTGTCAACCCCACAAAATTGTCCACAGCAGGGTAACCGCAGCTAAAACGGGTCCGACCAACACCAGGGACAAAGCGCGAGACCTGCACCAAGTTACCCGGGGGCAGTAGCCCTTGAGAGTTCAAGCCAGGGTAAAGAGCCTTGCTCGAATCCCTCCCTGCCGCTCCCCCCTATAAAGGAATGGCGGAAGAATCCAACAAAAAACATGATACAGAATACGGCAGCAGCATGTGTTCAATTCTCGATGGAAAAACAAGTTTCCTCATGGAAATTTGTGTTCTGGTTCTGGGTGTGAAAACAGTGTGAGGTTATAAGAGTAAATGTGTGAAAGTACATGTACCAAAATAAATAATGTTCTGACAGTTATCCTTGAGATTTAATGGAAAGATATAGGATAGAAGATAGATATAGCTAGATATAGAAGATAGCTAGATATAGGAAGAGTATACATAGTGGTCAAATCTTACCAGAAAATATAGAATAATCGTGTCTTCATATGACGTCATCATTTGTCTTATATATTATCGTCTTCATGACCTATCACAGCCGGATATGGGTAAACAAGCCGCCAGGTTAATAAGCTTCAGTTTACTTTGTCCGCCATAATTGTTTTGAAAGAGGTTAAATACGCCATAGATAGGGCACTTTGTTTCCATCTATTAACTTTCATGTGTGCCTATTAGTGGCCCATGTGAATAAAGAATTAAAAATGTTCAAACTTTGTGAATTTTGAATGGACTCAATTAATAAAGAGCTTGTTTTAGGTAGTGGCCGTTGACGTAGATGGTAATACTTTTGTCTTCTACGCTGCAGGTGCCGAATTTGTTTCCCGGTAGGAGACCACTTTTTGTCCCCATAGGAATTTTTTGTTTACGGTTCTGGTTTTAATTGTGTGTGTAATATGATTTTAACGGCACCCGCTCTACTAGTAAAAATATTATCATCATCATCTCATCCACATGAAGTCCACTGCTGGATTTAGGCCTCCCCCAAAGATCTCCAAAAGAACGATTGTTAGCGGCTTGCATCCAGCGTTTTCCTACGATCTTCATTATGTCGTCCGTCCACCTTGTGGTCGTTCTTCTTCTCGACACTGCGCTTGCCAGTCCGTGGCCTCCATTTGAGAACCTTTCGGCCCCTTCGGCCATCAGTTCTGCGTACTATGTGCCCTGCCCATTGCCACTTCAACTTGCTAATCCGCCGGGCTATGTCGGTGACTTTCGTCTGTCTAAGGATCTCCTATTTCTGATTCGATCTCGTAGAGAAACCCCGAGCTTAGTCCTTTCCATAGCTCGTTGTGCGACTTTGAGCTTATTTATAAGGCCCACAGTAAGAGACCACGTTTCAGTACCATATGTCATCATTGGTAACACAAACTGGTAAAAGAATTTCGTCTTGAAGCATTGAGGTATTTTGAACGAAAAGACGTTGCGAAGTTTCCCGAATGCTGCCCAGCCCAGTTGAATTCGACGATTGACCTCTTTCTCGAAGTTGGATCTAGTTGGACCGTTTGTCCTAGGTAAACGTACCTGTCAACAACTTCGAGCGTCGAGTTCCCAAGTGATACTGGGTTGGCACAACATGGACGTTCGACATAATCTTCGTCTTGCCATGTTTATGTCAATGCCCACCCGGTATTTTCTACAATCGGGTAAAATATATACACTACACTTTCCTTTTCTCCTGTATTCTGTTAAAAGCCACAACAAGTAGTGACTATCAATGTTAAAAACATCATAACTTTTATTTTTCCTGTGTTAGCATAAACGTATATTTTTATCGCAAACTTTAACAAAACGGCGCGCCACGAGCTGAATAACAAATGCTTGAAGCAAACATGATAGTGTTGTCTGTTTAATTTTCAAGGATACCTTTTTAAAACTGTCGACATAGTTGGCAGAGTAAGCCAGTTTTTGCTAACAGCGCCGTGGGTCTTGGGTTCGATTCTCAGGATCAGAATTTTCTTTCCTAAGCGATATTTAATATCTGGTTCTGGGTTTGAAGGTTTCCGGCACTCACGATACAATTCTTTGAATTAAGTGTGATTGTATAAAAAAGGAAAAATCATGAAAGTTGCCTAACAGCTTATAAAAAAATGTTCTAAGCAACGGGGTTCGGGTTCGATTCCCGGCAGAAAAACGCACGCTATTGACTAGACTGATTCGTGAGGTCAGTTTCACATTTTTGATGTTGATGATTGGTCAACTTTCCTCAGCCATAGAGCCGTACTCTGACGTCTCAAAAAGAACGTCAAAATGGCCGCGTTTAAAATTGCCAGTCTGATTGCATTATCAAAATATTAAAAATTAAAAATATTTTGATATAACCTAATTATTTATTTAAAAAAACAATTTTTCAAATTCATTGCACATTTAATTTTTTTTTTTTTCGGATATAATGATTTTTATTTATGTTCCTGGTAAACATTCAGTTGGATTCCTTTACTAAAATATTATAGACATGAGAAACTATACATTTAGAAAATTATTGGCTGCAATTTCCCAATACAACACATCGCTAATTTGCCTGGGCTATCGGCCGTCCGCATTTAGCGACACTAAGCTCGATGACTTGTGTCGTGGGTGCCAGAAACATTCACATCACACACACAATCACAGCCAGAACCAGAAACACACATTTTCCTTGGGGAGAAAACTTGTGTTCCCGTCGGGAAAAGAACCCGATACACCCCTGCGGGCCTGAGTAGAAGGCGAACGCTCATCTAACTCAAACGGGCAGTCCAGACAAGCGTATAACTTCAAATTCTCAAGAGTAGATATGTATGAATGTAGTTATTATTATTATTTCATGACCATGGATAGTCCTTCAGTCGAAATATTAAAAAAATATTATCAATTTCTATTTTTTATAATAAAAGTCTTAGTCACAAGTCACAGTCAAAGTCAAGTAGTCAGTCATAGTCAAGTCATGCCCTAGTAAAGTGGTAGAAACTTTACTAGAACTTCTATTGGAGTTTTGGAACGAAGGCGAAAATCACGCTTTTCAACTTTGTATGACTTGCCTACACTTATGCACATTTACTAAGTATTAACGGTTAATACTTAGTAAATGTGCATAATCCACCATTATTACACATTAACACTCGAAGAATCACAAGTTTTGGAAAATTATACAAAATCAACAGTTTTGTAGTTTTGTAGATGTATTAGACCTATTTTGTACCTAGGTCTATCTCAAAAACAGTTTTATTTATGAAGTTGCTACTTATTTCACAGTCAAAGTGAATTAAAAGATTCAAGGTCAAATAATAATTTGCTATGGTTATAAAAGGCGGCTCAGTTTAAGTTCTGATTTCTTAGAATAAGACCCATGTAACATTTAGCTTGCAAATAAACGTATGAGTATCTTAGACCAAATAAGAAGTCATGAGCATAATAAGGTCCAGTCATAGACAAGTCATGCCCTAGGAAAGTGGAAAAGCTCTACTTACTAGACTCCAATAGAAGTCTATTGGAGTTTTGAAGCGAAAGCGAAAATCACGATTTTCAACTATGTATGATTAGCCAACACTCACGCACATTCACGAATTATTAATGGTTAATATTCCATCATTATAGAATCACAAATTTTGAAAAATAATACTAAAACGACAGGAACATTTGTTCACTTTCGCGCCAAAACTCCGCCATGTTTCATTGCTAAAAGTTGTTAAGCTTCGCCGCTACAAGCTTTAAGAAAACAAATAAGGTACTCTTCACACTGTACATATTTACATAATGCTGTCTTTTTGTCCGCAAACAACGTTGTTATGCAGCGGACAGACTAACAAGTCCTGAGTACATTTGAGTGCACTCTCAAATTAAACGGACTATGTAAACGGACCATATTAATTACTTTTGAGCTCGACTTTACCCAGGCACCTTGCCAGGATTGGAGGTATAATAACGAAAGCACTAACCGAGTTAAGTTTCAGTGATATTCCGAGAGCGAACCAGTTCAAACATCTTGTTGAACCTTTGAATTACACTATGTCCATGGACTATTATTAATTATGTGACTATGACGTTGTGGCATCTATGAACGCTCACTTTTTTATGCTCAATAGGCAAGCATTTGACCTCTATCTCACCTGAAAATGAATACCTAAGATGGAAAGTGATGATGCAGCCGAAGATGTAGCATGCTTGCCTAGAAGGTACCTATTCACTCTTGACTTGAAGACTCCTTGTATAATAATAGTATACGTACTATATTTGACTGAATTTTTTTATTTAAATACCTAATAGTGCCGCACGTCAAATGAGTGAAACACACTTAACAGTCATCCGCCGCTGTGTTTCGACCTCCGGTAGAATTTATATTCGATAGGCAAGCACTTGACCAAAATGCTTCAAGACTCAAATGCTTGCCGCATTTAATATTAGTCAAATGCTTGCCTATCTATATGGGTCATAAAAAAGTACTAATAGTACCTACAGCCTACAAGCAATGAACGAAAAGAAAATTATTATTTTTGTTATCCACACTTAGGTGTATAAAAACTGAAATTAATGAGGCTGAAAGTTGTTTGTATTATTTTATTTTATTAGACCAACCTTTAACTTACACTCATTTCCGCCTCCGCCTCCGACTATGATTCCGACTTCTTTCCCTTGAAACTTCCGAGTCCGACTTCGTTTCCGATAAAACCACCTCCGTAACATTCCTGAACTGCTGTTCTTTCATCCATTTTTTATCTGTTACTTCTGCTGCCATCTTTTTTTTTTGTAGATTATACCTGTGGAACTAGTAGTTATATGTTCCTCACACGAGTTGATGTCGTTGTTGCTGCAAGAGTCCATTTCCTTTTGCCTGTGTACCCTATATCATTTTCATTTTGCATACTACTATTTTAGTTTCTAGATTTTGTGAGAGATGGCGCTGATTTAAGCGTGTATCCATCCTATTTCTTGTAAGCAAGCGACATCATTCGAAGTAAGGTAACATTATTTGTTTCAATTTAGAAGTTAAACCGATATTATTATTTAATTCAAAGAGTATAATAATTTTAATTTTTTATATATAAATATATATTGTATATAAATTAAGCAAAAATTAGCCATATTTTTACCCGACTACGCGACGTGTATGTATGAAAATTTGTTCCTTTGTATACCCTCCCAGAGACTAAGACCCGTGGTCCAATTTTGATGATTCTTGCGTTAATCGATTTGTCAGTGTCCCTAAAAATAGCAATCAAAACTCAATATGGCGACAGCTAGACGCCATAGGTACGTTATTGTGAAAAATAAAAAATATTTTTACGAACACCTCGGGTAGCATTTTATAGGTATGTACAAAGATAATGTAATCAATCCGTTTAGGTATGTATTTGAAAATAATCTTTACGTTTCTGTTTCAACTTTTCATTTCGAATAGTCATTTAGGATCCATAACGATTTAAAGTTGCAACCATTCTGACTTAAATGTTCAATATTTATAATAAAGCTATGATAATGTTCGTATAAAATTATAAGTCTTATTAACGTAGTGTTAAATTAATAAATAAATGAAAAAGCGACTGCAATTAACAAATCCAATAAATTCTAATACGGAACATGGTAACTTTTATTTGGGACTTTGTAAATTTTGAATTGAAACTGATCGCAACAGAGATAAGGGGTCAGTGACTATTTGCGAGCCCATTACATACGTACGTCAGTAAACTGAAACTGTCACTCTTCACTGTCACCGTGTTGTCAAATAAAGCGTCTGTTGTCGGTGCACTTATTTCAATTTTTTCTTAAAATATTGGAATTCATTTATTGAATTTATTATCAGTGACTAAATCCAGCTCTACCAAAACTCCAGGTAAGATTTGATACATTTTTAACTCAAGAATTCTGTATTAAAAGACCTTTCATTTATTTGTAGGTTATTGCACTCTCTAGAGGCGTTTTTACCGCTTTTTCGTGTTTTTATGGTGAACAAAGTTATGAAAATGTAAATATGACTCAAATCTATCACCTGGCTACTCTATTCTTATCCTAAATGGTGGTGACTTTCACTAAAATTTATAACTTTCTAATTTCGCGTCTGTTGCTTCTGTGTGCATTGAGAATTCCACGCGATCAACTAGCAAAAACCATTCCAGAATGTCAAGTCAAGATGACGACCCGACGCTGCCTGAGGGATGGGAGATGCGGACGAGTCGCTCCACTGGCATGACGTATTACCTAAACAGCTACACTAAGAAGTCCCAATGGGAACGGCCCGACGCCCCGGCGAACGCCGGTGAAGTACGCTGCAGTCATCTGCTTGTAAAACATGCGAACAGCCGCCGCCCGTCCTCTTGGCGCGAAGAAAACATCACGAGAACTAAAGACGAAGCTGTAGAACTCGTTAAAAACTATCGGAAGCAGATTGTAGCTGAAGAGGCCACATTCGCTGAACTAGCATCAAAATACTCTGATTGCTCGTCGGCTAAGCGTGGTGGTGACCTCGGTAACTTTGGCCGTGGTCAGATGCAAAAACCTTTTGAAGAGGAAGCCTTCAAACTTAAAGTCGGACAGCTCAGCCAACTTGTGGAAACCGATTCAGGCGTCCACATTATTATTAGAACAGCTTAAATCTCTACTTACTTTTTATTTCTGTTCAGATTGGTTCTTTTGTTTAGGTTTGTAAGCTCATAAGTCATAACAATGTAATTTTATCGATTATTAATTCAACTTGCACATATATTTGTAACTTTTGAAAGAAATAAAATAATTTTGTCACGGATTGTGTTAAACTCTTAAAGAATTGTCTGGGACTATAAATGATTTATGTGCATATAGCTGCCAGAACATCGTGTGTTGCTTGGCAACAGATTTTTTTACTTAAGGGTAGAGTGTGGTAACTATCCTGGCAAGTATTGCTAAATGTCCTGTAGTCCTATCTCAGAAAAGATTTTTGAAGACATTTATTTATTTATTTTTATTTATTTATTCCTTATATATAACACCATAACAGTAAAAACCAAAGTGATGCTACATTTACCAAAAAAAAAAAAAAATTGTTAATTACTATAAATTTTTACCTAATATATGTATATAATTCTATTACCATAAATAATTAATTTAATTCTCTAAATTTCTGTGCTGCATCTGTGAACTTAGACAGGGAACACGCAAAAATATCGAGTTCTTTGGAGACCTCATTGACGATGCGAATGGCGCGTGACATGGGGGCAAACCTCATTAGGTTTGTCCTGGCCGATGGAATCTGTAGCGTTGCGGGGCGACGGCGCGCGCCCACGCATCCGTCCGGCGCGCACAGCCGCAGCTCCGCCAGCACCTCCGGGTGGTGGCGGAGGCCGCGCAGCACGCGGAACACGTACCGCGCCAGCGCCACGTCGCGCCGCACGCTCAGCCGACTGTACCCCACCATGCCGATAACAAATAGGCTCGGATACATAAGAGGGTAAAATGGGTAGACTCCGTACATTTTTTTATACAAATACCGAGTAAATTTATTTTGTATTTTTTCTACCATAAGACTATATTTAGTCTCATGGGGGTTCCAAATAATGGCACTCGTTTCGAGCCGGCTTCGTACTAGTGCGTTAAACATCATTCTAATACCTGCGATATTTTGAAAATCTTTCCCTTCTCTCAAAATGAAACCCAGATTACGGAAAGATTTTGTGCAGATACTAATAATGTGTTTTCGGAACGTCAGCTCGGGAACCATCTCGACTCCGAGGTCCCGCATCTGTGTGACACGCGGCATCACTGCCGTATCCATACTATAGTCGTATTGCAGCGGAGTTTTAGCTCGGCTATATGTCATTACGGCGCACTTAGATGTATTGAAATATAGTTTATTAGATTCACTCCACTGCAACACTCTCCAGATATCTCGCTGTAGTTTTGCACATTCTGAAACGCTGGCTACTGAACGAAACAATTTTAAGTCGTCCGCAAAGAGCAAGCACTTCGATTCCTTAACTACCGGCGGCAGATCATTGATCATTAATAGGAACTCTAATGGCCCTAAATTGCTTCCCTGACTCACGCCCGAAAACGTAAAGATGGACATGATGGAGCCATCCTATTCCGTATTCTAATTTGGGGTCATGAATCCTAGGAGAGACACGAGCTTCTAGGTAACATTGTTCTCTTGTAGGTAACATCATAGTGAAATCCATAGTGAGAGAGCATCTTCTCATACTCCCCCAACTAGCCTTTACTAAAATACAGGCACAGTTCACCACCCGCAAGTAGAAAAATCTGTTGCCAAAACCACTTAATTTACTGTTCCGGTAGTTATCCTTGAGAACCAGTCATTCTAGATCTACCGTATTTACTATCCTCAACCACATCGTCACTTACCATCAGGTGAAATAATGTTCAAATGTATGCCTATCAAGATAAAAGAAAAACTTTAGTGTTATTATTAAGGACTTGTTGTGGCCACTGGCTTTACTTGCATTAAGCAGATATATAAACTATGTCAGTTGCAATCAGTTTCAATACAAAATAGACAAAACTTCTAAGAAATAAGGTTCATTTTAGTTAAATTCAAATAGAAATTGTAAGCAACAGAGATAAGTTGTTCGGGTTAAAAAGCTTGTATTATATTCCATTATTCATACTACATAACAAAGGATGGTGTTTAAACACCGCCCAAAAAAGTACCTATTTTACTACCAAAAAATTCTAAACGGTTACCAAAATGGATAAATGGTTACCAAATTATGTTGGATATGTGGTCACCAAATTGCTTTTCCTAAAATAATATGAAATAAATCCATTTTTTTGTATAAATTATAAAAAAAAATATCCTTAACCTACTGTTCCTGATTTGGTTCTGTCACAGGAAATTTTATTGTAGGAAATATAATTTGGTGACCATTTATCCGTTTCTGGTAACCATTTAGAATTTTTGGTGGCTGTCTAAATTATACCCCATAACAAATATGAATTTCCATCTAGCAAATTATAGATACTGCTTTTGAATTATACTCTCAAACCAAAGCTTCAGTTTCATATTAATGTGTCCCTACAATTTGCCCTATAAAAAGTATTCTCTATAAATTACAATAAAATACTTAGCTTATTATTCAATAAGTAAAGATATTTCGTATTTATAAGTTGATGTTGTGAATCTTATTAACCTGCTACAATTTCATCTGTTTGAATACATTACTTTCAATAATTAATTGTAATTTACGTATAAATTGTAAAGTAACAACTAAATAAACAATCATTGTATAATCAACTGGAATTTTATCAGGCTCATTATATCATACATGATTTGCATTGATCTACTAAAAATAACAGATACAGCAGATAGGATATTGGATTGAAGCTGTAAAAGCAGATACTACTGCGCTAATAGGCCTTTCCTAATTATTTAAAACGGACTGCATACAACTCGTTAATTTCTGACTGTTTTGTATTTGACATGTCGATAAGTAAGCAAATTCAATAATTTTACCACTAAAAGAATGTAGTGGTATTTGCTTTTTCGGCTTCACTCGCGTTTACGAGCGTTGTATCTGTATTTTTAGTATATCGTTGATTATTTCTGATAATGATGTTAATTAGTTAACTTATATTAGTTTAACTCGGAAACTGACAAACCTGCTTCTTTAAAAAAAAAGATTTTTGTTACATAGAAAAACTTAAGACTGTTCGCATTCTTTATTCATTTACATGTATAATCGGCAACAATACCTAATAATTATATAAATTTCGTGGGAAAATTAAACTACATTGTTCATATATTATCATATTTTATTTCTACCTTTGTTCACCATAGAACCAGCGAAGTTAACATTGAGTAGAATATTAGTAAGAGTATAATATTTTAGTAAAACAACGTAACATAATATAGAAACTAATGTCGATAGCAAACCCAGCCTTTTGGTATAGACAAAAGTTTCGTAAGAAAATCTTAATTCAAATTAAATTAATACAATTATTCATAAGTACTAAACATTGTGTAGGTAGGTATAAATTTACATGATGTTACTCTTAGAGTTATACAAAGAAAATGTATGCTTATCTTATATTTTCTCCAAAATTATGAACTTCCGATAAGTTATTATTTTGTTATAAACAGTGTTTTATTCTAAGAATCTAAGGAGAAGTATCTAAGCAGTTACGTCATAAGTGGAAAATAATAGTGTTATTATATATTCTTTTTGTACGTTGCCTTTTAATTCAATAGATTTGAGAGATTTTTATATTTATAACATTAGGCAGCACTTAGTAGTAAATTTAGAAAGAAAAAATATCGCTCGGCGGGGTTTGAACCCCCATTAACAACGTGTAGCTAACTGCTATGTTAGATTCACTGGCTAGTAGTTCCAAGCTATTTTGTCTTTGACGTGAGGCGTCACGTCAATAATAAGGTAAAGTTTTATTACGGCTACAGGCAGGGCTTGAATAGCTCGCCGATTAGAGCAATACGGCATGAGATGTAGAGGCCCTATGGCCACGGGTTCAATCTCAGGCGTTATTCTTTTCTAAATTTACTAATTTAAGTTAGAGAGAATTAATACATGGTTTGAAGTATTTACACTTAGATTTGACAATCGCTTCTAAATTAAATCATAAGGCAGGTATGCATGTAATTATTCAACCTAAATGTAACAATTAGATGGGGAATGGAGGTGGTAGTACAGCGATAGACAAAAGTTATTTACTAGGTTAAAATTTTAGCAAAATTCTGAGGTAATCCAAAACACATATTATTAAGGGGTCTTGTCCTGTCGTGCGTATTGCCGACCGCATGCGGACGCCTGCATCCTATCTTCCATACATCGTTTTTCTATCTCACGCTCGTACGTACGCGGAAAGCGTATTGGCTGCTTTGTCATGCGTGTGGCTAGGAGTGTGGTACCACACTCATACGGGCGGCACGAGAGGAAAAGGGTCCTTAGATATAAAGTCAGAGCAAAAGCTGCCAAACACGAGATATGCGTATTGCGGGGACGCGGGCTCGCTTGGACCGCTGCGGCAGAAGAGTCTGCGCCCGTGTATCCGCACGAACCAAATGCGTGAAGTGTGTAGCAGCTATCAAGCTGTTTTGTAACAATAGCTTTAAAAATTGGAAGTGGACAAGAGCAGTTTACAAGAAATGTAAGTAGTTAGATACCTTTTTATTCCTTCATCTCATTGATATTGTTTCGTAAATAGTTTTTTTAAATCAAAAACCATCGAACTACAATCAAAGTTACCAAATATAAATCGCGCGAAGCCACCCCTTTGTGAAACAAATGATTATCAATAGAACTCGTTTATGTAGTCATACACGAGGCAATTATTACGTACTTTAAGTTCTCCTCACCTCTGTGAACAGAAAAAAGCCGTTCTAGAATTGTATGTAATGTTTGACCCGAGTATATTTATTATAGTATATTTACTGAACATATTCAGTATGCATATCCTGCTGTAAGATATCTCTTGAAATCAACTTATGCATCTGAAAAGTTAAAAGAGTAGATTCTTCTCCACTAAAAATCTCCACCAAAGTTGAACTAAATGAGTGTCAAATGTATGAAAAAATCGTTCACTTTCGAGTAGACGATATCTTCCTCACTTAAGGCAGAGACAAGAAATTAATTGATTTTAAATTAATCTAGCCTGTCTTCTTAATATTCCTATGTACTCCTAGCGTAGTAGTCTAAAGACATGACTGAAGATGTATCCGTAGATAATGAATAGTACAGCATGTAGAAGATTTGTACTCTTCAGTTGTGTTTCCACCATCCAATCTTTATTAGAATTTACAATAAAACATATATTTGCCAATCGCTGACGTCAGGTTGGGGTTTGATTAGTTTGCATAAACTTACACTATTCAACGATACCTACCTACAACAAAGATCGCATTCGCCTTACAAATGCCTCTAAGCAATACTAGTTACAACGATTTGAAACGAGTAAACTTTTTATTTATTTTAATATGCTCGGGTTTTACTTTCTAACTTTGCACTCAGTCGTATGGCACTAATATGCTAAACACACATTTTACGAATCTAATCATGGAAACAAACTTCTTTGGTTGTGAAATCGGGATTGGAAAAAAAAATCGTATTCCATTTAGAGAAGCTGGGCGTCGTTTTTTTGTTTATTTCTGAGAATTGTGTCCAGGGTAGAGACTTGCATTTCTTCGGTGACGGGCGTCCAGATTGGACCTATGATGGGCGGAGACCGCTTTCCTCCCCAAATGCTGAATTTCATCTTCCTCTTCCCGTCCTTCTTTAGATGGACTTCGTTGTAAGGGTGACCCGGTTTATAAAACTTTTGCGACGGTTCCGTAAACGAATTGAAAGGTAGGGCCTCGCGTAACGTTCTCTCGTCCATGCTAGTGCTCATAGCTAATATCTTGATCGGATGCCGCTTATCCATGCCTGGAATAAACTGGAAGCCAGCAATGTTGAATCGTCTTCCGTTGGGCGAGTAGTTGGACACTATGCGCGTCAATTCTGGAATAGATGATGAGAAAATGATCTTTGACCCTTTGGATCCCGGTTTGAAGATCACCTGCCCGCTTCGCTTACCACCCCAGGGGCTGAAACGGACCCGCTTTGGCATGCTCGGCTCGCGGACGCCTGATGAACGTTTCCAGGACCACATGTGTTCAAATGTGGCTCGAGGCACGCCTCTCTTGCCACCCCAAGGGCTGAAATTCCTCTTTTCAGCTAGTGTATTATTTGCGGTATTATGATATCCGACTATGAAAGGAGTAGCGACTTCGTCGTTTCTGAAATACATGGTTTTATCGGTGTCGACCAGGGTTGAAGGCCAGTCTTTCTTTTGGTTTTCGAGGGCCGTTCTCCGTATAAACTGAGAGTCGTCGTCCTCAGGGTTGAAGTTGTTTTGCGCGATATTATCGAAGCCGTCGATGTTGGGCGGTTGAGTAAAGAAGTTTGTGTTGGTGAGTGGATAGATCATGGTGTTTGGAAGGTCAAGGGTGGGGTCCGATTCTATGCCATCCGAGTTGATGTACTGGAGGCTCACAGGGCCGAAGCACGTGATCGTGATGAGGAGCCAGTGGTGCGTCATGATTCTGCAAAAGAGATTTAGTTTAGTCGGGTGCGCGTTCGCTTCTAAGCAGGAGTTTTTGTTCGATTCCCGACGGGAACGCAAGTTTTCACCCAAAGGAAAATGTTTCTGGTTCTAGTTAAGACTGTGTATGATGTGAATGTTTCCGGCACCCACGACACAAGTCATCGAATTTATTGTGGCTGAGAGTGTGAAAGCGTTTGTTTTTAGTACAGTCGCACCCTCAATTTGAAATATCTGTCGCCAATCTCTAAATTGTATTCAAGCACTTGACCACTATCTGACCTGGTCGAAAGTGATGATGCGGCCGAAGCCATGAAATGCTTGCCTAGAGTATACCTATTCACTCCCACCATGATTTGAAAACTCCCATACATTTCGAAAAGTTTCGAATTCATAATATTATTTCACTATAAATACCACTCCATTTATTTATAATTTTAAGGTGAAAGAATCAAACGTAAGTTGATTATTCAGCTAGCTATTTGGTAGTTTTGTACTACTGTATATATATTCTATTCACCAGTCCTGAACAAATATACCCGTGGATATCGTGCCAGAGGATTACGGAAACATTCCTTAGTCCATCTATAGTGTGCTAGTTACAATAACCCTGCATTAAATATATTACATATATTTCAGTTATTTTACGAATACTTTCGCTATTAAATGTTTTTCTTATTGTTTATTTTTCAAAATATTTAGATATGAAATATGTTTTTTAACGTTTTCAACCCCCTTA
The DNA here is from genome assembly GCA_948107665.1 of Lomographa bimaculata. Taxonomy (NCBI): domain Eukaryota; kingdom Metazoa; phylum Arthropoda; class Insecta; order Lepidoptera; family Geometridae; genus Lomographa; species Lomographa bimaculata. Next base: position 2,118,860 of record OX403604.1, on the reverse strand, counting down.
TCTCCGCCATGTTGAACAATTTCAAAAAACTGAAACGTTAAAAACTAAAACGCAAAGCTTAAGAAATCCGACTTCATCATTTATATTTCGGTTTTGGCTTGACCGATTTCGATAAAAAAAATTATGGGACCACCTCCGAAGAAACAAAAAAAACACCAAAATCGATTCATAATTGGCGGAGATATCGCGTAACATACAAATACAAAAAAATAAACATACAGTCGAATTGAGAACCTTTTTTGAAGTCAGTTGAAAACAACAGCTGAAAAACCGGATATACGAAAGAAATTTTGCCCCAGCTGAAATAAAGACGCTTCACGATAAGATATATTCTTCTCTTCAAAATTTAATTTGGTTCTATCAAGCGATAGGTACTGTTGGGTACATAAAATACAATTTTCTATATTTCTTAAGAAGAGGGGAGTCTTCAATTCGATTGAGGATCTACAAGACAGCTATGCAATGTCCGGCTGCATAATAGCTTTCTACCAGGCGAGATAGTCGACAAATGACAATTTGAATATCCTAACCTAACCTGACTTTCTGTCGTGAACTCGTTTGATGATGAAAGAATAAGTCGAAAGAATCGACCCGAAATAAAATAAAAAAATTGCTTTCACAATCAGTAATAATACTATAAAACGCAAAGTTTGTTTGTATATTTATTTATTTATAAACAGGAGCTTGTTGCGCTTACAGCAATGCCAAGACACACAAAAAACTAAAATAATAATATTACACTATTGTTAATTATATCTAATAATTAATATACAATTAGGAACTACAATTAGGACACAATAGATATACAATTAGGAACTTCATCTTCATCATAAATCAATTATATATCTCATGTATTCAGAGTAGCGCATATATGTGTAAGTACGTTTGTTTTCTATTCATTCTGTAACGGCTGGACGGATTTGAATATAATTATGAATATACATAGCTTAATTTGATGATAATGGTATTATTAGAGAAAAATAAGAAGACAACAAAATATGTTTTTTTTTTTTCAACTGCCTAACTACGGGCCAATTGCCTATATTTCCTAAAACTATGTACAGCAAAGAACTAAGTTACCTACAAGACATCGAGCTTATAGGTAACTCAAGTGCTCAAGCCCACTAAATATGAATTAGATTGTTTGTGTTGCCTACATTATATGTTAAATTATTGTATTTTATTAGTTGACTGTACCTATATTTTATCAATTATTGTTTGAGTTTATTTTTAATTTTAATTTTACCAAAATGTTTGCATGCCTAGTCGGGATGTATATGAAGGCTGTATATGGAACATTCCTAACTTGACACCTTTAAATTACCTACATTCTGACAAATAAAATAATGTTGAATTTGGATTTTTTGAAAATCATTTCTCGGATTAGCACAGAACGTGAGTGAAGCGGGGCATTACTAGTAATGTATTATATACCACGAAAACTTGAATAAAAATAATTTAAACGCAAGTACAGCTTAAATAATATTTTAACGCAAGCAAAGCTTAAAAAACCGACTTCACCGCTTTATCTTCGGAACCTTGATCAGATTTAATGTATTAAACACGCATTATTGACGATAACTCAAAAACTAGAGATCAGATCTTGATCAAATTTCAACGGGACCACATGAAAAGACCGGCTTTCAAATAAAAAAATAAAAAAATAATAATCATTTATTTCGAGTAACAAGGACTCATAATTGTACAAAAAAATTTCGATATAGTGCTATACATATATTTACATATGATATATTTACATATGATATAAGATATACCTATGTAAAATTTACGGCAACTATGCCGCTTCGGAGAACTATCCACTAAATAATGAAAATGCATTTCTTTACCTTCTTCACCTTTCAAACCTTTGCTATATAAGGGTTATGGGGTAATTCCAAGGTTCAAAGGCGACACAAAGGGTGTCGCAAATAGGGTGTAGTAACATCCGGATTCAATTATTGAAGCACAAATTTTGTGTTATCTTTCTTATTACTCACAAATTTTTGTTTTAAAGCCGACTTCATAAAAGGAGGTTCTCAATTCGACTGTATGTATTTTTTTATGTATGTTACGCAATAATTCCGCCAATTATGAATCGGTTTTGACGTTTTTTTAAGTCGGTTTTTTACCTTACCGGTACTCAAGTCGACTGTGTTTTTTTTTGTGTTACCTCATAACTTCTCTCCACGTGAACCGATTCTGTATTTTTTTTATTGAAAGCTGTTGCTTTCTTATTGTTCCCATTTAAATGTGATCGAGATCTGATCAGTAGTTTTTGAGTTATCGTCATAGACCGTGGGCCGGTTGTCGTCAACCCTACCTCATCGAGTACCAAGATGAGACCCATATGGGGGTGTCGTGTGTAAAAAGTAATGCTTAAAAAATCAGGGTTGCCTGATCCTAGCCTGGAGCATTTTGTGCAGGGGACAAAAAACTGATCCATTTTTTTGGTGAAATTTACCTCATCGAGTACCAAGATGTGACATATGCCAATCGATAGCCCCGTTCTTCCTTCTATAAAAAAAATTGGGTTGCCGGCCCTAAACCTGGAGCATTTGTTTTTCGGCCTACTTTAGTGTTCAGGCATCAGAAGTAAGTTTTATGAAAATAACATCGAAATGATATATTTTAGTTATTTAAATAACAAAATATTGTAGAAAATGATGATGCGCATCATACAATTGACTATTTAGTACTGTCAGAAAGAAAGTGACCTCACAGTGAGCCAAAACCGTGGTGGCGGAGAATACAAAACTTTGTTTTACAATAACAACGAGTTTTGATTGAGCAACAAGATACCATACATGGCGATCGATAGTTCTATTCATCCTTTTACTAAAAAAATTGGGTTGCCTGGTCTGGTTTCGAAGCACTTGTTTTTTGGCCTAGTTTAATATTAGGGCGTCAAAAGTAAAAATTTATCAAAATCACTTCTAAATTACATATTTAAGTAGTGTAAACGACAAAATATTGTAGAAAACAATAATGAGCAACGTAATTTTGACTTTCAAGTCCAATCAGAAAAGAAGTGAACACGTAGTAAGATAAAACATAAATCACACAGTAAACAAATCATATAATGCAATTACAACGTCTGTTCATTAAAATGAGATAAATAATGTGTGGCAATTAATAGCTCTACTCATCCTTTTATTTAAAAAAATGGGTTGCCAGGCCTTACATTACAGTATCAGTTTTTTTTACCAAGTTTAATTTTCAGGCAAAAAATTACCTCATCGAGTACCAAGATAAAACATATGCCAATAGATAGTGCTGGTCATCCTTATATTAAAAAAAATTGGTTGCCGGCTCTAACTTGAACATTTGTTTTTCTGCCTGCTTTAAAGATCCGGAATCAGAGGTAGGCTATATGAAAATGCCTTGTTTAGTTGTTTCAACGACAAAATATACTGTACAAAGTGATAACATGAAACATAAATTTGACTATTTAGTACAGTCAGCACAAAAGTGAACACACAGATAGCAAAAACAGTGATCCACAAAATTGGTATTGTGCACATATTACGAGTTTTGATTCTGTACTAAAATACAATGTATAGCAGTCGATAGTTCTATTCATCCTTGTATTAAAAAACTTGGGTTGTCTGGCCTAAATGTAAAGCATTTGTTTTTCGGCCTATTAAAATATTCAGGTATAAGGAGTAGTTTTTATGAACGATATGATATCTTTTGATGATTCAAACGACAAAACACTAACGAAAGCGATAAAAAGCATCATAAATTTGACTATTTATTACTGTCAGAAAAAAAGTGAACACATAGTGAGCAAAACCCCCTCATCCTTACACCCATACACTACACACACACACATACACACACACGCACAAACACACACTCAAACACACACACATACACACACACACACACACACACACACACACACATACACACACACGCACAAACACACACTCAAACACACACACATACACACACACACACACACACACTCACGCACCATGAAATTAAATATTTTATATTAATTGAATTATTGAGCTATTAATATCATACAATATAATATAATAATGTAATATCGTAAAAAAATGTGTTAGGTATCAATTTAAATTTTTTTTATTAATTAATATAATGTGCAGTCAAAATTCATAATTATTTATATTTCTTATCTATTGCTAATTTTATCGTAGCTTAATCTTTTGAATATGTAAATGTCTGACATGTACTTACTTTTATTCACACTGTAAGCGCTAAGTCGATATCTTGACAACAGATTGTCTGCTAGGGTTCCCAAGATACAGGCTTTGCCTAGTTTGGGCCCGTTGTTATTGCAATGTTGAATGTATAAAAGGGATTTCATGTGATGATTATGTGTATAGGATGAAAATTTCTGAATAAAGTTATTATTATTATTAAAACAGTAATAACGCCATATACTAAACTAAACTATGCACGTGTTACGAATTTTGATTGTGTACTGAAACACAATGTACAGCAGTCGATAGTTCTATTAATCCTTTAGTGAGAATTGTTCCCGCGAGAATTGAACCCAGGGCCATCGGCGTAGAAACATACAAAATACATACAATGTGCATGTACATGTCAAACTTAAGTAAAACTAGCCGTGCCCGGTTTCACTTTTTTTTATGCTGTATAGAAAAACATTTGACCACCATCTCACCTTATGGACAGTGATGATGCAGCCGAAGATGTGACATGTTTGTCTAGAAGCTACCTATTCACTCTTGACTTGAAAACTCCTAAATTACTTATACCCCTCGGGGAACAAAGACGCAGGTAATGAGTTACACTCCTTCGCTGTACGGATGATGAACATAGAAGCGAAATGCTGCGAGCGAACTGGCGGTTTGTCACCCGCGTTTATCAAGTTAAAAAGTATCCTATGTGTAAATCCTAGGTATAAGCTATGTAAAATCAAAATTTTATTCAAATCCGTTTAACCGTTACATCACGAAAAGAACACAATACATACAATACAATAACTCTTTATTGACACCAATAATAAAAATAAAGAAAATAAATAACTAACGAACAGGTACAATAGGCGGTCTTATCGCTAAGAGCGATCTCTTCCAGACAACCTTAATTATGATCAACTTAATAATTTAAAGATAAGAAGGGATGGTAGTGTGGCAAAAGAAAGACTAGGTACTAAACTAACTGCATAATAAGTACATACTTATACACATGGAGGCAAACTGCACAAGCTCTTTCTAGCGACTACCATAATAACACCTAGGTTAATAAAATGATGTAGGTATTAGAGATTAAGAATGTTTAAAAAAAAATGAATGAAAAAAAGTGCGCCGCCGAGTTTCTTGCCAGGTTCTTTTCGAGATGGCTGTAATTTTGCGAATCTGGCAATAGAATCATTAACTTTCATGAGTGCCTCTTTGGGGCCCATGTGAATAAACGATTTTGATTTTGATTTTGACAAACTTTCGGATTTATAATATTAGCGTGATGATCTAGACGCATAGGTATTTAAAATCTTATCAGAGCGTAGAACACAAAGGCTATGATGATCGGAAAGAGGACAAAACCAGTGTTCACCTTTTGTGCGTTTGTGCCAGCTCCACAACTATTGTGCACTATTGTCCACTATTGTCCTATGCACTCCAAAGGCTTGAGCTATTTTTAAAACTCAATAAACCCCAAATAGCAGATTTTTGTGCTGAAAACAATGCTATTGAACGACGTACCGCTAGAGAAAGGTGAAAAGATGAAAGCGTGGTACCGGAATTTTTTGAATTGAAATATTTAAAAAATAAAATTACTTCTTGTTAGCTTAGTTCGGTGTGCGTTCGCCTTCTAAGTAGCGGGTATCGGGTTCGATTCCCGACAGGAACACAAGTTTTCTCCCTAAGGAAAGTTTTTGAGTTTGGTTCTGGTTGTGATTGTGTGTGAGATGTGAATGTTTTCGGCACCCACGACACAAGTCATCGAACTTAGTGTGGGGCGTAAAGCGTTTTTTTTTTACATCAATCATGGTACTTAAATATCAGATGTCAATCCTACTAATATTATAAATCCGAAAGTTTGTGTGTAAGTGTGTAAGTATGTTTGTTCCCTCTTCACGCTTTAACGGCTGAACGGATTTGGGTGAAATTTGGAATGCTATTAATGCATAGCTTATATTTAGGATAAATACATAGGCTACTTTTGAACTTAATAATAGCGGGCGAAGCCGCGGGGCACGACTAGTGTTTTATAATTTATAATCTGTTCAGCATGCTTCACCAACAAATGGCATGCATAATCTAGAAAAATCATTTTTTTATTACAAAAACATTTCGCGAATCAGACTTATATTATAAATCCGAAAGCATGTGTGTAAATGTGTAAGTATGTTTGTTCCTCTTCACGCTTTAATGGCTAAACGGAATTGGATAAAATTTCAAATGTACATAGCTTATACCTAGGATTAACACATACGCTACTTTTTAACTTGATGATAGCAGGCGAAGCCGCGGGCACGGCTAGTAAATAAATAAATATCAGAGCTACGGCAATGTACCTGCAACTTCTTCAAGATATAATCTATTGTCCGTTTGATTAAGCGCGAAGAGCCGAAATTAGCTGAAGTGGTCTGAATTGTCAATTCATTTAAATATCAAGTTTCTTCTGAAATTAAACCAAGTGCCTTCACGACTGAAATTAGAGAGATTAATTAATTAAACAAATGTATATACTTATTAACAGTTTCAAAGAAATTTAATTTATGTGCGACCGTATTTAGTATTCAGGTCATTTTTATTTAATTGTTTATAGAATAAATCTTAGAATAAACATTTTGTAGAAGAGATTTGTAAAAAGACGTACGTCGCTCGTTTCTATCAATGAACTAGCTGCGCCCCGCGGTTTTGCTTTCAAAAGTCCCGGACCCGCGGGAATTTCGTGATAGAAAGTAGCCTATGTGTTAATTCAGGATGTCAGCTACCTCCGTACTAAATTTCATCAAAATTGGTCCAGTCCTTTGACCGTGAAGAAGTAACAAACATACAAACTTTCGCCTTCATAATGATAGTGTGATTGTGATCTTAAAAATATTAGTAGGTACAATTTTAATTCGCTGTTTAAATCTAAGATTATAACTGATTATATAATTGGAACTGCTCATTGGTTCAGTTGAGTGATCGCCTTTTTAGCAAAGGTATCGGGTTCGATTCCCGGCGGGAACACAAGTTTTCTCCGCAAAGAAAGTTTGTGTTTTTGGTTCTAGTTGTGATTGTGTGAGATGTAAATATTTCCGACACCCACTACACAAATCATCGAACTTATTGTGTGGCCGTGAGTGTAAAACGATTGACAAATAAAATCAACCAAATCGGTGGACCCCTACGAATCCTACTAATATTATAAACGCGGAAGTTTGTAAGAATGTATGTATGTATGGATGTATGGATGTATGGATGTATGGATGTATGTTTGTTACTCTTTCACGCAAAAACTACTGAATAGATTTTGATGAAACTTTCCCATAATATAGCTTGCACATCAGAATAACACATAGGCTATAATTTATAAAGATATAATGTAATTTATCCAAAATATAACGATAAGTGTCAAGTAAGTAGGAGAAAAATCTGCCATCTGCGAGCTATTCTGGCGTGCGCTGCAGAAACCGTTGAAGTTATACGTATATAATGTATAATGAAAATGTTTATCTTAAATATTCCTACAAAAAAGCCCGCGACAGCATATATCTATCTTTTATGTGTAAGCCACTATCGCCAAAATAGTGAAACAGAATACAATAAAAAATTATAATTTATTTCTAAGGCACATTTGGTAGTAACAAATAGATCCTTATATAAAAATAAATACTTTTATCGCATCTGGGATTTTAAGTAAATAAAATTTGTCTTTTACACTACATTATTTAGACAAATATCTGAATAGTTATGACGATAAACAACTGAGTGCGCGATATTATGGTATGGTCCGGTGGCAGGCGAATGGGACGGGCGCGCGGGCGGACGGTCGGACGACTGCGGGCGGGGTAGGGGAAGAGTCAGATGTCGCTCATTGACGAGCGCGACCCGAATACGGACAGACGTCGTTGACGGTTGTGTCTGTATCGTAAATTTTCAAGGCACTAGCGATTTGTTAAAAACTCACTGTACCTATATAATGTAATAGATAGGTATTGGCAGGTTTATTTTTGTGGTTAGGAGACACGTATAAGAAGATACTTCACTTTTATTTTTATTGTTACATCGGTAGGTTACTTAACTTAACAGTTACTTACAATAATTCCACGACAGCTTAAATGTTTGTGGTTGTTACTTATAAAGAGGCAGGGTTTTTATTTTATTATAATTATAATATTAATTATAATAATAACATTAACCACCATCTCACCTGATGGAAAGTGATGATGCGGCCGAAGATGTGACATGTTTGTCTAGAAGATTCCTATTCACTCTTGACTTGAAGACTCCCAAACTTTTGCATTACCATCAATCATCGTATACATCCGTAGAATATCTTTCATTCTTAATGTGCACGCCCCTCCACCAAAGGAGATGTTTCATTTTGGGCCAGCACTATATACCATACATAGAAAAATAGGGAAAAATATTGCATTTTCTTAAAAATACAAATAAATTAATCTGCGGAAGATTACAGCTGTACCCTCAAATTATTATTTTTAAATAACCCAATGCAACCCTATTTTTGGGGCAGTCATGGCAAGAAGATACTGAATGTCACTCTGTTCCGAGTTTCAATCGAGTAACATATTCTATAATCCTATTATAATTATAACAAAACCCAAATATTTTAGAATTGATATGTTGTTTACAATAAATGATCAATGACACGTCAAAATGACAGTTCAATATTGTCGCAATCCGCCATTTGTAATTGTGTTGTGTTGCTATCAATGTACCAAGATATTTTAAATGTACATTAAAACGAAATATAAGTAAAGAAAATAAACATTAAAAAACGGTTACCTACTATATAGTATAGCTATATGGTGCTGGCCCAGGCTCCTTCAATTTTGAAACATCTCCTTTGTCAAACGATCGAGTGTCTAATGTATAAAAATGTTTATGGAGGGGCGTGCATATTTAGAATGTAAGATCTTATCTATCTATCCTTACAAACTATAGCGTTTATAATACCTATAAGTGAGATTATCATAAAAAAAACTTAGTTCCAATTTACATACATTACACAATGTAGTTGTTTTCATGATTTTTAATTTGTTGGATTTGTCTCCGTCCTCAGAATAATATAAAAACATTGAAAAATTGTCGACATAATAAAATACTTTCTATCATCATTATCATAATTTTCCATTACCACGCGGGTGAAACCGCGGGGCGCAGCTAGTAAATTATAAGTCATCGTCAGCCGTTATCAAGTGAAGTCTTTGAAACGTGCGGCAATATATTTTCTACCGATTTCACAAAAAAGGAGGAGGTACTCAAATCGACTGTATTTTTTTTACCTGATAACTTTTTTCCACGTAACCGATTTTGAATTTTTTTTTTGTGTGAAATACTTTGCTTTCACATTGGTCCATTTTAAATGTAATCAAGATCTGATCAGTAGTTCTTGAAATATCGTCAATAATGCGTGTTTAGTACATCTAATCTGATCAAAGTTCAAAAGATGAAGCGGTGAAGTAAGTTTTTTAAGCTTTGCTTGCGTTTAATTGTTATTTATAGAGATCGAACATATAGATAGTTACTTTACAAAGCATTTCAAAATATTTTGAATACGTTCCTCGTCCTCACAAACAAATAGAAAACTTGATTTACAAATGTTCGGTAGCGATTGTTAAAATTTAAAGTGGCACATAATTTATTCTCTTGGACTGTTTTCTTCATTAATAAACAAGTAACAGAAGATTCCAACGAGTTTTCATCGAAGGTATGAAAACTGGTTTTCCTTGTTCAGCTGCGCGGAACACAATATCTCTAATACACACAACTAGCCGTGCCCCGCGGCTTCGCCCGCTATTATCAACTTAAAAAGTAGCCTATGTGTTAATACTAGGTATAATCTATGTATATTCCAAATTTCATCCAAATCCGTTCAGCTGTTAAAGCGTGAAGAGGGAACAAACATACTTACACACTTACAGACAAACTTTCGGATTTATAATATTAGTAGGATACCTACTATAGATTTATAAGATAACTATATCGACAACTGTAAGAAGCTTTTTGACCCGACTGCCAAGGAAAACATATCCCGTTTTTCGCGCATATCTTGTATTTTTTTAATGCTGGATAGGCAAGCTTTTGACCACTATCTCACCTGTTAGAAAGTGACGATGCAGCTGAAGATGGAACATGCTTGTCTAGGAGTTGCCTAGGAGGTACCTATTCACTCTAGACTTAAAGACACTGAGATTGTACCGTACCGGGAACAAAGACGCAGGCAATGAGTTCCACTCCTTCGATGTACGGATGATAAACGTAGAAGCGAAACGCTTCGAGCTAACTGGAGGTATGTCAACCATTAATGGATGACGCTTGACAGTTTGTCTTGTTGTTAGATGGTAAAAAGGTCATGGAAGAATTATGTATATATAAAGAAAATTACAAATATACATATGTAAATATGTGTATTTGTAAATTTCTTTATTAGCTCGGATATTCAAAACGGCTGGAGGAATTTCAACATTTAAGGTATCTTTTGATAAAAATAAATAAATATGATATATCGCTTAACCGAGATCTTATGATATATCGAGTTTTAATAATAATTATATCGCTTAACCGAGATCAAAAGATGTGGCTCTATTTTAAGTATCTCTTTTAAATGTAAAGTGAGTAAAAAGCTCATCCAATTTTTACGCCTCCTGCTAAAATAAATTTGTGTGTCATTTTAAATGTATTATTCTTATAGCTTGAGATCTAATACATATGCGCTGTGCTAAATGCAGACCAGTATTCTAGTCACGAGTCGACTCTTTTAATCCTATTTCCTACTAATATTATAAATCCGAAAGTTAGTTTGTAAATATGTTTGTTCTTCACGCTTTAACGGCTGAACGGATTTGGATGAAATTTGGAATGTACATAACTTATCCGTTGGAATGTACATATCCTACTAATATTATAAATCCGAATGTTTGTGTGTAAGTGTTTAAGTGTGTAAGTATGTTTGTTCCCTCTTCACGCTTTAACGGCTGAACAGATTTGGATGAAATTTAAAATGTACATAGATTATACCTAGGATTAACACATAGGCTACTTTTTAAATTGATAATAGCGGGCGAAGCCGCGGGGCACGGCTAGTATTATATAAAGATTAACACATAGGCTACTTTTTGACTTGATAATAGCGGGCTAAGCCGCGGGGCACGGCTAGTCGTCCATATGTCTAAATATCATTCAGTTATCATTTTATTGTTTATGAGTTAATATGCTTAATTAGTGTTAATGGTATGTACCGCGCTAATTAAATAAAATTTGCAAATCTGGTAGTAAAATCATTAACTTTCATGAGTGCCTCTTTGGGGTCCATGTGAATAAACGATTTTTATTTTGATTTTGAAATAATAAAAAATAGTTTAGCATCAAAATAGATATTTTTTGGGAAGTGCCTCAGTCTACGAAACTCGATTTTCAGTCCATTGTGTGAGCGGCTAGCCAAATGTCAACTTTCCTTACACGTTGTGCCACAGCCCCTGTCGGCAAGTTCCTTTGATGGTTTCGAAAGTCAAATGTCAGACCGTGCGAGCACGATGTTTGTTTAAAAGCCTCGTGCTCCGCTACCTGCAGTGTACGAGATTGAATGGAATTTGTAATTTACGTCCGCCCAAAACAAAAGTAGAGTCCAATACGGTTTATAGAATTAACCCTTGAACGGTCCAATTCACCGATGAATGAACTACAGTACGAAATTTGATTATACAGTGTGTGTGCCAAAATTACTGTATTACATACTGTAACTTTGCCACACTACTACTTGGCTGTTGAATGTCTGGCGACGCGACGGTGTGGTGTCAGGCGGACTCTGCAAAGCAATCCTACCACTAACTTTTTAATAGGTTAAGATAAAAACTGTATAGACAAAAAACAAACACACTCACATGCACAGCCCCACACTAAGTTCAAAGACTTGTACCGGACCGGAAACAATTACATATCACACACACAATCACACCCAGAACCAGAAAAACAAATGTGATGATGATTGCCCTTGGGATGGAAAAATTGTGCTCTTGCCGGGAATCGAACCCAGGACCCACGGCGCAGAAGGCAGTGACATACCCACCGCGCCAACTGAATAAATAAACTAATATCTTCTAAATTCATTGTAAGATCGACACGTATACGAGGTACTGGGGGTCTACCATCATTCGAAATACGAACTTTCGAGTAGCGTATCGTACAAACGTTTACGAAAACCGAAACTTCATGATGAAGTTCTTGAGGTCGACAGATCGAGTACCGTGTAATCACACTTTATCACATCACACTAATATTATAAATCCGAAAGTTTGTGTGTAAATGTGTCAGTGTGTAAGTATGTTTGTTTTCTCTTCGCGCTGTAACAACTGAACAGATGAGGATGAAATTTGGAATGTACCAAGGAACTTCACAATCTATTTGCTCTATCCCCATTCTATATGGTAAATGGACACCACTATATGGTAGAAATTCCACAAATGCGCACGAAGCTGTTTGCTTCTACATTCATTGTGCGAACCGCAAAGGAATGGAACTCCTTGTCCAAGTCGGTGTTTCCTGATAAGTACAATATGGTCTTCAAGTTTCGAGTGAATAGGTATCTTCTAGGCAAGCTTGCTCCATCGTCGACCACATCATCGATGGTGAGATAGTAGTCAATAGTTTACCTATCTTGAATAAAAAAATAATGTAGGTACATAGCTTATCGGCTATTTATTTGATAAGCACGGGCGTATCCTCGGGGCACTACTAGTTTAACATCATTCACAAAACTTATGAACATACGCTTGAATTGTATAAATTTTTTTCCCTAATATCATGCTATAATTTCACGATTTTTGTATTCCATAAATAATTATATTTCTTGTACTTATACGCTGTTATGCTTTGAAATTACTCAGAAAACGTTGAATGTAAATAATTCATGTAAAGATTAAAGAAGATTAAATATTATTTATTCATCATAATTAAAAACATAAGAACAATTTTGACAAATATGCTAATTTACTTACATTTAAAATGTAACGATTCTATGTGACATATTATTATGATTATGAATTTATTAGCGTTTGATAGCTTTATTAAAATTGGTTCCTAACTCTAGCCTCTAGCTGGTACTTATCCGATCCATCCCAGAAGTGGCCACAGTATGTTAAGTATATTTTACTTGATAATAACAATACTGAAAGTTCAAAGAATACTATATAAAAGCTTAGGATACCGCGATTTTTTTTAAATCGCTCATAAACTGGCTATTTTGTTTCGATTTTTATTTGATATTCAACTTTTCTCACTCAGATGCAAATCCTTCACTTCTGATCTCAATTTTTGTATTTAGAATTATTGTTAGGAATCTGATTATTTTGTGCTAGAAAGTACAATGTATTAGTACCATATTACTAAATAATTAAAACGCAAGCAAAGCTTAAAAGACCGACTTCACCGCTTATATTTTGGTTTTGGCTATATCGATCTCGATAAAATTACAATTACAATACAGAAATCAGAGAACATACATGGGGTACTTTTACATACTCCCGGGGTGAGGCATTTTTTTTCTATGGACTTCACTGTTTGTTTTATTATGTATTCAAAATTATGTAATATTTTCAAAATATAAATTACACCACACCTTCACCTGTCACACTAATTATCTAACAAACCTTCAACTTGTTTACGTTTGTACTTGTTGTTACTTTTAGTCATGGCAATGTGCCTTATTAATAATTATAAAGATAGACGTATGGCCATATTATCCCATAATAATATTAAATAGAATATAATCTTATTACCAAAATTATGGATTGTGCTTTAATTCACTATACAACTAAAATTTATCAATTTCATGTAAAATTACAAACTTAAAATAATATATTGGTATAAAATGTAAATAATTACAATAAAATATTTGTCATAAAAATAGTCTAAAAAAACACAAAAAATAATTCGTTGTACGTTTTTATCTACGATTACAACCTTGTTTATTCAGAAGTCCTTATACAATTTCTATATACTCAACAAACCAAATGTTTCAATCATCCTTTATGCAGTAAGCTGGAGTTTTGAGATATCAATACCACAAAACAAGAAAAAAAGCAACATTTTAATTTAGAACCTCCCATTTCGAAGTCATTAAAAATACACATAAGTAATTGTAAATGAAGTTATACGTAAAAATGGGTTAAAAAGTACTCACCAAATCAAAATTTCAGCATAACAGAAACAACGGTCACTAACTATATCACTGTCATAAGATAGGTACGTGTTAGTTATTGAGATGATGCTAGTTTGACAGTTGGCAATGTAATGCCGCCTGAAAGATGGAGGTGCTCCTTTTATAGCGGGGGATGGATGCTGGTCCACGTACGGTGCGCAAAAACGAAGCGTTTGATTGTTGGAGCGTTTATTTCGAATTTTTTAGTTGGATATCAGAATTGACGATGTTCTGCGTTCAGTTTAAATTAATAATGCAATTCAGAGAGGCAATGCCGCCAGCATGATGGGAACGCTACCTACTGATAGTGGGCTTGACCACTTGAGTTACCTGTAAGATCGATGATTTGTACGTAACTTGGGTCTTTGTTGTATAGATGTATATAATTTTGGCAATTGGCCTGTAGATATAGGATTTATAGGCATGTTTGTAAAAAAACAACCATTGAGAAAAATCTCGTTAATATAGAACTACCTGATTTGTTAATATAAAGCATGATAGTTATGCCCATAGGTTAAAAAAATATTTAATGTTGTCCTTTTCTAAGTCGTATCGTTATATCGTACCTATCCTGGGGTCTATTCCGGGCATAGATTATCTTTACATCGACGTCGAATACGAACAAAATCAGCCTCACTATGCTCGCTACACTTGCAATAAAAAAGGTTTGCTTAACGGTAGATATAACACACTTAAAAAAATATGTTTTTGGTATATCTATGTGCGCTTTTATAAGTTTTCCTAGTTCGTATATTTATATATAACTTTATAACTAAGGAAAAGTAGTGTTTATGGTTCTGGTTGTGATTGTGTGTTTGTGATGTGAATATTTCCGGCACCCACGACACAAGACACACATCGAACTTAGTGTGGGGTCGTGAGTGTGAAAGCGTTTATGTTTATAAGCCACTTTGGCTTCAATACTGTAATTTTTTGAAAGGTTTAATTTAGGTGTCTTCAAGTCTAGAGTGAATAGGTATCTTCTAGGCAAGCATATTACATCTTCGGTCGCATCTTCACTTTCCATCAGGTGAGATAGTGGTCAATTGCTTGCCCATTCAGCATAAAAACATCAATAGGCAAACATTATACCGCGGTCTTACCTGATAGAAAGCAACAATGCAGTCGACGGTGGGACATGCTTGCCTAGAAAATACCTATTCAATTTTCAATTGAAGCGGCATGAATTATACTAACTGAAAAACAAGAACGAAGGCAATGTGTTCCATTCCTTTGTAGTTCGCATAATAACAGTTCGCTTATATAAGCTTCGTTCGAATCTGAGGTATGTCCACCATGAAAATGATATCTTGTTTTAGTAAGCCTTGTTGTCCGATGATAGAAGGGAGCTGGAGGAATTAAATCATGCAGTTCAATTACACACTCTCAGAAAAATATCTTGAAAAAGAAGCACAAACTTGCAACCTTACAAGGCTCTGAAGTGTTTTCTCCGTTATTTCAGTGTGACGAATCAGCATTTTAGCTCGCATTTCAATGAAATCCAAAGCCTCAAAATCCAAAGCTGAGCCAGTTTTTTTCCCGTATTTATTTACCCATGCGACTTTTCTGCGGACGCTCCTCAACCCAACTGTTGAATTGCAATGGGACATTTAGCAGCGCCGTAGGTCGAAACGTCTCGTTTGCCCTGCACTCGTTTGCAGTGTTGTTTACGATGGAAGGATTCCAGCTCACCTGCTAATGATGCAGGACTCGAGGACTGGAAATGTCAACGGGGCAAATCTATATCGGTCAAGCTTGTTGAAATGTTTTTGTATTGTTGCGATTTTTTTTTTTTACGCTTAAAAGTCAAGCATTTGACCACTACACGACACCGTCTTTGTACCATGAATGGTACAATCTGAGTGTCTTCAATTCTAGAGTGAATAGTTACCTTGTAGGCAAGCATGTTCCATCTTGGCCATCGTCACTTTCCATGTAGAAACGCAGCCCGCAGAATACGATGTGCGCATTATTCGCGAATCTGTGTTATAGATCTTCCAGTTTTAAACTGTCATATGCAGCCCTATATTATATTCATTTGAAATGTTTATAGAATAAAATTAGCAAAACTAATGATTGCTTGCTAATCTGTAGGTATTGTTATCTTCGCCTATGAAATTCGTTTCTATGCTAAGAAAATAAACTCTCTTGAAAAAAGATAGTGTGTGTCGTAAAGACGCACGATAGACGTGAAACTTTTGTATTACAGGGAATCATTTTAATTATTCATCACAGTGGTTACCTCCACCAATTATCGTCACATAAAAAATGTTGCGGATCAGAATTTCAAATACATCTTATAAAAAGTTTCACTTCAGATCAATGATTATCCACACTTACTGATAGCCTTTAATATGTTTTTGTATCATTTTGCATTTAACGATAAAATAATTAAGTTGCTATTTCCTCTTAATCTCTCAGACAACTTTTGGTCTGGTAGAGATCGTTTTAAGCGATAAGACCGCCCATTAAACTAGCCTAAATTATTTGTAATTTTTCTTTATGCATGATGTACAATAAAGAGTTATCTATCTACGTTTATCTCACTAAGTCACTTAACATGTAAGATAGAGATCAAACGTTGGCTTATCATGAATAAAATAATTGTGGTTCTACCACTTTTCCGGAGATATTTCGGGATAAAGTGCGTATCTCTAGGGTTTGTACAAATCAAGAAAGTTGTATTAGAACATATTTTAGAATGGGATGTTATAAGTTTGATCCCTATATCTGTGTCGCCTCATAGCTCCCAAATTAATAACATTCATAAATTATATCCGTCAGGTCAGCTTATTCTTTCTTTATCTGGTCACATGTTTCCTACCGCTAGGATTCGGGGCGTCTAGGCCGTAAACCACTACGCCGTGTCCATACCCTCGAATATTTTTGATTGCTGCACATATCAGTTACGTCAACATTTTTCTTTTCACGTGCATTGTAATTGAACTGTAAATTGTAATAATTTTAATTTAAATGGAGATTTTTTTTGTTGACATTGTATTGTTGTTACTGTTTTTTTTCTTTTCTCAGTATGTTTTTATTTTATAATTATCCTATTCACACTCATATTACAACTATTACAAGATTTAACTACTGATCTGCAAATGTATCATTGTTTATAATTTTTCATATTGTTATCAACCGACTTCAAGAAGGAGGTTCTCAATTCGACTGTAAGTTTCTTTTTGTATCTATGTTACGCGATATATCCGTCAATTATAAATCGATTTTGGTGTTTTTTCCTGTTTGGTAGATTATACTGCAGAGGTGGTCCCATATAAATTTTATCGAAATCGCTCCAGCCAAAACCAAAATATAAGCGTTGAAGTCGTTTTTTTAAAGCTTTGCATGCGTTTAATTATTTTCTATTTTTATTGACTTGTAAGTTGAATAGAATTCGGTAATGTTTTTAATTGATTTTTGCCGTATTATTTGAAAATAAAATTAAAATCAAAGCTATTGTACATTTCGCACACGAATTATACAAGTTATTGGTGCGGGGCCGGACGGGATTCAAACCAGGGTGCGTAGGATATAACGTGCACGTGCTGCTCATTCACGCTGTTCTCATTCATCATTTAATATATCCACTCATAAAGCAAATTTCCTAGAATAGATATATCAAACTGTAAAGCTGCATTACAGCAATGCGTTGGTTAAACTGTAATGTTAAAAAACCAGGAATTACGGTAATGTTGCTCTGGCTTGAATGAGCTTCGAAGAGGATGACGTTACTAACACCTGTTACCAATTATGTGTGTAAATGCGCTCGTTCTTATTACACATCTCAGAAGGCCAGGGTTAGTGGGTTTTTAAAACTACTACAAGGCAAAGCGGTGCGTTTCTGCAGCGTATGTATTCTTTTGTTCACCGCGAAATAAAACGCAACTTAAAGGGTGCATGTCTTAATTCTAAGGGTTAGTTCTTATGTTACATTATTAAAACAAACAATATGTCAACCGTAGAACTACGTTTAATATGTATTTTGTAAATACTTTCTATCAGGTGAGATAGTGGTCAAATGCTTGCCTATCTAGCAACATAGCAAAAATACATGAAGAAGTAAGTATAAAATAAATAAAAAGTTACAAATACCATCGAGATTGGTATTAAATAAAAGAGGTCTAAGAAAAAATTAAAACACACGTAATAAATCATAGAGTACGTAAATCTTTCATATTTTTTTTTATAATATAGGTTGTACTGTTTTAGTAAAAAAACGGTTTTTGTATTCAGACGCTTAGAATTCAAATTTTGTCTTCTTTAATTGCTATGCATAAAAAAAGTATCCAAATGTTTTAAGTATGTTTAAAAAAATGTTTATTCAAAAGGGCCCATTACATCAATTATTGACTCTAAAAATAGTCGTTCGCTCCGAACTGAGATCTCGTGCCTACATTTTCATATATTTTAGAATGCCATCTATATTATGATTAATTTAAAACATTACAAATAAAAATATATTACACACTGATCAAGCAAAAATTAAATAAGCTTGTAGAAAAAAATATACACAATAAACAATAAATATTTTGCCTAACAGAGAAAAAAAAAAGGTTAATTGCTTATTTAATCCGATAGTAAGCGATGATGTGGTCAAGGATATTAGATAGATATATAGATAAACTCTTTATTGAACACCTTAATTAAGACAAAAACAAAACAGAAAATAATTGTTTACAAAATAAGTCTTATCGCTAAAAGCGACCTCTTCTATTAAACACATTAAGCTAAGATTAGGTGCCGTAACATGTTTCTTAGAGATTATGGCGACATATTTTTGTACTGGTCAACTACGACTGTAATTCGGTACAGGGCCGCAAGCCAGGCGAAGAAAATACCTAACCACATTGATTTTAACACCATTTTACCCTAACTGGAAGCTCAAGCCAGTCGTAGGATTCGAAACCGCGACCCACGATTAGGAAGCCGGTTATACACCGATGCGACAGCACAGTTTCAACTATTCTGGTTGCTTGCTTGTAATATAGACAAGTAGACAGTCCTAGTGTCAGGATTTTTCAGGCCGCCTGAAGGCGTCCGACATGGCTTAAGCGGGTGATACCAAAATGTCTCCTTAATGTAAGACTTTGTAAGTGTTTTATTCGGCGCTCATGATAAAACCATATGAATAAAAATATTCGTCGGAATCTGTGTGATATGACAAACAACGCCACGCCTTCTTAGATTCGTAACGATCAAAAATATGAGGGAAAAAAAAATATTTGTATTTTTGTAACTATTTTGTTCAGAATCGGAATCATAATAATCTTTATTGTATAACTGTGTTGTAAACAAGGTGTAAAAAAACATGTTTGGTATTGGTAGCAACAGTCTGCCCATTTCGGGCGTACAATAACAAGTACTTAAACAAAAATACTCTCTATACGTTCACCATTTTATATCAAAACACTGTGAAAGTTATTCATATACGTATATTTACTAGATGAATGACTTCTTCAACTTTTTTTTTTTGAGGCACATTTTCGAAATTTTAATAATACCATAAAAAACAAAGATTGCCACGCGAGACCTTGCGCAACCACCACGATATAATCTCGCAATACGCACCTTTATGTGCAAATCTATAAGGGTTATCATTGGCTATGGTAAAAAAAGTTACACGGATTGGCGTATACCTGCCCTTTAACGACTGTTGTCTTACGACTAACAAGCACCGCTGCACCGGTCTGACTTAACAGCCCATCCAACCTTGTCAATCAGTTACGATTGACCAGGCGGACCGCGCTACGAATGTCACAACTATTCCTGTTAAACCATCCTTACGTCCTTAACCAGACATCGGTGAAGTCGGACCTAAGAATGTAGCAAGGTAAAGTAGCATCATGTTGTGTTATCATTTTAACTTCCAACTAACTTGAAGTTACTGAAAAAGGATTATACGACCATCTGTTCAGTTGTTTGTCAACAACATGTCGGAGAGAGTGTGGTTTTGTAGTTGCGGGAAATATCTAACATTACTTTACTTCATAATATTTACTTTTTGCTGCTTGATTCGATCGAGTATTAGAGGTGGTAGAGCATTTTGTGAGTTGCTCGCCTGGCTTGCTACCAAAGTAGCTTACCACCATCAAGTTGAAAGTCTGCCGCCAAGCCAAATAAGGTGTTCCGGCAGTTATCCTTGAGAGCCTGCGTATTCCAGGTCTAGTGTGTTTACCAGCTTCGATCACATCGTCACTTACCATCAGGTGAGATAGTGGTCAAACACTAGCCTGTCACAAATAAAAAAAAATAAAAAAAATAAAAAAAGTATCTAGAACGCAGAAAATCGACGACCCAGTTTGCACAGTGCACCCTGCTCTCTACGCTGCGGGTCTTGGTTTTGATTCTCGGCAGGATCACAATAATAATTATCCTCCCCAAGGGATACATGCTTCTGGTTCTGGGTGTAATAGTGTTTATATATATATATATATATTTGTATGTATATATATGTAGTCAAGCATCTGACCACAATCTCGCCTTCGCGCTCATTTAGAACATTTCGGTAACTTACCGGATAGATACGATTGTATAACTTTCTCTTTAATAATTGAAACGCAAGGAAAGCATAAAAAAATCCGACTTCATCGCTTATATTTCAGTTTTGGGTTGACCGATTTAGATAAAATTTATACGGGACCACCTCTGAAGTATACTCTACAAAACAAAAAAAATCATCGAAACCGATTCATAATTGGTGGACATATCGCCTAACATACATACAAAAAAAACATACAGTCGAATTGAGATCCGCCTTTTTTGAAGTTGGTTGAAAATACATTTTATCGTACGAAAACTAACCGAATCTTACGCACTTACCATGTTCAGTTCTTATGCAAACATAAACATATGCTAAAGTCGAAAATGAATAGGTATTTTCTAGGCAAGCGTGCTCCATTGTCGACCGCATCGTCAGCTAACATAAAGTGAGACAGTAGTCAAACGTTTGCCTACTACAGGTAAAAAAATAAAGCAATGTTAGTAATTTATATGCAAATACAAACATTTATAAAATTATATATATAGAGTCTGTCAATAATAGACTATGCTGAGTTACTTGCACGGTTCTTTTCGAGATGGCTGTAATTTTGCGAATCAGGCAATAGAGTCATTAACTTTCAGAGTGCCTCTTTGGGGCCCATTTAAATAAACGATTTTGATTTGCTGTCAAAAGTAGAATCTGTCAAATTTCGACAAAAAATTTGAATTATGGACAATACACTGTTCTGATGCACGCTTTACTTTTGTTCCTACCATTGCTGGATGACTGGTAGAAAATGATCTTAGCATTAAGTCCTCCAATTGTATATTGTTTTTGTTGTGAAATAAAGTATAAATAAATAAAACTACCTATGAGTCTTAACTTGAAATAAATGATTTTTAAATAATAAAAAAAAAGTAATTAAATTTAAGATGAAGGTATTGCCATTATTTTCTTTCTTCCGCCGGTTAAAATGACGCGTGTGCCAAAGTTCTTCATAAAACAATGAGTTCTTCGAGTTCTAAAATTTCCACCGTATTATTTCAATGTTCTTTAACATTAACAAGTATAGAACTAACAAAAATACGTTCCTACGCGAATAAAGTTACTGTATAATCGTATGTTATTGCTAACATATAGGTTATATATACTAGCTGTGCCCCGCGGCTTCGCCCACGTTTATCAAGTTAATAAATAGCCTATGTGTTAATCCTAGGTATCAGCCACACTATAAAATTATTTATAGAATTTGATGCATTTTCAACCGACTTCAATAAAGGAGGTTCTCAATTCGACTGTATGTCTTTTTCTTTATATATGTTACGCGATGTCTCTGCCAATTATTACTTCGGCAGAGCAGCGCAAACGGCGAAAATATGGAAACCTTGGCAGTGGTTACATATTTGAGCCGTTTAGTGTTGAGTCCGTGGGGACCGGGAGCTAGTTCTATTTTCAAAAATCTATCAGAGCGCCTGGTTGAGGCAACGCGTGATCAAAATGCTGGCACTTATTTGGCTCAACGTATTAGCATTGCAATTCAGAGAGGCAATGCCGCCAGCATGATGGGAACGCTACCCACTTGTAGTGGGCTTGAGCACTTGAGTTACCTATAAGCTCGATGTCTTGTAGGTATCTTAGTTCTTTGCTGTATATAGTTTTAGTTTAGTTTCAGAAAATATAGGCAATTGGCCGTAGATTGAAGATGTTTTTTAATATGAATAGATTTTGATGTTTTTATTATTTTATTATGAATAGATTTTGATGTTTTTTTTTTTTTGGTAGAGTATACTTCAGATGTGGTCCCATATAAATTTTATCGAAATCGGTCAAGCCAAAACCGAAATATAAGCGATGAAGTCGGATTTTTTTATACTTTGCTTGCGTTTCAATTATGATATGTTATTTACTAATATTTTATATTAATTTGGCTTAACAAGTATGGAGAGTTAATTATATTTTTTAAAGTTTTAAATAACAATATTTGATCATTGATTGTGCGTCGGTTTCGAAGTGTGTTACTAACAATTCGATTCAATTTTATTATCTTTTTTCATTTATTTTATTATTTTTTAATTTTTAAACACAAGATAGGTTTGAGCGAGCAACTTTGCGATTAAGTTATTTCAAAAACTTGTTGTGTATCCTTTCCAAACTATTTATATGCATTTGATAATGAGGGTTCCAGACGCTAGATGCATTTTCGAGAATGGGTCTGATAATTGAGTAATATAAAATTAATAGAGTTTTATATTCCTTCAATATTGTTCCAATCCCTTTGCTTTGAAAATGGTAAAGGATAGTAAGTTGTTCTAATATCTCTAAATACTTAAACTACCTATATTCACAAAAGCTGGATTAGAATATCATCACATAGATAGGTAACCATCGCTTCACCCATATCGCCCGTAAAAATAAAAGTATTTGCGTATATGAGGATGACATGTTTATTATTACCCCGCGAATCCGAGGGGAGCGTATCGAGGATGTGTCGAAAAGGGACAAGTAAAAATGGGTAGAACGTGATAATTCGCTAGTATTTACAATTCTAATTATAATGTTATATAATCAACTAGCCGTGCCCCGCGTTTATCGAGTTAAAAAGTAGTATATGTGTTAATTCTATCTATAGGCTTTATACATTCTAAATTTCATTCAAATCCGTCCAGCCATTACGGCGTGAAGAGAAAACAAACAACCTTTCGGATATATAATACTAGCCGTGCCGTAAAAGTAGCCTATGTGTTAATCCTAGGTATAAACTATGTACATTCCAAATTTCATCCAAATCCGTTCAGCCGTTAAAGCGTGAAGAGGGAACAAACATACTTACACACAAACTTTCGGATTTATAATATTAGTAGGATTAGTGTGATAAATATGTATGCTCATTCGTGAAAAAACATGATTAATCTGATGTATTGATAAAAAAACAAGGTGCACGCTCATTTATTTGTTTATGTTTTTCCGTGTTTGACAATTAAAGCATTTTTTTCTTACCCAGCCATGAACATGCTACAACGACGATTTGCACTATTTATATCTCTGTACCAAATTTGATCAAGATCTGTACAGAGATTATGCTGCAAAAAATAACAAAGTATTAGATTGGATAGAGAGTCTGTCTTTTTTTTTTACATTATATTGCTTTTATTGTGTTAATATTATAGTGATATTTTAATAACAAAGTTCCGCTTAGGAATACAATACGCTGTCTCCCTAAGGTGTTACTCACACGCACTAGCAACCGCAACCAAATCTGTTATAGCAATCCTGCTGTTTGACTTGGTTCTTGACCATTTTCAACGTTTCAATCTCCTAGACAACCGAAGGTATTTTAATTACCTAGTATCTTAGGTCGTTTTACGCCTGGAGTAATCCAGGCGTTCCCTATCCGGCACATAAAGATCCGGCCTCTTGGGAATCAAACTACCCCGAGTCATACATTTGTGTTTTATGAGTATAATTAATATTACACTCGTAAATCTATTACTAATTTCCTGTGCATAACTAATTCCCCAACCCCCGACCCCCTTAAAATACATCCTTAGTACGCCCCTCAACGGGGTGCTTAGCTGATTTTATTGACACATAACCGCTCTGGAGATAAAATTAAACAATAACCGCAATCATTATCATGTAATTCCGTTTCCGACTTGTAATATTGAAATTAATATTCTTCCTACAATTTCTAAATACATATAAAGTTCTTAATGACACATATCTGCTTACATGATTTATGCATATTACAATAGGAGATTATATACATATTCTCGTACACATATACATGTGTACGACCTACTTTTGCGTATAATTCTAGTAAGCTAAGCACTATATATACATTTTAGAGTATACAATATATACCACCATGTAGTCATTGGTCAATTAATAATTTGCCACTCTACCTACTTCACTGTGCTTATGCGTTAATTATTTTATATATTATAGGTGCCATAAAAAGGAAAATACTTTTTTAGAAGAAATTATTTCAGTCCCCATTGTGTAATTACGTTTCACTTTAATTAAACAATAGATTGTGTGTGTTTGTTTGTCAAAAATACATAGCATTTCCTTTTCATAGCACAACTATGAAAAGGAAACGCTAAGTATTTTCGTTATGATATCCCAACGGAAGACCAGCGCTGGTTTTTAGAACCGGTAATATGCTGAGCTGGGGCCGGTATGTGGTAAAAATTAAAAAATGCGGTTCAACCAGATGATAAAATAAATTATAGAAAATGCAATAGCTTATATAAATAAAATAAAAAAATATGGATCACGGTTTTAATATCGCGGTAACATTATCAATGCGAAAGCGTGGTCGAGGTTGATAAACACGTTAGGCCTATAATGCGTACTGACTGTCAAGGACGGTTTCTGGACCACCATTGGTGCTTGATGACAAATTATACTTGAATATGGTACTGCAGTAAGGTAAACACCACCACCAAATGTACATGATTGTTTGCGAATTCGTAATACAGAATGTTTACGTAGTTACGCAAACAGTATATTTACGTAGTTACTATCAATCAATCTGTGGTTATAGTTACAGAAGAACAGTTACAGTAAAATGTATCTATTTACCATTTAATTTTTTCTGTTTGTACTGTACCAGTTGCTACGGCGTAGATATTCTGTAGCATCGTAGAAGCGTAGATATTCCGTAGCATCATAGAGACGTAGCAAATCTCGCTACGCTAACTTTACACGCAACATACAATATAACAATAGTACGAACAGAAGTAGATGTTCTAAAGACTCTGATTCTTTCAGAGGTAGTCGCCGATAGTGCTTTTTCTAAAGGGTGGAACGGGTAGGAAAATAAAAAAATAACACTATGTTCCCCGCGATTCGTGTGTTCCACCTTTTCCCGTCTATTTTAGGACAGATTTAATCGTCAAACGCTGCAGGCTGTCCCGTACACCGTGTCAAAAAATGGTAATGAAATAAGTATTAACTTATTTATTTCACTGAGAGATTATACGAGGAAGTCACTAGCCTACGAGGAAGTCACTCGCCTAATGGTAAGGTCACACTTGCCCATTACAGTGCCACCCAGAGTTTTGAATTTCGATTGAAAATAAAGCGCGCCAAAGCACTGCGCTCGTCACCTGAGATATTAGAGGTTTAACAACTAATTTCACTGGAAATACAGTCCTTCAACTACATTATATATATGTACCTAGGTTAATATAATTCCTGTATTAGTGATTAAGAGTATTTAAAAAAATAATTATAGTAACTTGCCAGGTAACTCTTCTCGAGATGGCGGCATTTTCGAATCTGGCAGTAGAGTGAGAGCGAATTTAATGAGTGCCACTTTGGAGCCAATGTGGATAAGCGAGGATTTATAACACTTATGCTTCATTTTAACTTTATGAACGCGGGCGAAGCCGTGCATAGCTTTTAGAAATGTATTAACCAGTTCTATTTTGAGACATCTTAGATTAAAAACACTGATATAAACCATTTTTATTCCAAAATGTAAACATAATGAACCTATATATAACATCAATAGTATACAATTTACAATAGATAGCCCATCCCGAGCCCTTTCCACAGAATTCCTTAATAAATTCGTCAGTGAATTGTCCCGATCATGGACCTGTTAATACATTAGGTGCCTACGTTTGTTTTCTTTCAATTGCTTGGGCCACTTCGTAAGCATCAGGTGCTATCTAGCCGGGGAATATCTCAGAATATTTGAGGGCGAAATACATTGCCGGGTATTGAAATAGCACATCCGTTCCACACTGATTTACTCCACATAATTACGCCAAAAAACATTCGAGAAAATTAAAACATTATTTTTTATATTATCTAGACATACGTCATGATTAATAAATGATAGCATTATCCCTACAAACCTCAGTGGTTTTTTAAATGCTATTACCGTTTGTTTGTACCTATTGGAAACATTTTAATTGGTAAATAAAGGAAAAAATATTATTAATAAATTAGATATAGGGTAATTTGTTGAACCAAAAATCTCTTGGGACATCATTCCAACCATTGAGACTAACTCGCTTCTTTCGTGGTACGGTTATTGCAACATTCTGTTACCTATATGATCACAACTAATGTTTATTTTTGAAAGCAGACTGCACTTCAGTCCAAACACGATTGTCATCACATGTGATCAGACCGTATGGCGTAGCACATAGGAGCGCGTTAAGCTGAATTAAAATATAAAAAAAAACATTAAAAAAATTACGGGTTTCCATGCGTAACCGCCACGCATGGAAACGTAATTTTTTTAATGTTTTTCGTAAAATTCTCAAAAATGATTAATTATTTCAGAATTTTAGCTAAATAGCAGATAGTTTTAATGTTAGTATTTATTTACGCCATATAGTCAATTCAACGTAAATCCAAGATAATGTGTCTTATCGTATTCAGTGATGGTAACCCCGAAAATCTACTGATCTACTAATCTTACTTATAAAATGTGGGGAAGTTTGGATATTTTTTAGTAGCAAAAAGAAATATCTTTAGTTTTATTTTGTTTCATCGAAAGCAAACACTTCTAATTTATATTAATAATCGATGTACATACGTTGAGTATTTAACTCAACTGGCTAAATACAAACCAAGCTCCGTTAAAGTTTCGACAGAGAAATTATTCTTACTTTAGCGTAACCAGTTTCGGTATTCATTCTTGTCGTGCCATTTTATCAGCTCCGCACTGTTCTTAACCTTTAGAAATTGGAGTTTTGTCACTATTTTATTACAAGGAAGTTGTTAGAGATATAAAGTTACATCTAAGGATATTATTGTTATGTCCAAGAAAGTATAAAAATGATGGATAAAAAAGGTTATACGACTTCTTATTGTTTTTTAGAATGTGAATCGTAAAATTCAATTTAGACCTAATGCACAGTTGTACTGATCATCGTCAGGGCGAAAGTCTTTTCGTATTTTGTATGTATGAAACTTAAATAAAAACTCATTGGTTTTAGTTTGTGTCAGGCTGGTTTTGAAATAATTAAAAGTTGTAATTTAAAAGAGAAGTAAAATACAGTTCCCTGCCATTATTCAATTGTTTTTCTGTCCACCGAAATAAGTGAATCTAACGAATAGACCGTGGGCCGATTATCGGCAACCTAATTGGTAGTAAGTAGGTACATAGTACATTCGATAACATTAATCGAGTATCCCCAAAAAAAATAGGGTTGCCTTGTCTTATCTTGGAGCGTTCGGAATTAAGCTTACTTTAGTGTTCAGGCATCAGAAATAAGTTTTATGAAAATAACATTAAAATTATATCTTTTAGTTGTTTAAAAGACAAAATAGAAAATGGTAAAGCGCAACATAGTATTCTTTACATTTTGGAAAGTGTGATCGGGAATTACATGAGTTAATTCCACCATGCCCCTTTGATCATCTAACAACAAGGCAAACTGTCAAACGTCATCGATCCTCCTCCTCCAGTTCACTCGAAGCGTTTCGCTTCTACGTTCATCATCCGTACACCGAAGGAGTGGAACTCATTACCTACGTCTTTGTTTCTTGAGGGGATCTCTTCTATAATTTGGGAGTCTTCAAATCAAGAGTAAATAGGTTTATTCTAGACAAGCATGTCACATCTTTGACCGTCATCAAACCGCATCATCACTTTCCGTCTAGTGAGATAGCGGTCAAATGTTCGTTTATATAGCGCAAAAAAATCGTACTAGAATTTAGTACTAAACTACTAAAGTTTACAAAACAAAATGTTCCTCATCAAGTATTTTCGAAATCAATGAAGAAATATTGCATCTAAATCTAGTATTATTGCAGTAAGATGGCGTCGGTCAACACGCTCGCATTGTACCTCTGAGGATTACAGCAATAACGCAGGCGGGCTGAAGTATTTTGAACTGCTCGGTTTAAAGAATCTCTGCTGAATAGTATTTTTTTTAATGCTAGATAGGCTAGCATGTGACCACAATCTCAGTTGATGGAAAGTGAAGATGCGGCCGAAGATTTAACATGCTTGCCTAGAAGATACCTATTCACTCTAGACTTGAAGACACCCAAATTGTACCGTTCGGTAAACAAAGACGCAGGCAATGAGTTCCACTCCCTCGCTGTACGGATGATAAACGTAGAAGCAAAACGCTTCAAGCGAGCCGGAGGTATGTCAATTCCCGGTGGGTAATTAAGTTTTCTCCCCAAAGGAGTCGCTTCTGATTCTCGTTCTGTGATTGTTTGTATGATGTGAATGTTTCCGGCACCCATGGCACAAACCATCGAACTTAGTGTGGGGCTGTGATTTTTACCGCGTTAACTGAAATTCAAATGCAATTATAATAACATTTTGATTACAGAATCAGACTGTCATTATTATTATCATCAATTAGGCATGTAGTTTAGGCCTAGACCTAACAGCCTCATTCTTCCTCTCAGAAGAAAAATAAAATTACTTACAGCCCAGTTAAAATATTAGAATTCGTTATGTATATCTTGTTATCGCACACCCCCGTCTAAACACCTCCCACACACGTCTTCACGGCTCATGTAACACAAGTTTACAAGACGTATGTCAGTCATACATCCCATACAACTTGAATAGCGTCAATTCCCATGTAAATTTTATATCTGTTGTTTCAGATCGTAGTTCCAGCAGTTAGCATGGTAAGTTGTGATGTGGTTTTGGAAGGTCAAGGGATTTAGTTGCGATGACGTCACTTTATAAACTATAGATATAGAATAGTAGAACCTATATAAAATCAAATCAAATCGTTTATTTGCTAGAATACATGTACATAGATCTTAATAGTTTTCGTAACCTATTGTGATAATCATTCTCAATTTTCAGAAGTTTAAGTTCTGTGCGGACGGTGACTGTCCTCTGTGGGCCCTCGCAGCACTCCACGCGCTTGGCAGTTTACCAGCGCAGCTGTTCAGGGCCTTGCTCCAAAAAGTGCTGGATGACCATGCTGTAAGTATGCCAGAATATTCCAGAAGTTTATTTAGATTTTTGCGATAGTGGTAAATTTTCAGCTAATTGATTGCATAACGAATTAGTCTAGCGTGTTCAAGTATTCCGTAGTAATTTTTTTTGCTCGATAGGCGAGCATTTGACCACAATCTCACCTGATGGAAAGTGAAAGTAATATTATTTTATGTTATATTCGGCTTAAAACACGAAAATTTTGACTTACTTTGTAGTCAACTGAAAGTAATAGTGTAGTGTTTGATACTAGTAGTCGGGTTTTAGTTTTCGAACATTCGTTTTGTAATATTATTCCATATCGACAATTCTGATCAACTGTTTTTACTGAAAGGTTTAAAACCAGCGTCGAGTTTTTAACTCGTCACAATGCTGAGTAAAACCTTTTTGGCATTAAAATTGTATATTTTAGTTTTTATTGTTAAGTTCTTTTATGTGATAATTAAATACCTTTCTTTCTTTTATTACTTGTGCAGAATGAAATTCAAAATAAATACCAAATAAACGACTATATATCAAAACAAAGTTAGAAATTTCTAAATGTAACATACGAGTGTATATAATAGTTCTTTAACCTTTAGCACCCGTCTCGATGTGTGTAAAATAGTCACGTAAGTATTTTCAATTCAGAGTGTCTTCACGAAATTCGATTTGATACTCGTCAAAACGTTTCAGATAACGTTTACTTGAGTACACAAGTCAGTTTTGTACTAAGTGACAAGCTAAACTGAGCAACGTGAGTTAGAAAATTAAATGCTACCAAAGCTTAAAAAAAACTTCACCGAACATTAATCAGATTAGATGTACTAAACACGCATTATTGAAGATATTTCAAGAACTACTGATCAGATCTTGATCAAATTTAAATGGAGGCCCCATTTATTATTATTTTTGGAGCCCCCATTATATTATTGGATAGCAACATCTTTCAAACAAGAAACAAATTTCTAAATCGGTTCACGTAGAACGAAGTTATGAGGTAACACACATGAAAAAAATTAAACGCAAGCAAAGCTTAAATAAACCAACATCATCGCTTTATCTTCAGAACCTTGATCAGATGTAATGTATTTTGGTTTTAATAAGAACGAGAAAACATCAATCAGGTTACCACCAAGTAATGGTCGAGTAACTCTTAGGTCATCAGAAAACTTGCGTTTAAGGATGCTACCGCACTCTACTGGTTTCTATGACTCGTCCTTTACTGTGCAAGTTGTGCCTTTGTGGAACGCGCTTCCGGTCACTCTCAGACGTACTCAATCCATTGAATCTTTTAAACTACAAATTAAAGACCTTGGTAACCTATCAGCATATAATAGTATTTTACTCACTTGTACGGATGTGTTTATTTGAATTAATCGATGTATGCAAGTGTATGTATTATATTAATTATTATTGTTTATGATATTATAATATACTAGCTGCGCCCCGCGGTTTCACCCGCGTTGATAATGATGAAAAGTGATGATGATGATGATGATGATGAAAAATAGATGTTGGCCGATTCTCATAGATACCGGATAAGCACAAAAAATTTCATCAAAATCGGTCAAGCCGTTTCAGAGGAGTATGGCAACGAAAACTGTGACACGAGAATTTTATATATTAGACTAGCTGCGCCCCGCGGTTTCACCCGCGTTGATAATGATGAAAAGTGATGATGATGATGATGATGAAAAATAGATGTTGGCCGATTCTCATAGATACCGGATAAGCACAAAAAATTTCATCAAAATCGGTCAAGCCGTTTCAGAGGAGTATGGCAACGAAAACTGTGACACGAGAATTTTATATATTAGACTAGCTGCGCCCCGCGGTTTCACCCGCGTTGATAATGATGAAAAGTGATGATGATGATGATGATGATGAAAAATAGATGTTGGCCGATTCTCATAGATACCGGATAAGCACAAAAAATTTCATCAAAATCGGTCAAGCCGTTTCGGAGGAGTATGGCAACGAAAACTGTGACACGAGAATTTTATATATTAGATTAAATTATGTATTAGGATAATTATATGTGTATATGTATATGTAGTGTTTATGTAGTTCGTTTCGTACTTAGTCGCTGTTTTACCACACCGCCATCCCTGCTTATCTATATTATTATTTTCCATCCAAAGTTTGTCTGGAAGAGATTGCTTTAAGTGATAAGACCGCCGACCGCCCATTGTACCTGTTTATTAGAAATTTATTTTTATTATTGGTGTCAATAAAGAGTTATTTTATTGTAACGGACGAAAATGATGATTTATAGTCAAATAATAAGGTTTATATCTCACCTACATAAATTAAAGTTAAAACATTGTCAGCTACTCAAACTATTACCAACAAACACTATTACAATTCCTTTGACACCGCATTCGGTTCTCGCCCACTGTTCTTTGTGGACCTTTGTATATTATCTCTATATCAGTAATTGCATGAGAGGCTATTAAAGGATAATGTGCTCTTCTGCTGGTTTTGCCACAAAGATCCGTTTTCCTGGACATCATGTAATGTGACCTTATTTATATATATTTTAGACAAGACAAACTGTCAAACCATATATGATTGACATACCTCCAGTTCGCTCGAAGCGTTTCGCTTCTTCTTTTATTATCCGTACAGCGAAGGAGTGGAACTTATTGCCCTTATTGCCCAGAAGTCCCAGAACGGTATAATCCGGGAGTCTTCAAGTCAAGAGTGAAAAGGTATCTTCTAAGCAAGCATGCAAAATCTTCGGCTACATCGTCGCTTTCCATCAGGTGATATTGTTGTCAAATGCTTGCCAATCAATAGATAAAAAAAAAATTGTATAGTTAAGCGTTTTGACCACTACCTTACCTGTTGGTAAGTCGACGATGAAGCACGCTTGCCTAGAAGATACCTATTTATAGTGATAAATTTAGAAAGTAAAAATTATCGCTTGAGGCGGGATTTGAACCCGCGGCCATAGGGTCTCATGCCCTATTGCTCTAACCGCTGAGCTACTCAAGCCCCGCTACCTATTTACTTGCGACTTCAAGACTACCATTTTGTACTTATCAGGAAAAAACGACACTATAAGGTTGACTTGGGTCGTTCAGCACTTTGTCCGTCCGTCTGTCAGAGGCATCTACTCTAAACGATATAAGCGAATGACTTCAAATTCTCATAGAATATGTAAAACTACGGCCCAATGCCAGAATTGACATCAAAAATTATATCAATGAAAATATTAAGGGGGCTGTAAGTGGAGACCAAAATATTTTTAAATTTTTTATCTGCCATTGTGGAGGGGTATTGTTGAAAAGGGCTTGACAAGTAGAGTATGAAAATGTTTTAAAAAAAATCTATGTTAGAAAATAACGATTTGGTAGGCCACCGAAGTCACTATTTTTAGACCTATTTTGTCCCGGTGACTATCTCAAAAACGGCTTCACACTGAACGCAGAAACTTACGTATAATATTCGTTATGTCCGGTACTTGAACAACAAATACAAAAATCAAAGAATAATTATATAGAAAAATACTTATAAGCAATTAACCTCAAAAGTTTTTCTCTGTGGGGCAAAATGTAGGCGCGAGATCTCAGTTCGGCGCGAACTACTAGTTATACATTTCATCTTCTTCTTCTTCTTATATATAAAAATGAATTACTGTTCGTTAGTCTCGCTAAAACTCGAGAATGGCTGGACCGATTTGGCTAATTTTGATCTTGAAATATTTGTGGAAGTTCAGGGAAGGTTTAAAAGGTGAGAAAATATAAAGAAATTGCAATAAAATTAGTAGAAAGTAGTATTTTATTTTCCCATACAAACTGTTCGTACCTGTCAAACAGGAGATGTTTCTGAATATTTGACCACAGACAATTGGCGGTATGAAGTTCGCCGGGTCAACTAGTCATATATATAAATAGGTATTATACCTAAGTATATTTTCATACTTTCAAATAGCGAGTTGTTAACCCACTCGACTCTGTTTGTTGCCGAGAAACATTTTTGCTCTCTGTATTTTCACGTAACCAATTGGTATTAATTTATTTATGACTAGTCTGGGTGATAATCTACTTTGATAATATGTGTTACCCACTCAGCGATATATACTTAGGTTACCTGGTAAAATCTACTGCTGTTTCAAGAGAAAATCGTAATTAATTGGAAATTAATACGGGTTATAGACACAATGTTACAAATAGCTGAGTTGTTTGAAATCTTTTTAGTTCGTTAACTTCATTGGACATATCTTACTAATATTATAAATCTGAAAGTTTGTGTGTAAGTGTGTAAGTATGTTTGTTCCTTCTTCACGCTTTAACGGCTTAACGGATTTGGATGAAATTTGGAATGTACATAGCTTATACCTAGGATTAACACATAGGCTACTTTTTAACTTGATAATAGCGGGCGAAGCCGCGGGGCACGGCTAGCTGTATAGCAGAAACGAATGTGGTTTAGTGGTGGCGTTTGCGATTGTAACCCTACGCATCCTAGTTCGAATCTCGCTCAGCCCCACCCCATTAACTTTTTCAAATTATGCGCGGAAGATACGGATCGTCATCTTGCGCAAATGCGGACGAAGTATTTTGCTTTCACGTTCATTTTGCGAACTGCAAAGGAATGGAACTCCTTTCCTGAATCGGTGATTACTGATGGGTATATAGGAGTCTGCAAGTCGCTTTGTCCGTTGTGGAATATCTACCATACATATATACCGGTGCCGCTTAGCAGTTTGTCTATTCCAGGTGTAATCTATGTATATTCCAAATTTTATCCAAATCCGTTCAGCCGTTCAAGCGTGAAGAGGGAATAAACATACTTACACACACACACTTACACACAAACTTTCGGATTTATAATATTAGTAGGACTATACAGCTGTATCTGCTATACAGAACTGTCATGTATCTAATATTTACATGATTTATTCAGAAACGCCAACATTTTCACTGTAATAATATCCTTTGTTACAGGACGATGGGATTATGGAAATTCTAAAGGACACGAGCTTAGGTAAGTTAGGCGATACATCCACACGCGTCCGCAGAGATTAATCCAAATGGAATTATTGTATGGTACCTATAGTTTTCTACCTACTTAGGTAAGTAAGTACCTACATAATAAACTGAACTGCCCGTTGACTTAGTTGGGTGACCGTTCGCCTTCTAACAGGGGTATCGTGTTCGATTCCCGGCGGAAACTAAGTTTTCTCCGCAAGTAAATTTGTTCTTGTTATGTTTTT
Source organism: Lomographa bimaculata (assembly GCA_948107665.1). Classification (NCBI taxonomy): domain Eukaryota; kingdom Metazoa; phylum Arthropoda; class Insecta; order Lepidoptera; family Geometridae; genus Lomographa; species Lomographa bimaculata. The sequence continues at coordinate 2,083,871 of OX403604.1, read as the reverse complement.
TTTTATAGCGCTACTTCTAAGTACGGGCCAATTGCCTATATTTCCTAAAATTAAATTAAAATTATATAAACACTAGCCGTGCCCCGCGGCTTCGCCCGCTATTATCAAGTTAAAAAGTAGCCTATGTGTTAATCCTAGGTATAATCTATGTACTTTCCAAATTTAATCAAAATCCGCACAGCCGTTAAAGCGTGAAGAGGGAACAAACATACTTACACACTTACAAACATACTTACACACTTACACACAAACTTTCGGATTTATAATATTAGTAGGATAAACGCTTTCACACTGACAGCCCCACACTCAGTTCTATGACTTGTGTCGTGGGTGCCGGAAACATTCACATCACACACACAATTTTCCTTGGGGAGAAAACTTGTGTTCCCGCCGGAAATCGAACCCGATAGGTACCCTTGCTTAGAAGGCGAACGCTCACACAACCAAACCAACGGGCAGTTTAACACTTATACATCTATACAGCAAAGACCCAAGCTACCTACAAGTCATCAAGCTTATAGGTAACTCAAGTGCTCAAGCCCACTACCAGTGGGTAGCGTTCCCATGCTGGCGGCATTGCCTTTCTGAATTGCAATGCTAATACGTTGAGCCAAATAAGTGCCAGCATTTTGATTACGCGTCGTCTCAACCAGGCGCTCTAATAAACGTAAAAAATTAAAAAAAGGCTAAAAATAAACACATGTTTTGATTGTGTGTGTGATGTGATTTTTTCTGACAACCACGACAACGAACTAAGTGTGGGGCTGTGCGTGTGAAAGCGTTTATATTAGGTTAGTACTTTTAATTACAATAAACACCTATTCCATCGGTAATATTTTCATGATTATTATGATTAGCGCTTACAGAAATCTATCTCCGTTTTAAAAATATGTTTCACTTCACAGCATCTCGCGAGGAATGCGCCCGTGCGGCCGCTGCAGTGCGCTGGGTGCTTCGCTCCGCCTGGGCTTGCTCCTGCCCAGGTTCCCAGCTGGCTAAAGACCTGGCTGTACTCGGAGTACCCAAAGCTCACGCCACTGCATTAGCTGATGCAGCCGATGAGCATAGACAGGCTTATGTAGAGACGGTGCAAAGCAGCGGGTTCTCTGGTAAGTTAGCCAAATTGGAAAGTTAGTGAAGCCGAACTCTAGCTTATTACCCGACTGCGCGACACAAAGGAAGGTAATGTGTTTAAATGATTATCAGCCTATCAGATTATATGTATTCGTGTAGCGTTCTAGAGACTATTAAAATTTACTCTATTAAAATTTAGTAACTGCTAAACAGTATGAATCTGTGCGAATGACTGTACAAACACATACCTCTTTTGGTACTGTACTATAAAATTTATGTAAACTTTTTATTAAATATATAAAAAAAAGGCCAAACGCGTAGGCAGATTTTGATGATTCTTACGTCAATCGATTTATCTTAATTTTGCGAGTGTCACTGAAGGCTTGACAGTTTGACAGACAAAATTTAATATAGAGAAAACAAGGCGCCATTTTGTTAAAAAAGAAATCGATCTGCGTCAAGTGGGTATAATTGAATATGTAATTGAAAATCATCTATCTAATACTACAAGTATCTTTGTCCTGACATACTGATTCACTGACTGACTGACTTAGAGACAACACACAGGCTAAACCGCTGGTTGTAAAGACTTGAAATTTGGAGGGTATTTTTTTTTTAGTACGTAGAGGTGTACTAAGAATGAATTTTTGGAAATTCTACCCCTGAGAGGGTTAAATAGGGAAAACACGTTTGTATGAAAGTTCTTTGCTTTGAACTTATAGCGATGAAAATTGGTATTTGAGTAGTTCATTTGAAATAAAAAAATGATATTATCAATAGTTTTAGCCAGGGGTGCATTGAGGTAGTGCAATGGAGAATTAATGTTTATACGAAAAGTTATTTATGAATTAAAGTGATGTAAATTGTATCTAAATAGTAATTTTATTAATAAGTCATCAGAAATAACTACTTTAACGCGTAGTTATTACAATCATACCCATATTATAAATTATAATACGCCCTTCCAGGTTGCATGTAAATAACTATAATTAAGTGTTATTGTAATTTTTACATCTGTGCAATAAATAAATAGATAAATCCGAAAATTTGTGTGTAAATATGTAAGTGCGTAGGTTTGTATCTTAATGCTGTAACGGCTGAACTGATTTGGTTGAAATTTCCAATGTACATAGCTTATAATCAAGATTAGCACATAGGCTACTTTTAAACTTAATTAACGCGGGCGAAGCCGCGGGACATGGCTAGTCTTATACAATACTAGCCGTGCCCTGCGGCTTCGCCCGCTATTATCAAATTAAAAAGTAGCCTATGTGATAATCCTAGGTATAATCTATGTACATTCAAAATTTCATCCAAATCCGTTCAGCCGTTAAAGCGTGAAGAGGAAACAAACATACTTACATACTTACACACACACTTGCAAACAAACTTTCGGATTTATAATATTAGTAGGATTAGCGGAGCCCCTCGGTTTTACCCGTATAAGTATTTGTAGCGCTGGAATACCGGGATAAAAAGTAGCTAGTAGGTGTCAGCTACGTCCATAACAAATATCATCAAAATCGGTGCAGTCGTTTGACCGTGAAGAAGTAACAAACACACTCACAAACTTTCGCCTTTATTATATTTGTGTGATATCATAGATTATTTTTATATCGGATACTGTTATAGTTTACAGTATGTATATATTATTACTTTTGTTTTGTTTTGCCTCCACAGTTAACAAATTAACCGAAATCACGGTGTCTTCTGCACCGGCCGGCGCAGTAGACTGTTTCAAACTCACTCTCCACTCCGACAACACAGCGGGAGAACAGAAGAGAAGAGAACTCCTCATTGAGAGGACGCAGGCTAACGCTCTCCTTGTAGAGCTGAAGAAGGCATACAAGAAGATGGAGGAATTGGAAGCTCAGGAATAAGACAAAGCCTCTAATTATGAAATAGCTATAAAGAAGCAACTTCAGCTTCTCTATAACGTACCTTAAACGTTAACGCTTTCACACTCAATAAGTACGATGACTTGTGTCGTGGGTGCCTGAAACATTCACATCCAGAACCAGTAACACAAATTTTCCTTGGGGAGAAAACTTGTGTTCCCGCCGGGATTCGACCCCGATACCTCTGCTTAGAAGGCTGTTCTATGGCCATTTACTACCTATATTAAAACAGATAGACGAATTGCATTGTATATTTTTTAAGTGTGATTCATATTATTTGTTAGGTTAGCTTGGTGAGCAAGGTCACCCCTCCATGGGCGCAGTGGCCCGGTTTGTATTCGGGCCTACCGCCGGGGCAAGATAGTGACTGCTAGCGCGATCCTATCTTGCCCCACCTTGGCGAGGGACTGCTCACGGGGGGGTTTTTAGTGGGTTCGAGCCCCACACACCCCTTTCTTTCACCCCTGAGAAGGAAAGGAAGCGAAAGGCATTTTCCCAGCCACAAAAAAAAAAAAAATGTACTAACATTTTCTAACCTATTTTAATCTTTGATGGGCTAGCATTTGACCACTATCTCACCTTATAGCAAGATGTTACGGTCAAGGGTATACAAGATAGACCTAGAAATTATAAAACAATTTAGAACCTACTTATTACTTTTTACATATTCGGCCGCATCATCACTATTTTCCATGTGAGATTGTGGTCAAATGCTTGCCTATCAGGCATAAAAAAAAACTTTTACACATTCCATTTAAACAAAACCATACCTATAACACAACTACGTATAAAAAACAAATACTTCTCTATAATAGAAATTAGTGTCACACTCCGGACACTCCATACAAATGTTGTAAATCAACGTCACTCAAAAACAGCAACTGTAAATATACGCTCGTTTAAAACGTGTGCGTGCTATAGTGGTCTCATTCATGCACTCGTTTTACTGACAGCTTGTGTACGCGGTGTACAATATGTATTTGTATATTTTTTGTCTAATATATAAAATTCTCGTGTCACAGTTTTCGTTGCCATACTCCTCCGAAACGGCTTGACCGATTTTGATGAAATTTTTTGTGCTTATCCGGTATCTATGAGAATCGGCCAACATCTATTTTTCATCATCATCATCATCATCACTTTTCATCATTATCAACACGGGTGAAACCGCGGAGCGCAGCTAGTATCTATATATAATAATGATTAAATAATTTGCTGCGATCTGTATAATCTTGTTTTCTTTTAAGTGTATTAATTTAACTATACCATATCTTACCCATCGTGCTTATCCTTCAATTCCTTTATATATTTTTATCCTACTTAATATTATAAATCCGAAAGTTTGTGTGTTAGTGTGTAAGTATGTTTGTTACCCTCTTCACGCTTTAACGGCTGAACGGATTTGGATGAAATTTGGAATGTACATAGCTTATACCTAGGATGAACACATAGGCTACTTTTTAACTTGATAATAGCGGGCGAAGCCCCGGGGCACGCCTAGTAACTAATAAGCTAGTGTTTGACCACTATCTGCTGATGTTGTAGTGGAAAATGGTAAACATGGCTATAATTATTGTTTCTTATAGCTGCCGGAACATTATTTCGTCTATAGCGTGTGTATGTAGTGTCTATAGGGACAGATTTGTTTTCATGAGGTTGGTGAACTAAGACTGTATTGACAGCGATTGTCTTCGGCGGAATAAACGTATTTTCATACTCACAGCCGTACACTAAGTTAGATGACTTATGTCGTGGTGCCGGAAACATACACATCAGACACAATCACACATAAAACCAGAAACACAAATTTCTCTTGGGGAGACATTTTGCATTCCCATCGGGAATCGAACCCGATACCCGCTGCATAAAAGACGAACGCCGTTTGGGACCTACGACGCACAGAAACACACAGACATATACATATTTATGTTCGTCTAGTGGTTAATAAAAAGTATAGGTACAAGTTACATTTTAGGGTTTTTTCGTTCCCATACTTTACTTACTTACTCTTACTTACTCCGCTGGCTCAGCGACCCATACTTTATAGTAGGGGAGCCCAAGCGGGGATTTCGGGATTTACTCAAGCGCGGCAGATTAATATACAGGGGAATACCTTGTACCCGGTTAAGTACCTCCACCAAATATGAGCACCATATATATGGTCGCACGTCAAGGATAAAGGATCAGATAAGTAAAAAAAAATTGATCATCAGAAAATCTCGAGCGCGTCAGATTAAGGTAGGGTGAGTTAATTACATGCTAAAAAGTGTATATTCCACTAATCTGACAATTTGAGAGTGACGTAAAGAAAGGGGAGGGCTAAAAAGTTGTAAAAAAAAAACGTCATCTCGACATTCTCGAGCGTGGCTAATTTTTTTTTTATTTTGTAGGAAATAATTCAAGGTTAACGAAAAATATATAATCTGACCATTTCAACAAGCCGAAGTACCAAAAATTTGTCGATAAAGTTTAATGCGTGCAGCTGCATGATACCTATATTCCCCTCTCCGCGTTTCTATTCTCCTCTCCCTCTTTCTCTATATATTACTCTCTTACTCCGTCCCTACTCTGGTTTCGGTTGCCATGACGCCATCACAGCTGATGACACAAGGTTTTAAAAAAAATATTTTTTTTGTCAGTTTAGGCGAATCCCTCTAGGTAATGGTCAGATTATGAGACAGCATGCCTAGGACATAAAGATGAACCATATATATCTTAATCTGACGCGCTTGAGTATTTCAAAATGGCGAATTTTTTTTACACATTGTAATAATGGCCACGAGTTTGCGTCACATCAAAATCGTCAGATTATTGAATTAGAGCTTTTTTTAGGTACAGTTAACACCCCATTAGAAAATCTGACGCGCTCGACAAAATTTTTTTTTTTTTCATTTTCAACCCTTAAGTACGACCACCCCCATCATGAAAACGATCAGATTAACATATGTACATTATTAAAAATACGTAGGACATTGATGCTATCAATATCTGACGCGCTCGAGTATGCCCATGCAACAGTATTTTTTTACATTTTTGAAAATTTATAGCCGCTCCCCCCACCGATGAAAAGGTATACATATATAAAATTTTTTTCTTCTTATCATCTAAGCTTTCCAACCCAATAGGTCTCTATGACGCTCGAGTAAATCCCCATTTAGCATCGTGGGCTCCCCTACTATTACTAGTTCGTCGAATTTTGGAAAGAAGAAATATAGAATAGAATAATCATTTAGTCCGCCCTCTGCGCCGTGTGTCCTGGGTTCGATTCCCGGCAGGAGCACAAATTCCTTCCCAAGGGATATTTGTGCCTTCTGGTTCTGGGTGTAGTGTGTGTGTGTAATGTGAATGTTTCCGGCACCCACGACAAGTATTTGAACTTAGTGTGGGGCTGTGAGTGTGAATGCGTTTGCTTGTTTTTTGTTTTAAACTTCACTTACATAATTATCACATGTTACAAGACAATAAAAAACAGTAAACGGTGCAGTCTCAAATATTTGTTTCAATGATGAACTGATTGGGAAGAACGTTATTGAACGAACGTTTGACGGAAAAGGTCTGCAAAGCTCAGCATAATACTAAGGACAGCCTCAACGCTGATTTTCAAAGTTAGTTCATACAAAGCTTAGGTGATGTATGTTGGTCGAATTATCAAGCTGTCTTTTGTTCAACCTCTTGTTTTCAACTTTTACAACGGTCCCGTTATTTTGTTATATATATTTTTTTTATTACAGACAGCAAACGTATGACTACAATCAATATATATATTGTCAACTTTACATGTTATTAAATAGATTCGTCCGTTTTATGTTTGTTTATCTTCGGCCGCATCTTCACTTACCATCGGGTGAGATAGTGGTCAAATGTATGCATATCAAGTAAAAACAAAACGGTACATTAGGTAAAATTGAAAAAGCGAATGTCATCAAAGTTTCCATCCATTTATTACCAAACAATTAATCATAACAGTCTCGCAACGAATCGGATACATACCTATAAATAATAAACTTACATTCAACTCATTAAAAAACTCCATGTGATGATAATTGTCAACAAAATCATTTCTACAAAACGGTGGGTAATAATAATAACTGTGATTTATATACGTTTAAAATTAAATAGCTACTAACAAAGATTACATAAACTAAGTAATTAAGAACTTATTCACTGCACGAGAGCGCGTCGTCTTTACTTGCATTAGTGGCATCAAACGTGTCTGTGTGATTGTATAAGTGTGTGATACTGACTACTCTACTCACGCACACTACTGTATCGAGCATATGTCGAGATTTCACCACAAACAAAGCCGACGTGCTTTCGTGATAGGGATCATGCCTGGGTAAAAAAATATAATAACTCCGTCAGATTATCAAAAAAATATTGGATATGTATTTTTTCATTTAACAATACATAGACAAAGATAAAGAGCGTCAAAGTTTGATAATGGGGGCTCGCGACGTCACTCCTCACGGAATTTTCGTAATTTTTTGTTTAATTGACAAATGAATAAATACGTGTCCAAAATGTTTTGATGTAAATGACGGACTATATATAATTTTTCAGGCGTCTATTATACGAATTATGTTTTGAGTTGTACGAGTTAAACGTTATATATCATTATTGTTTCTTCAAATAGCTCCATCTCGAGTCAGTGTCCCAGCACTGGGAATGGATTTGTCTTAATGAATGCAAGTTATACATCTTAGTTATTAACTGTAAAAATCTAACGATAAACATGAATATAAATACACTATGTTCGATGTTTTGCGTTGTGGGTACCGACAACATTCACGTCAAACAATCAATTATAACCAGAACCAGAAAAAACAATTACTCTTGGAAAGAAAACTTGTGTTTCCACCGGGAACCCAGTGTTGTGATACGCTCGACAAGTCTCATACAGTCATTTTAAATGCAAGTAATACTTGTTTTAACTTTCTAAGGCCCATTGTACTACAAAAAGTACTAAACAAACATTCAACATCTAAGTTTCGTAACAACCCACGGTAATACTCAAGTAAGTTCTATGGGTGTTTTCTTTTTCCTTTTAATTTTGGCGTCGCAATCGCATTTAGCTAATGTCAAGTGTCAGTGTAATAATAAATGTATTTCATATTAAAAGTCACAGTCAAAGTCAAGTAAAAGAGTCATAGTCAAGTCATGCCCTAGTGAAGTGGTAGAAACTCTGAACTTCTATTGAAGTTTTGGAGCGAAAGGGAAAATTATATTTCAACTTTGTATGATTTGCCTACACTTATGCACGTTCACTAAGTATTAACGGTTAATAATCCACCATTATTACACATTAACTCGAAGAAACACAGGTTTTGGAAAATTATACAAAATCAACAACGCCATTTTTTCACTTTCGCAAAAAGAGGTGGGTGTTGTTATTATTACTATGTTGAATGCTCTGGGTTTGAATTACAATATTTATTTAGTACTTTTTGTAGTACCATGGGCCTTAAAAGGTCTGATTGATGAACATGGCCGTTTATAAATATTAATTAATATAGTATTGTTCTACTTATAGTATTGTGGGCCATAAGAAGATATAGGCAATAGGTATACACTCTTAAGTAACTAGTGATACTTTTAGTCTTGGGTACATGGGTATTGTTTTTTATTTATTAAAACATTAATTATCACACGATTTGGGATTTACTTTCTTAATATTTGGGATCGTCAATAATTCGGGTAGGGTATAATTACTATAAAATATATATAAAAAAGATATACATATATAATAGATATATAAAAGAAAGCTGTGTGATTTAAACAGCACTGCCTGTTATATAAAGGCTTTTCACTTATAATAATGCTTATTTTTATTAGGATATTCCCAAATACATTTTTTATTAAATTTGCTAAGTATAAACATTTATCAAAAACTAGATGAGCCGCGTGGCTTCGCCCACGAAATTTAAGTTGATAAGTAGCTTATGCGATAATACTGGGTATAAACTGTCTTTTTTAAATGTCATCCAAATCGGTACAGCCATTACAGCGTGAAGAGAAAACCAAACATTTTTTTTTACACTTACATCCAAACTTTCGCATTTATAATATTAATGTAATAGTTTCACTGTCTGGATAGTATAAAGCACACCCAAGTTATATACATAATATTATAATGAAGTGAACGCGTTAGGGAACATCGCATGTACGTTTTTAAAACAAACGCATTCACACTCACAGCCCGTGCACCAAGTTCAAATACTTGCATCGTGGGTAGCGGAAAAAATTAATCACACAATCATTACCAGAACCAGAGACATAAATGCCCCTTGGGAACATGTGCTCCTGCCGGGTATTGTACCCAGGACCCACGGCGCAGCAAGTAATGACTTGCTCACTGCCCCAACATGCGTTTGGTTTTTGGATCGTATGTATTTCAAATTGTTATACTACTATCGTCTAAAGCACATCGAAAATATTTACGGTAACTTTATATATATATTATTTTAATGAATACACGTAATTATTAATGTACCTTTATAAGGCCTGTCGGCTAAAGCATGTACTTATGCTTTAAAATACTGAAAATAAATTGTTTTGTTGTCTACAAATCTATCTAAACATGGATATCGACTGCCGAAACATTTAAACTTGTGTTATTTTGCGAATTGGACATTCTGCGACTAAAAGTAGCGTTTGAGGCTAATTTTCCTTCATAATAACAAAATTCACTAAGAGGATAAATGTATGCTTGTGATTGGCCGATGGGACAGTTCTCAGCGTCAGTTACGGAACGACCAATCATAACAACTGACTTGATGCTCCAAAAGGCATGTTGTTTTCGTAATAAAAGGTACTATAACATAGGAGGCATCCATTAGTTACGTGACGTGATTTTGGCGATTTTTCGACCCCCTCTCTCCCCTTGGTGAGATGTCGTGAGATTTTGCTCAACCCCCTCCCCCTACTCTAATTGAGAAATTGTTCATAATGCGTATATTTAATAATGTAAATAAGTTAATCTGTTCTTGATTGCTCTGAATTTATTTAGCACACATTTTGTTTCATTAATTTTATTTAAGACTAGCCCCTACTAGCTATATGATTTAGCTATATCAGTAGTTTTTTTTACTTAATTAATTCCAGTTTTTTCGCAATTTACAACTGTTGTTTTGCAAAAAATACGTGATATTTTCTGAGATACCCTCTCTCCCGACGTAAATTGGGTGAGGTTCGGCTCGTACCCCTACCCCCCAAAACACCTCACGTAATCAATGGACGCCCCCTTATGAGATAATAAAACTTGAAAACATTACAGGAGCTAATACATAGTGCCAACTGTATATATTATAGCGATCCGCCCCGGCTTCGCCCGGGCGTGATAAATGAAGAACCGCTCGACCGATTTTGTGCAAACTTCACATAAACCATCTACTAAATAGTCCGAACAAAGCCTAAACATTTGGTTTGGATAGGTGATCCCGTTCTTGAGTTATAAAATTACAACGAAAAGTGGCATTGATTTTTATATATATGGATTATGTTAATACTTACGCATTTATAGACTTAACAACTAAAGTGCGGTCACGGAGCAGGAAGAATTTCGTACCTCGTTACCTCGTTGTGCACCGACAGTGGTTACAAACATTTTCAAATTATGAGTTTATATGAAATATTTGAAAGAGAAAATAATCTACGTAATTAAAATTATTACAGTAATTATTATTACACGCGTGTGTTTCAATCTAAGTAAAGGGTACTCGTAACCAAAATTACAATTAGCGTTTCGTTGACAGCTGACTTGAAATGAAATAAACGAATGTACAAGTCAGTTTCACTAATCAGCGCACCTTTCTTTTATTCTATATGGGCAAACTTTACTTTACTTTTTTTTTTCTAGATCACCATCTCGCGACGACGTAGCAAGCTTGCCTAGATGATACCTATTCAATTGCCATTGCGTTGGCAACATTAAATTTACCATGACAAACTGCTTGTCATAACCCCGTTTTAAGAGTTCCGTAGTCAACAAGGTTATTTCCAATTGAACAATAATGTCAGGCATTGCGTGGATTTTTGGCCTAACCAAATGCTTAACACAAGAACAGACCTTACTGTTGTAGGAAAAAGGTTTGCGATCCCTTATAACGGCGGTCATTGCATCTGTGCGAGCGAGACACAATATATTTACGCAGGAGAGACAGAGACGGGAAATAATTTTCTATTTCTGTATAATAAATGCAAATAACAACATTATTGATAAAGGACTACCATGACATTGTTTTCGAGTAACACCTGCGATCGATGAATGTTCATCTATTTTGTTTTAAATACTTAGCAATAAATCATTTTTCTATTCTTTCTTAATAACAGGTTATTGAACGAAATTCTTTCTGCTCCGCGACCGCAATTAATATAAAACTAAATCCAATACATTTCTTATGTACTAATGATGCAACCTCTCAATATATTTCCCAATATCTTGACTCCCTGTTGGCACGGTGGGCCTTTTCAACTTATGTTTTGAAGTTAAATTAGGAACGAATTTTTTGAACGCAATAGCTGGTCTAGATTTAGGTGTTGGGAAGGTATCCAGTTTAGAATGACCCCCTAAGCCGTCGAAGGATACGTCCATAGGTGAGATGTAGGTTTCCTTGGAAGGGTCTAGCTTGATTGGATACTTTTTGTGGAATATACTGAGAGGCATGTCCGTCGCTTTTTGTAGGTTGGGCCGCATCGCGTTTTCTGATGTCTGTAACAAAGATAATATCAAGGAATTAAATAAATGAAAAGTGTCCATGGAAAATAAGCGATAAAACGAAATATAAGCGACAATCCCGTCTCCCGATGTGTGCGATGTGAATGTTTCCGGCACCCACAACACAAGTCATCAAAGGCTGTGAGTGTGCGTATGTTTGTTGTTTGTTTAATAACAAGGGACTTTTTCGATTTGTACCAAAAACTAAAGAAATATATTGTATTGTTTTGTTACCTTTTCAAAGCTCGGCGCTCTATTCATAGCTGACAGCGCCAGGTTACTCTGTTTCAGATTCAAGTATGGTGAATCGGCGTTTTCTATCTTTTTTACCAACGTGGTCTGAAAAACAAATAATTACATTTAATTAAATGAAACAATCGCTCACTGATAGGTGCGAAATTGTTCGAACGCAAGCTAAAAACAAAGATTATGAAAGTATGATCAAAGAGATGTGGACTGAGGACTGATTTATTAAACAACTATCTCAGCCGGAAGACGGCTCACGTCCAAATAGAACAAAATATATTTTTCTTGAAGGATTTTAAATTATTCTTTTTTTTTAAATCCTTATTCGAACCGGACTATAACAAAAATATTTAATAAAAAAATTCAAATGCGCTTGAAATGAAATAAAATATATTTAATTACAGAAACTGTGTTATAAAAAGTTATTAGTGTTATTACTTGATTCAACAGTTAGTCCCAGAACGGACGTGCAATATTCAATTACTCGTACGAGAATTAAGTTAAACATTTTAATTTAAGTGATTAACAATGTCGATATCAATTCATTTTGTATCATAAATATCAGCTCATTTAATTGAAATTAATTCATATAAAAACATGCTTTGTAACATAGATAACAACTTTCATGGAAATAATTAAAATCAGTTAACAAAGTCTTGAGATAATATATTATTATTAGCCTTCAGTGTCCCACTGCAGGGGAAAGGCCTCCCTACCCTCTCGCCACTTATCTTGAGATATAAGCGATTTGAATTTTTGGTGGGACTAATAGTGGGGATGCTCTGTCCCTTTTCCACAAAACGATTGTCATTTATAATTTGTAAGGAGATAGCGGTTTTGACGTCATAAGCCGCTATAGCGCGCTCTGTCTAACATGAATTTAAAATGCTTATAACCATCCTTATTTCTTAACATATATTCATTTTGTTTTCACTAATCGACTGTATCTTGCTGATAGGGTGACTAAAAGCCAGCGACTTTGTCCGCCTTGGAATTCTTTTCCTAGTATTCTTTTATATATAATAAGCTACTGAAAATCCTCTTGTCATTGATTATCAGTCAGCGTTACGACAGTATAAAATATTTAGATTAAAAAATCAGTCAACATCCCTTCAAATAAAACAACGCAAAGCAGTTGAAGCACTACTAGTTCCGGTCAGAAGACAAAAATGTCATCCAAAATACAAGGGCATTAACAAATGATAAGAATTGGCCGTCAAGGATAGCTGTCGGAACATATATCAACAGACTCAATTTTGTTGAAATCAAATTAAATCTGTCGCCAAAACCATACGAATTTATGTTCCAGCAGCTGTTCTATAGGCCGCGGCCTCGATGACCAGAACGAACAGCGAAGGCGAGAGCGGTGGCTATCTATGGCAATATATATATATATTCTTCGACAGTACCTTTACAGGTACTAGTGGTACTAACTATTACCACTAGGGTACAAATTGAGTGTAATAGCGGTACTACTCCTATAGTCACCAACGCTGCCGCCCGCTGTCCGCTTTGGTTGAGGCCAGGGCTTGAGAGCATAATTCTAGGCTCTTTTTTTATTCAAGATAGGTGTTACCAACTTTGATCACATCACTATTTATCATTAGGTGAAATGGTAATGAAACGCTTATCAGAGATATGTCAACATGATTTACCAATCAATTTACTTGTGCGTAAGAAAATATGTTAAAATTTGTTTAATAGAGTTATATGTGTTGTTGATACATGCATAGGATTATCTTTGCGATGAACAGGCTACATCGAAACAGCTAATAACTACTTATTTGTAACATTCGCCATGCTTTATATGTCTAAACTTTTATCAACATTACAAAATGAGTATGCTTTCTGTGTGTACAAAAAAACGAGCCTCAGTCTCGGTCTTCTTGGTATACTATTCATATCAATGTACAAGAATCGAAGACTTCTTCCTACACCTGTCTCTTTTGTCAACTGCGCTGCGCAAACCAAAGTTGTATAATGATGAATAAATTGTTACAATTCGGGAAACTAGATCGATTATAGAGTCGCAAATAGGCTATTAATGCCTGAAAAATTATATTTAGTATTTTTTTGTCAATTTAAACAAAAATTACGAAGATATAGTGCATTACAATTCTACGTAACGTTACACCTCAGTACACTTTCTTGATGCTTGACGTCACGAGTCCCCACTCCCGAACTTTGATGTCTATTTCTATTGATATATTAAATAAAAAAAATACATGTTCAATATTTTTTTATAATCTAAGTGACTTTACGGACTAATGTTTAAAAAATAAACCTGCCTTCAGCTGTCACTGTCATTTTGCACAGAACTAAGATGCCGCTAAAGTGAAAAAATGGCGTTGTTGATTTTTTATAATTTTCCAAAACCTGTGATTCTTCGAGTGTTAATGTGTAATAATGGTGGATTATTAACCGTTAATACTTAGTAAACGTGCATAAGTATAGGCACACGATACCAAGTTGAAATAAGTGATTTTCGCCTTCGCTCCAAAACTCGCAATAAAAATTCTAGTAAAGTTACTACCACTTTACTAGGACATTACTTAATTATGACTGGACCTTGACTCTTTTACTTTACTTTGACTGTGACTTGTGACTAGGACTTTTAATATGAAATACACTTGAAATATATTATCAGTAAACACTGGCTAAATGCACAAGATAGCGAAGCCAAAATTAAAAGAAAAAAAATCTGATACGCCGCTTAAAATGTCAAATCGTAATCCTGGAGGAAGAGTTAGATGTTTTTACCGATGCACCCTGAGTTATTATAAGTTAAATCTTTTTAAGCCCTGTAATTTCATTGGATACATTGCCCTTCAATCCGAAATACAGAAATGTTTGCACACTACTCCTGGCGGTTAAATCACTGATCACAGACTAATGTGATACTGTCACAGTCGGACTCTGGAATATAGTCCGAACACTACAATGTACTGATGATGGATCAAGATAATAAAAAAAAAACATTTCTAAACAGGTACCTGCTGTGCCTTGAACAATGAAAACCGAGCATATGTAAACCAATTTTACTCTTTATAGAATGTGCATAACGGCTCATTGATAATGATAAAAGAATACACACAGATAGCAAACAGTAAAAAGTAACATCACGTCGCAACAAGCAATATGCTACATAGAACAAAGGGCAAAGGACGTCACACACTTGAGCGTATTTGACTTGGACAAGGCATATTATACTTTTTAAAAAAAAAACAATAACATATAGTAAACAAAGCCCGTAATTAACTGCTGCATTTAACGGAGAAAACGTAAAAATAGCTCATTGAAATACGTTATTTCAATTAAAAAAAAACTGATTTTTACGTTTCGCTTTTCCTCGCCACTGGTGGAGGAAAATTATACTTTTCAAATACCTATGTTCTTCCATTCTCCTCAGCAACATTTTTAATAAAGTAGTAGTAAATGTGACAAGTAATATAATTCCTTTTTAAAATATAAAAGTATCCGAGTTTCTTGCCAGGTTCTTCTCGAGATGGCTGTAATTTTGCGAATCTGGCAGTATAATCATTAACTTTCATGAGTGCCTCTTTAGGGCACATGTGAATAAACGATATTGATTTTATCGACATGAATATTCACAAAAAATCAAATCAGGCAACTGTAACCAATTTTTATCGTACCAAACGTAAACAATCGTGTATCTGTCATAATACATTAAAAAAACACTTTCACATTTACAACCCCACTCTAAGTTCTATGACTTGTATCGTAGGTGCAGGAAACATTCACATCACACACACAATCACAACCAGAAACACAAATATCCCTTGGAGAGAAAACATGCGTTTCTACCAGGAATCGTTCCGGGTACCCGCTGCTTAGGAAGCGAACGTGCACGCAATAAAGCCAGCGGGCAATTCATATAAATTAATATACCGGTATATTCAAATGTAATTTTAATCAAATACAATTCATAGATTGAAATGTAGAAAATTTAATTTTTCGTGTGTGTATCTTGATACATTACACGTAGGTCAAATACCACGCAGTTATTGTGCTGTAATATACGTCAACACTCAAGTGTGGAACTACTTTCCAACTAAAATGCCAGGAGAAACTAAGTTAATTATCATAATTGAATAGAAAAATTTGGAACCAATTTATAATAATAATAATAATTAGAAATACTACTAAATATTACTTGCTCTTCAATATGGTCTTATTGAATCTAAAGTGCCGTACTATAAGTACACACCGATGCCGGTTTTCGAGAATGGTCGTGCTACGCTCTATTGGGACCGATCTGTCATCACAGACAGGACTATTGTCGCCAATAAGCCTGATATCATTCTGACCGATCGGTCGCAACGACGGGCAGTGCTCATTGACGTCACTATCCCGCATGATGAAAACCTCGTGAAGGCTGAGAAGGATAAGCTAAGCAAGTATCTTGACTTGGCCTTCGAGATAACCGCCATGTGGGATGTAGATTCGACGATCATTGTCCCAATAGTTGTCTCGGCGAATGGGCTAATAGCGAAAAGTCTCGATCAACACCTCAAGAGGCTTTCGCTAAATGGTTGGATCAAGGGTCAGATTCAGAAGGCTGTACTCTTGGACACGGCACGTATTGTCAGGAGGTTCCTCACTCTGCAGCACTGACCTACCGGTAGCTTGGGCCCTGCCCCGTTGCTGGTGGCATACTAGGTTGAGGTTTTTTACAGTTTTCTTTATTGTGTTATTGTATTGTTTATTACTTTTATAAAAATATTGTAAAAAAAAACCTTAGCTTAAGAAAAAAATATAAATAAAGAGAATAATAATTACTTATAAATTTGCTTGGTTCGAATCATTGTATCCGATTCGAACCGAACGATTTGCCAAAACTTTATCATACGAACTGCAAAGGAACACCCTGCCTTCGTTCTTATTTCCCGGTAAGTGTAATTTCGGCGTCTTCCAAGTTAAGAGTGAACAGGTATTTTCTAAGCAAGCATGCTCCGCCGGCGACCGCATCGTCGCTCAGGTAAGATCGTGGTCAAATGTCACAATAAAAAATTGTCACGTTAAAAACAGCTTGGAAGTATATACCTACTTCTAATTATCGTATACATCTATTTCAAACTTTGCAAATCTATGTAACTTTGAACGTCTGACCATGATGACATCGGAGCTGATCTGTTCATGTCGCCTAGAGAATAGTGTATCTCTTCATCGGCTATTGATATAAATACTAATTTGCACATAGACAGCGTTTATTTTGATTAACCCAAGACACTGATGACAAGTGTCACTTGGGTTCGTCAAGTGACACTTGATGACAAGTTGCGGCGAAACACTTTGATGGCTATTCGACCCTTCGAGTCATGACTCAATTCTATTGTACTCTGTATAAACATAACATAAACGTAAACGCTTTCACACTAACAGCCCCACATTAAGTTCAATGACTTGTGTCGTGGGTGCCGGAAACATTCACATCACACACACAATCACAACCAGAACCACAAATTTTCCTTGCGGAAAAAAATTTGTTCCCGCCGATAATCGAACCCGATACCCCTGCTTAGAAGGCGAACACTCACCCAACTTAGCCAACGGGTTAAGTAGCTTTAATTGTACTTTGTAATACGGTACAGATAAATAAGTTTACAAAGTCGTTTGATGAAAACTCAACTAGCGTAGGTCACTCTAATTGCCGTTTTACGGTTTTAATATTATAGATACGAAGTCTTTCAGGCCAAGCTAGTGCATAGCTACAGTACAGTCACATTAAGTATTTGCCCCTTTGAAGTTACAACAAATCACAGCTACTATTTTTATGATCTTTAAGGTCGTAAGCGACAGGAAAGTAACATGAGGGAATGCCTACTTCATTGGGACAAATGCCGATTATGCTACTTATAAAGTCTTATACGACGTAATAGGGTATTTGACTGGTGTAGATAAACTCATACAGATTGTGTCTAGGCTGGTTCTGAAGGAATTATAGATATTCCGATTTTATCAAAGATGTACCTAAAATTGTGCTACTTATACTTTCTGAAACTCGTCAAAACAGCTATCGAAGGCGTTACTGAATATTACTTACTGTAAGTTAATTCTTTTGTGGTTTGGTGTAAGAAGAATAACTTATGTGTCGTGTCAAGATATAGCAGAAGTTTCATAGAAGCTAATCACATGGTTTTGCAATGGTTAAGTTTTGGTAATAAGTTTTGCATCCACAAAACACAGCCACGACCATGTTTTTTTTTTGCGGTGTAATAATAATCTGTTTCGAATTTTCATTTAAATCGTCGTTCGAGTTACGTTACGTGATCGAGTACCGCATTTCTTCCGACATTAAATCTTTCACTGAATCTTAAAATTTCGCTAAATTTAATAAATAGGGTAGCCTAACACACGGCCAAGTATAAACAAGCTCATCAAAGAACTTGACTAACGACGATCTTGTCAACACCACGTGGAATTTTGATTCAAGAAATATGGCCCATTAGTAGTTTCAGGGTAAACGTTCATAACGAAAAGTCTCGATCAACAGATTCAAGCGACTCTCACAATATTATAGAGCAGTAATCCTGGTCACAGCACTAATTGTGAGGACGATCCGCACTCTGGGAGTACTGAGCCAATAGTAGAGCATGGCCGCCTGACAAATCTTAAATCTTTTTAATTTAGACGCATCTGCTACAAGTCATAACATATACTAAATAGCTAAGACATTTCTGATGTATATAACTCAACTTTGACAAAAATATCAGTTACGTCTTTTTACCTTATGACGGCAATATAGTTATAATTATATATTAGTACACATTTTCTTTTGCCAGTCAACTACCCTATTACTTGTGTGACTTTGGTCACTAGCTGCATAATATCTACCCACGCGTGGATCGCGATTTTCCTTTTTGTGGTGAGCGTGCGCATTGCATTACTCGACGTAGTCCTCGCTTGCCAGCTAGGGACTGAAATATATGATAACAATTTCGACGCGCTTTGGTACGCCCAATACCTGGTTTTGACCAGGGAATTTTCGATCCATAAGGTAAATTAATAATTTAAACGCAAGCACAGCTTAAAAAACCGACTTCACCGCTTTATCTCCGGAACTCTTGATCAGATCTTGATCACCTTTCAGTCTCCGTGTAATAGAGTAACATACATTAAAAAAACTGGCAGAAATCGCTTAAAGCGATAAGACCGCCAATTGTACCATCTCATATAACTCGCTGTTTTATTTTAAGTTTACAGTTTTACTTTTATTCGGTGTGCAATAAAGAATGATGGTATTGTATAAAAATATGTGATGAATAGAGACCATTCTCATTTTTTGAAGTTGGTGAAAACAAAAAAAATATTAAAATTTTTCTTGGTCCAACTAAAACATATGAAAACAAAAATTACTATTTTATATTGCTTCACAGCGTTGGCCAACAATTAAATATGTCCATTTCAAAAAGTCATTAACGTTACTCACTGAACAGTAGTTATTATGCTTACATAGAAAAACTAAATTTGGAAAAAATGTTTTCATTTCATTTTCATTTTTCATTTATTACACACACAATTATAACAGCATTACAGCCTAAGCCAAGACGATGTTATATGGAAATACACAATAGCACTTAATCGAATATACATATATATAATATAGTTTGTAATAAAATAAAAATTTATCTAATTTTCTAAAACTTTCTGTACCGCCTCTGTGAATTGCGGGATGCATTAAAAATATGTAATTTTATTATTCCATTTTTTCAAAAGGAGTACCCAATTTTTTTAAAAAGTTCTCGGTCTTTTATATTGAGATTAAATCCTCTAGCATATATTCCACAAATAAGAAAAATTCTTGCCTATTTAGCATAAAATCATTTTTTCGTATATCACTAAATAAGTCAAATTCTTAGCGGCTCAAAACATTCGCATAGCATCTAAATACACAAAGATAACTTACCAAACTACTGTTGGATTCCCCCAGTATAGCTACATTAAGATCGAAAGACTCGGAGTGTCTCGGCTGTTTCTCCGCAGGCTCCTCCCTTATAGTCTTATCGCGGGGCTCCGATGATTTCCTCTTGTTCTTCAGAGATGCATATTTGCGCTCGGCGTTGTGTAAAAGGTCCTCGTAATGCCTAGCATGAATATGAAAATGTTTATTTCTCTAAAAATACTAGAGTGCTGAATAATTTATGAATAAAAAGACTTGCTTAGTAAATGTTGGTGGTAAGTGTAGTGTGGTAGGAATCTTTTGCTGTACGCCTGGGGCACAGGTAGGGCTGCCATCCGTTCGGGTTTCCCCGATTGCCCTATTTTAAAGGACGTCCGAGGTCCGTCCGATAGGGGTTTTTAAAAAGTGTCCAGTTGAAACCCGTACCCTTTGTCTGTCTGGGGATTCCCAAATAATTTATATAGAGGGATTAAATAATGACAAATCTTAGTTAAAAATTCATTCGTAATCGTAAACCACATCCAAGTTCAATTTGGTTTGTGTTCTGAACTGCTAAAAATCGCACAGTATTATTTTTCTGCTTCATTGTTTGTTGTATAATCTGGGAGTCTTCACGACAAGATTGAATAGGTATCTTCTAGACAAGCTTGCTTGATCGTCGACCACATCGTCATAGTGGTCAAAAGTTTGCCAACTTGAATTTAAAAAAAATATAAGTGATAAAAATACTTACATCAACTTGGCTTTCAAGTCTACTCCGTTTTTTATCTCCACCGCCAACTGTATCTTCAGCATGTGTACCATTTCACGAGATTCTTTATTCTTTGCCTCGGATTCACAGAGCGCCCTGGAATGTTTTTTGCATATATTTTATATTCTCAATGAATCATATAATAAACCAATCTTGAATCCACCTGAACACACAAAAAGATATATCAAAATCGGTCCAGCCATTTAGGAGGAGTTTAGACACATACACATATACAAGATCATTAATATATATGTATAAAGATGTAATTTTACTTTTTCAAGGCAGTAGCAAACAGGGCCATGTTCTTCGGGTCAGTTTCAGCTTTTAGCAAATTTGCTACGTCGTCCGCAGATGCATTTAATACCATTTGCAATCTGAAAATAGAGCACAAAATGGGTTATAAGCTTGTTTTATATAAATATAGAGCCATCTAATCAATTATTAATAATGAATGCACTGTTTTGGGTGCTACTGCATGCTACTTGCACATGTGTTTGGAATACAGAATTGATTTCTTTTAACCCTTAATTACTCGCGTGGAGTCAGATTGACCTCAGAACGTATTTAAACGTTCATATTTCTCTCGTTTTTTAATCCCTCTCTTTGTTTTCCTGGTAGCTTCCTAAATTGTAGTGAGCTTCAAAACTAATAACTGACACATCCCTGTATTGTGTACACACAGAGCGGTTGTAGCAGGAGAGTGCGTTTGGGATTAGTTTGACCCCACGCGAGTCAAATCAAATCAAAATTGTTTATTCACATTGTCCCCAAAGAGGCACTCATGAAAGTTAATGATTCTATTGCCAGATTCGCAAAATTACAGTCGTCTCGAGAAGAACCTGGTAAGAAACTCGGCGGCGCATTTTTTTCATTCATTTTTTAAAAAACATTCTTAATCTCTAATACATAATTTTATTAATCTAGGTGTTATTATGGTAGTCGCTAGAAAGTAGTAATAACGTAGAGTAGATAGATAGATTGATAAAAACTTTATTGAACACCTTAACAAAACATGACAAGGAATAAATAATCTAGAAAAAAAGTGTAGCAACAGGCAGTCTTATCGCTAAGAGCGATCTCTTCCAGACAACCTTTGGATGGAGAAGAGTAAGCAATGAAATTGGACGTCGGTGTTTTGTATAAATATAATAATATAGAAAATACAATAAACATACATAAACAATTAAAGTAATAATGTAGTAGGATTTTCTGTTAAGTATTTTTTATTATTATTTGTTATGTACGTAAATCCGCTAACTCGCGCTGTATGGCAGTTTATTTATGTATTTGATTTTCATCCTTTCATACTTTTTAGAGTCTAATCTAATCATATTTATTAATGTTTATTTTTATTTGTAAGTATAAAAACAACTATGGCTCGTCAAATTCAAGACCACTAAATTGAATCGTAGCACAGGACGCCCCTCAGCCATGTGGAGCGACGTCCTGCTAAAGGAGGCCAGCAGAAACTGGATGAGAAGAGCCAAAAACCGGGCTCTAAGGCGTTCATTAGGAGAGGTCTATGTCCAGCAGTGGACAAAAATAGGCTGATGATGAAAAAGAATAGTTGGGGACTCAGTTGGTGCGGTAAGCAAGATTCTGCCATTTTCCTTTACAAGGGACATCTGTACTTCCGATTCCATTCCGTGTGATTGTGTGTGTGTGTGATATGTATGTTTCCAGTACTCATGATACCAGTATTTTAATGTGGAGATGGGAGTGTTAATGCGTATGGTTTATTAACCGACTTCAAAAAATGGAGGTACTCAATTCGATTTCTTTTGTGTTCCTCATAACTTCTTTCAAGGTGAACCACATGGGAAGCACCATTCCATGTGGTTCCATTTAAATTTGATTAAGTTCTGACCAGTAGTTTTTGAACTATCCTCAATAATGCATATTTAATTATTATTCATTTAATCTGATCAAGGTGTAGTCGGTTTTTTTAAGCTTTGCTTGCGTTTAAATAATTAATTTTTAAATACTCACTCATTCAAAGTATGCAGATTTATTTTCAAGGCGTCATTCTCGTCCCTTAGTTTGTGGATTTCTTTATTCTGGAGCTTCACATAGTCCAGTTGTTCCTTCAGTGCTGCGACGGCTGAGTCTCGGCTCACTAGCTTCTTCTCGTAAGTGCGAAGCAGGTCTCTGTGAACGAAATATTACAGATATAATGCCACTGAATTGCCCACTGGCGTTTTTGGATGCACATCCGCCTTCTATACAGCGGGTATCGGATTCGATTTCCAGTAGGAACATGTTTTCTCATAAGTTTCAAACACTGTATGAGTACCTATTATTCATTCTGCAGAGTATTTTTGTATATAATTATTTAATTATAATTTTATATATATATATTTATATATATATGTATATATTTTATGGTATACATGTATGTCTATTTACAACACCAACTTAAATGTTATATATATTTATCTTTCTCCATTTGTTGTCTTCAACATTGACTCGAAGAGATCACTCCTAGCGATAAGTCCGCAAATCATAAAGAGATTTAAATAATATGTTTATTTATTGACTTTATTTAGTCCAATAAAGTAAAAAACAATTGTTTACGAGTGCTCATGAATTATATGAGTTAATTACCTCATCCTTCTTTTACTATTTAATATAAGACAAACCCTCAAATGTCATACATTTATGGTTGACATACCCTCAGTTCACTTGAAATAATTCGCTTCTACATTTATCATCGGAATGGCGAAGGAGTGGATCACATTTCCCATCCACCTGAACATTATAATCTGGGAGTTTTCAAGTCTAGAGTGAATAGGTATCTTCTAGGCAAGCATGCAATATCTTCGGCCACATCTCCACTTACTAGAGAATAGAGATAGATAGAAAGTGATTACATTGTCTTCGGTGTGAGGGGCCAAACTTTGAAACTTGGTCGCCTTCCGCCACCGAGTACTGTGTTAGTATTAGTGTTTAATGTATCTTTGTTTATTTATTTATATATGTAGTTATATTAATGTATTATGTTAGTGCTATTTTTGTTTTTGTATTTTTTAATATTTCAAATTCCTATATATATATATATTTAATCTATAGTGTAAATTTAAGTATTTTTTTAAGTTCGTGTCTAAATCTGTCCTGATGCGCGTGATGTCATGCATGGGTTCCGCCTGAAAACCAGTTACTGGGTAGGTAGGAGGGTTCTGCCCACCTACTTACCTAGTTATATGCTGAGTCGGGACCTCATTCGTGACATCACGCGGCGTTATATTGTTTGTTTTTTGTATTTTTTTATGTGTTTTCTTATTGTTTTATGTACATAATGTAACGTCGCGTGTTGTCCCGAATAAATCTATTTTCTTTCTTT
The DNA here is from genome assembly GCA_948107665.1 of Lomographa bimaculata. Lineage (NCBI taxonomy): Eukaryota > Metazoa > Arthropoda > Insecta > Lepidoptera > Geometridae > Lomographa > Lomographa bimaculata. The sequence goes on along the minus strand of OX403604.1, from coordinate 2,059,928 downwards.
CTTTCTTTTACTATTACGAAAGATGGTGGTGAAATGCTATATAGCATGAAAAATATTAAAATTAATTTAAATTTCAATTTAATTATCACATTTTGTAACCTTCTCTTTTGGACGATAGTTAAAAATACAACATTACTTAATCAACTCACTCATTCCTTTTTAAGTCTGTGCTAATAGAGCTGAGCCTCTCGTCTTTGTCCTTGCACGAACTCTTAGCTTGCCTCAGCTGAAGCTGGGCGTCGTCCAGGCGAGACTGGAGCGTGGCTGCGTCGTCTCCTGTCATATCGTTGGACACGGTGGGGTACAAGCGGAACATACACTTTTCTGTCACTTTGTTGCGGCATTGCGGGCAGGATTTTGATCTGTCAGAAAGTTTGTTAATGTACACATAATTGAAGATTTAATTTTTGCAGTGAAACTTTTTATGGGAGGGCTTTGAAATTCTGGTCCGTAACCTTTTTGTGTGATGAAATGTGGGGATAAACATTGTGATGAAAATTTTAATATTTCCCTGTAATACAAAAATTTCACTTCTATCATGTGTTTTTTGGACACACCCTGTTTCTGGTATATTTATTTATGTATTTTTATTTTAAAAATACATAAACAATATTTTAGAAAAATATTTTATTGAGAAAGCTTTTATTAATCATGGTGCTGGAATTCATTTATTTAGAGTATATCCTCATCAATATTTTTAGCTTTATTTTTTGTCATTAATGAATAAAGCTTTATATTTTTGTCATTATTGAATTAAGCATATTTTTTTAAATAATTGAATATAGCTTTTTTTAGTAATTATTGAATATGACTAATTCTTAGCAGCACAAAATATTTGCATAGATTTTTGATCTATATAGCTTATATATTTTCAGACAAACCTTTCTATCCACTGCACCAGGCAGTGGTGATGGAAAATGTGGCCACATTTTGTCACAAAAATATTCTCCGCTTGGTTAACCAGGTCACTGCATATTGTGCAGAGGATATGCATCTTTCTGGAACAACTGCATCAATTTGCATTATTATTATCATTGTAGAACTATGCTGAAATCATTTTCATCCATAAAAATGCACGAGAAATGGGAGTGAAGACAAAAAGCGGATACAAATCTACTAACAGCCCATTTTTATATCAATAAAACATATCCGTACAGCAAAGGAGTGGAAATCATTACCTGTGTCCTTGTTCCCGGAGGGGTATTATTTGGAAGTTTTCAAGTCAAGAGTGAATAGGTATCTTCTAGATAAACATGTCACATCATCGTTGCATCATCACTTTCTATAGGTAAGATGGTGGTCAAATGTTTGTGTATAATGGATGAAAAAAAAAATTATACAAGGTAAGTTTAAGAAAGCTTACTATAAAACGATTAACTATATTAATGACAATAATGCATTGAGGCATACTGCACAAGCGCTTTCTAGCGACTACGTAATATAGATACACCTAGGTTAATATAATTATGTATTAGTGTTAAAGAATGATTTAAAAATAAATTATGAAAAAAATACGCCCATTACAACCATTTTGAGAAGAACCTGAAAAGAATGCGAGGTTCTTCTCGAGATGACTGTAATTTTGCTAATCTGGCAGTAGAATCATTAACTTTCATGAGTGCCTCTTTGGGGCCCATGTGAATAAACAATTTTGATTTGATTTGAAAAATCATAACAGAACTTTCAATTGGCGTACCATGAAAGACGTTAGTCTCAGTGGTTGTAATGATATCCCAAAATGTCTCTGGTATTATATAAATTACTCTATCTTTATACATATAATTCTTCTGTATGTGTGTTGCTGAACAATTTGAAACCACAATTGAACCCTGTGTGGTGCTGCGTTTCCGGGCAAGATGATGTCTGCTAGGTCCACTTGTATATACAATAATAGTTTGTAATTACCGAAAAAAATAAAATGGGCTATGTAGAATACGTAAGACAACGTAAAGGTACAGTAATTTTTTATTTTTACGCCATTATGCCAAATCTATTAAATTTATTATTTTTCAGAAATCCTGCCTAAAATTATGGACACTGTGAACAAAAATACTATTGAAACGTAACATACCAGTCATCAATGAAAGTGCGTTAGTGTTATCTCTTTCGCACAGACTTGCATTTAAGATTTCAAACTTACCGCCCGAAATCAGCTGAGAATGTTTGAGTTTCTTGAACTTTCGAGGTTAAGTAGTTACGAACGGTATAATCTAATCACTTAACCAAAAGCGTCTATTATGCGCTGTTTTAACATTTCTACTGTGCCCGGTTCACTAAAATAAACACGCCGTTTTATCTCACTCCACAAAAACAAATCACAGGAAGTGAGATCAGGAGAGCGTGCCGGCCTATCCAGTGATCTCCGAAGTGTGAATTTAGGAATTCGCGCACAATTCGATGATAATGCGGTGGCGTGGCGATCCATCTTGCTGGAACCACAAGCCAGATAGGTATGGTAATGGAACGTCATCTAACATATACGACACCATCGTTTAGAGCAGCACTAAATAACTTTTACCCGTGAGACGTTTTCTCCAGCCATGAAGTACACACGAAGCATTAAAGTGTATTCGCGGACGTAAACGGATACGCCATCGCCATCGCGACAAAATGGGGCGGCGCGCGCGAAATTCAAATGCACGGATAACCACAACGCGCGGCGCTGCGTTTGCGACTAAGGATGAAGGAATTTATTGTTTTTGTTTCTTTCCGGCATCCCCCAACCTCGGAAGGCCGTCCCGATCACTTCCGATGATTAGCCGAGCTTCCGGGAATAATGAATGAAAATGCGACTTTTGTTTCTTTCCTTCTAGCTAGGCGGCGACACTCGAACGTCGATATAGCGATCGAGTTTTGCCGAGCTTACCCGAGCTCAGTGGGAATAATGAATGAAAATGCGGAAATAAGCGTTTTATGAGTACGGCCGGATTTTTGACCAATAATTACCTATTTTTTGGGATATTTTTTTGACAAAATTTATTTCGTAAGTTTTTTGTGGATGTGTGTCAGTAACGGCAGTAGATGATACTGGTAATTTTTTTTTGGTAATTACAAACTAGTGTTGTATATATATATATATATCTATATATATAAAAGAAAGTCGTGTTAGTTACTCCACTTATAACTCAAGAACGGCTGAACCGATTTAGCTGAAAATTGTCAGGGAGGTAGTTTAGAGCCAGGAGAAGGATATAGGATACTTATTAAGAACATACATTTCTTAAAAAATTTTTTTTACATTTCGACATGCTTTCCATTTTCTCATACGTCACTCGGATTTGGTAAAGTACTAGGCAAACATAAACATGAAGGTTGTAATAATATAGTCACGTGACATTGTAACGCATGCCGGGTATGGCTTCCTAAATATGCACATTCATTGACTGTTAGGCGGAACGAAGGTCGCCGGGACAGCTAGTATTATATAATAAAATATTTATGTAGACGATGCAATTCATATACGGAGTGATTAGAAAAAAAAGATTAACAGTAAATACGACCCAGTTATACGACAGGTCTCCGCCCTCTAAGCCGTAGGTCCTGGGTTCGATTCCCGGCAGGAGCATAAATTAGGGTAGGGATATTCGTGCTTCTGATTCTGGGTGTAATGTATGTATGTGATGCGAATGTTTCCGGCACCCACGATACAAGTCTGTGTGTAAGTGTATGTGTAAGTGTATAAGTATGTTTGTTCCCTCTTCTTTAACGGCTAAACGGATTTAGATGAAATTTGGAATGTACATAGATTATACCTAGGATTAACACCTAGGCTACTTTTTAACTTAATAATAGCGGGCGAAGCCGCGGGGCAAGGCTAGTATATATATATATATATATAAAATTCTTCGGTACATATTGTGTATGTGACTGAACTCCTCCTTAACAGCTGGATTGATGTTGATGAAATTTTTTGTGCGAGTTCAGGTGGATTCAATAATGTCTGTATGTGTGTATGTTTTTTTAATTTATTTATTTAAAAACATATTTATACTAAAAGTAACCAGTAGTAAAACCATTTAATTTTTCTTACACTTGTTATTTTTAGAATATTTTAGTATGAAGACTGTGAAAATGTGAGAAATGGTAAGCAAAACCTTTAATATCTAGGTATTGATGACCCAAGTGGAGTAGTGGAGAAGTTTTTGCATTCTAGGTTCCTGGTTGTGATTCCCAGCAGGAGCACAAATTAAGATTTATAACCAAAGGAAAATTATGCATCTGGTTCTGGAGGAGACTGTATGTGTGCTATGAAATGTTGCAACCAGAATAGGTAGGTAGACACCAAATGCAGTCCTAGTAAGTGCATTTAAAAACAACTCATTTAAAAAAACATTCTGAATCGATTAAAGAGGATTAGGCCCCATTTCTATCGAGGCATTAACAAGCCTCCAAAGGTAGCAAAAGAGTACATTTATACAGTTGATACAAGTAAATTATGGGATGATTAGGTAGGTATAACGTGTACATAGCGTTTTCTATACAACACTCATAGTACAGTAGGTATTATTGTAGGCATTAAGAATTATTTTTCACAAGAAACAATTTTGTGGCTCTATAAAACTTTGAAATTTTGTAAATTGTAATTTTTGACTCTTCCGACTCAAAAGGTTGCCGACCCCTGTCCTAGGAGATTGCAAGTTGTTTAATATTTTCCCCATACTGGCAAACTGGGAGGCCACACTGGCTGCTCACGAAGCTTTTCAAGAAAATGGCATACCAGCTACAAGCATGCACATCATTATAACATAAACATAAACACTTTCACACTCACAGCCCCACAAGTTCGATGACTTGTGTCATGGGTGCTGGAAATATTGACAACCAGAAACACAAATTTTCCTTAGGGAGAAAACTTGTGTTCCTGACGGGAATCAAAACCTGTTTAGAAGGCAAATGCTCCCCCAAACAAGCCAACCGGCAGTTCAATACATAGAATGTAACATATGGCAATTCAGTATACCACCTACAGGCATGTGTATCACGGCCTTATGTGATGATGTAGTTGAGAATGGTAAACATGCCATAAAAACTACTAAAAGGGTAAGCAACGAAATTATTAACTGTTTGATTCTATATTCTGACATACAAACCTATTTTTATTAACCTCTCTGATACAAATGTAAATTGCTTTAAAAATATATGAAATACTATGACATTAGGCCGAAAAAACAACAACAAGACATCAAATTTTAATAATGTTAGACTACGAGCTATTAAACGTACCTTATTACTGCGCATTTAATCCATATTGTTATTGATGTTATAGCAGTTATTTCTTTAGTGTAATAGTTGTTAAAAAGCTTACCTTAAGGCTACTGCAGAAAACTTTATTACTCCCTATTTCAAGGTACCTTCTACGCTTTTATAAATTAACTAGTTTTAATCAAAACATCAAGTAACAAATTGATTCGACTGTTTGAACTTCAACCAAAGACAATGCGTAAGATAAGTAATCACTCCGTGACTTCAACTTCACAGACAAAGAGTATGCAATACTAACGTTTTACAAAACCGAATTACTTAAATTACTCAGTGCACTCAGCCCCCCTATCTTTGTAGCACGCGGTTTCAATTTGAATTAAGCAAAAATGAACCTATATCTTAAGAGTTTTATTAATTTCGTATTGAAACCGTTTGCAACAGAGATAGATAATAGGGGATCTAATAATCTGTCAGTCTGACAGTCTGACACTGACATGTTTTCTTCTATTTCTTGTTGTGATTGTGCAAATCGCCCTTTCGAGTTTTATTTTTATCCGCAATATTCTAATTATAAATTGAGAGAATATACTTTTAGATTATCTTCTAAAGACATTTTGGAGGCGCTCCGAGGTGTTTATGAAACGGCCACGTAATTTCACCCTGAGCGTCGCAACTACATCGCGCGAACGCGAAAACGTATTCGTATTTTATTCACTACCAGCGTTATTTTAATAAAAATGGATCTAAATACTCGTTTTAATCGAAACGGCACAAGAATAACTTAACGACCTAGTTTCTTATTGCATAAATCAGTCAATTGTGTCGTAAAAATCAATATTTTGATAAGATATCATACAGTATTTTTGTGTCTGATTAGAGCTTTCCGAGTGATAATGTTTTGTCAAAAGAGTGTTAATAACACGTTAATACACTGTTAAGTGTTCTGTCTACATCTGTTTCAAATAGTTTGTAAAGGTGTGAAATATTTTGGAAAATGCCTGGGAAAATAAAAGTGAAAGTGTTGGCGGGAAGGAACTTGCCTGTGATGGACAGGGCCAGTGATACAACCGACGCTTTTGTGGAGATCAAATTTGGAGGAGTCACGCATAAAACTGATGTATGTCGGAAGTCGCTAAACCCACATTGGAATAACACTGAATGGTACAGATTTGAGGTGAGATATAAACATACCTAATTTAATTAATTTTTGTTACAATATCCAAACTAGTTATATGAAACCCAGTCGGTAGCAAACTGAAGTAAATTGAAGCAGGATGATATTTACAAATTAAGAAGCCTTTTAATAATATAAAAATTCATAAGTTACATAGTCCCAGTATACAAAATGTCTACAAAAAAATTTAAAGTGATCATACATATACTCAACTATAAGTTACAGTTGGGTAAGATCACTATTACATTTAATATTTTTTTTGACAAACATAGTTAATAATATATAAAAATAAATATGTCTACTTATAACATTTAAAAAAGAAGCATCTTCATACCTAATAAAATTATAAATGCACTTATTAGCCATGGTTTGATTTGACTATTAAATATTGGTTCTATTAATAATGTTTTTAATTCTGGTGGTAAATGATAATACATTTTGATAGCTTAAAACACCTTGTCTAAACATACTTTGAACTGCCCGTTGGCTAAGTTGGGCGAGTGTTCGCCTTCTAAGCAGAGGGTATCGGGTTCGATTCCCGGCGGGAACACAATTTTTCTCCCCATGGATAATTTGTGTTTCTTGTTCTGGTTGTGATTGTGTGTGTGATGTGTATGTTTCCGGCACCCATGACACAAGTCATCGAACTTAGTGTGGGGCTGTGAGTGTGAAAGCGTTTATGTTATGTTTATGTTTATACCTATCCTCATACACTCCTAAATCTACTACAGGACAGTTGCATGATGCACCATGCAAGAGAACCTTTAATTTTGTTATAAATAAATAAATAAGACTGTAATTGGTTTTGCAAGCTATCTTCTCTCTCATGTTTTTTTTTTTTTTTTTTATGACAGATAGGTAAGCTCTTGGCCGCTATCTCACCTGATGGAAAGTGACGATGCGGCCGAAGATGAAGCATGCTTACCTAGAAGGTACCTATTCACTCTAGACTTGAAGACTCCCAGATTATACTGTTCGGGGAATAAGGATGCGGGCAGTGAGTTCCACACCTTCGCCGTACGGATAACAAATGTTGAAGCAAAACGCTTTGACCGGATATGAGGTATGTCAACCATATATGGGTGACGTTGGTTTGTTTGTAGTTGAAAAGCCCTTTTTTTTATGCCAGGTAGGTATGCATTGGGCCGTTTTCTCACCTGATGGAAAGTAATGATGCAGCTGGACATGTATTATGCTTGCCTAGAAGATACCTATTCAATCTTGACTTGAAAACTTCCATATTATATAATTCAGGGAACGAAGACGTGGGAAATGAATTCCAGTCCTTTGCAGTATGGATGACACATGTAGATTTATTAATCAGAAATCAGAGTATCTTATTGCTTCAAACTGTGTGCTGAACTCTAAATACTTTGTTTTGTTTCCACAGCTTATCTATTACAGACATGCAATAGTAATGAGCAATAGAGAGGTTCACAATTGGAATAGATTACGGGAAGATGTTGTTTCCGCTACCACAATAAATGGATTTAAAAACAAGCTTGACAATTGGTTGCGAATTATTAAACAAACTTTGTTAGAAAAGTGAACTGTTATGACTTTCAACACTGTGTGATATAGACATATCAGCATTCTGCTGCTCGTCTATAAATAAATAAATAAATAATAATATACATATGAGTTTAAAAAAACGAATGATGGTGGTTACCTTAAATCGCAAATATCTCTGAAACTATTCATCAGATCTTGATCAAATTATAATATGAATTACTAGAACTTATAGCCTTTTGAACAAAACAATAATATATAAAACTATATGAGTACTTATTGAGGGCACAGTTTCGAATCCTACGATGGCTTTAGAAAAGGTTTCTGGTGAAGAATCATCAGGTGAGATGGCAGCGAAATGGTTACCTTTTTATTATCATCAGCCTTCAGAGTCCCACCAGGGCAAAGGCCTCCCTACATTCTCACCACTTATCTTGATCCTGTGCTAAGGATGACCAATCTTCATAATATCTCCCTTTCTCATGTGTATTTTATAAGTTTTGGTTAGGACAACCATTTTATTAGTCCTATTTTTCAAGCATTTCTATGTTATTCTTGAAGTTTGTAGTATTACCAGTGTAGTATTAGTAGTATTACTCTAGAAGATGCAGGATATAATTCTCATACATTTTAATGAATAATAATTTTGTGAATGCTTTCCATATCAAATATAGAAGAGAATTTGTCTTTTTTGTCATGCTTGTGATTTGGACATCTCAGAAAAGTGACTCTGAATGCCTGATTCCTAAATTTACAGCCATCTCGACATATAAAAAAAATTAAAACTGGCGATTTTTTTTTGTGTCCTCCTTTCTGCAATTGACCACAATCTCACCTGTTGGAAAGCAATGATGCAGCTGAAGATGTAGTGTTTAAAAGTTTGACCTCGTATATAATTTAAAGTTCAATTACCACTAGTACTGAAAAATGAAATCAAATGCATTGAGGACATTCTGCATATCAAGGTTGAATTTTTTCATAATGATCATCTAAAACTTGGCTCGGCCACAATTTGTTATTTGCCATGTGCGACGTGTTTATATATATAAAAGTCTGGCGTCCGTCTGCAAGGTATTAGTTTGTGTATTTCCACAATGCGGCCATACGTTAAATGATTAGGTTATTTGAAACGGTGCCAAATGCTCATGTTGGAGACTGTTTTGTTCCAAATTGTGGTTTCGAATGTTATTATGTCAGTGTGTCTAAAATGTCAGTTTGAAAACTGCACTATCTACGGGCCAATTGCCTATATTTCCTAAAACTAAACTAAAACTATATACAGTAAAGAACTAAGTTACCTACAAGACATCGAGTTTATAGGTAACTCAAGTGCTCAAGCCCACTACCAGTGGGTAGCGTTCCCGTCATGCTAGCGGCATTGCCTGAATTGCAATGTTAATATGTTGAGCCAAATAAGTGCCAGCATTTTGCTCTCGCATCGCCTCAACCAGTGTGTATCCTCGAGTGTCTTAATTTGAATGTGTTTAAATGGTGTGTATTGAAAGGCGATGCTCATTTATTTGTTTACATTGGTTTTGTAATGCTACGCTCAGATGCTGGTGTTGAGCGCCTGCTGAACGCGACCTAACTTTTTATAAAGTGTATTTATATCCCGCCCCCTATGTTGGCGTTCAGCGTGCGAACGAGTAGTAATATACTGCTCGTCGGCTTAGTTGGAAGCGCGTTCGCCTTCTATCGGGTTCGATTCCCGGCAGGAAAACAAATTTATCCCCAAGGAAAATTTGTGTTTTTAATTCTGGTTGTGATTAAATGTGTGATGTGAATGTTTCCGGGGCCCACTATAAAAGTCAATGAATTTAGTGTGAAAGCATTAAAAAAATGTTTGCTCTGCATTTGCTGAAGACATGACAAGATGTAGAAACAGCTTTGTGTTTATTTCATATATTTAATTCATTTAATAATTCACATAACAATTTTCGTTTTCTCTGAAATCAAGCTCATGACTTCTTACACTACTTTTCGCAATTTTTCTAGTTTGGGATTAGGCCATTGATTCACATCTCGTAAATCACCCTGTATTTATAGCCATCTTCAATAAAGAAACAGACTAAGATTGACGACAGTTACAGTTGACATGGTGTTTCACTCCCACTGCGCCGTTAATCGCTTGCGGGAGTGAGATGCAAAGTCAGCTATCGTCAATTCTAGTCCCTTTCTTTATTAAGCGGTATATATACAAACAAAAACAAACGCATTCACACTCACATCCCCACACTAAGTTCAAAGACTTGTATCGTGGGTGCCGGCAACATTCACATCACACACATTATACCCAGAACCAGAAGCACAAATATCTTTTGGGAAGGAATTTGTGCTCCTGCCGGGAATCTATCCCAGGACCCACGGCGTAGACGGCGGAGACCTCTCCACTGCGCCAACTGGGTCATATACAGACAAATAGGTGTCGTGGGTGCTGGAAACTTTCACATTACACACACAAGCCCAACCAGAACCACAAATTTTCCTCGGGGAGAAGGTGAACCACCCAACTATGCCATCAGGTAGTTCTATATATGATATTTATGACAAAAGCCCAACCAGAACCAAAAATTTTCCTTGGGGAGAAGGTGAACCACCCAACTATGCCATCAGGTAGTTCTATATATGATATTTATGACAATCTATTTCACACAGGTAGACGAATCAGAGCTACAAGATGAGCCGTTACAGCTACGTCTCATGGACCACGACACATACTCCGCTAACGATGCCATCGGCAAGGTGGTGATCAGTCTCGCACCACTGCTGGCACGTGAGGCCAACAATGTGAAGGGGACGGCTGCACCGCCAGGAGGTAAGATAAAATATTACTTATTTTTAGGCATACTTTTTAAAGCATATTTCTGTTACCGAATAAAAAATAAGCTTTATAACTTAAAGAACAAAAAAAAGATTATCAAATAGTTATAGCTAGTTATGCCTATCTAAACTAGTGGCTCTGTAAGTGAACAGGTATCTTCTAGGCAAGCATGCTCCATCTTGGACCACATCATCACTTTCCATCAGGTGTGATAGAGGAATTAGTGTATTTTTGGAAATGACTGAAATATGTTTGTTTTCAACAGACTTCAAAAAGGGAGGTTGTCAATTCGACTTTATGTTTTTTTGTATGTATGTTACGCGATTGCTCCGCCATGTATGAATCGATTTTGTTTGGTAGATACTTCAGAGGTGGTCCCATATAAATTTTATCGAAATCGATCGTAAAGTCGGTTTTTTTAAGCTTTGCGTTTAAATTATATATAAGAACAGTGAATGTTATTTTATATACGTATATTTATTAGACGAATGATTTTTTCAATTTATTATACTTGCTTGAGGCGCATTCTTGCTTTACCACCTTGCGTAACCGCCATAATATAAATTAAGTATGCTATATGCGCCTTTATATGCAAACGTGTAAGAGGGATAATTGGCTGTGGATGTGCTATATAAAAGACTTAAAATAGATAGATGATCATTCATTATTCATATTATTGAAAATGAAAATGAAAAATATTTTTATTTGGACAAAAACTTAACTAATTTGTAACACTCCATGTACTTATAACTATCTATAGTAATAGTAGGAACACTATTGTGTGTCAACACAGCATCTTATATTATAACTTGGCTTATACAGGTGGTTCATAAATAAACTATGCTGATCAGATATTTGTTGTGTACATGGATAAACCCTAACTCCTAACTAGGTTGCCCTGTGTGTAGGATATCAGTGCTCTCCCGCCATCTCACAAATAGGTACTTTACTGTATAGTTTATTGTAGATTGTACAAACAATTTAATCGGTAATTAAATTCTGCTGAATGTAGTTTTAGCTCAACTAAACAGGTAGGTAGTAAGTGACAGTTATATAACCAAAGAACTTGTCAAGACAAATCAATGAGTCCAAACTCGATGGGCTTATCTTGTTTGGTTCAGAAGTTCCTATGGCCATATTCCGTCTACATCATCAAACCAGCTTCATGGTACCTTATCATTATATTGTCACCGAAGATACATAAGTACACCAAATTTGAGTCCAATGTGACATCGGGAAGTGGGTCTAATTTAGCTTGCAAGATTTGATTACAGACCGACAAATTAATAGATAAGGGGACAGGTGGAACAAAATGTAAGCTTGTAGATTGGGGACAGGTGACTCTAAATGTAAGCTTGTAAATTTAAAATTTTCACGATAGTTTAAATTTTCGACTTATTTATAAGTGTGCATTGCCTTATATCTGCTCCTTAAACTACAGGTGCAGTGATGTCGGGCTGGATTCCGGTTTTCGACACGATGCACGGCATCCGCGGCGAGCTCAACGTCATCGTCAAAGTGGAGCTTTTCTCGGACTTCAACAAGTACAAGACTTCCAGCTGCGGCGTACAATTCTTCCACTGTAAGTTGATATTATTTTTAATTGACTCCAATAAAAGAGGAGGTTCTCAATTCTATTGGATTTTTTTATGTGTCCGATTGTTATTTTTTTATGTGGCGAGTTACCTCAAACCTTTTTTCTAGGTGTACCGATTTTGATGATTCCTTTTATATTTGAAAGCATTTTTGAGTTATCCTCAGTAATGCATATTTAATTCATTTAATCTGATCAAGTTAAAGCGGTGGAGTGGGTTTTTTAAGCTTTGCTTGCATTTAAATTATATCTGTGACTAGTCGCGCCCCGCTGTGTTACCCGCGGTTAAGCAATAACTTTTTTCTACTTATTTCTGTGGGCCGGGAATCTTTTTTTCATTCAAACTTTTTCTGATTATAAAGACACACCCAAGACAAAATAAAAAAATCAAAAAATGCCATTTATGAGTTTTAGTGAGACTTACGCATGGCAATTGATTTTTGATACTCTAAAAAGTTTTTTTTAAGTCAACCATATACAAGTTGTAAATAAAAATAAAAGTTTTTTTTTTTTATTTGTGACAGGCTTGTTTTTGACCACTATCTCACCTGATGGTAAGTGACGATGTGATCGAAGCTGGTAAACACACTAGACCTGGAATACGCAGGCTCTCAAGGATAACTGCCGGAACACCGTATTTGGCTTGGCGGCAGACTTTCAACTTGATGGTGGTAAGCTACTTTGGTAGCAAGCCAGGCGAGCAACTCACAAAATGCTCTACCACCTCTCAAATGTCACCTGATTAGCACCACCCGGGGACCACGTGTAGGGAGTCAGACTCCTACGGACGTGGGTGACTCAGCCCCCAAGTTATATACCAAAGAACTTGCCAAAACGAATCAAATGACCCAAAACTTGATGGGTTTATCTTGTTTAGTTCAGAAGTTCCTATGGCCATCCTCCTTTTCCATCATGAGACCAGCATTGTCACCGAAGATACATAAGGACACACAATTTTAATCCAAACGGACATCGGGAAATGGGTCTAATTTAGCTTGCAAGATTTGAATTCAGACCGACAAATTGATAGACAAGGGGACATGTGAAAGTAAATGTGAGATTTTAAATAAGTCTAAATTCATCAATGTTATATACGGCTTAATACACGTAAAAAATATCGACTTACTTTATTGTCGACTATTTTCGGACAAATCAGAAAAAACAAAAGATATCCTGATAAAGGACTAATTTGTCCGAAACTAGTCGACAATAAAGTAAGTCGATATTTTTCACGTGTTTTAAGCTGTTTATAACATTGAAAAACAAGTCGGATCACCCGAAAAGTGACAACGCTTTCAAATGTTTAACTAAAAGACGTATGAGTATTATCAATCCGCGTTGTACCATTTGGTATACTGTTTATTTATGTTTCTAGCTGGAAAACTTTGTTTATTACCGAATCTACGTCGCAGGACTGTGTGTGTCCGTCATTACGTAAATTTTAATGATAAACAAGTCTAAATATATTATGCGATTCGCACATACTGATGAGTAGCAGAAACTATGAATGCTATAGTTAAATATAAACGCGTTCACAGACACAGCCTCACACTAAGTTCGCAGACTGTGTGCTGGAAATATTCACATCACATCCAGAAACATAAATTTCCCTTGGAGAAAACTTGTGATCCCATCCCAAGAAAATTAGTACAGGGGGTCACATTGGCGGTCTCCCAGTCACTCATTGGTTATTGTTTAAAACAAGTAATCTAAACTTCCATTACTGCTTTCTTAATTAAAAGAAGTACTTTGTAAAGTACAGAACGGACACTACGCCCCCAACCCTCTTGACCAGCCCCGATCAGACGTCAGATTGAATTATCAAAGGGTACGTGATGCCGCATACTCTGAGTACTTGTGTATGTGGTGTACGAGCATCGCTGATTAGATACATTTGTATGTTCCCGGGGTGTTTTGTCAGATCATACTTTTTCCTCCAGGTCCGTCGATTCCCCCCGAGTATAGAGCGACGTCGGTGCACGGCTTCGTGGAAGAGTTGGTGGTGAACGATGACCCTGAGTACCAGTGGATAGACAAGATCCGGACCCCCCGGGCTTCGAACGAGGCACGGCAGGTGGCGTTCATTAAGCTTAGTAATCAGGTGAATACATACATCATTTTCTGGATGATTCCTGAATCTTGAAATCAAAATAAAATTGTACCTATGGAGCGTTTGATCACTGTGACCACCTGATGGAAAGTGATGACAAGGTTGAAGATGTAGCTTGTGACTTCACTCTAGACTTGAAAACTCTCAGATTATACCGGCCGAAGAAGATACCTAAACAATCTATCCTTGAAAACTCCCAGATTATACAGTTTGGGGAACAAAGACGCAGTGAAGATGTGATAGTGGTCAAACTGTATGGAATTAAAAAAAAAATATATATATATATAAAAAAAAATATGATCTGTTCTTAGAGGCTCATAATATGTACAGCGACTTAAACCCAAAAACTCTGAAGTCCTATTAAGGTATGAAGTATGAAGGTATTGATGTTAGGTGCCAAGCTAAACTAGCTCGTATCCTCTCTAGTGTAAAGTTATATACTAATTGTATGTTTAGGTGCAACGTCTAGTGGGTCTCAAAGCAGCAGAACTCGGTGCCAACGCAGTAGTGGGATACCAACAGGAGTTTGATCTTGAAGGAGAGGCGGGTGTTGTTGCAAGAGCTATTGGTAAATAAAAATATTTTATTATGTTATTTTTACTTATCGTCTTGAGTTTGGCGGGGATCTAAAAAAAACATAAAAAAAAAGTGGAATAATAACTGCTAGTCGTGCTTTCTCTCTCTCTCTCTCTATCTCAACTCAGATCTCGCGCCTACATTTAAATTTGTCTAATAAAAAAAAAATTAAAGTCCTCTGAGGTTAACTGCTTATAACTTTTAATTTTTCTTAATAATAATTATGTGTTTGTATTTGTTGTTCAAGTACAGGATATATAATTATTAGATACTAGCCGTGCCCCGCGGCTTCGCCCGCGTTAATTGAATTAAAAAGCACTATGCGTCATTCCGGAACCTAAACTTTTTACATTCTACATTTCATCAAAATCGGTTTATTCGTTATAGTATAACATTCACACACAAACGCATTTAAAATATTAGTATGATTATACATTTTATAAATATTTAGGCTTTGGACCACTGCTTTACATATTCTCTGAGAATTTAACTCATTCGCTTGAATAGTTTTGCCGCTAGATGCCTCTGACAGACGGACGGACGGACAAAGTGCTAAACCATTCAAGTCAACTTAGAGATCTTGCTTTGCTCGACCAATTATTTATCTATTTTTGGATATTCTACGAGGCATTATTTTTTAAAAACAAACTGATAGACAACAACTTTACTTATTAGAAAAATTAACAATTATGACTAACGAAACAAAACACAATCGACTGGCAACAAAATGACTCTTAACAAGAAAATTGTCAGGGAGATGCTTCCACGACGACGGCTGGCGGTAGTGTAAGGGGCGATCGCTGGTTGACAGCCGCTTTTATACCCTTGCGCGCCGAAGTATCTTCTACCCTCCAACACGGCCCGCCTGATCGGAGGCCGTCCACGGGCTCCCTCAACTGTGAATATTCGTCTCCAGGAACGGCATAGAGACGCTGGCTGGTCTTCGTACGAGGCGCTAGCACGCGTCTGCGTCCCAGATGCGCCGGACTGAGGCTCGTCGCTCGCAGACAGGCTTGGAGCTCTGGACCGCGGCTCATCGACCCGCGTGGGAAGCTCAGCAGCGGCGGAAGTAGACTCCGCTCCTTCTATATCGATGTCTGCATCTAAACACAACATGGAAACACATACATCCATATGCGAGCATACTAACGCATGTCATTAGATACAACACACAAATAAAGACAAGACTAAGTAATAGGCACTACGTTAGCGTTACTTAGTTCACCATTGAGATAAGAGGCACTACGTTAGCAATATCCAATGACTCGGCCAAGACAGGAAGCCCGACGTTAGCTATGTCTAGCCTGTTAAGATAAGAGGCACAACAACGGCATTATCTCAACCACACAAGGACAAGGAAGCACTACGTTAGCTATGTCCCACAAACAACGATTGTCGAAATAAGAGGCGTTACGCCACCACTATCTCAACAATCGCACTCACCGCTAAAGAAAGCAGCACAAACATCAGGAGTCCACTCCCCCGCGCCACGGGATGATGTACTCCGCTGCTGCTTGCGTCGACTTCCCGTACGAGCCAGCCAGAAGTTGCAGCTCATACCGCCCGTGGGGTAGCGCCTTCAGGACGCGATACAGCCCACGCATGCCAGAGTCGAGTTTGCCAGTAGATTGTGCTTGCTTCCTGACAAAAACAAAAGAATTTATTACAAACAATTGGGGTGATTTCCATTGGAACCTTCGAGTGCCACGTCTCGTACCAAACTTCGAATAAGAGGCGTCGCAGCATCAATACCCAACAAGAGATTTAGTGCAGAAGATTTGGGTAGTTCTATGCTTGGTTATGTTCAGAACTAATTGAAGGTTCCAAATTACCCTCGGCCACTGTTCCTGACGATAGTTACATTCTACTCGGATCATGTTTAGCACAGTCTGGCAATAAGATGGTCAGAAAACTCATTAATTATAGCTAAGAATCGATCCAAATTTAAAAAATGAAGTACGTCTGTACCTACGATAATCAGCGTTTTCATGAATTCAGAGCTTACAATAAACAATTCAACTTCTAAAGTTATACCGTCAAATTCAATAGGTAAGGTAACACAAGAAGTACTCTCGATTTCTTGACTGCCCAACCCTCTAAGGACACGATACGCCGGTTTTATAGGGGCACCCACAAAATGTTTAAATTATCGATGACGATACAAGAGATATGGTAGATCCGCTGTCAATTAAACATTTGTGGGTATGCTTTAAATTACAGGTACCACAACATCGTTATTGCGGGTAATCTCACTTTCAAGACAGAAATTTACATTGTTTTTATCACGCGATTCTGATTTTAGTTTCGCAAAGCAAGATTGAACCTTGTGACTTGACTTTTTACAAAATGAACAGGGTTCGATCTTAGTTGGGACAAATAAAGGCTTAGGATTTACACTAAAATCAACACTGCTTGACGCAGCTTGCCCCGATTCAGACTTAGGTTAGTACAGGACAATATTATGTAAGTTGGGGTCAAAATTGGAAATATAGTAAGTTTGGTTGAATCTCACCGTAGCTTCAATTGATCGAATCGCATCAACAATGCGATCCGTTCCCTTAGAAACAGAAGCAGACGATGGCGATCGGTTTCACTGCGTTCTCAGCGGCATGGCTCCGCTCGGACACCGTCAGCGCCCCGTCGTCACCGCAAATCTCGCTCGGTGCCAGCGGTGTGACAGCGGGTGGCTGGCGTGGCACCCGCGCTAGCTGCGGCTGTGGCGCAGATCGCACCGGTGATGGTGACGTCACGCGCGTAGGAACAGGCAGCGAATGTGCCTGTAACGGTGAAAAAGACTGGCGCCGAAATGGTGGCGATGGTTGACGAGGGCTGCGCGGGAGTGGCGGTGTGTAACGCTCGTGTGACCGTGCAAATCTAGCAGCGGACCGTTCCTCTAACGCAATTAACCTCTCCAACATTGCCTCCATTGTGCGCCTTAGTCCGCCGTCTGGAGTACGATCTCGATATCTGCTGTGTCGTCGCTCACGGCTTTTATGTCGACGTGATCGACGGCACTCGCGATCTGACAATTTTCTATTACTTCAACAGCAAAAATAGTGGGCTAGTAGGATCAAATCACGTAAAAATACGTAGATTCGATCCCACTTCTGATTTTGGATATTCTACGAGGCATTATTTTTTAAAAACAAACTGATAGACAACAACTTTACTTATTAGAAAAATTAACAATTATGACTAACGAAACAAAACACAATCGACTGGCAACAAAATGACTCTTAACAAGAAAATTGTCAGGGAGATGCTTCCACGACGACGGCTGGCGGTAGTGTAAGGGGCGATCGCTGGTTGACAGCCGCTTTTATACCCTTGCGCGCCGAAGTATCTTCTACCCTCCAACACTATATTATGTTATGTGTACACGACGAAACGATAAAATTAGTTATAAATAAGGTCCATTTACTCAAACTACACAACGACAAAATATATAGGCCAAGAATCAGATTGGCAAAGGTACAAAAACAAGGTATTTATAATGAAATGACTGCGCAACAAGTTACCATTTACAGTGACCGAATTATACAAGTTAATTTGAATAAGCGCTCCATACTCCACCGGGGGGTAGGGTATCGACAATGCAACACAAAAAATAAATAAAAATAAACTTTTTTTTTTGATAAGTTTGTAAAGTGCCGACCTACGATTAAAACCAATTATCCAACTCGTAAACTCAAAAATAAAAACAATACAACTAAAATAGTTAGCGAGTCCTTCGTTTTTACGCCGTGGGTAGCAAATTTGATTCCCGACACGAGCACAGTTTTCCTCCTCAAAGGAATTTCGTGTTTCTTGTCCTAAGTGTGACTCGGCTGTCAATGTGACTCGGCAGTTCGTAGGTTATGAATGACCATGACTCTTCGAACTTAGTGTAGGTAATGCTGTGAGTGTAAAAGTGTTTGTTTTGTTTTGAAAAAAAACTAATTAGGTCTTGTTCACTTATTAAAATTGGTCATTCAAAGCGCAGTGTACAATAATACTAGGCTCGACTGCTGGCGGACGGACATTGACCCGACATTCGCCCCGACGCGCACGCATTGATGATAGTGGTGCCGCGCAGTGTCACTTGCGTTAACATATTGGTGCATGTGAACAATAACAGCTGTTTTAGTTGTATTGTTTTTATGTTTGAGTTTACGTGTTGGATAATTGGTTGTAATCGTAGCTCGGCACTTTACAAAATTAACAAAAAAAAAATTTTTTTTTTATATTTTTTTGTTTTGCATCGTCGATACCTGACCCCCCTGTGGAGTATGGAGCCCTAATTCAAAGTAACCTTGTATAATTTTGCCAATAGCGTGTGTTTCGCCATTTCTACTACCTATCTACGTGCCAAATGCCTATATTTCCTAAAACTAAACTAAAACTATATACAGCAAAGAACTAAGTTACATACAAGACATCGAGCTTATAGGTAACTCAATTCGCCATTTTGAACTCCTCGTGCGATTTATCCTTTTTTATTTATTACAATTCATAATTAATATGCGTTCGAATAAGGAAATAATTTTTATGGTGTTTTATGTTGGTGTATATAAAAGTTTAGTATCTTATGCTATTTTCTTACAGTACGCACACTTTTTGATTTAGTCATATTTTTTTTATAGGTACTGCTGTTAGCATAACTCCACTGCCAACACCTAGTCAACCTTTGAATATACCGCCTTGCACACAACAGTGAGTATAATATATTTGCAAAGTCTACTTTCAGGTAGCAAATGATCAATAATTAGTAAAATATAGTTCTGTCTCTTTGATTTGGTCATAATAAATAATATTAATACTATTTTTTCAAATTCAAAATCGTTTATTCTCTTGGGCCCCAAAGAGGCACTCAGTAAATTGCCTCCAACTGTAAAATAAGTATTATAAATATGTTATTTTTGCTCAAAAGCTTTATATGTGCTAAATGTTGTCTAGTCCAACAAGTAACAAGTTTTATATAAAATACTCATAAATATATGTTTGCATGTTGTGTGTCTTGTCGTGCTTTTTAAAACGTAGACAATTAAAAAAGTGCTTGGACATTTTGGCGACGAACGACGATAGCGTCACAGGTTTGAGTCAGTACTACCAGACGCACCAAGAAGAGTTACAGAAGATGCTAAGCATCCTTAATCCTAACGATCCGTCCATGCTGGATGAACCTGATGCAGTGGATGATGATGATGATAAAGATGAAAGAAAGAGCCGTTTGAGCATCCACAGCTTTACTGGCTCCATGTCACTCTTTCAAGACGATTACGTCTCTCACAGAAGTTTGAGACATCTCTCCGAAGACCAAACAGATCTAAACAAACTTCTGAATCGAAGAGACGATGACCAAGACTCAGATTCGTCTGGTCCTATACAGAAAATTAAGAAACTAAAAACGAACTTCTTCACGAAACGATTCTCCAAACGCAAGCGGGAGAAAAAAGATAAGAAAGAAAAGCAAGACGATCAGATATCATTAAAGTCTAATTCGTCTGATACGTCTCGTTTATCTCTTGTTGAGATTACGAACGAGTTCAAAAAGAGACTGAAAAAGCCTAAAATACGTAAAACGTTCACTAACCCGGATGACGAGGGTGTGGGGATGGCGTCAATTCTCGCCAGGTCTGTTATACATGCCCATACAAGTCTTGCTTGCATAGCCGAAACGCAAGACTCGGAGCATTCAACCCAAGAAGCTTTGCGACGCACCAGCGAATCAGAACCTAACATAAATGTGTCTGATGAAGATAAACCTAGAAAAATAAGTGTGGAGAAAATCGCAGAAATAAAAAATGAGATGCAAGGAAGGAATGTGCCAGAAATACATTTTTCTTCTCTCAAAAATGTAAGCTCCGAGGATGTTGTGCCACAACGCGTAAGAAAAACGTCTGAATCCTGTCCCACTAGCCCAATGGTTGGGAGAAGCGAGTCTCTGCTTAAATTGCCTGGAGATAAGGGCTATTTTGGCTCAGTATCCTCCGCGTTATCGGGTGAAAGCTCTGAAAGATACACCAGTTCTGAAGAAGAGGATGAAAGTTCCGATGTTAAAACCGATTCAGAAGAAACAGTTGAAACAACAACTTCAGTTGTAAACTCAGTGTTAAATCACGAGGTCAATCCTGCATTTATTGCTCAAATGGATAGAAAGCTAAGTATCCTTGAAAATGTGCATCCTCCGGTAAGCGAGATTATTCGAGCGGATGTTCTTCAAGAGGAAGAAGAAGAAGAACAGACCACGCCTGTGGAAGTAGAAACCAAGCAAGACGAGAGCAAAAGTCAAGTCGTTGAAACCAATAAGGACGAAGTTGAGAAACTTCAAGAAATAATTGTAATAAACGAGCCTTCTACATCTGCTCAAGATTCTGAAAAGTGCGTACCAAAACCCAATATGCATCACATCAAAATCCATAATCCCTTTGCTAATAAAAAAACGTCTAAGAGCTTCAGTGCCCCTTCATCACCGGTAGAGAAACATAGCTTTGTATATCGCTCTTCCAAGCGTATCAAACACCAACTTGCAAAGCTGTCCAAAAGCAGCATGATCAAAAGTATCTCTCACTACTCCCTTTTACCTAAAAAAAAAGAAGATAATAAAACTCAAAGCCAACATGGATCTAACTCCAATGTTCCATCTAGAGCTCCAAGCGACACTGTTTTGGGATCTCTCTTTTTGTCGTATTCTGACTTGCTTAGTTTAGACAAAGAAGGTCTCCAAGCAAATCGAGGAATTTGCAAAAGTGACGAAATCGATCGCACAAAAGTGTCCATGTATATTGGTTCTGAACCCGCGTCTAGAGCATCACTTAGTGGTCTATCATTCCCTTATCCACATAGAGAAGACCATGAACATCACGTGCATAAAAAGGAGAGGCCTTCTCTCAAGCCCACAGGCTTGATCCATACAGCTATGGAAACCATTCTCATCGACAAAGTAGATACAATACTTCTTCCCACATCTCCCGATGCTGTTTCGATAAATAATAAACAGTTTTTTGCTGATGTCAGTGAGAAACTGGAAGAACATAAAAATAGAGGATCGCCCGGCGTAGGAACGAAGATTTGTCAAGTTCAACATTCGACCGGCTCCACTACTCCTAGGATTATAGCGATGACCCCAAAAAGGTTGTCTGATGATTTTACTGCTCACACATACAAAGCTCAAGATAAAAGAACTTCTCTCCCTGAATCTAAAGGTTTGGTACACACCGCTATAGAAACCATACTTATGGACAAAGCAAATGCAGTACTCCCTGAAACTCCATTACCTGGCCATCTTTTAAAAGGCCCTTTTAATGACGATGTTCAGGAAAAAATTAAACACAAAGATCACAAAGACTTCCTGAGCACACTTAAAGATAAAGCGCACGTGAATTTAGATCATGTTTTTGGTAAACACCATGCTAAGAAAGATAATGGGTCTGATGTGAAATCAGGAGGCTTAGTTCATGCAGCCATGCAAACTATGTTGATAGATAGAGCTCAATCAATGATTCCTGATACTCAAGAACCGATCCCTATTAGAACAGAACCACTTTTTGATCGTGGCAGAAGATCCCGAGCAGCGTCCGAGTCCAAAGAATCTACAGGATTGGTTCACAGTGCAATGCAAACAATGCTTATAGATAAAGTACAATCTGTGCTGCCTAAACCATCTGAACCTATTCCAATACACTTGGATGTTCCGTATACTAAATCCAACACGGAAACTACATCACAGGCTGAAGAATCTACCGGAATGGTCCACAATGCTATGCAAACAATGTTAATGGATAAAGTACAGACCGTGATACCTGATGCAGGTGAACCAATTCCTATTCATTTCGACGACATTGAAACAAGATCTGTAGCTGATAATGAAAAGACCATATACGCTAGTGGGATTGTTCACAGTGCTATGCAAACTATTCTGATGGACAAAATTCAGGCAGTACTCCCTGATACAAGTGAACAAATACCCATACACTTAGAAAGTACTGAAACAACATCAATTAAAACAGCAGAACCGCAGATCGAAGAGTCTGGCGGTCTAGTCCACAGTGCTATTCAAACCATGTTGATTGAAAAAGTTCAATCTGTATTGCCTGATGCCCCTGAACCAATTCCGATACATATGGAGTCGTTAGTATCTGATAGTAGTATAGACACAACAGCAATTAAACTACAAAAGCCAGGAGAAATTATTCACGGTGCTATTGAAAATGTTGTGGATAATATTGAAGCTATACTTCCTGATAATATTGACCCCATATCATTACATAGTGTTACACAATCTTTGAAACATGAAGATGTAAGTACAGACGTTAAACCAGAAGGTTTACTACACTCTGCGATGGAAACTATCCTGTTCGATAAAGTGCAATCACTGTTAAACCCAGAGGCTGAAATTTTTGCAGAAAGCAACGAATTGCATACTGACAAAACGAATGGAACTTGCCCTCAAAAGAAAGATGACTCTAAAGGGTTACTCGACACAGCGATGAAAACAATTTTAATTGATAAAGTTCAAACAATTTACCCCAACACGGCAGATCCTGATCTGATAACAGATCTACCCAATGAAAAGCGTGAATCTGTTGAAATTACTCAGATAGGATCGCACGAGAAAGAGCCGGGACTGGTTGAAACTGCAATGCAAACTATCTTAATAGATAAAGTGCACAGTACTGTCGGAAGCCCTGAAACTATTCCTATTGAAATCAAACCGACGGTCTTGGAAGATCTTAAATCACCTGGTTTAGTCGGTACAGCTATGCAAACTATTCTCGTGGACCGAGTACAATCTGTGCTCGCTACGACAAACGCAGAAGGCGCAAGCAAACCTGCAGAATCTTTAAATGTATCGGACGATATAATCCCCGAATATTCACAAAGCAGTGGCGACAGCAAAACCAATGAGAAACCAAAGAAACTCACACGTCAGGATAGTATTCACTCTATACCAGACGCAAAAGAGTCGCACAAAATGTCCAACGAAGATCCGTCTAATATGTCACCTCAAACTCGACCGCCAGTGTTGCAGCACTTCCATCCGATACTTAGCGGACTAGAGACCATACCATCTATGTCCGAGAGTAGTTTTGAACGTAGCTTAGACGGCGAAACTTCATTTGAGACTAACAGCGCTAGTGTGTGTGATAACTCGCATGCAGCGTGCGGTTTTGGCAGGGCCGAGAGAGATAGAGATAGGAGTGAGAAGGACAGGGGATCGCCGCGGCACGCGAGGCACGAGTCCTTCGGAGGGAAGGAGCCGGTGGGGTCCGTACACGCGCCGGTCCAGGCCTCCTTGAATTCTACTTCTACGCCGCTGGGCATCCACAGGCGGTCGTCGGATTCAGATTTAAGTGTGACGCCTAAAGGTAAGAATTCCACAGTACTTAATTACTCCATCTATTACTACTTAGACTGTTACTAACATTACATTTAAATTCAAGCCTTCTTTTTTATCCGACAAATCGAGGATAATGTGTTTATCTGGCTAAGTATGTATGTTGGATCCTGTGTGGCTTTCTAGAGACCAAACGCGTGGGTCGAATTTGATGATTATTAGGTCAATCGAATTGTTTTAATCTTGGGAGTGTCACCGAAACATGACAGTATTTAAAATTCAATATGGCGACCAGGCGCTATATTTTTTATATATTGTTAGCTTTTTAAATGGTATAAAAATAAAAAAAGATATACTGTATCGATCTGCTGTCTCCATTTTCTTTTTCCTTTTTTAATAATGTTTTTACAGCAAATAGTGATACATATACCAAGAATAAAACACTGTAATATTGTAGGAGGTTCGCTGAACACGTCAGCCGGTAACGTGGGCAGCGGCGGCGGCGCCATCTTGCGTCCGTCCATGAACACTGACAACTTGGACATGCTAGAATACCCGTTTTTGACTATGGCAGAGTATCCGCCTGGTTTTATTGTTCATATTGGTAAGTAGTCTCGTTAATGGGTACAAACCCTGCTTGAGTTTTAAGACTAAGAAACGCTGCTCCTTTTATCATCACGTATTCATCATCTCAGTCTTAAGAAGTCCATTGCTGATAAGTCTCAGATTTCTAAAAGAAACGGTTGGAAGCGGCCTGCATCCAACCGTTCATAAACCAATCCTTTAATAATTATGAGGAATTTATACCTATTAACATAATCTAGACTATTTTGTGTATTATTAGGATTTATTAACATTTTCGTGCAAGTATAAAAATCAAGACAAGGTAAACAGTCAAGGTCCAGTCATAGTCAAGGCATGCCCTAGTAAAGTGGTAGAAACTTTACTAATACTTCTGTTGTAATTTTGGAGTGAAACTTTTGACTTGATTTGAAAACGAAAAGTGTATTTTTTAACCTGGTATGATTTGCCTACACTTATGCACGTTCACTAAGTATTAATTTTCGTGAATTTCGTGATTTTCGCCTTAGCTCCAAAACTCCAATAGAAGTTCTAGTAAAGTTTCTACCACTTTACTAAGGCATGACTTGATTATGGAAGAAAGAAAGAAAATACATTTATTCGGGACAACAAGCGACGTTACATTATTTACATAAAACACAAGACAAAGCACAAAACAAACTTCAAGAATAAAAAATATAACGCCGCGTGATGTCACGAATGAGGTCCCGAGTCAGCATATAACTAGGTAAGTAGGTGGGCAGGACCCTCCTACCTTTTCTTTTGTGGGGGGGAAAATGCCTTGCACTTCTCTTTCTTCCCAGAGGTGAAGGAAGGGGGTATGTGGGGCTCGAACCCACTAAAAACCCCCCCGTTGGCAGTCCCTCGCCGAGGTGGGGCAAGATAGGGTCGCGCTAGCAGTCACTATCTTGCCCCGGCGGTAGGCCCGAGTACAAACCGGGCCACTGCGCCCATGTAGGGGTGACCTTGCTCACCAAGGCCACTCCTTAGACTTGTGGGGCCGTGCAAGTCAGTGAAAAGCTCCCTGACTCTCCACCAGTGACCCCACTACAGAGGAGGAGAGAGGAGGCAGTAACTGGGTATTGGGTACCTACCCGGTAACTGGTTATATAGGTTTATGACTGGACCTTGTCTCTTTTACTTGACTTTGACTAGGACTTTTAATTTTAAAAATATTATTACTCGACACTGGCTAAATACAAAAGATTGCGAAGACAAAATGAAAAAAAAACCATATCGTGCACTCGTGTCCCCCCTTAGGCGGCACAGTGTGCGCGCGCTCCGTGAAGCTGGTGGACGGCGGCGGCGAGAGCGCAGTCCGCGCCGCCTGGTGGGCCGAGCTGCGCACGGAGCTGCGCGCGCACGCACGCGCGCTGCGCTGCAACGCAGTCATAGCCTACACCGACACCTGCTCGATATGGTCAGTATTATCTTATGCCGCCAAAGAGCTGGGAATCCTTGCAAAGGTGAGACGGTACTTCACTCCGGAACGATTGCTCGACCTGTACCGGGCGCAGGTGCGTTCACGTATGGAGTATTGTTCTCATCTTTGGGACGGTTCAGCTAAGTACCAGCTTGATGCTCTTGAAGTTATCGAGCGAAGAGCCAAGAGACTTATTAACAGCGACCGATGCAAACCTTAAGAACTTGGGGCATCGTCGCATTGTGGCGAGTCTCTCGGTTTTTTATCGGATACCTTTCGGAGAGTGTACAACTAAGTTACACAATGTAATTCCCCCATCCCCATTCCATTATCGGACATCGAGACAGTCTCCTAAGCGACACCGCTATATGGGAGATATTCCACATATGCGAATGAAGCGTTTTGCTTCCACATACATTTTGCGAACCGCAAAGGAATGGAATTCTTTGCCTGGATCTGTGTTTCCCGATAAGTATAATGTCAATATATATTTTTTTAATATTATGTCAATGAATTTTTTTTCGAGGTTTTGCTGCGAAATTGAAAAAATTACGTTGTTGATTTTGTATAATTTTCAAAAACCTGTGATTTTTCGAGTGTTAATGTGTAATAATGGTGAATTTTTAGCCGTGAATACACAGTAAACGTCCATAAGTGTAGGCAAATCATACAAAATTGAAACGTCATTTTCACCTTCGCTCCAAAACTCCTATAGAAGTTCTAGTAAAGTTTCTACCACTTTACTAGGGCATGACTTGACTATGATTGGTCTAGGTATTTTACTAGATTTTGACTGTGATTTGCGACTAGGACTTTTGGTATGAAATTCACTTGATATATTATTACTTGACACTGGCTAAATGCACAAGATTGCGAAGCCAAAATAAAAAAAAAGCCTCTCAGATTGTAGTTATCGGGAAACAAAGTCTCAGGGAAGAAGTTCCATTCGTTAGCAGTATCTATAATAAATATCACCCTTGAAATATCAACCATAAGCCGATAGTTTCGCGTCTAGTATCAGCGCGAGCGTATTTCCTCCTCTGTGGGTTGATAGTTTGTAACAGTGTGTGAGTGTATGTGTAACATTGTTGCAGTGAGGATGTGTGCGTGCTGTCTGCGTCGGGTACCGCGGCCGTTATAAACCTCGACTGCGACTACAACGTGGACAACGATGCGCCCATCACTGGTAACTATATCTGCTTACTTATATACAATGTGTAACAGAAAGGTGTATAATACTCAAGCCACACATCTAGCTACATGTATGGAGTCTAACAGGAACTTCTAAAATCGAGACAGCAGCATGAATAAAGTTAAAATAAAGTATCTAAAAAATTATGTCATTTGCATCCCTATTTCATCAGCTAACGTTCTACACCACATAGTCTGTGCTAGACGTCTGTGAGTGGTGGGCGTTACAAAGGTCAAGGTCACGCACCACAGATGTAACCGTAGGGTTGTCAAAAATATTTGATAATTATAATTTTTAATATTTGTATGGTAAATAATATCTCCGATTTCGAATTTCGTTCTCTGGCAGATGATTCCCGGCACGATGCACATACACACCACCAAGTATTACTACATCTTTCTGTTACAGGTTGTATACCTACAGGGTAATACTTGACATCGACGTCGTAATCGAACGATTTTCTTATCTACCGACTTCACAAAAAAGGAGGAGGTACTCAATTCAATGGCATTTTTTTAAATTTTTTTCATGAGTTTCCCAATGTCTTTTTTCCAAGTGAACTGATTTTGATTTTTATTTTGTTTGAAAGCTGTTGCTTTCCCATTGGTCCCATTTAAATTTGATCAAGATCTGATCAGTAATTTTTGAGTTATCATCAATAATGCTTGTTTAATACATTTAATCTGATCAAGGTTCCGAAGATAAAGCGGTGAAGTCGTTTTTTTAAAGCTTTGCTTGTATTTAATTATCCTATGAACTATCGGATCGACTAAACTTTCAATGGATCGACTGTCGTATTGACGTCGCATCAATACCAACAATCGTAGTTAGATGACCAGAATAGACCTACAGAAAACTTGGGAGATCATTCCAACCATTGAGACCAACGTCTTTCGTGGTGCGCTTATGCAAATAGTGATTACTGATTTCAATTATAAATATAAAATACAAATTGAAATTTTTCAACTAAAATTTTAGTGCGGGGCTGTGAGTGTGAAAGTGTTTATTACTATTATTATTATATATATATCTTTTCTGTTCTCATTTTAAGGTTTTAAGTGTTAACTGGCGACGAAAAAACGAAGGAGGTTCTC
This sequence comes from Lomographa bimaculata, assembly GCA_948107665.1. Classification (NCBI taxonomy): domain Eukaryota; kingdom Metazoa; phylum Arthropoda; class Insecta; order Lepidoptera; family Geometridae; genus Lomographa; species Lomographa bimaculata. The sequence goes on along the minus strand of OX403604.1, from coordinate 2,031,335 downwards.
AAGTTGACGCGTATTTTCTTTTATGAATGACCACGCATAACTTTTTACAGAGTAGTCCGATTTTGAAAAATTTGAACAGTCCATTGGCTAAGTTGTGTGCGCATTCGCTTTTTAAACAACGGGTACCGGTTTCGATTTCCAGTGGATACAAGTTCTCTCCCCAAGAGAAATTTGTGTTTCTGGTTCTGGTTGGTTTGAGATATGAATGTTTCCGACACCCACGACACGAAGTCATAGAACTTAGTGTGGGGTTGTGAGTGTGAAAGTTTTTATGTGACTCCAGTGTATTGCAATCCTTTACAGTATCAAACGGCACCAAGTCGAGTCCAGAGGAAGATCATGAACTATGTTCGATGGCTCACGTGCCCTATTCCCCGGGCTCGGGTCCCTATAGAGCCGAGCTGTCTACCTGCGGCGGCTGTAGGTGAGAACAACTCTATGTACTTGATTTTTTTAAATATAGCATTAGCCATGCTAGGCAGAACTATATTAATTATCGCTCAAAAGTGAACTGGAGCAACGTTTTATAATATACTAGCGATCCGCCCCGGCTTCGCCCGGGTGTGATAAATGAAGAACCTCTCGACCGATTTTGTGCAAACTTCACATAAACCATCTACTAAATAGTCCCAACAAAGCCTTAACATTTGGTTTGGATAGGTGAGCTTGTTCTTGAGTTGTAAAATTACAACGAAAAGTGGCATTGATTTTTATATATATAGATTCTATAACAGACACACACAAACACACACACACACAAACACCCGCCCAATCACACATTCATATGTGTCCCACGTAAGGAAATGAGCCGGTTTGTTCTATTGCTTTAGTTTATCTGTTAATTTTTGTAAGATTTTGTTTCCAAGTAATGTTTTATTAAATCTGTATAATTTGTAGTTCTCCCACATATTTTTTATAAGCATATCGTAGAATGGCCTCCCGCGATACAGGCAAGCCCTAGTGCGGGGAGCGTTAGTAACTAGGATACCTATGTTTGGAAAATAAACTATTTTGTATTTTTTGTTTTGTATTGATAAATTTAGAAAGGAAAAATTATCGCTTGAGGCGGGGTTTGAACCCGCGGCCATAGGGTCTAATGCCCTATCGCTCTAACCGCTGAGCTACTCAAGACCTGTCTGAAACGACGAAATTATCCTTTCCTTATTATTAACGTCTTACGGGGGCGTGTGACGTCATGTACCGAAACAGTTTTTTAGAAACTACTACGGCCAACGAGTCTAACATTGCAGTTACTTACGATAACGTCCACCCAAATCAATTTTTTTTTTGATATAGTATTAGCCGCTAGGCAGAACTATATTGATAAATGTAGAAAGGAGTAAGATACCTACAAAGCAGCGAGATTATAGGTAAATAAAGTGCTCAAGCCCACTACCAGTTGGTAGCGTTCCCATCATGCTGGCGGCATAATATTTATTTAAAATACTAGCCGTGCCCCGCGGCTTCGCCCGATATTATCAGGTTAAAAACTTTCGGATTTATAATATTAGTAGGATTGTTTCGTATGTTTGTATATATTATATTTATTAATGTATATAGTTAGGTATGTATGTAGGTTGTATCTATGGGTACGATTGTGTTTTTACACCACCGACCTTAAGTCATCAAACTCAGTGTGAAGCTGTGAGTGTGAAAGCGTTTATATTATGTTTAATACTTTAAAATACTGATTTTATTTATATAGCTTTAGCCTTGCTAGGCAGAACTATAGTGATACATTTTTAGAAAGGAAAAATTATAGGGCATGACACCCTATAGCCGCGGGTTCAGACCCCGCCTCAAACGATAATTTTTCCTTTCTGAAAATGTATCACTATAGTTCTGCCTAGTATGGCTAACGCTATACAAATAAAATCAATTGATTTGGATAGACGTTATTAACACAACGTGGAGCAAACTGCAATGTTAGACTCGTTGGCCGTAGTAGTTTCTATAAACTGTTTCGGTAGATGACGTCACACGTCGCCGTAAGACGTTAATAATAAGGAAAGGATAATTTCGTCGCTTCAGGCAGGGCTTGAGTAGCTTAGCGGTTAGAGCAATAGGGCATGACAGTATGTTCAAACTCCGCCTCAAGCGATAATTATTCCTTTCTAAAAATTTATAACTTTAAAATACTGTTTCCGTTATTTACAGGCGGGCCCGCGTGCCCACAGTACTATTAGCTACGTGCGCTAAACCGAACAAACTGATGTCCTACACGAAAGCTGTCACGCTCACTGCAGTTGGTAAGTTATTTTTTTATCCAAGACTAGTTTCGCCTCGCGATTTTACCCGCGTAAGTCCCGGACCTGCGGCAATTCCGATAAAAAGTCTATGTGTTAATCCAGGGTGTCAGCTTCCTCCATACCAAATTTCATAAAAATTGGTTTAGCTGTTTGAGCGAGAAGAAGCCACAAACATACAAACAAACTCACAAACTTTCGCTTTTACAATATTAGTGTGAAGTATTAATATTAGTTAGAATAAACACAATTAACCTACAGTTATGTAATTTAGTCTAGTATTTATCTTTGATTATTTAAAACCTAGCAGTCCTCCTTTTATGTCCGATAGGCAAGCATTTAACCACAATGTCACTTTGTGCTTTTGTCAGTTCTGGGTGTATTTTTGTGTGTGATGTGAATGTTTCCGGCACTCACGATACAAGTCTTGAGTGTGAATGCGTTTGTTTGTTTATTGGAGTTTTGGAATGAAATGAAATGAAATGAGTATATTTCACACAAAATAGAGTATACATATTGGTCTCCATGGTTGAATCGTCCTTCTATTTTGCTATGTGTTGGCATGTGAAATTACATGTTAAATTAATATAATGACAATATTAAATTGAGTTAATTATATTATATTAAATGTCAATAAAATAATTAAAATACAATGTCAAAAATAATAATAACGACTTAAGTAGAAATACAGTTATTGATTTTAATATAATATTACGATGTCAATCTAATTTAGTATTGAAAAAAATCTTTCAGACAGTAAAAAGTCTTGTCAAGTAACCACAACTTCAGTTTTTTTCTAAACATTCCTATAGGTAGGTCTTTTATTGCCTGTGGTATTTTATTATAAACTGTTATAAACATTGGGTAGCAGTTTTTTTGTAATAATGTGGTCCTCGGTACTACATTGAATACTAGCCACTTCTCCACGCCTAGTGTTGCGTGGGAATATATCCGAGGCTTTGGTGAACAATTCAGGATGAATTCGCACAGACATTCCTATTTCGAAAATGTACATACAAGTCAGAGCAAAAATTGCAATGCACGTTTACTAAATATTAACGGTTAATAATCCACCATTATTACACGTTAACACTCGAAGAATCACAGGTTTTGGAAAATTATACAAAATCGAAAACGACATTTCCTATAGATAAGTTTGACATTTTTATTTAAATATCTTACTCTTTTTAACATTTTAATTTATTTAGATGTATTTTCAAATTATTATTTTATTGCAATGAACATGAAAACATGACAATAATACTGTATTTAATCTCATTGCTTTTTATTCCGCTCTTATATCACAAATGCATCTGTTTTTTTTTTGTAATTTGAATTTGTTAATTTTATGGTCGAAAAATAACATTTTAATGGTAATTGTTATAACATACCTGTTATAACGTCCTATGTTATTAGGTGAATAAATGATTATTATAATTATGATATTTTTTTCACTTTCATGTCAAAACTGTATTAAACCTACTAATATTATAAATCCGAAAGTTTGTGTGTAAGTATGTTTGTTCCCTCTTCACGCTTTAACAGCTGAACGGATTTGGATGAAATTTGGAATGTACATAGATTATACCTAGGATTAGCACATAGGCTACTTTTTAACTTGATAATAGCGGACGAAGCCGCGGGGCACGGCTAGTTATCTATATATTTGAAGTCGGTAAATGAATATACGCTGGTCCTCGAAACACGGTATAAACTACATCCGGAACCAGAGGCTTCAGAATCTAAATTGTATCCTCCAAATTTATGTCAATAAATATTTGATTGATTGATTGAATATGACGTTTTGACAGCCGCCCGCGTGAGACGGGCACAGCCGTCGGCGGAGCCAGGCGCTCGGGATATATCCGACCAGCTGCCCTTCCTCGAGTATGAACTGCACAAACTGCTGCTCGCCAAACTCAGAATGCAGGTAACCTAAACGCTAAGGAATGGGGTAGTCGACATAAAAAGACAGTAATAGTCCTTGTACTCCACGATTTTTCCTGAACCTTCTCGGATGACAGAAAATGCTTGTATTAAGTCTTTCGTGTACAGCTAAATTATTGTGCAAAAGAAATATACAAATAACAGTAGGAACGTGCCAACTGCCTGCGAATAATCGATAAAAAAGCAGGTAGGTAGCATTTTATCGATAATTACGTGTGTGAACGGAAGGATGACTCTGGAGTTAATAAAATATTTAAATTTATTTCATAACTGCTTGTAGTATTGTTGGGTTTTAGGTATTTAGTTTGATTTTACCTGTTAGTTATCTAATTTTGGTAATTATTAATTTATAATCTATAACGGTTTGAAGTATTTCCTACTTTGTATCGTAATAGATCCTAAATGTGATATAACCGACCAGCTGCCCTTCTTCGAGTACGAATTGCACAAGACTGAGTTTGACAACAAATCAGAATGCAGGTAACCTGCACGCTAAGGAATAGGGTTGTCGGCTCATGTGAACGTCTATAGTCGCACGTTTTGAACTGAGCCTGGTTATAAACTTCAGTAACAATAGGAACGCGCCAACTACCTTCAAATAATTGATAAAAAAGCAGGTAGGTAGGGCATCAATAACTATTACCACAAACTGAGGCGTGGAAGGATGCCCGCGAAATGTACATATAAAGATATTAAATAAGTGCTTTAATTAAATATTATGTAGTACGCTACAACTATAATTATCATTTAAGTTAATTTTAATTAAATGGTTAATTTTATATACAACCTGTAACAAAAAGGTGTAGTAATACTTGGTTGTGTGTATGAGTATCGTGCCAGGAATCGTCTGCCAGGAACGAAGTCGAAATCGGAGATTTATTTTTCCATACAAACATTTAAAAATATTTTAGACAACCCTACGGTTACATCTATGGCGCATGACTTTGACCTTCGTTATGGCCACCACTGTCAGACGACTAGGTCCAATGACTGTGTGATATAGAACGTTAGCTGACGAAATAGGGTTGCAAGTGACATAATGTTTTAAAAACTTTAATTCATCATAACTCAATATTCATGGTGCTGCTGCGAATTCAGAAGTTCCTGTTAGACTCCATAAATGTAGCTAGATGCGTGGCTTGAGTATTACTACACTTTTTTCTTACACATTGTATATATTTTTTTTTTTTTTTATGACATATAGGCTAGCATTTGACCGCTATCTCACCTGATGGAAAGCGACGATGCGGTCGACGGTGGGACATGCTTGCCTAGAAGGTACCTATTCACTCTTGACTTGAAGATATATATATATATGTATATGATGTAATGTGGACCTTTGATGTCTCAAATAAACAACATTTTGAATCTAAGAAAGTATAAAATAATAAAGGAAGTTCACTTTTCACGCGGTCTGGTTTTTTTGTATATTGACATGTTATTTGGTTAGAGTCGGTCTGTTTGTTTACAGGGTGCAAACGCATTATTCTCCCTACAAACGCAGATAGCGATCGGCGAGCGTTGCGTCATGGCGTTAGCTAGCGGAACCGCTGTCAAACTGGCTGCCTTACCGCCTCCTACTCCGCCTAGGATCAAGGTTAGTGATGTCGGTGACATTCAACGCACACTCACAACCCCGCACTCAGTTCAAAGACTGACTTCTATGTCGACCCAGTTGGCGCATTGGACAGGTGTCCGCCCTCTACGCCGTGGGTCCTGGGTTCGATTCCCGGCAGGAGCACAAATTCCTTCCCAAGGGACATTTGTGCTTCTGGTTCTGGGTGTAATGTGTGTGTGATGTGAATGTTTCCGGCACCCACGATACAAGTCTTTGAACTTGGTGTGGTGCTGTGAGTGTGAAAAAAATTTACTTGTGTCGCAGGGTGTTGCATTCACATCACACACACAATCATGCCCAGAACCAGAAACACAAATTTACCTTGGGGAGAAAACTTGTGTTCCCACTGGAAATCGAACCTGATACCGGCTGCTTAAGTACTACTTTATTTGGTGTTTTATAGGTATAAACTTATATAATAAATCCGAAAGTTTGTGTGTAAATATGTTTGTTTTCATATGACCAATTTCCTATGCATTTAATAGACAGTACACGGATGACCGAGCTTTGCTCGACTGAAAACACGGATAAAACGACGTTTTCTAAAATAGAAACCTAGCTAGATCGATTTATCGTCCCCGAAACCCCCTGCATACACATATTCATGAAAATCGTTGGAGCCCTTTCCGAAATCCTGATTACACATAATTATATATTATATATTCTATTTTCAAAAATCTATCAGAGCGCCTGGTTGAAGCGACGCGTAATCAAAATGCTGGCACTTATTTGGCTAAACGTAGTAGCATTGCAATTCAGAGAGGCAATTCCGCCAGCATGATGGGAACGCTACCCACTGGTAGTGGGCTTGAACACTTGAGTTACTTATAAGCTCGATGTCTTGTAGGTAACTTAGTTCTTTGCTGTACATAGTTTTAGTTTAGTTTTAAGAAATATAGGCAATTGGCCCGTAGATTGGATAGAAAAAAAAACGTTTCTTTAATTATATATCCTACTAATATTATAAAACCGAAAGTTTGTGTGTAAGTGTGTAAGTATGTTTGTTCCCTCTTCACGCTTTAACGGCTGAACGGATTTAGATGAAATTTGGAATGTACATAGCTTATACCTAGGATTAACACATAGGCTACTTTTTAACTTGATAATAGCGGGCGGAGCCGCGGGGCACTGCTAGTATGTATAGATATACATACAAAAATTGCTCGTTTAAAGGTATTAGATAAGACACCATTTTATTCATTATATTCTTAATTAAAAAGCACTTAAGTAATACATATATATATATATATAATATGTTGGTGTAATTCTATAGCTATAAAGATTAAAACATTATTCTTGACCATTATTTTAATCTCCTGCAAAATCTGTTGTGGCTACTAAACGCAGTACACTCACCTTCTTTTTTATTTATTTTTATTTGAATAATCGCATTCACACTCACAGCCCCACACTAAGTTCAAAGACTTGTATCGTGGGTACCGGAAAAATTCACATCATACATACATTACACCCAGAACCAGAAGCACAAATATCCCTTGAGAAGGAATTAGTGCTCCTGCCGGGAATCGAACCCAGGACCCACGGCGCAGAGGGCGGACACCTGTCCACTGCGCCAACTTGTTTGTCTTTGATTTCACCTTTTTAACCCTCTCTCGAACAGAATTATAATTACCTCGAATGTGCCAACTATTCTAGCCAACAAGTCAACCTGTTGGCAATTACGACAAATAAATACTAATTATTTTAATTGTGAAGCAGATATTTTATTCGTTTACTTTTAGCATATTCATGGTCCACTGTTGGGCAAAGACCTATAGAAGTCCTATAGATATTATCTGGTCAGCGCACACTCAAATTTTCAGATTTATTACATTAGGCATGAACTGCCCATTGGCTTAGTTAGGTTAGTGTTCGCGGTGTTCGCCTTCTAAGGGGTATCGGGTTCGATTCCCAGCGGGAACATAAGTTATCTCTCCAAGGAAAGTTTGTGTTTCTGGTTCTAGATGTGATTGTGTGTGTGATGGGAATGTTGCCTGCACCGAAGCAAGTCTTCGTACTTAGTGTGGGGCTGTGTGTGTGAAAGTGTCGTTAAAAGTTATTACAGGGCTTTAAGAGATTTAACATCTAATATGTCGGTTTGACGAGCGCAGTGGTTTTTCTACCGACTTCACAAAAAAGAGGATGTACTCAAGTCGACAGCTTTTTTTTCTTCCTATGTGTGTTACCTCATAACTTTGTTCTGCGTAAACCGATGTTGAAAATATTTTTTCCGTTTGAAAGATATCGCTTTCCAATTGGTCCCATTTAAGGACTGATCGGTATTTCTTGAAATATCTTCAATAATGCGTGTTTAGTACATCTAATTCGATCAAAGTTCCGAAGGTGAAGTCGGGTTTTTTTAAGCTTTGCTTGCGTTTAATTATTCAAAATAAAAAAAGTGTACCGACTCAGTTGGCTCAGTGGACAGGTCTCTGCGCCGTGGGTCCTGGGTTCGATTCCCGATGCAGGAGCACAAATTACTTCCCAAGGGTTATTAGTTCTTCTGGTTCTGGGTGTTATGTGTGTGTGTGTGTGATGTGAATGTTTCCGGGACCCACGATACATGACTTTGAATTAAGTGTGGGGCTGTGAGTGTGAATGCGTTTGTTTGTTTGTGCAAATGTTTGTAATTGCCTCTAATTACCGTTTCAGGCCACTGAAAAAGATAAGGACGCGTTGGAGATGCAAAGGAAGCTGTGGGAGTCCTTCTCGGCTAACAAAGCCGCCAATGGATACGATATAGGTGAGATATACCAGCGTCGGAGATAGGTGGGTGACTACCTTATTCGATATTATGCTGAGTTGGGACCGTTTTGTGTGAGTGCACGTTAATTATTAGGATAGTTTTAAGTCTTTTAATTTCATTGTATTTATTCCTCATAATAGTAATTGATGTAACTCATACAAATAAATTTATATTCTATTAGGAAACCCTTTATGTTTGAATAGTGACCCGTCCAGGCTTCGAACGGGTGCATTCTTTACCGTCGGAATGCTTTTCCACCGACTTCACTAAAAATGAAGAGGTACTCAATTCGACTGTACTATTTTTTCAACTGACTTCAAAAGAGGAGATTACAATTCAACAGTGTTTTTTATATGTATTTTACGATATATCCGCCAATTATGAATCGATTTTGATCTTTCTTTTTTTTTGTTTGGTAGAGTATACTTAAGAGGTAGTCCCATATACATTTTATCGAAATCGGTCAAGCCAAAACCGAAATATAAGCGTTACAAATGTGTGTTACTTCTTATCTTCTATCCACGTGAACCGATTCTAAAGATTTTTTTTGCTTGTAGCTGTTGCTTTCTCCTTGGTCCCATTTAAAATTGGTCAAGATCTGATCAGTAGTTTTTGAGTAACCGTCATAACGAATGCTTGAATAAAACATTGAATTTGATCAAAGCTCCGAAGATAAAGCGGTGAAGTCGGTTCTTTTAAGTTTAGCTTGCGTTTAATTATTTCTACGCTCTATACGCTCTTCAAAAACATTTAAAAAATTGGTCAAGTCTAATTTCACGACTACTGACCTGTTCACAAGTACAAGTAAACGCTTTCACTCTAACAGCCCCACACTAAGTTCAATGACTTGTGTCGTGGGTGCCGGAAACATTCAAATCACACACACAATCACAACTAGAACCAGAAACACAAGTTTTCTTTGAAGAGAAAACTTGCGTTCCTGCTTAGTAACGGGCTAAAACTTAGCCAAGGGGCAGTTCGAAAAAAGGGTTACCTACGAAGTGCCATATTTTCATTTATATAATTTTAAATGTAATTTCTGGCTTTGAGCCGTAGTTTTACATATTCTATGACAATTTGAAGTCATTCGCTTATATGGTTTAGACGCTAGATGCTTTTGACAGACGGACGGACGGACGGGCTATGAGAATTTGAATTCATTCGCTTATATGGTTTAGACGCTAGATGCCTCTGACAGACGGACGGACGGACGGACTATGAGAATTTGAAGTCATTCGCTTATATGGTTTAGACGCTAGATGCCTGTGACAGACGGACGGACGGACGGGCTATGAGAATTTGAAGTCATTCGCTTATATGGTTTAGACGTAAGATGCATCTGACAGACGTACGGACGGACAAAGTCCTGAACGACCCAAGTTAACTAAGAGATCTCGCTTGGCTCAATCAACTACAAAAAAAAGAGTATTTTCGTAATAAAATACCAATTTTCCAGCGGGCGTGGAGACAACGACGAACGGCGGTTGGTCAGAAGTGGAACACGAGGCGCCGACTCTAGACCTTTGTGCGGACAAGGATGCTTGTGTTTTGGAGCTGGACGAACATGAGGATGTAAGTTACATACGTGTATGGAGTGCCACCTCCGGGATGGATCCCCTAAGTACCAGCTAGAGGCTCTTGAATACATTGACCGATGAGCCAAAAGACTCATTGGTGATAGTAAGTTGAGTTCAAACTGACAGACAGAGTTACTTTCGCATTTACAATATATATATTTTTTATGCCTGATAGGCAAGCATTTAACAAAAATCTCACCTGATGGAAAGTGATGATGCGGCCGAAGATGTAGCATGCTTGCATTGGGGATATATATTCACTCTTGACTTGATCTATAAACAGATATGCCATACACTGCAAAGTCACGGTCAACGACTTAAGGTGGCAAGCGCGAAAGTCCCCATTCCGAGTGCTCTTTGGGGTCCATGTGAATAAACGATTTTGAATTCATTATGTTATGTTTATTTTTTATATTCAAGATAGGTAAACTTTTGACCACTATCTCACCTGATGGTAAGCGACGATGAAGTCGATGGTGCAGTACGTTTGCCTAGAAGTTGCCTATTATCTCGCGACTTAAATACTACCATATTGCATTTATCAGGAAACACAGACTCAGGTAAGGAGTACCATTCCTTTGCGGTTCGCATAATGAATGTGGAAGCAAACGAATCTTCCGCATTTGTGGAATTTCTAACATAAACATAAACGCTTTTACAGTCACAGTCCCACACTACGTTCGATGACTTGTATCGTGGGTTCCGGAAATATTCACGTCACACACACAATCACAACCAGAACCAGAACCAGAAACATAAATTTTCCTTGGAGAGATAACTTGTGTTCCTGCCGGGAATCGAACTTCCCCTGCTTAGAAGGCGAACGCCTACCCAACTAAGCCAATGGACAGTTCAATATAATAGTAAGACAAGTCATCGAACTTAGTGTGGGGCTGTGTGTGTGAAAGCGTTTATGTTTGTTTGTTTATGTTTATTATAGATTGTAATAAATGAATATGAATATAGGTGGAGACAGCTCGCATGCTGTGCTCGCGGCGAGCACACACACAAGCCTTCACGTGTGCACTGAGGGCTGCACGGGACAAGCCGCCGTACGCATTTGCGCAGGTATGTTACTGTAATTAATTCTTTCTCTCACATAATATTTTTATGTTGGATAGGCATGCTTATGACCACAATCTCACCTGATGGTAAGCGACGATGTTGTCGACGATGGAGCAAGCTTGCCTAGAAGATACCTATCACTCGCGACTTGAAGACTCCCATATTGTACTCATCAGGTAACACCGACTCAGGCAAGCAGTTCCATTCCTTTGTCATTATTATAAAAGAAACTTCGGTACAATGCTAATGTATAATTAAAATTATAACGACTATTTTATCGTGTAGGTATCTCGCGCCCGTCTCTCTCTGTCTAACCAAGGAGGCGCGGCTCGAGCGGCCGCAGAGAGACACGTGGCGAGAGCGTTAGACAGCGTCACCTACAAACTGCGCCGTCTGCACCCCACGGCGCTCAACGCGAGCTTCCAGCTGGAGCTACCCGAGGTATGACGTTACTATACTTAAAAAATCACACTCACAGCGCCACACAAAGCGAAACGAAATAATTTTGGCTTTGCATTGGTGAAAAAAAATCTGGACTAACTAAGAGCACACATTAGGCGTTATATGATTCTCTGCTTGGATAACCGCGCTCGTCCTCTAGCGCTGTGCTTCTGTGTGAGTGTGCAACGTAAAGTATACGTTGCCCACTCACACATATCCTACTAATATTATAAATCCGAAAGTTTGTGTGTAAGTGTGCAAGTGTGTAAGTATGTTTGGTCCCTCTTCACGCTTTAACGGCTGAACAGATTTGGATGAAATTTGGAATGTACATAGTTTATACCTAGGATTAACACATAGGCTACTTTTAAACTTAATAATAGCGCGGGGCACGACTAGTTGTATATATGTTGACACGAAGCCCAATGCCTCTACAGTATTGAGCTTGGCATCACGCAGCGTTATATTGTTTAGTAGCCGTGGCCCGCGGCTTCGCCCGCTATTATTAAGTTAAGAATTATCCTATGTGTTAATCCTAGGTATAATCTATGTACATTCCAAATTTCATCCAAATCCATTCAGCCGTTAAAGTAAAGTGTGAAGAGGGAACAAACATACTTACACACTTTCACACTTACACACAATCTTTCGGATTTATAATATTAGTAGGATTAGTAGGATTGTATTTTGTGTAAATAGTGTAGAGTTGCGTGTTTTCTCTTTTTCTTTATACGTGTAAATATATGAGATACTAGCCGTGCCCCGCGGCTTCGCCCGCTATTATCAAGTTAAAAAGTAGCCTATGTGTTAATCCTAGGTATAAGCTATGTACATTCCAAATTTCATTCAAATCCGTTCAGCCATTAAAGCGTGAAGAGGGAACAAACATACTTACACACTTACACACAAACTTTGGGATTTATAATATTAGTAGGATTACAGCTACGTCGTTAAATACGATTGATGGTATGCGTAATTCGTTTGACAACAAACAAACGCAAACACATTCACACTCACAGCCCCACACTAAGTTCTAAGACTTGTATCGTTGGTGCCGGAAACATTCACATCACACACACACATTCCACCCAGAACCAGAACCACAAATGTCCCTTGGGAAGGAATTTGTGCTCCTGCCGGGAATCGAACCCAGGACCCACGGCGCAGAGGGCGGACACCTGTCCACTGCGCAACTGGATCGTCAACAACGTACAGCTGTGGAAATAGTAACGTAAATAAATAAATAAATAAAAATGTATTTATTGCTACAAAAATACATATACATTGAAACATTGAGATTCCTTTCTTTGTATATATCATTCTTCGGAGTATGTGTGTGACTGAACTCCTCACGGCTGGACAGATTTTATTTTTTTGTGTGTGTCACAATTACATCCGATAAAAAGGTTTTTTTTTATTTACTTTACGGGTCCGCTAGTCTGTATATATAGATTCTTATGCAATGCGTAACAGAAAAGTGTAGTAATACTCAAGCCACATATTATATTATAATTATATCATAAAGATATTACATTTTATATCGAAATGTAAATATTTAAAAATGCAGGTAGGTTAGAGATATTTGAAACGCGGCCATTTTGAAGTCATTCACGATGCAATGACGACTGCCTTTAAAGAAAGTTGACCAATCATTGACATTAAATATCTAGACGCTGACGTCACGAATCGAATCTATTGGTTAGGTAGCCAATAGCGTACGTTTTGCTATTTTGAATTTATCATGAAATTAGTGTGACTTTGTTTCCCGAGGGGTATAATTTGGGAGTCTTCAAGTCAAGAGTGAACATGTCACATCATCGGCCGCACCATCACTTTCCATCAGGTGAGATAGTGGTGAAATTTTTGTCTATAATGCATTAAAAAAAAATACATTTGTTTGCAGGATGAAATCCAACTGGTAGTGTTTGGCACGGCGATACCTCTCATGGATCCGTCTAAAACTGACTCTAACAGCCTCACAGAGAACGGACACGCGGCGCAAGGTAAGCGGCTACACGGAATAGTTATAAATAACGTATTGAAAGGACTCTTTGGGGCCCCAAAGAGGCACTCGTGAAAGTTAACATAAACGCTCATAACCCCACACTGAGTTCGGTGACTAGTGTCGTAGGTGCCGGAAACATTAACATCACACACACAATCACAACCAGAACCCGAAACATAGACAAACATTTTTCTTGGGGAGTAAATTTGTGTTCCCGCCGGGAATCGAAGCCGATACCCTTGCTTAGAAGGCAGTACAAGTAGTATTATTATATTAAATTAGATATGTTATCTTAGTGAAAATGTTATTTTTTTGTGTAGGATTTTTACCCACTTTTTTTTTGTTTTTTTTTATGTTGAATAGGCAAGCATTTTACCACTATCTCACCTGATGGAAAGTGATGATGCGGCTGAAGATGTGACATGCTTGCCTAGAAGATACCTATTCACTCGAGACTTGAAGACTCCCGTACTCCCGGCTTCAAAAAGGAGGAGGTACTATGTTCGGCTGTATGTTTTTTTTATGTATGATCACCGATCCCATTTCTCCCCTATTATTTGTGGACCGATTCTCAATTTTTTTTTTTGGTGGATTATACATCAGAGTTGGTCCCATATAAATTTTATCGAAATCGATCTACCCAAAACCAAAATATAAGCGGTGAAGTCGGTTTTTTTAAGCTTTAGTTATTAGTTATTTATTTTTTAGGAAGACTAACAACTATTGTAATACAATATGGCAATTTTAGTATATAACAAAGAGTTAATTAAGTCTCCACTCATAAATATTAAATAACATAAAAAACGTGTAGGATATAACAATTATATAAGTGTTTTTCCCTTTATTTAAATAATAAATTGAATAACGTACCTTTTTTTTTCAATAACCAGTGATGAATAATCACTGGGAACAAACAAAAATTAAGATGAACCGCACTCACTAACACTACAGTATAAGTTTAATCCAAAGCACTAAATATATTGAATAAAAAAAATATCGCCAATTATACGCCTCATCGTTGGTATACTAGTGTGATATAATATATATTGGCCTCGATTCTGATGTCACACACTAAATTAAATTTAAACTATTCCTGTCTTTTACAAAATAGGAACACAAGACAGAGATAGCATACTGCTGTGCTGTCAAGTTAGGCAGAACTTAGATGTCTATGCAAGCTTAGTCGAGTATTTTATTGGTCTTGACTAAAAACACGCGCCTTTCTGCTTCTGCTGTTCATATTTTAATGGATAAACTAGCGTGACAGCACTAAAATGTATGCTATCTCTGTCTTGTGTTTCTATTTTGAGTATTTTGTAAGAGACAGGGATAGTTTAAATTTAATTTAGTGAGTGTACATCAGAATCGAGGCCATTAAAGATATTTCTGTTCTAAATCTCTGAATATTCTTCTGACTTAGACTTTGACTTTGCAGTCAACAGTTCGGCGTTACACAGCTCGTCACACAACGGCGACCCCGACGACGATATCTTCACCTTGGACGAGGAACAACTCGTCAAGAGCATTCAACTGGAGGAAGAAAAGCAAGCGCTCAATGGACAGGTATGCTTTTATGGCGTAAATCTTTATTGCTATAGACTTTCTGACGACCCAGTTGGCGCAGTGGACAGGTGCCCGCCCTCTCCGCAGTGGGTCCTGGGTTCGATTCCCGGCAGGAGCACAAATTCCTTCCCAAGGGATATTTGTGCTTCTGGTTCTGGGTGTAATGTGTGTGTGATGTGAATGTTTCCGGCACCCACGATACAAGTATTTGAACTTAGTGTGGGGCTGTGAGTGTGAATGCGTTTGTTTGTTTTACAATTATTTTCTAATTAAATGATTTTTTACTAGGAATTTTATTTCTAAATAATTTACAGTCTTACTTATAAACTCCTCTTAATTTCTAATAAATTGCTTAGCTACAGTTTAAAAAAAATTCACACATAAACGCAATTTAGCGTTAAGTAATGCTTAAATAGTTGTCAAAATTAAACAAAATCAACAACGCCATTTTTCACTTTCCCGGCAAAACTCCAGGTAATCATTTAGTCAATAAGTTTTTAGTAAGCATAAACGTGATTTTTAGGTTAAAAGTTTTTTACCGACTTCCCAAAAAAGGAGGAGGTACTCAAGTCGACTGTATTTTTTTTATTTTTTTATGTGTTCTTATAACTTCTCTCCACGTGAGCTGATTTCGAATTTTTTTTTTAGTTTGAAAGATGTTGCTTTCTAATTGGTCCCATTTAAATTTGATCAAGATCTGATCAGTAGTTCTTGAAATATCGTCAATAATGCCTATTTTGTTAGCAATATTGCGTACTTTGACGATGTTCTCGTTTACCCGACTTCGAAAGTTACCTCATAACTTCTTTCGTTGTGCACTGATTTTGATGATTCTTATTTTATTTGAAAGCTGGTGCTTTTCATGTGATCCCATTGAAATTTGATCAAGATCGAATTTCTAGTTTTTGAGTTATAGTCAATAATGCGTGTTTAATACGTTGAATCTGATCAAGGTTCCGAAGATAAAGCGGTGAAGTCAGTTTTTTTAAGCTTTGCTTGCGTTTAATTATTTAGGCTTTGCTTGCGTTTCAATGATCACAAAATGAAGTTATATTGTAGGTCCCAACGGCAGTATCTCTGTCCACTCTGAGCCACATATCGGGCGTGAAGTCCGCCCGGCGTGTGTGCGCGCTCCGGTTACTGTTCGTGCGGGAAACCACCGCCGTCAGGGAGCTCGGCGGCCTCAGCGGGTTCCTGCATACGTTCACTTGCGAGGTACGTCACGTCGGTCTGTATACACTGACACTATCTATAATATATGTATATGTCTATAATATATGTATATGTAGACGACCCAGTTGGCGCAGTGGACAGGTGTCCGCCCTCTGCGCCGTGGGTCCTGGGTTCGATTCCCGGCAGGAGCACAAATTCCTTCTCAAGGGATATTTGTGCTTCTGGTTCTGGGTGTATTTGTGTGTGTGATATGTAAATGTTTACGGCCCCCACGATACAAGTCTTTGAACTTAGTGTGGGGCTGTGAGTGTGAATGCGTTTGTTTGTTTTGTTTGTATATTATCAACTCAAAAATGGTACAAATGGGAGAAACTGATCCTCATAACACAGGGAATCAAAGTCGTTTATTCAAATGGGCCCCAAATAGGCACTCATGGAAGTTCATGACTACTGCCAGATTCTCAAAATTACAGCCATCTCGAGAAGAACCTGGCAAGAAACTCGGCGGCGCATATCTTTTTCATATTTTTTTTTATCATTCATAAAAACAAATACATAATTATATTTACCTAGATGTATCTATATTATGTAGTCGCTAGAAAGCGCTTGTGCGAATTTAGAACCTCCTTTTTTGAAGTCGGTTAAAAAAGTGTCCAATATTGTTTGATAATGTAATTGACGGAATAAATAGATTTTTTCAGGCATCCAGCCAATGAAAGTAATAGAATGTGTTGTGTCAGGTGCTGGCCATAGCGCGCGCGTACACGGCAGCTCTGGGCGGGAACGCGCTCACTTCCTTCTACATTCGGCAGCTCATGTTGCAGGACAACGCACATAAAAACCAGGTAACATCTTCTCTTCTATATATATTTTTGAGAGGTGGTAGAGCATTTTGTGAGTTGCTCGCCTGGCTTGCTACCAAAGTAGCTTACCACCATCAAGTTGAAAGTCTGCCGCCAAGCCAAATACGGTGTTCCGGCAGTTATCCTTGAGAGCCTGCGTATTCCAGGTCTAGTGTGTTTACCATCTTCGATCACATCGCCACTTACCATCAGGTGAGATAGTGGTCAAACACTAGCCTGTCAAATAAAAAAATAAATAAATATATATTATAATCAATGCCACTTTTCGTTGTAATTTTATAACTCAAGAACGGGCTCACCTATCTAAACCAAATGTTTAGGCCTTGTTCGGACGATTTAGTAGATGGTTTATGTGAAGTTTGCACAAAATCGGTCGAGCGGTTCATCATTTATCACATTTTTCCCACCGGAAATTCCACCCAGGCGAAGCCGGGGCGGATCGCTAGTTTACTATATATATATTGATTACATATCACACTAATACTATAGAGTGATTTTTTTGTGTGTAATTACTTCTTGTTTCTCGTCAGAAACAAGAAGTCATTACACACATATGCAGTAACTAGCCGTGCCTCGCGGCTTCGCCCGCTATTATCAAGTTAAAAAGTAGCCTATGTGTTAATCCTAGGTATAAGCTATGTACATTCCAAATTTGATCCAAATCCGTTCAGCGGTTAAAGCGTGAAGAGGGAACAAACATACTTACACACTTACACACAAAGTTTCGGAATTATAATATTAGTAGGATGTAGCGTCCTACATAACTTCATATTTTTTATTTTAATCATGAACTATGACTGTATGGAAAAAACGCTAGCTATATATGCTAGCGTTTTTTCCATACAGAACGATAGAAAAAAATATTTTGATAAGGCATTTGATTTTTTTCCTACAAAATATTCCAAAGGCAATAAGTTTTGCTTTATTACAAGCTTTTATTTAGTTTCACCTGTCCCATTCATCTATTTGTTGGTTTGTAATCAAATCTTGCAAGCTAAATTAGACCAACTTCTCGATGTCCGATTGGACTCAAATTTGGTGTACTTGCGTATCTTTGGTGACACTACAATAATATGGTACCATGGAGCTGGTCTGATGATAGACATGGACGATGGCCATAGGAACTTCTGAACTAAACAACATAACCACTAAGTTTGGGCTCGTTTGATTCATGTTGACAAATTTTCTGGTTGTAGAACTTGTTTGTCCTTTTTTATTTACATCTGGTTAAAGCTTGTTTTTAAGCAAATTTTTAAAGTATTACTTGTAACTCAAAAGTATATACGAGCGGTTATGTTGCGTTAAATAATTAATATATTTTTTTGTTGCAGGGCCAATGTCTCCTATCCGTCGGTGGCGATATAGTCCACATTACGTATTAAGTAACGATACATGACATATCTGTTAACTTGTTTTGTGTGTTAGATATAGTCGAACACGGTTCAAATTCGCACGACAGCACACGATCACACAATAGTTTAAAATGCTTACTAATATTTATTGCATACTTGTTCGTATTCAACATTAAAAAAAACAAAAAACTTGTGTTGAAACTCTAGTTCGAAACCAATAAATACATCCTTACTTTGTCCGCAAATGTAGAGATGACAGCTGAAAAAATAAGCGGCTTTGCTACCAACATTTTAAAATTCAATTTAGAATGTTTTTTTTTGTCAAATCCTTTACTATTTCTTCTACTTAAACCGAATGTGATCAACGCTTTTGCAGAGCGGAACGTAAAATTGGGCGTCGCGATCGTTTCTGTTTTTGTAGCGGAACATAGCTCATTGTTATAGTGACATTGTAGTGTAACCGATTATTAAAATTGTTTTCGTGACATGTTTTGAATCGTGTTCGACTTTATAACAATATCAATTGAGACTGTGAAACATTATAAAGAATTTCTAAATTAATTACTATTGGTGTTGTATATTTTTTAATATTTATATTAAGATTATTGGCCTGACAAATATTAATAATTTTGCTATTTATAATAATTAGGTAGGTAGAATGTGTATTAAAAATTTAATCAATTGCAAGAATTTTGTAACAGTGTTGTAATTACGAAGTATTCTATTAAAATTTAGATTAATGAGGAGCTTTTGAGAAATAAAGTTGGTTCTTCTTGAACAGAAAAAGGAAGAGAAGCTATGAACACCATGACATTGTAAATTATTTATCTTATTACTCCATAGAGATGGTCTGACATGATTGACAGTGCTGCCATTGCCAACCACAGATATCATAAAATAAACATTATTTCAAGTAATGTCTAAAGAACTTCTTTCCTCTCGATTTTTTATATATCTTTGACAGGCTAGCGATTGCGATTACTATATAATCTGTGGGCAATAAAACAATAAATATTTTCTTTTTCTGATTTCTGGCATATGTGATGTGTTCGAGGGGGCAATAGCATAACAAGAGGCAAAATAAAAATAAAACCGACGACCTGCTCCGATTTTCACAAAACAGCTAAAAACCCTCGATCAAGTCACATTTTCAAACATCAAATCAAAATCGGTCCAGCCATTTGGGAACTATGATGCCACAGACAGACAGATACACACTTAGAACACCCCTCTTTTTCGTCGGCGCTTAAAACTGCATTAAGCATCATTTTTAACTGCATCTTTGGCCGCATCATCGCTTTCTTTCAGGTGGGAAAGTCAAATGCTGAACTATCGAGAAAAAAAGTTGGCATCTCGTGGAGTGTCAATAATTTTGAATCATCTATTACTGTTTAACGCAACACCCTGTTAAGGCGGGTCTCCATTACACTAGTTTATTTTGTTCGTGCAATATTTATCTTGTCTTGCCAGAAGCTGATTTTCAATGCGTACCTTTGTATTAAATATAGTTTTAAGTGTTTAAGGTGCTATATCACGTTTTGTTATTTATTTGAAATAGTTCTACGAGTTTTTATTAATATTTGTTAATGTTAATTCTAGGGCGTAAAGGACCTCTAAAATACTGTTTGTCGACCACATCTATTAACAAGCTTTTATTTAACTTGCAATGTTTGTAAGTATGTTCGGGTCAAATCTTTCTACTGAATTTTAAAGCAAACCTCAACAAATTGAGATGAAATTTTTCCTACACTTTTAGTTAATGACGTCATTCTAAACTCAATATGGCGGACTAGTTATTTTTTACGCACGCAATATGGATATCATATTGCTTAGAAGAATACGAAAAATAAAATGATTTCACTCCAAACCAATGTGGCGGACCGCCCAAGATGAACTAATTACTTTTAATCACACTACTATTAAATATAAGGGTTGGCTCAGAAAAATAGAAAATAAAATGACTTCACTCTAAATCCAATTGTTGTCCTTCAACGGGACGAACTGCTCGCCTCCGCGTATTGCGCGTCTGACTCATCACAACTAATTTCTCCGAAACTAGCCGACTACAAAGTAAGTCACCATTTTAAAATGTTTAAACCCGTATAAATAACATTGAATCAGGTATATAATTACATTCATCGTTACTCCGATTTCACTCACGTTTGTTTTCTCGCATTGTTGCGAGACTAGTTTCGGAACAGCCGGTGTTCCTTCATCAGTCGAGTACGCGCGAAGACCGTCCGGCGTCTCGCCGTGAACTTATGCGAAAAAATAACCATGATTAGAAGCAAACCTTTAAATTTTCTAAAAACTGCATTACGGAGAGTGTTCAAAGGAATTGCATGATCTTATTCCCGCATCACTGTTCTACTACCGAGCATCCATACTGACGGCAATGCGGCATCCTCTAATGGTAAAAATACCGACCATTCGCACGAAGCGTTTCGCTTCCACTTTCATTATGAGAACTGCCAAAGAATGGAACGCCCTGCCGTCTACTGTTTCCAGGTATTTACTGAGCGTGCTCTATCTTCGACCGCATCGTCGCTTTCCATCAGCTGAGATTGTGGTCAAACGCTGGCTTAGTCTCAAAAAAAAGAGTGAAATCGTTTAAATCCTTAATGGCCTCGATTCTGATGTACACTCACTAAATTAAATTTAAACTATCCCTGTCTCTTACAAAATAAAACACAAGACAGAGATAGCATGCATTTAAGTGCTGTCACGCTAGTTTAACAATTAAAATATGAACAGCAAAAGCAGAAAGGCGCTTGTTTTTAGTCAACACCAATACAACACATACTCGACTAAGCTTGCATAGACATCTAAGTTCTAACTAACTTGAGAGCACAGCAGTATGCTATCTCTGTCTTGTGTTCCTATTTTGTAAAAGACAGGAATAGTTTAAATTTAATTTAGTGAGTGTACATCAGAATCGAGGCCAATATGTGTAAAATTCCTCGTTAATTTGTGCACCTAATATATTTTTTACTGACGATGACGTAACAATTACGTTTGGTATACCATTGTAGTTTCGATGTAGTCTTAAGACTAATAAGTAATTTAGTTTTGACCTGAACTGCTAAGTAGAGTAAGTAGTATGCTAAGAATGTTTCCAATTTCCAAACTTTGTTCTTGTGTTCTTTGTAAATAGTCACTATAATACACTGCTCCTGCTCTTTATTTGCTCCTTATTGATAATTTTACTTTACGCCTTTTGAACTTCATGGAGTTGCACTGAAAACGTTGAAAAGCAATAAAAAAAGTATTTGTCCACCTTTTTTTCTATAACATGTGTTCTTGTAAAACTTTTGTACTTAACATATTGTATTTTTTTAAAGTAGACGCTCAAAACACTTGAATAAACTATTTGTGATGAGTATTTAAAAAAAAATAGAGTAAACCAACAGTGAAATATACCTAATAGAGAATATGCATATTTTTTTATCTATTGTTTACGTTAATAACTATCCGAAAAAAAACATTATATTTCATCATTATATATATAAATCTTCTATACGTGTGTATGTGACTTAACTCCCTCTATAGGGCTGCATCGAGTTTGATGAAATTTTTTATCTTTGCCATACCCTAACAAGCAGGGGGGTCAACTTCTGTTCTACAAGTAGCGGCAAAAATGATTAAAATCTATTTGGTCTAGTTTAGTCCAAAAACCTTTTCTATGCTAACAAGGGTCTATTTTTGTATCGAATGTTCTAGAGCAACTGTATCTTATTTAATACGAATTTAGTGCAAACAATAAAAATACTAAATACATGATTATGAACTTTTTTTGTATGTTAATTTCAATATAATTCAAAATTCAATTCGATCCGATATATGTTTTTATTATTTACGCAGGCGAAGCCGCGGGACACAACTAGTATCAATATAAATATTTCAAAATGCGATCTTTAAACGCGGCCATTTTGACGTTCTCTATGTGATGTCAGAGTCTATGGCTTCCGTGAAGGAAAATAGACAGGTCATTGACGTAAAAATTAAGGAAACTGACGTCATCGATCAGCCTGGCCAATAGCGTAAGTTCTGCAATTTTGAATTTTGTGTCCATTTTCACAATACAATAACTCTTTATTGACAACAAAAGAAATACAGCTTACAGATAAACGTTTCATGTGCAATGGGCGGTCTTATCGGTAAGATCGATCTCTTCCAGACAACCTTTGTATGGAAATATAAACGACAAGTGAATGTAGGGATGGTGATGTGATAAAATGAATAATGTATAAGTTGAAAAATAAATAAAACTTACATATTATTTAAATTACAATTGTAGAATATCTAATCAAATCAACTATTTCACACCATTTTTATTAACTAAAATTCCTAATTAAAATGCGTGTCATAAAATAATGACAAAGGTGTTATTTTATGGCTACAAAGATATACAAAACAGGGTGTGTCGTAAAGACACACGATAGAAGTGAAACTTTTGTATTACAGGGAAACATTTTAATTATTCATCAGTGTCTACCCCCACCACTTTTCGTCACACAAAAAGGTTGCGGATCAGAATTTCAAAGCCCTTCCATAAGAAGTTTCACTTCAAAACAATACTTAAACTATATTTATACACATACTAGCTTTTACCCGCGGCTTCACTCGCATTGACATTTTTTATATCTTTCGTAAAAAAATTATCCTATGTTACTTCTATTACCTCCAAGAATATGTGTGCAAAGTTTCATGATGATCGGTTAAGTAGTTATGAGTTATGTTATGTGTTGTCTGGAAGAGATCGCTCTTAGCGATAAGACCGCCCATTGTACCTTTATTTTATAAGTTTCTCAGTTAGATCTTTTGGTGTCAATAAAGAGTTATTGTATTGTAGTTTTCGCGTGAAAGCGTAACAAACTTACATTCACATTGAAAATATTAAGTTGGGATTATGCATATTCTCTATTACTTATGTATGTTATATTATGTAGAATATACAATACAAAAGTGGTAAGTTTGACCCTTACAATTATACTGTTACTGCTAGTTTTAATACTAAAAATGTAGATAGATATTTTGATTTTTGATCTTACGTGTATTTATATCAATGTCTACAAATGTGTGTAGTAAGAAATATACGACAATTTTGAGAAATATTTGTTTTTAATTTAACAAATAATACATAAGTTTTATAAGTACATTTTTAGTGTTCTGTACCCAAAGGGTAAAAACGGGCCCCTATTACTGACTCGCTGTCCGTCTGTCCGTCCGTCCGTCCATCCGTCTGTCACCAGGCTGTATCTCAAGAACGGTGATAGCTAGACAGTTGAAATTTTCACAGATGATGTATTTCTATTGCCGCTATAACAACAAATACTAAAAATAAAATAAAATAAATATTTAAGGGGGCTCCCGTACAACAAACTTGATTTTTTATAGATAATGGTACGGAACCCTTAGTGCGCGAGTCCGACTCGCACTTGGCCGGTTTTTATTATACTTACTAGCCGTGCCCGCGGCTTCGCTCGCGTTAGTCAAGTTGTAAAGCCTATGTGTTAATCTCGGTTATAAGATGTGAACATTCCACATTTCATCCAAATCTGTTGAGCCGTTGCAGCGTGTACAAAATTATTGAGTGTTGTTTGTTTTATTTCCCATTTTCTATGGATGTGTATATAAATAATAAATAAACGATGCCGTATCAAAAACATTCGCTCTTACGTGACTAATGAAACATTGTTTAAGAAACAAAAACTTTTTAGTGAAGAATGTTGGGGTGTTCAGTACAAAAAAGTTACCATTACCGTTTTACTATATAACAATAAGACGACTATCAAACTTCATCCATTTATGGTTTGCATACCTCCATATGTAGATTCATATTTTAAGACCAATATTGACGTTGGAAATGTACACAACCAGGAAGAGACTAGTTACCCACAACACAGGATATCCTAGTGTGGGAACTAGAAATCCCCAGTAGTGCATAATTAAAGGCTTAACCACTGCGCTCAAACTATGCCATAATTTATAATTTTACTTAATTTTAAGTTTTTCTTTATGTACTATGTAAAATGCTATTTTATTTTTGTGAATAAAGATTTATTTATTTATTTATTTATTTGCTTATCGAAGTTAGAGCCTAAGCACGCTTGTAAATGTTAGCAGATTCCGTTTAAACATTGATCCTTAAGTTCCAAGGATGCCATTGACTCGTGATGATGAGATCGATAAGTAACCTTTTTTATTTTAATTAAAATTCTATTAGCTAATGGCAATACTAGCAAAATCACAAAACGTGAGTGTCCGTCACTCTTCCCCAGCCAGTACTTCACCTGCCACTTCCTTTAAAAGTTTTATATGAAGTCCAAGTTCAATGTTATATAAAAAAGCGTTTCAACAAAAAGCGCTTTTTTAAGCACGCTTGAAAATCAAGCTTAACGCTTAAAGGTGTTTTCAATATAAAGTCGTTTATCACTTCTCTACTAAGATCTGAATAGGTACTTACCTTTACAAAGTAAACCTATATTTTAATTTGTCTATAGGCATTGAAGGTCCAATATGTGATAGTTTGATTTAATCGCCCATAAAATGTACGACGTTAGCCGACAAACTTATCATATTTCAATTTGTAACTTAACACATAAATTACAAAGATGTAGGATTTTAGTTACAATAAAAATCAAGTAGCTTGTCATAAATAATGTATTTAAAACGTCATAAAAAGCCTTATATTTAAGAAAAAAAGCAACAAAATAAACTGCTAATTACAT
Organism: Lomographa bimaculata; assembly: GCA_948107665.1. Lineage (NCBI taxonomy): Eukaryota > Metazoa > Arthropoda > Insecta > Lepidoptera > Geometridae > Lomographa > Lomographa bimaculata. The sequence goes on along the minus strand of OX403604.1, from coordinate 2,006,008 downwards.
CACTTTGGTGTGTAGGTACTGTTTTATAAATATTTTTACAACTCAAAGCGTAATTCTCTATAAGGCGTTAAAAAACCGTGAGTTATTAGACTCATCTAGCACGCTTTTTAATTGCATAATTTTACATGTTATAAAATGTAGTCATCACATGTCATAAAGTTAATCTGCATACATATTGTTTAGCCTGGATGCTATTCGGGCAGGCTAGATAAGGATTTTTTGAGCTTATACCAATATGTATTAAGTCCACCATTGACAGCTAAATTGTGCAAAAGAAAAAATAATGTGGTTATGGCACGTAAAACTTACATACACTACTAACAGACGACACAGTATTTGTGCGATTTAGTCTGTGGCGCAAAAAAAGTCGTAAGCTTTACTGCAAATAATTGCACAAGTTCTATTTCACAGACTAAAAAGTGCGTCACAGATAGTCTGTCGTCTGCGCTGCACCTTAGGGTCCTTTTTTTATTATTTTGGCTTCGCAGTCTAGTGCCTGTCTTTCTTCATCTCTGCACGGTACGAGTTAAAATCCTAGCATGACTCTAATACATGTGTCGTATTAAGGATGACTCACGCTAGACCGTGTCGGGTCCGAGCCGAGCTTCGGCTGTAGCACGTTCACCGAGCCGGTTCCGTGCCTGTAATTTACAAAGACGGGCCTCGACCGAGCAATTACCGTTGCGCCGTGCTGCAGTCTACTCGTCAGAGCAATAATATTGTTGTAGCTAGACTACAATCAAGTTGAATTTGAACGATCTGTAATTAGCGGCTACTGCGATCTCTCTGGACGATGAAGAATCTGAATCTCCAACTACAAGGAAATGGAGCGTGCCGAGCCGAGGCGGGACCGAGTTGTTTCCGAGCCTTGTCCGTTGCTCGGTCGTCACTCGGATGCCGCTCGGTATAGCGTAAGTGTGTCCATACAAAATATTTGTAATTTTAGTTGACCGTGCTACGGCCGTTGCTCGGCTCGGACCCGACACGGTCTAGCGTGAGTCTTCCTTTATGCAATAGTTTCTAAACGCATTATAAAGAATTCGTGTCATGAATATGTTAATAAAGTTATGTATGCAATATTAGGTACTAAAACGAATTACTTACTTATTTTAATACTGCCCATTATCCAACAATTGCTTACAAAAATTATTAAAGTACATTTTATTTATATGTCTAACATTATGATACATTTGGCGTTCTAAAGGATTTTTAGAATAAATTAATGAAAAACAATGAAGTGAAAGTTGCCTCGTCGCTGCGGTTAGGAATGCGTTACAGTAGCGTGTGGGACGCGGCGTTTGTGACGCGTCAGCGGCGGCGGCCGATACGCATAAAGGAATGCGTGACGTCTTGCCGCTTCATGTTGGGGTCGAAGAGTTGAGGGTAGTTGTTGACTGGGGATAAAAAATTAAAAAATATTATAAACCCTAACAATAAAGGTGATTGAGATTGATAAGAAAAAAGTAAGTAAATTCCAAAACGTGAGTAAGTAAGTAGGCTTAGTTTCGATAACTATTAGCCTTAGCATAGAACCACGTAGTCACTTAAGACAATCTATGATACAGCTCCTAAAAGTGTGCAGCTTCTCTGTGTAGCCTGTTGCCTGAGTAGCTATTTTTTAACTTCTAGAGTATCTCTTACAAAGTTCCCTATTTTATAATCTAACCAAAATATTACGGCTAATCAGTAATTTAACTTTAACATTAACTGCTACATTACTATGATTAAGAATGTTACAATTAATACTTTTCATAGTGTCTCTATTTAAGGGTTAGATATACAGGGTGTGGCGTAATAAATGGATAACCCTACGCCGGGAATCGAACCCGATACCCTTTAAAAGGCGAACATGTAACCAACTAAGCCAACGGGCAGTTTAAACAATAGGCTATCAGAGTTAATGAAAATGAAACCATCAATCTGGAACTAGTCAAAACTACCCTCAGATATCTGCAGATGTGACGGCTCCGTCGTCGTAAATCCGCCTAATCATGGGTTGCAGTTTCAAATCCTACTAAAGGCTTGAGCTTCAAGGATAACATCGTGATGAAATTCATGGTGGTAGGGCATTTTCCCGTGCTCGTCTGGCCTACCATGTACCGAAATGCAGTCGTAGTTCACCTTCCGGTAAGATATTGTCTATCGCTATAGAAATAACGAATAAAAAACCTTCCCATTTTCCTAATTTCTTTGAGGCCCATGTAGTTATACATACCGCTTTCATTGAAGTAGATACAGACGTTTTTTTATTCCAGGACAAGAGTGGGGGAGTACTACGTCATGTAACATTTGTGTTTTTTGGGAAATGAAATAAGTATATTTCAACTGGAATTACCACCACTACCATTATTTTTAGTACATTTAAGTTGTAACCTTAAAGCTGTTGTACTTTCTATAAAAAAACGGTTCACAGTACAGTCTTAGTTTATCACCTTCAAGTAAGAAATATGTAGTCATCACTGACACACATGAAAAATTTATAGTTAAGCTTCTCGATAACAAGCTACGACAACTCTGAAATTTGAGTTACCCATACTATATTATATTTACCCATGTATATAATTTACATGTATACCACTATTTCTGCATTTATTGTCCTTTTATTATTCAAATTTATTTATTGCAGCGCCAGCATTTTCTCTGCACCACCAGGATGACTGGCAGAAAATGCTATTCTAGCATTAAGTCCTCCTTGTAATAAATAAATAAATAAATAAATAACGCTTTCATACTCACAGCCCCCCACTAAGTTCGATGACTTGTGTCGTGGGTGCCGGAAACATTCACATCACACATACAATCACAACCAGAACCAGAAACACAATTTCCTTGGGGAGAAAACTTGTGTTCCCGCCGGGAATCGAACCCGATACCCCTGCTTAGAAGGCAAACGCCAACCAACTAAGCCAACGAGCAGTACTGTTTTCTTACAAAAGTATTAAATAAATAAATACTTGATTTAGCGTGATTACCACCTTCGACTACGTTGGTGACGTAGAAGTGTCATCACTTCTACGTCATCAACAGGCATATCTAGGTATTATTTTATAAAAAGCTTTTTTACACCATCTCCCGAAACAAATTAATTTATAAGTTTAAATTGGATATATGGAGCCTGTTTCACATTCACAGGTTTTTACCTATTTCATAAACAAATTGTCGATGATAATTATTTTTTTCACCCCATCAACCCTGTTGTCGCAGTGGGCAAGTTTTTGCTTTCCACGCCGCGGATCTTGGGTTCGATTACTGGCAGGAGCACAATTTTCCTCACCAAAGGAAAGTGCTTCTAGTTCTAGGTGTAACTGTGTACGATAAGAATGTTTTCGGCACCAACGATACATGATTTTGAACTTTGTGTAGGGCTGTGAGAGTAACAATTGCTTTTCGTTATTTTGATTGATAGATACAATATTTTATCGGAATTATTGAATTGGAATGAATGATGAAGATGACAAGTAAAATTTGGTATTTTTCAATGGAAATTTGAATTCAGTAGTCATGAACCTTAGTATTATCTTACTGAAACTCATGATAATTTGCATACTTTGTTATTAAGTAGATCTAAATTGATTGCAAACATTGAATGGCCTGATTTTAATGCCTATAAAATCAGACTGATCGCATAATTCATTAAACGTTTCAATTTCCAACTTAACATATACATTACAAAGATGTGGGTATTGGTGCCAATGAAAATCAAGTAGCTTGTCATAAATACGTTATTTATTTAAAACGTCATAATAATTAAATAGTCTTATACTTATCAAATGAAATGCCACAAAAATGTTGACAACAAGATCGTTAACTACACCACTTACAACTAATAATACTTGTATTAAGTACATTTCATTTGCAAGTCAAATCTTACAATACATTTTGAAGAGAGGTTTAGATATAACACTTAAATGTTTAGTAACGAAAGGAACTTTTGGACGAAATAACTTTAAAATTGTAAAGTAATGAAGTAAAGCAGTTGCCTAGTCGCTGCGGTTAGGGTTGCGTTAGAGTTGCGTGTGGGACGCAGCGTTTGTGACGCGTCAGCGGCGGCGGCCGAAACGCAGGAAGGAGTGCACGACGTCTTGTCGCTTCATACCGGAGTCGAGAAGCTGAGGGTAGTCGCGGACCAGAGCTGCAGATAGAAATACACAATGAGCATAAAATCCATGATGATAAATGTGAAAGTTTGAATGTTAACATACACAATTATATGTTTGATGCAATGTATCGAGACCTATTTGAAAGCTGTGCGGATTAAGATGAAAAGTAGATTGATAGATAGGTATTTGCATGCAGTCCTGGAGAAGAGCGAAGGCAACATATTTTTGCAGTTACAGGCGAAGTATTTTTTTATTAAAGCTTTCACACTTGAGAAAATAAATAAGTGATTATGTAATCTTAATAAATGGAATCCAGATACGGCGAAATTTTTTTTTTATTATTATTTTTTTTTAATTTTTTATTCAAGTTATATGCAAACTTTTGATCACCTGATGGTACGACAATGTGCTCTACTACGGATAAAATTATTTTTCAATGTTGGGTCTTTTGAAAAATTTATATCATTTATTCTCTGACTATCTCTATGAATTAAGAAATAACTTTACTTTATTCTTGAGGTAGTTGTCATACTTAAATAAATCATTGGTTTTTTTTCTCACGCAAAACGAGTTTTCATAATTAATCGCTTAATATCGGACAACTTTGTCTTTGTCCGATATTACACGTCTCTACGTGTCTCCATCTATGTTTATCTCTTTTTAATGTACAGTTCGTCCTCGTCGAGGTTCCATCAAGGACTCTACACGCCTGGACTGTGTACCGAAAAGTTATAACAAGCAAATCTAGAAGATTGATTTCATTTGGCCTATCCTATCGGCCTCGAAACCGGTTTAACCATATCTTTTTGTCATCAAATTACATTCTTTGATGTCACACGACGCCCTAGGTTTTAGCATTAGTAGTAGATAAAGGAAGTTTTATCGTATCCCAAGTTAGACACTCACTATTAAAGGGAAAAGCGAGTGTTTAAAATTAAGCATTAAACAGCAATTCCACCACCAGTTAAACATTAAAGATACAGCAGTTAGATGTTTTATGTTCCAGTTCAAAAATACTTACTTATTCGGATTCTAAAATCATTATATAGCCAAGGAGCACAACTTACTCCTTGCCGAAGTCTGTTATTCTTAATCAGTCAGGAATCTTGATATCACTCAAGAGAAATAAACTGCACTTGCTTCGCTCTCGGCTTGGTATGTCTTATTGACAGCAGTGTCAAGGCCTACGTGGAAGCTTTTTTTAATGCAAACTTTTCACCTCTTTCTCAACTGTTGCTTGTTATATTTAACTTCTGCTAAGTCGCACTTAGTCTGGCTTTGTATGTGCTAAGGGAACAACCAGAATGTCTCCCAAAATGCGTGACTTAGTAATCGTTGCTTGGCATCAATAGCAACACAAAAAAATTATCGTCAGTTTCTGTATGATTTCAAAAAGAACACCTCATTATAGAATATTCCTAACATTTTAAAATATACGGAAAGAAAATATCAAATCACGTGCAAATCACATTTTGCTCTTTAAAACCAGGAAACTGTGAAAGTTATTTTATGTTATTTATTAGACGAAAAACATCTTCAGCTTATTTTATTCTTTTGACACGAAGTTTAAATAAAACTATAAAAATCAGAGACTGTCACGCACGACGTTGTATAACAGCCAGTATCTAAGATATGCAATATGCACCTTTATTTCACTTACAATGCAAGCATCTTTTTTAACTGTAGTTAAAAAAGATGCTTGCATTGACATGCTCCTGTCCTTTATGCTATGGCTTACTCTCTTCTGTGAGAACGGAGGCACAATAGTAGGAATGTACTATAGTGTTTTACATACCTAATTGCATTTTTTGTTTTATTAGCCATGCTAGGCAGAACTAAAGTATCAGTAAGGAAAAATATCAAAATAACGAAAGCGAAATATAATAAAAAACTATTTCGGTTTATTATAATCACGACTACCCAATTCTATTAAGAATCTGCAGGCAGAACTATGCAGCTTCGTAAATTCCATGAATCAATTCAGTTGCTTCGAAAACGAATAAAATCAAGCGGTTCTTCCTCATTTACCTTGACTCTCGGGTTTTTCCGCTCCGCCGCCTCAGCGTACAATGAGAGATTAGTGTTGATGTGTCAACAATCAGATCATTCTAAAGCAGGGGTCGGCAACCTGCGGCTCGCGAGCATCATTCGGCTCTTTGGATGTGAAGCTGCAGCTCTAGATTAACGAGGATTAGGCACCATTTCTATAGAGCCATTAACAAGCCTCCAAAGGTAGCAAAAAAGTACATTTATACAGTTGAAACAAGTAAATTATGGGATGACTAGGTAGGTATAACGCGTGCATAGCGTTTTCTATACGATATTCATAGTACAGTAGGTATTACTGTTGGCTTTAAGGATTATTGTTGGCAAGAAAAAAAATTGTGGCTCTTTAAAATGTTGAAAATTTTTAAATTGTAATGTTTGACTCTTTCGACTCAAAAGGTTGCCGACCCCTGTAATCTAAAGGAATTGAGGGCTCAGAATTCCCGACAGAAAGACCGGACCTAAGAAATGCTAATTTGCTTACCGGTCCTACCAATCCTGACGTCACTTTTTATATTATACACCGGAACCTCCATCTCCCGGGGCCCTAGCAATGCCTAATGAACAACTTCCTTTTTTAGTACACTGTATTGATTCATGATACAGCCCACCTTGAATCCCTAGCTTTCTGCATTGTGATGACCAAGGCGACTATGACCCTGTTTTTAATGCCTCATAAGCCTTTTACCTTTTTTTTGTTGTTGGAGGAGGGGTGATACCGCGCTCTTCTCATCCTTGTATAGGAAATTAGTATAGTGGGGCTTGAACCCACTAAAAACTACGGTGGAGCAAGATAGAGTCGCGCTAGAAGTCACTATCTTGTATTGCTTTAAACCGGTCTTAGCAGTCCCAAAGCTTTTCCATTTACCTTGGTACTCCGGCACCTGCTCGCCCGCGGCTTCAGCGTACAGTTCGAGGAAGGTGTTGAGCGCCTGGCAGAAGCGGGCAGCTCTCGGGTCGTCTTCACCCGCGCTCGCGCACAGTTGCGCAGGAGCACAATGCGCGCACGCGAAGAGAGCGACCACGGCGCACACGGCGGCCAGCCGGTATGACTCGGATCTACGGACAAGGAGATTTGTGGCTTTATTCAAAATCAAAATCGTTTATTTACATGGGCCCCGAAGAGGCACTCATGAAAGTTAATGACTCTACTGCCAGATTCGCAAAATTACAGCCAACTCGAGAAGAACCCGGCTAGAAGCACGGTGGCACATTTTTTAATTAATTTTTTTTTATCATTCTTAAACACTTATTTTAACCTTTATATTAACCTAGGTATAGCAAAGAACTAAGTTACTATATAGGTCCGTGGGGACCGGGAGCTCATTCTATTTTCAAAATTCTATCAAAGCGCCTGGTTGAAGCGACGCGTGATCAAAATGCTGGCACTTATTTGGCTCAACGTATTAGCATTGCAATTCAGAGGGGCAATGCCGCCAGCATGATGGGAACGCTACCCACTGGTAGTGGGCTTGAGCACTTGAGTTACCTATAAGCTCGATGTCTTGTAGGTGACTTAGTTCTTTGCTGTACATAGTTTTAGTTTAGTTTTAGGAAATATAGGCAATTGGCCCGTAGTTAACCTAGGTATATATATGTAGTCGCTAGAAAGCGCTTGTGCAGTTTGCCTCCATGCATCCTTGTCAGTAATGTAGTTCATTACCGCAAAGGAATGAAACTCTTTGCCAGAATCAAAGAAATATATTCTAGGCAAACGTACATCATCGTCGATCACATCTTCACTTTCCATAAGGTGAGAAAGTGATCAAACGCCTAAGCATATCGCGAATTAAAAAATGAAAGAAAAAAAAATTATACTCATTGCCGTAAATTGTATATTATAGTTATATAGGAAGTCTATACACTTCAAAAATGGCACAGTTTTTTATTGTTACGCCTTTTTTCCTCCGACAAAAATCAGAGACGTTTATAAATAAATGCTTTCATACTCACAGCCACACACATAGTTTTCACAATAACTCCGATGACTATCGTGGGTGCCGGAAACATTCGGATTACACACACACAATCACAACCAGCACCAGAATTTGTTTATTTATACAAATTTTAATGTCGTCTCATTAAATATTCGCCTTTTTCGAAAACACATGTAATATTTCCTAACAGAAAAACGTGAAGAGGGGAAGTCAAACTGAGAAAAATACTCGAAGCACTCAAAGAGAATATTGATGAAGCTCGTCTGTCAACGTTATTGTGGTACCTACTTGTGGTCCTTGTTCTTTAGTTATGCAGTTTCTTGTTCCTTCAAGAGTTTAGTTGTTTTCGAGACGATCAAATAAACGTCACAATCACAGCGCCAAACTAAGTTCGAAGACTTGTAGTATTAACACGCAGAGTCACACCCAGAACCAGAAACACAAAGTTTCATTAGGGATAAAACTTGTGTTCTTACCAGGAATCAAACCCGATATCCACTGCTAAGAAAGCAAATACTAATTTATTTAACTTGGTTAACATCGATCTGCGTCATCGATTAGCCTGCAGTTATTTATTGTAAAATGCAATATGACGAATATTATATAATTTAGTATAGATATTAGTTTTGGTTACAATAAATAACTTCTCGATAATTTGTAAATTCTTAAATTACTCCATTAATTATTTTTAGTTTCAGCCTAGCACAGAATAATGTTTTTAGCTTTATATATAAGAATATCAATAGAAATTATATAAAATGATAATTTAAACGTAAGAAAAGTTTAAAAAGCCGACTTCACCGCTTATATTTTGATAAAATGTATAAGGGACCACCATTGAAATATAATCTACGAAACAAAAAAATAATTTTGAGAATCGGTCCACAAATGGGTGAGAAATCGGTGAACATACATAAAAAAAAACATACAGTCGATCATAATACCTTCTCCTTTTTTGAAGTCGGTAAAAAAAGGATAAATATGCAGTATTCAGTCGAGTTGATGTCTCCATTTCGCAAGTCGATTGGATAAAGATCTTTAATAAGATGTCTTTTGCAAAAGAAGTTCCAATCGCGGTAAATAGATCTTATCATTTACCCATCAAAGCTGAAACCTTGACTAAAATCTCTAAAAATATATACAGACTTCTTAACTTCTCTCTAGCATCTATACGTATAGAACAAAATACTATCAGCAATAGGAGCAAGCAAGTTCATGTAAGGAAATGAAACTTCCTAGCAAATGGTGCGTGATCGATATTCAACGATAACTCGTAGATTGAAAGCTCATTTCGCTCCTTAGCATTATTATAACATAGAACTGAATAAAGTAAAAAAAAAGAAAGTGGTTTCGTATGTATTTGAATCAAAATCAAAATTGGTTATTCACATGGGCCCCAAAAAGGCACTCATGTTAATGACTCTACTGTCAGATTCGCAAAATTACAGCAATCTCGAAAAGAACCACGCAAAGAAACTCGGTGGCGCATTTTATAGGTTATTTTTGTTTTAAATTACTAATATAGGAATTATATTAACCTATATAATTCAAATTCAAATATTTATTGCATTCTCTAAATGTAGATAGGTGGTAGAAATAAATGACAGTTCATTAGAGACACTCTTGGGCACAACAATTTAGAGCACAGGAGGACGACCTGCTTCATTAATCATAATATATCAATTTAATTCATAATAATTATGTAGTCGCTAGAAAGCGCTTGCGCAGTTTGCCTCCATGCATCCTTGTCTTTAATGTAATTATTTGTTTTATTAATTAACTTGCTTCTGCCAGCGACTTTGTCCGCGTAGTAGGTAAAAAGTCCCATCTCATGTGTTAACCCCAGTAATAAACTATCTGTGTGTCAAATTTCATTCAAATTCGTACTGTAGTTTTGAGGTGATTGAGCTACAAACATCCATCTAGAATTTCACATTTATTATATTAAGCATCCCATAATGTGTGGTATCATTGAACAGGGGTTGAATGAAGGGGTACATCATATTTTTGTCAAGCGTACCGTTAACACCTTAAACTACATCGTCACTTTCCATCATGTGTGATTGTGGTCAAACGATTGCTTAAGTATAGATTTAAACTTTTCCTGTGGCTACATTTTTTTTCAGTCTGTGTGAGTTTTTTATTCAAAGCAGTTCAATAAGTACTTGACGATTCCATCTTCAAAACTAAACTCTCATTCGTCTTTATGAAGCCTAAATTACAGCTTTGATAGGCTCATGAAACTCGTACTTCCAAACTCGAAAACAAAGTACGTGGGTACATTATAACAGCTTAAGATATAAATGGAGATCCAGATAATTTTGTCACTTTATATTCAAGTTGAGATTGGACTCGAAAATGTGATGGATGTTTAGGGTCAGGAAAAATTTAATAATTTCCTGAAAAGCCTTGTTATAAAATACAAATTTATGATTAAGAAATCTCTTCACATGCGATATTCCTCAAGTTCACTCGAAGCGTTTCGCTTCTACGTTTATCATCCGTACGGCGAATGACTAGATGTCATTGCAATCATTATTGTTCCCGGAGCAGTATATTCTGGGAGTTTCAAAAGTGAACAGGCAATCCTGCTCAATCGTCACCCGCATCGTCGCTTACATTCATAAATATAAACGCTTTCACACTAACAGCCCTACACTAGTTCGATGACTGTCGTGGGTGCCGGAAACATTCACATCACACACAATCACATCCAGAACCAGAAACACAAATTTTCCCTAGGGAGAAAACTTGTGTTTCAGCTGGGAATCGAACCTCATACATACCTGCTTAGAAGGCGAATCATATTCAAAAATGAGATGGTCATCGTTAGCCCTTGTTGTATAAAAAAAACAGTTTCGGTTGCAAAGGTTCGGTTAAAATCTGACGGATTACAATATTCCCAACTACCGTCACTTACCACCCCCGCTGCACTACTCCACTTCCTCATATCAGATTACAATAGGTAATGGGGAGAGCTTTGAGACCTTTGTGATCGTGTTACCGTTTTAACGAGATAAATCGCATTTGTTCCTACTGCTTTTGTTACGTTGCGGTTGTTTCAGACATAAGTTCTGTTTTGTGCTTGGATGATGCATTGACTTTTGTTGCTGCACGTTTTGTAGGAATTATTTGAATACAAACAAATGATTTCACACTCACAGCTCCATACTTAGTTCAAGACTTAAATCGTGGGTAAACATACATTTACATTACACATAAAAATAGATTACATTTACATTAGATTACATTTACATTACACATAAGAAGTTCACAGTTTCTGTGGTAGAATCCACAGAAGGGGAGAAAATTGTGTATATAAAAAAAAAATATATATATACAATTTCCTCCCCAAGATCCTTCTTCAATTTGCTCTATACTGGAAACGAAGCCAGGAACAACGGCGGCGGTATTTTGTTTATACTCAGTTCGACGACTTATTGTGTCTTGGGTGCCCACAATCATAACCAGAACCAGAAACTAAAATTTACAACCCGTGTACTCACCAGGAATCGAACCCGAAAACCGCGGCCTAGAAGGCAGTCGCCCAACCAACGAAGGCGAACAGTTCGTTGAATGCAAAGATTTGCCAATTAAGCCAAAAGTGTCGTTAAAGAGACGAATATAAAAATAAATAGTTAGGCTGAAACTTGAAAAGAAAATATGAATCTTAATTAGGTACTTTGTTGTCCGCCCGAGGTATCAAGATGAAATTAATATCAAAATCAAATACTTAATAAGATCCACCGTATCTTAGCTGGAGGTGTATAAATTCAGAACTGCCCGTTGGCGTAATTTGGTTGCGCATCTGCCTTCTTTGCAGCGGGTATTGGGTTCGATTTCCGGCAACACACATTTTCTTCCCTATGACAATTTGAGCTTGATTGCGTAGTCAATACAATAAAAAAATACGGCCATTTGAATGATTTATATTGATACTGGTTTTCACTCAAAACGGTATTTCTAGAATCATACAACATTATACATGTCAAGGGTACCTATCACGTAAAACTGATCTTTTTCGATTACGATTTAAAACTAACATATTCAGTTTGTACAAACACTCATGGCGCGAGACTTCTCGTACTTGTCCTTTTTCATTACGCTAGCTTGGAAGAAACCTATTCACTATTTAAATTTAAAGATTGGCAGATTATTATCGTAGACTCTGTACGCAGTTAATTAACTTAACCTCATTTACTTAGGTTAATTGTTCTGCTCAGTTGTGTACTGCAAATCTTTATTTATTGTTGTTATGAACAGTTGTGTTGTGTCAATATAATCTAAACGCAAGCAAAGCAAAAACCGACTTCACTGCTTATATTTTTTTGGCTTGATCGATTTCGATAAAATTTATATTGGACCACCTCTAAAGTATAATCTAGCAAACAAAAAAAAAATTAATTGATTCATAATTGGCGGAATTATCGCGTAAAATACATACATAAAAAAACATACAGTCGAATTGAGAACCTCCTTTTTTGATGTCGATTGAAAACTATTTCTTTCTGCTTCATAAAAAAGGATTTTAAATTTCCATGTAATAACATTTTGTTAGTATATTCTGAAAACTACATAAAGAAATAAACTAAATTATTAAAATAATTCGAAACTGGATCGACTCTACATGTTTATCCGCAGCATCACTTCCCATCAGGTGAGATATTGGTCGAATGCTTGCCTATCAACCATAAAAAAATAGAATGAAATGATGATGTCTCATTGATTTCCTTCTCTTTTCTACAATATTTTTGGAACAATTTAAATTAGTCCTGGATTATTTATGCCCACATCGAAAATGTATACGAATAAAAAAGGTAAGCTGGATAAGATGGCATACAACAGATACATTTATACCGACAGAGCTCTTGTTTTGGCCATCTTTCCTCGCGGCATTTGCGCCTAATTTTGTTAGGGATTCGTCATACCTTAATTAAAACTCAATATTATTCTTTAATTTTTTATAATTAATGTCTTGATGAAAATATTTTCACTTATATTTATAACTAGCCGTGCCCCGCGGCTTCTCCCGCTATTATCAAATTAAAAAAGTAGCCTATGTGTTAATCCTAGGTATAAGCTATGTACATTCCAAATTTCATCCAAATCCGTTCAGCCGTTAAAGCGTGAAGAGGGAACAAACATACTTACACACTTACACACAAACTTTCGGATTTATAATATTAGTAGGATCACAAAGAAAGCCTATGACAAACACTTCGCTTTTTTGCTCTCAAATTTTCCGAATGTTTGTGTGTGTATGAATAATGATGTGTTTGAAAGTATATATCTCTGTAGCTGGACTTATTTAGTAGTCGTTTTCAAAATTTTCTTTCTCTAAATACATAATTTGGACACTAATACGAATATCAACCTCCGAAACGGCTCGACTGATTTTAATAAAAAAAAATGTATTTATATTGACCCCCTTACCCCCCCATTTTTTATCGTAATTTTAGTATTTTTGTATGTGTTATAATAATATATATATTTATATATCTATATATATAAAAGAAAGTCGTGTTAGTTACTCCACTTATAACTCAAGAACGGCTGAACCGATTTAGCTGAAAATTGGCAGGGAGGTAGTTTAGAGCCAGGAAAAGGACATAGGATACTTTTTAAGAACGTACATTTCTTTTAATTTTTTTTTTTACATTTCGACATGCTTTCCATTTCCTCATACGTCACTCGGATTTGGTAAAGTAATCAAGCAAACATAAACATGAAGGAAGTAATAATATAGTCACGTGGCATTGTAACGCAAGCCGGGTATGGCTTCCTAAACATGCACATTCATTGACTGTTAGGCGGAACGAAGGTCGCCGGGACAGCTAGTATATATATAAAAGAAAGTCGTGTTAGTTACTCCACTTATAACTCAAGAACGGCTGAACCGATTTAGCTGAAAATTGGCAGGGAGGTAGTTTAGAGCCAGGAGAAGGACATAGGATACTTTTTAAGAACGTACATTTCTTTAAATTTTTTTTTACATTTCGACATGCTTTCCATTTTCTCATACGTCACTCGGATTTGGTAAAGTACTAGGCAAACATAAACATGAAGGTTGTAATAATATAGTCACGTGACATTGTAACGCATGCCGGGTATGGCTTCCTAAATATGCACATTCATTGACTGTTAGGCGGAACGAAGGTCGCCGGGACAGCTAGTATACAATATATGTATATCCAAAATGGTTTAGTATGGCATTAAAGTACTAGGCGACCATAAACGTGAAAGAGGTTAAGGAAACACTTTTTCTAAACGTGGCAGTGCAACACAAGGAGGGAACAGCTATAAAAAAAACAATTGACATATGTATGAAAAATCATCACTTGACTGCGCGACAGATTTGGCTGGTTATTGTTTGTTGTGTAAGTAAATGTCAGGACAAGGTTGAGATGATATGCATCATTTGAGAAACCCACCGGAAATTAAACCCACGTGAAGTCTCTAGTTTTAAATAAAAGATAAAAAAGTAATATAAAAAATATACATGTCTTAAGTTTCAAGCTTTAAATAGCTAAATAATCCGACACGAACTCCGAATTTGAAGCTGCGTGTTTGGAATAAATGGGCAAATGTTCGGGCGTTGCAAAACAAAAGCAATAAGTGTAATATTACAAAGAATGCGGCATTCCTTTAAGGTCACACTTGAGGGCAACCGCACATTCCAATCCCTTTTTTGCTTGCGAATTTTCGCAATAGCTCGAGACGTATTGTAAACCTTTCTCCACGCAGGTTACGGGAATCTGCATTTTACCTACATAACGTGCGAGGAATTTGAGAAGGATGATACAATTTGTAAGATGGTTACGTAATTATACCTATCTACATCTCTAAACAGCAACAAGCCACCGAGCGACGCAAGATCAATAGCTCGATGGCATGGATAATATAACGCCTGGTTAAAACCAGGCGCTACATTGCCTTTTATCTCTTGACTAGCCGTGCCCCGCGGCTTCGCCCGCTATTATCAAGTTAAAAAGTAGCCTATGTGTTAATCCTAGGTACAAGCTATGTACATTTCAAATTTCATCGAAATCCGTTCAGCCATTAAAGCGTGAAGAGGGAACAAACACACTTACACACTTACACACAAACTTTCGGATTTATAATATTAGTAGGATAACCTAGTTTTTCCATAGTGGTCAACATGAAATATCCTCGATACGCCCAAATTTACTGGAAGAAAATGCTTTGTAGCTTTAAGTTTGCTTAAGTACCTACAATGTTGTTTGTGCAATAAATAATTTTATATTTAGATGTCTATCTTTCTATCTGAACTAATGTTTAAGTTAGTAATGATGTTAAGTAAGTTTATTTATATGTATATACATATTTATATATATATATATATATATATATATATATATATATATATATATATATATACATTACATAAAATGATCCCTCTCTCCATCCCAAAATTCACTGAAAGAGATCGCTCTTAGCTATAAGTCGACCCATTATACTTTAGGTGTACAATTAAGAATTTTCTATTCTTTTTTATTCTGATGGTAAATGATAATGTGGTCGAGGTTGGTAAATTCGATAGGTTTAATATTGCTCAGAAGGATATATGCTTCAAATGTAACAGAATATGTATGTATATGTATAATATGTATCTTCGGCCGCATCATCACTTTCCATCAGGTGAGATTGTAGTCAAATGCTTGTTTATAAGACATAAAAAAAAGAATATATTGTACGTTGATGTCATACTTCTCACCATGGCAAGATTGGGAATACCATCTGATTCATAACTTTCTGCAAATTCCTCACATCACAGCTATTTGAGTTGAGGTCATCGGATATACTTTAGGAAAAACATCAGATAAAATTTGATAAATTGACCGCCGGATTAGTTTCGCGTTTGCCTTTTAGTCCGGTGGGTATCAGGTTCGATTTCTGGTTTTTACACCAGTTTTCTCTTTAAGATAGTACCTAGATGACCGTTTGCTCGTTAAAACGACGTTTTCTGAAAATTAAACCTAGCTAATCGAATTATCGCCCCCGAAACCCCCTGCGAACAAAATTTCATGAAAATCGTTGGAGCCATTTCGTAGATTCAGATTATATATATGTATATACAAGCTCGTTTAAAGGTATTAGATTTGTGTTTATGGTTCTGGGTGTGAGTGTGTGCTATGTGAATGTTTCCGGCAGTCGATTCAAGTCTTGAACTTAGACCGGGGCTGTGAGTATGATAGCGAACAGATCGCGTACGTTTACTTAAGGCCTGAAACTCTGATCTTTGGGGACGTAATCCTTGAGAAAGTTATTAGATTTCCAATGTAATTAAAGGGCTTAAAGAGATTTAGCATCAACTATCTTGGGGTGACAACCGCAATGCTTTTCCGCACGGGATTTTGACCTACTAAAATCTCTTAGTGACACTGAACTGGCAATTTGACGACCCAGTTGGCACAGCGGACAGGTGTCCGCCCTCTGCGCCGCGGGTCCTGGGTTCGATTCCCGGCAGCGGCACAAATTCCTTCCCAAGGGACATTTGTGCTTCTGGTCTGGGTGTAATGTGTGTGTGATGTGAATGCTTCCGGCACCCACGATACAAGTCTCTGAACTTAGTGTGGGGTTGTGAGTGTGAATGCGTTAAAAAAAATTGTGACGCTTACTATCAGGCGAGCAACTTGCTCGTCTCGTCTCTCAATTATATAAAAAGATATTTTTAAAGGTGTCGATAAAGTAAAAACAATGTCGACACAGTAAAAATTTAAATGATACCTTAAAAAAGGTTTCATTAATACCGTCACTAATGGAAAACGGCCACCAACGCCTGTGGACATTTGTAAATGGGTTGGACTTACGAGATCTACTGGGTTTTACTGACTCGTTAACTACCTTTTATGAGCCTTTTTAAAGGTATTCTTTCGTTGGGTCTCATCTTCCTAATAGCGCGGAGAAACCCTCTATAGGTACTTTTACTTGTATACGCAGAGCAATGCACTAAAAGGTCAATGGTATTCTATCTCTTACATTTTGGAGAGTGTGCTCAGGAATTACGAGATATAATTCCTCCATGCCCGTTTTACCATCAAACAACAAAACAAACTGTCAAACGTCATCCATTTATGGTTGACATACCTCCAGTTCGCTCGAAGCGTTTTGCTTCTACGTTCATCATCTGTACAGCGAAGGAATGGAACTCATTGCCTGCGTCTTTGTTCTCTGAACAGTATAATCTGGGTGTCTTTAAGTCTAGAGCGAATAGATACCTTCTGGGCAAGCATGTTCCATCTTCGGCCGCATCGTCACTTTCCATCAGGTGAGATAGCGGTCAAATAGATGGCTATCTAGTATAAAAAAAATTGTCATTGCCAAACAAAATTAGCAATAAATTTAAAAGTTTGAAGAGTTTAAATTTTTGATGAGGACAATTGCAATTAGGAAAACGTCTCACACCTCTAATCTTTTATTCTTTGGCCTTTTGCTGTATAGATACGCCTTTTTGCCTCGGTACATTTTCTTCTTTAATTCTATTTAATTAACTAACTAACTTTATTTAATTTTCATATATATTACGAGACCGAAATGTAGCAACATTTCTAACTCATCATAATGCAAAACATTAAGTAAAACTAAATCGTTTATTCACGTGGGCCCCAACGAGGCACTCATGAAAGTTCTCTACTATTGACTCTCCTAATCTCTAATGTCTCGTAACTACGTATAATATCATATTACGCCTATGCGCCTAATTCTTATTATATTAGCTATCCATTGACATTTTCAAAGAGGGGATTTTTTCAGCTCCAAGAAAAGTTTACCCACTTTGTGAGGCAGATTACTGCGAGGCTCGTTACCCATGTTTACTGGGGATTTGGACCGGCTTTTTTGAGGACTTATCCAATAAAACTCTTGTATATGACTTAATCTATATTGTACTCGGTTTGCTGAAATAGAAGAGGCGTGTAACCATATTATTAACGATTTTACTTAAGCCAAGAACATTGTAACCAAATGTTTAATGTAATTAATCTAATATATAAACTTCTCGTGTCGCGGTATTTGTTACCAAACACCTCCGAAACGGCTCGATTTTTATGAAATTTTGTGTGCATATCGGGTAGGTCTGAGAATCGGTCAACATCTATTTTTCATACCCCTAAATGTTAAGGGTGGTCCAAACCAATTTATTTTTTTAATTAGTTTTTTCATCCTTCTAAATCTACGGGCCAATTGACTATATAAATATATATATATATATATATTTATTTTATTTTTTGGACAAAATGTTATATTTTTATTATTTTATGATACAGCATGAAATAATGTATATGGCAAAACAACGTTTGCTGGGTCAGCTGGTAATTTGATATATCTTTGTTATTAATAGTTGTATAAACTACACTGGCCGTGCCTCGTAATATGCACTCTAATTGACATTTGACATAATATGTCTTCACATAAAATTTTACAGGAGAACGTTTTTATTCAATATCTCAAAGTTATACTTTTTGCACATAGCAGATATTGGTTTGACAACGACGATATTAGACTTAAAAGAGAAGATAAATAACATTTTAAAATTTATTTGTAAAATAATGATGGACTCCATATTAAATCTATGGTCTATAATACCTAAAACTAAACAAAAAAATATGCCTAGCAAAGACCTAAGTTACAAGACAAAAAATAATTGACATGAAATTTATATAAAAAAATAACAGAAATGGCAATAACTTTACCACGATTGGTCTCAATTGGTTGGAACGATGTCCCAAGAGGCTTCTGCTATTTAACTAATTACTCCTTTACTAATTAACGGTCTCTGCCGTTTTGCACCAAGATGAAAGCAGAAGCGCGAGGCCAGCTGTTGAAAAATAAAATCTTCCTAATGTTTCTTGTTTTCATTTCTGCCCCGCGGTTTTACTCACGTTAATCCCGAGCTTGCGGAAATTCCGGGACTAAAAGTAGCCTATGTGTTAATTCAGAGTGTCACCTACCTCCATACTAAATATCATCAAACGTCATCCAATTATGGTTGACATACCTCCAGTTTGCTCGAAGCGTTTTGCTTCCACGTTCATCATCCGTACAGCGAAGGAGTGGAACTCATTACCTGCGTCTTTGTTCCCTGAACAGTATAATCTGGGTGTCTTCAAGTCTAGAGTGAATAGGTACCCTCTAGGCAAGCACGTTCCATCTTTGGCCGCATCGTCACTTTCCATCAGGTGAGATAGCGATCAAATGTTTGCCTATCTAGTATAAAAAAAAAACTAAATTAATCCAGCCGTTTCAGCGTGAAGAACAGTAACAAATATAGAAACATAAACTTTTGTCTTTATGTTAGTGCGATAGGCAGTTATTCCGGCAGTTATCCTTGAGAGCCTGCGTATTCCAGGTCTAGTGTGTTTACCAGCTTCGATCACATCGTCACTTACCATCAGGTGAGATAGTGGTCAAACACTAGCCTGTCACAAATTAAAAAAAAAAATTAGGCTATCATTAGACCAGCCTCCTCATCGAATGGTAAGTAGTCATGTGGTTGAGTATGGAAAACACACAAATCAATGCACAAGACAGGTTTGGACGATGTTCAAAGAGGTTTTAAATAAAGGCCTCGGCACATGTCACATTATTGCGTAATATGAGGTATAGCATACCACGTGGTACCTATATATATGTGAGAGGTTTACTGTAAACACATATTATGTAATTAATCATCTATTCAGACTAATACACGTCTAAGTCTGTTGAGGTATATTTCGTGGTTTAGTTAAACTTGATCCGAGTTTGTGAAAATTATATTAATGTGTACACAAAAAGAGTAATCATGAGAGATAGAGATAGCACAGTATTATAAAATAAATCAGATAATTAATTTATAGAGGGCCCATACTATTCCAGGTTGTTTATTATTATGCATATAAACCATATAGGTACCTTCTAATTATACTAATATTATAAATACGAAAGTTTATGTGTAAGTGTGTAAGTATGTTTGTTCCCTCTTCACGCTTTAACGGCTGAACAGATTTTAATGAAATTTGGATTGTACATAGATTATACCTAGGATTAACACATAGGCTACTTTTTAACTTGATAATAGCGGGCGAAGCCGCGGGGCACGGCTAGTGACTCATAAATGTATGTGACGGGACTAGTTGGAATGTCTAATTCTCTGAGAGTGGGCTGAACTAGGACGTTTATCTATTAAAGGTCATGATTTGAGGGTCATTAGGTCCGAGACCACGATACATATGACTATCATGAGTCAAGCAAAATAAAATATGGGTACTTCGCATGTGTACAGTGTTCGATTCCCGGTGAAAACAAATGAAAAAATAAACGCTTCCACACTCACAGCTCCTCAGCTTAAATGACTTGTGTCGTGGGTGCCGGAAACATTCACATCACACACAATCACAACCAGAACAAGAAACACAAATTTTCCTTGGGGAGAAAACTTGTGTTCACGCCGGGAATCGAACCCGCTTAGCTAAGCCAAGGCAGTTCAAACAATGTTTTCGAAATTTGTGTAACTGGTTATTTTTATTCAAATAAAATGTTACATGCAGTTAGTAGGTTTAGCACCAATAAACCAAAAAGGGTTTGTGTTTGGTACAACCATTCGCATTAATTCGATATTATCCTCTCCATCCTAAGGCAATCTGGAAGAGATCGCTGCTTAGCGATAAGGCTGCCGATTGTACTGTTATGCTGTTACTATTTTCTGTTAAACGTAATTATTTTTCTTGGTGTGCAATAAAGAGTAATTGTATTGTATTGTACCCTATATCTATATCTATACATAACTTCTATCTTACTTGAATCTCACATGAAACGACTAATTAGATAGTATGTTTTCATTTCTAAATTGTAGTAAGTTTCAAATACTGTAAAGATAAATATTATTTATTCTAAATTGTTTTGTGTATTTAACATTATTGTAATATGAATATATAAAAATAAATAAATATTTATTTACAACACCAACCTACCTTCTTATATTTTTCTCTTTTTTCATCAAAAGGTTGACTGGAAGAGATCGCTTTTAGCGATAAGGCCGCCGATTGTATAGATATTTAACTTTATTTGGTGCAATAAATAGATTTTGTTTGTATTGAGTACGAGTATGATAAATACTCGTATCCACTACTATGTGTATAGTACTGATCTGAATACAATATGCAAGTGCCTCATCATAGTGATTTATTAGCTTTGTGACATAGTAATATGCACCAATAAAACAGAACTCCATAAATATTGTATAAATAGCTGTCGCTTCGTCTCATATTAAACCTTCCTTGTGCTATTTACTAATAGCACAAAGGAGTTGAGTGGAATAATAACGAGTTATTAAGTGATATTGGTTTGGAGCCCTCTGGCGTTGTCAGCATGAATCATGATTGTCCTCATCATGAACTGCCCGTTGGTTTAGTTGGTTGAACGTTCGCCTTCTAAGCTAGGGTATCAGGTTCGATTACCAGCGGGAACACAAGTTTTCTTCCGAAGGAAAATTTGTGTTTGTAGTTCTGGTTGTGATTGTGTGTGTGATGTGAATGTCCGGCACCCACGACACAAGTTTCGAACCTAGTGTGGGGACGTGAGGGTGAAAGCGTTTATGTTTATGTTTACCACAAACCCAAGTCTTTATCCATGATCAAAACTATCTCTGTGTCAAATTTCATCACGAACTGCATTACGGGAAAGATATTAAAAAGGAAATGAAAAAAAAAGAAAAAAGGAATAGATTAAGTTTACGATTAATTATTTAAGTTAGATATTAATTATTGTTTGCGTAAATATGGGTGATGAGATTATATATTAAGGTTATAATTTCGACGGCCACCAAAAATTCTAAACGGTTACCAAAATGGATAAATGGTCACCAAATTACGTATCCTAAAATAAAATTTCCTGTGACAGAACCGAATCGGATAACAGTAGGTTAAGGTTATTTTTTTTAAATAATTAATACAAAAATATTTATAATACGAAAAAAATTATTTATTTTATAATATTTTAGGAAACGTTATTTGGTGACCATTTATCCTTGGTAACCGTTTAGATTTTTTTTGGTAGTAAAATAGGTACTTTTTTGGACGGTGTTTTTAAACATGAGCCTATATGAGCATGAGCATATATATTAAAAGCTCTTCATATTTTAGCATTGAAGTACCGTACATTTTTTTATTTTATTTTTACAAACATTAGAACATAATATCACCTGATGGTAAGCTACGACGTGGTCGACGAATGGTGCTCCATTCGTCGACCACGTCGTTAGACTACTTAGCTACTTAGAAATACCTATTCACTCGCGACTTGAAGACTCCCTGTAATCATCAGGAATCGTTGACTCAGGCAAGGAGTTTCATTCCTTTGCGGTTCGCACAATGAATGTGAAAGCAAAACGCTTCGTCCGCATTTGTGGAATGTCTGCCATATAGCGGTGTCGCTTAGCAATTTTTCTGCTTGTCCGATGACCGGATGGAAAATTGTTCGAACGGGAATGGATGTTTTAGTTGATTGGCACACTCTCCGAAATATATCCGATAAAAAACCGGCTCTGAAGCTTTACATTGTAGGCTGTAATTTTACGAATCTGGCAGTAGAGTCATTAATTTTGACACAACATGAGTGTCTCTTTGGGGCCCACGTGATTTTGATTTTGAATTAGTCAAACATTTGGTTTAAAACTGTTTAGCAATATTTAATTACAATTATTGTCCTGGTGCACAAATTATGTCGATGATCACATAAATAAGCAAATAAAACATAGCGGGCGGTGTTATCATTTTCAACATAAATTAAGCATAAACATCAACTAATATAATTTGTCAGGAATTTGATTTATATGAATCTGTCAATCATCAGTTATCTTTGTAGTCGTATTTTACTAAACAAATTGACATTGCAGAGATACAGAATGCACAGTGTGGACATCTATATAACACTAGTGATTCGCCCCGGCTTTGCCCGTGTGCAACCCCTGCAGCGCTATCTGCCGGGCTGATTTGTGAATCTAAACCATCCAGGACGCCACCCAAACGTATACAAAAAAAATAATTCAAATCGGTCCAGCCGTTTAGGAGGAGTTCAGTAACATACACACGTACAGTAGAATTATATATATAAAGAAGATAATAGTCTTGCCCCACGAGTTACTGTGATTTAAAGTATGAGTAAATTATCTATTGTTATATAGCTTTCACATAGCATAGTTAGAGCTACAAAAAGAAAAAAAAACGGCTCAGTATTTTAGAAGCTATCTATATTTAAGAACCAGTAATATTCCAGGCAAAAAGACTTACCGCCGCCAACCACAACTTATACCAACAGGGCAAAGAAGCAGTCAAACGCCAGCTCAGCTACTGGTGTTAAAAATAAATCCAAAACATTAAAGTTTGTAACACAGTTAAATGTAATAAACTTAGACAAAAATAACACAAAAATACTTACATGATAATTAACATCTTCACATTATAAAGAACACTTCGAGATGTAATATATATATACAGAACAATAACTTTGAACAGTATCGCCCGGAAGAAATTCACTAAAATCCGACTCAACTATCATAGGTCTATCTATTTGCACGTAAGAACACTGTAATCACTTGAACTGTATTTTAATTTGATAATGATAAAATAGTGATGTCCGCGTCTTTAACAAACTTATATCGATAGTTTGCAATGTTATCGACCGCGCCGCGCCGGTAAAATTGTTCATTGAAATGATGCGTTGCGTGCACGCGCTAGGTTATAACTGAATGCGGTCGAGATCCACTAATTTATCTCGAGAACTGCGATGACTCTTTTTGGGATATCCAGAGGGTTTTCTCCTGATGACGTTTGAAAATATTCTTACGGCCTAAAATATTTTTTTATCTTCGTATGTTGTAATGTTTGTTTACTTATCTTAGAATTGTATGTAAGGTTTGTGTTTGATTATTTTATATGTTTATGGTAAATGAGGTTGAGATTGATGAAGCTGGCTAAGCCTAAAATAAGGACTAGCTCTTATGAGTATATCTGCTTGAACACCTTTTTATTCACTAGATTTCTTAACTAAAACGTAAACCTATTTCTAACCACAAGTGGATTAAAATACCTGTCATAGTTTTAAAGTGCGCTTTTTTATGCAATCCTTATTTAATGGAATTATAGATTATAGTTTAAATTATTTTCAATACACTGTTCTGATGCACGCTTTACTTTTGTTCCTACTATTGCTGGATGACTGGTAGAAAATGCTCTTGTCATTAAGTCCTCCAATACATCGTTTTTGTTGTTCAATAAAGTATAAATAAATAAATAAAATATTTATTGTTGACGATTATATACAAGCTCCTCACAGTTTCTTTATTATATTCACATAAAGTAATATGTATGATGATTGTTGCTTATTTTGTATGACATAGAGGTTTCGGATAATAGGTTTCGAAATCAGACTACAAAAAGAGATGGTTAACGAGTCAACAAGTTACAAATTACTCAAAGATTTGAAAATTATCTAAGCACTGGGTACTTCAGATTATTTTTATAAACCAATACACCCAAAAAATACTCTCATCTCATTCTTTACTTTTGAACATAAAACATGTATAGGTATTTATATAAGTACTAGGAATAAGGAACAGCGTCGATTACACAAGGACGATGTACTGGGAATTCAAACCACTTCAGGGATGCATCCCGTAAATTTACGTAAGTAATAGTCCTTGCGTGTATGTAGACTGTAGACTTCAATAGAGATTTACAGCTTACTTGTACCCTTAGAGCTTTATATCGCGCTCTATTTAAGTGATATTGGGATTGTGATATTCTTAGCGCACAGCCAGACAAAGCATTCGATCTAAATTTATCGATTATGTACAAGAATAGCTCACTATTAGTGTTGCGTACGTGCGGATTTGCACGCGTGTTCTATTAAGGCAGAGACAAACGCTTTTTACGCTTCACTTAAGCATATTTCTAGCAAAACATTACTTTTTTGACCATATACGGACATTCAATATACCTAAACACGTATTCGATTTCTTATCTATAGAAAAAATGCAGAATAAAATATCTCAACTATTTACGGTTTATATAAATTAAATAAAGAGCAACTATGCATAAGATAGTAATAAAGAGCCAAGTTATTTTTTTTTATAATAAATTAATTTGATTTATTAATAAAAAAATATAGTAGTAACTGTCATTAAAATTGAGCTACGCATCCGACGCCTCGCCTCTCGTTGCCTCTCTCTTAGTTCGGTGCAAAATGACAGTGACTGTTGAAACCGATTTGTGGATCTTGACAGCGTGTTAAGCACGCACACAATCATAAAATGTAAATAGATTGATTTTAGAGCAATCTCTGGCAAGTAGCAATCTACTACACAGATTGTGGAGCAATGAAATGTATATTTAGTTGATGTTTATGTCCCAGTACTCTCAGTATTGCGAAAGCACATCCTTATGACGATCTCCGTGGTTTTGGAGTGCTTTAATGTCTAAACTGAACATAACTAGTGTAATTTATTGTTATTAATAACTGTGGTGAATATGAGATAGGATAAAAAGTACCTACATACTGCATTATTAAAAAAGTACTTTTGCCACATAGCCGAATAGCAGGACTGGGCTGAATAAATTAACATTGTACATAAGTCTCAAAAAGAGGATCCCATTGCCGTCCCCGATATATACATAATAAGCATATAGGTGTGACGCTTACGATGGTAAAGAAGATGAGAAAGAAGGCAAACATGATGCTTAGCTGATGAGCTAAGAATCATGTTTGCCTTCTTTCTCACTGGTATAAAAAAACTTTTTAAAATAAGACAAACTGCTAAGCGACACTACTATATGGTAGACATTCCACAAATGCGCACGAAGCTTGTTGCTTCCACATTCATTGTGCGAACTGCAAAGGAATGGAACTCCTTGCCTGAGTCGGTGTTTCCTGATGAGTACAATATGGAAGTCTTCAAGTCGCGAGTGAATAGGTATCTTCTAAGCAAGCTTGCTCCATCGTCGACCACATCGTCGCTACCATCAGGTGATATTGTGGTCAAAAGTTTGCCAGTCTTGAATAAAAAGAATATGTAAAAAACAGACCGGTATTGGTATTACTTACAATACATAAAACCACGATGCACGAAATTAAGAAGGATTTTTAGTTAAAAATAAATGAGAAATAATTGCATCGTCTACTCATAAGATTTTATACTCCTTTACTTCTGTAAAGGACGTTAAAGAACGTTTACAACTAACAAATTAAGTGTAAAGTCTTGTTAGAAAATACGTAAGTTCACATTAAGCTGACCCTGTAATTTGCTCAGTTGCAGAAATCTAATTCAACTCGTACACAGTACATACACCCTCTCTAATTGACAGAGGACTCCGGTGAAAAGGTACTATACTTAGGAATGGTCACTGAATTGTGGTAAACACTGGTACGACGTGTCGTCGACATAAAACTATCTGCAACCTTGTCACAGTAACGACGTAGACTACTTTGAACCAATGTACAATCTAAAACTTTACGTATTCGTGCTAGATTTAACTTTCTAGATTAGTCTGCTTGAATAAGCAACAGGTTTGTGCGGTTTGATTGTGGGTGCTGACTTATATCAGACGATTACATTGTGTGTATTCTTGATGCAGCAAAACAAATCTAAATACCTCATGGTTTGATTGTGGGTGCTGACTTATATCATACGTTGTATTGTGTGTATTTTGATGCAGCTAAATAAATCTAAATACCTCATTCACAACCGACTTTATGAGTCCATGTCACGACGTAATAACGTTAAATTGAAAACTATTTACATCGAATTAATAGGACTTTTACTATGTATATTAAATTACCGGTTTCTTTATCATATGCATATATAATAAACATAAACATACCATAAACGCTTTCACACTCACAGCCCCACACTAAGTTCGATGACTTCTGTCGTGGGTAATATTCACATCGCACACACAATCATAACCAGAACCAGAAGCACAATTTTTTCTTGGGGACAAAACTTGTGTTCCCGCCGGGAATCGAACCCGATACCCCTGCTTAGAAGGCGAACGCTCAATCAACTAAACCAACTGGCAGTTCCGTTGCAACTATAACTATTCTGTTGCAAATAATAGCTTCTGACATCACCTTGTATCAAAGCGATGTGTTTCCCATGGTATGTTTATAAACGCATAAGTCATTTATTCTGTGACTCATGCCAAACCTAAAGCATATCTATGTATTATAATAATATGTGTATTCATGTTGTGCCAATCTCTTTGATGTGAGAAAGACAAGGATATGATGACATTACATTACTAAACTCCTCGAATAAAGTCCGGTGTATGAGGAATTTTGTACCGTGATACATTTCTGAGTAAGTAGGTATTAGTCACAAAATATACTAAGTTGAACATGCAGTGGTTGAAGAATTTTATTTCGTGACATCCACTGTTAAGTATGTCCTTGTATTTCATGACGAATTGAATAACTTCAGCAAAAAAAAAATCTTTCTTAACCGACTTCAAAAAAGGAGGAGGTTCTATGTTCGACTGACTTTTTTTATGTATGTTTACCGATTTTTTCCCCAATTTCTTGTGGACCGATTCTCAAAATTCTCTTATTGGTTGGTAGATTGTATTTCAGAAGTGGTCCCATATACATTTTATCGAAATCGATTAAGCCAAAACCAAAATATAAGCGGTGAAGTCGGTTTTTTAGCTTTGCTTACGTTTAAATTATAACTAAAAAGAGATTTTGAAATTTCAAATAAGGTACGGACACTGACTGTCGTAAGTAGTATCAGATAAAAAAAATATCCTATGTGTTGTATATATGACCTATCTAAGGTTGAAATAAACTCAAATCCAGTTGATAATATTGTCATATTACCAAAAAAAGTTGTTTCAGTTTGGGATTGAAGCCGAGAACTAAAGTAACATAGACTATCTATATGACATAAACTTATTACAATTTCATCACCGCATATGTATGGCGAAGTAAATCCAATGCGGGTGTTGGCTATCCGTTTAGGAGAGGCCATTATTTGCTCTCACAGTACAGGGCAGCGGGGTATTGTTTAAATATTTTATTATTTGTTTATGTTTAATTTACCTTTGATAAAAGGCTCGGGACCACCCTTCTTTCTGTGTACGATTTTATTTGAAGAACAATTGAGTATTATTGAACAGGCTCTTTTTATGTACCTGGTAATGTAATAATTGTAAGTTGGTGAGCTTTTTCTACTTTTCAGATATGAAAAATATTGCTTAAACAATAATGAAATAGAACAAACAACTAAAACCCATTCACACTCACAGCCCCACACTAAGTTCAAAGACTTGTATCGTGGGTGCCGGCAACATTTACATTACACCCAGAACCAGAAGCACAAATATCCCTAGGGAAGGAATTTTAAGCTATTGCATAGCTTCTATCGCGGGCCTTGACCGTGGAGACCGAATCCAGAAATTCCGTAACAAAAATAACCTAACACCCCCACTCCGACCGGCACAGCGGTGATACTTTTTAGTTTTGCCATCTATCGATGAATAGCAGATTTTTTAATGGCTTTTTTGAAATATCACGCTTGTCTCTTTAGTTCAGCAACTCGCCTCTAGGTGGCAGGAAAAAAAATACTGCATAAATAAAATAAATAAATAATTATAATTGCATAAGTTGATAAAAAATGCTATGCAATAGCTTTACCGCGGCAGTCCCCGAATGCCACACGTCTTTTTTGCTCCTCCTGCGAATCGAAGACCGCCCATTGTGCTCCTATGTTATATTTAAGATTTCTTTGTAAGTGTTATATTTTGGTGTGCAAATAAAGAATTTATCTATCTATCGAACCCAGGACCCATGACGCAGAGGGCGGAGACCTGTCCACTGCGCCAACTGGGCTGTCAAATATAATAGAATGAAATACATGACGCTAGAAAAAACCCATTCACGTATTGTACCTGTTTCCAAGGTATTATTTAAATGAAAACGTTGGTATGTCCGATTCACGATTTCTAAGTAGAATTTCGAGCACTGGCAGACATCCTTTTGGGATACCCGAACAAACCACTATCCGTTTTCGTTACCTAAACTATTTTAATTAGTCAGTTTTGAATTCGTGATGGCGCTATCGCCTATATTATGCCTATATGGCCGCCTATAATCCGGGTTGTGTGGCCTAGCGTGTTGACCATTCTCGACCACATCATCACTTACCATCAGGTAAGATATTGGTCTAACGTTGCCCTACCAGTGATTTATTAATAGACTATTCCTTTATACTTTGTGTCACTTGTGTGAGGTGACCAGAGTTAGGTTTATACTTGATCTTACAAGATCGATATGTTCTAATGTAGCATCATCATCACGTACCATGACGTGAGATAGTGGTTAAACTCTAAGCTCAAATGGATAAAAAAAAAATTACAAAATATAACATAACTTTTACTTTTTTATTATTATCAAATTTGCTCACCACAGACCTAGTGACCGTGCCCTTTTTTACCGACTTTAAAAAAGGAGGAGGTACTATGTTCGACAGTATGTATTTTTTTTATGATTGTTTAGCGGTGGACCGATTCTCAAAATTCTATATAAATTTCATCGAAAACCAAAATATATGCGGTGAAATCGGTTTTATTAAGCTTTGCTTACGTTTAAATTATTTTAACTATTAACAATTATTTTAGACAAAACATTCAATTCGAAAAAACAATTGATCGTATACTACAATATAAACAAAGCTAAATAAAGATACACTAAGCTGTCAGATTAACTAAAATATATTTAAAATAGGTACTCTTCTTAGATAAAAATAATTAGGAAAACAGCCGCACCTTTTTACTTTACCTTTTTCAAATAAATCGAGCACACGATCTAATATAAACAAATCCCATTGAAGACAATTGAAACAAACACCTGTTTCTATATTGCATCTCTGATTTAGAATTCGCGCCGCAACCGGATAGTTCGACAATCTATCACTATTATATCGACAGGATGTCGACAGGGGACAGATTTAGACAGGTGACTATTGCTATCGATTCGTCTTGATGTGTCGCAGATTTGTAATAGTTATGGGGGTTGCGATGGATTGTGTAGGGATTACTTTAAACGTACATGTCTATTTGCAAAAATAAAAACGATGGGCAAGCATTTGACCACTATCTCACCTGATGAAAAGATGCGGCTAAGATTATTTTATTTAAGGAACACCAAACGGTATTTCTGTTATTTTCATTGTATTTTAAATCATGTATACTGATACATGATTTAAATACAATAAAAATAACATTTTATAAAGATAGCATGTTTGCCTAGAAAACACCTATTGACTTGAAGACTCCATCCTTGAAAAGTTCCATTCTCTTGCACTACGGATGATAATCGTAGAAGCGAAACGCTTCGCGTGAGTTGGAGGTATGTCAACCATAAATGTGTGACGTCATAAAGAGTCACTGTTGTAGTGTCTACTTGGTAGAATCCAAACAAATTATTCGATTAATGGTAAGCATCACAATACTTAAGCTTGATAATAGTTTTTAGTTCAACTAAAACATTGACCGACCAAACTATGAAACTGAGTTTTGCCCCGAAAGTAAAAAAATGGCGTTGTTGATTTTGTATTATTTTCCAAAACCTGAGATTTTTCGAGTGTTAATTTATAATAATGGTGGATATGAACCATTAATACTTAGTAAACGTACATAATTATAGTAGGCAAGTTATACAAAGTTGAATAAACGTAATTTTCGCCTTCGCTCCAAAACTCCAATAGAAGTTCTAGTAAAGTTTCTATAACTTTACTAGGGCATGACTTGACTATGACTGGACCTTGACTCTTAACTTGACTTTGACTTGCGACTGGGATTTTTAATATTAAATACACTTGAAATATATAGAAACTTGACACTGGCTAAATGTACAAGATTGCAAAGACAAAATTAAAATAAAAAAACTTTTAAACTTCTACGGCTTTGCATAGGTCATTAAAGTGATTTTGCCTTTCTTAATGCCGCATGATAGATTGTTTACTATAAAATTGTTGACGCTATTACGCTACTATTTACTTTAAATACCCAACTACGTAAAATAACGAAACAAATATAATTTGCCGCAGCCATTTATAAGCTACCAAGTAATTTTCGGCGTCTAGGAAAAACGTAATCATAAACGTAATTACGTACGCACTTGTAAAACATGGATTTTTACAGGACTTTATAAAAAACGTAATCTCTGAAATGTAAATTCTGTAAGGCTCAGATGAGCAATTAAATTTGGTAATGCTGTGAATATAAAAAAAAGCAGAAAACTAGTGAAAAAGTCTTTAATATTACGTAATAAAATATCGTCAGAGTGAAGAGAATATACGTATAAAGACAATTTTTTAAAATAATTTATTAAAACAAATTGTTTTCATTAAGACATAGACCAAAGACGTGATTTGGGCACTATGCCTAAACGGATACTACTACAACTATGCTCTAAACTCATAAAAACTTTGTATTGGTATTAAAATACACCACAAAATCGATAAAATCTGTCGTGATTTCTATTGTTTGATGTAAACCTGAATTTAATAAAAACATTTTAGAAATAAAACAAAATCATCCAACGATGCTAACGGTTCTTTATCTAATTAAAGATAAAAACTATCGATAACTCCCATCCCTGCTCGGTGATCCTTCGCCGAAAACCCGAATCTGAACCTGTGGAATGCCGACGCTTCCTGACAACAAATAAGGTGCGGACCGGATTTTCCAGATACGAAATCAGTGAAGCCAATATTTATAAATCAAAGAATGCTCTGGAGTTTTTTGAGTTGCCTACCTACCGCATGCTACATAGCTGGAGGCATTTTTGCAAACAAGTATGTGCTTACAAGGAAAGACACTAACAAAATTATTTTTTAAGTATCTTGGTATTTGTGATACTATCGTGGTAAGTCTACGGACTAGGTATATATAATTTATCTTGGTAAAAAAAACATTACTAACTTTAATTAAAACAGGCACATATAAATTTTAACATAGAACCTTCGTAGAGATTATAGTGTAACTCCAAATTACAAAAACAAAATATAACAATATCGAGACAATGCAAGTCGGAGCCGTGTTATTGTGTGATTGTACTCTCTTTGTGAATTTAAGTCGCACCAAGCCGGTTTCATACTGATTAACAAGCAAAGCCAGCTTTGCTTGCGTAAGTAACAAACCAATGTAAAGAACAATCGCCCACACGACCGCTTGATTACTCATTTTAATTTAATCTAGTTCGGAACTCGTGTACATTCCAAAATGTCAGTGGAGGATACGTCGAATAGTTGACTAGGTATTCAGTGCACATCCCACTGTTAATTTGTGAATTATGCGTTCGGGAATCTGATTAGGAAGCAGCGCGCGCTTTTCCAAAAGTGACAGTTGACAGTTGGCCGCCATGATGGATTCCTGAATTATGCAGCAACACGACTCGCGCCTAGTTAATTACTACGCTGGCCACTAATTACTTTTACTGTGTAAATGGAGAAAAAGTTTGGGTGCCGAGATAAAACTTCTTTTGTAAAGAATATAAATTTCAGTGGGCGACTGTTGCGACAGCATTTTGTGGATTTTATTAGAAACTTTCATGCGAGGTTGTGCTTTTTAATTAAATGCTTTTAGAGTATTTTTTTATAAGGGTTTAATGTAGGTGACGTGCTAGAGATTGCTTGTATTCTCTTTGCACGGCACGTTTGTTGTTTTGCAATAACCAAATAGCGATATAGGTACACATCATCGTTAATCAAATTACCACTTACCAGATGAGATAGTGGTCAAATGCAGAGATAAACAAGTCAATGTATTAAAAATTCAAAAAACTAACTGCGAAAAGAGGTGAACCTACTTTTCATTTATTGGAGGTACACTTTTTCCTTTGAATTATTATGTGATTGTGTAAGACCTTTTTTGAGAATGGTTGCTAACCAACTTTATATAGTTAAAGATTTTAAACGGTTATTCCAATTGAAAAATGGTTAAAAACCTTAAGATGACTTTCAAATACATATTTATCGATATATCCCCCACTTGACACAGAACTTCGAATTTCATTTTTTATATTTCACAAAATGGCGTCTGGCTGTCGCCATTTTCAATTTTGATTACTGTCACGTATTTAATTAAACTTGCACGATTAAGACAAATCGATTGACGACGTAAGAATCATCAAAATTGGCCCACGCTTTTTTTCTCTAGAGTGCCACAAAGGAACAAACATATATAGGCTGATAAACATATTATCCTCATTTGAGTCGCGCAGTCGATAAAAAATGTGATTCTATCACTTTCTTGACAGACTTAAGTCATGCTCTTATTATTCTATAATATATGTAAGTATTTAAATTATAATTCTACCAATAAATATATTTAGTCCAAAATTCAAAGTCTTCAAAATTCGTTTTTTCACATGAGGACCCTAAAGAGGCACTCATGAAAGATAATGATTTTACTGCCAGATTCGCAAAATTACAGCCAATACAGCAAAATATATTATGTACAGCATCATGTAATCATAAAAAAAAATAGTTATCGATACTTTTTATCGATAATCATAATCTATCGCCACTATAAGTCACTAATTTTAACCCTCATCTATCAATATCACAAACAGAACAGGGCTGTTCATAATCGACCACCATGCGCGTCTCAATTGTTTACCTACTCTTCGATATAGTAGCAAATTCACCACAATGTCGTGATGATGCGTGAACCGGGTGGTTCTTATTAGCAAATTTTTTTCTCCGTCATGATTTGCGTTGTTGATCCTGAGTATGATAGTTTGTCGCGATACAAGTAGGTACTTAACTGTGATGGACGCCGAATGTGTAGTCAAAATCAAAATCAAAATCGTTTATTCACATGGGCCCCAAAGGGGCACTCATGATAATTAAATATTGCCAGATTCGCAAAATTACAGCCATTTCGAGAAGAACCTAACAAGAAACACGAAGGCGCATTTTTTTTAATTCATTTTTTTTTTTACATTCTTAATCTCTTATACATAATTTTATCAACCTAGGTGTTATTATGGTAGTCGCTAGAAAGCGCTTGTGCAGTTTGCCTCCATAGTATAGTTCCACACATATATATGAAAATCATCAATTTCCGCGCGTTAATTTAGCAAAATCTCGAAAATGGCTTGACCGGATTCGATATTTCTTTTCATCAGAATTTATTATTACTTCAGTTTCACCTGTCCCGGTGCGTGTCTGTACTCAAATTTTGTAAGCTAAATTTGACCCACATCCCTGTTTCCGATTTTGTATGCATATGTAAATCAGATGACAATACAATATTATTATTTGTAAATGTGGCTTTAATTGCGTGTGTGATGTTAATGTTTCCGACAGCCACGACATAAAATCATCGAGCTTAGTGCGGGGCTGTGAGTGTGGGAGCGTTTATGTTATGTTTATGTTTATTATGATATGAAGCTGATCTTATGATAAAGCCGGATGGCGGCCAGGAGAACTCTGTAATGAAATGACGCAACTCCATAGAGTTTAAGCTCGTTTGATTCGTTTTGACTAGTTCTCTGGTTCTATATTTTTATAGTCCTATTTAATTAACAGCTAACAGATAGATTAAAAAAAAAACAACGGGTTGCACTCCGGTAGTGCCGGCAGAAGTGAAAACTTTGAACATTAACATTGTAAACAGCAGGAGCTGGCATACATTTTCACCGCGCGGTAGAAAGAGAGGGGGTATTAGTTCCTCTCCTTCGTCTTACATTTTCGCTCAGGTCACGTGTCCTGACGCGAGTTTAACATTTTTTTACCAATCCCAAAAAAGTGCACAACGCCGCTAAAGAAGGTTTCAATTCAAAAAAGAATTTTGGTAATATGTAGTTGTTTGTTTTTTCTACGGACTAGGAAAAAATTAATCAATGAAAATCTTTCAATTTAAGGTGAATCTGCAAATATCATCTCATGTTTTTTGTTGTAAATACTTATAACACTAACATAAAGACTACATTGTCCATTATTCTGCGTAGAATGCGGGCAGTGCTTCATGAGATGATAATATCTTTAGGTTGTCAAGGTCCTAGATTTTATCTAATAGTAGCTGATATCAAAGGAATAACATGAAAGGTATGTCTTCGAAGACGTTTTGAAGATTACAAAGGTCGGAATGGGATATAATAGGACAGATATTTTGTAGACGACTTGACTAATAGACCAGACTCATGGTAAAGATTAGCTCTGTCAGAATTCGAATGAAAAGAATTGCAAGGGAAATAGGATAGGGTGGCAAGCTTATCGGTATTCTATCGCTTACATTTTAGAGAGTGCACAGGAATTACATGAGTTAATTCCCCCATGCCTTTTTTACCATCTAAAAACAGACAAACTATCAAACGTCATCATTATGGTCGACATACCTCCAGCTCGCTCGAAGCGTTTCACTTCTACGTTCATCATCCGTACAACAAAGGAGTGGAAATCATTGCTTGCGTCTATGTTCCCCGAACGTTATAGCCTGGGAGTCTTCAAGTCTCGAGTGAATAGGTATCTTCTAGGCAAACATGTCACATCTTCGGTCGTATCATTCCATCAGGTGGTCAACTGGCCTATTGCATAAAAAAATTGCACCACATTGCCAACTCCAGTTGACACTTGGCATCTTAGACTTAACAAATAATAAAATATATAGAACAATACAATACAATAAGTTTTAGTACCTATATTTGAAAACCTATAAAATAGATTTTTCAATAGTCGTACCAAGAAAGACGGTTGATATGATAGCCCTTGGGGTTAATAGTATTTATATTAATATTTCGATGTGTATATATATTAATAAATGTAAATTATTTTAGTTTAGTTTTAGGAATCGGCCCGTAGATAGAGACAAATCGAATATGTTGCGGTAGTTATTGGAAATATTAATAACAGAAAGCTTCGAAAATTTAATACAAAGCCGTTGTTTCCATCCATTTGACATCCAATGAATGTCGTGTCAGCTGCAAAAAACATGCGCGATAATGAGCATCGGCTCTGTATGAGAATACTTTATTATTAAAACGGTGTAAGTATAATGAGAATGTGTTATAGTATATTATTCACTAGCGTGCCCCGCGGCTTCGCTCGTTGATCAAGATAAAATGTAGCCTATGTGTTAATCCTATGTATAAGCTTTTTTTTTTTTTTTGCTACACCCTTTTATACGGGGTACATGTCAATAGCTTACGTCCAAGTATGTAAATAACTTTTTTTTTTAATGCAGAATAGGCAAGCATTTGACCACTATCTCACCTGATGGAAAGTGATAATGCGGCCGAAGATGTGACATGCTTGCCTAGAAGATTCACTCGAGACTTGAAGACTTCCAGATTATACCGGTCGGGGAACAAAGACGCAGGCAATGATTTCCACTCCTTCGCTGTCTGGACGATGAACGAGGAAGCGAAACGCTTCGTGTGAACTTGAGACTGAACTATTGTTCATGTGTGCATAAATAAATAAATAAATTTCATCCAAATCCGGGTGTACCAATGACGGCTAAACCTATCACAGCGTGAAGAGGGCACACTTACACACAAACTTTCGGATTTATAATATAAGTGAGATTAGTAGGATTTTACGTGTCAGCCTTTATTGCCGAAATAGTGACCTATAGTGATAAACATAAATACTATGGTAAAAATGGGTTAAAAATATAAAATCTACACGGACGAAGCGCCAAAAGCTTAGTATATAGATACAATAGATAGTTTTGTATTGTATTGTATGACAAGTTATAATACACAAAAAAAAAATCAAATACAAATAAAGAAAATACAGATTTAACTAAACTACTAACCTAATACAAAAAGTCATTGGTCGGCAGTGTGCCCAAAATGCTGGCTGCGTTACCTCGTTGCACAGCGAGACTTAATTGCTGAGCAAAATACAAACCAGCATTTTGGTCACGTGTCGACTCTTTCAGTCTCCCAGCCAAATCTTTATAAATCTCAAGTGCACCTGGTCCCCATGGACCAAGAGTTTCTACTCCGAAAAGCACAAATATGTAACCTCTCTCTTGTATTGTATTGTATCTCACTTCCGTATTAATCTATATATATTTAAATGAATCTCTATTTCCCTTAGTCATCGCATGACGCGTGAACGGATGGAACAATTTCCCTAATTCTTTTTTTGTTGTGTTAATTATTGTCAGGAGGAGATTCTTGTGAAAGAAAATTTTATTCCGGAATTCCCGCGGGTCCGGGACTTACCTTACAGTTAGTATACTATAACTATTCTCTATTCTCCTACGTGTATCAACTGTAGTAAACACCGTACCTCTAACCCACAAGCATTATTTTAAATCATTTTCCTGGCTGGTACTGTTTACCTTCGACAATGAAACCAGCTCCCTGTGGAAATCCACGGTTGATTGGTTCGTTCCAATATACGAGTTAAATTAAAGATATAATATTATAACTTTAAAGTTGTTGGAATTGGTGTTATCAAGAATTGTGTGGAAAGTTGTTTGATGCAGTTATGTAGTTGTGTGTCCCTTCGGTGTTTTATAATCAATTGATTATATAGAGAGACTAGCTCTTGCCCGCGGTTTCGCTCGCGTTAAGAAGTATTAATTTTAAATTGACAAAGTTTCATACAAACTTTCATCCCCTATTTTATCCCCTTGGGGGTAGAATTAATCAAAATCCTTTCTTAGCGGATGCCTACGTCATAACATCTACCTGCATGCCAAATTTCAGCCTGATCCGTCCAGTGGTTTGGGCTGTGCGTTGATAGATCACTATGTCAGTCAGTCATTCAGTCACCTTTGAGTTTTATATATATATATATATATATATATATATATTTAAAATTGACAAAGTTTCATACAAACTTTCATCCCCTATTTTATCCCCTTGGGGGTATAATTAATCAAAATCCTTTCTTAGCGGATGCCTACGTCATAACATCTACATGCATGCCAAATTTCAGCCCGATCCGTCCAGTGGTTTGGGCTGTGCGTTGATAGATCACTATGTCAGTCAGTCAGTCAGTCACCTTTGAGTTATATATATTTAGAAGATATTGGTAGAGTTAGAAATTGTAAAAAATATATATATTGATTTTAAGTATCGTTGACATATACCTAATAATTAAATGCAAGCAAACCTTAAAAAACCGACTTCACCGCTTTATCTTTAGAATCTTAATCTAATTCAATGTATTAAACAAGCATTATTGACGATAACTCAAAAACTACTGATCAGTTGTTGACCAAATTTAAATGGGAAAGGACCAGCTTTCAAACACAAAAATCTTCAAAATCGGTTTACATGGAAAGAAGATATGAGGTAAAATACATTTAAAAAGTACAGTCAAATAGAGTACCTCCTCATTTTTATGAAGCCAGTTGAAAATGACCGTACGTAAAATATTTATTTTTAGTCATCAAAACGATTATACGCTTCAAACTCTCTGAATTGCAAGGCGTAATATACCTTTGAATCCAAAACAAACAAAATATTTACGTATTGACACTCACAGCCTCAAAATAGAAAAGTAAGAAAAGCAAGTAACAGAGTGTGTTGTAATAACACACAATAGAAGTGAAACTTTTGTATTACAGGGAAACATTCCAATTATTCGTCACAGTGTTTACCCCCACCACTTTTCGTCACACAAAAAGGTTGCGGGCCAGAATTTCAAAGCCCATCCATAAGAAGTTCTATTAATAACCGGTCGAAATGAGTCCCCTTTTTAAAACTCAGTTAAAAATAAATACATTGTGTCAATATCACAAATTACCTTCGGTGGTCAAAGGTAAAATTCAAATTATCATAGAAATTAATCGCTTGTTGCCCCGGGAGGGTAAAAAGTCAATTAAACATAGAGATGATTCCTTTTGAACAAAGGTCAGGTTTGATTGAACATCACCGGACCGAATACATATGAGCTCAAATATTTGGAATAAATGTATGTGTTCTCTCCTTATAACATTTGTTTGCAATTATTAGTAAATAGGCCCGTTTTTTGATAGCCATTGCTACCATACGCAGATGAGCTTTGATGATTCAATGTTGAGCAGTAGACAAGTCTTTGCTTTCGGAGCCGTGGATCCTGGGTTCGATTTCCGGCAGGAGCACACATTTCCTTCCCAAGGGATATTTGAGCTTCTGGTTCTGGCTGGGATTGTGTGAGTGATGTAAATTTAGCAGCCCCTACGATACAAATGTTAGAACTTAGAGAGGGACTGTGAGCGTGAACGAATAAAAAAATATTTTACTAGCCGTACCACGCGGCTTAGCCCGCGTTTATCAAGTTAAAAAGTAGCCTATGAGTTAATAAGGTATAAGTTATGTACATTCCAAATTTCATCCAAATCCGTTTTGTTGTTACAAAGAAAACAAAAGAAAAAAGACAAAACAAACATACTTACACACCTTTACACAAACTTTCAGACTTTTAATATCAGTGTGATGAATACTAGAAGGTAGTCTACGAATGTAGGTACTACTGGTTGAATGTTCACACCGACTATTAAAAAACAATTAATTACAATAATTCTTTTTTGCACACCAAATAAAAGTAAAAATGACAATCTTAAAATAATAAAGTGCTATATGAAGCTATATGAGGTAGTACAAACATACTAGTTAAAAATAGATAATAATCAAAATAACACGCTACAATGCATAACGTACAATTATTATCTTGTTTTCTCTAAAATTTTAAACCTAACGATGAAAAGAGGCGGTATAGAGGGATCAATCATTCGATGGTAGAGGATTTTAAATTAAATATGGCTGTATCGTGTTGTAATTAACCCTACCGTGGTAAAATAATCTAAAACTCCCCGACATCAAACTCCGAATATTAAGTTTCACGTTACGATGTTGCCATCACTAAACTTTCATTAGCCTAACTGCCAATTTGTTCCCAAAGGATAGCTTGAATTTCGAACACCTTGTTAATTGTTGCCAGTGTGTGCTAATGCGGCAATTCTCCCTTGTTTAGTGAGAATTTGGAAGTTCGAATAAAGTTAATGTTAGTACTTATTTAACAAAGACTTTTGGGATCGTTCGACAAACGTTGTTTGTGTTTTGCTGTGTTGCCTGTTAGTTAAAGTCCAGTACATATAAAGATTTTAAAAGGAAACAAATTTAAAACTATCATATCAAAAGTGTATTACAAATTACGTGAATATCATCATATGTTTCTTTTAATTGCAATAATAATAATTATTTATGTCTTCTTTAATATATCCTCTAATTATTATGATGAAAATGTAGGTACATATCTAAATATGTTTTTATCTAATCTTAAGCTTAATGTGTAAATTAGGATTTTATTGTACGCCCGAATTGGGAAGACTGTTGATTCACTATCACAATCTAAATATAATATATGAACATTGTACTGTATACAGTTTTATACAATAAACATATATTCTATTCTATTCTATAAAATGCTGTTAATATAGTCTGTACTGGTGATATTTTAGAGCTTCTTTGGTTGCTTAAATGTTTTGTACTTCTTTTACACCATAAAGTATGCATCAAGAGCTATCATAATACTTGTTATTCTCCCAACCACTTAATGGGAGAAAATAGTGGTGAGATGGTGGTCAAAAGTTTGCCTATCTAGATTTTTTTTAAATGAGTTATTTCAAAATGGTCGGTTAAAAATGAACTCACTTTTGCTCATGGGAATGTTTTTTATGAAGGTTATAAACATGCTTAACGTCAACTTCTTTGACTTTTGATGTTTGTCGGAACCTAATTTGATGTTTCATTATTTTATGAAAAAGAAAGTACTGGTAATACTGATGGTATGGTTTACCGCTTAGTAGAATTTTCAACTAAGATTAGTTATACTAT
This sequence comes from Lomographa bimaculata, assembly GCA_948107665.1. Taxonomy (NCBI): domain Eukaryota; kingdom Metazoa; phylum Arthropoda; class Insecta; order Lepidoptera; family Geometridae; genus Lomographa; species Lomographa bimaculata. The sequence continues at coordinate 1,965,090 of OX403604.1, read as the reverse complement.
AATTTTCAACAATTTTAAGACGACCCAGTCGGCACAGTTAAATTAAAATTAAAATCATTTATTTCAGGTTAAGACCCATACTTTTTACATTGGCCTCGATTCTGATGTCACACACTAAATTAAATTTAAACTATTCCTGTCTTTTACAAAATAGGAACACAAGACAGAGATAGCATACTGCTGTGCTGTCAAGTTAGTCAGAACTTAGATGTCTATGCAAGCTTAGTCAAGTATGTGTTGTATTGGTGTTAACTAAAAACAAGCGCCTTTCTGCTTCTGCTGTTGATATTTTAATTGATAAACTAGCGTGACAGCTCTAAAATGCATGCTATCTCTGTCTTGTGTTTTATTTTGTAAGAGACAGGGATAGTTTAAATTTAATTTAATGAGTGTACATCAGAATCGAGGCCATTGTCTAGTGTACAAATTAATAAAAAAAAAAAAAAAAAAACAGTGGACAGATGTCCGCCCTCTGAGTCGTGGGTCCTGGGTTCGATTCCCAGCAGGAGCAAAAATTCCTACCCTAGGGATATTTGTGCTTCTGGTTCTGGGTGTATTGTGTGCGATGTGAATGTTTCCAGCACCCACGATACAAGTCTTTGAACTTAGTGTGGGGCTGGGAGTGTGAATGCGTTTGTTGTTGTTTTCGTTTGTTAATTTTTAATTTTCAAATAAGATATTAATAGTTACGTCATGTCATATAGTTTCAGATCTGAAGTGTCCTGAAACTATACGATATTTATTCTCAAAGAATAAACGATTTACCAGAAACCTTTATTAACAAGCCTATTTGTGCCCAAAGTTAAAGCCAAATACAAAACTGATCTAATAAAAGTGATTAGCCATGATTATTACCCAAGACTTATAATGAAACAAAATTAAGGAACAAAGGAAAATCTTGTCTCTACTGTTTTATAATTTGTTTGATTATGTTTTATCGTTTAATTATTCTGGGTAGTTGAGATAAGGAATGAAGGCTTTTTGAACTAAAACAAAATTATATCCCCGTGTTAGATCTCCTCAATGGTTTTTCATCTTCTCTTGTGATACCGTGTTTGTTGTAAGAAATAATTACTGTAATCAGATAAAGTCAGGGTGAAGTACTCAGCTGAAAAGTTCGTTTTACCTGGGTTTAACAGTATTTATATTATGTTTGATAAATACAGAAGTCAGGACATTCTCATTATTTGAATATATATAATACGATTGCATTATTTTAGACGTTTTGGTAGTGAAAGATTAATAAATATATATTTTTTATATAAACAAATTAATAAAGGTTGTCAATTTGTTGTGGTTTTTGACTAACTTGCAAAAATGATAAGTTGTTCTTCCAACAGAAAAGTGCGTTTTTCAAATTTTTAATTGTGTTACAGTTTTTATTGGAAACTATCCACCACCCCCGGCTTCGCTCGCGTTTATTAAATGAAAAAGCAGCCATTGTATTAATCCTAAGTATAAGCTTTGTACATTCCTAATTTTATTTCTAATCCGTCCAGCCTTTACATCGTAAACAGAAATGAGACATACTTACACACACACACACTTAGAATTTTCGGATTTACAATATTAGTATGATAGCGTGATATACAAAAAGCATGTTTCCTATTACCATTACAATCTATCTTCCGTATTTGGCTAATGAGTAATTTAAAATTAACTTAGATTAATAGAGCACACTGTGTAACTACTACTAATGTACTATTCTTATTAAAATGAACAAAAAGACTAATTCAAAATAAACTAAGAAGAATAACTTTATCGAAACCGCCCCAAGCCGCAACAAGTAGGCGCCCTATTCAAACTTGTTTTATTTATCAACAAATTTATTTTTCCATAAAATAAATTGTTTTAACGTGAAAACTTTTACAAATTACGCAACTTTAACCACTTCTCGAAAGCGTGTGTTATATATATCTATCAAATTGTGTAACCGTGCGATACACTGAGAGATAACATTTACAAAGAATTTGTTGTATATCTCCACGAAATGACATTTATTCTCTGACTAATCTATCAGAGAAAAACAACAGTTTGAACACTTTGTTCACTTAAATATATTTACTTATAAAGGCACAACATTAAAATTTATTCTAACTTTAAATCCGACCTATATTTTTATGCGTTTTTTTTTTTATTAAAGACTGCAAAATCTGATACTGTCTAAATCTTTGTGGACACTTTATTCACTTATATATATTTACATATAAAAGAACAACATTATACCTTATACTAACTTTGAATCCGATTTATATAGGGATAGGATATTATTATTGACTTTACCATACTTTCGCCTTCTTACCGTCAGACTTGTTATGAGTAGGACTTATATATAGATACTTGGGATATTTAGAAAAATAATTAGAATAGTTAGTATAAGGCTTCTTTTTATTTTAAGTAAACATGATTCACTAAACCTTTGGAAGAAAAACTGAATCCCAAGACACAGGTCGTCCTAGTGTGGGGTTCAGGGATCCTTAATTAACACATATGCAATACTTAATGCTATTTTCTGAAAGTGTTAACTTATTTTGTAACCATATGAAGTTTTTATTATTATTATATTTATACGCGTTCGTTATAATTTTAAAACTACAAAACTGATACTATTGAAACCCTTGTGAATAAATTGAAATTATGTTTTTTTCTCTATTAGTTTTGATTGACTTTAATTTGTTCGTAATGTTTTTGAACAACTGTTTTATTTGAAAACTACATTTTTTGAATTGCTCTAAGTTTGAATCCGGGTATTTTTTTATGCATTTGTTTTAAAACTGCTAAATTTGAAATAATCGTGATTATATAGAAAAAAAAATGTATTGTGTTTCTGACTCTGTTAGTTTCAATTTTCTTAAAATTGTAATTGGTAATATTTTTGTTTTGAGCAACATTGTTTGGAATACTTTGGACTGTTCTAAATATTTTGGACATTTCATTAACAATCAAAACCATTTTATTTTACGTCATTTCATGCTCATATGCTTAGTTTTCTATTCTCTATTTCAGATTTACGGGAAAACGACAGATATTACATATCATTTTCTATTCTAACAAGCGAAAGTAAAACGAAATAAGGATAAAGTAAGAAAAACTTAGGCGTATAAAAAATAGATAGAACACGACAGCTACGTATTGTTTTCTATTATAACAAGCGGAAATTACACAAAAAAATTACACAATTAGAAAAAACCAGCGCATATCTTGACAGGAAACATTTGTTTTTTAAACAAATCTGCGATCAACCTAATTCATATTGACCGAGAGATATTTAAGCAGCGAAATAGGAAACAAACGTTGTATTTAAGTGCATCAAAAATATATTTTATTTACAGATTAAAAAAGAATTCAAACTCATTTTTCAAAAAATGTTGAATAACATTAAAGCTTTATAGATGGAAAAACAAACATACATTATTTATATAAAGCCTGACTAACGTAAAACTAAATTGCATACTGAACACTCCCATAACAATAAAATCTGCAAATTCAAATACGATAGAAACGTTTAAAATTCAAATTGAAATGTCATAATGATAATAAACGACATATAAAGTTACATTTAGAATATGATTTGTTTATATCGTGTCTTGTCAACAACAGAATATTGATTTATGCAAGGCTTTATAACCTTTTTCTAAAACAGAACAACAATGTATTAAAACTACCGATGAATAAAAAATATGTGGTGACATCAAATTTTTGAAAATATCCCCGACGCATTATGTTGAAAACCGCTGCAACGATTCTCATTAAGAATCGCTTTAAACAACTTAAAAAATAATAAAACAGGGTGTGTCATATGGACACGATACAAGTAAAATTTTGTTTACAGGGAAACATTTTCATTATTCATCACAGTGTTTATTTCGTCACATAAAAAAGTTGCAAATCAGAATTTCAAAGCCCCATAAAAAGTTTCACTTCCAAAATAAGTATCGAATCAGACGTTTGAGAGTTACGAGCGCAGTTAGTTCTAATCGGGAGGTAAAAAGCACCAGTTCGTAAAACAAGCTAGGCTTCAAGAGTGAATAAGTATCTTCAAATGCTTGCCTATGAAGTTAAAGAAACTTTTTCCACCGCCGTCTCTCGGTTTATATTAATTCGAACAATACTGAAGTAATTAACATTTCGGCGGTGAAGGCGTTAATTGTTTAAGAAATCTTTGTTTAACTTTAACGGGAAATTTAATGGGGACTTGTCGGTGATAAAAATGTTCTTTCACCTTTAGAGTTTGTTTCTGCCCTTATTTAAATTTACTGTAACATTTCGTAAGATGTGGTATGTTTTCATGTTTTAATTCTCTGTTCTTTTTATAGAAATTTATATTTTAAAGTTTACTTTTAATTTTGGACTTTAATTTTTATAAAACATAATTAGTTTTATTTTTATCAACCAGTCATTTTTATATTCTTAAAAACATATTCTTGAATAAATAATAACAAAGTAGTATATGATTTTATTTGTTTTAAGACTCTCTTATTTCCCTTGCTTCCCAGCACTAATATTTTGATATTTTTATGTATGATGACAATTAAATTAATACGTTTTGATTGCCATTGTAATTTTGTGTTTTTAAAAACCTATAAATAAAATTAAAAAATAAATACTTCAGTGAAAAATCTATTTACAACAAATAAAAACAATATAACAAAAAATACGGAGTAAAACAAAATCACTTACCCGATCACCATTTTGCTAGATTTTTTTACGACAACTATTGCTACACCGTTGAGTGTCTACGCTGCTACGCTGCTTGCTACGTTTGTGCCGTAGAGGGCTGCTACGGGCCTTTATATGTAGGCCGGCAGCGCCCACAGATCGCCTCCCCTCCGAAACATGTATGAACGATTTAAAAAAACTGTCGGTCTGTTTGTAAATGGATAATCGCAAAGAAAATGTGTTATGCATATACATATTCATTTAAAAAGGTTTACATCGGACATGTTTATTTACTTTTTGTACTATATGTGCTATCAAGTTTAAAAATAAATTTATTTTTGCCTCTAATTTATTTTCTTATTTTTTTATTTTTTTGTTAAACAGTACCTACACTTATATTAAAAATCTGATAAATGTTAGTGTGTATGTTTAAAACGAGGTAGTCAGTAACATCTGGACGAATTTAAATTATTTATTATTATTTATTTATTTTATATTCGATGCATTTGACCACTATCTCACCTGATGGAAAGTGAAGATGCGGCCGAATATGTAGCATGCTTGCCTAGAAGATACCTATTCACTCTTGAATAGGTATGAATACCTATGATTTTGTATATTGATAGTCCAAACCTCGGTATATGATATAAGCTACTTTTTATCTTGATCAACGTGGGCAACGCTGTGGGAACAACTAACAATAGTAACATTTTATTTAATTACATTTTTTGTAAAGATTGTGAACGAATTTATAGAAGAAATAGTTGAAATCCGAGACTTCACCCACGTAAATTAAAAAATTTCAAGTCGAATTGTGAATCTAAATTATCTTTTATCCACTTGACGTCTGTTTTCAAATGTTCGATGTCAGCGATTGGTCAAATTTCCTTTACGGCAGCCATGATTGACCATGGACTTCACAGGAAGAACGTCAATAAGCCAGCATTTGAAATTGCTCGAACCTGTTGGTATTTTCAAACACTTATTTCATATAAAATAGTATCTTATTATTGAAATTTAATTTTCGGTAATATTCACGTAAATAATCGATTACACGCATTAAATATATTATACATATTCCCTATTAAAATTAAGACGTAAGCAAGAGCTAGTTAACACGCGTCGCTGATTGATATAAATGGTTATTATCTCGCAAACACCTGAGATTTCATACTTGTAATCGATTATTTACGTGAATATTATTCACGTAAATAAATCGATTACAAGCATTAAATATATTATACATATTCCCTATTAAAGTTATTCGTTATAATGTTAATACTGGCGTATAAAACAGATTACACAAAAGAAAAATAAATTCCCCTCACAGTTTTTTGTTGTTCTCTTCTCTTTTGTTACCCGAAGGACCTTTTTACCCGACTGCCTAGGAAGGGTTATGTTTTATTTAAATTTCTTTATTAGTTCGAATCTTCCAAACTGCTGAATGGATTTCGACAGTTAAGGTATCGTTATATTCGTCTTAAAAAGTGTCAGATAGGTATTTGAAAGAAAAACAAAATGGCGGATTTATTTATTTAAAAAAAAAACCAATGGCGAAATTGTAATATGGTAATAGAAAAACTTACTGAGTGCTTCGGTTTCTGGGTATGATTGGTATGTGAAGTAAACGTACCTGCATCCACGATACAAGTCTTTGAACTTTGTGGCTGTTTGTGTGAAAGCGTTTATTATTATTATCTATTTAGGTAGATCACAGATTTAAAAAGTTTTTCAATTATCATTGTTATTTAGATAGGTGACATAATTATCAACATGCAGTACAATTAATTTAGGTAGACTATAGATTTAGATAGGTGATGTAAATTGCAAGTGAAGACGTAAGCAAGAGCTAGTTAACACGCGTCGCTGATTGATATAAATGGTCATTATCTCGCAAACACCTGAGATTTCACGGAAACAGTTAGTTGCAATCAAAGTGTCGAAATGGATACGATTCAGACGACACGTGGGTTGTTTTTACCCCAACGCAAAATGTTGAAGTTTAAAAATGGTCAAAAGGTACGTATAAAAAAGACTTCTTTTTTACCGACTTACCGACGCAAAAAGGAGGAGGTACTCAGGTCGACTGTATTTTTTTAAAATGTTTATTACCTCATAACTTCTTTCCACGTGAACCGATTTCGAATTTTTTTTTTAGTTTGAAAGATGTTGCTTTCCATTTGGTCCCATTTAAATTTGATCAAGATCTGATTAGCAGTTCTTGGAATATCGTCGATAATTCGTATTCTGTGGACTACATTGACTATGTTCTCGTTTTTAACCGAATTCAAAAGTTACCTCATAACTTATTTCGTTGTGAGACGATTTTGATGATTATTTTTTTATTTGAAAGCTGGTGCTTTTCGTGTGGTCTCATTTAAATTTGATCAAGATGTGATTGGTAAAGAAATAAACAGAATGGAACTATTGTTCGCGCCTACGCCAGCTATAATCCTGACGAGCGCGGGGGTGCCTACCACCGAGACGGGAAGACGTGAGCCGCCGCCGGTCGAACCTGCGCCTCCGCCGCCTCTCGCCCGATACCTTCACCGAGAGCGCATGTGCGCCACTTTTCCCCAATTTTATACCTAAATGTACTCAAAACTCATTGTACAAGTTAAAATAAACCTCTAACCCAGAAAAAGTGCGTTTTTGTGAAACATCCGAGCGCGCACAACTATTAACATAGACATATTCATCAAAAGTGCATAGGTAACAACTACAATGTCAGATCTAATCAGGTGAGATTGTGGTCAATATATAAAAATAGCCCACAAATAGTCATACACAGAGCATACAAATATAAAAAAAAACTAAAATATTTTTATTTAAACCGAGCCGCACGCTTCCACTTATCGCGCGTCTGACTCATCCTGATGAAGGACAACTAATTTGTCCGAAACTAGTCGACTATAAAGTAAGTGGACATTTTCGTGTTTTAATTAAGCCAAATTGAATTGAAACATAATATTTGATCTGGTGTATTATCTACGAATAAATTATAAGTCTGTATTATATATTCAGGTTTACTCTCTAACAGTTTAAAACCGTATTATTGACTTCTTATTAAAGGTTTCATAAAATTAATTTCTTAAAGATAATTTAAATTCTAAAATATTATTTGTAAACTAAAATATAATTTTCACGATCGCTAATCAACAACAATAATTGTCTAATTAAAAATTCTCGTATTATGTGTAACTCTAAGCCTCTCTGCATTATAATAAAATAACAATAAACGCTTTCACACTCACAGCCCCAAACTTAGTGCAAATACGTGAGTCGAGCAAGCCGAAATTCACAATACAAACACAATCATAATAAGAACCAGAAAAACCAAATTTCACTTGATGAACCAAATAGCTCGACCCAAAATTTTTTTGTTTGTATAAATTACTGCGCACCGCGCATCCTGCGCAATAAGAGAAGCACGAGCGAGTTTCTTACTGTATCTTTTAGATTTACCACATAAACTTCGGTGACGATAAATTTAAGCGAGAGAATTCAAACAAATCAACCCTTCTAAATAACACAGAGCCCAACTTGCCATAATGGAAACAAACTGCCTTTAATTCTCCTCTCAAGTCCCTACACAGAATACTTAACAGGGGTAGCAGTATTTTTCCATCTCATGGGATATTTGAGCTTCTGGTTCTGCGAATCAAAATGGTTTATTCACTTGGGCCCCAAAGAGGCACTCATTAAAGTCAATGACTCTACTGCCAGGTTCTCAATGTGCGATTGTCTTTATGCTATTTCCAGCACCCACGATACAAGTCTTTGAACTTAGCGTAAGGCTGTGAGTGTGAATGCATTTGTTTGTTAACAAGTAAAGTGCAAAAAACTACGTATACATAAATAACAACAGACATTCAGAAGTAGATGCAAGCTTCATCGCAATCTTTGATTATATACCTGTCTAGATAGAGTGTTGCGCTGCAATCGCAACAAAAACAACAGGCTAGGTTTGAAGCGCTTGTGTGCGAATTACGCAATTAGTGTATTTAATCATGGTATATGAGCGGACGGGAAGAGCTTATGAGCCAACAGTTGGCTGATATTTTTTTGGCGTTTAGACGCTCGAACTCTCTATCTAGACGGGTATATAATCAAAGATCGCAATATCAAACATTGTAGGACTATGCCTATTTTCCAACTGTTCGCTGGCGTAGTTTCGAGCGATAAAAGTTTCCTTCCCAAGGGAATTTTCATGGTTTGTGTTTCTGGTTCTTGTATGATGTGAATGTTTCCGGCGCCCAGGATACTTTGAAATGAATGCGGAGCTGTGCTTGTGGTGCGAATTCGTTTGTGTTAGTCAAAGAAATGCAGCTAAGTGAAGAGACTTGAAGCAAGTCTGTTGTCGGTAAATGTATATATATATATATATATATACACATATTTATATATATATATACTTTTTGGGGGCTGAGTCACCCACGTCCGTAGAAGGATACCCCTTAAGTCTGACTCCCTACACGTGGTCCCCGGGTGATGCTAATCAGGTGACATTTGAGAGGTGGTAGATCATTTTGTGAGTTGCTCGCCTGGCTTGCTACCAAAGTATCTTACCACCATCAAGTTGAAAGTCTGCCGCCAAACCAAATACGGTGTTCCGGCAGTTATCCTTGAGAGCCTGCGTATTCCAGGTCTAGTGTGTTTACCAGCTACGATCACATCGTCACTTACCATCAGGTGAGGTAGTGGTCAAACACTAGCCAGTCACAAATAAAAAAAAAAATATATGTATGTATACCCGTGGTGCTACTTGGAACACAATATTACAATAATATATTAAATTTAATTAGCATTAGATTAAATATTTTTTTTATCTGTGATAGGCAAACGTTTGGCCACTATCTCACCTGCCACTGTATAAATTAAACATTGCGCAAAATTGGCGCGAACTTGTCGTTCAAAATATATCTTTTAGATAATGCAATCCATTACATAAATGGCTGTATCAAGCGACTTCAAGAAAAAACTTCCTTTTTTGAAGTCGCTTGATTTCAATTCGAATGTATGTTTTTTTAATGATTAAATGCGAATCGTGAACATTATAATTGTTTTATTTTTCACTAGCGATCCGCCCCGGATTCGCGCGGATGCAATTTCCGGTGAATTAATAAAAAATACAAATAACAAACTTTACCAACCTTGCCCTGACAATTACAAAAGAGAATCAGCCAAATTGGTCGAGCCGTTCTCATGAGTCCATTTTTCATGTTTTTGCGAGACTAACGCAGAACCATTGATTTTTATAGATTTAATTTCACTTCATTGTTACATGCTGCATGCGGATTTTAATAGAAATATTGTACGCTAAGTTTCACCTCACAGGGCATTGAATTGCATTGCGTCCACTTAGAGGCTAGATTTTATATCTAAGGCATCATAAGCCTTAAGTAATTGACAGTCAGTTCAACTTGATACTTGCACCCGTTCCTGAGAGCAAGTCTTTCGACGAACAAACAGACACAAACAGACGGAAGGACATCGAAGAGATCCTATAACGGTTTCTTTTATCCTTTCGAGAGACGGAACCTTAACAAATAATACTATAAAAAGATTTTTAAATGAACCTTTTAACAGCTGTAAATAAAGAAGGACTAAAAAGTTATGTAACCAGAGAACTTGTCAAGACGAAAAAAAAAATCTATTGTTAGTTTACTTACATGTAATTGACAAACGAGCCCAAACTCGATGGGTATATCTTGTTTAGTTCAGAAGTTCCTATGGCCATCTTCCGTCTCCATTATCAGACCAGCTCCATGGTACCATATTGTTGTATTGTCACCGAAGATACATAAGTACACCAAATTTGAGTCCAATCGGACATCAAGAAGTGGGTCTAATTTAGGTTGCAAGATTTGATTACAGACTGACAAATAGACAACAGGAGAGCTGAAAACATGTACATATTCCGTATACTATGATACAAGCATAAAATGCCATCATCGTATACATAAGTACAATCACGATATACGTTCATTCTACATAAACTTGTATTTTTGGACCTTTTGCACATTTTTCATGTTAAAGGAAATTTAACATATTTTCCTGAGAATATTTTGCGAGTTATTTACATCTGGGTAAGATGTAAATAACTCCTTGATCAAAGAAGTGTAGATTTTTGTAATAAGATGCGAGCTGTGTGTGAAGAAGTGTGAAATTACGTGGGTGTTTATTTCAACGGAGGTTTTAGTTATTTATTATAAAAATTCTTATATTTTTATCCCGTTTCTAAAAGAATGAGAGAAATGTTTTAACACACAAAAAAACTGATTTTTGTTTTTATAGCATTACCCATCAGAACCAAAGGACTCAAGACTTTAATATGTTTTTTCATTTAATTTATTCCTTATATTGTTAGTTTATATACTAATCAGTTTGGAATTACTAGGCAACCATAAACGTGAAAGAGGTAAAATGCTTTTCTTCTTTACGTGACATTGCAGCACATGCCGGGTATTAAATAGTGTTTTATATAGGCTTGTGTTTAAATACCGCCCAAAAAAGTACCTATTTTGGTACCAAAAAAAATTCTAAACGGTTACCAAAATGGATAAATGGTCACCAAATTACGTTGGATAAATGGTCACCAAAATATGTTTCCTATTATATTATGAAGTAAATCCATTTTTTCGTATTATAAATATTTTTGTATTAATTATTAAAAAAAATAACCTTAACCTACTGTTATTCGATTCGGTTCTGTCACAGGAAATTTTATTTTAGGAAACGTAATTTGGTGACCATTTATACATTTTGGTAACCGTTTAGAATTGTTGGTGGCCGTCTAAATTATACCCTTTTATATATATCAAGGATTTTGCAGCTAAGGTATTTATAAACATTTAAAATTTGAACTAATGCTATGTCTCCTATATCTATATATATAGATATAGGAGACATATACGTATATATAAATACTAGCCATGCCCCGCGGCTTCGCCCGCTAAAATCAAATTAAAAAGTAGCCTATGTGTTAATCCTAGGTATAATCTATGTACATTCCAAATTTCATCCAAATCCGTTCAGCCGTTAAAGCGTGAAGAGGGAACAAACATACTTACACACTTGCACACTTACACACAAACTTTCGGATTTATAATATTAGTAGGATATCTTGTCTCAGTTTTTGGTATATATTATAGAAAACACATGAAATGAGTTAAAGTTGATCAAACTTGCAGCACTAACACAAACATAGCTGGTGTTACTTCACACTAACTTTTTGCATTCAAACTTAACTAATTACTTTTGTTTGATCTTAAAAGTACTAACTATGGAAATATGAATATTCACACTTCGTCCAGTGGATCTCAAACTTTTAATTAGCAAAATATTTTGTAATATTCGTGAAAATTGTGGCAGTAGGTATGATGGAAAATGACTATGTAGTTACTTTTCTTAAATTCATCTAAGCCGATACCTATATCATCGAATGAAGATCTCGCGTATTTTTCGAAATGGCTGAAATATTATTTTTACCTTTTCAACCCCTAAATCTCCGCCATTTTGATAAATATCCAAAAGTTGTATGGACAAAAATTAATACGGTGTTCCGGCAGTTATCCTTGAGAGCCTGCGTATTCCAGATCTAGTGTGTTTATCAGCTTCGATCACATCGTCACATACCATCAGGTGAGATAGTGGTCAAACACTAGCCGGTCACAAATAAAAAAATAAAAAAAGAATTGTCCAACCAGCCGTATATGATTCAGAACGTTTCGCTAACTAACCGAATCGATACGATTGGATTACTTTATCTTGAAAAATACATTTTATCGTACGATAACTAATCGAATAAAACGGTAACTGAGTTATCGTATGGTTCTGAAGCAGGAGGCTGCTCACAAAATTTCACGAGAATCGGTAGAGAAATGCGACCTTTAGATGAGAACAACTGGATATCCACCGGACATACGAAAGCATTTTTGCTTAAGCTGAAACGGGGATTATTCGCTCGCGCTCGTTCGTTCAATTAGTTATCTCAAACAAACATACTTATAAAATTCCCGTACTAACAAAACAAGGATTAAAATCGTTGAACGATTTAGTGCAAGTATTAATTACACGAATAATCATAGAATTAATTGGACATACACACTATACACACATCGTAAGTGTAACTTAAATAATCACTTTTATTTCGAGAAAACTATTCGAGGCTTGTTTGAGCTTTTTCTAACTTTCACTCAATTCAATTAAATACACATTACATTTTTATAAAACCTTAGATGAAATAACCGTTCCAAGCTTGAGAACCGCACAGTTTAAACAAGTTTAACAAGCGGGCAGATCTTATGCATAATAAATGCAACTTCCAAGCGGACCGTGGCATCAGTAGCGACGATTATCCGTCAAAAGTTTCGGTGAAAAACCATCATGGTTCTATACTAAAGTACCTATCCCACATGTATTGAAACCGTGATACTGGCGTAGTAAGCCCGCCTTCCTATCGGGTGGTCGAGTTTTCGAATCAGAGCTTTCGATGAAGGTAACATCATAAGAAAACCCATGGTGATAGGGCATTTTTATGTGCTTGTTTCGCTTGCTACCATATTCTACTGAAATACAGTCGCAGTTCACTATTTTCGAGCAGAAAATCTATCCAAATCAGTGGAATGTTCCGGCGTGCTATCTTTAAGACCCAGTTATAAACCTGGCGAACCAACTTCGACCACATCATCACTAGCACCTGCACTATAATAAATGAGTAACAAAACTGTCAAATACTAACCTATAAGATGGTATCACTCAGTTGAAGATCCCGCTTATCACATTCAAGTACTAGACGGATAGAACATTGCTTAAGCTTGTCAAACAAATACAAATAATCAGGTGGACCACGCTACTGTTGTTGAAAAAAAATATATGGTGTCAAAAGTCCCTTTCGATGTTTGTAAGTACATATGATAAGAAATAAATATATATTATATAGCTGTATTTCCTTATAACTTACAAAACATATCTGTACTTAAATCTATATTGTTAGTTACATGTAATTGTTAGTAGTTACAATTACTTAGTATAAGGGCCTCCAATGGCGGGGAAAGCCTCCTCCAATTATTTCTATTTGCCTCTGTCTCTTGCAGTCCTATATCAGGTCTTTCCGGCTATATTGGCGATGTCGTCATTTCACCTTTTAATAGGTCGGCCACGTTTACTTTATGGTATATTGAAAATCAATTGTTAACAACATTTGATCATCTCTCATCTATTCTTCTCTGTGTGTGGCCTGCCCATCTCCATTTTAGACTGAGTGCTTGTTTAACAAGGTCTTTGGCTTTTGTTTTGATCCTTATAATTGAGTTACGAATTCTATCTTTGAGCTATATGTTCAAGAAACTCCTCATTAGGAATGAATATATACTTGATCATAAATGCGATGGAAACCGTTCGGTACAGTATGTTGTTCATAGATCCTCTCGGATGTATATAAACTTTGGTCCCAGTAGAGTGCGGTAGGTATACCAAACGGCCGTTACGGTGCGGTATGGCTATACGTCGGCAATGTATCCATCCGCCTCCTATTTTATAAGTCAAACATTAGGTTAATTTGTAAAATACCAGATTGAAACCTCTTGGGACACCATTTCAACCATAGAAACCATCTTTCCTTGTCAGGCTATTGCAAATTCTGTTTTATGATTATTCTAATAAATGTTAAAATGTATGTTATCTTCTCTGTAAACTCTTTTCTCTAAGCTTTCTGGTATTTTACAATGTATCCTGTAATATACAGTATGTGACACAATGATGTGAAATCAATGGTGGTGGCATTTTTTCGTGCTCGGTAGACTAGATAGTCTAGAAAGTAGATACTTTCTTCTATCTTCTACCGAAATGCAAGTTAAAACATCTGTTCTATTACAGCTGTTATCCTTCAGAGCCAGTCCCATTCTACTTATCTAGTGTGGTTTTTCTGTTATTATAGTTCTCAAACTAATATAAAAATAGTTTATTAATAAAAGCCAATGACCAAATCACTATGGGTAGTGGCGCATTTGTGTTTTTTCACGGCCATCGTTGAAACTTTGGAGCGAGTTGGGAAAACTTAACACGGAAGTTATAGTATGAACGATTTTTCAAGAAATGCAGTCTGAGATGAGATATGACATCTCAAGTTATGAGTAAAATACTTAACAATAGCTGATAAGTCATCTAGGTAAATGAAAATAGGTACCACTCATATTGTAGAAAAAACTATTTTAAGCTGACACACTGAGCCACACTGAGCTAGCAACAAGTGTCTGTTAATTCCTGGAAAAAGGGCCGCGTTACCGGCTCAGGCGCAGCTATAAAACAATCCTAGGGCTGTGATTGGCCGTACTCGCTGAGAGGGCTTGTCCTTTGTTGACGGATGCCATGCGGCGCGGCGATGCAACAGACATAGACATTATATTGAAAATTGTGGTCATTGGCTTTTAAGTTATCTTTATTTGGTAATTGGCTTTTAAGTTATCTTTATTGTTTGTAACTCTTCATTATTATTGTAAACATAGTTTAAACGAAAGAGACTACCATCCACATTGACATTCCCACGGTGGCGCCGTCACAACGTAAACAGTTAGTCCGCATTAAATATGAATAAAAAATAGAAATCTTGAAAATCCTCAAGTAAAAGTGTATTTAGCATGTGTTTTTTTATACGATAGACGTGTGTGCGTGTTATCCTTACCGTATTCAATAGTATTACAAAAATATCAAGTGTCTAAGATTCAAACGTGCAATCTACCAAATAAATCCAAATTAACAATATAAACAGCAAATAAAGTGAATAAACACATATAAAGTTGGTGCAATTTAAAACAATGTTTATAAAAGCAGTGTTAAAATCAGTGAATAATATAAAACTGTAATAAAACGACGCATTCTATAACCGTTAGTGCCGAAACGCGTTTGTTTACCTAATTCAAAAATTGACCCTCAGTGACTTCTTAACCGTTATTTCATCCTTACATAATCTATAAAACTGTCGCTTAATTTTGTCACTATTTATAAGTTCACGGTGGCGTGGTGGATAAGGTATTGGATTAAAATATCTTGGACCTTACATGAACTCGACGGTTCGGAGTTCGAACCCTAAGACGCCATCAAACTTTTTGTGATCAAAAATTGTTCTAGCCACAAGGCTCGCTATAACTAAATAAAATTGTCATTCTACTGGATAATAAATTGACAAAATCAAAATACCATAAGATGGCTTTACCAACAAAAATGAACAATGCTATTTCGTTAGACTGCAATGGATGTCCCGAAAAAATTACCAACAGACATTACATGAAATGTGCAACATGTAATTATACATATGATCTAGTATGTGCTAATGTGCCATATGTAAGATTCGCCATAATGGAGCCCGAAAAGAAAATTTCGTGGAGATGTGTTGCGTGTATAAGTAAGAAACCCAAAGGAAACAATACCAATACACCAGTGGGCAAACATAATATTAATAACACGGAATATGAAGGGAATATCACAATGAGAAAACCCAGAATAGTTCGATGCATATCCATGGAAACTTTATCAATGTCAAGTGACACATTAAATAACACTTTTGAGGGTACATCACTTCTCCCGACCTACGACTCACTCTCGCCTCATGCTTTGAATTCTGAATCAGTAAAATTGAAACTTGAAAATGAAAGCTTAACAAGCCACTTAATAAAAGCTAGAGAAGAAATTAATAGACTACTTTTAGAAAATTCAGAACTAAAGCTTAAAATAGGAGATGTGAAAGACGTAGCGAACCAAAATTATAGAGC
Organism: Lomographa bimaculata; assembly: GCA_948107665.1. NCBI lineage: Eukaryota > Metazoa > Arthropoda > Insecta > Lepidoptera > Geometridae > Lomographa > Lomographa bimaculata. The sequence goes on along the minus strand of OX403604.1, from coordinate 1,948,660 downwards.
ACAAAAAAAAGAATGTAATGTCACCAAAACACTGTCACCAAAGCCGAGCCGCGACAAACTTCTTACTCGAGATCAAGCTATAAGATCTTCACCAGCAAAAGACGAAAGCACTGCCTTAACTCTGGAAAAGACACTAGATGATTGTCACCGGTCACCTCTTTCTAGCGATACCAAACTTTTAAAATCCTTAAGGAATCAATATCAAGCAAAGACTGGGAAAGTCCATAGTAAAAAGTCTGAGCTCAAGCAACGCCAGAAGCCTCCAAAGATTTCAGTCACCTGCAACGATGATCCAAAGCTTTTACCAGTATCCTATACTCGCACTTTAAATCATAAGAAAACAACCGTGAATGGATGTGATCTTGATACTGGATCTAGTTATAAAAATCAGAAGAAACAACCAATTTCAACATCGACGAAAATAGCTGTGGCACCTGTTGTTAATGCATCAACAGCAAAATCATCAACCAGACCTAGGAAGCCAAAAATTACAATTCTTGGCGACCAGACCTGCAAAGACCTAGCTTCACTGCTTATTGCTCTAAGATCTAAGCACAGAAATGCAAAAGATTATGACATACTTAGCCTTGCCTATCCAGACGCACAGACGGACCAGATACTACGAAACTTCAATATGACTGAAGATGACATTCTTGATGATGATTGGTTGATAATTTCAACAGGTTCTAATGATAACAATCCTACGCGATTAATTGTAGCACTGACCACATTCTTACAAAGATTTTCAAATGTGAATACTATAACAATAGTATAATATTACAACAATATAATAGTATAACAATAGTAAATAGGTAGCAATGCCCATAACAATGGGCATTGCTTGTAATTACCATTTAAATGAGGGTAAACTTAACCACGAAATTAAAACTTTAATTAACAGTTTTAAGCATTGCCGATATTTGCAAATGCCAAACAGACGCGAAAATTATACATATCAGAACGGGATGTATTTATATGAAATAATAAACCACTTTATTAACACATGCGACTATAAGTCTTGCTATCTCAATAATAATATAACGAAAATGACAAAACAAACAGCAGCCATTAACAAACAAAACCAACAAAAAAAACCTGGTACGATCCCTTACTATTTTGATAAAGCAAACGTTGCTAAATCTTTGCAGCATCTACAATCTGTAGAAAACATGTCTTATAATAAAGTAGACCAACAAACCACGAAAACACCCAAACCTGGTACTATACCATTCTATTTCCAAAAACAAATAAAGAATCATTCATCAAACATTAATGATCAAAATATAAATGCCATACAAGACAACTCTCAGTTTTTTCTTGCCAAAGAGAAATAATAATAACACAAACTGTCTGAACATTATCCATCTTAATGTCCAAGGTATGAAATCAAAGTTAGATCAGTTGGAAATACTTACAAATGAGCAGCATGTTGACATTTGCTGCTATAGCGAAACATTCTTACGAAATCATGAAGTTGATGTACTTCAACTAGAAGGTTATCAAAAAGCAGCACATTTTTGCCGAAAAAATATTTCAAGAGGAGGTGTTTGCATTTACATAAAACATAACATCACATTTAGAAATATAGAATGGATTAGGGATATATCTATAGAGCGCCACTTTGAATGCTGCGGCATAGCTTTACCCGATTTAAATTACATTATAATTTGCTTGTATAGGACTCCCAATAGCAGCATTAATCTTTTTATGCAATGTCTGGAAACATTACTACATAAACTAACTTTAAGGGTCAGATGTAACAAAAATAAAATATTTATATTAGGAGATTTTAACATAAACTTACTCGAGACAAATAGAAATACTGAGCTATTTATAAATACATTACAAATGTTCAACATGCATCCCACAATTTCAGAAGCTACACGTATAACACAACATTCTCAAACATGCATTGATAATATTTTGACAAACATAAGGCGATATAAAACTAAAATTCTGGACATTGGTTTATCGGACCACACGGCGCAAATAATAGGTATTACTACTAGTCTTAGTTTTCAGGAAAAGCATTGGTTCACTGAACAAAGAAAAATTGATATATATCTAAGCGTATTCTTAAAATATCTGTCTCAAGTAAATTTTACTGATGTATACTGCCATAATGATCCAAATAGAGCCTATACAGAATTCATTAATCTGTATTGTATATTATTCAAAATGTGTATCCCATTGGAAAAAATTAAAATTACTTACAAAAAAAAAGAAAATTGGAAAACTAAAGGGATAAAAACTGCTAGTAAAAAGAAAAGAGAATTATTCATAAAACTTCGACAAGATAAAAATACAACTGACTATAACCTTAATTTGAATATTTACAAAAAAATACTCTAAAATATTTAAAAAATCAATTCGTATATCTCGAAAACTTTCTAACATTAAATACATTTACAGAAGTACTAATAAAAACAAAGCTACATGGGGTATCATTAAAGGTCACACATCCCAAACAAATACTATTAAAACTTCAATAGATACTATTCAAATCGACAAAACGGAGATAAAAGAACCGACTAAAATAGCATCAGTTCTAAACAACTATTTTATCAGCCGCAATGAGATGAATAAAACGATTAATACAACTTTTTCCAAATCTACCGAAGTAAACCATAAGACAATATTCCTTCGGCCTGTGACCAAACAAGAAATATTTGATACTGTAAATTCATTGAAAAATAAAAAGACAGCTGGGTATGATGAAATTTCCGTTCAAGTTATAAAAAGGAGTATTGAATATATTGTAGAGCCATTAGTTTATATAATAAATTTGATGATTGAAACTGGTAAATTTCCAGATGATCTAAAAAAAGCCATAATAAAGCCATTACACAAAAAGGGTTCAAAATCACAAATGTCAAACTACAGACCAATTGCTATATTACCGAGTTTCTCCAAAATATTTGAAAAAGTTTTATACCAAAGAATATACTCGTTTCTTGAAGCTAATAACGTGATTAGCACAAATCAATTCGGTTTCCGCAAAGGCAAAAGTACTGCACTAGCTATATTTGAAACGCTAAAAGAGGTCTGGGAAGATATAAACAATAAAAAAACTGGTATTGCTCTGTTTTTAGATCTTTCCATGGCATTTGATTGTGTTACGCATAAAAAATTATTAGAAAAACTTGAAGCAGTTGGTATTAGAGGAACACCATTGTCATTATTAGAATCGTATTTGAATAATAGATATCAGTCAACTGCCCTCAACGTTTACAACAAAGATACAAAAACAATAGAACAAGTAATGTCAGCTTTTGAAATAACAAACCTAGGCGTACCTCAGGGCAGTATTCTTGGGCCCCTGTTGTTTCTTGTCTACATCAATGAGCTTCCACATATCACCCGAAATCATTGCGTTATGTTTGCAGACGATGCCACCATATATATCCCCCAAAATAACCACAGCATACCTCAATTCGAAAAAGAAGTAAATAATACATTACATACAGTTACTAATTGGCTGGAAGCTATTAACCTGAAGGTAAATATTACAAAGACGAATATTATGCAATTTAGAAACAACAAATCCATTCCACTTAATTTAAATATATTATATAACGGAGAGAAAGTTAGCGAAATAAATGAAGTAAATTTCTTAGGTGTCACTTTAGACTGTCATCTAAATTGGAAAGCACACATAAGTCAAATAAACAGGAAAATAACAAAGTACTGTTACGCTTTAAGTATCCTAAATGGGGTTACTTCCAAATCTGTGGCAATAAGTGCTTATTACGGTTATGTTTACCCTCAACTATCTTATGGTATCATCTTCTGGGGAAATTCAGTAAATATCCAGTCCACATTTCTACTCCAAAAAAGATGCTTGCGTAGCATTTACAACATGAATAGTACCGAATCTCTTCGAGAAATATTTAGGTATTATAAGTTCCTAACTCTAACGTCTATCTATATACTAGAACTGTGTATTTTTGTAAAAAATCACGAATCAACATACTTTAACCTACAGTCTACTCGCGTTGATAGATTGCGAATTAAGTACAGATATAATATGTGTATCCCGCAAGTAAACAATACAGCCTTTCATAAGAGTACTTACATAAACGCAATCAAAGTCTATAATAATTTGCCTACGGAGTTTAAAGTTTTACATGGCACCAAATTTAAAGATGGCTTGAAACACTGGCTAATCTGCAAAGCTTATTATACCCTTAAGGAGTATTTCGACACATAAGATGTCTCAAGAGCTTTTAATATATTTTTTTTATGTCATATAATTAAATAGCACTGTAAATAAATTGTTATAATTTTTAAACTTTCGCGATTCGAACACATAGTTTAGGTAATATCTCGGGATATAAAAACAGTTTTTTAGCGTGATTAAGTCCCGAGATATTACCTAAACTAATAAATTGTTAATTACTAAAACTAAAATGTTTGTGTACGATCTATTATATGTACCTATTACATTGTATATTACATTGATGTATGTACATATAGTACCTATTACATCTTTATTATTGTATGTTCGAAATGAACAAAGCTGTTGAAACTATTTTATTATGTAAGAACTATATTTGTACACAGTTTTACAATAAATACTATTCTTATTCTTATTCTTATTCTCACAACACGGGCGCGCCTAGTGTTGAAGTAAGAAATTAAAATTTTGTAGTATCCACTTTAATTTAGGTATGGTAATATATAAAAAAAAAAAAAACACTACCCTATCTGAAATAAAAAATGTGAATATAATTGAGACGAAGCATCACAAAAATCATACTAATATTATAAATCTGAAAGTTCAGGAGATAAATGTTGTCAGTGCTAACACACACAAACACAATCTTTATTTGGATTTATAAATCCAAAAAAAAAATGTATTTGTTTGTGTTATATATGTTATATTATAATATTTAGTAGTTATAAATGAATACAGCCTTGAATCACTACCCGTAAATATAAGTACAAACATTTTTAATCAAATGGATTCTTCCAATGTCACAGAATACTTAACAGTACAGTAAGTAGGTGAGAAATATCGTAACCTTATAGTTGAAACGGTTATTCAGATCTCGAGTCTCGAATAAAATGAGAAATACCTCAATATATTCGATATCAGTTAATATTACAAATTCTTTGATGCTCTACATTCGATAAATTGTCAAATGAAATATATTGGCATACATAAAGGTAGGTAGTGTGTCTGTACTTTTCTAATATATATATGACATAAGTCATGAAAATAGGATTAGGTACAGACCTATTTTCAATCATAGAATAGCTCAGTTCGCGCAGTAGGCAGTTTTCTACCTTCTGCGCGGTGGGTCCTGGGGATCTGTGCTTCTTGTTCTGTGTGGCGATGTAGGCCCACGATACAAGTCTTTGAAGCAATTGTGGGGTTGTGAGTGTAAATGCGTTTGTACTTATTATAAAACAATTGACTTAATTAATGACAAGGATGCATGGAGGAAAACTGCACAAGCGCTTTATAGCGACTGCATAATATAGATATGCCTAGGTTTGTATAGTGTTTAAGAATTATTTTAATAAAATATATGCAAAAAATGCGTCGCCGAATTTCTTTCCAGGTTGTTTTCGAGATGGCTGTAATTGTGCGAATCTGGCAGTAGAGTCACTTACTTTCATGATGCCTCTTTGGGGCCCATGTGAATAAACGATTTTGATTTTGACAGCAAATGAAGTAACCTGTCAATTTTGACAGCTTGCGTAGGTATAGCTATTAAATACACTATCGTATCATGTTTCCGTTACATAAGTAAGCTACTCTACTCTGACAGTCAATTAATATTTACAGATAACACGATGCTTATTAGCGTACCGTGATTAGATCTAATGGAAACCTGACACGCTGATAACGGCTTGTGGCACTAGGTTGAGGTGATGGGCTGTTTCCTCTACATTTCGTGGCTAATAGGCATTAAAAACATTCTAAGGGACATGACATACCAAGCGCTTGAGACGCGCGTCATTTACTCCCGTCATAAGGAAAAAATACGTAAGTACATTTTTGTCAAAATTGTGTTATACGTCAGGAATGTCTTTGCTTTTTAGTATACATGTAGCAGATGTGTCTTAAATTATAAGTAAGATTTAGTAGGTTGCGCTTGAATATACTTACTTACTTACTCCGCTGGCTCAGCGACCCAAAGTGGGCCTTGGCCTCGGAGATAAGAGAACGCCATTGCTCTCGGTTCTGCGCAACTTCTTGCCAGTTGTGGGTTTGAAGCAGACGCAAGTCTGCCTCCAGTTCGTCAATCCAGCGATACCTTGGCCGACCCACTGGTCTGCGCCCATACGGCTTTCCCAAATACGCATTCTTGACGTTACGATCCGCACCCATTCTCTCTAGATGACCAAGCCAGCGCAGTCTATGGGCTTTTATCTCGCATTACAATTAAAAAAATAATAGTAGATGCGTCTATTTTTCCTGATTACAATAATGTATATAACTCAATTTTGACAAAAATGCAGTTACATATTTTTTCATTATGACAGCAGTAGACAAAACGGCAGCGCGGGGGGAGGAGTTGCGGGCTTTAGGCGCTTTGTATATCAAGGTCCCTTATGCGCCATACTTTTTGCCTTCACAGCGCCCGGGGCGCGCTCATCGGGCGCTTTGTATATCATGTCCCTTATAGGTGATATATATAAAGGAATTTGCTGTAAAAGTGAAAAATGTCCGTTGTCGACTAGCTGTGTTTCGGCTTCACCCGCGTTTATTCAGTAAAAAAGTAGCCTGTGTGTTAATCCTAGGTATACGCTATGTACATTCCAAATGTCATCCAAGTCCGTTCAGCCGTTACAGCGCGAAGAGAAAACAAACATACTTACACACACATTTACACACAAACTTTCGGATTTATAATATTAACGTGATTTTCCAGAACTTGTGATTCTACTAGTATTAATATTTCACAGTAGCTATATTAATCACATATTTACCCACTAAACTTTTTAAAACACTTTTACACTCACAGCCCCACACTACGTTCGATGATTCGTGTCGTGGCTGCCGGAATCAATTACATCACACACACACAATCACATTCAGAACCAGATACACAAATTTTCCTTGGGAAGAAAACTTGTGTTTCCACTTTAAATCGTATCCGATACCCGTTGCTTAAAAGGCACAACCTCGTTGATATATAGTAAAAAAAGAAATTACTATTTCTTTAAATAAAAATCTTCCTATACACTTGCAAAATTAAAAGATTTTTTTATAAAAAAAAGACATTGGCCTCGATTCTGATGTCACACAATAAATTAAATTTAAACTATTCCTGTCTTTTACAAAATAGGAACACAAGATAGAGATAGCATACTGCTGTGCTCTCAAGTTAGTCAGAACTTAGATGTCTATGCAAGCTTAGTTGAGTATGTTATTGGTGTTGACTAAAAACAAGCGCCTTTCTGCTTCTGCAGTTCATATTTTAATTGATAAACTAGCGTGACAGCACTAAAATGCATGCTATCTCTGTTTATTTTGTAAGAGACAGGGATAGTTTAAATTTAATTTAGTGAGTGTACATCAGAATTGAGGCCAAAATTTTTTTAAACTTCCCCCTACAATAAAGCACTGTGTGCAAAATCATGGCCATCCTTTCGTGAACATAGTACTGAATTATTATAGCATGGTAACCCTACCTCCTGGTTTAACATTTATATTGAGTTCCATGGCTTTAACTTGTTGCTGATGCATGTATTATTGGATGAACAAACTCCATACATTCGTAATGTATTGGAACTAATCATGTGTGAAATGTATGGTCATAGAAATAATGCTTTGCACGTGACCTCCTACGTAGTCTATTAAATCACTTCACGTTGCCCCGTGGCTTCACTCACGTTATTGAGGGTAGAAAATTGGCTATTTATGTATCCTACTAATATTATAAGCCCGAAAGTTTGTGTGTAAGTATGTTTGTGCCCTCTTCACGCTTTAAGGGCTGAACGGATTGGGATGATATTTGGAATGTACATAGATTACATCTAGGATTAACACATAGGCTACTTTTTAACTTGATAAAAGCGGGCGAAGCCGCGGGGCACGACTAGTACTCGCGGGGCTCTATAAATGACGATACATTTTTTTTCCAACATCCAATTGTAATGAAATAAAGTTTATTTATCGCTTTAGGCGAAGTTTAATCGACTTGTAAAAACCATAATTGAACCATAAAAAAAAATGTTTTGGCTTCGGTTGCTCTAATACCTAAAGACCCCCAATATTAGTTTTTCTTCAATATCTTTAATGTACAGACATCGGCCTGTTATAATCCTTCCTACTAATATTATAAATCCGAAAGTGTGTGTGAAAGTGTGTAAGTATGTTTGTTCCCTCTTCACGCTTTAACAGCTGAACGGATTTGGATGAAATTTGGAATGTACATAGATTATACCTAGGATTAACACATAGGCTACTTTTTAACTTGATAATAGCGGGCAAAGCCGCGGGGCACGGCTAGTTTTATTATAAGTATAGAAAAGTATATTTTTCTAGTTAAAAAAACTGTCTGACGCTGACTCTTTTCTAAAGCTAATAGAGATCAAGCTAATAGAGGTTTAAGCTTTAAGCTAATAGAACTTATGTAGGTAATTCATGCGCACTCTCAAAAATGTAAGCGATAGAATACATAGATCGCCTATCTTCTAATATATATATATATATAACTCAAAGGTGACTGACTGACTGACTGACATAGTGATCTATCAACGCACAGCCCAAACCACTGGACGGATCGGGCTGAAATTTGGCATGCAGGTAGATGTTATGACGTAGGCATCCGCTAAGAAAGGATTTTGATTAATTCTACCCCCAAGGGGATATAATAGGGGATCTATACCTAATTAATAATAATACTTCTTAACGCGAGCGAAGCCGCGGGCAAAAGCAAGTCTTACAATACAATACAATAACTCTTTATTGACACCAAAAGATAAATATAGCTAACAGAGAAACTTATAAAGATAAGTGTAATTGTCTTATGGCTAAGAGCTATCTCTTCCAGACAACCTTTGAATGGTATTAAAACTAACTCACGTCAAATACCGAGACTATACCTCGTCATTCTCTGAATTGTCTTAGAAACATTGTGATTTCGTACTGTAAACTAATTTGTATCCCAATAAAACATAGCCTCTGACACTAAGGAGCAGTCTAGCTATATATATAGAGTTCTGTCAAATCCAATCAAATCAAAATCGTTTATTCACATGGGCCTCAAAGAGGCACTCATGAAAGTTAATAACTCATGTCTGTCTTTTAATTTTGATAACCCTTCCCATCTTTAATTGCTCCGTCGTAGTCGAGTAAAAAGTTCTACCTTGCAATAATATAAATATCAGTTAAATAGGAAATTGCTCATTTCGCGTTAATATCGCACGCTCTACGAACCTTTACTAAACTGGATGGCGTCCTAATTAAAAACCTCTCTAAGACGGAACTGTTTTACATAGAATAATAGTCGTCCGACCTCAGAAACGACGTTCATTAATTTTTCTCCCCCTCAAAGACTTCCATTTCAATGAAACAAAGGATATTTTAAAATCAGAAATGTAATGATAACAAGGAATGGCCGGCTCTTCGGTTTGAAGGCACTGTCGCTTTGTATCCAGTTGTGGTACTTAGAGACTCTCGTATAAATGCTAGTTTTATCATAATTCTTGCCGCTGACTACGCCGACTAAAAGATCTCTCGCCGGCTCCTCCGCTGGATCTAAGGTATATCTACACGCTAGAGGACCGCCAGAATCGCCGATACCAACATCCGCAACCACGGAATCAGTGCAAATGAACGTGTTCATATCCATTTGCCAAATTTTCGAGCACTGCCAGCTTGTCATGACGTCAATTCTCGCCTGCAGTAATATCGGCGAAAGCTGCGACTTCAAACTATGTCCGGTCGTGCCGAATCCAGTAGAATAACAGCTTTTAGGATAGTCTATGGATCTAGTAGCTGGGAGTATGAAATCAACAGCGCCCGTAGTGAAATTCCAAGGCGTGTCAACGGTTACCAGGGCTATATCATCGGTAGGGAATTGAAAGTTATAATGAAGGATTACTTTGGCGATTTTCCGCCACTGCTCACCGTCGGTGGTTTCTGTGTCTCCTGAATGTACCAGTTTGTTCATCAGCGTGCCAGCTATGAGCCTGAGACGATCCGGGTGTTTGCGGTAGTAAAAATTATTGGTTTCGAAGCAATGGGCGGCTGTCAGTACCTTCGTATCCCTTATTATGCTACCTCCACACAAACTCAGCCAAATTATCCTCTGAGGCTCCAGTTTCTGTACAGGTTCTTTGATAGATACTAGATATGGCATGTCCCCTCTGAAGGCACGTTGGCCGTTGACTATGGTGGGAGTCACATTGTATTTGGAGTATTTTAGGGTGGTGATAATTCTTTGATCATATTCGCACATTGTAATCTTGACTAGTAATGCAAGGAATATGAAGATATTCATTAGAATTTGCAGATATTAGTCGAAAGGGTAACACATTTAACGATTTACATAATTAATTGAAATGACCAAACATAATATAACATCACCAACAAACAATTTGGGCACTAAAGGACTGCATTAGGACAGAAAAATTGGTCATTTCAGCTAAAACAAAATAAATATTGTTCAATGATTATTTCCTTGTTATTTCCGTCATATTTTATTTGTGACGATTTCTATGATTGTTGGGAATTGTTGACACTGACGCACAAAGATATTTTTTATAGATATTCGGGTAGAGTATATTCTTTTCTATGGGTAATGTGCACAGACTATTTGTTCGCCACGAAATGAGATCTCGCGTTCTGCATAGTAGAGAAAACCTTACTTATTATATGACCGACCCGTCCTCAACAACGAATCTCAACAATGATCTGTTAATTAACACAAAGTTTCCTAAATAATACCAGTAATTATAAACTTGTTTGTCGGCCTACGCCCTTCGTGACGACGTGACCAACATTATTCAGTCGCGGATCGGGCTTTGTTTAGAAATTAGAATGATGATGAATATTAGGGACTGAAAACATACTTCTAAACTAGTGACTCAGTGACCTGAAGAACTCGCGTATATTTTTCGAAAATCCTTAAATGTGATATTTTTACGTTTTGAACCCCTATAATTCCAAAATTTTGAAAAATATCCAAAAACTGAATCGTCAAACTATATAATAATCAAACCTGGTCACAAAATTTCGCGAGAATCGGTTGAGAAATGCGACCTGTTGAGGAGAACAACTGAACCGAGATATGCAACCAATTTTGCCCAAGCTGAAACGGAGACGCTTCGCTCGGTCAAAAAGTCTAGCGTGAATAGTTATCTTCTATCTAGCATGTTACATCTTCGGCTGCTTCTCTCATCTCTCACACACACAATTACAAGATTGTGTGTGTGATGTGAATATTGCCGGCACTTATAACACAAGTCATCGAACTTAGTGTGGAGCTGCGAGTGTGATAGCGTTTATGCTACACAATGTAATCACTTATTTGGCTCAACGTATTAGCATTGCAATTCAGAGAGGCAATGCCGCCAGCATGATGGGAACGCTACCCACTGGTAGTGGGCTTGAGCACTTGAGTTACCTATAAGCTCGATGTCTTGTAGGTAACTTAGTTCTTTGCTGTACATAGTTTTAGTTTAGTTTTAGGAAATATAGGGAATTGGCCCGTAGTTATAACTTGAAAAAAAAAAAAAAAATGTAATCATAACCCGTCATTTCGCTTCGCCGCCGTAGTGAGGTAAAAAATGAAAAATTATATATATAGCTATAAAATATTTATTCATTTACAAACAATAAATGGTTTAATACAAAACATATTCTGGCATCAAATACCATATTATTATGAACGTCTTTTATTACATTGATTAAATAATAAGAAACTTTTTAATAATAGCGTCTCAAAAACAAACAAAAAATATATTTGTATTTCATCTATAGTTGAAATTGAAAAGCAGACTGAAATATAACAAATTAAACTAAAAGATGTCCAACTTTTTTCAATATATAGAAAAATATTTAATTTGTTGAAAATCATAAAGCAAATTTGCAATAGCCGTACCACGATGGACGTTGGTCTCGATAGTCGGAAAGATGTCCCAAGACGTTTCTGGCATTTTACAAATATGCCTGTATACGGTGTCCAGAATCTTGTGAAATAAATTATATCTAATAGTTTAAAAAACATAAATTCCTATATTTAATATATTCTTTTAATATTTTCGTGGTGATCATAATTTAAATGTTTTTTTGATGTTAGTTAGTTTTTAACGAAATGTCATAATACTTAAAAGTTTAAACAATAAAAAATATTGTATTATAATTTCGCAGTTATTATAACTTTGTACGAATTAATTTGATGAAATGATATAAGTTAAATTCAATAAAGTAATTATATATTTGTAAAAGTAATAACTAATATGATATTTTTAAATTTTGACGTGTTTGATAATAATTTAGTACGAACTACAGTTTGATGAGATATGTAATTTAATGAAACCAGTCAGATTCTTTTAAATATATTACATGTAAAAAGAGGTAGATAGGCCATGTTCATTTACATCGGTGCTTACAAATGACCTATTCAACCTTATTCTAATTGATGTGGCGGCGCACAGTTGACTTCCACGGTTGATGTAAGCAAACTCTTTGGACCGCTTGATTCGATGAAATATTTCCTATTTTTGGAACGAAAGTTCCTTATCGCGCGTTGCGAAAGGGGGCTAAACGGAAAAAATTAAGACCAAAAGTTGTAACGACACTTTTTGCTATAGTTGTAAGCCATACCACGTTCTCGTCCGATCACCGAATTTAAGCAACGTCGGGCGCGGTCAGTACTTGGATGGGTGACCGCCTGGGAACACCGCGTGATGTTGGTTTTTGCTCTTTTAATTTTGGAACGAAAGTTCCTTATCGCGCGTTGCGAAAGGGGGTTAGACGGAAATTGAACTTCGTTCCATCCGGGTGTCCCTTGTTACCTCTCAAGTTTTTGTTTCTTATTTCGGAACATCAAAAATGACTTGTGTCTGTGAAAAGTTTTTATAGAGAAGTAAACAACCATGTATATAGTAATGATCTTGAATTGGAAATCTGCTTATGTAGCTAAATACACTATTTCCAATGGGGATGAGAGGTATCTCTCATCCCCATTGGAAACAGTGTTTTACTTCGCGAAGTCTAGTGATGCTGGGAACTAAAAGGACTCGAAGTGACCGAGTGTGATAGGGCGTGAGTCGCGTCCTCTAACGACACTGCGTAGAGGAATTGCCCGTAACGACTCTTAAGACTGATATCCATCTATAATACCATTTCGTGTATTTTTTTTTTTATTTGTGACAGGCTAGTGTTTGACCACTATCTCACTTGATGGTAAGTGACGATGTGATCGAAGCTGGTAAACACACTAGACCTGGAATACGCAGGCTCTCAAGGATAACTGCCGGAACACCGTATTTGGCTTGGCGGCAGACTTTCAACTTGATGGTGGTAAGCTACTTTGGTAGCAAGCCAGGCGAGCAACTCACAAAATGCTCTACCACCTCTCAAATGTCACCTGATTAGCACCACCCGGGGACCACGTGTAGGGAGTCAGACTTAAAGGGTATCCTCCTACGGACGTGGGTGACTTCACACTGTTTGTGACTTGAAAAGCCATCCTAATAATAAATTAATGTATACTCATTGACAGAACCTTCGAAATATTGTTCTTTAACATGATATGCGTGATATTTAAATATTTAAGTATTGAAATTTAATACAAATTATTGAAATGTTTAGGAAATAACGCACGCTATTGGCTAGACTGATTCGTGACGTCAGTCTCAGCGTTTGTGATGCCAATTACTTGTCAACTTTCCTACACGGCAGTCATTGGGTCGTGTACTGGGACGTCGCAGAAAGAACATCAAAATAGCCGCGATTAAAATTGCCCGAACCTGTTAGCAGTTTTAAATAATAGTTTGTATTGAAATGTAATGTTTTTTTTACTGGCAATGTAAACATTTACCTAAATAATTGAATAAAAGCGTAAAAAATAATGCATATCGCCTATTCTGTAATATTACACCAACTTGATGAAAAAGTGTAAAGAAACAATTATTTCTATTAGCGAGCTGAATAGACAAATATGTGTAGACGAATAAGAGTTTAATAATAATAAACGTGAATAAATTGGAAACACTGACGGTGGCTCGCTTGCCAATTAGCTTAGTTTTAATTCGACATTTGCGGAATGTATATATAGCTTATCTACCTTTTTTACTTATCATATATACTTATTATTGATTTTTAATTGCAGCATTTTCTACCATATACAGTCTTACTTATAAACTCCTCTTAATTTATAATCAATTACTTAGCTACAGTTTAATAAAAATTTCACTCATAAACGCGATTTAGCGTTAAAAGATCGTTAAGTTATGCTTAAATAGTTGTCAAAATTAAACACCGCCATTGCCTAGTTTAAACCTTGCTAAGAGGCAAGATGGCGGGACTTTCTTTTAATAATAAAATATGTCAAAACTTTTTACGTATGCACCAAATTGTTTACTTCGACATCCGTTGAATGTCACCTGTCTTTCATTTTCATTTCAACAGATAATAATAAAAACACATTTTGACAGCTGTATTTGTATAATTTAACTTTTAGTCGACTATTTTGGTTATAATCTGTGGCGATCGTGTAAATTTGTATTATTTTTGATTCTCCGTGCGTTTCTCAACTAAGCAGCGCCTAACTAATGTATATGAGAGAAAAAGTTAATCATTGATTATGGGCTTAAGAACTGCTTCACTAAGAGGTGGCTAAGCATTGCTTAGCGCCATTTTTATAAGTAAGACGTGTATTAATAAATACACTGAACGTACAAAATGTACACATTCGTCAGTCAAAATTAATGTTAGTTAATTCATGGAATGAGCATGTATATTTAGAGGTAGGTTATTATTGTTATTAACTTACATATAATTCAAAATCTACAACTTTCTCAATACTTAACACTAGGCAATTAGTATTATTCAATTCATAATTAATTCCATAATTGTTAACAATTAATGTACATGTTTAGTCATAACTAAGTCACTTAAAGCAATTATTAGTTTTGTCTTATTGCCGGACTCTCGACTTCTCTCTCGTCTTTTTGACAAGAGAGGGCGCTATGTAAGAGGTAAGGAGACAGACTGACGTCTTGTCTTTGTCTTGTATAGCGCTCTCTCTCACACCCACAATTTCAGTATAATCGGTGTTATTGAAGCTTTAGGATATTCCCAGACGGACGATTGAACCACATTTTAATCACAGTTGAAATTTAATAGTTATCAACAATGATGTTAATAGATAATTAAACGCAAGCAAAGCTTAAAAACCGACTTCACCGCTTTATCTTCAGAATTTTGATCAGATTAGATGTACTAAACACGCATTATTGACGATATTTCAAGAACTACTTATTAGATCTTGATCAAATAATAATAAAAAATATCACAACGAAAGAAGTTATGAGGTAACTTTTTCGGAGCGAAGGCGAAAATCACGTTTTTCAACTTTGTATGACTTGCCTACATTTATGAACATTTACTAAGTATTAACGGTTAATAATCCACCATTATTACACATTAACACTCGAAGAATCACAGGTTTTGGAAAATTATACAAAATCAACAACGCCATTTTTTCACGTTCGCGGTAAAACATACCGTGAAATCTTACTGGAAATATTGCCCTTCAATACAAAATACAATCGAACAAAATACATTCTAAAATGCGTAGATCACGTGATTCAAAAGTCGCCCGTCTGTATCTAGCCTTAAGTCGATACTTGGGGAAAATACAAAATATTACGTTCCTATTTTCACGATGCAGTTTGACTATTAAAAAAACATGTTTTATAAACTTTAAATCAATAATTAGAAGTTAGTAATAAATCGAAATATATTTTTTGAAGTCTTTGAAAAATTACATTTATTATTATTACTAACACGACGCGGGGGGGGGGGGGGTATACCTGTTTTATTGTCAAAATATTTATACAAGTGATATATTTATATTTATTTACTTTATACATATATCTATTAGTCAAATGGCTCCAACTAATGTAACGTCGCGTTGTCTCGAATAATTACAAACGCAAACAAAACAAACGCATTCAAACTCACAGCCCCGCACTAAGTTCAAAGACTTGTATCGTGGGTGCCGGAAACATCCACATCACACACACATTACACCCAGAACCAGAAGCACAAATATCCTTTGGGAAGGAATTTGTGCTCCTGCCGGGAGTCGAACCCAGGACCCACGGTGCAGAGGGCAGGCAACAGTCCACTGCGCCAACTGGGTAGTCAAAAAAAAAATATATTTCTTCCTTTGAGTTTGAGTTTTTTTTAGTTTTGACTCCGCAATCTTGTTTATTTATTCAGTGTGAAGTAATAAAATTTCAAGTGTTTTTTATTCAGTATAGGCAAGCGCTTGACCACTATCTAATCATGATGGTAAGCGACGATGCGGTCGACGATATTTTTGAGCCATTGACGTTTTAAGAGCTATTTGACGTTTGACGTTTTCAGCCATTTGACATTTGACAATCTACGCGTCTAACGTGTGCCTTTTACGGGCCCATGCGAATAAATGATTTTGATTTTGACTCTAGTGCGAAGTAACATTTTATTTTACTTTTTTCAGTTCTAAGTGGGATTCTTTGGGGAGATTTTGAATGAACACAATTTTTTTTTTTAAATAAAGCAGGCATTCCACCCTCTCGTTAAAGCCTGCGCTCGGCTATTATAGGAATGTAAGGCGTCGTGCACGTCACTTGTCCTGCAGCTGCACGTAGTTGGCGGGGAACAGTCCGTACGCGCCCTTACACAGCCCCTGCCACCAGCCCTCGTCGATCTGGACAAATATTATTTTATTAATAATACTTAATACTCTTTATTATGCTTGGCGATGGGGGCGATTTAATAACTGGCTTCTGAAGTCCCTGCACATTGGCCCTGCTTATCAACAGACGAGTGTCGATCGTGTAACATCGAATCGAAAGGCGCAAAGCACGATCGTGTAACATCGGATCGAAAGGCTCAAGTCACGATCGTGTAACATCGGATCGAAAGGCTCAAGTCACGATCGTGTAACATCGGATCGAAAGGCTCAAGTCACGATCGTGTAACATCGGATCGAAAGGCTCAAGTCACGATTGTATAGTAACGTATCGAAAGGGTCAAGTCTCGATCGCGTAAATTAGATCGAAAGGATCAAATCACGATCGTGTAACATGGGACCGAAAGCGGGGAGTTTTGATCGTGTAAGTCGGAGCGAAAGGCTTTTTTTTATGCAGAATAGGCAAGCATTTGACCACAATCTTACCTGATGGAAAGTGATGATACGACTGAAGATGCAACATGCTTGCATCAAGTCAAGATCGTGTAATATCGGATATAAAGGGTCGAATCTCGATCCTGTAACATGGGACCGACAGGTCGTGTCACAATCATGTAACACCGATCCAAATAATCAAGTCACGATCATGTAGCACCGGATCGAAAGGGCCAAGATACGATCATGTACATAGGATCTAAAGGATCTAGTCTCGATCGTGTAAAGGGTAATGTCACAATGATTACCACCTATACGAAAGAGCACTTGTTGTTTAAGTAACATAGCTCACCATGACGATGTTGGTGATGACGTCGTCCGGGTCGAATGAGATCTCGTCGGGTGCGGCGGCCTGGTAGTCGTAGAGCGCGCGCGCCGTGTACCCCTCCTCCCCCTCCAGCTCCCCCTCCCCCTCGCCCTCCCACCCCACCGGGGACACCACGATGGTGGGCTGCCGGGTCAACTGCACAACGCAATCGTAAACTTATAGCTAATAACACTCAAGTTGAAACCAGCTTGAAGGTCTTGAGGCTATTGTCCCACGAGCAAAAAGACTTATTGGCGATAGTAAGCTGATTGAGTCCAGATTGCAGAGCCTCGGTCACAGGCGTATGGTCGCAAGTCTATCGGTATTCTATCGTTTGCATTTTAGAGAGTGTGCGCAGGAATTACATGAGTTAATTCCACCATTGCCCATTTTACCATCAAACAACCAGACAAACTGTCAATCGTTATCCATTTATGGTTGACATAACTCTAGTTCGCTCGAAGCGGTTTGCTTCTACGTTCATCGGATGATCTGCACATTGTAAGTGTTGAGATTTAGGTGCGGGGTTCACATTAAGACACGGGGAATGTCAATATAAGAAGCACTTTTAATACCACAACCGGCACAATAGCTCATCAGCAAGGAAAAAGAAAGCACGCGGCCAGCGTGTGGCACGACGCGGGGAGTGCGGGGAAACCGTCAACGCGTACGCTCGGGTCCGGCTCTCGACGACACTGACTGGCTGACGGCCGCTACCGGCAAGCGACCGCCGCTCGCGCACCCTCCCCGCGCGTACACCTCTTCCCCGCATCGCACCACACAGCACACAGCGCTGCGCGCGTATAACAATAATATTATTTCGGCGTCGAGTTGCCTACATTCCACCCCCTTGTTTGAGGCTACGGCTAGCCGATAACACTGTCGTCGGTAGGCAGCACGACTACTTTAACGACAGGTCGTTTTACAATTTTATTACAAATGTTTACATCAACAACTCTAATTTGGCCGTCTCGCCCAGGGTACACCTCACTTATTACGCCTCTTGGCCATGTATTCCTGGGTTGTTGCTTATCAAAAATAAGTACAACGTCTCCTATTTTTACTGGACGCGACACATTAACCCATTTTTGACGTTTCTGTAATGTCGGCACGTACTCTCTTAACCATCTACTCCAGAACATATCCGCCAGTGCTTGTGCTTTACGCCAAGATTTCCTACCATCTAGATCTAACGCATCGAATGTTCCTAGCGTGGATGCCCCTGATGCTGTACCTAACAACAAATGATTTGGCGTAAGTACCACTGGCGCAGCGGGATCTGTTGCAACATACGTGAGCGGCCTACTATTTATTAATAACTCTACCTCTGCTAATAAAGTATAGAGCACTTCCTCTTTAGGTGCACGCTCAGTAAGTGTGGCTTTCAACGCAGTTTTGACTGACCTTACTAATCGCTCCCAGCACCCACCCATGTGTGGAGCAGCTGGAGGGTTGAACTGCCATGTGATGCCACGCGTGACTGCATCTTCCTGTAACTTTTTATGATCCAAGGAGCGTATAGCAGCTCTTAGCTCTGCGTTTGCTCCCACAAAATTTGTTCCTCGGTCACTGAGAATAACTAAAGGCTGACCACGCCGAGCTATTAAGCGACGCAGAGCCATTATGGCTGAATCAGCTGAAAGTGATGAAGCTAACTCCAAGTGCACACTTCTAGAAACAAGACACGTAAAAAGTACGCCCCATCTTTTCTCTCTACGCCTTCCGATTGCTACTTCCATTGGACCGAAGTAATCGATGCCACAGTGCACAAATGCTCTTCTGGTGTTTTCTAGTCTCAGCGAGGGTAAGTCACCCATTTTTGGTTCCGACGGCTGAGCATATTTTATGCGACAGAACTGACACTTCAAGGCTACAGATTTTACAGCCCCTCTAAGGTTAGTTACCCAAAATCTTTCCCGGATACAATTTATTACTGTATTCGTATTTGCATGCAATGCCCTTTTATGAAAATGGTGTATCAACAACCGCGTGGTGGAATTATGTCCATCCAAAATGATCGGGTGCTTTTCATCGAAGCTTAGATGCTCTGCTGCACTCAGACGCCCTCTCACTCTAAGCAGTCCATCATTTTCATACACGAAAGGATCAAGGTCACGTAACTTACTTCCAGATGGCAGCGGCTTTCCAGTTATCATTGCTTTGAGTTCATTCGAAAATGACTCATCCTGAGCTTGCTTGATCAGCAACATCTCTGCTTCTCGGATGAGATCAGGAGACAACACTTGTAGTTGTTTTCTTTGACATAAGCGCACGAACTGGAGTACTCGTGCAGCCGCTCTTACTGCACGTGTCCAGGAAGAAAATCTACTTACGTCTATTAGTGGTGTGTGTTCTTGGACAACACAAACTCGTTCAACTCTCTCTTCGTCATTACACTCATCATCTTCATACTCATTTTCAGGCCACTTATCTTTTGAGCAAACGATGAAAGCAGGGCCTGTGAACCACAGTTTGGGATCGGTTGGCCAGTGAAGTTTCGTCGCCTCATCAGCAGGATTTTCCGCTGATGGAACCCATCTCCAATCATTCCTGTTCGATTTCCTGTCGATCTCTGCGAGCCGATGTGACACGAACTTTTGGAAATCACGAGGGTCTGATCTGATCCATTTCAGAACTGTTTTAGAATCGGTCCACAAATACTTACCCGTTATTCGCGACCCGAGTTCTTCAATAACAGTGCGCGCCAATCTACATGCTAAGACTGCGGCTTGTAGCTCAAGCCTTGGGATTGAAATTACTTTCAATGGCGCTACACGTGCCTTACCTACGATCATCGTTGCCTTCAAACTTCCCTCTGCATTTCGGCCTACCAGGTACGCAACTGCAGCATATGCTTGCTCGCTTGCGTCTCCGAACACGTGAAGCTCTAGATCGCTAGGCTCGACTAATCCATACCAACGCGGTACTTCCACGGCATCTAATCGACTTACCTCATACAGCCAGCGCTCCCACTCACTCACTTCTGACGTTTGAAGTACCTCGTCCCAGCCTATACCTGCTCTCCATATTCTCTGCAAAAGGATTTTCGACCTTATGGTATATGGATACAGTAATCCTAATGGATCAAATATACTCATTATAAATTTGAGGTACTGACGTTTCGTTGGCACCACTTTACCATTTTTGACATCACTTGTCAACTTCTTGAATGACAAGTCAAATTTGAGAATGTCATCTTCGGGTATCCAGATCATTCCTAAGGTTCGTTCCGTATCACATGGTGATCGATCTAAACTTACCTTACCCGGCACGACAGCAGGCAACTCAGCACGTAACTCAGGGGAGTTGGTGATCCACCCCCTTATCACAAAACCACCAGCGGCGTGGATTGTAGATACATCTTTGATCAGCTGACGCGCCTCTTCTACAGACTGAACACTGTCTAAATAATCATCAACATAATGATTTTCACGAATAGCACGAACCGCATCAGGCTTCATGTGCTCAAATTCACATGCATTTTTATTTAAAATAAATATGGCAGAGGTGGGCGAGGACTTAGCCCCAAATATCATTGAGGTCATGGCGTAAACATCAGGGTCTTTTTCGCGATCCTGCCCTCGCCACAAAAACAATTGAGCTCCTTGGTCCTCTGCTCGAATTTTCACACGCATAAACATATCGGCAATGTCAGCCGTATACGCAATAGGTCCAAGTCTAAACTTGAAAAGGACACTTAACAAGGAATTCATCAAATCCGGGCCAGTCAACAAGTTATCGTTCAACGAAGTTCCACAATGAGCTGCGGCTGCATCATACACCAGCCTCAGCTTGCCGGGTTTATTCACATTTGTAACAGCAAAATGGGGTAAGTACCATATGGGCTTATCGGGTATTCTTTCGACTAACATAGCGTACTTTTCCTCCAAAAGCCTATCAATCTGCTTAGTATACGCTTCTGCGAAAACCGTGTCCCGTCTCATCTTAGTCTCTATCCCTTGCAACCGTTTAAGCGCGTGATTATAATTGTCCGGCAAATTTACTGTATCTCGCGCCCAGAGGAGCCCTACCTCCCAGCCACCTTGTATACGACGACTGGTGTTGTTTAGGATCTCGAGAGCCCGCTCGGTTTCAACGTTTTTCCTAGACACTTCAGTAATACCTATCGCTTCCAACTCGAATTGTTGTTTGACATATTCGTGTAACTCATCTCGCTCAGACATAAAATTCACACACTCAATACTTAAGCCATCAACAGATCCCATAGGGCCGTGTACCACCCAACCTAACTTAGTATAGGAAGCTACGGGTTGTCCGGATTTACCTCGCCTAATACTTTGGTTTACAATAATTTCCCAATTATCCTGTCCTATTAGTACCATCGGTTTAGCATTCTCGTACACGGATAAATCTAAATCGCGTAAATGTGCATTATTCTGAATGACACTGGCGGGCATGCTCTGAGGAGGAAGGTCTAAGTCCCTAATAGTGCGGAGACTGACGTCATGACATTCACCGTTAGGCCCGCTAATAAGTGTGGTCACCCTACGCGAGTTTTCGTCCGTTACACTTTGGCCACGCGCACTAACAATCTTTAACGCATTAGTTGGGCCACTTAAATTACATGAAATAGATTCATCTATCAAAGAAACGGTTGCTCCGTCGTCTAATAAAGCATAGGTAACACATTCATTATTATCATTATCATATACAACGATAGGAATCACTTTAAGTAATGTTTTTGAAAATCGCTCACCAATGTTCGTCACTGACTCAGTGTCCATTACCCTTAGTGCAGGTGCGCCCTCCCGCGCGCTTACCGTTGCCGGCCGCGGTCGGGACGGTTGCGCGCCCACGTCGCTCGATGTGCGCGACGTGTGAAGCAACGTATGGTGCGGCGCCCGACATTTATCGCAACGTTTTGCGTGACACTGATATCGCGAATGCTTTTTCACCAAACACTTAAAACATAGCTTATTTTCTTTAATAAAGTCCCATTTTTCATCACTACTTTTATTACGAAACAAATCACAGTCCGACAGTTCATGACCTTCCGCGCACAAAATACACTTTATTTCTGTCGGCGACTGTACTTCAACACTCGTATGTACTCGATCACGCTGCTTTATCGGCGAACGCTGATGCCATCTCGCAGACGCTCCGGCATTCGCAGGGTTAACTCGGCGAATGTTGGCGTTCGAAGTGTTAACATTATTATGCGATGTTGTAGTCGTAGTTTGCACGGCGTTTATTGGGACGTAATAAGAGGACGCTTTTGATAAATGGTTGAGAAAATCGACCAAAATCACGAGACTAGGCGACACTCTTAAGTCAGCACTATATTTACCTTCTTGCTTCATAATATAATCTCCGTACTGCGATCTCTGAATCGGTGTTAATTTACTCAGCAATTCGTTTACTAATTGTGGGTTATTAATATAGCCGTGTGCTTGAATATTCTTCAAAAGCGATACGCTGTTTCTGACGACTGATGTGAACTTCGCTAATTCCCGGCCACTTTCCGATACACGGGGAAGACACTTGATTTTATGTATCGCACACTCTAATAATAAGTTCGGGTGACCGAAATCTTCTTCCAGCGCGTTCATAATACTTTTTGAATCCGTCCCTGAACGTAATAGATCTTCCACGGACCGTTTAGCTTCACCGTACAATGCCGCTTGAATACGAGTGATGTTTTCGAGTTCGCTGAATTTGTAGGTGGCTGTCGTCATCTCGAACATTCGTTTGAATAACAACCAATCAGCTGCATTTCCTCCGAAGGATGGTAAATCGTAGTGTTTCATGTGGATAGCAGTGTAGGGAACACGCGCAAATGGCGAAAAATACGGTGTAGGCGGCGGCTGCGCCGCGGCGGGCGGCGCCGCGGTCGCGCTCCGGGCGCGCTCGGTCGTTGCGGGGTGTAGCGGGCGGGATGTAGGCGCCCGCGCCACGTGTTCGTGCGTCGGGTTTTCAGTGTCTCTGATCCACTCCTCGACGGTTCTTGTATGTTCAACTGGAATCTCACACTCATACAACTCGTGAGACTCATCTTCGATCTCGGCGATGTCGAGAGCCAACTTCTTTTTCACCAGGCTTGCTTTGATTTCTGCCAGTTGTACTTCAGCCTCGTACTCAGCTCTACACCGAAGCGTATCTCGGCTAGCCCGACTCGATCTCGATCGAGTTTCCGACGCGATACTTTCAGGTCGGCGGCGGTGGTGGTGTTCCTCCAGACTCACCGTGCCAGGCCTCGACGTCGCTCCGGCTAGCTCTTCGGGTTTATCCTGTTGAGATTTCGATCGGCTCCGTGTCTCCATTCTTTATCAGGCTCAAAGGACCATTAATGTTGAGATTTAGGTGCGGGGTTCACATTAAGACACGGGGAATGTCAATATAAGAAGCACTTTTAATACCACAACCGGCACAATAGCTCATCAGCAAGGAAAAAGAAAGCACGCGGCCAGCGTGTGGCACGACGCGGGGAGTGCGGGGAAACCGTCAACGCGTACGCTCGGGTCCGGCTCTCGACGACACTGACTGGCTGACGGCCGCTACCGGCAAGCGACCGCCGCTCGCGCACCCTCCCCGCGCGTACACCTCTTCCCCGCATCGCACCACACAGCACACAGCGCTGCGCGCGTATAACAATAATATTATTTCGGCGTCGAGTTGCCTACAGTAAGGATGTACAGCGAAGGAGTGGAACTCATTGCCTGCGTCATTGTTCCCTGAGGGGTATAATCTGGGAGTCTTCAAATCAAGAGTGAATAGGTATCTTCTAGGCAAGCATGTCACATCTTCGACCGCATCATCACTTTCCATCAGGTGAGACAGTGGTCAAATGCTTGCCTATTTAGCATAAAAAATTAAATAAAAACTTGGAAGTTTTGCCGCATGTAGATGTGATGTGAAAGTTTCTGGTCCCCACAACACAAGTCATTCAACTTTGTTTGGGGCTGAGATTGTGAGTGTTTGTTTTGGAATAGAAACCTTCGCGACGTCTTAATATAACTTACTAGCCGTGCCCCGCGTCTTCGCCCGCGTTAAGTTAAAAAGTAGCTTATGTGTTATTCCGGGACCTAAACTATCTTCTATCAAAATTTCATCAAAATCGGTTATTTTATATTTTTTTTATTCATGTTAGGCAAACTTTTGACTACCATCTCACCTGATGGCAAGCGACGATATGGCCGACGATACGTGGTAATTAACATTCATACACACACAAACTTTCGTGTTTATTATATTAGTAGGATAACATAATTTTTTTAAATTCAAATGTCACGAATTCCATAACTAAATATAAAAGGGGTAACTATTGTATTATTGATGTAGCTACAAAATCAAACGTGTAAAACTGCTTCCTTTTTTTTCTTACCTCTTCCTTTTCCTCCCTCCCCTCCCCCACTCTAGTAACATCCGGCAAGTTCGCCGGCCTCTCCTCAGCTAGCTTTACTTCCTCCGCTAACTTCGCCTCTTCTATCTTCTCTTGCTCCCGCTTCGCTTCTTCCGCTCGCTCCGCTTGTTCCGCCTTTTTAGCTTGTTCCGCTTTTTTCAGTTCCTCCGCTCGCTTCGCTTGCTCCGCTTGTTTCGCTTCGATCACACGTCTCGCTTCCTCCGCTTGGTTCGCTTGCGTTTCTTGTTCGAACGCTTGCGTCCGCAGCTTGGTGGGGGTGTGTATAGGCTCTTCCGTTTTGGGTGTTTGTGGTGGGGATGGCTGGTCGAACTCTTCTTTTGATACTCTGTCTTTTTCCTGTAGGAAAAAATAAACATAAGCATAATTTTCACACTCACAGCCCCACACTGAGTTCATGATTTGTGACGTGGGTGCCGAAAACTTTCATATAACACCGAGAACCAGAAACAAAAATTTCCCTTGGGGAGAAAAGTTGTGTTTCCACCGGGAATCAAACCCAAAAAGATTAGAAGGTGATTAGAAGGCGGACGCACCCCTAAGACAACAGTCACTCAAATAGTATTCTTGTACTTTCAATAATAGTTTATTCTTTTGCAGAGTCCGCCTGGGGCCATTGCCAGGCATCCAACAGCCAGGAGTAGTGTGCAAACATTCATTTGACTCAGTTGGCGCAGAGGACAGGTATTCGCCCTCTGCGCCGTGGGTCCTGGGTTCGATTCCCGGAAAGAGCACAAATTCCTTCCCAAGGTATATTTGTGGTTCTGGTTCTAAGTGTAATGTGTGTGTGTGATGTGAATGTTTCCGGTACCCACGATACAAGTCTTTGAACTAAGTGTGGGGCTGTGAGTGTGAATGCGTTTGTTTGTATGTCGAGCAGCTGAATGGCTTCAACATTCACATGATGATGAAGTCTATGTTGGTGAGCTTCGGCGTGTTTTTTAATAACTTTGTCAACGAACTAGAGGTCCCGATGGAAGTCTTAGGTAAAACTTATAACACCACTCTTTTCGCGTCGGGGGTTAATAAATGCAAGAACACTAATTGGAAGCCATGACTTACCTTCTCTGATAGATCCTTGTCTGTTTGCTGTCTCTGTTGCCTTATCTTTTGCACCGATTGTTGCGCGTCCTACAAACACACAGCATATATATTATCCAACTAAATTAAACCACAACTTACCAAATACTTTAAACCAAAGTTTAAAGTATGGTAATTACTCATTTTATACACTGTCAGGTTTCAACAAACACATTCTATACGCTGTCATGTTTTTTTTTTGTTATTCTATGTTCTATTTATAATCTCATACAATGTTGTTATTTGCTTAAAGGAGATGTTTCAAAATTGAAGGAGCCTGGGCCAGCACCATGTACCATATACATACATATAGCTATACAATATAGTAACCGTATTTTAATGTTTATTTTCTTTACTTTTATTTCGTTTTAATGTACATACATTTAAAAAAATCTTGGTACATTGATATCAACACAACACAGTTACAAATGGCGGATTGCAACAATATAGAACTGTCATTATGACGTGTCATTGATCATTTATTGTAAACAACATATCAATTCTAAAATATTTGGGTTTCGTTATAATTATAATAGGACTATAGAATATGTTACTCGATTGAAACTCAGAACAGAATGACATTCAGTATCTTTTTGTCATGACTGCCCCAAAAATAGGGTTACATATTTAAAAATAATAATTAGAGGGTACAGCTGTAATCTTCTGCAGATTTATTTGTATTTTTAAGAAAATGCAATAATTTTTCCCTATTTTTCTATGTATACGAGGTACATAGTGCTGGCCCAAAATGAAACATCTTTAATTTATACTTTATATGTTATCAGTTTTCAGATTTATCTGTATTTGCTTTGATTGTCATAAATTGCACTAATATGCACCGTATGCGGGCCGTGATTTCATTAGAATGGTTCCAACGGAATACCAGCGTCGGAGATAGGTGGGTGACTACCTCCTTCGATATTATGCTGAGTTGGGACCGTTTTGTGTGAGTGCACATTAATTATTAGGGTAGTTTTAAGTCTTTTAATTTCATTGTATTTATTCCTCACGTACAGAAGATGAATTGTGGAGAGTCAAGAAGAATAGAGAAGTTGAAGAAATCTTTGGTGGACAAAACATCATAGGCGAGATAAAAGCCCATAGACTGCGCTGGCTTGGTCATCTAGACAGAATGGGTGCGGATCGTAACGTCAAGAATGCGTATTTGGGAAAGCCGTATATGCGTAGACCAGTAGGTCGGCCAAGGTATCGCTGGATCGACGAACTGGAGGCAGACTTGTGTCTGCTTCAAATCCATAACTGGCAAGAAGTTGCGCAGAACCGACACCAATGGCGTTCTCTTATCTCGGAGGCCAAGGCCCACTTTGGGTCGCTGAGCCAGCGGAGTAAGTAAGTAAGTTATTCCTCATAATAGTAATTGATGTAACTCATACAAATAAATGTATATTCTATTCTATTCTATAATAAAGTACTAGAAACAAAGCTTGATCGAGTTATGCCAAACAAGCATAATGTTCACGTAAGGTAGTAATAGTTGATTTTATTTATATAGCACTAGCTGTCCCGGCGACTTTCGTTCCGCCTAACAGTCAATGAATGTGCATGTTTAGGAAGCCATACCCGGCATGCGTTACAATGCCACGTGACTATATTATTACCTCCTTCATGTTTATGTTTGCCTAGTACTTTACCTAATCCGAGTGACGTATGAGAAATTGATTTTTATACACCTATAAAAAAAATGTGACGTTCCTAAATAGTTCTATGTTCGTCTCCTGATTCTAAGCTACCTCCCTACCAATTTTCAGCCAAATCGGTTCAGCCGTTCTTGAGTTATAAATAGTGTAACTAACACGACTTTCTTTTATATATACAGATTAGCCATGCTAGGCTGAACTATATTGATAAATTTAGAAAGGAAAAATTATCGCTTGAGGCGGGGTTTGAACCCACGGCCATAGTGTCATGCCCTATAGCTCTAACCGCTGAGCTACTCAAGCCCTGCTTGAATCGACGAAATTTGCCATTCCGTATTATGAACGTCTTACGGGGACGTGTAACGTCATCTACCGAAACATAAGCTAGAAGCTTCTACGGCCAACGAGTCTAACATTGAAGTTAGCTCATGACACCCTATGACCGCGGGTTCAATCTCGGCCTCAAGCGATATTTTTTCCTTTCTAAATTTATCACTAAAGGTAATAAAAAAAAACAAACAAAAAAAAAACAAACGCATTCACACTCACAACCCCACACTACGTTCAAAGACTTGTATAGCGGGTGCCGGAAACATATACATCACACACACATTACGCCCAGAACCAGAAGCACAAATATCTCTTGAGAGGGAATTTGTGCTCCTGCCGGGAATCGAACCCAGGACCCACGGCGCAGGGGGGGGGAGACTTGTCCACTGCGCCAACTGGGTAAATAGTCAACTGACTATACTATCTGTGTCTGTAACTCACCTGTTCCTTCTCCTTGGCCATGTTTTCGAACTTGGCTCTAATGGAGGAGGGTTTGGCGCCGCCGATGTCCGGTTTCTGCTTGGTGTAGTTGGTGCCGACTTTTTCCACTTCGTCGAATCGATGCGCGGACTTGTCGACGCGATCGGTTTCGATGCCGAATTTGCCGCCGAAACCCTAGAAATAAACAAAGGCCTTTTTTTGTATTTGCGATTGTTATTAAGCTTATAATGGCCTCGATTCTGATGTCACACACTAAATTAAATTTAAACTATTCCTGTCTTTTACAAAATAGGAACACAAGACAGAGATAGCATACTGTTGTGCTGTCAAGTTAGTCAGAACTTTGATGTCTATGCAAGCTTAGTCGAGTATGTTATTGGTGTTGACTAAAAACACGCGCCATTCTGCTGTTCATATTTTAAATGATAAACTAGCTTGACAGCTCTAAAATGTATGCTATCTCTGTCTTGTGTTTCTATTTTGTAAGACAGGGATAGTTTAAATTTAATTTAGTGAGTGTACATCAGAATCGAGGCCAATAATAATCTATTATCATGTTGTCCGAAATAAATATATTTCGATTTTGATTTTTTTGATTATAGCCGACAGTGCATAAAGTAGTAGTTCTAATTACTCTCCTATCGGTAAAAAAGACCTTGATAACTTATGAAGTATTTAACAAGAATTCTGATCTTTTTGTGTTCGGTTTAACTATTTGTATATGATGAAACTTACCATAGCGTATACCTTTGCTTGGTCAGTTTGACTGTATACACTAAACTTCTCGTGGACAGTTTGACTGTATACACGTACCTTCTCGTGGTCAATTTGACTGTACACACTTATCTTTTCGGGTTGGTTTGACTGTATACACTAACCTTCTCGTGGTGAGTTTAACTGTATACACTTACCTTTTTGTGGTCAGTTTGACTGTATACACTTACCTTCTTGTGGTCGGTTTGACTAGCGTGTGCCTGCGTTTTCTCCTGGTGATCCCAACCGAGCGCAGAGGCGTCCTGTCTGTCCGTCTGTACGCCGAACTTGCCGCCGAAACCCACAGAGTAGTCTGCACATACATTTTTAAACATCAAAATAAATTATTTGCTAATATATTTTAATGATATGGAAATGGTTAGGACAAGTACTAGAAAAAATATATAAAATATTATTAAATACTTTGTTTGGCCACCATCGCAACTGATGGAAAGTGAAGATGTGGTCGACGACGGCCCACGCTCGCCTAGAAGATATTATATTACACCACCCACACACGATACAAAATTTTGAACTCAGTGAGGGGCTGGTAGTGAGAATGCGTTTAAAAAAAATTACAACGGAATTTTTTTAACACCGTTACGTCTTTACTCTCACAGTTTCACACATAGTCCGATGACTTGTGTCGTGTGTGTCTAAAACATTTACATCACACACTTAAACACATCCAGAAACGCGGAATCAGTTATAAATAAATGACTTATCTAATATAAATAATTTATTTAAACTGCCATTCTTTTAATTTCATAATTATATAATATTAATGACATGCTTTGGCTATTATTATTTTTCTTACCAATTAATATAATTAACTCATTTTTGACATTTATTTCCTTATAAACTATATTATTATAATTATCCATTTTTAGTTTAGTGTCAAAATTATTATCAATTGCCTGTTAGCTAAGTTGGGTTTAGCGGGTTGGGTTTGGCGTTCGCACAAGTTTTCTCCTCAAGGGAAATTTATGTTTCTGGTTCTGGGTGTGATTGTGTATGCGATGTGAATTTTTCCGGCACCCACGACACAAGTCATCGAACTTAGCGTGGAGCTGTGAGTGTGAAAGTGTTTAAGTTTATTATTAGTATTATTTGTTAGGGTTTGTTTATTTTATTGTTATATAATAAACATACATTTTATTTGATATTTGTTCCAATATGACTTGCCCAGTGTAACAATCTCTGTTATAGAAGTAAATAATTCTATTATATTCAGAAACACAAATTTCCCTTGGGGAGAAAACTAAGAATTGATATGACCTTTCTGCGACTCGTGAGTTTGTCTGTCCTCGCGGTGGTCCCAGCCAAGTGCAGAGGCGTCCCGCCTGTCGTCCTGCACGCCGAACTTCCCGCCGAACCCGTGAGAATAGTCCTTCTGTGAGGAGTGCTTCTCTACTTGCTCCTTATGCTCCCACCCCGCCGCGCTCTGAACACAAAATATAATTACTCAGCTTGTGTGTGATATGTAAATGTATCCGTAACCAAGTCTTTGAACTTTGTGTGGGGCTGTGATTTTTTTTTGTTTGAATATCCGTGAGATTTAAAAAAGCAAAGTAAAAGGGAGGGTTAGTTTTGATAGGTATGTGTGTAAGTATGTATGTTCGTCTGTTTCCTCATAACATCTAAACTACTTATCTTTCATAGTGATAAATTTAGAAAGGAAAAATTATCGCTTGAGGCGGGATTTGAACCCGCGGCCATAGGGTGTCATGCCCTATTGCTCCAACCGCTGAGCTACTCAAGTCCCGCCTGAAGCGATCATTTTTCCTTTCTAAATTTATCACTATAGTTCTGCCGAGCATGGCTAATGCTATATAAATAAAATCAATTACTTATCTTTCAATTTGACAAATGAGTTGTCGTTGGAAGAGTCGTGTTTTAATCTTTAAACATAAAAATTATAGCTTTAAAATTATTTTCTTACTTAATCGATTTTTAATTAGGAATTTTAACAAATAAGATTAATGAATATGCATGAAAAATTCGAAATTGCAACAACAAACAAACAAACGCATTCACACTCACACCTCCACTATAAGTTCAAAGACTTGTATCGTGGGTGCCGGAAACATTCACACCACACACACAAATACACCCAGAACCAGAAGCACAAATATCCCTTTGGAAGGAATTTGTGCTCCTGCCGGGAATTGAACCCAGGACCCACGGCGCAGAGGGTGAACCTGTCCACTGCTCCAACTGGGTCGTCTGATCGAACCACAGTATTGGCTAGACTGTTACGTGATGAAAAAATGCTACCTTATCGACCCTGTCAGTCTGCACGCCATACTTCCCGCCGAACCCCTGCGCATAGTCAGTCTGCGACACATGCTTCTCCACCGTGCCGACGTAGTCATGTCCCACCGCTGAAGCATCCATCCTGTCGGTCTGTACGCCGAACTTGCCACCGAAACCTGTAACAAATCAATACGTACATTTTTTTTTTGGCTTCGTAATCTTTTTGCATTTTGCTAGAGCCAAGTAATTAAAAAAAACATTTATTGTCTGACATAAAAAGGAAAAATTGTGTTTCTGGTTCTGGTTGTGATTGTGTGTATGTGTGATGTGAATGTTTCCGGCACCCACGACACAAGTCGTCGAACTTAGTTTGGGGCTACGAGTGTGAATGCGTTTATGTTTTATATGGTGTATACAGGGTGGTTTTTTGAGAGGGGATTTCCTTTCATTTTTAGCAATACATTTCTTAGAAAAGATTTATCTTTATCAGCAACTAGATCCATTGGTTCAATAATACAGGCTGTTTTTTTTTTAATGTGTCAATTCCCGTCGAAATTAATAGATAAAAAAACTAAATATGCAGTTATTGTTATCTTATAAATCGAGGGCATGACTCCTTTCACGACTTTTCTATAACTCACGTGGTTTCGGACTTTGCCATTACCGCCCTTCTCAAAAAACCACCCTGTATAGTAAATTAACCTATAGACTCCTGAACTAGTGCCTGTATTTCAAGTTTCAATTGTTTCTCCCACTAATATTATTACGGATTATGCTGTACGTAATAAGTTAAGTCATTGTATAAACAATGACTTAACTTATTTTATTTTTAGGGTTCCGTACCTAAAAGGTAAAACGGGACCCTATTACTAAGACTCCGCTGTCTGTCCGTCTGTCTGCCCGTCTGTCACCAAGCTCACGAACCGTGATAGTTAGACAGTTAAAATTTTCACGGATGATGTATTTCTGTTGCCGCTATAACAACAAATACTAAAAAAACAATAAAATAATTAGGCTCCCATACAACGGACATGATTTTTTTTCCTTTTTTATAGATAAAGGTACTGAACCCTTCGTGCGGGAGGCCGACTTGCACTTGGCCGGCTTTTATTTAATAATTCTAGTGTATTTACATATTTCATAATATAAGTCTTACTCACAAGTCACAGTCAAGTAAAAGACTCATGGTCTAAGACATAGTCAAGTCATACCCTAGTAAAGTGGAAAAGACTTTATTAGAACTTATTTTGTAACAGAGCAAGTTGGTACCTTGAGCGTAGTCCTTCTGAGACACATGTTTCTCAGTTTTGCCGATGTAATCGTGCCCTACCGCCGATTTGTCCATCCTGTCCTGTTGCACGCCAAATTTACCGCCATATCTGTATTTATAAGGTTTATATTTGAATACATAGTTAAGAATACATTCAGCAGACATAGTTGTAGACGACAACCATTCAGAGAGAGGTATATGTCAAGGCGATCCTAGTTCACCAACACTATTCACATTCGATTCATCATATTTATAAACTTAAATGCTTTTATAGACACATTGATATGTATT
Organism: Lomographa bimaculata; assembly: GCA_948107665.1. NCBI lineage: Eukaryota > Metazoa > Arthropoda > Insecta > Lepidoptera > Geometridae > Lomographa > Lomographa bimaculata. Next base: position 1,915,527 of record OX403604.1, on the reverse strand, counting down.
GTCGCTTACCATCAGGTGAGATAATGGTCAAACGTTTGTCAATACTGAATAAAAAAATCAAGGCCGCGACAGAAAGCCCAACTTTACAGGGGTAAAAATTATGTGCTCCTATGTATGCAAGCTGCACTTAACTTTCATTCCAATTTCTATTAATTTAATAATGTTATAATTTTAATGTGTGTACTTATAAGTATATATATATATATGTATATATATAAATACTTATGTCTATGTCATCTAGCTCCCAAACGATGGTTTTGAATTAGTTTTTTTAGTTTGATGGACGACTTAATCCTGTTAGATGTTTGATGTAAAAATCGCGTTGGTCGGATAAATATCTGGGAAAAAACAATAAATATCGGCATAAACAAATTAATACAGGAAAAAAATTGAATTAAATATTTTATTTGTTCACTCCGATACTCATTACTTTTGCCTGATTTTCTCCAACTTTAAATTTTTACCTAACGAAAAAAACTATTTTCCTTCTTACTGTATTTCGGAGAATTGAGAATCTGACCATTGCAAATGGAAAACGGAAAACAGCTGTTATACAGACAGGTTCAATGATAAATTTAGAAAGGAAAAATTACCGCTCGAGGCGGGCTTTGAACCCGCGGCCATAGTGTGTCATGCCAGTCAGGTTCAATGAGTCACACCAACACATAAAAATATTACTATAAACGTTACTGCATTTAATAAGCCCACTCGTGCAAATAATAGTTTTTATTTCATCGATTTCGGGCCAGGATTTCTAAAGTTACAGTGTTGTAAAGTTAAAGCTTATTTAAATTTGCGTTCATACGCGCGTTACTGCGATGACGTCATGCGGCGAGAACCGTGTCCGATTGCGGCAGATGCGGAGTGTTTATGTTCATAAAATTTGATTTGTATAGTGGTTTATTAACCACTAATTATTTTAAGTGTTTGTGTTAGCGGTTATTACAGTAATTATTGTTATTCCATTAACATATTATTACCGTATGGTACAGAAAAAATAATTTTAAGGATGTTTTTTCACTGGAGTTGGTACACATAGGCACAATTTAATATTGCTTAACCATTTTGTGATCCAATATAAGAAAAACAATTCAATTTATAGCAAGACCGCGAGCGCAACGAGCCAAAGTATGTAGGTACGCAAGCATCGACTCGCGGCGTGACGTCACACGTTAGCGCGGTCGTTTAGTCGGATTTTGCCGCGGAGGCCGTACTGATACCGTTTAATATCTCAGTCATTTATAAAGATAGGAAATAAATAAAATCAGATTATTTTTTCTCGAATTACCTATTTTTTATATATGCTGATAACAAAAAACATTGGTGTGACTCAATGTTACTGAACCTAACAAAGTCTGAAATGGACTGGATTTAATTTAAATTAAACGCAACATAACATTAACGCTTTTACACTCACAGCCCCACGCTAAGTTCGATCACTTGTGTCGTGGGGACCGGAAACATTCACATCACACACTCTAACACAACCAGAACCAGAAACACAATTTTTCCTTGGGGAGAAAAATTATGTTTCAGCTGGAAATCGAACCCGAGTAAACCCTTAGCTAAGAAGGCGAACCCTCGCCATACTAAGCCATAGGGCATTTCGATTTTGTTTAATATATATATTCTTCAGGTTTCTCAACTCACCCAAAAGAAGGCTTAGGTCCATCTTCGTACTGCTTCTGCTTGGATTGCTTGTCCGCCTCGAATACTTCTTCTCTCAACTTTGCCATGCTAGAAACAACAGAAAGGGTTGAATTAATGATAGACCGAGCGAACAAAGCGAGCGTCTCCGTATGTCCGGCGGATTTCCGGTTGTTCTCTACAGGTCGCCAACCGATTCTCGTGACATTTTGTGAGCAGCCCCCTGATTCAGAACCATGTGATAACTCAGTTACCATACAATTCAGTTAGTTATCGTACGATGCGGCCGCAGATGTAGCATGCCTGCCTAGAAGATACCTAGATTTTAAATGCATTTGTTTTTTAATTTATTTTTATAATTTATTGTTTTTATTATTTTTGTGATTTATTGTTAAATATTACCTAATTGTAATTGACATACCTATAACAACGTACTTTGTTATAAAGTGAATAAATGATGATTATGAATACCTATTCACTCTTTACTTAAAGACTTCCAGATTATACCGTTCAAGGAAACAAAGGCGCGGATTATGTAGATATTTATTGCCGATTCAGTATTTGCATTTTTTTTAAATGGTGGAGGTATGGGGGGACATTTTTAGTTCTTGGTGTGATAGTGTGTTTGATATAAATAGTTATGGCACCCATGATACAAATATCTACATATTTTAAGTATTTCGATACAAGTACTTCGTGGAACTGTGAGTGTAAATGCGTTTGATTGTTATGTAGGCTAATAACAATGCCCTTTACGAATGATAATATCTCCAACGTTCAACATACAAGCAAAGTATACATTGCAGGTCATTTACATGGACAATTTGTATGACTCAACTAATAATATTCACACCCACATATTTCCTTCCTTGTCTCATACAAGTAAATTGTAATTCTCTATTAATAACAATAATTTCAAAAGGAAAACACTTAAATGAAATGCGTTCTATTTTGATGTAAAATAGACTATTGGTGTTAACACGTAAGGAATCCCCATACAAAAGTTTTCGACCATAGAATATGCCCATTAGCTACATCATACACATTGGTCATAACACTGATAATAATTTAATTTAAACGCAAGCAAAGCTTAAAAAGTGGTTCAGACCCCCAATTACGTATCTCTGTTGCACGCGGTTTCTATTTGAATTAAGAAAAAATGAACCTTATTTCTTAGGAGTTTTTTTCAATTTAGGATTGTAACTGTTTGCTACAAAGATAGGTAATAGGGGTCTGGTGATTGTTGTGAAACATTTACTTAGTCTGTAATAAAAAAAAAAAGAATACCGTCTTCACCGCTTTATCATTGGAGATCTTGATCAAATTCTTGATCAAATGCCACCATATGAGATGCACGAGCTTTCAAATAAAAATACTTTTTATAAAAAGAATCAACACAATCAGTTCACCTACAAAAAATTTCTGAGGTAACACGCATAAAAAAAAATACAGTCAAATTAAGAACCTCCTCCTTTTTTTGAAGATGTTTAAAAACAGGTTATTTCTTGTGTACAAACTAATTTGTCAAGTCATTGGCACCAGAGCTCAGTGGTAAACTGGGGTCGTGGCAGAATCATATATATAATATACTAGCGATCCGCCCCGGCTTCGCCCGGGTGTGTTAAATGAAGAACCGCTCGACCGATTTTGTGCAAACTTCACATATACCATCTACTAAATGGTCCGAACAAAGCCTAAATATTTGGTTTGGATAGAGCTAGTTCTTGAGTTAAAAAATTACAACGAAAAGTGGCATTTATTTTTATATAGACAGATAGATAGATAAACACTTTATTGAACACCTTAACAAATACATGACAAGGAATAATAATCTAGAAAAAAAGTGTAACAACAGGCAGTCTTATCGCTAACAGCGATCTTTTCCAGACAACCTTTGGATGGAGAGAAGTAAGCAATGAAATTGGACGTCGGTGTTTTGTATAAATATAATAATATAGAAAATACAATAAACATACAAAAACATTAATATACCTAAATTAAACTATGATATAGAATACATAAACCTAATAGAATAGATATAATAGAATAGAATAGAATGTTCACCTTCAAATCATGACAACAAAGTAAATTTGTATTATTATGTTTGACCTGCAAGGTAATGTATTTTGACGGAATCTTTAAATATTGCCAATGATTGAGTTATTTTAATTTCCCTAGGAAGCTTAATATATAGAAATATAAATATATATATATATATATATATATTTACGGCGAGCGCTCCGCACTCATCCTGAAGAAAGCTTCCGAATGAAGCCAAAACAATCGTCGATTTAGACATCGACAACGCGTAAGTCACGCTAATTCCTGTTTAAATTTTAATTCAATAGTTCAAAATGTTTATAAAAGACAAAGTGATCCGCGGAGAATGTCACGACTATCAGTATTGAGGATATTGATGCAAATAGACAGACAATTAGAAACACAATGGTGATTCTGTCCATACTAACTACATTATAGGTTTCTGGTTATTCGTGTGATTTTTGGGTGTGATGTCAATGTTTCCAGCACCCACTATACAAGTCTTTGAACTTAGTATGGGACTAACCAAATTTGTGGGCACACCGGGAATTGAATCCATCACAAGCAGCTTAGAAGGCATATTTTACCTTATTACTTGAGAGGCCAGGTGTCAATATATAATGTTGTTTACAAGCTAGCTAATACTCACTCGATGGCCTCCACGTTCCTGCCTCCAGGCCCCCATCGCTGCTCATGCTCTGTGACATCATTCTCGTAGTCGGGGTCTGTCTCCCAGTCATCAGCCTCGACCGGAGCCGCAGCTTTCACATCGGCGGCTATTGTTGACTTCCACATCTGCATTCAATCAACATATTTCAAAGCAATTTCTTTTATAACAATTTACAAATCGAAATCGAAATAATCTATTGTGTGTAATATACTGCAGTTGCACTGCACCGTCACCTTAGTTCACCTTCTAAGCAATTCTTCCTATAAAGTTCGATTCCCGGCCAAGGGAAATTTGTGTCAATGATATGTGTAGTCATTGCACTTAGTGTGGGGCTGTGAGAGTGGAAAAAAAAACCTACAGGTATTTTTTTTATTGCTTGATAGGCCAGCATTTGACTATCATCTCACCTGATGGAAAGTGACGATGCTGGTGAACATGTAACTCGCTTGCCTTGAAGAACTATTCACTCTACTTTTGCAAGAATCCCAGATGAAACAGTACCATTGTTACCCAAAAACTCAGTTTTATGTTATTAATGTTTTACTTAAACATTCTTGTATTTGTCAAAGGCTGGTTCGCAACTGATGTGTTTAATATTTAAATATACTGTTCATAAACATATATTATAGCCATTGTGTTGGATAATAATGCATTGAGTATAATATGGCTACTACTGCTTGGGCGTGTCTTACTCTAGCGAATGACCACCCCTGAGAAAATGAAATATTACTAATTTTCACTTCCGTAATTTGTTCTATAGGTTTTTGAATGTTTGTAATTAGTTCTGCATTATTATATACGTTTGGTGTTAATATGTTGCTTGTAAGCTAGTTACGGATGAACCTCAGCCTAGCAGACCAACATTATTACATACCAACTGTAATCGTTCTTGCTTTCTACCTTCTTATAATTGACAAAATTGTCTGACCATAACCTCCCCAATGTAATTAATAATAGTATTCATAATTATGTGTATCTTTTATACTGCAGTTTTAGAATTCTTATAACTTAACTTTTTAGCCTTTTTCTATTTCTAAGCTAGGTATATACTCACGCTAATCAGGATAAAAACTAGTCGCTGCATTTTATTCCAGGTTCTCTATATACAAATTTCATTTAAATCCTTCAAGTTGTTACACCCCTTTTTATACACGGTACAATTGAATTCTGTATTTACTATTTACCCGAAATGTATGTACTTAGACCATGCTTTAGAATCAATCACCACAGTAAAATATAAAATATTTTTATAAACAAACAAACTTTATCTCTTCATAATATTAGTAGAGATGCTTATAAAACATTTGGGGATAACCATAAATGTGATGATTTCACACTATGCACTGGATGGTGGGGCGCGATATGGATGGACCTCCATGTAGCACATACTCATCCTAAAGTAAGAATAATGCCAAATTTTACTGTTACACTAGTATTTTCAACCGGTATTATTATTGTTTGCTTATGACGTAGAGATATTATAATGAGTTTGAACGTCGGCAAGCTTAATAATGCCTAATATTATGTTTTTTTGTTTATCTAATACCTTTAAACGAGCAATTCTTGTACAATATATATATAATCTGAATCTCAGAAAAGGCTCCAACGATTTTCATAAAATTTAGTACACAGGGGGTTTTGGGGGCGAAAAATCGATCTAGCTAGGTTTTATTTTTAGAAAACGTCGTTTTATCCGTGTTACCTGCCGAGCAAAGCTCGGTCATCCAGGTGCTTTAATATAATATTAAGTGCCATAGATCCAATCTAAAGCATGGTCTGAGTACATACATTTCGGGAAAATACTGACTACCGTGTATACACTGTAACCTATTTTCCTACACTGTATAAACCTCTTTTAATACACTATATAAACCTTTTTATAAGTCATACATATAAAATTTTCAGATTCATAATGTAAGTGTGATGGCTAGATGTGTTCATACATGCTGTTATTGGGGCTATTCTTGATTAGGGCACCCGATTGTAATAACAACGCCTTGTTATACAATATTTTTGTTATCAAACATTATCTAGTAAGATAAACTGATGACTCGAGCCAACCTCTTTTCTAAACAATTGAAATTGTTAAAACATGTTAAACCTTTAAAAAATCATATAACTGAATACAACAATTCTTATTGAGGCAATTTGTGGTAATTATACATTTAGTTTGTGATAGAAAACTTACTTTCTTTGCGCCGGCACTAATCTCACACGTAGAACACTTTCACAACCTATTTTTATAAGTTACACATATCACAAGAGCACAGTTACACGTTGTATTATACTTGAGATGAATTTTTAAAGTTAAAGTGGAGATGAAATAAGTGAGAGAAGCACAAATAATATTTATTTATTAAAAGGAAATTACAACAAGTTACACTTACGCCTATAGTGCGTCACTCGTAAAATTGACACTGACATTGACAATCAGTCAATCAGCAATTGTATCTGTTGACAAGTCTTTTGACAACTCAAATCGTGAGATTGATGCATATATTGCAAATAGGGGGTAAACGGAGTGATTACAATATCTTTGATTGGGGGTTGCAGCCTGGCAGGTAAAGAAGGTAAATGGACTTGTGCCGCGAAAGTGAAAATTGGCGTTGTCGATTTTGTATTATTCTTCATAACTTGTGATTCTTCAAGTGTTCATGTGTAATAATAGTGGCTTATTAACCGTTAATACTAATTGAAATTGCATAAATAAAGGCAAATCATACAAAGTTAAAATCGCTTTCTCTCCAAAGTCTAATATAAGTTCTAGTAAAGTTACTACTACTTTATTAGGGCTATAATAATATGATGAATATAATTGCATGACTTGTTGGTTGTTTTGCGAGTACAAACGATGCATTATATAGGTACCTACAAAGCTTTTAAATTATCGGTTTTTAATATAATGCCTTTTTACAGACAAACCGAGGACTAATTTAGATGGAATTTGCCACAAAATCAGAATATAATAGTTAAAGACCAGAACTAGGCATAGCTCATCTTGCTCAATCGTCGACCACATCGTCGCTGTCAGTCAAAAGTTTGCCAATCTTGAATTAATAAAAAGAAGCTCAAATATGTGAGAAAAATTTCAGCAATAATTAAATTAAATTCCAATTAAAATTTGAATCAATGTTTGACGAAATGCTGACAAAACACGAATAGGATGTAGCATTAAGTAGCTATAAACTCTTTAAAAGACCAAACAACTAATCACTCGAATATTATAAATCCGAAAGTTTTTGTGTAAGTATGTTTGTTTTCTCTTCACGCATTAACTTCTGGAATGGATTTGGATGAAAATTGGAATGTACCTAACAATGGCTTCACAGATTTACATTGATTAACATATAGGTAACTAGGCTATTATTTGGTTTGATCGGTCGAAGCCGCAGGACAAGGCTAGTGTTAAAATAAAACGATTAAGTATTCGTTGAAAATGCAGTTTAATTGTTCATACATACGCTATTTTACTTAGCAATGACCATAACGCAAATAAATTAAAATTTAAATAACTTTATGACTTAAACTTCCGGATCCGGGGCGTCAATAGCATATCCTAATTTCTGCAACGCCAATTTAATTTCCCCGAAAACTGTGGGATCTTCGATCGTGGAGGGTAGTTTGATATGTTGCGATCTGGCAAGCTTTGCTATAGCTCCTCGTAGTGCCTTGCCAGATCTAGTGCGCGGCAGAGCGGGTACTGCAACCGCCTTTCTAAAAGCTGCAATGGGCCCGATCAAGTGACGCACCAAAGCGATCAACTCTTGCGTCACCGTGCTTTCTGCCACAATTTCTTCATCTGTAAAAGAAAGAAATACTTATGTATTATAAAAGTTCTTAAGCTACCATGGTCACTATCACTAGTCTCCACTACCGTGTTGTCCAACGCAGTAAACGAATACAGGCGCGGGTAGACAGTTTCGTATGTTGTTAAATCTAAATCTTAATCCACCCGAACCATCCATGATCATGGCGCTGTCAGCAGCATGCCGACATATCGAAAACTAAAAAAAAAAACCAAATACATGGTAATTATCCCGTGACACAAAATGTTTTGTCCCGTGACACATTTATGTATAACTAGCCGTGCCCCGTGGCTTCGCTCGCTTTTATCAAGTTAAAAAGTAGCCTATGTGTTAATCCTAGGTATTCAGCCGTTAAAGCGTGAAGAGGGAAAAAATATACTTGCACACTTACACAATTACACACAAACTTGCGGATTTATAATATTACGTATATTACTTTACGGTTAGGATAAAGTACTACCATAGTAGAAATTTCTACTATGGTACTACCTACTTACTAGCTGTGGCCTGCGGTTTCACCCGCGTTGATGAAGACGATAAGGAATCAAAATTAAATCGTATATTATTAACCTTCGTTAGATTATATATTTTTCTGTTCAACTTGGTTTTAGATGTGCATTCTACCTCTAAAGTGACTCAATGCTCTGCATTTGTCAAATCGCTGGCAATGCAACGTTACTTACTATCCAACGGAGGCCTCATAACGTAGAGACAGAGCAGCACATCGTGAATCGGTTTTTTTAAGTTTTGCTTACGTGTAAATTATAGGTGTGCATTATTTCTACCTCTAAAGTGAGTCAATGCTCTGCATTTAGGCATTTGTCAAATCGCTGGCAATGCAACGTAACTTACTATCCAACGGAGGCCTCATAACGTAGAGACAGAGCGGCACGTCGCCCTTGGTCTGGTCGGGCGCGCCGACCACGACGGCGTCGGCGACGCGCGCGTGGCGCAGCACGACGTCCTCCAGCGCCGCCGTGGACAGCCGGTGTCCCGCCACGTTGATGACGTCGTCGGCGCGGGCCACCACCCACACGCCGCCTTCGGTGCTTATCCAGCCGGCGTCCTGGGTGTCGTAGTAGCCCTGCGTACAGAATTGATGCAGTATCAGTGTACGAGTCCGGATAAAAGTATTATTTTATTACGACCCAGTTGGCGCAGTGGACGGGTCTCCGCCCTCTGCGCCGTGGGTCCTGGGTTCGATTCCCGGCAGGAGCACAAAATCCTTCCCAAGGGATATTTGTGCTTCTGGTTCTGGGTGTAATGTGTGTGTGATGTAAATGTTTCCGGCACCCAAGATGTGAATGCGTTTGTTTGTTTGTTTATTATGATTCTGAAATTAATGCAGACTACTTTTTTTTTATTAACCTATACTGTCCCATTGTCGGACAAAGGTCTCCCCCCTTTTTCTTCCCCGCATCTCTGTCTTGTGCCTTTGATTGTTGGGAAGGAGCACAAGAATGCAAGCTATTATTAAACAATATTTTATTACGGAACATATATTTTTCAAAAGGCGACTGCTTAATGAAGTGAGAAAAAATGACTTAGTAAGACTATAGCTATGTCAATACAATATAATACAATAACTCTTTATTGACACCAACCGATAAATACAGCTAACAGAGAAACTAATAAAGATAGGTACGATGGGCGGTCTTATCGTTAAGAGCGATCCCTTTCAGACAACCTTTGGAAGGTAATATATGCAGGGATGGTGGTGCGATAAAATGAATGAAATAAAATTAAAAATTATAAATATTAACATTGCTAAAACAACATAAACAATACATACCAATAATAATATCAGAATATATAATCAAGTAAACTTACATAAACTAAACAAATAATTATATATAAGTACTTATAATACATTTAACTAAACACATATAATTCACATATACAAATTGGACAAATAAAAGTATTTGACTCGAGTTTTAAGTGACTCTTGAGTTTCCGCACGTTTGACATTCACACGCAGAACATTCCAGAGACCATCATACATCGTGCATTAGCAATACTTAGTGTAACGTAATCTTACTGGATGTGATTCAAAATAGATTTGCTTGAATCTCTCGTCAGCTTGCCAGAGCGTGGAGGCGAATCCTGGTGGAAGTGGCAGCTTAGCTACCAACCTTCCAACTTCGCCAGCCTCACATTCCGTGCCATCTTCTCTTAGTGTTCGAACTGTAATAACATTAAAAGATCATGAACGCCTTTAGTTGGTTATGAATACTCAGGACCCTATTGCTGAGAAACTGATTTAGGAACTCTATTTATGATTTAAATACACACTTACTGTCATAGCCCGGCACTGGGTACCCCGCTGAATGTGGTGGAATGGCCTTCACACCATACCCTAACATTGGTGCGGTGATAGGTGACCCTGACTCTGTTTGCCACCAGTGGTTCAGTACTGGGACGTTGAAAACTCTCTCGGCCCATTGCTGAAAGTATAACACAATAATGACAAACTAGCCAAGGAAGGCACAAAGAAACAGGTCAATGATGATGTAGGAGGCCTTTACAAGCCATCAGTGATGGAGGTAAGAGACCTCTTACGTCATCACACCGAAAAATATTACACTTATACTTTATATCTTATTAATTTTTAGATTTTTCGGTACTTGCGGCCACTTTGGTAGTCATAAATTTGTTTATGTGCACCGTATGCGGGCCGTGATTTCACTAGAATGGTTCCAACAGAATACCAGCGTCGGAGATAGGTAGGTGACTACCTTCTTCGATATTATGCTGAGTTGGGACCGTTTTGTGTGAGTGCACATTAATTATCAGGGTAATTTTAAGTCTTTTAGTTTCATATTTATTACTCGTACTAATTATTGATGTGACTTACCTATACAAATAAATTAATATTCTATTCTATTCTATTCTAAAAAGAGCAACAGAATCTGTGGGACGGGAGAACGGACTGCAAACATGCAAAAACTGTTTCTCCGATAATAAACAGAAACCTAACTAATAATTTACTTTGACTTCAGCGACAGGACCTTCGCCTGACGGTGGGACTCATCACAGGTCACTGCGAACTAAATAACCATATGTATAAGACTGGTGCCACTGATAGTCCCTTATGTCGTGGATGCCTGCGGGAGAATGAAACTGTGGAACACGTGACGTTACACTGTGAGGCCACAAAAGAAATGCGAGCCAAAATTGGGATACATGAACATTCCAACGAAACAGAGTCGACATCATGCACACCTACATCCTCACCACTGGAACAATTGTGCCAGCGACCCAAAGCCGCACTCCGATATATAAAGGAGTTGGGTTGGCCGGGCTAACTGCTGGCAGGGGGAAATGCACAATACACCCCAAGCGGGACGAATTAGAATATCAAATAATTTCGGTTTCGAGAAGTCAATAGACTTGAATGAAAAATTATTTACCACGCTTATATTACAATCGTTCCCACTGCATGATCTTCGTCATGAAATAATTTAGATTGAGAGACCTGTATTTGTTTTGTTGACAATATGCAAACGTATTTTCTACCGATTTCACAAAAAAGGAGGAGGTACTGAAGTCGACTGTATTTTTTTATGTATCTCATATCTTCTTTCCACGAGAACCGATATAGATTTTTTTAAAATGTGTTGCTTTCTTATTGGTACCATTTAAATTTGATCAAGATCTGATCAGTAGTTCTTGAAATATCGTCAATAATGCGTGTTTAGTACATCTAATTTGATCAAAATTCCGAAGATAAAGTCGGTTTTTTAAGCTTTGCTTGCGTTTAATTATATTTGATGGGTACCGTATGTGACTACTCTGGACTGTAAAAGTCTATATCGCTTGAGTTTCGCTTCAAAGTCAGGGTATAGTAAGACTTGTATAATAAAAAAAATGCAATGGATTTCAATAATTTTCATCCCAACTTTCTGTTGACAGTTTCAACTGTTTGGCAAAACACATTGAAATTAAAATCTCTGTAATTTTAATTATTAAGGTACATTATAATACCATGAATACCAGAGAATATATGCTTTTGACTTGTTTACGCGTGTAAAAATTAGTCCAGTACGTCACAACCAACCAACCGGCATTATACTCTAAACGGCTATTGTTCGAAATCAACCTATTCATATACTAGCATGGCACGGAAGCCAAAGTCAAGGGTCAGAAGTAATTGTGTACCGTTGCATAGTATTTCCATACATAAGTCCATTGCTCGAAGTTGTTTTGCCCTGATAACTTAGTTATTGAACAAAGAAGGGGACGCAACTGTAAACTTATTTTTACCAACTTCAAAAAAGGAGGCGGTATTATGTACGACTGTATGTATTTTTATTGTTCACCGATTTCTCCCCCATTTGTGGACCGATTCTCAAAACTCTTTTTTTGTTTGGTAGATTATACTTCAGAGGTCCCATATAAATTATTAGCCAAAACCAAAATATAAGCGGTGAAGTTGGTTTTTTTAAGCTTTGCTTATGTTTAAACTATTAATTAATGAAACGGTCTTGAGCCTTGTTTTTCTTGCGTCATCGAAAATACAGTTTAGTCTATCAACCGCTTGACTCGTAGAACTTAAAAAAAAAACTGTGTAATAATTGATGATTTTGAATTATTTATAGGGACAACAAATACGCCAGTCGTCGAATAACTCTAATATATTAAAAAAATAATTAATTCTATGAGCAATATTATCTTTCGTGACGCATCCGTACTAATATTTTGAACGATTCGATTATTAAAATTGTAATATTATGTTCAGGATTACTTGATTATTAAAATATTATTCGAATTTAATATTTCGGGAACTGCCCGTTTGCTTAGTTGGGTGGCGTACGCCTTCTAAGCAGGGGTATCGGGTTCGATTCCCGGCGGGAACACAAGTTTTCTCCCCAAAGAAAAATTTGTGTTTCTGGTTCTGGTTGTGATTGTGTGTGTGATATGAGTGTTTCCGGCACCCACGACACAAGTCATCGAACTTAGTGTGGGGCTGTGAGTGTGAAAGCGTTTATGTTTTTTTTTTAAATTTACACACAATAAGTGTTAATAATTAAACAATTATGAATGGGTACCTAATCATAACAACACATTTCTCTTTGTTACATTAAGGGTACATAAACACAATAATAATTACAGTTATTAATAATTAATAATAATACGTTTACGCATTGTGTTTAGTATAAATAAGGGCTTTGTCGTATTATATTTTTGATTTAATAAAGTATCGTGATAAGTATTATTCTAAGAATTACATATCTAGCTTATTTTATATCGAGATAATACCTATTATTATAGAAGAGAACATTTTTTTATCTATGCAAAGACTTTTGTTAGGCGTTAGCAGAACCGTAGCCAACGCTAAGGGTTTCTTACGGCAATTACATTTAATAATAATAATATCATCGAACAAATGAACCACTTATTATTATTTATTACTTGCCGTGCCCCGTGGTTTCGCCCGCTATTATCAAGTTAAAAAGTAGCCTATGTGTCCTAGGTAAAATCTATGCACATTCCTAATTTCATCCAAATCCGTTCAGCCGTTAAAGCGTGAAGAGGGAACAAACATACACAAACTTTCGGATTTATAATATTAGTAGGATTGTGGCAACTGAATTAGTAATTTGTTTTTTTTTATCATTTTCTTATGTCTCAGCACTTATTAATGTGTACAAAAATATTTGACAAAGTCCTACATATTTTCTATCTGTGTTTATATTTTTCGTCCAGGATTGGTTATTATTTTGCTAACAGAAATTATTTGAACAAAACTGATGAATTTAAGGAACTTCAAAATTATCAAATTCGACGCAATTTTCACAATATTAAATAAACGCTTTAACACTCACAGCCCCACACTACGTGGGAACCGGAAACATTCACACACAAACACACGTGATGTGTGTCCACCAACCAGAACTAGAAACACAAATTTTCCTTGGGGAGAAAACTTGTGTTCCCGCCGGGAATCGAACCCGATACCCCTGCTTAGAAGGCGAACGCGCGCCCAACTAAATAAGACAACGGGCAGTTCAAAAAATATTAGATTATATAACAGTGAAAAAGTTATAGACCTTACCTGAGTCTGTGTTCCCTGATAAATACAATATGGGAGTATTTTTTCTTCTTCTTCTCAAGTCACGAGTGAATAAGCATCATCTAGGCAAACGTGCTCCATCGTCGACCGCATCGTCACTTACCATCAGGTGAGTTGGCGGTCAAGCGTTAGCCTATTATGAATAAAAAAAAGAAGTATCCAGCTCACCCTCGTATCCTGGTCACAGTGCTCTCCAGCTATGAAGACAGTTTTGAGCGTGTTACTGCAGTACCGCCGGGAATACTTCGAAGTAGGATCAGCTCGCTTCAATACTCGGAACGCAGTTGGAATCGTGAATAAGGCGTTTACTCGATGTTGCTCTATAATCCTATATTAAAAAGACATATACCGTCATTGGTAACTTATGACCACAATGGATAAAAAATGGCTGTAATTTTACATTGTTTTGAGACAAACCCAGTGGTTTTTCGATACAACTGTATTGTCAAATATTGTTAATTTGTAAGAAATAAAAAAACTTTCAAGTTCAAATTTAAATGTTTATTGCAATCTCTAATAGTCAGCACATGGTTTTAAAAGGTTACAGTTCATTAGAGACCCTGTCTTGCACAACAATATTAGAGCAGAGGAGGACGTCTTATTATTTTTATAAAAGTATATAGTAAAATATTTTGTGTATTACAGAAACAAAATTGATAAAATAGTACATCAGAATAAATAATAATATGAATATGAGTTAATATTTGCAGTTAAATTCTTAGACCATAATGAGTAGGTAATAAATGACTTTAGACCACAATAAATGACTTAAGACCACAATTAAGTAATAAATGGCTGTAATTTTGCGAATCTGGCAGTAGAGCCATTAACTTTCATGAGTGCCTCTTTGCGGCCCATGTGAATAGACGATTTTGATTTTGAAAACATATCGTAATACAGTGCCCGTGTCATAGTTATATGCTGAGTCGGGACCTCATTCGTGACTTCACGCGGCGTTATATTTTATTTATTTTTTATTTTTATTTTATTTATTAATGTACAAACTTAGGTGGTAGGTTTACAAGATATATTGTTTGTTTTTTGTATTTTTTTATGTGTTTTGTCTTGTTGTTTTATGTACATAATGTAACGTCGCGTGTTGTCCCGAATAAATCTATTTTCTTTCTTTCTTTCCTTCTAGTTTGGTGAAATCAGGTTTATCTAAAAGAAGGTTTATCCTAGAAGAAACAAGAGAGAAAGGGGTTTGAATCTATCTACTCTCACTAGCCGTTCCCCGCGGTTTCGCCCGCGTTTATTAAGGTGATTAATTAGCTATTTCTGATTTATTGTAATTACTTATTAATAAAATTACCACTCACTTTACTACTCATACCTGAGTAGTGCATCACTTTAATTTAATTATGTAAATTAACTTAATTCACTTTACCTGCAATACTAAAATTTCCCAAATGAACTTTCATTACCTATTACAACACCTTAATACACCCTAGGCAAGAATATTAATAATTTTTTTTTTAACTGAACTTCTCATATACTCATTTCTATCTCTTCATAAATAAAGAACTTTCGAAATGAACTTCCATCTCACATTACACCACCTTAATGCACCCCTGGCAAAAAATATTGTAAACATATTTATTTATATTAAATGAACTACTTTAATACCAATTTCGATCGATATAAGTTCATAAACAAAGAACTTTCATACAAACGTTTTCACACCATTTAACCCTCTCCTAAGAGGGTTAAATGGTGGACCCCTAGGTGGAATTTCCAAAAATCCATTCTTAGTACACCTCGACGTACTAAGACAAATGTACCCTCCAAAGTTCAAGTCTCTACGAGCAGCGGTTTAGGCTGTGCGTTGTCTCTCAGTCAGTCAGTCAGTCAGTTAGTGAGTCAATGGCCTCGATTCTGATGTACACTCACTAAATTAGATTTAAACTATCCCTGTCTCTTACAAAATAAAACACAAGACAGAGATAGCATGCATTTTAGTGCTGTCACGCTAGTTTAAAAATTAAAATATGAACAGCAGAGGCAGAAAGGCGCTTGTTTTAGTCAACACCAATACAACACATACTCGACTAAGCTTGCATAGACATCTAAGTTCTGACTAACTTGACAGCACAGCAGTATGCTATCTCTGTCTTGCGTTACTATTTTGTAAAAGACAGGAATAGTTTAAATTTAATTTTGTGTGTTACATCAGAATCGAGGCCAGTATGACTGTCAGTACAAAGATTCTGATAGTATTAGATATAAAACTTTGACTTGATGCGTAAGACTAGGACACGATTATACTCGTAAATCTAACTTCATAAATTGTTATAAACCACAACTTCGGTGTATATTTTAACAGATTTAAAAACAAATTTGAACTTAAATTCATAGAACAGCGGTTATTACAAGCTATGTATTATTTGAAGACCCAGTTGCCACGGTGGGCATTTGTCTGCCCTCTGCGCCGTGGGCCCTGGTTTCGATTCCACTTTTCCTTCCCAAGGGCTTCCCCAAGGGGTTTCTGGTTTTGGGTGTGATATGTAAATGTTTCTGGCACCCACGATACAAGTCTCTGAACTTAGTGTGGGGCTGTGAGTGTGAATGCGTTTGTGTTTTGTGTATATACCTGAAATATTGTCCGGGGTCAGGCGTCCTATCAGGCTTGCCCTCATACAGGACAGAGGTAACACCAGCCAGCAAGGGCCCGTAGCAAATATACGAGTGTCCGACCACCCATCCAAGGTCTGAAGCCGCCCACCACACGCCCTTCTTCAATCCGTACACCATGCGCAAAGTCCAGCATAAAGTGGCCGCGTGACCGCACGGTCTTTGGATGCCCTTCGGGGCGTCCGTTGTACCTTTAAAACGTAGTAGGTAATTATCGCACTAATATTATAAATACGAAAGTTTGTGTGTAAGTATGTTTGTTTTCTCTTCACGCTTATCGGCTGAATGTATGCAATTTGGAATGTACATAGCTTATAGCTTGAATTAATAATAAACGCTTTCACACACAGCCTCACACTAAGTTCGATGATTTGTGTCGCGGGTGCCGGAAACATTCACATCACACACACAATCACAACCAGAACCAGAGCACAAATTTTTCCTTGGCGAGAAAACTTGTGTTCCCGCCGGGAATCGAACCCGATACCCCTTGCTTTAAAGGCGAACGCCACCCAACTAAGCCATCGAGTAGTTCAAATTAACACATAGGCCACTATTTACCTTGATAAAAGCGGGCGAAGCCGCGGCACACGTATAAAAAATAGGCATGTTTGGAAGTCATCGCTATGAGTAGTTAATAAGAGTTAATTTTCTGGTTGTGATTGTGTGTGTGATGTGAATGTTTCCGGCACCTACGCTACGACACAAGTCATTGAACTAAGTGTGGGGCTGTGAGTGTGAAAGCGTTAATGATTTTATGTTTATGTTATTAAAACGATCATTATGTCACTGAGTTACCTATAAGCTCGATGTCTTGAACTTAAGTCTTTGCCGTATAAGTATAGTTTTAGTGAATTAATTAATAATATATTGACAATCAAAACACGTTAATATTAATTTATTATTTCATTAACAGGAAGGTGAGTAACACTAACAGGAAATATGCACGGACGAACAATGTATTACTCGTCCATGCAGTATTGTTCGTCCGTTCATCAGGTATAATATAACACGCATGGCTGCTTTGCATCACAGTCATTTAAAGGAACATTGGTTTGCTGGACACAATTTTATTGATTTCTAATTTATCTTTTATAATTACTTATTTAAAATACGCATTTTTTTTATCCTCTAAAACTAAGTGATCCTCTAAAACTAAGTGATCCAGTATAAAATTTAGCTTGATATTTATAATAGCGATCCGCCCCGGCTTCGCGCGGGTGTGATAAATGAAGAACCGCTTGACCGATTTTGTGTAAACTTCACATAAACCATCTACTAAATAGTCCGAACAAAGCCTAAACATTTGGTTTGGATAGGTGAGCCCGTTCTTGAGTTATAAAATTACAACATAAAGTGGCATTGATTTTTTTTTATATATATAGATAAATAGATTTAACCCTTCACCAACAATGATTTTAACAACGGCATGACATGTTGTAATTGTACATCATTATTTATACTATAGTTTAGGTATTATGTAATAACAAAGTTAGATAAATTCATCGCCGATTCAAGTAAAATTATAATTTAGCACTGAGACGAATCATCGAGCAATTTAACAGTGAAGATAAATCTTAATACCTTGAAACAAGCAATTCTTGTGTATATATATGACTGGATATGTGGATATATAAGACTGAAAACACGGATAAAACAACGTTTTCTAATGAAAACGTCGTTTTATCCGTGTTTTCAGCCGAGCAAAGCTCGGTCATCCGGGTACCTACTTAAGTATTAAATTTAGCTTGATATTTAAAATAAATTTATCATTTACCAAGAATGATTTTAACCACCGCATCACATAATGTGTTATGTTAAAATTATATATTAGATCATTATTTATACTGTAGTTTAGGTATTATGTAATAACAAAATTAGATAAATTCATCGCCGATTCAAGCAAAATTAATGCACTGATATGAATCATCTAACAATTTAATAGTGAAGATAAATCTAACATCTTTAAACAAGCAATTCTTGTGTCACACACATCCTACTAATATTATAAATCCGAAAGTTTGTTTGTAAGTGTGTAAGTATGTTTGTTCCCTCTTCACGGTTTAACGGCATAACGGATTTGGATGAAATTTAAAATGTACATAGATTATACCTAGGATTAACACAACTTTTTATCCTACTAATATTATAAATCCGAAAGTTTGTTTGTAAGTGTGTAAGTATGTTTGTTCCCTCTTCACGCTATAACGGCTTAACGGATTTGGATGAAATTTGGAATGTACATAGATTATACCTAGGATTAACACATAGGCTACTTTTTAACTTGATAATAGCGGGCGAAGCTGCGGGGCACGGCTAGTATGTATATATATGTGTGAGTAATCAGGATCTCGGAAACGGCTCCAACGATTTTCATGAAAATTTGTATGCAGGAGGTTTCGGGGGCGATAAATCGATCTAGCTAGGTTTCAATTTTAGAAAACGTCGTTTTATCCGTTTTTTCAGCCGAGCAAAGCTCGGTTATCCGGGTACTAATACTAAAATAACAAAAAATATCACCAACCTGACGTGTACAAAATATACAAAGGTTCATTGGGGTCCACTGGCACGCATGGCACAGGTTCGGCTTCCAGGGCTTCTTCCCAGAATATGTCCCTTCCTTGTTCCAAGGGGCATTCCAGCACTCGCCGCCGTTGGTATATGATGCAGGTGTTGGGTTGGTGCGTGCTTTGACAAAGAGCTTCATCGAGGATGTCTTTGTACCTAAGTGAGATATTTTAATGGCTTGATATTCAATCTATTACTATTTTGGAGGTCTCCGGAAAAAATTTTTTTCGTTGAATTTTATAACATCTGACGTTTTATGATTCCAGTTTTTTTTCAATAGTGTTCATCAAAATCATAAAAGCGATAAAATATATAACAAATAATTTAAACGTAATCACCGCTTATATTTTGGTTTTGGCTTGATCGATTTCGATAAAATGTATATATCACCTCTGAAGTATTATCTACCAAACAAAAAGAATTTTGAGAATCGGTTCACAAATTGGGGAGAAATCGGAGAACATACATTAAAAAAAATACATGTCGAACATAACACAAAAACAAGCAATCTCAAAAGTTTTTCTCTACGAAGCAAAATGTAGGCGCGAGATCTCAGTTCGCCGCGAACGACTAGTATCGAATAAAAAAAATATTTGAAAGAAATAGGTTATAAGTATATAGGTTTTATGAATACCAAGATATATTTGACGACTAGTTTCGAATTATCTTACTGATAGTAGGTAATTTGGCATGCCATGTCACATGTGTCTATCTTATCTTATACATTCTTTAAATCTTAGAATCGACGTTCGACAAATAAACCCATAACTAAATTCTTTTATTTAAGTAGGTAATTTTATTAAATTATATATTTTACAAATAAACGTTTAAAAGTTGTACAGACAACTGAAATTTTATTCAGTATAAATTATCTCGTCAGTTTATCATAATCTAGATTATTCTGATATGCCTGCAATAACAACTTTATCTGTAAAAGTTTGTCTATGGATGGGCCCGATTTTGTACAGCCATTAATGCACACCCTGATAATGTATGTACATGGGTTCGAAATATTAGGCCGTGCATACCCGGGTATCCAATTATTGCCTGTACAATATCGGTCCGTATCGATAATATACGGCCAATAAAGTACAGCCAAAAATCCATGTATATGGTTACTAAATATCAGGGTGTGCAATGCTGTGCGTGCAATACTGGCTGCGTAAAATATCTCCGTGTCGATATTGTACGGCCAGTATTCCACAGCCAATAATTGAAAGCCGACCATACACAAACATAACTCGTTTATTTAGGCGAGTCGCTAGAAAGAGATGGCACAGACTATTAAGAAGTTCTAACCTAAGAATATTAAAAATTTTTCCTTTCTAAATGTATCGCTATAGTTCTGCCTAGCATGGCTAATGCTATATAAATAAAAAATAAATATTAAAAACATTTGCTTCTTGGTCTTTATAAAAGTGGCTGCAAGTCTAGGTTAGGTTAGGTTTGAACTGCGATAAAACAAAAGCGCGAGCCGAGCGAGGGAAGAGAGCATGCTGCGACAGCGGCAGGCGAAGCACTCAAAACTAAGTTATTAAAAGAAAAAAATATGAAATAAAATTGCACAAGAAATTCTTACGCTTTTTTTCGAAATGAACAGTTTGTATGAATACTTTAAACAGTCATATCTTGCCCTCTTGAAATTACTGGATCATCCAAACGAGGCCTTGTATTTGTCATTTGTTTGTACACGAATTATCGGCCTCTGATTATTGGCTGTACATTATCAGTTCGTGCTAATATTTTCCGACCTGTATTGTGCGACCATTATTGCACGACCAGATATTTAATGTATATTAATTTCAAATATAGGTTGCGATTTCCTGGCTGCGTATTATCGGCTATACAAAATCGGTCCGTGTTGTTATTATACATCGAATAATGTACCGCCTATAATAAGGCCCTATTGCCCAACCTGATAATTGGAATCCAAATCTCGGAATTCTGGTTGCGGATTATTGGCCGTGCATTATTGGTCGTACAATAGAAAAGAAGCATATTAAAGTCTACGCGAGAGTTTAGGCGCGAAAGTGAAATAATGGCGTTGTTGATTTTGGGATAATTTTAAAGAACTTGTAATATATGCTAATGTGTAGTAATGCTGGATTATTAACCGTTAATACTTAGTGAACGTGCACGAATACAGGCAAATCATTCAAACTGAAAAACGTGATTTTCGATTTCGCTCCAAAACTCCAATAGAAAGTTTCTTCGTACCACTTTATTAGGGTGACCTGTGACGAGGACTTATATTATGAAATTTACTTGACATATTTTATCACTTAATACTGGCTCAATGCACAAGATTGCGGAGCCAATTTCAAATAAGAGAAAAACTCTACCCAAGATCTTAGCCATAAAACTAGAACAAATTTTATCTGTAACATTAGTACTATGGTAGGCCCTCAAAAAAATAGAAGAGGCCTAATTTATCTTTTTAGTTGCCTAACTGTTAACCTCATGGAAGGCACATGATTAACTTACTTTTATATGAAAATTGTTATCGCTATTCACAGGTCGTTTTATTTTCGACATAACTTGTCGTTCGCGCCAAACTGAGATCTCGCGCCTACATTTTGCCTCATGGAAAAAAACTTTTGAGGTTACTTGCTTATAATTTTTTTTCTGTACTATAATTGTTTAATTTCTGTATTTGTTGTTTAAGAGGCCTGCGGAGGTTGATTTGCCCATACAATCGTAATACCGAAATTATTTATAATTCAAGCTATTACCACCATACTGTGCTGTTATTCAGATTAAAAACATATTGATCTAGGTTCCTGGATAGTTTTTATTCCAAAATAATTGCCTAAAACGAAATATAAACCAATTGATTTTTACACATTATTACGACATAAATGTCGCATCTTTAACTTATTCGTTTTGTATTAAAAACTAACACATTTCTTTTGTCATTACAACAGGAACATAGATTATCATTTTAAGGTACTATTAATGCAAAAAACAATGGCTAAACATTACATTTTCATTCATAATTTTTGGTATTACGCACCTATCATAATTTGTTCGGTCGGTAGTTCTATCGCATCAAGCATGGGCACAGTTTGCCAGTTAAACAGAGACAGCCTATTGACTCGTTCAAAGCCTCCCCGGCCTCTTAAGTACAGGATATAAGCGTTCAGTGTGGAGCCGTTTTTGAGATAGACCCCGGGTCAAAATAGGTCTAATAACAGTGACTTTGGTGGCCTACCAAATTTATATTTAGGTACCAATTTTTTTTTTAAGTCGGATTCGTATTCTACTTGCTAGACAAGTAGAATACGAATCCGACTTAACAAAAAATGTGGTCCTGGCCCTTTTCTACGATACCCCACAAGGGTAGATAAAAAATAAAAAATATTTTGCTCCCCATTTACATGTAACCGCCTTAATAATTTCATTTAATTAATTTTAATTATAATTTCTGGCTTTTGGGCCGTAGTTTTACATATTCTATGAGAATTTGAAGTCATTCGCTCATCAGACGGACGGACGGATAAAGTGCTGATCGACCGAAGTCAACTTAGAGATCTCACTTCGATGGATCAATTATGCCAAGGGTTAGTTTACAGTTATTTACAATATATGAATGACCAGTGTGTGTGTTTACATAACACACACACAATCACACCCAGAACAAGCACAAATGTCTCTTGGATGGAAAATTGAACTGCCGGGCGTCGAACCCAGAACCTACGGTGCAGAGGGCAGAGACTTGCCCGCCGTGCCAACTAGGTCGTTAAATACAAAGTGAGATAGACATACTTATACGTCGATAGGTAAACAACGACTCACCGTATAATTTTGTTCGGTTCCACGCCACAGCTAGCCGCTATGATTACAGTAGGCTCTGCGTGTTCAATCCTGGTTCGCAGTTCTCTTGCAGCGAAACCTATAGAACAATACCTACTTTACCATCTACCAACAAGACAATCCCATATCATCCTATTATGGTTGACATGCCTCCAATTATCTCGAAGCGTTTCGCTTCTGCGTTTATCATCCGTACAGCGAATGAGTGGAACTCATTGCCTGTGTCTTTGTTCCCTGAACGGTACAATCTGGGTGTCTTCAAGTCTAGAGTAAATAAGTATCTTCTAGGTAAGCATGTCCCATCTTCGGCCGCATCGTCACTTTCCATATAAAACAAACAAACAAACGCATTCACACTTACATCCCCACACTAAGTTCAAAGACTTGTATCGTGGGTGCCGGAAACATTCACATCACACACGGTGCACGGAAACATTCACATTACATCCAGAACCAGAAGCACAAATATCCCTTGGAAAAGAATTTGTGCTCCTGCCGGGAATCAATCGAACCCAGGACCCACGGCGCAGAGGGCGGACGCCTGTCCACTGCGCCAACTGGGTCGTCAAAAGAAAGATATATCAGGTGAGATAGTAGTCAAATGCTTGCCTAACCAATATTAAAAAAAAATGGTAGACACAATATCATCCCCGTTACCTCTTAGTGAGGTTTCGGTGCAAGTACACTTAGAGGTTCCCTTTAACAGATACAATTTGTCCTAACTACTTCAAACTCCTACACAAAAGCTTAATAACTAAAACCCGAATAGTACTTATTAGATACGAAACGGCATCTTATAAATAAGAGCTGAACCATCCGAGTCAACTTAGAGATTTCGTTTCGCTCGATCAATTATCATTGATAGTAATAACTGATTAACAAGGTTTTGTAGGACCTTGATCAGTGTTTGGATGTCTTAACTGTTTTGGTGGGATTTTCAACTAAATGTCACCGTGCTTCGGAGACAAAGATAATAGGTTCGGAGGGCACGTTAAGCTATCGGTCCCAGTTGTTAGTCGTAAGACAACAGTCGTAAAGCCATGTCGGATACAGGACTGACAAATCCTGTCAGTACGACAAGCTATCATGTTTCTTATCTGTCTTACATGGCTTATGACATCTATACTATAATATACTATAGGTACTATAATATTATAAAGAGGTAAAGTTTGTTTGTCTGTATGTAAAAGGTAATCTCTGAAACCACTGATCCGTTTCTGAAAATTCTTTCATTAATAGATAGCTATACTATCGCTGAGTGTCATAGGCTATGTTTTGTTGGGATAAAAGTTAGTTATCAGTTAGAAATAATAATATTCGTAAGACGCCGGGCGGGTCAGCTAGTTGATAATAATCCTTCAGTAACATCGATGGATTCGCTTACCTCCGAAGACAACAGAATGTATCGCGCCGATCCTGTTGGTGGCTAACATAGCGATGATGGCCTCAGGCACCAGCGGCATGTAAATCAGCACCCGAGAGCCTCGCGTCACGCCGAGAGATGCGAGCTTGCCAGCGAGACGGGAAACCTAGAGTCAACTTCGTTTACAAATTCGTTCGAAAAATTACAGCCATCTCGTGAAGAACCTGGCGCATGTTTTTTTTCAAACTTTCTTAAAGGAATTACTTAGCGGTTGTGAAGTTTGCCTCCATGCACCCTTGTTCGTAATATTATCAGGGTTGGGCAGCATTTGAATTACTTATAATTAAAATACGTAATTGAAATACTAATACGTATTTGGTATTTGTTTTTCAATTACTTCCTTAAAATGTTATTTGTAATTCGTGTTTCAATTACCTGGAGCCGTGGTATTTCAAATACTTGACATTATCAAGTTTAATGTACATTCCAAATGTCATCCAAATCCGTTCAACCACTAAAGCGTGAAGAGAGAACAAACACACTTACACACAAACCTTCGGATTTATAATATTAGTAGGATAAATTATTTATTTTTAATAATAAAAAAGATAAAACAAAATAATTCAATAAGAATGAAATGTCGGAATAATAAATATAACAATGTCAAACAAATAAAAATACAAATAGGCAAGATTAGCAGTATTATCACTGTTAAATTCATAAAGAATGTTAAGCATCATAAAATAAATAGGAGAGGAAGAAATCATCAAAACCGATTCAAAATTGGCGGAGATATCGCGTAACATATAAACAAAAAAAAACATACAGTCGATTGAGAACCTCCTCTTTTGGAGTCGGTTGAAAAAATTCCAGAAGAAGCTAGCTTGAAAAGTGTCGACACTATATTTTCAAATAGGTTCATTAATATTCTTAGTAATAATTAAATAAATAAAAAACCGACTTCACCGCTTTATCTTCGGAACCTTGATCAGATTTAATGTATTAAACACGCATTATTGACTATAACTCAAAAACAAGTGATCAAACCTTGATCAAATTTCAAAGGGACCACAAGAAAAGCACCAGCTTTCAAATAAAAAAAGTATCATCAAAATCGACTCACAACGAAAGAAGTTATGAGGTAACCTTTGAAGTCGGTTAAACGAAAACATCGTCAAAGTAGGCGTACAAAATAGGCATTATTGACGATATTTCAAAAACTACTGATCAGTTCTTGATCAAATTTAAATGGGACCAATTAGAAAGCTACATCATTCAAACTAAAAAAAATTTTTCGAAATCGGCTCACGCGGAGAGAAGTTATGAGGTAAAACACAAAAAAAAAGTACAGTCGACTTGAGTACCTCCTCCTTTTTTGGGAAGTCGGTAAAACTAAAAAGAGACTATTACGATTTACACCGTTAAATAATGCTTTGTTTAATTTCAGGTAGGCGTATATAATAGCAGCAGTAGGAATAATAAAAGCTTGGTGAAGTTATTATAACAGAAACAATAAACTGAACGATTTCACCTGAAGCAACATGGTACTGACCTGATCCAGCAGTTCGTTGTATGTTATCTTCCGCACAGTGTCAGTGACAGGAGAGTCGTGTATGAGAGCCATTTGCTCCCCTTTCCCCTGGGAGACGTGCCGGTCGATCGCGTTGTAACAGACCGACATTTCACCACCTGGCCACCTGGTGAAAGAGAAATAGAAAAACTGGATGAAAAGGCTCGAGGACGGAGCTGACCTAATTGAGTAGAATTGATTTGGAGCATCAAGAATAATAATATTTTCGGTTTATTGTGTCAATATAATCGTTAATCCTAGGTATAAGCTATGAACTGCACTATGCATGAATCTTCACTTTCCATCAGGTGAGATGGTGGTCAAATGCTTGTCTATTCCGCATAAAAATACACTTACATACAAACTTTCGGATTTATAATATACCTAAGTATGATAATTTTCTTTTGAATAGGAATTTTAATGTTCAAAAAGTGATCAAAATGCATGAGAAATTCAAATTAGATAAACGCACAGGGTAGCCTGCCGATAGGCTAGATTTATTTGTGACGTCAGTGTCTGTGTTTTTTATGTCATCATCATCATCATCATCTCAGCCACAAGAAGTCCACTGCTGGATATAGGCCTCCCCCAAAGATCTCCAAAAATAACGGTGCATCTAGCGTCTGCCTGCGACCTTCTTTATGTCGTCCGTCCACCTTGTGGGCGGTCTTCCGACACTGCGCTTGCTAGTCCGCGGCTTCCATTCGAGAACCTTTCGGCCCCATCGGCCATCAGTTATGCGTACGAGTATATCTGTAGTTTAAAGCTAAAACTAACGTATCGTAGCCGTTATGGTTACATATTAGTAGAAGTTTCTACTTAAACTACAAATTCAAAGATAAGTCTTTGTACAAATTAAACCATGTTAAGTAAAATTACAAGCAATTAACCTCAAAAGATTTTCTCTTTAGGTAAAATGTGGGCGTGAGATCTCAATCCGGAGTAATAACATTATTATAGTTTACTTCATAAAAATTGTTATTTTACCATTTTGTAAAAGGCGGGTTGCTGTGATCCAGCACTCGGTCCCAAGGTTTGGTCCATTCGAGCTCATGGCCGACTTCCGCCCAGAAACTTTCAGGGTCGTTCAGGGCGCGCTGTTGTGCCTTCTGGTACTCAGGAGTGATACCACATTCACCTAAATTTGAGGTAATATTGTTTTAAATGTATACAGAATTTCCTACCTGTTCTGCCGAAGACCTTATCATCATGTAAGCCGTAAGAAGTTCACTGCTGTATATAGCAATATATTAAAGAAAATAATGGTTGGAAGCGGCCTGCATACAGCGTCTTCCTGCGACCTTCATTGTGTAGTCTGTCCACCTACGTCTACCAATACTGCACTTGCCAATACGTGGCCCTCATCTGAAAACCTTTCAGCAGTATAAGCTATCAGTTCTGCGTACTTTGTGCCCAGCCCTTTAGTTTCAACTTGCTAATCCGTCGGGCTGTCGGTGACTTTCGTTCGTCTACGGATCTCCTCATTCCTGATTCGATCTCGTAGAGAAACCCTGAGTGTAGCCCTTTCCATAGCTCGAGTGCAACTGGTAACACACTTCTCTTAAGGCACCAATGACCTATGTATATTTTTGATCGAGCAAACATAATCTCTAAGTTAAGGTTGTTCGTCTGTCCGTCTGTCAGAGACATTGTGTGTCGAAACCTTAACCTACTGTTATCCGATTCGGTTCTGTCACAGGAAAATTTATTTTAGGAAACATAATTTGGTGACCATTTATCCATTTTGGTAACCGTTTAGAATTTTTGGTGGCCGTCTAAATTATACCCTTATCTATTTAGCAAAAAGTAGGCGCGAGATCTCAGTTCATGCGATCGACTAGTTAATAAGAATAAATTGGTATAAAATAACTTACTGTAGCTTTCTATGTCTGCAGCAGATACGAAAGTTTTCTTCTTCAATTCACTGATCGACGACTCGAACTTATTTTTATCTAAATTCCGTACAGCATTCTCGTTCTCCTGGTACATTTTCAACAATTTTTACTTTACCGTCGAGTTAAATTAGAATCCTTGTTATTTTTAATATCTTTGTTATATTATCATTAGATATAATTAAAATAATTAATGTTGTTTTTTTTTCTATTTCTAATAACAGGATAGTTATCGCTCCTGTAGAAGAATCGACACTATAAGTGCCGTTCAAAGCAGTAAATGTATTAATAACATGTATTATTCCCGAACGCATAGCAATGAGGGACCTTTGAACCTGTTGAATTATTTAAACCGAAAACTTTGACGCAGACTAACACAAGTCAAAGGAGTTCTTTGAATTTAATTTTGCTATTATATTTAATACCAGATAACGTAATAAAATTACATAAACTCTGTTTCTCAAACTGTTTTTTAGAACTGCTATCGATGAAGTGTTAGTTAGAATAATCGATTGGTAATATACATTAAGATTGACAATCACTGAATCGTAAAAACAAGTAATACTTTAAATTGTTTTTTTTTAAATCAAGCTTTTACCAGATGTAAATAAAAAAGGACTGTAATGTATATAACCAGAGAACAATACAATACAAAACAATACAAAACACTTTATTGTATACCAAAAAATATATATAAACAATGACAAATAAAATATTACAATCATCGTGGTAGTACAATGGGCGGTCTTATCGCTTAAAGCGAAAGAAGAACTAAAGAAGAACTTGTCAAGACAAATCAAACGAGCCCAAACTCGATGTGCTTCCCTTGTTTAGTTCAGAAATTTCTATGGCCATCTTCCTTCTCCATCATCAGACCAGCTCCATGGTACCATCATTGTATTCAAATCAATCAAATCAAAATCGTTTATTCACATGGGCCCCAAAGAGGCACTCATGAAAGTTAATGAATCTATTGCCAGATTCGCAAAATTACAGCCATCTCGAGAAGAACTTGGCAAGAAACTCGGCGGCGCATTTTTTTTTCATTCATTTTTTAAAAAAACTTTCTTAATTTCTAATACATAATTTTCTTAACCTAGGTGTTATTATGGTAGTCGCTAGAAAGAGCCTGTGCAGTTTGCCTCCATGCATCCTTGTCATTATATGCATTATTGTCACCGATGATACATAAGTACATCAAATTTTAAACAATCGGGTATCGGAAAGTGGATCTAATTTAGCTTGAAAGATTTGATTACAGACCGACAGATAACGGGACAAATGAAACTAAAAAAAAGCCTGTAAAAAGAAAAGGCAAATTTTGTCAAAATTATACTATTTTCACATCACCCAGATGCGGCTCAGAAACCTCTGCGTAATCAGTGCATATAAAAAAAAAACTACAAATACAAAGCACTTTCTTTAGTTTTGTTTTATAGTCGGTTAAATAATATTATTACTTTGATTTACAAAAAAATCATATAATAACATTAAAATAATGTTTCCAGCACCCACGACATCGACACAAGTCGTCGAATTTAGTGTAGAGCTTTGAGTGAAAGCATTTTTACATCTATAACATCACAGTCCCACTCTAACACCGATTAATTGTGGCGTGGGTGCTGGAAACATTTAAATTAGACACAAACACACCCAGAACCAGAAGCACAAATTTCCCTAGAATGGAAAACTTGTGGTTTCGATTTCCTACCGGAAATAGAACCCAATACTTAACTGCTTAGAAGGCAGACGCGCACCCAACTAAGCCAACAGGCAGTATATCTTGCTTCTTTTCTTATCTTACTAATATTATAAATCTGAAAGTTTGTGTGTGTGTTACCACGTATATCCGTAACGAATGAACCGATTTTGATGAAATTTAGAATATATATAGTTCAAGTTCCGGAATAACACACAGGCTAATTTAATTGTCAAAAATCAACCCTTAAGTGTGCCAAATAAGGTTAAAAAGTTTGTATGGACATTTTTACTCGCTTCGATTCACTCAAAACTCGGTAGAAATAAACATTAAAATAAATAATGAAACACGTATATTTTATTTTTTTAAAACTACCCCTAGGGTGTGTGCAAGGTAGTTCTAAAGTTTGTATGGAAAATCTTATTTCTTGCTTCGATTTACTCAAAACTTGGTACAAATAAACGGTATACTACATTTAGATTACAGACGAGACTGCGAACCATCAATCTATCAATTCAAAATTATAAACCCTGAAAATGTTTAGCCACAACTTTTAACTCACGCGGGCGAAGCCGCGGGGCACAGCTAATTTATAAAACTAAAACGTGAAATATTTTTCAAAACTTTAACAATCAGTTTCTCAGACTAATGTAAGTAGGTACAAGACAATTCCTAGGGTTATTTATTCCCTATTGTTAGCATCCGTTGAAGTTGCTAGGTATTGTTGAAGACTTGAAACCGATATAGTTGATTGATATCATAAAAAGATCATATAAAATACTAATTTTAAGAATGATATAGCTCCGCTTACGGGACTTAATTAAAATAATTACATGCAAGCAAAGCTTTAAAAAACCGACTTCACCGCTTTATCATCGAAACCTTGATCAGATTTAATGTATTAAACACGCATTATTGACTATAACTCAAAAAATAGAGATCGGATCTTGATCAAATTTCAATGGGACCACATAAAAAGCACCAGATTTCAAATAAAAAAATAATCATCAAAATAGACTCACAACAAAAGAAGTTATGAGGTAACTTTTGAAGTCGGGTAAACGGGAACATCGTCAAAGTACGCATTATAAAAAAAAATACATTACTTAAAAAAGTAAAGGTACTTACGCGCGTGAGCAGGATATTTGGGATGCGTACAATTGACAAGTGATTGAAAAGGTGCTACTTACGGTATTTGCAAGAGTATCAGCATAAGGGTAAGCGTTTAACACTATCCTACTCCTACTAATATTATAAATCCGAAAGTTTGTTTGTGTGTGTGTAAGTGTGTAAGTATGTTTGTTCCCTCTTCATACTTTAGCTGCTGAACGGATTTGGATGAAATTTGGAATGTACATAGATTATACCTAGGATTAACACATAGGCTACTTTTTAACTTGATAATAGCGGGCGAAGCCGCGGGGCACGGCTATTGGAAAATAAACATAAGTCATTCCAAAATCTTCGCCAACACTCGAATGTACTTTTTATACATATGTACGTGAGGGCTTAAAACGATTGTTGAAATTTTTTCATTGTTTTATATTGTTTGGTTTTGTATTTTTTATTTTATTTTATTTTATTCAGTACCTACTAGCCGTACCCTGCGGCTTCGGACCGCTATTATCAAGTCAAAAAGTAGCCTATGTGTTAATCCTAGGTATAACCTATGTACACTCCAAATGTCATCCAAATCCGTTCAGCGGTTAAAGCGTGAAGAGGGAACAATGATGATACTGACGAGATTTATAATATTAGTAGGATTTTTACACGATGCTTTGGATATCAGAATCTGTAATGTTGTGTGATGCACTTGAATTAATTTGAATTTAAAATGTGTATGACTTAAAGAATTCCTGAATTGCGATTTAAATTTTTGACAATGGCAATTCTTGTCAATATTTTATTTTAATTTTGGCTTCGGTTCCAATAAAACCACCTCCGTAACATCCCTGCTACAAACGTGTAAGTAACACCTCTGTTTTTCTTCGTAGGTTAAAATTACCTACTCGTGGACTGTTTCATTTTAAAGTTTAATAGATCGCCGGTCTTTTCCATTTATTAATCCTTATCGTAATTGTTTTTTTATGAATCTTTCATATTCCTAATTACTAAGTAATAATCGTCTAATAAAAACGTGCCAATATACAATAATGATAAATATGCATTAATGATATATTAGCGACATGTATCGGCTGCTGCTACTTCTCTTTAGTGAGTATTACATTAAAAAAATAGTGACTGATTATAAATTAATGCATGCATGGAGGCAAACTTGAACTGAATTTGAACTGCCCGTTGGCTCAGTTCGGTGAGCGTTCGCCTTTTAAGCAGGGGTATCGGGTTCGATTCCCGGCGGGAACACAAATTTTCTCCCTATGGAACATTTTAGTCTAAGATCCGGCTGCAGAATTAATGCACTCATCGAGTGTTTGCTAAAAACCAAATTTTAACGCATATTTATGATTAGGAGAATACATATCTACCAGGTTGCCTGTAAAAATGTGGCCTCTTGTAATTTTAATTAAATTATCGTTAATTGATTTTTCGGAAAAAAATTCAATCACTTGTTTTTTAAATTAAATTTCCACTTCACGGCAATATATATCAAGACTCCGAAAAGTCCGGTTGCCGTTGTGCACTTGACCGCACCTTTTCGCAGTGAAAACACCACCGGTGCAAACAGTAGTAGGGACGACTTAATAAATACTCCAAAAAAATTGTCTTCCTTTTCAAAATGACAAATTTAAAAATTACGACAAAAAATAATATTGATGAAAAATAAAACCAAGGTTACATATGTGAAAGAAAATGTTATTGTGCAAGTACTGTTTAAAAAAAAATATTAGACTTTATTCAAGTATTCAATCGTCTGTTACATATTAATTAAACATTTAAGCAAATGAACATTTTAAACGGCTATAAACCGTCGTATAGCTGACAATAGCTATCCTTGTCTGACTACGTTACGCGCTAACTCTCTTTCACTCTACCTTAAATATTTACTATCTTTAACTGCCAGCAACCCTTATTTCCAGCCAGATTTAATTAAGCAATATATCATAAAAACAGAAAAAAATACTCTTGACTCTGGTCTCATGTCTCCCCTTGAGGAGACAACAGGATTTTTTCAGTCCTGGTGTCTCCCCTAGGCGGGGTAGATATGAGGAATTACTTTTTAATCACATGATTCCGGTCTCGTGTCTCCCTAGCGGATCTTGTCGGGGAGACATCGGGATTCTTTCAGTCCTGGGAGATATTAGGATTTACTTTTTAATATTATTTTGAGTACTCGTGATCCCTTGTCAAGTTTAGAGGGGAGCCATTAGGGGAGACACTAAACCGGAGTAAAAAAATGCTTTAATTTGATATATAAATAATATGTGTACGTTATGAACGTATAAATGTATCAAAATCATACTTGTTTACACCTGGCTGCGAAGAGGTGCGGTCTAGTGCGTAACGGCAACCGTGATTTTTAGAGTCTTTATATATATTACCGTGAGGTGGACGACATGTTATTTAAAAAACAAGTGAATATTTTTTTTCCAAAAATCATTTAACAATAATTTTATTAAAATACTAGCGGCCACATTTTGACAGGCAACCTAGTAGATATGTATTCTCCTTATCATAAATATGCGTTAAAATTTGATTTTTAGCAAACACTCGATGAGTGCACTAATTCAGCAGCCGGATCTAGTACTATTTGGTGTTTCTGGTCCTGATTGCGATTGTGTGTGTGATGTGAATGTTTCCGGCACCCACGACAGAAGTCATCGAACTTGTGTGGGGCTGTGAGTGTGAAAGCAGTAATGTTTATGTAATTTGGTTTTGCAGTTTTCCAGCAATCCGAAGCTAACAAGCTCAAACTTAAGGGGCATATAACTTTAGACAACAGCGTGAGTAAAGTGTTCCAAGGCTTTCTGGACCCGTACTTAAGGAGCATCAAACATGATAAAACAGAAATTACCCTATCCGAAGCAATTAAAAAGTTTTTAAAATACCTGAATCATAACAATACGTTGAGACAATCAGAGACACATAAGCATAAACATCACTCGAAAGACCACAAGGAGAAGAGAAAACACAAATTAAAACGTGAAGGGGTGGTGAAACAGGAACCAACTCAAAAACCGCTGCTTTTAAATAACGTTAATTTAGATTTGGACTTTGACTGGAACAAAGGCTGGTTATCCCAATTAACAAAAGAAGTATACGTTTCTAAAGACAGCGAGAACGTTTTAAAGCAATATACAGAAATTTCAGGAATACAAAAACACGAATCAATAGAAGGCAAGGACAAATCAAGTGAAGAAAATCATAAATCGAGAGAAAAAAAACATACACCAGGAGAAGATAAACATAATCCAAAAGAAGGGAAACATAAATCGAAGCATGGAAAAAAGGAATCGGAAGAAGTAAACGCGGGTCTTAATAAAAGAAAAGAAGACACGGAAGAGGGAAAAGCAACCATAAAAGAAGGAAAATCATATATCAAGGACGGAAGAGACGAGTTAGAGATGATAAAAAAGGACTTACAAATGGTAAAAGATGCCTTGAAATTAAAAAACTTGGAATCTAAAGAAGGAAAGAAGGAAGACTTGAAAGTAAACCAAAAGGATTTGAAAGATAAAGTGGACATAAAAGCGAATTACATAGAAAAAGAAATCTCAAAGGAAATAAATAAAGATAAAAAAGAGATGACAGTATTGGAAGAACTTGCTGGAAAGCCAGAGGGCGTCCACTTATACGGAAATCACAAAGAGGAAACAATAATTCCATTAAACCATATAAAAGCGTAGTTAAAATGCATAACATTTTAACTTTCCAATACACACCTACCCATCAAATTTTATGCTACGCTTGATCTTGTGTGAATGTTGTAGTGTAGGGTATCAGGTATATTCCAGCCGGGAATCAAAACTGATGGGGTATCACTAAGATTCCCTGCTTAGAAGGCGAACGCTCACCCAACTAAGCCAACGGGCAGTTCATATCATTCTAAATTAAAAACGTAATAAATTAAAGGACTTCAATTGTCGTAATTGTGTGGGTTGGATCAGTACCATTCATGTGCGCGCACTACTATAATATCATCTCATCATAGCTTATAGTGAAATCATCTTGACTCGGCACTAGAGGAAACATGGAGGATAATCCGTCCGATCTATCGGGTCACCGAGATAATGTATGCAATATCTTCCAAAATGAAAGTCATACAATTTTTGTATTAACTTTATTTCTTTACAATAAACGAATATCAGAGTGCCGTACAATGCGTTTCGATTAACTGCTTCGCTATTGTTACCATTATAAATGCGAAAAAATTTTTTAAGACATGTCACATCTTTCTATAGCTTAATATGTAGATCTTATAGATGACTTATTAGATTATACATATTTTCCCTAAAAAGGCGTGCATGCGGAAGTGGTGGTCATATTTATAAATCATCTGATATTAAAATTCAAATAAATTAGATTATTTATAAAAGACGATATAATAATTATATATAGTAATTATGTATCAAAATTGATTGCGTTAGAAATAGGTAATATCAAGATCGCAGCAAGTGGATAGATGTGGTATCTACCTACCCCAATAGGAAAGAGGCGTGACTATATGTATATAAGTACATACTAGACTATATGTAAATAATAGTAGGTACATATATGACTTACACGAAGATGTGACATGTCTTAAAATAGCTTCTTTCGAATTGTTAGCCTGTTAAGGCGAATTACTTACATAATGTTTACTGCATTAAATATTTAAGTCGTTCGATTACTATATAATTTAAAGTTAATGCACACACTCTACGTGTGTGGACTTAGGCCCATCGTCCCTTATAACAAGATGTACATGATTATTATATTTAACTCAATTATTCTGCCACGATCACACATAAGAGTCTTATTATGATATAAACAAATGCCACTGGACGCCTTTGTGCGTTTAGGGAAGAAATAAGTGTCAGTTACGAGTATATCCTGCGTCAATAAACGCTTAAGCATTGGCGACAGTTGGCATTACAAACTCCCATTCATTAACGGCAACAGTGAGAGCGAAAGACCATGTCAGGAGTACCGACTGTTCCGAAACTAGTCTCGTAACAAAAGAGAAAACAACCGTATTTGAAATCATATAAATCCTTGATAAACACCATGTCGTCTATCGTCAATACGAAAACGATCTTTTTTGACGCAGGTTATATCAATCGGAACAGGAATACCACAGGATTGGTAAAATAATATTAACAATTACACATGCCGCGGTAGCAGTGTTACAAAACAATTAGTATGAAACGCGCATACGTGCCAGCGGCATACAGGATACACGTAATAAACGCACAAACGCGTCGGTGGTATTGACTGTTGAGCTTTAAGTAACTATTTCTTAATGCTCCTCGCGAGTAATGCCACAATTGCTTTATAATTGAAGAACACAAGGTATGTGTTTTCTATAGTAAATGATTACTTCAATCCGACACTGATTGAATGATTTTATCTCTGATTTAATTGTGCTATCTTTTTCCCCGCTATCTCACCAGTTGATAAGTCACAATATGGTCGAGGGTAGTAAGCACCTTCGCTACTATCAACATTACCGTTTCTCTAAAGGATCATTATCAAAAACTAGAATATAAGTGTATGGATTTATTAGCAATACATTTAACTGTTATTATTAAAACTATGCAGGCATTTAGCTAGGCTTAACAAGTTATAAATGGTTGATACAAGAACCTAATATTATGATAATTACATTTCATTAAACGTCCTTAGAATCCTATAGTGGACAACAGGCCTAAGTTCGATACATTAGTGACAAAGCCCCTTAAATCTATAAAAAATAACAAGGATATAACAAATAAAAAATTAAATTAATATCAATATAAAATTTATTTAAACGAAACAAAGAGAATATTTACAAAAACAAAATAAATTTTAAAAATACATTTCTTTATTAATTTCTAAATGAGAATCGGCCCCAATTCCAAAATAATCTTGCAACTCGTCTAAACCTACCTTTAGGTTATTTAATAAAGAAGCATCTTACTAATTGTAATTTTTTAACTTTCGCGATTCGAACACATAGTTTAGGTAATATCTCGAGACCATGGCCAATGCAACTTGGCCGAAACGTCGAGGTAAATAAAAATAGTTTTTTAGCGCGATTAAGTCCCGAGATATTACCTAAACTAAATATTAGCTAATCGAAGAAATAAGTGTCGACGTAAACATTTACTGTAGGTCTATTCTGGTCGTCAAATTACAATTGTTGGAATTGATGACGTCGATATGACAGTAGATCGGTCGAAAGTTCTGGGGGTCTATTCCGGGCCTCAATTATTTTAACATCGACGTCGAAATCGAACGATTTTCTTTTCTTTTGAACCATCGAATGGACTGAACTTTCAACCGATCGACTGTCATATCGACGTCGCATCAATTCGAACAATCGTAATTTGACGACCAGGGGGTCTATTCCGGCCATAGATTATCTACATCGACGTCGAATACGAACGATTTTTTTTTTGTTATGAACATCGAATCAACTGAAATTTCAACCAATCGACTGTCGTATCGACGTCCCATCAATTCGAACAATCGTATTTTGACGACCAGAATAGACCTACTGTCGATTCTATCGATAGTTCATAAGAAAAGACAATCGTTCGATTTCGTTGTCGATGTAAAGATAATGCCCGAAATAGACACCCAGATATTTAACCTTGTCGGTGTTGATGAAAGCATAGAGTTTATACAGAACTAATTACAGTTTTATCATTATTAAGCCCATAATAATAAAGTATTTTAATGCATTTAAATTTTAATTATTTCATCGCATTTTTAGATTTCAATTAAAAAAGGTTTATACGCAATTCAATGATGAGTATTAGTTTAGGCATTAAAATAATAAGTACCGTTCTGATATTCAAGCGTGTGTTATCCCATTAAACCAAATTCAGGTTTATTCCCATCTCGTCACACCAAATGTGTGTTAACATGTAGGAAAACTGTTACACATAGGAATTACTTCCTATTTAGGTTACGCAATAAAAACTATTACTCATTTTGTTATACTCAGATTAATTTGCTTCTATTGCAAAATTGACAGAATTTTACTTCTGTAAAATCTAATTAGGATGGCGCATCGCATAAGTTACAAATATGTAATAGAAACTAGGAAAATATTCCGATTAGTCACAGTGTTACACATATAATGTGACCGATGGTAAAAAAAACTTGTTTTTACGAAAGGTAACACACACAAATATGCTTTTTATAAGCATAGATCAATAGATGTGAAATGCGCTTATATTATATTTTTTTTTATTACAATATTTTCATATTACAGACCATAACTCGCTTCTCAATTAACACGTTGACTGCCGAGCTTTGTAACGTAACTATTCCGTTACGTTACAAAGCTGTCATCCACACACGTCACGCGTGTTACGCCGCGCGTTAATAAACACTGTACTATCTGCAGTTAAAGTGTTAACTCATTTCCTATAATATTATAGAATAAATAAACGAGGCGGGGAAGGTGTTTATATCCTCTTTGCGCGCGTTTTTTATATCCTTGTAAACTTGGTGTTTAATTACGGAATATAATGGAAAAGGGACATTTCATATAAATTACATCAGAAACAAATATATACATCTCAGTTGGTTTTAATTTGACCGCAAAGAAATTGAGTACTTATTGTTTTTTTTTACTACAAGTAACAACATCTAAGTTGATAAGTAACAGTAAGTTAATTGTTAAGTTATCACCATACTAGAGCGATGCGGTATCGAGATTTGCTTGTCAGTTTTCTAATTTTTTTTATAATCAACCAGCTTTACCCGGCATCTGCAGCAAAGCTACGTTAAGAAAGTTTTACCTTTTTCACGTTTATGGTTGCCTAGTACTTTAATACCAAAATCAAAATGTAAAACGAAACTATGACCTCTTTCATATTTTTTATTTTTCCTCTTTTATATTTTGGGGGCTGAGTCACCCACGTCCGTAGGAGGATACCCCTTAAGTCTGACTCCCTACACGTGGTCCCCGGGTGGTGCTAATCAGGTGACATTTGAGAGGTGGTAGAGCATTTTGTGAGTTGCTCGCCTGGCTTGCTACCAAAGTAGCTTGCCACCATCAAGTTGAAAGTCTGCCGCCAAGCCAAATACGGTGTTCAGGCAGTTATCCTTGAGAGCCTGCGTATTCCAGTTCTAGTGTGTTTACCAGCTTCGATCACATCGTCACTTACCATCAGGTGAGATAGTGGTCAAACACTAGACTGTCACAAAGAAAAAAAAAATTTATGAAATGTTATAATAGTTATTCTGCTATTCGGGGCGGAGACAAATCAAATATCATAAAAATCGGTCCAGCCGTTTATAAAAGGTGTAACTGACCTTGACTGTTTTACTTGGCTTTGACTGTGACTTGTGACTAGGACTTATAATATGAAATACTATTGAAATATATTATTACTTGACACTGGCTAAATGCACAAGATTGCGAAGCCAATATTAAAAGAAAAAAATAAATATGTTGTAAGTAACCCGACTTTTTTATATATAAAGATTCAATAGATTTGGGTGGTGTTTTATAACCGGATGTATATTGATTCTTGATAAGTGTGATTACACCTTTATAAAAAAACGGTCATAATAAAACCACAACTGCAAAATTCAGCGATACCAACATTAAATACAAAATTAACAAGTACAACTATAAATAACATCAAATAAGTGTACTTAGCGTAACATGGAATTTCTACCAAAATGGTACGATTTAGAAAAAACTGGTGATTCTTGTCTTAACGGCTATTTATATCCACTATTCTTGAATACTATAAACTTTATTTGTTACACTATTCATGGTAGCTTTAAATTTAAAAAAGCATACATCAAAGAAACAAATTTCACATTCACAGCCCCACATTAAGTTCGAAGACTTGTCTCGGGTGCTGGGAACATTCCATACATCACACATGTACATCACACACGCAATTACACTCAAAAGCAAGAATTTGGGCCCCAAAGAGGCACTCGCAAAGATCCGTAAGTTGTATGTTGGCTCTTTGGAACCTATGTGTACTGTTTAAATAAGGTGTAAGATTATTGAACTTTAAATGTTTAAACACAATATATCACCTGATAGTAAGCGACTATGCGGTCAACGATAGAGCAAATGGTTTGAGTTAAGTCAGATTTTATAATAATACAGTTTTCAATTATCAGGGACTCAAAATTTGTTAATGTCTGACTTTATGTATTTTGTAACTTTAAAATTTTCGCGATTCGAACACATAGTTTAGGTAATATCTCGGGACTTAATCGCGCTAAAAAACTATTTTTATTTACCTCGACGTTTCGGCCAAGTTGCATTGGCCATGGTCTCGAGAAGTCTTACCTAATTTATGTACTTTATTCAAAACATTTTTTTTTTGCATTATTAAAAACTTAACGTATGTGTAAAAAATAGTATGTGTTGATCCTTGGAAATTAATCTCTGTGAAGTGGTGGAATGTGCATTGATTTCAAATTCCATCTAAATCCGTGCAGCAGTTACGGTACGAAGAAAAAACATTTTTTATTTTCGCATTAATAATATTAGTAGATTTATAATGTCATTTCTTCTTAACTATAATATTAAAATAAAACATTGGACAAACACCAAAGATAACTTTATAGACACTATATTAAAACTGGTCAACAAGCAAGACATTCGTCTGATGGTAAGCAAAACGCCCGAATTTTTTTTTTCATGTTGCAAATGATTCACTCAAGTGTGTTTCCTATTTCTTTAATCAAGATATGCAAATGTTTGACCACTGTCTTGGTGGTAAGTGACGATGCGGACGATGATGGAGTACGTTTTTTAATAAGCAGCTTGTCCATCAATAGTGTAACAAAAGTCTAACAATACAATGAAGTAGCCATAATGAATATACTACATAATTATGATAGAAAGGGAAATATGATTGTACCGGCCGCCGCTTGCGTTCGTTGAGCAACTTTGCTGAGACTGCAATTCCTTTGTGTGCCGGGTTTATTTAACCTGTGGACAAAATATAATAATAATAAATATCATTAATTCATCAACCATATGGTACTTGTTTTAAACAATTAAAAGAATATTATAAATTGATATTACATAAATTATAATTATAAAGATATTATAAAGTCGAAAGTTTGTGTGTAAGTGTGTTTGTTCCCTCTTCACCCTTTAACGGCTAAACGGATTTGGATGAAATTTGGAATGTACATAGCTTATACCTAGAATTAACACATAGGCTACTTTTTAACTCGATAAACGCGGGCAAAGACTCGTAGACTATTATAAATTAAAGGATAATAATCTGTATATATAAAAGAAAACCGTGTTAGTTTCACAATTTATAACTCAAGAACGGCTGAATCGATTTGGCTGAAAATTGGTGGCGAGGTAGTAGCTTAGAACCAGGAGACGGACCAACGTCCACTTTTTAGGAACGTCACATCTTTTTTAAATTGTTGTATACAAATCATTTTCTCATACGCCACTCGGATTAGATAAAGTACTAGGCAAACATAAACATGAAGGAGGTAATAATATAGTCACGTGGCATTGTAACGCATGCCGGGTATGGCTTCCTAAACATGCACATTCATTGACTGTTAGGCGGAACGAAGGTCGCCGGGACAGCATCTTTATACTAGACTAGCCGTGCCCCGCGGCTTCGCCCGCTATTATCAAGTTAAAAATTAGCCTATGTGTTAATCCTAGGTATAATCTATGTACATTCCAAATTACTTTACCTACCCGCCAGAGAAATGTAAATCATTATTATAAGAAAAAAATAGTGTATCTCATTTTAAGTGAACAATTCATAGTTCTTATGGGAAATAAAGTTCTTTAAACCTATTTCATCCAAATCCGTTCAGCCGTTAAAGCGTGAAGAGGGAACAAACATACTTACACACTTACAAACAAACTTTTGGATTTATAATATGTATTAGTAGGAAGTAGGATAATTAAGGTGAACATGAACATATAACAGGACTCACAAGCGGCGGCGTTGCGTGGCCCAGTTCAGCGCAGGTCGGGGTTGTCGTTGATTTGTTTCTTGATGCGCACCAACATGGTGGTGTACCACTGGTCGAGGCGCGATATACTGTCGTAAGTCTTCACGGCTTCGGTGAATGCATCTATGTTCTGCTCTTCTAGGTGCTCGATCAGTTCCTGTAATGGAAACAATCTTGTATCACATACTGTAGCTACCTTTGGGTTGGGTCAAATTTTATGTATGTATGTATGTACCTTGATGAGCTTGCATTCCCTGGTGTCCCCGAAGGCGGGGTAGAGCGAGCAGTACTTGTCGAGCGCGTGCTGCGCGTTGAGTATGTCGACGCAGAGGTGACACAGCGCAGCGCGGAACATGTACTCTTTGGCGCTGTACTTCAGCAGACTGTTGTCTAGGGAAGATTTTGCGATCTATGGACAAACGAGTTTAACAAGCTTTTATTTAACTTCTATTGCCGCTAACCTTATCGGCAAGTCACATGGGCCCCAAAGAGACACTCATGAAAGTTAATGGTTCTACTGCCAGATTCGCAAAATTACAGCCAATCTCGAGAAGAAAGCTAGCTATGTTCGTTGCTAAGCTATGTTTCAGGTGAAGTCAAAAACCTGATTGCTAAGTTACCTGTTGCATAATACTACTATACTAACTTGTATAATTAAGGATATTTAGTATTTGTTTGCAGCGACTAACCTCTTTCAAATGAATTGACTGTTCTTGTCAAATCTGATGGACTTGTGTTGTAAATATTTAAAAGAATATTCTTATTGACTGTTATTTCTAGTTTATTGAAACACTGCCTTGTTATGTGATAGATACTAGATACCTGTT
This sequence comes from Lomographa bimaculata, assembly GCA_948107665.1. NCBI lineage: Eukaryota > Metazoa > Arthropoda > Insecta > Lepidoptera > Geometridae > Lomographa > Lomographa bimaculata. The sequence goes on along the minus strand of OX403604.1, from coordinate 1,872,862 downwards.
CGTAGATCTGTATCGCCTTGTCGTAATGTTCGAGTTGAGCCGCGTATTGCGCCAACTTCAGCATGCACTTATTGGCCGAGGAGGTAGATTCCTCGCCTCTAAAGTAGTCCGCTGCTTGCTCGTAGTGTTGCATCGCTCGGGCGAGATCGACGCACTCTGTCTCGTATAATTCGGCTATGTTCTGAAACAAGGAATAAGTTACTAGTTAAAAACTTTTTTAAAACAAGCTTTTAGAAGTCCGCTATATTGGATTTAAAGTGACGTCACTTTGTTTTTGGAGTTATTCTCAGCAAGCCCTTTCATTTGATACCCATATTGTAGGAGTGCATTAAAAATTACTTGTCCGCCATTTTGTGTGTTCCGCCATGATGGACTTAGAATGACGTCACACAGCTAACCATGCATTGTCATCCAAACTAAACGTGAATATAAAATGTCATCTCAATCGGTTGAACATATTTGCTTCAAAATTGAGTTGCAAGATTCCACCCGAACATACATGACATCATACATACAGTGCAAGCTAAATGAAAGCTTGTAAAAACAAACTATAGTTTTAAGTGTTTCCAACTGAAATAACAAAATGTTTAACAATCCGGCCAAATAAGTGAAAACAGTACAGGAAATATAAAACAATAACAGAATACAAAGAATATTGTTTTATTTAAAAAGACTTTGGAAAACCTATTAAATGACAAATGCTATTACTCTATTTTTGAATGACACATTGTAACATATAATTTGAAATTTCACATTTAATTAACCGTATTTATCCTGACATAATATATGTTCCTTTTCACTGACGTTAAATATATCTTGATCTTTTTTTGAATAAAACTATTAAAATATAGTTTATTATGACGATGCTTATGCTGATAATATTATAATATGTATAATGACTATTAATGACCGACTATGTATATTGTATTTACCTATTTTAAATTGACGACCCAGTTGGCGCAGTGGACAGGTCTCCACCTTCTGCGCCGTGGGTCCTGGGTTCGATTCCCGGCAGGAGTAAAAATTCCTACCCTAGGGATATTTGTGCTTCTGGTTCTGGGTGTAATTTGTGTGTGATGTGAATGTTTCCGGCACCCACAAGTCTTTGAACTTCGCGACTTGGAAACTATCGCGATTGCTGTTCATTGTAGTAATTTTCGACACAAAAATCACGGGATTGATAGCAGGTGATTACCAAAACAACCGACTTGTCCCGGCTTCGCACGGGTGCAATTCTCGGTGGATTTCCCAAAAAAAATCTTTCATACATAGTAATAACAAATACAACAAAAAAAAACAGCCAAATTGGTCGAACCGTTCTCATGTCTCCAAATTAATTCACGAAAAAAAATATGCAAAAGAAGTCTGGTATTCAACTACTAGGCAAACATTAACATGAATGAGGTAATAATTTAGTCAATAAGTTTTTAGTCTAGTATTCAAGTACTAGGCAACCATAATCGTGAAAGAAGTAGAATGCAATTTTTCTTAACGTGACATTGCAACGCATGTCGGTTACTGAATACTGACAAATGATAATGTACTTTCATTAAATTACATTACCTGATGCTGCTTAGCCGCGACAGTAAAGCGGCCCATGTCGGTGTAAATCTCGATGGCTTTAAGGATACACGACACAGCCTCTGTAAGAAAACACATAGATCTTGATATTCAATAATATCAAGAAAACAATTATTTAAGTAACTAAAACCAAAACATAGTGGCTTTCTAAATTTTAAAACATAAATGATGTTTTATCTCATTCGATATGCTATAATACGCTCCAAAACACAAATTGCAGACGTAAGTCAAAAAGCAGCTATGCTGCAGTGGGATTGGGCAGGACATATCTGCAGAATGCCGGATGAACTTTGGGCCAAATCAACAACAGTGTGGGTCGCACAGAATCGAACTCGGCGTCGCGGCAGACCAAGGAGATGGCGGGATGACCTTGACTCTTACCTTGAAGATTGGTCATCCTTGCACAAGGTCGCGATAAGTGGCGAGAGGGTAGGGAGACCTTTGCCCTACAGTGGGACACTGTAGGCTTATAATAATAATATATACTATAGTCGTACATATAATTGAACATTATATTGAACTGCCTGCGGTGCTGGGGTCGTTGGGTGCATGTTCAATTTCTAAGCAGCGGGTATCGAGCGGGTTTTATTCCCGATGGGATAACAAGTGGTCTCCCCACGGGTAATTTGTATTTCTGGTTCTGGGTGCGATGTGAAAATAATGTTTCAGCACCCAGGAGTCACCCAGGAGCACTCACTGAACTTGGTGCAGTTGAATTTTTTAAACTTTCGCGAACTTTAATCATGTCTTTATGAGAAAACCGGGTCATATGTCGCTTTTATTTTCAAAATTATTCGTGTACATGCACCGGCCGTGGTCAAGAGAGATTCAGTCGTAGTCTCTCGTGACCACGCTGACTTATCACTATGGTCACCATCCATTTACTGAGCAAACCTTACTATTAGTTACGTAATCATCAAACAGGCGGACCGCGCTTCTACTGCTACAAATACCTTATCATTTGTTTTGATTACAAAATCTTCCAAGCATAATTCATGTACAGATAAGAATTTGGCGACATAGTATAGTATCCCCAACCTTGGGAACTGATAAATATTTGCAGATATCTCTGATAAATATTTGCAGATATCTCTGATAAAAATGAAGCGGCTAGATTATCTCTGATGTAATAGGTGTCATGTTTACTTCTAATTTCGATCTGTACATAGTTCGAAACTTTGTACGGTACTAATATAAGAGAGTAGAAAATAATGTCCTAAGTTGCTTTTACGACACCTGCTTTGCACGAAGCTCTTTGTTAAACTAAGTCTTGCATTGCTCCTCCTCCTGAGACTTTAGTTCTTATCCTACTAATATTATAAATCCGAAAGTTTGTTTGTAAGTGTGTAAGTATGTTTGTTTCCTCTTCACGCTTTAACGGCTTAACGGATTTGGATGAAATTTGGAATGTACATAGATTATACCTAGGATTAACACATAGGCTACTTTTTAACTTGATAATAGCGGGCAAAGCCACGGGGCACGGCTAGTGTCTAATATTATGTTCGGTACACTGGATCCGGTATTACTAATATTAATAGAAATTAATATTAATAAGGTAGACTATAACAAGTTATTTACACAATGCTGCAATGCGGCTGTCCGGTAAAAGGAAATTAAGATGGTATAAGTTTTTAAACTGACATAGTCACTCACATTACAATTGTTGTTAGAAACGGGATATTTACAATGTATTTAATACAAATAAGCAAAAAAAATATCCCACCAAGCGGAACGTCATTGTAGTATTGTGTCCCCAACAGAATTTAGAGCAATACTTTCAATCTTCTACGAAGCTAGTAAAGAAAGGAAGTTCAAACAACCAAATGCAGAATTCTCGATTAGTGTTTAAACAGACTATGCCGAAGAAACGCGACCGAAGTTTCGCGGCTGATTTTACGTTCCGAGCGACATTTTTCTACTTGATGGTTCGTCATGTTACTTTACCGAAAACTCAAGTTCTTTGTAGGATTAGAAACCGCGTCCACTCGAAAGGCATGCTTACTACAATGGTGCATCACGGCTTTAAACTACAGTTCCTTTTAATAAATTCCTTCATAACGCAGGTAACCTGAAATTATCAAACTCGCGCTGATATAATCTAGAATATATCGATACCTATTAAGGTCAAACGTATATAGGTACATGTTATACCTAAAGACAAAATACCTACTGGGTAAGTAGATAATACATATTACATACCTCCACCAAGCTATAGCAAAAAATATTAGCAAAATCGAACAGCTCTAAATAATAAATAGGTGTACGTAATACCCAAAGTAGAGATGTACATGAAACTCGAGCAGAATTTCTAAAGCCTGTTTGGCTTCTCGCCAAACATACATTTCGATACAGAAGTTGATATATAGGGGTCTAGACTTGCAGAGCAGTTGAACGGACTCATGAACTAGAGCCATAGCCAAGCTGGGAATGTATGCCAGTAAAACTGGCACGCCAAAACATAGTATATGTCATATCCCATTTTTCGACAGCGATAATTGAGAGACGAGAAAACCGTTCGCATAATGGTAAGCATCACCGTTGCCCATTACAAATCAGTGCAGCGAGTTTTTTACCGACTTCCCAAAAAAGGAGGAGGTACTCAAGTCGACTGTATTTTTTTTTGTGTTGTTACCTCATAACTTCTTTCCACTTGAACCAATTTCGATATTTTTTTTTAGTTTGAAAGATGTTGCTTTCCAAATGGTCCCATTCAGTAGTTCTTGAAATATTGTCAATAATGCTATTCTGTGGACTACATTGACGATGTTCTCGTTTTTTACCGACTTTAAAAGTTACCTCATAACTTCTTTCGTTGTGAACCGATTTTGATAATTATTTTTTATTTGAAAGCTGGTTCTTTCCATGTGTCCCATTGAAATTTGATCAAGATCTTATCTCTAGTTTTTGAGTTATCGTCAATAATGCGTGTGCAATACATTAAATCTGATCTACGTTCCGAAGATAGCTTTGAAGTCGGTTTTTTTAAGCTTTGCTTGCGTTTAATTATTAAATTAAAATATTTCAAAATAAAACCATTACGCTCGTCGTCTTGAAATAGTAGATGTTAAATATTTTTATGCCCTGTAATTTAACTGTAAACATTGCCCTTCAAGCTGAAATAGACTTGAGTTTGACCTTAACTGGTCAAATATATATAATTATACGTTACTAGCCGTGATCCGCGGCTTCGCCCGCTATTATAAAGTTAATAAGTAGCCTATGTGTTAATCCTAGGTATAATCTATGTACATTCCAAATGTCATCCAAATCCGAGGAAAAGAGGGAACAAACATACTTACACACTTACACATTTACACACACTAACACAAACTTTCGGATTTATAATATTAGTAGGATAGATATAAATGGTCATACAGACAGGGGTTTATTTTTGCAAGAACTAGGCCTGCTATAGCAATCTTGCTATTTGGCTGTTTAGCAAAGGGGTGGTACCACCCCAAGTAGAATTACAACTAGTTATATCTGCCTCGTGTTCGAATACGTAAGTGGGTAGTTTTTGTTTGTCACGCCGCGACAGGGTCAGAAAGTCAAGAGTTCAAGATTTGCACATGTTTTTGCGAATTTTAATGTATAAAGTAGCGAAGCAAATGCATTATCATATTTATCAAGTAGTGCCATTAAAAACTTAACATAGGCACTAATAGGCAGCGGCTTGAAGTAAGCTCACTGTGGCTGCTATATAACTTCACGTGTAAGGAAAATTGTGTTGCTGATGACAGGAATCGAACCCGGTACTAGCAGAGCAATATTTATTATTTATACTTTATTGCACAACGCAATGTACAATTCAATCATCAGCAATGGTAGAAACAAATAAAAATGTTTTATTTTTTATTTATTTTTATGCCCGATAGGCAAGCATTTGACAACGTGATGATGCGGCCGAAGATGTAGCATGCTTGCTTAGAAGGTACCTATTCACTATTGACTTGAAGAGTCTTTGATTATACCGTTCGGGGAACAAAGACGAGGGCAATGAGTTCCACTCCTTCGCAGAGTGCATCAAGACAGAGTATTTCCATAATTAAAACTACCTAATAAAGGTAGTTTTAATTATGGAAAATACTCTGTCTCTACGTTGATATCTTATTATTATGTAGTTTAAATGCATGTATTATGTAATTCTCTACGCATCATATTATGATAATGCCAGGTGCCATCATAGACGTCATATATCTGTGAACTGACGTCACGAATCCGTTGAGCCAATAGCGTGCGTTTTGCTATTTTGAATTTACATGCATTTTTTTTACTTTTACCCAACTACGGCGAAGTAAAAGGGAGGGAACATACATACACACATACTGTTCAAAAACATATTTTGAACGGTATGGGTGTATGTATGTTCATCTGTTCCCTCATAACTTCTAAACTAATTATCATAATTTAACAAATGAGGTGTCGTGAAAGCGTCTTGTTTGTCCGCTGGTATACTATGTGACGTCACATAAAATTGAATTTGGCGCCCTCTAGGGAGCCCGAAGCAAAGGACAAACATTTTTTTTTACCCCACCCCTTCATTGAACAGGGATATTAAAATGAAGGCAGGGTTTGGTACACAATAATATTTTTATCGAGCGTACCGTTTGCGAGATATATCCTGTCAATGATAACAGGTACAAAGAAATTAATGTCATAAATATAAATCTATAAAGATAGAGAAAAGTAATACTTAAACCTACATATAAATCTCATACTTATTCCATGTTCTATGATCGGTCTACATACGTGTATATTATGCGTTTGAGGACATTGGTCTGATGCCCGCTTGATAGGTCGTAGGTCATATGCCTAATCGAATTAAACGTTTATTGTCTACGATGATGTAATAGTTAAATGGCACAAATATGTGGCACCTTTAACCAGGGCTTGAAAAACCGGTTAAATGGTGGTAACGTTACCGTAGTCAAACACGGTAGCGTTATTACTACATGTAACGTTTTATGGTTTACCGTTAATCAATAGGCGTGTGACCGATATATTTATATAACGTTATACGTAATTTTATCGATAAATGTAACGTTAATTGATAACATAATTTCTTTCGACCCATATTTCAAAATTTTTGTTTGCTGCTTTGTCGCGATTCGCGTGTCCGTTCGTCGTTAAGTGCAGATTCCAAACAATTCTAGCTTAAGTTATTAATTAGGTAACTACTCTCAGATGCGATAACGATACTTTTCACTTCGTAACGTTATTTTATTGTTAATTGCTATTCATTGTTAACGTTACTTTATTGTTACGATACCCAGATAATTTATATCACCGTTATACAGGTATTATTGTGATAATAACTGTAATTAACGTTACTTTATAATGTTATTTGGTAACGTTAACAAGCCCTGCCTTTAACGCGACACAAATTTAGTTTAGCTGGAGGTGTACATCGGACGAGCTATTTACTCGCCCTGCATTAAAAAGAGATAAACATATAGATCAGAGCCACGTCTCATTCGGTTAAGAGATAAATCATTAAAAATCGTTTTGCGTGAGGACGGTACCATTTAAAATAATAATGGTTTCCATTTATTTAGGTATTTCAAATATCTAAAGAATATAAAAAAAAAAACACTCCGAGCCTGGATTCCATATATTTAGATCCTCAAGTATATAATTACTGTCTAAATATGAAAGCTTTATCCTTTGTCGTTAATTAATATTACTAATAGGCTAGATACCTGAAAAATATTTTAATCCGTCATTTACATTATTAAAAAATATTGGACACGTATTTTTTCTTGTTCCAATTAAACAAAAAATTAAGAGGATATAGTGCGTTGAAATTCCGCGTGACGTCACGTTTCAATAAAAAGTGTACTGAAGCGTGACGTCACGCGGAACTACCAAACTTTGAAGCTCTTTATCTTTGTCAATTTCTATTGAAATGTTAAATTAATAATAAAATTATGTCCAATATTTTACTATTTCTTTATTTTTAGCTAGGAATCATCCCCATTCGAAGCACTTAAAAAAAAATATCATAGCATCTGAAATGCCTGGTGTTACTTGTTTTAACTTCACCTGCTTGGAGAGTATATTTTTTCACAAATATTTTTATTTTCATCTCTGATGGGCTATGAGTGATAATGTCGTCGAAAGTCGTAAACACGCAAAACATAGAATGATTGAGTCGCAAGGACAGGTTGCTGCATCTTGTTTCACCCCAGCTTCCAGGCAGAGTTGTGATATAAGACATAATATTGGACATGACTAGACATAAGACTCTTCAGCTTGCAACCATTTCTAAGCCATTTTTAATAGACTTAGGTACCTACTCAAAAAGAAGGTACTCAATACGTTGGAATCTTTTAATTTATATATGTTACCTCGGAACTCTGTCATTTATTGAACGATTGACCGATTTGGAAAATTATTGTTTTGCTTGAAAGGGTTCTAGTTGGTCCAATTATAATTTAATCAAGATCTGATGAAGAGTTTCGAAGATATTTGTGATTATATTGGTTATGAGTTTTTTCAAATCATATATGTATATTATTTGTTAACAATTTTATAAAGAGAGTAACTTACCATTGGGGTCACACTTCTTATAACAATTAGAGGCGTCTACAAAGTTGGTGGCAGCGTCGTGTCTCACTCCAGCCTTTAGGTGGAGCTGCGCTGCTAGACAGAATGCCTGTCCCGCCTGCGGCCACTTCTTGGCCATTTTGAGCAGGTTCGCTGCCCGGAGGTAACAGTCTACTGCTTCTTCTACTTTAGATGACCCACTGTTTGAAATAGAAATTATTATTAAACATAAATATAAACACTTTCACCTCACAGCCCTACACTAAGTTTGATGACTTTGGTGCAGGAAACAACACAGCGTTTATGTTACATCACACAACACAATCCCATCCAGAACCAGAGGGCACTAGTGTTTTTGCTTGATAGGCGATGACCACTATCCCACCTGATGAAAGTGACGATGGGGCCAAAGATAGCATGCTTGCATAGAATCTTTGTGTTCTTGACTTGAAGACCCCCAAATTATATGACACAGGGAAGGAGTTCCACCCCTTTGCAATGTGGATGATAAATGTAGAAGCAAAACTCTTCAAGCAGTCTAGAAGGTATGTCAAGTTTAAGGCATCAAGAGGTCATCAAATGTCAGCCCTACCGGGTCCTAGGTTCGATTCCCAGTAAGAGCACAATTTTCTTCCAAAGGAATATTTGTGATTCTGGCGACTTTGAACTTACTGAGGGGCAGTGATAGTGAATGCGTTAAAAAAAAAGGTATTTTCATCCAGAACTGGCGAAATTGGTCGAGTGTTAGCCTTCGAAGCATCGGCTATCAGGTTCAATTCCCTGTGGGAACACACGTTTTCTCCCCAAGGGAAATTTATGTCCACACAATCACATACAGCACAGTGGTATAAGTTCAACTATCTATCCAGGTCACAAAAACTAAAATCCATTGTATAATAGAAAACTAAGGCAGAGATAATGGCTACCGATTAGGAAGTGAAAGTTGAAAGTAAGTTTGGAGAGGTCCATTCAATTATTTTAAAATATTATCAATAGTACTAATTTTATTAAAGTCAAGATAGGCAAACAATTGACCACTATCTCACCTGATGGTATGTGATGATGCAGTCGACATTGGTATGGACAGTCAATTGTATTTTTCGCTCATATTGAGATTCCCATATTATACTTAACAGGAAATACAGACTCAAAATTTATTAAAGAGATAGGGTTTAGGTTAAGAGAGAAGGTTGGTGACCCCCGCTCCGGATCATTCTTGGTGCAAAGTATAGCTATTGCAATCCAGCCCGGCAATGCTGCTAGCATATTGGGCACCTTTGCTCCTGGAACTATCAGGGGCGGCCTATTTGACTAATATAATTGTTAATTGTTCAATTTATATGCCTAATGTTTATGACAATAAATAAAAATTTGATGACAATTTATTTATTTATAAAACCTAGTCACAACATGACCTCCACACTAGGACAAGCCGGTACCACGGGTAATCTCTATATCATTATAAACTAGTACTTTTAAAGTTCAATAGACAACACAGTACTGTAGCTGTGTGCACAGTACTGTAGTCATTAACTTTAATGAGTGCATCTTTGGGGCCCATGTGAATAAACAATTTTGATTTGATTTGATTATACAATATTATCATTAAGGTAACAATTACAATTTAAAACATCAGGGAATTTGATAAATGGATATTTCAATTTAATGCCAACTATTAAAATTAAATGTATATATATTATATAATATAATACTATACATAGTGATAAATTTAGAAAGGAAAAATTATCGCTTGAGGCGGGGATTGAATAATGTTGGCTATTGCTATATTCTACTTAAAGGTGTTTGCGTGTGTTGTGTGTGTGTGTTAGACCAAATGTGTGCATGCTTTTAGCAGGTTTTGAACATTACTCACAGGGCTAAAAAAAAATCTGTAGCATTATAACCCAGGGTTACTAGCCATTTTCTTATCGTTTCCTTAAGTCGAACAGCATAGTTTTTCATAGGTATAATTTTTACGGTGCGACAATATAGAAATGGCAGAAGATAACGAATAAAACTTCTAGCAAAAGATGATTTAACTATTGGAACTCGAATTTTCTGTCATTGAATAATACATAAACCTTGGACAGTATCCGCGGGCGAGCATGGAATGACCCTGTGATGTGTCATTAAGGCTTTTACAATACATAGTTGAATCCATTCTGGGTGTGACTGTGTATGTGTGACCCTGTGAGTGTGAAAGCCTTCAAAAAGAACTTATCAAGCAACTTGCAGTGAACTTATTTAAAGGTAATAATTTTCCCATACATTCTTATCACCTTTTATTCATAAAAAATCTAATTAAAAAGTATATAAAAAAATATGTTATGGGTAGAATTCTATTGGTAGAAAGATAAATATCAGGCATAGTCCCTATTGATAATAGGGAGGGAATATGCTTGCACAATTGCATTATTGACAGGGCATCCTAAACATACCAGATATTTGCATTGCCATGAAAAATGTGGTAGAAGAGTACTCAAATTAACATAACAAATGGAGGAAAACTTGGAATTTTTAAACTTTTCAAACTTCAAACATGTTTTGAAACTTGATTTCTATATATTTAATATTATATGCATAAGAACTCTATACGCTGTTTATACAATTCTTCTTTTTTTTTTCAGAGACACTAGCTCAGCTTGACCTTAACAAGCTTCAGACATTTTGATATCCTTTATTAAGAATCTAAAACCACACCTGTACATCTTAACCAAAGTAGGCAACAACCATACCTTGCAAGCATGAAAGCTTATGTTATCAGGTTTAAAAAGAGCTCTTTTAACTGGCTGGGTTTCAATGAGCAATGCTCAGAGTTCCTAATTTAGGAAATCGACAAACCTAGCACACTATCTGTGAAATGCTTAAGATACTCGTCTCAGGAAACTAACAAATGAGTTCCTAAAAATAATTCTTGATAATCCGTTGAAAAATACTTGTAGTTTCTCCACAGACACACTAAGACAGTAGTCACATTCATAGAATACCAAATGAACACATTACTATAATAGGCACTAGGAATAGCTTAAAAAACGAGACCAGTAGAGATAGATCTGACTCAAATCTGACTAATTGTTTAGTGCATTTATTACCTGATAGTGGTTAATGAACAAGGTGGTGAAACATGGTTTTCCCTTCGAATTTAGACTAAAAACTAACACAGAGATAAAAATGTACTATAATGTAGTTTTTGGTGCTTTAAAAACACCAATAAAAGGTGCGAAGTACAATTGTATCAAAGAAATACTGTAATTCTCATTGTTCTTACCCGAACAGCGACCCTAGAAAGGATTTCGACGAATTTAACTTCTTCTCCGCCTCCGCCATCAGCTGCATCGCTTTTTGCTCATTATCAGCCATAATTCTGGCTTTTAAACACTATTTCACACAAGAAAAGTTCAGATTTCTCCTAAATTTTACAATTTATTGACAAAATGTCGTCAGCGACCCTGGCTGAAAATCTGTCGCTATCATCGATTTATTTCGTGTTGCCACACGTAAAAAGTTTTAAGGGCGCATTCATATTTACTTATTTCATAAAATGAGACACCCCATTTATTCGATTTTATAAAATCTACCCTCTTCTTCTCTCTATCAGAATAGACAAATGGCAACGAGTTGTGCCAGGATACCAACAAAAGAACTGGCATGGACGTGCATACTTAGGTCTGAACCGTCTTATTATATTATAAGAAGCAGCTTCACATTTAAGAAGCATTGGGTACCTCTCCCTTTTTTATTGTAATACTTGACTAGAAATCTTAGATAGGTTTAGTATAATATAGTTCAGGTAGTCAGTCTACCCAAAGATATGCATGGAACTAGCATACATAGGTACTATAACAGCCTGGTACCTATTTGCCTACATTACTAGTTCGTCTTTCATACAAACAAAACTTTCATACAAATCGTAACTACCCATTAGTTAATTTTGAAGCAGTCCTTTATTTCAGCCTCGAATACCGATAGACGTAGGATTGAGGCACCGTGTCTTTGTCATGTTTTTGTATAAACATCTGACAGCCAGCCCTAACCGGTGATCCAGAAGCTATCATTGTGAGCTACTCCACGCCTATATATATTTGCGACCCGTTCAAACGCTTTAATAATTAAGCAGCTTGAGACCCCTACCTATTAAAAATAATAAACCTGACTTTGAACTTTGTAAAAATGAACTTATTTATTTTATGTTACTGTTCCGTTGAGTCTCTATATTGTACGATCAATAATGCACGGCTTGATAATGTATGGCCAATAATTTGCAACCAATATTCCGTGACTTGGCTTCCAATTATCAGTTTGTGCAATACGGGCCGTATGTTATTGGATGTGAAATAACAACATCGATTACCCCCAGTCAAATGCTTGCCTATTTATCATTAAAAAAAAACGCAGTATTGCACATCCTGATATTTGGATGCCATGTACATTAATTATTGGCTGTACATTATTGATAGGGAGTAATAGGAACCGATTTTGTACAGCCAATATTTGGCGACCCGGGAATGCACGGCCTGAATTTTTTAATCCATGTACATAAATTATCATGGTGTGCATTATTGGCTGTACAACATCGGGCCGTGAAATATCGGGTCGTACATTATCGTCTCCCGTTCCGTTAAAACCTATTATGCATCATCACAACTTTATCATAAGTATTGAAAAAAGGTGACATTATGGTCGCTAACTTTAAATCGTTAAAGATATGTAATAGTACCTAATTCAAAATTATATGAGAAACTTAAAGATGATTTTTAATGTTTTTTAAACGATATCTCTCTCAACGTAGTTGCATTTTTATATTTTTTACAATATATCGTCTGGTTGTCGCCATTTTATTATTGAATTCTGATTACTGTCATGTCTTTAGTGACACTCGCAAGATTTAACACAAATCGATTAACGTATAGGAATCATCAAAATCGGCCCACGCGTTTGGTCACTAGAAAGCCACAAAGGAACAAACATACATCGGTTGATAAACACAATACTCTTCATGACGTCGCACAGCCACAGAATGTTGCTGCAATGTTAAAACCACGTTAAGACTCGACCGTAGTAGTTTCTAATTATTTCGGTAGATGGCGTCACGCGTCTTATGGGGAAGTTAATAGTAATATAACGAAAATTTCGTCACTTGGGGTAAAGCCGAGTAGCTCAGCGGTTAGAACAAGTGCATGAGCCCTTTGATCGCGGTTTCAATACTGCCAGCAATGTTTCTCTTCTAAAGGCAAGGCTTCAGTAGCTCAGCGGTTAGAGGAAGCTCTATAGCTTGAGACCCTGTGGCCGCGATATCAAGCGATGTTTTTCGCTTCTTAATTTTACTCCTTATATAGTCCTTAAGGGATGGGTAAAAATAAAATACATGGTAAACTTTAAACTTTATTGTGTCCATACAGCCGATTCTCCTGCTATGGTAAACTTGGATACACTTTCAAAGCATTTTGTCCGGAGCTTTTCCTATGCGTATCTTACAACCCTATGATAGGTAGATAAATAGGTAGGTATTTAGGGAAAATCACTCCTAACAAAAATATATTTTCAAATCGTATCGCAATTTGTAGATTTAGGTTCCTTTAATTCTGAAATGCACGAATTGTGCCGATTCATACTTTCATCATCATTATAGAGATGTGATATTTTCAACTGCGTTTGAAAATTAACTAAACCACTATCTCATTTTTTTTTATCTTTTCACAATTTCTAGCCAACAGCGCCTTCACTCACAAGCAAACTTGTATATTTCTTGTGGTCCTATTGAAACAGGGTCTCTGGGCTAGTATGAAAATATAAGAGCTATGCAAGATAACAAGAATAAGGTGGGTAAAATAGTACATAGTTAGAATTCACTAATATACGCAATTTTTTTTTTACTAGTTACCTTCATAAAGTTTATAATGTCTGTTAGGCGCAGAAAGTGACGACTATTTTAGCACCATAAAGGTACCTATAGTAATAGTAGAGTAATTTAATCGCCTATTTTACATTGATTGCAATACGATATGAAATAAGTCTTCAGTAAGATAATTTTGATAACAGCTATACATAACTACAATTATCCTTTATAGACACCTATAGATAGTGCTACTAATACTGTGTTACAATGAATATTATATGAATGCTAGGATCACTTGATATTTATATAAATAGACTGCTACATTTGCGATAGTATTGTCATTGGAACGAGAGGTAAATAGATAGACCTTTACAAATAAAAGGGATTCTTGTGCAATACATTATTTGAACTTGTTACGATATATAGGCTTACTGGACCCATGGATATAAGCAGCAATAAGGGCAAAAACAAAATAAAAAGCAAACAATAATATTAATTGATTTATTTTTCATAAATAATCTAAATTGGATATCTAAGCCGATAGATCTAGCAAATAACATAGAAGAGGATTATTTACATAAAAAAGTAATATTCATAAAAATAAACGAATAAAATGTACAACTTAAAAATTTGAAGGATAATGAGTACTACAATTAATTCATAAAAAGTGGTAAATCTTATATTTTTCTCTTATAAAATCAAACGTAAGGTAAAACTAACGCGAATTCCACTATTCCTTCTCTACCGATAGCATTCAGTCGAATCCAGCATCACAGCAATAAAAAAACATTTAAAACAAACAAATAGTTCAGAACTCAATGGCCAACTGAATAAAACAAAACACTGGATGTGTGTTCGGCAAGCCCAATTAAATAACCAGCAGTGTTGCCATATTAACTAATATAAAAAAAGAGAATATTGCACAAAATTACTAGCAATCGAAGAAAAATCAACATATAACATGCGAGTTGCATGCATTGCAAATGATATTAAATATCATTAATATAGGTTGAACTAGTTCATAAACATTCAAAGCTAATCTGAACTAGTGGACACCCGAGCGCAATCTTTATACAAATCTAGGATACATTTGCTTTCTAAAGGTGTCCGAAAAGCTACGCCATACACATAAAGAATATAATTAGCACTATGTACTATGTGAACAGACATATCTATATTATTTACAAAACTATTGATCTGCACTGATGTTTTTTGGAGTATATTATAGAATAACTTGTATAATTTTCTTAATATTAAGTGTTTAACCGCTACAGAGTTTTTTTTAATGTGAACATTCTTTTTTCTACACAAAACACGCAGGTGCAGCAGAGATGCTGCCATACCATCACATTTTCTACAAAAACATTTTTATAAAGTGACACAATGGCAACATTTTGTACAATACTTTGTCCAAATGATATTTTTATATATAATATAAATAAAGCCTATTTTATAATACTTTGAAAAAAAATATACAGTCTTTCGAAATCAAAATATCACATGAAATGAATCTTTATTTTAACTTATCCATTTGTACAAAGTATTGTTTTTCGAACAAGAGCGTTGATTATATATGAAGTTGTATACATTTGGCAATATGCAATTGTGAAAAATCATCAATTTCGTACACCGATGGAATAATAGATCTCTTTATGAAAGTCGCAGAGTGTGCCAGCTAAAAAAAAAAGTAAAGCAACTGTGGACACCGCCCTGCGGCTAGCTGAAATGGCAACTAATGCTGCTTCACTCGAGTTTACGCTGTTATATTGCATTTGAACCAAATAATACAATTATCCCTGACCGTTTTGGTGTAACTTCTTTAGACACCATATTTAATAAGGCAACAAATAATGGCCACACCAAAGTGTGTCTAACACTTTCACTGCTTATTATATACCGCACATACGCGTCGACGGGCAGCGAACGTGTTAACATACGAGTCTAACAGTACACTCGTAGCGTGTCTAGTCAATAAAATTATTTAAAGAACGCCTGCGTAATTTGATATAAGACATAAGGAACGGGGCATACAAAGCACCTATTTATATACATAGGAATTACGTAAATATACACACGTAACAGCTAATTTTATAACAATCTAATGCAATAACCATCTATACAGACTTTACGAGGATTACATCTTTACATATATTTGGAAACAAGGTTCGTGTTTATCAAGATTTATTCACCAACTTGTAATGTTTATTAGAATACAATAATGTTTATGATTTTATGAAGCATTTGGCTTTGTGAGGCGGATGATTGGTCCAGAAATAATTTCAACAGGGTGTGGTCAAGTACAACCCACGGACGTAATGCTGGAATCAATGCTGGGCACCCTAGGCCCTACAAATTTCGTTTGTCATAACACGAGCTACATGCACACAAGAACACCAAAGGTTCGACAATTGGCGCCAATGGCCCAGTAAATAGATGTCTGTGGCAGCAGCAAGATGCACGCACACATGGAAATTTGCATGCTTTACTCATGTTTGGATGAGATTACGATCGTGTTCAAGTCCGTGGTACAACCTCACAATACATAAAAAATGGGGTTCACAATAATAACTAGACCGTGAAACAAAAAAATACTATATAAAATATTTATTGGAACTGTTTTTTTTGGTACACTCGTTTAACAATACAAAGAGACCCCATGTTTATCAAATTCACGATACAATCGGTTAATATCTTGATATTTACGAACCTTGCTTGGATATTATAAGTACATTGTTGTTAGCAAAGAGTTTTAAAAGGCATTGAACTGACTAAAATAGAAATATATGATACAGTAATTTAAGGATTTTCTATAAAACTAATCATAAGACAAAATAAAGTTGATTTTGGTGATATTTCATTAATAAATATCCCTTAAAAGTTGTCATACATAAAATATTAAAATTTTAGTGAGGAGTACTTGAAAATGTAGTCACTTACATCACATTATTTTCTAACTAAACGCAAGTTTTCTGAATTCTAATATATATATTTTTAGATACTAATATGTAGTTTCCGGATAATTCTGTAATCTATTTCATGAATAAGATAAATTAACATTTGTTACAATTAGGAGCACGGTAGCCTATCGCTTAGCCTGTTCTAGATGGCGTTACCGTATCCTTGAAAGCTATTTATTATTGACAGTTCATACATTTAATAATAATTCATAAGCAATGAACTTTTTGTACAACAACTGGAATGTGATGTGTATATTATTTAAAAAAGAAGAAAAAATAAATAATTTTTATTTATATTAATTTTCGCACCGTATTCATAAGAATTTAATTTCAAACAATTCATAAGTAAAAAAATACGATTCACAGTTGTTATATTTTCATCAAATAATAAATATAGATATGGCCGATGATATAAAAATAATTTTAATAGAAAATCCCACACACCGAAGTGGTAACAATCCCTCTTTTCAATTGGCTAACTAAAATTGACTAAACTTATAAAAGGTACTCCAAGCGAAAAAACGAAAAATTTAATTTAAATAATAATGGATATTTTTAAATTTTGCTAAAACACAGTCCGTCGTAACATTTTATGAATCACTTAGATTCAATGCGGATGTAACTCACTAGGGTTGCATTTTATATTCATAATCTATACGATACAATCGTATACTAATATTGGTTTAGTACAACTAAATTCCGAATCCTAATAACTGTGTAATGACCAGGATTAATTTCAATTTCATAATATATTCCATAATATAACGTTACCATACAAATTCATAGTAACGTAATTACACTTTGTAACATTACCTACACTGTAACAACTGTAACATAAGCATGTAAGTATATATTTTAGATATGAAAATGCCCGAAGATCCTGCTATATTTCTGTAACTATTGCCACTCTGTTTACCCAAAGGCTACAAAACAAGCGCTGAAAACGTTGGTCTAATTCACTCACAAACTATGTATTTTCTAATGACAGTTTGTAAGGAAAACGTTTATCTAGTCTCAGTAATACTCTGTTTATATCAATTCGGTATTGAACTATTGAGCTATCTCTAGTATTCATCCATGATAATAATGTTAACAACTACTTATGCATTGTCGGAAGAAACCGTTTCGTTCAGGTTTCGGACATACGATTACATTCTGGGAGTTTCTTTTACGCTTCTAGCTTCATAACGCAATAACGTAGTGCCTAGAAAGTTACCGTATATGCCTGAATCCTAGTCGGAACATTTCATTTCAACAATAAAGCGTGGATAACCTGTTAACATTATTATATTGTGCCGAGACTGAAGAAGGCGCATTACCCAAAACCGCATTAAAACTACTGAGACTAGACAATAGATACCCCCCTATAGAATCCGCACGCAAGACTGTGGTAGCACACCAAGCATATATGCAGATGTACAGATATAAATTCAGTTTCGATTAACCCCCTCAGTACTTTCCTAGCACAACTTTAAATATTTAAAGAGGACGCTTTGTTGTATCCGCGCTTTTCTTCTCTTTTGATTGCTTCAGAACGAAAGTCCTGTAATGCGGTATCTATTGGGGTTTACCTGTAAACTAGAGGCAACGCTTGGGTGTTAAAGTGAGTCGCGGCGCAATAGTTACATCTTTCCCCGGTTTCCCCGTTTGATACATCATATAGGGGCATTTCTTTTCATAATCTAAAATGACTATTAAAAGTTTCCTCTACAAGCGTTAACCATGTAGTTTAGCTGAACTGATTGGTGGTGGGTTGCGGTGGTACAGCGGGCCTCATGGGCGCCTGCATCCCCATGGGCATCATGGGCGCTCCCCCGATTCCCATTACCATCCCTGGCTGTTGCTGGAAAGATGGAGATCCGGAACTTGAGCAGTTGAAGAAATCAAAACGAAAAGTAAATCAAACTTTGAGTGTGTATTAAATAATGAACATTGATTGATCTCATGTCTCATTTTTTTGTCCCAACAATAGTCTTACTAACGTTGAAGTGTGTTATGTTTACACGCAATAAGTACTATATAATAAGGTCGTCATGCGACCAGTGATAACGGCGTAATGCGCAGTACTCACAAATCGGTCGTCGTCATAGGTCGAAAAGCGACCAATGAGCAAGAAGTTTCTAAATTCAAACTAAATAGTGTTCATAAATGGCCCAGAGTATTAAGAAATTGTAATATTCACGCATACCAACCTCTTTTTAAGATCTCACATCACATCAAAGGGTATATTAATTGAGTACACTTAAGGAACATAACGCAAAACATTGAGACATCAGCCTAGAAGAGGATTAAAAGCAAAAATTTTATCAAAGAACTAGCACACGCAGAAAACAACTAAACATGCTCAAATTCCATGCCGATTGAACATGATAATAGTCGCTACTCGTAGAATATTCTTACCTCTTTTGACAGGATCAGTCGTAAGAACCTACGAGAGTGTGTACTAATACTAACAGTGGGGACCAAAGCGCAAAACTACAGGTTTTGGGGAGAGGCCAATGCTAAATCTAACAGTGTGTACATCGGACACCACATATGCAATATGATTTGATAATATCTGACAAACGCTTAGGGTAACGTAAGGTTACGACGCTAATACCCTTATTAGCGTCGTAACCTTACCTAACCCCCTGGTTATTAGCGATGTTATTAGCGTCGAAGATCTAGCTTATTCTAGAGACGTCCGCTTTGCTAGATCTTTACTTTATGCTACTCGAGCTTAATCTCGGGTCTAACAACATTTAACAGTGCATAATCCAGAACTAAAGACTTAGAACGATTTTAAGGTGTGGAATTCTGGAATATAATGTATATAGTGTACAATTTAAGACCATAAACGAATGTTAGACCTTTAGTTCTGGATAACAATATGTAATACCAAAGACGTTTTACTGTTTTAAGGCTTTTAGTCCTGGACTATGCATTGATATACGCTGATATACCCAAGTTTAAGCTCATAGTAAAAAGTTTAAATATGTTAACTACGTGATCAATGATTAGGTAGTCTCATAGACAAGTTTAGGAGATATACAAACATATGAGCACTTTATTTTAAATTGTTAATGAACAAACGAAAATTTTGGTTTCGCGTCCATATATGACGTTGAACATAGTTTAACATTTCGATGTAAATAAGGGGACATAACTTCGATATAAATGCAAATATTCACAATACATTTCACCTATCTAGCTTCAATAGTAAATTTCTGCATGTCCCAAAGTGCTATATAGAGTATTTATTATTTTGAACATGACTCTATAGTGATATGTTTAAAAGCAAATTCCTTGCATATGTGGCGTCGGGTGTCCAAATCTACGTGAAAGCAAATAAAATGTAAATCATAGCACAACTTACCATAACATAATGCGGGGGGTGGTATGTGTGTGGCAAAGTATGGGGCATGGGTGGTATATTCATGCCTGGGCCCTGCAAAACGCAAAATAAACGAAGCATGCTACGGGAAAACAAAAATGCAAACGGGATAGGATTGTCGGCTCTATTCATCGAGGCGTAAAGTAGTATTTGCAAAAAAATAGTGAGTGTGAAGAGATAGCATTATGCGACATGAAAAGCGACAGATCGGAAAAAAGAAAAATAGGGTTGGTTTTTTTTAATATTCACAGGACATTCTGTATTAGAATGTGTTAATGAATATACATTAGTAAAAGTTGAGATTAACAAATATTTATACATTTTAAATTTGGCCAATTCATTGTCCCATGCTAAAAATATCGAATTAAAAAAATCTTGTACATTATTTACGTTGGTTGCCAATTTTGCCAAAAAACAATATTCATAAAAAAAATATTTAAAATGAAAAAATATATATATTTAAAATGCAATCAGAGTTTAATTTTAAAAGCAGCTTTCTGTGACGTCCACGACCCGGACTGCCATGGATTAGACTGGACACTGACGTCACAAATCAGTCAGGCCAATGGCGTGCGTTCAGTAATTTTGAATTTCACCCGGTTTTTATCACTTAATTTAAAATGAACTCATAATATAATATATTTACGAGTATGATTGATTGATTAATTTTAATTTCTAAATAAAATGTATTTATATAAGAAAATAATTCAGATAAGTAAACATATGCTATTTTTAATTATATCAATTAGGATTTTTTACGTTGGATATATTTCATGGGATTTCAAGGATCTTAATAAGACAGAAAGTAAATTTTTAATATATTCATATTTTCTTCTCAGTTATTCTATTAGTCTGTATTCAAATCTACATATAACTATTAACTAAATATAAACAAAGTGATATCAAATTGGTCACAAATTAGGTGCGTAGCATCCACGTGTTAATGGTGTGAACGTTCTTTAAAATTAGTCTCACATTTTTCTACAAATATTTTATTTCAAAATTTGTTCCAAAAAGGTCGACTCTTAACTATTGAGACTTGAGAAGTAGGAAGCGAGTTCTATTGTCTTAGGTGCCTACTTTATAATTCAGAAAACGATACAACGCCTTAGTTTCTAAAATTGTTCTAAAAGTACCTTCGGTGCACAAAACCGTAAGCGATAGTAAAATTTTTTGCTTTTTATGATTAATAGGCAAGCATCTGACCACTATCTCACTTGATGGAAAGTGATGATGCGGCATAAGATCTAGCATGCCTGCCTAGAAGATACCTATTCACTCGTGACTTGAAGACTGTCAGATTATACCGTTTAGGAAACAAAACGCGGCGATGATTTCCTTGTGGAAATCATCGCCGCGTCTTGTTTCCTCGCAGTACGGAAGATGAACGTAGAAGCGAACACTTCGAGCGAGCTGGAGATATGTCATCCATTTACGTATATCATCAATAAGTTGTTAGAAGGTAAAACGGGATTGGGAGGAATTAACTTATATAATTCCTGCGCACACTCTCCGAAATGCAAACGTTGGAAAACAATAGCCAATAGCCTAAGATATATAATTATTGGCCGATTCAACTGATTGCACTTGCCGTTTTATTAGTTGGGTGCGCGTCAGCCTTCTTAGCAGCGGTATCGGGTTCGATGCCGATGGGAACAAAAGTTGGTCTCTGTTTTACCACACCAACATCCCTGCTTATCTATATTATTATTTTCCATCCAAAGGTTGTCTGGAAGAGATCGCTCTTAGCGACAAGACCGCCCATTGTACCTATTTATTCGTAATTTCATTTCTGTACTTTTTATTATTGGTTTCAATAAAGAGTTATTGTGTTGTATTGAATAGACATGAATATTTAGTTCTGTCACATTTAGAATAAGCAGCAGTTGAAACAAAATTATTCCTATACAAGATGTTAGTGTATAATATTTTTTAGTTGCAACTGATCTTGAGATCAGATGGGAACAACAGTTATGATCGGTTAATGAGAAAATCTGATACTATGATCCGTTGGGAAGTACCCGTTTAAACATAATTATATACGACTCTGTTGAGCAGATACGATGCAATAGTTTTGTCCAATCCCACAGTTCCCTGTAAGGTTTCTTACCAAATGTGTGACCAATTCAACCTGACCTGTACTAAGTTAGATAACGTACCATGGGCCGGTACCCCGCTCCGGTGGTGGCCTGCATCGGCTGTGGGCTCCACGTGGCTCCCGGCTTGGCCGCGTTCTTTGGCGAGTTCCATTGCATCGGTCTAGTCGAGAGTGACGTCGTCAGGTTTATATAGCGGTGATGAGCCGTAACGTGAATGAAAGCTGTTGTATAGCTGTGCTTTTGTTGTTAGAGCTTGATCAAGCGATTTAGAATTTTGGCTTCGCAATTTTGTGCATTGAGCCAGTGTCAAGTGATATTATATTTCAAGTGTATTTCATATTAAAAGTCCTAGTCAAAGCCAAACTCAAGTAAAAGAGTCAAGGTCCGATCATTGTCAAGTCATGCCCTAGTAAAGTGGTAGTCTTTACTAAGCTTACATAGGAGTTTTGGAGCAAAAGCGAAAATCATGTTTTTAAACTTGGTATCATTTGCCTATACTTATGCACGTTTACTAAGTATTAGCGTTTAATAATCCACAATTTTTACATATTAACACTCGAAGAATCACAGGTTTTGGAAAATTATACAAAATCAACGCCATTTTTTCATTTTCACTGCAAAACTCAATGCAATTGTTTAATTTTGTTTTCTATCACGCTTCACACTAATATTATAAAGGCGAAAGTTAGTGTATTTGTACGTTTGTTACTTGTTCACGCGCATACGGCTGGACCAATTTTGATGAAATTTGGTATGGAGGTAGCTGACACCCAGGATTACCACATAGGCTACTTTTTTTCCGAAATTCTCGCAGGACCGAGACTTACGCGGGTAAAACCGCGGGGCGCAGCTAGTAGCTCAATAAGTTTTTATTTTTGAAACTCGCCTGAATCTGTTTATTAATTGATAATCCACGAATTAATTTACTTAATTTAATGTTTTGTATATCGTTTTAAAAAAAATATTTTTTTAAAATTATAATAATTAAAAATTATCAATCACTCGATAAAACAGCGATAACCGTGACAATATTGAAACCTCTGCATTGGTCACAGGAGCTGTTGTTTGGTACGTGGATATCGGGAGTTCATTCTATTTTTTTAAAAAAATTCAGGCAGCGTGGTTGTGGAGATGGCACTCAAAATTCTGGCACTTATTTGGCTAAACGTATAAGCATTGCAATTCGTGGCAATACCGCCAACATGATAGACAATTTACTCAATAAATATTTTTGCGTGTTTCTAGCTGTTAGTGTGTGCGATGTGTATGTTTCCGGCACAAGTGATACAAGTTTGACTATTTAACAATCTGAGTAAGATATCGCTCATAAAAGCTAATTTTGTTTTATAACCGACTAGTTGACCCGGCGAACTTCAAACCGCCAATTGTCTGTGGTCAAATATTCAGAAACATCTCCTGTTTGACAGGTACGAACAGTTTGTATGGGAAAATAAAATACTACTTTTTACTAATTTTATTGCAATTATTTTTTTTTTCTTTTAAACTCCTTTTAAACCTTTAAACTCCTTTTAAACCTTCCCTGAACTTCCACAAATATTTCAAGATCAAAATTAGCCAAATCGGTCCAGCCATTCTCGAGTTTTAGCGAGACTAACGAACAGCAATTCATTTTTATATATAAGAGAAGAAGAAGATACTAATAAGAACTAGGGAACTTTTGTCCGAGTTTGAAAGAATGACCTATATCGTAGTATCAACTTATTTTGACTTTCAATCTGTTGACCCAAAATGTTTTTAGACATTGCCAGTATATTAAACTTAGCAGAATTAAACAAATATACAACCTGCTTTTTATCTGCATTGTAAAATAATATCACTTTCATTCACGTTATAAAGTTTTAACTACCTTTTTGAAAGACATGTTTTAAAATCAAAAAGGTAATTGTTTAATGAAATAATTTAAGTGAAAATGCCAAAGATCTCTTATATATTTTAACACAAAAACTAAGCTTAAAACTTGTTTTTTTTTTTTAATTTTGAGTACCTCTTACAAAGTGCCTATTATAATTACAATTTAACCAAGCTATGGCTAATCAGTAATTTAACTTTAACTTAAACTGCTACATTGCTATTACTAACACATTCCAGTTACATTTATGTCCATACTAAGGTTGTCTGGAAGAAATTGCTATACGCGATAAGACCGCCGATTGTATCACCACTTAAAAATCTATAATTTCTAAGAATTGTTTAGTTGTACACTTTGTAAACTGGTTATACAATAAAGAGTTTTTTTATTGTATTGTATTGTACTAAGAATGTGTCCATTAACACTTTTCTTATTGTCTCTATTTAAGGGTAAGACACTTTATTCGTGTGTTCTTTTGCAGCACGCTCACTATATAGTACACTGATATATACTAACATTACACGAGTTCTAATATGTAAAAAAAATTTATAACTAAGTAAAATAATTAAAATCATGTCAATTTGTACTGAACCCAAATCCAGTCCCATACATGGACTGAAGAACAATTACTGTGACCTCAACTTTAGATCAAGTGAATCTAAACGCAAGCAAAGTTTAAAAAAAACATATTCACCGCTTTATCTTCGGAATCATAATCAATCCAATTAAATTAATTAAACACACATTATTGAGTATATATATATATAACTCAAGAGAAGCACCAGGTTTCAAATAGAAATCATCAAAATCTGTTCACCTAGAAAAAAGTTCTGAGGTAACACGCATAAAAAAGCCGTCAAATTGAGAACCTCCACCTTTTTTGAGGTCGATTAAAAAGAGATCTTTCGCACTTCACTACAATCTGATGATAATCAAATCGAAAAGGTGTAATATCTAACTAACCACGTCACAAATGGCATTAAGTTCCAAGCAAAAGGCTTGAAACTTGTCAAACTTTTAACTACATCACATCACTGGATTGAAATCGAGTGTAAAAGGGTTGTGTAACCGCTTCAAATTCATTCAAGCGAATAAATAAACTACCTATACAGTTGCATGGAATGATTCTGATAGAAAAGTTTCAAGCTTCTACAAAAACAATTTATATTAAGTACCCGGATGACTGAGCTTTGCTCAACTGACGGATAAAACGACGTGTTCTAAAATTGAAACCTAGCTAGATCGACTTAACGCCCCAGAAACCCCCTGCATACAAAAAAACATTAAAATCGTTGGAACCGTTTCCGAGATCCTGATTATAAATGTATTTATATATATACAATAATTGCTCGTTTAAAGGTATAATATAAAGCTATCTATCTTGATTGAAAACTGCGTTGCATAAATCAGTTATAAATATAATTGTGTGTGTATAACACACCGGTGCTATTGTGTATTTTTGCAACGAACGAACTACGAGTATCTTTAATGTACTTTAATCTGAATGTTAGACAATACGGTTCACACAGAAACTAGTCAACCGGGTGTTAATGACATTATTACTGAATTAAGTTTATTTGGTTAATTTGCAGTTATTTGGCTCGACGTATTAATATTGCAATTCAGAGAGGGACTGCCACCAGCAACGCTACCCGCTGGTAGTGGGCTTGAACACTTGAGTTACCTATAAGCTCGATGTCTTGTAGGTAGCTTAGATTTTTGCTGTATATAGTTTTAGGACATATAGGCAATTGGCCCGTAAATATTAGTAAGAGTTCACTTCAAAACATGACCTAATAAAAAAAAAATTAAATGGTAGCAAATATACACTAGCAATCCCGCGTATTTGGCGGACATGCGGCTGCGTTTCTAGATATAACTTTAATCGGAATAATCAACAAGCCCCATTTTTCTTTTAAAATGTCTGATTCTAATGGTATTTATCCCTGATTTGACCACTATTGATTACGCTATAATGTGACTGACTCTAGTGTAGATGCCGGAAAAGCCGACACATTTATTTCAAATCATCTACCAGTCAAAAAACATTAAGTACCAAGATCGCGCGTAACAAAATGGTATTACAGAAACCAGGACAGTAACTATAATAGTAAATGGTATCCGAATCATTCCACAGAACAATAAATTGTACTAGCAAATCGCTACTGAAGACAAAACACTTACTTCTGCGCCGAGGTTTTGTTGATGCTCAAGTTGTTAGCCAACTGAGCGAGCGACGAGTCTAGGTCTCCTGTTAGGACCTTGCCCTGTTGCTGCTGTTGCTGACCTGGAGATTGGACTGTGTCAGTGTTGAGACAAGGCTGATTTTTGAATGATAGAATGAGGGGTGAGAACGACGGAGGGCTATTTTTTATGACAGTATGTATGTCAGTATTACTCGAATCATAGGTAAAGGAAGTTGATTAGCTTCGCTTCAGATATTTTTTTAACAAGCCAGTTTCTATGTAAGTTTTTTGTATTAGCTGGCAATTGGAATTGGCCTGGGAAATGTATCGTTATAAAAAACAAACGCTCTCTACATATCACACACACAATCACTCTCAGAACCAGAAGCACAAATGCACCTTGTGAAGGGAAATTGTTCTTCTGCCGGGAATCGAAGGCCCCACGGTGCAGGAAAGACTTGCCCACTGCGTCAACGGTGGTCGCCTGATATTTTTCAAAAATCACTGGCGTAGCACACATTTATTAGAAGTATAACAAACTTAGATAGGGTCAGTGTCGTACCTCCAGTTTTTTATTTTCCAATAGAAACATGTAATAAGATGTACAGTATTACTTAAGAAAATAGCCCTCAAGAAGTTATTTAAGTTAAATGGGAGTCGAATGATTGAAACATCTAAAGCACGACGATGGTCAACTAGAATTCAATTCGAAATGTCATGGATTCTTGCATACAACTTAGATTTTATACATGATGGCGATTGAAGTTAGAATGTACTTAAGGGATAACGACTCAGTAAGCGTAGAAAGGGGTCATTGAAGGGGATATATGGTTATACATTGTGCAATATCAAAGGGATTCAATAAACCCGACGACGAATAAAAGGATCAACGATCTGGCAATACTGTATCTATAATGATTGTGAACAAATCGTTTTGATGACTGGCCGCGCAACAAAAAACTAAAGCATTATTTAAACAAAGACGACACGAGAAATACAAAAACAAATAAACAATCGGCCATGCTGTAAACAGAAATATGTTAAACCAAAGAAAACGTTATAAAAAAACTACTGCATATTTACAGATTATTAAGGCAAATCTGTGCAAAGTGGAGTACTACGAAAAAGCACACTTATTTGGAGCATTAATATAATTACATAAGTTAGTGTGTCATGGCAGTACGAACGTATCATAGATTTCGGTTTAAAAACAAAAAGAACTTATTGGGCCGACGTGTATGTATTCCAAATTCGAACGAGCCAAGAATTCTTTCTTTTATATTTGGCTTCGCAATGTTTGCGAAGAAAAATTTAGTTTTTTTTTGTTTAACATGTGACTTGATCGAAAGTGTTCTTAGTTAAGTGAAAATCGGTGCACCCGTTTTTTCAGACAGAGAGTAGTCAGGCGTATTTTAAAAATGTCTATTATGTCATTTGTAGAAAGAGTAATTTCATAATTTGTGAAACGCACCTTAGCTGCGGATGTTATAGATAAAAGTGTAAATTAGTTTTATAATAGTTAAGTTTTAAAGAGAAATTAATTCGCTTCTAGACTTGAGCACGTTCTAACCACTGAGCTATCCAAGCCTCGCTGCAAGCGGCGAATTCAACAGTTTCATTATATCTATGTCAGTAAGTATTTGACACACTAAACGTCTGTATTATATAAATGCTCTGATCTCATAACCTAACTGTGTTGGTATCTGTTTCCATTTCAAGGCAAATTTAACATTAACTTCGGAACTAATCGCCTTTAAATACAAACACACCGCAACAGAGTTAGGTTCCAAGTTTGAACTGAAAAACGGCCATCAAACTTCGAACCGGTCGGCATCATCGGTTGACGCGCTGGCGAGCCAAACATCATTGGTTGATTCATCTGCATCGACATGACGTCACTGAACGGCTGGTTCGTCATTGGCTGAGGCTGCTGCGTGATTGGCTGGGACTTAGCTGGGGAGCCGCCCAGAGACATGCGCATAACGTCTTCGAGGTCGTCGAACGCGGATTTCGGTTGAGGGGGGTTCGAGGGGGGAGGGGGGCGGGCGGGAGATGCGGACATCGGTTGTGTGGGATCTCCCATACCCATGAATGGGTTCGCGGCAGCTTGCACAGAAACGCACAGTTTAGACGCCTTCAATATACATACATACAACGGTGCTTCCAGCCTATACTTTATAAATGGTATGCGTAAAATTGAAGAAAAAGGACCAATTAAGAGTACTATGAAGAGTAATACCAATGTAATACTTTATTAATTCATTTTTAGAGACTGGATGCACCGTAAAATACCATCACCAAAGAATAATAGAGTTAAAATTACAATTCCAGCCATTCTGAGAGCATAGTTTCAGTAGAGTTTTAGTAAGATAATTTAACTTGATGTTTTTTAAATTTAAATGAAGCATGTCAGTTGGTTAAGCTCATTATTATATTAGTATGCTGTCAAAATGGCTGAAGAAAAATAGGGAAATTCAAAGATTAATATATAATTACAGAATTGCCAAGTGGTGTTGGAAATAGCTTTATAAAATTTACCAAATGTTACCTCATGGATATTTTACAGTTTATACGCTTGTCACGAACAATTTAAGATGGAAATTTACACTATAATAAAATATACTGTACAAAAATTTACATACAATTTGTTAAGACTAATAATTTAAGCAAACAACTAATTCTAAACATATATTTTAATAAATATATTTGTCTACGAAAAATCTCGTAATGTTTGTCATATCATGTTTTAACTGCTGCAAAAACAAAATGATATGGAAATTGTATACATAACTTTAAAAGAAAAAAGATTTTTCTGAATACTAATTTACTCATTATCTACCTATATAACCAAGAATTCTCAAAAAAGTTCAACAATCACGAGAATTTCCTCATACAGTTTTAACAGATATTCGCACCCAAGAGAATCTAGCCGTTTCTCACGCGTGTCACGTCATTTCAATCAGCATTATCTACCAATGATAGGTTTCCAACACCACCCGGCAACG
The DNA here is from genome assembly GCA_948107665.1 of Lomographa bimaculata. Taxonomy (NCBI): domain Eukaryota; kingdom Metazoa; phylum Arthropoda; class Insecta; order Lepidoptera; family Geometridae; genus Lomographa; species Lomographa bimaculata. Next base: position 1,843,406 of record OX403604.1, on the reverse strand, counting down.
AGGCAGGTGTTCGCTCACCTGCCGAGTCAGTGCTATCGAATACGTTAGAGAAGTTAGCTTCTGGCACGAAGCTGTTGTTTTGCGGGGGGAACGCCGAGAATCCATTGGTGGGGGCGCCCCAAAGAGGCGCGGCCGAGGGCGCAGCCGCCGGGGCGGGAGCTACAACGATCATTACGCCATTTACCTCTATTGTTCACTATTGAATAGGCTAATTGACTGATTTTTACTGCCTTATACCACACGATCATAATTAGATCCGATTAATAAAAACCAAATAAAAATAAATAAAGATGTTATACGTATTTTCATTTTATGCTGGACAGAGCGCACTCTAACGAGATTTATATAAACTTTCAACTCTTTTATCTTAGAATTTTAGTAACCGTTACAAATTATTTCTTACATTTCAGTTAAGAATAATATTTTTAACCGACTTCAAAAAAGGAGGAGGTTCTCAATTCGACTGAATTTTTTATGTGTTACCTCATATATTTTTTCTATTTAAAAAAAAAGAACCGATTTGTATGATTTCTTTTATTTGAAAGTTAGAGCTGTTAATATGGTCCCATTTGAATTTGATCAAGATCTGATTTGTCGTTCTTGAGGTTTCATCAATAATGCGTATTTAGTTAGAAGATAAAGCGATGAAGTCAGGCTTTGCTTGTGTTTTAATTAATTAATCTCATTCTGGAGAAAGTGCCACATATAATAAGTTAAGACGTCAGCCGTGACTCGCTTTGCTGGAAAGGGACAGATAATATCTTCGATTCTCCACAAAGCTTTTAACTCTTTTATTTTAGAATTTTAATAACCGATAAAAATAATTTATCTTATATTTCAGCAAAGTATTATATTTTTAATACAATTCGTTATTGTTTTTGAATTAAACACCAGTCAACTACTCTATTATAGCTCTGAAAGTGAATGTTTTCTACCCGGATTCCGGCCTCTGCTTTTTGTAGGTTTGAACGACCTACGAAACGTAGAGGCCGGCTGTAATGGACTTTGATATAATTTTTGTTTTCTTTACTATTTCTTCCGTAGCTAATTTTACCAAAACGCGAGGCGCGGTCGGCTCCTTTGAAATATGGTCCCCTGGTACTCGAAAGAAACATTAACATCGATTTCACACTCATAGCCCCACACTAAGTTCGATGACTTATGTCGTGCCTGCTGGAAACATTCACATCACACACACACAATCACAACCAGAACTAGAAACACAAATTCCTTTTGGGGAGAAAACTTGTGTTCCTGCCGGGCATCGAATTACCCCTGCTTAGAAGGCAAAAGCGCACTCAACTAAGCCAACGGGCGGCAACATTGTATAATTTTTTATCATTCATACAATTCTTGACCACATTACCCCTTACCGACAAGTCAGAGTGGTCAAACTTTTGCTAACCTGTTTTCTAAACGCATTATACGGGATCACGTCGTAGCTCGTAGGTGTACATAAAGTTATGAATGCAATTAGATATCAAAACAGTTGCGTGATATTATTACTAGTATTAACTCACACATGTCTTGTTTATCCCTCATTCATTGCATACATAACTATTTGAATCTTGTGCATGTGTGAGTGAATTTAGCCGTTATGTGCCCTTCCCATCTAAACTAAGTACGTGTTTGTGTATATACATTATTGTTTATAAGTACATATTTGGGAGTGATATCTAAAGTGTTGCTCTACTTAGCAGATATATTATGTAGTTTATTCTGTACATTTTAATATAGTTTTTTAATCGTTTTAGTATGTTAATAACAATGGGAGTCACGTTATTGTATCAATTATATTACAATAGAATCCTGCAAAACGATTATTGTTAACTTTAATTTAGTGGGAAACTGTTGTAAAGCAAGATTATTACAAAATTATCTTGTATGAGAAGAAGGAGCAGTGGGGAGCACTAGGTAATCATAGCTTTAAACCATGGATCAAACTTTTTCACTTGGACATAATTCTAGTATTGCACACATTAAGGATTTTTACGATTTCACTCACGGTTGTTTTCTCGCAGTTGCTAGACTAATTTCGGAACAGTCGGTGCTCCTTCACCGGTCGAGTACGCGCGTAGCCCGTATGGCGTTTCCAGACTGTTCCGGAACTAGTATTGTAACAATACGAGAAAACAACTATAAACTGTCCTTATTCATTGTAGTTAATTTGTATTGAAGAGAAGAGAAAACAAGTCGTTTGCTTTGTGGTTTCATGTTCGCTTGTTAACATCAACAGTCACAGAATTTCAAATAAAAAAAGTCTGCGAGTTAACGGAAGTCTCTCCGTGAGACATTAGCTATATATATTGTATAAACTATGTCCAGTAACACACAGACAACTTTAGTTGCCAGAACCAATCCTTTGAGCAGTGCTTCTGTTGCAGCTGTTCGACAAACGGACAACCCGAGCAGACTTACAATAGTTCCTAGTATCTCGTTTATTGCAGGGCTTGTTAACGTTACCAAATAACATAAAAAAGTAACGTTAATTACCGTTATTTTCACAATAATACATGTATAACGGTAATATAAATAATCGTTACCTAACAATAAAATAACGTTAACAATGAATAGCAACTCACAATAAAATAACGTTACGAAGTGAAAAGTATCGTTATCGCATCTGAGAGTAGTTACCTAATTAATAACTTAAGCTATCATTGTTTGGATTCTGCACTTAACGACGAACGGAGACGCGAATCGCGACAAAGCACCAAACGAAAATTGATTTGTTTTTTGAAATATGGGTCAAAGGAAATAATGTTATCAATTACCGTTACATTTACCGATATAATTACGTTTAACGTTATATAAATATATATATCGGTAACACGCCTATTGATTAACGGTAAACCATAAAACGTGACATGTTGTAATAACGCTACCGTGTTTGAATACGGTAACGTTACCACCATTTTACCGGTATTTCAAGCCCTGGTTTATTGTCAAGTTAGGTCCTTCTCTCATTGCGATACTCTCAAGACAGGATACCCTAGTTGAATACAAGTTCGCGACTCGAGGTCCGCTAATTACGCTACTGAAAATTCGTAATTTGTAGCACACTTCCTGTTTGAGAGGATATTATTGTGACGATTATTGAGGAGACGTTTGGAAGATCGGCATGTCGGGTATCGCGAGACTAGTCGTGACCGCATTTTATACCGGCATCTTAGTGTGCGAGTCTGCACTTAAATGTAAGTGAGATACTCCCCAGCAACTAGTGTGTGCGTATCGTGATGAGACGGGCCGTTAGATCTCCCACTCGCGGCCTTTTTGTTTTTATGCTCGATAAGCAAGCACTTGACTACAATCACACCTGATGGAAAGCAATGATGTAGCCGAAGATGTAGCATGCTTGCCTAGAAGATACCTATTCACTCTTGACTTGAAGACTCCCAGATTAAACCGTTCAGGGAACAAAGACGAGTGCAATGAGTGCCACTCCTTCGCTGTGCGGATGATAAACGTAGAAGCGAAACGCTTTAAGCGAACCGGAAGTATAGCAACCAGAAATGGATGACGTTTGACAGTAATCTGCGCAAAGAATTTTATTTCCCTCCTACTCCCAAACGGATTTTCCTCTATCCATCACCTAGGGCTTCCTCTTAGGAATCAGGCTATGAAGCCATGTAACTAGAATTTACCCAACTCACCTCCAAACATATCGGCAAAAGGATTGCCCAGTGAAAGTAGATCTTCCGATGCCTTGCTGGCGTTAGTGCCGGTATCGGCCGGTGTGGGGCCGAATAGATCAACAATTGACTGATTGTTGGACGCTGGCGCAGTCGAGAGGAATGGGTTGTTCGCGGCGTTTGTTGGAGATTGAACCTTGTTCTGTAATTAACAAGGTACGTTTTAGAATGGTGGTAAATTAGTGTGAACTCCGTCACCCCGATGAAGTGTATGATTTTTCTTTGGACACTTTTAAGTTGAAATAACAATGCGTTTTTTCGGATATACAAATTGAGCATCGATTCGCAATTTGTTTTATGTACATCGATGTTAAATCGTGTGATGAACGTGAATTATTTTATTATAACATGTACACAATCACACAAAAAAATAACAGATAAATAGACATACACATCATGGTAATGTACTAACTTAACACTTTATGTAGAAAAGTTTATTATACAGAAATAGTTCATCGCGTAAAATAAGCTGTGAATATAGATATTTTATACAATAAAATATACTAATTCATAAAATAATATGAATAAATAACTAATATGGCGTAAATTCTGGTAGCTTCTATTCTAATAGAGTGAAGGTAAACGTTTAAATATTATTTAAGCTATGCATAACATAGCAAATACATGAGTATCTAAAAAAAACATTATATAACACATAGGTACTTTATTTCTTAAGTATAGTGCAGATAGTTGTATTACATAATCGCACGTTAAATATTGAAAAAAAAAAACAATAAACATGTATTGAACCTGACAAAAATGCTACATTCAATACAATTATGATTTCTGTACATATTTCATTATGAAGCGCTACAGTATCCTGGTCACGGCACTCATTGTGATCGGTCTGCCCCTAGCAACATAAAAAATACTATATAAACTTGTGCTGATACATGTATACATAAACACATATAATGAAACCTAGCACCCATGATACCGCCCCAAAGCGTTGTCCCTTCACACCGTTCTTACAGTTATGTCAGTTACATCTTCTTCTCCGGTCCACTCATCGCCTTGCAATAAATGCACCTGTTTAGATAATAATATAACATGCTGTTAACTTACATGCTTGTAATAATACTGAGTGCTGTTGTATTAAAACTAGAAGTGCTCAGGGCACTTTACAATTGTATTTATATTTGTTTCTATGATTTAGAATAGATTGTATCTAAATGGATAAAAAAAAGTCCCCGTCTAATGGATAAATGTTCACCATACTCCTTTGACCGCATCGGCGAAACATTAATTCAGCACGCTCGCTTCGCACATTTAGTTATACGTAAGATGAGCGAAGCAAGTAGAATAGAAACTTGCCTTGCTCGTCACACTTATAAGGTCGAGAATTTTTTTTTTCGCGATCACAATCTGTTCAGATAGGGAGTTTGATATTTTCAGTAGTACAATAGCTACAATTCTGGTAAACGAGTCACACTAAGTTTGATGACTTGTGTCGTGGGTATCGGAAGCATTCATATCACACACACAATCACACCCAGAACCAGAAACTCAAATTTCCCTTGGGGAGAAAAATTGTGTTTCCACCGGGAATCGAACCCGATACCTGTTGTTTAGCAGGCGAACGCGCACCCAACTAAGCTAAGGAGCAGTTCTCTGTACAATCGTACTTTGGCGAACATTATCTGTTTAGGTAGGGAATTGGATATTTTTGGGTAGTAGAATTGCATCATTGTAAACGTTTAAATTATATTGGTAGGTTTATATATTGTACACTATTCTTGATCGCAGATATTATCATTTCGAGTACCTACACACAATAATCCGACCGCCCATTATGACTAGTTGTAGCTCACCTTATACTGGTTCATGGCAGCTTCCTCCTCAGCGAGTACTTGCTGTTTGAGCGAGTCATCGATCAACAGCGCTCCGTTGCCGGTCTTGTCGAGCCGCGACGATGCGGCCGCGTTGCCGAACGACGATGATGTAGATGAGAGCGCGCCCATCACGCTTGCTACGTTCTTTTGGGCGCTAGAATGGACAATGGGAAATTTGAAGCAATCGAATATAATTCGGTATTTATTTTTAGATCAAGATATATTTAATCCTGTCGTCACATACTCCACTATGGCACTATGTTTGTACTTTTTTATGTGTATGCCAAAGATTTTTTTTTATTTATGTTTGCCTGTTACTGTTGTCTACAAATATTTGTAACCTTATACATATTGGTATATGTATAAGGTTACAAATATAACTTATTAATATTAAGTTAAAAAGTAGTCTATTTTTTAATCCGATTAACGGCCCAGTAGGAGTGAAACACCTTGTCATCTGTCGTCAATCCTTCACCTTTTTTATGGGGGGGAAATGCCTACCACTTCCTTTCCTGGGTGGTGAAGGAAAGGGTAGTGTACAATATAAATCCCCGTGAGCAGTCCCTCGGCGAGGCGGGTCAAAATAGGGTCACGCTAACAGTCAATGTCTTGCCCCAGCGGTAGGCCGGATGCAAACCGGGCCACTGTGCCCATGGAGGAGGGACCTTGCTTACCAAGGCCACCCCCCAGACGGGTGGGGCGGTGCGGTTCATCATGCCCTTACCTCGCGGTCTGCGTGGGAGTATTGGCAGCGGATCCCTTCTTGCCTTCGAGAGTTGCGAGATGTCCCTCTAGGGCGTCTAATAGACTGCTAGGCGCTTTGGTTAAGTCGGGGATGTCGCCTTTATCTATACCCACGTTTTCTGCTACCTGGAATAATAATATTACTTTTAGCATACTGAATATAAAATCATAAACACACACTGTATCATGTTTGAATTATATCGTATCATTCATGACACACTAGAACCAGATGTACTCCTTTAAAATGGCTAGGTAATTTGTACTCTCCACCGGCTTGCTTCAGGTTTATACAGGGTGGTCCAAAAGTCGTGGATCAAACGCAACTAGGGGTTAGATGGGGTCACCAGCTGCAAAAAGTTGTTCTACGGGAGGTTCTTAAGGTCAACCCCTGCAGAGTTATAATTTATTTTGTTTTTATGAGAAAATTGACTTTTTTTTTACTAATTCTTATTAAAATTAGAAAAAATCTACATCCTGTATCTTTTTTATAATTTTCACTAGATTGGTACTGATCAGTCCTTGCGTTAGACATGCTATTTATGTTTGTTTATTGGTTGTGTTGAAGATAACATTAAGTTTTACGATTTTTGTTTTTCTCAAATCATAACTTTTTATTTACTTCGGGCCCCTCTGTGAAAAAAAAATACTCTACCGAAAAGTGACCCTGTATTACAAGTTTTGGCGCATTTAATAGGGATTCTGAAAAGGTATTACACATGGCTACAAGTGGCTCTAATATCTTTCTAGTACGATTATTCGTAGCAAGGCCAAAGTTAACCCAACCATAAAACTCGATTAGGCTTATTTAAAAATAAACTGGAACTAATACAATTAATGACAAAGACTCTCTGCCTCTCTTTTACACTAACCATTTAATCCTTTGTCATAAAAGGCCGGTTCACCCGTCAGATCAGGTAGCGATATCTTTTCTAGGAAACAAAGGCCGGGCCGGCGCGGCCGGGGCGGGGGCCGGGGGAATGCGCGTGAGCATGTTTTTTTAGAATGTTTAGTGTTCTTTAGTGACTCGCTTCCTGCCTGTGAGTACGCACGTGTTCTTTTTCTCGGTTTTACGACGACTTGTGATCAGTTTCTTTCCTTTGACCTACGCTTTGTTTTTCGGACTTGTGATAGATTGCCTACCTGTGACCAGTGCTGTGTGAATCGGACGGATTGGCTAAAAAAGTGGACAGATGGCTGCTGCGAGGAGAGAATACACCCAACGGGAGTATGCAGAAATGCATTACCTGTATGGCTTTTGTGACGGTAATGCCCGGGCTGCTGCCAGGGAATATCGTCAACGCTACCCTAACCGTGATCGTTTTCCGGACTACAGGGTCTTTATGCGCGTACATAATTCGTACATGGAGGGAGTCTTACCCGGTCAGCATGCTCCGAGAGCAGGCAGACCTGTGGTGCAATTTGAAAATGAAGATGAAGTGCTGAGAGAATTAAGATTGGATCCTAGTATAAGTCAACGCCAAATATCCCGTAATCTCGGGATTCCAAGATCGACGGTGCAACGTGTCATTAACAGAAACAAATATCACGCCTACCACGTGCAAAGGGTGCAAGCTTTGCTGCCCGGTGACTATGAACCTAGAGTGCGGTTTTGCAGAGAGATGCTAAGATACCACAGAGAGGATCCGCAGTTCTTCAACAAGGTTTTATGGACGGATGAGTCAACTTTTAGAAGAAAGGGAGTATTCAATATCCACAATCTACATTTTTACTCCAGAGTGAACCCCCATATCATAAGAAATGATCGATTCCAGCATCTGTTTGGTATTAACATGTGGGCTGGTATAATTGGCCAGCAGTTGGTGCTGCATGAAATGCCAGCAAGGCTGAATGGTGCTCAGTATTTAAATTTTTTGCAAAATAATTTAAACCATATTCTTAACGAAGCTGAAGTTCCAGAAGAAAGAATAGCAGAAATGTGGCTGCAACATGATGGCGCCCCGCCTCACTACGCTCGAGCAGTTAGAGATCATTTGAACGAGCGCTTCCCCAACCGGTGGATAGGTCGAGGCGGTCATATTGCGTGGCCACCCCGGTCGCCCGACTTAAATCCATTAGATTTTTTTCTTTGGGGCTATTTTAAAGAAATAGTTTACCAAGGAGAGAACAATAGCGAACAAGAACTACGACAAAAGCTCGAATTTGCTAGGGTACAAGTTACTAACAACAGAGGTGCATTCCGTAGGTTACGTAGGAATTTTATTAGACGGTGCAGATTATGTATTATGGTCAGAGGCAGGAATTTTGAGCATTTATTGTAAAATGTTTTGCTTAATAAAACAATTATTTCACAATCGTTGTTTTGTTTTTTCGTCCTAGAAAGATATTAGAGCCACTTATGGCCATGTGTAATACCTTTTCAGAATCCCTATTAAATGCGCCAAAACTTGTAATACAGGGTCACTTTTCGGTAGAGTATTTTTTTTTCACAGTGGGGTCCGAAGTAAATAAAAAGTTATGATTTGAGAAAAACAAAAATCGTAAAACTTAATGTTATCTTCGACACAACCAATAAACAACCATAAATAGCATGTCTAACGCAAGGACTGATCAGTACCAATCTAGTGAAAATTATAAAAAAGATACAGGATGTAGATTTTTTCTAATTTTAATAAGAATTAGTAAAAAAAAAGTCAATTTTCTCATAAAAACAAAATAAATTATAACTCTGCAGGGGTTGACCTTAAGAACCTCCCGTAGAACAACTTTTTGCAGCTGGTGACCCCATCTAACCCCTAGTTGCGTTTGATCCACGACTTTTGGGCCACCCACTTTTAATAACGCTTCGACTCTCGATCAATTCTCAATATTTTGACAATAAATTAGCAGAAATATGGAGCAATGAACATTAGGATCATACTTGCATTATATTTTGTTCCAATGGATATAAGGTTCATAATTGTAGAGTATTATACCTTCAAGAACTCTCCGACTCTATCCATTCTGATGAGGAACTTCTTATAGAGATCGAGAGCGTCGCGAGCATTCTTTTTGTTCATGTCGAAGTATTTCTCCAGGAGGTTGATGATGCCATCGTTGTAGCACGCGAACAATCTGCAATAAGACAAACGATGATTTAGAAAGAGTCAGAACCTGACGCCAAAGTGAGATTTCTTTTGGTCTAGGCCCCAGGCCAAAGATCATAACCAGTTGATAAAGCATGAGGCAAATTTTCCCTCATAACACAAATCAGCAGCGGGGGAAAAGCACGGCGAAAATGTATGCTTGTGAAAGGCCGACGCGTGATTGTGATTGGCTGCGTGTTTGTAATTGGCCGATACCACAGTTTTCAGCGGTAGTTGCGGTACGACAATACTACTGAACTGATGCTTCAAAAGGCATGTTGTTATCGTGATAGAGGAACTTACGTTTAAGTCTTATTGGTCTGCAAAAATTATTCACAGAGCATATAAGCTCCAAGGCCGTTTTACCATCTAACAACAAGACAAACTGTCAAACTTCATCCATATATGGTTGACATACCTCCAGTTCGCTCGAAGCGGTTCGCTTCGACGTTTATCATCCGTACTGCGAAGGAGTGGAACTCATTGCCCTCGTCTCCCCGACGGTGTAATCTGGGAGTCATCAAGTCAAGAGTGAATAGGTACCTTCTAGGCAAGCATGCTACAACTTCGGCCGCATCATCACTTTCCATCATTGTGAGATTGTGGTCAAATGCTTGCATATCAGGCAAAAAAAAAGGTGGACTCGTAGTCGTGTCTATGGTAAGAATTTAATAATGCTTTCTTGTTTGTTCAAACTGTCTTACCTGATCAAGTCCCTAAATAGAAGCATGAAGCACATATTGATAACGCCGTTAGTGAGATCGTTGGCGGTGCAGTCGAACTCCAAGAGACCGTCTAGTTGGGCTTGGAGTACTGGTAAAGTTTTGAGCAGCTTCTCTGCATTCATCATCCGTAGGGAACCTTCTTCCTTCCTGAAATTGAATAAAGGAAATTATAGTATCATTTGATTGGGAGAAGCAAAAAGACAACGGTCACCTTTGAGATTTGTAAGGTTTTTGAAAGTTTCAAGTACTATGCGATGTAACAAACACCGTAATTAATTGCGTGTAGTCAGAGAATGGCTCTTGTGGAACGGTGAAGGTATAGTTGCCGTTCATTAGTTTAGTGTTATGGCGCCTGTACAAATATAACTCGTTGGTCCAATCCATCAAACAGTCGTTAATCCAACTTAGAATGCCACCAAGAAAGCGATTTTAAGGTTCCGTACCCAAAGGGTAAAAACGGGACCCTATTACTGAGACTTCGCTGTCCGTCCGTCTGTCACCAGGCTGTATCTCAAGAACGGTGATAACTAGACAGTTGAAATTTTCACAGATGATGTATTTCTATTGCCGCTATAACAACTAATACTAAAAATATAATTAAATAAATATTAAAGGGGGGCTCCCATACAACAAACTAGATTTTTTATAGATAATGGTACGGAACCCTTCGTGCGCGAGTCCGACTCGCACTTGGCCGGTTATTTTTTAATTTGGTTTCGGTGATTTAACATGAAACAGGATTTATGCGAGTCTGACAGACTGTAGTCTATGAAAGGTGTCTTGACTGATTATGGTAGTCGCTTAACAATAACGGATTAGTCAAATTTTTGGCTAGATTTTAAGGATGTTTCGTATTGGCTTAACTCACCCCCTCTTGACCTTGCAGAAGTCGAACGCGACAGTCCGGTAGGAGAGCGCCTTCTCGTTGAGATACTTGGCGTAACGCCGGATGAATGGGGACATGTCATATCCTGTACATAGGTTCACGTGTTATACATACCAGGATGGTAAACATGGACCACTGACTGAGACGGTCGCTGAGACTATCATCGAATCCGCCTACTTATATGGTTCCAAAGCATTCGTTGCTAAAATTTACTAGGCCGGGAGCATGATTCTCGCAGCTGAAGGCATTTGTCCACCTATCAAGCAGGGCGTTATTACCTCAACAACCATGTCAGTTAGTGGTACTTATTGACGGAGAACTGATGTCAGATTCACCAACAATACCATAAGTTAAATTTTTAAATTCGTATTACAGCCATGTGTCGGTAAAAATAGAGTAAACAATTTAGATTATTAAGTTGATTTAAGTTTTCCACACTGAGCTAAATAGTAAAGTGTCAGCTAAATTGGTGAATCTTGCATCAGATTTACTTTAGAACATTACAAGAAACTTGTCTGTAGAAACAAACAGATGAAAACAAAACCATGCATTCGTTCGTTTTACAAAAAATATGTACACTAACCGACAAGATAAATGACAGACACACAGTGTATTTACTTTTAGTATTGAATATGATTTAATATTAGAAAAAAAATGACATAAGAAATATCATCCGTATAATATAAGGTTTATATAGACAGTGTAATGTGTCATATTTCCCGCCAGTTATGTACAGATATGATTTGCGATGTACGCCTACTTAGTGCATACTAAAGTGACTCTAACTACTAAATAATCTGCACTCTCGACCTGTAAGAGTACAAGGTTGAACAACCTCATATGCAATTATTAATCTTCATTAATACAATGAACTAAATCTAAGTTGTTTGTTATTGTGTTGCCATTAACATTTGTGTAATCTTTTTTTTTTTCAACGGTATCTATTTGTGCGGTGTTTTATAGATGTGTATCGTGCAGAGATTACAAAAATATAATTTGCTAAGTCATTAACAGTGCATTAACAGCTAATAACTATTAACATGATAACTTATAGATAGCTAATGTGTGCAATCATTATATCAAACTAATTTGTGAACTAGCAGAAAATCTCAGATAAAGACGCGATCTGTGAAACTTCTGCTATCATGCTATCTTTCACTAACCATTGGTTTGCGCTGATAGTAGGAGTGAGACAACAGTACAACAGGAGCTTCGTTTCAGGTCGTTTCTTCAACTGAGCAGGTTGCAAGTGAAATCTATTATTGTGCGTATAGTGGCAGACGTGTATAAAGCGTGCGATAAACATAATAAAAATCTTAAAAAAAAACATTGGTTATGTTTCTGCTAACCTAATTCATCAGTATCATGTTTCCTTGAAATTCCATAGCCAAGAAAAGATACTGCTAGTACATATATGCCTAAGAAAAAGACAAGAAGTCCTATGAAATAAGTGATTTCTAATTTACCGTCGGGACTGTAAGTACATATTGAAAATAGTTTTAATATAATATTATTTAAAGCTTTTGTTTCTATTAGCTTACTAGTAATAATATAATATATATATAGATAATGCAGTGATTTTGTAACCATGAATTGTTTTTTTCATATGATGGTGAATCGTACATAAATAATGTTACAAAAAAAATTCTTCACAGAAAATGGAAAACCAACATTTATTTAAAAAAAATAAACTTTTGAACATACATGCAAAACGACAGATTGACAAAGACATTAAAAAATATAACACAAAATAAAAAAATATATAATTAAAGCTATTTATTGGCAAAGACATACATTGACGACAAAAAAAAATACACAAACAAAAAATAAAGCTCTGAACACACGTGCAAAACGAAATTTATTGGCAAAGACATACAAGCAAGCGTGTTTCGCTATGTGCGTTATAGACAGACAGAAGCCGCCATTTTGTTTTGACTCACCAATCCGGGCTCCGGCCGCGCCTTTTAGTAAGCGAAAGAAATAAAGTGTATCAGTAAGATTTGGATATAATCAAATGTTATTATAAGTACTTATTTAATGTTGAGATGTAAACACAATATTCGCTGTATAGATGTGAATTGTTATGATTTAGTTTTAGATAATATAGGCCCTAGATAATAAAAAAATACCTACGGTATACTGAGATTTAAATATGTGACCGTATAAAAAAAATATAAATAAACAGTTCTTGAAGTTGCAAACTGTACCTACAGTAACTTTTAATCAATAAAATATTAACATATATAATGTTTGAAGATAATATGATAATTTATTTTGCATTACATATATCGTATTACACGAATTTTGTGAAGGTCAGGATATCATTAAACCTTTATCAGTTACTAATATCTATTTCAATAAGCAGTACCTATTATAATTAATAAATTGCACTGTTAACTGTTATTGTCTCGATAACGAATTTAATTATTGCTGCAAATTAAATTAAACATTGTTGCAATGTTTTTACTGTTTTTTTTTCGTATTATTATTTATTTAGATCTCATCAATTTCTTTAAAAAATAAGTGGTTGGTCTTGGTTTGTTTGATATATTATTTTTAATCTTTGAGGACAGTGTTTGACAACCATCTCAAGTGATGGTAAGTGATGAGGATAATATAGATATCTAGGATAGCAAACACGAAAGGCCTGGAACGACTGACCCTCAAGAATACCTCTCGGATCATATTTATTTTTAATATTGACATTAGATTTTTGATAATGGGGATCCACGACTGTATTTCGGCACGACCATTCGAAAATGCCCTAACACCATGGATTTCATCACGATGTTACCTTCATCGGAAGCTTAAGCCGGTCGTAGGATTCGAAATCGCGACCGCCGTTTGGCAAACGGGCTTCTATGCGCCATCACGCCTTCAACATGTTATTATTTCACTAAGGGATAAGGACGGTATCACACCAAGCCGCTCGAGCTTCTGATGATAACCAAACGTAGCTCCGGTGACTTAAAACCACCACTTTCAAATACGGTTGACACGTGTCATAAAAACTATTAATAATAATAAGTTTATTTCAAATAAAGTAAGAAACATTCAGAAGCATCTAGTATGTGATTACTTAAATAACACAAGTCTTTTTAAGTAACAGAAATCTTATTAAAGTGATGACAAGTAACAATAGGTATCTAATGCATACTGAAATAACATGATAATTTGTAACCCTAGCTCCCACACTAGGAAAACCTGTGTCGTGGGAGGTAGTTCTCTTTCGTTTTAGGTATGTAAAAGTAAAAATAAAATACAAAGGTTAGTCAACGAGAGGGAGATATGTATGTCGTGTGTGTGTGTTGTGTATTTTATATATGTGCTTTAATAACACGGACAAGATTAATGGTTGCGTGTTTAGTTTTATGTCATGCGGAGTGTTTTGTTTTGTAAGGAATGATAGGTATAGTTTAAGTTATAAGTAAAAATACAAGTGACACATCAGGAGGAGTAAACTATATATCATATGAACCCAGTCACAACATAAGTTCACGAATAAGTAAAGTCCATTCTTTTACCCTTACTCTTCTCCCGGGAAAAGTACACGTTATGCCGATGCAAAATATTGAATAAGAAACATCAGATTGTTAAAAGGAAATGACGATAATGATAATAATTATGGTAATGGTATTTACTAGTTACTTTTTATATTGAGTAATCTTATCACGCGTTTTATATCTTTGGAATAATATCAACGAACTGTAAGTATACATCATAATATATTGCTATATGCCACATAATATGCATATAAATATAGTAAAAACTTTAACTGGGGATGAAATTTTGCGAATTTGGCAGTAGAGTTATTAACTTTCATGAGTGCCTCTTTGGGGCCCATGTGAATAAACGATTTTTAATATCACACTTAATCGTAAGAGGCCGTAGTCCGTATTCAATTAGACATTTCTGTTCAAACTGCCTCACGTCATAACTGCAGGGGTATCGGGTTCGATTCCCGGCGGGAACACAAGTTTCTCCCCAAGGAAAATTTGTGTTTCTGGTTCTGGTTGTGATTGTGTGTGTGTTGTGAATGTTTCGGGTACCCACGACACAAGTCAGCCAACTAAGTGTCTGTGAAAGCGTTTACTACTGTTTTAAAAATGCCAATTATAAGTTTTTTCAGTCTAGACTAGATCTTCGTAATATCAAAACAATAGGGTTTGATGTGAGGCAGACGCTGCCGGCTGCTTTTCCCGCGTCAAGCGGGATAAAAATCAACGTAAGTTGTATCAGGATAATGACTTATCCCACAGCCTATACAACATACAAAATTTCATCCAAATCTTTCCCGTTATAACAAAAATACGTCAGTTAAAACATACTTACACACATCACTCACTCTTTCGGATTTCTGATATAAACATGAGAGTAACAAAATTATTACCTTTAAAACAATATGAGATAATTAATCAAACGCGTTATCCACTATCAGGCACCACCCCTTGTGACGTCACCGTTTTTAAGTATAATTAAATTTAATTTATACAGTACGTGTGACGCAAGGTCACAGGAAATATAAAACTGGTTTTATTATATAGTAACCCGTTAGTTAAAATGGAAACAGGAAAGTAAAATAACTACTAATTTTGTTATATTCGAAACGTAGCTTACATGTCATTTTATGATGTAGCTGACATTATGATCAGTAGCTCACCCGCCCCAGCTTCGCCCGGGTAAAAAATAATAATTAAAAAACCTTTATTTGCACAAAAAACAAAACTTTAGATCCCTGTGTCTCATACTAGGACGATCTGTGTCGTGGAGCCCAGTCTCTTCCCTATATTAAACAGTCATTATAGTGACGTAATAAGTTGAATTGGGTGGGTGGACCAATAATATCTGCTCAGGAATAAGGCGGCTTGCCGATAACACAGTCAGATAGTCCTGTGACAGTTCTCCAGTTTTCTACGAGAAAAAATATTTTTTTCGAATATCATATTAAATAAACGGGGAAGGGGGAATACCTGGACTAGCTACCTTGCAACGATGTCCTAAGCTCGCTGTCAATGATTATTTTGACTCTTCGCTCAATTGTATCAAGAGCCTCGAGCAAGCACTAGGCTGAATCGTTCATAAGTTGAGGACAGTACGGCATATATAACCGGACTTGTGCTTGATACAAATTGAGCAACTGTCCTGGTGTGAAGTACCGTCTCACCTTTGCAAGGATTCCTATCTATTTTGCAGCTAGTTAGGGTTTTGACTCAATATAAGTTCCGATATTGAGCTTAGAAATTAAGGTAACCAAGTAACTCGAGATGGTTTGTTACTGGTGGGAATACATCTTGGAAAATCAGATCTAATGTCTACCAACTGTAATTAAAACAAGTAAAGTACTTTAAACGGTTTTTTTTAATTAAGCGTTTACCAATATAAAAAATTACTAAAAAGTTATATAACTAGAGAACTTGTCAAGACGAATCAAACTCGATGGGTTTATCTTGTTTAGTTCAGAAGTTCCTATGGCCATATTCAGACCAGCCCCATGGTACCATATCGTCGTATCGTCACTGAAGATGCATAAGTACACCAAATTTAAGTCCAATTGGATATCGGGAAGTGGGTCTAATTTACATTGCAAGATTTGAACAGATCGACAAATGAACAACGGGAAAGGTGAAGAAGAAAAGCTTTTAAAAAAACACAGTTGTTCTTAAGTTATTTAAAAGGTTCTTAAGGTTCCTCTTGGTTCCTCCCATTCGCTGCGTACGGCTTATGGAGGGATTTTCGATTCTCCCAACACCTGCGCTATATAACCTCCGTACTCTATGTTCTCATTTAAACACTGGCACATTGGCGCCGCGAAACCATACAAACAATCATACACGGCATGTTATTGACCGATGACCTCGAGGGTCGACGACACGTCCGCGTTGCTACGGGTGATACGTATTTTACCATACGATTTTTTGCTATACATTGTGGGTGAAGCATACTGGAGTACTGTGGCGAGGGTACTGGAATGTTTCGTGAATCTTAGACAATTTTTATCAATGAACTGGCCCGCTGGCGCCATCATCATATCAGCGCGTCTGCCGTTCTAAGCTTCGGGTATCTGGTTCGATTCCCGGTTGAAATACGAAGTTTTTCTCTCCAAAGGAAATTGATATATTGAATTAGCTTTAATTTAGTTACTAGTTTAGTTATAAATTTGATGTTGCGTCTTACTTTTCGAGAAATATAAGAAAATCTTTCAAATACCCATAACGTGTGAGACTTTACGCAATCGCCATATATTTTGTATACGCCATGTGATCGCCTGTGGTAACAAACTTCCTCACAGCGAAGTGCGACTGCGTCTTAACGTAGTCTCTCAGTGTCCACGAAAACTGGTGATTCAGGTATTACGAGGTAGAACATATAAAAAATGATCTACCAGTAGAAATGAGAAACTGAAACCTGTTAGAAGGTAGGTCTATTCTGGTCGTCAAAATACGATTGTTCGAATTGATGCGACGTCGATACGACAGTCGATTGGTTGAAATTTCAGTTGATTCGATGTTCATAACAAAAGAAAATCGTTCGATTTCGACGTCTATGTGACGCCCGGAATAGACCCTCTGGTTCTAAGCATAGTTATCGAAACACCATTTCCATTCGGTGCATGCCGATCTATTTGAAACAACTACGACTTGCTACGTAATTTCTCATTATAAACAACGTAACTGGTCTATATACTCAATGAATACTAATTACTGCCACAGTACAACATCGTAGTAAGCCCATTGCCAAGTTTTACAGCAAAAAGCGTAGTGTCTATTTTTGCTTAGCTTTGCCAAATAGGAGCCAGTTACTTGGCGTTGGCAAACCTAGCGTATTATGCCAAACAATTATATATTATGTATGAAAGTACGTACATATTTTTACATATCTAGTAGTAGGTACTGTGTCTACATCGTCACATCATATCACAGTAATATTATAAATACGATACGCATTGTATAAAAACGCTTTCACACTCACAGCTCCGCACTAAGTTCGATGACTTGTGTTGTGGGTGCAGGAAACATTCCCATCACAAACACAACCAGTACCGGAAAACCAATATTTTCTTTGGAGAGAAAACTTGTGTTCCGGCCGGGAATCGAACCTGATATCCCTGCTTAGAAAGCGAACGCACACCCAATTAAGCCAACGGGCAGTTCAAATTATGGAGTTATGATTCATCGTTTCGCAACTGACCCTGACATCTATCGAAACGGCCAATCACGATCACGTATCGCCCAATCACTAGTAAATCCTACTAATATTATAAATCCGAAAGTTTGTGTGTTAGTATGTTTGTTCCCTCTTCATGCTTTAACGGCTGAACGGATTTGGATGAAATTTGGAATGTACATAGATTATACCTAGGATTAACACATAGGCTACTTTTTAACTTCATAATAGTGGGCAAAGCCGCGGGGCACGGCTAGTATACTATAAGCCGTGCCCCGCGGCTTCGCCCGCTATTATGAAGTTAAAAAGTAGCCTATGTGTATATACCAAATTTCATCCAAATCCATTCAGCCGTTAAACCTTGAAGAGGGAACAAACATACTTACACACAAACTTTCGGATTTATAATATTAGTCGGATATATTTACCTCGCCGTCTTCTACAGCTGGTGAATTCTGTTATGAAGGGAAATTAATCACATGCGCTATCAACGTTTTATAATCTTTGGCAGTAATATTAACTGTCACAAACAATGCATTTAAATTAAACCAGACATCTGAATGTATGGGCGGAGCCCATTATAAATATAACGTGATTTGTCATGTTATCTACTCTTCCCGTCTAAAAAATACCTACAAACATTGTTACAATTGCATGATAATGACAAGAGCAATAAATATAATAAAAACATTGTTATATATGTTTTTTATATCACATTAAACCCCGTTTTTAACCGATTTAAGAACAAGTGGCAATATCATAATTTTTAAAATACCTCCCGACGAAAACGGCCCAGGAAAACGGCTGGACTGATTGTCCCCGAACATAGATAACACTCTCAAGTAACGTTTCAAATAAAAAAAACCGCATCTAAATTGGTTCGCCCGTTGAAGAGCTACAGTACCACAGACTGACAGACACACACTTGGCACTTCCGTTGGCAGAAGGTACGCTAAATCATAATACATTATAATACGGCTAAATCCCTGATACTTGACTTTAACCTTATTTTTATTTTTTTATTTTTTTTATTCTCGATAGACAAGCATTTGACCACTATCTCACCTGATGGAAAGTGACGATGTGGTCGAAGATGGAGCATGCGATAGTAAGCTACTCGAGTCAAAACTGCAGTCTTGGTCACGACGTAAAGTAGCAAGCCTATCGGTATTCTATCGCTTACATTTTGGAGAGTGTGCTCAGGAATTACATGATATATTCCTCCTTGCCCTTTTTACCATCAAACAACAAGACAAACTGTTAAACGTCATCCATTTATAGTTGACATACCTCCAGTTCGCTCGAAGCGTTACGTTACTACGTTTATCATCCATACAGTAGGTGGAACTCATTGCCTGCGTCTTTGTTCCCTGAACGGTACAATCTGGGTGTCTTCAAGTCTAGATTGAATAGATACCTTCTAGGCAAGCATGTTTCATCTTCGGCCGCATCGTCACTTTCCATCGGGTGAGATAGCGGTCAAATGCTTGCCTATCTTGCATAAAAAAAAGTTAAAATTTCCAAACATTTTCTGTTAAAAAATGCGCATAAAAGCGAGAAATACGCTAGACGTAAATTAAGACAGTCACCACTTTTTTTAAGCCACTGCTATGACTGTAATAGCTAATTAACTCCATTCACAGTTTTCCCGAGTTTATTGACTGAGGTAATGTGCTATGATTTATGTATGACTTGTCATTTTTCCTCGCACGATGTTTCTTTTCGTTTGGAATAAAAACATTGACCATATGCATCGCGTAATAACGATTTCAAATTCACACCGCCGCACTTAATACATACAAGCAGACAAACTGCTAAGCGACACCGCTATATGGTAGACATTCCACAAATGCGCACGAAGCGTTTTGCTTCCACATTCATTGTGCGAACTGCAAAGGAATGGAACTCCTTGCCTGAGTCGGTGTTTCCTGATGAGTACAATATGGGAGTCTTCAAGTCACGAGTGAATAGGTATCTTCTAGGCAAGCTTGGTGATATCTTCGGTAGATATCTTCTAGGCAAGCTTGCTACATCGTCTACTACATCGTAGCTTACCATCAGGTGAGATTGTGGTCAAAAGTTTGCCTACCATGAATAAAAAAATATTTATATGAAGGTCTGTATAGCGGGTGCTTTAAACATTCACAACAAACAATTGCTCACAGATCCAGAAAAAAATATTATATCGGTATATTTGGGATTGAGGTGGACTTTACAAGTCATCTTGCAAAGTAGGATGCGGATGAATAGATATATACAATAATTCAGTGATGCAAATGCATGCCTTTATAACATAAACAAGCTAAAACTGTATCCTCTATTTCTCAAAAGATACCTGACCAAGCTTTCCTTGAACCTGGTTCAGTGAACATTTTCAAGAGCATGACGTTTTGTGACTACAAAGACCAAATTAAAGGACAAATGATAAAAATTGGGGAATACAATAACTCATTCAATCTCCATCGTCAATTACCATCAGGTGAGATGGAAGTCAAAGTTTGCCTATATTGAAAAAAACAATTTAAAAAACCCCCCAAATAGATAATATATGCGTAAATTTTATAAAGAGAATGTTGTGTCATGAAGTTAATACTATACAATAAAACACGAGCCGATTTCTTAAGATTAAATCTATCTCTTTTAATACCTATGTCATTAGATCTAGTGTCCGCTAGTATACTGCCAAGGGAATTTGACTTTTGTTTGGAAACTTCCTCGCTTTTGAAATGTAAGCTATCAGACCGTTCAGATAGCAAGGGGAAACAAACGAGAGACCCATATCCGCCCTCATATCTGTAAGGATGTCGTATGTTTGTAAGTATACACATCATTTAGTTTGTAGCAATTACCGTCACAATATAACCAAAGGAGTAAATTAAGAAAGGAAAAAATATCGCTTGAGGCTGGGATTGAACCCGCGGCCTAGGGTGTTATGCCCTATTCCTCTAACAGCTGAGCTATTCATGCCCTGCCTGAAGCGACGAAACTATCCTTTCCATAAGGTGTGTGACGTCATCTACCGAAATGGAAACACCTACGATTTTTCCTTTCTAAATTTTCTCCTTTAGTTCTGTCTCCGTCCTCATAAACCTTCTATCGCCTCGTGGTAGTCATATTAGCTATAAAAGCCGAGATCCTAGGTGGAGCCGTTGGAGGCAAACGTCCCAATGGCGCCATTTTACACTTTCCGCCCTTTGAAGAAATTAAATTACCACAACCTCACTCCATTGACATATCACCCCATATTACATAATAGCCGTGCCCCGCGGCTTCGCCAGCTATTATTAAGTTTAAAAGTAGCCTATGTGTTAATCCTAGGTATAATCTATGTACATTCCAAATTTCATCCAAATCCGTTCAGCCGTTACAGCGTGAAGAGGGAACAAACATACTTACACACAAACTTTCGGATTTATAATACTAGTGGGATCTCTGTTGCGAACTGTTTCAATTCGAAAATGACAAAACTTCTAAGAAATAAAGTTGATTTTTGCTTAATTCAAATTGTAACTGCTCGCAAAAAAAGATACGTAATAAAGGGTCTGACTATCGACCTGCAAACAAATTGATCCTCGGGTCAAACACAAACTTCTCGAAATTAGTGTACCGATGAAAACCTATTTGACTTATTGAAACAAGTTTATATACATTTGGATACATTGTAAATTTTGATGATAATAAACAAACTTAAACAATTTAATGTATGTCTAATCCAGGGGCTTGAAAGAAATGCGGACGTAACCTCATCCAATCATGGATGAAGCATACAAATGTCCGTGCGTGCGTCACAGGCAACCAAATATTACTTGTGTTGCGCGTAGCTCTCGTTATGACTAGCGAAATTCGTAGAATCTATGTATATTTGTAGGGTGTTTCACCCGTTTTGTGCGGCATTACGTCCGTATTTTTTTTATGTCCATGTTCTAATCTTTCTTAAACAGTTTTTTTGCTTGCTACAATTTATCAGCATATCGATTGCACTATTTTCACAAAGTTCTTACCGATTTATTATGGTCCATAGTCACTTCACGAGTATTTGTAGATCGGACGTATCTGCCATCGTAGGTCAGGCATATATTAAATAACAAAAACAAACGCGTTCACACTGACAGCCCCACACTAGGTCCAAAGACTTGTATCGTGGGTGCCGCAAAAATTCACATCACACACACATTACACCCAGCACCAGAAGCACAAATATCCCTTGGGAAGGAATTTGTGCTCCGGCCTGGAATCGAAACCAGGACCCACGGCGCAGAGGGCGGTCATCTATCCACTGCGCCAACTGGGTCGTCAAATGGAATCTTTTCCAATTCGAGACCGACAAGAACCCTAAGAAATAATATTAATTTATGCATAATTTAAATAGAACTAGATAGCAACAAAGTATAGAGGTCAGATCATAGGTTAAATAGCACGTTCTAATTCGGAGAAAACTAAGTAGAGCAAGATGCCGTGGAAAAAGGTCGCCTAACAACCCTAGGACGCTCATTTGTATGTACGTATTTTTTCTCGTGTTTTTACTTCATTGATTTACATTATTTTCAACGTTTATATTTAAGGATACAGATTTATCATCAAAATGCAAAATTACAAATTCTACGCACGAGACCTAAACGTAAACGCTTTTATACTCACAGCCCCACAATAAGTTTAATGATTTGTGGAGTGGAAACATTTACATCACACACAGTACCAGAAACAAAAATTTCCTTGGGCAGGAAAACTTGTGATCTCTTTTGCGAAAGTCCACACATAGTGTAATGTTTTGTGTCAATAAACAGTTATTATCTATTATCTATATATATAAAAATCAATGCCACTTTTCGTTGTTATTTTATAACTCAAGAACGGGCTCACCTATCCAAACCAAATGTTTAGGCTTTGTTCGGACTATTTAGTAGATGGTTTATGTGAAGTTTGCACAAAATCGGTCGAGCGGTTCTTCATTTATCACACCCGGGGGAAGCCGGGGTGGATCGCTAGTATTGTATAAAAAATATATTTACTTCAGGAAATACACATAAAAAATATTTGCATTTTATTATTATAAGGATAATTATCATTTATCAGCCTTAGTCATTGTATTTTTAATATTATAATATGTTATTTGTATAGGAAAAGTAAACAAGTTGAACTGCCCGTTGGCTTAATTGGGTGCGATTTCGCCTTCTAAGCAGTGGGTATCGAGTTTCATTCCCAGTGGAAACAGAAGTTATCTCCTCATCGAAAATTTGTGTTACTGGTTCTAATTGTGTGTGTGTGATGTCAATGTTTTCAACATCCACGACGCAAGTCGTCGAACTTAATGAGGGGTGTGACTCTGTGAGTGTGAAACCGTTTAAAAAATAGTTCATATATTTATAAGTAGTACATTTAAAAAAATTTAATATATCTTGGAGCTGGAAATTCATATAACCGAATAATATAGTTAAAACTTCGGTGTAAAGTCGCAGTTTTAACTATATTATTCTTTTATTATATTAATTTCCAGCTCCAAGCGATATTTCTCATTTTAAAATGTAAAAAAAACAATAAAAACAGCGACCTTCCACCTAAGTTTTGACCGAAACATTAAGTATGACAAAATTTGGCGCGCACACTTTTAGACGAGACCTCTTATTACTGCGATCAGTTTCAATTAAAAATTGACAAAAAACCTAAGAAATAAGGTAAATTTTTGCTTAATTTAAATAGAAACTGTTCTTAACAAAAATACGTAATAAGGTGTATGAAGAACGACCATTTGCTGCCCAATATAGTAAGTGCACAGTATTGGTTCCAAACACCCAACAACTCAGTGCCGTCATATACATACATGCGATACAATGCTTATCTTCACTTTGTTACAATAACATGCGCCAATATCAAATAATAACCAAATGCATCAAAATGCTTCCAGTGTAAGATCAAGTTTTGTGAAAGATATGTGAAAACATTGCACCAACATGTTTGGCAAACATTACATATTAAAAACGTCTTTAGCTACGATTTTTAAACCTATTTTAAACATTTTAAACTGCCATTAAACGTAAAGAGTCTAGGTCATAGTTTTAAAACTAAGGCGTACATATAAAAGTACAATATTCATTCTTGAATAAATATATTTTCATCATCATCATCTCAGCAAGAAGTTCACTGCTGGAAATAGGCCCTGAAGATCTCCAAAAAGAACTACATATAAGTATATAAATATTTATAACAACCGTTCTTTTTATTATATAAGTTTACACGCTCTTAAACAACCGCGAGTTTTCCTGAAAACTAGCGTCGAGTTTTGAGCTTGACTTTAGTGCTGAGACAAACCCGCTTCGTCACGTTAATTAGTGTTTAAATTTTCACTATGCTACATTAATACGTGTCCAAATTAATTATTTTCTTTGTGTTATGTGTTTGTTATTTGCTCTGTATGTAAATATATTTATTATTAATGAAATAATGATAAACTTCGGCGGGATAATAATATAGCTATGGTAAAAAATTAATTTCCAACATAGGCATGGCGTTAATAGTTTTTAAACTATCACTTCATCAAAATTTTAATTGATAATGTTTTTCATAAAATAATATTTATCTGAGTACAGGGAAGACTATAATATACTAATACAATTCACGATCGGAGAGGGTAATTAAAAACAATTATAGAAATGTATGTAGAACATCTCTGTACGCTCGATAACAGCAGTCTTCATAATATCCGATTTAATATCTACGTACAAAATGTGATACATACCTTGTACTCCGCTTTTATCTAGAAAATTACTTAGTTGAAACGTTGAATTACTCGACGCCAGGTACTGTGTGAATCTCTGAAATGAAAGAAACAAGTTATTTAGTCGACAAGTTGGGACAGTGATTGAAAAGGGTCGGCGGGGAATGTGGACCAGTAATGTGTGCCAGCAATGAATAAACCGTTCAAATTATACAATGTCAATATACAAAAATATCTAAAAACACGACTGTGTCATAAGTGAACTTTTTTTTTTAATAATTAGATTATTGACCTATTATATGTATAAGAACTTATATTACACTAGCGATCCGTCCCGGCTTCGCCCGGGTGTGATAAATGAAGAACCGCTCGACCGATTTTGTGCAAACTTCACATAAACCATCTACTAAATAGTCCGAACAAAGCCTAAACATTTGGTTTGGATAGGTGAGCCCGTTTTTGAGTTATAAAATAACAACGAAAAGTGGCATTGATTTTTATATATATAGATAGGCCAATCACTGTAAAGGCGCTTCACTGCACTTCTGTTAATACTTATCAAATAGTATTTTAAACGTTAAAATAAGCATATAGTCAAAAGTGTTAATTAAATAACCCACGCTTGACTGTACCCGGTGCGGCCTTTTGTATAGGTATAAAACTTTTATAAGTTGTAATCATTTTATATAGCTTGTTTTCCTTACCTATGTTGTTTAAAACAGTACTGAATCAAGTATATGCTATGTATTCTGTGGAATCAACTAAAGTTTGTAAAAAAAATAACCTGCGGTCCAAAGCGGGAACAGAAGCATTTTGAGTGGCGCGACGTCCCGGGCTATTTTTAAGGATACATGGCAGGGCAAACTTTACACTCAAAACTCAAAAAAACTAAAGTTTCAATTATGGTAAATAAGGTACTAGGCAACCATAAACGTCAAAGAGGTCAAACAATTTTTTCATTACGTGGTATATATATATATATCTACCTAGCATTATGCTATCATGTTATTATTATTGTGAAGTCCATGAAAACGTTAATAAAAGGTGATCTCCCGCCGTCACTAAAGCACATTCTCGTCGAAATGTGCATTCTGGTAATCCTAACCTACGACACGCGGCAAACTTAGTCGTTGACCAAGGCACACAAATCCAAACACAAAATTGGGCCAGAGAGCTATGGAGCGCAGCATACTTAGAATAGAGGACAGATCGCGTCCGAAACACTGTGCTGCGTGAAAAGACCGGCTTCAAGAACGCTGGTTTCAAGAGTGCACTGTTAAAGTGGGACTGGGCTGGACACGTCACTCGTATGCATCCAGCTTGATGGGCGAAAATCTTTACACAATGGGAGCCAGCAGAACAGGCGGCCTCATAGACGGCCCCGAAAACGATTGAGTGACGACTTAAATTCCTTTCAACCAAATTAGTCAGCACAAGCATTGGACAGGAATTCTTGGAAGATTATGGGGGAGACCTTTGCCAAGCAGTGTGACACAAAAAAAGTGACGTCATGTCCAAAACTGCTCACGCTTGATATTCACACTAATATTATACTCGTAAATCCGAAAGTGTGTAAGTTTGTTTATTTTCCCTTCTAGCTGTAACGGCTGAACGGATTAGTATGGAATTTGGAATGTACTTAGCTTTTACCTAACAATAGGCTACTTTTTAATTTGATAAACGCGGGCAAAGGCGCGAGTCACAGCTAGTATTATATAAAACATTAAAGGGCGTCCATATTATCGGCTACAGGTCCGCTAATGCCTATCAAAACTCCGGACCTGTCCACACCCACGAGTTCAAAAAAATACGATGAAAATAATAATAAATGATAATTACGCTTTGTAGCTATTTAGAATTCCTCTACGAATTCCCTAGTGCCCCATTCCGAAAACAAAAGTATCCGTAATAACTTATAACAAGGCCCAGAGTTCTCGACATTTGCATAAAAAATAAGTCAGTATTTTCATTCGTAGGCAACTTCAACACGAAAGTTAAAATTCTCTTGGTTACTAAACCACGATGAATAAATTGTCAACGCCACTTGAGTCAATAAAGAGGTATTGGGAATATTATTATGATTCAGAGGTCGGTATGTGCTGCAGCTGTATGCGAAATATATTTACATATATAACATATTTTTTGTTTTTCTATTAGTTAGTATCTATTTTTACCGACTTCCCAAAAAAGGAGGAGGTACTCAAGTCGACTGTATTTTTTTTAATTTTTTTTATTTGTGTTTCCTCAACTTCTCTCCACGTGAGCAGATTTCGAAATTTTTTTAGTTTGAAAGGTGTTGCTTTCTAATTGGTCCCATTCAAATTTGATCAAGATCTGATCAGTGAGTGTTAACATAAAAAAAAAAATAGTCTACTTGAGTACCTCCTCCTTTTTTGGGAAGTCGGTAAAAATAAGGCGACAATTCTATGATCCGTTGAGAACGTAAAATATGCATCTTTATTTTTTATGCCCGATAGGCAAGCATTTGACCACAATTTCAACTTATGGAACGTGATGACGCGGTCGAAGATGTAGTATACTTGCCTACAATGTACCTATTCACTCTTGACTTGAAGACTCTATTTTAGTTCCAACGGATCTTAAGATCAGTTGAGAACAATAATATAGAATGTATTTTACTTGCATCTGATCTTCAGATCAGATGGGGACATTACGATCGGTTAATGTGAAAATCCGACACTCGTACTATGATCCGTTGGGAAGTACCCAAATTTATCAGCGGTAAGTAGCAGAGATCAGCGGAACATCGTGTTAGAGCTTGCGGTGCATGCAGGCAAACTGCATTAGCGCTTTCTGGCGACTACATAATATAGGTACAACACCTAGGTTAAGAAAATAAATAGCTCATTCTATTTTCAAAATTCTATCAGAGCGCCTGGTTGAGGCGACGCGTGACCAAAATGCTGGCACTTATTTGGCTCAACGTATTAGCATTGCAATTCAGAGAGGCAATGCAGCCAGCATGATGGGAACGCTACCCACTGGTAGTGGGATTGAGCACTTGAGTTACCTATAGGCTCGATGTCTTGTGGGTATCTTGGTTCTTTGCTGTATATAGTTTTAGTTTAGTTTTAGGAAATATAGGCAATTGGCCCGTAGATAGATAGATATACTTGTGTCGATACTTAAAAAAAAATATATATAAAAAAAAATAGAAAATATTAATAAAATTTAACCAAAAAAATTATTTTAACCACAAAATTTTTGTGCTCTTTCCAGACTTGTAATGATAATAAAAATAAGGCAGTAAAAATAAGCTAAATATGATTAATACTTATGGTATTTAAGTAACCTATATATTCCAGCATAATAATTCGAGTTTATTAATAAAAAAAATACAAATCAGACTTTTAATACAGTCTTGTATTTACACCCCCGTTTTACCGAATTATTAAAAATCTTCTCCATCCTAAGGTTGTCTGGAACAGATCGCTTTTAACGATAAGACCGCCGATCGTACACTTTAATTTAAGTTTTTAAAAATTATTGTAAGTGATTTCATGTAAGGTGTGACAATAAAGCGTTATCTATCTATCTAAAAAATGTTAGATTTTGTCATCCGAACTACACATACAAAGTTTCATATCAATACGACCATTAGAAGTACCTAGGTTATATTTGGGTATTCTATCATTTCAACGACACTTAATTTTTAATGTTCGCTTCACAACGAACACCAAACATATTAATCATTATTTTACAAAAAAATAAAAAAACAAATGGTTCAATAATTAAAATTATCATTTGACAAATTTACATAGTGTCAGTGTCGTCCTATGCTTATTACAAGATCTACAATTAGCTCAAGATGTGTTTGGTACACAAATTGCATGGTGTGGAATGCCTTCATAGTGGATGCATTTAGTTTTTAACCGATCATTTCGATATTATTTGATATGTTTCTCTAGGTGGTGCTTCCCATGTGCTCCTATTTAATCAAGATCTGACATGTTCTTTTTGAGTTATTCTCAATAATGCGTGTCGCTTACGATCAGGTGAGATGGTGGTCAAAAGTTTGCCTATCTAGAATAAAAAAATAACATTTAATCTGATCAAGGGTTCCAAAGAAAAAGCGGTTCAGTCGATTTTTTAAGCTTTGCTTCCGTTTAAATTATCTATACTTGATGTTAGAGCATGCCGTACGTTCCCACTTTTAATAACACTGGAGGAATGACAAAATGTTTTACATGGAAATAGCACGCGTGCCCTCGGCCTTAGCAAGTATTAATTTACCGCTCGGTATCGCCCAATTACAGTATGGCTTAATGGAATATTCGAGACAGAATTGATTTCAAGTGAATCATGAATTTGTTAGCAGCTGTGAGTGCTGTGACCCAAATATTTCACTTTGAAGCAGTTTTAAAATATTAGAAAACAAAGTTAAAATATTAACAGGCTTGCCTAGTGTGAAGACTACATATAATTCCTAAAAGTAAACTAAAACTATATACAGCAAAGAACCAAGTTACCTACAAGACATCGAGCCTATAGGTAACTCAAGTGCTCAAGCTCACTACCAGTGGGTAGCGTTCGCATCAAGCTGGCTGCATTGCATTTTCTATAAATTTTTGTTGTTTTAATTTGTGGACCAAATTGTTCCATTGGCGCTGGACAGCTTTCCTATTATAGGTATAACTGGTACTCAATCCCTAGATTTCCAACAATTGTAAAAACTGTACATGTCCGGTTCTGAATAGGCCTTTTTATACAGTTACGCCATTTTAAGAATCATCGCAGAAAATAAGCTACAACAAATGATTGTCAGGGTAAACATATGAAAATCGGTAAAAACATATATAAGTACAGTAGAAAATTAATGAAAACGAACTGCCAACAGCCCGTTGGCTTATTTAGGTGCGCATCCGCCTTCTAAGCAGAGGATATCGGGTTCGATTCCCGATGAGAACACAATTTTTCTTCCCAAGAGTAATTTGTGTTTCTGGTTCTGGGTGTATGTGATGCGAATGTTTTCGGTACTCTCGATATAAGTCAACTGAACTTAGTGTGCGGTTGTAAGTGCGAAAGCGTTTATGTTATATCTAATAAACGACCGATTCTTGTATACATGTATATATGTAATCTGAATCTCGGAAACAGTTTCAAGGATTATCATGAAATTTAGTATGCAGGGGGTTTCGGTGGCGATAAATCGATCTAGCTAGGTTTCATTAAAAAAAAACTGAAAAAAAAACCGAGCAAAACTAGGTCATCCAGGTACTTCAAGTTTATATGAATCGAGAAAACCTTCTTATTTTTCTATCCAGACCCTTTTTTCATTCCCAACCAATGAAGGTAATCCAAACTTCAATCACAGCCAATATGGGACCCCTTGGGGTCAAGATACGTTCTTGTCAATCTTGACCGTAGGTCAATCACCTAATTAGAGCATATCGGTGTCGTAACAGAGGCGTGTCTTGTACGTAATGCCGCAGATTAGGCGCGAGTCGCCAGCTCGTACACACACACCCACGGATAAACATATTACTATGACGTACAATCTTGGTAGTTATTGCCAAAAGTATTTAGGTGAAATGTTAAAAAAACTGGGTTAGCTCGATTATTTAGGCGTTCTTTAAATCTTCGTGGGTTTTCTGTTTGTGTTGGAAAAGTATAGAAGATTTTTTTTCTGTTTTAGTGCATCATGGGGATGTTATCATGATTGGCTGATTGTTACCATGAAAGTGTTAGGACAGATGAATATGACTATGTTCTGTGATGCTGATTCCGCATTGGTAATAGAGCCTCTGTCGGTTGCGGATTCGTACCCTAGTAAGGACATGCGAAGAAATTGTTTTGACTGAATACATGGTAGTGCATGGTACATGGACCGACTGCGCGACGCAATGGAGGATAATGTGCTAATAACTTAGCTATGTATGTATTTTGTGGCGCTCTAGAAACCAATTTCGTAGGACGCGTGGGACGATCTCGACGACAATTGAATATGGTGACAACCAGACGCCATATTGTAAAAAAAATAAGTCACCTTCATTACCTATCTCTGTTGCGAACGGTTTCAATTCGAAAACGATAAAACACCTAAGAAATAAGGTTCACTTTTGTTTAATTCGAATAGAAACTGCAAGCAACAGAGATACGTAATAAGGGGTCTGATGTCTATCTTCAGCTCTATTGTCAGATCAGCGAGTTTTTCCAAAAAAATAGCAAAAGAAATTAATTTATTACCGATCGATAGAGAAAATTTGACTTAGTTTCCTTTCACACATTGCAAGCATTAAATGAATTACATAAAACCAAAACGCTCTAGGGAGTTTTTAACGCTTACACTCACAGCCCACAGTAAGTTAAATGACTTGTGAAACACTTGTGTTTCCACCGGAAATCGAATTCGATACCCGCTGCGTCGAAGGCTACCCCCGATTAGAAGGCGGGATTAAGACGACGTCGGCGCAATCACGACTTCAGAAATGGTGATTCGTGAACAATACATGTGAAAAATGACAAGGATGCATGGAGGCAAACTGCACAGGCTCTTTCTAGCGACTACCATAATAACACCTAGGTTAAGAAAATTATGTATTAGAAATTAAGAATGTTTTAAAAAAAAAATGAATGAAAAGAAATGCGCCGCCGAGTTTCTTGCCAGGTTCTTCTCGAGATGGCTGTAATTTTGCGAATCTGGCAATAGATTCATTAACTTTCATGAGTGCCTCTTTGGGGCCCATGTGAATAAACGATTTTGATTTTGAAAAAATGAAAGTGTATAAAACTACTACCAATTTATACCCTAGTTAGTACAATAAAAAAAAACCCTCTTGACGACAATATAATTATCATAGTCGTGAAGAGAGGGGTTAGGGCGCATACCCCTTTTAGAAGGGTGTTGCTTCCACGAATCGGCTATTTTACTAGGGTCCTGATTGACACGCATATTACCACTACACATTTACATTCATTTTGCATGACATTTTATAATATTCTATATCAGGTTTACTTTAAACAAACGCAGTTGTCGAAAATCGAATTTAGATCGCTTTCACTCAGCGCGAATAAATCTTATATCTTCCCAGTTGGCGCAGTGGACAGGTGTCCGCCCTCTGCGCCGTGGGTCCTGGGTTCGATTCCCGGCAGGAGCACAAAGTCCTTCCCAAGGGATATTTGTGCTTCTGGTTCTGTGTGATGTGTGTGTGATGTGAATGTTTCCGGCACCCACGATACAAGTCTTTGAACTTAGTGTGGGGCTGTGAGTGTGAACGCGTTTGTTTGTTTGTTTGTTATATTCTCCCTTCCTAACTAGCCATGTGGTTTAGGTTTTTGAGACAAGCAAGTTGCTCGCCTGACAGTAAGCGTCAAGCTTACTTATTACAGTTCAGTACAGCAGTTTTGAATTTAAATAGTTCCTGCAAGGCAAAGCACTATGCTCGTCACCATGAGGTATTAGATTTTAAATCTCTTTATACGCTGTAATTTCATTGCCTATCGAGAACTTCCTATGAATATGTATAAATCTGCTTTAAAAAATTGGTTGGCTGAAAATGTTTTCTATAGTTTGAAAGAATATTTCCTTAAATTTTTTTTGACATAGCATGAATTTAGTATCTTTGACATTTTTGTAGTGTTCTTTATATTTCACAAACTAATTATAATTATTGTATCTTATCTATCTAAATACTCAAAGGTGACTGATTGACATAGTGATCTATCAACGCACAGCCTAAACCACTGGACGTATCGGGCTGAAATTTGGCATGCAGGTAGATTTTATGACGTAGGCATCCGCTAAGAAAGGATTTTGATTAATTCTACCCCCAAGGGGATAAAATAGGGGATGAAATTTTGTGTGAAACTTTGACAATTTAAAAATAATACTTCTTAACGCGAGCGAAGCCGCGGGAAAAAGCTAGTTCATCATAAATTCCAAATATCTATAATCTAAATGAAAATTTGTATGGTATGTATAATCATATTTTGTGACATTTGACGCACGAGATGGGTCAACTGTAATAACATTACCTGCAATAAGAACTCGCGAATACTAACACTACAGTTTTTGCCAATAAAGAATTATCTTATCTTATCGATCATACATACAGTATAATGTTTACACTCTACTGCTAGTGGTTGAATGTCTGGCAATTGTGTGGTACTCCCCCAGGAGGACTTCGTAAAAGTCTTACCACTACAAGTTGACTTAGGTACAAATATTAATCTAAAAGTATTAAGAAAAGTCTTGGTCAAGTCTTGCTAAATAACATACACAGATATACATACACTCAGATACTTTAAGAAGCGATGACTGTATCTATAATATTTTAAATATATAATGTAAATCCGTTTTTGGCTGTAGAAGATATCGTAAATTATAAACTATGTTAATTAAGAGCTGTGGATTTAGTAAAATAAATATATAAAAAAAAAGTATTGTTCACCGACGATAACAACTATATGCCTATCGGTATTCTATCGCTTACATTTTGGAGTGTGCTCAGGAATTACATATTATAAATCCTCCATGTCCTTTTTACCATCTAACAACAAAAACGGTCAAACGTCATTCATTTATGAATGAATGAATGAATGTTTATTTCTTTTTTTTTAACACATTTTCTTAAATTAATCTTAAAGATTTATGGCTGACATACTTCCACTTCGCTCGAAGCGTTTCGCTTTTACGTTTATAATCCGTACAGCGAAGGAGTGGAACACATTGTCTGCTATCTTTGTTCCCTGAACGGTACAATCTGGGTGCTTTCAAGTCTATAGGGATTAGGTAACTTTTAGGCAAGCATGTCCCATCTTCGGCACTTTCCATCAGGTGAGAAAGCGGTCAAATGCTTGCCTATCTAGCATAAAAAAAGAACAGTTATATACTTAAAAACAACATCCCACGTTCAAATGTGCCGTATACGACAGATAATTTACCAGCAGAGCGCTCAACCGGTTGATAATGTTCGTTTCATGGAGACCTCAGTAAACACGAAGTTCGAACACTTGAGAGAACACCAATACCGTTTCAGTTATCTCGAGTAAAAAGGGTTATAAGACCCTGTCATCATGTTTGAATAGCATTCTGCATCACAAGGCAATATCAGGTACTTGTATTTTAGCACACATGGACTCAATTTGCTGTCTCGTAATTCCATCCGCTCATTACCACAATCCTACTAATATTATAAATCCGAAAGTTGGTAAGTAAGTGTGTTAGTGTGTGTGTATCTTTGTATCCTCTTCACGCTTTAACGGCTGAAAGGATTTGGATCAAATTTGGAATGTACATAGATTAAACAAACAAACAAACAAACGCATTCACACTCACAGCCCCACACTAAGTTCAAAGACTTGTATCGTGGGTGCCGGAAACATTCACATCACACACACATTACACCCAGAACCAGAAGCACAAATTTCCCTTGGGAAGGAATTAGTGCTCCTGCCGGGAATCGAACCCAGGACCCACGGCGCAGAGGGCGGACACCTGTCCACTGCATGCAGATTATACCTAGGATTAACACATAGGCTTTTTAACTTTATAATAGCGGGCGAAGCCGCGGGGCACGGCTAGTATAAACATAAACGCTTTCACACTCGCATCTCCACAACAAATTCGATGACTTGTGTTTTGGATTCCGGAAACATTAATATCACAGATACTATCACACCCAGAACCAGAAACACAAAATTTCCTTGGGGAGAAAACTTGTGTTTAAACCGGGAATCGAACCCGATACCCGTTGCATAAAAGGCGAACGCGCACCCAACTTAGCCAACTAACCGCAAACCTATGCTTTCAACCGACTTCAAAAAGGAGGTTCTCAATTCGATTGTATGTTTTTTTTTTGTATTTATGTTACGCGATATCTCCGCCAGTTATTATACGATTTTAATGTTTTTTGGTCCCATATAAATTTTATCGAAATCGGTCAAGCCAAAACCAAAATATATGCGATAGTCGGTTTTTAAAGCTTTGCTTGCGTTTCAATTTTCTTCATAGATAATTGCAGTATTATAATAAATCCGTAACAGCGATAAAAGGTCGCATATCTACTCACCCTTTATTGACGTTTCTTAGTCTTACAGAAACTAAAGAACGGCTAGATCGATTTGGCTGATTCTTTTTCTTAAGTGTTCGTAATTGTCAGGGCAAAATGTCTAATTTTGTATGTAATGTTTTTTTAATCCACCGGAAATGGCACCCACCCGGGCGTAGCCGGGGCGGATTGCTAGTATTTATAATACATTTGGTTAGTGATTATGTGGTCGAGGGTGGTAAGAACGTCAGACTTGAAATTTAATAAGGTAAGATAAACTAGCTAACCTACCTAAAGATACAAATTTCGAGATTATGCCGTGTTCGAGAGTTGGTGGTTGTGTTCCATTACGAGTTCTGTAAACATGTTATCTTATTATATAATAAATAATAATCTACCCAATCTTGAACACTCACCTCATTCCCATAAGCTAGTAGATGGTGTACTGTTATTAGAGATTTATACACCACCACCCAATTGGTGTTCTGCGTGCGTTCGACGAGCAAGTTCGCCAGCTGAGGTATCGAAACGTTGGGCTCGTTTGTGCAGTGGACTAGATCTGAAACAATAAGAACAAACAGGTGGTCATTCAGGTCAATATCGACATTTTGAACACCCCTGACGGCTATAAAGCTCCCACTACCTAGGTTTAGTAGGAGATTTATAGCCACGTTTTGCATGGGAATGAATATTTTTATCATTAAAGCATTACACTTGGAACACTTGTTTCTTTGGTATACAGAAAAGTATAATATGGGGTTGTTCAAGAAATAGGAATAGGTATTTACTAAGCAAGCGTGCTCCATCTTTGACCGCATCGTCACTTTCCATCACGTAAGATTGTGATCAAACGCTGGCTTAGTACCAAATATAAAAAATCTAAGTGGCATGAAAGATATATATATATATATATATATATATATGCTGCCGTGGGGTTTATGTATGACTATTTAAGATAACTTAGGACTATTTAAGATTACACATTATATACGTGTAACTCTAACGGCTTCTGCAGTGCACGCCAGAATAGCTCGCAGATTTTTCCTACTTACTTGACAATTTGGAAATTTTGACAATTCACAAAATCTTTTAAAAATAATCTTTATAAATTGTAGACTACATATATGTTATTCGGATAAATAAGCTATATTATTGTATAGTTGCATTCAAATCCATTCAGTAGTTTTTGCGTGAAAGAGTAACAAACATCCATACACCCAGATTTAGAGAACTAATATAATATAATAATATATAAGTAAGCATAATGAAAACTCAATAGAAATTCAAATGATAAATATGTACCTACTAGCCTTGCCCCGCGGGTTCGCTCGCTATTATCAAGTTAAAAAGTAGCCTATATATTAATCCTAGGTATAATCTATGTACATTCCAAATTTCATCCAGATCCGTTCAGCCGTTAATGCGTGAAGAGGGAACAAACATACTTACACACTTATACATTTATACTCACAGTTTCGGATTTATTATTTTATAGTAGGATTAGTAGAATAAACATATAAAAAAATCATATATCTTTTTTATGCCCGATCGGCAAGCATTTGAGTACAATCTCACCTGATGGAACACGCTCAGTTTCTACATACAAACTTTCGGATTTATAATATTAGTAGGAATTGCATGATATAGATATTTATATGCTTAACATTTGGCTCATCTGAAATGTAACATCCTTATACTATGTTAAAAGCAAATAAATGATTATGATAATTGTGAAAGCAACATAAATAAATTAAAATAATGTATGTATATAGTTTCAATACTCGAATAAAACATCCCCTGTTATAATTCCAAACGATCAGTTCATAAGGAAATCCATCAATCTATGCCAGACATCAAACAAAACTAACTTTATCATCATCAGGATGTCAAATATAGAGCTAACATTCGCGCTACATTGAAATAAATTCTAACTTAACAACAATGTAATTAGAAACCACAACTAATTGTGTAATTTATTTAATCTCAATTTACTATGACCTCATACATTTAAATAATGTAATCCTCAGTGTGATAAAAAACCAGATGTGAAAACTCTGTATGTAACCGAGTGATAAAACTTTATGTGATAACTATTACAAAATCCTGTATAATTTGGACATATATTTATCCTCCAAAGACCCACGGAACTACAAGAAGCTTTAAAGAAACAGTAATTTCTGAATGAGAGCCAACATCTAAGTAATCATAACAATCCACGGTGATACCCAAGTAAGGATATAATAAATAAATACCCAAGTAGGAACATAGTCTTTCAGACCCAGAGCATTCCCATAAGGGAATGCTCTGGGTCTGAAAGACTATGTTTATTTAGTACTCCGTGTAGTACCATGGGCCTTAGTAGGCTATGGAGTATGGGGGTATC
The DNA here is from genome assembly GCA_948107665.1 of Lomographa bimaculata. Taxonomy (NCBI): domain Eukaryota; kingdom Metazoa; phylum Arthropoda; class Insecta; order Lepidoptera; family Geometridae; genus Lomographa; species Lomographa bimaculata. The sequence goes on along the minus strand of OX403604.1, from coordinate 1,806,175 downwards.
CATTAATTACTTGAGGTGATTTTAGCGATTTTTCGACCCCCTCCTTGATGAAATGTCGTGAGATTTGACTCGACCCCTCCCTCTCCCCTCAACTCATGTGAGATATTTCAAAATGCGTATATTCATTGTACATAAATTAATCTGGGCTTGATTGCGTTGAATTTATTTAACACACATTTTGTTCAATTTTATTTAAGACTAACCCCTATGAACTAACTATATGATTTAGCCATATTTCAGTAGTTTTTTTTATTAAATTTTACCCAGTTTTCCCTTTTACACTTTTTCTTGCATAAAAAACGTGATATTTGCTTAGATCCCCCCCCTCTTCCCCACGTGAGATTGGGTAAGGTTCGGCTCGACCCCCCACTTTCAAATTTATGAAAAGATAATAGTCATAAATTTGAAACCTATATACTGTCAGACTGACTATTGACTGACATTGCTCTTAAATAGATGAACCGTATTCGATGGTGTTTTTGATTCTTTATCTGATTTTACCTGTACAACGTACAAATTTTAACCAAGACAAAATGTTTCAAATTAAACCGTAAGCCGTAATCCATATAGCGGTGAAGCAATTACCTACATTTTCTACCGACTTCACAAAAAAAGTGTGTTACCTCATATCTTTCCACGTGGACTGATTTTACATATTTTTTTTGTTTGAATACCATAATCTCTAGCTTTGCTTGCATTTAGGTCTTTTCTGTATAGATGTATATAGTTCAGGATAAAACTATATACATCTATACAGAAAAGACCTAAGTTACCTACAAGGTATCGAGCTCTCATTAGCTTTCTTTTGTGTCAAAAGTGGCAAGTAGTCGGATTATTACTGTTACTAGAATAAATCGAAATTAAAAAAAACAACTAATTTACAGTCACAGCCCCACACTAAGTTCTAAGACTTGTATTGTGAGTGCCGGAACCATTTACATATCACACACACAATCACACCCAGAACCAGAAGCACAAATGTCCCTTGAGAAGGAAAATTTTGCTCTTTTATTTATTTATTTATTTATTGATCACCAACACAATGAACACCGTTACAAGTATAAAGTTAACATGTTACTGTGGAAAAGGTTAGTGACATTACAATTACAGGTGAAGACTGCATGCACATTAATTTAGAGCAAGTAACAATTGACTTCCTTATAAATTTAATTGCTAATAAAATAATAGTTAGTAGTAGTAATTTCGTATTAAATCGGAAAAATAAAAAATAAAATTTCATGTCATTTAAAAAAAAAAAGAATTGAATTGAATAAAACTGTACATTAACATTATTTAAACAATATATCCTAAATAAAACAATAAAACAAAGTAAAATGTATAACATTTGTATCACAGAGATTCTATAGACTTTTTAAACTTGCCAATGCTATCCGTGAATAGATCGACCTTTTCATGTTTCGACACGTTTTTGAATTGACGTATGATTCTATTAAGCGGCGCATTTTGCCCCAAATTTGTTTTACTATTAGTGTCACTGAGAATATTAAATCGAGATACTCGGGGCAAATTTGACGGTGCAGAAAAGTTAAGAAGTGATAGAAGTTCCGGAGCATCTAGTAACCCATTGGCAAGTTTATAGAGGAAGGTATAGTCAAGCATACGTCTTCGATCGAATAAGGAACTAATTTTAAAGTATTTTAGCCTATCAGCGTAGCTTTTAAGGGTTTTACCTAAATTACAAGAGAATGTCAGATGCCACAAGAAACGTTTTTGAATACTTTCAAGGCGCTTGACATAAACATCGTAAAACGGATTCCAAGCCACACTGCAGTACTCCAGAGAGCTGCGGACAAATGTGTTATAAAGTAAAATTTTGGTTTTAGGGCACCTGAAATCTTTACCATTGCGTAGGACAAAACCAAGACTCTTAAACGCTTTGGAACAGATACTGTCTACATGTATGTTAAACCTAAGCTTGTTATCAAGGACTATGCCTAAGTCTCTGATATAGTCCACTTCTACAAGAGTGTCGGCATGTATTGAATACTTGTAATGTGGACTAGCTTTTTTTTTGGAAAAATGAATGATAAAGCATTTCGATGCATTGAGATCCATTTGATTGGTGACACACCACGTAGTAAGACGATTAAGGTCATCTTGTAATTGAATTGAGTCAGAAACGGAACTGATGACCTTATAGACTCTTGCTAGGAATCGAACCTAGGACCCACGGCGCAGAGAGCAGGCACTTGCCCATCGCGCCGACTGGGTCGTCAATCCTACTATGATTATAAATCCGAAAGTTTGTGTGTAAATGTGTGTGTGTAAATATGTTTGTTCCCTCTTCACGCTTTAACGGATGAACGGATTTGGATGAAATTTGGAATGTACATAGATTATACCTAGGATTAACACATATGCTACTTTTCACTTGATAATAGCGGGCGAAGCCGCGGGGCACGGCTAGTAATTAATATCATAAAGACACATTTGTTACTTATAACACGCTCTCTATACTCTTAGCCCAAATCCAATCTAGCAATTCCAGATTGCACAAGGTAATGAACACCAGACGACACTAATTGCATCTATTTTTACAACGAGGAAGACTGCTATCGACCCAGTTCACCCGGTTATGGACATCTGCATTCTGCAAGGCCGGATGTAAAGTTTACCGCCCACGTAAACTACTCGTTTTGTAGTTTATGTACATAACAGTGATCGATCGGGCTTGATATCGGCTGTTGTGAGAAGAAATGTAACATATTATAAAGCTGTCATATTTTTTAAACATAATAGGTATATTAATATGATAGAATATAAAAATACTTCAAAAAGTTTATATTATTATTAAAACTATCGTGAGTCGTATTCATGTTAGTTCCGGTTGTTTTTTTTTATGCATAATTTTCAAGCATTTGACCACCATCTCACCTGATGGAAAGTGACGATGCGGCCGAAGATGTAATTTTTTTTTTTTTTTTTGTACTCACGTTATTTTTTTATATCGCTCGAATACCGGTCGAGTTTTTCGATTAAATCAAAAATAACGTGAGTACAACCGGATCTAAATCAACACTTCAAAAAGTTTTTTAAAGTAAAGCTTTTACCAGTTCCAAATAAAAAGTACTAAAAAGTTATATAACCAGAGAACTTGTCAAGACGAATCAAACGAGCCCAAACTCGATGGGTTTATCTCGTTTAGTTCAGAAGTTCCTATGGCCATCCTTTGTGAATTTGTATATTATTTATACTATTTCGATTTAATAATTGACATCATTCATATTTTTTGTGCTTTATAGTGTTTATAACTATTTTAATTGCTATACAATTGTTTATTGTACTATGTTATTAATATAGCTGTTTTTAATTTGTTTGTGACTTAATTTAATTTAGGAGGAGGTACTCAAATCGACCGTATATTTTTTATGTATGTTACCACATAAATTCTTTCCACGTGAACCGATTTTGAAAATTTCCCATAGGTCCCATTTAAATTTGATCAAGATCTGATCAGTACTGCTTGAAATATCGTCAATAATGCGAGTTTAGTACATCTAATCTGATAAAAGTTCCGAAGATAAAGCGGTGAAGTCAGTTTTTTTAAGCTTTTCTTGCGTTCAATTATTCATTATTTTGTGCGTTATAATCTACACCCTCTGTGGCGTTCAGGTTGCAGTAACTGAGACAACAAATGGCTATCGTTCGACCACTACCTTATGTTAAGACCAGATTAGGACTGGCCCTCAAGGACATGTAGTTCCTGGATCACCATATTGAACCTAACTGGAAATTTGTAGGACATATCCAATATAATAAATTTCAATTATTATAAATTCCATCACTAACCACCATGAGACCTTACCAGCAATTGATCAAACGTTAGCATTTGAGTGATAAAAAAAGAAATGGAAACATTCAAAATAAATCTTTATCTACTTTAAATTATAAATCCGAAAGTTTGTGTGTAAGTATCTTTGTTCCCTCTTCACGCTTTAACGGCTGAACGGATTTGCATGAAATTTGGAATTTGTATAGATTATACCTATAAATAACGCTTAACTGAATCCATCTAACGTAACAATTCTTTAGAGAGAATGCCTACTTTCAATCATCATGGTTTATCGAAACATTCACGTAATTTCCTTATCGTGTCTTGACGTAAAAACAGCTGCTTGGTTGTCAAGGTAATATTAACAGTTATGTTTGTGACGTAGGTATTCTCATTTATAATGCATTTGGCTATGCTTCACTTTAGTCCCGTAAGATACGGTTAATCAATAAGCGAGGTATGAATAATCAGAATTACAACATAAAGGCCCCTATTAAGAAACTGTCTCCAAGTGCTGTTTGATCTTCGTTCAGGTGATTTTCTTCTCAGTCAATGTTACAACACTTGAGTCTTTGCTAATGAAAAACAATCAACTCAAAATCACGCGAATCTTTTCTCCAAATTCCTAATAATTGATTTCTGGCTTAAGTACGTCTTGACACGCCCACAGAGATAAGAAAATAACTTACAATAACCTTTAAATCGATTTTAATCAGACTTGAACTCTGAGATCTGTAATATAAGAATTAAGGCTTCGACGCTTAGTAATGGTTTATTCATAAATCTTGGAGTCAAGGTTCAGGTGAGCGCTATTCGTATAGTGACAGATTTGCAATGAATACTGATTGGAGGTTATTAATTAAAGCGTTACTAGTTTCGGGTTTCAGTTTCATTAATAATACAGGTCTAGGAGTACTGAGATCCTTCGAATCATGAAGAGTTAATTAAGTAAACGATCAGAGATAGTAGAGTATCATATTGTATAGGTACAGATAATATGCGAAAGATTCATAGTCCGTTTTTTTTTTGGCTAAAACGCTGCAACGCTCACGACGAAATTTGGCGTTGATAAATCAATCATGGAGGACTTAGTCGTCCATGTTTTGTTCTCGTTATCAATAATGCGGCTGAAACAGCGGGGAACAACTGGGTTGAAAAAAAACTTATACGACCTATTTTTTTTACAAACAACCGCTTAAAATTAATGTAGCTTATCCAAATAAATCCAATTTTCTAAAATATTTAAATCTATGCCTTTTGAGCTGTAGAACGTGCCAAAGAATAGACATACAATTAAATAGAGTAATGTGTAAAATACTAGAAACCATTTCAACCTTAGAGACCAACGTCTTTCTTGGTACGGCTGTTGCTAATTCTGTTTTATGATTTTTCATATACATTTTTCAAATAAACAAAACAATTTGATTTTATAGTCCCCCACATATATAACAAATTAATAAGGAATTAAAAATAAAAAATCAAATAATGTAGTAAAACAAGTAACATTAAATTGGTTAAAACAATTTGAATACGAAGATGTTGAAAATATGTTTAATATTAAAATCTAAAAGCGCTAGTACACCAATATATTCACATACATACACACACACAACCAACACTACACTCACGCACACACACACACACACACACACACACATACATCTCCCTCACACACACACCCACACCCACAACCTATTAATAAATATTGTTTAGGCGAAATTAATGTTAGGTACGATGTAAGTTTTCAAGCTACCAAGGTCACTTTCACTATAAATGTTTGTATCAATAACGGGATATTTACCATGTATTTCGTTTGTTTTGAGTTTCCGATATTTCGGCACTGTTGCAAGCGCCATGATCATTTGTATGCTCGTAAATCTAAATCTTCAATTGCTTGCAACAGTGCCGAAATATCGGAAACTCAAAACAAACGAAGTACATGGTAAATATCCCGTTATTGATACAAATGTTAGGTACATTAATTATTAAAACATTTGTGACGTAATAAGATTAGTTATTGGGAGAAGCCACTGGCACCTGAAACACAGTGTTCAAACACTAGTTCAGGAGCCTATGGATTCATAAATTTTTATGTAAAAACTTATGTCAATAAATGTTTATTATTACTATTATAGCTTCCACACTCACAGCCCGACACTAAGTTCGATGACTCGTGTCTATATTCGTATATCGGATCAAGTAACGTGGGCTCTCCTTCAAATCGCCTTAGTAACGTACGCAAGCATCTGGTGTTCAATCAAACTGTTTACAAATAACAAGAACAGTTCAGTCCTTGGACGAGCGCTGTAAGTTGTTATGACAACTTTCCCGACGCAATCTGGTACACCCTTGGCAAACTTTTGGTAACAACAAACTTTGAGAAAATATTATACTTTTGCGTTATTGTTAGATAGAATGCAGTAGCATCATTAACATTCATGAGTGCTTCTTTGGCGCCCATGTGAATTTCTGTTTTATAATAACACTAGCCGTGCCCCGCGGCTTCGCCTGCTATTATGAAGTTAAAAAGTAGCCACACGAGCCTGTTTCACGTTCCATCAGTCCACACAAATTATGCACAAAACTCAGTCTTAAGTCGCGCCGCCCGAACTTATAACAAATACTATTCCGAATTAGATTTCTTTCATGTGTCAAAAAATGTTCTAAAAAAGCAAATAAAAAAATTAAATTTCTCCTCATTAAATGAAAAAATACCTAATGAATAATTTAACAGTAAATTTCTTAATATAATACCTATACCTATTATATCAGAATATTATGTATATATGTAAGTGAATGATACATTGTATACACACACACACACACACACACACACACGCACATACACATATAGAAAATCGCACTCATGACTTTTATTTTTTCTAAACAATAAGGATTGTATGATTAGACACATTGTTCATATTATAACATATTATGTAATCCTATTTTGGCTATACTATTAGAATATTTTTATTACCTATGTATATTTTGTAAACGCTGTTGGATTATGAAAATAAAAAATAAATAAAAATAAAAAAAATAGCCTATGTGTTAATCCTAAGTATAATCTATGTACATTCCAAATTTCATCCAAATCCGTTCAGCCGTTAAAGCGTGAAGAGGGAACAAACATACTTACACACTTACACACAAACTTTCGGATTTATAATATTAGTAGGATAAAAATGTGTTTTATTCGTTTCCTAGGCTATAACAGTAATTAATTGTGCTGTCATTAACAATAATCTAATCAGCATCACACAATTATATTCTATAGTAAAGCATTTTGTTGCTGACTGTACTTGACAAGTTCTAGAAAATGTGGGACAAATTAAGACTTACATTTAGTTTGAGACGAATATGGATTTTTTTGGAATGTGGGACGAATAAGCGGGACAAAAATGGACTAAATCGAATAAACGATTTTGATTTTGAATGCCCCGGTATCATCATCTACTTGTCACTCTTCCAGTAAATGGGGTCGAATAACATAAACTCACTTATGATTTGATAAAAACTTACACACATTAATATTAAGACTAAAACGGGAATTAGCGTGACTTCCTACTCATATTATAAATGCGAAAGTTTGTGTGTGTGAATGTTTGTTACTACGTATCTCCGTAACAACTTAACCGATTTTAATGAAATTTAGAATGTAAATATAATACTCTGGATTAGGACGTAGGCTACTTTAATCATCATCATTAGCGGGCGAAGCCGCGGGGCTCAACTAGTGATTTGATAAAAACTCGCGCACATTTTGAACTATAAAGACTAAAACTGGAATTAGCGCGACTCACGAGCGAGATGGGGCGTGACGGCGAGCGCTCCGCACTGATCTTGAAGAAGGCTTCCGAATGAAGCCGAAACAATTGTCAATTCAGACATCGACAACGCGTAAGTCTAATTCCCCTTTTTAATCATAAACTCACTTATGAATCCATAATGTCATTTATCCTACTAATATCATAAAGCCGAAAGTTTATGTGTAAGTATGTTTGTTCCCTCTACACGCTTTAACGGCTGAACGGATTTTGATAAAATTTGGAATGTACATATATTATACCTAGGATTAACACATACGCTACTTTATAACTTGATAATAGCGGGCGAAGCCACGGGGCACGGCTAGTTTATAATAAACATAATGACGCCAATATTACTTATTTTATATGTTTTAATCTATTTTACACTTTGTAATAAACTTTCCCTACTCTACATTGTAGGCACTGATCAAATGTAATTTTTAATCACGTTTATTTGTTACAGTTATCAATAATATTATTATGTGTTATTACCCGTAAAGCACCTTCGGTCACTCACCTGTGTGACTATTTATTTATTTAATATAGGACTGCCACATCATACATATTATAATTAAACTTAAAATTAACAACAAGGGAATTTTCCGATATGCATGACGATTTCGGCGTGCCTATCATTTGCCAAATGTACTCAAAAAGCAAGAAATAATAAAATAATGAAAATAAAAATAGAAGGAATTCTTAAAATTACTAACAATACAATAACTTTAATTTACTTTGAAAATATACTTAGGGTCAAATGTACTTTGTGATTGCGACATATATCTCAAAATTTTGAGCTTAAATACTGCTAGAGAATTGCAAAAAATATCAAGGTCACTGATTTGATTGGTGAAACTATTATAGTCATTTGTTAGTAAGCAAAGAACACTTAGGGAGCATCCAAATTTCGTGAGGCGTCTAGAAAAAGAGGGGGTCGAACTAGGCCTCACCTAATGTCATGTGGGGCAGCGGGTCTCGGTAAATCCTACTATAATATTATAAATGCGAAAGTTTGTGTGTGTGTGTGAATGTTTGTTACCACATATCTCCGTATCGAATAGACCGCATCGGCACTTTCCATCAGGTGAGATAGCGGTCAAATGCTTGCCTATCTAGTATAAAAAAAAACCGATTTTGATGAAATTTAGAATGTAGATATTTTAGGTTCAGAATAACATATAGGCTGCTTATTAACTTAGTGGAGGGAAGGCTGGTACACTGTTTCTTGCGTAAAAATATATGTGATACTACATATATTTTTTACGCAAGAAACAGTGTAAAATTAGGAGAAAACTTGTACATATTTTAGTGGAGAAACATTGATTAATTAGCTGCGCCCCCCGGTTTTACCCGCGTGAGTCAGGACTCACGCAGGAAGTGCGGGATATAAAGTACGGTCCGCGGCCTTCACATTTCCAGGGTGGCAGCAGCCTCCATACCATATTTCATCAAAATTGGTTCAGCCGTTTGAGCGTGAAAATTTAACAAACACAACTTTAACTAACACACTCACAAACTTTTGCCTTTAACTATTTCTTTGTGATTTATTAAATAAAAAATGTTTGTCTAATTAAATATGGCTAAATCATAATAATATTTATTGCGGGTTAGTCTTAAATAAAAATAATTAAGCAATTTGTTTTTTTTTATACATCCAACGCAATCAAGCATAAATTAACTAATTTATCTTAAAAACATGGATTTTGAAAAATCTCATTAAGATTAGGGGGCAAACAAAATCTCACATCTCACCTAGGAGGAGGGCGGAGAGGAGAAGGGGGGGTATGGGTCGGAAAATCGCTAAAATCGCCTCACGTAATTAAAGGATGCCTTCTTAAGTCCCCATACAAAACTAGATTGAACAACTCGATTACGTCAAAAATCATTGAAACAAGTTGTGCAACTTATAGCAGCTTTTGTAGAAATCATTATCAAATTAGCGACCGGGCTTAGTTGAACTGACCTTAAAGATATTTGGCAACATATAAGCTTGGCATTTGTGGTTTAGTTGACGCCCATATTATTGCTCTCATAGCAGAAGGCTTAAGTTTTTGAAATCTAACTTCTTATGGGCTTTAAAATTCTGATCCGCAACCCTTTTGTGTGACGAACAGTGTGACACCGTGATGATGATGTGATGGTTTTTACCGCCTTCACAAAAAAGAAGAAGGTACTCAAGACGACTGTTTTTTTTTATGTGTGTTACCTCAGAACTTCGTTCCACGTGAACCAATTTTGAAAATTTTTCGTTTGATGGATTTTCTTTACAATTGGCCCCATTAAATTTTGATCAAGGTCTGACTAGTAGTTTTTGAGTTATCCTCAATAATGCGTATTCTGTGGACCACATTGACGATGTTCTCGTTTTTAGCGAACTCAAAAGTTACCTCATAACTTCTTTCTTTATGCGCCGATTTTGATGGTTTTTTTTTAAAGCTGGTGCTTTCCATGTGGTCCCATTTAAATTTGGTCAAGATCTGATCACTAGTGTTTGAGTTATTGTCAATAATGCGTGTTTAATACGTTGAATCTGATCAAGGTTCCGAAGATAAAACGGTGAAGCCGGTTTTTTTAAGCTTTGCTTGCGTTTAATTATCAAATTATTTAGTGTTGTATCTATATTTAATAATGTTTTTCTGTCGCTTTAATGGAAACAACAACCGTCGTTTTTTTAGTTTAATTCAAGATACGCAGACGTTTGAACATTATCTCACGTGATGGTAATTGGCGAAATCGAACACAAAATAATACAAACAAACAAATTCACACACACAGCCACAAAACGAAGCCGTGTGGCAGCTAACATATGAAATACAAAGCTTACGATTTAAAACAAGATCAAGTTTGCCTTCAAGAAGATTGCTGCAAAAAAGAATATTATTTTTACTGCAAAGCTGCGGAATTCGATTCATAGTATGTATATTGAAATCTAGTATCCTTTAGCGTACGTTCTCCGTGACCTAACGGCTGTTGCCTTGCAACTTATCAGGTTAGTTAGCGGTCAAGCGCTGGCATTTTGGACACTTATATACGTATAATAATAATTATGTAATAGGTTGTATAGTCATGAACTGCCCGTCGGCTTAGTGTGGTTCGCCTTCTAAGCATCAGGTATAGGGGTCGATTTCAGGTGGTAACACAAGTTTTCTCCCCAAGGGAAATTTGTGATTCTGGGTGTAATTGTGTGATATGTAACTGTTTCCAGCGCCAACAGCACAAAGTCTTTGAACTTACACACACAAAGCTCGATGACATGTGTCGTGGGTACCGGAAAAATAACACACGCACAATCACAATCAGAACCAGAAACACAAATTTTCCTTGGGGAGAACAGACTTGTGTTTCCACCGGGAATCGAACCCGATACCACTGCTTAGAAGGCGAACGTGCAACCAACTAAGCCAACGGGCAGTTCCATGCAACTTTCGAGCGTTAAAACAACGTTAAAAAGTATTTAGCGCGATTAAGCCGCGTATTAACTAAACTATCGTAACAATTTAGTTTACCTATCCGTGTTTGCTTCAACGAAGCGTCATCTAACGCACATTCCGGTTTATAATTAACGTTCGTCTGTCAACTTCCTCCGCCCTTGACCTAATCACTTTCTAGCGGCGCAACAAAAAACCTGTTGTATCTAACTTCTCACCGTTTCAGCTCATTATCTCCACGGGTCAAGTGCGGATACGCAACACTCGTAATTCTGTACGAGTGACCTTTTGGTGAATTGCCTATAGAGTAAAGAGGTTTGTAAGTGTTTGAATGCGCGACCTATGGTGCCGCTGCCGGGTCCACACGTTTGCCACTTGCCGCAAACTTCAAACCTTGGCATCCTATCTACACGTTTGAATTTTTAGATGCTTTTTTTTGCCCTATAGGCAAGCATTTGACAACAATCTGACCTGATGGAAAGTGATGATGTGGCCGAAGATGTAGCATGCTTGCCTAGAAGGTGCCTACCTATTCAACCTTCTGTTTTTTAATCTGCTTCTTACTTTGGTGGAATTTGTGTACCTTTGTTTATCATAACCAGGGTAACTCGGGGCTACTACCCAAGACGTCCCTCGATTCGCGAGGGTGCGTAAACATTGGTCCTTTGAGCCGGATCCTGTTAACGGATCCATCCCACAGGTGGCTGCAGTACTCCATACACGATCGGACTTGAGCTTGATATAAATTAAGAAGCTGCCCCGGAGTGAAGTACTGCATAACCTTTGCGAGGATAACCAGTTTCTTAGCGGCCAGCTGAGCTCTGGCTTCGAAATAGGTTCCAAAGTTAAGGTTCGCCGACAAGGAAACGCCAAGAAGTTCAAGTTTAAGTTTTGAAATCGGTATTGGTACACTTTGGAAAGTCGGAAACAGATGAAAAGGCCTCCGTTTAGCGGAGAAAAGACGCAACATGTTTGACAAGGTTTGGCAAAAGTGTGGACTCTGCATAAGGCCTTGGACTCGACCACTCTCGCCCCGCTGTCCGCTGTTCGTCGAGGCCATGGCCTAAAACATCGCTGTTCCAAATGGTTCTAAATCTAACATGTTACATTGAAACGGGAATTAGTGTGACTTACGCGTTGTTTATGTCTGGATTGACAATTGTTTCGGACTTACGCGTTGTCATGTCTGGATTGACTATTGTTTCGGCTTCATTAGGAAGCCTTCCCCAGGAGGACCGAAGAGCACTCGTCGTCGCGTCCTACCGAACTGAGAGATTGCGACGCGGGTTCCAGTTTTAAATTTAATGTAATAGTCTAAAATGTGTGTGAGTTTTTATATAGCATGTGCGAAAGGTCATGAATATTTTTTGCCTACAATAATACAATGGCAGACGCGTAATTTTAGCGTGACGTAACTTGTGTCTTCAACTGATGTTAGGTTTCTCCAAGCTAAATCAGCTAACATTTCAAGTCCACAAGTTATTTCTTTAACCTCCAATCTTAGGCATGTAATAGGCCGATAAGCGGCATTCTTGCCTATATTAAATAAAAAACTATGGAAGTCGTGGTAATAATAAAAACGCTTTCCCACTCACATCCCTACGCTAAGTTCGATGACTTGTGTTGTGGGTGCCGGAAACATTCACATCACACACACAATCATAACCAGAACTAGAAACACAAATTTTCCTTGGGAAGTGTTCCCGCCGTGAATAGAACCCGATACCCCTCCCAAAAAATTGAGTTAGCTTTTAAGTATGTACCTAGCTGCTATTAGGATTCACAAATAATTCAAAGCATATACGACAAAAAAAATAGGTCAACAAGTCAAGGCCCCTAAGATCAACTGAGTTCTTCCGTGACAAATCTTGTCTCGTGATAATTATTGCTGCAGCGACAACAAAATCTACCCTCAGCTGGATCGAGCCCCACCCAAACGACTATCCTGAATCCAACACTGATTGTGACCTTGATGTAGTATTAAAGCTTTGAATAAAAATATCATGGGATATACCAAAGTCGTTAGGTATTTTCAAGTAATAATTGACCGCATCTAGAATTTTAATCAGTATTCTAGTCACAGACTTGGTGGTCACGTATGAAATGACAGACTTTTTTAATGGCGCTTCGGAAGCTTCGCGGAGTTTGTCGTGCATTTGAATGTTTTTGTTTCTTATTTAGTATGAAAGCAGATACTATAAGCCAGTATTAAACGTCAATGCTGCCTGCAAAACGTGCCGGAACTTAAATATAAAACTCCCTCGAGGCACTGCAATGCGCTTTTCTACCTGAGAATTTATATCGGAATACAACTTTGCATACGTAGCCATCTGAAAGGATCTGACGTGACTGATTTAAGGACTGCTGTCTTACGGCTAAGAACTTACTGAAATTTGTGAAACGATTGATTGAAAATCGCGATAGATCTATGCTGAACTCCTAATATACCTGTGTTGGAAAAGTAAACTTCCAGATTCAGGTTGTTTATTGCCTCCATATATACAGTGCAACGCCTTACATTCGAAAGAGGTAGGTACAAAGTCATATACGGAATTACAGACCCTGTTGGGCGCATCAACTTCGAAGAGAAGAGAACGCAAGCTTATTTTACTATTAAAGTTTTCGTGAGAATTTGACATTGTAATATTATAAATATTAAAATACGGCTATCACTCACGTCATTTGATCGATATTGTCGACCTAGGTTTCAAGCATGTACTATGCTGTTCTTCAGGATGAGTTTACGCCGCGAGATCGCGAAGAAGAGCATGTACGATGCTCTTCTTCGGGATGAGTCTAGGTCGACAATGGCCTCGATTCTGATGTACACTCACTAAATTAAATTTAAACTATCCCTGTCTCTTACAAAATAGAACACAAGACAGAGATAGCATACTGCTGTGCTGTCAAGTTAGTCAGAACTTAGTTATTGGTGTTGACTAAAAACACGCGCCTTTCTGCTTCTGCGGTTAATTAATAAACTAGCGTGACAGCACTAAAATGTATGCTATCTCTGTCTTGTGTTTTATTTTGTAAGAGATGGGGATAGTTTAAATTTAATTTAGTGAGTGTACATCAGAATCGAGGCCAATATCGATCAAATGACGTGAGTGATAGCCGTATTTCAATAATATTATGTCGCAATCTTATTTAAAAAAAAACCGTTCTGATATATTCACAGATTTATAATCCATAAAATGAATTTAAATTTTATCCATAAAAAGTAGTATTTTAATGTTATTAAACTGATAGCATCATTCACGCAATAAATATGTGCATCGTGTGTAAAATGATTTGTTTATGCAAGTGAACGTTGTTTGGTATAATAGCCTATGAGTGACGTCACCCTCCGATATACCTAGTCCCACATAACGCGGCGATGTGCACCAATTGATTTAAGTGCTCTTAAGGGTTCGTGGAACTATGAAACAACGTAATTGAAGGAAGCACCTTGTGGAATTTTGCACATCTCGTTAATATTTTATATGGCGTCTTAGCTAGTTTGGACAGAGTATGCGAAGCGCCGCTGAAGGTTTTCGCCTCGCTGGCAAGGAGAGCTATGCAGCGCTGACTACCAACCTTCACTAGTTAGATAGAGAAGCACTAAACAAAAGAAACGACAAAGATTGATATAACATTAAATCATTCAAGCCTTAACAAAAATCTGTGAAGCACTAAATGGTCATCGTAATCTGAAAAAAAAAAACTCACGCACATTTTGAAACGCGTGTTGTGACTTACGCGTTGTCGAAGTCTAGTATTCTGAGAGGTGGGACGCGAAGGCGAGCGCTCCACACTCATCGTGAAGAAGGCTTCCGAACGAAACCGAAACATTTGCCGATCTATAATTGACAAGGCGTAAGTCACGCTAATTCCCGTTTTAATTTTAATTTAAAAATAGCCGTCTGGTATATATCCTTGAAAACCAGTTATATTTATCCCTAGTGTGTTTACCAACCTCCATCGCATCGTCAGTCACCACTATGGCACCAGGTGATTATATAAGGGTTAAATGCTGACCTTTCAGAGAGAAAAATGTTATGCTCTATTTCAGAAACTGTCATTATTTTTGGGAGCCACATAGTGAAAGTGTATATAAATACATATATGGCAAATACCACTACTTGGCTGCTATTAGTGGAGTGTACGTTGCCAACAGTCGAGTCGCCAAACACGAGTTCGTTCTCTAAAATAATCTAGATATCTTTAAGGGATTGATTCGATTGCTACGAAAGTACGAGCATAAAGACGTGAAACAATACAATGGATTGAAACTCGAACATTGACCTACAAACAAATTGACTTCGAGTATCTTAATACCTTCAAACGAGCGATTCTTGTATATATGTATATATATAATCTGAATATCGGAATCGGCTCCAACGATTTTCATTTAATTTAGTATGCAAGGAATTTCGGGGGCGATAATCGATCTAGATAAGTTTCATTTTTAGAAAACGTTATTTTAACCGAGCATAGCTCGGTCATGCAGTATCCAATACTTACACTAACATCACATGTACCGATGAAAACCTATACAAACGTAAATACATGAAGACTATTTATAAACAAACGTATCATAACTATTTTAAATATTATATATTATTTTATTAATCTGGCGGTAGAGTCATTAGCTTTCATGAGTGCCTCTTGTCATTTCATGTCTAATATCCATTACAACACAGCTTATTTTTCCTTGCAAAAAAATATCAGGATACGCAGCTGTCTAACAACGCCACTATTTTTACCCTACGAAGTTTTAGCGAGTCAGGATTGTCGCTTATATTTCATTTTGTCGCCTATTTTCCGTGGACACTTGATCGATGTACTCGAATGAAACATTTTTGATGAAAGGGACCATGAAAGTTGAATACATTTTTTTATAATTATCACCACAATCTCGAGTTGGTAAGTGATGATGTTGTCGAATGTGGCAAACATACTACATTCAGAATGTTTGTTATATGAGAGATAGCTGCCTAAGCATTATTCATAATAATTCGGCGATAGATTCTCTATTTGAGGGTTGATAAACTATGTCTGTACTTAGGTCCGAGTTTCATGCCAGGTTCTTCTCGAGATGGCTGTAATTTTACGAATCTGGCAATAGAATCATTAACTTTCATGAGTGCCTCTTTGGGGCCCATGTGAATCGTCGATTTTGATTTTGATAGTATAGAGCGAGAGAAAAAAGCCAGGAGAGCAGGAGAAAATCACAAAATGGATTTCATCACGATACATGCATCGAAGCGCACCGTAGGAACCGAAACGGCGGCCACCTGGGCGGCAGTCGCTCTCACTACGACTGCGCCATCATATCTTTACTGAATGCGTAAGTTTCGATGAATTTCAATATTAGGATGACAATTTACGTAAAGTATTACGTAAAAGAAACGTAACAAACTAACCTTGATCGCACGAAAACCGTGAAATTAACATTGCAGTTTTTACGACTGCTTACGAACGCGATAGTCGTACAGTTTAATTTTCAGTACTTCTGTATGGCAACACTGAAAATTTGATGAAGCTTTTATCGAATGGAAACAAGTTATTTTTTCAAGGACAATTTGTGTTTTTAGATAAAATTAATGCGCGTTCGCCTTATCAGCAGGGTTTTGTATCTTCTATAGGGTTCGATTTCCGGCGGGTACACAAGTTTTCTCGCAAAGGAAAATTTGTGTTTCTGGTTCTGGTTATGATTGATTTCTATTTACCGACTTCAAAAAAGGAGGATGTACTATGTTCAACTGTATGTATTTTTTTATGTATGTTCACCTATTTCTCCCCCATTTGTGGACCGATTCTCAAGATTCTTTGTTTGTTTGGCAGGTTATACTTCAGAGGTCCCATATAAATTTTATCAAAATCGATCAAGCCAAATCCAAAATATAAGCAGTGAAATCAGTTTTTTTTAAGCTTTACGTACGCTTTAATTATTATAATGTTTTATGTGTGTGTGAATACACCAAAGATAATATAATCAGGATGTTATAGTCTTTGGAATGCACCCACGACACAAGTCTTCGAACTTAGTGTGTGCAAGCGAATTTCTTTAAAATTATTGCGACATGACGGATACGAGTAATCAGAGTAATGGTGAAGTGCAATCACATACCACCCAATAACAATACCACCTACAGCATTAAGTATGAAACTAGTGGCTCTGTGAACAGAAGACCTCGCGTATTTATCTAAAAGGCAAAAAAAAACAAAAATTTTATCGACTAATTAACTCTACATAATTATCGAACCTGCTCACTAAATTTCACGACAATCGGTAGAGAAATGCGGTAGAGAATGTAATCTCATACTCGCATGATTAGTTGAATAGTTCGCTCGTTATAGATTGTCATCGACCCAGTTGGCGCAGTGGACAGGTCTCCGCCCTCTGCGCCGTGGGTCCTGGGTTCGATTCCCGGCAGGAGCACAAATTCTTTCTCAAGGGATATTTGTGTTTCTGATTCTGGGTGTAATGTGTGTGTGATGTGAATGTTTCCGGCACCCACGATACAAGTCTTTGTACTTAGTGTGGGGCTGTGAGTGTGAATGCGTTTGTTCGTTTGTTTTTGTTTGTTTGTCATACAAATGACACTAAAATACGTGAACGAGACAGTAACGTATTTCGTTTGCAAAACTCATACTAGGCATACTGTAGAGAACAGCCGGACATCGGGACCTACGAAACCATTTTTGCCCAAGCTGAAACGGAGACACTTCGCGTTCGCTCGGTCAATAATTGGCGTAGCAATGAGAACGTTCTAGTAATTTCAAGACACGCAAATTTAAAATAGTAACTTGTACTCAGAAGTATCGATCGAAATTCCTCTCGGGCTGCCTAGGTTGTTGACCTACATTGAGCTGGAGGATAGAACTTTGAATAGAAATTTGTATGGCGGCGGCAATGTCTAGACTACTTAGACCTAAGTGTTTATGGCAAAAAAAATGGTACTTCTCGTGTGTGCAGTTAAGAGCAGGCTACGTTTAGGTAAGAGCACTATTGTCATCACAGGCGATTAGTGCGCATGCCGTGGCATGAGGGAAAATATGAGGGAGTAAAAATATGTCGGTCGCGGAAAGGCCGCGCGAGCTATAGGGTTATTTCGTAAAATTATCGAGTTGTAAGATATATACCAACATTTTGGTTAATTGTCAATAAACTATATTTTCCAAATGTTAGTAGGTACTTAAGACTAAATCCAATTCGACGATAAATCCAAAAAAATAAAAATCGCTTCATATCTATCGAGACAAACTAATTCATTTGGGAAACAGGCTAAATGGAGGATAGAAAATAACCTGCAATATTATGTATATATATTGCAGATTGATAAGATAAGTGATTGACCATCATTGAAATAACACATATAAAAAAAAACATACAGTCGACTTGAGTACCTCCTCCTTTTTAAAGAAGTCGATAAAAATATCTTTAAAGTGACCAGCTTCCTGTATGGGACATATGTATACAGGGATATCACCGAGTACATTGTCCTGATAACACAGGAAACTGCGCTGTCATGTTTATCATATTAGTTGCAATCACATAAACATATGTCTAAGCTGATTACTACATAGTACGCCAGATTGGATGGTATAATGGGCGGTTACGATCACTGTATTGATAGGAGCAAAAGTATTTTTTTGTTTGTTGCCATGTGGACAAGCTGGAGAAACAGAGGCATTTATACTCACAGTCCAGACATCCTGGGTGCTCAATGCATTTACATCACACACAGGTACAGAAGCACATGTCCTGTCAAAATTGTGCTCTTGCTGTAGATTCGCACCAGAGCAAAGATTTGACAACTGGGTCATCAATTGTGGTAAAAACCGGAGCCAGCATTTTGTTGTCTGTCCATTGCATCTGACATAGCTCTGTATACATTATCTCTATCATCTATCTATCTCATATCTGGTAAGCAAAGCATTGGTAGACCTGTACCAAGATGAATTGTTGTCATCGAAAAACTTTTTAGAAAGATGTTGTTGAGTTTGGCTTAAAACAGCATATGATAAGGTTTGCATTGGGCTCAATGAGCTGAAAATAATGATAATGATAGAAACATGCTGTATATCTGAGGATAATATATAATTTTAAATATGCATTGTAACTTTCCAACAGCTTTTTTATGTGTGATAAGCATTTGATCAAGTTGTCTCACTTGGTAAAAATCGAATAAGCAGTGGAAGATGTGATATGATTGTTAAGACCTATTCACCCTATTCTAGAAACACTCCCAAATGATACAGTTCAGATAAAAATGACTCAATAATGCATTTCAAATGTTTTTCTGCGTGGTTGATGAACATACATAGACTGATCAATAGACAACAGGGCTATTTAAAATTTTTTTTTAGGTAAATAAAACAGGTTTAGTATGCGAGTCAAGTTCACACTTGTGTGTGGTCCTTGGTGGTATGAAAATCTGCATACAGTCCCTTTACACACTATTTTAATAGATTTCTATGAAAGGTGGCCATCATTAATCATATTAATTATAAAATACCTACTTATTGTAACTAAGGACTTTATGACATGACTAAGTTAATTAGTTTCAGTACAATTAATACAAATTTCCTTGATTTCATTGAATGAGTAAGAGTCTGTTGTTGTTACTATATATAGGTAAATAATAATGGGTAATCATTTGTTAATACAATTAATATCATAGTTAAATCATAACTGTTTACAAGGTTAAGAATAGTTTTTTTTAATTCAAGATAGGCAAACTTTTAACCTGATGGAAAGCGACGATGTGGTCGACGGTGGAGCAAGTTTGCCTAGAAGATACCTATTCAATCGCAACATGAAGACTCCCATATTTTACTCATCAGGACACTCCCACTTGGGGTTTGAAATTGTACTCCAGGGAAAACCCAGGGTAGGAGAGGTACACCACGTCAGACGGACATCATATCTGTGTCTCAGTGAGAAACAGAAGTGATGGTACATTTCTGCTTCTTTTCATTTTTGTTGATGAGTGAAGTGGGGGGAAAATCGGAAGTGGCATAAGGCATAAGAATCATATAGAATAATAAAAAAAATAAGAATGTTATATAATAGTAAATGGGCTCGTCCAGCATATTCATAGTAGCAAAAAAAAACATACAAAACAATTTCATAGGTATCATACATAAATCCGGATAATACACAAGAATTGTATTTCTTTTTTTAAGTATGTCTGTGTCTCTTTCGGGATCAATAATTATGCTAGAACAGGAAAAAGACTTAATAAAACAATTACAACAAAATAATAATGTAAGCTATGTTCAGTATAGCCAGTAATTTTGTGCTTTTGGCTATTGTGACTGTTAACTTAAACATTAATAAATAGAAGCTTGAGTAATCACCCTCTTTCCACACTTTCACACTCACATGCTCACACTAAGCCTGATGTCTTGTCCCATGGGTACCTTGCAGCAACATTGACATCACAAACCCAAAAATTTTTTTTTGTTTTTTTATTTTTTTTATGTTTGATAGGCCAGCATTTGACCATTATCTCGCCTGATGGAAAGCGATGATGTGGCCGAAAATGTAGCATGCTTTTTAGAAACAAAAAACTTCCATTGAAAGGAAACTTGTGTTCCCACTCAAAATCAAAATTCTTTATTCACATGGGGACCAAAGAGGCACTCATAAAAGTTAATGACTCCACTGCCAGACTTGCAAAATTACAGCCATTTCGAGAACAACCTGACAAGAAACTTGTTGAAACCAGGTTGTGTGTGAAACCAGGCGGCGCATGTTTTATCATTCATTTAAAAAAATATATTCTTAAACAACTGGGTATCAAACTCAATACCCGCTGCTTAGAAGGCAGATGTGCACTCAACTAAGCTAACGGGCAGTACAGACTGTCACTATTATTTACTCGAGAGCCTATTTTCACCAAGAGATGAGATTAACAATTCGCTCACCTGAAGGTAAGCATCATTCTTTACCATTACTATTTCAACTGAATGTTAAGCGTCCTAAGGCATGTTAAGCCATCAATCCCACTTAGTTTTAAGACAACAGTGAGCTATGTGATTGTGTTATTTTGGTGAATGTTTCCAGCACACTTAACACTAGCCTTTAAATTTAGAGTGGGACTGTGAGTGTGAAAGCATGTATTTTTAAATATATTTGATTATAATTTATATGACACTCATTATTAGCTTAATAACATCATACTTTAGTTTATTTGAACAGGTGTTAAATTAAGAATTCATAATGAATATTTATTAAATGTTATGTCGAGTGTTACACATTTTTTACTCCCTCAAAGTTAAATTTTGTTTCATTACTTCTTAATTAAACTGCCCGTTGGTTTAATTGGGTACAATTCCCAGTCGAAACACAAGATTTCACCCCAAGGAACATTTGTGTTCATGGTATGTGATTGTGTCTGTAATGTGACCGTTTCCAGCACCCACAACACAGGTCATCGAACTTAGTGTGAGCCTGTGCAGGCGAAAGCATTTATGTTCAATTAAACTCATGTATATCATCACATACCAGCATATGACTATCAATCTTGGCAAATGCTAAACAATCAGATATAAAAAAAGATATTGCCGTTAGACATGTACCCAGAGAATACATGACTCATATGTGCATTAATATTCAGTCCAGACTTAAGGGCATTCATCTTCGGACAGTTTCATTAAAATGAAGTCTAATTGGAATAACCCCAAACCAGAACAGTTTAAGTGTTTGATAAACTACTGATATGTAACATTTATTTTTTAATGCTGGATAGGCAAGCTTTTGACTACTATCTCACCTGATGGAAAGTGCATAGAAGGTGCTTATTCACTCTAGACTTTGATGACACCCAGATTGTACTGTTCAGAGAACAAAGATGCTGGCAATGAGTTCCACTCCTTTGCTGTCATATCCTTTTTTTTTTAACAGCTTCACACTAACTTCTGTAACTTGTCTCATGGGTGCCGGAAAGATTCACACCACACATACAATCACACCAAGAACCAAAAACACAAACTTTCCTTGGGGAGAAAACTTGTGTTCCCACAGGAAATTGAACCTGATAACCTTGCCTTGAAGGAGAATGCTCACCCAACTAAGCCAACGAGTAACTGACAGAAAGAAATTGAACCACACGTTGGTTAAGTTGGAGGCACCTGATGAATGTTATCTGCGTTGTGATGATTGGTAAAACATAAGTTTTCTCCCCAAGTAATTTGTTTTTCTACCTCTAGATGTTATTTGAGTGAAAAATAAGAATGTTTCCAGCAATGACACAAGTCTGAACTTTGTGGGGCTATGAGTATATACTTCACAGTGCATTGAAATTTCTTACCTATGAAATTTATGTTTAGAAGTTATTATGACATTAAATAAACATTGCACTAATATTACTATCCGAAAATTCGTGTTTGTTTCCTCTTCATGCAGTTTATTGAAAGATGTATTTATTTTTTATTTATTTACCAAAAACACATTATACATAAATTTTACATTAGAATTTCTGTACTATGTTTATACATTCTGTATAAACATAGTTACAGTCATTTATTTATGTTACTGCAGGTCCCAAACTAGGCTAGGCCTGTATCATAGTGGCCCAGAGACTGTTACTAATGCTGCAATGGCTAAATGGATTTGAAATTTACAATTAGTACTTATTAAAAAACCCATTTTATTTGCATAAATTAAACTGTTTCTTATTTCTTATAAATATAAATAAAAAAAATATCTTTAATACATGTCATTATAAAATAGATCGCCACAGCAGTCATACCTTATATTTTCACTTATATTTGCTATTGTCATAAATACAGTAACTTTGCTATTACTAAGCAAAGATACTGTGTTTTTCAGCCTATGTAGTTAGCCTAAGTGTTTGTATTTTCAGTTTTTTTTTAATTGACCAATTTTCACTTTCTTGTCCCAATCTCTGATTTATATCTACCCGTTTCATACTTGCAGCTTTCTTTTCTTTCTCAAAATAATGTAGAATTGCAGATTATTTTATTAAGTATTATTTTGATATTCTTTTTCAAGGGGGTTGGCATGACATGTAATATAACCATCTCCTTCTGAAGGAGGTCAGTACCACATGAATTAACATGATATATAATGTTAATGTAGATGGACTAAAATAATAACAACACAAACACTTACGTTTATTTGACCAACCATGATTAATCAATACAAGACAAGCAACCTATAACTGCAGCACAGTCACTCTCTTACATAAATATAAGTAGGTAGTTAGCAATCGGGTTCTTTTTCACACGAACACGTTTTCATTCAACCCTCCTCTACAATAACGTGACATAATAACAAAATGTGTGTCAAGAATAATTGTAACAATCATGAGACCTGTATATTACAAAATTATTCTTCAAGAGACATTCAGTGACCTACAATTAGTTATCAGGTGTCATACTTTAATTTGCAAATAAGCGTGAATGAAGTTCGATACGCGGTCGTTGCGATGTGTTCAAGATCAGAGAAATGTTATCGACCATTGCTGTCAGAATGCCGTTGTGGCGACTTCATCAATTACCACCCCTTACTACCGGTTCAAAACGAACAAAACATCATTTGAATAGTGTAGAAAAGAAAACAATACTTACAATCTAAATGTTTCTTTTTAGGTGCTATCATTTCTTCTGTGGTAGCTTTGCAAACGGACTTGGCTAATCCTTGCCCGGCTATGCTGTGTCGGGCGGCTAAAAGCCTGTCGTTTATAGTCTGACCCGCCATGCTCACGTTCAGTCCTGACATTAACTATATTCACAGCGAGACAAACACAGATTTACGCTTTTTTCAACAAATTCACAAAATTACAACGACGACTGACGGGTAAAATATGTCACCGCCCCCCCGACTGGCACAATACTAAATTCAAGATGGCGGAAAGAAGCAGTCAAACTAAATGTTGCTATACTCAAAAAATATTACAATGCAAAAGGCTACATCAATGATTTGCAAAATAACATATGGGTAAGTTGTAAGTTCACCGTTCATGGGCTATTAAATGATAGTACCCGGATGACCAGCTTTGCTCGGATTTTTTTTATGTAAATGACGCATTCTAAGAATCTAACCTAGCTAGATCGATTTATCGCCCCCTATACACATAAACGCTTTCACACTCTCAGCTCCACTCAAAGTTCAATGACTTATGTCGTGCGGCCGCAAAAAAAAACACCCAACACCACACTGACCACACACACACAACATGCACAAAACACCCAGAACCAGAAACACAAACTTCCCGTGGGGAGAAAATTTGTGTTTCCAATGGGAGTCAAACTCCCTGCTTTGATAATACTCACCCAACTACTCCAACGGGCAGTTCAAAGATAAGTTGTAACCGGCTACACAAAAAAACAGTCTAATTTATATCCTCCTTCTTAAGTAAGTCGGTTTAAAACATAGACAATCTTATACGCATAATCATTGGGCAGGGTTACGCAGTAACTGTTGATGAACATGTGACTCGTCACCCTTAAAACGAATCTGACGATTTCCACTAGACTATTTGTCCAAATAAATATACTCTCTAGACAAAGATAATATAACCATTTGTCTCTAGATAAGAGCTGCTGCGGCCTTTTTTGTAAAACTCATAATGGCCAATATTTTTGCAATACATTCTATTTCTAACTGTTTAGTCAGCGTACGCAGATAAAGCGGCCAATTGGTTCATTTTTTACAGACTTGTCTTACAAATATTATTATTTCGACCTGAAAACTAACTTTTATCGCAATAAAACATAAAATATGACGCTCGGGGATAGTATAGTGTCTAGTGAAAAAAAAACAGAATCGAATCAGTGGTTTCAAAGATTTTGTATAAACAAACAAACTTTATGTTTTAATTATTTATAAAATTATTATATTGACTCGTACGTACTTATGGTATTTTTTTGTTTTTAACCATTAATCTGCGTTTTCTTTTTTATTTCTAGAAATTGTTTTTTTAATACATATGATCTAAATAAAGGCTATCTGTCTTTGATTTAATTATAGGTACATAATGTATTGTTTTTGTCTCTATAAAGATGTTTACTTATATTATCCATATTTTAATGAATATTTAGTGATACAAATCTATGGAAAATTCAAAATATTAAATCGCGCGCTTTTTGTTGTGAACCGGATTTAATTTTTTAATATTCTCGAATTGGAATATTTTTAATGTAAACAATCGACTAAAAGCATAAAAAACAGGCATATTGCTTGTGGTTTGTGTCAGACTGTCAAAATATGTTTTTTTTCTTATAATATTGGCTTCGTGCATTCAGCCGTGTCTGGTAATAATTCAAGTGTATTTCATACTAAAAGTCATAGTCACCAGTCACTATCAAAGTAAATTAAAAAAGTCAAGGTCCAGTCATAGTCTAGTAAAGTGGCAGAAACTTTTATTTCATAAACTTCCATTGGAATTTTGGAGCGAAGGTGAAAATCATGTTTTTCGACTTTGTATGATTAGCCTACACCCATGCACGTCCATTAAGAATTAACGGATAGTAATCCACCATTATCACACATTTAAGCTCGAAGAATCACAGGTTTTTAAAAAATATATAAATTCAACAACGCAATTTTTTTACTTTCGCGGCAAAAACTCTGTCAAAATACTAACAGCTGGCAGGCAGCTGTTGGCACTTTTTGGTGGTATTGCCAAGTTATCCATGAAAAAGCTAGGCCTAGCAAATACTAAGAATATTTATGAAGTAAATTAAATTTTTAATAATGTGCTACTTAGACTTATTTTATTTTTATACTGATTTGTTTGAGGGGCTAACAACTATTCATAAAAAATAAATCTTGATTTAAAATAAGTAGCTATTGGCAAGCCTCCACGGATAGAAATTGGAATATAATGAGCTACAGAAGCTTTGTGCAAAAAAAATATTAAACTTAATATTATAATATTTTTACATTATATGACGATTGAGGCGTTTTCAGAGATACCAATCATTTAGTGAGCATTTACTTTTTATATATTACCATAAATTACTTATAAACAACGTAATAGTGGTGAAACTTCATTTATTCATTAAATGCTTGTGAATAGCGTAGAATACGCTTGTATTAACACTCCAGTTGCTTATTATGAGGGCAGAGAATGCACGTGAAAGGAATATGGACAGGGACAGGTTTCTTATGCGGGAATGGTGAAACAGAATATCAGTATAATCTTGGAAACAAGTTTAGGACAGTCAATATTAGGCATATACCATTTAAAAGCTAAATAGCAATAGAAGTGAGCTTAGACTTCGCTTATTAATTAAATGCTTTTGAAGAGTGTAGAATACAAGCATTTGGATATTGCGAGTGAATAAACAGGAGTATGTTTTTCATTGTTGAAGCGGAACATTAAGTGTTATTTTTGAAACAAGTTCAGGACAGGAAACCATATGATTGAACTAATTTCAAAAGATTGTACGTCGGAAATATTCCTACGAGTTAAGTAATATTAAATGAAATCGTTTGCAAAACCGTACGCCTAGACTACGCCAAACGAGGAATTTCGAATTTGAAACCTAAATACCTAATAAATTTCTTTTGAAAATTTACTAGTCTATTTGAATGTATTGCATACATGTTTATCTGAAAAATTATTAAGTTGAGATTAACGAATTATTCCAAAGTTTCTTAAGCTGAGATGATTTGAATTTGATTGTGATAATTACTGCCTTAATAGATGTGTATTTTTTGACCCCCCATGACCCTAAAATAGGACCATTTTTTTATTTTATGGCCGCTTTGAGCCACTCTTTAACTCTAATTATAATATTAAACTTGCCACACAATCTAGCACCAAAGGATTTAAAAGTTTTTGGCAATTTTTGTTATATTAACATGGCTGCACGTTATTGATCTGCGGCATAGTATGGAATGACAACCACGTCGCGCCGCGCCATTTTCTTTTGTCTTTGGCAAAATGGCGATTATTTTGTTTATGACAATCTGGCACGCACGAATTAAGTGGCCATCTTTTTAGGACCCTGACATTTTTCTCTGCAATTATTTATCGTATTCAGCGACTAACTTTGAATCTGGATTAGTTTTCAAACGTTGTTTCAGTGAACAATGTTCATGGCTCATTGCTAACTCAAAAATAAAAATGTTTGTGTGATTGTTATAAATCCTCGGCCAACTCACGCTTGCGTGTATTGGCTTACTGGGTTCCATTTCCATTCGTTTTCTTCGCTTCGGCATTTGGTGCTTTGTTGTGCGGTATCACTTGCTGTAAAATAACATTATGGGCAAGAAAAGATCCAAATTGAAGGTGTCTAAGCAGCTTGATGTTCCGAATAATGCTATAGAAATTCCGTCGAGCGATAATAATGACGATAAGATGGTTACCGCTACTTATACAACATCACAGATAGTTCCGAAGGTCTGCCGACTTTGTGAAACGCAGGATGGTCCATTTCTCAACATTTTTGATACCGATACAGTGACTGCTAAAAAAATCGAAGATGTAATGCCATTTGGGGTGAGTTTCTTTGATCATTCTCCTTGGAAATAGTACGAAAGTTTCAGACCATTCTTACACAGAGGGTTAAGGTACCTATATCAGTTTATTTCTTAACACAATCACTTGTAATTTTTGGAACCTGCTTGGCTCTGTCGGAGTGAAGAAATATTTTGTATAGTTTCATTCATAACATCTATTATTACATGCATAACAATGCCCCATAGGATTACATAAAAACTGCTTGGTATACTACCCACTATGATTAAAATTTTATTGAATGAAAGTCTCAGCAAAATTCCTTATTTTTTTATTTATGATAGACAAACCTTTGACCACCATCTCATCATGAGTATAATTGCTGGTATGCTGAGAAAGGACAGACCGCTTTAAAATGGGAATCTATAAAAAGAAAAATTACTTAACAAGATTAGCATTAACCGCTGGTTATTAAACAAATAAAGATAACACTTGTGATTGTTTTTAGACTTACACAGAATTTTATCAATATTTATAACACTCACTCAAAATATTTATCATAACGATAATCATCACATATCAAAAATGTTATAATAACCAGGGTTCGAGGATATATATCTGGATATATATCATGATATATATATCCGTTATAATATCTAATGATTTTTTGTGATATATATCGATACAAAAAATGCTTCAAAAAGTGATATTATTAAGTAAATTTTTGCAGTTTGCTACTGTATTTCTACTTCCCAAATGTACATGTTGTTGGAATAGACTTAAAACACTTGGCAAATATTCTTGATCAAAGATTTGGAGGCAAAAACTTGACCCCTGAACAACGGAACACAGCATTTGCTGAATTGGAAATGAACTTTATGTCAATGGTTACATCAATGATGACCCAATATTTTTTTTCTGATTAGAACCACTGTCTAGAATTTATAAGAAGATTTTATCTTTGTGAGTTGATTTTTCCTGATGTATAAGATTTTATGTTTACCTTAATTATATTTACCTGATTTATAAGATTTTATATTTTTGAGTAGATTTTTCTGATTTTATAACATACAGGCTTACTTATAAAAATGTCGCTAAGCAATGCTTAGCCACCTCTTAGTTAAGCAGCCCTTAAGCCCTGATTAACTTTTTTTCACTCATTAACATTAGTTAGCCGCTGCTTAGTTGAGAGACGCAAAGAGAATCGGTTGTCGAAGTAAACAATTTTGTACCTTACATAAAAAGTTTTGACACATTTATTATTGAAAGATATAAGACCCGCCATCTTTCCTCTTAGCAAGTTTTAAACTAGGCAATGGTGGTGTTTAATTTTGACAACTATTTAAGCATTACTTAATGCTAAATCGCGTTTATGAGTGAATTTTTTGCTAAACTGTAGTAAGCAATTGATAAAAAATTAAGAGGGGTTTATAAGTAAGACTGTAATTGAATAAAATAATAATAAAAACATTTTAGTCTTCATTAAAATCATTTATTATGTTTATAAAACACACCTGCAAGCAGTATACATAAATAATACAATAAAATAATAATATGCATACAAAATGGATACATATCAAATTTTTTACATATATACGAAATTTTATATTTATCATACCTGATAATAACCAAGTATACCAACTTGAACTAAATAATAAAATAAATCATATTCATGCCTATGAAAGCATCCTTAGCGTGATTTGTTTATAAACCTAGTGTAGAAACAACTGCAGTGTCAGCCGGAATTTTGAGTAACTTAAGTTCCATGGGGCTCTGCTATACACTCCTCTTCTTAAGTCTTAAGTGCTTATATGTCACAACCTATAATTGCAGTGGTCATGCCAATTTTCTATGAATACAGCAAATTAGTAGCGCCAAGCAGATTAGAAAAACATTTTGCCTCCTTGTTTGTTGATGGAGTGTGGATCTCAGTGGTCTATCTTGTCTAACATTTTGAAGTTGACTGCATCTGAGATGCTAGCAATGATTGACGTCATGGGGAATTTCGCTCTATGTCGTATAAACTACTATTTTGACATTGTAAAGTATTATTATAGACTCATAAACTATATTAAGCTATTGTTTTTTAGATTATTATTATATCTTCTCTTACTGCCAAGTTACCAGTATTCGGTGATGTAAAATAAGCCATAGACCTTTATGTTATAACTAATTGCCATAGTTTTAATGCTTTCACACTCACATCCCCACACTAAGTTCTATGACTTTTGTCTTGGGTACCGGAAACATTCACATAACACACACAATTACACCCAGAACTGGAAACACGAATGTCCCTTGGGGAAAAAACTTGTTCCCATCAGGAAACAAACTCAATACCTAATGCCTATAAGGTGAACTCGCAACTTACTATGGTAATGAGTACAGACTTAGTTTTAATTATGAAAAACTCCGATGGCCAAATGCCAAGACAGTTTTGGGTTGTCTGGTTGTGTCTGGTTGTCAAATGTCCAGTGTTCAAATGTCCATGGTAGCCATTAAACAACTATACTAATATTATAAAGAGGTTTGTGAGGTTGTAGGGAGTAATCTCTGGATCTACTGAACCGATTTTGAAAATTCTTTTACCAATAGAAAGCCATGGTATTTGTGAGTGTCATAGGCTATGTTTTTTTTTCCCGGGCGACGCCAGGCGTTTCAGCTACTATCTAATAAAGTAAAATACCCCTTAAAGGTCCATTAATGTTAATTACTTGGTCAAATGACTAATGAGCTTGACCTTTTGTTTTTCAGATTTCCGAAAATGATAATCTTCCACAAAAAATCTGCTTCCGGTGCTCAGCTAAAGTAGAAGAGCTCTATGAATTTATACAGAAATGTATCAAAACGCAAGAAAATTTGCAGACAGCTGTAGGTAAGACAGGTCCTTTAACATTAAAAAGCAAAACTCGAGCTCGGTGGGAAGAAAAATTAAATAAAACAAACCTCTCAAATGAAGACATCTGTAATGCATTAATTAAAAAAGCAATGGAAGGAATCAGAGACATCCCATTAAATCATTTGCCTCAAGAAGAAGAAAAGTCACAGCCTGGACTAAGTAAAAAAGTTAAAGCCAATATAGAATCTGCTAATACATCAAGGAAAGAGAAAGAACCTGTTTCAAGTAAAAATAGCCTTAGTTTTCAATCTGATGATGAACACGATGAAATGAATCTCAAACAGGTAAAGTTATCTATTGAGAAATGTGATGAAAATGCCCCGACTACTAGATCATCACGAAATAAATCAAAACAGTTAGTTGAAGAGTTAGTAGAACCACCTAAGAAAGCATCACGATCAAGCAGAGCTAATGTTGTTCCTGAAAATGAACCACCTAAAAAAATGAAACAATACACTGCCCGTAAAAGTCAGAATAAAGTAGAACCAGCGTCAGAAAAAGCTGATGATGTTAATCAAACTGAAAATGTAAATATAAGTCCAGCTGTTAGTGAAGAGAAGAATATAGATGTACCTCCAAAAGCTGAAACACCACCACCAATTAATATAATGGATCACGTAAGCACAATTAAGGTTAATGGAGTTGGTACACTATTCCTATGTAAGCTTTGCAACAGAAACTTCTTGAAAAAGGAAGTAGTTATGACTCATGGTTGCGCTAGAAATAATGTCCCTAAAGACAGTTTTCTGCAAAGTCATGTTCCTCGTCCAGAAATACCCAAACCGCCTACTGTTAAATACATAAAGATGGATAAGGATTTTAAGAAAACTGTAGTTGAAAATAAAACTGTTGAAAACAAACCTGTTGAAAATATACCTGTAGAAAACAAACCTACAGAAAGTAAATCTATTGAAAATAAAGCTGCAGAAAAGAAACCAGCAGCAACAGATTGTATAAGAGTAAACATTCCTGTACAGCCCAAAGCTAAATTGAAACCTAAAGCAGGACCAGCTAGCAAAGTCAAAGCAATGACAGCAGCATCCACCAAAGAACCAAAACCACCTACACCTTCTGATTTGCCAAACATTCCACAAGAAGAAAAACCAGTACCTTCTGTACAATTCCCAGGAATTCCAAGTCTCAATTCGCGGTACAAACTAGTCCCTGGCCCAAATGACTCATTTATTTTAATAGAAGAACCTACGGCTCCAAATAAGGAAATGCCTGCAGAAGAAACTCCGCCACCAGCTCCACCTCCTCAAACAAAAACTAAGAAACGGAGAGCTGCTGTTAACAAAGAACCAGAGCCCCCTAAAATACAAAGATCACGAGTAGCAGAAAATGAACCTTCAGCTGAAGTGATTGAAGTGGAAGATGACACTCCACCCAATCCAGAACCACCTGCTGATGCTAGACCGTATCCAGTAGGAATGTTTACAACAAATTTATGTGCTCCCGGTGTTTTTCCACCAGAAACACATTCAACACAGCCTGCCTTTACAACTCCTGCTATGAAAAAACAGTCATACACTATAGTCCAAACTGGCCATCCAAATAAACTGCTTATATCAACGAAACCACAAGCAGCAGTAGAGGAGCCGCCACGAAAGAAGACAAAAAAATCTAAACAAGACCAGAGAGAAAATGATACCCATTTCGATGTTCCAGCTGAAGCTTCTGCACCAAAAGACTCTGGTTTCTTTACATTCATTAATGTGGATCCACTCTTACAACCATCATATGTCTTACCAACGGACAATATCATACAAGAGTCACAAATCTCAACCTCAACTCCAGCATCGAAAGCAATCACAGAAAACAAAGATAAAGATAAAGACAAATATCCATGTAATATGTGTGGAGAAAAGTTTTCTAGAGAAAAGAAACTGCTCGCTCATTTACAATTTCATTATAACCAAATGGATGAAGAAGACCAGTTGAGAGCTGAAAAGACTGGAACTAAAAGAAAAACACGGAAATCTTAACTTTAGTTCATATTAGGTAGGCGCTAAGTATTACGCATTTATGTTAAGTTTGATAAGTGCTAATAATATAATAGATAGGCGCAAGAAAGGGAGTCTAACCATAGGTAAATTGAACCGCGTTAAACACAAGGGAGCAAATACATGATTACTATTTTTGTGTAACTTTTACTTTAAGCGGCAATTGTAATTATTTATTCGCGATTGAAGAAATTAGACAAGAAATTAGAGCCAACACTGGAATGCTAAAGCAACATTCCACAAAACCTAAAGACTCACAGAAATCAAATACAAATACAACTTACCACTGGAACAGTTATGCCAGCACCCCAAAACCACACTCCGTTATTTTAAGGAGCTGGGATGAATGGGGTAGTTCCTGGCAGGGGGAACTGCACAATACACCCCAAGTGGGATGTCAGTCCGGTCAGTCAGCAGGCTTTATTCTTATTCTTATTCAATATGGGGGCGCCCATATTGAATAAGAATAAGATACAAAATTGATTTTTACCGCACATTGATGTAGTTGCATAAATTGTTATAACTTAATCTTGCTATACTTGGAACTGCTCTTACCCTAGCTGCCGTTGAAGGGTTAACTTCGTTCATAATTTGTATAGTGTTATAATTAGTATTATGTGATAATTATAGAAATTAATAGAAATGTTTACACATAATTGCAGTTTTATATTGTAATCCGACAGTTCCAAGTGAATGCCTAGATGGCGCTTTTTATTTTATTAAAGGGGGGAAATGTACTTAACTAGCACTTCACTACCACCCCTGTGAATGAAAGGAAGTCCCCCCCGTCCGTCTGCGCCGGAGCGGGTCCGATTGGAGATTGTCCTTTCTGATTCGCTCCGCGGCCTCCTGCATCACCACTTCGCAGAAGGAGACCACCGCCTGCCACGATCTCTCGCTGTCGAACATGGCGTCTACGCTATATTTGCTAAAAGCGTGCCGCTATTATGGGCCCCATGCGGCACACACCTCCAGTGTGTGGAGTATCCTCCAGCACAGACTAGATGGCGCTGTCCTAACCCAACTCAACATTCCTATTTTTCTCGTAAATGTTTTATTTATTGAATCAATTGGTGTTACGACTTACGCCCAATTTTTGAATTAATTTCGGTGTTTATAAAAGGCAATAGGAATCTCTTAAATCTTTTCATGGTGGTTCAATTTACGTAGCGGTTATTCCCCGATTGTGTTAAAACGTTGTTTCTTTAGTATCTATTATAATTAAATGAGAGTTTCTATGAAGCTCCGAATAGACGCTCCGATAGAGAATAGTCAATATAATTATTTAATTTGTGGTTTATATGCAAGTTGGCTGCTTAATGTGGACTTGAATGAGTTGATTGTCTGTTAATCTTATTTTTTGTTAAGCATAAGTTATTTTAATAATTGATGAATATAGGTAATTCTATTGTGAATTTATGACATTTGTTGGAAGCCATTCTCACCGCCGTTATCTTTGGGATATTGTTTTTATGTTTTGTTTATATGTATTGAATTTATTATTAAGTGACAATTGAAATCTATTTTAGTGTTTAAAACATTTGCATCAATGCTCTGGAAATTGCAATCAATTTGTTCAAATCGAGACTGGCAGATTGTATGATATAAAACTTTAATACAGCGTTGTATTGTAAAAATATATGTGTAATATAAATATATTAATGTAATATAACATTATCACTGCCATTAGTTTTGCTTTACCCTTGTTTTCTTAGTACCATATAAATATTCGAGTATTTTATACAAGCAGTTTATTACTATTCGAGTTCTATAGTTAGAACCCACCGTAAGCAGAGAAGTCGTAAACAAAAAAAAAATGCTATAAATTGTTTGCCCTATACATTAGAAACGAAATTGCAAATAATTGAAACGCAAGCAAAGCTTAAAAAACCGACTTCATCGCTTATATTTCAGTTTTGGCTTGACCGATTTCGATAAAAATTTAATCTGAAGTGTTATCTACCAAACAAAAAAAAAACTCATCAAACTCGATTCATAATTGACGGAGATAAAAAAACATGCAGTCGAATTTAGAACCTCCTTTTTCGAAGTCGGTTGAAAATCATAAAGATATACAGATGGGATTTTTGAGATGGTATTGAAAGATCAAATCGAAACTATGAGGAATAAAAAGTCAAATAAAAAGGGCATACCCCAAAGGAGTGTCCTTGGGCCGTTATTATTTTTAGTATATGTAAATGAATTACCCCTTGTAACTAAACACTTATGTGTAATGTTTACCGATGATGCAACTATTTATATACGCAAAGACAACCAAAATATAAATGATTTTGTTATAGAAATAAATAAAACCATGAAAAATATAGTAGATTGGTTAGAAAAACATAATCTCAAAATTAACACCAGTAAAACAAAATGGATACAGTTTCGTAACTATAGACAAACGTCATTAGATCTAAATATAGTAAATAGAGGCGTTAAAATTGATAGTGTAAATTGTACTAAATTCCTAGGGGTGACAATAGATTCTAAACTAAATTGGAAGGCACACATCTGTAAAATTTATTCAAAATTGTCTCAGTATATTTATGCCATATCTGTTTTAAAAAATGTGTCATCTAAACAAATAGCTATAAATGCATATTACGGTTATGTTTATCCTCTTCTTAGTTATGGAATAATATTTTGGGGAAATTCGGCAGAGATCCAATCTACTTTTATTTTACAAAAAAAATGTATACGTTGTATTTTTAATTTAGATAGCACTGAAACTGTTCGCAATCATTTCAAAGACTATAAGTTCCTGACCCTAACATCCATATACATTCATCAAATGTGTATATTTGTCAAAGAGAACAATAGTTTTTTTTTTGAGATTAAATCTCAGCGTTCACATATACTCCGCTCAAAGTACAAACAAAATATTTACATGCCTCAAGCAAACAATACTTTATACCATAGAAGCTCCTATTTTACTGCGATCAAGATGTCGCCGCGACTTTCTGTTATATATGACAATAAAACAATTAACGTGCTACATTAACCCGCGCAGCGTTGTAGATCTTAGTGTAGCACTTTAAGAGCAAAAAATCAAATTGGTTGTATGCTGGGTGTGTCTCACGGCTCGCTTACCTTACTTCTTGGCACTCATTCTTGGTTTGGGTCTCCTACATGTATACCCTCACTGCTTCGTGATTAGGTCTCTTACCTGTTGAAGAAATATAACGCCGATGACACTACTGCCCCGTAGCGTCATCAGACATGAGGTCCATCCCAGAATGATCCGGGATGGAACCCCAGCAACCTTCTATTTAATTGTGCGTCGGTAAGTTAGGACTTGGGACACTTTACGTTCTATACTAATCCGGAAGAAGCTATAAGTCCAGTGATATTATATCAGACAAGTTATTCACCAAAGAATCTTAAGCAGTCCGCGGGTACCCATGCACTAATATATTGACTTCGCCTCTGAAGCAATATCATATCCATACCACCTCTTCCACGTCTTCAATGTTACCGGTAACTCAGTACAACTTGTCCCATGCCTCCACATGTACAAGAACTCAATACAACTTGTCCCATGCCTCCACATGTACAAGAACTCAAACCCGACCTGATCCATGTTTCCACGTGCACAAGCAACATGATGACTTGTCCCGAGCTGCCACCACGGGTAAAATATTTTATTAGTAACTAAGAATTGTCTGTTGGATTAGTTGTGCGCGCGTTCGCTTCTCAAGCAGCGGGTATAGGGTTCAAGTTTTGTCTCTAAGGTGAATTTGTGTTGTGATTGTTTCCGGCATGCACGACATGAGTTTTGGTATATCTGTTGTTGTGGAATGATTTGTATGTTTTGTAAATGTATAGACAAGTTAAATTCTAATATAACTATGTACGTATTATTTTTTCCCTCGTTTTATTAAGAATTTCTATGCCTCATCAAATTTTAGGATAATAATAATAAATTTGAGATTTTTATACAAGCAAATAAAATGAGATAATTCTACTACATCTAATAATTACCTACTGATATCCAACTCAATAACAAAATCGGAAAAAAAAACTAAGTTTCAAAGTACGTCAATGGAATAAAGGTAGTCAAATAAAACAAGAATTCAAGATGATCCATTTATTGGTTTGTCATTTAAGAACAATAAGCCGTATATACTTAGTTAAAACATATATTATTATACCACCTAAAAAGATATAACTTTCGTAGATTGATCTGACGCAAGTTAAAAATCAAGTTGATTGTTACTCATATACATTCTTATCCTACTTTCTACCTATCTAGTAATTAGGTAAAGTATTAAATTCAAGAAATGCTACCATATCGAGTACTTAGAGAAAAAGTTATATTACCGACCAGAAGACAAGAGATGCGGGTAGTTAGACATTTGTATTTGAATGTAGTAATTCATAGATATTTTACAATATGTTTGTCATGAACTATGTAAAATATGTACGTAGTTTTTCAATTAACACAATATTCATTTCCATATACTTCAATTCCAGGTGCTGCATGTGTAACTTCATACAACTCTTGTCTTTATGATACTGAGTACCTACACTACAGGTACACACTGAAACATTGTGATAGATATATCCAGGTTTACCTAAGGAGGTTGAGAAAAGTTCACATTTATTTTGAGGGTAGACACAAACAACTTCTGGCAAATACAGGCTGCTTCCTATATTTTTAAACATATAGTATATACGTGTTGTATTACAAACAAAATAAACGACCGCAAATAAAACAGAATGAACCAGCCTTTTCGTGATATAACACACAGTAAATAAATTGTGAAGAATCGGGGTGATATAAAAATTTTAATAATGTAATTTGGAATTGACAAAATGCGGTCGTTTTAGATAAGACTGATCAAGTGCCATCACGTTGCCATCTTCAACGTTTTTAATTTGATTGTTCTGTTGCTTTCCCAATATTACACCATGTACCTGACACATTAATTCCAAACATTACACGATAATTCGTTGTTTCCATAGCCCGCATTTGACAAAAGTATATCATTAAAACACAGACGACATCTAGTGTAAGGTAGATTAAATGGACCTTGACAGTGAAGAGAAAAACTTTATACTAAATATGTTAAAATCTCTGCCTATAATCTTGCTACCTTAATACTAATAAACATTCAATAACTCTAAATCTAACATTTATTATAATCACATAATTTTGATATGTTTTTTTTTCATCTAACATTTATTTAAATCACAATAAGTTTGATATGTTTGGATGTGCAGCACCGTTAAACTATGCTTCCTTGATATATTTCAAAAACGACGTTTAAAACTTCTACTAAAAGGATCTATAAAATGTTAAACTACAATACCAATCATAGTAAAATAATTGTACTTTACCAGCTACGGATTAAATCTATGATATGTATTTTTAAACCTACGTTAAAGTTACAATGATATGTCTCCGTGGTCCTATTCTGGATTTTTCCAAAAGCCAGATATAAAGCGTATGCATTCTTTTACATAACGATTCTTATTTTCTTTAAATCTAAGGACTTCATACAATTTTAGCTTTATATCTCGCTTAGAAAGGACGCTTAACGTTTCAATCATCTTCATTTCCATCGTGGAGTCGCCTCTGATATTCGGAAGTTTAATATAGGTCGGTAAAGGGAAGGGCGACATTCATTCATCATTCATTTCTGACGGTTGTCGAGTCTACAGTCAGGGTCATAACAAATTGCGACGAGAAATATTATCCTTTCCACGGTTATTTCAAATGACTAATCACAGTTCCTCATGCTACAATATTTCCACGTCGGCAGTTTGTGAGACGCGAGTATCAACCCTGACGTGACCTTAAAATGTTAAAAATTAAAGCAAGGTTTACAAAAATATATCTATTCTACATCGAAAATTAACACCAACTATTCGTAGCTACAAGCTGTTGCAGAAATGGCTAACGAGATCGGATTGCTTAGTGGCCGGACGCAATCGTGATCTCAAAGTCATTTCATTCTGTTCAGTCATATTCATGCTCACAGGATTGGAGATTATATCAGGAGTTACTTCCTTCTATATTTAGTGGAGTCGTAAGGAAGGTAAGAGTAGAAGGAGGGGTTTAGGGGTGCGAATTGGACAATGTAGTAATCAGAGGCAGACTCCGGTGCTATTCAGTCGAGAAACCCGGTGTTTACCAGCTTCTCGAGGAAGAATTTAACATCTCCGAGCTCCGAGTCTTTGATGCCGAGGGATTTGAGCATGCCGAGGTCTCCGTTTTCTACCGCCATGAATACAGAGCGTAGGTGTTCCAGATCAGATCGCATCAGATGCAGGGCAGCGCCGAAGTCTTCAATTGTTTGGGATTCTGTGGAAAAAGATATGGCGAAACTGAATTAGGTGATCTCAAACATTTTGTCCCACATTGGGTATCAATTTTCAGCGTTATAAAATTGGCACCCAACGTGGTACTTTATGCACTGCGACAACGTGCCTTATCGAAATAAAAATTTATTTTTCTTATTAAATCAACAAGTTAAGTAATATTATAATTGGGTAAGTTTGTGAGTAGGTATGACACGGAGAATCTACTAAATGGATTTGAATAGGTAGCTAGTATGAATATGTACCTAATGAGCTACTCTCTAGACAACTTGACAACTTGAAAGAAGCCACGGGACGTAAAAACATATTTTTTTTAACAATTCGTTTACTTAATCAAATTTAATCACAGCACCATATATAAAACTCAGTATTATTTACCTGACAAAGCAATGGCGACTTTTTCAACGCCACCTAGCGGTTCCAGTGCATCTCTTGCCTTGCTTCCGAAAAGTTTTTCTAGATAGTTCGGGCCGTGTGATGCCAGCAGAGATTGAAGGAACGATGCGGTTTCTTCAACAGGAGGGCGCTTTGCTGAAAGTAACAGAAAAGTACATTTAAAAATCATATCACGAAGAACTTGTTTGGGATAAGAGATAAGTAGGTAATTCCTGAACACCTGCACCAAGTTTTACATAATTATCAACTTGTTTGGGATTTCGTTTGTTTTTAATCCCCGACTCAAAAGTTTAAAGTGCGTATGTCATTTACCAAATGGCTGAACCCATTTTGGTTTAGTTTTTCTGTTGAAAGGTGATTTGATTGAGTGTTCTTCGTAGTCACCTATGATTGGTAATTTTATCACTTGCCGATGTTCGATAGCATTTATACACTATCTCACATGATGTAAAGTAATGATACTAAAAAAATACCTATTCACTCTTGACCTCCCAGATTACACTGTTCACGAAACAAAGACGCGGGCAATGAGTTCCATTCCTTCGCAGTATTGACGATAAATGTAGAAGCAAAACGCTTCGAGCGAATTAGAGGTATGTCATAAATGGTTAACGGGGAACCGGAATTTGACAATCTCAGCACCCAGTTATTGCTTTATTATTTCGATTTATTCGAACTAGGTTCGTCGTTTTTCCAGCACGCCGCATTTTCTTTCGATTTATTCTCACAAAGCAGCGCCGTACACGCAATAAGTACCATCTAATGTACCTACCTGTATCAACGCTTTCCATCAGGTAATATAGTGGTCAAATGCTTGCCTATCTAGCCTAAAAAAACAATAGGTACTTAGTACATACGACAATGTCAATTCTGTGTAAACAGGGCCGAGCTATAAAATTAACCGGCATTAAAACACACTTTTGTAGGTACCGTCAACAACACAAATGAGCTGAGCATTGCTAGTTCTTCAAAGCAAAAAAAAAAAAAAAAATTAATTTAATTTATTTTTTTAATTTAATTTAATTTTAATTTAATTTAAAGCAGCTAATCTCGACTGAACTGAGATTTGCTGAAATAAGTTATTTCTTTTTAATAGTTGCTTGTCAATGCTTATATTTTGGCTGGCATCTTTAAAAAACATCTATAACTAGATGTGCTCGCGGCTTCGCTCGAGTTTTAAGTATGAGTTAAAAAGGTTCATTGTAGGAATACAAATCTTGCCCTAACAATTACGAAGACAAAAAAACACCCAAGTAAGTCAGTCAAGCTATCCTCAATTGATGATGTTTCATACAAACGGCAATCGCTTTTTATTTCTTATCATTAATCATAAACGCTTTCAAACTCACAGCCCAAATTTAACTTCAATGACTTGTGTTGTCGGTGCCTTGAAAAATGTATATCGCACACATAAATACAAATTTTCTTTGCGTAGTAAACTTTTGTTCTCTTGGAGTCGAACCCGATACCCGGTGCTTTTAAAGCGAATACGCATCTAACTATACGCTAGCGGGCAGTTCATACATCATTTCATTTAATTTTGCAATTGTTCTGTATTTTAAAATTTTAATTTGTGATATATATTGTGTCGTGTTAATTATTAAGAAACCATTTAGTTATGAGTCTGTGTAAAACTATACTAAAAAAGGGCATTAAATTTTTGTTTTTTATAGATAAGAAAATTTTTATTTCGGTCTATTTTTGCCTTGACTGTACCTAAATAAATTATTTAGGAACAGCGCGTTATCGTAAAACTGTAATTCCCAAAAGAAAAAAAAAAACGCCGTAAAAACCGCCTTGTGTTTCACTGTTGCGTGGTGTTAGGGGAAACAGCTAATATTAAACATAGTCCAGTGACAAGGGAGCTATACGTTTCAGTAATTAACTAAGTACCTTATACCTACGATAACTTTGGTTCTTGTTGCTATGAAGGGATTTCTCATACAAAGAGGGTGAGGTGAAACTAATGACAAACTATTTATAAAACACTTAAAAGGTTACTAACATCCAAATATTATTATTCTATAGAAGAATGCTTCCAAGACTTGATTTAAGTACCTTATTGATTTATCTTCCTCTCTATAAAACCCTTCTATAACTTTCATCATCATGAATATCATGTTGCATGTGCCCGACAGGGTCCATAATGATTTCAGTATGTAACTTATTATGTTATGTAATTTTAAGAACCCATGTACATTATGGAAGCAATAAAGAATTGAGTATTGAGTATTGATAGATGCACGAGGAAGTACACTTATGTTTGTTCTTGTAGGGATTTAGATCTATACAAACTAGGTTCATCATTTATAGGAGATAAACAAGTCGTTCGATTGATGGCTAGCGTTACGCCTACCAGTAAAACTACTACCCTAAAATAATGCGAAAAACGATATAGTTAAATAACAATATCTCATCATCATCAGCTTATGGAGGTACACTGCTGCAATTGGAGAGGCCTTTCCTCTCCAATTGCTCGCCACTGAGAACGATCCACGGCTTCTCCCATCCAGCTCTTGCCAGCTATCATGCGAAAATCCTACCAGAAGAAGTATAAACTTCCCAGAACCGAGTCTATCAAATTATTAACTATTTAATTCGTCTAATTAATGGTAACTATTTAGGTTGTTTTGGTAATAGGTATGTATCTAGCAATAACATTATTAGTGTGTGAACATGTGTATACAGGCTAGGTATATATACATACTTAGTGACTGCTACAATAGAGACTTTATTATTAAGATTTCATTTCTAAAACTTGCCAACTGGACTCTAATACAACACCTACTCCGTACGCCTGTCTGACCTATATAATGTGTACACCAAGCAATGAACTGAATGTACATTACTAACGTCATAAGCTCTACAAGCCTACTCTACTTATATAAATAAAAATACCTAAATACCTATTGCCTTTTTACTGCTAGTTATTTTCCTACTTTCATAATTTTACCCTCGTTCTAGCGTTCGGCGAGTCAACAGCTCCTGAGGATGCCTCGTGTAGAGGCAAAACACGTGTCGAACAGGGTTTAGCGAGAGCAGAGGCTTCGGCGGAGTTTCTACGATACTACTGTAACTTATTATTAGTAACTTGTATTGTTATCACACAACAACCTACTCGCTCCTATAAATTATATCCTACTTAAAGGGTTTGCTGGAAGAAAACTCTGTGAAGGGTTAAGCTCGCCTTTGTACATCTTTTGTTATGGCCTTATTGTAATTTTTTTTATCAATGTGTGTACAATAAAGAATATACTAATACTAACGTTCGAACCCCTATAACACTAACTTTCGCGGCGTGCGGGCGGGCGGGTGTTGCATCCTGCTTGAAGCCTAACAACCTCATCGGGATTAACACTAAATATAATATATTAACCATTCGTTATGGATTTCCCAAAAGTAACGCCTAATTCAATCAATTTGCTATTTATTTTGTTTTTGCTCCGCTAACTTCGTGGGGCGCAATGTCAATTAATAAATAATTTTCAAGTTTTTATTAGTAGATAACTAGTACATAAAACTAGTCCAACTAGTCACAGTCAAAGTAATAGTACTATCTTGGTCCAATCATTATCAAGTCATGCCCTAGTTACTGAAATACCTATATAGTAGAAACTTTACTAGAACTTCAAATGGAGTTTTGAAACGATAACAAAAATCACGTATTTCAACTTTGTATGATTTCACTCACACAAGTTCACTAACTATTGACGATTAATAATCTACCGTTATTAACACTCGAAGAAGTGATAGGTGAGGAATACAAAATCGACGTCTTTTCTACCGACTTCACAAAAAAAGAAGAAGTATTTTCCTTTTTTTATGTGTGTTACCTCATAACTTCTTTCCACGTGAACCGATTTAGAAATTTTATTTTTCTTAGAAAGATGTTCTTTCCAATTTGTCCCTTTTAAATTTGATCAAGACTTGATCAGTAGTTATTGAAATATCGTCAATAATGCGTGTTTAGTACATCTAATCTGATTGAAGTCCCGAAGATAAAGCGGTGAAGTTGGTATTTTAAGCTCTTCTTACGTTTAATTATTTTCACTTTTGCGGCAAAACTACTGCTACGTTCCCGAATATGAATCAAATACGTTATTAAAGTTAAACTAAACAAATGCAACCCTAATCTAAAATTGTTAATTCGACAAACGGTTATGAAACCATTATGAAACTCTTGCGTCATAAAATTTAATTAGAGCTTGTAGAGTGAAGGCAATATTGCAACGTCGAGCACAGACGCCGCTTTTGAATAAAATAGCTTCACAATATCGCCACCGTTTCAAATGAGAACCTTTGAAATGTGTCGCATTGAAAATGTATGTAGACTTGCGGAGCCTTGAATATGTAGAAATATG
Source organism: Lomographa bimaculata (assembly GCA_948107665.1). NCBI lineage: Eukaryota > Metazoa > Arthropoda > Insecta > Lepidoptera > Geometridae > Lomographa > Lomographa bimaculata. The sequence continues at coordinate 1,762,732 of OX403604.1, read as the reverse complement.
TGGGACGTAGGCACTACGTAAATCCGCTTTTGATAGGGACTTCGAGTAGCTTATGTCTGGAGAATAAATAAAAACTCAACTACAATTTTAAATAATTAGGTTTTGTGCACACTAGCTCGCCATTTCGGCTTCGAAATAACCTGTTAACTTTCCTTCATGGCAGCCTTAGTGGATAGTGGATTCTGACACAGAAAGAATGCCAAAATGGCCGCGTTTAAAATTGCTCCAAATGGACTGATTTTATATATATTTATTTTTAAATGAAAGTAATGTTTTTGCGAATTATTTGTTTTTCAGGTATTGTACAATTGACTAAAAGCATAAAACATGCATATTCTCTATTACATTCTGTACCTACCCCCATGGTGATATTTTAAGTAATAAAAACTCATTTTTATATCAAAACAAATGATGATGAAAGGATGATGTAGCTTTCTATTAGTGAAATAATTTTCACAAGTAGTTACCATAAATACTTACACACTTACTAACTGTAATTCTTTATTATTGTTGTACCACGAAACCTTTGTTTTCTTCATTTTACGGACTGGCAAGAAAGATAGACGGAACATTTTATGATATGAGAGTTTTCAGATTGAGGGTAGTAACTTCCGGGGCGGTTTAAACCAAAGGATATATTTTACGAGAATGAAGAAAGTTTGGAAGAAACTTTGAACAAAGGCGAACGAGGTTTATATTTAGCGCTCATACTCAAAACAAAGTTAGAAATTAACTAGGTACTATATGATTTGTAGCGTTATAATCATAGAAGTTTAGGAGCTAGGAATGCATTTAAATTAGTTAATCTACACCATAGACAATTAGACACCATAGACTACTATATATCCATATCTATGGCAAAAATAGTTTTGCCGCGAAAATTAAAAAATGGCGTTGATATGGCATATTTTTTTAAAACACTTCTTCGATGTATGTTCGATCAAGTAGAAATTATAACAGGAATAGTTTCAGCTCAGTTGTGTGTAAGTACATACTTATATTTTAGGTAGGTACGTACATTTATCTTATACTAGCTGTACCCGGAATGCGTTTCAATGTTTAGAAAAAGTGTTTTACCTCCTTCACATTTACGGTCGCCTAGTAGTAAAAACTTTTTGAATATTGTTCATACAAAAATACTAATATCGCTATTAAAAAATGCGAGGTCCGTAGGAGGGTGAAAAATACTTTACGACCTATTCTACCATTTGGTAGGCATGAGAATAGGTCGTTTTTTGTTGTAATTTTTTAGTTGTATATAAATACAAAAAAAATAAAAAATCGGTCGAGCCGTTTCGGAGGAGTTTGACCGCATACACCGTGACGAGAGATTATTATATAATATGACATATCTATATAACATAAAAATCAAACACTTCGTTAGTCTCGTAAAAACTCGCAACCTTGAAAAATATTTTGTTATGTTCGTTATTGTTAGGACAATGTTTGTAAGCAAATTGTCTTTTGGAAAAGCCGCCGAAAACTGCTAGTAAATTTTTTTAATAATAAATTCGTGATCTATCTATACATTAACGAGTATATCCACGGTTCCGACAATTCTTATGAATGAAGTTTTCTAGAATCAATTATGACACTAAACTCTAAACAAAGATAAACCCACAACGACATCGGACTGACAAAATGTGAAACAAGTCAATGTATAACAAATAAAAAAAAAACAGACTGCGAAAAATGTACTTACTTTTAATGTATTATGTAATTTTATGTAATCCCTTTTTAATTTCCCTCATTTTGATACCCTACCTACACGATAGGTTTGGTTATTATTTTTTTCACGCCAAAATCCTGCCATTTTGTTTTTTCTTTTTTAAATACCTAAGTGGATTTTTAATACGAATATAACGATACCTTAAATGTCAAAATCCATCCAGCCGTTTATAAGATACGAGGTAAAAAAGAAATTTAAAAATATACATAGCACATATACATATACGTACAAGATACGCGCTAAATACATAACCCTTCTTTGGGTAAAAATGTACTGAAAATGAAAAATAAATCAGAAAACAAAATAAAATATCGGAACTCGCTTCACCAAAGACATAAAATGCATTCCAATTTCCAACAAAATTTTTAAAATGAGGCCATCGGGATGTAAGGCATTAATGAACGTCATTATGTAATATAATCCGAAAATTTACGAAAACTTGGCATTCGCTCGTAATGTCCTGTAAATACTACGTCGGGTATCTTTTTAACCGGCTTCACAAACAAGAAGGAGGTTTTCAATTCGACTGAATTTATTTCTAAAAATGAATTTCTAGGTGAACCGATTTTGATGATTCTTTTTTATTTGAAAGCTGGTGCTTTCCTGTGGCCTTATTTAAATTTGATAAATATATGACCAGTAATTTTTAAATTATCCTCAAAAATGCGTTTAATCTGATCAAGGGTTCCGAAGATTTAATACGGTGAAGTCTGTTTTTTGAACTTTGCTTGCGTTTAAATTACTTTTTATTTAAGACTAGCCGTGCCCCGCGGCATCGCCCGCGTTTATCAAGTTAGGTCACTTGCCTATGTGTTATTCCTAGATATAAGCTGTGCACATTTCAAATTTCATCTTAATCTTTTCAGCCGTTACATCGTGATGAGAAAACAAACATACAAACTTTCGGATTTGTAATATTAGTGTGATTAGTGTTATGGCCAAACGATTGACCACTCTCACCTGATGGAAAGCGACGATGCGGTCGACGATGGACAACGCGAACTACATGCACTCAGATACACGACTGACAATCGGCGCCAATACCCCCCTGCAAACTGTCACAGACAACTAAATAACTATTTAGTTGTCTGTGATAGTTTGCAGCGAGATGCACACTCTGACATGTGTATGCTCTACCAACGATTCGATGAGGTTAGGTCCGTATTTCTTTCAAGTCCGTGTGTTTCAACGAGTAAGTTCTTACTTATGTACCTACCTGTTTAAAGAGTTGAACTCCCTCGGTGATTCTGTAATGGATAGTCTACCTAATTTACTGCAGAGAACTTAAAGCTTAGTCTTAAAGCTTAGAGTCGAGGTTTCTAATGTTAGTAGGTACGTAGGTACTTGATTCCTTAATTGTAGATATAAATTGAGCAAGCGAATCGGAACATCTATTATTTTATCTGTCATAAAAAGAATTGGAACGCAAGAAAAGCTTAAAGAACCGACTTCATCGCTTATATTTCGGTTTTGGATGAACCGATTTCGATTAAATTTATATGGGACCATCTCTGAAGTATACTCTACAGAACAAAAAAGAATCATCAAAATCGATTCTCAATTGGCGGAGATATCGCGTAACAAACATACAAAAAAAAAACATACTGTCGAATTGAGAATTCTCCCCTCATCCCTTCTTTAAAATCGGTTGAAAAACAAAATTTATACTCCCTTTACAAAATTGACTGAGCTTAATTTCATCATTTTTTCCCCTTTCACATTCACAGCCCCACATTCAATGACTTGTGTCGTGGTTGCCGGAATCATTCACATCACACACACAATTTTACCTAGAACCAGAAACACAAATTTCCCTCAGGAATAAAACTTGAGTTCCCAACGGGAATCGAACGGGAATCGTTTCGCTTCTACGTTTATCATCCGTACAGCGAAGAAGTGGAACTCATTGTCGCATACAATCTTTGTTTCCTGAACGGTACAATCTGGGTGTCTTCAAGTCTAGAGTGAATAGGTACCTTCTAGGCAAGCATGTTTCATATTCAGCCGCATCGTCACTTTCCATCAGGTGAGATAGCGGTCAAATGCTTGCCTATATTGTAATAAAAAAAACCCGATATCCCCGCTAAGAAGGCGCTTAGCCAACTACGGGCAGTTCAGCTACCCTTTACAAAGTGTCGACTGAGCTATATCTTATTCTTTCTATTTAAACATTCTGCTCGGATAACATCCGTGGAACATCCAAGCTCTCCTCGCGCAACGTCAAGTTATTAAATGTTAATGTAGCCGTAACGTGTCTTCTAGAGCTGAGAGAGATGCGATTTCGCAGCCTTTGAAAGCTCCTAAGTACGTACTCGGGAATTTAATACAGTTACAGCTGGTTCGAAACTTTGGATACATTGATTTTATGATTAAAGTTGGAGCTGAGGTTACGGTTGAAGGTTTCAACCATTTCTATTTATTAAGACTGTTTTTGCAAGCTTTTATGTAACTATGTGTATGCATTTATTAAATGAAGTTGTTTATTTATTATCATCATCGTTTGTTATCAAAGACTAAGTACGGGCCAATTGCCTATATTTCCTAAAACTAAACTAAAATTATATATATACATCTATATAGCAACGACCTAAGTTACCTATAAAGCATCGAGCTTATAGGTAACTCATCGTTCTTATTTATTATATTAAACGTCATCCATTCATGGTTGACATACCTCCAGTTCGCTCGAAGCTTTTTGCTTCTACTTCATCATTCGTACAGCGAAGGAGTGGAACTCATTGCCAGCGTCTTTGTTCCCTGAACGGTACAATCTGGGTGCCTTCAAGTTGTGACGGGCTGACGACTAGAGTGAATAGGTCCCTTCTAGGCAAGCATGTTCCATCTTAGGCCGCATCGTCACTTTCCATCAGGTGAGATAGCGGTCAAATGCCTATCTAGCATAAAAAAGAAAAAAAAAAGTATTTTCTAAATAATATTATTTTATTGCATGAACATGATCACATGACATGAATACTGTATTTAATTTCATTACTATTTCTTCTGCTCTTATATAAAGGAACGCAGCAGCTAAACCTTTTATTTTATTTTAATGTGTGAATTTGTTAATTTTATGGTCGATTAATAAAATTTAATTTGTAAATGACACACCTGTTATAACGTACTATGCTATAAGGTGAAATGCTATTAAATTAATTATATTTTGTTAATTTAATTTAATTATTAAAAATTATCATTGTTTTTTTTTATTAGAGCTCAATGCTAACCTGCAGTGCAGAGCTTGGAGTCTTCGTCGTATCCATCGATGCAGTCAGGAGCTCCATCGCAGAGGTACTGGATCGAGATGCAGTTGCCATCCACTGGACATTTGAATGGCTCATACGGGTGGCAATACTCTGGAAATAATGAAAAACTAATGTGAGAACCAAATAATTCTGAAATGCCCTTTGGCGCATTTGGATGCACGTCTGCCGTATAAGCACCTGGTATCGGGTTCTATTCCCGGTGGACAGAAAAGCACCACCTCCAAGGGAAATACATGCTTCTGGTTCTGGGTGTGATTGAGCGTGTGATATGTAGATATGTGATTGTTTCCGACACCCACGATACAAGTCTTTGAACTAAGTGTAGGGATGTGAGTTGAATTCGTTTGTTTTTGTTTTGTTTATCCGCTGGTGCAGTTGGTTACGTTTCAGTCGTATTTGGGAAATTTGTGTTTGTTGATCTGGGTGTGAGTGTGTGCAGAGGTGAATATTTTCGGCACCCGTGACACTTATCTTTGAACTTAGTGAGGGGCTGTAAGTGTGGGAGCGTTTATTTCTTATACTCAAAACAATGTGTAGTTTCTACGACAAAAAAGCAAGCATGTAAACACGATCGAGATATTCAACACCCTCGTAAAACATTATTTTTATCATTTTTTTTTTACTGAGACACAAAACGCCGCCATTGTTAGCGCCAAGATTATAATTATGAAAGAAATGTATATTTTTTCTATAATTTTATTCAGGTTAGTGTAAGTAAACATTAAAGTGCAGTTTTACGCAGAACATTTAATTTAATACATCCGAAAGGTAAGAAGGAGCGTGTATGTATGAGTCAGTGAGTTTGTTTGGTTTATTAGACCTTCTCTATACTCTTATCCTCATTAAAACACGTAAAGTCGGCACTGACAGTAATGAAAACATAGATCCCATTCCCTAAAATAAAATGCCGTGACTTATGACTGAAACTCTACATTTCGAATGACATCTGTCGAAAAGCTGCGAGATTCACGAGTTCCCAGAGCAATTCCAACATCAAATCTACCTTCTTAAAATATGAATAATGCAACAATATTTTGCCTAATTTCGTTACTCAGAATATTTAGAAAGGAACTGAGAGACAAAGTTAATTAATGCAAAAGCACTCGTTGTTAAACGCGCTGCGCAAAAGCGCTTCCAGCGCGCGTATCTTATTATGAATAAATCGGACAGGTGTACGTCTGACTTGTGCACCGAAGATTCCGTACAAATTTGTAAATAGAAGTTTTTTCACTTTAAATAATTACAATTTTAAGAACAAATTAACCGATTGTCAGAATTTTTCCGTTACTTTTGCTTTAAGACCTATCTTTTTACCAAATTATATGATTCTATGACTAGAAAGTACGCTGTAGGTTTTGTTTTTTTTTTGCTAGGTTTATACGCGTGTGCCAATAATAATATAGACCATTATTGCCGCATTAACAATTTTTTTAGAGACCTTAGTAGAGATTGTCTAAGCTGAAATGACGCGCCCACCACGCTGCTCCATAGAGCGAGCGTGGTCGGATTCATCACCCGACTAGTCGACCGTCTTGTACACGTGCAGATCCATTGTTCACTGAACAATCGACGCTCCCATACAGATGAAGTGTCGTCATTAATATTTGCACTCACACATCTAAATAAACTAATAAAGTAGTGGGGCGCGTCATTTCAGCTTGGACGGGCTCTACTCGTATTTGATATTTGTTTAAACTTGATACCTCCCGTCCTTGAGAAAAAGATTCCTGACAGACAGACAGACAGACGGAGAATGAAATGATCTTATTAGGGTTCTTTTTTTTTGAGTTACGAAACCCTAAAAACGGAAAGTACGCTGTTTTGGGAAAAAACATTAACAGTTCTCATTACCAAAATTACCGGCAATTAGGCTTGGACGGTCCATTGGCGCAATGGAGGAAATTATTTCAGTGCCTCAATTTGAGTCAAGATAAATAGTATCTTTTTTTTATTTGTAACTTTCTCTTATTTATTTTTATAGGCTAGCGTTTGACCACTAAATCAGCCGATGGTAAAATATATTGTGGTTGTGTTTATGATTCTGGTTGTGATTGTCTCTGTGTGTGTTGAAAATGTTTTCGGTACCCACGACACAAGTCATCGAACTTAGTGTGGGGCTGTGATTGTGAAAGCGTTTTCCACGAGTAATTAATCACCAAACGTGCGATAGTTTTGTGGGGTTGAGAAAGATAATATTTTTGAAAATCTATACGAGGTGTGTATAAAAACGGGCGCAAATATTCGTAGCGTTTTTAGTTTGAGTTACGGGTTACGGCGTAGAAGCTACGCCGTAGTCTGCTGTAGAGCATACTATACCGTGCGAGAGCTTACGACGCACGTAGCGCAGCGTGTCTACGTATTAACTACGTCGTAGACTTACGTAGCACATAGGTTCTACGATACAAATATAGATGTATAAGCAACATGAATAATTACCGCAATGTATAGCAACTGTGTACTGTGATAATAATATTTCCTATTGCAATACACAGTTAATCAATAGATTTTATAAATTTAATAGAAGACAAAATTTTAAAATTAATTTGAAAAAAATCATTGCTTATATTCGTAGTGAATTGATATACATTCAACGTTACGATACGTTTAGGCGTCGTGGCATAAACGAACATACATACATAGACATACATACGCTGCCAAAGTAAGCTAGTAATTGCTATTTCCATGGATGTTTTATATTTAAATTACATACTAGCGACGCTATTGTAAAAAATATATGGTTCTGTTCTGTCTATCATTAGATTTTTTTAAAAATATATTTTATGTTCGACGATTGCTCCACCAACACGGGCTCCAAGTTTTCTTCAGACATTGTCAATAGTATCAATTATAAAAGCGTACATACGAGTTCTATGTACAAAAAACTCTTATCTTAGTGTTTAAATATTCTAGGCTATAAATCGAAACGTAAAAATAAAATAAAAAATCATATAATACGATCTCAAAAGCATAGCCTGGAAAAGCTACTGATAGTGGGCCATATGCAGAGGGAGTGGCCCAGGTGACGAATACCAGCACGATGATTTGAACTGCTCATTGGCTGAGTTGGGTGGCGTTTGCCTTCTAAGCAGGGGTATCGGGTTCGATTCCCAACTGAAACACAAGTTTTCTCCCCAAGGAAAATTTGTGTTTCTGGTTCTGGTTGTGATTGTATGTGTGATGTGAATGTTTCCGACACCCATGACTGAAGAAGAAAATATAGTATTTATTAGTTTTCGCAAACTGCAATCATGTTTTTATTAGAAAGTGTTCGATTCGCAAATTATTGTCGAATGTATCCGAAATTGTTAGTGTTTTTGTTTCGCACCAGTGACTCTGCAAACAGATGGAATTACCCGTTGCAAATACTTAGCGAGCAGTATTTGCAACTACCTGCATTTGGTTTCCAAGTCACCGCTCGCTAATCAAGTCGATGACACTCGTCAACTCCGTCTCTCGTGACCACGCCCGATGCAATTCTGGCGAAACGTCGCGATTAATCAAAATAATGATATTTTGGAGACAAAAGCGCAAAACTGGGTTTTATTAAGCTTTTATTTAGTTTCACCTGTTCTGTTATCTGTCGTTCTGTAATCAAATCTTGCAAGCTAAATAAGACCCACTTCTCAATGTCCGATAGGAGTAAACTTGGTGTACTATGTATCTTCGGTGACGATACTATGGTACCAAGGAGCTGGTCTGATGATGGAGACGGAAGATGGCCATAGAAACGTCTGAACTAGACAAGATAAATCCATCGAGTATGGACTCGTTTGATTCGTCTTGACAAGTTTTCTAGTTATATAAACAAAAACAAACAAAACAAACAAACGTATTCACACTCACAGCCCCACACTAAGTTCAAAGACTTGTATAGTGGGCGCCGGAAACATTTACATCACACACACAAATACACCCAGAAGCAGAAACACAAATATCCCTTGGGAAGGAATTTGTGCTCCTGCCGGGAATTGAACCCAGGACCCATGGCATAGAGGGCGGAGACCTGTCCACTGCGCCAACTGGGTCGTCAATATAGCTTTTTAGTTCTTTTTTATTTACAATTGGTTAAAGCTAACAATTAAAAAATACTTTTTCTAGTATTATTACTTTTACAAAAACAACACACCATAACAATATTTAACCAATGAGTGTCATAATGAAAACTCGAGATGTTTAAACATATAATTATGTTTTTGAAATTACATCTTGAAGTACTCGTTATTACCGCTCAAGTGTGTGACGGTCTTAAAGCGTGTTCTGGAGCGTACACAGATTTAGGTGTTCATCGATGTATAAAATGTTTCCTCCTGAAATTCCTTAAGAGTTTTTATAGCTACACATGTTCCCGTTATAATTTGAATGTTTTCATAACCGAGCGTTTTTAATGTAATATGATCTCGTATGCCGACAATTTACGCACTAATGCGGTGTCTCATAAAAATATAGGTTTTTTGTCATACATTATTATTTTAGGATTTTATGTTGAATTGGAATTAGCCTTATGCCGTCAATAAATACAAACAGCTAAAAGTTTTTAACTAAAACAAAGTTTTTTATCCATTATCTATTTGGTCAATATTTTAATTTATTTCTTTCTTTTCGATGAACACCACGAACTAAAGCGAAAAAAATTATAAATCTAAGTATGGCACGCACGACCTTGAAGGAAAATAAGAGTTGTGTTCTTATTTCAACTGTATTTTTTTTAATGTGAACCTCGTAGCTTCTTTCTAGGTGAACTGATTTTCATGATTCTTTTTTTTTTAAACTGGTGCTTTCCATGTGATTTTCCATTTGAATTTGATTAAGATTAGATTAGTAGTTTTTGAATTATTATCAACAATGCGTATTTAATTCATTTAATCTGATCAAGGGTTCCAAAGATAAAGCGCTGAAGTCAGTTTTTTAAGCTTTGCTCGCGTTTGAATTATTTATCTGCTTAACGCGCTCCTATTGCATCCCTCGAACCCTATACCTGCTGTTTTTAAGGTAGACCTGCAACCAACTACGCCAGCCTGCAGTTAAAATAAAAAAAACAATTTGTGTGGATCTCCATCACTGTTTATATATATCATTGCTAAAACATTTCGATGGCTTCCTTCCTCGTGCCATATTATTTTATATATACTCGGGGACATTAGCCAATAACAACGTTATGGAGGTATTCGTGTCCTTTCGCCTGCCCCTTTTCGCTTAAGGCGAGGTTAGAGTTAGAAGGCGCGAAAGAACGCGAATGCTTTTGGCGTTTACATTTTCCTGTTTTCACTTCTTTATGATAAAATGTGAAGATGTGTAAATAGAAATGTCATTTTGTAGAAGAATTTGAATATTTTACACTTTTGCAAATCAAGTATACAATCAGCCAAGTACCAGCTTTAGGCTTTAGATTCAATTGAAAAGCAATCTTAGAAGCTGATCGGCTATACTGATCTATGTCGTAAGGTAAGTAAAAAAATCGTCGTAAGGTTGCTACAGAAATGATTGATTCCTCCAGCTCCCTTCCATCATCTAACAATAAACAAAACATCCTTTTATGTTGGACATTCCTAAGATGCGAACCAAGCGATTCGCCACACGTTTTATTATGCGAAATGCAAAGCAATGGAACACACTGCCTTCGTTCTTTTTTTCCGATAAGTATAATTTAGATCTTTTCTCTATATACCTTATTTTAGACTCGCCACACCCTGCGGCTTCGCTATGCGTTCACGGGCGCGGGCGCGGGCGCGGGCTTTGCGGGCGTTATCTTATTTACCGATTTCACAAAAAAGGAGGAGTTACTCAAGTTGACTGAATTTTTTTAATGCGTGTTACCTACTAGTACCTCATAACTTCTTTTCCCTTGAACTGATTTTGTTTTTTTTTGTTTGAAAGCTGTTGCTTTCCCTTTGGTCCTATTTAAATTTGATCAAGATCTGATCACTAGTTTTAGTTATCGTCAATAAAACGCGTTTAAAACAATAAATCTGATCAAGGTTCCAAAGATAAAGCGGTGAAGTCAGTTTTTTTAAGCTTTGCTTGCGTTTAATTATTACGTAAAAAATTAGGTAAATATCTCGTTTAGTAGATAATCCAATTATGGTAAATACCTTTTGTACGTAATTAGAATAGCTTCTCAAGTCAGATTTTATAAAGTAATTTTTTTATCTCAAGGTCTAGAAATTTTCAACTTTCCAGACTTTTATCTTTTAACAGACGGAATATTAATATCATGTTAAAAGAAACCTTGTAATTAATTGAACATTGTAATGTTTGAAATATCGCAGTTCAGTGAATGAATAAATTAATGATTTATTTGTTGAAGATGTAGTTTAAGATGTTGTAGTTAATTAATGTATTATATTTTTCTCTATCTTTTGTTTTTCTAACAAATTACTAATTTGGGATTCAAATATGTTTGACGTACTACATTATTTAATACTAGCCATGCCCCGCGGCTTCACCCGCTTTTATCAAGTTAAAAAGTAGCTTATGTGTTAATCATAGGTATAATCTATGTACATTCCAAATTCCATCCAAATCCGTTCAGCCGTTAAAGCGTAAAGATGGAACAAACATACTTACACACAAACTTTATTTAATTTATTCGGTCAAATATAACAGCACTAGCTGTATTACCAGCGGCTTTGCCCGCGTAAGATAGTAAAATAAAACCGGCCAAGTGCGAGTCGGACTCGCGCACGATAGGTTCCGTACCATTATCTATAAAAATCAAGTGTGTTGTATGGAAGCCCCCCTTAAATATTTATTTTATTTTATTTTTAGTATTTCTTGTTATAGCGGCAATAGAAATACATCATCTGTGAAAATGTCAACTGTCTAGCTATCACCGTTTTTGAGATACAGCCTGGTGGCAGACGGACGGATGGACGGACGGACGGACGAGCAGCGAAGTCTCAGTAATAAGGTCCCATTTTTACCCTTTGGGTACGGAACCCTAAAAAGATAAGTACAAAGTTGTGGATGTACTATTTCAGTATTTATATTTTCTGTATATACAGTAGGTCTATTCTGGTCGTCAAAATACGTCTGTTCAAATTAATACGACGTTGATACGACAGGCGATTGGTTGAAATTTCAGTTGATTCGATGTTCATAAGAAAAAAAAAATAGTTCGTATTCAATGTAAAGATAATCTATGCCCGGAATAGACCCCCAGTTCTTTTCCCCAGTTCTTTTTTAATATACATACCGATATATTATATATACAGAATACAGCTAAATGTCAATCGCTTTATTTTGATGTTTTGTGAAAAATTGTGTTCCCTCCAGGAATAGAATTGGCACCCGCAGAAGACCGCGTAGAAGACAGATGTAATACCAACTACACTAACGGGAATGGAGATTGAAAAATAAATAAAAGAAACGGAAAATATCACCGCTGAATAAAAAGATAGAGAAAGTCGCTAGGACATGAAAAATAACAGCCGTTTTAGGAAAAGGTCTATGGTTATTAAAGACCTCATAACGATGACAAATTGTGTAATTTGTTATTACGCCATCAACAAGAGCAGACAGTTATTATGTTTCATAAGCTGACGGCAGCAAAAACGCTTGTTTTATTCTGTTTTAGGAAATTTGGATAAAGAATTGTTTTACTTTTGACGCTTTCACAATCAACAAGTGCGAAGACTTGTATCGTAGGCTTCAGAAACATTCACATCACACAATGATACCCAGAATCTAAAATGCGATTTTGCGTGTCACAGATGAGGAAAAATGTACGTACTTACATGTGATGTGAGTGTTTTCTGTACCCACCATCGCACTTAGTGTGGGGCTGTGTGAGTGTGAAAGAGTTATCATTAATATATCAAATTTATGACAAAGAGAAAAATACGCTTTCTAATGGATTTAAGAAATGCTCTTTGACTTAGTTGGGTTCGCGTTCACCTTCTATAGGGTATCGGGTTCGATTCCGGGCAGGAATACAAGTTTTCTCTCTAAGAAATATATGTGTTCGGGTTCTGGTTGTGACTGTGTGCGTGATGTGAATGTTTCCGGCACCCACGACACAAGTCATAGAACTTAGTGTGGGTTTGGAAGTGTTTATGTTTTCATTTAATACCTCTAGCTAAAATTCAACACGCATACTTCACTAAGCTCAAGGCGAAGTTTAATTGTTTCTGATATCCAAGCTCCCCGAGAGATTAAATTCTAAAACTCAGCTTTCAGCTTTTCACTTATCGACCTTTTCCGTAACCGTTTTAAACTGCCAACTTTGTCGCATAGCAGCGTTTTAAAACTACAAACTCAATTTTCTCTTAAGTTCTCTTTGGAAAGGCCAACAGTTCTGCTTATGATTATAATTTGTATTGAACTGCCCGTTGGCTTAGTTGGGTGGCGTTTGCCTTCTAAGCAGGGGTATCGAGTTCGATTCCCGGCGGGAACACAAATTTTCTCCCCATGGAAAATTTGTGTTTCTGGTTCTGTTTGTGATTGTGTGATTGTGTGAATGTTTCCGGCACCCACGACACAAGTCATCGAACTTAGTGTGGGGTTGTGAGTGTGAAAGCGTTTATGTTTATGTTTATGTTATAAACGCTTTCACACTCATAGCCCCACACTAAGTTCAATGATTGTTACACACACAATCACAACCAGAATTAGAACCAGAAGCACAATTTTTTCTTGGGACAATAGCTTGTGTTCCCCGCCGGGAATCGAACTCGATATGCTTAGATGGTGAACGCGCTCGAATTAGTACTATTTCAAGTTATTAATGTATTTTTAACATCTTTTTATAATTTTTTTATTTTTACAAATTTCCCTTGGAGATAAAACTTTTGCTCCCCGGGAATCGAACCTGACAGCAGTTGAATTATACAGTGAGTAATAAACATAAAACTCTCGTTACTCTGACCTTAAATGGATGAATCATCATCAACACAAGCCCACATAATTGAGTTAACGCGATCTCACACTCCACCGGATTTTAGATTTTTTGATGGAATAGATAAAAATGTTAAATGTCAGCTTAATATAGCTATTTTCGAGGTTGTATAAGGTCATTTTTATATTGACCGAAAACATCAATCTTTTAACCCGACTACGGCAATTTAAAATGGAGGGTTATGATTTTAGCACTGCATGTATGTATCATTTACCCGACTACGGCACTGTACTTATATATGTATCTATGCATGTTCGTTTGTTCCTTCACAGTGTCCAAACTAATAAACCGATTATAATGTACAACTATAGGGTATCACCTATGACTATAGGGACTACTATAGACTATAGGGGACACCGTCAATAAACGCCAAATTTTACAGCTATTATTAGCCTATCTTGAATAAAAAATAAACTTTGCGAGCTGAAGAACTCGATATTTTGTAACGACCCAGTTGGCGCAGTGGACAGGTGTCCGCCCTCTGCGCCGTGGGTCCTGGGTTCGATTCCCGGCAGGAGCACAAATTCCTTCCCAAGGGATATTTGTGCTTCTGGTTCTGGGTGTAATGTGTGTGTGATGTGAATGTTTCCGGCACCCACGATACAAGTATTTGAACTTAGTGTGGGGCTGTGAGTGTGAATGCGTTTGCGTTTGTATTTTTTTGAAATGGCGGAAATGTGATGTTTTTTTCGTTTTCGACCCCCATATCTGTAAATATTTATTATATATTATATATATATATATATATATATATATATATATATATATATAGAAAATTTATGTATGTATATATGAGTAGTAAAATGTATCAAAATGTATGTATAAATGCTTCTTAAAATAGACTTTTTTTATATCATACTATATACTAATTAAAGATTTTGTGAAATAAAACTACATTTTACCGAAGATGAGCACTACTATTATCGAAATATCCTCGATACACCCAGGTTAACTAGAAGAAAATGCTTTGTAGCATTAAGTTCGCCTGTACCTACAATACTGTTTGTGCAATAAAGAATTCTCTATCTATCTATATCTAAGATATTTTCAAAAATGTACTAAAACTGAATCGACTATATTTCTTTATAATTATCAAAACCTGCTCACAACATTTCACTAGAATCGGATGAGAAATGTGACCTGCAAAGGAGAAGAGCTGGACATCCGCCGGACATATGAAAGCTTTTTTGCTCGCTTAAACGGAGACGCTCTGCTCACGCTCCTCGGTCAACTAAAATATTTGTAAAATGGAGCAATCTTTTAAATGAAGTCTTCGACTCGCTCTAATTACTTCTGAATTTAAGAGCCATTTATCTCAAAAACTTCAAGGTTTCTTGGCATCGAGGTAGCCGGCTCAATAACGACCATTTTGCTAATTCCCCCGGAGACTAGTACTCAGGTAAGCTTAGGTAAGATCTTATCTAATTTTATAACATCTCTTAGGTAACTGACGACAAAGTAACGTTTTATATCGTTACCTGGCGATAATGAAGTATCAGATCAGGGTTTGGTTTCTCTAAGAAAAAATATATCTGTTTATGCTCGATAGGCAAGCATTTGATCGATAATGGAAAGTGACGATGTGGCTGAAGATAGAGCATGCCTGTCTAGAAGATATCTATTCACTCTTGACAAGCAAAAGCTCTTTTCAACGATACGGCACATGGACTGAAAAAATCTACGTAAACATGTTCCTTCTTCAGCCGCATTAAGACGATGCAGCCGAAGATACAACATGCTTTAGTTATGATACGATATATTTAATTTCTTAAAATGGCATATTAAAAAAATCTACATCGCATGATACTTAAGATACTTTAAGATGAAAATACCTTCGTCACATTTTTCTTCATGACCATTTTGTTTCTTCACTTTCCATAGGTGACATAGTGGTAAGTTAAGTTGTATTGTATGGCGTGTGATATTTTAACTTTATGAGATACTAGCTGCGCCCCGCGGTTGTACCCGTGTAAGTCCCGGACCTGCGGGAATTCCGGGATAAAATTTTCTTTCACAAGAACCTTCTCCTGACAATAATTACCACAGTAAAAATTTCCATCCGTTCACGCGTGATACGATGACCAAAGGAAATAGATATTCATTTATACCTACATATATATAAGCAAATCGACGAGGATGATATAATCTGTATATATATATATTATATAGATCATAGCATCCTCGTCGTCTGTCGTCGGCACTTGCTTTACAAAAACGAAATAATATGTTCAACAATACTTTTGTTGTTGTCTGTACCTACTACAGACGTAATAACACGCGTACTGCGTCAAAGTCGAGAACTCGTTACATATTTATGAACCTGTCTGTACACAGATTCACGTAATGGTTGCTTGTTGTGTTTTAATGTGGAAAAGTTTTTATTCAAAAGCTAAAATAATTAAAATGGAAATGTCTCTCAGAAATTTTAACTCGCAGATATATTCTGAAGAGAATAATAACTTGAAGCAAAATAAATGGGAGTCGAGTTTTTTTTTTTTAATAATTAATTGATAGATAAAAAGCCCGTAGGCTTAGTTGGGTGCGGGTTCACCTTCCAAGCATCGAGTTCGATTCCCGGTGGGAAAACTAGTTTACTCCCCAAGGAAAATTTGTTTCTGGTTCTGGTTGTGATTGTGTGTCTGAATGTTTCTGGCACCCGCAACACAAGTCATTGGAGTCAACTGAGTGTGAGGCTGTGAGCGTGAAAGCGTTTGTTATGTTTATGTTATCATATCTGGGATGCTGTTGTAATTCACTGGATTCTATGGCTTGTCGATCGGTAGGGGCACCACGTGCAGGTAAATACGTACACTTCGGTTTATATTATTACTAGCCGTGCCCCACTGCTTCGCCCGCGTTAATTAAGTTTAAAAGTAGCCTATACGATAATCTATGTTTCTGTTGTAATGACAAAAGAAATGTGTTAGTTTTTAATACAAAACGAATAAGTTAAAGATGCGACATTTATGTCGTAATAATGTGTAAAAATCAATTGGTTTATATTTCGTTTTAGGTAATAATTTTGGAATAAAAACTATCCAAATCCAGGAAACTAGATTAATATGTTTTTAATCTGAATAACAGCACAGTATGGTGCTAATATGTTTGAATTATAAATAATTTCGGTATTACGATTGTATGGGCAAATCAACCTCCGCAGGCCTCTTAAGAGACATGTGCTTAAGCTCTACATTCCTTCCTTAGCATCAAAACAAAACCTCCTTATAAATAACAAAGCTGCCTAAAGTAGCAACACGATTCTAAAAAAGAATTTCAACAATTTAAAAATACAAACAAATACAAACAAACAAAGACAGACAGACGGCAATGCGGCATCCGCTAATGGTAAAAAATACCGACCATTCGCACGAAGCGTTTCGCTTCCACTTTCATTATGAGAACTGCCAAGGAGTGGAACGTCCTGCCGTCTACTGTGTTTCCCGAAAAGTATGATATGTGGTTGTTCAAGAAGAGAGTGAATAGGTATTTACTGAGCAAGCGTGCTCCATCTTCGACCGCATCATCACTTTCCGTCAGGTGAGATTGTGGTCAAACGCTAGCTTAGTCTCAAATAATAAAAAAATAATAAAAGACGTGTGGCACTCGGGGACTGCCGCGGTAAAGCTATTGCATAGCATTTTTTATCAACTAATGCAATTATAATTATTTATTTATTTTATTTATCCAGTATTTTTTTTCTTGCCTCCTAGAGGCGAGTTGCTGAACTAAAGAGACATGCGTGATATTTCAAAAAAGTAATTAAAAGTTCTGCTATTCATCGATAGATGGCAAAACTAAAAAGTATCTCCGCTGTGCCGGTCGGAGTGGGGGGTGTTAGGTTATTTTCGTTACGGATTTTCTGGATTCGATCTCCACGCTCAAGGCCCGCGATAGAAGCTATGCAATAGCTTAAAAATGTCGAAACTCTACCGCATTGGCAACGGAAATAGTTGAAACGTGAAATAGTTAGAAACTTAGCCTTCTGAATACTGAATATTTGAGAACAAACTCAGCGCTATTATCTGAGAAAATAAAGTTGGAAACGTGCGGGAAATTCATGAGCTGATGCTGTGCAATTCCAGACGCGACTGTTGCTTTAGAAGATTGAGAGTCTTCCTTTAAATTGTTCGTTGCAAATAGTCAGCTGTTCAAACATCGTATGTTGTTAAAATTCACTGTATTTAACCCGAATTGAGACCTCGCGACTACTGTTTTGTGCGGAGAAACTGTAACCTTTGGGTTTAACGTTTACGTGCGTACATTTTCAAAAAAACAAACAAACGCATTCACACTCACAGCCCCACACTAAGTTCAAAGACTTGTATCGTGGGTGCCGGACATCACACACACGCACATTACACCCAGAACCAGAAGCACAAATATCCCTTGGGAAAGAATTGGTTGCTCCTGCCGGGAATCGAACCCAGGACCCACGGCGCAGAGGGCGGACACCTGTCCACTGCGCCAACTGGGTCGTCATTTGACTCAAACGTCATTGTAAACTTTGTTATGTTTTAAATTAAATATAAATATTTTTAAGACGTTGCACAGAAGGCATTAAGTTCACAATATAATAAGATAAAATAAATAAAAACAATCCTTGTCCTCGTATTTTGAATATGAAGGCGTGCAAATTGATCAAAGCACTAGGACCTAGTTACTAAGTTTATATTCAAATCAAATCAAAATCGTTTATTCACATGGGCCCCAAAGAGGCACTCATGAAAGATAATGATTCTACTGTCAAATTTTAAAAATGATTAAAGTACCTAGTCACTAGGTAAGTGATTACATTTAAATTTCGATTCATGAATTTTTTACTCTACAATTGGTGCTCATTTAATAAACCTTTAGAAAACAAAAAAAATACAAATTATTAGTTATTAAAATATAGTATTAGTTGAGTCTGGTATAGTTACTGTAATAACATGTAAATGTATTTAAAATCCAATTAGGCACCGTAGCACACCCACCTGTTAACAATGAACGAAATTGGCTCAACGGCTTCATTCGACATACATTACAAAATTATTCTAGATTTAAAATTCAAATGTGTATTTTGTTACATCCGAAAAAGCTGAAATGAGGATGAATATATGTGAATATTTTTAAATATTTACTAACAAAAATGTATGTGTTCTTAGTACAAAGTATTTTAAAATATAAATCATTTTATTAGCATCACTTTACAGTAATCATTTTATTAACATTTGCCTTAAAGAAACAAACGCATTCTTATTCTTATTCTGTGTTTAATTTCCGGCACCCACGACAGAAGCCATTGAACTTAGTTTGGTGCTGTGAGTGTGAAACCGTTTATGTTATGTTAATTCTACTTTACTATTCATAATAACGTAGACTTTTCTTATTTTCTCTGACCCGGAAGGGTTGGTACATCCGAAGCTATTTTCACAACGAAATATCCATGGCAAAAAGGGTGCAGCAATTTACTTAACAAAGCTCTCACGCTTCATCAGCATTCATCATTCCTCGCATATATTTTCGTCTGCCTTTCTTAACAACAAAGTAATTTCATTTTTCCACTGAAAAGGATCGACCTTTATTACGGCATTAATTTTATCAAACAGGGCGCGTGTAAAAGCAATCTACAAATCTTTTATTTCCTTCGAGTAGTAAATCCTCTTTTTCACAAACCCGCAATCATATGAAATACCAAATTATGAAAGAGAGAAAAGATCTAAAGGCCATTCGTAGAGCGAGACAAAATCTTTAGTCATAAATAATTCAGACGGAGATTTATTTGGGACATATTTTAGACCGAAATATAGAAATGTTACTCCCATTTGTCAATTCTGGTAGATATTGTGAAAGGGTCTAGAATAATTAATATCATGGATTTGAAGGTTGTGATAATATCTATACGAACGAATTCTTTACGAAGTATCATATCGGGCGCCAAAGACACAGACTTTTATTCATTTCATTACAGGGAGAATTACAAATTTTTGTTTTATAATAAAAAAATACGTGTCTCAAAAATCGAAGTTAAACGAAGTAACTATTATATAATCTGTGGTTAGGTATTTTCGAAGTATAAAAGAAACTTTCTATAGGGAGTTTTTGCCGCGAAAGTGAAAAAGGCGTTGTTGATTTTGTATAATTTTCCAAAACCAGTGATTCTTCGAGTGTTAATGTGTAATAATAGTGGATTATTCACAGTTAATACTAAGTAAACGTGTATGAGTGTAAGCAAATCATACAAAGTTGAAAAACCTGATTTTTGCCTTCGCTCCAAAACTCCAATACAAGTTCTAGTGAAGTTTCTACCACTTTACTAGGGCATGACTTGACTATGACTAGACCTTGACTCTTTTACTTGACTTTCACTGTGACTGTGACTTGTGACTAAGACTTTTAATATGAAATACATTTGAAATATATTATTACTTGACACTGGCTCAATGCACAAGATTGCGAAGCCAAAATTAAAAGAAATAATTAAAAAAAACTTTCTATAAATGGCTTTGAAATTCTGATCCGCAACCTTTTTGTGTGATGAAAAGTGGTGGGGGTAAATACTGTGATGAATAATTAAAATGTTTTCCTGTCATCATCTCCTTCCCTAAAAAATATGATATTTTCCAATTATATTCAAAGTCGACCAATAACCATAAATCCTATCATATACATATTCTCCTGGTGGTAAAGTGTCACGCTAGTCCGTTACCGTACACCAATATTCTAAACTTGAAGAGTTTAAAATCATCGTCACCCTGATACATTACATATTAAATGCTCTATTATTTTACTGACAACCTTACCCTTCAATCCGAATACAGTTATAATTGCACACCATTGTTTGGCGGTCTAAAAGGTTGGCAACTGTGTGGTTTTACAAACCTTGGGTCCTCCTATCTCTTCCTTAAGCGAACTCAGAAAAGAGTCTTACCAATAAAGAAAATATTCAGAACATACATTAAGTTCTTGTATCCAATTACCCAACATACAATTAAGCACAAGGGAAATCCGAACTACACTGAAAAACTAAGTTGAACATCGCTTAGTGAATTAAGGTATAACAAACCGTACACAACCGGGTCCTGCAAAGTTTCTAGTATAACTACCCCCGAATCCGATGAAGTGCGCGCTTACCTCGAATAAAGTAACACTATACCTTATCGTGAATATCCTACTACCTACATAGGTCGAGAGACAACCACGAAGAAAGATAGGTTAAAAGCTAATGTGACATAGTAATGTAAGTAGTAGTAGTGTTCTTCTTCTAGCGCTGCTTTCTGCGCGTCAGGTGTAGGCCTCAATGTAGGTCCATTATTGCCTAAGCTGGGCGCCGAGGCCAATTACCTTCTAATTCTAAATGGGGGCGATGAAAACAAAAATACTTTATTATTAGTTCCATTGTGAAACTTCCGCGGTGAAACTTTTTATGGGAGGGCTTTGAAATTCTGATCCGCAACCTTTTTGTGTGACGAAAAGTGGTGGGGGTAAACACTGTGATGAATCATAATAATTAAACTCAAGCAAAGCTTAAAAAAACCAACTTCAACGATACTCGTTGACCAATATTTTATTCTATACAAGCTGTACTCGTCATGCGTTGGAATGCCACGTAAAGAAAAAAAGCAATTTACCTCCTTCATGGTTATGTAACAAACGGAGACCTTTTCATTTATCTCCAACCTTTCAAGATGTGCCCATATAGCTAGATGCGAAAGAGGCGTGTTAGTATCGGTGACAATTCAGGTGCACATGTCCTCAGAACTATGGCTGGTACGCAATCAGGGCCACTGGCCTTGTTCACATCCAGATTGCGTAGAGCTTTACGTACGTCGACCTGTCGAATGCGGATTTCCGTCATGGACGAATCGCAAACAGGTAAACTCGGAGTGACAGCGCTACCAGCATCTAGCATCTATAGGCTTCATGTTTTAACGCTTCCGCTCGTCCACTTTCGGCCCCAAACCAGGGGCGAGCCTTGCTGGATAGAGGTGCGTCAGGTATATAATGGTATGAAATACTGCATGCCTAAACACATCACATCTACCACAGCATTCGCACCAGAGAGGCATCGCTCGAAGAGAAGCAAACTTTCCGCCATGGAAAAGATACATAGAAGGAACGCATTTCACCCCAATCTGCTGACTTGTATCTCCAAACCCGCCGAGTGTCTTTTGGGCTGAGATCGGGAATGAACTGACACAGATTTCACCAGACAGTGGTCGGAGACCAAGCGGTGATTAAACCGACAGAAAGTAGCGGTCTGGTTCTGTTGTCAGCAGAAGCAATTGGCTTTGTGGCTATCCTCGTTGCCTCTTGGATCTTTTGGGTGAGTCAATACGTGTGTAGTTAGTATTGTGCGTCAATACTAACTTGCGCATCTCTCTCCCAGCATGGTCAGTTATCTGGTATGGGAATAGCTACTCCTGATAGTGAGCATTGAAATTCCCCAAATCCACTAATTCAGCACAAGGATACCTCTGATGTCCCACGTCGGGCGCCTCTCCTTGTCCTGAGATTTATTATTTAGATTATTATTTTAACTGCAATGTAATTTAAAATTTCTCGATGCTATCTCTTAGTCTACCTTTAGAATTTACTCCTCGCACTTCAGGTACAAATAAACTTCCTTTTAGCGCCGAATATTGGGGATACATAAACTGGAACGATCTCAATTGTGTTCCGACAATAGCTGTAAGCCTGTAAATCAATATGGCTGTGAACGGCTCGGCGGCTGTTAAACATTTTTATGACTTTCATGACAGGATTAGACTTGTTTGTCATGGATGTCATTATTAATTTTATGGCCCGGGAATACCTATAAACATTATATCGATAAGCGAGCGATAAGAAAGCTCATTGTGACTATTTAATAAGCTCTATGTTATTTATTTATCATTTGGTATTAATTAAGAGTTTTTGGTCATCTTTTTTATATAACCATGGTTCCTCCCTGTTTGAGTATATACAATAGTATATAGTCGAAGAGGGACGAATATTTTTTTCATAATTTTCTTATACCTGATCTTAAGAAGACTAATTACAGACTCATTTAATCTAGAACTTAAAGCACACGAGGAACCATATCCGCCTGCATTCATTTCTGTGTTATCGGTTCGTGGAACATCGTCGCGTCAATGCGTAGGCGCGGATCAGGTGATGCAACTCGTGAGAGCTACCACTTCACTGAAGTATGTTATCTACTAATCCTATGGCCTAGATGGCCAAAGACTGGGCGCTTAGTAGGTGCAGATGACAAAACTAGGTAACGCTGTTGTTTTTGTATGATTGGCTCTTTCTGCGTCACAGGACGCAGTAAGCTGGAACTGAAGGCGTGCGGGGTCGCAGGCGCGGTCGCCTTTCGTATAACAATGCCCGAGCTCCAGTTCGCGTATAGCACGCCGATCTGTTCCAACCAAACACGTCCTGTATGCCGAAGCCCTTAATAAAAACCGGAACTGCATATAGTCAAGGAAAAGTATCATATCAAATATTAAGTCTTTCTATCAGTTTCTAATATGACAGATATTTTGGTGACGTTCCAAATTGATAAATGGCAGCCAATCGAAAGTTGGATGGATTTTAACCACACCTATAGGAATTAAACCTAAATCTATCTCTGTACTGTCTTGAATAAATCAAGACAAAATTTAAATACACTTTCCACAAATATCTTCGTCTGAACTGGTAACTCCAGCAAAGTTTGCAAATAACATACTTCAGTGAAAGGTAACAATTTGCACAACATTTAAATTCAGACCTCGAGTGAGTTCCTAAAGCCCTCGTTAAGGATGCAACCAAACGGAAAATTTCTAAGCTGTAAGTCTGTCTGCTTTTAACCACTGAAATATTTTTATTAGCCAAAAGAGAAACTAATAGAAAGTTGAAATTTGGTTGGAGTTCTTCTGGAAATTAGAGTCAGCAACTTTCATGAGTGCTTCTTTGGAGCCCATGTGAAAAAAACAATTTTGGATATTGAATCTTGAATCTTGTGTTTTAGATTCTATGCACCACTTCTGTTGTTTTAAAATTCAGTAGGTATATATTAACAAAAGATATAGCTTTATTTTTCATATTTGAAAAATATATACAGAGGATATAATAAAATAAAAAAACAAACGCTTTCACATTCACAGCCCCGCACTAAGTTCGATGACTTGTGTCGTGGGGGCCGGAAACATTCACATCACACACACAATCACAACCAGGACCAGAAACACGAATGTTTCCTTTGGGAAAAAAAAATGTGTTTCCGTCGGGAATCAAACCAGACAGAAGGTGATCGCCCACCCAACTAAGCCAACGTGCTATCATTTAAATAAATGGAATCCTGAAATTGGTGAAAGTTTTTTCAATAGAATTATTTTTTTAAAGTTGGGTCCTTCGAAACTCTAATATAATTAAAACACCGCAACGGCTCTAAAAAAGACAATGTACTTTTTTATTGCGACATTCTTAGATAATTGAAATACCTTAATCAACAGAAACCGGTTTTAAGCAAACAAGTTTTATGTTAATTATCTAATAACTTACATCATAAGACGGGGCTCGTTCATCTCTTCTAAGTAAGGTGAGTGAATAACTCTTTTGACTTTTTACATATGTTAAAATAAATTTGTTTGTCGACTTAAGGTGGTTTGTGCTAAATAGATATTTAAACAATTTAAATAACTTTTCGTAACCCTTGATCAGATTAAATGAATTAAATACGCATTATTGAAAGTAAAAACTACTAATTAATTTAATGTAATGGTATATGACAATTTAATTTATTTTAATTATTCTTAAATTCACATTGTGAGATATTTTTATTATTTTATTATTAATGTACTACTGTACCTAAGTATAGTTAATTTTTGACGTATATATATAATATGAATAAATGAATATGAATATGAATACTCAAAAACTACTGGTCAGATCTGATCAATGGGACCACATGGGAAGTACCATTTTTTAAACAAAAAATATATACATCATTAAAATCGTTTCACCCAGAAAGAAGTTATGAGGTAACATATATATATAAAAAACATATAGTCGAATTGAGAACTTCCTCCTTTTTGAAGTCGGTTAATTAAAAAAAAACAAGCCGCTCTGAGCTGCTGATGACAAAGGTGATGTCCTTACAACCGTTTGAAAGAAGACTTTTTTTGATTTTAGTGAGACTCGAACTTTTCACCCGCCGCGTATATGGCAGATGTAATGTAACCAAAGTCGCCAGTGGGCTGTTCAACTACGTACTTAGGAGCGTGGAAGACACAGAAAGGTAGAAATTACTCCCTCTACAGAAGTTGAAGACGTTTACCGGAGCCCTTGGTGTGGTGACCACACAACCGGTTGAGGTCTAGCGCGTAGACGTTTGCAGCAAAGTGCAGTAGATTATAGCAAGATAACGGGCAGTAAGTCCACTGCCCCAGAATAGAACAGTACTACAAACGAACACTCTGAGCTGTTTAAAGCACAGAATAGAGAGGCGTTTTTTCTCTTCTGAGGTTGAAGACCACTTACCGGAGCGCTTGGTGTGGTGACCATACAATCGGTTAAGGTCTAGCGCGTAGACTGTATGCGGAAGCGCGCAGCAAATCGCCGCAAGCGCCGCCACGCATGCTGCCACTCGGCACCGAGACATATCTGCGAAAAACATACACTGGTGTTATAATTTTCAAATAAAAAACAATCATCAAAATTGGTTCAACTAGAAAAAAGTTCTGAGACAACACATAAAAAAATACAGACGAATTGAGAACCTCCTCCTTTTTAATTAAAAATATAATTTATGTTGTAAAGAGCTTACAAGAGGTAAAAAAATGCATGTCAGCTAAAAATACATCATCATAAGCCCACTTTCGTTCTTATACTCTGCTAAGGCTTCACATAGAAAGACGCAACGCTGGCCTGCTTGGTAGATGGTGGATGACACAATTATGTCCTCGAATTTCGTGATTCTTTAACTATTCTTTAACTTTTATAGAGGTGTGACTTTAGAATTCGAATTTTAGCGCAGGTCTAGGCGGGCTTTGAGCCAGCGCGCGTATCATTTAAAGACCAAGGTTTTGTCGCTCAGTCAGCCTCTCTCGCTCTCGCGTAAAAAACCGAAATATATTACTATTATCTTTCTTCTAAATGTATACAACTCAAAGGTGACTGACTGACTGACTGACATAGTGATCTATCAACGCACAGCCCAAACCACTGGACGGATCGGGCTGAAATTTGGCATGCAGGTAGAAGTTATGACGTAGGCATTCGCTAAGAAAGGGTTTTGATTAATTCTACCCCCAAGGGGAAAAAATAGGGGATGAAAGTTTGTATGAAACTTTGTCAATTTTAAAATAATACTTTTAACGCGAGCGAAGCCGCGGGCAAAAGCTAGTATAATATAACAAGAGACACGATAATATATTACAAGATAATTTAATCCAGTCTCTCGCATTTCTCTTTTAAACTCTGATATTTTCTCTATGTTTTAGCTTTTACGACTTTTATGTTTACGACATCAATTTATGTTGTACTCTTTAATACCCGTCTAAAAACAAGCACGAAATTATTATCTGAATAATTAAACGCAAGCAAAGCTTGAAAAATCCAACTTCACCGCTTTATCTTCGGAACCTTGATCAGATTAAATGTATTAAACCCGCATTATTGACGATAACTCAAAAACTACTAATCAGATCTTGATCAAATTTAATTGAAAAGAAACGGCTATCAAACAAAGAAAACATTTCAAAATTTGTTCTCGTGGAAAGAAGTTATGAGATAACAAAAAATAATACAGTCGAATTAAGTACCTCCTCCATATATATATTTTTTTTTAATTCTATAGGCAAGCATTTGACCACTATCTCACCTGATGGAAAGTGATGATGCGGCCGAAAGTGTGACATGCTTGCCTAGAAGATACCTATTCACTCGAGGCTTGAAGACTCCCAGATTATTATATTTTTTGTGAAATCGGTAGAAAATGTAATTTTCTTATGTACCACGGTGCATTAACAATGCTCCAGTACTTTTACGTTTTCTACCGACTTCACAAAAAAGGAGGAGGTACTCAAGTCGACTGTATTTTTTTTTATGTGTGCTACCTCATAACTTCGTTCTACGTGAACCGATATATTTTTTATGAGAAAGATGTCGCTTTCTATTTGGTCCCATTTAAATTTGATCAAGATCTGATCAGTAGTTCTTCAAATATCGTCAATAATGCGTGTTTAGTCCATCTAATCTGATCAAAGTTCCGAAGATAAAGCGGCGTTGATTTTTTGCGTTTAATTATCTAGTAAAGTTTCTACCAATTTACTAGGGCGTGACTTGACTATGACTGGACCTTGACTCTTGTACTTAACTTTGACTATGACTGGTAATTAGGAGTACATTTATGTTAGTTACTTGAGACATTTATTACCTGTAATTACCACTGGATAATGCACAAAGTTTACGAAGCCAAAATAACAAAAAATTGGCATTCGTAAAAGTAAAATTTCATAAAACTTATAACTTCTGTATTAACTGACGAGCTTGTTAAAGTTCCACCAGTTGTGTTTCGACGAAACGCGATGTCATCTCGTTAGGGGATATAAAAAGCCAATTTGTGGACTCTAGTGCTGGATGAGTGACTCGGATAACATTTATTTGAAATGTAGAGTCTGGACGGATTTCATATTTATTATATTACAGGCAGTGTCACGCGTCGCCCGCGTTAATAAGGTTAAAAAGTAGCAAATGATTTTTTTTTACCCTCTCAGCCCCACACTAATTTCGAATACTTATTTCGTGGGTGCCGGAAACATTCACATCACACACACAATCACAACCAGAACCAGAAACACAAATTTTCCTTGGGGAGAAAATGTGTGTTTTCGACGGGAATCGAACCCGATACCCCTGCTTAGAAGGCGAACGCTCACCCAACTCCTCCAACGGGTAGTTCAGTTTAGCAGTTGATCCTAGGTAAGCTATGTACTTTTATCTAAAACCGTTCAGCCGTTACAATGTGAAGACAAAATAAATATAACTATACATATTTTTTTTCTGGTTGAAGCTACGCGTGATCAAAATGCTGGCACTTATTTGGCTCAACGTATTAGAATTGCAATTCAGAGAGGCAATGCCGCCAGCATGATGGTAACTTAGTTCTTTGCTGTACATAGTTTTAGTTTAGTTTTAGGAAATATAGGCAATTGGCCCGTAGTTAGGCATGTGAAGGAAAAAAAATAACGAAAAAACAACTTCATACAAAATCTCATTTCTCATTTATAACATTATTTCCAAATTGTAAATAGCATATTTTGTTCATTTTGCTTTCTTAACTATGCTCCGCAACTGTGTGTAAAGCACATAATTAGGCATTTTTACAGAATCAGATATTAATTTATTGTACTGGTAGTGGGCTTGAGCACTTGAGTCACCTATAAGCTCGATGTCTTGTAGGTAACTTAAGTCTTTGCTGTATTTTAGGTAACTTAGGTCTTTGCTTCTGATCTAAACAAGATGAACTAATCGAGTTTGGGCTCGTTTGATTTGTCTTGACAAGTTCTATGGTTACCTATATAATTTTTATACCTTATTATTTGCAACTGGTAAAACCTTGATTTTAAAATACATTATGTATTACTTGTTTTCTTGTGTTCTTTTAAGAATGTTCCACGATTCCGCAACGGTTCTCTTTCGCGACAGTCTCAGGTGGTTTAGAATATATGAATTCTGACACGTTTCTTGGAAAATATTTGTTTTATATCAAACCACATCTGTTACTTTATTATATATATTGTTTTTTTTTATTTGTGACAGGCTAGTGTTTGACCACTATCTCACCTGATGGTATGTGACGATGTGATCGAAGCTGGTAAACACACTAGACCTGGAATACGCAGGCTCTCAAGGATAACTGCCGGAACACTGTATTTGGCTTGGCGGCAGACTTTAAACTTGATGGTGGTAAGCTACTTTGGTAGCAAGCCAGGCGAGCAACTCACAAAATGCTCTACCACCTCTCAAATGTCACCTGATTAGCACCACCCGGGGACCACGTGTAGGGAGTCAGACTTATGGGGTATCCTCGTACTGACGTGGGTGACTCAGCCCCCAAACTAGACTTCGGGGAGAAAACAACGTATACTGGAATAGTTAGTGTCCGGTTTCAATACAAAAAACAAAAATCACATAATATCTGTGCAGTGTATATACAAACTATAAATATTAAAAAATACATTGTAATTTTCCTGTGGGAACAAAGATGTTCCTCTGAATATGATTGTACGTCAGAAATGGGTTTTCACTGTTCATACTATTATATTACTAAATTTGTATTACCATTTTGTTAACACACTTATTTGCAATAAATATTAATTATAATTTTTTGTAGTCCTGAATACGGGCCATAGGAAATATAGGCAATTATATTTCCTAAAACTATATACAACAAAGAACTAAGTTACAGAAAAAAAAAATACTATACTAGCTAATACTTTAATACCATACTAAAAACTTTTTAGATATTGTTCATTTCAAAATAATATAATCTCGATAAAAAAATGGACGATCGAAATATACTTTACGATCTATTCCCATACCTACCAAAAATCGAACTGTTTTGGGGAGTTCGACCACAAACTCCGTTACCCGAGATTTATATAATTTAGATATAGTCAATATTTTAAAAACAGTGAGAACATTTTCAGCCACATAAGGATTATTTCTGACGTAAACTTTACCAATTTCTAACGAAATAAGAGATGATACATTTCTCCGACGAACGTAAGCGTTTTGTTTTCAATTTAGGGCTTCTAGAAATAGCAATTCTAGCGTTATTTTAGTGAGCACTCAGCGTATTGCCCTAGTTTAGGCTTAGAGGTAGAATGCTAGCGCGACCCTATCTTGCCCCACCTCGGCGAGGGACTGCTCACGGGGGGGTTTTTAGTGGGTTCGAGCCCCACATACCCCCTTCCTTCACCCCTGGGAAGGAAGGGAAGTGCAAGGCATTTTCCCCCCCACAAAAAAAAAAAAAAAAAAAAAAGGCTTAGAGGTAGAAAATGGATGACCTATCAGAACAAAAAAGTAAGAGCAAATAATAAATAAATCCGACAAATATGTGGACTTTCGCACCATGGGTTCTGTACAATCTTGTAGTATATGTATAGTTCATCCATTACAAAAATCGAGTACCAAAGCTTTTTTGAATTTCTACCCGATGACCCAGCCGGCGCAGTGGGAAGGTCTCTGCCCTCTGCTGGTTCTGGGTCACTTCCCGGTATGAGAACAATTTTCGTTGCAAAGGGATATTTTGTGCTTCTGTTTCTGGGTGTGATTAAGTGTGTGATGTAAATGTGTCCGGCATCCACGATACAAGTCTTTGAATATAGTGTGGAGCTGTGAGTTTCTTTTGGTAATGATATACCAATTTGGAACCAAAGGTTTTTTTTTTTATTTGTGACAGGCTAGTGTTTGACCACTATCTCACCTGATGGTAAGTGACGATGTGATCGAAGCTGGTAAACACACTAGACCTGGAATACGCAGGCTCTCAAGGATAACTGCCGGAACGCCGTATTTGGCTTGGCGGCAGACTTTCAATTTGATGGTGGTAAGCTACTTTGGTAGCAAGCCAGGCGAGCAACTCACAAAATGCTCTACCACCTCTCAAAGGTTGATACACCATTGAAATAACGCCTTAAGACAAATAAGTAATTTAATAATATACTAAGAAAAAATGTATCCAATAACACTATTCTGACTGTCAACACTTTGTTCTTGTGTTCTTTATTAATAACACTCACTATATTACACTGCCACATCACTATACTAACTCAAAAAATTTAGTTCTCTTGAGTCTTCTCACTAAGTCTAAATTGACGACTAGTTGGCGCAGTGGACAGGTGTTCGCCCTCTGCGCCGTGGGTCCTGGGTTCGATTCCCGGCAGGAGCACAAATTCCTTCCCAAGGGATATTTGTGCTTCTGGTTCTGGGTGTAATGTGTGTGTGTGCTGTGAATGTTTCCGACACCCACGATACAAGTCTTTGAACTTATTTGGGTCAACGTTCACATGGTGATGACGACTTTGTTCATGAGCTTCGGCGAGTCTTTTTTAAATATTAGCGACGAGTTCCACTTTTAGATCCCGATGAATATCTGTGTGTGTGAATTCGTTTGTTTGTAAAATAATTTAAACGCAAGCAAAGGTTAAAAAAACCGACTTCACCGATTTATCTTCGGAACCCTTTATTAGATCAAATGAATTAAATACATATTGTTGAGGTTAATTCAAAAACTATTCGTCCGTTCTTAATCAAATTTGAACGAGACCATATGGGAAGCACCAGCTTTCAAAAGAATAATCAAAATCGGTTCACCTAGGAAGAAATTATGAGATAACGAAAAAATATATATACAGTCGAATTGAGAACCTCCTCGTTATTTTGAAGTCATTTAAACAGGCTATACTTGCATAATTGAGATTGTAATAACTGATGACATAATTATATTTCTGTAACATTTTTTTTTTATTTATCACTATTATTATCTTTGACATTCATATTCTGAACGGGCCACAAAAATATAATAACAAAATTATTATTATTACGCTATAAAGATATCTAACTTCGGCAGAGCAGCGCAAACGGCGAAAATATGGAAACCTTGGCAGTGGTTACATATTTGAGCCGTTTGGTGTTGAGACACTGGGTCCGTGGGGACCGGGAGCTCATTCTATTTTCAAAATTCTATCAGAGCGCCTGGTTGAGGCGACGCGTGATCAAAATGCTGGCACTTATTTGGCTCAACGTATTAGCATGCCGCCAGCATGATGGGAACGCTACCCACTGGTAGTGGGCTTGAGCACTTGAGTTACCTATAAGCTCGATGTCTTGTAGGTAACTTAGTTCTTTGCTGTAGGTACATAGTTTTAGTTTAGTTTTAGGAAATATAGGCAATTGGCCCGTAGATAGCATTCTTATAAGGTAAATACAAAATGTAAAAAAAAAACTATTTAGCCCTCAAATCAATATTTGCATGTCATTATTATGACCAAGTGTGTGAACTATATTGATACACTTAACCCTACATCTGTTTATACCTTAAAACGTATTATAGAGACATATTTTTCACTCTGTCAAGTTTATTTCTGGGAAAGGAGGCGGAAAAGGCATTCTAAGTCTAAACATACTTATTTTAGAGACGGGTAGTCCCTTGACGCCGTATATTTAGGTTTCTACGTTGGGAAGGATTGATGGCAGCCCGTAATGGACGACGACAATATTTTAAATTTCGTATGCAATGTGATATGTTTTTATTATTTGGAACTGCCCGCTGGCTTAGTTAGGTGCCTACCCAACGTTCGCCTTTTAAGCAGCGGCTTTCGGGTTCGATTCCCGGTGGAAACACGAGTTTTCTCCGCAAAGAAAACTTGTGTTTCCGGTTCTGGGTGTGATTGTGTGTGTGATGTGAATGTTTCCGGCATCCTAGACAAAAACCATCAAACAGTGTAAGGCTGTGAGTGTAAAAGAATTATGTTTCGTAGTATATTCCTTTTATGGCTACTCACGCATGTGTCCAAAAATGGTTCTAATTCTATCTGGGGGGAGATAAGGGCTGCACTGACGTCCCACTGGGGGTGTATTGTGCATATATGCACAAAATGGTTCTATTTCAATAGTTATTTTTTATTGAAAGTGTCTAGTCTCTAGTTGGTCCCAGAAAAATATAGGCAGACTGAGATAGTTTAACCACAGTCTCGACAAATAATTGGAGAGATGTTTTGTGTGAGTCTGCGCAGGAATTACACGAGCTGATTCCTCCATGGCCGTTTTACCATCTAACAACAAGACATACTGTCAAACGTCATCCATATATGGTTGAAGCGTTTTGCTTCTACATTTATCATCCGTACAGCGAAGGAGTGGAACTCATTGCCCTCGTCTTTGTTACCCGAACAGTATAATTTGGGAGTCTTCAAGTCAAGAGTGAAGAGGTACCTTCTAGGCAAGCGTGCTTCATCTTCGGCCGCATCATCGCTTTCCATCAGGTGATATTGTGGTCAAACGCTAGCCTATCGTACATAAAAAAAATGTTAATGTATATTTCCAGCATCCACGATATAAAACCTTAAACTTGATGAAGGGCTGTGAGTGTGAAAGCGTTATCCGTTTGTTTTAGTTAAAATAAATCTAGCATTCATCAAACATTGCTATTTATATCTAAGCAACAAAAACAAATCTCGTTAAACGGATTTCGGGTAAATCTCTAAATTAATTTACCTCTTCAGTTTCCCCTCGGTTAATTTTCACTGCATTCACAATTCAAACAAGTCGGTAATTAGAACTCACCTCTGTAGAGAGTAGCTACATTATTAGCTACTGTTCCAACTCTGTCACAGTGGAATGCACGTAGAAGTACAACTCCAAAGAAAAACAATAATTAAACAAAAGCAAAACTTAAAAAAGACCGACTTCACCGCTTTATCTTCGGAATCTTGATCAAATTCTATGTATTAAATAAGCATTATTTACGATAGCTCAAAAACTGATGATCAAATCTTGATCAAATTTAAATGGGACCAATTGGAAAGCATCATCTTTACCGTTTTTCGTACCATCTCTTTTTTTGTGAAGTCGGTAGAAAACTAGGAAAATTTAGACACCGCGCGAGTTAAGTCCTTGCAACAAGGCCAACACAACGGCTCCATTGTAATTAGGGTAATATAGATTATTCTCATGTAACTTCCTCAACTCATGGCACTAGATAACAGGAAACATTAGTATTAAAATAATAGCCCTTTGTGTTAATATCAATATAACCATATTTAGAATAATAAAGATCAGTTCTAACTTGTTATTCGAGCCGAGCACAAGTTTGGTTTGGCTTTTTTTTCCGGTGACCATAGCCTAACTGACGCAGTCGGAAAGTCACGATATTAAAAGTTGGGCGCCAAAGAAGCACTCAAGAAAGTTAATGACTCTACTGCCATTCGCAAAGTTACATATTGGTAGCAGTTTTGAAGTATAACGCCAAATACCTGTCCCGAATAAAGAACAAACAGTGGGTACAACAAGGAAGCAGACAAATAAGCGGCCAGAAAGCAGTTGAGCTCACCTCAGCCAAATAATTGGCATTGCTTGTGGGGTAAGCATACTCTGTCACTGCCAAGACTCTCTTCACTTTACTCTTGACACATTCAAATACAACTTTTGGTATCTTCAATGTAGACACTGTATTTAAATCAAGATTCAGTCAGTCTTGTCTTGTTGTGAAAGTCACATTAATTTTGTCAAAAATTATCACAATTTGTGACCCTTACCATCGTCTAGGTGAAAATGGCTAGTGACATGGGCCAAGGTGAGAGATCGTTCATTGTTGAAAAGCCGGTAGCAACCGACTACTCAACCTTTTCTAAACTAATACCCAGTTACGACGGGAACAGGAGAACATTAGCATTTTATATCGAAGGTGTAGAAGATGCATTACGCTTAATTTCTAACAAAGACGATCCATATATAACCCGTCTTATTATAAATAAGCTAACTAACAAAGCTGTTGAAGCTCTGTCTCAGAGCCCCGAAGCGAAAACATGGCTGGATATTAAGGAGGCTCTCCAAAGAAAATTTGGTGAGTTTAGAACAGAAATTCAGCTCGTTCAGGAATTAATGCAAATCACTAGAGAAAATAACTCGCTTGAATTATTCGGAGCTGAAATTAGAAATCTCATGAGTACACTTATATCCAAAAATCCCGAAAAACGTGTATATTACGAGCAAATGGCCTTGGAAACATTCCTAGATAAACTCGATCCCATCACAGCCATTTTAATTAAAATAAAACAGGTAGAGAACCTAGAGCAGGCTATTACGGTAGGAAATCAAGAAGAAACAAAACTCAGGATTCGACGCGCTCAACATAATTAGAAACCTCAGTCATAGTCAATTGATAACCATAACGGAATACTAATTAACGGAAGCAAGCGCGCAACATCAATATCGAACCATCTAGCAGTAGTTTATAATACAACAAAATTAAGGAACATTTATTTAGATTATATAAAAAAAAATTGAACACATTATGTAATTATAGTTTTGGTTAGTATGTTAGGTTTGTCGAGACAATATGTTCTCGAGATTATTAACCAGAAAATAGATTTTAAATCTAACGATAGTGTAATCTCAAATATTTGTAGTGATAATTGTACTCTAAAAGTAAAACAAAATAGTTTGATAAATACCATATCGATAAGTCTACAAATAGATTATTTATTTGATACGATAGAAAGTATATTATTTTACTTAGGATTAACAAATGTAGATTATAGATCTGGATATAGACATAAATGACACAACTAATAGGGACATGATTTACAAAGCGCCCAAGGTGCGACTCCTCCACGATACCCTACCTACGTTTTGTATACTGCCGTTATAATAAAAAAGGCAGTAACTGCATTTTTGTCCAAATTGAGTAATATACCCTATCAGACTCAGGAAAAATAGACGCTATTCTCTACTATTATTATTTTATTTTAAAATATTCAAACGTAACCTACTAAATCTTACTTTTAATTTAGACGCATCTGCTACAAGTCATAACATATACTAAATAACAAAGAGATTTCTGATGCATATAACTGAATTTTGACGAAAATAAACTCACGTCTTTTTTCCTTATGACGGCAGTACAAGGCGGGCCCTCGGGCGCTTTGTATATCGTGTCCCATAGACGGCTTAGGATCGGTAGTAAAAGCAACCAGGGATACCTAGATCAAAACGACTCTAATAAATTGACAATGAAATCAGGGCAATCCAGTCAACAATCAATACCAACAAATCCAATATAAGAAAAACGATTAGTATAATGAAGAATTTTATGAAGGTATATGAAAAAATAATTAAAAATTAAAACGAAATTTCAATAGCAATCAATAAATACTCACAGCATCGTAGTGAATTTGAACCAAACTACTTAACGTACAATATTTTCGATGAAATTGAGACCTCGTTTCAACAGATGTACCTACTGGAAAGCCTTGAAAACGCAGTAACTTTTTCTCACCTAAATAAATGACCCGACCATAATCGACTATATCGCTTATCTAATTGAAGAACTAAATCAAATACAATACAAAATAACGAAATGTTAGCATTTAACACGAATATAAATAGCATACACCTATGGGAAAACCCGTCATAGTTTTAAAGCAAATAGCACTGATAAAACGCTTAGCTGCATACTGGACATACCAATAGTTGCAAAAAACCACACAACATACCAAAACGTCCTTCCTTGTCTTAGGAAATGACGAGTTCGCCTACCCTTATGAGCCATGCAACGAAATCATGGAAGATAACGTCGTCTGTAAACACTTTTGCACTCGAACACCTGCACCACCCAACACAAAGACCCACTGAACTTACCCGACTGTATATTACGAAAAAAAGACAACAGCTGGTATAGTCCGCATTAAACTAGAAGAGGTGAAAACTTTCTGCAACACCGACGTGCCATATCAACGTAGCAAGGGTGTTTTTGTATGAGTAGCAGTAGTCAACTGCAGGACACAAATCCTAGACAAAGAGTCAACGACAAACCACGACATCAAAGAAGCCATTGCGAGCATATGACACCACGAAGGTGTCACCAATCAACATATACCTAGAAAATTTGAATTTAGACAACCTGAAAGACGTCATACTCGTACATCTAGTGGAAGATATCAAGACTCCAGGAGAAGAATTAGCTATAATCTCCAAAAAGACCTAGTTGGCTATCAGTATTACTGTATATCATATTCCTCATAGCAGGAATAGGAATCTACAAACGATGGTGAAAACCACTCGAATTTTAGCACAGTAACCTGAAGCGAAGAACACTAGTTCCAGCAGCAGCTTTCGATGCGCTTCCATCTTAAAGGGGAGGAGCTATGTCCACGTTACAAGGCCATCACACAATGGCTCCATTGTAATTAGGCTAATGTAGATAACTCTCATGTAGCTTTTTGGCACTAGATAACAGGAAACATTAGTATTAAAATAATAACCCTTTGTATTACCAATTCAATGTTGTCATGTTCAGAATAATAAAGATCACTTTTAAATCTTCGACCCGAGCACACGTATGCTCTGTTTTTTTAATAAGCCTTATTTCTGTGTCCACAACCTAACTCGCGTCGATGACGCTTTTGGCTGGTACCAAGATTGACATACAGGTACAAACTATATAACTAAAGATATGTGAATCGCAAACCTCTGTTATGGGTTCGATATACAACAGTACTTTCACGATCCAATGACATAGTCTATATACGTAGACTATCTAGCGATCCTATTTCGATTATGCTCTATGCTCTAACCGCTGAACTACACTGCACAACTACTTAAAAATACTTTTTTTTTTTTTTATTTGTGACAGGCTAGTGTTTGACCACTATCTCACCTGATGGTAAGTGACGATGTGATCGAAGCTGGTAAACACACTAGACCTGGAATACGCAGGCTCTCTATACTGCCTTCACCGTTTAATCTTCGTAACCTTTGATCAGATTAAATAAATTAAATACGCATTATTGAGGATAACTGGTCAGATCTTGATCAAATTTTAATGGGGTCACAGTTCCAGCTTTCAAATAAAAAAACAATTATCAAAATCGGTTCACCTAGAAAAAATATACCAAACGAGATATTTTCTTTGCAACATTTACTTCTCATGTAGGTCAGCTGAAATGATCTCAAAACGTCTGTCAGGTACTTATTGTTTCGGATATCCTAAGACGAAAAGATAAAATTAAATCGTAAGACTTTCTTCGAACACTTTCCCAGTCATATTAGTATAAGAAATACGAAACCAACACAAGAGAAAGCTGAATCCTCAGAGACCTGTCTGTATCAGATGTCGAGTTACAGAACAGAACTGACATAAACCATAACCAAACTATTACAAATTGTTCTCCCCAAACTGAGATTACGCCAAGTAAAGAAAAACGTTAAAGTTTAATTGCGTATAACTTTTATTCTCAATAATAAATGGGAGTCTTTAAGTCGAGTGAACAGGTATCTTCTAGGCAAACATGCTCCATCGTCGATCGCATCATCACTTACCATGAGATAGTGGTCAAATGTTTGCATTAAATAAAAAAAAACAAATGTTTATTTATATTTTTTATTAAATTTGGTGTGAAGGTAGCCTAGATTAACACGTGGGTCCCGGGTAAAACCGCAAGACGCAGCTTGTAATGTTATAAATCTCTTTATACTTTAATACGTTCTCTGAATCCTAAGACTCAGACCCCGGCCTAGTTTCAAGCTCAATGAAAACGTACGCTATTCAAATAAATATATGTCTGTTAACATGTCTATGAACCACGTATTGTAAGCTCTTTTGTAACAAAAACAATTTCAAAATTTTTTTACTCAAAAGAAGATTCCGTCCTAACTTCTCCTTCTGGTTTAGCTTTACTGCATCTTTTCCAAACTCTGTACATTTTCGTTCGCAACTTGGAAGCTAATTTAACTTCTCTGCTGCAATTCTCTACAATATAGATTACCTTTCGGTTCGGACCTGCTTAAAACTTTTTGGTTAAATTGGTCTAAAATTTCGGATACGAATACTGTAATCTGCCGTTATGAACCGACCGAATAAGGAAAATAATTAATTCAGAAAGGAAAAATATCGCTTGACTTACAATCCGCGGCTATAAAGTGTCATGCCCTATTGCTCTGACCGCTAAGCTACTCAAGCCCTGCCTCAAGCGACCAAATTATTCTTTCCTTATCATTAACGTCTTTTGTAGAGGAAAATGAGAGGACGTGTGACGTCATCGACATTTACTGTTTAGTATTTGACATCGACAATATTCTTTTTTTTTTTTTTCCAAATATCTTTATTATAATTCTACTGTACGTGTGTATGTCACTGATACGTCACTGTCCTCCTAAACGACTGGAACGATTT
Organism: Lomographa bimaculata; assembly: GCA_948107665.1. Lineage (NCBI taxonomy): Eukaryota > Metazoa > Arthropoda > Insecta > Lepidoptera > Geometridae > Lomographa > Lomographa bimaculata. The sequence continues at coordinate 1,723,940 of OX403604.1, read as the reverse complement.
GAATGATTTTTTTTGTATGCGTTTGGGTGGCGTCCTGGATGGTTTAAATTTGATTTGTGAATTTAAACCAGCCCGGCAGATAGCGCTGCAGGGGTCCGCTAGCGGAAATCGCACACGGGCGAAGCCGGGGCAAATCACTAGTATTTATATATATTCCTCCCAGTGAAATTACAGGGCTTATAAAGACTTAATGGTGCCGATTCTGTTGTCCAGAATTAGACTAAACTAGCCTAAAATTAGTTTTAGTCCTGCTTTAGTCCAAAACCTATTCAGAAAATGCAAGATTAGACTAAAATTAAGTTTGACAGGACTAAGTTAGTTTCGTTACTCTATTTAGTGAAAATGACCAAATTCTTATTCTGATGTACATGTTTTACGTCAAATTAAGACTAAAAATAGAAATTTTTAACTCAAATTAGTCTGTATGAAAAAGGTCTCGATTATTTTTAATGTGATCTTATACTTGAAAGAATAATAAGTGCAATTAATGAAGCAAATACTGACCTACAAAGTCTATATTGGAGGAATATGTGATTGCGGCTCTTGTGAATACAATTCAATTTGGTTGCTGTCAAAATCAATTTTAGTCCTGTCATTTCAACTTTTAAATTAAGTTCAATGTAAAATCAGAATAGCGTTAAGGTATTCTTTGACTAAAATTAGTTTATTTTTAGTTTAGTTTAGGTTAGTTCGGTGCTCAACAGAATTAGCACCAATATCTAATAATTCAGGGTGATGAGTGCTATGGTTTGCCGCGCTCGAGTTTGAATGAAATAAATTCAAAGCTCTGGTGGCACTGAATTTAACGGGCAAGCCACCTACCATCAGGCGACCGACTTGCTCGTCTAATATCTCAATGACAAGAAAAAAATTGACGTAGTTTCAAGGTAACTATTATTATATTAGGTATTTGGGGTAACTCCACAGACATTCACAAAGCGTTTATAGCGCAGAAGAAATGTATTCGTGCTACAGCTGGAATACGCCCATGGGAATCTTGCAGACCATATTTTATTAAATTTAAAATTTTAACATTGCCCAGCATGTATATATTTGAATGTGCTAAATTTGTCAAACAACATCCAAATTTTTTTAGACAGGCTCGTGAGATATTTCCCAGAAATACGAGAGATCCTAATAGGATTGTTTTGCCAAAGGTGCCTAAAACTACTTTGTATAAAAAGAACTGCTACGCTAGATGTGGTCAAATCTATAACGCATTACCCATCAGTATCAAAGACTTACCGTATAGCAAATTTATAAATAAACTCAAAGAATGGCTGCTAGAAAAAACCTACTACACTGTAAATGACTTTCTTGACAATTGTAAACATCATTAAAATTATACTTATATTCAATCGTGGGACTGTAATAACTTATGACATAATTATATTTTAGTAACATTTTTATCTTTGACATTAATATTCTGAAATTTTGACAACTCTTGACATTATAACTTTAATGATGATTTTTCCATTTTCACTTATTGTAATTGGGCCACATATAGAATATATTAACAATATTCAAAAATATTATTATGACGCTATAAAGATATATCTAACTACCTAGCCCTCAAATCAATATTTGCATGTCACTATTATGACGAAGTGTGTGAACTATATTGATACACTTAACCTTACATCTGTTTATACCTACACTTGAAGCAAATAAATGCATTTCATTTCATTTCATTTCATTTCATTTCATTTCAACAAACGTTCAAAAACACACCCTACTTGAGAATCAATTGCTTATTCTGAAGTCAGTTAAAAAGAAATAGATCCGTACATAAAACCACAATTTTGAAGTAAAATAATTAAAGCAATAGATTTACTTTACTAACAAAGGGACTGGCTTACAAAATAAAGCTCAACTTTATCCAGTTTTAGTCCATAATAAAGATATGTAATAGCCTACATTTATATCAAAAGTCAAGAGGCACTAAATCTCAAAATCTAGGCCGTTTTATATTTCACAGTTTTAAGCTGAAAGCCTTTGGGATGTTTTATAAGGGTCGTGGAATTGTTTTCTGGATCGTTTAAGTGAGAGATGAAACAGCCCTTTAAGCTATTTACTTAGTCCTGTGTAGTTCACCGTTTCATTTTAATTACCGGGTTAAGGTGAATACATAATTATTAATTAATTAACCAGTAAAGGATCTATTTAATAATATTTCAAATACTATAAATTGGACCTGCGAAGTACCCTCCAGGCTGAGCTAAATATAACTATTGATTCTTCGAGTGTTAATGTGCAATAATGGTGGATTATTAACCGTTAATACTTAGGGAACGTAGGCAAATCATACAATGTGATATTCGTGCTTTTCGCTTTCGCTCCAAAACTCCAGTGGCAATTCAAGTCTCTACCACTTTACTAGGCATAACTTGACTATGAATGGACCTTGAATCTTCTACTTTACTTTGACTGTGACTTGTGACTAGGACTTTTAATATGAAATACACTTGAAATATATTATTACTTGACACTGGCTCAATGCACAGGACTGCGAAGCCAAAATTAAAAGAGAAAAATTAATAAATAAGGAACAATGTAAACGAGAATAAGTTCTTTGTAAAGAACCTTCTAGCACTTATACAAGAAACAAGTAATCTAAATACAAAGAAACAACTTCTTTCGTTGTGAGCCGATTTTGATGATTATTTTTTTATTTGAAAACTAGTGCTTTTCATGTAGTCCCGTTGAAATTTGATCAAGATCTGATCTCTAGTTTTTGAGTTATAGTCAATAATGCGTGTTAAATACATTAAATCTGATCAAGGTTCCGAAGATAAAGCGGTGAAGTCGGTTTTTTAAGCTTTGCTAGCGACAAAATACAATCGACTTGAGTACCTCCTCCTTTTTTGGGAAGTCGGTAAAAAACAAAATGATATTCATTACATTATCACTTTCATGCCTCCGAAATAATTTGTATTTCTTCGATAAATCCATTTAAATAAATTAGATTATTCAAACTCAGAATATGAATTCATTTTGTTTTTGTGCGAAAAGATCAAATCTTTTAGGCAAATAGAAAAATACAATCACGTACAGATAGCCCAGAGGCAATTTCTATTTTATTCTTGGAATTGAAATGAAAGATTATTCTAGCCTACGAAATATTGAATGAATATGTTTTTGTATATTGCTATTTTTCTGAAAATACAAGGATTTCTAAGTATGTTAGTTTGTAGCAATAAATAATGACTCTATTCTTTAATAATATCCTAGCTGACCCCTGCGGCGTTGCGCGTCGCCCCGGTGGATACTGTAAGTTGTGTAAGTATAGTAAATGATATATGATTGTATAGTGTTACGCTTATACAAACTGTAACAAAAATGTGTAGTAATACATGGTGGTGTGTATGTGTATCGTGGCAGGAATCGTCTGCCAGAGAACGAAAGTCGAAATCGGAGTATTCTTTTCCATATAAAAATTTAAAGTTAAAAATTTAAATATTTTTGACAACCCTACGGTTACATCTGTGGCGCGTCGTATCAGACGTCTAGGTCTAATGTGGTGTAGAACTGATGAAAAGGTGAAAAATAGGGTTGCAAATGACATAATTTTTAGAAACTTTAATTCATCATTACTCAATTTTCATGGTGCTGCCGCGAATTCAGAAGTTCCTGTTAGACTCCATAAATGTAGCTAGATGCGTGGTTTGAGTATTTCTACTCCTTTTAGTTACACTTCGTACAGAGTTATTCGTAAAATACCAGAAAGCACTCAGATCCTGATTTTTGTTCTAACTCTGAGCTGATTTAGTTCTACGGCTTTGTTTTCCGTAATAATTAATATGATTTATTCTATACAATCTACCTCGCGACTATTTTTTTATCAAGTCATTTGGACGCCATATTTTCTACCAACTTTACCAAAATTGGAGGAGGTACTCAATTCGATTGTATTTTTTGTATTTTCAGTTAATAAGTAATTGAGACTTCAACGAAGCCTTTTAAGTGTCAATCGGCTTAATAATTTGGGTACAGTGAGGCAACAAACAAACATACATATATCTATGCATGTTATATCATACATCACACGTCACACTATCACACTTAACACTAATATTATAAAGGCGAAAGTTTGTGACTGTATGTTTGTTCCTTGTTCACGTTCGAACGGCTGGACCAATTATGATGAAATTTGGTATGCAGGTAGCTGACACCCTGGATTAACATCGAAAATTAAATATTTTTTGGAAAATGGGGTTAGATTTTACATTAAAATTCCTAAAATTGTCACTGAATTACCACTGGGAAAGGTTAAATCAGTAATAAAACGGGCATTAATTAAGAAAGCCTATTATAACACGGCTTGTGTTTAAATACCGCCCAAAAAAGGACCTATTTTACTACCAAAAAAATTCTAAACGGTTACCAAAATGGATAAATGGTCACCAAATTACGTTGGATAAATGGTCACCAAATTACGTTGGATAAATGGTCACCAAAATTACGTTTCCTAAAATATTATGAAATAAATCAATTTTTTCGTATTATCAATATTTTTGTATTATTTATTTAAAAAATAATAACCTTAACCTACTGTTATCCGATTCGGTTCTGTCATAGGTAATTTTATTTTAGGAAACGTAATTTGGTGACCATTTATCCATTTTGGTAACCGTTTAGAATTTTTGGTGGCCGTCTAAATTATACCCTTATAAAACTATTGACTACATCAATTGCAAAGATGCATGAAGGCAAACTGCACAGGCGCTTTCTAGCGACTACATAGTAGAGATATACCTAGGTTAATATACTTATGTATTAGTGATAAAGAATGATTAAAAAAAAAGAATGAAAATAAATGCGCCACCGAGTTTCTTGCCAGGTTCTTCTCGAAATGGCTGTAATTTTGCGAATCTGGCAGTAGAGTCATTAACTTTCATGAGTACCTTTTTGGGGACCATGTGAATAAAGCATTTTGATTTAGATTTTAACACATAGGCTACATTTTATCAAGGAATTCCCGCGGGTCCGGGACTTACGCCAGTAAATCTGCAGGGCGCAGCTAGTACGGTTTTAAAAGCATAACCCTTCTTTTGCTTTGATTTAGTAGGGTAAAAAGCAACACAATGTGATTTCTATATAAACCACTGGCATTAACCGAATCACTCAATGAAAGTTTTGAAACAAACAACGGCGAAGTAATTTCGCAGTTTTCCTCGAACGTTAATTGTGTTTGACTACAACGCAGAGGGCAAACTGCATTAATGCCAAGCCACCCCCTGAAGGGGAAGTTAAAGTTACGCTTTGGTTCCCTTACAGACAAAACTTAAGTGAAGGTAAGTTAAGTAAGGTTTTCTTGGTTCGAGTAGTTTCTCGTACTAAAATGTTATTCACCTCAGAATAGAAAAAGTATTAAATGAAACAATTAAACGCAAGCAATGTTTAAAAAAACCGACTTCTCCGCCTATATTTTGGTTTCGGCTTGATCGATTTCGATACAATTTATATGGGGAATTTATCGCGTAACACACATCCAAAAAAAAACATAAGGTCTAATTGAGAACCTCCTTTATTGAAGACGATTAATAAAAAAACCAGACTGCAATGTGTATAAAGCCGGTTATTTTTTGTTTTAAATTAACTTTTTTATTTTACACTATTTTGGTAATAAGACTATTAATTTTATCACAGCTTTATTATAAACTTGTCTAGCCCCGCGGCTTCGCCCGCTATTATCAAGATAAAAAGTAGCTTATGTGTTAATCGTAGGTATAATCTATGTACATTCCAATTTCATACAAATCCGGTTAGCCGTTAAAGCGTGAAGAGGGAACAAACATATTTATACACTTACACACAAACATTCGGATTTATAATATTAGTAGGATACTGAAAATGTATGTGCTAACCAACTTTAAATCGTTGTAGATCAAATTCAAATATCTATTCAATTGAACGGTCCGTTGGCTTAGTAGGATGGGTGTTTGCCTTCTAACAGGGGTATCGGGTTCGATTCCCGGCAGGAACACAAGTTTTTTCTCCAAGGAAAATTAGTGGTGGCTGTGATTGTGTGTGTGATGTGAATGTTTCCGGCAATCACGACACAAGTCGAACTTAGTGTAGAGCTGTGAGTGTGAATAAACGTTTTCACGTTAATATGTTTAATAAGTAAATAAAAACCAATTCAAAATAATTCAAACGCAAGGGTAATAAATATGTACGCATTAAAAAATAATCATCTAAATCGGTTCACATAGAAATAATTAAACGCAAGCAAAACTTAAAAAAACCGACTTCACCGCTTTATCTTCGGAGCCTTGATCAGATTTAATGTATTAAACACGCATTATTGACTATAACTCGAAAAATGAGATCAGATCTTAATCAAATTTCAATGGGACCACATGAAAAGCACCAGCTTTCAAATAAAAACATAATCATCAAAATCGGCCCACAACGAAAGAAGTTATGAGGTAACTTTTGAAGTCGGGTTAACGAGAATATCGTCAAAGTAGTCCATAAAATAGGCATTATTGACGATATTTCAAGAACTATTGATCAGATCTTGATCAAATTTAAATGGGATCAATTAAAAAGCAACAACTTTCAAACTAAAAAAAAATATTTCGAAATCTGCTCACGTGGAGAGAAGTTATGAGGTAATAGGACCAATTAGAAAGCAACATCTTTCAAACTAAAAAAAATTTCGAGATCGGCTCAAGTGGAGAGAAGTTATGAGGTAACACACATAAAAAAAAGGATGCCTCCTTTTTGGGAAGTCGGTAGAAAAGTTCTAAAATAACACACATTTTAAAACTAGACAACTACGACGGCGGCTTCATTCATCGGCGGCCATCACGGCTTCATTGTATTATCATGGTTTAATTATTTCACACTGGGTTTACACAATATTAAACTGAATCATTCCGTACCTAAGCTTCGCTTTTGTCAATTCAAAATGATGATCTTACATATTCATTAGGGACTTAGAGATGAATGAGAATCAAACGCCGGGAGGATTATGAATGAGGAGCAGACTTGATGTGGCGAAGAGCTTGGGTAGCGTATTACTCAGTTCTGGGTTAGAATGTTTAGTTCTAGTGTGTATCAAATTAAAATTAATTTTATTAATTCAAAACAGATATACACATTATTAGCCTAATATTTATACCAAAATTTACACAATTCAATTTATCAATAAATTAATCTATAATAAAATAATATGGTAAATTAGGTGTTCGTTAGCAGCCGTAATAGGATACCCTGTGCTACGATTCCTGTCTCGAATTATTGGCGCGATGGAGTGATACATTTTATTAGTTAGGACACAAGGAAGAATTCTAATTTAAATGTAGGTAGTTGTACTTCTACATCCCAGCGAAATGCGGTAAGAAAAAATAGGCATACAACGTGCCGTGGCTCAACGCATCGCGTGAAACTGGTTTGCTGGGACGGATACAACTTTGCCGTGTAGGTACTCTGCAACGTGAGCTGTACTTTTTACTGTGTGGTACAAGATCATACGCTCGAGCGATCCTTTAACCATATCGAGCTAACGTTTTATATATATCGTAGCTATAATAATATAATCGAACGGTGTAATCTGGGAGTCTTCAAGTCGAGAGTGAATAAGTACCTTCTATACAAGCATGCTACATCTTCGGCCGCATTGTCATTTTCCATCAGGTGAGATTGTAAATGGTTGCCTATCTGGCATATAAAAAAAGAAGCTGCACCCCGCGGTTTTACCCGCGTAAGACCCGGACTTTCGAGAATTTCGGGATAACAACGGGGTAATCTAGGGCGGCTACCTTCATACTAAATTTCTTTAAAACTGGTCCAGCAGTTTGAGCATAAGGAAGTAAACAAACACACTCACAAACTTTTGCCTTTATAATGTTAGAGTGATAGTGTGACATAGCACAGATATATTTATACAAGAGTCTATGGCGACAACTAGACGAACTGTGTTATGTGAGGTATTAACGAATAGATGTTTAAAATAATCTTTGGGTTTCTCTTAATAATTTTCATTTAGAATGATCATTTATAGGATCTATAACGATGAAATATTGGTTAGCAACCATTCTCACTTAAACTTTCTATACTTATAATTGATCGAGCGAAGCGAAATCTCTAAGTTGACTTGGGCGTTCAGTACTTTGTCTGTCCGTCCGTCCGTCCGTCAGTGGCATCTAGTGTCTAAACCATATAAGAGAATGACTAAATTCTCATAGAATATGTGAAACTACGGCCCTGAGTCAAAAATTACGTGGGCATACATGTAAGTTGAAAGCAACATATTTTTTTATTGATTTTATTTATATAGCATTAGCCATGCTAGGCAGAACTATAGTGATAAATTTAGAAAGGAAAAATAATAATCCCGCCTCAAGCGATAATTTTTCCTTTCTAAATTTATCACTATATTTTTTTATCTTCCGTTGTGGGGTATCGTTGAAAAGGGCTTGACAAATAGAGTACGAAACCGGTTTTACAAAAAAAATATGTTGGAAAATAACGATTTGGCAACCACCAGTCACTGTTTTAGACCTATTATGTTCTAGGGTCTATCTCAAAAATGACAATACATCTAAAGCTGAAATTCTAAAGAAAGAAAAAAATATACAAGCAATGAACCTTAAAAGATTTTCTCTATTAGACAAAATGTAAGCGCGAGGTATCAGTTAGAAGCGAACGACTAGTTTTAGCACTTTCAATTTCATTTGCCAACGAAAGGGTCCAACCTACCCGCAAGTCCCACCAAGGCTTCAAAAGGGCCGCATAGAAAAACACAAAGAAATGCCGTTCCGTACGCCCCAGGGCGTGTATCTTGGAAAATGTATTATTCTTACATTAAGTGGTCTGGAGACAATATAGAAAAAGGTAGCTTTACCAATATCTACCAATATAAATACGGAGCCGTTTGTTTCAAGGAAATGTAATATATGAAAATATAAACGCTTTCAGTCACATTTATTTTTCGAATCAACATACTCACACAAACACCTGCGTATTCCAGGTCTAGTGTGTTTACCAGCTTCGATCACATCGTCACTTACCATCAGGTGAGATAGTGGTCAAACACTAGCCTGTCACAAATAAATAAAAAAAAAAACTAACACACAAAACACACTTACACTAAGTTCGATGACTTGCGTCGTCGGTGCCGGAAACATTCATATCACACACAACCAGAACCAGAAACACAAATTTTCCTTGGGGAGAAAACTTGTGTTCCCGCCTGGAATCGAACCCAATACCCCTGCTTTGAAGGCGAACGCTCATAGAACTATAAACACTTTCCAATGGTGTGGGAAATTGTGTCCCTGCAAGGAATATATGAACACTTTCCAATGGTGTGGGAAATTGTGTTCCTGCTAGGAATCGAACCTATTACTTAACCTTATTGAAGTCCAGATTTGGAAATATTGCAGTTGACGACGGATAACAAACTTAAAAAAAAAAAAATTATGACATAGTTATTCTTTCTAGTTATTTCGATTTTTAAACGAAACTACTGATCAGATTTTGCCAAGAGCTTTAATATTTTTTCTGCGGTTAAAACCAATTAGTTAAAAGTTTCAGAGTTGGTGTAAAAGAGACATAAAAGGCTTTTATGTAAGTCCATGTTTATTTAACTCGTAAAAACTTATTAATTTAAGTTTACCAACTATAACATTTTTTAACATCAATTAAACTTTTCCAATTTGCGAAACCATCTTTTGACACTTTAAAATAAAGTTTATCTTACTCACTAATCGGAATGATCAAATATTTTTTTAAAGTTTAAAGTGACTAATTTACTGTTTTAGTTATTCCCAAGTTATTTCTAACTTACCTAAGTTTCGCGGTAAATTTTGTGTTTCTTTTCATTATTATCTAAGAAAAAAGAAATAAACCTGAGTAAATTGTTATGTTGTAATTCAAATATATTGTTTGGTTCAGCAACATTCAGAGAGTAATGCAACGCTACTTTAAGGGACTTTATATACAAAGCGACCCAGTGCCCGCCGCGCGCCCTGTGCGCGTTCTGTACGCGCGCCTCGGCCGCTGCTGCTGCCACTGTATAAATACGCCCTGTCCGTTTAGTATATTTTGTAACAATAGAGTCTATACTAAATGTCGGCAGCGTGGGGGAAAGCATCGCAGGCGCGCGCCATCCGCGCGCCCTTCGCTCGGCCGCGCGCTCTGGCCGCTTTGCATATCAAGTACCTTAGAGTACGGTAGTAGAAGTAGGAAGAAGTAAGTGAAAACTTTTTAAGTAGTAATCATTACAATAACTTGGCTTATTTAGATGCGCGTTCGCCTTTTAAGCAGTGGAGTGGAAACACATGAGAAATTTGTGATTTAGGTTCCGAGTGTGATGTAAATGTTTCCGGAACCTACGAGACAAGCTGTTATACTTAGTGTGGGGCTGTGAGTGTGAAATGCGTTAATGTTTAATATATGAAAGTTATATCTAATACCTGTAAACGAGCAATTCTTATACGTATATGCGGGGAGTTCCGGGGCCAATAAATCGATCTAGCTAGGTTTAAATTTTAGAAAACGTCGTTTTATCCGTGTTTTCAGCCGAGCAAAGCTCGGTCATTCGGGTACTGTTTTTTTAATTACTGATAGACAAAATCAATGCGCACCAAATTACACCAAAATCATTTTTGCTTTGTTAGAGAGAAACAAAACATAAACGCTTTCACAGCCCCACACTAAGTTCGAAACAGACTTTCAACCATCTCTACATTCCAAGTTGTTTAATAAATCTGTTTACCGAGGTTTCCACTAAACTAGAAGTACCTAGTTGTAAATAGTTTCCAAAACATAGTAGGCCAAGTGTAGTTAACCCCTCAGTTAATTAAATAAGCAACTTATTAGCACCTCTGGGTCACACCAGGCTTAATGAAATTTAACAACAAACTACTCTAGAGTTTCAACTAGAAGCTCTCGTGTAATTAAAACATCAACATAAACGCTTTCACACAAATAGCCCCACATTAAGTTCAAAGACTTTTATCGTGGATACCGGCAACATTTCACACACAATAACACCCAGAACGAGAAGCACTAATGTCACTTGGGAAGGAAAATTGGGCTCCTGCCGGGAGTTGAAGGGCAGACAGAGAGGGCACAGGTCTACCCACTGCGCAAACTGGGTCGTCTGGGTAATAATTAAACGCAAGAAAGCTTAAAAAAACCGACTTCACCGCTCTATCTTCGGAATTTTGATCAGATTAGATGTACTAAACATGCATTATTGATGATATTTCAAGAACTACTGCTCAGATATTGATCAAATTTAAATGGGACCAATTAGAAAGCAACATCTATCAAACAAAAAAATATATTTCAAAATCGGTTCACGTGGAAAGAAGTTATGAGGTTATAACATGAAGGAAGAAATTATAACACACAAAAAATGACAGTTGACTTGAGTACCTCCTCCTTTTTTGTGAAGTCGGTAGAAAAACCGACTTCAACGCTTAAAAAATCATCAAAATCGATTCATAATTGACGAAGATATCGTGTAACATACATACAAAAAAAAACTTACAATCGAATTGAGAACCTCCTTTTTTTGAAGTCGGTTGAAAACTGGGCTTTATTTTTGTGTAACTTCTCAGCTTGATCATTAATTCGTTACAGAAATACAGTTATACCCTTAATGCATTTATGAATAGAAATTGAACGAGCAAGCGCGAAGCGCGATCGAAACGTCTCCGTTTCAAATTGGGAAAATTGCTTTCGTATGTTCGGATTTCCGGTTGTTACTACGGATCGCATTCCTCAACTGATTCTTGTGAAATTTGGTGAGCAGCTTTGATAATTATATAGACTTTTTTGTCAATTCAGTTTTTTGAATTTTTCTAAAGGAGCGGAGATATGGGGGTTGAAAACGTAAAAAAAACATATTTAAATCATTTCGAAAAATACGTAAAGTGTTCAGCTCACACAGCCACTAGTGTATTTATGAGTAGTAATACGATAGGGCTGTGACTGTGAATGCGCTTGTTCATGTTTCGTTCCGTTTTGAACTGCCCGTTGGATTAGTTGATAGAACGTTCGCCTTTAAAGCCGGGGTGTATTGGGTTCGATTCCCAGCGGAAACACAAATTTTCGCCACAAGGAAAATTTGTATTTCTGGTTCTTGGTGTGATTGTGTGTGTGATGTGAATGTTTCCGGCACCCACGACGCAAGCCATCGAACTTAGTGTGGGGCTGTGAGTGTGAAAGCGGTTATGTTTATTTTCCAAATTATAGAACCTAGGTTCGTTCAATCTCAAATTATTTTAACTTTTTACACAAACCACGAATAAATTTACAGCAAAGCATCATTAGTCTCTACTGTTATAAAAAACGATTCGCTTTGTTCTGCAAAAGATTTAATTTGCACGGCCTAGTTTCCTTCTTTGTTACAAGTCCATAATTGCAGCTCTTGTCCCTTAGGACCTGGAACGTGACGGGATTGTGAAACGACCCTTATATTTTTAGGGAGTTTAGCACACTGGACGGAAACGAAACCGCAGTAGCGGAAAAGGCGGCCGCTGCGTCAGTTTAAAGCCGGATTCTTTAAAAAGGAAGAAAATCTCTCCAGGGGCAGAGATAATCTTTATATCGACATCGAAATCGAATGATTTTCTTTTCTACCGACTTCACAAAAAAGGAGGAGGTACTCCAGTCGACTGTATTTTTTTATGTGTGTTTCCTCATAACTTCTTTCCACGTGAACCGATTCTGAATTATTTTTTTGTTTGAAATATGTTTCTTTCCAATTGGTCCCATTTAAATTTAATCAGGATCTGATCAGTAGTTTTTGAAATATCGTCAATAGTAGCGTGTTTAGTACATCTAATCTGATCAAAGTTTCGAAGATAAAGTGGTGAAGTGAGTTTTTTTTAACTTTGCTTGCGTTTAATTATCCTATGACCCATTGAATCGACTGAACTTTCGACCGATCGACTTTCGTATCGACGTCGCATCAATTCAAACAAACTTAGTTTGATGACCAAAATAGACATACCAGGGACAAAAAAAAGATCGGTAGAACTATAATATACTGATAGATATATAATTAAAAAAAAGATATATATGAACTGCCTGTTGGCTTAGTTGGTGGGTGTTCGCCTTCTAAGCTGAGGTTTAGATTCCCGGCGGGAACACAAGTTTTCTCCCCAAGGAATATTTGTGTTTCTGGTTCTGGTTGTGATTGTGTATATGACGTGAGACACAAGTCGTCGAACCTAGTGTAAGGCTGTGAGTGTGAAAGCGTTTATGCGTTTCAAGTAACAATTTGGAAATCAAGTCACTCGTTTTAGATCTATTTTGACTTGGGGTCTATCTCAAAAACGGCTACATAATAATAAAAAATTAAAGGTGAAACTTGCATATAACTTATTGAAAACCAAAATAAAACAACAAAGATGTATAAAGAAGTTGTGAGCAATTAAACTCAAAAGTTTTTCTGTTAGGCAAAATGTAGGCGCGAGATCTCAGTTTGGGGCGAATGACTAGTTTATTTAGAACCCACTGTCCTTTGCACACAGCATGGCGGCAAATGCGGAAATCCTTCTCAAATCATTTTACGGCTTACAAATAATATTATTATGGTCTTCCTGTTACAATCAAAATCAAAATCGCTTATTCACATGGGCCCCAAAGAGGCACTCATGATAGTTAATGAATCTATTGCCAGATTCGCAAAATTACAGCCATCTCGAGAAGAACCTGGCAAGAAACTCGGCGGCGCATTTTTTTTTCATTTTTTTTTTTTTTAATTCTTAATTTCTAATACATAATTTTCTTAACCTAGGTTCACAATCAAGCAAGCTTCTTCTTAAGCCGTCTTTCAAAATAAGGTTAAATGTTTTATCTACAATCACTCACTAAGGATAAACTGGTGTCCGATATTAATTATTAAAAGGGTATTGTTTATAATATTTACGTAGGTTTATATAAAATAAGTTTATATATATGTATGTATTAATGTTTATAGATAGGTATCTATGTAAGTTGTATTTATGTCTATTATTATGTTTTTACACCACCGGCCTCATTATATAAAATTATCCCTCTCTCCATCCAATGGTTGACTGGTAGAGATCGTGTCTAGCGATAAGTCCGCCCATTGTACTTTAGTTTTTTAAGATTTCCCCTGTAACTAACTGTATTTATTTATTTATTTAATACTTCATTGCACAGTAAAAAGTGTTCAAAAGGAAGACTTAATGCTAAAAGCATCCTCTACCAGTCATCCAGCAGCGGTGGAAAATGAAATGACATGATGCGTGCATCAATCAGGAATAAAGAAAATATTTTTTATATTTGGTGTACAATAAATAATTTTCTATTCTATTCTACTATTTAAAATAATCAAATGTACAAAAAATTACACTGACATATTTTCTCTCGCTAGACGTTCAAACCTTCACCCACATAACTATCAGCCTATAAAAACCAATAAACATTACGTAACTGCATTACTGGCCTATATTTCCCCCCAGGGGTCCGCTAAGGGGGAATTTATTCCGTCTGGCTGCCCCCAGTACCTGCTGAAGCGACGCTTAACTCGTAGATATCGGTATACGTATCAAATATCTCAGACGTATCTAAGGTTGTTTGATCTTCTGCCAGACCGTGTGGCAGCAAAGAGAAATATTACATTATTTGCGCGAGTATTTTTCTGTACAACGCGTGGTATTAGGTATATTTCACCTCACAGTTCGTGAAATGATAATGGTGTTTAAATATTTGATCAAGTGAAGCGAGATTTCTAAGTTGACTTGAGTGGTTTAGCACTCCGTCCGTCAGTCCGTCTGTCAGAGGCATTTAATATCTAAACCATAAAAGCTAGTAAATTCATATTCTCAAAATGTGTAATGCTATGCCCCAAAGCCAAAAATTACAATTAAAATGATATAAATGACCATATTAAGGGGGCACCCATACGCGTATTTGTAAGTGGGGAGCAAAATATTTTTTTCTAACCGTATTGTTGAAAATAACTCTGCAAGTAGAGTACAAAACCGTTTTAAAAAAATCTAATAAATTGCAAGCATTTGAACACTATCTCACCTGATGGAAAGTGATGAGGCAGCCGAAGTTGTAGCATGCTTGCCTAGAAATTACCTTTTCACCATTGACTTGAAGACTCCCAGATTATACCATTCGGGGAACAAAGACGCGGGTAATAAACTCTGACTAGACTGGACAGTCAGTCCGCGCTGGACCAAGCAGTCCAGCGGGAGCATCCAAGCCGAGTCTTCTAGAACCTCCCATTCAGGCAAATTACTTCCTGCATGTCTTGAGTTACCAAACAGTATATAATCAGGACTGGTTCCAGCTGAAAGAGCGAGTTGCTGAGCCCATGAGCTGTAACATCTCCTCACCTCAAAGAGAGGAGCGCATTGCAGTGCCATAGGCCAAATTCATAGATTTCGTAGTAAAAGTACGTATTAACAGATATTATATATAAACGTTCCAAATACGACAATCTGTGAAAGTAGGCTAACAAGGACAACAGCATTATTTTTTTCACACTCACAGCCACATAAGTTCGGTGACTTGTGTCGTGGATGCCGGAAACATTCACACATTCCCAAAACCAGAAACACCAATTTTTCAAATTCACCAATACCGTGCGAGAACCAGTACCAGTTAAATATCTGTGCACTCTAATAAACATTTATTACATTTTAAGGCACAGAATACTCAATAATCAAAGCTCTGTATCAGAAAAGCTATTTACATCAACAGACATAAATCCACGTCCTACCTTTAAACATAGACTAGTTGACCCGGCGAACTTCATACCGCCAATTGTCTGTGGTCAAATATTCAGAAACATCTCCTGTTTGACAGGTACGAACAGTTTGTATGGGAAAATAAAATACTACTTTTTACTAATTTTATTGCAATTTCTTTATATTTTCTCACCTTTTAAACCTTCTCTGAACTTCCACAAATATTTCAAGATCAAAATTAGCCAAATCGTTCCAGCCATTCTCGAGTTTTAGCGAGACTAACGAACAGCAATTCATTTTTATATATAAGAAGAAGAAGATATGCTATCTGTCACATTACCCACGTAAACCGATTAGAGAGAATTGATGTAAAAAGGTCGGATTACTGCTAATTGCCAGATCCTCCCGCAGGATAAAAAAATATCTACTTAATTACCTGCTGCAGCGATTAACAGTAGATAAAGGATATTTATATCCTCAATGTTGAGATATGGCAAAAAAAAGAACTTTACTTTACTTGAACAAGTTAATTCTGGCCTAAAGTCCGTCTAATTGCGAGATGGTTCAAAATGAAAGACTGTTTACTAATTACAGTACAGCTTTAATGAACTTGCAATATCAATGCCAACAAATAAATTTTTGCACCAAATTCAGTACATAGGATTCACAAACGAAACGCTTGCGCGATCTAATTTTTCCTGTGCTGCCATCTAGTTTGTTACCTAGGAACTTTTTGGTGCTGCGTACAATAGTGACTTAAAACAATTTACAAACTAAATCGGACATACCGCCCACCAAGGACATCTGCACATGTCCTTAACACATAAACCGCCCACCGTGAAGCGATGGTGCCACTCAGTCACTATGACAATAAACATTTTTTTTTAGGCTTACATGATAACAATACTTATTGAGTGACTGGCAAGATACATAATTTAGATGTAGGGCGCTTAATCAGAGAGCCGTTGCATCTTAGAGTTACGACACGCGTGATTTGATCATCACCTGGATATTTAGATTCTATCCGTCCCAAAAGCCAACGCGCAGGAGGCAAACCATCTTCCTTAACTAAGACCACATCTCCAACGCTCGGTTCAGGAACATGCTTTGTCCACTTGTGTCGCTGCAATAAATGAGTTAAATACTCAGTGGACCAACGTCGCCAAAACGTTTGCACCATACGTTGCGTCACCTGCCATCGTTTCAGACTAGATACGTTCGAGTCTTCGTAATTGTTTTCCGGAACTGTGATCAAGGGTTCACCAACTAAAAAATGACCTGGTGTTAGGGGAGTTGGATCATTAGGATCATCAGACAGTATGGATAACGGCCTCGAGTTGAGGCATGCCTCTATCTGCGCTAAAACTGTCGCCATTTCCTCATAAGTCAGCGTCGAATCACCTATTACGCGGCGCAAATGGCCCTTTGTTGACTTCACGCCAGCCTCCCAAAGGCCTCCAAAATTTGGTGCGTGAGGTGGTATGAAATGCCACGTGGTCCCGTTGTCACCAACCCACTCTCTTATTTCAACAGCCACCGAAGACCGCTCTAACGCTACCAAATGTCGCAATTCTTTGGCTGCACCAACAAAATTGGTTCCGTTGTCGCTCCATAAGTTGATTATTCGCCCTCTACGAGCTACAAACCTCTTGAAACCGGCAATAAAACCCTGTGCCGATAAGTCACTGATTGCCTCGAGATGAATTGACTTACTTACCATACACACAAACACACAAATGTATCCCTTATAAGAGTGGTGACCTCGGCCTTTTGATGTTCTGAGGTTTATTGGACCTGCAAAATCGACTCCGCTATGGCTGAATGGTCTTGCTGGTGTTATTCTACACGACGGCAGCTGACCCATCATTTGGGTTTGGGTGGATGCAGAATATCGTCTACATTTGACACAATTGCGAACGTACGCCTTAACCAAAGATTTGACTGAAATAATCCAATATCTAGACCGCAATTGGCTTAACATCAAAGTTGGACCACCGTGTAGGCTTTTCTGGTGAGCTTCACCGATGATTAAATTAGTGAAGTGATTACTGTGTGGCAAAATTATTGGGCGTTTAGTATCAACTTCCAAATCGGCCTTTTCAAGGCGACCGCTCACTCGTAGGATGCCGTCATCGTCTATAAAAGGACATAACAGTTTCAATTTACTTCTAGCCTTTACATGTCCCATTCTCTTTATGTCACTTATTTCTTCTCTAAATTCTCGATTTTGTGCATTTCTAATGCATAAATTCAATGCTTCTTCTATTTCTTCCGGTTATAGATAATTTTCATATCCTTTCTTCTCGTGATTCTGTTTCCATTTTAAAACTCTCCTGCAGTATGCAATAACTCTAACCAATCTTGATAACTTCGAAAACTTTGTCCATATGGGATCTTCTGGGTTAGGGTCAATAGCAACATGGGATTTGATCGATCTTAATTCCACGCTTGTTGCAATTGATTTCGGTCTCTTGTACTCGATTGTTTTATTTTTTAACCATGAAGGACCCTGAGCCCACAGTGCATTTCCTGCTAATTCTTGAGGCGTTATCCCTCGAGATGCTATGTCAGCTGGATTATAAGAAGATTGAACATGAGCCCAGTGAGTGTTATCACAGTGAGACAGAATCGTAGACACTCTATTTCCTACAAAAGTGGTCCAGCGGCTGGGATGGCCGCTTAACCACGCCAAGACTACACTGGAGTCTGTCCAAAGATGAATACTTCTGTTTGAAATGTTCATGACCTCCGCCACCTCAACGATCAATTCAGCCAGCAAAACTGCACCCATTAGCTCTAGTCTAGGTATGGATTGTTGTTTTACTGGAGCGACTTTAGTACGAGCCGTGACTAAACTTATCTGGATATCATTATGTGCATTCACGACGCGAAGATACACTACAGCTGAATATGCAAAGATTGAAGCATCACAAAATCCATGCAGCTCTACTGATTCATCATCGATCGTCATATTCACCCATCTAGGAACAGAGAACTTGCAAGTTTCCACCAAGTTATTCCGGTAAGTTTGCCACTCTATCATCAATTCTGTTGTCAGTTCATCGTCCCAGCCCAGTCCTGAGAGCCAAAGTTTCTGAATGAAGATTTTGGACGTGACAACACACGGTGCAGCCCAACCTAGTGGGTCGAATAAACGAGAAATATCCGAAACGACCTTCCGTTTAGTTATTGGACTTTGCTGAGGCGGCAAATTGACTGAATATTTGAATTCATCACGCTTGCGATCCCACGCTATTCCCAAAATTTTCATCACTTCGTCTGTATTTATGTCTTTATCTCCTTCCTCTTCCTTTATTGACTTCTCACAATCCTTTCCTTCATCTGAAAT
Source organism: Lomographa bimaculata (assembly GCA_948107665.1). Classification (NCBI taxonomy): domain Eukaryota; kingdom Metazoa; phylum Arthropoda; class Insecta; order Lepidoptera; family Geometridae; genus Lomographa; species Lomographa bimaculata. Next base: position 1,704,896 of record OX403604.1, on the reverse strand, counting down.
TTCTTTGTTTAGGTCGTTGCAGCTACTCACCCATTTTTGCATCTGGAACCCTCCCTTGGTAAGTACTTCTGACATTTGTTTATATATTTTTACCCCTTCTTGAACGGTCTGACATCCAGTCATCAGGTCATCAACGTAAAAGTCTTTCTTTATTTTTTCAGATACTTCGACACCTGCACCCTCATCCTCTGCTATCTGCTGTAAGGTCTTCACTGCAAGGTAAGGTGCTGACGCTGTACCAAAAGTCACTCTCAGTAACCTGTATTCTTCCATTTCAGATTCGGGACTGTTGCGCCACAATACTCTTTGACAATCTACGTGTTCAGAAGAGACCTTCACCTGCCTGTACATTTTTATAATGTCAGCACAGATGCTTATGGGGTGCATTCTCCACCTCATAATGATGTGACGCAACGGCAACTGTAACGCGGGACCAACCATGAGATCATCGTTGAGCGATTTTCCGTTGGAACCTTTCATTGAAGCATCAAAAACTATCCGGACTTTGGTTGTCGATTTATCCTCTCGCACAACAGCATGATGTGGTAAGTACACTGCGACTTCTTTTACAGGATCATCCGCTGGTACACGTTCAGCATGGCCAAGATTTATGTATTCATGGAACACTTCAGCATATCGTTTGGCCAGTTCTGGATTCCTTTTGAATTTATTTTCCAGATGCTGAAACCTCTTCATTGCTAAATGTCTGGAATTTCCAAGTAGGCACTGCGGATTTTCATCGCGGAATGGAAGATCGACAATGTAACGACCGTCCTCATCCCTACGTGTTGTTTCATCATAGATCTTTTCGCAGAGCAATTCGTCTTCAGATAAAATCTTCCTTTGCGTTCCAGGAATGACTGATTCGATTTCCCAGAACTGTTTGAGGATTGCATTTTCATCAACCTGATTCGCATGGCAAGCAATAACTTGGTGACAACTAACAGTATCACTAGTTGACGAAACCTTTCCCGATAAAATCCATCCAAACGCGGTGTTTTGAGCTACTGGTACACCCGGTGGACCTTGGATTAACCCTACTCGTAAAATCTGGCCGTAAACTTCCGCACCAAGTAAGATGTCAATTTTATTTGGCGTGTGGAAGTCTGGATCTGCTAAGCTAATAGCTTCTAATTCGGGCCAATTGCTCGGTAAAACTTGTACCGACGGCAATAATGACGTAATGTTGGTGAGGACATACGCATTGATTTGGAGCCTAAATTTCGGGTCTAGTTGTGAGTGAATAGTAACACTAACTGTGTGCTCTGAAGCTAACGTGCCTCTCTCACCACCTATTCCTGAAATCACTGATTTACTAGGCGTCTTCTTCAGCCCTAATAGCTGCACTGCTGATTCCGTTATGAAACACGCCTGGGATCCCTGATCCATTAAAACTCTCAGCAGTTGTGTAGAACCCAGTCTTGTCTGTGCTTTGACAAGAGCTGTGGCCAATAAAATATGTGTCGACACTGACTCTTTTGAAAAATGGGAGACTACATTTGAAGTAGGTTCAACCCCTGATAGCGCTGCCTGATTTGCAGACATATCTGGTTGGACATTGCTCACTGCATTACTCGAGACAGACTTAGGGTGGAGCAACGAATGGTGCTTACGTTTGCATATCCGACATGACGTGGTCTGCCGGCAAAACTTTACTGAATGGTTAGAATTGAGACAATTAAAACATAAACCATTGCTCTGAACAAACCCATGACGCTTCTCGTAACTCTCTTTTGCAAACAACTTACAATAGGCAATTTTGTGATTTTCTTTGCAAAAGGCACAAGAGTTGTTACTATTTGCAGTTGGTTCAGAGTTGACAACATGATGAACCTTTGGTTTATTAGAAACATTAACATTTGCTTTCGGTTTGGCTGACTTATCATCTAGAAATTCTAGTGCCCTAAACCTGGCTTCCAGAAAATCCTTAAATTGTGCGAACTTGGGCAATTCATTTATACTGCTGATCTGCGTTTCCCATAACTTGCGGGATTCGGGATCCAATTTGGCACTAATTATATATATGACAAGAATGTCCCAAGAACTTATGTCAATTCCAAGATTTTTGAGGCCATTTAAACATTCCATTGTGGTGTCGAGTAAGCCTTTAATGGCACTAGAACTTTCCAATACAGTGGTTTGACTCATTAAACGTCGCAACAAACAATTGGACTGAAATCTCTTATTATCGTACCGTCCTTTCAAAAGGGACCAGCATTCCTGATAGTTACATGCAGTAACTGGTATATGTCTAAGAAGTTGTTCAGCCTCACCTGTCAATAATCCTTTCAAATAATGCATACGTTGTACATCATCCAAACTTTCATTATTATGAATGAGAGACAGAAACAAATCCTTAAACGTCGGCCATTCTGCATATTGGCCAGAAAATTTTGGTATGCTTATTTTCGGTAACTTGAGACCTTCACTCTGAACAGACTTGGCACTAGAAACCGACTTCACACTACTGATCTTATCTAAAAGTTCTTTTAATTCACTTTTGTAAATGATGTATGACTCTTCAGTACATTCATATACTTCGGCAGTAAAATATACTCCAGTACTGTCAGTTGCCTTTTTTATGATTTCATTGTGAGTAAGCAAAAAACTGTTCCAAGTTTGTTCAAGAGCTTCTAATCTTGTGGTTATGTATGCCCGCGAAATTCTATCCTTTGGTGATTTTTTAAAATTAACTCTTCCCTTTTCTATTACTGATTGCTTATCAGTTTGTAATTTAAACAACGCCTCCATCTCAGAATCTTACAAAATTTTCCGAAAAAAATACAAGTTAAAATTTACTAAAATTATTCTAAGTCCTAAATATTGCGAAAAATTTTACAAGTGTTTTAACTTTAATAAGATATTTAAAAATCGGGCATAGGTTCCCCGTCTCAACCACAATTTCTTAAACTAACATGCAAATATTCTAAGTCCTGATTTTACTGGTAAATAAACTAAGTCAATGAATGTTCCACTGCAAATTTTAAAGTTAATGTTTCACTATCTTCTTTGAATGGACTGTATTTTAAACATAAAATTGTACTCACAGTTTTCCCGCACTTTTATACTTCACTATTTTTTTAATTTCCCTCCAACTGGTATCCGATATGTTGTTCCAACTCGCTGCGCCCTCTGGCGCCGAACACCGGTACCAACTGCTTCCTTCCGCAGGACGGTGACCGTGACAGCTCCAGCTGTCACACTCCTGTCAGCGGCCGGTGATGACAGCTGTCAAACTTGACAGCTCGTCCGTTGCTACTTCCAGTAGTACCGGAGTGAAGGCGTGACAGTAGCGATCCACCACTGATTCCTACGCCCTTGGAACACCAATCGCCGAAATCCGGTTGCGATAGGACCATGAACAAGTTAATTCTGGCCTAAAGTCCGTCTAATTGCGAGATGGTTCAAAATGAAAGACTGTTTACTAATTACAGTACAGCTTTAATGAACTTGCAATATCAATGCCAACAAATAAATTTTTGCACCAAATTCAGTACATAGGATTCACAAACGAAACGCTTGCGCGATCTAATTTTTTCTGTGCTGCCATCTAGTTTGTTACCTAGGAACTTTTTGGTGCTGCGTACAATAGTGACTTAAAACAATTTACAAACTAAATCGGACATTACTGTTATATTTTCTAAATCCCATCGAGATAGGAAACAAACCTAATTACTTTAGCTACAACATTCTTGCTTAATCCAATATGGCAGACGGCTCAAGATGGCGGACTAGTTAATTTATGTACAACCTATGATATGTTCATCCGTCAGTGGAGACCTTTAACTAGGGATCAATATGATAAATACCATCAAACAAAATTATAAATAAAAGACCTTTAAAATACCATTTCAACAATATTTAACAAATATATAAATGTAAGGTTAAACATAGAAACTGGTTTTAAGTATTAATAAAAATATTATGAAGAAATAATTAAATGTACGCCATCTTGTTTTAGCAGAGAATGCGTGTTTGAACCTAGGCCTCTACGGACTGCTATCTGAGGGTGTAGGTTAATACAAGATTTGGACGTATCGTTAGAATTTTTAATATTATGCGAAATTACAATAATTTAAAGCAAGCAAAGTCTAAAAAAACCGACTTCACCGCTTTATAAAAATCATCAAAATCGACTCGCAACGAAAGAAGTTAGATCTTGTTCAAATTTAAATGGGACCAATTAAAAATCAACATCTTGCTAACTAAAAAAAAAATTTTGAAATCGGCTCACGTGGAGAGAAATAATGAGATAACAAACATAAAAAAAATTTAATAAAATACAGTCGACTTGATTACCTCCTCCTTTTTTAGGAAGTCGCTAAAAAACCTTTACCTAAGTAAAAAATAATAAATAAAGATAATAATAACAACGCTTTCACACTCACAGCCCTACGCTAAGCTCGATGACTAGTGCCGTGGGTGCCGGAAACATTCACATCACTCGTACAATCACAACCAGAAACAAAAATTATACTTGGGGAGAAAACTTATGTTCCGGCCGGGAATCGAACCCAATACCCCTGATAGAAGTCGAACGCGCGACCAACTAAACCAACGGGCAGTTCACAACTAACAACAATTATAACAGATAGCCAACAACGTGCTCCGAACGAGCGAACAAACTAATAAGTACAAATGATCGCCATTAGGTATAATCGCCTAAACTGGGACACGCAATAATTAATAAACCAGTCACGTAGCCGATGTTTATTAATTTGTTTCCGCACTCAATTCCTGGACATTGTAGGACATTCCGCTCGCTCAATACCAAGTTCGGTGGTGACCACTAATTGCTAATCACGTCGGATATGCCGGAAGGTTTAACTGGGCAAATAGGGTCAAGAATCACCGCGATCATGGTTATGCGATTAAGGAAGGACTAGGTGAGCAATGTATGTTGTTATGTAATGAGTAATTATAGGTTTGGGTTCGATTCTCTGAACACAATCAGTTTTTCTTCCTAAGGGAAATTTGTGTTTCTTTCCCGTTTATGACTGCCTGGTACTTTACCAAATTTGAGTGACATAGTTTAAAAATAATTGGTTTTGCATAAATGTTTTCTTCTTGATTTAATATTGATTCTGCTTTAATCTAGACAATTCTTAAAAACCTGAAAACAAATATTTAATTAAAACCGTTTGGGAGTTTCATCACATACACTCGTACAGAATCCTACTAATATTATAAATCCGAAAGTTTGTGTTTAAGTGTGCAAGCGTGTAACTATGTTTGTTCCCTCTTCACGCTTTAACGGCTAAACAGATTTCGATGAAATTTTGAATGTACATAGTTTATACCAAGAATTGACATATAGGCTACTTTTTAACTTGATAATAGCGGGCAAAGCCGCGGCTAGTTATATGTATATATATAAAATATTTATAACTAGCGATCCGCCCCGGCTTCGCTCGAGTGTGATAAATGAAAAACCACTCGACCGATTTTGTGCAAACTTCACAAAACCATCTACTAAATAGTCCGAACAAAGCCTAAACATTTGGTTTGGATAGGTGAGCCCGTTCTTGAGTTATAAACTAACAACGAAAAGTGGCATTGATTTATAAGATAGATAGATAGATAAAGATAATCACGTTACACTATCTCTATTTCCAACGTAGTGAGTTTAAACCCTTCCTGAAAGGTCTAACTACAATCAAGGTTGTGTGAGAGGCACATTTAAATGCATTGCCCGTGGCTCCCACGTCGCTTCTCCCGATTACCTCGATTCAGGTATTCCATACATACTTAGTAGAGTTTAGGTATTGGAATCGTTGAGATTGAGGATGGTTTAGTGAATTTAAATAGAATGCAGAATCAGTTCATGAAATAGGAACGAAATACAAAATATATAAAACTGATCGTTCGCGCCGAACTGAGATCTCGCGCCTACATTGTGCCTCATAGATACAAACTTTTGAGGTAACTTGCTTATAACTTTTTTTCTATTAAAAAATTGTTTGATTTCTGTATTTGTTGTTTAAGAACAGGATATAAAGGATATTATATGTAAGTTTCATCGTTCAGTATGAAGCCGTTTTTGAGATAGACTCCGGGACAAAATAGGTTTAAAACAGTGGCTTTGGTGGCCTACAAAATCGTTATTTTCCAACATTGATTTTTTAAACCGGTTTCGTACTCAACTTGTCAAGCCCTTTTCAACGATACCGTACAAGGGTAGATAAAAAAATAAAAAATATTCTGCTATATATCTACATACTTCGTGTATGGGAGCCCACTTAACATTTTCATTTATATAGTTTTAAATGTCATTTCTGGCTTTGGGCTATAGTTTCACATATTCTATGAAAATTTGAAGTCATTCGCTTATATGGTTTAGATTAGACGCTAGATGCCTCTGACAGACGGACGGACGGACAAAGTGCTCAACGACCCAAGGCAACTTAGAGATCTCGCTTAGCTCAATAAATTACATTCATAATTTAATTGAATCTCACTTCCACGTATAATACTATAACATACTTTGTCCTGACATACTGTATACGTACATTTATAATTGATATGTCCAGGGTGGAAATGCTGCTAGCGTCACCTATTCACCGGGTATTTTATTGACTCAGGGGTGGGTTATTGAATTGACTATTTTGACTGTATAGATAATTGTAGTTTTATTAATTACCTAAGATAGTTTTTGTTATTATTTTATTCATTTAAATATAATATAACTAAATACTGTATAATAAATATAAATAACCTGTATGATTTATATGTATTTATATATTCGTTTCGTAAGTACTGTTCTGAATAAAACTTTTTATGAACGTAGAACAACGACGCGACGTCCTTTTACTTTGCATTATTCCTCACCATTGAAAGGTTGTCTGGAAGAGATTGCTTTCAGCGATAAGACCGTCTATTGTTAATCTTTTATATAAATGTACTGTTATGTATTGTACTACTAGCCGTGCCCTGATTCACCCGGTTATCCAAATCCGTTCAACCATTAAAACGTGAAGAGGGAACAAACATACTTACACACAAACTTTGAGATTTATAATATTAGAATGATTTGTGTTATTTGTTATTAAATAAAGACTATATCTATCTATCTAAGATAAAGATAAAGATAAAGATTCTTTATTTGCGTAAAACACGGTATGAAGATCTTAAATAGTAGAATGTTAGTGAGGCACTCATGTTTTGCTATAGGTTAGTAGCATGCAAATTTACAAAGTCACATTGTTAAAATATAGCAATAGTCTTTTGTCGTTATCCAAACTAAACATATCTATCTATCTATCTACTGATTTACTGACCGACACGCACAGCTGCTGGTAGAAGAGACTTAAAGGACCCTTCTTTCAAGTCTCTTCGACCAGCAGCTGTGCCTGTAAATGTACCCTTACATTTATCTTAGTAGGTAGGGGATGTAATGAAAATGGGTTGTTAAAAATTCTACACCAAAGAGGGTTAAATGGGGTGAAAACGTTTGTATTAAAGTTCTTTGTTTTGGAACTTACAGCGATGATATTTGAGTGGTTCATTTAATATAAATATCATGTGATAAATGTTTTTTGCCAGGGTTGCATTAAGGTGGTGCAATGGGGGATGAAAGTTCATGTCGAAAGTGTTGTTTATTTATGAAGTTACACTGATAGAAATTGGTATTTGAGTAGTTCATAACACTAATATTATAAATCCGAAAGTTTGTGTGTAAGTATGTTTGTTTGCTCTTCACGTTGTAACGGTTGAACGGATTTGGATGAAATTTGGAATGTGCATAGCTTGTACCTACGTTGAATTGTACTTACCTATATTATTTAAATTTGGAATTACAATAATAAACATAACATAAACGCTCACAACATACTCACAACCCCACACTGAGTTCGATGACTTGTGTCGTGGGTGCCACATCACATACACCCAAAACCAAAAACACAAATATTCCTCGGGGAGAAAACATGTGTTCCTACTTGGAATCGAACGCTATGCTACTTAGAAGGCAGACGCGCACCCGACAAAGCCAACAGCAAGCAGTTTGAACAATTGTCGATACTGCAATCATGTGTTTATGAGAAAATCTCTCTCGAAACCACGGCCAACGCTGCTCTGCCGATCGAGGTTAGTTAAAATAATGTTATTTTGGTGCGCAAAAAGACCCAGTTTTTTAATAAAAATAATATGACACAACTTCGACGATCTATATTTCTTTTGCATAAGTCAAGCTGATTCTCGTTTTAATCTAAATTAAGTACATGAAGTTAAACACTCTTTGTAGATCGGTGGAATATGCCTTAGCCCCCAGAAGAAGGACACACACTGGAACACTGGAAACACTGTATATGTTTGCAACTTGGCTGGAGCATTTGTCTTCCGACATTTTTGCGCGAGTGAGTTTAAATAATAATGATAATAATTAACTCTCAGGATAGTTTTTATACTGCTTAAGTTCGTTGTTCAAAGAGCGGCATTGCAATTGTGTAATAGCATAGATAAATAAATGGGCATAGCTGTATAGTCCCGTCCCGTCCTGTTAATCGTTTAATTTCAGCTAGGTGTGATGTAGGTGATCAGTTTAATGTCTTGCCTAGATAGATAGATAGATAGATATATAATAATAATAAATAATAAATCTTTATTGCCAAAGAATGTACAATATTTCACGATAGTGTTCTTAAAGGCTAAGTTAGCAATATCGTTGTAGAGTATCTGCTACCGAACTAGGCTCATCGCCGGTGTTTCAGCATACAGCGCTCTTCCCATAATATATAGATAAATAGATAACGCTTTATGGTCACACATTACATAAATCACCTACAATATTTAAAAAAAACTTAATTTATAGTGTACAATCGGCGGTCTTATAGCTAAAAGCGATCTCTTCCAGATTTTTTCTTCTTCAATCTCTGCCTATTGCTGTTATCAACAAAAAGTGCTAGTAAAATCTAGAAGAAAGGTGAAATGAAAATATCTCACGAGTTAATACAGCAAACAGAAAATATATAACAATATTTTACTGGCTATAAAAAGGAATATGTATGCGTGGAAGAGAATAATATCTTTTGTGTAATGTGACCTTTTACACCACGCCGAGTAAATTATTCAGAAAATTGGGAAAGTGGGTGTGACATATGCTTTTTTTGCTGATGTCAAATGTTTACAGAATGGCAATAAATTGTAATTAAACTTAAGACGTGAACGCTGCTCTAAAAAACAATAAAAAATATACTAATAATAATAATAAGGGTCAGATTCAGAAGGCAGTACTCTTGGACACGGCACGTATTGTCAGGAGGTTCCATTAGTTTTAGTCCTGCTTTAGTCCAAAACCTATTCAGAAAATGCAAGATTAGACTAAAATTAAGTTTGACAGGACTAAGTTAGTTTAGTTACTCTATTTAGTGAAAATGACCAAATTCTTATTCTGATGTACATGTTTTACGTCAAATTAAGACTAAAAATAATAAAATTTAACTCAAATTAGTCTGCATGAAAAGGATCTGGATTATTTTTAATGTGATCTTATACTTGAAAGAATAGCGTTTAGGTATTCTTTGACTAAAATTAGTTCATTTTTAGTTTAGTTTAGGTTAGTTCGGTGCTTAAAATTAGTTTATTTTTAGTTTAGTTTAGGTTAGTTCGGTTTATTTTTAGTTTAGTTTAGGTTAGTTCGGTGCTCAACAGAATTAGCACCAATGTTTACTAACCGGCTGGTACTCGCGGCGGTTTTGTCGGATTTTCCGACTAGTTTCGGGCATGTACGATGCCCATCATCTGGGAGGTGGCCGATCGCAACGGTTAGCGTCGTTCTAGTCAGAAAATCCGACAAGACCGCCGCGAGTACCAGCCGGTTAGTAAACATTAATAATGAATAACACTCGCGATAGTTTTCAAACACAAATTTGTTGTCAGTCACGCGCCGAGGCCGCTCACAGCTGGACACAGCGTGTCGCGCGTCTGACTCATGCTGATGAAGGACAACAAATTTGTCCAAAACTAGTCGACAACAAAGTCGACATATTTTACCTGTGTTTAAGCCGTAAATAGCACAATAAATCATCTACATATGTCTATGATTTTTTTTTCGGCAAAGCCGTGCCCACTGCTTCGCCCGCGTTTATTAAGTTAAAAAGTAGTCTATGTGTTATTCCGGCAAATAAACTATCTACATTCTAAATTTCATCAAAATCGGTTTATTTGTTAAGGAGATATGTGGTAACAGACGTTCACACACACACAAACTTTCACATTTGTAATATTAGTAGGATAATAAATGATGTGTAATACTCAAGACAGTTTCAATTTTCAAATAGGTAGATGATCCCTGAATGCCACTATAGGGTCTTTTCCCTAAATATGATTATAACTGTTCATTTTGTACATAATTATCATTGCAAAGAACTAATCCTCCCAAATATGGAATATGCATCTATTTTTTATGAATATATTCAATAGTTATATATTACTAGCTGCGCCCCGCGGTTTCACCCGCGTTGATAATGATGAAAAGTGATGATGATGATGATGATGAAAAATAGATGTTGGCCGATTCTCATAGATACCGGATAAGCACAAAAAATTTCATCAAAATCGGTCAAGCCGTTTCGGAGGAGTATAGCAACGAAAACTGTGACACGAGAATTTTATATATTAGACTAGCTGCGCCCCGCGGTTTCACCCGCGTTGATAATGATGAAAAGTGATGATGATGAAAAATAGATATTGGCCGATTCTCATAGATACCGGATAAGCACAAAAAATTTCATCAAAATCGGTCAAGCCGTTTCGGAGGAGTATAGCAACGAAAACTGTGACACGAGAATTTTATATATTAGAAGATTATATCATAACTAACTATGCAGTGGTTACATATTTGAGCCGTTTGGTGTTGAGACACTGGGTCCGTGGGGACCGGGAGCTCATTCTATTTTCAAAATTCTATCAGAGCGCCTGGTTGAGGCGACGCGTGACCAAAATGCTGGCACTTATTTGGCTCAACGTATTAGCATTGCAATTCAGAGAGGCAATGCAGCCAGCATGATGGGAACGCTACCCACTGGTAGTGGGCTTGAGCACTTGAGTTACCTATAGGCTCGATGGCTTGTAGGTAACTTGGCTCTTTGCTGTATATAGTTTTAGTTTAGTTTTAGGAAATATAGGCAATTGGCCCGTAGATTGTACCACTTTCTTGAAATATAGAGAGAGAAAACTAAAATCTATCATCATAAACAGAAACACCAATTTACCTTGGAAATAAAACTTGTGTTCCTACCGGGAATCGAACCCGATACCCGCTGCTTAAAAGGCGATTGTGCACCCAACTGAGCCAATGGGTAGTTAACTTAACTAACATTCTTTTGTTCAATTATGTAATTTTCTAGGTCACTGGAACTATCAATATCCATTCACTCTCTAATGTGACGTCAAAGTCCTATTATTTTACCGCCCACGCAGAGTTTCCAGCGTGGGATGGTATTTACTTTGAGAATTGGCAAACCGGCCTACGCAATGATAGTTTCATTTGCTTTGATAATTCGGGTTTTAAAATTAATTTAACAATTCAAAAGCTTCTAAACTCAAACTACTACCATTGAGTTTTAAATTTTACATAAATGGGAAAACTGGTACTAATCTAAGGGTATAATAATTTAGACGGCCACCAAAAATTCTAAAAGGTTACCAAAATGGATAAATGGTCACCAAATTATGTTTCATAAAATAACATTTCCTGTGACAGAACCGAATCGGATTAAGGTTAAGGTTATTTTTTTTATTAATTAATACAAAAATATTTATGGGCACGACTAGTTTAATATAAAACAAAACATGGTTTGAGTTATACTTTATCATCGCATGTGTTATATATTTTTGAAATTGTATTTTAGAGTTAAATAAGAGGTGTTTTAGGGATTTAGTTAGATAAAAGATGAGTATTTTAGAAGAATTTGTTCCGTTTTTGTTTTATTGGTCACTTTATGAAGTGCCATGGAAGTTATTTTGAACCTATTAAATCCGAATAATTTAGACAAATTCAACAATCACATTAATATTTATAATCCGAAAGTTTGTGTGTAAGTATGTTTGTTTTCTCTTCACATTGCAACCACTGAACGGATTTGGATGAAATTTGGAATAGACATAGCTTAGATCTAAGGTTAATACATAGGCGACTTTTTAACTTGATGTACGCGTACGAAGCCGCGGGGTGAGGCTAGTATATGTTACAGTCGGTGTATTACTTAGAACAAACGAACATACCTAGATCCTAACTCCATCAGGTGAGATAGGGACAATAAACAATTCTTACAAATAATAAATAAATCTTGACTTTCACTAACAATCCCGCAATAACTTCAAATATTTGTCTAAATTTGTTGTTTACACCATTTCAATCCGTTAAGCCGTTGTATCGAGCCAGATATGTTGGGTATAAAGAAATTTATTTCTCAAAAAAAAAAGATAAAAACGTCACCTCCATGATAAAAATATTATTTCGTCATTCCGTTTTATGTTCAATTACTCATTTAACTAACACATTATCGTCTCTTACTTAAAAGCGAATGGTCGTTTGTAAGATACTCAGCTAGCCGTGACTTAAATATGTTAAATGATTAGAATGCATTAGTATGTACATATGTATTGTACCTACTTATATAGTAACAAAAACTGAATGTTTCGAAAACCGATGATATTAACGTGGTATCACACACAACAACATGGTTTCAATCTCAATTAACTATTATTCATTACCCAATATAGACACATACGTCGAGTCCCCAGACAATAATGTATTGACGTCATGTCTATCCTCTCAATTCTGGCGAGTCCACAGTGGGCCTACCACGGGTTTTAACATCCGAAACCTCATACCCCAGAAGAACAATTTTATATGAAGGCAAACTGCACAGGCTCTTTCTAGCGACTACCATAATAACACCTAGGTTAAGAAAATTATGTATTAGAGATTAAGGATGTTTTTTTTTGGTATCATAACAGCATATATTCAGGATTAATCAAAGTACAAATTTAGCTAAACTACTTACCTAATACAAAAAGTCATTGGTCGGCTGTGTGCCCAAAATGCTGGCTGCGTTACCTCGTTGCACAGCGAGATTTAATTGCTGTGCAAAATACAAACCGGCATTTTGGTCACGTGTCAAAAAAAAAACAGAAACTGAATTGACAAAAATTCTATATAATTACTGAACCTGCTCACAGAGTTTCACGAGAATCGGTTGAGAAACGAGACCTGTAGAGGAGAACAACCGGGCGACCTGTAGATTAGAACAACCGGAAATCTGGACATACGAAAGCTATTTTGCCCAAGCTGAAACGGATACGCTTTGCGCTCGCTTTGTCAATAAAACCTTATTCAATGTAATTTCAGTGCGTCACAGTAAATAAGTACAAGAAATATAGTATACACAACCACAACATAACAGATATCATAATAGAATTTCTCTAAAATAACAAACTTCATTAAATATAATATATTACGTCTGTGATCATAAATTTGAGATTATTTTTGTATTAGGTCACTATGGCCAACACCATATTTGTACGCCTCGGTGTCATGCACCTATCGCAAACAAAATTTCACTCCAACCAGCATGTAAGCATTTCACTTATGCAAATTTAGTTTGCGCTGATACATGTTGCCGAGGCGCACAAATAGCAAATAGTTGGCCATAGCAAACACCCGTTGCTCAAATACATTATCTTTATCAATATTTCGTTCGTAATTTGTGTGCATTATAACGTTACATGGAACTTAATCTGTCTATTCGCGAACTTTATCACAAAGTTTCGGTTTTAATAACCTGAAACTACGTATTTCGGTAAAAAGTGGTAGACCCCCCGGTATTATTCATTCTGTGACACGGCGTAGGTGGATTGAAATAAATCATTTATCTTGCCTCCGCCTACGTATTTCTACTTATTCTAACTTCGTATGTCTATGTTTGATAATTGCCTTTATACCTTTGAAGTTTTATTGGAGCATGCTCAGTTCAAAGATTTATACGCCTTTTGATCGGATCAGCTGGTGTGACAGAAATCAAAATCGAAATCGTTTATTCACATGGGCTCCAAAGAGGCACTCATGAAAGTTAATGATTCTACTGCCAGATTCGCAAAATTACAGCCATTTCGAGAAGAAGCTGGCAAGAAACTCGGCGGCGCATTGTTTCATATTAGGTCTATTTTATGTAGTCGCTAGAAAGCTCTTGTGCAGTTTGCCTCCATGCATCCATGTCATTAATATACTCGAGCGTTTTATCGTAAGCTTTCTTAATGAAGGCCCGTTTTATTACAGATTTGAACTTTCCTAGTCGTAATTCAGTTACAATTTTAGGAATTCTATCGTAAAATCTAACCCCATTTGCCATAAAAGAATTATTCGTTTTGCTTCATTTAAATGCGCGCACTGTAATTTTATGCTTATATATAGTATTAACATGTGCGTCGCTTCTTAATTTATATGTATCAATATTTTTGCGACCATGCATAATATTTTCAAAGATGTAAAGCGAAGGCATGGTAAGTATGCCTGTTTCTTTAAAGAATTCCCGTACAGGATATAACGGATATTATTTGTAAGTTTCAGCGTTCAGTGTAAAGCCGTTTTTGAGATAGACCGCGGGACAAAATAGGTCTAAAAACAGTGACTTTGGTGGCTTACCAATCGTTTTTTTCCAACATATATTTTTTAAATCCGATTAAGTGCTTGACTTATCCCTTTTCAACAATACCTCATAAAGGTAGATAAAAAAATATAAAATATTTTGTTCCCTACTTTCAGGCTTTGGGCCGTAGTTTTAAATATTCTATGAGAATTTGAATTCATTCGCTTATATAGTTTAGACGCTAGATGCCTCTGACAGACGGACGGACATACAAAGTGCTGAGCGACCCAAGTCTACTTAGAGATCCCGCTTCGCTCGATCAATAAAAGATCTCGGAATGTTTTGTGTTCGCTAACGCGAAACAAAGCAAATTAATTACCTGTATAGACATACATTTATACGCATGAATAAGTTGCATTAGGCAGTCATTATTATATTCGTACCAGAGAATAAAATGTGCGTGTAAAAAGCTAATACAGTAGACAGGTTGACACCTGTGTGAAAGAAATGTATGTTCTGGCGGTATTGTCAAACAAAGGCAAGAGGAAAGTTTTTGCGTGGGAAGGGAATAAGTGAGTAAGGTTTTTCGTTCCTAACTTTTGTACAGTCAACAAAGATGCTTTTTTATTGAGTGGGGTATGATTTATGTAAGACAAGGCATCCTTTCTGGTAGACATTCCTTCGACACAAAACAAGCGATATAACAAATGTTATTATACAAACTACAAACGGATTCAACCATGCCTTAGTTCTTGTTTTACGGTATCAATCCCATCATCGCTTTCAATTAGGTAAGATTGTTTTCAAATGCTTACATTTTTACCTTTTTTTTTTTGCTTTAGATAGATGGGCTGATGGATGGAGAAATCGCTAAATCTTTTGTTTACTTATATATTAACTAAGGAGTTCATACAGTTCTAAACACTAATTACGAATACAGTACTCATTTTAACTTGTGGTAAGGCCTATTGCCTTACACTTTAAGTCGAATAGCAATTTCATCCCCCTTTTTCATACTAAGTAGGGTTGGCACAACATGTAGGTACCTACGGTCTGAAGAAAAATGCTCCGACCAGGTTCCGTAGGTATATACGATATCCTTTTTCTGGGAGCTGCATTTAAAGGTCGCAATAATAATGAATAAATATCACGATAGTTTTTGTATTTTTTTTTCTTTTTTATCCAAGATAGGCAAACGTTCGACCACTATCTCACCTGATGGTAAGCGACGATGCGGTTGACGATGGAGCACGTTTGCCTAGAAGATGACTAACGAATTCGGATTAAATCCATCCAAATCATACATAATGTAAACCAGTATCAATACTAAAAACTGCAGAGTAGCTCATATAAAACTATACTTCTTTACGAACCGCGTTTTTATTAAGAACCAGAATTTCGCGAGATACCCGTTTTGATGCAAGTCGTTAGAATTATCGATAGAATTGAGAGATTGTGTGTGTGATGTGAATGTTTCCTGCACCCATGACACAAGTCATTCAATTAAGTAAGGCTGTAAGATTATGTGTGAGAGCGTTTATTAAAAAAATACACACTTATATTTTCATCATAAAACAGCCGAGCACGCGGTGTATCAATTTAACAACAAGGTAACCGAACGACATCTCGTTTGCATCGTAATCGAATACCATATCGATACATCATCGAAATTGAGCAGACTTGTGACTAATACTTTGTCTCTGTTCTCTACGGATTTGAACTGCCGCTGAAGGTGATATCATGATTTAATGTATGGTGGACATTGTACCGAAAAAGAACCGTGACCATCAAATAAAGGACCGCATACGGCTAAGATTAATGGTCTTTAAATTATGTTGCGGCGCAATTCTCGAGAACTAGTTACATGGGCAAGAAAACATTTTAAACGGACATAAAACGATTTATTGTCCTGATTCAAAAACAAAATTGTTTATTCATATAAGTGGGCCTATAATAGAGACATTAAAGTCAATGACTCTAATTGCGCAAAGATATTAAGGTGCGTAATAGAAATCAATTTAAAAATGCATTGAAGTCCTGGCTTTTGAATAATTGTTTTTATAGCTTAAATGAATATTTTCAATTTAAATAAATGATTATGATATGATATTATAATAACTTGACCTAAAGTGAAAGTTAACTTAAATATTTATTGTAATAATTGGATAAAATTGACACTTTTTTATTTTAATTAATGATTTATAATAATTGAATTGACATGATAACATTTTTTTACTCAAATGACATTGTAAACTTTGTTATATTTAAAAACGAAATAGAAGAAACATGTTATGACGTTGCACACCCATGTATAAAGGGTAGATTGTATGGGAATCATTATTAATTTAACAGCTTGTATTATCAACCTACATTCTATGCAATAAATTAATTATGATTATGATTGCCAGATTCACAAATTTACAGACATTTCTAGAAAAACCTGGCAAGAAACTCAGTGGCGCATTTATACATTATTTTTTAAAACAGATAACACTTAAATCAACTTTTCATTTTAACTCAAGTAATATATATATTTAGCAACTAGCTTTTGCCCGCGGCTTCGCTCGCGTTAAGAAGTACAACAAACTTTCATCCCCTATTTTATTCCCTTGGGGGTAGAATTACTCAAAATCCTTTCTTAGCAGATGCCTACGTCATAACATCTACCTGCATGCCAAATTTCAGCCCGATCCGTCCAGTGGTTTGGGCTGTGCGTTGTTAGATCACTATGTCAGTCAGTCAGTCAGTCAGTCACCTTTGAGTTATATATATTTAGATTACCATGCAGTTTCTTTTATAACTAACAAAGAGAACGTTTGACTACAATCACACCTGATGGAAAGAGACGATGTAGTCCAAGGTGGAGCACGCTTGCTTAGTAAATACCTATTCACTTTTTTTAAGAACACACCCAAACTACAGCTTTCGGGAAATACAGATGACGGCAAAGCGTTCCATTCGCTGCTCTATTAAGTGAACGAAGACGCAAAACGTTTCGTGCGAATCAATTCTTTTTTGCCTCCATGCATATTTGTCATTAATAATTGAAAAAGGAAAAGCAGCGGAGAATAACTAGTTCACAATATTGTGATAACTGAATTCAAACATATTTACGGCACATCAATCCAGTCAGTTACTCGTACATATATTTACATAAAACAGCAGGCACGTGTTGTATCAATTTACTCGATCGTAACCGAGCGACACTTCATTTGCATCGTAATCGAATGTGAGTCGAAATCGGTTTTGTTATAGATAAACTTGGGATTTGGTAATCTATGTAAAAATTATGTACATGTTTAAGAGATTACCAAAATAATTAATCGGAAGCAAAGCTTAAAAAAACCGACTTCATCGCTTTATCTTCGGAACCTTGATCAGATCAGACTTAACGTATTAGACACGCATATTGACAATAACTCAAAAACTAGAGATCAGATCTTGATCAAATTTCAATGCGATCACATGAAAAGCACCAGCTTTCAAATAAAAAAATAATCATTAAAATCGGTTCACAACGAAAGGTGTTATGAGGTAACTTTTGAAGTCGGTTAAAAACGAGAACATCGTCAATGTAGTCCACAGAATACGCATTATTGACGATATTTCAGATCTTAATCAAATTTAAATGGGTTCAATTGAAAAGCAACATATTTCAAACTAAAAAAAAAATTTCGAAGTCGGTTCACGTGGAAAGAAGTTATGAGGTATAACACATAAAAAAAATACAGTCGACTTGAGTACCTCCCCCTTTTTTGGGAAGTCGGTAAAAACACTTTGAATTGAATTTGAATAAAGTGAACTGATTTCCCTTTCCTTCCAATACACCAAAGTTCTAGTATGGGCTATACCCCTTTACTAGGGCATGACATAAATAGGACTGGATTTTTTAACTGGAGACTAGGACTATTTAAAAAAAAAATATATACTTGAAATATCCTACTAATATTATAAATCCGAAAGTTTGTGGGTATGTTTGTTTCCTCTTCACGCTTTAACGGCTTAACGGATTTGGATGAAAATTTGGAATGTAGATAAATTATATCTATACATAATTTATAAATTATACGTAGATAAGTTCTATAATTATTTCTTGACACTGGCTAACTGCAGATTGCGGATCGAAAACAAAAACAGTAAAATAAATACACATTAAAAAGTAAAAAAAAAAAAAAAACTATTTGTACCTTTTGTCAATTGTTTTTTTTTTGCCACAAATAAATATAGGTATGTCTTTATGTCTTTATTTGACCTTGACTTCTCGACGGTCTCTAACAGCGTTAAATCATGTTTAGTCTAGACTACGAATAGTTTACGACCTAAAACCATATTTAAGACCACTGCTAAACTCTCAACGCTAATAAGGGAGGCTAAGTGCTAGATTCTAGATTCTAGAACTTAGGTTATTTATGTAGACCTATTAGTATAATTTTGCATTAAATTAAGGCATAATTTAAAGGTTGTCCGACGCTTTGCCGTATTTTCCTTGACATGAATTTAAAAGCTTTTTAGTGGGTCAGTACAAATTGTTATCGGAGAATCAGATAGCGTCTAAAAAGACAGCAACCATTAGGTACTTTTATTATTACACTATATCCTACTAATATTATAACATATGTTAAAAAACCGAAAGTATGTATGTTCCCTCTTCCCGCTTTAACGGCTGAACGGATTTGATTGAAATTTGGAATATACATAGCTTATACCTAGGATTAACACATAGGCTACTTTTTGACTTGATAATAGCGGACAAAGCCGCGGGGCATGGCAAGTGAGTGTGTTTGTTTGTTTGTTACTTCTTCACGCTTGAACGGCTTGACCAATTTTGATGAAATTAGATATTGAGGTAGCTAACATCCTGGATAAGCATATAGGCTACTTTTCATACTGGAATTCCGACAGGTCCGAGATTTACGCAGGTAAAACCGGGAGGCGCAGCTAGTTAAATGAAAAAAGCGTTTTAGAACATACATAAACACACTTAAGTACGACGACTTGTATCGTGGGTGCTACATTCACATTACGCACACAATTACATCATTGAGGTAACACAAAAAAAAGAAATACAGTCGGCTTGAGTACCTCCTCCTTTTTTGAGAAGTCGGTAAAAAAATTTAAGAAACTTCTTCGAAAATAGACAAAATAAACTTACTAAAGGACGTCTATAAAATCTTTAAGTACAGCAATCCAGCACGATATAAAACAAAAACCTTTTTAAAATATTCGCTAGAAACAAACTCACAAATCTGAAAAATCTTTTCGTATTTTCTCTCTGGATTGAGCTGAATTGTTTCTGAAAGCACTTACTTTTCATTAAGCTGGAGTCGTGCTTTAACATCTACTGCCATCGACTGCCATTTGCCGCCATCTTGGATCGAGTTTAATTCTATGAAAGTATTATTCTACAGCTCCAAAGCTTGGAGTGGTAGCGAATATCAATATACTCGAGGGGTTACTACTGTCTATGACAATCATATTTTGATAGTTTAAATATACAGGGTTATTTTAAATACATCTTGGGATATCATTTCAACTATATAAATCAACGTCTTTCTTGGTACAGATAAAGCAAATTCTGTGTAACTATATTATTTATCGGCTGTTTTAAACTTATAATGTCAAGTGTCAGTTGACGTTGGGTGGTATTAATGAGCCCGGCGTAGTGAAGCCGTTTGCTGGAATGTGTAGTTTAAACAACTATTAATTAAAGATTATATAGAATATTATATCATAATTATAATGGAAATTATAGCATTCAGAAGAAAGTCGTCGAGCTAGACGAGGCAAGGGTTAGAACAAGACTCACGTTATTTAAAAGCTTTCTGGTATATTACAAATAACCCTGTATATTAAAGATTAATAGGTAAACTAACAGGTAGAAAATAACATAGAAAAGAAAAACATATACTCGAACAATACGTGTTTACTTTAAGATGCTTTGCCATTTTTCTAAGCCGCTTAAAGTAAGTCGTTTTCAGTTGCGACAAAATAATAGTATAAAGCTTTCATATTTGGACTTTATACTTGGACGAAATACTTATAAAGTCTAAATAAATGTAATTCAGAATGATGATTACTGAAAATTTTCTTGATAGATTTTTTTTTAATGTTGAGTTTTTTGAATCTTTAATTCGTACGGCTCTAAAAAAGTTAAAAAATAATGTTTACTATCAGAGCGCCTGGTTGAATGATGGGAACGCTTCCCACTGGTAGTGGGCTTGAACACTTGAGTTACCTATAAGCTCGATGCCTTGTAGGTAACTTAGTTCTTTGCTATACATAGTTTTAGTTTAGTTTTAGAAAATATAGGCAATTGGCCCGTAGATTGGATGTATGTAAAAAAAAAAAAGTTTGCTATATTGTTTAGATAATCGGAACACCTAAATAAGTTCCATTATAACTTAATACAGCGTAACTATATCATGATTAATGACTACACAGTCGTTGCTGGCTGCTGAACATGCGTATAGCTAGCGTTTCAGTCTCAACTTAATACATTTGTTAAGAAACTTCTCACAGTAGACACTACACATAAATATAATCTTTATTAAAAATCTTAAATAACAAAGAACTCAAATTGTACAATTAATGACTGCATATTTTTTACAACAGGGTAACAATAGGCGGTCTTTTCGCTGAAAGCAATCTCTTCCAGACAACCTTTGATTTGTATGTCGTTGATTGTTGTCACATATAGTGTACCCTGGCGGTTGTGTTAATTCATGATTTATATAACAAACTCTAATCGCCTAAGACGTAGTCCATGCCCCTTTTTACTGACTTCAAAAAAAGGAGGAGGTACTCAAGTCGACTATATTTTTTTTTTGTTATGTGTGTTACCTCATAACTTCTTTTCACGTAAACCGATTTCGATTTTTTTTTGTTTGAAAGATGTTGCTTTCATATTAGTCCCATTTAAATTTGATCAAGATCTGATCTGTAGTTCTTGTAATATCATCAATAATGCGTATTCTGCGGACTAGATTGACGATGTTCTCGTTTTTAACCGACTTCAAAAGTTACCTCATAACTTTAGTTGTGAGCTGATTTTGATGAAAATTTGAAAACTGGTGCTTTTCGTGTGGTTCCATTGAAATTTGATCAAGATCTGATCTCTATTTTTTGAGTCGTCAATAATGCGTGTTTAGTACATTAAATCTGATCAAAGTTCCGAAGATAAAGCGGAGAAGTCGGTTTTTTAAGCTTTTCTTGCGTTTAATTATTTATGTTGTGTTTATATATTACGAACTATATTTATAGGTATCTATAGTAATAGGTATATATTTTCATCTATTTATGTTAGCCAGCATATAAAATCAAGCCCGAGAAGGCAAGCAAAAACAATCTTTAAAATTAAAAAATACTAATAAAGGCGAACAGCCTGAGACGGCATTTCAATGTGAATGTTTACTATGTCCACTATGAATATTATATACACTATTAATATTTATATAACAAATAAAGTTAATTTAAAAATAAATAAAATCATTGTTATTATTATTTTGATTTTATTTATTTACTGTAGAATTTCTAAATTGAAATAAACTTGTGGTAAACTACGAACGAATGAGTAAGTAAAGTCCACAGTTCCGATATTCCACTGATTTATTCACTTAAAGTTGACACACATAAACATCGTTTATCAGAATTAATAAGAAGTGTAAGGTGCGAAAGAAACAGATAGTAACGAAGGAGAAGTAGATACAAAAATAGATTAAAAATTAATGTCAAAATTTAAAATTATTAACATAGTTACCCCATCGGTATGCTACGATACGCTACGTTCTCGCTACGTATCCTTGCTACGAAGAGCTACGCGCCTACGAGACCAATTTAATTTACTAGTTCAATAATGTAAGTTATTGGAAAACCTTGTTCAATATAACAACATTATTTATTTAACCCGGCGCGGGTGTGTGGTTTTTGAACTCCAAACTGTTATTGAAGCAAATCCATTAAATATCAATTTTTATTGTGTGTGTGATGTCTATGTTTCCGGCACTCATACTACAAGTTTTCAAATTTAGTATAACACTGTTTATGTAAAAGCGTTTATGTTTATGCATTTATTTATTATTACATTAAATTTGTTTTAATATTATCTTTATTTTATATTTAAGAAAAAAGATGGAAAGCCATTTATTGTGAACTTAGGCAGTATACCGTTCTTATAAATTAATCATTTACGTAAACACCAAGTCAAAACCAAGCCCAAGTAACAGTTAAAGTCAAAGTCAAGTCATGCCCTAATAAAGATGTGGAAACTTGAACTCAAATTCAAACAGATTTATTTCCAAAAGTTTGACTTGTTATAATTTTCTTATGCTATATATACATATATATAAACTAGTATATAGGAGGTATTATACTGTTGTAAGATTACCACTTATTAATAAGGACTTATTTAAGATTATATTAAGAAAAAAAAACAAAAGCTAATTAAATAGCCCAATAGACGTTAGAATTCGTGCTAGGTTGCCCTGTGTTACGAATGCTAAGTCTTGCGTATCTAACGTACCCACAATAATAATTCACCTAATTGTACTAATTAATATTTTTTTAGGGCAAAGTATAACAGTAAATACAATTTAAACAATAATAAATAATACAAGTACCTATGCAATTTTAAATAGCACTCTTTTTCGAAATCATTTTAGTCGGTGTATTAGGATAACCACTTACTGAGTATCTATAAATCCGACTTATTATTACTTCATGTAGAAGCGGCAAGGTCACAAAGCACAAAATAAGCAAGTGATTCGAGGAAGTTTTCAGTTGAAATAAAATGTTTTACATGAAGCTACGATAACACTGAACTACCTAGCCACTGCTACGAGCTACTACGAAATGCTACGCAGCTACGTCTACGAGTAGAAGTTAATTACAATTAATTCCATGGTGTACTTTACGTTAGGTAATGAACCTTGTTATGTTAAATTTAAACAGTGTGGATTTTAAAATCAAGTGCGCTGTAGGATAATAGAGATACATATAATTATGTTCCCACGCCTAAACCTACTTGATGGTTGTGTGAGTGGGTACATACCCGCCTACGCATTCTCATGTATCTACGCATATACAGTACACTATACAGTTAAAACTCAGCACACACATACAAACACTCCACTGGCACTCTCACAAACTAATTCATATACACAAACAAAAAAAAAAGACGTGTGGCACTCGGGGACTGCCGCGGTAAAGCTATTGCATAGCATTTTTTATCAACTTATGCAATTATAATTATTTATTTATTTTATTTATGCAGTATTTTTTTTCCTGCCACTTAGAGGCGAGTTGCTGAACTAAAGAGACAAGCGTGATATTTAAAAAAAGTCATTAAAAGTTCTGCTATTCATCGATAGATGGCAAAACTAAAAGGTATCACCGCTGTGCCGGTCGGAGTGGGGGGTGTTAGGTTATTTTCGTTACGGAATTTCTGGATTCGGTCTCCACGCTCAAGGCCTGCGATAGAAGCTGTGCAATAGCTTAAAATTTGTATGTATAAGTAGTTTAAAATATTCCGAATGTATAACAACAATGTCAAACTAGTGAGTATTCATTATCGCGCTCGTGACACATCCAGGGGGGTCTATTCCGGGTACAGATTATTTATCTTTACATCGACGTCAAATACCAACGATTTTCTTTTCCTTTTGAACATCGAATCAACTGAAATTTCAACCAATCGGCTGTCGTATCGGCTGTCGTATCGACGTCGTATTAATTCGAACAATCGTATTTTGACGACCAGAATAGACCTACAGCTTAGTAACAGAGTCTCTGGGTCACCAAGATACAGGCCTAGCCTAGTTTGGGGCCCGCATTAACATAACTAAATGACTGTAGCTATGTTTATATAATATATTTATGACAAATCCTAATGTAATATGTATGTATAATGTGTTACTTAATATTTTTTTTGGTAAAAAAAAACACGGAAACTCGATATTTCAATTGCAATATATATTGCAATCTAAATTACTTTAAACGCAAGCAAAGCTTAAAAAACCGACTTCACTGCTTTATCTTGGGAACCCATGATCAGATTCAATGAATGAAATTCGCATTATTGAGGATAACTTAAAGACTACTGGTCAGATCTTGATCAAATTAATATGGGATTAATAAGTAAGCACCAACCTTCAAATACAAAATTTCAAAATCGGTTCACCTAGAATGAATTTGTGAGGTACACATATAAAAAAAAATACATTCGAATTGAAAACTTCCTTCTTTTTTGTGAAGTCGGTTAAAAAGCAGTATCGGACGTAAAGACTCACGATGAAAATTAAATCTTGAAATACAAGAAAAACATTTCAATTATTCATCACAGTGTTTAACCCCACCACTTTTCGTCACACAAAAAGGTTGCGGATTAGAATTCCAAAGCAGTTAATAAGAAGTTTCACTTCAAAATATGCGTTCTATAGTGTTCTAGTGCAAAAACATAATTTCTCATACATTTGGCCCGTTTTATTTGATGTTTATGTTTATTGTAAGCTTTGTTTCACTTTTATAAAAATAACAAATTTATATTTTTAAAAGTTTGTTTTGCTTTTATTTCAAAGTCTATCCAGAAACAATGGAAATGTATGTTTTGTTAAACTATGAATATTGCGAATCATTACTGATTCCAGCTTTAGCGAGATATTACAGCTATAGTGGTAAAGGCTATGGAAAGCTTTGGAAAGGGCTATGCTCGGAGTTTCTCTACGAGATCGAATCAGAAATGGGGAGATCCGTAGACGAACGAAAGTCACCGACATAGCCCGGCGGATTAGCAACTTGAAGTGGCAATGGGCAGGGCACATAGTACGCAGAACTGATGGCCTATGGGGCCGAAAGGTTCTCGAATGGAGGCCACGGACTGGCAAGCGCAGTGTCGGAAGACCGCAAGGTGGACGGACGACACAATGAAGGTCGTAGGAAGACGCTGGATCTAGGCCAACTACAAAATGCAACCAATAGATTACCGATAGGCTTTCGAACTTATGTCGATGACCGAGATTTTGTAATTTGGACTCCACAAACTTACTATATTACCCATTAGTATTTTCGAGTCGATGGATTCAAGAGTTTCAAGCAGGTTCTTAGAGGATCCATCCCAAAGATGGCCTGTAGTAAATACAGGATAGTTGTGGTGTAGCGCATAACTGAGTAGGTTCCAGCGGTAGTAGAGCGGATGGTGCACGCCGCGTACAAATCAATTGTCGTCAGCAAGCTTCTCCACCACAACTCCACTACCGATAGAACCACTCAGATAGCGCTACCATTGTTAATAAGGTAAAAGCAGACAAACTTATTTAGTTTGAAAAACTCCCGATACAAAACTAAACTATAAAACAACCACTGAAACAGATGGTTGCTACGTTTACTAGGAACATTCCGCCCAACCTTGGCTCTATTTATTACCTAATGCTTTAAATAATGAACATTAGAATTGCTAATGAACATACTATATAAACTGAACATAGTTTACCCGCTGTTTGTGGTGATAGTACGGAAATATTAATTGCTCGTTTTAACTATTCTCAATTAATGTTTAAATGAGTTAGGGCTTTTGCACATTTGTTTTATCTACGAATGGGTATATCGATACTTTTACGCCAAAGATGTAAGTCATGGATTTCGACACGGCTTAACGATTGTTGTCTCATGACTAACAGCCGGGGCCGACAGTTTAACACGGTCCGAAGCACGGTGACACTTATTTGAAAATCCCATTAAACAGTCACCTCATCCAAGATCAGCCCCCCTAGCCAAACACCAAAACGTTTCGTCTCTATTCTATCAAAAGAAACGTTTTACAAATGTAACAGACTTTAAAACTTGTGTACAAAGGTTTTAAATTGCTTGTCTTTAACTTTGCAATCTCGGTGAGCGCTTAATAACAAGTCAAGATATTTTAAACCTAAGGTACACAAGTTTTAAGGTCTATTACATTTAGTAAACGTTTCTAAATAGAGGAAGCCTTTTGGTTTTTGTTTAGGAGGGGCGAGCCTTAATATTTTTTTTTTTAAATTCATGATTGCCTATCACTGCTTAACCTGGTCAGACAATTACGATAGACCAGGCGGACCTGCGTGTCATAAAACCAGGTGATAACGTTTTGACATTCCTTCTTTACACAACTCACCAGCGTGAGAAGAGGACGAGGTAAAATGTATGCTTGTAATTGGTTGATGCGTGCTTGTGATTGGCAGTTGCGGTACGACCAATCACAACTACCTGAATTGATGCTTCGAAAGGCATGTTGTTTTCGTAAGGGCAAATAAACTATTTTGTCTGGCATTTAAGAATCTAATCAATATCAAATATATGTTATTGTAAAAACTGTGTGAAAAATGATATTACTAAATTGTCCTAGAGTAGCAACAGTTTGCCATTGCGGATACACAATAAAACAGTATTATTTTTATACGTTAAAAGATAGAAATCAAAATCCGTTGAAATTCAATTTTACAGAAGATAAGAATGACATATTATTTACCTACGGGCCAATTGCCCATATTTCCTTAAACTAAACTAAAAAATAGGCCTATAGGTAACTCAAGTGCTCAAGCCCACTACCAGTGGGTAGCATTCCCATCATGCTGGCGGCATTGAATCTCTGAATTGCAATGCTAATACGTTGAGCCAAATAAGTGCCAGCATTTTGATCACGCGTCGCTTCAACTTTTAGATTTTTGAAAATAGAATGAGCTCCCGGTCCCCATGGACCCAGTGTCTCAACACCAAACGGCAAAATACAAAATATAAGAATAGAAGGGAACTATACATCAAAGTCTACAAATACGCCTATTTTAAACGAAAATTATAGTTGTTTTATTTCGAACAGGGCAATAATTAACTCATACAACAGCTCAAATATATAATAGTTCCAATTGCTCCCAAATGAGCTCTCATGGAAGTTAATGGACAATAACGCACGGATGTGAAGCGCTAGGCTTCCGCACAAGGCTTTGCATGCGTAATTTACAACAGATTATGACACGAAACAGTGATACAATTTAAACGGTTTGGAAATATTCTGTCATCCTACTAATATTATAAATGCGAGAGTTTTTGTCTAAATATGTTTGTTCCATCTTCACGCTTTAATGGCTGAACGGATTTGGATGAAATTTGAAACGTACAAAACTATTACCTAGAATTAACACATAAGCTACTTAACTTGATAAACGCGGGCGATGCCGGGTACAGCTGAGATATATATCATTTGATTAGGGATATTTGAAGAATCAACTGATTTGGGTAGACGTTATCAATACTACGTGTAGCTAACTGCAATATTAGACTTGTTCTGACTGCAACTGCAATATTTGACTCTGACGACCCAGTTGGCGCAGTGGACAGGTATCCGCCTTCTGCGCCGTAGGTCCTGGGTTCGATTCCCGACTGGAGCTAAAATTCCTTTCCAAGGGATATTTGTGTTTCTGGTTCTGGGTGTATTTGTGTGTGTGATGTAAATGTTTCCGGCACCCACGATACAAGTCTTTGAACTTAGTGTGGGGCTGTGAGTGTGAATGCGTTTGTTTGTTTGTTCTCCCTGGTAATTAGATTCAAGCTATTCCTGTATCTACTGCAGGATCTACAGTAGAAAGATATCTCTAGAAGTAGAGAGATGGCGTCAGACGTCATTAATTATAAGGAAAGTATTTTATTTATGCAATTGAGAAACGAA
Source organism: Lomographa bimaculata (assembly GCA_948107665.1). Taxonomy (NCBI): domain Eukaryota; kingdom Metazoa; phylum Arthropoda; class Insecta; order Lepidoptera; family Geometridae; genus Lomographa; species Lomographa bimaculata. The sequence goes on along the minus strand of OX403604.1, from coordinate 1,676,621 downwards.
ATAAGCAAGTCGTTTGTCTGATAATTAAGTCACTTGAAACACGGCTTGGGTTGGTTAGAGCAAAAAGGCATGAAACTTTATGTCTGTGGTTTCAACCATGCCTAAAGCAGGGGCTGAGTCACCCACGTCCGTAGGAGGATACCCCTTAAGTCTGACTCCCTACACGTGGTCCCCGGGTGGTGCTAATCAGGTGACATTTGAGAGGTGGTAGAGCATTTTGTGAATTGCTCGCCTGGCTTGCTACCAAAGTAGCTTACCACCATCAAGTTGAAAGTCTGCCGCCAAGCCAAATACGGTGTTCCGGCAGTTATCCTTGAGAGCCTGCGTATTCCAGGTCTAGTGTGTTTACCAGCTTCGATCACATCGTCACTTACCATCAGGTGAGATAGTGGTCAAACACTAGCCTGTCACAAATAAAAAAAAAAAAGAGATTCGATTTCCGACGAGAACACAAATTTTCTCCTTAAGGGAAATTTGTGTTTCTGGTTCTGTGTGTGATTGCGTGTATGATGTGATTTTTCCGGCACCCACGACATAAGTCAAGTTTGTGGGGCTATGAGTGTGAAAGCGTTTATGTTTTTATATTCATATTTTTCCTTTGATTGACTTCAGTTGTTTCTATCTAATTCTATCTCGTTTTCAAAGTAATTGTTAATTTGAAAACTAGCTGATTGATCAAAAAGTAACAGCCTTCATCTTGCTTTAAATCTATATTTCCGGAATCCCAATAAATTGGGGGTTAACAGGATCAACCCTCACATATAAATAACTAGAAAATTGCCCGATTAATATTTGCTAAGGGTAGGGAAATATGATAAATTGCGTATGCCTTCGACCCCTGGTAACTGCGTACTTATAGACTGTTTATTGGGAGTAATATTATATACTGATGATGGGAACACTACCCACTGGCAGTGGGCTTGAGCACTAGAGTTATCTATAATCTCGTGTTAGCTACCTCCACACCAAATTTAATCAAAATTTGTCGTTTGGTGAGCGTGAAGAAGTAACGAACATACAAACACAACAAAACTTTCGCCTTAATAATATTAGTAGGATGGTCAATAAATATACTTCCTGTACCATTTTACGAAGATAAACGCCGTCGCCTTCAATTTTGGAAGCTTCAAGCTTCGTTGAGCTTAGTTTTTCCTTAGAGCATACTTTTCTTTCCCAAAAGAAATTTGTATTTTTAGATGTGATTATGTGATGCGAATGTTTCCGACACCCTCGCAATAAGTCTTCGAACGTGTGGAGCTGTGAGTGTGAAAACGTTTGTGTTTGACTAATGTCACCAAAAGCAAGTTTCCCCATAGTAGAAACTGTTCAATTTAACGTGAACATTTTCCTCTTGGAAACTTTGATTAAATCATACCTTTCAACGAAACGTATTCATCAGTTTTTCTTGAAATCTTTATAGAGAAATATGAAATAAATTATTGGGAAAAGTAAAAAAATAATATTATTCCAGCTGCCCGCCTTTTCCAGGAATAATGAAATTAAGGAACATTTTATAACGATTACATTAAGAGAAGTTCACGTCAGTGTTTTTGCCGGAATGAGCAATTGTTATATAAATCCGAAACATAAATTATATACTATTATACTCTTGAATTGATGTTGCCTGCAGCTTTTTGTCCCCGGTCGAAGATTTAGAGGCAGACCAAAAACAACATGGAAAGAAGTAGTCGGAAGGGCATGAGGGAATGTGAGCTATCCAAAACTGACGTCCAGGACAGAGCGAAGTGGAATGCAAATAGTAGGAAGGCTTTTCACACACATTTACTTTTCACTTCGCTCTGTCCTAGACTGTCGCTCTCTCTTCCTGGCTAAATATCCCACATGGTGCCACCACCATATATTTAGCCAGGAAGAGAGAGAGAGAGACTCTTGACCTGATGTTATATGAACAAAGTGACGTTTGGCTGCTTTCCCATATCATTTATGTAAATTGAAGAACGAATTAGTGACAAAACTTTTAGGAAATTTTCTATCATGACTCCTCATCATAAGCTGCGATGCACAAATTTATATTTTACAACTGAAGTCAATTATGATTTATTTGAAGTAAATGGTGGCGAATTTTTAATTCATATTAATATACATTAGACAAAAATCCTGGTACTTATTTGGCTCAACGTATTAGCATTGTAATTCAGAGAGGTAATGCTGCCAGTATGATGGGAACGCTACCCACTGGTAGTAGGCTTGAGCACTTGAGTTACCTATAAGCTCGATGTCTTGTAGGTAACTTACGTCTTTGCTGTATTTTAGTTTTAGAAAATATATGCAATTGGCCCGTAGTTAGTTTCGTACTGTGTCATGTGGGTATCGTTAAATTAGTAAAAAAATATATAAATTAATGAATTACGCGATTGTCAAATATCTAATTAAAGCGGACTTCGCCGAACGCTAAAATTATCTAACAGATTCCGAGAAAAGAAAGCAGATTGTACTATTTGTACAGCTATTTCTATTTAGTCCATTATTCCCGATTTATTGCTATCTAACGTCGAACTTAAACCGGATACGCCGGATACGTACTCCGGATATCCGGAACATCACTAACAACGGCCATTACTAAAGACCTTTTGATCTTTCAATGATTTACTTCTGACCCAACGGTTAGGCAGTAGAAAACCTTTCTGTAAATGTTTACGAAGAATTTAATGAGATTAATAAACGCTTCGAAAGCTGGGTTATTTTTTCATGGATTAGTTATTTTTTTATGGATTAGTTATTTTTTTATCGCTTACTTTTCACAATCAAGTTCGTTTGATCGGTCTGTTCGTTAACGGTTGTCGTAATTAATGTTGATGATACAGTCTCGACGTTAACATGAAATTTTAATGTGATCATTATTTCCCTACCAATATTCCACTTGAGATCGAAACGCTAAAGTAAATAACCTCAAAAGATTTTCAAATTTAAACTTTAGGCACGAGATCTCAGTTTGGGGCAAACGACTAATTGTTTGGCAGAGAGATGAGAGGAGCAAGTCGCTAGCATATTGTTTTTTCTCATCGTACACACAATCAACCCTAAAACCAAAAACACAATTTTGAGAAGAACACTTCAGTGTTCCAAATAGCCCTTCGGGAATCGAACCCGATACACGATACTTAGAAGGCAGTTCTGCCACTAACTAGGGCAATTCTACTATAATCTGTCAAACCAATATTACTTTTCACACTGACGCCAACAAAGCAGACAACGTAACTTAGAAACTGCTAACCTCATTAACCAACTTGAGCTTACAATCAAAGTTACCAAGTTTAACAAGTTTACAGTTTCGAAAATTCACTTAGAATCAACTTAGACTCCTCTAAGTTTGTAGCCCCAAGTTAAAGCTACAATGTAGAATCTAGAATGAAGCTGTCTCTGTTCTAAACAGATGAAATATTTAGGTATACCTGAAAACTTAGATAATTCTGAGGTTTTCCAAGCCTGGAAAGCTAAATAAAAAAAAAGCCAATAAATTCACACAAACAACCTCATACTAAGTTCGAAGACTTGTATCGTGGGTGCCGGAAACATTTACATCAGACACGCAATAGACCCAGAACTAGAAGCACAGATTTTCCTTGGGAAGGAAAAATTACTATTGAGTTGAGGTTTTAATATAAATAAAAATAAAATAAAATAAACAAACCCTTGTTTGTTGCAAAACAATAACGTCTTTCACAAAAGTGAAGCCGTGTATGGCAGGCACTCTTTTGTCGAATATCCACGACGCAGGACTATGCAAGCAGAGATGGTTTCAGGCCGTCAATAAACAACGTGAGATTTATTGCTCATTTTTTGAGTTTCCTTTGGACCGTTTTTATGCTTGATTGGCAAGCATGTCAAATGCTATAATCTCGCCTGATGGAAAGCGATGATGCGGCCGTAGACGAAGCATGCTTGCTAAGAAGATACCTATTCACTGATGATTTAAAGTCTCCTAGATTATACTGTTCGGGGAACAATGACGAGGGCAATGTGTTCCACTCCTTCTCAGTACAGATGATAAACGTAGAAGCGAACCGCATCTAGGGAACTGGAGGTATATCTATACTAATATTATAAAGAGGTAAAGTTTGTTTGTTTGTTTGTTTGTTTGTTTGTTTGTTTGTATGTAAAAGGTAATCTCTGAAACTACTGATCCGATTCTGAAAATTCTTTCACCAATAGATAGCTACACTATCACTGAGTGTCATAGGCTATGTTTTGTCGGGATAGAAGTTAGTTATCAGTTCGAAATAATAATATTCGTAAGACAAGTCGGAGAAAAATTTGCTAACTCTCCGCTTTATCGGCGTACGCTGACTAAACGGTAAGACATAGTTGAATACAATGTATGGCAAAAATGTTGGCCTTCATGAGTTTTACAAAAAAGTCCGCGACAGCATATATCTAACATGTATGTATAGCTCAGAAAATATACTTTTCTTTGTTAAAAATCTGAAAAAAAAGCGGCCTCTGTTTAGTTGGCTTTTTGAGACATTCAGTATTAATCCTTATCAAAATAAACTATTTCATCGTCTTACGTAGTTCATGTAGATACATTTTGCTTTTTACTGCATATGATTTGGATAAATAGTCTATGAGAAATCGTGAAATTAGTTTCACGGGAGCCCGCCCGTGAACGGGACGGGTCAGAAATGTACAGAAACGTACTACGAAGGCCCCCCGATACAAGTCATTGAACTTAGTGTTGGGCTGTGAATGTGGAAGTGTGTTTATTTGTATTTTTTTTTTTAACCGGGCGACGCCGGGCAGGTCAACTATCTACTCGCGTAAATGGGTGCGCGTTTGCCTTCAAAGCAGCGGAATCGATTCGCGGTGGTAACAGAAGTTTTCTCCCTACGGGAAATTTGTGTTCCTGGTTTTTAATATGTTGTGAATCTTGGATGTTTACGGCCCCACGCTACAATTCACTGAACTTAGTGTGTGGCTGTGAATGTGGAAGTGTTTATGTGTAGATTTTTTAACCGGGCGACGCAGGGTGGGGAATCTTTGAACTTTGAACTACCCACTGGCGTAGATGAGTGCGCGTTCGTCTTTAAAGCAGCGGGTTCGAATCTCGGTGGGAACACAATAACAAAAGTTTTTTCCCCACGGGCAGTTTATGTTTCTGGTTCTGGGTATGACGTGAATGTTGTGTGTGTGGTGTTAATTGTTTACGGCCCCACGACACAACTTATAGTACTTTTACAGTGGGGCTGTGAGTGAGAAAGCGTTTATATGTAAGCTTTTGTTTACCCGGGCAACGCCGGGCGGGTCAGCTAGTCAACTATATATGGATGACGTTTGACAGTTTGTCTTGTTGTTAGATGGTAAAACGGGCATGATGGAATTAACTCATGTAATTTATTACTTATGATTGCTTACGATGTCGTCGAATGAAACTCTGAGATGTACAAATAGCAAACACAATCATTCACATAAACAATACTAGACCCATCCTGCTTTAACTAAATTTCTACTGAGTGCCGAAATGATCCTTTGTAGTTCGGGAGATATCTGCATAGAATACTTACAAGTTAATGAAGTAGAGGGATCTCTAAAATACGATCTTCAAATTTTATAAGCATGCTGTATAATGCGATCTCATTTTCAATATCACTTTCCACAGGTGAGATTGTGGCCAAATGTTTGCTTATCCAGCATAAAAAAAAGCTTTTTCATCTCATGGAAGTATTTCATGCGCTCGAAATAACATAACGTATTTGCGCCGCGGTAGGTGGCGTTTACCAATTGCGCCTTTACTTCCCCGATACAGACTCCACAACAGAGGCAATGGCATACATGAAATGTCAAATATAACGTTTACATTTTTTTTTTTTTTTTTTTTGTATCCTGTACTAACTACGGGCCAATTGCCTATATTTCCTAAAACTAAACTAAAACTATGTACAGCAAAGAACTAAAGTTACCTACAAGACATCGAGCTTATAGGTAACTCAAGTGCTCAAGCCCACTACCAGTGGGTAGCGTTCCCATCATGCTGGCGGCATTGCCTCTCTGAATTGCAATGCTAATACGTTGAGCCAAATAAGTGCCAGCATTTTGATCACGCGTCGCTTCAACCAGGCGTTCTGATAGAATTTTGAAAATAGAATGAGCTCCCGGTCCCCACGGACCCAGTGTCTCAACACCAAACGGCTCAAATATGTAAACACTGCCAAGGTTTCCATATTTGCGCCGTTTACGCTGCTCTGCCGAAGTTGCCGCGACGCCAACCCCATTCTGTGTTTCAGGAAGATGTGACGGAGCTAAAGTATCGACACAAGTTGCATCCCATACTAAAGGCCGTCCCATCTTCCATGGAATTAAAGTCATGCCGTCGGGTCTTTTACCATCGTCACGCATCAGACCATTCGGTTCGAGAATGGCTGGAACGTTGGCACTGGTAAAAGCCCGGCGGATGATATCGTTGAGGCTGGCGTGGCGGGAAATTCGGCCAGCACTTTTCTGGCACGAGAGGCCGTGGTGACCGAGCTGGTCAACAGCAGTACCACACTGACAGCTATGGGCAACATAGCACCTTGCACCCAAACGTAAGCATATAGCGAGACTGAAAGCAGATGGATCTATAAGTGTACCAGTATTAAAAGAGGGAATGGCCTGCAACCAAAGCCCTGACTCCCATACAGAAACTGCTAGAAGTCGAGCACGCTCTGTGACGCTAGGACACGTATCTAAAAGATGTTTCCGTGCTAGTTCACAGAGCGGCCGATCCCACAGTCTCTGTGAGGATAACCTCACTGGGAGCCCGGTATTTGGGCATGCCATCTCCCAGGCGCTTCTGGCCTCAGTCAGGTTTGCTATTTCTAAAGAACCCAAACTATGTGAAAGTATTTTTTCGACTAATTTAGAAGTACCATGAACTGAGGACAAGAAAGCCGGTAACGCAACACTAGAAATTTTACGTATACCTAAGCCTCCTAGTCTTACAGGTAAAGAAGCTTGCGACCAAGCCCTGTCATCTATGTCAATATTCAAAACCGATATAAGAGTATTCTTTACGATATTTTGTCCATGCTCTCGAGGAGCGCGCCATGTTTCCATAGCGGACAACATCTTAAAGAATACGTAAATTTTGGGACAAAAAGACAGAATCTAATAATTGTAAAAGCCATATGAGTGTTAATTTTGAGCAATCTATCGGAAGAATTTTTAAAATTTTGAATTTTTTCTTCTACAAAAGGTGAAATTGATTCATCTAATATCGGCGAACCCAAAAGGCGAAGTGAACACTTGTCTACTAGTTTTATATTGTAAGCCAATGAGTTAAATTTTTGTAAAACCGATAATTTGTCTGAACAGTTATCGCAAACAAAAAGTTCGCATTTCGAAAAATTTAGTTCAAGCCCAATCTTTTTAAATTCATCAATTATTAATTTTAAATCACTTAAGACAGTATTCACATCACCTCCCAGAGTTCCGTCATCCAAATACCAAACATTTAGTTTGGATTGGAGACGTTGAATTATTGGATTGACAGCTAAAGAAAAAATTGCTGGGCCGCACGGGTCACCCTGCTGACAGCCAACGGAAGACAAAAGAACATCGTTTTTGTAAATTAATTTTGATGGTTTGCCATAGCATTGCCAAATAAAATTATATAACTCTGGAATTTTATCTTTCACCTGGGTCAGAAGGGTGCCTCTATCAACAGAATTAAAAGCATTCTTAACATCCACCTTTAGCAACACCTCTCCACAATTTTGATTTAAAAATGTTCTAAGGGAATGGACAGCAGCCTCACATCCGCCCCGTGAACCAAAACCAAGCTGTATAGGCTGAAAAAGATTGCTTAAAGTAACAAACATTTTCTTACAACCGATTTTAGCCGCGAGGCGGCGATATGTGGTGCCTACCGCTATAGGCCTGATGCCACCATCTTTTTTGTTAAGTGCGCATAAATTTGCGCCATACAAAATATCTGTGACGTCATTATTGACTTGACCTGACAACATCAGGTTAACTAAAGCCGTTAGATCTTTTAAAAGTATCTCACCAATCTCGCCAGAACTAGCACATAAAAGATCTTTTAGAATTTGCGGTGTTAAGCCATCTAGGCCACCGGCAGATCCACCTTTAAAAGACATAACAGCCGAAGCAACATCCTGAGCGGTCGCCTCAACAGTGGCGTCACTCTGTTGAGGTGGATCAGGTAAATGGAGATTTGTTGCCGCAGGCGGATGCTTGTCACGAAGTGACTGTATCGTATCCGAATTATAAGGGGCTAAAGTGTCGCTAGAGAACAAGACTCGTGCTGCCCCTGTAATGTCACCATCACTAATTTTGTTCTCTACAATCTTATAATTCGCCAAATTATCATTTTTTTTAGAATTTGTATTATCCCGCCTTATTGGCGGGACAATCATGCAAGTATCGAAAGAAATGTCTTCCAATGCCATGTACTTTACGCAGTTTTCCTTTACTCTATTAGTAAGGGACGTTTTGTTATTAGGGTCAAAAGGTACGTAAAGTACGTGGTAAGGAAAAGTCAGGAGATGTTCCCAAGCACTCTTTGAATTTTGAAAAACCACTTTCTTAATTGCCCCTGAAAGGGACTTAGCAACCGAAATGCGTGCGCCTCGCGGAATGCGCTTTAAAAGAGGGACCGAATTTTTGTACAAGCTCAGTACCTCCCAAAACGGTTTGAGAGGAGTAGCAGCGCTTGTTAGACTGCTACTATTTATATTTGTATCAATAATTGGCAACGAAAAGGGGACATTTAATTTATGACATTTACTTTGGTGAATTTTAAGGCCTTTTTGACCCTTAAAATATTGAGCCTGGGGACACACAGCACACAAAACCATGCTCTCTTGCGACACACTACTTAGGGCATCTGTATTCGTCACTATTTGCCTATTCGCGCAGCCGCGTTACCATGAAAACAAAATAACAAATTAGCAGCAAATAGAACTATTTATGTCAAAAATGCAATGAAAACAAATACCCTTATAAAACGAAATAGTGATTATCTCTAGGTCTACAAACAATACCTTGCAAGTCCCATAAGGCGCAGGACCTGCCAGTGGGCAAATTATGCCCTAAAAATAAGAATAAACGCTGAAAAAGAAATTTAGCCAGAAAAGCAACAACACTTGACAAGGGTCTTTTTTTTTTACATTACATGGCACATTTATTTCAATTAGTCTTAAGATAAGGTTGACTTTTTATTTAATAAATTACGATGTTAATAGTATATCTTGATGAGTTCTGAGATCTTCCGACGTCCTGTTCTGTTCGAAATTTTGGCCCAAACTTTCACCATACATTACATAAGATCTTGAGACTCGGAAACATTGTAAATGGCATGCATACGTAACAAAACCGAGATTAAATCAACGCCGTGCTCTGGTAACAAGCTTGATATCAAATCTCATCCGTTACAAAACTATCCACCATCTCCCACCCTTGCTCTAAATCCTGAATAATACATGTGGGCTCACAGGACACAATAGCTAACGAACACAACACAAACGTTCGGATTACTTCGGATCACGTGACTGCCTCGGATAAGCTCGGTAATACGAGGATCTTCCATGGTATTTTCTACGCGTAAATATATAGACCGTTTATTTTATACTAGAAGTGTAGGTATAGAATGTGTAGACGATAGAACAAAATACTAACATATTTCTTATTCAGCTTGATTAGCCCTGATATTTATCACGGTACGTACCTATGTTCAAATGAAGTTTTATCGATATTGACATCATCATTTACGTTAGAAATTCTCTGAGCCAAATTAGCAGCGAAAAAGGTAAAAAAAAATACTGCTTGAAAATAGCAAGGCAGATAGTTCAACAATAAAAACGTGTCATCGAATGTCCAATACGGGTTACACTATTATTTATTTATAGTTTTCTAGTAATCATAATATATAATAATATTTTTTATAAATACTGGTGCCGATTCTGTTGTCCAGAATTAGACTAAACTAGCCTAAAATTAGTTTATTCTGATGTACATGTTTTACGTCAAATTAAGACTAAAAATAGAAATTTTAAACTCAAATTAGTCTGTATGAAAAAGGTCTGGATTATTTTAAATGAGATCTTATACTTGAAAGAATAACACGCAATTAATGAAGCAAATACTGACCTACAAAGTCTATAATGGAGGAATATGTAATTGCGGCTCTTGTGAATACAATTCAATTTGGTTGCTGTCAAAATCAATTTTAGTCCTGTCATTTCAACTTTTAAATTAAGTTCAATGTAAAATCAGAATAGCGTTTAGGTATTCTTTGACTAAAATTAGTTTATTTTTAGTTTAGTTTAGGTTAGTTCGGTGCTCAACAGAATTAGCACCATTGTCTGATAAAAGTATAGTTAAAAAATTGTAATGGAAAACCAACATAAACGTAAACGCTTTCACACTCACAGCCCCACACTAAGTTGCAGGGTGCCGACGTGGGTGCCGAAAACATTAACATCCCACACACACAATCACAACCAGAACCAGAAACGCCTATTTTCTTTGGGGGAAAACTTGTGTTTCATTCGGGAATCGAACCCGTTACCTCTGTTTAGAAGGCGAACGCCACCCAACTAAGCGAACAAGCAGTTCATTTACAACAGTAAATTTTTTTTCATTGTGACAGAGAAGCAGCAGCTTTTTCGTATAATTTAGCTAAAACATGGAAATACATACTATCAATAGTAATAAAACATTACACGAGACACTTTGAATGACCAACGCAAAGCTAACTAGCAGTACTACTCCATTTTTTGTAACTGACTAAGCAAACGTTTGTCTACAATCACACCTGATGGAAGGTGACGATGCAATCTAAGGTGAAGCACGCTTGTAGTAACACCTATTCACTTAACTTTTGAACACACCCGAATTGTACTTGTTGAGTTTCGGGTAATACAGATGACGGCAAAGCGTTCCGACGCGAAATGTTTCATGCGAATGATTGGTATTTCAAACATAAAACACGTAATTTTAAATATATATACGTTACTGCGGAAGAACAATATACATCCGACACTCTCCATCACTGTACTCATTTAAAGAGAATGTAAAAAAAATCTACTTATCTCGAATTGGTATTATGTTATGAATATCGGTATATCTTATTAATATAAGTTTTAATTGTTTATATATTTATGTATATATATATGTATATGTGTATATTTATGTCATTGTTTAAGTAGGTATACAATGGTGCCGATTCTGTTGTCCAGAATTAGACTAAACTAGCCTAAAATTAGTTTTAGTCCTGTCATTTAAACTTTTAAATTAAGTTCAACGTAAAATTAGAATAGCGTTTAGGTATTCTTTGACTAAAATTAGTTTATTTTTAGTTTAGTTTAGTTTTAGCACCAATATAATAAGTATAACTATAATATACTAGCCGTGCCCCGCGGTTTCGCCCGCTATTATCAAGTTAAAAAGTAGCCTATGTGTTAATCCTAGGTATAATCTATGTACATTCCAAATTTCATCCAAATCCGTTCAGCCGTTAAAGCGTGAAGAGGGAACAAACATACTTACACACTTACACACAAACTTTCGGATTTATAATATTAGTAGGATTATATATGTATTTGTTACATCGAGGTCTGATCAATAGTTTTTGAGTGATCGTCAATAATGCGTGTTTATTACATAAAACCTGATCAAGGTCCCGAAGACAAAGCGGTGAAACCGGTTTTTTTAAAGTTTTGCTTGCGTTTAATTATTTATCCGACGATTAGTAACCTATTCACAATATGGATGATGCCTAGGTAAAAACAGCTAATTCGTCCGTCGTCGGGTAGATTTATAAAAAAATATTGGAAATATAATTTTTTTTTTTAACAAATTAATAGTAATTGGCAAAAATAAAGAGCGTCGAAGCTCGTGACGTCACGCCTCAGTAAAAAGTGAACTGAGGCGTGACGTCACGCACTATATCTTCGTAATTAGTTTAATCGTCAAAAGAAAAACTACGTGTTCATTATTTTTGTTAATATAAATCTCGGACTAAATAGAATTTTGCAGACATCTAGCCAATTACAACATAAACCTTTGTAAGCATTTACCACAAGACTTTGAAACATCCTGTAATGGGAAAGTTACCTACCTAATCCGTAGGTGTTCAAAGAGATCAAATTACCTTTGATCCCGCCTTGGGATCTGAGATACGATACCTAGAGGTGATTATGGCACATAAGAAAAGGTCAGAAGGTATTACTTGAGAACTATTTGATACTTCCTTTGTTACAATCAAGGTGATTAGAACTGCCCTTTGGCTTAGTTGGGTGAGTGTTCGCCTTCTAAGCAAGGGTTATCAGGTTCGATTCCTAGCAGGGATACAAGTTTTCTCCTCAAAGAAAATTTGTGTTTGTGGATCTGGTTGTGTGAGATGTGAATGTTTTTCGGGCACTCACGACACAAGTAATGGAACTTAGTGTAGGGCTTGGAGAGTGAAAACGTTTAAGTACGTTATGATTTTTACAATGATTTGGCAGTAAAATATGTAAAACCCATTTTGAATTACTACCTACTTAGAAAAATAAGCGTAGAACTTACTGTGGAGTAGTATACGCTTTTTTGGCTTCACTGGGAGTGAAGGAGAATACTAATACTAATACTATAATACTTCATTAGTTCCGAAGCGCGCCGAGGCCCGAGCCGCTCGCTTCCGCGTATTGCGCGTCTGACAAATCCTAATGAAGGCCAACTAATTTGTCCGAAACTAGTCGACTACAAAGTCGAAATTTTCGTGTTTTAAGCCGGATATAACATTGAAACATAATTTATTTATTTCAGAAAATAGTAAGCTTACAGCGATTGCCAAGGAGCTAACTTTATGAAACTATATCTAACTAGGTATAAAAACTTAAAAATATTCTTAAGTTACTAATAATAGTACTAAAATTATCGGTAAATATGTCCACATGTTGGAACCGATGTACGATAATGTTAATACTCACTATAGTTTTAATTTTGCAATTTCATTAGTTATAATAAAGGTCTAAACTTTCATTATATGTAATAAAAATTGATTTAAGAACTACAATTATATAAATACACTTTTTTTTTGTGTTTTACACCTAATGTTAATTTAATAATATACAAATAATTGATAATACTAGTCTTTTAGGATTAATATGTCTCATCGGCAAGCAGTCTGCACTTTTGAGTATTAATTAAAATTGATCAAAATCAAGAATAGTAGTGGATGCAAAATAGTTCCCTGCGGAACTCCTGCATTAGTAATGCACTACACTTATCTTATATGGAGCTATTATTGTTTTATTTTACGATAATCGATAATGGCAATCAGCATTATTGACGTATAGACCGTGGCTCCATCGAGTACCAATATGAGACCGATAAATATAGGTGTTGTGTGCGAAAAGTTATGCTAAAAAATCAGGGTTGGCTGATCCTAGACTGGAGCTTTTTGTGCCGGCGACAAAAAACTAATCAATTTTCTCGGCCAAAATTACCTCATCAAGTACCAAATAGGGACATGGTACATTCGATAACATTCATCGAGTGCTACTTAAATAGGGTTGCCTCCTCCTAACCTGGAGCGTTCGGAATTCGGTCTGGTCTTTACAGGTCTGTTACTGTAGCAACACTAGATATGTAATTTCAGCTAACACAAACACTGTGATTAATTGGTGCACCGCTATGTTGTTCAAACGTCGATGTTCAACTCTGGTTATTGCATAGGGTGACCTCACGGAAGTATAATTTAAACGCTATCAAAGGTTATAAAAACGTTTTTTTTTATACCAGATAGGCCGCTATCTCACCTGAAAGATAGTGATGATTCGGCCGAAGATGAAGCATGGTCACCTATAAGATACCTATTCCCTCTAGACTTGAAGACTCCCAGATTATACTGTTTGAGGAACAAAGACGAGGGCAGTGAGTTTCACATGTTTGCTGTACGGATGATAAAATTAAAAGAAAAACGCTTCTAACGGATATGAGATACCTTTCGTCGATCATCGACTTCACCGCTTTTTCTTCGCAACCCTTGTTCAAATTAAATGAATTAAATACGCATTATTGAGGATAATTCTAAAACTACTGGTCAGATCTTGATCAAATTTAAATAGGATCACATAGTAAGCATCAAAATCGGTTTTCTACTTAGAAAACAGTTTTGAGGTAAGCACACATAAAATAACAGTCAAATTGAGAACCTCCTCCTTTTTTAGAAATCGGTTAAAAATAAGATATTTTAAGGACCTAACAGATTTTTAGAATACGTTTACACTCACCGCGCCACACGTAATTCAACGACTTGAATCGTGAATGCCGTGCCATAAACACACAAGCGCAAATAACCCTTAAGAAGGAAAAGTGTGCTTCATTCATTCTTCACTCATTTATTTCCTTCAAGCGAAATACATTTTGTGCCGAGCCGACTTAGCGTGGAAAGAGGGGAGGAATATTCCAAATGGAAATAATACATGTTTAATCACATGGGCCCCAAAGAGGCACTCAGGCAAGTTAATGACTTTAAAGACCAGCATCGTATAATTACTATCATACCATTACATGAAAAATAAAAAATGAAAAATGATTTATTTCTGTAACCTAGTTTTGCTTAACTTAAGTTAGGTTGGGACCTTCTATTAAGTATAAAAATACCTGTGTCAGAAGACCCCGCTCTTCTATATCCATACCATAAAATATATTTAGGTTTCAGATAAGTAGATGATAATTATACATTGTTAAGTTTTTTAAGTTATAATAATAATATTTAGTTCTTATACTAGTACCTAACTATTAGTGTGTTTGTGGTGTGTGAGTGTATGTATGTGTGTGTGTGTGTGTGTTTGTGTGAATGTGTGTGAGTATGTGTAGGTGGGCCGTGTGTATGTGTGAGTGTAAGGGTGTGTGTAATGTTCATGTGAAGAAATATATTACACCCATTTTGAAATTATAATATTGAAAGTATTTTCAGCCGACTTCAAAAAAGGAGGTTCTGATTCAGATATTTTTTTTGTATGAATGTTACGCTATATCTCCGCCAATTATGAATCAATTCTAGTGTTTTTTGTTTAGTAGATATACTTCAAAGGTGGTCCCATATACATTTTATCAAAATCGATCCAGTCAAAACCAAAATATAAGCGTTGAAGTCGGTTTTTTTAAGCTTTGCTCCATCGTCGACCACATCGTCGCTTACCATCAGGTGAGATAGTGGTCAAAAGGTTGCCTATGACGAATAAAAAAAAAAAAAAAACAGGTACATATGTTGAAATATACTTACTACAAATGCTTTCACACTTACAACTAACTTGCGTCTTGGGTGCCAGAAATATTAACGTCTTCAAAAATATTCACGTCAACTAATTTTTCTTCAAAGAAAACTTGTGTTTCCGTCAGGAATCAAACCCGATATCCCTGCTTAGAAGGCAAACGCTCGCCCAACTAAGCCATCGGACAGTTGAAACTTGTATATGTATCGTGTTGAACTTAATAAAGGGACGACCCAATTGAAACAGTGGACAGGTATCCGCCTCTGCGCGTGGGTCCTGGGTTCGATGCCCGGCACGAGCACAAATTCCTTCCCAAGGGATATTTGTGCTTCTGGTTCTGGGTGTATTTCCGTGTGTGATATGTAAATGTTTCCGGCACCCACAATACAAGTCTTTGAACTTAGTGTGGAGCTGCGAGTGTAAACGCGTTTGTTTGCAATTATCGTTACTCATAAATATATCCGAGAAATTCCCAATGTCTGGCCACATCACGACTACATATATCTCTGTACGTTCGCACCTGAATCAATAGGCACTAACTACGACATACATATACATGTATGTATGTAGTTTAATTAGTGCCTTTGACGTGTTCGAGCTTTACGATCCACCGGCTTGTACGTCATTTAGGCTAGCTTGGCCTTCTAATTGAGCCTTTGTAAGGTAAATATATACTACAGCATGTATAGGTACATAGTACATATATGCCTAAGCTTTGTTTATGAGTCACATTGTGTATATTTCTAGGTCTATTTTTTATGTTGGTATTATTTTTAAGGTTGAGGTGAGCTTGACATTCTTTGGGAGCCTAATACGTCAAATACGTCAAAGCGTGCACATTTTTTAACCACAGCCAATTTCCCCCTTTACACGTTTGCTCATAAAGGCGCAAATTGCATAACTTAAATTATGGCGGTTATGGAAGGTCACCCATGGCAATCTTTGATTTTTTAGTAATTTATTCGAATTCGCCTCAAAAAAACCCAAACTAAAGAAGTCATTTGTCCGGTAAATATACGTATATGAAATAACTTTCACAGTGTTTTGATATAAAATGGCGGAACAAAATGTTTGCAAAATGATCAATTTTACAGATTATTTTTCCTTTATCATTCTGGTATCACCCCTTAATCGCTTATATCAAATTATTTTTAAAGATTTGTCTCTATATAAACTTTCATTTTCCATTGCAACACCTGAATGCACCCCTGGTAAAAAATATTGATGACATATTTTTTCATTTTAAATGAACTACTCAAATACCAATGTCCAACAAAGCCACTTTATAAATAAAGGACTTTTAACATCAACTTTTATCTTCTATTGCTTATTGCCTATTTCTTTATGTAGTCCAATTTAAATTTGCTCAAGATCTAACCAGTAATTTTTGAGCTATCCTCAATAATTCGTATTTAATAGGGTTCCGAAGATCAAGCGGTGAAGTCGGTTTATTTAAGCTTTGCTTGCGTTTAAATTGTTATCGTCTCTAGTAGGTGCAAACGCGATTTTTTTATTACCTCTAATAACTATTATGTGCTTACCCAGCCTCCAAAGATCCCTTTTCTCTAAACTGCCTTACCTGTAAAGATAACTCCTGATTAGTGATCGTAAAATGAATTTTATCTCTAACCCGTGCTAAAGTTTTAGTGCCGGGTTCCTCGTATGTATTATTTAATCGGATCCCTTTATAGTACGATTATTGCTCTTTCTGTAGTTGTATGCGAATTGATATTGTTTCAGTTACAAAATCAGTTTAATCTCGTTTTCTGAAATGCCCTTTGGGTTAAGTAAGCGTCAGGTTCTATTCCTACTGGTAACACAAGTTTTCTTCCTGACCGAGCTCTTTGCCTGAGTCTGAGTTTCCCGATAAGTACAATCTGAGAGTCTTTAAATCTCGAGTGAACAGCCCCCCGATTACCTATCTTTGTTGCAAACGGTTTCAATACTAATTTGACAAAACTCCTAAGAAATAAGGTTAATTTTTGCTTAATTTTAATTGAAAGCGCGTGCAACAAAGATACGTAATAGGGGGTCTGGTATCTTCTAGGCAGGCACGCTACATCATCGGCTACATCATAGCTTTCCATCAGGTGAGATAGTGGTCAAATACTTGCCTATCATGAATAAAAAAAAAGACTCAGGCAAGGTGTTCCATTCCTTTGCAGAACAGTTACAGATCATCCATTTATGGTGAACATACCTCCAGCTCGCTTTGCCCGCTTTATTAATTCTTGAACGGTATACTATGGGAGTATTTAAGTCAAGAGTGTATAGGTAAACTTCTAGGCAGGCCTGCTACATCTTCGGCTAGATGATCGCTTTCCATCAGGTGAGATAGTGGTCAAATGCTAGCCTATAATATATATAAATATATATATATATATATATACGTATAAGTACGCCTAGAGAATAATAAGCAAAGCACTTCGTCCGCATTAGTCCGCTTTGGAATATATACCATAGAAGGGTGTCGCGTAGTTTATGTAACTATGTGTAAACTTAGTTATCACTCTTTTACAAGTTTGTGTGAGTGCCTGACGTCACCTCTCCCATGGGAATACTAGTTTTATGTCACCGAAGCCTGTCTGTATATAAGCCTGTTCCTATTATAGTTACAATTACAACATCGACTTGGGTGGTTCAGCACTATGTCCGTTCGTCTGTCAGAGGCATTTAGCGTCTAAACCATACAAGCGAATAACTTCAAATTCGAAGAAAATGTGTAAAGCTATTTTTGGCTTTGGGGTAAAGAACAGACCCAGGAAAAAATCATGGACCAAATAAAAAAGCAGGGCGATGCACATATTTGCATATATCACTTGTAATTGGAGGAGATAAGACGAATTGTCAAACATTTATGGTTGACATACCTGAGGTACATAAACCATAAATGTTTGACGGTTTAGTAGAAGCGAAACTCTTCGAGTGTCCTGGATGTCCCTCGAATTGTTTCGCTTATCAACCAAATAGAGAATTAAAAAAAAAAAAAATTACGACGGATTATATAAAATTAAATAACCGTAACAGATACTTCAAAACCTGAGAGCATTTGTCCTTAAATTACTTTTGCAAAGTTAGGCAAATGGACTGCTATGGCACCGCTAATTATTGAAGTTTTACCTTTCTTCAGACAATGGAAGAGGTAAACGGAAAAGTTTAGATTAAATTATTTTTATACCTATTTCTTATTTATTCTTTCTTTATGAATAAAAATTATACTAACACTTAAATAACTTTCACCGTAATGAATTCAAAGTCTTGAGTGTTTTTTTTAATGCTCGAAATCATTTAAATTTGACCACTATCTCACCAGATGAAAAGTAATGATGCAGCCAAAGATCATAAAAGCTTTCACACTCACAACCCTATACTAAGTTCGATTACTTGTGTTGTGGGTGCCGGAAACATTCACATTACACACACAGTCACACCTAGAGCCAGAAACACGAATTTCACTTGGCGAGAAAACTTGTGTTTCCACCAGGATTAGCATTTTACTTAGAAGATACTAGTACCTATTCCCTCTTGACTTGAAGAATCCTAGATTATACCGATATAGAAAGACGCAGGCAATGAGTTCTACTCCTTCAGGTGACGATAGCATTCATATTATTAATGCATATTATACACAATCAAACTTAGAACAAGAAATATACATGTTTTTATTAGAAAATCGGGTCTCTCGTGATCACGGCCGGTGCAACCTTGCCGAAACGTCGAGGTTAGTAAAAACATTGCTATTTTGAAATTAAAAGCGCGAAAAGACCCGATTTTCTAATATAAACATGATTGAAGTTCGCGAAAGTTTAAACAATTCTAGAAACATAAATTTCTATGAAAATGAAATCTTTGCTCTAGCCGGGAATTGAATGTGGTACCCGCGGCGTATCAAGTTGGCATTCAGATTATGCTATACGTGAAAATTATCATATTAAACCTTGGCAGTGAAAATAGGTAACTATATCATAGAAAATAATATCAATGTTAACCGAAGATAAAAAAATTATAGCATAATTATTATTAAATATTAATCGTTCCTGTACGTGACAATGGCCACTGTCACGTACATGGAACATGCATGTGTAACGAACGTAACAATTATAGAAATAATATTATTTTCCTACATTGGGTTATGTTATTTAGAACAGATTGTCATTATTTCAATTATAGTTTATCTTTAAAAGCTTTTATTTAGTTTCATATGCCCCGTTGTCTTTTTGTCGTTTTGTAATCAAATCTTGCAAGCTAAATTAGACCCACTTCCCGATGTCCGATCGGACTCAAATTTGTTGTGTTTATGTATCTTTGTTGACAATACAATGACATGATACCATGGAGCTGGTCTGATGATGGAGACGGAAGATACCCATAGAAGCTTTTGAACTAAACAAGATAATTTTATAGAGTTTGGGCTCGTTTGATTCGTCTTGACAAGTTCTCTGGTATGACTATTTTATATTTTTTTCAGATAATCAGATTTTTTTTAAAGCTTAACAGTTAAGTATCTACTTAACTGTTAAGCTTAATTTTTATGTATTATCATTAATTAATACGGAGAAACTAAATCTGGGACATAAACTTTCTTGGTCAACCTGGAAGGCGCTCAACAGGCTGCGTAACTAGGTTGGTAGATCAAAAGACAATCTGTCCAGTGGGTCACCACCTTCTTCTAATATATAAATTAGCTGTAACCCAACCGGCATGCGTTGCAATGCCACGAGTAGAAAAAGTTTACCATTTTCACGTTTAACACGTCACTAGACGACCAGTACTTTAATATCATACTAAAACCTTTTTGGATATTGTTCATACAAAAATACTAAAATCACGATAAAAAAATGGAGAGTAGGCGAGTAAAAAATACTTTACGGCCTATTCTAATAAGGACGTAAAGTTTTTTTTTTTATATATAGGCAATTCGCCCGTATATAGCAATGGTAATTCTCATAACTAACAAATATACAAAAAAAAAATCGGTCGAGCCGTTTTGGAGGAGTTCGACCACGAATGAAGTGACACGAGATTTTTATATCTTGGAATATAAGGTTTGTAAAATAATACAAAGTCAACAACTTGTTTTACTTTCGCAGTAAAACTAGATCTTCTTCTAACCTGTCTAGACTTACCCTAGAACTAATACATTGATGTCAGACACTAACGCGGCCCTAACCTACATCATCATCAATATCTAATTAACTATGTATTGATATCAGGTAATCCAATATAACGTAATTGTATCCAAATAATTAGATATGACAACCTCTGTGAACACAAGACTAACAATATCACATTAATTATAGTAATTAATACCATAAGTACGACGGTACCGTCTAACGTTACCAATTACATAATAATCAAATATTTTCTTTTTATTCCAAGAGAGGATCTAACATCTGACTTAAAAAAAGTAGGTTCTCATTTCGGTTGTACTTTTTAGGGTTCTAAAACGGGACCCTATTACTAAGACTCCGCTGTCCTACTGTCTGTCACAAGGCTGTATCTCATGAACAGTGATACTTAAAGTTGAAATTTTTACAGATGAACATAAACGCTAAACGCTTTCACACTCACAGCCCCACACTAAGTTCGATGACTTGTGTCGTGGGTGCCGGAAACATTCACATCACACACACAATCACAACCAGAACCAGAAACACAAATTTTCCATGGGGAGAAAACTTGTGCCCCCGCCGGGAATCGAACCCGATTCCCCTGCTTAGAAGGCGAACGCCACCCAACTAAGCCAACGGGCAGTTCAAAGATGATGTATTTATGTATTATTACTTGGCCAGTTTTTTCTTGTTTGCTACCTCATAATCATCTATTACCAAATATCCGCTCAAAACGTTTCGCTACTTCATTTATCTTTCGTACAGCGATGGAGTGGAACTCATTGCCGTCTTTGTTCCTCGAACGGTATAAATTGGTAGTCTTTGAGTCTTCAGTGAATAGATTTGAAGTAAGCATGCTACATCTTTGGCTGCATTATCATTTTCTATTAAGCGAGACAGCTCTGGCATATGTCTATCTGGCATAAAAACTATTTTTTTGCCTCAATAAGAATATTTAGGTAATACCTATGAATTACCTAAATATTCTTATTGAGGCGTTGTATTATGTCTATGGTAATGCCAAAAACATAACCCTTTCTTTTCATTCGAGGTAGTCGGGTAAAATTTTTTTTTTTAATCGACTTCAATAAAAATGAGGAGGTTCTCAAATCAGCTGTATTTTTTATGTGTTACCTCATAACTTCTTTTTGGGTGAACCGATTTTGATGTTTTTTTTATTTGTAAGCTGGTGCTTCCCGCGTGTGGTCCCATTTAAATGTGATCAATGGTAATAAGTAATAATAAGTAATGGTACATCAGTCACGAAAATACACACCGTCGACGGGCTGAACAATCAAGCTCTGAGACACAGATATACCGTATCTGAGTGTATGTACATACACTCAGATACTTAAAGAAGCGATGACTGTATCTATAATATTTTAAATATATAATGTAAATCCGTTTTTGGCTGTAGAAGATATCGTAAATTATAAACTATGCTAATTAAGAGCTGTGGTTTTAGTAAAATAAATAAAATAAAAATCATCATCATTGATCGTAATATAACGTAAATAGATATTAGTGTCAGCGTTATAATAACTAGTGTTTACAATAAGGGTTGGACAAATATTTGAGCCAATTACGCCGAAATAAGGTTTAATGTTTTGTTAACGATGGTTTAATGCTACGCGGTGCCAAGGGTAAACCGAATAAATATTTTAACGGTTAATATGTTGACACTGGATGACCTGGTGTTTATAGACTTGAATTATACCAAAGTAGTTAATTTAAAAAGGAAAAATATCGTTTGAACCTGCTGCCAAAGGCATGATAGTTTTAAACAATTTCAGTGTATGTCACAAGTCCGTAAGACGTTAATAATAAGGAAAAGATAATTCCATCGCTTTAGGCAGGACTTGAGTAGCTCAGCGTTTAGAGCATAGCATTAGACCTTATGGCCGCGAGTTCTAAAAAGGAAGAGGTTCTCAATTGGTCTGTATTTTTTTGAAGCGACTCTTCTAATGTAAGGACATTGAAATTCAGATCCGCAGCCTTTTTGTGTGACGAAATTTGGTGGGAGTAAACAATGTGATGGATAATTGTAATTTTTCCCTGTAATACAAAATACAAAACCGTCACTTCTATCGGGCGTTTTTATGACACATCCTGTTTTTTTATTTATGTTACCTCAATTATTTTTTCTAGGTGAACCAATTTTGAATGGTTATATTATCTTTGGATTTAGAAGATAAAATTTTAATGTTGAAGGTGAAGTCAGTTTTTTAAGATTTATTTGCGTTTAAATTATTTAATAAACAAATGCTAAAACCTGCAAGCCTATACACGTTGAACGAAATATGTGAGCCTATTTTTTATGCACAACCTAAGAGGTCTAGATTAGAATTACAATATTCATGGGCCCGAGTAATATGGCAAACCACAATGGTCCAGCGAGGCGGATAGAGGTCTTCGAGGTCCCTTTGAGAGCAGCCCTATTAAAAAGAGATTGATAAAAATAAAATTAGTCGAGAAAGTTGTAACTTATCAAACTTTAAGGGTTATGGGCGTCGTAGTGGAACAACGAAACTAAGATAACTTTGTTTGTTTGTTAGTTGTGTGTGTGATATAAATGTTTACGGCACGTAAGTGTGGGGGTGTGTGTGTGAATGCGTTTGTAAATAGTATTTTTTTACATCTGAGACTAGCTGACCTGCCTGTCGTCGCCCGGGTAACAAAACATAAAAATCATACAAATAAACAGCAAACTTATTCAATAGCAACTTATTCAAAAGATGACGACCCAGTTGGCGCAGTGGACAGGTGTTCGCCCTATGCGCCGTGGGTCCTGGGTTCGATTTCCGGCAGGAGCACAGATTCCTTCCCAAGGGATATTTGTGCTTCTGGTTCTGGGTGTAATCGATGTGAATGTTTCCGGCACTCACGATACAAGTCTTTGAACTTAGTGTGGGGCTGTGAGTGTGAATGCGTTTGTTTGTTTGTAATACATTTCAAAAGCTATAGCAACCGAAAATTCGCAACCGTCCGTCTGTTCAAACATGGTGCAAAGTCTGCTATGTTTTCAAACCGGAAAATTCGAGAATATTCGATAGAACGTGTCAACAGCGTACAAACTAGTTCGGAACAATTTAGTTTAGTGAACTGACGACCAACACGTGCAGAGCTAATTTATAGTAGCAGACTAAACTTTAGTAATCTTTTTGAAATAAATGAAATGCATTTTGCTTTAAGTGTAGGTATAAACAGATGTAGTGTATCAATAGTTCACACACTTGGTCATAATAGTGACATGCAAATATCGGTTTGAGGATTGGGTATAGTCAGATATCTTTAAAGCGTCATAATAATAATTTTGATTATTATTGAAGTAAAACCTTCTTTAGCGGCGTTGTGCACTTTTTTTGGATGGGTAAAAATTTTTAAACTCGCGTCAGGACTCGTGACCTGATCGAAAATGTGTAAGACGGAAAATTCGTAAGACGAAGGAGAAGAAGTAATATTCCCCTCTCTTTCTACCGCGCGGTGAAAATGTATGCCTGCTCCTGCTATTTACAACGTACATGTTCAAGTTTTCACTTCTGCCGGCACTTCCGGAGTGCAACCCGATTTTTTATTATAAATGAGTACTTGAGCCACATAAGTACCAAGGCTGACATGGCGGGTAAATGATTCTCAATATACTCACAATCAGACACGCTTAACTTTTCTATATACATATATATATCTAGGTGGCACTGGACTGTACCAAAACGTAACGCTCAAAGCAACAAGTTCGTCTCCTCTGTCTTTTAAATATTATTTAATAATATGTGTATATACATTGTACCGTTAAGATTCCATAAATGTGCGCCAATTACAGCTTCCAGATCTCAAAAATCATCGCGTTGCAACAAATGAGCAACTTGCTTCAAAACACAATTTGGTCAGAAATCATTTGCTTACAAAGGAACATAAATAGATCATTGGAAATAATAAATGATACACGCCGCAGTTGTAAGAACAAAATGTATAAATAGCCACAGACTGAAAAGTACGATCCATAGAAAACCTGATGAAAGTGCCTAGATAACCACATGGGCCTGCTTCATCTCCTCTTAATTGCAGTCCTTTTGATTCCTCCATCCGTGCAACAACTACTGTAGGTATTTGTACCTAACATTTGCTAATTAAGCTTATCAAATCGCTGTGTAACGAAAATAAATCAGGTCCTTTTATCAAAAAACTAATAAAAATTATCTGACTGTCGCAGCGTAAGTGCTCTGTACCATATGTATTAGATGATGGTTCATATGTAATAATAATAATAATTTACTCCATCTTTTGTGTCACTTGTTTTTTTTACCTATAACTTAAACTATACCTATCATCCCTTACAATCCAACACATTCCTCATGATATGAAACAAAACACGCAACCATCACATTCATCTTGTCTGTATTATTAAAACACATATATAAAATACACAACACACACACGTACACACACCTCATACTTATATCCTTCTCGTTGACTAATCTTTGTATTTTATTTTTAATTTTATATACCTACTTAAAACGAAAGAGAACTAACTACCACGACACACGTTTTCCTAGTGTCGGAGCTAGGGTTAGAAATTCTCATGTTATTTCAGTATGCATTAGATACCTATTTTTACTTTTCAGCTCTTTAATAAGGTTACTTGTGTTATTTACGTAATCTTATACTAAATTGCTACATCTTTGGCCACATCATCACTTTCCATCGTGAGATAGTGGTCAAATGCTTGCCTATTAAGTATAAACATAAAACTTAATGCCTCTGAATGGTCCTGACTTTACTGAAATAAAACTTAAAACATATACATCATACAAAGTGTTAATTTATCAATGTGTCAATAGAAAACTTTTTTTTTAATTGTATGTACGATAGGCAAGCGTTTGACCACAATCTCACCTGATGAAAAGCGATAATGCGGCTGAAGGTTAAAAAAAAACTATTGGTTTTCTGTTGTACGGATTTGTTTTGATTGTCTAAACAACAAATACTAAAAAGCTCATTCAACACCAATCCATTCCGATCAAGTATTTTTACTTTAATTTCCGTCACCCCAACTTCGTTATTTTATTTTAATTAAACGTCATCGCCAACGATTCGTTACCGTCTCGTTAATTCGTTCTGATCGTGATTCGTTATATCGTCGTTATTTGGAGGTAAACAGTTAAAATTGTTGTTTCAGTTTGTTTTGCATTCGTATTTATTGGAAAGGCAATTAAAATTTTGCCAGTTTATAGAACAGATTAATTAAAATTTTATGAATTTCAGTTTTGTTATTTATTTATTTAATGTTGATTTATAAATTAATAATGATAATAAGCACGTAAATATGAGTAGTTATTTCAATAAAGATGAATGATAACTCTTTTCTAAATAGAATATCACAAGACTTAAGGGGCCTGCGGAGGTTGATTTGCCCATACAATCGTAATACCGAAATCATTTATAATTCAAGCATATTACCACCATACTGTGCTGTTATTCAGATTAAAAACATATTAATCTAGGTTCCTGGATAGTTTTAATTCCAAAATAATTGCCTAAAACGAAATATACACCGATTGATTTTCACACATTATTACGACGTAAATGTCGCATCTTTAACTTATTCGTTTTGTATTAAAAACTAACACATTTCTGTTGTCACTGGCTAAACATTACATTTTCATTCATAATTTGTGGTATTACGGCACCAATCATAATTTGTTCGGTCGGTAGTGCTATCGCATCAAGCATGGGCACAGTTTGCCAGTTAAACAGAGACAGCCTATAGACTCGATTCACAGACTCCCCGGCCTCTTAACATAGACCAGAAATGAGATAGAAGAAATAAAAAACATACAAATGCCCAATTTTTTTTCTTAATGCCTTTACACTCACTGCCCCACACTACGTTATTAATAAACAATATAATCATATACTCTTTCTTCGTCCAGGTGAAGTGCCGAACTCGTTAAGGAAAAGATGATGATCAAATATATATGTTTTATTGGAATAGAAGTATTAATATGTTTTAAACAATAAATGGCTAAACTTGCCCTCCACATACGAGTGTAATAATATATGTTTCTTACCATGGGTGAAGGTAAAGATGTTTTTTATTGTCAATCAAGAGTATGTAAGGTGTCATACAATAAAATGTCAAGTATATACAGGTTCGGTCTGATAAGGCAAACAATATAACGTACATTATTCATATGCTATATTTTTATGTGACTATGTTTAAATGTCAAAATACATTCAGTAAATTAATTTCAATTCAAAATTAAGAAAAAAATACATTACTATATTCTAGTTTTTATATATATTATCATCTACGGGCCAATTGTCTATATTTCCTAAAACTAAACTAAAATGATATACAGCAAAGACCTAAGTTACCTACAAGACATCGAGCTTATAGGTAACTCAAGTGCTCAAGCCCACCAGTTGGAAGCGTTCCCATCATGCTGGATTTGTCATTGAGTAATTAGAATATTGTCAGCAAACACATCGCCAAAAGTGAAAATATATATATTTTTTTATCAGCTTTTTTTAAATGCTGTGATATTTGCATTTCCTAAGGCCTGACGGATCATATCATTTAAATAACTGTTGCGAGCTATACGGCTAGCACTTCTTATATACAAAAGCCCATGAGGACCGAGTCATTGAACAAATAGAGACGTTATTGGACGCACTCTTATTATACTACTCTACTTAGCCATTTAGGTCATCAACATTTTTTTTAAACAAACGCGTCCACACTCACAGCCCCACACTAAGTTCAAAGGCTTGTTTCGTGGGTGCCGGAAACATTTACATATCACACTCACAATCACACCCAGAACCAGAAGCAGAACCAGAAGCACAAACTCCCTTGGGACCGAAATTGTGCTTCTGCCAGGAATCGAACCTATTAAACAATTATATGCTTTTATTTATGTGTGTGTATAAGTTTCCTGCACATACATATTTGAACTTAGTGCAGGGTTGTGTTAGTTGGGCTATGTTACGTTAATATTATTTACTAGTAAGTTCCATGATCACATCGTATGACACCGGAAATACATTAAAGAGCCACCTTACCAAAGTCGAATGGAGATATATCTCTACACCATCTAAGTACCTGCACAAACTGCACATTATTATAGTCACACTCTTATAAGTACTCTAAAATAAGTTTAAATCAACTCTACTTAAATGTTACCTAAACTACACAGGTTCACCGTAAAACCTAAGCTCCAGGTAATAAGCGTAATATCCTGATATTGCATTGCAAGCCGCTGCGACGGGCCAGGCTTTAGACAGCTTCCCGTTTAAATTGCAACGTACGATAGATAATAAAATAATTCTCTTTAGAAAATCGGTGGCGTAGAGGCCGAATGAGATAATGGTCTAATACAAAAGTTACTATTATAAAACGACTCGCCGAAGCTCATAAACAAAGACTGCATCACCACGTGTCTGGAAGAGATCGCTGTTAGCGATAAGACCGCCCATTGTACCTATTTTTTTAAGTTTCTCTGTAAGTTGTATTTATCTTTTGGTGTCTATAAAGAGTTTTTGTACTGTATTGTATTTTTGTATTGTGAATGTTGAAGCAATCCAGCTCTTCGACAACACAGCGTAAGTGAGAATATTCAAAAGAACTAAACCTTTTGAGTAAGTGTAGTGATGTGACAGTGTAATATAGTGAGTGAGAACAAAGTGTCTGCCCGATAATAGAGACAGTAAGAAAAGTGTTACTGGATACATTATTAGTAGGTTTTTTTTTTTTTATTTGTGACAGGCTAGTGTTTGACCACTATCTCACCTGATGGTAAGTGACGATGTGATCGAAGCTGGTAAACACACTAGACCTGGAATACGCAGGCTCTCAAGGATAACTGCTGGAACACCGTATTTGGCTTGGCGGCAGACTTTCAACTTGATGGTGGTAAGCTACTTTGGTAGCAAGCCAGGCGAGCAACTCACAAAATGCTCTACCACCTCTCAAATGTCACCTGATTAGCACCACCCGGGGACCACGTGTAGGGAGTTAGACTTAAGGGGTATCCTCCTACGGACGTGGGTGACTCAGCCTCCAAAGGTATACTACTCTACTTAGCAGTTTAGGTCAACATTAAATTACTTATTAGTCTAGATCGTAATTCCAAAAGTGTAGTACCAAACCTAATTGGTACGTGTTAAAAAGAAATAAAGAAGAAAGAAAGACAGAAAAATAACTTATTAGCAACAATCACAAAAAACTTAGTGAAAAACAATAAATATTTCTTAAATTGAACTGATTCGGATGAAATTATTAACTTAATTCATGCGATCGCGTGGCACAGCTATTATATCTTACTTGCGAATTTCTTTTTAAACGTTTTCACACTCACAGCCTCACACTAAGTTCAAAACATATCGTTGGTGCTGGAATCATTCACATTACACTCACATTTTGTTTATGTATACAACTTGGTATATAGGTATATATACAACGGTTGCGGATGGGACATAAAAGATACGTTTTATATCTTAAAAATTCAATATCTTTCATATATTCGATACATATCCAATAATACGATCATATTCATAAAAATGTATAAGAATATTTTCTCTCCAATCGTAAAAATACCGTTTGTATCTACTGACCGTTCTAAAAGGTCATTCCGCTTCACGAAAGGTTATTTTGCTATCCGAAATGTAGCAAAAACACTTTGTTTAATGAAAAATGGTGGTCTGATGCTTTCACATGATCTATTACTTGGAGTACACCTTTGTAATTGAGTTTGGAGGAGCGCCCGTTTAATAACGTAGGGCTGTCATTTATATCTCCCATTTATCTTGGTGTCATTTGGATGTGTTCTGTTCTTCAGGAGAATGATTGCATTGAGCCCGCTGGTTTAGTTGGATGCGTTCTTTTTTTTATGCCAGATACGCAAGCATTTGACCGCTGATCTCACCTGATGAAAAGTGACGATGCGGCCGAAGATGGGATATGCTTGCCTAGAAGGTACTTATTCACTCTAGACTTTAAGACATCCAGATTGTACCGTGCAGGGAACAAAGTTCGCCTTCTATGCAGGGGTATCGGGTTCAATTTCCGTCGGAAACACAAGTATGCTCCCCAAGGTGTTTGTGTTTCTGGTTCTGGATTTAATGTTTTTTTTTTTTCTGACCACTATCTCACCTGATGGTAAGTGACGATGTGATCGAAGCTGGTAAACACACTAGACCTGGAATACGCAGGCTCTCAAGGATAAATGCCGGAACACCGTATTTGGCTTGGCGTCAGACTTTCAACTTGATGGTGGTAAGCTACTTTGTGAAAGTTCCGGCAGCAACATTACACGCAATTTCTCAATCAAGTAAAATATCATAAAGAATAATACAATATACCGTAGAAAACAATGCATTTAACAAAGAATAGAATGTACAGGCATCTAATAGATGCTCTTGAAAACCTATTCTCAGTGAAAGCCTTTTAGCAGAGTGGTGCCATGTTGAATGACACGTACTTATCGGAATTGATGGGTATAGTAGCAATTGCTCAACGAATTCAAAACCAAATTGTAATTAATGCTTATATACTGTATAATTTATATAATACCAGAAAGCTCTTAGATGATAATCTGGTCGAGTCCAAATTGCTGAGTCTCGGTCACCGACGTAAGGTCGCGAGCCTATCGGTATTCTATCGTATACATTTTGGAGAGTGTGCGCAGGAATTATACGAGTTAATTCCAACTTGTCCATTTTACCATCTAACAACAAGACAAACTGTCAAATGTCATCATGTGACATGTGACATGTCATCCATATATGGTTGACATACCTCCAGTTCGCTCGAAGCGTTTTGCTTCTACGTTTATCATCCGTACTGCGAAGGAGTGGAACTCATTGCCTTCGTCTTTGTTTCCCGAACGGTACAATCTGGGAGTCTTCAAGTCAAGAGTGAATAGGTACCTTCTAGGCAAGCATGCTACATCTTCGGCCGCATCATCACTTTCCATCAGGTGAGATTGTGGTCAAATGTTTGCCTACCAGGCATAAAAAAAAAATCTTGTTCTAACCCTTGGCGTCTAAACAGACTATGCCGAATTTACTCGACCAAACTCCGGGGTGATTACGCCTGCAATGTTATTTCAAGTAGTAGCACCACATTAGCCGAAATTACGTCACGTTTTAGCGTACAACCGAACTTCGGTCGGGCGTAAGTTCGGCGGGCACATACACATCACACGCTATTACTGTAAAATGATCCATTGTTTAGACAACACGGAAGCGCTCGGCACACTGAATTCACACAACGTTGCGCAACCGAATTTCAGTCGCGTGATTTCCGCACTTATATCTGTCATATCAGCCGAATACGTCGGAACGTAAAATCAGCCGCTGAAATTCGATCGCGTTTCTTCGGCATAATCTGTTCAGACATTTGGCCTTATCGCCGCCCTCTGCGCCGTGGGTCCTGGGTTCGATTCCCGGCAGGAGCACAAATTCCTTTCCAGGGGATATTCGTGCTTCTGGTTCTGGGTGTAATGTGTGTGTGATTTGAATGTTTCCGGCACCCACGATACAAGTCTTTGAACTTAGTGTGGGGCTGTGAGTGTGAATGCGTTTGTTTGTTTGTTTGTTTTTTTATTTAGTTTAGTTTGTTTGTTTGCGTTTGTTATTAAGATTTGTTTGCTTATTACCAAACTTATGGGTATATGCTACTGTTTTATTTTATGCCATAAATATAATTTCACTGTAAATAAGTCACTGTTTGTTAATCAAAAATAATGATATAACAAAATAAAAATGAAAATAAATTCAGCCGAATGATTGAACGGGTGTACATTTTCCCTTCGTGACTGGTTTGATTGATGACAAAATAAAGAATACCCAAATACAAGCATAGGTTGTTAATAAAACACTCTGTCACCATTTTGTCAATCAATTTATACTTAAAAAATACATTTAAAAGGCTTGTGTTTAAACATCGCCCAAAAAGTACCTATTTTACTACCAACAAAATTTCAAACCATTACCAAAATGATGTACTATTATCCGATTCGGTTCTGTCACAGGAAAATTTATTTTAGGAAACGTTATTTGGTGACCATTTATTTATTTTGGTAACCGTTTAGAATTTTTGGTGGCCGTCTAAATTAAACCCCATTTAAAACTGTAAGGAGAAGAGCGAATTGCAGTTTTACGATGGACATGTCAAGTTAAGTTTCGGACAGCAGATGATATCTATAGGGCTTGACTAGTGCCCCATAGTAATAGTTAAAAAAATGCCCATGACATGAAAAATGCCTATGACAATCTATTAAAGATTGAAGAAAATATTAATATACAAGAAAATACTTTAAATATTGTTGTGGGCTAGTCACCAATGTGATTGAGAGTAGAGACGAGAATGTCACTCGCCTACTGGCAAGTATCACGCTTGCTTTTTAAAGTTCAGCTTATGCTTTCCAAAGTTTAGAGCTTATTATATATTATATTATATAGGTCAACGTCCTGCGCTGCAAAGCAATGCACTTGTCACACCGAGTTATTAGATGTTAAATTCCTTTAAGCCATGTATATATATACATACTAGAAACATTGCTTTTCACTTCTAAACGAAGAATAACATTCACCCACGTTCACGATAGGAAAACTTTTGACCACCATCTCACCTGATGGTAAGCGAGGATGTGGTCGTCGATGGAGCAAGCTTGGGCTATTGTTTATGCTTTTCCCTAGAATATATTATATTTACTTATTCACGACTTGAAGACTTCTATATTATTTCATTTCATTTATTCCTTAACAAAATGTTATGGCAAATTATAACATTACTATTTTAAAACATAGTAGTTGTTCCCCGCTGCTTCGCCCGCGTTAAGTAAAATATCATCAAAACCCCCAAAAAAATTGACGTTCCTAAAAAGTATCCTATGTCCGTCTCCTGGTACCTTTAAACTACCTCCCCACCAATTTTCAGCCAAATCGATTCAGCCGTTCTTGAGTTATAAATAGTGTAACTAACACGACTTTCTTTTATATATATAGATTAAAGATTATAAAAATTCACAAACGAACCCAGTTTACTTATTGTACACTGGACGCATTTGGTTGAAGCGGATGGGTGGCGTGCGGATATGCGGGCAAGGTCACCTTCCATACAACAATGCCGCCACTGTCCAGTGTGTAGCAGCTATTAGTGACAACCCTGTAACTTGCAGTTGATAGCATCGCGTGGAGGTCTGTGGTAATTCATCAAGTTCTATGCATTAATTGATTGCTGGCGTGTCATGATTCATGAACTAATAATACGTGTACAATGTACACACGTATACAGTAAGATATGGGTATTTTATGAGGAAGGCAATTATGTTATGCGATGAATGTTATTAAGCATGAATTTGTAAAGCTGGGTCGCAAGAGTCGACCCTACATCGTGTGTCGTCCTAGTAAGGGTTTATATCTAATCAAAATGCTTACTGATTATCTATATGGAAAACGGATTCAATGATTCAAACACAACTATCAACTATCTAGATCAAGTCACCTTTAAAACTAAAATCGGTTCAGCCATTTGAGAGCTACTATGTCTCATATAGATACATAGATTTGTAGTGGCTTACCCTTTGCAGAGTCCGCCTAGGGCAGTACCACAGCATTGCCAGACTTTCAACCGCCAAACAGTAGTGTGCAAACATGACTATATAGTACTGTATTCACTGACAAATCTTTTGCTATTCAAGCGGTTCGTCTGTGGAATGCGCTGCCTATTTTTATAAGAAAGACGCAAACACTCGAGACATTAAAAACATGCTTATATGAAATCATTATCATGTTTCATCACTAATATTTATTTATTTTTAGGTTATATTAAGTATGTGTATTATAATATTTATATATGTATTGTATATTATTTATATATTTTGTATTTATCTTTAATTTATTTATGTATGTAACTATATGTATATGATTTGTTTAATTACATTAATAATTATATGTATGTTTATAATATTGCATGTATGTATAATGATCATTGCCGCACCACCGATCACTTTTTGTTAAACTTTTTTATCCTCTCCATCCTAAGGTTAAGGATAAGGCCGCCAATTGTACTGCTATATTGTTATTTTTTCTATTGTGAATTAATATTTTTCTTGGTGTGCAATAATGAGTATTTGTATTGTATTGTATTGTATATACCGGATTAAAGGGCAATATTTCCAGTGTAATTACAAGTCTTAAAGATATTTAAAATCTTACATCTCGGGACGAGCGCAGTGCTTTGCTGGGCAGGATTTTGACCAGTATATTGGTTCAGTATAACAAAACATAACATAAACGCTTTCACACTCACAGCCCCACACTAAATTCGACGACTTGTGTCGTGGGTGCCGGAATCATTCACATCACACACAATTACAACCAGAACAAGAAACACAAATTATTCATGGGGAGAAAACTTGTGTTCGCGCTGGGAATCGAACCCGATACCCCTGCTTAGAAGGCGAACGCTCACCCAGCTTAGCCAACGAGCAGTTCATATAAGTTCAAAAATTTGGGTGGTACTTAAATGTAATGGGACGTGACGCTTACCATCAGGCAAGAGACTTACTCGTCTTGTCTTTCAATTAGACAAAAAAAAAGTTAAATTTGACCTCGCCTTTTTTTTCACCTTTTGACCTCGCGTTACAATTGAAATGATTACCAAAGCCTTATATGTTAAACTTCTCTGAGCACAGTTATTAGTATATATTTATATATATACATATTTATGTTAAAGATAAGATAAAAATAAAGATTCTTTATTTGCGTAACACATGGTATGAAGATCTTAAATAGTAGAAGTGAGGATCTTAAATAGTGAGGCACTCATGTTTTGCTATAGGTTAGTAGCATGCTAATTTACAAAGTCACATTGTTAAATATAGCAATTTTTTGTCGTTATCCAAACTAAACATACATAATTATGTATAAGTAATAACAACATTGTATTTAATTAAGGAATTCTCGTACATCATACATTAATTTACTTTGTAGCCATTAATACAATGTAAATAAAATTTAAATTTTGTAATGTTAAAATTTTTAAAGTCACTTGGTAATTTGTTGAATATTTATATACACATAGCTACACAGTTTCTACTATATTTAGCACTTTTTGGTATAACATTGTATACCAGCCGAAGATACAGGTTTCGTATATGTATATATTTTTTAGAAATTTATGTAATATATATTTTATTTATACGCATAATCTTAAGTATTTTATATTTATGTACATTACAATTCGATATAAATTTCATTTACATATATGTTCTTTATCCCTGATTGATGCACGCCTCATGTCATTTCATTTTCCACCGCTGGATGACTGGTAGAGATTGCTTTTAGCTTTAAGTCCTCCTTTTGTACACACTGTGCACTAAAGTATTAAATAAATACAATTGTAATTATAACTGCAAAAGTAGTTACAATTGTAATTATATGTAACTGCAAAACTCAATTAAAACAAAAGCAGATAAAACTTTGCCCTCTTTGCCATTTGTTTGATCTTAGCCATTTGTCCTGAGCTCTCTCATTTGTTCTGAGTCTAGCCTTTATTTGTTGCGATAAAACTTATCTTTGTAATGGCAGTTACAAATAATCTACTTTTGTTGTTGAATTGTAACGAGCATTTTACGAATGAAATAAAAGAGGTTTACGGGATTTACGCCGAACTTGTTAATTAGTTAAAGTATTTTAATTTGCAAGGTAAATAAGATTAATAGAGAGGTAAATATGATTTGCGTTTGATCCCTTGCTCGTTGGCTTAGTTGGGTGGCGTTCGCCTTCTGAGCAGGGGTATCGGGTTCGATTCCTGGCTGAAACACATGTTTTCTCCCCAAGGAAATTTTGTTTCTGGTTCTGGTTGTGATTGTGTGTGTGATGTGAATGTTTCCGGCACAAGTCATGGAACTTAGTGTGGACTGTAAGTGTGAAAGCTTTTTTGTGTATATCCCTCGACGAAAAATAAAGTGGTTATAAGTTTGTAGTATGTATCTGTGTGTCTGTCTGTAGCATCGTAGCTCCCAAACGGCTGAACCAATTTTGATTTAGATTTTTTCTTTGAAAGGTAACTTCTTAAAGATTATTTTTAGTTATGTTTGGTGAAAATCAGTGCTGTCTTTTTCCAGATAGAGAGCATTTTTAGAAATTTCGTTTTTCCACTTGTATTATTGTACTAACAGATATATTAACAGACAAGTGGAATTTTTTGATCGTATAGTATCATAGTTGGTATAATTTAACCAAAATTAAATTTAGGATTCCGGAGCAGCGAATTCAGTTTTTTTTTGCACATAGATAAAAAATACTTCACCTAATTACCTATTTCAAGTAAACATGGATATCAAATAGGTTTCTTATGATCGCTTCTTCCATCAGATTTCGAGCTTACTACTCAAAAGTAGAAAAACCTTTCATCACAGGAAAGCAGCAGAAAGCAAGTTCATATAAAGAGACTAAGTACTCACCTGTCTTGATGACATCATTACCAACAGGTATAGCTATCAAAGATGAAATAGGCAAGACAGTGGCCAAACGACCTATCGAACACAAAAAATGTAAGAGGTGAGCAGAATAAATACTTTTGCCACTTCAGTCACGTCGCGTCAGTCCCTTTGAGATCTGAAATTGAGGGATAGAAGGCTCCCTTAACACTAATAAGCTTTCTCTTGTCATGTGAACTGACGTGCCATGTTGTATAGAGATCTGTACTACCTACATGATTTAATTCCTTTAGCAATTTCTAATTAGACAGCACTAAAACGAGACATTATCTTAAAAGGATCGGGTTCGATTCCCAGTGGAAACACAAGTTTTCTCCCAAGTGTTATTTGTATTTCTGGTTCTGAATGTGATTGCGTGCGTGATGTAAATGTTTCCGCCACCCACGACACAAGTCATCGATCTTAGAGTGGGGCCTTAGCGATCCTTTCATGGTGGAAATTCCTCCGATTCGAGTCTAGCTACTCGCCACAACTTTTACTGTGCAAACTGCGAAGGAATGGGACACCGTTTCCCGATAAATATTACTTAGACCCTTTCAACAGTAAATATGCATTTTTACCGACTTCAAAAAAGGAGGAGTTACTATGTTCGACTGTACACTTTTTTTTCACCCATTCTCCCCTATTTGCGGACCGATTCTCAAAATTCTTTTAATTTTGGTAGATTATACTTAAGAGGTTTGTGTCCCATATAAATGTTATCGAAATCAATCAAGCCAAAACCAAAATATAAGCGGCGAAGTCGGTTTTTTAACGCTTTGCTTACGTTTAAATTATTTAAGCAAGAATGCACCACTGGTTTTTTTTGTAATTAATTTCATGATCTTTGAAATTAAACCAATAAATAACGGGTTGAGAAACAGATAACAAAACCCTCCAAAAGGTTTGAAAATGTATAAACGCTTTCACACTGACAGCCCGCACTAAGTTCGATGACTTGTGTCGTGGGTGCCGGAAACATTCACATCACACACACAATCACAACCAGAACCAGAAATATAAATTTTACAAATGAACACAAGAAAAGACTTTGAAAAAGTGTGGGGCTGTAAGTGTGCATTTGAAAATTTAAACTAGACTTTACGAGTCAAAATCAAAATCGTTTATTCACATGGGCCCCAAAGAGGCACTCATGAAAGTTAATGATTCTACTGCCAGATTCGCAAAATTACATGGCTGTAATTTTCTCGAAAAGAACCTAAACTCGGCTGCGCATTTTTTATTATTAGTTTTTTTTATCGTTTCTTAACACTAATACATAATTATATTAACCTAGGTATATCTATATTACGTAGTCGCTAGAAAGCGCTTGTGCAGTTTACCTCCATGCATCCTTATCATTAATATTATAGTCGATCGTTTTATAGTAAGCTTTCTTAATTAATACCCGTTTAAATACAGATTTGAACTTTCCCAGTGGTATTCAGTTACAAATTTTGGAATTCTATTGTAAAAACTCACCCCATTTGAGTAACGCAGGAAGAGCCTCTAGACACAGCTAGTAATGTTATATATAGTTTCTATTTCAGTATTTCCTATTTGATACTGTAATAAAATGCGCAGTTAAAATAAAAATAGCAAATACATTATTATCTCAAATCTTCCACAACGCGTGTGCGGAATCCCACCCCGACTTTCTAGATCTTGTTAAAACTTAGGGGTTGTTTCGAATATCAAGTGGTATCCTTGCGAAGTTACCCCCGTTATAAGGCGTTATATTTTCAGGAAAAGTTAGCTTATTACTTCATTTTTACTAAGGTTTCATTATATTGTTTTGGCCGTAAAAGTTTTATGTTCGCCGTTGAGAGACGAGACGATGGATTTTTTATCCGGGATAAGGCGACGTAAATTATGGGTAAAAACTTGGTTTATTTAGTAATAAACATAACTCCTACTATTTATTAATTAAGGTAAATTGTAGATACAACAAATTCTTGCTAAATCTTTTTACCCGACTGCCAAGGAAGGGTGATGTTTATCAAGCGTATCATGTATGTAAAAATTCAAATTCAAATCTTTATTGCATTCTCTAAATGTAGATAGGTGGTAGAAATAAATGACAGTACATTAGACACCCCGTTGGGCACAACAATTTAGAGCAGAGGAGGACGACATGCTTCATTAATCATAATGTATCAATTTAAATCATAATAAGATGTCATAATTATGTATTGTTATTGTATTTATGTATAGTGTTGTTATACGTGTTAGTGCTTTATAATAAATTTCAAGTCCTTTTTAATTTGTTAATGTAAGTTAATATTAAATTAGTAAGTTATAATAAGTATTTAATTATTTCATTGTATTTAGATAGCAGTCATTTTTTTTTATTTCTTTTTAATAAACAAATATGCAATAATTATATTTTGTCGTTGAGGTATTCCTGAATTGTGTAATAGCTTTTATTAAAATTTAATTAAAAACTCCTTCATTTGTTTCAAAAATATCATGTCGTCAGATTGGTTTCCAATGTGTTTCGGCATTTTATTGAATACTTTAAATATCTCTATTACCTCGTATCTTCCAAAGGGCTGGATAGATTTTGGCAGTTACGGTACCGTTATATTGTGTGAAAGTTTCGAAAATCGTCTTGTTGACATCCCTACTGCACAGCTCAACTAGTTAGCCTCTATTATCTGCCAGCTCTAAGCCACCCTTGATTGCGGGTTATAGTACGTTTAGCATCGAAAGCTTCGTACTAAATACTAGCAGTAACTTGGTTTCTTATATGCAAGAACATACGTGTTAGGTAACTTACCTATATAATTACCGAACCAAACAAACATTAAGAAAGAAACAATGAATACCGGAAAATAGTTTTGCCACAGAAGTAAAAAATGGCGTTGCCTATTTTGTATTTTTTTTTTTTTTTAATTTTTCTAATTTTTCGAGTGTCCTTTTGTATTTGTATCTATGTCTATGTCTATTAATAGTAGGTACGGTAATACTTTGTGAACAAAAATGAAAAACTTGTTTTACGTTTTTGCTACAAAATTTTAATTGATTAAAGTCTATCCTAGAAAGTTATTAATACTTTACTAGGGCATCACTTGATCATGACCGACCCATAAGTAAAACTGGACTTTGACTGTGACTGATTACTATGACTAGTTTTATGAACTACAATAAGTACGTAGTAAAGTCACTAGAAACATATTTTTAACTCAACACTGGCGAGTGCTACAGATTGCGAAGCCAAAATTAAAGAGAAATAATAAAGGTTAACATTATGTTGTGAAGTTGAGTTACCGTAGCTTCACTGTAGTCTCCGATACGTTCCCGAAGTGAGTGAAAGCCACATTTCCGGTCAGGGCGCGATTGTTCACGGAACCGGACACTCGTTAACAACCCATTGGACGGTGGCCTCGTGTCTTGTCTAGGTATGAAGGTGCCTTACTATATGAAATACTAACTGAGCCCCCCGGCGACGCCCGAGCGAATACGTCATACTGCTTATCATTAACAAGTAATAGCCTATAAGCTATAGCTATAGCCTATAAGCTCGATGTCTTGTAGGTAACTTAGTACTTTGCTGTACATATTTTTAGTTTAGTTTTAGGAAATATAGGCAATTGGCCCGTAGTTTTAGAATAGCCTAGGTACGAACGTGATATGAACTAGTGGAGAGCCAGGGGGCTCTCCAATGGCTTGCACGGCCTCATAAGTCTGGGGGTGGCCTTGGTGAGCAAGGTCCCCCCTCCATGGGCGCAGTGGCCCGGAGCCAGGGGGCTCTCCACCAGTTCATATCACGTTCATAACTACGTTCGGTTCTTGGCTACATATTTTTTTGTGAGAGGAAACAGAGAGATGAAATCCATGGCTTTCATCATGATCTTAATCGGAAGTGGTTTAAAATATCAAAGCGTAATGTATTTTAGATAGCTTACCTAATAGATGTCATCATGTAATATAAACAAACGTACAAAATGTTATTAAAAATCTTGTCCAATTTCACCCTATTTAAGACACCATAAATCTATAGACATTCCAGAAAACCCTGTACAAAGAAAAATGCCCTTTAAGAAACAATGCACCAACATTTTCCTTATTTTAGGGTCTCCGGGATCATATTTTATACAAAAAGGGCGTTATATTATATTACACAGGCGGAGGGTCTTTAGGACCGGTACTCACTAAAACGGATTAGGAGTGAGAAACTAGTGGAGTGATTAGTAGATGTCCAGGAAATGGATATATGTTGTGAATTTATCTTAATAATGTTAGAAGCGAAAGTGAAGATTTTGAGACTATAAATAATCGATAATCAATTCGGTGAATTAGTCATACATGACGTCACCTGTGTCAAATATTTGAAATGATAATTATTCTTTGTAATAGTTCTACAATATATTTGTTTAATAGTTTATAGTCCCCCACACAAATCGAATGCTTTGATTGTGGGTGCAGGTACCAATAACACAAATCACCGGGAATCGAACCCGATATCCAATGCTTAGTAGGCAGACGCGAAATTAACTACGCCAGCAGGTTACCTTTGTCAAATTGCCATGATTAGTTTGGTAATGTAATTATCTGCCATATAACAAAGCGTTAAAAAAATATATTTGAAATCACTCATTGAAATCACTCAACTTGTGTACTATCTTATTAAACTTCAAATCTAAATAATCAAACGACTAGCTACCCAATCCAACAA
This sequence comes from Lomographa bimaculata, assembly GCA_948107665.1. NCBI lineage: Eukaryota > Metazoa > Arthropoda > Insecta > Lepidoptera > Geometridae > Lomographa > Lomographa bimaculata. The sequence goes on along the minus strand of OX403604.1, from coordinate 1,636,120 downwards.
CCAACTTTCTAGTAATCCTTTCCGTCCAATCCAACTTCTAACTTGAACCAATATAATTAAATACAAATAACTGTTTAATCAGTAATTTTAGCGTGAACTAATTGAGCTAAAACTTTATGAATAGGTAGGTATATAGTAATCTAGACTTACATATGGAATAGTTTTCATCATCGTATTCTTTGATTTGAACTGCCCGTTGCTTAGTTGGTTAAGCGTTGCCTTCCGAGGGAATTTCGCTTTTTTCCCAAAGAAAATGCGTGTATCTGGTTCTGTTTGTGATTGTGTGTGTGATGTGAATATTTTCACCCCACCCACGAGATAAGTTATCGAACTTAGAGTGAGGCTGTAAGTGTGAAAGCGTTTATGTTAAAAAACAACGGGTTGCACTCTGGGAGTGCCTGCAGAAGTGAAAACTTGAACATTAATGTTGTAAACAGCAGGAGCAGGCATACATTTTCGCCGCGCGGTAGAAAGAGAGGGGTATATTACTTCCTCTCATACGCCGCGCCGACAGTCTACTCTCCCTTCGTCTTACGAATTTTTGATCAGGTCACGTGTCCTGACGCGAGTTTAACATTTTTTACCCATACCAAAAAGTGCACAACGCCGCTATAGAAGATTTCATTTCAAAAAATCTTCATATTTAAGCGTGTACAACCGCAGTGTGTTACTAGATAAAAATGTGTGTATCCCGGGTCTTACTTTTCTCCGCAACGCAAAAATAGGTACAAGATTGTATTAAACGTATGATGTAAGCATAGTAAGTACTCGCTGGTAGATTTAACTCGTTATTTCTGCTTTACGTCGTATAATCGGGTTTGGAATTAGGCGGATAAACGGAGATTGCTTACAAGATTGTTTAGCAGGCTTCATTATTTATTCATATTTCACTTACATTTTGTTAGAATAATACATACAATTTATGTACTATATCTATCTACCTTTAAACGATCAATTCTTGTATGTATGTATATAATCTGAATCTCGAAAACGGCTCTAACGATTTTAGTATGCAGGGGTTTCGGGGGTGATAAATCGATCTAGGTCTCTATTTTTTCCGACTTCAGAAAAGGACGAGGTACTATGTTATGTGTTTATGTTCGACTGTGTGTATTTTTCTTTATGTATGTTCACCGATTTCTTCTCCGACCGATTCTCAAAATTATTTTTTTGTTTGGTAGATTATACTTCAGAGGTGGTCCCATATAAATTTTATCGAAAGCGATCAAGCCAAAACCAAAATATAAGCGGTGTAAATTTGGTAAATTTTAAAAACGTTTTTTTAACGAGTAAAGCTCGGTCATCCAGTTACTTTATATTTTACATGAAATTTTGTGTCAACATGACAATTGTGTGTATATATAATTGATTGTTGTAAATTGTCTAAAAAGGCCTCATACATAAAGACGGTGGTTCAAAAATTGTTAAATAAAAAAAGCAGGGTGTGTCGTAATAACACACAATAGAAGTGATACTTTTGTATTACAGGGAATTTTTCGTCACAGAGTTTCCCTCACCACTTTTCGTCACACAACGGTTGCGGATCAGAATTTCAAAGCCCTCCCATAAAAATGTCTACTTCAAAACATGATAATGTATGACAAGCTAATAAGCTATATGCTCGATGTCTTGTGGGTAGCTTAGTTCTTTGCTATATATAGTTTTAGTTTAGTTTTAGGAAATATAGGCAAGTGGCCCGTAGATAGAACATGATAATTTAAGCCGGATATAATTGTTTTTTGTTTTTTCACAATTCACACTCACAACCCCATACTAAGTTGAAAGACTTGTACCGTGGGTGCCGGAAACATTCACATCACACAAACATTACACCCAGAACCAGAAGCACAAATATCCCTAGGGAAGGAATTTGTGCTCCTGCCGGGAATCGAACCCAGGACCCACGGCGCGAAGGGCGTCCACTGCGCCAACTGGGTCGTCTAGATTATGTCAACAACAGTAAATTTTAAGATAATTGTTGTTGTTAATCTTATCTGGGAAAAGGGGAATTTTGCCTGACACGAAGCGGAAGCAATCAAGCTATCCGCAAAGGAGTTTTTTTCCGGGAGCTGTTGTACGTGGTCCCCGGAGTGACATACGCGGGACAGGTAATTTATACCTGAGGCCTGGATACCTTAAGATAAAACAAATGAAGCTAATTTTTTTTTTATTGTAATAATTAAACGCAAGCAAAGCTTAAAAAACCGACTTCACCGCTTTATCCTCGGAACTTTGATCAGATTCAACGTATTAAACACGCATTATTGACAATAACTCAAAAACTAGTGATCAAATCTTGACCACATTTAAATGGGACCGATTGGAAAGCAACACCTATTAAACAAAAAAAAAACAAAATTGGTTCACCTGGAAAGAAGTTATGAGGTAACAACAAATAAAAAAAATAAAAGAAAAACACACTGAGTACCTCGTCCTTTTTTTCTGAAGTCGCTAAAAAACTATGTGAGTAACGATGTTACATAATAGTCAAAAAGTCAAAATATTGATAACAAGCCGTGCCCCGAGGCTTCGCTCGCGTTGATCAAGTTAAAAAGTAGCCTATGTCCAAATTTCATCCAAATCCTTTCAGCCGATATAGCGTGAAGACAACATACTTTTTTATGGTTATTGAGTGACGATAAAAGCAAGTCGCTCGCCTGATGCTCCATTACACTTCAGAGTCACCCAGAGCTTTGAATTGAGATCAAATCTTGCTCAGCAAAGCACTGGGTGATGATAATAAATGATCATAAATATTAAGAAGCGACGCACACAATCTTAACACTAGATAAAAGCATAAAATAGCGATGCGCGCATTTAGATAAAGTAAAACCAATAAATCACTTATAGGAAATACATTTTACAATAAAAGTCCTACAATTTAAACGGAATGACCACTGCGAAAGTTTCAATCAGAAATAAAACGGGCAATAATTTAGAAAGCTTATTATAAAACAATAACTACATTAATGACAAAGATGCATGGAGGCAGATTGCACATGCGCTTTCTAGCGACTACATAATATACATACACTTATTAATTCCTGTATTAGTCATTTAAGAGTGTTTAAAAAAATAATGAAAAAATGCGCTGCCAAGTTTTTTGCCAAGTTCCTCTCGAGAAGGCTGTAATTTTGCAAATCTGGTAGCAGAGTCATTAACTTTCATGAGTGCCTCCTTAAGTACCATATGAATAAACGATTTTAAATTGAGTAGGAACATTTTGCCCGTATATAATAAGATTTTTTTTTGTAGTGAAAACTTTTTTAGCCTTTGTGCACTTTTTGAGATGGGTAAAAATGTTAAACTCGCGTCTGGATACGTGACCTGATCGAAAATTCGTAAGACGGAGCTTACGAATTTTCGATCAGGTCACATGAGAGTAGACCGCTGGCGCAGCGTAGGAGAGAAAGTAATATCCCCCTCTCTTTCTACCGCGCGGCGAAAATGTATGCCTGCTCCTGTTGTTTACAACGTTAATGTTCAAGGTTTCACCTCTGCCGGCTCTCCCGGAGTGCAACCCGTTGTTTTTGCTTTTTCAAATACCTAAGTATAGACCTATTGCCTATATTTCCTAAAACTTAAGTAAAATTATAGACATCAATACGGCAAAAAACCCAAGTTACCTACAAGAATGATACTATTTATTGTTGAAACACAAATTTTCATTCCAAGGGAAATTTGTGTTTCTGTTTCTTAATGTGATTGTGTGTGTGATGTGAATATTTCCGGCACTCACAACACAACTTAGTATGGGGCTATAAGTGTGTGTGCATGTTATCAGACTCGTCAGGTGTTCATAAATATACGTAGACATTCGTCAGGAGCAAATATATCTGAATCCTCTCTTCGTAATACCTTATTCTATCTGAGAATCGCACAAAATATAAACAAATATAAGTGAATTTCGTTGTTTTCTTGTCTCCAGAGCATTCTCTGAAGGTCATATTAATAAATCTAATATTATTTCTCCGAAATTCGAACACAGAAATTCATTCCTTTTTGCTTGTTTGGTTATGTTTGTTCAATAAATAATTAAACGCAAGCAAAGCTTAAAAAAACCGACTTCAACGCTTTACCTTCGGAACCTTGATCAAATTCAATACATTAAACACGTATTATTGACGATAACTCCAAAACTACTGGTCATATCTTTATCAAATTTAAATGGGTTCAATGGGAAAGCAACAGCTTATAAACAAAAAAAATCTATCAATATCAGTTCACATGGAAAGAAGTTGTGAGGTGACACACATAAAAAAATTCAGTCAAATTGAGTGAAGTCGATAAAAAAATCATTGAAATCGATTGGTATTAGGTTGGTATTCTAAGGACATCTTTTTATTTTTTTAACGCTGTCACACTCACAGCCACGCACTACGTTCGATGACTTGTGTCAGTCACGAAAACTTATATATCACACACACAATCACTAGAAACACAAATTTTCCTTGGAAATAAAAGTTGTTTTCTTGTAATCCCGGGAATCGAACGCGATACCTGCATAGAAGGCGAACACATTTTTTTTTCATTCAACAAACCGTAAATCTATATTATCACGAGCACAACCACAAAATAAATAACAGCACGGATACCACAACTCAGATTGTTTCCAAGTAAAGCCCTAGAACTTTATATTAAAAGGCGTATTTTTATAACTTGCGTTGTTGGAAACCCAGCAGTGCCTTAAATCAACTTTGTGCTACATACTTACATAAACATACAATATATAAATCTCGTGTAAGCATATATTGTTGTATTTATGAGAATATTGTTGAATGATGTTTTTAAGAAGGAAACAAGAGGAAGCAGATTTAGAGACCGTCTAATCGTATTTTTTTACATCATAACTTCTTTCCACGTGAACCGATTTCGAATTTTTTTTTAATTTGAAAGGTGTTGCTTTCTAATTGGTCCCATTTATATTTGATCAAGATCTGAGCAGTAGTTCTTGTAATATCGTCAATAACGCGTATTCTGTGGACTACATTGACGATGTTCTCGTTTTTAACCGACTTCAAAAGTTACTTCATAACTTCTTTCGTTGTGAGCCGATTTTGATGATTATTTGAAAGCTGGTCCTTTCCATGTGGTCCCATTGAAATTTGATCAAGATCTTATGTCTAGTTTTTTAATTATAGTCATTAATGCGTGTTTAATACATTAAATCTGATCAAGGTTCCGAAGATAAAGTGGTGAAGTCGGTTTTTTAAGCTTTGCTTGCGTTTAAATTATTAGTACTTATATAATTACTTGTTTCCGAACGACATAAAACCGGTTTTGTCCAAACATTCCGAAGGCAATGATCTAGAACCTTCTACAACAAACGATAACAATTTCTACCCCAAACAATAAAAGCCAATTTCACCACTCATCATGCTCGTAACAAGCAAGCTGATAAAACTGAACATAAAATCTAGTCTAGGTACTCTAGGCCGTTCCCTGAAGCACTAATAAAGTACGCACTTAGCTCTTGATTCGAGAGATCATGACTTCATACCCTAGCTGTCTAAGTTAAGAGAAATGTTTGTAAGTTAGGATTGTCTAAGTTAGAACAGTGATCTAAGTGAAGGGTGTATGGGTTGTGGTATAGGCGTTATACTGTGGCCGCTTGCTTGTCTTTACTTAAAATAGTCTGTATATGTACGAATGAAGTAGTTGATTATTCTCTGGAGTTGTTATATAAGTTTTTTTGTTAAAACTGTTGAGGTGTTACCAGAATGCCTCCTAAAATGACTAAAAAGAAGAACTACCTAAAAAGACTTCGTAACCGTTTTTCTTACAATTCATAACAAAAATTGATATTTTAACATTTATTAATTAGTCGTGCTCCGTGGCTTTCCCGCGATTATCAAGTTAAAAGTTAGCTTATTTGTTAATGCTAAAAATAAGCTATGTCCATTCCAAATTTCATCCTAATCCATTCAGCCATTACAGCGTAAAGAGAAACATAATTATATTATTAGTGTATGAACTGCCCGTTGGCTTAGTTGGGTGGCGTACACCTTCTAAGCAGGGGTATCGGGTTCGATTCCCAGCGGGAACACAAGTTTTCTTCCCAAGGAAAATTTGTGTTCCTGGTTCTGGTTGTGATTGTGTGTGTGATTTGAATGTTTCCGGCACCCACGACACAAGTCATCGAACTTAATGTGGGGCTGTGAGTGTGAAAGCGTTTACGTTTATTATTAGTGTGATAAGAAAGCAAGTCAGAATACAGTTACGTAGTAAGAACTTACTACATACCTGTCTTCTACCTTTCTAAGCCAGACCTCCTTAGGTTAGGTATTTTCAAGATAAGAGACGTTATTCTATCCTAATCTTGTCCCTGGCGGTCCCTTCCACCCCTAATTACAAGTTGAACGTCAATTATCACCTGTTTAAATATTGATAGACACGCCTTCTCTATCTAAACGCAATACACATTAAAGCAGTAACGTAACTTTTTTTTATTCATTACTAGCTGTCCCGGCGACCTTCGTTCCGCCTAACAGTCAATGAATGTGCATATTTAGGAAGCCATACCCGGCATGCGTTACAATGTCACGTGACTATATTATTACAACCTTCATGTTTATGTTTGCCTAGTACTTTACCAAATCCGAGTGACGTATGAGAAAATGGAAAGCATGTCGAATTGTAAAAAAAAATTTAAAGAAATGTACGTTCTTAAAAAGTATCCTATGTCCTTCTCCTGGCTCTAAACTACCTCCCTGCCAATTTTCAGCTAAATCGGTTCAGCCGTTCTTGAGTTATAAGTGGAGTAACTAACACGACTTTCTTTTATATATATAGATAGGCAAACATTTGACTACTATCTCACCTGATGGTAAGTGATGATGCGATCGTCTATGGAGCATGTTTGCCTATAATGTTCACTCGTGACTTAAAGACTCCCGCATTATACTTATCGGGAAACACAGGCTCAGGCAAAAATTCCATTCTTTAGCGGTGCGCATAATAAATGTGGAAGCAAATCGCTAAGTAATCTGATAAGACTTCGATAAGATGATAATATGATTAATTAGTCTATTATCTCATATACGAATGTTTGTGAGTTTTCATCTGCAAGAAATCTCGTTCATTGAACGAGAATGAACGAGAATTGACGAATGAATGAACGAGATTTCGGTAACTCACAACAGACTTACAAAAAGGGTTGGCGCGAGTAAAGTGCCTGATAAGGATAAGTTGTTTTAACCCCTTCTAGTGGGAAAAAGGAAGTCGGTGATAAGAGTGTGTGTAGTGTGAGTGTGTGTGTGTGTGTGTGTGTGTGTGTGTGAATGTATGAAACTGATAAGGTTGGACAGCTATTATACCGCATTATAAAGTTAGAAACAGTAGCACGACTGTCAGGTCAAGGGGGGTCATCACAATAAAACTTAAGCAGAACATACACAGCCCCACACTAAGTTTGATAACGAATGTATGAAACTGATAATGATGGACAGCTATTATACCGCATCATAAAGTTAGAAACAATAGCACGAGTGTCAGGTTATGTGGGGTCATCACAATAAAACTTAAGCAGAACATACACAGCCCCACACTAAGTTTGATAACTAGTGTCGTGCGTGTCGAAAACATTCACATCACACCCAGAACCAGAAACTCAAATCTTCAAGTTATAAGCAATTAAACTCAAAAGATTTTCTCTATTAAAAAAAATGTAGGTGTTAGGTCTCAGTTAACTACGACTACTACTGTATGTATATTCCGTTCAAATTTCGTACAGAGTACAGACTTGTCTTACTGGCTAATTTATATATGGTAACAGCCAACAGGCCACTGGGCCAAGGGCGAGGGTCGTGGTGAATGTTGTTAACATGAATTTTAACTAAGGGTAGTTTGATTGGCATAGATTTTTTTAATTGTAGGTATTTATTACACTGAGAGTAATTGAAAATGGCTTGTGTTTAAACACCGCCCAAAAAGTAGGTACCTATTTTACTTGTAAAATTCTAAACGTTTCCCAAAATGGATAAATGGTCACCAAATTACGTTGGATAAATGGTCACTAAATTACGATTCCTAAAATATTATGAAACAAAGCCGTTTTTTCGTATTATAAATATTTTTGTATTAATTATAAAAAAAAACCTTGACCTACTATTAACCGATTCGGTTATGTCACAGGAAATGTTATTTTAGGAAACGTATTTTGGTGACCATTTATCTATTTTGGTAACCGTTTAGAATTTTTGCTGGCCGTCTAAATTATTCCCATTGAAAATTCAAGACACAGAAATTACTTCATAAGATCCATTTTAATTTTAAATGGTTTAGTTTTAACGGAAGATGAGTTTTGTATAATAAATGGCTTAATCGAGATAATGAGACGAAACTCTGGTCTATATGATGATCCCTTTTTAACATAAGGCCAGGTACACGCTTCAAGCTCTGGAATCCATTGACAGAAGATCCAAAAGACTCATTGGCGATAGTAAGCTAGTCGAGTCGAAGCTGTTGAGACTCAGTCAGCGACGTAAGGAAGCGAGCCTATCGGTTTTTCGCTTGCAATTCGGAGAGTGTGCGCAGGAATTACACGATTTAATTCCCGTAATATTCGTTTTATCATTTAACAACAAGACAAACTGTCATACATTTATAGTTGACATACATTCCGGTCGAAGCGTTTTGCTTCTACGTTTATCATCCGTATGCGAAGGAGTGGAACTCATTGCCCGCGCCTTTGTTCTCTGAACGTTATAATCTGGGAGTCTTCAAGTCAAAAATCTTCTAGGCAAGCATGCTACATCTTGGCATTATCACAACAACAGTTTTCAAATCGTACATTAAAAAAGCAACTTAATACCTCGTCTGATTTTTTACACCACAGCTGAATTATAAACTTGTGGAAGGTACACTACACGTATGATGTTTCGTAGCTACATTCTGTACCTGACTGGGCACAAATTACTTGAAGCCTGAGAATGCCCAGTCACTAAAATAGTACTAAAACGAAACCTAAAGCTCGACACAGCCCGAAATAGCACGTAATATCGATTGCTGCCTCATACAATATGCATGAAGTCTTGTGTTCTATCTACACATATCATAACGATGGTGAAATAGTCGCTTGTGAATCTATTTAATGAAAGTTATGCAGTTAGATGTTCATGTTAATGCTACATTTATATGCCATATAGGTAATGGACCTATATTCATATTTTGCATTTATCCATATTTTATATGTTCGAAATTTACTCGATAGCGACAGATTATAACCAAAATAGTATAGTCAACAGTATAGTTAGTAATAGTCAACTAAAAATGAAATTATACGACAAAACTGTCAAAAATGTGTTCTTATTAATCTATTGAAATGAAAATGAAAGACAGGTGACATTCAACGGTTGTCGAAGTAAACAATTTGGCGCATACGTAAAAAGTTTTGACACATTTATTATTGAAAGATATAAGTCTCGCCATCTTGTCTGTTAGCAAGGTTTAAACTAGGCAATGGCAGTGTTTAATTTTGATAACTATTTAAGTATTACTCAACGATATTTTAAAGCTAAATCGCTTTTATGAGAAAAAATTGTGTTAAACTGTAGCTAAGCAATTGATTAAAAATTAAGAGGAGTATAAGTAAGACTGTTAACGGGTTGTGTAAAATACCAGAAGCCTCTTGGTACGTCATTTCAACTATTAAAATCAACGTCTTTCATGGTAGAGCTATTGCAAATTCTGTTTTATGAGTTTTCAAATGTTTAAAATATATTTTATAACTTCTCTATTAATTTTAAGCTGTCAGTTGACGTGCATATCACCGCCGCGCCGTTCTTTACGATACAGTGTAGTTTATATACCTATTAATTACAGATTAATTATACACCAGCTTAATTATTACGGAAAATATAGCATTCAGAAGAAATTCGTAGAATTAAATAAGTCAAGGGTTCGAACAAGAATCAAGAGTCTCCATTTAAAACTATTTTTCATTAAAATGTTATTGTCTTATCTTATATGATAAAATTAATCTTTGTTTATGTCTCCTAATTTATATATTAAAAGTGCTATAGCGTGAAATTCTTAATTAGTAAAATTTTAATAGGACCTCTCCTTGGTCATCCAATTACTGAAACAACAAAGGCCTGAATTAACGTCTTATCTGATAAGGCGATCTTTCAGTGTAATTACGAGATTTGTGACTAAGATTATCTTGTAGGTGGTTTTAGGTCTAAGTTCACCAAACTCCGATTAGGATATAACGGTGGATTAACCGGTAAAATATAGACAATTAGCTCATAAGTTATTAGTTTAGGAAAAAGTAGGTAGTCTATATGTTTTTGTGAAAAATAAATAAAAAATAAGGTTTTAGGCAGGAAAAATTCAAATTCAAATTTGAAATAGTATTTCAGAGTTCTTAATTGTATTAATTTTTGGAGTACCTACTTAGTATTTTCTATCGCGCCGGGGCACTCTGGACATCGTCCGTGTCACCGCACGCCCGGTCTGCGAGAACCGAATGCGTATCGCGTGTTCAGCTTTTAATTCAACCTATATGGCCATTTTTTTTTAATTTAATATTTAAAAAATTGGTTTTAACTTAGATGAAAATCATATTAAAAGTATTGTTATTTATAATTTATAACGCATATAGTACTTATTTGCAAACTGCTAAACGAAACAAATACAGACAAAGCGTTTTGCTCCTAAGTTTTTTGTGCGAACCGCAAATGAACGGAACTCCTTACCTAATGGAGTTGGTGTTTCAAATATGAAGAATATGGGAGTATTCGAGTCACGAGTGAATAGGTATCTTGCTCCATCGTCGACCACATTGGCGTTTCCTATCTGGTGAGATAGTGGTCAAACGTTTGTCTATCCTAAATAACAAAAAAAATGTACACATCCAAAAAAATCTGCGTTTTTAGAATTTTCCTAAAATTTTATCTCACTAATTCTAGAAATTTCGACTACAAATGTAACGAATATTTACGGTTCGTCGTATTTACTGTCCTTAATATTATTGACATCTGACAGATGAATAAAAAATATCGGATCAACATATCCAACAGCAGCAGATCCAGGGAGGAGGGAGAGGGTTCTAAGGGGCTCAAGCGCCTCCAAAAGCACAAACGCTACTGCGGGTGCGGTGGGGCAACAACAACAAACCTACCCTCAGCAGGGTCGAGAGTTTGGGAGGCCAAACGTCAATCCCGGATTCGCCACTGTAACATAGTCAAAACAAGTAGGTAACTTCAATGTCCCAAACGTACAAAGGAAACTTCCCTAGCAACATCCCAATTCCTCTTTATATCCCCGAAGTCTTATGTTTGAGTACAACTTGACAGTAATAAAACATGTCCACATTCAGCCGACAAACAAAGGCTAATAACGATCACAGTTTACGTAACGTTTCGACTTGATCTAGATGTAGAGCCAACAGGAATAGGTATTGATCGGCATGGAGAGGTTCTTTTGTTTTATCTCAATGTCTAAAAAGACTATAAAGAGTTGTGCTTTTAAACAGTTTGAAGTAGAGCTGAGTAGGGTGTTCGATTTAATACAAATCAAGTTAATATACTAGCTGATTTTACAATGTTTTAAAAGTTATTCTGCTATTCGGGACGAAGAAAAATCCAACAAATCAAAGAACATAAAAATCGGTTCAGCTGTACCATCAATTTATTAATTAATCACGATGTCACCTTCACTGAAAGTCGGGTCTCCGACGACAGCACCATCACGGCGTCATTATAATATCATGGTTTAATTATTTTATCTTAAATGGATTGCCACTGAATTAAATTGAACCATTTCATACCTAACCTTCGCTTTAGTCAATTCCAAATGATGAACTTACATATTCATTAGGGACTTAGAGATGAATGAGAATCAAACGCCGGGAGCATTATGAATGAGGAGAGAATACCTTGATATTGAGCTGAGCTTAGGTAGCGTATTACTCAACTTCGGTTATAACGTTTAGTTCTAACATATATTCATTAGTCTTTCATCAAAGCGTATATATAAATAGGAATGAATTAATGATTCAAAGGATAATTGTGTGTAGGATTTAAAATCGCACATGATTTCGCTCTACCATACATCATACAAAATATAAACGCTTTCGCACTCACAGCCCATAAATTCGAAGACTAGTATAATGGTGCAGGATAAATTCTCATTAAACCCAGAACAGGAAACTCAAAATTTCCTTAGCAAGAAAACTTGTGTTCTTAAAACGAGAATCGAGCCTGTTTCCCGCTGTCTAGATGACAGACGCGCAACTACTCCGTCGGACAATTGTGAAACCTTTAGCTAAAAGTAAAACAGCTGACTAAAACTTAATTCTCCCAGAAACTTCAATTTCTGCCAGTTAACATTTCCATTCTCATTATTTAAATTTGTTTTAAAAGTACTTACCATAATGGTATGTCTAAAAGGGGACGAAACTACGCCACCCTAGGGGATGAGCCTTTGTTCGCGCCTTTAAAGGGTTTCTGGTGACGTCACTTCTGTCCACGCTAACTGTAAATAATTGCTCGACCAAGTTTTACACTATGTCCAATAGAGGCAGGATGTATTTGTTACACAACTGACGATATCTATAGAGCATAATATAAGTCTATAATGAGCGAAATACAAATGTAAGTCGTACGTTGTAATGTAAGATATTATAATTGGTTGGAGATAAGTTGAGTAAGAATGTGTTATCTATATATATATAAAAGAAAGTCGTGTTAGTTACTCCACTTATAACTCAAGAACGGCTGAACCGATTTAGCTGAAAATTCGCAGGGAGGTAGTTTAGAGCCAGGAGAAGGACATAGGATACTTTTTAAGAACGTACATATCTTAAATTTTTTTTTTTTTACATTTCGACATGCTTTCCATTTTCTCATACGTCACTCGAATTTGGTAAAGTACTAGGCAAACATAAACATGAAGGTTGTAATAATATAGTCACGTGACATTGTAACGCATGCCGGGTATGGCTTCCTAAATATGCACATTCATTGACTGTTAGGCGGAACGAAGGTCGCCGGGACAGCTAGTTTAATATAAAAGAACTATTTTTTTTACTGATCTTTCTACGGGCCAATTCCTTATATTTCCTAAAATGAAACTAAACCTTATACAGAAAAGACCTAAAAGTCAGCGAGCTTATAGGTAAGTTAAGTGCTCTATCAGTGGATAGCGTTCCTATCATGTTGGCGGCATTGCCTCTCTTAATGCCAGCATTTTAATCACGCGTTTATATAAGAACTGATAAATTATTTCATTTTTTATTCGAGAGTCGATTCCTGCACGCGACTGTTGCACAGCGCATAAGTATTGCTATATACAGCGGAGCAACGCAGCCAGCGCTTTGGGAACATTGCCAACCCGTTGTGATTTATTTTCTTCATTTAGTTTATTTCATTCTTACATTTTAGGATCATAATAACAAAATTTTATTTGTAAATAAAGATCTTGACACAATAAAAAAATCTACAAATGTATCTGTCCAATTTAGTACCGAATATTTTTTCTTATACTAAAGATTAATTTACAAGTCACGTTATTAATTTTGTCCCTGTGAACAAATTTTGGAACTCAGTAAGAAGCAATATTCATGATTCTTAGAAATCAAATTACTGCCAGAACTTTTACAATATAAAACTAAAGCTGAATAAGAAACGGAATTACGAATAACTTTATAAATTGAATAAGAATATTTTATTTTATACAAGGAACCCTTGATGATGTTTATTCAGTTGAACTATTTTTCTTGTTTAAGGACATAAATATGAAATTAGATGGAATATTCTGTATAGAACCTTTTCTGATTTTATTTATTAGCCATGCTAGGCAGAACTATAGTGATAAATTTGGAAAGGAAAAATTATCGCTTGAGGCGGGATTTGAACCCGCGGCCATAGGGTCTCATGCCCTATTGCTCTAACCGCTGAGCTACTCAAGCCCCGCCCGAAGCGACGAAATTAACCTTTCCTTATTATTAACGTCTTACGGGGACGTGTGACGTCATCTACCAAAAGTTTATAGAAACTACTACGGCCAACGAGTCTAACATTGCAGTTAGCTACACGTTGTGTTGATAACGTCCACCCAAACCAATTGATTTTATCAGGCGGGGCTTGAGTAGCTCAGCGGTTAGAGCAATAGGGCATGAGACCCTATGGCCGCGGGTTCAAATCCCGCCTCAAGCGATAATTTTTCCTTTCTAAATGTATCACTATAGAACCTTTTCTGTTACTAAGAAAATAGAAAATGTTATTGTATACACATATTTTATTCATATGTTGTGTATCATTATCATGTATAACTAGTATAAATAGTCGATAACTGCTAGACCGAATTTGATTTATTGGATTTGTTTATTGCCCCGGATAGCAGAATAACTATTTAAACGTCGGAAAATTCAGGAAAAATATATCTATATACATGTAAAACAAAGTCGGGTATGTTACAACACTTATAGCTCGAGCACGCGTGGACCGATTTTAATGATATTTGATTTGTTGGTTATCTCCGCCTCGAATTACTAGTTTATAATAAATATATATATATTTAATATCTTATACATTATGTTTGAAGCGACATTTTTGGTTTTTAACAGTATTACAGCTGTCAAACTTTGTAAAGTACTAGGCAAATATAAACATGAAAGAGGTGAAAACCTTTTTCTTTACGTGGCAACGACCAGTTTGCGTGGTAGGCAGGTGTCTGCACTCTGCGCCGTGGGTCCTGGGTTCGATTCCCGGCAGGAGCACACTTTTCCATCCCAAGGGACAATTTGTGCTTCTGGTTCCGGGTGTGATTATGTGTGTGATATGTAAATGTTTCCGGCACCCACGATACAACTCTTTGAACTTTGTGTGGGGCTGTGAGTGTGAATGCGTTTGTTTGTTTGTTTGGCATTGCAACGCATGCCGGGTTACACCTACAACTAATTTTTAATATTTGATATGTTTTTTGCCAATTTCGATGGAAAATTTCGTTATTTATTCCCCTGGTTTGTAGAGTATTTAAAAAACATTGGATTTATTTTTGGAATGTGCATACCTTGACTACCGTATGCTTGAGACGAAATAAACGATAACTTACATGTTACTATGTTGGGCACTATATAATAAGATAATCATAGATACATGTATACATCCTAACCATATTATAAATCCGAAAGTTTGTGTGTAAGTGTGTAAGTATGTTTGTTCCCTCTTCACGCTTTAACGGCTGAACGGATTTGGATGAAATTTGGAATGTACATAGATTATACCTAGGATTAACACATAAGCTACTTTTTAACTTAATATTAGCGGGCGAAGCCGCGGGGCACGGCTAGTAGTAGTACATATGAACCGAATTAAAAACATTTATTCAAATTGGCCCCAAAGAGTAACTCTTTAAACTGAATGCTCGAATTATATGCTTTTGAAATGTTAAACCCTCCTTTTAATAAAGGTAAAAGCGAAATCGAAGCATTTCCGCTTGCCTTCCGTTTGTATTTCATCGATTTGGTTTGTTGAGATAAAACAAAGGTAACAAACAAGCTTATACGTAAAGTATCACAACAGGCGGCCTTATCACTAATAGCGATCTCTACCACTTGTTGCAAGATGGTAAAAGGGGCTCGTGCAATCTTGCACACACTCTCCAAAATTCAAATGTTTTGCGACCCAGTTGGCGCAGTGGACAGGTGTCCGCCCTCTGCGCCGTGGGTCCTGGGTTCGATTCCCGGCAGGAGCACAAATTCCTTCTCAAGGGATATTTGAGCTTCTGGTTCTGGGTGTAATGTGTGTGTGATGTGAATGTTTCCGGCACGATAGAAGTCTTTGAACTTAGTGTGGGGCTGTGAGTGTGAATGCGTTTGTTTTGTTTGTTTGTTTGAATAGGTACTGATAGGCTTGCGACCTTACATCGGTGACCATCTTGCAACAAGACAAACCAAATGAATGACATACCTACAGTACGCTCGATGCATTTCGCTTCTACCTTTATCCGTACGGCCAAGGAGTAAAACTCCTTGCTCGTGTCTTTGTTCCCTGTAAGGTCTAATCTGGTTGTTTTCAAGTCTAGAGTGAATAGGTATCTTCTAGACAAACATCATACATCTTCAGCCGCATCGTCTCTTTCGTCAGGTGAAATAAACTTGTTACTAGACATACTCAAAGTGTGTCTAAAATGTTGTGAGGAGACTGTTTGATAGTAATTATGTTTATGTGACTTATTGTATTGTATAAATAATGTATTAAAATTAAACTGTATACTTTTTGTTGATATATATTTTTTTTTTATTATTTTTTTTTATTCTCAATGTGACTATTTTATAATTTGATTTTCCATTTTGATATTTGTATTACAGGACGAACTTCTGATTTGACATTGTATAATTTTTTTTTTTTTTTATTTGTTATTAGTTTAAGTTGTATCATTTTATTGTCATTGTTAGATACTATTTTATTTTTTTGTGTGTGTGATGTGAATGTTTCCGGCACCCACGATACAAGTCTTTGAACTTAGTGTGGGGCTGTGAGTGTGAATGCGTTTGTTTGTTTGTTTATTTAATTGTATTAATTTGATTTCGATAATGTAATAGGTGTTTGCCGTTTTAATAGAAAAAAAAATAAAAAAAATATTGAAATTGTCTTTAAAGAATAAAAAAACCCAAAACTACAACTAGAAGACTCTACCAAGCGCTTTTATCTACATGATTTAGTCTCATAAAACACACTTTCATACAATTTATTAACCTCGTAATACTGCTCTATGTAATTAAGCATTAATTAGGATAAAGTATGAAATTATAAAGTCAACGACATTCGAGTGGAGTGTTAATTAAAGTTTTAGCACCTTAATAAAGTGCAAAATTCATACTACTTAAAAATATGCATTCGTCATAATATGCTTTTATTTCAAATGGTGAAGTTTGGGTTTCTGCAAGTATGACCATCACATTTATATTTGACATAATATATTCTTAATATTATAATAAACAAATTATATTTATTTGCTGACGACATATCTTTAATTGTGACATCTAAAAATAGAACTGACATAACACTCCATAGACGCTACTGCCAGACAGACTGATATAATCTAATGGCTTCTGGATACCTTCATGTTAATTTTAGCAAAACAAATTATACACAATTCAGCACATATGGTAAAAGACATAGAGAACTCGATATTTGCCACGGGAATAAACAATTATCTGAGGTTGATTCCAGGGTATTACTATGGACAAACATTTAAATTGGAAAGCACATGTTGAAAAAGTTTCTCATAAATTAAATAAATTTGATTATATGCTTTACAAGTTGCGTGGAACGTCTTGTCGAGAAACCGTATTAACGGCATATCATGGTTATATATCGTCTATTTTAAGCTACGGTATACTAATCTGGGGTAACTCAACTGAGGTCCAAACAGCTCTTCTGGTACAAAAAAAGTGTGTCAGAGCAATCGCTGGAATACCACCGTGGGAGTCATGCAAAACCTCTCTTTAAAGAATTTCACATATTACCACTACCATGTATGTATATTTTGCAAGCAGCGAAATTCATTAGATTACAACCAGATTTATGTAAAACAGCAAAGGAAATCTACACTAAGAACACTAGGAATCAGGATAGAATTGTTTTGTTAAAAGTTTCCTAAACATCAATGTATATCAACAATTGTTATGCGATGTGTGGTCGCGTTTACAACACCCTTCCTAATGATGTTAAAGCAATGCCTACCCATACATTAATGGAAACTAAAAACATTATCATCATGACACGGCAAAATATATCTGGTAATAGTACCAGTAGAGTAACCTAATTTCCATTTTTTTTTTTTTTTATTTGTGACAGGCTAGTGTTTGACCACTATCTCACCTGATGGTAAGTGACGATGTGATCGAAGCTGGTAAACACACTAGACCTGGAATACGCAGGCTCTCAAAACCATCTTACTAACCTACATTTTAAGCAAATAAATGATTATGATCATTATACTTTAAAAAGTTTTTTTAAAGTCAAGCTTTTGCCAGTTGTAAATAAAAAAGATAATAAAGTTTTATTATCAGAGAACTATTAAATTATTTATTTACGGCAAAAGAAAGAATAAAAAGCATATATTACATTAAACTAAAAACTAAATAAAAATTAAACAAAAAAAATCTATAATTAGATATAAATATGTACAAAACTTAATCTAATAGACCGCTACCAGTAGGCAAAGTACCCAAAATGCTGGCAGCATTGCCACGTTGAATGGCAATACTCAATCTCTGTCCAAAATATTTGCCAGCATTTTGGTCACGAGTTGCTTCGACCAAACGCTTTGTTAATTCATTGTAGAATGTATGTGCTCCCGGTCCCCACGGTCCCAATGTATCAACCCCAAATGGCACAAATATATAACCCTATCAAGATTAGGTACTATATTTGCGCCTTTTGAGAGTCTCTGCTGATTCAGCCGCAACACCAGCCTTATTTTTAGTTCCAGAAAGATGAGACGGTGCTAGGGTGTCTACGCAAGTTGCATCCCAAACCAAAGAACTTGTCAAAACGAATAAAACGAGCCCAAAGTCAGTTAAAATATCCGGTGGATTTATAAAAAAATGCATTCATACAATCCTTGTCATTAGAATGACCACGGAAAAAAAACAGCGTTATTGGTCAAGCTGTTCTCATGTGATGATCTCTCATAAGTCGATTCTTTTATTTTCAACAAACACATTCACACAAACAATTACATCCAGAATCAGAAGCACGTATGGCCCATGGGAAGGAAAGTTGTGCTCCTACCGGGAATGGAAACCAGGGACCATGGCGCATAGTGCAAATCTTGCTCAGTGCGCCAAATGGGTCGTCGACAACCAATAAAATCACATGTGTGATTTTATAAAATCAACAGAAAACAAATTAATTTTTGTATTTTTTTTTTATTTCGCTACTTCAAGTTGTAGTTTTATTATTTTTAATTGATACTATCACGAGCAAAAGTACTCCAAAAGAAAAAACCCAAACCTTACAGGATCACTCGTTGTGTGTCTTTCAAGGCCCATTTTCTCAAGAAAGGGAAATATCAATTTAAAATTAATATTAAATACTAATCTACAGATTATTGAGAGATTATTAAGTCTATGGATTATCGATTCTCGAATGGAGGCCACGAACTGGCAAGCGCAACGTTGGAAGATTGCCCAAGGTGGACTATGACATAGTGAAGGTCGCAGGAAGACGCTGGATGCAGGCCGCTTACAACTATTCATTTTAGAAATTTTTGGGGGAGGCCTACATCCAGCAGCTGATTTCTTACGGCTACAGAGTAAAAAAAACATGCATATCCTGATAAACAATTACCCTCCTTTGCTTCCCACAGTCAAGTTAAAATGCATTTTCTATTCACTCAGAACTAAAACTCAGAATAATGAAAATTAAAACATTATTTTCCTGCTGTAAAAAGCCCAAATTCCACTTGTACGAGAAAATGGCTGACCTTTCCTCGAAAACATTGTGGCTATAGATATCAAAGTTTAAACGAATCTGGAGCAAATTGAGTCTGTTTCAACTCGGGATTGATCAATTCAGTCCCAAGATTGAAAAGCTTGATTACTGCTGACAGGATTGAAGAATAAAATAAAACGAGCTAAGGCGCGATTCAATTTTATAGGCTTCAATTGGATCCAGTTCTAAAACTGTGTTATTATGTTTATTTTATAACTTTGGATTCACAAAAATTTGTTTAAAATTTGGTATGTAGATATAGTAGACTGCTATTCTTATATTTTAGATCTTGAAAGTAAGAAATATTTAAAATACGGATTATTATTATTACGTCTTGGGTATCTTAATTGGACTCACTTTCTTAACCTCCGTTCTTCAAAAAAACTCAGATTAAAGATGCATGTCCATAAAACAGGTTATTATGATGCATCCTTTTTTGTAGAGGCAGTGCGTTTATGGAATGGCCTTCCTGTGACAATCAGACAACTTCTTCTTCTTTCTTTAGCCGTCTTTTAAACTAAGGTAAAAACGTTTAATCTACAATCACTAACGATAAACTGGTGTCCGATATTAATTTGTTATTGTTTATAATATTTAAGTAGGTTTATTTAAAATATTGTTTATGTAAGTTTATATGTATGTATTAATGTATATAGATAGGAATCTAAGTACGTTGCATTTATTTCTATTATTATGTTTTACACCACCGACCTCATTATATAAAATTATCCCTCTCTCCATCCAAAGGTTGACTGAAAGAGATCGCTTTTAGCGATAAGTCCGCCCATTGTACTTTAGTTTTTTTAAGATTACCTCAGTTACTAACTGTATTTGGTGTACAATAAATAATTTTATATTCTATTATATTATGTAGGTTTTCTAAAGGTTAGTAGAGTAAGGGTTTATTTGCGGCATAAGACTTTAACCTGTTCTACGAATAATTCAAAATAAACTAAAGTATACGCAGCAATAAATATAATTAGCATAGCTTTTGATGAAAAAAACAATTAAGAGTCACTATTTTAAAATCAGCTGTTTTAATGTAGGTACCTACCTACTAAAGCTAGTGCGCTGGACGGGTTGATGAGTTATTGATTCTGTTGAATGTTGGTTAAGTTTTTTGCTAGATAGTGACGACGAACGTATTATTATTTCTTTTAATTAATGTTCTCATGGAAGTGATGTGTATCTTATATGAGAAAAAATATCTTACAACCCAAACCTTTATATACCCTAACCTTTACTTATATCCTATTCATTCGTGAAACTGGCTTAACGAAGGGTAGAAACAATTCTGAAAAACACAATTTTAAGTTACATGTTAATAGTATATATGATGTCCAATTCAGGATATCATTGTAAAATATTAATATTTTTTTAAGGAGATTGTCGTTATAGATCTTTTTATCGTCAACGCTTTTTACGAGCTTTTATTATTTATTTAACTTGTAATGTTTGTATGTAAGTATATTCGGTTTAAATCTTGCAACTTAATTTTAAATCTTCATAAGATTTGTACACACGATTAGTTGGATGACATTCCCTAGTTAGTTAAGTGACGTCATCCTAAATCCAATATGGCACGTCCATATCCATCCACAATCAAATGATAGGCACGCCGAAATTGTCATGCATATCGGAAAATTCCCTTGTTGTACTTTTAATTTTAAGTTTAATTTTAATATGTATCATGTGGCAGTGCTATTTTAAATAAATAAATAATATGGCGCACAGCCCAAGATGGCGGACTATTTAATCTCTGTGCACGCTCATGATATGGATATCAAATGAAAGGATTTGCTGAGAAAAATACGAAAAATAAAAGCTTTATTAAAATGAATTATTAATCGTTTATTCAAATGTCTCTTTCATATTCTAAACAACGAAGGCTCGTTAGCTGAATTATATTGATGCCATTACATTTGTTCACATTTCTAAATGTAATTTTCGCAGAAGGTTCAAGTGTATTCATATTTATGCTTGCCCACACCCACCACTCATTTTGAATTCAAAGCATTCGCCAAAGTGAATGAACCCACAACTTTCAGGCGTCCATGAAGTTATGGCGTCTATAAAATTTGATATTCAGTCCACTTGCTTACCAATACGAATGATTGTGCTTACCGTCCGTAAATTATACAAAAGCTGTAAAATAATATTTTGGTTTACACTTTTTCCTCCGAATGTACTTTGTATGAGTGGCCGAGTTGACTACTATAACTATAAATGTGGTAACTCGACCACGTGGTCAAATTTTTCGGGGTCGAGACTACCAAATTCAAAAACGCTCGTAAGTCAAACGGAACATCACCATCGGTGATAGTCCGTTGTTGCGAACTGTGTACTTTCCGATATAAAAAACAAACAAAAGATTTCCAACTCCAAAAGACTTATTGGCGATAGTCGACCCCACAATGCAAAGTCATGTTCACTGACGTAAGACAGCAAGCCTATCGGTATTTTATTGCTTAAATTTTAGAGAGCATTCTCAGGAATTAAATGAAATAATTCCTCTACGCCCTTTTTACCATTTAACAACAAGATAAACTATAAAATATTATCAATTTATCGTTAATAATAAATGTAAAATAATACGTTTAGTTTGATTGAAGCGTTTCGCTTCTACATTTTTCATCCGTACAGCGAAGGACTGAAACTCATTGCCTGCGTTTTTGTTCACCTAAGGGTATAATCTGGGAGTCTAAAGTGTATCTTCTAGATTAGCTTGTTACTTCTTCAGCTACGTTATCACACACATTACATGATTTAGTGGTCATATGTTTGCCTATCTAGCACAAAAAAAAACGATTTTCTTCTAAATTAAAATTTACGACTGTACTAAGGTAGTGTAGGACCTATTTAATTTTATTAATAAGCCAAATGGATACCCGTAGAATTTATAGCGATGTTACCCTTAACCAAAAAAGTGAGGTGACTTAAACTAAATAAATCTAATATATGATTTATGTGTGTAGATTTTATAGTTTAGGTTTAAAGAAATTTTATTTCTCAAAAAAGACAAAACGTCACTTTACATGAGAAAAAATAATTAAACATTTCGTGATTTTACAGTCGTCATTCCGCTTTATGTTCAACTACCCATTTAACATTTTTATCGTCACTTACTTAAAAGCGAATGGTCGTTTGTAAGATACTCAGCTAGCCGTGACTTAAATATGTTAAATGAGTTTACATTTTTAATATTTGAGGGTATTTTGTTATAAAGCTGTGCTCCTTCAAACGTAAACATTTTTTTGCCATAATTTGTTCGTATCTTTGGTAGCACGATAAGACTCGCTCGACGCGTGCTGCGTTTAGTCTGTTGTTTTGTTCTAGTGAATGTTAAATTGGTATGTATACTTTTATTGAGTGCCTTTCTGATAAAAATGCAGATGTTGTAAATATATAATTGTTTTATGTTCATTAACTTGGTTTCCGTATAGATTTTAATGGTTGGACTCAAATAAGGGTAATGAAAGAGCATTTTAATAATTTTGTTTTGCGCTATTTGTAGATCATTTAATTTTGTTTTGGCAGCGCTACCCCAAACTTCGATTAAATACAGAAGGTGTGGTTTAACTAAGGCATTGTATATCATGTGCCTTAACCGACTTGGGATACAGCGCCCCATTTTTCGAAGAGAGCCGAGAAGAGAATAAAGTTTACTATTTATGTATTCAATCTGATAATTCCACGTTAAATGGCTGTCCATTCGTAGACCTAGGTATTTTTCGGTGGTTTTTTGTTCTAGTGGAATGTTATTGATTTTTAGCTGATCATGTGACTGAATTACCTTGTTCTTAGCTTTGAAAATAATATAACATGTTTTTGAGACATTTATAGTGAGCAGGTTATATTGGAACCAAGAAAATAATAAATTTAAGTCGTTTTGAGCTTGTGAGATTAAGTCATGTATCGAAGAACCGAAATAGAATAAGCAGGTGTCGTCTGCGTATAAAGTTATATGACCCCGTATTCCGATGTCTTGTATATTGTTAATATATGTTAAAAAAAAGCAGTGGCCCCAATATAGATCCTTGCGGTACCCCACATGTTATAGGCAAAGCGTCACTTTGGGATTTTTCTATTCGAACTACTTGTGATCTGTTGTCTAGATATGATTCAAACATTTTTAAAGCATTTCCTGTTACACCTATACATTCAAGCTTTTTTAGAAGCAATTTATGACTCACAGTATCAAATGCCTTTTTTAAATCAATAAAGATGCCTAGGGCTATGTTTTTACTATCTATGTTAGATTTAATTTTGTTAACTAGATCAATAGTTGCAGTGAGCGTGTTGCTTTTCGGCCTAAATCCGTATTGCCGTTCGGATATGTAATTTATGGATTCTAAATATTTCTCTAGGCGTTTGTGTACGATTTTTTCAAGAATTTTAGATAAAACAGGTAAAACAGTAATGGGCCTGTAATTCCCTGGGTCTGTTTTTTGACCCGATTTGTAAATGGGGGTGACTTTTGCTATCTTTAACGTGTTAGGAAATTCTCCATTCATTAATAAATTGTTTAGACTTTCAGTTAAATTATTGACTATTAGAAATTTTATACATTTTATGACCTTAGTGCTTATTCCATCTAGTCCGACACTACAATTTGAGTCAAGATCATTAATAATTTTAATAAGTTCGCTACCAGTACATGGGTCAAAAGTTGATAAGTTAGAACAAGATTTAGGTACAGGTAATGCTTTAGAAAAATCGTCATGAAATTTTTTTGGTATATTTTTTGCTAACGTAGGTCCTATTGTAGAGAAATATTCATTAAATGCATTACAAATTTCGTTAGGTTCAGTGACAGAATTCATTTTTACTACGAGTTTTGGAGGAGCGCAACTTTGTTTTATTTTGTTATTTGCTAAATAATTGACTAAGTTCCACATTTTTTTCGGTTTGTTTACACATTTGTTAAACTCTTTGTAATGATACGAGTCTTTTGTAGCTTCAATTAGTTTAGTTACATGAACCTTCTTTGTAGCAAACTTTTTTTTTAAAATGACGTCGTTTGGGTTTTTTTGTAACTGTGTCCATAAAATGTTCCTGTTGTTTATTTCTGAGATTATATCTTTGTTTATCCAGTCTTTTTGGGGTAGATTTAAAGTTTTTATCTTTGTTATTTTACTTTGTGCTATGACAAACTTAATTTTACTCTCCAGTAGTGTAAAATCGCTTCCTAGCTCATCTTGTTCAATTTGTTCTGTTGTTGCATAAAGTTTGTCATAATCGATGGCTTCATATTGAGTGCGAATCTTTTGCAGTGGTTTAATTTTTTTAAGTTCTAGGTATATCTGTCTGTGATCGGACAAAGAAGAGTCGACTATTGCCATATGAAAATTATCATTTTTTAAGTTTGTACTAACATGATCAATAATAGATTTCCTAGTTGAAGATTCTCTAGTAGCGTAATTTTTATTGATTTTATTGAGAAGTATGTGTCCTGTTTCCTTCATAAGTTCTTTATACTGTTTGGTTCTGTTATCTTTGGTCAATAAATCAATGTTGAAATCTCCGAAAACTACAGCTCTTTTTTTCTGTCGGAGTTGTAAACCATATACTTCGAGGAAGTCCCTGAAATTGGTATTGCCAGGATTATAGACAGCTCCCACTTCAAATTTGTAATTTTCGAGCAATACCCATAGATAATTATTACCTCCCAAGTAAGCTGATTCTGATAAGCTGTGTTTTAAATTATTATGTACATATATTGATACTCCTCCTCCTCTTGAACCGGTTCTATAATTGTAATAATGTGTATAGTTAGGTAGCTGAAACTCAAGCGCTTGTTTCTCACAGGTGATCCATGTTTCCGTTAATATTATGACATGTGTGGTATGTGGTACTGCTTGAAGAATACATTTGAGCTCATCAAATTTTCCTTTCTTGCATATACTCCTTGCATTGAGGTAAAAGAATGTGAAGCGTGGCTTGTTGATTTTTAAGTCTTGATAGTCATTTGTGATATGATGAGTGATGTTACTTTCGCTAATTTGTACAGTTTTGTTTACTGGAGTTGATTGGAGTTTTTTGGAGTGGTTTCTATAATAATAGGTGTTCCTTTGACGTATTGAATAGTAAGGCCTTTCTCACCGTCATTTTCTCTACGCACCAGTTCATCTTTTAAAGTTTTTAGATATTTTTGTTGCGAAGGGGTCTGATCTGAGAATACCTTAATATTTTCCGGTAACTTGTCCTTGTTACGTAGAAGTTCCTTTGGGGGTCCTTGAGTGTCATAGCATGCTTTGATGCTGCGGTTTTTTCCTGGAGTGAACTTACCAATTCTAAAAACTTTAATTGGTTTTGGGGTTTCCTTGATGATTTTGGAAGTTATGTTGAAAATATCCGATTCATCCCTGGCAGTTCTTTCCTCTGCGTTCAAAGAGCTCTGTTCTGGTAGGCCTACTACTATGATGTTCTTTTCCCTAGCATGGCGCTCCTGCACTTCACGAATTAATTGTTCACTTGAACGAAGTTGATCTTCAATCGTAGAAGATGAGGTTTGATTTTTTAAGCTGCCAAGTGAAGATTCGAGCGAATTTATTTTATTTTCTCCCAAAGAAATTTTATTTTCTAAGCGTTTCACCTGGGTTTTTATGTTATTTTGCTCTACGACTATGTTAACTGTTGATTTTTGTATTTCACTGACTTGTGTTGTAACTTCTATTACATTTTCGCGTATTAAATTTATAGTTTGTTCGTTAGATGATTTAATTTCGCTGATTTGGGTTTTCACTTCTGTTATGCTTTCTTGCATTTTACTCATTATATTTTGATTAGATCCAACATATTGTTCTAATAAGGAACTCATACGAGCTAGCTCTGATCGAATTTCTGTTATCTCATTGTTATTAGTGGATCCACCGTATAGGGGCTTATTTTCGAAAGATCAGGTTGCGATCCGCCACCGGTTATCGGCCGCGTTGGCGATCGTTGCACGCTCATATTATTATCTTATACAAGTACAATAATAATTTCTGGCCCAAATTATGTCAAAAACGTATTACTTGTGACAAACTGGAATGTACCACTTGCCTGAGCTTAAACGCGCCTTCCGAGTCGATGAGTGAGCGAGTTGAAAAATCACAGCTGTGTTGTTCTCGCGGGGGTGAGGTGCGGTGCAAGCGCAGCTATGCAGTCTATGCAGCACAGGTCCGGAACGGTATAATAACGGTATTTTAGTTTCAATTTAGTTTTAGGAAATATAAGCAATTGGCCTGAAGTCTGAGGTGGTGGAATAAAAATTATGTAAAATATCCTACTAATATTATAAATCCGAAAGTTTGTGTGTAAGTGTGTAAGTATGTTTGTTCCCTCTTCACGCTTTAACGGCTGAACGGATTTGGATGAAATTTGGAGTGTACATAGATTATACCTAGGATTAACACATAGGCTACTTTTTAACTTGATAATAGCGGGCAAAGCCGCGGGGCACGGCTAGTTATTACTAATTTAATTGAAAAACTTTTACAAGATTTTATTGTGTACTAGCCGTACTCCGCGGCTTCGCCCGCTATTATTAAGTTAAAAAGTAGCCTATGTGTTAATCCTAGGTATAATCTATGTACACTTCAAATTTCATCCAAATCCGTTCAGCCGTTAAAGCGTGAAGAGGGAACAAACATACTTACACACTTACACACAAACTTTCGGATTTATAATATTAGTAGGATAATCGCGAAATCTTAAGATATTATAACTCAACTATTTTTGAAAACCATGGGAAGGGAGTTTTATTCAGCATGTGTCAAATTAAATATATATATATATATATATAAAACAAAGTCGGGTTAGTTAGACCATTTGTAAATCAAGAACAGCTGAACTGATTTTTATGATCTTTGATTCGTTGGATTTGTCTCCACCCCGAATAGCAGAAAAACCATATATAATATAAAACGTCGGAAAATTCACAAAAGAAGTAATTTTCTCATTCATTTTACTCTACGGGGTCTTTGATAATATTTCTAGAATAGTATTTTTTTTATTTGCGCGGGCAAATCCGCGGGGAGCAATTAGATTAATATAATATTTAATACTATTATTACGTTATATTTATAAAGCACGTATAAGTTAAAGTGGTTTTTAGTTATCGCTTGTTATTTAGCGCGCCGGTCGATATAAAGTTGAAATAAAATGTCCTACACATAATTTCTCTTCATTTTTTTCAAATATTTTATCGATATCAACAATATGGAACATACACCCAACAAATGAGGACAAATCCCTTCTCTACTTGTTGATTAAGCGCAACAGATACGAAATTCCTTTGTCTCCGAAACATAATATTTCGGAGAAGCGATGAAATATTCTTTGTACGTTTTACAACCACAGCACCGCGGGTATTGCGTTTCTCGAAAAAAATACGTAAATTAGGCATAATGGAAAAGTATCTTTAATATTAACTGGCAGGAAAACTGTTGTAGCTTGAATAAAACGAATCGTAACCTTTTTACGCCGCTCTTTTGTTTCTGATAATAAAAACTGCGACCTCTTTTTACAAGTTGAAATCTTTTACCCAAATTGAAAGTAACGATGCGCCTTTGTTTAAAAAAAATAACTTTTTAAATTAAAGCATAATTTTAAAATTTAGTTGGCATTATAACTATTACTTACCTTTAGTTTCTGTAGTTGACAGCCAACAGGAACCGATTCACAATAATTTACTGAATTTTTGGTCTACTGCCGACCGTTCAGTTTGGTGGTTCGGAGCGGACTGGCAGAGACGTTACCTATACCTGTTACTTTGTCTAGGGCGGGGGTTGTGTAGTGATGGGATGAGTAATGTACACGATTTACTGTTATTGGATATCTGATATCTTAATACTCCCATATTGGGCTACTACATTTTCGTATAAACGCTATAGTAGCGTAAATTTTCGTTTTGTTATAAAATGTATAACGGTGATTATTAACAAATTAGACATAGTATTGGATAATATTTATAACTTGTTTTGTCTTTCAAATAGATATGTCACAGTTTAACAGGTTTTTTAAAGTTCTCTTGGCGCGTTTGGGAAAAATGATGAGAGTGAATTTTTAAGATACGCGTGCACACCGGCACCTAAAAACGAAACCATGACGTCCCTGTTGGCGCAGTGGACAGGTCTCCGCTCTCTACGCCGTGGGTCCTGGGTTCGATTCCCGGCAGCGGCACAAATTCTTTAAGTTAATGCGTTAGTTGGTAACTCCCTGGCTGAGGTCTCTCAAGTTTTAGTGAGAACTGATAACTATATTCAAGGTAGTCATTTTATGTCTTTTATCACTAACACAGAGTAGGTACTGGCACATTTTTTTTTCTACGGCACAGGGTTCAATTTCAGGCAGGAGCAAATACCACGACCAATAACCACCCAGAGTTTTGGTCTTACATAATTCGAACTCCTGCGCGGCAAAGCACTGCGCTCATCACCTTGAGATATAATATATTAAATCTGTTTAAGCCGTGTAATTTCACTGGAAACATAGCCCTTCAATGAAAATTACAATGTTTAGTACCTACGAAACAAGTCTTTATACTTTTTATGGGGTCTGTGAACGGTATCGGACAATTGCCAAAAATAAAGTTACGTTTCATGACTATTGTAAACTAAACCGTAGAGCCTTCTACGCTTTTTATTCTACGTAGCCAATTGCTACGAGGTGCTACGAAAACTAGTTAATTAAACGCAAGCAAAGCTTAAAAAAACCGACTTCACCGCTTTATCTTCGGAACTTTGATCAGATTTAGTGTATTAAACTTGCATACACATTATTGACGATATTTCAAGAACTTCTGATCAGCGATCCAATTTAAAAGGGACCAATTGGAAAGCAACATCTATCAAACAAAAATAATTTTTCAAAATCGGTACACGTGGAACGAAGTTATGAGATAACACACATAATAAAAAAGTTTTTTTTTTTTTATGTACGATAGGCAAGCGTTTGACCACAATCTCACCTGATGGAAAGTGACGATGCGGCCGAAGATGTACAGTTGACTTGAGTACCTCCACCTTTTTTGGGAAGTCGGTAAAAATACGTTTTTTTTTTTTTTGGCGGGTAGGTGTCAAAGTAACAACAAGTAATTACAAGCTCTATACATTTTAATTAATTTTAAATAGAAATAGTGTAATAACCTATGATATAGTTTAGAAATCACAAGCCTTACCTGCCACTTTGTGTTTTCCCTACACTACTTTTCACCCCAATCTCAAGAATTATTAATTGTCCAAATTCACTTCATCGCTTACTGCAACATTATTCAAGATGGATGCTGCTGGGAAACATTCTGCAAGTGATCTTATGGCATTTTTCCTTGACCGGATGGACAGCTTTGAAAGTAAACTCGCCAAGACTCCAAACCCCTCTCCTAGTAGAGATGAGCTAGCTGCCGAGTTTGCTACCTTCAAGGATTTTGTACTGAAGTCACTGCGGGTGATCCAAAGTCAGATTGAATGTCTGGCCACAAGTGTTGATAGGCTTGAGATGCAAAATAGACGCAAAATTTTGCTACTTCATGGCCTTCCTGAAGACCCAAACGAAAACACGGCTGACGTTGTGACTCTTGCTACTGTGGAGCGATTAAAACAATCATCATTTGTGCTGGAGGACATCAGCCGCTGCCACAGGATGGGCCGCACTGGGATTGCCGGCAGGCCACGGCCTATTCTTTGTAAGTTTCGCGATGTATCCGTGCGTGACAAGATTTGGGCAGCAAAAACGAATCTCAAGGGTTCTGGCATAACCGTATCCGAATTCCTTACGAAGCTCCGCCATGACGTTTTTATGGAAGCCCGGAAGCGGTTCGGCGTCACAAAGTCTTGGACGAACCAAGGTCAAGTCTACGTTCTTACTGATGATGCGGTTCGTCACTGTGTCAGCAGTCTGGCGGACCTCGACGCTATCCAGCATAAGCCTGCTCACAAGACTGAGGAAAAAGCCGCCGCCGGTACGTCAAAAAGGATCCGGAAGACAAAGAAATGAAGTTGATGAATCCTTGTGGTTAATAATTTCGTATTTTTAACATATTTTTCTTGAGTATGCCGATTAGGTAAGCAGTTCCGAATCCAATTCATAGATCTACCCTTTTTAAAACACCGTCATTTCGTACAGATATTTATTATTTAGCTTTACCTCCTCTCAAATATAACTTCGTTAACATACTCTCAACTCTGTTAAAATTTTGTGACAAGTAAACTATGAAATGACTTTGACATAATTAACGTCGATTGCTAATAGCTACGTTCCACTCAGCGATTAAGGCAAGCTTGCGGTAAAGTATGCCATTCAATAAAAATAAATAATGACGTTTGGTCTTATTAATCTTACTTACTTTTCTTGCTTCCAAGTCGGTCAGCGTTCAAATTAATCTACTTTTTACTTTTAAGATATTAATGTATTTGTTTGTTTACACAACTGGCAGGTGGACATAAATGTACTAGGCAGATTTAAAAATATATACTTAATAGTTTATATTTTGTACATTGTATTTATTAGTTGTATATTGTATTTTGAATTAATATATTTTTTATTTGTAATATATATAGTATAGTAGTTATGAATATTTTTGATAATAGCAGCGATGATGACTATTTATCGTGTTTAAGCAATTCAAACTCAAGTGATAACAGTTTTGACAGCATTTCTACAATCCCTAGTCTCACGAATATATTAGAATCACATTTTGATGACGCACCTCGAAATTTCAACGTTGTACATATCAACGCCCAGAGTATCCCTGCACATTTCCCCGATATGCTGGCGTCATTTGATCATAAAAATATACACGCACTTCTGGTTTCTGAGTCCTGGTTGAAACCTTGTCACCCTACTGTCTCTTACTCTCTACCTGGCTTCAAACTTATTCGAAATGATCGCGTTGGTAGTGGTGGTGGCGGCGTTGCCATTTATCTTCGTACTCATATTCCTTACACTGTTTTAAATATGTCACCACAACCACCGCCCGCTAATGCAGGAGAACATCTTTTCATAGAAGTAAACCTATCTCACTCTAAAATATTACTCGGAGTGTACTATTGCCCTTCCCTTCGCATTGACTTTTTTGATTCTTTTGAAAAACTCTTGGAAGACATTTCTCCTTCTTTCAATCACACCATTGTAATGGGTGATTTTAACACCTGTCTTCTCAAGAAAGATACCCGCTCTCGTCGATTAGAAACAGTAGCTACTGCTAGCAATTTAACTATACTTCCTTTAAATGCTACACACTTCTTTCCAAACTCTATTCCTTCTCTTCTCGATTTAATCTTTGTCTCCTCTAGCGATCTTGTTTACAAGTATGGGCAATGTGCGGCAGACGCTTTTTCTTGTCACAACATGATATTTCTTTCATACAAAGTCCGTCCGCCCAAAGCTAAGCCAAAAATTCTCTTGCAACGCTGTTTTGGTGGAATTGATCTAGAACAATTACGTATGGACGCTCTGAAAATAGATTGGTCAGGTGTTATAAATGAAACTACTATTGATGACAAAGTAGAAAGCTTCAGTAGAATAATTATTAATCTATACGATAAACACGCCCCTCTTCGCCCGGTCAAGTTAAAACATCTTCCTGCTCCTTGGCTCTCAGATGATATTAAAAATTTTATGCATAAAAAACTGGTTGCCAAGGCTAGATTTAAGATGCGTCCGACCGATCGAAATAAGGAACGCTATATAGAAAGTCGAAACCGCTGCAACAGGCTGTGTAGGAACGCACAACGCCAGCACATTCATCAATCCGTGGACAGTGAAGACCCATCAAAAGTATGGAAGTTCCTTCGAACTTTAGGTGTTGGAAAGCAACGTCAAGACCATTTCCCTAAAAACTTTAACATAGACTCGCTTAACCAACATTTTTCAGAATCTTCAAATTTCGATAAAATCACTAAATCTTCAACTTTAAACTATATTAATTCTTCTTCTCCTGCTCCCGACTATTCCTCCTTTGTTTTCCGCCAATTTGTTGATGGTGACGTTAAGAGAGCCTTATCATCAATCTCGTCAAATGCTGTAGGTAGCGACAACATTAGCCGCAATATGATTATGCTTGTCCTGGACGAAATATTACCTATATTATCACATATTCTTAATGAATCCATAACAACTGGAAACTTTCCATCATCCTGGAAAGAGGCCCAAATTGTTCCTCTTCCGAAGAAACCCAATCCTTCTTCCTTTTCCGAATTTCGCCCTATCTCTATTTTACCTTTTCTATCTAAAGTCCTGGAACGCCTCGTCCATCAGCAACTTAGTTATTTCCTTAACACAAATAATCTCCTCAACCCTTTCCAATCCGGATTTCGTCCTGGCCACAGCACTGTTTCAGCTTTATTGAAAATAAGTGATGATGTGCGGCATGGTATGGCTGATGGCCATGTAACTATTCTTTCGCTACTTGATTTTAGTAACGCGTTCAACAATGTCGATTTTGATGTATTGCTTGAACTCCTTCGCTCTCTTAACGTATCTCCTACAGCAATTGGCTGGTTTCGAAATTACCTGTGTGGACGCCGGCAACGTATCCGTATTGACGATGTTTTTTCATCGTGGTGTAATACTACTGCTGGTGTTCCTCAGGGCGGCGTTTTATCCCCCCTTCTCTTCGCAATATTTATTAATTCCATTTCTAATCATCTCACTTCATCCTACCACCTGTATGCAGACGACTTGCAAATCTATAGGCATTCACCGGTTGACAAATTAGACGAAGCAATTAATGAAAACAACTCTGACTTGCAGCAAATACTTAGCTGGAGTAAGTCTTATGGCATCAGTGTTAACACATCAAAGACCCAAGTAATAGTAATTGGTAGCTCCAGGATGATTTCAAAAATTGATTGGTCCTGCCTTCCTCAAGTGATTTTCAACGGTACGCCTATACCTATTAGTGATAAAGTTAAAAATCTTGGGGTAATTTTTGATAGGCAATTTTCCTGGGTGCCACAAATAGCTGAGGTAAGTCGGAAATTATTTGCTTCTGCAGGTTCGCTCCGTAGAATTCGCTGCGAATTTTCTGCCAATCACCACCAAAACAGCACTAGCACAATCACTCTTACTTCCCATTCTTGACTATGCCGACGCCAGCTACCTGGATCTAACCGAGGAACAGCTTAATAAACTGGAACGTTTACAAAACTTTTGTATCCGGTTCATATTTGGACTACGAAAATATGACCATATCTCCGTATTTCGCAATAAGCTGAAGTGGTTGCCTATACGTTTTCGCAGGAATACTCATATTCTTTCTCTTCTTTACTCTATTCTCTTTATTCCCTCTACTCCTGTCTATCTCAAAGAGCGCTTTAAATTTCTGCATCTCACACATCAATTACCTTTGCGCTCTTCAGAAACACTTCAGCTAAAGATGCCTCAGCATACCACGCGTTTTTACGATCACTCATTTACAGTGCAATCGGTCCGTTTATGGAACGCGCTGCCTGTAGATATCAGACGTGCTAAATCCCTTCAAATTTTTAAGACTATGGTAAAAAATTACTATTTATCCCAAAACAGTTAAAACTGCTGCACATTAATTCGTAATTATTATTATTATTTTATTTATGTACTACCACTTATATGGAGTATTTTATGTAGGTATATTTACATTACGTATATATGTATGTATATTTAGTATGTAATTGCTTTGATAGGTTCTTGTACTTTATTATTTTTCCTTGACTAGTGTACACCACCGTCTAACACATTCCAGTTACATTTATGTCCATACTAAGGTTGTCTGGAAGAAATTGCTATACGCGATAAGACCGCCGATTGTATTACCACTAAAAAATATGTAATTTCTAAGAATTGTTTAGTTGTACACTTTGTAAACTGGTTATACAATAAAGAGTTTTGTATTGTATTGTATTGTATTGTAATACGTTATATGCTTAAAGTCATAGTGGTTGTATCGCATTCCGATAACCTAAAAACCAGTTATTATCGTTACGTATATCCCACCACTATCCCGTTCATTAACAACACGCTTCTATCATTCCGGCATTCTACCCGAACCATATTTCCACGCATTACATTTGCCTCTACCAACCTACATCCTGTCATCTCTCTTCCTCTTACTGAGCTTTTAGCTCGATAGAGCGGGACAGATATATTTTGTTAAGTTTGTCAGTAATAGTCAGTGTTGCCATTTGTTTGAATTTCCGTCGTTTTCAGGTTTGATTTGGTCAGGTAATATTACACAGAAGGTAATAAACATAAACGCTTTCACGGTAACCGTACTGCACTTAGGTTATTGTTTCATAAGATATAATATATTACCTATTATGTTTATACATGGAGGTTTTTAGGAGAGTTATTGGATGTACCTAATAGTAATTAGTAACAACTTATTGCCTAGAACGATGTTTTTAACAATAAACTTACAAACGTCCCAAAAAAGGAGGAGTTTTTTTTTTTTATGTGTGTTGTTACCTCATAACTTCTCTCCACGTGAGCCGATTTAAAAAAATTTTTTAGTTTGAAAGATGTTGCTTTCATATTGGTCCCATTAAAATTTGATCAAGATCTGATCAGTAGTTCTTGAAATATCGTCAATAATGTCTATTTTGAGACGAATAATGCGTACTTTGACGATGTTCTCGTTTACCCGAATTCAAAAGTTACCTCATAACTTCTTTCGTTGTGAGTAGATTTTGATGATTCTTTTTTTATTTGAAAGCTGATGCTTTTCATGTGGTCCCATTGAAATTTAATCAAGATCTGATCTCTAGTATTTGAGTTATAGTCAATAAAGCGTGTTTAATACATTAAATCTGGTCAAGGTTCCGAAGATAAAGCGTTGAAGTCGGTTTTTTTAAGCTTTGCTTGCGTTTAATTTTTTTATTTCAATAGGCAAGCATTAGACCACTATCTCACCTGATGAAAAGTGATGATGCGGCCGAAGATGTGACATGCTTGCCTAGAAGATACCTATTCACTCGAGACTTGAAGAGTCCTAGATTATAACGTTCGGAGAACAAAGACGCAGGCAATGAGTTCCACTCCTTTGCTGTACGGACGATGAACGTAGAAGCAAAACGCTTTGAGCGAACTGGAGGTATGTCGACCATAAATGGATGACGTTTGATAGTTTGTCTTGTTGTTAGATGGTAAATTACTGTATAATCATACTAATATTATGAATCCGAAGTAAGCTATAAGTGTGTATATTTGTTTTCTCTTGACGCTGTAACGGCTGAACGTATTTAGATGAAATTTGAAAATAGCATAGTGGAGTGTTATTTAAATTAAACATAAAGTATTCTTGCCCTTCTTGAATAAAATATTTATTTGTAAAACGCTTTCAATTGCACTCACACGTTCGAAACCACTCACACACACACATCCAGAACCAGAAACACATATTTCCTAGGGGAGAAAATGAAAAAAAAAATCCAAATATCAATGTCACGGGTTCTGTTTCACTCCAGGTCAGTCCGATGGTTTTCATACCATACATTTTTACATAACACACAATTACAACTAAAAAAAGAAACACTAAACGTTGGGCAGAACGTTTGTGCCGGGAATCGAACCCTGAGCCGCAGCGTAGAAGACAGACATGTAACCGATCTTATCTCACCTTATAGTGTGTTGTTATATTATTTTTTTTATCACATATATAGCCAAATATTAAAGGTAAAAATATAGCTAATTGGCCTTCTGCCTATCGGGTCAATGCCTACACTTCCTAAAAATAAACTAAAATTATATACATCTATACAGCAAAGACCCAAGTTACTTACAAGGCATCGAGCTTATAAGTAACTTAAGGGATGAAGCTCGCTACCAGTGGGTAGCGACATCGAGCTTAAAAGATAATATTTAAATTTTATAATTGAGAATTGCCTCTTCTCTTTTAAGTTGCTGCGCCCGACAATCCATATGAGACATTTCCCTACCTTTTGGAATGTAACATCTTGTACTGTATTTATGGAGGCAATAAACAATCTGAATCTGAATCTTATAGGTAACTCAAGTGCTCAAGCCCACTACCAGTGGGTAGCGTTCTCATCATGCTGGCGGCATTGCATCTCTGAATTGCAATGTTAATACGTTGAGCCAAATAAGTAACAGCATTTTGATCACGCGTCCTCGTCTCAAACAGGGGCGCTCAAATGGATTTATGAAAAAAATA
The DNA here is from genome assembly GCA_948107665.1 of Lomographa bimaculata. Lineage (NCBI taxonomy): Eukaryota > Metazoa > Arthropoda > Insecta > Lepidoptera > Geometridae > Lomographa > Lomographa bimaculata. Next base: position 1,599,541 of record OX403604.1, on the reverse strand, counting down.
CTTACATGTTTTTCCTTCTGTCTTACATATGTTATCGTAGCAAACAGTTTAACCTACTTCGAAACTTACTAAGCTTTCAAGCGACTACTTTTATCTGGTTCCGTCCACATGCCCTTAAGATATCTGCAAGTTCCATAATCCCCTTTTTGTCAAAATTGGAACAAAAGGACTTGTTTGCGAGTAAACTTTTGCATTTAAACGAGTTTGCGACTTATTTATAAACTATTTTCGGAATTCAATTTGAACTAATCTGGATCCACACTTTTGGGGAGTTTTTCTTTTTTTTTACTTTTTTATGCTTGATATGCATTTGACAATAGATAGATAATACTTTATTGATCCACTTTATAGATGAGATAAAACAAAGGTAAGAAACAAGGTTATATACGTAAAGTGTTGAGACGGTGAAAAGAGTTTGCGACTTATTTATAGACTATTTTCGGAGTGCAATTTGAACTAATCTTGATCCACACTTTTTGGAGTGATTTAAATATTTTTTTCACTGCTTTATGCTTGATATGCAAGCATTTGACAATAGATAGATAATATTTAATGATCCACTTTATAGATAAGATGAAACAAAGGTAACAAACAAGCTTATACGTAAAGTGTCACAACATACGGCCTTATCACTAATAGCAATCTCTACCAGGCATCCGTCGGATGGGGAGATCGATAGAATGTAATAAAATGGGGTATAACAACAAGCCTATGAATATTTAGAGGCCCCTTTTACTATTGCAGATAGAATTTATGGCTCAACATTTTTTATAGCAACAGGATTCCATGGACTGCATGTAATAATTGGAACAATATTTTTAATTATTTGTTTAATTCGACATTTAAATGAACATTTTTCTAGAAATCATCATTTTGGATTTGAAGCTGCAGCATGATATTGACATTTCGTTGATGTAGTTTGATTATTCCTTTATATTTCAATTTATTGATGAGGTAATTAATTATTAATTTATATAATATAAAAAGTTTATTTGACTTCCAATCAAAAAGTTAAAAAAAATTTAATATAAATAATCATTTTATTATTAATTATTTCAATAATCATTATATTAATTTCTAATATCATAATAATACTATCAATTATCTTATCAAAAAAATCATTTACAGACCGAGAAAAATGTTCCCCATTCGAATGTGGATTTGACCCCAAATCATCTGCACGAATTCCATTTTCATTACATTTTTTTTCTTATCATAGGCATCCACTACGTGATGGAAAGCGATGATGGATGCTTGCTTAGACTCTTGACTTAATGGTTACCTAGCATTCTAACAAAGCGTTTTTTGTTCATTTTCATTTCAAGAAATGCAAATAAATGAAACGCCCTGCCGTCTACTGTGTTTCCCCAAAAGTATAATATGAGGTTGTTTAAAAAGAAAGTGAACAGGTATTTACTGAGCAAGCGTTCTACATCTTCAACCGCATTGCTTACCATCAGGTGAGATGGTGGTCAAAAGTTTGCCTATCTTGAATTTTAAAAAAAGTCTCAAAATATCTGTATCATTGAGGTGCTGGATAGCCTCGACGTTCACATGGTGATGAAGTCTTTGTTCATGAGCTTCGGATCTCCCCTGATGACGGAAAATTATAACTGTATGTAACTGAACCCGTTGGTTTAGTTGGGTGCGCGTCCGCCTTCTAAGCAGGGGCGACACCCCTGTTACCTATATTCGATTCCGGAAGTGATGTACATAGTTTTTGAGATATTTGAGAGATAAGACACACTGGCACGCTCTGTACACCGATTGCGGGTCTAACACTCACACATTTTGTTTTTTATATGCAAGATAGGCAAGCATTTAAAAAAATATTATTATGATTATTATTTACCGCTATCTCACCTGATGGAAAGTGACGATGCGGCCGAAGATGAAACATGCTTGCCTAGAAGGTACCTATTCACTCTAGACTTGAAGACAACCAGATTGTACCGTTCAGGGAACAAAGGCAATGAGTTCCACACCTTCGCTGTTTGGATGATAAACGTAGAAGCAAAACGCTTCGATCGAACTGGAGGTATGTCAATCATAAATGGATGACGTTTGACAGTTTGTTTGTTTGATGGTAACAAGAGCATGGAGGAATAATATCATATAATTCCTGAGAACACTCTCCAAAATGTGAGCGATAGAATACCGATACCATGCCGGAAACATTCACATCACACACCCAATCATACCCAGAACCAAAAACGCAAATTTCCTTTGGGGAGAAAACTTTTATTTCCACTGGATTCAAACCCTTGCGTTAAGCCAAGGGGCAAATCAAACTTGTAGTATTAAGTAGGTCTGCTTAATGTATAACAAAAAAACTTCCTTGTTAGAAATATAATTAAATTGTGGATGTATGATGCAGCTAATGAAATAAAATCGTTTATTTACTAGAATACATGTAGTAAACAAGATCTTTATGTAAGTTCTGGCACAATATGTACACTCTGCAAGAAGACGTGCAAAGGATGATATTTAAGTCTTTATATAAAATAATTAAACGCAAGCAAAGCTTAAAAAAACCGACTTCACCGCTTTATCACCGGAACCTTGATCAGATTTAATGTATTAAACACTCAATTGACTATAACTAAAAACTAGAAATCTGATCTTGATCAAATTTCAATGGAACTACATGAAAAGCACCTGAATCATTTCTTGAAATATCGTTAATAATGTCTATTTTGTGGACTACTTTGACGATGTTCTCGTTTGACCCACTTAAAAGTTACCTTCTAACTTCTTTAGTTCTGAGCCGATGTTGATGATTTTTTTTTATTTGAAAGCTGGTGCTTTTCATGTGGTCTCATAGAAATTTGATTAAAATCTAATCTCTAGTTATTGAGTTATAATCAATAATGCGTGTTTCATACATTAAATCTGATCTAGGTTCCGAAAAAAAAGCGGTGAAGTCGGTTTTTTAAGCTTTGCTTGCGTTTAATTATTAGTTTCTTATAACCACATAAATAAATATATCACTACTCCGCCCCGGCTTCGCCCGGGTGTGATAAATGAAGAACCACTCGACCGATTTTGTGCAAACTTCACATAAACCATCTACTAAATAGTCAGAACAAAGCCTAAACATTTGGTTTGGATAGGTGAGCCCGTTCTTGAGTTATAAAATTACAATGAAAAGTGGCATTGATTTTTATATATATACTCGTAGATAGATAAAACATATACACGTTCCAAGTTATTTTGTGTTAATTCGATGCATCTTTTTACGTTATTGCCACTAGCCATTATCTCCCTAGCGTATACGTGGTTTTATCATCAGAGTGAGTGAGTGATATCTCAACTCATTTCATCCCTATAGGCAAATGACACGTCATCTATGTAACGACACGGTAAGAGTTGTGTATCATTTTAATGGGCGATAAAGTACAGCCGGGAATTTGGCGTGGGGTTCTTATTTCATAGCTGGAAAGACTCTGAATTCCATAGATTATAATATAATCTATTTAACAAACAACAAACGCATTCACACTCACAGCCCCACACTAAGTTCAAAGACTTGTATCGTGGGTGCCGGAAACATTTACATCACACACATTACACCCAGAACCAACGCCTGAAGCACAAATTTGCCTTGGAAGGAATTTCTGCTCCTGCCGGGAATCGAACCCAGGACCCACGGATATATATATTTATCTATAACAAAGTCGGGTTAGTTACAACATTTATAACTTAAGGACGGTTTAACCAATTTTCATGATTTTAGATTTGTTAGATTTGGCTCCACCCTGAATAGCAGAATAACTATTACAACATTGATAAATTAACGAAAAAGACACCTTATTTATCGGATCAAATTGTGAATCTAAACCATTCTTGAATCCATTACAGTATACACCAAAATTTCATCTAAATCGGTCCAGCTGTTTAAGAGGAGTTCATTCATATACACACGTACAGAAGAATTACATATAGGTATAATGATATAACTCAAGTCACTCAACCACTGCCATTATCGCCGTTTGCGCTGCTCTGCCGAAGTTTCCTCAGCGGCAGCCTCATTCTGTTTCAAGAAAATGTGACGGATTTTTGTGTCGGTAAGTTACATCTTTCTATTAAGGCGTGAAAGAAAGGAGTTATTCCATCACATAGGATTGTAAAATACAGGTTTTTTTATTGAACGAAGCGAGATTTCTAATTGGACTTGGATGGTTCAGTACTTTGTCCGTCTATCAGAGTTAATTAGGGTCTAAACTATAAAAACGAATAATTTCAAATTCTCAGAGAAAATTTAAGCTGTGCTATGGCTGAAAGTTAAAAATTAACTAATTTAAAATAAAATGATATATATGAAAATATTAAGGGAATGTTACACCTTCGGCCGCATCATCACTTTCCATCAGGTGAGACAGTTGTCAAATGCTAGCCTATGCAACATAAAAAAAAAATGTCTGAATCAATTTGACGTGATTTATACTAAAAATATCTAAGATTAAGTACAAAAATAAAGGATAGAAAAGCCCTGAATAATAAATATTTGTGTTAAATATTGTGTCATATAATTATTATGAGTCCTAGTAACTTGAAATAAATGTTTTTTTTTCTTAAGAACCCGGGGGTATAATACACTGCTTTTCAATGAAAAGGTAAGTATGTATACTTACATATTTTAATAGCCTAGCGTAACAACTATCCACTTCTCAATAAGGTTTAAAGCTGATGGCAGTTTGTGACAATTTCATTTAGACGAATAAAGCTTTAACACGATCTATATATACAATGTTTTCATCATGCTATAAGAGGCATAATCTGGTATTCGTGTGTTTACTACCCTCGAACTTCCTCGACCACATCATCATTTACATACAGTAATATAAATGGATGCCTTAATAATTGAAACGCAAGCAAAGCTTAAAACACCGACTTCATGGCTAATATATCGGTTTTGGCTTGACCGATTACGATACAATTTATATGGGACCACCTCTGCAGTTAACTCTACTAAACAACAAAAAAACCATCGATTCATTATTGGCGGAGATATTGCGTAACATACATACATAAAAACTATACAGTCGAATTGAGAACCTCCTTTTTAGAAGTCGGTTTTTTTTTTGATTCTAGATAGGCAAACTTTTGACCACAATCTCACCTAATGGTAAGCAACGATGGAGCAAGCTTGCCTAGAAGTTACCTATTCAGTCGTGACTTGAAGCCTCTCATATTGTACTCATCAAAATTATTTCACATAGTCTCGATTCCATATATTAATATATTATTTTTAGGAATAAATAATGAAACATCAACGTGTAATTAAGTTTTATTGTAATAAGAAAGTTTCTAACCTACCGCAATAGTACACTTACCAATAACTTCAGCCCTTTCTTATAACTTAGTCAGTTAGTATTTGCCACTATTTTGATACTAATTTAAGATAGGCTGTCTGATCCCCATGAAAGCCCCTCATTCCATAATTAAAAACGTAAGACCTTATTATAATTATCCAGTTGTTCGAACTGAGCAGTTTCAGGGCAGTTTATTGAGTTGAAAATATTAAAATCTATTTATGTCATAGAATTATATAATATATACAATATAAATAGATTTAAATCGATATACAAAGTGCATTTTCATACATTTCAAATGTTAACAGAAAAGGGCTACATTCCACTTAAAACCGACGACAATGATTGAATCACAAAAAAATCACGCAATTGTTGACCTTATGGATCTATGTTTACCAAAATCATTTACGAAAGTTCTTAAGTTAAGGCGATATTCTTTAAAATACTTCCAACATTTTATTTTGATATACAACACATGTTACATCGGAAATCAGGCTCATATTAATCGTGCCTAAAATGGCTCGTAAAATTCGATACGCTTAAATAAGTGCTAGCGCACTGTGTATCGTCGATACGCATCGCAACTTAACTAACTTCTATCTACATAAGGTACTGACGTAGCGCTGTTTTTGCTTACAATATTGACATATAATGTTACAATAATCCTATTTTATTTGGTGGATGTTACCGAGAAATTATTAAAAATTTACCAAATACGATAAAAAAAATGTTACCATTATATTATAACATTATGCAACATAATTTAAGTAACTATCTTAAATGAGGATTAAAAGCATACGCAAAATTTGACATATTATTAAGCTATTGCATAGTTTATATCGCAGGCCTTGAGCGTGGAGACCGAACCCAGAAATTCCGTAACGAAAATAACCTAACACCCCCCACTCCGACCGGCACAGCGGTGATACTTTTTAGTTTTGCCATCTATCGATGAATAGCAGAATTTCTAATGACTTTATTGAAATATCACGCTTGTCTCTTTAGTTCAGCAACTCGCCTCTAGGTGGCAGGAAAAAAATACTGCATAAATAAAATAAATAAATAATTATAATTGCATAAGTTGATAAAAATGCTATGCAATAGCTTTACCGCGGCAGTCCCCGAGTGCCACACGTCTTTTTTTTTTTAAATAAAATTATATTGAACTCACGTATATCAATACACAATCTACACTATCCTCATTGAATTACTTCATCACAAAATAATTAAAGCAGTCATCAATTAACTGTTTTTAAATTTTTTTGTTGTATGATTTGCTATTTTTAATATGAAACCTATGCTGATAAAAATACAATGTCGTGTTATTTTCAAAGTAACATCCCCACCAAGTTATTGTTATGACAACATTTACTTTTTATTTCCTGACGTCCAAATCTAAACTACAATAACGTTAAAACAGCGGCTACAGATAGAATTATTGTATAGAAACTTCGAGAAAAGATTCTGTAGATCAAAAGCACAGTCGTACCTATGCAGAAACACTAAACTTATCCAAAAACTCGTGATGATATCTCATTCATCATTTGACCCAGTCTTGAGAAACCTTGCTTTGACTTCCATAATATTTCATACCACTTATATCTGTAGTTACATTAGTGTAGCATTGTATCTATCAGAATATCTATGGCTCATAAGTTCTTATTTTTACCGACTTCAAAAAAGGAGGAGGTACTATGTTCGACTGTATGTATTTTTTTTTATGTATGTCTCCGATTTCTCCCCCATTTGTGGACCGATTGTCAAAATTCTTTTTTTGTTTGGTAGATTATACTTCAGAAGTGGTCCCATATAAATTTTATCGTAATCGATCAAGCCAAAAACAAAATATAAGCGGCGAAGTCGGTTTTTTTTAAGCTTTGCTTTCGTTTAAATTATCAAGAATCAAGTAATAATAAATTAAGTATTTTTTACATATTTTTTATAATTAATGAATACGCATTGATACAATGTTACGTCTTGTAACTACAGCTTTACTTAGACTTGATTTACTTTAAACTTTTACAATAAAAAAAAGACATATTACTTCATCATTGTGTTTAACCCGAAGATTGTCTAATGTTTTATATTGTTTTATTTAATTTCACAATACTATTAAAAAAGACATTCAATTAATTACAGTCAAAATAATTGGAAATGTAACTACGTTTACACTTCATTTGACTTACGCTTTTGTAAAAGACCCAAGTAGAACAAGCCTTTCAAACCAACCAATCAATTCTCAACTGTCAAATCAGCCAGCCAATCGCATTCCAGTTGCGATGCGTATGCACCAATAAGACGCGTGCACGAGAGATTCACAGCTCCGTGTGGGTAGAAGGAAACTTCTTCAACACCGCATGGTAGAGATTGTAAAAAGCATAAACAGACACGCTGACAATCACTAGAAGCGTCCCCCCAAAGACAAAGCTAAGGAAATTCCCGTCTATCATAGTAGTTCCGCGGAGACTCCTCGCTTCTCCTTGGAACAGGTCTTTGGTGCCTGATCCAGCGGCTTTTCGCTCTTCCATCATTCTCTTCATGGATGTCAGTCGTTCTTTCAGCTCATCAATTGATTCCATCATGTCTTCTGATACTGGAAAGAATACATTTTGTAACTGTGAGAAAGAAAGCAGAGTAATCAGTGAAACATTGGGTACGATTCGGAGTAATGTATATTCGATATTCTGTAGAATTTTGTAGAGTTTGTTTTGTAAAATTTTGAACGGCCCTTCGGTTTGTTGGTTCGATTCCCAGCGGGAACACAAGTTTCCTCCCCAAGGAAGAGTTGTTTTTCTGGTTCTGGTTGTGATTGTGTGTATGATGTGAATGTTTCCTGCACCCACGACACATGTCATCGAACTTAGTGCGATGCTGTTAGAGTAAAGGGTTTATAGATAGATAGATAGATAAATTCTTTATTTGCACACCAAAAAATAACAATTACAAAGAAATCTTAAATATAACTTAGGAGCACAAAGGGCGGTCTTATCGCTCAAAGCGATTTCTTCCTTCAACCAAAGGGAGATGATAAAAATATTACAAACAGGGACGGTGGTGTACCTCAACACGTATTTAAATTAATAAATGTACTTACACATACCTATTAATATTAGATACATAATATACATACAAAAACCTACACAAATAATAATAAAATATTATAAACATACACAAACTAATATATATTATTATACATATATATATATATGACTAATAAAGGACATTCATAGCTTTAACTCAATTGAGAGTGATACAATTTTTTTATTTGTTCTTTAAAAGTGTGGAGTGATTTAGAGCGACGTATAGAGACCGGTAAACTGTTCCAGAGGCGAATAGCTTGTACAGTAAAAGATTTGTCATAAAATGTAGAACTGTGGCTTGGCATTCTTAATTCTAAAGATTCGGATGACCTCAATGAGAGTGAGTGTCCAAGATGAAGAAATTCAAACTGATCTTTGAGATAGCGTGGGGAGGAGGGATTAAACAGTACAGTATATAATAAGGAGAGGATGTGAGGAGTGATGTGTTTATGTTTATCGCGTAACCAAAATGTTGGTATCACAGAGCAGGGAACTCGCACGCTTGCCAGTTCCCTAGTTCTACGACTTTTTACTGAATTCTGTATTTTTCGCATTAACTAAGATGATGTAATCTATACAATCTATAATTTATGTTGTTTAAACTACACTGCCCCGCAAAGAAAGGCATCGCCACGACGCGCCTCTCAAGTTGACGTTGGCGTCGCCAACGCTAGTTGACACATGACAACTTAAACTTAATAGAGAAAATAAATAAAATAATTTTAAATTTATTTAAAAATCATTAAACACAGTTGCCAATAGTCCTTCAAGAAAAGATGTTGATTCGAACCATGGTAAGAATGATGTCTCTAGAGGATGGCCCGTAACTAGCAATCTACTTAGTATTGAAATAAAAAAAATCAAACATACAAAATACATAAGTATATCTATTTATTAGTTTAGTTACAAAATAAGTATATAGACCATAGACCCATACTCTAACGATCTATTTATTAGTAAGCACAGTTTTTTTTAATGTTAGTGCATGATTGGAACGCCATCCCACAGGTAGTGGGCTTGAGCACTTGAGTTACCTATAAGATCGGTGCTTTTTAGGTAACTTAGGTCTTTGCTATATATATGTATATAATTTTAGTTTAGTTTTAGGAAATGTAGGCAATTGGTCCGTAGACAGATCAATGCAGTTTCCTCTACAACTAGATATAAAAAAATCTGAAGACTATATATACATAATACTATTTTTTAATTCAGAGAGGTAATGCCGCCGGCATGATGGGAACGCTACACCCTGGTAGTGGGCTTTATCACTTGACTTACCTATAAGGTTAGTGCCTTGTAACTTAGGTCTTTGCTGTATATATTTATATAGTTTTAGGAAATATAGGCAATTGGATTCTTTAATTTTAGAGTACCTGGATGACGACGTTTTCTAAAAATGAAACCTAGCTAGATCGATTTATCGCCCCTGAAACACCTTGCATCGAAAAAAATCATGTAAATCATTGGAGCCGTTACCGAGATTCAGATTATATACATATATATATATATACAAGAATTGCTCGTATAAAGGTATTAGATAGATATAAGGCATTGCTCCGTAGACTAATGTTGTACGACTGTACGTAATTCTTCTTCTATTATATAAAAATGTCATGTCACGGTGTGGTTAAACTCCTCCGATACAGCTCGACCGATTTTAATGTTTTTTTTTGTATATTAGCTAGGTATGAGAATAGGTCGTAAAGTATTTTTAACCTTCCAAAACCACTCTCAATTTTTTTATCGTGATTTTAGTATGAACAATATCTAAAAAGGTTTTAGTACGGCACTAAAGTACTAGGCGACCATAAACGTGAAAGAGTTCTTTTTTTAAACGTGGCATTGCAACGCATGCCGGGTAATACTAGTATAGCAATAAAAATGTTCCAACCTACAGACTACTTAACCTGAACAATCTTTAACTTACATTATTAATATTTAAAAAATCTCGTGAGATTGCCTTGGATGACTGACACATCTCACGTACATATGTTTTTAACTCGATGTCTTAAATTCACAGAATCGACACACACACATTAAAATTCTAATAGTTACTGACACAATATTTTTTATACTAATATTATTGAATTATTTCCATTTTGACACTTTTTCTATAATGTTATTTATACATATGACATATCTATCTTCTCAGTGATAAGTACAGATCAATTATAAAATTTATTAATGTAATGGTAATTAATTAATTGTCCTATTTATTAAAATTTTCTATCATTAATTTATTCTGCACATGACAAAAAAAAGTACTAGGTTTTATCTGGGGCAGAGGATAAGCCTTGCTATACAGCGTGGTAAAGCAGCAAGAATTTTGGATACTAGAACGATTATTAAAGATCGTTAAAACCTTCTTTTACCCTTTTATAACTTAAATAATTATATTTTAAAACTAAGAAATTATATCCAACTGAAATAAAAATAAACTAAATTTATTTAATACTTAAATTATTAATTTTAAATTTTTGCCTGCATGCCATTCTATAGTGAAACATGCTATTCCAACGTTATTCAAATACCCAATTGTACCATGTTACAAGCAAATAAATATTTTCATTTTCATTTTCACATTTATTATACACAAAATCAATGAAAGACGAATATAGGCTAACCGGATCGGCCGGTTCCGATCCCGATACTTAAATGCAAAGAATTTGTGTAAATATTAGACATTAACGTCATTAAATCAGTAATATAAATAACAATTACAGTATAAATACCTTCGTTTTCTCGTTCCGGGCTCATTTGCTCACTATAATTAACTAAAATCACACACAATTTACTTCCTTCTTTCTTTTCTTTGTTTTTGGTTCCCGACTCCCGTGTCCCTGATTTCAAGATGGCCGATCTCGCGCATGCGCGCAGTTGGTACGCAGGGGTAGGCGGGAAAATATTGATCGTCGGGAATACCTAGCTCAGACTGAGCTTGCATAAAGGAGCCCTGTGTAAGACTGGCTGGGTTTGACATGTCCATTTTTAGTTCTATTTTTAAATACTGGGGAATTGCAAGTTATAGTTGTATCTTTATCATATACAGTTTTATTTTAACTGTATACAGTTGCACTAGAAACTGCTTTACAAAAAATAGACACTTTTACATGGGGAAAACCAATTGGGACGACTGCTAAAGTTCTCAGGAATATTTTCTAGTCAAAATTAGAGTTACTATTCAGATTCAGATTAATTATTGCCTCCATATATACAGTACAAGATGTTACATTCCAAAAGGTAGGTAAGGTAAAGGCTCCTATTACAGAGGTACTCAAAATCGACTCCCATTACGGAGGCATTTTTATTTTCGTGTATTATTCTCGTTTAAGTAAATTTAGATACACCAAAATGGAGTCTATCTATTCATAGTCTTTTACTTCATCACATACCGGACATCCGGAAATGTAACACAGTGGCAAGTCACAAAAATCAAACAGTTACTGTCACGGCGGCGATACGGCCGGGTGTTTCATACAAACGCGGAGCGACGTACGTAAGTGCATTGATATTTAGTATCTAAGTTTTTTATATCAATATGCCGTTCAAGTGTGTGAATATGTCATTTGTAGCTTTTGTCTATAATTTTACTAACTATATGTTTAGGTTTTATCCTGTTTGCAACTGTTTTTATATATAAAAAATAAAAAACAAAACCACGCCGTAATAGGATAAGAATTTTAAAGGTTAGTCCCAATACGGATGTATCATCCGTATTAGGAGAAATACTGTATTACATTTATTTGCTTATAACTTTCAATATGATAATGTATTTACTTAGTTCTAAGTTGAATTGAAATAATGTTCAATACCACAAACTGAAAACCAATTTCTGCGGTATGATTTATCCTCTAGAAACCGTATTTAAATATGAATACTGTTGAGTGTAAAATGAAGGTTTATTAGAAAGGTAAAAAAAAAAGGTGTATTTTAGTCCATCAAAAAGCAGTCATCTGTATAGTCGTTGACTTGAGTCTTACATACCTTAACCAAAATACTATTGTCGATCGACTAAGTTACCTTCATTGTTTATGTATCGAAATTTTGATGGGTCAGAATAAGGATTATTAAAACACAAACAGTTCTCCTATTACGGAGGTAGGAATTTGAGGTACCTCCGTGATAGGCTCTATGAGCTCCTAAGGCGGTGGGCATGCCTCCGTAACAGGAATTTCATATTACCTATTATGGAGTAACAAAATGCATTTTTTAGGGTTCCATAAAAACAACATATAACGATTCGTTCTCTGTTTAATGGGAATTTGGCACCAAATTCGGGAAATCATAGCCAATTATTTTCCGAATTTGTATGAAAAAAGTAATACCTCTGAATTTAGAAATGTTATTTTTATGCTGTTAATTTTGATAATCAGAACCATCTCACGAGAGGTTTATGGTATTAAACACATAACCCTGTATATATAAAAGTGTTGTTTTTATAAAAATCATTAAGTTCCTATTAGTTATAGGGAGTTAATTCAGTTAATTTTGATATCGTTGTATTTTTTATTGGTTTTTGATGCTATAAGCATAAATTTTTGTATAAAAATAATGGCTAAAAGTGTTGTTTTTGTACCGAAATTGTTTATATTAAGAAATAAAGTTGATTCTTCATAAAACTTAACACATGCTTTTTTATACCATAAAACTAGCAAGCACCCAGCGGTTTCACTCTCGTTATTCCCGACCCCGTGGGAATATTACGAAAAACAATTTTACTATGTTCACACACAAGTCATATATAAGCTAGTCATCTATTTACCAAAGTTTCATTCAAATCAGTTAGACACTTATAGCCTGAAAACATTAAAAACATATCAACATAGTCCAATTCGCATTTATAATTGGTTAGAAAAGATATTAATTATTTTACGGAACCACAATACATTTAACTACCTTACCATCCGAATTAGGAGCCGATTACCACCATAGTTGGCTTGAACCTTAATCAAACCTCCGTAATAGGGAAATTCGACTTGAGAACTAAAATATTTTTTATAAATTATAAACAACTTAATAACAGACAAGGTTTTACAAGAAATATACAATTTAATCTCCATTATTGCCGAAATTTATTTTTTATACCTATCTTGATGCTTACAAATGCTTATTTTTCTTTGTTACTTTGAAATGTTGCCATTTACCTCCGTAATAGGAGCCTTTACCTTACAATGTCTCATATGGACCCTGTCAGGCGCAGCAACTCAAAAGAGAAGAGGACGCAATCTTAATTATAAAATCAAAATGTTATATTTTAAATAGTCCTATAATGTACCGTGTAGTATACTCTCATTATTAATAATTGTTTTAGGTTTTTCAGGAATTTCGTGCTATTTATTTTATTAAAAATAAATAGCACGAAAAACGGATTGCATTGATTTGATTTGTGCAGGACGTATTCTCCGCAACGCGAGTCTTAATGATATCATACATCGGGCCCTTACCACCGCCAACTGTGCGGCTATTTTGGAACCAAATGGTCTAGCGCGTGATGACGGTAAAAGGCCTGACGGAATGACCCTGATTCCATGGAAGATGGGACGGCCTTTGGTTTGGGATGCAACTTGCGTAGACACCCTAGCACCGTCTCATCTTTCTGGAACTAAAAATAAGGCTGGTGTTGCGGCTGAATCAGCAGAGACTCTCAAAAGGCGCAAATATAGTAATCTTGATAGTGGTTATATATTTGTGCCTTTTGGGGTTCAGACGTAGGACCGTGGGGACCGGGAGCACATACATTCTACAATGAATTAACAAAGCGTTTGGTCGAAGCAACTCGTGACCAAAATGCTGGCAAATATTTTGGACTCATTCAACGTGGCAATGCTGCCAGCATTTTGGGTACTTTGCCTACTGGTAGCGGTCTATTAGATTAAGTTTTGTACATATTTATATCTAATTATAGTTTATTTTATTTTTTATTTTATTTGTAAGGTCTGCTGGTAGCTTATTATATATTCTTACAGACATGGGCAGAATGTACTAGCAGTCGTGATGAAGGTATCAATAACCAGTCACCGTGACGAAATGTAAATTTACTTTTTAACTGTTGTCGACTACGTTATTTTTTCAAAATAAGCTAGTAAAAGCTAAGCTTGTAATTACTAAATAAGTTTGTGATTGTAACTTATTATAGTTGTCACATATACTCGTGTTACTAGAATGTTAGTAACAGTAACGAGACCTTTTCTGTAGGGTATGGCAAAGATAACAAAGGAGAGGGAACATTACACGTGAAATCATATCAGATATTAGTTTAATCTACATATTTTGGCTATGAATGTTAACCTTAATTAATGGGTATAAATAGTTAATATTAAAAATAATGGACCACACTTATATCTTTATATATAACATCTTTGCCACACTTATATATAATATATCTTTGCCACATGATCTTTGCAACAGGATAATAGTTTAAAAGTGATCATTTTATGGTAGCCATATTATCAAAGAATATATAGTTGGAAATATAGGCCCATAGATAATGCATAGGTTAAAATAAAATAAGGTTTTTTTAAATTTTTATTAAAAAAAGTTTTAATTAAAAAAAATGATTTTGCAGGTAATTTACAAAAAAATTCAAAGTCATCTTGAATCTTTATTCTGTAATGATAGCTGTAAGCCACCCAAATAAAATAAATTAGAATAAAATCAGATTTTTTTATGACGTACTCATCAAACCTCTACTAGTCAAACTTTCGTTTGATATCCATAGTGATGGGGTTGAAAAAAATAAAATAATGCGTCATTTTGTTGCGGCAGCCATCTTGTATTTACAATGATTCTGATCACACATAATTGTATTGTCATCAGAACTTAAGTTGTGTTCAATTTAAGATCAATCGGTCGACAGGAAGGCTGTAAAATTTTAATTTTATTTAATTATTTTAACAAACAGGGCCAGTTAAATAAAACCATTTAAAAACGCTACCCTATCAGAGATTAAAAACTACTAAATAATTCAAAAATTGTAATTAAATAAATGTTATAACTCTTATATTATAAATCCGAGGTTATCTACTAATCAAACAGCTGTAGCCACTATCCAATCGGAGTACGAAGCGACTCTAGTACTGACTCCAGGGAAATATGCTTGAGCACATCCTTCTCCCCATGAGACGATACCAATTAGGATATCTTCGAAGTACAGAGGACCTCCCGAGTCTCCCTGGCAAGCGTCCTTCCCACCAATGTCGAGGATTCCAGCGCAGATCATGTTTTCAGTGACATTTGAAGGTCTGGGCGCGTTCAAGTACCGTTCTCTGCAGATTTTGTTGTCCACCACGAAGATGGTGACGTCCAGGAGTTCGGGAGATGCAGGGCCTCCTTGCTGTTGGAAATTATAAGTCTATGTTCTAATCTCGAAAGTGATATATTTGTAGTTTGTACCTACCGAAGGAAATGTTACCTTCCTATAATAATGCTACTAAATTATAAATGCTTAAGTTTGTATGTGTGCGTGAATGTTTCATACCAAGTATCTCCGTAACGAATTAACCGATTTTGATGAAATTTTGAATGTAGATAGTGTAAGTATCGGAATAACACATAGGCTACTTTTTAAATTAATGAACGCAGGCGAAGCCGCGGGGCACGGCTAGTATAATTATATAAACATGTTAATAATGTGCAAGTAATATGTAAGAGGACCATGCACCTGCACAAATCAATCCAAGGTTTCCAGAACGATATGTAATAATTTGTTAAATCTTATGTTTAAGGAATATATGTTATATAATGTGTATTATATATGTGTATATAATATATGTTTATTTACAATTTCATAATCACATAGGTGCCGGAATCTTATACCACACACACAATCACACCCAGAACCAAAAGCACAAATTTTCCTTGCGGAGAAAACTTGTGATCCCACCGGGAATCGTATTCAATATTCTAAGATCAGTTTATTTAATTTTAAAGTAGTATATACTACTGATACTAAATGATATATATCAAATATTTTTCATATTTTTCCAATATGCACTAATAATTCCGCGTAAGAACACCATCAGACCTCAACTAATGTTAAGTGACGATGCGGTTGAAACCGATGCATGTTTACGTAGAAGAATTATACAATACGATACTTCTTTATTGCACACCAAATAAAAGTGAAATTGTAAAACTTAAAATAAAACAGTGAGTTATATGAGGTAGTACAATAAGCTGTCTTATTCTTACGTTTTTAGCGATTTCTGCCAGACGACCTTTGGATAGGCAGACAATGAGCAGGATGATTTAGGTTGGTATGACATACTATGCTTAATAAAAAAAAATATGGTAGAGAAATATTTCTTTAAGAGAAAAAGGTAAAAGGCAAGTCTAATCATCTCTCTAATTATCAGAGCGTTTGGTCGAAGCAACTTGTGATCAAAATGCTGGCAAAAATTTTGGTCAGAGATTGACCATTGCCATTCAACATGGCAATACTGCCAGCATTTTGGGTACTTTGCCAACTGGTAGCGTAGTCTATTCGATAAAGTTTTGTACATATTGATATCTATTTATAGTTATTTTTGGTAATTTAAATTTAATTTTTAGTTTAATGAAAATCCGGATGACCAAGCCTTGCTCGGTTTTTCGTTTCTGGTAGAATGTGTTTGAATTTGCAGCCTCAGAAAGCTCCATCTAGTGTCGAGTAGAAACAGTTTTTTACATCGGTCATGGCGTAATAGATGGCGCTGATAGTTTCTTAAACCTGGTTTTTCAAATGCAGTTTGGGAACCGAGCATTTCTCGGACCTGGAACGTTGATAAATCGATTCCTTGGGCTGAAAAACCCCTAATCTGTAACTTTTATGAAAATCGTTGGAGCCGTTTTCGAGATCCTGATTACACACACACATATATATATACAACAACTGCTCTTTTAAAGATATCAGATATAATATATTTAAGTTTTTAAGTATATATATTATATATCTCTTTAAAATTGTACTTACAGAAACTGCCCCCCAACCCGCGTGCACAACAGGTAAGCCATGGGGGACGAAGGCGCCCTGGTTGATGATGATAGCTGGCTGTACCACCGGGCTGTAAGTCACGGGACCATTCAGGCGGACTACGGAGATGTCTCCATCGAGACCATTGACTCCGTAGCTGGGATGGTTGTACTCTCTTTGTATGTTAACAATCACTCCACCGGTGTTGCGGTACGTGGCACCAGCTCGGATGCGGCGTAACGAAGGATCATAAAATCTAAAAAAGATATGAAATCACTATAGCAAAGTATATGGCACGGTTTCATTTTGCCTATTAGAGAAAATAACTTTAAAGGCTATTTAAAATAAGGAAGAGACTGGGTTCCACGACACAGGTCGTCCTAGTGTGGAACCCAGGGATCTAAGTTTTTGTAATTTTGTTTTTTAGTGCAAACAAAGGTTTTTATTATTATCATTTATAGGTTAATTATCATCGTTGGGGAAAAAAGGTTAACAAACCTACGATTCGCCGACGATATAGTCCTTTTTTCCTCCTCAGCCTCCGAGTTGCGATCTATGCTCGAAGACCTGAGCAGGGTCAGCCTTGAGGTTGGACTTCAAATGAACATGTTAAAGACCAAACTAATGACTAATAGCACACAACGCAAGATACGTGTTGAGGATGTGGAGGTTGAATATGTCCATGAGTACATATACTTGGGCCAAATTGTCTCTTTCCAGGCGAGACAGGATAAAGAGATTGCTAGACGAATCAATAACGCCTGGAAGAGTTTTTGGTCCTTGAAGCACTTAATGAAAGGTACTCTTCCAATATCTTTAAAGAGAAAGCTCATGGATATGTGTATACTTCCCATCCTTACTTACGGTGCACAAACATGGTCTTTGACATGTGATCAGAGGTCTGCCCTAGAGGTTTGTCAGCGAGCTATGGAGCGCAGTATTCTGGGCGTAAAGCTCACAGATCGCATTCGTAATACCATATTGCGCTCCAAAACCCAAATCGCTGACGTGACACATAAGGCAGGTATGCTGAAGTGGGACTGGGCTGGACACGTCAGTCGTATGCCGGACGAACTATGGGCCAAAACAATTACTTTATGGACCCCACAAAACAAACGACGCCGCGGCAGACCCAAAAGGAGGTGGCAAGACGACCTTGACTTATATTTGAAGGAATGGTTTTCCGTAGCACAAGATCGCAAGCAGTGGAGAGAGGGTAGGGAGGCCTTTGCCCTGCAGTGGGACACCGTAGGCTCATAATAATAATAATAAAGGTTAATTGCTAATTATAAATATTGTTCTTTGTTTTTTCATTTTGAAATATTTTGTTCAAAAGGGTGTTCAAATTCTAGTAGGTCTTTCTTTTATGTTAGATAGGCAAGCATTTGACCGCTGTCTCCCCTGATGGAAAGTGACGATGCGACCGAAGATGGAACATGCTTGCCTAGAAGGTACCTATTCACTCTAGACTTGAAGACACCCAGATTGAAGCGTTCAGGGAACAAAGACTCAGGCAATGAGTTCCACTCCTTCGCTGTACCTACGGGCTAATTTCTTATATTTCCTAAAACTATATACAGCAAAGACCTAAGTTACAAGACATCGAGCTTATAGGTAAAGCAGGCAGCATTCTCATCATGCTGGCGGCATTGCCTCTCTGAATTGCAATGCTAATACGTTGAGCCAAATAAGTGCTAGCATTTTGATCACGCGTCGCCTCAACCAGGCGCTTTGTTGTGCACCCAGAACCAGAAACACAAATCTCCCTTGGAAGGAAAATTGTGCTCCTGCCGGGAATCGAACAGGACCCACAGCGCAGAGGGCAGAGACTTGCCCACCGCGGCAACTGGGTCGTCAAAAATGACATATTTCAGCCATTTAGCAAAATACTTGGTCTTCAGCTTCCGGAGGCACTTGTTATAATTTTATAGATAAATAATCGACGGTGATTGCTTCAAGCAGTGTGGTAGACTTACATGCCTTCGAAGCAATGAGCAGCGCTCACAATATAATACGCATTCAGGAGGTTACCAGCACAGGATTGTCCCCAATTTCCAGAGAAGATGCCCAAAAATTCCACCTGCACGACGGAGGGATACTTATCGATTGTGGTTGGATCACCCCCTACGATTCGGCTAGGCATGGCAGAGCATGCCGTACCTGTAAAAAAAATATTTTTTAACTTGTAGAATTCTTACCGGATGAATTGAGAATCTCCTCTTTTTTGGAAATTAGTTATAAAAGCAACTTTGAGTGTTAAAGCGTCTATAATCTATCGAACGAAACACTTTCTACATGTAACAGACCTTTAAACTTGAACTCAGTCGAATTGAGAACCTCCTCCTTTTTTGTGAAGTCGGTTAAAACTCGATTCGTTGGTAAAGTAATGTGACTTTTTTTATGTTGAATAGGGGTCAAATGCTTGCCACATTTAACCACTATCTCACCTGATGGAAAGTGATGATGCGGCCGAAGATGTGACATGCTTGCCTAGAAGACTTAATTTAAATATTACATATTGGGATCTGAACTTAAGCCCTGGAATAGGGAATTTGCATTGTTTTACGTTTTATTTTAATCATAACATAAACATAAACACTTTCACACTCACAACCCTACAATAAGTTCAATGACTTGTGTCGTCTTGTGTGTATTTTGTTGAAATATTTTCAAATGCAACCAGTTAGTTGCGGGAAATTTTAAACACGGGCCATATTTCTTTCAGGGACGTCAGAGTACGACCCAATGGCTGCCGTAAAGAAAAATGGACCAGTCACTGACATCAAAAATGCGTAGACTGACGTCACCTATCAGTTTAACCAATGGCGTGCGTTTTGCTATTTTCCCCTTTAATTATTAACTTCCCCTTAAATTTTATCACTTTTAATTTATATATTTAGAAGTATGTAGACAAAAGTTTAATAAGTATACAATATTAAAGACCTACCTGCCAGTAATATGACAGCCAGCACCTTGAACGAAGTCATATTTCCGATTATCGATTGAAAAACAAGACTGACTCGTTATCATTTTTGTATATGGAGATCATAAATTACTGCAAGCAGTTATTACAGATAACTTTTGTGGTTTTACTAGATATAGTGATATCATTAATATATTGTCTCAATTGCCACTGGTTTAAGGTTCTGGGTTCAGTTTAACCAAAAGACCTAGTAGTTAACGAGTTTTTCATAACTTTTTAATTTAACATTAACCTTTTTTTTGTAGGCAAGCATATGAACTGCCCTTTGGCTTAGTTGGGCAAGCGTTCGTCTTCTGAACAGGTATCAGGTTCGAATCCCGGCGGGAACACAAGTTTTCTCTCTAATGAAAATTATTTTTTCTGGTTCTGGTTGTAATTGTGTGTAACTTGAATGTTTCCGGCACCCACGACACAAGCCATCGAATTTAGTATAAAAGCGTTAATGCTATGTTACATGACCGTCTCACCTGATGGAAAGTGACGATGCGGCCAAAGATGAAACATGTGTAATTATCATAAACCTAACATAAACGCTTTCACACTCACAGCCCTAGCGACTTACTCTAAGTTTTATGACTTGATTCGTGGGTGCCGGAAACATCACACACACAATTATAACCAGAATCAGAAACACACATTTTCTTTGGGTAGGAAACTTGTGTTTCAGCCGCAACTCCTGGTTAAATTACCGATAAGTCCTGACCTAAGTTTGGTGGACTCGGGCCTTTAACTTATATAATTTTAATCTAATAACGGTAAAGTCTAATGACCGTCAATTAAACATTCTTGAATTATATTTCATGTTTTATGAAAAAATTGGGTCGTTTCGCGCTTTTATATTCAAAATAACATTAATTTGACTGAGTTTTGGCAGGGTTGCAATGGACGTGGTCACGAGAGACTCTTAATTTTTTTAATTATGTTATTTTTAAAATAACAGCGGGACTGAATTTTTTTAATTATGTTATTTTTAAAATAGCAACAGGCCCAGTTTTACCTTAAAATATGACTGCATTTGACGAACGCTCAAAATAATATTTATTTTAGTTCTTAATGAGGAAGATGCAAGCAAAAGCATAGAATTATATCCATGACATTGTTTTCTTATTTCATTGCTTATATTTGATAAATAAAGTTAGCTAGACTGACGTCAATGTCCTCATCTTAATGTCATTGACATCTAAACTGTACTTTACGTTTTTTTTTTTCATAATAGGCAAACTTTTGACCACCGTCTCACCTGATGGTGAGCAACGATATGGTCGACGATGGAGCAAGCTTGCCTAGAAGATACTTATTCACTCGCGACTTGAAGACTCCCAACAGAAAACATAAGGTAAGGAGTTCCATTCCTTTGCGGTCCTCCGCACACAAAATGTGGAGGCAAAACTCTTCGTGCGCGTTTGTGGAATGTCCACCATATAGCGGTGTCGCTTAGCAGTTTGTCTGCTTCTCCGATGATAGAACGGGGATGGGGAACTAGGTCGTGAACGTCTGCTATTAGGTATGTCTTGGACTCTATTGTCATAGAAAGAAAGTCAAGTTCAAGCGTTTCAAGTTGCCTGAAAACTGATCGCACTTTAAAATATTTATTTTAATAAGAAAAGTAATGTTTTAGGTATTTAATTTTACTGACGGCAATATATTAGCGTATACAATCGAAAAAAAGCATAAAGAATATTTTAAAAAGGTTTTTAAAATCAAGTTTATACAAGTTCTAAATAGAAAATACTTAAAAGTTATATAAATAAACGCAAGCAAAGCTAAAAAAAACCGGCTTCACCGCTTTATCTTCGGGACTTTGACCGGATTAGATGTACTAAACACGCATTATTGACGTTATTTCAAGAACTACTGATTAGATCTTGATACAGTCGACTTGAGTACCTTCTCCTTTTTTGTGAAGTCGGTAGAAAACCAGAAAACTTATCAAGACGGATCAAACGAGCCCAAACTCAATGTTTAGTTTATCTTGTTAAGTTCAGAAGTTTTATGGCCATAAATATTTGAAGACTCATTTGACGACCCAGTAGGCGCATTAGACAGGACTCCTACCCAAGGGATATTAGTGCTTCTGTTTATGGGTGTAATGTGTGTGTGATGTGAATGTTTCCGGCACCCACGATACAAGTCTTTGAACTTAGTGTGAGGCTGTGAGTGTGAATGCATTCGTTTATTTGAATCTTTCATCGCCATCATCAGACCAGCTCCATATCATTGTATTGTCATCGAAGTAACATAAGTACATAAAATTTAAGCCTACTTGGACTTCGGGAAGAGAGTCTTATTTAGCTTGCAAGATTTGATTACAGGCCGATAGATAGACAAGGACAGGGAAACTATATTAAAGCTTTAACGTAAAATATGCAAATTCCTAATTGTCATTATTTTTTTGACTGCAGAATACCGCTTTTTTTTTTTTTTTTATTTAAGATAGGCAAACGTTTGACCGCCATCTCATCTGATGGTAAGTGACGATGCGGTCGACGATGGAGCACGTTTGCCTAGAAGATGCCTATTCACTCGCGACTTAAAGACTCCCATATTGTATTTATCAGGGAATACAGACTCAGGTAAGGAATTCCAGCTTTGATAAAACTTTCAGTCACAATCCGTTCGCATTTGGACTAAAATTTCACAAAATTTTTTTTTTTTTTTAATTTGTGACAGGCTAGTGTTTGACCACTATCTCACCTGATGGTAATTGACGATGTGATCGAAGCTGGTAAACACACTAGACCTGGAATACGCAGGCTCTCAAGGATAACTGCCGGAACACCGTATTTGGCTTGGCGGCAGACTTTCAACTTGATGATGGTAAGCTACTTTGGTAGCAAGCCAGGCGAGCAACTCACAAAATGCTCTACCACCTCTCAAATGTCACCTGATTAGCACCACCCGGGGACCACGTGTAGGGAGTCAGACTTAAGGGGTACTATTTATGATTTTGACTCTGAAAATTAAAAATTTGGAGAATTGCCCGTCAGACTTATTGGACAGTATGTCTGCAGCATACGTAGTTTTTCGCTATCGATATCAACAACAGTATTAAACGAAAAATAAAGATATGATATAATGTTGGTAATAAATATCTAATTTTAATCTGACTGGCGATTAAGGGCTCTATTGACGTGAAATATGACTTATTTTAAATAATCTATCTAAGTACATACCTACGTAAACGTGGTCTAGGTTAAAGATTACTCCGTGACTGGGATTTTTAGTATAAAAATACACTTTGAAAGATCGTAAAAGAAGTTCAAATGTTGACTCTACACCGATACTTTTTCACAGTCAGACTATATATATCTCACTTAACACTTATAGCCCCACTACTAAGTTCAATTACTTGTGTCCTAGGTCTCAGATACATTCACATCACACAACAATCACAATCAGAACCAGGAAAAGTTGCGATTGATTTTATGTATAACTAGCTGTAGCCCCGGCTTCGCCCGCGTTAATTGAGTTAAAAATTAGCCTATGTGTTATTACGGAACCTAAACTATTTACATTGTAAAGGAGATGTTTCAAAATTGAAGGAGCCTGGGCCAGCACCATGTACCATATACATACATATAGCTATACAATATAGTAACCGTTTTTGAATGTTTATTTTCTTTACTTTTATTTCGTTTTAATGTACATTTAAAATATCTTGGTACGTCGATAGCAACACAACACAGTTACAAATGGCGGATTGCGACAATGTTAAACTGTCATTTTGACGTATCATTCATTGTCAATGATCATTTATTGTAAACAACATACCATTTCTAAAATATTTGGGTTTCGTTATAATTATAATAGGACTATAGAATATGTTACTTGATTGAAACTCAAAACAGAGTGACATTCAGTATCTTCTTGTCATGACTGCCCCAAAATAGGGTTAACATATTTAATAACTCACTAAATAATAATTTGAGGGTACAGCTGTAAACTTCTGCAGATTAATTTATTAGTATTTTTTTTGAAAAAAAATCTATATATGGTACATAGTGCTGGCCCGAAATGAAACATCTCCTTTCATCAAAGTTTATTCGTTACGGAGATACGAGGTTACAAACATTCAAACTCACACACACAAACAAACTTTCGAATTTTTAATATTATTAAGATAATCGCTAGTTTCATTGTGAATTCAGGATGATATTCCAATTTTATCCGAAACCGATCAATCATTGAACGTTGAAAGACAAACAAACAAACATCTTTACTTAAATTGATGTCATTGTGTGTGTGTACTTCGCATGACAGTGTTAAAATCCTGCTTTAGACTGGAGTAATTGATAATTATCTACGCTTTGCAATAAATAACTTCTTACTTAAGAAGATTTATTAGTTAATTTAATCATAAGAATAATTACAGATAAGATAATATCAATTATAAATATAATTAATGTTAATTCGGGGCTTCAATTGTAAGTGGTGGTAAAATGAAGTTCATGTGGGCTCTTTTTTTGGCAGGTAAATAATTTTCTGCATATATCAACTATATTTACTAGTTAATATGTTTATGAGCCTATGTATATATGTTTGTTACATTGTGGCATGCTAGAGACCAAACGCGTAGGCCGATCGTAATGATTCTTATTATTATTTATATATCGGATACCGATGGTCCCAACTGATTTGTCAATCTCATTATTCAATTTCCGTTAATAACATCTTTTACCTTAACTATTAACAAGTCCCAAGGCCATTTCATTTGTTTGAAGTCGTGTTTTTACACGACTGGAACTCAATTTTGAAGAAGATATCTTCAACCGATTGAGCTGAAATATTGTTTTCACGTTTAATTTGGATGACAATACATGGTTAGTTGAGTGACGTCATTCTAAATCCAACATGGCGGAACACCCAAAATGGCGTACAAGTTATTTTTAATGCACTCCTACAATATGGGTATCAAATGATGAATAACCTTGCTGAATGCCTTGCTGAGAATAACTCGAAAAATAAAGTGACGTCTCTTTTAATCCAATATGGAGACTTCTAAAAGCTTGTCTTTAAAAAAGTTTTTAACAAGCTTATTTATTTGATTTGATATAATTTTTTGTTAATTATATTTTGAAACATTTCAGCTGCAGTCTGCAGTACCAACGCCTCTCGCATAGTGGGAGGGTCAGTTACCAACATCCAGACGTATCCCAGTATTGTGCAGGTCGAGTTCAGGACTGGGATCATCTGGGGCCAGTCATGCGCTGCCAACATCGTCAACAGCAGATATGTGGTTTCAGCCGCTCATTGCTTTGAAGGACTGTAAGTAAACAAGCGCAGTCACACCCCCACTACTACAAAGACTTGTATTGTGGGTACTGCAAACATTTACAAAGAAACCTATGTATATCGTATACTAGCAGACCCGTCACACAACCACCACCACCTGAACACAAATAAAACAATCAAAATCGGGCAGAATTATATATATATATACCTATATGTGGTACTGCTGTTGACCAGCTCGGTCACCCACGGCCTCTCGTGCCAGAAAAGTGCTGGCCGAATTTCCCGCCACGCCAGCCTCAACGATATCATCCGCCGGGCTTTTACCAGTGCCAACGTTCCAGCCATTCTCGTACCGAATGGTCTGATGCGTGACGATGGTAAAAGACCCGACGGTATGACTTTAATTCCATGGAAGATGGGACGGCCTTTAGTATGGGATGCAACTTGTGTCGATACTTTAGCTCCGTCACATCTTACTGTAACACAGAATGGGGTTAGCGTCGCGGCAACTTCGGAAGAGCAGCGCAAACGGCGCAAATATGGAAACCTTGGCAGTGGTTATATATTTGAGCCGTTGGGTGTTGAGACACTGGGTCCGTGGGGACCGGGAGCTCATTCTATTTTCAAAAGTCTATCAGAGCGCCTGGTTGAAGCGACGCGTGATCAAAATACTGGCACTTATTTGGCTCAACGTATTAGCATTGCAATTCAGAGAGGCAATGCCGCCAGCATGATGGGAATGCTACCCACTGGTAGTGGGCTTGAGCACTTGAGTTACCTATAAGCTCGATGTCTTGTAGGTAACTTAGCTCTTTGCTGTACATAGTTTTAGTTTAGTTTTAGGAAATATAGGCAATTGGCCCGTACTTAGGCATGAAAAAAAAAAGAAAAAAAAAGTATATGTATAATATATAATAAGAAGGGATTATACGGTTCTTCTGGTAATAACATTTGTATTCATTAATATCTTGAAATATCGATATCTCGAAAAATAATTGAGATATCAAAAAATTTGACTTATGTTTTTCGTTTTCTTTTGCGAAAACCTATTGAATTCCGTCCAAAAAAAAAATTGCCAGTTTTCGATTTTCAAGTTTCGATATCTCCAAAACTAAGCTCTATATAAAAAATAATTTAAGCGCAAGCAAAGCCGATTTCAATAAAATTTATATAGTACCACCTCTGAAGTATACTCTACCAAACAAAAAATAAACATAATTGGCGGAGATATCGCGTAACATACATACAAAAAAAACATACAGTCGAATTGAGAACCTCTTTTTTTGAAGTCGGCTGAAAATATACATACTTTTCCTCGAGATTTATAAGAAACCCTTAAATCGCGGCGCCGGAAGAACCTATGTATTAAAAAAAATTAGAAATGACGTCATATTAAACGTAATTTAGCCTAAATTTTTATATGTTCTTTTCGAGTATTTTACGAAAATCTTTTAAAATCTAAGTATGTCATGCGTCACCAACATACACATCTTGTGTGTCCAATAGAAAAGTGAATAGGTATTTACTAAGCAAGCGTGCTCCAGCTAAGATGACATCAAGCAGAATGAAAAAAAAACCAGATTAAATATTAATCCACAAAATAAATAAAAATATATAAATAAATTTAAAAATATATAATAAAAAAAATATTAATGTATATTAATGATTTATAAATATAAATATATAATTATAAATCATTTTCTTATGGACAGGAATATAGGTTCACTCGGATATGGTAAAGTACTAGGCAAACATAAACATGAAGGAGGTAATATGCTTTAATTCTTTACGAGGTATTACATTTTATAAGTAGTATTATATACAGCTATGATGTTAAAATATACAATATAAATATAAATAAAATACAATATATAAACGCAAAAAAACCGCATTCACACTCACAGCCCCACACAGTTCAAATACTTGTATCGTGGGTGCCGGAAACATTCACATCACACACGCATTACACCCAGAGCCAGAAACACAAATATTCCTTGGGAAGGAATTTGTGCTCTGCCGGGAATCGAACCCAGGACTCACGGCGCAGAGGGCGGACACCTGTCCACTGCGCCAACTGGGTCGTATAAGTTATGTGACATAAATTTATTAAGCCCTTGATGGGTGCAGCCACTGGCACCTGAAATACAGTGATTAACACTGCTTCAGGAGCCTGTGTATTCTCGTGAGCTGAGTGTAATTTCAATTATGTCAACGAACTGTTTTTCCTAAAACTATATATAACAAAGACCTAAGTTACCTACAAGACATCGAGCTTAAAAGATAATATTTAAATTTTATAATTAAGAATTGCGTCCTCTTCTCTTTCAAGTTGCTGTGCCCGACAGGGTGGGTCCATATGAGACATTGTACCTACCTTTTGGAATGTAACATCTTATACTGTATTTTTGTAGGCAATAAACAATCTGAATCTGAATCTTATAGGTAACTTAAGTGCTCAAGCCCACTACCAGTGGGTAGCGTTCCCATCATGCTGGCGGCATTGCCTCTCTGATTGCAATGCTAATACGTTGAGCCAAATAAGTGCCAGCATTTAGATCACGCGTCGCCTCAACCAGGCGCTCTGATAGATTTGAACAAACTGATTTGAATTTGAACTTGAACAATTACTGTGCAGATTATTTTCCGTCTCGAACCGCCGTATCCGCGCTGGATCCTCAAACAGAAATTCTGGAGGCGTGGTCATCAACGTCAGAAATCGCATCAACCACCCTAATTACAACAGTTGGAGGAGCATGGACGCTGACATCACGATTGTGGAGCTAACATCTTCTCTGGTCTTCTCAAACACCATCCGTTCGATAGCCATCCCCCCCCAGGGCTTTGAACTCCCCGATAATGTGTCTGTAATTCATGCTGGGTGGGGAACTACTAGCGTGAGTATTGTTGAAATTTAAAATAAAAAATGTTTTTTTTTATTTGAGACTAAGCTAGCGTTTGACCACAATCTCACCTGATGGAAAGCGACGATGCGAAGATGGAGCACGCTTGCTCAGTAAATACCTATTCACTCTCTTCTTGAACAACCCCATATTATACTTTTCGGGAAACACAGTAGACGGCAGGGCGTTCCACTCCTTGGCAGTTCTCATAATGAAAGTGGAAGCGAAAAGCTTCGTGCGAATGGTCGGTATTTTTACCATTAGCGGATGCCGCATTGCCGTCTGTCTAGATTTTCGGTAGTAGAACGGTGATGCGGGAATAAGATTATGCAATTCCTTTGAACACTCTCCATAGTGCATTTTGTAGAAAATTGATAGGCTTGCTATGATTGATGCTCGAAGCGTTTCGCTTCTATGATTATCGTCCGTACAGCGAAGGACTGGATCGGATGTTTTATTGCCTGTGTCTTTGTTCCCCGAACGGTACAATCTGGATGTCTTCAAGTCTATATAGAGTGAATATATAACTTCTAGGCAAGCATGTTCCGTCTTCGGAAGGATCGTTACTTTCCATCAAGTGCGATCGTGGTCTAATGCTTGCTTATCCAGCATAAAAAAAAGATAAATAGGCAATCAATCAATAGAGGAGATCAATATAGAAGACTTCGCTGCGATTACCGAAAAATAGAGATGAATGGCACAAGGGAGAAGAGCCTTGTACCCTGTCGATACACGCTGATGATGATGATGGTTTTATATTGTAATTGAGTGACGAAACGAGAAAGTCACTCGCCTGATGGTAAGCGACACGCTTGCCCATTACAGTTTTTTTTTTTATTCAAGATAGGCAAACGTTTGACCGCCATCAGTTTAGTGCCTCCCAGAGGTTTGAACCTGCTCGACAAAGCACTGCGTTCTTCACACTGAGATATCAGATGTTAAATCTTTTTAAGTCCTGTAATTTCACTGGAAACATTCAAAATAACAAAATCTATATCGATGTTGTGTACGGCTTGAAACACGTCTAAAATTTCGACTTACTTTGTAGTCGACTAGTTTCGGACAAATTTGTTGTCCTTCATCAGGATGAGTCAGACGCACGATACGCAGAGGCGAGCGGCTCGAGCCTCGGCGCGTGACTACAAAGTATGTCGAAATTTTAGACGTGTTTCAAGCCGTGTGTACGGCACAATTATGTGCCGTATATCAATTATGTGTAATACTCACGATAGTTTTAATTTTCATAAAATCTAAATCCATCGATTTTAGACTCGTTTCTGGTTATATAACTTTTTATTCCTTTTTACCGACTTCACAAAATAGGAGGTACTCAAGTCGATTGTATTTTTTTTATGTTTGTTACGTCATAACTTCGTCCCACGAGAACCGATTTTGAATTTTTTTTTTGTTTGCTAGATGTTGCTTTCCAATTAGTCTCATTTAAATTTGATCAAGATCTGACTAGTAGTTTTCGAGTTATCCTCAATAATGCGTATTCTGTGGACTACATTGACGATGTTCTTGTTTTTAACCGACTTCAAAAGTTACCTTATAACTTCTTTCTTTGTTAGCCGATTTTGATAATTATTTTTTTTATATAAAAGCTTTTCATGTGGTCCAATTTAAATTTGGTCAAGATTTAATCACTAGTTTTTGAGTAGTACTAGTATCTTCAATAATGCGTGTTTATTACTTGAAATTGGATCAAGGTTCCGAAGATAAAGCGGGGATGTCGGTTTTTTTAGCTTTGCTTGCGTTTAATTATTGTACCTAAAACTGGTAAAAGCTTCATTTAAAAAACTTTTTGAATTATTATTTGGTTACAGCAAGGTGGTTCGTTATCTGCTGTTCTCAGACACGTCAGCATTTTAACCGTGAACCGTGCCATCTGCCGATCACGCTATGCTGAAATCCGTCTAACCGTAACTGACAACATGATCTGCGCTGGAATTCTGGACGTTGGTGGTAGGGACGCCTGCCAAGGAGACTCTGGCGGTCCCATGTACCAATCGAACATTCTAGTTGGTGTCGTCTCGTGGGGATCGGGTTGCGCTCAAGCTCGCTTCCCTGGAGTCAGCACTAGGGTCTCTTCCTACACCAACTGGATCAGAGCAAACGCTGTCTAGTTTTTAAGTCAGCTGAAATTTGTACAGAAAAAGATTTTGATTCTGTTTTTGATCATTATACATTTTTGTTACATTAATAAAAAGATCTTCTAAACTAAGTCCTTAATTTGTTTTCGTATATCTGACATGGATCAGGTTAAGAGAAACGATATCTATCAACGTGAGCCAAAAACCAAAACGCTTCCTCTCTATCCTATCAAGAGAAACGCTTTCTAAATTGAACAGACCTTAAAACTTACATAGGTACATCTTCTCTTCTATATATATAAAAATCAATGCCACTTTTCGTTGTAATTTTATAACTCAAGAATGGGCTCACCTATCCAAACCAAATGTTTAGGCTTTGTTCGGACTATTTAGTAGATGGTTTATGTGAAGTTTGCGCAAAATCGGTCGAGCGGTTCTTCATTTATCACGCCTGGGCGAAGCAGGGGCGGATCGCTAGTCAAGTATAAAATAATAATTATCTTGACTTGTTATTTAGCGCTTTAACCGAGACAGCAAAGTAGTACAGTTTTCGACAAAAAAAAATCACGCTTGATTTCAGGGTGACTTTTTTTTTTAACTTTGTCGCTCACCCATTTTCTTATATCATTGCACTCTCAAATCGTCAGATTATTGAAATGTACACTTTTCTGCATGTAATTAACTTACCTTCCCCCTTAGCCATAAACCACACGTACAATTCTATTCGAAAATTCGAATAGAGAGATTGCTCTATTCTCTCGGTAGAATAGAGAAAAAAGATCGGTAGCCATAAGCCACATTTACGTTAACGCCTATTCTACTCTCTACGTCGTAAAAAGTTGGAACATTGTCTATGATAGCGCATGGAAACGTCAAATTCATCAAATGAGTAGGAATGCCTAGGCTAAATAAATATACACTCGATTTGACTCGATTAATTTCATGGCCATAGAAACAGAGCCCTTCTACGAATCATTAACAAATGGGAATAGTGTTGAAACAAGTCAATGAACAACAGAAAATTCAAATAATCCGACTGCGATATTTTTAACCTGCTTTTTATGTGTTATGTAATTTTATGGAATCCCTTTTTAATATCCCTCATTTTGGTATCCAACTTGATTGGTTTGGTTATTTCTTTTATTAAAGTATTACTATTTTGTATCAATAAATAATCCATTTGTGGACACATGGGTTTTAGGACGAATCTATATGGGTATTTCTCATGAAATTGGGAAATTTAAGATAACATTGAAATTTCTTTTTTTTTTATAAACTTAGATATTTTCTCTTCCACATTTTTGTATATTATCTATAAAAAATAAGGTTGTAAAAAATAAATAAATGAGGGAATGTTTAACAGAGTGAGAGAATGATTTATTATTGTATTATAATAAAAAATATGTATAAATAAAGGAAATTATGTAATATTCATTGTATTAAACTATGAAATATCATATTCTAAAGAAAAAAAACTCAACTTTTGTACTTAGTCAATACAAATATATTATATAAACACGAAAAATAAAAATAAACACTATTATAGAGGTAACAAATGTTTAATTTTTTTTCTGCATCACTGAAATTCTTTGGTCGTGCCATTTTTCTTCCACATACATGTACCTGTTTTAAATTAAATACCATGAAATACAAGTTGCAAAAAATCGATAAAAATCTAAAAGAACTGTAGAATACTCTTTAAATCATTCTCTCACTCCTAAATACAGTGAGGGAATGACTGTGAGGGAATGACGAATTTTATCTATAGCTACATAAACACCGGCACATTATCTCAAATTGCTTGCTACATTTCGAATATGGATTTTACTCCCAAAAACGCATAAAATGAACAAATTATACTAAAATGCTTAATGCATACATGTTACGTGAGGTAATGATCGCAATAAATTTAACTCCTAAATTTTTTTATATATCATATTTTTGCACAAACTCACCTACGAGCTACGGTTGAGAAGAAATCGCCGTTTTGAATTAGTTGAGAGTTTTGCAAGGTACTAAAAATTTAAGGTTGCGTTTCTAAATATAGTTCGATACGTTCAGAAATCGAAAATTCGTAAATGATTTTTTTTTGCGGGACATATTTAAAACGAGTGTTCGTTTTTATAAATTCGTATAAATTTAATAAGTTGTGAGATAGAAGCTTTTATAGACAATAACAACCATAGTTAATGCATATGACTCGGAACTAATGACCCGGAAATCAAATTTCGAAATTTGATGAGAAATACCCACGTATAGTAACGATATCTTAACTGTCGATATCCATCCAGAAGATATGAGGGGTTAAAAAGTTGCTAAAAACATCACGTGATTTAAGGACGACTCCAAAGCCGTTATTGTTATAGTTAGTCCCCTGAATAAAAAAATAATATAAAAATTTTAATTGCCATTTTTGTCGCTCATTTTAGTTGCCTTATTTTAATTGCCATTGTTGGCTTAGGGCAACCGTTTTTCATGTTATTTGAAAATTCAAGTGATTTTAATGGTTTAGAAGCTAAATGCCTTTGACAGACGGATGGACGGATTGACGGGCAATGTAATCACCAAATTAACTTAAGAGACCTCGCTTCGCTCGATGAACAAGTATAAATTGAAGTAATTAGCTTGTTTGGTTTAGATGCTAAATGCCACTGGACAGATGGACAAAACGCTGAGTACCTGAATTAACTTAAACACTTTTCTGCGCTCGATAAATTACCTACAGTAATGTAATAACATAACATAATGATGAAAAATTAAAAATCTGATATTTTTGTATAATCGATATGACGTATAGTGAAAAATAAAATCGATTGAGAACTCGGTGATTGAAATTGACATTAGAGAAAAAAAATACGGCGGAATTATTGTACTCTCTGTGGTCTGCGATTGTTTTCTAAATTTCTAATAGGTAATTTGTTTCCTTTATTTATTTCAAGATGTAGGCAAACTTATTAGAATCATCATGAATCACGTTAGACAGAAGACGCAAGCAGGGAACCTGCGATTCCATCCCTAGGGCTGAAAATTCAAGATCTACTCGGAAAACTATCGTCGACTGTGCATGTACAAATCTATGAATTGTCTTCTTCAAGTGAAGGATAAAAAAAATATTAGCCCATGCATCGAACAGATGTAACTAATCAAGCGTTCTAAACAAAAATATAAGGAAAAGAATCGCGAAGTCAGAAGTGCTCATTTCTACCAAGAGTATAACACAGAAGTTACCATAATAATATGCCGTTCTGTCAATTAGTGTATGTTTAGTGTAATAATAACTGCGGCTTTGGATCACCTTTCATCAGGAAATGTGCTGTCACAAAATACGCTACAGGAAAACTTATTAGAATCTGGAGCATAAATAAATAGCTATATGTATAAGACTGGTGCCACTGATGTCGTGGCTGCCTGTGAGAGAATGAAACTGTGGAAAACGTCATGATACACTGTGAGGCCACTAAAAAAATATGAGCCAAAATTGGGATAAGTACATGAACATTCCAATGCAACAGAGTCGACATCATGCAGACTTACATTACCACTGGAACAATTGTGCCAGCACTCTGATATATAGAGGAGTTGGGGTGACTGGCAGGGGGAAATGCACAATACACCCACCAGCGAGACATCAGTGCAGGCCTTTTCACCCTCAGTAAGAATTTGAATTACATGGAAAATCATTGTAATATAACCAATCTATTAAGTGTTCATTTCAACTGAGAAATTACAACCTGTCAATAATAAGAGCCTACATGTGCTGCAATGGCTTGTCTCTCTTGATGTCTTACTTTAAATGTAATAATATAATCATAAAATTACTTATTATTAGTGTTAAAATTGTATTAAGTAAATAAAATTTTCAAAAGGTTTGATTAAATATAATGAAACTACAAGAACTTTAATT
Organism: Lomographa bimaculata; assembly: GCA_948107665.1. Taxonomy (NCBI): domain Eukaryota; kingdom Metazoa; phylum Arthropoda; class Insecta; order Lepidoptera; family Geometridae; genus Lomographa; species Lomographa bimaculata. Next base: position 1,565,084 of record OX403604.1, on the reverse strand, counting down.
GTTTTTATTACCTTATCTTTGGGGCATAAAGCTGTCACAAGTTAGAGTGGTTACACAGTTATGTAAGTATTAATCTCCGGTACCAAAATTCTACTTATAGGAAGCTAAATTATGCATGAGTATTTAGGTTATTTTTATTGAGTACTATATTTAATTGATTCCACAAAATCATTTACACTCAGCCCGACACTAAGTCAAAAGTGAAGTAAAATGTGAAAAAGTTATTGAATTATTAACAAACATGCGGTACATTTTAATAAATATAGTAGGTGTTATGTGATCTACCTTTGTGATTCTCTGTGACTAGCAGTAGGTCTGCTAAGGGGCGTGTATAGCTGGATTATAGAGACACTTGCCAGTAACAATTTGGTGTAATTTATAGTATTGAATAAAACCACAAGAATTTTATTTTATTTTTATTAAATTACATACTGGAAAATAATATAAGTAAGTCATAGATTGTAAGGTGAAATTTCAATTCTTTGTATGTAGCGTAGTGCAGAAGGCAGGAAATGGATAGACTGTCTCTAGGCCATTTGTGAAACCTGAAACAGAAGACATATTATTGTGGAACATTATAAATGATTGACATGATATTCTATCATTAAGATGGTTTATAGAACACTTAATGGTGTGTTGTAGGAGGATGTTCTTAATTTTAATTAATAATAACACTTTATTTTTTTGGGTATGTTAACTTCTATATCTGGCGCGTAAACAATTCAAACGGTTGATTTTTCATACCAAATAATAACTCACAGCATCACACTCAGATCAAGGACTTTAAAGTAGGTGCTGAAAACATTCACATGAACCCACCGTCTCTTAGTAAAAGGTAACTCTGAATCTACTGGTCTTGTTGAGATTCGAGCCCTGGGATCCGACTTGCCAAGAGGGTGGGTTATCACCATACTTTTTAGAATCATATCTCCACATCATCAAAATTTAAGGTGATCATTCTAGGAGCTAATGGTAAGAAATGATATAGAAATCATCGTATATTTCTCTATCGACACAATTATTATTATCAGTCCAATGATTTAGCATAATAAAGTTAGAAACTAATTATAAGTTCATTTATTACATACATACATACTACTTGATTTAATTATGAACTAGCTATTTTACAAGCTTTTATTTAGTTTCACCTGTCCAGATACTTGTCAGCAAATCTTGCAAATTAAATTTGATCTACTTCCTGGTTACCGATTGAGCTGACATTTTGCATACATGTGTAAATCGCGTGACAATGCAATATTATGATGACATGGTGCTGATCTGATGATGGAGCTGAAAGGTGACCAAAGGAACTTCGCAATGAAACGACACAACCTCATCGAGTTTGGGCTTATTTGAATCGTCTGGACGAGTAGTTTGTCTTTCAATGGTAACCAGAGTAGTTCGTCTTTCAATGGTTACTTTCAATGGTAAAAGCTTGATTATAAAATAGCTTTTTGAAGTATTACTTGTTTTTAATATATTGATAACCCAATGTTTCAATATAGGATACACTAAACTGAAGAAATATGTTTTAAGCAATGTGTGTTTCTTTAATGACATTTAATTGCTTATTATAAATAAAAACTCTTCTATGGATAGTCATATTAAAATATTTTAAACATATTAACTTAGTACTCACCTTGTACTCGTATCTGTTTTATTTAATGTGTAAATAACTTGGATGATGCCTGGACGAGCATATTACTTCTTGAAATGATAGGCTTCTAGAAATCTTGCACAGCATCTGGGTACAAAGATACAAACATCAATTTATAGGTAAGAAGTATGTTAATTCATTTTCTTACTTGGGTAGGCAATAAGGGTGGGTTACAACTAGCTTAAAGATAATGTAATCAAACCGTTTTAATATAGTGCCCCTGTTGATAAACATTGTTGCTACAGTGAGTGAAAAAAAGAATTTCCAAATTGGGTTAACATCACACAGGCAGGTGGATATATATTCAAACTCTAAACCTTTTAGGTACGACATATTGGTATTTGGTTGGATGACAGATCAATGTATATACCTAGGTTAAATATAAAATGAACTGATTGGTTTGTTTATATTGGATAGGTTGTGAATGGAAAAGTTTGACAAGGCCATACAACTAGCTGTTCAGAATTGAATGAAATATGGTAGGTAGGAGATAGATTGCATAGGCCTGTACTGTTACTTAATATTATACTAAATGTAAAGAGTTTGTACTCTTACCTTTGACTTTATAAAATCCATTTTTTTGGGTTCTACACTGCGTTTTCACATCATTAAAAACCTTTGAAAGAAAGGTTCATAGCCGTTTACCGTCATTAATATTGCATCTTCGCCTGTGTACACGTTTAATATTGTAATTGTATGACACTTCCCGTACGTTCGAAAACAGCTGACCAAAACAGACGCCATTTTTATTGTCGTCTTTCGTGAACGCCTGTCAAATAGTGGTTTATGGCTACCGTTTTTAGATATTTGTATGGGAATTTTTCGTATTCGTTAAACTTTTACGAAAAGTTTCGTTTTTTCGACACGCTATCTTGGTTTATGGCTAGCACTTAGCTATTCTATCAAACTTTACGCTTGAAATGTCATTTTCATACATTTCTAGCGTTTCTCCGAGCGTTGTCGAAAGTAGAATTGGTTTATGGCTAAGGCCCCTTGTCTTAATCTGAAGCGCTCGAGTTTTTCCAAGGATAATTTTTTTTTTTCTAATTTGATCGGCTGCCCTCATTGCACGCCCCTATATTAAGGGTTCATATTTGGTGGGAGTAGAATAGAATAGAATTATTTATTCACCTTATAACAAAGATTGTTTTTTTTTTTTTTTTGTGACAGGCTAGTGTTTGACCACTATCTCACCTGATGGTAAGTGACGATGTGATCGAAGCTGGTAAACACACTAGACCTGGAATACGCAGGCTCTCAAGGATAACTGCCGGAACACCGTATTTGGCTTGGCGGCAGACTTTCAACTTGATGGTGGTAAGCTACTTTGGTAGCAAGCCAGGCGAGCAACTCACAAAATGCTCTACCACCTCTCAAATGTCACCTGATTAGCACCACCCGGGGACCACGTGTAGAGAGTCAGACTTAAGGGGTATCCTCCTACAGACGTGGGTGACTCAGCCCCCAAGATTGTTACACTGGGCAAGTCATATTGTTACAATTAATATCCTATAAAATTATATGTACATCTTAAATAACAGTAGGATAAACTAATTTAAATTTATAATAATTTTGACACTTAACTAAAAATTTATAATTATATAGTATGTAAATAAATAAAGTTAAAAAATTATTAATTATATTCCATAGTAAAGAAATTAAATGTAAAAGCATGTCATTAATTAATTAATATTATTGAATTTAAAATATACATTACAGAGTACAAAGTTGTTTTCTGACGCGCTTAAGTAAAACGCATAATCCCCGCTTGGGCAATTAACTACCTCTAAGATCTTTTAAAATGAAGATAAATTTTGAAACAATAATAAAAGAAGTTGATTTATAATGTTGTATGGAATTGTATGTTATTTTTTTATAAGTATATTGGTTATGCGATATGCAGCGGTTCGGTGCTTACGGTTTACTCCTTGCCCCTGCTCGCTTAAGTGGATATTCTTTGTTTAGATTGGAAAATGTTGAAGTGGTTTTTGATTTATATACACTGGGATGAAGATTGAATGATAGTATAGTTAAATGATGATATGAAATGTAATAGTAAGTGAGTCATTTGTTCATTTATTTTATAAAGATACATAAAAAATAATTTATATTCCTTCGCAGTGTGTTTATAAGTAAGAAGGAATTGTATGTTTTTTTTTTTTTTTTTTTTTATCCCGGGCGCAGAGGCCCGGTCAGCGTGTTGCTCCCTAACATGATCAGGGATTTAGGGTGCTTTAATATTTTTTTCATTCAGTCTTATAATTTTACATAATAAAAAGAAAAAATAATCTTATTCTATGTAAACAGTTAAAAGTGCACCTTATTCTAGTATCACATTTTCATTTATCAAATTAGTCACAACATAATAATTCTTATTCTAGTAAAATATTTATCTTAAGTCTTTCAAGTTAGTAAAAGCACATTTATAATACATTTATACAGTACTGTACATTGTATGTCAATTTATATTTCTAATACTTTTCGGGAGATATCTCGACCGTTGTAGTACAATTATTCTAACACATATTTATCACAGTTATTTTATCTTAGATTATAGTCTCGTACCTCTCCTACATATTTCATTTTAAAAACACATTATTAACAATATTTGAGGCCTGGAGAGCTTCGGGAAAAATTTTGCGGTATTTGTAGCCGTGTCTCCTGACTTATACCTCCGGTTCCATTCGTCATGCGTGTACAAACTAATTTGTCGCTTGCCGAATGGAGTCGGTATTCGGTCATAGTCAGGATTCATTTTCGCTGTAAGGGCTGCGGTCTTTGCTAATTCATCCGCTCTCACGCCAGCGGTGAGCGGATGAAGTGAGTGGGGGCTTGCTGCGGTCTCCAAGAATAATCTTGGGATCGCTGCAAAACCCCGAAACTCGTTCTGGGCTTTTGATGACCCCTCGGTTTGCTCTGTAATTGGCAAGCAATTGCACCAATTGCAGGCCCATTTTTCTGCTGAGTAGGGCATCTCCTGAACGCCCAGATTTTTGGCCGCAGACGCCCAAGCGCTTGCGGCATACATGGATTTTTGGCTCCACAGTTGCAGTGTATGTGTTGACTGTCACATCTTGGTGGAGGTTCCAACCATCCCGGGCTGCCCTTGACAACCGCATGTACACATTTAATGTCTTCTTACACATTTTGGAAGCGTGACTGTTAAATGTCAGCTTGTTGTCAATGGTCAGCTCTAACGGTGCGTAGTCTCCATCAAGCACCAACACTGCATAATCTGGAGGAGCCTGGTGGTCGTTTTCGCGTTGCTCCAGGCCCCTAAGAAGGGCATCAGGGAATGCACCTGGGACCACCTTAGCAGTATGCTACTGCTTGTCTCGCCAGTGCATCCCACTTTCGCCTGATGGCACACTCACTGCTGAAGGCATTATGGTCCATCTTCGGCTGCTTTGCATGGATGCAGTTGCAACATGCAGGCGGCAAGTTTGCCAGGAAATCCGCACACTGCGCCTTCATATGAGGGCCGCCACAGTGGCTGCACTTCTCCACGGTCTCTTTGCAGAAGCGCCGGCCGTGGCCGTAGCCGATACAGAGCGAGCACTGTACGAGTGGCGATTGGTCCGCCACTCTGACTCGCTGCAGGTCTACGAGCACTGTCTCGGCCTCGACCATGCGCTGCCACAATTCCGGGGAGACCCTCATAACCACGTGGCTAGTGTGCGGATTCCTGGTTTTCTTTTTATAGGCAACTTCGCACCTCTGGTTCTCTTGGGTTAGCCCTCCGAAGATAGTCTTATTCTGGACCTTTAGTGCCCTCAGTACTTCCTCGTCCTTATTGTACTGGAGTACATCTCTGAGGATCACTAAAGGATCCTTGTTTCTTATCTCTTCCACGTGCAATTCTGTGGTCTTGGCTAACCTATCCTTTACCTTTTGCCTCTCTTCTTTCGTCCTGCATGCTATTATCACTTTTCTATCTTTACCTTTCCTTATTCTCTCTACTTCTACTCCTCCCTCCTTCGCTTTTACTACTTTCCTAATCCTTTCCAATACTTCCTCCCCAGTTTCCGTCTCATCCTTTGCCGTTACCACAACCGAGTGTAGCACGGTCTGCTCTGCTAATTGCCTCTTGGAGGGGGCCGCAACTGCACTGGCGTACGTCTTGGTCTTCGTAGGGTCTGCTTAAGGTCTTCCATTCGTTGGTTGTTCTCCTTTAAAAGCAACATGTGCTCCTCGATCTTTTGCGCCAGTGCGCGCGTTCCATCATCCGCCCCCTTTTCCATTTCCCTGGGTCTTTCCTTCTCAATGGAATCTGGCTCTGTCTTGTTCTTTTGCACACCAGCTGCGTATCCCTCTTTGGCCAGTTGGTAGAGGCGCTCGACGGCTTCGATTACTCCGTTCTTAATCTCCGTCTTGAGGTTTCTGGAGCTGCTGATGTGCAACTTGACTTTAGTCAGGCAGCCTCTCATTTCTGCTAATTTTTCGGAGCGTTTGGCGCTCTCCGGTTTGGTTAGTCCCCCTGCTGCTTCTGCCGACAGCCTACGGGCTGCCGGTTTTGGCCTTGGGGGTTCAACCCCAGAGAGCGCTTGAGGAGGCGTCAGGTTGGGTGTTCTCTGGGCTGGTTTGCCCACAACTTCCCATTCCCCGATGCTCTTCCTCACGCCCGATGTTGCTGGTAGGGTTCCGGCGGCTCCTCTTTGGGGGTCTGCATCCATGCTGGATTTTGCGGGCGTCCTTACTCCAATAAACATTTTGATTTAAAATTTAAGAGTTCAAATAAAGACGCGTTAGGAATTGTATGTTAGGTTACGAGTCATAAAACGAATTCAATAAGACTTGTGTTCTATTGTCTTTCCTGACATTGACTTCAAATTCCAGCATTGGCTAAAGTTCTAGCCGAGCTTCGTCACACAATAGCTAACCATTTATACATACTGTCAACAGGGCAAAGTTTGAAAGAATAAAATGACGACCCAGTTGGCGCAGTGGACAAGTGTCCGCCCTCTGCGCTGTGGGTCCTGGGTTCGATTCCTGGCAGGACCACAAATTCTTTCTCATGGGATATTTGTACTTCTGGTTCTGGGTGTAATGTGAGTGTGATGTGAATGTCTCCAGCACCCACGATACAATTCTTTGAACTTAGTGTGGGGCTGTGAGTGTGAACGCGTTTGTTAAAAAAAAAAAAATAAAAAAAATCATTTGGGCTTGCTTCAGTTTGCTTCCTGTATCTAACCTTAGATACTAATACAAATAATAAGTATAAAAATAAGCTAATAAATCTAAAAAGATATCACTATCAGGTGAGATAGTGGTCAAACGCTTGTCTATATTGAATAAAATAAAAAAATTAAGAATTTCTTTATTTTAACATTTTTCATTTATTTTCTTTTTTTTTTGCCTGATAGGTAAGCATTTGGCCGCGATTACCTGGTGGAAAGTAAAGATACGACGGTGATGTCATGCTTACCTAGAAGATACCTATTCACTCTTGACTTGAAGACTCCCAGGTAATACTGTTCGGGGAACAAAGACGTGGGCAATGAACCACTCCTTTGCAGCACAGATGATAAACGTAGAAGCGGAACGCTTCGAGCGGTCTGGAGGTATGTTAAACATATTATATGGATGACGTTTGACAGTTTGTCTTTTTGTTAGATGGTAAATAGGGGCATGGGGGAATTGACTCGTATATTCCTACGTACACTCTCCAAAATGTATATGGTAGAATACCGATAGGCTTGCAACCTTACGTCTGATGCATATAAATGTAATAACCATCGCAATATTTTATATTAAGCGGCCCTAGCGTGTTTAACACCACTGACTATGTTATCACTTTCTATCAAGTGAGATAGTGGTCAAACGCTGCCCTATCATAAAAAAAATATATTCGGTTAGCAGGGGATAGGCGCCATCTATCACCGTGTTTGTAAATTTCGAGGAGACACGGAGGATAGAAACTCTACGTTGTTGGTAAAAAGATATTGCGAAACCACTACGTACGATTCCTATAATGTGAAACCAAGTGAATTTAATACTGTCTGAATTTTATAGATGGCGCTGGTTTAAAAGACAATATTTGAATCAAAATTACAGAAAACTATCGGATTGCAGGCTTTCTCTATCTACTGCTGTGTGCTTTTAATCGATTGTTTACGTGAAAAGACTGCCGAAAGTTAAAAATAACCTTGTTTATTTTACCTTGGAAAACCATCAAAATTCATTTACAAAAATGATGTTATTTCGTCTTCCGTTGGTTGTCAGCAGGGTGACCCGTGCGGCCCAGCTATCTTTCGTTAGCTGTCAATCAGATAATTCAACGTCGCCGATCCAAACGAAATGTTTGGTACTTATCCAAGTACTCCTATTTGCGATAACTGTTCAAACAAATAATCGGTTTTACAAAACTTCAACTCATTTAAATAGGCTTACAATATAAAGCTAGTATTAAACATAAAATAATCAAAAATCATATATCAAAAGAATAAGACTACGAGACACAATTTGGCTGGCTTGAAGGCTAGTTCACAAATTGACATCAAAAAAGGCACACAAACAAAAAATAATAGTTGCAGTGGTTATTCACGCGAATTTTCTAAAGCATTTGTCGACAAGCACCAACCGGTGTTCCAGCAGCTATCCTTGAGAACTACGCCATATTACTTATTAACAGGTGAGATAGTGCAGTATGCATGGGTGTGAGCCTCTTCCGGTGACGTCACTAATCATATCACGCGTAAGTGATCAGGATATCACGCTGAGCTTAGTTTTATCGGAAAAGTTATAAATTGACAATAATTGATAGAAAATGTACAAACAAATATCAGGCATCGGCGCATGCATAGCACATATAACACACCTGTACAATTAGTGTGGGATGCAACTTGTGTCGATACTTTAGCTCGGTCACATCTTCCTGAAACACAGAATGGGGTTGGCGTCGCGGTAGCTTCGGCAGAGCAGCGCAAACGGCGAAAATATTGAAACCTTGGCAGTGGTTACATATTTGAGCCGTTTGGTGTTGAGACACTGGGTCCGTGGGGACCGGGAGCTCATTCTATTTTCAAAAATCTATCAGTGCGCCTGGTTGAGGCGACGCGTGATCAAAATGCTGGCTCAACGTATTAGCATTGCAATTCAGAGAGGCAATGCCGCCAGCATGATGGGAACGCTACCCACTGGTAGCGGGCTTGAGCTCTTGAGTTACCTATAAGCTCGATGTCTTGTAGGTAACTTAGTTCTTTGCTGTACATAGTTTTAATTTAGTTTTAGGAAATATAATCATAATCATAATCATAATCATTTTTTATTGATAACCATAAAATTTACACGTCATTAACTTATATCTAAACACTTTTGGATACACTACTACAATTTAAGTAGGAAAAATATCAAATATACATAACAATTTAATAATAATATTATAGGCAATTGGGCCAATTGCCTATATGTAGATAGCATTCTTTTTTTCGTGTACAATTGTTTAGACACATTATTATCTATGGAGGGTTATTTGTACTAGGCGTTCGCGCCGAACTGAGATCTCGCGCCTACATTTTACCAAATAAAAATCTTTTGAGGTAAATTTCTTATAAATTTTGTTAGTAATATTTTTTTTTATGCGTAATAGGCAAGCATTTGACCACTATCTCACCTAATGGAAAGTGATGATGCAGCCAAGATGTGACATACTTGCCTATTCACTCAAGACGAAGACTCCCAGATTATACCGTTCGAGGAGCAATGACGCAGGCAATGAGTCCCACTCCTTCGCTGTACGGATAATGAACGTAGAACCGAAAATCTTTGAGAGAACTTGACGACGAATATGTCAACCATAAATTGATCGTTTGACAGTTTGTCTTGTTGTTAGATGGTAAAAAGGTCATTAGCTCTTGCCACCTTACGTCGGTGAACGAGACTTTGCAACATGGACTCGATGAGATTATCGTCGCCAATGAGTCTTCTGGCTCACCTGTTAATAGATTCAAGAGCTTCTAACTGGTACTTGGCGGATCCATTCCAGAGGTGACCGCAGTACTCCATACAAGATCGAAACGGAGATCATTCCGGTCTCCGTTTCCGGTTTCCGCGGAGAAGAGCCTGTGTTTTTGACGCATTGAATGTTATATAAATATTGTATAAAATAATATTTTATTTTTTATTTGTTGTTATAGCGGCAATAGAAATACATCATCTGTGAAAATTTCAACTGTCTAGCTATCACCGTTCTTAGGAAGTGAAGTCTCAGTAATAGGGCGTTTTTACTCTTTGGGTACGGAACCCTAAAAAAACAATAAAACCTAGTTAACCTAGCGGCTTTACGCGAACTTGTTTTTTCCAAATAGGTCCAACTTCACGTCTACCACGTTTGACTAACCCTCTGTGCGAATCCCAAAAAACCCTCAGGATAGTGTAAATGAAACACCGGCTGAGGCTGTACAAGTAAATAGTCATGTATTTGTAGTTGGTTAAACTTAGGTGTCGACAGAAAACGAAACGCTTGCGCGATCTAACTCGACGTGTGGCGCCATCTAGTTAGCGCCATAGAACTAATTAACTTTAACAATTTAAACACCCTCTACCAAACACCCTGTATACAAACTATATTTAACTTATTGAGGACCATGATTCACATGATTCTAAACAGTATCTTTTAACACATATCAATAAACAATTATATATTTTATTACTACATTTAGTGTTAAGATAAACTAATCTTCTACGCATATATAAGGCATAACAATATTGGAATCAGTACTGTAAAGTCATTTGAAAAAGGACTATGTCGAAATTGGTCTGGGCCCTAGTACTCCTTGCAGGTATGTTAAAAACAAGCTTTGAATAAAAAAAACCTACATACGCTCCGCACATGTACCCCACTTCTGATTAAAATCAAACTGACCCTATTTTTATAAGTAAAAGACGTAACCTTTAATTTATTTAAATTAAGCAAAACGAATTAAGCGAAACGAAAAACGCGCATTTAGATTAAGCAAAACGAATAAATCTTTTATGGCAAATGTGGTTAGATTTTACAATAGAATTCCTAAAATCGTAACTGAATTACCACTGGGAAAGTTCAAATCTGTAAAAAAACGGGCATTAATTAAGAAAGCTTATTATAAGACCACAGACTATATTAATGACAAGGATGCATGGAGGCAAACTGCACAGGCTCTTTCTAGCGACTACCATAATAACACCTAGGTTAAGAAAATTATGTATTAGAAATTAAGAATGTTTAAAAAAAAAAATGAATGAAAAAAAAATGCGCCGCCGTGTTTCTTGCCAGGTTCTTCTCGAGATGGCTGTAATTTTGCGAATCTGGCAATAGATTCATTAACTTTCATGAGTTCCTCTTTGGGGCCCATGTGAATAAACGATTTTGATTTTGATTTTATAACGACAATAATTTAAAATGCCTAAAAATAAATAGCTTTAAAACAGTTTTTTAAAATCGAGCTTTTGCCAGTTGTAAAAAGGACTAAAAAGTTATTTATCAAATCAAACTTGTCCAAACTCGATGAGTTTATCTTGTTTAGTTCAGAAGTTGTTTAGGCCATCTTCCGTCTTCATCATCAGACCAGTTCCATGGTAGAGTAAAGTTAACTTCCATGAGTGCCTCTTGGGGCTTATGTGAATAAATGATTTTGATTTGATTTGATTTGGTACTATGATATTAATCATATATTATTTTTATTTTATTAAAAAAAAAGTTAAAAAGTTCTCAAGGATAGCTGCTGGAACACCGGTTGGTGCTTGTCGACAAATGCTTTAGGAAATTCGCGTGAATAACCACTGCAACTATTTTTTTTTTTTTTATTATTATCGCCAAAAATACATTACAGAAAATTTGAGTCCAATGGGACATCGGGAATTGGGTCTAATTACTATATACATAGTATTATATATATCTAATTCTAATTACTATTTATATGACTAATAACTAGCTTGCAAGATTTGATTACAAACTGAAAAATATACAGACAAAGGGACAGGTAAAACTTAATATATATTATTTTGTAAATCTTTAAATAAAAAATAAATAAATAAAAAAAAGCTTGTAAAATAGTGTATAAAAGGAACATTTTGGCATAATTATGTATCATAGACTATGTTTTCTAACTATTAATACTTACTATTCGTTCGCGCCGAATTGAGATCTCGAGTCTACTTTTTGCCTCATACGAAAAACTTTAGAGGTTAATTGCTTATAACTTTTTTTCTATATAATAATTGTTTGATATCTGTATTTGTTGTTCAAGTATATAACATATATTATACGTAAGTTTCAGCATTCAGTGTGAAGCCGTTTTTGAGATAGACTCCAGCACAAAATAGGTCTAAAAACAGTGACTTTGGCGGCCTACCAAATCGTTATTTTCCAATATATGTAGTTATTTTTTTAACCGATTTCGTACTAAACTTATCAAGCCCTTTTAAACGATACCCTACAAGGGTAGATTATATGATGATGAGAATAGTGATTTCGCTTCGCTCGATCAATTAAGATTAAAGCCAATTCAATGAAAAATTCCTAATTAACTCGAAAAGTAACGACTTATGAGGAAAAATTGTATCGAGTTTAACTTATTCAATCGAGAAGCTGTCTAGGTGGAGCAAAGAAAAAAACTGATATATCCTATTCTACTAATATTATAAAAAATATAATAAAACAAAAGTTTGTGTGTAAGTAGGATTAAGACATAGGCTACTTTTTAACTTGATAATAGCGGGCGAAGCCGCGGGGTACGGCTAGTTTTAATATATTATATTAAAGTTATACATGGAACACATTTTGGCTTTGTAGGCGCGTGCGCCTTCTAAGCAGCGGATATTGGGTTCGATTATATATTGTAATTGTTTTCTTGTCACAGCTGTTCAGTGTTGTTATTTCGTGTGCGACGTCACCTGCCGTTCTCAACGGAAGACCAGCGCTGGTTTTTTAAACCAGCATTATGCTGAGTTGAGGACGGTTTGTGGTAAAAAAGAAAAAAAAAAAAAAAAACTATTTGTACCTTTTGTCAATTGAATTTTTTTGCCACAAATAAATATATGTCTTTATGTCTTATTAAAAATGTATTTTCGGGTTCTGTTATATGTCATATGATTGTATGTTGTGACGACACAAGTCATCGAATTTAGTCTGGGGCTGTGAGTGTGTAAGCGTTTATTATATTAAAAGGATATGTGATCGATTCACGATAACTTGTTCTTTGTAAATGACAAACGAAGAAAAAGGTGTTAATCAAAATCAAAATCGTTTATTCACTTGGGCCCCAAAGAGGCACTCGTCAAAGTTAATGACTCTACTGCCAGATTCGCAAAATTACGGCTTGGTATTTTGGTATGATTTTTTTTATGTCATTGAGAGACGAGACGAGCAAGTCGCTCGCCTGATGGTAAGCGTTACGATTGACCATTAAAGTTCAGTGCACAAAAAAAATAATTAATTCTATTAATCCTAATCCTACTAATAATATTATAAATCCGATAGTTTCTGTGTAAGTGTGTAAGAGTGTAAATGTGTAAGTGTGCAAGTATGTTTGTTGCCTCTTCACGCTTTAACGGCTAAACGGATTTGGATGAAATTTGAAATGTATATAGATTGTTATTATCACATAGGTTACTTGTTAACTTGATTATAGCGGGCGAAGCCGAAGGCACGGCTTGTATACATATAGAAAAAAAATTACCGAGCGATAATTATGAAAAATTTTGCTAGTTGGATAGTGGTCCAATGCATGCTTATCTATATAGCATAAAATATGTCTGGTTTTTGTCTGATTTTTGTACTAATCAAATGCATCGATTGTCGCAAAAGCATGACTACAGCGCGTGCTGATATAAGCGTTATTGTAATGAAAATAAAAACGATAATTGTACTGACCTGCATCAAGGTTTGTTACTGGAAGAGTTCCGAGTCTTAGGGACATGATATACTAAACGCCCCGGGCGCTGTGAAAGTAAAATGTATGGCACGTAAGGCGATCGCCCGCGACTGTGCTGCTATTTTCTACCGACTTCACAAAAAAGGAGGAACTCAATTCGACTGAATTATTATTTTTATTATTTTGTGTGTTATCTTAAAACTTCTTACCACGTGAACCAATTTTGTATTTTTGTTTTTGTTTGAAAGCTGTTGCTTTCCCATTGGTTCCATTTAAATTTGAATAAGATCTGATCAGTAGTTTTTGAGTTATCGTCAATAATGCGTGTTTAATACATTTAATCTGATCAAGGTTCCGAAGATAAAGCGGTTAAGTCGGTTTTTTTTAAGTTTTGCTTGCGTTTAATTCTGTATATCGCCGTCATTAGGAACAAAGACGTATATCTGCATTTTTGTTGCAATTGAGTTTGTATATCAAACAAACAAACAAACGCTTTCACACTCACAGCCCCACACTAAGTTCAAAGACTTGTATCGTGGGTGCCGGAAACATTAACATCACACACACATTACACCCAGAACCAGAAGCACAAATATCCCTTGAGAAGGAATTTGTGCTACTGCCGGGAATCGAACCCAGGACCCACGGCGCAGAGGGCGGACATCTGTCCACTGCGCCAACTGGGTCGTCCTATATCAAGTCACTTTGTATATGAATTCCCTTAAAAATAATACCTACCTATCCCTTATCTAAATAGATTGGCATCAATCATACAGCATTGTACTTATACCGTTATGACGGTAGCAAGATATGTTAAAAATATTGGTAATTTCGTTTATTACACAAATACTTCACTAGATAACGAGATAGTGGGCAGAAGTATTAACCAAGTCAATAGAAAATATGGAAACCTCGGCAGTGGTTACATATTTGAGCCGTTTGGTGTTGAGAAACTGGGCCCGAGGGGACCGAGAGGCCATTAAAAAAAAATTTCAATGGCTAAACAACGAATTCTGAAAAATTATATATGAAACTAGCTTTTGCCAGCGGATTCGCTCGCGTTAAGAAGTATTATTATTAATTAGGTATAGATCCCCTATTTTATCCCCTTGAGGGTAGAATTAATCAAAATCCTTAGCGGATGCCTACGTCATAACATCTACCTGTATGCCAAATTTCAGCCCGATCCGTCCAGTGGTTTGGGCTGTGCGTTGATAGATCACTATGTCAGTCAGTCAGTCACCTTTGAGTTATGTATATTTAGATACATTGATAGGTTTAGTGATCGACCCAAGATATCAAAACGTACTTTTTATGGAGCTGACTTTTAAACCAATATTTTTGAACCGAAATATAATATTGTTTTTTCAGGAGCAGTTGCTTCGGCAAATGCCCTCGGCTCCATTGCCTCCATCGAGGACTACCCGAGCATCGCTCAGGTGGAGTTCAACAACTACGAGGTTTGGGCCCAGCTCTGTGTAGGCAGCATCATCACCAATCGCCACATCCTTTCCACCGCCAGCTGCTTTGAAAATAAGTAAGATCCTTTATTCTGACCTTAGAAGCGATATTTTACGGCACCTGGGAATTCACGGCCACGGTTTCGAATTAAAATCTACTGGCTTTTTTATGCGTGATTATATCTGGCCACGCCCGGATGAAAAGCGATGATGCTGCCTAAGATGGTGGCATTTTTGCCTAGAATATAACGGTTCATTATATGTTTAAAGACTCCATGATTATACTCAAGCTTGCGTAGTAGAAGATGTGGTAACAAAGATTAAGAAAGGGATTTATAGATTTGGACATGTGGAAAGGATGGATGAAAATGGAGTCACGAAGCGAATTGCGAAGTTATAAAATATTTCAAGTAAATTTCATAGTAGGGTAGGGCGGGGCTAGTTGAGCAATTTTTCACTTAAGCGGATATAGCTCCTCAATGATAAGTCACAATGAGTTGTTATGCGGCTTGATGGATTAGTAATTTGTGCCTTAGCAAAATTGTCTGTAGTATTTTTTTTGTAACCAGTCGAATTTAGGAGCTACAGCTATTTAAATGCAGAGAGTCAAGTACGCTCAATGTACCCCATAGGTGAGGTAAGTTGAGCAAGTGTATGGGGCAAGTTGAGCACTAAGAATGTCTAACCAAACTATGGGTTCAATGTTGACTAGAGGTGAAATAAAATATGTGTTTGACAATCAGCTCTTTATTTATAGTCTTTTAGTGAGAGAACAACAAAACATAAAGTAATTTTCTTCGAATAATTATTCAAAAGTAGAATTAACACAACATTAAAGTATCTTAAGATTAACTTCAGCATTAGATTCAGTCTTTCTGTTTAAAATCAGACTTAAATGTATATATTATTACTCATATAGCTTATATATTTGAAAAAAAAAATGTTTTTGTAACTTAATGGTAATTTAAGTTTGAAAAATATCGCGAGTGTTATTCATTATTATTAATGTTTACTAACCGCCGCGAGTACCAGCCGGTTAGTAAACATTAATAATTAATGGTAATTGTCACTGTTAAGCAACTATAGCTCAACTAACCCCAACCCGGAATTTTAAAACAAAAGAGAGGTTATAAAAAAATCGTAAGAATTATACCCAAAACCTCTGTACATATCAAAAGTACAATAATTCTCTGGAAGATTAACACTTACCTGATAAAAAACAGATAACAATTGACTAATATAGACGAAAACTTGCGATAAACCACGTTTTTACTTTTAGGTCACAAAATAAACAAAATGCACGGGCGCTTCACTCGCTCGTCCAGCCGCCATAAGTGATCGCGTGGTGTTTATCCCTCCCGCGACTCTTACTTTCCGCCATACGATGCCTATACGTACGGTGAATAGTTTGCAAGATATTTCGATTGCCCAACTTGCCCCTATGCTCAACTAGCCCCGCTCTACTAAGTCCTCGTCACAAGTCACAGTCAAAGTCAGTAAGAGAGCCAAGGTCCAGCCATAGTCAAGATATGCCCTAATAAAATTATTGAAACTTTACTAGTTACTTTACTGAACTAGCGAAAATCGCGTATTTCAACTTTGTGTGATTTTCCTACACTTATGTACGTTCACTAAGAATTAATGTTTAACAATCATTTTTACACATTTGCACTTGATGAATCCAAGTTTAGATATCGCAAATCTTCATTTGTTTTCTTTATTAACATTTATAGTATTAAAACTATTCCTTCTACTTGATTCCAGCGAAATCCGCAACAGTCGTGTGCGTGTTGGAACCTCCTACCGTGGCTATGAAGGCCAAGTCTACGACGTTGAGTACGTCGAATCACACTATGACTACGGCCTACTCGGTATCGACTCAGACATTGCCGTCGTCCGCCTAGAAGAATACTTGACTTTAGGATCCACAGTGGCGCAGGCGCCGATCCTTGGCCAGGGTATCGAGCTTCCTTATGGCTTGTTGGTCAGGAATGCTGGATGGGGTACTACAGCAGTGAGTAGTATATTTTTGAAGTGAAAACTTCTTTAGGCGCGTTGAGTACTTTTTGGGTGAATAAAAATCATGGAACTCGCTTCATTGTTACCGAACGCTTTCCATGAGCTACATGTATACTGTGTATATATGTGTACTTTTTGGGTGAACAAAAAGCGAGAAACTCTCGTCATTGTCACTGCACGCTTTCCATGAGCTATATGTATACTGTGTATATATATATCTAATATATAAAATTCTCGTGTCACAGTTTTCGTTGCTATACTCCTCCGAAACGGCTTGACCGATTTTGATGAAATTTTTTGTGCTTATCCGGTATCTATGAGAATCGGCCAACATCTATTTTTCATCATCATCACTTTTCATCATTATCAACGCGGGTGAAACCGCGGGGCGCAGCTAGTTGTATATAGTTTTCACTTTTATCGTCAGTCCGCAAAGACTGCCCCGCATGTTTTTTTTTGTAACAATCTTGTACATATATACAACTAGAATGGTTTCGTCCGCTTTAATTAAGTTAAAAAGTAACCTGTGTGTTATTCCAGAACCTAAACTATCTACATTCTAAATTTCATCAAAATCGGTTTATTAGTTACGGAGATACGTGGTATATAACATTCACTCACACAAACTTTCGCAATTATATTATTAGCAGGAGGAATTTCATTATTGCGGTTTACACAATGAATTTGGAAGCAAAACGCTTCGTCCGCTTTTCTGGAATGTCTACCATATAGCGGTGTTGCTTAGCAGTTTGTCTGCTTGTTCGATGATAAAACGGATTTTATTTAGTTTCCCTAACCTGTCCCATTACTTGTCGGTTTGATTGTTTTTGAAAAGTTCTGGTTATACTGGTAAAAGCTTGATTTAAAACGTATTTCTTATTGCGTGTTTATACTACATAGACGAGCATTTGACCGAAGACATTGATTCAGCGTAGTAGTCTTAAACATACCTATTTATTCTTGACTAAAAGACTCCCAGATTATAGCAATCAGAGAACAAAGACGCGACCAATGAACTCTACTCCTTCACCCTTTATATTATAAACGTAAAAGCAAAACGATCTGAACTGAAGGTCTGTCAACTATAATTGGATGTCGTCGATCAGCCTACAGTGTCCCCCTGCAGGGTAAAGGTATCACTTTCCTCTTTCCACCTTTCGGGACCCTGGGCTGTGGTTGACCATCCTTTCAAGTGAGAGTCAAAGACAAAAGCAAGAGCCGACTGTAATTAACTAACCAGGAATTTCCCATCCACAGGAGGGCGCTGAAGTAGCCAGCGATGACCTGTACTCCCTAGAACTTATCGTCCACAGCAGCGATGTTTGCTTAGAGAAATACATCAGTGAAGAAACACTGACTGAAAACATGTTCTGCGTTGGTTTAGGCTATTTGCAAGGACGTGACTTCGACTCAGTAGACCTGGGTTCGCCGCTGTTTTACGAGAATACGCTAGTAGGAGTCCTGGCTTATGGAAGAAATTCTGATGATGATGATTACCCAATCATCGCTACTTCTGTAAGCTCGTTCACGCAATGGATAATCGATGCTGCTGTTAAAGTTTAGAATAAATTACTTTTAAAATATATTTTTTCTATTTTATTTGGTATCTGATACATTTTTTAACGCCTATTTTTTTTTTTTTGTTGGGGGAAAATGCCTTGCACTTCCCTTTCTTCCCAGGGGTGAAGGAAGGGGTATGTGGGGCTCGAACCCACTAAAAACCCCCCCGTGAGCAGTCCCTCGCCGAGGTGGGGCAAGATAGGGTCGCGCTGCTATCACTATCTTGCCCCGGCGGTAGGCCCGAGTACAAACCGGGCCACTGCGCCTATGTAGGGGTGACCTTGCTCACCAAGGCCACCCCTCAGACTTTTGAGGCCGTGCAAGCCAGTGGAGATCTCCCTGACTCTCCACCGGTGACCCCACTAAAGAAGAGGAGAGAGGAGGGGGCGAACTGCCTCCTCTTCCCCCCCCCCCCATCCATTACATACCGGAACGCTTTATCTGGTTTTGATATATGATGATGATTATGTATGATTATAAAAATTACTACATACCTTTCAAACAGAATGAGAATAATCCAAATCGCTTATCTTAACACAAGCCGTGTCCCGCGGCTTCGCCCGCTATTATCAAGTAAAAAAGTGGCCTATGTGTTAGTCGTAGGTATAAGCTATGTACATTGCAAATTTCATCCAAATCCGTGCAGCCGTTAAAGCGTGAAGAGGGAACAAACTTACTTACACACTTACACACCCACGCACCCACACTTACACACAAACTTTCGGATTTATAATATTAGTAGGATGAGATAATATAATAAATATATATATTTGTACTTTTTTTTCTATTAAGCCAGTTGTACGATTTAACGACGCGCAACCAACTCCACCAGAGGACAGTTCAAAGAGCATACTAACAAAAACAATGTTCGAACGAATTCAAAACCACCATTGGGGTCTGTTAAAAACAAATAATCGTCGTTAAGGCGAGCCTTTCCAAGAACCAGTATGCGTTGCGAGCCCGCGGCATTCACTTTCGGGGGGAGTGAAAACATTTGATTTCGGAATTAGAGGGAGAGATAAAAAAAAAACGTATTATGACGTCCGTTTTCAATCACATTTTCTACAAGGTTTCTGCTGGTACAAGTTTCTTTGTTTAAAACTTAACATAACTTAAATAAAATGCATTTTTATCAGAATTTAGACAAATCTTTGCCATTTTTTTCTGTGCAGCGGAATTTAACAAATCGTGTATCGGATGTTTGAAAAGTAATGATCACATCCTTTATAATACATATATCTATTACATATATCTTTTTACATAAATCAGCGTTCAAAACGCTGTTTTTCAGGGTAACCCCGCCTTAACTACTTTGAATACCATTTTCAAGCCTTTTTTACCAGACTGCCAAGGATGCGTTATGTTTTTCGCGCGTATCTTGCATGTTTGTAATTTTTAAATGACATAAAAAGGTTCTTTTTTTATATTACATGTTCGGTCGGTAACCTGTTGGCTCTGTTGACGATCGGGAAAATAATAAGTTGCGTTCATGCGCAGGTAAATTTATTTTTTACCGACAAAAAAGGAGGAGGTACTCAAGTCGACTGTATTTTTTATTTGTGTAACCTTATAACTTCGTTCCACGTGAACCAATTTTAATATTTTTTTGTTTGATAGATGTTGCTTTCCAATTAGTACCATTAAATTTGGTCAAGATCTGACAAGTATTTTTTTAGTTATCCTCAATAATGCGTATTCTGTATATGCGTAAAGTAGTCCACATTGATGATGTTCTCGTTTTTAACCGACTTCGGTACCTAGTTTAAAACATAAACGCTTTAACACTCACAGCCCCACACTAAATTCAATGACTTGTGTCGTGGGTGATTTCAAGCTAAATTAGACTTGCTTCCCGGTATCCCATTGGACTCAAATTTGGTGTACTTATGTATCTTCGGAGACAATTTGACAAAAAAATGATATGATACCATGGAGCTGGTCTGATGATAATAAAAAAAAAATCTGAGCAAAACAAGATAAACCTATCGAGTTTAAGCTAATCGAACTTAGTGTGGGGCTGTGAGTGTAAAAGCGTTTATGTTTTTTTATGTTATGTTACCAATGAATTTATGGTATTAATATTTATGTACTTATATTTCGTATGTGTGTATCTAATATCTTTAAACGAGCAATTTATATATTTATATATATATATAATTCTAAAATTTATTTATTTTTATATTTTTTTTATTTATTTTTTTATTATATAATTTTCAAAGATTTGTCTAAGAGACTGATTGATTCAGCACATGACCAAAACGCTGGGTTGTATTTGGGGCAGAGTATAAGCCTTGCTATACAGCGTGGTAATGCAGCAAGCATTTTGGGAACTTTGCCGAACATTAAAGATCGTCTAAACCATCTTTAACATTTCTTTTTATAATTTGTATCTTACTTCACTTAATTTAGCTATATTATATATAGGTATATATATATATATATATATGCGTGTGTGTAATCAGGATCTCGGAAATGGCTCCAACGATTTTCATGAAAGTTACAGTATAGGGGTTTTTCGGCCCAAGGAATCGATTTATCAACGTTCCATGTCCGAGAAATGCTCGGTTCCCAAACTGCATTTAAAAATCGGGTTTAAGGAACTATCAGCGCCATCTATTACGCCATGACCGATGTAAAAAACTGTTTCTACTCGACACTAGATGGAGCTTTCTGAGGCTACAAATTCAAACAAATTCTACCAAAAACAAAAACCGAGCAAAGCTAAGATATTGTATGTATTATATGTGTAAAGATCATATTAAATATGTATTTATATAAGATCATTATTGAGGTATATATTATTTTATTATTTGTCAATTATCATTAATTATAAATAAGTATATAGATAATTCATTATTCTTACATTCATGCACTCTTTAAAATGTTGTTTTCTTAAACACCGACTAAGTCCAACTATTTTATTCTATTGCGTAATTCCGCTCCATCCAAAGGTTGTCTGGAAGAGATCGCTTTTAGCGATAAGACCGCCTATTGTTACACTTTTTTTGTAAATAATAATGTCGTTTTGTTTTTTGTCATAATTAAGGTGTTCAATAAAGAGTTTATCTATCTATCTAAATTCCTTACATTTAATTTTTACAATAATTTCAACTTCAATCAACTTAAACTTTTAGCCACTAGAAGTAAAATAATTCAAGTTAATATATAACTCTATATTTAAAAAAGTCAGTTGTTCCCAATTTAGTGTAAACGATGCGTCCTTCTGTTTATTGCCAACCGCAAACCAATATGCAGGAAAACTAAATATATTTAGTAACCTAACTTTTATCAGTTAACTCACATCCGAGTCTCAAGATACAGGTCTCGAGCTTAATTTGAGACACAATGTTAAAACTTATCTACACACGGCAAATTTCAACTTTGTAATTTATTTTAAGTAAATTTGTATATTTTTGGCAATACATTTTTCTTTTTATCTTATCATTAGTTAGCGTTAGCAACTACCCAGTTGGTGTAGGATGAGACCTTGGTAGCTACGACAGGGAAGACTTGATTGCCGATTGGAACGCTCACAGAGGTGATGCCCACCAGGATGCTACCGTAAAGGACAGGGGCGCCAATGTCGCGGACGTCACCGTTGCGGCCATTGGTCTCCAAACGCCCAATGCAGAAACTGTTTTCATTAAAACTGAATACTGGGATACGGCTCCAACTGGCAGCGCAGACTTCTTGGTCGATCACATTGAGTTCAATCTTATACAGGTCGCGGTCGGCGTAAGGGAGTCCTTGCTGTTGGAAGAAAGGTCGAATTGAAACTCTACATTAAACATAAAACATAAACGCTTTCAGACTCACATCCGACACTAAGTTCGTTGTCTTGGGTGCCGGTAACATTCACATCACACATACATAATCACCACCAGACCCAGAAACACAAATTGGTTCTGGGCGTAAATCTTGTTCCTCCAAATTCCGCCAGGAATTGAACCCATCGAATCTCAAATGCTTAGGAGAAGAAAACCCAAAAACCAAATGTAATTAGTATATAACTTAAAATTCTTCTACAATATAGTATAGTATTGACCCAACGCTAAAAATTGCAATAAAAATGATATAGATTAAAATATTAATTGGCACCTACCGCACTCGTAAACGGAGGGCAAATAATTTTGTTAGGAAAGCAAATTTACTGATTTTAGACCTATTTTGTCTATATCAAAAGCGGCCTTATATTCGGAGTTGTACAATTTACTTAATTATGTACTTAAACAACAAATACTAAAAACAAACAATCATTAATTAAAGAAAAAGTTAGAAGCAATTAACCACAGATGTTAAAGCAGAAATAACATTCGTCCTTTTAGTAGTCACTAGATGGCATCATAGGCAATATTAGCATTTCGTTTACGGAGTATCAATACAAATAAATACTTAGTTAAGTTTTTGCCATGAACGATTAATTAGTTGTCATGAAGTCTCGGTTCAGGGCGAACTACAAATAATTTTTTTTTGTGTCAATTTTAATCTAATGATCGATACAAACATTCCTTTTAAACCTTTTATGCAACAAAAGACATTTTACTTATTTTAACTTTATAAAATATGGCCTCGGCAAATATCTGACGTAAGTGCAGGAAAATAGCTTTTACTTACACTAGTAGATCCCCAACCAGCAGTTGTGAGTTCGAGACCAGAGGGGATTTCGAAGCCAGCGGCTACGATGGGAGTCTGCTGGATAGAACCACCAAGGACAAGATTTGAGCCAAGTCTGATGATACTGATGTCACCCTCGAGTGAGTTTTCTCCGAACGAAGGATGATTAAGGGCGTACAGTATTTCGACGATGTCACCATCAGAGTAGCGGGTAGAGGATCCAGCTCTTACACGACGGAAGCGGGGGGAGTAGGTACTATAGAGGATAAGAACAATATTACACTTTTACGTTGCTAATCACACAGTTACCAAAACATAATATATTTTGGTATACTCCATATATTATATGGACTCCATGTATTATGTAAAGCGTAGTCAAACATTTCGATCAGCACCATAGTGCCATTCTTGAACCGTCATGATCTTATGCGTGATGATGGTAAAAGATCTGACTGAATAACTTTAACCTCATAGTCTTTATTAGTACAAGTTGTGTTAAGTCTTGAGGCCCATTGTATCTTTGTGAAATTTAAAATGGGTCTGCCCCAGCCTTAGCAAAGTCAAAAAGAGGCAAACTTTTGGAAACCCCAGCAACGGTTGTAATATTTGAGACGTTTAGTGAAGCACTGTATCGAGAATACTCTGTGAGAGGGGCAATACTGGGCGCAGTGAATGACTGCAATTTACTGCTGCTAGTATTGTTGCAAAGGAGAGTTCTTGAGCAGTTCATAATTCATTATTATCTTGGTTGCTTAAAGCTCTTTTTCTACATACGCCAGTATAACGCGCATGCAGAAAATTTGCTGTGGGTTCATCACTTTAACTATTTATAAGTATTAGGTAAAAGAAGCTCATAGAACATACATACTAGACTAAATAAAATCGATTTTTATCTGAGCTAGGTATATCAGAACATAATAATTTAAGCGCATGCAAATCATAAAAAACCTGAGTTTACAGCTTAATCTTCGGAACACTTGATCAGATTTATTGAATTAAATACGCTTTCTTGATGATAACTCAAAACTAATGATCAGATCTTGATAAAATTTAAACGGAACCACATTCACCATCCAACCACTAGCTTCCAAAAAAAACCATCAAAATCAGTTCATCTTGAAACACGTTCTGAGGTAAAAAAAAACGTAAAAAAACTGCTTCTTTTAGAAAATAAAATTGACAATGCAAACTTACTCTCCAGCGAAGCAACGAGCGGAAGATAAAAGATGTACAGAAGTCAAAACTGAGGCAACGCAGCCCTGAATCCAAACGGAACCAGTTCCGACCTCAATCTGGACAATTCCAGGGAACTCATCAATGGATGTTTTTGTGCCAGGAACAGCTAGGTTGTATTCAGGTAAAACAGGAAGTTCTTCGGGCCACCATGCGGGTGTCTCATACTCAGGAAGGGCAGGGAACCAATCTGGCGTATCCTGGTTATTGATGTATTCCCGGAACCTTTCATAGATTTCAGGGAAAGCAGCGATGACCTTTGGAATCCTATCGAGAATGGCGGGCATGTGCTCAGGGATGGTGTTGATGACCTTTTCTAGAAAGCCGGGGATCTGCTCCAAGGCAGCTGGGATCTGAGCAATGATCTCAGGGAGCTGATCAATTATGATTGGAATTATTTCCGGAATATTCTCAATGATATAATCAATAATTTCTGGGAGCTGTTCCAATATGCCTGGGAGGGCCTCAGCGATTTCGGGAAGTCTGTCAATGATGTTCTGGATGGATTCAGGTAATTCACCAATCAAATCCGCAATCCATTCAGGAAGGACATCAATTAAAGAGGTGCTGCTAGCCTCCAGAGGGCCGCAAGAGGCAGAGCCTGAAAAAAATAAGATAACATTGAATTATATATGAATAGAAGACTACTCAATAGAACGCGAAAAAATTAGTATGTTTTATCACTAAATTTCTCTAAAGTAATATATTTAACCACGACACCTATTGCATTAAAAGGGCGATTTTTTTAAAATTTAATTTCATTATCAGTACAGCTGAAACCAGATACACTCGTTATTTATTATATTTTTGATTGTACAACAAAATCGTGCATTATGAGTTTTGGAACAGAAGCAAAATATTAAAAGTAATAAACCATAGTTTCATATACCCCTCTCACAGAGCCATTGCGTCTGATTTTTTTTCCTCTAGTATTTTTATATTTTTTTACGCTTTTACACTCCATTCTTCAGCTAGCATATCACAACCAGACATTCAACGAAAAGAGGGTCGAGATCAATAATAAAAATAAACTCAATAGCGTTGGATACGGCACCGCTAACGCCTAACAGAGCCGGTCATTAAACCGAATAAATAAATAAATGAAGTAAATAGTGACGATGAATAAAATATTTCTTGTAATTTAGGCCATTTTTATTCTAATGACACGTAATATATCTGATTAAACAATTTTTCTGTAAATAAGCACGATTATGGTAAGTAAAATCATTTTCACTGACTGCTTACATAACAATATATGAGTTGTTAAGCTACCATTTTCACTATCACTTTACAAGTTTCTGTTAATAATTTTGTTTGTTTTGAGTCACATTTAGCGGAGTATAAAGTTATGTCAAAATATTGGCTCAACAACGGACGATAAACTATGTTTTGTATAATTTTCGAAGAAAAAATCATCAAGTGAAACTCGCTGAATCTTGAAACTAACTAAGTGGAGAATGGAATGTCTTAAACTATCTTTTTAAAGTTACCTACACATTAAAATAATAAGCGATCGACACGGGATATAATTTCAAAATAACATCATTATTAGGGAGCCTGCTACAGAATTATTTATCAATCGGGTGTAGAGTCATTAACTTTCATGAGTGCCTCTTTGGGGCCAATGCGAATAAACCATTTTGTTTCAATGTTATATACGGTTTAAAACACGTAAAAAATGACGAATTATTTTTAGTCGACTAGTTTCGGACAAATTAGTTGTCCTTCATCAGGATTAGTAAGACGCGCAATACAAGGAAGTATAAAGTCGTGATAGTTTTAACTTTAAACGCTTTTGATTTTGGTGTCAGAGAAAGAAAAAAATACCAAGTAGGGCCTCTTTACTTGGATATCTTATAATTTGATGCAGTCCTGACTCACCTGCCAGGAGCAGAATACAACACAAGAACGCTGCTTTCATCTTGACTTCCAGTAGTAATGGAATGTGCCCTGATTCAATCAACCAGTGCTTATATAGGACCGCCGATGAATTGTTATTGTTTATCTATTACGTATACACTAAAAATAATTATAATTATAATTGATAATAGTATAGATAATTACTGATACTATACAGATGATCCGCGTTTTGCGTTGATATAAGACTTGGTAGCGATATCTAAGAGAGGAAATGAATTGTAATCACAAACAAGTCAAAATCAAGTTTTCACTAGTTGTAAATAAATAAAAATAATTAAACGCAAGCAAAGCTTAGAAAAACCGACTTCACCGCTTTATTTTCGGAACTTTGATCAGATTAGATGTACTAAACACGCATTATTGAAGATATTTCAAGAACTACTGATATCATGATCAAATTTTAATGGGATCAATTGGAAAGCAACATGTTTTAAACAAGAGAAAAATTCAAAATCGGTTCACGTGGAACGAAATTATGCAGTAACACACGTAAAAATAAAAGAAAAAACAATACAGTCGACTTGATGAGATAGGGGTCAAATGTTTACATATCCGGCATAAAAAACAATTTTGCAATGATAACCTAAATAGTAAAAAAAATGTTTCCCCCACTGCCCCCTTTATATTTACATTTATATTTAGAATTTCATTTTATTGAATTGAAGATATTTCAAGAACTACTGATCAGATCATGATAAAATTTTAATGGGATCAATTGGAAAGCAACATGTTTTAAACAAGAAAAAAATTCAAAATCGGTTCACGTGGAACGAAGATAAAGAAAAAAAAAAAATATAGTAGACTTGATGAGAAAGGGGCCAAATGCTTACCTATCCGGCATAAAAAACAATTTTCAAGGATAAACTAAACAGTAAAAAAAATTTTTCACTGCCCCCTTTATTTTTACATTTATTGAATACTAGCTGACCCGGCGACTAGCGACTTCGTACCGCCAATAAAAGTTGCCTACAGAAAATGTGATAAATGAAGAACCGCTCGACCGATTTTGTGCAAACTTCACATAAACCATCTACTAAATAGTCCGAACAAAGTCTAAACATTTGGTTTGGATAGGTGAGCCCGTTCTTGAGTTATAATATTACAACTAAAAGTGGCATTGATTTTTATATATATAGAATAAAGATATATAAAGATAGATAATGCATTTATTGTCATAAAGAAAAATAACATGTGTCAGTGCATGGACTCGTCAATCATTATCATATATTTTTGATTAAACATAATAATATATCAGTTTAATCAGTGGGAGCTTTACAGTCCTATACCAATATTTTTATCATTAAAGACTGAGCCTTGGCACAATTGTTACTAAGAGGTGTGTTACCAGAGTGGAAAACGCCTTTGGGGCAGACACCGCACATGGGTGTTGTATTTTGTAGTAGACGACCCGCATTGGACAGGTGTCCACCCTCTGCGCCGTGGGTCCTGGGTTCGATCCCATGCAGGAGCACAAATTCCTTTCCAAGGGGTATTTATGCTTCCGGTTCTGGGTGTAATGTGTGTGTACATTACAAAAGCGACGTATTAGGGTCATAAATAGGGCTTGGTTTCTAGATCGCTGAAGACCTCTTTTTAAAGCATGCAACATGCTTTCTATACCGTGTCAGTACATTAAGGACATTTGTTTTTATGTTAAACAACACCCTGATTTTTTTTAAAACGTAGTCAAGTTATTACTCGTCAAAAAACTTGTTGTTCAGACCCCTTAACAATCGAAGACCCCCATCACCCCGCGCTATCAATCCAAATTAATATCTCAAAAGCTCAGTCCCTAATAGCCCAAAAGCGCCTGGTGTATCAATACAACAAAGGCAACTATGAAAGTATCCAAACTGCCTTAGCCGAAGTCAAATGGGATGATATACTCTTAGAAGGCGACATTGAAGCTGCGGTCAGTAAAATTTATTCAATAATAATGGAAATAAGGGACTCGCACGTTCCTCAACGATTACTTAAAAATAATAACTATCCCCGTTGGTATAATTCTGTCCTTATCAAAATTCTTAAAGAAAAGTATAAATACTTTACCAAATTTAAAATGTATGGTAACAAATCAGATCAACTTTCTTTTCATATTTTACGTGAGTCAACGACGTTGAACAGACCTGTTTTAATAATTACATAAAAAATATTGAGTCCTCTATTTCTTCAAACCCTAAATTCTTCTGGTCTTACGTGAAGAGCAGACGAATGAATACAAATTTTCCTTCTAATATATCATATGAAGGTAGTGAAAGTTATACCGGCCCAGGCAAATGTGACCTTTTTTCTAATTATTTCCACACTACCTTCTTAGATACCCCTATTACTAAATAAACTCTATCGAAATCCACTCTGACACAGTTTGTAAACACCTCAAATCGCTTGACTTAAACAAATCAGCAGGTCCTGATGCTCTCCCGGCGATATTTTTAGTAAAATGTGCCAATGAGTTAGTGATGCCAGTGACGTTATTATTTAAAAGATCATTGTCCGAAGGTACCGTTCCTACACTATGGAAGTCCGCGTTTATCTCACCTATTTACAAAAAAGATGATAAGAGCGATGTAGAAAATTATAGACCGATATCAAAGCTTTGTCTTCTAGCCAAAATCTTTGAGCGGCTAATATATAATCAGCTATATAGCAGTATTTTTCCTAATCTTAGTCCTCAACAGCATGGTTTTTTAAAGTGAAGGTCAACGGTATCTAACCTTATTCTTTTTACAGATTACATTACACAACATATGGACACTGGAATTCAAATAGACGCTATTTATACCGACTAGAGTAAAGCATTCAATCGCATCGATCATGACATTCTATTGAGAAAATTGTTTGACCTGGGTTTTCGGGGTGATCTCTTTAGATGGCTCTCTTCTTATGTTTTTAATAGAACCCAAGCCGTAGTGTTAGGTGGCTATATTTCTTCATGGACTTATATTCCGTCCGGAGTTCCTCAAGGATCTCTTTTGGGTCCTCTCCTGTTTGTTTTGTTCATCAATGATATTGGAGACTGTTTTAAATATTCTAATTTCCTGCTTTTAGCGGATGACATGAAGATGAACAAGGCAATTAATAATCCATCAAATGCGTTACTACTGCAAGAAAACTTGCTGAGAGTAGCCAACTATTGCAAGTCAAATAACCTCGATCTAAATACATATATCCAAGTGTACAGTAATTAGTTTCAGTCGTAAAATGCACGATTTAGAGTATGATTATTCAATCGCAAACCAACCACTTCCCCTTGTACAGGTTACTAGAGATCTTGGTGTCCATATCGATAGTAAACTAACATATGACCATAATATTGACGTCATTGCTAAAAAGGCATCATCA
This sequence comes from Lomographa bimaculata, assembly GCA_948107665.1. Taxonomy (NCBI): domain Eukaryota; kingdom Metazoa; phylum Arthropoda; class Insecta; order Lepidoptera; family Geometridae; genus Lomographa; species Lomographa bimaculata. The sequence continues at coordinate 1,535,427 of OX403604.1, read as the reverse complement.
GCCTTAGGCTTTATAATTCGTAACGCGGGCACTTTTAAAACTATGAAGACTTTAAAAGTTATCTATTGTGCTTACGTCCGTAGCCACTTGGAATACGCCCCACTACTTAATTAGTTTATTTAGATGTGTGAGTGCAAATATTAATGACGAAACTTCATCTGTATGGGAGCGTCGCTTGTTCAGTGAACAATGGATCTGCACGTGTACAAGACGGTCGACTAGTCGGGTGATAAATCCGACCACGCTCGCTCTATGGAACAGCGTGGTGGGGCGCGTCATTTCAGCTTAGACAATCTCTACTCTTGTGATAAGTTTACTTGCGGTATTCACATGTTATATTTGTACTTCGCAATCTATCAACGCGAGTAGACTGTAGGTTGAAGTATGTTGATTCGTTATTTTTTACAAAAATACACAGTTCTAGTATGTAGATGGACGTTAGAGTTAGAAATATATGAAACCTGAATATTTCTCGAAGAGATTCGGTTCTAGCCATGTTGTAAATGCTACGCAAGTATCTTTTTTGAAGTAGAAATGTGGACTGAATTTCCCCAGAAGATGATACCATAAGATAACTGAGGTTAAACATAACCGATTACGGTTATGTTTAACCTCATATTATTTATTACGATTACTCTCATTATTTTTTTTATTTGGAAGTAAGCCCATTTAGAATGCTTAAAGCGTAATAATACTTTGTTATTTTCTTGTTTATTCGACTTATGTGCTTTCGAATTTAGTTGACACTTTCTCATGGTTGTGTCATATATTTAAATTAAGCAGAATGGATTCGTTATTTCTAAATTGCAAAATATTCGTCTCTGTAATATTTACTTTTAGGTTAATAGCTTTCAGCCAATTTGTAACTGTATGTAATGTCTTCTGTATTCTGTACTGTATGTATATTTCTTTTTCGAATTGAGGTATGCTGTGCTTATTTTGGGGGATATGGTGGCATCGTATGCAAACATAACGCAAAGATTTCGAGTGATAAATGGTAGCTCATTGATGTAGATAAGAAACAACAGGGGCCCAAGGATACTGCACTGAGGTACGCCTAGGTTTGTTATTTGAAAACCATTACTGTCTATTGTTTTTGTATATTTTTTAACAAAAAGTACTTTATTATTTAAAGTTGGCACACGGTTACAAACGGTGTTATCAATAATTTGTATTTGACTTGTAGCTACTAGGGCAAGTGTAGTACCTATTTTTTTACCGACTTCCCAAAAAAGGAGTAGGTACTCAAGCCGACTGTATTTTTTTTATGTGTGTTACCTCATAACTTCGTTCCACGTGAACCGATTTTGTTTTTTTTTGTTAGATAAATGATGCTTTCCAATTGGTCCCATTAAAATTTGATCAAGATCTGACTAGTAGTTTTGATTTATGCTCAATAATGCGTATTCTGTGGACTACATTGACGTTGTTCTCGTAAACCCGACGAGAGAAAAGTTACCGCATAACTTCTTTCTCTGTGCGCCGATTTTGATGATTATTTTTTTATTTGAACGCTGCGCTGGTGCGTTTCATGTGGTTCCATTTAAATTTGATCAAGATCCGATCACTAGTTTTTGAGTTATTGTCAATAATTCGTATTTAATACGTTGAATCTGATTATAAATAATTTAATAAAAATAATTAAAAAAATATTAATTATTTTTATTAAATTATTAATCTAAGTCACGCGTTTCAAGACATTTTGGTATCGCTTATCTGACTATAATTAGCACAGGCAAGGTATTTTGAGACATTCCCAGCAATAAAGGAAAATAATTCGTTTTATCTTTTATTTCATACGCAGGTGTTAAAACGGAAATATGTTATTATAAAACGGATTTAGCTATCATCGGGCCATGTCATGCCATCGCTATCTTTAAAAAGAATGCGAAAATGTAGGTATATTGCTACAGATACTTACATTTAAATTATAAGTAGCTGTAATTTTTTGCTAGATTCTTCTTGAATGTCATTTTGCAAATCTGGTAGTAGAGTCATTTACTTTCATGAGTGCCTCTTTGGAGCCCATGTGAATAAACGACAAGTGGCAAAATCAACATTTTATACTTCTCTCAACGCTATATCTATAAAATGGCTGACCCGATTTTCATCAGACATAGATAAGAACACTCTCGAGTCACCTATAAAATAAAAAAAACAGCACCCAAATCGGTTTACCAGTTTAAAATAATTAAAATTTGGAAAATTTGTGTTTCTGGTTGTGATTGTGTGTGTTGTAAATCTTTTTAGCACCCACGACACAAGTCATCGAACTTAGTGTGGGGCTTTGAGTCTGAAAGCATTTAATTTAATAAATAGGGAATATGCATGATCACGTTTTTGTTAATATTTTGTTAAAAATAAAAATCATTCATGAAAACATTTTCTATATTAATATTTAAAAATGCGAGCATAATCGATTTTTTTTTTTCCGTAAGATGTTGCTTTCCAATTGGTTACATTTAAATATGATCAGTAGTTCTTGAAATATCTTCAATAACGCGTGTTTATTACATGTAATCTGATCAAAGTGCCGAAGATAAAGCGGTTAAGTCGGTTTTTTTTAAGCTTAGCTTGCGTTTAATTACTTCCCTTCCTTCCCAGGAGTGAAGGTGTGTGGGGAATCCACTAAAAACCCCTCCGTGAGCAGACCCTCGCTGAGGTGGGGCCGTCCTGTCCAATGTAGAATATGGGCTAGCAGTGCGAACCTAATGGGCTAATGATGATGATAACTACATCGATTCTATGAATTGAGCATGAATTGTAAAAATCTATCTTCCAAGCGATGGATAAGTAAGCTACTTCCAATATCTTATAGTTTAATAATTTCATTCACAAAATATATCTAAAAATAACAACGAATGACGTCACTAATACAGTACATATAAATTATTTGATATGTTTATCTCGTCGATTTTGATAAATTGTGAATCACTTCTTTGGATACTCAATCTGTTTATTGTTTTCAGCTTTAATTTCGAGGTGACAAGAATCGTTTTTGCGTGATAATTCTTTTTTATTTTGTCTGAAGTAGAATAGTTACCCTTCTAGTAAAGAAGGGTAACTAAGACGATACACAACCTTGTAAAATAATTAAACGCAATAAAAAAACCGACTTCACCGCTTTATCTTCGGAACCTTGATCAGATTGATTGTATTAAACACGAATTATTAACGATAACTCAAAAACTACTGATCAGATCTTGATCAAATTGAAATGGGACCAATGGGAAAGTAACAGTTTTCAAACAAAAAAAAACATCTAAATCGGTTCACGAAGAAGGAAGTTTGTGAGGTAATACACATAAAAAATAAATAACATAATACAGTCGAATTGAGTACCTCCTATACCCATTTATGGTTGAGATACCGTTCATTCGGACGAAACGTTTCGCGTCTTCGTTCATTTATAGAACAGCAAAAGAATGGAACGATTTGTCGTCGTCTGTGTTTCCCGAAAGGTACAATTTGGGTGTGTTCAAAAGTAAAGTGAATAGGTATTTACTAAGCAAGCGTGCTCCACCTTAGACTACATCGTCACTTTCCATCAGGTGTGATTGTGGTCAAACGTTTGCTTGGTCTGTAATAAAAAAAAACCTCCTCTTTTTTTGTCAAAACTGTCGGTAAAAATTGGACGAGCTATTTACTCGCCATACACTAAAAATAGATAACCACGTTCTTTATGTCAGAGCCATGATCATATTATGTCAGAAGCAGGTTCTTCTCGAAATGGCTATAATTTTGAGAATCTGACAGTAGAGTAATTAACTTTCATGAGTGCCTCTTTGGGGCCCATGTGAATAAACGATTTTGAATTTGGAATACCTATTTGAATAATTGACTTGTTTTTTTTTTACCCGACTGCACGACGCACAAGAAGGTAAGTAATGTGTTTATTAGCATATGTCTGTATGTTTTTTTAATTGTGGATGTGTGTCTCTGAGTGTCTTGCCTTTGGCATCGTATCTTCAAAACGACTGTACCAATTTTGATTTAGTTTTATTTGTTTAAAGGTGACATAGAGCGTCCGGGGTATTTACAAAATTCTGATTTTGCTACTTGTTTCTTTTCAGCATTTATTTAAAGTTAGTTTTAACGAAGAGATTTTTTAAATATAGGTACTTTTTTTATTTTTTTAAATGGTTTTCATTTTGATTGCTTTAGGTTAGCATGTCAGGTTCATTAATCCTACAAAGTGACATCAGATTTGCAGCTATTCAGTCTGATTTGTAACGGCAATGGAGAGACAACTGTGTCAAATAACTAACCATCATTGATCGAGCGAAGCGAGATCTCTAAATTGACTTGGCACTCTTTACGTCCAACCGTCCGTCGGTCCGTCTGTCAGAGGCAACTAGCATCTAAACCACACAAACAAATAACATCAAATTCTCAGAGATTATGTAAAGCTGTGGCTCAAAGTCGGAAAGATATTCCCATACACGTAAGCGAGGAGCAAAATAAATTTCATATTTTTATCTACCATTATGGGGTATCGTTGAAAAGAGCTCTGCAAGTAAAGTAAGAAACTGGTTTAAAAAAGTCTATCTCAAAAACGGTTTCACATTTATAGCTGAATCTTACGTATATTATCCATTCTGTACTTGAAAAACCAAAGATGAAAAACAAATACAGAAAAAATAAAGAAACGTCAAAAGTTTTTCTCTATAAGGCAAAATGCAGGCGTGAGATCTCAGTTCGGCGCGAACGACTAGGTATCATACAAACCATTGAACAACTGTAACCAACTCATCATCATTAAAAACCTTATTTTCTCACTGCTGGGACTAGGTGCCTTCTCTCACAGGTAATGAGTCTAGGTCACCAACCACCACGCTGGCCAAGAGTCCCCACTTTGGTCGATGACAGATAAACTGTTTTGTATGTTTCTTGGACATGCCGGCTTCTGCAAGATGTTTTCCTTCATTATTATTAAAGCTACAAATCAATTAATCAAAATAATTTACTACCTCTCTTAAGTTATAACGTTTGCCGAGTTAAAGGCTAAGATATAGAGGGACTGGTGCCTCGAGTAGGTTGATAACAACCTGTATTAAGGGTCACCGGGACTCCTGCTAGTATATTTACAGTTTGGCAACTATTATTATTAAACATTACTTAATACAATTATTATTGGAGAATACGTTTAGAACGGAATAATTAAACGCAAGCAAAGCTTTAAAAAAACCGACTTCACCGATTTATCTTCGGAACCTTGATCAGATTCTACGTATTAAACACGCATCATTGATAATAACTCAAAAACTAGAGATCAGATCTTGACCAAATTTAAATGGAACCACATGTAAGGCACCAGCTTTTAAATAATAAAAAATCATCAAAGTCGGCGCACAAAGAAAGAAGTTATGAGGTAACTTTTGAAGTCGGTTAAAAACGAGAACATCGTCAATGCAGCCCACAGAATACGCATTATTGAGGATAACTCAAAAACTACTAGTCTGATCTTGATAAAATTTAAATGGGACCAATTGGAAAGCAACATCTATCAAACAAAAAAAAACAAAATCGGTTCACGTGGAACGAAGTTATAAGGTAACACACATCTGCCTAACATGGATAATGCTATATAAACAAAAATCAATATAATATAAAACACTTATTGCATGTGTAACTACATGAGATTCTTAGTGTATATAGGTATATATATATATATATATATATGTGTGTGTAAGTGTACGTATGCGAGAATTTGAGTGTACCTATGTTTGATAGTGTAGGACAACCACTTATCTAAGTCGGTGTTAGCTATGTTTATTTCAAAATCGTTAACATGCTATGAGTCCGTTCATAGTTTAATATAAAAAGTAATAACGACGACCCAGTCTTAGCATCAGGGAAGTCTTTGCTCTCTACGCTGTGAGTTCGATTCCCGACAGGAACACAATTTTCTGAACCGAGGTACTTTTTGTGCTTGTGGGTCTGATGTTATAACTTGCAAAAAACATTGATTGATCCGATCGGATTTTGAACCACGGTGCGAAGTATTGAAAGTGGCACGAGATTTTTTTAAGCTCGATAAGCAAGTATTAGACCACCATCTCATGTGATGGAAAGTGATGATGCGGCCGAAGATGCTTGCCTAGAAAATACCTATTAATCAAAGCAAATCGTTAATTTGCTAGAATACATGTACATAAGATCAATGACACAATATATTCAGTCAGCAAGCAGACGTGCAAATGATAAAGATATAATCTACTATAATATCCACTCTTGACTTGAAGATTCCCGTATTTACTAATATAATGAATTACTAAAAATAAAATAATGACAAGGATGCATGGAGGCAAACTGCACAAGCGATTTCTAGCGACCATAATAACACCTAGGTTAATAAAATGATGTATTAGAGATTAAGAATGTGTTTAAATTAATAATAATGAAAAAAAATGCGCCGCCGGGTTTCTTGCCAGGTTCTTGTTGAGATGGCTGTAATTTTGCGAATCTGGCAATAGAATAATTAACTTTCATGAGTGCCTCTTTGGGGCCCATGTGAATAAACGATTTTGGTTTTGATTGATTATGATTTTGATTTTACTATATAAATATCACCTCTAAACGATACTTAGCAAGGCCAAATGTTCTCAAGGCTAAGTATCCAAAAATTTCTTCTGTCTTAGCTGTAAGATACGGCACTGGGCTATCTCGTGGATTTACCTAATTAGCGTGATAGCTGTTAATACGGGCTTAATTTGTTGTTTTCAAATTTTCCCTCGATTTAATTAATTCTGATAACGCTTGTGATAACGGAAGTATTTTGTTTATATTTTTTACTAGCTGACCCGCCCCGGCTTTGCCCAGGTATCCATCCATCATATCCATCTTCGACCACATCGTCACTTTCCATCAGGTGAGATAGTGGTCAAATGCTTGCCTATCGTGAATAAAAAAAAAAGGTATCCTATTAAAGCGTCAATCAAATATCAGTATGTCATTGTGGATGTGTCATAATCTAATAATACGTCAGCTGAATGGACGGAGGACTTGACTCCACCGGTCCCTGGGGAGTGGACGGTGGAGGCTATCCGCTCGATCCTTCGAAGGTGGGTGCGGCGGGAGCTTGGGTCGCTGAACTTCCGATTGGGGCAGGTGCTTTCCAGGATGTTTCGGAAAGTACCTGCAACCAATCGCGAGACGGGACCTGACCCCGGCCTGCCACTAATGTGGGAAGCCGGAGGATAAGGCGCTGGAGGTGTGTGCTGCATGGGACCCACAACGACAACCTTCAAAGGTAGGAAGAGATCTCTCCCTGACTACCGTGGCCTTTCAACTTGTAGCGCCAAATTCCGAAACCAAAACCTACACATACAACAGTACGGGCCAGCTCTATTGCCTTACTTGTGACAGGGTGTTGAAGACAAAATTTGAATTTGCCAGCCACATACGAGGAATAACCGAAAAATGAAAATTTGTTATTGTACTGGAATTGGACACCGCATGGTACGAAGTGTATTTTTTAAATGTCATTGAGAGAGGAGACGAGCAAGTAGCTCGCCTGATGGTAAGCGTCACGATTGCCCATTAAAGTTCAGTGCTACCCAAAGTTCTAAACTTTAGGTGGCGATACCAGAATTTCATCTTAAACGCGTGACTTTGTAACCGTTTTACTCGGAATTAATAATAAAACTAGACAAATAAAAATATTCGTCGTAGTCTGTGTGATAAGATAAATGATTCCTTCTTAGAATATAATCATAACGTTCATAAATATAAAGTAAAAAAATATCAAATCTCATGCAAATAACATCCATTTGTAATTTTGTAACCATTTCGTTCCGCCATTTTATATCAAAACACTGTGAAAATTATTTCATACACCCATATTTACTAGACGAATGATTTCTTCAGTTTAATATTTGAGACGCGTTTTCACGTAATTTAAATAAAACCACAACAAATGACCTTGCGTAACCGCCACGATGTAATTAACGCAATATCAAAGATAATAACCATTTGATGAGGCATGAGGCCTTTTTTTAATCAAAACACAACTCATCACGTCGGGGTCGGGGGACAGCGTAATAATTACGCTTGTGATTGGCCGACGCGGCCGCCGCGGGACGAGGCGGGCCGATCCGGGCCGAAGCGCGAGTTCTAGCTATACGTAGAGAAATATATATTAGTGATGTGGTACTTACAATATGACCGATGGCAAATAATACAATTTATCGATCACATCGACATCAAATATTTGTCTGTTGTAAATATAAAGAAATAATTTACGAATCACTTGTGCAAAGACCTCAGAGCCGCGCAGTAATAACACTATGTGCTCGTCAATAGCATACCTATCCTATTTTATATAACAGTGTCAAATTTACCCATCAGGGGTAACGTTATAACAATCACGCGAAGAAAACCAGTGATTCGGCGGTATTTATTGTTTAAAAAATCACATGTTTTCTATACTTACCTTTATAATATTATGTAATGTTAATTTGTAAAAAAAAAAACTTAAAACCATGTTCGTACTGAACCCTCGTCGGTGCCCGAGTCAGACTCGTACTTACCCAGTATATTACAATATTTTTCCATTCCAAGATTGAATACTTCATTACTATATGTTAGAATAGGGCATAATAAACATACAATTATTATTTCGACATTATTTCATAGTATTACTACATACTGCGAAGCTATGTCCACTACGGACTTATCTTCGTGGCAACAATATTTATAAAATACGCAGATTGTCGTATACGACAAGTTTTTGATTATGCATGGACAGCTCTATGAAGGAAAAAACGGGTAGGCGCTATGTAAAACTAAATCAAGCAGAGCGAGACGGCGAGAAAGAAATATTCACGTTATGGTTTTGGTTTCTGTTTTAGTTTTTGACTTATTACTACAAAGGTAAGCTAACCTGTGAAATGAAATACCATCCTTTCTAAAACTAGATATATTAGAGGTCTTCCTGCAAAAAATTACTGCTCAACTCGGCATGTTTCTAATAATATTTGCAGATTTGTTGACTCGTTCCGTGGCAAATCACAAACTCGGACTGGCAGTTAGCTCCGCGCTCGCGCGATGATATACCTTGAAGTGGTATATCTTAGGCAACAGTGGGGGTATGGTACAAGCAGTCAATTTAGTCTTTGCGCAACATACATCTTTTGGGGGCTGAGTCACCCACGACCGTAGGAGGATAGCCCTTAAGTCTGACTCCCTACACGTGGTCCCCGGGTGATGCTAATCAGGTGACATTTGAGAGGTGGTAGAGCATTTTGTGAGTTGCTCGCCTGGCTTGCTACCAAAGTAGCTTACCACCATCAAGTTGAAAGTCTGCCGCCAAGCCAAATACGGTGTTCCGGCAGTTATCCTTGAGAGCCTGCGTATTCCAGGTCTAGTGTGTTTACCAGCTTCGATCACATCGTCACTTACCATCAGGTGAGATAGTGGTCAAACACTAGCCTGTCACAAATAAAAAAAAAAAATGTGCAAGAGTATAGGGGGGACGTGGCTGTGGTAAAAAAAAATAGCTCGCATTGACCTGCCCCTTAAATAGGTCAAAATCCTACGCGACAAGGCACTGCACTCGACACCCCAAGATATTAGATTTTAAAGACCTGTAATTACTCTGGAAACATTGCCCTTCAATCCGAATTACAGTAATGGTTAAACACTTACAATTACTGCTTGGCGTTTGAATGTTTAGCAATGGTAGCCCCAGGCGGACATTGAAAAACATTCCTACCACTACAAAACATTAGATATTTCTATTTAAGTATCTATTTATATCATAGAAAAAAGTTTACTATTTTTCACCGACTTCACAATAAAGGAGAAGGTACTCAAGTCGACCGTATTTTTTATGTGTGTTACCTCAAAACTTCTTTCCACGTGAACCGATAAAAATTTTTTTTTAGTTTAAAAGATTTTGCTTTCTAATTGGTCCCATTTGAATTTGATCAAGATCTGATCAGTAGTTCTTGAAATATCGCCAATAATGCGTATTCTGTGGACTACATTGACGATGTTCTCGTTTTTTACCGACTTCAAAAGTTACCTCATAGCTTCTTTCGTTATTTTTTTATTTGATAGCTGGTGCTTTTCATGTAGTCTCATTGAAATTTAATCAAGATCTGATCTCTAGTTTTTGAGTCATCGTCAATAATGCTTGTTAAATACATTAAATCTGATTAAGGTTCCGAAGATAAAGTAAAGCACTTGCGACTATATATATATAGTTAGGTACAAACGTTGCCTTTGGGGTTTATCTCTGTAAAGGTAACCCACAGGTAGAAAGAAGGAAATAAATATTATAATACCATTATATTAAATTAAACTAAAAACTAAAATAAAACTAACCAAAAATAATTATTATTAGATATAAATATGTACAAAACTTATATATAAATATGTTAAACTTATATATTAATATACTAAAACATTCAGAAGTAGGAATCACATAGCAAAATAATATATAAGATAAATGTTTTGCTGTATTCGCATACGCTCTAAATTCTTATTCAATTTTGAATAACTGATTATATATAGTTTCATGGTATTTTGTCTGAGATATGAACTATCAAAATTATAACAGCGCCATCTGTTCAAAACTTTCTGAACGATATCAATTTCATTGTAATCTGAAAATGAAACATAGTTGACGTTCTTATCTTAGTTAGCTTCCAGTACTTGTCACTAGATGTCTCTAAACAACAAAAACCGAATTAGTAAGTATCCATGGAACTATTAATCCATTTCTACTATGCTAATAATGCCAAGTGATGAGCAATTTTGAAATATTTGAGTCTTATAACAGGGTATTAAAAAGTCCAAATCACATCCTAATCAGTACAGCTGTTACGGAGATATACAACTTTTAAACAGGCTTTAAGCATCAGTATTTTGACAGTTTAACTAAGTGATAATAAGAAAGGAGAAGCATTGGAGGTTTCCTGATGGTAAACAACACTCCCTTCTGTATACATCTGCAGTATCAAAGTAATACATAGTGCCGTTCAATTTTCTTCCCTATTCTGTTACATCTTAAGTCTCAGCGAGAGGAGCGCAATGCTATTCCACGCGCCGAACTTAGTTATTACATTTTCCGGATGGCACAATACATCTATGCTATAGGCATAAAAGCTATTTACTGCACCTTATTAAGTTATAACATAATTAAAACGCAAGTAAAGCTTAAAAAACCGACATCGCTTATATTTCGGCATATATTTCGGCTTATATTTTGGCTTGACCGACATTGATAAAAACAATATGGGACCAATTGATTTTATTTATATAGCATTAGCCATACTCGGCAGAACTAGAGTGATAAATTTAGAAAGGAAAAATTATCGCTTGAGACGGGATTTGAACCCGCGGCCATAGGGTGTCATCCCCTATTGCTCTAACCGATAATCTCAAGCGATAATTTTTCCTTTCTAAATTTATCACTATAATATGGGACCACCTCTGAAGTACTACTACCAAACAAAAAAAAACATCAAAATAGATTCATGATTGGCGGCGATATCATAGTAGATATATATATTTCTACTATAGCGATATCGCGTAAAATAAATACAAAAAAAATACTTACAGTCGAATTGAGAACCTCCTTGTTTGAAGTCGGTTGAAAATAAAAAGAACTGCCCGGCTTAGTTAGGTACGTGTTAGCTCTAATCAGGGAAATCGAGTTCGGTTCCCGGTGGGAACACAAGTTATCTCCCCAAGGAAAATTTACGTTTCTGGATTTAGCGGTAATAATTATTTGCGTGTGGGATGTGAATATTCCTCTACTATCCAAACCACAATATCCACTACACAAGTAAGCGAACATAGTGTGGGGCTGTCTGTGAGAATGAAAGCGTTTTTAAAAAAGATTTCAAATAAATAATTAAACGCAAGCAAAGCTTAAAAAACCGACATCTCTGCTTTATCTTCGGAACCTTGATGAACCACATGGAAAGCATCAGCTTTCAAATAAATCAATAATCATCAAAATCGGCGCATAATGAAAGAAGTTATGAGGTAACTTTCGAAACTAGAATATCGTCAATGTAGTCCACAGATTACGCATTATTGAGGATAGCTCAAAAACCACTAGTCAGATCTTGATCAAATTTTAATGAGACCAATTGGAAAGCAACATATATCAAACAAAAAAAAATGTCTAAATCGGTTCACGTGGGACGAAGTTATGAGGTTAAACACATTTAAAAAAAATACAGTCGACTTGAGTACCTCCTCCTTTTATGGGAAGTCGGTAAAAAAGTTATAATTGGTCGTTCCGGAACTCACGCTGCAACGATACATTTTCCTCATTCTCTTCCCCTGCTGGTGAATTTTGTAATGAAGGAAAGTTAGCGTCTTGCGCTATATCGCTACTTATATTATAACTAGCCATGCCACGCGGCTTCGCCCGCTATTATCAAGTTAAAAAGTAGCCTATGTGTTAATCCTGGGTATAATCTATGTACATTCCAAATTTCATCCAAATCCGTTCAGCCGTTAAAGCGTGAAGAGGGAACAAACATACTTACACACTTACACACAAACTTTCGGATTTATAATACTAGCCGTGCCCCGCAGCTTCGCCCGCTATTATCAAGTTAAAAAGTAGCCCATGTGTTAATCCTAGGTCTAATCTATGTACATTCCAAATTTTATCCAAATCCGTTCAGCCGTTAAAGCGTGAAGAGGGAACAAACATACTTACACACTTACACACAAACTTTCGGATTTATAATATTAGTAGGATTAGTAGGATATTTAGGATCTATCATCATAAACGCGATCGAAGCCGCGGGCTTTTCTAACTGGTAAATAAAGTGAACTCACTTTACCCCACGGAATGTGCCTTTCATCTCGAGTCCTAATGAATTATCAGTTGAAATGTCATTTATAACGAAGACGTCCTGGATTCCTGGACTGGATGCTTGCTGATGGCACTCAAACGCATATTTGTATGACACGCGCACATTACACCTGGGCCCGGAATAGACGGAGGTAGACGGTATGTGACGGATGTGGTATGAAACATCATAACGCAGGGTTGCTAACGGATTATACTAGTATTTCGCCCCGAAGTGAGATCTCGCGATAAATAATTATATTATAAATAATTAAAAAAATATGTTACTTATATTTTATTTAGTTTAGGTAATATCTCGGGACTTAATCGCGCTAAAAAACTATTTTTATTTACCTCGACGTTTCAGCCAAGTTGCATTGGCCATGGTCTCGAGAACTTCTCGAGACCATAACCATGTGTTCATAAACTATGTGTTCGAATCGCGAAAGTTTAAAAATTACAATTATCTTTCATTCTTTTTTTTTAATATTACTTTCTTATTATATAACTTTTTTTAAAAATTTAATATTATATAACTTATCTACGCCAACGCCAGTTGACACTTGAGCTCTAAAATCCAAAATTATTGTAACAAACGCTTTAACTCGACTTTGATTTACAATTCTCATATCCACTTAAAGCGTTTTGCCTCTACATTTATCTTCCGTACAGCGAAGGAGTAGAACTCACTGCCCGCGTCTTCAAGTCTAGAGTGAATAGGTATCTTCTAGGTAACCATGCTACATCTTCGGCCGCATCATAACTAAAAAAAAAATGAAAATACTTTAGAATCAAAATCGTTTATTTACTTGGGCTCCAAAGAGGCACTCATGAAAGTTAATGATTCTATTGCCAGATTCGCAAAATTACAGCCATATCGAGAAGAACCTGGCAAGAAACTCGGCGGCGCATTTTTATTCATTCATTTTTTTTAAACATTCTTAATCTCTAATACATAATTTTATTAACCTAGGTGATATTATGGTAGTCGCTAGAAAGAGCTTGTGCATTTTGCCTTCATGCATCCTTGTCATTAATATAGTCGATCGTTTTATAGTAAGCTTTCTTAATTAATGCCCGTTTTATTACAGATTTGAACTTTCCCAGTGGTAATTCAGTTTTTATGAAGGGACATCCCTGTACAGAGCAATTAGTTGTTATTTTCGACATTAGAGCTGATGCAAATAGATCTCCGCTAAATCATTGGGGAATCCAAACTCCGCCTCTGGTATGCAGATTATTTCGTCTCGCACCGAGTACCTAGTTATTACTTATTATATTACCTGTGAAACGATGTTTAAAAGCGGACAGGTAATATTTCAATTGAATTCACACTCACAGTCCTACACTGATTTCAAAGACTTGTATTGTGGGTGCTGAAAAACATTTACATATCACACACACAGAAGCAGAAGCGCAGATCTCCCTTGAAAAGAAAAATTGTACTCCTGCCGGGAATGGAATCTTGGACCCACGGCACAAAGGGCAGAGATTTGTCCACTGCGCCAACTGCGTCGTCTGATGTATGAAGCTATCTATCTATCTATATTCCTAAAACTAAACTAAAACCACTAGAACTATACAAAGACTTAAGTTTCCTACAATGCATCGAGCTTGATGGTAACTCAAGTACTCAGCCGCAACTTCACTTTCCATGAGGTGTGCGATAGTGGCCAAATGCTTGCATATCGAACATAGTTTTTTTTTTTACAAAAATAAAATTTTTTTAGCTGTTAAAAAAAATTGCATGGCGTCTTACAATAAAATAGCTATACAATTGTGCAATACGAATTTGGTAACTTATAAAAACTTTATCTATTGTTTTTAATATATAACAGACTAGATAAAATTCACAACGTAAAAAGTAAAAATAACAGGGACATAAAGAATATTATACTTTTATACCTAAACTCATTTGATTATGATGGAATTGAAAATTTGCTAACTAATTTATACTTCTGATACTTTATATACCTACACTCTACATTAACACTCATGCGCTTATACACAAACATTCAGATACACACCCTTACATGCATTATTACACTTCCCACATAAACACGTATTTAACACATACACTCATAAACACACACATGTATATATATATAACATTTATAAAGATTGTCATATATAGATCTCAAATGTGATCACAAATGCTAACGATAGTTTTATGTATTTCATTGATGGGAGAAGCCACTGGCTCCTGAAACACAGTTTGACTAGTTTGGGAGCCTAAAGATTCAAAAAATTATTGTACCTACAAAAATTGTCAATAAAGCAAATTTGATTTTGAATTTAATGAATACTACCGATACACACTACTACAGTTCGGCTCAAAAATTTACATAGCGTCTTAAAAATAGCTAATGCTACAAGACTCCTTGTTTACATAAAAATATGATAAGCTAGTTTTGGAAGCGTTTCGGCAGATATAATTAGATAAGGGTGTTTACCCAGCGCTCATGTTCATGATCAATGTTATTATGCAATGTGCAGAACAAATGCGGAGATATTTAACCTTTATTTGATTTAATTATGTCCTATCTTAATTACTTTTCATAACACACATAAACTTAATACAAACACACAGAACACGTTAAAAAAATTCTAAAGACGCGAAGAATATTAATCGCCTTACCCGATTACGCAGAAGGGTAAGGCCGTAGCCAATACGCTTCGTATCTATTCTATCAAAAGAAACGCTTTCTAAATGTAATGTTCCCTCTTCACGCTTAAACGGCTGAACGGATTTTGATGAAATTTGGAATGTACATAGCTTATACCTAGGATAAGCACATAAGCTACTTTTAAACTATATAAGCGGGCGAAGCCGCGGGGCATGGCTAGTTACCCATAAGATTAAATGCAGGACGAATCTGGTTTTATTTTTACTTTAGGAATTCTAATGTTTTTTTAAAGTAAATTTAAAAATTTTATAAAAAATTTAGCAAAAACCATATTTATATCCTTTAGTCGAATTAGCTTATCTAACGCGATGAGCTATTCTTGTATATATAAATGTATATATATAATCTGAATCTCGGAAACGGCTACAACGATTTTCATGAAATTTACTATGCAGAGGATTTCGGGGGCGATAAATCGATCTAGCTAGGTAAAATTTTTAGAAAACCTCGTTTACCAAAATAAACCGAGCTAAGTTCGGTCGTCCAGGTACTTGGGTAGTTATAAGAAAAAGGTATGTAGATATTGCAATTGTACATATTTATTCCATAAATATACAGCAGTACATCACATATTACAAGCAATACATTTCAACATAGTTTCGTTGCTGTAACTATTTGTAGGGTTCAATTAGTCCCTATTTTTTTATTTAAACTTAATAAGTTTATACATAATTCAATTACAAATATACTTCAACATACACAAACTCGCAATCTTTTAATATTAGTTTAAAGTAAAGCTCACCCTGATTAAATAACAAATATAAATTTTAGTCAAACATGTTTTTCCTAGTAGCATGCAAAGAGAATGTATAAATTGTCTTTGCTCAGCACGTGTAAATATATATTTGCACGACTATTCATAGCAAATAAACATAATTTCATTTCGTCGTCTCTAGTAATACACAAGAAATTGCCTGAAATTGCGTCTTAGTATAATTATATTTTCAAAGAGCGTAGTAGTTGCGACTACAACAATTATAACAAGGCTTCTGTTTTACTACGTCCTGTTAATTATCTTGCAGATATTTTCATAATCATTCCGTTTAATTTCTTAATTTATCTGGTCGATAGTGCCTATCAGGACATTACGATGCAAGCCTTATTTAACAATACATAATAATATGATACCCTTATTTTCTTATTCATATTTTAGACTATCAGTCGCAGACGCACTACTTGAAAAAAACACAGGTGAATCAGAATATGTTGGAGCCGGAGTAGCGACATGGGTAGATTTGTAAGGCAACACATCAGATACCTTGAAGAAGTTCTGCAGCATCGTCTGCTGCTCCATCAGAAGAGTGCTTAGATGCCTCATCTCTTGATCTATCTTCTTCAAGTTGAAAGTCGTCTGATCCAGCTTCTCTTGCATACCTTTTAGCTCAAAATTGAAGTTTTGTTCGTTTGTTTGTGTCTCACTACGAAGTTTTCGATTAGAATATTTGTTTTTGTGCAAAATTTCTTTAACAGAACGTGGAGATTTCACTTTGTTTAATTGAGCTAGCTCATAAGCTGCCATCATTATGTCTGTTGGTAGTCTGTTCTCGCGCTGATTTAATGGTTTCACGCTCAATATGACCTTCCCAGCTTCAGGGGATACTAAAGCAGTTCTGTAAACATACTTATGCAGACACTTTGGAAGAAGAGCACTAAATAGACCCATTTCCACGAATAAAATCAGCTTTGTTTGCCTTACTACCTTTGAAAGTACAGCTGTCTTCCTTAATCCTTGAATATCGTGAACGGCGATACCAACAAGCAAGTTCATCAAAATAATAGTAACAAACATCAAAAATAATATGAAAATAAACTGTGATGATAATTCAAACATCAACGGAGGGTCACTTTTTTGTGGATCGGGATCATTAATAAGAATATTAAGATTTAGTTCACCAACCATCATAGACAGGGTACTAATAAAGCCCATCAGAGGGTTAGAGAACATCTCCTCGTTGGGGAAAACTACGCAGAAACAGATGGCGAAGCCCAGAAGGAGACATATATAAGCGAGAAGTAGTTTAAGAAATTCTGTTAAAACCTTTTGATACATTGCCACGTAGTCTCCAAACATCGGAAGCTGTCCCATCATCAGCATGAGATTCGTCCAGGCTCCAAGCACAGCGTAACCTCCCACATGGTTCTGCCAACTGTAATCACTGTGGATGTTGTAGAGTGAGAACACAGAAAGGAGTACAAACCATTCCATCAGGTTCTCGAACGTTGTGAAATATTGATAAAAACTAGAAAAGCCAGTAATGCCAGTTAATTTTCGAATTATCTCAAAAGACGTAATCGCAATTAGCACCCATCGCTCAAATTCAATCGGATTGTTTTTCAACATGACTCCCAAAAGTGATTGTGGCTGGCATAGTTCGTTCAGCACCCCATATTTTGATGAGTTTTTCCCTTTGCAGGCCTTCACGACTGCCGTCAGTACGTAAATTGATAGGAAAGTCACAAACAGGAAACAAAAGATTAGACGGACCAAGTAAAATTTTCTTATCTTGCGCCACTTCATAAATAAAAATGCCGAGCAAAGCGGATGCAACAGTATGTCTTTTTGGCCCTCATCAATCAAACTATTTAAGTATGTTATCTCACGAGGATACGAGAATTTCAATAGTTTGCCAAAGTCAAACTCGATTTGAACTTCTTCGTTGCCTTCAATACTGCGACTAAGCGATATTCCATTATCCAAATTATGTCTTAGAATGGCAAGGGATTTTGGTGTTTTCCTAGCGATTACACTTAAAGCTGTGTGTCCTTTTTTAGATTTTGACGTCACATCTGCACCCAAGAAAATCAAAGTTTCCACACAAGGTATCCGGCTGTCCATCGCGGCAAGGTGCAGCGGAGAATAACCATATTCATCCTTTTTGTTCACTTGAGCTCCCCAGCTCACAAGCATGTCGATGATGTCACAAGATCGCTCCAATTGGCTGATAGCTGCATGAAGAGGTGTTCTTTTATCGTGATCTTCAACGTTTGGATCTGCATTGCCATCACGAAGTAACGCTTCCACAGACTCCAGGCTAGAACATCTGGCAGCAAGATGAAGAGCTGTCACACCCCTGTAATTTTTTGCGTTCGCTTTTGCACCTTCAGACAAAAGTAATTCTATACATTCGGAATAACCTCTGGCAGCCGCGAGATGCAAAGCCGTGCATTCTTTATCTCTTTGTTTCGTCATGCCATTCACGCTTATCTTTGTCTCTTTTAGCAAATACGCGAGACAACGTGTGGCACCTAATTCAGCAGCTAAATGTAATGCGTTGTGCCCTCCAGATGTAACGTATGCAGGATCTACTCCTTTTTCGATAAAAAGTTCCATACACTCTACGGCATCGGTTCTAACGGAGCAGTGCACAAGATTATCTTCACAGCCGGCACGTTGAACAACAGAATGCAATGAAGCGCCATGGGCTATCAGCACTTCAGCAACTTCTAAAGAGTTCCCAAACGCAGCACAATGGAGCGGTGCAAAATATTTAGGTGCAAAATCAACGTCAGCACCACGTGATAGTAAATAAACAGCCGCTCTAGCCGCTCCACTGAAAGCGGCCATATGTAGAGCTGTCAAACCGGAAGGTTCTGAGAAGTGAATGTCAGCACCGGTATCCAAAATAAATGGCAGAAGTTCATCTCGCGCAAGAAAAGTAGCCCACAGGAGTGTTACATTTACGACCACCTCAGGTGCTGAAGATATATGCGCCTCAATATTATCCGCTGTTATCAAACCGCACTCCAAGTCATCAAAGAAACGCCCGGCACCTGCACTTAACGCTTTTTCACAGAGACTTCGCCTCACGGATTCTTCAGTCAATCTGGCGTCCGGGTCAGGAGACATGATGTCGAAGCTCTGGTACATATTAGGTCCATCTTCGGCGGGCGGAGAGGGTCCTACGAACAAGTATTCCTGGGCTTTGCCGGATTCCTGCGTGGGTTCCAGCAGATCGATGCTCCTGACTTTATAGCTGTTGAGAGGGAACTCTTCGGGTTCCCTGGTTCTTGATCTGATGCTGCTGGAGAACCGAGAGCGCGTTGGCGTAGTAGGTGCGGGTGTCTGGAGCGGAGACGGCCACCCCATCTCGCGGTATCCGAAATTGTCCATGGCCGGAACGCGACTGTGCGCATCTCCCAGCGCCTTATCTAATCTAGTTTGTTTAAGAGCTGAAGACATTCAAGAACTTTGTAGCGTTGTGATTTATTAAGCTATTTTTATTGTTTTGCGCAATTAAAGATCACGAGCGACGTCACGTTTCATGATTTTGCACAGCAGTTTTATACATAATATTTATAATACGTAATACTTTAAACATTGTTTTTGATTACAGGATATTAATTCTGTTAAATGAGAATATCTGATAAGAGTGCAGTATCTGTTTATATTATATAATTAAAATATAAATATAATAGCAAACCCGTCGAACTCCGTTTCGACGGACTCCGTTTCGTCCACTATAAGCCTCACGGAGCCCGAGACCTTTCCAACGAATGCAAAACCGTGGAAATCGGTTCGTGCGTTCTGGAGTTATAGCGTCAGGAAGGAAAACCCGACTTATTTTTATATAGTAAAAAGAATATAGAGTACTTTAATCAGCTATAAATATACCTAGATAACAGAGTAGGTCCTTATTATGTGGCCCATGCATCCTGCGTAAATCTATATAGGTAAGTAAATCTAATTCGATTGGATGTTCATCGATGCATTAGTGAAAGTTCAGTCCATTCGATGGTTCAAAAGAAAAGAAAATCGTTGGATTTCGTCGTCGATGTAAATATATGGATGCCCGGAATACATCCTCTGATAATTAATTGAAGATTGTAAGTAAATAATAGTTATATTATCTTCACAGCCATTTTGAATATCAATTTCTTAGTAAGGCCACGTCAAGATATCTAATTAAATTAAAATGACAAAGACTTATCACCGATAACACAAGAGAAGAACAAATAGACATTTGCGATATGTTGGTGTTTATTGTCATTTATGAGTTTTTCTTTAAAATAAAGTATTTCCTATACTTATTCGTTACATTGTTGCTTATAAGTACCTACCTAACAATTAAAATAAATAAATGCATGTATTTTTTATGTATTTAAATTAAAATAAATATTAGTTATTGCTATAAATGTGAGATTACAGAGTTGTTAAAAATAATATAATGTCCCCATGCAATCTATATCATTTATTTATTTAGGTGTATATTATTTTACTAGCTATGCCCCGCGGCTTGACCCGCTATTATCAAGTTAAAAAGTAGCCTATATGTTAATCATAGGTGTAAGCTATATGTACATTCCAAATTTCATTCAAATTCTTATAGCTGTTTTAGCGTGAAGAGAGAACAAACATACTAACACACTTACACGAAAACTTTCGGATTTATAATATTAAGTAAGATAAGAAGCAGGATTTGCAAATTATCATTACTTATAATAAGTATATAAATTTTTTTTTAGATTCATGCATTTTTTCAAATGTTGTTTTCATTAACACCGACGACAACTCTATAGCATAATTCCTCTCCATCTAAAGGTTATTTGGAAGAGATTTTACACTTTTAGTGATAAAACCGCCAGTTGTTACACTTTTATTGTAAATTATTATTTTCTGTTATGTTTTTTGTCACAATTAAGGTGTTCAATAAAGAGTTTATCTATCTATCTATCCATAATTTAATAAAGGCGTGCAACGATTTTAAAGTAACGTTTTTATAAGTTCAACACAACTGTCAATAATAATAAGCAATTACTTATATAATTTATAACTATGTATTAGTATATTTTTGATGTCAGTATAATTTAAACGTAAGCAAAGCTTAAAATACCGACGTCACCGCTTATATTTTGTTTTTGACTCGACCGATTTCGATAAAATTTATATGGGATCACCTCTAAAGTATACTCTACCAAACAAAAAAAATATAATTGAAATCGATTCATAATTGGCAGTTATATCGCGTAATATACATTAAAGAAAAACATGCATTCACACTCACAGCCCCACACTAAGTTCAAAGACTTGGTTTTTTTTTTTTAAGAAAATCATGCAGTCGAATTGAGACCCTCCTTTTTTGAAGTCGCTTGAAAATGTGACAAGCGAGTTCAGTACCTACCTATATATCATACAAAAATATAATATAATAATAACAAAAAACTGTCGTGTATAAGAAACCAAGTGAAAAGTAGTCTTTATACATAACATTCATAGAGATAAAATGTACTAGATTTGTACAAGACTGACAGTCCGTCAACCCCATTGCATTGTTTGAGTTGGAAATAGTTCAAATATTTACCAGCGCTCGTCCTATGTTTGTATGTTTGTGGGATACACAGTTATCTAGGGCCAATTGCCTATATTTCTTAAAATTGTACTAAAAGTATATCCATCTATACAGCAAAGACCCAAGTTACGTACTAGACCCAGTTGGCGCAGTGGACAGGTGTCCGCCCTCTGCGCCGTGGGTCCTGGGTTCGATTACCGGCAGGAGCACAAATTCCTACCCAAGGGATATTTGTGCTTCTGGTTCTGGGTGTAATGTGTGTGTGATGTGAATGTTTCCGGCAAGTCAACAGACTAAGCAAACGTTTGACTACAATCACACCTGATGTGACTCAAAAACTACTGGTCCGATCATGATCAAATTTAAATAGGACCATATGGCAAATTAACTTTCATGAGGGCGTCTTTGGGGCCCATGTGAATAAACGATTTTGATGGGAAGCACCAGATTTCAAATAAAAAAACATCATCGTTTTACCTAGGAAGACGTTATGAAAGACTGTAACCTAGAAAGAATGTAACACAGAAATAAATTCAGTCAAATCAATCTGACTGTATTTCTGAAGAAGAACCTCAAGACCCTCAAGAACCTCGTCCTATTTTACTCATTACCCGCGCCTTTGTTCCTCGAACGGTATAAACTGGGAGCCTTCAAGTCAAGAGTGATTAGGTATGCTACATCTTCGGCCGCATCTTACGTTCCATCAGGTGAGACAGCGGTCAAATACTTGCCTATAGAGCATAAAATAAAAAAGTAGTAATTATGTACCATGTTCAGCGTATCATTTTACATCGGTGACACATCCATCAAAACAAGTTATAACTTAGTTAATAGCTTATCAGATGGATAACGCTTTATTTAGAAACTGTTTATTACAGCTTATTAGGCAAATGTGGCATATCTCGATTGGAATAATCTCGGTCCAGTAACCGCCGAACTAGTTCTAGTTGACGCTTTCCTTCATAGATTAGGAAATTATAGAGGGGAATTTATTTATTCTTGACTAGCCATGCTTCGCTTTGCCCGCTATTATCAAGTTAAAAAATAACCACGTGTTGAGGGGCCTCCGGTGGTTAATTTGCCCATACAATCGTAATACCGAAATTATTTATAATTCAAGCATATTACCACCATACTGTGCTTATTCGGATTAAAAACGTATTTTTTTTTTTTATGTTGAATAGGCTAGCATTTGACCACTATCTCACCTGATGGAAAGCGATGATGCGGCCGAAGGTGTGACATGCTTGCCTAGAAGATACCTATTCACTCGAGACTTGAAGACTCCCAGATTATACCGTTCGGGGAACAAAGACGCAGGCAATGATTTTCACTCCTTCGCTGTACGGATGATGAACGTAGAAGCAAAACGCTTCGAGCGAACTGGAGGTATGTCAACCATAAATGGATGACGTTTGACTGTTTGTCTAGTTGTTTGATGGTAAAAAGGGCATGGAGGTATTATATCATGTAATTCCTGAGCACACTCTCCAAAATGTAAGCGATAAAATACCGATAGGCTTGCTACCTTACGTCGTCGTATTACCTAAAACGAAATATAAACCAATTGATTTTCACACATTTCCATTCATAATTTTTGGTATTACGGCACCTATCATAATTTGTTCGGTCGGTAGTGCTATCGCATCAAGCTTGGCACAATTTGCCAGTTAAACAGCAGCCTATAGACTCGTTTCACAGAGTCCCCGGCCTCTTAAACCTAAGTATAATCTACATTCATTCCAAAATTCATCCAAATCCGTTCAGCCGTTACAGCGTGAAGAGGGAACAAACATACTTAAACACTTACACACAATCTTTCCGATTTATAATATTAATATGATAGAGAACTAGAGAGAGGTAGATAGAGGAACTGCTCGTTGGCTTAGATGGGTGGCATTCGCTTTCTAAGCAGGGGTATCGGGTTCTATTCCCGGCTGAAACACAAGTTTTCTCCCAAAGGAAAATTTGTGTTTCTGGTTCTGGTTGTGATTGTGTGTGTGATGTGAATGTTTCCGGCACCCACGATACAAGACATCGAACTTAGTGTGGGGCTGTGAGTGTGAAAGGGTGTATGTTTGTTTATGATAGGCAAACGTGTGACTAGATTCGGATTTAGATACAGATTGTTGATTCCATATATAAAAAAACAAGGTGTTCCATTTCAAAAGATAGGTACCTACAAAGTCTTAAATGGACCCCGTTGTAGCAACTTAAAAAAGAAGAGGACGCAATCTTGATTATAAAATTTAAAGATTATCTTTTAAATAGTCATGTATTGAGTAGTATGCTTTCATTATTGAAAATAGCCGGTTCAAACCCCGCACACCACTTCCTTGACCTCTAGGAAAGAAGGGAAGTCCTAGGCATTTCCCCCCACAAAAAAGGGAGTTGTGATTCTATCATTTCCATACTCTTTGCCATCGTCCACATCAATGTCAAGGTGCGAAGCGTATCGTAAGTGGTTGTGCAGAGCAGTTCGGTCGTCTACGAACCAAACCCGACGGGTCCGCCCGACCGGACAGTCGATCCGACGTGTCGTGCGACCGCTAGCCAACCGTTAGAAGATACTTGATACCAATTGTTTGATAGCATGGCGCTTAACTATATGTGTTAGGCCTGATAGACTAGCATTTGACTACCTCTCTGATGGAAAGTGATGATGAGGCCGAAGATGTAGCATGGTTGCCTAGAATTCACTCTAGACTTGATTCCCAGATTATAATGTTTAGAAAATAAAGACGCGGGCAATGAGTTCTGCTCAAAAATAATAATTATAATCAGATATATTAACAGTCTTTGGTTCTACTCCTTCGCCGTACGGATGAAACGAATCGCTTCGAGCGACCTGAGCGTATGTCAACCATAAATGAATGACATTTGAGGGTTTGTCTTTAATGCATGAAACATAAACATGAACGCTTTCACACTCACAGCCCCACACTAAGTTGGATGGTTTTTACATTCAACACACAATCGCAACCAAAACCAGAAACACAAATTTCCCATGAGGAGAAATTTGTGTTTCCGCCGCGAATCGAACCCGCTGCTTAGAAGGCAAACGCGCCTACTATGACAACATTCAATAAGCTCTGAAGGCTTTGGACGCTATTTCGACGGTAGAACCTATTTTAACCTACTTCTGAATTTAAAAAGTTTCTCAATTTGACTGTTTTTATGAGGTGCCGTTCTTTAAATGAAAGAAAGAACCCTCATAGAACTTACTAGCCGTGCCCCGCGGCTTCGCGCACTATTATCAAGTTAAAAAGTAGCCTATGTGTTAATCCTAGCTATAATCTATGTACATTCAAAATTTCATCTAAATCCGTTCAGCCGTTAAAGCGTGAAGAGGAAACAAACATACTTACACACTTACACACAAACTTTCGGATTTATAATATTAGTAGGATTAGTAGTATATTAGAAGTATTATTTTAATGTTCGTTTAAAATTGATTTTCTTTATAGCTATAGTATTAAACCTATTACATTACTATCTTAATTAAATGCTTTTAATTTGGAATGTTAATTAATAAAAAGTGATAACAATACATGAACCTTTTTTGTGTGAACATTTGTTTGTAAATGTAGATATAGGTACTGTAAATGATAAAATAATCTAGGCTTTCTAGGTCAAGATAATCTACAAATTGATGTGGAACTAGCATTAGATAGGTATTTATCTATTAGCCACGCTATTTATATGCTTAATAAATTACCATTCATTAATATACATTCACAATTTGAATATCGCTAGGTCACAATTTAAATTCTAGATTTATAGAGATTATTTTAGATAGCAGTCTGGCCTTGAAACAAGAATTATAGCGATAGATAGATAGATAGATAGATCTACAGCGCTTTATTGTCACCACCTTACATACATCAAAAAGTGTACAATCGGCGATCTTATCGCTAAAAGCGATCTCTTCCAGACAACCTTTGGATGGATTTTTTTTTTATAATTCGCTGAAACGGGGGTTTAAGTACAAGTTTGTAAGAAAATAAAAAATATAAAGTAGGATATACATATTTATATATATATAAATATATACCTAATAATAAATTATTATTGAAGTATTTAAGTACTGATGTTTATTATATCTTACCCTAGGACGTAAAAAAGAAACCAATTGCTGTGCGTTCATTGCGAACTTCACCTGATGCTTAGTGACAACGCGGTCGACAATGGAGGACGCTTAACAGTGTAATTCGTTTGGTGATACTGGTTGGGAACCCACATAAGATTAAGGAACACTTGGAAAAATTGTGTTTCTGGTTCTGTATGTGATTGTGGATTGTGTGTGTAATTTGAATGTTTCCGGCACACACGACACGACACAAGTCACTTAGTGTGCGGGTATGAGTGTGAAAGCATTTATCTATTATTTCCTTATCGGAACACAGATTCTGGCAAGGACTTCCAGATAATAAAAGTGGAAGCAAAACGAAGGCGCATTTAAGGAATATCTACCATATATCGGTGTCGGAATGCAGTCTGTCTGGTAGTTCTATGATAGAATGGGGAAAGTAGATCTTGTAATTTCATAGTACATTCTTCTAAATGTATTCGATGAAATACTGTGGTAATTTATAAGAAGGACTATTTATAATGTAACCCTTAAAATGTCTACAATATATTTGCTATGAAAACTTTAAAGGCGCATTTGTAAAAAAAAAAAAAAACCTCCTTTTACCCGTCTACGCATTTGTGCAACGCAATGGAGGGTAATGTGTTTATCAGCCTATGTATTTATGTTTGTTCCTTTGTGGCGTTCTAGAGACCAAAGTAGGTGAAAGTTACATCCAGGTTTTTGCAGATAAAGGAACTCTTCAATAGTCAACAGCTCAGACAGGAAATTTTGTATACGCATTTAATTATGATAGCCGGTTTTAAGTTCTATTATTACATGGTTGCTGCAGCGAATCCGCCAAGCAGGGTATCGGGCTCAATTCCCAACGGGAACACGAGTTTTCACACACAGGGTGTGATTTTGTGTGATGTGAATGTTTCAGCACCCACAAGTTTTCGAATTCGTGCGGAGCAGAGAGGGTAAAAGCGTAAAAAGGGGAAAAAACGCCATGCAACCTTCATTTACGCTAAAATCAAAATCGTTTATTCACATGGGCCCCAAAGAGGCACTCATGAAAGTTGCGAATGAGCGAGACGGCGGCACGCGCATGCGTAGTTAATATACCAAGCGCACGGGCGGACGCGTGGTGCGACGGCGCAATTCTTGTAACCGACGCGGGCGAGCGAGACGCATACATCTGGCACGTCTTGCGAATGAGCGAGACGTCAGCACGCGCATGCGTAGTTAATATACAAAGCGCACGGGCGGACGGCCGCGAGAGACTCAATGGCAGCACTTTAGCGGTATGGTTTGCTATTAGAATCATTTAATTAGTTCCTTCAATTATAACTGGCATACTCTACATTTAAACTACATTATCCTGTGTAATCCTAATGAAAATCTACCAGTAACAACTTATAAATCACTTCATATTAAAAGCTTCATGTATCTGACGTATCTAGCCGTCCATCTTGATAGCTAACCGAATGGTTAAAAACATGATTTCCTGCGTGGCAATAGATATATACAAAAAGAGTTTGTCCGGTCTGTATCGATGGCAATTAATTAAATCTGCGAAAGGCAGATGTTAGAGGTTGTTAAACTTTGGAAGCTATTGAAATAGGTACGTGGAAATTCTGTTCGTCTAATGCCGATCAACTTTTATAATTTTTTATTTGAGACGTTAGCGTTTTACCACAATCTCACCTGATGGAAAGCGACGATGCGGTCGAAGATGGAGCACGCTTGCTCAGTAAATACCTATTCACTCTCTTCTTGAACAACCCCATATTATACTTTTCTGGGAACACAGTAGACGGCGTTCCACTCCCTGGCAGTTCTCATAATGAAAGTAGAAGCGAAACGCTTCGTGCGAATGGTTGGTAATTTTACCATTAGCGGATGCCGCATTGCCGTCTGTCTAGATGTTCGGTAGTAGAACGGTGATGCGGGAATAAGATCATGCAATTCCTTTGAACGCTCCGTATTGCAATTTGTATAAAATTTAGAGGTTTGCTACTTTTCGCCGATGATCGAGACTCTGCAGTCGAGACTCAACTAATGCATAGCTATTGATGAGTCTCTTATCTCGTCGTTCAATAGATTCCAAAGCCTCCATATCCGAATTTAAGAAGATGTTTAAGACTGTAATATTAAACAATTATGAATAAATTTAATATTAAATAATTTAACGCAAGCAAAGCTTAAAAAAACCGACTTCACCGCTTTATCTTCGGAACTTTGATCAGATTAAATGAATTAATAATCATTTTATTATAATTTTATTTTTTATTATTTTCTGATAACTCAGAAAGCACTGGTCAGATCTTGATTAAATTATATGGGATCACATGAGAAGCACTACCTTCCAAATGAGAAAATAATTATCAAAATCGGTTCACCTAGAAAGTTATGAGGTAACACACATACAAAAGAAGACATTAGAATTGAGAACCTCCTCCTTTTTTGAAGTGGGCTATAAAGGAAAGTAATACTATTAGCACTCCATAATTTTGTAAACCGCTTGCCGAAGGAAAAGTGCCTAAAGTCTTACTAACTAGTACCATAGTAAAAACTGAGTTGTACCTTGACTTTGTTCCCCGAACGGTATAATCTGGGAGTCTTCAATTCAAGAGTGAATAGTTATCTTCTAGGCTAGCCTGCTGCATCTTCGGCCGCATCAAAATCACTCAGCAAACGTCGTACAAATAAAGTTTTTAACATCCCTAAATGTAACACATCTTCTTTACGCAGATTCCAATATTTCCTTGGTGGCTTTATCTATATATAAAAAAGAAAGTCGTGTTAGTTACTCCACTTATAACTCAAGAACGGCTGAACCGATTTAGCTGAAAATTGGCAGGGAGGTAGTTTAGAGCCAGGAGAAGGACATAGGATACTTTTTAAGAACGTACATTTCTTTAATTTTTTTTTTACATTTCGACATGCTTTCCATTTTCTCATACGTCACTCGGATTTGGTAAAGTACTAGGCAAACATAAACATGAAAGTTGTAATAATATAGTCACGTGACATTGTAACGCATGCCGGGTATGGCTTCCTAAATATGCACATTCATTGACTGTTAGGCGGAACTAAGGTCGCCGGGACAGCTAGATAATAGAATATGCAAAGAGGTTAGTCTTCAAGAGTTAAATACGCATAACGTTTAAGTGAGTCTAACAAAATTACTACTGTCATTGAACTATGAACAGAATGAAAATCTGTTTACGATTTTGAAATAAACATAGATATAACAAACTTGGATAAGTGGCTGCCCTACACCTTCACATGTACACTCAAATTCTCTCTCACACACACACACACACACTTACATAAACACACACACACACAAACAATCTTACTTAGTTACTCAAGCATTAAGTATATTATACTATAGGTACCTTTGATATTCTCCAACATAAAAGGTAAAACAAAACGCATTCACACTCAAAGCCCCACATTAAGTTCAAAGACTTGTATCGTGGCGTCGGTGCCGAAAACATAAATAGATAGATAGAAATTTTTTTTGGCACAAACAGTATTGTAGGTACATAGGCGAACTTAAAGCTATAAAGCATTTTCTTCCAGGTCACCTGGGCGTATCGAGGATATTTTGATATTTTGCATGTGTATCTTCGGTAAAAAGAAGTTTTATTTTACAATACTTAAACATTTACATATCACACACACACAATCACACCCAGAACCAGAAGCGCTAATGTCCCTTGGGAAGGAAAATTGTGCTCCGTGCTGAAATCGAACCCAAAGCCCACGGCGCGAAAGGCAGAGACCTGTCCACTGCGCTAACTGAGTCGTCAAACAAGTGACTCGGTAATTGGCTATTAAAATTCCAGCAGGCACTTTTGTTTACAAAATATATGTTTTAAACGGCTTCTACTGATCTCAAAAATAATAAATCAAATTAAACAAAAAAAAACATACGATTTATGTAAATCATTTCTTCTGGTCCATATTGCACGGATTGTTTTTCTTTTTCGTTTGGCCTCTAATGAGGCCTCAAATATGTGTTTATTCGACTAATTTCTGACCCCCAAGTTTGTCGTGTTTCATTTTTTTTTTATTGCCTACATATTTTACACCCTAAAGGAAATAGTCTGAATTTTTCAAGCATGACATCGAAATCAAAATAGTTTATTCACTTGGGCTCCAAAGAGGCGCTCATAAAAGTTAATGACTCTACTGCCAGATTTACAAAATTACAGACATATCGAGAAGAACCTGGCAAGAACTGTGACGCATTTTATCATTTTTTTAAACATTCATAAATGACTAATACATGAATTATATTATGTAGTCGCCATACAGCCTTTGTGCAGTTTGCCTCCATGCATCCTTGTCATTAATGTAGTCATACGTCCATTAGGTTTCTTAAATTACTGATTCAAACAGTTTCCCTGTTTGTAATATTTTTATCGTCCCATTGGTTATCTGGAAGAAATCGCTTTGAGCGATAAGACCGCCCTTTGTGCTCCTATGTTAAATTTAAGATTTCTTTGTAAGTGTTCTTTTTTTGGTGTGCAATTAAAGAATTTATCTGCCTATCTTTTCCAGTGGTATTTCAGTTACAATATTAGAAAATTTACTGTAAAATCTAACCCCATTTGTCCTAAAAATTTGTTTTACTAGTCAAATGCTAGCCAATCTCGCATAAAGATAGCCTGTTCATATACCCGGCCTACAAGGTCAATGCCCCAATTGATAAAGAGCATCAATCCGTGCAGTATGGACCAGAATAAACTGTTTACATTCATGCAGGATGTTTATATATAAACTCGTGTATTCGAACACCGGCAATTGTAGAATGTACCAATGTACCTGGTTAAATCCATATTCACAACCTTTATTTAGTTTTTATCGTGTAGTTAGTTTTTATCAGTGGCCGTAGCTTTGAGTGCGTTATCTAGATAAAAAGTAATCCAGCTCTTTTAATTGAGGGTAACCGCATAAGGTTTTACCTGACTACGGTGAAAAAGAAGTTTACTTTGCTTTTTCAAAAAAATTGACATTATTCATAACTAGTCGTTCGCGCCGAACTGAGATCTCGCGCCTTCATTTTGCTTAATAGATATTTTTTTTTGAGGTTACTAGCTTATAACTTTTTTTCTAAATAATAATTGTTTGATTTCTGTATTAGTTGTTCAAGTACAGGATGTAACGGATATTATACGTAAGTTTCAGTGTACAGTGTGAAACTGTTTCTGAGATAGACCCCGGGACGAAATAGGTCTAAAAACAGTGACTTTGGTGGCCTACCACCGGTTTTGTACTCTACTTGTCAAGCCGTTTTCAACGATACCCCACAAGGGTAGATAAAAAAATAAAAATATTTGGCTCCCCACTTACATGTATGAGAGCTTAATATTGCCATTATATAATTTTAAATGTCGTTTCTGGCTTTGGGTCGTAGTTTAACATATTCTGTGAGAATTTCAAGTAATTCGCTTATATAGTTTAGACGCTAGATTCCTCTGACAGACGGACGGACGGACGGATAAAGTGCTGAACGACACAAGTTAACATAGAGATCTCGCTTCGCTCGATCAATTAATTCATTTATTGATTGTAAATATAGTTGATACAATGGTCATAAATTATTAGATGTGCGGCTATGTTTTGCCATATGGCGTACAATCATCCTTGCTACATATAATCAAATAAAATTATAAATTATTTGTTTGCCTTACATAATACGTCTTACATATTATAGTACGCATGTATCGGCTTCATTTTTACCGACTTCACAAAAAAGGAAGAGGTACTCAATTCGACTGTTTTTCTTTTTTATGTGTGTTACCTCATAACTTCTTTCCACCGATTATGAACCGATTTTGATGATTTTTTGTTTGAATTTTGGTGCTTTCCCTTTGGTCCCATTAAAAATGGATCAAGAACTGATCAATCTATAGATAGTTTTTGAGTTATCGTCAATAATGCGTGTTGAGTAAATTTAAAGTGATCAAGGTTCCGAAGAGTCGAATTTTTTAAAGCTTTGCTTGCGTTTAGTTATTATTGCGTTCTATTACCATTTTTGGTGTACTTTAACACATTTTCAGTGTTCCGTATAAAAAAGGATTCCTTGGATCGCTTCATTGTCTGTAAGTCTGTATGTCTTCTATCTGTTTCTATCTGTTCTATCTTTTAAATCGTTATATATACTACAGTTTACTGTGTTCTACTATAAACATCAAATCTTAAGTAAACACAATCAATTAATACGGTCACTTTGTAAAATGTTGACTGTCTCAAACAAATAAAAGCTTATAGCATAGTAAGGGTGCTTTTGTCAGGACAGCGACTTATCAAATCACAACTGACCGTATAGTCACTCAAGTTCCATCGTATATGAAGTACGAGCGAAAAGATTCATTGGCGATAGTGGTAAGTGGAGTCCAAATTACTAAGCCTCGGTCACCGATGTAAGGTCGCAAGTCTATCGGTATTCTATCGTTTACTTTTTGAAGAGTGTGCGCATGAATTAGTTTAGGTTTAAAGAACTTTATTTCTCGTAAGAACTATGAATTGTTCACTTAAAATGAGATACAATATTTTTTTCTTATAATAATGATATTTACATTTCTCTGGCGGGTAGGTAAAGTAGGTATACATTTCTAAGGTGAATTTAATAGGTAATTTTTAAGTTTCTTCTTGTAAATATTCGAGCTGCTACATTCTTTAATTGCTTCTGGTATTTTATTATACATCTGTGCTCCTTCAAACAATATTGTTTTCTTTCCATAGTTAGTACGCGGCTTTATCAGTATAAGTTTGTTTTTATTTCTTAAATTGTGGGTATTTGGTTTTATTGTGAATGTTATATTTGAGTGAATTGATTGAGATAACACATTGTTTACGAAAATACAGGTGTTGTATGTATATAGTTGCGTTAGATTAAATAGCTTAGTTTTGTAATATATTTGTTTTGTGGGAGTGAGGTAGTGATAATGAAATAGGATTTTGATGATTTTATTTTGTGTTCTCTGTAACGATTTTAAGTTAGATTGTGGTGCTGATCCCCAGACTTCAATTAAGTATTCTAGATG
Source organism: Lomographa bimaculata (assembly GCA_948107665.1). Classification (NCBI taxonomy): domain Eukaryota; kingdom Metazoa; phylum Arthropoda; class Insecta; order Lepidoptera; family Geometridae; genus Lomographa; species Lomographa bimaculata. Next base: position 1,502,497 of record OX403604.1, on the reverse strand, counting down.
TGATTTTACTAAAGAATTATATATTATGGTTTCATGAATAAATTCCTCCGTCCCCCTTGGTTGATAGACCTCCTCCTCCAGTTTTCTCGATTCGTTTCTATGTTTACCATCAGTACGGTACTAGAAAACACCTACTTTGAAACAGCTTAGTCGGCGACCCAGAGCCATCCTACGCTACATAAAAGAGCTGGGATAGCTTGGGTAGATGTCGTCAGGGGGAAATGCACAATACACCCCAAGCGTGACGTCAGTGCAGGCCATATCACCCCCCAACTAAAAATTAAAATTAGAATCAGTACGGTAAAGGAGTGGAACTCATTGCCCGCGTCTTTCTTTCTTGAACGGTACAATCTGCTTGAGTTTTTTTTTATATATATAGTTGAAAGACGAGACGAGCAAGTCGCTCGCCTGATGGTAAGCGTCACGCTTGCGCATTACAGTTCAGTGTCACACTTTTTTTTTATTTTATTTTTCGAACGGACTATATGCTGCTGTGTAGCCTCTGCAGCGTCACCGGGCGGTCTGCAGCGTCACCGGGCGGTCAGTGTCACACAGAGATTTTTGGACTTAAATAGGTCGAAATCCGGCAAAGTACTGCGCTCTTCACCCTGAGATGTTTGATATCTCTTTAAGTCCAAACATTGCCCTTCATTCCAAAACACAGTAATGTTTGCTCACCGTGTGTTCCGCCATGTTGGATTTAGAATGACATCATACAGCTAACCATGCATTGCCATCCAAACTAAACGTGAATAAAAAATTTCAGCTCAATCGGTTGAAGATATCTGCTTAAAAATTGAGTAGCAAGATTCCACCCAAACAAACATACATACACACAGTGCAAGCTAAATTAAAGCTTGGAAAATAGCTTGATCAACCAAGATCTTCCAAATAACATTTAAATGAAGAATGGTGCAACTCGGGCGAATAACGTGGATCAAAAACCTCGTAGATATTTGAAGCGATGAAAAATCCTTCTCAACCTGTTTATAAATTGTTTTTAGAGAAATATTATAAACATGCCCCAGTTTTAAAAGAGAAATTGTAGTACTGACTACTGAGCTACACTAACAAAAGGCATAATTGCGTTTTATAGCTATACTTTTTAACGTTGAAGTTTTCGTGAGAATTAGATATTATAATTTATTATTAAATAAAATTAAAAGCAAACAAAGCTTATCTTCGACTTCGACTTCACCGCTTTATCTTCGGAACTACGAACAGATTTAATGTATTAAACACGCATTATTGATTATAACTCAAAAACTAGAATCAGATCTTGATCAAATTACAATGGGACAACATGAAAAGCACCAGCTTTCATATAAAAAAATAATCATCTAAATCGGTTCACAACGAATGAAGTTATGAGGTAACTTTTGAAGTCGGTTAAAAACGAGAACATCGTCAATGTAGCCCACAGAATACGCATTATTGACGATATTTCAAGAACTACTGATCAGATCTTGATCAATTTGAAATGGGACCAATTGGAAAGCAACAAACAAAAATTTTCAAAATCGGTTCACGAAGTTATAAGGTAACAAAAATAAAAAAATACAGTCGACTTGAGTACCTCCTCCTTTTTTGTGAAGTCGGTAGAAAACGGTTGTCACTTACGTCATTTGATCAAAATTGTCGACATGAGTTTCTTCTGTACGTGTTTATGACTGTACTCCTCCTACACAATTGGACCGATTTTGTTGAAATTTTTTGTGTGATTAAAGTATGGTTTATATTCACAATTCGATCCGATAAATAAAGTATTTTTAATTATTTTATTTAATTAACAGATCACAATATTTATATTTCGTTAAACGTAGGTATCAATAGGTCAACATTTTACCTTATTACGTTCGCAAGCTAAAACGAAACCCAAGATAGGCCATTACTTGCAAACTGGTTTCCGAAAGACACATTGTTGAATCATATAAGATGCGGTCATTTGCATGTGGGTGGACCTTGACATTCAGCATGCACTTGTATGTATTTATATCCTAATATATGTGCCGTGTCAATAGGCTTAGTCATATTTATACTTAAGCATACAAATATCATTTAAACGCAAGCAAAGCTTAAAAAAACCTACTTCACTTCACCGATCTATCTTCGGAACCCTTAATCAGATTAAATCAATTAAATACGCATTATTGAAAATACCTCAAAACTACTGATCAAATCTTGATCAAATTTTAATGGGACTACAGGGGAAACACCAGCTTTCAAAAAAAAAAAACATCAAAATCGGTTCACGTGGAAAGAAGTTATGAGGTAGCAAACAAAAAAATACAGTCGAATTGATCACTTCCTCCTTTTTTGTGAAGTCGGTAAAAAAGAATCATTCGAATCGGTTCACATAGACAAAAGTTCTGAAGTAACACATACAATAAAAAATACAGTAGAATTGAGAACTTCCCCTTATTTAAAATCTGTCAAATAATAATTTAAATTATTATTTAAATAATAACACTGACTAATAATGACTATAACAAAGAAACAGTACACGCTTTTCTTATTTAGCTCCAAGGCCGGTTTATTTCCAATAAAGAGAAGTAAAAGACGTGTTTTGCATTGGATTGGCACGTGCCCTCAACAATGCGAGTTTATAGGGCCAATTGCGGTGGTGATCGCCTTTCACAGTGACGCGAATTGTGGCGTGCGTGTTGCCTTGAGTTGCTTGTAAATAGGTTGATGCAGCGTAGGCGTATCGTGTGTGTCATAGGTGGAGATCTCTCCCTGCCGATCGTGGTAGACGCCGTGTTCGGCAGCGAGAGATCGTAGCAGGCGGTGGTCTCTTTCTGCGAAGCGGTGATGGCGCAGAAGGAGGCCGCGGAGCGGGAAAGAGAGGTCAATCTCCAATTTGATTGAATTTGAGTTAAAAACATAAACGCTTTCACACGCACAGCCCCACACTATGTTCGATGACATGTGTCGTGGGTGCCAAAAACATTTACATCACACACACAATCACAACCAGAACCAGCAACACATTTTTTCGAGAAAACGTGTGTTCCCGCCGGGAATCGAACCCGATCTGCTTAGAAGGCGAAAGCTCCATCAAGTAAGCCAACGGGCAGTTCAACATTTATGCGAAAGATAGCAAGCCTATCGGTATTCTATTGCTTACATTCTGGATAGTGTGCTCAGGAATTACATGATATAATTCCTCCATGCCCTTTTTGCAATCTAGCAACAAGACAAACTGTCAAACGTCATCCATTTATGGTTGACATACCTCCAGTTCGCTCGAAGCGTTGCGTATCTGTGTTCATCATCCATACAGCGAAGGAGTGGAACTTATTGCCTGCGTCTTTGTTCCCTGAACGGAATCTGGGTGTCTTAATGAGCGAATAGGCACCTTCTAGGCAAGCATGTTCCATCTCCGGCCGTAACTTTCCATCAGGTGAGATAACGGTCAAATGCCTATCTAGCATTAAAAAAAATGCTTTTATGTGAAAGGCCTAATACTAATAACAACAAGGTTTATTTTGAACACAATCGCGGCTGGTATGCCGTGTTTGATTACGATTTGATTTACAATCGATTGTTTGTTTCAACGTTTGTGCCGATCAGCTCATTGCTACCGGTTGTTCTGCTTTCGTCCTGTTCCTGTAATACTATGGTTACGATGCGTGTGACGTTTTCTTTACCTTTTTACCTGACTGCGTCAGAAGGAGGGTAATGTTTCTCGAGCGTATGTTTGTATGTCCATTTCTATAGCACGCGCTACAGCCTAAACGGCTGGACGGATTTTTACATATGAGGTGTAGTTGAATTCGTCAGAATTGTGGTAGGGAAATAGGTTACATAAATTTTCAAAATGGCTTCCGCAAATAAATCAAGGGGGATTGTTTTTTTTCTTACCATAGCAATATATTTTTTTTTTTTTTATGTACTATAGGCAAGCTTTTGACCACAATCTCACCTGATGGAAAGTGACGATGCGGCCGAAGATGAAGATATGGGTATCAAAAAAGTGCCTAAAATACATCGGGACACCCGAACTATCATTTTCTAGCATCACATTTTCGGAGTCGGGCTATTTACATTTTTAGTATATTGACTTGTACACTTACGGTCTTGATATACGAATATTTTGTTTAGTGTAACACCCCGGCCGCTTTGTAAATCAAGGTCCAAATGATATCAGTGGTTGATGACGGAGTCATTAACTATTTGACAAATATCCGTCACTATCATTATCATATTCTATTCTATCTAGAGTTCCGTCACAGGCTCTGTCCTAAGGTTTCTACGCACTATTTGGGATGCAGATCCGATTTCCAGTTCCGGTACGGCTAGCAAAACAGATGGCCGGAAATTCTATTAAAAAAAACTTACTATTACTAGTGGCTCTGTGCGCTGAAAACCTCGCGTATTTTTCGGAATAGCTGAAATTTCAAAATAATAAATTTGTTGTCCTCATCCTGATGAAGGACAACAAATTTGTCCGAAACTAGTCGACTACAAAGTAAGTCGAAAATTTGAGACGTGTTTCAAGTCGTACACAACATCAATTATGGCTGAAATATGTTTATATTTTCGTTTTATAACCCCCCAATCTCCGCCATCATGACAAAATTTCCAAATATGAATCGACAAAAAAATCTATATAATTACCGAACCTGCTAACAAAATTTCACAAGAACCGGTTGAGAAATGCAACCTGTAGAGGAGAACATTACATGAAGCCTAACAGCATTATCCCGATAAGGTTGTTAGGCTTCAAGCAGGATGCACCACCCGCCCGCACGCCGCGAAAGTTAGTGTTATTGGGGTGCGAACGTTAGTATTATTATCGTGGGAACTCCGCCGAAGCCTCGAACGCTAGAGCATATTTCTACTATGCTAGAGCTTTCGTTCTAGCGTTCGGCGAGTCAACAGCTCCTGAGGAAGCCTCGTGCAGAGGCGAAACACGTGTCGAACAGGGTTTGGCGAGAGCAGAGGCTTCGGCGGAGTTCCCACGATAATAATACTAACGTTCGCACCCCAATAACACTTACTTTCGCGGCGTGCGGGCGGGCGGTTGTTGCATCCTGCTTGAAGCTTAACAACCTTATCGGGATTAACACTAAATGTAATAAATTAACTTTTTGTTATTGATAGATCACTAAGACTTGTGGCTTAAAGTATAATATCTACACCAACGAAGTCGCGGGCTAAACTAGTTGTAACATATTTTTGTTATACAATCTTACTTCCCACTAATATTATAAATGTAAAAGTTTGTGTTTGTGTGTGAATGTTTGCTACTACGTATCTCCATAACGAATAAACCGATTTTGATAAAATTTATAATTTAGATAGTTTAGATTATGAAATAACACATAGGGTACTTTTTAACTTAATTAACGCGAGCGAAGCCTGGGGGCACGGCTAGCACTTAATAATGTGACTTAAAAATGCAGAAATTAAGTATTGATGCATAATTTTTGTTATACAGTACTTGATAATATGTTTTACGACTTTGAAACATTGGAATTTTAAAGCATATATTTTTCATTGTCTAGTGAAGGTTTTTAATACTGGTTTATTGAACTAAATATAAACGTATGTAACGATAAAACCGTTAATGACATTGTAAGAGTCAATACTATGATAAGCTCTACAAATATCTTTAAATATTATAATAATACAGAAGTTACCAAATATATAGCGGTATATTTAAAATTTGAATTTTCAGTTTGACCGTTGGGTTACCCTTCTCATAAAAAACTTCTTGTATAGCTCATATTTAAGCATAAAATATATGCCTAAATAAGTGCTATACAAGGAGTAGATATCTGCGCAATACTATTGCAGCACTACTATTGCATTTTTTTCATTCAAGGTAGCCAAATTTTTGGCTACCATCTCACCTGGCGGTAAACGACGATATAGTCGAATAAATAAGACATGTTTATATACAAAAGTGTTCTAGATTTTTTTATTCCTTCTAAATTAAAAATTTTACACAAAACTTGTAATCCTATTTAATAATAATTTAAACGCAAGTAAAGCAAAATACCAACTTTACCACTATATCTTCGGAACCCTTGATCAGATCTTGACAATGTTTCATGGGATCAACTTGACATCATACCATTTCAAATATATATAAAACGAGAAAAACATCAATATACCCAAAGTCAATTAAATGCGCATGAATTAAATGCAAATGGTCAGCTTTTGATCAAATTTAAATGGAAAGCACCAGCTTTCAAGTAAAAAAAAGCATCATCAAGATCGGTTCACTTAGAAAAAAAATGTGAATTATACACATAAAAAAGATACAGACGAACAGAACCGTCTCCTTTTTTAAAACCGGTTATAAATAATCTAAAACTGTCTAAAATTAAGAGATACGTTTTCCAATTCATGTTATTATGTAATGGGAGCATACGTTGAAAATGTAAACACATGACTGCCTGCCAAGAAGTAATAGTTATCCAAGGATTTTGCAACTACAGTAGTTCGTAGGTTTGTTTCATATTTCGTTGTAGTTATCCAAATGGCATGTTTGGTGATATGTTCTGACGCGAACTACACGAAATAAAATAAATAATGTTTTAAGGTTTTTTATTTTATGATTCTAGCTTAAACTATGCTCAACTTTATAGCTACTTCAATCCGTTATCTGAAAAACGAATGTTATCTTTTATCCCTTCTGTGAGCAACAGCATACCAATTTCAGAATTTTTCGAATATCCATGCACTAAAATTTCAATCAGGGCTTTAACCGTCTCCCTTATTGCCTGATTCCAGCGACGCTTCATATCTCCGATAATTTTCCCCCAAAATGTTTTAAACACATCGAATAAATCGACGCTTTTCTTTCTAGACCAAGCATTTATCTTAATTTTGATATCGTTAAATTCAATAACATGATCAGTAGCGACGGGTTGAATAGTTTCATCAATCACGTATATTAACAACTCGAAAGCTTTTGTTTGGTTTGATACGTAATGACTGTTTTGGATAGAGCGAAACAATTGAAATCTATTGCGTATCATCGATGTGAAAGAACAAATAAAGACATTTGTGTCTGGAAAGTTTCTAACTGAAGATTGAAATTGATAACCAATAATTTGTGCAGTGTCGTCATCGACAAGTGTTTTCAGATAATCTGAATTGTTTCTGATGACTTCTTTCATAGTCGTCGCAGCAGTCGTTATGGTTGTGCTTGAATACATTAACAGTTCCGTCAGTAAATCAGCTACGTAATCAGAAAAGGCGGGGTAATGTCTGCAAACTGAAAATGTCCTGCATATATACATGAAATTATCTCTTTTCTCATCCCTCATAGCTTTTCGGAATAATTTCACGACATGTTTGTAATCTTTTAGGTAATCTTCATTCGTACTTAGAATGTCTGATAACAATGAAAACATCGTAGTAGAAAATATATTATTACACGCTTCCACAGCATCGAAAAGCACCAGATTGTGTTCAATATTGTGTGCTTTTTTTATTTCACTCATAACTTTGTAATACTCTTTTAATTTATCAGTATATTCTTTTTTAATTTCATCCAAATCAGGCATCACCTTTGTGGTCAAATTTAAATATTTATTTGTTATTTGCACTGTACGCTTTATTTTGGCTTTTCCATAAACACATATATGTTTTAGGAGAATGGGCAATACTTGTTTTACTTTTAGTTCGAATTTTAGGTTACGATGTCGATAGAGATTATTAGTTGTTTCATTGTGAATTTCAAATTTTAAATTCTTTTCTTTTTCTTCTTTCGCTTGGTTTAGGAAGTTATTGAATTTTTTATGTAGAGCGTTCGAAGCATTTTTTCGCGAAGTCAGCAGCCAAACATTACTAAAATTTGATAACTCATTCTTGTTGCTTTCATATATTTTGATACTGTTAAGATCACACCATGAATCCGGAAATTCTACAAAGAAATAATTTACTAGCATTATTTTGTTTAATAATGTTATTGACAATGGACAGATAGTGAGATAGTGGTCAAAAGCTTGTCTATAATGAATAAAAAAACATATATCTAATTTAAATGTAAGCTAAAAGTGAATGAATAAAATTAGCTACAGAACCGGAGTATATAGAGATAAAATGTTTTTTTAAATTGTTTAAAATATTTAACTTTATTCTATACTAAATACGTTTACATTTATACCAAATATAGGACGCTAAGGTATGGCTAAGGTATTAAAAGGTTATACTTACGGTAAATAAATGATAAAAATATTAAATTTATATTTCTCGTGTTCATAACTGGTAACACACCAGTTTATTTAACAGATAAAAGTTTATCTATAAAAATCGATTAATATTTAATTTTGATGTTGCGGATTATCGGTTATTGATAATAATGAATTCTGGTAATATTGTTTTAAATTTTAACATAAAAATATCGTTACATGCTTCATAAATTGCAATAAATGGATTCTAGATTACTTTTTTTGTTTTAGCGATGCTTACAAACACATGCACACTCACATCCCTACGCTAAGTTTAAAACTAATATCGTGAGTACTAAAAACATTCACACCACAAACATAATCACTCCAAGAACTAGAAACACAAATGTCCCTTGTTATGGAAATTGTGCTCCTGCCGTTAATCGAACATAATTATTAAGATTAATATCGTGAGCATGCTACATATTCTGCCGCGTCACTTTTTACTAGTTGAAATAGCGGCGAAATGCTTACTTATCTGGCATAAAAAAATATAAAATAACGCACACCTACATTCTTAGCAGCTTCAATATGCACTTGGTTGATGGGAAACTGTGACCGACGTTGATTTAATGGATTTATTAATCTGGCTACATTTGAAGAGGATAGAACATAATGTCTATATGTGATAGGCTAGCGTTTTAACACTATCCCACCTATATGTGACTACCTATTTCTGACTTTTGGACATAGTTTTACATATTCTCTAAGAATTTGAATTTATTTGCTTGTTTGCTTTCGACGCTAGATGCCTTTGACTGACTGACGGACAGTCGGACGGACGGACGGACGGACGGACAAATTGCCCAATGGCCCAAGTCAATTTAGAGATCACTTCGCTCAATAAAAAAAATCGTATAATTTTTCTCAACAACTTTTTTGCTATCTCTACTCCAGACTTGTCAATGTGAAGAATTAGTAGGATTACGAAGCCTTTCGAAACCGCTTACATCTCTGTCTTTTATGATTTCAACCTTTCATAGCTTTGTTTGTAATGCGGGTAGATCCATAATGAAGGCAAACGATTCATCTATGGCGGGAAATTCAAAATTTGAACAGGTTTTTATCCACTTTGTAGTTTGGTTTAGTAATTGTTGTTCACTTGCCTTGACCCGCGGCTTCGCCCGCCTTTATCAAGTTAATTAGTAGCCTATGTCTTAGTCCTAGGTATAAGCTATATACATTTCAAATTTCATCCAAATCCGTTCCGCCGAAATTTAATAACAATTTTGAACCCTATTTATATAACATTATCAATTAAAATTTAAAAAATCATATTATTACATCACGTTAAAAAGTAATTTACATTGTTGCAGCCAATGGCATACATTACATCTAAAATATTATAAGTTCTTTTTATGCTTGATGTTCTTTTTAACCACTATCTCAACTGAGGGAAAGTGAAGATGCGGCTGAAGATGTGAAGCATGCTTGCCTAGAAGATACCTATTCACTCTTGACTTGAAGACTCCCAGATTATACCGTTCGGGGAACAAAGGCGCGGGTAATGGTGGAACCCTTTAGTTTCTGTCATCTGTGGGTGGCACTCATTCTTCTCAACTCATCCTTCGCAGTACGTATAATAAACGTAGAAGCGAAACGCTTCGAGCAAACCAGAGGTATGAAAATCATATATGGTTGACGTTTCACAGTTTGTCTTATCGTTAGATTGCAAAATGGGCATGGGAGAGTTAGCTCGTGTAATTCCTGCGCACACTCTCCAAAATGTAACCGATAGAACACTGATAGACTGGCAACCTGACGTCGGTGACCGAGACTCGGCAATTGGGACTCAACTAGCTTGTCATCGCCAATGAGTTTCTTAGCTCGTCGGTCAATGGGCTCAAGAGCTTCAAGCTGGTACTTAGCGGATCCATCCCACAGGTGGCCACAGTACTCCATAAGTTACGTTTAACCACATAATAATTATAATGTAATGTTAACTTAAACTTGAAACTGGCTATCAAAACATAAAAGTTATTTTTTATGCTCAATAGGCAAGCATTTGACCACTATCTCACATGAAGAACCATAGATAGATGACGCTTTATTGTCACATATTACATAAATTACTTCAAACAACTAATAATTTAAATAAAAGTGTACATATAAATAAAAAGAGCTACTAATAACGATGACTTGATTTTTAGTAGGGTTAACTTCTAAACTGACAGATTTACTCCACTCTGCAATTTGACTTAGAGGGGTGCTTGAGTTTAAATCTGAAGAACATCTGCGTATTGGTGGTAGGAAGAAGAAAGATATTTAGAGATTGCAAAAAGAAGAGGAGATATGACACCTCCTTGCGGAACGCCGGCAGTCATAGAGCACCAAGAGGAGAAATTATCTTCAAAGCGTACAAGCTGCTTGTGTCCAAGCAGGTAGCTACGAAACCAATCGATTGTCATTGTAGACATATTAGAGAACCAAGTAGATTTAGTATAACGTCATAGTTAACAGTGTTGAATGCATTGCTAACGTCCAGCAGTTACTTACCAACATTCTTGGACTTTATCAAATCAAATCAAATCAAAATCGTTTATTCACATGGGCCCCAAAGGGGAACTCATCAAAGTTAATGATTCTATTGCCAGATTCGCAAAATTACGGCAATGCATTCAACGTCAGAAATCCGTTTTCCATCTCGAGCCGTATGTCATCGTTGATTTTACTTATTATGGTATTTGGTGACAGATTATCTTACGCAAAGTATACAAAATAATAAGAATAATTTTATTGATGTTTTTTATGTCATGAATCTGGGTCAGAATAGCTCAAGTTATTATAGCTCTTTAAAGTCGTTATTAGAAAAACTCATGTTGACTTTTAAGCCTTCTGTCAGCAACATATTACCCATTTCAATATTTTTTGCTTGTCCTTGGACTAATATTTCGATCAAGCATTTTATTTCCTGCCTATATTTTTGGTTCCAGACTCGTTTCAAATGTCTGATAATTTTGTGCCAAAAATTTTTAAGCATTTTATATACTTCGATGCGTTGATTTCTAGTTGAAACTTTTGAAGTCATTTTAAGATCATTAAATTCAGTAATAACATTGTTGTCCCCGCCGACGGCTCGAATAGTTTCATCAATCACATATATTAACAACTCAAAAGCTTTCGTATGGTTTGACATGTAAAGACTATTTCTAATATTGTGATACAGTTTATACCTATTGCGTATCATTGTTGTGATACTTAAAAGGAAGATTTTTGGATAGCTTCTTACTGAAGATTTAAATTTCGAACAAATAATATTTGATGTATCGTCATCGACAATTGTTTTCAAATAAACCGAATTAATTCTGATGACTCCTTTTATAACCTTCACAAAATACATTATATCATTCTTTGAATATATTATTACTTTCGTCAGTAAATCAGCTACGTGATCCGAAAAAGATGGGTAATGTCTGCAAACTGAAAATGTCTTGCATATGTAAATAAAATTTTCCTTTTTCTCGTCTACGATAGTTTTTTGGAATAGCTTCACGACGTGTCCGCAAATTTGTGGGCAATCTGAAATTTCTGTAAATAATGAAGACACCGTAGTAGAAAATATAATATTACAAGACTCTACGGCATCGAGAAGAATCATATCGTGTTCAATATTGTGTTCTATATTCATTTTAATCATACGATTGTAATACTTTTTCAATTTATCTGTATAATTCATTTTTATTTTGTCCAAATCAGGCGTTACATTCTTTGTCGAATTTAAATATTTATTTGTCATATGCACTATGCGCTTTAGTTTAGCTTTTCCAAACGTATTTATATGTTCAATGAGATCGAACAATCCATGTTTTCCTTTTAATTCGAATTTAGGGTTACGATGTCTATAGCGGTTATCAGTTGCTTCATCGTGAATTTCAAGTTTTATATTCTTTTCTTTTTCTTCGTTCGCTTGGTTTAGAAAATTGTTGAATTTGTTATGTAGCGTGTTCGAAGCATTTTCTCGCGAAGTATTCAGCAGCCAAACATTACGAATATTTGATAATTCATTCTTGCTGCTTTCATATATTTTGATACTGTTAAGATCACACCATGAATCCGGAAATTCTACAAGGAATTAATTTACTTGCATTACTATGTGTAATAATGTTATTGATAATGGTCATATTTCTAATTTAAATACAAGCTTAAAATTAATGAATAAAATTAGCTACAGAATCAGATTAAATAGAGATAAAATGATTTTTCTGAATGAGCTTTAAAATTTTGAACTTTATATATATATTTACATTATACTAAATACGTTTCGTTAATACTAAAATAGAACGTTAAGGTATACATAAAAAGGTTATACTTACGGTAAATAAATGATAAAAATATTAAATTTATTTTTCTTATTTTCATAACTGGTAACACACCAGTTTATTTAACAAATAAAAGTTTATCTACAAATCGATTAATATTTAATTTTAATGTTGCGGATTATCGGTTATTGATAATAATTAATTCTGGTAATATTGTTTTGAATTTTAACATAAAAATATCGTTACATGCTTCATAAATTGTAATAAATGGATTCTAGATAACTTATATTGTTTTAGCGATACTTACAACTCACATTCACACTCACATCCCTACGCTAAGTTTAAAACTTGTAGCGTGAGTACTGAAAACATCACATCACTTACACAATCACACCCAGAACTAGAAATACAGTTAAAAAAAACATTAATATGATATAATCTGCACTTAAACAAAATTTCAGCTACCTTGCTCCAATGGTATATACGAATATGAGCAATTTTCGATGTCGTGTTCATACAATGTGCCCTATAAAACATTTCCAATATTAATAATCAAACGCAAGCAAAGCTTAAAAAAACCGACTTCGCCACTTTATCTTCGGAACCTTGATCAGATTAAATGTACTTAACACGCATTACTGACGATTTCTAGAACTACTGATTATATCTTAAACAAATAATCATCAAAATCGGCTCACAACGAAAGAAGTTATGACATAACTTTTGAAGTCGGGTAAACGAGAACATCGTCAAAGTAGTCCACAAAATATGAATTATTGACGATATTTCAAGAACTACTGATAAGATCTTACTCAAATTTTAATGGGACCTATTAGAAAGCAACATCTTTCAAACTAAAAAAACATTTTCGAAATCGACTCACACGGAGAGAAGTTATGAGGATACACACATAAAAAAATAAATAAAAATACAGTCGACTTGAGTACCTCCTTCTTTTTTGGGAAGTCGGTAAAAAGTAATTCACATTGTTGCAGCCTTTGCCATGTGAATGGCATAGATTACGTCTAAAATATTTTAACTTTTTTTTATCCTCTATAGGCATGCATTTAACCACTATCTCACCTGGAAAGTGAAGATGTGGCCGAAAATGTAGCATGCTTGCCTAGAAGATACATATCCACTATTGACTTGAAGACTCCCAGATATTTTCTCCCTTCGGGGAACAAAGACGCGGGTAATGGTGGAACTGATCCTTCGCAGTACGGATAATAAACGTAGAAGCAAAACGCTTCGAGAAAACCGGAGGTATGTCAACCATGTACGGATGACGTTTCACAGTTTATCTTGTCGTTAGATGGTAAAACGGGCATGGGGGAATTAACTCGTATAATTCCTGCGCACACTCTCCAAAATGTAAACGATAGAATACTGATAGACTGGCAACCTGATGTCGGTGACCGAGACTCGGCAATTTGGACTCAACTAGCTTGTTATCGCCAATAAGTCTTTTAGCTCGTTGGTCAATGGACTCAAGGGCTTTAAGCTAGTACTTAGCGGCTGGAGACTGCGGCCACATGTGGGATGGAACCATCCCACAGGTGGCCGTAGTACTCCATAAGTTACGTTTAACCACATAATAATTATAATGTAATGTTAACTTTAACTTGTAACTGGCTGTCAAAACATAATAGTTATTTTTTATGCTCAATAGGCAAGCATTTGACCACTATCTCACCTGAAGAACCAAAGATATGAAATAATTTAAATTATAGTGTACCTATTGGTGGTCTTATCGTTAAAAGCGATCTCTTCCAGTCAACCTTTGGATGGAGAGAACAATTATTAAATCGGAGAAATGGGGATGTTAAGTACAACTTCATGAGAAAAATAATATAAAATATTCATCAAGATTATACGAGTATACATACTTAAACCAAATAAATGTCATAAAGCAATGATAACAAATACACACATTTGTAATATAAATACATTTATATAATAAAGTAACAATATTTATTACAACTACAGTCATAACATGGTATATGAGTTAGTAGCAGAACAATAAGCCATAGAAAAGTTATACACACACACACTTACACAAACTTTCGCATTTATAATACTAGTACGATTCTGTCAAAAGAAACGCCAGGAAGCATAAGCCAGTCAATTTTAGTGAGCAGTCAAGAGCTACCAATAACGATGACTTGAGTTTCAGTAGGGTTGATTTTTAAACTGAAAGGTTTACTCTACTGTGCAATTTGACTTAAATCATTATTTGTGGTCGGAGGAGTGCTTGAGTATAAATCTGAAGATCATCTGCGTATAGGTGGTAGGATGAAGAAAGATATTTAGAGATTGCAAAAAGAAGAGGAGATATGACGCCTCCTTGCGGAACGCCGGCAGTCATAGAGCACCAAGAGGAGAAATTATCTTCAAAGCGTACAAGCTGCTTGTGTCCAAGCAGGTACCTACGAAACCAATCGATTGTCATTGAAGACATATTAGAGAACCAAGCAAACTTAGAATAAAACGTCAAAGTTAACAGTGTTGAATGCATTGCTAACGTCCACCAGTTACTTACCAACATTGTTGCACTTTAGCAATGCATTCAACGTCAGAAATCCGTTTTCCATCTCGAGACGTATGTCATCGGTGATTTTGACTAATTATAGTGTTTGGTGGCAGATTATCTTACGCACAAAATAATAAGAACCATTTCATTGATGTTTTTTATTTCATGAATCTCAAGTTATAGCTCTTTAAAGTCGTTATTAGAAAAACTAATGTTGACTTTTAAGCCTTCTGTGAGCAACATATTACCCATTTCAATATTTTTTGCTTGTCCTTGCACTAATATTTCAATGAGGGCTTTTATTTCCTGCCTATATATTTGGCTCCATCGTCGTTTCAAATTACTGATAATCTTTTGCCAAAAATGTTCATGCATTTTTAATATATCGATGGGTTGGTCTCTAGTCGAAACATTTATAGTAATTTTGAGATTGTCCAATTCAGTACTAACATTGTTGTCCCCAATGACGGCTCGAATAGTTTCATCAATCACATATATTAATAACTCAAACGCTTTCCTATAGTTTGATATATAGAGACTTTTTTTAATATTGTGATAAAGTTTATACCTATTGCGTATCATCGATGTGACAGTTAAAAGGAAGATTTTTGGAAAGCGGACTGAAGATTGAAATTTTGAACCTATAATTTTCGCTGTGTCGTCATCGATAATTGTTTTTAAATAATCTGAATTATTTCCGATGACTCCTTTCACAATCTCCACAAAATTCATTATATCACTCTTTGAATATATTATTAGTTTCGTCAGTAAATCAGCTACGTGATCAGAAAAAGATGGGTAATGTCTGCAAACTGAAAATGTCTTGCATATGTAAATAAAATTTTCTTTTTTCTCGTCTACGACAGTTTTTTGGAATAGCTTCATGACGTGTCCGTATACTTTTGCGTAATCATCATATTTTGTCTCTGTAAATTCTGATAACAATGAAAACAGCGTAGTGGAAAATATTATATTACAAGCCTCTACAGCATTGAGAAGAATCGTATTGCGTTCAATATTGTGTTCTACATTAATTTCACTCATACCATTGTAATAGTTTTTCAATTTATCGGTATAATTCATTTTAATTTTCTCCAAATCAGGCGTTAGATTCATAGTCGAATTAAAATATTTATTTGTCATATGCACTATGCGCTTTAGTTTAGCCTTTCCAAACGTATTTATATGTTCAATGAGATCGGACAATCCATGTAATTCTTTTAATTCGAATTTTGGGTTACGATGTCTATAACGATTATCAGTTGCTTCATCGTGATTTTCAAGTTTTATATTCTTTTCTTTTTTTTCGTTCGATTGGTTTAGAAAATTGTTGAATTTGTTATGTAGCGTGTTCGAAGCATTTTCTCGCGAAGTATTCAGCAGCCAAATATTACGAATTTTAGATAATTCATTCTTGTTGCTTTCATTAATTTTGATACTGTTAACATCACACCATGAACCCGGAAATTCTACAAAGAATTAATTTACTTGCATTACTATGTTATTGACTATTGACATAATAATATATCTGATGTAAATGTTAGCGTAAAATATCTGTAAAATAAGCTACAGAACGAGATTAAAGAGAGATAAAATGATTATTTTTTTAATGTGGTTTAAATTTTTAATCATTATTCTATACTTTAGACTTTTACATTAATTCCAAAAATAGAACGCTAAGGTATAAATTAAAAGAATATACTTACGGTAAATAAATAATAAAAATATTAAATGTATTTTTATCATATTCATAACTAGTTACTCTACACCAGTTTACTTTGCAGATAAAAAATAATCTACAAATCGATTAATATTAAAATTTAATGCTGAGGATTATCAGTTATTGATAATTATTCCGGTAATATTATTTTTAATTTTATCATGAAAATATCGTTAAATGCTTCATTAATTGTAATAAAAGGTTTAGATAAGTTTTATTGTTTCAGCGATACTTACAAACAAATTTACACTCACAGCCCTGCGCTAAACTTAAAACTTGTATCGTGAGTATCGGAAACATTCACATCACATTCAGAACTAGAAATACAAATGTCCCTTGGTATGCGAATTGTGCTCCTGCCGGTAATCGAACATAATAAGCCCACAATTTTTTACAAAAATTACAAACATATCACAAAAACACCCAAGTAGATACAGGCATAACCTTGTTTTACCCAATTCAACATTTAAAATCCTAATGTTAATAATGTCCTAATATAATAATATATTTAAACGAGCAATTCTTATATATATATATATATATATATATATATATACCTAATCAGGATCTCGGAAACGGCTCCAACGATTTTTATGAAAGTTACAGATTAGGGATTTTTCGGCCCAAGAATCGATAATTGATGAATTTTCCAGGTCCGAGAAATGCTCGGTTCCCAAACTGCATTTGAAAAACAATCAGCGCCATCTATTACGCCATGACTGGTGTAAAAAACTGTTTCTACTCGACACTAGATGGAGCTTTCTGAGGCTACAAATTCAAACACATTCTACCAAAAACCAAAAAACCGAGTAAAGCTCGGTCATCCGGATATTAGTATTTAATATTCAATTGTGTTTTTTGTTTTGAATATGATTTGATTTTTTTTTTAATGTGACTAATTAATTAGTATTTTTATAATAATTGTGAATAATAAATCTAAATTACTTGAAATAAATAAAAATGAATTGTTATCGAGTATAATTAAGATTAGAGAAGTATTTTCTAGGTAAGTATGTTATTCTTAGAGATATTTTACAATAACTTTTTACATGCAACAACCCATATCGGTCTTATCTTGGTACTCGATGATGTAAGGTTGCCGGCTATAGGCCCACTGTCTATAAAGTGTGTATTAGTTATTATTACCACGTTTTATAGGGAGTCAATGTTGAGAAGTATCCTCCAACGGACGCGCGGACGCTGCGGCATTGCGACTACACACCTAGGCCCGAGTCTGTGTTTCCCGATATTCCAAATCTGGGCGTCCTTAAGTTAAGAGTGAACAGGTATCTTCTAGGCAAGTGTGCTCCATCGTCGACCGCATCTTCACTTTCCATCAGGTGAGATGGTGGTTAAACGTTTGCCTATGACTAATTAAAAGAAAACGTTATTTTTCTCAACATCACTTTTTTGCAATCTTTACTTGTGAAGAATTAGAAGGATTACGAAGCGTTTCGAAACCACTTACATCTGTCTATCTTATTTCGACCGGTTAGAGTGTCGTAAAGGGCGCACCGAGGAAAATAGAAAGGCTAGGGCAGTCATCAATAGGTACGAGCGAAGCGAAGAGGAGTGTTAGGTTTCTTGTGACCACAACGCGCGAGCTGAGCGAGCGAAGCGCGCGTGCCGCGGCAGCGGCCGGAGAAGCGCCACAAGAACTTTCTATATTCATTTTATATACTTATACATATTATTGATGCAGTATTTTTTAGGATTTGATTAGAAATAAACATGGATCTGTACCACTCGATTGCCATTGTAGACATGTTAAGAGATCCAAGTAGACCTAAGAAGATGTCAAAGCTAACAGTGTAGAATGCATTGCTTGCGTCCAGCAGTTGATTACTAATAATCCTTTTTCCATCTCAAAACGGATGTTATCGGTGATTTTTACTAATTACAGTGTTTTGTGAAAGATTATCTTATGCAAACTACACAAAATAATAAATATAATTTCATTGTGTTTTTTATTTCATGAATTTGTATCAGAATAGCTCAATGTATAGCTAGTTTAATCAGTTATTAACTAATGTTGCCTTTTAAGCCTTCTGTGAGCAACATATTACCCATTTCAATATTTTTTGCTTGTCCTTGCACTAATATTTCAATCAGGGCTTTTATTTCCTCCCCATATTTTTCGTTCCAGCGTCGTTTCAAATGTCTGATAATCTTTTGCCAAAAATGTTCATGCGTTTTAAATACATCAATGCGTTGGTTTCTAGTCCACGAATTTATAGTAATTTTGAGATCGTTAAATTCAGTACCAACGTGGTCATCTCCGACGACGTCTCTAATAGTTTCATCGATCACATATATTAACAACTCAAAAGCATTTGTATGATTTGATATGTAAAGACTATTTCCAATATTGTGATACAGTTTATACCTATTGCGTATCATCGATGTGAAAGTTAAAATGAAGTATTTTGTTTTTGGAAAGGTTCTAACTGAAGATTGTAATTTCAAGTCAATAATTTTTGCTGTGTCGTCATCAACAATTGTTTTCAGATAATCCGAATTATTTCCGATGAATTCTTTCACAACCTTCACAAAAGTCATTATATCACTTTTTGAATACATTAACAGTTCCATCAGTAAATCAGCTACGTGATCAGAAAAAGCAGGGTAATGTCTGCAAACTGAAAATGTCTTGCATATGAAAATAAAATTATCTTTTTTCTCATCTTCGATAGTTTTTTGGAATAGTTTCACGACATGTCTATATTCTTGTGCGTAATCATCATATTTTGCCTCAGAAATTTCTGATAATAAAGAAGACACCGTAGTAGAGAGTATTATATTACAAGCCTCCACAGCATCGAGAAGAATCATATCGTGTTCAATATTGTGTTCTACATTAATTTCACTCATATCATTGTAATACTCTTTCAATTTATTAGTATATTTTATTTTAATTTTGTTCCACTCTGGCTTTACATTCGTAGTCAAATTTAAATATTTATTTTTCATATGCACTATACGCTTCAGTTTAGCTTTTCCAAACGTACGTATATGTTTTATGAGATCGGTCAATGCATGTTTTTTTTTTAATTCGAATTTTGGATTACGTTGTCTATAGCGATTATCAGTTGATTCATTGTAAATTTCAAGCTTTATTTTCTTGTCTTTGACTTGGTTTAGGACTTTATCAAATTTGTAATGAAATGTTTCCGAAACTTTTTCTCGAGAAATATTAACCTGCCAAAGATTTCTTAAATCAGATAACTCTATCTTGTTGCTTTCAGTTGTGGTACTATTCAGATCACACCATGAATCCGGAAATTCTAAAATGAATAAAATTAGCATTACTATGTGTAATAATGTTATTGGGACCACGAACATATATCTCATGTAAATTTTAGCGTAAAAAGAATGTGTAATATATTTTTTATTTATATACTATAGCATTATGTAATATTTTTTTAAATGTGGTTTATAATTTTGAACATCTTATCTTATCTTAATTTACTTATATTATTATCGGAAAGTTTATGTGAATGTTTGTTACCACGTATCTCCGTAACGAATAAACCGATTTTGATGAAATTTAAAATATATATAATTCAATTTCCGTATAAACACATAGGCTAATCCAATTTTCAAAAATCAACCCTTGAGCGTGCTAAATAGGGTGAAAAAGTTGGTATGGAAATTTTTACTCGCTTCGATTCTCTCAAAACTCGGTACAAATAATCATTAAAGTAAATAATGAAACACAAATATTTAATTTTTTCAGAACTACCCCTAGGTAGTTCTAAAGTTCGTATGAAAAATCTTATATCTTACATCGATTTACTCAAATAAACGGTCTACTAGTTTAGATTATAGACGAGACTGCGAATTCAAACCGAATTAATCTATCAATCCAAAATTATTAACCCTGAAAAAGTTCAACCACAACTGTTAACTCAAGCGGGCGAAGCCGCGGGGCACAGCTAGTTGTTCTACACGATAGACGTTAACATTAAAACAAAAACAGAGTGCTAAGGTATAGATTAAAAGGTTATACTTACGGTAAATAAATGATAAAAATATTAAATGTATTTCCCTCATATTCATAACTTGTTACTCCACACCAGTTTACTTTACAGATAAACGTTTACAAATCGATTAATATTAAAATTTAATGCAGCGATTTATCGATTATTGATAATAATGTATTCTCGTAATTTTGTTTTTAATTTCAAAATAAAAGTGTCGTTACATGCTTCAATTGTTTTATTCTAGATAACGTGTACTGTTTCAGCAATTACAAAAATTCACACTCACAACCCTTTGCCAAGTTTAAGACTTGTACCGTGAATGCTGGAAACGTTTACATCGCACACGCAATCACACATACAACCAGAAATATATATGTCCCCTTATAAAGAAATTGTGCTCATGCCGGTAATCGAACATAACAATTAGGATAAGGTGAAGCACAACTACATTCTCAACAGCTTCAACACGCACTTGATCGGTGGAAAACTGTCACTGATTAATTGGATTTTATGGATATGAAAGTCTAGCTGAAACACAGAATGGGGTTGGCGTCGCGGCAACTTCGGCAGAGCAGCGCAAACGGCGAAAATATGTAAACCTAGGCAGTGGTTACATATTTGAGCCGTTTGGTGTTGAGACACTGGGTCCGTGGGGACCGGGAGCTCATTCTATTTACAAAAATCTATCAGAGCGCCTGGTTGAGGCGACGCGTGATCAAAATGCTGGCACTTATTTGACTCAACGTATTAAGTAGCATTGCAATTCAGAGTGGCAATGCCGCCAGCATGATTGTAACGCTACCCACTGGTAGTGGGCTTGAGCACTTGAGTTACCTATAAGCTCGATGTCTTGTAGGTAACTTAGTTCTTTGCTGTACATAGTTTTAGTTTAGTTTTAGGAAATATAGGCAATAGGCACGTAGATAGCATTCTTCATAAAAAAAAAGTCTAGCTTTCGTTTTTTTATCTGTGATCGGCTAGCGTATGAGCTCTTTACCACTTGTATGTGATGATATGGTTAAAGTAAACAAAAACAACTGGGTTGTGGTCTACTAAGAATGTGGATATGTGTGGGCCAATTGAGTATGTGTTTCTTATCTTACCCTCATATGAAATTTGTAATGTTCATAGCCAATACCCAATATTATTAACAACAACAACAAACGCATTCACACTCACAACCCCACACTAAGTTCAAAGACTTGTATCGTGGGTGCCGGAAACATTCACATCACTCACACATTACCAGAAGCACAAATATCCCTTGGGAAGGAATTTGTGCTCCTGCCGGAAATCGAACCCAGGACCCACGGCACAGAGGGCGTACACCTGTCCACTGCGCCAACTGGGTCGTCAACACACTAGCTGTTCCTCGCGGCTTCGTGTGCATTAATAAAGTAAAAAGTAGCCTTTGTATAAATTCTGGGTATAAACTATGTAACATAACATAACATTAGAAATTTCACCCTTATCCGTTCAGCCATTACCATGTAATTAAAAAACAAACATATTTACACACAAAGTTGAGCATCATAATCACTACATATATGTAATTATGCTACGTTTTAACTTTTTTTTTAGTGTTTCAATGAAACATATATTATTATTTTCAATCTATATGCATGTGTCTATTCTAATATATTTAAATGTCCATATAATTACTCAAAATAGGCAAGTTTTTATCGTTTTAAAGATTTTAGATTTTTGGGTCATAATTCTATTCTATATATTTATTATGTTTCTATGTACCGGTGTTTTCATTGAATAGAATAGAATAACATTTATTGTCATACAGAAAAATAACATTTAAGAATATCATGTAACAGTGCATGGACTCGTCAAACATATTGATATTAAGAGAAAAATTACATACTAAACAATTTTCTAGATATAAACATTTGATAAATAGTACAATTCTTTTAATTTTTTTTTTGCGTATTTTATGTTTGTCTTCCTCCAGCCTCTGAACATCACTAAATAATTATAGTAATAATTGTCGACGAACATCCTTTGTTTATACGAAAATGATACCACGCTTGCCCTAGTAGCTAAAAGCCAGGATCAACACTATATGTAATAGTTACGAGTAACATAGCGCGCGGCAGTTCAAGTTCAAGTTCAAGTTTTCAAGCAGTTTCGGCGTGAGAAAACTTGAACGGCCTTCCCCTAGCTGGGTGTCTCTATATGCTCCCGGGCGTTTCCACTCTGTTAAGTACACTAAGTAACATCTGTGCTTTGGCTCATGCTTTAATGACAAATATATTGGTATAAGGCTATAAAGCTCCCACTACATCACTTAAGTAAGCTTTACGTCAGAAATCCGTTTTCAATCCATATTTATTTAATACTTTATTTCACAGTAAAAAGTGTACAAACGGAGGACTTAATGCTGAAAGCATTCTAAAAATCATCAAGTCAAAATCTTCAATGAAATACGTCAATCCCTAGACGTATTTCATTGATGATTTTGACTGTTCAGTGACAGATTTTCTTACTGAGTACACAAAATAATACGAATAGTTTTATTAATATTTTTTATTTCATGAATGTGGCTCAGAATAGTTCAACATTGAGCTATTTAAATCCGTTATTAGAAAAACTAATGTTAACTTTTAAGCCTTCTGTGAGCAACATATTACCAATTTCAATATTCTTTGCTTGTCCTAGCACCAATATTTCAATCAGGGCTTTTATTTCCTCCCCATATTTTTGGTTCCAGCGTCGTTTCAAATTTCTTATAATTTTTTGCCAAAAATGTTTATGAATTTTGAATAAATCTAGGCGTTGTTGTCTAGCCCATGCATTTATATTAATTTTAAGATTGTTAAATTCAGTACTAACTTGGTTATCCCCGACGAGTTCTTGAATAGTTTCATCGATCACATATATTAATAACTCAAAAGCTTTCGTATAATTTGTTATGTAAAGATTATTTCCAAGACTGTGATGCAGTTTATACCTATTGCGTATCATTGATGTGAAAGCGACAATAAAGTATTTTGTTATCGGAAAGCTTTGATGACCTGAAGATTGCAATTTAGAAGCAATAATTCGTGCTGTGTCGAAATCGACAATTGTTTTCAGGTAATCCGAATTCTTTACAATTACTTCTTTCAAAACATTCAAAAAATTTATAACATCACTCTCCGAATATATTAACAATTCAGTCAGTAAATCAGCTACATGATCAGAAAAAGCAGGGTAATGTCTGCAAACTGAAAACATCCTGCATATGTAAATAAGATTATCTTTTTTCTCATCTTCGACAGTTTTATGGAATAGCTTCACGACATGTTTGTATCTTTGTACGTCATCGTCATTTGTCTCTGAAATATCTGATAATAATGTAGACACCGTAGTAGAAAATATTAAATTACAAGCCTCTATAGCATCGAGAAGAATCATATCGTATTCAATATTGTGTTCTACATTAATTTCACTCATAGCATCGTAATATTCTTGCAATTTTTCATTATATTGCATTACAATTTCGTCCAATATAAGCATTCCAGTCTTAGTTAAATTTAAATATTTATTTGTTATATGTACTATACGCTTTAGTTTAGCTTTTCCAATCGTCCATATATGTTTATTGAGATGAGGCAATCTTTCTTTTAATGCTAATTTCGGGATAAGATGTACATCCGTTTCATTTTCTTCATTCGCTTGGGTTTGAACGTTGAACTTGTCATGAGATGTGTTCAGAGCTTCTCCTTGCGAAGTATTCAGCTGCCAAGCATTTCCTAAATTAGATACCTCTAGCTTTTTGCTTTCATAAGTTTTGATACTGTTTAGATCACACCATGAATTTGGTAATTCTACAAGGAATTAAGTTATTAGCATTAACAAATGAACTTACATAGCCACGGAATTATATATAAAGTAATTTCAGCGTAAAAAACACGAGTAAAGTGTAACAAAAAGAACCAGAACTAAAGTATTGCCATAAAATGCAATTGTTTTTATTTATAATATTAATTAAATGCGGCAATAGTTCATTCGATAGATGCTTGGAAGCAGATGTAAGTTAACCTTAAAGATAATATAGAATGCTAAGTAAAAAATAAAAATTGGTTGCTCACGGTAATAAAATGAAAAAAGTATTAAAATTATTTTTCTCATATTCATAGTTATACCACACCGTTTACCTTACTGATAATAGTATATCTACAAATGAATGAATATTAAATTTTAATTCTGTTCTTTTAATTTAATTATAGAAAACGATTATTGTTTCTACGATAATTACAAACACACACTCACAGCCCCACGTCACGTTCCAGTCTTGTATCAATTCTAGAAAACAATTATGTTCTTGCCAGTAATTTAGAGGGTGTATTCCTTTTGTATTCTCTCCCTCGCACATTTTAATATATACAATTAACTACGTGTGTTTTTGAAAATGTTTTCAACCAAATATTACGTTTTTCATATCTAGTTAAACGAAGAAAGTGTGAAAATTACATTGAAATTTGGGAACTCTGATATAGCGAAGAGAAGTTTGAAACATTCTTGTATTAATATCCATAAAGTTGGTTAAAAATATTTTCAAAAACACCCGTACATAATTGTATTTATTAAAAATATCTAATTGTGCGAGCGAGAGAGAAGACAAAAGGTATAAACCCTCTTTAACATAATAATGATGACAAGGGAAGTGCATCTACTTTCTCATCAGCTTATTGTACACTATTTTCATGCCAGCTTCGAATTATTCTTTTCATGCCAGAAAGATGTAGCATGCATACTAAAAGATACCTATTCACTCTTGACTTGAAGACTCCCAGATTATACTGCTCGGGGGACAAAGAAGCGGGCAGTCAATTCCACTCCTTCGCTGTACGGTGTTTTTTTGTATATTTTTTTATTTTTATTTTGAACTAGCTGACCCGCCCGGCGTCGCCCGGGTAAACTAAAATACATAAACGCTTTCACACTCACAGCCCCACTCTAAAATTACTATAAGTTGTGTCGTGGGGCCGTAAACAATTAACACCACACACACAACATTCACGTCATACCCAGAACCAGAAACATAAACTTCCCGTGGGGAAAAAACTTTTGTTATTGTGTTCCCACCGAGATTCGAATCCGCTGCTTTGAAGACGAACGCGCACTCATCGACCCAGTGGGTAGTTCAAAGTTTAAAGATTCCTCACCCTGCGTCGCCTGATTAAAAAATCTACACATAAACACTTCCACGTTCAAAGCCCCACACTAAGTTCAGTGACTTGTAGCGTGGGGCCGTAAACATTCAAGATTCACAACATATTGAAAACAAAAATTTCCCGTAGGGAGAAAACTTCTGTTACCACCGCGAATCGATCTCGCTGCTTTGAAGGCAAACGCGCACCCATTTACGCGAGTAGATAGTTCAAAGTTCAAAAGATGACCCGCCCGGCGTCGCCCGGTTAAAAAATATACAAATAAACACTTCCACATTCACAGCCCCACACTAAGTTCAATGACTTGTATCGGAGGGCCGTAAACATCCAAGATTCACAAAGCATTCACAACATACTCAAAACCAGGAACACAAATTTCCCGCGGAGAGAAATCTTCTAGGTAAATTACCACCGGGAATCGAACCCGCTGCTTTGAAAGCGAACGCGCACCCATCTACGCCAGCGAGCAGTTCAAAGTTCAGGAACGACCCGCCCGGCGTCGGCCGGGTAGTAAATATTAAAAAACATACCCATAAACGCTTTCACATTCACAACCCCACACTCAGTTCAATGACTTGTATCGTGGGGCTGTAAACATCCAAGATTCACACAACATTGACAACATACTCAAAACCAGAAACACAAATACCCGTGGAAAAACATCTGTGTTCCCACCGGGAATCAAACCTGGTGCTTTAAAGGCAAACGCCCACCTAACTACTCCAGCGGGCAGTTCAAAGTTCAATGATAAGTTAAAACCGACTAAACAAAAAAAAACAGTCGAATTTATATCCTCCTTCTTATGTAAGTCGGTTCAAAACATAGAAGTATGCCGGATTACGCAGTAACTGTTACATTCTGTGATCCACCGTTTTCACCCTCAAATAAACTTAACGATTTCTCCTAGACTATTGGTCCAAATTATATGCAGTGAAGAGCAAATTGCATCTACGTGAACTACGTAAGCCGATGAAATAGGTTTTTTTGATAAGGATTAATATTAAATGCTTAAAAAAAGGCAACGAAATAGAAGCCGCTATTTTTATGTGCAGGAATACGTAGTACGTGTCGATAAATTTCTGACCCGTCCCGTTCACGGAAGGGCTCCCGTGATCACATGCAGTAAAAAGCAAATTGTATCTACATGAACTACGTAAGACGATGAAATTGATTATTTTGATAAGGATTAATACTGAATGTCTCAAAAAGCCAACTAAACATAGGCCACTTTTTTTTTCAGATTATTAACAACGAAAAGTATTTTTTCTGAGCTATACATACATGTTAGATATATGCTGTCGCGGACTTTTTTGTAAAACTCATGAAGGCCAACAGTTTTGCCATACATTGTATTCACCTATGTCTAACTGTTTAGTCAGCGTACGCCGATAAAGCGGAAAGTTAGCAAATTTTTCTCCGACTTGTCTTACGAATATTATTATTTCGAACTGATAACTAACTTCTATCCCAATAAAACATAGCCTATTACACTCACTGATAGTGTAGAATTTTTGGAATCAGATCAGTAGTTTCAGAGATTACCTTTTACATACAAACAAACAAACAAACAAACAAAGAAACAAAGAAACAAACAAACTTTACCTCTTTATAATATTAGTATAGATAGGCTAGCATGCGACTAAGCAAGGCGTTTAACCACAATCTTACCCATTGGAAAACGACAATGCGACAACCTATTCACATTTTCAGCTGCCGTCAAGGAAATTTCATCAAAGATGTGTGAATTGACGTCACGCACGAATCAGTTTAGCCAATGGCATGCATTTTCCTATTTTTATTTTTCGATGCATTTTATCACTTTTAATTAATTAAAATATCTAAATAAAAAGTATTTTAACTTTCATGAGTGCCTCTTTCATGTAAATATACGATTTTGAATTTGACTGTATTTTTTTTTGTGTATTATGATGATACCTCCAAACTTTTTGTAGGTGAACGGATTTTGATGATTATTTCTTATTTGAAAGGTGGTGCTTCCCATGTGGTCCCGTTTAAATTTGATCAAGATCAGATCAGTAGTTTTTTTAAGTTATCCTCAATAATGCGTATTTAACTTATTTAATCCGATCTAGGGTTCCGAAGATATGGTATAGCTATGGTGAAGTCGGTTTTTTTATCTTTAATCGGTTTACAGAATCTTTGCATTATCGCCGTAAATGTGGTAAAAACTGAAATAAAAAAATCAAACCCAAAACAGTAAATGTGTAAATTTATATACTGTCAATACTTGACAATATGCTTTCACCGTGAATAAATTTAGAACCGTGTGTGAACAAATCTTCTAATTGTATGTTATTCGTTGAGGTTCCGGTTATAAAAAATTCAACCAAGACTTGAATTTCTTCTTTCGCTTCTGGATCCCAATAAAACTTTAGGGTGTCAAAAACTACTTTCATAAAATCTACCAATATTGAATGTATTTTGTGATTATCGTCGGTCGCCCATATTTTAATGTGTTGAATAACACTATCAAATTCTAAATCAATGAAATTTTCTCCGAGCACCGCAAACGTGCTATCAATAATATCTAGCAGTATTCTCACAGCCTTTGTCCTTTTACTTAGTTTTTTATCATAACTCCTAAATATCCTATGTCGTTTTTTAAGGACATTTATTAAATCCGAGATTAATTCTTTTGCTTTAGTTACATTGTTAGCCGCAGCGTCTAATTCGAAAGCTATTTTGTATACAATGTCTTCATCAATAAAGGAATTGAAAAAAAAAGTCTTCTCGCTTAATATGCCTTGAAAAAAAATTATAATTCTCTCAAATTTGGTAGGAGGTAGATCTAAAATTTCTTTTAATAAATCGGCTACGTGATCTGAATATGCTGGAAAAGCACGGCAAACTGAAATCTGTCCACAGATGTAACGCATATTCTCTTGTTTTTCTTTAAAAATTGCTTCGTTTACATCAGCAACAAGATTATTATAAACTTCAGGCGTTGTATTACTCGACCCCATAAAATTATGAAGCAGTATTTGAGATTCAGAGGCAAATTTTTCGTTTGTTGATGAAATTATGTCTAGGAAGTAATATTCTTTATCGATGTCGTTTTCCAACTGCTGTTTAGGAATCGAATTGAAGTATTTGTCCAAATTAGTTATATAATTTTTAATAGATTGACTTAAGGATGTATTAAAATCAACTGTTTTATTCAAATCTGTTTGAAGGTTCTTAGCGAGATATTCTATCTTTAGGCATCCATTTGCAGTTATTATTTTTTTCAGTTTTAAAATGAATGCTTTGTCATCAATAGCGTTGTCGATTTTATAAAGTTTTGGTAGAGATTTAAATTCAAAATCTACTTCTGTGTTCGTTAAAATCAAATTGCTTAAATTAGTTTTTATAATCCCTTTCAATTCTTCTTTTGTGAGGTTTCTATAAAATATAGTATCAATATTGTCTGTATAACGGCAAACAGACAATGAGAAATCTGAAAATAAATAAGAACTATTTAAATGTAAAGTTGCGCTTATATACTCCAGGCCCAAGTGCATGCTATATAGTGAGTGATAATATTTTGGCTCTATGTATAAACATATACATATACATTATATTTCAATTATTGTTATAAAACATATAAAAATTCTTTGTAATTTTCTATAGGAACAAAATTGTTCCACTGAATGTTATTGTACGTCCGAAATGGACATTTACTGTTGATACTTTTATATGACTAAATTTATAAGACCCTTTTGTTAACACAGTTATATGCAATAAAATTGTTTCTGATTCTGATTCTGACACCGACGTCCAACTTTATTGCGTAATTCCTCTCCATCAAAAGTTTGTCTGGAAGACATCGCTTAGCGATATTAGATTATTATATATAGATTGTTACACTTTCAAAGTTATTATTTTCTGCTTGTTTTGTCACAATTAAGGTATTTAATAGAGTTTATCTACCTAGCTAAGTAGCTATCTATATGTACCAGCGAGCTAGGCAGAAGTCGTCCCGCCTGGAATAGCAAACCTGGAAAATATTGGCATCAACAGAAACGCCACATACCGGGTCCAATTGTGTTTTCAAACCTTCCAGAAACCTATAGAAATATCAACACAAAATTTCATCCATATCGGTCCTGCCATTATGGAGGAGTTAGGTGACAAATACACGTACAGAAGAACTATATTATGTATAAAGAGTAGCAGGCTCAAGAACCCTGCAGAACTCTTTGGCTCTATTTTTAGAATGTAGAAATTATGTACCACACTTCACTGTACAGTTCTATGACTTGTTTCGTGGGTGCCGGAAACTATATAAGCTATGTACATTCCAAATTTTATCCAAATCCGTTCAGCCGTTAAAGCGTGAAGATGGAACAAACACACTTATACACAAACTTTCGGATTTATAATATTAGTAGGATTAGTAGGATAGGATTAGTAAGACTTACACTGCATTACTGCAAGTAAATGCACAATTCTCATTCTTCTGTCAAATATGTAATGCAAGTCTGACGTCTATTGTAGCCTCCGTAGAAATAACAACATTTATGTTATCTCCGGTTAATTCGTTAAAATTATGATATCGCGTAAATTAAATTCTTTTAATTTCCTAATCATAGGTACTTTTGATTAATGGGATTTCATTTGTGATTATAATTATTTCCTACCCACTTCATTGATTATTTTCTACCGACTTCGCAAAAAAGGAGGAGGTACTTAAGTCGACTGTTTTTTTTTTGTGTGCTACCTCATAACTTCGTTCCACGTGAAACGATTTTGAAAAATTTTTTTTTGTTAGATAGATGTTGCTTTTCAATTGGTCCCATATAAATTTGATCAAGATCTGATCAATGTCAGCGATACTGTAGCTATCCATTAGTGAAATAATTTTCAGAATTGGATCAGTAGTTTCAGAGATTACTTTTACGAACAAACAAATATACAAACAAACTTTAACTTTTTATAATATCATTATAAATATAGATATAGAAGTATAGATAAATATTGGAACTTGAATTCATGATGGCGCTGTGGTTAGCCCACCTTCTAATTGGAGACAGTTTCGAATCCTACTACGTACGTACGGGACTTTAGCTTCCTGTGAAGGTAACACTTTGAACTGCCCGTTGGCTCAGTTGGGTGAGCGTTCGCCTATCGGGTTCGATTCCCGGCGGGAACACAAGTTTTCTCCCCAAGGAAAATTTGTGTTTCTGGTTCTGGTTATGATTGTGTGTGTGATGTGAATGTTTCCAGCACCCACGACACAAGTCATCGAACTTAGTGTGGGGCTGTGAGTGTGAAAGCGTTTATAAGTTTATATTTATATAACGATATTCCAGGTTGTACTGATTTTTCTCGTGCTCACCTTGCTTCCTACCCTGTACTGTAAGCTAATAAAGTAGTAGTTCACCAACAAGCAAAACTAATATATCGCTAAAATTCAGTAAAAAATATGTTCAGTTATCCTGAAGGACTAATCATTTACCAACCTCATTCTGGAGTAAAACTATATAAAGACTTAAAACAATGTAATATTAATTAAGTTAAGTGTAAATATTAATTTAAAACTGTTTTTTAATTAATATTTAAAGTTTTCTATACAATTTTTTCCTATTTTCTACCGACGACTTCACAAAAAAGGAGGTGGTACTCAAGTCGAATGTACTTTTTTATGGTTACCTCATAACTTCTTTCCACATGAACCGATTTTGTATTTTTTTTTATTTGAAAGTTGTTGCTTTCGAATTGGTCCCATTTAAATTTGATCAAGATCTGATCAGTAGTTCTTGATATATCTTCAATAATGCGTGTTTAGTACATGTAATCTGATCAAGGTTCCAAAGATAAAGCGGTGAAGTTGCTTTTTTAAGCTTTGCCTGTGTATAATTATGTATTAAGTAATGGTTAAATAAAACACATATAGGAATGGAATTATAAACAAAATAATCATCAAACTTTTAATTAGATAAACGAAATAAACCATAATACATGTTAGATATAATCAGCTACAATATTCTTTAGCAAATCTTCTTGATTTTCCGTTTCATCGTTGTTTTGAAATAATAGGCATTTTTTTTTTTTTTTTAATCTGGACACTTTTCCTTCCGCGAAAGGTTTACAAAAATTTTCAGTGCTATTTGTTTTATTTCCCTTTTTAAGTCAGACATATTTTGTAACATAACCATAATATACATAACCTATATGAACCCTAAAAAACAATACTCCCTTTGTAGGGTAGTTTCTTAATCTACAAATAAATCTGAACAAAATTAAACAAACGTTTGTAAAACAAAAGCTGGGTTTCAATTTAAAATGCAATGCATCGCAACATAATTTTAATCATGTTCTAAAAGCTGAACTTTAATTTAGAATGCAATGCATCGAAACATCATTTTAATCTTGTTTTAGGCCAAGAGTGGCAGCTTCTTATCCAATTCGGATGTATTTATTTTACCCATTACAAATTTTGAACCCTTAGTGAGCAACTCTCGTGCTGCTTCATCATCTGACGTACCTGTCATAATAACTTTGGTTAGAATTTTCACTTCATCTTTAAACTGTGGAACCCAATAATATCCAAGAACTTCTTCAAAACTCGATACAAAATCTTTCAAGGCCGTTTGTATATCACTAGTTAATGGATTATTTTTCATATCTTGTATATCTCTAAATAAGTTATCAAATTCAATAATAATAAAGTCTTCTCCAAGCTTTCCAAATGCGGTGTCGATCATATCGATAAGTATTCTTATGGCCCTTGATTTTACATTCAACTCTCCGTCTTTATTTTTATACATTTTATATTTATGAGAAATAAAGTGTGTTATTGCGTGTAGAAAATTTCGCAATTCTAGAACGTCTATAGTTAACATTTGTGATTTTGTGTCAATAAATTTTGCAGTATCAGCATCTATAATAGAAGTAAAGAAAGCGTTCTTCTTATCTATTACATATTTTTTAAGGATATTTACAATTCTTTTTAATTGTCTGTCCTTTAAATTAATAATTTCTTTCAGCAAGTCTGCTATAAAATCGGAAAATGCTGGAAAAGTTTTGCAAACATCAAATTTTTTGCAAATGAATTTCAAGTTTGACTTTTTTTCACCGTTAACCACTTCTTGTATATGTTGCCTAACATTTGTTAGGTTAGAGGTTTGATTTATTTGTAGCTGCTTTATTGTATTATCTAATAGTAAGTTACATTTATTAGCAAATATTTCGTTTGCTGATTCAATTATATGTAAGACGTAAAACTCACGTTCAATCGCGTACTTTGGTTTCGGTTTTCCGAGTTCTTCGAAGAATGAATTTATTTCTTTGGTGTAATCCTTAGATACATAAACTGCATCAGGATTAACGTCAGTCATTTCATGAAGCATATTTTTTTTGATGTTATCTCCTAGACTTAACAGTTTCAGTGTTCCTTCAGAATACAATTGTGACTTAATGTCACTAACAAAATCATTATCTATACTCACAACGTTAGATATCTTGGGTTTGGCAACATCAGTATTTCGAATTTCTGTATAGTCTGATTCATCTGAACTTAACTGCTTTTTTAATTTATTAACCTTAGCCAAAGATTGGTCTTCAGCGGCTTTAAACTGTCTCTTATTGCTAGCCTTATCTATTTTTGTAATTTTTTTGCTAGAACGGTGTCTTTTTTGATCTTGTTTGAACATTTCAAGGAATTCCGGTACGAGTTTGATGCTTCCTTCTATTTCTAGATCATAGCTCAGTGAAGACGACAGTTCTGTAAGAATATATATATATATATATACTAGCCGTGGCCCGCGGTTTCGCCCGCTATTATCAAGTTAAAAAGTAGCCTATGTGTTAATCCTAGGTATAATCTATTTACATTCCAAATTACATCCAAATCCATTCAGCCGTTAAAGCGTGAAGAGGGAACAAACATACTTACACACTTACACACAAACTTTCGGATTTATAATATTAGTAGGATATTTTAAGATGAAATTATATTAACTCCTGACTTGGCAAGCATACTACATCTTTGAACGCATCATATCTTTTCATCAGGTGAGATAATTCAAACGCTTAAGTGTAATTGTGCGGTAACACTGAAAGGAGTAACGGGAATTCTACAGATAGAATAATATGACTGGATTATTAAATGCAAATGTTCCTACATTATACTGATTTTTAAACACATTCACCACTACCGTCCAATCCCACTAATATTATAAAGGTGAAAGTTTGTGAAAGTGTTTGTTTGTTACTTCTTCACGCTTAACGGCTGGACCAATTTTAATGAAATTTCTGTAGATAGCTGACAGCCTGGATAAACACATACGAGTTGGTTACTTTTTATCCCGAAATTCCCGCAAGTCCGGAACTTACGCGGTAAAATCGCGGAGCGCAGCTAAGTCCTACTATCCTACTAATATTATGAATCCGAAAGTTTGTGTATAAGTGTGTGTGTAAGTATGTTTGTTCCCTCTTCACGTTTTAACGGCTGAACGGATTTGTATGAAATTTGGAATGTACATAGCTTATACCTAGGATTAACACATAGGCTACTTATAAACTTGATAATCGCGGGTGTAACCGCGGGACATGGCTAGTTGTCTATATTTCCTTAAATTTAATTAAAACTTTATACATCTATGCAGCAAAATACCTACTATAAGCTCACTACAAGGCACCGATCTTAAAAGTAGCTCAAGTGCTCAAGCCTAAAAAAAATATTTTGCTCCCCACTTACGTGTATAATATTTTCATTTTATAAAAAAAATATTTATTTTCTGGCTGTGGGCCACAGCTTTTCACATTCCCTGGGAATTCGAAGTTATTTGCTTGTATGGTTTAACCGTTAGATGCCTCTGACAGACGAACGGACGGACTGATAAAGTGCTGAATGGCTCAAGTCAACTTAGAGATCTCTCTTCGCTCGATCAATTAAAAGTACATGGTAATACTTACGGTGCAAAAACGTAATACACAATAATATAAATAACCTCATTTTTCGTAGCTGTAACTCGCAGTAGAGCTAGAAATATATTAATTTTTATTATTACTTTTCTGATAATTATTATTACTGCTATAAAGCGTAAAATCTTCATTAAATTTAATGATTAGTAATTTTATTACATTTACTGGTTTATGTATTATTCGTTTTATTTTTGATTAAATTTAATAAATATTTATGTATGTGTATTGTACTTTTTATCTTATATTTTATTTATGTATGATAATATTATATATTTATATTTTGGTATATTTGTTGTATGTTATGTGTATATATTATGTAGGTATATTTTTAATCATAAATAATAGATTTTAGCCCTTATACTGCACTACCACGAATTTTTCTGCACCTTCTCGGTTGACTGGCAGAAAATGCTGTATTAGCATTAAGTCCTCCGTGTACATATGTATTGTGCAAAATAATAAATAAATAAATATATAAGTACTTACAATTTTTTTATGTAACTTGAGTCTAGTCTCAAATTTCATCTTCCTTAATAGATATGTTATTTATCTATTGCTGTAATCAGAGATGTATATCTACAGGCCAATCCTTACTAATATTATATATTCGAAATTAAGTCTGTCTGTCTGTCTGTCGCGCTTTCACGCTAAAACTACTCATCATCATCATCATCATCTCAGCCGCAAGAAGTCCACTGCTGGATATAGGCCTCCCTCAAAGATCTCCAAAAAGAACGGTTGTTAGCGGCCTGCATCCAGCGTCTTCC
Source organism: Lomographa bimaculata (assembly GCA_948107665.1). NCBI lineage: Eukaryota > Metazoa > Arthropoda > Insecta > Lepidoptera > Geometridae > Lomographa > Lomographa bimaculata. The sequence continues at coordinate 1,466,953 of OX403604.1, read as the reverse complement.
TGCGACCTTCAATATGTCGTCCGTCCACCTCGTGGGCTGTCTTCCGACACTGCGCTTGCCAGTCCGTGGCCTCCATCCTAGAACCTTTCGGCCTCATCGGCCATCCGTTCTACGTACTATGTGCCCTGCTCATTGCCACTTCAACTTGCTAACCCGCCGGGCTATGTCGGTGACTTTCGTTCGTCTACGGATCTCCTCATTCCTGATTCGATCTTGTAGAGAAACCCCGAGCATAGCCCTTTCCAAAACTACTGAACTGATTTAAATGAAATTTAAACAGATAGTCTAAAGCTTGGGAAAGAACATAAGCTTCTTTTTACCCCGGAATATCCGCGGTTCCGGAACGCGCTAACGTTTTGTTTGTAGTTACGTCTTTTTTCATTATACTGCCGTCATAATAAAAAAAGACGTAACTGCATTTTTGACATAATTGAGTTATATACATTATCAGAATCAGGAAAAATGGACGCATCTACTATTATTATTTTATTTTAAAATATTTAAACGCAGGTTGCGTTTGAATACTTATACAAAAATCTTATTTTTAATTTATATGCATCTGCTACGAGTCATAAGATGTGCTAAATAGCAAAGACTTTTCCTGATGTATGTAACTCAATTTTGTCAAAATTATACTTAACGTCTCTTTTCCTTATGACAATACAATACAATAGAAATATTCTTTATTGCACACGAAGAAAAATAACAATTAACAATATAAAAAAATACGATATAGCAGTATAATCGGCGGCCTTATCGCTAAGCAGCGTTCACTTCCAGGCACATTAGGATGGAGAGGATAAAAAAGTTTAACAAAAAGTGACGGCAGTATACAAGGAGCGCGTATCGTGCCCCTAAGACTTATTTGGAAGTATACATATTGTGAAGTGCGATTGTGGTCCTACGGTAACCTATCTCTAAATATATAACTCAAAGGTGACTGACTGACTGACATAGTGATCTATCAACGCACACCCCAAACCACTGAACGGATTGGGCTGAAATTTGGCATGCAGGTAGATGTTATGACGTAGGCATCCACTAAGAAAGGATTTTGATTAATTCTACCCCAAGGGGATAAAATAGGGGATGAAACTTTGTCAATTTAAAAATAATACTTCTTAACGCGAGCGAAGCCGCGGGCAAAAGCTAGTCATAGATAAAAACATCTACAAACTAAATAAATTACTAAGTAAAAATCCTTGATATTGCATATAACTTTATTTTAAGTTATAATTTGTTGATGAAGTACAAGAAATTACTGAAATCAATCTTTACAATGATATTGGAAAAGGTAATTAATTAAACTGAATATAAACAATACGAATCTAGACACTGAAATTGGATAAATATTTATTGCGTTTAATTACTTTTTATCAGCTATTTCAATTGATAATTACATAAAGAAGTGCAATAATTTTATAGTTATTAGAAAAATTAATGATGCTTGTTATTCAATAATTGCTTTTTTTATGTCAATTTCCATAAATAATTTAATTTTAATTCACTAAGAAGTTTCCATAAGTCATTTAACGCTGCGATAATGAGAGTCGCTATGTTATTTTGGATATTATTTTTGCACCGTAAGTAAATTAATAATTAATAAAATTTGTTTTTAATTTTTTTAAATATATACAAACAAGTAATACTTTAAGGGAATTTATAGACAAAGCACCCCAGGCACACGGCTCGGGCGCTGTAAAGATAAAATGTATGGCGCCTAAGGGACTTGATATACAAAGCCGCCAGGGCGTTTTGTATAGGCTCTAGTTATTATGCTAGGCCTTAGCGGAGCCGTAGCCAACACTAAGAGGCAATTTTATGTATCTAATAATATTTTAAAATAATATAACATAAAATGGCGGCAGCGTTATCAGTCGTGTCCAAATATGCGACAAACATCTGTCTCGTTTCGTGCAGGGTGCCTCGTGGGGTTTATGATTAAACAAAACAAACGCATTCACACTCACAGCCCCACACTAAGTTGGAAGACTTGTATCGTGGGTGCCGGAAACATTCACATCACACACACACATTACACCCAGAACCAGAAGCACAAATATCCCTTGGGAAGGAATTTGTGCTCCTGCCAAATCTTTATAAATTTGGGATGAAGGAATACTTGGACATAATACTTTATTTATATTTTTTTATTATGTAGGCTATCTACGGGCCAATTGCCTATATATCCTAAAACTAAATACATTTATACAGCAAAGACCCAAATTACCTACAAGGCATCGAACTTATAGGTAACTCAAGTGCTCAATCCCGCTACCAGTGGGTAGCAATCCCATCATGATGGCGGCATTGCCTCTCTGAATTGCAATGCTAATATGTTAAGTCAAATAAGTAGTACCAACATTTTTAACTCAACCAGGAGCTCTAATAGATTTTTGAAAATAGAATGAGCACCCAAACAGCTCAAATATGTAACCAGTGCCGCGGTTGCCATATTTTTGCCGTTTGCGCTGCTCTGAAGAATTTTTCGCGACGCCAACTCCATTCTGTGGAATCTCCATTCAGGAAGATGTGACGGAGCTAAAGTGTCGACACAAGTTGCATCCCACACTAAAGGCCGTCCCATCTTCCATGGAATTTAAGTTATGCCGTCGGTTCTTTTACCATCGTCACGAATCAGACCATTCGGTTCGAGAATGGCTGGATCATAGGCGCTGGTAATAGCTAAAATTTTATTTATATTTTTCGGACTACAGAATCCAAATTTTATGTGTAATAAAATCTATACTTCCATACTAATATTATAAAGAGATAAAGTTTGTTTGTTTGTAAAAGATAATCTCTGAAACTACTGATCTGTTTCTGAAAATGCATTTACTAATAGATAGCTACACAATCCTTGAGTGACATAAGCTATGTTTTGTTGCGATAAAATGTGTAAAAAATTCATATTTATATTTCAGTATTCTCGACTTCCATGACCTATGACCACAAGACAATAAAAAAAAATGTAACAACACATTATTACGCACCAAAATTCTCCAAAAACTTAAGGAAATATTTGGAGATACACGAGTCTAACAAACAGCATTTAAGCGATATGAAGGCAAGGATCTTTGAAAACGTTGAGTACGAAACATTGAGTATGCTGGATCAATTGAAAACTACGTTTAATTCAAAAAACATCGATTCCGAGGAAGACGAGTTTAATAAAATGTCAAAGAGCAAAGATTACAATATCAATTATTTATTGGTTCATGAAATTAAACCACAACTGTCTTCTCAAGGAACGAACAAACTATTAGACCTGGGACACCATATTAAGAACATATTTGATAAGATAGACATTTATTCATTTCAATCTTACATATCAAGAGACTACTATAATGAATTAAATACTTTTATTAACAACATCAGGAATGACACAGTGAATAATATAATTGAGCGGGAGTTATTCGTTTTACACACCATTGAATCTGCAAACGCGATATTTGCTAAGCATTGTAATAAACTATATGATCATATTATCACTAAGTTAAATATTACTCACGATTCGAATACTGACAAGGTTACCAAACACATACAAGAAGTTATTACCAAAGAGAAAAAAACTAATTTGAAGTTTATTTGCAAAAGACTCGAAATTTGCAAACCTTTTCCATCTTTTTCGGACCATTTTGCCATTTTGCTCAAAGAGATTGTTAATTTACCCGATGAACACGTTAAATCTTTTGGAGACAGGTTAAAACAAACTGTGCGAGAAAAGAAGCACTTTTTCAACACTCTTGTAGATCCCTATACGGCAACGGTAATTGACACAACATCACAATCATTAATGAAAGATATTCAAGGACTAAGACAACTTTTAAATACTGTGGCAGATCTTATTCCTGAAAGAAACAAAATCCATAAAACTGATGATGAAGGTTGGAAAAGAAAAGCAACAGCTATGAAAGTACTCATCGATATGATCGATAAAGCATTCGAATTGCTTGGATATAACTTTGTTGAAATTAATTATGCTAAGGTATTTAGTGATTTGGAAGACGTCAAAAAGAAAAGGGATACCAGTGATGTAAAGAGAATTGTGAATGATTTTATAATAATTTTTAAAGAAGTTGTTGATTTTTATTGGCTTCCACAAAATAGATATGAAATTAAAATTCTAACAAATGTTATTGTAACGGGAGGTAAAACGGATGATGGAGCAGCTATAAAGGAGTTACTCACTAAAGGCTCGACATTTGTAAGAGGAGAAACTGTTACAGCGAACTTAGATAAGTTATACAATTTAATAGATATCGATTAATTGATGCTGAGAAGTTTTTTATTTTATACTTATTTATTATTAACTAGGAAGGAGGAAATAAAACCGACAAGTGCCAGATTTACTAGCGCATGGAAGCTTCTGTATATAAATACTAGCTGCGCCCAGCGGTTTCACGCGCGCGGTGATGGAAAATTGTAATAATGATGGTAGAAAGTATTTTATTTTTTCGTAGATTGATCAATGTTTTTATATTATTCTGCTATTCGGGACGGAGACAAATCCAAGAAATTAAAATCATGAAATTATTGTATTTATGGTTCATTATTTTGTCGCGGGCTTTTTTGTAGGACTATTTAAAATAAACATTTCTATTATACATTATATACGGGTAACTCCAAGTTACGAGTACATACATTATATACGAGTAACGGTTTTTGCGGCGCACGCCAGAATAGCTCGCAGATGGCAGATTTTTTTCCTACTTACTTGACACTTATCGCTATATTTTGGATAATTCACACTATATCTTTATAAATTATAGCCTACGTGTTATTCTGACGTGTAAAATATATTATTGACTAATCCATTCAGTAGTTTCTGCGTGAAAGAGTAACAAACATACATCCATAAATTCTTACTTAATATTAAATATATATATAAAAAAAATTTTAAACGAAGGTTTTGAAATTCTGATCCGCAACCTTTTTGTTTGAAGAAAAGTGGTGGGGGTAAACACTGCGATGAATAATTAAAATGTATCCTTAACTGTTGGCTTAATTAGTTGAGCGTTCGCCTTCTAAGCAGGGGTATCAGGCTCGATTCCTGGCAGGAACACAAGTTTTCTCCCCAAGGAAAATTTGTGTTTCTGATTCTAGTTGTGATTGTGTGTGTGATGTGAATGTTACCGGCATCCACGACGCAAGTCCAAGTCATGCCTTTTTTACCATCTAACACTACAAATTGTCAAACGTTATCCATTTATGGTTGACATACCTCCAGTTCGCTCGAATCGTTGCGCTTCTACGTTTATCATCTGTACACCGAAGGAGTGGAACTCATTGCCTGCGTCTTTGTTTCCTGAACGGTACAATCTGAGTGTCTTTAAATCTAGAGTGAATAGGTACGTTTTACGCAAGCATGTTCCATCTTCGGCCGCATCGTCACTTTCCATCAGGTGAGCTAGCGGTCAAATGCTTGTCTATCCAGAATTTTTAAAAAAGTCATCGAACGTAGTATGCGACTGTATTTAATTAATTTAATCTGATCCGAAGATACAAATTGCAAATGTTTTATGTATAATTATCACATAACAATTAGGGTCTCAAACATAAAATTGTTGTCCCTATGATACCCCGTAGGGGCACTGTAACTTACGGAAGGAACATTATTTACTCAAGACTATCATCATAATCATAAAACTATAGCCATAAACTACAACGTAAAAATAATATTTTTTAACTATTTGTTATTATATTTATATAATTCCTATATTACTCAAATCTCTATGTTATGTAATTAGGTATTTAAAATATATACTAATATTCATGTTTATTGTTTTAAGCTAAAACGGCGAAGTCTATTTTTTGCTTGTGTTTAAATAATTGAATACTAGCCGTGCCCCGCGGCTTCGCCCGCTATTCATCATCATCATCATGATGATGATGATGATGATAGCGGTCAAATGCTTGTCTATCCAGAATTTTTAAAAAAGTCATCGAACGTAGTATGCGACTGTATTTAATTAATTTAATCTGATCCGAAGATACAAATTGCAAATGTTTTATGTATAATTATCACATAACAATTAGGGTCTCAAACATAAAATTGTTGTCCCTATGATACCCCGTAGGGGCACTGTAACTTACGGAAGGAACATTATTTACTCAAGACTATCATCATAATCATAAAACTATAGCCATAAACTACAACGTAAAAATAATATTTTTTAACTATTTGTTATTATATTTATATAATTCCTATATTACTCAAATCTCTATGTTATGTAATTAGGTATTTAAAATATATACTAATATTCATGTTTATTGTTTTAAGCTAAAACGGCGAAGTCTATTTTTTGCTTGTGTTTAAATAATTGAATACTAGCCGTGCCCCGCGGCTTCGCCCGCTATTATCAAGCTAAAAAGTAACCCTAGGTGTAAACTATGTATATTCTAAATTTTATCCAAATCCGTTCAGCCATTAAAGCGTGATGAAGGAACAAACATACTTACACACTTACACATTTACACACAAACTTTCGGATTTATAATATTAGTAGGAAGTAGGATAGGATAAGTAGGATATCGTAAGCACATGGATCTTTGTTAGCTAGAATAAATAAATTTGAAACATTTGAAAAAAGCCAATTATAAATGCATAGTTTGGTTTCGTCAGCGATGCATTTGATAAATACCTACCTCCTGAGATTAATCCGCAAGTCTGCAGCTTATTGCCTCTAGGCTGGATCACACTGTAAATCACTTGCTGATTTTAGACAGGCTGGCTAGTTAGTAATACCCCTTAGGATAAGCTAGGGTTGGCACTCCACACGTCTGGATGGTGGCCTTGGTGAGCGAAGTCACCCCTCAATGGACGCTACCCTATCTTCCTCCATCTCGGCGAGGGACTTGCGGGGGGTTTTTAGTGGATCCGAGCCCTACACCCTTTCCTTCATCCATGGGAAGTAAGGGGAGTGCTAGGATTTTTCCCAACCACAAAAAAAAAAGGCACGTAATAACATGTTTTGAATCCGCCAGGCGGAAAGCGCGGAATATGGTGATGCTAGCGGTTACCGTAACCGCATTTGCCGCTTCGCCTATTGTGTGAACACTCTGAAGATATTTCATAAAAAATGCCTAATAAAACCAACTTTAGAAAAAAGCTGTTATGACTATAGGCAGACCGGTTAAATGACTTCTAGCCCGCGGGGCACATGGGCGCAGGGGGAGAACGAGAACTGAGACCGTCAGAGGTGCGTAGCCGCCCGCACCTCTCATGGTCCTCGTCACTTTCCATCTGGTGATATAGTTGTCAAATGCTTGCCTATCCAGCATAAAAAAAAAACAAAACAATATGTAAGGATGCACTTTTTAAAATCATGATATACTAACGGTTGACCGCTATCTCACCTGGCATGGTAAGTTATAAACTTAGGTGGCAATCACGCTAGTTCTAGAATGGCTCTCAAGGATAGCAACTGAAACCCTTTTAGTAATTGACAGATTTTGAATCGGACGTGGTGAAAAATGACTGTATTTCCGTACAGAGTAGAATGGCTTGCGAACTCGAGAAAACCCACTCCACGGAAAACTGTATTTTTTCATTGAGACAACCCTACATCTCAGCAAATTACAGTAAGGGCGCGTGCTTTGCACAACTTAGGCCGCACCTTACCTGCCTAATACCACCAATGCGGAACATAGTAAGCCGTAATACGTTATTGTTGTTCATAACTTTGATTTATGGGTACAAGTGGCGCCATCTTATAGTCAAGTTTAAGTACTACGTTGATTGACATTTTGATGTGAAACAAGCAGGAACTTACATTTTGGATATTGCCCTGAAAGTGAAAAAAATAGCGTAGTCGATTTTTTATTATTTTTTAAAACTTATTCTTCGAGTGTTATCATAGTCATAGTTGATAAACACATTATTACCCTCCTTCGCGTCGCGCAGTCAAGTAATAAAGATCCAATTCGATGAATACGTATTTTATGATACTGACGTAAAATATTATATATATAACTTGTACCCAAAGAAATACCGCTCTACAAGATCAATCGAAGTATCTAATACTGGTATGTGAATATATCGCCTTTATCATCACGTCATCGAAGTTTCATCGACTTCCCATGTTCGTTACAGCTTTATCGATAATCGGTATCAAGGAAGCGAATCAAAAAGCAATTCTTGTATACATATATGTTAATGTATATATATAATCTGAATCTCGGAAACGGCTCTAACGATTTTAATGAAATTTAGTATGCAGAGGGTTTCGGGGGTAATAAATCGATCTAGCTAGGTTTAATTTATAGAGAACGTCATTTATTAAAACAAAACAGGTACTAATCTATACTAATATTATAAAGAGGTAAAGTTTGTTTGTTTGTTTGTTTGTTTGTTTGTTTGTTTGTTTGTTTGTTTGTTTGTTTGTTTGTATGTAAAAGGTAATCTCTGAAACTACTGATCCGATTCTGAAAATTCTTTCACCAATAGATAGCTACACTATCACTGAGTGTCATAGGCTATGTTTTGTCGGGATAGAAGTTAGTTATCAGTTCGAAATAATAATATTCGTAAGACAAGTCGGAGAAAAATTTGCTAACTTTCCGCTTTATCGGCGTACGCTGACTAAACGGTAAGACATAGTTGAATACAATGTATGGCAAAAATGTTGGCCTTCATGAGTTTTACAAAAAAGTCCGCGACAGCATATATCTAACATGTATGTATAGCTCAGAAAAAATACTTTTCTTTGTAAAAAATCAGAAAAAAAAGCGGCCTATGTTTAGTTAGCTTTTTGAGACATTCAGTATTAATCCTTATCAAAATAAACTATTTCATCGTCTTACGTAGTTCATGTAGATACATTTTGCTTTTTAGTGCATATGATTTGGATAAATAGTCTATGAGAAATCGTGAAATTAGTTTCACGGGAGCCCGCCCGTGAACGGGACGGGTCAGAAATGTACAGAAACGTACTACGAATTCCTGCTCATTAAAAAATAGCGGCTTCTATTTCGTTGGCTTTTTTTAAGTATTTAATATTAATCCTTATCAAAAAAACCTATTTCATCGGCTTACGTAGTTCACGTAGATTTAATTTGCTCTTTACTGCATATAATTTGGACCTATAGTCTAGGAGAAATCGTTAAGTTTATTTGAGGGTGAAAACGGTGGATCACAGAATGGAACAGTTACTGCGTAATCCGGCATACGTCTATGTTTTGAACCGACTAACATAAGAAGGGGGATATAAATTCGACTGTTTTTTTTGTTTAGTCTTATCATTGAACTTTGAACTGCCCGCTAGCGTAGTTAGGTGGGCGTTTGCCTTTAAAGCACCGGGTTTGATGCCCGGTAGGAACACAGGTGTTTTCCCACGGGAATTTGTATTTCTGGTTTTGAGTATGTTGTGAATGTTGTGTGAATCTTGGATGTTTACAGCCCCTTGATACAAGTCATTTAACTTAGTGTGGGGTTGTAAATGTGAAAGCGTTTATGGGTATGTACTTTAATATTTACTACCCGGCCGACGCCGGGCGGGTCGTTCCTGAACTTTGAATTGCTCGCTGGCGTAGATGGGTGCGCGTTCGCCTTCAAAGCAGGGGGTTCGATTACCGGTGGTAATTTACCTAGAAAATTTCTCTCCACGAGAAATTTGTGTTCCTGGTTTTGAGTATGTTGTGAATACTTTGTGAATCTTGGATGTTTACGGCCCCCCGATACAAGTCATTGAACTTAGTGTGGGGCTGTGTATGTGGAAGTGTGTTTATTTATATATTTTTTAGCCGGGCGACGCCGGGCGGGTCATCTTTTGAACTATCTACTCGCGTAAATGGGTACGCGTTTGCCTTCAAAGCAGCGGGATCGATTCGCGGTGGTAACAGAAGTTTTCTCCCTACGGGAAATTTGTGTTCCTGGTTTTTAATATGTTGTGAATCTTGGATGTTTACGGCCCCACGCTACAAGTCACTGAACTTAGTGTGGCGCTGTGAATGTGGAAGTGTTTATGTGTAGATTTTTTAACCGGGCGACGCAGGGTGGGGAATCTTTGAACTTTGAACTACCCACTGGCGTAGATGAGTGCGCGTTCGTCTTTAAAGCAGCGGGTTTGAATCTCGGTGGGAACACAATAACAAAAGTTTTTTTCCCACGGGCAGTTTGTTTCTGATTCTGGGTATGACGTGAATGTTATGTGTGTGGTGTTAATTGTTTACGGCCCCACGACACAACTTATAGTACTTTTACAGTGGGGCTGTAAGTGTGAAAGCGTTTATATGTAAGCTTTTGTTAACCCGGGCAACGCCGGGCGGGTCAGCTAGTATATTATACAAGTCAATGTACTTATTAAAAATTAAAAAACCCGACTGCGAAAAATGTGAACCTATTTTTATGTAATCCCCTTTTAACGTGATATGATGATACATTTATTTCTGAAATGGTTTTTCCACTAGCATTCATTAAATACTTATATTCTTATGATAAGAAAAAAAACAACCCTTTTTTATATAAATTCATGCACATTTGGAACTATTAAATTAAAATTAAAACGGAAATTAGCGTGACTTACACGTTGTCGATATCTAGATCGACAATTGTTTCGGCTTCATTCGGAAGCCTTTTTCAGGATGAGTGTAGAGCGCTCGCCGTCGCGTCCCACCACGCACTGCAAGCAGTAGCACGCGTAATTCACACTAATTCAAGTTTTAATTTAACCCCCCCTTTTTTATTTGCGTGCGCCATTTTCTAAATTTATATAGCCTATGTCACTACCAGAATTCTGACGAATTTAACGACACCTCATATGTCAAAAACCGTCCACCCGTTTGGGCTGTAGGTGTAGGGCGTGCCAAAGAAATGAACATACATACGCTCGAAATACATTACCTTCCTTCTAACGCATCCGGGTAAAAAGGGAGATCATCCAGGGTAAACATCCCTCGATCCAAAGTCCGCGGTATTCCTGACATTCCAAAGTTTACCGTTTGAGTGTCGTCGCCGGGTAATTCCGCTGTGATTCGCTGTGATGACAGCGATATGCAGACGGACTGATGGAGGATTATGTGTGGAAGAAGTGATGAGATATGCAGCATTTTTCTCCCTGTAATTGGCATACCCCGGAAAACCCGGACATTTGTTGACAGGTTCAAATTCAAATTCAAATTCAAATGCTTTTTTAAAATGTGTGTGTGCTAAGGCGTGACTGTGGTAGATGTGGCGGTTGCGGAGGCTGTTGCGGCGGTTGTGGTTGTTTCTGAGGAGGCGGTTGCATAAGTTGCTGTAGTAGTAGTGGCTGTTGCTGTCCGTGCATAACAATACACCCTTACTGCACGAAAATATGCCCCAAAATTTGCTCTTCCATGCTGATAAGTGCTAATAAAACGTAACTTATTAGGTAGTTGCATTCGCGCTTGCACTTGCCTTATAAAAGAAGACGGTCTGGCTATGATGATCAATATCAACCTTGTAGGTTTATACTGTTTGGACGTTAGTGTAATCCCAAGAGAAAACGATCTAGTTGTGATCATCATTATAAACTTCGTACGTTTATATTATTGGGCATCGGTCTACTTCCTAGTGAATACGGTCTAGTTGCGTTTATCACTATCAACCTGGTAGGTTTGTACTGTTTGGGCATTGGTCTACTCCCTAGAGAAAACGGTCTAGTTGCGATCATCACTATCAACCTGGTAGGTTTGTACTGTTTGGGCATTGGTCTACTCCCTAGAGAAAACGGTCTAGTTGCGTTTATCACTATCAACCTGGTATGTTTGTACTGTTTGGGCATTGGTCTACTCCCTAGAGAAAACGGTCTAGTTGCGTTTATCACTATCAACCTGGTAGGTTTGTACTGTTTGGGCATTGATCAACTCCCTAGAGAAAACGGTATAGTTGCGTACATCACTATCAACCTAGTAGGTTAATACTGTTTGAGCATCAGTCTATTCCCTAGAGATGACCGCCCGGCTGTGATCATCATTATCAATCTGTTAGCTTTATACTGTTAGGACATCAGTAAATTCCCTAGAGAAAACGGTGGAAATCATTGTACTCCCTAGAGTAGACGGTCCGGTTGTGATCATCGTTATCAACCTGGTAGGTTTATATTGTTTAAGCATCGGTCTACTACCCAGAGAAGTAATAAAAAAACTAGAAAAAATCTCACTTTCCACGTTTATATTGTTACTGATTCGTTATTAAGCTAAGCTTATATTATTATAGAGGACCTTGCATCTAGACAAATCTTTACGAGATTTATAGGTGCATGGAAGCTTTTGAATATTTTGGTAATAAAAAAAAATTAATATACGTCTGGATTGGATCATCATTATTACACTAAACTCAATCAGTATTTAGTGATTGAACTGCCAACCTTGTTTATACTTGCTTCGCCTCAGCTTGTTATTCCTGAATGTAATCTATATACATTCCAGTGTCATACAGATCCGTTCATCTGTCGCAGCGTGAAGAGGGAACAAACACACACAAACTGGGCAGCTAAGCCGCGTCCCCAGAAATGTAAACACAACAGTATAATATTTGTGCTTCTGGTTCTGGATGTGATTGGGTGTGTATGATATGTAAATTATTTCTGACGTTTACGATACAAGTCTTTGAATGTGAGGCTGGGAGTGTAAATGCGTTAGTTTGTTCGTTTGTAATATCTCACTTCTACCTTGCACCATACACACAAGTGTTATAAATCAGGTAGTCGGGCTATGAAAAGCTCATAATACGACAGATGCATAGCCCTTCTCTCATTGTAAGTACTTTGTAATAAGCCACATACCGGGCTATTTCGAGACTTAATGCTTTAAAACCGTTTCCTATACGCAGGAATGAGGGGTTTACGTGAACTTTACGTTTATATAAAACTGTTTGCTTACAGATTTTTATTCCATTTTCTAGGAGACATAGATAGCTAGATAGAAAGATCACTCTTTATTGACACACCTACAAGAAAAACACGTTATTCTTTATCTATATATATAAAAATCAATGCCACTTTTCGTTGTAATTTTATAACACAAGAACGGGCTCGGAGTTTTGCCGCGAAAGTGAAAAAATGGCGTTGTTGATTTTGTTAAATTTTCCAAAACCTGTGATTCTTCGAGTGTAAATGTGTAATAATGGTGGATTATTAACCGTTAATACTTAGTGAACGTGCATAAGTGTAGGCAAATCATACAAAGTTGAAAAACGTGATTTTTCACCTTCGCTCCAAAACTCCAATAGAAGTTCTAGTAAAGTTTCTACCACTTTACTAGGGCATGACTTGACTACGACTGGACCTTGACTCTTTTACTTGACTTTGACTGTGACTTGTGACTAGGACCTATAATATGAAATACACTTGAAATATATTATCACTTGACACTGGCTAAATGCATAAGATTGCGAAGCCAAAACTAAGGAAAAAAAAAAAACAAAGAACGGGCTCACCTATCCAAACCAAATGTTTAATCTTTGTTCGGACTATTTAGTAGATGGTTTATGTGAAGTTTGCACAAAATTGGTCGAGCGGTTCTTCATTTATCGCACCCGGGCGAAGCCGGGGCGGATCGCTAGTAATTAATAAAATGTAGAATCGGCGGTACTATCACTAACGGCGATTTCTTCCCGGCAACATTAGGGTGGAGTGGATTTTGATAAGAACGATGTAACGGGGGTGTACAATTTAAGTTTACTAAATATTTAATGTTAAATTTAGGTACATATATATTTCCTAAATTCAATAGATACAATCTAGCCTGTATTTGGCTAATGAGTAATTTTAGTTTAACCTAGACGGATTTAGATGAAATTTGGATCGTACATAGCATATACCTAGGATTGAAACATAGACTTCTTAATTTGTTTTAAACTTTCGCGAACTTCAATATTTATATGACCGGCCGTGGTCACGAGAGACTGGTCTCTCGCAACCACGGCCATTGCAACCCTGCCGAATCGTCGAGGTTAGGGAAAATAATGATATTTTTAAAATAAAAGCGCGAAAAGACCCGGTTTTCTCATATAACCATAGACTAGGTTCACATCTAGAAGGATACATGATGCACTTCATACAATTAAGTTTTTTATGTAAGATTTAGTCATTGTATCCAGTTTTGTGATCTTCCAACAATAAATAAAATAAATAAAAATCTTCTGAACTTAATTAACGCGGGCAAAGCCGCATCGATCTCTTGTACTATATAAAAAGCCGTATCTAATTCGGTCACATCCCGGTGCATCCAGTGCCGTCCGTTTAAACCAAATACGTCCTGTATGACGAAGCGTTCTCTATCTAATATCGTTTTAGAATGGTCTACAAATTAATGTTATTCCACATGACATTACTTATAATATACAATAATGAGTAGGCATTTACGCAATTTGCGATAGTTAGCTATATCTAGGTTAGATCAAATTGTTTGGCCCTACTTTACGTAGCACTAGCTTTATATAATTAAATAGTGTTTATAAATTAGGTACACGTAGTTATTAAACTGTCATTTGCCTTGTTCTTGTGTATTTGAAATCTGATTATGGACTGAACTGCCCGTTGACTTAGATGGGTGATCGTTCGCCTTCTAATTCAAATTCAAATTCAAATATTTATTGCAATCTCTAATAGTCAGCACATGGTTTTAAAAGTTTACAGTTCATTAGAGACCCTGTCGGGCACAACAATATTAGAGCAGAGGAGGACGTCTTATTATTTTAATAAAAGTATACATTAACATATTTTGTAAAAGTATATAATATTAACATAATCTAAGGTATCCGTCTCGATTCCCGGCGGGAACACAAGTTTTCTCCCTAGGGAATATTTGTGTTTCTGTTTCTAGTTGTTTTTTTATCTGTGAAAGGCGAATGTTCGACCACTATCTCATCTGATGTTAAGTGACGATGCAGTTAACGAAGGAGCACGCTTCCCTAGAAAATATCTAATCTCTCTTGACTTGAAGCCTCCGGGTCAGGTTGTTAGGTGGTAAAAAGGACTTGGAGAAAGTATCTCATGTAATTCGAGTCCGGACCCGTGCTAAGCCTAGGTTCTCCACCTGAGTGTAGCACGGGGACTATAATATAGGGTACCGTGCTCCAACTGATTTTCCTGAGCACACTCGTCAATAATTAAGCGATAGATTTTTGGGGGCTGAGTCACCCACGTCCGTAGGAGGATACCCCTTAAGTCTGACTCCCTACACGTGGTCCACGGGTGGTGCTAATCAGGTGACATTTGAGAGGTGGTAGAGCATTTTGTGAGTTGCTCGCCTGGCTTGCTACCAAAGTAGCTTACCACCATCAAGTTGAAAGTCTGCCGCCAAGCCAAATACGGTGTTCCGGCAGTTATCCTTGAGAGCCTGCGTATTCCAGGTCTAGTGTGTTTACCAGCTTTGATCACATCGTCACTTACCATCAGGTGAGATAGTGGTCAAACACTAGCCTGTCACAAACAAAAAAAAAAAAATTGAATACCGATAGGCTTGCTACCTTGCGTGGCTGACCGAGACTTTGCAACTGGACTCTACCAGCTTACTCATATCGCCAATGAGTCTAGCATACAGTACTCGACGGTAAATAATGAACCGCCCTTTATCAAACTTGTACAGAACATAAGGAAATGCGAGCTAACCGAAACAGACGTCCAGGACAGACCGAAGTGGAAAGAAAGTAGTAGGAAGGCTGACCCCTCCACCATGTGGGAAATATAGGCAGGAAGAAAGTTTTTTCGTACTTTAAAAAGATACCTCGCACGGGCAAAAAGCAAAATAAAACAGCTTTAAATTAATCTCTTAGAATTCAAAGTCATTTGTTTATATGGTTTAGACTCTAAATGCCTCTTACAGACGGAAGAACGGACAAAGTGCTGAACCAATTTAGTCAATTGAGAGATCTCTCTTCGTTTGATCAACTACCGAGTACATTACTGAATGTAGTAGGTAAGTACCTGTTTAAAGATTTATTAGATAAAGGCCACATATTTACTTAACCTAGCTTGGGATATGAAAGCTTAAAGTAAACTTATTACAAACGAGCATAATTCAGGTAAGGATCATATTGGCTGAAACAATGGGTCATAAATATGAACCTCTGAAATTTAAAACTAAGTTTAGCTTATACAACCTGTAACAAAAAGGTGTAGAAATACTTGGTCGTGTGCATGTGTATCGTGCCAGGAATCGTCTGCCAGAGAACGAAAGCCGAAATCGGAGATATTTTTTTCCATACAAAAATGTAAATTTCAAATATGTTTGACAACCCTACGGTTACATCTGTGGCGCGTGAACTTGACCTTTGTTATGGTCACCACCGTCAGACGTCTAGCTTCAAATACTATGTGGTGTAGAACGGTAGCTCATGAAATAGGGTGACAAATGACATAATTTTTTAGAAACTTTAATTCAACATAACTCTACATTCATGATGATGCCGCAAATTCAGAAGTTACTATTAGACTCCATATATGAAGCTAGATGCGTGGCTGAAGTATTACTACACCTTTCTGTTACACATTGTATAATTAGATTCAGAGATTCTCCGAAACTCACACAAGGAACCTATACAATTATATCCATTGTAAGTCATAATATAAGAGCCAGATTCATTTCAAAAAACAATAAAACGTGGCGCATTTCGTAGTTGCCCCGTTAATATGTTCTCAGAAGATTTTAAAATTATCATTATGATGCAAACAATACCGCACAGGATTTAATGCCAAAGTAATTTCATACCCATTTTATCGATGGCCACCTGCAAAAGCATGCAAAGAAAACAAAAACAAACGGGGAAGTGACGGCCAACCTTGAATGTCACTGTCAGCTGTCATTGTGACGTGTGGGCGGGAACTTTTGGCGCCGGATCAAACTCGTTTGTCGAAGAATCAAGGCATCAAGGACATAAAAGAAAGTGCATCTGAGTAAATCAGTTAAAAGCATAGTAAAAGAGGCAGCAATAATTGCAGTAGATATTTATATGCAAGAACTATATTTAGATTAGTAAATTCACATGTTACTTTTTTCTGATAGGCTGATATTTTATTATGACGTACCTATTACGATTGGTACACCATTGGAATAACGATTGTCCTTTCCGTATAAAACGTATTAATTGAACAAATCCAAGTTAAATACATGTTAAACAATACAAATATTTAAGCTATAAAAATGTTTTTTTTTTATTGTGTATTTTGATACTTGTAAAATTGAATGTTTTATGAATGTTATTTTTACTGCCAATATTATCGAATAGAAAAGCAAGAAAAAAATGCATACTCCCTATTCCTCATGATTCCTTTGCTAATTTGTTATTATACTGAGGGTAATAAAGACGACCATCGTAAAAAAATAGGTTTAATAAAACAGCCTTGGACTATAGGGGCATGAGGGAAACCTCAATCTATTGTGGTTACTAATAAATATATCGAAATCTATACTGTCCAATAACGACACCTAACATTTTTACCCGACTGCAGCGAAGCAAAATGCAGTGTTATGATAGCACCGTTGTATCTGTGGGTTCGCGGGTGCAGGCTCTGCTGTTCGGGAGGTAATCGCGTCCGCGTCCCCGCACGCCATCCGTTCAAGCCAGATGCTTCTTGTGTGACGCAGCCTTAATAGTAGGGTGCACGCGCGCTCTACCATAGTAGAAGGGGTTCTGTCAATTGCGTGCCATGAGTACTTTGATTGTTACATATTTTCTGTAGTTTGTGCAGTTAGTTACCTAGTATGATAGTTATTCTTACCATGTAGTTAGTTATTGCTAGTCACACCAGACGGACGGTGTGATACGGAGGAAAAAAAATCTTCTGTTCCACACTGGTGTGACAAAATGGTGTGACGATGAGTCTGCCCCCCTTTTTTTGAGTTTCTGGTTAAGCCACGCCTGCAAAATTACGCAAATGAGGAGGTTAACAGCGATTATTCTTTATCAGCATGCAAACAGGACACGAGCAAAAGTATCAAAAAAAGTGCGCTCTAGAGCTATAATATTAATACTAGTATTAATATGACGACCCAGTTGGCGCAGTGGTCAGGTTTCCGCCCTCTGCGCCATGGGTCCTAGGTTCGATTCCCGGCAGGAACACACATTCCTTCCCAAGGGATATTTGTGCTTCTGGTTCTGGGTGTAATATGTGTGTGATGTGAATGTTTCCGGCACCCACGATACAAGTCTTTGATCTTAGTGTGGGGCTGTGAGTGTGAATACGTTTACGTTTATACGTTTACGTTTAATATAGCAAATTTTTCCGTCACTTGACAATCGTCCATCTTTTTTACCGAGCGAACCCGAAGCGTCTCCGTTTCAGCTTGGGCAAAATTGCTTTCGTACGTCCGGATTTCCGGTTGTTCTCCTCTACAGATCGCATTTATCAACCGATTCTCGTGAAATATTGTGAGAGGTTCGATAATTATATAGATTTTATTATGTCGATTCAGTTTTTGGATGGCGGAGATATGGCAGTTGATAACGTAAAAAAACATGTTTCAGCAAGTTGAAAAATAAAAGATCGGTTGTTACAATCGTCTGGTGACATATATTTCGAAGTGCGATACCCGCCACGCGTAGGTTTGTAGAATTCATGCCATTCCATTCGCTTTGCAAGGTGATCCGCCTTCATCTCGCTTATCTACAGAAATTATATTGATGGATACTGCGCCCGGCGGGTTTGCCCGCGTTCTAATTTTTAAACAAGTAATAATTTAAAAAGCTTTTTAAAATCGCTTTATTGTTTCGGTAGAGAGCAAGCGATAGAGAGGCACGATCGGCCTAAACTTCGATGTTTTCTAATGACGTTATCACGTAAATTTATCGCAGACATCGGGAAGTGGGTCTAATTTAGCTTGCAGGATTTGATGGAAGACTTACAAATAGATAGACATCAGGACAGGTGAAATAAAATAAAATAATGAAGGCTTGTAAAAACCGACTTCATCGCTTCTTTTCCGGGCCTCTTGATTACATCTTGTCAATTTTTATATGGGACTTACATGGCACTCAATTTAAGTTGCCCTTATTTACATAGACAAAAATATACTAGTGGTAAAGTAAATGTTCGACAATATATAGCTCACAGAGGACCTGACGTATCTTTGTTGCACGCGGTTTCAATTAAAATTAAGCAAAAATGAACCTTATTTCTTAGGAGTTATGTCAATTTAGTATTGAAACCGTTTGCAACAAAGATAGGTAATCGGGGGGCTGAAGACAACTAGTAGACTATCCTACTTTTAACAGCATCATTGTTTATTTTGATGTTTTTGGTATCTCGATAGATTCAACTTATTTTTAATTTTTTATCAGGTAGGTCTGTTTCTGTATCCTGATTGGCTAGCGTTTGACCACAGTCTCACGTATGTATTTGATGATAACATTCCTTCTACAGGCGATGGCAGATTTTAAAGTACTCACTCGTATCAAACAAACATTCACAGACACACGCACACACACAACTTTCGTAATATATTAGTATGATAATTGATAATTGAGTTATATAACAGTCAGTGCAATTAACTTAGCCTTGGGTTTGTTCAAAGCTGGTAGGTATGGCATGCCTGCATTTTTAATGAGTTCTCGGAGAAACAACTAAACTAAACAAACGCTTTCACACTCACAGCTCCAAACAATTTTTTTATGTAGAATAGGCAAGCATTTGACCACTATCTCACGAAACTTGCTGATACTTATCTGATGGAAAGTGATGATGCGGAAAAAGATGGGATATGCTTGCCTAGAAGATACCTATTCACTCGAGACTTGAAGACTCCCAAATTATAGGTACCGTTCGGGGAACAAAGACGCAGGCAATAAGTTCCACTCCTTCGCTGTACGGATGATGAACGTAGAAGCGAAACGCTTCGAGCGAACTGGAGGTATGTCAACCGTAAATGGATGACGTTTGATATTTTGTCTTGTCGTTAGATGGTACAAAGGGCATGGGGGAATTAATTGTATGTGTAATTCCTGTGCACAGTCTCCGAAATGTAAGCGATAGAATACCGATAAGTTTGCCACCTTACGTCGGTGACTGAGACTAAGTAATATACTTCAATACTACATTTTCAAGGGTTGTTCTGGATATACTTTTAGACCTATCTGCAATACTAATAACTTTTTTTTAACAATAATGCTATTAATAAACAACATAAACGCTTTCACACTCAAAGCCCCATACTAACTTGGGCTGTGAGTGTGAAAGCGTTTGTTTGTTTTTTGACTCCGTCGTCTGTCCGGCGACCGACCGTTGTCCGTCGTCCGCTCAATTCAGACCATTCTGGTTTCGGACTGTCCGACCGAAGGGACCGTCCCGGTCTCCGTCAGTCAGTCCAGTCGGCATCGGCAGTCCGCCGCGCCGCGTCGCGTATGCAAGACGTGTGTTGCTGCCCGTCGCATTCTTACCCAAAACCGATGACCGTAATTAGAACTCAACAGTGAACACAAATAACTCTCAGCTGTGATTAAAAACCTTTCAGTGCATCCGAACAGTGGATGGGACTCAGTGCATTGTGCCACGGAGAAAAGATATCTTTCTAATACCTCTGTGCGTTCCCAACCGCGTGAGTACATTTTTTAAAGTTGTTTAACTGTACTTTGTAGAGGCACGCCGGTTCTTACTTGCAGGTATTCGCGATAAAAAATTGTGTACAACACACGTTTGGCCTAAGAATAGTAGATCGATCTAAGTACGGCAGAAAGTAGACAAACTCGCGGTTGTTCATCAAAGCGAGAGAAAAGAAACTAGGTGCCGACTGCTGATCGTTTGAAAGTGGTCCTACACGTACGAAACATTAAGTCAGGCATCAACAGTCGATTTTATCAAGTCAAAACGTACCTAGATAGGTTACATGAGCCAACTAAATGGTCCTAGAGTACGCTCATGCCGTCTCATACGCTGTTTTAAATATTGTTATTTGTACAGGTAGGTATCAAGGTTCTATAACTACGAACAGGTTTATTACATCTCAGTAACTATAAACAAGCTGTTCTGATTATCTTGAGATACGTAGTCTACTTTGAACCTTTTTATTGCTACAATTAAGTAAGTTATCTCACAAAGTAAATAGCTATCTTGCTGTACCGCAGCTTTTCCCGCGGTTACTGAGAATTTGAAATCTGTACCTATAGGTTTATACCTATAACAAAGATCCCAGGTATCAGATTCTAGACTATCCTTCATAACCAAATTTCATCGAAATCACGTTAGTTATAAAGATTGCAGATTCACATACAAATAAACTAAATAATTGGATATATTTATGTAGTCTTTGCGCTATAATTATACCTAGTTAGGTAGCCAGGTACTATGTCGAATCTTAACATATTTAATTAAATCCGATAAGTACAATACCACAGTATACGTACTAGTTTAGGCAATATAATAGATAGATAGATAAACTCTTTAATTAACACCTTAATAAAGACAAAAAACAAAACAAAATTATTATTTACAAAAAAAAGTGTAACAATAGGCGGTCTTATCGCTAAAAGCGATCTCTTCCAGACAAAATATCTCGCGCTAAAAACTATTTTCAACCGACTTCAAAGAAGGAGGTGTTTAATTCGATTGTATGTTTTTTTAGTTTGGTAAATTATACTTCAGAGGTGGTCTCATATAAATTTTATCGAAATCGATCAAGCCAAAACCAATATATAAACGGTGAAGTAGGTATTTTCAAGCTTTTTTTTTATGGTTGATAGGCAAGCATTAGACCACGAAAAAGGCTCATTGGCGATGAAAAGCTAGTCGAGTCCAAGTTGCAGTCTCGGTCACCGACGTAAGGTTCATCATCGGTATTCTACCGTTTACATTTTGGAGTGTGCGCAGGAATTACATGATTTAATTCCCCCATGCCCTTTTTACCACCTAACAACAAGACAATCTGAGTGGAACTCATTGCCCGCGTCTTTGTTTCCCGAACGGTACAATCTGGGTGTCTTCAATAAGTGAATATGTATCTTCGGCCGCATCTTCACTTTCCATCAGGTGAGATAGTGGTAAAATTCTTGCCAATCAATCATAAAAAAATAAGTCTTTTTAAAGAGTATCTAGCTGTTCTTTCTGCCCACTGAAGCGTAGCCACAAAACCGTCTCAAAACAAACGAAACCGGGGGCAAACACCTCTGAATCTGGCAAATCTGACATAATTAACAAAAGCTGATGCTTTTGACCGCTAACATGTATATTGAACCAGTTTTACGCCGTTTTATCCGCGATTATCCTCCGACTTATAAATGGGTCAGAAAATTCATAACATAAACGCTTCACACTCACAGCCCCACGTTAAGTTCGGTGACTTGTGTCGTGCGGGCCGGAAACATTCATATGAAACATATTATCACAACCAGAACGAGACACAAATTATTCATGGGGAGATAACTTGTGTTCCCGCCGGGAATCAAACCCGATGCCCTAGCTTTGTTATAGGCATATAACAAAGCTTTAATAAATACAACCGTCTTTTGTAAAAATCAATTTAAATAGACCATTTCTAGGGACAGCATCTTTACCGTATTTAAACCTTTTACGTCTCGGGGTCTATCTTAAAAATTGCTTATGTTAAGTCACGAGTGAATAAGTAACTTCAAGGCCAGGGGTCGGCAACCTTTTGAGTCGAAAGAGTCAAAAATAACAATTTACAAAATTTCAAAGTTTTATAGAGCCACAGAGACTTTTCTCGCCAACAATAATCCTTAATTCCAACAACAATACCTACTGTACTATGAGTATCGTATAGAAAACGCTATGCACGCGTTATACCTATCTAATGATCCCATTACTTTTTTCAACTGTATAAATGTACTTTTATGCTAACTTTGGAGAGTTGTAAATGGCGTCCTCGTTAATCGATGTACGTTTTTTTTTAATAAATAATATTTGCGTACGGAACTAAAGAGCCGCAGCTTCACATCCAAAGAGCCGCATGTGGCTCGCGAGCCGCAGGTTGCCGACCCCTGTTCTAGGCAAACATGCTCTATCGTCATATGCATCATCACTTAGGTGAGATAGTGGTCAAAAATTTGTCTACCCTGAAATAAATATATATAAAAAACAATGCAAATAGTTCTTTATAATTGCAAAACAACGTGCTAAAATTTACGGCTTCTTAAATCTCCTTGACATGGCGCGGAGTCTTCGTTGGGTAACACTGTATTTACAATTTTAATTTCTGTTACCATTTTAGGAAACTGCATTTAAATTCATAATAATCTTCATTCTTGGCAGCATATTGTTTCTCTTTCTAATTGTGGCGAAATAAAAAGTTTAAAAAGTTAGCGAGATTACCACCGTCGACCACATCATTCCTTCGCAGCAGGTGAGATAGTGGCCTAGATTCTGATGTCACACACTAAATTAAATTTAAACTATTTCCTGTCTTTTACAAAATAGGAACACAAGACAGAGATAGCATACATTTTACTGCTGTCAAGTTAGTCAGAACTTAGATGTCTATGCAAGCTTCGTCGAGTATTGTGTTGATTAAAAACACGCGCCGTTCTGCTTCTGCTGTTCATATTTTAACTGATAAACTAGCTTGACAGCACTAAAATGTATGCTATCTCTGTCTTGTGTTTCTATTTTGTAAGAGACAAGGATAGTTTTAATGTAATTTAGAGAGTGTACATCAGAATCGAGGCCAGTGTTTTAATACAGAAACGCAGTCTAAGTTTACCCTCAAGTAGAAAATGTTGTCGCCAAACTATATTTACTGTTCCGGCTGCTGTCCTTGATAGTTTGAGAGATATCCATTCTAAGCCTGTCGTGTTTTTTTCGAACGCAACGTCACTTGCCAACTGGTGAAATAGTTGCCGAATTCTAGCTTATCTAAGATAAAAAAGCCAAAAAAAATGGTGCCTCCTATTCGCTAACAAATTCAGGTCTTATTAAGTATAGAAACTGCTGACATAATGTCCTAAATTAGGCAAGCTTAGCTAGCTAATTAAGAAGCAAATAAAAACAAACAAAAACGGATCAGTGAGAGGCGTTTGACTTTGTATTTAACAATATAAAGTAGTATTTTGAACTTTATAACATTGTATTAGGATTTAAAATACGCGTGAACATTTATTTAACATAATGTTTTTGTGTAGGAGCAATCTGCACATCTAAAGTAATAAAATAATCAGATTAGCGTGACTTCGTAACAGGATTACCTCAGGGATGCGTCCTATGCCCCTTTCTTTTGTCTCTTTATCATTAGGGTTCCGTACCCAAAGGATATAACGGGACCCCATTGCTAAGACTCCGCTGTCCGTCCGTCTGTCTGGCCGTCTGTCACCAGGCTGTATCTCTTGAACCGTGATATTTAGACAGTTGAAATGTTCACAGATGATGTATTTCTGTTGCCGCTATAACCACAAATACTAAAAAACAGCATAAAATAAATATTTAAGGGGCTCCCATACAAATAACGTAATTTTTTTCCCTCGTTTTTGCTCGATGTTGATAACGGTGTGTATATTTAGTTATACATTAATTTAAAAAAAAATAATTAAATTAAAATAAAACAAATATTTAAGGGGGGCCATACAACAGGCATGATTTTTTTGCCGTTTTTATAGATAATGATGAAGATAATGTACGGAATCCTTCGTGCGCGAGTCCGACGCACATAGCCGGTTTTTTTAATAGTTCCAGAGCTTGAACACAAGTATTTTTAATGTGGGAAATGTTATGAATGAATAAAAACGCGAAACGTTAAGATTTATGAAATACTTGATATTTATTTATGAACCTTATTGCAAGAGAATATTGTTTAATAGCTAATGTTAAATTAATAAATTAGACCTATATAGTGAAACTATTAATTAAAGTCTATAAAGTACCTTTTTCTTTTATTTCAGAAGTTTGTTTTGTTTTCAATTTGAAAAAAAATATATATTGAGAAAAATATATGTTGGCATTGAGCGAAAGTTTTTATTAAACGCATTCACACTCACTGCCCCTCACTAAGTTCGACGACTTGTGTCGTGAGTGCCGGAAACATTCACATCACGCACACAATCACAACCAGAACCAGAAACGCATATTTTCCATGGGGAGAAAACTTGTGTTCCCGCCGGGAATCGAACCCGATACCCCTGCTTAGAAGACGAACGACACCCAACTAAGCCAACGGTCACATCATTAATTTATTATAAGAAGTGTATGGATGAGTAAATACAAACAAATATCTTTCGCATTTATAATATTTATAACAATAAAGTGGTATTCATAGATGGTATAAAATGACAAAGGTGATTGAAAACGATTGTGACGGTATGATGCTATTGTATTCAAGGTAAATGCTTCTGAAGCGTAAATAACCTGATTGACCTGACTTTCAGAGAATGGATATTGATAAATAAATAACAGGCACGTAGGTTGATGAGATCAATCAAGCTATAAACAAATCATTTAAAGCATAACTTCAAAATAAATAATCAATCAATGATTTATTAAAAATACGAAAAAAAGAAACCGAAATCTTCAATCTTCATCACAAAACCCGACCTTGCACCTACTTATTTTACCTTAGTAATTCATTCGCCTCCATTGTTGTAAGTTTTTGTTCTTATCTCAATCTATAACGCCGGTCCTGTTGTATTTTATGAGTTTTTTTCCGTCCTTGGCCAGTTCAGCTGACGACCTTGTTAGGTCTTGTATTACGGGCTATTGTGTCTTAACTCTGACACTTGATCTGGACATTTTTAAGGTTCCACAAATTTCGTTTATAATTTATCTGCCAAATGATTTTCTATTATAGACTAGTTGACCCGGCGAACTTCATACCGCCAATTGTCTGTGGTCAAATATTCAGAAACATCTCCTGTTTAACAGGTACGAACAGTTTGTATGGGAAAATAAAATACGACTTTTTAATAATTTTATTGCAATTTCTTTATATTTTCTCACCTTTTAAACCTTTCCTGAACTTCCACAAATATTTGAAGATCAAAATTAGCCAAATCGGTCCAGCCATTCTCGAGTTTTAGCGAGACTAACGAACAGCAATTCATTTTTATATATAAAGAAGATAAGATAATTTTGTTTTTCGTACCAGGCGACTTTTGCTCGGTTTAGTCTTCAATTCTCGAGTAAATGGGTATCTTCTAAGCGTGTTACATCTTCGGCCGCTCCACTTTCCATCAGGTGAGGTGGTGGACAAATGCTTGCATGATGATGCATCAAAAAACTCGGCTTTATATGCAGAATAATTAAACGCAAGCAAAGCTCAAAAAAACCGACTTCACCGCTTTATCTTCGGAACCTTGATCAGATTTAATGTATTAAACACTCATTATTGACTATAACTCGAAAACTAGAGATCAGATCTTGATCAAATTTCAATGTGATCACATGAAAAGCACCAGCTTTCAAATAAAAAAATAATCATCAAAATCGGCTCACAACGAAAGAAGTTATGAGGTGACTTTTGAAGTCGGGTAAACGAGAACATCGTCAAAGTAGTCCACAAAATAGGCAATATTGACGATATTTTATGACGTGGAAAGAAGTTATTAGGTAACACACAAAAAAAAACTGTCGACTTGAGTACCTCCTCCTTTTTTGTGAAGTCGGTAAAAAACCGGAAGCTATTTGCTTTGAAAGTCAAACTATCATTCGATACTTGGCATTTATCGATAGCCATATACCATGTAATTACAACTCTAGACTTTGGTATCCAAATAACCCCTGAGGCGATCCAGTCGTCATTGTTTTTAAAACCGGAAGCCGATGCGAAGATATCGCCGTCGTGATTTATGCATTAATTGTCACATCAATATATCCGAGAAATAATACTTTCTCTTCAAATGTCGTATGACAACATACAATTAAATGCAAATTTCGACGTCGCGCTTTTCTTAATAACAACGTGTATGATGAGTATATTCGGTATTTTGGCCGACCCGGATTTTCACTATAATATTTAGGCGCGCCAGGGCAATTCCATACTCACCATAAATACCCTGTTCAAATTTCTCTCTATATAATAATGTGTAGTTTATGAAATGTTTATTATTTCTAATAGCTTGGTGAAGTTTATCTAGTCGGTCGAGAATGCTTGGATTGGCGGCAATAAGCAATCATTACGAATAATAATTGCGTTTATTACAGCCGATTCGCATTATGCATGTTAATTGTTAATATTAACTGTAAACGTATTATAATCACTACATCTTTACTAAATAAGTTTCGAATGTCTCGATAAAATATTTTTAACATTTACGCCTTCGATTATCTCTAAGTTGTCAGTATGCTCCAGATATTTTAATTATAATTGTGAGAAAGCCCATCAAAATATTTCATACAAATACTATGTCAAGCGAAATAATTTACTTATGATTTTTTTCTTGTAACTGTCGTCGATATTAATTTAAATCGTTCTTAATTCGAGGAGATAGAGCTCACTTTCAACGCTAAATACTATAATGGTAATGGACTTAATCTCAAACCTGTAGAGAATTTAGGCCAATCTTATCAAGCGGGCTTATTATATTTATACCCCTGGGAGAAAGCACAATAGATTGGTTATTTTGACAGTTACATTACAATGCAAGCTAAATTAGTCTTTACCGCTCCACAGAGTTCTAATTCAAAATCATGATTGATCTAGCTAGACTTTTTAGCAACCGATTAATCTTTTATCTCGATTCACACACCAATGACAGTTTTTGAATACAATATCTTCTACTTTCACTTGGTCGCATATCATTTCTGTATTGATATTTTTAACACTTTCGTTGTAATCTCGCTTATCTGATTTTAACTTAACTACAGCTCTGTTATAAATCACTTATGTATCTATGTCGATATTTTCTGTACCATGCATGAGTACGGTTGAAGCGAAAGTGTTTTCTACTGCATTGTTTATTGAGTTTAAATTACATTGCAACTTGGAGATTTCATTTACACCGAGCGGTTCATAGAAATTTCATTTGCAATCGAGGTATGTCTAATGTGGTGGAATATTCTGCTTTTTATCGTTCTTGTTATCTTTTTGATCGTTATTGTTGCCACTTTTATAAATTGAATTAAGTAAAGTCGACATCTTTGACATTGCAGCCTGTAAAAAAGGCTTGCTAGTCTTATTATATTCACTTATATCACCATCCCTTTCTCAACCAAGTTTATCATTCTATTCATAATCTTTTATACGTTGTAGCAGAAAATTGTTATCACGTGGTTTTAGCGAAGTAACTTCTTTGCCACATTGATTTGGATTCGGACACTGTAATCGAAGATAGGGAGACTTCAGGTCTATAGACAGAATATGTATCTTCTAGGTGAGCATGCTGCATCTTTAACTGCTTCAACGCTTTCCATCATGAGGTAGTGGCCGAATGCTTGCTTATTACGTTAATGAATTCATTTTGTTGGTATTTTTACTGCTAGCTGATCTACCAGCCATCTATCGGCGTTAATCTTTTTATCACTATTAGGCTAGCATTTGAACACCGTCTCATCTGGAGGTAAGTGATGATGTTGGTCAGAGACGACAAACACGCCAGTTTGAGAATGTCTCAAGGACAGCTGTTAGAACGTCATCTAGCCCTCGGCGACTTGACGGTTCTACTTGGTGGTAAACTACTTCTGTATTTAGGTATAGGGCCGTCATGAGAAAATGACCTATTTCATGAAAACAACCTTCAAGAAGAAAATCTTCCGCTTAGCTACTAAATTTCCTTAAATTTCCGCAGCTTTTTCAGTTCCACTTCTAGCCTAACAAGCTTACAACCATGCTTTGGTATCTTTCATCGCTGCTTGTAAAGCCATCTAGCGGCAGTTAAATACTAAACATTATTTATTGCCTTTTTTATGTCTTTTTTGTCTGAACATTTCGATCGTTTTTCTTTGAAAAAGCGTAAATTAAAACCACGCGAGCATTGTCCTCCGAGCATGTCAAGGCACCGCCTACACCGATTATCTCATCGCGATCGAATGGACCAATTTCTCTCGATATTGTCTTATATGGAACACTTATTCACGAATAGAGGTGTGAATAAATATCGATATTGCACAAAATAGAATACTTACTATAAACATAATAAACTGGTTGGAAAATAACAATTTGGTAGGCCACCAAAGTCACTGTTTTAAGACCTATTTTGACCTGGGGTCTATCTCAAATACAGCTACACAATTAAGGCTGAAACTTGAGTATAATATCCATTATATCCTGTACTTGAACAATAAATACAGAAATCAAACTATTGTTAAAAAAAAATATGTTGAATGCACGCTTGCCACGATGTGAAATTGCAAAATTAAGTACTGCCTGACCGTTTATATTATATGTAAAATAAAATAAACCCCAATAAGGAAATTCTCAATTTATTCCATGCAGATTATATTTTCTAACTAAGCAGTCGAGTTCTCATAACTATCGATGTAATGCATAATTTTATCGATATTTGCAGTCGAATCGTCCCTAGTACTTCCTTATCTGTGTTAACGATATTCAGATCATTCGTTTCGGTATCGATATTTATGGAGTAACGGTATCGGTATCGAAGTTTGGTTGTAAATAATTGTTTGATTTTGTTCAACAGCTATTATTCTCTTATTTTTGTTCTGTCCTTTCATATAATCATCCTTTTTTTTACATCGCGTGGCGCCGGGCTACTCGATTTTATTGTTTGTTTTTAATCGATTTTTATTTAATACTTGTAATTAATAAAATCGAGATGCAAATAATAAACAAAATGAATACCTTCTTACCTTTAAACACAACCGTTTGCTATCAGAAAATAATTCATGTCTTACTTACCTTTTTTTTGTGGTTTGAAAATGCTTACAACTTCCCCTCCTTCCCAAGGGTAAAGGAAAGGGTCTAGGCAGTGGGTATCGAGTTTGATTCCCGGTGGCAGCACAACTTTTCTCCCCAAGAGATATTTGTGTTTCCGGTTCTGGGTGTGACGTGAATGTTATATTATATTTTTTTTATTAGATGTAATGTTAGTATTTATGTATTTTGGTTTTCCTATGAAGCCTCGATATTAAATACAATGTTAATATCGCGTTTCTAACAATAATTCCAACCATGTCAGCTGAAAATCTTATATTTTTTAATTATTTCTGAGTGGAAGTTAATTGCTATATAATTTACATCAGGCGAATTATGATTTTAATAAATGTACAAATTATATTAATGTCAAACTTAACAGTAAAGCAATGTTTTTATTTCGAGATGGAACGTAGGTAATTCTGTAACAATCCTTACTTCCTTACTATAATATATTATTATAAATGTGAAAGTAGCTCTGTCTGTCTGTTACGCTTTCACGCTAAAACTACTGAACCGATTTAAACGAAATTTGGTACACAGATATTCTAGAGCCTGAGAAAGGACATAGGCTACTTTTTAACCCCGAATTCTGGCTGGTCCGGGACTTACGCGGGCAAAGCCGCGGGGCGCAGCTAGTATCAAATAAGCCTTATTTGAGAGCCAATTGCCTATATTTCCTAAAACTTAACTAAAACTATATACAGCAAAGAACCAAGTTACCTACAAGACATTGAGCCTATAGGTAACTCAAGTGCTCAAACCCACTACCAGTAGGTAGCGTTCCCATCATGCTGGCGACATTGCCTCTCTGAATTGCAATGCTAATACGTTGAGCCAAATAAGTGCCAGCATTTGACCACCATCTACTATACTAAGTGATGGTCGGGGGTGGTAAGGAAGTTCTGCCGTAGGTAGCAATCAAGAATAAACTCACAGCCCCACACTAAGTTCGATGACTTGTGTCGTGGGTGTCGGAAACATTAACATCACACACACAATCACAACCAGAACAACAAACAAAAATTGCCTTGGGGAGAAATCTTGTGTTCCCTCCGGGTATCGATCCCGCTTAGAAACTGCTTAGAAGGCAAACACCCACCCAACTAAACCAACGGCAAGTTCTAGTAAGAGGTAATAATCCAAGACATGACTTGAATGGGACTGAACTTTGACTATCTAACTTGATTGGTACTGGTTTTACCCGCGTAAGTCCCGAACCCGCAGGAGTTTCGGGATAAAAGGTCTATGTGTGTCCAGAGTGTCAGCTACCTCCATACCAAATTCATCAAAATTTGTCCAGCCTTTTGAACAAGTAACAAACATACAAACACACTCACAAACTTTAGTATATGTTATTAGTGTGAAGTGTGATGTACATACTTGAAATATGTTATTGTCGCCAGACTGGCGAAATGCACAAAGATTGCTGAGCCAAAAAAAACTTACATTTATAAAATTGCAATTGTAGTTTTGCCACAAAATAATGAAGTTTGTTTTTTTTTTGCCGAGAAAGTGAAAAAATGGCGTTGTTGATTTTGTAAAATTTTCCAAAACCTGTGATTCTTTGAGTGTTAATGTGTAATAATGGTGGATTATTAACCGTTAATACTTGGTGAACGTGCATAAGTGTAGGCAAATCATACAAAGTTGAAAAACGTGATTTTCACCTTCGCTCCAAAACTCCAATAGAAGTTCTAGTAAAGTTTCTACCACTTTACTAGGGCATGACTTGACTACGACTGGACCTTGACTCTTTTACTTGACTTTGACTGCTACTTGTGACTAGGACCTATAATATGAAATATACTTGAAATATATTATAACTTGACACTGGCTAAATGCATAAGATTGCGAAGCCAAAACTAAGGAAAAAAAAAATGGAGTTGTTGATTTTGTATAATTTTCCAAAACCTGTGATTCTTTGGGTGTTAATGTGTAATAATAGTGGATTACTAACCGTTAATACTTAACATGCATAAGTGACTTTCGCCTTCGCTCTAAAACTCCAATAGATGTTGATGTTGCTCCTAGTAAAGTTTCTACCACTTTACTAGGGTATGATTTGACTATGACTGAACCTTGGCTCTTTTACTTCACTTTGACTGTGACTTGTGACTAGGACTTTAAATATGAAATGCACTTGAAATATGTTATTACTTGACACTGGCTAAATGCACAAGATTGCGAAGGCTAAATTAAAAGAAAAAATAAATAAATTAGCCAAACAAACGCTATGAAAGCGCAAATTAACACCGTAGGTATGTGACATAACCGATTGTTACAGTCGGGTTAGTGTGGGAACGAGTATGTTTGTTTGTTCTGTTTTTCGACACCAGTATGTAATGCAATGTGGTGTAATTTCTGGGTAAAATTTCAGCTTATCAGCTGCAGCCTAAAGCTCCATGCAGCACGAAGTAACTATTATACAATCTGTGCTTTAGTACATTTTTTATGCTAGATAGGCAAGCATTTGACCGCTATCTCACCTGATGGAAAGTGACGATGTGGCCGAAGATGGGACATGCTTGCCTAAAAGGCATTCACTCTAGACTTGAAGACACCCAGATTGTAGCGTTCAGGAACAAAGACGCAGGCAATGAGTTCCTCTCCTTCGCTGTACGGATGATAAACGTAGAAGCGCTTCCAGTGAACTGGAGGTATGTCAACCATATATGGATGACGTTTAACAGTTTGTCTTGTTGTTAAATGGTAAAAAGGTCATGGAGGAATTTTCATTCATACTTGACAATTACAAACATAACCAACAAAAATCAGCCAAATCCTTTGAGCGGTTCTCAAGTGATCCCCCATTAATTCCCTTCATTTCGATACCCTACTTGATAGGTTTGGTTTTTTTTTATGGACGTATTACTATTTCGCTTTATAAAATCCGCCATTTGTTTTTTCAAACACCTATCCGAAGACATTTGAGTTTTTAAGACGAAGATAACATCACTGTCGAGATCCATCCAGACTTTTAGAATATACGAGTTAATAAAGAAATTTATATTTGTACATACAAGATAACGCGAATAATTTTAACGCAAGCAAATCTTAATGAAACCGACTTCACCGCTATATCTTCGGAACTCTTGATCATATTAAATGAATAAAATACGCATTATTGAGGATAACTCAAAAATTACTGGTCAGATCTAAACGTAAACGGACGACTTAGGAAGCACCAGCTTTCAAATAAAATCAATAAAATCGGTTCACTAAGAAAAAAGTTCTGAAGTAAAACAGACTAAGTATTCGAATCTAAGCGTTTTGCCTCCACATTCATCGTGCGAACCGCAAAGGAATGGAACTCCTTACCTGAGTAGGTATTTCCTGATGAGTACAATAAGGAAGTCTTCAAGTCGCGAGTGAATAGGTATCTTCTAGGCAAGCTTGCTCCGTCGACCACATCGTCGTTCGTCGCGTAACATCAGGGAAGATGGTGGTCAAACGCTTGTCTATCTTGAATAAAAAAAAATGTTGAGAACCTCCTCTTGTTTTGAAGTAGGTTAAAAATACTCGTAGTTTGTCAATGGAGTTAAAATTAATCGGGTAATTACCGTCGATAGTGCTTTATTCGTCGGTATGTGGTTTGTTAGGTATTTCCACAGACGTGGCTTATCAACTCGAGTTTATTATTCCCCATTGAATTGATCGAACGATAAAGTTTGCGTAGTAACGGATATTGCGATGTTAAAAACAAATTTTCTCACTTAATAACATTAATAAACCTTGAACGGAGTTTGGACGAATTAATTTGTTACATTTCTAAAGATTGGGCCAATTAACAAGTTTGTAAGAAAGGCATCGGCCAAGAATCACTAAATTCGAGGTCATATCGTGTGTCACTTATAAATTGCATTGGGCCGTCGTGGTGGATTGTGGCCTGGACCCCTCGGTGAGGGAGGGCCCGTGGCAAATATCGAGTTTTGTGTGTTTTGCTTGCACTGTATATATGTTCGGGAGGAATCTTACAACTCAAATTGAAGCAGATATCTTCAACCGATTGACCTGTAATTTTGTATTCACGTTTAGTTTTAATGACAATGGTTAGCTGTGTGACGTCATTCTAAGTCCAACATACACGGAACACACAAAATGACGGACAAGTAATTTGTAATGCACTCCTACAATATGGGTGTCAAATGAAAGGGCTTGCTGAGAATAAATCGAAAAATAAAGTGACGTCACTTTAAATCCAATATGGCGGACTTCTAAAAGTTTGTCTTTAAAAAAGTTTTTAACAAGTAACTTATTTACCATATGTGCTGAATTGTATATAATTTGTTTTAACCTGAATGTATAAGCCATTTGTATATTGATTTTATAGAACGATTGATGTCATTATTATTATTTATGTCAGTTCTATTTTTACATGTCACTATTAAAGATATGTCGTCAGCAAATAAAATACACATATTGTCAGTAACTTCCCGAAGATCGTTTATTTAAAATAAAAATAGTAATGGTCCCAGAACACAACCTTGTGGCACACCAAAATTGTTATTTCTAAAAGTGTAGTTCTTTCATTATATTAATATTCGTCACTTCAACTGATTGTTTTCTATTTTCCAAGTAACTTTGTCCAAGAATGCCGTATCGTTCCATTTTATCCAACATAAATAGCTTATACCTATGATTAACACAGTGGCTACTTAATAACTTGATAGGCATAGGTGAGCAACTAAATAAAAGATTGTATAAGCTAATTCCTAGAACTTATTGTTTCAACTTACCCCTGATCTGTCGCTCTGTAATCAAATCTTGCAACCTAAATTAGACCCACTTCCCGATGTCCGATTGGACTCAAGTTTGATATACTTTTATATCTTCGATGACAATACCCTGATATCGTACCTGTTGGTCTAAAGATGAAGACGGAAGATGGCCATAGGAACTTCTGAACTAAACAAGATAAACCCATCGAGTTTGGGCTCGTTTGATTCGTCTTGAAAAGTTCTCTGGTTATATAAATTTTTAGTAATTTTTTATTAACTTTTACAAATTTTTGTAAACTCTTGATTGTATAGAAGTTTTTAAAGTATTTCTTGTTATAAATAAACTTGGATCTGCTCGTTGGCTTAGTGGAGTGGCATTCGCCTTCTAAGCAGGGGTATCGGTTTCGATTCGCGGTTGAAACACAACTTATCTCCCCAAGGAAAATTTGTGTTTCTGGTTCTGGTTGTGTTTCTGTGTGTGATTTGAATGTCTCCGGCACTCACGACACAAGTCCTCGAATTTAATGTGGGGCTGTGAGTGTAAAAGTTTTATTTTTCAATAACCCTGTATAAAGTCTTACCTATGTAAGACCATATACAGGGTTATTTAAAAAATATTTAAGTGCTATATTATAGCTCTTTCGCAAACCATAGTAAAGATTTAACGGGTTCAAATACCTCTACAGTAACTATTTAAACTCTTTGAACCCATTTTAAACTTTCACAGTGAGCCATAATCCGCCATTTTGTAACATCCATAAAACGATAAGACACGCCCTATTTTATGGGATTACATTAAATGACCATAAAAACACAAAATGTACATCTTTGACAAATTCAATCATTAAAATGCGTTGTAAAAATTATTTTTAAATTAAACTAGTCGTTCACGCCGAAATTAGTTTTTTTTAATAAATAGGCAAGCATTTGAACACTATCTCACTTGATGAAAAGTGATGATGCGGCCGAAGATGTGACATGCTTGCCTAGAAAATACCTATTTATTCTTGACTTGAACACTCCCAGATTATAATCTCGGGGAACAATGACGCAGGCACCTCGGCGAGGGACGGCTCACGGGGGGGTTTTTAGTGGGTTCTAAAAACACACACCCCTTTCTTTCACCCCTGGGAAGGAAGGGAAGTTCAAGGCATTTTCCCCCAACAAAAAAAAAGGCAATGAATTCCACTCCTTCGCTGTACGGATGTTGAACGTAGAAGCAGTAGATCAGTAGTCTAAATGTTGGTTATTAGAATCAGAACAGGAAATATAAATTAATTAATCTTTTGAGGTTGCTTATGGTTTATATCTTAACAATAATTGTTATTTGTTGTTTTAATAAAAAGATTTACCGGATATTATATACAAGTTTTAGCGTATAATGTTTACGATATAGATCCCGAGACACAATGACTTTTGTGGTCTACCAAATTGTTAATTTCAAACATAGTTTTGACGTGATAACGTCTTTTAAATCGATGAACACCGGCTGCACGCACGAAAAAGTGTCACGTTCCGCCTGAGCCTGAGCGTGCAAGCGAGAGCGCGGAACAAGCGATAGAGACGCACGATCGGCCTAAGCGTTCGTCTTATGACGTTATCACGCAAAATTATAGTCCGTAAACCGACTTTACAGACAACCAATTTTTTTTTAAACTGTTTCGTACTCTATTTACAATGCTCTTTTCTACGATACCACACAAACTCCCACTTACCTATATGAGTGCTCTATTAATATTTACATTTATATAATTTTAATTGTCATTTCTTGCGTTGGGCCACAGCTTAACATATCCCCGGAAAAATTTAAGCTAATCGCTTGTATGGTTTAGACGGTAAATGCCTCTGACAGACAACCGGACGGACAAAGTGTTTTTTCACATGGGCCCTAAAGAGTGCCTCTTTGGGGCCCATGTGAATAAATGATTTTGATTTTGAAGGTGCAGAACCACACAAGTCGACTTGGAGATCTCGCTTTACTCGATCAATAAATCGGTTCAGACTGGTAACCTATGCTGTTTTATAGTTTTTTTTATTGTAAACGTTATCGTGAGGTCGTTAAGTGTAAAATATGGACTGTAAGTAAATAAAAAAGTAATACTAAGTAAGCTTTATGGAAGTCGTTAAAAAAATACCTTTATGAAAGTAGGTTTTCCTTGCGATCTAGATGTATTTTTTTTTTCTTTTTACACTCGCAGCCACACGAGTTCGATACGACTCGAGTCGCGACTCGAGTCGCGACTCGAGACTTCGTGGGTGACGGAAATATTCACACCCAGAAGCACCATTTTCCCTTGAGAGAAAACTTGAGTTTCCACTTGGAATCGAATCCTGCGTTCGGACGCGTATCTATCTAAGCCAACGGGTAGTTAGAATAATCTATTACCTTATTGATACCATGATACTTAGGAAAATTAATAAATGCGACAAATCAAATGAAGGGGTTTTTGCCGCGAAAGTTAAAAATATGGCGTTGTTGATTTTGTATAATTTACCAAAACCTGGGATTCTTCGAGTGTTAATGTGTAATAATGTGTAGATTATTAACTGTTAATATTTTGTAAACGTGCATAAGGGCAAGCAGATCATACAAAGTTGAAAAACGTGATTTTCGCCTTCACTCCAAAACACCAATAGAAGTTTTAGTAAAGTTTCTACCACTTTACTAGGGCATGACTTGCCTATGACAGGTGCTTGACTCTTTTACTTGACTTTGACTGTGACTTGTGACTAGGACTTTTAATATGAAATACACTTGAAATATATTATTACTTGACACTGGCTAAATGCACAAAATTGCGAAGCCATAATTAATAGAAAAAAAAATTAAATGAAGGAGATTTTATTGAAAAAAAATCGTTGTTCATTTTGTTTTATTATCCTCAATTTGTGATTCTTGGAGTGTGAATGTTTTATAACGAACAATTAATGGTTAATAATTGTTGATTAGTGTAAGTAAAAGTACTTAAACATAACAATAAGCAAATCTTACTCAGCACTGCAATGAAAAAATCTTTACTATAAGACGCATAAACAATGTTTATTAATAAATGAGTATTTGAGCAAATTATACAAAGTTTTTTTCCCAATAGAAGATTCTAAGTTTATACATAGTAGTTTATTTCTACTATGGTTTCTACCACTTTACTGAGCCATGACTTGACCATGATCGCCTACTATTCTTTACTTGGCTTTGACTATGACTGGTGACTTTGACTATTTTTATGAACTATTCTTATATAACTTGAAATATATGTATTACTTGACACTGGCTAAATGTACAGATTGTGAAGCATAATTAAAAAAAAAACCATTAGAATGCTAGTACCAGTGTTGAAGCATTATGTTCCTTTGGTACATCGTTGTGATTGATATTGTCGTACCGCAAACCTAAACATTTTAAAAGCTGTATCCGCCCCTCACCGGTGAGTTGCGTTTTAAAGGAAAATGCCTTATGCGTCACCGTGCCATATGGTTTAATAAACTTCGCACTGGATGTACTTTCAACTGCGCAAAATAATAATTATTCAAACTCTATTGCGCACATTTGCCATTTATTCCTTTATAGCTACTTTTCAATCATATTGTAGCTATTTTTACCTGAAAAATCAGAGTCAATGATTCCAAACAGCATTCCATCCGGTCGTTCATGTGTTTACGCATGATACGCCGCCAGGTGGCGCTAATTATAGCTCAACCACGGTTCAGTCATAGTAAAACGAGAAGAAGTAGTAGGCAAAGGTAAAGACATGCAGGTTCCTCTATCTAAGGGCCAATTGCCTATATTTCCTAAAATTAAACTAAAACTATACAGCAAAGATCTATGCTACCTACAAGATATCGAGCTTAGAAGTAACTCAAGTGCTCAAGCCCACTACCAGTATATAGCGTTTCCATCAGGATGGCGGCAGTGCCTCTCAAAGAAAAAAAGTTGACCAATAATTAGCATATTATTATATTGATATATACCGCGGCCATAGGGTGTCATGCCCTATTGCTCTAACCGCTGAGCTACTCAAGCCCTGCCTAAAGCGACGAAATTAATCTTCCTTATTATTAACGTCTCACGGGGACGTGTGACGTCTCTCTTTCCTTTCTAAATTTATCAATATAGTTCTGCCTAGCATGACTAATGCTATATAAACAAAATCAATCAATACTTAGCATTAGGTACGTCAGGATAGCGCTAGCGTCACTTTGGGTTCACCAATATAGGCGCTGAGGCTAAAGGGGCGAATACGAGCGCCGGAAAATTCACATCATAGTCACAATCACAACCAGAACCAGGAACACAAATTTTCCTTAGAGAAATAACTTCTGTTCCAATTGGGAATCGAACCCGAAACCCTTACTTACTTAGAAGGCGAACTCGCTCTCAACGAAGCCAATGGTCAATGTAAATAAATAAAAAGACTATATCTTTAACCAACTTCACAAAAAAGGAGAAGGTTCTCAATTTGACGGTATTTTTTTTTGTGTTATCTCATAACTTCTTTTTGGAAGAACCAATTAAGTTTTTTTTTTATTTGAAAGGTGGTGCTTTCCATTTGGTATTTTTTTAATATTGATATTAATGTGATGTATGCATGGGACATTTTGCGAATGGGACGTTTTGAGAATGGGACTGACTGCGAATGGGACTGTTTGAGAATGGGACGTTTTCCGAATGGGACAATTTGAGAATGGGACATTCTGCGAATAGTACGTTTTGCGACTGCATGACCGCATGCAAATGGTATGTTCTGCGAGTAAACCAGTTGACCTTGTGACAGTACACTATTTGAACGAAGTCCGGCGAAGCTGAAAGGAGTTGTATTTTTTGTACCGTAGTAAATTAAATGAAGTTGACTTACTTTTCACCTTTTACTATGGTTTAACTCAGGTCGGACTTCCTGAACATGTGTTTAAACTATAAACATGGATTGTTTCGGGCATGCTTGCGTGTATTCGTAATGTACGACTGCTGTACTTTCTTTAGCTGTCCTTATCCGCATTTTTCATTTTTCGAACCGCAATACAATGGAACTTCTTGTCTGAGTCGGTGTTTCATGATAGGCACAAATTCAAATTAAAATTAAATTATTTTATTCACATGGGCCCCAAAGAGACACTAATGAAAGTTAATGACTCTACTGCCAGATTCGAAAAATAACAATATGAGAGTCTTTAAGTCGCGAGTTGATAGGTGTCTTCTAGACAAGCGTGCTTCATCGCTTACAATAATGATCATGAGATGGTGGCATTTCGGAGAGTGTGCTAAGGAACTGCACGATCTAGTTCCCCCATCCCCGTTCTATCACCGGACAAGCAGACAAACTGCTAAGCGACACCGCTATATGGTGGACATTCCACAAATGCGCACTAATCGTCATCCTTATATGGTTGACGTACCTCCGGTTCGCTCGAAGCGTTTTGCTTCTACGTTTATCATCCGTACAGCGAGGGAGTGGAACTCATTGCCTGCGTCTTTGTTTCCCGAACAGTACAATCTGGGTGTCTTCAAGTCTAGAGTGAATAGGTATCTTCTAGGCAAGCATGTCACATCTTCGGCTGCATCTTCACTTCCCATCAGGTGAGATAGTGGCCAAATGCTTGCCTATATATCATAAAAAAAAAAAAAAAACGTTTTGCCTCCACATTCATTGTGCGAACCGCAAAGGAATGGAACTCCTTACATGAGTAGATGTTTCCTGATGAGTACAATATGGGAGTCTTCAAGTCGCGAGTGAATAGGTATCTTCTGGGCAAGCTTGCTCCATCGTCGACAGCGTCGCTTACCGTCAGGTGAGACGAGACAGCGGTCAAGAGTTTGCCTATCTTGATAAAAAAAAAACGTATGCCTATACGATTTAACATCATTGACTTGACTATTATGTTTTTTCGGCTCCAAACTAGATCTAATTATCTAACTGTCCCTAATTGGTCCCAAACACAAAGGTTGACGAGGAACAAACAAACAGCACCCACCCTTTCCGGCATTCCGGCCCTTAACATGGGAACGTTAGTACAGAATAAATAATAAAACAAATTGGTAGTGCTCTGGGTATTTTATCTTTTGTCTTAACTAGCCGTGTACCGCGGCTTCGCCCTCGTTTTCAAGTTTAAACGTGGTTTATGAGTATATTCCAAATTTCATCAAAGTATTTCTTTCAACCGATACAGTGTACACTTCCACAAAAACTTTCAGATTTTTAATATTAGTGTATATACGACAACCCAGTTGGCGAGGTGGGTAGGTCTGAGAAGGTCTTTGCCCTCTGCGCCATGGGATCTGAGTGCGATTCCCGGAAGAAGCAAAATTTCCCTTCCCAAAGGACATTTGTGCTTCTGGTTCTGGATGTGGTTCCACACACAACCTCAATGTAAATGTTTCGAGAACCCACGATACAAGTCTTATTACTTAGTGTGGGGTTGTGAGTGTGCATGCGCTGGTTTGTTTGTTGTTATTGTACTTATGAGATGAAGTTGGTTTTAAGTTCTGAATGCTGTATATCAAGTCCCTTAGGCGCTATACATTTTATATAGCGCCCAGGGCGCGTGCCTCTGACGCTTAGTATATCACTCTTATAAGAAGACTTATGCTTTACAAAATTAGTTCTATGTGCAATTCAATATTTACATTTCAGATTAGAACATTAATATAAATGTAATAAATGGTAATTTAATAATGGTGTATTTTTTTTTGTAAAAGCATGTATACATAGTTTTTAGTCTATCTACGGGCCAATTGCCTATATTTCCTAAAAATAAACTAAAACTATATACAGCAAAGAACCAAGTTACCCACAAGACATCGAGCCTATAGGTAACTCAAGTGCTCAAGCCCACTACCAGTGGGCAGGGTCCCCTCATGCTGGCTGCATTGCCTCTCTGAATTGCAATGCTAATACGTTGAGCCAAATAAGTGCCAGCATTTTGGTCACGCATGGTGTATTAGATTGAGTTTTGTACATATTTATATCTAGTTATTTTTAATTTAGTTTTTAGTACAATAATACGTCAAATATCATGTATATATTCTCTTGAATAAATGGTAGATCTTTATAAATGGTCGGTTTTATGTTATGTACGACTCAAAATCAAAATCGTTTATTCACATGGGCCCTAAAGAGGCACTCATGAAAGTTAATGATTCTATTGCCAGATTCGCAAAATTACAGCCATCTCGCGAAGAAGCTGGCAAGATACTCGGCGGCACATTTTTTTTTTTTTTTTTTTTTAAAAACATTCTCTTTTTACTTTTCTCGTTATAATTCCAATTCTAACCCAATCAATATTGATCTCGTAATTGTAATCTAAATGATATCAAGTAAAGGTCGCTTACATCATAACAACCATTATCCCATAGCTTATTTAAACCGAATGGCATTTGAGTTGATTCCATTTACACTTTACTGGCGTTAATCATTATTATATTTATGGATATTCTTGGCATGCCAAACTATGTACTTGCTTAAGCAGTATCCAAACTCTAACTCTGATCTGTTACACGCTGAACTCATTTCGCACGTACGCTCACGGGAGTAAAGCTGGCCCGCGCAATGCGACTGTATTTTTAACCGACTTCAGAAAAAGGAGGAGGTTTTCAAGTCGACTGTATTTTTTTTTCATGTGTGTTACCTCATATCTTCTTTCGTTGTAATAATTTTTTTATTTGAAAGCTGGTGCTTTACATGTGGTTGCATTTAAATTTGATCAAGATCTGACTGGTAGTTTTTGAGTTATACTCAATAATGCGTATTCTGTGGACTACATTGATGATGTTCTCGTTTTTAACCGACTTCAAAAGTTACCTCGTAACTTCTTTCGTTGTGAGCCGATTTTGATGATTATTTTTTTATTTGAAAGCTGGTGCTTTCCATGTTCTCCCATTTAAATTTGATCAAGATCTGATCCCTAGTTTTTGAGTTATCGTCAATAATGCGTGTTTAATACACTAAATCTGATCAAGGTTCCTAAGATAAAGCGTTGAATCCGGTTTTTTTAAGCTTTGCTTGCGTTTAATTATTTTAATGTGTGTTGCCTCAGAACTTTTTGTAGGTGAACCGATTTTGACGATTCTTTTTGTTTTAAAACTGGTGCTTCCCATGTAATTTTTTCCCTTATAAATTTGATTAAGATCTGATTAGTAGTTAACGTTTAATTAATTTAATTTGAACAAGGATTCCGAAGATAAAGCGATGAAGTCGGTTTTTAAGCCATGCTTGCTTTTAAATTGTATTTATCTAGCTTTTCTCCATGGTTTTACTCGCGTTAGTCTCGGACCGGAATTCTGGAATAAAAAGTAGCCTATGCGTTACATCCAGGGTATCAGCTACCTTCATACTAAATTTCGTCAAAATTTGTCCAACCGTTTGACAGTGAAGAAGTAAGAAACACACAAACAGCTCACAAACTTTCGTATTTATAATTTTAGTATGAAGTATCTGATATTACTAAAAAGAAATACATAATTTCCGTCTCTGTTTTACACAGCACCTCTGATTCCACTGAAGTGAGAGGTAGCTCGTGGCAAGGTCGCTCTGTAGTCCGCATTGTAAGTACTAGGTACCTACAGGTATGTCAGGCACACGCCCACATGCGCTTTTGTTGTACTTTTATGAGGCTACCCGTGGAATTTTCCGAAACGAGATTTTTATTAACATGCCTCCAGTTCGCTCGAAGCGTTTCACTTCTACTTTTATCTACATATATCCGTAGTGATCTGTACTGCGAATGAGTGTAACTATTTCCCTCGTCTTAGTTCCCCGAACGGAATAAACTGGGACTCTTTTTTTATGCTGGATAGGCAAGCATTTGACCACTATCTCACCTGATGAAAAGTGAAGAGTGAGGTTTGTTTTAAAGAAGCATGCTACATCTTTGGACTTTGTATACCAGCCTTTCTGGGCATGTAAGAAAAGTATTTGAGTGTGCTTCAATAGGTAACAGATATGTGTCCATAAATAAGTTAATATAGGTCATCTAACAACAAAAATAACTGGCAAACGTCATCCATTTATGGTTTGATACCACCGGTACGCTCAAAGCGTTTTGCTTTTACTGTATATCATCCGTACTGCGAAGGAGTGAAATTCATTACCCGCGTCTTTGTTCCCCGAACGGTATAATCTAGGTCTTCGAGTCAAAAGTGAATAGGTATCTTCTAGGCAAGCATGCTACATCTTCGGTCGCATCATCACTTTCCATCAGGTGATATAGAATAAATGCTTGCCTATCGAATATAAAAAAGGTACTAAAAATTCAAAAAACCCGACTGCAAAAAAAGTGAACCTACTTTTTATTTAGTTTACACTTTATCGTTAATTAGATTTGACTTTTTATGTGATTTTATAAGAACTTTATAATAAGTATTGTAAGTTTTTGTGAAAATAGTTGCTAGCCTTAACTTAAAATCGTTTTAGATCCTTAACGGCCATTCCAAATGAAAACTCGTAAAAGGAACCCAAAGACGATTTTCAAAAACCTATTCATTCAATGAACCACGAAACAGTTGATTTTCATTTTTTTATTTGTCACAATATGGCGTCTGGCGGTCGCCATATTGATTTTCAGTACTGACATGTCTTTAGTGACATTCGCACCATTAAGACAACTTGAAAATCGGCTAACGCGTTTGGTCTCCAGGAAGCTACAATGGAACAAACATACATACGCTTAAACACATTACCCTCCTTTGCGTCGCGTAGTCGAGTAAAATGACTTAATTCCCCCATGCCCTTTTTACCATCTAACAACAAGACAAACTATTAAGCGTCATCCATTTATGGTCGACATACCTCCAGTTTGCTCAAAGCGTTTTGCTTCTACATTCATCATCCGTACAGCGAAGGAGTGGAACTCATTGCCTGCGTCTTTGTTCCCCGAACGGTATAATCTGGGAGTCTTCAAGTCTCGAGTGAATAGATATCTTCTAGGCAAGCATGTCACACATTCGGCCGCATCATCACTTTCC
Source organism: Lomographa bimaculata (assembly GCA_948107665.1). NCBI lineage: Eukaryota > Metazoa > Arthropoda > Insecta > Lepidoptera > Geometridae > Lomographa > Lomographa bimaculata. Next base: position 1,422,574 of record OX403604.1, on the reverse strand, counting down.
ATCAGGTGAGATAGTGGTCAAAGGCTTGCCTATGCAACATAAAAAAAAAAAAAAATGAGACCAACAGGGGTTATGCGCCGCTATTTGTGTAGGTTAAACACATAAGAACAGCGGCGTCCAGTTTTAGATCAGGTGATCTCTCCTCGCGCTCATTGCTTGCATTTATGAAAAATATTTCGTTGTGTTCTGTATTTATGGCGAAATTAATACACATCAATATGTAGTCCTCGTAAAATCTAACTTCTACTTTTCCAAAGTAAATCTTTGACAAACATGGTCTTTCAATATTTCCACAGCTGTGCAAAATGCAATCCAGTCCATACTTAGAACTAGCAAACTGCTAAAAATATGCAATACATTTTAGTACCTTACCATACCAAGACTTTTTAAAAGTCGCGCACATTAAAAGGTTCTTCAGAAAAACTTTAATGTGATAAAGTTCTTGGGTAGTTTCTATTCTCGTTTGCTACTTATCCTGTAAAGCAGGTCCTAGTGTATTTAAGTTATTAGGTAACCACTAGGTACCTTCGGCTTACGTCATTGAATAGTTATTTAACCTGTCGTACTGGATTGATGGTTATTGGCTCTTTGGTAGCCTTAGTATGAACTATTTCTAGAGCTTCAGTTTATTCCTAGCATATACGAGCAGGTAGAGTCATTGGTACTTAAGCAAACTCAACCAAGTAATGCTTTAAAAAGATTTTTAAATTCAAACTTTTTCCAGTTGTAAATAAAAAAACAACAAAAACACTCCTGGAGTGCCGGCAGAAGTGAAAACTTGAACATTAAAGTTATAAAAAGCAGGAGCAGGCATACATTTCGCCGCGCGGTAGAAAGAGAGGGGGATATAACTTCCTCTCCTATGCCGCGCCGGCGGTCTACTCTCCCTCCGTCTTACGAATTTTCGATCAGGTCACGTGGCCTGTATAGATTTTTAAATTTTTTACCCATCCTAAAAAATGCACAACGCCGCTAAAGAAGTTTTCACTTCAAAAATAAGGTCCCAAAAAGTTATATACCCAGAGAACTTGTCAAGACGAAACAAACTTGCTCAAACTAGATGGGTTTATCTTGTTTAGATCAGAAGTAGCTATGGCCATCTTCCGTCTCCATCATCAGACAAACTCCATGGTACCAAATCATTGTATTGTCATCGAAGATACATAAATACATCAAATTTGAGTCCAATCGGACATCAGTGGGTTTAATTTAGCTTGCAAAATTTGATAACAGGCCGATAAATAGACAACGGGACGAGGAGTCGGGCGAATGGAACCACCTCAAAAATTACGCGGTCCCTTTTGCCCGATATATTTATTTTATTATTTTTATTCGGATGATTAGGACCATTCAAGATTTTAACAAAAACAGTGATGTTTATTCTTAACTCTAGTACAGTTAGAAGAAACAGAACTAAATAAAAGTTTGTAATAATTTAAACGTAAGCAAAGCATAAAAAAACCGCTTGTATTTTGGTTTTGGCTTGATCGATTTTGATAAAATTTATATGGGACCACCTCTGAAGTATAATCTACCAAAAAAAAAAGAATTTTGAGAATCGGTTTACAAATGGGGGAGAAATCGACGAACATATATATATATATATATATATATATATATATATAAAACATACAATCGAACATTGTACCTCCTCCTTTTTTGAAGTCGGTAAAAAGATTGACGTAAGAATCATCAAAATCGGCGCACGCGTTCGGCCTCTAAAGAGCCACAAAGAAACAAACAGACATAGTTAGGTTGATAAACACATTTTACCTGACAGTCGGGTAAAAAGTATTTGAAGCGAACGAAATGTGACACTTCTGTTGACATACGTCAACATTTTCACACGTTGTGGTTTCATTATGTATTCAAATTCTGTACACTTGCGGTTCCAGCAAAAAAATTAGTATCGGATATCAGGAAGAACAAGTGCACATACGTAAGTTATTAAGCTATTCCAAAAACACACGCACTATTCACACAGTGTTTTAAATATAGTACGGCATCTTTTGATAAAAAAATACGCACATTATAAACTATTAAACAACTATTCACGACCCAGTTTGCGCAGTGGACAGGTCCTCTGCGCCGGGTCTTGGGTTCCCGGCAGGAGCAAAAATTCCTACCCTTGTTCTGGTTCTGGGTGAAATGTATGTGCGGTGTGATTGTTTCCGGCACCCACGATACAAGTCTTTGAACTTAGTGTGGGGCTGTGAGTGTGAAAGCGTTTGTGTATATGTTTTTTGTCCGGGCGACGCTGGGTGGGTCAGCTAGTATGTTATAAAATCGACATTCCACGCATATACTCTGGTTGTGATTGTGTGTGTGATGTGAATGTTTTTGGCACCAACGACTCAAGTCTTAAGACGAAGACTTGTAGTCTTCGAATATGTGGGCTTGTGAGTGTGAGAGCATTTATGTGAATCTCATAAAAGTCATGTGAAACAGTTATTAGTTTTGGAGTGCTCTGTTATATTTACCGTATAGTACTGTTATATTTCGATGTAGCTCTATATACTATGACTTATAGAGAAACGCTTGAGGCAATTTGCTAATTTCTGCCAAATTCCCTAGAGAATCATCATTAATTCCATCTCAATTTCAACCTATTCAGCCCCAAGCTTATTAATTTGGACTTCGCCAAAGCCATCAATAAAATTTTACCGGTATCCTCTAAGAATGCCGCATTTAGTAGTTCTCCATAAACTAAGTTAATAAGAAGGTGTTACCTGGTGTCAGGTTACAGATCTGTTACCATCCGTTCTGTTGATAAGGTCATTGGCTTACCATTTAGGACAGTATCTCTTTAGCTAAACAGGCTCAAGGAATTTAGTCTTTACAAACTCTCTGCTTGGGTTGAATTTGGATCAAACAAATCTGATATAGTTTCTCTTGTTGATCTACTGTTTCAATTCTTATGTCCTTTAAGTTAAGGTAGCATATAGATCGCATTGCTTTGGAAATCTGATTGAGTGGTAGTAAAATTAAAAGTAGATTAGTGGATTTGGACTTAATTAGGGTTAGTTTAAAGTAGGATTTTCATCGGCCGAGTTATTCAAAGATATTCTTCACTGATATTTGGTTTACTAGTTTTGAGTTCCGTGATCTGTTAACATAAATAGTTCCCTTACAATATCTACATCGTGATTTGGGTTTATTAAACAATAAACTAAATTTAAAAGACAACACAAGTGAACAAGTGGATGAGAACCCTCGTTCTTTTATTTCTTTTGGGCTAAAAGTTCTATTATTAACAAATTCTATTATTCTATTTTTAAAACAAATTTAACAACAAAACATCCATTAATTACGTAGGTGATATTTTAGATTCCCCCTCTTTCCCCCCTCTCCTCCTCTAAACTCACGTGAGATTTTTCAAAATGCGTATATTTAATGTAAATAAATTAATATTTGCTTGATTGCGTTATATTTATTTAACACACAGTTTGATCAATTAAACCCCCACTAAAACAGTTTATTTTTTACTTAATTAAACCCAGATTTTCTCAATATTTCACTGTATCTTGCAAAAAAAATACGTGATATTTGCTGAGACACCGGACGTGAGATTGGGTAAGGTTCGGTCCGCCCAACAAACATTGTAACAAACTTAAGTATTGGCTATGATGCTAACTCAATCAAACCTCTACTATATATAGAGATTGTAAAGGCTTCTCTACCTATTTCTAAATAACATGTCTAACATTGGAAACTTAGACCTATTATTTAGAATTAGGTTTTGCAATTCGCAAAATCGGACAAAATCGTGACTTAGAACCCATTTATAAGGATCTAAACGAAGATCTAACACGTAATCAAATTTTTTTACAGTCATTTACAAATTACACCACATCCTATGTGTATTCCCACAGGTTAAAAAGTAATCACGAGAAAATGGACTCTCGTGGACCAGTGACCAGTTAGTGGAGACCTCTGGCGGACTTTGTTGTCTTACGTCCATTGATAAATTGTGTTACGTCTTGAAGCCAAAGCTAGGCAAAACTTACATTTCACATTTCATAGAATTTTATTAAGTATATCACGTATTTCTGTCTTAATATACCTAATATCCTACTAATATTATAAATCCGAAAGTTTGTTTGTAAGTGTGTGTGTAAGTATGTTTGTTCCCTCTTCACACTTTAACGGCTGAACAGATTTGGATGAAATTTGGAATGTACATAGATTATACCTAGGATTAACACATAGGCTACTTTTTAACTTGATAATAGCGGGCGAATCCGCGGGGCACGGCTAGTGCTAAAATATAATCAATAAGTACATGGTAATTTATTTGCATAAAATATAGGTACATATAAAATGACCAATGTAATAAAATAAAAACAGTTATTGTCCGTATTGTGTGTCAATGTCAAAAGTTTGCCTATTATAAATAAAAAAATATTTATATACATACGCATACAAAACAGGTGAAGAACCATAGCATCCTTTCCCTTGTCTTTGTCCTAAAGTGAATTACACTCACACAATTACCAGAGGCCCGACGATCGGCTTTTATTTACTATTTACTTGTATGTGACAGTTTGCAGAGAGAAGCGCGCACTCACAGACATGAGTTCGCTTTAGGAATTATTACATGAGGTTAAGTCCGTATTTCTTTCAATCCTTGGTATCTAAAGTATCTTTTTAAGTTGGTCTCTAAGCCAGTGGTCATTAGACCGATGAGCCGTGCCTTCCTGCCTATTGTTTACAGCTTCTCACATTAACGTCTGTATAAACCCTTGATTCCGTACTCTGTGATTGTAATGTAGAGTTGCAACTTTCTTTCGTCAGATAAGATGCGAATTAGAATATATTTCATCTAAATCAGGAAGGAACTAGTGTGGCTCAGTGGGCGACCCTAAATAATTTCAATCAGGTGAGATAGTGTTTAAAAGCTTGCCTATCGAGCATGGATAATTAAACACAAGCAAAGCTTAAAAAAACCGACTTCACCGCTTTATCTTCGGAACTTTGATCAGATTTAGTGTATTAAACAAGCATTATTGACTATAACTCAAAAACTAGAGAACAGATCTTGATCAAATTTCAATGGGACCACATGATAGCACCAGCTTTCAAATAAAAATAATCATCAAAATCGGCTCACAATGAAAGAAGTTATGAGGTAACTTTTGAAGTCGGTTAAACGAGAACATCGTCAAAGTAGACCACAAAATAAGCATTTTTGAAGATATTTCAAAAACTACTGATCAAATCTTGATTTGGGACCAATTAGAAAGCAACATATTTCAAACTAAAAAAAAATACGAAATCGGCTCACGTGGGGAGAAGTTATGATGTAAAACACATTGGTGGCGCGAGTAAAATCGCTGGCGTGTAAATAGCCCACCATTTACGTATTAATATTTTTTAATGATAGCGGTAAATTATTTTGAACATTGGCAAAAATCAGTAGGGATACACGAATCAATTTACAGTGTTTATTTAAGCCCACGTACCTTAGACTGCTTCGAAACCGCCTCCGGAGCTCCCCAAGAAAGGAACTACAGCAAACTGTATGTATGCCTAAGCGCACACACACAACTCCACGTCGCGCCGGCCGGCGAGTTTGAATCCGAAGAAATCCGAGAGTGTACGAGGCACGGAACACTAAATCACCTCACAGTTCAAGCGGTCGATCACAATAGACACGATGAAGTTTTTATTTTAAGTCCTGGTTAATTAGATGATAATTATTTAATTAGTTTTCTACGTCACAAAATTCAATAGCGGAGGGTTTGTCAACCACACGGATCAGGTGACACACACGACTGGAAGTTTCTATTTTAAGTCTGTGAAGTTAGTCGCGAGTGCAAAAAATGTCACTCGATACAACTAGCGCCATCTCTAGGATCGTCCTTGAACGATCTCTAACAGTGGTCAGCAGAGAGCCTAATACACTGCAAATTCAAATATCCAAAGATTCTTGCCAATATGAATATTAGGTATATAAAGTGAAGTATTTATTCACAGATGTATAATTTACATTTATTTTTTTATATTATAAAAGGCAAAGACGCTTCACCACACATAAAAAAACAGTCGACTTAAGTACCTCCTCCTTTTTTGGGAAGTCGGTAAAAAAATACTATTATTCTTATCATAATATTTTATTCATATTATGCGAAGTTTTATAAAAGCACATTTGCTTGTGAAAAAGATGTGCGAATATTTTGATTTTGATTATCCTAGAAGCGATATACATTTTCTAATATTTGTCTAAGAGACAGATTGAGTCGAAACGTGACTAAATGCTGAGTTGTATTTGGGGCAGAGGATAAGTCTGGCTATTCAGCGTGGTAATGCAGCAAGCATTTTGGGCACTTTGCCGATCATTGAAGATCGGCTTACTAACCATCTTTAAACTCTTTTTTATTTAATTTAAATATTTTAATTGTAAACTATATCAGTGAAAAATAGAAATGTTGGAAATTGAAAAAAAAATATATGTAGTCATGTTGTGCGTTGTGTGCGTCTTCAATATATCTTTAAGTGTGTTAAGGTACAGTAATCTAATATTGTACTCTTTTTTTGTATTAAAAAAATGTAAGTATTTTTGTCTCGATGGAAATAGGTACGATATTTTTTTACATTAAACAACAACATTATTAGCATAAATATATACATACCTTTATAATTACAGCTTGAAAACGGTTTAAGTATACTATATCAGATTGTTTTAATTTTCATTTGCAAAGTAGCTTATTTTGCGTTCTGCTCAAGAGAACACGTTTGGCACCGAACAAAACACCCTTTACTTAATTTTACAACATTAACATTGAAGTTGCTACACTTCCTTTATAAGCTTTGTGTGCTTTTTGTGCTCTGACGTAGACCTTCCACAAAGGCTCTACAGTCCACACAAAAGAGACCTTTGTTTGTCCTTGGCGTCTTGACGAAAATTGTAAAACAATGCTTCACCTAGCCAGACAAAACAGCTGTTAGGCACGTCTCTCCAGCCTCTATTACTCCACACATGATTTCCAGCTCTAAAACAATGTAATACACTTCGTTTCTGCTTAGTTTCACAATAGTGGTTTTGATTTGGAGAATTTTGAGTCATGTTTTGCGTAAGGTAAGGTTACTTTTAGAGTTTATTAGAACGGTTGATTTGTTTCTTTTTGCTTTTCCTGGAAAGGTGAAACAATGATGGGATTGCGTCTGGGGTTTGAATTAAAAATGGCAGGCTGGGACAGTTGGTAGCAGTCGGACGAGTAGGGTAGACTTAGAATAATAATAACTTAGAAGGTTTTTTATGTATCTTTCCCTGTTCGTTGATGTGTTCTAAAAATATTGCTTTACTGACAAAAAACGTGTATAAAAAAGCTTGTTAAATTTAATGATTATGTTAACGACAAGGATGCATAGAGGCAAACTGCACAAGCGCGTACTGGCGACTGCAAATTATAGCTAAAATAATATTGTATTAATTCGCTGTGTTAACGTTATTTAATAAGGGGCAAAATTAAAATTTCAAAAATACCCTGGTCAAGTCCCATTTCAAACAAAAGAAATGTAAATAAAAATTGGTCCAGTCGTTTGGAAACACACTACAATCTCATAAAAACCTCTACTTCGTTGGGTTGAAAAGAAAATAGATGGAAAAATATCGCAACGAGAGATTGCTGTAAATTTGCGAATGGTCATTAGAGTCTTTAACTTTTATGACTGCTCTGCCCATGTGAAATTCATCGTAGTTCTTGCTTCCTTAATTTCGAGCTTGGGATAATCTTGTTTGTCGTTATTTTTGTCGATGTTCCCGTAGAATATGCAATGACTCATATACAAGAAATATATTCAATTTTGTATGAATCATCAAAACAAGAATTGCTTTACCTCTATACTGTACTATACAGAGACTTTAGACAGCATCATTAACTGCTCATTTGAGCAGACCATTTATCGTGCCATACATGGAGTACAAAGATTTGCACATCCTTCCATTCTTATCAGATCGCGCGTTTCCTTCATCATTAACGTCCACATTTCCCGAAGAACACAGACAAATCACTAACACACGTTCATACATTTGCTATAACTTAACCCGTTATTATGACGAATTTGTCATGCATAACTTTGATGACACTTAAAGCCTAAGTACTTCTATCTAAAACGAAATTATACCTTAAGCTCTTCAAAATAGGAGTCATAGGTACAAGTTTCCATGTCTTCAATACATTGTCAGTTTCAAGATGCGTTGCTTCAAGTATACGTGTTTAAGTATCGCTGAATGGGAAAGTATATCTTACTACATTAGCTGTAGGGTTTATTTTCTCATCGAAGAAGCAGTAAATTATTTTTAAGGATAGAAGGGCATGTTCAAAGGCTGCAGAAGAATGCATAATGATGGATTCGCCAGCTGCATCCTTAATGTGCCTTATTATATGGCTATTGTGTGCGAGATAGCGATATGAATATTGAACGATACCGAAGTGTTCTTCGATATTTCACTGCGATACCTGATACAAAATACTAGTTAGTATTTAACGATACTTAGACTCTTTGCACCTACTTAACTAGTCCACATGAAAAGTAAACAAGTAAGCGTTAATTTTATACCGTTTGTAAACTAGATTGACTGGCAATTATAGCACCATTTGATGAATATATTAATAGTTGAGACCTATTTGTTAGTATTTATATTTGCTTTGATTGTAAGCTTGATATTTCGGCACCGTTACAAGCGATACAATCACGAGAACTGATAAGTATCACATGTATCAATACTAATTTATGTGACCTTGTTTTAAACTTAAACGATTTATTATTATATTTGTGAATAAACAAACTCTTATAAAAAATCAAACGACTTCAAAAAACACAAAAAAATACTTGAATAACTACAGTTTTTTGATTTAAAAACCAAATTACGTAACCAATTTTGGTGTGATTTGTAGGAGTTCTATCTGAAAATACAGCCTTTAAAATAAAAGAAGAATTTTCCAAATCGGTTCATAACTCGGAATTCTTACGTAAATACTGGAACATCACCAAACGAACTTTAACATTAGAATAATTTAATTTATTAACACAGCTTCTATAATATGAACGTGATATTAAATATTACTTAATATATTAATACTAGTCTAGTTCCGATACCAAACTAATATAGAATATCGACTTGTTATACTTCGATACTTCATAAAGAGTTACCATCTGTGCGTTTTATTTTGCCCGCTGACATCTCGTAAGTACATGAACTAAGTTGTGTATGAATAATAAAACATGAATATACATGTCTACATGAATAGTTTATTGTTGAGATGTACCCATTATTTACTGCTCAGTCATTAGATTTGTTTGCCGCTACTTCACAATTGGTGTACTTAACTAAATTATGTATAACTGTTACTACTTACTTATTACTATTATTTTACTATAATAATTAAACGCAAGCAAAGCTAAAAAAATACCGACTTCATCATTCAAGAACCGATATTTTGGGTTTGGCTTGACCGAATTCGATAAAATGTATATGGGGCCACCTCTGAAGTATTATCTACCAAACAAAAAAACCATCAAATCGATTCACAATTGGCGGAAATATCGCGTAACATACATACAAAAAAAAACATACAGTCGAATTGATGAACCTCCTATTTTGAAGTCGGTTAAATATTAATAAATTTCCTTTCTAAATTTATTAATATTTACGTAATAATATTCAAAACTATAAAAAGCCGTTCCGTACAAAAAAAATCTAATTCCTAATTCGTGATGTTTTCAAATCGAATACCTTTAAACGAGCAATTCTTGTATATATATATATATATATATGTGTAATCAGGATCTCGGAAACGGCTCCAACGATTTTCATGAAATTTTGTAAGCAGGGGGTTTCGGGGGCGATACATCGATCTAGCTAGGTTTCTTTCTTAAAAGACGAGTAAACCTCGGTCATCCGGGTACTGTAATAGTTTGACAGAGAAAATCTTTTAAGCCATGAATGTCTTTGAAATTGTAGATAGCTATTAAACAAAAGCAAAATCAAAATATTGAAACTCCGATGATCTATCTAGAAGATGCTGTTCCGATTTTCATCAGATATTGCTAAGAACACTCAATCATTCGACTTTAAGCCGAAAAAGAATCTGACTTTAAACCAGAAAAAATATAAAACAGCAAACCACAAACTAAACCAACAGATTGCAATCTTATTGTATCTCACAATAATTATTTAGCAGTTAGTAACTCTGAATAATTTAACCTGTTTTGTAAATAATTAAAAACATTATTTACTTTCCTTAAAACGTGAATATTTCACAAGATTTTGTTAATCCCTTCAACGTTTACTTATCCATTACCGCTGTCAATGAATCAATATGCTTAATTTGTTTTCGTCACCAAATATTTGGATTAAACGGGCAAGGTCAACAGAAAAAAACATTTATAAAAAAGTTACTCAATCCATCGACTGACCTTCACCCACTGTTCGGTCATGCCACTCTGAAAATTGGCAAATTGACAAAATAAGACCGTTTCCACTATGAATGAAAATCTATGTTTATGTAAAAACTCTCTGTCTATATTTTTAATATATTTTATTTCATTATGTTTTAATGCTATATCCGGCTTAAAACACGAAAATTTCGACTTACTTTGTAGTCGACTAGTTTCGGACAAATTAGTTAGTTGTGTTTCATCGTGTTTTAAGCCGTATATAACATTGAAACATAATGTGTAATATTCACGATAGTTTTAACTTTAAAATATTTCATTTCATTTTATTGTCTCTTTACGAGTTGTTAGAATAAGAATATAATTTATTTGCTAAAGTTTATCATCTATTACATCCAATAACACGTTGTTATTGTTGTGTAGTTGAGTTCAGGATTCAGGAACAATCCTGTGCCGTAGGATACACGATCTCTTTTGTTGCAATTAAAAAATACCACCCACGCTCTATCTAGTAAACGGCTTCACTGATTTACACTAAACATAGGGACTATTGATCTAGTCACATTTAAAAAAAAACAAGTGTTTAAATAAAAATTTTGGTAATTGGAATATTTTTTTCATTTTACTGTGTCCCTATGTTTTCTTTACTCACGAGTTATGCTAGAATAAGAATATAATTTATTTAGTGAAATTTATATCTACTACAAAAATATCTCTTGCGATCTATCTAGAAAACGGCTGCACCGACTTACACTAAACATAGGGACACCATTGATCTAGTCACTTTCAAACAACAAGTGTCAAAATTACATTTTATTTAATACACCACTATATTCGCAGCTTCACCGATTTTCATCAAACACAGCAAGGAACACTCTCGACTAATTCACCTTGCAACCAAAAAAAAAAAAAAATCAACATCAGTTCGGGAGCTACGATGCTACACACACACGCATAGATACACTTCAAATTTGTAAGACCCCGTCGTTTTTGCGTCGAGGGTTATAAACTAACTAAATTAAAATCGGTCTTGCCGTTGGAGTCATACGGAGTTACGAAGCTACAGACAAACACAAATACACACCACAAACTTATAACTTCTCTTTTTCCTTAAATGTGATCAAAATATGCGTGAGTTTTTATCAAATTATGGAGTTAAATAAACATTACTTTATTTAATCATAGATTGATATCATAAATATCATGGTGAAATAAAAATAATTCATTGCGTTTCTTCATCATATCTCTGACATTATTTCAAATATCATGTACGTTATTACTTTGACATTAATCATAATTCCAGAAGAATCTACCTATTTCGATGAGTTTTTATTCAGCAGAACAGGTCATCCAGGTACTAAAGAATAGAACTAGTCTATTCTTTAGTACCTGGATGATCTGTTCTTTTTTAATTACAAACGACGTTTTCTAAAAATGAAACCTAGCTAGATCGATTTATCGCTCCTGAAACCCCCTGCATACTAAATTTCATGAAAATTGTTGGAGTCGTTCCCGATATTCAGTTTTTTTTTTTTTTTTTATTCGGGATAGGCAAACTTTTGACCACTATCTCACCTGATGGTAAGCGATGATGTGGTCGACGATGGAGCAAGCTTGCCTAGAAGATACCTATTCACTCGTGACTTGAAGACTCCCATATTGTACTCATCAGGAAACACCGACTCGGGTAAGGAGTTCCATTCCTTTGCGGTTCGCACAATGAATGTAGAGGCAAAAGATTTTATATATACATAATATATACAAGAATTGCTCGTTTAAAAGTATTAGATAAATAGATAAAACTCATCGTCAAGGCGACTAGAGTTAAGAGTAGAATTCTTTGCTGTTGAAAATGAAAGAGTTCCTTAAAAATAGTCCACAACTAGTAGAACTAACCCCAAACGGATATTGTATCACACGAAATGAATTGGTATTAGTCGGTTGTTGTACCACAATGGACACGTCGAATCCAATCATCAATGGTCATTGTTTCTGGGCTGACAGTTACAATTGATTTTATGCAAGCTTGACATACAATCCCATAAATTCCTTGACGTCGAAGCATACTTCTGTTATTACGATCGGAGAATGGCCAATAAACATGACATAGGGTCTATATGTCATTCAATGGAATCATCAGTAAATAAAAACAACGTACTAAAATAATAATCTTAAAGGCATAGGATCGACTTGAGTAGCTCAGCGGTTAGAGCAATAGGGCATGACACCCTATGGCCGCGAGTTCAAATCCCGCCTCAAGCGATTTTTTTTCCTTTCTAAATGTATCACTAGTTCTGCCTAGCATGGCTATATAAATAAAATCAATTGATTTGGGTAGACGTTATCAACACAACGCGAACGTGTAGCTAACTGCAATGTTAGACTCGTTGGCCGTAGTAGTTTCTATACTGTTTCGGTAGATGACGTCACACGTCCCCGTAAGACGTTAATAATAAGGAAAGGTTAATTTTGTCGCTTCAGGCGGGGCTTGAGTAGCTCAGCGGTTAGAGCAATAGGGCATGACACCCTATGGCCGCAGGTTCAATCCCCGCCTCAAGCGATAATTTTCTCTTTCTAAATTTATCACTATAGTTCTGCCTAGCATGGCTAATGCTATATACATAAAATGAATAGGGTCTACAATTATATATTATTCAATGGAATCGACAGTTAATAAAAACCACCAGCCCAAACTCGATGGGTTTATCTCGTTTAGTTCAGAAGTGCCTATGGCCATCTTCAGTCTCCATCATCAGACCAGCTCCATAGTACCATATCATTTTACTGTCATCGAAGATAGCTATCTTTCACAGTTAATAAAAACAACCAGCTCAAACTCGATAGGTTTATCTTGTTTAGTTCAGAAGTTCCTATGGCCATCTTCCGTCTTTATCATCAGACCAGCTCCATGGTACCATATCATTGTATTGTCATCGAAGATATATAGGGGCCGTCTCCACGAGCGAGAGAATCGCTGTCGTGCCACGTATTTCTAACACTGCCACTCGTCGCATCGCGTGCATCGCCGCTATAACATACACCGCCGTGTGTAAACACGTTCTAAGAGAGTGTATATAAATATTTGGCACGAAGATCTCCGCAATTCTCTCGCTCGTGGAGACGGTACCTATAAGTACACCAAACTAAAGTCCAATCGGACATTGGGAAGTGGGTCTAATTTAGCTTGCAAGATTGCATTACAGACCGACAGATAACAGGACAGGCAAAATTTAGTAAAAGCTTGTAAAAATGCTTATGGAATTCCCCTTACACTCTACACTACACACTAGATGCTGCGTTGACGTCTCCGATATATTTATGACACCAAAAGTATACACACAATCGGGTTCATTACCACTCCAAGGCCGGCTATTTGGCAGCCTCGGAGACGCTAATGGAAGATGGACGTGGCCATCCTGACACGTTGATCCGATTCTTATTTCTGGTTCGTTTACTTTTTGAAGTAGGACGGCTTCCGAAGGTGGGCTTTTTAGGTCGGATGCGCAAATCTATTTGTTTCATTGTTGCCAATTAGTTTCGATTTACTGATCTCGGAGTGTGTCAGGGTTTGCTTCCGTTGCCGCTCATTTTCATTCTTTTTGCTTTTTCATTTTAGCCTTGTTTTTTTTAAACGATTAAAATTTTTGTTGATATCCAATTTTGTCCGCATCACACAAGGTCAATACGGTTATACATTATTATTTATTTTTATAAACAATCCACAATCTCTGATCAATAGTTAATAAATGTAACTTAAACCTAAGGCCAATAAAGAATTTAATTTTTGCTATACATATATGATAATATATGCTATGGATATTACACTGAGCTCCCCCTAAACTGCAAGACCGATTTGATGTTTTTTTTGTGTGTGTTCAGATGGATTCAACATCTATTTTGATTCACAATTCGATGCGATAAATGCTTTTTTTTATTTACATATATTTATCACCACCTCTGAAGTATAATATACCAAACAAAAAAATATTTGAGAATCGGGCTACAAATGGGGGGAAATCGGTGAACATACATAAAATATATACAGTCGAACATACAGGACCTCCTCCTTTTTTGAAGTCGGTAAAATTCAATATTGTATATATAATGCTACTTCGTAACCAAGATGAGTCAGCTATATTAAATATCATAAGAATTCCGTGCAATAGCAATCTAAATTGAAAATAAACAATATTTAAGTTACCAATTTATAAGCGTTCTATTAATATGTATAAGAAAATACAATTTCCAAGAAATGGTAATAAAATTAAGAAGCCTCACTCAATAAAAACCTCATATCGAGTCACGTGTAACTACTGTATAATCTACTAATTATTCACAACCGGAATCTACTGCTATTTATTAATTAAATTCTTAGACAACGCACAAAAAATATCGTGGACTTGTTTGTTTATTGAATTGGCATTAGGAATCGGTGTTAAGCGATTCTTTGCAATTAACGTCATCCACGTCATTCACTGGATTATTTAAGCAATTATTGTGTAGAGAAGCTTTCAGCCGGTCGGGATTAACTGTCAATCTTTTTTTTCTCGTTCTCGAAGATTCTTTTATGTTACTTTTATTGACGTGTTTGTAATTCTAGAGGCAATAGAATCATTAACTCTCATGAGTGCCTCTTTAGGGCCCATGTGAATGAACGATTTTGATTTGATTTGATATACATTGGCTCCTTCTTGTTCTTAGGGACATGATATACAAAGCGCCCGAGGCGCGCGCCCCGAGCGCTCTGAAGGTGAAATGTAAGGCGCGTAAGGGACTCTTCTCCACGCGCTGCCATTTCGTATACAGTCATCATAATAAAAAAGGTGTAACTGCATTTTTTGTCAAAATTGAGTTATATACATGATTGATTAATCAAGAAAAATAGACGCATCTACTATTTTTTTTACCGACTCCCCAAAAAAGGAGGAGGTACTCAAGTCGACTGTATTTTTTTTTTATGTGACTCATAACTTCTTTCCACGTGAACCGATTTCGAATTTTTTTTTGTTTGAATGATGTTGCTTTCCAATTGGTCCCATTTAAATTTGATCAAGATCTGATGAGTAGTTCTTCAAATATCTTCAATAATGCGTGTTTAGTACATCTAATCTGAGCAAAGTTCCGAAGATAAAGCGGTGAAGTCGGGTTTTTTAAGCTTTGCTTGCGTTTTATTATTTTATTTTGTAATATTCAAACGCACATACTAAATCTTACTTTTAATTTAGACGCATCTGCTACAAGTTATTACACTATACTAAATAGTAAAGACATTTCTGATGTATGTAGCTCAATTTTGACAAAAATATTATATAAGTCATTTTTATTTAAAGGGCGCACGTCTCGGGCGCTTTGTGCGAGTATATCATGTCCCTAAAAAATAGTTTCGCATTAACGTTGCTTAGATTTAGGCTTTCTTAATTTATTTTTTAACATCTTTTGATAACTTTTAGACGACTTACGGAGAATAATAACTGAGAATAAATACTAACTAACTACGTATTAATAATTACCAATATATGCGAACTACAAGTTTCAGCAAAAGGAACGCATTGCACGACCATTTTGACATGCCATATTTTAAGAACGTCCACGCATTTTTTAACTGGCTTAGTTGGGTGACATTCGCCTTCTAAGCACCCCTGCTATCGGGTTCGATTCCCGGTGGAACACAAGATTTCTCCCCCAGGAAAATTTGTTTCTGGTTATGGTTGTGATTGTGTGTATGATGTGAATGTTTCCGGCACCCACGACACAAATCATCGAACTTAGTTTGGGGCTGTGAGTGTGAAAGCGTTAATGTTTAATGTGTGTTGCCTTATCGACTTTCACATTAAGGTCTAGGTCACTATTAAGGACTTTAACAATAATTTGAGCATTAATATAGCATTTGTATAAATATCAAATAGTTAGCGAGTTGAAATAAATAGAGTAGGTGAAACGATCTCTTTCACTCTCTTAGACAAGTTAGGCAAGACGATATATCCATCTCGCTCATCCACTTAGAGATTAGAGTCTCAGAAAACAATCAGACCATTTTTTCAATTTCAGTAAAATTACAGTACTTGACGCAAAATTCTCTAATCTAACAGGTGAATAATTAAACGCAAGCAAAGCTAAAAAAAGACGACTTCACCGCTTATATTTCGGTTTTGGCTTAACCGATTTAGATAAAATGTATATGAGACCACATCTAGTCTGCCACACAAAAAAAAAACATCAAAATCGATTCATAATTGACGGAGATATTGCGTAACATACATACAGTCGAATTGAGAACCTCCTTTTTTGAAGTCGGTTGAAAAAGTAACAATTATATTACCATTTGTCACTTTGGGTACCAGCTTTACATATTCTCTGAGAAGCTTCGCTCTTTTTTTTATGATAGATAGGCAAGCATTTGACCACTATCTCACCTGATGGGAAGTGAAGATATAATGCTCGATCAAACATAATGTACCAAACTATTTTTTTTTCAAATATCGATCTTTACTCTATACCAGGCGTCGCGTCGGCAACCTTTTGAGTCGGAAGAGACAAATATTACAATTTACAAAATTTCAAAGTTTTAAAGAGCCACAATTTTCTTTCTTGCCAATTATAATCCATAATGCCAACAATAATACCTACTGTACTTTTAGTATCGTAAAGAACGCTATGCACGCGTTATACCTACCTAATCATCCCATAATTTATTTGTTTCAACTGTAAAAATGTACTTTTTTGATACCTTTGGAGGCTCAATAGAAATAGTGCCTAATCCTCGTTAATCGATTCAGAAGGTTTTTAAATAAATTATATTTGCGTATGGAACTAAAGAGCCGCAGCTTCACATCCAAAGAGCCGCATGTGGCTCGCGAGCCGCAGGTTACCGACCCCCTCGATACTGATATTATAAAGAGGTAAAGTTTGTTTGTTTGTTTGTAAATCTAAGCTAATCTAATAGTGCCATTTGTGTCAAAGCCCCTGGGACACAGCAGATGTTATAGGCACGAGTGACGTTAGCCATCAGACAGACTTACAGCTTCATGCTGCTTCCATAGATATGAACAAGCGGTCGTCCATTCTCCCCGGTAACCTAGGCCCTTTCTCTTGCGCAGAATAATTTCTTTTTAATATTATTTACGCAGCAATGGCCATGCTAATGCAATGAAGTATGCGATACACTTTCTCGGCAGATATAATTTCACGAAGTTTCTCTCTGTGCCTAGATTTTTAATCCTCTTTTGTATAGTTTGACATTTAATGTCATATCTATTAAAATATGTGTTATGTCATTTGTTAATAAAGAATCACCATATTTTAACACTTTCTCACAGCCCAACACTAAGTTCAAATACTTGTTGTATCGCGGATGGTGAAAACAAAAATAAAATATTCACACCTACAGCCCCATTTTAAATTCAAGGACGTGTATGTTGGGTGTCGAAAACATTTACATACTAGTGAGTAAACGTAGCGTATTTTTCGAAATCACTAAAGTATGGATTTTTACGTTATTAGTCCGCATATCTCCGCTATTGAAAATTTCCAAAAACCGAAACGTCAAGAAAAAAAATTAACTATCGAACCTACTCACAAAATTCCACGAGAATCTGTTCACAAATACGAGCCTTAGAGGAGAACAAGCGTAAATCCGGATATCCGGACATACAAAAGCAATTTTGCCTAACCTGAAACGCTTCAGTTGCGTTTCGTGCTCGCTTTGCCATTCAAGCACACATAATCACACCCAGAAACGGAAGCAAAACTGTCCCTTTGGAATTAAATTTGGGATCCTGTCAGGAATCAAACCCAGGATGCACGGAGACGGCAATAAAGAGTATATCTATATCTACTACTCAAATTTACAACTGTTTTAGGCAATAAGTTACGTGAAAAACCCCCTTATTCCTCTTAGATAACTATATTAAATAACCAGTATTCTTAGAGGAAAAATATTTACTGTAACCTTGCTTGTCACTGGAATCATACAAAATATAAACAGACCAAAAGAATGATCAACAAAATCACAAAGACTTCTATACTCCTTCACAAAATATTCGTATTCAATTGAATACCACAAGCAAACAACCTCACAAAAACAAGTTGTCGACTGCTTATTAAATTCGGTTCGCAAAACAAACTGCAAATATTTAGACGTCCGAAAGGGAACCATATTGAACCAACTTGAACCAATAAACCATCCGAGCAAATATTCGACGGCGAAAACACCGGATCGAAAGTAGTTTGGAAAACAAGATTGTTTAGGCTACCTACTTCTTTCAACTTCTTTTTAGGCGATAAAAAGCCGCGCGCAAAAAACGCCTTATTTTTATAATAACTAGCTATACCGAGCATGCGTTTTTTTTTTTTAAAATAGGCAAACTTTTGACCACCATCTCACCTGATGGTAAGCGAAAATGTGGTCGTCAAATAAATCTTGATCAAATCTAAATGGGACCATGTGGAAAGCACCAGGTTTTAAATAAAAAAAAATTTTTAAGGAAGTTTCAAAGAATAATCTAAATCGGTTTACTTGGAAGTAAGTTCTGAGGTAACACACGTAAAAAAATACAGCCGATTTGAGAACTTTCTCCTTTTTTTGAAGTCGGTTAGAAAGGCCTATAGCTATATCTTCAGCATCACAGACATCGCATCAATAAACTTAAGACATATGGAACTCATTGGCTGCGTCTTTGTTCCCTGAACGGTACATCCGAGTGTCTTCATCAAGTCTATAGTGACTAGATACCTTCTAGGCAAGCATAGTTATTCTCGAGACGGCTGTAATTTTGCGAATCTGGCAGTAGAGTCATTAACTTTCAGGAGTGCCTCTTTGGGGCCCAAGTAAATAAACGATTTCGATTTTATTATTAATGTTCCATCTTCCGCCGCATCGTCACTTTCCATCCGGTGAGATAGCGGTCAAATACTTGCCTATACAGCATAAATTATTAAACGCAAGCCAAGCTTAAAAAACCCGACTTCACCGCTTTATCTTCGGAAGTTTGATTGTTGAAAAATTGTTTGGACGTTACAAGCATTACCGTCGCCGTTTGTCACGATCAACGCTAGTGTAAACAGTCCCTTAATCTTGATTAGTTTCAGTCTAATTCGTCCGAATAGATTAACATATATTACCGGGCATCAATCTTAGTTCCTTATTACAAGAAGTGTACGGCGACAGCGTCGGATGTCCCACGGTCGAGAAATACCTAACTTATTAACATAATGTATGAAGATGATACGCCACTACTGATCCTAAATTATGGTCTGCAAACCTGTTTTAATTCTAGAATATAATTAGTTCTGCCCTGCGGTTCGGTCTGCAGTTTCAACATGAGAGTTATTTATTGTTCAGAGTTAAATCTTCTACGTTGGTATTTTATATTACGTTCTAGTTGATGTAATTTTGCGAATCTGGCAGTAGAGTCATTCACTTTCAGGAGTGCCTCTTTGGGGCCCATGTGAATTATGAATGTAAAAACCATTCCTGAATCCACCGAACACACACAAAATAGTTAAACGCAAGCAAAGCTTAAAAAAACCGACTTCACCGCTTTATCTTCGGAACCTTGATCAGATTTAACGTATTAAACGCGCAATATTGACGATAACTCAAAAACTAGAGATTAGATATTGACCAAATTTAAATGGGACCACATTGAAAACTTTAAAAAAAAATATATAATCATCAAAATCGGCGCACAAAGAAAGAAGTTATGAGGTAACTTTTGAAGTCGGTTTAAAACGAGAACATCGTCAATGTAGTCCAGAATACGCATTATTGAGTATAACTCAAAAACTACTCAGTCAGATCTTGATCAAATTTAAATGGGATCAATTGGAAAGCAACATCTATCAAACAAAAAAAATATTTTCAAAATCGGTTTACCTGGAACGAAGTTATGAGGAACACAAAGGGGAAAAAAATACAGTCGACTTGAGTACCTCCTCCTTTTTTGGGAAGTCGGTAAAAAATAAGCTAAAAATAGGACACCATGATGTTTCAGAAAATGTACATTGTTATAAACCAAATTTTCAACCGACTTCAAAATAGGAGGTTTCCAATTCGACTGTATGTTTTTTTATGTATGTATGTTACGCGATATTTCTGAATCTACTGGCCGTTCCCGGCGGCTTCGCCCGCTATTATCAAGTTAAAAAGTAGCCTATGTGTTAATCCTAGGTATAATCTATGTACATTCCAAATTTCATCCAAATCCGTTCAGCCATTAAAGCGTGAAGAAGGAACAAACATACATACACACTTACACATTTACACACACACTTACACACAAACTTTCGGATTATTTTATTTTATTAGTGAAAGTAGGATTTAATTTTTTTTTGTTTAATAGATGTAGTCAGACGTGGTCCCATATAAAATGATTAAGCGTTTTTTAAGAAAATCACCAAATACCAAAATATAAATGGTAGAGTCGCTTTTTTTATGCTTTACTAGCGTTTCAATTAGATAGATAGATAAACTCTTTATTGAACACCAAGACAAAAAACACAACAGAAAATAATTATTTACAAAAAAAATTTACAATATGCGCTCTTATCGCTAAAAGCGATATCTTCCAGACAACCTTTGGATGTAGAGGAATTACGCAATAGAGTTGGACGTCGGTGTTTAAGAAAACAACACTTTAAAAGAGTGTATGAATCTAAAATAATTGTATAAATTATTTGTATAAATTTCGGTACATTTTCCGAGTCATGTACGAAACGTCGCTTACCTTTTACAAGAAATGTCAAACGCATTAACTTAGCGGGAGTTCTAACAAGTCACGATCGACACGAACTGTGCACGTAAAAAAACCCTAATTATTATCCGCGTAGTGGGACATTCGTGACATTTTTTGCCACTGGCAACACTGGTAACTTTAATTGGAATATTTTAGATGTCTCTATTTAGCTAGAGTTAGTAAAAGGAAACTGAATAAAAAAAAAACTCAAATAGGAATTCCTTGTAATATATATTATAGGCAGCGCCCAAGCTGACCTCGCACGCACTTGGTGTCCCTGCTGATCAATGAACGAGGCTCCGTTAGCTAGAACAAGCATCAGTTTGCAGTCCTTCGATCATAATAACTTGCGCCAAATCTTATTACGGGTTAATAAATTAAACGTTCTGCTGTGTCCCGAAAAGTATAGCATAACTTTATTTATATTGTAGAAAAATAAATAGTAACTCGTAAAAAACGTTATGTTTAAATTATTTATTTTGTAATTTACAAACAAAAAAAAATACAGTTAAATTGAGAACCTCCTTCTATTTTGTTAGGTCGGTTAAAAAATGGATCTATTATTATTATTATTAAAACTAAAATAATTATATTAAACTTGGAATTACTCGTACTTCGGGCGATTAAACGTGGCCGTTTTGGCGTGCTGTGTGTGACGTCATCATTCACGTTCCAATAACTCCTGTGAAGAAAAGTTGACAGGTCATTGATCACACATTGAACACGTGCGTTTTGCTTTTCAATTTTCCATGCATTTTTATCACTATATACAAAAGAAATCTATCGAGTGAAACTTATTCAATCGTGAAACTGGCTAAATGGATAAAAATGTCTAAAAAAACTAAATAAAAATAAGTTACTTGTTAAAAACTTTTTAAACACAAGCTTTTAGAAATCCGCCATATTGGATTTAAAGTGACGTCACTTTATTTTTCGAGTTATTCTCAGCAAGCCCTTTCATTTGATACCCATATTGTAGGAGTGCATTAAATTACTTGTCCGTCATTTTGTGTGTTCCGCCATGTTGGACTTAGAATGACGTCACACAGCTAACCATGCATTGTCATCCAAACTAAACGTGAATACAAAATTTCAGCTCAATCAGTTGAAGATATTTTTTTGAAGTGAAACTTCTTTAGCGGCGTTGTGAACTTTTTTGGGGTGGGTAAACATAACACGTGACCTGATCGAAAATTGTTGGATGAAATTGACTGTCATATGTAAATTACTATACAATTCAATATTCCATACCCATATTCCAATCTACAATCGATGAGTCCCAACGATGCTTTATCGTATTCAATTCGATTCGATTCGTCTTCGATTGTAGAGCTCTCAAGCCGTGGAGCGTAGATGGATAAAAAAACAATCTAAGAACCGAAGTTGTAGACACCGAACGCAGCCCCGTTTTCCACGTGGAGCGACGGGAGTATTTTATTTTTTTATTTAGTCACAAATGTTTGTCGCTGCAGCTCCTGCTGTAGGCCTGCCACACCCAAAACCGGGGCTCTGGGGCGGTCGTGAGTTACGATTCGCAACGGAAGTTGACCTACTGCTCGCGCGTGCCATGGACCATCCATTACAGCAGGCCACGCAAATCACGAGATCGGTGTTGCCAAATACAATGATTATTTGACCATTTACTGATAAAATCGTACTGATTTACTCATTTAGGAACAATAATTATAACAGGTATTACTATCTTGATAAGCTTGCTATTTTCTACCGACTTCACAAAAAAGGAGGTGGTACTCAATTCGACTGTATTGTTTTTGCCTCATAACTTCTTTCCACGTAAACTGATTTTAATTTTTTTTTGTTTGAAATCTGTTGTTTTCCGATTGGTACCATTTAAATTTGATCAAATTCGGATCAGAAGTTCTTGAAATATCGTCAACAAAGCGTATTCTGCGGACTACTTTGACGATGTTCTCGTTTTTAACCGACTTCCAAAGTTACCTCATAACTTCTTTCGTTGTGAGCCTATTTTGATGATCATTTTTTTATTTTATAGCTGGTGCTTTTCATGTGGTCCCATTGAAATTTGATCAAGATCTGATCAGTAGTTCTTGAAATATCGTCAATAATGCGTGTTTGGATAGATCAGTAGTTCAGTTGTCCTTGAAATATCGTCAATAATAGGTATTAGAAGTATCTAATCTGATCAAAGTTCCGAAGATAACGCGGTGAAGAACTTTAATTGCGTTAACCTTTGCTTGCGTTTAAATTATTATTCATATCTACGCTATACAAGTCATAATCTATAGACTAGTTTATAGTAATCTAGACTAAGCTAATATATTCACCTTTTTTCTTCATCGGGCTAACAATCAGATATATAATATACCTCAATATAAAGAAAAAAACATTTAAAAAAAGGAGGAGTTAGAAATCATTCAGTACAACTTAAAAGTCTAAGAAAATCGCATCTACTCTTGGCAAGCATGCTACATCTTTGGCTGCATCATCGTTTTCCATCAGATGAGATTGTGGTCAAATGCTTGCCTATCGAGTATAAAAAAAAACTTTCACAGCATATACCTACACAACTACACCCAGGACTAGAAACTCAAGAAAACTGCTACTACCGACGCGACGGCGCACAGGTCAGATACATGCCAACTGAGTCGTCAATGGACTTATCGAAGGGACTTGATTCAAGTCCGTTCGCTCCTAAATATATAACTTCATATTTGTTATAAATTCTCTGATATTTTTACCTATGGCAACACCACAATCATAATCGAAGCGATTAGCGAAGAACTCGATTGGTTTCTTGGCTACCAGTTTAATTGTGGATCTATATTTAGATTTATTAATTGCTAGAACGTTCTCTGCTTTGATAGATTGGATAATAATTATATCGGCACGTTCACAGACCTATCTCAATAAATGTATTTCCTTAAGTTTGACGTACCTCACTTTCCATCAGGTGAGATAATCATTTGACCGCTATCTCACCTGATGGAAAGTGACGATGCGGCCAAAGATGAAACATGCTTGCCTAGAAGGTACCTATTCACTCTAGACTTGAAGACACCCAGATTATACCGTTCAGGGAACAAAGACGCAGGCAATGAGTTCCACTCCTTCGCTGTACGGATGATGAACGTAGAAGCAAAACGCTTCGAGCGAACTGGGTATGTCAACTATAAATGGATGACGTTTGACAGTTTGTCTTGTTGTTTGATGGTAAAAAGGGCATGGAGGTATTATATCATGTAATTCCTGAGCACACTCTCCAAAATGTAAGCGATAGAATACCGATAGGCTTGCTACCTTACGTCGGTGACCAAGACTTTGCAGTTAGTGGTCAAAAGATTGCCTATCGAGTAAAAAAAAAACCTCGGTGATGGCTATCGGGTATCCAATCCTCCAGGGTGACGCGTGCCGTGCAGGGGTTCGAATTATATAAGTTTAAATAAAACTCTGCGTGGCACTGCCTGTAATGGCAAGCGTGATGCTTACCATCAGGCGAGCAACTTGCTCGTCTCGTGTATAAATGACAGACAAAAGAATTTAAATACAAGCACAGCTGGAGAAGCAAAGCTAAGTCTTCACCGCTTTATTTTCGGAACCCTTGATCAGATTGAATGAATCAAATCAATGAAATACGCATTATCGAGGATAACTCAAAAACTATTATTTTTTTTACACTCACAGCTCCACACTAAGTTCAAAGACTTGTTTCGTGGGTGCCGGAAACATTCACATCACACACACAAATACACCAGAACCAGAAGCACAAATATCCCTTGGGAAGGAATTTGTGCTGCTGCCGGGAAGCGAACCCAGGACCCACAGCGCAGAGGGCGGAAAACTGTCCACTGTGCCAACTGGGTCGACTATTGGTCAGATCTTGATCAAATTTTAGGTGGGGTCACATAGGAAGCTTAAAACTAAGAATGTTCAAAATCGGTTCACCTAGTAAAAAGAACTGAGGTAACACATAGAAAAATTACAGTTGAATTGAGCACCTCCTCCTCCTTTTTTTAAGTAGGTTAAAAAAGATACAGGGTGCAAATAATTAAGGAGCTCTATTATTAGATACACTAGGATACCCTGTGTTGTGGATTTTTTTTATTCAAGATAGGCAATATATTGACCACCATCTCACCTGATAGAAAGCGTCTATGTAGTCGATGATGGAGCAAGCTTGGACCTTTGGAAACTTGCGCGTGTCTATAGATACACTAGGTATATCTCGTTTAGTGAATTACATCAGACACGTTTTTCATAATCACCTAACACTAGACTATTGTTTGAGTCTTGCATGTCTCAGACAGACTTTAGATAAAATAATGGCTGCAATTATGTAGTGATTGCAAACACTAATGGCTGTCTTCAGTTGAACGTTTAGACATTAGGATCGTTAGCATCACGAAGTTTTTAAACCTATTAGTTAATGTTATATCATAGGTAAGATACTGTAATTTACTTACGTGTGTTGCAGTCACATTTGCTTTGAGGTGGATAACGTAAGAATGTGTAGCTCTTTAGAGTTACCAATGTTGATGTCAAACATGTACTTTTTTTCATGAAACGGCAGTTGAGATATTTGAGCTGTTTGGTGTTGAGACGCTGGACCCGTGGGGACAGGGAGATCATTCTATTTTTTTAATTCTATCAGAGCGCCTGGTTGAGACGACGTTTGATTAAAATGCTGGTACTTATTTGGCTCAACGTATTAGCATTGCACTTCAGAGAAGTAACGCCGCCACCATGATAGGAACGCTTCCTACTTGTAGTGGGCTTGAGCACTTGAGTTACCTATAAGCTCGCGGCCTTTATACTTGTAGGTAACTTAGGCCTTTGCTGTATAGATGTGTATAGTTTCAGTTTAGTTTGGTCCGTAGGTACTACTCAAAGTGGACTTGGTTTTGCAGTCGTACATTCATGCAATATTGTTTTAACGCAAAGCTTCAAAATCTGACTTTACCGCTTTACTATGGATTCAAAATCTGACTTTATACCCTTGATCAGATCTTAATAATTATTTTTCAAACAAATTGAATTGCCCATGTATTTTTATCTTTGCGATAACCATATAAACAAGATAGCAATGTGTAATTCTACAAAGGTTTACAAATTTTGCATGATTATATATTGGTGAAAAAAATATTTTTTTCAGCAATGTATTATAATCATGAATATTCCCTATTGATGAGTCGTAATCAATTTATCAATCATTTCATTTTTTTAAATATTTATTTGTTTATTTTATACTTTTACATATAATATTAGATGCACCTAAAAGATTGGTCAGGTTTGCCCAGGAGGCGCATGGTCTAAAATCTTCAATATCAAGGAAAATTTCTGTTTCTGGTAGTGAATTTCTGTTGTTGTGATTGTGTGTGTGATGTGAATGTGTCCGACACCCCCGACACAACTCATCGAATTTGTGTGGGGCTGTGAGTGGTGAAAGCATTTATGTTTATATGACGTGCATATTATTTACATGCATTTATACTATAATGGGAAGGTAACATTTCCTTCGGTGGGTACACACTACAAATGTCTTCGCAACTATATCTACGAAAACACACAGGTAGTCAGGTAAACGGTTCAGTACACACAAACATGTTACTAAAATTTAATTATTTGACGACCCTGTTGGCGCAGTGGAAAGGTGTCTGCCCTCTGAGCCGTGGGTCCTGGGTTCGATTCCCGGCAGGAGCACAAATTCCTTCCCAAAAGAAATTTGTGCTTCTGGTTCTGGGTGTAATGTGTGGGTGATGGGAATGTTTCCGGCACCCACGATACAAGTCTTTGAATTTAGTGTGGGGCTGTGAGTGTAAATGCTTTTTTTTTTTATTTTTACTGCTACTAAGTTAAATTAAATTTTTAACTTTTACTCTACATAACATTCCATCACATAACATTCCCACGCAACGAGGCCATACTTCATGTATGGGCATCCCTGCGCTGTGACCTCTCTCATCATTATTGTTCACTCTTGCTTTCAGTAGGTATTGCATGTCTCAGTTTTTCTCTGTTCTTGATTCTGTCTATAATTGGTTGATGTCTCCGGGTCGGCTTCGTTTTCTTCACTTTACATTATGGAGTAAATGTTTGCTGTCAGCCGTCACGCTGCTGCTTGAAAATGGTTGACGAATTCTACATCGATGATTCTTCTGCGAGTATACTCGTCTAGTTTCATTATAATTATTATATATTAATAATTAGCTCTGCAATCTATATGCATTTCGCAGGTGATATCATCCAAGTCATCATAGTGGTATGGACCTAATTCGCGAGTGTCAAATTAAACATTTTTCAAGTTTACATATGTAGCTAGTCCTGTTACAGTCCAATTGAAAGAGAGATCCAGTCATACTAAAGTTATGCCCTAATGGTAGAATTTTACTAATACAGTTTTGGAGCAAAACAAAATCACGTTTTTTATCTTTGTATGATTTGCTACACTTATGACGTTCACAAACTAATTGCAGCTAATGATCTACCATTAAAAGACTCTCATGTTTTGGAAAACAATTCTATTAATATTATAAGCCCGAAAGTTTGTGTGTAAATGTGTAAGTGTGTATGTTTGTTCCCTCTTCAAGCTTTAACGGCTGAACGGATTAGGATGAAATTTCGAATGTACATAGCTTATACCTAGGATTAGTACATAGGCTACTTTTCAACTTGATAATAGCGGGCGACGCCGCGGGGCACGGCTAGTATCAAATAAGCAACGCCATTTTATCACTTTTTCGGCAAAACTCCCATTATAGTTATAAAACTATTATAATGGTAAGGCTAGTCATGTAAATACTTATTTCTAAAAATGCCATTCCATATATATGAAAATTCGTCCCAAGGACAATTCGAAATCGAATCTGCAGTAAAAACATAAAGTTCAAGCTACCTACTACAAAATAGATAACCAAACAAACCTTAGCAATAACCTTACCAAATCGTCTTAAGCTGCTCCCAGCTCATCAAGTACAATCTTCACAGCTGTAGATGTCAACATAGCGAAGCCTCAGCATGCATGCAACATATAAGGTCGACCTAGTATTCTCCGTAACCTCTCCCACAGTTTTTGCTTCACTCTCGCCGCCCAGTGACTTACTTGCCGCTTGCTGACATCTGCCGTTTTTGCCCACGTCGGTGACAGCCTGCGTAATTGGTTTAATAGTCGTGGTGCTCAGTGGAACACCTCCCGGACCTAATGATTTTAGTAATCTATACTAATATTATAAAGCTGAAGAGTTTGTTTGTTTGTTTGTTTGAACGCGCTAATCTCAGGGACGCTGGTCCGATTTGAAAAATTATTTCAGTGTTGGATAGTACATTTATCGAGGAAGGCTATAGGCTATATTATATTTTCAAAAAAAATAAGGATCCTTACTAAAAGTCCAATAATCACACGGACGAAGTCGCGGGCACTGCTAGTTCGTTATAAAATGTCTAGATTGATAAAAGTTTCTCATCGTTCCCCCACGCCCGTTTTACCATCTAACAACAAGACAAACTGTCAAACTTCCATACATGATTGACATACATCTATGGTTCACTGGAAACGTTTCGCTACTTAGTTAATCATCCGTACTGCGCAGGAGTGGAACTCATTGCCCTCGTCTTTGTTCCCCGAACAGCATATTCTGGGAGTCTTTAAGTCAAGAGTGAATAAGTATCTTCTAGGCAATCATGCTACATATTCATTGTCATATTAATCTATTCATATTTTCCATACACGTCTTCGGACGCATCATTACTATCAATCAGGTGAGATTGTGGTCAAATGCTTGCCTATCGGACATTAATAAAATTACCTCTGAAGAGTAGTAAATCCTTCCTCGATATAAATCAGTTGAAACCAACAGCAACATAAATTATTCAGTAGGATTGTTGACTTATATATGAAGATTAAGTTGATCTGTATAGTTTGTAAACCAACTGAAATATAACGACTTCCTATTTTCAAAACACACTTTTATTGCATGTCTGCTTTAATATTCTATGATAGTTCAGATATAAATGATAGTTCCGTGTCGAAAGTGTTAATAATTTCCCCTAAATCGCCATCTTAAATTATAGAAACTATACACACAAAAATGTCATCTCCTATTTCACCGGCTCTCTCTTGTTAGAACATTTCGGTCAAAAGCTACCATTTTGTAACTATTATTATCATTATTTTCATATTTGCCGTCATAAGTGTCATGACTTCGCTTCTCATTGTCGACAATCCTATATAATTTACTGTAGCAAATAGTTTAGCTACGGAAGATATTTGTCACGCCTTCTGATCAATAGCCATTGTTTGATCGAATACTGAATGGAATTTTAGCTGAACGCCTTACGATTGTTTTGTAAACATGTTTGCGGAATCAACGTCTATTTTCTTCGAATCTGAGTTATGTTAAATCCTTGTTTATATCTGCATATAATCGATTGATAGAACACCTGTCTTATTTGTATGCGCGTGCATGCATTCACTGGTGGATAAAGGCAGGTCTCTCGGCCTTGGTCGCTTTCAATTCAATGCCGTTGCTTTCAAATGAATTGATGACCGATCCCAAATCACTTCACCGCACGAATGGACTAACCCAATTCTATTTAACACAGTTACAGGCAAATTGATTGTCATGCATAGTGCAATTCACAAAACTAATTTGAATTTTTCTTTCACAGATGTTATTGGCCCGAAAGAATACTGTAACGGTAAGTGCTAATCTTTTGTTCATATGATTATTGTTTACTTTGACTAATAGTTTGAAATTAATATTGTTAAAATTTAGAACCGAAACATATTTTAAAGCATATTTTTGTTTTGAAGTGTCATAAAATTTTCCTACCGTTATGCAGAAATCCGTCCATTTTGCATTGATATATATTATACCGCTATAGCTTTGTCAATACATTTGTTAATTTTTAATCGACTTCACAATAAAGTAGGAGGTTCTCAATTCAATTGTTTTTTTTTGAAGTGAAAACTTCTTTAGCGGCGTTGTGCACTTTTTTGTGATAGGTAAAAATGTTAAACTCGCGTCAGGACACGTAACCTGATCGAAAATTCATAAGATGAAGGAGAGAAAGTTATATCCTATCGCTATTACATAGTTAAAAAGTAGCCTACATAGGCAATTTTTCGCTTATACCTAGGATTACCACATGGTAATATAAGCTGTGTATACTCCAAATTTCATCCAAATCCGTTCAGCCATTAAAGCGTGGAGAGGTATCAAACATACTTACACACAAACTTTCGTATTTATAATATTAGTATGATATGCGTTTTGTTTAAATTATGGACCATCATGAATCTCTGGAGTTTTAAGTTAAAATTCTCTCCCAGTTATCTCGTATTTATTTACAGCGTGTACAACATTCCTTGGTGTATTTGGACAATAGAGGCATCGGTTCGCATAATTTGCTGTTATAAAATCGACGACGTTCCGTCACCGTCGAGTTGTCACGTACATTACACATAACATCCTAGATTACGGTATCCAAAGTGCTGTCTAGATGAGAGACTGAAGGCGAGTTAAAGACTACAAAGCTGAGTACGTTGAAACAGAACGTTCAAGTTAGGACTCTGTTAGAAACAGAGATTTAGTTTTTATGTACTTTTTTATGTGCGTTTATCATCCGTACAGCGAAGGAGTGGAACTCATTGCCTGCGTCTTTGTTCCCTGAACGGTACAATCTGGGTGAAATCAAGACTAGAGTGAATAGGTACCTTTTAAGCCGGGGCGGTTCCTAGTGAAATGTAAATACAATAGACGGATACTTGTAGATTGCTTAATAAATTATTTATATGAAAAAGCTGATCCTGATAAAATTTAGTAGACTTATAGTTTTAGTCACAAAAAAGGAGATTTGCTTTTTATCTCGATTCATAATCACACTATCACACTAAAATTATAAATGCGAAAGTTTGTGTGTATGCGAAAGTAAGTATGTATGTTTTGTCTTCTCGCTGTAACCGAACAGCTGAGCGGATTTGGATAAAATTTGGAACGTACATACCTAGAATTAATACAAATCACTTGCAAGTGACACTCACAGTCATGTGCTGTGTATTTTTAGCTATCAAACAAGCAGCAGCTTTTGGCTTGCGCCGGCGGTGGTGGCATACTGTAGCGGGCGTGAGCTGTCGACCCAAATACCCGGTTCTAACGGTGCGCGTCGCACGCCGACCTTTTTAGCGGATCTGCCGGTCCTATAGGCTGTCCAAGTCTATTTAAGGAACTCAGAGTCATAACATGCATCATCAGCATCTGCAGAACTGGTGCCGATGTGGCCATACTCCTTACTCCTTACTTAAAATACATAAAGACATTTATGTAGAATCAATAGTAGACTATGATGTCAAAAGTAGAATCTGTCAAATGTCGACGGCACCAAATTGTGTATGCGGGGCTGGGTGGGCTTACGACTAGCGTTAGTATACTCTAACGCGACTCGTAAATGTTTATAAGGTAGCACAATATGCGTGAGCTCCATCGTCGACCGCATCGTGAATACATCTGATGATATAGTGGTCAAACCTTTGCTTTTAAATATGTTTTACTAACTGGATGGAACTCCCGGTGGTTTTGCCGGACATCGGCGATGAAGTCGATCGTGACATTTAATAATTAAACGCAAGCAAAGCTTAAAAAAAACCGACTTCACCGCTTTATCTTCGGAACCTTGATCAGATTTAATGTATTGCACACGCATTATTGACGATAACTCAATAACTAGAGATCAGATCTTGATCGAATTTCAATGGGACCACATGAAAAGCACCAGCTTTTAAATAAAAAAATAATCATCGAAATCGGTTCACAACGAAAGAAGTTATGAGGTAACTTTTGAAGTCGGTCAAAAACGAGAACATCGTCAATGGAGTCCACAGAATACGCATTATTGACGATATTTCAAGAACTATTGATCAGATATTAAAAAAAAAAATTCAGTCGACTTGAGTACCTCCCCCTTTTTTGGGAAGTCGGTAAAAACGATACAACTCCTAAGAAATAAGGTGAATTTCTGCGTAATTCAAATAGAAACAGTTACGGAGATAGACTTTATCTCTCGTATCTTATGCAGTATGCAACTATTGGTAAATACTTAGTATTTTGAACTTGACTATACAATAAGTGTACAAACAACTAGAAATTATAGTTTCTGTTTTGTACCAAACATTAATATTTTAATCAAAAGTGAGCAAAGGACTAATACAAAGAACAGGATTTCATTAATAAAACGCAAGCAAAGCTTAAAAAACCGAATACACTGCTTTGTATTCGGAACCCTTGAATACGCATTATTGAGGATAGCTCAAAAATTACTGGTCAGATCTTGATTAATTTTGAATGGAACTTAACGAGAAGCACCAGCTATAAAATAAAAAAGAATCATCAAAATCGGTTTACCTAGAAAAAGTTCCGAGCTTACATACATAAAAAAATACAGAATTAAAAATCTCGTTTTTTTGAAGTCGGTTAACAAAAGGTTTTCGATTCATAAAACACAATACCGCCACTTCCTGCATCTCACTTTCAATGGAGAAAGCATTTCGTTATAAATTATTCGATGTTAATCTGGGCGTTATATATACCCGAGAAAGGGTGAACACGGGATTCTTAAGCCACTTACGTGTAGTAAAGGAAACTTTCTATTTTTAACCGACTTCAAAAAAAGAGGAGGTTTTCAATTCAACTTCATTTATTTTCTATGTGTTAACATTAGATTACATTTTAACACACCCTACTAATGGCTACTTCCTACTTATATTATAAATATGAAAGTTTGTGTGTTAGTGTGTAAGTATGTTTGTTCCCTCTTCACACTTTAACGGCTGAACGGATTTGGATGAAATTTGGAATGTACATAGATTATACCTAGGATTAACTCATAGGCTACTTTTTAACTTGATAATAGCAGGTGAAGCCGCGGGGCACGGCTAATAGAAAATAAATAACTACGACCTTTTTTCTAGGTGAAGCAATTTTGTTCATTCTTTTTTATTTGAAAGCTGGTGCTTCCCGTTTGTCCCATTTAAATTTGATCAAGATCTGACCAGTAAGTTTTCCGATTAGTATTTAATTCATTTAATCTAATCAAGGGCAAGATAAAGCGGTAATATCTCACTCACATTTTCGCAACGCAATCAGTCCTCCGTGTCCACATCTTCAAAGTTCCGACCTCCCAAACTGTAACCAGCTCAGTGGAGCTGGTCAACTTGACTAAGTAAGCTAAGTATGACAATGAACCCCAGTTTACTGTTGGTAACGGTCCCGTATACGCCATAATTAGTCGTTCATTTAGTGAGGCGATAATTCCGAGCCAGTGAGCTATGGTCTCAGTTACTGGTAACTTAATAAGCAAGAAAAAGTTATTAAGTTTCATTTTAACTTGTTAACTAAGTAATGGCGTCATCAGGTTTCGATGCAGTATCTAGGTAATGTTCCCGCAATGTATCTATAGCACTGTCGAATACCTTATCAACCTTTCCAGTCTTTCCACACATTTCTACACACAAACCAACAGAGCATGTCCTATTAATTGTCCAGTTCCGTTAAAACTTGCCAAATAAGTGATCGAATCAGTCTAAGTCTCCAGAACGTTACATCATTATCATATTAAAATTAGTGAGCAATCATATCCTGATGTTAACCGCTATGATGATAGTTAAATTATTTCTGATTGATGCAGATGCAGATATCATATACGAGTATATTGCAAAATGGTTCTGGTTTATGATCAAGAAACAGTAAGGTTGGTACAGTATTACCTACAATCTTCGTCTATTTACGAGTGGGCGATTATAATATCTAATCAAATTCAAAGTTTACTCACATGGGCTCCGAAGAGTCGCTCATGAATAATGATGACTCTAATTGTCAGATTCGCAAATCAAACAATCGCGAGAACAACCTGGCAAGATATTATGTGCCGATATTTGTTCAAATGCTTTTTTTAAATAATTCTTATAGCCGAGTTCTTGCCAGGTTTTTCTCGAGATGGCTGTAATTCTGCGAATCTGGCAGTAGAGTCATTAATTTCCACGAGTGCCTGTTTGGGGCCCATGTGAATAAGCGAGTTGGATTTGATATGATTTGATATTAATAACATATATTCCATTATAAAATTTAATTAATTTATTAATACTGCATTTAAATTACAAGTCGCAACATCAAAATTTTGAAAATACTTATAATAATAATTGAAAATACGACGCTCGCTGTGTAAAACGGCTGCACCGATTTTCACCAATCATAACTACGAAAACTATCGATCATGTCACATTAAAAAAAACTATATCTTTATCGGTCTAGCCGTTTCGGAGCTACGATGCCATGGACACATATACGCACTATATCTCTCTTTTTCGTGTGTAACTTATTCAATTTCGCCGATTAGTATAATCAGGGAATCTTCAAGTGCAGAATGATTACTCAATAGGTATATTTAGGTCAATAATGATACACGATACTGGCTTGCTGGCTAGTGTGAATGCACTGGATATATCCTTGAATTTGTAAACTATCATCAGCGTAATTGTCAGGGCAAGGTTTGTATATAACTTTTTCTTTTTAATCCACCGAAAAGTGCACCCGCGCGAAGCCGCGCGGATCGCTAGTTGTAAATAACAATATTATATTTATGAATGACAATACAACAGACAATAGCACATTTCACTCTCGGTAAATCTCAAGTCAGCGACCCGTAAAGGCCTTTGCGTGAAATGTAACGTAACGTTTAAAATACGTTCTACTAGATACAAGTCAAGAAATCTAGAACAGTGAGCCGAACACTTCATGACAAATCGAGAAACCATATTTGCAATTCATTCTGAGATATATTACACTTTAGAACGGGCATGACTTTAAGCTTGGCCAAGTTAGGAGACGTAGCGTTTTCTGACAGCTACGTGATACTCTTGACGTAATTTTTTTTTATAATTTCAAGATAGGCTAACATTCGACCACTATATCACCTGATGGTAAACGACGATGTGATCGACGATGGAGTACGTTTGACTTAAATATGCCTATTCACCCGCGACTTTAGACTACCATTTTTGAAGTTAGATAATGTGGTTTAGAGTACAATAGATTAAACGCGTTGCCAAGCTTAATTTGTTTGGTTTGGATAATATTACATTGAGACCGATACTAATAGACATACAGAAGACAATTGCTGTTTATTGGTTTTAATATAATATTATTTATTAACATTATCATCCGCATCATCGCTTTCCATCAGGTAAGATGGCGGCAAAATGCTTACATATCTGGCATTAAAAAAAAACATAAATCATCTATTCATGAACCATTTGTGGATTTAAGAGGAGATAAAGGTATCCTCGGTTACACATGCGGAGCCGAGCTGTATATCCAAGTGGACGTAAAGTCTCAAACTAGCCTTCATTCGCTTTTAACTTGCACCACGGAATAAATCAAGGAACGCGTGACGGCTGTATGACCTTGCTAGTCGACGTAAAACGTACATGTGCATACTAGAGCGGATATTAATGCTTGTTAGTCTTGTTACTCGCCGTTATAAAATGTTTATTAAAGAGAAATGGTCCCAGTATGGTACCTTGTGGTATACCACACTCCAAAAGCGAGTTCTACAACCATGCGTTCTGATTGGCTGAAAATCGGGAAACGTAGCGATGATGATGAATTTCCGATTTAATATGAGGAAGCCTTTTTCTAACAGTCCTTATACTTGGTCCCAATTAACGCAGTGGACCAGTCTCTGCGTTTGATTCCCGGCAGGGGCATAATTTTCCTTCCCATGGGACATCTGTGCTATTGGTTTTGGGTGTGATTATTATGATGAAAATGTTTCCGGCGCCCACTATCCAAATTTTAGAACTTAGTGTGGGGCTGTGGGTGTGAATGTGTTGATTTGTTTACTAGTACTAAAGTAGGTGTTGCAAATCTTCTATCTTCTAATCAATAATCAAAATGGGGGGCTGTGATGTTTTATCTATCATATCTATCTGATGTTTAACTATTAAAATTTGGAGCATACCCCGTGGTACATTACTATTGTACGCCATGGTGGCACATAGGGAAGTAAGAAAATTAATAATTAACTGCCCATTTGGTTAGTTGGGGGGGCGTCCGCCTTCTAACCGGGTTCTATTCCCGACAGGAACACACGTTTTCTCCCCAAGGAAAAATAGTGTTTCTGGTTTTGGGTGTGATGAGAATATTTCCGGCGCCCACGACACAATTCATTGAAATTAGTGTAGGGCTGTGAGTGTGAATTGTAGTATCTTTTTTTTTTAAGTTTCCTGGTCTACCAGTTATGAATCTGTGGATAAGAGATTAATTTGAACAAACAAGATTAGACATTGATATTTTTTGATAGAAGTGACAACTGTCTTGATTTGCGCAAATTGATAATATTCAGTACCTACCTATAACATGCACTAGATCTGATAAATCTATCATTCTCAAGGAAAACTTATTTTAGACTATGAATGGACATTTCAATATCAAAGGCACTAAACAAAGGTTAAGGGCAAGCGTAAAGCTTATCAGGCGACCGGCTAGCTGGTCTCGTCACCCAATAACATAAAAAAAAGACGTGAGGCACTCGGGGACTGCCGCGGTAAAGCTATTGCATAGCATTTTTTATCAACTTATGCAATTATAATTATTTATTTATTTTATTTATGCAGTAATT
Organism: Lomographa bimaculata; assembly: GCA_948107665.1. Classification (NCBI taxonomy): domain Eukaryota; kingdom Metazoa; phylum Arthropoda; class Insecta; order Lepidoptera; family Geometridae; genus Lomographa; species Lomographa bimaculata. The sequence goes on along the minus strand of OX403604.1, from coordinate 1,385,792 downwards.
TTATTCCTGCCACCTAGAGGCGAGTTGCTGAACTAAAGAGACAAGCGTGATATTTCAAAAAGTCATTAAAAGTTCTGCTATTCATCGATAGATGGCAAAACTAAAAATTATCACCGCTGTGCCGGTCGGAGTGGGGGTGTTAGGTTATTTTCGTTACGGAATTTCTGAATTCGGTATCCACGCTCAAGGCCCGCGATAGAAGCTATGCAATAGCTTAAAAATTACTTGTATACGCTCGACTACGTCATCACATAACAACAGGTGTGATAGTGGTCAAACGCTCGACTATCTGGTATGAAACAAAAACCAAACTAACAGTTCAATTTTAGATCGGGCGTATTATCACAGTTTTCAATTAATAAAAATCGGAAAAAGTGGGTAAACTAACTATTGCAACATTCTAGGTTATAGGGACAGACAGGAATAATTCCATTCAACTCTGTGTGCGTGGAAGAAACTCGTGTTACTCACCAAGGATTATACTCAGTAGTACCTCTAGATCTTTGATAATTTTACCCATTTCGTCCTCACTGCTCGAAGTCGAGACCTTCTCTCACAGGGATAGAGCCTAGGCCATAATCCACTACGCTAGCCCAGTGTCGATATAGTGGGACAGTAGGGACTAATGTCCCACTATGTCGACTCTGGGCTAGAGTGCTTGATATTATGTCCCAGCACAATATTATGACCTAACATTCAAACATTTACTTCCTATATACGTATTTTAAGAATATAATTATGTAATTTTCTATTAATAATTAAAAATATATAATAAAAACAAAATGTAAGCGGTGAAGTCGGTTTTTTAAGATTGCGTTTCAATTATTATTGAGGAAAAAATATATGCCTAATTTGTTTTATCTTTGGCGACTGTTGTCACCGGGTAGAATATATTCTTTTCTATGGTTGTCACTATGGATAAGCGAGATGGATAGATCGCCTTAAATCAAAATGTTATGTGTGAAAAATATCGTCTTATCCTATTTAACTTCCTTCTAATATCATAAATGCTAATTGTAATAAAACTTCTAACATCGCAAATATTATTTTATAAATATTGTTTTGTGTGTAACAAAAGATTAATCACAGGCCTCAGTTTCTCCATTAATATCACACTAATATTATTAATCTGAAAATTGGTGTGTATGTTTGTTTTCTCTTCATGCTGAGTGAGCGGATTTGGATAAAATTTGGAATGTACATAGGTTAACACATAGGTAGCTTTTTAACTCGATAAACGCGGGCGTAACCGCAGGGGACAGCTAGTTTATTATATATCCGCTTTTCTCTTTCCACTTTACTTGACATCTAAGTACATCATTGCACTTGTCTTAGGTAAATTATGCCTATAGATAATTCTGCCAATACAAATATTCGTCCATCCATCACAGTGTTCTCCGTTTACCAACCATTAGCTACTTCAAAACCGATTTTGATTGATTATTTAATGTATCACGGTTGAGGTTAACATTTATCCATTGTAGATAACTTCTATAAAATATTCTATAGTCATAGAACGTGGAGTACTTACCCGATACTATTGGATACCAAACCGAAGTGATATGATACAATGTATTCGATACCGAATACTCATTAGATATTGAACTAGTGAGTATTTATTTATATTATAGTTTAGTACAAAACACTACAATGAATAGCTTAATGCTATGAAGCATTATCTACCAGCTTTCCTGGGCGTGTAAGAAAAGTGTTTGGGCGTGCAGCTAAATGTATATAAAAAATGGTGAGATTTTAGAAAAAACTAGATCAAATAATTCGAATCGATATCTGAAAAATATTAATCAAAACCATATATTAATATGATAAACACACCTCATTAATTAATAATGTTTATTCGTAACACATAAAGGTAAATCATTAAATCAAAATTACGTTATCAATATTTGAATAATATCATTACACAAAAATAATCAACAAAATTAACATTGTTACTACGTAACATCGGAATAGTTATAGCTCAATGCCTCCATGAAAAATGAACTAAATATTTTTTAGCTTACAAGCGAGTTTTGGCGACTTTAAATATAATATAGTACCTACTTACAAGAACAGTATATTAGTTATTTCTAAAGATGCAAAACATTCCATCTAGTTTCTTGACACTGCCAGCTTCCTCTCCAAATAGATTTTTTAACTATGCTCTAAGTTTTACTCTCATGAGTGTTCCTTTAGGGTATTTTGTTTTTATTTTTACTTTCACTATTTAATTTATTTAAGCATAATCGGCAATGTATGTGAAGTCGTTGACGAACTTCTCTGCTCTGTAAAAAATAACTCTGCATTATTAACGACAGTGATATCGGGTATCGGATCTGTAAGTTATATTAGATACTAATACTAGGTATGGAACAGTAGTACTTGCGAACTCTATTTCACATTCCTTCTTTGATAGATGAGTGCAAAAGGTAGCACTAAGACGTTGAAGTATTGGGATCGAGTCAAAGGTTCTACTTGTGACTTAGAATGATGAATACGGACGTCAGATAAATTGTGGAATCCGATTTGTTACATTTGAAATGTAGAAATTTTGTTCCAAAGAAATTCTCGCAGTTATTTACTGATATATGATTTTGCATCTACATTTAGACATTTTTCTTTTTAAATATGATAGGCTAGCATACTTCTTTTTGGTATTTTAGTATTTTATGCAAGGCGGCTAAAGATTTTGCATGCTTGCATAGAAAATACTTAGTCGCTCTGGTGTGGAGGCCAAGTAGTCCAGCAGGAACGTTGTAGCCGAGTGTGGGTCTCCTCAAGGTCCATTCTGGACCAAGTTATGTCGTTTTTACAGGGCGAAGTCAGGCAGCATACTCAGTGTCTACATACTTCTAGCTTTACTAAAATGCATTCTTACAAATACAATGTCTTATACTCACTAACCAAACAGAAAGGCGTGAAGTTTTCCGTCAAAACAAATATTGCTCCTTCGTCTAGCTTTACCTTGACCGACATATCCTTATCAATGATTCCAAATACATTTGCAAATATTTAGCCTTCAACGGTTAGGAGCATTAGGACTATTAGTAAGTGCTTATAATAGTGCCACAGGTCTTCTAGAATGGTGTAGGCGGTGTTAATGTTGTTAAAAGTATTTTTAGTAACTATTAATATGCTCGTGTTAAAATCCGTTACTTTTTTTTTGTATGACCTATAGGCTTATCTGATGAAAAGCGATAAAGCGGTCGACGGTGTGGCATGCTTGCTTAGAAGCTACCTGTTCACTCTTGTCTTGAAGAGACCTAAATTATACTTGGGAAACAAGAACGCAGGCAGGGTATTCCATTCCTTTACAGTTCGCATAATAAAAGTTGAGGCAAAACGCTTGGTTCTAATCTAAGAAATATCCACCATAAAAGGATGTCTTGATTGAGTAAGCCTTGTTATCCGATGATGGAAGGGAGCTGGAGGAATTAAATAATGCAGTTCTGTCGCACACCCTCCGAAATGTATCTTGTAAAACACGCATAAGCTAGCTTACGCCGATGTTCGAGGCTTTGAAGTCTTTTCTCAACTAGATCAGTATGGCCAATCAGCTTTTTAGCTCGCTTTTCAATTGAATCTAAAAGCCTGAAGCTGGTACTTGGCTGAGCCGTCCCAGAGGTGACTGCAGTATTCCATACAGGAACGGACTTGAGCTTGGAAAATATTGCGAAGCTGTCCAGGAGTGAAATACCGCTACTTTGTAACTAAATGATTGAACTTTGCGAATAGAAGCATCTCGAACGGCCATACGGATTTGTATGGAATTTATTAGCTAACTGGAGCCAGTACAGCCTCTGACATTTAGTCTAGGGCCCATAGAGGCACTCATGAAAATTAATTACTGCTATGCCAGATTTGCAAAATTACAGCCATCTCGAGAAGAACCTGGCAAGAAACTCGGCGGCGCACTTGTCATTCATTTTTTTTTCAAACATTTTCATATGACGAATACACGGATTATAATAACCTAGGTATAATAATTAATCTAGGCAATCTATATTATGTAGTCGCCAGAAAGCGCTTGAGCAGTTTGCCTTCATAGATCAAAGATTTTAACCCCCGCCGAAAAAGAGCGCTTTTTTTATTTGAAAGGTGACTTGATCTAGAGGTTTGGTGAAAATAGGTGCCGTGATAGAGTGTCGGAGGTTGTTTCAAAATTTTGATTTTGCCACTTTTGTGGTACCAGTAATGTATAACTTTTAGGTAACTTGGGTCTTTGCTGTATAGATGTATATAATTTTAGGAAGTATAGGCATTTGGCCCGTAGGTCAGGCATTTAGCAATAGATAGAATAGATAAAAATATTCGTATAACACCTACACTTCACATATCCACATTTCAGCTCCTCACTACACGGAGACAGCACAATGGCACCAGCCACAGTGCTCGGATTTAGAACCAGCCAGTGTTGCCAGTTTAGGAGATCCCCGCTAAATATGGTAGATTCTATCGTAAGCGAAATAAGTGTCTTAGAGGTTGCGAATTGTTTAGGATTGTTGGTGAAACTGGAATTGTTATAGGGTTAGTTTTTTTATAATGACTATCCAATCCCACTTCTATGAAAATGTTGGATTTTTGTTACTCAATCAAGCCGAAACTACAGATGCAATTTGACTGAAATTTGGAGTATTATTAGATAAATATCTAGTGTAAAACCTAGGGTACATATTAACCTGATTAATGCGGGGGCACAGCTTGTTTGAAATATACCAAATACTTATGAGAAGAATGTTAAGGTTAACGATATTTTTTATTTGTCTACTTATTGATCGACCAAGCAGTGACAGCGCGAGCGCCTCAGTTTCAGCTTGGGCAAAAAAGCTTTGATTGCTTTGGATGCTCTCTGTTCTCCTATATAGGTTGCATCTCAACGTATTAATATGAAATTTTGTGAGAAGGTTCGATAATTACGAGTTTATAGATTTTTTGTCGTTCAGTCTCTGATTTTTTTTAAATGACCTTAGTACGGTGGTTGCTAAATTTAAAAAAATCTTATTTCAGCTAATTTCATACGCGATGTCTTCAGATTCCAGAGCCCCTTGTTATGTATATAAAAGCTGTTGGTTATTTGTTTGTTTGTATCGTCGCTTACCATCAGGTGTAATAGCGGTCAAAAGTTTGCTTCTTGAATAAAAAAATTAAAAAAACGATTTCAATCGAATTTACTGTTTTTAAGCTCATGCATGTATTTAAAATCAGATTATTTTTATCATTGTCAATTATCATCAATGATCATAAAAATCCATTCAGTCGAAATCGCGGACAAAAACTAGTAGGTAAGACGTTTAACTTTCGTTTAAAAAACAAAATTCGTTAGTAAAATAATTAAAGAAAAAGAAACTAACTGGTAACTCCAGATTTACTCAACTTAAATCTTTTATCAGTTATTGTAAAAGATTTTTCCCCAGATAGTATCCAATCTTATTTATATTAACTAATGTTGTTAAAAAAAAGATCCGATTATAATTAAATATATTTATGTAATAATTATACATACAAGCAAGTTTTAAAAGTATAACCAAAATATATCCTATTCTATAAGACTTCTCTATAAACTGGCAACACTCATCTAAAACAAGCTCTTCCATTAAAGTATCGAGTTCATACACATACAGAACACATATCTCCAGCACTTCATGGAAATAGAACTGTTTCCAAACACAACAGACTGATGTCACTCAGAAAGGTTACAACAATATGTAACACCCAGGGCCCTTTTAAATAAAATTTTAAATTTGTACAGGATACATATTGTTATTACTATTTACATTTCTTCAGTACATATTTATGTAAAAAAAATATATATGTTTAAGCTTGTTCTCACTAATTTTTGTTTTAATATAAAAGTAACAATTTAAGATTTGTACAGTGTACAAAGTAACTACAATTTACGTTTCTTCAGTTCCTATTTCGGTCCAAAATATTCATACATTTACAATTGCATCCTCCACTTTAAATGTTTGTGTTAATAAAGGGATATTTACCATGTTATTCTTTTGTTTTGAGTTACCGATATTTAGACACAGCGAAAGCGCGTAAACTTTGTGTGCTCGTAAATCTAAATCTTCATCCCGCTCCACTCCAGTTACTCCTTGATCATGCCACTTAAAAAGGGCCGAAATATCGAACACATGAATGTGAATAAACACATTTAAAATAATAAATAATTGTCGAATTGTAACATTTGTTAGATAGGGCCCAGATCGTTCGTAAAATTATTTTTTATCATATTATATCCTCGTAAGAAGTACACTATAAGTAGGTTTAGGTAGCCTATGTTTGAGAGTTAGTAAGTGTTAATCCTTGAGACAGGCACAATTTTAGAAAGATAATTTCTTTTTTTTTTATGTTGGATAGGCAAGCATTTGACCACTATCTCACCTGATGGAAAATGATGATGCGGCCGAAGGTGTGACATGGTTGCCTAGAAGATACTTATTCACTCGAGACTTGAAGATAATTTCATATTTTAGCTTAGAATGAACGTCTCATTGTGACAATATTAGTTGGGAACTCGTCATTTTTTAATTCCTTTAGTCGCCTAATAACGGGTTTGAATATTTTTTTTCCCTTTGGTTTATTTAGTTCTCCGATTATAGGCACATTAATATTATAAACCCGAAAGTAAGTATGTTCGTTTTCTCTGAATCGGATGAAATTTGGAATGAACATTGCTTATACCTAGGATTAACACATAGGCTATTTTTTAACATGATAAACACGGGCACTAAAAATATTATAATATATAGCATAAAGAATATTTTTCATATTTTTACAACCTGAGTTGATGTTGTGCCGCACTCGGTACTCTCGGTAGGAGATTATATTTTTGATCTAACAACGAAACTATTTTTAATTGTAATCCCTTTGCTCCCTAACAACGAGTTTACTGCTTACAAACAAACTTTGATCTCCCTAATGTAACTTCCACCCTTTCAGGACAGTACAAGTCAATACATTCTTTATTAATTACATTTATATTTATATTTATGCACTTATATTATGTAGTGTGTGTATGTATGTATTACGAGTATATGTAGAACGGTAATATTAATATGTATCTTACTATTAAAGTTTTCGTGAGAATTAAACATTAAAATATTATCAAATTACGGCTATCACTCACGTCGATCTCGCGGCGTAAACTCATCCCGAAGAAGAGCATCGTACATGCTTGAAACCTAGGTCGACAATATCGATCGAATGAATAATTAATATGTATCTACCTACATTATTTTATTTGCCAATTATCATTACTTATAATTAAGTATATAATAATGTATTATTTTTAGATTCATGCACTTTTTAAAATTTTGTTTTCTTGAACACGTCCAACTCTATTGCGTAATTCGTCTCCATCCAAAAGTTGTCTTGAAGAGATCGCTTTTAGTGATAAAACCGCCTATTGTTACGCTTTTCGTAAATAATTATTTTTTGTTATGTTTCTATTACAATTAAGGTGTTCAATGAAGAGTTTATCTATCTACAAGTTATCTATCTATATATAGGAGACGAAATATACTTCAAGGGCGTTGCACCGGGCCCGGCAGGCAACAGCACTGGATTCTATATTAAGAAATCTATTACAGACGTAGCTATTTGCATTTTGCAATACTTCAGTTTATTAATAACGATGCCGTCGTTCAAAAACTATTTTGGTGAACGCAGCACCCGCAGAAGTATGATTACTGGCGCCATTCGGAAATCAAAATCCAGACCGATACAAAATAAATCAATTTCGATCAAAATTATATGAGACCTCTGAAGCATTCGTATGATCTATCCAAACAAAAAAATAATCAACAAAATCGATTTATAATTGGCGGAATGATCGCGTAACATAAAAATATAAACATACAGTGGAATTGAGAACTTCCTCCTTTTTTGAAGTCGGTTAAAAACACACACAGCCCCACACTAAGTTCTAAGACTTCTGCAGACAGATAAACTCTAATTGAATAGACAGTGAATAGGTATCTTCTAGGCAACCATGCTACTTCTTCGGCTACATCATCGTTTTCCATCACGTGAGATTGTGGTCAAATGCTTGCCTATCGAGCATAAAAATAAAAAGACTCCAAAGCGACGACGCTTTATGGAAGATATTCCACAAATGCGGATGATGCGTTTTGCTTCAAAATTCATTATGCAAACCGCAAAGGAATGTTACTATTGTAACTCCTTACCTGAGTCGTGTTTTCTGATAAATACAATATGGAGTCTAAGTCATATGGAGTGTTTAACTCACGAGTGAATAGGCATCGTTTAAGCAAACGTGCTCCATCGTCGACCGCATCGTCACTTACCATCAGGTGAGATGGTGGTCGAAAGTTTGCCTACCTTAAATAAAAAAATTAAATATCTTCTCTCGTTGGAAAATATGGCATCTGGTTCTCGCCATTGAATTTTGATTACTGTTATTGATGTATTTAGTAATATACTCGCAAGATTAAAACGAATCGATTAACGTAAGAATCATCTAAATCGTCCCACGCGTTTGGTCTCTAAGCCACAAAAAAAACAAACATACATAGACTGATAAAGACATTACTGTCTTTTGCGTCGCGCAATCAGGTAAAAAACGTATGGCGCCTAAGGGACCTTGGTATACAAAGCGGCCAGCACCCGCAACACTTCTCCCCGAACTGCCGACGTTTTGTATAGGCTCTAGTGTAACATAATAAACGCAAGCAAAGCTTAAAAAAAACCGACTTCACGCTTTATCTTCGGAACCTTGATCAAATTCTATGTATTAAACACGCATTATTGACGATAACTCAAAAACTGCTGATCAAATCTTGATCAAATTTAAATGGGACCAATTGGAAAGCAACATCTTTCAAACTAAAAATAAATAAATATCGATTTACGTGGAAAGAAGTTATGAGGTAGCACACATCGCCTTGAGTACCTCCTCCTTTTTTGTGAAGTCGGCAGAAACTATACAAGGCGCGCGTACAGGGCGCGCGCCTCGGTCGCTTTGTATGTGAAGTCCCTAACTACTGAAACTAGTTATATGTACGAGTATATATTAGCATAGCACCAGAGTATTTCTACAGCTGATAAAGCAGCTATTCAGGCCAGCGGAAACTCGAACTAGGTGCAATAACAATAAACTAAAGATTCAATGAACATGCGAATAGTTCACTGAACTAGAAAAGGGGGGGGGATACTTACATTTTAGATGGATGCTTCCTTTGGTACCTACTGCTTCTTAAACGATTTCTAAAAAAAGGAATGTTCATAATTTGACTTAATATTGCTTAATCCATTTTCAATGGACTTCAAAAAAGGAGGTTCTCAATGTAATTCGACTGTATGTTTTTATTTTGTATATATGGTACGCGATATCACCGCCAATTATGAATCGATTTTGATGTTTTTTTTTTTTCTGTTTGGTAGAAGTATACTTCAGAAGTGGTCCCATATAAATTTTATTGAAATCGGACAAGCCAAAACCGAATCTGCGTAGCTCTCTACAACTGCGTGATGTATGATGTATACCCAAATATCGTAAAGTTTTAGCAGGTTATTAATATGGACCAGAAAAAGCGGTGCAGAGAGAACCGACCCTTGGGGGACCCCGGCATTGCCAAAGTCTGATATCCAAAAAAGACTAGTGGATAAACCGTAAGACAGACGCTTGCTAATAAAGCTATCTGATGAAAATGAGACTCCAATTAATACTAACATTACGATAGTGTTATCTATATATTTTAATCCATTATTATAAAGATAAATATAGCAAGCTATATTGTAATCCCTATTCGACCCACTTTCCTCTCGTAGGTTCAACAGATGGAGACGAATTTGGAAGAACATCATGGGGGCTGAGTCACCCACGTCCGTAGGAGAATACCCCTTAAGTCTGACTCCTTACACGTGGTCCCCGGGTGGTGCTAATCAGGTGACATTTGAGAGGTGGTAGAGCATTTTGTGAGTTGCTCGCCTGGCTTGCTACCAAAGTAGCTTACCACCATCAAGTTGAAAGTCTGCCGCAAAGCCAAATACGGTGTTCCGGCAGTTATCCTTGAGAGCCTGCGTATTCCAGGTCTAGTGTGTTTACCAGCTTCGATCACATCGTCACTTACCATCAGGTGAGATAGTGGTCAAACACTAGCCTGTCACAAATAAAAAAAAAAAAAAAAAAAAAAACATCGCTCTAATTCTCCATCCACGAGCTTCGTGGGCGGACCACATATACGGAGGAAGAGATGCCGTTCTAGTTGGCCAAGATTTTTACCAATTGATAATTAAATCTCATATTAAGACAACATCGTGTTGTTTTCTTGCTCAGATATAATAGGTATGATGCCTGGGTAAAAAGATATCTCAGTAGTAGATTATCACATAATTAAACACCGACGTCCAACTTTGTAGCGTAATTCCTCTCCATCCAAAGGTTGTCTGGAAGAGATCGCTTTAAGCGATAAGACCGCCTAATGACACTTATTTTGTAAGTAATTATTTTCTATTCTGTTTTGCCACAAACATGGTGTTCAATAAAGAGTTTATCTATATATCTATCTAAATGCAAGCAAAGCTAAAAAATCCGGACTTCACCTCTTTATTCGGAGCCTTGATCAGATTAAATGAATTAAACACGCATTATTAACGATAACTCAATAAGTACTGATCAGATCTTGATCAAATTTAAATGGGACCAATGAGAAAGCACCACCTTTCAAACCAAAATAATCAAAATCGGTTCACGTGCAAAGAAGTTATGAGGTACACCCATAAAAAATACAGTCAAATCGACAACCTCTTCCTTTCTTGTGAAGTCGGTGAAAAATATTCGACATGTATTTTTTTTGTCAATTAAACAGATAATGACAAAGATAAATAGTGTCAAAGTTCGGGAGTGGGGGCTCGTGACGTCAAGTCCCTGTAAAAAGGAACTTCAAAGTACCTTTTTTGTATAATTGACAAAAGCAAAAATATGTGTCAATTAGTTTTTGATAATGATAATTGAAACGCAAACAAAGCCTTAAAAAAACCGACTTCATCGCTTATATTTCGGTTTTGGTGGACTGATTTCGATAAAATGTATATGGGATCACCTCTGAAGTATACTCTAATGTAGTCCATTTCAAAAACCAATGGGAAAGCAACATCTTTCTAACTAAAAAAAATTCTAAGAACAAGTCTAAGCTTATTTTGATCTTAGCAAGAATAACCGCGGTCTATCCCTCTATCTCTATTCTAAATAATAGTCCTGCTAACAGCCTGAGCTGCAGAACATTACTACGTACAAGTTGTAACAATGTACTGATAGATTTACCGTTATGAAGTCTACGTTTTATTAGTATTGCGCATTAAGTACATAATACATTTTGTTTATAATAAAAAAAAGACGTGTGGCACACGGGGACTGCCGCGGTATAGCTATTGCATAGCATTTTTTATCAATTTATGCAATTATAATTTTTTATTTATGCAGTATTTTTTTTCCTGCCGCCTAGAGGCGAGTTGCTGAACTAAAGAGACAAGCGTAATATTTCAAAAAGTTATTAAAAGTTCTGCTATTCATCGACATATGGCAAAACTAAAAAGTATCACCGCTGTGCCGGTCGGAGTGGGGGTGTTAGGTTATTTTCGTTACGGAATTTCTGGATTCGGTCTCCACGCTCAAGGCCCGCGATAGAAGCTATGCAATAGCTTAAAATCTGATATTAAACGTCAATTTGAAAGCATTATTAGATTTTATGGAGTACCGCTGACGCCATACGCATTGCCTGTTGGCTAAGTTGAACTTAATGTGGGGCTGTAAAAGCGTTTTGTTTTGAACTGTTTGAAGTTTATTTCAGTTCGTACAAGAACCTTATCGTACCTGCCGTAAAGAAAAGTTGACCAATCATTGACATCCAAAATGTGTTAACTGATGTAATGAATCAGTCTAGCCAATAGCGTGCGTTATGCTATTTGGCATTTCTCTTGCATTTTTATCACCTAATATTCATTAAAATTTCTTATTAAAAAGCATTTAAATATGAAAATAATACGTTCAAACGTGTGATAATCATACTTATATAATACTAGCCGTGCTCCGCGGCTTCGCCCGCTATTATCAAGTTAGCGTATGTATTAATCCTAGGTATAATCTATGTACATTCCAAATTTCATTCAAATCCGTTCAGCCGTTAAAGCGTGAAGAGGGAACAAACATACTTACACAATTACACACAAACTTTCGGATTTATAATATTAAGTAGGATAAATACTAATCCTACTATACATATATCCTACTAATGTATATAGGTATATAGTATATTGTAAATCCGAAAGTTTGTGTAGTATGTTTGTTCCCTCTTCACGCTTTAACGGCTGAACGGATTTGGATGAAATTTGGAGAATACATAGCTTACACCTATGATTAACACATAGGCTACTTTTTAACTTGATCAACGCGAGCGAAGCCGCTGGGCACGGATAGTATAGCTATAAAGATAAAAAATATCGACCTATTTATAAATCTTATATATATGACAGATTTAACACACAGAGTTAAATAAAAGTAAGGGAAATGAGTATAAAAATAATATCATTCTGTTCTTAATATAATCTGCAGACGTAACCAAAATCCGGCACTCTCGTAAGCCGGAACTGATAAAAAAATTAAATCGATAATGACCACCAATTGTTATGACAATCGTATTACAATTACAACTCGATTATAACTCGATACCTCGTTTTAGTTGTTTCAAATACGGAATCGGAAGATTTCCCGCAAAAGTAGTTTCTAACGTTGTATAAGTTTATAGTTATACTAGCTGACCCGCCCGGCGTCGCCCGGGTAAACAAAAGCTTACACATAAACGCTTTCACACTCACTGCCCCACTCTAAAAGTACTATAAGTTGTGTCGTGGGGCCGTAAACAATTAACACCACACACACAACATTCACGTCATACCCAGAACCAGAAACATAAACTTCCCGTGGGGAAAAAACTTTTGTTATTGTGTTCCCACCGAGATTCGAATCCGCTGCTTTGAAGACGAACGCGCACTCATCTACCCAGTGGGTAGTTCAAAGTTCAAAGATTCCCCACCCTGCGTCGCCCGATTAAAAAATCTACACATAAACACTTCCACGTTCACAGCCCCAAACTAAGTTCAGTGACTTGTAGCGTGGGGCCGTAAACATCCAAGATTCACAACATATTAAAAACAAAAATTTCCCTTAGGGAGAAAACTTCTGTTACCACCGCGAATCGATCCCGCTGCTTTGAATGCAAACGCGCACCCATTTACGCGAGTAGATAGCTCAAAGTTCAAAAGATGACCCGCCCGGCGTCGCCCGGTTAAAAAATATACAAATAAACACTTCCACATTCACAGCCCCACACTAAGTTCAATGACTTGTATCGGGGGGCCGTAAACATCCAAGATTCACAAAGCATTCACAACATACTCAAAACCAGGAACACAAATTCCCCTTGGAGAGAAATCTTCTAGGTAAATTACCACCGGGAATCGAACCCGCTGCTTTGAAGGCGAACGCGCACCCATCTACGCCAGCGAGCAGTTCAAAGTTCAGGAACGACCCGCCCGGCGTCGGCCGGGTAGTAAATATTAAAAAACATACCCATAAACGCTTTCACATTCACAACCCCACACTAAGTTTAATGACTTGTATCGTGGGGCTGTAAACATCCAAGATTCACACAACATTGACAACATACTCAAAACCAGAAACACAAATTCCCGTGGAAAAACACCTGTGTTCCCACCGAGAATCAAACCCAGTGCTTTAAAGGCAAACGCCCACCTAACTACTCCAGCGGGCAGTTCAAAGTTCAATGATAAGTTGTAACCGACTAAACAAAAAAAAACAGTCGAATTTATATCCTCCTTCTTATGCAAGTCGGTTCAAAACATAGAAGTATGCCGGATTACGCAGTAACTGTTACATTCTGTGATCCACCGTTTTCACCCTCAAATAAACTTAACGATTTCTCCTAGACTATTGGTCCAAATTATATGCAGTGAAGAGCAAATTGCATCTACGTGAACTACGTAAGCCGATGAAATAGGTTTTTTTGATAAGGATTAATATTAAATACTTAAAAAAAGTCAACGAAATAGAAGCCGCTATTTTTATGTGCAGGAATGCGTAGTACGTGTCGATAAATTTCTGACCCGTCCCGTTCACGGGAGGACTCCGTGAAACTAATTTCACGATTTCTCATAGACTATTTATCCAAATCACATGCAGTAAAAAGCAAATTGTATCTACATGAACTACGTAAGACGATGAAATAGTTTATTTTGATAAGGATTAATACTGAATGTCTCAAAAAGCCAACTAAACATAGGCCGCTTTTTTTTCAGATTTTTAACAAAGAAAAGTATTTTTTCTGAGCTATACATACATGTTAGATATATGCTGTCGCGGACTTTTTTGTAAAACTCATGAAGGCCAACATTTTTGCTGTACATTGTATTCACCTATGTCTAACTGTTTAGTCAGCGTACGCCGATAAAGCGGAAAGTTAGCTAATTTTTCTCCGACTTGTCTTACGAATATTATTATTTCGAACTGATAACTAACTTCTATCCCAACAAAACATAGCCTATGACACTCAGTGATAGTGTAGCTACCTATTAGTGAAAGAATTTTTGGAATCGGATCAGTAGTTTCAGAGATTACCTTTTACATACAAACAAACAAACAAACAAACAAACAAACAAACAAACAAACTTTACCTCTTTATAATATTAGTATAGATAACATAGTCGTACATATTATGATAACACAACCTTAGCTTGTTTGGCTTCTTGCTTTGTTACAGAGCTACTTACATAGTTGCGATTCTTGTGATTAGCTTATTTTTATATAAGGTGGTAGGTACTTTAAAGTACGGCTTCCATACAAAAATGTATGGACAAGCATACTGCGAACTGCCCGTAGGCTTAGTTGGGCGGGCGTACGGCTTCTATGCAGGGGTATCGGGTTCGATTCCCGGCGGGAACACAAGTTTTCTCCCCAAGGAACATTTGTGTTTCTGGTTCTGGTTGTGATTGTGTATGTGATGTGAACGTTTCCGGTACAAGTTATCGAACTTAGTGCTGGGCTGTGAGTGTAAATTAGTCTGTCTGCTTAGAAGGCGAACGCTTAATTCAACTAAGCCAAATAAAAGTAAAATTGCAAAACCTAAAATAATACAGTTAAATGAGTTGTACGATTACAATGGGCGGTCTTATCGCTTTAGGCGATTTCTGCCAGACAACCATCGATGGATAGAAAATGTGCAGGATGATTTGGGTTGCTGTGGCGTTCTATACTAATACATAATATATCTAAATAAATACTTAAAAAATACACATAATATACAAAAACTTATCTGATGTACCTAAAAATGAATTAAGATATTTTTAATGACGAAGAATCCCACAAAATCTCTTGCGAAGCCATAAACATTTATATCTATGTTCACAACTATTACTTCTACAATAACTTCTAGTATAAAGTCATTAACAATTCCCAAATTACCTCAATAACCTCGAATTAAGTGCCATACTTAAATTCCACGAAACCACGGCTAAGTTGCGTAATCGGTTAACTTAAGTAATAATGACTAGTTTAATATAACTTAAAATATAATAACAGTTGTCTAAGTGAGGCTTAATGTTGTATGCGTTTTTAGGGTTCCGTACCCAAAGGGTAAAACGGGACCCTGTTACTAAGACTCCGCTGTCCGTCCGTCTGTTACCAGTATCTCATGAACCGTGATAAGTTAGACAGTTGACATTTTCACAGATGATACAATACAATACAATACTTCTTTATTGAACACCAATAAGATAGCTAAGTAACATGTTAATAACATAAAATCTAAAAATAATAATTGTTGTACAATGGGCGGCCTTATCAGATAAAGCAATCTCTTACAGGCGACCTTTGGATGGACAGGAAAGTAATAATAGACATTTTTTGCGGTCGGTAGTGTTCTCTAATGATGTATTTCTGTTGCCGCTTTAACAACAAATACAAAAAGAACAGAATATAATAAATATTTAAGGGAGCTCTCATACAACAAACTTAATTTTTTGCTCGTTTTTGCTCGATATTGATAACGGCATCATGTAGACGCTTGAAATATTCACAAAATATTTAGTTATACATTCACTTTAAAAATAAACAATTAAATAAAAATAAAACAAATATTGAAGCGGGGCTTCGCACATACAACTTTTTTTTTTTTGCCGTTTTTATAGATAACTAGCTTTTGCCCGCGGCTTCGCTCGAGTTAAGAAGTATTAATTAAAAATTGAAGTTTCACACAAACTTTCATCCCCTATTTTATCCCCTTGGGGGTGGTAGAATTAATCAAAATCCTTTCTTAGCGGATGCCTACGTCATAACATCTACCTGCATGCCAAATTTCAGCCTGATCCGTCCAGTGGTTTTGGCTGTGCGTTGATAGATCACTATGTCAGTCAGTCAGTCAGTCACCTTTGAGTTATATATATTTAAGAAGATGGTACAGAATCCTTCGTGCACGAGTCCGACTCGCACTAGGCCGGTTTTTTAACTCTTTATTTCTTTGTGGGGTTTTTAAACTGTTGTCGCAATCCTTTGATGTGTAAATTATCACGTATTGCGATTTATTTGATGTGGGTTAATTAAAAACGGTTCTTCGGTGACGTCACGACTTACTTTAAGGCTTCCAGCCGTCTTCAACTAAAGCCTGAGCAAGTTTGACAGTTCTTTAACAGTAATAATAACAAAAAAAAACATTGTTTGCAAAAAGCTATAATATATTTAAAAACTTTAGATTCCTGTGTCCCACACTAGGACGACCTGTGACGTGAAACCCAGTCTCTTCCCTATATTAGGAGTTTAGCCGCTAAAGTGAAAAAATGGCGTTGTTTTTGTATATTTTTCCAAAACCTGTGTTTCTTCTAGTGTTAATGTGTAATAATGGTGGATTATTAACCGTTAATACTTAGTTAACGTGCATAAGTGTGTAGTGTAGGCAAATTATACAAAGTTGAAAAACGTGATTTTCGCCTTCGCTCCAAAACTTCATTAGGAGTTGTATTAAAGTTTCTACCACTTTACTAGGGAATACTTGACTTTGACAGGACCTTGACTCTTTTACTGGACTTCGAATGTTACTTTTAATTTAGACTTTGTCTTTTAATATGAAATTCACTTGAAATATATTATTACTTGACACTGGCTAAATGCACAAGAAAGCGAAGTCAAAATTAAAAGAAAAAAACCTAGTAGTCATTATTAAGTAGAATTTATAGTTATAAATATGAAGAGAAAAGTATTTTTCTTTATTATGGATACATTCCAATTGTTAGTCACATATGCTTTGGAATCTCACGAATGTTTTATAATTGCCGACGATATAAGACGATATGGTAGTCTTCAAGTCGCGAGTGAATAGGTATCCATTGTCGACCACATCGTCGCCTACCATCACCCGCCATCAGGTGAGATAGAGGTCAAAGGTTTTTCTATCTTGAATTAAAAAAACTTGAGAGGTGTCAAGGGACAACCGGATGGAACGAAGTTCAATTTCCGTCTAGCCCTCTTTCGCAATGCGCGATAAGGAACTTTCGTTCCAAAATCAAAGAAACATGCAAAAACCAACATCACGCGGTGTTCCCAGGCGGTCACCCATCCAAGTACTGACTGCGCCCGACTTTGCTTAACTTCGTTGCTTACAACTATAGCAAAAAATGTCGTTACAACTTTTGGTCTTAATTTTTTCCGTCTAGCCCCCTTTCGCAACGCGCGATAAGGAACTTTCGTTCCAAAAAATACAAAAAAGACATTGAACTCAAGAGTATACCCATACTGTGTTTATAAGCCTGTTTATAATGTTTGACGTCTAATAACAAAATGCATTGAGTCACATTCGTCTCACTATTCAGTGTATTTACTCTGTGCCTTTGTTGCTAAGATTATTTCTTATCTGTGTTCTAATTATTTTGCTCTTTGTTACAGGTACGTTGACCTCAGATACAAAGTGATAAGAGATAACCAACATTCGTAATGTAAGTTTTCGGTGCACAAAATTTAGTAATTATTTATTTGTTGGGTCAATTGCACACGTCATCACTTATCTTCTATCTTCTATCTATATATATTTCAAATTCAATTTTTTTTGCTTTATTGACAATTTTTGTAGGTACAATAATTTTTTGAATCCATAGGCTCCCAAACTAGTCAAACTGTGTTTCAGGAGCCAGTGGCTTCTCCCATCAATGAAATACATAAAACTATCTTTAGCATTTGTGATCACATTTGACAATCTTTATATATGTTATATATATATATATATATATATATATGTGTGTGTGTTTATGAGTGTATGTGTTAAATGCGTGTTTATGTGGGAAGTGTAATAATGCATGTAAGGGTGTGTATCTGAATGTTTGAACATTATCTAACATGTGATACAGATGTCAAAACTTACATTTGGTTTTGTCGCAAATCTTTTGATTTAGCGGCATTTGATTTTGACGCAGTTCATTTGTTTTTGCCGAAGAATTAATTTATATTACACGATTTTCATTTGTTCCTACCGATTCTCGGATGTTTTTTCCATTACCATTCATATTACGAATAATGTCTATAGTTCCACAGTCTTACTTATAAAAATGTCGCTAATCAACGCTTAGCCACCTCTTAGTTAAGCAGCTCTTAAGCCCATAATCAATTATTTACTTCTTTTCACTCATAAACGATAATTAGGCGCTGCTTAGTTGAGAAACGCACATAAAATCGAATATAATCGAAATTTACACGATCGCTACAGATTATAGACAAAATAGTCGACTAAAGGTAAATTATACGAATACAGCTGTCAAAAATGTGGTTTTATTAGTCTGTTGAAATGAAAATGAAAGACAGGTGACATTCAACGGTTGTCGAAGTAAACAACTTCGAGGTTGGTTTTATAACGTGAGTGAAAAAATGGCGTTGTTTATTTTGTAAAATTTTCCAAAACCTGTGATTCTTCGAGTGTTAATGTGTAATAATGGTGGATTATAAACCGTAGGCAGATCATACAAAGTTGAAAAACGTGATTTTCGCCTTCGCTCCAAAACTCCAATAGAAGTTCTAGTTAAGTTTCCACCACTGTAGGGTACTAGGGCATGACTTTACTATGACTGGACCTTGACTCTTATACTTGACTTTGACTGTGACTTGTGACTAGGACTTATAATATGAAATACACTTGAAATATTATATTATTACTTGACACTGGCTAAATGCACAAGATTGCGAAGCCATAACTAAGAAGAACTGAGCCATAACTGAGAAGAACTTCGAGGTCGGATTTTATTCCCGGTGGGAACATTATATATATACAGTGGAACCTGGTTAATTGGGATCTCAAGGGACCAAGAATGTTGTACCATTTATTGAGTGTTTCCATTAATCCAGTTTTCCAATTAGGCAGGTTTAAAATTATAGTTGTCTCATTTACAGAGGCTCCTGCTTATAGAGGTCGAAATGTACGGCTATTTCATTTTTAGAGGGAGAGGTGGAAATGAGAAGAATGAAAGAGAAAAATTTGGTGTAATGAATCTAATATATTATGTAGGTATGAATGTACATACATTATGTATTACGTGGAAAATAATCAATTTTTTTTTCATCAAGTTTTATATATACGTTTAGGCATTTTGTACACTTTTACTCCCTTGTTTTTAGGTCAAAACCTGAGATAGTACTGACAAACAAAGCGTGTGCGAAAGACATTCTAATGTGTAAACAAAAGTGTCAAAACCTGTCGCAACCTGTTAATTTGTCTCATTTATAGAGGGAATTGAGTTACAGAGTCCCAATTATGAAGGTAAACATCGAATAAATCCTAGAAATCCAATCTCATTTAACCAGTTCAAAAAGTCCCATTAATAGAGGTTATTCAATGAAAAAGTACCGGGACCTCATTGCAACTCTCAATAATAGAGGTTTCTCATTTATCCAGGTCCCATTTAACCAAGTTTCGCTGTATATATATATATATATATATATATATATATATATATATATATATATATATAGGATGATTATATATACAAGAATTGCTCGTTTAAAGGTATTAGATGTTTCCAACACCTGCGATACAAGTCAACTGGAAAATTGTCAAAATTGGAATCGCCATATCAGTGTCGTGTCGATATCTTAAATCTAACAGAAACATGAACGTCACGATTTGTTTAATTAAAAACGTTATTTATTGCCGAGTACGTAGATTAGTAGTAAGTTTAGGAGCAAGGCTATGATAAATAACTTGTAAATTAAAAAACCAGCCAAGTGCGAGTGGGACTCGCGCACGAAGGGTTCCGTACCATTATCATTGTCATTATTATTTTATTTTAATTGATTATATTTAAAGAGAACATAAAACTAAATATACTGAGAATAGTTAAAGCGTCTTCCTGTCACTTCAGAGTTAAGGGCCAGATATGTCAATGTGATCAACGGTTTACCCGACTGCGCGACGCAAAGGGGGTAATGCAAATACTATTATTTATGTTACTATTTACGATACGTTTTGCTTCCATATTCACTGTGCGAACTGCAAAGGAATGGAACTCCTTGCCTGAGTCGGTGTTTCCTGATGAGTACAATATGGGAGTCTTCAAGTCGCGAGTGAATAGGTATCTTCAAGGAAAGCTTGTACCATCGTCGACCACATCGTCGATGATGAGATTGTGGGCAAAAGTTTGCCTATCTTGAATAAATGATAATATTAAAACTAGAATTAGCGTGACATACACGATATCGATGTTATATATATTATATATGTTATGTTATTTTATGTTCGAGATGTGACGAGACGGAGAACGATCCGCACTCATCCTGAAGAAGGCTTTCGAATGACTCCGAAACTATTGTCGATCTATATTGACAACGCGTAAACTCACGATAATTTTCGTTTTAATTTTATTTTTATAGTTCTAAATGAGCGTGAGTTTTAATCAAAATAGACATACATAATACTCACATAGAGTAGGCGTGTTACGCAATCATTCGCTTATTAGATCGTGACGGCATTGTGCAAATAAATTTCATTCATAATTTTTCATTTTGGTACGAGAAATTGTTTGACAACCCTGCTAGCCGTGGGCAAGTCTTTGCATCCTACATCCTGCGTTCGATTCCCGGCAGGATTACAATTAGGGGCAGTTGTGCTTTTGGTTCTAGGTGTGTTTATGTATGTGGTGTAAAAGTTTCCCTGCAGCTATGATACAAGTGTTTTAACTTAGTGTTGGACTAAGAGTGTTATTAACTACGTATTTTATTCGACTTCTTGAGATGGCAGTGATTTTGCGAATCTGGCAGTAGAGTCATTAACTTTCATGAGTGCCTCTTTGGGGTCCATGTGTATAATCGATTTCATTTTGACTTCAATAAAAGAAGATGCATATTTATGTATGCATAGTTCATAATCGATTTTTTTACGTAAATGCTTTCATATTCACAGCGCCACACTAAGTTCGATGACTGTGGATGCCGGAAACATTCAAATCACATACAGTCACACCCAAAAACACAAATTTCCCTTAGGAAGAAACTTGTGTTCGAACCCGGTACCCGCCGCTTAGAAGGCGGTCGCGCAACCAACTACGCCAGTAACAGTACATTTAAGATAGTGTAGTAGAAAAGTAAATTTTAGAACTGCTGGCGAGCGTTTGACCACCTCATCCAAAAGAAGAAAATAACTAAACAAACATGGCCTCCAAAATTTATTCGGTCCCGTTTAATCCAAACTTATAATTCACAACATCCTCAGCAGTTAAACATATAATGTTTTTATAGTCTGTTCCAATTCGTCATATATAAATATATATAATATATATATGAGTAAAATTAATTTCCTCTATATCTTAATCTCTTCGTAATAACTCATTAATTTTAACATGGCTGACCTGTAAAGCGTATCAACCTCTTTCGTAACCACGGAGTATTATGTGGTCCTATCCAATGTTCATAACTTTGTATTAGGAGTTTAGCCGCGAAAGTGAAAAATGGCGTTGTTGATTTTGTAGAAATTGCCAAAACCTATGATTGTTTGAGAGTTAATGTGTAATAATGGTTAATAATCCATAACCGTGAATACTTAGTAAACGTGCATAAGTGTAGGCAAATCATACTAAGTTGAAAAACGTAATTTTCGCCAAAATTCCAATAGAAGTTCTAGTAAAGTTTTTATCACTTTACTGGGTCATGACTTGACTATTACTAGACCTTGACTGTTTTACTTGCCTTGGACTGTGACTTGTGACTAGGACTTTTAATATGAAATACAATTGTAATATTTTGTATTTTGCACAGCAATTAAGTCTCGCTGTGCAACGAGGTAACGCAGCCAGCATTTTGAGCACACTGCCGACCAATGACTTTTTGTATTAGGTAAGTAGCTTAGCTAAATCTTTATTTTTATATTTAGCGTTATTTATATGTTCACTATTAATAACGGAAGATTTAGTACAAATCAAGCAAAGTATTATTACTTATATATTATTACTTGACACTGGCTAAATGCACAGGACACGCCAAAATTAAAAGAAGAATAAAAAACGTTGTATTATTGGAGATTTGCCGCGGAAGTGAAAGTTGGCGGTTATTGTTGATGATTTTTAGAACTTAATTTAATATTTTAATTTATTTGCAATAGGAAAAAAATCCGGGGTGTCAACTACGTCCATACCAAATTTCGTCAAAATTGGTTCAGCCGTTTCAGCGTGAACAAGTATAAAACATACAAACACACTTACAAACTTTCGCTTTTATAATATTAGTGTGATTTGATAGTTGTAAAACATTGTAACGCGTTCGCCTTCTAACCAGGGGTAACGAGTTCTATTCCCGGCGAGAACACAAGCTTTCTCCCCAAGAGACATTTGTATTTCTGGTTCTGTTTGTGATGTGAATCTGACTCCCATGACACAAGTCATCGATCTTAGTGTGGGGTCAACATTCACAATGTGAAACTTTTATAAAGTGGGTATCAAGAGGGATATCTGCTTTGAAGATGTCTGTCTGGTCCATGACAAAAAGCTAAATCTGTCAATCCACATCCTCCCGGGGTCACCTAATCAGGTAGACCACCCGGAGACTCATGCATGCAATATTCATACAAAAACGTCCACATTTCTCTAGGAGTCTGAGGTCGAGGAACTATTTATTGTACCTACCTTATAGGTATGCAGCTGACCTACGTACTAAATGACGGAAATGTTAAATTTATTTATTCTTTATATTATACTGCTATTTATATTAGTAGTGTACAATCCTGCAGGGGGTCAATCGACAACTGGGCAGAAAAAATAAATGTTTTACCTATTATTAAAAAAAAATTACAGTTACTACTAAACTGTCTGTGCCATAGTTAATTCCCAGTAAGAAAAACTTTACCAAATTATTTTAATATCTCCTCTCCTTATAAAGGTAGTCTGGAAGAGACCACTTTATATATTTTTAAAGTATCTTAATGTATTTTCCTTTGTTCATGGTGTACAATGAAGATTTTTTTTTCTTTTCGCGCTTTTACTCCCCAGCCCCAAGCTTGAAGACTTAAATATCTCGTGGGTCTCGAAAACATTCACATCATTTACTCAATCACACCCAGAACCAGACACAAATTTCCCTTAGGGAGAAAGCTTTTTACACCGAGAATTGAACCCGATACCAGCTGCATAGACGGCAGACGCGCTACCAACTACGCTACCGGGCAATTTTAAATACTCCTCATAAATTTTCATTCACAAGACTAAATGACCATCATTCCATTCTATCAATAACAAAGGTCAAACCTCTCATTTGCATAGAACCCTAAAAATGTTGACGTTGACTGGCCACGTGACGTATCCGCGCGCTGTTATTGGCCGGCTCGCCTAGCGGCACAGCGAAAGCACAAACGGACAGAGGTGGCCAACCATTGTCGCTTGTCACGGTGTCTGCCCGAACCAACCGCTGTAACGAGAATTTGATATGGTATTGTTACGCACACTGGAGGTCACTCGGTTTTTATACGAAACTACTTTTAGTTGTGGAATGGTGATTTTATTATTTATTTGAATTTTGTATGTCTAGGAAATCGATACGCTGATTTTGGGTGTTTATTTAACGGGGTTCTTGTGATGGATTTATGTACACATTTTACGCTTGGTTTGGTTCAAAAGTGATTTGGATTTCTATTTCGTAAGAAAACCAATATTCGAGGGAATTTTTCTGAGCATTATATAATTCCAGTAACTTGCCTACAGCCTTGTATTCTATCATGTTTATTTTATTAATTTACTAGTTTCCGCCCACGACTTCGTCAGCGTTGTATGTAAAAAGTCCCACCTCATGTGTTAAACCAGGTAATTTTAGTTCCAAAACCCGCCACCGAACAGACATTTGACGCCTTATCAATCCTTACTAATATTATAAATGCGAAAATAACTCTGTCTGTCTATCTGTCTGTATGTCGCGCTTTCACGCCAAAACTACTGAGCCGATTTAAATGAAATTTGGTACGCAGATAGTCTAGAACTTGGGAAAGAACTGGCTTCTTTTTATCCCGAAATTCCCGCGGGTCTGGAACATACGCGGGTAAAACCGCGAGGCGCAGCTAGTGATCTATAAATGACGAAACTTAACAATATCCAAATGTAATAAAGTAAGGTGCACATAAAATTTTTCTTCGTTGGTCTGCGTACAATATCTGTAGGTACATATAAATATATATCTCTAGCCCAAAAAATGGGAAAGATGCAATTTTTTTTGTATAATTTTAGACAGGATTACGTCTGTCGGAAATGGTTAAAAATACTAGGCAAACGTAAACATAAAAGAAGTAGGTAATAATTTATCCATTAAGTTTATATTGTGGTAGTAAAATACCAGGCAACCATGATCTTCGAAGAGGTAAATCACGTTTTTTCTTCACGTGACATTGCAACGCATGCCAGATATAGCCAGATATTACAAAATCTGAAAGTTTGTGTAAAGTATAATTATTTGTTTTCTCTACACGCTGTAACGGCTGTACGGATTAAATTTTGGGGATTAAATTTGAAAATGCATAGCTTATACCTAGGATTATCACATAGGATACTTTTTAATTTGATAAAGGCTAATTCGGCTAGTTGTAAATAAATTAAACGTACAATAGTCTCACTGTTCTAACAAATCATAATTCTCCAATCCGACGACAGTTCTATAGGGCCAGGGGTTATCGTGACTTATATGGTAATAGAACAACGGTCAGCGAAATGTCGAGTTGCACAATTTCAATTTGTTGCAAACTTGTTTCGCTGATAACTGGGACCTTTCACACTTGCGTTACGTGGAATTATGTGCTACTGAGAGGACAATAGGTCAGAACTACGAATGTACTTTGTTACAATTGGATAAATGTTACATATCTAACAATATATAGTATTTTGTAAGATTGTTCAGTTCGGAATACTTAAATGTATAAATGCTTTCACACTCGCAGGCTTCTAATTTCAAATACACGCTGTTAAGCTGCAATAATAATAATCAAGTTCAAGGGTCAGATTCAGAAGGCAGTACGCCCAGGAGACAATGTGCGCCGTGTCCAGACACGGCACGCATTGTCAGGAGGTTCCTCACTCAGCAGCACTGACCTACCGATAGCTTGGACCCTGCCCCGCGCGTCGTCGCTAGGTTATTTTTACAGTTTTATTTTTATTTTGTAATATTGCATTGTTTACTACTTCTATAAATATTGTTAAAAGAAACCTCCACCTAACAAAATGATGATAATAATTTATTCATCAAGCTACATTGACTTATACACACAAATTCATGATCTCTCACTACATGGTAAATTTCGCGTTATTGACACAAGCATTTATACTAAAGTCAAAGACTTCATAACAAGATCATACCCATCAGAAACACAAATTTCCCTTGGTGAGAAAACTTTGGTTTTACGCACTGGGAATGGACCCGTTGCTTAGAAGGCGGACGTGCAACCATTATGCCTGCGGTAGCTCAGACATGTTTTGGAAAAACTGTAACGGAACTGTTCTATGATACGTTCATTCGTAAATTTATATATCTGGTTCTGGATGTAATCATGTGTATCATGTGAATGTTTCCGATACCCCCGACATACGAGCTGATGATGATGATATTGAGGTATAATACCAATATACTAAACTTGAACTGCCCGGCTTAGTTGGGTGCGCGTTCGCCTTCTAAGCTGTTATATTGGGTTCGATTTCCGGCAGAAACGTAATTTGCCTTTTCAAGGGACATTTGTGCATCTGGTTCTAAGTGTGATTGTGTGTGTTCTAAGTAAATGTTTCCGGCACCACCAAGTGAACTTGTGTGGGGCTGAAAGTGTGAATATGTTCGTTTAAAATAAACCTACGTCTTATTAATTAAGAAAACAACTGTATATTGATTATCCAGCTCGATATGATAATCTTTGACCCACTCTTGATAGGAAAATTATGATTTATGTGTATCATAGAAATCAATGGAAATTCACCATTTGGTTCGCTGTTGTAAGTTACACGTTTTGTAATATGTTTAATAGGTCGATGTCGCAGATAATATGTTTGTTATTAATTTTGCATAATGACTTAATTATAGGATTATTAATTATATGAATATTTATTATTTTGATTGTATATTTATTCCGCCTCTTGTGCAAATTGTTTCTAATGATTGAGCTTGTTTGTTTTCTCTTTGTACATACGCTTATTACTAGCAGCGTCCCGCGGCTCTGCCCGCGTTATTAAGTTAAAAAGTAGTCAATATGTTAATCCCTAAATATAAGCTATGTACATTGGAAATTTCAGCCAAATCAGTTTAGCCATTACAGCGTAAAGATAAAACAAACAAAAAACAAACGCATTCACTCTCACAGCCCCACACTAAGTTTAAAGACTTGTATCGTGGGTGCCGGAAACATTCACGTTACACCCAGAACCAGAAGCACAAATATCCCTTGGGAAGGAATACCAATATCTTGAGACATTCGTTCGAACCATTGATGCCAAAGTGTTTTATGGTACGGCTATGCGAATTATGTTGAATGATATTTCAAACAAATTTGAAAATATATATATCTTATTGTATTCTTATCTATTGAAAATATATTTATCTTCTCCGTTAAGTGTAAGGTGTAAAGTGTCAACTGCGTAAAAGTACATATAAAGATGCGCGACACGGCGATGCCGTTCTTTGCGAGTGAGTGTAGTTTAAACAACTATCAATTATTATAGATTGTACTAGCCGTGCCCCACGGCTTCGCCCGCTATTATCAAGTTAAAAAGTAGCCTATGTGTTAATCCTAGGTATAAGCTATGTACATTCCAAATTTCATCCAAATCCGTTCAGCCGTTAAAGCGTGAAGAGGGAACAAACATACTTACACACTTACACACAAACTTTGGGATTTATAATATTAGTAGGATAGAATACATTATTTAATTTATTACGGAGAATATAGCAATCACAAAAAAGTCGTCGAACTAAATAAGTTAAGGGTTAGAACTAGATGCTTCTATGAGGTCTGCGTCTGAGAGTTTTCTGCTCTTTTACAAATAACCTTGTATTTACAAACGTGCTGCGAAAGTGAAAAGATGGCGTGGTTGATTTTGTATAATTTTCCAAAACCTGTGATTCTTCGAGTGTTAATGTGTAATAATGGTAAATTATTAACCGGTAATGCTTAGTAAACGTGCATAAGTATAGGCAAATCATACAAAGTTGAATTTTTGCTTTCGCTCCAAAACTGCAAAAGAAGTTCTGGAAAAGTTTTTGCCACTTTACTAGGGCATGACTTGACTACGACTGAACCTTGACTCTTTTGCTTGACTTTGCTATGTCTCGTGACTTACAAGTCATAGTCAAAGTCAAGTAAAAGAGCTTTGTATGTTCTGTATTTCTAGTCACAAGTTATGACTAGAAATTTTAATATGAAATACACTCGAAATATAGTATAACTTGACGCTGGCTAAAAGCACAAGAGTGCAAAGCCATAATAAAACAGAAAAAGAAGTTGTATTCAATTTTGTAGTTGATATATATTTCTACTATAAGCATAGTTGAAATATATATTTCTATAAGGCATAATAGAGTCATTAATATTATAAACCTACATTTTTAGTTACATCACGAGAATTACTAAACAATCGATACGTGTCGTAGTAAACCCTCATTAGTACGTGTCTAATCGGTATTTAAATTGATTCTGTTGAATTAAATAATTATAAGAATTTTAATAGGTGTCAAATGCAAGTTAGACGAGTTTGACCTGTGAACTACTAACTATTACTTAACGATGATTTGAAACCGATGCGACCGGTCAACTAAATAATCAACATATGTATGATGAAATAAACAAGTATTATATACGCAAAAGTAATTAAAAAAAAACAATGGGTTGCACTCCGGTTGAGCCGGCAGAAGTAAAGTTGAACATTGACGTTGTAATCAGCAGGAGCAGGCATACATTTTCGCCAATTTCCATATTTTAAACACTTTATATACACTAATTTTACATGTAGAAATAACAATAACATCGGTACCATAGGAACGCGGTAGAAAAAAAGGGGGATATAACTTCTTATTATACGCCGCGCCGGCGGTCTACTCTCCCTTCGTCTTACGAATTTTCGATCAGGTCACGTGTCCTGACGCGAGCTTAACATTTTTTACCCATCCCAAAAAGTAAACAACGCCGCTAAAGAAGTTTTCACTTTAAAAAAAAACATTACTTGACACTTTCTTGTGTGACAGAGGAACTGACCGGTATTTCTTTACCTATTGTTATTAATGATGTTTTTTGATGTTATATTGTAAGTTTAACACAATGGATCTTTTATCTGAAATAAATGAATTTGAATAAACGTGATACGTTTTGATGCGTGACGGTAAGAGACCTGATGGAATGACGCTAATTCCTTGGAAAATAGCTTCGCCCATGTGCAACCCCTGCAGCGCCATCTGCTGGGCTGATTTGTGAAGCTAAACCATCCAGTGCGCCACCCAAACGCATACAAAAAAAATCATTCAAATCGGTTCAGCTATTTAGGAGTTCAGTGACATACACACGTACAGTAGAATTATTATATATATATATAAAGAAAAAAAGAAGGCTAATTGTTATGTACTAAGATTGTAAATAGCATTGTGCGAATTACTATGGTTGATTAATAATAATTGTACAAGACAAACTATCAAACGTCATCCATTTATAGTCGACATACATCCAGGTCGCTCAAAGCGTTTCGCTTCTACGTTCATCAGTACAGCGAAGGAGTGGAACTCATTGATGATGAAGATGGTGGTTAAATGCTTGCCTAATCAGCATTAAAAAAGTCTTTATATTACTTTGTTTATGAGAATACATATGGTAAGTTTCAATGCAATTTTATTTGATAAGCCAACTTGCAACACCCCTTGCAACAAAATGTCGTAGGTCAAGCATGTTTGCGCAACAAATGATCGGACACTAATTTATTTAATGATATTATTTACTGACCACGCTAATTTGAAACTATACGACTATAGATAAATCAGACGAAGAGATCTATACTAATATTATATAGCTGAAGAGTTTGTTTGAACGCGCTAATCTCAGGAACCGCTGATCCGATTTGACAAATTCTTTCAGTGTTGGATAGTACATTTATCGAGGAAGGCTATAGGCTATATTATATTTTCAATAAAATTAGAGATCCTTACTAAAAGTCCAATAATCACGCGGACGAAGTCGGGGGCACTGCTAGTGATTTTTTTTTTCTACACACTTGACGTAAGCTAGCATATCGGCATTATTTTGTTCATTTTGGAGAGTATGCGCGGGAATAACACGAATGCATTACCCTATGCCCGTTTTACCCTACAACAAGACAAACTGAGTACACGTCTTTATTTTATGGTTTACAGACCTCCAGTTCACTCGAAGCGTGTCGCTTCTACGTTTATCATCCGTACGCGAAGGAGTGCATAATAATTATGTACGCAATATAGACAAAATGTGTGATTTTCAATTAGATTTTTATGCTAAATAAGCATTTGGCCACCATCTTACCTGATGGAAAATGAAGATGCAGCAGAAGATGTATCATGCTTTCCTAGAAGACAATTATAACTCTAGATTCCCTCTAGGTTCGATTCCCGGCGGGAACACAAGTTTTTTCCCAAAGGAAAATGTGTGTTTCTGGTTCTGGTCGTGAGTGTGTGTGTGATCACGACACAAGTCATCGAACTTAGTGTGGGGCTGTAAGTGTGA
Source organism: Lomographa bimaculata (assembly GCA_948107665.1). NCBI lineage: Eukaryota > Metazoa > Arthropoda > Insecta > Lepidoptera > Geometridae > Lomographa > Lomographa bimaculata. Next base: position 1,355,541 of record OX403604.1, on the reverse strand, counting down.
ACGCGTTTGTTTGTTTGAAGACTCCCAGATTTGACCGTTTAGGAAACAAATACGCGGCCATTGAGATCGACGCCTTCGCCGCAATTGATCGAGCGAAGTGAGTATGTATTGTATCATACATGAGACAATATGATGGTTATTTTCTTGTATTTCATATTCATACACACCATATCTAGTCCGCTACTAGTAAAGCATGTATTAAGCATTATATTATTTGTACTTTTTATCATTTTAATAATTTTATGTAGTTTATTAACTTTACATATTATATTTATGTAAATTTGTACTGTAAATTTGTACACCTCCACCGACCTCAGTTGCTACTACAATTACTGTCCATCCAAAGGTTGTCTGGTAGAAATCGCTGAAAGCGATAAGACCGCCCATTGTACTGCCTTATAATATTAATTTCGTAGTTTTAAGTTTGTATCTTTTTGTTTTTTGGTGTACAATAAAGAATTTTGTATTGTATTGTATTGTAACGCGTTTAATCACGTCACAGTCCATTGATATTTGAACGGGAAGCGATACACATTAGTAATTGTACATTCATAAAACTGCCCACATAGTTCAGTATCATATTATCTCCAATCGACATCTTGCACTTACGGTTTACTGGAGCAGTTTCGACATATTTGACGTAACGCAACATAACATACATGACATAACGATTTGTCGTGCGATAGACAAATGTTATTTTTGCGCAAATTGTTCTTGATAAGGCAAAAGTCATGATGGTTGATAGATGACGATAATGATAATGGATAATTTATCCTACTATCCTACTTCCTACTAATGTTATAAATCCGAAAGTTTGTGTGTAATTGTATGTGTTAGTGTGTAAGTGTGTTTGTTCCCTCTTCACGCTTTAACGGCTGAACGGATTTGGATGAAATTTGGAATGTACATAGATTATTCTTAGGATTAACACATAGGCTACTTTTTAACTTGATAATAGCGGGCGAAGCCGCGGGGCACGGCTTGTATAATATAAAAGCAAGCAACGCTCAAGAAAACCTACTTCACCGCTTATATTTTGGTTTTGGCTTGATTGATTTCGATAAAATTTATATGGGATCTAATGTACTTATAATCTACCAAACAAAAAGAAATCATCAGAATCGATTCATAATTGGCGGAATTATCGCGTAACATACATACAAAAAAAAATGTTTTATTGAGAAGAACCTCAATTTTTTAAGTCGGTTGAAAATCATAATAACACGTAATAATAATAGCATTCGATACAGAAATTAGAGTGGTGCATTCCAACGTAATGTTGGTTGGAACAGGCTACAATGGAAAATCATACCGATAATAAGCGTTACAATTGTGCTAACTCACAATCGGGCTATTGTCTGTTGGTGTTGCAACTTCAATGGGTGGAGTAGCCACGGCTGTAGAAATAGGACGTCTAGGTTTTAAGGAAATAATGTTGTACGGACACTGCGCCTCCGCAAGCTGTGCCTCGCAGGTTAGGCTCCAGTGGGTAGATTGAGACGCCGCGAGATGTCTCCGTGTCACAATAAATGAGATTCAGCAATAGATCCCCAATAGGAACGGTATAATCTGGGAGATTCAAGTCTCGAGTGAATAGGTATCTTCTAGGCAAGCATGTCACACCTTCGGCCGCATCATCACTTTCCATCAGGTGAGATAGTGGTCAAATGCTTGCCTATTCAAAATATTAAAAAAAATTGGATTTCCTGTCTTGGGGAAACTGTTCCTTTTCCAAACATTCTTAAACTTATTTGAAAATATATCAACGTAACATAATAATTCTGTTTTGAATAATGTGTATGTTGTGAGTGGTGTGTGTGTGTGTTTAAGTATAATTTACATTTTTATTTCTAATAATGCTTTTGTCTGTTTGTAGTTTTTATGTTTGGGCCATCGCCGTAGTATATTTGAATTTTGTAAGTTTTAATTAGTGTGTTTCGAATGAGTTTGTTTGTTTATTTAATTTTGAAAAATTCTAAGATTGTACCAATCCGGTAACACAGACCCAGGCAAGGAGTTCCACTCCGTTGCAGTACTCATAATGCACGTGGAAGCAAAATGCATCGTGCGATGATGAGGAAGAGGTTCTCAATTCGACTGTTTGTTTGTTTGTATGTATGTTACGCGATCATTCCGAATCAAGTTAAATTACTAATTATCCATAGTTTGGTTAGATTGTAATCATAATAGGGTAATTAGAAAAAGTACTCGAGAAATTAAAAAAAAAACAAGAAAAAAGATGGCGACAGACGGAATGAACGGAGCTCGGAGGGATTTTAGTGGTATTGTTGTGGTTGAGACGAAGAGGACTAGATGGAGATCATATGTGATGAAGGTGCTTCCGAGGATGATTGTATGGGAGCCTGCCGATGAACGACGGTGTGAGATGAAGGGTTATAGATAATATAAGCCATATATCTGATATAATGTATACATTAGTATATAATGGTATACCTACGGTATACGTCTTCTGTGTCACAATGCAGTCCGTGTAAATTACATCTCAGCCAAAGTATTTCATTTAGAAAGGAAAAAGTGCTTGAGGCGGGGTTTGAAGTCGAGGCCATAGAGTATCATACCCTATTACTGTAACCGCTAACCGCTAAGCTACCCAAGCTCTGCTACAAGCGACGAAAATGTTATTATATTACACAGGAGCCATCCAACTGGACATGAATCTCAAGGAAACCAACTCGACTAAAGGTGACACAAAAGCTGAGGTATATTTTCTTCTGATTACAAACATGAGTCATCCCAGTAGTGACACCAACCGGCTGAGTTAATGACCCACTTCAAATGGCGTTAAGAACAAGCTTCCTAAGAACTATGACAGCTGGACCTCGCTAACTTTCGCCTTTATGATATTAGTTACTGCCCATTGGCTTAGTTAGGTGAGCGTTCGCCTTCTAAGCAGGGGTATCGGGTTCTAATCCCGGCGGAAACACAAGTTTTCTCCCAAAGGAAAATTTGTGTTTCTGGTTTTGGTTATGATTGTGTGTGTGATGTGAATGTTTCCGGCACCCACGACACAAGTTATCGAACTTGGTGTGGGGCTGTGAGTGTGAAAGCGTTTATGTTTATATTTATTAGTGGGATTGCAATGATATCCTAAATATTTAAAAAAATGTGAATTTAGAATGGAAAAATTATCGCTTGAGGCGGGGATTGAACCCGCCGCCATATTATGGTACCCAGCATGGATTTCATCACGATATTACTTTCAATGAAATCTCAATCCCGTCACAACTAGGTAAAAAAAAATGTACTAACGAGAAATAATCCTCTAAAGAAACAGTTATCATCTCGATATATCAATTTCCATTATCATCCTCACTAGATCCAAAGCTGACCCATAACGGGACTTCCACGGATGTACGGCTTCCTGTCTCGGAATTGAGATGACTCGACGTATCTCGGTCACATTTGGCGAAATAAGTGACAATTTAATAAGTAGTACTTTTAGGGTTCCGTACCCAAAGGGTAAAAACGGGACCCTATTACTAAGACTTCGCTGTCCGTCCGTCCGTCTGTCACTAGGCTGTATCTCAAGAACGGTGATAGCTAGACAGTTGAAATTTTCACAGATGATGTATTTCTATTGCCGCTATAACAAAAAATACTAAAAGCCACGTGGCACCGTTACTAATTAAATAAAATACACTTCAATAGATCTTACATATTAACTCAAGTTTCAAAACATCTTCCTACTCAAAGTATCTATCAACGTCTTACTCTCATAATGTCACATGTTTGCGCAACGCATTAGTACTAATTAATCATACTATTATAATTAATTTGAGTAAATATGCATAATTAATTTGTTATCTGGACCATGTTACACCGTCTCTGATAATTTTTAACTGATGAATAAAAATTTTATGACATGATTAATCGGTTTTTCATTTATATCAAAATATACTTAAGTTACGCTGGTCATCTCACATTATAATAATATTATATATAATGTTACAAAATTTATATTATATATTATAGAGATAGAAATTAAAATAAAATTCAAACACTGTGTAGTCTGTTTCATAATGAATGTAGATTTTAAATATTTATTAACTCCTAAGACAACATTATTATTTTATGGCGGTTACGCTAAGTATCGTGCCAATCTTAAATGTTTATATATACAAATTTCGTGAAAATGCGCATCGAAAAATTAAACAAACTGAAGAAATAATTCGTCAAGTAAATATTTCTGATATAAAATGACGGAAAAAAAACGGTTAAAAATAAAAAGTAAGTGATTTGATATTTTTCGCTTATTATTTTAAATGTTAAGAAGAAAGAGTCATTTGACATATAATATAGATTCGGACGAATATTTTTATATCGAGTAAAACGGTAAAAAGTCACGCATTTTAGGAGACACTCTGGTATCACCCCCTTAATAACCTACGTTTAAGTTATTCAATAGCAAACCTTAGTCACGACAGTTTTGCCGCGAAAGTGGAAAAATGGAGTTGTTGATTTTTTATAATTTTCTAAAATCTGTGATTTTTCGAGTGTTAATGTGTAATAATTATGGATTATTAACCGTTAATACTTACCGTAAATCATACAAAGTTGAAAAACGGGTTTTTCGCCTTCATTCTAGTAAAGGTTCTACCACTTTACTAGGGCATGACTAGACTATGACTGGACTTTGACTTTTTTACTTAAGTTTGGCTGTAATTTGTGATGAGGACTTATATTATGAAATTTACTTGAAATACTTTATTACATGACACTGGCTAAATGCACAAGATTGCGGAGCAAAGATTAAGAAAAAAAAACTAGAGTAATGCGTAGTAGTAACAAAAAAACGAGTCTCAGTTAATTCGTGTTCGGTTAAAGTGTTGTGAGCCGCGATCGAGTTCAAACTTAAAATGATAATAATGGTAGAGGTGTCCAACGCTGTAAACGAGTAAGAAAGCGGGTAGATCGCTTTGAATGCTCGTAAATCTAATTCTTCATCCACCCGCACTCAAAATCAAAATCGTTTATTCACCTGGGCCCAAAGAGGCACTCATGAAAGTTAATGATGATTCTACTGCCAGATTCGCAAAATTACAGCCATCTCGAGAAGAACCTGGCAAGAAATTCGGCGGCGCATTTTTTTCAATATTTTTTTTTATCGTTCCTTAACACTAATACATAATTATAATAAACTCTGATTACTTCAATTACTCCGTGATCATGGCGCTTGCAAAAGTGCTGAAATATCGGAAACTCAAAGCTAACGAAATGCATGGTAAATATACCGTTATTGACACAAACATTTATATTGAATAGCAGTGTATGCAACACCCTTTATCTTATTTCTCCACATTAATGGTGCAATGCAACATTGAGTAAGTTCGTACGTGAATATTTTTCATACAAACTTGCATTAATTCTATGGCATTAATTCCTAAAAGTTTCCTAATAGAGGATGTCAATTCATTTTAATGTATTTCGTAATATCTATCAGATAGTTTATATTTATCGGGTTGTAAGATTTGTCACAAGAATAATTATATTATACTAGCCGTGCCCCGCGGCTTCGCCCACTATTATCAAGCTAAAAAGTAGCCTATGTGTTAATCCTAGGTATAATCTATGTACGTTCCAAATTTCATCCAAATCCATTCAGTCGTTAAGGCGTGAAGAGGGAACAAACATACTTACACACTTACACACTTACACACAAACTTTCGGATTTATAATATTAGTAGGATATTCAAAAGGGGATAATAAAAGTCACAGATTATTAATAACTTATGATACTGTATTTTATTAATCTGCGTAGTGTATGAAAACAATATTTATTTTTAAACTTCAAAAAAAAGGAGGAGTTTCTCAATTTGACTGATTTTTTTGTATGTTACTTAAGAACTTTTTTCTTGGTGAACCGATTTTGATAATTCTTTTTTATTTGACAGCTGGTGGTTCCCATGTGGGACCATTTAAACTTAATCAAGATCTAATATTGAGGATAACTAAAAAACTACTGGTTAGCCAGTAGTTTTTTAGTTATCCTCAATATTACGTATTTAATTCATTTAATAATCTGATCAAGGGTTCCGAACTTAAAGTGGTGAAGACGGTTTTTTAATCTTTGCTTTAAATTATTTTATATTACCGTTTGGTTTACGCGTGATGATAATAAATCAGAATAAAAAGTACTCCATTTCCTTCTCCACTACTTCAAAAATTTCCCTACCAAATTTAATTAACGATTGGTCTAGAATCCAGATCACAACACATATTTCTCCTATACATTCCAGAATCCACATTACAACACATATTTCTCTTATCCATTTCAGAACCCAGATCACAACACACATTTAGCTTATCCATTCCAGAATCCAGCTCACAACACATATTTCTCTTATGTTATAAAAGATAGTAGGTACATAAAAAAATACTAAAATATTTTTAATTTTGTTTCAGGTAAGTCAAAAACGAAGATTTAGCTGAATTGCTGTATGAACCAAGTGTAAGAAATATAGTTCGCTCAAATAATTTGCTTCTACGTTTATCATCCGTGAGTGAATAGGTACATTCTAGGCAAGCATGTTCATCTTCGACCGCATCATTACTTTCCATCAGGTGAGATAGTGGTGGCGTTGTCTCTTAGTCAGTCAGTGAATAAGTATTTCAGGACAAAGATTCTTATAGTATTAGTTACTAGCCGTGCCCCGCGGCTTCGCCCGCTATTATCAGGTTAAAGAGAAGCCTATGTGTTAATCCTAGGTATAATCTATGTAGGCGACACGTAAAAGGCATTTAGCATTTAAGTTAATTATAAAATATTATGTGTTCAAATAGTTAGTAGAGGGGCAAGCGCGGGGTAGTGGGGCGTAAAGAGCGCTGATTGGTAGAAAGCCGGCATCGGCTCTGTCGTCCATCTTGCGCATTGAACTACAATTGTCAAGTACTACTCCTGTAATAATTTTCGTTAAATAATATAATAAACGCTTTAATCTCCTTCAAAGTTGGTTTTACTCGGAGGAACCTTGTACCTAGTACATTCCAAATTTCATTCAAATCCGTTCAGCCTTTAAAGCCTAAAGAGGGAACAAACATACTTACACACAAACTTTCGGATATAATATTAGTAGGATTTATATATATTATTGTTTTTATAAATTGTCTAACAACTAGGTAATGCAATTCGCGTCGTCAAGTTTCGCAGCTATCAGTTGAATGGCGCGATAAAACATTGAAATGAGAAATTTGCAACATTCCCGGCCATTTGCAATGTCGTTGAAATTAATTAATACATAAAACATGTTGCGAGACTCATCGCGTATGCAGGAATTAGTTTCATAAGATTGGACAGCTTCCAGTCTTACGCCTTGCGATTGAATAAGGTAGCTTGTATTAATAATCACCTGATTTACACTTACGAATATTAAATCCTTGTATTCAATCACTAGGGCGCAGTCGAAGGACATGTACACAAATGATTTTACAAGCTTTTATTATTTTTAATATTATTTATTTTTTTAATCTCACGGGTCTGTGCCCGGACTGTCTTTTGTAAGGCATTAGCGGAGCCGTAGCCAACGCTAAGAGGCCCTTTGGTATAATTACATATTAATAATAACATATCAGGCGTGTCCAAACATACGACAGACATCTCTTCGTTAGAAGTTGATGCCGTTTTATGCTTGCACACGCCTTTACAATAATTATATAGGATTATTTATTTTTATTATTATGATTTATTTAGCTTGCACTGCATGTATGTTTGTTCGGGTGGAATCTTGCAACTCAATTTTGAAGCAGATATCTTCAACCGATTGAGCTGAAATTTTTTTTCACGCTTAGTTTGGATGACAGTGCATGGTTAGCTGTGTGACGTCATTCGAAGTCCAACATGGAACACAAAAAATGGCGGACAAGTAATTTTTATTGCACTCCTACAATATGGGTATTAAATGAAAGGGCTTGCTGAGAATAACTTGAAAAATAAAGTGACGTCACTTTAAATCCTATATGGCGGACTTCTAAAAGCTTTTCTTTGAAAAAGTTTTTAACAAGTAACTTTTATTTGTGATTTAGTACTTGTTTTTTTTCTGGTTGTGATTGTGTCTGTGATGTGAATGTTTCCGGCACCCACGACACAAGTCATTGAACTTAGTGTGGGGCTGTGAGTGTGAAAGCGTTTATGTTTATGTTTGTTTATTTCTATTTTATACTATGTCGCAATCAGTCGCGCTAGATATACATGCGATATTTCGGTAAAAATGTGGACGGACATTCCTCTTAAAATAAAATACTTGTGGGCTTGAGCACTTGAGTTACCTATAAGCTCGATGTCTTATAGGTAACTTAGTTCTTTGCTATCTATAGTTTTAGTTTAGTTTTAGGAACTATAGGCAATTGGCCCGTAGCTACACGTTGTGTTAAAATATATATAAATATATATATATATATATATGATATATGTAATACATGAACTGCTCGTTGACTTAGTCGGGTGCCGTTCGCCTTTTAAGCAGGGGTACCGGGTTCGATTCCTGGCGGAACACAAGTTTTCTCCCCAAGAAAAAATTGTGTTCCTGGTTCTGGTTGTGATTGTGTGAGTGTGATGTGACTGTTTTCGGCACCCACGACACAAGTCATCGAACTTAGTGTGGGGCTGCGAGTGTGAAAGCGTGTATGTTATGTTTAAAGAAATGCTGTTGGGCGGCTTTCGAGATACCTTGTACAGGATTTGCATTTACTGAGACTGTACTTTTGCATTTTTTGATAATAAAGTAAATTCACTTCGTAATAGTCGCAGTGGAGTATGTGACTGGAACATATCAAACATTCCACAAATACCTAACAAGTTATGAACAAAGATACTCATAACCGATCCACCTACTGGATCCAGTTCCACCATACACCAGATAACGTAACATACGTGTTATCTTATGAATGTTTATATAGTACGTGATTACGAGGAAGGTAAAGGTACCGCGATTATGATACGACCTGGATATTAATTCTGAGGCCTTAGATAATCATTATATTACAAAATAATAATAAATAAACGCTTTCACACTCACAGCCCCACACTAAGTTCGATGAATTGTGTCGTGGGTGCCAGAAACATTCACATCGCACATTCAATAACAACTACCACTAGAAACACAATTTTTCCTTGGGGAGAAAACTAGTGCTCCCGCTGGGAATCGAACCCGATTGTCCTGCTTAGTAGGCGAACGTTCAGCCAACATAGGCAACAGTCAGTTCAAAATCTGTCTGACCATCCAGTTGACAAGTCTTTGCCCTCTGCGCCGTCGTGGGTTTGATTTCCGGCTGAAAAAATGACGATGTCGATTATGTATTATTTTCCAAAACTTGTGATTCTTCGAGTATTAATGTGTATTAATGGTGGATTATTAACTGTAACTAATTTGTGAACGTTCATACAAATCATACAAATCTATCGGTATTCTTTCGTCTACATTTTGGAGAGTGTGCGCAGGAATTACATGAGTTAATTCCACCATGCCCCTTTTACCATCTAACAACAAGACAAACTGTCAAACGTCATCCATTTATGGTTGACATACCTCCAGTTCGCTCGAAGCGTTTCGCTTCTACGTTCATCATCCCTACGGCGAAGGAATGGAACTCATTACCTGTGTCTTTGTTTCCCGAGGGGTATAATTTGGGAGTCTTCAAGTCAAGAGTGAAAAGGTATCTTCTAGATAAACATGTCACATCTTCGGCCGCATCATCACTTTCCATCAGGTGAGATAGTGGTCAAATGTTTATCTATTATTCATTAAAAAAAAAGTTAATAAACGTGATTTTCGTTTTCGCACTGAAACTCATTGGAGTTAAAAACTATACTAGAACTTCTATTGAGAAGTTCTAGTATAGTTTTTAACACTTTACTATACCATGTCTTGACTATGACTCTATACTCTTACTATACTCTTTTACTTGACTTTGACTGAGACTGGTGACTATCCGAAAATCCGATTGGTGGAATCGGATTATCTTCGAAACACTTAATTAGATTATAATTAAATAAAATATATTTAATACGCAATATTGAGGATAACTTTAAAACTACTGGTCTGATATTGATAAAATTTAAATGAGTTGACAAGGGAAGCGCTTTCAAATAAAAATAATTATCAAATTCAGTTAACCTAGAAAAAAGTTCCGACACAAAAAATACAGTTAAATTGAGAATCTCCTCCTTTTTCTTTAAGTGAAAAATGTATAAATTTTTTTTTAGTTTTATTACGCATTCTATTACTTTCAACCAAAGTGTATATTTACTTATGTTTGAGAGGTCGACATTCCCACTCCTCTCACGAAAACTAGTAGCTGTCCTGCATACCAAGTCTAGATAAGCTATTCTGTGGCCTAGCCTAGGTCTAGACATTGAAATAAAGCTCATGAATAAATATATTATAGGTACCTATCCATTTTTTTTTTTTTTTTTTTTTTTTTTTTTTTTTTTTTTTTTTTTTTGGGCGGGTAGTTCAAGTATAAACAACTTTAGAAAGTGCTCTTATTTACAATTTTGTAAATAATTAGAATCAGCAGTGCCAGTAGCACAGTTTCTATGTGTAATTAAAGTGTAAACCCCAATACCTGCCGGTGAGCATTCTCCTTTCAAAAAGACAAAGCAATCATCACTTTTTGTTCACTTCACTTTACACCCACAACATAACCTTTCTTTTGTTATTATGGATGATATCAAAAACTCAATGGTGCAAATGCAGCAGATGTTCAACTCAAGAATGCATCAGTTCACTGAGGAACTGCAAAAGACTCCAGCCTGCAATCCAAATCTGGAAACTGAGTTTGCTAATTTTAAGCAATTTGTCCTGGCCGCACTCCAGGCATTGCAAGCACAATTGGAGCTTCTTGATAGTAAAACTGATCACCTTGAGATGTATAATCGGCGAAAAATTTTACTACTGCATGGTCTGCCCGAGAACAAGAAAGAGGAACCTGAAACATTGGTGGTGAAGGCTATGGTTGAGCGACTAAATTTATCCAACTTTGCTTTGAGTGACATAAGCCGTTGCCACAGAATGGGCAAGTCCTCTTCAGATCAAAAACCTAGGCCAATCCTCATCAAATTGAAGGACATGGCTATGCGCAGTAAGATTTGGTCTGCCAAAACCCAGCTAAAGGGCTCAGGCATTACCCTGTCTGAGTTTTTGACAAAGTCTCGCCACAACATTTTTATGGCTGCACGGCAAAAGTATGGTGTTACGAAAACATGGACGCGCGACTCTACGGTGTATGTCCTTGGAGCAGATGGCGCCAGGTATCGTGTGAACTCCTTGGCTGAACTCGACAAATTGGAGGCTAAGGCTACTGCAAAGCTGGTGGTACCTGGGACCGCGTCGGAGGCTGCTGTGGCACCCCGATCCCGGCGTAACAAGAAGACAGCCTAGCCTTTTTCCATTTAGCTATCATTTGTCCTGTATGCTGTGTTTTTAGTCAAGAATTTGAATGCTGCAAATGTCTACCTGAATTTTTTCTTTTCTAAATTACTTGATAGAGTTGCAAGGCACTTGCTATACTTAGTATTTTCACCATTTTAGTGTTTTCTCGTGCTACACTCATTCTATTATATTCATGCACCGCAAAAAACCTCATTGTTTACTTTATTATCAATTACATTTTTGTTTTGTGAGTTTACTTTTGGTTGGCAATTGACAACTTGAGCTTTGATCTGACAATGACATACGTGAGGCCTGCAGGTTTTAAGTGTTGCCATTTTGTACGCTTCTATAACCTACCACTTTTTATTCTTTTAATTAAGCTACTTTTCTCTTAACGAATATGAACGTTGATTTTATATATTTCATTGATTTTTGTTTTACTTCATTGATTTTTGTTTTATTTAATTTTTTATATGAAAAAGATAAATGCCACTATATATATTTTTTGTTTTAGTTTTTCTTGTTTCTATAATGCAGCGTGTTGTGTTAAATAATTTAGCCATAATAATTATATTAGACCAGTTCACAGCATGCTAGCAGCTTAACTAGATGATTTTTTGTTCTATGTTCGTAAATTATTATTATTATTTTGTAAAGCAACCGGCAGATGGAGATGCACAGTTTGCTACTGAAACTGCACAATATTTTATTTTTATTGCATAAAAACATTATTTATTTCTATTATATTAGTTATATTTTATACATTTATTAGTTTATCACACTTACTATTTAATTTATGTCTTCATGTAGTGATAGTAATAGTGATCTTTTTGTATCTGCCCCACCATCTGAGGCAGATAGCAGTAATGACAGCTTTGTAAGTTTACCATCTCTCTTTGATAGCTTAGAATCTGAATTCTCTGACGTGCCGAAAAATTTCAACGTAATTCATATCAATGCCCAAAGTATTCCGGCTCACTTTCCCGATATGTTAGCATCTCTTGACAATAACAAAATACAAGCCATTTTAATTTCTGAATCTTGGCTTAAACCCTCTCTCTCATCCATATTATACCCTTTGCCTGGTTTCCGACTAATCAGAAATGATAGAATCGGCAGTGGTGGCGGTGGGGTGGCGATCTACTTACGTTCCCATATCTCCTTTTCTATTATTAACGTATCAGCGCAACCTCCGCCACCTAATGCCGGTGAACATCTTTTCATCGAAGTTCTTCTTTCCCATACAAAAATTCTTCTTGGAGTATATTATTGCCCTTCCTTGCGTGTCAATTTCTTTACTTCCTTTGAAAAACTTCTAGAAGATATTCTTCCTTCCTACAGCCACACCATTCTGATGGGAGACTTCAATACTTGCCTTTTAAAAAATGATTATCGTTCTTCCCAGTTTAAATCAATTATTAACTCAAGCAATTTGCATATGTTACCTCTCAGTGCTACTCACCATTTTCCAAATTCAACACCATCCCTTCTTGATGTTATTATCGTATCGTCATTAGTGCATGTTGCCAAACACGGTCAGTTAGCAGCTGACGCTTTTTCTTACCATGACTTGATCTTTTTATCTTACAAAATTCGTCCTCCTAAGCCCAGACCTACGATAATTCTGCAACGTAACTTTAGTGGCATGAATATGAAGGAATTTGTTGATGATGCAAATAAGATTGATTGGTCGCCTATTGAGGAAGCAGAATCTTCAGACGAGCAGGTGTTAATTTTTAATACGTTTATAACCCGATTATATGATGTACACGCACCTTTACGTCGTATCAAAATTAAGCATCTGCCTGCACCTTGGCTTTGTGATGATATTAAGTTGCTCATGCATAAAAAATCTGTAGCAAAGACCAAATACAAACTTAGTCCAACCGATGCAAATAAGGAAAACTACGCCCGGTCTCGAAATCGCTGCAATAGGGTGTGTAGGGATGCTGTACGTCGCCATATCCATAAATCTGTCGAAAATGAGGACCAAGCCAAAGTTTGGGCTTTCCTTAGGTCGCTTGGAGTTGGTAAATCACGACAAGATTCTATACCTAAAGATCTGGACATTGATGCTTTAAATATACATTTTTCTTCATCTTCCCATATTAGAGACTCTAACAAATTAATTACGTTACAACTTCTTTCTACTTCTGCCTCTCCTGACTACCCTTCTTTTTTCTTTGGTCCTATCACCGCTGTTGATATTAAGAGGACTATACTGTCTATAAGTTCAAATGCGGTCGGAATCGATGGAATAAGTCGAAACATGATTATCCCAATCCTCGATATTATACTGCCAGTACTATGCCTTATTTTTAACCACTCTGTAACTAATGGAACGTTTCCCTCTATGTGGAAACAGGCTCAAATCATTCCTCTTCCCAAAAAACTTAATCCTTCTAACTTTTCTGAGTACAGGCCCATTTCCATCCTTCCTTTTCTTTCTAAAGTCTTAGAGCGTCTTGTTCATAGACAGATCAACAGTTTTCTTATATCTAACAACCTTTTAAATCCCTTTCAGTCTGGATTCCGACCAGGACACAGCACAGTAACTGCTTTAGTAAAGATATCCGATGACATCCGCTACGGAATGGAAAATAGCCAGCTCACTGTTTTGACTTTGCTAGATTTCAGTAACGCCTTTAATATAGTAGATTTTGACGTCCTCCTTGCACTACTTCGTTCAATTAACTTATCGTCAGCGGTGATTGACTGGTTTCACAGTTATCTGTTTGGTCGCCGCCAGCGAGTTCGCATAGAGGATTCATATTCCTCTTGGTGTAACACGACTGCTGGTGTACCGCAAGGTGGCGTACTATCCCCTCTCCTTTTCGCAATATTCATTAACTCTATCTCTCAAAATCTCACTTCTTCCTACCACCTCTATGCAGACGATCTTCAAATATATTCCCAAGCTACCCTTGATAATATCACTAGAGCCGTAGACACTATAAACATTGATCTCAAAAAAATCCATTCATGGAGTGAAGCTTACGGATTAAAAGTGAATCCACTGAAGACACAAGCGATAATTATAGGTAGCTCACGGACTATTTGTAAAGTCGACTGGAACACATTACCGCATGTAGTTTTCGATGGAGTAGACATACCTTACAGTGCAACTGTGAAAAATTTGGGAATTATTTTCGACAAGTGCCTAACTTGGGGCCCTCAGCTGGAAGCCGTTAGCAAAAAAATGTATGCTTCTGCGGGTTCATTAAGAAGACTCCGGAACTTCCTACCAACTGCTACTAAGGTTGCGCTCGCACAATCTCTTCTTCTCCCTATTCTGGATTACGCGGATTCTTGTTATCTGGATCTTACGGAGGACCAGCTTAATAAACTTGAGCGACTCCAAAACTTTTCTATCAGGTTTATATTTGGCTTGCGCAAATATGACCACATTTCTGAATTTCGTTCCAAGCTCAAGTGGCTTCCTATTCGTGCTCGCCGAAATGCTCATATCCTGTCTTTACTTTACAACATTCTTTTTAATCCCTCTTCTCCTCGCTACCTCCGGGAGCGTTTTCAATTCTTCGACTCTTCTAATTCCCTATCATTAAGGTCGTCAGAGAATCTTAAGCTCAAAATTCCCCAACACACAACCACATTCTATGACAGCTCCTTCACTGTCGAAGCTGTTCGATTGTGGAATAAGCTTCCTATTGAAATTAAAAGAGCTCAATCATTGGCAATATTTAAAGACTCCGTCAAAATACATTATCTTGCAGGTCAAACATAATAATACAAATTTACTTTGTTGTCATGATTTGAAGGTGAACATTCTATTCGTCACGCAAATATGTATATATTACGTTTATGTATTACGTTTATGTATTCTATATCATAGTTGTGTATGTAGTGTCACGTATATATTACGTTTATGTATTACGTTTATGTATTCTATATCATAGTTTTATTTAGGTATATTATTGTTTATGTATGTTTATTGTATTTTCTATATTATTATATTTATACAAAACACCGACGTCCAATTTCATTGCTTACTCCTCTCCATCCAAAGGTTGTCTGGAAGAGATCGCTCTTAGCGATAAGACCGCCTGTTGTTACACTTATATTCTTGATTATTATTCCTTGTCATGTATTTGTTAAGGTGTTCAATAAAGTGTTTATCTATCTATCTATCTATCTATCCCTGTTACCATCTAACAACAAGACGAACAGTCAAACGTCATTCTTACATGGTTGACATACCTCCAGTTCACTCAAAGCGTTCCGCTTCTACGTTTATCATCCGCGTGGGAGTGGAACTCATTGCCCTCGTATTTGTTTCCCGAACGGTATTATTTGGGAGTCTTCAAGTCTCCGGCCGCATCATCACGTCCTAGCAAATGTAGAAGCAAAATGCTTCGAGCGAACCGGAGGTATGTCAACCATAAATGGATAACGTTTGCCAGTTTGTCTTGTTGTTAGATGGTAAAACGGGCATGGGGGAATTAACTCGTGTAATTCCTGCGCACGTTCGCCAAAATGTAAGCGACTTCAAGCTCCAAGTTACTAATAACGGCAATGAATACTAATTAAGTCATAACCTTTGAGGATTACAGGCGACAGCTGCTCGTAGACAGCTCAGTAGACTTAATTTGACAGTTATTGGCAGTAGAGTCGTGAACATCTAAAGTATCGGAATATAAGGGAAGTAATCGTAAGGTGGCAAGCTTATCGGTATTCTATCGCTTACATTTTGGAGAGTGTGCTCAGGAATTACATGACTTAATCCCCCCATGCCCTTTCTACCATCTAACAACAAGTCAGACTATTAAATGTCATCCATTTATGGTTGATATACCTTCAGTTCGCTCAAAGCGTTTTGCTTCTATATTCATCATCCGTACACGGAGTGGAACTCATTGCCTGCGTCTTTGTTCCCCGAACGGTATAATATGGGAGTCTTCAAGTCTCGAGTGAATTAATAATAAGAAAAGGATAATTTGTCGTTTCAGGCAGGGCTTGAGTAGCTCAGCGGTTAGAGCAATAGGGCATGACACCCTATGGCCGCGGGTTCAATCGCCGCCTCAAGCGATCATTTTTCCTTTCTAAATTTGTCACTATAGTTCTGCCTAGCATGGCTAATGCTATATAAATGAAATCAATCTCTTACACGGCACAAGTCAAGTTAATTTAGCCATTATAGCACATATCCAAGTCGCAAGTTAAACCTAGTACAGGGTCCGGCAACCTGCGGCTCGCGAGCCACATGCGGCTCTTTGGATGTGAAGCTGCGGCTCTTTAGTTCTATACGCAAGTATTATTTATTTATTGAAAAAAATCTTTTAGAAAAACGTTCTGAATTATTAACGAGGACTAGGCGCCATTTCTATCGAGCCATTAACAAGCCTCCAAAGGTAGAAAAAAAGTACATTTATACAGTTGAAACAAATAAATTATGGGATGATTAGGTAGGTAGAACGCGTGCATAGCGTTTTCTATACGATACTCATAGTACAGTAAGTATTATTGTTGGCATGATTATTGTTGGCAAGAAAAAAAATTGTAGGTCTACAAAACTTTGAAATTTTGTTAATTGTAATTTTTTACTCTTACGACTCAAAAGGTTGGCGACCCCTGGCCTAGTACAATCTATACAACACATAAAGATATATAGCTACACTTACATTAAAATATATACATCTTGCTATCGAACATAGTGCCCTATCTCCATAAGTCTCTATACTTTATGTTGTTTATCTGTAGGTTAGTTGTTAAAGAAAACGGTTCTCTAGAGATTTGCAAAGGAATAGAGAATAATCAAGTTGCATGGCCTAGATGTGACGGAAACGAAGGAAATTTGAGCTAAGGTCGAGATTATAGAGATTCCAGCGGTCTTGATTAGAGAAAGAACCAAAATAACTCTGCTTTACCATGACTTACGCGTTGTCGATGTCTAAATCGACAATTGTTTCGGCCTCATTTTGATTTTAATTGGATTGGTTGATAGCTCGACCGCAAAATACTCGACCGTGTGGTCGAGTCGCAACTTCATTTTTTTATTTTATTTGTATTTTATTAGTACAGAGAAGAAAATATTTGAAAAATGTAATGTTTTGATTATATAATTAAACGCAAGCAAAGCTCCGCACCGCTTTATCTTCGGAACCTTGATCAGATTTAATGTATTAAACACGCATTATTGACGATAACTCAAACACTAGAAATCAGATCTTGATCAAATTTCAATGGGACCACTTGAAAAGCATCAGCTTTCAAATATTAAAAAAATATCAGTATCCAAAAAATGTTCCAGTCGTTTGAGCGTGAAGAAGAAACCAACATACAAACTCACACACAAACTTTCGCCTTTATAATATTAGTGTGATTGACAGAGTCGAGGCATTTTTTTCCGGAATTCCGGCGGCTCCGGGACTTACGCAGGTAAAACCGCGGGCACAGTACTAGTATCATAATATTTTTATTAATTTTCCAACAGCACTTGATATTCTACAACGCGGAAATGCAAATTACCCTATTTCAATCTGACCCTTGATCTTTTAAGACTCATTTTCAAATTCTAATACATATTTAACATTTGGCATTAAACTTACAAAATACTTGACTTCTTGAAATGTCTTTTCATGTGTTTATGCATCGTAGTGGGATGCAACGACGCGAATGTAGGCCCCCACGCTTTCAATGTATTAACACTATTAACTAAGAATATTATTGCATTGTCAGATAGGATATGTCTTAAGTAAGATAGGACATGTGTGTTTCCTATTTGGGCAAATTGCATTTCACTATCTAATATATAAAATTCTCGTGTCACAGTTTTCGTTGCCATACTCCTCCGAAACGGCTTGACCGATTTTGATGAAATTTTTTGTGCTTATCCGGTATCTATGAGAATCGGCCAACATCTATTTTTCATCATATTCATTTATTTCATATTCATTTATTTATTGCAATCTATAATAGTAGTAATATACAGGTGTTTTTTAGGAGTACAGTTCTATATAGACCCTGTGGGGCACCGCAATAATCTTAGGAGAGAGGAGGACTGCTAGGTTTTGTTAACAGATAAGAAATAAACACAAATACTACATAAGAAATATTATATAATATTTGTGTTTATACATTTCGTTATAGTAATTATTCAATTTAATTTTGTCATAGAAAATATATATTATTATTACTATTAGATTGATGTCAAATAATAATAATAAGAGAATAAAGATAAAATATTAAAGTATAAGCATGTCAATTTTTTTGTCAAAATTTATCATTTAGATATTCGTCAATTGAGTAATATGTTTTTAATGTCAATAGTTTTTTTAATTGTTTTGAAAATATTTTATCATTTCCTTCATTTTTTATTATTTCCGGTAACTTATTATAAATTTTTATAGACATGACAAGAGGGCCTGAGGAATGCATTTTAATACGAGATGTAGGTAGCATTAACCGGCTGCTATGTCGTACAGTCGTGTGTCTAGTTATATCCAATCGTGTTTTATATAAATGTGGATACGTCCGTACAAATTTACAGATTTCCTGAATGTAGATGCAAGGAAGGCTGAGAATTTTGTATTTTTGGAAGAAAGGTTTACAGCTGTCGGTCTGTTCTATATTCGCAAGAATGCGGATTAGTTTTTTCTGACTTATCAACAGTGCTGGCGCAGTCGATGAGTTCCCCCACAGTGCTGCCCCATAACTTAACCATGCACCAGCGTAAGCATGGTAAGCTACGATTGCGGTTTCTAGGTCAGTTGACTTTTTTATCTCGCGGAGTGCGTATGTAAATTGAGATAATTTTAGTTTTAAGCTTTTGAACATGCATTTCCCAATTTATGTGTTGGTCTATGATAATACCTAATAGAGTGAAGTTATCCACGGTTTCTATCGGAATGTTGTGGTATAAAAAATTAAAGTGAAGTGGTTTTTTTTGATATGGGTGGCAGACAAGAAGTTTTGTTTTACAATAATTGATTTCGAGATTGTGATCGTTCATCCATTCAACAGTCTTATCAAGGATCGCGGTGAGTTTCTCATTTAAGTTTATACTATTTCGACTTGAGGTTAATATTGAAATGTCGTCCGCAAACAAGACGCATGGTTCCTCCATGATTTTGGGAAGATCGTTGATGTAAATTAAGAATAAAAGGCAGGCAATAACACTGCCTTGGGCTATCGATACGTTTATTGTTTTATAATCGGATCGAACGTTTGTAATACAGCTAGTACTGCAGTCGTAATACTCTATTTCGACAAATTGTTTTCTATCTTTAAGGTAGGATTCGAACCACTCGTAGGCTATACCGCGAATACCTATTCCATATAATTTAGATAAAAGTATATAAGGTTGGACTCTGTCGTATGCTTTGGACATATCGAGCAGAATTCCAATAGCATAATTCTTGTTATTTATTATGTTCAGGGCTTCTTGTATATACTTAAACACCGCTAAAATTGTCGAACGTTTTTTGCGAAATGCGTTTTGGCTCTCATCGAAGATTAAATATTTTTCGCAGAATGAATTTACGCGCTCGCACATAGCTTTTTCAAATAATTTGGATGCTGTGGGTAAGAGTGCGATGGGGCGGTAGTTATTTGGATCTGTCTTCGAGTTTTTCTTATGGATAGGTTTTATAATTG
Organism: Lomographa bimaculata; assembly: GCA_948107665.1. Classification (NCBI taxonomy): domain Eukaryota; kingdom Metazoa; phylum Arthropoda; class Insecta; order Lepidoptera; family Geometridae; genus Lomographa; species Lomographa bimaculata. The sequence continues at coordinate 1,335,541 of OX403604.1, read as the reverse complement.
CTTGTTTGAGCAAATCTGGGAAAACGCCTACATCGAAAGATTGATTTATAAGAATGTAAAATGGCAAAGTAAGTTCATCAGCACAATATTTAATCAAGTAAGGTGGCAGTTCATCAATGCCATGACTGTATTTATTTTTGAGATTTTTTATAAGCTTCTGTGTTTCATTTAGAGTAACGGGCCTAAGATACATCGTGTTTTCTGTTTGGTGAATAACGGGACGACCGCGTGGCTTATCATTTGATTGCGACTTTGGTAAACATTCCCCAACCGAAGCGAAAAATGCATTAAATGAATTAGCCACTTGTTTTGGATCGGATATTATCGTGTTATCGATTTTTAATTTGATGTTGTTTTTTTCATATTTACGAGTTTTATTTGTCTTTTCATTTATAATTTGCCACATTGCCTTGATTTTATTATTAGATTTTTTTATTTTATTTTTATACTGGAGTTTTTTTGCCGTATTTACGGCAACTTTTAATATTTTTTCATATTTTTTGTAATACTGTCTGAGAATGGGGTTTTTTGATTTATTAGTGAAAATTTTTAACAGTCTTTTATTTTGACAACATATTTTTATACCTGTGGTAAGCCAATGCTTCTTTTTATTACGTTTCAATTTAATTCGACGCTTTGGAATGCAATTATTTAATATATTTAGAAGTGTATCCTGAAATATTTTGTAATTTTCATTAATGTTTTTATTTACTAGAATTAATTCATGCCAATTTATAGTCTTTAAACTATCCTTAAATAATTTCATGTTTGCTTTATTAAATAATCTTTTATCGATCTGCCATGTCATTTCATTTGTTAAATTAGAAAATGTCATGTGTACAATTGTTCCTGCATGATCAGAAAACCCTAATTCTTGTACTGTGATGTGTATGTTATTGTCGTTAAAATTGGTAAATATTAGGTCTAAGCATGTTGATGTCGTGGCCGTGATTCGTGTTGGTTCCTTAACGTGTTGGGATAATTTGTACTCGAGCATAAGGTCTAACAATTGTTTTGTTTTTGAGTTAATTTGTAAAATATTGGTATTAAAGTCACCTCCGAGTATTACATTGTATTTATAATATTTTTTATTAACGTAGTTTAAAATTAATTTTAATTGATTATAGAAAATTTCTTCCTCTCTCCTATTCCAATACATAACAATGATTAAAATATTTTCCCTTGGTAGTTCCACCGCGCAAACTTCTAAAATATATTCAATAGACATGTCGGAGATATCTCGTCTTTCCATGTAGGTAACATTGTCTTGTAGTACAATGCAAACGCCGCCTCCACCTCGTTCTTTTCGGCAATAAGATGATGCAATCGTATAATCAGCAAAATTTACCATGTTTAGTTTATCTATTGTCATCCATGTTTCGCAGATACAGACAGCCTGATAAAATGGATTTTGGTTTAAATATGATTCCAGTAAGTGCAGTTTATTATTCATACTTTGAACATTCTGAAATAGAATTTTAAACTCTCTATTTTTATTTTTAATTGGAGTAGTAGTGACGAAAGGGCTGGTTTTTCGTTTGAGTAGAAAGGTTTTTGTTTTGGTCAGAGTTTTCATCTTTTCTGTTCTTGTCACAATAAAAATGGCGCTGTATGGATTTTGAGTTGCCATTTTTTGCAGGTAAGGTTTTGTGAGTATTTTCCCTTACAAATATTTTTTTATCTTCTATGTACAATTTATTGTCGCGAATTACTGCATAAAATCCCTTTCTTCGTGCTAAAAACATATCTTCTAACATTTTCTTTCTTTGGTTCCTCGCTGATTCGTCCATATATTCTGATACCCGTAATCCGGTTCCTTTGAAATAGTCGTTATTGTGTGTTATTATGAACTTGGCCATCCTTTTACTTAACAGTTCAATAACGAGCGGCCGATTTTTGTTGTTATGTATAGGTCTTCCGATTCTGTATGTGTCTTCAATATAGCCGTGTAGATTTACTTGCATAATGTCCATAAAAACGTTAATTATTCTGTCATGCAATGCATAGTCAGGTTCTTTGTAATATTCGTCCAAGCCATATAATACAATTTTTTTGCTGTTTTCTTCGGGAGTTTGATATTTTTCAGGTGCGGTAGTTTTTGTTTCAAGATTTCTTAATTCCTTTCTTAATTTGTCATGTTCCGTTTGGAGTATTTTTATTTTTGAGTCTAGTTTTTCTATATCTTTTTTTCGCTGATCATTTTGTTCATATAATATGTGTGTGTCTTTTGTAAGATCTTCTCTTAATGTAGTTATAGCTTTATTGATTTCAGTTGTTATTGTGTTCTGTAAACTACATATGATGGATTCATTATTTTCCTGAAGTCTCAAAATAATAAGGTCGTTCAAGTTTTTAAAGGTAAGTTCTGTGTCAAGGTTAGTTTTTAAGGGTTCCAAATCTACTTCGTGTATTGTATCGCCTAAGATACTTATATCTTCAGAGCATGTTGTGTCATCATGAGTTATTGAGGGTAGTGGTGTAGTTTTGGTTCTGTGAGTAATATTATTTATTTCTGATTGAATATGTTGCTGGTTTGTTGCATCTTGATCTCTTGATCGCACAGGTGTATGTGTATTTCCTGTTTTAGGAATTTTGCAATAGCAAGCTGGACATTTCCATGTTGCTTTATGGTCACGAGTCATTGTATTGTAGAAACGTGATGTGGATACGTTCGCACATTCCAAATCATACGATTTATTACAAAGATTGCAGGTCAGATTAATGTTCACTATAATTTTAATGTATTGTGGTCTTTTTGGACTCATATATTATGTACTTTTTTATGTCAATTACTGTAAGTTTGAATTTTGGGCAAATTAAAAACACGGAGCTGTACTTTCGCGCGCACTGCAGCGCCCTCTCCCAAATCATCATCATCATCATCACTTTTCATCATTATCAACGCGGGTGAAACCGCGGGGCGCAGCTAGTGTTAATATAATTTAAATCCACATTCATTATGCGAACTGCAAAAGAATGGAATTCCTTACCCGAGTCTGTGTTCCCTGATAAATACAATATGGGAGTCTTCAAGTCGCGAGTGAATAGGCATCTTCTAGGTAAACGTGCTCCATCGTCGACCGCATCGTCACTTACCATCAGGTGAGATGGCGGTCAAACGTTTGCCTATCTTGAATAAAAAAAAATTTAAATATATACATTTTTATGTTTATTTGATTAAATCGTATCCATAGATAACTACTTAATGGTTTGTTAGATTATACATTTTACATTGGTACCTATAAAATTTAGAGATAGTGACAACCCTGCGTATTAGGCTAGAGTAAATGTGGTCCCAATTGTTTTTATTTTTTATGTTTGATAGGCAATTATTTGACCACTATCTCGCCTGATGGAAAGCGACGATGCGGCCGAAGATGTAGCATGCCTGCCTAGAAGATACCTATTCACTTTTGACTTGAAGACTCCCAGATTATACCGTTCAGGGAACAAGGACGCGGGTAATGAGTTTCACTCCGCAGTACGGATGATAAACGTAGAAGAGAGGTGTGTCAACCATTTATGAATTGTGGACTACTTTGACGATGTTCTCGTTTACCCGACTTCAAAAGTTACCTCATAACTTCTTTCGTGAGCCAATTTTGATGATTATTTTATTTGAAAGCTGGTGCTTTCCATGTGGTCCCATTTAAATTTGATCAAGATCTGATCAGTAGTTTTTGAGTTATCTTCAATAATGCGTGTTTAATACATTAAATCTGATCAAGGTTCCGAAGATAAAGCGGTGAAGTCGTTTTTTAAAGCTTTGCTTGCGTTTAATTATATTCAAACTTTTACTATAGATTAATGAAGTAATTATTAAAATGGCTCCACTTCTAGAGATTTTAATGTGTAAGATTCCTATCTATAAAATTAAAACCTTTATCTTTTATTGGCACTTAAAAGATGTCTCCGTGATGAAGCAAATACAAATCTTTCTTTTAACTTTCTACCACGGAAGTTGTAAAGTTAATGACCTGCTTTTACAAAGCAATAAGGATCAATGAATCACATTAAACGGTTTTCTCGTAATGATGTCGCATAAACTTCAAAATCAAGTAAATCTCTTCGAATTTTACCTCCGTGTGAGCAGGGTGAATAGAACTGAGGTCATAAGAGAAACAAACAAGTTCTGATCCAGAACACATGTATAGGGGTTTTATTTTTAATATAGGCCAGTTTTAAGGCTATGCCCCTATTCAAAATATTATTTTTTTATGCATGACAGGCAAGCGTTTGACCGCTATCTCACCTGATGGAAAGCGAAGATCCAGCTGAAAATCTAGCATGCTTTTTTTTATGCAGAATAGGCAAGCATTTGACCACTATCTCACCTGATGGAAAGTGATGATGCGGTCGAAGATTTGACATGCTTGCCTAGAAGATACCTATTCACTCTCGATTTGAAGACTCCCAGATTATACCCCTCAGGGAACAATGACGCAGGCAATGAGTTCCACTCCTTCGCTGTACGGATGATGAACGTAGAAGCAAACCGCTTCGAGCGAACTGGAGGTATGTCCACCATAAATGGATGACGTTTGTCAGTTTGTCTGGTCGTTAGATGGTAAAATGGGCATGGTGGAATTAACTCATGTAAATCCTGCGCACACTCTCCAAAATGCAAACGATAGAATACCGATAGACTTGCGACCATACGCCTGTGACCAAGGCTGTGCAATCTGGACTCAATCAGCTTACTATCGCCAATAAGTCTTTTTGCCCGTCGGTCAATAGCCTCAAGACCTTCAAGCTGGTACTTAGCGGATCCATCCCAGAGATGGCCACAGTACTCCATACACGATCGGACTTGCGCTTGATATAAGTTAAGAAGCTGGCGAGGTGTGAAGTACTGCTGGACCTTGGGATACCTATTCACTCTTGACTTGAAGACTCTTAGATTATACCGTTCGGGGAACAAAGACGCGGGTATTGAGTTTCACTCCGCAGTACGGATGATAAACGTAAAAGCGAGGTGTGTCAACCATTTATGAATGACGTTTGACAGATTGTTTTGTCGCTTGATGGTAAAACGGACATGGGGAAATTAACACGTGTAATTCCTGCGCACATTCTCCAAAATTTAAGCGATAGAATAACGACTGGCTTGCATGGGAGCCCCAAAGAGGAACCCTTCAACGTTTGTGTGGCACACCTCTTTAAGATGGTAGAAGCAATGCATCTGCCATCGTAAGATGATAAAGTATGACCAAAGCATTGACTACAGACAGTTGCATCTAAAGACATTGGTCATGGCACTAGATAGGAACGTGAAAGCCGTTGACCGCTAACAACCGATGGTGTACATATGGGCACAGACTAATGAAAAACAAAACAAGCCGGTGCATATATGGCCACACGCCAGAGTGGCTAGACGCCTACTATCTGGGTAGCGTTATGTAAAGACGAGTTTTGTAAGTGTAACAAACCTTCTGTAAATCTTTTTTAACCGACTTCAAATAAGGAAGAACTTCTTAATTCGTTGTAATCTTTTTAACCGACTTCAAAAAAGGAGGAAATTCTCATTTCGTCGAAATCTTTTTTTTTATGTGTAACCTCAGAACTCTGTCATTACATTTTTTAACCGATTTGGAAAAATACTGTTTTTTAAAGAGTATATATAACTCGTCGATGTCAGTGTTTCCAATGAGTTTACCCTTTATATAATAGAAAACATTCAACATAACAAATAATTTAATTTAATCCGTTCAACATAAAAAAAATTACAAAATGGCGGACATACGAGGGTTAAAAAGTAAAAAAAACATATATCACCCATTTCATATAACGAGTCGCATCCTTGATGCTGAGCTCCAACACCTTCAGTTTCGTTATGGAAGATGGATCTGGCATGCCCAATAATGCAGCATTGGACCAGACTGCATGTTGGCCATGCCGGATCCAAGCCTAGGTATAGATTAAGATAATGAATAACGTGACATAAACATAAACGCATTAATGAATGAATTAATGAAGAATCAGTAAAAAAATACATACACAATCACACCAGAACCAGGAACACAATTTTTTCTTGGGGAGAAAACTTGTTTTGTCGCAGGGAATCGAACCCGATACCTTAGATAGCTTAGAAGGCGAACGCCACCCGACTAAGCCAACAAGCAGTTCGAAACATTCATTTAGTTGATTTTCTATTTAAATTATTATTTGTTTGTGACTTGTTTTTCTTTGAATATGGTCGAAATAAATGATTTAGTAATAATTTAAAAATCACGCAATAAAATAAAACGCATGGTTTTAGCTCACCGAACCAGTAGTAGTTTATTCTTTATCATAATAACATAATTTTACAAAGAACACTTATCTATATTGTCAGATGGTGATAAAAAAAATAAGAACAGCTTTACAGTCCTCTGACTAGTAATCAAATCTCTGTAAGAATCGATATTGAAATCCAATATCGCATCTGATTTCAGAAGCATATTTACCAAAACCAGTTTTACAATTTTAAATTTTATCTCTGTATCGAACTTACAGATCTGACTGCTTCGATATCAATCTCAATTCTGGATAAGTTAAGAAATAGTAAGTCATATTCAACTGTAAAATGACAGAAGCCAGATGGAACCAAGCAGTTAAAGTTAAATTACTGATTAGCCATAGTTATTTTTAAACTTTCGCGATTCGAACACATAGTTTAGGTAACATCTCGGGACTTAATCGCGCTAAAAGTCGACTCAAGAACACGAAAGAAGACTCAAGTCTTCTCGAGACCATGGCCAATGCAACTTGGCCGAAACGTCGAGGTAAATAAAAATAGTTTTTTAGCGCGATTAAATCCCGAGATGTTACCTAAACTATAGCCATAGTTAGATTTTAATTATAATAGGGTAAGGTTGTAAGAGATACTCAAGAAGTTAAAATAAAAGTCATTAAATCAGATACAAATAAAAACAAGTGACGTGCACAAAAGTAACTATAAGTCACGCTCTGTTAACTCCATAGTTTTCTATGGTCAAATATGGCGGACCAAGGGCGTCGACCCCATTGTAGGCGAAAACACTCACTACGCCTTTAACGTCATTAAGGCAGATCAAATCGCCATTAATTATGGCAATTTTCGTATTTGAAACAGATTTGCTTGTACCTACTTGTGAAATGTTTCGTAGTAATGTTGAGAAGATATGTTTAATTACAGTGTTAGTTGGTTTATTAATTTTAATTCCTATGAGTTGATTTAGAACGGAGAGGTTCATAACAGTATGTAATAGAACGTTTCGAGCCCTGTATAGATTGGTTATATTTGGAACTGTAAGAATATAATTAAACGCAAGCAAAGCTTAAAAAAACCGACTTCACCGCTTTACCATCGAAACCTTGATCCACCAGCTTTCAAATAAAAAAAAAATCATCAAAATCGGCTCACAACGAAAGAAGTTGTGACTAACTTTTGAAGTCGGATAAACCAGAACATCGTCAAAGTACGCATTATTCGTCATAAAATAGACATTATTGACGATATTTCAAGAACTACTGTTTCGAAATCGGCTCACGTGGAGAGGAGTAATGAGGTAACACACATTAAAAAAAAAAACAGTCATCTAGACCAACTTCTCCTTTTTTGGGAAGTCGGTAAAAAATAGAAGTCATTTATTGTCATACAAGTCATGAGTGAATAGGTAACTTCTAGACAAGCATGCTACATCTTCGACTATATCATTGCTTTCCATCAGGTGAGATTGTAGCCAATTGCTTGCCTATCGAGCTTAAAAAAAAAACAGAAAAATAACATTATTTAAGAACGTCATGTAACAGTGCATGGACTCGTCAAACAGATTGATATTTAGAGAAACAACATTTACATACTAAACAATTTTAGAGGTATAAACATTCGAAAATAATATAATTATTTCATATATTTTTTTTATATATTTTTAAATATTTTGGTAACTATTTTGTGACAATAAAACATAACATACAAGAAACCAACTTACAAACAAACGGCAAGAAAAATAAAACGAAAAGATAACGCCAAATCTGAGATAACGTACGCAGAAATGGAAATCAAATATTTGAGAATCTATCTACGGGCCTATATTTCCAAAAACTAAACCAAACTTATATGCATCTATACAGCAAAGACCCAAGTTACCTACAAGTCACCGAGCTTATGGGTAACTCAAATTCACACTAATTTAAAATTTTAGAGCGGACACAAAGAAAACTCATTACCTACCAAATTAGTGTGCATTTGCCCTTATAAAGCGTTCTTTCCTAACGGTCTGTAAGGGCACAGATACACTGCATGCATTCATTAAAACCGTGGTTCTATTTGCTCAAAATTCAAACTCGGTAGCATTGTAACGGGTCTTCGATTTTAGAGATAACAAATTGTGCCAGCTACAATGCATCATGATTATAGGCTGTCAAATGTGGTGAATTAAATTTGTATGTATAGTTGAGGAGCACACGGTCATTATGTTTACTATCGAATGACTTTGCAATGAAAACAAATTAATAGTTAAAACATATTTTTAATGACAACCTTTTTTGTGTGTGAAGAATAAATAATGATTAAATAGTAATAAATACGTAAATTTGATACATATTATGGCAGTGCTTAAAAAAGTTACAATTGGACTGGTGCCATGGCTTATGCCTTAAGAGCCTGTTCCTATACTGGACATCAAATACTCAGATCTAGATTCGAAGTCTCGATCGGCAATTCTAAATATCCGAATTCCTAACTATTCTTTAAAGATTTTCCGTATCATTATCATTGATACTGAAAAACATCGCGTTTACCTAGATATTGAAGAAGAAAACCTAGTCAAGAATGAACAGGTACCTTCTAGGCAAGCATGCTACATCTTCGGCCGTACCATCGCTTTCCATCGGGTGAGATTGTGGTCACACGTTTGCCTATCGTACATAAAAAAATCTTGTTAAAATAGAAACATTCACTCGTTATGAAATACGGCCCATTCTCCTCAACTAATGCCAAAGCCTACGTTTCCCAGTTGGATTCGAGATGTGGAAAGAATTATCATTAGCTAAGCTAAATTGGATTCGAAAGATATAATGCGTCGGCTAACAGGTTTAGTAATCGATTCAGCTACTGGAAACTAATAAAGAGTTTCATTACAAATTTATTTGAAAGCAAGGAAGACTTTTCTAGTGTCAAGACCGTTTGTGATATCAACGAAAATAATGAATCTGTTAGATTCACGCCGATACTATGACCAGCAAATTGAACTGTGCAGGATCCGGGACCGAATAAGCAGCGGGTATAGGATACGATTCGCACAAGTTTTCTCCCCAAGGGAAATTTGTGTTTCCGGTTCTGGTGTTATTGTGTGTGTGATGTGAATTTTCTTGGCACTAACGACAAGCCATCGTATTTAGTGTGGGGCTGTGAGTGTCAAAGCGTTAAATCAGACGAAAACCTGTCGCAGGCCGCTCAGGAACCGTTTCATTTTGTAAGTCGATTCAAGTCACTTAAACCCTAATTAATTATTATAGTTTATTTCATCATAGGACTGGTTATAAAATAAAGGTCTTGAAACATTTGAGTAACCCGAAAATTTCACTTTCGTAAATCACAGAACTAGTATTAAACCATGTTTCCATGTCTACGATAACATCTCAAGGGTCTTGCACCAGATATACTTTCACGGCCATGTTGCCATGCACAATTTCGTCACATGCCGTAGTGCTCCGTGCTCCGTACCCTGAATACGAATGGGCAATATAAAAACCGCAGGTTCTTGTGAATTTTAAGGCGTTTTGCAAACTGTTACGCAATCCAAAATTTGATCAATTGCAGAATCGGTTTACGTTAATCATGTCTGGAATTTAGATATGTACTAGAAATAAGTTCGCTTCCAAGTTACGCTTAAAAATGCCTGAATACGTGCTTTACATAAACAGTTTTGAAATACATATGCTTAACATGTAGAAAATTTGTGATTTTATAAAAAAGAAAAAAAAGTTACTGAGATTGTTTTTTTTTTTATGTATTGCTGATATGAAAAACATACATTTTGAATGATCTGCGGACTTATCAACCCTAAAACTATATAAACTTGTATATTATCACGTATTTAGGTGTTTTTACACCTTACAGATCTCATATGTATCCATTAATGTTTGTATGCGAAAGATACTCTAACAGTGCACAGTAAATTTTACAAAAGTATTGATACGTCTGATTAATTCGGGTGCTCGAAGTAAGTTATTTATTATTATTAGCCATGACTGTCCCACTGCAGGGCAAAGGCCTTTCTTCCCTCTTTCCAGTCCAGACGATTTTGTGCTTTGTCTGTCCAGTCTTTCCAATAAGAGTCAGGCTCATCTCGCCATCTCCTCCTGGGCCTACCGCGACCTCTTTTTCGATTCAATGGAATCCATTCTGTGGTTGTCTTAGCCCACATTTCGCCCGGCATGCAGATGTGACCAGCCCAGTTCCACCTAAGACTGGCGGCCTTTTGTCCAACATCAGCAATTTGGGTTTAGGAACGTAGTATCGTATTTCTTATGCAGTCTGAAATCCTGACTCCCAAGATGCTATGCTCCATGGCTCGCTGGCAAACTCCAAGTTGAGACTTTTGATGATCCGTCAAAGACCAAGTCTGTGAACCATACGTGAGAATGGGGAGAACGCGCATGTGCAAAGTTATTTCCATAAATACATGGGTAGGTTCTGGATAGCATAATTTCTACTTAGTGCATACTTGGTACATAGGGACGGAGTGAAAGGCTCTACAATTAAGAGTTACCGTTTTTATATAGGTTCGGTGAAAAATGTTCACTTTTTTCTTCTTTACTTAGAAAGAATTACTTCAACTTTGAACGATTTCATGCGTTGACATCAGTACACGAACGCAAACAACTAGTTACTGGTTCCATCCCTAATATGTCAAAAAACCTCACTCTTGCACGTCCTGTCATCTTTATGAGCATTTAACTCTGTAATTTAATTAATTGGAATAGCCAATTAAATAAGTTTCCCAAATAATAATGTCTTATTTTTATTGTATCATCGTCTCATTTTGGCAATAACATTTCTGATTGGCTAATGCTTGACCACTATGTCACCTGACGATAAGCCAATAAAGCAAAACATCCTCATCTGCTGTACAACTGTTGTGCCCGACAGGGTTTCTAATTAACTGTAATCCTATAACACCTCATTCTGATTATTAGAGATTGCAACATTTAAATTTGTATCTCCAAAATTATTCCCTCATCAGAAGTCAGGACTATCATTACCATTACTATCATTACCGATTGTTACGTCGAATTCTGCCTTACGTTCCACCTCTAATAGTTTGTTCACTTGAATGAATTTCATCACAAAGGGTTTATGCTATTCTGAGATTTAGTCCGCTTCATTAGGCTCATTGTCTACAAATATTTATGGACTAGTAATGATCCAACCAGACGTTGCGATACCTTATGCTTTATTCGTGCCGATTCTAAATAGCTTTTGATTATAGACTCGAACACACTCGGTTCTTAAATCATTAGCGTTGTGGGTATAGCAGATTATAGCATTGGTTTTGGTCATATTAATCATTATAACATTATGATCGTTAAGGTTTCGTGCAGTCACTTCGTAAATTTGTATGTTGTTTTGACCTTTCCTTTTGTGATTATACTGAAGAGAATATTAATGTAGATCAATTCAGTTATTTAGAACTGTAACGAGATATTAATGCCATAGTAAATATCATCAAGTACTTAAAAATGTAGAGCTAGAGGTTCTTTAAATGTTTGTTATTAATTTTTTTTTATGTTTTGGTTTCGCAATCTTTGTGTTATTAGTTTTAAACATATTTCAAGTTTATTAGTTAAAAGCTAGGTCAAGTTTCCAGTCACAGTTAAAAGTCAAGTAAAAGAGTCATGGTCCAGTCATAGTCAAGTCATGCCCTACTAAAGTGGGAGAACCTTTACTAGAACTTCTACTGGAGTTTTGTAGCTAAAATTAGCTTAGCTAAATTTCAACTTTAAGTTTAGGTAATATCTCGGGACTTAATCGCGTTAAAAAAACTGGGTTTAGTCAGAGACAATACTCGCCCATTCCCACGCTGACACCCGCATTCTCCAGTCTTCTCGAGACCATGGCCAATGCAACTTGGCAGAAACATAGAGGTAAATAAAAATAGTTCTTTAGCGCGATTAAGTCCCGAAATTTTATTTAAAATCGTTATAGTTTAAAAGTTTTCAACTATGTCTGATCGCCAGCACTCATGCACATTCACGAACGTTTCATAAGTTAAATTTCCGCAAAAATATTAGTTGTTTTATGTTCTTTATTAGAACCATATTTTTACGTAAAATTTTTCGTGTCACATTTTATATAAATAGCTCGCTTTTTTTAGCTCCATGATACTCCACATATAGCAGTATTTTGACATCAAGCTGGTCTTGAGTCGCTTAGTCGTTTTTGCATGGTCGTAAATCAGTTTGCGTGTGCTACCTGCCATACCCGGTCGGGTCAGTTTTTTTAACCTTGTTGCGCTGTTTTATGTAAACCATAACACGAGCTTAGGGGCAGACATATAAGACAGATGGTGTATGCAACTAACTACCATACATGTTATTTGAAGTACTTCTTATATATTTTTAAAGGCTTCGGGTCACATAGCCTCTATTAGCCCTATTATTACACTCCTATGATGCATCTCTACGAAATTATTATTGCTGACGTGCAGATTTCTAGTAACTTAGTTACTCTGGCATTACTACTTCATCCCGGAATTGTACTAATAGAGTTGTTTGAAAAATATCACTTTTTTTGGTTTGGACAGATGACCGCATAGCTAACCGTCCTAATAATATATTTCTTCTCTTAACAATCATATTTGCTTTATTTGTTACATTTGCGATTGTGTTATATCACGGATACCGCACGTTATTCCAGGTCACAGTTTCTTCTGGATGTGAGTTTGCGTCTCGTTACATATTAATGTTCATCCGCAGAATTTTCGAACCTAATGCAGGCTGTGACTGCTGTGAGTGTATCTTTTATACCTCATCGAATATCTCTGTATTACTTTTAACTGTTCTTTCTTATCTGGACTAGATCCGTTTAACATGCCTTTTGCTTGCTACATATGGAAGCACTTGTACTATCCATCAGTTAGCTATCTGCACTTGATACGCCCTTTTCTTGTACTATTCGAGTGTTTTCTGTATCTTTACAAAGCTAGTTTTCTTACAAGTATGGGTTGAATTTAAACCTTATTGGAAACATAAAAGAGGCTACTGTTTCCATATAATTTAAGTTATTTACTTTTATTATTGAGGTTGTGCTTTGAATTTGTATAATTTCATGATTTGAATGGTTTATAATTTAACACATTCATTTAGGTCACATATAAAAAGACATTGGTTGAATGATAATTGCTATGTTAGTTATGTAATACATAAATTTGTTGTTGTATTTGTATTGTGTGTTGAGGTACTTCCTTTTCGGAAGTATTATATTTATTCGGCTATGATGACATTTTACCGGTTGACCGCTTTAAAATCATAATAATAATTTATGTAATATAATAGCTATTATAATAATATAACATCATCATATATAACATCATTCAATTATAAAGTTCTTTATCCACAATGTAAATAAACATAAAACATAAAAGCTTTTAAAGTTCCATGAGTCGTGGGTGCCGGAAACATTCACATCTCACATACAATCACAACCAGAACCACGAACACATTTCCTTGAGGAGAAAACTTGTGTTCCCGCCGGGAATCGAACCCGATACCCCTGCTTAGAAGACGAGCGCTCTCCCAACCAAGCTAACGGGCATTTCAAATAACAATTTCAATAACAATATAATTTACATAAGGCATAGTGATTTTTATGATTCTCAACAAAATAACTCGTAAGGACTCGTCCAAATCATACAATTTCACAACATCATACATAACACATTCATATAACACAGTGATATTATCTTAATCAAAATTCAAAATCTGGAGCACACACACAACTATCAATTATGTTTTCATGCTCTAATTGCAATAATTGCAACAATTATACAATTTTAGTGAGTGGAACTCACGGTTATGTATCTATTATGGTAAATAGTGACCGTTCGAGTAACAGAACAACTTTTAAATGCACATACCATGATAATAACAGTGGGCCTATAACGTGACCCTGAGGAACTCCCCAGTGAAAACAGAAACGCGATGGCTTACTATTTTAAGTGCTATGAAAGCAATAAAGAACATGACGTACTATTTCTATGACATACACATACGCACGTTTAAAACATTGAGAGATACTAATCGAGTTAAAATTTCACTGTACGTGTCTTGCCCACGATTCAGGGGCTTTCTCCCATCATAAATATTTAAAAATAAAGTTACTGCTAAAAGTAAAAGTTAATTGTTCTACGCCTATCTGGACAGATTGATAGGCGCGGCACGGATCCTAAAGTATTAAATGTCATAATATATCGCTAAGGCGTCCGTCCTCTTATATTATTATAGTGTAGTATTCATTTATGCGAAAATTTGCATAGTAAACGGATCTCTATCACGACACACATATCTTATCTCAACTGCTGTCCATTAGCGGCCATGTTTACACAAACACTACGATAGATATTGCTTTTTATTAACAGCAATGAAATTCTGTGCAGATCTTTTGTTTATTTTTGTATTGTTCAATGTTCTACGGGATTAAAATGTTAGTCTGTCTCAAAAAACTTGGACGTTTACATAAGTGATCTTGCTAGTAGAAAAGGAAATCGCGTGATCCCTAAAATAATAACAATAATGTTACTCCAAATCAAGGGTACCAGAGGCTATCGATCAAAACACGCCTCAAAAAGTGGTTCCACAAAAACAAGAACCGGCTTCACATACCATGGCAAGAGCAACACCCGGCATGTGGCCTACAGTAAAACCCAAGGTCGTTGGTGTACCGCTGTACAATTTTATTCCTCTCTTTTTGTACCTTTCTTCCTTCCAAACCCATTAACGACCTATCTGCCTCCAAAAGTTCTTGCAATTTCAACTCTAGCATCATACCTTTGTGATTCAGTATCCATTGTGAAGACGGATGTTCAGATTGGAATTTCAAAGGTCGTCCGGGCCATGTGTGTTCTTTTTTTGCAAATAAAATCCAAATGATAGGTTCAGCCAACTCGTTTCTTGTTCCTAGAATCAGTTCTTTTATGTTTATGTTATCTTTATTTAATGTCACCATTTTACCCGACGACGGCTGATGACTGCAAATCATCAAGGCCAAATGACATTCGCATTTTTAGCCTTGAGAATTAGTTCCATTAATGTTTTACTCTATTGCAGATCTATTCCTAATTCAAACAGATTACATTGAACATCAGTTACTGCAAAATCACTAACATCTCTCTCATTCACACAAAGATCGCATCGATTTCATTCAATCTGAGTAACTACTCCGTTGAGTTTCCTTCCATCTGAGTTACCTGTTGGTTCCAATGGTCATCTGTCTATAGATCCAATTTCATCGATATACCGGATAGAGGGCATGTGCAAAGATATTTAGGTTTTTATATGGGTAGACTTGCAGCGCAGCATGTTTGTTCGGTTTCGCAAACAGGCACGACTGGAATGTAGGCACGCGCTATATTTGGTACGTTTTTTTGAACTTCCAGTTGCCATGCCGGTGCTTACGAAGTTTTTAAAGCTACTATTCTATTTGGATTTATATATTTAGTTACTTTGGCTTTAAATTCAACCATTGTATTAGGTATCCGCAACAATGTAACACGCTTCAAAACACACATTTCAGACGTAAGTCAAAAAGCAGCTATGCTGAAGTTCACTTGTGTGAAATAAAAAGTTACTACACTTTATACTCATTTGGGTTTTTATATTTTAGTATATTGACTGTAGCATCTTATTATTTTTATATCTTTTTTTTAACTATATCCAGCAAAGACCTAAGTAGCCTACAAGACATCGAGCTCAAAGGTAACTTAAGTGCTTAAGCCCACTACCAGTGGGTAGCGATCCCATCATGCTGGCAGCATTGCCTCTAAGAATTGCAGTGCTAATACGTTAAGCCAAATAAGAACCAGCATTTTGATCACGCGTTGCCTCAACCAGGCTCTCTGTTTTCTTATTATTTAAACATTTCACGCTATCGAGTATTCCAATGTTATGTTGTTTTAATATTTCATTTGTAGTGATTACTTGAATGAAATTAATGTTTTTAAATGTTTCGCATCGAATTCATGTGCTCCATCATACATCGAAATTCACAACATGTCGGAACACGTGATGTTTTCCAGTTTTATTAGTTCGTGTGTTGGCAATATATTCTTCCATGACCACATCTATAGCTATTCCGAGATCCATTTTCCACGTATCTGTATTTTAACGTTTATAGCCGCTGTAAAAATCTCATACAGTATCTTTAAGGTTTTCTATCACGCATCACTGATTAAAATCAGAACTTAATTATAACTCTCATTATGAATTTTAAAAGGCAGAATAGAAAATTTTACTATACTCGTCTAATTAATAGACATTCTTTGTTTTAATTCTGATTTAAATATTAAAAGATGTGTCAGCGTGGGCCGAGTTTATGTGGCCGCTGTTAAAATCTTTGTTGTAAATTTAAATTAACCTTCAAGAGCCCAAGTTATGGGCTGTTTACATCTCACTGATGGGCAAAAGTTTCGAGGGATTCGATAATAACCGATTAATAAATGGTCTATCGTCACGTCATTGGAGAGTTTTATTTACCGGCCCGATCTGAAACCTCACCTTTAAATTTTGCTTAATAGAGAAAAACTGAGGAGGTTAATTGCCTATAACTTTTGAATTTAATAATCTTTGTTTTCTGTATTTGTTGTTGAAGTACAGGATATAACGGATATTATGCGTAAGTTTCAGCATAAAACTCCGTGACAGAGTGACTTTAGTGTCTTACCGAACTGTTGTTTTCTAACGTAGTTTAACGCGATATTCAACGACCAACGATTTTCAACATGGACAGAGAAAAAATAAAAATAATTTTGCCTCTCACTTACTCCTCACTACTCTCACTTCCTTCCTCCTTACTTACTCCTACACATGTCTCCTTAATGTTGTCATCTTTATTATTTTAACTGTCATTTTTAATTTTTCATTATTTTGCTCAATATAGCTGTACACGGAGGACTTAATGCTAATACAGAATTTTCTGCCAGTCAGCCGAGAAGGTGCAGGAAAATTCGTGATGGTGCAGTACAAGGACTACTGTCATTTTTGGCTTTGGGCCACAGCTGTACATATTCTCATAGAATTTGAAGTTATTTGCTTGTATGGCTTAGACACTAAATGCGTCTGACCGACAGACGGATGGATAAAATTATAAACCACTCAAGTAAACTTAGTGACCTCGCAAACAATGTTTGGAAATGAAAATAATGTTACTATAAGATGTTTCGTCAACTCATTATTATCAATTGACTTCGAAAAAGGAGGTTCTCAATTCGACTGTATGTTTTTTTTTGTGTATGTATGTTACGCGATCTCCGCCAAATAATGAAGTGATTTTGATGAATTTTTTGTTTGGTAGATCATACATCAGAGGCCAAAACCAAATTTAAGCGTTGAAGTCAATTTTTGCTTTGCTTGCGTTTAAAAATCCTAAACAAACAATTTAATAGAGTCAGTAATAAAATTGTTATGAAACTTTTGTTTTTTATTGTCGTAGGTTTCTTTCTACCATTTATACAACATTAGTTGAAAGCTGTCAAGCACAACCCCAACTTGTTCTATAACAATTTCGTGTCCATATCAGCGTCATCACCACATTACATAGACATTTCCACGATTTCCCTTGCACGTTTTCTACATAACATAGAAGTTAGAAGTTAATTAGCTAAGTAAATGTATGGACTGCAAGATAGCGGGGTCGGTGCCCTTCTCGCTTTCGACGGAATTTCTTACGAGTAGTTCTTGCCAGCGTAGGTTTTCGTTGCAACAAAACTGTTTTCTTAGGTTTGGTTAGACATACGCGTATTACGACAAGCGACTACCCAACTTCTTAGCTGATTTTGTTTTTATAGCATTAGTCATGCTAGGTAGTAGTTAAGTAGTGAATTTAGTAATACTTAGGTTTACTTTTTATCAGCTAGTTTATCGGGATACAAACCACGTGTTCTGTGATAATAGACAGAAGATAAACATAAATGCTTTCACACTCACAGCCCCACTCTAAGTACCGATGACTTGTATCGTGGGTGCCGGAAACATTCACATCACACACACAATTACAACCAGAATCAGAAACACAAGTTTTCCTTTAGGAGTAAACTTGTGTTTCCGCCGGGAATGAACCCGATAGCTTAGTAGGCGTGCTTAGTAGGCGAACGCTCAATCAACTTAGCCAATGAGTAGTTCAAGAAGATACTGTAGATTGGTAAAAAGTTTAGACTACTTATTTTTCTACCAAATTTTAATGAAATATGTTCATCAGTTAAAGTGAGCTAACCCACTTATTTTTTCCGTCGATTTTTATCAACGCGAGCGAAGACGCGAGACACAGCGTGTCACAATAATACTTTAATTAAAACGATAACGTATAACTTATGCGATAAGCCGCAAGATTTATTAATTTAGTTAGTTTTAAGATTTTTGTATTGGTTTTTCAATAAAGTGTATTTGTATTGTATTGTATTCCCAAGGGACATTTGTGCTTCTGGTTCTGGGTGTGATTGTGTATGTGAACTTAGTGTGGGGCTATGAGTGTGAATGCGATAAAAAATAACTTGTTTGGAACCACGTCTATTATTGAATGCTCATAACATAATTATTGCGGATTCCGGGAGGGCCTTACATTTTAATATAAACGCGAATGTGTAGGTAAGTCTGAATCGCGGTATTTCTTTAATAAAGAACCCTGGGTCTTATGATGAGATGGAATTATGATAATCTGTGATTCCTCTTGGTCCTATGAATAAAACTAATAGGAAAAAAATATTAACGTCGCCCGATCGGACTAAGATAGATAGATAGCTAATACTTTATTGATCCACTTTATAAGATGAGATAAAACAAAGGTAACAAACAAGCTTATACGTAAAGTATCACAACAGGCGGCCTTATCACTAATAGCGATCTCTACCAGAATATATAAGATGTCGGACCACGAGTTCACAGGGTGATTAACGAAGTTCTTGCTTTTTTTTTTTGGGACAGTAGCACATCGACAGCGAAAGTCAAAACAATTGGCTCGATAGCAACCAAGAAATGCGCACGACAAAGACGTCCGCATGTCAAAGTAGCTGTACCTACGCGAAGCAAAAACTGTGTAACGGTGCACCGCACGAGGTGCACAGTACCGCATGGCAGTAGCTGTTGGACTAATGAGGCTTTTTTATGGCTCTATACATGAGGGCGAATCGGCCTGTTTTACTGTGGATACTGTTCATCTATTCTAAGATTTTATACAAATGATTTCACACTTACATCTCTACGCTTTCGATGGCTTCCATAATTTCCATATATTTCTAAGATATATCATAAATCTTTAATTACCTATTTAGAGTCGGTCAAAGTATATCATATTTTATTTATTTATTCAGGGTGAGCATTACAGGCATTCCCAATTCACTCATCCAGGCCTTAACTAAACAAAGTTTAAGAAATTAAATATACTTAATCTTCTTCTTAATTAAATCTAACAATCATATAATTACATTTTCGATACGTTGGGCAAACACCTCTCCAAAAACATTTTTGTCGTTCTGTGAAACTCTAGGTTGCAATGAAACAAATCGAGGTGGTGTGGCGAACCACAGCATTGAGGAGACGCAGTGCACGCGGTAGAGGCGCCAGACAACCCAGTTCACTCTGATATTGATGGTTTATCAGATTTATGGTTGTGTTTTTCAACCGACTTTAAAAAGGAGATCCTCAATTCGACTGTATGTTTTTTTTTTGTATGTATGTTACGCGATATCTCCGCCAATTATGAATCGATTTTAATGTTTTTTTTGTTTGATAGAGTACACTTCAGAGGTCCCATATATTTTTTTTCAAAATCGGTCAAGCTAAAACCGAAATATGAGCGGTGAAGTCGGTTATTTCAAGCTTTGCTTGCGATTCAATTATATTTCAACCATATACTTAAGTACTTTTGACAGTCTACGTTTCGAAAATATCGTGCTTACAGGTAACTCAAGTGCTCAAGCTCTCTACCAGTGTTGTGTGTGTGATGTGAATGTTTCCGACACCCACGACACAAGTTATTAACAAGTTAAGAATGAATAGGTGTTTTCTAGGTGAGCATGCAACGTCTTTGCCCGCGTCATCGCTTTTCATCAGGTGAGATAGTGATGAAATTGTTGCCTATCGAGTATAAAAATAGGGGTTCTTGTGTCAGGATTTTTCAGCCCGCTTGGTTCAATTCGACGCAGCTAAACAAATGCTTTTTACTTTTAAACATTATAGTCTGAGAAGCTAAAATACCTACCACAATGACTTCACTGACAGTCAACTGCTCGTTATTTCCATGATTCACAATCCGAGAGAATTAAATCATCATTCACTGAAGCAGAATTATATCGCTTCAATTATCGCGTGCAAAATTGCTAGTAAATATGCCGAGATTGTGGACGTAATTTATAACAGTTGACATTTAAGGAATCTCAGCAGGAAGGATCGAGGTCATCCACTGCCATTCAGACTATCCCCTTCAAGGATACTTACATATGTGCATAATTATGAAAGGCAACGTGTTGACGGAGGAATGTCTTCATCATTGCCATGAATGCAAATATCAGCGGAGCGATCAACGCAGAAAAAGCATTCTGGCTGCACCCGAAAGCGATGCAGCTAGGGCTCTGCACGTCAAAATCAAAAACATTTTGTAGATATGCAGTATTGGAGTGTACCAATAGGGCTGACATAGTCGCAAAGTGAGTCAAAGACCTTACACAATATAGATTAAAAAAAAAAAAAAAAAAAACGCTGATATCTGCATTTTGTGTTTATCTATCAATCTAATCTAAATATATATAACTCAAAGGTGACTGACTGACTGACATAGTGATCTATCAATGCACAGCCCAAACCACTGGACGGATCGGGCTGAAATTTGGCATGCAGGTAGATGTTATGACGTAGGCATCCGCTAAGAAAGGATTTTTATTAATTCTACTCCCAAGGGAATAAAATAGGGGATGAAAGTTTGTATGAAACTTTGTCAATTTTAAAATAATACTTCTTAACGCGAGCGAAACCGCGGGCAAATGCTAGTATAATATGTACCTATACGATATTTTTAATACTATGTTAAAAAATATTTATCCCAAAACAGTTAAAACTGCTGCACGTTATTGCGTAATTTTTATTATTATTATTTTTATTTATGTACTACTATTTATATTGAGTATTTTTTGTAGGTATATTTACATTATGTATATATGTATGTATATTTAGTATATAATTGTTTTGATAGGTTGTACTTTTTTTATTTTTCCTTGACTAGTGTACACCACCGTCTAACACATTCCAGTTACATTTATGTCCATACTAAGGTTGTCTTGAAGAAATTGCTATACGCGATAAGACCGCCGATTGTATTACCACTAAAAAATCTATAATTTCTAAAAATTGTTTAGTTGTACACTTTGTAAACTGGTTATACAATAAAGAGTTTTGTATTGTATTGTATTGTATATGTATATACATAATCTGAATCTCGGAAACGGTTCCAACGATTTTCATGAAATTTTGTATGCAGGGGGCGATAAATCGATCTAGCTAGGTCTTACCTTTAGACGTCATTTACCAAACCCGTGACCTACTTAAATATAATTTTAATTGTTTTTGCCTTATAATTATAATTGATCGAGCGAGGCGAGATCTCTAAGTTGATTGGGGTGGTTCAGCACTTTATCCGTCCGTCCATCTGTCAGAGTCATCTAGCGTCTAAACCATATGAGCAAATAACTTCAAATTCTCAGAGAATATGTAAAGCCAGAAATGACAATTTCAATTATATAAATGAAAAAAATATTAAGGAGGCAACACGTAAGTTGGGAGCAAAATATATTTTTTTTCTATCCTTGTGTGGTATCGTTGAATAGCACAAGTATTATGATAGTCAGGTGTCTTGAACAAGATGTAAAAATGTTTATTTTACTCATTCCGGAAATTCTAAGACAATGTCGTGTTCTCTAGAGAAAGACGGTCTGTTGTTGTAGGTAAAAGTTTTATTGGATCTGCGACTGTATTTGTTCAAGTCTAGAGTGGATATGTATCTATTATTCTGCCTAGATCTGCCTAGACTCCGAGAGGCAAGCATGCTAATCTTCACTTCCCATCAGATGAGATGGTGGACCTGCACCACCATCTCGTCTATATTCAAACACTATCGAGCAAAAAAAAAAACACTGATGCATTACGAAATGTAGGCAGTTCGTAGCGTAGTAGGATAAATATTTGTCGGTATATTCTGGGAGTCTTCAAGTCTCGAGTGAATAGGTATCTTCTAGGCAAGCATGTCACATCTTCGGCCGCATCATCACTTTCCATCAGGTGAGATAGTGGTCAAATACTTGCCTATTCAACATTCATTCAAAATATATTTTTTTTTATACTAGGTAGGCAAGCATTTGACCGCTATCTCACATGATGGAAAGTGACGATGCGGCCAAAGAACATGCTTGCCTAGAAGATACCTATTCACTCGAGACTTGAAGACACCCAGATTATACTGTTCAGGGAACAAAGACGCAGGCAATGAGTTCCACACCTTCGCTGTACGGATGATGAACGTAGAAGCAAAACGCTTCGAGCGAACTTGAGGCATGCCAAACATAAATGGATGACGTAGAAAATTGTTTAACTGTAGAAAGTAAAGTAAAAAAAAAGAGTTAAGTCTAAACGAATGCGTTAGTGTACTAACTTAAATCTCTACTCTCTATTAATATAGCATTTTAGATCAATTATATTTCAATAGCATTTAAGTACTAAACACGCCATTTACTTAAACTACGTTTAAGTTATCGAGCACCCTGTCTATGTTATCTAGCTCACTGCACACCCATTACATAAATCTACAAATTGGAACATTCCGATTTCTCCGAACACCCTTTGTTTAGCTATTGTAGGTTTAGGACACACTGTATAACAATTTAGAACAAAGATAAATGTTAATTAAGATCTTTAAGGTCACTGAACTTCTCCTTGGCTTAGTCGGGTGGCGTTCGCCTTCTTAGCAGGGGTATTGGGTTCGATTCCCGGCGGGAACTTTATGTTTCTGGTTGTGGTTATATGTGATGTGAATGTTTCCCGCACCCACGACACAAGTCATCGAACTTAGTAGTCTGTTGTTAATGAAATCATAATCGCTTATTGAGTTTCAACTCCCTGTTCTTTGCGGAGTATCTGTATTTTTTAGAAGATCAATGCATGGATTATACTATTTTGTCAATGGTAAGTAAGGATAAGAATGACATTTGATAAATTATGACGAAATTCATTCGTGTCACTTTTGTGCTACTGTGTTGTATACACTCTACCCTTATAGTGATCGAATCTCCTAGCTCGACCCTATATTTTTCCATACTCCTTCTCTATTTCAAACTGTATGGCTCTCACAATAAGCGCGTGTATTTCTATTGTATCCAAAACGGCAATTTCGCCGTTATCTGTGCTGCGCACGCGCCGTAGAAAGTGTCCCATTGTAGGACGGCCATGATTCAGGATTTATTAGGACAGTCCCCTTTATGCTGATCTGTTTTATCGACCCAATAAATTTTATTAAGTTTATTGATTTTGTTATGTGTTTATAGCTCTTTTGTTACCTTGAATGCAAAGATATAAAATGAAGGATAAAAAGGACAAAAATCAGCTAATATAAAACATAGTTAAAGCAACAGAATATCAATTCACTCACGTGTTATTAAAATATCTTGTCTTGTTGATTTATTCTAATCACGGATATGATTAAGTGTTGGATATGAGTCATCGGCTAGATCTATGACGAAACCTTGACATTCATTTCGCCGATTCTACGTTAGATTTTCTGCTATAAAATTTCCATTTACAAAGTACATAATTGTATATCATCATCCAAGTCCATAAAGGGAAATTTTGCCACGTGATTCATCTAAAACAATTCGAAATTACTCAATCTAAATACCACCGAGTAGTTAAATCAGATTATTCTTGTCTTAGTGAGGTAAATAAATATAAATGTCAGGAAGGTTATTATTGCATGACTTTCCACCTACGGTCCGGTCAGCGTAATTCAAACGCTTCTCACGAGTTATGCAATATTTTTATGGGCATTCTTGGAAACGAATGCTTTTAGCCATCTTTTCTGTTGCTACTGTATTCTTGTTTATTATATCTCTTAAAAGCCTAAGTCTGTCCAATACCATTTGATGGTTAGTAATGATTTGGTCACGATAGGCCTTGCAGCTTTCAGTTACACGCAAAGTTTAGGAAAGTATCGAAAAACTTGATGTACTTTATCTTTATTGATAGAAGTATTCAAACTAAAATTTCGGCATATAATTATCCTTATTAATTAAGTATGTACTAAATGTATACCTCTTTGGAGCCCACTAGAACAAACCGAGCCGCTGATTGTATTTAAATTCATATGCTTTGGTTTAACATAATTAGAGACATAATAGTAATTAATTATTTTGTAATTTTCTATGAAATGGTTTAATCATGGCATAGTAAATTTTAACACATTATTTTTTAATAATTAAGTTGTGTTTTATTCTTATATATCCTAATAAGAAGATCCTGCCTATTCTGCCCCACTAGTGCGTAAAAGGTACTATTCCATTTGTCTTTCCGTTGTTATTTTTATTCATTCCTTCTCGTGGGCGTCGATCTCATCCGGCCTTTTCGTTATTCATCTGCTACGTTTTCAGATATCATAGTGGTGCCACTTATGGTTAAAATTTATTTGTAATTTCCTAAATTGCTTTAATTTTTTTTTAAAGATTGCCTAGTTTTCTGTCCCCGATAACCGTAAGAGCTAGCCACAGTCCAGCCACAACGTTTTCCGTTGTCACATTGTCGTAGGGTTCACCGTGTCATATTGTAATTGATCGTAGCAGAACTGGGTCTGTATCTGATAGGTAAGTGGGGCGTTGTGGCGTAGTGGTGATAGAATTTAGAATACACTTTTGATGGATGGCTGGTATGATAATAATACGAGGTATTTTTTAATATAGCAGAAAGATATGAATGACAGCATGAGAGCAGTTTCAAAGTAATAAAAATATTTTGTGTATAAAATTTGATGGCATGAAATAGGTACCTACTACTTACCCAATAGGTATATAGTTCTTATTATAAAAGGTAAACTATTAAAACATGCAGTAAAGTTAACAGCAGCCCATTACTTATTAACTTTTGAGATAACTTAATAGTCCTATAGAAATGTTAAGTATCGCATCATAATAAAAACACAATATCGGCACACATTTAAAACACGTTAATAAAATCTATCACAATCTAAGCAATTAACAAAAACAGTGACAGCTATAAAACTTGAAACCAACAAAAACGACACATTCAATACAAATAAAATAGTGTTGTGCAAAATAATATAACCAGTTATCGATTAAGAAATGATATTTTATCTCGAGTCGACCCGGCAGCGGCAGCGAGTCGCCGAGTGAATGCGCCGCGCTAGTGCCGACCGCGGTCTCGAATCGAGCGGACGTGTTACAACACCGGCTATTCGATAAAATAACCGAGCGATTGTAAACTTTATTGTACTTGTGTTATTGTTGGAAATTGTTCACCGCCGCATTCAAGTGCTCAGGTAATTAGCGGATCCCATTGTTGTTATGTCCATGCGAAAATTAGCTGCCTTAGCAGTCATTACGAAATAGTTGTTTTTGTGTTGACTACCTACTTCTCTTTCAAACTCCAATTGTGTTCTTGTACAACGAATCTGTTACACAAGCGTTGTTTCATATTCAAACTTTATCATGTGTTTATCAGTGTGATAAGATGTTATATTTTTCTGTAGCATATTGTCGATGAAGCGTCTGTATTATCTAAATCCAATCTGCTATAACGCAGGGTTTTTGTGCGAGCTACCTGAGGTTCGAGAGATAGTACAAAAAAAGAATCATCCGACGCGCTATCATTTGGGGGAAATACGTGCGGCTTCGTTACCTGCCTTTGAACCTTTACGATTTACATTTAGAAGCAAATATTTTTAGTAGATGTAATCCGTCAGCTGTTTGACATTTAGCACTATTTTACGAGCAACTAAATAAAAACGTGTTAAGTTTTCATCGATTGTTTGAATACTGATTCATATTGTTTTCTTTCTATCCCTCGCGTAGTGTCCTTGGTACTTACTGACTGAACTTGTTTTTTAACATTTACAGTCTTAACTTATCTCACATTCGTAAGATTATCCCAGCACTATAATACTTTTTACCAGCACTTACAGTAGTACCTTTTCTTTCAGGTAAATGGGACACGAGATGGACCGTGCATCAGTGTGGTGGTAGTGTGTGTACAGTTGAGTGTTAATATGTGAGACTGTGCTGTGAAGTGTCGACATGCCTTCAGACAGCGGATCGGCGTGGTCGCCGCCGGCCTCCACCAGCGAGAGGAGATTGAGTAACTCTTCAGATGGAAGCGCAGGCAGCGGGTATTCTAAAGCTGTAAGTACCTCCACAACAATCTGGTTCATAACTATAATTTTAGATCGCAGTGGTCATGATTCAATGCAGCTATTTTAGGACTACCTCTAAATCCCTTAGCTTACGCCAACCTTAAAAATGTTAGTTTAATTTCTGTCTACTCCCGCTTTAGGTATTTGAAACACTACTAAGCTTTTTATATAGTTATTATGGTATAGAAACTTGATGTAGAGTTTTGTCAACCCTTGCCTTACCTACGGTTGTTATATATTTAGCCTCTTCTCAAAATACTGAACCAAAAGCCTTTTTACCCTCTTTACAAGAATAATATAAAAAAATTCCCATCAAGTTTACAATAAAGTTGTCAAACTGTGTATAACTTCTGTAACTGCAGTGAATTTACTAGTTTGCAAAGATCAGCTGCAATCCTGTCATTTGATTATCATAGAGATAGATACGTTGCATCTTATGTTGTTCTAAAAATCTATAGTAAAAATCTATAGTATTTATAAATATCAATTCAAAAGCTTTGATGTTAGACTTATCCTATCCTTGAAGATTTCAAGTTGTTTGTTTATCAGTCTTATTGCCACAGAATATATCATCGCCACATCATCACCAAATAAAATCGAGTTATTTTAATGTACTACTAATTCTAAAGGACCATCAAAGTAATTAATAGTAATAGGTAGAATGCAAAGATACAATATTTCAATAATTATTCGTTATAAGAAAAAAGTCAACACTAACCATTGATTATAAACAAATAGGACTAGTTCAACGCCATCAAGATACATGAAAACACAAATAAGCAATAAAACATAAAAAGATAAATTCAGTTCCTTTATTTGGAGTCGTTAAAATGAATGTCATACTAATAAAAAAAAACATAAATGAAGTCTAAAATTCGTCAACCGTATAGTAAGACTTATTTTTTTCGTTACAGCCGAGTTCGTTTTCGAAAGGTTAAACAAAAAGTTGTAATTTAATTACGTATCTTATTATTTCAAGCCGGAGAATCAAAGCTAAAGAAACGACTCGACTGTGACACAAACACAAGCAAAAACTATGAGATAGTGCAACAGCCAGCAGCAGATGTGTAGTAACAGTAATGGTCGGAAGTAATTTAGACGAACTCGTGGAGTAACCAAGCCTGTGTTTGTGTAATCTCTGACTTTTTGTGCACATTGGACTAATCGCGCTTGGTTTGTTTTGGAGATGGAACAAAAACTAAGGACGATTTTGTTTCAACTCTCTACAGCAATATGTTCACATTGTTCAAGGAAGTTGTTTAGATTGATGCCATTTATTGCTGTAAATCATACATTCAAAAATGCGAACTAATTTGAAACACAATTTATAAATATAAGGTGTACGCGATCTTTTAAGATTCTAAGACCAGAATTTTGTATGTTTTTACTACAGTTTACTTCAAGCTCATTTTAAGCTTGGTAATCAAATGTAAAATAACAACGCAATAACAAAGTAATTTCTGCAAAAGAAATTCCGTTTATGTAATTACGGATACGGATTTCAATTTCAATTCGTATTACAGAGAGCGTTAGTAGAAAGAAACATAATCTTTTGTACACACACAAACCATTATCTGTCAAATTGGTAGTATAAACAGCTTTTTACCAGCACCCAATTGATTATCGACGGTCCTGACCAGTTAAACAAATATTTAATTTGAAAATAAAGTTAAATCGAAATATCGAGTCACTGAGGCGTTAAGAAAAGGCTTTCACTTTTAACGTTGTCAATACAAACTTTCGTTATTTTCATACTTTTTTAAAATCTGATCCAGTCTCTTTTGCCGTGTTCGAGTTACCTTGAATCGGAGAAACAAGTTATGAAACTGACAACCTTATGAGTTCTAACTGTTTTTCAAGAATAAATGAAATGTTTTGCAATCCCGTTAGCCATGGATGCCAAATAGTTTGGGGGAAATTTACACGTATTCAAATTGGATAGATGAAGGTTATTTACACTCCCAATTTAATATAACCCAAGTGATATACATTTTTGAACGACTATACACATATGCAAACATTTTAAAAATAGTATTGATGGAAAAACGATCAAATTTCAAATGTCATTTAGATTTCGAAGATGTCGCAAATCTGAATTGATTAGGATGAATAAAACATAAGAGCAAATGTCCTGTGAAACTGTAAACTGGTGACTCAAACTCGAATCTACACCTGACATTGAATACTAATCACTTTGTCCAGTTTCAATTTCTGTCTCACCTTGAGGATTACAATCCTGTTACTTTTGACAGTTAAGTTACCTGCTTGCATTCAAACGACAACAATGATCCTTGTATTTCGATAACACCTATCTTTCCTAGCAACATGATCCCTTTGGTCCTTCCTTATCCTTGCGTCTTACCTGCGCTTAATAGTAACTATATAATAAACTTTGATTGCAATAATTACAGACGTCTGTGAAGTTAGCATCTCAAATGTTAGCATCTCACAAAGAAAATCAATATCAAGTGGCATCCAGCATAGTTCTACAGTTCTTGATAAGTTTTATCAATAGTTCCGTCGATTAAACCATTAATATCGTGTTTTTAAAAAATGAGATGCTAACTTCGCACACACATGATAGCATCTCATCACATTCCGAACACCTGACTACACAAGAGTCTACATTTGATGAGTTCTATGTTCCCAACATGTTTTGACAATAGTTCTGGCGATAAAACTGATAAAATTGCGTTTTGGAAAAATGAGATGCTAAGTTCGCAAACAGATTGCAGCATCTCAACACAATCCGAAATCCTAACGCCACAAGAGTCTAAATCCGGTGAGTTCTATGCTCAAAATAATTTTCAACAATAGTTCTGGCGGATAATCAAATGAAATTGCGTTTTGAAAAAACTAAATGCTATCTACGCAAGAACAAAATGAAATCTAATCAAATTCCGAGAGTCAGACCAGAGCAATGGTTCTAGATGGAGACCAGCATCTCTTGCTATGAAATGACAAAGAGATATGGCTTCTGGAACTGTCACATATTTCTCCATCGAATTTAGCCTGCATCTCTTGCCATACAATACCATAGACTTTTTCCTATTCCTATATCGATTTTTTTTCCTTAAAAATCTCGTAATTAGTGAGATGCTAGCCTACTGTTGGGAGTTCCGGTTCAGAAAACGGCTCTAGATGATAACCAGCATCTGTTTCTACGAAATGCAAAAGAGTTCCGGCCTCCAAAACTTTTTCCTATTCCAATATCGATTTTTTTCCCTGAAAAATCTCGTAATTAGTGAGATGCCAGCCTACTGTTGAGAGTTCCGGTTCAAAAAACGGTTCTAGATGATAAACAGCATCTGTTTCTACGAAATGCCGAAGAGTTCCGGCCTCCAAGACTTTTTCCTATTCCTATATCGATTTTTTATCTTTAAAAATCTTGTAATTAGTGAGATGCCAGCCTACTGTTGAGAGTTCCGGTTCAGAAAACGGTTCTAGATGATAACCAGCATCTGTTTCTACGAAATGCAAAAGAGTTCCGGCCTCCAAAACTTTTTCCTATTCCAATATCGATTTTTTTCCCTGAAAAATCTCGTAATTAGTCAGATGCCAGCCTACTGTTGAGAGTTCCGGTTCAAAAAACGGTTCTAGATGATAAACAGCATCTGTTTCTACGAAATGCAAAAGAGTTCCGGCCTCCAAAACTTTTTCCTATTCCAATATCGATTTTTTTCCCTGAAAAATCTCGTAATTAGTGAGATGCTAGCCTACTGTTGGGAGTTCTGGTTCAGAAAACGGTTCTAGATGATAACCAGCATCTGTTTCTACGAAATGCCGAAGAGTTCCGGCCTCCAAGACTTTTTCCTATTCCTATATCGATTTTTTATCTTTAAAAATCTTGTAATTAGTGAGATGCCAGCCTACTGTTGAGAGTTCCGGTTCAGAAAACGGTTCTAGATGATAACCAGCATCTGTTTCTACGAAATGCAAAAGAGTTCCGGCCTCTAAGACTTTTTCCTATTCCTATATCGATTTTTTTTCCTTATAAATCCCGAAAATAGTGAGATGCCAGCCTACTGTTGAGAGTTCCGGTTCAGAAAACGGTTCTAGATGATAACCAGCATCTGTTTCTACGAAATGCAAAAGAGTTCCGGCCTCCAAAACTTTTTCCTATTCCAATATCGATTTTTTTCCCTGAAAAATCTCGTAATTAGTGAGATGCCAGCCTACTGTTGAGAGTTCCGGTTCAAAAAACGGTTCTAGATGATAAACAGCATCTGTTTCTACGAAATGCCGAAGAGTTCCGGCCTCCAAGACTTTTTCCTATTCCTATATCGATTTTTTTTCTTTAAAAATCTTGTAATTAGTGAGATGCCAGCCTACTGTTGAGAGTTCCGTTTCAGAAAACGGTTCTAGATGATAACCAGCATCTGTTTCTACGAAATGCAAAAGAGTTCCGGCCTCCAAAACTTTTTCCTATTCCAATATCGATTTTTTTCCCTGAAAAATCTCGTAATTAGTGAGATGCCAGCCTACTGTTGAGAGTTCCGGTTCAAAAAACGGTTCTAGATGATAAACAGCATCTGTTTCTACGAAATGCCGAAGAGTTCCGGCCTCCAAGACTTTTTCTCGATTTCTTGATATAGCATTGCACCGGTTTAATCGTGTGAAATAACAACACCATCTTACTATTGTAAAAATTTTTGAATTAATGATTAAAGTTACTAGCCACTGCACTAAAAAGAAGTAATTTAATCTTGAAATCCAACCTGAACACCTGAAAAAAGGAAACTATGCACTCATTGTCGCCAGTTTTTAACTCTCCTTATTGCAAGTGCTGCGCACATTTTTACAGCAAGGATCGTGATTCGTTCTCGTTTACGAAAAGATTCAATTATTATTTCCGTATTATATAATGAATTATAGCATTTTAAAGAATGTTGAGAGTTCACGTATTTTCTTTTCTTCTTTGATCGTAAGAAACGAGAACTCTGTAGCTTATTGCACTAATACACGAATACAAATCCAAACTTTTATCGTGTTTCTACATTTCTGTCGCTTGAATCCCCCGAACATCCTGGATTTCTTACTCTTGGCATTACCCGGAACCAGCGACGAGGACGCGGTAAGATCTGGCTCCATTTTTTTATTATTATTTTTTTTTTAATTTTTTTTATTTGTTTTTTTTTTTTTGTTTTTTTTGTTTTTTTTTATTCATGTTTTTTTTTTTGTTTTTTTTTTTATTCATGTTTTTAATTTTTTTTGTTTTTTTCTATTCATTTTTTTTTTGTTTTTTTTATTTTTTATTTCCTTTTTGTTTTCTTTTCTGCCTTTTATTTTTTTTTTCGTTTTATTTTTCATTGTTTTGATATTTTGATAGTACGATGAGTGTTACTTTAAAAGAAAAGATTATTTCTTACACAAGTGGTATGTATATTTTCGTTATTATATTCATAATTATATTTTTCTGTAATATAAAATCTAGTATGCTAGGATTCTTTTAGTTTATATTAATATGCAAAGATTTTCTACGAAATGAATATCAGATGATCTTCTACATTTTGTTGAATTAGTTTGTGAACTTATTGATCAATGAAGGAACTCGATACTTTCTTTGCAAATCTCATATTCATAGCCCTCCAAAAAAGTTAAAGTGAAAAAATATAAAGTAAATGAAATCAATGGGTTTCAGATTTTTCTAAATGGGTGTGAGACGGAACAGTGTACTGGAAATCTTTATTCCCTCGTCTCGGGCTTTTTTTTTAATGATTCCCATCAGTCAACGTGTACAGAATGAGATGAGGCTGTACTGCTTTTTTGGCATTGACACTGTCACGAGTGGGTCCCAAGTCATTGTACTCGTGCCAAAACATACCAGACTTAGAAAGTGCAGTATAATGTCCCGCTGACCAATGTGCGACACCCGCTAAATAATATGTTTTCTCCTTTACGGTTACAAAATTCGCTATGGAACCCAGCGTGTGTTGAAGCTGTTCATTTCTATTTGTATACCGTCTGTCAGTTATGACACTTGAAAAAGTTTTGGAGGCCGGAACACTTTTGCATTTCGTAGAAACAGATGCTGGTTATCATCTAGAACCGTTTTCTGAACCGGAACTCTCAACAGTAGGCTGGCATCTCACTATTTTCGGGATTTATAAGGAAAAAAAATCGATATAGGAATAGGAAAAAGTCTTAGAGGCCGGAACTCTTTTGCATTTCGTAGAAACAGATGCTGGTTATCATCTAGAACCGTTTTCTGAACCGGAACTCTCAACAGTAGGCTGGCATCTCACTAATTACAAGATTTTTAAAGATAAAAAATCGATATAGGAATAGGAAAAAGTCTTGGAGGCCGGAACTCTTCGGCATTTCGTAGAAACAGATGCTGGTTATCATCTAGAACCGTTTTCTGAACCAGAACTCCCAACAGTAGGCTAGCATCTCACTAATTACGAGATTTTTCAGGGAAAAAAATCGATATAGGAATAGGAAAAAGTCTTGGAGGCCGGAACTCTTCGGCATTTCGTAGAAACAGATGCTGTTTATCATCTAGAACCGTTTTTTGAACCGGAACTCTCAACAGTAGGCTGGCATCTCACTAATTACGAGATTTTTCAGGGAAAAGAATCGATATTGGAATAGGAAAAAGTTTTGGAGGCCGGAACTCTTTTGCATTTCGTAGAAACAGATGCTGGTTATCATCTAGAACCGTTTTCTGAACCGGAACTCTCAACAGTAGGCTGGCATCTCACTAATTACAAGATTTTTAAAGAAAAAAAATCGATATAGGAATAGGAAAAAGTCTTGGAGGCCGGAACTCTTCGGCATTTCGTAGAAACAGATGCTGTTTATCATCTAGAACCGTTTTTTGAACCGGAACTCTCAACAGTAGGCTGGCATCTCACTAATTACGAGATTTTTCAGGGAAAAGAATCGATATTGGAATAGGAAAAAGTTTTGGAGGCCGGAACTCTTTTGCATTTCGTAGAAACAGATGCTGGTTATCATCTAGAACCGTTTTCTGAACCGGAACTCTCAACAGTAGGCTGGCATCTCACTAATTACAAGATTTTTAAAGAAAAAAAATCGATATAGGAATAGGAAAAAGTCTTGGAGGCCGGAACTCTTCGGCATTTCGTAGAAACAGATGCTGTTTATCATCTAGAACCGTTTTTTGAACCGGAACTCTCAACAGTAGGCTGGCATCTCACTAATTACGAGATTTTTCAGGGAAAAAAATCGATATTGGAATAGGAAAAAGTTTTGGAGGCCGGAACTCTTTTGCATTTCGTAGAAACAGATGCTGGTTATCATCTAGAACCGTTTTCTGAACCGGAACTCTCAACAGTAGGCTGGCATCTCACTAATTACAAGATTTTTAAAGAAAAAAAATCGATATAGGAATAGGAAAAAGTCTTGGAGGCCGGAACTCTTCGGCATTTCGTAGAAACAGATGCTGTTTATCATCTAGAACCGTTTTTTGAACCGGAACTCTCAACAGTAGGCTGGCATCTCACTAATTACGAGATTTTTCAGGGAAAAAAATCGATATTGGAATAGGAAAAAGTTTTGGAGGCCGGAACTCTTTTGCATTTCGTAGAAACAGATGCTGGTTATCATCTAGAACCGTTTTCTGAACCGGAACTCTCAACAGTAGGCTGGCATCTCACTATTTTCGGGATTTATAAGGAAAAAAAATCGATATAGGAATAGGAAAAAGTCTTAGAGGCCGGAACTCTTTTGCATTTCGTAGAAACAGATGCTGGTTATCATCTAGAACCGTTTTCTGAACCGGAACTCTCAACAGTAGGCTGGCATCTCACTAATTACAAGATTTTTAAAGATAAAAAATCGATATAGGAATAGGAAAAAGTCTTGGAGGCCGGAACTCTTCGGCATTTCGTAGAAACAGATGCTGTTTATCATCTAGAACCGTTTTTTGAACCGGAACTCTCAACAGTAGGCTGGCATCTCACTAATTACGAGATTTTTCAGGGAAAAAAATCGATATTGGAATAGGAAAAAGTTTTGGAGGCCGGAACTCTTTTGCATTTCGTAGAAACAGATGCTGGTTATCATCTAGAACCGTTTTCTGAACCGGAACTCTCAACAGTAGGCTGGCATCTCACTATTTTCGGGATTTATAAGGAAAAAAAATCGATATAGGAATAGGAAAAAGTCTTAGAGGCCGGAACTCTTTTGCATTTCGTAGAAACAGATGCTGGTTATCATCTAGAACCGTTTTCTGAACCGGAACTCTCAACAGTAGGCTGGCATCTCACTAATTACAAGATTTTTAAAGATAAAAAATCGATATAGGAATAGGAAAAAGTCTTGGAGGCCGGAACTCTTCGGCATTTCGTAGAAACAGATGCTGTTTATCATCTAGAACCGTTTTTTGAACCGGAACTCTCAACAGTAGGCTGGCATCTCACTAATTACGAGATTTTTCAGGGAAAAAAATCGATATTGGAATAGGAAAAAGTTTTGGAGGCCGGAACTCTTTTGCATTTCGTAGAAACAGATGCTGGTTATCATCTAGAGCCGTTTTCTGAACCGGAACTCCCAACAGTAGGCTAGCATCTCACTAATTACGAGATTTTTAAGGAAAAAAAATCGATATAGGAATAGGAAAAAGTCTATGGTATTGTATGGCAAGAGATGCAGGCTAAATTCGATGGAGAAATATGTGACAGTTCCAGAAGCCATATCTCTTTGTCATTTCATAGCAAGAGATGCTGGTCTCCATCTAGAACCATTGCTCTGGTCTGACTCTCGGAATTTGATTAGATTTCATTTTGTTCTTGCGTAGATAGCATTTAGTTTTTTCAAAACGCAATTTCATTTGATTATCCGCCAGAACTATTGTTGAAAATTATTTTGAGCATAGAACTCACCGGATTTAGACTCTTGTGGCGTTAGGATTTCGGATTGTGTTGAGATGCTGCAATCTGTTTGCGAACTTAGCATCTCATTTTTCCAAAACGCAATTTTATCAGTTTTATCGCCAGAACTATTGTCAAAACATGTTGGGAACATAGAACTCATCAAATGTAGACTCTTGTGTAGTCAGGTGTTCGGAATGTGATGAGATGCTATCATGTGTGTGCGAAGTTAGCATCTCATTTTTTAAAAACACGATATTAATGGTTTAATCGACGGAACTATTGATAAAACTTATCAAGAACTGTAGAACTATGCTGGATGCCACTTGATATTGATTTTCTTTGTGAGATGCTAACATTTGAGATGCTAACTTCACAGACGTTAATTACAGTCGGTAATCATAAAATATAACTAGACGATCATTTGAGTTTAGCCTTTTTGATAACAAAAACTCTGCTTGTTTGCTTGTCTGGACTTGTGGGAAGACTTACTGTCTAGATTTTTCAAACCGCCAAAATGACTAAACGACTGTTGTCTTACGACTAACAGCCGGGACCGACAGCTTAACGTGATCCCGAAGCATGGTGACACTCAGTTGAAAATCCCATCAAACGGTCATCCATCCAAATACTGGCTTGACTGAACATTGCTTAACCTAGTCAGTCAGTTACAATCGACCAAGTGGACCCTGAGATGAGATCTTTGGGGCCTATGTGACTAAACGATTTTGATTATAATTTTGCCTGCTAAATGTCTCTGAAAAATCATGTCTAAAAAATTACATTAACTACTGTAGAAAATTCATTTTGATGCATTTTTTTCTATAGTTGCTTTAGCAATTTTTCTAAACACTTGCAAGGCACGAATGCGGAACTTTCCTCTTCAGAGTCTAAAATACCTTTACAATGTCAGACAAGAATTGCGTTAGTGTATACTACAGTTTCTTCAAAAATTGTTGTTAATCTTTACAATCATAACAATAACAGCCATTGTTTCAGTGGCTATTCACCTCGCCGATGACTTGTTGATGATTTATTGGTTCTTTTAGTCTTTTTTCAAATTGTTTCTTTAGTTGAGCTCTTTCGGATCGAGGAATTCGATGACGATAGCCTCAAGGCTGTGGTTGTAGGCAAGGTACAGAATCTTGTCGTAGAATTATTAGATATATATATAGTGGACTCGCGATATTGTTATTGCTATGGATATTATAGTGTGTGATTCTCGTGTGTAGAATAGTGAGAGAACTGTTCGTAATATATGTTTCAATTTAAGATAATAGCATATTATTTTCCAATATTAAATCTAAATACTTCTTGCAGTTTAGTCTACAGTCATGGGTCCATGGCATTTTTGTCACTGTCTGAACCTCGCTTCTCAAAAAGCGAACCAGGTGCAATAATATACCACACATTGTAATATTTCTATATGTTACCTTAATACTTTATCCATGTGAACCGATTAAGATTTTTTTATTTGAAAGCTAGTGCTGCCCATGTGGTCCCATTTAATTTTGATCAAGATCTGATGAGTAGTGAGTTATCCTCAATAAAGTAGTCTAAAGTTGATTTGTTTAAGCTTTGCCTGCATTATTATAATTATTTACTTCTTTGTTTATTTAAAACAAAACAATACATTACACTGGTTTTTTTTTATTATTTAATTACTAGCCGTGCCCTGCAGCTTCTCCTGCTATTATAAAGCAAAAAATTGCCTATGTGTTAATCCTCGGTATAAGCTATGTAAATTCCAAATTTCATCTAAATCCGTTCATCCGTAAAAGCGTGAAGATGGAACAAACCTACTTACACACAAACTTTCGGATTTATAATATAAGTAGGATAAAATAAAGAGATTCCAAAAGTCATCTCCGATATTTCTCGATTATATCCAAACGCTTCATTTCCTCGTCCATCAGCTACTTAAGAACTCAAACAAGAGCAACTGTATCACTAACGGACGTGGTCAATCAATCACAATTAGCATATCCAACATTTCTCACGGTAGACGTGAGTCACCGTTCATTAGCCTTGTAGGTAACTTGACCAGGAGGAGGTAGGATGCTGACAGGTTCTATTGCGCCTGGCGTCTGGGTCGAGGAAGTAATGCATTGAAGTATTAGTAACAAATAGTATTTGTCGCCTCGTCTTTAAAATTTTTATTTGTGTGTAATCTTAAATATTAAGATGGAGTGTCGTGACAATTATTTCTCACAAGACCAAGTGCGGGTAGTTGGATACAATACTCGTCCTTTCCCACGCTGACACCCGCATTATCCAGTCTTCTCGAGACCATGGCCAATGCCATTTTTTTTTATATTACCTGAACTATTAAAACGGGGTCGACACACACCACTATTTTATTAAATTAAATTCAGTATAATAAAAATGTAGAGTTTACCAAAAAAACTTTAGCACTATTATCCTAATATTATACAATGTTTTTAAAAGACGTAAAACATATCAAGATATAAATAAACCAAAAAAAATCATATAACGCACACACCCCGTTTTTTTTTTGTTTGGCTGTATATTATCTTAAATATTGAGTCGATACTCATCACTATTTTATTGAATAAAATAATATGAGTAAAAATAGAGAAATAAAACAAAAATACTCTTCGACTTTAGTACTATTTATATATATCATACATATTAAGGATTTATACGACTTCAGTCACGGTTGTTTGCTCACATTGTTACGAGACTAGTTTCGGAACATTCGGTGTTCCTTCATCACGCGCGTAGACCATTCGGTGTTTCGGTGTTTACTCATACACCTAAGCAATATTTTTACTGACATAAACAATTTAAAGATTAAAAGCCATTTATACAAAAAAATATATATATATCATCAGAATGCAATAATATCATAACTAAATAGTAGCAGTTCTTTGTTACAATTATATCTTATTTAAAAACCAGAAACTGTTAATAAATAAATAATTATGACGTATAGGATTAACCTTAAAATCAGATTATAAGTAATGTATTCCACATTTAAAATCATAATTAATTAATATGATATTTAATGTTCACTTGTATCAGGAAATAACACAAATACCCATTTATTGATAAAATAAATGTTGATGTCGCTGAATCCTGGTCACCCTACAGAAATATGTGAGGTCGACTACTCGATATTGTTACTACCAAATGCGGAATACCTTTCTCTACAAAATTGTCGTCATACAAGGGCACGAATGTAACTTCTACTATTATAAAATTGCTTTTAAAATACCGATCACTACACGCAGATCGTGAATGTCTAACCAAAAGTTATATGGAGTACAAGGTGACTTAAAATATTGACATACCTCCAGTTCGCTCGAAGCGTTTTGCTTCTACGTTCATCATCCGTACAGCGAAGGAGTGGAACTCATTGCCTGCGTCTTTGTTCCCTGAACAATATAATCTGGGTGTCTTCAAGTCTAGAGTGAATAGGTACCTTCTCGGCAAGTATGTTCCATCTTTGGCCGCATCGTCACTTTCCATCAGGTGAGATAGCGGTCAAATGCTTGCCTATCTAGTATAAAAAAAAAATGAATTGTGGTGCTACCCTTTTGATAACTGATATTGGTATACATCAAGTAGTTTAAATTACGAACGTATAGATTAACAATAATTAAACGCAAGCAAACTTTAAAAAAACATCTAATTGAGAAATATCGGATATAAAGTCATACCCGCCATTAGATTATTTTTTTCACTACATTTGGGCCAATTTATTTATTTAAACTAATGAATACGATTAATAACAATCTATTTAAGCCATAATAGCGTTATCATAGTAAGCCCGCATCTCCGCATCAATCGGATGGCCGCGATTTCGTATCCTATGTCAGGCATGAATTTTTCCGGAGCAGGTAACGTAACGAAATCTGTTCTGGTAAGGCGTTTCGTCGTGTTCGCTTGGCTTGCTACCCTGTACTTAAATACAGTCACAGTTCATTCAAGTAGAAAAATGTGTCGCGAAAATCATTAAAAAATTTGTTCTGGCTACCCTTGAGAGCTCGTTCTAGGTTTGCGTCACATCATTTAACATCAAGTGAGAAAGTGGTCGAACGCTACCAAAGACAAAAAAGGGTAAAAATGTCTATATCCACTAAGCACCTTATCCATCCCTTTAGATTCCGATGATCGTTATTATCGAATTGTCGATAAAACCATCAGTGTTGCATGATTCAATCTACGATTGCTAATTTATAGGCCATTAAGCCAGTCTTGTTAGTTCACCATGAGATTGTATTATTGCTTCGGTTCCCACGCCCAAACACCAGAATTTATAAAGCATGAACTACAATAGAATATCTATTGCACCTGCTTTAAAGCGTTTAATATTTGCTTTTAAATCTACTAAGAGATTATCGCCGCTTTTTTTAATTCTAAGCTACCATTTGACAGCTGTTTCACGTGATGGAAAGCGACAAAGCGGCTGAAGATGCAACATGCTTTTGCCAGATTTATATTATATTCACTCTAGATTTTAAGACTTCCAAATTATAACGTTCAGGGAACGAAGACGCAGGCAATGATTTCCACAATACAATACAATACAATACAATACAAATACTCTTTATTGCACACCAAGAAAAATATTAATTAACAATAGAAAAAATATCAATATAGCAGTACAATCGGCGGCCTTATCGCTAAGCAGCGATCTCTTCCAGGCAACCTTAGGATGGAGAGGATAAAAAAGTTTAACAAAAAGTGATCGGTGGTGCGGCAATGATCAATAAACATACATACAATATTTTAAACATACATATAATTATTAATGTAATTAAACAAATTATATACATATAGTTACATACATAAATTAAAGATAAATACAAAATACATAATATACAATACATATATAAATATTATAATACACATACTTAATATAACCTAAAAATAAATAAATATTAGTGATGAAACATGATAATGATTTCATATAAGCTGTGATAATAAATAATGTTTCTTTACTCTTATTTTAAATGTCTCGAGTGTTTGCGTCTTTCTTATAAAAGTAGGCAGCGCATTCCACAGACGAACCGCTTGAATAGCAAAAGACTTGTCAGTGAATACTGTACTATGTATGGGCATTTTAAGTTTTAATTTTTCATAGGATCTGTAACGAGGATTTTGGTAGAACTCAAATCGTTCCTTGAGATAAACCGGGGTTGCAGGATTAAATAATATATTATAAAGAAGATAAAGTATATGGGTATCCCGGCGTAGACGTATGGGAAGCCACTTGAGCTTAGCGCGGAATTGAGAGACGTGGTCATACTTGCGTAATCCAAATATGAACCTTATGCAAACATTTTGAAGACGCTCAAGCTTATTTAGCTGGTCCTCCGTAATATCAAGATAGCAGACGTCAGCATAATCTAGTATTGGAAGAAGTAATGACTGTGCTAGAGTAATTTTAGTGGCAGTAGGGAGAAAATTACGCAATCTTCTTAGGGAGCCTGCCGACGCGAACATCTTACGACTCAATGCGCTTAGCTGTGGTCCCCAAGTCATACAACGGTCAAATATAATCCCAAGATTTTTTACCTCTTTGCTAAAAGTTATTGATACACCATTGAATACAACTTGGGGGACTGTTGGCCAGTTGATTTTCGAAATCATGCGAGAACTTCCTATGATTATCACTTGTGTCTTAGCTGGATTTATTGCTAGACCATAAGCCTTACCCCAACTCGCTATGTGACTCAAGTTATAATTAACAGTTTTAATAATATCAGGCAATTTATCGAGTGGAGCATGACTATATATTTGTAGGTCGTCTGCATATAGGTGGTAAGGTGAAGTAAGTTGGTGAGATATGGAGTTTATGAACATAGCAAAGAGAAGAGGTGATAGCACGCCGCCCTGTGGTACACCGACTGGCGTGTCCACTCCACTCCTTCGCTGTACGGATGATGATGAACAGTGAAACTGGATATCAACTATAAATGGAGACGTTTGACAGTTTGTCTTGTTAATAAGACCTATGCACAAAAACTTTATTTTATGTATTGAAAATTAAAGTGAGAATGGTTGCTAACCAATTTTAAATCGTTATAGATATAGCCATTTAATTTAGTAAAATTTGTATATTCAAAATTAAAAATAATATATATAAAAAAAATAAAAAACAAATATAGTCATTTGTAACGGAATTTGATATGAGAAACCTAATTATGAATTTTGATTACTGCAATTTTAGTCTTTAGTGACAGTCGCAAAGAATCATCTAAATAGGACCACGACTTTGCATTTTATAGCGCTGCCCTTAGACAACAAACATAACTGCTGATAACTCTACTTTCTGTCGCGCAGTAGGGTATAAAGGGCATAAGGGAATTGCCATCTGATATGGTTTTCATTTCTTTACAATAATAGAGGAAAAGTAACATTAAGATTTACGCCACAAAATTCCATATGCTATGTAGGTATAGGTATTTTTAAGGGTATGAGGATGTTTACAAGCAGTTGTCATAACAAATCTGAGAGCATGTGCACAAATTTTATATGGAAAAATGTTGAATCAACTGTTTCATCGCAAATTTTTGTATCATCATTATTTGTAGTTACATTCTTATGAATTTCCAATATACACAAGCACTTCATACAAATATTAGTAGTTTTTACCTTATATTACAGAATACCTAGTAGTACATGTATACGAAAAAATGCCTTATTGTATTTGTGAATTCTTTGTAAAATTGCTGTTATGGTTGGTTCTATTTCATTTTTAATTATAGGAAATAAGTTACAAAAATATAAATTTATATCAATAATTACATTAATAAATAAGCCTGGATGGCAAGTTTAGTTTGAATTTTTATTTTTTTGGCACATGATAATTAACACAAAATTATATGAAAACTTTGAAGTTTATGTGCAACCGAAATTCCTATGCAACCTTTAGACAGAATTTTCTACTGGACCTTAGAGAGTTTATAAATAAAAATTGAGTACATAATATTTGATTGAATAGATTGTACTAAGAAAGCCTCCTATCGTTCTCCAAGACATGAAATTATGACAAGCGTTTCGCTTCTACGTTGATCATCCGTACGGAGGAGTGGAACCAGACCAAGGTGACATTGAGTGGAACTTGGAGTACGAAGTCGTGAGTGGAACTCATTTCACGCGTCTTTGTTCTCTGATCGGTATAATCTGAGACTCTTCAAGTCTAGAGTGAGTAGGCAAGCATGTTGCATCTTCAGCTGCTTTATCGCTTTCAAGCAGGTAAAATAGTAGGTAAATGTTTCCTTAGAATAAAAAAAACAGCGATAATCTCTTAGATTCCAGGTCTAGTGTGTTTACCAGCTTCGATCACATCGTCACTTACCATCAGGTGAGATAGTGGTCAAATACCAGCCTGTCACAAATAAAAAAAAAAAAAAAAGATTTAGCGAAGCAGTTAGCAGTCTTCAAGTCTAGAGTAAATAGTTATCTTCTAGGCAATCTTCGGTTGCATAATCACTTTCTATAGAATTAGGAACAGATAATTTGCGTGAGACATGGTTCAATGTAGATGTTACTAAAATTACCGGTTCTGCATGTTTTAACAGACACTGGAATGGAAATATTATAAAAAATAATTAATTTATGATGAATATTTTTTTAAAATTAACATAACAGAATATACAACACAATTAAATGTCAATAGAATCATTTTACTAAGTCATGTGATATATATATCAAAATCATTTTATGCTTATAGTGGACAAGTCAAGTATTTCTTGATTCTTGTAGATTAACATTATTTGCACCGTATATGTACTTAGATAGAATGTTCAATACACATTTCTCTAAGTACATACTCTTGGGGACTTGATATACCAAGCGCCCGAGGCGCGCGTACAGGGCGCTTTGGATATTTTGTACACACTAGAGCCTATACAAAACACAAAACATCAGCAGCGCGGGGGAAGCGTAGCGGGCGTGCGCCTGCCGCTCGGGCGCGCGTCCTGGGCGCTTTGTATATCAAGTCCCTTACTACCTAATAGGCATTAGTGGGACATAAACGTAGAAATAATAGGTAGTATTCTTGCATTCCACCACGCCCAATCACAATCTGTGTCTGTCGAGCCGATTTGAGCCGCACCTGACAATTGACATTTGCACGACCTTCTACGAACGCGTCAGTCTTAGACATTTATCTGCAGTTTATGAAAGATTTAGGATACAGATGACATTGTACCTACTAGCGGGAATGTGGGATGGTAAATCTATCTTCTTCTTCTATATACATCTTGTATATCAAAATCAATTGTTCTGCGTTAGTCTCGAAAAAATTCGAATACGGCTCGACCGATTTGGCTTATTCTTCTTTTCTAGTGTTCTTAATTGTCAGGGCAAGGTTTGTAAGTAATTTTTTTTTTAATTCACCGGATATTGCACCCGGGCGAAGCCGGAGCGAATCACTAGTAGGTTATAATTCAAGAACGAACAAGAATGATTTTTTTATGTTCGGTAGGCAAGCATTTGACCACTGGAAACCACCTGGAAAGCGATGATGCGGCCGAAGATGTAGCATGCTTGCCTAGAAGATACCTATTCACTTTCGACTTGAAGAATTACAGATTATACCGTTCTGAAAACAAAGACGCGGAAGGAGTTCTACTCCTTTACGCATATTAAATGAAGAAACAACGCTTCCTGCGCACTGTTGGAATATCCTACTAATATTATAAATCCGAAAGTGTGTGTAAGTATGTTTGTTCCCTCTTCACGCTCTAAATGCCGAACGGATTTGGATGAAATTTGGAATGTACATAGCTTATACCTAGGATTAACACATAGGCTACTTTTTAACTTGATAAAAGCGGGCGAAGCCGCGGGGCACGGCTAGTTTACGATAAATTGATGTCACATGGCTGTACGTCTGGTTGTCCGATGATCGTAGAAAGTATGGCAACCGT
The DNA here is from genome assembly GCA_948107665.1 of Lomographa bimaculata. Classification (NCBI taxonomy): domain Eukaryota; kingdom Metazoa; phylum Arthropoda; class Insecta; order Lepidoptera; family Geometridae; genus Lomographa; species Lomographa bimaculata. Next base: position 1,291,166 of record OX403604.1, on the reverse strand, counting down.
ATCGTACTCCATCGTCAACCATCAATACAATACAATAACTCTTTATTGACACCAAAAGATAAATACAGCTTACAGAGAAACTTATAAAATATAGGTACAATGGGCGGTCTTATCGCTAAGAGCGATCTCTTCCAGACATCAAGTGAGATAGTAGTCAAACGTTTGCCAATCCAGTATAAAACTAAAGAATCTGGAAAATTCCTAGCTTGCTGCACCTGCCGCAGATTACCTCACAGTCGCTACGCTGACATTTGGAGCGACCTTCGACTAATGAGCAGGTATGCTACACATCGATTTGGAAATGCTGGAGGTCAGAAATATCTGTGCGGAATCCGCTTAGTAATGCCGTGTAATGCTTCCTCTGGTTTTAATTTGCTTCCTTAGGTCGAAATACAACTTAAAAGTTCAGTACCTTGTGTTTTGTTTATATTTCTGGTTCGGTCTCTATAAAGTTTTTTTTAATGATAGGTGATTTGGACGCTATCTCACCTGATGGAGAGGGATGGCAAGTTTTCTCACTAAAGAAAATTTGTTGTTCTGGTTGTGATTGTGTGTGAATGTTTTTGGCACCCACGACATAAGTCATCGAACTTAGTGAGGGGGTGTCAGTGTGAAAGCGTTTATGTGTATGATGATGCGGCCGAAGATGAAGCATGCTCACCCAGAAGATACGTATTCACTCTAGACTTAAAGACTCTAAGATTACAGTGTTCGGGGAACAAAGACGCGGGCAGTGAGTTCCACTCCTTCGCTGTACGGATGTTTTCTTTATGTTTACTTTGATTGGAAAGGAAGACCACAGAATTTGCGGTATTATTATCAAATCAAATATTTTTTTTTTGCAATTCAGAGAGGCAATGCCGCCAGCATGATGGGAACGCTACCCACTGGTAGTGGGCTTGAGCACTTGAGTTACCTATAGGCTCGATGTCTTGTAGGTAACTTGGTTCTTTGCTGTATATAATTTAAGTTTAGTTTAAGGAAATATAGGCAATTGGCCCGAAGGTACAAAATTTATAAAGATAAAAAAAACAAAATCATTTATTCACATGGGCCCCAAAGAGGCACTCATGAAAGTTAATGATTCTATTGCCAGATTCGCAAAATTGCAGGCATCTCGAGAAGAATCTTATTCCCCTTCTATTCTTAACAGCATATGCTAGTATCGTATGCTAATTAACACGAGCACACATACAAGACGCTTAAGAATATAATTACGAAATTGGTGTGCTAACGAGGTTTCTTTCTCCAAACTAGTCGGAAGAAAGTCGCGTGGACAAGTTACGTCATGTCCATCGAGTAGCAAGTTCCGAAAGTTAATATTGTTCTACGTAACGAAATACAATTTATTTATTATATGTATATACAATAATTAAACGCAAGCAAAGCTTAAAAAAACTGAATTCACCGCTTTATCATGGGAAACTTGATCAGATTTCATGTATAAACACGCATTATTGACTATAACTAAAAAAATAGAGATCAAACCTTGATCAAATTTCAATGAGACCACATAAAAAGCACCAGCTTTCAAATTAAAAAAGAATCATCAAAATCGGCTCACAACGAAAGAAGTTATGAGGTAACTTTTGAAGTCGGGTAAATGAGAACATCGTCAAAGTACGCATTATTCGTCACAAAATAGGTATTATTGACGATATTTCAAGAACTACTGATCAGATCTTGATCAAATTTAAATGGGACCAATGAGAAAGCTACATCTTTCAAACTAAAAAATTATGAAATCGGCTCACGTGGAGAGAAGTTATGAGGTAACACATAAAAAAAAAAATTTAAAAAATTACAGTCGACTTGAGTACATCCTCCTTTTTTGGGAAGTCGGTAAAAATATATATTTACAACACCAACCTACGTTCTTATATTTTTTCTATTTCTCCATCCAAAGGTTGACTGGAAGAAATCGCTTTTAGATAGATAAGTCCGCCCATTGTACTTAGATTTTTATTTTATTTGGTGTAGCAAAGAGTTTTTAAATATGTGTGTCGTCTGTAGCATTGTAGGTCCCAAACGGCTGAAACAATTTCGATTTAGTTTCATTTTGTTTAGAAGGTGGCTTGATCGAGTGTGTTCTTAGCTATGAACATAAACACTAAACATAAACTATTTCACAATCACAGTTACACACATTAAGTTCTATGTCTTGTGTCGTGGGTGCCGGAATCATACACTTTCAGAACCAGAAACACAAATATCTCCTAAGGAGACTTATGTTCCCGCCGGAAATCGAACCCAATACTCCTACTTACAAGGCGAACGCGCACCTAACTAAACAACAGGCAGTTCAATCCTACTAATCCTACTTATATTATAAATCCGAAAGTTTGTGTGTAAGTATGTAAGTATGTTTGTTCCCTCTTCACGCTTTAACGGCTGCACGGATTTGGGTGAAATTTGGAATGTACATAGCTTATACCTAGAATTAACACGTACTCTACTTTTTGACTTGATAATAGCGGGCAAAGCCGCGGGGCACGGCTGGTACATAATAGTTCTTCGTGTGCGTAGCACTGAAGTACAATTTACTACAGTACTTAGTTTCTGCAATGACTGCTGTCTTATCTAATGACCTAGTTATAGACATTCTACTAAATAACAATTAAATCGATTTCCGTACTACTTTCAATACCTCCAATACAAACCAGCTGACCCCTTCAGCTTTCTGGAGTATCAGGAAATGAAATAACAAAAGCTCTACCTTGAACTCTATTGTATGGAAATAAGTTCTAAGGTTGCATGAACTATTGTTTCTAAAGGAAACTGTAATGCAGTGATTGAGGTTCCTACGGCAGGATGTAATAGTCCATTCACGGATTGATGTTTCCGCCATTTTCCGCCACTCGCGATATAAGTCTTTGAACTAAGTGTGGGGCTATGAGTGTGAATGCGTTTGTTGTTATACTTCTTTTGGCGCGTTTAGGAAAAATGATGGGTGAATTTTTACGATTTGCGCGCACACCAATACCTAAAAGCGACACCATGAAGTTGGTTGGTAATTGTCTCTAGAGTTTTCGTGAGAAATTATAACTATATTCAAGGTGGTCATTTAATCACAAATTTTGAGAGCCTGCGTACTCCAGGTCTAGTGTGTTTACCAGCTTCGATCACATCGTCACTTACCATCAGGTGAGATAGCGGTCAAACACTAGGCTGTCATAAATAAAAAAATTAAAAAAATCACAAACAAAGTGTACTGGCACACGGAATACAATTTTTAGTTATTTTTGCTTTGTTACGTTAAAAAAAGTACAACTTCTTTTTTCATAAGTATATACCTACACACACTCTATAAAGTGTCAAACGACCGTACAAACTGGCAAACGTCATCTATTTATGGTTGACATATCTCCTGTTCGCTTGAAACGTTTCGCTTCTACGTTTGTTATCCGTACTGCCATCTTCTTCCTTAAGGTGATATAGTGGTCTGACGCTTGCTTATCCAGCTTAAAAAAAATATCTTATCTTTCTGGCATAGAAAAAAATGTTGATCATGATTTTAGGCTTAAGATGTTGATTATCCCGTTCGTCGGAAGTAGTATGCTTGCTTTATTACAGTTTTTTATTTTGACGTGATAACGTCTTATAAATCGATGAACACCGAAAAGTGTCACGTTCCGCCTGAGCCTGAGCGTGCAAACGAGAGCACGGAACAAGCGATAGAGAGGCACGATCGGCCCAAGCGTTCGTCTGTTAACACGTAAAATTATCTTCCGTAAAGCGACTTTACAGACAACCATATTTTTTAATATAAAAACAGCTATATAGTTCTGCCTAGCATGGCTAATGCTATGTAAATAAAATCAAGCGAAGCTGGTTGTCTCTACAAAAGAATCGGTAATTTATTGTAAACTTCTGGTCCCATAACTTGTTGTTTGAGCAATTATTGTTTATTTGTGAGGTACACCGGCAAGGTTATATAGGTTACGTGTACTATATTTGTGATTATCGCCTCGCCTTGTGTAGGAATCCCAGTTTTCTCTACTGTAGGTTGCAACTTGAAATATTAAAAGACGAGGTAAAGTCATCCTACTAATATTATAAATCCGAAAGTTTTGTGTGTAAGGCTGTAATTTTGCGAATCTGGCAGTAGAATCATTAACTTACATGAGTACCTCTTTTGGGCCCATGTGAATGAACGATTTTGATTTGATTTGATTATGTTTGTTCCCTCTTCATACTTTAACGGATAAAAGGAATAAGATAACATTTGGAATGTACATAGCTTATACCCAGGACACATAGGGTACTTTTTAACATAATTAATAGCAGGCGAAGCCACGGGGCACGGCTAGTAAGTCATAAACTGTGCTCACATATGATCATATCTCATGTGCTGTTTATTAAACGTGACAATCTATCAAAGTCATTAAAATACGTCACAAAATGTAATGCTTGTATCACATTAAGTCACGTTCAAGGAAATTTCGAAACCTATCATACTGTGACATATTTTTATCAGAAATCGTCGCACTTGACCTCAAATCTCCGACATTTGACAAGCGAAAGTGTTCGCTATTCTGAATGCCATAAGTTACTGCAGTTTATCTTCCATCGAATTTGAATGCAACTGTGTAAACTTCCATGAAAACAATACTCGATTTAAATACATAGGAATAAGGTTTAATATGGAAGTTGTTGTTTGCTTAACTGATACTGGATTTGAAATATGTTACGTTGTTCTGGCTATTAGCGAATATCTGATCTGCGTTCGTGTTGTAGTGAAATAAGCTACTGGTTTCACTGCCTTTTTCGTACCAATATATGCCTTAATATAAATGCTTTTTGTTTCCGCTTCATAAGTTAAATAAAGTTCTAGTAAAGTTTTTACACGGATAAAAAAATGGGACAACTAGACTATTAAAGTTCTAGTCAAAATTACAGTTACTAGTTTTTTTTTTGCGGAGAAAAGTTGGTATATAAGTACTTATGGAAAAGATTGATTTAACATTGGTGATTTTAAAAAAATCTACCTCTAAGACGAGACTGCAAGTTCAAACCATCCAAAATAATAAACCCTGAAAAAGTACAACCATAGGCATAAAAATATCTTTATTTGTGGTAAAAAGTAACAAAATGGGCATTATAACATAGAAAAAGACAATTTTAACTCAAGCGGGCGAAGCCGCGGGCCTTAGCTAGTTCCATTATATTAAGTCGCAAAGTACTACATAGTATACTTATACTATGTAATCTATGAGAGTTGAGTCTTTAAACTACAGTGAATATATCATATCGTCCGCATCGTCACTTTTCATCAAACGAGTCAATGATAGATAGATAAACTTGAATGATTGAACACCTTAAAAAAATATATGACAAGGAAAAATAATCAAGAAAATAACTGTAACAATTCGCGGACTTGTCGCTATGAGCAATCTCTTCTAGATTACCTTTGCAACCAATGCTTGCCTAGCAACCATAAAAGAAGCTATTTTAATAACGTGTCCATCTTTTGCAGCGCACTGTACCATGTTAGTGTAAATTGCGGCATAGAATGCGATGTGTCTACAGTCTACAGTTCATAGAGCAAGCCTTCATCGCTCCCTAACAAAAGCAGAACTAGCGCATGCGCTACTTGTTTTGTTCATGTTTAACTGGAGCATGTGTACTCGCCTTAGTTCTGTCTTGAATAGATCTGTTATCTCGAATAAGGACACGTTACACGAGTGAAAAGATGTTTGGAGAAATTGCCCAAGCATCATTCTGCACATTAGTTATGTTTTTCATAGACAATAAAATAAATGTTTTCTTTTTAGGGTTCTGTACTCAAAGGACCCTATTACTAAGAGTCCGCTGTCCGTTAGTCTGTCTGTCCGTCTGTCACCAGGCTGCATCTCATGAACCGTGATAGTTAGACGATTTATGCCGTATTCGTCCCGAGGAAGTTCGGCCCATATAAAAAAATCTGCTTTCGTCCCGTATTGTATGCCGTATTCGGCCCATAATAAATTTTATTTCAAAAATTCTTGTTTCGTCCCTATTTTCAGCTCCACATTCGGCCCAAGTTTTTTTTGTTAGTAATTATATAAGTAGAAAGTTGAAATTTTCACAGATTCACGGTGTCACCGTGCTTCGGAAGGCACGTTAAGCTGTCGGTGTCGGTTGCTAGTCGTAAGACTACAGTCGATGAGCCATGTCGGATGCCTTTAGGCAACTTGAAAAATCATGACACTAGGACTGTCTACTAGTCTGTACGACAAGCAAACAAGCAGGCTTGGTTACAGAACCTCAGTTTAAGTCAAGAAAATGGGTTCAAGCCCTGTTCAAGTGGATACCCCCAGTATATCTTACTTATTTCTTACTTTACTTTGTACTGCCCGTTGGCTAAGTTGGGTGAGCGTTCGCCTTCTAAGCAGGGGTATCGGGTTCGATTCCCGGCGGGAACACAAGTTTTCTCCCCAAGGAAAATTTGTGTTTCTGGTTCTGGTTGTGATTGTGTGTGTGATGTGAATGTTTCCGGCACCTACGACACAAGTCATTGAACTTAGTGTGGGGCTGTGAGTGTGTAAGCGTAAAAAAAAAAATCTAGCACGTGCATGTGCTTTCGTAACCTCTGCATTAATTGAGAATTGAAACCACTTTAGTTGTTACTCTCATAAGTGGACGCCTAGCTGGCACGCAATGACACACTTTTCCAATTCGTTTAATAATAATAAACGCTTTCACACTCACAGCCCCCCACATTGCCCGCTAGAGGTTAGGCACGCGACGCGCGTCCGCCTCCTGAGCACTACTAAGCAGCGGGTATCAATTCCTAGTGGGATAGGAGGGAATAGGTGTTTCTGGTTCTGGGTGTGAGTGAGTGTGTGTGTGTGTGTGTGATGTGAATGTTTCCGGCACCCACGACACAAGTCTTCGAATTTAGTGTAGCTGTGAGTGACAGCGTTACGTTACGTTAAATTTAGTTCGAAGACGTGTCGTGTGTGCCGAAAACATTCACATCACACACACATTTTTTTCTTCGGGTGACAATTTGTGAACCTGGTACCCGCAGCGTTAAAGGCCAATATATAACCCAACTACTCCAGCGGGAAGTTCAATTCAACGTAAGTAAACCTTAAAAAACCGACTTTAACGATTATGTTGGTTTTTGCTGGATTGATTTCGATAAAATTTATATGGGACCACCTCTGAATCTACCAAACAAAAAAAAACATCAAAATCGATTCATAATTGGCGGAGATATCGCGTAATATACATAAAAAACATACAGTCGAATTGAGAACCTCCTTATTTGAAGTCGGTTGAAAATAAAGTTTTTTTTTTTTTCAAAAATCCTTTTTACTCTTATTTACTTAACCTGGTGGCAGTGCCCCGTTGCTCTGTAATTCTCAGCGAATCGCCTGTAGTGACCTCATCTTACGTCTCGATTTTATGACTCATCTGACCTGCTTAAGGCCGTCCCAGAGCTATCTTACTGGCACTGATGCACGATAATTTATAAGTCAGGTACACTGGAGGCAAATCATCTAGAGCCATCTATTTAACTAGAGTGAATATAGGTTCCTACCTTCTAGGAAAGTATGTTCCATTTTCGGCCGCATCGTCACTATCCATCAGGTGATTAAGTGGTCAAATGCTTGCCTATCCAGCATAAAAGAAAAAACCTTAATAGTGCCTTGCTCAACAAAATTAATGTATATCTTAAATTTTCCATAAGAACACTTATTACGTATTAAAACAATAATTTTCTTTGATCAGATTAAATGAATTAAATACGCATCATTAAGGATAACTTAAAAAATACTGGTCAGATCAAATTTAAATGGGAGCACATGGGAAGCATCAGCTTTCGTCGAAATCGGTTCACCTAGAGAAAACATATGAATTATGTAACACACAAAAAACTGTCGAATAGAGAACCACATCGTTATTTTTTTAAGTCGGTTAAAAATATTCTGATGAATTGAGAACCTGCACTTTTTTTTGAAGTCGGTAAAAAAAATTTATATGTATTTGTTACCTCACTGTACCGCATTGAATTACGCAGTCGTCCACGTTCTGTGGTCAACAGAGGCATAAAGTTTAATTATCTCAGATAAAGCTGACTTATGGCCGCGGCCAATTAGAACAAGATAAACAATTAATTGATTATTGTAATTAATTAATCTATGTTTATGTAGGTTGATTGTTTTGTGGGAAAATTTATATTTGCTGCAATTAACATAATACTACAGTAATACGATTTATTTTCTCAAATTATTAACGTAAACGATGGACTAAATAGACATAACATAAACGCCTTCACACTCACAGCCCCACATTCAGTTCGATGACATATGTCGTGGGTGCCAGAAACATTCACATCTCATACACGTTCACATTCAGAAGCAGAAACACAAATTTCCCTTGATGAGAAAACTTGGCCAACTAGGAAGGACGACATAATGAAGGTCGCAGGAAGACGCTGGTCGCTAACAACCGTTCTTTTTTGAGATCTTTGGGGGAGGCCTATATCCAGCAGTGGACTTCTTGTGGCTGAGATGATGATGATGAGCAAACTAGTATTGATATGATGCACCGGGAATTGAACCGATAGCCGCAGGTTAGAAGGCGAATGTGCATTCAACTAAGCCACCAGGCACTATGCCTCCTATGTAGCAGTGGCAGTTCCCGCGCCTGCTTCACTCTGTCTGTTCGAATCAAATGACATCGACATAGACATAGATATAGACATAGACAGACATAGATATACGTCCTACGTATATATAGACGTCCTATATGTAGAGGCCACTATATTTTAATAGACCTTAATTATATTCTAATGCGAGCGGTATTTCTAGCCATCGTCCAAGTATTCATTGTAGGAGATTCACGGCTTTCTTTGTGTTTGTATGTATAGTGTACATGCAATATTGTGAGCGTAACTAATATAAAGATGGGAAACATTTGGTTCGAGCGGACAGCGTAAGAAACGCAGGCGCAGACCTCACTGTAAGGGAGACGACCGCGCCCGCGTCCTCGCAGTATATAGCATTGTGCAGCTACAAAATTTTAACGCAGAATTGCCCGCAAAATTCAAACGCGATCGCATCAAAGTATACTAACAAGTATGTATAACTACCAATAACGGAGTCACCAAGATTTCCCTCCATCTCAATTCCAAGTAAACATAACTTAATGACTTAATAACATAAAGATGACGACTCTTGTGCAACCGTGTGAGATCACCCATTGTTATCAGCCCCCATATTACGTATCTTTGTTGCACGCGGTTTCTATTTGAATTAAGCAAAAATGAACCTTATTTCTCAGAAGTTTTGTCAATTTAGTATTGAAACCGTTTGCAACAGAGATAGGTAATAGGGAGTCTGAACTGCAATTATGTACTGCGGGTTGTATGGCGACGTAATTCAACTTCACTTTTAACGAGAGATTTTGCAACAAAGGAAGATATTTCTATTTCAAAAAACGCAAAGAACAAACAAATAAACAAACAAACGCATTCACACTCACAGCCCCACACTAAGTTAAATACTTGTATCGTGGGTGCCGGAAACATTCACATCACACACACATTACACCCAGAACACAGAAGCACAAATATCCCTTGAACAGAAAAGAAAAACAGGAAAAGAAGAACAGGAGTCCTTTTTTTTTTTATGAAAGATAGGCAAGCATTTGACCACTATCTCACCTGATGGGAAGTGAAGATGCGGCCGAAGATGTGACATGCTTGCCTAGAAGATACCTATTCACTCTAGACTTGAAGACACCCAGATTGTACTGTTCGGGAAACAAAGACGCAGGCAATGAGTTCCACTCCCTCGCTGTACGGATGATAAACGTAGAAGCAAAACGCTTCGAGCGAACTGGAGGTACGTCAACCATATAAAGATGACGTTTGATAGTCTGTCTTGTTGTTAGATGGTAAAAAGGGCAAGGGGGAATTAAATCATGCAATTCCTGCGCACACTCTCCAAAATGCAAACGGTAGAATACCGATAAGCTTGCGACCTTACGTCGATGACCGAGACTCTGCAACCTAGACTCGACTAGCTTATCATCGCCAATGAGCCTTTTAGCTCGCCGGTCGGTTCCTTCAGAAATTATACTCATTCCTATGAGTGGTGGAAAAAGAGGACGTTGGTGGTGGTGGTAGACTGACGATAGGGCTGTCGCGGTTTTGAATCCTACCAGGAGCACAGAACATTCAATATTACAAGTCCAGAAGTGATATCGCGATTTTATACCTAAAAGTGTTCTGCAATCAGCAACCATATCATACACATGTCATTTAATTAGTGAAAGCGAGCAGTGAGTTCGAGGAATCAAGAGTCCTACGAAAATTCAAGGCTGATGAGTAAACAATTGATTTAATGCGCACCAAACATTTTGCTTCCACGTTCATTATGCGCACTGCAAAGGAGTGAAACTACTTGCCACAATCCGTGTTGCCAGATAAGTACAAGCTTGGTGTCTTCAAGTCTTGAATTAAAATAATTAATAGGTATTTTCTAGGCAAGCATGGTCCATCGTCGACCTCATCGTAACTTAAAATCAAATCAAATCAATTACTGCTTAGAATATAGGTAGGATTACAGAGTTGTTAAGATTAATATAAAAGTCCCTATACAATCAACCTCCTTCAAAGGTGTGCAATATTAAAAGAATTTATAAAATTTATAACAATAAAAAATACATACATTTTAAATATTTTAAGATAAATTAAACATTATTATATCAAATTTATTCTATTTATGTCAAATGATTAGTGTAAATCAATGTCAATAATAATTATAAACAAGTAAGTACAGTTGGTCATATATCAGATGAGAAAGTGTGTCTCTCATAGATAAAAAAACAACGATCACAATGTAATTCCGTGTTGAACCAAAAAAAGTTACATAAATTCTGCCTACAAACACTTCAATTCAGGAAACAGTCAATATTTAATAACAAAAAACAATTAGTATAATAACAGTATCAAATCCAGGTAAAATCTGCTTATGCTTTAAAACCTCAATGATACACGCAACGATAGTCTTTCACGCAAATTCGTGTAAAACCTGTTCCTACCTAATAATTACTATGCAATCACTAATTATAATTACATAGGATGGTGGTAACCAATTAATACAACAATGGATTCTTCATTGTAATTATTCGAAGACAAATTGGAGGGAATTGTAAGTAGGCATTGTTTTGGCGCTCAAATTATTGCTACTGTTCAACTATTAATTGACTTTGTATAATATATTGTTATTCCTAAGAAGCTCCTGAACAGACCTGTTATGAAAAAATCACCTGTTGTGAAACCAAGGCATAATTGGTTTTCTGATGTTTCTTTTTTACTAATTTACTTCTGGATCATAGCGTTTGGATTGACTTTCCCATGCTAGCGGCGTCTCAAGGCAATAATAAACACTTAAATGTAGAATGGACATTTCGAAATGACTTAAAGGTCGTCTTTAGAGGTGACCGATTAGATTTAATCAGCCGTTGAAATGCTTATGAAATTAGATAAAATGAGGATCTATAGAGACAGCTGGCAAAACATAACAGACTGGCGAGGCAAGCGACGTTAAAAACAAACCTCGGTTAGAACACACAGTTAATTCAGTGGTAAAGAAAGAAACTTGATTTTCTCAAGAACGACTTGTATGACTAAACTTAGTCTCATTTCAACGAACAAGTGTCAAATAACGATTTGACTAATCTGTAGGTCTATTCTGGTCGTCAAAATACGATTGTTCGAATTGATGCGACGTCGATACGACAGTCGATTGGTTGCAATTTCAGTTGATTCGATGTTCATAACAAAAGAAAATCGTTCGATTTCGATGTCGATGTGACGCCCGGAATAGACCCCCTGAATATAAACTAAGGTCCAGCCTTTTTCGTCAGATATCGTGCATATGCATCAACAGAGCCCTGTTAATCGATCGTTAGGTCTGTCTACTTCTACTCATGTACTCATTTATTCCAAGTTTCTTTTGCAACCTCCTGATTTCCCACGTCATAGATAGAACCTAACCAGACATGCACTGCTCCCATATTGTTACATGCAATGACTCAACTTTACAAGCCTTCATCATCACTAATAAAGTGGTACCTGAGACTTCACCAGCTTGTAATGAAACGGCAAAATGGAATGTCAAATGAAAAGTAATAAAATCCAAACAATGAAATCCAGTTACTTGTCATTTGGTTGAAGAATAAAAACAGATGTGACAGCAAAATGTCAGAAGCGCACATAAATGTACCTAACTAGATTTACTCGTGACTAACAACATAACCGGTGACCATCTAATTTGTAGGTACCACAATGAGGACGCTTTGTCTTGTAATTAACTTCCCTTGTCTCGTTATTTGCCAAATGAATATGCATCTTGAACGTCTAACATTTGTATGGAATGCAGAATGCATGTACTTAAAATGTAAATTTGCAAGGATGATTCATGGTTTATGATGAAAATTTGACAGTTTAATTAAATTTCAGTGGGTTTCATACAGTGGGCAGTGAATCGTTATTTTAAAGCTGTTTTTGATTGGATTACTGATAGTACAGTGTCAAATGTTATACAGCGGATGCAATTAAATAGGTGATGCTTTGATTGGATTATATGATTTTGCAAGATAGGTTACCAACTGTCAAGGCAGAAAATTTTATAATTTTTAAAATTAACTCCACCTAAGAAACGGATTCACCGATTTCTACCAGGCATGTCTTGTACCATCCCGAACAGAGCTGCTATTGAATAAAAATAAACATTGTAAACTTCCACTAACACGTATGAACCCTGAAACAAAATACCACGAAAAAAATTTGCATAATTGAACATCGTTGCAGTCGCAGTTACGAAATATACAAGTCTTTAAATCCGCTTTATCTTTCGCAGTATCTGACACGATCTGAACAAAACATGCAAAGTTTATAATTAAACTTCCATCAACACTGCAGCCTTGTTTACCGCTCAGTTACTGTTAAGTTGACTGTGACGTGCTCCTGTCATATTGTGATTGATCATTTTAAAACTTGCCTATTGTGTTTTTGCGCTTTGGTTGTTTATACATACTCTTTGAATGGCTAATTCTGTCTTTGTGTTTAACTCATTCAGTTTGTTTACTTTACTGTTATGTTCATTTGTTTAATTTGTTGTTATTGTATTGTTTGTAAAGTTATTTTTGATGTTTGTGGATGTTTTGTTTCTAATAAGTATAATTTGTTAACAATATTTGAAATGTTCTTAATTCAATTAATGTAATCCGATAGTGATTAATAGATTACGCATAATGACGACAATACTCTCTCAATTCTAATGTTTATAAAAAAAACATGAATTATATAACTACGGCCTTTATACTCAAAGAATCTACCCGTGTAAGAATAGTCCAGTTTAAAAGGCTAGTTAGAAATAATTTTAATAAGACAAAAACAAATCGCCGCAATCTCAAAATCAATTACCACCAATAAATAACTCATAATAAATTACCTATCGCAATGTTAACAATGAGAACAAAAAACAAGGAAACAATCAATTGTACTTCTAAATGCCACCGTAAATGTCCGGAACGCTGCATTATTAACATTCGCCAAGCTTGTTGGTGAATGACTGAATTCAATGGCTAATAACAAATAAAAATACATAACACATTATACAACATTGTTACATGATCAAACGGTCGAATACAATTTATTGAGTGGAATTACAATTCGACAAAAAGCATCAAAACGCTATACGATGTAAACCTCGGATATCAAAACATTTATTGAGCCATAACATTTTGAGATTAATTAAAATTGTTAAACCCCGATTCTACTTAGTGGTCCGATTTGGATTCTAGAGCATTCGAACCCAACGTTTAGTCAGTTAGGATAATCTAAAATTATGTCTGGAGAGTACGGTCATCTAAGCGTCTTGTCTTTACCGGTGAATGTTTGTTGCGAATGAAGAACACTTACCAATTGTTTTTTATTTTTTATATCGTCAACATACACCGGCAAATCTTAACAAACTCAATTTCAAACTTTTACAGTAACATAACTATTGTACGATCAATATCTGATGACATTGTGATATAGTACAGAAGGTCAACTATCAATTAGATCTTGTAATGAGTGGGCTCGCTGCTTTGATTTACTGTGTAGTTTCTGGATGACGTTATTTAATTGTTTTTAAGTTCACAAGCATTTTAAGGTTATGATAATCATGTTACCATCTTATATGTATACCTATATTTATTTATATTTTGAGGCTTATAACAATAGAATCTACTACACCTACGTTGAACAGTATAGTAAAACCTCTATTGATATACATTTTTTGTAGTCATGTTTATTTTTAGTTACATTTAATTTAGTTTTTAGTCGTAAATTCGCTTATAAAATTGTGTGACATCTTAGAATAATCTGTCCAATATTAGTTGTTATTATACGACAAATAACAAAAATAATCCTGGTTAAGGCGATTTTGAAGCACCTAATTATTTTATGCTAGATATGCAAGCATTTTACCACTATCTCACCTGGTGGAAAATAAAGATGCGGCCGAAAAGTTATGAATAAATAAAGTTATTGATAATTCTAATTAATTAACTAAACAGATTCCATATTATATCAGATTAAGTAAACCAAATATAAGATTTATAACAAAGCTGTGTGTATAGCATACCTAACACATTTAACAAACATACATAAATTAAAAACATGCGCAGTTTCAGCCTTGCAATAAATTATTTGACACATCTCATGAAAGCCAAATACATCAAAATAAAATTCCTTTGACGGCTAAAGAATTTTAATTACGCTTCAAAAAAAATATGAATATCCTTGAAATATTTCAAAAAGGTCTTCAACCTCTAAGATAAAGTTTAAATTTCGACACCTAAAAGTTACTTTGAAAATATTATTATTAACGATATAATTGCCTACAGGTACAAAATAAAAGCGGTAATTTTAGCTGCTCATCATAGAATAAACTCATTAGAAGCGAACTTATATTGCAAATAACTGCCTAAAGCTATCTAAACATGATTAAAATTATAATAACTATCGTGACATGTTAGAAGGACTCAAGGGCATCAAAATCGTTAACGAAATAATGATTTTTTTTAAACATTACAACAATGTAGCTGACAGGTCACATTAAGGTAGAGGCCACTATAATTAAACGCTGTTAGGGTTCTGTGAGTTGTGTGAAACTGTGAAACCGCCATTTTAACGTAATTTATACTGGTAATTTCATTATTATTTTCTTAAATTTTGATGAGTTACTCGAGGATAGCCGTGCGCCGCGTTAGTAAAGTTAAAAAGTAGCCCCTGTGTTATTTTGGAACCTAAACTATCTACATTCAAAATTTATTCGTTACGGAGATACGTGATAACAAACATTATACAAATACACACACAACTTTCGCATTTACAATATAAGTAGGTTTGTTATGTTTTTTTCTGGTCGTATCTCAATTGTTTCTAATTTTTACTTGTTACTTTTCTTTTGATTTATGTAATTATTGCAACTACAATTTACATATTTTTTTAGTCATGTTGTGTATGTTTAAGGCTTTGTTTGCTCAGGGGACATTTTTTTTTATGAAGCCTTTTTTCGGTTTACTTATTCTTTACTTAAAACTCTGTGTAAAATAACTTTAAAACCAATTTCATCATTGAAGATTATACCTTGTCACATCTCTGATAGTTTTTATTACAACACCGGACAGATGTATGGAAGGAAGCGTTTAATTCATCCAATTGCCTTTGTCGGTAGCCTTCAAAGCTCACTGTTAAACCAATTGACTTTCTTCCAACGTTGCTCTCAGTCTCTCGGAACGCCAACTTAACAGCAAGAAAATTTCAAGTTAATTTAATTTTGTTAAGTTTAATAATGTTAAGTGAGCGGGAGAAGGTAAAGGAATCTTCAAAGAAGATATACATAATGTAGGAGTAATTAAAACCCTTAAATGGAATTCTGTTTCGATGGTTAACAGTAATGGAAAAACAATTACGGTCGGTTTCGAAAGCAACAATCAATGAATTTTTATAAGTTCAAGAAAAGTCAATAATTCATATGTGCGTTAAACGGAATGATAAAGAGAATTGCCGATACAGAAAATTCAATGAAAAATAAACCTTCAGAGGAGGAAGAGAGATTCAGATATAACAAGACCACAAAAATAATAAGACCATCAAACGAAATGAAGATATGGCACGGAAAAAAAAGACAGATAAATAAGAATAAAGCAAGACACCTACCAATTATGTACAACTTTAAAAAAATATATAAATAATTTCATTGCCACACCGAAGCTCGTTATAAAATTTCTCCAGATCGTTATTTCATAAAATTAATAAGTGAAATACTCTCTCGATCATTCATTCAAAGTTAAAAAGCTGTAAAAAAGGCAATGTTGAGAGTGAAATGCATATTTGAGATCCAGTTTTGCATGGGCCATGGCCCATTACGTTGCCAATTCGAGTCCTAGGTCGACAGGACCAGTCGAATTCCACTTTTACCGTAACAAGAATAAAATTCTCAATAAGTTTTTGCTCTTAATTAATGAATTTGGGCAATGGTATTTTGACAGTCGATGAAGTTCCTTAACGATGGAAATGATGTTGGAACAAAAAATTATTGAATATTGAAAGTATTGGACTTTATCAGCGATAATGAAGCAAATTAAAAAAAACTTGGTCACTAAGTAAAAAAAATAAAGTAACTTTATGCTAAATTTAAAAGTTTTAAATAGGTCGTTTTGTATTAGTTGATGTAATTTACAAAACAAAAATATCTATGATATTAGTCACGGCTTCAAACGACGCCAATGTCATAAATGCTTAAAAAGATTATTAAAGATATATCATAAGTAAGTATGTAGATATTATTATAAAGAATAAAGATATATAATTATGCTATATCCGACATTAAACAGTTTAAAGAACATAAGCACACAATGATAATGTTTCAAAGTCTTACTGAAATAAAAACAGCATTATTTTTTTGTTAGATGCTTAGTATTTGATCTTTATATCACTTGTTTGGTGAGTGATGACCTATGTGTGGTATTTTCGTATCTAACCAATATACTTTTAGCGCTAATGATACCTACATTTAATGCAATGCTGGAATTCCAAAGCGGTTAGTAGAACCAAAGGTCAAGATTAGCAATAAATATCTCGTTTATTTCGGAGCTCTGTTTTATTGTATCAATACTAATGAGTTTGTATTGGAAGTGTATCTGTCTGGATTGTTTCGTTAATGTATATTGCAATTGGCATATAAGTATAAATCTGTGTAATAAAATACATAGGTATTTGAGATTGTAACGCTACATCTGCGACGTTTGTAAACGTAATGATTCATCCGTCCATTTCATCATTGTTTATATTTTTAACTGTTTTTTCTACACAATTGGTTTCAAAAGATTCAATAAGATTTTCGTTACCAGCTAGTTAAGTAATTACTAATTCTTTTCAAAATTACTCACACATGCATGCTTTTACTTTATTCACAAGGTTCCTAAAAGATGTCAATTCTTTCAGCTTCTGTTTCGACACACCTCATTGTTTTAGCAGCATTGTAAAAGGTTACCGACTTCTTAATTTTCATAATCACTTACCCGCTCTGCCTGCTTGAGCACAATAACTTGTACAAATATAGATAAAGAAATTATATTACCAACATCTGTGTCAACTGTTGTTATATGGAAATTAGTTCACGGTGTCAAGGGGACCGCTGGAGCAAATGTTTGTCCAAATGTTCCTGGTGATGAAGAAATTTGTGGTGAAATGTTGTCTATGTAAATATACGTTGTATTATGAATGAACCTGGGTAGTCCTGAGTAGTTATTTATTTTTTTAGTTACTAGCAAATAATGATTAAAGCATCCAAAGAAATATTTTTAAATTATATTTTTTGATGATATAATAATATCCATAGATTGATTCTGGAATTTCTTTGAGATGGTTGTCTTAATGAATAATTTTAGGGCTAATTTCAATATGTTTAAAGTTGCATATAAATTAGTTTACATTCATTTATATGCCTGTTCACTGTTATCAATTCTTCAAAGATCAATTTTGTTCTACGAAACTCAATGCATTAATGTTTGGAAAGAAAGCAACTGAAAATAAATAAATCTTTATTGCCAAAGAATGTACAATATTTCACGATAATGTACTTAAAGGCTAAGTTAGCAATATCGTTCTAGAGTATCTGCTGCCGAACTAGGCTCATCGCCGGTGTTTCAGCATAAAGTCTTTACCTCTTTCTCATTATTTAGTTTTGAACAGTGGTAAGCCGAGAAACCTAAATTTTCTTTTCAATAAACGGATCTCGACCATTCACAGCCACGCTTCTAACCATAACAAATCTATCAAAATGACTTGATTCTCTACAAATGAACAATACCATGTCATAGTTTCTGAGGTTGAAGGAAAGACGTCAGACTTTCACTGGCCAAGGTCGTCTGATTGCATTGTAGCATTGTTCTGCTATGGGAACCATGGTGCCATAGTCATTGGTTGATATGGCATGTACAATGTAATGGTGATGATAATAGTCACGATTGTGTGTATCTTATGTGTTAATAATGGACCTAGAAGAGAAAACTACATTTCCTCAACAAATGAGCATCCTTAATTGTAAAGTACAATGATTCTTAAATTTTATGGGACGCCTTACGAATAAAGTACTTTATTATTCGTATGTTTATTCAGACAGACAAACAAACGCATTCACACTCACAGCCCCACGCTAAGTTCAAAGACTTGTATCGTGGGTGCCGAAAACATTCACATCACACACACATTACACCCAGAACCAGAAGCACAAATATCCCTTGGGAAGGAATTTGTACTTCTGCCGAGTATCGAACCCAGGACCCACGGCACAGAGAAGGACGAGACCTAAGCTGAGTTTCCAAATGACCTTGAATAAATGGTGAATTCATTACTTTTATAGAATAAGGAACCGGTACTTTCAAGAACAGAATTTCACTTTATTCTTCGTGCCATAAGGAACTATGGCAGACCACTAAATTTCATGCTATGATGACCGTTGCTAGACGAAAACGCTAAAATTTGGAGACGCTTTTGTATATGTCAATGTATGTCCTTTAAAACATGATAAAAATAAACAGAATGCAAATAAAGTGGCATTTAAATGTGACTCAGAAGTCAATTGGAATTGCAGTTTGAATAATTATCGCATATTTCAATCGAAAATATACAAATTTATTGCAAATATGTGCAAAAAAGAGTAAAAGGTCGCCGGGTCGCAACCTTCTGTCTTGTTTCTTTTTGGCGCTTGTTTATTTCTGCATATTTCTGAATACTTGTATTTCAAGTTAACAGTATTTTTTGTCTTTTACATAATAAACGCATTTGCAAGTAGGGCGTCTGCAGTTCTTGCAAACGATGTCTCGTATCTTCCATTGTCTTCACAGACGAAATGAAAGTACGTCATATACGTTAAGTATTACTTCATCTGTACCACAAGCTTTATTTTTTACTGGAGATTCTTCGTCACTTTTATTTTATAAGCTTTTATGTAATCAGTCTTCACCTGTTACATAAATAGCATGATATTAAAAAAGCTCTTTT
The DNA here is from genome assembly GCA_948107665.1 of Lomographa bimaculata. NCBI lineage: Eukaryota > Metazoa > Arthropoda > Insecta > Lepidoptera > Geometridae > Lomographa > Lomographa bimaculata. The sequence goes on along the minus strand of OX403604.1, from coordinate 1,271,605 downwards.
GCTAATTAATTTTGATCCAGTTTGCGTTGACAATTGATATGATAGTTACAAGTTTATTGTTTTACAAGTTCCGATGACAATACAATACTATGATTACATCGACCAGATCTTAGTATTTTCCCAGTTTAATTTACTGTACATTAGTTGTACTGGGACAAACTGGGTCTAAAATCGGAGACTTTGGTGGCCTATCAAATTGCTATTTTCCAACATAGTATCTTTTTAAACACAGTTTGAAAATATACTATGTTGTAGAACTTAGAAATCTCGCCTTGCTCGATTAATTATTAAGATCCTGTGCTGTTTAAAAAGCTACCAAATCAAGTAGCCATTTAAAGCAACTTGAAGTATATCATTCAAAGTGAAACCTCCATTGAAATGCCTCCAGATTAGGCCCAAATCCCTTAATCCCATAGAAAGTGGGCCACAACTGACAAGTAACAGTGAGCTATGGGAATCGAAAGAAGTGGGGCAGATTGTGCGTGCGCGCTGTGGTACTGTTATTCAGATATTGTCACTGCTGGACTGTGACTTGCTATTTTTGACTTGATGGCGTTGAAAATAAGAAGTCTATGTTATTTTTACCCAACTAGTGTTGCCCGCGTTCATCGACATGAAAAGTGGCTTATGGCCTGGGTTTATTCCGGGCGATTATCTTTCCATCGACGTCGAAATCGAACGATTTTCTTTTCTTATGAACCATCGAATCGGCTGAACTTTCGACCGATCGACTGTCGTATCGACGTCGCATCAATTCGAACAATTGTAGTTTTTCGACCAGAATATATCTACTGTTTAGAAGTCTACGAGTTCTAGACTATCTATACTTAATTCCATTTGAAGCTGTTTCGTAGATACGGACAGGCTCCTCGTACAAACTTTCGAATTATAATAATAATTGATGACCTGATGAAGTTCGTACCATCACGCCATGTTATTGTAACTTAAAAGTAATTCGAAGTAGCAATTACAATACAAAATTAGCAATTCCGATTTTTACGATTTTCTCGCTGTGATATGTGAATGTCTCCGGAACCTGCGATACAATTTGTGGTTTTGAGTTATATTATAACCAATAAAAGTTTTGGAACTGAAACTTATGCGAGGGCTTTGAAATTCTGATACGCAACCTTTTTGGGGGTGAATAATTAAAATGCTTCCCTGTAATACAAACGTTTCACTTCTATCGTGTGTCTTTACGACACACCTTTTTTTTACTTGCGGATAGTAAATTGGGGCTGAACTATTGTAAATTATTCAGGCGAGCATCAGAAAAATCAATAGATGTCATCATGATTTTTGCCACCGGAGAGGAAAGTTTGTTTGTTTCCAATTAGCAGGAGCGCCGCGTGCAGGCGATGTCGGATTATGAGACTAGGTGTCACTTTTATTAACTGATTTCAAATAACGGAGGAGGTTATCAATTTGTCGGATTTTTTTTTATGTGCGTTATCTCAGTACTCCGTCATTTACCAACCGATTAGGAAAATTAATGTTATGTTCGTAAGGCTATTTTAGTTGGTCCCATTATAATTTGATCAAGATCTAACGAAAAGTTTCAACATATTTGCGTTTGAAGGGAGTTATTACTTTTCTCGTATATTTGTTACAATACAGCAACTAATTAAATTCCATTGCGAATTCATAAGCACGTGGCTTACCTTGCTAAACCTGAAACGTGCCATCAATACAGGAATTAACCTAGACCAATAATTACGACCACCGATCAAACGGTCACCGGTGACCACTGACCGTCACGGCAACGGCAAGCCCTACAACGCTAAGTAATTGGATTCACGGCGGTACGTGACCGTTTCACGTGTACGGTACATTGTGGGTAACAGTATGCTGTTCACTAGTGCCTCGGTGCATTCGGAATGCATTGGACTTGATTGGACACAGGTTGGCGATAAGCGAATTTACGATTTTAATTGTGATAATTGTTCATTTAGATTTGTTAGGCTCATTCATATTTCACAATAGTCCTTGATTAATGTTTTTTTGTAAGCCTGGATTGATGTTCAATATTTTTCTATGATATGCTTATGTGACATGCGTTTGTGAAAACAACGATGCAGGAGTTTTTGGATGTGGCAGATTAAGGTGAGGATAATCATACTAATATTATTAATCCAAAGGTTGTGTGTATGTAAATGTGTAAGTATGTTGGTCTCCCTTCACGCTTTATCGGCTGAACGGATTTGGGTGATATTTACATAGAATTAAATAAAATGTACATAGATTATACCTAGGATTAAGCTACTACACATAGGTTACTTTTAAACTTGCCGCGGCGAAGCCTCGGGACGTGGCTAGTTTATCATATTTATTACAAGATAGTAGTTTATTATCAAAACCCTTTTTGTTTCTTTTACGTTTAATAGGAAAGCATTTGAATAACTCACCTGAAGCGATGATGCAGCCGAAGATGTAGCATGCTTGCCTAGAAGATACCTTTTACGATTTGTTTGTTAAAAAAAGGCTATTTAACTGAGTATTTTATATTCAGTCAAGAGAAGGTGATTTCAAAGTATTTGTCAGACGGGTGATATGCGGTAACGTAATAAAAAAGGAAATAAGCAGTAATCAGTCGAATTAAGAACCACTTTATCGTTCTTTTTGGTAGTCAGCTAAAATATGGAAGTATATAATTATGTCAAAATCAAACTATATCACCTAATTGCTTATACACGATGTAATTTATTTGTGTGTCGTCCAAAATATTCATAAACTATTTATAAAGTGTGACATTTACAAACTTGCGAATTTATAATATTCGTGTTATTATGTACTTTAGTTATATTATATCGTTGTTGTGTAAAGATATACGAACATCGAGATTTTTTACCGATCTATTGACAATTGTTTTATATAATGTTATGTTTTTGAATTTAGAACAAAGCAATTTATATACAAGAAGAGTTTTCTAGGAATTTGTAATACATCTACTCGAATTTTACCATCTCTGAAATTATCTGAAGAAGAAACTATCTCGTAACATTTTCCGATTTGCGTCACGAATTTAAAAATAAAACTTACACATGGCTCGTACTATCGTTAGAGCTTGTATGAATGTCCATTCATCAACGTTAAAACCCTGTTTATCTTCTACGAGATGGCATAAAGCTACACCCATACATTATTGTATGAAAGAAAGTTTTATATGTCAAACGGTGCTCGAGACGATTTCTACGATTCATTCATAGAGCTAAAAACATCAACAACGTTTGACAACCTTGTCGCAATAAAGCGATATTTTCTTACTTTCATTTGTTATAGTATACCCAGAATGTTTTAAGGTGACAAAGGACTTAAATTTAGTTAATGTACGACTTAAAAGTTATATGCCAGATGGGTGTAATGTGTGTGATAAAGGTATGAGTAGTCGCTTTTGTCATAGTTTTGTGTCATTTGGAAAGCTTATCTAAGTATTTAATAATGTATGATACTTTGAGTTATGTTTTGAATGGAAGCGTTTGTCATTTCAATGGATTTTTGTATAAAAACGAAAGTCTTAAGAAAGAAAATTCAAATCGGTTCAAATACGTCGATTAAAAAATAAAAACAAACGCATTCACACTCACAGCCCCACACTACGTTCAAAGACTTGTATCGTGGGTGCCGGAAACATTCACATCACACACACATTACACCCAGAACCAGAAGCACAAATATCCCTTGGGAAGGAATGTGTGCTCCTGCCGGGAATCGAACCCAGGACCAACGGCGCAGAGGGCGGACACCTGTCCACTGCGCCAACTGGGCCGTCAAAGAGAAACAAGTGACCATTGCTTAAGTATCAAGGTAAAGCGTAGGTTCAATTACCTGCAGTCTTCCTTTTTAAAACCAATTAAATATCACATAAAAATTTCTGGTAATAAAACCAATTGGAATGAGCGTATAATGCAGTTACGTCAATTGTATCTTTCTGGAGTAATATTGTAAATCCTACTTAATATTATAAATGTGAAAGTGTGTGTGTGTTTGTATGAATGTTTATTACTACGTATTTACGTAACATTTAAACTGATTTCAATGAAATTTTGAAATTAGATAGTTTAGGTTCTCGAATGACACAAAGGCTATTTACTTAATTAATGCGGGCAAAGCCACGGGGTACGGTTAGTAATATTATAAATGCGAAAGTTTGTGTGTATTTGTGAATGTTTGCTACCACGTATCTCCGTAACTACTATTACTACTACTAGATTTGACATTTGTTTTTTTTTTTTTATTTTGACATAATGATTTAAATGTATTCTCTGATTATTATTATTTTATTGCAATGAACATGAACACACGACATAAATACTGTCTTTAATTTTGTTACTATTTGTTTTTCTGCTTATTTTAAATGCATTTATTTATATAATTTATTGTTTTTATAATTTTTGTAATTAATGGTTAGATAATAATAATATATTAATTGTAATTGACATACCTGTTATAACGTACTTTGTTATAAGGTGAATAAATGATGATTATGATTATGATAAGATAGTATAACTTATGTTCCTGACAGTTCCTGTGTCCCCTAGATGGGGCAGAGGGTGTCCACAGAGTTTCTCCATCTCGTTCGGTCTTGAATTTTCTGGTTTAATTTCGCTCGAGGACTTCCCGATGACCTCTACTAGAAAGTATAGGTTCTGAAATAACACATAGCTAATTTTAAATAATTAAACGCAAGCAAAGCTTAAAAAAACCGACTTCACCGCTTTATCATCGGAGCCTTGATCAGATTTAATGTATAAACACGCATTATTGACTATAACTCAAAAACTAGAGATCAGACCTTGATCAAATTTCTATGGGACTACATAAAGAGCACCAGCTTTCAAATAAAAAAATAATCATCAAAATCGGCTTGCAACGAAAGAAGTTATGAGGTAACTTTTGAAGTCGGGTAAACGAGAACATCGTCAAAGTACGCATTATTAGTCACAAAATAGGCATTATTAACGATATTTCAAGAACCAAGAACTACTTATCAAATTTTAATGGGACCAATTAGAAAGCAACATCTTTCAAAAAATAATATTTTTTTTTCGAAATCAGCTCACGTGGAGAGATTTTATGAGGTAACACAAAAAAAATAAAACAATAATAATAATACAGTCTAACTTGAGTACCTCCTCCTTTTTTGGGAAGTCGGTAAAAAATCAACCCCTTCAAGGGTTATAAAAGGTGCTAACCAATTTCACGCGAGCGAAGCCGCGGTAGCGCAACTAGTACTACAGTATAGTCCAATAACGTTAATCGCGCCATAACTCTGTAGGACAGATGTTTAATGGTCCATTACATAAACAAATGTAGTTAAATTAATGCAAATTAAATTTACAGTTGGAACAATATATGTCCCGCTTCCGTTATGTGTAACATTACGTATTTTGATATGTTTTGCGGCTTTGCTTGCGTTTTATAGCTATAATTGCTTTGGTACTGCTAAGAGGCCGGGGAGTTTGTGAAACGATCTATAGGCTGTCTCTGTTTAACTGACAAACTGTGCCCATGCTTGATGCGATAGCACTACCGACCGAACAAATTTAGATAGGTGCCGTAATACCAAAAATTATGAATGAAAATGTAATGTTTAGCAATTTTTTTTTGCATTAATAGTACCTTGAATAAGTGTTTACATGATTATCTATGTTCCTGTTGTAATGACAAAAGAAATGTGTTAGTTTTTAAAACAAAACGAATAAGTTAAAGATGCGACATTTACGTCGTAATAATGTGTGAAAATCAATTGGTTTATACTTCATTTTAGGTAATTATTTTGAAATTAAAACTATCCAGGAACCTAGATTAATATGTTTTTAATCTGAATAACAGCACAGTATGGTGGTAATATGCTTGAATTATAAATAATTTCGGTATTACGATTGTATGGGCAAATCAACCACCGCAGGCCTCTTAATTGTTGAAAATAATATGATACTAGCATACCCCAGACTATATGTAACAGTTGCTTGCTTGTTGTAAAAACTAGTGGGCAGTCCTAGTGTCATGATTTTTAAGGCCGCCTGAAGGCATCCGACTTGGCTTAAAGAATGTTGTCTTACGACTAACAACCGGGACCGACAGCTTAGCGTGCCCTCCGTGTCACCGTGCGGTGACACTAAGTTGAAAATCCCACTAAACGGTCACACATCCAAGCACTGGTCTGTCTGAACGTTGCTTAACCTTGTCGATCAGTTACGGTCGACCAGGCGGACCCCACCATGAGTGTTACGAGTGTGTACATAATGATTTGTATTATAATGTCATTGCCAAAATTTTACACTTGGCAAAAATGCTGACTCCCAACCCTTTTGACACTTCATGTGCTATCTCTTCCTTTCTTAAGTCGATAGTTCGAACCAGCATCCTTCAGCGAATAAGCCAAGTGATCTTCAGCTGGACCAGTTTCTATTTCAAAACACCCAATTATTTCTATGTATAGAACAAGAGACAATAAAACATGAGTCAAGATGAAAAATGTGTGTTTTTACGGCCTAGCTCTCATCCGCCTAAGTAAACATAAACATAAACGCTTTCACACTCACAGCCCCACACTAAGTTTGATGACATGGGTGCCGGAAATATTCACATCACACACACAATTACAACCAGAACCAGAAACACAAATTTTCCTTGGGGAGAAAACCTGTGTTCCCGCCAGGAATCGAACCCGATACCCCTGCTTAGAAGGCGAACGCTCACCCAACTGAGCCAACGGGCAGTGTCTTATATATATATATACGAATAACTTACAAGCATATTTCCGTTAGTCGCACAATTTCCAATTCGCGGAATGTACAATAGGTACACAAAACGTCCAAATCGCAGCTCGTCGCAATGATTTCGCAGTGACTGTATCGATCTTTTGGGATAGAACGCTCATGCCGACTGCAGGAAAACAACAATATTTTAGTCCAAGTTATTTGTTGTTTTGATAAGGTTTCTCGATCCCAAAATGGATCGTGTTGGCGGAGAAGTCAACAGTTTAAATCACGCGAGATAGCGCCAAATTGATATCAAGTTTTGGTAAGAGGAATTATATTACAATAAGGAACTTTATAAACAAAGCGCCCTGTACGCGCGCCCCGCGTTTTGTATATACGAGTATATCAAGTCCCTAAGTATGATCTCACCAGCTAACCTCCATGTAGAAGATACCTTGGCAGGAGAGAAATCTGATTTCAGATTGAGAAGAATAATTGTGTGTAGATGGTTTTTTGATCGTTCTTTGAATTCTGAAGCTGAATTTTTTTTTAGTAAGAAGCCTAAATGGCGTAAGTACAAAAGGAGAATTAGTAGTGTATAGAAGAGCGCATGTATAACATTAGTATTTATATATTAGCCTTGTAACATATTTGTAAAGTCATATTACATTAAAAGTTACATACTTGTAATTTAAAGTCTAGAGTGAATAGGTATCTTCTAGGCAAGCATATCACATCTTCGGCCGCATCTTCACTTACCATCAGGTGAGATAGTGGTCAAATGCTTGCCTATCTATGATAAAAAAAAAACATAAAACTGCATACAATTTCTGATAAACGAGAAAGTAATAATACATTTCATTTTATTTCATTTATTACACACACAATTATATCAGCATTACAGCCTTAGCCAAGACGATACATAGCACGTAATCAAATATACATATATATAGTTTGTAATAAAATATACCTAATTTTCTAGAACTTTCTGTACCGCCTCTGTGAATTGCGGCAGGGAGACATTAAAAATATCTAGATCGTTTGATACACTGTTTATAATTCGACATGCTTACCTTGAAGATAACTATTCACTCGAGACTTGAAGTCTCCCAGATTATATACAATATTACAATTTTATAACATCATTGAATGACTAAACAGTACATAAAGCTTAAGAAACGAGCGCCACCTACCGGTCCGCCCACGTAACGCCCGTTGACAAATATTGCATAAACTATGACAATGACCTTTGCCCAACAGTGGACTCGCAGCTTACTTATATTTATACGTAGCTGGACTTGTAAGGAAGTACTTATAGTGATACAGCTTGAGGTAGTTGACAGGTCATAGAAAGTTTTAAATTGATGAGGATATTGACAGTTATTAATTTATAGTATGCGTTTGTTTTTTAATAATACCTAGTATATGAGTTTCGTCATTGGACTGAGTACATAGTAAAAAATACTTTCTTAGCATTAACAGTCATGTCACATGTCTTTTTCTAGAATAGAATAGAATAAATGCAAAAGTTAGCGAGTATGTTTGTTTCTTCTTCACGCTCACGGCTAGACCTATTTTGATGAAATTTGGTATCGAAGTAGCTGACACTCTGGATTAATACATAGGCTACTTTTTACCCCAGAATTTCTGCGGAGCCGTGACTTACGCGGGTATAACCGTGGAGCGCAGCTAGTGTTTACATAAAAATACAATCCTTAACGTTTTCACACTCATAGCCCCCTCACTAAGTTCTATGACTTGTGTCGTGGGTGCCGGAAACATTCATGTCACACTCACAATCACCCGGAACACGGGCACGAAGCCTTAGTCTCTCCAATGGCGAGTAACTATTGTGAAAAAAAAAACAAGCCTAGACGCATTTTCCAACAACTCTTAACCTCCTTTTTCCAAAAGAGTACAATTTTACTATGATATTCAGCCTGAACATACGAAATACATTCAGATCCTAAAGTATATACATCATTTCCTTTGTCGAGAACCGGTAGCCAAGTCTAGTTCCATTCCTAGGAACAATGCACCTGTCCGCGCAAAAAGCGACCTTTTGAGCTCCGTTTTGGAACTGACGGATGTTATGTTCAAGAAAGAAATAAAACCGAAGAAAGCAAGAAAATGTGTTTGTAAGCTTATTCAACGCTTCTACTGCATTGCGATATCGTTATTTAGTTGGTATTTCGCAAAAACGCACGCAGTGATTTGCTTCCACATTTATTATGTGCAACGCTAATGAATGGAATTCCTTATCCGAGTCTGTGTTTCCTGATAAGTATAATCCGATAACTCAGGAGTCAACAGTATATAATAATTATTATTCTAAACGAAAAATCGATTTTAATTGCTACTATTTTCAAGGAACTACCTAGGAACTTGCCTTGAACGAACAAAATTTATTTTTTCATTTTGTATAGTCACGTTCAATTTGAGTCTATTTGAAATTAATTAATTAAAATCATCTTAAAAAATAAAAACAATTAGATATGAGAAAAATTCAAACCTTATTTCCAATAATATATAGATAGGAACAAGTTTAAAAACCTTATAACCGATTTCAATCGCAAACATCTCCGAAACTTCATCAGATCTTGATCAAATTATAATGGAACCAACCAGACCTTTCAAACCAAACAATAATATGCGAATCGGTTAATAAATGAGGGTCTGAGGTAACATACATATAAAAACATTCCGACGAATTGAGAACCTCCTCATTTTTTAAAGTCGGTTTAACACCGGTTGATTTCTTTTCAATCTGACTGACACGACAGAAACAAGTAGTTTCAAGACCCATCTAGTCAGATATAAAAATTAAATAATAGGCCTAAAGAAGTAAAGGTACATACATATTTAACCAACTTCAAATAAGGATGAGGTTTTCAATTCTACTATATACTTTTATGTGTTACCACAGAACTTTTTTCTAGGTGAACCAGTTTTGATGATTGTTTTAGAAAACTGGTGCTTCCCATGTGGTGCCATTTAAATTTGATTAACATCTTACCAGTAGTTTTTGAGTTATCCTCAATAATGCGTATTGAATTCACTATCAAGGGTTCCGAATATAAAGCGTGAAGTCGGTTTTTAAAGCTTTGCTTGAGTTCAGATTATACAATACAATACAATTACTCTTTATTGACACCTACAATGGGCGGTCTTATAGCTTAAAGCGATCTCTTCCAGACAACCTTTATTATTTACCTTGATTATGTTATTCTTATTAGGTGCTCTCGTGTAACCGAGCAACTACTACATAAATTAACTCTCCTAGAAGTAGACTTGCACCATACATGCGTCAGTGGGGAGGTCGACGACCTCGGCTATCGGTCACCGTATGTTTGATTGTTTGATAACTCATGGAATGAAAGATGTAGATGTAAACTGGTATAAGGTAAGGAACCGTGTACTTTGGTAGGGAAGTGCACCGTATATCATTTTACAATTAGCCGATATATATGGCTCGATATTTCGTATAGGCGTTTCCGATTCCGATTAGTGGTGTATTTAAAAAAAAAAATGAATGAAAAAAAAATGCGCCGCCGAGTTTCTTGCCAGTTTCTTCTCGAGATGGCTGTAATTTTGCGAATCTGGCAATAGATTCATTAACTTTTATGAGTGCCTCTTTGGGGCCCATGTGAATAAACGATTTTGATTTTGATTTGATTTTCTAAATCGGATACAATAAAAAAATGCTTGATAATTAAAAAACCGACTTTATCGATATTCACTTATATTTTGGTTTAGGCTGAATCGATTTCGACAAAATTTATATGGGACCACCTCTGAAGTATAATCTACAATACAAAAAAAATATCTAAATCGATTATAATTGGTAGAGGTATCGCGTAACATACATACAAAAAAAACATACAGTCGAATTGAAAACCTATAATATATGTACTTATTGTTTAGCTTGTTGGATTTTCCTAGAACTAACTTACCAAGAAATTCTGACTCATACAAAAAGTACCTTTAATTGAACTGCTCGCTGGCATATTTGTTTGCTTTCTACCCTACGGGTCACGGATTCGATTTCCGATACCAAAAATTTCCCTTGAAGAGAAAGTTAGCATTTCTGGTTTTAGTTGTAACTATGTGTGACGTGAATGCTTACATCCGCGACACAAGTCTTTTAACTGAGTACGGGCTGTGTGTGTAAGCGTTTGCTTACAAACTTTACAATTGTTATTTACAATCAAATGCTTGTGATAGATACTTGTATAGAAAGATGCTCTTAAGTTATTGCCCTCACACACGAAACAGAAATAAATTATATATAGTTAGTAATGTTCTATTTATGTTACCAACGCAGCTTTACAACAAACAGACAGACCATTTCTACCATCCATCTGCTTACCTTCTGTTTATGTCTATAAATACTCACCCCGATAGCGTAAAATACTATAGGGTTGCTACTGCAGGAAGTGGACTAAATATAAAACATTTCCACACTTTAGTTTTGTTTAGTTTAGTATTTAGCTTATTTGTTACTAGCCGTGCCCCGCGGCTTCGCCCGCTATTATCAAGTTAAAAAGTAGCCTATGTGTTAATCCTAGGTATAATCTATGTACATTCCAAATTTCATCCGAATTTGTCCAGCCGTTAAAGCGTGAAGAGGGAACAAACATACTTACACACTTACACACAAACTTTCGGATTTATAAAATTAGTAGGATAGTAGGAAGTAAGATTTGTAATGTCTAATATGATTGCTTATAATTAAAAAGGCCACGGACTCTGCTGTTAGTATTAAGAGTGAAGTGAGTGTAAGTGGAATATACATATATACATGTATGTACTTATAAATGAATTGAGAAATGTCCTCGAACGTGTTAACATTTATATCTCTTTAGATTATGATTGATATCTAGACCCGACCCGAGAACAGCTGTTGACACAGTAGAGTACGTTATGAAGAACAAAAATAAAAGCGTTTTTTTTTATTCTCGATAGGCAAGCATTTGACCACTATCTTACCTGATGGAAAGTTGATGTGGTCGAATATGGAGTATGCTTGCCTTAAAGATACCTGTTTAGTCGAGATTTAAAGACTCCCAGATTGATTATGGGGAAACAGATTATTGTTAGATACTGTAAAAAAACATGTATATTAAATATATAAATTTGGCAACCCTACAAAATTTCAACTGATCTCGAGCTAGTGAGAGTTTTAAGACTCATATTTGTAAAGTAAAAAAAATTATCAAAATAGTTTCTGCTTATGCGCACCATAAAGGCACTCTAATAATAGACTCTTATTGCTAGATAGAAAAATGTTTACAGCCACCTACAGAAGAATTTGGTAAGAAACTCAGCGGCGCATTTTAACCGACTTCAAAAAAGGAGAAGGTTCTATGTTCGACTGTATGCATTTTTCTTTTATGTATTTTTACCGATTTCACCCCCATTTGTGGACCGATTCTCAAAATTCTTTTTTTTTGGTAGATATTACTTGAGAGGTGGCCCCTTATCAATTTTATCGAAATCGATCAAGCCAAAAGCAATATATAAGCTCTAGCGTTTCAATACTATCTCGCTCGATCAAATCTCATACTAGTGGTCAGAACTTGAAAAGCACCAGTTTTCAAAAAAAATATAGTAAAAAAAACTGAGTTAACTCACAAAATAAATACAGTCGAATTGAGAAGCATCTTTTTTTTAAAGTCGGTTAAAAAAGCTATTGTGGTTCGATTCGTAACAAAAACTGTATAAATAAAACGCACACTTGCTACTTTTACATTAATGCATGAACTACTTCTGCCTCAATAAAAAAATAATTCTCTACTAATATTTAAAATGGGAAACATTGTTTGTTAGTTTATCCTCGACATATGTCAAAAATTAAAAAAGAACATCACTTTAATTACAATCAATTTAATAACAATGTTGACGTAGCTGTCTTTACCAACAATTATTACCTTGTTGTCGCATATTTAAATTAGAATCTGATTAATATTTTCTGGGGGATTTCAGTAAAGTCAAGTAGGTATTATGCGAAATAAAAACCTGCCAGAAACACACAATCTCACTGTTCAAGAAAAAAATTTGGTTCTAGGAGTGATTGTGTATGTGGTATGAATTTTTTCGGAACCCACGACACAAGTCGTCGAACTTAGTGTGGGGCTGTGAGTGTGAAAGTATTTACGTTAATAAATGGTATTTTTTTCTGATTGCGTAGACTTAGAAACTATGAATTTTTTACAGACCTGAGATACTAAGTACTTGATATTAATTTCAATTTGATACCGCCACCTGTTCCTGAGAAAAAGGTTCTTGACTGACAGACAGACGGACAACGAAGTGGTCTAAGGGATTTTCGTTTATTTTTAGTTACAATACCCCAAAAAACAAAAATCATGAGCAAAGCCGCGAGTCAACATTAAGTCAGCAGCTTTAAATATAAAACAAAGCTAAACATTGCGACACGATTATCGCACGGCTTAGTATTGCGCGCACGTCACACACCGTAACATAGATGGCGATTATGTGTCGCATCGGGAAAATCGTCACGTTTTCGGTGAAAGTCGCAACGATTGTAGGACGATGTCGCGGGAGTCGCGCAGTGTGCGCCGGGACTTAGGGCGAGGTCCTTGTTTTGCTCAATTTATATACCTACTTAAAATGTTTTAAATATTTACATAATTTTTTTTAAATATTTGGCTGTAATTGTATTTTATTATTATTGTATTGCTTGTGTTTTTTGAAATCGTGTTTTAGAAAGTCTTTGAAAACCAACGATCGGTAAGTTAAATAATAGGTACTAATAAAGGTGATATATGAAAGCTGTTTTGTAAGATTATCTATTCAAATAACAATTTTTTTCTCTTTAGGTATGTGATAGCCATCGAGATAGGAAACAAACCTACGATTTGTAAAAGGAGATATGACTCCGCCGAAAATCTGTGTCCTAGTGAGAGGTCACAAAGAACTTAACCCCGAATCTAATAATTAAATAAAAAACCGACTTCACCGCTTTATCTTTGGAACTTTGATCAGATTAGATGTACTAAACACGCATTATTGAAGATATTTCAAAAACTACTGATCAGATCTTGATCAAATTTAAATGCAACTAATCGAAAAGCAACAACTTCCAACCAAAAACCAAAATCGGTTAATCGAAGTTAAGAGGTACACACATAAAAAAAAATACAGTCGACTTGAGTATCTCATCCTTTTTTATGAAGTCGGTAGAAAACAACGCCTCAATCCGCGTTTTTCTATAATACTTGATTCGTAGTTATATCATTACACAAAAACCGTAATTGTTGATATTATTATAATGATGCTAATACATAAAACTCGTATAACATTACTGACGGGCGCACGCGCAAATCGTAAAGTTTTATATGCGGGTGCAACGAACTTACACAATATCATACATAGGAACATTTAACAACGTGCATAATAATATAATATGTATGATTTGTATGAATTTACAAAGTTATCTCAACTCGTTGAAGCATAATAATGAGTTATATGCCTTTTAAATGTTCTATGTGTAACAGACACCGGAAAACAAACATATAAAATATTTTTTTCGTCAAGGAAAATTTGTGTTTCTCGTATTTTTAACTTTATTGAGTGTGTAATGTGAATGTTAACAGCACCCACAGATACAAGTCAACTTAGTGCGGGGCTGTGAGTGATAGGGTGTGTGTTTAATGTAGGGATAGTAAAACGAATAACTAACAAACAAAAGCATTCACACTCATAGTACCACACTAAGTTTAAAGACGTTTACCGTGGTGCTTAAAACACACAATCACACCCACATCCAAAAGCCAAAAGTTCCCCAACCCAGGACCCACAGCGCAGGGGGTAGAAACTTGTCCACTGTGCTAACAGGTCGTCAACAAAATACATAATAGGCATGATCTAACCAACACAAGCACAGCTTAACAATAGTTTAGATACGTATGTAACTCATTGTTGCTGTTATTATGCTAATTTAATTACTGGTTCCGCATTGTCAATACCGATAGTTTAGCCCTGAACCTGAATTGTATGGCTCTCATACAAGGCCACCTGCTATGGCGAAAGGTAACTACTGTTCTAGTTTGTCAACTTCTTCATCGGCTTTCGGGTCTAGAGTATTTGCACCTGCAGTGATGACAGTTTGGTAGGAAGGAAGACCTAATGCATTAGGCTTAGTTTACTCTTGGTTGCTTATGGTTCCCTGTTCAGTTAAACTTCAAGCCTAGATAGGAATATCTTAGAGCCATGCGACATTATCAGTCAGTCGGAACAGCCCGTTGGCTTGTTAGGTGCGCGTCCGCCTTTTAAGAAGGGTTATTGTGTTAGATTCCCGTTGGGAACATTACTTTTCTCCCCAAGAGAAACTTGTGTTTCTGGTTCTGGGCGTGATTGTGTGTGTGGTGTGAATGTTTCCGGCACTCACAACACAAGTAATTGCACTAAGTGTGAGGCTGCGAGTGAGAAAGCATGTATTTATTCTGCCGCATAGTCCCTTTCCATCAGATAGGTGAGGTAGTTCTGTTACTACAGAGTTCCTGTTAGGTTTAGCTAATCCATTGGCTTTCGAGTCTAAATCTTCAGCACCTGCAGTGAAGGCTGCTCTATGTGATCAAGCAAGACCCTGTCCATTAGTTGCTTGGTCAGTATAATCTAAGTATCTTATAGCCAGGAGTGAATAGGTTTATCCTGTCATCATCCTACTGCATAGTCCATCAGATGAGTGTGATTGTTCTGTAGCTGCAGCTGCAGTTGCAACTGCTCCAATAAGCCATTTAGACTCGGCATTAGTGAAGACAGCTTGATGTATGACCAAGCAAGAGATTTTCTATTAGGCTATGTTCTGTTCACTACTCTTTGCAGGTCATAGTTCCTTGGTCAGTAGAATCTGAATCTTTAAGTGAATAATAAGTAAGCATAGCTTCCTAAATTCTGCTGTAGAATGCCTTTTCATCAGGTAATAGAGAGGTAAGGGTCAAACTCAAATCTTTCTAGACACAATCGTTACGCGTCTTAAGCCTTCACCATCACGTTTATAGCATTAAGCGAGTATTATGGATCTAAAGAACATCAAAATACCAGTACTTATACGTCTTATATGTCTTATATACACCTCACCACATAATTCTCCAATTAATCCCCCAAAACGAAACGTTACCTTTCTAATTACACACATACACATCTCCGCGTCACGACCGGTCCATCTGTTTGTTCGCAACAATTGACATTCAACGAATGTCATAATAAAGTCGAATGTCATAATGTCATATTATGTAACGTGGTATTACTGATGTCAACGGAGAATACGCGACGATTCCTTGACTAGCAATGATGATGGCTTTGAAATCTTAAGACAAGGGTGATACGTAAGATCAACAATCATAAGATTTAAAGCGATTAACGGTTTAAGTAATCAACTGTTACATGAACAAGTTACAAGATACGATTAATAATATGTGTTAATTTAAATATTGCATAATTTTTTGTTTTGGGACGAGTCCTGATGTCAGGATTTTTCTGGCAGCCTGAAGGCATCATACCTGGTCCAAATGCTGTTGTCTTACGACTAACAACAGAGACCAATGACTGGACGTGCCCGTCAAATAACGGTGTTTCAGTCGACTATCCCACTAAACGGTCACTCATCAAAGTATTGGCCGTACATGACGTTGTCTTACCACGATAATCTGTCTCCAGGTCAACCAGGTAGTAAATAGTTCTGTATACTGATTAAACCTATTTACTAAATAGGTTTAATCAGTTGTAAATTGTATTAGGACCAGAATTACACCTTAAAAGATTCTATTGATTCTGTTGCCAGAAAATTTTAATTTCTATACGAGGCACTGGGATATTATATACTTGTCAGGTGGGCTTAAAATAATCTGCTTCTTTGCTTTTTATCATCGTTGTAAATAAGTTAAATTAATTCAGACAACGTTATTTTAAGATTATTAACGAAATATCACTGTTTTAATAAATAATTATTTGTGCTACTACTGACATCTAACAACAATCTCACTAAACGGTACAAGACAAATTCTTAAAAAAAAAAAAAACCCATTCGTCAATTCAATTGCACGCGCAATTAACCAAAACACGCATTATACCACCGTTAACCGCAGTTTTATCTAACGTATCAATTATCTTACACGCTCGCAGCATTTCCACAGTTAAAATAATGCATTAATTATACCAACACGTTACTTTCCCCTCTCTCGGGCTCGTGGAAAACCGCGAAAGTTAGTTCTCATCGAACAGTTAACTCGCGCGCGCACATCAAATCGCCTGCGTAAAACGAAACGCGAAAACACCCAACCGAAACTTTTCAAATATAGAACGAGCGAGTGACAAACGACAGTGTCGAACAGTGAACTAAGTCGAGTTCTAAATTTGAACGCATGCCGTACGGAAATTTGGAACGCCCAACGGATAGCACGTTCTATTTTTAAGATCGAGTGCAGCTGCCAGTGTGAACTTTGTCCGTAGGGATTCCGCTTTCTTTTTTTTAAAGCGTTCCGTTTTACGAACTTGTTGTTTATAGTCGTATCGACTCGTATCTACTTTCGTCAGTAAAAGTACGCATACGATATATCGGTCGTGATCTGAAGGCGTGGTTCCTGCGATTGTTTTGTAATTGGCAATGACAGTGAAAGCATTTACTCAAAGTATTGAAAGTGTTTGACAGCTGTCATGAAGTCGATGTCGTAGGTAAATATTTCCGATTTATCGGGCATTATGTTAAACCCTTTATTTCGTAATTACTTTCACTATTTTGAATATATTACTATGGCCAGTGATGGGAAAAACCGGTCTTGTTGCAAAGTCGATCTTATGGATTGTTATTTAAGAATTATCAATGAATGGCAAGTCTGATTTTTAAATGATATTTGTTTATAATCAACAATTCGAATCACTGACTTCTGGGTCCTTATTCGCTGTTACCCAGTTATTATTTTACCTTTTAGCTAAATATTACCTTTTACTTGTAGTTGAAAATCCATAGCTGGCGATGGCGTTAGCTTCAAAGGAGTAATATAGCACTGAATTAGTTAGTACCATGTTCTTAAGTAAACACATACGAAAAAAGGACTATTTTAACCGACTTCAAAAAATTAGGAATATCTCAATTCGTCTGTTTTTTTTATTTGTTTGTTTACTGATTATTCGAAGACGCCTTAAATGATTTGTTTTTTTTTTTCAAATGGTTTAAGTTTTTTATTTATACACTTCCCACGTGGTCCTATTTAAATATAATCATGATCTGTCCAGTAGTTTTTGAGGTATCCTCAATATTGCGTATTTAGTTCATTTAATCTGATCAAGGGTTCCGAAGCCAAAGCGGTGAAGTCGGGGTTTTTAAGCTTTGCTTGCGTTTCAATTATTACACAAACTGTAAATTAAAGATCGGAAGTTGACAGATCTTATCTGAACTGAAGAAGGAGTCTAAGACTATCACCGTCCCATCACTACACATACCAAAACCAGCGTGCGTTTGTTACGAGCCATGTTTACGCAATCCCATGGTTGCGGTAAACCAACAATCCCACTACAATCGGCTTAGCTTTGTTGTTGGCAAAGGTTGGCTTGTTCCATTGTTTGTTTCCTGTTCGAGTGTTTAGATATGGTATTTATATAATTTGCTACAGAAATTAATCGCGACTCCTCCCCACGCGCTGCCGTTTTGTAAAATCAATTTTGACAAAAATAAGCTTACCTCTCTTTTCCTTATGACGACAATACAGAGCGCGCGCCTCAGGCGCTTCGTATATCTTTGAAAATTTATGTAAGATAATATTATATACTAGCTTTTGCTCGCGGCTTCGCTCGCGTTAAGAAGTATTATTTTAAAATTGACAAAGTTTCATACAAACTTTCATCCCCTATTTTTTCCCGTTGGGGATAGAATTAATCAAAATCCTTTCTTAGCGGATGACTACGTCATAACATCTACCTGCATGCTAAATTTCAGCCCGATCCGTCCAGTTGTTTGGGCTGTGCGTTGATGGATCACTATGTCAGTCACCTTTGAGTTATATATATTTAGATAACATACAAACACGTGATGATTATTGTCCTCTAAATCTCGTTGGGAAAAAAAGGGGAAGTGTTGTACTATTATGTAAAATGGAATATAATCGTAAGTAGTTGAAGAAATACCTCATTGCATATATCCGGTTTATAGTTAGTCTAAGTTATAAAAAGCAATTGTATAAATATGTTAAATGCCTATAGAAAGGTAAGGCGTGTCTACATGATCAACATTACCATATACTACCGCTAGCTTCAAGCTCGACATACTTGGCAGTCTTACCGTGAATGTGAATTATAATTCTCGAAATTAACTAAATTTCCTATTATTATTAACCAAAATGGAGATTTGTAATACCTACTATGGTCATAGTTAATTGATACATGGAATTTCGCATTAAACGTATACCAAGTCACGAGAGAACAGGTATCTTCTAGGCAAACATGCTCCATCGTCGATCGCATCATTCCCATCAAGTGAGATAGTGGCGAAATGCTTGCCTATCGAGTATAAGGGAAAAGTCGACCTTGACCTTTTCCACACTAGTATACCAACAATGAGGCGTATAATTGGCGATACTTTTTTTAATCAATATATTTAGTGCTTTGGATTATACTTATACTGTATTGTTAGTGAGTGCGGTTCATCTTAATTTTTTATTGTTCCCTGTGATTATTTATCACTGGTTATTGTAAAAACAAAAAAAGCTACGTTATTTAATTAATATTTAAATAAAGGGAAAAACACTTATATAATTGTTATATCCTACATGTTTTTTAAGTTATTTAATATTTATGAGTGGAGACTTTTAATTAACTCTTTGTTATATACTAAAAATGCCATATTGTATTACAATAGTTGTTAGTCTTCCTACAAAATAAATAAATAAATAAAAAAAATAAAAAAAAATAAGAAAAGTAATGAAAACCTGTCCAATAACTCTGTTTGTATATGAAATAATGATGTTCAAAACTTGTGATTCTTCTAGTGTTAATGTGTAATAATGGTGTATTATTAACTATTAATACTTAGTGAACGTGCATAAGTGTAAGCAAATCATACAAAGTTGAAAAACATGATTTTCGCCGTCCGTCGCGTCGCTCTAAAACCAATAGAAGTTCTAGTAAAGTTTCTTGCACTTTACAAGGGCATCACTTGACTATGACTGGACCTTGACTTTGTGACTTATGAAATACACTTGAAATCGGAAATCAGAAACCAGAACTATTTATTGTTTAAACTGTGTTAACAAGATGTAAATAAAAATGTTCAGTACAAGACAGTTTGCCCATTACGAGCGTACAATAAAAGTTTTTATAAACTTATTTCAAGTAAGTTCTGTTGACATAACATACAGAAAACTTGAAATGTATTGTTCTATTTTATTACTTGACACTGGCTAAATGCTCAAGATTGCGAAGCCAAAATCTAAGAAAACAAATGGGGACCAGTAGAGCTGCAGCAGCACTTCTATGTGCAGTGGAGTTCAGTATCATAACTTTACGCAACTAATAATTTCGCTGTCCACGCAACGGGGTGATCAGATTGCGTAAAAACAGATGCTGTTCACTTAAAATGCAATAAGTTGCGTGTGTCCGGTACAGGAAGAGTGTAATTTATGTATTGTAATATTTGTAATAGAAAAGTGACATAACTGCACTACTTTGTATATATTACTAGCAAACCCGGCGAACTCCGTTTCGCCACTATAAACCTCACGGAGCCCGAGACCTTTCCAACGAATGCAAAACCGTGGAAATCGGTTCGTGCGTTCTGGAGTTATAGCGTCAGGAAGGAAAACCCGACTTATTTTTATATAGTAGATTATGTTCAAACTTTTGTTACGACTGTTTTGAGGTTGGCAGAAAAAGCTAAACAAAAAATGCGTAGGTATTTCATTCATGTTACTAATTGCTATACGCGTCTACGTTACACACAACACATTTGAATGGATCATGACGAATACCACGTTATTTGGCAGTATTGTATGTTACACACAATGATGTTATTAAAATTGGGAGGATACGGTACGCTCTAACGTCAATTAAACAAAAACTGGATCAGATTCATCTAGGCAAAGACTTCCCATACCATTTGTCTTTTATTCGTCAACTATTTTTAAATCTTGTAAAAGCACAGGAAGGCATTTTTGCTGTTTATTTTTTAAAAAATCACAGATTCGTGCGACACAAACGCTAGTCAAAAGGTGGAAAATTGTGCGTTTTGCACCTAATTTATGTTGTCTACGGTCTAGGAGTTAGTCACATATCTTCACACTTTTAATAACACCACTGTATATATATTATTAGAACCAAACCATTGACAATTCTAGTATTATTTATAACACTAATATATTACAATGGAACAATAGAACTTTTAATGTCTTATCATCCCTTAAAAAGTTAGGTTCTCGTCCATCAGCCCATTTTCGATCCACTGGTTGTATTCTAGACCTTCTTTCACATTTTTTTTTGTGCTGGATAGGCAAGCATTTCACCACTATCGCACCTGATGGAAAGTGACGACTCGGCCGAAAATGGGACATGTAGAGTCAACGCCAAATTTTGTGATTCTTAGACAAGCCTGTCCCTATATGATGTTTGCCTAACAAATAAAACTTCGTTAGTATCGACTCGTTGATCTAGCTAGAATCAAAAGTATACGAAAACTTGGATTAACTGACTGTAATATCTTATTTTATGTATATAAAAATGCATTTACACTCACATCCCCACACTAAGTTCAATAGCTTGTATCGTAGGTGCCGGAAACATTTTCATATCACACACACACACACACAATCACACCCAGAACAGAAGCATAAATGGGAAGCCAAATCGTGCTCCTGCTAGGTATCAAACCCAGGACCCAAGGCAGAGACTTGCCCACTGATACAAACTCCATGCTGGACATAGCAACGCCTTTGTGTCATTTTAATAATTATTCTCCATAGCTCTGTGAGTTAGTAACCGCTGCCGACAGACCTGATAATACAACAAACAATACACCTTTCAAATGCCAAACATTACTACATCAGTTGTAAAAACTAAAATGTCGATAACCTCTTGATCTGCGTAAATATCTTTAAAGAATCGTATAAATCAATATGTTAACCGACCACGAGACGTGCTCACGCGAACCTGTTGGAGCCGCTTCGGACACTTTCGGTTTCGTGCATTCGCCAAGATTAAACATCTGTAATGTAATGTGGATGGACTCTTATTGTTTGCCAATGAACATTAAGAATAGAATAGAATAATCATTTATTCCGACAAACTTAACTTAACTACCAATGATAAACCGAATGCGAAGAACGTTATTGTTATTCCAGGGTTAGTGTAGGGTGACGTACGGCAAGTCTGAGATATAAATTAAATTATTACATAAAAAATAAATAAAGTCATACATACACAAAAACTATAGATGAATAAGGAAAATCTGCTACTATAATTTTATTAATGATAAGAGTTTTATATATAATGAAAGATATTAAGTAAGTTGAAAACGAAGAGACTGATCAAATAATAATCGAAGAGACACGATTGACAGAGACACGTGCGTGGGTAAGAATATGAAAATGCTGGTACTATTTGCCTCTACGTATTAAAATTTTTTCTTTATCTGTGATAGGCAAACATTTAACCACTATCTCACCCGATGTTAGGTGACGATGCGGTCGACAATGGAGCACGCTTGATTAGAAAATACCTATTCAAGTTCGACTTGAAGACTCCCAAGATTGTACGTATCTGGTAACACAGACAAGGAGTTCCTCTCCTTTGCAATGCGCATATTGAACGTGGAAGCAAAACCCCTCGAGCACATTTGAGGAATATCCACTATATATCGGTGTATCAATGTAGTCTATCTGTTGGTTCTATGATGGATGGGGATGGAGGCATTAGATCGTGTAATTCCATAGCACACTCTCCGAAATGTATCCGATAAAATACCGAGAAATTCAGAGAAACAATGCCACCAGCATGATGGAACGCTATCCACTTGTGAGCATTTGAGTTACCTATAAGCTCGTTGCTTTGTAGAAAACTTAGGTCTTTGCTTTACGTATATATATAATTTTAGGTTAGTTGGAGGAAATATAGACAACAAGCCCCGCGGTTTACCCGCGTAAGTCCCAGAGCCGCTGGAATTCCGGGATCAAAAGTAGCCCATGTCCTTTCCCAAGCTCTAGTCTATCTCTGTACCAAATTTCATCAAATTCGGTTCAGTGGTTGAGTTCGTTTCGCATTTATAATATTAATAGGGATTGGCCTGTAGATAAAAAGGCTCGAGTGTAAATATGTAAATTTAACACAAGTTATTTTTATAATATCGAATTTAAACTTTTAAGAAGGCAAATTTTGTAAGCCTGATCATCATTTATGAAAAATAATAAAATACAACGAAGCGACGTTGTTTTCAATTATTTTTATGTAACCGTAGAAAGTGTGCGGCAGCTATAATTTGTTAATCTCGAAACCCACTGAGCTCATAACACAAATGCTGGACGAATATTATCACGTCGCACAAAAACTATACAAGAAGAAGAACACTGCAGGAGAATTGCTAAAAAAAATAGGAGTTGGAAATTGATGGAATTATTAGCTTAGATTATTAGTCAATTATTACAGTACAGCATATTTATTTATATACACATATACATTACACAAGCTAGGCAGAACTAAAGTAGCAATTAAAAGATAACTACGTCGCTTGAGGCAGGGCTTAAGTAGCTCAGCGGTTAGGGTAAGGGCACACGGTTGCGACTTCAAACCCTTTTTCCTTTCTAAAATTATTTTTGGATTTAATCGCAATAATATTGAATATTGAATACTTAATAAACACCTTTAACAATGTCAGATACAATACAGAATCAGTATTACTATTTATTACCAACAATATAATGCTTGACCATCGATCGTCACAAAATAAATCTGTAGCAGTGATAATATATTATATTATGATAAAAGAGACAAGTTTAATGTTGGTAAAAGGTCAATAATAAGTAAAGTAGAACCATTTTAAATTTGCACGCACCTCCACCAAATTTGTCCAACGATCAGGTGTCAAATGTGTGAAATATTGGGTGACATTAAAATTTATAGACAAACCAGAGCCACCAGACACCATCGAGATAGGAAACAAACCTACGGTTCCGGAGACAGTTGAAAAGTAACAGGCTAGAGGAGAACATTAGGTTTGGTAAGAATGTGAATGGATAGAGGAATAGAGGAGAAGAAGATGAATGCCAAATTAATAAAGGAGTTGTAAATGACACGAGGAAAAGAAGAATATGAAGATGACCACTAGCAGAATAGAGTGGAAGAAGAAAAATTATAATGTAACGATCTGAACTCACAAAAAGTTGATGTCTAATATTGAAATGAAAGCAACAACCAATACGCGAAGATCAATGTACACGCAATCTTTGTCGTAAACACATCGTAAAGCTGTCACCAAGCATAACATATTTATTGACTGTGAGCTTTGAGCCTTCGGACTGCAATAATTTATAACATAATCTATTCGCTTCGCGGACAGCTGATCTAGGCTTTAACCATCGATTAATAAATAATTAATTAGTTTCTTAAAGAATGATGGCTTTCGTAATTTTTTGCGAACAGTTATTTAACTGTTGTGGCCGCTAATTCATTATCTACGCCTCGAATCTGCTAATTGTTGGTTTTGTTAACTTTCTATCTCATTTATTGCCGATTTGCATTAATTAGTGGAAGCGTAAAACAACAGTTATGTTAATAAAACCGAAAATGTTTGCTAAACTGGTGCAAGAAAGTTGACAAGTGCCATTTATAAACGGAGATGGCACCGCAATTCATTTCTTCGATTATTTTTTGGAGTAGATATCTAGGTTCCGTTCTATATCGGTCTATATACGGGCATTAATTAAGAAAGCTTACTATAAAATGATCGACTATATTAATGACAAGGATGCATGGAGGCAAACTGCACAAGCGCTTTCTAGCGACTACCATAATAACACCTAGATTAATAAAATTATGTATTAGAGATTAAGAAAGTTTTTGAAAAAGAATTAATGAAAAAAAATGCGCCGCCGTGTTTCTTGCCAGGTTCTTCTCGAGATAGCTGTAATTTTGCGAATCTGGCAACAGAATCATTAACTTTCTGGAGTGCCTCTTTGGGGGCCATGTGAATAAACGATTTTGATTTTGATTTTATCAAAGTATGAAGGTATAAAAGTGTAAAACCTTGGACTACTTGCTTTGTGCTACGCGAGCTAAGATTATAATTATGTCTCCGAGTCAGAGGAAGAGGAAGGCGTTAAAAAGTTAATGCTACAATAATGGTGTATTTGCTTAACTCTTTTGGTGTATCGATGTATATACGAGTATTTTGTAAAATATAGGCAACAGGCACGTGGACTGTTTTTGACCATTTTATTCCTCTCCTACCACATCTAACAATCGGAAACTATTCAGCGACATCTTACGTCTATTACGCCATTCATACGTTGGATATGGTATATTAATCCAATATCTACCGAAGCTTAGGTTAGAAACTGGAGTTATTGTAAAGAAAACGCATGAGACTTACAACTTCATCAACTCTATAACATATTCTTAAGGCATCTTCTCTTGTTTCAGACAACAGACAGCGCGGACTTCCTCGCGACCCGACCACACACAGCTGCCGTTATCCCCGGCAAGCCGGCGGCAAACCCGCTGCAGTTCATCAAAGTAGGCCCCGCAGACCTCGGCAGTAGAGCGAGGGAACAGCTCAGGAGGGCTGAGTTGGCTAAACGTGCTGAGCCCGCGAGGCGAGAAAGGCAGGAAGACTGGCAGTCGGTGAGTACACACAACTTGCGGGTAGTTCACGGTCCGCATACAGTCTCCGTGGGTCCCGGGTTAGCAGATACTGAACCCACTAAAGGTCAACAAAATAGGTCCCGATCACTGGCGGCAGAGCGAGGGTAACTAAGTTAACTAAGGCTTAAATTGCTGAGCACTTGAGAGTCATATTTGGTGGGGTCCCCGGTGTTGTTCAACAGTGGTGACCCCGGAAATCCCCTGCTACCAATATTACAAAGTAGGCTTCTTAAAATGTAAGAGCACAATGTTATCCGAATAGAACAGAGAGATTGTCCATAGATATGCAAGCAGCATCACGAAGAAGCTGTAATAGAAAACTGTTGATTAATTGTAGCTGTGCATGTATAATCGGTGCAATATGATGGTTTGGAAGGACTTTATCAATGTGTTCAATTCGGCTGTACTTTCTAGTGCTAGGAAAAGTCAAAGAACGAGTCTTTGCTCTATCGGTCAGTCGATGTCAAAGGTTGAAACTTGAGACAAAGATGTTTTAACTATTCCCGAAGTTCTTTCTTCTTAAGATATATATTATAGTCGGGACCGATATATTATCAAATGCCACATGCAAGCTGCAGTCAAAAGCGAAAACTATTCAAGCGCGCGTCATAATAAAAATTCCGACACGCCTGTAGCGCCGGCCCATTTTATTTTCGACATCTCCACGCGGAAGCATTAAGGAAATCACTGGGTTACTCCCATCATCCACATAATTAAAATGGCTGGGCTGGCCTTAACGATTTGTAATTTTTCCAGGGCTAATTGCTAAGTTTCCTAGGAAAGCCGAACCAGGTTAATTGGAAGTTTTCTAAACCTTTTTCCGAAGAAACTCTTCTCTGATTTATTGGTGGTTTCATAATGTGGTTCGTGTAGCCGTGTGGGTATGGATTTATGCATCGTAAATTTCACATTGAGATACGCTCGTTTCAATAATTTGTTTTGTGATATATGGGGCTAAGGGCCCGCACAATGCTGACTAAATTATCGGTCGCTAGTTTCTTGCTTTATCGTTAGGAATGAGGATGTGTTTTAGTGCTCTTTTACTGCAGCGAAGTTCGTTGAATTGTATAAAATAGACCGTATGGTCTCCAATTGACGGCGATGACTTTATTATAAGAAATGTTTACTGGTTGTCCAGTCCAGATACTTCATTGATTATCGAACATGTCAATCTTCTATTAGTACCTTATGGAGTTTCGTTGCCATACTTGCTGTTACCACTATGTTTATAGTAACTTGATAGACTTGCAAAATTTTAACAAGAACAACGGGAACTAGGTCGTATTTAACTTACAAAATTTGACTCACACATACACAGGTAAAGTTAAAATAAAAGCACAAAATAGACATAGAAGCCCGTAACTGACACAAAATAGACATAGGTGCTGGTCGTTAAAATACATGTCATTTGCTTTTAAAAAGTTATTTCCGAGATAAAGATTGTATAAGTCGCGAAGCTATTGAAATCGCTTGTTACGTTTTTGCAATATGCGCCAGTTCTTGGAGTGATTCATTTGATTACTTTATCTTATCTGTTCCTTTTATTTTTATTTCGATTTAATAAAGCTATGCGTTGAATGGTATTAAATTAATTGTTGTTACTACCGAATTGCTCAGTATCGGCGTTGTTCCATTTTTATTTGTGTTATCATGACATAAATCTAATTTTGTTGCTTTATCTTTTATTTCTAGCTAGATCCTTATTACACTTTTGATAAAATTGTACAAGACTTATATAATATCAATTTACCTTCTTGTTTTTTGGTTTGATTATGATGAGGTTTTATTATACATTTTCAGTATAAAATTTTCATGATTTTTTATAATCATTTTCAAGTTGTCGTTTCTGTTAGATCCAAAATTGTTATCAGCAACAGAAAGACAAGCGTATACACATCCGGAGCCAATAATGGAAATTACAAGAGCCTTTGTCAAGTAGTAGTGTCTATTGTCAATGTAATTTTAAGAGGATTTTTAGAGGATTTTATTTGGAGCACTTTTTATTACAAATGATTATAGTAACTAGTCGTCTTAACTCTCTTGCCTTACAAACACAAATCGTTCTTTCATCTGCAACAGCCTGCCCCACAAAAACCTCGTCATTCTCGTCATGCCTTCTTAAATTAGTATCATTACCAGCGTCAATTTTAACTGTTCAAAAATGGTTTCCCACAAAAAGCCTGTTAGCGTATTCCCGATGTTCCTTTGGACGGAAATACGTCGCGATCGGCGCATACAGAAGCCATAGGAATGCTGGGTACTTCCGTTCTGAGGTTTATTTGTTTGTTTTTAGACTTTTTCTTTCGTAGATGTTGCTAGGGATTGTCTGTCTATGGTATTTTTGCTTGTAAGTGTTTTTTTGAGCACATAATTATTAATTTTAAATGTTTGTGGCTATTCTTTGTTTTTTAATAGTGCGTTGTTTCTTTCAGCTTCGAGTCAGTGTATTGTAAAAATATTTTTATAAATAACTAGACGTGCCCCGTGGCTTCGTTTATCAACTAATTTATTAAGTGAAATAGTCCAATCCGAATCCGTTCAGCCGTTATAGCGTGAAGAGTAAACTAACATTCATATTTACACACAACCTTTCGGATTTATAATGTTAGTTTGATATTGTATGATTGTTTTTACATTATATAATAATATATTAAACTTATACTTTTGAACATGGGAATCACATTGTAACAGCAGAATTGCACAATGCACTGTGATGAGAAATTAATTTTATGAAATCTACGTACCTTAGAATATTGGTGGTCATTATTCCGTCCATCACACATGATGGGACACCCACAAAAAAACACAAAGTCTCCTTTTGACTTTGATGGCAGATATTTTTTTAACGAAATTAGAATCTCTCAATTTGTAAATTGGTTAAGTAAAGAGCCACGAGTTGCATCTAGATAATTTAAACGCAAGCAAAGCTTAAAGAACCGTTTTTTTCTTCAGAGCTCTGATCAGATTAAATTAAATTAATTAAATACTCATTATCGAGGATAACTCAAAAGCTATTGATTATAGTGATCAAAATTTAAATGGGAAGCACCGGCTTTCAAATAACAATCATTAAAATCGGTTCACCTACAAAACTTCTAAAATGACTCATATTTAAAAAAATACAATCATATTTAGAACCTCCTCCTTTTTTTGAAGTCGGTTAAAAGGGGTTTGTAGTGGCTAGTGACTTTTTGCTTCGTGGCAGGTCCGCCACCGTGTCCTGATATTTATGTGTGAGCAATATTCAGAATTCTACGAAATATAACTCAATTTGAACATCATACAACACGCGTCATACAACACGCAGTATCTTAATACTGATAGCATGTTGTATGACTCTTTAACAATAACCCATCAAAAAATACTTGATCTTAATTGTGATCACGTGAACTGGAAGCAGTACAGAACAATTAAATGACTTTTACCTTGGTATCATTTAATGAGTCTATTCCGCAGTTTAATCACGACGATTGTTTCAAATGAAAAAATAGTTAAGATGATCATTTTAATTGTTAGACTTACAATCAAGGCTGATTCTGTGAAGACGTCTGCTAAAATGAATTAAGTCTTAATTATTGCTGATATCTTTAGTTATTGTTCAATGCTTATCAAGTTGAATATTGCCAAGGTGGATATTTCAGACCACTCGAAAAATCATTATCTGATAGGGTTGTCTATCCGATAGAGTTGAAGAACGACTGTTATCTTCTTAAAATCAAGATCGATGACGGCTTAAGCTGGTAATATTAGCCTTATATTGTTGCGTGTAAAATTGTTTATTAAATATTTTTTGGTCTCTGGTAAACAAACCAAAAAAAATTCAGTCAAGTTGAGAACCTCCTGTTTTGAAGTCGGTTGATAAATTAAAATTGAAACGCAAGCAAAGCTTAAAAACACAATTATATGTTGGTTTTGGCTTGACCGAAGTATACTCTACCAATCATCAAAATCGATTCATAATTGGCGGTGATATCGCAAAACATACATACAAAAAATAAAACCGGCCAAGTGCGAGTCGGACTCGCGCACTAAGGGTTCCGTACCATTATTAATAAAAATCAAGTTTGTTGTATGGGATCTTATATATGCCCCCCTTAAATATCTATTTATTTTTAGTATTTGTTGTTATAGCGGCAATAGAAATACATCATCTGTGAAAGTTTCATTTACACATTGATACAGCCTGGTGACAGACGGACGGACGGACAGCGAAGACTCAGTAATAGGGTCCCGTTTTTACCCTTTGGGTACGGAACCCTAAAAACCTCCTTTTTTGTCGGTTGAAAAGTACAGTCGCAATAGTTTCCTTTATCGCGCATAAAAATACTTCAAACTTATAAAGAAGTAGTTCCAGTTAATTCCACATTCTGAACAATTCTCTGTCCATAGAGTGTTTCCCTGGGATTATACTTTTTTTTAAGATTGCGTGCAGCTACAGCAATTACGCGTCGTTAAACTGCCAAGTGCATTGCGCAATCGATGCCGATCTAAAAATATGTTTGATTGGTGTGCGGTGGACTCAATACGACTATCATCTTTTTATGCTAGATGAAGATCATTAACCGACTTCAAAAAAAGAGGAGATTTTCAATTAGATTGTATGGTTTTTTTTTTTATGTATGTTACGCGATCATTCCGCCAATTATGAATCGATTTTGGTGATTCTTTTTTTGTTTGGTAGATCATACTTCAGAGGCAGTCCCATATAATTTTTATTGAAATTTATTAAGCTCTTTGTGGAAAAATCAACAAAAACCAAAATAAAAGCGGTGAAGTCGGTATTTTAAGCTTTGATTGCGTTTAAATTATATTATTTGTTTAAAAATGCCTTTACATCTTTTTTTTATGCCATATAGGTAAGCATTAGGCCGCTACCTCACCTGATGGAAAGTGATGATGCGGCAGAAGATGAAGCATGCTTACTTAGAAGATACCTATTCACTCTAGACTTGAAGACTCCCAGATTATACTGTTCAGGGAACAAAGACGCGGGCAGCGAGTTCCACTCTTTCGCTGTACGGATGATAAATGTAGAAACAAAACGCTTCGAGCGGACATGAGGTATGTCAACCATAAATGGAAGACGTTGCTCAGTTCGTCTTGTGGTCCGATTATAGAAAGGGCAAGGGGGAATCAACTGATGTAATTCGAGTGCACACCGAAATGTAAGCGAATGTCTCATCATAAAATATACATATTGTATACCCCCTGTTGATAATAAGAGGTTTGTGACAGAACACGGTTAAATGGGGGCAAGCAGCGAACAGACCAAAATATTTTTCATCAAAATTCGTTCCAATTTCCCATTCAATTCTAGAAGGTCAATGCATATTATGTGAGCTTTATCATCAGATAACAGGGCCGTAGTAACACCACAACAAACAAAGGGTGATGTTATCTATGTGTAGGTAAACATCTGTTCTATTCTCAGGTTTTATGACTTTAAGGTTTTTAATGTGTATATCTTGGCTGCTCTTGTGATTGTATATGACTACAAGGTCTGCATTCATTGGCCGTCCTGACAACTAGTCGTTCACTTGACGGTGACCGTCAACGTCTGGTAATAGCTGTAATTCACTGGATTTGACGGTGTTGGACAGTGTACGGGAACACGGGCGCGATCGCCTAACGTGCAGTGGTGTACGCGGGTGCCCCCGCACACCGTATGTTACCACCAAATGTGTTCAGTGTGTAGCAGCTATAACACTGCAATATACCTTCTAATTTAGGATTTATCCGATTACACTCACGGTTGTTTTCTCGCATTGTTACGTGACTACTTTCGGAAGTCAGTGCTCCATCAACCCACCTTTATTCTTGCCCGGCACTAACACTGTTTTTTATTTGCTCATGTACGCAAACTCCAAAATATAAACATTAGAATACCGATAGACTTGCGACCTTACGTTGGTGACTGAGACGCAAAAATTTGGACTCCACTAACTTCCTATTGCCAATGAGTATTTTCGCTGATCAATAGATTAGATATAACAGCAAATATCCCATCACCCCTGGATATAACATAGCAAATAATAAATCATAGGTACAAGTACCAAGGCATGAGAGATCGCTAAAAAACCTGCGCACGCGATTCAGACATGCGTGTGCTGAACAACATTCGAATGCGAAAGAAGATCTCGATGGTTTATCGAATGATCTTAAACTATTGAAAAATGAGAAAATGTGAGAGAAAAACCATAATATTCAAGGAATCTCTGCTAGCAATAGGTTATTGATATAAATCTTGGATTCTTTGCTCTATAAGTGTAAATGGATTGGCCGCAAGCAGGTGAAGCGTTTCTTTAAGAATTGCCTGCTGGCGTAGTTGGATGCGTGTCTGCCCGCCTGCTAATCAGCGGGTATCGGGTTCAATTCCCGGAGGGAACAGAAGTTTACTCTCCTAAAAGAAATTTGCAAAGGAATTTTCTGGTTCTGGTGATTGTGTGTGATGTGAACGTTTTCCGAAATCAACTGCACAAGTCTTCCAACTTAGTGTGAGTACGATTTGAATATAGCTGTGAGTATGTTGTAAGTTTCATGCTAAAAGATGAATTATGTTTGTATTAGGTACCTGTTATAGACAGATAACACTTTAAGGGCGCGGCTGATCTTTTTGAGTGCCCAGTTACCATTGTCAATTGCTAGTAATAAAAAAATGCAATAAAAGCCAATACAATTGCTACGTCTAGGACCAACGTGTGTTATATAATTCTACATTCATCTGCTTGGGTATTAATCACTTTTTAATTTGGTATTAGTCCTCCTTATATACATTTTTGTCAACTCGTTCGCGTCCCGTGCGCGCCGACATTTCGCTACCCTCAAAATGTTCGGAGAAGGTTTAAAATCGTATCGAATTAAAATTTCACTCAGTATTTTTTGCGAGGGCGTAGCGAAAAGCGTTCAACACACACAATGATAATAAAAGATTCAATTCGATCCAATGACCTCGGTGAGGCAACAAGTAAGTGCAGTTTGAAATAGCGGGCCCATGACCTATTCAACAATTGCTGTTGGCGAGGATTGGCATCGGATGTGGATTATTGAGGGTATCTTGTTCGTTAAACACGTGATGTAGGGCTTTGACCCACTAGTGGAAGCCTGGTGAAGTTATTTGAAGCTGATTTTCTGATAACTCGAAGCTGGAAGAAAAAATTCGCTATTTTTTTTATTTGTACAATTCCACAGACCTCAGTTGCTACTACAATTTCTGTCCATCCAAAGGTTGTCTGGTAGAAATCGCTGAAAGCGATAAGACCGCCCATTGTACTGCGTTATAATATTAATTTCGTAGTTTTAAGTTTGTATCTTTTTGTTTTTTTTGTGTACTATAAAGAATTTTGTTTTGTATTGTATTTTTTCGAGACTCGGAATCGGTGTCATTGTCTAGCTGGATCACAAGCTTGTTATTTCCTCTGACGTCACGTGCTTAAAAATCATGTTATCCTAATCATTTTAGAAAAAAATGAGTTGATCTTAGATTTACGTAGAACAGGTGTTTTTTTTATTATGCTTTGCGAGTCTCTGTTACTTTAGACTTCAGCCTACCCACATTGAGACATCTTTTTATACTTTTGATAGGCTAGAGTTTCACTACTACCTACAGCACCTGATGAATGAACACATTAAAAAAAACTTGGTCTTCATGGACTGCTGCCGAAACATATTTTCTTGTGATTATGGCTTCAGAAAACGACCATTTTTTTAATGCTAGATAGGCAAGCAATATCTCACCTGATGGAAAGTGAAGATGCGGCCGAAAATATAACATACTGCTAGAAGATACCTATTCACTTTAGACTTGAAGACACTCAGATTGTACCCTTCGGGAATCGGGAAACAAAGGCGCCGGCAATGAGTTCCACTCCCTCGTTGAACGGATTATAGTCTAAGTAAAGACATGAATTCCTAATCATTCTCTAAATGAGTCATTTTAAATTTCCCCTGAATAATTGGGTATTGAACCCAATCCTGGGGGTCTTGATAAAATCATGATATCACTCTCTTTCTGATGATCTTCTTCCAACTTTACCAATTTATCACAATAACATATAATAACTGTATTTATGACTGACTTGACATATAATATATTAACAAGACAATAAATCTCACATCAACAAGACCAAGTACCAAGATATATGAATATTATATAAAAACAAACAAACAAACAAACAAACGCATTCACACTCCACAGCCCACACTAAGTTCAAATACTTGTATCGTGGGTGCCGGAAACATTCACATCACACACACATTACACCCAGTACCAGAAGCACAAATATCCCTTGGGAAGGAATTTGTGCTCCTGCCGGGAATCGAACCCA
This sequence comes from Lomographa bimaculata, assembly GCA_948107665.1. Lineage (NCBI taxonomy): Eukaryota > Metazoa > Arthropoda > Insecta > Lepidoptera > Geometridae > Lomographa > Lomographa bimaculata. The sequence continues at coordinate 1,237,713 of OX403604.1, read as the reverse complement.
GGACCCACGGCGCAGAGGGCGGACACCTGTCCACTGCGCCAACTGGGTCGTCAATCAATAGGCACAGATAATAAATAGTTGGCAACATTGTGAGCCCGATAGTGATAACTGAATTTTACAATGTATATCAATTTGATATTAAGATTTTTCTGTTTATTGCTGTTAATATGGCTAGACAATTTTAAAGTCACAATCAGATGATTATAAGCAATCATCATGTCACATTCGCCACAAAAACGTAGTTTCGCGTGATGCGTGCATCATGCCATCAGTAAAGCACCGCTCGTCCCGATGCGCCCGCGCCCGAGCCGTGCGATGCCAATCTGTCTGTCATTTACAATTGTTGAATAGGTCATGGAACTATGGGTATTTGGAGCGATAACATACATTGAAACTGAGTTTTATTATCCTGAACTTCTCGATTCGGTACAATGTATTCGTGAGTTAAATCATGAGATAGCATATCTATTCTGTTAGCAAGGGAATTGAAAACGTAGGTGTAAGCACTACCAGATGAGGCTCGAATAACTAATGCAATGTTGGTTTTTCTATAGAAAATTGACAATCTAGCGTTTTGGTTGTGATTGTGTGTGTGATGTAAATGTTTTCAGCATTCACAAGTCATCGAACTTAGTGTGGGGCTGTTAGTGTGCAAGCGTTTATGTTTATAGTAATCAGCGCCATCTATTCCAGAATCTGGACAACTGGAAGTCGTCGCGGCGGAAGCGCGTGGAACACATCATCGAACGCTGCGTGGAGGTGCGACAGATGGAGAATACGCCCTGCCAGTCGCGAGCCAAGTCCAAGACCTTCAACGAAATGTTGGAAGAACGGTGAGTCCATAACTCTTAAGACTACACAGAAAAAGAGGGGTTATTTATGGTCCCTATCTAAATGTCAAACTTCGGTCTCACTTCTCGGGTCACTGCTTTTATGATCTCATACTACGTAGTACTCATTTGTTGATATCGGATTCAGCTTGAAAGCTATAAAACTACGATGAAATAAGGTAAATGTTTCCTCAATTTATATAAATAAAATGAATAATTAAATATATAAACGCTTTCACACTCACAGCCCTCCACAAAAGGTTCGTGGACGTGTGCCGTGGTTGCCGGAAACATCCACATGACACACACAATCTAACAACCAAAGTCAAAAACACAAACTTTCCATGGGCAGAATACTTACGGGCAATTACTTAAAGAAGTTTGTTGAAATAATACAGATGGACAAAGGAGTCATCCGCTTAGGGTTCTTTTATCTTCTTGAGTCTCAATATAGATTCAAAGGGGATCCAATATAACTGAGAACCTTCTCCTTTTTTGGGAATTCGGTTAATAAAGACATTATACAACACTAGCTGTCCTGCCCGGCGTCGCCCGGGTAAAAAAAAACATAGCCTATGACACTCGCAAATGACGTGACGCACAAACTTTATTTACTTCTTTATAATATTAGTATAGATATATCTTTGTTCCCCGAACGGTATAATCGTGTATGTCTTTAAGTTAAGAGTGAATAGGTATCTTCTAGGCAAACATGCTACTTCTTCGGCCGCATCATCACTTTCCATCACGTGAGATAGTGGTCAAATACCACTATCTCACGTGATGGAAAGTGAAGATATGGCCGAAAATGTAGCTTGCTTGCCTAGAAGATACCCATTCACTCTTGAAGTGAAGACTCCCAGTTTATACCGTTCGGGAAACAAAAACGCGGGTAATGAGTTCCAGAAGTTTCCCCACGACACGCGACGCTTCTGTAAAATACAAAACATATTTGAATATTATCGCTGTTTGAAGTACAAATTGACCCGCTATCTAATCAAATTATCGGCCATTATTGTATTAGAAATAATGATGATGATGTAACTTAAATAATCCAATTGTTAATTCCCGCCAATCACTGTCATTGCACAATGCGTAATACAATAGCTTATATTACTAGCGTAACTTAGTTGTGGCTTTTGTTTGTTAATTAAATTAATTATGTTCTTTAATTAATGACTATTATCTTTATTGAAGTTGTAATAATGTGATTAGGCACGAGGAAAATCGAATTAAGGGTTTTTTTATGCTAGCATTTGACCGCTATCTCAACTGATTCACTCTAGACTTGAAGACACCCAGATTGTACCGTTCAGGGAACAAAGACGCAGGCAATAAAAAAAATTAACATTAATAATGAAGGATACGAACAAGATAAGTCCATTCTTAATAAATACAAACAAGTCAATGTACTTAAATTAAGAAAAATATATATATAATAGAAGTAAGTGTCTAGTAACGTTGAGGCAGTTGAGCTAATACTAACTATTGTTTATTCTGTGGTATAGCGGTTACCGATTCGCGTAACACAACACCGATGTCATTGACTTCGGCTAGTGGGGAGCCGTACAATCTCCTGTTTATGACACTTAACTATAGCTGCCCCGCGGCTCCACTTTGATAATGAATGTCAAAATCGAAATCAAAATCGTTTATTCACATGGGCCCCAAAGAGCCACTCATGAAAGTCAATGATTCTATTGCCTAATGTGGATAAAATATAGGAATTTTCCTTTTGATGCGCGATAAGCTTTCATTTGGCCACCACATCTCCCGATGGTAAGCTATGATGCGGCCGAAGATGGAGCATGCTTGCCTAAAAGATACGCATTCACTTCAGTTCTTCTATTTATTATATAGTAGATAAAAACATTAGACTGTGTTACACGAATAGGTGTTTTATTTAACGACTTTCCAAATAATTAAACGCAAGCAAAGCTTAAAAAAACCGACTTCACCGCTTTATCTTCGGAACCTTGATCAGATTTAATGTATTAATCACGCATTATTGACTATAACTCAAAAACAAGAAATCAGATCTTGATCAAACTTCAAACGGACCACAAGAAAAGCACCAGCTGTCAAATAAAAAAATAATCATCAAAATCGGCTCACAAAGAAAGAAGTTATGAGGTAACCTTTGAAGTCGTTTAAACGAGAACATCGTCAAAGTTGGCGTACAAAATAGGCATTATTGACGATATTTCAAAAACTACTACTAACCGACTTCAAAAGTTACCTCATAACTTCTTTCATTGTGAGCTGATTTTGTTTATTTGAAAGCTGGTGCTTTTCATGTAGTCCCATTGTATCCCAAAATTTGATTAAGATCTGAGCAGTAGTTCTTGAAATATCGTCAATAATGCGTGTTTAATACATCTAATCTGATCAAAGTTCCGAAGATAAAGCGGTGAAGTCGGTTTTTTTAAGCTTTACTTGCGTTTCATTTTCATCAAGGAACTCATAACGACCTACCAGTTTTACTATTAAATTTCTCCATTATTAGCACTAGTCAAATCAGACCTGTACCATGTCTACTATTGATGGGTCAAATAACACATGTTTATTACTTTTTCACTAGTACCGATTTTGTCATGACGCCTCTTCATCAGGCATAAACAACATATCAGGAAAAACAAATGACGAAGTGTAACGTATATCATATGTGTATATCTTTATATAATAAAATACCTAACGATACAAACATTTTAGAAGGCAATAGTTTTAAGAAGAATTTGAGTGACTGGCTATTAAGTAATTATTTTTATACAATTAACGAATTTATGAAATTAAGAGACAATAATATTTTTTAATATTTGCGCGTCTGCATGCAGGCTGAATGCATTGTACATAATATTATTTATAAGACCTTTTTGACATATATTCTGGTAAATAAACGTTTGAATTTGAGTTTGAGTTAAAAAAAAAAATCTTAAGGGTCTGTTTCATGTCTCTCATCTCTTTGTTCCAATGTCGATTTATAGTAATTTCTATCCCTTAAAGAACACGCCATATTCGAAAAGCCGTTACCAACAATAGAGGTCAAATTATAATCGGATTATGTTCGGTAGTTACAATTGTTTTTATGGTTTCACACTGCCTTCTTATATTGCAATTTGTGGTTTAACAATCGACTATTATCAAGGGCATATAGAGTTCTAAAAAGTAGCCTATCACCTATTTCAGGGCATTTGCTATCTAATATTACACTCGGCCCGCCTTGGTTTGAGGGCCTGAATTCGTGATCAGCACCTCCGAATGCCCCCAGGTATCGATTTTGGGCCGGATCGGTGAATTCGAAAAGGTATACGTAATGAAGCCGAAACAATTGTCGATTTACACATCGACAACGCGTAAGTCACGCTAATTCCCGTTTTAATGGTATACGTAGTAGTTGGTCCCATTATATATTTGATCAAGATCTCACGAAGAGTTTCGGAGATATTTGCGATTGAAATCGGTTATTGGTTTTTGAAACGCATTTATCACTAATTTTACATTGTATTCCTTTGTTGGGTCATGTTACACACACACACACACACACACACGCAAACAAAAATACTTACATACATACTTTCTGACTTAACCCCATGAAGATACGTAGATTAGTATCCAAAATCACTATCAGCAATAAATCTCCGACGAAGCTTCTCCGTTCGCATGTCTAAAGCAAATTCACCATGCTCATTTAAACCACACCTCGTAGGTTCATCGACCATCGACAAGCTCTCCGAAAGGAAGTCACGACAGCGGTGTAGGTTACGTCCGTTTCGCTCGGCAGCCACACACCGACTGGCGTTCTATTAATTACATTTACGTTTCCAATTTTTTTTTATTCGGGTTAATTCAAGATTTTTGTGGTATGTGAAACTAGCTATGCCTTCGGTTTCGACGGTCAAGATGGCAATAATAAGAATAAAGTTAAAGTTGAACTGCTCGTTGGCTTAGTTGGGTGGCGTTCGCCTTCTAAGCAGGGGTATATCGGTTCGATTCCCGGCTGAAACATAAGTTTTCTCTGTAACGAAAATTTGTGTTTCTGGTTCTGGTTGTGATTGTGTGTGAGTGATGATTGAATGTTTCCGGCACCCACGAACTTGGTGTGGGGCTGTGAATGTGAAAGCGTTTATTTTTGGACCAGTTACCCAGTATTACTATGTCCGTCGTTTAATTTAAACTATCTCCATACCTTATTCGCCATTTTAACTGACCGCTTGTGTAGTTGGGTGCGCATTGCTCTTCTATATAGCGTGTTCGATTCCCGATGGGAAACTCGAATTTTCCTCCCAAAGGAAATTTGTGTTTCTATTTCTAATCTAGCACCCACGCCACAAATTATCTACTTCGTACTACTATCGTACTTAGTGTGAGGTTGTGAGTGTGAAACCTTAAAAAAACAAATAAATATCAAATTACTTTATATGGAATTTTGATTCCCTATTTTATACGAGATATATTGAACAAAGAGTGAAGGACGACATTTTTTTCTAAATAAAAATCTGATATTATAAATGCGATTTGTGAAAAACTGTTTCTTTACGCACGCTGTAACGGCTGAACGAATTAGTATGAAATGTGCATAGTTTATACCCAGGGTTAACAAGGGATACTTTTTAAATTACTTAATAACTTTTGTGTGAATTGGTATCTTCTAGACAAGCATGCTACATCATCGTCCGCATCTTCACTTTCTGTCAAGTGAGATAGTGGTCAAATGCTTGCCTATCGATCATAAAAAATACTTAATTGACGCGGGTGAAAAATCGGGCCACATCTAGTTATATAAATAAAACTCAAATCTGTGGACCTGCCCGACCCACAATCATTCAAACACAATTACGCCGTCTAGAACTTATTAAGTCTTTAAATACCTAACTACATTGAAGGTCGTAATCCGGATATCCGCCTAAACCCCGCTCTAGAATTGCATACCTCTTTGCTAAGTCAGTTAAATTATTATGCAATAACAAACAATCTACTGTTTATCATTGTTTAGATGTTTAAGTATTTTAATTAGTTAATCATGTCATGTAATCAAATATATTTGTCTATTCTATTCGATCGGTATCTTTGTTTTACGAGTCTTGATTTAAGATAATACTGTTTGATTTTATCTAAGATTGAATTTTTATTGCTAGTAAGAAAGGAGACTACCAAGATGTTCAGCCTAAACGGTAAGCGACAAGCCTGCGTTTATACATCTCCTCATAACTTCTTTCGTTGTGAGCCGATTTTGATGATCATTTTTATATGAAAGCTGGTGCTTTCCTATTGGATCCATTTAAATTTGACCAAGATCTGATCACTAGTTTTTGAGTTATCGTCAATAATGCGTGTTTAATACATTAAATCTGATCAAGGTTCCGAAGATAAAGCGGTGAAGTCGGTTGTTTTTAAGCTTTGCTTGCGTTTAATTATTCTCAAATAACAAGGCTTATCTTCTGCCCAAAGAACAATCGAGCATCAAGTAGTTAATCCTTACTGATATCTATGATGATATGAACTGCCCGCTAGCTTACTTGGATAAGCATTCGCCTTTTATATATCGGGTTCAATTCTCGAGCTTTTTCTCCAAAGAAAATTTGTGTTTCTGGTTCTGGTTGTGTTTCCGATGTGAGTCATTGAACTTAGTGTGGTGCTGATTATGTGAAAGCGTTTATTGATTTATTTTATATTATGATTTACATCTGTGGCTAATAGCTTATACGCACAATCTTCAAGATAAGCTATAAAGTTAACAAAGCAACGAATATTTTAAGTATAAGCTAAAAAAAATCGACTTCACCGCTTTATCTTCGAAACTTTGATCGGATTAGATGTACTTAAAACGCATTATTTCAAGAACTACAGGAAAGCAACATCTTCGAAACAAAAAAAAAAACAAAATCGGTTCACGTGGAAAGAAGATATGAGGTAACAAGCATAAAAAAAATACATTCGACTTAAGTACTTCCTCCTTTTTGTAAAGTCGGTAGAAAATCTCATCTACGACATTAAAAATTGAAAACGGCTTTGAAGCGGTGTCATTAATTCATAGTTAAATGATAAATAGAAAAGTTATCGGAAACCAACCGCTCATAAACGGACTTTCACTCTAAGTAAATCAACGATTTCCTCCAGTCATTCGATAGTTTTCTTAAGACAACACCGCAAGGCGGTCTCGGTTCTCCCTTATTCACTCCGACCACATCCTTTGGTCTAGAGTTCCATGTGGGAAATGAGATAGATCTTCTGGGTGATAGAATAGATTCTCTCTCATTAACCGACTTCAAAAAAAGGAGGTCTCAACTCGGCTGTATTTTTTTTGTATGTTACCTCAGAACTTTTTTTTAGGTGAACCAATTTTGTTGATTCTTTTTTTATTTAAAAGCTGGTGCTAGTGTGGTCCCATTTAAATTTCAATCAAGATCTGACCAGTAGTTTTTAAGTTTTCCTTAATAAAGTGTATTTAATTAATTTCATCTTATCAAGGGTTCCGAAGATAATGCGGTGAAGCCGGGTATTTTTTAAATAATTTTTAAGACGTATTGATTTACCCGTTTGCGCGACGTAAAGTAGGATTATGTGTTTATCAACCTATGTATGTTCCTATGTAGCGTTCTAGAGAGCAAACGCGTGCCGATTTTGATGATTCTTACATCAATCGATTTGTCCTAATTTTGTGAGAGTGCATTAAAATGACAGTAATCAAAATTAAATTTGGCAACCACCAAATGCCATCTAATGAAAAATTAAAAAATTAAAGTCGACAAATATTGTTAAGTGGGTATCATTGAATAAGTTAATTTTAACTCGGCCGCAATATACTCGACCGCATGGTCTAGTCGCCACTTTATTGTGTTATTTTACTTACAGTAGTTAACTCGACCACGCATACTAAGTACAGGCGAATGAAAAAGTCGTGTAAACCAAAATAATATTATTTCTATAATATAATAAATCTTTATGTGTGTATACGCTGAAAAATCTCCTATTTTCTCAAGAAATCCATTTTACAAGGTATTTGATATGAATCCTTAGGTTTAATTTACCATTTTACTATTCATTTCCATTGACCATTTAGGATCTGTTACGATTTACAGTTGGTAAGAACCCATGCCGGCTAACTTAAAATTTCAATACTCATTATATAGTTGTGATAATTTTCTTAAATACAGAGTAGTTATATGTTAAGACTTAAACTAAGACTTAAGGTCTTTTTATTGAAAAAGTGTAAAATATAAAAAGAAAGTTTTCAATACGCAGTATTGAAAACATTATTTTTTTAACATTAACTAACAAAATATAGTCAACCGTTTCCATTACAGCTCTCAATAGGTCCAATCAACAACCCACAATTCTAACACACAATTCAACCAACTATATTGTGTCAGCCGCAACTAGGTCGCTCGAAGCGTATCTCGGTGTTTTGTCTCGTATCCGTTGCAATACGACGTTTTCTACTGGATGTGTCTTGTAACGTTATGGAAACATCTATTTAAGGTTAAAAATGTTTCCACAACAAAACGGTTCAAATAGATAGCGGCCAAATACTTACCTATCTGGCATAAAAATTACAGCGAAATTTCATCAGAGTGAGTAAATAATGGCACCGGTACTTGAGGCGAACAAAATTATTCTAATATATTGGTAACGCGCAGACACTGAGCTGTAATGAGCAAGCGTGAAGCTTACCATCAGGCCAGCGTCTTGCTCGTCTTGATTCTCAATTATTCTTTTTAAACTTGATAATACTGGCAAATTTATCGACCTCGAAAATTGTATCTATTACTAACATTTTTAGATATTTTCATGGTGATGGCACTTAATAAATAATTTTACATAAATGTCAAATTTTACCAAACGGATTTTAATTTGATTTTTTTTTATGTTTTTGTGGCAAAAACAATATTTTGAAAATACCACTGACGCTTTGTATGGAAAACGGCTGCACTAATTTTCACCAAACACGAAGAAAACTCGAGTAAGTCACCTTTCAAACAAAAAGAAAAACTAAATCATAAACGATCCAGCCGTTTGGGAGCTACGATTCCACTGACAGACACACACACACATAGCGGTCAAACTTATGACACCCCTCTTTTTACGTCGGGGGTAAAAAACCTAAAACATCAAAGATGGCATGGCAACACTGGCATGTTGAAACAAAATTAATATTCGCCTTTATTAAGCGTGCGAATTGATTCCGGTTGCTAATGCAATTTGACCATGCATTGTGACCTCATTAACATCGTAATTAACACCATGTGATGCTAATTATTAATCTTGAAGGCTCTGATATTGACATGTATATTATAAGTTATAACCTAAGCTATACCTATACGTACACATATTAAAAAAAAAACACATTTTACTAGACGTAGTCCAAGTATCGTTTTTCTATAGCAGTTTTCTTGTAACGTTCGACCTTAACGCTTTCACAAACGCTTAAACGCTTTCACACTCACAGTCTCACACTAAGTTCAATGCTTGTGTCGTGGGTGCCGGAAACATTCTCATCACACACCCAAATCACACCCAGAACCAGTAACACAAATTTTCCTTTAGAAAACTTGTGTTCTCGCCGGGAATCGAACCCGATAGCCATTTAGTAGTCCTTGTCATGTAATTGATGCAAATATTAACATATAAGAGTCATTTCTCGCTTGCACGTCTTGTTTCTCACTGGCATAAAAAAAATCATCATCATAATATACTTACAATTCAAATAAGTGAATAATGTAATTTGAAAGTACATAAATCAAGTAAATTAGTAGATACATGAAATAAATTACAAGCCGAAGAAACATAAGCGTGCACTCGATTGCGTTTTAAATTACAAATAACAAAATTATGCAACTTATTGCCATCGGTTTCCTCATAAACAAATTGCCATGTTTATCAAATTGCATATCTTTATCAAATTGCATTTCTTTATCAATTGCGAGTACGCTCGATCATTAGCTTCAGGTACTCTCACGACCACGAACGTAAGCGAGGATTGCCGCATCCAGTACAAGTGATCTAGATCTCTAATTTTCTTAGACTTTACAACAGACTTTAGAAATGGGTTAGTTATTACTAAGGGACTTTAATTTTGCTATTGAGTATAGTCTTATTTAGAAGACCTAGTTGGCGGAGTGGACAAGTCTTTCTACGCCGTGGGTCCTGGGTTCGATTCCCGGCAGGAGCACATTATTCTTTCCCAAGCGACATTGCTTTTGGTTCTGGGTGTGATTGCATGTATTATAATGATGTGTAAATTTTACCGGTACCCACGTTTCAAGTATTTGAACATAGTGTGGGGCTGATAGTGTGAATGCGCTTGATTGTTATTGTTACTATAAAGCCCATCCCAGCTGTGAGAATAAAATGGGCTGATGATAATTTGAATTTAAACTTTAATGTCCTCTTATTACGCTGCAATAACTGAATAGATGCCTGTTTGGATTGCTTGATATACCGTATCAAATGATCATCCCGCTTCAACATCAGAGTGATAGGCGAAGCCGAGCGTCACCGCTTGTGCATATTACTCAAGAATGTTCTAGATCCAAATACTTAAGTGACGAAATGATACTTCGTGATTCTGATGACATAGATTACATGAACGTAATAAGAGATTGAGATCATCTAGCCAGTATAATCAGATCCCTGTTGTCTTACTTATATTGAGTTTACCGGGCTTAGTCTAATATGGTGTTGCAAATTGTTACGATAGGTCAACGGTATCGGGGTATAGTTAGATTTGTTCGTTACACTTATACATTGTACACTTCAGTTATCACTATCGGGCTCACAATGTTGCCAACTATTTATTATCTGTGCCTGTAGCTTATCACAAACGTGATAGGTACAAACTTTACGCAAAGTGACAGATGGCACAAGTGACGCTTTGGGAGTTTTGGCACGAAAGCGAAAAATATTGTTGATTTTGTATTATTTTTCAAAACTTCTTTGAGTGTTGATGTTTAAGATTGGATTTTCTTCCTAGAGCTTCTAGTTAGAGAATCTTCTAGAGCCTTCTAAATAGGGGTATCGGGTTCTAAATAGGGTTTGATTCCCAGCGGAAACACAAGTTTCCTCACCAAGTTTTTTTTTTTTTGTTTCCGGTTCTTGTTGTGATTGGGTGTGTGACAAGTCATCGATCTTAGAGTGGGGCTATGAGTGTGAAAGCGTTTATGTTGTAATCACTAAGTATTTCGTTCTTGTAATCATGCTTGATACTGCAACGACGTCAAAACAAACAACGTCCTTAACCAAACAGTTACAGTGCTCCACTAAAGATCTAGTTGTAATAATACTATACTTAATTGCTTTGATAGCGCTATCTTAACTAACTTGAGGAAATTAAGTTTCTTAGTTTCCTGTCTAGGGTCTGCAGATTTTGTGATAGATCTAGAATCTAGTCTATAGTCAGCACGCAATGTCTTTCCCAGGACATACTTCGGAAGTTTAATTCAAGTAGTGAGTAAGTGAGTGTAGTGAGCAAAGGAATGTTAATCACACCAATTAATAATTAAACTCAAGCAAAGCTTTAAAAAACCGACTTGACCGCTTCATCTCGGAACTTTGATCAGATTAGATGTAGGTACTAAACACGCATTACTGAAGATATTCCAAGAACTACTGATCAGATCTTGATCAAAATTCAATGGGACCAATTGGAAAGCAACATCTTACAAGCAACAAAAATTCAAAATCGGTTCCCGTGGAACGAAGTAAAAAGGTAACACACACACAAAAAAAACAGTCGACTTGAGTAGGTACCTCCTCCTTTTTTGAGAAGTTGGTAGAAAAGGCGAAAGGTTTGTATGTTGGATACTTCTTCACGCTCAACGCTCGAATTTGGATGAAATTCAGAATCAGACCCAGAAACACAATTTTCCTTGGGGAGAAAACTTGCGTTCCCGCCGGGAATCGAGCCCGATACTACTGCTTAAAAGGCGTTCTTCGCGAGATGGTTGTAATTTTGCGAATCTGGCAGTAGAGTCATTAACTTTCGTGAGTGCCTCTTTGGGAACCATGTAAATAAACGATTTTGAATTTTGAACGCGTACTCAACTAATCCAACGTGGAGTTCAATAACAAACAAACTAAAGCTTTCATTAAGTTTTTTGTCACAGTTTAAATGCATCAGTTTATCTAATAACTAGCCGTGTCCCGCGGCTTAGCCCGCTGTTACCAAGTTAAAAAGTAGTCTATATGTTAGTCCTAGGTATAAGCTATGTACGTTCCAAATTTCATCCAAATCCGTGCAGACGTTAAAGCGTGAAGAGGGAACAAACATACTTACACACAAACTTTCGGATTTATAATGTTAGTAGGATAGCTACCAGATATGGGAAATAATCAAGGAAGTATCCCAAGATATAGCCCATCGAATAAACAGTACCAAGTAGAAAGCTGTGCGATTAGATTGACGGCGTAATTTTGGTCCATCTGCCTGTCTGTCTGTCCGAATGGACATTCGAACACGTCTCGTAATTTGTTCACTTCCATTTGGCATTTAGGTAAAGGTTTGAGAGAAGCCAACTGCGCCTGTGTAGTTTGTCTTTATTTTATACCACTAGCCGTGCCCCGCGGCTTTGCCAGTGTTTCAAGTCAAAAAGTAGCATGTGTTAATCCTAGGTGTAAATTATGCACATTCCAAATTTCATTCAAATCCGTTCAGCCGTTACAGCGTGAAGACAAAACAAACATAGATACAAAGTTTCGAATTTATATAATAACCGAGATTATCACGGTACGTTTCGCCTAATAGAAAAAAAAAAATACCTAAGTTAATAAAAAAGTAAGTTAATTAAATAGTATTATTCTTTTCTAATATAAGTTTACTAGCTGACCCAGCGAACGTTGTTTTGCCATATACATTATTTCAAAAGTAAAAAATAGGGTAAAAAATTGTAGAAGGGTGAAAATATAGGATTGTATGTATTTTTTAATGCCACACCATAAAATAAAACTATCTACTATTATCCTTTCTTTATTCTTAACGGGGACGTGTGGCGCCATCTACTAATAGTTCCTTTCTGAAATTTACTGCTATATTTCTGTGAGAAAAAGTCAGATATTAACCCACGACGAAAAAGCGCGGTGTTATAAGTTTGTAGTGTGTATTTAGTGTGTGTGTGTATTTGTAAGTCTTTCTGTGGCGTCGTACCTCCGAAACAGATGAACCGATTTTGATTTAGTTTATTTGTTATGCAACCAACTAGCAGGCATGATCACCATAATGGTAATATATCATATAGATATGATTAAAAGCTTTGCCACCGTCTCAAATCACCCAACTACCCGCATTTCTTATCATTTCAACCATTCGAATGCCCGATAGCTTTCTACGAAACACTATCATTAGGGCCGCTGTGGGGTGAACAGAGCTGCAATTCCGATATCGTAGGATACACTTTCTCTGCAGGCTTCCTGGCGGTGTGGGCAGCAGTCATTAGCCGGTGTTTGCTGTGGTAATGCCGTTAATTGCTAGGTAAATGTCACTTGCTGATAAACATCGCGACACGGTACTTTAAACATAGCTAGTTGAAAAAACTAATATAAACAAGAATTAAGACGATAGTAAATTATGCACATTCCAATTTTCATTCAAATCCAAAAAATAGGTGCACACGAATTTTTTTAATATTTATCCAAACGTTTAGTAGAGGCGACAAGTAACCAGAATGCTGGCTCTTATTTAGCACAAAAAATTAGCATCGCTGTTCAACGTGGAAACGTAGCCAGTATTCTGGGCACTTTTCCTTTGGCAAGCGGTTTACAAAAATTTTTGAGTACTATTTGTTTTAATCCCCTTTTTTAATCTTATGTGACTTTGTTATTATTAAAAATTGCTTACACATCAGAATAAAAACAATATAATACGACTATTGTAGACGATAGTTAAAACCAGTAATTCTTTAAAAAGATTTTTGAAACAAGCTTTTCCAGTTGTAACTTAAAAAGGACTAAAAAGTTATATAACCAGAGAACTTGTCAAGACGAATCAAACGAGCCCAAACTTGATTGGTTTATTTTGTTTAGTTCAGAAGTCCCTATGGCCATCTGCCGTCTCCGTCATCAGACCAGCTCCATGGTACCATATCATCGTATTGTCACCGAAGATACACGAGTACACCACATTTTAGTCCAATCGGACATCGGGAACTGGATCTAATTTAGCTTGCTTAGATTAATTATATACCGACAGATGGATAGACATCGGGACATGTGAAACTAAATAAAACCTTGTAAAAAATACCTACCTGACTAGTACTTAAATGGCTTGCTATAATTTAATATCATAAACAATGTTTTACGTTATACTTTAATACTACATAACGTGTGTAATATAGTTTCAAATGGTATTTTCTTTCATTTGATACCCATCTCAATAGTATGTGTCCATTTTTAATTTTTCATTTCTTCATAGAGTACCAATTTTAGATGAATTCAACGTTACCCTATATATTTCACGACGCTAAACGACGACGCCTTAGTCGGTTCAAAAATAATAATTATGTTATAAATTATTTTTTTCCAAACAGTCCACTTTACTTTGAAGGTTCAGTATTATCAGTGAAGTCAATAATCTTGCCAATGAATTATATAATTAAATTACTATAGTGTTCTAGTATTTCGGCTTCCGGTCTCAATAAAAACTTTGTTGCAATAATGTATTGATAAATAAATGTCTAGGCGCCACTCAGCGCTTATATTTGAATTGATTAATCTTATCTGCCCTCGATTGTTAACAATTTTAATTGTATTGTGGCAATCAACATCCTTTGTTACAGTGATCGATAAACCTAAGTTTACATAGAATATACTTTCTCTTCGACCTCGCTTCCTGGCAGCGTGGGCTGCCTGTCATTACCTATGGTGTTTACCATTGTAATCGCGACCATATTGTCTTGAATTAATGAGTTTGGCTTCGGTACTGTTATTTCAAATCGAAATCCGTTACAGTTTATAACTGTGGTATTATGTTTTTTGTCTCTTATTTCGTCCTTTTTGAGTGAAATCAAAGCAAAATGTCACAATGTACCTACCGGAGTTACAAAGCCGACATTTTTGAGGAACTTTGTTTCCCGTCAGATTCCTTTCGAGATGTATGTTAATTTGCGAATTAGTCATTTAGGTTTCATTGGTGCCTCTACGGGGCCCATGTGACCAATGTTGATATTGGTTTCAACTTAATCGTGCCAAAATAGCCAGATACTATTTCGGGAATTAAGCTTATCTCTCGAAGAATGACTTGGCTTCTCTTCTGTAATTATCATCAATCTCTTTATTACATTTCGTTATTTCAAAATGATATTATTATGTTGTACTGTAATGTTTGTTTCTATTTACCAATCATCCAAATTCATCATCTTCTTATGAGTAATTGAGACGGCCCCTTTAGATACTTTAACTTCAATAGCTTCGTCTCAATTTCGTCACAATTCATAATACAAACTTCACTTAACCCGCCCACATGCATAAAACATAATGCGTTGTTACGCATCATAATAACCTGTGCTAATCTGTCTCACGTCTTTTTTCCCATACAGCTTTTCTATTACATCATTTGCCCCCACACCACGTACACGATTTATGGGTTACACAGTTTTGCCTGTTCTTGCGTGTCATTCCTGCAATACTGCAATCTGTGCTATCATGGCATTATGATTGGTGACCATATAGAGAGCGGTTCATGCCTTTGTAAGGCCCTTAGCCGGCACAAGAATCAGAATAAAGCGAATTCTGGAAATTTTTGTTTGTGATATTTTGTTTTAAATTGTAGATTCATACGAAACTAGTTTTATTCTGCGGGAATTTGTCAAGTGGGACATTATTTTCTTTAACGGCTGATGTGGGAATATTTTGTTAAAACAATTATTCCAATAGATGTTCTTGACCTAGATGATAAATTAGATTAGATTAATAAATGAAGCATTGAGTAAATATATACTTGTACATCTATGTATGTCGGACTAACGGCTTTAGCATTCATACTTTACAACGCGTATATCTATATTGGTTTATCTGTTCTTATCATTTCGATTTGTTTATATTATGCAGATTTAGATAAGGCTCTTCATTAAAGTCCAATCCTATTTCTTATATAAATGTGTCGCCACTAAATTACCGTGCAAACTTTCACGTACGTCAGTCGCCATTTTCTTTTCCTTGAGTCCAGTCCAATTACTCCGTATTTGTCCAGCACAAAACTATCAGTAGATCTTCGCAAGGTATCTTCAACGAATGAATCTCTTCAATTGCAAATAAGTTTGCCATATACACCACAGTACAAAACATGTAGAAAGCCGATAATAGTTCTTGTCAATATTTGTTGAGACGAGTCGCTTCCAATGTGGCGCTCGTGATGTTTGTCATTTGTTGCTTAAATAGTCTTGGAAAATGTAATGATTTTATTTATGTTTCGTAAAAAAGAAATTATTGAGGCTGTTGCTTGCATTATATTATGAATCACTCCACAAAGTACGCCACCATATTCTATATTGTCATGTCCAAAATTTTATTAACACTGTAGTGGGTGTAGTTTCCAATGATTATTTTAATGCGTTCATGTTGTTTCTTAAAAATTCTAGAAAAATATTCTCATGACCCATTACATTCACATCTCCTAGTTCACGAGATTTCCCATCTACGTCTTATTTGTTTCTTTTTCCCATCTCCCTACCAATCCCATATGCAAATATGGAACCAACTATCAATTTATCAATTACTTACAAACGGTTGCCACGTACAGGCAATACATTTTTCTCATGCATGTGGCTGTCAGTAGCAAATGCTTATATGTGAGACCGATTCTCTTGCACGCAACTGAATTTACTAGGAATGCTGCTACTGATTTTAAATCTATTAATATTTACATTCGATTCTGAACCTTACTTCGAAAGCATATGAAACATAATAGCATCACCTTCTCCTTTGACTATATTACAATTTATAATGAAATGGTTATTACTTAAGAATTTTACTACATTACTAGATTTACATACCTTAAGGCTAAAAGTAAAATTGTTAGTCAACATCGCTTAGAAAACAACTCCAAGGAAATATGCGGTTTCCGGATAGTTATTAGCGTGAAACAGTTACGAGTTAACTATTTAGTTAATGACAGATGAAAATATGGATAATGGAGACTTAGACTGATATTGCAATAAAATAAATCACGCAGTTAGATAAAATAAATAGTTACGACCATTAATTTCATCTATAGTAAACGAGTAACTATCTTTATCCACGTTTTATTGTATTTGTGTTGTTGAACGATTACCATTTGCCTAAGAAATAATAACGGATTCTTTCTGTTGTTTTTTTTTCTTTTTGATGCCCACGTCTCAATAAAAAAGATTTTCGAAGACAGTACTAAAACAACATTGCGAAACAACTAACACTTTATTTATTATGTATTTTGCCACTAAATATTTTTGTAAATATTCTCTCTAGTAGATATACGTAAATATTATTTTACCCAACGATGAGGATTTTTTTAGTACCTATATATCTTGTGTTGGCTATAAAAAAATTCAATCTGTAAAGTTTTGTCCCTACCTTTTCTAAAGGTAGTGCACAAAACACGCTCAACTTAAGAACTGTTCTATATTGTCTACTCCTTTATACTAGTAGATAATCACAATTTTATGCTTTTACATCCTATGTCTTATGATAATGCCAATTGGTGGAGTTGAGATAGCCCGAAGCAAAATAAATCAAAATTAAAATGAAATCGATTCCTAGATATTGCTTATGCAAACATAACCTTCACCTTTAGTAAGTGGGCACTTATATGAAAATAACTTGATGTGGGCGTCAACTGCATTGTGTGGTCGATTTGCTTCTTAAGTTCTTACATCATCCTGTATTGACTCTGGCTATGAAGGTTTCCTCGTTTCTACATGTTTAAATCGTTCGCTGTACTCTTGTTTTGATATTGTATTTCTTTTAACTTTGCACCTTGCAGTTTGCCTACTCACGGTATTTGCTACTAATGTAGAAACATTTATACAGGTCGGCTAGTTTTGTTATTTTAAGTTATGTCATTAGATTGATTTTAGTTTAACTTTCTCTGTTACAAGTTTGAGAAATGACGCATTATTAAAATCACAAAGTAGGAAATTAAGAAAAAATACATTTTTAATCGAACCTTCGACCTTAGACATAAGGTTATTTTCCTTTCTATATTCTAATATAAATACAAATAAGTAAAAAAAATATTAAAGATAATTTAAAAAAATACAAAACAAATGTAAAGTATGAAAATTAAAACTATGGTGAGTATTACACATAATTTATGCTGTATATATACGGCTTAAAACATGTAACAAATGTCAACTTACAGTGTAGTCGACTAGTTTCGGACAAATTTGTTGTCCTATTTTGTTTTTTTGTATATATTATTTATATTAAGTACATAATTCTATTAAGATACATGCCTAAGTATGTGATATATCAGGTAACCAGAAGTCCAATATTGTATGAGCTTTCAAAGTAGTCCAGCAAAAGTCATAAAATCCCATAACAGCGATATGGTATAACTAAATTCCATAAATAATAAACAAATCTGCGTTAAAATTAGTCATGCTTTCGTATGACTGTATATGCGTAAGCCTTATGAATATCTTTTTAAGGCATTTGTGAATAGACATTTGACTCTCTGTGCTTCTTTAACTGTATCATTCAGTATTTCTTCTAGTTCAGTAAAACTGCCCACTAATCCTCTCGGCACGCAACATTTTCTTTTATAGCGCACTAAATTTTATTGCCATCTATAACATAAATCTATTTTCCGACGTATTTCTATGCCCTATCTTATTTGTGCCCGTTATCTGTTTTATCGTTACAAGTATTGTCATTGTTGTGTTTCATATGCTAGCTTGTGTGTATGACTTATTGCATCTTCGAGTGCTATTGTCATGTTATCAAATTGTGCAAATACTTAATGTTAGAGTACTTTCTAGATGCTGGAGTGTCTCAAGCTTTTGTAATTGTTTAAATTGGATTGTTTTTATCTATAAATAAATTTATTCTTTATTTATTTATTTATGAACACCAACATAAAATTACTATGAACATATTTTAAGACATCGTAGTGTAACATTTTGAGTGTCATTGTAATTGTAGGCGAAGATTACATTCATATCTTCATTCACACAAACACACATATTATCAATTCGAACATTACTTTTATTGTCTCTCTGTTATAACTCCCGGTGCACGGTTGAACCTCTGTACTGTTCTAGATGAGAATTGGCAGAAAAGCCTTGGGGCACGTTCTTTTGTAAATAAATGTGTAAAAACTCATGTTTTTACCTATGCAACTAACAAGCTGTTTTTAGGAAATATTATTTTACTTTTATACTAACTGCATCAATAATGGAGGAACTAGTTACTACTACTATGAGAAGCTTCATTTGGTGCAGCATAGTTGCTATTACCATAATTACAATTTACATACTTTAAACTTTGTGGTCATTCCCCGAGTTTTATTTGATTATTTCTTATGATTACATGAAAATTAAAATGCTGATCTTTTAATACGTTCATATACGGGGTTTTAGGCAATTATTGTATAAACGAATAAAGCTGGCATACAACTTGGCCAATTGGTCTGGTTTTTTGGTTTATTTACTGTATAATTATTATGAAATACATCCATAATTTGCTACTGCGTCAGTTTTTCCTTGTCAAGAATGTACTTTGGTTTCGTTATCAATATTATCGCGATGCATTTCAGTTTGGAATTCCATTGTGAAATCGTTATCAAGTTGATTAATATCGACAGCGTTAGTGTTTTCGGGTTGTGTCATCGGACAAAACTTTATACCGGGCGTGGGTTTTGAGTAACGACGGGTCTTTTATAGCAATATGTTTGAGTCAGGGCTGGTACAAAAGAATACCTAAAATAAAAACCAGCTTTGAAAAAGCTTTTTGATTGTTGTATTATATCAAGTGTGTCATGAATATGAGTATTAGGTAAAAATGCATATTAAAACCACTAAACTGCTTTTAATGTATATTTCATATTTTTAACGTATCACTTTAATGACTTGTAATGATAAAGAATCTAATTAGTTTATACATCATCATGAATTGACATGACATGAATTCTGAATCAGAAATATTGATAAAGAATTATATATTAGTAGTATGTTTTAGTCGGCATAGCTAGCAGAGAAAGAGCCAGTCAGATCTAGCGTGCTTACTACCCTCGATCATATCATCGCCTACACGGAAAGATATTGGTCAAACGCTAGCTTATCCTACTAATATTATAAATGCGAAAGTTGGTGTGTGTGTGTGTGTGAATGTTTGATACCACGTATCTCCGTCACTACTTAACCGATTCCGATGAAATTTAAAATGTAGGTAGCTTATAATCTGGATTAGGACATAGGCTACTTTAATCATTATCATCATCAGCGGGCGAAGCCGCGGGTCTCAATAAGTCTGTAATAAAAATCTCTCAAAATCTGTATTTTGGAAGTCATCAAGTACGTATATAAAAGAGTTCTATTTTCACAACCCTATGTATTTTATAATGTTCCTTCATTGCTTTACATCACGTTAGTACATTGTTTTACTATGATGTAAAACGTTGGTTACAAGCATTGAGTAACTTTTTGTACCCATAGTCCCACGTTCAATATAGTCATTACAAAAAGACTTATTACAACCAAGGCTACTATCGCAATTAAGTCTAGCATCAATTGGTTGAATGGAAGGTGTATTATTTTAAATGCATTCTACGCCTTTTGAACGTTTATGATTTTTAGCTGATGCGGTCGATGCAACACTTACCTCGTATAAACCTTTTCAGTTTAGAATATATACCTAGATAACATCGTAAGCGTTCGGGAACCTAAGATATGGGTTTCACTCTTTTACTGTATGGATAAATGCAGGAATGGTTCAAACCGATTGAAGGTATAAGAAACGCGAATGGATCGTCTGTTGTATCGTCGCGCGATGAAAGCATGGGCGTGGCGAATAAATACGTAAAAATCTTTCAAAATTTAACCACATCTACTGTGTTCTATATGCTTTCTACTAAATTGTTCAGTTTAATTGCCTGCATAATTATTTTTAATACTCTAAAGTTAATTGTATAAAATACTAAGTTGCAATAGGCTTTTATCGATCATTACTTATCTTCGTGATGGTGCTTAAGGCGCGGTTTTGTAAGTTCTTTGTACGATGAAATTGTAGTTATTATGAATTTAGCTAGAGGCTTTTTATTTTTGCTGGTATTTTTATTCAACTGCCTTGAACCCTTTTAACATTTCTTAAAATTTTGCGTTCATCTTTTTGTGCTCTACATTCTAAAGTAACTCAGTCTCTTGTTACCGCTTATCCGCATAGGTCGATTTTTTATATCTCTGCATTTTATAGACAAGCGAGTAGCGTTCGACTATTATCTTACCTGATAGTAAGTAATGTGGTCTAGGATGTTAAACATGCTTGGCCTAGAATTACTGGCTCTCAAGGTTAGTTAGTATAGTTTTAGTGATTATGTAGACAGATTTTTCTACTTGTAGGATGAACCATAACTGTGTTTTGGTACAGGAGAGCAAGCCAAGGGAGCACGATAAGGTGCTCTATCATCCTATACCTAAATTCTACATTTCGGAGTACTTAAGAAGAGATAATGATTTAAAATCTTCCCAGTTCTGCAAACATAACAAAGATAACATAAACACTTTCATACTCACAGCCCCACACTAAGTTGGATGACTGCCGGTAACATTCACATCACATACACAATCACAACCAGAACCAGAAACACAAAATTTCCTTGGGGAGAAACTTGTGTTCCCGCCGGGAATCGAACCCGATACTTAGAAGGCTCACCCATCTAAGCCAAGGGGCATACAATACAATATAATACAAAACACGTTATTGTATACCAAAAAAATAATATAAACAATGACAAATAAAATATTACAATCATCGTGGTAGTACAATGGGCGGTCTTATCGCTTAAAGCGATCTTTTCCAGACAACCTTTGGATGGACAGTAACAGAAGAATGAATAGACGGGCATTTCAAGATCAATAATAAATGTCTTTTAAAAAAAGTTTAAAGATATATTGTTTCAATGTCCCTGTTTCTTCACCTACACAAGTATATAAAATATGAACCAGTACAACACCTCGGTGTTACGTTACAGCCTGTGTCGACAGATGTTGGCGACAGTTGTCCAACTGGTTGACACTCGATACTTTGACATGTAGGATTCTAGGATTTGCATCGGCTGGATTAAGTGGAAACTTGGAAAGGTTATTGGGCAATGAGGACTTGATATCTGAGACGGATAGGAAATTATATGAGATACTGGAAGATAAGGCGAAAGGTTTGAAGGATGAGCATGTAATATGTAAAAAGTAGCAGGGACTATGATTTAAAATCTTCCCAATTCTGCAAACATAACTAAGATAATATAAACACTTTCATACTCACAGCCCCTTACTAAGTTCGATGATTTGTGTCGTGAGTGTCAGTCACACAATAACAACCAGAACCAGAAACACAAATTTCCCTTGGGGAGAAAACTTGTGTTTCCGCCGGGAATCGAACCCGATACTTAGAAGGCGAACAATCACCTAACTAAGCCAATTGGCAGTTCAATTACTAGACTTTATACATCAAGAAAGGAATCTAGTAATAAAAATAAAAAAGTCATCATCTCCTAAAATCATTGTTAGCCATTTTAGTAATACTTAGGTACTATGAAAATCCATAATCAAATTACAATATTATCGCTCGTAGAGATCTTTCAATTTCTTTGGTATCTGTTCGCCCGAATTAGTAACCAATCAACAGAAACTCCACGTATCCCTGCTAAATCGTGTCGAAGCCTGGTGTATCAAAAGTTTCATCAAGTACATTCCCGCTTAACATTTTCGACTCTTGAATGCCTGACATCACTATCGGCTAGTGAAGTTTTTACGACCCAGTTGGCGCAGTGGACAGGTATCTGCTCTCTGCGCCGTGGGTCCTGGGTTCGATTCCCGGCAGGAGCACAAATTCCTTCCCAAGGGATATTTGTGCTTATGGTTCTGGGAGTAATGTGTGAGATGTGAATGTTTCCGGCACCGACGATACAAGTCTTTGAACTTAGTGTGGGGCTGTGAGTGTGAATGCGTTTGTTTGTTTGTTTGATGTGAAACATAGCTTTCGATCCAGTCGACGTAATAGGCAAGTGGTCGAGACGGGAAGCGCTGGGAAGACGCGCAGCTTTTTGTGCGAGTTCCAGTAGCTCACGGCCCGGCTAGTTCGGCGAATTGACTGTCGATATTTTTATCGATAGTTGCACCGTTATGTACATACTTGAGGTATGTCGATGGTGTTGTTGGGGCTTGAAGTTTACAATCTCGGCAGAAACAGTTTTAGTTTTGGATTTATAACACTACGCAAATTGCGAAGCCTTTTTTAGATTATACTTAACGATGAGTAAGTTTTCTCGTCAAATATAAAGCAGAACTAGGTCAAATGTCATAAAATTAATTAATATGTTTTTTTTTCTGCGTTGCCATAACTTTTTAGATAAACTGTTCTCAAAGATTTTTTTCAAAAAAGATTTCTATGCAGTAAATATATTCTATTTTCAGACTACTTATTAATTATTAAAAACCAGTAAATAAAATATACTCATTTGGGTCCCAAATTGAGTATACCTATATATATATTTACAAAATAATGTTAGATGTATATAGTTTCAGTTAAGCCTTTTTTCGTCATAAATTTTAACATAATTGTTTAATGTAACAGTGTTTAATTAATTGATGTATCAATAGTTCAACATATGGATACAAATAACAAATCTATGAACACATCGATACATTTGATATCGAGCTGCCATCTCTATGCAAACTAGTCGAAAGCCGGCTGACCCGCGATCGTTCCTTCATTTAAACGTTTCTCAGCTATCTTTGTTTCTTGTCTCTCTGTTTAATTATTCATTGCACTAATGGAAACTGCACTAGAGCTGAGATTCCTGAACAGCTACCACTTTTTGTGAGGGTTCGTGAACGGTCTGCTCGTCTTTATACTAGATAAGGGATCAATATACCTACGTCACGTATCCAGTTGTAGGCCCTATTGTTTATTTATTTATTTAATCAAAAACAGTTACAATATTTATAATATGTAACTTACAATTAGAACCTTATTGCTAAAAATCAATAGAACTAATAATGTATCATAAAAAACAAAACAAGACAATAAGATGCAGAGTTAACATTCGTGCTAGGTTGCCATGTGTTATTGATATACATTCGATCTTAGATTTACCAGCATTGTTTTTATGTTTTAAAGCAAGCATTTGACCACTATTTCACCTGATGAAAAAGATGTAACATGCCTGCCTAGAAGATACCTATTCACTCTATACTTGAAGACTGCCAGATTATACAGCTCAGGAAACAAAGACGCAGGCAATGAGTTCCACTCCCTCGCAGTACGGATGATAAACGTACACTGTATTTCACTTACACGATTTTGCTGTCTCAATTTTCTTAAGAGATATGCCTTAAAAATATCCCTGAGAGAAAACTTCTTTAGGCGCGTTGAGCTGTTTTTGGGTGAGCTAACATCATGGAACCCGCGTTATAGTCACCGAACGCTTTCCATGAGCTATATGTATACTGTGTATGTATATATATATTTTTCACTTCTGTCGGCAGTCCCCAAAGACTGCCCCGCATGTTTTTTATAAATATTTTTTTATCATAATTTTTTTTATGCCAACGTTATATTATTATAGAGAATGTTCGCATTCTCGCCGTTTTAGACCGAGCGAGAAGCGCGAGTAAAGTGTCTCTGTTTTAGTTTAGTTTAGGCAAACACGGTTTCGTGTGTCCGGCGGACATCTGGCTGTTCTCCTCTCCAGGATTTGTCTTTCTCAACCGATTCTCGTGAAATTTTGTAAGCGGGTTTGATAATTACTACATAGAATAT
Organism: Lomographa bimaculata; assembly: GCA_948107665.1. NCBI lineage: Eukaryota > Metazoa > Arthropoda > Insecta > Lepidoptera > Geometridae > Lomographa > Lomographa bimaculata. The sequence continues at coordinate 1,212,943 of OX403604.1, read as the reverse complement.
TTTGTCGATTCAGTAGGTATATGGGAACTTTTCAAAATGGCGGAGATACGGGGGTTGCAAACGTAAAAAAAAAACATATCATACAATTTCTTCTTTCATGTAGTATGATTCAACAGATGAAGTAATTTTCTCTAACTATCTAATATATAAAATTCTCGTGTCACAGTTTTCGTTGCCATACTCCTCCGAAACGGCTTGACCGATTTTGATGAAATTTTTTGTGCTTATCCGGTATCTATGAGAATCGGCCAACATCTATTTTTCATCATCATCATCATCATCACTTTTCATCATTATCAACGCGGGTGAAACCGCGGGGCGCAGCTAGTCCTAATATAAAATATAATGTTTCAATTGCTACTACTTATTCCTGGTCCTGCCCCATATCAGGCGGGTAGCGATATTTCATACGTCCGCTAAGTGGCAAACAAGATACGGCTGATAATACTGAATTTCAATTGGCAATTTGTTTGGAAAGTAAATGCCATTGATAACGCTAATTGCTGCTTTATTTACATGAACAAGTGTCAGAAAGTAGGTGTTAGATATCACGGTTAAGTTAAATGTTCCATTTGCGATGATTAAGTGAAATTTTAAGATGTATACGATATATGATTGATTGTAACTATTCCTGTTGCTTTTCAGGGTTCCGTACTCAAAGGGTAAAAACGGGACCCTATTACTGAGACTTCGCGGTCCGTCTGTCCGTCCGTTCATCCGACCGTCTGTCGCCAGGATGTATCTCAAGAATGGTAATAGCTAGACAGTTAAAATTTTAACAGATGATGTATTTCTATTGCCGCTGTAACAACAAACACTAAAAATAAAATAAAATAAATATATAAGGGCGGCTCCCATTCAACAAACTTGATTTTTTATGATAATGGTACCCTTCGTGCGCGAGTTCGACTCGCACTTGGCCGGTTTTATTTATAATTTTTTTCCGGCATACGACGTGAACAGTAATGAGTTTGGGGTTGGTTTTTACTATTTTTAATTTGCAAGATATTGGCAGATCAATGTATTACCTCCAACCAAGACTGGTACAATCATAATTTTGGTATGTATAAAGCTGTTATAAGTCTTCTGAATCGGTAGACATTTTCACTTCAAGTGGGTACATGATTTTCGTAATGAAATGACAAAAATAAATATTACAATGTATTCAACAATAAAATTACAATAAATTACAACAATAAAACATTGCTCTTTGTAAAATATGTTACATCAAAATACCTAACCATCAGTATCGATAGCTTTACAAATTAAAATATTAATCGATTACAAAATAATGCTAGTGTAGATTTACGTACCTAACTGTATAATAAACATATTTCAGTTAATATCCTCCACAAAAAAATCATAGGTACACCAGTTGATTCCCCCTTGCTCTTTCTATAATCGGACCACAAGACAAACAAACCAACGTCATCCATATATGGTTGACATACCTCATATCCGGTCAAAGCGTTTTGCTTCAACATTTGTTATCCGTACGGCGAAGGTGTGGAACTCACTGCCCGCATCCTTGTTCCCCGAACAGTATAATCTGGGAATCTTCAAGTCTAGAGTGAATAGGTACCTTCTAGGTAAGCATGTTTCATCTTCGGCCGCATCATCACTTTCCATCAGGTGAGATAGCGGCCAAGTGCTTACCTATCTGTCATAAAAAAATAAAAATAAAAATTTCTTGCCCAGTAATTTAATTTCATATGTGACTTGTTAACATGTATTAATTATTCGGTATCGCAGTAAACGTGACGGAATTTACCAAATTATTACCCACCAGTAGCGCCACTCCCATCTGCAAACGTGTGTTGTGCGGAATGCCTGTTAGCCGCTTATCGGCGACAATGGCACCGCGCCCTACATAGTGTAACTATGCCTTACAAAACAAACGTGGGGAATGCGCGCAAGTGTGGCTTCGTGCAAAAATCCACGATTCCTAGAGTTTACGTGAACTCGGTAGTACTCAGCTCGACACGTACTTATATGTATACTAGCTATAGGTACCCGGCATGCGTTGTAATAGCACGTAAAGAAAAAGTGTTTTACCTCTTTCATGTTTATGTTTACCTAGTACTTTACCAAAAAAAAAATGTAAAGCCGTTTCATAAAAAAATTATATATTTTATTTTATTTTTTTCTATAATTTTCCAATGTTTTAACAGTTATTCTGCTATTCGGGGCGAAGACAAATCCAACAAAATAAATGACATAAACATCGGTCCAGCCGTTCTTGAGTTACAAATGGTGTAACGTGGGTGTAACTAACCCGACTTTATTTAAATATATAGATTATATATGCCTACTTACATGCTAGCATGTATGTGAATATAAAAAATATATGTATGTAAATATGAGTAGTTATATGTATTTAACTGTATTTCAGAATATAATTTTAATTAATACCACTCGTATATTATGTAAAAAAATTCGATCCATACAGATCACGCGAAATTACCCCGATACACCAAGGTTGACTGGAAGAAAATTTTTGACTTTTTGTAATTTAAATTAATTAATGTGTTGGTATCATCTATTTATTTCATATGTAATCTCGCAAAATTTAATAAATGTAGTCTTCTCTATAGTTATAATGACACTAAACTTGTAAAAATGCTTTTAAATATGTTGATTGTAATAGTGTATGTTATGTTCATAAATAAATAAATAAATAAGAAAATGCTTTAAGGCATTAAGTTTGCCTACGTACCTGCAATATCGTTTGTGCAGATAAGGATTTTCTATCACTTAAATACGTAGAACTCTTTATAGACACATTATTCTCACTACAACTAGGTTGCACAATAAAACAAACGTTCAATTCAACATACATCAGCCGTCCCACTGGCCCCAAACTGTATTTAATAATGAACCCCCGGCCGTCTGTTAACCCTAATGGCCACTTTATCCCATGGAGATGTCTTCCTCAACATTACTGACTATTTATGTGGAATGGAGCTTGGAATTCAAATTGTATTCAGACTTAGGCTTTGTGTCACAATGTCCTCATAAAACGCGTATACGCTTTATCTCTCAAAGCTCCAATATGTTTTTTACCCACTTGCCAAAAAAGGAGGAGGTACTCATGTCGACTGTTTTTTTTATGTGTTTTACCTCATAACTTCTCTCCACGTGAGTCGATTTCGAAATTTTTTTTAGTTTGAAAGTTGTTGCTTTCTCATTGATCCCATTTAAATTTGATCAAGATCTGATCAGTAGTTCTTGAAATATCGTCAATAATTAATTGAATTAGGCGTTACTTTTCGTCAATAATGCCTATTTTGTGGACTACTTTGACGATGTTCTCGTTTAACCGACTTCAAAAGTTACCTCATAACTTCTTTCGTTGTGAGCCGATTTTGATGATTATTTCATGTGGTCCCATTGAAATTTGATCAACATTTGATCTCTAGTTTTTGAGTTATAGTCAATGATGCGTGTTTAATACATTAAATCTGATAAAGGTTCCGAAGATTAAGCGGTGAAGTCGTATTTTTTTAAGCTTTTCTTGCGTTTAATTATTTATCTATAGGCTAGCGCTCATCACTATATCACTGCCCCCCCCTAGCCAAAAACCGAAACGGTTTTTTTTTTAATCAATGTAGGCAAACTTTTGAGCACAATCTCACCTGATGGTAAGCGACGATGTGGTCGACGATGGAGCAAGCTTGCCTAAAAGATACCTTTTCACTAGCGACTTGAAGACTCCCATATTGTACTCATCAGGAAACATTGACTCGGGCAAGGAGTTCCATTCTTTTGCAGTTCGCATAGATCTTTGTCTCTATTCTGTCAAAAAAAACGCTTTCCAAATGTAGCAGACTTTAAAACTTGTGTACTAAGGTTTAAAATATCTTGACTTGTTATTTAGCGCTCACCGCGATTGCAAAGTTACTGACAAGAAATGTGAAACCCTTGTAAAAAAGTTTTAAAGTCTGTTAGTTTTGGAAAGCGTTTCTTCTGATAGAATAGAGACGAAGCGATTTGGTATTTGATTGAGGATGTAAATACGCTAGGCCTAGAATGAATGTTTTCATTTTGAAGGTGGTAAACTACGACTGTATTTCGGTATAGGGTAGCAAGGGTGTTCACCTGAACACGAGCCTTGACACCAAGAAAAATCCAAAGAAATGTATTGTGAAACATTCACAACACACTTACAACTACAACCGGAGTTTGAAACACAAATTTCGTTAGGAGATTTTTGACTACCGGGAATCGAACCCGATACCAGCTGCTTAAAAGGCGAAGGCGCACCCAACTAAGCCAAGGGGCAGTTCAATGAGCGCAATAGACACTGTAAAGTGACGACTTGACGACTCAGTTGGCGCAGTGGACAGGTGTCCGCCCTCTGTGCCGTGGGTCCTGGGTTCGATTCCCGGCAGTAGCACAATTTCCTTCCCAAGGGATATTTGTGCTTCTGGTTCTGGGTGTAATGTGTGTATGAGATGTAAATGTTTCCGGCACCCACGATACAAGTCTTTGAACTTAGTGTGGGGCTGAGAGTGTGAATGCGTTTGTTATAAAAAAAAAAAGTACTATATTTCTTGGTTACAAGCTCAATAAATACAATAAATTATTTATGACATAAAATAATATTGTAAATCACGCCACTCTTCGCAGATAGGAGTACATACTTTCTATTCAAATTATTTCAAATGGCGGCGAAAGTGAGACGACAGATGTCCATGCGTCTAATTCGTGCTTACGCTTACATCATCAGATTACGGTTTTGATATAATAACCATCTTCAAGCCGGTTTTGTAAGGTGACAGGAAAAAGTGACAAGTTTTTAACACCGGCGATCTAACTTAACAAGTTACGTTGGAAAATTCCGGGTCTGCAGAATAAAGAAGTAGATACGGCTAGTGAAACTGTTAATGGTGGTTTTTACTACACCTTTGATGCTTTGTTGACGAGGCGTTATCAAAAAGCTGCTTATTTAACATTCAAAAAAAGCAATGCCGCCAGCATGATAGGTACGCTACCAAACCTGGTAATGGGCTTGAGCGGTTGAGTTACCTGCAAGCTTGGTGGCTTGTAGTGAGCTCTTTTGCTATTTAGATGTATATTTAGTATAGTAGAAGAAAAAATATATATTGGCCTGTAAACTTAAAAGTATAATTTTGCTTCAAGGTGGGTAGCTTGATTCGATAAAGGCCGCTCCCCCAGTTGACAGGTAGACTAACACTAGTGGGGAGGTAAAATATTCCCTGGTTTTAACGCCTCCCGCTGACCACAAGGCCGGAGGGATGAAACAGACACCCAGGTGATAGGAGTTCTTGGCGAATCCGCCTGGGGTGGTACCACCTCTTCAACCAAAACAGCTGAATAGCAGGACGGGTTCTAGGCAAAAAGAAAGAGTTGTTAGTTTACACCTTGGATCTCAGATAAATAGGGCATTGTAGTCCCACGAAGAACTTTGTTTTATAATTCTGTGTGTGACACTGTATAGGCAGGCGTGTTGCTTATCATCAGGTGAACGTCTTGCCTGGATCGTTTCTTACTAGTATAAAAATATTCTATGCAGCTTAAAATCGCCTCTTGAGATTGCTATGTCACTAGAAGTCGTACAATAGCGCCATAACTATCGAACTATCATAAAAGAGTATTAAACGGTAGTAATATAGTTGAAATTCTCTATCATTTCCTTTTGTATACAGCTTTTCCTTTGTATACAATCAATTGTCATGAATTTCACCGATTTCCATTTGGAACGACATATTTATCTGAGCTTAAGAAACGCTACATTTTCTCATGTTTATGACGCGATAGTCACAGAATCTTATTAAACGTGTCCGAGCAAGCTATAAAATAATATACTTCATATAATTTCATGTAATGTAAACGGTAAATCACCTTCTTTGTACCATAAATCTCCACTAAAACGATCGAGTATCGACGCTTTCTTAATCACAAAATTTATACCGGCGTGAATCGTAATCAGTCGCATCGCATTAGAGATGATATATCTACTCCACGGGTTATTTTCACTTTCCTAAGTTACATAACTATCGATAATTTGATTAGCATATCGTTTCGTAACGCGACATTCACCTTGAAATGTTGATTTTGTCGCATACAGTATTGATTGAACTGAGACGCAGTATGGAGAGGCGCAGTTACTCATGTTTTTACGAACTGCAGTGATTCGCTCACTAAGTTGATTCATTTTATCAAACAATGATAGGTACAGTCATAAAGTATATAGACATACCTACAATATTGCCAATTAAGTAACAATTACATTAATTGTACTTATAATAGGTACTAGTGGGTAGTATCTAATACTTTTTCTCTTTGTGTCGTCCTACGTTGATATGCCTTTAAAGTAGGTCATTGGGCATTTGCAAAACTAGCAAACGCCATTATGAATCCTTTATTGTGTAAGTATGTTTTGAAGGAGCTATGACTGTGGAGATTTGCATGTAATGTACTTATTTGTCTATTTTTATCACGTATAATGCAGTCAATCAAAGGTGCGAGACACGAAATTATAGGTATTATGTATATACCTCTTTTACAAATTAGTTCGTCTTAAATTCCCTTCTGATTTTTGTTGACGAATGCTATACAGATTAAAACTACCAAAGGATATTTGAATAGTGTAATAACAATGACACAGCGATTGTCTAATCATTCATCTCACTCGTACGGAATTGACCTACTGTTTTATTTTGTAGGAGTCTGTCACCCAATCCGATGGCTAGGTGGAACCGAAACCCGTCCGCGTGGGACCACTGAGCTTTCCAAAACCAATAATGCGTGATTAAACCGTTCTTTTTTGATATCTTTGCGGATTTCTGCTTTTTTTACGTATTGTCAAAATGAATCTTAGCAGAAAATTAAATAACGGTTAACGAGGTTAAGTAGCGGTACTGCTATTTCTTCGATGGGTGACCGTTTATGAGTTAATCATTGTTTCTTATCGTCCTTTGGTCAACGCGTTCTGGGAAACAGTTGTGAATCCTGATGAAATTCGGCTGCCTAAAATTCCACTATCAGAAGTGCCTCTAAGTCTTTAAGCAAGTTAGCTAGCAACTTTTCTCCTGTGTCCTAGACATTCCTCTCAAACCAAAACATCGTAAGCACATGGCGGCATCCTCAAAAAGCCTCTAATAAATATTGATCAAATAAAACGGACTCACGACCTGGCTAAGGCGTAGCCGTGCTTCCCTGAAACGGCAATCTTCTTGTCTAATGAACTTAAAAGTTTTTTATCATTGAAGCCTGGGAACTGGCGAACTGGCAATCACTCCAGGGATCGTATCCTGGATCACGACCTCGCGTGTTCCCCATCACGAACACAATTGAAAGCGAATTTGTTGGGAATGTGAGGGATGTGCATCATGTGCCTGTGCTCCTAATACGGAAACAATTGAAGGTTGAGGGTGTGGAATTTAGAGGTCAAAGGCTTAGCTGGATAATGCTGCAACTCGAGCCTTTTACAGCGTTTATGAGGATTAATAGCCATTAATGAGGCAGTATTACTTATTTATTACTTATTTTTTAAATACAGTGTATATATTTTCTAAAGTTTATATGTATAAGTTTGAGTAACTATTTGACAACATACATAATAATTGTTGTTTTAAAAATCAGTCATGGTTAATTCTATTGACTCATATTTCGTCAGTGTACAATTAAATAGACGGTGTCTTGGAAGATATATACATAATAGATAATGTAACAGGAAAAGTACGAATTGAGGTACTGTGTCCTTCGAAACAATATTTTACAAAAATCGCATTTTGTTTAGTTTCACTTTTTAATTTGCTAGGAGATTATGAAAGATCTGGGAGAAGGATTTTTTCCTTCAACCCGAGGAGCTATATCCTTTTCTATGGTCGATAGTTTTCACAAGGATGTTGTAGCTAAAGTAATAGGATGGATAACTGACAAACTTACAGTGCCGAATATCAAACATGCATGGAATCTTATCACAACTGACTTAAAGCGTATTTACAACACACAGATTTTCGGCGGAGTCAGCGCTCCTTTTACAAACCGTAGGTTTGTTTCCTATCTCGATGAGTTTTCATTTATTATGTAAGTACCGAAGTTTATTTCCTTATCTATGTTTTACTAGTATACCAGGCTATCATATATAGAAAGGAGATGTCATTTATACACTTGATTAATTGGATCCAAACTGTACCAGCAAAGATACGAATTCACCTATTGTTAACGACTTCACAAAAAAGGAGGAGGTACTCAAGTCGACTGCATTTTTTACCTCATAACTTCGTTCCACGTGAAACGATTTTGAATTCTTTTTTGTTTGATAGATGTTGCTTTCCAATTGATCCCATTTAAATTTGATCAGATCTGACTAGTAGTTTTTGAGTTATCCTCAATAATGCGCATTCTGTGGACTACATTGACGATATTCTTGTTTTTAACCGAACTCAAAAGTTACCTCATAACTTTTTTCTTTGGGCACCGATTTTGATGATTATTTTTTTATTTGAAAGCTGGTGCTTTCCATGTGGTCCCATTTAAATGTCGTCAAGAACTGATCACTAGTTTTTGAGTTATTGTCAATAATGCGTGTTTTATACGTTAAATCTGATCAAGGTTCCGAAGATAAAGCGGTGAAGTCGGGTTTTTAAAGCTTTGCTTGCGTTTAATTATTTTTATCGGTATACCAGCTGTACCCCAGCATGCGTTGCAATCCCACGTTTAGAAAAATGATTTATCTCTTTCACTTTCATGGTCGCCTAGTACTTATTCATTATTTATATTATTATTCATATCATACAAAAAACTTTTTGGATATTTTTCATACAAAAATACTAAAATCACGATAAAAAAATGGGGGATGGAGGAAGGAGGGTGTAAAATACTTTACGACCTATGCTCATACCTTCCAAATACTAAAAAAAGCATTAAAATCGGTAGAGCCGTTTCGGTCCTCCGAAACAACCTCTCTTTGACCGCAAACCCCGGGACACAAGATTTTTATATGTAAGATTAACATATACATCCATTAAACGGAAATCGATTGGCTATTACATCTCCATCTAAACGAAGTTTCTAAACCTTGTTAAAGCCCTTTATTTCCCTTTTACGGGTGTTTTAATTGACAGAAATACCCTAGAAAGTGTGCCAATTGTGTATTCCAAACAATTCTACTTTACGACTGGCTGCGAGAATCGTTATTACAATTGTAAATATGGTTAAATTGTTATTTAATGTCGGAAAGAAATTATTTTTGTAGGGTCAGGTACTTGGATTGAATTACGACGATTAACAATATATAGATTGTTATTAAAACGGTTCATTTGATAAATAAAACGATTGGATTGATAAACGCATTAATTTTTTTTATGTTTGTTGCCGATAAAAGACTCATTGGTAAACATATTTTCATCTTCTTCATAAAGGCAATAAGAAAGGTGTTATTCTTTAAAATACTTAATAATGCAGACTTAATTAATCATACTTAAATTACTAATTTTATTCAATTAAAATATACATCATTCAAATAAAAAAAAAATGTTAAGTATTTTTTCTGTCTGTTGTGAAAATGATTAGTAAGAAAACTATTTTTTATGCATTTAACCATCATCTCATAAAAGTGAAGATGTAATATGATTGCTTTGAAGACACCTATTTACTCTAGACTTGAAGACACCCAGATTGTACCGTTTGGAAAACAAGGCAGGCAATGAGCTTCACGCCTTCGCTATAAGGATGATAAACGTAGAAACGAATCGCTTTAAGCGAACTCGAGGTGTGTCAACCATTAATGGATGATGTTTGATTATTTGTCTTGCCTATACTTATTTATTATAGATAGAGAAAGCTTGAACAACATTAATTTTCAAAGTTACATGTATTCGTCATATTCGATATGTACATATACTATTAAAAATACACATAACCATAGATCAAATACAATTCAAAGGTTATCGGAGGTTAATATCAAAATTACAACACCTTACGAAAAATACCATGCATTATATTATTATAGACGTATTACAACCATACAAATTAGTTACATTTGTGTATGGACATGGCGTTCATGTCAATGATTTGACCTTACGTGAGGCGAAACTATCACTTTCGATTAACTTTCAATTGTGAAACAATGTTACAAGATATTTATTACAATACACTTAATGTATTTTTTTATAAACTATAATGTAAGAAACAATATAACCAAGTAATACATTAAAAGTTTTTAAAAACGAAGCTTTACCAAATGTAACCAAATGTAAATGTAAAAAAAAGACTAAAAATTTATATAACCAGAGAACTTGTCAAGACGAATCAAACGAGCCTAAACTCGATGGGTTTGTCTTGTTAAATTGAGATATTCTTATGGCCATCTTCCGTCTCCATCATCAGATAGATAGATAGATAGATAAATTCTTTATTTGCACACCACAAAACCGCTTTTTCTTGGGATAATTTAAATAATTGCTACATCCTTTATTTAACATATGTTTGAAGTTACAACTAAATTAGATAAATGAAGTAAATATGTAGCAATTATTGACGCAATATATTTCGGGAAACTCTGCATGCTTGACTTTAAACTAGGAGGTGACCAGCCAACCAAAAGTCAGGATGGCTGGTCAAAAAAAAAAATTGTTTGTAAATATATATCCTATGTAGCAATTATTTATTATATGTAGCAAATATAAGCAATTGTATAGCAATTTTTGAATCAACTCTCATAGACCAACATAGATCAACGCCACAGACAACCAGCCATTCTGACGCACACGTAGTGAGTCTGCAGAAGCAAAAATCTTACGACTAACAGCTTGTAATTGTGGTTTCCATGACAAAGTCTGATCAATGATAATCGCAAGATTCTTGACCTCTTTGCTGTAAGGGATTATAACTCCGTTAAAAACTACTGAAGGCAGGTTATTTAGGTCAAGTTTGGACAACATTTTAGAGCTACCGATAACAATAACCTGAGTTTTATCAGGATTCACACTAAGTCCATATGATTTGCTCCATTTAACTATTTGTTCCAAATCTTTATTAATTATATGAACACATTCAGGAAGGTTTTTAAGAGTAGCTTGAGAATAAATCTGGAGATCGTCAGCATAGAGGTGGTAGGATGAAGTTAGGTTCAGCTGAGCTTCAGATCAGCTCCAAGGTACCATATTATTGTAGTGTGTAAATTAAATAATGTCACTGAAGTTATGTATCTTCAGTGACATTGTTTAATTTACACAATAAAAAACCAAATTAAAAATAAAAAAAAAAAGGATGTGGGTCATATTTAGCTTGCAAGATTTGAGTACAGACCGATAGACAATGGGACAGGTGTAACTAAATAAAAGCTAGTAAAAAAAAAGCAAGATTGAAAGATATTAGGTGAGATTCTGTTGGACTATTTGCTAAAAGCGGTAAAGTCTACCGGGCAATTGCCAATTTATTTTACTTTATATATCTATATCTTTATGCCTATATAAGTGTTCGTAACTCAAGCGCTCAAGACTACTCCCTATATACATACAGATAATAGACGGTCTATACTATAATAGATATACTTGTGCAATACTAATATATACGGGCCAATTGCCTATATTTCCTTTAACTAAACTATATACTGCCAAGACCTAGGTTACAAGACATCGAGCTTATATCCTAGTAATCATGGAATACACTTTTGTAGTCAATACCTTAATAATTTAATGAGGAATATTTGATTGATAAAAAAATATCATTATTAAGAGTTACTCAAACGTATTTTGCCTGATGCAGTCCATGTTAATTTACTTCCATGCTAAGGTTGTCTGCTTTATGCGATAAGACCGCCTATTGTTAAACCTTTTTAAGATTTATTTATTTAGTTCTTAAGATATTTATGTACTAGCTGACCCGCCCGGCGTCACCCGGGTAAACAAAAGCATACACATAAACGCTTTCACACTCACAGCTGCACACTAAAAGTATTATGACTTGTGTCGTGGGGCCGTAAACATTAACACAACGCACACAACATTCACGTCATACACAGAACCAGAAACATTGTATGTATTGGTTTTCAATAAAGAGTATTGTATTGTATTTTTGGTCATGTGCTACCTGCACATGTTAAAAAATATTAACAGTCGGAACAGTCTCAATAATACAAAATGAAAAATAATTTTAGTTGTAACGCGGTTGATTCATTATGTAAAGTTACATTATACAACACATCATGGTCGTGGTACCATTCTGAAGCATGACGAAGACTGACTAACTCTGACTTCTCCTATAATAATAGACAATCTGATTCACGCTTGCAGAGTAGGAACTGAAGCTTTGCATTATCTATACCCCTAAATTTAGATTTAGGGGATTGAAGCGTTTTATTTAGAGTCCAGGATTGATCCAGGTATTTGGTGTATCGAGATAAACCCTAAGAATTGTTAAATTGTAAGAAATAAATGAAAAAAAAAATTGGTAGCTGGTAGGACAGACAGACGTTTCAAATATATTCTGGTCTGTATTCATATCCAAGCCTTTTATAAATTTTGCGAAATTTTACAGATACCTGAATAGATATTCTTATAGTTTCAGCTGACTTCAAAATAGGATGCGGTTAATAATTCGGGTCGTATTTTTTAATGTTTGTTACCTATGTCATTCATTTTCCGATTTGTAAATTTCTTTTTTGTTTAAAAGGATATGGTTTCAGATTAGTTCCATTGAAATTTCATCGAAATCAATGTAGTAGTTTGGTTTTGAGAATCAACATAACTGGAGAAACAATTACGTCATCCAAGTCAACCAAATTGTTCACTTAGTGTAATGATTTTTTGTGTTTTTTTAAGTCGGTTAAATACATTTTTTTTAAGTTAAATACGCTATGATTAAAGAATGGATTTAATTTACTCGGTTTTAGTATCCCATTTTTAAATAATGATCAAAACATTAAAAAAATATATACAAATTGAAAAGGAAATAAAACATCTAGAACTCAACAATTTTGTAAAATCGCTTGTCTATGGAAAAGTGCCCAGAATAGAAAGTAAAATTCATTTATTATTAATGACAGACACAAGTTGTTTCACACAACATTACACTACAAAATCAAACAGCCTAATACATAAAATATGTAACATACATAAATAATAAAAAACAAGTGTCATATATTAATGACAAGGATGCATGGAGGCAAACTGCACAGGCTTTCTAGCGACTACCGTAATAACACCTAGGTTAAGAAAATTATGTTTAGAAATTAAGAATGTTTTTTAAAAAAATGTATGAAAAAAAAATGCGCCGCCCGCCGAGTTTCTTGCCAGGTTCTTCTCGAGATGGCTGTTATTTTGCGAATCTGGCAATAGATTCATTAACTTTCATAAGTGCCTCTTTGGGGCCCATGTAAATAAACGATTTTGATTTTGATGAATATGGGTTACGACTAAGGTCCAGTACCCATAGTCAGTTATGACTATGGGTTACGACTGAAAATCAATCACTGGCTGCGTTTCCACGTTGAATCGCGATACAATTTTTTATGCTAAATAAGAGCCAGCATTTGTTTTAGTATCATAATTATATCACATGTGAACTATTAACATATGCAAAGCTTTTTTACTTAATCATACACTTCAATATTATCTATGTCACTGTTGCGAGACGTAAGGCCAGATGGCGGGTCGATCGTTCTCAATCATAGTTCTATAATTACCACTGCATTTATACCGCAGCCCGAATAGCCGCCACCGTGACGACGGAGGTCGGCCGATGACTCCACAAGACAATCTGAATACCATTCTATCCATAGAACTGGTCAGTGGTCACAATTAGCTCTACGCAAACATATCGCCGTTGCCTTTATTGGTGGCTAATAATTAAACGCAAGCAAAGTTAAAAAAAACCGACTTCACCGCTTTATCATCGAAACCTTGAACAGATTTAATGTATAAACACGCATTATTGACTATAACTCAAAACGTAGAGATCAGATCTTGAATCTCAGAATCTCAAATTTCAATGGGACCACATGAAAAGCACCAGCTTACAAATAAAAAAATAATCATCAAAATCGGCTCACAACGAAAGAAGTTATGAGGTAACTTTTGAAGTCGGGTAAACGAGAAAATCGTCAAAGTACGCATTATTCGTCACAAAATAGTCATTATTGACGATATTTCAAGAACTACTGATCAGATCTTGATCAAATTTAAATGGGACTAAAAAGAAAGCAACATTTTTCAAACTAAAAAAAAATTTCGAAATCAGCTCACGTGGAGAGAAGTTATGAGGTAACAACAATAAAAAAAAAAAACAGTCGACTTGAGTACCTCCTCCTTTTTGGGAAGTCGGTAAAAAAGTATATGTAATGTTGTTGTAGGGTTATTTTGTTTCTTGTGGTAGAGTCCGCCTGGAGTAGTATTGCCAGACATTTATCTGCCAAGCAGTACTGTGAAAACATTACTGTGTTTCGGATTGAAGGGCAATGTTTCCAGTGAAATTACAGGGCTTAAACTTTAACATCTAATATCTCAAGGTGACGAGCGCAGTGCTTTGCTCAGAGTTTAATCTATATAAGTTCACAACTCTGGTTAGCACTAAACTCTCATGAGCAAGCGTGACGCTTACCACCAAGCGAGTGATTTGATAGTCACGTCACTCAATAACAAAAAAATAAAATTGGTGTTGTCGCTATGGACGTCTTAAAGTACTAAATTAATTCAATGAGGTTGAACATGACAAGACCTAATCAATTTAGTATAATGATCTAAGAATAGACCATGACTCTATTTTTTGCACTTGGAATGCCAGAATCGTTAAAATCCTTTAATATTGTCATAACGAAGTTAAGCTAAGATGTCTCCTACTATTGAGTTTCTACTACTCACCCCAATTATATAATCAAAAGTGAGAAGATATGTGAGTAGCTCTTGAGACGTAGACCGCATAAATTGTGTGCAATGCTCATGATTTGCTTCAGTCACAATCAGACTAGCGTTCGTTTCACACGTAAAATGCTTGTGGGTTTTGTTTTATGAATACCATCAGGAACAAGCCATCCAAACAATGTTTTTAAAAGATCTACATATAAATCAAAAACAATCACAAATTGTATTTTTATGATATTTATAGCCTAGTATAGGTATCTGGTCCAGTTTTTTGTTTACGATTACTTGATTTTAGAGAATACAGTCTCTTCCCATTTGGGAAAATTATTGACCCCATCAAATCAAACCAAAGGAATTGTTATCTATTGTTTTATTAAATTGTTATGTTTTTCTTGTTTTCAGGGCTGGCAGAAGAAGGCGAAACCCTCTCGCACTGTACGCGGATGACGATGGACACGACCTGAGTGACCTCGGCATCGGCACTTCCAGCACCAAATCCAGCCTCAGCGAAGACTGCGATACGCACAGCCTCGCCGTAAGTATTCTCTGCATGCCTGAACAATTTTAAATATCTACTAAAAACAAAGTCGGTTTGTTAAACTTATAAGTATATACAGTATATCCGATACTTAATGTTTTGACAATTACGTATTAAAATTTTTGAAATCTAAATGAACCAAAAATGTGTGACCGTTTTTTCAATATAGTTACAAAATTATTTTTCTATTTCAGAGCGACGGCATGGACTTAGACAAAAACCATTCAGATGTCGACAACATGTCGAACTGCGACACCAACCGCAAGCTGGGCTCCAGCGCCAACGAATACGATACATGCACGACGATGACTATCAGCTCGCCTGAACCTGAGGAATACACTTACGAAGGAGCCATCGAGGGCTACAAGTCCCGAATCATATCGCAAACCAACAGCAACATCGTCAAAACACTCGTCAATAACAATAAAGATAAGTCACCAGAGAAATCAGACGTGAACAGAATCAGAACGACAGTCAGCAATAAAATAGAAGAAAAAGTCTCGTCATTCCAACAGGAACGAGCAAATGACGCCAAAAACAATAATCAGAAAAAAGACTTGCCGAAAGTCAATATTCATAAGAGAAGAGAACAGTTTGAGAGAGAAAACTCTCAAGAGTTGCAAATAAGACCGAAAGTGCCAGAAATCGCCAACAAAATATCAATCAAGGATAGACTTTCTAATTTAGAAAAGTTCACTGAGGAAACTCACATACAGAAATCTACAAGTGACCTAACAAAGTTACCTACCGAAGTCAAACCTTTGAAAGAGCGTTTATCGTCTCTAGAAAAAGTAAAATCTGCATCTGTTGAGCCAGATAAAACCAAGAGATTATCTAATGGAGATCTCACTAATACAAAGTCTCTAAAAGAACGTCTTTCAAGCTTGAAGTCTCAAAAATCTGAAGAAGAGGAAAGAAAATGCACAAAAACTGAAGTCAAAGAAGTATCAATGAGTCTAAAAGAAAGATTGTCTTGTCTAGACGCAGCTAAAAATAAGGAGATACCTAAGATTTCAGTTGAAGAAGAAATATCTCGATGTGATAAAATTGATGCTAACAACACTGACGATATGAAAGACAATAATTTGAACGACAATTCTCTAAAATCCAGCTTGACTGGTATCGAGATTCAAATGCAAAGTTTCTGTCGCTCGCTCGATAGTCTGGACATAAATGGACAATCATCACCTAATTCTTTTGAAAGAGTTCAAAGTCTAGAGGATTTTGATTGCTCCGAAATGCAAAATAATACTGTCCCAAGCGATATTGAAACAGAAGATAGCGGAATACATACAGCCAGAGATTCCGCACCCGCTGATGATATAGCAGACTTGACCCAAGTGGCATCTCCGATAGGAGAACCTTTGGCTTCAGAATATGAATCTTCCAACGAAGATGGTGTGGCTATGGAACATAAAATGGAAGATACTATGGAAATGGAGAAAATTCCTGAACCAATGCAGACGATCGTTCAGGATATCATCGTTGAAGAAGTCGAGGAGCAAGACAGCAAGGCTGATGATGACAGCGTAAGTCATTACGCACAGGCTGTGTCTCAACCAGAAGAATTCAGTGTTACTGAGGAAATAACTGAAATACAATTAGACAAAGAAGATGATGACACGCTTAAAAGTTTGGAAAATCAAGACACTAGTGTAAGTCTGAATGAACCTGTTTCGACTGCATCGGATGGCGATACAGTAGTTTTTGAGGGGAAAATGACTATACACTTAAACTTGAATGAAATATGCAACCAAATAAACGCTGGTGCTGGGAATACTAACAACGTAACAACCGTTTCTACTAACAGCAAGAGCATGCCAATGGTAACCGTCTCTAATATAACCACCATTACTAACATTTCGCCTAAAAATTCCATTAAATCGCTAAAAATCGATAACACGCTTAACAATATCGCCGATGTAACATGTACATCTGAATGTTCACTTGTGAAATGTATTGATAATTCATCTAATGAACCTAGTAATGTTAAGATTAATGACGTCACTCAAACTCGTGATATTGCAGCTCCCAACGGTGACGTAGCGGTAAGTAACACAAATACCTCTCAAGACTCTAATCCGTTCTGGCAAAAAAGAACCAAACGTTGTATAGAACCGAACAGAAGAAAGACAATCCTGTTTATAAATAACAAAGTAACAACGAAAACATCTAATTCCAACGCCTCCATAAACGAAAAGGCTTAACATATAACATTTTACCAATAGTCCATTGGTTTCTCATAAATTGCTACGAAAAGCAAGATAGATGAGAAATATTACTTTGGGCTGATTTTCTAGAATTTTTATGATCTATTGATCTCGCCCACCATTCTTATCCACCATACTAATAGTGTCATAATTAATAAAAAAAAGTTATACGATCAATATAGACTGTTCATTTTTATTACGTCATATGCTGGACAGAAAGACATCTAGTCCTGTAGTATGACAATTAATATAAATTATGAACCTGTTGGTTTGTATTTTATTCATAAAAATACCATTAATAATGATGGATTTTCATGTAGAGTTTCTATTTAAATGTCATTCTACAAAACTTGCTTTGAGTCCCACGTTTGACTTAATAAGAGTACATTCTTAGATAAAATACTAATTTGTGCGTAACATCAGTGTCCCGTGTAGTGGTTTAGCTAAAATCGTAAAATTCCTAGCACTTAGCTCATATATTCATCAACATACAGGGTTTCTTGTATATTCCTAAGGGATATGATATATAAAGCGCCCAAGGCGCGCGTCCCGGACGCGCGTACATGACGCGCGCCCTGTACTGCTATCATAAGGAAAAAAAGACGTAAGTATTGTTTTGTCAAAATTGTGTTATATATGTATACTAGCTGCGCCCCGCGGTTTCACCCGCGTTGATAATGATGAAAAGTGATGATGATGAAAAATAGATGTTGGCCGATTCTCATAGATACCGGATAAGCACAAAAAATTTCATCAAAATCGGTCAAGCCGTTTCGGAGGAGTATGGCAACGAAAACTGTGACACGAGAATTTTATATATTAGATACATCAGAAATGTCTTTGTTATTTAGTATATGTTATGACTTGTAGCAGATGCGTCTAAATTAAAAGTAAAATTTTGTAGGTTGCGTTTGAATATTTCAAAATATAAAAATTATAGTAGACGCGTCCATTTTTCCTGATTCCTATAATGTATATAACTCAATTTTGTCAAATATTACGTCTTTCTTCATTATGACGGCTGTATACAAAACGGCAGCGCGGGCGCGCGCCCGGCGTTCGGCCGCGCGCCTCTGGCGCTTTGTATATCAAGGTCCCTTACGCGCCATACATTTTACCTTCACAGCGCCCAGGGCGCGCGCCTTGAGCGCTTTGTATATCATGTCCCTAAGTCTGTATAAAATATCCTCTTCGTACTCGATGTCATGTAGAGCACTTCATTTAGCATCCAGGTAAAATATATCTATTCTTGAAACGTGATATCTGTAAATTCATTATATCGAAAAATATATGTTACACTGTTATTTGTATGGGTTTCATTTACGTATATACCTGTTATAATAATAACTTCACCTTCCGCCTTAGATTTTGTAAACCTTTTCTGTCTTTCAATAGCAACATTTCTATCATGTATAAATTCATTCTATAGTAATACTTCATTAAGTTCAAAGCTTAATTGGAGCCGTAAATACTAGGTATACAGAAAATCAGTACATTGTTATCTAAGCCGTTCGTATCTTAGGCAAACATAATCTTATCTTTTGTGAACTGTTAGTCAGATAATGTCATCGGTTGGAGCATGGGCCTCTGTATTTCAGTCTGAAATTTAAATATTGTATTTTAATTAGGAACTGATACATCTGCTTTTGGTGATGGGCTTGTAAGGTAAGAAAAATCTAAGTAGAGATGCGTGTTGCTTCATTCTAACCTTCATTTGCTGCATGATTTTCATTTTGCTTGTTTGCATCTGATATTCTTCTATATTTTATGTTATGTTATGTTTATAAAATTGTCCGTTTTGTTTTAGACTAAGTTGTGTCTTATTTTCTTTACTGCGAATTTAACCTTGTTCGTAACGTTCTGTTATAAAGGTTTAAGTTTGAAGTGTTATTGACTCAAGCATGTTTGCTTAGTCTAGTTTATCTTGAATCTAGATACAACAATCTAGATTCTAGGTTGTTGTATTATCCTAGTTTCAGGTAATTAAAATGATAATAGCAATTCAAATATTTACCTGTGTCAATGTTTGTGTTACTGTTAATTTGGTTAGCTTATTAGTATAATTTAAAGCCTCAGCAAAACTGAAGTTATTTATGTTAGTGACATATGTAAAACTAACCTAAATCTTCAGGTGCTGGACGCCCTAGAACTGGCATTCCAAGAGCTGGACTCTGAAGATAATATAAACACCACAAACATGGAAGATCTTGAAAAGGAAACTGTGAATAAACCTAGCTTCCCGTTTGAAGACCCGGAGTTCGAGAAGAAGATTACAGTGGCACCACTTTATGAGAACATTGATATATTCTACCAGAACAATGTACAAGAGGCCGATGCTTTTCCTTTGGACCTCCCGACGAATGTTCTGGAACCTCCTAAGGAAAAACCTCCACCACCTCCCATGGAAGACAACCAGGATGATGAACTACTTGGAAATGTAAGTTAAGTTTTCTATTTGATAAATCAAAATTTAAATCAAAATCGTTTATTCATGTGGGCCCCAAAGAGGCACTCATGGAAGTTAATGATTCTACTGCCAGATTCGCTAAATTACAGCCATCTCGAGAAGAACCTGGCAAGAAACTCGGCGACGCATTTTTTTTCATTCAGATACCTTAGCCTTTACTTAATTGTATGAGAGTTGTTTTGTACTTTAATTATTTAGTGACTGGGTGTTGACTTCGACCACTACCTCAACTGTTGATAATTGATGATGTGGTTACGGTTGGTAAGATGCACGCTAGACCTATAATGGGATGTGGCTCTAGGGTAGCAGCCGGACATATTTTAGTGCTTGACGACTTAATTTGTATTTGAAGGAATTTCTACTAACTACAAATGAATTAATAATAAAATAGGTGCTAGTTGCCACTTTATTATTTAACAGACGAGAAAAAAAAACCGGTGCTACACTATTTAGATTAATTAGATTGATTCTGTAGCACTCTCTGTATCCAATATAATTTAAACTCAAGCAATGCGTAAAATACCGACTTCACCGCTTTATCTTCGGAACCCTTGATCGGTTTAAACGAATCGAATACGTATTATTAAGGATAACTCAAAAACTGGTCAGATCATGATCAACTTAAATGGGAACACATGGGAAGCACTAGCTTTCAAATAAAGAAAGAATCGTCAAAATTGGTTCACTAGAATGAAGTTCTGCGGTAACAAAAATTAAAAAAAGGCAGTCGAATTGAGAACATTCTAATTTTTGTATATAATATTCAGTACTACGGACTATCTACGGGCCAATTGCCTATATTTCCTAAAACTAAACTAAAACTATAAACAGCAAAGAACTAAGTTACCTACTAGACATCGAGCTTATAGGTAACTCAAGTGCTCAAGCCCATTACCAGTGGGTAGCGTTCCCATCATGCTGGGGGCATTGCCTCTCTGAATTGCAATGCTAATACGTTGAGCCAAATAAGTGCCAGCATTTTGATCACGCGTCGCCTCATCTAGACACTCTGATAGATTTTTGAAAATAGAATGAGCTTTATAAATAAAAAAAATAAAAAAAATTTGAAGCTGATTAAAAAATTTATAGAGGCTTGCTATCTTGCGATGATGATTTAAGCTCAAAAGCCTTGCGTAAGTCATTGTTAATGAGATCTTTCGGCCTTGACTTCTTTTACCACATCAAGATTGAAACTCCTTGACGGATCTGTTTCTATAAGTTTTCTTTTATTACGATAAGATAATGTTTTCCGACTGTCTGAAGTCAAGCGCTATCTTGTGTTGTTGTAGCTTCTTTCAAAACGAGCGCGGGATCTACAGCGAGTAAAGTATATTCACCAAATTGTGCCTAATTATCGGTATTCTATCGTATACATTTTGGAGAGTGTGCGCAGGAATTATACGAGTTAATTCCAACTTGTCCATTTTACCATCTAAAAACAAGACAAACTGTCAAACGGCATCCATATATGGTTGACATACCTCCAGTTCGCTCGAAGCGTTTCGCTTCTACGTTTATCATCCGTACTGCGAAGGAGTGGAACTCATTGCCTTCGTCTTTGTTCCCCGAACGGTACCTACAATCTGGGAGTCTTCAAGTCAAGAGTGAATAGGTACCTTCTAGGCAAGCATGCTTCATCTTCGGCCGCATCGTCACTTTCCATCAGGTGATATTGTGGTCAAATGCTTGCCTATCAGGCATAAAAAAAAAATGTTTTCACCCTCGTCATTCCACGCCACTCCTTAATCATTATGGAAAATAGAAATTATCGATTTATTGTTATCACAAATTCAAATGTTTTATCGTTTTATCATATATTTTTGTCATGGCATGTTTTCTTTCAGACAGCTGTAGGTAGTGATATTTTCATGCTTTTAAATTCTACCTAAAAAACGTACATTTTCAAACATCAGAAGAGTCAGGAAACGCACAGACATGACACCAGTGTAAAATAAAGCGAATAACTTTTATACGATTATTATATATTTTATTGTTGATTATAGAATCGAATTAATAATAGAAATGAATAATAGAATGAACCGCCCGTTGGCTAAGTTGGGTGAGCGTTTGCCTTCTAAGAATGGGTATCGGGTTCGATTCCAGGCGGGAACACAAGTTTTCTCCCCAAGGAAAATTTGTGTTTCTGGTTCTGGTTGTGATTGTGTCTGTGATGTGAATGTTTCCGGCACCCACGACACAAGTCATTGAACTTAGTGTCGGGCTGTGAAAGCGTTTATGTTTATGTTTAAGTTTTAATATTTCATTAGAGTTTTAGTATAATTGTCCTAGTAAATGTACCAGTAATTAATGTTTATGTATTTGTTGTAAATGTTTTTATGTTGTAATTTTGTCTTTCTATTTATTTTTTATTGTAAGTCGATAGTGTTTTTGTAGGTAGTCCGTGTCGTCAAAACAAATTCGGTCCCAACGGAACACCAGCGCTGATCTTTTGATCAGCATATATCCTGAGTTGAAACCGATTTGTGGCAATGTCACCTAAAATTTATTTATGTATTATATAACCATTTATTTAATTTTCTATTTTATTATTGTTAGATGTTTATTTTCACAAATAAATATATTTTCTTTCTTTCTTTCTGATACCTACTATAGTCTGAAAAAAAAACGTGGTCAATCGGTCGTTATAGCCTTTAACCGTATTCATTGTTGATGTCCATCTAGTTAATTTTGATATTCTAAAACGTAACGTTATCAAAGATTGAATCCTTAATCATAATGTACATCTAAATTAATCAAATACCTACCCATAAAAATATTCATTTACATTTATATAACAAAATGACCTAAACTGCAATTCGATATTGGTCAGCAATTTTAACAATGCGTTGAAATGTGCCTATTTTGCTGAATAGGACACCAATATCACGCCACTAATGCAAAAGTAGCTCCTTTAATGCAATAGTGACTGTTTCCATCCATCATGTGTTAAGTACCATCTATTTGTTTTGCATTGTGTTGATATCACCGACCACTTCAGTTATTTAAATGTATAATCATTTTGATATTAATAGCCGGTAGATTGTTAGTGATAATATAATAAAAACCAAGTGGTAAGTTGATGTTATCTTCGAAAGAAAACCCGTGGCTTATCGGCACTTATATATTTAAACTATTCAATTAGTTTGATAAAAACTTTTTTTATATTAACTTCTTTTTCTTTATTAATTCTTTGTTTTACTTCTTATTTATTTTTGGCCTTAAAATTATATTCACCGTTGATAAATAACTATTTTTGGTTAGATTTAATTGACATACACTTTTTTATTTACAGCCTTCATTTTCTTTATATTTTCTTTGTTTTTCTTAATGTTGACTTGTTCTTCTTTTATTTCTGGTCTTATAATTTATTCGCCGTGGAAAAATCAAAAATTTTTGGTTACATTTAATTGACATAAATTTTTTTATTTACAGCCTTTATTTTCCTTGTTTTTCTTAATGTTACTTGTTCTTTTTTTTCTGGTCTCATAATTTATTCGCCGTGGATAAATTAACTATTTTTGGTTAGATTTGATTTATTTTTATGTTACCTAAATTTTATTTTAATAATTATTTATATCTGGTATATAACTTTCTAGCATCGGTTTTCTTTCTCATCCCAGGGTAACTTCAAGCATACGAGCTCAGCGCGGCGCATCAAGAAGGAGATCCGTAACAAACGCTCCTCCTTCCTTGGAATTGAGGGTCAAGACGACTCCTACCTGGACGTAGACCTGAACCTGGTCCCGAGGCCTGATATCACGTCCTTCCTTCAGGTGAGACTTTAATATTTTTAACCAAGGATAATTTTCTTTATTGAGAATACTTCTCCAATTGAAAATCTACACGAATTTATAGTTTTATTTTTTGCTAAGTTTGCGCAATGCTTTGCTTTATGGATCTGCCATATGCACATACAACCAGACTCTTTCGGCTGTATTCCAAAGATAAAAGACAATGGCAAGTAGATTTGATTGTTTGGGTTATAAATAGCAGTCTATTTTACAACCAGAAAAAACATTTAATTTTCAAGAAAATTTTCCCACATTTGTTTGTGACCCATTTGCAACATTTACCTAGCCCATGCCATTTTTGACCTTTGAGTCATAAATGCATTTAACATATAATAACATTTTAACGGTCTGAGTGTCACTGTTCTTCAAATTGTAGCATTGTTTCAAAATATAAGTTAAACCTCTTAATATTGATAGTTATGTCTGTGACAAATGGATCATATTTAGTCGGCCCAATGCTAAAGCATAGGCCTCACTTAATTTCAATTGGACCTTTGAACACACATCCAAATATCATGTGGACTGGTAAAAACAATAGATACCATGCAAAATCTTACCTTCTCCTCCACCATCCATACCAAAGGTTTTTTTTTTCAATGAGATTTCCTGACGAGCCTCTGATCCTTTCATGATGATGTCATTGCGTATACAAAGTGAAGATTATTTTTATTTCCTGATTTACAGGAAGAGACTAAAATCGAGAAGCTTCTTTATAAGAAGACCCTATCTCACGACATGGACGCCAGGTTGCGAGACAGCAGGGACTCTGGAGTGGACGTGGACAGGGGACCGTCAGCCGAGGCCTGGTACAAGGGACAGTCGTCCCCTGAGGCATCCAACCCTCACAGCAGACAGAACAGCGAGGTAAGGATATCCTTGTATGGGAGATATTTATTTTGTAGAATAAGGCTGTTGAAGACCCATTTGGTGCGATAGGCAAGTCTCTGCCTTCTACGTCGTAGGTTCTGGGTTCGATTCCCAGCAAGAGCACAATTTTGCTAGCCAAGGGACATTTGTGCTTCTGGAACTGGGTGTGTGTGATATGTAAATGTTAGCAGCACCCTCGATACAAGTCATTGAACTTAGTGAGAGGCTGTGATTGCGAAAGCGTTTGTTTGTTTGTTGTCTATCATGACATTCATCACGAGGTGGTCAAGGTACGAAGAGAGTTCAGAGGCATCCAACTCGATTGTGCATCTGGTTATCGGTGTGAATGTGTGTGTGTTACGTATTTTTTTCCAGCATCAGTCTTTGAAATTAGTTTGAGGCTGTTCGTACACTACGCTGACATTAATGTATTGCTTACTTTGAACCCTTTTCTATTCCAGCCTTATACTCACGTGACAGTAACATCAGACGAGGAGGAATGCAAGCAGAAGGAGCAGAATTTCTCCACCAACCTGAGCGCCAAGCTGAGCAAACTGAGCGAAGCAAGCGACGATCAAATCGACAACCTTGACAAGAAGTTACAACACCAACAGGTAAAATAGGCTCGGCATCGCTTTTGCACCAAGATTCTATTTTCATAGGGATTTGACACTACTTTAACTATATACCGGATTATTTGTAATTTACTAGAAATCTCTTAGCTAATCATCCTACTCATAAATTTAAACAGCTTAAACGTAGAAAATTACCAAACAAGCTGATACAAATCTGATTGTTTTAGTAGTTTTCATTAAAATTTCTTTGGTTTTGTTGCAAATTGTATTCACCAGTTAAAATAATTTTGTATCTACAGTTTAATATGTCACTAGAATGTAAAAGTTATAAAGTCTAATAAATAATTTGAATTTGAATATGAAAAATATTTGTAGTAAATTACAAACAACTCCTTATTGGTATGACTGAATAGGTTCATAGTTGATGATATAATTTAGGTAGGGAATAATAGAAATATGGAATTTAACGGAACACTGCTAAAGTATTAGCTAATACCATAGTAGAAATATAAATATTTCTACTATGGTATAAACTAAAGTAGTAGCGTAAATTAGCGTAAATTATTATTCAGTAGAAAAATGATTGTAAATACTTTTTTTTGTAAGATTTCTTATAATCGATTTTCCTAGGTTTACTGAGCACCCGCCCTCAGGGATAGGATGGCTCAGTTCCCCCGCCAACAAAAACTGTATCGTATAAGATCTTTGTCATGATGACGAAAATTCATGCTTTGTTTTTCTTTATTTAAATTGGTACAGCTACCATCAGACTGTTTCAACTTACACTTGAACCTAACGATAAGTTCAACTGTTAAAGTTTTCTTAAGATTCAAAAATAAAAAATAAAAATTTTGCTTCCACTAACGTTATTTGATGGAAACTGTTGACCTACGTTTCGAGCATGTATGATGCTCTTCTTCAGGATGAGTTTACGCCGCGAGATCGTGACGAAGACAAGATAAATTCAATTTCATGTAATATAAGGAAATTTCATATGTTATGGGCAAATATGATACTTAGTTTATTGGTTTAAATTGGTTTAGATAATTAATTTTGTAGGTACTTATATAAAAAAAAATGTTAATGGTAGTGTCAAATCTGTAGATAGAAGATATTTCTTTTCACATTTTCTTTTCGTTGCTTTATTGAAATGCTATTCAAGAAGATGCACATTTCATTTATATAAATATTTCATGTCCAATTTCCTAGTTTAGTCTTCAAGTAAGTAATTATTCCCAAAAAATCATGAATGGTTAAAAAACATAATTTAATTATTATTAGTATGATTATTTGTAATATAGAACAATGTAGATCTCGTAGAAATTATTTTATGTAAATTTATTTCTCGAAATACATAATTATTATGCTATATCTTTAGTTTAGATGCTATATACAAATGTTGAGGGTTGTGGTCCCTTCCTGTAATAGAGAAATGTATAAATATATATAATTATTATAATTTATTTTAAGGCTATGGGAGCTAGATTCTATTGCACTGTAAAATGCTTAAAAGCACTATATAGAATTATAATCATTGGATAAGGTACATATATGTATGTGATTAATTCATTTTCTATTTTAGATATCACCTAAGCCTTTTTTACAAAAGGAATTGTTGAAACGTGTGGTATTTAAAATTATCCTTGTAAAGCTGCCAAATTAACCAAAAATCTGCTTTCTAATGCTTTTCTTGTAACTTTAAATATATTGTTACCCATAGATATATCTTGTTTATACCAAAATATATTTTATTTATGTAAGTTACTTTATTTAGTTCAAATTAATTAGAGGAATAGTAGTTTTGGTTAGTTGATTACGGTATGTTTACTTATCTATAATTTCTATTGAATAAATAAATTATATATATTTTCAATCACAATTGTTTTTTATTTCTTTACACTGGATACTTCTTTAGAATGCACATGCATGAATTCTATGTCTGCTAGTTCTATATACTTAGCTAATTATATATACTTACTAAATGTCATATTTACTTTTACATGCGAATGCTTAGAGAAAATTTTCTTAAATCACATAATAGCTATGTTAAATAAAAGACAACACCTAAAGTACCTATCATAAGATTTATCATTGCTATTAATTAATCAAATATAGTTTTCAATATTTATTCCCATTCTAAATGTTATTGTGAATATCGTACATAAAACTTACTAAACATCTGACAAAAGTTTACTAACATCATAACCAAAACATCGTCTACTAATCGGCGCCAAATCCCACCCGCCATTTTGTGTTGTGTAAATAACATTAACAAGATGGCCGCTGGACTTTCAGACGTGTCGAACTAACGAGGATTGGCCGGATGGGCACTGCGATGACTCACACACGAAGGTGATACATGTTTTAATCATTATTGGTTTAGCAGTCCTTGGAATACATTCTAAGAAAGAGGTGACTTCATTTTGTATCATCACACAAGTAACGATGACATATATTTTATGGAAATTACTATTATTCGATAAATCAATTCGATACTATTAGATACACATTTTGTCAAAATATCATGCAATGTAATCCAAGTATGCTATACCTATTCCAAAATCATTTGGTGCTAATCCACGCTAGCTAAAGCCTTGCACATTACGCTAATTTTAAACCTAGTCTACATGGACTTAAATTCTTTAAAACAGTGGTTTTATAACTGTCTTGTTTTATCCGATTTTGACAACTTGTATCATTTGAGATAGTTCATAAGTTTATTCAGATAATACAGGTTGTCAAGGATATTGTAAAAGTTAAGAAAATTAACACTTCATAAACGTAATTAATAATTTGACATTTGGTTTCCTTTACAAGAACAGTTTATATAATCTAACATGCTTGAAATAATCTAACACGACTCGAACTCGAAACTAACTTCAAAAACTAATTCATATTTCAAAACTAGGAGGTTCTCCGCTTCGAACGCGAACTTTTGCAACTGGAACAAGAAGAACTGCGTCGTCAGAGAGAGAACCTTCTGCGAGACCAGAACAGAATCATCCAGAAATCTGTGCAGGACATATCCACTGTCCCTGAGAAGCCCCCTCTAAACCGACCTAAGAATAACAGTTACAGACACTCTATGCCCAACTTGTTGATCAACGAGAGTCTCGTCCTCCCTCCTCAAGTGCCAGAAAGACCCATCTACAACGAGAACCTGAAAAGGAAACCCTTCGTGTCTGAGGAGCAGCTGCAAAGACATTTTGGTGTCGAAGAAAGTAGACGAGTCCTTTACGAAGAAAGAAAAGCTGAAGAGTGCAGAAGGGTTCTTTATGAAGAAAGGAAAGGAGTGGATGATCGAAGAATTTATGAGGATAAAAGGGTGGAGGAAAATGGGAGAAGTGTTTATGAGGGGAAGGAAATGAGGAATAGGTTGCCGGTTCAGCCCGTGTTGCCGCCCAAACCGAAGAGTCGGGAGTCAGTCGAGAGGGAGATTACGATGAGGTGAGTTTATAATAACATTGGATGAAATTGCACTCTATTTAAAAGTACGTAAGCAAAAGTAGTAAGTAGTCCACACTATGAATAATTTCGATGCCTGGTTTCATTTGACCGTGGCGTAGAATTTTAGGATAAACTTTTTACCTTAGTTTTTCTGAGATTTTTTTTATGATAGGTAGGCAAGCATTTGAGCGCTATCTCACTTGATGGAAAGAGAAGATTCGGCCGCAGATGTGACATGCTTGCCTAGAAGATACCTACTCACTCTGGATTTGAAAGAAGTGTTTTTTTTTAATTCGTATATATTATTTGATCTTAATCCCTTTGTATGCTTGGTTTCCAGGAGTAGTCGCGTTCCATCAGCTGTGGAGTACGCCAATGTGGACCGCAGCGGCGTGCAGCTGAGAAACAAAATTAACAACAATGGCGCTAACTATCATCCAATGACGAGACATACTCTACAGGTAAAGATAACACCTTTGAACTCTACGTTGGCTAAGTTAGGTGCTCTTTAGCCTTCTAAACAGCAGGAATAGGGTTCGGTTCCGATAAAAACAAAAGCTTTCTCCCTAAGGAAAATGTGTGTTTCAAGTTCTGGATGTGATTGTGTGCGAGAAGGAAATGTTTACGGCACTCACGACACAAGTCATAGAACTAAGTGTGGGGCTCTAAGTGTGAAAGTTTTTATATTATCTTTATGTTCTGTTTTTACATTTATATTATATTTATATCGTGTATTACAGGCGTTAAGCGCAGCCCCTACGCAGAAAATGATGTCGAACACAGAGTGGATGCAAACGAGGAACGCGACGCGGAAACCTGCCAACTACAACCAACACTGGCTTATACAGGTAATATATACCTATAGTGATAAAATTGAGAAAGGAAAAATTATCGCTTGAGGCGGGAATTGAACCCGCGACCATTCACATATTCCCCCGGTTAGAGCAATAGCTCTAACCGCTGAGCTACTCAAGCTAAATCTTCCCTCAGCGGGGCCAAGAATCCCCCATCCAAACGACAACTCTGAATCCACCACTGGCTCACGCCCTATGATCGTCTGCGATAAAAAACGTCCTTACATCGAAGCGCCTATCACTATTCTATACTTTGCAGGAAGCAGAACAGCGTAGGATAGAGGAGCAGAGAAGCAAAATGCGCACCACACAACGCCATTCTTACCACCAAGACATGGCGCCCACGCCGCATAACGTGCTTCCTTTGAGTGGCAGGTGACATTCTATTCATATATTTTACTTATCGAAATTAGGCATTAAACAATAGGTATGAATAAAATATCAAACAAAAAAGAAATTATCTATTACAATCCAACTGCCTATTGGCTGAGTTGAGTCAGCCTTCGCCATTTAAGCAAGGGTATCGGGTTCGGTTCCCATCGGAAACACAAGTATTCTTCCCAAGGGAAATTTGTGTTTGTAACCAATATTTGTAAGATCTATGAAATTTTCATCTGCCAAGACATCGCGGAGGATTGAGGTAAAAACAGTCCTTCTTGAAGAACACGTAAGTCCCAACAGTGGGAAATTTGATGTGTGTGATTAAAAATAATGTTGTCTTTTTCATGATTATATTTAACATTTTTGCATACGGAACAGAAAAGCAAGAATTGTGGCTTGGCAACGAAAACAAATGGTGATGTTTACACCCCCTACCCTTACATTAGACCCTATACACATGAATTTTACATACACATTACAAATATAGAAAAAATTTAAACTCCTTACAATCCTTGTCTAGTAAAAATCTTTTAAATCCGTAATATTCAACACTGTCATTATTAAACATCATCTGCCAACTAAAAGTAAATACAATTTTTCATACATTTGATACCATTCAAGATATTTTGCAAGAGTTTTCGCTGCGCATCATTTAGTGCAATCCCGCTACACTATCTGGCTAGAGTACGTACTTCTTTGAGCAAATCACCGCCATAATAGAGTAAAGATTTCTAACATCGATTAGTCCTCAACGTCTAATTTCCTACATAAAGGCTATTAGGGGTTAAGGCTTGAGTTCTTTGCATGTTCCATAAAAATACATCATCTTAAACTTATGACATTTTGGTATCCAAACGCCTTTAACGTTAATGCGCTTAAAAAAGTTTAGTAAGCACAAATATTACAAACCGTAGGTTTGTCTTTTTTTTATTTTTAGTTTTGGCCTTGCAATCTTGTGCATTTAGCCAGCGTCAAGTTATAATATATTTTAAGTGTATTTCATATTATAAGTCCTAGTCACAAGTCAAAGTCATGTAAAACAGTCAAGGTCCAGTCATAATCATAATAATTTGAATGTTGTTGATCATTAGTTTGTTATTTCAGTTATATACCAATTGAAGGTAATATAAGGGTTGTAATTAAAGAGGAATGCATTGTTTTGCTTCCAGCCAACAGCCCCTGGTGCAAGAAGTGAAGGTCCCGCGCTCGACCGACCAGCGCGAGGACAAACTTTTGACTGTTAGTGGCAAGCGGAAGTGCTCGCACTGTGGAGAGGAACTGGGTAAATATTTATACATATTGTTTAGATCCTAATTCCCTTTGTGTTATATTATGGACATCGGACATCCCTTTATATGTTAGATGATTTTACTATTAAAGTTTTCTTGAGAATCAGACATAGATATCATTCAGATAAGTCATCGAATGTAATGTAGGGCTGTGAGTGTGAAAGCGTTCATGTTTATGTTTGTTAAAAAACGGCCTTCACTGAAGTCATTTTTAATTTTCGAAAAAAGTCGAGCTAGGTTTAGAGAGCACGGTAGATGCTCTTCCCCGGGATGAATTTATGCCGCGAAGACACACCTCATCAATGTCTTCGCGGCGTAAACTCATCTCGAAAAAGCTACAATTCTAGCTAGCTCGACAATGTTAGCGATTCGGGAGACAATAATGTACGACCCAATATTTCACGGCTCGATTTTGTACAGCCAATAATGCTCGCCCTGATAATTCATGTACATGGTTTAAATATATAAGATCGAAATATCAGGCCGGGCGTTCCCTGGTCGCCAATTATTGCCGTATTGATAATTTACGGCCAATAAAGTACAGCCAATAATTCATATAAATGGCTTCCAAATATCAGGGTGTGCAATACTGTGCGTGCTCCGTGTCGATATTGTACGGCCAGTATTGCACAGCCAATAATTGGAAGCCAACCATAGATAAACATACTCTCTATGCGATGCCTTGTTTGATTAGAAAGAGTTGGCACAGACTATTAAAAAGTACCAATAAATATCATTAAAATTTGCTTCTCTGTGGTCTTTATAAAAGTGGTTGCAACTCTAGATTAGGTAAGGTTTTAACTGCGACTAAACAAAGCGCCAGCCGAGCCACCGAGCGTACCACGGCAGCGGCCGGCGAAGCGCTCAAAATTATTTTTTTTACTGAAAAAAAAAAAGAAATGTACAAAAATTCTTACGCTTTTCTTTCGAATATAAACAGTTTGTATGAAAACTTTAAACAGTCATATCTTGCCCTCTTGAAATTACTGGATCATCCAAACGAGGCTTTGACTTTGACATTTGTATGTACACGAATTATCGGCTGTACATTAATAGCTCGTGCTAATATTTTCCGACATGTATTGTACGGCCAGTATTGCACGACCTGCTATTTTATGTACATTGAAATCAAATATTGGTTGCGATTTTCTGGCTGCGTATTATTGGCTGTACAAAATCGGTCCGTGTTGTTATTTCACATCCAATAATGTACATACAATATAGTGTCTCAGCGATTCCGTTGTTCAGAACTACACTAAACTAGCCTAAAATTATTTTTACACCTCTTTTAATCCAAAACCTTAGATAAGACTAAAATTGAGTTTGACAGGACTAAGTTAGTTTAGTTAGTCGATTTAGTAAAAATTACGAGATTTTTATTCGGATAGTAATTACACAAAAAAACTTTCAGGTGAACCTGGCGGGAACCAAAAGGAGATTTATTTATTTATTTATGTTTCATTTTGGGCCAGCACTATGTACCATACATAGAAAAATAGGGAAAAAGTATTGCATTTTCTTAAAAATACAAATAAATTAATCTGCAGAAGATTACAGCTGTACCCGCAAATTATTATTTTTAAATATGTAACCCTATTTTTGGGGCAACCCAAATATTTTTGAATTGATAATATGTTGTTTACAATAAATGATCAATGACACGTCAAAATGACAGTTCAATATTGTCGCAATCCGCCATTTGTAACTGTGTTGTGTTGCTATCAATGTACCAAGATATTCTAAATGTACATTAAAACGAAATAAAAGTAAAGAAAATAAACATTCAAAAACGGTTACTATATTGTATAGCTATATGTATGTATATGGTACATGGTGCTGGCCCAGGCTCCTTCAATTTTGAAACATCTCCTTTTCAATGTGTTGCTGTGCTTTTGCTCTGCTTCCATCTGATACAGAGTTTCTTGTTTTAAGCTATTGCATAGCTTCTATCGCGGGCCTTGAGCGTGGAGACCGAATCCAGAAATTCCGTAACGAAAATAATCTAACACCCCCCACCTATACGCTAATTTCGAAGTTTTAGTCAGAAGACTCAGTAGCCGATTGGTATTGGATACTGACTCGAATGCATCGGTACGGAGCTCGTATCTCAACTTGACCGAAAACTTTT
Source organism: Lomographa bimaculata (assembly GCA_948107665.1). Taxonomy (NCBI): domain Eukaryota; kingdom Metazoa; phylum Arthropoda; class Insecta; order Lepidoptera; family Geometridae; genus Lomographa; species Lomographa bimaculata. The sequence goes on along the minus strand of OX403604.1, from coordinate 1,179,565 downwards.
TGTGAAGAAAAATGATACTGCATCGAGTTTTCAGTCGCTAGAGGGCGCCATCTATGCTTAGAAACTGGACAGAACTAAAATTTGAACTTAAAACAAAAAATGCTATGCAATAGCTTTACCGCGGCAGTCCCCGAGTGCCACACGTCTTTTTTTTGCATCTTTGTCTGGTCAAATCTTATGTTTTCACAATAGTCAGTCCATCTGAAATGTTTTAAACATATATTGTTGTTGAACTGATTTTGGTCACCTAAAACAGATGAATATTTTTACTAGTTTCTTGCCTGAAAACCGACCACAGTGCCATAGCTACTATAAAAACGAATAGGAGACGGTTTTGGAAGCTTCCATCGTTGTAATTGTATAATTTTAGGGTATCCTTCCGTTTCACTTCGAACACTTACTATGTTTTTTCTTGGAAGAACTTTATCTCATCACATTCTTCTTTTGTATGCTTTGGAGAATAAATGGATTTCATCGTTTGTGATCTGAAGCAGCTTATAGTATCTTTTTACGAAAGAAATGGAAATAAATAACTATGTGTTTATTTACAAAATGACTTTTTTTACGCCACTTTGACGCAACTAACCATAGATATAGGAATTGTAAGGTCGAAGCATCTTACAAAAAAAAAAAAAAAAAATCGACACATCGATTTGTTCTTTTTATAAATGCTTGCTGGTAACACTTTAACTATTTAATTTGGTAGCTGTCAAAATCAATAGCGTAAAATAAGAATAGCGTTTAGGTATTCCTTGATTAAAATTGGTTTATTTTTAGGATAGTTTAGGTTAGTGCGGTGCTTTACCAATTTCGAATTTCGAACAAACGACGGAAACGAAAGCCGTCATCACCATCATCAACCTATGGGAGTCCACCGCTGGACATAGGCCTCCCCGATTGCACGCCACCGAGCACGATCCTCGGCTTCTCTCGTCCAGCTCCGGCCACCTTGCACAGATCGCTCCACCAAGATGATGGCGAGGCGTCCTGTACTTCATTTTTCGACTCGCGGACTCCACTCTAAAACACGTTTTTCGGTTCCCCGACTAATAAGCCCAGGCCATTGACACTTCAGCTTACTAATAAAAAAAGCCGTATTTTAAAACTATAATAATGTTAGTCGATGTTTAAAGTTGTACAATAACCTATGTCCCGGCAGGTCGCGGCGCCGCCATGATAATCGAGTCGCTGTCGCTGTGCTACCACGTGTGGTGCTTCACGTGCTGCGTGTGCGGCGCGCGGCTGGGCGACGGGCGCGGCGGCGCCGACGTGCGCGTGCGCCGCGGCCGCCTGCACTGCCGCGCCTGCCGCCAGGGGGAGGACGGCCGCAAGTACTCCGCCGTCTAGCAACACGCGCTGGGCCTATCTAGTGGGCGCTAGTGACATGTGTCCAGTCTGAATGTTCCAGCTCCAGTGGTACGAGCTCTGGAGGACGGACTTTAGCGTTAGTGTCGTGTGTCCAGTCTGAATATTCTATTTACAGTAATCCTAGCTCTGGGCTGACTCTAGCGTCAAAAGTTATGTGTTGCAACGAGAGATTAGGTACTCTAGTTACACGTGTTTGGGCTACGACGACTCTAGTAAGCGTTAGTGAGATGTGTCCAGTCTGAATGTTGTAGCTCCAGTGGTACGAGCTCGGGGGTGCGGACTCCAGTCTGTCCAGACACGACATTAACGCTAGGCTTCTGAAAGTTGCAACTGAGAAACTAAGTAGTCAGCCCCGTCTTGTTACACTCTTCAGGGCTCTGGTGGCCGGACTCTAGTAAGCGTTAGTGATGTGTGTCCGATCTGAATGTTATAGGTACAGTGGTGCGATAGAGTGTGGACTCTAGCGTTAGTGTCATGTATCCAGTCTGAAAGTTATGTATTTAAACCGATTAATAGAATTACTCCCCGTTTTGTTACGCGCGTCCGGGCTTAAACAACTCTAGAAAGCATTTTTCGTGTGTTTTCTTTTTTATACGTTTATGAGTGGGATAGTTAATTAAATCTGGTCATATTGCCACTTTTGCCGAATGGTGTAAGAATGACTCGCCAGCTGGACTCTAAATATAATGTCGATTTACTTTGTGCTCCAATAGGTGATCGTTAATATAAATGCACTGATGTGTCAAAATGACGATTGTCAGTGTCATCGGTTTAAGAATGACGTTGGCAACTAATTATGACCATACAACTGGAGAAATGTATTTTAATTGACATTTTTCAGTTGTTTGGTTTTGATTTAAAATTAATGTTTATGATTAAAATATTTTAAAGGTCTTATAATAAATATAAACAGAAATCTATGTTATCGTTATTTGAAATCGCCAAATAAATGTTTGTAGATATATTTTGTGTACTGCCTAATATAGATAAGCATTGGAAAGTTACAAAGTGGTGGTCTGCCACAACCTGTTATATGTCTTATTTAGACATTAAAATGACATTGACAGACGTGTACCATAAACTGTCATTGTACGACTCATTTTAAGAAGTTGTGGGATGTAGGCCACCTAAAACTGCGCTAATTTTATTACTATTTTGTTTAACAAATGTCAGAAAGAGAGCGCAGATATAGTTTGTACTACTTTTATATACTAATCTAGATCCGTATGATAAAATTATTAAGTACATAAATATCTTATATGTTTGCCAAGAATTTGAAATCCATGTCAAGTAGGATGTTTTATTAATTATTCGTGTGAGCATTGATAGAAGCGAGATAAAGAAAATCACGCTTTTCGTCAGCGAATGCGCATTTAAAGCGGGAATTTATAATTTTGTTAACAAAATATAATATCACGCCAAACGTCTTAGCGACTCAGCCTGACTGAGTGGCTCTTGCACGCTTTGTTTTTCACCATCTTTTTTATCACTTTACTTCTTCAAGGTGAATATAAATATCAGATTTTCGCTTAATTCCGTATGTTATCCTTCCCGTACAATAAATCTATGGATGATACGAGACCTGCAGAGTGTAAAAATGTCTAAATATGTGCTATATAAGTTTCGAGGTAGATATGTACGTAAAGCATCCAAAATGTAAGACATCCTTTTAAGATATACATAAAAATAAACAAGATATTTTCTCATACAAAAGTGTATTTATCTGCTTTTTTTGTAGTTTCGAAATTGATAATCACACATTTTGTATATTTTGTGCACATATTTATTTTGAAACTTCTTGTATATCGCTTATTTAGGCATTTTTACATTTCATCATAGACTATATTATTCATAATATTTAATTATTGATTTTGTATGGATATCAATCGTACCACCTTAAAGATCACTGGTAGAAATGTCGGAGACAATCTGATAATATTTTGTTTTGATATTGAGATCAGCTGTCTCTTTCTAGACTTGCTACTGCGGTCACAGTGAAAGAGCGAGATGTCTCGATTTCACCTGGTTACGATGTTAATGCGATAGATCCAGATTTTTACATTCAACCTTAGACTAAGTAAAGTGGAAGCACGAATAACTACGATTTTACTTTGGTCTATGTTGTGCCATCACATGTTGTTTTCTTTTTAATAAACACCAAGTACAGATTTCTACAATTAAGTTTAAATAATATTTTAAAGGGAATATGTTTGTAATATTTGTAAATAAATAATTTATACTTGTGTTACTGTTAGCTTTAATAGTTATTATCCTAGTTTTATTATGAAACATTTAATCCAAAAATGTGTACGATTAATGTAAGTGTAAATGTTATTTTATCAGTTTTCTTTTGTATTTTTACATCACTCTAACATCAATATTTTAATGGGAGATAGTTCTTTGTAACAACAAATATAGTATATTTAGTATAAATACTTCGTGATTTAATTTCAATATAGTTGTTTGTAATTATGTTAATTATTTGAACAATATGTACATTATCTGTGTTTATAAGCCCCCCAAACTGTATAACAATAAATATTTTCAACTATTCCTTGTTTTTTTCTACACCTAAAAAAATAGCAAAATGGAAAGGTTACATAATGTCGATGTCTTTAAAATTTATTAGCCCACTTTTGGGACTTAATTAAATTACATGTGTATCTGTATCTAGGACAAGCCAGTTTTCTCACGATGTTATCTTTCATCTTTATTAGAGCGAGTGCTAATTCCGCACAGAACTTGATCAAGTCATTGGCGCAGGGCCAAGCGGGATTTGAACCAGGGTGCGTAGGAATTAAAGTTGCTCGAGATACCGGTAAGGTTCTCGATTTTATATCTGACGACAGTGAATAAAGTATGAGGTTTATGATGATCCATAAACAACTTTGATTTTACTAACTCTGATGGATTGAATTCAAGTTAAGATTACGTCCAACCTGTGTCAAGGACGAATAGCTTTTTTGTTTTGGTAAAATATCAAAAATAATAGGTTACAACTCAACCTTATATTGACTAAATGTATACAAAAAAATACATGCTCATTTTCACTCAATACTCAATTATTTATTGCAATAATATTTACTAAAATACACTTGAGGTATAAGTAAACACATGGCCCTAATAGGATATAGCATTAATAGGGCTGGGAGTGAACGGGCCGATTTATTAAATAATAGGATATTTTTATAAGTTTTTATTTAACTTGCAATGTTTGTTTGTTTTGAACAAATCTTGCAACTGAATAAGAACCACTTCATCATTATCTAATAATAAATAATTTATAAAAATAATAATAAAACCAGATAAATAAAAATCTGTGTGATATGATAAATGATGCCTTCTTAGAATATTCATAACGTTCATAAATATAAGGGAAAATATTAAATCTCATGCAAATTACATCTATTAATATTTTTGTAACCATTTCGTTCTGCCATTTAATAACAAAACACTGAAAATTATATTATATACGTATGTTTACTAGACAAATGATTATGTACTTCAGCTTATTTTTATTGATTTGAGCTGCGTTTTCTTGAAATTTGAATGAATCCATGAAAAATCAAAAATGGCCGCGCGTGACTGCGTGACCGCCACGATGTAATTTACGCAATATACACCTTTATATGCAACTAGCCGTGCCCCGCGGCTTCGCCCGCTATTATCAAGTTAAAAAGGAGCCTATGTGTTAATCCTAGGTATAATCTATGTACATTCCAAATTTCATCCAAATCCGTTCAGCCGTTAAAGCGTGAAGAGGGAACAAACATACTTACACACTTACACATTTACACATACACTTACACACAAACTTTCGGATTTATAATATTAGTAGGATAGAATAAGGGGGATAATTGGCTGTGGTTAAAAATGGTGCTCGCATTGACGTAAACCTGCCCCATAATACATCGAAAGTTATCCTTGAGAGTCTGCGTATTCCAGGTCTAGTGTGTTTACCAGCTTCGATCACATCGTCACTTACCATCAGGTGAGATAGTGGTCAAACACTAGCCAGTCACAAATAAATAAAAAAAAAAAACTAAAGATCAGTTAGCAAGCATGAACTCCCTTCAGCTTAGTTGGATGCGCGTTCCCCTTCTAAGCAAGGGCATCGGGTTCAATTCCGGGCGGGAACACAAGTTCTCTCCCCAAGAAAAAATTGTATTTTTGGTTCTGATTGTGTGTGATGTGAATATCATCTCAACTCAGTGTGAGGCTGTGAGCGTGAAAGCGTTTATGTTATGGTTGTAAACTTATAGTGGAGTCGTACGTATAGTGGAGTTACGCAGATAGAGGCCTTCGCTTCCAACAGTATGGGGACATCATTCGATTCGCGTCGCCGATACAATTACATCAAAATTTTACTCGAAAGCAAAACAAACAAACCCATTCACACTCACAGCCCCACACTAAGTTCAAAGACTTGTATTGTGGGTGCCGGAAACATTCACATCACACACACTTTACACCCAGAACCAGAAGCACAAATATCCCTTGGGAAGGAATTTGTGCTCCTGCCGGGAATCGAACCCAGGACCCATGGCGCAGAGGGCGGGCACCTGTCCACTGCGTCAACTAGGTCGTCGATTCTAACATCTAGTTGTAGTCTTTGAAAGTGTTCTTTATTTGGTGTGCAAATAAAGAATGTATCTATCCATCTAGTTTTAATCTGGCATAAACTGATACATAGTCCTATTCAAGCAAAGAGGAAGCTAGGTTAATTAGGATATAAAAAGGTCATACCTATTAAAGGCTATCAGTTGAGAATATCCTTACACTATGAATAGAAGCATAAATGATGGACTTCCTTTGTCTTATCTGTATCAAGTATCTTAAATTGATATACTAGAATGAAACGCGGACGCACTTCTGTATATATATATTTTTTAATGGACTAAAATGGCATTTGGCTCAATGTATTAGCAATGCCGCTAGCATGATGGCAACGCTACCCACTGGTAGTGGCCTTGAGCAGTTAAGCTCGATGCCTTGTAGGTAACTTAGGTCTTTGCCAAATAGTTATATAATTTTAGTTTAGTTTTAGGAAATATAGCAAATTGATAAAAACGTAGATAGGTACCTATAGATAAAATCTACTAAAATATAGACAAAAATGGCAACATTTTGATTTGATATAAATAAATTGGTTTCTAAATTGGTCATCATTGTATGCGAGAGATATAAAAGTAATAAGGAAGCTAGGTCCCGTTTTATAATAGGCTACTAAAGTCGTTCCCATCTGATCATAAGATCTGATGCTTACTAATAAGTAGGTACCTAATGTTAAATAAGGTAGGTTCTTTTGTTTTCTTTTAATTTTGGCTCCGCAATCTTGTGCATTTAGCCAGTGTCAAGTTATTAAATACTAGCAGTGCCCGCGACTTCTTCCGCGTGATGATTGGACTTTTAGTAAGGATCCCTAATTTTATTGAAAATATAATATAGCCTAATAGCCTTCCTCGATAAATGTACTATCCAACACTGAAAGAATTTTTCAAATCGGACCAGCGCGGCGGTCCCTGAGATTAGCGCGTCAAACAAACAAACTCTTCAGCTTTATAATATTAGTATAGATTTCAGAATGGACGGTGTCTATAACTATAATATTATTTATATATCTATTGTACTAATTGCAAATTCACTTTCGTGAAAGTAAATTATTTGCGTGGAAAAATACTATTATGCCAGTTACCATTTATATTGATTCAATCTTAAGTTTTAGTTTTAACGATTATAACAAATTTCTATTTTTTCCAGGTAATTTACTTTAAATTTTAAATTACTCAAAAGACAAAAAATCTAATCTATTGCTGATTGCGGCACTATCAATACGTATCGTTACCTATTCCTATTATAGCACTATCAACACGATGGATTCTATGTAAAATCGATTTGAATTATAAATCAGTAGTCTAGGGCAGGGGTCGGCAACCTTTTGAGTCGGAAGAGTCAAAAATTACAATTTACAAAATTTCAAAGTTTTATAGAGCCACAAAGTTTTTTCTTGCCATCATTAATACCTACAGTACTAATGTATATATAAGAATATAATAGAAATAGAATATAATAGTATATAATAGAAATGGCGCCTTCCTCGTTAATTGATTCAGAACGTTTTTTAAATGTTTTTTTAATAAATAATATTGCCTGCAGAACTAAAGAGCCGCAGCTTCACATCCAAAGAGCCGCAAGTGGCTCGCGAGCCGCAGGTTGCCGACCCCTGGTCTAGGGTCAGAAGACCTTCAGAGTGTCTAAAGGTTATGAAGCTTTATACATACAGACAGTCAGTGGATACTATGCATATCTCTATAGGTTTATTGCTGTTTACAAACACGTTTTATTCTTGCATTAGATCACCCCGAACAATAACATGATAAACGTGAAAGATGACACTATAATTGGTATAAACAACAAAGATTTGCTAACAGGATATAAGGAAAATATAGGGTTAATAAGCACGCTTATATACCTTCTATTATGTAAGAAAATATGTAATAAGTAATACTTAAGTCTGCTTACATAATACTCTAAGCAATAATTAAGTAAAAAATATATAAATATTGCTTTACCTAACAACAGAAAAAGGGGCCCATGAGCCACGTGGTGGACCACCGTTTCCAACGACAAGACGAAACATAAGAGAGATAAAAATCTAAATAAATAATAATATAAAATAAATAATTACTAAATTAGACATGATTGTATGCGTGGGATATAAAAGTACCTTTAAGGAAGCTAGGTCCCGTTTATGAAAGAAAGAAAAGAAAGAAAATAATTTATTTGTGACTTAGCTAACAATAAAAATACTATTATAAAATATACATATAAATGAAAGTCACAAATCGGCCCCAACTCAGCATAATGCTGGCAGATGACCAGCGCTGATCTTCCGTTTGAGCCGTTCGGTGGAATCACGGCATAAGCATACACACAATACGCGAACACAACAATAAACAACTAAACTAAACTAAACACATCTGAGCGGTATATTCTGTAATCTGGCAGTCTTCAAGTCAAGAGTGAATATGTATCTTCTATGCAGGCATGCTACATCTTCGGCCGCATCATCGCTTTCCATCACGTGAGATAGTGGTCAAATGCTTGACTATCAAACATAAAAAAAAACAAGACAAAATGTCTTGGCGAAGAAAAACAAAGATGGCTTAGCGCTGATGAAATAATGAGAAAATAACAAGGACAATGGAGAAGACACAGGTTTCAAGGTTGTTTCTAAGTACTATGCACATGATGATATGACCTGAGACTAACATCGCAGACTGACTGGTTCCATTCTAATCGACTAGTAATAAAAACCAGGAGCTTACGACTCTATTAATCATCCCACATTAATATTGTGAACCCTTCACCTTGATTGGATAAGGCCTGATTTGAGTTAAAACTTATATGTCCAGACTAAACTGTATTAGTTTAGTCTGGACATGCTGAATTGTTTGTATTGTGTGATTATTATTATTATTTTTATATTGATGACATTTTAATTTAATTTATTTTGATTTTTGATATGTAATATGTGATATGGTGTACCTTATACTGAAATAAATGATTTATAAAAAAAAAAAACTCCCCAGGGCAAGAGATAAAATACCTCCTGCGGACCGGAAAGAGAAAAAGAGGCTCCGTCAAAATAGGTAGTAATAGGTAGTAAGTAAAAGTAGGTGTATTCTTGCCAGTCAACGATGAAGGAACAGCACTCGGCTGGACTGATAGGTATTGGTTGAAAGGGTGAATTGCTAGTATTATTTTTGATCTGAGAGTTATTAAGACATAACACCTTTAGTCTCGGGACTAGAAGCGTATTGTAATACCACGATAGCCTGATAATAACTAATCAAAATACTGCGTGGAACTGTAGACGTTTAGGCGCGTGAAGTGTTTTTTTTTTTTTTATTTTTTTTTTTATTATTTGTGACAGGCTTGTGTTTGACCACTATCTCACCTGATGGTAAGTGACGATGTGATCGAAGCTGGTAAACACACTAGACCTGGAATACGCAGGCTCTCAAGGATAACTGCCGGAACACCGTATTTGGCTTGGCGGCAGACTTTCAACTTGAAGGTGGTACGCTACTTTGGTAGCAAGCCAGGCGAGCAACTGACAAAATGCTCTACCACCTCTCAAATGTCACCTGATTAGCACCACCCGGGGACCACGTGTAGGGAGTCAGACTTAAGGGGTATCCTCCTACGGACGTGGGTGACTCAGTCCCCAAAAGTATCAGGCTTATACCTCTAGTTAAGGGAATGATACCTTTAAACCGCTGAAAATTTGTGGATATTGTAACCGTTTTTCTCTAAAACCGTAATAGTGAAAACTCAAAAATATGTCATCCTTTATCATGTGAAGCACCACCTTCTCAAAAGTCTTCTCTATTTTCAAACTTGTAACCATTTTTCTCCTAAAGTATCAATCACAAGATTTTTTCATTATTTTTAGAAAGTAGTAGAATACTTACACCATTAATGACACCTTCACGCTTATTGTGAATATTGTTTTGTAATTTTTTATTCATTTTAAACGTCACATAAATACTTACCTATAAAATTATGAAAGGGGCAATTTCGCCACTATTACAAACTCTGAATAGCATTGGAATTACGTTTTGAAAAACGTTGAGCTACTAGCTTTTTGATTAGGTACGCACTGGTATATTAATCGGAATTGGGTAACCTTTTTTAAAAGTTAGTTAAAAAGCGCCATTTTACCTGGGTACCTAAGGGAATCTAACCTGTGATCAGTTAGTATTTAAATCGTTTTCGTATTCAGATAGGTAGGTATTTAATTATCTGAAATGTAATGATCGCAAACGTTACGTATGTATAGGTCAACCCCACCTTCAATACTCTATACACTCTGCACAGTATTATGGGAACCTCGCACGAGTCATGCATGAGAACCATGACTCCATTTATATCATCCATTCATCACATTTTCGATTTGCCGCGGAAATCGATCACATTTACCGCGATCGTTGGACCGCACTTCCGGTACATTGGTATGTCAAATGACTGCTATTTTCAAATTAGTGCTGTGACGTGCAACTCTTGCAAGCATTGTAAATAAGCTTTATAAATAGCCACATATTACTTAGAGATATAAAATTTCTAGAAAGGTTTCCTTTTCTGAGGAAGTAGTTAACTATTCCTGAAAACTTCTTGAATTTCGGAAAACATTCTGAAATTTATACTTCTACTTTAAATGCACGTGTACAATAATAATAGTCAAGAATGAATAGGTATTTTCTAGGCAAGCATGCTACATCATCGGCCGGATCTTCACTTTCCATCAGGTGAAATAGTGGACAAATGCTTGCTTAAGAATATACAAAAATATTGGCTATTGCATTAAGTTAATTTTTTTTTTGTTATAACTACTTTGTTGTAACTTAATCTTTGTTGCAAGCGGTTCCTAATTGAATTAAGCAAAAATGAACCTTATTTCTTAACAGTATTGTCATTTTCAAATTGAAACCGATGATGCAACATGATGCAATAGAGATAGATAATAGAGGGTCTAAACTGTAAGTACTATGGTATACCGAAACCTACAAGTCGAGACATGTAATGAAACATTCCTAGGTTATCTGTGAAATACCATTTAAGTGCTTCATTGTATTTTTTAATGCTGGACAAGCTAGTATTTTACTAGTATCTCACACGATGAGGAGTGATGATGGGGTCGAAGATGTAGCATGCTTGCCTAGAAGATACCTATTTTATTTGACTTTATTAATAACATTTTTAATATTGTCTTCAAAAAGGTAAATATATATCAAATAAGACGAAAGAATTAGATTTTTTTTTCTATTAATTTTGGCTTCGCAATCTTTTGCATTTAGTCAGTTTCAAGTAAAAATTATATCAAATGTGTTTCATATTAAAGTCGTAGTCACAAATCAAAGTCAAAGTCAATTAAAAGTCAACGCCCAGTCATCATCCGAAGAATTAGATTTTTATTTTAAACATTGATTATTTACCGTAGGTATATTAAAAGAAATGAGGTGACGGTTAATTTGGAAAGGAAAATAAGTTCTACGCTAGCAAAGCGGTGGTAAATAGTGGTAATACGAGTAGTGATCGTTTGCAAATTATTAATTTTATTGAATTTCTTATCATTTAATGCCTCATTACATTATTGAGAATAAAAGGTATAGAACTACGACACGGAATAAAATTTTCGCAAACTATCAGAATTCGTTCTAGACCCCTGTATAATAATTATAGGTGCAGACGTAGGTTAGTGGTTGCTCTGAACATCGTCAAATCGATGGCAACAGATATTTTCAGACAATTCCTACCGGTGGCAATAATATTACCGATGTGCATGTATTATCATAGTAAGGATAGAGTCGTAAGGAATACATGCAAGTCCAAAAACTACATACCTAATTTAAAGAATTTACAAATGCATATAAAGTTTGAATTTCATTATCAAGATAAATTGTGATTTTATATGGTACGAACCGTTATAACTACTATTTTGATGATTACAAGGAACTTTCTTTAGGTACCTAATTATCTTTACAATCAGCCTTTCGATCTCAAGTGACTACTGATATTATTACAAGATACTAAAATAAAAATGTTGTTTTAAGGAGATCAATTTGAATGATACATGCCGATTTGTTACATTTTCTCTTCTTTTCTTTTTCTTCTTTTTTTTCTCTAACAACATTATTAAGAAGAGACTATCAAAATGGGTTACGTATAGTCATAAAGTTCAATGCCAGTTCTACTGGTTTGATAATGCGTTCATGTTCATTTCATAATTTTCCTGAACCCCACCACAATTGAAGGTCGCAGTAAGGTCTTTGATTAAACGCTATAGATAAAGTTTCTTAGTCGTTGTAAGTAGTACTTACTCGTATTATCATCCATCGATTTTTCAAACAGCATGCTTAATTGTTAGTAAATATATCGCATTGTCCTCTCAAGTACTACAATTACCATTGCAGCTAAGAACATAGTTACACTTGCCGGTTAACGCATATAGATACGTACCGTTACCGGTCATTAGGTGCCAGACATGAAAAATCGTAGTCAAGTGTACGTTCGGCTTTACGGCGAAAAAAGGTGCGCACGATTCATCTCCGAGCGCGTCACAATTGGTGCACAATAGCGAGTTTGAGCGCGGCGCTCAGTGCCGCGCCGCCGCCCGCATGCCTGCCACGCGCCGTATCCTCACCCGCCGGTGGTTCCGCTCGCGACGCTCCCCACACCCCGAGGAGCTCGATGACGTCCGCCCCAAGACCATCCCGCGCGACATGGACCGCCGGCCGCGAATCTCTCGCGTGCTCAGCTCGCCCGCCCGCACCCAGCCGACGCATCCACCCCTCGATGAGGAGTCCCTCGAGAGGGCTTTTCCTTCCATGGGGCACCTAGAGTACGTCCTCGCCGGCTCCTCGCCTCCGGCGGAGAGCGCCCCCAACATGTACGATAGCTTCGAAGAACCACCCCTCGACTTAACTGCGCACATCTGCGGTGACTCGTTACGTCAGAGCGCCCATGAGCAAATGCGAGCCGTTGGTGGCCGGTTGCGACTTCTTGATGAATTGGAGTCAGGAGCGATCACAATTGAATCCATACCGAACACTCTAGCGACTGCATCTGAAGCTGAGAAGAATGTTTGCTTATTTTGGGCGGCATTTCTTAAACTATCGAGCCTGCTACAACCACTCGTGGAAGCCGGCGCTGACCCTTTGTATTTCGATGCCTTAGGATTGTCCCCACTGCATGTCGCATCTTTCAGCGGATCAACGGATTGTACAGCTTACCTACTTTCGTGCGGGTCGGACCCTAATTACATGCCAAGATGCTTCGCTCCTCTCCACTGTGCCGCGTTCGGGAATTCTGTGCAAGTGGCTAATTTACTAATCGGCAGAGGCGCATCTGTGCACGCAGCGGTAAAGTACGTAAACTGTGAAGGTGGTTTGCTGCATTGCTCGGTCAGGGCTAATTCAGTGGAGTGCCTAAAGTTGTTTATTTCTCACGGGGTCGACGTGAACTTAATCGAGCCGGGCGGTACCAACGCCATCCATCTTGCGGCTGATTTGGGAATGACTCAATGTCTGACGATACTTCTGGAGACTCCGGGCGCTGACCCTAATGTGAGGACGAGAGTGGGGGACAGAGAATCTACCGCTTTACACCTGGCTGCCGATGGTGGGTACATTGAATGCATTGATCTATTACTAACCAAAGGGGCGGACGCGAGTTTGAAAAATCATCGTGGATTTACAGCACTTCACTTAGCGGCGCGATCAGCAAGCCTAGAATGCGTCGAATCTCTGCTAAGAAAAGGAAACGCTGAGCCGAATGCTTTAGATTTTGATTTGAGAACGCCGTTACACGCTGCTATTGGGAAATCAGATTCTGCATGCGATATCATTGAAACCCTAATTAGTTGGGGTGCTAATGTGAATCAAAAGGACGAGTACGGCTTCACTCCGCTACATCTCGCCGCTCTCGATGGGCTATCAGCATGTGTCGAAACGTTAATTTATCACGGTGCTGACGTAACTACGAGGTCTAAAAAAGGAAACTCGGCTCTCAATGTAATCGCAAGAAAAACGCCCGCCTCACTCGCGATGATAACGAGAAAATTGGACTGCGCTATTACGCTGCATCACTCTCAAACGAGCAATAGAGAAGTCGAACTCGAACTTGACTTTCGTAGTATCCTGCAGCATTGTTATCCTCGAGAAATCAGCTACTTGAATACCTTTGTTGACGAAGGACAGAAGGAAGTTTTACTGCATCCGTTATGTTCAGCATTTCTTTACATAAAATGGGAAAAAATACGCAAATATTATGTGGCGCGATTATTCCTAAGCTTCATTTTCATTATGTGTCTTACTTTGTATGTCCTAACGGCACTTGCACACAATTGTTACAATGGAAGCAAAGACATGGAAGAAACAATACAAGAACAAGAACTATGCCAAAAACAATCGATTCTTGGAGATTTGTTACGAAAGAACCCGTTTGTTATTGAAATGCAATGGTGGGTTTTAGCTGGAATAACAATATTTGAAATATTCAGAAAAGTTTACGGCATCGCTGGCTATTCAACTGTGAAACAATATCTAATGCAATCAGAAAATATTATTGAATGGTTCGTTATTGTCAGTGTGTTTCTGATATCGTATATTTACACAAACATCACATATACCTGGCAGAACCATGTGGGTGCATTTGCTGTATTGGCTGGCTGGACAAACTTAATGATGATGATCGGTCAGCTCCCAGTATTCGGGACATACGTGGCGATGTATCAAAAAGTTCAAAAAGAATTCGCAAAGTTATTGATGGCCTACTCTTGTATTTTAATTGGATTCACAATCAGTTTCTGTGTCATATTTCCTGACTCATCCTCTTTTGCAAATCCATTTATGGGTTTTATTACCGTGTTGACAATGATGATAGGCGAGTTGAATCTTGATTTATTACTGAACGAGCCAGATGGTAATGACCCTCCTGTGCTACTAGAGTTCTCGGCTCAGATCACGTACGTGTTGTTTTTGATGTTTGTAACGGTCGTACTCATGAACCTACTAGTTGGCATCGCAGTACATGATATACAGGGATTGAGGAAAACGGCTGGACTTTCCAAACTCGTTCGTCAAACCAAACTGATATCATACATGGAACTTGCTTTATTCAACGGATACCTGCCAAAATGTTTATTGAAAATTTTACATTCATCAGCTTTAGTCTCACCACAAGCTTACAGAGTGGTATTAAGTGTGAAACCTCTGAATCCCAGTGAAAAGAGGCTCCCAAGAGATATCATGATGGCTGCATATGACATTGCTAAAATGAGGAAGCAGTACGGACACACGATTTCATCTAGTGGTTCGACAACGGGTGCCTACTCATGTTTTAAGAAGTACGAGAACAACAATGATTCGAGTTATAGAGAATATGGTTATTCTTCGGGGCTAGGAAGTATTCAGGCTAGATTAGATGAGACATCCGAGAACGTGAGGCAGCTTACTCAGGAAGTGAAAGAACTGAAGAAGCTAATAAGTGCCCAACAGCTCGTTATTCAACAAGCCCTGGCCGGCGCGATGGACGGTTGATGATATAATGGCCGACCGAGCCATTTAGTTTCAATGCCAACGGTACATAAGTCAACAAACTACAGCAAGCGTGAATTGTCATACGTGTACTCGTTTGGACCCCACTCTGGATACTACAGACTTAAATTTAGAGCGGTAATATTTTACGTTATTATAAGATTTAGCATAGCTGGAGCTATTTTATAAGATTAAAATATCTAAGAGACAGACGACGCACCAAACACTGTGATTATAGATATACTTTAAGATCATTGTGATAATTATTAATCATGACAATAAAATAATTATTTATATTGATATTACTGTTTTTATAATAACTTAATCAAATCCGTTGCATACTTAAGTTATGTACTCGTTTATCATATTTTATCTTTGAATAAGTACCAAGGCGTTAGGTTGGTAATTTTCTCAAATATATTTTAGAAAAGTATGATTATGTTATGTAAATAACAGTCACTAGAGTTTAGGTCCGTATAAGTATTAATAATAGCTAAATAGCAAGCCGATATCAATAAAAAAAAATATCCTGTGCTCTCTATGAAATGAATAGTACCTACGTTAAGTATAGTAATCATTTTTTTTGCAAAGATTGATCCTTATCAGCACCAAAATCCGTTGGTACAATAATACAAAGTGTCTTTTTTTTTTAAAACCATTGGGGCGATTTCCGTCAAAAGTAAAAGATTTAAAAGAAAACTAAATATGAAGTTATTGTTTCCTTATAAATCGGACTTGGCCATCACCATAAAAAAAAATCCATAAAAGGCCATCATCATAAAACCACCCTGTATATCAAGTACCTACCTAACACGTAACGAACTAACTTTAAATGCATAACATTTTTACATATTTTATTTGTGGTAGAAAAAACTCCAAGTAGGTATGATATTATAAAAAATATTGCAACATAAAGTATGGCAGAATACTAAAAATCAATAACATGATATTTAGTAGGTATCTTTTTAAATTATGGAACCATTAATATATACCAAAATATTAATCGATTTAGCATAAAAATCTACAAGTCCGATAATTATGTTAACAGCATTATTAAAAGAATTAACCAAATTATTAATTAGGTAAGCTACACATTTTTTTTTAACTTTCGCGAACTATAAACTACCTAAAAACTTTGAACAATCCCGATATGTTAACAGCATTATTAAATTGGTTAATTTAATAATGCTGTTTTAACAACTTCATTATTTTAAAAAGCGCAAAAAGACCCGTTTTTTTGCATAAAATCATACTATGGACATTTTTAAGATATCAAAATTAGTACATCGGCATGGGTGATGATAATATTATATTGATACACTAAATATTAATTACGATTCCGATTTATCTATTAATTTGTTTTATTTTATCAAATGTATTATTAGTAAAACTCGGAACTGATTTTTCTTAGCCAGCGCCATCCTGTGTCTCACCGAGAACGTCATAATAATTCTTGATATTTCCTGCAAGTTTTTCGCCCGCCCTTTTTGTTTCCCCGCCCTAGAATGGAACCGGACTTGCGCAGTGCAGCCGGACCTCACCTCCCTCACCTCGTGCACCTCCATCCATTTCCCGCCACGCCTGCCCCAGATGACCCATTTGACACTTCTTTCAGTTTGACACTTCCGCTAGGTACATGCGCGGTTTCAAAACAAACAACTTGAATCGATCAATAGTTCGAAAAGGAAGGGAAAATCTAGATTTAGGTCTTATCTCTTTCGCCCGGGCCTTCGGACCTACCTTTATTGATTGTGTTCATGTTATCGGTGGGTGTAATTCACCAGTCCAATGCAGGGCAGTTTCAAGATCCAACTTATAAACATGGGGACGCGGGCGGCTGCTTGTAAGTATTAAATATTTCAACTGCTTCTGGTTCTAAATGAATTCATGACAAAGCGCTTGCATGGTGATTAAAGCCGTTTATTTTTCAGAATTGTATGAAACGCGCCGCAGTTCGTAGGCAAAGCTTTTTGTGTTATAAATGCAGCCCTCATACGATATGCAGATATACGCCGAGCCGTATCAGAAAGGTGATCTACCGTCGCGTTATTTGATGTTATTTACTGTCGCACGTGCCCCCTCTATCCACACAGTATACCTTTAAAGATCACCTTCAAATTCACTTCTCCAAGTCTTAGCAATCTATCTACTGAAACGTTTCAGGACCTTACCTACTCATGATAACATTCTATGCTAGTAGGTGATAATAAATATACCTTAGAGCTCCTCTATTGCTCCTCACCCTCTATTGACATAGGATAGCTATATTAATTAATTGGATAATTTCTCTTCTGTAAATGTGTGATTGAAGATGATCTATCATATTAAAAACATATGGTGACTGTGATATGCTTTATTATTAGGGTTGCCATCTGTCTGGTTTACCCTTTTTTTTTTAATATAAAGCTCCATAGAGCTACTGTAAATAACATTTTGAATTCTATTTTAATGGAGAAATAAAAAATTAATATTTTTATCTTCTTTCATAATACTTACTAATTACTATTTTACCTACTTTTTCTTAGCCAGTGAAAAAGTACTAGTATCTGGCCTAAGCATGTATAAAAAATGCTTTCTTTTTGAAAATCTAATTATGCAATTAAACAATGCTCGATGGGTATGGTTGGTTAAATAAAGAATATTTTAATAGGGAAAAAATAAATGATTACAAGATGGTAACCCTAGGTTTACCTACTAGGTTTGCATCTACCCTTATCTGTTGTGAACCTGACTGTTTGTATTCGTTCCAGATTGTGTCCCAAATGTTAGTTTAGTCCTTGATGTTGGCCGCCCTGACATGCCGCTGACTCAAGTGTTAGTTTAGACTTTGATGTTGGTATTACTGTGACTTGGTTTATAATTGGTGTTCGTAGCAAATGTTTGGATCCTTGAAGTGTGCGCTGTGTCGATGTTGAATGTTTTATGGTTCTGCTGGCTCGCTGTACCTTCAACTTTGTTTAAATAAAAGAAAATGCAAGGGTCATAGGGACAATCATCAATGCATCTTTATAAATTAACTAAGGGGTACTGATTGGTACACCCTTCAGTAAGGGTAGGGGATGTGAGTAGGGCGGAGATTTGAGGCTAATTCACCTATATGTATGTATGTATCACATGTGGAAAAAGGCATTTTTGTAAAAAAAAAAACAGTTCAATTCTAATAATCAACAGTTAAAAAAAGTTCATACGTCATCCATTTATGGTTGACATACCTCCAGTTTGCGTGAAGTGTTTTGCTTCTACGTTTAACATCAGTACAGTGAAGGAGTGGAACTCATTGCGCCTGCGTCTTAGCCTGAGATAGTGGTAAAAATTTAAATGCTCGCCTATTCAGCTTAAAAAAAAAAGTATAAAGAACTCCTCCCCTCTCTTAGTTACTTGGATTGTTTTTGTACTGGATGGAGACCTCAGACCTATATTTAACTTTATTCTTAATAATGGTTGTTTAATTTCTGTATTTGTTGAAGTATAATATATGTAAGTTACAACTTTAAATGTGTGACTGTTTTTGAGATAGACCCTGGGAAGAAATAAGTCTACAGGTATAAGCAGTGACTTTGATGTCCTACCAAATTGTTATATTTCAACATGTTTTTTTATAAAGTATCATGAAGAAAGGCAGAAAAAAAATATTATCACACACTTCTGTGTATTTTATAGCCCTTTAATATAAATTGACATTTCTAGTTATTCCCATGTATGATTTGGATGCTGAAATAAGTGCTGAACCACCCAAGTCAACTTAGAGACCAATAATGTTTTTTTCAGGCTGTAATTTTGCGATTAACTTTCATGAGTGCCTCTTTGGGGCCCAAGTGAATAAACGATTTTGATTGTTTGATTAATTGATTCACAAACATGCTCTAATGCATACATCATAATAACATACATAGCTAACTAGCTGACATGCCCGGCGTCGCCTGGGTAAAAAAAAACATAGCCTATGACACTCACAAATAAAGTGGCTTTCTATTAGTAAAAAAAATTTCAAAATCAGTTCACTAGATCCAGAGATTACCTACCTTACAACCTCACAAACTTTACCTCTTTATAATATTAGTATAGAATAAGCCTCACATCATTTTTCGCTTTTGGGACATTGGAGCCTCGCTAGTTATAGGGCAAGGAAACCATGTGCAAATGTGGCTTGGGTAGCTAGGTTTTATACTGCTTGCCATACTAGCTTGCCATCTTTTCTGCTTGGAAATTGGTACAAAATAGCTAGTTGAAAAAATCATATCTCTTCACATGCGCCTTTAATAGGGCACTTCTATTAGACTATATTCAATACTATAGACTTAGAGTTATAAGTTTGTGTGTATGAATGAGCTAGCAGAACCAGTCCTTATGTTTGTGTGGCTCACCTTTCTTCAAGATATAGGCTGTGTATGTCTGTCTCACCCCATTCTGCTTTCTCCTTTGTTTGGCACCAACTCATACTTTATTATAGGTAACAGAATGATTGCTGCGAAATGACAGTGTTGTAGCTTAATAATCTAGGTGTTGTTTATAGTTTATGTTGTTATCATGTTGTCCTGTTTGAATGTATGATAAAAATTGTTGTCTGGAGTCCTAATATATTGTCTTCATGGTAGGACCGCAGGCAATTTTTTTATGTTAATTTGTTTGTGACGTTTAATTATTATTACTATTCCTGAATGTACCTTTACCAAATTTTTAATATTTTTGTCAATTTTTGGAGGGGTATTCCCCAGTTCTAGATGTGATAATTTCTACCTTTTTATTTATAGGAATTGGACATTTAAGTCCTAAATACTTATAATCAACAGCATATTTCATTAAAAAAAAAACAGTAATTATTTAAAAATTTAAAAGAGAATATATTCGATGAAGATATCTTTAGAACTAGTGACTTTATAGATGAGGTTAATGTTAGATCCCTTAATTGCATTCCATGACTCATGAGAAACAAGAAAGGGATCAACTTAAAAAAAAACCTACTTTAGTTTTGCTTAGTATGGCCAACACTATAAAATAATAAATTTAATTGATTTGGATGGACATTATAAACACAGTGTAGTTACTAACTGTAATGAGAGGGGTTGATCTTAGTATGGAAATGATTAATTCGTCGTTTGAAGCAGAGCTTGGATACTTCAGTGGTAAGAACAATAGGGCTGCTGCAGGCAGTAATATTTTAAATTTATTACCCAACTTTAGTTCTGCAACTTATGACAAGGTTTGTGCTGCAGATGAAAAGACCTTATTAGAGCTTTATGGAAGTGATTTGAGGTGAGATACGAAAGTAATAGACTTGATTGTCCCTTGACTGTACTGCTTGACTATGCAGTTCAAAATAGTGACATCACCAGGAGTTGTTAGAAGAACCTTCATTGATTGTCAATTAGGAATGTTTCATGGATCTTAGTTCTATAGAATTTATATATTCATACTCTTTAGTATTAAACAAACGCATTCACTCTCACAGCCCCACACTAAGTTCAAAGACTTGTATCGTGGGTGCCGGAAACATTCACATCAAACACACATTACACCCAGAGCCAGAAGCACAAATATCCCTTGGGAAGGAATTTGTGCTCCTGCCGGGAATCGAACGCAGGACCCACGGCGCAGAGGGCGGGCACCTGTCCACTGCGCCAACTGGGTCGAAGGTACGAAGGTAGTAAGTAAGTACGAAGGTTTCCTTGTCTCTTTGCCACGCAACCTTCGATATCCTATTGCGCGTGCTTCTGTCTTCCTTCTATGTTAAATATTTTCAGATCTACTAGGAAAATTTGCTAATATATCTTATATAAAGACAATACTGAAGCTCTTTCCATAACACAGTCACAGCGAAGATCCGCAGCCTATACGACTGCCAGCTGCGGTTGATGCACAACATACAACCGCTACCGTCTGGCGTCGATATCGGGAACACAGTCAAGTACTTCTCGCAGACGCTGTTGAGTAAGTCCCTCCATTATATAATTTATCATATAGGAATTTAGATATCATGGTGCTGTACGTTGAAGATTGACGGATGATGCTGAAGTCATAGCACAGGAATTGTAAAAGAAACAACTCACTTGAGGTCGCTTTCGGTACCGCCATGTATCGGGCTATCCCATCATGCTTCTCGCAACATCCATCTACACCACTCATCACACTGCAACAACTATATTAGCATCCCGGGTCTATACTCAGTTAAGAGAAGGTGCTAGGACGGCTGATAGCTGGCAGGAGGAAATGCTCAATACACCCCAAAGCGAGATGTCAGAGCTGGACTTATCGCTGAATTGGTTACGCCCTGTTAGATAATAAGTCTCTATCTGACAATATGTCAATCTCTAGCCTCTAAGAAATAAAAAAAATATGAACTACTAGTAAAAATATAAAAGACTAGTTATCGAGCATAACATCGTTGTTGTATAGTTGAAGTTCCATTCAGTCCATAGTTAATACCTCCGCCTTCCTACTTGGTTATTGATATAGGAGAGCCCAATGCTGGTAAGAGAGATCGAGTGTGAATCGGAGGTCACAATTTCGAATTTTCCAATGTTTCCGTAGCATAATCATATACCACCCACAAGTAGAAAAACCTGAACCTATCCATCGGTGTTTTGGCAGCTATAACTAGTAGCAAATTTTTATTCTAGGGCTAGCGTAAGCTATGCTATGCTAAAGACCACCCTCGACATATCATCACATAATTATCAACTGGTAGCATAGTGGTCAAACGCTATCCTATCTGGAAACTGTTGAGACTATAGATAGGTGTTAAATTCTTTTCTTCCAGATATACAACAATACCCAACATTTATAATATTGTAACATTCGCAGTATCGGAGGATCTGTTTTGCTAACAACAGATATCATCTCTAGGTGTTCTCAAAGATGTGCCTCGGTCCCCGCTGGAAATGATCCGAGACGCGGACAATGACGCGGACAGAATGGCGCTGTACCCCAACCTCGATTACAAGGGGCTCTTCAATGCTATCTCACAGCTCGTCGACTCAGCGCCGCATCTGCAGTATGGGATACAAGGTAGAATTTTCAGGCGGTTCTTCACGACTGTGTTCTCGTATCACGTAATTATAGGATGGTCGTTACTATATGTAAAAGCTCGCTCGCTCCAGAATTATCTTGGAACATAAATTTGCAGTATTTTTTGAAGCGATTGATAGTAACTTGATTATGAATGCAGACCCGAATCAATTCAGGTTCGAATCCTACGACGTGTTTCAGCTTTCGGTGAGGTAACATGATAAAATCCATGGTGGTAAAGGCATTTGTAGTTCTCGCCTCCTACCATTGCAACGTAGTTTGAGTTTGCAATTAAATAACAGTCAGACAGCTCATTGAGCGACCGTTTTTACCATCTGAATGCGACCAAAAACTGCAAGACCGTTTCCGTAGCGCAAAAAGGTACCGAAGCCGTATCCAATTCCTAGAAGAGTTCAGTTGGATTTTAGAGAAGTACGACTTAAAAAAAATCACTTGCGTAACAAACGTAAACGTACTTTATTAAAGGAATATGGATCTCAAATTTTAATACTGTCTTTGGGCTTAGCGGGGTGGAGGGTGAAAAGAGTAACGGAGAAAAGTTAGATGTAATGCATTATAACGAATAAGCCAAGGGTATAACAGGCCTATGCCTTCAAGAGGACAGCGGTCAATGTGGATGCGATGCGCTACACAAACGAATGACAAAACTATAGGCCTATTCCCAGCTGTGGGCTGCACCAGCCCAACGCTGATGACGTGAGGTTCCAGCGGCTCGTGTATTGCAGCGTTCGGGCAGGCAGTGCTGCAGTGCCTGGGCTGCCTGCTTCCGTTCCTGGAGTACGACATGATCGACAACCTGCCCTACATGGTGGCCTACTGCGTGGCCGTGTTCCCGCTCGCGCTGCATCAGGAGATCCTCAACCTGCTCTGCTATTATATACTGCCTTTTACTATCAGTGAGTACTTCCTACTTATGTTATAATTGCGAAAGTTTGTGAGGTGTAAGAGTAAATATGTTTGTTCCCTCTTCACGTTTTACCCGCTGAACGGATTTGGATGAAATTTGGAATGTACGTAGCTACTCTTTAACTTGATAATAGCGGCCGAAGCCGCGGGGCACGGCTAGTCAATGTACAAAACATAAACGCTTTCACACTCCCATCCCCGAACTTAGTTTAGTGAATTGTGTCGTGTGTGCCGGAAACATTCACATCACTCACACACAATCACAACCAGAACCAGAAACACACATTTCCCTTGCCAACTATGACAACGGGCTGTTTGACACTGACCAATGACTCCCAGGAGCCTTAACACAAACTTTTATATTTCTTGTTTTGAGTTTGTGTAAAGTATAGCTTTTATTTCTTTCTTTTTCTCTTAAAGCATTCTGTCTTTAATATTATAATGACTTCTGTGGAATGCCCATTAGCTTAGTTGGGTAAGCGTTCGCCTTCTAAGCAGGGGTATCGGGTTCGATTAAATATTTATAATTCTGGCGTTCTAAAAGTATTTGACATTATAGGACTTTTGCTCTATTGATATAATTATGTAGTTAAAATTTTGCTTAAGAAAATATAGCCAATTGTATTGTTAAATCTAAGTGTATTTTAACTGTACAGTTATATAAATTACAACGTGATTAATGTTGTAGCGCGTAAGTACGCGGGTCAGGAGGAAGAGAGTCAGGCGTCACAGTCGGTGGCGGCCATCGTGATGATGGTCTTCCAACATTCCAACAATCCAGGTACGTACTTATTTAATAAACATAAACGCTTATCTCACAGCCCCACACTAAGTTCGTTGACTTGTGTCGTGGGTGCAGGAAACATTCACAGCGCACACAATCACAACCAGAAACTGAAACAAACTTTACTTGGGAACTAAATTCGTACTTATTGTATTTAATACAAAAAATTCCGATATCGATAATAGAATCATTCACTTTCATGAGTGCTTCTTTGGGGTCCATGTGAATAAACGATTTTGATTTTGATAAACATAAGTGTAGTCAGAATAAAAATCTCGTAAAATAATTCCACAAATATCTGCGGTCATTGCAAGCATGCTACATCTTCGACCGCATCATCGCTTTCCATCAGGTGAGATGGGGGTCAAAAGCTTACCAATCATAAAAAAAATTGATAATTCTTCTAGGATTATCATTTCGATAATATCTTAAAAAGCACCCCACGCTTTTTACAATAAAATAAATTAGTTTTCTTAGTGTATAGGAAGCAGAAGATTACCTATCTGTGATAAGTAAGCTTAAAGTAATTCCTTACCTGAGTCTGTGTTCCCTGATAAATACAATATGGGAGTCTTTAAATCACGAGTGAATAGGCATCTTCTGGGTAAACGTGCTCCATCGTCGACCGCATCGTCACTTACCATCAGGTGAGATGGCGGTCAAACGTTTGCCTATCTTAAATAAAAAAATAAAAATAAGTATTTCCGTGCAGCCCACCACTGCCAGCTGCTGGAGTGCCTGATGTCCATGAAGCAGGCCGTGGTGAAGGACGTGCTGTGCGTGGTGGCGTACGGCACGTGGGGCGCGCGGCTCAAGGCGGCCAAGCTGCTGTTCTACTACTGGCCGCCCTTCGACGACAAGCTCTTCGACAGGAAGGGGTTGCTATGCAAGTTCTCTAGTAAGATCTCTACCCTCTCTAGCATGCTAGCTTCGTGGCATGTGAGTATCGACGGGCGGACCTCGCGCTCTGTCCCCCTCGCCGCGTCGACGTCTAGACGTCTCCATATTTTCGAATGCCTTCGTTGTGGGTTTCCATTTTAATTAATCCAAAATAAATCGGGCGGTTCCGTGTGAGATCGATCGCGACGGATGCGAGTAGGAGGGATTGGTTGTATATATTTTAAGAGATGGCTTCTCGAGATGACTAATTTTGCGAATCTGGCAGTAGAGTCGTTAACTTTAATGAGTGCCTCTTTGGGGCCCGTGTGAATAAACGATTTTTGATTTTAAGGAATGATTTCGCAATTACAAAGGAAGACTTGTACATGTATACTGGGTAAATCTTGCTTAGTAAAATATGGAGTCTATAATAGAAGACAACACAAACAGTAATTCATTACAGTTTAATTGAAATAGATTATTGTTAGTGTTATCTTTTGCTACAAATTCTGATTCGGCTTCAATGAAGATGTCGTTACATATTTACACATTAGTAAATCAAACGATATATTTGTTGAGTAACCCGCCTGGACAATTCTAGAAATAAAGATGTTTGTAGTGTCGCACAGGATGCCAGTACTCATCCTTTACGCCAAGAACGATCCAGAGCGGGAATCGCCAACGTCACAGAGTCCTGACCAAACTTACTCCCTGTCAAACACTCTGTTTTGACGTTCCTAAATATCAAGACTAACTCTATATATCCGTATTCAGTATAAGTCTTTCCTTTGTCTCATTTTTTACTACTATACTTATGCAAATCATCGGCACATTTTGCACGTTAGCTTCGAAAATAAGAAATTATTCTATACCTTACAATACTGGTTATCGAGGCATTACACTTAACATTATTAGGCATGTCTTAACATCGCATGGAGTAGTGCCTTCTTATCTTTAAATACATTTGCATGATAGGAATTCCGGAATTCTTCATGGTTAAAACCCCTACTCTCTTGAAAAACTGAATGTGAGCCCGCCAAAAACTATACTTAGGGGGCATCCATTAATTACTTGAAGTGATTTTGGCGATTTTTCGACCCCCTCCCCCTCCCCTAAACTCACATGAGATTTTTCAAAATAAATATATTTAATGTAAATAAGTTAATATGTGCTTGATTGCATTTAATTTATTTAACACACATTTCGTTCAATTCTTTCTATTTAAGACTAACCCCTACTAACTATATGATTTAGCCATCATTCAGTAGTTTTTTCGGGTGCCGTACCCAAAGGGTAAAAACGGGACCGTATTACTGAGACTTCACTGTCCGTCCGTCCGTCCGTCTGTCACAAGACTGTATCTCAAGAACGGTGATAGCAAGACAGTTGAAATTTTCACAGATGATGTATTTCTATTGCCGCTATAACAACAAATATTAAAAATAAAATAAAATAAATATTTAAGGGGTTTATTTTTAATTTCCCATACAACAAATTTATTTTTTTATAGATAATGGTACGGAACCCTTTGTGCGCGAGTCCGACTCGCACTTGGCCGGTTTTATTTTACTTAATTAAACCCAGTTTTATCGCAATTTCTCACGGTATCTTGCTAAAAAAAATACGTGATTTTTGCTGAGCAACCCCTTCTCCCCCACGCGAGATTGGGTGAGATTCGGCTCGATTCCCCCCCTCTCCCCAATCGCCTCATATAATTAATGGATGCCCACTTACCCCCAGTATTGGGTGTTGTGATTTGGAGTATCAGATAAACGTCATCTTGAAATTGGTCTCCCACGAATTTCAAGATCATGTTTATCAGATACTCTATCACAATCATGAATATCGGGAACTACTTTGGTCTTACTACCAAAAGCTACTACTCTTCAGGCAGAGTATTTCTTGCATAACAATCCGTTAAAATTATAAAGGAATAGATTATTATTATTACAATTTACGACAGTTAAATGTTTATTTTTGTTACACTTAGAAATTCAGCGTAGCTATAAAACAACTGTTTATTTATATTGTTTATAACAGTAGTGATACATTTAGAAAGGAAAAATGATCGCTTGAGGCGGGGATTGAACCCGCGGCCGTAGTCATGCCCTATTGCTCTAACCGCTGAGCTACTCAAGCCCTGCCTGAAGCGAGGAAATTATCTATTATCTTTCCTTATTATTTCCTTGTTTATAACAGATTATAAGATAAGTAATGTAAAATTTTCTTTCCGCCAGATGATCTAGTACCCTTCCTGTGTCAGCGGGACATGTGTCCTAATGCTGGCACGGCTGAAGCGGCCAAGGTATTTTATTTCTCTTATCTTTTTTATATTTTAGTGTACATTAGAGTTACGAATCTCTTAATATGGCTTTTTAACCGAATTAAAAAAGAGGAGGTTCTCAATTCATCGGATTCTTTTTGTTTTGCTCAAAAGGGTATGTAGTTGGTCCCATTATAATTTGATCAAGATCTTATGAAGAGTTTCGAAGATATATGCGATAGGAGTATATTTTTTTTTATCATTAATATTATTAACTTTTACATACTGTTATACTTTTGATTGGTTGATATTTGATTGAATACGATTTAGTGAACGGTACTATATACTCGAGAATCGAAAACTAAAAGTTATACCTTTGATTAGTTAGCTGAGTTTCTTGCCAGGTTCGTCTCAAGATGGCTGTACATTGCAAACCTGGCAGTAGAGTCATCAACTCTCATGAGTGCCTCTTTGGGGCCCATGTGAATAAATGATTTTGATTGATCAGCGTAATGGAAAGCATCTATTTGTTTATGAAAAAGTATTAGAGGGACACAATATATTCATCTTTAATTTGCCCGCTAGCCTTACGCAAGGTCACGCGTGTTAATATTTGATTTTTATGGATTTATTCAATTAAAGTAAAAACGCCCCTCAAAAAAAAAAACAAGCTGAAGAAATCATTAGTCTAGTAAATATACGCGTATGAAATAACTTTCAGAGTTGATATAAAATGGCGAGACGAAATGGTTACAAAAATACAAATTGATGTTATTTGTATGAGGCTTGATATTTTTTTCTTTATAATTATGAACGTTATGAATATTCTAAGAAGAAGGCATAATTTATCGTATAACAGAGATTACGACGAATATTTTTATTTAGCTGGTTTTATTATTAATGCCGGTTACAAAAAGTCGCGTTTTAGATGAAACTCTGGTATCATCCTCTTAATATCTGTCTAGTGTGTATGTGTGTATGTGTGTGTCAAGGTGTGCTACGACCACTGCATCAGCGTGACGTTTGCGTCGGACAGCCCGCCGCCGCTCTATCTCTGCATCGAGTGCGCCAACGAAATACACAGGTTAGTATTACTATAACGTATATAGATATACCGTCATTGGAAAGTAGTGCACAATCATGCGGGGGTTTAGAAACGA
The DNA here is from genome assembly GCA_948107665.1 of Lomographa bimaculata. NCBI lineage: Eukaryota > Metazoa > Arthropoda > Insecta > Lepidoptera > Geometridae > Lomographa > Lomographa bimaculata. The sequence continues at coordinate 1,151,080 of OX403604.1, read as the reverse complement.
TTACTGAGCAGAATTAAAAAAAAAAAATCTTTTTTTTTTTTCAATTAAAAAAAAAAAATTTCCTTACTGGAAGGAAATTGTGGTGCAGACAGTTTAGCTAGCTGATGAAATGTTAGATGCTTACTGTGACCTTATGTTAGTTCAATGATTCCGTAGCATTTAGCACTCGTAGCAGTCATAAGCTACGAATGCTAAGTGCTATTATTTAAGCAACTGTCTAAGAGTTCAAGTAAGTAGCAATAGTTTACTTGGCAGTTACTAATAAACTGTTTGCGCCACAATTTACTTACCAGTAAGAAAATAAAAAATATTTATTCTGCTCAGTTGTCGATTCTAAACCACCCCTGCAGCTCCAGTGTCTATGGAACATAGGCTACAAAATGAGATAATTATAAGCGACAATCCCGCCTCGCTAAAACTTCGTAATGTTAAAATAATGAAAGTTACAAATCGGCAGCATAATACTGGCAGATGCATAATGCTGACAGATGACCAGCGCTGATCGTCCGTTGGAGCTATTCGGTGATATCACAGCATAGGCATACACGCAATACGCGAAAACATAAACAATAAATAACTCAATCAAATTCGTTTATTTTACAAATAATACAAATATAACATTATACAAATTTCTAGGTTACACAGTACGGACTTATCCAGCACTTCATTTCTACCCACCTATATGGCACTCGTATCATGTTTTAGTGTTTCCTCTCGTTTCTGATTTGCAATTATTAAGGTTTTTAGTTTAAATCGTGTTAACATTATGCAGGTTCCTCTCTGGCGGCGGAATATTATTCCAGCATTTTCTAGCTGCGTAGCGGAAACTGCCTCTACTTAATGCTTAACTAATTTTCTGTGCGATGTTTTTATTTGTAGAGAGCACCCGAACCAGCGATTTTTCGACATCTTGCACCCTCAGCAGCAAGTGTCAATGGTCTGCGAAAATAAGGTAAATAACAGCGACGCACTCAATCTTAATATATTATATAAGCATTAAATAGCAGAACTCGTGTAATGTTTGAAAAAAAAAAATGCCTTATCGAGTATCATGCCAGGTTCTTCTCAAGATGGCTGTAATTTTGAGAATCTGGCTATAGAGACATTAACTTTCTCACGGGTGCCTCTTTGAGGCCCATATAAAAAAAAAATGCATTTCTACACCACAATATTTATACTTAGAATGATATATAACTTTATATAAGTGTGAATGCTTTTGAAAAAAAAAAACTTTCAGCGAGTGCCAGGTTCGATTCCCGGTTAGAACACAAGTTTTCATCATACATATATGTATACATATCATATTGTGGAAACTTGTGTTCCCACCGGAAATAGAACCCGGTACTCGACGCTAGAAGTCAGATATTTTTTTTAAACAACAGTGTTAAAAGTAGTACCTTTGTAGCTGTAGGACTCTTTTGCAGAGTCCGCTTGGGGCTCACATTCCACCGCTTGCAGTAGTGTGCAAACATCTAATATCTCAGGTTGACGAGCGCAGTGCTATGCCGGGCAGGAGTTCGAACTATATAAGTTCAAAACTCTTAGTGTCAACTGTAGTGGGTAAGCGTCATGCTTCAGGCGAGCCACTTGCTCGTCTCATCTGTCAATGACATTAAATAAAACCATCCTCAACCATATTTTAGTATATTATTATATTGCAATAGTTCGTAATTATTGTTTCAGAACTGCCGTTCGACAGACAAAGCCGCGTTTTCCATCTGCTTTTCCAATGAATGCGCGAGCTACAACGGAAACCATCCCATCAGGTAACACTATCACTGCCCAGGCCCTTGTTTCCCGAACAGTATAATCTGGGAGTCTTCCACTAGAGTGAATAGGTATCTTCTAGGTAAGCATGCTTCGTCTTCGGCCGCATCGTCGCTTTCCATCAGGTGAGATAGCGGCCAAATGCTTATCTTTATTAATTAACGCTATCTGTCATAAAAAAAAATACTATATATAAATGATCCATTTTGATATGTGGGGTTATATAAGTTTAACGTGTGTAATGTGTATCTGTGTATGTTTGTAGCATCGTAGTGCCGATTGCCGGTTGAAACGATTTGTTTTTTTTTTTTTTTGGGAAGATGATTTGATTGATAGTATTTTTAGCTATGTTTGGTAAAAACGGTGCAGTCGTTTACTTGAAAGGGCTTCGGGGATAATTTAAATATTTAGATATTTGATCGAGCGAAACGAGATATTTTTGTTAACTTGGGTGGATCAGCATTTTGTGCATCCGTCCGTTTGTCCGTCTGTCAGAGGCATCTAGCGTCTAAATGCGAATTATTTCAAATTCTCAGAGAATATGTAAAGTTATGGTCCAAACGCAGGAATGGCAATTAAAATTACATGAATTAAAATATTAAGAGGTAATAGGGTTTACACGTAAGTGTAGTAGGTAGTAGAGTCATAAACTTTCATGAGTGCCTCTTTGGGGCCCATGTGAATAAACGATTTTGATTGATTGAGTGGGAAGCAAAACAATGCTTAAAGATTGTGCAGACGATCTGTAATGTGCAGCACAGTGCCCACAACGCTGGCTGCAGATTTGGATTATACGAAAAGTTAGTAGTGGTTACTTCGTACAATTCTTCACTTACTTACTCAGCTGGCTCAGCGACCCGAAATGGGACTTGGCCTCCGAGATAAGAGCGTCGATCCAGCGATACCTTGGCCGGCCTCCTGGTCTACGCCCATACCGCTTTCCCAAATAAGCATTCTTGACGTTACGATCCGCACCCATTCTCTCTAGATGACCAAGCCAGCGCAGTCTATGGGCTTTAATCTCGCCTATGATGTTTGGTTCACCAAAGATTTCTTCAACTTCTCTATTCTTCTTGACTCTCCACAATCGATCTTCTGTACGTGTGGGTCCAAATATTTTTCTCAAGACTTCTTGCCGCTACCAGAAGCTTATTTTCCTCTTTGAGAGTCAACGTCCAAGCCTCGTAACCATAAACCAAGATTGGTCTTACGACTGTCTTGAAAATCATAATCAAAATCGTTTATTCACATGGGCCCCAAAGAGGCACTCATGAAAGTTAATGATTCTATTGCCAGATTCGCAAAATTACAGCCATCTCGAGAAGAACCTGGCAAGAAACTCGGCGGCGCATTTTTTTTTCATTCATTTTTTTTTAAACATTCTTAATCTCTAATACATCATGTAGATTCGTAATTTCTTCACGGAACAACGTAATCAGAATATACGCTACTGAATGTTTTGACTCGTCACATGTTGATGTTAAAAAAGGATGTCCTGTCTTACACACACATCAATACATCGCTTTGTGTTTGTTGGTACAATGGCTTTCCGACGTATCGTGATCCTAGAATTTAGTAGCATAACATGGTGTCGAATTTTGTTTGTTACTGTAAAATCTACATTTGTTTTGCTCGTTGGCTAACCTATACCGATGGTTAGGCGTTCTAAGCGGGTATTGGATTCGATTCCCGGGAACACAAGCTTTCTCCCCAAGGAAAATTTGTGCTTCTGGTTCTGGTTGTGATTGTGTATGTGATGCGAATGTTTCCGTCGCCCATGACACAAGTTATCGAACTTAGTGTGGGGCTGTGATTGTGGAAGCGCTTATGTTTCGTATATGTTATGATTCGTGTTGCGAAGCTATTTTCTATTAACTTCATTTGTGTGAAAGTTATAATTAGCTCATTATTAAGTTAGTTATTATCTTACATTCGAAGGTTCTAAGTTAGTTTATTTAGTTACGGTTATTTAGTTAGTCACCTAATGATCGAGCGCTATAAAGTAGGTAAATTTTTATTTTATTTTTTACTCGACAACGGCGAAGCAAAAGGTAGGGCTATGTTATTGACCGGTATGTGTATATGTATGTTCATCTGTTCTCTCATATCTTCTAAACTTATCATAATTTAACAAATAAGGTGTCGTTTGATGCGTCTTGTTTGTAAGCTGGTTATATAGGATAAAGTTTTTTTTTATTCAAGATAGTCTAACGTTTGACCGCTATCTCACCTGATTGTAAGTGACGATGCGGTCGACGATGGAGTGAAATGTTAGGGTTTATTTTCTGCAAAGACATGAACTCTCGATGAAGTCTTTTATTTTACGTTAGCAAAATATAGTGAGTATAATGCCTATTCACTCGCGACTTAAAGACTCGCATATTGTATTTATCAGGGAACACAGACTGTGGTAAAGAATTCCATTACGCTTCGTCCGCATTTGTGGAATATCTACCATATAGCGGTGTCGCTTATGAGTCTGTCTCAATGTCCGATAATAGAATGGGGATGAGGGAATTAGATTGTGTAATTCCGTTGCTCACTCTGCGAAATGTATCCGATATAAATACCGAAAAGAGACGTCATATTAAATTAAATAAGGCCACAAAGTCAAGAAAAAAAATTGTTTCGCCTTCCCCATCATGTTTGAACATACATTTTAAAAATGAATTGGGTGGGTATGGTATGGTATAAGTATGGGTTTGGTACATCATATTTTTGTTAAGCGCACCGTTATATAGTTTTATGGACATCTCCAGCGGGCCGGATGATAACAGTTTCAGTCGGGAAGGTGGTGCTTCTTTTTTTTTTTTGCAGCTAGATCTCAGAAAAATTTTGCACGTTGATCTTTCATATAAAAATCGGGATATTTTTGCTTTCTTACTTTAGGACTAGTGTAGTAGAGTTTTAGTTTTTAAACTTCCGTTTCTTTTTTTAATTATTTATGGGCAAAAATTTTACCATAATTACACCATATGAAAAGTGATGATGTGAGTAAATTTTCTTGTTGTCTTTACTAGTAAAATACAATACAAAACTCTTTATTGTATAACCAGTTTACAAAGTGTACAATGAAACAATTTTTAGAAATTATAGATTGTGAATGGTAGTACAATCGGCGGTCTTATCGCGTATAACAATTTCTTCCAAACAACCTTAGTATGGACATAAATTTAACTGTAATGTGTTAGACGGTGGTTTACACAAATCAAGGAAAAATAGTAAGTGCAAGAACTGATCAAAAAATTAAATACTTAATATACATACATATATACGTAATGTGAATATACCCACATAAAATACTCAATATACGTAGTAGTACAAAAAACATAAATAAAAGCAACGCAGTAATATGCAGCAGTTTAAAAGGTTTTGGAATAGCATGACTTAATTGATTAATATATATTTTGTAATGAAATATAAAAGTATTGTACGTTGTTATACAGACTTTTGTGTTGTATTGTACCTATTTATTAATTTCAAACAGATCTTCAATTACGTTAAATCGATTCGCTCATTTTCCACACACAAGGTTAAAGCATTGATGACTTAATAGAATTGGAATGGACACACAATCGCCTCTGTTGTCTATTGTTATTTTGTTCAGCATATTGTGTACGGATTGCATTTTGTCATAGATATACGAATACTATACGACCTCTGTCTATCTTTACGTTAAAAACGACTGTTGAGTTTGTACTTTGCACCTTTTTTTTTAAATACTCCATAGGCAAGCATGCGACCACTATCTCACCCGATGGAAAGTGATGTGGCCGAAGATGTAGCATGCTTGCCTAGAAGATACCTATTCACTCTTGACTTGAAGAGTCCTAGATTATACCGTTCAGGAAACAACGGGCAATGAATTTTACTCCTTCGCAGTACGGATGACAAATGTAGAAGCAAAACGCTTCGAGCGAACCGGAGGTATGTCAACCATAAATGGATGACGTTTGACAGTATGTCTTGTTGTTAGATGGTAAAACGGGAATGGGGGAATTAACTCGCGTAATTCCTGCGCACACTCTCCAAAAATGTAACCGATAGAAAACCGATAGGCTTGCGACCTTACGTCGGACTTGCGACCTTACAGTTTCGTATGGACTATTTGGTATAAATGGGAAATAGGGAAGTGCCTGTTTGTGGCGTGTTCAGAATGCCCTAATTTCGTTAGGCTTATGGGGTATTGAATGCGTTCCAGGTACTGCCAGCAATGCCACGGCAACCGGCACAACAGCCGACGTGGCGGCGACCACGTGGTGCACACGCGGCTGCCGCGCGCCTGGCAGATGGACTCCGACATGCAGACCAACCTCGTGGAGGCCATCATCAGGTGTGTGGCCTCCCCTTAAAAAAAGATACGCTCGTTAAAGATACAGTGTCCTTGATTTCAGCTGTCCACGTCTTTCACGGCAGCTATTGGGACTCTGACGTCACAGAAAGTACGTCAAAATGGTGGTTTATAATTGCCCGAATTTAATTCGATAACTAAATTGCAATTTCAAATATTTATGATCATATGAAATGTAATGATGTATGAATACAAACACATCTAAAAAAAATCAATCGAGTTGCTTTTTTTCTTTATCAAGTAATAATATATTTCAAGTGTATTTCATATTAAAAGTCCTAGTCACAACTCACAGTTAAAGTCAAGTAAAAGAGTCAAGGTCCTGTCAAGTCATGTCCTAGAATAGTGGTAGAAACTTTACTATAACTTCTATTGGAGTTTTGGAGCGAAGGCGAAAAACACGTTTTTCAACTTGGTGTCATTTGCCTACACTTATGCACGTTTACTAAGTATTAACGGTAATAATCAACCATTATTACACATGAACACTCGAAGAATCACAGGTTCTGGAAAATTATACAAAATCAACAATGCCATATTTTCACTTTCGCGGCAAAACCCGTCGATTTGTTTATAAGTAAGATCGAGATGATCTTTCATACATGCGGCAATTTTTTTTTGTGGCGGTTGGTTGTTAAAAATAGTAGGTACATAAAATTAAGACATAATTAAAGTACCTTCGAACCTTAGTCTATTTGATTTTAATTAATATAGATTGTAATTGTTTCCAGCCTGCTAAAAGAGGCGAAGCCCATAAACATGGAGGACCCGGACAGTTCCGCCGAGACTCTGAAGCCGCCGCTCACAGTCGAGCTGCCCGACCCTATCTCAGTGGAAGATCGACAACTGCTCGGCAGGTAACTCTTAAACATACACGCTTTTACACTCACAGCCCCACACTAAGCTGGATGACTTTTGTAGTGGGTGCTGGAAACATTCACATCACAACCAGAACCAGAAATACACATTATCCTTGTGGAGAAAACGTGTGTTCTCGCCGGGAATCGAACTCAACAGGCAGTTTATTCAGTTTGTATCAATAATGGGATATTTACCATGTATTTTGTTTAATATGCCGTTCAAAACAGTACTAGATTGATTTAGTTTTTACCGACTTCCCAAAAAAGGAGGAGGTACTCAAGTCGACTATATTTTTTTTAATGTGTGTTACCTCATAACTACTCTCCACGTGAGCCGATTTCGAAAAAAAAATTTTTAGTTTGAAAGATGTTGCTTTCTAATTGGTTCCATTTAAATTTGATCAAGATTTGATCAGTAGTTCTTGAAATATCGTCAATAATGTCTATTTTGTGACGAATAATGCGTACTTTGACGATTTTCTCGTTTACCCGACTTCAAAAGTTACCTCATAACTTCTGTCGTTGTGAGCCGATTTTGATGTTTTTTTTTTATTTGAAAGCCGGTGCTTTTTATGTAGTCCCATTGAAATTTAATCAAGATCTGATCTCTAGTTGTTGAGTTTTACTCAATAATGCGTGTTTATACATTAAATCTGATCAAGGTTCCAAAGATAAAGCGGTGAAGTCAGATTTTTTAAGCTTTGCTTGCGTTTAATCCTACTAATATTATAAATCCGAAAGTTTGTGTGTAAATGTGTAAGTATGTTTGTTCCCTCTTCACGCTTTAACGGCTGAACGGATTTGGATGAAACTTGGAATGTACATTGATTATACCTAGGATTAACACATAGGCTACTTTTTAACTTGATAATAGCGGGCGAAGCCGCGGGGCACGGCTAGTTATTTATAAAACATAAGTTTGACAGATGGCTAGCGACACCCGATAGTTCATTGCCACGCAATCACAAATCCTGCCCGGCAATGCCTGTGCATTGCAATAAAAACAATATTATTATTAATGCGTTGGTTTGTGTGCGTGGGTGAGAATTTAGTGTGTGCATGTTTGTGTGTGGGTAAAGGGTGGGCATGATGTGTGGGTGCCGGCAGGTACGGCGTGTGGCTGATGGTGGGTCTGTGCACTCCGAACCCCGACACGCCGGACGAGATCCTCGGCCGGCTGCTGTCTGTTCTCTTCCACTGGTTCCACGTCACCTCCTTTGCATACTCCGGTGAGTGCTTTTTTGTTATTTGTCTTATACCAGATAGGTATTTGGCCGCTATCTTACCAATTTTTTTATTTTTTTTCGTACTTCAAATAACTATCTACGGGCCAATCGCCTATATTTCTTAAAACTAAACCAAAACTATATGCAGCAAACAAACAAACAAACGCATTCACACTCACAGCCCCACACTATGTTCAAAGACTTGTATCGTGGGTGCCAGAAACATTCACGTGACACACACGTTACACCCAGAACCAGAAGCACAAATATCCCTTGGGAAGGCATTTGTGCTCCTGCCAGGAATCGAACCCAGGTTACCTAAGCTTGTAGGTAACTCAAGTGCTAAAGTCCACTACCAGTGGGTAGCGTTCCTATAATGCTGGCGGCATTGCCTCTCTGAATTGCAATGCTAATACGTTGAGCCAAATAAGTGCCAGCATTTAATCACGCGTCGCTTCAAACAGGCGGTCTGATATATTTTTGAAAAAAATTGAATATGATGATGCGGCTGAAAATGTTGCATGCTTATCTAGACTATACCTATTTACTGTAGACATAAAAACGCCCAGATTATTATTCGGGAAACAAAGACGTGGGCAGTGAGTTTTAATTCTTCGCTTTACGTATGATACATTACGAAGCGAAACGCTTCGAGCGGCTGTGAGGTTCGTCAACTATAAATAGATGATGTTGGTCAGTTCGTCTTGTGGTCCGATTGTAGAGAGGACATGGAGAAATCAACTGGTGTAATTCGAGTGTACAATCACTCGGCATATTGCACACTGCATGATATGATATTGCAGCATGACTTAACTATAAATATTATTCCGTGAAATATTTCCCCGTTAGCTTATAGTTGTGTGCACGTTTACCTTCTAAGTAGTGGGTATTGGGTTCGATTCCCGGTAAGAACACTATTTTTCTCCCCAAGGGAGATTTGTGTTTCTGGTTATGGGTGTGATTGTGCGTAATTTGAATGTTACCCACGACACAAGTCGTGTATAGTGTGAGGCTGTGAGTGTGAATGCGTCTATGTTATTTGAAAGCTGTTGCTTCTCATGTGGTCCCATTTAAATTTGATCAAGATCTGAGCGTTTTTTGAGTTTTAATAATGCGTATTTAATTCATTTAATCTGATCAAAGGTTTTGAAGATAAAGCTGTGGAGTCGGTTTTTAATGCTTTGCTTGCTTTAAATTATTTTTAAAGTGAACATAGACGAATCTGAGGTCACGTCGTCATTGCAAGAACGTTCCACTAATTACCATGAACTGGACCAAGAAATGTGTACAAAACATTCCAAACAATATCGCAGTTGTTTTTGTCTACCCGTTCATAATTACTTGATTTTGAAAGCATTGTCTTTAAGAATTATTATTACAAGCCGTGCCTCGCGGCTTCGCCCGCTATTATCAAGTTAAAAAGCTGCCTATGTGTTAATCCTAGGTATACATTCCAAATTTCATCCAAATCCGTTCAGTCGTTTAAGCGTGAAGAGGGAATAAATATACTTACACAGTCACACACTTACACAAACATTCGGATTTATAACATTATAGTAGGTTATTAATAGGACTAGATGCGCTCCCCGGTTTTACCCGCGTATATTCCGGACCCCCGGAAATTTCTGGAATATCTGTATCAAGCTCAAGTCCGATCGTGTATGGAGTACTGCGGCCACCTCTGGGATAGATCCTTACTAAGCGGATCGGGTTCTACTCCCGGAAACTGTAGGTTCCTGAGGAAAATATGTATTTCTGGTTCTGGTTGTGATCGTGTGTGTGATGTGAATGTTTCCGGCACCAACTACACAAGTCGTCGAACTTAGTGTGGGGCTGTGAGCTTGAAAGTGATTATGTTATGTTTCACACACTATTATTTAAAATGATTCTTGTGTTCTTCTGGTTCACACACACAATCACAACCAGAACCTGGAGCACACATTTTCCTTGGGGAGAGAACTTGTGTTCCTGCCAGGAATTTAACCCGATACTACTGCTTAGAAAACGAACGCGCATCCAACAAAGTCAAACTGTCGTACAGTGCCATCTAGCAGCAACATTACATAATGACCGCAGTCGACAGCGCCATCTATTTGGTGGAGCAGGAGTTATCCGAGGTTTGTGTTAAGTTTTTTATTATAGAATTAAACTGAGCTCGGAGCAATATTACATTACTGTGGCATTATTTATCCCCATTATGATCTAGTAATTAGGTATTCACTCCCAATAAAGGTTTCGACATTGGTTCTTCGTATTTGTTAGCTAGTACCAATTTACTCCACAACCAAAATAAGTTGTGTTAGTTCCATGACGGAAAACTAGATGGCGATAAGAACCCTTAAAACTCGCAAACGTTGTGTTCATAAATGACAAGTGCTCTGCACTAGACAACTGAACACTCCAATCCCGCTTCTGATATGTATGTGTTTTTTGAAGAGATGTCGTAATTATTAGCACGGTATTAATTCCGGTGTTTTTATGTCGCGTCATCTTGATTTATATTTGTAGAACATAGAATAGAATATTTTAAACATATTTTTTATGTATATCCTTACTTAATATAATATAATATTGTAAACGCGAAAGTTTTTATGTATGAATGTTTGTAACTGAATTCACGCAAACTACTGAATTAATTTTATTGAAACTTTACAATAATATACAATACAATAATAAAGCTTACTAGCCGTGCCCCGCGGCTTCGCCCGCTATTATCAAGTTAAAAAGTAGCCCATGTGTTAATCCTAGGTATAATCTATGTACATTCCAAATTGCATCCAAATTCGTTCAGCCATTAAAGCGTGAAGAGGGAACAAACATACTTACACATTTACACACACACTTACACACAAACTTTCGGATTTATAATATTAGTAGGATACATATAGCTTATACATCAGAATAACAAATAGGCTATAATTTGTAAAGATATTGTATGAATTGTCCAAAATATAAAGATAAGTGTCAAGTAAGTAGAAAGAAATTCTGCTAACTACATACTATTCTGGCGCCAGAGTTACCCAAATATTATGTATTATTGAAATGTTCAATAATACACTACATTATTAAATAGTTCTACAAAAAAGCCCACGACAGCATATATCTTTCTTTTATGTGTAAGCCATTATTGCCAAAGTAATAAACCAAAAATACAATAAAAATTGATAATTTATTCTTAATGCACATTTGGTAGTAACATATATCTCACATATACTGAGACTATCTACGGGCCAATTGCCTATATTTCCTAAAAATAAACTATGTACAGCAAAGAACTAAGTTACCTACAAGACATATCTTATAGGTAACTCAAGTGCTCAATCCCACTACCAGTGGGTAGAGTTCCAATCATGCTGGCGGCATTGCCTCTCTGAATTGCAATGCTAATACGTTGAGCCAAATAAGTGCCAGCATTTTGTAACAAATTGATCCTTACATCAAAATAAATACTTTTATCGCTTCTGGTATTTAAATACAAATAAAAAAAATCCTTTCAATACAAATACAAAATCTTTATTTGCTTGAATATGGGTACAATTAGCTAGTGAGGGTTATGACAAATAGTGCTCCATATTCCGCCATTGCGGCATGCAAAAATTATACAATATCAGTGACCAGAGATCACATATTATACCATGTTAATGTATTAATTAACACATACACACAGAAATTGGTACTAAAACGAAAAAAAATAATATAAGTAGGCACTTATCTCTAAATTATATAAAAGTAAAAACATTTGAAATTAAAAATCAGAAGTCAATTAATAAACAATAATAACAATACACCGAACACAAGAATAACGTTTTTTTTTTAAATACAACTACAAAAGATGGAATTATGTAATAAATGTTAATATCAAAATTACAAGAACTTGTCAGACAGATATTGACCAATAGTATAGTAAGATTTTTTTACTAATAAATTAAACAGATATTTTAAAGTAGATGGTACAAAAATATATCTATATTTATACCATCTACTTGGACCTTAGAGAAGAAAGTAAGCTACTCGAATCCTGCGCAGACGAAGTCGCGGGACCACTATTACTATCACTAAATTCTAGTGGTCAAATGCTTGCCTTATACATTTTTTTTTATGTTTGATTAGTTGATGCCCACGACTTCGATTGAAGACTCCCCGACTATAACCTTCAGGGAACAAAGACGCGGGCAATGAGTTGACAGTTATTCCAATAGATTCAAATAGTTATTACCATAATTATTAAATTGGTTATTCCGATAAATTGGTTATTCCGACGACCCAGTTGGCTCAGTAGACAGGTGTCCGCCCTCTGCGCCATGGGTCCTGGGTTCGATTCCCGGCAGGAGCACAAATTCCTTCCCAAGAGATATTTGTGGTTCTGGGTGTAATGTGTGTGTGTGATATGAATGTTTCCGGCACCCACGATACAAGTATTTGAACTTAGTGTGGGGCTGTGAGTGTGAATGCGTTTGTTTGTTTTATATATTATACATAGATAAGAACAAATAGATCAATTTGATTGAAAGTATTGAAACTGATAAGTTTATTATTGAAATCAACCTACCTAACCCACTAAAAGGTGTCTTAACCTACTGATGAACATATGAATATATCAATATATAATAATAATAATGATTTTATGTATAAGATAATTGTTATATGAAATTATAACTTTTTTAGCGATTTATGAAAACTATTAGATTGTTGCTTTTAGGCATACATGGTTAAGGAATACAATTTAGATCAACCCCATATTTTTATAATTGGTCCTATCATGATTGTATTCTCTTATGTTAGCTGATAAATTAATAAATAAATCGAATTTTGGACCCGAGGGCAGAGAGGTCTGTGCCCTCGAGCTCAGAATTCGATTCCCGGCAGCAGCTCAATTTTCCCTCTGCACTCAGCGCTATAGGTCCCGTAGGTAGTCGAATGCGCGTTCACCTTTAAAGGCGGTGGTATCGGATTCGATTCTCGTTGAATCTTCTGTCGTTTTGAATTGAATTGTCTTCACTTTTCTACCTGAGGAAAATTTCTCCGTAATTCTCGTGTGTGACGTGAATGTTACTGTAGGTGACTTATAAATATATTCAAATTAAATAAATTATTTATATATATATATACTACACAAATATTATAATATTATCTAATTTATACTTATTTACATATTAATATTATATATCAGTCACGCATTACACACATACATCACCTTACATTCATAACACAAATAATATTAAATATTGAACAGGCATAGCCGCGCGATATGCGTTGTTCTAGCAAGGCGACTGGTATTTAGATACCTACGCCGGCCGGCACCGCTGCCGGCCGATGCGCACTCGCCAGTCCGGAATTAACCGTTTGTCGCGAAGCCCGCGCGCATCGCTGGTATGCCTCACGTTCTCGTTGCGCTATTGTTATTATATTACTTTATTTAAAAGCAATAAATACATGATATTTAATAGTGGTGATTGATATTATCAATTTATACGACCCAACAATCCCACACTGGTGACCCCGAGCAGAACAATGAAGAGTGTGAGTGGAAGCGAATCTGACGATTCTAACGTAACCGTGCGATCTCAGGACCGCGCCAAGATGGCGGCGGCGCAAGTTAAAGAAGAAGCAGCCGCAGCTACATTATTACCTGCGACACCTATGCGATTTCGGATTCCCCCATTCTGGCCGGAAAAGCCGGCAATTTGGTTTGCGCAAGTGGAAGGACAATTTGCCATAATGAAGATTAGTGACGATGCAACAAAATTCTATCACATATTGGCTAGCCTTGACAGGCAATACGCAGCAGAAGTCGAGGACGTGCTCACCGGTCCAGCAGACTATCAGCGCCTGAAGGACGAATTAATAAAGCGTCTGTCGGTATCCCGGGAAAACAAAGTCAAGCAACTTTTAATGCACGAGCAGATTGGAACCCGCAAACCTTCGCAATTTCTGCGACATTTGCAGCATCTAGCCGGACCTGAGATACCTGATGACTTCCTTCGTACCATCTGGAGCAGTCGTTTGCCTATCACTGTCCAACCAATCGTCGCGTCGCAGCCTACTTTGTCCATCGACGACCTAGCAGAACTTGCTGACCGCGTGCACGACATCTCGACGCCGACACAGCAAGTAGCAGCAGTTTCATCAGCATCAGCATCATCACCGATCGACGAACTAGTGAAGCAGGTCGCGGAACTGACCAGACAAGTAAGAGCTCTGACAATGCGTAGCGAGCGTCAATCACGACCTCGAGAACATGCTCAAGGACAACGCAGCCGCTCATCGTCAAGGTCGCAGTCAAACTACCGACGCTTCCCGGTCTGCTGGTATCACTTCAAGCATGGAGCCAAAGCAAACAAGTGCATCAAACCCTGCGACTTCAAGGCGGGAAACGCTCCGGGCAGTCAGTGATGGCGACTGATGACTGCTACAGTACATCAGGTCGCCTCTTCATCAAGGATCGTGCAACAAGTACGGAATTTCTCATCGACACCGGAAGCGACATTTGTGTGTACCCTGTCTCCGCGCTCCGTGAGCGTCGTTATAAAACTAATTATCAATTATGTGCAGCAAATGGTTCCGCTATCGATACCTACGGATATCTAGAATTAAACTTAAACTTAGGTTTACGTCGAGATTTTCCGTGGAGGTTTGTGGTCGCTGACGTCACGAAAGCCATAATTGGAGTTGATTTCCTTTCACATTACAAGCTCATCGTTGACGTTAGTAACCAGAAACTAGTCGATAGTTTAACCAATGTAAACACGGTAATGTCTATATATAAATCTGATTGTCTTGTCCTAAGTGTGAAATTTTTAAGTTTGAATGACAGTAGCTACCATAACATTTTAAGCGAATATCCGGAATTAACACGCCCTGCTGGAACTCCGGGTATCGTAAAGCACAATACTGTACACTATATTCACACTACACCAGGTCCCCCAATATCGTGTCAACCGCGACGTCTCGCCCCCGACAAACTCAAGGTAGCTAAACAAGAGTTTGAGGCTATGTTCGCTAACGGAACATGTCGTCCATCATCCAGCCAATGGTCTTCTCCTCTTCATCTTGTGTCTAAAAAAGATAATGGGTGGCGTCCTTGTGGCGATTATAGGTTATTAAATGCTAGGACAGTCCCAGACAAATACCCTATTCGTCACATACATGACTTTTCGCACAGTCTGTCTGGTTGTAAATTTTTTACTGTTATCGATTTAGTTAAAGCCTATCACTTTATACCGGTCGCTAAAGACGATATTCCCAAGACAGCAATCACAACCCCCTTTGGTTTGTGGGAATTTCCATTCATGAGTTATGGTTTGAGAAATGGAGGACAAACTTTTCAGAGATTTGTCGATGAAATGACGCGTGGCCTAGACTTCGTATATCCATATCTAGACGATTTTTTGATATTTAGTAGATCGGCAGCAGACCACGAGGACCATTTAAGGCAACTTTTCACCCGTATGAAAAACTACGGCGTACTCATCAACACCAACAAATGTGTCTTCGGCGCTTCGGAAGTTACATTTCTAGGTTACCGAATCTCTGAAAAGGGCACGAAACCTCTGGATAGCAAGGTAAAAGCGATTTCAGATTTTCCTGTTCCAAGAACTGTCAGGGAGCTCAGACGTTTTTTGGGCATGATAAACTTTTATAGGCGATTTCTACCCAAAGCCGCCCAGATACAAGCTCCCCTGAACGCCTTGCTTACCGGATCGGTCAAAGCTTCTCATCCCGTAGTCATTGCTGGAGATTCACTGCAAGCATTCGAGGACTGCAAAAAGAGCCTTTGCGATGCAGCTCTTTTGGCTCATCCTGACACGCAATCCAAGCTAGGTCACGGACGCCTCTGATACGGCGATAGGTGGGGTTCTACAGCAGCGTAAGGATGGTTATTGGCAGCCCTTAGCATTTTTCTCGTGCAAGTTGAGCCCGTCACAAACGAAATACTCTCCGTATGATCGTGAGCTCCTTGCAATCTACGAGAGCATCAGGTACTTTCGCCATATGCTAGAGGCCACTCACTTCACTATCTATACTGACCACAAGCCACTTTGTTACGCTTTCCACGAGAGGAAAAGTAACTGTTCGCCGCGTCAGTATAGACATTTAGACTTTATCTCGCAGTTCACAACTGATATTCATCACATTTCGGGTAAAGACAACGTCGTTGCCGACACGCTTTCCCGAGTTGATGAACTGCAGATACCCGTCGATATTGAAGTGATGGCCAAGCTCCAAGCCACAGATGCTGACCTTGCAACTCATTTACAAGGTGATTCATCTCTTCGCCTTACCAAGACAAAAGTTCCTGGTAGTCGTACGGAACTGTACTGCGACGTCAGTACACCGACTCCCAGACCCTTTGTCCCTACTCAACTGCGTCAGCAGGTATTTAACTGCCTTCACTCACTTAGCCACCCAGGTGCCAATGCCACAGCTAAGCTCGTTGCACAACGCTTTGTTTGGCCGTTAATGCGTAAGAACTGCCGAGATTGGTCAAAGGCATGTTTGGCTTGCCAGCGCACGAAGGTAACTAGACACGTAGCGTCACCTTTGAGTACGCATGATTTACCTTCAGCGCGATTCAAACATGTCCATTTGGACCTGATTGGCCCATTACCGCCTGCTGGTGAATATCGGTATTGCCTTACACTCGTCGATCGCTTCACGCGATGGCCAGAGGTTGTGCCGCTTACCAATATTACCGCCGAAACAGTGGCCAAAGCGTTCATTTCATGTTGGGTGTCTCGCTTCGGATGTCCTGTGGAGATTGTGACTGACCGCGGAACACAATTCTTGTCAGCGCTATTCCAGCAGCTATCCAAGTCCATCGGTTACGATCATCGTAAGACAACAGCGTACCACCCTCAGTGCAACGGCTTAGTTGAACGGTTCCACCGTCAGCTAAAGGCAGCTATTACCTGTCATGCTGACGCTAATTGGACTGAGTCACTACCGTTAGTATTACTCGGTATAAGGAGTGCCTTCAAAGAAGACCTCCAGACTTCATCAGCTGATCTAATGTACGGTGAGCCGCTTCGTCTTCCTGGCGAATTTTTTGGCCATGATATCACTGGCTACACCACCGATTACACTGATTTCTCAGCCCGCATGAAGTCATTTGCCGAGAAAATACGTCCAGTACCGACACAGCACCATTCCAACCATAAAACTTTCATTTTTAAAGACTTAGCCACTTGCAGCCACGTATTTCTTAGGGAAGATGCGCTGCGTGGCTCACTTCAACCGGCTTATACAGGCCCACACGAAGTTTTGAATAGAGGGGCAAAGAATTTCAAAATCCGCGTCAAGGGTAAAGACGTAACAGTAAGCATAGACCGCCTTAAGCCAGCCTTTTTACTATCCGATGATACACCCCGACCTCCAAATAGCATTCAAACCCCCGATCCCCCTCAACCTAAACCTCAAGAGCCCCCCGTCACACGGACTACACGTTCGAGAAGAGTAGTTCGCTTCCCGGATTTCTATCGCCCGTAGACACGGTCTCTGGAGGGGAGTGATGTAGGTGACTTATAAATATATTCAAATTAAATAAATTATTTATATATATATATACTACACAAATATTATAATATTATCTAATTTATACTTATTTACATATTAATATTATATATCAGTCACGCATTACACACATACATCACCTTACATTCATAACACAAATAATATTAAATATTGAACAGGCATAGCCGCGCGATATGCGTTGTTCTAGCAAGGCGACTGGTATTTAGATACCTACGCCGGCCGGCACCGCTGCCGGCCGATGCGCACTCGCCAGTCCGGAATTAACCGTTTGTCGCGAAGCCCGCGCGCATCGCTGGTATGCCTCACGTTCTCGTTGCGCTATTGTTATTATATTACTTTATTTAAAAGCAATAAATACATGATATTTAATAGTGGTGATTGATATTATCAATTTATACGACCCAACAATCCCACAGTTACCGGCCGTAAAATAAAAATAAAATGAATAAAATAATGAATAGTGTACACCACCGTCGAACACATTCCAGTTACATGTATGTCCATACTAAGGTCGCCTGGAAGAAATCGCTACACGCGATAAGACCGCCGATTGCCCTACCATTAAAAATCTATCTTTAATAAAAATTGTTTAGTTGTACATGTATATATACTGGTTATACAATAAAGAGTTTTGTATTGTATTGTAAAACAGGCGAAACGGCAGCGACAGTGGAGAAGCTGAAGGTAGAGCACGTGTGCGGGTGGGTGCGCGCGGTGGCGGAGGCGCGGCGCTCCGTCGCCGTCGCCTGCCTGCTGCCGCACCCGCCGCACTACACGCGCCACGCGGGGCACTGGGACAACCTCGCCACCAAGACCAACCACCTCAAGGACGGACTCAACAGGTACACGACACTACACGCGCCACGCGGGGCACTGGGACAACCTCGCCACCAAGACCAACCACCTCAAGGACGGACTCAACAGGTACACGACACTACACGCGCCACGCGGGGCACTGGGACAACCTCGCCACCAAGACCAACCACCTCAAGGACGGACTCAACAGGTACACGACACTACACGCGCCACGCGGGGCACTGGGACAACCTCGCCACCAAGACCGACCACCTCAAGGACGGACTCAACAGGTATACGACACTACACCGACCACCTCAAGGACGGACTCAACATGTACACGAGACAATATCAACCAACTCGAGGACGGACTCGACAGGTACACGAGACAATATCAACCAACTCGAGGACGGACTCGACAGGTACACGAGACAATATCAACCAACTCGAGGACGGACTCGACAGGTACACGAGACAATATCAACCAACTCGAGGACGGACTCGACAGGTACACGAGACAATATCAACCAACTCGAGGACGGACTCGACAGGTACACGAGACAATATCAACCAACTCGAGGACGGACTCGACAGGTACACGAGACAATATCAACCAACTCGAGGACGGACTCGACAGGTACACGAGACAATATCAACCAACTCGAGGACGGACTCGACAGGTACACGAGACAATATCAACCAACTCGAGGACGGACTCGACAGGTACACGAGACAATATCAACCAACTCGAGGACGGACTCGACAGGTACACGAGACAATATCAACCAACTCGAGGACGGACTCGACAGGTACACGAGACAATATCAACCAACTCGAGGACGGACTCGACAGGTACACGAGACAATATCAACCAACTCGAGGACGGACTCGACAGGTACACGAGACAATATCAACCAACTCGAGGACGGACTCGACAGGTACACGAGACAATATCAACCAACTCGAGGACGGACTCGACAGGTACACGAGACAATATCAACCAACTCAAGGACGGACGTGTACCTTACACGAGACAAGACCGACCACCACAAAGACGGACTCAACAGGTACACAAGGCAAGACCGACCACCTCAATAATCTATGATACATTCCAAATTTCATTTTAATCCTTTCAACCGTTGTAAAGTGAAGAAAGAACAAATGTACTTACACTCAAACTTTCGGTTTTCTAAAATTTGTGTGAATAATCACAGGGCCCGAAGCACTCATAAGTTCATAAGTTTCATAAGTTACTCATGACCAGATAATATATAGAATCCTCGCAATGTGTGCTTCAGTTTTTTTTAATGCTGGATAGGCAAGAATTTGACCGCTATCTATGCATGTATATGCATAGAATAGCGGTCAAATGCAATACTAGAAGGTACCTATTAACTCCAGTATAGCATATTGAGATTAATAACCACCTCGGCGAACACGAGAACAGCGGTAGATTGAAAAACAGCGCTGCGAGTCCATGCACGCATATACTCGCAGCACAAATGCTGAATCTACTCCTAAACTGCACTGACAGATGCGACCGTTTCACTCTTGGCTTTAATAAAATTAGTTTTCACAGTAGACTTATAGGCCTTGTCCCTCAGACTGAAGCGGTCTGTCTATCAATAGTAAAATTTTGATTTAAATGTATTTTTATATTTTAATGTGTATATTGGCAAAAAAAAAAATGATATTTTTTTTTAGGTTGTACTGCCTGATCCCGTACGGCATCATCACGCAGTCCATCTGGGACTACATCATGCCGGCGTGGATGGAGGCCATATGCACTGATGTGCCAGAAAAGGTAATATTTAGGTATAATGTAAAGTATACAACACAAAAAACATTTACATAATCACAAATATTGCAACGTTTTTTTTTTTTATTTGTGACAGGCTAGTGTTTGACCACTATCTCACCTGATGGTAAGTGACGATGTGATCGAAGCTGGTAAACACTCTAGACCTTGAATACAAAAAAAAAAACAAAGTTACAGTTTGTCATATTAGTTTTTTTTTATAAGACTAACATTAAAGCAATGAGTATGGAGCTAAGTAGCACCTGTTATTATAGCGAAATTAAAAAATATTAAAAGTTATTTTTTTTTATATTTCCAAGGGCAAATAAGTTTTCTATGAAAGTTTATTTTTAGACAAAATGGTAAACTATTAAAACATGCTTTAAACGTAATATCTCAACTCTTCACGGTTTTTTATTTTTATCTATATATCAAAATCAATTGAAGTTTGTTAGTCTCACAAAAACTTGAAAACGGCTGAACCGATTTGCCTAATTTTAGTTTTGAAATATTTGTAGAAGTCTAAGGAAATATGGGAGTCTTTAAGTCGCGAGTGAATCTTCTAGGCGAACGTGCTCCATCGTCGATCGCATCATCGCTTACCATCAGGTGAGATAGTGGTCAAACATTTGCCTTTACTGAATAAAAAAAGGAAGATTTAAAAGGTGCAAAATAAAAAGAAAAATTGAGGATCTTTATATTTTCTTACCGAGCCACGCCGGGCAGGTCAGCTAGTTAAGAACTTATGACAATAATTTAATTGGTTAGAAAACTTGTGTTGGAAACCGTACTCTATGCCCCCTGCTTTAAAGGCAGACGCACACGCCTGTAAGCAGTCTTTTATGCATGATAGGCAAGCATTCGACCGCCATCTCACCTGATGGAAAGTGACAAAGCGGCCAAAGATGCAACATGCTTGCCTAGAAGATACCTATTCACTCTAGACTTGACTTGAACAAGTTCTATAGAGGTGTTTATAAGTTACACGAGGCCAAAGAAATAACTTCTTCGTTTCTTTATTAAAGGAGCTGATAGAACTGAAAGTCCCCCTGGCCAAGATCCTGGAGCCGGACGGCGCGATGCTGGGCGTGGACGAACGAAATCTGTACCAGTTCTGCAACACCAGGGTCACGGATGACCCCACTCCCGAGACTGTGCTGCCGGTTTTGGAGTGGTTCCAGGTGATTCCACGCTGCCATTTTAAACTGCTCGTTGGTTCAGTTGGGAGCGCGTTCGCTTTCTAAGCAGGAGTATCGGGTTCGATTCCCGGAGGAAGGACAAGTTTACTTCCCAAAGAAAATTGGTGTTTCTGGTTCTGGCACCTACGATAAAAGTCATCGGACTTAGTGTGGGGCTGTGTGTGTGAAAGCGTTTATGTTGTTTTTATTGCTCCTTCCAGACCATATCAATGCTAGACGTGAAGGTGCCGCTCGGCCAGCTGTTTGAGCTGTTCAGCCACAGCGTCGTCAATATGCCAGAGAAGATATTCAAACCGCCTAATTCAGGTACAGATTTAGAGACACTTTATTTTTCGAGCTATTCTCAGCGAGCCTTTTCATTTGATAGGGGTATTGTAGAAGTGTATTAAAAATAACTTGTCCGCCATTTCGAGTATATATACCGCCATGTTAGATTCAAAATCCGTAACAAAATCGTTTATTCATATAGGCTCCAAAGAGGCACTCATGAAAGTTAATGACTCCACTACCAGATTCGCAAAATTACAGCTATCTCGAGAAGAACCTGGCAAGATACTCGGCGCCGCATATTTTTTTAATTAATTTTCTTTTTAATCATTCTTAAACGATGATTTAGAATGACGTCACTCAGCTAACCATGCGTTGTCATCCAAACTAAACGTGAAAACAAAATTTCATCTCAATCGGCTGAAGATATCTGCTTCAAAATTGAGTTGCAAGATTCCACCCGAACAAACAGTTACATACATTCTACTCATAAAACTACCATCATTCAAACGACTTTCTACTTTCCTTTTAACATCCTAAAGCACATATTTCAGCGGACGGCACTAAACCCAAAGACGGTAAGGAGTCGCCGAATGCGAACGATAAGGAGAAGAAGGACAGAGACGATCAGATGAAACCACAGAACCTCACGTGCTGTATTTTGATGCTCGATATTATACTGAAACAGGTACGAATTGCCATTGCTTATGTGCCTATAAAATACTAGCCATACCCGCGGCTTCGCTCGCGTTTATCAAGTAAAAAAGTAGCCTGCTTTAATCCTAGGTATAATCCATGTATATTTCAAATTTCATACAAATCCGCATGCAATTACGCACAAACTTTCGGATTTATAATATTAATGTGGTACCCAAAAGCGTCTTTTTTGTGATATCAGTTAATGTCCATATAGTTGGTTGAAAACATTTTCATTCAAATTACACGTAGCTAATTGTAAAATATCGGAATGTGCGAGCGAGAGGGAAGACAAAAGGAATAAACCCTTTTAAGATGTTTAATTTCTCTCAAAAAGAATATCATTCACTTAAATGAGAAAATGTAGGTATTTAGACAGTATTGTAGCCTAGGTGCATTATTTATATAATTTGATCAAATGAGGGTAGGTTAAAAAAATTGTTTAGTAATTATAAGATTTATAAGATGTTCGTTCGTCCATACTTTGTTTACACACTGAACAAGTGTCACTGGAAGTGCCGAATTTTAAGTTTTAGTCTTGTCATTACATAATTATGATGATATAACGATTGATCGAGTGCAAATATTACAATCGATATAACTTTTTTCCAGATGGATTTGCAGCAGCGTCGCATCAACACACAGAACGTGAGCAGCGAAGCGACTAAACTGTTGCGGCTGATGTTAAAGTCTAACCAATCGAACACTATCGAACACGGTGAGAACTATACTAAAATAGTGATAAATTTAGAAAGGAAAAATTATCGCTTTAGGCGGGATGTATTTATCACTATAGTTCTGCCGAGCATGGCTAATGCTATATAAATAAAATCATACTAAAATAGTATTACTATAACCATCGTTTTACACAATTATCTTAGGATTTTTTTATTGAAGTGAAAACTTCTTTAGTGACGTTGTGCACTTTTTTGGGATGGGTAAAAAATGTCAAACTCGCGTCAGGACACGTGACCTGATCGGACGGAAAATAATAAGTAAGAGATAAGTAAAATAATAAGAAGAGGAAGGAGAGGAAGTAATATCCCTATATATACCGCGCGGTAAAAAATGTTCAAGTTTTCACTTCTGCCTGCACTCCCGGAGTGCAATCCGTTGTTTTTTTATATATATATATATATATATATAGATATCCCTTTACGGTAAATGTTGATCTGACGCGACTTCACGCGAGCACTTTGTTGATCCAAAAATTCATGTTGATCCGGCGCCTTTTGTTGATCCAATATGCATCTTTGGTTACTAATGTGGCTCCGACCGGATCAACATCTACACTCCCGGGACTGCTTACTAGCGTTCGCCGAAGTTGATCCGATATACAAATCCACCTTGCGATAGTTACGGAAAACGTTGATCCGATTTAAATAAGCCAATCAGAGCACAGCAAACGATAAGATTGGCTGAAAGCAGCCGCGACGTTGCCGTTTCGTATCTTTGTCCGTCACAAGCTACAGATTGAACGGATAACTTAACAATTCGACAACACCACGACTTGTACCGAATTTATGGTGGTCAAATTGAATGCCAGCCCATATGAAAATAAATATGAACTAGAAATAACTACACATAAATGTAGTCGAGGAGCTTGGTACAATACCACCACCACCTCCGCTGCTTCCGCCTCCACCTCCATCATGCAGACTCTGCTCTCCACCTCCACCACTGTCTTCACCAACGGAGACAGTGGTGGAGATGGTGGTGGTTGGAGGATGGTTGGTGATGGTGGAGGTGGAGGCAGCGGAGGTAGTGGTGGATGCACTGGAGTGCAGTGCAGTGGGGGAACGCGTGAGGACAAGCGGGGCTTACGTTAACGGCAGGTGATTATAGTGGGGGATATTGTGGCTAGTCAGTCAGTATCGATACTGACCATAAATATGTTACTACTTCATTTTACCGAATATCCACTTGGCTACTTAATGGTAGGTACTAGGGACAAACTGAACAGAACTTTTGTTTTGTGACTTTTCTAACTCAAAATTTTTCTGTGAATTCTATTGCAATTGTTGTGAACTGCTCGTTGGCTTAGTTAGGTGGCGTTTGCCTTCTAAGCAGGGGCTTAGAAGGCAAACGCCACCCAACTATCGGGTTCGATCCCCGGCGGGAACACAAGTTTCTCCCCAAGGAAAATTTGTGTTTCTGGTTCTGGTTGTATTTGTGTGTGTGATGTGAATGTTGCCGGCACCCACGACACAAGTCATCGAACTTAGTGTGGGGCTGTGATTGTGAAAGTGTTTAAAGCGTTTCATTCGATGCGGTCTTAATCCTAATCCGGTCTCCCGGTCTAAATCACATTATCACGTATCGATTACAGCTTCTAACTTCTAAGGAACTTCGTGCAAGTGTTATATTATTTTGATTGAGCTGGAATCAAAACTTCTGAAATTTTGTAAATAGGTATGTAGGTATGTTTGGTCTTTTTAGGTAGGTACTTACTAAAATAAAATAAAATAAATAAATATCCTGGACATTTCACACTTATGTAGTCCCTGATCTCAAACTAGGCAAAGCCTACTGTACTAGGAATGGAGGCCTGAGAAATACATAGATAATTAGGTAGTTGTTTAAGACCAAGACACAAAGCAAATATTCGTGTTCGTCACACAAATGTTTGCCATGGTTAGAAATCGAACCCACGAACGTAAAGAAAGAAAAAGAAGCTACCATAGAGTGAAACTGACCACAGAGCCAAAAGGCCAATCAAATTGTTGGTTATCTATTTTTATTATTCTGATTCAGCTTCTGGCAGGCAGCACTGGTGAAATGATGGCGTTTTTGCTGGTCCTTTTGTTATTTGAAACGTATAGTAAGTAGGTACTACGTACACCTAAACACAATCACAACTCTTTTTTCGTCCGAGGTTAAAAACTTTTAGCTAGGTACTAGGTATTTAAGTAAGTCCTTATTAGGTATTATTAAGTGAATATCTATTTATTACCATATGTATATGATATGAATGAGGTAGCGCGTTTCCTCTGAAGCGGTCTCTAATACGCTCCCTTCATGTGAGCCGATCACATCCGGCCGGATTAACTCATTAATACAATACCATACAACACCCACATAATATCAATTTTCTGAATAGTTAAATAATCAAATATGGATATGGTTCATAAAATACTCACCATCATCTTCTGATTTGTCCATGACAAATGAACAAAATAACACAAATTCGCTCGTAACTAACGCATCTTTCTTACCTTATTACTCTAACGAAGTAGTCTACTAGGTTCTCTATCACACGCAGAATGCGACGTTGCCGCTTTTTGTTCGAGTACCTATTAGTCAAATTTGGCTCCGGATCCACTTAGTCTAAGTAAATGTCGCATATAAGTTAAATATACACTGGATCTAAGAAATCATATTCAGTATGTTTTTTTCGACCGTTGATGGATCAACAAATGTTGGTCGAATCGTTGACGAGCATGTTGAAAACCTGTTAGTGCAGATCCACCGACGTCACACGCGCATTAAGGACGGATCAAAGTATATCAGTTTGCGCGACGCGGAGCTGAGTAAACAAGTAAAATAGGCGGATCAACAATTGTTCTAACTTCTCACTGGATCAGCATTTACCGTTAAAGGTTGATTATATATATATATTTGTTCCTGTTTATTTGCTCAAATAAGGAGTGTAATATATATATATATATATATATATATATATATATATATATATATATATATATATATATATATATATATATATATATTACACTCCTTATTTGAGCAAATAAACAGGCGCAGATACATGGATTGTATAGTTCCATCTCTTTTCTACCGACTTCACAAAAAAGGAGGAGGAGCTTAAGTCGACTGTATTTTTTTTTATGTGTTTACCTCATAACTGAAACAATTTTTTTGTTTGAACCATCTTACTTTCCAATTGGTTCCATTTAAATTTGATCAAGATCTGATCAGTAGTTCTTAAAATATCGTCAATAATGCGTGTTTAGTACATCTAATCTGATCAAAGTTCCGAAGATACAGCGGTGAAGTCGGGTTTTTTAATTGCTTGCTTTTAATTATTTCAACAAAAAAAAGGACTAACGTTCTCAATTCCACTGTTTTATGTGTGATTTTTGATGATAATATTTTTATTTGAATGTTGGTGCTTCTCATGTGGTCACATTTAAATTTGATCAAGATCTGTAGAACTTTTTGAGTTATCCTTAATAATGCGTATTTAATTGACTTCCGACTACAATGTTGTTTTAACGGGTAAAGTGTCGATCCAATTTATTAGTTTCAATTAATACGGTAAACATCAATGATATTATTCGAATCAATTTATTAGAATTAAATTAAGAAGTTTGTCCCATATAAAAATTGACAAGTTCTGATCAAGGGTTCGGAAGATGAAGCGGTGGAGTCGTAGTCGGTTTGTTTAAGCTTTGCTTGCGTTTATATAATGTTGTTTAATTGTGTTGCAGCGGTGTGCCTGGCGCAAGGCGCGTGTTCGTACTGCGAGGCGGCTGCGCTGTGGCACCAGCTCGCCGTCATGTTGGTGAAGGCCATCGTGCCGGACAAACCCAAGCCTGCGCAGGAGGTAGCTATTTATTCTTTCTTATTTGCAACTCTCAAACTCAAACTCACTCAAACTCAAACGTTTATTTTCCAGATACATGTCAAAAAGGTCTTATAAATAATATTATGTACAATGTATTCAGCCTGCATGTAGACGTGCAAATATTAAAAAATATTATTGTCTCTAAATTTCATAAATTCGTTAATAGTATAAAAACAATTACTTAATAAGCCAGTCACTCAAATTCTTCTTAAAACTATTGACTTTTAAAATTTTTATATCGTTAGGTATTTTATTATATAAAGATATATCATACGACATATGATATACGTTCTTTTTGTAAATATATTTATGACAAGTAGGTTGATATAATATTGAGGTGCCAACTGCCCATTGGCTTAGTTGAGTGACTGTTCTGCTCCTACGTAGGGGTACGGGGTTAGATTCCTGGCGGGAGCACAAGTTTTCTCCCCAAGGAAAATTTCTGTTTCTGGTTCCGGTTGTGATTGTGTGTCTGATGTGAATGTTTCCGGCTCCCACGTCACAAGTCATCGAACTTAGATAGATAGATAGATAGTAATACCGAAATTATTTATAATTCAAGCATATTACAACCATACTGTGCTGTTATTCAGATTAAAAACATATTGATCTATGTTCCTGGATAGTTTTTATTCCAAAATAATTACCTAAAACTAAATATAAACCAATTGATTTTTACACATTATTACGACATAAATGTCGCATCTTTAACATATTCGTTTTGTATTAAAATCTAACACATTTCTTTTTTTCATTACAACAGGAACATAGATTATAATTTTAAGGTACTATTAATGCAGAAAACAATGCCTCAACATTACATTTTCATTCATAATTTTTGGTATAACGGCACCTATCATAATTGTTCGGTCGGTAGTGCTATCGCATCAAGCATGGGCACAGTTTGCCAGATAAACAGAGACAGCCTATTGACTCGTTCAAAGCCTCCCCGGCCTCTTAAATTGCATTAATTAGGTTTTATATATCAGTTGGTTCATTGTAGCACTTGCTTATATAATACAGTGAAATCTGGTTTAAAAGTTTTAAGATAATGCTGTTGTGAATGATTTGATGTACACTATGTTGGTGATCTTATAAATAAATAAATGTATGATTTTGTTAATATATCCCCATACTTGACCGACGAGCGAAAATACTCATTGGCGATAATAAGCTAGTTGAGTCCAGATTGCAGAGCCTCGGTCACAGACGTATGGTCGCAAGTCTATCGGTATCCTATATTTTTCATTTTGGAGAGTGTGCGCAGGAATTACATGAGTTAACTCCACCATGCTGCTTCTATCATCTAACAACCAGACAAACTATCAAACGTCATCCATTTATGGTTCCATACCTCCAGTTCGCTCGAACCGTTTCGCTTCTATGTCCATCATCCGTGCAGCGAAGGAGTGGAACTCATTGCCCGCGTCTTTATTCCCCGAACGGCATCATCTGGTAGTCTTCAAATCAGGAGTGAATAGGTATCTTCTAGGCAAGCATGTCACATCTTCGGCCGCATTATCACTTTCCATCAAGTGAGATAGTAATCAAAAATTTAAAAAATATATATAACAAAATTTAGAGCCAAGCGTCTTCTCTGGGAGTGGCAGTGGCGGAACACTGGGCCCAAACAACATAAAGATCATCGACACGACGAAGTAGAAGAAGAAGAACCAAGATTCGTATTCGATAATCAAGTAGTTAAACAATAAATAACGTTCCCAACAGCCAGTGGAAGACCCGTGGTGCGAGCCCAAGAAGTGTCAGTCCGAAGAAGAGGTCCGAAAGGGAGCTGCTCCCTCGCCTCCGCACCACCAGCCCAGCGTCGGGGGCGTGCTCGTGCACATGCCGCATGTACGTATACACTGCCGCCACGACTACTACCTCGGTACGGGGGACCTCTGTACAATGCGCGTTGTGCGTGGAAACACTCGAACTATTCGTTTGTTCTGGGGGAAATCAGCGCGGATCGCGTGAATTCATTAACATTGGTTGTGGAATCACTTTGAGCAGTAAATTTTTTTGGGGGATCGACACATCAGCGTAATGATCGACAGATCTAATTCTCTTTTGCAAGATTTGAACCTTTGCTAATGTCGACTGGTCAAATTCTTTTTTTTGCAACATATAAGTGTTTACTGTGCTCGACTGATCTAATTCTTTTTTTTGTTCACTGTGATAGACTGATGTAATTGTTTTTTTTTTAAACATTTAAGTGTTTACTGTGATTGACTGATCTAATTCTTTTTTTTTGCAACATTTAAGTGATCAATGTGATCGACTGATGTAATTTTGTTCATTTTGCAACATTTAAGTGTTTACTGTGATCGACTCATCTTATTATTATGTTTTTGTAACATTTAAGTGTTTACTGTGATCGACTGACCTAATTCTATTATTTTTTTATGCAACATTTAAGTGTTCACTGTGATCGAATGATCTAAGTCTCTTTCTTTTGCAAGATATAAACCGTTACTATGATCGACTGATCTAATTCTTTTGTTTTTTGTAACAGTTGAATGTTCACTGTGATCGACTGATCAAATTCTCTTTTTTTTAGATATTTTGGACCAGCATTAGCACTGTTCGACTGGCTTAATAATCTCTTTGAGAACATTTGAACACTTGCCGTGATCGATCGCTAATTCTCTTGATTTTGCAACATAGGACCTTTACCATGATCGACTGACATAATTCTCTCTTTCTATTTATATATAGGTAGAAGTATTTTGATAAAGCAGTGGGTACATAGAAGACTGATAATTACGCAATAAATGTATATATTTTTTGTCAGTGAAGAACAAGTAACTTTTTTTTCATACAGTATGTATACAATTATTGCGCAAGAAAGTAAATATATTTATTATTATATACAAAATCCTACTAACGTTTATAGATAGTCGAATCATAGTCGAAATAAATATGCGCATTCTACTAATAATTTGTTAGCAATGTAAAGTTTTTTTAGTATTTCATTAAGTTTTTATCTGAATGTTTTCTTAATATTTGTATTTATTTTCATTGGATCGTCTTGCATGATTTCTTTTAAATTATTTTATAAATCTTTTAAATTAAATTGGATTTAACTAGATTACCTAGTATTTCTAAATCAACTAACTGATAAAATATATTAAATGATTATATACTTTTTAGTTTATATTTAATTGTGTTTACTTTGCGATTAAAGCTTTATGTGTTTATAAAGTTTATTCTTTAGATTAAAACAATTTTTTCTTGTCCCAAAATTGTTATAGTTTAGTAATGTAATGAAATATTTACTTTTGGAAATTTGTGGCTTCAAGTATAGCACACAATCTTTTTAGTACTGTTACTTAAATACCGGAGGGTATTCAAATGTGGACTAGGTCCATATATATATATATATACATAATATAATATACAGGGTAATTGATAAAATACCAGATGACTCTTAGGACATCATTCCAACCAATCTGACCAACGTTTCGTGGTAATGCTATTGCAAATTATCTTAGTGATTATTGAAATATATTTAAAAATGTATTATTTATCTTCTCTGTTAAGTTTAAGCTGTCAAATGTCAACTGGCGTTGGCGGGACGAGCTGCGTTGCGGCGATGCCGTTCTTTGCGGAATAGTGGGGTTTAAAAAGCTATTATAGATTGTACACATCATTAATTATTTCGAAAAATACAGCAATTAGAAGAAAGTCGTAGAAATAAATATGCTACTAGGCTCAGAACAAGAATCCGTGTTTGAGAGCTTTCTGCTGGCCTGTCATGGCGTAGGGATATAAATTGTATCTCCTGTTTTTATCCACTGACAAGGGACAATATTGTCCTCTCCACCATACACAGCATGGCAGCAGTGGAAAGGGAAACTATATCCCTGTTTGATATTTAGCGTAGACATATGTATTTCTCCCTTCATAACATGGGCGCAACGAAAAGTGGATAAAACTGCTCTGTTTTATATTTGGTAGAGATAAATAAAATTATCCTCGTTTGTAGGCCGTGGGGATAATTTTGATGGATACATTTTGTAGCAAAGGGACTTGGCGTTTCCTTATCCACCGTGTATAATGTGACCTGTGTGTCCATGCTCGGAGGAAAAAAAATGACTGAGAGGAAAAGATTTTTATCTACTTGCCAGGCAAGGTCATGCTAGGTCGGCTGGTATATATATACTTTTACTCTACACTTGCGAACTGTCTACAAATTTCCAGAGGTGCATTTAATTCCACAAAATATTTCACGATTACTTCTCTATAGCTGTCCTATCTTCTATGTTTATAAAGCAGAGTTTCCACTTTCCAATAGTTGGATACAAGTGAAAACACTGCTAATAGGTGAAATAAAGTTTGTTAACTTTGTCGTAATTTTATTTCATCTTATACAGGGTGACTGCTTAAGATTTACTATTGTCCTTGTTTCATTTTTCGTCATCGTGTTAACTAATAATTTATTTAAATTAATATTATAATACGTATCACTGGCACCCTCTGAAATATATAAACTAGTTTTAAAATAATGCTCTGAATTCATCAATTTAATTTAAAATCAGTTTGAAAATATTCAGAAAATATCATTACAACGAAGACGAATTAAAAATTATATTCCAAATTAGAATGCCATTCCTCATCCACATGATTTTCATACATCTGTCATAAACGTCTAGGACGTCATAAACGTCGGGCGTTTAAATTCTAAAGCAATCGGTTTTTTAAGCTTTATTCAAATTAAAATGCGCCCCTTACATATACCTAATGTTCATACATTTAACATGAACTTTTCGACGAAGGAGCGCGTGCTTATATTTGTAAAATTATATTTTCGCTATAGGTGTAATCCATGTGAAATTTATTGATGAATTCACAGTTTATATAATAAGTTATTTTGCTAGTCGCCCTGTATAATAGTTGTATAGTTTGTTCATTTCATGCAACTGTCACTCATAAGCGATGTCGGTTCGGACGCGACTACAAAATCCTCCGTCGATACGCAAGTATGTCTATCTACTCTCTACTTTGTAGTTAGTGTCTGTTTCACCACCTCCTGATAAGTAGCCTAACAGAGACCTGCATCAATCAGTATAGTGTTAACTGAAATGAATCCAACAAAGTAGCAAACGATATCCAGCGTTTTAATGCCAATTAGACCAAAGCCGTAGCAGAGATTCTCCTTTCTCTCTCTTTCTTATTCACTCTCGCAGCCCTACACAAAGTTCAAGTAAACTTGTATCGTGGGTGACGGAAACATTTA
This sequence comes from Lomographa bimaculata, assembly GCA_948107665.1. Taxonomy (NCBI): domain Eukaryota; kingdom Metazoa; phylum Arthropoda; class Insecta; order Lepidoptera; family Geometridae; genus Lomographa; species Lomographa bimaculata. Next base: position 1,118,766 of record OX403604.1, on the reverse strand, counting down.
CATCACACGAACAATCACATCCAAAACCGGAAACACAAATGTCAACACTTGGGTCGAATTCAGGAGCCTTGGCGCATAGAGTAGAGACCTACCCACTGCGCCAAATGGGTCGTCAATGTTCTGTTAACGTGTCAGAAAGCCTCATAAATTAGATCTTGAATGCGGTGCCTGCTGCAGAGTCTCTAAAATGGTATTACTGTTTTGAATCAAGTGGAACAACGAATACTTTCTTAATTGACTACACAGAATATACGAAGTGGTTTAAGATATCGCTGGCTATCTAGGGGTGGTGCAACAGCCTCTTTTATAGATTAAATCTGCTGCTTTTTCGAGTCTGTCTGTCATGTGATTTTTAGTTGTCGATGTTAGAAAAAGGCTGTTATTACTATAGATATTAACAAATGTTAGATCTAAGTACCAATCGCCGTTTCCCTAGTATTTTTCCTTGCGGTTTCTCTATAGTTAGAGAAATTCGGCGATTATATCACACTGTATTCATCTATACTTGTATATTGGAGATAAACAACATAAATATGGTTTATATGCGGCTACTGGGCCGAATACGGATTAATATTTAAATTATAAATCGCTTGCTTGTCGTATAGACTACTAGGCAGTCCTAGTGTCAGAATTTTACAAGCAAGCAGCTATATATTTAGGAACATAATGTTGTTTGTTATTTGTTACAATTAATCCTAATTAATAATGATTGTTATAATTATATTTTAGTGATATAATGTAAAAATAATATCAGATATTAGTAATGTTGACTTATACGCATTTTTTAAGAATAGTTACAGCATTAGGATAATCCTGTAACTATACTTGAAATTGATACTAAGAATAAATAAATAAAAACTGAATATCGGCAGCTGTAAAAAATCTTCTATTCAAAAGAAAAATTCAAATGAAGCACACTAAAGCTACGTTTGTTTTTAGTAAAATGATACAGAGTGTATGTAATAACAACGACAATAATTTCTCGGATCTTCCTCAATAAAATTCAAAGGGGAATGTAGTGCCTCTAAAACATATCTATGGTAATATCAGCCTTAATAAAACTTTACTGATTTACAGACAACTTGTCATCAGCAAAGTGTGTATGCAATTCGCTTTGATTATTAATAGTTAAAGGTTTCAGTGTACCTAAGTCTAGTCTAATATTATAGTTGTTTAGATTAATATTGTAGATTTAATTTGTTTTTGGTTTTGGTATGTAATTGTAACAATTGTTGACGTAGTTGAAGTTTAGCCGTCAAAAGATTTGCAAGGTTGACCGATTTTGATATCTAGCTTACATCACAATAATTGTTGATTGGTGGATATTCTACTTGAATTAAACCCGGTATTCATTATAATTCATCTGATTTAATATTTATATTTGAACTGCATGTTGGCTAAGTTGGATGAGCGTTCGCCTTCTAAGCAGGGGTATCGGGTTCGATTCCTGGCGGAAACACAAGTTTTCACCCCATGGATAATTTGTGTTTCTGGTTCCAGTTGTGACTGTGTGTGTGAAAGTTTCTGGCACCCACGACACAAGTCATCGAACTTGCTGTGGGGCTGTGTGTGTGAAAGCGTTTATAATTTTTTTTTTATTATTAATTTTCTTTTCAATTGCATTAAAAACGAAATCTTAATCGTAATTAATTGGTTGCTTTTTCGAAGATTTACAGTTTCTAGTGTAAATGAAACGTTACACTAGTACCTATTGTATTAGAGTTGCACCTATTAAACGTGAAGAGCACAGCACAATGTAGCTGCAGAATTGTAGGTAGGTATGTAAAACGTGGTGGATGATTTTAGTGGCATTGCTATTTCATTATCGTATAAAAATAATGCATATTAGCGTTAAGAATTTTATAAAATTTACTTTTCTCAATTTACTTTGACTGGAACACTAATGAGGTGTTGTTATTATTGTACAGGATCCATTTAAAAAAAAGGTTACTTACATAATTGTTATGAAAAGTTAGTCTATCATAAAGCATACAGATACATCGATTGTAATCGTGAAACTTATCATTTCGAATTTTCAATAGTCCAGTAGTTCGTATACTAAAGTATTGAAAACGGTTTTAACTCATTCCTTTTCAATCTAAAAAGTTTTGAGAGTGATAAGGCGATGACGTAGCAATGCCACTAAACCACCACCCTACCATCAATCTCAATGCTTCGTGCAACAACGTACCCACGTCCTCGTTAAAAGTGGTATTGCGCCCAGATAATGACCGCCACAGTGGAGACGATTACGGAACAACTGGACATGGCAGTGTCGCTTCCCCCGGCTGATGCGCCCACGGCTGCCACCGCGCACTCACACACGCTCACCGACACCGACGTCGCCACCGCCACCGCCGACGTGAGTATACACTGACGTGCCCACGGCTGCCACCGCGCACTCACACACGCTCACCGACACCGACGTCGCCACCGCCACCGCCGACGTGAGTATACACTGACGTGCCCACGGCTGCCACCGCGCACTCACACACGCTCACCGACACCGACGTCGCCACCGCCACCGCCGACGTGAGTATACACTGACGTGCCCACGGCTGCCACCGCGCACTCACACACGCTCACCGACACCGACGTCGCCACCGCCACCGCCGACGTGAGTATACACTGACGTGCCCACGGCTGCCACCGCGCACTCACACACGCTCACCGACACCGACGTCGCCACCGCCACCGCCGACGTGAGTATACACTGACGTGCCCACGGCTGCCACCGCGCACTCACACACGCTCACCGACACCGACGTCGCCACCGCCACCGCCGACGTGAGTATACACTGACGTGCCCACGGCTGCCACCGCGCACTCACACACGCTCACCGACACCGACGTCGCCACCGCCACCGCCGACGTGAGTATACACTGACGTGCCCACGGCTGCCACCGCGCACTCACACACGCTCACCGACACCGACGTCGCCACCGCCACCGCCGACGTGAGTATACACTGACGTGCCCACGGCTGCCACCGCGCACTCACACACGCTCACCGACACCGACGTCGCCACCGCCACCGCCGACGTGAGTATACACTGACGTGCCCACGGCTGCCACCGCGCACTCACACACGCTCACCGACACCGACGTCGCCACCGCCACCGCCGACGTGAGTATACACTGACGTGCCCACGGCTGCCACCGCGCACTCACACACGCTCACCGACACCGACGTCGCCACCGCCACCGCCGACGTGAGTATACACTGACGTGCCCACGGCTGCCACCGCGCACTCACACACGCTCACCGACACCGACGTCGCCACCGCCACCGCCGACGTGAGTACATACCTACACTGCTGCAGCTGGCAGCCTCGCAGCCGGCAGAGAACATTCCTATGGTTGCCATGGCACACTTCCATGGCAAACTTCATTTCATATACACAAACACGAAAAACTTTTATTAGCGATGCTACTGCCCAATGAACACTTTTAGAACAATGTATCATCAAAGAAAGAACTAAATTTTAATGATTTGATTTAGCGTGGTGCTTTCAAAGGTATTCTTGACTTTTGTCGCTAAAAACCACCTAATTGAAGCGAGTGCATATCTACCCGTTGGCTTAGTTGGGTGGTGTTCGCCTTCTAAGCAGCGGTGTCGGGTTCGATTCCCGGCGGGAACACAAGTTTTCTCCCCATGGAAAATTTGTGTTTCTGGTTCCAGTTGTGATTGTGTGTGTGATGTAAATGTTTCCGGCTACGACACAAGTTATCGAACTTAGTTTGGGGCTGTGAGTGTGAAAGCGTTTATATTTGTATTTCTTCATTTGCAAGTAACACTTCAAGTCACGAACTCAGCGGAAAGTAATGCATGTTTGCTATAACTGATATAAAATTCCCTTTACCTTAACCTTAATATTTATTCTGACATAGTTATCCTTCTCAGAAAGCCATGCACCGTTTATATTAGGCTTTATATTAAAGGGATAATAATCGAAATAGCTTGACTATCGCTGTCGCCAATTTCTATCAGGTATCTACACCCCACATGGTGTGCGACAACGAAGGGAATGCGGAATCTGTAGAAGAGGACATGACTAATTTTTGGCCCACTTCTGCTGGAAAGTTTCACTTCTGCATCGAGGATCTACCCCAGGAGTTGCAGTACATTCATCAGTTGTTGCAGGTTAGTTTTAGACACTGATTTACTTTTTTTTAGTTACTGCTACATACTGAGTTGTAATGTTTTTCCTATTTTCTACATGTGATTCATATTTTAACCTACAAAATACTATAGTATATCCCAATTTCATTTAGTTGTTGTTTTGGTGCCTGTTTAGACAGAGATCAAAATTAATTTTGTTAATTTTATTGCCTTTTAAGTGATTACCATACCTCATCATATTTTCAGGAGCTAAAGAATACCTCTCGCCCCGACGTCTTATACCATCTGCTGCAATGTCTTCAAGTGTTAGTACTGAATGCAGATGCATTAGCTGACCATAGAGGCTTTCTGATTTGGTGCCAGGAAAATTTACTCATTGACAAGTGAGTGTAAAAGCTGTTAAAACAAAGGGTGAAGTTGTTCGAAAAGACCAAGTGTATCGTTGTATATCTGCTTATTTTTCCAGCCTTTGGAATGTGTGCACGCTATCGGCTTCTCACATCAGCTGCGTGGGAGTGCCAGTACTCCTACACTGCGTGACGCTAGCCGGCGGTGCGGACGTGTTCTGTAACCTAGTGCGGGATCAGTTCCAACATCAGGACCCGGCCGTTAGGTTCGCGGCGGTGGAAAGAGTGGCGCATATCATCAGGTGACACAATCGCTTAAGTATCACGACTCTAGGGACGCTGAACAATCTGAAAATGTACGCTACTTTGCGCGTTTATTCCTCAGGTTCATGGACGGTTCTCCAGTTAAGACCAGCTTGCCTCTCCAAACCGCGCTGGCTACTGCTTTCTGTTACCTCATCTGTAGTATGGACGATACTTCAGTGTACGTGGCGCAGCGAGCCACGCTGTACCTTGGGACTATACATGACAATGCTGTTGATGTGAGTTCGATAAAGTCACTATATCGTCAGTTCTATTTTGCTTGACGTCTTGAATTAAATTATAGATAAAAGGATGCGTTGTTCTAGAAAATTCTGGGTTTAATACTAAAAAGATCGCTAAGTTTTCAACGATGCTTTGAACCTAGAATTCAAAATATTAATGGTCATTGATGAAAATTTTGGTACATCTTTCAATTACGTCGGTTTATCAGTAATATTACAAATGAAGTGCTTTTTAATTGAAAAACTGTCTTATTGAGAATGTTGTATTTAAGTGGCCTATCGTTTTAGAGTTATGTTGACTCTTATCAAAATATTCAGTACTAATTTTGAGCTTCCTTAAGGCTTCCTAAGGGCTTTTAGGGATAAGGAACTCAAACTGTGCATCTCATTTCCAGCTATTGTTATTCTGCCTCGAGAGCCAGTTTGACCTGGTGATTATTGACCGGCCAATGGTACTACAATGCGTATACCAGCTACACAACTCACTGAGCGACCGACGTATACTGACGTGGCAGTTCTTTCTCAACAGGTGATCCATTCTTACAGCTTGTTTGTTACAGCTCGATAAGAATAGGTACATTATAACCTTGTGATTTATAGAATGCAATGTTGCTATAATTTAGGCAAGTTTTGCATATGTGGCCGAGAGACCGACTGATGATGACGTGGCAATAGTTTCACAATATGTTTAATTGGATTTATTAGTTTATTGTCTTGTTTTGTCAGCTATTCTTTATAAGTGTTGATCAACAGATGTTACTGACTTTATACTTAAATATATTTTTTGATAACAGATTTGAAGCGCTGCTGTTGGAAGCACAGATAAACTCCAACAACACTGTTGATTTAATAAATCTACGCGGTGAGTTTTTCTATTTAACGTTTACTTATTTAGCGTAAGGAAGTCTAAAGCTTCTGAAAAACAGCGTCGATTTGTTCACTAGAAAGATGGCATGGAACCGCTGTGAAAAATGTCAAAATATTCTCTTCGACGTATGAAATTCATCTGTGTACAAGCATATTCATCCCGATGACCAATTTCCACAAACACCTTTTGTGCTGTTGCATACATAACTTTTTCTACACACATACCATAAATGTTAGTTTCTGTTCTTATTCGTTGAATAAAATGTTTATTTTGACTTAGAACCCTGTATAATGCGTTCCAAAACCAAAGGTAGTCGCGCTCATTACATCAACCAGTGTAAATATAGAGACTATAACGATTATATTAATTCTGTTATGTAGTATGCAGTGACATAAAGTTACTGGTTCATGCTCCTGCACAGTACTCATCGCACATGTACTACGACAGAATTTGATCAATTTATGGTGAACGTACTTAACATGTTTGTACCAATAACTCCTTTCTTCTTAATTAATGTAACAATATTATTGTAATTCATTATGTAACTCTTGGTACTAATAAACTGGTAACTACTCGGGGCTGTATTTTATTGTATTTAGTTGACGCGTACGGCCGTATGAATAAATGTTTGTGATAAGTGTTCGTGCGTTGCAGAGCTGGTGAGCAGCGAGACGAGCTCGGAGTGGTTCCTGTACAAGGTGCGGCGCGCGCACGAGGCGCTGAGCGTGTCGGCGCGGGACGCACACACGCACACGCACACGCACACGCTCAGCGCCTCGCTCGGCGCCAAGTGGCCTTACAAGCGCACCATCTCCGCGCCCGCCACCCTGCCGCCGCACTGCGAGCGCCTCGGTGAGTACACTGCCTGCCCGCGAGGCGCCAAGTGGCCTTACAAGCGCACCATCTCCAAAAAGTATATTGATCTTAACAATCGAAATAACGGAAATATTATACCCACTAACCTAGTACATTTACGTCAGCAGAGAGCAGCAGGATAAACGTAGTCAGATATCACGTAGCTTGTGGCTTCTTGTGTAGTTTATCTTTAAATTACTGTTACTTAGGTGTTAAATGCAAGCATGATGCACAATGAAATATGTTTAAAATCCCACAAGACTCAAATGCGTCCAGCATTTGTTGCCTCCTCCAAAAATGCAGGTCACAGCACAAATTGCTTTCAGCTCGGATGATTAGACCGAACTTTCCACTGCTATTCAACGGTAGCAATATACCAACTACCCTCATTTCGATTTACAAAGGTCGAACACCGTCAAATTTCAAATGTATTAACGCGCGCTATGATTGCGCCATTTTATTCACTTTGACAACCCTTTTACACCACGAATTTACTGCCCGTTGGTTTAGTTGAGCGCGCGGTCGCCTTCTAAGCATCGGTATCGGGTTCGATTCCCGACGGGAACTTAAGTATTCTCCCAAAGACAATGTGTGCTTAAGGTTCTTATTGTGATTGTGTATGTGATGTTAATGTCTCCAGCACCCACGACACAAACAATACATAAACATAAACGCTTTCACACTCACCACCCCACGCTAAGTTCAATTACTTGTGTCGGGGGTGCCGGAAAGATTCACATCACACTCAATCACATCCAGAATCAGAAAGACAAATCTCCCTTGGGAGAAAACTTGTGTTCCCACCGGGATTCGAATCCGATACCCCTGCTTAGGCGGACGCCCACCTATCTTACCTAACGGGCAGTCAAGTCATAGAACTAGGTGTGGGGCTGTGAGTTTGGAAGCGTTTATACATGTTTACGTTACATTAGTCACCACTTAAAGTGTCTAGTATAAGTGAACCGTAGCATGTTGTATGACAGAGCGCGAGAAGGTGTACTCCCGTCAGTTCTCGGCGCCGCTGTTGAAGCGCAAGACGTCGCGCTTCGGTCTCGGCCAGCTGCTCACCGCGCCTGCGCCCGTGCCCAACGCGCAGCGACCCAATAACACGCACGGTGAGCCCTTACACGAACTTATACAATTGCCTGATTCAAACTCATGGCTTATGGCCAATCTTAATTCAAATTCAAATCTTTATTGTATTCTCTAAATGTAGATAGGTGGTAGAAATAAATGACAGCACGTTAGAGACCCCGTTGGGTACAACAATTTAGAGCAGAGGAGGACGTTATGCTTCATTAATCATAATGTATCACTTTAATTCATAATACCTGATGATAAGTAAATTCGTAGTTAAAAAACACAGTTTTGTTGCTATTGAGCTGTATTGTCGATTGACAGAAGGATTCCACTCGCTGTCGGGTCGTTCGACTGAGGACACGCTGACAACGGTGGTCCCGAAAACAGTGGACGTCGAGGAAACCGACAAGGAAACCACTAACCTACTGGTCTTCCTGCTGATGCAGTTCTTGTCGAGGTTAGTAAAACTAAACAAACCATAAACTAGTAGGTTTGTATGTTTGTCTGTGTGAGTGAATGTGTGACAACCTGTTTGAAATTAACCTTTAAAGTGGCTTAACGTATTTGAATGAATAAGTATATAAACTGCTCGTTGGGTTAGTTATGTGCGCGTTCGCCTTAGGGTATCGGGTACGATTCTCGGCGGGAACACAAGGGACCCAAGGAAAATTCGAGTTTCTGGTTCTGGGTGTGATTGTGTGCGTGATTTGGATGTTTGCGGAACTCACGATACAAAACATTGAACTTAGTGTGGGGCTTTTATTAACCTCTGATGTAAAAACAGGGATGTTAAAAGTGTATGTTCTGTGTGTGCTCTGTGGGATTATGGTTCCCAAACTGTTAACGTTTTTTCATTTTATTTTGGTGAATTTCGGTGCACCCACTGTCCAAAATCTTCGCGCGTATATAATTATTTGTGTATCTCTATATCTTTCTGTGGGATTATGGTTCCCAAATGGTTAAACTTTTTTGTTTATTTTTTTGGTATAAAACGATGCAGCCACTGTCCAAAATCTTCGCGCGTATATAATTATGCGAACTGCAATTGGTACTTTCTTTTTAATTTCAAATAAAATGTCTATAAACGCGGTTGAAGGCGGTAAGCGCATTAGTCTATGGGACTGGTTCTCGAGGATAGCTCCTGGAATAACACTTGGTGCTCAGCAACGTATTTCCTTCCAGCTTTATTACATAAGGTTTTCTTGTTCTGTAGGTCCGACCAAGCGCACCCTATAGAAGACAAGGCGCAAGCGAAACCCCAGGAGTTGGTGATAAAACATCTCTTCCTACTGTTGGGATACAACTGCGTTGAAAAGTATTTCCATATGGCGCCTTACACGCTCAGGTAACCTAATAAACAGTTTTTTTTTAATTTTTGATCTCTTTCATTTGGTACCAATGACGATACTATTTGTCTACTTTGAATTTTCGATACTTTATGGAGACAGATGATACTTTCTATACTGCGAGAACAAACGAACATACATAGATACTAAATAGGGTGCTAAAATTATAGCCCCCTTTTCAATTCGTTGTAGATGGGTGAAAAACAAACGCATGCATTGCCTGCGTCTTTGTTCCCCGAACGGCACAATTTGGGTTTCTTCAAGTCTAGAGTGAATACGTAGCTTGTAGGCAAACATGTTCCATCTTCGGCCGCATCATTGCTTTCTATCAAGTGAGATAGTGGTCAAATGCTTGCCTATCCAGCATAAAAAAAACACTCTCCCACATTTTGATGTTGGTATTCTGTTCGTCCAGGCAATCGTCGATATTCAACGCGTTCATGGCGAACCTGCCGCAAGTATTGGATCAGAATCACGTGATGGGAGCCGTCATTGCCGAGCCTACCATGCAAGTGCTACAGGTTAGTTGCCTCTCGCACATTTGTGTATGACCCTTCCGACGGGGTGGTAAGAGTTCACCCCACCCCTTTGCCAAACAGCAGGACTACGCTGAGTTTAGTTTCGGCTGTGTTCGAGCTAATCAAACTATGGCTTATAAGTAATTTAACTTTACCTTAAACTGCTTCACTGCTATGACTAAGAATATGTCCATTAACACTTTCCTTATTGTCTGTATTTTAGCACCTACTTAGTGCGATCTATATTTTGTTGAGTATCGGTTAAAATAGATGGCGTTAGTAGTAAAAATATAACTTAAAAACGTTTCGTTCCGCGATACCGTATAAGGGTTAAGTGGACGTTTGATAACCAGTCCAGGTTACGTGTTCAAGATTTTCTATTTACCCTAATTTTGTATTCCCTAGTCCATACACGCTGAAAGAGTTTCTAGTGGACATATAAGACTTTACTCCTGAAGTCTAAAGGAGAGGAGCTATCCATACATATTTGGTATCCCACGCGGAACCTTTTTCACTGCAGATATATATTAATTATAGGCGGGCGTGACGCTTACCAGAAAGATGAAGGTAGCTTGTCTTTCTTTTTTTTAATGCTCGATAGGCAAGCGTTTAACCTCTATCTCACCTGATGGAAAGTGAAGATGACATATTATTTTCTACGGTGCTATCGAAAACTATGAATTAAAAAGTCCCGCGTAGGACAGTGTGCTCCTCTCCCTGGGACTTGCATAACGTCTAATATGCTCAGTAATTACACTGAGAACTCGCTCTTTTGGCTGAAAGCAGCAGTGCCAGAGCACTGCATCGGTATTTCTGTGTGATTTTGTCATTTCTTAATGAACGTTCACAACATGCGCAGCTCAATATTTATTTATGTCTGAAAAGTTTTTAGGTTGTTTTCATCCTAATAGCATAGGTTAACTATCTTTGTTTCCAGTATTGCAGCGGCGCTGGCAACAGCACCGGCAATGCCACGGCAACGCATTCGCTGGCAGCGTTGGAGCCGCATGTCAGAAGGCATTGGCTCATGGCGTTGCTCGTTGTATTGTATAAGGTAATTCCGGTACCGATCCTGTAATATTATAAAGCCGAAAGTAAGATACTCTTGTACCTTTGTTCGTAAATTTTTCTGTGCTAACCGAAAAACTAGGTCAACCTTAATGAAACTTGATAAGGAGATAGTTTAAATTATCGAACAGGACATAGGTTAGTTTTTATCTATTATCCGCATCATATACATAGTAAAATACAAATGAGAAAACTAGTTGTGCCCGCATTAAATCAATCAAATCAAATCAAAATCGTTTATTCACATGGGCCCCAAAGAGGCACTCATGAAATAACTTTCATGTAATTTTGCGAATCTGGCAATAGATTCATTAACATGAATCTATTGCCAGATTCGCAAAATTACAGCCATCTCGAGAAGAACCTGGCAAGAAACTCTCATTTTATTTTTGTTAATTGATTATAACTTTTTTCTCAAAAGTATTTATTTCATTTATGTATTTGTTGTTTAATAAGTGGATATAACGTATATCATATGTAAGTTTAGCATTATTATAAGCAGATGTTTTTGTGAGTCGACCCCGACTCACGTGGTCTCATTTAAATTTGACCTAGATCTGACCAGTACTTTTTGAGTTAACCTCAATAATGCGTATTTAATTAATTTAATCTGGTCAAGGGTTCCGAAGATAAAGCGGTGAAGTCAGTTTTAACCGACTTCAGAAAAGGACTGTAGGTTTTTTTAATTTATGTTACGCGATCATTCAGCCAATAATAAATCGACTCTTTTGTTGTTTGTTAGACCATACTTCTAAGGTGCGATATAAATTTTAACAAAATTTATTGAGCGCCTTTTTTAAAAAAACCAATAAAAACCAAAATTTAAGCGGTGATGTTGGTTTTTTAAGCTTTGCTTGCGTCTCTATGATTTTAAGCTTTGCTTGCGTTTAGATGATGATAATTGATTTATTTGTTGTAGTACCACTACGGGTCGGGCCCGCTGTGCGCGCAGGTGCAGTCGTTAGTGCGGATCGTGCTCAACAGTGTGGAGGCGCAGTACCACCAGTGCAAGCGGATCCCGCCCATCATACTCATGTCGCGACCCAGAGGTACCGCTACTGAATATGCCGCACACAAACATATTTCAAGTATTTTTTTAATCATTAGTATTCGATTAGTACCACTGTTTGACACATTCCACTTTCATTTAAAAAAATTCTTTTGTGCAATAAATACCCTATATTTATTTGTACTATTACCCCATATAATGATTCCGTAGCGTAGTATTTACTATGTATAAGTAATGTAAGACTTAATAGCGGTTGTATTATTTGTTATGCTTTTCAATAGATTCAAGATGTAAACAAATTGCTTTATTATATTGCATAAGCTATCTACATGTTTTTTCAATTCAGATCTCGATCAATTTACCCAAGAATTTCGTATGTTATGTGTACATACGAATTTTTAGTTATGTTCAAAGTAACTTAGCGTGCTTGGATTTATGAATCTAGGTTTCTACTCAATTTTTCATTGCCATGACTATTTAGAATCTACGAGTATGTGGGCTAGCAACCTGGCTCACTAAATTTTTGATACCTGTAATAAAGCTGTCATAAATGACTTACGAAAGAAAAAGTGTAAAAGTAAAAAAAAAGTAAGTTTACTTTTACACAGTCATGTTTTTTGTTTTTTTTGTATATTGATTTGTAAAATCTTTGTAAAATAACGTATAAATTTAGTTTCTCATTAAATTTTTTATTAAGACTTTAAATAATAGACTTAGATACACTTTAAAAAAAGTTTTTGCACGCAATTGGTTAAACTGATCGTAACGTCAACGACCGCGTTTTTGACCCCTATCATTACACCTGCGCGAAATCCAAGGGGCGAGGACTTAGACGTCAAAATAGAATGTCAGCACCACGGGCGTGTATATGGTGCGGCATCATGATTTTCATAAAACTTGTTGCTTAATGTAAATGTTACATCAGCCAACATCCGTATTGTAAGTCTTTCGCGCAGACCTGAGCCAGCCGTCGCTGAAGGCCGAGACTGGCGAGCCGCGCGAGGCGCAGCCCGCCTCGCCGCCGCACAAACACAAGCTCACAGCGCACAAGTCGCCCGCACACATGCACACGCACTGGGAGGAACAAAACGCTACCAAGTGAGTACGCACAAGTCGCCCGCACACATGCACACGCACTGGGAGGAACACAACGCTACCAAGTGAGTACGCACTAGTCGCCCGCACACATGCACACGCACTGGGAGGAACACAACGCTACCAAGTGAGTACGCACAAGTCGCCCGCACACATGCACACGCACTGGGAGGAACAAAACGCTACCAAGTGAGTACGCACAAGTCGCCCGCACACATGCACACGCACTGGGAGGAACACAACGCCACCAAGTGAGTACGCACTAGTCGCCCGCACACATGCACACGCACTGGGAGGAACACAACGCTACCAAGTGAGTACGCACAAGTCGCCCGCACACATGCACACGCACTGGGAGGAACACAACGCTACCAAGTGAGTACGCACAAGTCGCCCGCACACATGCACACGCACTGGGAGGAACAAAACGCTACCAAGTGAGTACGCACAAGTCGCCCGCACACATGCACACGCACTGGGAGGAACACAATGCTACCAAGTGAGTACGCACAAGTCGCCCGCACACATGCACACGCACTGGGAGGAACACAACGCTACCAAGTGAGTACGCACTAGTCGCCCGCACACATGCACACGCACTGGGAGGAACACAACGCTACCAAGTGAGTACGCACAAGTCGCCCGCACACATGCACACGCACTGGGAGGAACACAACGCTACCAAGTGAGTACGCACAAGTCGCCCGCACACATGCACACGCACTGGGAGGAACACAACGCTACCAAGTGAGTACGCACTAGTCGCCCGCACACATGCACACGCACTGGGAGGAACACAACGCTACCAAGTGAGTACGCACAAGTCGCCCGCACACATGCACACGCACTGGGAGGAACACAACGCTACCAAGTGAGTACTCACAAGTCGCGAAAACACTTCGTTCATGTGTTTTTTTTAAATCAGCATTTATACAACACTACACTACATTAGTGTACTAATACATTACCACTTAACAAGTTCAAACGGTTTTGTTCTTTTAAGTATTCTCGCTATATAAGTGTTATCGAGGAGCTGGATAACCTTGACGTTCACTAGATGGCAAAGTCTATATTCGTGAGCTTCTGCATATTTTTTAATCATTTTATCAACACACTCGATGTTGAGGTCCTGATGGACGTCGTCATTTCGGATGTACCAAGATCGATGTTTTTGGTGGATGTTAAAAAGAGCAAATATAATTTCCTCTAGATACCAGCAATGGAGCTTAGAGCAAGAATCGTCTGAGAGCGAATTAATCGCCATCCCGGAGACGAGCGACAAATCCGATACTACGGTACACGGGAGCACAGCGCCAGTGAGTTTTGGTTTCAGTGAACTTTTAACCATTTTAGCCTATTACATTTTCTTACTTTATATTTATTGCCCTACGCATTCTATATTATTATCGAAAACAAAAATTGACTGTAAACATACTTATCTTGACATAGTATGCCCACTACTGGTAAGCAGTTGGCCAAACCCACTTTCAATCCAAGCTTGCCACTTCAAACTAAAGAACCTCGTCACAATAGGTGCCATGACCAGGAATGAGTTTCTTCAGATGTTAAAGTAGTACATTTCAGGAAGGAAAATGTTCAAATCTTACGTTGTTTGTTTTATTATTCAATGGTGATGATTAGCCTGTTTTTTTCGCCGCAGGGCTCTGTGTGTTAAATTTACAGCTACCTCCATAATAATATCTAATTTCATGTAGTTCGCCGACCGCTGCAGATAACATATCGTAATTTTAGTGTGATAATGTTATGGGACTTGAACAACTACGTCTGTGTCAACCTCATCACTGTTACTATTTTCCAGGGTTCGTTCGATGAGCCTTCTCACTACGAAGATCCGCCAAAAATAGAAACAGCTGCCTCCGCTGCGCACCCGCCTCTCTGTAAGATGGTAAGTCAAAGAATAATTTATAACTCAAAACTCATTGTCACTCATTGGTTTTAAAGGAGTTTTTTATATAACTGAGAGACGAGACGATCTAGTCGCTCACCTGATGATGTCTCTCACTCTTGCCCATTACAGTTTAGTGCTACACATGGTGTTGAACTTCATTTTATTTTTTCAAATCTTCCCACCCATTGTTCATATACCAATGCACAGAGTTATATGTATGTAGAGTCGGCAACAAAAGCAGGTGACAAATATTTTTGTATTCCAGCCAACAATTGGGTCCCGTTCTGGACAGCAACTATCCACAAGTTCCTCCGTGTCGATCGGCAGTGACTCTTCTAACCTGTGAGTGATTTTATGATGCGAGTTTGTGTTATCTTACATAGCTCAGTAAAAAATCGCGTATCCGTATATATACAAACTCACAAACTCTATTGATCTCTCTATACAATTACTGTAAGTAGTTTGTTTTTGTTAGATATTTGACCACCATCTCACCTGATGGAAAGATTAGTAATGGTTGTAATTGCAGGAAATCTACGCCAATGAGCGGGCAGTCCGTGGAGATCTGGCCCGACCAATTACACGGGCCCACGTCGCCGCGGGCCAAGATACTCGGGAAGCAAAAAAGAATAATCGGTAATATTTTTTATTCTGTTAACTGAAATTGTGAGATTAGAACTATATCATATTCCAAAGTGTAGAATATCTTTATACAAAGTTAATTTATTTTATTTAGTGTTAGCTCCGATTAGGTTGTTTGGACTCGGGCAGGATGCATATGCCGCAAAAGTTATGGTTATTGGGGTGCCAACGTTAGTATTAGTATCGTAGGTACTCCGCCGAAGCCTTTGCTCTCGCCAAATCTTGTTCGACACGAGTTCCAGCAGTTTGGCGGACAAGAATACCATAGTAAAGAAAAAATAAAGACGTTTTATAATTAATTCTAGGGTCTACGCCCGGATCCTTGTTAGGCATTAGCGGAGCTGTCGCCAACGCTAAGAAGCTTTTTACATTTTTATAATAAAATCAGTCGTGTCTAAACATAGAACGATATTACGTCCCAAGTATAAAGTAGGATAACATCGTACGTTTGGACATATCTTAACAACAATTATGACTAAACAGTGTAATTTGTGAAATACCAGAAAGCTTAAAAGACTTTGATTCTTGTTCTAACCCTTAGCTTATTTAGTTCTACGACATTTTACCAAATTAAATGTATAAAAAGTCATAAAAAAGAATATGCAATAGAGTCGTACAAGAAACACGTCGGTCTCTATGATTCAAATGATGTCCCAAAGGTTTTTGGTATTTTACGGAATACCCTGGATGTATGAATGTGTGTAATAACAATGTCCCCGTGTCCGCGCGGCACAGCGGTGGGCAGCAGCACGTCCCCGGACACGGCGCCGTCGTCAGCCGGCGACCAGTTCTGCGGCTGGCCGCCGGCGCCACGTTCGCCCACGCACCACCACATCAAAAGCCCAGGTTAGTTACTGGCCTCGATTCTGATGTACACTCACTAAATTAAATTTAAACTATCCCTGTCTCTTACAAAATAGAAAACCAAGACAGAGATAGCATACATTTTAGAGCTGTCAAGCTAGTTTATCATTTAAAATATGAACAGCAGAAAGGCGCGTGTTTTTAGTCAACACCAATAACAAACTCGACTAAGCTTGCATAGACATCTAAGTTCTGACTTACTTGACAGCACAGCAGTATGCTATCTCTGTCTTGTGTTCCTATTTTGTAAATAACAGGAATAGTTTAAATTTAATTTAGTGTGTGACATCAGAATCGAGGCCATTGCCTTTTTCTCTTACTCTATACCTCTTTCCTATTCTCCCCTACTCTATCTCTCATATCTCCCCCCTTTTCCCCTTTCTTACACTTCTCTCTCTTTCGTCCTAATAACCTAAATCATTCATCATGTGGCCTCCACATGACAAAAACCTTCCAGAAACTATGTATGGTCTGAAATTCTTCTTAACTATTACACATTTATTAACTCACACAAATTTATTAGCCGCTGCGACGTTGAATTTGAAAAACATTTACTTATGCACTTTTACAAATATGCATGAAATAATGTAACATGTTTCAGTACGTGGCGTGGGATACACTTATGCTTCGCCCGAGTCGCCGCTCTCCAAGATGGAGGTGGCGTGGCACAGCGGCGCTACGCAACACCACGCGCCGCACCACCAACCCTTTCACATTCCGCCGCAGGAAAGGTAACTAATTACCCATTCAGCTCGTATGGTGACGTATAGTTCTACACAGGTCTATCTTAACATGGCGTTGAAAGATATGTGAATACTCCCTTTGCATGTTGCGTTCAACTGTCATTGTTCACAAGTCATTATTTTTACGACTCGAAGGACCATGAACATGTTGGGTGCAAGACACATTCTTTTTATATATCTTTTTATTTACGATAAAAAAACCTTAGACACATCATCACTTACCTTCAGGTAAGATAGCGGTCAAACGATAAACCTATCAATAATACAAAAGATAGCAGCTGGAACACCGTTTGGTAGTATCGAGTCCTGCCAATATAAAAATACTTGGTGGCAATTGTTTGGTATATGACTGAATTGTTATCTTTCTTGTGACTTATTACATAAATATAATGTTCCAGGTTGCTTCCAATCGGCCCCAAACCGAACAAAGAGCAGTATCCAGTTTTTAACGCGTTAGTCGACAGAGTGCGGGAAGCGTTGAGTTTGCCGCCAGGTACATATTTACTGAAGCAATTTATATATGTGATTATTTAAGGATACACTAATCGATATCTCAACATCATTATGTAGGGTATAATGTCATGATAGTCTGTAGTGATACGCAATCTATCCTACTTATATTATAAATTCGAAAGTTTGTGTGCGTGTGAATGTTTGTTACCACGTATCTCCGTAACAACTTAACCGATTTTAATAAAATTTGGAATGTAGGTAGCTTGCACTTTGGTTTAGGACATAGGCTACATTAATCATCATCATCATCAGCGGGGGAAGCCGTGGGGCTCAACTAGTAATGCATTTGTTGGCAATATATAATTTATGATTATGCTTTTTGCCTGCGACATAGCCTCCGTTAATCGCAATGCTAATACGTTGAGCCAAAATGCTCACTCGTGTGTATGCAGCACAAAATTCGATGACATTACAAAATATTTTTAAATGCTTCTTTCTGCCAGGCACCATTAAGCCTATCTATACCTAGCCATTAGTATTATTTCTCAGCCCTTCTTGCTCTTTCTCCTCTACTTTTCAGTTTTTTCTTATTTATCTTTATGCTCAGGCAGGTATATAAAGCTCAACTCTCTCTCACTCTTACTTACCCATCCATTTTTATATATCTCTCTCCCTTTCTCTTAACTCTCTAGCTCCCATTTCTTGGTGTCCTCTTCTCTCTCCCATCACCTCATTTCACTACGTATTTTTAGTATTTTTACCTGCAACACAAAAATGGGTGTTTAAAGATTGACCGTTATGTGTGTGTGTGTCTGGCATCGTAGCTCTTAAATTGGGGAACCGATACGAATGCGGTATTTTTTTATATGGTTGTATTAATTCCAGTTTTATCTATGTTTGGTGAAAATCATCAGCCGTGTTCGATATAGCCTCCAAAGTATTGAGTGTTTTCATATTTTTTTTAAATTTTGATTCTGTTTCTTGTCTCTAATTCTGTGCGAAGACAGCCTATGTCCACACAGTAGAAAGTATCAAGTACTAATGAAACCTACGTTTATATTTCAGATGATTCGACTGACAAAACCGACTCGAGTCGTTCGGAACAAGATCCTACGCCGACTCCGACGCCGTCCTGTAGACCGCAAGAACTAAATAAGAAACTTTCTACTGAAGGAACCAAGTACGCTATTCTTTTATTGACCAAGCGAAGCGAGGTAGGATGACATAAATTGTGTTCTTTTTTCTACAGATGCTAAGAGTACCTTTTTAACTACGTCGGCGGTTCGGGTTCGATTTTCGACCCCGGCACTTACTAAGTCAACGTGTATAAGTGTAGGCAAATCATACAAAGGTGAAAAACGTGATTTTCGCCTTCGCTCCAAAACTCCAATAGGAGTTCTAGTAAAGTTTCTACCCCTTTACTAGGGCATGATTTGACTACGACTGGATCTTGACTCTTACTTGACTTTGACTGGGACTAGGACTCTTAATATGAAATATAATATTATTTGACACTGTCTAATTTAAAAGATAAAGATTGTGAAACCGAAATTAAATGAAAAAAAAACGAGTCCATAATATGGCGATAAATAACAAGTTTCTTGTTAAAAACCTTTTTTAAAGACAAGCTTTTAGAAGTCCCTCATATCGCGTCACTTAATTTTCAAGTTATTCACAGCAAGCCCTTTCATTTGATACCCATATTGTAGGAATGCATTAAAATTACTTGTCCGCCATTTTAGGTGTTTCGCCATGTTGGATTTAGAATGACTTGACACGTGACACACAGCTTACCATGCATTGTCATCCAAACTAAACGTGGACACAAAATTTCAGCTCAATCGGTTGAAGATATCTGCTTCAAAATTGAGTTGCAAGATTCCACCCGAACATACATACATTGCGTTAAGCTTGTTGTCCAGGTCGCGCGGCGTGTCCCCGCGGCGGCTGGCTCGGCAGGCGGCGCAGCTGGGGTCTCCGCCCGCGGCCCCCACGCAACACTCGCCCGCCAACAACGGTACGTCCCTCTCTACTCAAACAATCGTTACCTCTTTACTATTCATTTTCAAGGTACTCATTTCGACTGTATGTTGCTTTTTTTGTGTGTATGCTACGCGATAATTCCGCCAATTATGAATCGATTTTGATGTTTTTTTTTTGTTTGAGAGATTTTACTTTAGAGGTGATCCCATATAATTTTTTTCGGTATCGATCGAGCCGAAACCAAAATATAAGCGGTGAGGTCGGTTTTTTAAAGCTTTACTTTCGTTTAATTATTTTTCACGATATCTGTGGGCCAATTGCCTATTTTCTTAAAACCATATACATCTATACAGCAACATCTAAGTTACAAGGTATCGCGATTATAGGTAACTTAAGTGCTCAAGGCCACCAGTGAGTAGCGTTTCCATCATGCTGCTTGCGTTGCCTCTCTGAATCGCAATACGTTGAGCCAAATATGTAACTAACAAATCTGTTATCGAAGTTGGAGAATGCAATTAAATCTATTAAATTTAGGGTATCATCGCGAGTGCCTCTTTGGAGCCTAGACAATATCACTGATTGTATATCCATCCGTCGTGTTAACAAGTCCAGCGTACTGGAAAAGATACATCAGTGCGATAGCCTCTTTTTTTAGTCTATGGAAACAAAAACCTTTAAAATCTTTAGTCATAAGTAAGAAAGAAAATATCTGAATCCATAGTGTCACGCCCTCCTGCTCAAACCGCCGAGCTACCCAAGCCCCGCTTCAAGCGAGGAATTATGTTGTTCGCAGAGAGCGCGAACGAGTTGGGCGGCGGCGCGTGGTGGGAACAGAACACGCGCGCCGGCCGCCGCGCCGCACATGCCGCCACTGCGCCTACACCCGACAACACGCTGTGCTACAGATGTGAGGACGAACGTATTATATCTATGTATACTAAATGAAAACACTGATAAATCCGTTGTTAAAAATAAATACTTATTTAATTCTAATATATGGAATACATTTTCTGTTAGACAAAGAAAACTTTTAGTCCGGTCATTTTAGACAATTGAAATATAGAAAATTCCGACAAAGCCAAATCTTCGTAGAGACCTTAGGTTTACCACAAGGAATAAATTGTTAAAAGTCCCCATCAGTCCCATGTGAGCTTAGGGACTTATTCGGGGCCCAAGGTCAAAATTTTAGGTTTTTTGGATTTTTCTCGAAAACGGTAAGTTTTATCGAAAAGTACCTCAAAGCAAAGTTGTAGATCTTAAAATTCTCATTAAAAATGGTCCCTATGATTTTTTCTCTAAGACCCACTATTTCCCAGATATTGCGCTTGTAAGAATCACGTTCTACATAATATGCACACATTTCCACACCACCTGTGAGGTAGTGTACTCGGCGCGTTTTTTTAACGTGATATCCCCGGTAGGCCACGAACCGTTATGACGTTATTTTCAAAAACAATAATTATTTAATAGTATGAAGATTATTGATATGGGTTACTGAGTTTAACTGTCGTTCTAACTTTTTTTTATTACTTTAATCTGACTCATACTCTTCATATTCAACTTCAATACATATTCACTTTACATTTTTTTTTGTTTCGATGCTTTTTACATCGAAATAAAAAAAAATGTAATAGGCGTACTATAGCTAAAAAGGTCCAAACAATTTATACTTATTCTAAATATTAATTCCAAACAATTCATACTTATTCTAAATAATAATTTCTTGCATATTTTTTACTAGCCGTGCCGCGCGACTTCTCCCGCGTTTATCAAGTTAAAAAGTGGCCTATTTGTTAATTCTATAGTATATTTTTAAACTACCACTGATTGACTCACTCACTGACATAATTGTTCTCCCAGAAGGAGTCATGGGGGGTATGGATGATGTATGGGAAAAGTGTAGAGGGTTGGGAGGTGACCTTGGGAAAAATCCAAAATCACCAGATTTTGGCTTCCAGACCCCCCGACCCCATGGGATCTCGGAAACGGTAAGACTTGGAACAAAAGTTCAAAAACTAAAGTCATAGACAATCCTGGGAACCTTTTAAAAAAAATAAAAAAAATGGGTGTTGCCATACAAAAATGTGTTGCCGCCATACAAAATTAAATCAATTAAATCTCGGAAACTATAAGAGATAGGCTAGGGGTGCTCGACCAAATGTCATAGAGGACGATGGGGGACATCTGTCAAAAATGACAAAAATCCAAAATGGCGGATTCAAGATGGCCGCCATTTCTCAAGTTGCTCCGATCGGAACGAAATTTTGGCTCCCGGGGTTTTTGGGTGCCCAGATTACAGGAAAAATATTGAAAAAATTTTTGGAATTTTTTTAAAGATGGCTGCCGAACATTGTCAAAATCAAAGTTCACCGATCCGGCTCAAAATCGATATCTAGGGGGTTTTGGGTGCCCTGATTATGATTAAAATACTGATAGCAATTTTTGACATTTTTTAAAGATGGCGGCCGAACATTGTCAAAATCGAGGTTCACCAATCGGGCTCAAAATCGATATCTGAAGGTGTTTGGATGCTCTGATTTTAATAAAAAACTGAAAAGCAATTTTTGACCTTTTTTAAAGATGGCGGCCGAACTTTGTCAAAATCGAGGTTCACCGATCCGGCTCAAAATCGATATCTGGGGGCATTCGGGGGTGCTGATTACGAATTCGGGACCGAAACAAAGGCCGCGGGCCGCTTGCGGCCCGCGCGCCTGGTTTGAGGGCCCGGATTCGTGATCAGCACCCCCGAATGCCCCCAGATATCGATTTTGGGCCGGATGTCAATGGGGATGCCCACCTACAGTCCGACCAAAAAAACAGGTGGCGGGCCGCTTGCGGCCCGCTTCAGGTCTGCAGGCACGGACCAAATTCGAACTGCCTGGGTGTTTTGACATGTATACCACGAATTCGAACGAAATTTTGGTTTGAGGCATAAGGGACGCCTCGAAGCACTCAAATTTTTTTGAATTTTTTTTTTTATTTTTTTTACCTCAATCGAAGATTTTACGAGTTTTGGACCGAAAATAAATGTTGATGGCGGCAAGCGGCCAATTTTAGTTTCCACTTTTAGGTCTGCAGCCACGAACCAAATTCGAACTGACAGGGTGTTTTGACACATTTATCACGTATTTGATCGAAATTTTTGTCTGCGGCATTAGGGACACCTTCATGCACCCGAAAATTTTTTGAATTTTTTTATTTTTTTTTACTTCATATGAAGATTTTACGAGTTTTCGACCGAAAATAAATATTGTGTGCGGCAAGCGGCCCATTTTGGTAACCACTTTTTAGGTCTGCAGCCACGGACCATATTCGAACTGACAGGGTGTTTTGACACGTTTATCATGAATTTGATCGAAATTTTTGTCTGCGGCATTAGGGACGCCTTGATGAACACAATTTTTTTTTGAATTTTTTTTTCTTTATTTTTGACGTAAAATGAAGATTTTACGAGTTTTCGACCGAAAATAAATGTTGTGGGCGGCAAGCGTCCCATTATTTTTCAATGTTTCGCCCACGGCCCAAATTCGACTTCCATGGGTATTTTAGTGTGCTCATCACGAGTTTCAATGAAATTTTGGCTTGCGGTATCAGGGTTGCCCCGCCACAGAAAAAATATGCAAAAAAAATGTTTTTCCGTATTCAACTGAATTTGAAGATTTGTATGGCAAAAGTACTTACCACCCACCTGCGCGGGCCGCTCGCGGACCGCGCCACCCACCCAAAAAACTAGTCATATAGTATAATGTTAATCTACCACTGACTGACTGATTCACTGACTGACATAATTGTTCTCCCAGAAGGAGTGTCGGGGGGTATTGATGATGTAGGGGAAAAGTGTAGGGGGTAAGGAAATCTCCTGGGGAAAAGTCCGAAACCACCACATTTTGGCTTCCGGACCCCCCGACCCCATGGGATCTCGGAAACGGTAGGACTTGGAACAAAAATTCAAAAACTAAAAATGATGGAAACCCTGGGACGTTTTTAAAAAATATTAAAAAAATGGGTGTTGCCATACAAAAATGTGTTGCCGCCATACAAAATTAAATCAATTATATCTCCTAAACCATAAAAGATAGGCTAGCGGTGCTCGACCAAATGTCATAGAGGACGATGGGGGACATCTGTCAAAAATGTCAAAAATCCAAAATGGCGGATTCAAGATGGCCGCCATTTGTCAAGTTGCTCCGATCGGAACGAAATTTTGGTTCCCGGGGTTTTTGGGTGCCCAGATTACAGGAAAAATATTGAAAAAATTTTTGAAAATTTTTTAAAGATGGCTGCCGAACATTGTCAAAATCAAAGTTCACCGATCCGGCTCAAAATCGATATCTAGGGGGTTTTGGGTGCCCTGATTATGATTAAAATACTGATAGCAATTTTTGACATTTTTTAAAGATGGCCGCCGAGCATTGTCCAAAGCGAGGTTCACCAATCGGGCTCAAAATCGATATCTGAAGGTGTTTGGATGCCCTGATTTTAATAAAAAACTGAAAAGCAATTTTTGTCATTTTTTAAAGATGGCGGCCGAACATTGTCAAAATCGAGGTTCACCGATCCGGCTCAAAATCGATATCTGGGGGCATTCGGGGGTGCTGATTACGAATTCGGGACCGAAACAAAGGCCGCGGGCCGCTTGCGGCCCGCGCGCCTGGTTTGAGGGCCCGAATTCGTGATCAGCACTCCCGAATGCCCCCAGATATCGATTTTGGGCCGGATGTCAATGGGGATGCCCACCTGCAGTCCGACCAAAAAAACAGGTGGCGGGCCGCTTGCGGCCCGCTTCAGGTCTTCAGCCACTGACCAAATTCGAACTGCCTGGGTGTTTTGACATGTATACCACGAAATTGAACGAAATTTTGGTCTGAGGCATTAGGGACGCCTTGATGCACCCAACATTTTTTTGATATTTTTTTTTCTTTTTTTTGACTTCAAATTATTTATTTACGAGTTTTAGACCGAAAATATATGTTGTGGGCGGCAAGCGTACTATTTTTTTAATGTTTCGCCGACGGCCCAAAATCGACTTCTATGGGTATTTTGAAGTGCTCATCACGAATTTCAATGAAATATCGGCTTGCGGCATCAGGGTTGCCCCGCCACAGAAAAAATATGCAAAAAAATGTTTTTCCGTATTCAACTGAATTTGAAGATTTGTATGGCTAAAGTACTTACCACCCACCTGCGCGGGCCGCTCGCGGACCGCGCCACCCACCCAAAAAACTAGTTTATATTATATAATGTTAGATTACCACTCACTCATTGACTGATTGACATAATTGTTCTCCCAGAAGGAGGTTCCGGGGGTGAAAACGATGTATGGGAGTTATATAGGTTATTTTCCTGGGACCATGGGAAAAGTCCGAAAGTGGTAGTTTTCGGCTTCCGAGGGTACGTCGAGGGGAATATCTCGGAAACGGCGCCCCTAAAAATACTCGACCTCGAACTAAAGTTTCGGTACACCCTGGGACCTCTTTAGGGAAATTGGAAAAAAATAGGGTTGCCATACAAAAAAACTTTTTTCCCATACAAAATGTGGAACGCTATAGCTCGGAAACTATCATACATAGGTACGGGGTGTTCGAACTAAAGTTGCTAAGAGTCCGGACGCGCTCCGGGAGAAAAGGTCAAAGTTGACCTCCGACGTGACCTTGACCGAAAGTTTTTTCGATCGGCGTGAAATTCGGTATAGGGGGGTTGGGGGGGCCCCAGAGCCCGGCAAAAATAGTGAAAAAATTCTGAAAAAATTTTTCGACCCGGCCGCCATACAAATTTTTTTTCCGAAGTCACCCCACCGGCCCGAAATCGGCGTCCGGGGGTTTCCGGGGGTGCCGGTGACGATCCCGGGGACGAAACGGAGGTGCGCGCGGGCCGAAGGCCCGCGTGCTCCTCCGTGAGTCACCGAGATCGTCACCGGCGCCCCCGGAAACCGTCGGACGTCGATTTCGGGACGGAACAACGCGACATCGACGCGCTCGCGGGCGCCCGCCGTGCTGAAATCGACGTCCGGGGGTATTCGCGGGTGCCGCTGACGATTCCGGGGACGAGACGGAGGGGCGCGCGGGCCGAAGGCCCGCGTGCCGCTCCGTCGAGTCACCGAGAATCGTCAGCGGCGCCCGCGAATACCGTCGGACGTCGATTTCGGGACGGAACCGCGCGGCTCGCTCTCCCGCCCCCGTTTGGCTCAAGGTCGGCGTCCGGGGGTATTCGGGTGTGACGATGACGAATCCGGGGACGAAATGGAGGGGCGCGCGGGCCGAAGGCCCGCGTGTCCCTCCGTTGAGTCACCGAGATTCGTCATCGTCACGGCCGAATACCCTCGGACGTCGATCTTGGGCACAAAAGTCACAAGTCGCTGACGAAAGTCACTGACTGCCGGAGCCCCGCGTCGCCTTTCCGTGGGCCCGTAGGGCCCACGCCGCGCGGATACTAGTCTTATTATATAAAATTAAACTACCACTGATTCACTCATTGACAGAATTGTTCTCCCAGAAGGAGTCGCGGGGGGTATAGAGAATGTTCGGAAGAAGTGTAGGAAAAAATCCCGAGACCTCGGGAAAAATCCCTGATCTTCGAAAAGTCGACTCCTGACCTATGACGAGGGGAATATCTCGGAAACGGCTGGATGAAAAAATTTCGGTCTCGAACTAACTTCGAAGAGGACCCTGAGACGCTCCACGACCCGGTCGAAAAAATTCAAAATGGCCGAAAACAAGATGGCCGCCATACAAAATTGAACGCTTTATATCTCGGAAACTATAACAGGTGGGTATAGGGCGTTCGAACTAAAGTTGCTAAGGGTCCGGACGCGCTTCGGAGGAAAAGGTCAAAGTTGACCTCCGACGTGACCTTGACCGAAAGTTTTTCCGATCGACGCGAAATTCGGTATAGGGGGGTTAGGGGGGCCCCAGAGAACGGCAAAAATAGTGAAAAAATTCTGAAAAAATTTTTCGACCCCGCCGCCATACAAATTTTTTTCCGAAGTCACCGAACCGGCCCAAAATCGGCGTCCGGGGGTTTCCGGGGGTGCCGGTGACGATCCCGGGGACGAAACGGAGGTGCGCGCGGGCCGAAGGCCCGCGTGCTCCTCCGTGAGTCACCGGGATCGTCACCGGCGCCCCCGGAAACCGTCGGACGCCGATTTGGGACGGAACCGCGCGACATCGACGCGCTGGCGGGCGCCCTCCGTGCTGAAATCGACGTCCGGGGGTATTCGCGGGTGCCGCTGACGATTCCGGGGACGAGATGGAGGGGCGCGCGGGCCGAAGGCCCGCGTGCCGCTCCGTCGAGTCACCGAGAATCGTCAGCGGCGCCCGCGAATACCGTCGGACGTCGATTTCGGGACGGAACCGCGCGACTCGCTCTCCCGCCCCCGTTTGGCTCAAGGTCGGCGTCCGGGGGTATTCGGGTGTGACGATGACGAATCCGGGGACGAAATGGAGGGGCGCGCGGGCCGAAGGCCCGCGTGTCCCTCCGTTGAGTCACCGAGATTCGTCATCGTCACGGCCGAATACCCTCGGACGTCGATCTTGGGCACAAAAGTCAAAAGTCGAACGCAAAAGTCGTTAGCTACCGGAGCCCCGCGTCGCCTTTCCGTGGGCCCGTAGGGCCCACGCCGCGCGGATACTAGTCTTAGGTATAAGCTGTAACGGAGTAAAGAGAAAACAAATGTTGTTTCACATTTACACCCAAAAACAAACAAACAGTGAAACGTCATCCATATATGGTTGACATACCTCCAGTTCGCTTGAAGCGTTTTGCTTCTACGTTTATCTTCCGTACTGCGAAGGAAGGGAACTCATTGCCCTCGTCTTTGTTTCCCGATAGGTATAATCTGGGAGCCTTCAAGTCAAGAATGAATTAGGTACCTTCAAGGCAAGCATGTTACATCGGCCGCATCTTCACTTTCCGGCAGGTGAGATTGAGGTCAAACGCTTGCCTATCGGGCATAAAAAAATCTTTCATCTAATACCTTTAAACGAGCACTTTCTGAATCTCGGAAACGGCTCCAACGATTTTCATGGGCGATAAATCGATCTGGCTAGGTTTCATTTTTAGAAAAGGTCGTTTTAACGAGCATAGCTAGGTCATCCAGGTCCTATATAAAGTAGGAGTGCTTATGTCAGGCGGCGAGTGCGGCAGCGCCGTGGAGCAGTACAGCGACGAGGAGCTGGGGCTGTGTGTGATCGTGCTCGCCACCTTCGTGCACCGCGAGCCCGCCGCCGCCGCGCCCATGCTGCCCGCGCTGCTGCACAACGTCACCAGGTACTCACTGCGAGCGACGGCTGCACAACGTCACCAGGTACTCACTGCGAGCGACGGCTGCACAACGTCACCAGGTACTCACTGCGAGCGACGGCTGCACAACGTCACCAGGTACTCACTGCGAGCGACGGCTGCACAACGTCACCAGGTACTCACTGCGAGCGACGGCTGCAAAACGTCACCAGGTACTCACTGCGAGCGACGGCTGCACAACGTCACCAGGTACTCACTGCGAGTGACTACTGCACAACGTCACCAGGTGCGGTGCGCACTTGATGGCGCATTGTAAACACTTTCACAAATCCATTCAAACGCTTTGCAATTTAAAGGGGCGCGCCATGTTATCATAATTTATCTTCAGCTAGAAAGTGTATTGCAGTTGTAGGGGTGGTCCAGCTGGATTTTAGCTAACCCGTTATAGTAGGAGTGTTGTGCGGCCGCAGGGTGGTGCAGCTGGGCAACTACAGCTGGCAGGCGGAGACCAACACGCGGCTGCCGGGCAGCGCCGTGTTCGTGGCGCACCAGTTCCTGCGCTGCGTGCTGCACCAGCTGGCGCCGCACAACGTCTTCCTGCAAATATTCCTGCAGCGCACGCCAGGTACGTACACCTTCCTCCCCTACCCCCGCCCCCCGCCCCCTGCACTATAACTGGCAGGCGGAGGAACGTCTTATTTGCACTTGCTTGAAAAACGGTCTGGAAAATAACTTTAGGACGTATCGGTGACTTGTTGCCTCGTGCAACGAACCGCACTGGTCTTGGTGTTTCATAATCCAGCCTCAGACTCTTCCAGTTAGAGAAGACTCCCCGTTCTAGTAGTGGGGAGAAATAGGCTGATATTGAATAAAATGAAATGTTTGGACTACAATGAAACTCACTTTCAAACTTAGGTCCCAGAATAGCATTTGTTGCTTGGTGGCAGATTTTCTACGTGAAGGTGTTAAATTACAACTGGACTGCAGTAGCTACTTAACCGACGAATATGATGAGACGTCTAACCATTGTTTGCCAACATCGGCGTCACATAACATTATTCGGGACTTTAATTATCCACATTTCAAAATGTCTGTCATCATAATCGTTGCCAAGGAACAAAGGTATGGAATCTTTTTCCAGGATCAATGTAACTTCAGAGATAGTAAATAGGTATCTTCTATGCTGCATCCTCAGCCAAATCGTCGCATATCAGTGGCGTATAAATTCATATTGTCCACAATTCCATTGTTTCTCCATTCTGTTTTAGAAAAGCAACGTCAGATGTTCTTCAAGAGCATCGCTCAGGCGTTCGTGGATTTCAACGAGTTATACCCTTGCGGGCCGCTACAGTTGGTGGTCGAACATCTCAACAGCAAGAAAACTCTACCTATTGATGTAAATTATAAGTTAACATGTTTTTGTCCAATTATTTTGGTTCGCTTGTGTTCTGTTGTTGCGTTGTTTGAGTTGCTTAATAAATATTTTGTTTTTATGTGGCGTTGTTTATTTTTATTACCGACTTCCCAAAAAAGGAGGAGGTACTCAAGTCGACTGTATTTTTTTTTATGTGTGTATTTTTTTTTTAGTTTGAAAAAAGTTGCTTTCCAATTGGTCCCATATACATTTGATCAAGATCGAACATTGACGATGTTCTCGTTTTGACCGACTTCAAAAGTTACCTCATAACTTCTTTCGTTGTGAACCGATTTTGATGATTATTTTTTTATTTGAAAGCTGGTGCTTTTCATGTGGTCCCGTTGATCAAGATTTGATCTCTAGTTTTTGAGTTATCGTCAATAATTTGTGTGCAATACATTAAATCTGATCAAGGTTCCAAAGATAAAGCGGTGAAGTCGGTTTTTTTAAGCTTTGATTGCGTTTAATTATTAGAAGTATATTTTAAACACAGCATTATATTAGAGAGGTATCTCTTACTTATATATGTAATGTATTAGTAAGTTTGAAAGTTAGATTTTGGTAATACTATCTGGATCGCTTCAGATGAACATTTAGGGGCGGGCAGGTTTGGTATTTTGCTTTAGTTATGTTTAGCGTGGTAGTAACACAGTTTATATCCAGCAGCACCTGACCTTGTACCGAGATGGTTATATTAATATTAAAAATATTATATGAGAGAAGAGGAAGAAGAGAGATCACTAGCTTCTACTCTACCTAATATGACAGTAATAAAAAATATGAAACTAGGGCAAAGTAACAAGTTTATTTTAATAACGATTAAAACCTGACTCTGAAGGAGACCCCTCCTTCACATAGAATTTATAGGGGTGGTTTCTAGCCTGAAGATTGTGTCTGTTTTTACTTCCGTAGCGAAGTACACCCCTGATGTGAGTTATGATGAGCAAATAGTTTGTGCTACATAATTTGTGGGTGAAATGTTTACTCGCGAGTTGGTCGTAATGTTTTTTATCACTCGTATAAGAAAATGAACTAGTATTTTCTATAGACTTCACAAAAAGGAGGAGGTATTCAAGTCGACTGTATTTTTTTTTGTGTTTTACCTCATGACTTCGTTCTACGCGAACCGATTTTGAATTTTTTTTTGTTTGAAAGGTTTTGCTTTCGAATTAGTCCCATTTAAATTTGATCAAGATCTAAGTAGTTCTTGAAATATCGTCAATAATGCGTGTGTGCATCTAATCAGATCAAAATTCCGAAGATAAAGCGGTGAAGTCGGTTTTTTAAGCTTAGCTTGAATGCAATTATTTTGTTTAGTTGCAATAATATGGTTAAGTACATTGTAACTTTAGTAGATGTCTACATTTCTGAGAATATCTCTCTTGGTAAATTTCCGAGCAAGCCAAAAATTTTAGCGGGGTAAGAGGACGAGGTAAAAATAATGTCTAGTCGGAAAACCGACAAGCGCCATGAGCCGATGCGTGCTTGTTATTGGCCGATGCGGCAATTGCAGAACGACCAATCATAATTTGTGAATTGTTGCTTCAAACGGCATGTTGTTTTTATGACGGGAAAAGTTACATGCACTCAACTGGTCATTTGTCTGTGCCAAAAATAAATTGTTCCTCAGCAAATCACAGTAATCGCGGGCAACATCGCCATGTACCTGGAATGCCTGGCGCCCGAGGTGCTGGGCCCGCAGTCCGCCTGCGGAGCCCTCATCCAACAGCTGGAAACTCTGTTCCGGAATACGGTGCTGCACTTGCCTCAACTTGATGATGTGCTACCTCTGCTGAGAGCCGCTACAGCTGCATTGAAGATACCTGCGGCTGCTCAGCATAAGGTACGTTTGGGAGCCTTCATCCAGCGGCTGAACGGATACATGGTGCTGCACACGTGCTGCTCGTGCTACGACAGCTGCTAAAAGATAATCGCAATAGCTTGACCATGTGGGTGAACAATCGGCCGCTGCTGATTGATGTGCTATAGTTAAAAAGGACTGCTCAAGCGGCACTGAAGAAACCCGCAGCTGTTTAGCATAAGATAGATAGATAGATATACTCTTTTTTGAACACCTTAAATAGCAAAGAACACAAATAGTACAATAAATAACACAATTTTTATAAAAGTGTCACAATAGGGGGTCTTATCGCTGAAAGCGATCTCTTCCATCTTTGGAAGGCTGCTACAGCTGCTCGAAAGATGATCGAAAAATGATCAAGAAGCTGATGCTCAGCATACGGTACGCTGGCAAGAGTTCATCCAACACCTGGTTACACGGTGCTGCACCTGCCGTTGTAATATATCAAGTTGATCCATTGCTCCATTACTGGATGAAGAAGTGCAAACCAGCAAACCCAATTGGCCTTTTTTTTATAATTACTTGTACCTTATTAGAGTGATCTTATTACTAATAAAAAAAAGGGTCAGCGCTTTTGATAGAACCAGTGCCATTGGTTTCGAATTGGTTATTTTGCAGCTACCAGACCCTCAAAGAGTGACGCATGCATTGTAAACTACTTTTCAGAGCATCCTAGAGCCAATATCCAAGATCATCAGTTACGGCATCCAGAACTTCGTCCTGAAACTGAGCGTCATCTCGGAGCTGAGCGTGGCCTGCGTCCGCGTGTTCAGCCGCGACAGAGACAAGCTGCTCGTCTGCAGAGTGCTCGTCTACGAGCTTGTGCATGCCTTGCGGACGAAGACGACCGTTCCCGATGATAATCTGTTTATACTGATACAGTTTGTTTTACAAGGTAAATAAAGAGACGACGAGGTGTTCCTTTCGAAGAGTGTACGTCTTATCTAAAATCAAAACCTCGCCAAGCCTATCGGTACTCAATGGTTTACATTTTGGAGAGTGTGCGTAGAAAATAATACGAGTTTATTCCTTCATGCCCTTTTACCATTTAACGACGCGATAAATTGACTCTTCAAACTTGCTATTACGTTCATCATCGTAAAGCGAAGGAGTATTCATTGGCCGCATCCTTTTACGATATTATAATCTGGGAGTCTTCAAGTCTAGGGTGATTGGGTATCTTCTAGGCAAGAAAGTTACATCGCATCGCATATCTATCAGGTGAGACAGAGGTCAAATGCTCGCATACTAAGCGTAATACAAAGGTTGTAACATGTATCGAGAAATTTAAGGACCGGTGCGAGGAGTGGTCTATTGGCGCCACGTCAATCACACTCAGAAGCAGAAGCCCAAATGTCCCTCGGGAGGGAAAATTGTGCTCCTGCCGGGAATCGAAACTACGACCCGCGGCGCAGAGGACAGTGACTGGCCCACTGCGCATCAGTATCACGACGGTTCTTCCAATGAGGGTGTTCTTATTGGAAGAACCGTTTCGTTTCTCATGTGTATTTTGTGGTCCTTTGCTAATGGCCGGCCACGTCCCGTGTAATGTGTACCGGCCCGCTGGTTTTTTTTAAATTCAAGATAAGCTAATTTTTTATTCGGATCTGACCTGATGGTAAGCGACGATGCGGTCGACGATGAAGCGAGCCGGCCTCACATATCGTACACATCCAGGATTCAAGCGAGGAGTTCCATTCCTTTGCGGTTCGCACAATGAACGTAGAAGCAAAACGATTCGGGAGCATTTGTGGAACGTCTACCATACATCGGTGTCGCCTAGCGATTCGTCTGCTCGTCCGATTAAATAACGGGGTTGGGGGAGGAACTAGATCGTGCAGTTCCTTGGCATATTCTCCGAAATGTATGAGATATAAATGGTCGGTGCCGCTATCCTCGCATGCCGCAGGGCACGGCTGCGTGCTGCTGCTGCCGCCGGCGCTGGCGGGCGGGGCGCTGCTGGCGGGCGCGGCGGCGGGCCCGGAGGCGCGCGAGGTGAGCGCCGGCGCGCTGGACTGCATGCGCCACCACCTGCCCGACATGCTGGACCTGCTGCAGGACCCGCACCTGCTCAACAAGATCAAGGTATCCCACCCCACGGGTGCCGCTCGTACCGCACATACAGATCCAACCGCGACCGCTCCTCTGTCGACCACGTCCCGCTTGCACCGCGTAACTGCTGAACGCGACCCTTCCGCATCGTTCTATTACCAAAAGCGTCCCTCCCGCTCCATTTCCCGATCGAACACGCCCTTCCCGCACATTTCACTAACGATCACGCTCATCCCGCAACGTTTCGCTTCCGATCACGCTTTGCCTGCATCGTTTAACTATACCAATCACGTTCACCTTGCATCGTTTCACTACCGATCGAGCTCAACCTGCTTCCACTAGAAGCCGTGTTTGGGAGTGGAATTGTGTGGAATGAGGGTATTCAATAAGGACACAGTGCTGAAGGGGCGAGTTTAGTAGAGGAACGATGCGGGTCGGGGGTATTCGGTAGTCCGAACACCCCCCCTCCCAACTGAACACCCTCATTCCACACAATTCCCCTCCCAAACCCGGCCCTTCCCTCCGTTCTGCTAACAAACGTGCCTCTCGCAACGTGCCAAGCCCGCCCCCAGGCCATATTCCACTACAGAACACGCTCATTCCACAGCGTTTTACTGCCGTACACCACCTCTAATGTCAAAAGGACGTATCTCAATTCAAATTCAAATCATGTTTATTACTTCAGATAAGATCAATTCATTTAGTTAGTAATTATTACTAAAAAATTATGTTTTTACTTATTTAAAATGAAATAATTGAAAAAGTCAAATAATGCAATTTAAAGCTAATTTCAAAAGTAGTAAGATTAACAAATAATAACAAGTTTATACATAGTTATACAATAACTTAAAATACGATAACCCCTACATTATTTAAATGAGCTATGGACTAACCGAAGAACAATATATTCTAGGGCTCAGTTTCCAAATCCATCGTGAACCGTAACCTGATCTGCCTGAATGAGGACACCCTCGGTGCGATTGTCAAAGGAGGCATCGCACAATACGTAGCTATGGAACTGGCTTTGGAGCACGGAGATGGCATCAATCGTGGCAGACAGGACCGGGGCCAGCCGGGGCGCAATCTGATGCCGTGGCTCAGCACTAACCTACCTGGGTAAGTTGATATACCAGCTTTGGGCTCAGGGCTCGAATACGCCATCAATGATGGATGTCAAGAATGGAATGTCACGGGGCGGTACTCCGATGCTCTAGTTCTTGTTTATGGAATTTTACTTAGTTTGTTATTAAAAAAAGTAATTACCAGTTAAAAAAACGTAATTTCCGGCCCGTCTAATGTCGGAGACACTTCCTCTGTAGAAAAATATATCGTTTTCCATGAATGTTCGTGATCAAGCTGGTTTTATTTAAGGCATTGTTCAAAATCAAAATCGTTTATTCACATGGGCCCCAAAGAGGCACTCATGAAAGGTAATAATTCTAATGCCAGATTCGCAAAATAACAGCCATCTCGAGAAGAACCTGGCAAGAAACTCGGCGGCGCATGTTTTTTCATTAATTTTTTTAAAAAACATTCTTTTTCTCTAATACATCATTTTATTAACCTAGGTGTTATTATGGTAGTCGCTAGAAAGCGCTTGTGCAGTTTGCCTCCATGCATCCTTGTCATTAATATAGTCGATCGTTTTATAGTAAGCTTTCTTAATTAATGCCCGTTTTATTACAGATTTGAACTTTTCAGTGGTAATTCAGTTACGATTAATAAAAAAGAGAGATAAATAGAAAAAAATGCGCCGCCGAGTTTCTTGCCAGGTTCTTCTCGAGATGGCTGTAATTTTGCGAATCTGGCATTAGAATAACTAAGTTTCATGAGTCCCAAAGAGGCCTTTGGAGCCCATGTGAATAAACGATTTTGATTTTGATTTCGTTGTTGGTCGTGTCGCGCACGTTGCAGCAGCCGCGAGGTGTGCGAGTGCGTGTCCCGCGTGCGGCTGGTGTCGTGGCTGGTGATGGGCGCGCTGTGCAACTGTCGCGCCAACGTGCCGCTGCGACAGTGCGTGCCGCAGGACGCCACCTGCCACATCACCGACCACATACAGGTAACGTCGCGTGCGACACGCGCGGCAGTGCGTGCCGCAGGACGCCACCTGCCACATCACCGACCACATACAGGTAACGTCGCGTGCGACACGCGCGGCAGTGCGTGCCGCAGGACGCCACCTGCCACATCACCGACCACATACAGGTAACGTCGCGTGCGACACGCGCGGCAGTGCGTGCCGCAGGACGCCACCTGCCACATCACCGACCACATACAGGTAACGTCGCGTGCGACACGCGCGGCAGTGCGTGCCGCAGGACGCCACCTGCCACATCACCGACCACATACAGGTAACGTCGCGTGCGACACGCGCGGCAGTGCGTGCCGCAGGACGCCACCTGCCACATCACCGACCACATACAGGTAACGTCGCGTGCGACACGCGCGGCAGTGCGTGCCGCAGGACGCCACCTGCCACATCACCGACCACATACAGGTAACGTCGCGTGCGACACGCGCGGCAGTGCGTGCCGCAGGACGCCACCTGCCACATCACCGACCACATACAGGTAACGTCGCGTGCGACACGCGCGGCAGTGCGTGCCGCAGGACGCCACCTGCCACATCACCGACCATATTGCTAGAAAACCATGATATTCTAGAGAAACTCTTGGTTACCGGAAAGGCAGCGTAGAGAACCAGGGGTCGCAGTCCAAAAAGGTGGACGGACCAAGTATTCCAGCAGCTCAACATCAAACTGAGCGAGGCCTTACAATGTGCTTCTGACCGGAGAAATGGCGGCAGCTTATCCACGAAAGAACTGATAGAGATAGGGTGGTCCCTATCTCTATCAGTTCTTTCGTCGAAGCTCAGCATCGAGCGCACGACTGAAGGAAGAATCTTCATCACTAAAATAAAGCACTCTGTTCCAGACTATAATGTCCTCGTACGTGGAACAAACGAAGCCAGCCGGGCAACGCATGAACGCTCTGTTCCACGCGTTCATCCTCTGCCAGCTGTGGACGCTGTACCTGGAACAGCTGTGCAGCGTCAACTCTCCAGCTGGAGACGCGCACAACACCACAGTCTGCGTGCTGCTGGACTTCTGGTGCAAGCTGGTGCCTAGTATTCTGCAGGTCACTGTGCAGTCCAAGCTGGTGAGTCACTTTATTTTTCTTTTTATTTTAGCTTCGCAATCGTGTGCATTTAGACAGTGTCAAGTAATAATATACATCAAGTGTATTTCATAATCAAAGTCCTAGTAACAAGTCACAGTCAAAGTCAAGTAAAAGAGTCAAGGTCCAGTCGTAGTCAAGTAATGCACTAGTAAAGTGGTAGACATTTTACTAGAACTTCTAGTCTTGGAGTTTTGGAGCGAAGGCAAAAAGCACGTTTTTCAACTTTGTATGATTTGCCTACACTTGTGCACGTTTACTAAGTATTAACGGCTAATAATCCACGATTATTACATATTAACACTCGAAGAATTACAGGTTTTGGAATATTATACAAATCATCAACGCCATTTTTTCACTTTCTCGGCAAGCCACGGTAAGTCACTTGAGTCACAAGACTCCTATCAGGAACCTAAAAAAAGTCTCGGAAACCGACGTAAGGTGCGTAGGCGTAAGGCAAGCCTATCGGTATTCTGTCGCTTACATTTTGGAGAGTGTGCTCAGGAATAATTCCTCACTACATGATATAATTCCTCCATGCCCTTTTTACCATCTAACAAATAGAAGAACTTTACCTCTTTACAATGTAGATTATCATCCAGTTTACTATTGTCAAATGTTATTAACTTCCAGTTGGCAGAGACAGTAAACCTACACTTCCTGAGCCTACTCGAGTCGCTGTTAGAGTGCAACTCGACCGTGCTCAACAAGCTACTGCCGCTGTGGACGCCCATACTGCACTCACCGCTGTTCACTGTGAGTGGGTTGCTATTGCATTAGTATCTGGGGCTAGGCAGCTATTTATTGAAAGAAAATACATTTCTTCGATACTAACAGATAATACAAAATAGTTAATGCTAAAAGTTTTGTAATTAGAGAGAGGAAAATTGGCGACTTAAGAAGAATGAATATCAAATTGTTTGTCACAAACAATAAAATAAAAATAGACAAATACCATCGTTATGGGTATCAAAAGAAAGGGTTCAAATTCTTTAGAATTCACATTTGCAATAGCTCCAAAATGCAATTTAGAAACACACCACATCACACTTATATTATAAATTCAAAAGTTTGTTATGATTGTTTTCTCTTCACGCTGTAACGGCTCAACGGATTAGGATGAAATTTGTAATGTACATAGCTTATACCTACGATTAACACAAGGAACTTTGAAACGTACATAGCTTATATCTGGGATTAACACATAGGCTACTATTTAACTCGATAATAGCGGGCGAAGCCGCGGGGCACGGCTAGAGCTACATAATGTGGGAGCCGGGTCTATTATGGTACAGTGAATAACGACCCAATTGGCGCAGTGGACAGGTGTATGCTCTCTGCGCTGTGGGTCCTGGGTTCCGTCCCGGCAGCAGCACAAATTCATTCCCAAGGGATATTTGTTCTCCAGATTCTGTGACGTGGGTGTGATGGGAATGTTTCCGGCACCCACGTTACAAGTGTTCGAATTTAGTGTGGGGCTGGGAGTGTGAATTATTTTTAATATTTAATATAAATTGACATAGAATTAATTGTGACATTATTTAACGGAATTCCATTTAGTAATTAATTTAATATTGTATAATTTAATAGTATTGATATGTTTAAAATGTGCACACCGCGACACGGCAAAACGTATCTGGGACTATACTAACCACTTCCATCTTACTAACCTACATTTTAAACAAAAAAATGATTATGACTATGATTCTGAACCCGTTTGTTTGTCTGCCCGCGTGTCCGGCAGATGCCGCGGCACGTGTCGCAGCGGCTGGCGTGGTGCCGCGAGGTGGCGCCCGAGCCGGCGGGCGGCATCAACTCGGGGCCCAGCACCGTGGCGGGCGCCGCCAGCCCCGGCAGTGCCGCTAGCACTGCCGGCGGCGTCAGCGCCGAGGCGCGCCAGCAGCGCCGCCTGCACCGCCTGCTCGCCAAGATGGCGCAGCTCGAGCTCCAGCCGCATTCCTTCTACTTCATTTAATGTCCCCTATGTAAACTTCCAGAGTTTTTGGGCAGTCCGAAAACAAAATAATGTCGTCTGCAAAGCGAAGATGACTTAGATTTTCACCATTTATATTAAGTCCCTTTGTCCATTTTAGGTTCCTAAATATCATTTCAAGAACGGCTGAAAATAGTTTTGGTGATATAGGGTCTCCTTGGCGTACACCTCTATTAATAGGGAATTCGTCTCCTGTCGATTCTAGCTTCACTCGAGCAGTGCTTTTTGTGTAGATATTTTTAAGTATTCTAATGTATTTTGTTTCGACGCCTTGTGCTTCAAGTGCGTTCCAAATAAAACTGTGTTCTAATGTGTCGAATGCTTTGTTAAAGTCAATGAATCCCAGGTAGTAAGTTTTGTTATATTCTTTAAATTTTTGTAGTATCTGTCTCAAAGCGTGAATGTGATCTATAGTTGAAAAATGTCTACGGAATCCAGCTTGTTCTTTGGGCTGATTTTCTTCAAGCATGTTGCAACAGCTATCGAATGAAAGTATTAAAGCAGGCCTGTCAATGAACTTAACAAAAACTAAAATAATGTCAAATTCTACAAATATAGAAATAAAAATAAATGACGAGGTAATAGAATATGTACAAGAATATATATATCTTGGACAACTTATATCTCAAGAAGACTGCATGCAAAAAGAAATAGAAAGAAGAATTGCTAATACCTGGAAACGGTTCTGGTCGCTAAGCGAAGTGATGAAAAATAAAGACATGCCTATAAAACAAAAGAGAAAAGTATTTAATATGTGTATTCTTCCATGCTTACTGTACGGGTGTCAAACTTGGGCGTTGACAGAAGAACTATCAAACAAATTAAAAATTTGTCAAAATGGAATAGAGAGAAGTACAATAGGCGTAAAAAGAAAAGACCGAATAAAACTAAAAGACATAAAGAGCAAGACAAACTTTAAGAACGCATACACAACTTACAAACAACTAAAATGGCGATGGTCTGGACATATGATCAGAGAGAAAAAGGAGAAATGGACCAGTTTAATAACTGAATGGTATCCACGAGATGGTAAAAGGAATAGAGGTAGACAGACTAAAAGATGGGAGGACGACATTATAAAAATAGCTGGTACTACATGGACGCGTACAGCAAAGGACAGGACACAGTGGAAATCTTTAGAGGAGGCCTTTGTCGAAGGACAAGCTGTGATATCACAACCACCGTTTGCCGATATTAATTTAATTCCATAAGGAACTTAGTATTTAAGTCTTGGCATGTTTAAATAATTTAATATAGTTTGTAAAACTAAGAACAGCAATAAAGGCTTTTTATTTATTTTATTTATTATGTAAACTTCCAGTATATAAAAAAAATTACGGCAACTACTTTGTGTCTAAGTCTTGAACTGCTCGTTGGCTGGCGTTTGCCTTCTAGGCTAGGGGTATCGGGTTCGATTCCCGGCAGGAACACAAGTTTTCTCCCCAAGGAAAATTTGTGTTTCTAGTTCTGTTTGTGCTTGTGTGTGTGATGTGAATGTTTCCGGCACCCCCGACACAAGTCATCGAACTTAGTGTGGGCTGTGAGTGTGAAAGAGTTTGTTTTATGTTGTTTTTTTTCTCTATATAACGAATATGAAACTATGAACTAAAATTTATAAACAATAACAAACAGACGTAGAAATAATTTTATATGTAGCAAAAAAAAAGTTGAAAACAGTTTTCATCGTCGCGCACCAAAAGATTACACTGCAATGTGTCTATGGAAATGCTATGGAAATGGAAATAGTAACTGGGCTTTGGACCTGATATCCTCATATGACCATTACAGCTTATTTACTTCTCGCCAATTCCCTGTGCTCGTGACCCTGAGATATTAAATGTTAAACATCTTAATGCAAACATGCTCCATCGTCGATTGCATCGTCACTTACCCTCTGTTGAGATAGTAGTCAAATTCACCTATCCCGAATGAAAAAATGACCTTGTATTTGCACTGGAAACGGTCCTTCATTTCGTGTCCTTCATGACCTAAACTAGGTCTATCCTTGTCTATCCCGATTTTTTACAACTATCTCGCCTCTAATGCTGGTCGAGGATGTACACGTTTGTATAAAATATTGACTCTGATCTACATTAACGCGGGTGAACCCGCAGAGCAAAGCTAGTATAAGGTATTAGTTATAATTGTTAAATGGTGTCAAATCTGTGTCAAAGTATTGTATGTTAGATAAATTTACATATTTATATAGAATAGTAATTGTAGTATTTTAACCTATTTTTTGTTAAATAAAGTTTTTGTTATATTTTACTGTTTTATTTCTTTGATATAATCCCAAAGGGATACCAAATACCTATATTAAGAATCAAGTCAATGAACCAAAAAATCAAAAAACCAACTGCGAAACATTTAAACTTACTTTCTATGTACTAATACGTAATTTTATGTGGTTTAGGTAATCGGGACTGCAAAGAAAAGAAGTCTTCTCGAGACCATGGCCAATGCAACTTGGTCGAAACGTCGAGGTAAATAACAGTTGTTTTTAGCGCGATTAAGACCCGATATATCACCTAAATTAATATATGTGTTCGAATCGCGAATATTTAAAACTAATATTTTGAGTAATCCCCTTTTAATTTTCTTCATTTTGGTTTATATAATTTCCTTCATTTTTGTACCCTATTCGATAGGTTTGGTGAATATTTTTTATCAACGAATTACTATTTTGGGCTAAAAATACGGCATTTTTTTAACAACTCTTGTAACTTATAGATGCTAAATGCTTCCGACAGACAGACGGACGGACAAAGTGCTGAACCACCCAAGTTAACATAGAAATCTCGCTACGTTCGATATTATACAATTATATTATATTATTTATTAAACTATTTCTTAATTAATGAATGGTTCATTAAGAACAATACCGCACGATAAAGCTCAATCAATTAGTTTATCACATTACATAACAGTTCACAATAATCCGCCCACGTCTGTCCGTCCGTCCGTACCTTACAACATGATTTAATTAGTTTTATGAAATGCTTCGACCCAGATCGGTCGGTATTGTTTACAGATCGATCGGATATATTGCGATATCTTGTATATTAGGGATTAGCAGACTCGACAAACATTGTCTTCATTTGCAAGTGGATAAAAAATACCGCATGTGATTATACCGTTTTGTATGAATGGGAACATTCGTTTTGCACAAAAACAACTCCTCACCTCACACGCATACACCCTCTCTGTTCCGTCGTGGGTAAAAATACATTCTTTTACTACCTTTCTCCCTAAAAACCTTATGACGAACATTATAAAGTAAGTGCTAGTGGCTCTGTGTGCTGAAGACCTCGCGTATATTTCGAATGTAGAGGAGAACAGCGAGACATCCGCCGGACATGCGAAAGCATTTTTGCCCAAGCTAAAACGGAGACACTTCGCTGGCGCTTCGAGCTCGCTCTGTCAAACCTAGTCACCACATCGAATTTAAGGACATGAAAAAAAATAAACATTCCCATGAATTTTAGTAATACTGCTATTAACTAAACGTTAAGTCCCAGTTTTACCATCAATAGTAAAATAGTAAGACTTACTATGTCGGTTTTCTGTCCTTTTTTTTTACTACTACGACACTTACAGTAATTGAACACAGGAAATCAGGGAAATCAAATAATTAAATAGGTCAATAAATATCGTTTTTACTTCATTCTTATTTATTTATTATATTGCTAATGTTATTCCCATTTACTATATAAATACTATATAATAATTATTTTTTTATTTGTTTACAAAATCCACAGCCCTTAATTAACAGAGTTTGATTAATTTGATTTATACCTAAGGCCAACGGATTTAATTTTTATTACTTAATTATAAGACCGTCATATTACTCTTACTGTTATGTATGATTTTGTTATAGGTTCTTAAATTAATGTAAGTTTAAAGCTTCATAAATTAATAAAAACAATATTTTAATTCATGCACCGTTTGTGTGTGTATGTGTGTGTGTGTGTGTCTCTGTGTGTGTGTGTTGGTGTGGGTGAGAATTTTGTGTGTGCATGTGAAAGTTTGTGTTTGTGAAATAAACTTTAATAACTGAAATAAAAGTATCATACCTGTAAGTACCTACCATGTACCAACAATTTAGTACTTTTGTAACATAGGTCATACTTCTATGAAGTGGTAGGTCAATAATAATGATCGTCCATTCATTGAGTACCTCAATGACTACCTAATTATTTCATTACGTTCCATTATACGCACCTGCAACTCCTGAACTTATCATAAAGACAAATGGTTATCTATAGAAACAATAATTTGTTTGTAACGAGACAAAAGCTGCCCGATCGAACCGTGGGAAGATACTATTTCTCATCTTGAGAGCTTCATCGAAAGCACAAAACGTCATAATTTGTCTCGGAATACCAGCTTTGAATTACGTTCAATCTGTTGCAATTGAAACCTTAGCTGCTAAAGTTTTAAGAACATTTTCAGTTTTGGTTTCTTTGGACTGATTTGCAAAATCAGCGGGCAGTGATTTTTGATGTAACAGATCGTTCAATGACGAGAAAGTTATTGAGATATATAAAAGGTAATAGTTTAATGCCTCAGTGATTACAAAAATATGTCCTAATATTATTAAACACAAGCAAAGCTTAAAAAAACCGACTTCACCGCTTTAGCTTCGGAACTTTCATCAGATTAGATATACTAAACACGCATTATTGACGATATTTCAAGAATTATTGATCCGATCTTGATCAAATTTAAATGGGACCAATTGGAAAGCAATATCTTTCAAACTAAAAAAAATAATTCGAAATAGGTTCACGTGGAAAGTTATGAGGTAACACATAAAAAAAAAAATACAGTCGACTTGTACCTCCTCCTTTTTTGGTAAGTAGGTAAAAAAACGTATAACTATTAGCTCATTTCGTTCCCACTGCTGGGAATTAGATCCTTCTCCCAGCTGGAGAGAGCCGAATTGGTGGATGTCGAAGCCCG
The DNA here is from genome assembly GCA_948107665.1 of Lomographa bimaculata. NCBI lineage: Eukaryota > Metazoa > Arthropoda > Insecta > Lepidoptera > Geometridae > Lomographa > Lomographa bimaculata. The sequence continues at coordinate 1,075,619 of OX403604.1, read as the reverse complement.
TAGTTGGGTGCGAGTTCGACTTCTAAGCACTGGCTATCGGGTTCGTTTCCCGGTGGGGAACACAAGTTTTCTTTACGTTAGCCATAATTGGATTGGGGATTTAGTAAGATTGTCAAAATTGCTTGAACTTGTAAGCATATTCAAATATTTACCACAATCTCCACAAATACCCGATCTTCGCGGCGCTCAACTTGGGTAGCACCACGAACCAAGACCCAAACAGCGCAACGTGCCTACTCTTACAAAGGACCACACTTATATCAGCATATAGATAGGACTCTGAATGTGTTAGAGATGTCACGATTCGTCTGCAAAAAAAATATTTTCAATCGGCTATCGACAATGGGTTATGAAGAAACAGAGAATCTCATCAAACACAAAACATAACATTACTGAGCCTGTTTTCTTCTCTCACCTGCGTGGTCTGGACCTGGGTCATTTGAGTGGAAAATCAGGCCTCCTAATTCTTATAGTAAACCGTGCCCCACAGCTTCGCCCGCTATTGTCAAGTAAACAAGTAGCTTATGTGTTAATCCCAGTTGTCCCATGTACATTCCAAATTTCATCCAAATCAGTTTAGCAGTTAAAGCGTGAAGAGTGAAAAATCATACATACTTACACACTTACACATTAACACACATACTTACACACAAATTTTCGGATTTATAATATTATAATAGACACATGACTTCACATACACACAATAAAATATGTAAACAAAAAAAAAAAAAAAAAAAACCTGCCTTGGGATATTTCTTATTTTTATTTCTTATTCTTATTTTATTTCATTACTTATAATATTGTACAAACCTAGCTCTAACTATAGACTTTTTAAAATTGGGAAGAGACTGGGTTCCACGACACAGGTCGTCCTAGTGTGGGACCCAGGGATCTACAGTTTTATGTTTTAGTTTTTTTTTTGTGCAAATAAAGGTTATTATTATTATTATTATTTATTTTGATTTGAAATGTAAAGTTTTCATCAGACTTCAAAAAAAGAGGTTCTCAATTCGACTATATATTTTTTTGTATGTATGTTACGTGATATCTCCGACAGTCATGAATCGATTTTGTTTTTTTTTGTTTGGTAGATTATACTACTACTTTTACCGACTTCGATAAAATGTATATGGGACCATCCATATAAATTTTATCGAAATCGGTCAAGTCAAAACCAAAATATAAGCGATGAAGTCGAATTTTTTAAGCTTTCCATGTGTGTAATTATTATGAACGAAATTTTATTTTCGGCAATATATTAATGTAAAGGATTGAAAGCATAAAAATAAAAGCGTATTGCTGCAAAACTGTTAATTACCTTTGACAACACACAAATCCTTCTTTTGGATGAGCTTCGACTGCCTCATTCAGCCAAGAGAATGAAAGAGAAAAGTCACGCCGAACGACAAATAAAAAATTGCTGTAGATAAGTGTCCTGTACCAATATATTTTAAATGATTACTTACCTAGTAACGAGGTAGGCATTTAACCTAGGTTTATATTCCAAAAAGGCATAAGCAGGATTTGAAAGCGCAGGTCTCAAATATAAGCTGAATTGATGAGCAACGGCTTACAATAAGTTCAACTCCCACACGCGCCAAATTGGTGAAATTTGTGCAGCAATAGTTCACTATTTGCTACAATGGACTTGGGATCCATAACTGAACTGATTATTTTTGATGCCGCTCTAGATCATTAGGAGCTTTTGTTGGGTGAGGCAACACCCACTGTGATATCACTTTTGGTATAGTGGTTACTCTTAATAACTTACAGTTCAAAGCTTAGTGGTAGAAAGTTCTTTAAAATCAAGAACGAAAAGTTAATTTGAGGCGACAAGTTACCAGCCAGATGCTGGCTTTTATGTAGCACAAAAAAAATTGATAGCTGTTCAACGTGGAAACGCAGCCAGTATTTTGAGCCCTTTTCCTTCGGCATGCGGTTTACGATTTTTTTTGTGTTTTTCTTTTATTTTCCTTTTTTAGTCATAAATTTGTATATCATTGTTAATTAAAAACATATTTAGTACATAAAAAGTAGGTACATACTTACTACAAAATATAAGATTATAAATATGTATACCAATGTAATGAATAAATAATAGATTTAATATGACAATCAATGATAGGTATATATATGTACCTATATTTATTTCCTTATGCCTTATGGTAGGCGACAATGCGGCCAATATGATTTTACTTTATTACCTAGCACTCAGAGAAGATACGTTTGTCAAAAAGTTCGAACTGTAGGGATATCCGCCATAAAAGGATGTCCTCTTGCCGTTTGTTGTCTGATTGTAGAAGATACTAACAGGAGTCCGATAGGATTTCTCTAAAACACTCACAAATTATTAGGCTTTTCATTTTAGATCAAGATTGCTAATATTTCTAACATACTATGAAATAGATTTGTATTATCTGGCTTACTGAAAAATTTGCGTAAAAATGATGATGAGATAAGCAAGATTTATTTTTATAAAAGCAGAATGAATAAAAGTATAAAAAACTAGTAATCTAATAAGAAAATATCCCATTCGCGTGCGCGTTCTATAATTATAACCACACTTCGTCGTGTGATTCCAGATATAGATCAGCATAATCCGGGTAATTATAATTATGCAACGATACAGTACATTGCATTGTTATAAATCGAGTCACAGTATATATGACTTACTAATTGTATTTATGTAAGTATATATTTACCTACATATTATATATACTAGTAATTAATGGGGATGGCCAAAATGCTATTGTGACAACAGGGCTCGATGCCATCTGGTGGCTTGAGCACTTTGTTTTCTATAGTCTGAAGAATAAAAGATACACATTTACGCAAAAAAATAAATAGAATTGTTGTGTACTTATTATTCGAAATAATTAAATCCTATTCTTATAAGCTTTTTTTATGCAGATATTAATAAGCTTATCATCTTCGACCAGGATCATTAACACTTAGGTAATAAGTATACAAATTCGTGAGATGTGTTAAACGAAAAACACAAATCTACTACGTAAGTAGTAGAATCAGCTTTCTCAGTCATCATTTTTGCAGCCAATCTCTACGTCTACATAATAATTCAAGTAAACAATGCCAAATCCAATAAAGTACAATAAGCATTCGTCCCAACAATGCGTACTGGAAAAAGCTAACCACAGCAGTAATTCGCTTGCGTCATAGATGTCATAGTAAACCATGGTTACGGTGGCGGCGCGCATGCGCGGATCATATCGCGATGCAGTTTTAGAGGCTCTAGGGTGGGACTTTGTGAAGCAAAGGCCGGGTCTTATGTTTGGTTGTAAACCAGGTCGAGGATAAAAGTGACATTTGATTAACTAGTCGTTCTCGCCGAACTGAGATCTCGCGCCAACATTTTGCCTTAAAGAGAAAAACTTTTGAGGTTAATTGGTTATAACTTTTTTAGAAAAAATATTTGTTTAATTTCTGTTTTGTTGTTTAAGTCTACAGGATGTAACGGATGTTACACGTAAGTTTCAGCTTTTTAAGTTTAAGCCATTTTTGAGAAAGATCCTAGGACAAAGTAGGTCTAAAAACAGCGCGAGATCTCAGTTCGGCACACGTAGGACAGCTCAATCTGACTTTGAATCAGAATATGTTTTATTGTTAGAATCAGAGTTGAATTATTACATTTCCTCGAAGTCCTTTGAATCGAACCATTAGAACCTGAGATTCCTCTTTGTCGGATAAGTCGGACTATGAGAAACTGTGATTACTTTTTGTCCAATGAATAGAACTAATGGAAAGAAAATCAAGTTGTCCAATCGATGGGAATAAGCTGTCGGACCACGTGGTCCCAGAGCACATTTTGGTTTTATGTAGGTAAAGTTGTAAACTGATCAACTATCTGATAAAACTGATGGCCTATAAAAATAAGTACCTGGATAACCAAGCTTTGCTCGTTAAAACGACGTTTTCTAAAAATGAAACCTAGCTAGATCGATTTATCGCCCCCGAAACCCCCTGCATATCAAATTTCATGAAAATCGTTGGAGCCGAGATTCAGATTATATATATACAAGAATTGCTCGTATAAAGGTATTATATATCGGCAAATATACCCTGAGCACGCCACTATCACACTCCAAGTAAAGAATCAGTTGTAGATTCGCACGTCGAAACGGGAGCAGTTCTTTGGCGCCGTTAATCAAGTCGTTCACGCGATAGTGTCGGCAACTTGTTATCGCAGGCTAGTTTTTGTCACCCGCTTTATGACTACTTCAATCATGTAATAATGTAATTAATCATTTGGTACATACTTGAATAGGATATTACCTACGCTGTATTTACTTATACATAGGTTCATATGATACCTTTGGCACACTAGTTAATGAGGAAAAGATACAACAGATGTATCTATTATTTCTTTATTAGAATTTTACTATGGATTTAATTATAGATAAATGGCTTAACATAACATAAACGCCTTCACACTCACAGCCAACATTAAGTTTGATGAATTGTGTCGTGGGTACCGAAAACATTCACATCATACACACAATAACAAACAGAACCAGAAACACAAAATTTCCTTGAGGAGAACAGTTATGTTTCCGTCGGGAATCAAACCCTATACAGAGGCACGGGCAGTTCAGTATTTCTCGTATATATAGGTGAACACCTACAGGTCCATAATTTTGATAATTATTTTAAAATTAAAACTATCTACCGCGGTAGTTTATGTGTTGATTCTGAGTATAGACCATACCATTTTTACACATTCCAAATATCATCCAAATTTCCAGAAAAACGTATGTAAGTTATGCCCACGTCTTTGTTCCCCGAACAGTATCATTTGGGAGACTTCAAGTCTAGACTGAATGGGTATCTAGATCTTTGTCACTTTCCATCAGGTGAGATACCTAGTGGTCAAATGCTTACCTATATGGCGTCAAAAAATCGCCATTCTAATTAAATAAAAAAACGAATTAAACGTAAAATGAACCCTCAGCGCTATAATAGGACCTATTACACGCAAAATTTATTGTTATAACGTACGTGCTCGTATTGCGTTAACGAGATCCAAGCACTAAGAGATCAGTAGCACACTTAGCTAAATGATGATTAGAGGTTAAACAGGGCGATGGTGAAGTTGCAGCTAAAAACATTATGTAATAATAATTACCCATACGTAGACGCTAATATTGTAAATTCGATTTTTTGTGTGTATAAGTTTGTTTGTTTTCTCTTTACGAAGTAACGGCAGAACGGATGTACTTAAATAATATCTAACGATATTAACATTTTAGAAGAGCAACTTTGTATGATTTGCCTACACTCATGCACGTTCAGAAACTATTATCCGTTACTAATCCACCATTATTACACAACTTATAAAATTGACAAGTTATATAAAATCAACAACGCAATATTTTCACATCATTCGCGGGAAAAAAAACTATTTCATTATTGTAAGTTTTTAAGCTACCATGGTCACTTTCACTATAAATATTTGTATCAATAACGGGAGTACGGGCGCGGGTAGACCGTTTCGTATGCTCGTAAATCTAAATCTACATCCACCCGCACTACTCCAGTTACTCCGTGATCATGGCGCTTGCAACAGTGCCGAAATATCGGAAACTCAAAATAAACGAAATACATGGTAAATATCCCGTTATTGATACAAACATTTATATCTAATCTTATTTATCTAATTACCTTTAAACGAGCAATTCTTGTATGTATATATATGTGTAATCTGGATCTCGGAAACGGCTCCAACGATTTTCATGGAAGTTACAGATTAGGGGTTTTTCGGCCCAAGGAATCGATTTATCAACGTTCCAGGTCCGAGAAATGCTCCGAGAATAGCTAGGTTCCCAAACTGCATTTGAAAAACCGGGTGAAAAATCTATTACGCCATGACCGATGTAAAAAACTGTTTCTACTCGACACTAGATGGAGCTTTCTGAGGCTACAAATTCAAACACATTCTACCAAAAACAAAAAACCGAGCAAAGCTCGGTCATCCGGATATTATTAACCAGTAGCTAAAGGAGTATATAATATATCAATATCGTTTTATTATCATGGCGTAGCTATTTGTATATAGGTACAATATCTATTAGACACAAATGCGCTGTGTAAATGTATTATACAATAAACATATTTAACCATAAATAACAATTTATTTTATATTTTAAAGGGCCTTAAACGTACTGACATTTGATGGGCCTTGTCATACTGACATTTTTCATTATATTACGTATAGTTTGTCTTCAATATGTTTAATTGAACTGTTCGTTGACTTAGCTGTTAGCGTTCGCCTTCTACGCAGTGGTACCGGGTTCGATTCCCGGCGGGAACACAATTTTTCTCCCCAAGGAAAACGTTTCTGGCACCTACGACACAAGTAATCGAACTTAGTGTGGGCTGTGAGTATGAAAAAGTATGATTAAAAAAAGCACGAAGTACTCTTGGGAAGACAATATGTGCTCCAGCCTGGAATCAAACCTACGACGCAGATGGCAGAGACTTGCACACTGTTATTTTGTTCAGAATAACATAAGTTAGCTATATTAATTAGTAATCAGTATGTAACAATATGTTATCTTGTTCTTCACTGATTGAAGAGGTAACATTTTAATAAATTTTGTTTAATGAAATATAAAAGCTGATTATAAAATATAAAAAAAAATATCAATACCTACGATTAATAAAAAACATAAGAACAAAGTGCTATCAGTTTAATGGAGACAGTAAGTGTTATTGGACACATTCTTAGTTACTAAGCAGTTCAGTTCAAAATAAAATTATACTTGTCATTCTTAAAGTTAGATCGTAATTATAAATTCTAACGAAAAAGGTATGTCATTTAAATTTAAAAAAAAGATTCCGACTCGGAACGTCTCACTATACCTACCTAGTTAAGGAATGAGATTTCTGTCAAATTGTAAATTTGCAGAAATGAGAGTCGTTCAGATCAGATGAGATAGTGGCCAACTTTGACCACTATAAATAAAAAATCTGACCAAGTTCACTGCCGTTCTACTGACAGGCAATCTATCCCATTGATTATAACATTCCGTTTGCAACCGCAGCTTGCGAACTCTTCGCCGAGATATTTACGACATCAACAATTTGTCAACAATCAAGTTTCCCATACATTTCCATATCTAAAAATCCACAATTATCAACTTTAACTCTTATTTCTAACGTTTATAAGAGCCAAGTTGTGTCGCATTGAAGTTTGCAAATGCATTTCAGTTTTGCGTTTTATTTCTTTAAGTCAAGGCGCTAAGGTTCACATTTAGAATGTTTAAACGATACCGTAAAGTCGTAAAATTACTGAGATTAGGGACTTTAAAATATCAGGAGAGTCACGAATCTAGGTTTGGGACAGCAAGGACAGCACTATCGCAATTTTAATATTATTTAGTTAATGATAGTTATTGTTTTTCGCGGTTGTTTCAAATCTAGTGACATTGAAGGACTGACAGATTAACACCACATTTTAATTTAGTTATGACAATTTCATTTTGAGATAATTTAAACGTTTTGATTACTTCAACCAAATGGTTTGCTTTTGTTATTTTAGTAACTACCGACGCAAAAAGAGGGGCGTTATAAGTTAAGTAGGTATCTGTGTGTCTGTTTGTCTGCCTGCGTGCATCGTAGCTCCCAAACGGCAGGACCGATTTTGTATTAGTTTTTTTTTTAAATGTACTTTATCGAGGGTAATCTTAGCTATATTTGGGGTATTTCCAATTTTTTTATTTTGCTATATGCGTGTATAATTTATAAACTAACTTCTAATACTAAAAGGCTATCTATATTTATTGACAGAATTTGATAAATTTAACATATTGGCTTTAGGTATAAGTAAATTTATCAATCTGTGTTAATTAATTATTTTGACGACCCAGTTGGCGCAGAGGACAGGTGTCCACCCTTTGCGCCGTGGGCCCTGGGTTCGATTCCCGGCAGGAGCACAAATTCCTTCCCAAGGGATATTTCTGTTTCTGGTGCTGGGTGTAATGTGTGTGTGATGTGAATGTTTCCGGCACCCACAATTCAAGTCTTTGAACTTAGTTTGGGATTGTGAGTGTAAATGCGTTTGTTTTTTTGTGGATGGCTGTGGATTTTGTTAACAAATAAAATAAAATAAATAATTTTAAACAAAAAAACATTGTGTTATATTACTGTATTAAAATGGTATAAAGCTCTTTCATTTGATACCAATCAAGATAATATTCGCCATTTTATTTGTCTCTTCTTTTTAGTGTACTACAGATTGTGATTTTTTATATGCAAAAAAACCAAGCCTGTTACATCCGGAGCATTGAGACGAATTCAACTATAGCCTATATGTTACAATCGATTGATCAGTTTGGACGCTGTGAGGGAACAAATGAATATACTTACATAGATACACACATGTATGTTATATAGGTACATGCATAAAATAAATATGGTGCTTAAATTATGACCCTTCTTTTGGTTTCGCCGCAGTCGGCGAGTCAAGCACACATGTATGGTCACGTGTTTAATTCAAGTTATAGGCTAATTAATGATCAACATGAAATTACCAAAGTACCGTTTTCGCAAATGGCCAATCTCAAATATTTGGTTTGTTTATTTTAATGAAGAAACCAACGTAAACATGTTTAAGCTCTGTCTCATTAGAGATTACCAAACTCCTCTTATCTCAGATATATGTACATGTGAAACTTATGCAAGCAATCGATGATTACTATACTGGGTTATGCCACTGCGCTCCACGAAATAGTGGACAACGCTCCACGAGCACTTTTTCTGACTTTTAATTAAAATAATATAAGCCAGTACATTTATTCCCTTGCGCTCCACGAGAAACTTATTAGGTACAGACAGCAAGTAAAGCTTAAAAAAAATGTAAATATATATTAAAATGGTTATTATGTTTTGCTTCTTTTAGGCGGTTCTAAGAAAAGAGACAAACAAAACATGAAAAAAAAGACATGCAGGTAAGAAGCAGCTGTCAAACAACTAATAACAGAAGGGTTGCGCTTTTTCGGCCAATCTAAAGAAAGCGTTATCTCTAACAAGTTAACACTCCACTGTTTTATTAAACTTTAGGATAATGAGTAAATTAGTTGATCAGTTGACCTTCGACTGTAAAGAAAAACAATAAACAATATTTATTCAGAAGACAGTAATGCCGTTATAAGGATAAAAGACGTAACTGATATTTTTGACAAAATTGAGTTAATAGCTACATTAGAAATGTCTTTGCTATTTAGTATATGTTATGACTTTAGCAGATGCGTCTAAATTAAAAAGTAAGATTTAGAAGTTAGGAATAAGTAAAAACAAAATTAGATACGTCTATTTTTCTTGATTCCGATAATGTATATACTTAACATTTTTTTTGTCAAATATGCAGTTACTGCTTTTTTCATTATGACGGCAATATAATGATGATGATAATGAATCAGGATAAGTACCATAAGTGGGTCCTTGTTCATCCATACGTCCAGCTGTAAAAGAAATGCCTCTTTTCAAACATGCTCTCACATACAAACTCACATAATCTTTCGTATTTATATTAATGTTGTTTGAAGGCATGAGATTTTGTATTTTATTCGTTTGAATATTCAAATTGTATTTAAATACTAGCTCTGTCTCGCGGCTTTGCCCGCGTAAATGAAGTTACAAAATTCTAGTAACCTATGTCTTAATCTTGTGTATAACATACTAGCCGTGCCCGGCGGCTTCGCCTGCTATTATCAAGTTAAAAAGTAGCCTATTTGTTATACTTAGGTATACTCTATGTACATTCCAAATCTGTTCAGACGTCACATTGTGAAGAGGGAACAAACATACTTACACACTTACACACAAACTTTCGAATGTATAATATTAGTAGGATGTACATTCCAAATTTCATCCAAATCTCTTCAATTTTGGAGCGAGAAGAGACAACAAAAACAAACGCATTCACACTCACAGTCCCACAGTAAAGTGAAAGGCTTGTATTGTGGGTGCTGCATTTTCATATTACACACATAATCTCACCCTGAACAAGAAGTACAAATATCTTTTAGGAAGGATGATTGGCAGAGTCCTGCCCATTGCGTCAACTGAGTCATCGAAAACCTAATTTATAAGGTATTATATCATAAAGTATTTATTTAATTAGTGTGATTATGATCAAGCAAGACTATAAGTGTATTCGTTTACTATTATAAGAACGGATCTGTTTTAACTTGTCTTCCCGCCGGGAATCGAACCCGATACCCCTGCTTAGAAGGCGAACCTTACTAAGCCAAGAGGCAGTTCAGGTTTAAAAAATGAGTTGCTCTACTTAGTATAAGAGAATAAGATAGTATCAAAAGAATAATCATATTATTTGAATTATATGATTATGTCTTCAATAGTTTAACAACATTTAAGGAACTTTTCTACCTAATGAAACCAAAATAAATAATCCCTGTATTTATTATAATTAGTTCCAGTACAATCAACATACAAAGATACGTGTCAAACTGACGGACAGACAGACGCACGACAGCGTGATTGCCCAAAGCTAATAACGGCTATCCGCCCTTGAACTATTGAGAAATACGTCACCAATTTATTGTATTGTTAACTTTCATTTTTTAAGTTATAAACATTTAATTATCACCCATTTATAGTTGAGTTAGAGATGGCTATACAAAATCCGGCATCTGGCGGCTCCGGTCATTTTAACTGACTTCAAATGACAAAGATTTCTGGACTCTATTTAACTGAATTTTTAAACAACTTTACCAAAAAGGAGGCATTTCTCAATTCGCTTGTATTTCTATGTGTTACTTCAGAACGTTTTTCTATGTGAACCGATTTTGATGATTCTTTTTTTATTTGAAAGGATGGTGTCATATTAGTCTCATATAAAAATGGATAAGATCTGATCTAGTGTTCCGGAGATATTGCGGTGAAGTCGGATTTTTGAAGAATTGCATGCGTTTAAATTATGATCGACTAGCCGGGCCCCGCGGCTTCGCCCGCGTTAATTAAGTTAAAAGTAAACCTATGTGTTATTCTGAAACCTAAACTATCTACATTCAAAATTTTATCAAAATCGGTTTATTCGTTACGGAGATACGTGGTAACAAACATTCACATACATAGTAGATGCCAGAAACATTCACATCACACAAGCATGCAAGATTTGGCACTATCATACCTGATATAAAATGTTTATGTGGTCGAAGATGTAGCATGCTTGCATATATGAGAGGTGGTAGTGCATTTTGTGAGTTGCTCGCCTGGCTTGCTACCAAAGTAGCTTACCACCATCAAGTTGAAAGTCTGCCGCCAAGCCAAATACGGTGTTCCGGCAGTTATCCTTGAGAGCCTGCGTATTCCAGGTCTAGTGTGTTTACCAGCTTCGATCACATCGTCACTTACCATCAGGTGAGATAGTGGTCAAACACTAGCCTGTCACAAATAAAAAAATAAAAAATAAATATATATATAAGTACTGTGTGTAAAAGTTATCTTAATCTTCGTCTGTTTGTCTTAATTTTCGGCAATTTGATGTAGCATAATTGTCGAATATCCGGCCAAAACTTTCTCGTCTCCCGTCACTAACTATTTATCTACCTGGTCTATGTAAATAGGCGATCAATTATAGAATTTATTTCACATTTCACACCACATGTTACATGTACCCTCAGTAAATACTATTAGTTCTTTTGTGACAGTAATGACAGTTCGTGATCGGTCAACAACATATGCCTACTGTTGTATAATATTTTATTGTTTTTGCGAAATGAATCGATGACTTCCGTGGCGTAAGAGTTGGAGGGTCACGGGTTCGCTTCCTATATTGAGACAAATTTTATTACACATAATGAATGAATTGTTCGATCCTGAATTTAGACATAAAAATAATATCCATTGGTCACTGTTTTTATTCCTATCTAAATGCTAAACCAAGTTTAATTAATCATTGTTCGGAGTTCAAAGTTTTTATTAGACAATTTATTTTTTTATCTTCTCTATTAGTATTAACTACGGGCCAATTTCAACGGCGTATAATGAACTAACCAATATAAAGGGTAATAATTTGATAAAAACTCACGCACATTTTGAACTATTAAATTAAAATGAAAACGAGAATTAGCCTGACTTAAGCGTTGTCGATGTCTAAATCATCTAGTCAATAGTAATAGTGCGTGGTGGGACGTGACGGCGAGCGCTCCGCACTCATCCTGAATAAGGTTTCCGAATGAAGCCGAAACAATTGTCGATTTAGACATCGACAACGCGTAAGTCACGCTTAGGGGGCGTCCATAAATTACGTGAGGTGTTTAAGAGGGGGAGGGGGTCGAGTCAAATCTCATCTAATCTCACTCTGGAGAGAGGGGGGGTCTCGGCAAATATCACGCATTTTTTTTTTGTGATTGAAACAAAAAATATATATACTATTTTGGTCCATTTAGTCCAGATTGTACATGCTTAAGATTTAATCTTAAGCGTAATCGTAATACGATTAAGTAAGTTAGTAATGATCTTAATCGTATAACGATTACGCTTCAAGATCATTCACTAATTCGTTCGAAAGAAAGTAATTGAATTATATATTAAATACTGACTGTCAAACAATATTTGTTTTATACCAAATAGCTCAATTTAATCTGAATTTACGGTACAGTGTAGCCGCGCATGATTCTCCATGGACATAATTAGAGTAGATATTCTTTTTTGAATCACAGTAGTTTAACGATTTAGGTATTCTATTGTTAAATTTTTATTACACTTATAATTAAACTCTCAGCAATATTGATTACTTACTAGTCTTAACTAGTTGTAAATAAAAGCACCAAGCAAATTTTTTCTTCTTTTTACAATAACAATCCAACGCGTTTACGTAAGAAACCCACATTTTGAAAATCTCACGTGAGATTGGGGGATGGGGGAGGGGGTTGAATAAAAACTCACGACATCTCACCAGGGGGGGAGGAAGGGACAGAAAATTAAAAAAAACACCTCACGTAATTAATGGACGCCCCCTTATTTCCGTTTTAATTGTAATTTAATATATAGGCTACTTTTAATCTCGATTTATGATCATCCGGGCAAAACCGCGGAACGGAACTAGTACTTATCAGTATACATAGTCTATATATATAAAAATCAATGCCACTTTACGTTGTAATTTTATAACTCAAGAACGGGCTCACCTATTCGAACCAAATGTTTAGGCTTTGTTCGGACTATTTAGTAGATGGTTTATGTGAAGTTTGAACAAAATCGGTCGAGCGGTTCTTCATTTATCACACCCGGGCGAAGCCGGGGCGGATCGCTAGTTACATATATAACAACTAAAATCAGGACAACAAAAATATATAGTAGATATAGTAACATTAGATATTTTATTATTGAATCATAAAAAATACCCCATGCACTCTTTACAAAATGGAAACAAACTACTTCGGTTTAGTCTTGAGAAACTGAAACACATCATTTTCTTAATAAAACACAATAATATAAATAATAATCTGAATGTACGTTTAATTTATTTAAACTTTTGGCAATAAATTTATTTGAATTTTGAATTTGAATTTGAATTTAATTTAAAAAAAAATCTCGTAAATTTTTTGGTATTAATAATAATTAAGTTTACAATTATGCATTTTTAGTAAATATTATCAGATAAAATTGTGTCCGAGTGGGTATTTGTATGCCATAACACAGGAACACCTAGTTTAGGTATCAATGCTGACTAATATGTATTATTAATCTCAATAGGACCGAATATTTATTTAAATAAGTTAATATGAGAGTCTTTAAGTCACGAGTGAATAGGCATCTTCTAGGCAAACGTGCTCCATCGTCGACCGCATCGTCACTTACCATCAGGTGAGATGGCGGTCAAACGTTTGCCTATATCGAATAAAAAAAAAAATTAACCGAATTCTGTTTTCGAATTCATTATTTATTCATTTATTTAAGATAATAAAAAGGTTTCATTCTTTCAAATACATAACATCAGTGTGAACTATGTTGACTAAAAGCATAGACATCTCTAGTCATGTCTATATTTGAACTTACTGACAACTTATAAAAGAATTTCTGATGATCAGATATCACCTATAGGTATTCACCTGTCAATATCTATCAAGACAGAAGAACATGCTTCATAACCACGGCCTAGTTTTAAGATCTAGATGTATATAGATACTGGGATCCGTGACGAGCTCGAGGAGCTGATGCAGAGATACGGTTACGTGATGATGACGACAATAAGGCTTGGCGGTTATGGGAAAATGCAGCTAGTGCTAGGATGGTTTCTGTTTCTGTCAACTGCTCGTTAGCTTAGTTGACCCTCAAGAAATAATACTACCATATGAATTAAAATAATAAACAAAAAACAAACGTAATCACATTCACAGCATGCATGTCACACACACAATCACAGCTAGAAGCACAAATGTTCCTTAAGGTGAAATAGGCTCCAAATTGGAAGATTCATCCTCACGAATATTAAAGATTTGACCTTTAAAAACGGTCGATTAACAGCATTTTTTATGTGTAATAAATGTTCACAAATATTTTATTCGGATATGTTCAGCGATACACGATTGAATAAATTTGGCTCGATAGACAAAAACATTAAACTTTACTAAAAAACCACTAAATTTCCCGTTCCCGTCAGTAGAATAAATCAACTTTATTCTGTTTCTATAAACGATATTTTTTTCAAAAAATATTGGGTGTAATCTCAACAAATATTCAAACCAATTTTTTTTCTAAATTTTTTTGTAAAAGGGTAGTTATAAATTTTAAAAAATATATGAAAGCGCGCACGCTGACTATGCAGGCAATTCTACAAGGCTACAGTTTGGCTCCAGTCCGCCAACACGATACCAAGTCGCCTTAAGAAGTTAAATTGTGCTACTTCCAAGAATCGAACCTCGAACCAACGGCGCAAAGGACTGTAATGTCTAGGGTGCCAACTGGGTTTTTGTGTAATGTAAAATTGCATAACTGAAATCAATTGAAACCATTCAGTAAGCTTAGCGTCCATTCTGTCATTTCATCTATCTTTCTTCTTTCATGTAGCGTCAGCTGGTCGCAGGTTAAGACATTTGTATCGCGGGCTGGACTTAGGATAGCATTATTAAGAGGTAGGGAATGGAAAGAGAATTTATAACTCTGGACAACTACGTTTTTTCGTTATTCACTTTATTCTAACCGACTACGGCGAAGCAAAAGGAGGCTTATGATTTAGCATCGTATATACAGCTTATATGTAAAATGCCAGAAAGCTCACACCCTGATTCTTGTTGTAATCCTTGGTATCCTCATTAAGTTAAACGACTTTGTTCTGAATGCTTAACTAAAATTTCACCGTTCCTTTTTTTTTAATTTGCTGGTTTGTTGCTCATTTTATACATAAGTAAATGTATATACATATATATATATATATTATATTATTTAAGCTTATTTTTATGTATCAATATTTTATCTCAATCTTCTATCGATATCTATATATCTATTGGATCTTTGCTGTATATAGTTTTAGGAAATATAGGCAATTGGCCCGTAGATAGATATCAGTACAGGATATATATATATATATATATATATATATAAATGCCACTTTTCGTTGTAATTTTATAACTCAAGAACGGGCTCACCTATCCAAACCAAATGTTTAGGCTTTGTTCGGACTATTTAGTAGATGGTTTATGTGAAGTTTCCACAAAATCGGTCGAGCGGTTCTTCATTTATCGCACCCGGGCGAAGCCGGGGCGGATCGCTAGTTTATAATATATATATATTAATATATGATATCATACTTAGATATATTTTTACTGTTTTAGATCCGCCACATCTGGGTTGTGACTGACTGAATCAGCGCCTAGTGTTATGTTCAATGAACTTTTTTATGTTGCTTGTAAGCTGTTTTTGTTGTCTATTTTATGTTCGTTTATCTTGTTCATAGTGCCAAATAAATATATTTCATTTAATTTATTACATTTTTTTTTTTGTAATTGCCAAGTGGAAGAACTCTACAATAGAATAAAAAGAGGTGTGTTTCCACCGGGAATCGAACCCGATACCCGCAGTTTGGGGACGCAACCAGTTACATCAACGGGCAATATATCTCAACTTCATGCTTGCCTTAAATATCACCATTAAAGTATTGTAACACTGTGACTAGTACCTCACCCCTGTCGGAAACTTCGCACCTTCACAATAAGCTGATCAGATAGCGTCAGCTTCGTAACATTTAGCAAGCAATAGCAGACCATTGATCACGATGTATGACAGTTTGTATGAAAAGCTATTGAAATGTAAAGATCAGAGATTACAAGGGTGGAGTTCATCCAACAGTTAACGCTACAAAATCTATAACGTTCGTTTCGTCAAATAACATATATATAAAATACGTAAAATAACTAGTCTATATAACGTTCGATAATGTTTATGTTAACACTTATAGTTAACATACAAATTATCATACACATACATACATATAGATTAAATGTATTTAACACGCATTATTGACGATCACTCAAACACTACTGATTAGATCTTGATAAAATTTAAATAGGACCAATGGGAAAGCAACAGATATCAAACAAAAAAGGTTCACGTGGAAAGAAGTTATGAGTTACACATAAAAAAATACAGTCGAATTTAGTACCTCCTCCTTTTTTGTGAAGATGGTAGAAAAGCTTAAACGAGACGAAAGTTCACAGTCTAAGAACCGACTTTGCCGTAGTCGGTAAAATTATCACATAAATTAAAAGACATCGTTGAAAATTAACGCAAGCAAAGCTTAAAAAAACCGACTACACCGCTTTATCTTCGGAACTTTGATCAGATTAGATGTACTCAACTCGCATTATTGACGATATTTCAAGAACTACTGATCAGATCTTGATCAAATTTAAATGGGACTAATCGGTAAGCAACATAAAACAACAAACAAAAAAAAAATTCAAAATCTGTTCACGCGGAACGAAGTTATGTGGTAACACACATTTTAAAAAAATACAGCCGAATTGAGAACCCCCTCCTTTTTTTAAGTCGGTTAAAAATGTAAATCATAATCACTTCTGTATGATACAAACAAATTAAGAAGAACCGGATATTACATATTAAATATAATATAAATTACATACACTTTTTAAGTAGAAAATTAGAAATGCGTGTCTGTCTGCAGGATATAAAAACACTCATTTTTTTTTGGTTCTTTGAAGTCGGTTAGTTAAAAAAAATATTACTATTCTATGATAGATTGTAAGCATGTTTTAGTACACTTCTAGGCCGAACAATAATCGATTTGAGATTACAAAACAATTGAAGTGCTTCCGCTCTCGTTACTGATCATCCTCGGACCTTGAGCTTAATGTTGGCGTTCATGCTTTTTATTAGGGTTCCGTTCATAACCTCAAAACCCACAAACCTGACGTATGGCTATCGATACTGCAGTTTCTCCTATTTTTTGGGTCGTACACGTGTCTGCTACACTGTGCAAGTTCTGCAACAAATCAACCTGATTTTTCACGTTTTTTAGTGGTAGGACTCTTTAGCAGAGTCTGCCAGGGGCAGTACCTTGCCCTTTCTTTAATCGCACCACAGGACAATCAAACCAACGTCATCCATATATGGTTGACATACCTCATATAGTATGTCAATGCGAAGGTGAAGGTGTGGAACGCACCGCCCGCATCCTTGTTCCCCGAACAGTATAATCTGGGAGTCTTCAAGTCTAGAGTGAATAGGTATCTTTTAGGTAAGCGTGCTTCATCTTCGGCCGCATAGTAACTTTCTATCAGGTGAGATAGCGGTCAAATGCTTACCTATCTGTCATAAAAAAAAAAGTACCGCCAGATATTCAACCGCCAAGCAGTAGTGTGCAAACATTACTGTATGCAGGATTGAAGAGCAATGTTTTCAATGAAATTACAGGGCTTAAAGATTTAACATCTCAGGGTGACGAACACATTGCTTAGCCACACAGGAGTTCGAATAATACATATAAGTTCAAAACTCTGGGTGAACTGTGGTGGGCAAGCATGACGCTTACCATAATGCGAGCAATTTGCTGGTCTCATCTCTCAATGACATATATAAACAATGGTTTAGTGGCACTAGTGGAAAAAACTATAAAATAAAGGTCAAGCCGTTACCGAGATACCTTGTTTCAAACATGATGATGATGTTGTCCCGGCCGGTTTCGACCACGGCGACTGCATTTAACTCCCTAAAATATTCTCATGTGCTCTCATGTGGCTATTGTAACCGATCTTTCTCGAAAAGATCCTCGCGCACTGTGGGCATGTGAGCACACCATTCTCGTAATTGTAATTGATCCCCGCTGGTGGTCGGGCTTTCAATTCATCGCGCTTAGCGTCAAACTCGGCGCGACGTTTAACTTCAAAATCATATATTCTAGTTCTTACTAGATTTCTCCACTCCGTCCTTTTTGCAGCCTGTTGCTCCCACTGCGAGGGCTCGATGGAGCATTTTTTCATGTGGCGTTTCAGCACATCTTTATACCTGAGGAATTGACCGCCATGCTTACGCTTGCCCTCCTCGAGTTCAGAATAAAAGATACGCTTCGCTACTCTCTGCTCTGCCATCCGTGTAACATGTCCGGACCATCGCAGCTGTCGTCGCATGAGGTAAACCTCAATTCCGCCAACATTGGCTCTTCGCAGCACTTCGGTATTCCGCACTCGATCAGACCATCGTATTCTGAGGATTTTTCGGAGACATCGGAGGTGAAAGCGGTCCATCAAGCGGATGTGTCGGCGATACAGGGTCCACGTTTCGGCAGAATAGAGGATGTTGGGTAGTACTATCGCCATATAAATTGATATCTTTGTAGCCAGCTTTAAGTCATGTGAGCGGAAGACTTTGGAGTCCAGCTTGCCGAATGTTGCGGCTGCAGAACCGATCCTAGAATTCAGTTCCGCGTCCAGGTCGCATTTAGATGTGAGGGTGCTCCCCAGATAGCGGAACTTATCAACCTGATTAAGCTTGTCTTCTCCAATTTGAACGGTCAGTGTCTTTTGACCGCGAATATCTAAAGACATCACCTCCGTCTTTTTGACACTGATCTTCAGGCCGAATTAATGGCAAGATTGATAAAAATTTGACATAAGCTGTTGCAGGTTTTCCGGGGATTCTGCCACAAAACACAAGTCATCAGCATACATGATCTCCGTAATCGTTGCATAGGAGACTTTTGTGTATGCCTTTAACCTGGCTAAATTAAAAAGATTACCGTCAGTACGAAAGCGGATGCGAATACCTTTGGGAGTTGTCTGTAGAACCTCTTGAACTACAACTGCAAAATATATCGCGAACAGAGTGGGTGCCAGGACGCACCCCTGCTTCACCCCACAGGTTACGGGGAAGAAGTTAGATTGTTCATCGTCTATAGCCACGCAACACTCCATGTCATCGTGCAAGAGTCTCAAAAGTCTCACCATTTTATTCGTGCATCCCATCTTTTCTAGAACTATCCAGAGGGCTTCACGAGGCACACTGTCAAAAGCTTTTTCAAGATCAACAAAGCAGAGATACAACTGGCAGCCCTGTTCTCTGCTCTTTTCTTGCAGTTGACGTAATGTGAATATGGCTTCACATGTGCCTCGTTCTGGTCGGAAGCCGAATTGGGTTTCTGGTAAGATCCTTTCTGAGAGTTCCACAAGGCGGTTTAATAGCACCCTAGCAAAGACCTTTCCAGGGACTGACAAAAGCGAAATACCACGATAGGAATTACAGTCAGAGCGATCACCTTTGTTTTTATAAAGAGCTCTAATTCGTGACATTTTAAATGTAGATGGGACTTGTTCATTTCTCCACATACGACTGAAAAATTCCCATAAAGCCAAATGCAACTCCTCGCCGCCGTATTTTAGCAACTCACCCGGTACAGAATCAATGCCTACCGCACGCTTGTTCCGTTGTTGATTGATAGCACGAATCACTTCGCCAAGTGACAGCGGCTCGTCCAGCTCATAGGAAATAGGTAGCTGAGGTATCGAATTAACATGTCCTAAATCGATAGATCGGTCAACGTTCAGCAGAGTGTTAAAATGATTTGCCCATCGTTTGAGCACGTCCTCCTTTGTCTTTAAAAGAACTTCGCCGTCATCAGCCCCCCGATTACCTATCTTTGTTGCAAACGGTTTCAATACTAAATTGACAAAACACCTAAGAAATAAGGTTCATTTTTGCTTAATTTTAATTGAAACCGCGTGCAACAAAGATACGTAATAGGGGGTCAGATTTTAGAGGCACCTTTGAGAAAGCAGTTGTGCCAATTAGCTTCCGAACTTCTCCGTGAAATTCACCAAGCTGGTTTGTATCAGCCAGCCACTGCATATAGCTTGATTTATCCTGCCACCATTTGTCCTTAGTTTCTCGAGATAGCCGACGCAGCTCCAGATCGCTTTGTCTGATCTCTGCTACGCTTCTACCTTGGTGTGTTCTCCTTTGTTGCCGAAGGAGACGCCGATGCTTGTCAATTGCCTCCATTAGGACTCTATCATTTTCATCAAACCAATCTTCGTTCTTACGGCATTTCAAACCTAAAGTTTTCGAAGCGGTGTCTAAAATATGAGATGATAGAGCCCCCCAGTCAGCATCAACATCACCAGTGTCATTGCTTACGGATGGTAATACAGTCGCTAAAGTTTCAGCATAGTTTTCCTTCGTCGCGGGATCTTCTAGCCTTTCCACGTTTAGGCACGTAAGCTTTGATCTTCCGGATCTACGAGGACGTTGGAGACGAAGACGCAGCTTAGTGACTACGAGCCTATGAACTGTCCAGCAATGCGCACCACGCATGACACGGGTGACCTGGACTTGAGAAACATCTTTTTGTCTTACTATCGCGTAATCTATCAAGTGCCAGTGTTTCGATCTTGGGTGCATCCACGTGTTTTTGTGCTTAGCAGGAAGCCTGAACATAGTATTCGTTATCGCGAGATGGTATTGTGCGCAAAAACTGAGTAGCAGGAGACCATTGCTATTCATGTTGCCTACTCCATGTCTACCTACGACTTTAGGCCAGGCGTCGAAATCTTGTCCTACTCGAGCATTAAAGTCACCTAGTAAAAGAATCTGCTCTCTATGGCTTATGTTTTCGACGCATCCGGTCAGCTCATCGTAAAACCTGTCCTTAATGTCATCGGGCTTGTCTAATGTAGGAGCATAGATACTGATGACATTCAGGTAGTTTTTATTGTCTAAATGAAGACGCAGTGTGGTAACGCGGTCCGAGATATGCACCGGATACTCTTGTAATTGTTTTACAAGGTGATTCCTGATTGCAAATCCGACGCCCGATCGTCGCGCATCGGAAACGGTGAGCCCTTTCCAAAAGAAAGTGTAGCCACCTCCATGTTCCACCAGTTCACCTTCATCGGCAAGATGTGTTTCACTGAGAGCAGCCACATCCACGTTATAACGACGAAGTTCTCTAGCTACAATGGCGGTCTTCCGCTCAGGACAGGCGTTATCTTTGCGATCAAGTAGTGTCCGCACGTTCCATGCGCCAAAAGTCATATTAGATTTTTTGATTGGTTTGTTAATGTTACGTCGACCGCGAATTAAAAGATGCGGAGGCAGCCGCGGTTGCTACCATCCTCTTGGTTTGGGATGAACATTTCTTTAGGGCACCTTTTCTAGCCCCCTCCCTGGCTGAGCAAGGAAAGCAGTGCCTCCCTGAATAGGGCTGCTTTGTCACTCCAGATGCTGCCGAATCCACTCTGTCGTCCCAAGTGCAGAGTGAAATCGACCACGATGTTCTTCTAACACCCCTAGAGCCGCCCATGTGCAGGCCTTAGACAAAGCCCAGTCTGCATCTGACCGAACCTTTCTACCTCAACCCATCGCCACGGGACTTAACTTCACTCGGAGTCTATAATCGGAAGCAGTCAGTTGTGCAGGAGATATTCCAGTGCACAGGCGCACGCACAAACACAAGTGCACAAACTCGTCTTCCCCCTCCTTGATCCAGTGGAACGGAAGACCGATACGACAGGAGAAGGGTTCAGATGATGTGTCTGGCCAACGGTAACTTAACGCCCCCTACCGTCGCCCTAAGCCGTCCACAAGGCTTTGCTATACCGCTGTGTAAGCCAAACTCATCGTATATCTACAGTGAGTTGCCTTCCCCACCGGAATAGACTTTATGCATTGAGCGGGAGGGATCCGCTTATGGACCTACCAAGCTAGCAGGTCCCCTCAACCAGTTTTAGCCCGCGAGCCGACGCGGTTTGCCGGGGTGTGGCCGCTACATGCACTGCAGCTACTTGGAGCCACTGGTGAGAGATTGTAGTGCGCTTGCGGTCAGTAGACCACCACCACTCAAAGAAAATATGAAACATACACACATACACAAATATGAATTAAATTACACTTCGATCTTCGGTCAAACTTACCTTAGGTAAGTTTATTTATCCTAATCATAATCATTTATTTTCTTAAAATGTAGGTTAGTAAAGTGGAAATGGTTAGTATAGTACCAGATACATTTTGCCGTGTCACGGCGTGCACATTCTAAACATTTCAATTCTATACAATTATACAAAAAAAAAAATTATACAATATGAAATTAATTACAAAATTTAATTCCATTAAATAATGTCACAATTAATTCTATGCCAATTTATATTAAATATTATAAATTTAATGCCATATAATAAGTCTTTACAATGTAAAGCAGTTAAATTAATATTATTTAAAAATATGTTAAATTACCTTTAATAATATGGACAAGAGAAGCCCTACTTATTTTATACAACTATGTATATAAAATAAGTAGAGCTTTTCTAGTCCATATATAGTACTCGTATTTTTACAAGTTTGATTCCTATAGTTATTTTCGTGTATTTGTACGGAACATTGGCCGCGCGACTGCTACTCGCACTTAATATTTTTGTTAATTTATTTCAGTTGTAATTTTAGAATAGTAAATTGATGCCTAAGTAATGTAAATAATGTATTTCACCCTTAGTTAAAGTACATAGGAGCTTATTTCTTTTAGCTTAAGGACCGACTTCAATCACCTTGCAGATGTTTTTTGAGATATCTACTCGCGGTTTGAATTTCCCTAATAAAAATACACAATTACATATATTAGGTACATTTGTATCTAATATAAAATATATAAATAAATGTAATAATGCTTATAATAGCAGTAGTCGCCTCCACGGCGTACGCCCCTCCTAAATCTTTCCTTCCTTCCTTCCCCCTGCCGATGCCGTCATCAGTGTGATACGATTATTATCATACATAGCACGTCCAAAAATGGTTAAAAATAGAAATCAACAGAAACACCGCCAATTAGTTTCATTTCATTGTTTTCACCACGTATCAGTACATCTCGCTAACTGCGTTACATGAACATGCTAACGCCCACGGGCTTTCTATGTTTGCCAAAATAAACAAAATGGCAATACGTGTTCGGTAGTTTTGATAACTAGTTGGGAAACGTCGTGGGAAATAGAAAACACTATCAATTAGCTAAACTATAAATGATCCGAATTAAGTCCGAGTACACTAAAATTTGTTAATGACCCGTTACTTAATTTGCTTAACATACATATTTTTGATGAATATATTATTACACCAAGCACTAAGTGGAAAACGTCTCGTTATACTTTCCCTATATACAGGCTTTTCGGTAAATAATTTTCGGTGTGAGGAATGTCTTCTTGTGTTCGGCTGAAGACTGAAGAGCATAAGACTTAAAACCTTTTCTGTTCCAGTGGTTCCAAACTGAGGTTGATGTCCTTCCGTTGTCCTAGCCTCTCCTCCCTCGCCCTTCGTTTCCTTGTCCAAGCGCTCATCAGCATCTTATACTTGATCAACAAATACAAAAACCAATCAATTATTATTAAGAAAATTTTTAACTTACCTACAAGCAATTAATATCAAAAGATTATCTCTATTAAGGACATGATATAGAGCCCGAATGGCGGGCGCGCGACATGGACGCGGGCCCGCGACACTTCTGCCCGCACTGCCGTTTTGTATACTGCTGTCATAATGAAAAAAATTCTTCACAGCGCATGGGGCGCGCGCCTCCGGCGCGTTGTATATCATATAGGCAAAATGTAAGCGGGAGATCTCGTTTTGGGGCGGGCCACTATTTAATTTAGTCAAGAATTTTGGAAGATCAGAACAGGGTAATTTATATACAAGAACACCAAAAGCACTCAATTGATAAGGTAGTAAAATAAGATAGTCATTAATATTCGCATAAAACAACGTTAAAATGTATCGTGCCAATCCTTATATTACAAAATAGTACAAATTTGCACAAAACATTCAAACCACTTGCGATATAATATTCGGCTATGAATATTAATAGCCCAAACATAATAAAATATAGTTGTAAATATATGAGAAACAGCTGGATAATAGCACCTGCTATTGCTTTTTCTATTGCCGATAACAACAGTGTTTCAACAAGGTTTTAACTAAAACAAAAAACGATTAGTGACATATGACAGTTGCAATGACTGTTGTGCAAATGTCACAGCTTATTTTTAAAGTGTCATTTGAGAAACATTCACTTAAAATTCAATAATTAGACTCTACAAAAATTTAATTCCAATAATCCCAACCGGTTAGAAAACAATAATACATTATTGATTACTGACCGACTGGGATTCGAGGCGTTTTTTGTCTGACTTAACATAAAATCGTAACATTCAAATCCGTTCAGCCGCTACAGCAGCGTGAAGAGAAAACAAACATACTGACACAGTTAGTGCGAAGAAAACTCTATAAAGGGTTAAGCTCGCTTTTGTACACTTTCATGGTATAATTGTAAAAATGTTCCATTGATATGTGTACAATAAAACATAAACGCTTTCACTCAGAGCCCCTAACTTAGCTCGATGCTCACAACCAGAACTAAAACACACATTGCCTTTGTGGACAAAACTTTTGTTTCCGACGGGTATAGTTATAACTAGTAGTTCTAATGAATATAACGAAAAAAAAATCACGAACTGTATAATCTGGGAGTCTTCTAGTCAAGCGTGTCACATTTTCGGTCGCATCATCACTTTCCATCATGTGAGATAGTGGTCAAATGATTTCCCATTCCGCAAAAAAAAAACCCATCCCATCTTTGTTCCTCGAAAGGTACAATCTGGGTGTCTTCAAGTCTAGAGTAGAATACGTATCTTTGTTCAGCGTGGACACGTTCCTACAAAAAAAAAAAAACATCTTCTGTCAAGGAAATGGCTCGGCACAACATGAACGTAGGTACTTGTAAATCCATATTTTAAAAAGACTTTTATGACATCTGGACATACTTTTGTGATCCATCAGTGCTTCTGACATGACTACTCTCTACCGGCTCTATTACTAAGCCCTGTCAAAAAATGGGCGTTATAAGTTTGTAGCGTGTGCCTGTATGTCTGTCTGTGGCATCGTAGCTCCCAAACGGCTGGACTGATTTTGAGATAGATTTTTATTTATATAGCATAAGCCATGCTAGGCAGAACTATAGTGATAAATCAAAGCGATAATTTTTCCTTTCTAAATTTATCACTATTGATTTTGAGATAGTTTTTATCAGATTGAGCGTCGGAGGTAAACTCAAAATTTCGATTTTGCCACTTTTTTTGCTAGTTCTTATTTTGCTGTTATATTACAGCATAACTCAGCAATTGGACCCAATTCATAACGTCTAAAATCTAGTGAAATGATTGTACTAAATTTAATTTGAAACGTATAAGCTTTTTGAGCTGAGCTTTTGTTATTAAGCCAAGTAGCTTAGCTCTATTTAGGGCCCGTTGCTTCATACGATTGCTAAGTATAGTATTTCTATAAAAACGCAAAAAAAAAAAATTAAACATGTCAGTAAAGTATATTTTTCAAATGTTCAAAAGCTTTTGCAATGTCTATCGATGTATCGACGTATTGCATTATCGAGTAATGTCATCTCTTTTTCTAGTAGCCTTTCTACGGGTCACAATCGTAGTTTGGTGTACAGTACTAGTTTCTGATCCTCATTATCATCACCTCGGTTTGCATCACGCGGCGTCCTTTCCCCGCCCCTCCGAATTACCTTCGCGATGCGCCGGCGCAGCTCGTCAGTCGACGCCGCGTCGCGAACGCATCCAATCTCGCGTTAAACACACAGCGGTATATCATTTTTTTTATTTGATTTGTTGTACTTTCTATCTACTAGGGGTGAAGTTTTAAGATTAGAAGACTGATGCTTTTAGAGGTATTTCTAATTAAAGTTAGGAAGTTAAATGTTGATCTAGGGTTTATCCTGATTTAGAGAAAATAGTGACTTTTTGGCGCACAGGGTAAGATTTTTTATTTAGCCTCATATAAGCTTCCACTACAAAGTAATTCAAAATGTATTTTGTTAAAATTATTCTCGAGTATATCTTCACTGTTATTGTAAATTATGCTGAAATTATTCAGTTTGAAAAAATAAAGCTCCTGCATAAGCTTTCACAAGTGTTTTAAAATATTTATGAAAACATATTTTTTTATACATGTCTTGCTTATATGTTACGATAACAACGCATGGAACGTAAAATAATAATTAATAAATAATTTCTGTCTAGTTGTTTATACATGTCTTGCTTATATGTTACGATAACAACGCATGGAACATAAAATAATAATTAATAAATAATTTCTGACTAGTTAAAGAGTAATGAGTAACAATTTCATATCTTATAAACTTTCATCACATTACAAGCACAAACTAGAGTGCGTGCAAAGTTGATCGTGTAAAAAACTCGACCTCTGACCGAATTATACAATAACCTCAAGCTTATCTGCCTCTCACCCGACTGCGCCAAAAACAATAGCTCCCAGTATAATTGTTATGTTTTTCACAAACACTAGCACCTTTAAATATTTGTTTAATGAGCTAGATTCATGGACATAATACTAAACTTTGATTACAATCTAATTACCCAACTATTGTGCTAAAACTTTTGTTGATACAGACAAATATAAAGACAAAGAATCGCACACACTAAGTAGCACGTATTATACCTCAATGACAAAAAGAGGTTGCAAAGAGAAAATGGCGTGTGCTAAATGTCAAATATCGTCCTAAATACCGAAGCTGGTATTTTGAAAATTGTCTTTAGCCATCAGAAATTAGGTCCATTGTCCGAATGTGTAAAAAAACAAAGTCTAATTACTAGTAGGTAATGTTTGCGTAAGCAACCGTGGGACACATTGTGATCTCGACGTTGTAAGCAAAGACGGCTTTTTGTACCAAAGTTATGAATCCGTTATACAATATCTAGGAACTGTGCTATCTGGCAGGCGATACTTAAATTATTAGCATGCTATTATCGTATGTAATTATCAACTCTGACACGTTAGAGACGAAATACATACTCTCACATATTTATCAGTTTAATTTGAATATCGTTTGAGTGCGTTTACTAATTAAGTCTAAATTTTCTCAATGAAATTTTAAAAGGTATAAGTTAGTATACATTGTCAAAAAATGTAAAGTTTATGTATTGAAGCAAAAAATTATTACACGGTTCCACTAGACTAATTATTTTTTAATTGTTCAGTATTTAAGGTTAGATGAGAATTTTAAATTGAGCGTTTACCCCAATTTTACTCTATTTAGCAGTTTGAAAGTACACAATTCAAATAAAAAAATAATCCTAAGTGCTCATTATCCGACAGTGACATGTGACATAACTTTTTAAGTTAATTGTGTATATAAGTTGGCTGTGAGAAGGTTTGATTTAGGTAAGTGATTACATTTAATTACTTTATTCATTATATTTTTAAAATTGCTACATTGCAGTGTGTAAGTAAACCTAGAGTAATGCGAATTGCACAATGGAATAACTATTATTTTTAGTTTCTAAATTCAGGATTACAACACGCTCACACATGACAAAGTTGTCATCACAATTAACGATCGATTTAATATCGCCGACGACAATTTCGTCGTGCGTTATTGATGTAAAAGACAGTATTCTCCGTCACTTTGTCTATGGAGTTTAACAAGTAAATTCTCCAATACTGAGAACAAACAAAACTTTATTCGTTTTCAATAAATTGTAAAAAGCCAATTTAGGAAACTAAGCTTTATTGTTTTGTGTCGCGTTGTTTTGAAAATCGGTTACCTAACGTGTTGTAAAACGTCGATGGGATAGAAATTTGTTTATATTTGTAGCTAAAAGGATTGCAAAGAGGCGTGCAGTTATAATACTTTTGCTACGTTTTCATATATAAACTAAGAACAGCTATCCTTTGAGACTTCTGCCACGGAATTGAAGAAAAAACAAATCTTGCAATAAAAAAAGTAAATAGGTAATTTTCATGTGGACACATTTTTACTTCTTTAATATTTACTTTAGTTTTTATTCCTGGTGTCAGGAATTTCGGGCAGCCAAAAGGCACCACAGGTTTAATTGTTGTCTTACAACTAAGAACCGTATTGACGACGGTGAAAGTGCCTTCAAACTTGCTCTTAAGTTATAACAACGATATATACCGGCAGTACCGAATGTTGTTTATTCTTGTGAACCAATACTGAACCAAAACAAGCGGGACGCTTACCATCAGGCGAGTGACTTGCCTAGTGACTTGCCTTGTCTAGTCACTCAATAACACCGAGTTTCTTGCCAGGTTCTTCTCGAGATGGCTGTGATTTTGCGAATCTGGCAGAAGTGTCATTAACTTTCATGAGTGCTTCTTTGGGGTATGAATAAACGGTGTCAGATAACGACGATGATATGGATATTTTAGACATGCAAAAATGTAGATTTATTATGGTTCGTATTTATACATATTATATTCTCAGTAAACTATCATTACCAGCCCATTGCGTTCTCACTGCAGGGACCCAGGGATTTCTTTCGTAGCAAGGAAGCATGGACTATAACCCACAACGCTACCTCAGTGCGGATTGGTGGACGTAACACATCGTCAAATTTCTCTGATTCTCGTATAAGTGTCAGTTACAAATATGGACGCCAAAAATGTTGCTCATTTCTATATATTTTATGCTGTATAGTTACAGACAAAGCAGCATTTTGTTCAGATGATAAAATATGCAAAATCACAATAACGAAATATGTATTTTAGACTACTATTTCCTGATTACTGTTCCTGTTTTTATTTGGTCTTCAGGAAGTAGACCTAAACAAGTTGTTTACAGAAATATGCATATCCTTGGATGACGTGTGAGCGTAGGGCGAGTACAATCACCCGGCGGATTTGTAAACACTGTATTACGTGCTACAATCTCTGCTAACAGTATTCATAAAAAAACAATTTTAATTACGAGTACGACAGTAGAAGTCAATAGCACATGATAGAGCTGTAATACATCAAGTGATGAGCTCAGGAATTACATGATATAATTCCTCCATGCCCGATTTACAATCTGACAACAAGACAAACGTCATTAATTTATGGTTGACATACCTTCAGTTCGCTCGAAGCGTTTTGCGTCAAAATGTTCAATACATATTAATGGGTGCGGCAACTAGGGTCCTAGCCTGATCCCCAAGGGGATCCTGGTGAACTCATCTATTCATTAGAATCCCCAGGGGATCTTAGTGGAACTCATCTGTAATGGGGTTATAAGCAAATATCATTTCTAATGTGTGAAATAACATGAAATTCTAGCTCCAACTCTCAGCGCGCGTTGTTATAATTAAAATTGTATGCTTATAAGCATAAACTCCTCCTTATTTTTAATCAATTGCTTAGCTAAATTTCACTTATAAACGCAATTTAGCGTTAAAAGATCGTTAGTGTAGTTAAGTGATGCTTAAATAGTTGTCAAAATTAAACACCGCCATTACCTAGTTTAAACTTTGCTAAGAGGCAAGGTGGCGGGACGGATCTTTCAATAATAAATCTATCAAAACTTTTTACGTAAGACGCCAAAATATTGTTTACTTCGACAACTGTTGAATGTCACATGTCATTCATTTTCATTTCAACAGATTAATAATAACACATTTTTGACAGCTATATAAAATTATTTTTAGTCTACTATTTTGGTTGTAATCTCAAATTTTTGATTCTCTGTGCGTTTCTCAACTAAGCAGTGCCCAAAAAATTTGTTTTACAAACCGTAGTTTGTTTCCTATCTCGATGGCAGCGCCTAACTAATGTTTAGGAGTGAAAAAAGTTAATCATTGTTTATGGGTTAAGAGCTACTTAACTAAGAGGTAACTAAGCATATGTTAGCGACATTTTTATAAGTAAGACTGTAATACATAAATATCTCGAGTCACATTGTTTGTGGTCGTACTCCTCCGAAAAGTCTCGACTGATTTGAATGTTTTTTTTTTGTATATTTGGTAGGTATGAGAAGAGGTCGTAAAGTATTATACACCTATTTTTTATCGCGATTTTCTTATTTTTGTATGAACAATATCCAAAAAGATTTAAATATGGTATCAAACTATGACGACCCAGTTGGCGCAGTAGACAGGTCTCCGCCCTCTGCGCCGTGGGTCCTGGGTTCAATTCCCGGCAGGAGCACAAATTCCTTCCCAAGGGATATTTGTGCTTCTGGTTCTGGGTGTATTTGTGTGTGTGATAATGTAAATGTTTCCGGCCCCACGATACAAGTCTTTGAACTTAGTGTGTACTCACAGCCCCGAGTGTGAATGCGAAACTACTAGGCAACCATAAACGTGAAAGAGGTTTACACTTTACACTTTTTCTTTACGTGACATTGCAATGCATGCCGTGTACAGTACAGCTTGTGTTTCTATAAATTGTAACGTGGTCATAACTGCAGATAACAATTCTAACAGGTGAAATAATAGGATACACTCGCGCGTTGATGTCTTTTGTACCGCGAGTGTACGCGTCGCTGCATTCCTAACATTACGTACTTATGATTGGATTAACTTTAAATTATTATTTAGCGGCACGTAAGGTTACGTGGTAAGAGGTTGTTGAGATGCGTAATGTTATATTGCGTGAGATTGTTCAAAGATGATTTAAAATGCTGTAACTTTTGATGATTAGATTTTTTTTTAAATATTTTATTGCTTTTTGTGGGCCAATAGCCTATATTTCCCAAAACTAAACCCAAAGTTATCTACAAGCCAGGCATCGAACTTACAAGTAGCTCAAGTGCTCAAGCCCACTACTAGTGGGTAGCATTCCATCATGCTGGCGGCATTGCAATGCTAATTAATATGTTGAGCCAAAACAGCTCTGATAGATTAGGAATAGACAAGAATATCTGAAATACCTAATGAATGTACATCTTATTATTCTATTTTTGATCAAAACCAAAATCGTATATTCACATGGGCCCCAAAAAGGCACTCGTGAAAATGATTCTACTGCCAGATTCGCTAAATTACAGCCATCTCGTGATGATCCTGTTGACGTAGTCTTGGGTCCTTTTCAATATAGAATCATATATTCTATAAGCCCATGTCCATGGGCAATATCTCCTCCTCCAGATTTTACATAAAATGTATCAAGTAATTAGCTAGGTCTCACGTTTTTTACCCGCATTGATGTTTATGTCATTTAAAGTCCTTTTAGACATATCTATGTTCAAAATTTCAGCAATTTTTAAAGTGATATGGATGGAATGAGATTCACAAAGTAAATTTTTTTTTTTTTATGTTCGATAGGCAAGCGTTTGACCACAATCTCACCTGATGGAAAGCGACGATGCGGCTGAAGATATAGCATGCTTGCCTAGAAGGTACCTATTCACTCTTGACTTGAAGACTCCCAGATTATACTGTTCGGGGAACAAAGACGAGGGCAATGAGTTCCACTCCTTCGCTGTACGGATGATAAACGTAGAAGCGAAACGCTACGAGCGAACTGGAGGTATGTCAACCATAATATGGATGACGTTTGACAGTTTGTCTTGTTGTTAGATGGTAAAACGGGCATGGGGGAATTAGTTCGTGTAATTCCTGCGCACAATCTCCAAAGTGTAAACGGTAGATAACGATAGACTTGCGACCTTACGTCGGCTACAGCTTATCATCGCCAATGAGTCTTTTTGCTCGCCGGTCGATGGACTCAAGGCACTCAACACCTATAGGTTCCTAATATATAATTTGGTCAAGAGATTTTTCCAAGAGAGTCTTAAAGCAAGCAAACCCATATGTCACATTCAGTTTTTACTATAAATATTGTGATGGTTGTACGAACATCACCACATGTGATTACATGAACGCCACATGAAATAGACTTATTTAACTTGCGTAACGAAGTTACGAGTTTGTACCGATGACTTGACTCTACATTGTTTTCAGTAGAGTTCATCCAATCATCCTTTTATATCAGATGTCAAAGATTGGTATTAGAATGTTAATCGGAAATATCAACTATTAATTGATGTAATAATTTTTATAACATTTTTGTTCCTAATAATTTAAGACAAATAAAATTTAATAATAAAACTTAAACTATTAGACGTATATCGATATGTATTCATTAAAATTTCAAGTCAAACTTGTAATTTTAACCGACTTTCGATATGGAATAGATTCTCGATGCTATTTAATATTAGAGTTTTGCCAAGCAGTATTTTGACCTCTAAATTCAAAGCTCAAGGTGGCACTGTTATTGACATTCGTGACGCTAACCATCCGGCGAGCGACTTGCTCGTTTTGCCACATACCATAACCATAACAGATTTATGTGACATTTTTAAAATTTTATCTAGATCTCACTATTAAACAAGACGCAAGTAGAAGCGTTACGTAATCAATAAGATTCACGATAGTTTTAATAACAATATGAACATCATCTCATTTTCAATCGACTTCAAAAAAGGAGGTTCTAGATTCGACTGTATGTTTTTTTTATGTATGTATGTTACGCGATATCTCCGCCAGTTATGGATCGATTTTGATGTTTTTTTGTTTGGTAGATTATATTTAAGAGGTGGTCCCATATAAATTTTATCGAAGTCGTTCCAGCCAGAACCAAAATATAAGCGTTGAAGTCGGTTTTTGAAGCTTTTTTTTCAAGCTTTGCTTGAGTGTAATTATGACGCATAAATACTGATTTTTGTATTATTTTGATTGATATCGCGTGTCAATAAGGCAGACCAAATTTTAACTATTGAAGTTTATTGAGCATTTTATCTTTTTATGATAAAGTGGATTTCTATTCACGATAGTCCCTAATTTTCTTGGAAAAATTACTCTCTTTGCCAGATAAGTATTTTAATCTGGTATTTTAAATAATAGAAAATCATTCACTTGGGTTCCGGAAACATTTACATCACATCCAGAACCTGAAGCACAAATACCCTTTGGATGGAAATAAATTATTCATTACATGGAAAAGGACCTAAGACTGCGTCATAATTGGCCCGCAGATAGCTAATATAAAACAAATGAAAACTGTGCTAGACAAATTAATCTTGAATTTAGGTGTCATAATACTTATTTTTGTAAGAAGACAGAACATTTCGCTTGCAAGTTGCGGCTCGAAGTACTACGGACTCGTCACGTGTCCGCAGATACGAATGTCCCGTACATTTGTGTGCGTGAATGACGCTGAATGATATTTTTGCGGACATAATTACGTTATGTAAAAATGTTGTTTAGATTTTATGGATAGTAATGAAGTTTGTGAGATTATTTCCTGTTTAATGAAGTAAAGTTACACTCTTTTTGAACACTTTTCAAGCAAGCCGTAAGATTAATGTGTTTGGTTCGTAGTAAAAAAAAAACAAGAAAAACATATTTTTCTTGTATTGAATGTGAAGATTTAATATCATTGTAATAATTACTACTATTACATTTATAATTTCGTACATTATATTTCCTATTTCTGGGTCTACGCTATCCACATACCAAATTTCATCAAAACCGTAAAGCTGTTTCAAAAGTATCCTTCTAACATACATATTAGTCACCCAAAAATTGCGTTTATTATTAAATTAAAAAATATTCGTATGATTTAAAATATTTAAAATAATGTAAAATATATATCCGTGGGATCGGGAGCTCATTCTATTTTCAAAAATATATCAGAGCACCTGGTTGGGGCGACGCGTGATCAAAATGTTGGCACTTGTTTGGCTCAACGTATTAGCATTGCAATTCAAAGAGGCAGTGCCGCCAGCACGATGGGAACGCTACCCACTGGTAGTGGGCTTGAGTACTTGAGTTACCTATAAGCTCAATGTCTTGTAGGTGAGTTTTTTTTTTTTGCTGTATATAGTTTTAGTTTAGTTTAAGGAAATATAGGTATTTGGCCCATTTATATTGTATAAGTCTTCATAACTGATCTAATATATATTGTTTGAAGTTAAAAATAGAAAACTTTCTTTTTTTTTTGGACTTCAATGACTATTATGTTAGATTTGTATTAGATAGCCATGTGCAACTAACTTTAGTTGCTCATGATTTTTTATAAATATGAAAGAGGTAATAATTTAGTCACTTAAAAAAATTACGCTTTTACACTCACAGCCCCACACTAAGTTCGATGACTTGTGTCGTGGGTGCCGGAAACATTCACATCACACACACAGTCATAACCAGAACTTAGTTCATATTATGACAATAAAGTACTAGGCAATCATAAGCGTAAAACAGTTAAAATATTTTTTTATTTACGTGGTATTGACTGAGTAAGTAATTCATAAACGATCGTATGGATATCAAAAGCAGTATGGCTAATGACGTCATAATACTTGTCCACATTGACGACTTCATATTATATCTGAACAATAAAATGATATTGTGTATTCTGAATATAATTTAAATCATCTTTGCGTGGAAAGACGTATTGCGTTACCTTTCATACAGTGTAAAATTACTATGGAAAATAGGTCCAAGTGATAAGTGACAAAGAGAAGCTGCGTTAAATTACACCACTGTTGTAGATAGCAAAAAACTGTACTTTAAAATACAAACGACAACCAACGCGTTCACACTCACAACTCCACTAAGTTCAAAGACTTGTATCGTGGCTGTCCACAAGGTTTACTTCACACACTACTCGACCAGAACCAGAAGCGAAAATTGTACTCCTGCTGGGAATCGAACCTAGGACTTACAACGCACATGGCAGAGACTTGCTTACTGCGCCCACTGGGTCGCGTCAGTTACATAAATAAATTGATTTCAATAAAAATTATATTTGTACCAAAAAATTAAAAAAATACAGGGAGTGTCGTACAGAACGATAGAAATGAAACTTTTGTATTACAGGGAAATATTCCAATTATTTATCAGTCACCACTTTTCGTTACACAAAAAGGTTGTGGTTCAGAATTTCAAAATCCTTCCATAGAAAGTAAGCGTATGACTTAAGCTTGTGACTTAGCCCACACACCTTTATAACAGTGATGACTATGTTTTGCAATAATTATGTTTATTTAGCATTGCAGTAGCGACCTTTATGGAAATCACCACTGGATATTACCAATGTATGACTCTGTGTGAAACTGTATGACTGCATGGGTTGTATGGTGTATCTTAGTAACATTACGGCGGCTTTGTGTGCGTTATTAGATTATTATGTCGTTATATTAATGCGAATTGCTTTGGACGCGTAAAATTTGGTCATTTGAAATTTCGCGGAAAAGGAAATGAATGATTTTTGGAAAGTGTTTATGTTTTGTTTTAAGCTACAAATGCTCTTCTTCATAAAAATATGTGACGTTCGATGAACAGAAGGTTCATAGGTTATAGTTATAATTAAACGCAAGCAAAGCTTAAAAAACCGACTTCACCGCTTTATTTTCGCAACCTTGATCGGATTTAATATATTCAACACGCATTATTGCCTATAACTAAAAAACTAGAGATCAGATCTTGATCGAATTTCAATGGAACCACATGAAAAGCACCAGCTTTGAAATAAAAAAGTAATCATCAAAATCGGCTCACAACGAAAGAAGTTATGAGGTAACTTTTGAAGTCGGTTAAACGAGAACATCATCAAAGTGTCCACAAAATAGTAATTATTGACGATTTTTCAAAATCTTGATCAAATTGAAATGGGACCAATTAGAAAGCAACGCCTATCAAACAAAATAAAAATTCGAAATCGGTTCACGTGCAATATTTCAGCTACAGTAACCTCGGTTGGTCGCTATTCTAGGTCAATAATAGCATACCATTATGCCTTATAATTCAGTTTATTAGTTTACTCAGGCGAAGCCAAAGCGCATAGGTTTTTTTATACTCGATAGGCAAGCATTTGACTACTCTGATGGAAAGTGATGATGCGGCCGAAGATGTAGCATGTCAAACTCATAGTATAAATGCGAAAGTATATTTGTTTTTTCTTTTTTCTGCACGCTGTAACGGCTGTACGGGTTTGAATGAAATTCGGAAGGAACATATACCCAAGATTAACACATAGGCAACTTTTCAAGTTATTTACGCGGGCAAAATCGCGAGAAACAGCTAGTCATAAATAAAGCTTCTGACATTTAGCTGTCTGACACTATACGGGTTAACTTTCGTCACCCAAACACTCCTAAACATGACATTCAGTTTTTTATGTGACACCTAATACATGTAAAATAATAAAATACTGTCTACGCGTGTCTAACTTATATAATATCCGTGGATAACCACTTATGTTTACTGGTAGCTAACGAGTGAGTGTCTCATGTCAATCACCCGGAGAACGGTGAACTATTTTTCTGCGCCTGCGCATCTGTTCGTGAATTGATCGCACTTTTACTTGCAGATTATTCTGATTCAGAAGAATTGCAATCCAATTCACTATTCACTTTTAACACTTGAATTTGTATGCGATATTATTAGGAGCTGAATGGGGTTCGATGCGAGGACGTTTAATTTAGACCAAGTAACCATTGTCTTTCTTATACATTTCATTGCAAATAAAATACCTAATAGTTAAACATAAACGCGATTGTGATTTGACTCTACATATAAGATCAGATATATAAAAACTGTAGATGATTTGAAAATAAATTGGATGAAACTGTAACAATATTATTTAAACAATATGTCATAAAAAAATGAAATAAATTAAAATGTATATTTTTAGATTAATTTATAACGTCAGAAAAATTAAAACATATAAATCAAACTTATGAACAGCTAGAACACAGTTAATTTTTTATTTTTTAAATATAAACGCTTGTTAACCGCTTTATTTGCAAACCAATACGATGTCTAAGCATCACTTACTAAGTAACAAATAGCATATTAAGTTCAGAAAAGATATCAAGCTATCATTATATTTCCCAAACATCCATCATGTAACGAAATCTGATAATTCCAAATGAACTTAAACATACATATTCACTAATCGATTATAAATAACTCAGTTCTGCGCCGGCGCAGATTGACCAACAATCTGCAGTTAACTTTGAACCGCGGTATTGTTTCACTAGACTATGAAAACTTAATTTACATTTGGTATATCTGTGGTAGTTTTCAGCACGTAATTGTGTCGAAACCGCATATCATCTCCTCTCTCTTCTTCCTCTACAAGTATTTCACACAATATCTACTCTTTCTAGAAGAGAAGTAAGAATTAAGATTGGATTATTCGCTTAGGGCCACGAGTAGCCCTATGTTATTTTTCTTTTAATATTGGCTTCGCAATCTTTTGCATTTAGCCAGTGTCAAGTTATAAAATATTTCAAGTGTATTTTATATTAAAAGTCCTAATCATAAGTCACTGTCAAAGTCAAGTAAAACAGTCAAAGTCAAGTTAAAGAGTCAAAGTCAAGTCATGCCCTAGTAAAGTGGTAGAAACTTTACTAGAAGTTCTATTGGAGTTTCGGAGCGAAGGCGAAAATCACGTTTTTCAACTTTGTATGATTCGCATACACTTATGCGTGTTTACTAAGTATTAACGGTTAATAATCCACCATCATTACACATTAGAAATTATACAATATCAACAACGCCATTTTATCACTTTCGTGGCAAATAACCTAACCCTATGTTGTAAGATTTGTTATGTCAAAAGTCAAGGACGAAAAATTTTTTTTACTATTCTATTTTGGGTCTGCAATCTTTTACATTTAGCCAGTGTCAAGTCATAAAACATTTCAAGCGTTAGTCAAAGTCAGTAAAAGAGTCAAGACCCAGTTATAGCCAAGTCATATAGCATGACTTTAAAGTGGCAGAAACTTTACTAGAACTTCTATTGGATTTTCGATTTTGTTATAGACTCAATAGTCGCAATCGTATTTTATATGTATAGATAGAAAGATAAACTCTTTACTGTACGCCAATTCTGAAAGAAAAAATACAAGTGTGAAAAACATATTAAACATAACACAGGCTAGTATATTGGACGGTTTTATTGTTTAAAGCGATCTCTTCCAGACAACCTTTGGCTGAAGAGGCGATAGCAAAATAATCTGGGACTGTGGTATAGATAGAAGAAAAATCACTAATTTGTTTAATCTCACTTACAAGGTACGCATATTACTATCCAAAAATGTCATTACGCAATACGAGCGACATGTTACTCAATAGATGACCACCCAGCCTATATTTAACCACATTCAAAGCTGCTAATACCTGTAGGTACGTACATTACCGCGATTCAGACAATTAATCTCAACGTTTGAGATGCATCTGTGATTTTATTAGAGTAATTATTTGTTAGATAATTATTAAGCGTTGGATAATAACAGTGCATTTTCTAAATGACCATGTTACGTGAGAGAGAATGCAGTTCGGTGTTAGTGGGAGGTGACATGTGGTGTGTGAAACAGGGAGATGTTATATGTGGCTACCGTTTACTGATAGCCAACATTATAAGTAAGTTATAACATGTTTCTGTTCAGATGCATGAAAGATGTTGCTTTCTAATTGGTCCCATTTAAATTTGATCAAGATCTGATCAGTAGTCCTTGAAATATCGTCAATAATGTCTATTTTGTGACGAATAATGCGTACTTTGACGATGTTCTCGTCTACCCGACTTCAAAAGTTACTTCATAACTTCTTTCGTTGCGAGTCGATTTTGATGATTCTTTTTTTATTTGAAAGCTGGTGCTTTTTATGTGGTCCCATTGAAATTTGATCAAGGTCTGATTTCTAGGTTTTGAGTTATAGTCAATAATGCGTGTTTATATATTAAATCTGATCAAGGTTCCGATGATAAAGCGTTGAAGTCGGTTTTTTAAGCTATGCTTGCGTTTAATTATTCTCAGTGTTGTTAGCAGGTATAGTAGCCACTTGGTTTGCCATAGTTCGCCGAGAATGAAATTGCTGAGAGATGTGATATGGGAAAAAAAAAATTGCTGACTGTAATATTCTAACTTTTGTATGTGAGGTTGATATACAAATGTTAAACAATTCGAACGAAATTCGTTCGACTAAGTTGACCACTAGCTTTTTTAAAATTCAGGATTGCCATACATTTGCCCACTATCTCACCTGATGGTAAGTGATGATGGAGCATACTTGCCTAGAAGATACCTGTTTACTCGTGACTCCCATTACGCACGCATTATACTTATCGGGAAACACAGACTCAGGTAAGGAGTTCCATTAAAAACAAAATCAAAATCGTTTATTCACATGGGCCCCAAAGAGGCACTAATGTAATTTAAATATTCTACTGCCAGATTCGCAAAATTACAGCCATCTCGAGAAGAACCTGGCAAGAAACTCGGCAGCGCATTTTTATTCATTAATTTAAAAAAAAAACTTATTCTCTAATACATAATTATACCTAGGTGTTATTATGGTAGTCGCTAGAAAGCGCTTGTGCAGTTTGCCTCCATGCATCCTTGTCATTAATATAGTCGATCGTTTTATAATAAGCTTCGTTTATTAATGTCCGTTTTATTATTGATTTGAACATTCCCAGTGGTACATAGTGGTTACAATTATAGGAATTTCCTTAGTAGTGCGCATAATAAATGTGAAGATTGGACTCTAATGTGTGCCACACGCCAGTGAGATACGATGACACTCTGACATGTCGAACTACAAGGACACGTCAAAGCCCGACTTGCAACAATGTAAATTCCAACAATAGAGAAATTACAACGACACCGTTGCGCACTATCAATTATTCTAGTAATTACCCTAATTGCCTAAAATAATTATGTTTTGCACAATGGAATCTTGCCTTTTCTGCCTAAACAATAGGGTGTATTCTCGGTTGTGTTTTGTAAGATAATTTTCTTTAACCTTTGACGACTGGACTGAGTTTTACAAATCGCTTGTTTGGTAAGCGAGTCACTGGACACGCATGCCCTTTATAATGTCATTAGGTGGATTTCCGTGGGTTTCGGAATTAGTTTTCGATTGTGGGTAGTTATAGATTGGGAAAAGTTTAAAAGAGCACCGTAGGTGTTTAATGAGGTGTCTCATCACAGAATATGACAGCTTTTTATAATGATATGCGTGATATTTGTTGGGCAACGTCTTGTAATGCATGTAAGTGCAGAGAGTTGCAGAAACTTATCTCATTGCTCTTTTTTATGGCCTACATTTTATAAAAACACAAACGTAAACAATGTGTAAAAGACCCTTGATTGTCTTTCTTTTTCCCACTGTAAGTCTGGTAACATGTGTCGTGAATATTGAAAACATCACGCACACAATCACACTCAGAACCAGAAATACAAATTTCCTTAAGGGAGCAAATTAGTGCACCCATTGTGAACTACGACTCAAGCGGACAGTTCAATATTCCAG
Organism: Lomographa bimaculata; assembly: GCA_948107665.1. NCBI lineage: Eukaryota > Metazoa > Arthropoda > Insecta > Lepidoptera > Geometridae > Lomographa > Lomographa bimaculata. The sequence continues at coordinate 1,035,012 of OX403604.1, read as the reverse complement.
TAGATTTATTTTATGACAGATAGGTAAGGACTTGGCCGCTATCTCACCTGATGGAAAGTGACGATGCGGCCGAAGATGAAGCATGTTTACCTAGAAGGTACCTATTCACTCTAGACTTGAAGACTCCCAGATTATACTGTTCGGAGAACAAGGATGCGGGCAGTGAGTTCCACACCTTCGCCGTACGGATAACAAATGTTGAAGCAAAACGCTTTGACCGGATATGAGGTAGGTCAACCATATATGGATGACGTTGGTTTGTTTGTCTTGTGGTCCGATTATATAAAGGGCAAGGGGGAATCAACTGGTGTAATTCGAGTGCACACTCTCCGAAATGCAAGCTATAGAACACCGACAAGCTAGCTACCTAGATTTTCATTATTTTCTGCTCCACCATACGAAAACACGTGTACTTACTGACTTGTTGTATAGTCAAAATCTCTCCAAGAAATATAAAAGCCCACGCACTTAACATTTTATGCATTGCCCCACTCTAACTTTTAAATAACATTATTATGTATTAACTATTTATTATATGTATAAAATTCGAATTCATGATTATATTTCGTTGGTTTCATTTAGTTTTACAGTTACTAGGTAAGTTCTTTTTACAAAATAAGCTAGTTATTGCCAAATATTTTTGTGATTGTTACTAAACAATTAAAGTTCTCACATATTTTAGTAACAGCAACGAGACATTTTTTTCAGTGTAGTCGCTGAGAGAGGAATTACTGAGAGCTGTGGTATGGGAAAAAATAATTGCTGACTGTCATATTCTAACTTTCTATGTGAGGTTGATAAATGATTCAAAATATTTTATTCACACGGATCCCAGACAATCATTCATGAAAGTAATCGAATCTTCTGCCAGACTCGCAAAATTACAGGCATCTCGAGAAAAACCTGAAAAAAACCCCGATGACGCATATGTTTCATTCATTTAAAACACAGATTGTTAGTCATATATATGTATATTAATAATATTCGTTTGTGTATATTTATAATATATTATTATTATTTATGTTTTTTTTTCTTTAACTTAGCTAAAACTACGGGCCATTATTTATTTAACTATTTATTATTTATGTAGGTTTTTGTATGTATATTATGTATCTAATATTAATAAGTATGTGTAAGTACATTTATTAATTTAAATACGTGTTGAGGTACACCACTGTCCCTGTTTGTAATATTTTTATCATCTCCCTTTGGTTGTCTGGAAGAAATCGCTTTGAGCGATAAGACCGTTCTTTGTGCTCCTATGTTATATTTAAGATTTCTTTGTAAGTGTTTTTTTTTTGGTGTGCAAATAAAGAATCTATCTATCTATCTACAGCAATTATTTTAACCTAGGTATAAGATCTATATTATGTTGTAGCCAGAAAATGCTTATGCAGTTTGCCTCCATGCATTGAAATTATGTTTAAATGTTATAGACGGTATCAATTAACATGTAGGCTACCTATCTCAATGAGGACCATCCAGAGTCCTTAGCATTTAGAAGTTCTCGGCCTCGCTACTGATACAACGTATTTGAGTTTGAAAGTGAGCCACATTTTTTTATGCTACTGAGAAACGAAACTAGCCATTTAGTTAGGATACCGTCACCATTGCCCACGCCAAACATAATAATGAAAATGAGGCAATGTTTGCTTGGTGGTTGAATGGTGGGTGGTACTTCTCAAGAATCGCAAAAGGGTCATTTTATTTATTCCGAAACCAGTAATTATGTTCGAAACAAGCATGTTCCACCTTTGTCCACATCGTCTCTTTCCAGGTGAGATAGCGGTCAAATGCCTATCTAGCATAAATTATTTTTGTCCCAATCCCATACATTTTGGAAATTACATAAAAATCTAAATTCTAAATTGTTTATTCATATGGGCCTCAGGGAGGCACTCATGAAAGTTACTGAGTAATCTATATATATAAAAATCAATGCCACTTTTCGTTGTTATTTTATAACTCAAGAACGGGCTCACCTATCCAAACCAAATGTTTAGGCTTTGTTCGGACTATTTAGTAGATGATTTATGTGAAGTTTGCACAAAATCGGTCGAGCGGTTCTTTATTTATCACACCCGGGCGAAGCCGGGGCGGATCACTAGTGTTTTTATATTTTTTTATGCTTGATAGGCAAGCATTAGACCACTATCTCACCTGATGGAAAGCGATGATCCGGCCGAAGATACAATAATAATAATAGTCATAACCATAGTCTATCACTATGTATTCCAGGTAGGAATTGTTCCTACCACTACAAAACATGGCAAACAAAATGATTATAACGATACCTAACTGTCGAAATTCACCCAGCTGTTTGACAGATATGAGGTAATATAGAAATTTACAAATACACATACCTACATAACCTTTTCTTGGCAGTCCGGTAAAAAATAACTTAACTTGTCACCTCCAGGTGTTGCTGTCCATCAGCCGAGCATCTTGCTTGCCTCGCCTGAAACTTTAAAAATAGAACGATCCTGTTTCACTTCCATCTCATTCGTTCCGATTTCCGTATCCGTAGCAGAGTTAAACAAAGTCCATCCAAATGAGCCGGATTCAAGATCAGCATACTTCGGCTCGTCATTTCAATAAGAGAGAGGACCGCTCTCAATGGCCCCAAGGTTGATGGAATCCATGATCGTTCCCATGCTTACTCATTATTAGGGCTGGCGAGTTTTACATTGAAAAAGTTTACTTTTTTACCGACTTCCTAAAAAAGGAGGAGGTACTCAAGTCGACTTTATTTTTTTTTTATGGTTTACCTTTAACTTCTCTCCACGTGAGCAGATTTCGAATTTTTTTTTTTAATTTGAACGGTGTTGCTTTCTAATTGTTCCCATTTAAATTTGATTAAGATCTGATCAGTAGTTCTTGAAATATCGTCAATAATGTCTATTTTGTGACGAATAATGCGTACTTTGACGATGTTCTGGTTTACCCGACTTCAAAAGTTACCTCACAACTTCTTTCGTTGTGAGCCGATTTTGATGATTCTTTTTTTATTTGAAAGCTGGTGGATCAAGGTTCCGATGATAAAGCGGTGAAGTCGGTTTTTTTAAGCTTTGCTTGCGTTTAATTATTTATGCGTGTAGTGATATAATTCTTTTGTAGAGTCCGCCTGAGGAACTAGCACACCATTTCCAGACATTAAACCGCCAAGCAGTAATAGCAGTAAATATGTCGTCACTGAATAATATTAAAAAAAAATCATGAGAACGCCTAAAAAAAGCTAAACGTAATAACCACATGTTTACAATTTTTTTTTGAGCTTTACTTGCTGTCTGTACTTAACAATTTTGTCGTGGAGCGCAGTGGAATAAATAGAATGGTTTATATTATTTTAATTAAAAGTCAGAAAAAGTGCTCGTGGAGCGCTTTCCACTATTCGTGGAGCGCAGTGGCATAACCCGTGATATGGCAAGCATATTATATAAAAGATACCTATTCACTCTAGACTTGGAGACACCCAGATTGTACAGTTTAAGGAATAAAGACGCGGAACGCTTTGAGCAAACCGGTGGTAGGTCAATAAATGGATGGGGTTTGACAGTTTGTCTTGTTGCTAGATGGTAAAAAAGGGCATGGGGGAATTACAACCCTACTAAATTGCCCCAATATCGTAAATACGACATCACTGCTAAAATTAGAGCAACAACTATCAAGACTGCTCAAATGTCATCCACGGCAAGTATCAAGCATGTTCACATCAAGATTAAGTACCCTTTCCTTGTATGTATCATAAAAAATGCAAAAGTCAAGGCTAACGCAAGTGCAGCAAGACGTACGTAAAGCAAATGTAATGATAATTGGCTATTAATCTATCAAGATACAGTGATAGGGTATAAATATCAATCTTCAAGGTTTATTGGTGTTAGATATGTAATTACATTTAAAAAGTTACATGTTAATCTAAAGTTGTTTTAAATTGTCAATATAAAATGTCTTTAGTAAGAATAATCCAATGTGAACATTTCGATAATTTACTAGGTATATTAATTAGTTCTTTTAGATTTAAAATTTAAAAACCAACATAAATGAAAACGCAAAATAGATGTATTTATATATAGACCAAGTCAAACTTTGGGAGCTTCTACTTTACTTTTTTTAAACGAATTTATTCTAAATTAAAACTACGTGTAGCCGATTTGGAGGCTTTAATATTAATAAATACTTATCTCTAGTTCTTCACACGAAGACTTAAATGCTACCTCAACATAACTAGAGTTCTTACTCAGCTTATTGTTTACAATAACACTATATAGGCCGCATCATCACTTTCCATCAGGTGAGATAGTGGTCAAATGCTTGCCTATTCAACATAAAAAAAAAAAGCTCTACAGAGAATAGGATCGGATGTGCTGAGCAAGCTCTCTCTGACCTAATACAGAAAGGCAAGGGAGATACATAACTACCTATCTTCAAATAAAAATGATGCAGTTGATAATGATATCATCCGTATTTGTCCTACCTACAAATGGAGTGTGAAAATAACAGATTGATATCGTTAATTACATGAAGACAAACCACTTTATAATAGGTATAATGTATATACAAGAACAAACACATTCATACCCACAGCCTTACATTAGATCCAAAGACTTGTAGCCTGGGTTCCGGATTCATTTAGATAACTTCCACATTCACCCAGAACCTGAATCACAAATGTCTTTTACGAATGAAAGTTGTGCCCCTGCCAGAAATCGATCCCATGACAAACGGCGCAGAGAGTTAGCGCACTTGATCATAGTTACATAATAAATGTCAACAACAATTCAGACAACAAGATTGTCATAAATTAAGCAATTCATAACAGTGTTTAATGTACTTATTTTCCTGTCCATCTATAATCTAAATATATCTATGAATCAAAAATAAAATTTGATCGAAATACATATAAAAAGTGAGTTCCTAATGTAGTGTTATTGCAAACAATAATTCTAATAAGTACAAAACTGTTGCTGGCGCCACAAATATTCTACAAAAACCTCGTCAACGTTTACTCAATCATTTAATAATTAAGTAGGTAACCTGCGACATTTGACCTGCAATTATCGTTGTAATCATTTTGTAAGGTAAACACGTGCTAAATACCACACTTACGGTATTTTGTTAAAATACTAAAACTTTTGAAATGCTAGGCGTAGTTTAAAACATGTTAATTAGCGTAGCATTTAAGATTACTTAAATTATGGCAATTTTAACTAATCTTTTTACGTACGAATAGCTACAGTCAGTGACATTTTTGCAGTTACAATTATAATTGTAGTTACGCCACGCTGACCAAAGATACTTATTCTACTCTAGACTTGAAGACACCTAGATTGTACCGTTTGGGGAACAAAGATGGCTTAAGTTCCAACCGTTGCCGTTGCAGCTTTCAGTGAAGAAAGATGAGTTGGGTTCCAACCATTGTACCGTTCGGGGAACAAAAATGGGTTGGGTTCCAACCGTCGCTTTGTACAGTTCGGGGAACAAAGATTGGTTGGTTCTCCTTTGCTGTACAAATGATAAACGTAGAAACAAAACGCTTCGATGGGACTGGATATATAATAATATCAATCATAAATCGATTTGTTTGATAATTTATCTCATTGTTAGATGGTATAAAGGGCATGGGGTAATTAACTCATTTAATTCCTTCGCATAATCTAACTCTTTACACTTTACTTTTACTCTTTTACTCTTTATATCTATAATTATTGTGACGAAACAGTGAACTGATATACACAGTTTTTAATATAAAAGACCTGAAATTCAATTTAGATTCTGGACCAGTTTCTATATTACACTTAAAGTTACCACTCTAGACCACATAATTACTTACTAAGTGAAGTGAGATGGTGTTTAAACAACAGCCTTTTTCCTGCATCCACTAAAAACCTAAATCGACCTGCCCTCGTTCAAATTCGTACTTTTCACGCTATAAAAAAAAGCTATAATTAAGTGCTTTAAATTATTTAACAGACTTTACTTAGTATTAATTAAATAGTTGACCTACTCTGCGTGTAATATTTTTAATATCTTGCAGCATCTGTTTATGGAATACCATTATAAATAATAACTTACAAAAGCGCGTTAATTCTCTAAAATTACTAAATGCTCCTCATAAACAATTAGACGACTTATGTATGTGATTTTCCACATATTTTCACGTTTCCCAAGATGGTGGTATTTATATCATATATATCATATACGTATACATATTAACCTACAAACAAGTTGTAAGATTGTTAACAGCTCGTTTAGAACCCAAACACGTGGCGACTATTTGTTTGCTGTGGCGTTTTATATAAATATATAGGCACAATTATTTTTTCCGGAAAATATCAACGTATTCAAATGAAGGGTAATAGCCTTTTTAGATAACATTTTTATAATAACATTTTTATATAACCTTAAATATATGTATATTTATTCACCAAATAGAATATTTCATTAAACTAAAAACTAATTTAAAATTTACCAAAAACAAAACTATAACTAGATATGTATGAGACATTTGAAGGGTAAACTTGTATTCCCGCCGGGAATCGAACCCAACAATATTGTTTATCGGAATGCATAGCCCTCTTCCCCAGCAGAGAAATACTAGTAATCTTTGATCCTATTACATACTTATGTAAGTCTATATTATATCTACATAATTCTACTATTTGGTTTAGAAATCGGCGCGTGTAAGGGCTCCAAAGATACGTGTAGAGAGGGACAGTAAGTGGTCGTAAATCCTCGTCTTCACGCCATTCTTTAGCCTAACTAGACGTGGATTGTGCGGAAAGCGTGCCATCTTTCTCATAAACGTAACCTGTGTTTCAAGAAATGTGTACAATTTCAGTTGGCCCACGAAACATATAAATACTAGGTAGTGGGCCTGAGCACCCAATGGGATTTTATAATACTTACGCTGGCTTGTAGAAAGCTCATTTTGCTATATACTATTTTAGGAAATATAGGAAGAAAGTAATGTGTCCAAAAAAAATGTTTTGAATGAAACTGACAAGTTTTATGCACATTAAAAATTTGAGCCCCTTGCCCCCCTGAATCTGCCAGTGTGCGATGAAATGTATGTCAAAACATTTCCTTCGTTAGCAAGTATCTAATAAGTACACCCTTAATTATGTTTCAATGTTATATCCGGCTTAAAACACGAAAAATTTTACTTACTTTTTAGTCGACTAGTTTCGGACAAATTAGTTGTCCTTCATCAGGATGAGTCATATAACATTGAAACATAATGTGTAATACTCACGATAGTTTTAACATTAAAATTACACCCTTAATGTTAATGACGACCCAGTTGGCGCGGTGGGTAAGTCTGTGCCCTCTGTGCTGTGGGTCCTGTGTTCGATTCCTGGCAGAAGCACAGTTTTTTTATCCCAAGGGAGATTAGTGCTTCTGGTTCTGGGTGTGATTGCGTGTGATATGTAAATGTTTCCGGCACCCACGATTCAAGTCTTTGAACTTAGTGTGGGGCTGTGAGTGTGAATGCGTTTGTCGTATTATACTAGCGATCCGCCCCGGCTTCGCCCGGGTGTGATAAATGAAGAACCGCTCGACCGATTTTGTGCAAACTTCACATAAACCATCTACTAAATAGACCGAACAAAGCCTACACATTTGGTTTGGATAGGTGAGCCCGTTCTTGAGTTATAAAATAACAACGAAAAGTGGCATTGATTTTTATATATATAAAGAATATTAACATCTGTCGTGGAGAAAGCCTCGCATGAAGGTATGCTGGATGAAAGCGTACGTCAGGAGATAATCCGCAGTAATTGTGATTTTATGTTTAATTTGTTGATGGTTCTGCGCGTTGCATCAATTATAATACCTATTATTTTATGCTAAATGATTTATTTGGTTTGATGAGAGTTGAAATATTACTTTTGTATTGAACATACACAGCGTTCTCATGCAGACGTATTGTATCTTGAGAATCAAACTAATCAACACTGTTTTTTGTAAAAACCTATTTTAAAATAGCCTTGCCCTGCGGCTTTGCCCGCTATTATCACGTTAAAAAGTAGCCTATGTTTGAATCCTAGGTATAAGCTATGTACATTACAAGTTCCTTCCAAATTAGTTTAGCCGTTAAAGCGTGAATAGGGAACAAACATACTTCCACTTTTACACACTTACACACAAACTTTCGGATTTAAAATATGAGTAGGATGGTAGGATTTTAATTCCCATTATTTCACCGTTTACTACCTCAATGTAAGAGACAAAATAGGCGCCACAATGCAGCTAATAAAATGTATTTTCGTAGATGCTACATTAAAGTTTACTTCACAAACATAATATTATACAATTGTACAAATTGAATCGAGAGTACAATTCAAATTATAAATAATCTTGCATTATTGATGAAATTATCATACAATTTTAATTTATTTGTTATCGTTGTAGGATCTCACGACAGCGCCGTGAAGATGTTACGACTGACACGATCTAGACTAGACTATTCGATGGTGTCAGATATAGGTTAAAGGTTATCCAAAAAACAAAAGTCAAAAGTTTATCCTATATAGTGAAACAAAATTGTATCCTCTAAATTTATGTCAATAAATATTTGATTGATTGATTCTAAATGTTCACGCCCCTCCACAATAAGTTCGTCGTGGCCGGCCACGAAAACAAGAAATCGACATCAATTACTTCCAACAAATGGTACAAGCATTGGACAGAGATTCATGTAAGACTGTGGCACTATCGCCCAAAAGTTAGATAGTAGATTCCAAAAAAAAATCACTTACAATATTTACTTGTACTTAGCTACAAAATAAAATAAATGGCGCCAAAAACGAATTCTCTAGTCTCACGACACCCTACTGTGATCTTCAAGTTACATCATATTGCTCTACAAATCCTTTAAATATCACTGTCTAGAATTCCGATGTCATATCGGAATGTAACAACATGTCCCGGGTGGTGTAACCATCATTGTCTTTTTGAGGGTTGAGAAAAAACTATACATATCTGATAGCCTTTTGCGATATGGATGTGTGATGCGACGAGAAAGGTTACTCACAACCTTTCGCTTCTTTTGTAGAGAGGAGACAAGTCATTCGATTGCCTGATGGTACTTGTGACGGCAGTTTTGGCCTAGCACTCCTCCCTCTGAGATTTTATAATCTCACATGTCCTGTAATTTCACTGGTAATATAACACTACGGATCTAAATCAGTGCTACAACACTACTCGCACTAAACTTAAACAATTAGTCTGTTATAAGATGGCAACTTAGTATGACTCCAAATAGATACTTTGATACGTCATGAGGTTCTAAAAAAACTCGGGTCAACTATAATATATTTTTTTCTAAATCAGTCAACTTTTAATTAAGAAATTTAGTCAAGCTTAAGTGCGTCTGCATTCTGCAGAGTTTGCTTCTAGTGTCATAAAAAAAGGAAATCATTTCATGGTTTTTCAATGTATTTATTACTTTATTTTTAAATAACTGTTTTGTTTTTATTTTCAGGTGTGATTTTGTGCCAGAAGGACTTCGTCTGTAATTAAAAAGGTAAGTTTTAAGTTTAATCTTTTGCATATTTTTTTGAAATCCAAAATTCTATGATAGATAAAGTATTAGCTGTACATATTATTATATTAAGTTTCATGATATGGTAAACATACATTTTAAATGTAGAATTACATATTTCTGAAACCGTACAAAACTGCAATTTTATACGCTTCTTGCATACTCTTTAAACTTAATGTGTATCTCCTTAGCATGTTACAACAATTATTAATTATTTTAATATCACGCAAATTAATAAATTTTTCAATAAAATAAATAGGTATGTAGCTGTCATTCATAGTCGGTATAGATCCTTTTCTACCGACTTCACAAAAAAAGAGGAGGTACTCAAGTCGACTGTATTTTTTTGTTTGTGTTACTTCATAACTTCGTTCCACGAGAAACGATAATATATTTTTTTTTGTTTGAAAGATGTTGCATTCCAATTGGTCCCATTTAAATTTATCAAGATCTGATCAGTAGTTCTTGAAATATCGTATTCAATGCGTGTTTAGTAGATCTAATCTGATCAAAGTTCTGAAGATAAAGCGGTGATGTTGGTATTTTTTAAGCTTTGCTTGCGTTTAATTATTTGAATTATGTAAATAACAAGGTTGACGACTACGTATTTTCGGTGCCTAATAATGTTCTCAAAGTCTATTTATATTAGCCACTTTATTTGTTAGTTCATACTTGCCTTTGTCACAACTTACTAAATTCAAGTGATACATGTTCTTCTGTGTGTCATCTGTTCTCATGCACCCATTGTCGTTATGTTAATAACGCGGATTAACGATGCCGTTGCGTAACGGATAACGACCTGATGAATGTATTGATCTGTGAAAATACTATTACAAGATGAATACAGTTAAGATTTTCTAGCAACATAATTATTGTATGGGTTTACGTAATGAGAGAGAAGACATTTATCTCTGAGAATATAGTCAAAAGAAATATATTTAAATATAATGTAGAGATTTTTGTTATTTGAAATATCTTCTTTTAATACTGCATCCTAAGCCTAATCAAACTATAATGTAATATATATAGTTTATAGCCAGCATTAAAACATAAGCTACATCTTATTTCTCGAGTTTTACCAAATTAAATTTAAAAAAAACGTTTATTGGTACATAAAAAGGCATTCAATAAGGTACACTATTGATGTTTACTGTTTACGCAAATTATTACTTAATGGCAGTAAAACACAACAATAGTAGGTATACCTCGGGTGAAACTCTGTCCCCCAAACTAGGATTGCCTTTGGTCACAGTGATCCTTCCTCTGACATATTACTGGGATGTCACACATTCAATAAAATTCTTTACTTGAAAGCTATTTTTCTCGAAAGTGCCCTATCTTGAACAAATCCTAAATTGGTGTATTTTGAGTAAAATTGGTTGTATTATCACTAAAAAATCTATAATTTCTAAGAATTGTTTAGTTGTAGAGTTTTGTATTGTATTGTATTGTACTGGTTCTGAGTGTGATTTGTCCTACATATATGATGTGAATGTTTCCGACAAAAGTCTTCAAACTTAGTGTGGGGCTCCGAGAGTGAAAGCGTATATAACTAATCAACAATAAAAATAATTATACTTCGCATGTAGTAATTGGTATTTAAATAATATGTTTACGTTGAAGTAACGACGTGTGATCTTGGCATATAACTCAAACTACTTTTATTGCGCCCGCGCAGATTTATCTTAAATGTCAATAAATGTAACACTTACTCGTAATTTGTTGTTATGTAAACGCATTTGATATTTATAGCCGTGAAACATCTTATTGCTAAACAAAAATATGATTAAGTTGTCTCGTTTAATACTTTTAGTATCGTCGTAAATGATAATTTTGTTAAATAGTCTTATCCGTGACGTAATTCCATTGCTAAGGATTTTGCGAATATCTAATGAGAAAGAATCTTTTGAGAATACTATGCACAAAGACTAAGCATTGCCATTCCACTTATGCTGCCAGTATTTTTGGCACTTTACCAACTGGCACCGGTCTATTAGACAAAATTTTGTAGAAATGTATTATAGTTACATTTATTTAAAATCAAAAAAGAATCATCAAAATCGGCTTACCTAGAAAAAGTTATGAGATAACACACATAAAAAATACAGTAGAATTGAGAAGCTCCACCTTTTTTGAATTCGGTTAAAAAAGATAAACTTACGACAAAGGGCAAAGCTAGAAGCTCTCAATGGTTTACTGCATTTATATAATATCGTTATGTGCAATAAGTAAACAAGGAAAGACCACGTTTTTATTAAAACTTAATATAATCTTTGAATTACCTAATTGCACCAATTAATACAATGGATTTTCAGTAAGCATTTCAGTTAAGCAACTTTCGTATCTTAAATAACTTATTGCCTATATTTCCTATAACTATATACATATATACAGCAAATCCTAAGTTATCTACAAGGTACTGAGCTAGCAGTAACTCAAATGCTCAAGCCCACTCCCAGTGAGAAGCGTTCTCATCATGCTGGCGGCATTGCCTCTCTGCATTGCAATGCTAATACATTGAGCCAATTAGAAAAAAATATATTAGCGTCTACCTATAATTTAAAAATGAGGCAGAATTAGATAGGTGTTACCCCGGAATTACCCCGGGTCCGGGACTTACGCGGGTAAAACCGCGGGGCGCAACTAGTTTGACTTATAATTGTACACTTTCAAAATCAATCTCATATCCCACAACTTGTTATAACAATACTATAGTTAGCCATCAAACTACAACACTCAATAGCTATAGATAACATATCATAATATCAACGAGTAAATCACTGTATAATTATAGGTATACCACACAATAACAGGGTATCATAAACTATTGTTTCTGTTCACTTTATGTACGAGTGTTTGTACGTCTGTTGCTTAATAGCGAAAGTTCAAGGACGTATGGGACTACATACTTAATGTAGTGGCAGCAGAAAAATTGCAACGTGTTTAGTAAAAAAAGTCTTTTTATCAAAAAATAAATTATCTCATTACTTACTTCAAACAATTCAGATTACTTGCTCTAAGTACAAAATATCTGCTGTTTTATTATCATATGCTATACTAGCCGTGCCCCGCAATTATCATTTAAATAGTATGTGTTAATCCTAGGTATAAGGTATGTACCATATAAATTTCGTCCAAATCCTTCAGCCAAGACAACGTGAAGAGAAAACAAACAAATTTACACACTGACCCAAAAACTTTTGGATTTATAATATTAGTGTCATATGTAAATGCTCATTAGATATCATATAGAGTAAGAGTCCAATATAATTTGTGTTATTAGATTGATATAGTATGTTTTTTTTAGAATAATTAGACTCTCGACCAGCTAGACATTGTGTTGTATAACATGTATACAACATTTTCGGTTTCTATTATATTATTTAAATATAATTCCTAATGTTATACACTTATCTGCTAACGCTCCTTTCATGCAGTGGCCGAGATACCGGGCTCAAAGGCCATCTTCCCATGTCGTTACCGAATGTAACGGTTCAATATATTTACCATACAGATGTACTGACTGACGGACAGACTGATATGGTATGGAGGCCAGGTGGTGGCCCAAGGTCGGGCAATTCTTGTGAGCTTTCCATATCATAAAGCGTCATCAGGATCTGTTTGGGAGACCTAATGGAAACACATTACATCACACTAATATTATAATGCGTTTGTGTGTATGTTTGTTTTGTCTTCATGCTGTAACGGCTGAACAGATTTGGATGAAATTTTGTACGTGCATAGCTTATACTTATACGCTTTGGATTAACACAATAAATTAATCCTACATCGTTATTGTTATTATCATGAACTTATTATTATCTTGAACCACCTCAATGTACTACGATTTGTCATCGTCGTCATTCATAGTCCGTAGCACTCTTCTATATACTAAAGACAACTATCCTTTAATCTGTTATTTATTTTTTTCCCTGAATCAACCATATTATTATTTTATGAGTCTGCCAGGTTCACCATTATATTGCTGGATAACTGACTCTACACTTAGTTTAGGTAATATCTCGGGACTTAATCGCGCTAAAAAACTATTTTTATTTACCTCGACGTTTCGGCCAAGTTGCATTGGCCATGGTCTCGAGAAGACTTGAGTCTTCGAGTCGAAACGTCGAGGTAAATAAAAATAGTTTTTTAGCGCGATTAAGTCCCGAGATATTACCTAAACTATGTGTTCGAATCGCGAAAGTTTAAAAATTACAATGACTCTACACTTGTCTGTCGTCACATAGAATTTATTATAATATTTTAAACGGGTGCGCATTATCTTACATAACTTTTCAACTCGTATCATCGGAGGTCCGAATATATTTCTCATACCATTTAAAATCATAATGATTATTACTCATAAATTTTGCAGCGGTCGGCGAAGCGCCAGAAAATAATTATGTTAGAAAAGTAGACAGACGGCGACAGATACGTAAAATATTTTTTAGTTCATTGATTGTTAAAAAGAAAAAAGATCTGAAAAAAAAATTGTGAATTTAAACTGGTTCTTGGTAGTAACAGTATTAATAAAAAATATATGATCACTAACAGTTATGAGCTCCGTTGGTAGTAATAAAAATGTATGAATAAAATAGTATGAAAAATAAAATTATGAAGAGTTATTATTATGAACACAAATCGGTAGTAAGACAAAGAATTTTATATGAGCCAATATGGACCCATTTTTAACCAATAGTAAACCGATATTTGAAGATAATTTTACTGCACGGTAATCATATACAGAACAACATATTTTCTTATACTGCACGGAATTAATAAACAGTATACCTACATAGGTAATTCTGAATACAAAACTTATAATTACTCAACCAAAACAATTACAAACTTAAATAAGTTCAACCAAAATAGCCTTGGCATTCGTTTCAGATTCCGACAGCTTAATTCCGGATTAAGTGCTACTTAAGTAAGTACTTACTACCTACCTATACGCCTTATCACGGTAGAGATTGGTAAATTATAACCAGGTTGTACGCTTTATATGTAGTGTTTCTATATATGAAATAAACCGCTTTGTGTCACTGACTTGGATATCTTATATTCCAAGATAAATAATTTACTTTATATGTTTGTACGATATAATAAAACAAGAGGTTATGAAATCAAAAGAATAGAACTCAATCTATTTTCAAAAATCTATCAGAGCGCCTGGTTTAGGCGACGCGTGATCAAAATGCTGACATTTATTTGGCTCAACATATTGACATTGCAATTCAGAGAGGCAATGCCGCCGGCATGATGGGAATGCTACCCACTGGTAGTGGGCTTGAGCACTTGAGTTACCTATGAGCTCGATGTCTTGTAGGTAACTTAGGTCTTTGCTGTATATAGTTTTAGTTTAGCTGTAGGAAATATAGGCAATTGGCCCGTAGTTTGAATATGGATACATAGTCCTTCCTCTTTAAAGAATAATAATTGTTTATTTGTGACATTTTGAAAATACATGGGCATAATAGAAAAACTATTCAACTTAAATAACTTTTTATTGTAATATGCAACATAGAATAAAACGTACTAATTAACAAGTCCATGTATAAAAAACTTTAAAACCCGACTGCGAAAAATGTAACCTACTTTTTATGTAATCTTTTAATTTCTTTTATTTTTATACCCTACTCGATAGGTTTGGTATTTTTTTTATTAATAGTTTCTCAATGAAACAAAAAAAACTATTTCGCGCCAAAAATCCGCCATTTTATTTTCAGATAATGTATTCAGTAGGTACTTAACCTAACAAATGTGATCGCAATGTCTGACCGTGATTTAGTATGAAAAAACCTTGTAATAATTGCCTTACTCATCTTTAGTAATAAATATCTGTCAAAAATTTGGCCACGCTAAGTGCTTCGTCATTATTAATTATAAAATATTTTTTTACACATATCTAAAGGTGTCTTATGTTTAAAGCTATCAACGCACACTTAACGACACCGTATCAGCACGGCTCGGTACTTATGGGCTAGTGATTTTGAGCTTTTGATCATAACCTCACCTGATGGAAAGCGACGATGCGGTCGATGGTGGAGCATGATTTAGAAAATACACAGGCATTCTCTTGACTTAAAGCGACCTAAGTTGAATTGATAGCAAAAAAGTACGACGGTGTGGTATTAATTTCCTTTGCAGTTCGCATAATAAAAGTTTTGGCGAATCGCTTGGTTCGAATCGGAGATATGTCCCTTGTCTTAGTACGTCTTGTTGCCCGACGATGGGAGGAAGCTAAAGGAAGTAAATTATGCAGTTCTGCCGCAACCTCTCCAAAATGTATCTAGTAAAACACGCATAAACCTTACGCGGATGTTCGAAGCTCTGAAGTATTTTCTCGGCTATTTTAGTCAGATATGGTGTCTGCTAATCTGTTTGAAGATCAAAACAGACACTAAAAACCCAAACATTTCAAATATGACTTTACTTTCCTTAGAATCACATTCCGAACTGTACACAGCTAAACTTTTTACCTAATTGTTAGATTCGCACGCCCCAAAATGTTTTAATCACCATCGTCGCGCCATCGTTTCCCAGTAGGTTATATAACGAGCGCCATCTACCGTGAGAGCCATTGTTTCAATCGAGATGTGGATTGGGACAGAGTTAACGAAATGTAACATTAGAAGTGCTAAACGCTGCCTGTCCAATTTTGAAATGCGAAGGGCTTTCCGCTGACTATGTTTGCCAATTTTTTAGTTAATTCTCACGAGATAAAATGAATTATACTTAATTACAAGGAGGGTAACATTTTGCGTACTCTCTTCTCTAGTACTAACTTACGGTTAGACAACCTAATTTGGCGAGAGACGGAATTATAAAATACAATACAATACAAATACGCTTTACTGCACACAAAAAAAACTATAAAAGAAAATAGTAACAACATACCTAAGACCTTGGACTCGACCGCGGGAGTAGCGACTAAGGATATTATCGCAGAATAAATTTTATTATGTACTGTATAGCCACCGCTCTTAGCCCCGCTGTCCTCTGTTCGTCGAGGCCACGGCCTAAGAGTACAATCGGCGGCCTTATCGCTAAGCAGCAATCTCTTCCAGACAACCTTAGGATGGAGAGGATAATAAAGTTTAATATAAAGTGATCGGTGGTGCGGCAACGATCATTATACATGCACTGAATGATGGATAATACTCAGATTTTAAAAAATAGCAACAAAGATTAAAATTATGATATAACTGTATCAGATGAAACAGTGGTCAAATTATTGACTACAGCATAAAAAATTACAAAAATCAAATTTAAAATTTTTGTCTCTTTAAAGGATTTCATCACGAATGTGTTTATTAACCGATTACGCGACGCAAAGTTATCAATAAATCATCCCTATTTTGCTTTATTTTTAGATATTCGCTTAATAGTCTACACATTTTTGGGAAACAAACCTTCAGTTCTGTTAAAATAGAAAAAACCGATACATACCTTATACGGTATTTTCATCGAACTACTTTATAGAAAATACTATAAAACCAGTAGAAAGCGCATGAGGGTATTTTTCCTTTATAACAAATTCACCAGTGGGGGAAGAGTGCGTGTTAAATAAATGCTTGGGATTATCCGTGCTTTATAATTGGCCAATTTGTGTTTGTGGTTGAATGCCTCAAAAAACCTCTCTCAAAAGCAGTCCAGTACTATACATAGTAGTCCAGTCAGTGTGCTCAGGAATGATATGATATAATTCATCCATACCCTATTTACCATCTAACAACAAGACAAACTGTCAAACGTCATCCATTTATGGTTGCCAGTCCGAGCGGAGCCAGTTTACTTGATAGCCGACTTACTTCCAGCTCGCTCGAGCGTTTCGCTTCTACGTTTATCATCCGTACAGTGAAGGAGTGGCGCGTGGCGGTGGCGCTCATTGCCCGTCTTTGTTTCCACAAGGGTTCCTCTGGGTAACTTCAAGTCTAGAGTGAATAGGTACATTCTAATTCTATATTCTATTTCTATTCTACTCATTTCTAGGCAAGCATCGAATCTGGAAGTAAAGTCATTAACTTTTATGAGTGCCTCTTTGGGGTCCATGTGAATAAACGATTTTAAATTTTAGCCCACGTCACAAATCATCGAACTTAGTGTAGGACTGTGAATGTTAAAGTGTTTCTGTTATTGGATGTACAAGTTATGCCCAGGAAGACAATTTTTCACAATCAAACCGTGAAATCGAGCTTTCGACCTACGGAGTACTGAGTCCTGATATGTACCAATACCCCGCAAGTATCGCAGATTTGTTTTGTCATGAACTGTCGTAACAAAACCAATGCGGAACCAACACAGAGACAAACATACCAACACAAAACACTTGAAATACTTTTTACCTTTCGCCCCAAAAATGGCTGCCATTGATGTTAACAATAAGGAACCAACAATACAGTAAAATAACAAATAAATACGACAATAGGTTTAACAAATAGTGTTATATCTTACATCCGAATCTTAGATATTATGCTTTATTACGATATCAATAGGGGTGTCAAAGGTTAGGCTATACTGTCAAAATATTTTATTTTTTTTAATTTTTTTCTTGATCTTTGGGTCCGGTCCGGTCCGGTCCTATTGTACTTTTTTACCTATGATAATATATACTGAACTGCCCGTTAGCTAAGGTGGGTAAAAGTTTGCCTTCTAAGCAGGGGTTCGATTCCCGACGGGATCACAAGTTTTCTCTCCAAGAAAAAATTGTGTTTCTGGTTCTGGGTGTGATTATATGTGGGGCGTGAATGTTGATGACACCCACCACTCATGAAGTTATCAAACTTAGTTGGCTCGGAATCTGGACGCGTTAAAAAAAAATTTTACTTCGTGCATGTGTGAAAGCGTTTATGTTTACTCAATTACACCCAGATCCAGAAACAAATATTTCTCTTGGTGAGAAAACTTGTGTTCACTCTGAAAATCGAACCCGAAACCCGCTGCTTAACGCGCCTAACTACAAACAAACGCATTCACACTTACAGCCCCACACTAAGTTCAAAGACTTGTATCGCGGGTGCCGGAAACATTCACATCACTCACATTACACCCAGAACCAGAAGCACAAATATCCCTTGGGAAGGAATTTTTGCTCCTGCCGGGAATCGAACCCAGGACCCACGGCGTAGAGGGCGGACACCTCCACAGCGCCATCTGGGTCGTTAACTACGCTAGCGAACTTTTTGAGAAGTTTTAAGGTTACTATTACTAAACTATTTTGTATGTAAATAATTTTCTATTCTTTACCGCTAATGACCCGTACAGTATAAACTAACGATCTTGATAAAATTTGTAATAATATCTCCTAATGTCAGAGGTTAGGTGTGGCCATTTAAAGGTACAGTTACACTGCGTTACATAAGTTGTTTATTATATTGATCAACTATTGTTGTGTTCGTAGATGACAATAGGACAGTAGCTAGAGTAATTGAGACTTTTGTATAGATATCAGTCATTATACTTTGTAAAAATCTTCTATCTTTTTTATATAGGTATGTACAATTCAAACGTCATACGTTCTAGTAAAAACTCGAAAATAGCTCAAGAAATTTTAATATTTATTTGTAATAATTGAAACGCAAACAAAGCTAAAAAAAAATCCGTTTTGGCTTGACCGATTTCGATGAAATTTATATGGGACTACCTCTGAAGTATACTCTACCAGACAAAAAAAAACATCAAAATCGATTCATAATTGGCGGAGATATCGCGTAACATACAAACAAATAAAAACATACAGTCGAATTGAGAACCTCCTTTTTATGAAGTCGATTGAAAAGATCACTAAGCAATACACATATTCGTACATAATAATAAAAAATCCTTCAGAGAGAAAATTGTAATCCCAGTGAGAATTGAACACGATACCCGTTGCATAGAAGGTGAACGCGCACCTAACTAAGCCAGCAGTGGCAAAATATATTATAGGTATATTAAATTAGTTAATCAAATAGATACACCTAGGTTAATATAATTATATATTAGAGCTAAAGAATTATTTAAAAAATTAAAGAAAAAAAATGCGCCGCCGAGTTTCTTGCCAGTTCCTTCTCGAGATGGCTGTAATTTTGCGAATCATTGCGAAACTTTCATGACTGCCTCTTTGGGGCCCATGTGAATTAAAGATTTCGATTTTAATTTTGAAATAATATTATGCAAATAACTGCTCTAACTTAGTCTCGAACACCTCGATTCTATGAGAAAATCACAATACGAAACAATTTGGCAACCTCCTTGACACTAACGTAATCGCACATAACAGTATCTATGGAGATATGAGAAAAAAATAAAAAAAACTCATTTAAAAAACATATTTTGCAATTTTTCTCCCACGCGGCGAGCCGCGGAACCAGAGGCTATTGTTTCTCTTAATTTAATTAGGTAATTAAGCTATTTTTCGACTATGTAGCTAATATCGGTCAAGTACGTACAAATATTTGATATAATTAGTAATTAATGGTGTAATTATACGCTTTGCTTAATATTTGTAGGGCATGAGATCAAAAATAATAATGGTAAATGACAAAAATTTAGAAATAATCACACATCACGGTACATAAGCTCAATGACTTGGAGGCGGGCCGTTCTTTTTTTTAGAATCCTATAAAATTGGATATATAAATTGCATATGCTTTCTAGGATGTAGCTAAGGACATACCCGTTTTCCTATAAGATTAAAAATAACAATGAAAAAATGTTACAAATAATAACACATCACAGCACATAAGTTCAAAGACCAGGAACGCGGGTGCCGTGTTTTTTTTTCTAGAATCCTATGAAATTGACTATATGCTCTCTAGGATGTAGCTAAGGACATACCCGTTTTCCTACAAGATCAAAAATAACAATGAAAAAATGTTACAAATATAGACACGTCACAGCACATAAGTTCAAAGACTAGGAACGCGGGTGCCGTGTATATTTTCTAGAATCCAATGAAATTTACTATATGAATTGCATATGCTCTCTAGGATGTAGCTAAGGGCATACCCGTTTTCCTGTAAGATCGAAATCGTATAGTATTTGAAATCATTCTTAGCTAGACTGAGACTCTAGATTATGATCCCAGGGTCAGTCTAGCTAAGACTGGCTCCGAATTCACCGTCTTGTCCGTGTTTACTTTAGGTAACAAAGTTAAGGATACACAGATCTCATGATTATGGCGCTTGTAACGATACCAAAATATCAAGGAGAAATAAAAATACATAGTAAATGGTTATGAACCCGTTTGTGCGCGTTCGTCTTTTAAACAGGGGTATTGGGTTCGATTCCCGGCGGGAACACAAGTTGTCTCACCAAGGGAAATGTGTGTTTCTAGTTCTGGGTATAATTGTGTGGGATATAAATGTTCCTGGCAGTCACGACACAAGGCATTGAACTCTGTGTGGATCTGTGAGTGTGAAAGCTTTTTTTTAATATGTTATCATGCTAGTTAATAATCATTAGTTTCAGTTACTTCGTCCCCACCATAAGATAGTGTGATATAAGAAAGTCACAATCCTCAGCCAACATAATGGACAATCCCAAAATTCTGTCATTGTTACACTTACAATATGCCAGACATAAGGATTACAAGATCATCTCACCCAAATAAGTCCACCTGCCTCCATTTAAAGTGTACTTGAAAGTGATAAGCTCCACGTAAGCGTGGTAAGTAAAAACTTAAATGCATCGCAGTAAGTGCACTTTCTAAGCCCTTTTTAACCTACAACATTAATACAAACAAAGAACTGTGCACTATGGTTTAACTTTAAAACTGGCTAAGTGCAAGTCGAACTTGCTGAGTGAGGGCTTTGTACCACCACGCAATGGTGCTAACCTGACTTAGGCTAGCCCAGCTTTTATTTGTTACTAGCCGAATCCCGCGGCTTTTCCCGCTTTAATTAAATTGAAAAGTAGTATACATGTTAAACCTGGGTATAAACTATATAAATTTAAAATGTTATCCAAATCCATTCAGCAGTTACAGCGTGAAAAGAAAACCAACATACACACTTTCATATTTACAAGTTTTGCATTTATTATAATAGTGATTGGCAATAGAATCATTAATTTCATGAGTGCCTCTTTGGGGACCATGTGAATAAATGATTTTGATTTGATTTGATTGTATCTGAGTACTTCAGAGCGTGAGTTCTAAACTAATGATTTTACTATACTGCCTTAAGAAGGAAAAAAGACGTATCTACATTTTTGTCCAAATTAAGTTATATATATCATCGAAATTAGGAAAAATAGACGCATCTACCAGTATTTTTTTATTTTAATAATATATTCTAGCGCAACCATTTAACCATACTTTTTTTAGACGTGATGAAAACTAGTATTAGTTTATTGATAAGCTAGACCTAAACTGATGAAATAATAGACGGAACGAATGTTTAAATAATGGCACGAGCCCATTTATTCTAGAAAGAATACAACCGCAGAACAGAGAGAAGCGAAATCTATATTAACCATAGATCATATTAAACATGTGGATGCGTTCATATTTCAACAAGACGCATTTGCAACAAGACATAATATTAAAATACTAAATATTAAAGACATTTCTGATGTATATAACTCAATTTTGATAAAAATGACAGATACGCCTTTTTTATGACGGCAGTATAATATCACTACGGAAGTAGTCGGCTTCGTTTGATTAACGTACCCAGAATTAATTTAATTAAAACAAGTAGTAAACAAGTTAGTTTCATGATTAAGAAATGCATAATATGACTTTAAATCTTATGACACACGGGCGTAGTCTTAATGATATATCCCGCTTGTAACTTTTAGGTACGTAATCAAAATAATTTAAATGCAAGCAAAGCTTAAAAAATCCGACTTCACCGCTTCACCTTCGGAACCCTTAATCAGTATTATTACGCATTATTAAGAATAACTCAAAAACTACCGGTCAGATCTTGATATATAAATAGGACTACACAGGAAACCTTAGCTTTCAAACAAAGAAAACATCAAAATCGATTCACCCAGAAAGTTATGAGGTAAAACACATAGCTTTCAAACAAAGAAAACATCAAATCGATTCACCCAGAAAGAAGTTATGAGGTAAAATACATTAAAAAAAACGGCCGAATTAAGAAACTTCTCCTTTTTTGTGAAGTCAGTTAAAAAGAGCTTGTCTATGTGTGTCTATTTTAACGACTTCCTAAAAAAGGAGGAGGTACTCAAGTCGACTGTATTTTTTTTTGAGTTGACATCAACACGACTCTACGCGACGTAGAAAACGCAGTTGCACCTTTTAAGCCAATAATTGTAAACTGAAACGCACCAATTATTTGCCAATCGAGGCACTTAACCTTCCATTATCTGTACACTACGTTGCACTGAATTGTACACACCAGACAATGAAAGGCCGTATTTTCTATCTCGTTTCACGCTGCCTGCCTGATGCTATCGTCCCCGCACTGTACATACATCCTCTCGATATGTTTACAAGGAGGGTAAATAGACTGTGACGATTCTTGGCACTCGAGTGTAATTAAAAAAAACAAAAGAGTTGTTGTGTGATTGTAGATTTGATAGTGGTTTTGGTGGGAACTCAGTTTTGTGTCTTATTTTAAGTGATCATAGTTTATAATGTGATAATTGATAATTGTTACAATTATTTTATAAGATTGCGTTTATATGTTCAGTCGTTATATTATAACTAGACTTGCTACGCGGCTTCGCCCGCGTTAATTAAGTTGAAAAGTAGATATGTTAATTCCGGGTATAAGCTATGTACATTCCAAATTTCATCCAAATCTGTTAAGCCGTTACAGCGTGAAGAGAAAACAAACATAACTACTTACACACCATACAAACTTGAAACTATCTTGAATAAAAAAACGAAACTTTCATATTTATAATGTTAGTGCGCTTATTATAAATATCGACTAATTTTCTATAGGCACTTTGATATACTCTTGTAATTTAATTTCGACTCGTGAGCTATCGAAGGTAAATATAGATAAAAGAATAAATGGACATAAATTGGTTTATACTTTGAAATAGCTCCCTTCGCACCACAAATTGTTATACATTAGACAAGCATGCCATTAACTCGATGGATCTTCTTAAAAAAATCGTGACAATTTCAATGACTTTATTTAACATATTGCTATATACAGGCAGTTTTATTTTATTGAAATAATATATAAATAAAAAATATTAAAACTCTTGTGTCGTGGGTGCCGGAAACATTCACATCACACACACAATCACAACCAGAACCAGAAATACAAATTTCCATATAAGGACAAGTCCTAGTCCTAGTCACCAGTCACAGTCAAAATCAATGTCAAGTTAAGGAGTCATAGTTCAGTCCTTTTAGAGTCGTGCCCTAGTAAAGTGGCAGAACCTTAACCAGACCTTTAAAAACGTCGTCATTTTTCATCAGATGAGATAGTGGTCAAAACATTTGCATATTGTTGTAGTTACGGAAATTACGTTTTTCAACTGTGTATTATATTTGCCTATACTCATGGACTTTCACTAACAATTAACTGTTAATAACACGGGTCAACATGAAATTTGACTTTGATTGCAAAGCATTCAATTTCGGTAGTTTAGGTCGTAATAAGACGGAAAAAAAATATATGGCATGAAAAACTTTGCTTTTGTGCTTAGAAGACTGATTGAACAAAATTTTTAAAAATCTCGGATTTTAATTTTTGATTGAAAATAAAACTATTGAAATAAAAATGTTTATTATTTTTATTAAGTTTTACTATCAAATTAGCTTACAGAAAAGTGGAAAATAACTTAAAAGTGCACACTTTTACTTTTTCTTTTATGTTCATAGCTACTTTCTCTCAATAAACCCCAAATATAGTCGCCCATCATGTTTTCATTGTATTGGCCTTGATAGCGTTGTTCAAAATTTATGATGTCCTGATGGAAACGTTCTCCTTGCTCTTCGGAATAGGCTCCCATATTGTTTTTAAATTTATCCAAATGAGCATGCAGCATATGTACTTTTAATGACATCCTGCAGCCCATGGCCTTAAAATTTGTAAGCATATCCTCAACCAACTTTTCGTAGTTTTCAGCTTTATTATTATAACTATCACAAAAGCAAACTTTATACCGAAAAAAGGTATTTTCTTTTCGTTTTTGCGGATAACTAACTGGAAAATAATAGTATAAACTTTAGGACAAAGGACGAAAATTTTTTTGTAGAGTCGTGATAATCCACCATGAATAACCATTAATATTCGAAGAATCGTATGTTTAGGTAAATACCTAATACAAATTCGACAACGCCATTTTTCCACTCGCAGCAAAATTCTTTACGTATTTATTATGTACAAAGGAGGTTATTTAAAGAGTTGTTTTTGTAAGAGACAGCATTCCACCGAACACCCTGTATATAAGGTATTATTATGTAGTTATAGATGCAGACCTTGCTTTCATTCTGCGCCCATGTTTCGCGTATGACCTCTTGCTTCATACCAAAACTAGTGTTTATTTCAATTTTTAACCGTGTTTTTAATACAATAGAGTTTAATGTAGTTATTTGAAGTGTTAATGTTTTGATGTTAAATCTAGATAAGTATGGAATTTTGAAGATGAGAAGGTCGTATCGGTTCTCAGGCGGAAGTAACGCATCGATTTAACTTATTTATACCTTGTAAATTTATGTTTCATTTATGAACTGGGAATTAATAAATTGTTAAAACT
This sequence comes from Lomographa bimaculata, assembly GCA_948107665.1. Classification (NCBI taxonomy): domain Eukaryota; kingdom Metazoa; phylum Arthropoda; class Insecta; order Lepidoptera; family Geometridae; genus Lomographa; species Lomographa bimaculata. The sequence continues at coordinate 1,009,793 of OX403604.1, read as the reverse complement.
GTTTTAAATTAAAATAAACATAAACGTCACACTCTCAGCCCCACACTGAGTTCAATGACTTGTGTCGTGGGTGCCGGAAACATTCACATCACTCACACATACAATCACACCCAGAACCAGAAACAAAAATTTCTCTAGGGGAAATAACTTCCCATCGGGAATCGAACCTGATATCCCAAGTTAGAAGGTAGTTGCCCACCTAAGCCTACGGGCAGTTCAATAATACATTATTATTGACAGGGCGAAGGCTAAGTTATTTTTTGCTCCGATATATTTTTTACCGACTTCCCAAAAAAGGACTAGGTACTCAAGTCGACTGCATATATATCTTTTTTTTATGTGTTTTACTTTATAACTTCTCTCCACGTAAGCCGATTTAGATTTTTTTTTTATAATTTTATAGATGTTACTTTCTTATTAGTTCCATAAAAATTTGGTCAAGATCTGATCAGTAGTTCCTGAAATATCGTCAATAATGCCTATTCTGTGGCCTACTTTAACGATCTTTCGTTGTGAGCCGATTTTGATGATTATTTTTTTATTTGAAAGCTGGTGCTTTTCATGTGGTCCCGTTGAAATTTGATCAAGATTTGATATCTACTGACTGTCTTATACATACTAGCATAATATAACGATGCTGTTTAGATCAAGGAAAACATATAAGTATTGTATGGCAAATGGGGCTAAGTTTTATAGCAAAATTCCTAAAACTGTAACTGAATTACCAATGGGAAAGTTCAAATCAATAGTAAAAAGTGTGTTGATAAAGGAAGTATTTTATAAAATCAATAATTATGTTACTGACAAGGATGCTTGGAGGCAAACTGCACAAGCACTTTCCGGTAACGGCAAAATATTGATACCTCAACCTAGGTTAAGATAACTTATGTATTAAAGAATGTATTTTGATATTTCTTGTACTTGTATACATCTTGATATTTCTAGGCGTTTTGTAATTCTTGTGTGATTTTTCGTAACACCTTACTGTAAATAATAATTATTATTGTATGTCCGAAATTTTTTTTGGAGAGTATTTACTATGAATCTAGAATCTCCTTCACTTACTAAAAGCTTTAATAGATATCAGGAAACCCTTAATTAGTGATTTGCGCAATCTTGAAAGCGAAAAATTAGGTTCACATAACAAAACCATAACGAGTGCCGCATAATAAAGAACAAAAGTGTCAGTATACATCTATGTAATGACGGCATACAACGCTCTATAGTCGCGTAATGTGCAATTATTATTATATAGAAATTTGACTAGTAACAAAGAGAAGAAAGTTTTTTGAATCATGTACCTAGTTTGAGTCCATCGATCACAGACGATATCATATTGCGCGGTGCAAGGGAGGAGAGCGGAGCGGGTAAATTCTTAGATATTATGTTTATAAGAAATAGGAAAATTTATTTGTTTCTTCTTTAGGAATTATCTTATTTAAGATAAGAAAACTAACTTCTTAAAATCTTAAAAAATATATTTATGTGTATTTTTTCCTATGCAACCTCCAGAAGCAATTGACCGCTTTCTCACCATATTGAACGTGATGATGTATCCAACCAAACAAAGGTAGTAGTCTTGCCTTGAATATTAAGACCATTTACTCTTAAAGACAGTCAGATACCGTTATTATGTTAATTTTCTAAAACAAAACTATTTATTTGTAATAATTACACTTTACATAATAATATGACAAAACGCGAGATACGACAATAAGCATTAATTGCTACAATTCGGGTCCAAATTAGTATAAATTATGATCATACGCTCACCAGCGCTGGTCTCCTGTTGGGACAAAATTAATGAGACCAGAACTATGCACCCCGTGTTTAAACGCATAAATGATGTGTCCCTCTTCAGGTTGGCCTGCAAGTGATATTGCTTTCTTCGTAAATAATAATATAGATTGACAGTTTGGCAATGATTTGAAAAAACTAGAGTACATACTTTTAAATATTGCAACGCCATTTTCACTTTGCAAACGTAAAAAGAAACAAGGTAGCTCTACAGGTCCACGCATCTAACCATGAATTATCAAATTTATAGACCTTGACGAAGGTTTCTCACGTCATCGTGCTTATCTTTCAATTGTTTAAGTGAACTCGCTATAGATTATTATTTGGGCTTCAGCGCAATATCGAGGGATCCCGCTATTATCCTTTCTATTTGAAAGCCAGCTCATCTTTACATAACTCGCAGACGTGATGACTCAAATCTCAATACGGATTGGAGCTGTCAGGAAGTACGGACAGCAACAACGTATCTTACATATTTTTACTTTTGCTTTGTTTTTAAACCGTTTTCGAAACATAAATTGAAACGATAAATATATACTTTCAGATGAATATAGTATGAAACCGACATGTGATCTGGTTACTTCTAATATCAGTATTATAGCTGTTAGCTTCTAATTAATTTTGTTGTAATATGTTATAGCTATCACTTACACTAATTATTCTTTTTGCTCTTGATGTTTGTTTAAAAGTGTAATTATGTTAATATTTGATTATCTATGGTGTTAAGGAAAAATTGTCATCATTTGAATTTAACGAATGCTGCATCCTGATAAAGACACGTTTGACCATTTTCTCACCTTATATTAAGTGACGACGCGGTGTGCGATGGAGCACGTTTGCCCAGAAGATGTTAGAATACAAATACAATATAGATATTACAATTTGAACTGCCCCTTGGCATAGTTGACTGAGCGTCTCCCTTTTAAACAGCGGATTTTAGGTTCGATGGCGAATGGAAACACATGTTTCCTCCCCAAGATAAATTTATGTTTGTGGTTCAGGGCGTGACTGTGTGTGTGTTGTAAATATGTCGTGGGTCCGGTGCCCAATTCTTTAAACTTAGTATGGGGCTGTGCATATTCAAAGCCATACATTTACATAGAATAATTTAATAATAACTTGCATAGAATTAAAATAAAACTGTTTCGTACAAATATTTTTTTATTTGTATAATTCCTTTCTCTGCTGTCGCTACTAAAGCTAATAAAGCTCGCGACGTGATCTAATTGTTGTTAAGATCTACTGTCGATAACACACGAAGTGTGTTGTGTGGGCTGTCTGCCAGCACTTGTTACTTGCTCAGTACTTGGCAGATTAGAGACATGTTAAGTCGAGAGATGATCTGACATATCGTAGTTTTTATAGGCTATTTGGGAGGCTAAGTGTATGACGTCATACAGTACCCATATTTAGCTTAACCATATACATATGTTTTGATTGGCATCTCTTGGACAATGATGATTCCCGGCATGAGCACAATTTCCTCTCCAAGTGACTTTTATGCATTTGGTTCTGGGTGTGCTAAACTAAATGTATCCGGCATCTACGACACGTCTTTATACTTAGTGGGGTAAATGTGTAAGAGAAATAGTAAGTGATAACGCGATTGTTTAAAAAGATTCTCAACATGAGCACAGGTTTTCTTTACAAGGGATATAAGTGCTTCTGGTTCTGGGTATGGTTATGCGTGTGATGTAAACGTTAGCAGCTCTTAAGATCCAAGTCTTTTGAACTTTGTGTGGGGCTGAAGGTATGAATAATTTAGTATTTAAATTCAAATTCTATGCTGGAAAGACTTATATTATAAAAACTATCGCGATTGCTATTTAATGTGGAAATAACCGGATATTAATCGCGTGATTTTATGTGAAAAATACTTCGTTCAGTTGCTCACGTACACAACGTTCTTCATCTGGGAGTAGGACGACAGCAGGCCGGGTGATTTCCACGCCTAGCCGCGCGCAACTACTAGTATTTTCGACAAATAAATCACGGGAATATTAGACGGTTAGGACCACTGGAAAGACTTTGTTCTACGGCATCAGATGTCATCGTAGATTCATTAAAGCATAGTAATTAATGTTCTACTTATCCGATGTCATGGACATTCGAGTATGATGAGAACTGCTAATAAATCACAAAATTAATACTTCTTGCAATAGTTTATTGATGCGCGAATGATCGTGACTTCCTATAAGTTAATGAGGATTTAATTATCTTTCAATTGATTTAGAAGCTCACTGTAAATAAATGCCCTGACCTCGACCTGATTATAAGCTTAAAAAGGCTTCGATTAGATATATAAAAGTATTTAATGGTAGTGTCTAAATTGTTGGCAATTTGGAACTATAAAATATGTTTTGGATGATTGAATTGGGATTAATAAAACCCTTGCCTTGTTACCGTCTTGGGTCAATGTTAATGGAGTCAAAATAATATAATTTTATATCATTATTCTACATCACATAAATGGTATTAATTGAATTATATTTTTTTTTGTATCGAAACAATATATTTAATCAATATACAAATTTAACTAAACTACTTACCTAATACAAAAAGCCATTGGTCGGCAGTGTGCCCAAAATGCTGGCTGCGGTTACCTCGTTGTACAGCGACACTTAATTGCTGTGCAAAATAAAATACGGCATGTTGGTCACTTGTCGACTCTTTCAGACTCTTCTTTAATTTACTTTTATACTTATAATTTCAATATCCTGAAGTAAAATAAATCCAAAATCCTTACATGAGTGCTGTGCCGCGCAGGAGTTCGAATTATACAAATTAAAAATTTTGGGTGGCGCTGAACTATATTGAGCAAGCGTGACGCTTACCATCAGGCGAGCGATTTGCTCGTCTCGTCTCTCAATAATATAAAAAATATATTTAGAAAAGAAAAATATCGCTTGAGCTGAGGATTGACCATTGACCCGCGACTACAGGGTGTTATTCCTTATATATATTATATGTACCGCTGAGCTACCCAAGGCCTGCCACATGCGATCAAATTGTCATTTTCTTATTATTAACGTCTTATAGGGACGTTACATTTCTACTCTAGTCTACCTATCATAGCCAATGGTATAGAAACAAAAATCAATAAAACAAGTTGAGTAGATAGCACCAATGTACAAGAGTACGTCAAAACCATGTTTTTTTCACAGTAACTGTCATGGAAATCACCACTCTGTTTTTATTGTATTGTTTTTTTTATTACTTATATTATGGTACGTATATTTATTGGTATAGTTTTCTTTTGCATTTGCAGTATATATAGTCTATAGTATTTAATATATTCTACGTTAATGAGTTAGTCATTCATCCAAAAAGAAATTATATTTCTATTTACGTAGATCATTCCATCGTTCTCGATTGTTTCATTAACCAGCCAATTACTTAGCTTACAATTGCAGATTTCAATCGTAATAGTAACACGTCCAATTAAAATAAACCTGATAGATATATCTTATCTATGCACCATTGTTTCAAACCCATAAATATTTATTCCTTTTCTGTTTAACTAAGCTTTCCCTAACATTGCAATTTGTATGTACACACACCAGCACACAAGAGAACAAAGTGTTATTTTACTCTGCATTATAATTTTCACACAACAGATAAGGTGTAGCGGGTTAAACCTACAAATCTTCGTTCTTGTTTGTGTTATTCTTCTGGTGCCATCTCCTACCGGACGTCGGCTATCATTAAGACTTTACGGATCTCTGAAACAGCCGCTTGAAAAAGAGATCTTGTGCTTATATTAAACCATGTTCGAAGGTTATTCAGTCACGAGGTACGCCTTCTTCCGGGTTTTCTGCAGCTTTGGATCTTTCCCAGCATCAATCGGAGGAGTACGTATTGTATTTGTGTTTCTATCGGAATATTTACAATACATTTTATTTGTTTATAGAAAATTCTAGAATTAATTTACGCGGATATGGCTCAAACGTTGAGCGCTAGCGTAAGCGGGAAGCGATTTAGTCAAGTGAAAGGTCTAAAATTATATCTTTAAAGGATTAGTTTTTTAGTAAAATAAATATGTTATCTAACTATTTATATAACAAAAAATACTTAAGCTAGGAATAAATTATATTATTCTTATCAACAATCTAATCAAATCTTATGATTAACAGAATGTAATTAAGATAAATCATGTCTAAAATGGAGAAGACATACTAGATTAAGAATTATTCTGTAATTTTGTCTGCTTTATTCGTGCTTTTGAAATTAGAAACTTAATTTTCCGTGTTTCACGTTCGACGCTTCAGACGTGCTTTAAAATAGTTTAAATATGTTAAGGTTCTCAGGATTAATTTCTAAAATAATCGCTAGATCTCGCTGCAGTTATCTGTGTTCGTGCTTGCCTATCTCACGAGTTCACATTGCTTCGTTACTTTTTATTATATTAACACCGTTTTCACGCCGGCTTCCTGCACTGCGCATACGCAGCCATTGTATGAATAATTGCTTTTTTATTTGCTTTAGTTTAGGTGTTTTGTTTATTTAATTGTGCGTGGATTTATAGCTTTTTTGTAGTAATTGAGTGTGGGTTTTACGTAAAAGTATTAATTGGTTCGTGTTATAGCCGATACGCTATAATTTACTATCTAAGTGCCGGACTAAATAGAAATTAAAACAAAAATACAAATGTGATTCAATGCTTTGTTCCCGATTTGCAGTTATTAATGATACCAGTGGATGAATGAACAACACGTTCAATAGTTTAAAATAACTTGAAGTAATTGGAGTTGTAGCCAACAAATGATTGTTAATTAATCACAAAATGGATCAAAATCGACATTCACCGCAAAAAATATGATTTATCGCTGTTACGTGCTAATTTACATTTATTACCTTACATAACTTACATCATGGCTATAAAATTATTCATAAAACGTTATTTTACGTATTTTTAATTCACTTTCATGCTAACAGCGCTATTTTGGAGTTATTTGTTAACAGAACAAATTTAAATTGATATTTTGGATTCATAACCGACAGTGAATACATGTTTGGTTTATGTGTCAATGATAGGCTTGTAACTGTTGTTTTCTAAATTTATGACACGATTAAGTATTAAAAACGGCGGTATTGTAGAGTTTATAATATATTTTGTAAACTTAAGTGACATAAGACGTTTTATGAGGCTTTCTTCTTGCTCAGTCTCTCGTGAAATATAGCTCATGTGAGCTGCGGTGCGTGCAGTGAAATAATATAACTTTCACTATCAAAGCAGTGGCCTTGACATTGAGGTGGTCGTTATAACTTGTTGCGAATAACTTGATACCGGTTTTTGTTTTTATTTTATTGAAAGTTACAATTGCGTGTCGTATGAACTTTGTTTCTTATACAAAATTTACATTTACTTTTTGGTTGATTAATTGTTTCATACAAGGATAGTTATTTTAATGATTTGGAATTATAGTACGTGTTTTCAGTATTTCCTGTTCATAATACACATACCTAATTAGACGAATATTTTAAATTCGATTAATCTCTAGACCTTTGAAATTTAATAGGGATAAAGTTCATATCATGCAGTCTCAAAATGGGATACCATTGTTACCAGATTAAAATAAATAAGTTATTATTTTAAAATACAGATTTTTTAAATAGAGACCAAGTACAAACTTGAACTGCTCTTTGGCTTAGTTGGGAGGCGTTCGCCTTCAAAGCAGGGGTATCGGGTTCGATTCCCGGCGGGAAAACATGTTTTCTCCCCAAGGAAAAATTGTGTTTCTGGTTCTGGTTGTGTTTGTGTGTGTGATGTGAATGTTTCCGGCACCCACGACACAAGTCATCGAACTTGATGTGGGGCTATGAGTGTGGAAGCGTTTTGTTTATTAGAATACTAATTTATAGTTTGTGTAACATATATGCCAGTAGCAACAAACAAGATGAGCAAGCTTCATAATAACACTTTTCCAACGTCAGCTATCTCACAGCCATCTACAAAACACCGCAAATGTCCCTAATTAACAAGATTCTTGTGCTATAAAGTAGTCTCCTGGATTTTCTCGTGTCTCAACACAGAGATACCATCAGACGTTACGTGCGAGTGAGGTAACCGAGAGAGTTATGGGATGCTAGATCTTTGGCATTATTTACTTGATATAGCACCAGGCAGATTTATGAAGGGCTGTCTGCATATTTTAAACGCACAAGATACTTTATCTCATGGTAGAAAAGGTGAGAATCGTTTGCAGATTTGTTGGTAATAAATTCCATATGAAACGTACGTGTAAAAGTTTTTGCACGTCTTCAATACAAAAGTTACGTGGAATCCTTATGTGAGGAATGTATTGTATCTACGCAACTGAAATGCAACTTTTGAAAGGATCATAAATTGGGCGTGAAGGACAACAACATTTGTCAAGGAATTACATCAGTGTGACAGATAAAGTTCCGTTTGACTGACCTCAATAATTTCACTTATTTTGAAACGTATATGTCAATACTGAGGCATTATTCTTTACTTTACTATAGTCTCAGCAACTTCACGGTAATTTTCTTTTACGAACACAAATTGCCTTTCCTATTCATAACCACAGATTCCCATCCAATAAGCCACAGACAAATTAGACCTCCTACAAAGAATCATACATAACAAGCAAGAAGAATAATGACTAGGAATCAGATTCGCTCTCGATTCGAGATGTTCACGATAATTGCGTAATGAACGATAAGATCTTTCTCTAGATAATTATCGATCTGTCGTCGATCTGAAATGAGACGTCATAGGATGCCAGCCAGTGCGCTAACCCGTTGCGTGCGCGCATCTTTGATGTATGGTGTGAACGATGAGTGTTAGGTAAATCAATCATGTTTTCACAGCGTGGCATAAAGATACTTGCCATTCACAAACTTACTATTATTTTTATACTCGTCTATTATTATATAACTGGGTTATTATTTATATAGTAATCCAGTCTACCCGACCAAAAACTAGAAATGTAGTCTGTTAGACTACTAATTTTTTACTGCAAAATTAGAAAACAATATCAGTTTTTTTAAACTTTCGGATACTTCTTCCTTACTAATGAAGTGATTTTAAAATTCATATCGATATAAATAGAACTAAGCGAAAACTAAATTACTCGTGATACTCATGTGTATTGCGATAGTGTCATTTAAAGCAAATATAAATTTACTTTATGTATTGCACAGTTTTGCATTTATTTTCTAGAGGTGAGTAAGTAGTTGTTCCTTAAAGCGACCTCGAATTAATCCTTATATAAATCCATGGTGAGATAGTATTCAAGTAGGCTATCAGATATAAAAATGAAGTTTGATTTACAATACAATACAATATTTATTTATTGAACACCAATCATATAGTTAAGTTACATGATAATAAAGCAAAAACTAAAAATAATCATTGTTGTACAATGGGCGGCCTTATCACATAAAGCAATTTCTTACAGGCAACATTTGGATGGCAGGATAGTAATAATAGACATATTTTGCGTTCGGTGGTGTTCTCTAATGAATTACGCTACACATGCATTATAAACAATTTAAATATTACTTATATACAAATAAAAATAATTCATAAGCAGTAGAACATTATATATATATATATATATATATAATATAAAGCTATTTACGGCTAATCGAATAAAAAACATGAAAAAGCATATTGCTGTATTTTTAGATTAGTTTTTTTACGCTAACGCTTTTCCTTCGCACCACACCCCCACTTTCACTAAACCGGGATGCGCGGGATTCGTTCAACCAACAAATATGTTTAGCGACATAATTGCGTCTCCTTACCGCCACTCATGCGCAGTGTGTTCTGTCACGTGAGTGTTGCACACCAGCTATTTGATAATTAATATTATAGAGCAGTCAACTCGGACATGTGAACGTGTTTTGAAGAACTTGTTTGTAGCAAAGTATCAATGGTAAACATATTAAATAAAGTATTACAAAATCAAAATCGTTTATTCACATGGGCCCCAAAGAGGCCATCATGAAAGTTAATGATTCTACTGCCAGATTCACAAAATTACAGCCATCTCGAGAAGAACGTGGCAAGAAACTCAGCGGCTCATTTTTTTTTCATTCATTTTTTTTAAACATTCTTGATCTCTAATACATAATTTTATTAACCTAGGTGTTATTGTGATAGTCGCTAGAAAGCGCTTGTGCAGTTTGCCTCCATGCATCATTGTCATGAATATAGTTGATCGTTTTATAGTAAGAACTAACTAAAACTTTCTTAATTAATGCCCGTTTTATTATACTTTTCAAAGAGAAAACACAATAAAAGCAAGTCATAATTTAAAAAGTTTTTTTAAATCAAGCTTTTACCAGTTTTAAATACAACAAAGGACTAAAACGTACATATACATTAGATAATTTTACAGTTATTGCATACTATAAGATAATTATGTTACATTAAAACTAACCAAAAATAAATATAACTAGATATAAATACGTACAAAACTTAATCTAATAGACCGCCACCAGTGGGCAAAGTACCTAAAATGCTGGCAGCATTGCCACGTTGAATGGCAATGCTCAATCTCTGTCCAAAATATTATAATACTCAAACGTTATTTAACCAGATAATTTGTCAAAACAAATCAAACTAGCCCAAACTCGATGAGTTTATCTTGTTTAGTTCAAAAGTTCCTATGACCAACTTCCGTCTCCATCATCAGACCAGCTCCATGGTACAATATCATTGCATTGCGACCGAAGATACATAAGTACACCAAATTTGAGTCCAATTGGACATCGGGAAGTGGGTCTTATTTAGCTTGCAAGATTTGATTACAGACCGACAGATAGACAGCGGGACAGGTGAAACTAAATAAAAGAAGCTCTTCATAAAGAAGCTTTGCCTATGTTTACGTATTGTATATATTTTTTAAATGTAATTGGGAGACAAGATGAGCAAATAGCTCGCCTTATGGTAAACGTCTCAATAAATATGATCTATAATGACCATATGATGAAAAGAGATTACGTCACCTTTCAAATAAAATCACAATCACAAACAAACACAGAAACACCCGTTAAACTTATAACACAACTCTTTTTGTCGTCCAATTTCATTGATTTACTCCTCTCCATCCAAAGGTTGTCTGGAAGAGATCGCGATAAGAGCGCCTGTTGTTACACTTATTTACTAGATCATTATTCCTTGTCATGTATTTGTTAAGGTGTTCAATAAAGAGTTTATCTATCTATTTTATATAATTAGAGATTATCCGACGCAAAAAGATAGATAGATATCTATCTATGTTTTTGCGTCGGGGGTTTCAAAGAGAATAAAACGAATCTGGCTAAGGTCGGCAACGTGTCTATGATACTCGAAGAGTGACAGATGTGTACAGGTCACCGCTTTCATCAGGTGGGCCGCTTGTTTTACCCATGGCCGCTACCTTTTGTACAAAACTTATCCTACTAATATTATAAATCCGAAAGTTTGTGTGTAAGTCTGTAAGTATGTTTGTTCCCTCCTCACGCTTTAACGGCAGAACGGATTTGGAAGAAATTTGGAATGTACATAGCTTTTACCTAGGATTAATACGTAGGCTACTTTTTAACTTGATAATAACGGGCGAAGCCACCAGACACGGCTAGTCAAAACATAATCAAATACATATAGTAGTACATTTAGAAAGGAAAAAAATCGCTTGAGACGGGGTTTGATCACCTCTGATCACAGGGTGTCATGCCCTATTGCTCGAACTGCTGAGCTACTCAAGCTCTGCCTGAAGCGATTAAATTATCCTTTCCCTATTGTTAATGACTTACGGTGACATAATCAGATACATTCTAAATTAAGCAATGACAAACTTTCAAGCGCGATCGTCGCCCCAAGCAGCAAAGCAAAAAACAGATACTTAAGAAATTCCTTTATAAGGTACAATTGCTTCCAATTTCACTGATGATAAACTCTAGCTTTCGAGGTGTCAGTAGGAGGTCCATAAATTAGAGAGCCCTAGGAAAGCGTGTACAGATAGAGACTCAAGTGAATGCGAACGTGACTTTACTCTTTGTTAAACTATACTACAACACAGGGAAGTTGTCATCGTTCGTGTAAACTCAATTTCATTTCCTTACATAAAAACATTTACTCATAGAAATTTCTATGTATAGAAGAAAATGAAACGGATTTCAAGGGTTATTTGTAAAACACTAGAAAGCTGGCAGAACGTGATTCTTGTTCTAACCCTTAGCTTTGTTCTACGACTCTTCTAATGCTATATTTTCCGTAATATTTACGTATACAATCTATAATAATTAGTAGTTGTTTAAACTAAACTGTTTAAAGAACGGTATCGCCGTGCCACGCTTCTTTAAAAGCACGCAACGCCAGTAATTTGACACCTTAGACTTAACAGAGAAGATAAATTATATATTTTGATAATTTCAACGCAAAAAAAGCAATGTTTAAAAATCGACTTCACCGCTTACATTTTCGACTTTATTCTACATTTCGATTTCGATAAAATTTATGTGAGACCACCTCTGAAGTATAATCTACGAAACAAAAAAAAATTTCATAATCGAATCTTAATTGGCGGAATTATCGCGTAACATAACTACATGCAAAAAAACATAGAGTCAAATAGAGAACCTCCTTTTTCGGTCGGTTAAAAACTGGCCCTGAGAGCTGAAGATCTTGCGTATTTTTTAAAATGACCGAAATATTTTTTTTATATATTTTTAATTTTATTTGCGGCCTATAGAAGAGAACAACTGGAAATCCGGATATACGAAATAAATTTTTGCCTAAGCTAAAACGCAGAGGCTCGTTCGATCAGTTACCATTTTATTTCACACTTGCTTTTCGCCACATCTGTACACTTACGCGCGACCGGAACGCCTGAACCTAAGGTCAGGCCCGCTTTTACTTGCATCCAAACATTCTCTATACCTCACACTATAAGCTATTCTGTGAAGGTTTCCATCAGCTACTCCATTTTCTATACGAATGTAAATCTCGCCCTTATAGGGAAGGGAAAGGGATTTACGAGTCCTCGAGTTCTGTATGGGGCTTCCGGTCCAAGTTGTGGATATATGGAATAAATTGAAGTGTTATGTTATAATAGAAAGTTGTACGCGATATGGATCAGTTGGCTCCGGGGCAGCTGTAGAAAACGTATATGTAGTTGAGTAGGTAAATCTGATCCCAGAACATGGTTGCATTAAATCTGTTTTTCTAGAGTAAAAGCTCTCTGCAACTCTTGAAGAAGTGGTTTATATGTTATTATATCAAAAGAAACGTTATTGAATTTCTGATTATGTGCTTTATTCAGTCAGATTCGGGGGAAGATGTAGGTAAATATAAATTATGAGAAAAACAGATTATTAATAAGACTCGTGCTCTATACCTAAGTTTGGATTAGTTAATGAAATTTAACCCTTCGAATGGAAACAATTTTCGCCGAGGTCTATAGTGCGTTTACCACCCTTGAATATGACCACTTACCAACATGTGAAATATACGGAGACATTAAACCCTAGTCTATTCAGATAAAAATACAGGTTTTTTATTGATCGAGTGACGCGAGATCTCTAAGATGACTTGTCACTCCGTCCATTCTCCCGTCCGTCTATCAGAGGCATTTAGCGTCCAACCAAGTAATACAAACGAATTACTTCAAATTCTCAGAGCATATTTATAGCTATGACCCAAAGTAAAAATGGCAATTTAAATTATATAAATGAAAACATTAAGGGGGCAAAATGATTGCCCATACACATAAGTGTTTTTTTATATATTACTAGCTTTTAACCGCGGCTTCGCTCGCATTTAATTTTTTTTATCTTTCGTAATTTTTTTTAATAAAAAGTGTCCTATGTTACTTCTAATACCTCTAAGAATATCATAATATGTACAAAGTTTCATGAGGATCGGTTAAGTAGTTTTCGCGTGAAAGCGCAACAAACAAACTTACATAAACATTTATAATATTATTATTAGTAGGGATAGGTAATGTATATTCAGCCACATCATCAGTTTCCATCAATCAATTAAATCAAACCACGTCGTATTGATTTATTTTTCCATATATGTTGAAGATGGTACCTATAAGTTAATGGTTTTTTCTTAATATTCTTTACTATCAAATCTTTATTAGCCTCCAAACACGCAGGTTAAAGCGATCCTCCTATCTTAATTCCAAAGCCAAGGCCGCTAAACAATGTAACGAATCGTTTGTTCTAAAACAAAAAAAACAATAAACAATACCGTTTCGCAATAATATAATTTCCGTTTCATAGCTTCCGAATTTGGAATCAAATAACTGTGCAAAATTCAGAGTAATAACCTTTAAAGTCTTCTAATAAGAGTCTATAGAAATAAAATCCTAATTTTGGAATACTTACTATACTATAGGTACTTGATACTTGGTGCGCGGGCTGTTTTCCGCAACTAGGACGTATAATACATAGTATTTTAATCTTTAAGGTCTACAAAATATTAAAGATCAAAATCCCCTGATAAGCTGAGTAGGTCAAGTGTGAAGACAAGGCCGGATTTTGCGGGAACAGATGATGAATCGCCAAATCCGGTAATTTATGGTAATCATAAGTTAGTGACTGTTGCGGTAAATTACCCACAGTTGCGTTTAGTTCGTTTGTAGTACAAAGTTCGAGAATAAAATAACAAAATATTATTCTTTTTTATGTTTTAGTAGCCGTCCCCGGCTTCGCCCGCGTTTATCAATAAATGTAGCCTTTGTGTTAGTTCTAGGTATAAGCTATGAACATTCCAAATTTCATCCTAATCCGTTCAGCCGTTGCAGCGTGAAGAGAAAACAAATAAACTTACACACTTATACATTTACACACAAACTTTCGGAACGCTTTCACACTCACAGCCCCACACTAAGTTTATGTTTTTATGTCTACTAAAACAGATGGTAATAATGTCAATATAAATCAACAGTTTGCCGTAACTACTTACTTATAAGTATAGTGTAGTAGTTAGTGAGTAGGTCTCTGCTCTCTGCACCGAAGGTCTTGAGTTCGATTCCTATCAGGAGCACAACTTTACTTCATAAGTGACATTTGTGCCTTTGGTTATGGGTGTGATTGTTTTTTTTTTTTATGATAGATAGGCAAGCATTTGACCACTATCTTACCTCTCTGTGTTTGTGATGTAAATGTTTCCGGCACCCTCGATCTTTGAACTTAGTTTGCCCCACACTGTGTGAGAGTGTGAATGCGTTTGTTTGTTTTGTACTTTTATTTATATAGATATTAATACTCATAAAAACTGACTTTATTTTCTGCTTATATTATATTATCATACTAGACCTGCGGCTTCGCTCGAGTTGATCAACTTAAGTAGTGGCCTATGTGTTAATCCTAGGTATAAGCCATGTACCTTCTAAATTTCATCCAAATCCGTTTAGCCGTTACAGCGTGAAGAGGAAACAAACATACAGTCACACAAACTTTCGGATTTATAATATCGTATGATGCAGACATCAAGACAAGACAATTCTCCCATAATGAAGCTATGTTGCCCAAATTGGCAAATAGGCTCGATGCGCCGGCGCAGCTAAACGCGCCGATTTGTCGGATACGATTGCCGACATACTCCTATTACCATTATTCATTGTTATACCGTTTCTGACCGGACTAAGAAGGTAAGGCGAGCGGCCAGTGGAGGGCGATGCTGTAGATTATTGATAGCGTTTAAATGGCTGATCATTTTCTAAGGAAAAGTGGTGGGACCCGCCCTAAGCTTACTCGCAAAAAGGACCACCATTTTGTAGGTAAAGTTTATGTCAGACTCATATGTCATGTTATATGGGAATACCAAATAATTAACGCAAGCAAAGCTTATAAACCGACTTCACCGCTTAATCTTCGGGACCCTTGATCAATTTAAATGTATGACGATAATTCAAAAACAACTGATCAGATCTTGATCAAATTTAAATTGGACCAATGGGAAAGCAACAGCTTACCAGCAAACAAAAAAATCATTATAATCAATTCACGTGGAAAGAAGTTATGACACATGTAAAAAAAATACAGTCGAATTGAGTACCTCCGCCTTTTTGTGAAGTCGGTAATTAGCTTTTTAACAGTGAGAAAAAAGTGTGTTGTTCATTTTATTTGACTACGGCTAATTGCATATGAACAGTCAGTTGGTTAAGTGGGGTGTGCGTTCGCCTCCTAAGCAGCAAATATCGGGTTTGATACACGCGCAGAAAAAAAGAATTTGCCCACCACTGATGTGTATGGGTGCCCCCTTATCATTTATTATATTATTTTAATTGCCATTTCTGGCTTTGGGCCATAGTTTTACACATTTTCTGAAAATTTTAAGTTATTCATTTGTATAGTTTGGACGCACAAAGTGTTGAACTACCAAAGTCAACTTAGAGATCTCTCTTCGCTCGATCAATATAGATTATGTAGGATACATCATCTTAATTATTACGGAAAATATACCATTCAGAAGAAAGTCGTAGAACTAAGCTCAGGGTTAGAACAAGAATCA
Organism: Lomographa bimaculata; assembly: GCA_948107665.1. Taxonomy (NCBI): domain Eukaryota; kingdom Metazoa; phylum Arthropoda; class Insecta; order Lepidoptera; family Geometridae; genus Lomographa; species Lomographa bimaculata. Next base: position 993,517 of record OX403604.1, on the reverse strand, counting down.
AGGTTTAAGAACTTTCTGTTATTTAACAAATAACCCTAATATCAGATATGCTAGTGTTTATTCACCATTTTACCGGTTGGTGACGATGTGGTCGATATACTATTACTTCCAAGCATGCCAGTGGAACACAGCCGCATGACGAGCGTTGCGCAGGCGTCCGCAATTTCACGCCCGTCCACACAGTTCTATTGATGTGATCGCGAGGAAAGACAACAGATGTACAATGTAGAAACAATCAGTTACCAAGCTCATATGGAAATGGTGAATGCGCTGGAACACCTTTGAATTGCCAAGAAAATAACTAAAATAAAAATATAATATTTTAGATTTTTGATTGAAATTCAGCTTTCACACTCACAGCACCACACTACGTTCGATCACTTATGTCGTGGGAGCCATTGTGGTGCTTATCTTGTGGGAACATTCACATCACATCCAGAACCAGAAATATTTATTTTTACCGGAAATCGAGCCCGATACCCGCTGCTTAAAAGTCGAACGCATTAATGACTTTATTTATGTCATTAAGAGACGAGAAAATCAAGTCGCTCGCCTGATGGTAAGCGTCACGCTTGTCCGTTACAGTACAGTGCCACCCAGAGTTTTTGAACTTATATTTTTTATGCATGATAGGCAAGCATTTGACCACTATCTCTCATCATCATCTGATGGAAAGTCACGAAGCGGCCGAAGATGTAACTTGCCTTGAAGATACCTATTCACTCTAGACTTGACGACTCCCATATTACACCGTTCGGAAAACAAAGACGCGGCCAATGAGTTCAATTCCTTAGCAGTACGGATGATGAACGTAGAATTCATATAGTTCGAACTCCTACGCGACTGCGCTTGTCACCCTGAGATATTAGATGTTAAATGTATTTTAATACAAATTAGTAAAAAGTTGAGGTACTGGAACGTTCACGTACTGTGAACGTTTTGTTTCGTTTTGAATGATCGTGTGATAAGGATTGAGATACAAAATCATTATTTATTGTGTCATACCTAATGCGCTTTTAAAGAATATTGCTATTCTATTTGATATTATCTGTATAAATAGACCTATACGCTTAACATTTTTCTTATAATTGATACCAAAGTAGGCGCAAACAAAACAAAACAGATACCAAGGCAGGTTTATCTTTGAAAACGATAAGATGTTTAGTTGTTGCAATTCCTACCTTTTACTTTTATACAAATATATAAATTTGTGAGTCTGTGTGTACGTAATAAGGCATTTATTCAATCTTGCATTCTATCAAACATAATGTCAGTTCTCAATGATGTTATTGATAATTTAAACGCAAACAAAAATAAAAAAAACAACTTCACCGCGTCATCTTCAAAATCCTTGATCAGATTAAATGAATTAAATAAGCATTATTGAGTAATGCATAATTATAATTATAAGCATTAAGAGTATAGTAATCATTGATAAATTGATCAAGATTCTACAAGTAGTTTATGAGTTATAATAAACTACTTGTAGAATCTTGATCAATTTATCGCATAGCACCAGATTTTAAACTAAAAAAAAATCGAAATCGGTTTACGTGGAAAGAGGTTATGAGGTAAAACACATTAAAAAAACAGTCGGCTTGAGTACCTCCTCCTTTATTAGGATCGGGTCACCTAGAAAAAAGTTCTGAAATAACACACATAAAAATACAGTCGTATTAAGTGTCTTCTTCTTCGTTCGAAGTCGGTTAAAATGGGTAGATACGGCACACTGCTTTATAAAGTAAACATAACGGGACCATATTATGAATCTTATAGACGAAGACTTTCTTAGCAATTTGAGTTATTACAATACAATACAATACAAATACTCTTTATTGCACACCAAGAAAATATTAATTAACAATAGAAAAAATAACAATATAGCAGTACAATCGGCGGCCTTATCGCTAAGCAGCGATCTCTTCCAGGCAACCTTAGGATAGAGAGGATAAAAAAGTTTATTAGTAGATCTTGTAAACGAACAGGATGGCATTGTTGCAGCTTATTACATTATTCTATAAATTATACATAGGATTATAATATATTATTATATTTCTATAGTAAAAATGGAATTTGATTTTGGTCTAATAACGGTAAAGATAATTATAGCCCAGCAACTCCAAGAATCAGAATTCGAGAACATCGTTCATTCCTCCTACCCGCAATTGGCCAGTGAGGTGGCTTATAACCTCGCCTCTCCCATGAAAGACCACCCTGAAGCCCAGCAGTGGGAACATTTGGTTTTCACTTTGTAATTATTATCAGCCCAAAATGTATACCTACTAATAACCGATTTCAATCGCAAATATCTCCGAAACTCTTTATTAGATGTTGATAAAATTATAATGTGACTACTTGGGAAATATAGCCTTATAAACAAGAATCGGTCCAGGCGTCTTTGAGTAATCAGGAAACATAAATAAACAAAAAAGATTTCGACGAATTGAGAATCTCCTCTTTCTTTGAAGTCGGTGAAACATGGGCTTCAATATTAACATATAAGCTTTCACACTCAGAGCCCGAAAATAAGTTTACTTGTATCGTGGTTGCTGGAAACATTTACATCACACACACAATCACACTTAGAACACACATTTTACCTGGGGAGAAAACTTGTGTTCCCGCCGGGACTCGAACACGATACCCCTACTTAGAAGGCGAGTGCTCACCCAACTAAGCCAACAGGCAGTTTAAAAGAATGTTTAAGACATTTGTCTTTGATCAGTATCATTTTTTTTTAATGCTGAATAGGTAAATATTTGACCTCTATCTCACTGACTGAGATTTGAAGACTCCCAGATTATACCGTTCCACTCCTTCGCTGTACGGATGATGAATGTAGATCCTTGTGGGTTATGATACCATCTCTACCACATTCGTATCTCGATGGCGATCCGTTGCAAAACACTACGTTTTCGCCTCTTCCCATGCTTTCTGTCACGAAACAGATAAAGAGATAAGGGCGCGGCCATTACGTCATAAGGAGGTAGGTTTACATACAAATGTACATTTTATTTTATAAATAATAAATTAAACTAAAAACTAAATTCAAACTTACCAAAAATATCTACAACTAGATATAAATATGTACAAAACTTAATCTAATAGACCGCTGCCAGTTGGCAAAGTACCCAAAATGCTGGCAGCTTTTAGTTGTTTTTTTAATTACGTATCTTACCATCACGTGAGATAGTGGTCAAAAGTTTGCCTATAGAGAATAAAAAAAAAACGTTTGGTACACCATTGGAATTATGATCTAGCCATAAGACTAATAAGTAATTAGTACTAATAAAGTAAAGTATTTTTTTACCTTAACTATAAGTAGAGTAGTAACTAAAAAAGTGTCTTACACTGGCTAACTAGACAAGCTTGCGAAGCCAAAACCAAAAAGTAAAAAAAGAACATCTAAAATTTATTTTAACATGCAAGAGTACAATTGTAGAAAATTATCCTTCAACCAATTTGGGTACAGCACTCGAACAGTTCCTGCTCTACCTAGAGTCAGATAATCGCTCTATGCGAGGTGAAAAGTTCATGTTTGCTCTAGGAACGAAAGAAGCCGCAATTTTTATGATCGACTACAATTTAGTAGTTAGATCAGAAGCGATAAGTGTAGAGGCAACTCTATTATTTGTAACGGCTCAGAGATTAAAGTTCATGAGATCAGGCTTTAACAAACACCGGCGAAAACTCACGATTATGTAAGATCTGCCGATTAATCTGGTCTGCGGATAAGATAATTTAGCTGCAGAAAAGTGTGGTGCTTTTCAACCGACTTCAAAAAAGGAGGTTCTCAATTCAACTGTATGTTTTTTTATATATATGTTACGCGATATCTCCGCCAATTATAAATCGATGTGGCTGTTTTTTTTTTGTTTGGTAGAGAGACAACAATAAATAAAGTAAAATAATTGAAACGCAAGCAAACCTTAAAAAAACCGACTTCGCCGCTTATATTTTGGATTTGGCTTGACCGATTTCGATAAAATGTATATGGGACCACCTCTGAAGTATAATCTACAAAACAAAAAAAAACATCAAAATCGATTCATAATTGGCGGAGATATCGCGTGACATACATACAAAGAAATAATCAAACAGTGGAATTGAGAACCTCCTTTTTTGAAGTCGTTTGAAAATTTTAAAGTACATAGCTTATACTAAGAATTAACATATAGGCTACTTTTTAGCTCGATAAACTCGGGTAAAGCTGCGAGGAACGACTAGTTATTAATAAAACATACTTATCTTTATAGCCTTAGCCCCTAACATTTCTAGTACCAACTAAATATCTAGATACTTGGATCTAGATCTAAATGAGCAAGTTCAAATGTCAGCGAAAGTCCTCCGATTCATAATTAAGTATCCAACGACAATGCGCCGGAAACGCGGCCATCTTGGAAGCACGACTTCCGTGCGCGTGTTGTGATACATAGGAGTTATGTGATACTAGCTGTGATCTGTGACTTCATTTGCTTTTATCAGTTTGTATTGAGTGGAACTCATTACCTACGTCATTGTTCCCTGAGGGGTATAATCTGGGAGTCTTCAAATCAAGAGTGAATAGGTATCTTCTAGGCAAGCATGTCACATCTTCGACCGCATCGTCACTTTCCATGAGGTGAGATAGTGGTAAAAAAATAAGTAGTCCACATATTAATTCAACGCAAGCAAAGCTTAAATAATTAAACGCAAGCAAAACTTAATTATTGAGGATAGCTCAAAAACTACTACTTAGATCTTGATCAAATTTAAATGGGACCATATGGAAAGTACCAGCTTTCAAATAAGAAAATAATCATCAAAATCGACTCACAACAAAAGAAGTTATGAGGTAACTTTTGAAGTCGGTTAAAAACGAGAACATCGTCAATGTAGTCCACAGAATAAGCATTATTGAGAATAACTCCAAAAACTACTAGTCAGATCTTGAACACATGGAAAGCACCAGCTTTCAAATAAGAAAATAATCATCAAAATCGGCTCACAACGATAAAAGATGTGAGGTAACACACATAAAAGAAAAATACAGTCGAATTGAGAACCTCCTCTTTTTTTTTGAAGTCGATTAAAAATGAAATGTAAATTTGAATATATAATGACTCTGATTTGGTACCAGATTACATTCTCAGATTTATCATTTTCTATTTCAGCCATGTATGAAGACTGTGGACCGTTTTTTATTTTTTTGGGATCCTTGATGAGGTTATTTATAAGTTCTTATGATGGTAAATTAATTTTAATCTTTACATAATTGTCTTGATGACTGAAAATATTCAGTCCTAGAGTGTAATTTTACAGTCCGTCTGAAGCCATCCGACATGGTTTAACGACTGTTGTCTTACGACCACCGAAACAAACAGCTAAGCAATCCCTCCGAGGCACGGTGACACTCAGTTGAAAATTCCACTAAACGGTCCATCCAAGCACTGGTCTTACTTAGCGTTGCTTAACCTTGTCAATCAGTTACGATAGACCAGGCAGACGAGTGTCACGTATTTTGTTCTAATAATAAACATTGACTTTGACCTAATCGCTGTAATATTTGTTGACATAATTTCGCTAATCTGAATGTTGTCTTGTTTCAGTTTAACCATGCGGTGGAGAAATTCAGGAATGCAGATTATATGGGCAGTGGTTCTATTCTCGTTGGCGACTTTAGGTAAGTATTTCAAAGGACACCACCTTAATTAAATATTAAATAAATATTTTTTTAAAGGATTTAATCAATTTAAATGAACGCGATAAAATTCATTAAGGGTTACCTACTATGAATAAGAATCTCGAAAACAACTTGAACAACAATAATACAGAAATAAAAAAAATATTATATAAAAACGAGTCAGTATCCGATACCAATTGGCTAGTGAGTCTTCTGAGTATGTCTTCGAAATAAGCGTATAGCAGGGGGGCGTTAGGTTTTTTCGTTACGGAATTTCTGGATTCAGTTTCCACGCTCAAGGCCCGCGATAGAGGCTATGCAATAGCTTAAAAAGTTATAAGCAATTAACCTCAAAAGTTTTTCTCTATGGGGCAAAATTAAGTCGCGAGATCTCAGTTCGGCGCGAACGACTGGTTATTGAGAAGAATGATTTTTTACCGGCAATTTATTAACGTAAACAATGGAATAAAAACAAAGAAATAAATAACGCATACCCAGAATTTACTTTACAAAACGTATAAATCCTGTGAATCTATTTCTCAAGCCTCTGCTGACCTTTTACCTTATAACTGTCATTATGAGTCAGTCAGTCAGTCGGTGGTGAAAATGACAGCTATCGAAGTGAAGGCAGAGGAGATAATATAGTCTAGCTATAATGACTGGTCTGGCTTCCGAGAATAGACTTGCTTACAACACTCGAGCCGATAAATCTATCATAAGTTACTCGTAGAAGAAAATTAAAAAAAAGACGTGTGGCACTCGGGGACTGCCGCGGTAAAGCTAATGCATAGCATTTTTTATCAACTTATGCAATTATAATTATTTATTTATTTTACTGATGCAGTATTATTTTTCCTGCCACCTAGAGGCGAGTTGCTGAACTAAAGAGACAAGCGTGATATTTCAAAAAAGTCATTAAAAGTTCTGCTATTCATCGATAGATGGCAAAACAAAAAAGTATCACCGCTGTGCCGGTCGGAGTGGGGGGTGTTAGGTTATTTTCGTTATGGAATTTCTGGATTCGGTCTCCACGCTCAAGGCCCGCGATAGAAGCTATGCAATAGCTTAAAAATAATTGCATGCTTACCTTAAAGATACCTATTCACTCTAGGACTCCCAGATTATACCGTTCAGGAAACAAAGACGCGGGTAATCAGTTCGCCGTACTTCACAGGTGCATAGATTCGCGTCGCAACGTGTTAGCCAAGGGAGTTACCTACTAATCTTTTTTTTTATGCTAGATAGGTAAGCATTTGGCCGCTATCTCACCTGATGGAAAGTGATGATGCGGCCGAAGATGTAGCATGCTTACCTAGAAGATACCTATTCATCTAGACTTGATGACTCCCAGATTATACTGTTCAGGAAACAAAGACGCGGGTAGCGAGTTCCACTCCTTCGCTGTACGGATGATAAAGATAGAGAGATCGCTATTAGTGATAAGGCCGCCTGTTGCGATACTTTACGTAAGCTTGATTGTTACCTTTGTTTTATCTCATCTTATAAAGTGGATCAATAAAGTATTATCCATCTATCTAAATGTAGAAGCAAAACGCTTCGAGCGGACATGAAGTATGTCAACCACAAATGGATGACGTTGGTCAGTTTGTCTTGTGCTCCGATTATAGAAAGGGCATGGGGAGATCAACTGATATAATTTGAGTACACACTCTCCGACATGTAAGCTATAGAACACCGATAGGCTAGCTACCTTATGTCGATGACTGAGGCTCTGCAACTTGTCATCACCAACTCACTCAGTAATGGTTGTTTATACATTTAGATACTAAAAGATAATAAAATTGGTAGACTGGATTGTTTTAACAAGATTGCACAGCGAGATAATGGATTGGGGAATACAGTTTATTAATTATTTTTTATTCATGATATATATAGGCAAACATTTGTAGATATACATAAACAAATGATTTTTACCGGTGGCAAAATCAAAATTTAGAAATAACCCTCGCCGCGCCGTCTCTAAGAAACGGCTGCACCGATTTTCTCCAAACATAGCTAAGAGCACTGTCAATAAAGTCACTTATCAATAAAAAAAACTTAATCAAAATCAGTCCAGCCATTTGGGAGCTACAATGCCACACAGACACACATATAAATTGATTCAAAGATACACCCGTTAGACTTTTAACACCCACTTTTTACGTCGGGGGTTAAAATTCTCCTCATACTTTAATTATTCCCAGTAAACTTTTATAATGCGAAATGCTAAGGAATCGAACTATCTGCATCCGTACCTACTTGTTTCATCATAAATGAACTACCCTATGGTTAAGTTGCGAACGTTCGCCTTCTCAGCATGGCGTATCGAGTTCGATTCCCGGCGGAAACACAAGTTTTCTCCCCAAGGAAAATTTGTGTTTCTGGTTCTGGCTTCGATTGTGTGTGATGTGAATGTTTCCGGAATCCACGACACAAGTCATAGAACTTAGTGTGGGGCTGTGAGTGTGAAAGCGTTTATGTTAAATATAACTTACTCTTCAAGTCAACAATGAACAGCTATTTTCTAGGCAAGCATGCTCAACTGTCGACCGCATCGCTTTCCATGAGGCGAGTTCTCAGTTAAATGCTTGCATATTTACCATAAAAGACTTTTAGCAATCCCTTCCCAAAGACCAATAATTGGTAACTACTAACGAAACAAAAATCATGTCTTACGTGACCTTGTAATTAAATCAATAGGTACCTAATGTTTGAAGCAGCATACGATCGCGTGTCAATGATGCAAGACTAATGAGCATTGAAGACGTTTGGAAATGTTAATGATTTTCTCTTGGGAACCACTAGAACTTCTACAATTTAAATTTGAAACAAACAACTTTGGCAATGAAAGCTGGAGATAAATAAGTCATTTTATTCAACGTTAAAACAAAACTTAACATTTTTGTTCGTGGAGACAATGATCTAAAGAATAAAAATTCCTTTCTTTTTTTTGACACCGAAATCTATACCTTAGAAAACACTCCATGTACATACTTAGTAAACAAATAGTTTAGATGTACCTTGTAGGTTTCTATTTCCATCTTAGATATTTTTGCCTTTACTATGCAATGACTAAAACCTATTTTAAAATCAAAGATAAACGTTACCACGCTTTCACACTCACAGCTCCACACTAAGTTCAAGAACTTGTGTCGTGGGTTCCGGAAACATTCACATAACACACAAACACACCCAGAACCAAAAACACAAATTCCATTGGAGCTTGAGTTTCCATCGGAAATTGAACCCGATATGAATAGAAAGCGGACACATAAAAATACAAAATACACGTTACATCCACAACTGAAGATAATACCAAGAAACTGTGAGAGGGAAGTCATTTTCTACTGTACGTTATTTTTTAATAAAAGTAGGAACTTAAGTATATCACAAGCTATATATTTTTTAACAAGATGAATTTCACCCAAAATCCTATCAACCAGTAACTTTAAACACGTAAGTTAGTCATAAAACAACAGTCATATTATATGTCGGATATTTTCGTACCGAAAAATTCTGACATCAAAAAGCACTTGATAGCTCCTCCTCGTTAGTCGTTCACTCTTGACAGAGTGGTCTTGGTTGATGACGTTGCATATTCATTGGCTAAGGCAGCCCCCGCGATGCGCTTCCTCTTATTGCGGTCTTCAGCGTCTCGGGAACTCTGGACTATAGAAGTTTGTGCCGCAGCTTTGATGAGGTCTGTCCAACGCGTAGGTGATCGACCGCGTGACCGCTTGCCCTCTACATGTCCCTGGACAACGAGTCGTTCTATGGACTGTTCGTTTCGAAACACAAAAAAACAAACGCATTCACACTCACAGCCACTTCAAAGACTTGTATCATGGGTGCCGGAAACATTTACATCACACGCACATTACATCCAGAAACAGAAACACTAATTTCCCTTGGGAAGGAATTTGTGCTTCTGCCGGGAATCAAACCCAGGATCCACGGCGCAAAGAGCGGAGACCTGTCCACTGCGCCAACTGGGTCGTCAATAAACGTGTCCGAAATATTTGAGGACTTGATAGCTAAAACAGATTAACTAAAGTATATAAGAATTTTACATCACGTAGGTTTAATTACGTAGGTAATTGTCTCCTATCTAAAATGCAATTTCTATAATAAAATGAAATTTAAATAAAATATAAGCTGCCAGCGTACAGTAAATAAACAGAAGTGAAAACCAGTAATTTCTAACGTGTACGTAACAACATAATGACTTCATCGGGTTCCATCACGGGAGTCGAACCAGCGAGCCAGCGGCACGACACTTCGATGCTTCCGATGCTTCGGTAACACTCACGATTCCTTCAACATTATGTTAAGTGCCATCTCCGATCTCTAGAGCAGGTACAGTTGGAAGCAACATGAACCTCCAAATGTTTTAATTATATATTTTTTTTTATTTTTTAACTTGTCGTTCGCCCCGTACTGAAATCTTGCGCCTGTATTTGCCTAACAGAGAAAAAATTTAGATATTAATTGCTTATTACTTTTTTGTTTATAATAATTGTTGGATTTCTGTATTTGTTGTATATATATATATCACCGCATAATTGTACGATCCGTTAGTTTATAATAAATCTAGTGAGATTATAAACTGTCGATAGATTGTAAACACACACTTAAATTTACAATGTAACGCATATATTTTCGTTGGATTATAAACTGACCATGTCCAGCCGTCAAATTGTAATTTTGCGTGTGACGAAACGAAAAGTGCACGCTGATTGGTTGATCGAATCACCTATTTTTCACCCGCTCCCCCGGCGCCATTATTCTCTTACCGGCTTAAACAAGTCGATCCTGTGCGTGTTTTAATTCTATTTAATGATATCAAAACTAGTTTTAATAGTGTAATTTTATAAATAACGTTATTATTTACTGACCATGAGTGAATTAGAGCCTGTGGATGAACATAGAAGTGAATTAGCAGTGGAAAGTACTTTGCGTTCCAAATTATGACTATCCAACATAGTTTTTTTTAAACCTGTTTTGAACTCTACTTGCCAAGTTCTTTTGAAAAATACCACAAGGGCTGGTAAAAAAATATAAATATTTTGCTCCCCGCTTACTTGTATGGGTGATGGTACCTCCATGGTTTCATTCAAATAATTTTAATTGCCATTTCTAGTTTTGAGCCTTATTCTCTAAGAATGTAAAGTTTTTTTCTTTTTTTTTAAGTTTTCACCCTCACAGCCCCACACTAAGTTCTAAAACTTGTGTCGTGGGTGCCGGAAACATTAACATCACACACACACAATTACAACCAGAACCAGAAACACAAACTTTCCTTATGGAGTAAACTTGTGTTCCCGCCGGGAATCGAACCCGATACCCCTTAGAAGGCGAACGTTCACACAGATAAACCAACGGGCAGTTCGTTATGTGAAGTTATTCGTATAGTTTAGACGCTAAATGCCTCTGACAGGCGGACGGACGGGCGGAAAAAGTGCTGAATCACCCAAATCTACTTAGAGATCTCGTTTAGCTCGATCAACTACTATTCTAAAAGGAGTTTAGACATTAAAATGTAATTCACGTAAGAATTTGAATTTGAGCTGTTATAGTCACTTGAAGACACGACAAGTTTTTACCGACTTCAAAAAAAAGGAGGAGGTACTCAAGCCGACTGTTTTTTTTTGTATGTGTGTTACCTCATACCTTCGTCCCACGTAAACTGATTTTTTTTTTGTTTGATAGTTGTTGCCTTCCAATTGGTCCTATTTAAATTTGATCAAGATCTGACTAGTAGTTTTTGAGTTATCCTCAATAATGCGTATTCTGTGGACTACATTGATGATGTTCTCGTTTTTAACCAACTTCTAAAGTTACCTCATAACTTCTTTCTTTGTGCGTCGATTTTGACGATTATTTTTTATTTGAAAGTTGGTGCTTTCCATGTGGTCCCATTTAAATTTAGTCAAGATCTGATCACTAGTTTTAGAGTTATTGTCAATAATGCGTGTTCAATACGTTGAACCTGATCAAGGTTCCGAAGATAAAGCGATGAAGTCGGTTTTTTTAAGCTTTGCTTGCGTTTAATTATTCTGTATAGTAAACCTGACACGACTGTCCTACTTTGAGTCTTAGTAGGAGTTATTGACTAGAGCTCGTTAGCTCGCAGCCGCCTTGAGGTCATGACTTATGAACTCTTAGACAACTCCCGAGCCAGGAAGCTCTGTTGGATAACAATTGTCATGAAACTATTGTTTCAGTCTCATACAAACTACCCTTAAAACTAGGACTTGTTTAATACAAAGTACTTATATAGTATTATAACTACCCTTTAGAAGCATAATGTTATCAAAAATAATGATAAAAAAGTACACAAAAAAAGAAAAATAAACGGCAAATAAAAATAAGTTTTTGACATAACACATCATAACAAAAAACAACTACACACAATCACACAATAAAAAACAATAACATACCAATTTACTAGAAATGCATGTCGCTCAGTGAGGCCCATTGCATCTTACTATCAGATCAAAACCCGCTTTAAAAAGGTCTCCAACTCGTGTCGGAGGAAAACAAAAGGCGGAACAAAAAATAAACTACCCTTTAGTTGAGGGTAGAGTTGAGTAAATATCACGAATATGCAAAACCAGTGGCTGACTAGTTCCAGAAACAGTTTTTTTTTATTTCCATGGAGCAGTCACAAAAAATATTTAAGCAACTTTTATTACTGCTCGTTGGCTTAGACGACATGTTCACCTTTTAAGCAGAGGTATCGGGTTCGATTCCCTGCGGGAACACAAGTTTTCTCACCTAGGGAAATTTCTGATTCTGGGTTTGATTGTGTCTGATGTGAATGTTTCCGGCATCCTCGACACAAGTCATTGAACATAGTGTGGGGCTGTGAGTATGAAAGCGTTTATGTTTAATTAAAACACAACGAACTGTCATTTGGCTCAATTGGGCTCGTAAAGTAGCGGGTATTGATTTCGACTCCCGGTAAAAATAAGTTTTCTCTCAAAGGGAAATTTGTGTTTCTGGTTTTGTCTGTGATTGTGATCCCACAACACATGTCATCGAACTTAGTATGAAAGTGTTTATGTTTATGTTCATTATATTTATTACAAGTTAGCGCCTACTGCAATAATAATTGCAGCTACCTTGGGGTCAAATGTCAACGATTGACGTGTCACCTTTTGATTAAGTCAATTATCCATACGACACCCAGTTTATATCCGTTGCTCAACTCCTCACTTTATAGCTGTGACACCAAAGATAATTGTTTGACACGCAACCCAAGTGGAAGCACCGTTCTTTTCTTCTTCAAAAAGAGGTTCTCAATTTGACTGTATTTTTTTATGTGTGTTACCTCAGATGATTGATGATTTGATGAGTGTCTCTTTTAGGCTCATAAGAATAAAAACTTTACTTCCTTTAATTTAGATTTTGATTAGGTGACACTTGATAAATTTGAAACTCACAGGCATAGACTAAATAGACTTATTAGTCTATGCTTACAGGCAGTAAGTTCCTAGCACATCTATCTATCTTTTATCTGTCTAGATAGATATATGAACTCTTTATTGAACACCTTAACAAATAATAAATACAAGGAAACAAGGAAGAAACCAGTATAACAACAGGCAGTCTTATCGCTAAGAGAGATCTTTTCCAGATATCCTTCCTAAAAACGTATCCTACGTTTTTTTATTTGTAATATGGTAAGGTCGAAAGGGATGTTGAACATATTCAATGACTCTTAGAATAGATAATAATATTTGACCAACTATCTAACTATGTAACTAAATTGACACTAAATTACTACTTACTTACTTACTTAATTGGCATCTGATAAGTGACGACAACATCGTCACTTATCAGGTGCCATTACAGTCGAATATTCGCAATCAAGAAAAAAAAGTACAGCCTCAAATACTTTCTGATTATATACAAATGTTTTAGGATTGTAATTCTACATTACATATTTTCAAATAGATTTAGTAAATGCGGTTGCTATATAGCTAGGAACCCTGCGGTTTGCGGTCGTGAAGAATATAAATGGAGATTGGCGAACAGCGAACGATACGCATAACATTGCTACGTCGGCCTCTTTGATTATATTGAGGAAGACGTTTGGACAATGTTGGCTATAAAAATGTTGCATACATACTCCTCCGTAAGCCGGTTACAGTAGGTACTTACAGTTGTTTTTTGCCGCGAAAATAAAAAATGGCGTCGTGGATTTTGTATTATTTTCTGATACTTGTTTTTTTTCGAGTGTTAGGGTGTAATAATGGTGGATTATTTACTTATATAAGGACATGACTATGAAATCAAATCAAATCAATTTTCTTTATTTCAGGTTAAATTGCCTATCTTGTGGTTCTTAACTAAAATTATAAAATCATATTTTATCATCATTACAATCAATAGAAAAATTTAAAAATTTAAAAAGTAAAATAGATTATAAATAAATAGTCACATGTCATAGATTAATGTCATTAAAATACAAAAAGAAAATAAAATTATTAATTCATAATTCAAAATGCTAGTCGTTCAAATGACTATGACTGGACCATAACTCTTTTACTTGACTATAACTATGACTAATGACTAATTATATATAAAAATTAAAAACTTAAATAATATTTACCTATTGCTTGACACCGGCCAATTTGATTTAATAATTGCATCGTACCTATAGACGTCTTAGCCAATAACTTAGTGCAAAAATTATGAAAACTTATATGAAACTAGCCGTGCTCCGCGGCTTCACCAGCGTTTATCAAGTTATAAAGTATATGTGTTAATCCTAGGTATAAGCTATGTACATTCCAATTATCATCCTAATCCGTTCAGCGTGAAGAGAAAACAAACATACACACAAACTTTCGGATTTAGTGTGATAAAGATGCAATAAAAATTAATGTAAGTGAACTGAGTTATGTACACAAATGACGAAAAACTCATTCTCTCACTATTTTTAGCGTATATTTGTTAAGGAGGATGGTTAAATTAAAACCTACTTACAAGAATTCAATACACCCAATCGAACACCTCAAGGTGCAAAATAAGCGCTACAATCCAGCTACCATTCGCCAAGTATTTTATAAGTGCCTAATATAAACAATAGCCGTACAAACGTAACCCCGAGGCAATAATTGTAATGGCTATCTGATGCCGGGTGCTTCTCACGAGTAAGGTTAAACTTACAATGGAGAAACCAAACTAGAGATTAACGAAATATCAGCGGCTACTGCGTTTAGAGCAACACGCTGCTTTACCGATTAATCGAAGGATTTTTTGTTTTTGTAGTTCATGCTTAGCTAGACAGAACTAATTTATCTAGCGAAGCGCGATCTCTAAGTTGACTTGCGTCATTCAGCGCTTTGTCCGTCCGTCCATCCGTCTGTCAGAGGCATCTAGCGTCTAAAGTCTAAACCATATAAGCGAATGATCTTATTTATATAGCATTAGCCATGCTAGGCAGAACTATAGTGATAAATTTAGAAAGGAAAAAATATCGCTTGGGGCGGGATTTGAACCCGCGGCCATAGGGTCTCAAGCCCTATTGCTCTAACCGCTGAGCTACTCAAGCCCTGCCTGAAGCGACGAAATTAACCTTTCCTTATTGTTAACGTCTTACGGGGACGTTTATAATAAGGAAATATATTTTCCTTTCTAAATTTATCACTATATAAGCGAATGACTTCAAATTCTCATAAAATATGATAAACGGCCCAAAGCCAGAAATGATACTTAAAATTGTGTAAATGAAAATATTAAGGGGGTCCCATACATGTAAATGGGGAGCAAAATATCTTTATATTTTTATCTTCCTTTGTGAGGTATCGTTGAAAAGTGCTTGACATGTAAAGTACGAAACCGGTTTAAAAAAAAAGCTATGTTGTAATATAACGATTTGGTAGGCCACCAAAGTCACTGTTTTAGACCTATTTTATCCCGGGGTCTATCTTAAAAACGGCTTCACACTGAACGCTGAAACTTACGTATAATATATGTTATATCCTGTACTTGAACAACAATTACAGAAATCAAAAACATATTTTATAAAAAAAAGGTTATAAGCAATTAACCTCAGTTTTTCTCTATGGTGCAAAATGTAGACGCGAGAAATCGGTGTTCCGGCAGTTATCCTTGAGAGCCTGCGTATTCCAGGTCTAGTGTGTTTACCAGCTTCGATCACATCGTCACTTACCATCAGGTGAGATAGAGGTCAAACACTAGCCTGTCACAAATAAAAAAAAAATTAAAAAAAAAATCTCAGTTCGGCGCGAACGACTAGTGAAATAAATTTTAGAGAGGAGTAATATCGCTTGAGGCGGGGTTTGTACCCGCGGCCATAGGGTGTCATGCCCTATTAGGAAGCGACCGCCTCGTGACCTTGCATAAGCAGAAAACTTTTCTCCCTTCATTCGTAACCACATTATTCTGAGCACGCTTTATACTCCCCTATATAGTATAAACCTGTCTTAAATTAAATAAAGATGGTTACAAACGTTGCTGGTCTGAAGCTATTGTCCCTTTAAGGACGGTCTAAATTCAAAAATTCTAAATTCAAAATCGTTTATTCACATGGGCCCAAGGAGGCCCTCATGAAAGTCAATGTCTCTACTACCAGATTTGCAAAATTATCTCGAGAAAAACCACGTTTTGAATAGTAGAAGATGACTTTAAGCCATACCGGACACCTTCAGGTGACCTGCGAAATCCTAAACACCTGGCCTGCCGTCAGTTCATACGACTAGAAATCAAGGCAGATGCTATCCTACTAATACTATAAATCCGAAAGTTTGTTTGTAAGTGTGTAAGTAAGTTTGTTCCCTCTTCACGCTTTAACGGCTGCACGGATTTGGATGCAATTTAAAACGCACATAGCTTATAGCTAGGACTAACACATAGGCTACTTTTTAACCTGATAATAGTGGGCAAAGCCGCGAGACACGGCTAGTATAGCATAAATGTAATCTAATGCTGTGAACCAATAAATGTTACCATGTAACCTACTGATATGTAACATGCAATAACATTTCTCATCAGCAGCTCCATCTCATGCGCTTGCGCAACTCTATCAATTAATGCCATTGTAGACCATAATGGCCGATGTCCGACACTTAGCGCATTGGGTCTCGATCATTGTGCGATTTTGTATCGATAGATGATCGATTGTTGTGAGGTCAGTCGATCGATTTAGATGAGGTTTTGATATGAATGGGTGTTTATTGTTTGGTTTTTGGAGATGAGATGCGTGCTTGTTTGACCATTATTTCGTGTAGTCCATTAGTTACGCTTCGTTTCGTAATTAAAATACTTAATTAATTACTTTTTTAAAGGTAAGATAAGATAATTCTTTATCGGCAAAAAATGTAGTGTAAGTATTTGCGAGGTCTTTTTGCAGGTAATGTTAGTGCAGTTGACCTAACTCGGGGATCCAGTGTCACTAAATATATTGTAATTTAAAATAAATAATTATAATAAGTCGGTGAAATACACAAAATATCAAGAGTAATAAATTCATGCTATGTCAAAAAAACTAAAGAAATCATATTTCAAACTATAGAAAACATTTTCAGTCAACCAATTTTTAAAGCACATTTAAACATATTCATAGGAGGCTATTTTATTCTCCATCTTTTTAAATATTTGTCTTAAAAAGACGTAGATTTGTATTTGACTATGTCACATGTTTCTAAATGAATATGTGGTCGAGGGTGGCAAACACGCTTCTAAAATGTGACTGGCTCTTACTTTAAGGTTACAATGACCTGGATTTTTTTTGGTATAAAATAACGATAACAAAATCATTTCAACAAAATAATCATCTGGACTCGAACCAGGGCCTTCTGGATTCGGGACCGCCCGATTTCCCACCTGGGCTATTATAACCTTGTGGTTATTGGAGAAATTTACCTTCGTATTCTAATAATATGACGACCCAGTTGGCGCAGTGGACAGGTGTCTGCCCTCTACGCCGTGGGTCCTGACTTCGATTCCCGGCAGGAGCACAAATTCCTTCCCATGGGATATTTGTGCTTCTGGTTCTGGGTGTAATGTGTGTGTGATGTGAATATTTCCGGAACCCGCGATACAAGTCTTTGAACTTAGTGTGGGGCTGCGAGTGTGAAAGCGTTAAAAAAAAATATTGTAGCAGTTTTTTATTGCCTAAAAACACGGATAAAACGACGTTATCTAAAAATTAGAGCTAGATCGATTTTTCGCTCCCGAAACCCCCTGGATACTGAATTTCATGAAAATCGTTGGAGCCGTTTCCGAGATTCAGATTATATATATGCATATACTAGCCGTACCCCGCGGCTTTGCCCGCTATTATCAAGTTAAAAAGTAGCCTATGTGTTAATCCTAGTTATAATCTACGTACAATCCAAATTTCATCCAAATCCGTTTAGCCGTTAAAGCGTGATGAGGGAACAAACATACTTACACACTTACACACAAACTTTCGGATTTATAATATTAGTAGGATACAAGAATTGCCCGTTAAAAGGTATTAGATATATTATTATATTAGATAGATAGATAGATATATTAGATAAAGCAATATAATGAATGATCTCGGACGAGTACTAATAGGTAGATAAAAATACCATTATAGACTCTCTATAGATAAGTTTCCAAGACAAAATCTTGTCGTAACATGACAGTATCTATGATCTACCTGTGTTGTATTAGTAGTCAATACTGTACAATCTGAAGTACAATGAGACCTGCATCAGCTTTCTAATATGCTATACTATACAATGTATACTATATACTATACTCACATGTCATGTGAGTTACTAATTATATAGGTTCAGGCTGGATCATTTGTCAAATGCTCGCGTTTCTAATCTAACTTGAGACCAGGCCGCGCTTCGATGCGAGAACGTTTGATAATGCGGTCGGATTATAGGGCGTATATTAGTCGATCTCCCCCAGTTATAAGGGCGTATATTACACCGACGTCTAACTCTATTGCGTAAGTCCTCTCCAGCCAAAGGTTGTCTGGAAGAGATCGCTTTGAGCGATAAGGCCGCATATAGTTACACTTTTTTGTAAATAATTATTTTCTGTTGTTTTTTTGTCACAATTAAGGTGTGCAATAAAGAATTTATCTATCTATCTATCTATGTATATTGAAGTACATATGGGCGCATTCCGCAGGCTAAATAAATAGCGGTCATACTTTGATTTAAAAACCGTTTCGAAACATGAAAAGTATGAAATATTTTAACCGCCCGTTGGCTTAGTTAGGTACGCATTCTCCTTTTATAAGCAGCGGGTAAAGGGATCGATTCCCGTTGGAAACACGTTTGGGGGCTGAGTCACCCACGTCCGTAGGAGGATACCCCTTAAGTCTGACTCCCTACACGTGGTCCCCGGGTGGTGCTAATCAGGTGACATTTGAGAGGTGGTAGAGCATTTTGTGATTTGCTCGCCTGGCTTGCTACCAAAGTACCTTACCACCATCAAGTTGAAAGTCTGCCGCCAAGCCAAATACGGTGTTCCGGCAGTTATCCTTGAGAGCCTGCGTATTCCAGGTCTAGTGTGTTTACCAGCTTCGATCACAGCGTCACTTACCACCAGGTGAGATAGTGGTCAAACACTAGCAAGTCACAAATAAAAAAAAAAAAAAAAAAAAAAAAAAACACAAGTTTTCTCCCCAGTTTGTTTCTGGTTCTGGGTGTAATTGTGTGTTTGATGTTTCCACGCACCCACGTACGTCGTGTGGAGTCGTACTTAGTGTAGCACTGTGCAAGTCAGCGTACTTAGTATGGAGCTGTGATTGTGAAAGCGTTTGAAGCGATTTATTTAGCTAAAGATTATACCGCGCCTACATTATTTTAAAGACTAATATTAACTTAACTAATACTAACTTTTTTCTTGATAAAAATAGTTTAATTTTTTTCAAGTACTGGATATAACGAATATTATACATATGTTCCAGCTTTAAATGTGTAGCAGTTTTCGAACCCGATACCCCGGGTTCGATTCCCGGTGGAAACACAAGTTTTCTCACCAAGGGAAAATTGTGTTTCTGGTTCTAGTTGTAATTGAGTGTGTGATATGACTGTTTCCGGCACATACGACACATATGTGGGTCTGTGTCTATTGTGAAAGCGTTTATGTTTATGATTATACTTTCTTTTCCAGGAGAATGCGACGGCGCCAGAAGAACCTCTCAACGGCGAAAGGTATTTCCATACACATGAAAACCTTCTCATACATCGTTTTCACCACATCATAAATAACAATAACTGCCTATGAGTAACTTTTGAATGACCTTTAAAGTAACATTTATTTCCCGTGCACCAAATCTTACCACCAGTACGTGGAATTTTTCTACCCATCCTTTTTTTACACGCCTTAGATAAGATCCGCTTAATTGTATTTTCTGTAGTTTCGCCAGAGGCAAACGTTTGACCCACGTTTGATGGTAAGCATGCGGTCACGCTTGCCTAGAAGATATCTATTCCCTCGCGACTTGAATACTTTATATTGTACTTATCAGAAAATAACGACTCGGAAAGGGAATTCCATTACATTGCGGTTCGCACAATGAATGTGGAAGCAAAACATATATTAATATACGAAACGTATAAGTAAGGTAGACATTTAACAAATGCATGGGCAAAGTCGCATTTGTTGAATGTGACTGTGACTTCACAAAAAAGGAGGAGGTACTCAAGTCGACTGTATTTTTTTTCTGTTTATGTTTGTTACCTCATAACTTCGTTCCACATGATGCAATTTAGAAAATTTTGTTTTAGTTTGAAAGAAGTTGCTTTCCAATTAGTTCCATTTAAATTTGATCAAGATCTGATGAGTAGTTCTTAAAAAATCTTCAATAATGCGTGTTTAGTACATCTAATCTGATCAAAGTTCCGAAGATAAAGCGTTGAAGTCGGTTTTATTTAAGCTTTGCTTGCGATTAAATATCGTCTGCTCTTCTTCAAATATCTGAGTGGCACTGCAGATATATAAAGGCTGTCGTGTCGCTTACCATCAAGCGAGCATCTTTCTTCTTAAATTAGAAACATTGTTTCAAAATCATCTCGTTCTTACATTCAGTGACATTTATGTAACACTTGTATATACATTAGTTATTACGATACACTATTTGTACACTTCAATGAACCGGCATACACAATTAACCTGACACATTTATTAAAGTTATTTATTAATTGATTACTCCATTAATCATCATAGAACATATTCAACCTGTGTCGGCAATTAGGGCTTCTTTGTATTAAAAATAACTTGCCTCGAGACAGTTCAGAGAGTCAGAGTTGCCAGTAGTTATTGGTCGTTCTTTGATAATATAATTATTATTTTCAAAGCAATTAAATTATTACTATTACGTAGAACTAAATTGCGTCAGCTTAAATCGGTTAACTGACGCGACTTCATCGACTTCCCGCTTTCATCAAGACGATGACACTCACCAAGAATTAATCCTCCATGCTCCAAATCGTTATGTACATAGTTGATAATCCACAAATACGCACGAAGCGATTTGCTAAGGATTATAATTCCTTACCCGAGTATGTGTTTTTTTAATGCTGGATAGGCAAGCATAGTGGTTCTCGGTAAGTACTTAAAATCTGGGAGTCTTTAAGTCACGAGTGTCTGTTCACTCGTATCTTCCATTGTCG
This sequence comes from Lomographa bimaculata, assembly GCA_948107665.1. Classification (NCBI taxonomy): domain Eukaryota; kingdom Metazoa; phylum Arthropoda; class Insecta; order Lepidoptera; family Geometridae; genus Lomographa; species Lomographa bimaculata. The sequence goes on along the minus strand of OX403604.1, from coordinate 972,217 downwards.
ATAGGGGTAGGGATAGGGGTCAAATGATTGCCGATTCCGAATAAAAAAATATGACGAGACAAACGCCCGAATTTAGACATTTATTATGTTACAAGGATTCTCACATTATCTCATCTTTTCATAATTTTATTGATTGTCCAATAATCTTATTCCATCTACAATTGTTTGTTGTTGTTTGCTGCACGCTGGCGTAGTAAGTAACACACTAAAAAGTATAACCAGAGAACTTGCCAACACGAATCAAACAGGCCCAAACTAGATGGGTTTATCTTGTTTAGTTCAGAAGTTCCTATGGCTATGGCCATCTTCCGTCTCCATCATCAGACCAGCTCCATGGTATTGTCACCAAAGAAACATAAGTACACCAAATTTTAGTCCAATTGATCATCGGGAAGTGGGTCTAATTTAGCTTGCAAGAATTGATTACAGACCGACAAATAGACAGACAGCGAGACAGGTGAAACTAAATAAAAGCTTTAAAAACTGCACTCATTTCCAGGACATAGCCCGCGCACCAGAGCTGTACATCCCGGAGCCAAGTCCTGAGAGTCTCCAGGCGATTGCCCAGGCGATGGGCGCGGCTGGCTTCGAGCATTATACTGAAGGACGTGCTCTAGTGAAACGACTGATACCTGCCAACTCGCAGCCTGACCTGGACATTGTGGAGCATCAAGGTACTTAGCAGAGTAGTTTTTATGCAAACAAAGCTGGATTTTAACGTTGCAAGTCAGTTTGCACTGGGACTGATTCGGATCAAATCGAAGTCTGAAGTCTGACCGTACAGCGAAGAAGTGGAATTCATTGCCTGCGTCATTGTTCCCCGAGGGCCATAATCTGGGAGTCATCAAGTCAAGAGTGAATAGGTGGGGCTCTTCTAGGCAAGCATGTCACATCTTCGGCCGCATCATCATTTTCCATCAGGTGAGATAGTGGCCAAATGCTTCCTTATTTAGCATTTAAAATATGTAGAGCATCAGATTAGAGGCATGACTCACCAGGCAAAGGAAGCATTGTAGTTTTAGTTGATTCCACCTTCAATCACATTATCAGTTACTGATTTGTAACAGAGTGGTCAAACGTTAGACAATCTCAAAAAAATGCTCCCTTGTGAAGCAGCATACACTATTCGCAACTTGGTCTTGACATTGTAGAGCATGAAAACAGCAGGATTCTCTCTTTTCCTGACGACGCGACGTATATCTCCACTTCACTCTTGCTTCGACTTGAGGTAACCATAACTACCTACCGAAGGCGTCCTATAATAAGGCTAGAAAGCTTCTAAGACGCATAGTTTCGATAATCTGTTAACGAATAATCACAATTTTTCTTTGACATCGGTTAATAATATGACGTTGCTTCCAGGTGTGATCGGCAGGGCGGGCGTGGACTTTCCGGCGTACCCAAATATCCCGAGCACAGGGTTCAACTGCAAGAACGTGCCTACTGGCTACTACGCCGACTTGGAAACAGATTGCCAGGTAAACATCCATTTTCATCTTAACTTTCTAAGGAGTTTAGGATTTTACATTAAGAAACATGCTAAGATTGCTTTGCATGAACTTGGTTACAACTTACAGCAGATGGGAAAATATGTATTCGGGACAGCGAGTTTTTTTTCCACTATTGCCAATGACATTTGTTATAAGCTTTCAAAAATGAATACCGACATAGACGTAGACTGACGAGATAAAGAACTTACAAACGTAAAATTGTAGTTTTAATCCAATGTTTCTGCACTAAAATTCTAAACCAATTTACTATATCATCTATCTTCATAACAACACTTTTATATTCCAGGTATTCCACATCTGCGACACGTCGCGCAAGATCTCGTTCCTGTGCCCCAACGGTACCATCTTCAGCCAGTCCCATCTCATTTGCGACTGGTGGTTCAAGGTGGACTGCGCCTCCGCGCCCGCCCTCTACGAATCTAGCGCCGAGTACTACTCCAACGAACAGAAGAAGTCCCAAAAGATCACCCAGAGCTTAAGCAAGAATCAGGATCTGCAACAACTAGCCGAGACCAATGTTCGGGCTGAAACTAGACGACCTATCGTTGTAGCCCCGGTTTCGACCACCACAGAAAGGGTCTACCGCGGCAGACAGAGAGCTCAAGGTGAAATCCCGTATGTCCCGCAAGCAACGGCTAGGAGCTACCAAGCATTATTCCCCGATCCTAATTACAACAACAATAATCCCACTCAACGCAGCCAGCAGTTAACGACAGCTTTTGAGAAAAGGAGGAAGTCCCTAGTCCAGCTGATCACAAACAACTTCGCTGTTCCTGCTAGAAGCACGTCTCCTACTTACGCTGAAGCTTCAACATTGAGAACGACCAAAGCTGATTATAACTTGAAGGAAATGCAGGTCGCCGCTGAAAGCGCTTCTTTCGCCAATAACAATAACAGACAATTCCTGCAAGACTATCATTCTAAGAACTACCGCCCTTATCCAGTCTACACTCCGAACACCACCACTAAAAAGCCTGAAAAAACTAGAATCAGAACGAATCCTAATTTGACTACCCTGTATGATATTCGTGAGAAGCAGCAATCACAATCTCAAAACCATTATACGCACGTAGCACCGCCGTCCACTAAGCGCCCTTCCTTGGTCACTTACACAAGGACCTATACCACCGTAAACGACCCCTACACCCGACCTGGGATTTCTCTACTGAAGGGATTCATAGAAAAAGAAAAGAACAGAACCGTCGCTACTACTGTTCCGACTTTAAAACAAGCTCAAGTAACTGAAAGAAGCGAACCCATTGAGATTAGGAAGATTACGATCAAGCCAAGGGACACTTTCGAATCTGTAACCAAAATTCCAAAGACCACCAGAGCTGACGTAATCTATACTCAAACAGCTTCATCTGACAGATATGATGTAATCTCAACTGCAAACCAACTAAATGAAGACACGACTGAGCCGTCCTATAAGGAAAGGCGTGAGAGGCTGATGAGAAAGTTAAATTTGGATGCTTACGGTCCAACGGAAGCAACAGCACCGACAACACAAGATAAATCAATTGCTGATGAGTCCAATAACGGTAATTTTGCTGTTCCAACATCACTGACACCGAAAACACTCCACAGCCTAGCTATTTTCTACGCCACTGCTTTGGATAATCTATCTACTACACAGGCACCAGAAGAAGGCGAAGTGACCACAACGGCTTTTGATGAATACGAGGCTATGGAAGAGGCTTTGCCCGCGCTATTTAGCTCCACCACTATTAACAAGTACGGCAGCCTCTTTGGTCACGGGGCCACCAATGAAGAATTATTAGAAGAAATCAAGTCAGATCCTAACGGGACCTACAACGAATTGATGGAGGACCTAATGGTGCAACAAAGTCAGAGTCCTTTAGCGACATCACCACAAATCAGAGAATTAGCTCAAGTTTTTACTCATGCTCTCTCAGCTTATCTCCAAGATCCAGTCCAGTTCAGGAAGGTTCTATCAGATATCAGACCAACGCATCCTTCTTTCGGCGAAAGCTACGGTGATGTAGTCGGCACTACCGATGATTCATTTAACACTGAACCAACTACTACAGTCAATGAGGAGGATGATGAAATCCTAGGATTTTCTGAAGACAACAAAGCTCTACCAATATCATCTTTAAGAGAACCCAAGGCTTTGGATTTGGGCACAAAATTCCAGAGTATTTCGAATACTGATACTAAACTACAGAATATCCCAAACGCTGATTCTAAATTCCAAACCTTTTCTACTGTTCCCCAATACCAGACTACCGCTGTTGACATATCAACCACGCCGAGACCCACGGAGTTCGTATCTTCAACATATAGATCAACGACACCGAGAAATCCGTTCATTTGCTGCGGAAGAATATCAGCGTCATACACAACTGCATCCACTCCCATCGCACCATCGACCACGCCTACTTACACAAACACTAATGCCTTTAACATTAACACCTTGGCCAATAACGAAGTGTCAACAACTGAAAACACAGTGCCTAGATACGGTGGTTTCCAGAACAACGCATTGACTATAAGCGATTCATCCTACAACACTGGAGTAACCGAAAACAAGCCTTTGAATGAATACGTGGAAGTAACCAACCTGCCCACAGCTTGGGGTATAGACGCATCTACTGCTTCTACCTCCGTTCCAATTTCAACACAAGAATTCGAAAGCCACAAGATCAGAACTACAACAGTTGTACCTACAACAACAACTGTATACTTCACTGAAACTGACAGCGGTGAATTAGAAAATGAGGAAGAATTACAACGAGCGCATAGTCAGTCTTTCGTAGCTCCGAATGGGAACAGCATACGTCAAGGAAAGCAGCTTAATGCCGAATCTCCTGCAGTAAGGAAGCCTTCGGAAGACTTGGAAGCTCCAACGATAACTGATACCGAACCTACCACAGTTCAGACAACACCTGCACCGACGACATTCAAACCCCAAGAAGAAGTCCTAACGACTACACCAATTCCTACTAGCATATTCACATCGCCCGATGTAGATCATCAAACCAACCAGTATATATGGTCAACCACGTTTGACAACTGGCACAGTACCATGCTTGACCCCATTACATTGAACGATGGACTGAGCCATACAAACCCTGATGAAACCGCTCCAACTGTTGATGACTCTACATTCACCGCTTCGACACCTACTCCTACTATAAATTATGCCACGACAGAACAAGCTATATATACAACGAACAATATTGACCCTACCACTGACGTGACCAAGAATGACAATAGGAGGGGAAGAGTTCTGAAAGACTTTTCGACTGAACCTTCTCAAGACTTGTCAGCGATAACCGACACCGTCGTAGAAAAGGCGAAAGAAATCATGGGAGGAATGAACTCGACCACGACTGAGAAATTGATGAATGTTATGAAGAAGACCAAATCCAAAACAGTTAAGAGACTGATCCTTCTTTTGGTGCAAACCTGCGATGACGACCACAACACAACAGCTGAAGCATCCAAAAAGGCGCTGCTCGAAGCTTTGATGGCTGTTTCACAGAAAGATATGGAAGAAATTGCTAAAGAAGAAGGTTTTGTGGAAGCTGCGACGCCAGAAATCGAGTCCCTAAGAAGAACTGACAAATACGAGAGACAAGACGTGAGGCCAAGACTAGACAGACGAGGAAAGAGCCTGGGCTACGATGCTAGCGCTATAAATTCCCTTTCAAACCCAACCACAGAAAGAGTAAGCACGATAGAAGAACAAGTACAAGTTACCACGACGCAGGCGCCCGTCAGAACTAGTCGAAGGGGAGTCAGGAAATTCGCATCGCGAACCACACCTATCGTGCCAAGGTCTACTAAACCTACATTCGTTGAAGCAAGAGCAGCTATAATCGAGCCGAAGCCGTTCTTGGACATCCCTAGAGCAGAAGCCAGGACGGCGGCGAAAGAAGATCTCAAAGGAGCATCTGATACCAGAGCGTTAGAATTGTTAAGATCTCTGTACACCATCGCAGCAAGATGGGGCTGAAGTAACGTTTTAAATAGTTGGGTAAGTATATGATCAAGTTCGAGTGGCATAAAACATTTTAAAATAACACATTAGATTGAATCTGAGGCTTATTACCTATGTTTTATAAATGTGATTTTACTCTCCATTGATGTTTTAGTAACAAGTTAAACTTCATAACTTTAATTTAAAATGTATTTTTTATCGCTGAAATTTTTAACTATCTGTTACCATATAATGTTGCTATTTGTATTACTTGCCTTAGTTATTAAGCTAGTTAATTTATTGTTTTGTTACCGATATTCAATAGACTTATTTTTAATAGTATTATAGTAAAATTTACTACTTAAGAGTATCCTTAGCATGTACTACAGAGTTACCTACATCATCCTAGATTTTATTTTGTTACTGCCACATTTTGTATTGTAATATATTTTTGTAAGTAGTACTTTAAGTATGGTAGTTGTATCATAATAGTTTTAAGGGATTTTTATAGTACATTTTTTATAAATAACAATGGCTTTTATTCAGCAGTTATCAAGTTACATTAACTATAATCATTTGGTTAACTTAGATAATTTTAAATATCCTAGTAATAATAACATAAAGCTTTCACACTCACAGCCCCACACTAAGATCAATGATATGTATTGTGGTAGCTGGAAACATTAACATCACACATACGATTATAACCAGAAACAGAAACACTATTTCCCTGGAGGAGAAAACCTGTATTCCCAACAGGAATCGTAACCGATACCCGCTGCATAGAAAGCGAACTCGCACCCAACCACGCCAGCAGATGGTTTATAATTCAAATATCTCTATTATTTGTTACCTTTGCACGGCTAAGGGTATATTTTCTATACCCAAGTACCAAACAATTGAGAGTGTTCATTGACCTATAAATCAGCTGATCGTTACTGAGATAGGTCAATGAACGTGCGGGTACCGACTCTTCTAACAAAACTCAAATAAAATATCAGGCTTACAACATAACGTGATTTATTCATCTTCCCTTAAAAAACACATCTATTTGCTTTTACAAATCAGAAATATTTTGCTATTATAAAATAGGTATGCTTAGTATTGTCAGTTCTTTCCGACGCCTCTATTGACATACCTCTGCACGTCTTGGTCGGTGACCTTGTGTCCTGGTTTGAAGTAGGCCTTGAGCTTGCGTTTCTTCTTCATCATGACCTTGGAGGCAGCTAGTGCTCCTCGACGTTGTAGAGAGACGAATCTCTCACGGAGGAGGTTACCTGAAGAGAATATGGATTTACGTATAAGAATAGTTTATAGTTTACCCTCCAGCACACAATTCTTGTGTTCCGACAGCTATCCTGAAGCCAATCACATTCTTGTATACTACCATCGACTACATCATAATTTACCAACTGGTGACATGTCAAATCTTAGAGAAAAAAAATTAAAAGATTAAAAAAAGCAAAACGCAACATTTTATTTTACGCTGTACTCGCCTTTTTACCGATTTCCCAAAAAAGGAGGTACTCAAGTCGACTGCAATTTTTTTTTTATGTGTTACCTCATAACTTCTCTCCACGTGAGCCGATTTCGAAAATTTTTTTAGTTTGAAAGATGTTGCTTTCTAATTGGTCCCGTTCAAACTTGATCAAGATCTGATCAGTAGTTCTTGAAATATCGTCAATAATGCCTATTTTGTGGACTGATGTTCTCGTTTAACCGACTTCAAAAGTTACCTCATAACTTTTTTCGTTGTAAGCCGATTTTATTCTTTTTTTATTTAAACCCTGGTGCTTTTCATATGGTCCCATTGAAAAGATCTGATCTCTAGTGTTTGAGTTATAGTCAATTATGCGTGTTTAATACATTAAATCTGATCATGGTTCCAAAGATAAAGCGGTGAAGTCGGTTTTTTAAGCTTTGCTTGCGTTTCATTATTTACTTACTAGTCGGTGTGACATGTATCAAGTCTCCGCTAAGCTGGCTGGGCTCCACAAAGTCCGGTTCAGGCAGCGGCGTCTTGTGAGCGTTGAGCGTGGGTATAGCGGTCGCTGCTTGCGTCGCTTCCTTTTCCGCTTTTTTCGCTCGCAGCGACGCTTGGCGAGTTTCACGGATGTTGATAGAAGATTGGAGTCTACGGAGCCTGAAATCATTTAAACAGCAATCGTGAACATAAATCTAACTTTGCGTAATTTTGTGAGTTTAAAATAACATATATTATATTATACAGACAGGTCACACTCATCATAAACACACACATACACACTGTTTGTTTGGAGCTATATAAGGCCTAGTTTAGGTAATATCTCGGGACTTAATCGCGCTAAAAAACTATTTTTATTTACCTCGACGTTTCGGCCAAGTTGCATTGGCCATGGTCTCGAGAAGACTAAGAAGTCTTCTATATATAGTATGTGTTCGAATCGCGAAAGTTTAAAAATATATAAGGCATGATGGCTTTTAATACAGTTATTAATAAATCCTACGTGAGGCAGTAGCTCTCGAAGAGAAGGACTAATTAAGAAACTGCCCATTACCTCAGTTGGGTGGGTTCGATTCCCAGCGAGAACACCAGTTTTCTCTCCAAGGAAAATTTGTGGTTCTGGTTGTGATTGTATGTGTAATGTGAATATTTACCCACGACACAAATCATGGAACTTAGTGTGAGGCTGTGAGTGTGAAAGCATTTCTTTTTTTCTTCACTATGAGCTTACCTGTATATATCACTAATCTTTTTCTTATCAATCTTGGCCCTCTTCAATCGTTCCTTCTCCGCCAGATGTTCCTTCTGCTTCCTTCTTGCCTTGTGGTCCTTCTTCTTGTTCTTGACGGGAGGATTGATGGCTTTGTACTCTGTGTCTGATGCAGAGTCGGGGTCGTTAGCTGGGTTGTGAGGTGTGGGTAGACCGATGCTCATTTCTTCGCGCCATTGATTCTGGAAGTGAATATAAAAGCTATCACACTCACAGCCCACGCACTAGTACACTACTTAATAAAAAATATTCAAGCTAGCTAACCCTAGCCTATAAAGAATAAATAAAATATATATTTGTTGTTAGGTTTGGTCATTATAACATAGAAAAAGACAATAGATAACAGCTATTTACCACAAGCTGACCACGACTCAGGGAATTGCCAGCTGAAAACAAACAGCATGGAATTCGTTGGGAACGGCAGGTGATGTCACGATGAGAACAAACAAATGCATTCACACTCACAGCCCCACACTAAGTTCAAAGACTTATATCGTGGGTACCAGAAACATTCACATCACACACACATTACACCCAGAACTAGAAGCACAAATATCCCTTGAGGAATTTGTGCTCCTGCCGGGAATTGAACCCAGGACCCACGGCGCAGAGGGCAGACACCTGTCCACTCCACTGCGCCAACTGGGTCGAGAAACAATATTACACGGCACAATGGTTCTTATTTCTTAGTACTTATACCCAACTAGTGTTTGAGTTTCTAACTTTCTTTATTATATTATCTTCTATAGATATAGAACATTATTGCAGCTATGTAAACCTAGCGTAACCCCTTTCAACCTTATCATCACTTCCCATCATGTGAGACAGTGGTAAAATGCTCGATCTGAAATATATATTACATATTAATTTCTCATTGTTTCACCTCTTTCTCGGAGGCACTGACTCGGCTGAACATCCGAGTGGTGACACGCTGCAGATGCTCCTCCTTCTTTATCATCTTAGTCTCATGCTGCACCACCTCTTGGAGAAGCTCTTGGTGTTCCTGTGAACAAATACTCACTATAACATATGATTTGTATTTATTTTTAAACTGACATGGACACTCACATTGGAATTATTGTGAACGGGATAACGCGAAAAGGGCCGACATGCGGCCTAGTTGCGGAAAAGAGCCCGCGCACCAAGTAGGAACGGGCTTTTTGCCATGTATTTTTGCTTTTTTATTCTATTCGCTTCATTCTATTATGGGTTGTGACTGAAAGTCAGTACCTAGTGCCTGTTAAAATACTGATTCACAAACCCTTTTAGGACTTTTTGTTTGGTTTCATTTTCCTTCTTATGTTTCTTTGTTAGCTGTCTTGTTGTATATATTTGTTTTGTTTATAATGCCAAATAAACGTATTTCATTTCTATGATTCTAATGATTTGTATTTAGTAAGAGTAACTACAAATATATAATTTAAGTATATTCATAATAACAACATAATTTAAGTAGCAATTGTACATTACATTAAACTAAAAACTAAATTAAAATTAAACAAAAAAAACTATAATTAGATATAAATATGTACAAAACTTAATCTAATAAACCGCTACCAGTAGGCAAAGTACCCAAAATGCTGGCAGCATTGCCACGTTGAATGGCAATACTCAATCTCTGTCCAAAATATCTGCCAGCATTTTGGTCACATGGAGCTGGACTTAAACTTCAGTCCAAATAGCACATGTTTTATAAATTCACACCTTTTCACCCCATGGGTGCCGTCAGAAGAGAAAAATGAAAGCTAGGGTAACAACAGCGAGTGGATACAGTGGTCCTTATTAATCTGTCTATCTATATACAATTTAATTCTTCTGTACAGGTATATATGTGACTGAACTCTTATATGGCTCGAGCAAATTTGATGAAATTTTGGCATGCGTTTAGGTGGATTGAAAATGGTTTAGATTCACAATTCAATCCAATTAATAATGTAAGAAATGACACCTATGTGTTGCCGGGGCGGGTTGCTAGTATTGAATAAAAAAATTAAGTATTCACCTGGTATGTAGGATTGTAGCTGATGCCTGGATGTGGTAACTCAATGGCTGCTCGGGTAGCCACTGTCTTCGGAGCAGCTGGCTTTGGCTTCAGGAGCTTCTGAGGCAGCACATTGTGCAGCTGGGCCTCCGGGGAGATGAAGTCGTCAATGAGGGTGGACGGGATACCCTTGGCTTCTGGTACTGGAAAGTGTGAGGAATGAGGAGATGTGATGTTAAAAGTAATTTTGAAATAAGTACTTGATCAGATTTAATTGAAAACTAGGTTTAGCAGTGAAAGTAAAAAAATTTAGTTGTTAATTTTGTATTATTTTCCAAAACTTGTAATTCTTTTTGTTAATGTTTATTAAATGTGCATGTGTGGAGTGCAAATCATACAAAGATTTTCAACTTAATCTTTAGTTCCACAAGGTCAGAAAATGCCTGGCTTAGGCCCTAGAACACTAATATTATAAATCTGAAAATATGTATCTATGTATGTTTATCTATCTATTCACACTGTAATGGCAAAATCAAGTAGGAAGAAATTTGGAATGTACGTAGCTTATACCTAGAATTAACACAAGCTTTTTAATTTGATAATGCGGGTGAAGCCGCAGGGCAAGACTATATAGGTAGCATTTGTTTTATAACATCTCATGACTATCCAAACTGAACTTCATCAAAATCCATCCAGCCATTTGATTGCTTGTTTTACACACATAAAAAAACTTTCAGAATTATTGTAAATAGTGTTATTGGGAGTTCAATGTGTTTAATAGCTTAAATCTAAAAGCTTAGATTTTTTTTATTGGTAACATTTATAATTTTTAACCGACTTCCCAAAAAAGGAGGAGGTACTCAAGTCGACTGAATTTTTTTTTTTTCTTTTTATGTGTGTTTTCTTATTGGTCCCATTTATATTTGATCAAGATCTGATCAGTAGTTCTTGAAATATCGTCAATAATGCCTATTTTGTGACGAATAATGCGTACTTTGACGATGTTCTCGTTTTACCCGACTTCAAAAGTTACCTCATAACTTCTTTCCTTGTGAACCGATTTTGATGATTCTTTTTTATTTGAAAGCTGGTGCTTTTTATGTGGTCCCATTGAAATTTGATCAAGATCTAATGTCTAGTTTATGAGTTAAAGTCAATAATGCGTGTTTATACATTAAATCTGATCAAGGTTCCGAAGATAAAGCGTGAAGTCAGATTTTTTAAGCTTTGCTTGCGTTTAATTATCTTATATGGTAATATGTCTTTTTACTCACATTCCGCACCCCACATATCCATCTCAAAAGTCTGTCGAACTAACTTTGCTTTCCGTTTCTTTTCTAGCGCAATCTTTCTGTTACTCCTCGCCTGTTCGATCTTACGTTGGTAAACTCCTTTCTCAAATCTTCTCTTGTCCGTTATCTTACTGAGGGCAGTTGGAGCTGATCCTACTGGTTTCACTATGTTACGTTTAGCGTTAGGGTCTTGGACCTGTAATACATTAAAATATATTGGTAGGAAATAAACTTAAACATATCTATAGATTCAAGTAACTGGTATGGAGTTCATCATGAGAGAGGAATTTGAACAGTTCCTGTGTGTAGCAAATGTTGGCTTATTACTGATAAATGCTTTTACACTCACAGTCCCACTATGTTCAATGACTTGTTCGTTTCATGGAAACATTCACATCACACACAATTACACCCAGAACGAGAAACACAACTTATTTTTACACCAGGAATTGAACCAGATATCTGCTGCTTAGATGGAGAATGCACACCTAACTATGCCAACAGGCAGTTCCTATATTATACTATTATTCAGTGGTAGAAACAATAAAGCCTGCACTGAAGTATTACTTATATACTTTTAATCACCTTTGACAATGGTATCAGCACTTCAAAGCATTTCGGAGTCTGCGCTAGTTTCTGCCTCTTCCGTAGCTTGGCTGAAAGTGGTTTTTCGTCCACCTCCTCAGTTTTAGTGACGTCATCACCAGCTGTATCGATCACAAAGAGCTCGCTGTCTGGTTTGGTGTCGAATTTGCTGGAACATAAGTAATATGGGTGTAAATATGGATATGACAGGTAATATATAATAAAATAGGAGATTCATTGATTTAGATAACAAAAATAACTTAAGCTACATACTGAGAAACTTAAGGAGGATACTGGTAGACACATTGTTCAACTTAATAGTATTGAAATGACGCCAAATGAATAATAATATAAATTAAGATTTAAAGTAATCAGTGAAACGTTTCTCATTCAATGTAATAAGAAATATTCAGTTCGCCACTAGAAATACTTAATTTTGCTGTAAAAATTAGTTTTCGATGTGTATTTTAAACTTAATATATGTAAACACAACACATAAACATAACCTCACCCAAGTCTTTCTTCCAATCTCTGGTCCTCCAGGAACGCTTCAACGTCACGTATATCACAATGTTTTCGCCAATCTTTTTTGTTTTTTTTGGAAACATGCTTCTTTTTCTTTATTACGGACATGTTAGTACTTTTAGGAGATAAATAGTTCGTGCATGTAAAATTCGTCAATTGCACGTTTTTGAAAGGATATTTGACAACCAGTCTACCACAGACTACTTATGTTTACAGACCCGTATTATATATATATATATATCTGTTGCGATCAGTTTCAATTAAAGAAAAAAAATGTTTTACTACAATAGGAGTAATGCTGTTTGTTAGTCCAAAGGTTGGAAAATGGACACCTTGTCATACATAATAATATAGGTGTGGCCCGGTGTGAGAGATAAAACTACACAATGCTTAGTTGGAATTTAATGACACTGAGAATGTTGTACAGGTATTTTTTATTTCTGTTAGTAGCCTATCTCGTCTGACAGCTATTATAGTGATCACATGATAGAATCTATCTACTAGCACTTATATAGCTCAATGCTTTGCTATTCAGCGAAGTCATACTGCAAACATGATTAGGATGCTGCTCTCTACTTGTAGTGGCTTAGTAGCTTATAGTAGTGTATTTTACTATAAGTACTTATCGATTAAAATTCCACCTTTTCACATGTATTATTTACTAGTTGATTTCATAAATTATATATTCTACTGGCTGATTTCATATTTATTATCTAACTAATACTCCCATTTCCTTTAGGAAGGGGTCCATCCAATTTAGGAAGTGAAAATATAGCTTTATGTAGGCTTCTTTAGCCCTAGTAGTTCAAGCAATACCAGTAGATGGTAACACTTCACACTTTCATAAAACGTTAACATTAGAAATAAAACATATAGTGTAGTCGCTTGAGATAGGCTTGGGTAGCTTAGCGGTTACATCAATAGAGTATGCAACCTATGGCCGCGGGTCCATTCCCCGCCTCAAGCGATATTTTAATATTATAAATTCACTACTTTAGTTCTGCCTAGCATAGACAAAGACATAGAAACCAAAAATAATGAACTCGCTTGGACAGCCATATTGTAAAAAGATAATGAAAGAGTTTCTTTGTACGGCCGCCTGGTTCTACCCCATTGGAAATACTTGTGATTTTGAAATGAAAATATGATTAACCGAAGCCTCGTTTTTTTTTTCAGTAGGGGGGGGTAGGGGGCATCACGTGCAGGTGAGGTCAGTTTGGGTGGCTGCCGGTTTTGGTAGAGCCCATATCCCCCTTTGTTATATAGTTCTAGCCGTGCCGCGCGGCTTCGCCCGCATTTATCAAGTTAAAAAGTAGCCTACGAGTATGTGTTAATCCTAGGTATAAGCTATGTACTAAATTTCATCCAAATCCGTTCAGTCGTAACAGCGCGAAGAGAAAACAAATATAAGTAGGTAAGTACTTACATATTTACATACTTACACACAATCTTTCGGATTTGTTAAATTTGTGTGATTTTATTAAGTAGTATATAATAGGTATTACCTATAATAAATTATAGTACTTAACATTAATTGAACCTTACCCGCTGCCAGCGGCGGTGGTTTAGTTTTTTACCGACTTCAAAAAAGGAGGAGGTTCGACTTATCTATTTTTTTTAATGTCGAAATCGATCAAGCCAAAACCAAAATATAAGGGGTGAAGTCGGTTATTTTTTTAAGCTTAACTTACGTTTACATAATTTATTTTATGTTGTAGTATTGTAAAGTTTATTACTTGTATAGAAATATTGTAAAAAACCTATAATTATAAGAAAATAATAATACCAATAAAATAGTTCAAAATATATTTTGATAACAGGCAGTTGGCTTAGAAATTAAATAACAATAGGTATAATTAGGAACTTAAATAGGAACAGCTACATTAATGGCATTTAGCTAACGTGATCAGGCGGTATTTAAATCATTTCTCTTCTTCACAATCTTCTTCTTCATCCTCTGCTTCGTACTCTTCTTTGGCCACTTCTGGAACATTTGTTGGATATTTTTATAGGTATCCAATTTTATCTGTATTCTCTGCTCCCATAGTTTTAAATGTTAGTGCTTATAATAGTGTCGTAATATTATTGTCTTGGAGTGTTAGTATAACTACCCATGAGTCTCTAAGTGTATATAGATTATAACTAAACAGAGTAGTACCTAGTGGTTTTAAGTGATCACATAATTTGTACGTTATTTAGCATTCAAGTATATCTATCTTCTTTTTATATATTAGCAATACCCAGAATGCGTTGCAATGCCATTTAGAGGAGAAATATGCTCAACCCTTTTTCACGTATGTGGATGGCTAGTACTTTTTTCTTTTTATGCATTATAGACAAACATTTGACCACCATCTCACCTGATGGAAAGTAATGATGCGGCCGAAGATGTGTCATGTTTGTCTAGAATATATCTATTCACTATTGACTTGAAGACTCCCAAATTATACCCCTCGGAACAAAGACGCAGGTAATGAGTTCCACTCCTTCGCCGAACGGATGTTGAACGTAAAAGCGAAACGTTTCGAGTGAACTGGAGGTATGTCAACCATAAATGGATGACGCTTGACAGTTTGTCTTGTTGTTAGATGGTAAAAGGGGCATGGTGGAATTAACTCATGTACCTAATTCCTGCGCACACTCTCCAAAATGTAGACGAGAGAATACCGATAGACTTGCGACCTCACGTCGGTGACCGAGACTCCGCAATTTGGACTCGACTAGCTTATCATCGCGAATGAGTCTTTTTGGTCGATGGAGTTTCATGCTGGTACTTAGCGGAACCATCCCATAGGTGGCCTCAGTACTCCATACACGATCGGACTTGGGCTTGACATAGATTAAGAAGCTGCCCCGGTGTGAAGTAATGCCTAGCCTTTGCGAAGATAACATGTTTTTTTTCGATGTATGTACTCTGCCGTCATAAGGAAAAAAGACGTAAGTATATTTTTGTCAAAATGTAGTTATATAAAATATATCAGTAATGTCTTTGCTATTTAGTACATGTTATTACTTGCAGATGTGCCTAAATTAAAAGTAAGATTTAGTAGGATGCATCTATTTTTCCTGATTCCGATAATGTATAGTTATAACTCAATTTTGTCAAAAATGCAGTTACTGCTTTTTTATTATGACGGCAGTACTTTAAGGTTTGACGACAAAGTAACTCCAAGAAGCTCGAGCTTATTTGCTATCGGTATTGGTTCATTTTGGAACGTCAGAGACAGGTGAAAAGGTCTCCATTTCGCGGGGAAAAGACAGGCCTGTGTTTTGGACGCATTAAGCCGAACCAAGTTGGCATCGCCGTCAAAGTATGTTCCGAATCCGAACCAAGTATATCACTCTGCGTACAAACTACTTGTTGTGGTTACAGTTAAGTAAGGTGACCTTTTAAGGCCCGTCTAGGTTCTGCTTTTCAACTTTATCGTTGTCTAGAATAAATAGGTAAGGCGAGGTGATTGTAGCTGGACTCTACTCACACAATTACAATTATTTCTCTTGACTAAATGGATACCAAGAGAAGGCAAATGAGCCGTTGGCAAACCAGCTGCCCGATTGGTCGACGATATAGTAGCGATCGCAAAAAAAGACCTATCTCTGTTGCGAACGGTTTCAATTCGAAAACGTCAATACTACTTCTTAGTAGTTTTGACGTTTTAGAATAATATAGTGAGTCGATAATTCAAATAGAGTCGATAATTCAAATAGAAACTACTCACATCAGAGATAGGTAACAGGGGGGTCTTGATACGATCAATGCAAAACAGAGTCGAGTGACACAAGAAAGGAGGGTTATATCCTGCAGTGGGTCGATATAGGCTGATGATGATGATAGAAAAAAATAGAACATAAAAAATGGTCCTACAGGTCTTTCCAATATTTTGACATTATTCTTCTTAATGCACGTTCATAAGCTCTTTTAGTAAACTAAACTTGTGACACTCGTAGCGCGGTCCGCCTGGTCGATCGTAACTGATCGAAAAGGGTAAGCAATGTTCAGACATAAGGTTTAATGAGATTTTTTACTGAGTTTCACCGTGCTTCGGTGGGCACTCAATTTCAATTTCTAACTAAATCACATGTTTGTAATTGGTAAGTGATGTTGTCTGGAATGGGAACTGTCTTAAGGATATCTATCTGCTGAAACACCATTATGTTTCGAGCCGTAAACTGTTTCATGATCACGTGAGCGATACATTTTCTACTCGATTAAGAAACCACAAACGAATAGAGCTTTGCTCTAGAACGAGTCAATCACTCTTAACAACATGAACTTATCAAAGACTGCACGTGCGACTTTTCAGCAAGCAAACTGCATCCTGTTCTAGCTCCTATTATAATTACATATCTAATAAATGCTATTATTTATTGAATAATATTTTCCTACGAATTTCACATTGCCGAAAATTTTAATCTACATAAATACCTACCTAGGACATCTGGTCCCTATTTGCTTGCGTACTTACGTGGGTACATAAGAGTAGTTATTAGTGTTTTTGTATGTTCGTAAGGATCTATTGTCTTGAGCGAATAACCTAGGAACCTTAAAATGTTTTAAATTATCACGCACCTTACTCTACCAGCCGAAAAAATGCTCTAAAGTCTTCTGAGGTGCTTCACTAGTTTTATCATTACCAAAATCGTCTAGTTTCACAAAAGTATCTGGGAAAGCATTCCCTGTCGACTCATTAGACAAGTTTATCTGTTCCGATTGCCTTTGAGACTGTAATTGGTTGGTACTGGATATAGGTGGCCAAATCTGGATCTCGTGAGAGCTAACCGGATTAAACTGGTTATGAGCAACTTGAGCTCTTTCAAATTGTGCTTGTTTTGGGGCTACGAATTGGTTAGTATTGGATTGAACTGGTATAAAGCTTTCGAAGTCAGGTATGTAATGATTTGGTTTAGAATGCGTTGCCAAGTCAAAAGACTGTATAGTTATGGGTTTAATGGTGATTTTAGCTTGTGAATCGTGAGTTAGTCCTTGCAGTGCGTGCAATGTGTTGCTGGTGCGCTGCTGGCCTGCCCTCGTCTCTGGAAGGGAAAATACTCGCTTTACCGTCTACGAATCGGTTTGATCCGCTTGGAAAGTGGCGAAGAGGCGAGGTCTGTACGTTATCCAGCCGTTGAGAAATGCCTATGCTAGTATATATAGTATAGCTTAATAAAATTAATTGAATTAGGCGTTACTTTTCGGAAATCCATAACGACAAAATTAGTATAGCTTAAAGCCAACTTTCTTCGTTACTAGTTGCTGTTTTTGTACCTACTGATAGTCATGGTGAGCAAAATAATTATGATACCTATAAAGTCGACATTTTCATGTGCCAGTTATTCAAATCTGTTTATGTCTGGACTTTCTGGTTTCTTTACCACCGATTTCTAGTTGGGTACTTTAAAAATCTCCTCTTATAATCAGTTCTTCTCGAGATGGCTGTCAAATTGCAGTAGAGTCATTAACTTTCATGAGTTCCCCTTTGGGTCCATGTGAATTAACGCTTTTGATTTGATGATTTGTTATATAACTAGACAATTTGATAGGTAATTGTTAGATATATATGTAGTAATGTAAGTATAAGTTTATTGTATAGTTTAGATAGATTAAACACCCTACTTTTAAATGTCTCGGATGGTCCTAAGCACCAACTTCCAATCACAAATATTTCGTTATTGTACGATAATTATTGCTGGCCTTTCTAAGTATTGGCATACCTAGCGTCAGTATTTATATTTGGTTTCATCATGGTGACGTATAATGTTTTAGTTGTCTGTACCCAATAGTTATTTGTGTATAATAGTAGTCACCTTTATCCTTGCAACCTGTTCATAGTTAACCTTGCTTTAACTTAAAAAAATGGTGAGGGTTAGTCAAGTCAAGTGCAACTTATATGTCAAGTTAGTCGAAGTACAAAGTTAAGTAAATTTTAAGTGAGATGTCAGAAATACAGAAGTCAGAAATACAAAATCAGTCGAGAAGAAGTCAAAAAGTCGATGGTCGCTTCATATAAAAATAATAAAATTATAACAAAAACATGTTTTATTTCGTATCATTCCATTCATTAGACATCGCACTTAACTCTTGTTAGTAATGTTACAATATAACAACGAAACATGTACATAAACAGTAAAATGTTACTGCAACATTATTTATAACAGGTAAATGTGTCGTTGTATGTTGTGCCACATCCAAAGTTGTACTATTAACTTTCGATTTTGAAATATAACTTTTAAGTTACACAGACAAACTGAAAGCTTTTATAAATTAGATGTTGTTCCATATAAAAGTAAAAAAAATATATCACAAGTCGTATACCAACAGTTAAGACGTAATATCTAAATATTTAAAAAATTACATTATTTACATTTGTAGATATTATCTACGTATAATAGTATGAGTAATATTAGAATAGGGAAGCTAACTACACCCATTTTAATATTACTTCTGTTTCGGTTCTAAAGCTTGGAATAATATGGAATTATTTGACTTTATTGATCACTTTATAGTCAGTTACAATATGTCTATACTCAAAATCAAAAATGTTTATTGTCATGCGCCTCCAAAAGGCGTTTACGAACGTCAATTAGATAATCTGATAGCAAGATTTGCAAATTTATAGCCATCTCAATTATAAACTGTTAAAAACGTTATTAACTGAATTTATTAACATTGTATAGGTACTATGAAATGGAGTACCAAAATAATTGGCTACCGATCTAGGATCACAGCTTTTAAGCACATGCTTAGCAAATCTAAGTGTATACTGATGATGCTTTTATCAGATTGAAAATATTGGCTTTATACCTGACAGGGTCACATAACATAAAAATTTAAGTGATAAAAAAGTGTAATAACTCCATATTCCTAAGTTCCAGAACATCACCTAACCGCTACTAGTGCTGGTAACCCGACTGTAGCTGGTAGTACTGTTCTTGGCTTTCCTCCGGAGGGGCCACCTTGTACTCCTCGTAAGCCGTACCTTCGTGAGAAGCATCATGGTGTGCTCCTAAACCGGCAGCGGCGGCTTTCGCGGCGGCTGCGGCGGCGTTAGCTTGGGCTTGCTGGGCCGCGGCCTGGGAAAGATTTAAATGTTAGGAGGTACTTTTCCTTTAAAGTAAATGACGTCGCTTTAATTGTCCATTATTCTGAAATTGCGAATTGTTATGTTATTTTAAAGGGTTTAAATAATAAGCTATAATCTTAGATGTTGGAAAAATTTAAGTAGTCGATAAATTTAATTTTGAACACGATATTTCAAAGAGGGATCTGAAAGAAAACATAGCAAATTAGTTCCATGTGTTTATTGACTAAGAACACAGGCTTCACGATAAACATTTTAGTATTTAGATCAGTTTCTAGAAGAGCATCGATATCGTTATGTCTTCCAATACGTAGATCTTTGCGTTCTTCTTTGCTTCCTAAACAGGGAAACATTGTTTCGATTAGATTAAATATGGACTGACACGATAGATAATTTAATATTTATTAAAGAAGGAGATATTTGATAATGCTATATTTGTCAGAAAAATGTACAAAAAACTGATAGAGCTGCTATGTTAGTGGACTGCTACTTTGGTAATAGGAATTTGAACCCGTTGACATATTTGTGCACCTAAAACAACGATCTACAGAGCTAACTAGCTGTGTCTACGTGGCTTCGAACTTTGACACGAGTTCTTTTAGATATGTAACTCAACCTGTTAGATATGTATGTCAAACATCTCCACGCTCCACGGTACCTAAGCTTTTATTAGAATAGCTTACTGCTCAGCTTCAGTTTTACTAGAATACAATCGTTTTAATGCTGTATTTGTAGCTTCGATAAAGATCACGTCTGATTGATTCAATACATATTTCACTTACCTGAGTGTTTCTGGCAGTGGACTGCATGCCTTAAAGTTGATCCCGACTCTATACAGCTAGTATGCATGTCGTCATGCTTTGGCCACTTCAATGCCATTTCAAGAATTTTTGGAAGAATATTCAGCTGTCACAATGCCAGACCTTATTTTTCAGCAATTTTGGACATTATAAGAGACCACTTTGAATGTGTAAAATTAGCTATTAATTAGAGTCGAATGCCTATATCTTCATGCGCTACTTACATGATATTCTACAGCTGACTGTGACGCCTTCTGTGTGTAGTTCTTCTGCATTTTCTCACATGATTCACCGACGCTGAAAAACCAGGTCTGATCTTCACTCTCCACTTACCTGAGCCTTCCTGGCAGCGGACTGCGTGGCCTCAAAATCGATCCTGACTCCATGCAGCTGTTCTTGAAGAGTGTTCAGCCTCTGCCGCGCGGCTCCCACCATGGCAGTCTGAGCGCCAAGCTCACCAGCCGCTTGTGAAGCTGCTTCATTGGCGTTTTCGGACGTGGCTTGCGCCGCGTTGAGTGCTGCTTGGATCACGTTCACCTGTATAGAAGTTGAAGTTTAAGCTGCAAGTTCTGATATGAATAACTTAGATTAATGATGACAACATCTTTTGATAGAATTGGCTTCCACAAAATACGGGATTTAAGATGATCCTGCCTTAACAAATTGTAAAAGTTGGGTTGTTATTTTGTTTTAACTAAATACCGACATGAAGTAAATTCTGCTATTGTTTTCATTTTTATTTTAATGCATATTGCTAATATATTTATGTCTAAGTTTTTTTTATAACTTGAATATTTATGATTGTAAAACTAGGTTTTGGAATATATAAACTGTATCCATTAGCTAATTGATTTTAATTCATTAATTAGTCCATTTTTACCTCAACCTATGTGTATGGAACACTAATCAAGTTTTATTTATTTGTCCTGATTAACGCAGGCGAATACGCACCCTGTTGAGAATAATTTTATTTCCTTCTAACAATCAACAATTTAAACAAACGGTGTTTAAATTACGACCTTTAAGAGAGGAGATTTTTTTTCAGATTCATTTATACAGAGATTTTAGTTTGTTTTTTGTTTGATGGTTTCTCGGGCAAGTTTCAAGCTATGTTTTGTCCGAGGTTTGGTGAAACTCGGTACAGCCGTTTACTCGACATGAAATTTGATGTAAGTATTTGGACTTTAGAGTCACTCTTAAGCCATCGCTATCCTACGAATTGGTGAGGCAGTAGTCATTTAGCTACTGCTACAAATATCACATTAATAGTTATATAGGTAAACTTTCTATTGCAGTGTAAAGTTACCTCTAACCATGACAGGACAGGAAGGAAATGCGAATGTTCAATGTTAGGATCAAGTAACATTGCAATTCCGGGATAGAATTACTCACCGGGTACTGGAAACAATCCGATGAATATCAATGTAAAGTTATATAATACCTCTATTTTTATGTTATCATTGACTGCAATAATTATTTAATCTAAATACATATATATAACTCAAAGGTGACTGACTGAATAACATAGTGATCTATCAACGCACAGCCCAAACCACTGGACGGATCGGGCTGAAATTTGGCATGCAGGTAGATGTTATGACGTAGGCATCCGCTAAGAAAGGATTTTGATTAATTCTACCCCCAAGGGGGAAAAAAAGGGGATGAAAGTTTGTATGAAACTTTGTCTTAATTTGTTCTCAATTTTAAAATAATACTTCTTGACGCGAGCGACGTCGCGGGCAAAAGCTAGTATATTAATAATATTAATCAATATATTTTAATAATGTCACGGCGTTAGTGGTAGCACTCCTTCGAAACTGGGCGACCGAAGAAGAGAGAAGGTAGGTATGAGTATTCTCATACTTACCAAATATAAATACAAAAATAAAAATACTTTTCACTCTCCTTTTCAACCTAGTGGGTTTCAGTATTTTTGTATAAACAATATCCAAATAATTTAACCGTGGTTCATCGACGTGAAGTCATGTCGCCTTACTTTGACATTTCTGCATTTGTTAATACATCGTACTTGATGAAGTCATCGAGATAGGAAACAAACCTGTGGTTACTTTAGCTCCTTGGGTAAAGTACTAGGCAAACATAAACGTGAAAGAGGTAAAACACATTTTTTTCTAGTTTTTTTGTATTTTTTTGTATAGTATTTTACGTGGCCCGGTTTATTTTCTTGAAACTAATATTTGCATAAAACAAAATCCGCACCATGTTTCTCAGAACTATCTTCTCTAGTGGGTGTAGCCATTATTTTTTTTACACTCGCAGCCCCATACTAAGTTCAAAGACTTGTATCGTGGGCGCCGGAAACATTTACATCACACACACAAATACACCCAGAACCAGAAACACAAATATCCCTTGGAAAGGAATTTGTGCTCCTGCCGGGAATCGAACCCAGGACCCACGGCGCAGAGGGCGGAAACCGGTCCACTGCGCCAACTGGGTCATGTTGTGACGCTTAGGTATTTATAGTTAATTAGATTTATAGTGATTTTTTAAGATACCAAGACAGTTTATAAGCCCTTGACAAACGGACGGACGAAATGCTGAACGCCCGAGTTAACTTAGAGACATTCGCTTTCATTTGCTCGGTAAAAAAATCCACTCAATTAAATATCGTAATAGGATTAAAGCCTGACCAGAGGATTTTATAAGTGTTTTTTTTTTTTGACATGTGAAGTTAAAAAAGCTTATAAAAATAGACTAAGTTGCAGCAAAAAGTATGAATTTTAGCTATAAGACTATTTTTATAGAAGCAAAAGTTATGTATACAAAAATAATTGTTGAAATAAAAATGTGATTGTGTTTCAATACCCACAAATCAATATTTTGTAATTACAAATTAATTTAACGGTTATTTTGCACAACATTTAAGTGTACATAAGAAGTGCATCGAAAGTAAGACCTTGCTAACCTTGTAAGTATCGCAACTTTACTTAAACGTAACTTATTTGCGTATGCTGCAATAACCAATGACAAAAACTTAATTATCATCGAAAGCAGAGCAATTAGAGCGTAACTATTAACTTTGTGATAACAATAATCGATAACAAATAAAAATAAATGGTAGGTTAGGGGATTTAATAGTAATGCTTATTGAAGAAATTGTACCATAAAACCTACAAACAGGTTAAAGAAAAAAATGATCGAAACAACTATGAATCATCGAGGTCAGTTCAGGGTTAAAAAATCGATAGATGTTTGCTTGTATTACACCCACTGTGCTATTTTGCTCGGTAATTTTTATCGGATATTACTGATTTTTTATAGGACAACTAGACATAAACATCCGACCACGTGAAACCAAAAAATAGTAGAATCAAATCCTTTTTATAAGTCGATTAGTAAAATTATTTTGATCATAAACTTAAAACTCTGGCAGCGTCGAGGCTCGGCATACTTACACACAAACTTTTGTTTGTGTGTAGTATGTTTGTTTTCTCTTCACTCTGTGACGGCTGAACGGATTTGGATGAAATTTGGAATGTACATAGCTTAAACCTAGAATTAACACATTGGCTATTTTTTTACTTGATAAACGCGGGCAAAGCTACGGAGCACGGCTAGTTAAGAAATATGTGCATCTAGTCCTGGGTGTGTGAATATTTTCCTTTTTGAGCGTGAAAGCGTGTATGATATACCTATATAAGAAAAAAAGCGCTAAACACCAAAAAAAATATTTTATTCATCTACTAAGAGTTTAAAATAAGAGAAATTATATGGATGTTTAACATTTATGAATTTCCTATGAGAAATAGAAAGATTCATTTTTCCACTTAGTAGGATAAAAAAGGTTGCAAACAAACTTATACGTAAAGTATCAAAACAGTAGCCCTTATCACATAAAGCGATCTCTACCAGAAATTCAATTCTATCGAGTACACGACTAGTAAATAAATAAAATGTCGAGACTCCTATCAGTAAAATGGTTATTATATAACTAATGCCATTGGCACGATTTATTTCGAGTGTCAACAATTGCGGTCGATTATAGTAATTTTACAATTGCAGTTGTAAAATGTCACCACAGTAGAGTACATAATACTACGCTATCGATTGTATTACATATAGCGAAATGTTGAGGCTCAAAAATAGAGGTAGAATAGTAGATAAATGCTACAACTCCAACCATATTCTAAATATGCTTCTAACATTAAAACTGAATGCAAATTGTGAAAGAAAATCGTTGTAATTAAAGTCTTGTAGGTTCCATTTCCGGCAGAAGCACAATTTTCCTTCTCAAGGGACAATTATCTGCTTTTAGTTCTGGGAGTGATTGCCTGTGTGATGTAAATGATCCCGGCACCCACGACACAAGTATTTGAACTAAGTATGGAGCTGTGAAGTTGGTAACGGACTTCTGCCCAGCTTGATTAAAAGCTATACAAAAAACAATTTACCGTTATAATATAGTAATGCCTTTCTAATCCCAATTATTATGAAAATAAAGTGAAGTAAAAGTTAAAATGTTATTTATCCAATAAAAAAGCGTGCCATGGTACATTTTAATAAACAGACTCGAGGTCTTGCGATATGTATCTTTGTGACTCTCTGTCCCCGGTACTAGGTCTCCTAAGAGACATTATAGATTGGTTACAGCGACCCTAAAAACTAGACCCATATATCTAGACTTATTTCAAAATAGCGAAGATAATATAGGGATGTTTTTTTTTAAATAGGAACTCCAATTGTCTATAAACACCGGGCCGCTTAACATGTTTTTTTTATTGGGTGGTGGAGACCCGCGTATATTTTCATAACCAAGAGCTGACTTATTTCCCAACAAAGTTTACTTTGTTGGATCTACCAAATAACAAGAGGCAAAATCAAAATTTTGAAGATACTCTCGACGACCTATCTGTAAAATAGCTGCACCGATTTTCACGAAACTACAATTGTCAGTACAAAAGACTTCAACGCGCTCACGTATTGTCAATATATCTATGTACTACTATTTAGTCTGCGTTGTAGTGTTAACCTCAGGACAATCAATTATATTCCATAATATTATTAGAAACCTCAGCTACCGGATCTTAAGGACTGCATCTATATCTGTCCAGCCGTTATAAAGGCACCTTATTATTAATTAAGCTCATTTGAACGTCATCTTAGCTTGAGATAGTATAACATGGATGGACAGATGGATGACAGTGCAACGTATACATGTCTGGAAGAAATGTTATGTTCTATTTTTCTCTTGTTATGCAATAAAGATTATTTCAGTACAATAGTAAATATTAATTTTTGTTTGTACTTATTTGTATTGTATATTTTTTTAAATAATATGACCACCAATACAGTTGCTTTAGACGAGGTAATGAAGAAGACACAAGCAGCAATCTTGATGGTTAGCGTCTTGCCTACATATAAAACCTATAGTGTGACTAAAAATCCAATTAAAAAGAATTTCTGGGTGTTACTAGCCTGTCTTCCACCGCCTGTGACTTAATTTTTGTAGTAATTTCGCTAGTGCCAAACTCAAATTTTGACACAATGAAAGCAATAATTATGGAGCAAACAGTTGCTTCATAGTTATTGAAAAATATTATTTACAACTGACTATTTCTTTTCTTCAGAGTAATTTCTTTGTGGTTGACTCTTACATTTGCCTATTTGTTTAGCGCTTAGCTTTGCTTTTACATTTAACATCCGTACAGCGAAGGAGTGGATATCATTACACGTATAATCACCTGATTTGGTATAATCTGGGAGTCTTCAATAGAGTGAACAGGTTACTAGGCAAATATGCTACATCTTCGACCGCATCATTGCTTTCCATTAGGTGAGATAAAGGCCAAATGTTTAATTATCATCAATGACGGTTAACATTATAACAATTAATAAATAGTTTTCATGTTAAGTTATAAGAACTATCCATTCGCCTTCTAAGCAGCGGATATCGGGTTCGATTCCCGGTTGAAACACAAGCTTTCTCCCCAAAGGAGATTAGCGTTTCTGATTTTGGGTGTCATTGTTTCCGGCACCCACGACACAAGTCATTGAGATAGTGTGGGGCTATGAGTTTGAAAGCATTTAGATTTATGTTTATAAGAACTTTTCTGCGAGATACTTCAGCTCACTGAAGTAACGTCTTGAAGCAGAGCAGTTACTTTTTTTGTACTTGTTTTTATAGTTGGAATAGTGCAACAACATCACACTTAATTATAATGTAGCAATGAACATTTCGTTCTAATATTTAATCACTGTTTCAACACATCATTGGCTACGCTTGACAAATGTTTGTCGCAAGATCAGCGGTTTTTTGTTTGGCGGATTTGAGTTGGCAAATTGCTCAGTTCTTAATAATTTTGTTTGAATCGATTTTGAGATGATACGTTGAAATCACGAACATTTAGGTATATGTGGCGCATGTAGCCATAGGTGGTCTCCGTACACTGATTAATTTAAAGGCGTAATTGCGTGTCAAAAATAAAATAAAATATGGCAATTACCTTAGTTTACGCGGGTTGCACTTTCTTTCAAATTACATCGTGTACTAACAAGGGACAAACAGTATGTACCGATGAACAGATTTAAATTTATATTAATACTAGCCGTGCCCCGCTGCTTCGCCCGCTATTATCAAGTTAAAAAGTAGCCTATGTGTTAATCCTAGGTATAATCTATGTACATTCCAAATTTCATCTAATTCCGTTCAGCCGTTAAAGCGTGAAGAGGGAACAAACATACTTACACACTTACACACAAACTTTCGGATTTATAATATTAGTAGGATAGGATTTTATTTTATAATTTATTCCTTAACATGTTTAATACTTACAAATCTTTAAATTATTATTTTTTTGTTAAAAACTAAAATTTTTAGTAGTAGCAAGTTTTAGGTTAAAATATTTGAAAATATATTTTGTCTTTAAAACTCCACTCCTTCGCATTGGCCATATCCCCGAGATTTCCTAAAACTATATACAGCAAAGAACTAACTACAAGAGATCGAGCTTGTAGGTATATCAAGTGCTCAAACCCACTACCAGTAAACTGCAACGCTGATACGTTGACCCAAATAATCGCCAAATTGATCACGCATCGCATCAACCAGGCGCTCTGATATATTTTAAAAATAGAATGAGCTCCCGGTCCCCACGGACCCAGTGTCTCAACACCAAACGGCTCAAATATGTAACCACTGCCGAGGTTTCCATATTATTTATTTTCGAACAGCTTGTGTAATATTGTCAAACTCTTATTTCACTCCCACTTTTAAGACTTGGGGCTTTCTCTCACTGGGATGGAGTTCATTAATTTCAGGTTCAAGTTTGTAATTAGTTCTAGCAAAAAAAAATAATTGTCTGAACTGATTTGTATGAATTACACGTGGCCCGCATTTGTTATTGTATTATTAATAATCAAGCATATTTAAAAAAATACACATAAGATAATTATTTTTCTGGCACCATTTAGTATCCTGATTTTTTATTAAATTAAAATTACCAAAAGTCATTAAATAATTCAAATATATCTTAATACAAAATTATGTTAAAAAGTGAAAATTATTAACTTTGACTTAGGTGGTGTCATTGGAATTTTATGTGATAAAAAAACATCAGATTTCATTTAAAATCTGCATTTTTTATTAACCATTTAATGGGACGGCTTTATAACCGTTTTAAGAAAATTTTGAGGGATTTATCTCAAAAACGGCTTTAACTTATTCAAACTTACTTATGTATAATATCAGTAATAGGTGTAAATGTATAAGAATAATGAAAAACTCCTCGTTTTACGTGCCGAAATGTTATCGCAAGGTCTCAATTTGGAGTGTACAATTAATTAACAAATTAATTAACAAATATGATATACCGAGTACCTAAGTTTAAAGCAATTCTCAATTCTGTAAAGGTTTTCCGAGTAAGTGTGCCTGTCTCTATTACGTAACTCCATAATTGTGGTCTATTGCCTTCCGATCTACAGTCTATGTCTTTTTTCGGTGTCGATCTCATTTGCGCCAACTGTCGATTTATGCAATCGGCGTTTTTGACAATCGATTTGTTCTTATATTTTTATTAGCGTTAGAACGTTTATTTCCCTTGTCAAGTCTTACTACCCGCAGAAAAAATTGTGCCAATAATACTCTTATTGTTTAATAAAATGAGAAAACTATTTTACTCAATCCAAAAATACAGTTTTAGACAAAGGAACGAACAGACGATAATCGGCTACAAATGAAAGGAATTAGAAATAAAAGAAAATCGGAAAAAAATTAAATTAGAATAAACAAACGAAAGTAGTATTGAGAACATTATCTCGGAAAATCCTATGATTAATGACCCAGTGTCTTTGGTATGATAATCTTGGGTTTGATTAGCAAAAGAACAATTTCCCTCTCTAAGGGAAATTTGTGCTTCTGGTTCTAGATGTAATTGTCTCTATGATCAAAGTACACTAAGTGTAGAGTTTTAGCCTCTACAATATTTTTATCTGATAGGCTTCGTTTAACCACTATCTCGCCTGCATGTAAGTGAAAGGGTATTGTGTCTATTTAGGGTCTTAAAAATCGAATTAAGAATGGATGAAAGGTTCAAAAGATAATGCCAGTAAAGTTGTAATTAAACTATTAATTAATTGCGGGAAATTGACAAAATGTCCATCTAATGCAATATAATGAACAAAAATTCTATACTATTTATTCAAGACAAGCTATGCCTGCGACGTCACTTGCGTTTATCAGGATAAAAAGTACCTAGCCGAAATTATCTCTTTACCAAATTTCATTAAATAATAGAGTAATAAATAAACACCCAAACATTTAACTTTAGTTAATATGCCCGGACTTGTTTTACATTACAAAAAAATATTTTTACTAGATTAAAATTGTAAAGGATACAATTATTTATTAGTGGAAATCATGCAACTCTCTATAAATAAATGTATACCTACTCTTGTTGAATAACATCAATCAACGCTACTAAAAAAATATCTGGGTATCCTACTAATATTATAAATCCGAAAGTTTGTGTGTAAGTGTGTAAGTATGTTTGTTCCCTCTTCACGCTTTAACGGCTGAACGTATTTGGATGAAATTTGGAATACACATAGATTATACCTAGAATTAACACATAGGCTACTTATTAACTTGATAATAGCGGGCAAAGCCGCGGGGCACGGCTAGTTAATTGATAAATACTTGTCTTTCTACTGAAAATAAAACTCACCTGGTGCATAGCTTGTTGCGCAGCTTGAGCCGCCGACTGCGCTGCTCTCTTAGCCTGTTGCAGCTGCATTTCTTCTCCTTGAAGCCCGACCTTGGCATCCCTCACTTGCTGCTCCAATCCCGAGAGGATAACCTGCTTACCAGCAAGCGCTGCTTGCGCTGTAGCACTAGCCTGAGCAGCTGACTGAGCCAACGTATTCTTAGCTACGTAAGCAGCTTGGTATGCTGCAGCCGCTTGATTCCCTAAAGCGGTTTTAGCTTGGTTTGCTGAACCGACAGCGATTGTTCTCAAGCCGCTGCCACTACTGAAGCCTTTCTTGCCTTCGTTGGCTGCTTTGACTTCTTGAAGGTAAGCGTCGTAGTGGCTGGCTGCTTCTTGGGGTTCTTGAGCTTGGGAGCTTTGTGCTGAGTTGTCGTAGTCATATTCGTATTCTGCTTGTTGTTGAGGGGAGTGCTGTGCGACCGGGACTGGGGCGGTGGAGGCGATGCTTAACGTGCCTGAAACATTTTGGAGGCACGTTATTTTTTAAACAGAATTCCTTCCACATGCAATTATCCAAATTCTTAGAGAGTATATATTAACATTTTTAAATTAGGTATACCAATTAATTTGTAATAAAAATTATATTGCACCAATATCAGTAACAGTTACTAATATTTTGTTATATATATTTTTACTTTCGCTACTTCGGATTTCAGAATAGCAATTACAAATTTACGGTGCTCTGGTAAATTGAAATTAAAGATAATATTGGTTTATCTGTACTCTCGTACTCATGTACTTATAAGTAATTTAAAATTATGTACATTCGTTAAGGAGGTACTTTTGATCATAAGTTAGGTTTACAAAAAAAAAAGATTTTCAATTAGCCTTTAATATATGGACAATGAAGAATCCTCATTTTTATCTGCTTTTAACAATATTAATTATTGTCTTTTTATATTGATAACTTTAAAGTCCGTTAGTAAAGAAATTTCTACTTATATTGCATTGTAATTTACATTGATACAATTCAGAATAAATAATGTTGGATAAATAGAAGGTGATTAATTAAATTTAATCATATTCATATTAAGCCCTCGTATCATTTAGCCTATATAAAATACCTCTTAGTATATGTCTCAATCAAGCGTTTAATAAGTATTTTCAAGGAAAATTTGTGTTTCTGGTTCTGGTTGTGATTGTGTGTGTGATGTGTATGTTTCCGGCACCCACGACACAAGTCATTGAACTTAGTGTGGGGCTGTGAGTGTGAAAGCGTTTATATATTTTTTATTTATATTATTTTGCTCTGCAGCAGAATAAGCTGCTCATAATGATAATGTTACGTCTATTTTAACGCTATCTCGTCAAGATAATGACTATTATCAAACAATACAAACAAATACGCAACATGGCATATTAAATACCAATTAGTATTATGCACCAATTCATGCGTTTCAGGAAACTTTACGGAAGGAACTAAAAATAACTTTGGCTCCACAGTTATACGTATAAGTTATGTGAATGATTATGTAAACATTTACCTATGCACGAAACAGTCGTAACCTATTAGTTATTAATTGTATCCACTTATTAGTTTACTAGAGTTTGGTTTTTACTTGATGGTAAGTGATGATGTGGCTGAAGATTTAAATTAACATTGAAATTAAAATGTATTGATTGCTTATTATTTGTATTTTAATTTTAAATTTTAATTTTATTTCATAAGACTAAATTTGATATTTTTTAGGTAATTTTATGGTAGATAAACCTATGGTACCTATTGTTATTATTTAGTGAAAATTTTAATTCAGATTTAAGATCTTTATTTCAGATTTAGCATAGCCATGTTGATTTCAACCAGAAAAAACATTACTGACAGTTGCTTAATTATGTGATTTTGGATCAAAGTTGTAAAATGTGAAGAGGTTTTCCTTGATTTTTTAAATTAATGTTTTAAACCTTCCTTAAAAGTAAAACGGTGTAACAAGAACAATTAATATAAATATAATAAGACATGTATTACTATCATGAAACATAAATAATTATGACAACTGATGAATTTGATGGTCTTATATGAGCGATAATAAGCCTCTTCTTTAATTATATTAATAAATTAATATTAAAATAAAATGTGCACAGAAATACATTCTGGGACTTTGAAAAATTACTTGATATTACTAAGATTATGCCCGTTAAACAAAAACATAAATAAAAGTTAATAATTATCATTTTCATGTATTTATTAAAAAAAGTTATTTAATAGAAACTGATAAAAATTAAATTTTATTTTTTAGTGCTTAATATTTTTTGCAAATTCTACAATATAATATATCTCAAATCATAAATCACGGTCGGATAATTTTTCCCGGGTTAAACTTAACGACAAAATATATTTTAATTGATAAATCCTGCTCGGACAATTTAAATTGGTATAATACACTACATTGTACTAATAATATAATCACAACTTTATTACATTTTAATATAACAACCAGAATTAAATGCTCGCATATGATGCAAATGATACATAAATTAAAACAAAATTATTTATTATATTTTTTCATATATTATAGCAATTTTTTTTTTTTTATCTCAATTGGATATAATTACTTACCCAAGCATAACAAAAGAGTCCTAAAGGTCTTCATTTTAGCTACAGTCGAACTGAAACACCACAATATATTAACACTTTAAACAAAATATTCACGAAAATTATTAAAAAAAAATATTTTTTCTTATATGACAATTTCTATGACACTTATTTAACACTAAAAAATATACCTTCCAGTACTTTCACAAATGCTTATTTTTTTCAGATTAGGTCGCGGGGTCTAGACCCCTGGTTCGCTTCTCAGTGAGGCAATGTACAGACAGACAACCAGTACTTGTATTTATAGCGGTTTCCTCTCCAAACGCAGAATACAACGTAGTTACTACGCAAGCGAGCGACTGGCTTAGATCTATAAAGAGCTGAGAGAACACTCCAATATTATAATGAAGACAATGAGGACAAAACAAGGTTCTGTCACGACTTTAATGGTTGTTAAATGAATGGTAAAGTTGGATAAGTAATAGCAAATTATTTCACTTTTACTATTCTGGTATTGACACGAAATAGGGTTGGAACGTAGTTCAAGTAAACCACTCGGACTTTGACATATTCCTTTGCAGTTAATAAAACTTGATATTGGTAATATTGTTACCAGTTTCGTTTATAGAATTTCATTTATTTGAAAACTGTTTATATTGTAGCGCGTGTTCAGATGGTGTAATTTAAAATGAATTACTTTTTGATTTCCTAATCGGGAAAGTCCTTTTTTTTACAAAGTATCTACAGTTACATCTATTATATTATAAGTCCACTCCACCCAAAGGTTGTCTGGAAAAGATCGCTATTAGCGATAAGACCACCATTTGTTCAAAACACCAGTATGGTTACTTTCATTATTTTTGATATTTTTTATGCAAGGTGTGACAATAGATATTTATGTATCTATCTACAGTCATCATCTATTTTTTGATCCTGCTGGTTTAGTCATTAATTATTATTTTTAAGTTATTTGTATAAATATTTTTTTATTCTTTTTGAGTTGTGGCAAGTAGAGGTGACTGACGCGAGATCAAAATACTCGTGTTTATTTAGCTCATCGTATTATCATTATAATTCAAAGATGCCGACAGGATGAATAGCATACTACTCACTGGCAGTGGGCTAGATCACTTGATAAATTTTTACCTATAAGCTCGATGGCTTGTAATGAGCTCTTTATCAAGTCGCAAAGTAGCCTATGTGTCTATCTTAGGTATAAACTATGTACATTCCATTTTTCATCCATCCTTTCAGCCGTTCAAACGTTAAGAGAAAACAAACATAGTTACAGACTGACCTTCACATGAATTTTCGGAACTGTAATAATAGTATGATACTGTTATATACATTTAATTAATTAAAAATTAAATCATATGTTGCGACTTCCGACATGTTACTGAATGTGGTTTCGACAACTCTGTACATATCTAGCGCAGATTTGTGCTTTATTGATTTTATACTTATTTTATAGATACGTATTGACATTGTGTGCCACAATTATGATATCAATTTATTGTAAATTTGTTACACAGTACATTGGAAACGTAGTCACATAAACGTGCGATTTCTTTTATAACACGGGATAACTATTTTTGTGCATGCGGCTTCCCACGTGACCATAGGGAATCTGCATGAGACTTATATACCTAGAGGTCAACTGTTATTGTTTTTTTTTACTGACGTTTTCTATAAATGAAACCTAGCTATATCGAATTATCACCCCAGAAACCCATACCCATACATACTGCATACTATATTTCATGAAAATTTTTGGAGCCGTTTACGAGATTCAGATTACATATATACATATTTACAAGAATTGCTCGTTTAAAGGTATTAGATAGATTAGATAAATAGTTGTCCTACCCGAACAGAGATCTCCTGCCTGCATTTTGCGTTATAAAGAAAAACTTTTGAGGCAGTTTGCTTTCGTGACTTTGATTTCCTATCAAATTGTTATTTTCTAACATAGATTATTTTAAAAACATTTTCGTGATCTACTTGTAGAGTTATTTTCAAAGAAAGCCCTCGTGCTTGTGTGGAGCAGTAAATAATGGTTTTGCCCCCCACATATGTGTATGGGTGCCTCATTCATATTTTAATTTATATCATTTTAACTACCATTTCTGGCCACAGCTTTACATGTTCTCTGAGAATTTTAAGTTGCTCGTTTGTATGGTTTAGACGCTAATTGCCTCTGACAGAGGGACGGACGGACGGATGGAGAAAGTGCTGAACCACCCAAGTCAACTTAGAGATCTCACATCACTCGATCAATCATAAAAGTATACCTTCAAAATTATTTTTCTTGTTAACACGCTTTTTAATTAGTAATTATAATCAATAATGCAGCATAAAGTCACTCACAGCCCCACACAACGGTGGTTAGGTGCGCATTTGCCTTAGCATTTCTAGCAAGAGAATCGGGTGCGATTTCCGGTAGATTTGTGAAATTTCCTCGCTAGGGGAATTTGTGTTTTTGGTTCTGGGTGTGCGTGTGATTTTAATGTTTCCGGAATCCACTCAAGGTTTCGTCCCCAAACTTAGTTCTACAAACTTTGTTAGAGGTTAATCTTTACCTAATAGCAATTATCTACTATAAAAACTAAATATTTTATTTTTTTATCATGCAATTGGAAATCTAGACTAGTAAGTCGTTTACTCAGGCTTGCCTATTATTACAGGCTTAAATCGTATGAGGTATTGCATCTTTTTATGCCCTGCAATATGCTGTACCGCACTCAGTACCACTGGATAGCAATTGTTCCAAATCTGAATCGGGTACATACAGCCTGGGGGCTAGGACACCGAAGATATATCGAACTGACCAAGAGTTATGTATAGGCGGCCGAGGCGTCATAAAGTCTGAAGTATTGATTGCATCTCATAATAATAAAAGAAATATTGTCATAAACCAACATAAAAATAACAAAAGTTTTTCTTGATGATATTATTATGTAGGTACATATTAATTGATGATAATTAAACTCCTTTAAGCGACTTTTTTTACTTTCCAGGTGTGAGGAGATTGCCACGTATTATGAACAGTTAATTGACTTTGATTATGGCATTATCAAGGATTCTGCAGGATTCTAAAGTATTCTTAAGGTACCTATGTCTCTGATTCAATCCAATGACAAATTCCGATGTTTCCGCATCAATGACCGATGTTATTGAAGTGAGGCAGTTATTTAGACTTTTATGTAGTGGACTTTCCGCGTTTGTGTAAATTAATTCGATAGCCTTATTTTAATTTTAGTAAGCTATCAAGACCTGTTCTAAAAGTGTTGTTGTCCGAAACAAGGAAAAGGTAGTGAAGGTACCAGATGAACCTTCACTATACCAGTTATAATTAAACGCAAGCAAAGCTTAAAAAAACCGACTTCCCCGCTTTATCTTCGGAACCTTGATGATTTAATCTATTTAACACGCATTATTGACTATAACTCAAAAACTAGAGATCAGATCTTGATCAAATTTCAATGGGACCACATGAAAAGCACCAGCATCAAAATGGGCTCACAACGAAAGAAGATATGACGTAACTTTTGAAGTCGGGTACACGAGAACATCGTCAAATTACTCCACAAAATATGCATTATTGACGATATTCCAAAAACTACTAATCAGATCACGATCAAATAGATGATCAAACGAACTTCTAAAGTGAAGTTCGATCACTATTATATGAGTCACTTCATTCGAAGATATACTTAGTTTATTATTTAACAGGTAGTCCTTTAAACCTACAAGGCAGTTCGCGCATTTAAAAAGTCTTTTGATTCTGGAATCAATTGCATTTTTTTTTTTTTTTGCGAGTATTTCTCCCTTCCTCGTCACCTGACGGGGCGCTCGACTTCATTCCTTCAGAGAGGAAATTACAATTTACGTGGGTTCGGGAATGGTACTCTTACCCTGGGAGGGTGATTTTATATCTTCGAATGAAGTGACTCATATAATAGTGATCGAACTTCACTTTAGAAGTTCGTTTGATCATCTATTAATATTTCGTCACTTTATTCTTCAGATATACTTAGTTTATTATTTAACAGGTAGTCCTTTAAACCTACAAGGCAGTTCGCGCATTTAAAAAGTCTTTTGATTCTGGAATCAATTGCATTTTTTTTTTTTTTTGCGGGTATTTCTCCCTTCCTCGTCACCTGACGGGGCGCTCGACTTCATTCCTTCAGAGAGGAAATTACAATTTACGTGGGTTCGGGAATGGTACTCTTACCCTGGGAGGGTGATTTTATATCTTCGAATGAAGTGACTCATATAATAGTGATCGAACTTCACTTTAGAAGTTCGTTTGATCATCTATTAATATTTCGTCACTTTATTCTTCAGATATACTTAGTTTATTATTTAACAGGTAGATGTTTAGAGTAAGTACCTTTTAATTACGTTTAATAAAAGTTTCATTTATAAAATCAAATAAATTTTAATTTCCATAAAGCAAAATAAACAAATTAAACATGAATTATCTTAATTATTTTAACTAGCTTAAAACAAAAAGTAAATTCTAAATTATATAATCGATTTTAAATTATACAGAAAGTCTCTTATTATTTATTAATCGATTACAACTTAACTTCGCTTTCATTAACTAACGAACAAACTGATTTAGCGAAGATTCCTTCATCTAGTATCGGACGATTGTAAAACCTAGCGAAGGTTTGAGATGTATTTGACCATCCAGCCGTCTTTCTAATGACATCAATAGAAACCCCGGCGGAGGCCGCTGCCGACGTGGAAGCGTGTCTAGTGCTATGGGCGCTAAACACACTCACGTCGACCCCGCCCTCCGCCAAGGTCTGTTTTATCCACCTGCTAATGGACTGGGATGAGGCTTTGGTATGTGGTTTCTTGAATGTAAGTAAAAGATTATCGACATTATTAGGCCTTATGGTTGAAGTCATAAATAGGTAATCATCCAACGTTAAGGCTGGGCAAATATTGGGCTTCTCTCTAAAATATGGTAGGATTAGCAACGGTTGATCTCTACCAGCAGCAGAAGTTTTGATAAGATCTGTAATATGAATTTGCAATGAGTCAATGCATCTATTTAGGTTTGACACTTTAATAAGAGATAGAGTTTGAACTCTGTGAGCAGTGCAGATGGCCAGTAAAACACAAAGCTTTTTGGTTAATTTTTCTAGTGTTAAGCTTCTGTTTGGGAACCAATTGGCAACTAGGTTTAGTACTATTTGAGGGTCCCAAGTACCAATATATTTTGGAATAGAGGGCTTCTGTTTGTAAATGCCTTTTAACAACCGCTTAATACTATCATCTGATCCTATATTACCACCCAGAAGCAATGAAAGTGCTGATCTGTGAGTATTTAACGTTCCATAGGATCCACCTCTATTGAACTGTTCTGCCAAGAAAGTCAATACATCGGCTAGTCGAGGAGTGAATCTATTAATGGCATGTGTATCACAAAACTGCCACCAAAGTTTGTATGTTGTGTTGTACTGCTTTAAGGTACTATTTGTGACTGAGGATAACATCAAGTCCAGCGCTACTGATGGGATGTCTCGTCGTGTGAAAGCAATCCTGAGAGCTTCGCGGCTCCCAGGGTAAGGCTCCTGTGTAATGGGTGTTGTGATCTGTAGATGGATTGCAAAAGATCTCTATTAGGTTTGAAAAACATAATTTCAGAAACTAATAACTTCTTGAGAAGTGGAAACCAAGGTTGACCAGTCCAATAAGGGAAAACTAGGATACCTGTAGCTTTATCACTTATTATTTTCCTTATGCATTTCAGTACGAGTGAAAATGGCGGAAAGGCGTAAAAACGACGAAAGCGCCAGTTGATTGTGAACGCGTCTACCGTTAAAGCGTCTGGATCTCGTTTCCAGGAAATATAAACTTCACATTTGTCATTGGTGCGAGAAGCAAAAAGGTCTATATCTGGTTGGCCCAGTTTGTGAACTATCATTTGGAAAGCCCAAGGTGATAGTTTCCATTCTGTATCAAAATTAATTTTGCGAGATTCTTCGTCCGCTTCGATATTTTCTTTTGTATTGATATATGATGCAAAAAGCCATATATTTCGCTTCTCACACCATTGCCAGATTGTCTTAGCCAGATCGTTGAGATGTGGGAATTGAATCCCACCCATGCGGTTTATATAGCTTATAGCCGTTGTATTATCGACGCGCAGTAAGATAGCACAGTTCGAGACTTTGCTAGCAAAACATTTTAGGCCCATTAATGTGGCCAAAAGCTCTAAGAAATTTATATGAAAGGAGAGTTCTACTTCCTTCCATCCGCCATTTACACGTTTACCATTACAGTACGCCCCCCAGCCCGTTCTAGAGGCGTCTGTAAATATTTCTAAAGCAAATTCTTCATCTGGTCTCATAGAGTTAGAGGTTGAAAAGATAATCTGTTTCCACCATAACAAGTCAGGTAAAATTATCTCGGACATTTTGATTTTAGTGTCAAAATTTCCATCCCTTTGAAGGGCCAAAAATTTTTGACGCTCTAGCGTCTTAGTGTAGAGCCAGCCATACTTTACTGCTGGGCATGCTGCAACTAGTACCCCGATTATTCGTGAGAGTTCCCTGATTGTACAAGTAGGTAGTAAACACAACTTATCTACTAGCTTCACAATATTACATCTTTTGTCCAAAGGCAGAGACAACGACAAATCGGCAGAATTAAGTACAAAGCCTAGAAATTTACATGTATTTTTAGGCGTCAATACACTTTTTTCGAAATTTATTATGAAACCTAGACATTTCAGTATTTCAATAGTTTTAATTACGTTGGCATGACATTCATTATATGAGTCTCCGATACATAAGATGTCATCAAGGTAAATTATCGATTTGTAATTTCTCTGCCTTAGGTAGCTTATAACTTCTCTCATAACTTTTGTGAATACTCTTGGGGCTGCACACAAACCATAGGGAAGAGCGTTAAATTGGTATACAACATCATTGAAAATAAAGCGTAAATATTTTTTATGTGGCTCACAAATTGGGACTAAGAAATAGGCTTCTTTGAGGTCTATTGTGGCTAGAAAACCGTCCTTAGGTATCAATTTAGCGGCGGTCCTATGGTCCTCCATCTTGAAGTGTGATTTCTGAATGAATTTATTAAGGGGTTTTAAATTTAATATAAAACGCTTTCCCCCATTTGGTTTTGAGGTCAAAAAAATGCTCGAAATGAAATCTCCATGAGAGCGATCACAAACGGAAATTGCCCCTAAGTCGATTAAATTATTAATCGCTACTACCATATCGGCCTCCTCGTGACAAGACAGTCTATTAGTGGGCAAACTATCTTGTCTAACACTACGGTTAAATGGGATGGAATAACCGTCCTGAATCCAATCAAGTACTAGCTGATTATCAGTTACTTTAAGCCAACAGTTATAGAAATGTCGGATTCGACCGGCATGTACCTCTATTGTTGCGGTGCTGGAGCACGTGGTTTGTTGTGGTTCTGGGTCTGCACTGAATTTTTTGTTGCTGACGTTGGGGGTCCCTTGCGGCCAGCTGGGGTTGTCTTCTTGAAACCACCTCGCCCCCCCCTGTTCGATGAGTACCGAGGAGGGCCGGTCCAGTTTCCCTGCATCCAAGGGCGACTGGTCGAAGGTTGGGCTGCGATCGCAGGCGTTTTTGCAGGTGCAGGCTTCTTAATCTGCATGCTCTGCTTTTCTATTGCTTTTGAAGCTTTGATTTTATCAGAAAGCTTCTGTCCGAACAGAGTTTCATCTCTCTCTACGTCTTGGATCACATTAAGGAACGCTTTATCAAGACCCGGAGTCATAAACTTCTTTCTTACTTCAGTCTCGACCGAGTGCAGGTCGCAAAGGAGGCGGCAACTGTCGCTTAAAGACTTGATGGCCTTGACCTTGTCGGTATCATTACCGATAAGCAACGAGAGGCCTCTGTTAAGGGCAGTTATACCTAGGCCTAACTGCTGTTGAGCGGTCTCCACGCGCTTGTCTTTAGTCCTCGTGACATCCGAGATTGTTGCTGCAATTTCAGGGTTGAGCTTAGGAGCTTGCAAGAGGGCGCAGTTCTCCGGTATCAGATATTCCTTTAATAGTTTCTCTTTGGCTTCTTTATCCAGCCCTTTTCGGAGTATCGGAAGCCACAAACGTGCCAAGTTGTCGTGAATGTTTTCTCCAAACTTGGGTGTGTCTTCTTTGACCTCACCAAGAGCTAGCAGAATATCCGGGTCTAAATCCGGTATCGGAGCTGCTTCCGGTGCAGTATCCTCTTGTGCAATCTCAGGAGCATCCAGGGTAGTTGACGATTCGTCGACATCACCAAGAGCTTGCGACTCGTTATCTAAAAACCAAAAGAGAACGAGGCTTTTATTACCGACTAAAAACATTTTTCCCGAGATGAGGGTAGATTGCATTGAAATAAGTTTTAAAAAATTTCATGATCAATATCTCGTTAAGCGTGTACATTATCTAACTTTAGATATAATGCATAATTTGACCAAGTGTTGTCCCACGGACAACCTCCAGGCAAAGAACTAGTGAAAAATAATCGGTATCAAAAAACTAATACTGGAACGAATTTTATCTAAAGATGGCTTTGTGATAACCCACGGTTACCCTCTAAGCAAAGAATTACCACCGTGTTAACCCTCGGTTAACCTCCAGGTTTCGTTTTAATTGTAAGTATCTAATTATTGTAATGATTGCTTTGTGATAACCCGCGGTTAACCTCTAAGCATAAAACTACCATCGTGTTGACCCACGGTCAACCTCCAGGTAAAATGTGTTGACACTTACTTTTTTAATCATCAAAGTAATTAAAAACAA
This sequence comes from Lomographa bimaculata, assembly GCA_948107665.1. Taxonomy (NCBI): domain Eukaryota; kingdom Metazoa; phylum Arthropoda; class Insecta; order Lepidoptera; family Geometridae; genus Lomographa; species Lomographa bimaculata. The sequence continues at coordinate 931,191 of OX403604.1, read as the reverse complement.
TTTACTAACCTGAGTGTTCATCTGATGACGAATCCGACGAATCCATGATGATTCGTTTACGCCTTTTCTTCACTTTTTCCTGGAGTCTTTTTATTTTGGCACTATATCTTTCCATCTGTTTTTCGTAATTTCTTTTAGGCATTTTTTTTTTTTTATCTAATTATTTGAAGAGCGAGCAGTATACGTGCGCACTCTGCCTCGCGCGAAAAAAGAAATGAAGTCGAGCGCCCCGTCAGGTGACGAGGAAGGGAGAAATACCCGCAAAAAAAAAAAAAATGCAATTGATTCCAGAATCAAAAGACTTTTTAAATGCGCGAACTGCCTTGTAGGTTTAAAGGACTACCTGTTAAATAATAAACTAAGTATATCTGAAGAATAAAGTGACGAAATATTAATTTTAATGGGACTAATGAGAAAGCAACTTCATTCAAACTCACACAACTTTACAAAAATTTTAGAAATCGGTTCACATGGAGAGAAGTTAGGAGGTAAAACACATAAATAAAAAATACCGTTGACTTGAGTACCTCCTTCTTTTTTGGGAAGTCGGTAAAAAATCATATAAGTGTGTAGGACGTCAAACGAATAATATTTTAAAAAAAAGTTTGACATTGTACCTTATTACTTCAACAAACTATTTTGTTTTTAACTGACTTCAAAAAAGGAGGAGGCTGTCAATTCGACTGTACTTTTTTCATGTGTGTTACCTCAAAACTTTATTCTTTGTGAACCGATTTGATCATTCATTTTTATTTGAAATGTGTTTTCCTCAATAATGCGTATTTAATTCTCTTAATCTTATTACGGGTTCCGAAGGTGAAGTCGGTTTTTTTTAATTTGCTTGGATTTAAACTTACTTATACATCTTTAAAATGGCATTCTGATGATTTTTCATTACATACTAAATGTCTTAGATCTACGTACCTTTGGATAGCTATACTTATTACTTGTATTTACAACTTAATGGATTACCACGGACACCATATTAGATTTTATTTTAATTAGTCATTAGTCATTCATAGATATATATAACATGTTGCAATCTTTTTCTTCTTCTTCTGGGGCCATCTCCGATAAGAGGTCGGTTATCATTAAGGCTATAAGGATCCTAAAAAAGCCGCTCGAAAAAGGGATCTTGTGCTTAGATTGAGCCATGTTCGAAGGTTTTTCAGCCACGAAGTACGTTTTCTGCCGGGTTATTTGCAGCCTTGGATTTTTCCCTGCATGATACATCTGAGTACTTTATATTTCTCGTTTCGCATAATATGACCGAAGTACTGCAATACATGTTGCAATGCATGTTAGTTTCGACAATGTGAAGGAAAAAAAACCATTTAAAATGCTAACGCCCTTCCACCAAATTAAAAACGATCGAGTGTCAAATATATGATTTTTTTGTGGAGGAGCTTGCACATTTAGAATTAGGTATATAGTCTAAGTTGAGAATAGTTCTACTCTATATATGTTATTAAATTCACAATCCTCTTTTTGCTTCAGCATAGTCAACTAATTAAAGAAACAGTCTATACGTCTAAGAATGAACACCGTTTGAGTTATAGCTGCAAAAAGTTAATTTGAATATAAACACTGTTCGTGCACGGAGGCGCCACGAGCGGCTATTTCTTGTCAGTATCGCAACCATTGCTAACAATTGTTAAATTAGAGGAAATAGGAAAAAATGTACAGACGTTTCGTTCTTGGTGGCTAAAAGTCTCTCCTGCATAAAGACATAGGTATTTGGTTGGTGTCTTGAATGCAGTCGTCCTTAAGATTTCATGAAACCTAAGATCCATCTGATTGTCAATTTAAGAACTCTCAAATTATAGGCAAGAGACCGAAGACCCTTTCCTCTAAAAACAATAAAATCGAAAAATATACTAAAATGATTAAATAAAAATTAAACACAATGCCAAAATGAGCAACTATCAGAGCGCCTGGTTGAAGCGACGCGCGATCAAAATGTTGGCAAGTCTTTGGCTCAACGTATTAACATTGCAATACAGAGAGGCAATGCCGCCAGCGTGATGGGAACGCTACCCACTCGCTCGATATCTTATAGGTAACTTAGTTCTCTGCTGCATATAGTTTTAGTTTAGTTTTAGGAAATATAGGCAATTGGCCCATAGATAGCGACATTAAAATAAGTTATTATTGTATAACTACGAGTAGATGATGCACAGAGCTACGACCCTTATCAAGTTAATCAGTAGGCTATGGAACAATCCTAGGTATAAGCTATAAAGAATTCAAATTTCATCCAAGTCAATTCAGCCGTTACAGCGTGAGGAGGAAACATACTTACAAACTTTCGGATTTATGATATTAGTTTGACTAAAGTACATCTGCAGTGCAATCCGGAACTTTGATAATAAGCTGCAATGCACTCCTCTTCCTGAGATTTATAGCGTTACGTCTCATAATGCCCAGTATTTTTATGCACCATCTCACTTGCATATTATGGAGCTTAAACCCCACCCTCTTATCCCTCTTTTCGAAGGTCTGGCGTCATTATAATAGTTTTTATTTTAAAACTTTCTTATAAACACCTGAATAAAACAAAAGTCCTTCATTGATAACATGCCACTAATTCGACAAGAATGACTGCCTTTCACAGCCCTTTGCGCAATTAGGTACATACATACCTACCATAATTGTGTCAATGTTTCTGACCAAATCGATAACATTCTTTATTGTTTTAAGGTCATTGATCCTTATTAATGGCGTAACTATTATTTGCTCCAATTTGACCCTGATGATATATTTTAATTAGTTGAAAGTTATATCGCTTTATCTGAAAAACGTTTAATAATTGTTCTACAATTAGTTACACAAACTAGTATTAAAGTTTTCGTGAAAATTAGACATTATAATATTATTAAAATACCCCTATAACTCACGTCATTTGATCGATATTGTCGACCTAGGTTTCGAGCATGTTCGATGCTCTTCTTCGGGATGAGTTTACGCCGCGAGATCGCGACGAAGAGCATGTACGATGCTCTTCTTCGGGATGAGTTTATGCCGCGAGATCGCGACGAAGAGCATGTACGATGCTCTTCTTCGGGATGAGTTGACGCCGCGAGATCGCGACGAAGACAGTCTTCGTACATACTCGAAAACCTAGGTCAACAATATCGATCAAATAACGTGAGTGATAGCCGTATTTTAGTAATATTATAAAATCTAAACTAGTAGTTCGCTCCGAACTGAAAAATGTAAAAAATAAATAATCGAAAAACGGAAATACCTTCGTGAATCGATTATTAAGAAAAAAGGTATGGACGAACTATTTACTTACAAGTTTGTACGGAACGCTCAATGTGGGAGTCAGAATCGCATTTGTCCGATTTATTTTTAGCCAACTTCAGAAAAGGAGGAGGTTCAATTCGTCGGAATCCACCATGACCAGTAGTTTTTGAGTTATCTTCAATAATGCGTATTTATTCTGATCAAGGCTTCCACAGATAAAGCGGTGAAATCGGTTTTTTAACTTGCGTTTACATTATTATTTACCTACACGGATTACCGATGTATAAGCCTATTTACCTAAAGTATTTACTTACCTAGAGACAATTTAGTCTAGAGAGTGAATAGAAATATTATAAACAAGCATTATACCTCTTCAACCACATCGTCACTTTCCACCAGGTGAGATAGCTTGTCCTATCAAGCATAAAAAACCGACCATGACGTTTATGTGGCAAGTCGAATTTATTGGTTTCTAAGCAGTTTGAAGGTTTTTAGAATCACAGATTAAACAAGCTATTCGCCCGCATAAGACCAGTATACTCATAGTTGAGTAACCGAGACCGAGAATTGTCATAACTAAGCTAAAACGCCTAAAAATAAATTGGAAAGCCTGTCGTGACATACCGACAAAAACTAGGAAGTGACCGGACGGAGAAAAAGTGTAATGAAAGATATTGTCTGAAGCTACTTTTTCAGGAGATAGTTAATTAAACTACTCGTTCCAATGAAAAAGAACTTATCCATTAAATATAATTAATTGAACTGCCCGTTGACTTAGTGAAGTAAGCGTTCACATGGAACACAAGTTTTCAAAGGAAAATTTATGTCTGGTTCTGGTTGTGTTTGTGATGTTTTACCCATGACACAAGTCATCGAGCGTAGAGTCGGGTTGTGAGTGTCTAATAAAATCGAATTTCCAAAAAAGGAGGTTCTCAATTCAACTGTTTTTTTATTTAGGGTGTTACTATATAATATTAGGCATGCGTTAACCGATTTGGATAATTATTTTTTGTTTAAAAATGTTTAGTGTCTAGTTAGTTAATGCCATAGAAATTTAATCAAGATGGAAGGTTCCGGAGACATGACGGCAAAGTCGATTTGGGGCATGGATGTTGCATGGAAGCAAACTGCACAGGCTCTTTCTAGCGACTACCATAATAACACCAAGGTTAATAAAATTATGTATTAGAGATTAAAAAAAAATGCGCCACCGAGTTTCTTGCCAGGTTTTTCTCGAGATGGCTGTAATTTTGCGAATCTGTCAATAGATTCATTAACTTTCATGAGTGCCTCTTTGGGGCCCATGTGAATAATCGATTTTGATGTTGATTTTAGTTTAATAAAGAAAAGGAATAAGCAATCATTTATAGGAGACAGACAAGTATATCGCTTGGTCTTATCAAAGTTTTTTAAATTCGTAATAAGCAAGCATTTGACCAATAAAATGATATCTAATAAAAATAAGTAAAGAATCCATTCTTATAACATACTCTTCCTCGTAAAAGAGAAGTACTTTTTGTGCGGACCTTATTGGGAAAAGGAGATGATGATTTTGTCAACCGTACCACGTGGCTAAAGCGCGGACAGTTATTAAAGTTGAATAAACATAGGGAAAGTATAGGTAACAACGCGCAGCCTTGGCCCAGACAATAAAATTATGCTGTCGACCCACTGTGCGTATGAACAACGACAATTTTATAATCGACATTATTACTCCAAAAGTGTAACATTTTACTTCATTAACTCGGTTATTTCCAGTTATTTCGTAGAGGCAGCAATGGAATGAGAAATTTGATACCTATTGGCAAAATTTTTGTAATTATTAGTGAAACAAGTTGCTTAAACGTTTTCTCGAGTCTTGTGATGCAAAATACTTTTTTGCTGACGCAGTGGTTCAACAGATTGTTCTAGACCCCACTACATCTACGTATGCAAAATGTTTTGAAGCGATGATTCACTTGAGGATGTAGTGTATAACCTTGCTTAAAGAAATCTCTGAAGTAAGTATAATACTTTTTATTTTATTGACGACCCAGTTGTCGTAATGGACAGGTCGCCTTCTCGCTTCGCCCTCTGCGCCGTGTGTCCTGAGTTCGATACCCAGCAGGAGCAAAAATTCCTTCCCTAGGGATATTAGTGCTTCTGGTTCTGGGTGTAATGTGTGTGTGATGTGAATGCTTCCGGCACCCACGATACAAGTCTTTGAACTTTAAACTATTACAGGATATATACATGAGTTTGAACTATTTAAGTTAAAATCTCTGGATGGCACTAAACAGAAATAGGCGTGACGCTCGTCTCGTCTTTCAATTACATTAATAAAAAAAAGGGGTGTCGCGAACCGCTCCCAATCTCCCACCTTCACCAGAATATGAAAGGTATCTAGATAAGCATTCTTTATCTTCGGTCTCATCGTCACTTTCCATCAGGTGAGATAGCGGCCAAATGCTATCTGTCATAAAAAAATAAAGCTCAACTTTATGTTTCAAAGTAAAGTTTTATTAACTCCGGACGAAAAAGAAGTGTACGTAAAAGTTTGTAGTGTGTATCTGCGTGTCTGTCTGACGGATTTTGATTTAGTTATTTTTTGTTTGAAGGTGACTTGAACGAGACTGTTCAGTCTTAACTTTGTATGATCAAAAACGGTGCAGCCGTTCTCAATCTGAATTATTTGAAGAATTTTCAAAATTTTGATTTTGCTACTTCTTACCTGTTGGTATACGATACAGCCAGCTTTCTAACTAACGAGCAATTTGAAAATCGCAGCAGCGTACATCGCAAAAACGTTCTTCGAAACTTCGTATGAGTCCGTTTACAACCATCTCACTGATGGAAAGTGTTGAAGCGTTCGAAGAAGTAACATACTGACCTAGGCCTATTATATATACACTCTACAAGATGTCCGCTAGTCTATCAATCTATAGATCTAAGAATTGAATCTGTAACACTCCAGATATTTTTAGAAGTGTTACATTCAGATACACATTTACCTGCTTCTTTTTGTCATTACTCAACGACGAAGTTAATCAAAGCATTTCAAGTTTTCTAAGCCGAGGTGAAACCTATAAAAACTATATCAAAAATAAACCACATAAACTTTGAACGAAATATTTTATTTATTTATTCAAGAATTTCTCATATGCGGTTTCAATTCATAGAGTATCTGCCCGGTAGTGGTTTATCCTCTATTTCGTACTTATTGCTACTTCGGTAGAGTTCGTCTGGTCTTTATAAACGTGTCAAACGGTAGGGTCAAGTAATTAATGCAGACGTTGCAGTTTTGGTTTAGATGATCTCTACAAATTCGTTGTAGCTCAGTCTACATTACTATCGACACTTAGTTCTGGGTTTGGTTGGTTCTGGTTGAAATTGTGAATATCTTTGAGAGGTTTTTCTTTGGCTTGTGTTTAAACACCGCCCAAAAAAGTACCTATTTTACTACCAAAAAAAATCTAAACGGTTACCGAAATGGATAAATGGTCACCAAATTACGTTGGATAAATGGTCACCAAATTACGTTTCCTAAAATATTATGCAATAAATAATTTTTTTCGTATTATAAATATTATTGCATTAATTATAAAAAAAATAACCTTAACCTACTCAAATCAAATCAAATCAAAATCGTTTATTCACATGGGCCCCAAAGAGGCACTCATGAAAGTTAATGAATCTATTGCCAGATTCGGAAAATTACAGCCATCTCGAGAAGAACCTGGCAAGAAACTCGGCGGCCCTTTTTTTTCATTCATTTTTTTTTTTAAAACATTCCTTATTTCTAATACATAATTTTCTTAACCTAGGTGTTATTATGGTCGCTAGAAAGAGCCTGTGCAGTTTGCCTCCATGCATCCTGCATGCACTGTTATCCGATACGGTTCTGTCACAGGAAATTTTATTTTAGGAAACGTAATTTGGTGACCATTTATCCATTTTGGTAACCGCTTAGAATTTTTGGTGGCCGTCTAAATTATATCCTTTTTCTTTTATGGTAAATAGGCTAGCATTTGACCACTATCTCACCTAAAGGAAAGTGATGATAACGTGACATGCTTGCCTAGAAGATACCCTTGATTTGAAGACTCCCAGATTATAACCCTCGGGGATCAATATAGATAATACACAAATTTTAAGACACTAAGGAATTGGTTCAAGATATCAGCAACAGTGATTATAGTGGACTGTGTCTCACACTAGGCAACCCTGAGTTGTGAGATTCAGTTTAACAATGACGCAGGCAATGAGTTCCACTTCTTCGCTGTACGGATAATGAACGTAGAAACAAAATGCTTTGAAACTACCACCCACAAATTCCTAGAAAGAGCAACTGAAAGGAATATAGGTAGTCAAGTTTTCTCTCAGGATATTGTTGCTTTTAAACTGAATAATAATTAGTTACCCTTTTATTCAGTTTAACGGGTACTTTAGGATAAAAATATAACAATCGAAATTACTTTCAAAACGTGTTTTACAAATTGTAACGTCATTTACAATAAAACTTTTACCGATGTAAAAATAATTTTGGTCACGTTCATCGTGAACTTTTAATCTGAAGATTTGTGTGGAAATTTCAACTGTATTGCCTTTGAGATACGATTCAATTAAATGCATAAACGTTTAATGTAGGCTTGGGAATGTAATAATTTTCAACTGTATTTCTTTGATTTAAGGTTTATAGAAATGATTTAAAAGTTAGTGGGCCAATCGTCACGGTGCAACAGTCACGTGACAGTTGGTCAAGTTTTATGAAACTGATGTTCCGTAAGATGAGATCTTGGTAATAGTTGAGTTACTGTCTTTTTGGTGTGTGCCCCGAGGGCAAGGTCTTCGTTGGCATCGAGGTCAAAAGTTGTAATCATTTTGCTAAACTAAAACTGGATTCAATTGGTAGTCTACTTCGTAGCTACTTGAGGTTAGGTAGTTTTTGAGCGCTTCGCGTATTGGAGCCATATAACAATACTAAAACTCATCGAGTAAGAAACTCCGAACAATCATTGTGCATACAAAAAATACACTACGGCCACATGACCTCCTTTTTTTTTTGAAGTCGGTAAAAATTTATCAGATAAATCTAGAATTGCTGTTCTTACTAGTGGCTCTATGAGCTGAAGATTTCGAAAAAATTTTACGTTATCAACTCCCGTATCTCCGCCATTTTGAAAAATTTCAAAAACTGAATCGACATAAACATTCCGTAAAATTTACGAACCCTTCTCACAAAATTTCACGAGAATCGGTTGAGAAATGCGACCTGAAGAGGAGAACAAACGGACATCCGCCGGACATGCGAATTATTGTCCAAGCTGAATTGCGCAGCTAGCTCGATCAAAAATAGATCAGCTTAGATCCAGCTTTACCCCAAACAATCAGTGCACATACAAAATACGCTACGGGTACATAACTTAATACAAAAAAATACCTCCTTCTATTTTAAGTCGGTTAAAATTAATCAGAAAAAGCATTACGATAAAAAACAAAAGATACTACGAAATTTTAAAAAGTACTCGCCTGCGAGATTTCTAAATGAGACAAATAACATTAATCACAATCTGTCTCTTATTATATACTTTGATACGTAACCTACCTTTTTTATGCCGGATAGGCAAGCAGTTGGCCACAATCTCACCTGATAGAAAGTGCTGATGCGGCCGAAGATGTAGCATGCTTGCCTAGAAGGTACCTATTCACTCTCTTGAAATCTCCCAGATTATACCGTTCGGGAAACAAAGACGAGGGCAATGAGTTCCACTCCTTCGCAGTACGGCTGATAATTGTAGAAGCGATACGCTTCGAGCGAACTGGAGGTATGTCACCCATATATGGATGACTGTCTTGTTGTTTGAGTGCTTGTCTTGTTGTTAGATGGTAAAACGGATAAGGTAGAATTAACTCGTGTAACCTCCTAGCCATGGACACTCCATACAATACAAATTGCAAATCAACGTCACACAAGAACAATGACCGTACATACGCACACACACGCTCTATCAATGTATGCGCGCTAATGGCTGCCACACTATGGACACATCTGGCTCGAACGGATAGGCGTGCGGAGACGCGCTGCACTGGAGGCTAGCGCGCCCGAGTAGCTGTAGATGCGACCAGCGTGTATAGGCCATAAGGCATTACGTGCACTTGAACACTATCAGCTTGTGTACGCGGTATCTGATATCAGCATCAATCGGCAAGTTTTTCAACCTTTTCGCCAAGAGGTAGGGGTATTAAAGTAATATAGGTAAGGTAAGGTTTACAGCTTCATGGAAAATGAGTAAGAAATATTTTTTTTAATAGTAATAGGTAAAAATGGAATTTCTATAACAAACGTTCCGTATGAATATTCGATCTGACCCTTGATCGACGCGGTGGGTAAGGTACATGGATTGCCGAGTAATTAATTACTATTTATTAGGTTTTTTTTTTTTTTTATCCGGGCGCGAAGGCCCGGCCACCGTGTCGCGTCTCTGACATAATCAGAGATGTCAGAGAAGCGTTTCGCTGCTACGTTTATTATCCGTACTGCGAAGGAGTGGAACTCATTGCCCTCGTCTTTGTTTCCCGAACGGTACAATCTGGGAATTTTCAAGTCAAGAGTGAATAGGTACCTTCTAGGCAAGCATGCTACATCTTCGCCGCATCATCACTTTTCATCGGGTGAGATTGTGGTCAAATGCTTACCTATCGGGCATAAAAAAAGCATACATAGAACATACAATACAATACAAATACTCTTTATTGAAAAACCAATACAAATAAATCTTAGAGGTTTCACAATAGGCGGTCTTATCGCATAAAGCAATCTCTTCCAGACAACCTTAGCATGGATATACATACATACATACAAGCGATTAACTTCTAATTCTCAGATAATATTATCCGTTTTCGAGTAAAACATAACATAACATAACCGCCATCATATATTCACGAACAGACGACCCTGTCATATAATAAATCACGCTTGTTGTTTCGTTAGCTTCAAGATCTTTTTGCAATGAACATTGAAACAAAACTACCGAACCACCAGACTGGATCTGCGAAAGGTATACTTTTTGCGTGACAAAAAATGCGTCAGACTTAAAGTCTTTTACTAAACGATTAGATAAAAATTAAAAATAGTTTAAAGTAGGCCTTTTTTGAGCTAAGAGTGAACAGGTAGCTAGGCAAGCATTCTCTAACGTCGACCGCAAAGACCGCAAAAGAAAAAAAAATGAAATTACTGGATCATCCCTCTTGAAATTACTAGATCATCCAAACGAGACTTTGACATTTGTCACGAATTATCAGCCGTGCATTATTGGCTGTACATTATCATCTCGTGCTAATATTTTCCGACCTGTATTGTACGGCCAATATTGCACGACCTGATATTTCGCATACATTAAATACAAATTTGGGTTGCGTATTATCGGCTGTACAAAATCCGTGTTCACATCCAATAGTGTACGGCCCGTATTGCATAACTTGATAATTCGAAGCCATATCCCGGAACACTGGTTGTAAATTATTGGCCGTACATTATCAGGCCGTGCATTATTGGTCGTACAATATAGGGACTCACCTAAACTATGTATTTTCATACTTTCAATGAATGTACGCTCGTGTAGATAGGTAAACAATTTCACACGTGCAACTAATGAAGCGAATATCTACCGTGAACTCTTATGTATAGGTAATGAGGTAATTTGCATGAGGAAGTTAGAATGTTTTTTTTTATGCTGTATAGACCCATTAGATGTGAATGTTTGTCTAGAAGAGGTATCTCTATTCACTCTTGACTAGAAGACTCCCAAATTATACCCTTCTGACAAAGACGTAGGTAATGAGTCCCATTCCTTCGCCGTACGGATGATGAACGTAGAAGCGAAACGCTTCGAGCGAACTGGAGGTATATCAACCATAAATGGATGAGGTTTGATAGTTTGTCTTGTTGGTAGATGGTAAAAGGGGCATGGTGGAATGTAGTTCCCTCACAAAATGTATACGATAGAATACCGATAGACTTGCGACCTTACACCGGTGACCAAGACTCCGCAAATCCGTAATTATAATATACAACTACTAGTAAATAATCAATGATGTACATCCGTAAGGAATAGTGGCCTGTTCGATTCGACTTATATGTCTCTATCATACACATTATTTCGATGACTACCATAAATGAAAAAATACTCTGACTCTACCCGAGCTCACTACCATCACACTAATATTAAAAATCCGAATGGTTGTGTATGAGTTTATGTGTGATGTATAGTTAGACACTAGGTTTGCTCAGTTTTGGTCGTGGGGCATAATAATATGAACTCTATAAGCCAAAACCGCGGCGAAGCATTAATAAATAAGGTATGTTATTGAAATAAAACGTTAAACCTCTGTATAATTGCACATTCTAACTTTAATTATCAAACAATGATTTTCACCAGTCACAGTGGTTATTACAAGTAATAATTCAAAAATTAAATTTATAACACACTTTTTTCCATAGGCCGGCATTATTCTAGTCTACATTATATATTTACATTGAACAACTACAATATTTCAGTAAATTCGGAATATAATGTATACATAATATAACTTTTCGATACCGATATTTTTAGTAAAATAGGAAAGACTCAATATAATGTCAACTACAGTATATAACTATTACATTTAGTACTTCATTCGTAACATTGACAATTAGGAATTAATTAATAGGAAGTACGATTTGAAAAACAAATAGAAGTCAAAAGAAAACTCAACACTATTAACGGTGACAACGTTATAACACAAACAAACTATCGCCGTCTCCTTCGCTTCCATATGAACGAAAAGGACAGCTATATTTTCAATTTATATTTATTTTAATTGCCAAGTCACACATTTTATACAAAACATTAATTTAACAGTTAAATCATTACGTCATCGAATCTAAAAAGTACAACAATACTGCATGTTACTTTGCGGGACTTCTATAATAATACTATACAAAAGAAAAATGTATCAGTGACATCAGCCTGCTATGTGAAATCAGTGTTGTCTGACTAGACAGGAACTATACGCACTCAATTTTAATACCTGATCGTAGATAGTAATACAGTGCCGTCAAATAAAACTAACCGAAATAATAATACTCATATTTGTCCTGCCTTATTATGGGTATATACAACCTGTAAAACAAAGGTGTAGTAATACTTGGTGGTGTGTATGTGTATCGTGCCAGGAATCGTCTGCCAGAAAACGAAAGTCAAAATAGGACAAAATTTTTTTGCGTATAAAAATTAAAAATTATGTTTTTCAAATTCTTTTGACAACTCTACAGTTATATGTGTGGCAATCGGAGATATTTGTTCCGTACAAAAATTAAAAAATATTTTATTGCCAACCCTACGATTACATCTGTGGCGCGTGACCTTGACCTTTGTTATGGCCTCCACTGTCAGACGTCTAGGTCCAAAGGCGGTGTATGTGGTGTAGAACGGTAGCTGATGAAATAGGGTTGCAAATGACATATTTTTTTAAAACTTTAATTCATCATAACTCAATATTCATGGTGCTGCCGCGAATGCAGAAGTTCCCGATAGAATCCATACATGTAACTAGATGTGTGACTTGAGTATTACTACACCTTTCTGTTACACATTGTATATATATCAATGGTAAAAAAGATAGAGAGCTACTATATTAACATAATCCGCCCCTCCAAAAACGTTGTCAATGTGTAGGTACGTATTTAAGCATCGCATGCTTGTGTGCATGCCGAGTTAAAAGTCAAAATAAAGACGCGGTTTGCCAGACTAGTAATTAGTGTTACATATTATCGTCTGTGTCAGTAGCTAAGTCTATGAAATATTTAGCGGTTTAGTTACAAAACTGAATATTTTCAGCGATATTCTCGTATGTAATATTACACTACACGTCCGTTTCATTCCGCGGCCTAGCGAATTGTGATTAGTTGGTCAACAGATCGTACAACAATTACATAACAGCTCGTTAGGTTTATTTCCTAACAGTCACGTCACTGACAATGGCTAACATCGGCCTTAGCTGTCACTGTCATATTATACAGAACTGATAACGTCGGAAGCAGCTCCTCTCAACTTAAATAAAAATTAACAATATAATTACACACACAGCATTTAGAAAAAATGTTTTGTGAGTTTTAAAAGATACATAGCTTTTTTATTAACCCTTAGAGAAGTTTATCATAACGAGATTTTTGCTATTGTATTTTTTTTTTGCTGTTGTAAACCAAAGCAATGCTATTTAAGTGTAGCCTATAAAGCGTTATAATATTTGAAACTTGGCTGCGTCTCAATGACGCGCATGAAAAGTTTTTGTAGGGGTGGACATGTTGTAGATCTATAGACTGCCAGAAGTACCAACGTGTATGTGCCGATTCAGTATCGGATCTAAATTATATACAAAATATGACGTCACTGTGGATTCCCACTGCCGAAAAATCAACAAAAACATGTTGAGAACATTTTCTCCCAGTTTCACACACGCAACAAAACAAATATCCAGCCTAAGTGGGCACATGATCTGATTCTTGCGATTTGTTACGAAACATGGCATGTTTTATGTTGTTCGATAGAAACCCACAGTAAGTAGAACTATGTCTAACACAATAAATTTATTTACACATACAATTTTACCAACCAAGTGCAATAAGAAATATTTTCTTCCCCCAAATCAAATACGTATCAAATGAGTTGAAACGTTTGATTTCACGAAGAATCAAGTGAAATTCTCAATGTGTAAATAATTTTATTTTAAAAAACTTGCGTATACATATAAAACAACCATATTCAAGATCTTTTTTAGACACTAACGATTAAAATATGGCATGAGATATACTACATTATATGTAATCTAAATAATTATATGTATGAATATGATGTGCAGAAGCAAAATTGCAGGTTTGCGTTATCAAAATAAATGCCTAACACATAATTATTATCTACATCGTGGTATGCCATATTTCAGAAACAAAAAGCACTCAAGAAAACAACGAGTAAAAAATTAAAAAAAAACCTATTTACAGTAACTTAAACATCTAACACTTATGCGGCATTTTGTGCTGACGTTGATTCTACGTTCGCTTTGATTTCAGCGTTTGCTACTTGCTTTATCTCCTTGGGGACTCCAATATTAGTTGGTTCGGGCTCAGAAACATGTGGCGTATCATTTGGCAGTTCGATAATTTTAGGCTTGTTAACAATTTCATCGTCTGGCAATTCGATAATTTTAGGTTTGTTAACAATTGCATCGTCTGGCAACTCGATAATTTTAGGCTTGTTAACAATTTCATCATCTGGCAATTCGATAATTTTAGGCTTGTTAACAATTTCGTCGTCTGGCAACTCGATAATCTTAGCTCTACTAGTTTCCCTCGGAAACAAATCTGTGAAATCTACCCCTGTCACGTCATTCTCTGATACAACTACTAATTTGACACCGTTGGTAATATCTTCGATTTCAGTAATCTTCGGTCCGTTTTTAGGACTGTCTTCGTTAGACGAGTCTTTGTTGGATGTTTCTAATTCCGACGCTTCGTTGCTGGCCGTATCTGTCGATTTGGTGACGTCATCGTCTTTAGAAAGAGAGTCCACGTCGAGAATGTCGTCTATCTCGTTCTTGTCTCCAACTACTTCCAGATCGCATAGGTTTATGTTAGCGCTGTTGATCGCTTGTATGAGATTCTCTAAAGTTTTATCGTCGACCTTTTCTTCTTTGGTATTGCTAGTATCTTCTGCATTTGCGATAGCATTTTCCTTATCTTCGGTTGCCGCGTTGCCGATTGCCTCTACTTTGGCGCCATCTTGTTTACTTTCTTGCGACTTGTCTTCATTTTCTGTGCTCTCTTTTGTATCGCTTTCGGATTCTTTGCGAGCTTCCTGTTTCTTTGATTTTTTCGACTTTTTCTTTGTTTTCTCTGGTTTAGGAGGCTCGGGTTCAGCCGTCGGTTGCTTGCTCGTCAGAACGTTAAGTTGGCTCTGGAGGTGCGCGAGACTTTGCCTCAGTTGAGCGCAGTTTGCCGCCATCGCGTCAACCTATAGTTTATAATTGAATTAATTTTAAGATCATTATTTTGTTATCATCAACTGACTCAATTGTTATTACGAATTATTTATAATCATGCATTTTTTGTACAGTACCTAATTTCTTCTAATAATTTGCAATGATTTTTCAATCCTTGTTTAACTAAGTGTAGTCCAGTGTAACATTTTTATAAGAAACATAATGAATAAAATAATAATTTACCAATCTGGTTTAATGTTTTATTTTTCTCAAAAAGAAAAATATTTACTTAAATGAGAAAATTTAGGTAATTCGTATTTTGGCGTCTTGTAGGTGCATTATAACATTATTTATACAATCTGATCAAATAAGGGTAGGTTAAAAAAAAGTGTTCACTAATTATAAGATATTCGTTCGACCATACTTTGTTTACGCAGAACAAGTGTCACTGGAAGTGCCGAGTGTTTAGTTTTATTTCTGTGGTTACATAATTATTATGATAAATTATTAGGATTTTGACCAATAAACCCAGTATGTGATATTTGTGATAAACAATATAACGCAATAACTTTTTACCCTACTGCCAAGGATCGGTTTTTCACGTGTACATTTGCAAATTATATATATGTATTGCCCCATACCTTCCAAACGGCCGGATGGATTTAGACAGTTGAGGTATAGTTAGTTAGATTCGTCTCAAAAGTGTCCTTACATAAAAGTCGTTAAACCTATCGTGTAGATGTAGAGTAACAAAATTAAGGAAATTACGAAAATATATATGTCATATATTAAAATATAATCAGGAATAATAAATTGGCATCGATTTACAAGTTGATTATTTTCCGAGTTTTTTTTACCTAGACTGTCCGACTGCCGGGCAAAGGTTTCCCAATCAACTTCCATATATTCCTTCCGTATCCTCGTCTGATGCTAGAACACCCCAAATGGCGTTAACGACGGCACTTTTTTACGCTGGATAGGCGACCATTCGTCCGCTCTCTCACAATGGAAAGGGACGACGCGGCCGAAGATTAAACACGCTTGCCCATCCCACAGTTTTCGTATGTTTTACAGACTCGAAAGTACTAGGCAAACATAAACATGAGAGAGGTATGGAAGCAGGGTGACTGTACATACCTTGGCGTTGGAGGCGGGCGGCGCGGGCGCGGGCGGCGGCGCGGGCGCGGGGGCGGCGAGCGGCGGCCGCTCGATGTTGTGCTCCTTCAGTGCACCCAGCAGCACCGTCCGCTCCGCCTGCACACCGATACACAAGCTATTGTCTCAGTAAACATCTCCCCGGTGACCCAACACGACTAAATCATGTAAATCTTTGTAAATGCTGAGTCCTGATCCTTTTGGCACATCTTTGTTATGTTTAATTAAGATTTTATTGTATAAAACCTTCCAGTATATATTATTTTTAAAACTAACCATAAATGACTAGATATAAATATGTTCAAAACTTAATCTATTAGACCGCTGCCAGTAGGCAAAGTAACCAAAATCTGGCAGCATTGCCACGTTGAATAACAATGCTTAATCTCTGTCCAAAATATTTGCCAGAATTTTGGTCACGAGTTGCTTCGACCAAACCCCTTGTTTAATTTCCTATTTTATGTTGCTTTGTAAGCTGTTTTTGTTGTGTTGTTGTTGTTTGTTAATGTTTATCTTGTTCATAGTGCCAAATAAATATATTTCATTTAATTCTGTATATTTTTTTAACGCATTCGCACTCACAGCCCACACTAAGTTCAAAGACTTATCGCTGTCGCGTGAACGCGTTTATAAATAGTGAATAGGAGTGTAGGAGGGTCATAAACTTTCATGAGTGCCACTTAGGGGCCCCATATTAAACAATTTTGAATTTTGGTTACAGATGAATCTGAGAGAAAGTATCAGGCAAACATAAACATATAACGGACATGTTTTTTAAATGATGGATGGGCAAGCATTTAACCACTATACATAAACGCTTTCACACTCACAGCCTCCCTTTAAGAAACATACACATCACACACACAATCACAACCAGAACCAAATACACAAATTTTCCTTCGAGAAAAAACTTATGTCCCCTTATCGAACCTGAAACCCTTGCTTAGAAAGCGACTGTCGCCCAACTAAGCCGGGCAAATCAGCACATAACATGTTGCACCGCGTTACCTGCAGCGTGCGGCAGAGGCTCTGCATGTTGTGCAGCTGCCGCGCGACACCGGCGGCTCGTTCCTCGCTGGCCTGCCTCTCGCCGCACATGTCGAGTAACGCCGTCTGCGACGTCTCCCAACGTTTCTTCCATGAGAGCGATTCCTTTTCGAGCTTCTTGATCTTCTTTGACATCTGTTGGAGATTTGCGGAGTTAATTTATCGACAGTGATAGTAAATAATTTATTTTGGTTCCAGCTGATCTTATGATCTATTGAGAACAATAATTTATTATAGATTTTAGCTGCAACTGATCTTGAGATCAGATGGAACCAACAGTTATGATTGGTTAATGTGAAAATCTGATACTATGATCCGTTGGGAAGTACCCGCTAAATTCCGAACAACGAGAAGTAACAGAATATGTTCAGAGGCGCCGATTTTAAAGAAAAAAAATATCTATAAGCCAAGTTGCATTGGCCATGGTCTCGAGAAGACTACTAGAGTCATCTCGAGACCATGGCCAATGCAACTTGGCCGAAACGTCGAGGTAAATAAAAATAGTTTTTTAGCGCGATTAAGTCCCGAGATATTACCTAAACTTTGTATTCGAATCGCGAAAATTTAAAAATTACAAAAAAATATCTTTAAAAAACTTTTTTAAAACAAGCTTCTAGAAGTCATACTGGATTAAGAGTGACGTCATTTTATTTTCGAATTATTCTCAGCGAGCCCTTTCATTTGATACTCATATTGTAGGAGTGGATAAAAAATTACTTGTCGGCCATTTTGGGTGTTCCGCCATGTTGGATTTAGAATGACGTCACACAGCTAACCATACATTATCATCCAAACATAACGTGAATATAAAATTTCAGCTCAACTGGTTGAAGATATCTGCTTCAAAATTATTTTTGCAAGATTCCACCCAAACAAACATAGTTACATACATTGCGGGTCAAGTAAAAGCTTGTAATAAAACATAAACGATTTTAAACTCACAGCCCCACATTAAGTCCGAAAACTTGAATCGTGAGTGCTAAAACCCATTCGCATCGCACACCCAGAATTAGTAACACTGCCCGCTGGCACAGTTGGCAGCGCGTCCGCCTTTTAAGCATCGAGCATCGAGTTCGATTGCCGGTGAGAACACGTTTTTATTGCCGAATACTTCTGGCACCCAATATAAAGTATTTTAACTTAGTGCGGGGCAGTGCATGAATGCGTTTACGAAAATATTTAAACGCAAGCAAAGCTTCAAAAAACCGACTTCACAGGACTAGATAAAAAAAAGCGTTCAAATAAAAAAAATATCTAAGAGGTAACTTTTGAAGTCGGGTAAACTAGAACATCGTCAAAGTAGTCCACAAAATAGGCATTATTGACAATATTTCAAGAACTACAGATCAGATCTTGATCAAATTTAAATGGGACCAATAAGAAAGCAACATCTATCAAACTAAAAAAAAATTTCTTAATCGGCTCACGTGGAGAGAAGATATTAGGTAATACACATAAAAAAAAATGTACAGTCGACTTGAGTACGTCCTCCTTTTTTGGGAAGTCGGTATAAAAGTAAATGTAATTAAAGGAGCTAGTTTGTCATTTAAAGATCCAGATGGCACTGTAGATGTTGTAGGCAAGATGTCCATCCTGCATCAAGCGTTAGCTTACCATCAGTTGTCAACTTTCTCGTCTATTCTAATAACATAAAATCTATAGTGCAAAGAAGTTTTTTCGTGCTCGTCTTGGTACTGTACCGAAATAAAAATCTGTCACCTAAATCACTAAAGATTGTGTTCCGGCAGCTGTCCTTAAAAGCCAGTCTAGGCTTCCATCCACATCATCACTCACAGGCGAGGTTTCTACTTCACGCTGTCCTACCGTGTGTTGTTCTCTTACCTTTTCCATCTCCTCCTTGAACCCGCCAAATACTTGGTTGCTCTTGACGAGCGCGTTTTGGAACTCATCGTATTTGTCCGTGTACACCGCGAGCTGACCTCGTAGCCCTGGAATATTGACGCTACTTCAAAATCTACAAGATTTAATAACATTGAAGAATAACAACATATCGAGTAAATACACACATTTAAACAAACACGCACATATGTACACACACTCAGATACTCTCACAAGCAATGATTGTCTTTTACAATATTATACCCATTATAATGTTAAAAACAACAAACAAACAAACGCATTCATACTCACAGCCCCACACTAAGTTCAAAGACTTGTTTCGTGGGTGCCGGAAACATTTACATATCACACACAAATACACCAAGAACCAGAAGCACAACTATCCCTTGGGAAGGAATTACCAACTGGGTCGTCAAGTTCATCCGTTTTTAGCTATAGAAGTAATCATAAATTATAAAAGCTATTAATAGAAGAGCTGTGATTTTAGTAAAAAAAACAAAGAATCACCGTACAGATAACAAGCACAGAAGCGAATAGCTTCGAGCGACCTTGAGGTATGTCAAACTTAAATGTATGACGTTAGTGGTTGTCTTATTGTTAGACAAAAATAGGTATGTACCTCTATTTTTCAGTCACCCCTCCTATCCTCTCCTATTACTTACATATTTTAACCCCCTATAGCTAAAGCCTATACGTTATTACGTTCACAGTCCCCTGTATCTCTATTACTTTCTCTAGTCCCCTGTGTTACCTGTTTCAGTCCCCTGTAACTCCATGACTCGAGCCCAATATTGCTGCACGGTGACTTTGAGTCCCTCCATTTCTGCCAGCATCCGTTCTTTCTCCGCTTGATGTTCCAGACTTGCCTTCATGAACTTGGCATCGGCAAGCTGTTGTTCCAGCGACATTTGCTTGTCCATCTTCTCTAGCTGGAAGGAGAGAGAGACAAACCTCATAGCATTTAATAAATAATTAAATGCAAGCAAAGCTTAGAAAAACCGACTTCACCGCTTTATCTTCGGAATATTAGTCAGATTTAATGTATTTAACAAGCATTATTGACTATAACTCAAAAACTAGAGATCAGATTTTGATCAAATTTTAATTGGACCACATGAAAAGCACCAGAATTCAAATACAAAAAAACATCAAAATGGGCTCACAACGAAAGAAGTTATGACATAACTTTTGAAGTCGGGTAAACGAGAACATCGTCAAAGTAGTCCACAAAATATGCATTATTGATAATATTTCAAGAACTACTGATCAGATCTTAATCAAACTTTAATGGGACCAATTTAAAAGCAACATCTTTCAAACTGTGACAAAGAACCTTAAAGATATGTGCATTTTTTTTATTATAAAAATAATACGCTTTCACATTCACAGCCCCACACTAAGTTCAATAACTTGTGTCTTGAGTGCCGGAAATATTCAAATCACACATATGATAACAACCCCAAGGAAATTTGTGATTCTGTTTCTGATTGTGATGTGAATGTTTCCGGCACCCACGACAAAAGTCATAGAACTTAGTGTGGGGCTGTGAGTGTGAAATCGTTTATGTTATTTTTTGTTAACTTAAAATCATACCTGCTGTTCCCTCAATTGATACTGTGTAACGACATTCTTAAACTTCTCCGTCATGCTGATGTTATCATCCCGTAGCTTGGCGTTCTTCTCATTGTTTTGCTGCAGCAGGGCTGTAATCTCTGACAGTGTGTTCTGGAACTTGGCCTGGGTTTCCTTACGACGTTCCTCCTCCTCACGAATCTTCAAAATGGACTCTTCCTAGAATTTGATGAGATTATTATTAATACTAATGTCGCTATCAATGGATTGCGTCTTTGTATCCCGGACGGTACACCCGTATGTCTTCAAGTCTAGAGTGAATAGGTACCTTCTAGGCAAGCATGTTCTATGTTCGGCTACATCGTCACTTTCTATCAGGTAAGATAGTGGTCTTGCCTATCCAGCATAAAAAAGTGACAGTAACATGTACTGCGTCCAACTACCGAGATTATAGTTTAAAAAAATATAATTTAATAAACACTTTTTACTTGACAGTGACTATTCGAGGGTATCGTTTGAAAGGGCTTGGCAAGTAGAGTACAAAACCGGTAGAAAAAAAATCTATGTTGGAAAATAACAATTAGGTAGGTCACTGTTTTTAGACCTA
Organism: Lomographa bimaculata; assembly: GCA_948107665.1. Lineage (NCBI taxonomy): Eukaryota > Metazoa > Arthropoda > Insecta > Lepidoptera > Geometridae > Lomographa > Lomographa bimaculata. The sequence goes on along the minus strand of OX403604.1, from coordinate 909,707 downwards.
TATCTCAAAAACAGCTACACATTTAAAGCCGTAACTTATATGTATATGTATAATATCCATTACATCCTGTACTTGAACAACAATCACCTTATATGTTCCTCATAGTTGTACTAACTACAGAAAAAACTCTTTTTTCGTAAGGTCTGCTAACTTTATAAATAAACTGGACGACTTACCTGAACTAGATATATTTAATTCATCTTCTCATAAATATAAAACAACAATCTCTAAATTGTTGGTTAGGTGTGACTCCCTGACTACTACTTATAACTTATTGACAGATAACGTTATGTATCTATCTACGGGCCAATTGCCTATATTTCCTAAAACTAAACTAAAAATATGTACAGCAAAGAACCAAGTTACCTACAAGACATCGAGCCTATAGGTAACTCAAGTGCTCAAGCCCACTACCAGTGGGTAGCGTTCCCATCATGCTGGCTGCATTGCCTCTCTGAATTGCAATGCTAATATGTTGAGCCAAATAAGTGCCAGCATTTTGGTCACGCGTCGCCTCAACCAGGTGATCTGATAGAATTTTGAAAATAACATACTCATAACTTAGTTTTGAGTAGTCTTCTTTTTTTTTACTTTTGATTCTGCGCTGTCCTGTTTAGATAAGTGTTTTTCTAATTCCAATGTTTTATTACAACATGAATACATACCTGTATGTAATACATACTATTATAAAGAGCAAGCTGTATTTTTAGATTCAATATGCGAAAACTTGTTAATGGTGTTAAGTCTTAATGCTTAGCTTATATCTATAGATATGTATCACTGTTTGTTTTCCGAATAAAATAAAATAAAATAAAAATAAATTAAAACAAAAACAGTAATGAAACAAATATAATAAGACAAAAATGTATAAGCAATTAATCTCATAAGTTTTACTCTATTAGGCAAAATGACCAATTCTCTAAAAAAAAATCTATTAGGTGCAAGATCCTATCTCACTGTTAACAATTAGTATATTAATAGTGACATTGCAGCTCAGTCAGTCCTTACCTTAATAGTTTTGTTCTGCTTCTGCAGCTCTCGACAAAGATTCTCCAGCTTCGACTTAACAAGAATCATCTTATTGACCTCCAGCTGGAGCTGATCCTTCTCCTTTATAAACATAGCATGCCGTTTCTCCGACTGCTTGATGAAGAACTGCATCCGCTTGTTGTCGTTGACCATGTGTGCGTAATGCTGTGTCGCTATTTGGATCTTCTCTTCTTGTGTGGCTGCTTCGTTGATGTCTTTTGAGAACTGCCTTACATACTCATCTTCTTTTCTGTTGCGTTCTTCGCGTCTTGTCTTTTTTGGGGGGTCAGGGTGAGGAGCTGGGGGTGCGGGCATGGCTGCTCTGTCCTGGAAGGTAAGCCAAAATTATTCACATGGGCCCCAAAGAGGCACTCATGAAAGTCAATAACTCTAATGCAGCTAGCTGTAGCATTACACCTATAAAATTAACCAAAACGGCAAAAATTTTAACTATTCCTTCTGGGCATAGGAGATGTTATTTATACATATAAACATAAATGCTTACACACTCACAGCCCCATATTAAATTCAATGACTTGCTTAAACTTATCAACACCCCTCTTTTTCATGGTGGTTTAAAACTATATTTGTTGCGGTGATTTTATTAAATGTGAGAAGATATGTGACTAGCTCCTAAGAGGTGGACCACAACTTTTTTATTAGATGTATCACACATAAATAGACTCAATGCAAAACTTGAACACTTTGGGATAGATACAAACTTCTATAATGGATAGAAGACTTCCAGACAGGCAGAAAGTTTAGAGTAAGGGTCGGTGAAGCAGTTTCTGAACTACATGATGTACATAGCGGTGTTCCACAAGGGTCGGTGTTAGGACCAATACTATTTGGGCTCTACCTCACAGACTTGAGGCAAACTGTGCAATCACCACTATCACTTTTTGCAGATGATACCAAAATTATGGGAAATCCACTGCTGAGCCACAATATTATCCAGAAAGATCTTGACCAGATTTATCAATGGACTGGCTCATTACCTTGAATGAAACAAAATGTACTGTTCTGCATGTAAGTAGTAAAAACCCAAAAATACCATACTTAATTAGAGACTTTACTTAACCAGAGCCCACTAGAAGTGGTTGACAGCCAAAAGGACCTGGGAGTTATCATCACCGCCAATCTCAAATGGAAAACCCACATAGTGCAAATAACAAAAAAAACAAAAGGCATTCTCTATATAATATGCAAAGCATTCTTATACATTGATAAATGTGTTTTAAACTGTATAAAACCTATGTGCGACCATTACTAGAATATACATTTCATATATGGAATCCTTACTACAAAAAAGACATTCATTTACTGGAGAGAGTACAGCGAAGAGCCATTAAAATGATCGCTTCTCTCAAAAATCACCCCTATGAAACCCCAGACTCCAGCAACTTGGTTTAACAACCATGGAACAATGCAGACAAATGGGTGACAAGATTTTGACCGAGACCTCTTCCAGTAAACTCTTTCAGTTGGACATAAATAAGGTACTGAGAGGGCATTCCAGGAAACTGATCAAACATGCAAGTGCAAGTAATCCCCGAAAACACATCCAGCAGAACCGCATAACTAGAGTGTGGAATATGCTACCAAAGACAGTGATAAGTGCTCCCTCAGTAAACTCTTTTAAAAATAGATTGGACAAACATTTAAAAAAAAAGTGCATAAAAGTGATATATACATATCAGCTTTTTTAACCCATTCAATGCCGACTATGTATATATACGTAGTTGTGGTTTTAGCAGGATGCCGACTATGGATACATGCGTAGGACTTTGATGAAAAATATGATTACTGGCCTCTAGAAAAGAGCGTTTTTAGGTAGACTGGCACCTTAAATAAAACAAGTATTAAGAAAAAAGTAGCTTTATTAACTATAAGATAGTAAAAATCACATAGTTTCAAGGACACTTTTGTCATTTTAAGACATAATTGTAATGATGAAAGCTTTTAATTTTGAACCATACCATAACCAAAATTTTTTTTTATTTGTATTTTACAATTAGTCAATCTTAAGATGTGATCAGTTTATGTAGTTGTTGTTTATCTTTTGTGGCTAATGGGTGTCTAACAGCCCTCAACCAAATCATTACATACCACCAAGTTAAGTAGTGGCAATTATTTCAATACTTAGATAACTTTACAAATTGGTTTAACAAAAGCTTTTGTATTTATAATTTACAATTAATAAATCAAAATAAAGAAATAATTCTCAGATATTAAGTGTCCCTGTAAAACAAGGTAATGCAGTCAGGATTTTGGGCACACTGCGGACCAATGACTTTTAGCATTAGGTAAGTAGGTTAATTAAATTTGTGTATACTGTAAGTGTAAAAGCATTTACGTTCTGTTATACATAATGTTACTTAATAAATTTATTAATAAACAGACTATTCAAATTTACTTCATTTTTATTAATTTCGTCAATAAACTTAAGCTTAATTAAACAGTTAAATTACAAAACGTCTTATGTATGCATTTGCAAGGCTTTACTGTTCGTAAAAGATGACCACTGTCTCCCATACTAGGATAACCTGTGTCCTGGGACTCAGTCTCTTCCTCGCAGTTATTACAACAATATGAGAGTAGATCTACAATGCTTGGCTATTCAAAATAAAAAAAAATCTACAAAGTGATTAATTAAACTAAATAATAGGATTAAAACCTGTTCTGACAGTACTCAAAACTAGAACATAATAAAAGTTAAGATAGTAAAATTATACCAGATCCAGATGTCAATCTTTATACGGTTAAAATAATGAAATAAACTAGTATGTACCCACTTAAAAAATAAATTACACCTCACCTGCTGAACTAAATGAAAAGTTGTGTCCATAGACACATACACAGATATCAATAATGATATTTAAGAACGAAATTTGACTCCCACTTCGCAAATCATATCCAAAATTGGTATGACAACACATAACATAGCTACATAATCAAACAACAGTTACATATACATGGATACCTCCCATGGATACACACATATTTATATGTAACTAGGGCATCCTAAACTCTTTAGAAAAGAATTGTCGTCAACTTAAACTATAGAAGCACCTGAAACGTGCGTTTGTACCAAAATAAAGTAAACATTCTCTATACTTGGCACAAAGCCAAAAAACTTTTAGGTTAAATAATTTGAGTACCGCACCGAATATCGAAATAAATCAATATATTTCAATCAGTCAAAAAAGAAAAACCTAGCAAGAATAGAAAATCGCAACGAATAGATAGAATAACATCGAAATTCCGCGAAAATATCCAAATTGATAGCACAGATTAGATCGCATTCTATTTATGTATCGAGTTTTTAGATTAACGAATATAGACTTACAGAACTGCTAGTATTTGCTTGAGCATTTTCTGTACTTTCTTGTTGTGTCTCTTCTGCTACTGTTTCCATTTTGAAACGATAAAATTTCACAAAAGTAAAACAAACCCAAGGAGAAGATAGACGTTTTTCGATCCAATTGTTATACCGCTGAAGTAGCGATGGAAATTTTGACAAACGTTGTCACTGGGTGACAATTGACAGTGGCAATGAAAAGAAAAAACTTCAACTTCTTCCTTACATGGCGACTATAGGGCTGTCGCACCATAATTCTGCCAATATCGCGTATAGGAGCGCAGTTTAAAACAAATAAAAAAAAGACGTGTGGCACTCGGGGACTGCCGCGGTAAAGCTATTGCATAGCATTTTTTATCAACTTATGCAATTATAATTATTTATTTATTTTATTTATGCAGTATTTTTTTTCCTGCCACCTAGAGGCGAGTTACTGAACTAAAGAGACAAGCGTGATATTTCAAAAAAGTCATTAAAAGTTCTGCTATTCATCGATAGATGGCAAAACTAAAAAGTCTCACCGCTGTGCCGGTCGGAGCGGGGAGTGTTAGGTTATTTTCGTTACGGAATTTCTGGATTCGGTCTCCACGCTCAAGGCCCGCGATAGAAGCTATGCAATAGCTTAAAATTATAACAGGATCAGTATCACATTAAATCGATTTGTATATGCGCTCAAAGCATCAAAGTTGCGGTTCGATTACCATGAGGGCGCCAAAGCCAACGCCTATTTTTTAAAACAAATTTCCTTGATATTAGTACAAAATATAATGAGTAGTCAAAAACAACTGAAGCGATCTTAATGCAATCAAAATTAAAAAAACCGGCCAAATGCGAGTGGGACTCGGGCACGAAGGATTCCGTACCATTATCATTATTATTTTATTTTAATTAATTATATTTAAAGAGAACATAAAACTAAATATTCTGTGAATAGTAAAGCTTCTACCTGTCACCGTTATTAGTATCGAGCAAGAAACGGTAAAAAAATCAAGTTTGTTGTATGGGAGCCCCCTTAAATATTTATTTTATTTTAGTTTTAGTATCTGTTGCAATGGAAATACATCATCTGTGAGAATTTCAACTGTTTAGCTATCACCGTTCTTGAGATACAGCCTGACCTCCTATTACGTATCTTTGTTGCACGCGGTTTCTATTTGAATTAAGCAAAAATGAACCTTATTTCTTAGGAGTTTTGTCAATTTAGTATTGAAACCGTTTGCAACAAAGATAGGTAATAGGGGTCTGGTGACAGACGGACGGACGGACGGAGAACGAAGTCTCAGTAATATGGTCCCGTTTTTAACCTTAGGGTACGGAACCTTAAAAAGGTCTACTGAAATATATGAAGATTTTTTCAGACATCTTTCGCTGTAATTTAGATATAACTCTATTGTTTGAGTTGAGGTTTAAAGTGTTTTATTACTTTTTATAATATCATGATATAATATTTTTATCAAAACCATTTTATATGTTCATAATTTAATGAAAATTGCGTTTTAGAACGCTTAATAAAATTTCCTCTATACGCTTAATTGTTACTCTGTGGATTGATTTAAAAAAGAACCTTATTGCCGTAAATGCACATTCTCTACCAATTTGTAAGATTAAATAAAATGCATTTAGTATTTATATGAAATTCCGTAATTACGAGTTTGTAGACAATAATAAATTCACAAAAAAATATTTTCAATACAAATACAAAAATGCTGCCATATGAAAAAAAATATCATTATTTTCATGACGACAAAGCTACAAACGCTTTGTAAAAGTGTTTTGATAGAAAAAACACAGTTTGATATACAATATCATATAATGGTATGAACAATATGAACGAGCTTTCAGAGCCCATATTTTATATGATAAACAGTGGTTTAGAGCTCGACTTGATCTATGCCATGCAACTTAACGCAATGTAATTGACACCGAGCGCGACCTCACGATCTTATATCTTATGTAGATTTACGTATTTTGTATTTATTTAGATCATAAATATCTTTAGATTGAGATTATATATATAAAGAATTGAGTTTCATATTCTTGTTAATCCTCACTTCTTATGTTTGTATCACGATTCCAGTTTTTTTTTTAATATTATTCTTGTTCGTGAATGATCTACGTCCCATTGCGTTGGTCAGGTTTGCACGTGTAAGGCGTCCCAGACGTGTGCGTTGGTGTGGTGTAGGTCTCGCTTAATACTTTTTAAATGTATTGCATATTAAATGTCTTATTTATTAAACAATTATCAAACGAAGGAGTTCTTTCAGCTATTTGCAATAATAGGTGTCAGTTATATTAGTACCTTTATGTTATATATAAAATATTTTACTTAGGTAGTCAAAAAAATATAGTTATTTTTATAAGTACATTATCATAATGAATATTTTTTGAATTGTTAACATCAAACAAAATCTTTTGACCACTATCTCTCCTGATGGGAAGCTGTTATGTAATTGAAGATTACCTATTCACTCTTGACTTTAAAAGTAATATCAGTTCGAGGAAAAATACTCGGATAATGAGTTCAACTCCTTCAAAATACGAATGATAAACGAAACGCTTAGAGCGAACTGGAGGTATGTCAACCATATAATATGGATGGCGTTTGTCTTATTGTAAAATTATAAAAAGGGCGTAGGAGAATTAACTTGTATAATTATTAAGCACACAATCCAAAATGTAAACGATAAAATACCGAAACACCAAATAAAGTGGCGTTTATCAATGCAAGCCAAGACTCACTTTGGGTCACTGCGCCGGTCGAGTATGAATATAAAGAAATAAATATTGTATGGTATTGATGAGAAAAGTTTTGTTAGTGCTTAATTTTATAATGTAAAAATGCGTGTTCACAGTTAACTAGCACATTCTGATTTTAATTGGCAGTAGTAGAATATCTATGGCAAATCCTTGCAACACTGGTGATAATTCATGTCAAATATTGTTGCTCTCTCTTTCCCTCTCATTCAGTCAAAAAGTAGCTAAGCGAGTGGTGGTGAGTAATCTTTTCTGCACTAAAAAAAGTAAAAAGTAATCGTTAAATTGATTTTACTCGCTTTCCCAAATTCCTAAGTGCCTTACAAAGTTTGAAGCTGCCATCCGGTGCTTCCTGCAAAAGGTGAGTTGAGTTTTTACTGCAATTTTTACCGAAACGTCCGTTGGCAGATGTCGGCTAAAGTCGGATTATCTTGCCGTTATTTTTCAAGATTTTGCTAAGGTCAATGCGCTTTGTCTCATAGGACTAGGCTCCGACCCGGCCGGCTTTGAGGGCGTGCGAATTCCAACGCCAATTTGCGCGGATGCCTCACTGAATCGGATATTTCCGGATAAAAAATTACGTTGGGGCAGGACAAAAACCACCGTTAGAACTAACCGCATGAATGGACGCACCGCTCTATGCATCCATTACATTTCATTTACAGTTATTTATGTCTAATATTACTTTTGAATAATGGTGCTATATTGGCGTGGTATTTTAATAATCCTATGAAGTGCTACCTACATGACTGATTTCGTTTGAGAAATTACATCGGTATAGATAGACTCATAAAGTGCGACCTGAGGGTGTATATATACTTGATTCATTACTTATTCAATTTATTTGGTACCTACCATTTCTATTTGTCTTCTATGTTACTGATTTTTTTTATTGTTTCGTTACTAAAAAGTTAATCTGAATCTGTATGTCACAGAGATGATTTATTTTAGTTGTGATAGGAACATTTACAACCAAGATAAACCATAGTTCACATGTGGCCACAGTGAATGTGATGTTCTTAGGACAAAGGGTGAGAGACAGAAAAAAAACTAAACAGATTCATAATAGATTTGGTAATCAATAATCTCACTTGTGGGAATGAATGATGAATGGCAACAGTGAAAGTGGAATACCAAGTCATCTGGTCAATCCAAGATCTATTGTCCAACCTTTAGTCCTAAGGTACATTATTACATTCACAGTCCAGTGCAAGTTGGTTTGGAGGTTACTGTTGGTTCTCATTTTAACATATATGTCTACTCCATTGGTTCAAATACTAATGACTACATTGCAATACATTTTTAGGATTTCAATGAGTAATCAGTGAATTTTGTTTTTATATAATAATTTACTTTAACATTGTAGATAATGTTAATAATGAACTGCCCATTGGCTTGGTTGGGTGGACATTTGCCTCCTAAGCAGGGGTATCGGGTCCAATTCCCGGCGAGAACATGGCAAAACACTCGTCACCCTGAGATATTAGATGTTATGGCTTTAATAAAACTTAGCTTATACCTAATTCTGGTGATAAAAGCACTCACTCACAGATATCTCACTTTATAAGGGATACACAATATTGGCAGAATTATGGTGCGACAGCCCTATAATCCCCATTTAAAGAAATTGAAGTTGAAAAACCCTTACCATTTTACAACTTTTTTTTACAACCCGACGACCCTGTTGGCGCAGTGGACAGGTGCCCGCCCTCTGCGCCGTGGGTTCTGGGTTCGATTCCCGGCAGGAGCACAAATTCCTTCCCAAGGGACATTTGTGTTTCTGGTTCTGGGTGTAATGTGTGTGTGATGTGAATGTTTTTCGGCACCCACGACACACATCTTTGAACTTAGTGTGGGGCTGTGAATGTGAATGCTGTTTGTTTTTTTTTATTTACCAACTCAACAGTTTAGTCGGCAACCCAGAGCTATCCTCCGCTACATAAAAGACCTGGGATGGCTGAGTAGTAGTAGAGTAGAGCTGATAAGGGGCCCAAGCCACCATCACAAATTAGAATAGAAATTACCAACTCAAGTTCATAAATCTTAAGATTTTTAAATGTGTTTTTTAGTAACATACATAATCAGCAATCCAAATACCATACATAGCCATACTACCTATCTATGTAGGTACCATAGATTCCAAACCAGCTTATGTAGGTAGATACATATATCAGGTGTTGTCATATGATTGTCTTGTTGACCTTCCATAACAGCCATCCCGTTGAACCATGAAGATCACGTCTCAATTGTTCTATGTGAATATTAAATAGATCAATTTATTGAGTATTCGCTGATTTCAAGATCGATTCGTCCTTTATGTCATATGGTTAAATTAAATAGATTATTTTATTGAGTATTCACTGATTTCAAGATTGATTCGTCCTCAATGTCAATAGTTTTTTTTAATGTCATTTAGAGACAAGATGAGCAAGTTAGTGCTCAGTATTTGTTTGATTTCTAGTTTGAGAATGTTCGAGAAGTTCTGTTTTTTAGCAATTTAGCAGTTATAGCAGAAAGGGGTTAATATTTTTTTAAACTGATTAGAAAAGAATAAGATTATCAACTTGTATCAGATATTTTATTTATGAACTGCCCATTGGTTTATTTTATTTGGGTTCACCTTCGAAATAGAGTTCGTTTCCCAATGAAAACACAAGTTTTCTCCAAGAGAAATTTGTGGTTCTAGTTTTATATATGTGTGTAATTATTTTTCGTAACTGCAACGCAAATCATCAAACTTAGCAACTGTAACTGTAAAAGCTTTTTTAATTATGAAACTCCTCCTTTTTTGGAAGTCTGTTTACAGTATATTATATTATTTTGCCTATGTTAGAGGATGGTTGTGGCCTAGTGGAGAAACACTTACTTTTTAATCAACTGCTCAGGTGGTTAGGTTAGCTAGATTATGGAATGTTCCATCTTTCCCGTACAAATCAGAACTGAATAAATAGATCTAGATGTAACAGGTACATTCTTGGTGGCAATGTGGGTATTGGTGCTGGTTATGCAAATGGCAATACAAATTAGCGTGTTATCATAATACTTGTATATGATCTCACGTATTCTAGTCTCATTATATCTCTGAAGTAAACTATGTTTCCACCGACTTGGAAAAAAGGAGGTTCTCAATTCAACTGTCAGTTTTTTTTGTATGTATGTTACGCGATATCTCCGCTAATTATGAATTGATTTTAATGTTTTTTTTTGTTTGGTAGAGTATACTTCAGAGGTGGTCCCATATACATTTTATCGTAATTGGTCAAGCCAAAACAGATGAAGTCGGTTTTTTAAGCTTTGCTTGCGTTTCAATTGTTCAATCTCAAAAGCTTAATAATAAATACCTATTACAATGTAAACCGGCATTCACTCACACAATTATTATTGTCGAAGGAAAATGACCGGGTTTTTGGACATATACAATGTCCTTCTTTATTTTGGCTCTGCAATGTTGTGCATTTAGCCCGTATCAAGTAATTAATATTATTCAAATATAATTAAGTTTCATAAGTATTGTCCTAGTCACAAGTCACAGTCAAGTAAAAGGTCCATTCATAGTCAAGTCATGCCCTAGTAAAGTGATAGAGGCTTTCCTAGAACTTCTATTGGAGTTATGGAGCGAAAGCAAAATTCACGTTTTTCATTGCATGATTTGCCTACACACATGCATATTCACGCACAATTAAAACATTGTACCATATTTATTATTATACTTACATTAACAACTTTACTTACAACAACTTAGAAGAATTACAAGTTTTGGAATATATTACATTATTGAACATTTTTAGCTTTGGCTCCTAAACTCCTTCATTTTGTTTAAAAAGAAAGACATTAATAGATATAGAACATTTAAAACTGTAACATACATGTGATACGGCATATAAAGGAAAATATATGGCCTAATTAGATAAAATCATCTACGCGGGTGCCTTATCTTTGCTAAAAGCACAATGAACTGCTGTTATTGATAAAAGTACAATAAAATAAATAACAAACATTCATTTAAGTCGTGACTCGTCTCATCATTTAATACAAAGCAACATATATTATACATAACCTTTTTACCGACTTAAAAAGGAGGAGTTACTCAAGTCGATTGTATTTTTTTTTTTTATTTATTTATGTTACCTCATAACTTCTCTCCACGTGGAGAGAAGTTATGAGGTAACACAAATAAAAAAAAATAAAAAAATACAATCGACTTGAGTACCTCCTCCTTTTTTGGGAAGTCGGTAAAAATCAAGTCACTATGGCCGTTGGCTTAGTTGTCTTTCTAAGCACCGGGAACCGGGGATGGAAATGCAAGTTTTCTCCATAAGTGAGATTTGTGTTTCTGGTTTTGGGTGTGATTGTGTGTAATGTAAATGTTTTCGTCACCCACGATTGAAATCTTTGAAGTTAGTGTGGTACTGTCACGCTGTGAGTGTAAATGCAGATTTTTTTGAGATTGAAACAAACATTCAAACTATCGCATGTAATTGACCGAGCTAGCGCGAAGCGTTTCTGTTGCAGCTGGGGCAAAATTGCTTTCGTATGTCCGGATTTCCGGTTGTTCTCCTCTACAGGTCGCATTTTTCAACCGATTCTCGTGAAATTTTGTGAGCAGGTTCGATAATTATGTAGAAATTTTTTGTCGATTCAGTTTTTGGAAATTATTCAAAATGGCGGAGATATGAAGGTTGAAAACGTAAAAAACATATTTCAGCCATTTCGAAAAATATGCTAGGTCTTCAGCTCACAGAGTCACTATAGTCTCTAAGTATTTAAGTTGGACTATAGTACTGAAAGAATAAGAGTCATCCTGAAGTGACTCACTTAAGCCAGTTAAGCCACAGATTATGTACCAATTTGTTGAACAAACATTTCTTTATCCTGCCTATATCTCTCTAAAAATAAACGTTTGGTGACTGTATTCTCTGTCACCCCTTTTCCTTGTAAACATGAGTCTGAAATTCATGAACAATGAGTAACATGATTAGTATTACGTTTACAAGTAAGTAAGTTTTCCTTAGGTGTTAAAAGTGAACATAATCTTAGTTGCATAAATCTAATAGCTTCACGCGCAAACACACTGACAACCCCACACTAAGTTCGATGACTTTTCTTCCAAGCCCAGGAAAGTAGATAATACTATATACCATTCGTTTAAAACCTTGCACACTGTTTTGAGCTACACTTAAATATAGAAGCTGTGTTAAAGATTTTTAAAACTAAATAATGCTAAAGCAATGACTGACTATCTTTATACTCTTTCTAACCATTTATTTTCTTTTGATATAAGCCCGCCTAATTATTGACAGGCAACCATAGATAAAAAATGCAGTGATTTATGTGTGCTGTCTTCGTGCGACATGCTGTTTAGGACCGATATTTATCGATATCGATAAAACACATGGTTTAATAGACTCTATCCCATAGAGTATAGTAGTAAATATCGAAAACTACTTGATCTATGAAGCTGAAATTTGGCAGGGAGGTAGTTTATGGCGAGTAGATGTTTTTCTATGAGAAGATTTTCGTTAACATGTTTATAATAGGCATTATGTATTTTCATGCTTGTATTATTGAATTAATAAATGAATTTGAATTTGAATTATGTAAAAGATTGAAGAGCTACATTGTCATACTGGCTTATTTTTGAAACACAAGTTTTCTCCGCCAATACAAATTGAGTTTCTGTTACTGAGTGTAATTTGTGTGTGTTATGTGAATGTTTCTCCCACGACACGAGTCTTGGAACTAAGTGGGGGACTATGTTTGTTTTATTTTGTCTGGAGACCAGTAATACAGGTTTTTGAGAAAACCTACATCAGGCACTAGGCTCTCACAACGCGGGTATAATCATTGTACATATATTTACTAACTATATTTTTCTTTGTAGTAGTATAGTTATACCTGTTATGAGAGAAAAATATACGATTTATGATTTACTAGCCGTGCCCCGCGGCTTTGCCCGCTATTATCAAGTTAAAAAGTAGCCTATGTGTTAATCCTATGTATAATCTATGTACATTCCAAATTTCATCCAAATCCGTTCAGCCGTTTAAGCGTGAAGAGGGAACAAACATACTTACACACTTACACACAAACTTTCGGATTTATAATATTAGTAGGATTGTTTGTTATACGCTAATAGGCTCGCGATTAACTACTGTCACCTAATGGTAGATGAAGTATCAACTGGACGCGCGAATCTGGACACGTGTCCAGTTGGTGATAATTTCATTTTACAATAGCAACTTCAACATTCTCGAATAACCGCATAGTCTCTAAACAAACGCATTTAATCCTACTAATATTATAAATCCGAAAGTTTGTGTGTAAGTATGTTTGTTCCCTCTTCACGCTTTAATGGCTGAACGGCTTTGGATGAAATTTGGAATGTACATAGATTATACCTAGGATTAATAAATAGGCTACTTTTGAACTTGATAATAATAGCGGGCGAAGCCGCAGGGCTAGTAATTGAATAAGCAAATAGTTCAACAATTATTATCTTCATTCAAGCCTATAAAAAAAACAATGGTACGTACCATCACAGATAAACAGTCATCTGTGCCATAAACCACAGAATACTCAACGTTACAAGCACATAAACTCTATTGAATAGAATACAAAAACCCCCTACTGAAATGTAGAATAATAAATCATTTTATTACGAATTCGTGACGTCACCATCTCTCCCCTAGGAAGAGGGTATTGCACCCCCAGACTGGAAACAATGGTATAATTATAACTCGAAATGGTGGAAAAACCATGCTTTTATTTTCCTACATCCATTAGCTGTCTAGACTAGATGTACTTAAATCACAATTAGGCGGTACCTAATTACCTATGCTTTTATGTGTCACGTCATTACTATCCGCCTATAATATATCATTGAAGCGATGTTTCAAGTTTTTAGTTTCACCTATCCCTTTATCTGTCGGTCTGTAATCAAATATTGCAAGCTAAATTAAAACCAATTCCCGATGTCCAATTTGGTGTACTTATGCATCTTCGGTGACAATACAATGACATGGTACCATGGATCTGGTCTGATGATGGAGACGTAGGAACTACTGAACTAAACAAGATAAACCCATTGAGTTTGGACTCGTTTGATTTGTCTTGACAAGTTCTCTGGTTATTAAACTTTTTAGTCCCTTTTTTATTTACATCTGGTTAAGTCGTTCCCTCACTGATAAGGATCGTGACCATGTGTTACTAATCTCCATTGTTTTCGGTCTTACGCCAGTACAATTCTTCGTTCTTATTACCCCAGCTGCCTCATTTATACTATTCGTCCCCTGGGTCGCTTCTCCTGCATATGTATAATACACCCAGAACCAGAAGCAAAAATATCCCTTGGGAAGGAATTTGCGCTCCTGCCGGGAATCGAACCCAGGACCCACGGCGCAGAGGGCGGAGACCTGTCCACTGCGCCAACTGGGTCGTCAATTGTCAATTTGATGACGTTTAAGGGTTTTAAAGTATATCTAACAACAAATAATAAAACCGGAGTGCGAGTCCCTGCATAGCACTGTTTGATGGTAAGAACCTACGTGCAAGTTGCGACTCGCACTTGGCAGGTTTTACTAAAATATTCTATCCATACTCGTACATAAAAGTAAGGCTCATGACCCCATTGCATGCCATCACCGGGTATTTCCTAGTCTTTAATATGATAGCGTGTTAGCTCTGCGTGTTTCGATATTACCCCGAGCGGGGTGAGCCTCGAATTAGGGGGTACCACCACTGGTAATTTGAAGTTTTATAGTTTTTGTCTACGGTGAGGTTTAGTTGATGTATCTTTCGATTTAACAACTCAGTAAATAATTTAAACAACGAATTCAACGCATTGTCTTCAAACCTTGATCAGATTAAATGTAATCAACACGCATTATTGACGATAACTCAAAATCTACTTATCAGATCTTGATCAAATTTAAATGGGACAGCAAGAGCTTTCAACAAAAAATAATTCAAAATCAGTTCACGTGGAAAGAAGTAATGAAAAACAGTTGAATTCAGTACCTCCTCCTTTCTTGTGAAGTCTGTCAAAAAGTTCAAATTCGTTAATATGTAAGATGTTATACTAAGAACATGATATTTCTATCTTAGGTCTAGCTTGTTTACCACCTTCGGCAACATCTGTCATTCAGGTGAGAGTTTGATTTAACGATCTCATATGAAACATAGTACAAAACTCTATCGTACATCTGTCTGCCTGACCTATATTTCCCATATGTGGTGGGTCAGTCTTCCTACTTTTTCCTTCCACTTCGCTCTGTCCTGGACGTCTGTTTCGGATGGCTCACATTCCCTCATGTCCTTCTGTACTACTACTTTCCACTATACATACATATAGAGAGATAACACTTGTATATAGGGCGAACTAAAGCAGATTAACGTTTTCTTCCAGATAACCTTTGTGTATTATAGATTAGGTGGTAGCTATAGTGGATATACTCTTACAATGTAGGAAATTGCTTAGCGTCGAACTGAGTTTATAAAGTCCACTTATATTAAATCACCTATTAACATAAGCAAATAGTAAGCATTTTGCGTTAATATTGATTTGTATATAGCGCCCTTCGTTATACCGGTAACTATAACATTTTATTTCAGTATGGGTACTATTGCGTTTTATATAAAAGTTGTCAACTTAGTGTTTTATAATTTTCTTTTCGATGGAAAACACAGATTTAAGCTAATCCATATAAATAGTGTATAGTTGCACATTGATATTTTCTTTAAATATTAGATTATGTGAATAAGTAAATAATTGAAACGAGGTTGACTCATACTGGTGATGGATCAGAAGGGTGCCGAGATCTTCGACTCAAAAAACCGGATTCCCACTTGACCAGCCTCGCGAATTGCCATGTAATCTGAAACTAAACGTACTGTAAAAGATATTCCGGTCTAAAAATTAACGCTCCTGTATAATTTATATACATCATTATATATTGAGTGTCAAATGTGATAATTTTAATTTAATAGTGATAAAAAGAGTTGGTAGTCATCTCGACCACGAAATATTCGACCACGTGGTCGAGTTGCCACCTTCAATCTTGTGAAGAAGGAGTTTATTTTCAGGCTGCATGTTTTACGCCAGGAGTTAGAGCTTGGAGATAAAATAAGTCATTATCATGTTGTATTACGACTTCGTTAATCCGGATGAAAAGACTCCTGCTTCTACCATTTTGATTAAAATCCGTCGAGCTGTTTTGCCATGAAAACAATCTAAATTCCTAACATTCGCTTCCTAACTTTTTAAAATGTTGTTTTCTTAAACACCGACGTCCAACTCTATAGCGTGATTCCTCTTGATCCAAAGGTTGGCTGAAAGAGATCGCTTTTATACATTTTATATATATTTTATACATTATTGTTACACTTTTTTTATAAATAATTATTTTCTGTTTTGTTTTTTGTCTTAATTAAGGTGTTCAATAAAGAATTTATCTATCTTATCTATCTATTCGCATTTATTTGATGTATTATTAGGATAGGATATCAAAATATCAGTATAAAATTGTTAACTCCAGTGTCCGCTCCACGCGCATCACGCGTGAGTGTGCATGGGACAAATCAATCGTCTTCGCTGCTATTTCCATACTGTTCTTAGTTATTTCTGTATCGGATGACGGCGGTAGACCTTAAACGGCTAACATGCGATTACCGACCTTGATGCACCGTAGTAAGTCTCATTTGTATACACGTAAGGACGGAAAACCTAATACGGTGGTATTGATGACTGATAAACCGACTTATGTGGTGGAAACATGGCGGATTTCTTAAAAAATATCTAGTTGTAGCATGTAGGTGGTGTCGTATTTCTGTAGACCTCTGAATAGATCAAATAACAATATTCGAGTAGGTTAGATTGTATTAGGTATGTGGAAATTAGGAATTAAAATATGTTTGAAAATTATAAATACTTAAATGTTATTTAATAATTTCCGATTAGAATGTACTAGCCATTTTGTGAATCCGGCAGTCGTAAAATTAGCTTTTAAAAATTAGGCCTTTGTAGAATTGGTCATTTTAGAAATTAGGTCTTTTTAGAATTGTTCATTTCGAGAATAGGTCCTTTAAAGATTCAGTTGCCATTTTGAGAATTGGTTGAATTATAATCTGGGAGTCTTTAAGTTTTGAGTGAATAGGTATCTTCTAGGTAAGCATGCTGCATCTTGAGCCGCATCATCACTTTACATCAGGTACTATCCTAAATCAGGTACTAGGCTAAATGCTTACCTATCTGGCATAAAAAAAGTAGATTAATCAAATTTACGAATTTGAATTTTTAAGCTATATTTTTTTTTTGTACATCTATATAATATATAAAAATCAATGCCACTTTCGTTGTAATTTTATAACTCAAGAACGGGCTCACCTATCCAAACCAAATGTTTAGGCTTTGTTCGGATTATTTAGTAGATGGTTTATGTGAAGTTTGCACAAAAGTGGTCGAGCGGTTCTTCATTTATCACACCCGGGCGAGCCGGGGCGGATCGCTAGTATAAAGTTATAAATAAATGATCTGTATTTGTATACCACAGTTACTACTTACGCCACCAAGTTATTTGATTGCCCAACTAACTTCAAAAGTAATAAAGACGGTTTATGGACTGCAATCAAAAACCTAATCACAATCTGAGTACCTACTCTTTCTATGTTTACCAGTAAATTGATGTACAACGTTCATTGACACGTCATCTAATTAGGTTTTTGCCATCTAAGTATATTTGTAGAATACCTTCACTATCTAAAAGAACAGTTAGATACGAATGCGTGTTAGTGCATAAATTGGTAAGTGCAGAATTTGGCACGTACTATATTCCAAATGTATCAAACCGTTAAAAGCATATCTGTCACATCAAATTATCAGCTGATGAAGACACACACGTACAATTATTTATAAATATTTTGTATCAGCAAGATTACTTATTGAAGGTCAATTTATTATGATAACAAGTATATTCAACTAGCCGTGCCCCGCGGCTTCGCCCGCTATTATCAAGTTAAAAAGTTAGCCTTTGTGTTAATCCTAGGTATAATCTATGTACATTCCAAATTTCAACCAAATCCGTTCAGCCGTTAAAGCGTGAAGTGGGAACAAACATTTTACCACACTTACACATAAACTTTCGGATTTATAATATTAGTAGGATTTTGTGGACTTCAATCGTCTATTTTCTCTATTCTACTAATGGTAGTAGCATAAATAAACGTTGAATAATAACGTAAATCGGCCATTAATAAGCTGTGTAAGTAAAAAAATAACATCCGGTGCTTAAACACAATATCCTCCTTTTTCGAAGTCAAAAAGAAAACATGCTAAAAAGATCCCGTTCCCCAGAAAAATCCTTTCACAAATAACGGTGCGGACATGACTTTCATTATTTTGAATAGTGAAGATTTCTCAGTTAATTTACCATTCACCGTCAAGTCTAGATTGGCTAGGTAAAGGAGACGGGTTTTTATGGTCCCACACAGCAAACATTAATTTACTTGTGGCGTATAGACTATATAGATATAATATCCGGATGACGTTTTTTGTTTTTGGTAGAATGTGTTTGAATTTGTAGCCTCAGAAAGCTCCATCTAGTGTCGAGTAGAAACAGTTTTTTACATCGGTCATGGCGTAATAAATGGCGCTGATAGTTTCTTAAATCCGGTTTTTTAAATGCAGTTTGGGAACCGAGCATTTCTTGGACCTGGAACGTTGATAAATCGATTCCTTGGGCCGAAAAACCCCTAATCTGTAAATTTCATGAAAATCGTTGGAGCCGTTTCCGAGATCCAGATTACACATATATATACAAGAATTGCTCGTTTAAAGGTATTAGATACATGTAGATATTTTGTTTCTTAGAGATTACAGAGGCATGAGTAATATTAGTTATATATCTGCCTGTAGTTATATGTATCTGTTTAATGGGTACTGAGTACTGAGATGGTATTGAAAAAAACGACAGATTAAAATACTGATGTTCCTGTTTTCTACTGACTTAACAAAAAAGGTGGAGGTACTAAGTCGACTGTATTTTTTTTTAATGTTTGTTGCCTCATAACTTCGTTCCACGTGAACCGATTTTGAAAATTTTTGTTTTGTATGAATGATGTTGCTTTCTAATTGGTCCTATTTAATGTTGATCAAGATCTGATCAATAGTTCTTGAAATATCGTCAATAAGGCGTGTTTAGTACACCTAAACTGATCAAAGTTCCGAAGATAAAGCGGTGCAGTCGGTTTTTTTTAAGCTTTGCTTGCGTTTAATTATAACTGTCGTATTCCTCGGTTTTCCTGTTAGACAAGTAATATTACTAGATAATATTATCACTGTAATCAAAGAAAACTACAATGTATATATAAATCAAATCAACTTAGGTACATGATATAATACAGATTTAACTGAACACAATAACTATCTAAATATAGGAACATTCGATATGATTTTTAAATGACATTAGATTTTTTTTAACTGCAACTAAATATGCTAAAATTTTAATTGTGTCTAAATATTTCTTAGTTATTAAATAATTATACAATATTGATACCTATAATATTTTTATCATCTCCCTTTGGTTGTCTGGAAGAAATCGCTTTGAGCGATAAGACCGCCCGTTGTGCTCTTATGTTATATTTAAGATTTCTTTGTTATTTTTTGGTGTGCAAATAAAGAATTTATTTATCTATTATATATATTATCACGCCGCGCCGACGCACAGAGCGGTAAAATCACCAAAAACCTGGCCATAAATGAAATTTGTCAACTTGTGTTCAAGGACGTAATATTGGGTCCTAGAGCAGGTAGATGAAAGTGTCATCAATAGGGATCCTTTTTACATGCGCTCGCATTCACAGTACGTGGCACCAGCAGTCGGAACCTAGCACTCGTTAATTACGCACGTCTCTGTTCGCGACAACGCCAAAAAACCATTATTTTCGCTGTGTGTTATCTTATGTTTGAAGTGACTTTTGTGGAAGAAGTGGCTATGGATATTCTCCCTCAAGGTATGTACTATATTGCAAAATGCATTTTAACTACCCACAGAGCTTTATTCTCTATTTAGGAACTGTCAATTCAGTCCAACAAAAATACTTGCATTTTTTTTTTAAATCTCAGCATTCATTCGTATTTTTAAACATATGCAACTCATCGCAACAGTATCGTACTTACATTTTATTGAACGTCAAGTCTTCTGGTATAAGTGTGATTAGCAAAATCATTCACAAGTTTTCACATTAAAAAGAGTTTAACTGTTAAACATTGGCACTTCATTACAAAATTAAAAGTAACACTTCTTTAAATTGTTCCAGATTCTGTACATTCCGTCATATCAATGACCAGAAAACAACTGCATGAGTTGGTTAGAGCAAGTCCACAACGACTACTTGATGGGAAGATCCAAGACTTGGAAGTAAAGCTGGTTGATATTACAAAGTGCCCCCCGGAGAAAAGTGATGAACTTCAAAAAATTATCTAGGCTTTCAAAGTGGTCTATTAATCCGATCCGTACTTAAGCAGCATTAGGCCAAAAGGCAAGAATAGGAAGGCGTTTTCAAAGGAAGCCGTAAAATTTTTCAAACCAATGGAGGAGGACGTCTGTAGTGACGAAGAATAAATATACTAGCATAGAATAATTTAAAATTAAATATATTTGCTTATTATTGTTTTTAATTTTTTTCATGTATTTTAATGATGTTTTCTAATGTAGTTTTGCAAGTATTTGTACCCTAAAATTTTTTGGTGACAATAAACTTTTGCATATTTTTTTTAAATTCCGATTTTTTATTTGCATCTCTGTTTTTACTCAATTAGGTGTGAAAAATATCATAACAGGTTATTTCTAGCCTTACAGACACAAAAAAGGGCCAAAACATTTTTGGCCAGGTTTTTGGTGATTTTACCGGTCTGTGCGACGGCGAAAACAGTCAATAAGACAACCTTTTGTATGAAAATTATGAATCGACACGCGCTTCATTACAAGACGCTATGTATAAACGCATAAATATAATACGTAGTTCCATTCCCTAAACAAAATAAGCTGCCTTCTTTATTATAGGCAAGATTGTTGCTGACTACGTCACAAGGTGATCAGAAATGCATGACTGGACAATGATCAAATCGTTATTTGAAATTGACTCGTGATTAGTGACGCATTGCTAAAATAAAACAAATAGTTTAGTGTTACGGTGCGAAATGTCTAGAACCTTATCTGTTGATAGGAGGTATGTCTAGGAAATCTTTTTATAGTTGTGATAACATTGATAAATCACAGAAGTATAGTAGCTAGTTGTGTCACGCCCGTATTCATGAATCATGATAAACAGTGTCGAATTTTATGTAAATTTTGGTTCTAGAGGAAGTAAAGAATCTATTTTACACTCTATTCTTCTCTAAAGGAAATAATTAAACGCAAGCAAATCTTAAAAAAACCGACTTCACCGTTTTAAAATGGCTGAAATAAACAGTGGGTTGAAAACTAAAAAAAAAACATTTCAACCATTTCGCAAACATCCAGATGATACAAAGATTCTAAAACAAAGTACTGAGATTGTAAACGCACCATTAGAAATGACGATTTTCATCGTGACCTAAAAGTGGAACTCGTCGCTAGTGTTATAAAAAGACTCGCCGAAGCTCATGAACAAAGACTTCATCACCATGTGAATGTTGAGGCAATCCAGCTCCTCGACAACACAGACTTAGTGAGAAGACTCAAAAGAACTAAACCTTTTGAGCTAGTGTAGTGATGTGACAGTGTAATATAGTGAGTGCTATTAACAAAGAACACAAAAACAAAGTGTCTTCCCGATAATAGAGACAGTAAGAAAAGTGTTATTGGACACATTCTTAATATACTACTCTACTTAGCAGTTTAGCTCAAAATTAAATTACCTATTAGTCTTAAGGTGGCGATACCAGAAAATTCAACTAAAATGCGTGTTTTTGTAACCGTTTTACTCGGCATTCATAATAAAACCAGATAAATAAAAATATTAGTCGTAATCTGTGTGATACGATAAATAATACCTTCTTCTTAGAATTTTCATAACGTTCGTAAATATAAAGGAAATAAATATCAAATCTCATGCAAATAACATCAATTTGTGTTTTTGTAACCATTTTGTTCCGCCATTTTATATCAAAACACTATAAAAGTTATTTCATATACGTATATTTACTAGACGAATGATGTCTTCAGCTTATTTTTTTTTATTTGAGGCGCATTTTCACGAAATTTGAATAAAACCATTAAAAATCAAAGATCGCCACGCGCGACCTAGCGTAAACGCCACGATGTAATTCACACAATATACACCTTTACGTGCAAAAGTGTAAGGGGGATAATTGCCTGTGGTTAAAAAAGGTGCTCGCATTGACGTATACCAGCCCCTTAAGGCTAGATCGTAATTCCAATGGTGTTCCAAACGTAATTGGTACATCATAAAAAAAACATCCATTTCGAAAAATACAATGTCTTCGGGTCACAGAGCCACTAGTCTTTATAATGCAAGCTATTATACACACAGGTGTATATATACGTTATATCAATTATCATTTTTAGTTATTAAATAAACAGTTATATATCCTGCCATATGAAAGGTCGCTTTGTTATGCAACTGTATAAATATTATCGCATATGGAATGAAATGTTATTGCTAATTACCGCTGGTGAAATCGATTACTTAAACAATCGTCTCTTTCAATAATCGATAATCGATTAAACTATAATAATGAGTTAATGCAGTTTTCAATATATTTTAACAATTTATATTTAATTTTTGTTGTCGATTATTATTATTTGTACACCTTCTGTTTTGTAGTAAGATGTCGGAGTATAATAAAAATGTAATATAGTAAATAAACGCAAGCAAAGCTTAAAAAAAATACAATCGAATTGAGAATCTCTTTTTTTGAAATCGGTTAAAAGTATTACGTCGTCAAAATATCTATAATTTTTTTATTCTTTTTCTAATATATAAAATTCTCGTGTCACAGTTTTCGTTGCCATACTCCTCCGAAACGGCTTGACCGATTTTGATGAATTTTTTTGTGCTTATCCGGTATCTATGAGAATCGGCCAACATCTATTATTCATCATCATCATCATCATCACTTTTCATCATTATCAACGCGGGTGAAACCGCGGGGCGCAGCTAGTATATTATAAATTTGGAAACCATTTCCAGTAGCAGAGTAGGTGAAGTGAAGTTCAGTAGTAGCGAATGCACTGGTTTCAAATCCTACAACGAGTTTCCGATCTTAGTAGAGCTATCATTGTAATGAAATTACAGTAATTAATTAATTGCAAGCATGTCACATCTTCGGCCGCATCATCGCTTGCTATCAGGTGAGAAAGTGGTCAAATGCTGAAGATCAAATGCTGCTCCAAAAGATGGGAAGTGATGATGCGGCCGAAGATGTCGCTTGCTTGCCTATAAGGTATTCACTCTTGACTTGAAGTTTCCCAAATTATACTGTTCGGGGAACAAAGACACGGGTAATGAGTACCACTCCTTCGCTGTATGATTAAATACAATAAAAGGTTTCGAAAATAATTCTGGCATTTGGATTAAGCGTTGCGTTTGAGCAAATTTCCCTTGGGGGAGAAACCTGTGTGACAGATATGTAACGGTAGGATGGTAATCGAACTCGATACCCGCTGTTAGGAAGACGGACGCGCACCCATCTACGCCAGCGGGTACTTCATATATCCGTGCAATTTAAATTGAATGCTACCATTCTGCCCATAAGTATCAACGTTATTCATCAGAGGATGTGCGTAGATGCGTGGTATTGTAATGGTAATAAGCTTTCTATCCATTGTGAATGGTGACTAACCCAGTCTGCCGATCTGTTGTAATCAGTATGAACATTGATCAAGGATAATGTTAAATTAATATTGGAAATGGAATTTGCTATTATGTGCTTTGTATACACGTGTACGATTCTCGATGTTATGTTATATAGGTGACGGTTTAGTGGGATTTTAAGGGCTAGATGCGAGCATATTTTTAGTTCTAGCCAATTATCCCGAGTGAAGCATATAAAGGTACATAGCTTCTACGTTTATCATCCGTGCTGGGAAGGAGTGGAACTCATTGTTCTCGTCTTTGTTCCCCGAACGGTATAATCTGGGAGTCTTCAAGTCAAGAGTGAATAGGTACCTTCTAGGCAAGCATGCTATATCTTCGGCCGCATCATCACTTTCCATCACGTGAGATTATGGTCAAATGCTTGCCTATCGGGCATAAAAAAAACATATCTTAAATGATGGACAATGTCAAGTGAAAATGCGCTTAAAACCCAAAGATGTGTTTCGACTAGTAAATATACGTATTTAAATTAACTTTCAGGGTTCTGATACAAAATGACAGAACAACAACAATTATGTGATTTGATATTGTTTTTTTTTCCTTATATTTGTATACGTTATGAATATTCTAATCAGAAGGTGGTCTTTATCATGTAGAAATTTTTACAAATATTTGTACTGAGTAGAGTTTTATAAATTCAGAGAAAAACGGTTAACAAATATCGCGTTTTAGAAGACATTCGGGTATACCCCCGTAAACGGAAAGTCAAGACAATAGTCATTAGGCCTTCTCGGATGCCTTCACACAATATCCTATCCATCAAAGTGCTCACTAGTCTATACCAAACAAGTATGCATACTAAGATTTGAATAGAGGGAGATATGCAGGCTTTATAGCTGCATCTCTTTTTACTTGGCCAGTGATGCCTTAATTTTGTACACAGATAGCACACCAAAATTATTACTACACGTAATTTCAAAATCACCTAGATTATCACCACACGAAGTATCTACAAAGAACTTGTTCATTTGCACGCTGTTTGTTTCCTAGAACAACGACTTACACCTGAAATCGTAGCACGACATTGCATAACATAAGTAAGTAGAACGAACACTATCGACTGAGTTCTAGGTATCCTACGCGCAACTACAAAACCTTGTTGATTTCGGACACATACATCTGGGTCAGCGGCAAGACCAAACCGCTCTAGTTTTTGTATTCGGTAATATACTAATAATGAGGGTATATAAGACCTAGTTATCGAAGCTGACCTCAGATGCTTGTGGTCCTCGAGTTTACTAATTATGAGTGACTATCGGAACAGGCAGAATTTGGACGGTCATACGAGTACTCATACCAAATTTTAGTATTTAATTTGATTATACAATCGTAGTCACATGAAGGGTTCACGAAATAAAGTGAACAAAAAGAGAATTTCGTTTTGAACCTAAAAACTATTATATATTTTCAATTTAGTATAAAAGTGTTGCTACGCGTTCAGGATATCGCCCTTTTTCAAGATGTTTATTATGATGGCGTATCTGGATAAAAGTTGTTGATGTCCTTCTTCATAATATTTTTAATGTCCGTAACACATTTTACTGGATCAGTTAAATGGTATAGCTGTTAAAAGATAACGAAACAGATGAATAGACAGTAACTTTAAATTGTAATGTAAATGTGTCCGGCACCTATAAGTCTTTTAACGTAGTTTGGGCTGTGAGTGTGAATGCGTTGGTTGTTAAGTTGTTACTAGTGATCAAGAGGATAACATTAAAAATGTTGTAAGTGTTGACGCGTTGGAGATTAGAATATAAGAGACAAACAAAATAGTCAGAGCTGTTTGGACGTATTCTTGGAATAAGAGACTGTCCGATAAAAACAGGATTTTGTAATTACGCATACTAATGTATGTAGTATGCATAACTATAATAAAAATTCCAGAGGCCCTGCGTGTCTGACTGAAATACACTAGGTTTTGTACAGTTGCGTCTATAGGTAAGGCGCCGTTTCTCTTGGCGCTGGCCCAAACGAAAGGCTTTATGGGCCTTCAATAAGTTGTTGGATCGGTGCTCTTGGCAGCCATATTGCCATTTGCTTTTGAACGTGTTTTTCGGATATTGCTTGGATTTTCTCCGAAATTAGGTCTTACATCTGGGCAAGAAGATCTTTATCAAGGCAAACAGTTATTGCCCCTTAACAGTTTTGTTTTGATTAAAATAGTAATGGCTAGATTATTTTTCTGATAGGTATGATTTGTTCTGCGATAGGCTACCGTTTGTCTTGTCACCTTTTGTTAAGGGATGGAAACTGGCTCTCAAGGAAAGCTGTCAGAATCGTTTGGCGAGATATTTTTTATGTGGGGTGGTAAAGACGTATATTTTATGACTTTTTTATGCGGAAAAAATAAGATAAGGCTTGTAGCAGATGCGTCTAAATTAAAAAAAAAGATTAAGTCGGTTGGTTTAAAGAAATAATAGTAGATACGGCTATTTTTCCTGATTCCGATAATGTACATAACTCAATTTTGACAAAAATGCAGTTGTTGCATTTTTCATTATAACGGCAGTTTACAAAATAACTTGAGCAGTTACTTTATGACAAATCTCTAAAAGACAGTTCCGTCTTCCAGACAACCCCCCGGTCTCAAGATTGCGAGAATGACTTCCACCTCGTTCAACGTCGGACTCAGCGATGGGTCGCGCGTGTCGTCGCGGGTGCTTCGCCCCCCTGGCGGCGGCCACACGGATATCTTCGGCGGGGAGCCCGAGGCTCCACGAGGCAGACGTGCGGCGCCACCACAGCCTAGCTCCAATTTTATGGGTGAGTCCAGTGATAACTTATGTTGTGGTATTGCAGTCAAGCTAATCAAATATTCAAAATGTCAATGATAAAACCAAGTTTAATCCTGTTATTTTTAAGCCTGTAATAACCAAGCGTTTGACCATCATGTAATCATGTAACTCACCTGATGATGTCAGGGGTAGTAAACTCACTAGGCTAATGACTAATGATTTTTTTTTGTGTACGAAAATTTGCCTCATGCGCTATTAAATTGGACGTCTGTAAAGTTGGTTTACGAAAGATTATTTTTCGTGATAACGTCATAAGACGAACGCTTAGACCGATCGTGCCTCTCTATAGTTATTATTTAAGGTTTTATTTAGCTATGAGATTGCACGTTTTATCTTCAAAATATTTATTAATATTGTATTAGCATGTGTGTATCAGTAATTTCCGCAGTTTTAATTGGAAAGATTTATCATTAGGTTCGGTTTTTACATTTTGGGGCATATTGTTATAAATTCTAATAAGCATTGTGGTCCTTTTCATGCTTATTATAATGTATAACAATATTTTACCTATATATTTAACATATCAGCTGTTTTTAAGTTATGTAATCAAAGGTAGTACGCATTATGACAACGGAAATAGCCTCTCAAATATAACTGCTTAACAAAAATAGGCAAATGTAAACAAAGTTACGCAAGTTTAAGACACTGTTATAAAATATGCCTTTTCTTTATTATTGTGTACAAAAATGATCCAATTAAGATATAGCGAATAAGGATCTGGATCCTTGAGATTAATGGCTATGAATAAGGACCGTTATACAGCCTCATTACGCCCACTATATATTTGAGCACGGCCTACTCTTAAGATTTATTGTAAGTATTTTTACCGTACATAGAAAAAGTACGTATTCGAAATGAATTATTTGTATTACAATCCAATCTTTTATTATAATTTTTTTACTATATCAAACTGCCTTGGGTGTCGGGTTAGATTCCCGGCGGGAGCACAAGATGTCTCCTCGAAGAAAATTTATGTTTCTAGTTCTGGTTGTGATTGTGTGTGATATGAATGTTTCTGGCACCCACGACACAAGTCATCGAACTTAATGTGGACATGTAAGTGTGAAGGCGTTTATGTTATGTTATACTTTTTGCAATCATTGGTTTTCATTCCCACTATTTCATTTATCAATGTCGTTAAATATTGGAGTTAAGAGAACGTCGATTCATTATTGAAAAGAAAAAAGCGTCCATGAAATATTGCATGTTTTTGTCTATAGATGCCTTGTTAATCACATTAATTATAGAAATCCGCAGGCGTGCTTATGTCGAAAGTAAATTAAATAGTTGCAAATAATATAGCCGACAAATATTTTTCTAGTAAGATACATTCTCTTCTAAATTAAATTGAGGCACTGAAAATTAAAGTTATTAATAAAAAAATACGTTTTTTTTAATGTAATTGAGAGACGTGACGAGCAAGTCGCTCACCTGATGGTGGGGGTCACACTTGCCTATTTCAGTTCTGTGCCACCATAACTGAACATGTATATAGGTCCAAAAGCACTGCCCTTGTCACCCCGAGATATTAGATAAAGCTCTTTAAGACCTGTAATTTCACTAAAAACATTGTCTTTCAATTCGGAATATAGTAGATAGATAGATAGATAAACACTTTATTGAACACCTTAGCAAATATGTATTTGTCATGTGACAAGAAATTGTAATCTAGAAAATAAGTGTTACAACAGGCGGTCTTATCGCTAAGAGCGATCTCTTCCAGGCAGCCTTTGGATGGAGAGGAGTAAAGCAATGAAATTGGACGTCGGTGTTTTGTATAAATATAATAATATAAGAAAATACAATAGACATACATAAACAATTGTTTGAGATGAAATCAAACAAGAAGTTTCTTTTTCCCTTTTTATATTGCAAATTGAATTAATTACATTAAAGTTGACTTCTTTCTTGATGGGTGAATTTTTTGGAGTGACCCCAAGCCATCGCTAGGGGGCAGCCTTCTCGCTGGCTTGACAGTTATACCGTAGGTCCAATGACAGAGCGGCGAAGCATTAATAATGCGTAACGGAGTGCGTTCCCGCCATAGGCTGCAGCCAATCGCATCACATCTAAGCTTAGTGGCGATGCACACTGACGTGATAAACACCAATCCGCTCGCCACACAGTTTGCGTTAGGAAATGGCGCGAACATCCTCGCGGCCGTTGCAAGTTCTAATGCAACTCTCTAGTATCGTTGGTTATGTACTCTCTGGTGCAGTTGGCAGTAGGACAAGACGATTGATGGCTCTCCGGATAGTTCCTTTTGCTGTTTTTACGTCAGCTACTCGAGGGACTTTGTCACTGCCCAGGAACAGCTTGATGACTCTTCCCAGAGACCAGCAAAGAGGTGAGGTGTTGGCGTCTTTTATCAAAACTAAATCGTCAAGTTTGAGATCTCTACATTTGACTTGCCACTTAGTCCGCTGTTGTAGCTCGGAGACGTATTCTGTAGACCAGCGTCTCCAGAAGTGCTGCTTTATTTGCTCCAGGCGCTGGAAGCGGTCGAGGCGATGCGCGCTGGAGTCCATGTAGCTCGCAGATGGCAGAGCCGTCATTGGTCTACCAATCAAAAAGTGAGCAGGGGTAAGGGTCTGGAAATCGTTAGGCGACGGGCTTAAAGGACAGAGGGGTCGGCTATTTAGGATAGCTTCTATCTGTGCTAGTACAGAGGTCAATTCCTCAAATGTTAGGTGAGATTGACCTAGAGTTCTATGGAGATGAAACTTTGCCGACTTGACGCCAGCCTCGGCCAAACCGTTGAAATGAGGAGCGTACGGAGGGGAGAAACGGAACTCTATGCCCCGACTGGCAGCAAAGTCACGAATAGAGTCACTATTAGATTGTAAGAAGCTACCAATTTCTTTGGCGGCAGCTACAAAGTTTCGGCCGTTGTCACAGTAAATAACCTTGGGCAATCCTCTGCGAGCAGTATAACGCTTTAATGTTAGCATAAACGATTTTTTACTAAGTTCACTGACTAACTCTAAATGTTGGCACTTATATCGAACGCAGACAAAGATGCAAATGTAACATTTAGTAATCTTGCATCCCCTTCCCTTTCGATCAGTTATCAAAAACGGGCCAGCCATATCAATACAAACTGCAGTGAATGGGTAATTTACATCTACACGATCTGCGGGTATATTGCCCATGATATTTGACATGGTGTCGCCCTTGAAACGACGACAAACGAAACAATGGCGCGCGACATCTCTAGCGAGCTTTCGGCCTCCTATAGGCCAGTAGCGCTCTCTGATAGAGGCGAGTAGGTGCTGAGGACCAGCATGTAGGAGAATAGAGTGTTCCATTTGAAAAATTAGTTTGGTTAAATAGTGATCAGCCTTTAACACAATGGGGTGTCTTTTTTCATAAGAGTAATGAGAGGTGTCTATGCGTCCCCCGACGCGTAGTAAGCCTGCGTCATCTAGAAATGGATTTAGAGCGCATAGATGGGTATTGGGTTTGAGAGACTTATTCGACTTTAATAGGTTGATTTCTTTATAGAATGATTCATTTTGTGCTATCTTAAGCGTAAGAACAATCATGGCTTTTTCTAGCTCATAAACATTAAGTGCTCCTGTTAGCTTATTATTAGGGTTTTTACAGTTGTGAATAAATCTAAAAACTCTAGCATAAGTTCTTTGAAGAGATGGCAACTTTGAGAATTTCTGAAAATTTACTATTGGTACCGTAGGTGCACCTTCGGCCACCAAAGCAGGCATTGCTTTTAATTCAGGTAGCTCTACCTTTTTGATTACTATATTTGGCCAAGAAGACTCTGGTAGCAGTAGGAAAGAAGGCCCATGCCACCAAAGATCAGAGTTTTGGACTTTTTGGGGATCAATACCTCTTGAAGCGAGGTCAGCAGGATTTTCGGATGTGGGCACGTGACGCCAAGCTGAGAGTGAAGTAAGGTCACCTATAGCTGTAACTCTATTGGCAACAAAAGTTTTCGTTTTATTAGGCGACTTCAACCAGCCTAACACCACACTAGAGTCAGTCCAGAAAACTTTACGCGTTATTTCAAGTCTTAGAGCTTTACTGGCCGCGGAACTTAATTCCGCGCCTAAGAGAGCACCACTAAGCTCTAAACGTGGGATTGTGCACGCTTTCATTGGAGCTACACGAGCTTTAGCACACAATAAGCTTACTTGAACGTTACCTACCCTATCCTTAGACTTTAGGTATATGCAACTCCCGAAAGCAAGTTCCGACGCGTCAACAAAACAATGAAGCTCTATTTGTATTGCGTCATCAATAAGAACCTTCCTTGGGATTTTCAGGTTAGACAGAGAACTTAATTCATGACTAAATTTATTCCATGCTGTGTGAATGTTCTGGGGAACGGGCTGATCCCAATCTGCTTTCTCGGCCCAGAGTTTTTGAAGTAAGATTTTTGCCCTTATAGTGCATAGAGACAGTAGTCCTAACGGGTCAAAAATTTTGAATGTAGCGGACAGAATAGCCCTTTTGGTGAAAATAGTGTTAGGAGAAGATTCGAGAGGAAAATGAATTTCATCAGTTGTGGGTGTCCAGCCGATGCCCAGCGTACTGGTGGCATTGCTGATAATTAAGTTGGATTCTGCACATTCAGAAAAATTTGAAATGAAAAGATTAGGTATATTAGAGCGGTACTTTCTGAGAGGAAAACCTCCTTTAGCCAGTTCATCGGAGACTGTGCGCTGAATGTGACGTAGATCTTGTTCAGAGTCTGCACCAGTTAGTAGGTCATCGCAGTAGAAATCTTGCTGAATAATTGGTTTTATTTTTGAATCGTCACATTCCTCGCCAATCTGCCAGATGCACCGGGTGCTGAGGAAGCTTGATGCTGCAAATCCGTAGGTTACAGTGTTTAGTCTTAGGGTGCGTAGACGCTCATTTTCACTGTCGCGCCACAGAATCAGCTGAAGGTTACGATCTGACTCTCGCACAAGTACTTGTCTATACATTTTTTCTATGTCGCCTGATAAAACATATTTGTACTGACGAAATCGGATCAAAATATTAAATAGAGAGTCTTGAATAGTAGGGCCTATCATTTGAAGGTCATTGACTGATATACCAGAAGTAGTTGGCTCAGATGCATTGAAAACAACTCTCAGCTTGGTTGATTCACTCTTTTCTCGTAAGACTGGATGATGAGGGAGAAAGTAAGAGTTGGGGGGCTTAGGCTCCACTAACTCTGAAAGGTGGCCAAGGTCAGTATACTCTTGGATGAACTCTGAATACATCTTTTTTAGCGCTGCATTTTTCTTAAAGCGAGCTTCTAAACTATGAAACCGTTTTTTAGCTATGTAGTATGATTCGCCTAGACAATCAGGTTCGTCTTTTAAAGGGATACCTACAGAAAAGCGGCCATCACTTTCTCGGCGAGTAGTGGAAAGATAGTGCATTTCACAAAGCCTTTCTTCTTCTGACTGAGGTTGGACTTGGGGCACGTTCTCAAGTGTCCAAAATTTGGTTAGGTCTTCGTTGAGATTAGACAAATTTTCTTCCCTTTGAAGAAAATTACAAATAGTAGGTTTAATATTAGAAGAGCTTTGAACCATTGTTGGTAACGGACCTGCGATAAGCCATCCAAGCTTACTGCTTCGAAGATTAGGGTAGTTGGACCCTAGGGATTCCTGGTTGCTACCTATCAAATCCCAAAATAGGTCGGAGCCGATAAGCATATCAATAGGGGATGGTTCGTTAAAGCTGGGGTCTGCAAGTTCAAAATTACTTAGGTTGAGGGCACTTATATTAAAGGGTACCTTAGGTATATCTTCTGTGATAGTTTTAATTACTAGGCAAAACATATCAGCTTGAAATGAAGTTGCGTTTGATTGCAATCTGAGAGCACAGCGTTCTGGGCTTATATTTAGTGAATTATTACCAATAGCTACAATACTGACATTAGATGGCTGAGGAGTTAGATTGAGTCTTTGCTTTACACTCTCAGTGATAAAGGACGATTGGCTCCCGCTGTCGAGAATTGCTTTGACGCTAATAGTTTCGTTAGTGTTAGGGTTAGATAGCCGCACTTTAGCAGTACACAGTAAAATTTCCGGGCGAGATAGTGCCGACATGGCGATTGAAGTAGACTGGCTGGGAATTGACGAGCCTTTGTTATTAGGTAAGTGTAGCAGAGAGTTGTGTCTCTCTTTGCATGAGCGACAAGTGCCAGGGAGCTTACAAGCTTTGGATTTGTGGCCTGTTCTCAAACAATTACGACACAAGTTCAGTGAGTTCACTGTGGAGTTCCTGTCTTCGGGGGATTTAGATTTGAAATTGTCACATTCATAAATGCGATGATTGCTCTTACATACGGGACATTCAAAATTGGGCTTCGAAGAAGGAGTAGTCTCCTTAGAAGTTGCAACAAACGACCTACTTTGTGGTTTGGGCTGAAAACTATTGTGGGCTTGCTTATTTATAGCAAACTTGTCAGTTTTATTGCGGTTTACCGTTTCCAAAACGTCAGCACGGTTCTTTAAAAATGAAAAAAAATCATCAAGTGACGTAATTTCTGGCAAGTTATTCCTATGCTCTTCCCATTTGAATAATGTGCTGTTATCTAACTTAGCCGATAGAATGTGAATAATTAGAACATCCCACTTGTCAGTGGGTAACCCTAGTGTGCTGAGTGCACGTAGGTTTTTAGTCACATGATCTATAATAAATCGAAGTGATTTGTCGGTCTCACGAACAGATTCGAGATTAAAAAGTGAAGTTAAGTGATTGTTAATTAGTTGCCTTTTGTTGTCATACCTATTGCAGAGAAGAGTCCAAGCTTCTTGGTAATTTTTGTCAGAAACTTCTAAATTATACAAAACTCGTGAAGCCTCGGCTTCCAAAAAGGAAGTTAAGTAATAATATTTATGTATGTTTTTAATTTTCGGATTTTCATGTATCAATGAAGAATAGATTTCTTTAAATTCTAGCCATTTAAAAGGTGTGCCATCAAATTTAGGTACCTGTATTACGGGGAGTTTAAATCCCATTCCGTCACAGTTAATGTGATCATGACGATGGCAACCATTAGAATTAGAACAGCTTGAAACATTATGTTGTTCCTGTTTAGGAGCCGGGCTATGTGATTGTATAAATTCTTGAGCGAGGGAAATGCAACTATCAAATTCTTGTTCTACTAGCTCACGAGTATTTAGCTCAAGTTCTTGATTAGACTCGTTTATTATTTCAATTTGACTTTGCAACCCGTCGAACTCAATGAATAGCGCTTCGATTCGTGATAACTTCATCGCAAGTTGGCTGCTTTCAAGAACAGATATACTTTTTAATGTCATTAATGCATCGAGGTAAATTTTAAATTTAGTAAGACGTCCTTTAATAGAGCCACGCTTAGAAATGAGCTCCTTTAATGTCATTTCAGTAGTCATTGCGATGTAGTATCAGAATCTAATAACAAATGAATTTAAAAGTACGTTACGCTCCTCGTTTCGTAGTCCTGCGCGCAGCGGCAGGCCGAGACGACTTCTAATCAGCGAAGGAGCGGCGCCGCCGCAGCGACTGGCCTTGGGAATGTCAGCTGTGAAGAAGCGCCGACACTGCTACGGGCGGTTACGCAACCAGCAGTCGTGTAGCACGGGAGGCGCTGGAATCACCGTTAGAAACGACTAAACAGCTGACAGCGATAAGCGTGCAAGGGACATGCCTATAAAGAGAGGTGCAACGATATAGCTAGATATAATTGGATTAGCTAAGCGTAAAATATGTAGATAATTTAAGACAATAGGCTGATTTACGATTTAAATGTAGGCAGAATCATAAATAAGTAGGTAGTGATATTGCAATAAATGTGAAGTTACAATAATGATTAGGCAGAATGTTCGTTGGTAAATCGTAGTGAACAATAATGCACTTTAGGTATTGAACTTCGTTAAGCGAAAAGAAACACTGTAATTATTGATTAGACTGGTTAATAGGTAGGTACAAATTTACCTTACCTGATTTAGAAGAAATCATCGAACACTTTTGGAAAAGAACCAAGCACAGACACAGATAGAAGAGGAATAAACTAGGAAATATAGGAACGGGCTCACGATCTTCCGGTAGGTTACACTGCGAAGCATATATAGAATCCTGGCTCCGGTTTCTTCAACTGCCTAGGCGAACTTGGAAGTAGGCTGCTTCGAGCGGCACGTAGATCGTAAGTTATCCGTATTTCTATTTCAGATCCGTGGCGATTACTTGTCACGGCGGTATTACTTCTCCAACGAAATATCGTCCTCTGTCGTCTTCTTCAATCCGTAGGAAGGCAGAATAAGTTACTTCGTTCCCACGAGGTTATTTTGGCTACTGGCGATGTTGGTTCCTTTCGTCGTTTATTATAGTTCCTTCCGAAGATTGCAGTCCTGTCACGGTCGCCACTTTGTTTGAGATGAAATCAAACAAGAAG
Organism: Lomographa bimaculata; assembly: GCA_948107665.1. Lineage (NCBI taxonomy): Eukaryota > Metazoa > Arthropoda > Insecta > Lepidoptera > Geometridae > Lomographa > Lomographa bimaculata. The sequence goes on along the minus strand of OX403604.1, from coordinate 874,495 downwards.
TTTCTTTTTCCCTTTTTATATTGCAAATTGAATTAATTACATTAAAGTTGACTTCTTTCTTGATGGGTGAATTTTTTGGAGTGACCCCAAGCCATCGCTAGGGGGCAGCCTTCTCGCTGGCTTGACAGTTATACCGTAGGTCCAATGACAGAGCGGCGAAGCATTAATAATGCGCAACGGAGTGCGTTCCCGCCATAGGCTGCAGCCAATCGCATCACATCTAAGCTTAGTGGCGATGCACACTGACGTGATAAACACCAATCCGCTCGCCACACAGTTTGCGTTAGGAAATGGCGCGAACACAATAATATACCTAAATTATGATATATAATACATAAACCTAATGCATAACTATTATACATATTTGCGTGACGAATAAAAAAACAAAATACAAACGCATTCACTAACAGCCCCACACTAAGTTCAAAGACTTGTATCGTGGGTGCCGGAAACATTCACATCACACACACATTACATCCAGAACCAGAAGCACAAATATCCCTTGGGAAGGAATTTGTGCTCCTGCAGGGAATCGAACCCACGGCGCAGAGGGCGGACACCTGTCCACTGCGCCAACTGGTCGTCATATAGAATGTTCACCTTCAAATTATGACAACAAAGTAAATTTGTATTATTTTTGACCTGCAATTATAAGTAATGTTTGCACACTACTTCTACCAGACATAACAATGAACATAACAGACATAATACTCATCAGTAATCCTGACTTTCACAACTCCATGTATTATTATACTCCAACATCAGTGTTCGGCCTTGGATTGAGCTCAAGCAAAGTATGTATTCATATTATGCAAAATGTCGCATGCAAAGACGTCCGCAATGTATAGACTGTTTAGTGGTAACCGCTTTGTTAAATAGGCCGGTTGACAACTGACATACCTGTTTGCAAGTTATAATATGGTCGAGGGTGTTAAGCATGCTGGGCCTGGAACAGAAACTTGCTCCCAAGGATAGCTGTTTAAAACTATTCTAGAGATTGACGATGTATTGTTCTACGGTTTTTTTTTATGCCTGATAGGCAAGCATTTGACCACAATCTCAACTGATGGAAAGTGATGATGCGGCCAAAGATGTAGCATGCTTGCCTAGAAGGTACCTATTCACTCTTGACTTGAAGACTCCCTGATTATACCGTTCAGGGAACAAAGACAAGGGCAGTGAGTTCCACTCCTTTGCAGTACGGATGACAAACGTAGAAGCGAAATGCTTCGAGGGAACTGGAGGTATGTCAAACATATATGGATGACGTTTGACAGATAATATTTAATTGTCCCGCCATCCTCCTAAAGAGAAAAAAAGCACTTAATTGCATCAATTGGGACGCCAGGATTGGTTGTTTGTTTGATATTAACTGACTTTAAAAAAAGGAGGTTCTCAATTCGTTGGAATTTTTTATGTATGTTACCTCAGAACTCCGTCATTTATTAACCGATTTGGAAAATTATTGTTTGGTTCCCATTTTATTTTAATCAAGGATCTGAAGAACAGTTTCGGAAATATTTGCGATTGAACCTGGTTATTATTTTTTTAAACGTATTTATTATTTAAGACCTCATGTTATAATTTTTTCCAATATTTTCCAGGTCAAGGCGACGCGCCTAAGCCGAGCAATGGAACCGCTGAAGCTGCTCCTCAGAATGGCCAGGCAGAACAAGCTCCGCAAGCTCCAGAACCAGCTCCAGAGCCGAAGCCAGTTCAAGAGATCCCCAAGGCGGCGGAGCCTGCGGTCAGCTTCCAACCGGAACCAGTCAGAGCTGAACCGCCAAAGCGCGTGCGCGTGCCTCCAGGTGGCTTCTCCTCGGGGCTCTGGTAAGAATGGACGCCTGTTTGAGACCTTAGCGACGTGTTGATCCCACTTCTGATATACAGGACCTCAGAATATAACAGCTATTTTTCTGCAACCGGTATGTTTAAAGGATTATATTTCAGTTTTGTTTGTAACGAGTTTTATTTTGAGTTAGTCACTGCCTTACCAGTCTGGTTTTAAAATAAACATTGACTTCCAAGAATTCGCTGTATTTACTATCTCATTACAGTGTTTTTTGTTTGTTAAACACAAGCCAAATTGAACGATACGACATCGGCATAGAGTCGTTGTCGAGGGTCAGCACGCCTTGCGATAAAGGTCATTTTCGTTTGTTGAGGTTCGCGCTGGGACCAGTTAGGTATATTTGGCGGGCACACGGGCACTTATGCGGTGGGTGTCAAGTATTTCTGGACTCATATCTTTGGTTTCTGAGGTCACACTGTCTGCTACACGTAGAAAGTTAACTTGAAAATGGAACACATAATTTGAAATGCAATAAAATACATTGTAAATAATTTGCTGGTTTCTAGTCATCGATTGTTAGGATGATATCATTATCACTGCGTTATCCACAATTTCCTCTCATTTCATCATCATTCTCACATTGTAGTATTAGTTCACTATAACGCACCGATATACGCGTTGGCGACGCATTTTCTTTTTGATTACTAACAGCAAATTATTTTCACTACTAAAATTCAATAACTATTGGTGTATACAATGAATTTCTTCGTTCTAAAGGGACGGCGACAACTAAACGGCTAACGGGAGATCATTCTTAAAAGGTCTACTAACGTCATCAAACATCATCACAACTTGTCACTGGGCAAAGTTGACACGTAACATGCTCCCTTTTAAAGAATGACCAAATGATGTGTTTTGTTTCACCTAAAATTTTACATTTATATGCCCAAATTCAGATTCATCCATAAAAAAAATACATAGCATTTGGGCGTCACTTAAATTGACTGATTTATGTATGTTTTTAAATGAATTTGAAACATATTGCAGGTGAAATAAAGCGCACTTTTGATGTAACGCTTGTTAGCTTTCAGCTTCCAATGCTATTTTTCTCTCGGCTTAAGCAAGATTATGTCGTTTACTAGATACTTTCCATATAGTGTCTTTGTTAATGGCTTTTGAGCTTAACGTAGTTGCACATAAAGTGGTTTTTAAATATGCACAGTAGTTAGTCTCATGCCTAATAGATATCTTTCAAAGTACTTTTATGATAGTGCAGTCGGACATCATTCGTCAAGTACATTCAAAATCGATCACCGTGAAATTGATTAGGCCTTCTTGGTGGGATTTCTTAATCGATCAAAAAGCATTAAAATCGGGATTTATTACTATGTAATCGAACATACAAACAAAGTAATTGAACATCAGAGCCTCCTATTTTTAATTCGATTAAAAATTGCCCGCCTTCTCGATAGAGGTGATTTAGGTAACACTCACTAAAAAGAGTACACCAAGAAATTGCGAAGAAATTTTCCTGTTATGTATTTTTAAAGTTATTAAAATGAACCCGATTATTATCAAATCGAATGTATGTGTGTAGTAGAATTGACCATGAGATCACTGACTATGTGCAAAGCGCGGTCAGATTAGTACTCTATTCCCACAGAGCAGAGAATGTAGATACGTCACTATTCTTGTCAAAAATAGTAGGATGTGTGTGCATTCTACGCACGAACATTTAACATTGTCAAGATCAAGGCTCCAAAGATAAAGTGAAGTCGGTTTTTTTGAGGCTTTGCTAGCGTTTCAATTATTCTCTCATATTTAAGAGCGAGGATACTGCATTTCGCCGCATATCCACCCTATTATAACCCGCCTGTGTGTCGAGCTTCTACGGTTTGTTTGTGCCTTTGTTGTGAGCTAGATGCTAGTTGTTTTGGATGCTGGTCCCGGCGTTTTTTGTCTCGCTTCAAGCAACGATGGTACTCCTCGGATAAGGTCCTATTTACTGAACAAATGTATCGTTTTAGTTCGTATGTATTGTTGTTTACGTACTAGGGTTAGGACTGCGTATGTTCACGATGTACAAATTATGCAAGTCTAATTATATAGATCTTATCTCAGAGCAATTTTTTTTTAATTAAATTTGGCTCTAAAGATGCACATGAGTTCTAATTTCAAAAATAAACTCGGCGGTGATATTTGATACTTGCTAAGTTCACCCGACCTCACAGCCCCATATTAAGTTCAATGACTTGTGTCGTGGGTCTGATATCTCATAAAACATCTTCTGCAAGGATAATAGATAATTCTAGTTGTCCATAGAGTAAAATAACACTCGTGTTTGTATAAAGTGAGCATACGCAGTAGTTATCTCGCATTTTAACTTCGCGTCTATGAACGCTGCCAAAATGTTTAGACTCTCGGTCACAAATATGACCATATCTCTCTAATTTTAACTTAAAAACTTTTTTATTGTTAAAAGAACTGACTAGTGCCTCCTTTGCATTAAATGTTGTACTTAATTCTCAAACATTAGATGTCTTGCGGTAAAAGCGTTTTTATTGAAAATTGACTATTGTATGCGTCGCCAGCAAACGCAATTATGTATATTGATAATTATTATAATTGTATTTTTATACGAATTACAATATATGAAAACGTAAATGGTTTTTTATTTCATTTCGCTTCAGGTCAAAGATCTTTAGGTATACCACTATATGACATATTAACCCCACGCAGAATTCGGCCGGAACGGACGCTCACGTATCGTTATAATTGATCGTGATCGTTGCGGCTTTTTAAAATTACATTTTGCTTCGCACTCTTGTGCATTTAGCTAGAGTCAAATAAATTATATAATAATAATTTTAATTTAATTTTTTTAATCAATTAAATTATATCAAGCGTATTACATACGTAAAGAAGTTAGTCACTGTCAAGTAGAAAGGTCCAGTCATAGTCAAGTCATACCTAAACGGAGTGATTACAATATCTTTGGTCATACCTAATGAATTGGTAGAAACTTCTAAAACTTCTTTCTTATTGGAGTTCTGGAGCGAAAGCGAAAATCTCGTTTTTCAATTTAGTATGAATTGCCTACACTCCTGCACGTTTAAGAACTAATAACGGTGAATAATCCACCACTGTTACACATTAACACTAAAGAATCACAAGTTTTAGAAAATAATACCAAATTAACGAACGATGTTTTTTCACTTTCGCGCCAAAACTCTTATTTTGGTTCGGTTTATCTCGAGCCCCTGTATAGTCAAGATGTCGTCACAAATGATGTTTACGCCATATTTTACTAATGCATATGTGGATAAAAAGACACCGCCAGGTGTGTCATACCGAATATTGGTGATGTAATAGGTAAGTAATAATATAATATATTATTGTTCACTGTTACCTAATTTCGTTCATATCAAAATTCTGGGCCTATCTCTATGTAAAAAAAATGGTTGTCTGTAAAGTCGGTTTACGGACGATAATTTTACGTGATAACGTCATAAGAAAACATCGAAGCTTAGGCCGATCGTGTCTCTATCGCTTGTTCCGCTCAGGCTCAGGCGGAACGTGACACAATTTTTCGTGTGTGCAGCCGGTGTTCATCGATTTATAAGACGTTATCAAGTCAAAAACATTTCGATCTATTGCTCCGTCTAAGAAGCACCATTTATTACATATTTTGATTTTGAAAGATAATAATTATAATGAAAGCAAAGTATGTTATTATTGAGCGTTTTTGTATTACCCCATTACTGACGCAACCTAGACCCACGGAATACTCAATGAAAAGTAAACATTCCTCATGACATACCTAGCGGTGTATTTTTGATGCTGCCATGGGAGAAAAAGATTGAAAACTGCGAACCTCTACTTGGACTACTCTGTGAGCTGAAGACCTCTCGTATTTTTCGAAGTAGCTGAAATATGGGTTAGTGTCAAAATCCCCAATGTTTTTGTTTCGTTTTTAACCTTCATATATTCCGCCATTTATACATTTTCCAAATACTGAATCGACAAAAAAAAACTAAGTACATTATATAATTATTAAACCAAGATTTTACGAGAATCGGTTGAGAAATGCGACCTGTATAGGAGATATATAAACACCGGACATAAGAAAGCAATTTAGCCCAAGCTAAAAAAGAAAGACGCTTGGTGCTCGCTCGACCAATAAGGTTTATTGTATTGATGTACGTTCTCACACTTGATCAGTTGTTATGATATGATAACTGATGATTTAGGTAGGTATTATGATCAGAATTATTCGCATAACCCAGTCATGACACGAACAATGGATGTTTTCTTTAATAGTGCCTGACGTGACGGAACAATAGGTTAAACCACGGGATACTTCAGATAACTGAACTCCACGGTATGTAAGTATTTAAGATAGTCGTAGAACTAAATAAGCTAAGGGTTAATACAAGATGTAGGGACTGAGAACTTTCTGGTATTATACAAATGATTCTGGATATGTCATATTGTTCGATGACTTGTGTCGTAGGTATCGAAATATTACATCACCCACAGTCACACCCAGAACCAGAGACACAAATTTCCATTGGGGAGAAGTGTTTTCACTGGGAATCTCTTTCGAAGGCGAACGCGCACCCAACTGAGCCAACTAGCAGTATGTTGTTACCGAATTAAAAATTTGCAAGTTCCTATAGGTATATTTGTTTTACATATTGTTAGGTTAAAGTTTTGCCGCGTTTAACTCGCATTTTATGATTGTGTCATCGAAATATTGAGTACACAATATTTCGATGGATTGTATCATAAATTAAACCTATGGCTGTTTTAGGTTCTGAACCTAATACATTCTGAAACTAATCTAATACCTTTAAACGAGAAATTCTTATATATATAATCTGAATCTCGGAAACGGCTCCAACGATTTTCATGAAATTTAGTATGAAGGGGGTTTCTGGGGCGATAAATCGATCTAGCTAGGTTTCATTTTAAGAAAACGTCGTTTTAACTAAGCTCGGTCATTTAGGTAGTGTTAAAACACTAAAATAGTGTTAAAAACTAAAATACGTTTTTGCGTTGAAAAGGAGTTTTATTATAGGTTGACTTATAATAAAACTCCTTTTCAACGCAAAAAGTTCATATCTCCAATTGACAACCGTTGACAAAGTGTCAACTTCAAAACGACGCGCCGAACAAAATGGAGCAAATTATCACGTAATTGTTATCAGAAAATGGCTCTGCCATTGAACCCTGACATACCATAGAAGTTAACGCTGGAACAAACCACTGTACCACGCAGGTATGTGAAAAATGTTCTATCTCTTAAATTATTCCACGTTGTTATTATTTACTCTGTAATAGACATGACATGGACCTTGATGGACTTGGTCCTAAGGAAACGATGAAGGGACCATGTAATGTTGATTATCAGAGTTAGTAAGAATACGGACTAGGGGCTTTTACTAATCATCATCATCATCAACTCAGCCTCAAGAAGTCCTCTGCTGGATATATTCCACTGCTTGCCTAAGCAGTGGAATATATGCTTAGGCACGACCAGTCACATATACTTATAAACCACGCTCATAAAGAAAGGAACGATAGATGACTTTAGTTTCACTCCCACTGCTCGAGAGTGAGATGGAATGTCAGCTATCATCAATCCTAGTCCAATTCTTTATTGACGCGGGTTATAAAACACATAGATTAATGGCTTTGCTACATAAAAGACGCACCTGGCGCGAACGGATGGAGTGCGGTCGCCTACCGTAAAAAAATGCCGTGTACGACATCCGCTCGAATCAAATATGTCCAGGGCATTAGGTACGAAGCAAAGTGTGGCGCAGCCTTAAACTCGCAAGTTTTTTTTTATTATTCAAGATAGGAACAATTTTGACCACGATCTCCACCAGATGTAGTCGACGATGGATCTTGTCGTGAAGATTCTTTTCACTCGCGACTTGAAGACTCCCATATTGTACTCATCAGGAAACACCGACTCAGGCAAGGAGTTCCATTCCACTCCTTGCCTGATTCGGCAAGCGGTTCGCTCAATTAATGTGGGAGCAAAACGTTTCGTTCGCATTTGTGAAATGTCTAATACCATACAAAGGTGTCGCTTAGCAGTTTGTCTGCTTCTCCGATGATAGAACGGGGATGGGCGAACTAGATCGTGTAGTTCCTTCTCGTTGGAGCACTCTCCGAAATAAGTGCGATAAAAAACCAAGAGGCTAGCTAACTCGCGGATTGCTGATTTTCGAGATTAGATTGATAGATAGAAAATTCTTTATTGCACAAACAGTATTGTTGCACCACCTGTACCTTTTTTTTTTTTTTGTGGTGGGGAAAATACCTTGCACACTAAAAACCCCTCCGTGAGCAGTCCCTCGCCGAGGTCGAGCAAGATAGGGTCGCGCTAGCAGTCACTATCTTGCCCCGGCGTTAGGCCCGAGTACAAACCGGGCCACTGCGCCCATGTAGGGGTGACCTTGCTCACCAAGGCCACCCCTCAGACTTGTGGGGCCGTGCAAGCCAGTGGAGAGCTCCCTGACTCTCCACCGGTGAACCCACTACAGAGGAGGAGAGAGGAGGCGGGCGAACTGCCTCCTCCTCCCCCCCATCCGTCTGCGACGGATCGGGTCAGAAAGGGGATCGACCTCTCTGGCCCGTTCCGCGGCCTCCATCTGCGCCATCACCGCTTCGCAGAAGGAGACCACGCCTGCCACAATCTCTCACTGCCGAGCATGGTGTCTACCACGCTCGGCAGGGAGAGATCTCCGCCTATGATCGCTGAAAGCGTGTGCCGCTGCGGGCCCCATGCGGCACACACTTCCAGCGTGACACCACCTGTACCTAACTTAATGCTACAAAGCATTAGTAATAAATCAAGTACCTAACTTAATGCTACAAAGCATTAAGTTAGGTACAGGCAAACTTAATGCTACAAAGCATTTTCTTCCAGTTAACCTGCGTGTATCGAGGATATTTCGATATGGTGCACTATATACCATCATCGGTAAAAAGTCGTTTTATTTTACAAGAGATTAGTGGTTTTTTTTTTTTTTATTATTTGTTACAGGCTATTGTTTGACCACTATCTCACCTGATGGTAAGTGACGATGTGATCGAAGCTGGTAAACACACTAGACCTGGAATACGCAGGCTCTCAAGGATAACTGCCGGAACACCGTATTTGGCTTGGCGGCAGACTTTCAACTTGATGGTGGTAAGCTACTTTGGTAGCAAGCCAGGCGAGCAACTCACAAAATGCTCTACCACCTCTCAAATGTCACCTGATTAGCACCACCCGGGGACCACGTGTAGGGAGTCACACTTAAGGGGTATCCTCCTACGGACGTGGGTGACTCAGCCCCCAAAGTGGTCATCAACTTCACAGAACTGGCAATGTTTTTTTTACATGAATTGAATGTTTAAGCTATTTCCAGCATACTACCAGCAGCTGCCATTTTCCATGGAGGGCGGAGGCAAGTGGCGGCTAGGGCGATTGCTGAACAAGCTGCGAGGAGACAAACTTCATAAATACTCGATTGATAAGGGCATGTCCTTCACTTCTACAGCGTAAGCACTAGCGGTATCATAGTATTAAGTTAGTTTTTAGTAAGATTTAAGTCATAAATACGTATTAATACATAATAATTTATTTTAAGCAGATGCATTACGACATCTATCGAACGTTCACCGAAACATACCAAAATAGTTCCAATGAAGATAACTAGATGGCGCTGGGAGGCGTTAAAACTCAGTTTCGTTCGCTGAAACCTACTGCTTTTCGGCTCACGATGTCAATAGGGTTGATGCCTGGTTAAAACAATCTAATTAGTTCGTCAGTTATGTTGGTCTTGACGTTTTAAAGTAGTTTAAGAAGGGTCATTTTCCTTTCTTAAACTACTTTAAATGTGTCTATCCAGCCCGGTCAGCCGTAAAAAGGTCTCGGACAGACCTTGTTTAATATACATATACAAGCGACAATCTAAGAGTTATAAATCATAGTAATAATTATTACATAGGTAACTATTATTACATACAGTAACGTATTTATCAATTTATGTACAATACCTATATCAAAAATTAAAGTCGAATAAATTTCCAGTAGTCCAAATAAAACTTGCAATAATAATTAAATTGTTCAATTTAAAAATATTGATTATTAAAAATCAATGATTAATTTTGAATTGCGTTGCTTTTTCGGCAATTTTCAGCATGAGTGAAAGTACAGGGTGTGGCAGCGGACCCTACGACGACGATGACCTGTACGCGCCGGTCATCGACGTGGAAACTGCGGAGAACCGCGGTACTTACTCTGAAGATAACTGCTTTCCACCCAACATTGACCTTCGGTTGGTAACTTGGTATCAAAGTGGGAGTTCTTATTAAAATTTACTTACAGGTCTACCATCTAAGCCCTTTTTTACAAGCTTTTATTTAGTTTCACCTGCGCCGTTGTCTATTTGTCAGTCTGTAATATGGTTGGCATTCCTCCAGTTCGCTCGAAGCGGTTTGCTTCTATGTTCATCATCCGTACAGCGAAGGAGTGGAACTCATTTCCTGCGTCATTGTTCCCTAAGGGGTATAATCTGGGAGTTTTCAAATCAAGAGTGAATAGGTATCTTCTAGGCAAGCATGTCACATCTTCGACCGCATCATCACTTTCCATCACGTGAGATAGTGGTCAAAAATAGCATAAAAGAAAAACGACTTTTGCAAGCTAAATTAGACTCGATGTCCCTTCTTCCCACTGCCCACTTCCCGATGTCCAATTGGATTCAAATTTAGTGTACTTATGTATCTTCGGTGACAATACAAAATCAAAATGGGTCTCAAAGGGGCACTAATGAAAGTTAATGACTCTACTGCCAGTTTCGCAAACAGGCAACTCTAGAAGAAACTGGAAAGAAATTCGGCAGCGCATTTTTTAATTTTATTTAAATCATTCTTGAACTCATACATGAATTATATTAACCTAGATATATCTATATTATGTAGTCGCTAGAAAGCGCTTGTGCAGTTTGCCTCCGTGCATCGTAGTCATTAATGTAGTTAACCCTATTATACCTAATGAATCATCGGCTCTGATACGGTTCCCGCAGTTCTACGACTTAAGTGCATTACGAAGAGTTTAACTTGTATACCTGTAGGACTTCGTTTCTAACGGTCCCCATCACCACGTCACAATGTTGCCAACGTGCAACGGTGCGGTGTCGCGCGATGCTTTGACGTGACGTGCTAATGCACTGTACGGTAACGACGTCGTGGAACGTCGCGTCATGCTGTTATAATTTACAACTTTTTGAAAACAATATATTTTTCGTACATAAATAAAGTAACAGATAATGTATGTTTTTAGATGATAATAACCACATTAGAACCGGCATCGTGACGTGCGTTTTTACAGCATGGTAACGTAAATTAGCACGTCACGTCATTGCACCGCGCCGCGACAACACACCGTTGACGACGTGACGTCGCGTCGTGGGAGACGATAATGTACAACCCGATATTTCACGGCCCGTATTGTACTGCCAATAATGCACACCCTGATAATTCATATACATGGATTCGAAATATTAGGCCGTGCATTACCGGGTCGCCAATTATTGCCTGTAAAAAATCAGTCCGTATCGATAATGTACGGCCAATAATGTACAGCTAATAATTCATGTACTTGGCTTACAAAAAAGAGGGTGTGCAAAACTGTGCGTGCATACTGGCTGCGTAAAATCTGTCTGAGCCGATATTGCACAGCCAATAATTGGAAGCCAACTTTTGACAACCTCATACTCTCTATGCGATGGCTTGTTTGTTTAGGCGAGTTGCTAGGAAGAGTTGGCACAGACTATTAAAAAGTTCTAACCTATATGTCCTAAAGAAATATATAATGTACCTAAGAACATTAAAAACATTGCTTCTCTGTGGTCTTAATAAAAAGTAGCTGCAAGTCCAGGTTAGGTTAGCTTAGGTTTGAACTGCGACAAAACAAAGTGCGAGCTGAGCGAGCGAAGCGAGCGTGCCGCGGAAGCGGCCGGCGAATCGCTCAAAACTATGTTTTTAAAAGAAAAATAAAATAAACAAAAAAACGCTTTTCTTTCGAATATAAACAGTTTGTATGAAAACCTAAACAGTCATATCTTGCCCTCTTGAAATTACTGGATCATCCAAACGAGGCTTTGACTTTGAAATTTGTATGTACACGATTTATCGGCCTTGCATTATTGGCTGTACATAATCAGCTCGTGCTAATATCTTTTCCGACGAAATATCAGGTCGTACAATACTGGCCGTACAATACAGTGTACGGCCAGTATTGTACGACCTGATATTTCGTGTACATTTCATGGCTGCGTATTATCGGCTGTACAAAATCGGTCCGTGTGCATGACATGGGGAACAGCTGCAGCTCCCGCAAAGCAAGCAAGGTTCTGAATTTACAAGTGCTTTATGAAGAGTTACTCCTATTGGACCTTCGCTTCTCAGATACGGCGGCCAGTACATGACTGCGGAACAGCTCCCGCAGTTCTGCGACCAGCTGCACAACCTGGTAGAAGTGATCAGGAACATTCAGTCTTACGCGCAGATCACTGGCGAATATCCAGCGTAAGAATTTAAAAGAGAATTAGACTAGAGCTTGAAGAAGTACTATTTACAGATTCCGCCTGGTGACTATATTCCATAGAACCTTGAACACTGTATGACTATATAGGTACCTATAAAAATTACGCTCTAAAACCCAAATAGAAGTTCTAGTAAAGTTTCTACCGATTTACCAGTGCATGACTTGACTACGACGGGACCTTGACTCTTTTACTTGACTTTGACTGTGACTAGGACTTTTAATATGAAATACGCTTGAAATATATTATTACTCGACACTGGCTAAATGCACACGATTGCGAAGCCAAAAAAACCAACGGGTTGCACTCCGGAGTGCCGGCAGAAGTGAAAACTTGAACATTAACGTTGTAAACAGCAGGAGCAGGCATACGGTAAATTTTCGCCGCGCGGTAGAAAGAGAGGGGGATAATAATATTACTTCCTCTCTTCCCTCCGTCTTACGAATTTTTGATCAGGTCACGTGTCCTGAGGCGAGTTTAACATTTTTTACCCATCCCAAAAAAGTACACAACGCCGCTAAAGAGATTTTCACTTGAAAAATAAAAAGAGAAGATAAAATTTATAGAGATCTAGAACGACGTTTGGAGCGGGAAGCGCGCGAGGTGGCGTCGCTGGCGGCGGAGACGCGCAACGCGCACGAAGTGATCCAGCGCACGCGCGTGCAGAGACGTGCGCTGCGCGACCACAGGAAGCAGCTCATGGACCAACTGGCCACCTTGAAGGATACCGGTGCGTTACTCGTAGTAACTCTTTATTTTATTTATAACTAGCCGTGCCCCGCGGCTTCGCCCGCTATTATCAAGTTAAAAAGTAGCCTATGTGTTAATCCTAGGTATAATCTAAGTACATTCCAAGTTTCATCCAAATCCGTTCAGCCGTTAAAGCGTGAAGAGGGAACAAACATACTTACACACTTACACACAAACTTTCGGATTTATAATATTAGTAGGATTTTGGATTTGCAATCTTGTGCATTTAGCCAGTGTCAATAAACAAACAAACAAACAAACAAACGCATTCACACTCACAGCCCCACACTAAGTTCAAAGACTTGTATCGTGGGTGCCGGAAACATTCACATTACACGCACGTTACACCCAGAACCAGAAGCACAAATATCTCTTGGGAAGGAATTTGTGCTCCTGCCGGGAATCGAACCCAGGACCCACGGTGCAGCGGGCGTACACCTATCCACTGCGCCAACTGGGTCGTCAAGTAATAATATATGACAAGTGTATTTTATATATATATTTTTTTTTTTTTATTTGTGACAGCCTAGTGTTTTACCACTATCTCACCTGATGGTAAGTGACGATGTGATCGAAGCTGGTAAACACACTAGACCTGGAATACGCAGGCAGTCCTAGTCAAAAGTCATAGTCAAAGTCAAGTAAAAGATTCAAGGTCCAGTCATAGTCAAGTCATGCCCTAGTAAAGTGGTAGATATTTTACTAGAACTTTTATTGTAGTTTTGAAGCGAGAACATAATCACGTTTTTCAACTTTGTATGATTTTCCTACATTTACGCACGTTTTCTAAGTATATAAGGTTAATAATCCACCATTATTACACAGAACATTCGAAGAATCACAGGTTTTGTAAAATAATACAAAATCAACAACGCCATTTTTTCAAAAAAGGAAGTTGTTCTCAATACGACTGTCATTTTCTTGTGTCTTTTTTATGCCCGTTAGCCAAGCATTTGACCACAATCTCACCTGGTGGAAAGTGTTGGTGCGAGCAAAGATGTAACACGCTTGCCTAGAAGATACCTAATTCACTCTACTTCCTAGATTTAAACTTGGAACTGCCAGATTAAACCGTTCAGGGAACACAGATGCAGGCTGTGACTGCCACTCCTTCGCTGTACGGATGATAACGTAGAAGCAAAACCAAACATGTCAACTATAAAAAGGTAACATATATATCCCACAGAAGTGCGGGAGCTAGAAAGCACCGTCCGCCTCTCCGATAGAAAGCTATACAAAAGCTGGGAAACTTTGAAGGACTCTACCGACCCGGCGGCTTTCGACTCTCTGCTTGAGGAAATCAGAGTTAGTACCTAAGTACACGCTCTTACACACACACACACACACACGCGCGCACACACAAACATACATAATATGGCGACGAAATATGAGTGTGTATTTAAGTGTGGTGGATAAATATATATATTCACATAACGATATTTTCCGAGATAACGATAAAAGGCTCATATGTAGGCATAGTCCTATTTTTTTCCGCTTTCACACTCAGCCCCGTACTTAGATTATGAAGGGAATTTGCATGAGATTTATATATAGGCCAAGTATTTTTTAATATTTATAGCTATATTAGCTGAGTCCCGCGGCTTAGACCGCGTGAGTTAAAAGTTGTGGTTGAACTTTTTCAGGGTTTATGATTTTGGATCGGTAGATCAATGGTTTGAATTCGCAGTCTAGTCTATAATCTAAATCTAGTAGACTGTGATACAAAACTGAATAAAAAAAGAATTGTATAAATTTACCCCTAATTAAATAAATATACGTCATTCATTATTTTTTACTTTAATGTTTATTTGTACCGAGTTTTGAGTAAATTGAAGCAAGAAATTAAATTTTCCATACAGACTTTAGAACCACCTTGCACACACCCTAGGGGTAGTTTGTAGCACCTGTCTTCGGACTTTCACAGCTAAAATTGGTTATATCAGTCATGTGAGGACGCATCAGTAACACTTCTATAATAGAAATGGTCGCCGTTGCCGAAATCGGCATGGAATACATCATCATCAGTTTTAGAAAAATAAAATATACGTATCATCATTTAATTGAATGTTTATTTGTACCGAGTTTTGAGTAAATTGAAGCAAGAAATTAAATTTTCCATACAGACTTTAGAACCACCTTGCACACACCCTAGGGGTAGTTTGTAGCACCTGTCTTCGGACTTTCACAGCTAAAATTGGTTATATCAGTCATGTGAGGACGCATCAGTAACACTTCTATAATAGAAATGGTCGCCGTTGCCGAAATCGGCATGGAATACATCATCATCAGTTTTAGAAAAATAAAATATACGTATCATCATTTAATTGAATGTTTATTTGTACCGAGTTTTGAGTAAATTGAAGCAAGAAATTAAATTTTCCATACAGACTTTAGAACCACCTTGCACACACCCTAGGGGTAGTTTGTAGCACCTGTCTTCGGACTTTCACAGCTAAAATTGGTTATATCAGTCATGTGAGGACGCATCAGTAACACTTCTATAATAGAAATGGTCGCCGTTGCCGAAATCGGCATGGAATACATCATCATCAGTTTTAGAAAAATAAAATATACGTATCATCATTTAATTGAATGTTTATTTGTACCGAGTTTTGAGTGAATGGAAGCGAGTAAAAATTTCCATACAAAACTTTATCACCCTATTTAGCACGCTTAAAGGGTTGATTTTTGAAAATTGGATTAGCCTATGTGTTATTCCGGAACTTTAACTATTTATATTCTAAATTCAAAATTTCATAAAAATCGGTTCATTCGTTACGGGAGATACGTGGTAACAAACATTCACACACACACACACGAAACTTTCGGATTTATAATATTAGTAAGATAAGATAAGAAGATAAGATAAATTAAGAATTTTATGAATAAAAGGAGGGTAGAGAGTATATTGGTTGATATAGAATTGTTTGTTGCAGAATAAACAGACTGCTTTAGAGTGCCTAGTCCGTTTGATAGACGGGCGGCGCTCGGCCATGTCCAAATGCTCGACGTCGCCGCCGCAGCCGCTGCCGCCTCCAATGCCTAAGGACAGCAGTGAAGGTAGGCGATCGACCGATCGATGTACAGTTCAACGAATTCAATATATAATGACAAACAAACATACCTACCTACATAGCGAAAAATGCTTAGCGTTCTTATTTTAGCTCATTGTTTTCGAACTGTCGAACTCCCTCGCGTCGTAGGGCTGCGCCGCCACTAGGGATGTTCCTGGTTCGACGTATCGATGATCGCCGGTGACAATAGATACATACATACATATTACGGTGCTTTAAATAGAAGAATAGATTAGCGTCCTCTATTCTTTTCTCTTTCGCTCATTCTGTTTTCGAACTGTCAAACTCTTCGCGTCATCCTAGAGAGAGCTTTGTTGCATTCACGGGGTTTTAAATTTTTTATGCTCCAGACGGGTATAAAAAAAAATTCTGCCTATTGCTTAGTTGGTTGAGCGTTCGCTTTCTAAGAATATCGGGTTCGATTCCCGGCGGGAGTACAAGTTTTCTCCCCAAGGAATATTTTTGTTTCTTGTTCTGGTTGTGATTGTGTGTGTGATGTGAATGTTTCCGGCACCCACGATACAAGTCATTAAACTTAGTGTGGGGCTGCGGGTATGAAAGCGTACATAGGTTGCCATACATATTTTCATTTTAATTGCCATTTTTGCTTTGGTCCACAGTTTTACATACTCTCTGAGAAGCTAGTTATTCACTTACGACGGTTTAGACGCTAAATGCTTTTGATAGACAGACGGACTGACGGACAAAATGTTGAAACACCTAAGTCAACTTGAGTCGAAACATGTTTTGCCTATAAAGTTCGTAGGGTAATAAATAGGTAATTTCTAACAGAATCATCAACGGTGGCAGGCATGCGCAAGCGACACGAGCGGCGCGCGAACAAACGTCGGCGGAACAAGGAGCCTCGCTCCGTGCCGCTCTCCAACGAACCAAGCGCACACACGCACCTGCCGCAAGTATGTGACACGTGACAACTGTACCCTTAATAACTAAACACAAGTATGTGCCACGTGACAACTGTACCCTTACTAACTAAACACAAGTATGTGCCACGTGACAACTGTACCCTTACTAACTAAACACAAGTATGTGCCACGTGACTACTGTACCCTTAATAACTAAACACAAGTATCTGCCACGTGACAACTGTACCCTTACTAACTAAACACAAGTATGAGCCACGTGACAACTGTACCCTTACTAACTAAACACAAGTATGAGCCACGTGACAACTGTACCCTTACTAACTAAACACAAGTATGAGCCACGTGACAACTGTACCCTTACTAACTAAACACAAGTATGTGCCACGTGACAACTGTACCCTTACTAACTAAACACAAGTATGAGCCACGTGACAACTGTACCCTTACTAACTAAACACAAGTAAAGTCGCAAGATTTTATTACCTTGTCTCGGCTTTTATCAGGTCAGTTAGGTTGTAGGCGGTCAGGTCGTCTAGTCCAGTGTAAATAAAAAAAAAAATTAATCGTGTTATAGATAGATATATAAACTATTTATTGAACACCTTAACAAATAGGAATAATAATCTAGATAATAAATGCAACATCAGGCAGTCTTATCGCTAAGAGCGATTTCTTCCAGACAACCTTTAGATGGAGAGAAGTAAATAAATGTTATTGAACGACGATGGTGTTTTTTTGGAACGAAAGTTCCTTATCGCGCGTTGCGAAAGGGGGCTAGACGGAAATTGAACTTCGTTCCATCCGGGTGTCCCTTAACACCTCTCAAGTTTATTATTCTGGATAGGCGGGCATTTGACCACCATCACGCCTGATGGAAAGTGACGATGTGGTCTAAGTTGGACCATGTTTTTTGTATAAATATAAGAATTTTAGTAAGTTTAAAAGTGTATTTATTTTGTGTTTTTATTTTTGCCCCCAGGTGACTCTGTATATCCAGGGGTCAGATTCAGTGGGGCGTCGTACCGGCAGCGTACCCATCACCCCCCTGGAGCTACCCTCGGGGGGAAGCGTCAGGGATATATTATTCTTTACCACACATACCGCCTGAATAAATGTCGATCATGTACTCGATTATTTCTTTTACTGGCCCTAAAACAGCATTTAATGACAGTAGTGTCATTAACCTTCCAACCTTTGAGTGCATCTTTGAGGCCTATGTGGATAAACGATTTGTTTTTGAATTTCAGGCCATATATAGGAAACATGAACATCACATACACAGTCACACAAACATATCTTGGAAAGACAATATCTACAGGTAGATATTGGTATCTACCGGTAATCGAATCCAGGACGAGGCGTGCTTTTTAACTGCTTAAATAGAACAAGAATTTTCTTTTTTTTTTAATATGTAATATAAGACTGAAATAAAAAAATATTGAAGCAAATAAATAAATCCTTGATCATGTTAGGGAGCAACACGCGGACAGGGCCTCTGCGCCCGGGGAAAAAAAACCAGGACGATTCCCGGCAGGAGGATAATTTTCCCGGACATCCGGAAGCTAGGACTTTGACCACTGTTTCACCTAATGGTCAGTGATCATGCTATAGACGATGGAGCATGTTTGCTTAGACCTGTTCACTCATGACTTAGAATCCCACGTTATACTTATCGGGAAACAGACTCGAGCAAGGAATTCCATTCCTTACGAAATATGTAATTCCATTCCCTCCGATACGCATAATAAATGTGGAAGCAAAAATCGCTTCGTGCTTATCTTAGAAATATCTACTACACCAAAAGTCCTTAAAAAATATTACGTACCCTACAGATACTCGGCCCCCGCACCGATCAGTGGGTAAGTAACCTTGAGTGCACATCAATGACTACCCTCATTTTATTTAATCCAGCGCCTGCGCGACCTTACATAGCAACATTGATCTGTTAGTTGCTTAGCTATTTAAACAATACTAGCCGTGTCCTGCGGCTTCGCCCGCTTTAATTAAATTAGAAAGTAGCTTAACTGTTCATCCTGAGTATAAGCCATGTACATTGGAAAATTTTAACTTTTTTTTTTTTTTTCCTTAGTTTTGGCTTCGCAATCTTATGCATTTAGCCAGTGTCAAGTGATAATATATTTCAAGTGTATTTCATATTATAGTTCCTAGTCACAAGTCACAGTCAAAGTCTAGTAAAAGAGTCAAGGTCCAGTCGTAGTCAAGTCATGCCCTAGTAAAGTGGTAGAAACTTTACTAGAACTTCTATTGGAGTTTTGGAGCGAAGGCGAAAATCACGTTTTTCAACTTTGTATGATTTGCCTACACTTATGCACGTTCACTAAGTATTAACGGTTAATAATCCACCATTATTACACATTAACACTCGAAGAATCACAGGTTTTGGAAAATTTTACAATATCAACAACGCCATTTTTTCACTTTCGCGGCAAAACGAAATTTTAACTTATTTTGTATTTTTATTCTCCTCATTTGTCAATTCTAAACCACCCCCTGCAGGATTGTGCACTACTTACCAATGACGGCATATAAAATTACCTTTCATTTTACTACTCAGATACAAAATGCTTGCCTTTCGAGCATAAGAGAAACTTAATAAATACAAATCTTTCTATATGCATTTTCATTCCCCATTCCACCACCTTAATGCACCCCTGGCAAAAAATATCGATAACATCATTTTTCTATTTAAAATTAACTACTCAAATACTAATTTCTATCAGTGTAACTTCATAAATAAAGAACTTTTGCCATGAAATTCATCCCCTATTGCACCACCTTAATGTACTCCTGGCAAAAATATTGATACTTTAATTTTTTATATTAAATGAAATATTCAAATACCAATTTTCACCTCTATAAGTTCAAAAACAAAGATCTTTCGTACAAACGTTTTCACCCTATTTAACCCTCTTCGGGGTTAAGTTTCCAAAATTCTGAGCAAGCGTGCTCCATCTTCGACCGCATCGTCGCTTTCCATCAGGTGAGATTGTGGTCAAATGCTAGATTAGTCTGAAATAAAAAAATAAAAAAATATTCCATTCTTTGTACATCCCTACGTACTAAGACAAATGTACCCTCCAAATTAAAGGTCTCTACGACCAGCGGTTTAGGCTGTGCGTTGTCTCTCAGTCAATCAGTCAGTCAGTCAATCAGTATGTCAGGACAAAGATTATTATAGTATTAGATGTAAAAATGAACAACTTTACGAGGTATTTTAACTATTGTTAAAAGACTTCGTAAAGTTGTTAATCCTACTAATATCATATTAGGTACTAATATTATATTAGGTACTAATATTATAAATCCGAAAGTTTGTGTGTAAGTATGTTTGTTCCCTCTTCACGCTTTAACGGCTCAACGGATTTGGATGAAATTTGGAATGTACTTAGCTTATACCTAGGATTAACACATAGGCTACTTTTTAACTTAATAATAGCGGGCGAAGCCGCGGGGCACGGCTAGTTAAACTCATAAAGTTGTCGCAGAGTATTAAAAACACGTAGGAGGTCTGAGCCAAATCAACCAACATGGCGTGGGCTAATGAATAGAAGAAACTACATTAACGACTACATTAATGACAAGGATGCATGGAGGCAAACTTAATAAGTGCTTTCTGGCGACTACATAATATAGATATACCTAGGTTTATATAATTCCAGTATTAATCAACTAAGAATGTAAAAAAAAAAAAGTAAATATGCGCCGCCGATTTTCTTTCCAGGGTTCTCGAGATGCTGTAATGTTGCGAAATTTTGCGAATCTAGCAGTAGTAATTTTGTTGTAGACTACTTTCATGAGTGCCTCTTTGGGACCCATATGAATAAACGATTTTTATTTTGACACGTACCTAAATGTTATCTAAAGATAAGAGAAAGTCATAATCATCACGATCACTGTAATTTCTGTATGACAGAAATGTATGAGGAAATTTATTTACGGTTACCAAACTCTTACGCACATTTCATAATTTACGACGAACATAAATTTCGTCGTACTTACGACAATTTCAGTAACCGAAAGTGACGTAAAATAACCAAAGATTTACGATTGCAATATGAAATAATCAAACGCTGCGTACTGATTATGTAATCATTTATTACAAAGTGGTTAGGTACTAGTTTACTTCTAGATGGTTACATTTTTAGTAGAATAAATTTCCAGTAAATGATGTTGATCCTGAGTGTTTGTTTACGCTAGAAGTTTAATTAATTATTCTTTCTTTTCTTCAGCTGCGGGCGCGGGCGCGGCTGGCTCAGCGGGTTTCGCCGCGGCGGCGGCGGCGTCAGAACGCGGCACAGTGTCTGACTTCGCCTGAAATTTCATAAAAAATTGATAATGTGACTAATTAATCATTTAATTATTGAATAAAATAGTAACCTATGCCTTAAATAAGATAATAAGGTTGGATGTTTTTAGATCATGTGTAGATGTTTGTAGCAAAAGAGCGAACGGTGCGCGTCAGTACGAAGCTACTTTGATGATCCATCATATATGACTTATCTCTGATCATATTAAAATCAAAATCAAAAATAATTTTATTGCATATAAATGTGTTAACAAAACAGATTTACAAATTTAGTCTTATAGGTAAAAGTATCAACAGTAGGTAAATATCCATTTTGGACGTACAATAATATTCAGTAGAACACTTTTCAACTTTTTTTTCTTCAACTTTCTTCTTATAGTAAAAAAACAAAGATTTTTATATTTAAAACCAGTTAGATAATGTAACATATTAGTATGTATAGTATTTTAAATGTTTTCTCTAATCAATCTTATTGTATACATCACTGAGGTTTTTTATTTCCATGAAGAAGGGATACACGGAAAAGCTTAAGCTTTACTATATTATTATATACATTCTATCTTATGACTACTTCTAATAAGATGCATCGTAAAATCCTAGTAGCACGGATAGTTAGTTCTACGTAAGTTAAATCTAAGCACAGATGAAAGATAGTCAATTTGAAGAACCTCTGTGTTCGATACATCTTCAAACACGGAAACAGCGCGCCCCTCGACATTTGTTAAACAATAGCGTGTCAAATTGAGGTAAATTTGGTGAATGCGCGTAAAATCCAATAACGCGGTGGAGGAATAACTTGGGTAAGGGAATAGCTTAGTAAAAGACCGCTACAATTATTATTTCATAGCAAGTTTTTCTTGGAATTTTGATTGGTTGATCATCGCATCACAGGATAACCAGGCGATAATAAACGCGCTACTTAACTCCGCATGGTGCCTATCTTATAGTCTGGGTATAAATCCCAAGGATTTAGAATCGGAATCGGGTCAGTTCAGTTTTTGTTCTGCGATGGGAAGATAAAGAATACCTTACAATTCTGTAACATACCAATGGAATTTACTCTATTGGTAGCAACCACGAAGTATAGAAAATAGAGGTGTTCTTTTCTTCTGTCCTTCATAGTAGCAACCTATATAAGTCTGCTCATTATTTCGCGCGAACGCTCACACGTTTTGTTCTTAGTCCTTGGAGGTATCAAACCGATTAGAGCGAAATACCTACCACATTTATTTATTAATAAAAATACATCGCACATCCGATTTCAAGCTATAATTGAGACTGCACACCACTTCTTTTGACAGAGTAGTCAATAACAGTAACAAACTAACAGAGGTAATGTGTCAGCTACTTTAAAATTTTCAAGAATAGGTAGGTAAGCTGGTTTAGGGAAACTACCTTACTTATTCTTGAAAACTAAAGGTAATGTATCTGCAACTTAAAATTCAGAACTAATGAAGACTACAATTAGATATCTACCACCACAGTGAATAGTTACCTTCTAGGCAAGCATGCTAAATCTTTGGCCGCATCATCACTTTCCATCAGGTGAGATTGTGGTCAAACGCTTGCCTATCAGGCACAAAAAATAAACACTGCACTGGTCGTCTAAACACCGTGATAATTTGCTCACCTCAGCGGGTACGACGGCTGCGGACGCTGCGGGCGCGGCTGGAGCCGCTTGCTCAGCAGCTGCCGCGGGCGCAGCCTCCTCCTTCTTGTCGGTTTTGTCGGCAGCTACGGTCTTGTCAGCGGATTCGACCTTCGCCTCTTCGGGGACAGGCGCTGATAGGCATACCTATAGTCGGAGTGCAATGGTTAAGTTTTTGTCGGTAAGGTTAGGGTCTAATACCTTCAAAGTATTGATGATTAATACATTACTTTTTTGATGCATTAATTAAAACCAAACCCTATGAAGGAATAAGAGTTCGCGAGTCTCGCAATAAACTAACACAATATTTTACCTCGAAATAAGTTATCTACTGAATCCAGTTAAGAAATAATGATAAACTTCGAAAAAAACTAAATAATAATGGTTTGTGTTGAAACACCGCCCATAAAAGTACATATTTTACTACCAAAAAAATTCTAAACGGTTACCGAAATGGATAAATGGTCACCTAATTACGTTGAATTAATCGTCACCAAATAACGTTTCCACATTTTGAAATAAATAACTTTTTTCGTATTATAAATATTTTTGTATTAATTATTTTTTTAAATAACCTTAACCTACTGTTATCCGATTCGGATCTGTCACAGGAAATCTTATTTTAGGAAACGTAATTTGGTGACCATTTATCCATTTTGGTAACCGTTTAGAATTTTTGGTGGCCATCTAAATTATACCCAAGAATAATGAGCGCCATCACACAGGCCGATTAAAAAATTGGACACAATTACCTGCACAGCCACGAACGCGAACAGGGCAACGATCACTAGAACCTTCATTTTCATTTACTGACAGACCAAGCGCAAGCACCACCCTTATTTATAACCACCTCGCTTAGATTACCAAACAATGATTAGAGTAAAGCAGCTTGTTTAAAAAACACGATTGCCGGAACAATCAATTGTTATCGCTCAGGTATTGTGATGGAAAATGCGTCATCAGGGTTGGGAAATTCTAAACAATCGGAATATTTAGGTTTCCATTGTTCACATACTGCGCGCTAGTGGAATGTTTGGAAGGGTGGTGCGGTGTAGGTATGGAGTCGATCGATGGGGTACGGCAGAAATGCCTGTGTTCCATTTTTAGCTAAGCAATAATCGAGCGAAGTTAGTACTTGCCTTAATAATAATACTTACTAATAATTTATTTCAGGCAACGTAATTACTAAACATACAATATTTGAAGCAATTTGACTCATTTACCTTAAAATAAAATATCTTATAAACCTTATCTATAAACAATACACTAGTAAGAGAATTTCCTCTGCCGGCTTTACCTGTCACCCCCACGGTACGGATTCCTGTAGTCTAAAAGTCCTGCGTGAGGAATATCTTCAAGTTCACCACTGGGACCTGGAGCCCATAGGATTTGAAATCAGTGACTCTAATATGCTCCAGCCGTGCAAAGGTCATGTCGATTCTTGTCACATCGTCCTCTCAGACTCTCCTGGAACAACCAAATCACTTCTTCCCAGATCGTTTCTTCGTCTAAGCGAGACATATATATTTTGTCAGTTGGGGGGCTACAACTCGAAACGTGGAAGTTGTAACCATGCCACGTTGATTTATGTTCTATCCTCTCTTTCATTCTATATTTTCTTCTCAACGAGAGGAAAGCCTTTCCTTTGGTTTTCAGAGGGGCAGATGGAGTACTTTGTGCTTCTAAATAACCAAATACTTTTTTTTATATTGAATAGACGTAAGATTGGCTGTCACCAATTGGAAGATAAGCGATGTGGTCATTGGTGGTAAATACTTCAGCAAGGGCTATAAAATGTAACCGGTTCAAATGGCTGAAACAACCTTGGTACTTGGAGACAGATTTGTTTTCTTGACATTAAATTAGGTACAAATGCATAATATAGTACAATAATTAACCATACGAGAACATAAAATTGCCTGATTAAGGATATCATCCCAATGTTACCATCACCGGCTCTAGCTTGTTCTAGGATTTGAAACTGCGCCCGATTGGGGAGAGCTTATAACTGCAGGGTTGTTACATACTCGTACCTATCATAAATTTTTGAGAGTTAATCATATATCATGATGACAGACCGCTGTGGATATGATAAGAGAAACTGGATGTTAGTTGTTTTTTAGCTCATCTGCGACTGCGGTGTCGATAAGCTGGCTCTACAGATCTATAGACAAAATGGTTGCTGTCCATTTTGTTCTCCAAAATGAAAGATGACGGCAGTGTGCTGCAGTACTGATTATTCAAAGTCAGTATAACTATCTATACTTACTTACAAAATTTGGTATACTTATACATAATAGACGTTTTCGACAGTTGGCGCAGTGGAAAGGTCTCCGCCCTCTGCACCGTGGATCTTCCTTCCCAAGGGATATTTGTGCTTTTGGTTCTGGGTGTATTTGTGTGTGTGATGTAAATGTTTCCGGCACCCACGATACAAGTCTTTGAACTTAGTGTGGGGTTGTGATTGTGAATGCGTTTGTTATAATTTTATGCAAGGTTGTAGTAAGAAGGATAAATGTTATTGTTGTACCTGACTAATCGCTAACAAGTGTGCCGAGCATGAATGCACGTGCGTTTTAAATCTAACGCAATATTCTAAACAAAGATAGTCATAGAAGTGTCAATTTAATCACGCATTTCAGTATGAGCGTTGAGCAACCCTATTTGTAATGTGATACCTAAGTAGCTCCCAAGATTCGTAAATGAATTAATTAACTATGTCCTACACGTGTCTACCAAACAATCAATTTTCGTCGTAATTTTTTATTGGCTCTACGAGTACCTAATTCGAGTAAAGGAGGAGGATTGAAATCGTATCATTTCGGTAGATAGATAAGTTGATTCTAAAAAATCAGTTCGGACGCGCAGAAAGTAGGAATCAGCGCCTATAGTAAAATATTACATTTCTATGCGAGCAGGGCACTCGGTTGTTTGTACTTTGGACTTCTACAACAATTATCCCCTGATACTAATATCTACGGGCCAATTGCCTATATTTCCTAAAACAAAACTAAAACTATATATACAGCAAAGACCTAAGTTACTTACAAGACATCGAGCTTATAGGTAACTCAAGTGCTCAAGCTCACTACCAGTGGGTAGCGTTCACATCAAGCTGGCAGCATTGCCTCTCTCAATTGCAACGTTTTAACGTTGAGCCAAATAAGTGCCAGCATTTTGATCACGCGTCGCCTCAAACAGGCGCTCTGATAGATTTTCGATAATAGATTCGATCCCGGTCCCACACGGGCCCAGTGTCTCAACACCAAACGGCTCAAATAAGTAACCACTGCTGAGAGGTCCATATTTTCGCCGTTTACGCTACTCTGCCGAAGTTGCCGCGATGTGGCGACGACGTCGCCACGCCAACCCCATTCTTTTTTTCAAGAAAATGTGACGGAATGAGTCGAGTCAAGTTGCAACCCACACTACAACAAAGTTTATACGACACTCCCAGACATAAACAGTGTAATACATTGTACTTAAATAAATGAGAAATACATCAATTATTTATTTATTCTTTCAGTTTACCCAAGGTCTAATACAAAACAATGTAAAACTAAAATTATTTAGCTTCGCAATACTTTAGATGTAAATTCCTGCAAAGGAACGTAAAACCTTGAAACGTTGGCTGACGTTGGCATCTGTCATTTGACAGCTGGCATTTTTGGCATATTGCTTTCGAGATCGCGAGCAGGCCAAAATTTATGAATTAATCGAAAATACGAAATTGTAGGTCAGGTTTATCTGAATGATGCCCTGTATTTGAAGCTTAAGGATTGCAGACTGTGTTCCTCGTATATTTGTGAAAGAATTTAGTTAGAAAAATGGCTTCACGAGGCGGTGTTATGGTAACAGGCACGAACGGTGCTGATTTCGAACATCGGGAGAAAATTGCGATACAGTATCAACTCAGGTGAGTACCATTCAATATTTCCTGATTTAGAGCTTCATTTTACCTGTACGGGGCCTTGATAGACTCGTCGATAGTTGACAGATATTTTTTCTACCAAGTTCCGTCAAATTATTTTTAGACGAAAGCAATCGATAGCGAATTATGTTTCGCGCCAATTATTTAAAACATCCCAATGTCCACGGCCTATTTATTACCGTGACTTCCACGTTATGATATCACGGTTTATAAACATCAAAAGTCGCCATGACTGTGCTTGTATATGAACAGAGCTTTCTCTGTATATCCTGTAGTTATTCCAGTATTCCAAGGTTTCCTGTATTCTCCTGCATGGTTAAACAATCTCTAGACATATCTTCCAGTTCAGCTGTGAATGACGACAAACACTTGTGTAGCGGGATACATACCTGAACTATGCTGCAGGTACAATAAAGTAACGAACAAAATAGGTAATATCATCATAATCAAAATCATCTATATGATTTTATATATGATTATCATAATTATACATCAGTTATAATTGTCATTATTTCATCATTATTAATTAACAAAATTATAAGCAATGAACCTCAAAAGATTTTATCTTTTGGGTTTATATAATATATATAAGTAAGGCCTTAGTTTCAGGCAATTAATTAAACATAACATAAACACTTTCACACTCACAGCCCCACACTATGTTCGATAACTTGTATTGTGGGTGCTGAAAACATTCACATCACACACAATCACAACCAGAACCAGAAACACAAATTTTCCTTGGGGAGAAAACTTGTGTTCCCATTGGGAATCGAACCTGATATCCCTGTTAGGTGAACACCCTCACAACTACGCCAATGGGCAGCTCAATTTATAGTTAAAAACAATTGTTTTTTTCATTCCAGTGCACTAAACAAATCCCGTCTCAAGTACTGTGTGTTCTTTCATCACGTGATGTTTCTGGTGATGCTGGCGAAGCTCTCCGCTGACATCCTCGACAAGCTCGACATATTCATACTGGAGATTGAGGAGTTGCAGATACCACAGGTGATATATCTAAAATAACTACTAATGTTACATTTTATTGCTGAACTGAACCATAACTAATGACTTGATAACAGTGCTACTAAGGTTGAAGATACAAAAAAATAACAGAAATATTTGAATAGAATAGAATATTATTTTATTGCGTTAACTGTGTACAATAGATGAAAAATAAAAGTATAAAGAAACAACAGTTTACCCATTTTGGGTGTACAATAAGGCATGTACGTTAACAAAGTTACGCCATGATAGAATATGACAATCGCAAAATTATCAAAATTTCTTATGCTAGAGAGTAATTATAATT
The DNA here is from genome assembly GCA_948107665.1 of Lomographa bimaculata. Taxonomy (NCBI): domain Eukaryota; kingdom Metazoa; phylum Arthropoda; class Insecta; order Lepidoptera; family Geometridae; genus Lomographa; species Lomographa bimaculata. The sequence goes on along the minus strand of OX403604.1, from coordinate 846,164 downwards.
AATAATGAAAACTAGACATCCCTTTTTCTACTAATTGCTTTTAAAATATAACATGTACGTAACAATCAGCGCACAATTATATATAGCAGTAATTATGATGCAAAGTACTCGTTGAAAAATTGTGATCATGGTTGTTAAAAATATTTTAAGGGGTGTCAATTTTCAAAGGTTTTCAAATTTTATTCTGTTATCTTCTGTAAAATGAAGCAAATATTTTTGATTTCTTCTCTCGAGTATTCTTGAGCAGACCCACCATCTGTTGCTTATTGTTGAATTTTGCTACACACTGTATATGAGACTATCTTCCTTCCTCTTCTATTTTTAATAATTTATTTATTTATTTATTTGTGACAGGCTAGTGTTTGACCACTATCTCACCTGATGGTAAGTGACGATGTGATCGAAGCTGGTAAACACACTAGACCTGGAATACGCTATAATACACATATGTGAGACAGAAACTTTTCAATTTATAATATCGGTGTGATATTTTCAGCCTCTCTGGTGGGAATACATCTGGTGCCTCTCCCTCCTGCTCTCGTTTCTTGGCCTATCAGCTATAAAGCGCAACAATATCCGTAACCTTCGGCGTTACACGTTCGGCGTTTGGGCGCTAGGGCTGGGTCCGCTCGCCTACTGCCTGGTGTATTACGCACCCGATGTGTGGAGGTACCTCGCTACTGATGAGGATGATAGCGAGGAGATAGACATCGATCTTTGGCTGGTTAGTATAGCTATACCAGCATATAACATGCTGCTTTTGAAGCCCCTGACCGACTTGTGGTTTCGAAACCTATGACGGGAGTGAACGTCCGGTGAAGGTGTTGATCATTTTCTCGTTATCTTCGTGTATAAAGTGGATATTTAATGTATTAAACACGCATTATTGACGATAACTCAAAAACTACTTATCAGATCTTCATCAAATTTAAATGGGACTACATGGAAAGCAGCAGCTTTCCAGTAAAAAAATAATCATCAAAATCGGCTCACAACAAAAGAAGTTATACACTGGTGTACACATAAATGGTGTACACATAAAAAATATTACAGTCGAATTGAGAACCTCCTCTTATTTTTGTAGTCGGCTAAAAATGACAAAAAATTTCCTTACGCAGTACCTACGTCGCAAGAGAAACCCGATTTTGTTTGTAGTCCCTCTCACAAAGGATATGTAAATCAGCACCCAATCCACTGTCACCGTCTTCTTGCGTTCCATGTCATCGGCCCATCGCGAACATTGGCTCCAATAGTAACAAGTCTGCTCTAACGCCTGCTTGATCCAGCTCAGTTTTGAATATACTATAGTGATAAATTTAGAAAGGAAAAATTATACTCAAGCCCCACCTGAAGCGACGAAATTAACCTTTCCTTATTATTAACGTCTTACGGGGATGTGTGACGTCATCTACCGAAACAGTTTATAGAAACTACGGCCAACGAGTCTAACATTGCAGTTAGCTCTACGTTGTGTTGAGAAAGTCTACCCAAATCAATTTATTTTATTTATATAGATTAGCCATGCTAGGCAGAACTATAGTGATCAATTTAGAAAGGAAAAATTATCGCTTGAGGCGGGATGAATGATTTGAATATACTGTCTGAGAATACTGAAGGTCGCATAAGTTTATAGCGCGACGGGTCACGCGCGTACTCGATGGATGCACCGACTGTACCGAAACTAGTCTCACAACACGATTCTAATGTGTGGTAGGGGTGATATGACCTGCATTGACGTCCCGCTTGGGGTATTGTGCATTTCCCCCTGGCGGCAACTACCCTAGCCATCCTAGCTCCTTTATGTGGCGTAGGATGGCTCTGGGTCTCCGACGAAGCTGTTCCAAATAAGGTGTTGTAAAACTACATCCTAAATATGTGTCTCGTTTCCAGGGTTATCCTTACGGCCTACTATGGTACGCGTTTGTGTTCCTGGCGTCTCAGATCCACTTCTTCCAGCTCTACTTCAGCTACAACCTGCTGGCCGCGTGGCGTGCCCGCGGAGCCCTCAGGAAAACGGATTAACACATCCGCAGAACCAGCTTTATGCCGGGCTCTTATATCTAGCACAGTGATGTGGTCCTTAGATATCTTGGACAGGAATGGTCGGCATAAAGTTGTGTTTGAACGGGACAAGAGCTGTAGAACGGGGTAATGGGTTTCAAGGTGTTGATGTAACCGATAGAACTTTAGTAGGACCAGTTCCATGTCGGTTTTTAATCTAAGACAAATTGATGGAAATGTTGTATAAAAAACATTAACGGATGTGTAGTAAAGACACCCGAAGTGAAACTTCTGTATTACAGGGAAAAATTAATTGTTCATCGCAGTGTTTAAGGTTGCGGATCAGAATTTCAAAGCCCTCCCATTAAAGTTTCACTTCATGAATGGCATGTTTCGTAGATATTTTATTGTTTTTGTATAAATCTGTGTGTATTTTAGTATGTGTTCATGTCACCGATTCATACAGATGATAACTTATTGAGAATTAAGTAATAACAGAGTTTCTTAGTTATCTTGGACAGGAAATGGTATATGGCATAAACTGCGACGAGTGAACGCGACAAAAGCCGTGGAAAGGTCTGATATAAAATAATCGCAATGCTTAAGATAAAGTAAATAGTAAAAAGTATAGGAAATTCATATAGATATTTGAGAAACTTTATGTCAAAATTAAAAAAAAAACAATATAATTTATCCACATGGGCCCCAAAGAGGTACTCATGAAAGTTAATGACTCTAACTGCCAGATTCGCAAAATTACAGCCATTTCTAAAATTTGCTGTAGAATATTATACATTTAAAAGTAACTCTGTCTGTCTGTCATTAAATCTTGGACACAGGCTAATTCATCTGTATATGTAAAAATTACGGACTTTCAAATTAATGATACCACTACCACATAACAGCTTATTACCATTCTATAGTCACATGTCATCACTGCCACTAGCGAACGATTGAATGAACATAATTGACCGAACATTAATTAATTAATACTTTAGCTGTCATAGATTGATGTAGAAGTGTAACAGTGTATTAGACAAATAAATAGTTTGCTTAACAATACCTGACAGAAATAATGGCACACCTAAAAGTAGAAAATATTTGCAAAAGAGTGGAACTCATTGATCGTGTTTGTTTCATGGTAATTGGCGTCTAATAATGCAACATCTTCAACCGCATCATCGCTTTTCATCACGTGACATAGTGGTCCAATTTTCAAGCTAGTAGAGTCAAAACTGCAAAGTCTTGGTCACCGACGTAAGGTAGCAAGCCTATCGGTATTCTATCGTTTACATTTTGGAGAGTGTGCTCAGGAATTACATGATATAATTCCTCCATGCCCTTTTTACCATCAAACAACAAGACAAACTGTCAAACGTCATTCATTTATGGTTGACATACCTCCAGTTCGCTCGAAGCGTTTTGCTTCCACGTTCATCATCCGTACAGCGAAGGAGTGGAACTCATTGCCTGCGTCTTTGTTCCCTGAACGGTATAATCTGGGTGTCTTCAAGTCTAGAGTGAATAGGTACCTTCTAGGCAAGCATGTTCCATCTTTGGCCGCATCGTCACTTTCCATCAGGTGAGATAGCGGTCAAATGCTTGCCAATCTAGTATAAACAAAAAAAAAAAGAAAATTCAAGACTTTCTACTCCAGTCTTTATTGCAGTCAATGTAACTTTATTACAGTTTACAAGAGATATGAAAATGTAATAAAAATATATTATAAAAAAAAGCACACCAAACCTACAAAAAAGGCCAGTTCTTGAAGGCAATGTAAATCTTAGTTTCGGTTACAGAGAAGAGATAAACTCATCACATTTAATACAAAATTGACACTCTCCAGTTTTATTTTTCTCTTTACTAGTCGATATGTCGTTTATCTTCATACAATATATCTATAGATCGTATATATATTTCTATACTGTTGTTATTTCAGTTAGGTATTGTTAAATGTATTCGGTAGTGAAGAACAGTCATATAGATTTATAAAGCGTATAAGTGTTACTTGATGTCTATTTTAGATATGTGAACTTGTGTATTAGCAATTTTTAGATTCAAGCACACATGACAAATGTCTAAATAAATTATATTTATCTGTTCTTTTAGATAATTAATGTAAATAATTGTTGAATACTAATATTTACAGTATTTAGTATTTGTCATGTTTAACGTTATATTAGAAAAAAAAGAGACATTAGGGTTATTTAAGTAACGTTTTGCTATTCTATATAGAGTTTATAGTAAGAAAATTATCCTTAAACATTGAACATGTGAAGGGAGTTTTGCCGTGAAAACGAAAAAATGGCGTTGTTGATTATGGATTATTTCAAAACTTGTGTTTTTTCAAGTGTGAATGTGTAATAATGGTGGATTATTAAACGTTAATACTTAGTGAATGCATGAGTGTAGGCAAATCATAAATCAAATAAAAATGTTTTTCGCTTTCGCTCCAAAACTCCTATAGAAGTTCTAGTAAAGTTTCTACCATTTTATTAGGGCAAAACTTAATAATTACTACTACTCGATGTTTAAGGCTACTTTTCTTTAACTGTACTTAAAATATATTTAAATATACTTAACCCAGTTGTAGTTTTGATATCTGACTGAATAGATGTTGTTTAACTAATTTGCACGTAAGTCTTATCTAATAAACGGTTATTTATGTTTGTTTTTGTTGAAATTATATATTGTAATCATTTGCGATATTATTATTATTGTCTAAAGTGAAATAACCAAGCCGAGTATATCGCTTTCAAAAATATTGAATTTTTATAAAATTAATATATAATTTTTGATTGATTGTTAAATGTTATTTAGGTATTTATTACAGTCATTTCATTTTCGTTTTTAACACAGCATTTCTGTATTATCATCAGTGCAATCAATATCACGCACGCCTTTTCTGGGCGCCATCTTGTTTCATGAGGTTTCATGATTCTTCCGAGAGATGGCGCTGAAAGGTTACAAATTAATGTGTCATATTTTTGCCTTTTACTGTATTGTTATGTCATTTTACTCACTTCGTAGTAAACGGTGCAAGTATGGTGTTCTTGAAGGCCTAATAATGTATATGTAAATAAAATAAGAATTTGAGTCTATTCTGTCCGTTTTCTAATGTTTATGTTTGTTTTTGAGGTTTCCCTTGATTGTTTTTTTCTAATAAAAATGAAATATTTTTTAAATATTAGTTTTTATTAAGCTTTTATACTCACAGCCCAACATTTTGTTCGATGACTTGTGCCGTGGGTGTCCGAAAATATTCATATCACACACACAATCACGCACATTTCTGTTCGGTGCCAAAACACTAATCAATATATATAGCGCGTGCAAGGACTAACCATGTTAGGGGACTTGTAATCGATCAAACCTTCAATCCACTTCGTCTTTTTCCCATTTGATCATACTATGCTGCTCATATTTATTCCCATATCGTTATTCTTTTTATTTCGTAAGTTTCCACTTTATTACATGTTAATGCTATTATTTGATTTCGCTTGTGATCCTCGACCATATCACTTTCTTTATGTTCGATCAAGATCTGACTAGTAGTTTTTGAGTTATCCTCAATAATGCGTATTCTGTGGACTACATTGACGATGTTGGTCGTAGGTCGTAGGTTGGTCCCATTTAAATTTGATCAAGATTTGACCAGTAGTTCTTGAAATATCGTCAATAATGCGTGTTTAGTACATCTAATCTGACCAAAGTTCCGAAGATAAAGCGGTGAAGTCGGTTTTTGTAAGCTTTGCTTGCGTTTAATTATGTAACATCATTTTTCACACAGCTTTTGCAATAAAATATTTTTGATTTTGATATTGCGGTCGAAAATGTAACTTGCCTATGAGGTGAGGTAGTGTAGTGGCCAAACGCTTGCCATCTGATAAAGAAAAAAAATATTCACTGGTTTGCTGACTAAAATGAAAATAGGTATAAGCTTTGGATTCCTTATTTACTTATCAATGTGTAATGCAATCGGAGGAATCAGCTATTTTAACTCAATTTCTGAAGTTCTGTCTGCATTGTCTACAAGCAATATCCACTTTAACTGATAAAGCACAAAAATATGCTAAATTAAATATTCAGAAAATTTATATTTCTTTTCGTCTATTCCATCATATGTATTTTCCTATATTCGAGCACATCTCCGAAAAAGTAGGAGAAAGAAGAAAACTATAACTTTTAATAATTATTTTATTGTAACAGTTACTTCTAAAATAAATAACTAATAAGTGAATTTCAAAACTAGGTATTTCAAAGAAAAATACAATAACTATTGTAATCATATAAATATATTAATTAATATCTTATTAAAAGGTTCAATACTGGTCGTACAATATGGGCAAAGAGTGTTTTTACGCAGCCAGTACTGCTCGCACAGTATTTCACATCCTGATATTTGGAAGCCATGTAAATGAATTATAGGCTGTACATTATTGTTACGGACCGATTTTGTACAGGCAATAATTGGCGACCCGGGAATGCACAACCTGATATTTCGAATCAATGTACAGAGCGAGCATTATTGGCTGTGCAAAATCGGGCCGTGAAATATCGCGTCGTGCATTATCGTCTCCCCAATTAGCAAGTTGTGGTCAAAAGTTTTAACTATAGAAAGCTTTCTATACTTAACACTTTTGAACTGCTCGTTGGCTTAGTTGGCTGGCGTTCTAAAGGGTATCGGATTCGATTCACGGCGGGAACACCAGTTTTTACCCCAAAGAAAATTTGTGTTGCTGGTTCTGGTTGTGATAGTTTGGGTGATGTGAATGTTTCCGGCACCCACGACACAAGTCATCGAACTTAGTGTGGGGCTGTGATTGTGAAAGCGTTTTATATCTTGTGATATATTGACGATTGATTGAAATTGGCAAATCAGGCAACAAGAGTAATTAAATGTCGTAAGTGCCTCAATATGGCCCATGTGAATGTAAATGATTTTGAATTGGAGTTTTGCCGCTAAAGTGCAAAAATGACGTTGACGATTTTGTATTACATTCCAAAATATTAATTCTTTGAGTGTTAATGTGTAATAATGATGGTTTTATTTTTATTTTATTAATTATTAACATTTCGTAAACGTGTGTGAGTGTAGGCAAATAATACAAAGTTGAAAAACGTGAATTTTTTCGCTCCAAAACTACAATAGATTCTCGACCACTTTACTAGGGCCATTATCGTTGGACCATCACTTTGGAACTATATTTATGAATACTTGTTAAATATTCAACACTTGACATTTGCTAATTGGGGAGAAGATAGTGTACGACCTGATATTTCACGGCCTGATTTTGTATAGCCAATAATGCACACACTGATAATTCCTTTACATAAATTCGTAATATCAGGCTATGCATTCACGGTACACCAATTATTGCCTGCACAAATCAGTCCGTATCGATAATGTACGGCCAATTATTCATGAATATGGCTTCCAAATATCAGTGTGTGAAATACTGTGCGTGCAGTACTGGCTGCGTAAAATCACTCTGTGCCGATATTGTACGACCAGTATTGCACAGCCAATGATTGGAAGCCAACCATAGACAAACACATACTCTCTATGCGATGCCTCGTTTGTTTAGGCGAGTTGCTAGGAAGAGTTGGCAAAGACTATTAAAAAGTTCTAACCTAAGAACATTAAAAACATTTGCTTCACTGTGGTCTTTACAAAAGTGGCTGCAAGTCTAGGTTAAGTTAGGTTTGATCTGAGACAAAACAAAAGCGCGAGCCGAGCGAGCAAAGCGAAAGTGCCGCGACAGCGGCCGGCGAAGCGATCAAAACTAAGTTTTTAAAAGAAAATAAATATCAAATAATAAAACAAAAAATTCTTACGCTTTTCTTTCGAATATAAACAGTTTGTATTAAAACTTTACAACTAACAGTCATATCTTGCCCTCTTTAAATTACTGGGTCATCCAAACGAGGCTTTGACTGTACATTATCAGCTCGTGCTAATATTTTCCGACCTGTATTGTACGACCAGTATTGCACGACCTGATATTTCATGTACATTGAATTCAAATATTGGTTGCTTTTTCCTGGCTGCGTATAATCGGCTGTACAAAATCGGTCCGTGTTTTTATTTCTCATCCAGTAATGTACGGCCCGTATTGTACAACTTGATAATTGGAAGCCAATTCACTGGATTCTGGTTGTGAATTATTGGTCGTACATTATCAGGCTGTGCATTATTGGTCGTACAATATAGGGACTCGCTAATTCCACAAAGATTGCGCGCCATAACAAAAAACAATTGACGTTTGGTATTTTACATCATAGAAAAGAACGACGGTTCACACGTTCAAGAACACTTGGCTCGACGGTTCTGGAACCAGGTTTCTACCCGAGTTTTACATCAGTAATTGCAATAAAACAAAATTGATTTTAAGAAGTTTTGCCGCGATATTGAAAAAATAGCGTTGTTGTTTTTGTATAATTTTCCAAAACCTGTGATTCTTCAAGTGTTCATGTGTAATAATGGTAGGCTTGACTATGACTCAATCTTGACTCTTTTATACTTTACTTTGACTGTGACTTGTGAATAGATCTTTTAATATGAAATACACTTGAAATATATTATTACTTGACACTGGCTAAATGCACAAGATTGCGAATTATAGATCGTTTATCGAACGTTTTATCTTTTTATATATACACGGGTTCAAGTAGAAGTCCATTTTCCATCATCAGTTCTTCACTAGTCAATAATCTACGCTACACTGTCATCATCAGCTATTTGCACTTCATCATCAGAGCCGTCCGCAGAGGTGGGCGGGCTACCCGCGTCTGCGGAGTCAGGAGCTGTTCTGCGCCACTTGGCTCGACGGTTCTGGAACCAGGTTTTTACCTGAAAATGGGAAAGTCGATTAGTTCGTTTGACATTCAATCAGGGTTCTTTCTTCAGTCCCATACAGTTCTAAGACCTTGATCAAAGATTGTCCCCTTATTGCCTTTGAACTGCCCGTTGGCTAAGTTGGGTAAGTGTTCGCCTTCTAAGCAGGGGTATCGGGTTCGATTCCCGGCGGGAACGTAAGTTTTCTCTTTAAGGAAAACTTGTGTTTCTAGTTCTGGTTGTGATTGTGTTTGATGTGAATGTTTCCGGCACTCACGGCACAAGTCATGGAACTTAGTGGGGGGCTGTATGAGTGTGAAAGCGTTTATTAATAAAACGATAAAGCGTCCGATAACTTTCTACAGTTAAAATATATTTTTACCCGACTAACAAGGAAGGGATATGTTTTTCGCGCGTATCTTGTGTGCAGGTAAATTTCTTTATTATCTAGTATTTCCCAAACGGCTGGATAGATTTCGACAGTTACGGTATCGTTATATTCGTCTTAAAAACCTAAGTGTTCTTAGTTAGGTATAGGTGTTTGAAGGAAAAAGAGAAAAAGCGGATTTTTGGCGCGATTTTTTTATTTAATACCTACTTTTATAAAAAATATAACCAAACCGAGTCCCTACTCGGTTTGGTTATATTTTCTCTTCGTCTCTTCATTTGGATACCCTTATCCAAATGAAGGAAATTAAAAGGGCATTACATAAAAAAAGTCGAATTGAGAACCTCCTTTTTTGAAGTCGGTTAAAAAATGAGGGAGAAAGACAAAATACTTAAGTGAATAGCTAAGGACCTTAATTAATATCCAAATAGAGATCTAGATTAGATATTACAATTCTATGGGTTAACAATATAGTTGCATCATCACCCCAGTTACGTGTATGTTTACAATTTTAACTGAGTAATGGTGTTTACTTAGTGATTCCGATAGCACGGCTATGGAGCCGACAGTTCCGTTTGTTAGCTCTAGTAGTAAGATAACGGTCGTTCAGCCGTGTCTACAGAGAGAGTAGCACATGCGACTTTAAATGTTACGCACCCTGGTTCAAATCCCGCACGTACCCGTACCTATACCTATAGCTTTAATCATTGCGAAAGTGAATTTCCTGTTTGCTAAGTTGATGGGTCCCCTTCTAAGCAGTGGATATCGGGTTCGATTCCCAGTGGAAACACAAGTTTTCTCTGTCTAAGTGAATTTTGTGTTTCTGGTTCTCGGTGTTATCGGTGTGATGTGAATTTTTCAGGCATCCACGACACAACACATCGAACTTATCGGGCAGTGGTAGAGGTTCAAAGTAACCTACCGGACTTTGAAAAGCGTTTAATTTGGGTACACTTTTTCTAAAAAACTTAGTATGGGGCTGTGAGTGTGAAATTTTTATACTTTACATTCGTTCTAAAAACGGGGAAGGAATCAATTATAAGGACTCTATCAAGCACACAATTTGAGGACATGTAACATCTATAAACTGCACTGGGTCAGAGCGTGGTGGATTATGGCCTATACACTCTTTTCCACTTAGAGTACGCTTGAGTCCCAGCAATGAAGTGGACTGATGAAGGAACTATAATGTCGACTAACCTGTCGATCACTAAGCCGTAGCGTCGTCGCCAACGCCCGCCGTTCATCAGGACTAAGGTACTTGCTGGCGTTGAACCGTCGCTCTAGGGCGCCGGTCTGGGCGGCCGTAAACCGCACCTGCCCGCCCTTCCGCCGCCCGCCCAGTCCCCACCATGGGCTGCAGCAGTTTGGACCAACTGGAACGAACAGTTAGTTGGTAAGTTTAAAGATTTTATTAGAGTATAGATTCTCGTAGAAATAAAAGCAAAGCAGACTTCTCAAATAGCATATGTACAAGAAACAAGCGCATCTCACGTACAGTACCAAACTAAGTTCAAAGACATAAACTAGATGGCGCTGTACGCCCGTGAAACGCGGTAACGTTATCTTTTGTAAAAGAACCAACTCTATCAATGTTCAGTTATTTACTTTGAGTCACGCTCGACTATGTTATTATCTGTAAGTAAAACTTACTAGAGTATCCCAGTTCCTAAGTACATGGTGTGCTAATTCTTTCTTTATCAAACAAACCTAAAATGTTTCTTATCAGTCGTATTGGCTCGATAATTCGGCTTATTGCCGTTATTTATTATCTATCATTATATTTATTATCAATTTAATTCGATTGTCCATGTTTTTCGAAACAAGAAATACTTACATTTATTTTTATCGCCGATTTACGTTCTAATTTGTTTTGTTATCTGTTAAGCTTATTTGGTAAAGGTATTATAATAATAAATCGGACACAAGGTGTGGTGAGTAAGTTGTTATAACATTGACATACCTACTTACGTATCTACTTGATTATTGAATTGTTTCAGGTTCTAGTTGTGATTGTGTGAGTGATGTGAATGTTTCCGTCACCCACGACACAAGCCATAGAACTTAGTATGGGGTCACACTGTATGTGAAAGCGTGTTCACACTGTGAGTGTGAAAGCGTGTTTATTAATTCGGCGACTTTAACCAGAGGACTAGAAGCGGTTGACGAATCGGGAACTTCTGGAGTAACTAGTATAAAATATCGTCTAGCTTGAGTATGTTAGGTTAAAATATACACAGGTAGGTACAAAACTCATATAAAGAATATCATTGGTAGAGTCCGACTTATCTACTAGTTGGTCCCCGTGGCTTCGCCCGCGTAAATTATGTTAAAAAGTGATCTATAAGTTTATCTAGCGTATAACCTACGCACTTAAAAAAAATACAATATAGGAGTCTTTAAGTCGTGAGTGAATAGGCATCTTCTAGGCACACGTGCTCCATGGTCGACCGCATCGTCACTTGCTTGAATAAAAAAAAAAAAAAAACAACTTTTCAAATTTCATTAAAATCCGTATAGGCGTTACGGCGTGAAGAGTAAGCAAATGTATTAGAAATTAGCATTCGCCAAGAAGATTATATTTTTTTAAATGCTTACATAATTAGCTGAAAGCAACGTCCGATACATTTTATACAGCAACTTGGCGAAATTATTTACTTTAAGATGAAGTTATTATCATAAAATTGGTTTTGAATGTTTTGAATTTTGACATTATTTCTTATATCAGCAAGGAACGCCCGTATAATAAATGATTATCCACTATCTCTACCCACAATTATTATTAAAATCGTTATAGTATTAGTGTCTACAAGCCTTGATTATAACAGTGTATTTTTATGATTAATTATATCATTATCATCGTACGTGATGATAATATTCGAGTCATAATCATAATATCATGATTTATTTATTTGCAGTAAAATAAGGTAATATAATCAATAAGAAACAAATAATCTTGAAAGATGCTATTTTTATGATCAAGCATTTTTTTTAATGGTTGCTATTTTTAACGACTTTCCAAAAAAGGAGGAGGTACTCAACTCGACTGAATTTTTTTTTATAACTTCCTCATAACTTCTCTCCAATTGAGCCGATTTCTTTTTTAGATTGAAAGATGTTGCTTTCTAATTGGTCCCATTTAAATTTGGTCAAGATCTGATCAGTTATTCCTGAAATATCGTCAATAATGCCTATTTTGTGGCCTACTTTGACGATGTGCACGTTTAATCGACTCCAAAAGTTACCTCATAATTCTTTCGCTGTGAGCCGATTTTGATGATATTTTTTTATTTGAAAGCTGGTGCTTTTCATGCGGTCCCATCGAAATTTGATCAAGATCTGATGTCTAGATTTTGAGTTATAGTCAATAATGTGTGTTTAATGCATTAAATCTGATCAAGGTACCGAAGATAAAGCGGTGAAGTAGGTTTTTTAAAATTTCCTTGCGTTTAATTATTGTAGTGTGGCCTTTTTGTAAAATTCGCCAATGGTAGGTACTTCATACCTACCACATCTTTGCCGGTCGTTAAACTGCCAACAGTATACCTATAGTGTACAAAAATTAATAGGGTATAACTTGACTATGACTAGACCGTGACTCTTTTTACTTGCCCTTAATATGACTTGTGCATAGGACTTCTATAATAAACTTTTTAAAAACTTGACACTGGCTAAATGCACAGGATTGAGGAGCCAAAATTAAAAAAAAAGATTAAGATGTAACCGCAATCAATTACATAATGCAAATCATAATAACTGATAAAACAAGAAAGTTTGCGATTAAATGATAAGCCACTGATCATGATTTGATTAATATTTATGATGAAGCTTCGATTCCACAAAGCTCATATGGCGATATATGATAAGATATCTTGCAACTCAAATAAAGATGGTAATATTCGTCATCTGGACAATCGGCATCTAATCTTTATTTGTATAGCGTCGTTACATTATCGATAAGTTCGATTATCGATTGTTTGCCATCAAGATGGCAAACAATATTACCAAAACTAGGTTTGGTAATTCTTTCTTCTATCAACCTTTTTTTAATGGACTTTGCGGTTATATTAACACCGCAATTTGTCAATTTCAAATCTATGAATACTATGATATGTCGTCAAACAAAAGAAAAGTAACCAAAGAAAAAGGAAAATAGTTAGCTCTACCTTAAAAGAAACTAGTGAGCACTCAAAAAAAAAACTCCGTACTTACATAAGCTTGCTACGGATTATTTTTTTATAGAATGAGTGACAGACAAGTGACCACCTGATGGTAAGTGGTTACCGCCGCCTATTAACGCCTGCAAAACAAGAGGCATTGCTGACATGTTTCTTACCCCTAATTGTAAAAGCTCGTTCTACGCTTCGCTTGGAGAGCAAAGATATATACAAAGTAAATTGTAAGAAAATTTCCAAAAGTAATTCTATGTATTAAAAAGATAGAAGTCAAATTCCATCGCGCTGGGTGCGGTTTGATACAAGATGGCCGACCTGCTTGGTTTGCATCTTTGCTTAACTCAAAAAAGATATGGCCATATCACCAGTGTTTAGTTACTAATTATGGTGCGAATGCCTTTTTGAGCATCCTAGTTCACGATATAAAACTAAAGTCTAACAATAAATCGTGCTACGTACCTCTATCAAACCCGTAAGGCGGCCGCATTGCCAAATGAGACACAAATCTATTTGCCGACAGCTGGCTCCTCAATAACTGATTGGCATTCAGCATCTGCTCACTGTAATAGTTCATCCTGGATTCTATGTATCCCATGGGGTCCTTTCCACGGTAGCTCCAGGGGTAATTCGGCTTCATTGGCAGGGGGTATACGGGGTAAGTGTTCCTTCGTTGTTCCAAGTTAACTTTACTGAGTTCTATTTCATTTTGCACTTCCGATATGACGTTGAACCGCGTTAGCTTCTCATCTAGGGCAGAAGGGTAGGTATTGATAACAGGAGGTTTGTTGTAGTTGTCTCTATCGCTTGGATCTGAATATTTAGGTCTTTCTAGAGCTTTTTCAGGCGTTTCTTTCTCCGTTGCTCTCTTGCTGCACACCAGAGGCTTCGATGGGTCGTTGCTCAGATTCTTATATGGTTTCTTCTTCGTATCGCTGAGGATGTCTTCGATCAGAAAGGACTTCTTCTGTCTACAAGCGCACATGATGACGGCTCAGTCGACACTGCCGAAACTTATCGCTACGAATATTATCAGTAATTGATAGCTACTTATTTAATGGACACGTATAATCTGCTATTAACGCACTTATCCCGTATCGTGAAACATTTTTTTTCTATAAAGCCATGGATTAGCGATAGTGTCGATGGTCTGTCGCTGAAACGAAACTACGTAATTTTACTATTAAAGGTTTCGATAGTGTCGATGGTCTGTCGCTGAAACGAAACTACGTAATTTTACTATTAAAGTTTTCGATAGTGTCGATGGTCTGTCGCTGAAACGAAACTACGTAATTTTACTATTAAAGGTTTCGATAGTGTCGATGGTCTGTCGCTGAAACGAAACTACGTAATTTTACTATTAAAGGTTTCGATAGTGTCGATGGTCTGTCGCTGAAACGAAACTACGTAATTTTACTATTAAAGTTTTCGATAGTGTCGATGGTCTGTCGCTGGAACGAAACTACGTAATTTTACTATTAAAGTTTTCGATAGTGTCGATGGTCTGTCGCTGAAACGAAACTACGTAATTTTACTATTGAAGTTTTCGATAGTGTCGATGGTCTGTCGCTGGAACGAAACTACGTAATTTTACTATTAAAGTTTTCGATAGTGTCGATGGTCTGTCGCTGAACGAAACTACGTAATTTTACTATTGAAGTTTTCGATAGTGTCGATGGTCTGTCGCTGAAACGAAACTACGTAATTTTACTATTAAAGTTTGACACATTATCCTATCCTACTAATATTATAAATCCGAAAGTTTGTGTGTGTGTAAGTATGTTTGTTCCCTCTTCACGCTTTAAAGACTGAACGGATTTGCATAAATTTGGAATGTACATAGATTATACCTAGGATTAACACATAGGCTACTTTTCAACATGATAATAGCGGGCGAAGCCGCGGGGCACGGCTAGTACTTTATATAAATGAAACGGCTTGACTCACGATTTAAGGTCGACTCTTGAAACGCCTGATGATGGGGATCGGACATCGCCGAAACCTAGGTCGCAAGAGTCGACCTTAAATCGTGTGTCAAGCCGTTTCATTTATATAAAGTAGAAACTAAGTAAGCTCCTGAACTTAGAATATGAAGACTAAATACCACTGAACTGCCCGTTGACTTAGTTAGGCAAGCGCGTTACCTTTTAAGCATATCGGGTTCGATTCCTGGCAGGAGCACAAGCTTTCTCCCTAAGGAAAATTTGTGTTTCTGGTTCTGATTGTGATTTTGTGTGTGTGATGCGATTGTTTCCGGCACCTACGATACAAGTCATCGAACTTAGTGTGAGGCTGTGAGGTGAAAGAGTTGTTTTAAGCTAGGCAAGTATGTTACATCTTCGGCCGCATCTTCACTTTCCATCACTTGAGATAGAGGTTAAAATGCTTGCCTATTGAGAATAATAAAAAAACTATGTAGGTACTAATAGTCTCCGCACTAGGGCTTGCCTGTATCGAGGGAATAGAATAGAATAGAATATTTATTTATTGGGAAACTGTCATGATAGCATTGCAAGATGGAAAAGCATTTGGCGAATACAGTTTACCCCTTACGGGTATCCAACACAAACATGGTAATAGCAAATTTACAATCAAATTATTTATGAAATTTTTAACAAACATTTTTTAAATGAACACTATTTTAATTACATATACTTATTTATTTATTTTGTAGGAAGACTAACAACTATTGTAATACAATATGGCAATTTTAGTATATAACAAAGAGTTAATTAAAAGTCTCCATTCATAGATATTAAATAACTTAAAAAACATGTAGGATATAACAATTATATAAGTGTTTTTACACGGAGTACACATTATAATTTAACACTTCATTGCAAACTAATCTAATTAAATAAAAATAAAAAAAAATCGCGTACCATCAGGTGTGATTTTCATTACGGCAACCTCAAAAAAACTCTAGAATTTTTCAATGTTCCATGTAATTATTATTTACACCTCAATCGTGTCAAGACAAGCTCGTGTTGTATTAATACCCAGATAGGAAACAATGAAACAAACCTACTGTAGTAATATGTAAGGCTTTTGTAGCAGACAAAAGCCTTACATATTACTTATCCTACTAATATTATTAATCCAAAAGTTTGTGTGTAAGTGTGTGTGTATGTAAGTAGGTTTGTGTAAGCGTGAAGAGGGACGCTTTAACGGCTGAACGGATTTGGATGAAATTTGGAATGCATAGATTATACCTAGGATTAACACATAGGATACTTTTTAACTTGATAATAGGGGGCGAAGCCGCGGGGCACGGCTAGTTAATAATAAAAAGAAGAGATTCCTACAACACAGGGTATCCTAGTGTGGGAACTAGAAATCCCTAGTTGTTCATAATTAAAGCCTACAACTTATTTCTCGTTCATCTCACCTACATATTTGTACAAATCAGATTTGGGGGCTGAGTCACCCACGTCCGTAGGAGGATACCCCTTAAGTCTGACTCCCTACACGTGGTCCCCGGGTGGTGCTAATCAGGTGACATTTGAGAGGTGGTAGAGCATTTTGTGAGTTGCTCGCCTGGCTTGCTACCAAAGTAGCTTACCACCATCAAGTTGAAAGTCTGCCGCCAAGCCAAATACGGTGTTCCGGCAGTTATCCTTGAGAGCCTGCGTATTCCAGGTCTAGTGTGTTTACCAGCTTCGATCACATCGTCACTTACCATCAGGTGAGATAGTGGTCAAACACTAGCCTGTCACAAATAAAAAAAAAAAAAAAAAAACATGTTATCCTAGGATAAGTAATTAGTTTGTATTTATGTTCATAGAAAACCTTAAACTGAAATCACACTAACATTATAAATCCGAAAGTTTGTGTGTAAATGTGTAAGTATGATTGTTTTCTCTTCACGCTGTAACGGTTGAACGGATTTGATGAAGTTTGGAATAAACATAACTTATACCTAGGATTAACACATAGGCTACTTTTTAACTTGATAAACGCGGGCAAAGCCGAGGGGCACGGGTGGTTCATTTATGCGCCAATCTGAAAAAAAAATACGTGTCCGCCAATCGATCGAGTTAAACGCTTGTTTAGATAACTATGGTAGATTAACCTGCTGTTATTGATAGGTGAGTGGAGACAGGGCTGTACTCAGGACTAATAAAAAGGGGGTCCTAACTACAGAAACATTATGGAGAAGTAAGAAGTCCTATATAATAACTCACATTTGAAATCTTATTGAAGAGCTGTAAGTTTAAATACGTTAAAAATAAATATAAAAAAAGCAATTTGGTGAAAAGTCATTCAATTACAAGTAGTAGTTTTTGCGTGATTCGTGTACATAGAGACATACAGACATACAGACATACATACAGACAAAAAAATCTAAAAAACGATCTTTTGGCTTTAGATGCTCATATAAGTTTTTCTTTAATATCTGTAATGTACAGACATCGGCCTGTTACAATTTTATTATAAGTACCTATATATTCAAACGTGAAGTCCCCACGCACTTTTAAAGTTTAATAACATATTTTTCATATGTGCTACTGAAATTAAGACAAAGCTTAAGTTATAAATCTAATCTACTTATGTGAAAGATTGCATGTTCTTTTTTTTTCAATTTCTTTTTCACACTTTGATCACAAAGTTTCTGGCTGAACGGATTTTGATAAAATGTCGGAAGAAAGATATCTCGAAGTATATATTCACAATTGTTAAAAAAAGTTGTTTATCTATTTTTATATTTAATTTTAATTAAACAATTATGCATGTATCTAACTACAGCATTTGCGTGTACAATATTGAAAGAGACTGAATCCCACGACACAGGACTCATCCTAGTGTGGGATTGAGGTGCTCACCAGACATTATAAGTAATTGTAATGTTCTTATGTTAAATTTTATATTGAATAAATTATTATTTTCTGTATTTATTATTTTTTCTTAAGCTAAGGTTTTTTTTTACAATATTTTTATAAAAGTAATAAACAATACAATATTACAAAATAAAGAAAACTGTAAAAAAAAACCTAAACCTAGTATGCCACCAGCAACGGGGCAGGGCCCAAGCTACCGGTAGGTCAGTGCTGCAGAGTGAGGAACCTCCTGACAATACGTGCCGTGTCCAAGAGTACTGCCTTCTGAATCTGACCCTTGATCCAACCATTTAGCGAAAGCCTCTTGAGGTGTTGATCGAGACTTTTCGCTATTCGCCGAGACAACTATCGGGACAATGATCGTCGAATCTACATCCCACATGGCGGTTACCTCGAAGGCCAAGTCAAGATACTTGCTTAGCTTATCCTTCTCAGCCTTCACGAGGATAGTGACGTCAATGAGCACTGCCCGTCGTTGCCTCCGATCGGTCAGAATAATATCAGGCTTATTGGCGACAATAGTCCTGTCCGTGATAACAGATCGGTCCCAATAGAGCGTAGCACGACCATTCTCGAGAACCGGCATCGGTGTGTAAAAAAAATATTATTATTATTAATAATTATTGTTGAAATGAATAAATTATTATTATTAATTAAATTAGATTTCAAAGCTTTTATTTAATTTATTTGAGGCGACATAAGTCTGTAACGCCTGCAGTGATCTACCAAGCAACGCTCAGTGAATAGCCAGATATAATAAAAAGCTTTCGCTTTCGCTCCAAAACTCAACTAGAAGTTCTAGAAAAGTTTCTACCACTTTATTAGGGCATGACTTGACTATGACTGGACCTTGACTCTTTTTCTTGACTTCGACTGTGACTTGTGACCAGAATTTTTATCTGAAATACTCTTGAATATATTATTACTTGATACTGGCTAAATGCACAAGATTGCGAAGACAAACTATTGGGCTGTCGCTCAATGCTGCCAATATCGCTATAATAAATATAAGTATATTAGGTAGGAGTAAGTATATTAGTAAGTTCATTTTATAAGCAGTCGGGTATTTTTATTTTCTACCGAATTCACAAAAAAGGGGGAGGTACTCAATTCGTTTTTTTTTACGTGTGTTACCTCATATCTTCTTTCCACGTGAACCGATTTTGAAGTTTTTTTATGTTTGAAAGCTTACGCTTGGTTGGTCCCATTTAAATTTGGTCAAGATCTGATCAGTAGTTTTTGAGTTATCGTCAATAATGCGTGTTTAAATTAAATCTGATCAAGGTTCCGAAGATAAAGCGGTGAAGTCGGTTTTTTGAAGCTTTGCTTGCATTTAATTATTAAGTTCAAAAATCTCTAGATGCCACTGTAATTTCATGGTCAAGCATTACGCTTACCATCAGGCGAGCGACTTGCTCGTTTCGTCTCTCAATTATATAAAAAAAAGAGATAAATATTTATTGTTTACGTTTATTTATTTACTAGAGAACCTCCTTATTGAAATGAGAAAAAAATTCACCTGCTGCTGAACCTGTGTTCCATCATGGTTGGACGAGTACCTATATTGATAAACTAAGTGGAAGATTATATTATCATAACATACTCAATGTTGACAGATTTGTGATTTATTTTGTGCTAGATTTTAGTAGTTACATAACTCGTGGGTTAGCCTGAAAAACAACGTTGAGCTTTGTGACTGATGCAAACCTATTATACATAAAATAAACATATTCATATTCATATTCATTTTATTGGTAAATAATTATTACAGGTCAAAACAATGTAGAAATAATCATATTTAAAAATAATAGTCAAAAAGTAAAAATAAATAAAATAAAATTAATTATTCATAAATGTCAATAGAATTAGTAATTAATTTAAGGATAATAAATTAAATTATTATAAATTCATAAACGCTTTCACTCTCACAGCCCCGCACTAAATTCGGTTACATGCGTCGTGGGTGCTGGAAACATAAAATTAACACTTTCACACTCACAGCCCCACACTAAGTTCGATTACTTGTGTAGTGGGTGCCAGAAACATTTACTTCACTCTAATAACCAGAACCAGAAACACAAATTTTCCTTGGGATGAAAACTTGTGTTCCCGCCGGGAATCGAACCCGATACCTTAACTTAGAAAGCGAAAGTGCACCCAACTAAGCCGACGGGCAGTTCATCCAGTTAAAAAGTTACTTGTTGTTATAACCAGTTCTGTTAGTTCAGTTCTGCTATCCGGCTAAAGGGCTACCAGCTAATCTCACAACTCAAATTGGCTATAAGAAAACTTAAAACAACATAAATAATAAACCAAAATAAATAAACAATAGGACTAAGACAAAGCGACCAATTTGGCTTCCGAACTCAGCCATCGGTGTAGGTTCGGTACACCTCCCCAATTGTCGACACCGTCTAAAGTAGACAAAGAATAAAAAGGGTTTAAAAATACGCCCAAGCCCAATTAATTAGAGACAATTAGCTGCCCTTCCTGAAGCAACAAAAGGTAGAAAAAGTCTCATTAATTACGGGGGTGGAGAGGGGGTACTTTCTACCCCACCCTCTTTGTTTTGAGATCCATTTGAGGGACCGGAACGGAAAGTTAGGGGTTTTAACGTTTTGTCGAAGGAATTGTTTTGCTTAATTACTATAGAGTTTATCTTTTGGTTTAAATATTAATGGTTTGTTAAACGTTTCGATGTATATTGCTTCCTTTTTTCGGATGGAAAGTGATGAAGAATCCGAACATGTAGCAGGTTTGCCTAAAGATTATACCGTTCTGGGAACAAAGACAATCAAACGCAAACAAACAAACAAACGCATTCACACTCACAGCCCACACTAAGTTCAAAGACTTGTATCGTGGGTGCCGGAAACATTCACATCACACACACATTACACCCAGAAGCACAAATATCCCTTGGGTAGGAATTTGTGCTCCTGCTGGGAATCGAACCTGGGACCCACGGCGCAGAAGGCGGACACCTATCCACTGCGCCAACTAGAGAGTCAAGAGAGACGTGGGCAATGAGTTCCACTTCATTCGGGTGAATGATAAATGTAGAAGCGAAACGTTACCAGCGAACTAAAGTGATGTCAATAATAAATGAATGCCGTTTAACCGAATGTCTTGTTGTCACATGGTAAAAGGGTATCACACAACAACCACTGTCTTACAACTAACAACTGAGACCGACGAATGACGGTTTATTGTGCCCTCCGAAGCACAAATCAGCTTAAAATCCTAACAAATGGTCACCTATCCAAGCATCAGTCACGATCGACCAGGCTGGCCACTACAGTTGTGGCTACCCGTGACATCAGGCACCTAGAGGGTACCGGGCCTGGATTGTCCGAGGCCCAGTACGGGTTCAGAGCGGGGCGGTCTACATTGGACGCCCTGCTCTGGCTCAAGAGGTGGACGCAGGATGCGGTCAGCCAAGGGGAGAGGGCGTTGGCTGTCTCGCTTGATATAGCCAACGCCTTCAACAGCCTCCCGCCGAGGCCCGTGGGGGACCCCCTCCAGGAACGAGGATCGATCTGGACGGGGTCTCGGTTCGGGTGGGGACCCAGATGAAATATCTGGGTCTCATCCTGGATGGGAGGTGGGCTTTCGGGGCTCACTTTGCACAGCTTGCCCCGAGAGTCGTGGGGGCTGCGGCCGCCTTGGGAAGGCTGCTGCCAAACGTGGGTGGCCCAAACGCAACCTGCCGTCGGCTTTACTCCGGAGTAATCCGGAGTATGGCTCTGTACGGAGCTCTCTACTGGCTTGCACGTCCCCACAAGTCTGAGGGGTGGCCTTGGTGAGCAAGGTCACCCCTACATGTCGCAGTGGCCCGGTTTGTACTCGGGCCTACCGCCGGCCGGGGCAAGATAGTGACTGCTAGTGCGACCCTATCTTGCCCCACCTCGGCGAGGGACTGCTCACGGGGGGGTTTTTAGTGGGTTCGAGCCCCACATACCCCCTTCCTTCACCCCTGGGAAGGAAGGGAAGTGCAAGGCATTTTCCCCCCACAAAAAAAAAAAAAAAGGCTGGCCACTACGAGTATACGCCTGCTGGGAATAGAACCCGGGACCCACGGTGCGGAGGGAAGCGAGCCCACTGCACCACTTTGATTTAAAAATTGTTTGGGATAAATACATTTATATGTATGTGTCTTTTATTTATTTTCAAGTCCTTATCACCTTATTCAATTTCAATATTACTAAGTTTGTGATTTTATCTCAATAGATTATCTATTGTTAATGTGCCATTGGAATATGTTTCCTGTCATAAGAAAATGGTACGATTGGCATTTAAAAATGGTACAAAAAAGACAAGTGGTAGAGCATTTTGTGAGTTGCTCGCCTGGCTTGCTACCAAAGTAGCTTACCACCATCAAGTTGAAAGTCTGCCGCCAAGCCAAATACGGTGTTCCGGCAGTTATCCTTGAGAGCCTGCGTATTCCAGGTCTAGTGTGTTTACCAGCTTCGATCACATCGTCACTTACCATCAGGTGAGATAGTGGTCAAACACTAGCCTGTCACAAATAAAAAAAAAAAAACAAAAAATTAAGAAACCCGACTGCGAAAAATGTGAAAAATCTAAGGACAATTGGGTTTTTAAGACGAATATAACGATACCTTAACTGTCGAAATCCATCCAGCCGTTTGGAAGACAAATAAGTTAACAAAGAAATTTACAAATATACATACATACATACACGATTTCCCTTAGAGTTTCATGGTTATTACTTCTTTCTTGTATCTTGAAGTACCCGTTCAAAGCCAATAAAATAAGAGAGGACAAGAAGATGGTATTTCATAGGTATATTGTGACGGAATGCGATTTATCAACTGGTCACATGATCAACCAATAAGTACGCGAATTAAAAGAACTAGACACGAACAACATCCGATGCAGGATTATGAAAATACTTTATTTATCTTATCTCATACTTATAAGCATAATTAATTATGTTGTTATTAATGAAATAGCTAAATATTTTCGATATCATCCACTAATTTTTAATCACACTTACCTATATTACAAATTTGAGAATAGCTGTCTGTCTATCTATCACGGCTAAACGACTGACATTCGGTAGAAAGATATGGTTAGTTTTTTTGAAAGGACGTAAAGTATTTTTTATGGGATCCTGCCTTCTCGCCGAAAATTGTTTGGCCGATTATCACTTGCCAACCAACGGTTCGCTTATTTTTCACTTTGACGACTAACGATTGTCAAATTGTATGACAATGTTTCATTTAGTCCTATTTCTTTTAAGTCTCTTCTTACCGTAGCAAATACTCCTCTTGTAAATATTCTCATTAAATATATAGTTAACCACAAGATAAAATTATAAACACTTTTTTATTACTTATATTCATATTCATCTGTACCTTCTCTCCATTACTTACCCATTAGCTGACTTTGTACCAGAAGTAGAATTAGTAACTTGAAGTTACCGGGCATATTTTATAAATAATTTTTAATTTGTTTTAACTGCGCTCCTACCTATACGCGTCGCCATTTAAAGAAGAAGTTGAAGTTGAAGTTTCATTTGGTAGAATTATTCTTCTTCTTCTTAGTTATGGCTTCGCAATCTTTTGCATTTAGCCAGTGTCAAGTAATAATATAATATTTCAACTGTATTTCATATTATAAGTCCTAGTCACTAGTCACAGTCAAAGTCAAGTAAAAGAGTCAAGGTACAGTCATAGTATATTGTTAAGCTGATTATTATAATGACACAACACGTTCAGGGCACTTATCATTTGTCAAATCCTTCACTAGGCCAGACTACTGTTAGACGAATAACGTTCCGTCTGTGTAACAGTTCCCTTTTCGTACATTTATATTATGATAAAAAATAAACTATAGGTGAAATCGAAAGGAATCGGTTAGGTTAGGTTAGAACTGCAAGCAACAATGTACGAGCCGAGCGAGCGAAGCGAGCGTGCCGCGGCAGCGGCCGGCGAATATACGGTTCATATATACTAGTCGTTCGCGCCGAACTGAGATCTCGCGCCTACATTTTGCCTCATAGAGAAAAAAATTGTAGGTTACTTGCTTATAACTTTTTTATATATATTAATTGTTTGATTTCTGTATTTGTTGTTCAAGTACATGATACAACGGATATTTTTATGTAAGTTTCAGCGATCAGTGTGAAGTCGTTTTTGAGATAGACCCCGGGACAAAATAGGTCTAAAAACAGTGACTTTCGCGACCTACCAAATCGTTATTTTCCAACATAGATTTTTTTTAACCGGTTTCTTACTCTTTTTGTCAAGCCCTTTTCAACGATACCCCACAAGGGCAGATAAAAAAATATAAAATATTTTGCTCCTTACTTACATGGAATCAGAATCATAATAGTCTTTATTGTATAACTGTGTTGTAAACAAGGTGTAAAAAAACATGTTTGGTATTGGTAGCAATAGTCTGCCTATAAATACTCTGTTTACGTCTTAGTACATATATACATATACAATTTATAAATGGAAGTATTCCCTAAGATTATAATGAGTTTTAAAAATGAGCCATGACTTTAGCTTGGTTTTAAAGACGGTACCACTCAACATTTTGAGATCTAAGGGCAAATTATTGTAGATCTTGATTGCCATGACAGTACTTTTGTGGTACATAGTGTTATTAACTTGCGGAATACATGCATTACATTTATATTTCGTCCTCAAATTATTAGCACGACAAGATTTTTTATCATAAAATATGTTTGTATTATATTTGACGAATACACATATCTCGTATATGTAAATATCAGTAAGTGTTAGAATTTTAATGGACTTGAAGATATTTCGTAAAGTATCAGTGGAACCCCCTTAATATTATAGTTTATACAATTAGTCTTTCTGGCTTTGGGCCGTAGTTTAACACGTTCTATGAGAATTTGAAGTCATTCGCTTATATGGCTTAGACGCTAGATGCCTCTGACAGATGGACGGATGGACGGACGGACGGAAAAAGTGCTGAACGACCCAATTCAAGTTAGAGATCTCGCTTCGCTCGATCAAATATATGATACGGGTGCAGCCGCGTGGTCCATCTAGTAAAACATTTAGTAGAAAGAACCACGATGCATTCGCGTGGCTTTAATTATCATTATCATTATTAAGCTTATCTGTAAATATACATGATCAATTAGCAAGATTGTCGGAACCAAAAACTCAATTTAGGTATACTTACCTACATGAAACATTAGTAACGAGATCGTAGGTTAAATATCTAGGCAAACATGCTACATCTTCAGCCGCATCATCGCTTTCCATCAGAAGAGATTATGGTCAAATGCTTGCCTATCAAATATTAAAAAAAACAACAAACAAACAAAAACAAACAAACACATTCACACTCACAGCCCCACACTAAGTTCAAAGACTTGTATCGTGGGTGCCGGAAACATTCACATCACACACACATCTACACCCAGAACCAGAAGCACAAATATCCCTTGGGAAGGAATTTGTGCTCCTGCCGGGAATCGAACCCAGGACCCACGGCGCAGAGGACGGACACCTGTCCACTGCGCCAATTGGGTCGTCAAAAAGATTAATAGGTAAATCATTATGTATACTTTACTAATGGCCATACCGTTTAATATTTCCATTTCACTTCCGCAAGCTGCTCATAATCTTAACGTATCTCCTTATTAACTTTATAACATAATTAAGAATAATATTAAGCACAATGGACGAGCATTAATGACCCGAATTATTAAAAGAAATACCTGTTTCCCAATCAATTACACCCAGTTTCATTACCCAAAGGTTAATCGATGTTAATATCTTTGTTAATACCTCACTCGCATCCACGCTAACCACGAATTTTTGTATTATAGCTACATAAATCGCTCGTTTAACACTGAAAGGTTCTAATTAAATCTTTGAAAAGAAGCAATGGTTTCTAAACGAATGGAGTAGTCGAGAAAATAGGGATATCGTAATGAAAGGCAGTGATTCGGTGGACAGCAGTGAGTTGAATCGATTGAGATAATGGTCGATTACTTAGTAAGCTGACAACCCTGAGGGACTGTAGTGATGTAGTTGAATTGTTTTTGATTATATATCGATTGTAGTTATTAAATAAGATTGCGATATCTACTACTCGTAACAACTCTGAATCGTTATTTAATATGGTTTATAAAAGTGCAGTTAAAAAAAAAAATATTCTGAGGGGTTAGGAGATATAGAATAATGGTAAGAATGATAGATAGTACTGGTATCTTTTTTTATATAATTTAGAGACAAGACGTGCAAGTCCCAAGTTTTGACCCAAAGATTTCAACTTAGGTCAAAATTCTGCGCGGCAAGACACTGCGCTCTTCACCCTGAGATATAAGATGTTAAATCTCTTCCTGCCCTGTAACTCCACGAGACTTCGCCCTTCAATCCGAAATATAGTAATGTTTACACACTACTGCTAACGGTTGAATGTCTGGCAATGGTGTGGTAGTGCCCCAGGTGGTGGCTCTGCAAAAGAGACCTACCACTACAATATATATATAACTAGCCATGCCCCACGGCTGCGTTTATCAAGTTAAAAACTAGCCTATATGTTAATCCTAGGTATAAGTTATGTACATTCCAAATTTCATCTAAATCCGTTCAGCCGATACAGCGTGAAGAGGAAACAAACATACACAAACTTTCAGATTTATAATATTAGTAGAATTATGTCTGCACGTCTACTGTTTGTTAGTGTATGTTTTTTTTTTTATGTTTGATAGGCTAGCATTTGACCACTATCTCACCTGATGGAAAGCGATGATGTGGCCGAAGATGTAGCATGCCTGCCTAGAAGATACCTATTCACTCTTGACTTGAAGACTGCCAGATTATACCGCTCAGGAAACAAAGACGCGGGCAATGAGTTCCACTCCCTCGCAGTACGGATGATAAACGTAGAAGCGAAACGCTTCGAGCGAGCTGGAGGTATGTCAACCATGAATGGATGACGTTTGACTGTTTGTCTTGTTGTTAGATAGTAAAATGGGCTTGGGTTCCCCCAAGCCCATTTTAACTCGTATAATTCCTGCGCACACTCTCCGAAATGCAAACGATAGAAAACCGATAGGCTCGCTACCTTACGCCGATGACTGAGACTCAACAGTTTAGTCGCAACCAGCTTATCATCACCAAAAAGTCTTTTGGCTCGGCGGTCAATGGATTCCAGAGCTTCAAGCTGGTACTTGGCAGAGCCATCCCAAAGGTGGTGTACGTCGTATCATCTATCTAGCTGTCACTTGCAGCTATATAGTCATAAAAATAAATATTTGTTTTCTAAAAGTTAACGTCCTAAAGTCGAACAATGGTCAAATGGATTGTTTCGGAGAGGGTGATTCTCATAGCAAAATGTCCTTAAAGACGATTAGTCCCATAACTATAATGTCTGTAGAACACAAATTACCTCAAGAAAGCAAGGACAGGGAGAAAATCATTAATTAATTACGCCTCGAAAAAAAAAAAAAAAATGTATTTCGCCAGGTTCTTCTCTAGATTACTGTGATTTTGCCAATCTGGCAGTAGAGTCATTAACTTTCATGAATGCCACTTTGGGGCTCATGTGAATAAACAATTTTGATTTTTATTTGATATCTATTCGTATTATGGATTTTTTTTCAACTACATCGACAAATCATATGATAGGTTCTTACCCCATCACTAAACGTATCCAAGTGTTATTGATTTTGATTCTATTTTTATTCGGCCACCTCTGAGCTCGAGCTATACCATTTCGAATACCACTATGATGTGCGTACCTTCATTTTTACCTTTGTCATTTAGTCGGGTAGAACTCGTCCAAGCTGAAATGACGCGCCCCACTGATCGATTTGCGAGTTCAAATATTAATGACGACACATCATCTGTATGGGAGCGTCGATTGTTCAGTGAACAATAGATCTGCACGTGTACAAGACGGTCGACTAGTCGGGTGATAAATCCAACCGACTTGTGTGCGTAAATGCGAAGGTGGGGCGCGTCATTTCAGCTTAGACAATCTCTAAACGATTCCTTCTTTGTGAAAATGTGACTCATTTAAAGGGGTATTCTTTTATTTGTGACGCGGGACTGATTTGCTGCTTTATTATAATGGTTTCATTATTATGAGGGTTATTTAAGTATTGTTACCCGACCCTTTTTAGGGATCCGGACATACTCCGTGCCCAACGGGGCAAACTGGGCCCTACTACTTAGTTTACCGTCTGTCTGTTTGTCTATCCTAACCTATCTTCTTACGCGTAATTGAAATTTTGAAATAATTATTATAATATATATTAATATACTCGTAGTACCTCGCGGCTCTGCCCGCGAAAATTAAAAAATCTTTATTTATAAGATCGAACCGGTTCGAAATCGGTTGTAAACCAAAATCATTTTTTTTATATGTACGATAGGCAAGCCTTTGATCACAATCTTACTATTCCACTTGAACAAAAATACATCATAATCCGTTTAAGAGGTCCAGCAGATTAGGAGGAATCCAGTAGCACACACAAATATAGAATAATTATATATGTAACATATTAAAAACATCAGAAGGTAAAAAGAAGACAAGGATTCATACAAAAGTACCAGAAATATTTTTACAAAGTTTTTACAGTTATGAATTAGTTAATGCAAAAGGTCAGAACAGTAATTTTATTAGTCTTATGGCAAACATTGTACTTTATGATAGATAACATTAAAAAGCCCAGACTCGAATAGCTTACTATCGCAAATAACTACTATTCTATTTGTACCGGATGGTACTAGTGCGCTGGATTGGAGGGATGTAGGGCAGGGCTTCCAGTGAAACAATTTCTGCCAGGAGGATTCCTTCTTCTTTATTGGAGTGCTATACAGAGCTGGGTACTGAATGCTCCCCATACAAACCGCACAGTCTTTTATATCAATTTGACCACAAAAAAGAACGGCGATGTTATTGGCAGACCAATGGGAGACCCGGAATTTTTACCAATAAGAATCTTGTTAGCTAAGTCTATTGTAACGGTCGGCCGTTATTTTGGCGGGAAAGTTTTATTGCTTTTCTATTTTGACTTGTGCAATATGGAGGGTTGTGGATATCTGTTCGGACTAATGTTAAAAAGTTGTTAAAACCTTGTCCACAACCCTCACACATGTCCTACGATATGTGGTCATGGTCTTTCAATAATTATCGCCTTTTTTATATTCTAACGCACACATATGTAACTTACAATCTGTCTACGCCCACATCTAAACTTTTACCCACACACGTAAACAATTTCAACCCAAAACAAAAAACTTAAAAATAGACAACATAGCTAACTTACGGACTAATCTTAGGTCTAATTACTATCTATTTCAATTAATTATATTCATTTTAAACTGTTATTTAACCTAAAATTAAGCTTTACAAGTTTGTAGGGAACTATTTCCCTCCTATTCATTCCTACGCTGTCACCCGTCGCGCCATCCCTGTTGCCGTGCGTTACTATAAATATTTAATGGCGCGCACGGCGCCGCAGCCATCATTCATGCGCGGATCGCGGCGGTGCGCGGGTCTCGTCGTCCTGCACATTACTCCCGCCGTGCGAACTTGTTGCATCTTCTTCCGGTGCTGGAGCGACGTCTTCGATGGGCAGAATGACCAGCTTCCTTACTGGCCGTCGCAGCACTCCTCCCTTTGTCTTGATGTCCACGGTGCGCACGACGTTGTCCGGGCCAGGATACGTAGCGATGACCTTTCCTCGTACCCACACGTTGCGAGGCAGGTTGCTGTCGATGAGCTGCACCAGGTCGCCGACTCGTACTGGTGGTCCTCGTCCATGAGGCTCCCGCCGGTGTTGCAGCTCGGGTAGGTACTCCCGGAGCCACCTGTCCCAGAAGACGTCGGCGAGTCGTTGTGCGGCGCGCCAGCTGGACCTCTTGATGCTGTCCTTCTCGTCGAAGCTGCCCGGTGTCGGTACTCGTCCAGGTCCACCCAGAAGGAAGTGGTTCGGAGTGAGGGCCTCTGGGTCCTCCGCGCTGACTGAGACATGAGTCAGCGGGCGGCTGTTGACGGTGTTCTCCACTTCGGCCAGTAGAGTTGCGAGGACTTCTTCTGTTGGACAGCGCTCGTGAAGGGTGGCTGTCAGTGCTGTCTTCACCGACCTCACCATACGCTCCCAGGCACCTCCCATGAATGGTGCGCCAGGAGGGATGAATCGCCAGGAGATGCTCCGCTTGGCCGCTTCCCCTGATGTTGCTTCGTCGATCGCCTGGCGTAGCTCCTTGTCTGCTCCCTTCAGGTTGGTCCCGTTGTCAGACCAGATCTGGGTCGGACATCCTCTTCTTGCGATCATGCGTCGAAGGGACATGATCGCTGAACTCGTGCTGAGTGACCCCGCAATCTCCAGGTGGATCGCTCTCGTAGTAAGGCAGGTGAAGATGGCGACGTATCTCTTCTGGTTGGCTCGACCCACGGTGACTGTCAGTGGGCCGAAGTAGTCGACTCCGGTGAAGGTGAAGGCGCGTTGATGATGAGCAAGGCGACACGGCGGTAGATCTCCAGTCCTCGGATACGGAGGGGCTTGAGTCTTCATTCGGCAGTGCAGGCATTGACGAAGAAGCGTGCGAGTGATGGGTCGCACGCGCAGAATCCAATACTGTTGTCTGCACTCGTTGATGGTAGCCTCTACGCCGGCGTGGTGAAGCTGGCGATGGATGTGTTTTATCCATAGCTTCACAGTATGATGACTGCCATCTAGTATCATCGGGCTTCTGACTTCTTCGCTGACGTGTTGTGTAGCTTCGATGCGGCTGCGCAGTCTCAGGGCTTCTTTCTTGTACTCGACGCTCAGCTGATGAAGGCGACTCTCTTTGGTGACCGGCTTGGCTGACTTGATGTCTTCTATTTCTTGATCAAAGGAGTCTTCTTGCGACGATTTCATCAAGAGGTCTTCAGCTGTCTGTAGAAGCTCGGCGGTGACGGGAAGAAATTTCCTTTCTTCTTTGGGCGTCGACTTCGGCTTTGAGACTTGAGGCGACGTCTGCTTGGCTGTCTTCCTCCAGTCCGGGTCTGTCTCTCTGTTCTTCTTGCTTCGCTTGTAGTTGACCTTCTGTTTAGGATTTCTGCAGAGTTGAATGAACTGCAGAACCCTTGCTGTTGCGAAGCGAAGTCTATCCCAGGTTGAAAACCTCGAGACATCTGGTAGTCCTTCTTGAAGCTTCTTTCTTCTGTTGGCGGTGACGTGGTGAATTCTCTCTTCTCCCGTCGGCTCCGCCAGTATTGCTGTAGATGCTTCAGTCGGCCAGGAATCTTCTGTTTTGTAGAGAAATTCCGGCCCTCTATACCATCGATGATTCTTGTTGAAGTCGGCTGGCACATCTCTCGTGGCATCGTCGGCGACGTTGAGCTTCGTCGGGATCCAGCGCCACTCGTTGACTGTTGATCCATCTTCTATTGCAGCTAGACGGTGCGCCACGAACGGTTTGTACGTTCGTGACCCCGTTTTGATCCAAGTGAGGACCGTCTTGCTGTCTGTCCAGAACGTCTTCGAGTCCGGCTTCCTCTCGTGTTCCTCTATGACGGTTTCGGCTAGGCGCGTTCCCATGACTGCTGCTTGTAGCTCTAGTCGCGGAATGGACGTGAGCTTCAAAGGTGACACCTTCGCCTTTGCTATGATGAGTGACACGTTGACCTCGTTGTCCGGTGTGACCGCCCTCCAAAATAGGACAGCGCAATAAGAGGACTCGCTGGCGTCGGTGAAGATGTGAAGCTGGAGTGTAGTGGCGTCGCTGTAGTTTAGGTATCTTCTAGGTATGGCCACGTTGCTCAGCTGTCGTAGGTGCTCCATCCATCTTCCCCATTGTTCGGCGAGGTCCTCTTCCAGCTCGTCGTCCCATGTCGTTCCACGGCGCCAGACTTCCTGTAGGATTTGCTTCGCCCTGATGGTGACAGGTGACGCGAAGCCGAGGGGGTCGAAGAGCGACATGACGATGCGAAGTGCTTCTCTCTTCGTCGGTGTCTTCCCCTCGATCAGCGGTGGTGGGATGCGAGTCATGTTGAGGTTGAACGTCAGCTCGTCTGTGTCCGTCTTCCAGATTAGGCCGAGGACTCGTTCTGTTTCTTCCTGTTTATAGAGCTCGATGTCGTCTGTTTCTTTTTTCTCGCCAAGTGCTTCCAGCAGGCGTGGCGAATTCGATTTCCATTGTTTGAGCTCGTAGCAGGCTTTTCTGTGCACGTTGCGCACTTCTGTTGTGATGCGCACGGCGTCTTCTAGACTTCGGAAGCTGTCCAGGTAGTCGTCGACGTAGTGCTTCTGTATTATGGCGTCTGCGGCTGCAGGATGAGTGTTCCTGTGCTTCTCGGCGTTCAAGTTCTTGACGTAAATTGCTGTTGATGGTGAACTTGAAGCTCCGAAGATAAGCGAAGTCATTCTGTATTCTTCTGGGGGCTGGTTGTCTCGTCGATCTCGGCGCCAGAGGTAGCGGAGAGCGTCTCTATCTTGATGACGTAGCTTGACCTGCATGAACATCTCCCCGATGTCCGCTGTGACGGCGACTCGATGTTGCCTGAATCGCATGATGACTCCCGGCAGTGACTGTAGTAGGTCTGGCCCCTTGAGCAGCATGTCGTTGAGTGCGACGCCCTTTGTTTTGGCAGCGGCATCGTGAACGACTCGCAGCTTCTCCGGCTTCATCGGGTTGATGACGGCGAAGTGCGGTAGGTACCATGTTCTATCTTGAGTCTTCGTCTTCGGTGCTGGTTCGGCGTAGCCCTTGGTGATGAGCGCTTCCATCTGTTCGGTGTACCTCTTCTTGAGATGAGGGTCGCGATCGAGCTTCTTCTCTATGTTGAAGAGACGCTTCAAAGAATTGTCGTAGTTGTCTGGCAGGATGACATCTTCTTTTTTCCACAGAAGAGCTGTTTCGTATCTTCCTTCTTCGTTGTGGACTGTATTTTCTGTTAAGATACGTAGGGCTTGTTCTTCTGGGTCTGTTCTTGGCTTCTTTGGGTTGATGCAGAGTGCGTCCATCTCGAAGTACTTCTTCATGAGCTCCTCCAAGTTGTCCTCTTCGTGCTCTGTGACGTGTGTGACGTAGTCGATGCTGCGGCCAAGGGTGCGTGTGTGGCTCCCATGTAACACCCATCCCAGTGGCGTGAGAGATGCCACTGGTTGGTGTTTCTTTCCGCGTCGCAGCTTCGATGTGACGAGTAGATGCCAATTGTCTTGCCCGATGAGGATTCTTGGTTTGGCTTTCTCATAAGTGATGAGATTGCTGATGTCACGTAGATGGTCGCATTCTTCGACTTGTTCCCTGGCGACTTCCTGCGCTGAGACTTGAAGATTCTTGATCGTCCGCGCTTGAATGCACTCTTCGTTTTTGTTCGGCCCCCGAAGTGTGAAGTGTACTCTTCTCGACTTCGTTTCTGCTGTTTTCATTTCATTAATGGCTTCTATGCGCAGAGGTTCGACTGGTCCTCGTGCGCCGATGTCGTCCGCTATTTCTTGGTCGATGAGTGTGACCGTAGAACCGTCGTCCAGGAGTGCGAATGTGTCGACGACTCCCGCCGGTCCGGTCACCTGCACCGGGACGATCTTCAGAAATGACCGCTTTTTTGTAGCAGTCCAGGCGGAGTTGATGGTTTCCGATGTCCTCTTTTCTTCGTTTTTCTCCGACGACCTGACGTGATGCAGCATCTTGTTGTGATAATATTTGCAGCTGTCGATGCCGCAAGAGACTGGTTTGCAGCTGTGGGTCTTCGTTCTGTAGCGTAGACATCGGAAGCATAAACGTTGCTTTTTGGCGATGTCCCATCTGGAGTTCTCGTCCGCCCTCTTGAATTTGTCGCAGTCTGCTGTTGTGTGCCCCGTGTTTTCGCATACTGGGCATTTCGATGTTGACTGCTTCTCTGTTACGTTGTGGATCTTCTGTGTACGTCGGACTTGACTGTTTTCTGTTCCGGATCCAACTTGTTCCGGTTGGGCGAAAGGTCCACATAGTTCCGCTTCTTTTTTCATAAATTTTTCTATCTTGATCAGGTCCGGCTCCTCTTTTGCTTGTGTTGCAGCGAATTCATAGTAGCGGTAGCGCAGGGTCGGTGTCAGCTTCTCCACGATGATTTTGGCGACCTCTGGGTTGTAGAGGTAGTAGACGCAGTTCACCGCCCGTAGAATGGACACGGCGTTGGTCACTTTGCTGGAATATATGCAGATATCCCGAGGTGACTCAGTCAGGCGTGGCAGTGCCCGAAGTGTGTCCAGCTCTAGTGTGGCGATGGCTTCTGGTCTTCCAAATCTGTTCTCCAAGGTCTTCATGATGTCCTCGGTGTTCGTGGTGGTGATGAGTAGACTTTCGACAGCTTCTTTGGCTTTTCCCTTCAGGTTTCTTCGTAGGCGGTTGATGTTCTCGACTGGTGAAAACATCTTCTCGGTTTCGAAGTATGCTGAGCGGAAGGGCAGCCAATCCTTATGGCAGCCGTTGAAGATGGGCAGCTCGATGAACTTCGGCCGTTGTCCCGCTTTGATGGCGAGGGTGATGGCTGTGGCGAGCTGCGTGTAGTCTGGTTGCGTGATGCTACTCGCTGGTGGTTGCTGAGGAGTCGGTTGCTGATGATCTTCGTCTTGCTGTTGAGTTTTCTGATCGAGGACGATGATCGGCGGCTGTATGCTGTTCTGTTCTTGATCAGTCTGCTTCTTTATAGTCTGATCTTCTGTTTGCTGTTTGCGGCGTGCTTCATTAGCAATGGCGAGTAGGACTGGCGGTGGCTGTGTTTGTGCGAGCCAAGTGTCCACTCGCTCCTGTGTTTCTTCTTCTGATACGGAGACCTCGTCATCTTCTTCTTCCGTATCTTCAGCTTCCAGGGTTGCTATCTTGGCGGCGGCAAGCTTGACTTGCAGGCGCGCCATTTCTTCTTTGGCTTTTGCTAGCCGAAGTGCTCTCCTGGAGTATGTTGATCCCGACTGTTTCTTCTTATGAGGATCTGGCATCCTGCTCGGCAGTGGCAGGATATCTTCTGTTTTCGCTCTTTCTCTATGAGCTTCTGTTCTTGATTCAGTTGGTGCTCTTGTTCTTGTCGTAGTTCCCGTGGCCTCCGTCGCAGCCGATAGCGCTGCTGACGTTTGTGAAGCTGATGTCTCAGTGGTGGTGACTCCTGTCCCGGATGTCCCTGCAGTGGATGTTTCCATGGTTCCCATGGAGCTGTCTGTTGTTTCTGTATCCGCTGGGGACGGCTCCGTTCCTTGTCTTCGGCCTTTTCCGACCGAGCGAGTGACCGGCATGATGACACCCTTCACGTGTCACGGGTTGGAAGGTAGGTACCGACGCTTGTGTCGGTCTACAATCCCAAACTACGACCTGGTACTGGCGCTTGTGCCGTACCGTCGCAGCACCCCTGTTGATGGAGCTGTTGGCGCTGATGGGTTCCCTGGTGGTGACGCGTTGGCGCTGGTGCCGACAGCAGTTCCCCGTTGCTAGGGTCGTCGGCGCTGGTGGCGATGCGTCGGCGCTGATGGGTTTCCTGGTGGCGATGCGTCGGCGCTGGTGGGTTTCCTGGTGGCGATGCGTCGGCGCTGGTGGGTTTCCTGGTGGCGATGCGTCGGCGCTGGTGCCGAGCAGCGGTACCCCGTTGCTAGGGTCGTCGGCGCTGGTGCCGAGCAGCGGTACCCCGTTGCTAGGGTCGTCAGCGCTGGTGCTGACCGGTGGTACCCACTTGCTGGGGTCGTCGGCGCTGGTGCCGACCGGCGTAATCCCTCGACGATCCGGCTTCCGAAGGACCAAAAATGTACCGGATGGTACTAGTGCGCTGGATTGGAGGGATGTAGGGCAGGGCTTCCAGTGAAACAATTTCTGCCAGGAGGATTCCTTTTTCTTTATTGGAGTGCTATACAGAGCTGGGTACTGAATGCTCCCCATACAAACCGCACAGTCTTTTATATCAATTTGACCACAAAAAAGAACGGCGATGTTATTGGCAGACCAATGGGAGACCCGGAATTTTTACCAATAAGAATCTTGTTAGCTAAGTCTATTGTAACGGTCGGCCGTTATTTTGGCGGGAAAGTTTTATTGCTTTTCTATTTTGACTTGTGCAATATGGAGGGTTGTGGATATCTGTTCGGACTAATGTTAAAAAGTTGTTAAAACCTTGTCCACAACCCTCACACATGTCCTACGATATGTGGTCATGGTCTTTCAATAATTATCGCCTTTTTTATATTCTAACGCACACATATGTAACTTACAATCTGTCTACGCCCACATCTAAACTTTTACCCACACACGTAAACAATTTCAACCCAAAACAAAAAACTTAAAAATAGACAACATAGCTAACTTACGGACTAATCTTAGGTCTAATTACTATCTATTTCAATTAATTATATTCATTTTAAACTGTTATTTAACCTAAAATTAAGCTTTACAAGTTTGTAGGGAACTATTTCCCTCCTATTCATTCCTACGCTGTCACCCGTCGCGCCATCCCTGTTGCCGTGCGTTACTATAAATATTTAATGGCGCGCACGGCGCCGCAGCCATCATTCATGCGCGGATCGCGGCGGTGCGCGGGTCTCGTCGTCCTGCACACTATTTTTCGCCCGTCGGTCAATGTATTCAAGAGTATTCGAGTTGACAACTTGGCGGACCCATCCCAGAGGTGGCCGAAATACTCCATACACTATCGGACTTGATATAGGACAATATGGATTGAGAAGCTGCCCCGTAGTAAGGATACCCAGTTTCTTAGCAGCCAGTTGTGCTCTTGCTTCGATAATCATGACATAAAGTAACACTAAGGTATGTGCAATCTTTCGCATCTTTCTTTTTTGTAATATACGGATTTGGATGAAATTTGGAATGTACATAGCTTATACCTAGAATTCACACATAGGCTACTTTTTAACTTGACAATAGCGGGCGAAGCCGAGGGAACGGCTAGTTGGTTACAACATAACATACATGCATATATGTACACATACGGTGCTAATATCATATTCCTGTTTGCTTCCCCGTAGTCGGGTATATAAACGCATTCACACTCACAGCCCACACTTAGTTCGATGACTTGTGTCGTGAGTGCCGAAATCATTCACATCACTCACAATTACAACTAAACCCAGAAACACAAATTTTCCTTGAGGAGATAACTTGTGTTCCCGCCGGGAATCGAACCCGATACCCCTGCTTAGAAGGCGATCGCGCATTCGCCTAAGCCAAGAGGCTGATATAAAGAGAGTTCATAGGAAATTAAACGGTTCATTATTTCCGATTGAACTTCCACGCGGGTCGCATGTATTTATAGAAAGGACGTGGTTTTATTAAATTCATTAATATTATTATAATTAAACGCGACCTTTCTTTGACAAGTCAACCCGTTAAGATTATCCAGAGATAAAACACAATCATAAATAAAAACGGCGTGGGTGTTTCTATTATAACGTATTGTTGAAGTAAGTAGGTTGTTATTTACTTTATATTTGAAACAAGAAAATCGTTTTCACCAAATTTTACTTGTTTTTACCAAAATATATATCTGCTATAAAAATAAAAATGAATCCCCGTTTACCTTGGTCACGCCTTATCTTGAGAATGACTTTACCGATTTCATTCATCTTCTTTTCAACCGACTTCAAAAAAAAGAGTTTTTTTAGATCACGCGATATTCCGTCAATTATGAATCGATTTTGATGATTTTTGTTTGGCAGAGTATACTTCAGAGGTGGTCTCATATAAATTTTATCAAAATCGGTTACACGACGCAAAGGGCAGAGACTTTTCCACCACACCAACTGGGTCGTCATCGTATAGCATCGTGAAGAGGAAACGAACACTCATAAACATACGCGCACATAAACTTTCGAATTTATGATATTAGTGTTATGTGAGACTTGTATAAGTACTTACTCCGTTCAGCAACCCAAAGTGGGCCTTGGCCTCCGAGATGAGAGAGCGCCATTGGCCTCGGTTCTGCTCAACTTCTTGTCAGTTATAGTTTTGAAACACACGCAAGTCTGCCTCCAGTTCGTCGTTCCCCCAACGGAAACTTAATTCACCTGAGCTAGTTCACCTAGGTAAACTTCTTCTTCTTCTTCTAGTGCCATCTTCTAATGAAGATCGGCGATCATTAAGGCGATACGGACTTTTGACACCGCAAATTAAAACAAAGATCGGATGCTCTGGTTAAACCATTGGCGTAAGTTTTTGAGCCTAGATATTCATCTTCTACCTACACTTCTCTTTCCTTGTAGGTCTAGGTGAA
The DNA here is from genome assembly GCA_948107665.1 of Lomographa bimaculata. Taxonomy (NCBI): domain Eukaryota; kingdom Metazoa; phylum Arthropoda; class Insecta; order Lepidoptera; family Geometridae; genus Lomographa; species Lomographa bimaculata. The sequence continues at coordinate 807,722 of OX403604.1, read as the reverse complement.
CTAAACACACTTTTATTAAACTTTACAGTGGTACCTTGTCCGGCCTACTGGTCTGCGCCCATACGGCTTGTAATAAATTGTAATATTTTTTTGTAAATTCAATATATTTTGTTATTGATACCGATACTAGGCTTACCCACTACTTAGAAGACATCCAGCCAGCAATGCCGGCGGGCAGTTCAACACGGCTAATGAGCTCACTTATCTTTCTTGTAGATTGTAATTGAATACGTTCGTTCCACAGATCTCCCCACTACCAATAATGCCTGTACTAAAATATTAAGTGAGTCCCCCGGGGTATCTGCTTTCGTCTAAAAATGAGGGTCGTTTCTTTGGGGACATCGCACACAGAAGATTAATAATATCTCTTCCATAAACTTGTAAGACGATGTTACATAATTATTGAAATATTATTAATAAGAGATACAAAAAGTTGTGCAGAAAAACTGTAGTTGTAGTTCTACGTTTGTCATCCGTACGGCGAGGGCGTCAAACTTGGTTTCCTGAAAGGTATAATCTGGGAGTCTTCAAGTCTTCAAGTCAAGGGTATCTTCTAGGGAAGTATGATAATTCTTCCGTCGTATCACTTTCTATCGTAAAACATTGTGAAAATTTGCAGCATAAACGGCTGTATCTAGTGATTGCGTTGGCTTTGAAGTTTAATATTTTCACAGCTCCAAGGGACAGTATTTGATATGAATTTCAGCTTTGACCTTCACTCGTTCCTGAGAAAAAGGGTCTTAACAGACAGACGGACAACAAAGTGATCCTATAAGGGTTCTGATTTTTCCTTTTGAGGTACGGAACCTTAAAAATCATTTAAAACTTACGTACTGAGTAGCTACTTACTACCCCACGCGGTCTCTGCAAATTAGTCCTACCACTACGAAAAAGTTTGTTTGTAATTGATTTAATTGGAATATAGGTAGATTTCCTAAAATAACATAGAAGCTATATTGAAATTGTTTAATGCGGGAACAACCGCAGGGCATAGGTAATAATTAATATAGGAGTTCTTATGACCCTCATTAAAACTACATCTCAATTCCTTCCATATCTACAGTGGGACAATAAAGTAGAGTGCACAATACAGTCCACTTAAATACAGGGTGATTACCTTGTTTGACATTACCACATAAAGAGTTTATTATACGATAGGCTTTATTTATCGTGAGGGAATGTAGTGTAAAGGGGTGACTCATTTTAGAGCTATGTGCGTGCGATCTTTGAAATTAAGCTTTTAAAAAAGATTAAACCACTTTCACACTACATTCAATGACTTGTATCGTGGGTGCCGGAAACATTCACACACAACCATGAACCAGAAACACAAATTTCCCTTGGAGATACTTGTGCTCCCGCCGGAAATCGAACCCAATTCTCCTGCTTGGAAGGCGAATTAACGCGCACTCAACTAACCAACGGGCAAGAAAATAGAGGCCATTGACCCGTAGAGTAACCGTTAAAACTTTGTTGGATAATACTTATTTATTCCGTGCCGAATTGAGAAAGGAAAATTTATCGCTTGAGGCGGGGATTGAACCCGCGGCCATAAGGTTCAACCACCCTCAAATGATAATTTTTCCTCTCTAAATGTATCACTATAATTCTGCCTAACATGGCTAATGCTATATAAACAAAATCAATTGTTTTGTGCACAAGTTCACTACCAGTGGGTGGCGTTCTTGTCATCATTAATTAGGAAATACTGAGACGTTTTTGTAAAGTATATTTTAAAGTTCTCTCACAACTCAACTAATATCAAACTATCTACGCTACAAATTTTTATAGCCACGACTACCTGCTCTCGATAAAGCGGCGACAAACGTTTTAGCGCCCTTAAGTAACCCAAATAATATATAACTTACTAAATTACTTTAACAAATCATCATTGTATTTTAAACCTTACTGTTCCAGTAATAAGTAACACAAATATTTTGAGCGTTGATTTCCAAGAGAGAAGTAAAGTTGGTAGTAGAACCTATAAAACGAGCTTCTAGTGTTGGTTGTATAAAAAGTTAACAATATGTTATTTGGGACTTGATTGATTTGTTATAGTTACATTTAAGCTGCTTTTAACGGATTGGACTAAGGCTTTGAGGTATTTGAGTTGATCGGGCTATGAGATGATAGAAATATTGGGATTTAGGTGAGAAATTTAATTTATTCTAAAGATTTTGACGTTTATTGAGATTGATTTGATTATTTTTTTCTGATTTATATTAGAAAGTCAGATATATGTAAAATGCATATCAATAGGCTTATTTTGTGCATATATTATTAACCAGCCGTGCCCCGCGGCTTTGCTCGCGTTTATCAAGTTAAAAAGTAGCCAATGTGTTAATCTTAGTTTATTACCTAAGCTATGTACATTCTAAATTTTATCCAAAACCGATCAGCCGTTATAACGTGAAGAGAAAACAAACATCTTTCGGATTTATAATATTATGTGTGATTTAGCAAGATAGATTAGTCAACATTGAAAAATGTTTTACTTAGCTTCTCAAAATTAACGTTCATACCTATTTTCTACAGACTTCACAAAAAGGAGGAGGTACTCAATTTGAGTGTTTTTTTATGTGTTTTACCTCATAACTTCTTTCCACGTGAACCGACTTTAATTTTTTTTTAGTTTGAAAACTGATGCTTTCCCATTGGTCCCATTCAAATTGAATCAAGATTTGATCAGTGGTTTTTGAGTTATCTTCAATAATGCGTGTTAAATACATTTAAAATGATCAAGGTTCCGAAGATAAAGCAGTGAAGTCGGATTTTTTTAGGTTTGCTTGCGTTAAATTATACAGGGTTACATTTAGTTAAGCTTAAAAATTGCTATTTAGACTAACAGACAGATATTTAAATTTAATAGCGGACAGACTAAAAAAATCCTAAACCATAAAAATGCCTCTACATTTGGATCTAAATCTCAGAGACGCCGATCCATAAACAACATATGAGCCCAGATTCTTAACTTTTATCGGATCCAACAAAAAATTAAGTACACATTATAAAGACATCTTGGACCGTTCGACCTCTTTTTATACGTGTTTTTTTAAAGCGATTAACTAAATGGGTGTTTTAATTGCCCTTTCTTAATTGTTTGAAAAGGGATTAGTTTTTTTATGTGGATCCGGCAGCTTAATAGGCAATGGATCGGAGACGGGTCGCTCGCTCTTAAAATTCTATAGTGCGGGTCCGAGGTATTTTTATTTAATTACGGCTTGGTTTGTCCTCAATCCAGTAACTGTCGTTAATGCCGTTTTTTAAATGTGTATAAGTTGATTTAAAACCAGATTTATCTGTGTGGAACTTGTATTTTTGATTTGGTTTTGTTAATTTAAGTAGAGTTAAATATCGATTATATCAGGGCTTCTCTTTCTTCATCTTTTTTTTTAAATCAAGATAGGCAAACGTTTGACTGCTATCTCACCTGATGGTAAGTGACGATGCGGTCGCCGATGGAGCACGTTTGCCCAGAAGATGCCTATTCACTCGCGACTTAAAGACTCCCATATTGTATTTATCAGGGAACACAGACTCAGGTAAGGAATTCCATTTTTTTGCAGTTCGCATAATGAACGTGGAGGCAATACTTCGTCCGCGCTTGTAGAATATCTACCATATAGCGGTGTCGCTTAAGAGCCTGTCTCTTCTACTTAAGCTATCTTTTACTTAAAATAATTGTCTATTAAATCTAACGCATATTTTTAAACTGATCGTTAGCTTAGTTGGGTGGCGTTTGCATTCTAAGGGCTATCGGATTCGAACCCTAAGGAAAATTTGTGTTTCTGGTTCTGGTTGTGATAATATGACATTCTTTATTTATATATATTTTACTGATTTGATAATAAGATGAAACATTAAATTAAGAACTTTTAATATAAGTAATCGAAAATTAACTTAACTATTTTAACAGTTATTTTGGTTGTGATTTTGTGTGTGATGTGAATGTTTCCGGCACCTACGACACATATCAGCGAACTTAGTGTGGGATGTGATAGTGGAAGCGGTTATGTTATGTATTTTGACTCAGTTGGCGCAGTGAGAAAATCTCTACCCTCTGCACGGTTAGTCCTGGGTTCGATTTCCGGGCAAAATTTTCCTTCTAAGAAATGTTTGTGCTTCTAGAACTGGGGTGTGATTGTGTGTTAGATATGCAGTGTTTTGGCAACCACAATACAAGTATTTGAACTTAGTGTTGGTCTGTGAGTGTGAATGCGTTTGTTTGTCATTGGTATGCTGTCTTGCGCACTCATTAGGTACAAACATGTATATGAACATACACGTTTTCACACTCACAGCCCTGTATTAAGTACTAAGACCGGTAACATTTAAGTACGTCAGATAATTTTATTATAATAATAGGTATATATTATTTTATTATTTGTCAATTATCATTACTTATTATTAAGTATAATATAATTTATTATTCTTAGATTCATGCACTCTTTAAAATATTGTTTTCTTAAACACCGACGTCCAACTCTATTGCGTAATTCCGCTCCATCCAAAGGTTGTCTGGAAGAGATCGCTTTTAGCGATAAGACCGCCTATTGTTACACTTTTTTTTGTAACTAATTATTTTGCTTTGTTTCTTGTCTTAATTAAGGTGTTCAATAAAGAGTTTATCTATCTATCTATATACAATCTAACAAAGCATCAGTACCAAATATTTATAAAAAAAACACTAAATAATACAGTCGACTTGAGTACCTCCTCCTTTTTTGGGAAATTGGTAAATAGTTCATCAATCGATCAGTGAAGCATTTTCTAGGCAAACGTGCATCGTCACTTACCATCAGGTAAGATAATCGTCAATCACTTGTCTATCTTGATAAAAAAGCACCCACGATACAAGTCTTTGAACTGAACTTAGAGGCTGTGAGTGAATGAGATTCTTTGTTTATTTGTTTATTACTGTATTTGAGTCAAAATGTCCCTCGGAACTACCACCTTTCCCTTAGCTCAAGTGAATTAAACCAAGTACCGTTTAAGTTAACGTCTCACTTAAGTAAGTCGTAACTTAGACGGCATTATGACGTTCGGTGCTTGATCTAATGCTTTCTGTTTTAATAGGCCGGTTTTATTGTTCTGTATACAGGGTGTCTTACAAAATGATGTCTCAATTATGCTACAATTACAAATTTTAAAGCTTATTCACATAACTTTTTTATTTTATTATTTTTATTTTTTATATTTAACAGTGGACGGAAGAGACTGTATCCCACGACACAGGACTTTTCCTAGTGTGGGATCCTGGGCTCCCCTACACAAAAACAACATTGTTGTTATTGATAGTGTTAGTACCAATAAGTTCAAGAAATAAATGATTATATAGGGGTTAATATTTTATCATGCACCTCCGAGTTTCTTGCCAGGTTCTTCTCGAGATAGCTGTCATTTTGCGAATTTGGGAGTAGAGTCAATTTAGCCCGGTGCATAAATATAAACGCTTTCAAAACAAACTTTCTAACAATCAAACATTTCGAATTTTGAATGTTTTTACATCTATTGCAGCCTTACGTTTGACCAGATATGACACGTAATGATAACTTTGGTAAAAATAAACATCATCATCAGCCTTTTTCATTCATCTATGGAAGCTCTCTGCTGGATATAGGCATGCTACTGAGCACGATTTAGCTCTTGCCAGCCATCTTGCGATGATCGTCGCTCCACCGAGTGCATCCTGTACTACGTTTGCCAATTCGCGGTCTCTACTCAAAGACACGTTAAAATAAACATTAAACATCATAATCATATTCGCTTTCACACTCACAGCCCCACACTAGGATGACTTTGAATTCTGATGAAACTATACATCAAACAAAATTCACAACCAGTACCAGAAGCAAATTTACGTTAGATAAAAATAAAAATGTATTTTTTATATAGTTTAGGTAATATCTCAGGACTTAATCGCGCTAAAAATCTATTATTATTTACCTCGACGTTTCGGCTAAGTTGCATTGGCCATGGTCTCGGGAAGACTGTATTTTTTAAAAATATTTACTTAGTTTGTTATTATAAACACCGTGTATATTTAAGTATTATATCATACCGATATATTACGCTTCCCATACACACAGTATAAAGCATGTATAACTTAGTTTTATTGCGTACTTTTATTTGCTCGTTAAGTTACGTTCGGTTTCGAGGAATATTTAGTTGGAAGTACTTTTTGTTTCCTAAGTGTTATTTATGTGTGTTTTAAGTTTTTATGTCACGCAATACGTTGTTCTACCCGTTGGCTTAGTTGGGTGCGCGATCGCCTTCGAAGCATGTGTACCAGGTTCGATTCCTAGCGGGAACACAAGTTTTCCCTCAAAGGAAAATTTGTGTTTTTGGTTCTGAATGTGATGGTGTGTATGATGTGAATTCTTCCGGCACCCACGACGCAAGTCTTTGAAATTAGTGTGGGACTGTGAGTGTGAAAGCGTTATATGTTGAAATTTTGTAATAATTGTATTTTTAGAAATTGAAAAAAAGACTTTTGTCGCACTAATCACACTTTAATATCATAGTGTAATATAGTGAAAAATGTATATACTTACCTTCATTGAAAAAAAATTCTACCCGGGCAAAGCCAGGGTTAAGCTAGTAATATTTCAAATCCGAAAGTTGGTAAGAAAAGTTGTGCACCTGCCGGGGATCGAACCCAGGACCCACGGCGCAGAGGGCAGACACTTGCCCACCGCTCCAACTGGGTCGTTCAACCTAAAATTAAACTATAGAGCACAATTCTTAAAATCTAAATCAAAACAATAAAAACAAAAACATGCGTTATTCTATATGAATATCTTTCACAAAGACACACCTCAGTATTTTTTACAAAACTGAAGTCGCTTATTTACAGCGTTTCGTTTTATAAATGGCTTTCTTGCTTATTTCAAATACCTGAAATTGAAATTAAACTATGAATAACGTAGCAGTCGTAGCATGTCGTAGCACAGTTACGCCGTAGCCGCTAATTACGTAATGCGGAGATTTCAACCCTGTCTCGTGGCTACCTTCATTAATTATTACCTTGCGATTTCGCTCGACTCCTTGTCCTTCTCCTACCGATTCGGGCTGAACATGAAGACGAGAACTTTGGAGTTTTATGACCAGCCGCCTGCCTGACATTTTCCTAGTTTTGGTGTGTGTTTTATGCAAAAATAGCCTATACATAAAGGATATTTCACGGATACAACGTTTCAAATATTTTTATATAACTTAATAAACAATGCCCGCCCGCCGATACCCGCCATGCATGGCGGTACCACGTGACTAAATTATTACCTCCTTCATGTTTATGTTTGCCTAGTACTTTACCAAATCCAAATGACGTTATTTTCATATTTTTTTTCCTGAATATATATGCTTGTTAATGTATATGTTCTGCTTGAATCACCACCTAAATACACACAAAAAAACATCAAAATCAGTCCAGTCGGAGGAGTTCAGTTACATACACACGTACAGAAAAATTATCTATAAAGATATGGCAGGACTATGGGTCCTACTAAAATAAAAATATGCTATTTAGAAGCCAAAAAAACAGCAAGATATTTTATAATATTTTTTAATTTATGATAGGCTAGCGTTTGACCACTATCTAACCTGTTGGTAAGTGCTGATGTGGTCGAGGACAGTAAACACGCTTTTTCACACTAGCACATTTACAATACAATAAGTCTTTATTTACAACCAATCCATTTATTACATATTTGTCGCATTCATCCCTAGTCTTGCAGAATGATTTGCTTTTCTGCATAGGGCTCCCCTAGATTCTGGGGTATGCTGACTTGCACACTTATTATGATATATATAGGCAAGTGTGACGCTTAGCAAGCTAGCGAATTGCTCGTCTCGACAGATGTAAAAAAAACCGTGTTCCGTTAGCAATCCTTGAAAGCCAAAATGAGTGAATAGGTAGGTATCTTTTAGGCAAGCATGCTACAACTCGGCGACATCATCACTTTACACCAGGTGAGATTGTGTTCAAATGCTTGCCTATCGAGCACAAAAAAGCCAGGCACTCGCACAGGCTCGACACTTCCAGTGACACTTGTTCTGTGTGTAAACAAAGTATGGTCGAACGAATATCATATAATTAGTGAACAATTTTTTTAACCTACCCTCATTTGATGAGATTGTGTAAATAATGTTATAATGCACCTACAAGACTCCAAAATACTGTCTAAATGCCTACATTTTCTCATCTAAGTGAATGTTATTCTTTTTGAGAAAATAAAACGTCTTAAAACCAGTTTCCATTCTAGAGCTGAGGCTCTTACCATCCTCTACCACAAAATCACTTACCAACAGGTGAGATAGTGGACCAGCGCTAATCCGAATTATAAAAAAAATTATTCATTAGCATCGCATCCATCATTACTAAATCTATATATATATATATATATGTATATTATATTTTTATATATGCGATAATAACTCTAGTGGATACGGTGGTTGAGAAAATTGACGCAGGCAAGAAGTGTATAGCGGTGTTTTTGGATTTGGCTAAGGCATTTGACACCGTGTCGAGGCCAATCCTACTAAGAAAACTAGAGTTGCTTGGCATCCGTGGCTTACCCCTAGAATGGTTTCGCTCTTATCTTAGTAATCGTAAGCAGAGAGTGAGAATAGGTAACACCAGCAGTGACTACACTGAAATTGAATTTGGCGTGCCGCAAGGGAGTGTGTTGGGCCCTACCCTATTTCTTGCCTATATAAATGACCTTTGTGGACTCAGCATAAACCAATCAAAAATACTGGCCTTTGCTGACGATACGGCAATTATTTTCTATGCGGATGGCTGGAATGAGGTAGTTGATGTAGCTCAAAAGGGTCTATCCACAATCTCCTGCTGGCTACAAGATAACCTGCTCACTCTGAACACAAATAAAACAAAGTTTCTAGCATTTAGGATCTCGGATAGGACAAAACCGAAAAATGTAATAGAACTTAAGTTGCACCAATGTGAGCAGCAGGGACGATCAGCTTGCACTTGCTCACAGATTGGTCAGGTTGATAGCTTAAAATACCTTGGCATCTTAATTGACGAAAAGCTAAAATGGACCAACCAAATAAATGCCCTTTGTAGTAGGACCAGAAAAATGCTTCACATTTTTAAAAAGATCGGGTCGGTATGTGATGATGATACCATCAGAAAGATTTACCTTGCCTTATGCGAATCAGTGCTCAGTTACGGGATTGCGTGTTGGGGTGCAGCAGCCAAAACGTTATTCCTAAAGATCGAACGTGCTCAGCGTGCTGTGTTGAAAGTGGCTTACCGGAAACCTTACCGGTATCCTACTGACAAACTTTACGCGGATACACAAATTCTGAGAGTAAGACAACTTTATGTTCTGGCTGCTGTCCAAAGATACCACAAAATAGCACCAAAAATTGCCTGTGAGCCAAAAAAGTCATCACGCCGCAACACATTTACCATCCCTCGTGTGAAGACGTCGTTTGCCCAGAGATCATTCGCATACAAAGGCGCACAAATATACCAAACCCTAGATAGATCACTGGGCATTATAGGTGTCACACGATGGAAGTGTAGAAAAATTATGAAAAGTTGGCTTCTTAAGACAGGATATGAGGCCATCGAAAAACTTATAAAAGTGCCAAGATAACATCGGGGGCCTGCTTCATCTCGGAAACCCAAGCTTAGGTTTTGAGACGTAGGCATGAGATAACCTTTTCCTGTGGATAGCTGATCTGCGAGTGCATGTTTCTAGGTACATCGGTAGAGGAACGATCTGTATACATCGCCGCAGAAAGCCTATTAAAAACCTATTGAGCACAAGGAGATGATCCAGGCCCGTTCATTCATTAATTCATACCCATTTTCAAGACCGAATAATCACATGTACTTTGAAACAATATAAGGAAGACAAATACCTACCAATACAAATCTAAAAATACCACAACAGAAATCCCACAAATCTGAGCCGTCACAACCATATTATGAGAAACAAACATCAACCAACCATTTTAAAACACGCACAAGCTCACACACACACACTCAATCACGACACTTGCAGACTAACACTATCACGACACTAGCAGATCACTCTTTTACGACACTTGCAGACTAACACTCGAACACGACACTTGCAGACTAACACACGACATATGTCCCAATATATATAAACTCGTCAACATATTTAATATAGACAAATTGAAGAGACTAGGAGCTCGCGACACAGGCTAGCCTAGTGCGGGCCCTAGGGATCACAACACTGCATGGTTTACATATTATTGCTACTATTGGTATCATAACTTTTAAATTTATGTAATATATCTTGTAAACCTACCACCTAAGTTTGTACATTAAAATAAAATATATTATATATATATTATATTTTTATATATATATATATAAAAATATAATCAAAAATAAAATCAATGCCACTTTTCGTTGTTATTTTATAACTCAAGAACGGGCTCACCTATCCAAACCAAATGTTTAGGCTTTGTTCGGACTATTTAGTAGATGGTTTATGTGAAGTTGGCACAAAATCGGTCGAGCGGTTCTTCATTTATCACACCCGGGCGAAGCCGGGGCGGATCGCTAGTATAATATATTAATATCTACAATACACGTTGGTAATTAACCTCTAAGCCAGAGTGCGCCGTTTCGACGCTCGTGCAAATAGGCCTGTAATCACTGTATAGTTGATAAAGCATAGATTAAAATTTTTGTAGACAGACTATATTAGTGATAAGAATATATTTTAAAGTGATTTTTTTTATGGGACGGCTTTGAAATTCTGATTTGCAACCTTTTTGTGTGACGAAAAGTGGTGGGGGTAAACACTGTGATGATTTGTTGTAATACAAAAGTTTTATTTCTATTGTGTTTATTTACGTCACACCCTGTTTTTTTTTGGTAGTGGGCTTGAGCACTTAAGTTACCTTTAAGCTCAGTGGCTTGTAGTCCGCTTGTATACCTACAAGCGGAATTAGACCTGTTCTGTATGTAATATATTTAATAATTTATATATATATATATTATGCGCGTTTGCCTTCTAAGCACCCCTGCGGGTTCGATCGGGTTCGATTCCCGACGGGAACACATTTGTTTCCTCTTGAAACCTTCCTCTATGGAAATTTCTAACGCTACATGACGTTGTATGACGTTAATACCGGCGTAACGTTAATACCTCAAAATGGATACATAGTAATAACAATACGATGTGATCGCAACGCACACAATTAGGTGGTAAAGAACCTACGGTCAAATGGGGTGCGATGTTATACAATTTTAAAAGTATTTGAGTATTTAAGAACATTTATTCCTATAGGATTCTCTCTCGCTCGCCTAATTCGATATTTTTAATAAATATGGACATTAATACAATGTGTTTCTGATTCTTATTGATGTGAATGTTTCTGGTATAAGTCCTTGATTTCAGTATGGGCTGTGAGTGTAAACGTGTTTATGTTATAAGTAAGCCCGCCCTTATAAGAAGATATTGTTCTATCATGCTAATATTATGCAGTTTAATAACAAAATAAAATATGACTAGCATATTTTAATTCTATTAAAAAAAACGAATGTTCTGTTGTGGATAAAAAAAATACAAATAAAAATCATGGGGCATGAAGGAATGTAAGGTTCCAAAAAATTTATAAAAAAAAGTACAATAATAAATAAATCACTTCTTGTATCTATTAAATTATTTGATGCCCTAAACCCCGGTTTTAAACCTAAACGAGGCATCAATACATCTTACTTAATCAATTTAAATATAATTTTTTTAACTGCACTATATACTGTTACTATTCTGTGACTAGCGAAGTGGAGAGGCAGGCATTGTCAGAAATACAAGTACCTATTACTTGGTTTGAAAATTACTGCCTTAAAAGATAGTGATGTCACTAAATTGGTCTCAACAAGTAAAATTTAGATAGAAATTATTTAAACTACTTTACTAATAAAATAATATTATTATTTATCAAAAGAAGATACTATTGCAATAGACGCTCAGGTAAATATCAATGATCGTTACATAATAATAATAATTAAACGCAAGCAAAGCTTAAAAATCGACTTCACCGCTTATATTTTGATTTTGAATTGATAGATTTCGATAAAATTTGTATGGGACCACCTCTAAAGTTTAATCTACCAAACAATAAAACATCAAAACCGAAAAAAAACAGTCGAAATGAGAACCTCCTTTTTTGAAGTCGGTTGATAACAATATATAACTGTGCCACTTTAACACAGTACATAAAACATCAATTGCGCTTACGAGTTAAAATCGAATACATTTCCAAAATATTAGTTCGATTCTAAATCGCACCCTTCCAAACAGCTTAACCTACTCCCTATACAACACGTGCACGCTAGTGTGTGCGCTTTATTAGTGTGCGTTCTGTAATAGACCGATGACGTGATTTCCTGCGTTGAGTTATTGCTACTGTACCGCCGCTAAATGGTTCCGGTGATATAACATTGTCGGGGGTGGGTTATTTTATTAAATATTTAGAAAATACAGTGTTCCGGCAGTTATCCTTGAGAGCCTGCGTATTCCAGGTCTAGTGTTTACCGGCTTCGATCACATCGTCACTTACCATCAGGTGAGATAGTGGTCAAACACTAGCCTGTCACAAATAAAAAATAAAAAGAAAAAAAAAACGGGCATAGGCTCCAGTAAAAGTTAGCCAATAATTTGTACAAAAATTAACATTTTATGAGTAAAACCATTTTGACAAACAGTGTATTATCATTTATAATTCATACTGTATTCCTGACAAGCTTTTGCGTGATTGGGTGACAAACAAACATCCAAAATTGCGTATTTATTCAATTAAAACGATACAATGACATCAATCTCAACTTATTACATTAATATTTTAGAGAAAAAAATTGCATGTGTGTATATATGTACATGCCTCCCTACATCTACTTCACATTGCGACAGCTTTACGAATTTGGATGAATTCGGAAATAACACATAGGCTACTTATCCTCATGGACGCGGGCGCAGTCGCGTGAAACAGCCCATCATAGTATAAACATAGTATGCCGATTTTTAACGTATCATCACACTAATAGAAGGAGGATATTAAAAATAAACCGGCAACTTCACAATGCAGTTTATTAATAAAATATTTGTATTTTAATTTAATTATTATATAATGCAGATGATTATAAATACCCCTTGACTAAGTTGGGTGAGCGTTCGCCTTCTAAGCAGGGGCTTCGGGTTCGATTCCCGGCGGGAACACAAGTTTTCTCCCCAAGGAAAATTTGGTATCTGGTTGTAATTGTGTGTGTGATGTGAATGTTTCCGGCACCCACGACACAAGTCATTGAACTTAGTGTGGGGCTGTGAGTGTGAAAGCGTTTATGTTTATGTTAACTTAGTCTTGTTATGTAATTATTAAGCGAAGTAAATAAAAAAAAATCAACAATTTATTATATCTACGATCTTAGAAATCCTTGTACCTATTATTGTAATAGATTACTTTTAACCATAATATCATACTAATGCGGATTATTAGTAACCGATTAGATACCTAGTGAAATAACCCGGTTTTATGTTAGATTATTATAAAAACTGGAAAGAAAAACATATTCATTAATGGGTTTAAATAGGTTACTGATCTTATCTGTTTAATTTATTTTATAATTGTAATCGATTAAATCGTCTGCTATCAATAACACAATGATAATAATTATTAAACAATTTACTGATTACTTGTATTATCTAAGCATTGACGTATTATTGTAGTCGTTTTATTGTTAATTGCTATTTAGTATTTCTGACACAATCATTCCTTTTTTAAGTATTTTTTTTATGTAATATTTTAAGGACTTAAATATTTATTTGTTTATCATATATTATATTTATAGTCTCATATTCTGATCCAAATTATGGTTTACATGTTTTATTTTAACAATAATGTAGTTGTTTATTTTTAAATAATTATTGGTATTATAAATTAATGAAAGAGAACAACAATTTTGCTAAACTTTACAATAATAATATTTTTTAATTATTACGTGTCTAGAATATTTTTATGATCGAATTTAAGTTTGGTTATTATTTAATCAAACATTGCTTTTTCGGAGGCATATAATCTCATGCAATCAATCAACCCAACAAGTTTCAATTTTATTCACGTCAATAACAGTTAAGAAATAAATCCCAGTCGCTAGTACAAAGTCACAGCATCCGACTCACTGAGGGGGTGGAGAAGGCAACAACTCATAAAATTAAGCGATTTGGATGCGAGTTAGTCTAACTGCGAGAATCGCCGCGTTAACAACCGATAGCCATCCTTCTCGCACACTCACACACGACTACTCTCGTCTGTGCACACCCACACACACGCGCGCCCATCGAGAGCCGCCAGTACAACGTCATATCGCGAGGAACACGTTCCATTTCCAAATCAAGGAATCGCCATTCGCGCCTTATTTTGATCGTTCGAAAATCGAGTGATTTATTTTTCTTTTTTTGTGTTAGTGTAGTGATATCGAAACGGATTTGATACTTTTTGGTAAGTTTTTTTAATAGAGTGTGAGAACATTATAATGTTTGATTGTCGAATTTTGTTTTGTAAACAAAGCGGTTAGGCTGGCGTTAAAGCAATTATCTTTGTGGTTTTTGATTGACTGTTGATTCGATTTTAATTGTTGATTGGCCGTTTAGTTTTTTGTTGGATTATTTTGTAATCTGTTGCAATTAGAATTTAATTCAAACAAATTGTATGTATTCCAATTGTAAAATATTTTATGACAGCGCAAAATCAATGATAAAGCATAACATACTAATAATAAGAATGCACAATTTGTGTGTGCTAGTATGTATGTTTAAAATGATGTATTATGGTAACAACTGAAGGAATATGGATTAAATTTAGTATGTAGATAGTCTAGACATATCACTATTTATACAGATTAACGCGGGAAAATACGTGGAGGCAGAACTTAATTGTTTTTTCTATAATAATTTTAAGATGTTTTTGGTATATTATCAATTTTTAAACCAAAATTGATTATTACCATATGTTATTACTATGTAACTATATACATTATTTATCAGTAAACGCTATTAAATACAATAAAAATGGGCTATTAAAAAAATCTTTATATGAAAAAAAATGTTCTGTTATTATTGCCGTTCCTTCCTGTCTTAGAAATAAAAACGATAATACTGTACATAAACAGAAAAAAACATGTCTTAATTATGTTGCATACAAATAGTTTTAAAGAGTAGTAGTATTTATACAGATTATACTAAATTTCACTTCCAAAAGATGACTATACTAGCTGAGGCCCGTGACTGGGCCGGTATTAGTAATTTAATCCTAATCTCCGCAGTTTTTACAGAAGAAATAAATCGTCTTAACACAAAATTAATTAGTTCTTTGTTGTACATAGTTTTAGTTTAGTTTTAGGAAATATAGGCAATAGGCCCGTAGTTAGGCATATGATTTGCAATAATTAATGAATAATTAACAAATAATAATAATAATTAACTTATAATTATATAGGTACACAAAATGAAACAAAGAGAAAAGTGACGAAGGCATTAATTAGTAAACCAATCTGTATTTATTTACATTCACTGCAGTGCTTTCACCCGAACGATTCGTCTGATATTATCTTCTTGTGATAATTTGCGAGATTTATTGTTTTTTTGACGTCGTAATTACTCAACTACTAACTAGACAATATTGCCTGTACTTTTACTAGTACTTTTCGCAAATTAAATTTAATATTTATGAAGAAATATTGAAGAAGCGCGATCACTTTTATTAATATCTAAGATATAAAATTTTACATAATTGGCTGTAAACTACAGATACTTTATGATTAGTACCTTAATAGCAGAAGTAATTTCATTGCAAATTACAAAGATGAATTAAATATGCATTAATAAAATTTTGAGCATCTATCTATAATTATTATTACAGTATGTTGTGTAAGGAAATGATAATATCGCAGAAAGTGACGAAAAAATCTAAAGGACCAAGATCTGTGCATGGATTGTCACAAAATTCGATGTCAAAATGTTCTTTTTCCTTAAATTTTGGCTTCGCGGTCTTGGGTATTTAGCCAGTGTCAAGTAATAAAATACTTTAAGTGTATTTCTTTTTTTCTAGTCACAAGTCACAGTCAAAGTCAAGTAAAACAGTCAAGGTCCAGTCATAGTTAAGTCATGCCCTAGTAAATGGTATAAACTTTACTAGAACTTCTGTTGGAGTTTTGGAGCGAAGGCTAAAATTGCATTTATTCTTTTAACTTTGTAAGAGTTGCCTACACTTATGCACGTTTACTAAGTATTAATGGTAAATATTTACCATTATTATACACTAACACTCGAAGAATCACATATTTGGAAAATTATACAAAATCAACAAAGCCATTTTTTCACTTTCGCGGCAAAAAATAAGCGACTAAATAATTTAACTGTCACTCAAGAGTTTTGACGCGAAAGTGAAAAAATGACGTAGTCGATTTTGTATAATTTTCCAAAATTTGTGAGTCTAATGTTAATGTGTAATAATGGTGGATTATTTACTGTTAATAGTTCTTGATCGTGCATGAGTTTAAGCAAATCATACAAAGTTGATAAACGTGATTTTCGTTTTCATTTCAAAACGTCAATAGAAGTTTAGTAAAGTTTCTGCCACTTTACTAGGGCATGACTTGACTATGACTGGACCTTGGCTCTTTTACTTGACTTTGACTGTGACTTGTGACTAGGACTTTAATATAAAATACACTTGAAATATATTATTACCTGACACTGGCTAAATGCACAAGATAGCAAAGCCAAAATTAAAAGAAAAAAACTTACATAAGCGTCTCAGGGCTCATGTGAATAAAAACAAGTACAAAATCTAAATTCTGATAATACCCCCGACGACGCTCTATCTGGAAAACTGCTGCCTCAATTTTCACCAAAACGATTAAGTCACCATTTAAGGTAAAAAAATAATCGAAATCGGCTCAGCCGTTTAGGAGCTTAGATGCCATAGACATACACACATATAGAAACGTTAAACTTCTGATGCGCCTCTTTTTGTGTCGTGTGTTAAAAAGTTATTTTTGAGTTTTTGCCGCGAAAGTGAAAAAATGGCGTTGTTGATTTTGTAAAATTTTCCAAAACCTGTGATTCTTCGAGTGTTAATGTGTAATAATGGTGGATTATTAACCTTAAATACTTAGTGAACGTGCATAAGTGTAGGCAAATCATACAAAGTTGAAAAACGTGATTTTCACCTTCGCTCCAAAACTCCAATAGAAGTTCTAGTAAAGTTTCTACCACTTTACTAGGGCATGACTTGACTACGACTGGACCTTGACTCTTTTACTTGACTTTGACTGTGACTTGTGACTAGGACCTATAATATGAAATACACTTGAAATATATTATCACTTGACACTGGCTAAATGCACAAGATTGCGAAGCCAAAACTAAGGAAAACAAAAAGAAAAGTAATTTAGAATTTATAAGCTAGGTATGCACATTTAATATTAGATGACAAGACAAAAGAAACATGATTTACTCGTACACATAAAGTAAGTAAGTGCATTCATAATGTAAGTGTGGTACAATGTGTAATAATGTGTGATAATCAATTGATTGTTTTCCATTTAAGATCGATTAGATATCGCCGGATATGACAATAATATATTAATTCAAATTATCATACAAAAGTATAGTCTGATAATAATATGATGTCAGATATAGATATTTATTATATATATTCGATGTCTTGTAGGTAACTTAGTACTTTGCTGTACATAGTTTTAGTTTAGTTTTAGGAAATATAGGCAATTGGCCCGTAGATTTACCCAGATATAGAGTTTTATAAACACAAAAAAAAAAGATTTGTATTTGTTGCAGGTAAATTGTCAAAACTATCTTTTTAATATCCTTCGTAATATTATTTTCTACGGTATATTTTTTTACCGGTAAATTGACTGTTCTTATTATAGCAATTAATAACAGCAACATGATGATCTCACTTAATTTAATTTAAATAATAAATTGTAATATTATTATTTTAAACTCTTGGAGTTTCGGCGCGAAACTCGTTGATTGTTGTCGCTTATGTATATTTTTAACCGATGTCTAAAAAAGGAGATTCTAAATTTGACTGTATTTTTTTAAAGCTGGTGCTTTCCATGTTGTCCCATACAAAATTGATCAAGATCTGATCGGTAGTTTTTGAGTTATCCTCAAATTAATTTAATCTGATCAGGGGTTTTGAAGATAAAGCGGTGAAGTGGTTTTTGTAAGCTTTGCTTGCGTATAAATTATATACTTTACTTTTGACGTATTCTTCAGCTCGATATCGATAAAAAAACTTTATAAACTTATAATGTCTATTCTAAACTGCAAAGGCATCGTCCAAATAGGTACACGTGCGCCGGAGAAATGAGGTAACATACCCAGAAAGAGGAAAAGAAGCTCGAGGGAGTTTTGCCGCGAAAAAGAATAAATGGCGTTGATTTTGTATTTTTATGCAAAACAGTGTTAATGTGTGGATTATTAAGCCTTTATAGTTTGTGAATATGCATGAGTAATCATACATAGTTGGAAAACGCGATTTTCCCTTTCGCTCCAAAACTCGAATAGAAGTTCTAGTAAAGTTTCTACCTCTAGGGCTGGGCATGACTTTTCTATGACTGGAATTTGACTCGTTTACTTGACTGTGACTTGTGACTAGGACTCTTTTTACGAAAAAAATATGCAATACCTACATTTTATTCCTTGACACTGACTGAATGTGCAAAGATTGCGTAGCCAAAAAAAAAAATAAGCTCGAGAAATAAGGGGGAAAAGCCCCCCAAATCTGTAAAGTGAATGTAAACAGTTAATATATTGAAAGCGTAACTCAACACAGATCGCTAACTTTCTAACACAAAGTCGCGATCTTAAAACGTGATATTTTCCCTTCACTCTTACTTATTCACAAATTAAACCCAATCCGCTCTTAATATGGTTTATTATACATTAATTTTGATATGTTTTGTTTGTATGAAATTTAATGTAGGGCATATTGACGTCAAACTGAGAAACGAGTCAGCATTATTTTAATTTGATTCGATTAGATTATGAATATGCAATAGCTATTAATTTTTAGGTATATATATGATAATTGATTGATTTTGTGATGCAGAACATCGGAAAATTTATTAATGTTGAATGATACATGTATATTATATAACAGTGTGTTTGACATAATTGAATTCCCGTGTTATTTGAATACAATCTTCTATGCATAGATTTTATTGATCGAGCGAGGTGGATCTCAAAGTTGGTTTGAGTGGTTTAGCACCTTGTCCGTCCGTCCGTCCATCCGTAGAAAACAAATTAATAGTTATTTTGCTCGCAACTTATATTTCGGTGCACCCTGAATATTTTAAGTATTTAATTTTAATTGCCATTGCTGGCCTTGGGTCATAGTTTTGCATATTCTCTAAGAAGTTATACACATGTATGGGTTAGACGCTAGATGCCTCTGACAGACAGACGGACAAAGTTCTGAACTACCCAAGTCAATATAGAGATCTCGCTTCGCTCGATCAATTAATATTGAATAGTAAGAGACAAACAATAGTAAAAAAAAAAAAAAAAAAATAAAAAAAAAAAAAAAAAAAAAAAAAAAAAGAAAGAAACAATGCAATGATCGGGAATTGAACCCACACTTTGGATATCAACTAGTTTTGCGATCCGAGTCCGAATCTATAAATCTGAAGTGCCGTGTGTGAATGTAAACGTCCATATACGTAAGCTCTGGGTGTGATCACAGCCCTGCACTAAATTTAAAGACTCGTATCGCGGGTGCCGTAACATTCAGACAGATACAACCAGAAACAGAAAGACAAATTTACTTTTGGGAGTAAATTTGTTTTCGAGGAAATCGAACGCGACACCCACAGCGTGCAAAGCAGACATAAAACAATCAACACCAGCAGGCAGTTCAGACGTACTCGAATTTATTACGGGGCTGCGAGTGTAAATCATTTATACTATGAGAAAGTGACTAATGCTATCACAATTCGATCAACTCCACAATAAACAAAATATTTTACGTTATAGAAGAAAAAGAGAAAAATGAAACGAAGAAATGGAACTCATTACCTTCGTCTTTATTCCCCGAACTAGTCAAGAGTGAATAGGTATCTATCTTCGGCCGCATCATCACTTTCCATCAGGTGAGATTGTGGTGAAATCCTTGCCTATTGAAAATAAGAAATAAAGCTGCAACTTCAAACACGCCTTGTTCTTCGAATCCAACACAAGCCGAAATAAAACCAACTAATTAGAACACAAGAACAGCCCCCAGAGACCTGTCACTTACAGAAACAAGCTTGTCAACTATTCCCCATAAAAACTCTTTTGAAGGCAGCTGTCATCAACTAGGAATTAAAACGTGAAATAATTCGAAGAAATCAAAAGCGAGATCAAAACCCAACAGCAAAGGAAATGTTAGCTATTAACACTCAAAACTTGAAAAGTTGAAAACTTTTGCGAAGATGTTAAAATTTAATGGGAGGTTTATTGACTCCTATAAACTACTAGAGTTAGATGAAAGGCCACACAAGATGCTTGGACTTCCGGCGCTTTGTGATTGGTTAATATCATAATCAATGGACGATATAATTGACCGGAACGTGGTTGTTTTTTATTGTTTTCGGTATGTTATATGTAACAGGTCCTTTGGTGGTTTGTTTCCGCTTGTGAATTTTGGTGGTCGCTGTTTACTTTCTCTAAAGGTATAATAGTATATATGACTGAGTGAAGCGGTTTTTAAGGCTGTCCTTCTACTGGAACGAGGTGAGTAAACCGAGCGGAGCAAGGGAGTAATGCAGAGCGATGTAATGTTGGAGCTGTGTGGAGCTAGGCTGTGCGCACTGGCAAGTGGCGACGAGCCCCGCTACCCCGCTTCCTTGCTCCGCTTCTGCGCTCCACGATTATAATATATGTTTTTTAGGGTTCCGTACCCAAAGGGTAAAACGGGATCCCATTACTAAGACTCCGCTGTCCGTCCATCTGTCACCAGGCTGTATCTCATGAACCGTAATAGTTAGATAGTTGAAATTTTCACAGATGATGTATTTCTCCGCTATAATAAAAAATACTAAAACGCAAAATAAAATGAATATTTAAGGGGGCTCCCATATAACAAACGTGATTTTTTTGCTCGTATTTGGTCGATATTGATAACAGCAACAGTTCTAGACGCTTTAAATATTCACAGAATATTTAGTTATATATTCACTTTAAAAATATTTAATTAAATGAAAATAAAAGTAGTATTTAAGTGGGGCTCCCATACAACAATCGTACATTTTTTTCCGATTTTATAAATAAAGGTACGGAACCCTTCATGCACGAGTCCGACTCTCACTTGGCCGGTTTTATTTAATAAAGTTTGCAAATCCATGTCCACTGAAGCAGAGCTTTAATTCTCTTCGTTAATATTGGCACAGTTCCGCGTCTTTCCGCTCCACTCCACTCCAGCGGACGGGTAGAGCTCGGGAGTTCTACACTTTGCCCAACCGCCCGTCAGTTCGTCTGTCAGAGGCTAAATCTAAACCAATAAAATGAGTTACTTCAAATTCTTTCATAGTTTATAAAGCTAATGCCTAAAGCCGAAACTGATTGTAAAACGATTTAAAAAAATATGAACGGGGCGAAAATTGCATGTACGGACATACGTGCAAATTTTCACAATGTTTTTCATTCAAGAAACGCCATTTATATCACTAGATACTGGATAGTACCATTAGATCACTGGATAGTACCATTGCTGGTAAGTGACACTACTTTATATATCTTGTAGTATTTTTTATTCAAGATAAGCAAACCACATTATATATCTCTCATGATATGCGACGATACGATATTTTTTCTAAAAAATGCCTACTCATTCGCGTTTTATTAAATTTCAGCTGTTTAAATTTTTTTCACATAAGATACGCACAGCTTAATCATCGGAACCCTTGATCAGATTAAATTAATCTAATACGCATTATTGAGGATAAATCAAAAACTACTGGTCAGATCTATATAGTTGTAAACACATGTAGTTGGAACGCTATCCAGCTTTAAAAATAAGTGAACCTATCTTGTATTATTTTGATTGTGATCTGTTTTGTGCTGCTTTAAATAAATAATAATAAAAAAAGATCTTAATCAAGTTTAAATGGGACCACATGGTAAGCTTTCAAATAAAATAATAATCATCAAAATCGATTCTCCTTAAATAACTTCTGAGCTAACACACACACACATATATATTATATATATATACAGTCGAATTGAGACTCTCCTCATTTTTTGAAGTTGGGTAAAAATAATCTGATAGCCACACACACACACACATTTAACGATAATAGTCCCTTTTCTGCACACTATGTTACAAAGTTGAAAAACGTAATTTTCGGTTTCGCTCGAAAACTCCAATAGACTTGACTATGACTGACCTTGACTCCTTTACTTGACTTTGACTTTGACTTATGACTAGAACTTTTAATATAAAATATACTTGAAATATATTATTACTTGACACCGGCGAAATGCGCAAGAGTGCGAAGCCAAAGTAAAAAAAACATCAATGTAGCAGAGATCGTACGTGACCACAGATCATGTTTCATAACAAATGGTAACTGACATCTCACTGCACGACTCGATAATTGGTCCGCTCAAGATGAATGTAATGGAAGACATCTGTGCTAATAAATCTACCTACACTTAAATGTGTAATAGGATTACCTTAAAAGTAACACAAGTCATATTTAAAAAAAATATTATAAACAACCTTTTACCAGTTGTAATTAAAAATGACTAAAATAAAAGTTATTTAACCAGAGAAACTGTCAAGACAAACCGAACGAGCCAAAACTTGATGGCTTTATCTTCTTGAGCTTAGAAGTCCCTATGGCCATCTTCCGTCTCCATCATCAGACCAGCTCCATGGTACCATGTCATTGTAGGTACTGTCACTGACGATACATAAGTACATCAAAGAGTTTTAACGCTAAAGTGAAAAAAATGTGGTGCTGATTTTGTATAATTTTCCAAAACCTGTAATTCTTCGAGTGTTAAAGTGTAATAATAGTGGATTATTAACCGTTAATATTAGTAAACGTGCATAAGTGTAGGCAAATCATACAAAGTTGAAAAACGTGATTTTCGCCTTCGCTCCAAACTCCAATAGAAATTCTAGTCGGTAATGTTTCTACTACTTTGATAGGGCATGATTTAACTACGACTGGACCATGACTCTTTTACTTTACTTTGATTGTGACTTGTGACTAGGACTTTTAATATGAAATACACTTGAAATATATTATTACTTGACACTGGCAAAATGCTCAAGATTGTAAAGCCAAAATAAAAATTTGAGTCCAATCGGACATCGGGATAATGGTTTAATTTAGCTTTTAGTTTGCAATATATGATTACAGTATGACAAATAGATAGACAATAGGACAAGTGACTTAATAAAAGCTTTTAACGAGACGTTGGTAGCGCCACAGCAATAAATATTGTCACCTACTTGAAGTCCTTCTTGAAGCTTTTTATGTAAGGGCTTTGAAATGTTTCCCTGTAATACAAAAGATTCACTTCAACATTATAGTGTGTCTTTACAACACCCAGTTTTTTGTAACAGCCAAACTTTTGACCACTATCTTATCTGATGGTACGTGACGATGCGATCAACTACGTTATACGTCCAAACAATTCTACGCCGCATGCCTTTCTAACACTAATGCCCGTCTCATCAATACCCTATCAAAGCATTCAACCCATTAACAACAAATTGTCTACAATAAAACACCCGACAAACCGCCGAATTATATCCACTAACAAAGAACCTCAAAACCAAACCAATTTGAATCTTATTAGATAACTAATAAAGTACAAAAGAGAATACAATGTTTCCTCGGTGTTGCCCTCTCTACGCACACATAAGCATGCCCGCACACAAGCGCTAGGGATCAAGTCTCATCAGAGTACGCTGATTGATTTTTATTGGAGAGACAAATCAGGGTTGGCAGAGACAGTGTTTGTTTTCTTATTGCAGTCTTCGGTTTCAATTGACACAAATTGTGATGACACAAGATTATTTCGGACTGAGGAATCCTTTTATTTCAATGTTGACTGAGTTTACTGTTTGATTTGAGGTGATAAAGGTTTTTAAGTTTACAACAGCAAGAAGGGTTTTATTATAACCTTTTTATTCTGAGTGTTGCAAATACTCAAATTAAAAAAATACATATATCCTTGCGACAGTGGCCAATCCAATGCTTGACAAACAACGCGTTCACACTCATGCAGCTCGCACCAAGTTCAAAGACTTGTGACTTCCGGAAACATATATACAACACAAGCCAAATTGTGGTCCTGCTCGGAATTTAACTCATTGTCAAGTAATAAAATATTTCATGTCGTACATTTTTCATAATAGAAGTCACAGTCAAAGTCAAAAAAAAATCAAGGTTCAGTATAACTTCTATCGGAGTTTTGGAGTGATTGATAAAGTCACGATTTTCAACGTATATCATTTGCCTACTCATGCACCATTATTACACATGAATACTTAAAGTTCACATCTTTTGAAAAATAATACAAAATCAACGACAATGGTGCCGATTCTGTTATCCAGAATTAGACTAAACTAGCCTAAAATTAGTTTTAGTCCTGCTTTAGTCCAAAACCTATTCAGAAAATGCAAGATTAGACTAAAATTAAGTTTGACAGGACTAAGTTAGTTTAGTTACTCTATTTAGTGATAAATCTATTTAGTGAAAATGACCAAATTCTTATTCTGATGTACATGTATTACGTCAAATTAAGACTAAAAATAAAAAAAATTTACTCAAATTAGTCTGCATGAAAAGGATCTGGATTATTTTTAATGTGATCTTATACTTGAAAGAATAGCGTTTAGGTATTCTTTGACTAAAATTAGTTCATTTTTAGTTTAGTTTAGGTTAGTTCGGTGCTTAAAATTAGTTTATTTTTAGTTTAGTTTAGGTTAGTTCGGTTTATTTTTAGTTTAGTTTAGGTTAGTTCGGTGCTCAACAGAATTAGCACCATTATTTTATTTTGGCGCCATAACTCCCAAAGGACAGGGACTTGCCCACTGCGCCAATTGGGTCGTCAAAGTAACCTATCTTATTATTTTGACAAGTAAAGCGGCAACCCTTATTAATAGTAAATAAATCGAACCCGCGGCGTTACTTCAAACGTACCTACAAACTGTCCGATCACATGCGCTCGCCGATGTCCAGCTTAATTGTTTATCTTGATATGGTTTCATGTTCATATTCATATGTTGTTATTGATTAATTGTCCGCTACGTTGCAGTATTGAAATGCTCAACAATCTGCTTGATAGAATATTAATCTACTAAATTCGTCATCATAATGTTTAACTGGCAATTTTCTTTATAATCTGCGTGTAAGTTAGTTTTGCCGCGAAAGTGAAAAAATAGCGATGTTGATTTTGTATAATTTTCAAAATCTGTGATGTAATAATGGTGGATTATTAACCGTTAATAGTTAGCAAACTTGCGTAAGTGGATCATACAAAGATAATAATCCACCGTTATAACACAGGAGCAAAGGAGGAATCATAAGTTTTGTATAATAATACGAAATCGACATAGACATTTTTTCACTTTCGCGGCAAAAAACTCCAGTTTGACTTTAGTATTTTGTTACTCTTTGGTTTTCTTTTTTTACACTGGATCCGACATCGGCCACACTTTTTTGTCATATAAATTACTAGCCGTGCCCCGCGGCTTCGCCCGCTATTATCAAGTCAAAAAGTAGCCTATGTGTTATCCTAGGTATAAGCTATGTACGTTCCAAATTTAATCCAAATCTGTTAAGCCGTTAAAGCGTGAAGAATGGACAAACATACTTGCACACTTACAAACTTACACACAAACTTTCTGATTTATAATATTATAGTAGGATATATATATATTTTACAATAAAAGTACAGTCATGCGCACACATATTTACACGCAGAACCAGAAACACAAATTTCCCTCGGGAAAAACTTGTGTTCCGGGAATCAAACTCTTTACCCGCTGCTTAGAAGGCAAACGCGGACTAAGCCATGCAAGCAGTTGAGTTCTATAAATAACAATTTAAGTAAGGATGTATTTATTGTGGTCTGAGCAATAACCGGCGACCAATCGGCAGTCCCTTTGATCGTTAATCGATCCACTGAATACGAACGTGGAGTGTCCTTAACTAGTTCGAGTATTACATACATAATAAATTATGTTAGTTGTGTTAGTTTGAGCATATAACATGTTTGTTTAATTACAATTAAAGACTTGCCTCTGCCTATGTTTAAAATGCAGCTTACAAAGTGATTACTTGATAATTGTTTTTATACCCTCAAAGAGTTTATGAATTTTAAGGCCGTGACTAATTTTGTATTTACTTAAAAAAAACTGTAAATTGAATTGATCATTATTCATAAATCGTTAAAAGAACTAACTACGGGCCAATTGCCTATATTTTCTAAAACTATATAGGTACAGCAAAAGCAAAGAACTAAGTTACCTACAAGACATCGAGCTTATAGGTAACTCAAGTGCTCAAACCCACTACCAGTAGGTAGCGTATCCATCATATTATTATTTATTATTCTTTAGGTATAACGTTGACATTATTTTCTACACATGACATTTAATACTTAATTTACTCATATTTATTGACATTTATTAATGTACATTAATTAATAGTGTAATATTTTTAATATGATTGTGTCTGTAAGAGTTCATTTTCATTTTATAACTAAATGTCATTTGTACATGTATAGTATAAACATAATAATAACACACATTTGCGGACCAACTTGTATGGTGGAATGTATAAGGAACAGATTAAATTAATATCCATCATCAATGTATACCTACATTCTAGCAAATAAATTATTTTGATATTTTTTTTAATTTGAATTACGTAATAGCTTTAATTATAACTTCTCCAAAATCCCTCTGAACTTAAAAATTCAATAAATAATTTAATTGGAATAGTTATCTTCTCTAGCACAGTTTAAATAAGTGTTCCTCTTTTCGCCTCTTTATGCATAGCTTTGCGAAAATAACTGTCAAGATTTACAAAAAATATACCTAACCTGAAAACCTTAAGTCCCTTATTCCATATTGGGAGAGCCAGCTAAAGCGGGTTTTTTTTGTTTTTTTTTTATTTGTGACAGGCTAGTGTTTGACCACTATCTCACCTGATGGTAAGTGACGAGGTGATCGAAGCTGGTAAACACACTAGACCTGGAATACGCAGGCTCTCAAGGATAACTGCCGGAACACCGGGTGCAGTAATATAAGTACTTGTAGCTGCACTCCTCATGTCTCCAACGCACCGGACGCTCTTAGTTCGAACGGATGGCGTGCGGACACGTGGGTGCGATCGCCTCCTGCAGCAGTTTCAGCACGCGGCCGGCAATCCGTTCGAACCGGACGCGTGTGTAGCACCCATAATAATTGCTCTCACACGATACACGTTTGATTCACGCGGTCGGGCTGCACTGGAGGCTACCACGACGGCCACCGTCTCTATTATGACTGCTACACACTGGATACATTTGGTTTTAGTGCAGAGGGAGCTGAGCTTGCCCATCTCTACCACCACACCTATTTTACAAGATATCGTACCTAAAGTGATATAAAAACGATAGCCTCAATTAAAGTTGATCGTCGCCATGAGTCACTACTATATTTTAACACTATTACTTATTCTGTGTCATTCACATGCTGATACCAATATAAAGAGATAGTTAATTAAATGCGACATACCTTACGAGTGAAGTAATTAGCGATTTCTGTGCCTAGCTTCGCATTCATAAAAAATATTGTAAATAGAATAGAATAGAATAATCATTTATTCCGACAAACTTAGCTTAACCTAACTACCAATGATAAACCGAATGCGAAGAACGTTATTGTTATTCCAGTTTGCCGGAAAAGGTCTGCAAGCTCAGCATAATGCTGAAGACAGAGCCTCAGCGCTGGTTTTTAGCTCCGACCTGTGTAGGGTGACGTACGGCAACGTCTAAGATATAAATAAAATTATCAATCCACTATCATCACATTTCATTAGGTGACATAGTGGTAGGGGTAAACGCTAGCCTATCAAAGTTAAAAAATAAATTATGATTATCATAAACACGCTAAGCCGGAAAAAATCACATTACAGGAACAATTAAAAAATAAACCAGAAGCACAATTTTCCCTTGGGGATGAAACGCCAAGTGGGTCCTCATTACCTACGTTGTCTTCGTACGTCGTTGTATTCTGTATCCTGATACTTTCTAAGAATATAAAAATATGAAATCCGTAGTCTAAGGGTAATAATGTAAAAAAAAATCTAAAGGTGCGAGTTTCTCTTAAAAAACCAATTATATAAAAACGCTATCATCATTATTATTCATATTAATTAATGATCATTGCTTTTTCAAAATTTCAAGATTCAAAATCGTCTATTCGCATGTGCCCCAAAGAGGCACTCAGGAAGGTTGATGACTTTGTTGCCAAATTCGCAAACAGTCATTTCGAGAAAAACCTGACAAGAAACACGGCAGCGCATTCCTTTTTTTATTTAAGATACGCAAACGTTTGACCGCCATCTCACCTGATGGTAAGTGACGATGCGGTCGACGACGATGGAGCACGTTTGCCCAGAAGATGCCTATTCACTCGTGACTTAAAGACTCCCATATTGTATTTATCAGTGAACACAGACTCAGGTAAGGAATTCCATTCTTTTGCAGTTCGCATAATGAATGTGGAGGCAAAACGCTTCTGTGGAATATCTACCGAATAGCGGTGTCGCTTAAGAGTCTTTCTCGATGTCCGATTATAGAATGTATTCTTAAATTACTTATACACAAAGGCAAACGTTTGATCTCTATCTCACCTCAGGTTAAGTGACGATGGAGTACGTTTGCACGGAGCACCCTTTTACGTATGTACTGTATAGTTAAGATTGTGTGAGGTACTTATAGAAGTGAATTGTATCTTGTGGTTGTATCTTTCGGATGCTGCCTCTCTCGAGTCGACTAATGATTGGAATGACTCTATTCAGAATGCCACAAATTAGCCTCAATCAATGATTACTATTGAAGTATCTAGCTACATACAATAAAAGCCACTAGCACTCAATAATACTTACGATCGGATAGATAGAATAAACACCTCGTGTTACGACCACGTACGAGCACAAATAAGTACCCGGGTACAGTCGAATGCAACGTTACAATAGAACATAAAATATTATTTTTCCATAAGGCGTGAAAAAAGTCAAGTTTAGGCTCTTTACACATTACTGAAGCGTATTTTTAGCAAAATGTACACAACAGTTTAGGCCCAAAAATAAAAACATATTTTTGCTCATGTATTCAAGTGCAAGGTATTCAAGAAGAAATAAGGCAAAGTATGGGATCCTTTGTGATTTCTTTAAAAATGGTTTAAACGAAATATCCGAAACATTTACGGTGTTTCATATATTAAATTAAGAACAATTGCGCACGATAAAAAACTGAATAAAGAGCCAAGTTTAGTTATTTTTTCAAATAAGTTGTTGGATTTTTAATTAAAAAAATAGGAAGGTATATACCACGTTAAAGTCATGGTTTATTGCCCATGCTACGACCAGTTAAACAACGCAGTCGGATCACGAGTAACAAGCCATGATTTAGTAATAAGTTTATATACACACTTTAGTTTTTTAGATCGAATTTAAAATCATGACACGTAAGTAATAGTGACCTATTAGAACAAAATTAGAATTATTTAAATTCACTTATTAGGTATTCTAAATCTTAAGATTAAGAACCTCATTTCTCTTTTTAGGTCGGTAGGTAAAAATATTCCCTATATGAATTAGTGTTTCTAAATTCAATTTATTTTTGACCGAATAATAACATACAATTACTTTGCCACTCCACCTAATTCACAACACTTTCAGGTATCTCAAAATGATTATTTTATTTTGAATCTGACTGTACTCCGCTGTGATTCAAACTCAATCACACTCTAAACATCCATCTGCTTGTTACAGGAAGCAACATCAAACGCAATAACATCAAACGGAGCCCGAGTGGACTATTAAACGGAATCAATCATAAAAATAAACATGATATAAGCTGCAGTAACACACATGAGTGACAAGAATAGAGACATGCAGACGGTAGTGTCGTACGCTGCTGATTTGATTGATACAGACAGCAAGCTAGAACATAATGCCAACGACTCAGGATACGACTGTGACAGACTAAGTCCTGATGACAAAATCAACGAAGAAATCAACGTCGAAGACGACGATAGAGATGAACTTATCATAGATAACGAAGAATCTCTCACAGACATCGCTAACAATGTAAATAACAACAGAGATAATGATTCTAATGCACACGAGAATAGAGATGTAGAACCGTCATGGCATCCACATGTATACGGAAAACCACCAAAAAAACCTACACCACACACAATAGAAAATATCCTAGGATTGTCAAATGAGAAGTCAGTGATGTCACTGAAAAGATTTGAGAAGCCGTTTTCGTCAGAGAAAAGTGTTCAGGTAAACGAAAGAGTGAGTGAAGGGAGGGTGATGAGTGTTCATAAAAATAAGCTGCAGGAACAGTTGCTGCAGAGGGGGGTGAGGACTAGTGAGAGTGAGTTTGAGAAGGTGTACTTTAAGAGTGAGGAGCCGTTGAATTTGTCAGTGCCGAAGGCAAAGGATTCGCCGGGGTGGGGGGAGGATGACAAGGGCTGCAAAGGTAAGCAATGACTCACTTTTATTTCATAATGTATAATTTTTAATAAGATTATGCATGCACTGTTGTAATATTGTGGTAAGCAATAAGTAAACATTGACTTGAATAATAAAGCAATAGAATCAACTCGTTTAATGCTTTTGAGTTAGTAGGTAGGTTCAATAAAGTGAATCGACACCAGAAAGGGGTAATCTTTGAATACCATGAAAAGGTTCACTGGCATTATAAGCCCCATCATCCTCCTTATCAATCGTCATCATCATCATCATATCTGCCTTTCTTGCGTAGTATCCAAAATATAGTGGTTTCCTAAACGGTATAATCTGGGAGTCAAGAGTGAATAGATATCATCAAGGCAGGCATGCTACAAATTTAGCCGCATCGACCCTTTCCATCAGACGAGATGGTGGTCAAATAACATAAAAAGTACCCTAGTAATATTTTATTTTCATATTTTCACGAATTTACTTTTAAATTTGTTACTGACCAAATGAACGCCTGCTGCCTAAAAGTACGATTCAGAAATAAAAATGATTTAACTAATTTAACCAATTTAAATGTATCCCTTAATATTTATAGTTATTCTTAACCACCGATGCAAAAAGTGTTAGTGTGTATGTGGCATCGTTGTTCTCAAACAGCTAAAATTTTTTTTTAAATCGGAATAAACATTTAACCACTATCTTACATGATGGTAAGTGACGATGCGATCAATGATTTAACATGAACTGATTTTAATTTAGTTTTTTCAGTGATAGATGGCTTAATCGATAATGTTCATAGCATTGTTTGGTGAAAATCGGTGCAGCCATTTCTAGATAGGGTGTGAGGATATTCGCCAAGTGCTGATTTCGCCACTCGTTATTACTATTATGCGATCCCTATATGATTCTTCTAAGACCTTTTACGCTACCATGATCTACGCAACTTTTTTTTCCTTGTTCATTTCCTGGCGGGACCACACATATTCCCTAAGGGAAAATTACGGGCCAATTGCCTATATTTCCTAAAACTAAACTAAAACTATGTACAGCAAAGTACTAAGTAACCTACAAGACATCGAGCTTATAGGTAACTCAAGTGCTCAAGCCCACTACCAGTGGGTAGCGTTCCCATCATGCTGGCGGCATTGTCTCTCTGAATTGCAATGCTAATACGTTGAGCCAAATAAGTGCCAGCATTTTGATCACGCGTCGCTTCAACCAGGCGCTCTGATAGAATTTAGAAAATAGAATGAGCTCCCAACACAAAAAAAAATAGGGAAAATTAGTTATTAGGGTGTGATAGTGAGTGTGATATGTTTTTTCCGCTCGCGATACAATTCTCCGATCTTATAGCGGGACTGTGAGCGTGAAGCTTGTTTACAGTCATATCATATAGCATCGTTTGGCTTGTTTTATAATAATTGCTTATTATCATATTGACTATTGAATGTTATCTTTAAATTACCAAATAATAATAATGCTTTATTATCTGACAATGAAATTATTTTAACGATTACGGAATAACCACCTTTGCCCGCGTCTCCACCTGCGTTTTTAGTAGCTTAGTATCAAGGTATTCCCGGCAGGAGCATAATTTTCTTTCATAAAGGACATTTGTGCCTTTGGTTCTGCTATTTGCAAGTAAATGTTTCCGGCACCCACGATACAAGTCCTTGAGTGCGTTAGAATGACAAACATTCAACTACTACATAATAACATAACATAAACGCTTTCACACTCACAGCCCCACACTAAGTTCGATGACTTGTGTCGTGGGTGCCGGAAAAATTCAAATCACACACACAATCACAACCAGAACCAGAAACACAAATTTTCCTTGGGGAGATAACTTGTGTTTCCGCCGGGAATCAAACCCGATATAGCTGCTTAGAAGGTGAGCACTCACCCAACTAAGCCAACGGGCTGTTATATATACATATATATACATATATATGTATATATTTAATATATGTAAACTGTGTTCACGGCTTCACCCGCATTGATCAAGTTAAAATTACCCTATGTGTTATTCCAAATATCTACCTACGTTCTAAATTTCAGCTAAATCGGTTCAGTAGTTTGGCGTGATTGAGTAACAATTATTCAAACTTAATAGTAGATAGTAGTATAGTGGGATGTGATACATATGAAGCGCTATGCTTCCACAAGCAATATGCGTACCCTATAGAAGTGATCGAGTCCGTGTTTCCTGATTAGCACAATCACGCGAGTTAATAAGCGTTTTCTATGCTAGCGTTCTCTATCGCCGACCGCATCGTCTCATAGCACCAGGAAAAATGCATTAGTAGGATAGTCATTCTAATACGCTTAACAAATCACCCGATAATCTATATTTTATCGTGAATTAAAATAATCAAAAATATCAAACTTTATCTAACCGTTAATCCGGATTAATGAATGAATTATTTTATCAAAATTAAATGTATAAATTGCATGATGTTTGATAGCATGATATGCCGCAAAAATTTACATTATCATAAAATCACACCCAGATCCAGAAGCACAAATGTCCCTTGGGAAGGAATATTGTACTTTTGCCGGGAATCGAACGGGACCCACGACGTAGAGAGACTTGCCCACCTCGCGTCGACTGGGTCGTCAAATTACGCCAAAACGGCTGAATTGATTTTGATGAAATCGCCAAATAATTTACAATGATTATAAGCCAAAACAAAATAGAATATTAATGTGATGTTATTTCCTAAACTTGCACCATTTACATACAAATGATGTCAATATAATTACCGTCAACTTTACACACGATCAAGCCATCAAGCATTCAAGGCGTCATTACCGCGCCAACACCATCAAACCATCAAACGACCATCGACTACCACCCTCTGGGTTTCGGGAACCATCTTTGTGTGCACTGGATATAGTGGATGGTGCAGTAGATGAAGTTTTGCAGTAGAAAAACTTTAACTACTTACATGCGTATATAAGTACACACAGGTTTTTTTCGCTGTCCGCTACGTTGTCGTCTCCGTCCCAATTGCCCACCCTGCCGTTTGTAAAACCAATAGTTTACTACCAACAGTTGGAGTGTTTAGTGTATTCCCATTATTTGTAAACATTGTTTTACTGCTGATTTCGAGAACTGGGTAGTTATTGATGACGTGAATTGGCTTGAGGCAGTAATGTGCGAAGATTTGTTACTGTTTGTGTTGATCTGTCGTCTTAAAGTACTTTGGCGCCTTGATTTTACTGTCTGCCCAATGGCTTAGTTAGGTGAGCGTTCGCCTTCAAACCAACGCCTTCTTCGAGTCCCGAGGGGAACACAAGTTTTCTCCCCAAGGAAAATGTGTGTTTCTGGTACTGGTCGAAATAGAGGCCGGCTCCCACGACACAAGCCTTTGAACTTAGTGTGGGACTGTATATATATTTTTTATACTCGATAGGCAAGCATTTGACTTCAATCTCACCTGATGGAAAGCGATGATATTGATAAAACTATTTCATAAACAATAGTTAAGTGACAAAATCACTGAACTGCACTAAACTACTCTACTAAATCTCTAGACTTCTCTATCTCTATCTAATATGTCTTGCTTCTCTATTTCATTCCCTAGGAAAAGCACTAAGGTAAGGTTCTAGGTATATTATTCTTAGAACTAAGTACACAGAGATAAACTTAGTCTTCCTGAACTAATCAATAACAATGTTGCTCGTATAAACAGTATCTCAAACGGTAGGCCCGACCCACTCATCAAAGTCTTTACCGATCATTACGGGTTAATGTCCGTCGTTTGCCGGTTATTGTCCGACAATCTCCGGTTATTGTCGTCATTAACTGTGCAGTCTATTTGTCAATCGGTTGAGCTTATTCAGGACGTTCGGAGAAACGATTACAGTTCGGTATGATTCGGTGCAGCTATGTGCAGTAAGACAATTTCAGACGTAAATTCAAATTTGATTTGTAAAAATATTATTTGTATTGTACCAAAGGTTGCCTCATAAAGAATAGATTATAATAGAATATAATTTTATTATACATCATATATTATGTTTGTCATTTTCATATATGTTTATAACACGATGGTACATTTTGAATTGTAAATCTATTATTATTAAATCTTACTTAAGAAAATAATGTACACATTTATCATTAACATAGATCAATCGTTTTACACATCGTACACATGAAATTCTTTTGGACTGTAGGACACCTTTTCCAGCAGCCATTTTTTCAGATGAAGAAATGCTTTAGTGATAAGCCCGCCTGTTGTGACACTTTAAGTTTGCTTGTAACCTTTTTATTTTATAAAGTGGAATAATTAATAATTAACTATCTACCTATGTTTAAGGATTGGTATATAACTGAATGTAAAGATTATGATTACAAAAGACATAATAAAAACGAGAATACTTCAGTTATTATTATTATGCTTATTATTTTTTTCTTCAAAATGTTTGATTTCTTTATTTTTTGTTTAAGTACAGGATATAACGGATATGCTATGTAAGTTTCAGCTTTAAATGTGTTTTTGAGATAGACCACGAACGAAATTGTCTAAAAACAGTGACTTTGGCGGGCTGCCAAATTGTTATCCTACATAGATTTTTTTAAAACAGTTTCGTAATCTACTTTCTGAGCTCTTATCAATGATAAAAGGGTAGATAGTAAAATAAAAATTATTTTGCTCTCCGATTACTTGTATGGGTGCCCCTTATCATTTTCATTTATTATATATCTTTTTAATTGCCATTTCTGGCTTTGGGCTCATGTTTTACATATTCTCTGAAAATTTTAAATTATTCGCTTGTTTGGTTTAGACTCTATATGTCTCTAACAGACGGACAGACAAAGTGAACTGACTGAACGACCCGTTTCAACTTGAGAGAGATCTCGTTTTGCTCGACCATTAAGTATGTTTACCGTAACTGTTATAATTACTTTAAATACAATAATATGATGTGCAGATTCTAGGTTCTTATTTTTTAAGCCCCGAGCATAATAATAAAATTTGTAATATTAAAGTTACAATATTGTTCTAACGAAGTCTCATGTAAATGGCATATTATTGCATTATTAGCCGGGTGTTATTTCGAAACCTATCTACTTTCAAAATTTCATCAAAATCGGTGTATTCGTTACGGAGATACGTGGTAACAAACATTCACACACTCACACACACACAAACACAAACTTTCCCATTTATAATATAAGTAGGAAGAAGGATTGCATAGTTAAGCGTAACAATATAAAAGTAAAGTAAAGACGATAGGTACACTAGATTATTTTCACTCAAGTTGTCATACTGTCAGCAGTCTGTACGACAGTCGGATCCCGATCTCTTTGCTCTTGTGTCCATATCGTTTCGTTTTAATCGGCCGTCAAACGCTCGTGCCTATCTCAACCACGCTATTCTGAGTCTTAAGTTAGTGCCGCTAAGTTAGCCTCACTAGCGTCCAGATTCAATACCGCTCGACGTCCATATTCGTTGAAACAGCTGTGCCGCGCTTAGGGTTGCCAAAGTATATTTAGAAAATAATTTATACGGATTAATTTTAATACCCTCAATGCTGCAGTGATCGAAAGCAGGATTTATTCGATCTGTCAATCCAGGGTTGAATATAGGTTATGCTTATAAAACTAATTTCTAGTTTAACGCGAAATTTAATGTGAGCTTAAGATTTGTGACATTTTGACGTATTTATTGATGTTTGTCGCTGATGTTATTTGTAATATAATTTTATGAATGTCGAGTATTTTGCATGTGTCTTTATCTAGTTTACTAACTTCTGCGATATAACAACTGTCAAAAGAATGAGCATTAAATGAATGACTATCAGTATAGACATTGTGGTACACGCGCTTGGAATGAGACGCACAAACATTTTTAAATTATTTTAAATAAAATAACATTGTGATTTGACAAAATATCAAGTATGATTTTCAACACGTCATCATCATTGACTATATAATTAAAGTAATTTTGACTAAACCTTTATTAATAAATTGTGTATATTTTATTTATTTTGTAAATTTTATAAATAAATTTATCTACTCGAGTGTAAAACCAGGTTCAGCAACAAAAGTATTTATTTTGGTTTGGGCGGGTAATCTCCATCTATCGGATAGATAGCGTGATTAATTCTCTTAAAACTAACATATAAGAAATGCTAGTAAATTTCGAAATTGCAAGTCTCCGTGTTACAATCTATCCTCCTTTATTTAAGTGATTTTTATTTTGTTTCCATCTATGAAAAGTTATTTAATATGAATAAAATGGTAGAGACAGCCCTACAGGCGATCGTATTTGCGACACGATGCTGCATCGGCGCGACGATGGCATAATTTGTTGAACCCCGTCCACTGCCATCAAGTGCCATGTTTAGACTAGGATTAGGCATAAATCGCTTTATATCTGGACAGGGTACTTGATCTTTGACTTTTTAGCCCCTTTGGGTTTATTTTTGGTATGCATCAATTGGTTCATCTGTATTGCCTGTCTGGAATTTGGTTATTTATACACATTTTACTTGATGTTATTGTTTCTCATTAGGACCATCATATTATGAAAAAAAATTACGGTTGGTTTAACAGACTTCCAAAAAGGATAAGGTTTTTAAATAAACTGGTCCAGATTACATTTGTAAATGGTAAAGAAAAGTGAAATAAACGAAGGATTTGTATGTTTAGATGTTTTAGTTTTTTTTTGTGTATCATTTATAAAAAAAGTTTTCTTAATAATCTCTGATATTTTAAACTTTTAATACTCCCGTTTTTATTAAAATTAATACGAAAGAGTTTGTTTATTAAGTCTTACAATTATTTATCACTGAGATAGTTGCGATATTGTAAAATAAAAGAACGATGTTATTATCTACTGCAACGTAAAAAAAGGCTATATAAAAGAAAAAAAATAGAATTATGTAATATGTTTTGAAACAAAATATTAGAAAAACGTAACGGGTGACTTGAAGAATTATTGACTAGACAAAATAATTGTCACTTCACGACAAAAAAATTAAGGCTGAACAAAACTGATCATCGATCTTATCAACTTGAATAAAATAAAATACCAAATGAATAAGCAATTGCAGACATGGATGTATGGATTGTAGAAATTTCAAAATGTATACAATCCATGTTGGAGGAAAAAACGACGGAACAAACAAAAATAAAAACGTGTCTTTGCTGTGTCTATTTTGAATAAAAACACACAAATAAATATTCATTTAATAACTCAGGACCTATTGATTTGACCTACTGGATATACCGCTGTATATAGCGGTATTCATTATTCAATAGTATACTTAGTTGGAACAATATCTTACAGTCATCCAGTCTTACTAGTCTAGTAAGACTGGATACAAAATCCCGTGATCCAAAGTACTCTTAAAATGGATCCGCCATTTTGTTTTCCCTTTCATGTTACCGATAAACCACAAAATAGTCCATAGTTTGTTTAATGGCTCTATTAAAATGTTATTTGCTTCTTAACAGCTTTATTGGTGGAATATTAAGAATCTGGTCGGGTCTCTCGTGACATTTATATAGAAACGAGAATGGAGGTATTAATTGAAACGACGGTATTAAAGGATGTTTATTTTATTAGGTATTTCTGCGCAGCTAATTAATACGCAGATTACGTTCGAAAATAACCTCATAGATAAGCAGTAAGCTATTTTGTTTATGCATCAGCGTTACATTATTCAAATTTCGAAGTATGTAACCCGAGATATGCTTTTTATTGTATTAAAGACTGTATTGGTGATTAAACAAAGGAACATTTTTTAGTTGTTTTGGCTTCGCATTTTATGTCCATTTAGCCGGTGTCAAGTAATAAAATATTTCAATTGTATTTTTTAAGAATAGCTTCTTTTTCACATATCACAGTCAAAGTCAAGTTAAAGAGTCAAATCTCGACATAATCAAGTCATACACTAGTAAATTGAGAGAAACTTTACTAGAACTTCTATTGAAGTTTCGACTTGTAACGAAAATCACTTTTTTTTACTTTGTATGATTTGCCTACACTCGTGCACGAACAGTTAACAATCCACTAGTGTCAATTATTAACAATGAATTTCGAGAAATGAAAAATAATTTGAAATCAACAACGTATTTTTTTCACTCTCGCGGCAAAACACAGGGTTTCTTTGGTTCTTTTCTCTAGTGAGTGCAAATCTTAAAATTACTTTTTTTCAAATTCATGTGTAACACGTATTTTAAAATATTTATCGTTGGCTTAGTTGGGTGAGCGTTCGCCTTCTAAGCGGTATCGGGTTTGATTCCCGGAACATAAGTTTTCTCCCCAAGAAAAACTTGTGTTTCTGGTTCTGGTTCTGGTTGTGATTGTGTATGTGATATGAATATTTCCGGCACTCACGATACAACCCATCGAACTTAATGTGGGACTGTAAGTATGAAAGCGTTAATATAATGTAAAAATGTTAACTTTGAATTTGACAAATCTAGTACTGAAACAAATTATAAAAGAGTTTGGAATGCCTCTTCAATCCAATATCAATGAACTATTCATTAACACACACAATGCCGGCATTAATTATGCTAGTGAAATATTGACAGGTCACGTGTCGGATATTCAAGAGACATTTTAATGATTGTGTAGTAAACTATTATTGTGTAACAGGAGGTAGGTAAAGTATTTATGTATACGAATCCATTACGATACTTATTTACAAGTGGTACGCTATACTAGTTTAATTAGTCAAAATGTCTTACATTGTATATACTATTTTGTATTTACAAATGGTAAACTGCCTACTTACTTAATTAAAAAATAATAAACTTTAATGATTGTTATGTATTTCAATTATATTAATGGAGCGGGGAAGCGGGGCGGGGAAGGGGAGTGTGCCTAGCTCCATACAGTATCCAACCCCGCTCCGCATACTCCCTCGCTCCGCTCTGCCCCTTCGCACCGCGTCAATGGACAATCACAGTTCGCAACTCCGCTCCGTATCACTCCCTCGCTTCGCTCCAAGGGACGGGCAGCCTTATAAGCGACTCGATGTGGCATCAAATCGCTAAGCGTGTACAAGTGGTAGAGTGATATCTAGCATGTGAGCATCCTTCCAGACTATTCTAGACAATGTTAGATTCAGATTAATTTATTCACCAAATAATAACAATGGTCGCTATCTAGACATGTCAATGTACACTAATTAATTCGTATGGATATTTAGTTATTATAAATAATAACCTAAGTGTAAGAAAACACATTTGAATAATAAAATACATATGATTTGATTGATTACCTACAGCTCAGATCCTAAACTTAGCAGTACATAGAGAAACTATTTTTTTTTTTCAAATTCAATTTTTTTGTTTAATAACATGAGTTTATGTAATCGTAGTATTTGTGAGTGTAAAAGCGTTTATTTATTATTTATTTATTTAGGCATTTAATTATGTAGACATGTATAAAGGTTTCTAAGCCGAGTTTAAACATTAGGTATTTTCATTTCAAAACTTTAGTTCTAAGCCACTATGTGATCCACATAAGTACCTAATCTCTTGAGAGTGATACCAATTTATTGAATAGGTACAGAATCAATTTGCCAACAGACATAGTCAATTGAATGTAAATTTTGAGATAATTATGCCTCAATTGAATTACGAAACGAAAGATGATGATCGATTTTATCGAGTAAGAGTCGCATGTTTCGGCTAGGATTCGGCTAAAATTCGGTGTTCCTCGATCTATTCGGCAAATTTTGATCTACGTACCTACATATTATTTTGATAGAATCATCGACTTACGAGCCGAAGTAGTACATCGATGTAACGATTAGGTATCGGTTGTTTTATAGAGCGTGACTTTAAAAACGTTTTCCATCATACATAGTTTACTAATTGTTTTTTGGTAATATTTGACGGTGAGATTTGACAGTTAATTAGGGAATATACGTGTTGTTAAAATATAGATCAAGTTTTTTTTTCTTTATAGCTATAAGGTGACCGATAGAATTATTTGCATTACAATTAGGAATTTTAGTACTAAATACTAGGCTTCCTAATCCTGCATTAGTGCTATGTACTAACGTATTCTGTGAATAACAATGTTTCTAGAAATCCAGTCATATCGATCATCGTATTATATTTTTCATAATTTTTAACCAACTTTAAAAAAGGAGGAGGTAATCAATTTTATAGTTATATAATAGTTTTTCTTAAATGTGCTCCTCATAACATTTTTCTAAATGAACCGAATTTGATGTTACTTTTTTATTTGAAGGCTTAAGTGGTCCCATTTAAATTTGATCAAGGTCTGACCCGTTGTTTTTGAGTTATACCTAATAATGCGTATTTTATTCATTTAGTCTCGTCAAAGATTCACAATATAAAGCGGTGAAGTAA
Organism: Lomographa bimaculata; assembly: GCA_948107665.1. NCBI lineage: Eukaryota > Metazoa > Arthropoda > Insecta > Lepidoptera > Geometridae > Lomographa > Lomographa bimaculata. The sequence continues at coordinate 766,590 of OX403604.1, read as the reverse complement.
ATTTTTTAAGCTTCGCTTGCGTTTAAATTATACCAGTACTTCTAGTACGCACCATTCACCCTTCACTTGCAGTCTGTCGAACTGGCCGAACATTCGGCCAAAAGCCGAAAATTAGGAATGACGTTACTTCGTGATACAATCGATATCGATAGATTGCTAGCTGCTGCTACGGTGATATAATCGACAGCGATCGTGATGCGGTAATTGGCGTTTAGTCCGTAATGCGGATTGATCGGTTTATAAGTAGCTAAGTGTATTGTTATGTAAATGTGCTGCGTTGTTAAGTGAGTTTAAATTTCGACATCTTAGTAAATGGATAGTGAGTAATTAGTAGGTAGATAGAAGTCACAAAATGAAACACATTTGTTATGTGAACCGCAAAGGTACTCCTTGCCTAGACTTTAAAACGCGTGTGTAAAATAAAATATTTTAAAATTTATTTATAAAACCATAAAACATAATTTACTATATTTATTAGTTGGATCAAAAAAAAAGTCGTAAGAGGTTTCTGGTGTATTAAAAATTATATAGGGAAGCAAGGAATCCTAACACGGAAGAAGTCACAGTCACAACTTCATTCAAAATTAAATTTGTTTCGCATATTAAATGGTGTATGTATGTTTGTTCGGGTCGAATCTTGCAACAATTTTGAAGCAATCACTTCAACCGATTGAGCTGAAATTTTGTATTCACGTTTATTTTGGACAATGCATGGTTAGCTGTGTAACGTCATTCTAAATCCAACAGGGCGGAACACCCAAAATGGCGGACAAGTAATTTTTAATGCACTCCTACAATATGCGTATCAAATTAAAGGGCTTGCTAAGAATAACTCGAAAAATAGATTGACGTCACTTTACATTCAATATGGCGGACTTCTATAACCTTCTTTTTAAACAAGTTTTTAACAAGAAACTTATTTTAAATGATTTTAAACTGAAATGCCTAACCTAAGTTACTCATAAAAACGTAATACTGTAAAAAGTTTTTTAATATCAAGTTCTACATGAAAAAGGACTACAATGTATATAAACAGAGAACTTGTCATAACGAATCAAACGAGCCCAAACTCAATGTGTTTATCTTGTTTAGTTCTGAAGTTCCATCTTCCGTCTCCGTCATGAGACCAGGTCTATATCAGTGTATTGACATCGAATATACATCAGAACATCAAATTTGAGTCCAATCGGACATCGGGAAGAAGATCTAATTTAGCTTGCAACATTTGTACCGAGGTATAACTGGACAGGTGAAACTAAATGAACGGTTGAAATATGCCAATAATTCCTGTTTGCATACGACGACTAAAAGTAATTTTTACCGTAAGTTAAATCAATATACAGAACGTCAAAAAGCACTTATTGTATTTCTTGATACTCTAACCAAAGGAATCCATTACATTAAGCTCAAAGCTGCATCTCTAAAGTCATTACCCGAGGGAGTCCTCACATCACCACAGACTCGCAGCTAATGACATCCTTCACCAGCGAACACTCAAGTCGGGATAGTCCATCAAAATTAACCAAACACAAGTCATTTAAGTTGGAGAGATACGGGATGATTTAGTTACGACATTGTTCCTATTTTTTGTTTTTGATAGGCTATTTGACCACTATCTCGTGATGGTAAGTGATGATGCGGACGAATATGTAGCATACTAGCCTAGAAGATACTTTTTCACTCTTGACTTGAAGACTCCCATTGCAGATTAAAGGGTTCGGGGAACAAAGATAAGAACAATAAGTTCAATGATAATACAAGTAATGTAACAAAGTGGACTGAACAAAGTGAGATAGTGGTCAAATGCTTACCTATCAGGCATATAACATAAAATAAAACAATATTTACAAAGGTACTCACTGTGTTTCATATCTAACTATAACAAACTTAACAAATGGGATGGTGTCATGCATTCAATATTTTTTTATTAACATAGACATTAAATAATGACTACTATAAATTACATGATTATTTTTATGTGCTTCTCTATTACATAACCTTTTCATAAGATTGATTATAGATATTAAGTCTCATGACAAATAATTTTTTTTTTACTTGATTATGTATTGTATCGTAACCAAATCTTCCAGTGCCTCCTTACCTACTCCCGGCGGTAGTAAACGGCCGAGCTGCGTTGTAAATTAGCCGACACTTCAAAAGAGCACTTCCTTGTATAAAGAGCTTGCTTATTTACGATCGGCATTAACTTGTACACCACTTGATTGTGGGCTGAGGTGGATATGTCAACTATGTGATTCGATTGGACTTTGATAAATCAAGTGAAATGTATGTATTTGAATGGATTTATTGACGTTTGTTCTTAAAAGTTCCTTAAAAAAAGTACCATAATGGATTTATTACATATTTTTAATGAAAATGTTACTCGTGCTCTTACTTTATTGTGTGATTATTATTATTATTTTTATTTTGTTGACATTTTAATTTAATTTATTTTGATATGTAATATGTGATATGGTGTACCTAATACTGAAATAAATGATTTATTATTATTAGAACTTCTATTGGAGTTTTGAAGCAAAAGCTTATAATGCCTTTTTCATCTTTTCATGATTTGCTTACGCTCATGCACGTTCACAAACTATTAAGGACTTGATACAAATATACAAAGCGCGTACAGGCCGCGCGCCCTGGCCGCTTTGTATATCTAGGTCCTTACACATTTTATCTCCACAGCGCCCGAGCCGATCTTTTAATTTAGCTCAAGTTCGCTCAAAGCGTTTCACTTCTTTCGTTATCCGTACTGCGAAGGATTGGAACTCATTACCCTCGTCTTTGTTCCCCGAACCGTAGAAGTTGGGAGTCTTTGGAATAGGTATCTTCTCGGCAAGCATGCTACATCGTCGGCTACATCATCGCTTTCCATCTCGTGAAATTGAACTGCCCGTTGGCTTAGTTGGTTGAGCGTTCGCCTTCTAAGCCGGGGTTCGCTTCCCGGCGGGAACATATATTTTCTCCACATGGGAAATTTGTGTTTCTGGTTGTGGGTGTGATGTGAATATTGCCACCCACTACGGCACCCACGACACAAGTCATTGAATTTAGTGTGGGTCTGTGAGTGTGAAAGCGTTTATTTATTTAAATTGTGGTCAAATGCTTGTCTATCGAGAATAAAAAAAACTTTTCACTTTCGCGCCAAAATCTCCAAACTCGAGTTTGTCTGCGATAACCATCGAACAAAATAGACGTGATGCTGCAGTTTCATAAATAAATATAATTACATCTCCATCTGATGAATGAAAGATGACATCAACTACTTTCAACATCTGAAGCTGCCGCGGAATCGTTAATTATCTTTTACAGTTTCCTCATTAAAAAGTTAGAGTTTCCGGCGTTAATCTAGTGAATTGCCACAGGTGTCCCTCGTCCTTCCAGCTGTCTGTCTGTCCATGGCTTTAAATATAGACTAGAGATGTGCGAGACCAGTTATGCCGGATTTTCAGCATCTGATTAAAGATTAAAGATTTTCTGACATTTAATATCAGAAAATGTTACAAAAATATATATATAGTGCAGTTTGTAACCATTGAGCTTTGTATGTTGGGTAAAAAGTTCGATTCCCAACACAAGCATACCGAAAAAAAAATAGAGGTTTTCAATTCGTTGGAATCTTTTTTTATGTATTTTACTTAAGAACTCCGTTATTTATGAACCGCTTTGAAAAATTATTGATTTGTTCGAAAGGCTATTAACGTTCAGGTTCCCATTTGATCAAGAATTGATGAAGAGTTCAGTTTTTAAACTGGTATATATTATTGTAACACAAACTTTATCGTAAATTAATGAGCTGTAGAAATCCGTAATCATAGAAACAACAGATAAAAATAATATAATTTTTTAAACTTTCGCGAACTTCAATAATGTTTATATGAGAAAAGCAGGTCTTTTCGCGCTTTTATTCTCATAATAGCAATATTTTGACTAACCTCGATGTTCGGGTTGCTCCGGCCGTGGTCACGAGAGACTGATAAAAATAATAGAAATCAAAATTAAGCCGGATGAAATACACCGGTTGTTGGTTCTACCTCTAATAGAGATTTATTTGTCAGTTGTTTGTTTAACCGAGATTGTATAACCGTTGTTTTAAATCAACGAGGCGGTTCCCACGGTTACGGTTATGTTCCTTGTGTTTTACTTACGTTACCCGTTAATGAATAGGTTATATTAATGTTTTCTTCTTAGTGTTGTTTGTTTAGATTATTCTTTTACTACCCTTTTACCATCTAACAACACAAACTGTCAAACCGCATCCATTTATGGTTGACTAGCCGTGCCCCGCGGCTTCGCCCGCTATTATCAAGGTATAAAGTAGCCTATGTGTTAATACTAGGTAGAATCTATGTACATTTCAAATTTCATCCAAATCCGTTCAGCCGTTAAAGCGTGAAGAGGGAACAAACATACTTACACACACACTTTCGGATATATAATATTAGTAGGATTAGTAGGATGTACCTCCAGTTCGCCCGAAGCGTTTCGCTTCTACATTTATCATCCGTACAACGTGGAACTCATTGCCTTCGTCTTTATTCCCTGAAAGGTACGATCTGGGTGTCATTAAAGTCTAGAGTGAATAGATCTACCATAAAAAAAAAATACTTTTTATAAACTGCGTGTATGTGTACACGCTTAACAGAAGGCATTTCGGGTTATGCCACTGCGCTCCACCAATTGTTCTCAAATGATTGAATGTCTATACTTTGCATCCACTAGGCTCCACCGAACAAAAATTAAAATTATATTTTTAATCGATATCGCTCCATGGAAATTTGAGTACTGTTAGCAAAAGAATTGTCAGATTGGGAATATACATCTTACAGCTGCTTACTAAACATTGTTTTTCTCGTTTTCGCTAATGCAATAATCACTCGCTGACATCAAGACGGACGTTTATTAAAATCAGTATTGTTAAACAATATTTTTAAAAGCCCCTTGTGTACATGCTTGTTAATGACACTTCAATTTTTGAGTCTAAATAATCTTCAAAGATTAAATAAAATATGCAAATATCTATTTAAAACCGTACATTATTTATTGCAATACTTCGTATGAAGCAAACGTTAGTATGTTTTAGTAGTTTCGATATCAGTATGAATTTGGCCAGAATCAAGTAAAATTCATTTAAAGTGGGGTTAGTTTCTGCTGTCTGCGCCGTGGGTCCTGAGTTCGATTCCCGGTAGGAGCACAACTTCCTTTCCAAGAGACATTCAATTTATGCTTTCAGTTCTAGGCGTGATTGTGTGTGCGATATGAAAATGTGTCCGGCACCCACGATACAAGTTTATTTTTTTACTTAAAGTGGGGCTGTGAGTGTGAATGCGTTTGTTTGTTTATATGTTTATAAAACTAGTTCTAGTCAGTCTCAAGTCAAGTAAAAGGGCCATCGTCTTGTCATAGTCAAATTATGTCCAGGTAAGTGGTAGAATCATTACAAAATCATTTTTCAACTTTGTATATTTTCAACCGACTTAAAAAAAGGAAGTTCTCAATTCGACTGTATGTTTTTTTGTTTTTTTTTTATTTTCGATAGTCACTTGACCACTATCTCACCTGATGGAAAGTGACGATGAGGTTGAAGATGGAGCATGCTTGCCTAGAAGATACCTGTTCACTCGAGATTTAAAGACTCCTAGATTGTACTTAACGGTAAAACACAGACTCGGGCAATGATTTCCTTTTTAAAATATGTTTATTACGCGATTTCTTCGCCAATTATGCATCGATTTTGATGTTTTTTTTTTGTTTGGTAGACTATATTATTTTGCTAACAGTACTGAAATTTCAATGGAGCGATGTCGCCTAAAAATATAATTTAAATTTTTGTTCGGTGGAGCCCAGTTCTCAAACGATTAAATGTCCATACTTTGGATACAAAGTATGGACATTTAATCGTTTGAGAACAATAGCCGTGGAGCGCAGTGGCATAACGCTACTTTTCGTGCACGTGCACGAACTATTAACAGTTAATAATCCACCATTTTTACACATTAAATGTCCACACTTTGGATAAAAAGTATGGACATTTAATCGTTTGAGAACAATAGCCGTGGAGCGCAGTGGCATAACCCTACTTTTCATGCACGTTCACGAACTATTAAAAGTTAATAATCCACCATCATTACACATTAACACTCCATAATCACAAGTTTTGGAAAATAATACAAACTACAGCATAATAATTTTTTCGCTTTTGCAGGATTGGAATAACATTAGTATAGACGTCATCATATGATCAATCAAAAGAAAATCGTTTATTCACATGGACCCAAAATGCACTCATGAAAGTTAATGACTCTACTGCCAGATTCGCAGCAAAATTACAGTCATATCGAGAAGAACCTGGCAAGAAACTCGGTAGCGCATTTTTAAATATTTATTAAACATTCATAAATTACTAATTCAGGAATGATATTAACCTAGGTTTATTTTTTGTAGTCGCCAGAAAGCCCTTGTGCCGTTTGCATCCATGCATCTTTGTCATTAATGTAGTCATTCGTTTTATAATTTTTCTTAATTAATGCCCCTATTATTATTAGCCTAGCTGTGCCCCGCGGTGTTACCCACTGTGATAAAAAGTAGCCTATTTGTTAATCCAGGGTGTCAGCAACCTCCATACCAAATTTCCGTTTAAGCGTGATGAAGTAATAAACAAACACACTCACAAACTTTCGCCTTTATTATATCATAGTGATACAGTCTAATGAATAGAGATGATGCACGAGCGTGTTTTGAATTATAATGCATGTGCTAAGACCGGAGGCCTAGGCTCTACACCATCAAATCTCGCTCCCATATCTATCGTATAATATCCAATTACATACAAATGTCACAGTTAATGGAACGCAGTGGGAGAGCTTCCCAGTATTGCCACAGTGTAATTGATATAATGGCGAGACGTGTGATTCTTTAATTGTGCTGTCAGCTGCTATTGTTATGAGTAGGAGGGACGTGAGCGGAGCGATTAGCGAAGCGGAGAGCGTCTTAATCACATGAACTTTTGATACAGACTTGAGAATATCTATTATATCTGTTACTATTGTATGAGACATACAATTTTACAACTACAACATTTTTTAATATCAAAAAATGTGAGTAAGTATATATTTGTTTCGTATTTGTACAATGTTCGGATATAACTGAGAAATATATATCTAACTGATAAATATTCGGAACGGAAGGTTAACATTCGTAACACAGGGCAACCTAGCACGAATGTTAACGCTGCAACTTATTGTCTTGTGTTTGTTTTTTATGATACATTATTAGTTCTATTGATTTTTAGCAATTAGGTTCTAATTGCAAGTTACAATCATACATATTGTAATTGTCTTTTGAATAAATAGAATTAAATAAATAAATCTATCTTTTATGGCTGAAAATGTTTTCTAATAAGATCTTATAAATTAGGTCATAGTGGGTTATTTAGTAATTAGCTGCGCCGCACGGTTTTACCCGGGTAAGCCCCGGATCCCCGGAATTCCGGGATAAAAAGTAGACTGTGTTAATCCAGGGTGTCAGCTACCTCCATACCAATATCATGTAAATTGGTCCAACCATTTGGGCGTGAAGAAGTAACAAACACACTTACAAACTTTCGCTTTTATAATATTAGTGTGATTATTAATATTAATAAGTATTTAGATGTAAGTTAGTTATTAAGGTTTTAGGTTAAGGTAATTTTGTATGCAGTCTGTATAGATGATTTAAGTAGTAGCGTCGTATTTTAATTAATATTCCACTGCGCTCCACGCAATAGTGGACCACGCTCCACGAGCACTTTTTCTGATTTTTAATTAAAATATTATAAGCCATGGTACATTTATTCCACTGCGCTCCACGAGAAAATTATTAAGTACAGACAACACCGTGTTCTAGCAAGAAACTCTCCAGAACGAATAACTTATCTTTACATGTGGCAAAAGGCTTACACGGTACAGAGAATTTGATAATTAATGCGTGGACAGTTAGTAACTGCTAGTAGACACAGTTCGGTGCGCGTTCGCCGTCTAAAGGACCTAGCAGGAGTTTCGGGTTCGATTTCCGGCGGTTGCATACATTTTCTCATCTAGGAAAATTTGTACTTCTGGTTTTTGTTGTGATTGTGATGTCAATGATTCTGGTACCCACGACACAAGTCATCGAACTTAGTGTAGGGATGTGAGTGTGAAAGTGTTTATTTAAGTTACGTTATATGAATTATAAAATGTACTCGATATTTTTTGTTTATGCTAGATATGTAAGCATTTGACCGCTACCTCACCTGATGGAAAGTGACGATGCGGCCGAAGATGGAACATGCTTGCCTAGAAGGTACCTCTTCACTCTAGACTTGAAAACACCCAGATTATACCGTTCAGGGAACAAAGACACAGGCAATGAGTTCCACTCCTTCGCTGTACGGATGATAAACGTAGAAGCGAAACGCTTTGAGGTATGTCAACCATAAATGGATGACGTTTGATAGTTAGTGTGGTTGTTAGATGATAAAAAGGGCAATTTCCCAATTTTTACCTTTATTTATACGCTTTAACCTTAATTAGCCTGAACTATTGCCTTATTATTCCATACTGATCCTATATACGTCTCATTCAATTAGGTATATAATTGGAAACCTCATATACAAAACATAAGATCAAAAATTTCAAGATTATGCCTATGCTTATGCCTGGCTAAGCTATGGTATTTTACTGTGGGGAAATAGTACAGATGCGCCTACTCTTTTTACTATACAAAAGAAATTGATTCGCATTCTAGCTAACATCGAACAGACTGAAAGCTGCCTACCCTATTTCCAAAAATATAACATTCTAACCCTGCCGTGCATTTACATATTCGAAATATGCAAATTTGTCAGAAAATATCCTGAATTCTTCACAACGCGAACTCAAAAACACCCTGGCCGTTTGCTCAGGCATGGAAACAGGCTAATGCTACCATCTTCCCGCACTACATTGCATTCAACGAGCCCTTTTGTAATGTGCATAAAAATATTTAATAAATTACCTAACCTAATTAAAAATGAATCCAAAGAAAATGTATTTATAAAGCAGTTAAAAAAATTCTTATTAGAAAAAACCTACTATACAATAACCGATTATATGAAAGATACTTTGTGATCATTCTTTAAAGTCTTATTTTAAATCCAGTACCAGATATAGCTATTATATTGTAAATTTACCCTCCTCTCTCCTACATTTTGCTGTGCCCGACAGGGTCCATAATTGGTACTAATTCTAAGTTTACCATCTAAGTTACATTGTGGAATGCAAATAAAATATGAATATGAATATGAATATGAATATATTTATCAAAAACCTTTAAACTCACCCGTGACGGCATTATATTTCGTTAAATTTCTTAGCTCAAACGGAACGTATCCCTGAGCTCTGGGTCATTCCACGCTTAATATGTCTTAATAAGCGCTGATAAAGTATAAATAGCAATGATAAATTATATTTGCAAATCTTGGTCATTACTTTCACAAACACATAAGAAATGTGTTAGTTCGTTTCGTTTTTAATGCAAAACGAATAAGTTAAAGATGCGACATTTACGTCGTAATAATGTGTGAAAATCAATTCGTTTATATTTCCTTTTAGGTTTTTATTTTGGAATAAAAACTATCCAGGAAACTAGATTTATATGTTTTTAATCTGAATAACAGCATAGTATGGTGGTAATATGCTTGAATTGTAAATAATTTCGGTATTACGATTGTATGGGAAATTAAATCTCCGCAGGCCCCTTAAAGATTATTTATATTGTATTGTAAATAATTCCTATCCGTGCAAAAATGCTACATTAAAAAAAATAACAAAAATACGTGACTCTATTAGTAAATGCCGAGAAGTGCCAATTCAAAAACAAATAAAACCTCAAATACACTTAAATCACTCCCGAATCTCGATATTTTGCGATTGACAGATGATATATGGCTATGTTCATGCGACTCACGTCTGCTAGCTTCGATTGAGCTTTAAAAACTTGATTGACTGTGATTTTACCACAATTTTCCGTATACACAAGGTTTTGTATTACCCTAACAATAACTAAAAATGACGAAAGTAAAAGTCGAGAGGAAACCGGTATGCCCAACAACTAAAAAATAAATTGTAGAATATCTGTCATTCACTTGTCTAACCGCACTGAAGACCTTTCTCTTCCGTCAATATGAACATAGATAGCATTCTAAACAAGTAATACTTTAAATGTTTCTAAAAATCAAGCATTTCCAGTTTCTATTTACAAAAAAGGACTAAAAACAAGACTACCAACTTGTCAAGACAAATTTTAATCAAACTCCAAACCAGCCCAAACCCGATGACATTATCTTGTTTAGTTCAGAAGTTCTTTGGCCATCCTCCATCTCCATCATCAGACCAGCTCCAAGGTATCATATCATTGTTTTATTTATTTATTTATTAAACATAATAGAAAGCTTACAGTATACACCAAAGCACTAACTATTTTAAATAACATGTATAATACAAATTTAGCTTATTTGCCACAGTATTCAAATTATCGTAAAATATGTCAATTTGCCGGAACTCGTGTGTGAAACGGTTTAAAATTGACAATAGTCTCTGAGTAGGTGCGTTAGCAGCGTAGTGAGTGCGCGAGACGGGGCACGAGAACAACTGATGCCGGCGACGACCACCCGCGCGAGTGAAGTTACTAGGGACAAACAAACCGAGAGAAGTCAACACGGTCGGATTATCAACCTTATTACGGAGTATATGATAGTAGTGAACAACTAGAAGTAATTTACGTCTATATTCTAAAGAATCTAATCCGACCATTCCTGAGACGAATAGAGAGGGAAATAGGTAAGGGTAATATCCATACATGCGCTTATACACGTACCTAGCGAACTTGCGCTGAATCCTCTCTATCATCAAAGTGTACTTGGCCTCCCTCGGATCCCAGACTATCGCACCAAACTCTAACTTGCTCCGGACGAACACATTGTACAGCATGATTGCAACTCTGACATCTTGGAATTGAGAAGCCGTTCTCATAATAAAGCCTAATGTTTTATTTGCCAATTTACAGATTGTTACAATATGCTCACGGAAATCAAGGCAATTGTCCAAGATAAGCCCAAGATCTCGAATAGAACTTACCCTTTCCAATACGGTCCCATCCAATGCATATGCGAATTGAAGAGTCTCAGGCGATCGAGATCTAGAGAAAGAGACTACTTTGCATTTAGAAGCATTGAAGGAAAGTCTATTTAACTGACTCCATTGAACTAATAGCTCAATATCGCGCTGGAGCTCGATACAGTCAGCGAGAGTAGTCACAGGTAGAAACACTTTCAGATCGTCTGCGAACATTAGACACTGAGCGGCGCCAAGTACTACAGGAAGATCGTTGATCATTGCAAGGAAGAGGGTAGGCCCAAGGGTACTACCTTGACTTACGCCAGATCTAGTAAAATATTCGGCAGATCTGTATCGTTTTAGCTGTACATACTGTCGCCGGTCCCCCAAGTAGTGAGCGAAGAAGCGCAACAACTTAGGAGACGCACCCAAAGACGACAACTTGGTCAGAAGGACATCATTATCAACCGCATCGGACGCCCGCCGGAAATCAAGGAAAATGGTATCAACCTGCTGTCCATTATCCATGTGTTTAGCTACAGCATCTACAAAGGTGATGAGGTTTGTATTTGTAGAGCGAGCGACTCGGAAACCATGCTGGGAGTCGTCGTAACTCGATTCAACTTGTCGAGTAAGATAATAATTAATTACAGACTCAAATATTTTAGCAAAGACAGAAAGAATAGCAATAGGCCTAAAGGATTCTATATCTGTCGATGACCTAGTCTTAGGTACGGGCCTAACCCTCGACAGCTTCCAAGCGGCAGGATAGCAAGATGTCCTTAGAGAAAGGTTAAACAGATGAAGGAGCGGTACCTCTAAGGCAGATCACCGAATATACATCTGTACACCAAATTTGAGTCCAATCGAACATTGGGGTTTGGGTCAAATAGAATCATTAACATTCATGAGTGCCTCTTTGGGGCCCATGTGAATAAACGATTTTGCTTTTGATTTAATTTAGCTAGCAAGATTTGATTACAGACCGACAGATAAAGGGACAGGTGAAACTAAATAAAAGCTTGTAAAAAAGAAATGGAAAACCAAACAAAAACCTTCGAGACTTGATTTCTGTGATCCATACACAGTGTATGGAACCCTAGTCAAGCGAGTCAGTGACGTAATTGTTCGACTTAATTTTAATATAGAACAATAATTCTACGTACATAAATCGCTCGCTTCTACAACGCATCCTTACCTAAACATCAACAATCGAGATCATTCGCCTGCATCAGCTGTTCTCACGTAATCGATGTGTGTATGTGTGAGTTTTAGTTATGTGTGAGTACTCGTGATTAGTAACGGATTACTTAACTGATACAGAACTACTTAGCTGTTAATTGACGTCTTAGTAATCATGTAATAATAATATTATAAATATGTTGTAATATGAGTTTTAAGACGTACCTAACTTACATTGTTTAAACAGTATTGGATAATTATTTAAAGTGATAAGTTCCACACTCTCAAAAATAAAAATATGTTGCTATAATAACTTACAAAAAATGTTCTGGCAGCTACAATTGTGAGCCATTCATTCTAGGTCTAGCCTGTTTACCGTCCTCGACCACATCATCAATTGCCATTATAGGTGAGATAGTATCAAAGATAAAATAATGTAACATTGTATGCACAGATGGTAACTAACTAGAATTCTAATAAGTTACTTATTAAAAACTTTTTTAAGACAAGTAGAAGTCCGCCATATTGGATTTAAAGTGACATCAGTTAAAAGTTACTTGTCCGCCATTTCGGGTGTTCCGCCATGTTGGATTTAGAATGACGTCACACAGCTAATCATGCATTGTCACCCAAACTAAACGTGAATACAAAATTTCAGCTCAATCGGTTGAAGATATCTGCTTCTAAATTGAGTTCCAAGATTCCACCCGGACAAACATACATACATTGCAAGTTTAAAAGCTTGTAAATAGCCACAAAGGAACAAACAAACATTCAAATATATATATATATAGACCGATAAACACGTTACTCTCCTTTTGCATTGCATAGTTGGGTAAATATGACTCTAAAAGCAGCCATGCACGATAAGTAAAGACTTGTGTCGTGAGTGCCGGAAAATTTACATTTTAAACACACAATCACACCCAGAACAAGAAACAAAAATGTCCCTTGGGATGAAAAAATGTGCTCCTACCGGGAATTGAACCCGGGACCACGGCAGAGACCAGCCCACCGTGTCAGTTAGATCGTCGACATAAAATATATACGTGCAAATTAAATAATAATGTATAATAATAAGTTTTCAGAGCTATGACGCAAGCATTTGACATAAGTACCTACCTATCAGATATTGGTACCTAATTATACTGTCAAACATTTAATGTAGTTATTATCTATCACAATCGATGAGGTTATATTAATATCATTAATCTAAATGTTTCCTTTAATGTAAATGTTATCGTTTACTTGATTTTTCACAACAAACTGATAAAATAGTATTTCTATCAAATACAAATACAAATAATTTATTCATAACTCCATTGTCGCAAGTCAGGTTTTTTCCAATAAAGTTGGTCTTACTCGTATTGATTAAGTTTTAAACTAGGTTTATACCTGTTATTAATTATATGATTAAAATAAAAAAATAATATGTTTAATAAATGTTAAAATAACAATTCTAATAATCGTAAACCTCCAACGTATGTTTTCCTATGTTACAGGCAATTTATAAAATTCCTGGATGCGATAGAAAGTGTGTTCTAGTAGCCATTTTGTAATTCTTGCTTTATAGCTGCCGGTGGTAGGTGCAAAGTATTGCAATTCAGAGAGGTAATGCATCTAGGCATTGCCTCTGAATTGCAATACGTTGAGCCAAATGAGTACCAGAATTTTGATCACACGCCTTAACCATGCGCTCCGAATTCGCCAGCATGATGGGAACGCTACCCACTGGTAGTTATTGGCTTGAGCACTTGAGCTGTATGGATATATATAGTTTTAGTTTAGAAATATAGGCAGTAATAAAATAAGGCCAGGAGATAGCAGCGTCACCATGGAAAAAAAAGTTTGTATTGGATCAGTTGATTACTCATATTTTGGAAAGTGTTGATGTGGTCAAAGGTAGTAAGCACGCTTTAGGACAGTATTGTCTTGTAGTGTGCTTATACTAGTATCATTGAGAAATTATAGTGCCGGAACACCGTTTGTGCTCGGTGGCAAATTTACATAGAGAACTAAGTACGGCTTGTCAAAATCCTTGCTAAAGAATAAAATTAAAATAAACATAAACGCTTTCACACTCACAGCCCCACACTAAGTTCGATGACTTGCGTCGTGGATGCCGAAAACATTCACATTACACACACAATCACAACCAGAACCAGAAACAATTTTCCTTAGGAAGATAGTTGTGAAAAAAAACGACCAGAATGTACATTTTACGCGAATAAATAAATTTGAGCATAACCGCAAGCCTGAGTACTAGTTATCGCTTTTGAATAAACATAGAGATATCATTATAATTGAATTGGTATCGATGCCATCGATCTAACGCCGTGGCGCCGCCGGATAATGATCTTTGTTTCATCAGATGATACCATCTAATCGTAAACATATCGTTAGCATAATCTAAATAGTACATAATAGCTCGAATATCAATGAATAAATACGGGATTAAATTTAATGACCACCAAAAAAAACAATCTTTGCCCTAAACAGCCTCAACCAAAAAAAAAAATATGTACAAATAAATGAAACCTGTACCAAAATCTTTCGGGCTATTTTAGTCATGCCTGCACTACAAAAACTTTTCATAACTCAAAAATTCCACGCGTGCACCAAATTTTAGCTTGGGGTATAATTTAGATGGCCACCAAAAATAAAATAAAATTTCCTGTGACAAAACCGTACCGGATAACAGTAGGTTAAGGTTATTTTTTTTTAATAATTAATACAAAAATATTTATAATACGAAAAAAATTTTTTATAGTAACATATTTGGATGAAATTTATAAAAATAAAATGCGAGTACATATTTGGTGCATGAGTGGCCTTTTTTGGTAGCTCAGCAATTATTCTGAAGATACTTGCCTTTATTAGATTAGCAGACTTTACGTTTATTGGTGATAATTTCATATTAAAATGAGGATTAAATCCTGGCAAGTACTTACGATTTTTTGGGCGTTATGTTTCATAATATCTGGTGATTGCTTAAACCTAAGCCATTAAAAAATTGTAAGTTTACAAAATTAAAAGTACCCGTTTAATTTTGTAACCAGCCCAGCGGATCATAGTATCAGAGTTTCACATTAACCGATCATAACTGTTGGTCCCATCTAATCTCAAGATCAGTTGCAACTAAAATAAACTATATATTACTAGCGCCTCGCGGCTTTTCCCGTTATTATCAAGTTAAGTAGCATGTGTTAATCCTAGGTATAAGCTATGTATATTCCAAATTTCATCCAAATCCGTTCAGCCGTTAAAGCTTGAAGAGGGAACAAACATACATACAATATATAACTTTTGGATTTATAATATTAGTAGGATTGATCTCAACTGATCATAAGACCAGTTAGAACTAAAAAAGATACATGTTTTACGTTCTCAACGGATCACACAAAAGCAAAAACTAAATTTAAAAATACACACGACTCCTTATCTAGAGCAGCTGCACCGTTTTTTACCGACTTCCCAAAAAAGGAGGAGGTCGATTGTATTTTATTTTTATTTTATTCGTTTTACCTCATAATTTCTTTCCACGTGAACCGATTTCGAATTTGTTTTTTAGTTTTAAACATGTTTCGTTCCAATTGGTCCCATTTAAATTTGATCAAGATCGGATCTGCAGTTCTTGAAATATCGCCAATAATGCGTGTTTAGTTCCGAAGATAAAGCGAAGAAGTGAAGTCGGTTTTTTTTTAGCTTTGCTTGCGTTAATTATTGATGAAACATATCTAAAACTACCATAATAACACCTAGGTTAAGAAACTTATGTATTAGAGATTAAGAATGTTTAAAAAAAAAAAAATGATTGAAAAAAATATGCGCCGCCGAGTTTCTTGCCAGGTTCTTCTCGAGATGGCTGTAATTTTGCGAATCTGGCAATAGATTCATTAACTTTCATGAGTGCCTCTTTGGGGCCCATGTGAATAAACGATTTTGATTTTGATTGATTTTGATTTTGATTTTGAAAACTTTGAAACAAATAAAACTAAATCAAAATCCCTTCAGCCGTTTGGGAGCTTTGATTCTACACACAGTCATACAGACACACACGTTAAACTTGTAACACCCTTATTTTTAGTCGGGGGTTAAAAATCAACTTTGTAGCTAATATTTTATCACGAAATTTTAATAAAACCATAAAAATCAAGGATTGCCACGCGTGCCACGATATAATTTACGCAATATGCATCTTTATGTGCAAAAGTGTAAGGGAGATAATTGGCTGTGGTTAAAATAAATGTTCTCTTTGACGTATATCTAACTGTATAACTTACAATATACACTTAGTGGCTTGATCACTTGAGTTACCTATAAGCTCGAAGTCTTGTAGGTAATTTAGTTCTTTGTTCTATATAGTTTTAGTTTAGTTTTAGGAAATATAGACAATTGGCCCGTAGACTTAGGTACAATATAACGTATAACACTGCCTCGAAATCTGTAGAAAATACTATAAGAAAATGCTAAAAGAAAATGCTCATTATCACTAAGTTCGCCTATGTATTCCTTCCCAAGGGATATTTGTGCTTCTGGTTCTGGGTGTAATGTGTGTGTGATGTGAATGTTTCCGGCACCCACGATACAAGTCTTTGAACTTAGTGTGGGGCCGTGAGTGTGAATTCGTTTGTTAATGCGTTTGTTTGTTTGTT
The DNA here is from genome assembly GCA_948107665.1 of Lomographa bimaculata. Taxonomy (NCBI): domain Eukaryota; kingdom Metazoa; phylum Arthropoda; class Insecta; order Lepidoptera; family Geometridae; genus Lomographa; species Lomographa bimaculata. The sequence goes on along the minus strand of OX403604.1, from coordinate 749,633 downwards.
GTTGTTGTATGTATGTTTTTATTATGTGCAATAAAGAATTTTCTATCTATCTATCTATATCTGCCTCTTAAAGCTGCTAGAGTATAAACAATAATAATGGATAAGCAAGCATACCTAAGCCTTCAAAAATAACAAAGCCTATTATATTATATATATAAGTAAGTATTATATGGTCTGACCAGCATTTCTACTATACTCATTAATACGATGCAATATTAGCAATAATATTAAGCAAACAAAATGTAAACAACATCATCGCGTCAAAATAGCCCTCGCTGAATTACTTCGCAGCCGAACCGCAGTCGGACACATCCGATACCGACCCCGCGCCGACGTACACTCGACGATAAAAGGGATAACTGAATCAAAATATAGTATAGAACTGCCCGTTGGTTTAGTTGGGTAGTGATGATGGTGGTCGACATACCTCCAGTTCGCTCAAAGCGTTTTGCTTCTACGTTCATCATCCGTACAGCAAAGGAGTGGAACTTATTGCCTGAGTCTTTGTTCTCCGAACGGTATAATCTGGGAGTCTTCAAGTCTCGAGTGAATAGGTATCTTCTAGGCAAGCATGTCACATCTTCGGCCGCATCATCATTTTCCATCAGGTGAGATAGTGGTCAAATGCTTGCCTATAGAACATAAAAAAAATGAGCGTTCGCCTTATAAGTGGTATCAAGTTCGATTCACACAAGTTTTCTCCCCAAGTATAATATTTTCAAGTACAGCATCAAATTACGGGCTAATTGCCTATATTTCCTAAAAATATATACAGCAAAGATCTAAGTTACCTACAAGACATCGAGCTTATAGGTAACTCAAGTGCATAAGCCCACTACCAGTGGGTAGTGTTCTCATCATGCTGGCAGCATTGCCACTCTGAATTGCAATGCTAATACTATGACCAAAATAAATACCTCAACCAGGCGCTCTGAACCAGGTATAATTTGTGTTTCTAGTTCTGGTTATAATTACCTATGTGTACGATTTGAATATTCACAGCACCCACGAAACAAGTCATCGGACTTAGTGTAGGACTGTGAGTGTGAAAGCGTTTATAATTATTATTTTATTAAATGCCAAATTTTGTATGTAAGTGTGTGACGTCGGAACGGCTTTGGATAAAATTTGGAATGTTGAAACTTGATTAACGCGGGTGAAGCCGCGGGGATCTGATTTAATCTATATTTTATAAATAGGTATATCGCTTTTCTGCTTGTCTGTCCGTCAGATAAACGCAATCAATTCGCCAGCTTAGCGAGCAATTAAAATAGTTGGCTCGCCATCGCTTTACATACGAAGTTCTGTCTACCATGCGGACTTTGTAAACAACGACGGTTCTTTGTGTTGAATTGGATGCTTATATGTTACAGGTGAATTAATTAGTGTAGTAAATTAAAATTGTTATCAGTAGCCATGTAAGTATGCATTTATTCTGACAACACAACATCTTCTAAAAAGCAATATATTTAATTACTGCCCGTTTTCTTAGTCGGGTACGTTCCGGCACCCACGATACAAATTATTGAACGTAGTTTGGGGCTGTGAGTGTGATGGCGTTTATTTTTACGTTTTTATACTGTTTATTATTGTTATTAAGCACTTAAATTTACATCTGACAGCGCAGTGCTTTTCCGCGGGAGTTTAAATTATAAAAGTTCAAAACGCTTACCATCAGCTGAGCAACTTGCTCGTCTCGTCTCGTCTCTCAATGAAATAAATTCTTTACTGTCATCCTTTTTTGAAGTCGGTTAAACGGTAAAAGGTAGTTCGAACAAGCCAAGCCTGCCTAAAATAATATTATGCCAGGTCTGCCCAATTTTTTTGCAGGTGAACACGCAAAGTATTTCTTATATTATATACGATCTCACCTGACAGAAAGCGACGATGTGGTCGACGAGTGGAACTTACATGCCTAGAAAATACCTGTTCACTCTTGAAGCGGCCAAGTTATTCTTATCGGGCAGCAAGAACGCAGGCAGGGTGTTCCTTTGCTGGGATAATAAAAGTAATTTAAATGCCTGATAATATCCTGTAACAATTAAAGTATACTACAATATGAAAGCTGTAAAACCATTTGCCATTAAGTTTTGATTGACTGGCACCGAAACTAATTGTACATTCGAATCCAACACGGCTATAAAGGCACACGTACATTCAAGCTATTTCTACCTCACTACGGCGAAGTAAAAAGATGGTTATGATTTTAGAACCGTATTTAGATATGTTTGTTCGTTTGATTCCTTACAGCGTCTAAACTAAAAAAATCGATTGTAATCGATTGTTCTTATTTAAAAACAAGATGGCGTCCAAGGTACTCCATGTAGTATTGACAAAACAAAATAGACAGTTACCATTGTGATAGGTGTCACATGAAAGAACTTCAAAATACCTTTTAAACTTTCGCAATTCGAACACAGGATTTGGGTAAAACCTTTCGGTCATATCAACTTTGGCGAAACGTCGAGGTTAATAATAATTAAACGCAAGCAAAGCATAATAAAATCCGACTTCATAGCTTTATCTTCGGAACCTTGATCAAATTAATGTAGGTATTAAACACGCATTATTGACGACAACTCAAAAACTACTGATCAGATCTTGACCAAATTTAAATGGGACCAATGGGAAAACACCAGTTTTCAAACAAAAACAATCTTCAAATTCAATTCACGCGTAAAGAAGATATGAGGTAACTAACACACACTAAAAAATACAGTCGAATTAAGTACCTCTTCCTTTTTTTTGAAGTGCCGACATACCCAAAATATTACAAATATCATTTCAAATAAATATAACACAATATGCGGTAATAAAGTCTAACGCATAACTTATTTTTTGTTTTAAATTTTAAGAAACCATTTAGAAGTGGATTCTTAATTAAAATTCATAAATTAAATAATCTTTTTATGAATTCTAGTTCAGAGTGCACAATGCCGCCAGTACCGAGTACTACAATAAGACCTTAGTTCACAATCATAATGATTAAATTTTAATGTTAAAACTATTGTGAGTATTACACATTATGTTTTAATGTTATATTCGGCTTAAAACACGAAAATTTCTAGTTGACTACAAAGTAAGTCGAAATTTTCGTGTTTTAAGCCGAATATAACATTGAAACATAATTATTAAATTATTTTTTTATTCAACGTAGGCAAACGTTTGACCGCCAGCTCACCTGATTGTAAGTGACGATGCTGTCGACGATGGAGCACGTTTGCCTAGAAGATGCCTATTCACTCGTGACTTAAAGATTCCCATATTGTATTTATCAGGAAACACAGACTCAGGCAAGGAATTCCACTCCTTAATATTTTTGTCAATGAAATTGTATCTATACTATTTCAACGGAAAGCAAAATTTATCTTCAAGGACAAATAGGTATGGTAGTGTAAATTATAGTTAATATATTAATAAATTCCCACGATGCAAAAAATAATCAAATCAGTCCAACAACGTATTGAATCCAACAACCACTAAAACAACCATTAACCGGGCAAATTTTCACTAATTCTAATCTAATTATTACTTTTAAACCGCTGATTAAATCAGTAATAACAGCCTAACTCTATTAACTTACAAATCAATTCTAAGTTATGCACATTATATTAGTGTCCACAGATTAACAGCAATTTATTTTAATCAAAAGCTATTAAAAGTGTATCCGAAATCCGGTTCATATAAATTAGTCTGTAAAATGTTCCACGTTTAGCTAAAGTTCTTGATCATTTATATTTATGCCGCGAGTAATTTGTGGAATCTGTGATATTGCAATTTAACTAGTAAATATAAAGCGTCATCAATACAATACAATACAATTACTCTTTATTGACACCTTAAAAGAATTGGTACAAAAAAAATACAATTTTACATGAAAGGCTACAATGGGCGGTCTTATCGCTTAAAGCGATCTCTTCCAGACAACCTTTTGGATGGACAATATGCAGATAGAAGGAGTCATCGTTACAGAGAAGGAGTGGAACTCATTGCCTGCGTCTTTGTTTCCTGAACGGTACAATCTGGGTGTCTTCAAGTTTAGATTGAATCAGTAACTTCTAAATCTAGGCAGTCATGTCAAAATCTTCGGCCGTATTTTCACGTTCCATCACACACGTCACTAAGTTACAGAAAATGTAACATTTAAAAAGTGAATTCATACTAATATTATAAATCCGAAGTTTGTGTGTGAGTATGTTTTTTCCATCTTCACGCTGTGAGGGCTGAACGGATTTGGATAAAATTTGAGATGATCATATCTTATACCTAAGATTAACACATAGGCTACTTTTTAACTTGATATATGCGGGCGGAGCCGGGGGCAGGGCTAGTTACAATGTATATTTTTTGATTTTATGTAGTTTAATGTCTATATGTAGTTATATTTTTTAATTTTAGATTAAATTGGCATGTGATATTATGAGAGCCGTTTATCTACCACTAAATTTTAACACTTAAATGAATATACTCCTTGTAAAGTAAGAAAATATGTCTTATAACAATGATGTAAATGTATTTTAATGTAAAAAAATATATGATATAATATTAGTATAGATAATAATTATGTCTGGGAATATTTTAACATTACGGCTTTGACAATTTACCTACGACATTCATACAGATTAGATGAATACATTATGTAGGTATGTATGTCAGTCAGTCACCAGATCAAAGCAATCCAATCAGATAATGGTCTTCATCTCTCGAAGTCGTAGAATCTAGTTTTATCCACCGATAACTTTGTCTTTTTGCATTACCCCCCTCGCGTGTGCCCTTAAATTAGAAAAAGATAATTTAAGCTAAAGTATCAGCAAAAGTGTGGAGGTGTGCCCTTTACATAAAACATAAACAAATAATTCGATTCCGGGCTGGAACACAAGTTTTCTTTTATTGAAGGAAAATGTGTGTTACTGGTTCTTGTTGTGATTGTGCGTGTGATGTGAATATTTCCAGCACCCACGACACAAGTCCTCAAACTTAGTGTGGGCTGTGAGTGTAAAAGTGTTTATGTTGACGCTTCCTTCGAGTACCAGGGGACCATATTTCAAGGGAGCCAACCATACTATTTAATAGACACCACAAAATGCGTATTGGATTTAGATCTACCTATTAACTATTACATAACCTGTGCCAGTTCACCAAAACGGCCAAAGATCATCTAAATATCACAGAAGGTACCAGCTACATTAACTTTAGTGCCTACGCGTCGCGAATTAACAATAAGCTATTAAGCGCTGTCGCTGCTCCTGATTTATCGCCCAGCGGTTGTTAGACGCCTCTGATAAAGTGGTTTATAGCTTATTTGAACGATTAATATAATTACCTGCGTCAGAGATTAGCTTATTGTGTGCTATTGTCGTCGCTTTTTTGTTTTGTTTCGTTTGAACCTTGTTTTAAATCTATTGGGTTTTTCGCGTTTAATGAAAATTAGCATATATAAAATTTGCATATGACTATATAGCAATCGTAAGTTTAATTGACGATGATTTTGAAGCGTATTAATAAAATGAATTGGTAGTTTTTTATTTATATATAATTTATTCCTTAAAATAAGTGAATTGACAGAAAAATATGACTAAATAATACACAACTCATCGAACTTAGTGTGGGGCTGTGAGTATGAAAGCGTTTATGTTTATTTAAATATAAACTATGTAAGTCTTAGTATGGTGATCGCTTTTGTTTTCTTATATGCCTCATTTTTAACAATCATAGCCCGTAATAAATACACATAGCATGATTTTAACCGAAACCAGAAACGCTTTGGTTAAAAGAACAATTGATCCTCACTTAAAATATTTATTCTAAATACATTAATGGCACCTCGAAAACAAAAATCAATAGAAAACTCGCTCACTTCAAGTTCTTTCACAAATCCATTTAAACATGAGAATAACAATTCAAATCAGAACACTTACGCCGATGTTATAAAGCTTCGAATAAATATAAAAAAAAGAAAATAATTTAGTCAGTAGTAACTTTTTATTATGAACTCTCTCTTTATTAGAAGTCAGTTACAACAAAATAATGTATGCACTTAAACAGAAACAACATAATTATTCAATGTTCACGCAATTGCATGAACACCTAATTGATTTTTGTTTATATAACATAAGCCATGCTAGGCAGAACTATATTGATAAATTTAGAAAGGAAACATTATCGCTTGAGGCGGGCGGGAACCCGCGGCCATGGGTGTCATATCCTATTGCTCTAACCGCTGAGCTACTCAAGCCCTGCCTGAAGCGACGAAATTATCCTTACCTTATTAACTTATTATTAACGTATTACGGGGACGTCGCGACGTCATCTACCGAAACAGTTTTTAGAGATTACTACGTTTACTTTTTCCATAGAATTAGGACATTCTTCTTTTTTAAACAGTTATAATACATAAACTATAAACAAAGACTTCTACATAACAAACCAATCCACACCTCTTTACAGTCACTTCGACACTATTGCGCATTAATCAGCATTAATTTACCACCAATCATGGCCTCAAACCACAATTCACCATTTGATCTTAGAATCAAAATGTCAAACACAACCATAAGTGCCAGGTTACCTAGAAAACATAGGTAGAAATAGGAATACGCGGAACGAAAAGTGACGTCACGACCGTCGATTAAAGCGCGGTGGTAAATCATTGGGTTTTTATTGGCTGCTTGTTGATTCAACTAACGCTTCTGGATTTTTTTTCTTTGGTGGACTTGTGTCGAATGTAATTATAGAGTACTAGCCGTGCCCCGCGGCTTCGCCCGCTATTATCAAGTTAAAATGTAGCCTATGTGTTAATCCTAGGTATAATCTATGTAAATTCCAAATTTCATCCAAATCCGTTCAGCCGTTAAAGCGTGAAGAGGGAACAAACATACTTACACACTTACACACAAACTTTCGGATTTATAATATTAGTGGGATTCAATGGCATTAGACTTGGGTCTACACTATAATTAAATTATTATATTATTGTCAGTCCTAACCACGGGGATTAGGACTGAAAATCAGCGCTGGGGAGTATTTCGCAGCGTCATGCTGAGGTCAGACCTATTCCGACAGTATTTTACACGGCAGCAATATAAATACACCTTCTAATCTTCTACGTTTTCTTATTCATTGGCACTGCGACAAAACCATATTTTTTTTTGATATGTTCAATTGTATTGTGTCAGTATAATGATTTCTATTTTTTTCTATAGGGAGGACCTTTGATAGTACATAATATTTTTTTAAATATTCAACATTGAACTCAATCGACATTTTTTTACAAGTCTTCAATCAAAGTAGAATAAATATTGTGGCTGATCAATAAAAAGGATTTTTCTAGCAAACAAAATAATGTCGTTCACAAGATGTAAATGAAGAATGGATTATTTAGTTACATAAACGAATAAATGGTACAAGGGTAAAAAGCAAATTAAATTAAATTAATGAACTATGCCTACTACATAGTCTAGTCTAATTCTAAGTACTGTGGAACTGCTGAGCTCATCCAATGAATAGAAACTTACATATATTTTTTTGTAATATATCAAAAAAACTTTTAGTATTCTGAGTTTATCATCATTATTTAAGCTTTCACACTCACAACCCCATAACAAATCCGAAGGTTTGTGTCGGTGGTGCAGGAATAACCACATCACGCACACAATCACACCTAGAACCAGAAACACAAATTACCCCCAGAATCCCACAGAGAATCGAACCCGATAACTGCTGCTTAGAAAGTAGATACATCAACTACTCCAACAGGCATTCTATTTAGGCATACATTTTTTGGCTGTTGTTGCATGTGTAACGTCATCATCATCTTGAAAAAATCACCCATGTAGTTACTGCCCAAAAACTGCAACAAATAAAAAAATGGTATCACTCTCAATTAAGTTAAAGCTATCAATGTCCCTTATTAGTCATATATATGTATAATAATATAAATAAGTTTGTGGTTGTTTTTAATATATTATTATTATTTATGTAGGTTTTTGTATGTAAATTATGTATTTAATATTAATAAGTATGTATGGGTACATTTATTAATTTAAATACGTGTTGAGGTATACCACCGTCCCTGTTTGTAATATTTTTATCATCTCCCTTTGGTTGTCTGGAATAAATCGCTTTGAGCGATAAGAGCGCCCTTTGTGCTCCTATGTTGTATTTAAGATTTCTTTGTAAGTGTTATTTTTTGGTGTGCAAATAAAGAATTTATCTATCTATTTACTGTCCGTGATGTACGCCGCGCGGCGCCACCGTTGCTTAACCTTGTCAATTAGTAATAACAATCTAACAAACAGGTTGTGATATGAATGCTGCAAGCTATTTAATATGTTGTTCATAGTCAACACATTAAATTTTATTACCACCAACAACAGAATAAATAATGACTTCTCAATTGACGACATTAATTAAACCGATCGGTTGTTAATCTTACAGCGAAGCCTGTAATGGCGAACGGTGTATTGTGCGACGTGATTTTTGGTCGTCACTTCTGTGTTCTACGAATGAAAGATTATTAAAAGCGAGCAAAGCTTAAAAAAACTGACTTCACCGCTTTATCCTTGGAACCTTGATTTAATGTATTAAACACGCATTATTGACGATAACTCAAAAACTACCGGATCAGATCTTGGTCAAATTTTTATGGGACTACATGGAAAGCACCAGCTTTCAAATAAAAAATAATCATCAAAATCGACTCACAACGAAAGAAGTTGGTTAAAAACGAGAACATCGTCAATGTATATCTATATATATAAAAGAAAGTCGTGTTAGTTACTCCACTTATAACTCAAGAACGGCTGAACCGATTTAGCTGAAAATTGGCAGGGAGGTAGTTTAGAGCCAGGAGAAGGACATAGGATACTTTTTAAGAACGTACATTTCTTTAAATATTTTTTTTACATTTCGACATGCTTTCCATTTTCTCATACGTCACTCGGATTTGGTAAAGTACTAGGCAAACATAAACATGAAGGTTGTAATAATATAGTCACGTGACATTGTAACGCATGCCGGGTATGGCTTCCTAAATATGCACATTCATTGACCGTTAGGCGGAACGAAGGTCGCCGGGACAGCTAGCTATTATTATTAAAACTATCGTGAGTCTTATTCATGTTGATTTAGTTCCGGTTGTACTCACGTTATATTTTATTTAATCGAGAAACTCGAATCGAAGAACTAAATCAACATCGTCAATGTAGTCCACAGAATACGCATTATTGAGGATAATTCAAAAACTACCGATCAGATCTTGATCAAATTTTAATGGGACCACATGGAAAGCACCAGCTTTCAAATAAAAATATCAAAATCGGCTCACAACGACAGAAGTTATGAAGTAGCATACATAAACAATAAATACAGTCTCTTTTTGGAAATATTTGGGGGAGGCCTATATCCAGCAGTGTTCTTCTTGTGGTTGAGATGATGAGAACCTCCTCGTTTTTTGATGTCGGTTAAAAATAATATGCACAACCCGAGCTACGAATGTTTTAGTCTCTACGTACGTATGTATGTGACTGAACTCCCCTAAGGACCGATTTTGATGTTTCAATCAAAGTCTATCCAAAAAGTAGAAAATGATTTCTAGATATTTCAAGGAGTTTCTATTTTAAGTAACATACATTACTCATCATCTTTGTACTCCAACTCATCACCCCACGCCTGAAGATGAGATACGACCACATTAAACCACTTTCTTGTAATTTACGCTCACATTAAGTTCGGAAATGAACTAAACGAGCCAAACTAGCTCTAGCTCAGGTGTAAATTACCTGATCATTATCTTCAAATGGCAGGTGGCGACCTCTTTGATTGCTTTTGCTAATTGGATGCCATATGCCATAGGGCTAAGATAATATCCAAATGTCAGCTCACTCATGGAGCGGGACCCAGGTGGTAAAGGCCGAATATTTGCAGGGACTCAAAGGTATCGCTGTTCTTAAAAAAAAATATTATTATCAAAAAATATTGGCAATCGCACGCTGATTTACATATTAAATTGTTGCTGGTAATGACATACATAAACATAAACGCTTTCACTCTCACAGCCCCACATTAAGTTCAATGACTTGTGTCGTGGTGGCGGAAACATTAACATCTGACACACAGTCACACCCAGAACCAGAAACCAACTATCAAAAAATTTAATCTTATCACGGCGGAGTTACCTATTCCACTGAGATACGCCAATACTGTAAATTGATGGTACAGTATCTAACAGAGAATCGACGAATCCTCTTCTTGTTCTTGCTTCTTTTTCTTCTTTTTCCCAGTTCATCTGGGGTCGAGCCTTCTCCTAACTCTGCGCCAGGATACGCGATCTTAGGTAGTCAGTGTATGATTAAGATCTGTATAAGGTCTGGTAAGTCTGGTAAGGCTCTACGTCTCTTTCTCCAAATTAGACCACCACTTGGGGAATCGAAGAATCCAAGGCACTTAATCAAACACCGTATTCTGGAAATTTAACAACATTCTCCCCAAAAAGGGTGCCGACCTTACTCAAATCTAATTTTCTTTCCCCCAGATCCCTCCAAACTCGTCAAGCGCAAGAAGTCTACAGAAGACGTCCGCTCGCCCCTGGGCGGAGAAGGTTCCCTCACAAGCGAGGAAGGCGAAGACCATGGAGCTGGTAGGCGGAAGAAAGCCAGGACCACCTTCACGGGGCGCCAGATCTTCGAGCTGGAGAAACTGTTTGAGGTGAAGAAGTACCTTTCTTCTGGAGAGAGAGCTGATATGGCGAAGTTGCTGAATGTTACCGAGACTCAGGTAAGGTTACATTTTTCGTTTGTTCTTCGTTTTACAGAAGCTAAGGCTTGCGAAGACGTTTGTTGGGGCGAAGAAACTTATGACAGTTTGACAATAGACCATTTTTATCGCTGTTATGTTCTTTTGTTAGCATGAATTATTCATTTATTACATATTTTTTTGCCATCAGGTGAGATAGTGGTCAAAAGTTTACCTATTTCAAATTTAAAAAAAAAGGAAAGGTATATTGCAGCAAATAATAAATGGGAACGGTATAAGATCTATCCGCTCTCCACAACTTCCGCACATGGGGCCCCTGCTGCCAACTCACGAATGAGTGCTATCAAAAAAAATAAAGACTCAGGCATTGGCCTGTTTGAAATGTTTGTTTAAAATGAAATGAAAATTATCTTTTACTCTTTCTCCAAAAAGGTTACAGGTTGTTCCAACTCCGCTTAGAAAAAGATAAGGAATCATCATTCCTTTTTTTGTTAAAAATTACCATCAAATACAAAACGCGTCTTTTCCTGCACCTCTTTTAATAACAGACAATGTTCTTTTAGTATTAAGTCCTGGCTAGTGAAATTTTCCTAAAACATAAAAATCAAAATTAGCTTTTTTTTTACCACCAACTCATTTTGTTATACTTCAACAGCTATCTGTCAACATTTACATTAAAATCATCCCCAATAATCGACTTCCGACCCTGGACACGTGTCTCGTCGCCGAGTCATTAGAGTGGAGACATTTGGCGGCAAATTAATTAACTCCCAAAATAGTCTTTCATTAAAGTCAGTCCAGGCTGGGTGACGTCATCACTACCTGATGAAGCCGTGATGGTGGCGTCGCCTTCTAATCACCAGAATGCAGTCGTAGTTCACCACCCTCAGGTTAAATGCTTGCCTATTGAATTTATAAAATAAATTGTGTCGCCACTAAAAATAATGTTCCGTCAGGTATCCTTGAGAAACAGTTATTTGAGGCCTTGCGTGTTTACAATCATCGACCACATCATCGCTTACCTACCATCAGGTGAGATAGTGGTCAAACGATAGCTAATCCTACTAATATTATAAATCCGAAAGTTTGTGTGTAAGTGTGTAAGTATGTTTGTTCCGTCTTCACGCTTTAACGGCTGAACGGATTTGGATGAAATTTGGAATGTAGATAGATTATACCTAGGATTAACACATAGGCTACTTTTTAACTTGATAATAGCGGGTGAAGCCGCGGGGCACGGCTAGTCAGATATAAAGAAAATAATCTGTGGATTTTTTGAGGAGTCATTTGTTTTGGTAACTGATCGTCTTTTTACTGACAACCTTCAAAACGTCAGAGCCTCGGTCTAGACTTGACTGTATCAATGGAAAAGGGCAGTCGAGTTTAAGTAATAGTAATTACGACTAGTAAATTAATTGTTTATTGTGTAAGCTATTTAAAACTGAAGACTATGTCAACGTTATAATCAGGTTGTCTTCAAGTCATGAGTGAATAGGTACGTAATAGGCAGGAATGCTACATTATTGGCCGCATCATCGCTTTCCATCACATGAGATTGTGGTCAAATGATTGATTATCGGGCATAAAATGAAAAAAAAACTGATTAAAAAGTTTACAAATGAAATGGTCCTTTATGTCCTACTACGTGTTATCCTTTACAATTTTTTTTTACGTATATATCCAATTTTATTTTCAATCTCATTTTTGTTTCTATAGCGTTAATAATGCTTGCGGCCATTGGCTGTCATCATCGAGATAGGAATATACCTATTACTTTAGCTGCTAACTCCTTGGATGACTTATGCTCTATTACTCTAACCATCTCCATAAATCATCATCGGTTACCTGATATTTTGAACAAAGTTAAATACTGACATGCGCCGCTGAGTTTCTTGCCAGGTTCTTCTCGAGATGGCTGTAATTTTGCGAATCTGGCAGTATAGACTCATCAACTTTCATAAGTGCCTCTTTGGAGCCAATGTGAATAAAAATCATGGAACACTTTCACACTCACAGCCCCACACTAAGTTCAAAGACGCGTGAAAAAATGAATCAAAATAAATTGATGTTTTTTTTATTCGGGATAGGCAAACAATTGACCGCTATCTCACCTTATGGCAAGTGCCGCTTAGATTTGATTTCAATAGAATATTTATCATCATCATCACTTTTTATCACTGTCAATTGGACCTAATCATAAATAAAAGTTACGAATATCTGTTCTACCACGTTTTTTCGAATAAAAGACAATTTAGGAATTATCATCGTCTACCATCAAGTTTCATCAATTACAACGAGCCCATAGATAAAACCTATGACTCTTCACAAAAACATTAGTTTAAACTCGATCATCAACTATAACCATTGACAACAATTAAGCCCACCATACACCATTAACGGCAGTTTAATTACTGTCGCCATGTGTGACGGCTCACGGGGGACTGTCCTCCTCTCCCCCTGTCCCCCTGTCCCATGTCCCCTGACTGCCACCTTGGTTGGTATAATTATCTCTTCGTGGTGAATGGTAAAAGTGATGGAAGGGCGAGAATTGAATATTTGAATCGGTTTATCTATGAAGCGTTTTAACAACGTTGAGGTTTAATTTGTACTTGAATATAGTTGAAGTTTTTTGATAAATATTGGTTGCTTTGGTTTGACGTTGGACATAAAGTACTTTGGAAAAATATTTTAGCTAGTCCCTGCAACTATTCCCGCAGTTTTATCGAAATCGATCAAGCTAAAACTGAAATATAAGCGGCGAAGTCAGCTTTTAAGCTTTGCTTACGTTTAAATAATATTAATTATTTTTAAATTAAATCTAAGCTATTATTTCATCAAACACTCGGAGTTAATCTGATTGCCATAGTAGAAAAATATTTATCTATTACATTGGAACTATTCGATAGGCATAAACAAATGCACCTCTTTCATTTTACTATGATTATTACATGACATAGATCAAGGGGACCCGTTGCTCCCTTCATTTTATAATCCGCTACACCTTTTGCCTTGGCACGTACAAAGTGAAGAATCACCGACCGACGTGTGTGCAGCCGAAACCATTTAATTTAGAATTCGTGGAACAAGCTATGGCCATTAAGTGATTTGTTCCGAGCGCTTCACACGTCTTTGGGGCGTATTCATTATGGCTTTATATGAGTACTTTTTGCAGCAATTTAAGGTTATGATAATTGTGGGAATATATTTAGATTGCAGCGTTTTGTTCAGGTCGCGTGTGCTAAAGGCAAATCGGAGAGTAGATAGATAGATAGATAGATATACTCTTTATTGAACACCTTAATAAATAAATAACACAAATAGTAAAATTTTAACAGTACAGTTTTAGAAAAGTGTAAAAATAGGCGGTCTTATCGCTGAAAGCGATCTTTTCCAGACAACCTTTGGATGGATAGGAATAACGCAAAATAATAGGACGTCGTTCATAAAAAACTAAAAGAGTACTATTATACTAGTACTATTAGGTATTAGAATTGTTAGTCAATATTTGTATTGATATGTTATTTATAGTAGCCAGATTCTCTAGCGTTTGTATCCTCAGGTGCGGATAGGGAAGCCCCCGTTGAAAGGTTCTTTTTGAAATTCTTCCCGTGGACCATAAGGTTGGCAAGGTGCAATTCCTTGAACAAACGCGGTCATAGAAGTCCGCCTGGAGTGGACTACCTTTTGCTAAATAGCCGAATAGCACGACGGTGCCAAAATAAACATATACACTTTAAGTCGCGAGTGAATAGGCATCTTCTAGGCAAACGTGCTCCATCGTCGACCGCATCGTCACTTACCATCAGGTGAGATGGCGGTCAAACGTTTGCCTATCTAGAATAAAAAAAAAACACAAATCTTCCTCGGGACATTTGTGTTCCCGACGGGAATCGAGCCCGATACCCTCGAAGGCGAACGGCCACCTAACAACAGAACTGATCCCGCATTAGAAAGGGAGTTGTCCGTGTAATACCTAGGTATATGAGACGTATCTAATACTTGAACTCTCAAAGGAGAATTCTCGAGGGATTCGCGGAGTTCCTCGCGAATTCTTGCTATTCAAAACTCTGAGTGGTACTTTAGATTTATATAAACGTGACCTGTATACGGGCCTGCAAACGAGCGCTTTTTGTCTTTTTTCCAGATACTATAAAAAATTTAATTAAAATCCTGTTAAAGGAATATGACTAGCAGATCTTCACGGCTGCACCCGCGTTAATCAAGTTAAAAAGTAGTCTGTTTGTTCATCCCAGGTATAAGCTATGTATTTTCCAAGTCCGTTCTGTCGATCCTGCGTGAAGACAAAAAAAACATACACACAAACTTTCACATTAATAATATTAGTGTGATCATAAATTAATTTCTTTAAAATTAGATGACTTTCCAGTTCTTTTTCTGTTAGCTTTATTAAAAACGACTCTTGGTGACCTTTTCTTCTTTTCTTCTAAAGAAGTGTGCTCTTCGCGGAAGGTCGTGGGTTTTCAAAGAACTTTGAGCGATGAACGATTTGAACGGGTTCATTTGTGGGATGAAAAATAAATAGTTTCGGGAAACCGTTTTTTCTGTCGTGTTGTTTTAAGTTGATTTTGTTTTTTCAGTGGTTTTGTCTTTCTGCGAAACATCATATTTGTGGGATGATGAAATATTTTAATTTTTTAAAGAAATAAACGCGATATATCATCATAATTTATTTGTTAATTACTGTGCCTCGCGGCTTCACCCGCGTTATTAAAGTTAAAAAGTAGCATATGTGTTATTACGAAACCTAAGCTATCTACTTTCAAAATTTCATCAAAATCGGTTGCGTTACGGAGATACGTGGTAACGATCATTCACATACAAACACACACAAACTTTCGCATTTATAATATTAGTAGGACTCTATCATGAGACTCAATTATTATTCAGAAATAGTGATTTTAAATATATTTGATACAGGGTAACATAGGTAGAGATATCTATTAGAATGAACTTAGTGGTAACAAATAGAAGTTTTATTGAAAATGTGTACGTTTCAAAGTTTTTTTTTTTTTATTCAGTATAGACAAGCGTTTGACCACTATCACACTTTAGTTGTGCATATACATACAATTACCGTACATTTCAATAGAAAATTTCGAATTTTGTCCTTATAACGCTATGAAAAGCATCGCGTTCGCACAAAAATGTTTAAAATTAAAAGTATGCTATGAAAAGCGTTAAATTTGTAACCCTTTATTATAGAGTTACATACATATGATGACCCTGATGGCGCAGTGGGTAAGTTTTTGCCTTCTACGCCACAGGTCCTGTATATAATAGGCTCAGCATGAGCAAACCTTTTCAAGAGATACTTGTGTTTCTGGGATTGAGCGTGATTGTATGTATGATGTTATTGTATGTATGATGATGTACGTATGTGTGTGTGATCTTGTATGATGTGTAGTAGGAACATCAATCGCAGTGCTGTGTTGTGGTGTTTTATTTATTTATGATAGGCAAACATTTGACTACTATCTCACCTGAAAGTGAAGATGCGGTCGATGATGGAGTACGTTTGCCTGTTCACTGTTCATTTCGAAGTCTTGTATGGCGTGTTTCAGAAACATATACACATACAGTCACACCTAAAATCAAAAATACAATTTTTCAGTCTTTTTTTATTCGGGATTCCAACTCTATTCTATGACGTATCAAGCAAACGTCACTAAGCTATAACAGGCGTTTGCTAAAATATATAAACCTAATAAAAATGAAAAAGCCTATAAACACGACCCTAACCTACTCCACGGCATTACCGCAGAACAGTTAATAACAACAGATAGAACTACATCGACCCACACGACCGAATATAAATATTATTTTATAACTACGTCACTAATTGACAGCGCACAAGCCCAAATGGCTCATCAACCTGCCACACAAAACTGAGATCTATAACCATCAAAATAAAGCTGTTTATCGTATCCACTCGGCTATTGATCTGCGCTCGGGGATTCATATACAGTATGGTTTAATTTATTGCGCTATTTTTGGGTTGGTTTAGCTTTTGGTTGATTAAACGTGCACAATGTTTGGAAACTGGGAAGTTAAAAGCTTTCTGTTGTTATTTAACTCTGATTTATAATTAATAAAAAGTATAGAGGGAATCATAGCTAAATATTTTTTTAAGTTAATATTTTTACTTTGAAATTTTGATTCGCAACATTTTTGTGTGACGAAAAGTGGGGGTAAACATTGTGATGAATACATAAAAGTTTAATTTCTAACGTGTATCTTTACGACCAATCCTGTTTTTTTTATCTAATACTATAAGAGTCTTTGTACTGACATACTGATTCACTGAGTGACTGACTTAGAGACAACGCATTTACTAAACTGCTGGTCGTAGAGACATGAAATTTGGAGGGTAGGTACGTTTGTCTTAGTACGTAGAGGTGTACTAAGAAAGGATTTTTGGAAATTCTACCCCAAGAGGGTTAAATCGGGTGAAAATGTGTATATGAAAGTTCTTTGTTTTTGAACTTATAGCTATGAAAATTGGTATTTAGTATTTACAATAAAAAAAAATATTATCAATATTTTTTTGCAGGGGTGCATAAAGGTCATGCAATGGGGGATAAAAGTTCATATGTAAAGTTTTTTATTTTTGAAGTTAAAGTGTATATAAGTAGTAAAATTAAAAGTAATTTTATTTATAAGTCATCACAGTAAATGAGAAATAACTACTGTAACGCTTAACTAACTATATTATTATCACACTAATTTTAGAAATAAGAAAGTTTGTGTGTACATGTGTGTTTTTTCGCTTTACGCTGCAACAGATAAGGCTGAAATTTCTAATATAGCTTATACTTAGGGTTAACATAGGCTACTTTTTAAATTAGTAAATGCGGGCGAAGCCGTGGGTCACGGCTAGTATTTATTAAGCTAGCATTTGAACATTATCTTACCTGGTGGTAAAAAAAACGGTACGCCGACCGTTTTTTAGGGTTCCGTACCCAAAGGGTAAAAACGGGACCCTATTACTGAGACTTCGCTGTCCGTCCGTCCGTCCGTCTGTCACCAGGCTGTATCTCAAGAACGGTGATAGCTAGACAGTTGAAATTTTCACAAATGATATATTTCTATTGCCGCTATAACAACAAATACTAAAAATAAAATAAAATAAACATTTTAGGGGATCTCCCAAACAACAAACTTAATTTTTTGTAGATAAACATAACATAAACATAAACGCTTTCACACTCACAGCCCCACACTAAGTTCAATGACTTAATTAATAGATAATAGTACGGAACCCTTCGTGCGCAAGTCTGACTCACACTTCACCGGTTTTATTTTATTTAAACAAGTTAAACCTAGAACTAGAAACTGGCTCTGGACAGCTACATCTATATTAGTTTTAGTGATTATCAAGACCAATTTTTCTACTTGAGGGGGTTGAATTACGACTTTCTTCGGTACAGCACAGGTTTTATAACGAATGTTTTCAATATTAATAGCCGCGCATGCGCTGTGGGTGTTTATTTGCCCTTCAATTCTTTACTGTTATTCTAGTATTTAATGTTTTAGCAAACATTTCATTGAACACACGGGTTGTAATACAAATTAATGATGTATTCAAGGGCAATATCCTTATCACCCTTGAATTGTCATTGCAATTCTAGTTTCATATATATGCCTAGAATTACAACAAACTGACAATTAGTGTTGAAGTAATTAAGAAACAACAAGAAAAAATAAGGCTCGCGTTGATGTCTTTTATATTGATTTTATTAGAAGTACGATAATTTCTCAATAATCTTGCATATTTCATAAAAAGTCTTATTAATAAGAAAATTATAACATAATAGTTGCTTTCTATGCTGCGAGTGTCCGACTCATAGTAGGAACTTGTGTGTGTCGGTGATAAAATGTGAATGTTTCCGGCACCCACGATATAAGTCTTCAAACTTACTGCGGCATATGTGTGTGAAAGCGTTTGTTTGCTATTTCCACTACAGATACAGCTACTATAAATAAAATTCAGGGAAATATTTTAATTATTCATCACAGTATTTACTCAACATTTCAAAGCCCTCCCATAAAAAGTTTTACTTCAATATAGCTTCACGAGTAAGTGAGAGGCAATGCCGCCAGCATAATGGGAACGCTACCCACTGGTAATGGGCTTTAGCACTTGAGTTACCTATAAGCTCATCCGTTCATCATCCGTACAGCGAAGGAATGGAATTCATTGCCTGCGTCATTGTTCCCCGAGGGGTATAATCTGGGAGTCTTCAAGTCAAGAGTGAATAGGTATTTTCTAGGCAAGCATGTTACATCTTCGGCCGCATCGTCACTTTCCATCAGGTGAGATAGTGGTCAAATGCTTGCCTATTATGCATAAAAAAAAAGCTCGATGACTTGTAGGTAACTTGGGTCTTTGCTGTACAGATGTATATAACTTTAGTTTAGTTTTAGGAAATATAGGCTATTGGCTCGTACATAGAGAAGTTATAAAATAAAGTGATAACTACATTGTCCACTATCACTCTTCCTCAGGTAGAGTACATGTTGTACCAATCTCGAGAAGAACAAGTTTAATGTAAAAAATCCAACAGCCTGTATAACGTCACTCTCACCATATGTCATTTGTTAAGAGCGGCGCGTTTTTTTGTAGTCCCCCGCGCTGCCACTTAACCAATACCCTAATGATGCCACGTTTACATTGACACAGAATAGAATGAACGCTGCGTACAGATGTGACAGTATATTTTGTCTAATGAGTTAGTCACTAGAGATTACAATGGTGGTCATTACGTTGCATATTGTTATCATAATTGTTCAATTTAATTTAGAAATATAAAGAAATTTTGATTTGGTGGATTCGCATATGCCAAACAAAATATAAATAATTATTCTTTATGTATTTAATTTACTTTTTATATATATTTGTTTAACATTACCATTCTACGCCAAAAGGTGTTTTGAAACATTAACCAACCAGAGAGAGCAGTGTCTCACCTGTTTGTTAGTGACGACGTGGTCGAGGATGATAAGCACTACAACTGAGTAAAAATTCTTAACAATACTTCTCAGCTTTTAAGGATATCGATTGACGCTGGATTTTTCTAATTAGGGGTAGTTAGTAGCTACGACAGTACTAAGATAAATTAGTTGTCAAGCAAGAACTATAAAATGCTGTGTATAAATGACTGTTTAATAATTTCCAACTGGATGTCACTGTGTAGAATGGTACGTTAAGATACCAGTCCTTTGTTGCTGTCGTAAAAGATGCTCTCAATGCCTTATGACGCGTACAAATAATTATGTGTCTTTTGTATACAATAATATATAAACAAGCAGTGAAAGTGAACCTTTTTTGTATGCTTGTTTTACCCATATAAAATATCGGTAGGAGGTTGTCGTCTAAAAATTCTAGAGTTACCAATATTGCATATTTTTCCTCACAATAATTTAAACGAAAGCAAACCTTAAAAAAATGACTTCATCGTTTTACCTTCGGAACCCATGATCGGATTAAATTAATAAAATACGCATTATTGCAGATACCACTTGTCAGTTCTTGATCAAATTTTAATTGGCCCACATGGGAAGCGCCAGCTTTTAAATAAAAAAAACATAAAATCGGTTCACCTAGAAAGAAGTTGTGAAGTAACACATATAAAAAATATACAGTTGAAACCTCTTCCCTTTTTTAGAAGACGGGTAAAAATGAAGCAAGCAATTGAACTAAGCACAGAGTGTCTACTCTTTCGAACCTCCATATCTATATACTCCTTGTTCTTTGTCCGAGATTCATTAAATCGTTTACTACGCGCTATGTTTAGAATGTATCTATTACCACAGTTTACATTATCAGAATTGGTGCATCATTTCACACTCTGTGGGAGATCAAACGATGTTTTTGTAATTTTTAGATTTATATTTATCTGAGTTGATTGATAATTAAAAGCTACGTCCTGAGTGTTTGGGTGAGTTTAGGTGGATTGTTTTATAATTGGCGGGATGAGTCTTTATGGTCTGTTTATTGGACATATATCAATGTAGGTTTAAGATATTTGGATACGATAATTTTGAGTAATATAAATAATGATTTTTTATAAGATTATCTTTTTGTTATTGTGATTATCTTGGAGGATGAGGGCGGAATAATATCTGGACATAAAAAAAACGTAAGACCGCCGCTGCTTCAGTAGTGGATACTAAACACAAAGCCCCTGTTTAATAAATGTTGATATACAACAAAATATATATGAATAAGCAGTTAAAAGTTGTTTGATTCAATAAATATAAAACGCGAAAACCTAAGAAAACACCGATAAGTTTATTTTTAAGTATAAGCAAAGATTTGACCACTATCTCATCTGATGGTAAGTTCCGTGTAATTATATGTAAATATCATAGTGTTTAGGATCTTTTTTTGCTTACGGTAGTTTATAGTGAGCTCTAGAAAGAAAATGTGTTATTTTATTATTATCTATACTAATACTACAAAGAGGTAAAGTTTGTGAGTTTGTGAGGTTGTAAGTGATCTGGATCTACTGAACCTATTTTAAATACTCTTTTACCAATAGAAAGCAACTTTAATTGTGAGTGTAATTTTTTACCCGGGCGACTCTGGGCGGTTCAGCTAGTTAACAATAAAATTATTAGCTCCGTTATATAAAAAAAATATCATTCAATAGATTTATTTATTTTTGTTTTTCATTTCATTAGTAATTATATTTAGAACTTGCATAGTTAGGTGCGCATTCGCTTTCTAAACATTGGGTATCAGGTTCGATTCTCAGTGGGAACACAAGTATTGTCCCTAAGGCAAATTTGTTACATTATATCTTTGATGATTTTTTACATTACTCCGCATTTGAATAAATCAAATTTGTCATCGCACTATCATACCATACTATCTCACTTATATTATAAAAGCGAAAAATTGTGCGTGTGTTTGTAAATTTGTTACTTCTTCACGCTCAAACGGCTGGACCAATTATGATGAAATTTTGTAAGGTGGTAGATAACATCCTTGATTATCACATAGGCTACTTAAATCCCGGAATTTCCGCGAGTCTGGGACTTACGCTGGTAAAGCCGACGGGCGCTCCTAGCTTTTTACCGACTTCCAGAAAAAGGAGGAGGTACTCAAGTCGACTGTATTTTTTTTTTATTTGTGTTACCTCATAAATTCTCTCCACGTGAGCCGATTTCGAAAAATTTTTTTTTAGTTTGACAGATGTTGATTTCTAATTGGTCCCATTTAAATTTAATCAAGATCTGATCAGTAGTTCTTGAAATATCGTCAATAATGCCTATTTTGTGGACTACTTTGACGATGTTCTCGTTTAACCGACTTCAAAAGTTACCTCATAACTTCTTTCGTTGTGAGCCGATTTTGATGATTACTTTTTTTATTTGAAAGCTGGTGCTTTTCATGTGGTCCCATTAAAACTGATCTCTAGTTTTGGAGTTATAGTCAATAATGCGTGTTTAATACATTAAATCTGATCAAGGTTCCGAAGATAAAGCGGTAAAGTCGGTATTTTAAGCTTTGCTTGCGTTTAATTATTAATTAATTAAAAATCAGCAGGTACATGCCTATTACAATCTCTAATTACAACCCTAGCCTAGTTTGCAGCCACTTCTATAAATTTCACAGTGGAGTAAGACAGCTGCTAAATCATACAGTTCGGCTGTAAGGTTAATAGGGTTGCCACAATTAATGGTGTTTATTTTATCTCGTTAGTGGCGATGACGGCTTGGAGCGGAAGCGAGGCTTATACAGGGTGTACTACTGTACAGCAAACAAACGGTTTCAATGTAATAGTGGTTACATATTTGAGCCATTTGGTGTTGAGACATTGGGCCCGTGGGGGCTGAGAGCACGTTCTATTTTCAAAAATCTATCAGAGCGCCTGGTTGAGGTGACGCGTGACCAAAATGCTGGCACTTATTTGGCTCAACGTATTAGCATTGCAATTCAGAGAGGCAATGTAGCCACCGTGTAGGGAACGCTACCCACTGATACTGGGCTTGAGCACTTGAGTTACCTATAACCTCGATGTCTTGTAGGTAACTTAGGTCTTTGT
This sequence comes from Lomographa bimaculata, assembly GCA_948107665.1. Lineage (NCBI taxonomy): Eukaryota > Metazoa > Arthropoda > Insecta > Lepidoptera > Geometridae > Lomographa > Lomographa bimaculata. The sequence continues at coordinate 726,810 of OX403604.1, read as the reverse complement.
TGTATATTTGTGTATAGTTTTAGGAAATATTTCAACTTTTAACATTTTTTATTTACACACCGAAAAGGCACTAATGAAAGTTCTAAATCGCTAAATCACTAATTGCCAGATTCGTAAAATTACAGTTTATAAGAGTTATGTTGAACTTATCACCCGTTATGCTTCGTCAGTTTATACCACTCTTCATACTACATTTTCGTCCGCATCATCGCTTTCGTTCATGATAAGGACCATAAATACTTTTCCGGCATTCTTAAAATATATCGTCATTTATATAAACAAGTATAAAATATCCATATTTCTTTTACTTTTTCTTTATTTTTTTTTCTTATTTATTATGACGTCAAATTATTGCCAAATTTGATGTTACAAACATTTTTCATATAAACGTTAAAACGCTTTCACACTCACAGCCCCACACTAAGTTCGATGATTTGTGTCGTGGATTCCGAAACATTCACATCACACACAATCACAACCAGAACCAGAAACACAAACTTTCCTTGGGGAGAAAACTTGAAATGTATGTTTCCTGTTGTAAGTCAGACGTGAATGTTTCCGCTACCGCGCTCTTGATACAAGTCTTCGAATTTAGTGCGGTGTGGGGCTGTGATTGTGAAATCGTTTTTCTATTTATAGTAGTAGTAGTACAACAACAAAATATTCACACACCTGTATGCGCACTTAAAGTATACACCCTATAATGTTACCCCCTCACACACACACACACACACACACAATTTACAAATTATTACGCGCAACTTTACCAAACGTAAATAGATACATCACACGCCTTGAGCGAATCACTTTGTAAGGGAAAAGCTTAAAAGTGGATTTTGAACCTTATTTAGAAGACGATTTGTTATGAATTTGAGTGAACGATGTTCATCGATTTAAGTAATTCTTATTGAAGGCAAAATTTAAACGATTGTAGTTGTAGTCAATATAGTTAACTACATACCTATATAGTTCTAGTTTAAGTTTTAGTAGGGTCTAGTTGGACCCGTTCTACCGGTTTACTCGCAGAACGTCCCATTCGCAATTGGTCACGCAGTCGCAAAACGTCCCATTCTCAAACCGCCCCATTCGCAGACTGTCCCATTGTCAAACCGTCCCATTCGCAGACTGTCCATTGTAGTGTAAAACAACCATTTCAAAAAAAATATGTTGGCCCGGCAATCTTTTGCAAGAATTTTCCATACTTCACAAAAGTCCAAGTCACCAGTTACAGTAAAAGTCAAGTAAAAGAGTTGAAGACTAATCATACTCAAGTCATGCTTTAATTTACTGGTAAAAACTATACTAGAACTTCTTTTTGAGTTTTAAAGCAAAAAGAAAATCCTGTTTTTCAACGTTGTATGATTTGCCTACAATCACGCACGTACACAAACTAAAAGGTAATCCACCATTTACAACTTAAGACTCGAAGAATCACAAGTATTGAAAAATAATACAAAAACAACAACGACATTTTTCACTTTCGCGGCAATAACATTAAAAACTCTATTGTCTGATTCAAAATTCGTTGTAATTTTAACACGTTAACTGCCTGCGTGCACAAATTGAAATTTGAAACAAGAATGCCCAGGGTTGCCACTGTTGCCTAGTTACAGTAATTGCCTGGAAAATACAGTGAATCCGACCCGCGTGAATAAATTGAAATTTATTCGAAAACCCACTCTATTCCTCTTTATATAAGCTTCATATTTATTTGCTGGCCAATTATGTGTATTGAAGAATTATGTTTCATATTTTAGACGGTTTATTAAATGGTTGGAATTTGTGTGGGTTTCGAAGTTGATATGAGTTTGTAGGTCTGAATTTAATACAGTGTATTGATGTGGAATTCGATGCTTTATTATGCGTTCAAATTTGGAACGTTTTATCTGTTGATTATTGTTGTTACACAGCTTTGAGTTTGTTTTTAACTAATTTCACGGCGTTGCGCGTTGGTTGTATGTATTTTTTACCAACTTCACAAAATGGAGGAGTGTGTTAACTTTCTACGTGAACCGATTTTGATGTTTTTTTTGTTTGAAAGCTGGTGCTTTCCCATTGGTCCCATTTAAATTTGAAAAAAATCTAATTAGTCGTTTTTAAGTTATCGTCAATAATGCGTGTTTAATACATTTAATCTGATTAAGGTTCCGAAGGTAAAGCGGTAAAGTCGGTTTTTTTTAAGCTTTGTTTGCGTTTAATTGTCTAACATTTGTACTTTTACTGTCAATAATAGGCGATAACTAGCTCAGATCATTTGTTTGTGATAGCTCCTGGGTAGAACATTGTACACAACAAACGTTGTACACAAAAAAATCTATAGCTTTTGTTGTTTTATTTTGCACAAAATAAACGTTGTTTACCTAACCGTTCCAAGTACATTTTATTGATATTTATTTTTAACTGTCTTTGCTAAAATAAATAAACAAATACTTGATTATTAATCCCATGAGACGCGGCCACGAGTTATAAATAAATAGAAGTAAATAACATTTCTTCCAAACTATTTCCCGATTTGAAGAAATCTTTGCATTAGATAAGCAAACGGGTTGAAAAAGTTATTCTACACTTAATATTCACATAATAAATGATAAATTCTGGATGGGTGTTTGCTCAATCACGCCAAAATTACTGAACGGATTTGATGGAATTTGGCACACAGATTTGTTGCCGGGGTTAACATATGCGATGAGACTTTGCGGGCAGATGCTAGTGTGAAATGAAAATGAAATTATTGGTTATGCATTCGAGTGGATTATTTCTGAAGGTAAAATTTAAACGGTTGTAGTTGTAGGCAACATTGTTAACTACCTATATTAACAAAAAAACTATTTGTATTAATTAAAAAAATACTTACATATCCTTTGAGATATGGTAATGTATCGGGCATAATACAGTGCTGCCTGGGGTATTTTATTTCTGTCAAGCGATTCGCCAAAAATATGCAAATAAAACGTCTCATAGTTTCAAAGTAATTCCACTAAACCAAAAAGTCTAATAAATCAAACTACTTTTTTCACCAAATGACCCTAAATGATGGTCCGGCGTCCATTAATTTTGATGAATGTATTAGTAATATGTCCGTGACAGCCCTACTGTTCAAACGCGCCGCCGCCTCATTAGCGATGGCAACCCTATGTGTTCGTTTTTTAAATTTTAATGTAGTACAAAAGCATAGCATAATAATTTTAGACACCTATTAGTATGTATACCATGTTTCGGCAGCTATCCTTGAGAGTTAGCATTCTGGGCCTAGCTTGCTTAACATCCTCGACCGCATCATGACTTACGATCAAGTGGGAAAGCGATCAAACGTTAGCCATTGAAAGATTGTTTTTTTTTTAAGTGAGACTAAGCTACTATCTCATCTAATGGTAAGTGTGGCCAAGGATGGTAAACACTAGGTTAGGCTTTCGTTTTGAGAGCCATTCAATGAAAGAAGACAAATGTTATGAAGTTAATACCCCTATTTCTTCATTATTACGAGTATCAGACAGCCTTATAGCGCATATTCCGTATATAAATAAAAGAAAACTGGAAAAACAAAAGAGTGTCAGTCCGTCTGTGCTCGTTCTCCTATTAACCAAACATAATTAATTTATATTATCATCTGTTGGCGTGGAATCACTTAAAAAGAGCCACGGACGCAAAAAATAAGCTCAGAATGTACTAGCAGTAGATCAAGTCGTGTGAATCGTTCGTATGCTTTATCTAAGCTGTGTTAACTGGGCATAATGAATAACAAAAGTTATAGCTATAGTTTATGTCATAGAGAAACAAAATTGTTTGTTACAATATATTTTACTACTAACTCGTAGCCTTTGGTAAAGTATAAATAATTTCAAGGCATGAAACGTTTTAATTATAATACGTTAATAATAATAAAACTGGTAGAACTATAGTTCATTATATTTAAAAATAAAGATAAAAATAATTTTTAAATATTATATGCACTATGTTTTGTAACTACATTGTTTTAGTGATATTTATAAACAAAGAATTGACTAACAATTTTTACGTAATTTTTAATGTTGTTGGCTTATATTAGTCTTTTATGTGTATTCAAAGTTGGAGCATCTAAAATCATATAAAACTTAATCATCTAAATAAGACGACGTTATTATTATTTTAGTTGATATCTCTCATTGAACGGCTGTGTGAGTGAGTAAGTATTCGAGTTAACTTACTGCTCGTTCCGCTGTACTGCTCCAAAGCTAACGTTTTAATATTGTGAGGCATCCTGTTCTTCCAGGCCGTAAATCCGCTTTGATTTAGCCTCTATTATTTTAGTGGTCGGGTCTCCTTTATTGTTTTACCTCCATGTCTTCATCCAATGATTTGTTGTTCAAACTTAGAACACTTTGTAGTTACTTTTTTATAGATGAAAAATATTATTTTTGACTCGGGGATTATTTTATTGCTATTATTTTTGAGTCGAGTATTTTATCAAGTGATGTTTCTTTTTTCTTTTGTTTTCTATTTGAAGTTTTATGGCCTCGAGGGGTTAAAAGCTTTGATATCTAATTATGATTATATGTAGTTTCTTTGTGTTTTATAGTAATTGGTGGATATTAATGAGGGTTTTAGTAGTTTTGTTAGATGTGAAGTTACTTATAGAGTTGGGATTTGGTGTTAATTAATTATGATTAGTTATCTTGTTAATTATACTGGTAGATGTGTAATTGTTAAAACGTAGAGATAGATAAACTCTTTATTGAACACCATAATTAAGACAAAAAACAAAACAGAAAATAATGATTTATAAAAAAAGTGTAACGATAGGCGATCTTATCGCTTAAAGCGATCTCTTCCAGACAACCTTTGGACGGAGAGGAATTACGCAAAAGAGTTGGACGTCGGTGTTTAAGAAAACAACATTTTAAAGAGTGCATGAATCTAAAAGTAAAAAATTATAATATACTTAATTATAAGTAATGATAATTAACAAATAATAAAATTATATATATAGATAGATAGATAGATAACGTTTTATTGTCACACCTTAAAAACTTAAATTTAAGTGTACAATCGGCGGTCTTATCGCTTAAAGCGATCTCTTTCAGACAACCTTTGGATGGAGAAGATTTTTAATAATTCGGTAAAACGGGGGTGTAATAACAAGATTATGAGGAAATATAAATATAAAGTAAGGTATATACATAAACATACTTAAACAAAATAAATTCTATTAGGCAATAATAATAATTACATATGTTTATAATATAAATACATATATACAATATATTATTATACAGATACTTTTTGTAATTATTATGTAGGTAAGAATTTCACCACATAGTCAACTGTTTGCAGGTGATGAATCAGTAGTCTTGGCTAGTGAGAGCTGGCAGGTTCTTTTTGAGATGGCTGTAATTTTGCGAATCTGGCAATTAGAGTAATTAACATTTACATTAGTCATTAACTTTGAGTGCCTCTTACGGGCCCATGTCAATAAACGCTTGAATAAGGTCTTGCCGCAGTTCTGCCGCTGCCGATGTGATTTATATGTATGTATAGTTGTATATGTCAACTCAATTCAAAAACAAAAGATATCTTCCTCCAAAATCCTCAACATCTGAGCCTTTGTTCCCGGTCCCCCTCAATTAAATAAATGCGTTAAATAATTATAACGTTTAGTCATCACCCCGACGCGTGACTTATCAGTGGCGGGACCCTCGCCGCTTTGCTGACTGCTTTGAAACAGTGAATGGTGGAAAAAGTAAAAATGCGAGCTTAATGGGGGTTGGTTTTTGAATTAGGGTTGTTGGAGTTGAAGAATTTGATTGTATGCTGAAATCAGAGCGTTATAAGTTGAAATACTGTCTATTCTACATAGGTTAATAATATAATAATAATAGTAAAATAATATAATTATTGTCATTATAATCTGGGAATCTTCAAGTGTAGAGTGAATCTTCTAGGTAAGCATGCTTCATCTTCGGCCGCATCGTCACTTTCCATCAGGTGACATAGCGGCCAAATGTTTAACTATCTATCAGTAAAAAAAAATATTGTACAATTTTGTCTAATTGAGAAACTTACTCACTACAAGAAGGCTTATAACGAAAATAATTTGATAATATCTACTCGTATAATAAAATACTGAAGAAAAACTTTTTATATGAGGCTTTGTGTGAGGGAAATTGGTGGGGGTAAACACTGTAAAGAATAATTAAAATGTTTCCCTTTAATACAAAAGTTACACTTTTATCGTGTGTCTTAACGACACACCCTGTTTTTATTTTATTTTATAAGAGGAGTATTTAAAGTTTGTGACGATAACGTTGATGATGTATAAGGTTGATGGCTTATTTGGATAAGTTTACTAGAATAGGTTATACTTAATGGTATAGGCATGCTGTGAGAAGGGATAACATTCATGGTCAACTCGAAGGACAAGACTCATCGCTCGAAGCGTTTTGCTCCTACGGTAATTATCCGAATGGAGTGATACTCATTGCCCGCGTCTTTTTAACTACTATCCCACAATATGAAACGTGATGACGCGGCCAAAAATGGAACACGCTTGCCTAGAAGGTACCTATTCACTCTAGATTGGCCAAGGATATCATAATTTGTGTTTGTGACTGTAGGTGTGACGGAACTGAACGTTACTACTTGATCAACGTGAGCGAAGCCGAGAGGCACGGCTAGTGAATAATAAAAAAAATATCACAATCAATATACTCGAACATCAGTTCACATCCCCTCAAAACATAAGTGCAGGAAATGAATGCCCCATTCTGCTTTATTGGGAGCTCCAAATGAGGCATCGAGTGATCGGTAGCCTCACTAAATGAGGCAGTGAGTGAGGTGTATTTAACGTTTGGTGGCAGACGTGTTAACATTTGTACTGTAGTAAGTGGTGACGTGTGACGAATTGCCATTGCTAGAGGACAGCAATGATTTGTCCAACTGTGTTGTCATAGTAGTTATATTAATTTTGATTCATATTCAATACGGTCCTACGCTAAATACTTTTAAGCCTACATTGACAATCGATGTCAAACCACTTCCCGCTTCCCCAATCTACCAATCCACCCTTCCAAACTCATAAAGTACCATTTGAAAGGGACAAAACGTCTTATTTTAATCAGTAAGACAGAGACAAAAACAAAGCAGGATGACGTACGCTTTATAGACGCTATAATGAGTTGAATAGTCCTTTAATAACCGTCGGGCGATGTCATAAAGTGTTTCGAATAAAACTGTCAACTCTCGATTGTCTACGGTTTACACGAGCGACCAGCGGAGCGCGAGCTCCGATCGTTTGTCCATAATAACTTACTGGGATGTTGTTGCACGTGTATCTTGGAGTAATTGTTGTTACAAGTGTTAATATTGATAATAAATTTGACAAATATAATTAACTAGCCGTGTCCCGCGGCTTCGCCCGCTATTATCAAGTTAAAAAGCCTATGTGTTAATCCTAGGTACAATCTATGTACATTCCAAATTTCATCCAAATCCGTTCAGCCGTTAAAGCGTGAAGAGGGAACAAACATACTTACACACTTACACACAAACTTTCAGATTTATAATATTAGTAGGATAGGATTTAAGTGCGTAAATGGTACGAATAATAGTGGTTAAACAAGCAACCGCAATATTGAGAACATGCTGCGTTTTGATCCAAGCACGATTGCCATCACAGGCGATTGTAGAGCGTATGCAGATAGGGTTGCGTTTGACGGAGAAAAAGTTGTTAATATATTATTTATGGCGGTTAGACAAGGTCGTACAAGTGTCATTCTTAAACTGCAAGGTTTTACTTAAGTATTCGGAAAGTAAAAAATATTAGCTAAGCGTCGTATTTATTTACGGTTTAAAGCTTAAGCCAATTCGACGTTTCAAAATCAAAATCGTTTATTCACTTGGGCCCCAAAGTGCACTCCTGAAAGTTAATGACTTTACTGCCAGATTCTCAAAAATACAGCCATCTCGAGAAGAACCAATTTAATCGTAAAATCCAAAATTCATTATAAAAGGTATAATATTAAACGAAAATACTATCTAGTGAAACTCCTTGAAAAGTGCGGGATAGAAATGTCTGAAAAATTATACAATAATATTAAAGTACATTGATAATATGAGTGCGACTCAGAATATCATTGCGAAAATCATAATTATTTTTTATGGCTGCTCTTAACTAAACTGACATATTATTATTTATATCCAGAATACCATCTTGCTGGTATCCCAATATGAATCGTAACTGTTATGTCATTTGTAAAAAAGTAAAAAAGAAAAAAAAAACTATTTGTACCCTTTTGTCAATTGAATTTTTTGCCACAAATAAATATATGTCTTTATGTCTTCTTTATTTTATTATTCAAAGGCAATAATATCTTTAAAAATGTAAGCTCATTTCGCAATTGCTTTATTACCCGTGGCTGCGTGACCCAATCTGTCTCTAACAAGGGGTGAGAGAGGCCAGCATATACTGGTCATTGTATAACGATGTCAATTTGGGATTCAATGAACGAATTGCCGCTATATTTAAAAGTTTCACTGAGTATTTGTGGAAGTTAATTGTTGTTTTTGGTCTCATCTTGTCTCAAATTATTCGTAAAAGTATAAGTTGTGGTTAAAATTTATAATATTTTTTTTTCTTCCATTAGGATGAATTGTCTTTGTATGCATCATAAAAAAAAAAATAAGTAGATAATTTATTTTTTTTAATAATAAATTATCTACTTATTAATTGATTCCCCCATGCCCGTTTTACCATCTAACAACAAGACAAACTGGCAAACGTCATCAATTTATGTTAGATATTCCTCCGGTTCGCTCAAAGCGTTTTGCTTCTACATTTGTCATACGTACCGCAAAGGGGTGGAATTCATTGCTCGCGTATATAGGTATTATGTACTCTAAGTGTCTAAACAGACTATGCCGAAAAAACGCAACCGTAGTTCCGCGGCTAATTTTACGTTCCGACTTATTCGGCTGACATGACAGACCATAACTTTAAGACCGGAAATTATGCGACTGAAATTCGGTTGCGAAACGTTGTGTGAATTTATTAAAATCAGCCGCGGAACTTCGGTCGCGTTTCTTCGGCATCGTCTGCTTAGACACTTAAAGCCCAAAGATTTTGATAGCAATTCCAAATTGTTAATGGAACGGCTTCACTTACGGTTTACGGCCTAAATCATGAGTGACGTTGTTCCACTCATAGTTTATAATCACTCAAACTCACTTAAATATCAAAATAATGTATGAATGAATGAATGAAATATGTTTATTTGGCACTATAAACAAAACGGAAATCAAATTCAAATTGTATCTTATTTTATGGCAACAAAATAATAGTACCTGGTGCCTAAACCAATTACAACGAGTGTGTTATAATCAGTGTTGCTAACAAAAAAAACTCTAAAGTCCTTCTTTATATTTCTTGCCTATTTTCCTACTTTTTTTAATGATCCCGGAGAAATAGAAACGTATTTTTGAAATAAAGGTAATTTAATGGTGTTTTAACTATTTAAGAAGATATATTTTTCTTTGTTAAGTCTGACGTTTTTTTAGAATTTAGTCCAATACAAGTTTCACTCATGTCGACCGCTTCTAATCAATAATTTGTTTACTACAAACAAAAAAATATTTACTTCTAACCTCTACAAATGGGGCTTAGTCAATTTCAGCGTTTGAAGTAATCGTAAAATCCTAACTATGAGTAAAACAAGATATCATTTGTATATACTTACTCTATTTTGTGCGTAATTATTATTTTGATTTTAAATTTTGCTAAGACCTCAAATGATGCAATTTGCTTCACTATTAAATTCCTAAACCTATTGATCTAAGTGCTACAGCGTATACAGCTCTACATTTAGATCGGATGTGATATCTTGGAACCGACGGAAATAGCTGTACGGTTTACTGGAGCCCTGGTACTTCAGGAGTAGGTACTTCAGGAGTTTTCATAGTCTGTTTTAAATTTATATTTGTTTTAACAATAAAAGCTACTATAACTGATCTCTAAGTTGACTCGAGTGTTACAGCGCTTTGTCCGTCGGTACGTCCGTCTGTCAGAGACATCAAGCGTCTAAAACATACAAGCATGCGTATAGTGTTTTTATGCTTTACGCATTCTCACTCACATTAAGTTCTGAACAAAAAAAACAATTTACCTTAAGGTGAAAACTTGTGTTCTCACTGAGAATCGAACCCAATCCTCGCTGCGTCGAAGGCGAACACGCAATCAACTATGCCAGCAAACTACCCGATATAAGCTGCCTACCTACTACGTACTGATATTAAAACCACATTGCACCGGTATGTTATCATCATATTGTTATCATCATCATCATCACATCACCTTCTAGGCAGTGGGTATCGGGTAAACATAAATTTTCTCCCCAAGGGAATTTTGTGTTTCCGGTTGTGATTGTGTGTGATGTGAATGTTTCCAGCACCTACGACATAAATCATCGATCTTAGTGTGGGGCAATGAGTGCGAAAGCTTCTATGTTGACGACCCAGTAGGCGCGGTGGACAGGTCTCCGCTCTCTTCGCCGTGGGTTTGATTCCCGGCAGGAGCACAAATTCCTTCCCAAAGGATATTTGTGCTTCTGGTTCTGGGTGTATTTGTATGTGTGAAATGTTTCCGGCACCCACGATACAAGTCTTTGAAATTAATGTGGGGCGGTGAGTGTGAATGCGTTTCTTGTTTTTTTTTTATGTTATGTATTTAAGTTCTATGTGTATTGCGTGAATGTTTCAAGAGCTTCAAGACTATCTATAAACTGTATTTGTGTGCTCAGTGTTACTAAACAACATGTATCCTTTTCCAACATAAAACTGACAGTCATGCCCATTTGCCTACGTATCTAGGTCTAGCGGTTCTATGATGTCTGCTGGTGGAGCGAAGCAAATCGTTGGTCTGTGGCAACGTTTAACGTGCGGCGGCAAATCACAGGCTGGTCGTTAAGGGGCAGTCAAGCCATAGTGCTCTCACATAGTTTTACATTTTATTTAATTTATTGTTTGTTTGTTAGTTCGTATTTCATGCGCTGCCATTCTGTTCATTCGATTATGATGAAATTTTGAGTAGTTCTGAATAGGCAGGCAAAGGTTGGACTAATATTTTGGATAGGATTACGTCTGTTGGACTCGGTAAAGTACTAGGCGAACATAAAAATGAAAGAGTTAATCATTTAGTCATTTCATTTTTAGTATTATAGTATCTGAGTACTAGGCAAATATAAACATGGAAGAGGTAATAACTTAGCCTTATAACATTATGGTATCAAAGTACAAGGCAACAATAAACGTAAAAGGAGTTATACACTATTTTTCATACGGTACAGCTAGCATACAATAAATAACATTGAGTATCTGTTTGATATCTCATTTATCAGGACAGCAGCATTGTGGCGATCTACTTCATCGGATTAAGCAAAAATGAATCACATTTCTTTGATGCTTTGTCAGTTTTAAGTTGAATATATCATCGAAATTGGGTAAGAAGCTTTGCGAGGAACATAAAGGTTCAACAGTGTGAATCGGGTTCAGATTTTTGCGTAAATATGTTAGATGAACTTGTAGAGTGATGTACTGTTAATGATTGTACTTTTTTCTTGATCTCACGGAGAGAGTTTGCATGTTGGTTTTTGAACACACCGATTTTATTACAATATAGTCTTCACCATTATTACAGCGAGTGCAATTACGCACTTCAGCTTCATTCAAAGTCACTTAAATAAATAGCGATCCTTAATTGTGTGGCAAGGCAAAGCTTGACTGGACGTCCAACAGCTATGAAAGCTATCAGATGCTGCAGCTATCAGATGTCTAGTTGAAACAACAAATCATATAGGTTCGTTGTTTACCCGCATAAGTATTCTACAGTTCCAAATTCAAATTACATTACTGATGTTAATAACATGTCCAGTGAACAGAAATATATGAATCAATAATGTGTTGAATTTCAAACTTTGGATAAATGTATTGGAATAACATTAAGCTGCAAAGTACACTATAGGCACACTCTTACAATAGCGAAAAAGAGAGAGTGAAAGATAACCTTTCTAGTGAAAAATATCTTTGCTATAACGATTATACCTAATCCTGGAGATAAACGCTCAAGCAAACCACTAAGAATCAAACACCACACAAATAGACAAGACGTTAATAAAACAACAAAATCAAACCCAGACAGACCGACAGATCTCTCCTTAACATCCATTTTCGAATCCGTATTATTGTCGCATACCTCATCCAGCGTAGAAACTACACTTTGATCTATCACCCAATAAAATATCAACTTAACTGCATCGACATACGATCTGTTATCATTTGAAAAACCATGGAGCAATGTTGATCGTTTCTGCACAAAGATTAAATACAGCAAAACTGATTTAAATAAACCTTGAGCTTGTCCATTTAAGGTTTACTATTGCTTGTCCAATATCATAGTAGCAGTTGTCTATGGTTGAATAGTATCAAGCTGATTTCAACCGTAAGTAGTGTAGTTAGAGTTGAGTTTTGAATAAGGATGTAGCGTTATTACACGCGGATGTTTTTGACACAAGCATAATTGGCGCGAAATGGCGCTTGTTCGGCGCAAACTGTTGCTGTTGACATTATTCCGGTATTGTATCGGGTATGTTTTATACTGAAATCGATTCGTGATTGCGACCTTTGATCTACTTCTTTGTTGTTTCGGATTGTCTATGGATAAAGAGAAAAGATAAGGAGTTTATTTAGATATCCCGGGGGGCTACTCGCTTGGTAGAGGCACTCAATCATTTTTGGCAAGTGAATAATAACTTGCAATTTAGGTAAAGTTAAAAAAGCAACGTAGGTGGCAGATAATGTCTTATTGATGAAAGTTTCAAGTAAACTTGAGCGTTTGACTTGATTGTCTTATCTCTACTGAGCTTGGTGGCTTTTAGCACTTTTGCAGTGGCTATAGATGTATAAATAATGATAATGTTGTTGAAAACATTCCATAGATGGTGCGATACATCCCTGTAACACGCATGAAGTTTAACTTGAACATTTTAAACTGAATCTTTCTAATACTACAAATTATTATTCCTGTTTTAAAAATAAAGAATATACTTACTTACTTATTTTTTAAATAAAATCACACAGTCGTATTCACAAACAATAAATAAAATAAAGTTAAATTAAATAATAATATTATATAAAATAGCGTAATGATAAAAGGGACTAAGTAGGCACAACTCCTAGCAATCTTAAACAGACCTTACCTGCACATACTGCCACTGCCGATCAACAAACGAGACTGCGGTCAGTCATAAACATATTCCTGCGGAGTGTTACGTCAGGACCGGTCACAAAAATACACACATTTTTTTTTACTACTTGAATTCACATGTGTGATTAGTCGAGCTCAGTTGAATAAGGACAAGAAGATTATGTTCTAATTATAAATGATTTAAACTCATAAACTGCATCCGCAATAATATAATTTGATATTAAGATATATATATTTATGCTATTGTCTTATATTTTAAATATATTTCCAAGTAAAAATTAATAACCAATTCCAGTGATTAAGAATTGCATGCCTGATATTATGGCTGAATATAGTTGAACGTTATCGTAAATAGGTACCTACCTAAAAGCTATTATATACATATATTCTCAATAAACGCTTTGAATTTGAAGAATATAAATTAAAAAAGCAATAGTTATAAAATGCTTCCACAAATACCTGAATTTAATTGAATATAATCCTGTGAAATCTATCTCAAAGTACCAGGGCTCCAGAAACTCGTGAAGCTATTTGCGTCGTTTCCGAGATATCACATCCGTTACGTTCTACATCTAAATGTAGAGGTGAGCACTTAGTGCTTCAGATCAATAGAGACAGGAATAGAAATACAAGGCGAATTATACGAGTATAAAAGAGATAGTAGATAAAAATCTGGAAATTAATATGTCCTAAGTTGTATACCCAGCGGCTAGAACCTCACGAAAACTTTAATAGTAAGATATAAACCTATGTTCTCCTCCATGTCAGATATATTTACATAAAATTTGGATTTGAGTATAGTTCCTAGAATAGCAAAGGGGCTAAAATACCTAAATAGACATCAATTAGTACTTTAAAAAGTATTTTAAAATCAAGATTATACTAGTAGTAAATAATAAAAGACTAAAAAGTTGTATAACCAGACTTGTCAAGATGAATTAAACGAGCCCAAACTCGATGGTTTTATCTTGTTTATGGCCGTCTCATATCGTCTTATATCATCGTAAACAAAAAACAAATTGGCGGGTTTTTGGCGCGAAATAGTAAAAACGTAAAAAAAAAATACGTACCAAAACCTAGGTATCAAATTTTACATAAAAAGTATGTACACATTTTTTGCAGTCGGTTTAATTTTTTTTTATACGCTTTCACACTCACAACCAACAAATTTTTAGCACATTAACTTGTAATACTTTTTCAGGAGAACTACGACCTAATTGTTGAAACCTCGTTGACATAGACGTTCTAAGCTCTTCAATAGGATCTAGGTAACTTTTTTATAAACGTGTATAAAGTGGTAGAGTGGCCAGTTAAGGTATCATAGATCTTTACTTAACTAAAGGGCGCCATAACAAACAAACGAGCAACAATACATTTAATTAGGGATAAATCCCGATGTTTGATGGCAAATAAACCGATCGTCAGAGATCCGAGAGTGGGGTTAATTACACACGAACTTCGAGTAGGGTTGGCACTTGAACGCAATAAGGTGGTATTTTTTGTCTATTTTGAAAGCGGTGTATCCACTTAATTATCAGATATTTATTTAGTTATAAGCTATTATAATATTAAACATTAATATTACACAGTATTAGACTAATATCATAAAGGGAATTTTTGTGTGTGTCTTTGTATGTTTGATACTTCTTCACGCTTGAACAGCTGGACCAATTTTGATTTAATTTGTTATGGAGGTAACTGACACCCTGGATTAACACATAGGCTAATTTTATCCCAGAATTCCAGCGGGTATGTCAACCCTAATAAATAATATAGTTAATTTTGTATATACTTACATATTTTTTTATTAACTTCTCTCTTTTTTATCATTTAATTTATTAACCTTACACTAAGTTGCAGTTAAAATTAAAGTAACAAATTGTAACATATGTGTTAAATAATTATATTTTTCTAAATTTATTTCTTACTGCCGTGCCCCGCGGCTTCGCCCGCTATTATCAAGTTAAAAAGTAGCCTATGTGTTAATCCTAGGTATAATCTATGTACATTCCAAATTTGATCCAAATCCGTTCAGCCGTTAAAGCGTGAAGAGGGTACAAACATACTTACACACACACTTTCGGATTTATAATATTAGTAGGATAATATACTTAATGTAAAAGCAGTTTGGATAGCTCAGTGATTATAGCAGTATGGCATAAGATCCTAGTACCACGATCTCAAGTCTTATGTAAATTATTTTTCCCTCTTTCTCCAATCTATTGCTAAGATTATTTTTAATCATTGAACAATCGTTATTTTATTAGAGTTACTAATAATTACTTTTTTCAAATATGTCAAATAAGCTCGATGTCTTGTAGGTAACTTAGTTATTTGCTGTACATCGTTTTATGAAATATAGGCAATAGGCCCGTAGTTTTTGCTAAAAAAAAAAACAACGTTATATTTATCAAATTCAGTAAAATATGAATCATGCAATAAATAAGTTATCGCTTGTACATATTATGAATCAAATATATTAGGCTACCAATGATTCGACGCACACATTAGCGTCCTACTCACGGCGAAAGTTAATTACTCACCCTTCGTGCTTAGGGCTGGCACGAATTAAACGAATTATTCATATTATATATTAAATTAATTATTATTTCTATGACTGTCTTGACTAGTGAAAATTAAATTTTTCTCTGAATAATATGTTGACTTTGGCTATAAATGACAATTTTTTATTTTTCCTAAAAGAAAAAAATAACATGTGAATATCAATTAATTTATTTTAATTTAATTTATTTTCTTTAACTTAGGTCTCATAATCTTGTGAAACCTAATTGAAACGAATTTTTTTTTACTTCTAGTGTACCTCTTACAAAGTGCCCTATTATAATTACAATCTAGCCAAACTATGGCTAATCAGTAATTTAACTCTAACTTAAACTGCTACATAGCTATTACTAAGAATGTGTCCATTAACACTTTTCTTATTGTCTCTATTTAAGGGTAAGACACTTTGTTCATGTGTTCTTTTGCAGCACTCTCACTATATATTACACTGAAATATACTAAAATACACAAGTTCAAATAGTTTAGTTCTTTTAAGTCTTCTCACTAAGTCACAGAGCTGGATTGCCTCGACATTAACGTGATGATGAAGTCTATATTGGTTTCTATATTGGAGCTTCTGCATATGTATTTATTATTTTTTCTACGATATCTGTCTTAAGGTGAAACGAATGAATTATTTTTAATATCGTTTGTATAATAATAAAAAAATAATTATCGGTATACATAATATAATTCCAAATTTTACTATGTTGTATGTATATGGAGTAGTACAGATAATAAAGTTTAAGTACAAACTGTATGTACGAGTTTATGTTTAAAACGTTTATAAAAACTGAATAAATTCAGTATAACATAACACTATAATTTTGGAATAGCGAAAAGTCTAATGGTACTTATTTAAGATTAACGAAATAACTGCAGTACAAATATTCTACATAAACGTATTAACAATTTTATTTCTATGTAATATCGGTTGGCAACCCTAATTCGTCCGCAGTCCCGCGAGGAAACAGTCATAGCAATTGTGGCAGATTACGTGAACTGTGACGCATGTACTGGATTAATTAACTAATTAGCAATGTCTTGTAGTAATTTAGACTGAGTAGGCTATTGTCACTGAAGTTATTGAAAACTTGATTTGCCTGCCACTTTGCACGTGTTTACAAATTTTTATTAAAATTGTCTATTGCCAGTGCGTTGACATTGTTTAAAACTAGGCGAGCAATTTGCTCATCTTGTCTCTTAAGCTAAATAAATAAAAGAACAAGACTGTCTATGGGTACCAAACTAAGTCATGACGTACGGCGCTAGATAATATATAACGTTAATAAGATTTTTGATTGTATGTTTAATGCTCACATACATACAGTACACACAGTATTTTTGATGTAACTACATGAAATTAAAATAAAGTGTTTCTTTTTACATTTATAACACTTTGAGTTTGAAAACTAGTCGGAAAATCCGACAAACCCGCCGCGAGTACCAGCCGGTTAGTAAACATTAATAATAATTTATAACACTAACTATAAATAAATTTATAAGTAGCACTCTCTAACTTTATGTATTTGTTTCTTCGTCACGGATTAACAGCTCCATCGATATTAGTGATAATTTGTAAAGAAATAGTTTAAATCATAGATAAGTACTTGGGTAATTTTTATGCTGATTCATCATCGTTATGAACAACAGTAGTTGTAAAATTCAAGTCACAATCAAAGTCAAGTACAAGAGTCATGGTCCAGTCATCATCTAGTCTTGATCTAATAAAGTGTTCGAAACTGTATACTGAAATTATGAAACAAAAACGATAATCACTTTTAAAAATGTTCCTCATTTCAACTTTGTTTGCTTTGCCTACACTTATACACGTTTAGTCGTTCACGACCGGTTAGTAATCCTTAATTTTTCACTATCGCGGCAAAACTCTCATGACAACATTATATTATGATAATAAGAACACAGTAGCCTTCACTTACTTATAATAAAAACACACACGATTAAAACTTTTGTATTACAGGGAAACAATTTTAATTATTAATCACAGTGTTTACTCCCACCACTATTTGTCACACAAAAAGGTAGCGGACCAAATTTCAAAGCCCAAAAATGTTTCACTTTAAAAAATTTACCAAAAAATTTTTCTCGTAAGCGACAACCCTATCGCTCCCGCGCCGGCCGTCCCATGAGGAAACAATTATAATTTCCATTGTGGCAGATTACGCTTGTACCTACTACCTATACTTAGAGCAATGTCATTGTACTAATTTGTAGGAGTAGCATTGTGTATAATTATTTGTGCTCACTCGAGAATAGCAGATAATTGGGAAGTTGGTGAGATATTCGTAGGTGAACGACCTAAAATTAGGAAGCCCTATGAGTACCTATTATAATATATTATGTGCCCTTTGTCATATATATATATATATAGCGAGCCGTGCCCCGCGGCTTCGTCCGCTATTATCAAGCTAAAAAGTAGCCTGTGTGTTAATCCTAGGTATAATCTATGTACGTTCCAAATTTCATCCAAATCCGTTCAGCCGTTAAGGCGTGAAGAGGGAACAAACATACTTACACACTTACACACAAACTTTTGGTTAATTATGTGATATGAATGTTTCCCTCTGATACAAGTCTACGAACTTATTGCGAGGCTTTGAATTTGTATGAGTTTGTAAGTTTTTAAGCTACCATGGTCACTTTAACTATAAATGTTTGTATCAGTCATCCGTGATCATGGCGCTTGCAACAGTGCCGAAATATCGGAAACTCAAAACAAACGAAATACATGGTCTATCCCGTTATCGATAGAAACATTTATATAGTGTATGAGTTTGTTTGCTATTTGTATTAGCAATAATAATTTAATCAATATTGTATACATATTACTCATTATAATTTCAATCAATAACTTTTATTAAAGTAGGCTAAATTTAAGAAAAAAAAATATTCGCAAATTGCACAATATTATGTATTTTATAATATGTATTACCGATTTAGTTTAACTAGTCGTTCGCGCCGAACTGAGATCTCGCGCGTTCATTTTGCCCCTTGAAGAAATTTTTTTTGAGGTTAATTGCTTATAACTTTTTTTCTATATTATAATTGGTTGATTTCTGTATTTTTTGATCAAGTACAGGATATGACGGATATCACACGTAAGTTTCAGCGTTCAGTGTGAAGCCGTTTTTGAGATAGGCCCCGGGACAAAATAGGTCTAAAAACAGTTACTTTGGTGGCCTATCAAATCGTTGTTTTCTAACATAGATTTTTTTCAAAACCGATTTGTTACTATATTTTTCAAGCCCTTTTCAACGATACAAGTTGTCAAGTTACAACCAGGTATATTATGCTTGATAAACGACATTAAAAGTCGTTTAACGATACACTTAACTTAAAAAGCTAAAACATAAACATAAACGCTTACACAGCCACAGTCCCACACTAAGCTCGATGACTTTGTCTTGGATGCGGGAAACATTCACATCAAACACATATAATAACAATCAGAAACAGAACACAACTAACCCGATTCCCCAACTTAGAAGTCGAACGCCACCCAACTAAACCAACGAGCAGTTCGGCCAAAAGTGTACTTACTTTGTTACTATATATTGAAAGGTCCATCAGACCCACAGTCAATAGGAAATATCAAAGCCACTATGCTCACAGCATTGTAGTACGTATCAGAGCTTGTGTTTCACGTGCTGAACGAAATTCCTGACGTGAACTAATTAAACTAACCCGAGCTGCTCGAATCCGGAGCCGTACTAACAAAGTTGACAATTCACTTAGTAAAGTTTATATAAACTCTCAGGTCTAAGCATAAGCGAAGCCGTAGCCAACGCTAAAAAGCCTATATATTTCACGTTTTTTGTTGTACAATAAACTTATTGTAACAATATATTTGACATCTAATATCTCAGGGTGACAAACGCAGTGCTTTGCCGCGCTGGGTTTTGACCCGAGTTCAAAATCTGGGTGGCACTGAACGGCGAGCGACTTGCTTGTTTCGTGGCTCAGTTACCACTAAAATAATTGCCTGAACTTTAAAAAGGGGTTCATAACTCGTAGAAATATTGTTGATATTAGAATCGGTTCGATGTTTAACTAACTGAATGTTCGCAGTTAAATTATCAGTATGTAAGAACTGCCCGTTGGTTTAGTTGAGTGGCGTTCGCCTTCTAAGCAGGGGTATCGGGTTCGATTCCCGGCGGGAACACAAGTTTTCTCCCCATGGAAAATTTGTGTTTCTGGTTCTGGTTGTGATTGTGTGTGTGATGTGAATGTTTCCGGCACTCACGACACAAGTCATCGAACTTAGTGTGGGGCTGTGAGTGTAAAAGCGTTTATGTAAGCGTTATGTTATGTAATTACAAAAGGTAAAATCCATATAAATTAAGATCAGATGACGCTACAGAGGCTACACACAGTTTATTTTATTTTATTTTTATTTATTTGGTAAACCAAACAGCCTCCTTACAAAATAAGTCAAAACCTGAGAATGAGAGCACTTAGGCCAATTATATTATCTGGAAGAGATCATTTTAAGCGATAATAGCCTTATTTATTTTTTATTTACTTACATTGATCTTTTTTCTCGCTCTGAAAATGGTCTACACGAAATATTTTTATTTTTGCGATAGGCAAACGTTTGATCACAATCGGGTAAGGAGTGAAGAAGGAGTAGAGTCAACTCCATTGCTGTACATAATGAATGTGGAAGCAAAACGCTTCGCTAACAGTTCATCAAGAGTTTTGTTCAGTAGTTTATTTTAATGTAATTTTCGTTATATAGCGTCGTCATAAGTTCTGTAACTGACAATCCGACAATTCACAAACAGGTGGGTAGCTGTTAGTGATTTGTCGGATTGTCAGTTACAACATCAGTACAAAAAGCTCGCTATGCTAGTTGTAACGTTTATTGAATAGGACCTTGTCACCGGTAGACTCGATTTCATATGAAATTGAGGTATCGGGTTTCATGGGATGAGAGGACGCCAAATGTGTCCAATCTGTTTGCAGCTTTGTACTTACTGATGTTTTCCGGCTTATATTGCCTAATCCGTTTTAGGAATTTGAAATATCATTAATAAGACACCATTTTAAGTCAAAGTCAAGAATTTATTCAGCGTATAAGAACTGCTCATTGGCTTAGTGAACTGCCCGATGGCTTAGTTGAACTGCCCGTTGTCTTAGTGAACTGCCCGTTGACTTAGTGAATTGCTCGTTGGCTTAGTGAACTGCCCGTTGACTTAGTGAATTGCTCGTTGGCTTAGTGAACTGCCCGTTGGCTTAGTGAACTGCCCGTTGGCTTAGTGAACTGCCCGTTGACTTAGTGAACTGCTCTTTGGCTTAGTTGAACTGCCCGTTGACTTAGTGAACAGAGTTCGATCAGGGAGAGAACACAAGTTTTCCTTTTAAGAAAAAAATGTGTTTCTGATTGTGATTGTGTGTACTTATGATGTAAATGTTTCAACCCTCACCACGCAAGTCATCGAACTTAGTGTGGGTTTGTGTGTGTAAGCGTGAATATCATTCAATGATCTAGACACTTATCTGTGAGAGCAAGCATTTAAATTAAAACCATAGTTAAGTTTCAAAAATTTTGGCATGTCCTAGGTTACAATTCACCTAATGAAAATGATTTGTGGTATTCTTATCAATATTTTATCTTCAGGGCTATAAATATGTATTTCGTTCCCAATAATACTCAGTATAATTATTATTAATTATATCCGTGTCCCGCTAATTGGCTCCTTCCCGAGCTCGCGTTACAAACGCACCGACCATTGATCTCGCTTCTGATGTCTAGTGATGGTAGATGGTAGACGCGTTGCTTCTGAGAATTATATTTTACATCTCATATCAATATAATTATTATTATTATAAAAAAATGCTGGTACTTAGCTCTACGTATTAAAATTGCAATTCAGAGAGGCAATGCCTTCAGCACGATTGGAATGCTACCCACCGGTAGTGGACTTGAGCACTTGAGTTACCTAAAAGCTCGATGCCTTGTAGGGAACTTAGGTTTTTGCTGTATAGATGTGTAAAGTTTAGTGTTTTTTTAGGAAATACAGGCAATTGGCCCGTAGATAGCGATAATTTGAATTATTATCAGTTATACTCCATATACTAGTATATAATACTACTTTAAGTATATAATACTACTATAATTATAAAGGGTTAATTTTGTAAAATACCAGAAAGCTCCCAAATCCTAATTCTTGTTCTAACCTGTACTCGTAGCTCATTTGGTTCTGCGTCTTTTCTAAATGATACAATTTCCGTAATAATTACCATGATGTATTCCAATCAATAGTAAATAATTGTTTTCAACTACAATTTCCCGCAAAGAAATGCATCGCCGCTTCGCCTTGACTAATAATTACATATTCGCTTTGGAAATCTTTACGTAATTATTTACTACTTGATATTAACTTAAATATAATAATATATATAATATATACAGTGGAACCTGGTTAATTGGGATCTCAAGGGACCAAGAATGTTGTACTTTTTATTGAGTGTTTCCATTAATCCAGTTTTCCAATTAGGCAGGTTTAAAATTATAGTTGTCTCATTTACAGAGGCTCCTGCTTATAGAGGTTGAAATGTACGGCTATTTCATTTTTAGAGGGAGAGGTGGAAATGTTAATAAAAATGTGTATTTTTGGTGTAATGAATCTAATATATTATGTAGGTATGAATGTACATACAGTATGTATTACGTGGAAAATAATAAATTTTTTTTTTCATCAAGATTTATATTTACGTTTGGTCATTTTGTACACTTCTACTCCCTTGTTTTTAGGTCAAAACCTGAGATAGTACTGACAAACAAAGCGTGTGCGAAAGACATTCTAATGTGTAAACAAAAGTGTCAAAACCTGTCGCAACCTGTTAATTTGTCTCATTTATAGAGGGAATTGAGTTACAGAGTCCCAATTATAAAGGTAAACATCGAATAAATCCTAGAAATCAGATCTCATTTAACCAGTTCAAAAAGTCCCATTAATAGAGGTTATTCAATGAAAAAGTACCGGGACCTCATTGCAACTCTCAATAATAGAGGTTTCTCATTTATCCAGGTCCCATTTAACCAAGTTTCACTGTAATATATACAATTGGAGTGTAATTCTTTTTATTTCGGATTTTAAAACGATACCAATTTGTACAGATCTAACCTTAATGAGCCTTACATTTTTCTACCCTAAAACAACCCTTCCAAATACCTAAAAAAAATCTTGCATTTTAAACTATGTTGTACCATTTAACCATAAACACCATGGTTGTCAAATAAGATAAAAATACATTTCAATTCAAAGCACAAGTTTATTTCAAGAACCCTTTAAAACATCTGCAGCACTTTTCCAAGAACACCAGAACCATAGAGTCTCCACTCATCTGTAAAATTCATGGAACTTTTCACAACGCACAATTCACAGAATCACAGTTTTCACAATAAATTCTTAAGTCACAGAGTACAAAATAAAAAGGTTACACAGTAGGCGAACACGACACAAATCTGTCGCGACGACTTAATGCGCTCTTCGATGAAAGCTGAACTGTTATATTTTTAATCGCTGTATAGGTTGGTTAGGGTTGTCACTGTTCGATAATATTATAAACTAATATGTAATGCACTTTTATTAACTTCGCTAACTTTTAAGTGTTCAAATGATTATAATTGACAAATGTAAGTATTATGATTTGATCTTTAAAAGGGTTTTCTAATTGGGTAGATATTCTATTGGTTTTGAAGTTGATATGTATTGTGTGTATAAGATCGCGCCGACAACGGACCACACCCCCACAACATTGCACCGCTGCACGCTCGACCGCCGGACGAAACGACATGGCGTAGTGACACCGTCCTCAACGGTGACGACGAAGATGAGGGAGCAAGAGACGGCAAGGACTGATGTGTTTTACCTCATAACTTCGTTCCACGTGAACCGATTTTAAATTTTTATTTATTTTAAAGCTGAAGCTTTCCTTGTGGTCCCATTTAAATTTGATCGAGATCTGATCACTAGTTTTTGAGTTATTGTCGATAATACGTGTTTAATACGTTGAATCTGATCAAGGTCCGAAGATAAAGCGGTGCGTTTAATTATTTAAGCTTTGCTTAGGTTTTATTATATTAAAGATCGTATTCCAATGGCAACTTACATGCCAACCCTACAGATAGTTGACAGTTCGGCAATATGTCACGTTGTCAGAGCACAGAGTAACATAGTTTACACCATCGAAATAGGAAACAGTTTACACCGACGCCAATTGCACAGAAAAAATAATAGTAAGTGTAGCTGCATACTTGCACAGCGATACTGTGATATTTGACAAGTGATTTTTCAATTTGACACTAAAATACGCTGGTTTGCCTCACGGTGAACTAAAGGTTCTGCCTTCTGACTGTCAAGGGTTTGTATGTCAATGCGAGCATAATTTTACAAGCTTTTATTTAACTTGCAATGTAACTTCGAGTATGTTTGTTCGGGTGGAATCTTGCAACTCAATTTTGAAGCAGATACCTTCAACCGATTGAGCTGAAATTTTGTATTCACGTTTAGTTTGAATGACAATATATGAATGACACTTGGTAGCTGTGTGACGTCTTTCTAAATCCAATAGTGCGGATCATCCAAAATGGCGGACAAGTTATTTTTAATGCACTGCAACAATATGGGTATAAAATTAAAGGGCTTGCTGAGAATAACTCGAAAAATTAAGTGACGTCTCTTTTAATCCAATCATCACATCGCACAAACAATCACACCCAGAACCAGACAAATTTTGGGAAGAAAAGTTGTGTTTCCACCGAGAATCGAACTCGTTACCCGCTGCATAGAATGCGAACGAACATCCAACTCGAGCAGTTCCTGTGTCACTAAAGACTACAGATAGTTTACTACAGACCAAACTTCACACAGAACTTTATTTATTAATTAATTTATTTAACTAAAACATCCACATTTCGTCGTAGACGATTAAAATATTAATGTCACATGCGGCTCGCCTGATTTATATGAGATTTGTTCGGTTTTATTTATTTCAACTTTGATGACGGCGAAATGACAGGCTACAAGAGAGCCGGCTATATTAATGTCATTTTGTTGAAAATATCTTTATCAACATGTTTTTGGTGAATTAATGTATGCAGTTTTAGTGGAATTGGTGGATTAATTTATTATTTTGAATTGATGGGATTGTTGTTAAAGGTTTTAACGGAATGAGTAGGAATTCTTGAAGTTGCGATAGATACATGTTGAAATAGTCTGCAAAATAGATAAATAAGCGTTTGGATTAATTATACTTATATCTTTTTTTGTAAACTTTTTTGCCATGCCTATATTTCCTTATATACAGGTTTTAATATTATTTTGGCAAAACTAAAGCAAAAACGTTTTAATAATACTGGAGGTACACACATACATGTGTGTTAGTTATTTACCTTTTCAAATTCAAAATCGTGTATTTACATGTGCCCCAAAGTGGCACTCATGAAAGGTAATGATTATCTGTTCCCCAGCACTAGGTCTCCTAAGATTCTTTCTACAAGTATGTAAAGCTGGGTTATAGCCTTTCCGGTGACACATAATAAACCTTATTGTTAGGTACCTAAAACAAATATTGTTCCTTAACTACATATATGGCAATGTTAATTTCGTGTTATTCATAAGTATCACTTAATGAGTAGTACCTACCAAATAAACGGCTGCCCCATCATCATCATACTCAGCCAATCTCAGGCCACTGTTGGACATAGGCCTCTCCCAAAGCGCGCTACAGAGCTCGATCTTCGGCTCTTTTTTGTCGTTACCAGCAGCCCTACGTATATCGTCGCTCCACCTAGTCACAGGACGTCCTCTGCTACGCTTACCGATTCATGGTCTCCACTCCAGAACTAGTCTACTCCAACGGTTGTTAGTCGGCTGACCCAAAAGAGGAAAAAAAAAAAATGTTTTTCACTTCTAAGAAACCGTATAAAATATTGCTGTCTACAATATCGTCGAAACCCGCCAGAAAGAATGGTAAATGACAAAACCATGTAGGTTTCAGTTACATATTCATTATTTCAATATAATTTGTAAAAACAACAAGCCGGAGGTATTGCGTCCATTACTGGAACACAACGAACTGTGAGGGCTCACCGTAGGCCTGGAGGCGAGATTTGTAACAAAAGCCCTCTTCATAAATATATCCTTCCCCAGTAGGGTGGCCACGCGCTACAACCAAAACTTTATGTAAAATTACTCATCCGCCTGCATAGTATATATACCGTCCGGGGTAAGTAGTGCACAATACTGCAGGGGGTGGTTTGGAATCGATAAAGGAGCAAATTAAAAAAAAAAAAATTTTTTTTTTTTTCGACTGGCCTGCTGGCAGTTCTGTAGTAATTGTCAAGTAAAGTATGGCCTTCCGTAGACAGCCGCTACAACAATAGCTTCCAGAGTAGGTGAGTGCTACGAGTGCTACGGGGTCATTGAACTAACATGTGACGAGAGGTCACACTGAAAGGCAGTTTAGGAATTACGAGAACCAATGTGAAGCAAACCACACCTATCTAATTCTAAATACTCGTCTTCAGTAAGTAATTAGTAGGTACCTACTACCTGGTAGGTATTGAATTCCCAGAATTCGTTGATTTGATAACTTAAGTATTATACTTTGAACATTGAACTAACATGTGACCTCTCGTCACATGTTAGTTCAATGACCCCGTAGCACTCGTAGCACTCACCTACTCTGGAAGCTATTGTTGTAGCGGCTGTCTACGGAGGGCCATACTTTAGTTGACAATTACTACTGAACAGCCAGCAGGCCAGTCGAATAAAAAAAAATTTTTTTTTTTTTTTTTTAATTTGCTCCTTTATCGATTCCAAACCACCCCCTGCAGTATTGTGCACTACTTACCCCGGACGGTATATATATATATATATATATATATATGTAACTCTTTTTCTGGCACTTTTCCGCACTGTCTTCTATTCCAGAAAAAGGATCAAAAGTACGTTATTCTCATGACTCTCCTTTTTGTCACTACTCTGCACTTGTTGTTCTATTTAGAAAAAAAATAATCAAAAGTACATAATTTGGTTTGATTTTTTTTCCCCCTCCCATCTCCCTAAAACAGCTGGCTAATGTAACTCCGGCCTCTAGTAAGGTACGCCCTCGTCGCTCCTCGATTTGCTTTTTCATGTAAAATTAAGTCATTGTATTTAGTTTTAAATAATATCGAAATAAAAAAAAAAGAATAATTTTATCGTGAGTTCACAATCGTCCTTTCATCCCAACATTATGAACATATCGAAATAACAAAGACACTATACAAACTCTTAAAAAACACATTTCAGAATATAAACAAATTAAGTAACAATATACAGTCAAATTGAGAAACTCCTTTTTGTATAAGTCAGGATCCTGTAAAAAAAAACTATTTTAAACAACTAAAACGGGAATTAGCGTGACCTACGCGATGTCTATGTCTAGATTGAAAAATGTTTCGGCTTCATTTGGAAGCCGTCTTTAGAATGAGTGTGGAGCGCTAACGTGTCCTCGCATACACACATATAATTCACGTTTTAATTTTTTTTTTGTATTTGAGACTAAGCTAGCGTTGACCACAATCTCACCAAATTTAATACTTTAAAATAAGCCTGAGTTTTTATCAAATTGTTCTAACAAAATCAAAGGTAATATTTATTTTAACAGTTTATACTTATAACCAGTGTCACCGGGTGGAATTATCTTACCAAGGTCGTTCATGCTGTCCTACCTTTTTCCAAAATGCTGGTATCCCCACCCTCCCCTAAACCCAAACGATGCAATTGATCTCTCACCCCCGGCGATGGCGCGATGATACCCCACGTACCGTTAATGTGCTACGAAACGGTGATGCGGTCGATTCGGTGCTGACGAATTTATTTGTTAGTATTATTAGTGAAAAACTCCACTTTATATTTCACTATGATTTTCCACTAGACATGTCTGATGTATATAGGCAAGCATGCTACTACTTAGGCCGCATCATCGCTTTCCATCAGGTGAAACGAAACAAACGAACAAACGCATCCACACTCCCAGCCCCACATTAAGTTCAAAGACTTGTATCGTGGGTGCCGGAAACACTCACATCACACATACATTACACCCAGAACCAGAAGCACAAATATCCCTTGGGAAGGAATTTGTGCTCCTGCCGGGAATCGAACCCAGGACCCACGGCGCAGAAAGCGGACACTTGTCCACTGCGCCAACTGGGTCGTCAAAGTGGTGTCAAAGGTGATATAGTCGTGTAATGCTTATGTACTAGGCTTAGCGCTCTTTCGAATACGTCATGCACACTTACCAACAGGTGAGAAAGGGGTCAAACGCTAGCTTATCAGACAATATTGTTAATAATAACTAATTACTAAGTATGACAAACATGTTTTTAAATAACGTACTTAATGATAGAGCGAAGCGAGTTAAGTTGACTTGGATGGTTCAGCACTTTGTCCGTCCGTTCGTCTGTCAGATTCGTTTAGCGTCTAAACTATACAAACGAATAGCCTCAAATTCTCAGAGAATATTTAAAGCTACGGCTCAAAGCCAGAAATGGAAATTAAAATTATATAAATGAAAATATTAAGGGGCTATCCGTACCTAAAGCAACTTAGAGACTTCGCTGCGCTCGGTCAAATAAAAGAAGTTACGAGAATATACATTTGAAAGTCTGAGATTCTATAATCTCAAAATTTAATAAATATTCTTCTCGTTTAAAAAGATAAGTACTTACCAGCATGTCAAATTCTGCCTAATTAAAATTGTCTCTATAGTAAAAAGCATTCAGCATGACAAATTAAAAGCTACCCTCCAAAGAGAGGGTTTGAACACAAAACAAGCCCTTGAATCAATCAGGCTGCTATTCGAGCTATGTCAACCGTTTCTTAATAATAACGATCAAGTACCCTGTGACAATAAATCACAGACCCAGTGTCAATCGTGACTACACAATATGAAGGGAAATGTTTTATTTCGACAAAGTCCTTGTGTATTCCTAATTTGTCGCTGTTCTCTCGGTATAAATGTAAAGTCAGTTTAGCCCTCTGTCACGGTAAATCGTGACGATAACACTCACTGATTTATAGATGCTTGAATATATTTAATTATGACAAAGTTGTTGAGTTGAAACACGTATTGGCTTTTGTGCTCTTGATGCAAAATGCAAGTAAAATTTAGTACCTTGTGTCAGCAAATTAAAAATGCAATCACATAGGCGGTTGAATAGACGATATTTTTTTCATATAACGACAAGGTTGTTTGAGTTCACAATTATAATTGTTTCATAGACTGGCCTTTGAATACGAAATATTCACAAATTGCTTCAGATTTGTTTTGGACCTTATTTAGATTTTTTAAAAGGGTGACATAATGAAGGATACCAACTAGAGTGAGTATAATATCTCTCATTGTTTCACTAATTAGTCTTTTAATAATGACTATTATTAAACATCGTTAGCGATGGTGAGTATTCTAAGTTATAAATTAAAAAAATATTATTTATAAATCCTTTATCCGTTTAAAAGTGTCTAGCGGCCGTGGAATTGTTAAATCTAGATATAACCAGGTCAATCAGCCTCAGCCCAATCCACATATAACATAACCAATCTGGAAACTAATCTGCTGTCCCATAATGCTCCAAATTACCTGTCACTGTGACGTAACTAATGACATTAGAGCCCTTTGTCGCATGACATGTGGATATTACTGCTCTAGAGATGGGGTGGCTGTTTGGACGGATTTATGCCGGATAGCGGTTGATATGCAGGATTCACTTTAGCTACTACAGAAGGTTTCATTTCAATTCAGAACGAAAAAAAATTATATAGTACATTAATGACAAGGATGCATGGAGGCAAACTGCAAAAGCACTTTCAATATAGATATACGTAGTAATATAATTCCTGTATAAGTAATTTAAGAGGGTTTATTCCTTTTGTCTTCTCTCTCGCTCGCACAATTCGATATTTTTAATAAATACAACTGTATGTCTTTAAAAATGTTTTTAACTAACTTTATGGACATTAATACAATCTTTCATACTTCTTTTTGCCATCATATCCTTCAATAAGATAAGAAAAAATAGAGTTCCCAAATTTCAATGTGATTTACAAGATTTCTTCGTTTAACTTAAAGATTTACAAAACGAAAGGTAGATTAAAACATTAATTGTATTAATGTCCATATAGTTGGTTGAAAACATTTTCAAAAACACACGTAGCATTGTATTTATTAAAAATAACGAAAATCTGCTAGCGAGAGAGAAGACAAAAAGAATAAACCCTCTTAAGAGTGTTTAAAAAAAAACCGCCGCCGAGTTTCTTACCAGGTTTGAGATGATTGTAATTTTGTGCTTTTTTGTGTAAACGAGTGCCTCTTTGGGGCCCATGTAAATAAACGATTTTAAATTTGCTTTTTAAAAATAAAAAAATAATTTAAACGTTTTAATTATTCATCACAGTGTTTACTCCCACCACTTTTCGTCACAAAAAGGTTGCGGATCAGAATTTTAGAATTAACCGGATTCTCGACAAGTTTCGTCCGCACGTCCCTGTCCTATTTCCTACATATATTATCAGCAACATCATGTATAATTGTGCAACAATGCATACACGGATAATGTTAGGTATTTACCTACAATGCGAGCCGACAAACCACATTCATGTGATTGACGTGATGCGGTCTGCATAGCCGACATACATAACACATATGTGTATGTATGTTTTAACAGCCAAATTATCAAGATAATGTCTATACAGGAACTGTACAATGGCTATCGGAATTCTAGCGCTTAGGTACACTTTGGAGCTCAGGACACGATATACCTCCATGCCCTTTTTACCATCTAACAACAAGACAAACTGTCAAACGTCATTCATTTATGGTTGACATACCTCCAGTTCGCTCAAAGCGTTTTGCTTCTACGTTTATCATCCGTTCAGCGAAGGAGTGGAACTCATTGACTGCGTCTTTGTTCCCTGAACGGTACAATGGGTGTCTTTAATTCTAGAGTGAATGGGATACCGGTGAATACTTTCTAGGCAAGCATGTTCCATCTTCGGCCGCATCGTCAATTCCATCAGGTGAGATAGCGTTCAAATGCTTGATTATCCTTACTAATATTATAAATGCGAAAGTATTCTCTCTGTCTGTCTCTGTCTGTCTGTTACGCTTTCACACTAAAACTACTGAACCGATTTAAATGGTAAACAGATAGTTTAGAGCCTGAGAAAGGACATAGGCTACTTTTTAACCCCGAATTCTGGCTGGTCCGGGACTTACGCGGGCAAAGCCGCGGGGTGCAGCTAGTTTAGTATAAAAAAACATTAATAGTACTTTAGTAGATACATTAATTATATATTAATATTACATTAGTAACAAATGCAAAGGTTTGGTGTTTTTTTACTCCGTTACCGTTGCATATCTCAAAAGGAAACAAGTCAATATTATACTAAAATATCAAAAAGCCGACTGCGTAGGTAAAAGTGAACTTATTTTTTTTTACATATTTGCGTTTACAAGACATATTAAGCGATTATATAAGATCTTTATCACTTCTCTATTATAAGTCTTGAAAATTTAAGTGAGAATGGTGGCTAACCAACACATAAATTTGATAGACACTGGGTCCGTGGGGACCGGGAGCTCATTATATTTTCAAAAATCTATCAGAGCGCCTGGTTGAGGCGACGCGTGATCAAAACGCTGGCACTTATTTGGTTTAACGTATTAGCATTGCAATTCAGAGGCCCGTAGATAGTCAATTGGAAAAAAAAACTCATTAAATTGTTATGATCCTAAATGATCATTCGAAATAAAAAAATTATAAAAAAAACATAAATGTATAATAAATTTATAATGGACACAGTTTTTTTTTAACAATATGGCGTCTGCTTATATTTTAAAGCCGCCATAATTTAAAATTGATTTTTAGTAACATGTTAATGACACTTGCAATATAAAGACAAATCTATTAACAAAAGAAGTATCAAAATCTGCCCACGCGTTTGGTCTCCAGAGCGCCACAAAGGAACAAACGAACATCCATATATACTGATATGTTTTTATTATTAACCTCCTTTACGTTTTTTTTGTTATGTATGTCTTACCATCGATATCGAATATGATGAAATAAATTAAACTGCAAAGAACGGCTTTGCTTAATAACAATTTAATTGTATGAGATATAAACTATATTAGCCAAATAAACCAAACTGTACTGAGTTCAAGTTTGAGTCTCATTTTCAAAGATTTTATACAGTGGGTGGAATACACTATAAGCACCATGTACCATGTGGTACAGTCACGTTCAGAAGCCGATTAATGCATACTTGCCTAATTGTCTCTGGACTTCACAAGTTGAGTACTGATGAGTGAAAAAGTGACAACGAAAATGTAATAAAAAACCCAATTTAATTAAACTATTCATTAATTGCCCGTTGTGTGCGCCTTTGCCTTCTAAGCAGCGGGTCGGGTACGATTCCCGGACGAACACGAATTTTCTTCTCAATGGAAATTTGTGTTTTTGGGTCTGGGTGTGTTTGTGTGTGCTATGAAGGTGTTTCCAGCTTCCACAACACAAGTTATGAAACTCAGTGTGGGGCTGAGTTTGAAAGCGTTTGAGACTCGGTTAAATTATTTGAGCTTGATTTTTAACCATCTTGTTTTACCAAAATAATATCAGTCTCAGTCTAGAATTAACGGCCGTAAACATGGATAAAACAATAATTAACTTTTTTGTTCTAATACGATTATAATAATATAGTCAGGTTATACTTACCACAAAAGACACTCAATAGGAAAAATTAAACGAATCTCTGATAACTTAAATACTTTTAAGCACTTGAAATAAAAACAAACTAAACACCTACATAAACATTTACTGCCTCGATCCCACCCATATAAACATTTAAGGAGACACCGCGATTAATTAAAATAATTAATTAAATAATTCCAGTTTAATTTATGGTTTCTGTCGGTAAGTGTACTCGGTGCGCGATCAATTAAGGCGCGTGTCGCGGCATTTTTATGCAAATGCACGTGGGATGATAGGGTTGGCCATAGGATAATATTTTATCAAAAAATTGACCTTTTTTCTATTCATTAGCAGATTCTTACATTCTTCTAGGTACTGTAATGTAGGTTAAAGTGTATTTTTTGTGTACTTAGCAATGATGATTTTTTCTTTTTTCGGTAAGGTAAATAAACATCGCGGTAAATAAAAATATTTTTCTAGTGCGATTAAGCGCCGAGACCTTAGCTATTTGCTTCTTTCATTATTTTAAAATTGATTGCAGGCAAGTTAAAAAGTTTGTCTGTGTTTAGCTTACTTATATTTTTTTAGCATTGTATCAACTGATTCACAGGTATACATTGTTGGTTAAAAGCAAAGAAAACTTTACCAGAAAGCCGATTCCAATCAAAAGAAAGAATCTGCTTTTATTGTTGTAATAAAAAAGAGTTTAAATTACTATTTAAAAAAAAATGTAGAAGGGTGATTGTTAATTAATGTTGTTGTTTTATTGGTAAGATATCTTTATTTATCAATTAAGCATTATAAATTTGTGTTCAAATTGGTAAAGATAGAAAATGATTTATAAAATAAAATAATGCTTCAGTAGAAGTCATTCTACAATAAATTATCCAGACTTTCTCCATCGGCAACCCTAACAACACTGCCGGTGGTCTGGCCCGGCCGAGAGTTCCGTAGGAAATCACGTCTACAGATCTTTATCGCTGTATGTGATGCCGCTGATTAGGAGTTATGTGCGCGCTTGTACAGAGGTGCTAGATTTGCATTGTTAAGATGCCGATTTAAGTAAGGTTTTAACTAATTTTTATTGTCTTCTCTACTTATTTGTTTATCGTTAGATTAAGTTTATATATCTCTGATAGACTAGAGGTTGACTACTATCTCACTTGCTGAACTGCCAGTTTGCTTAGTTGGTAGCGGGTTCGCCTTCTAAGCATGGGTATCGGGGTTCTAAGCAGGGGTATCGAGTTCGATTCCCGGCGGGAACACAAGGTTTCTCCACAAGGGAAATTTGTGTTTCCGGTTTTGGTTGTGATTGTCTGTTTGAAGTGTTTCCGGCATCCACGACACAAGTTATCGAACTTAGAGTGGGGGATTTTGGTACAAGGTAGCTACCGCGAGAAAATTATCTACCATATTAGATTTCTTTACGGTATTATCACATAGGATTCGATACTACGAGTACTACGACCCTCTGACCAAAAGGCGGACATTTTAAAGATCTACTATCACACTAATATTATAAATCCGAAAGTTTGTGTGTAAATGTGTATGTTTGTTTTCTCATCACGCTGTAACGGCTGAACGGATTAGGATGAAATTTGGAATGTTAATAGCTTATATCTAGGATTAAATTTTTTAACTTGATAAACGCGGGCAAAGCTGGGGGGGCACGGCCAGAACCAAATAAAAAAAATCTGTAAAAGGATCAGACTAAAAATCTACGAAAGAGTGTGCTGAAGTCCCGCGTCCTTATAAAGGTGTGACCATACTGAAGTGCCTAGCTATCAGCTACTAACTCCCTATTAGGATATCGCTTGCACTTCTCTACTTATGCGGTATGCTAATAATCCACTTAGAATCTTTTTTGTAATTATGGTTTAAACGTGCGCAAATGCTTATAGCATTTATAACAAATTATTTGCATCTGTGATATAATAGAAGTTGTGTTGCATGCCGGTCAAATGAAATTGATGATACTAAATTTGTGAATAATATTAAAAATTAATATTCTTTATTGCAGACACACGATCCATATTTAAAGGTATCTGTACCTGGGACTGAAAACAATATTAAAAAACTAGAGCCTGCGTATTCTAGGTCTAGTGTCTTTACCAGCTTCGATCACATCGTCACTTACCATCAGGTGAGATAGTGGTCAAACACTAGCCTGTCACAAATAAAAAAAAAACTAAAATAAAATTAACGATGCGTACAGTAAATTTATACTCACAGCCTCACTTGTTGACTTGTGTTATGGGTTCAGGAAACTTTCTAACACACACAATTACACCTAAAACAAGATACAAAAATTTCCTTTGAGGAGAAAACTAGTGATCCCACCGAGAATCGAACCCGATACCTTTCGCTTAAAAGGCGGAATCGCACCCAACTACGCATGCGGGCAGTTCACACACACAGTAAATAACATAATTATAACAAAAGTAGCAACTTAGAACATAATTTTAGACAACATCATCGAATGGTCTGTGTTTAAATTGTAAAATCTTTGGTTTTAAGATGTAGTTTTAATGTTGTTAATATATTTGTTAACTCAACACGCATATTTATAAATATATATTTTTTACTAGCATTCCTTCTATATTAAAACCCTTGCAATAAAACACTCATAAACCGAGCTCTTGAATAGAATTCATTTGAAGCTCATCTATGTTCTCCATTTAAATATCATCGCATCTATTTTAACAACGACATGCGACCCCGTTATCTTGTCGATAACTCCTACTGTCGCCACTAAAAATTATCTAGTGGAAGTATAAGTAGTGTATACTTCCACTAGATAATTTTTAACATTGTAGACCACGCCTATTGAATACTTGCCAAATTATCTCGACAACCAATCAGAGCGCGGCATCACATCTACGCGAGGTGAGCGGCCAATCAGAGCGGGCTTAGGACGCGCCCGCGCATATTTTCGTTTGCAATTCAATGAGGTGTCTAATTGCTTGTTTTGCTTGGCATTGCCGCTATCCTGTCCATTGATGAAACAGATGAAATGTATTTATATTTAATGAGCTTCAAATGCGTCTGATTTATGGCAGATTCTAAGTTTAATTGGCACCGAGATAGTTTGATTTATCTCTTACATTTAGCGTCTGCGGTAATTTTTTTTTAATGTTTAGTGTGACGTTGGTGAATGAATTTAAATGTTTATTCGTTTTATTAGCGTTCTTTCTACATTTACGCGGGAAATCATTAATCATCAAATTATTAACAAACATTGATTTATTTAAATAGTTTTTTTCAACGGATTGTCAAGTTCTTTATAATCATTAAGTGATCAATTAAGAAGTATTTTACATTGTAAGAAGAACTTAATTAGTAATATTTTTAGAATATGTGATCTACAAACAATTTACAAATTTTTAACACCTGAGTGTTGGCAAAATACCAACCAATATAATTATGATCAATTTTATTAGCATTTGCAGTCTAATAAAACATTGCCAACGTCCATTATGTTCCTACATATTATTATAATGACTTCTATTTCAGTGTTTGGTGATGACTGAGTCGTTTTATTTAATATCTGGCTATAATAAGCATTAGTCGCCTTCCGGGTGATGAATAATTATTTATATAACGTAGAAATACGAAGACAATTATATTTTATGTAGATCGTAGGACAGCAATTTTGCAGACTCAACATTTTGCAGGTAAATAATTTGTTCGTAAACGTTTATAGAAAGTGTTTTGGCGGGAAAGTGAAAAAATGTTATTGTCAATTTCGCATTATTTTCCAAAACTAGTGATACTTCGTATGTTAATGTGTAATAATGGCCTTTAATACTTAGTGAATGTTCATGAGTCTAAATCATACAAAGTAAAAAAAGTATTTTCGCCTTCGCTCCAAAACTCCAATAGAAGTTCTAGTAAAGTTTCTACCACTTTATCAGAGCATTTCTTAACTGTTATGACTGGACTGGATAATAAACTACTTGATTTGACTGAGAAAAATGTCTAGAATTACTTTGTGAGATTATATAATGTTGAAATATTTTAACAAGCTGCCGGAATACATTGTAAAAGAATCAAATGATAATACTTTTTTGAACCAAATAAAACGTTTCCTTATTGAAAAAAGCTACTATACAGTTGACGAGTACCTTAACGATAAAAATATTATTATTCCACACCATTAATTAATCCAATTTATTAATTGTTTTTATTGTCTACTAAAAGTAAAAATTTAAATGCAAATATTAACTCATATTCATATTATTATTTATTCTGATGTGCTATTTTATAAATTTTGTTTCTGTACACAAAATATGTATATATAAAAATAATAAGACGTCCTCCTCTGCTCTAATATTGTTGTGCCCGACAGGGTCTCTAATGAACTGTAAACTTTTAAAACCATGTGCTGACTATTAGAGATTGCAATAAACATTTGAATTTGAATTTGAATTTACTTGACATTGGCTAAATGCACTTAGTTTGCGTAGTTTTCGTGAAATTTTTTGAGATACCAATATTAAAAACTGGGCATTTTGTTTAGCGATCTGAAAATTACATTTATTGTAATTGAAGGGTATTTGAAAATTTTGATTTATTACTCTTTCAGTTTTTTCTGTATTTTAGCCATCTAAGGCAGTATTTGACCAATGTCTCACCCTTACGGCCGTCTTAACCTGTCTATGGAACTGACATATAATTTTAATGACCCAGTTAAACTTAACCGCTTGCTAAAGTACGCAAATCCAGATCTATTCCAACCCTCAAATAAAGCATCGGTCCATTAGTGCACAATTTATCCGAGTGCTGTGAAGTGCCGTTTTATTTAATAGGGTTTAAATATAAATTGGTTTGGTGCCAAACTCGAGTCGAGCGAGACGCTGCCAAGACCTGCAGCACTCGCCCGTGGGATTGATATAGGGATGCTGGATTTGTTAAAGAAGGAAAGGCCTCATCTTTAGTTCGAAGATGTTTATGATGATTGGACTCAAATGTAGTCTTCTTCTTAGCGTGTCGATGGCAAACCGTTAAATAGCTGAGGCCCAGAACTCTGCTACCAGGACTGCATTTGGTGCAGCGTCCATGAGCTCTTGTTGCGAGCAGGTAACAGGGCACGCAGGGCATGAGATAAGATGTGCCATAGTTTGATCTGCTGCGCACAGACAGGCTATATTGTTAACTTCTGAGAATCCCCACATGATGTTATACTTACTCTGACCGACCTGAGTACGGAGTCTATTTAAAGACTTCCAGGTCATCCAGGGTTCTTGATGGCCAGGCGGAAGATTCTCAGAATGTGGGACGTAAGGATTAAGCAGGGGTAAGCTTTTATTTAGCTTCACTTGTCACGTGGTTTATCTGTCAGTCTGTAATCAAATCTTACAAATTAAGTAAGACCCACTTCCCGATGTCCGATTGGATTTATACAATAAAAATATATACAACATAATTTAAAAAATAAGCACATGTGCTTATTTTTTAATTATGTTTAAGGCTTGTTTCATTTTGGTTACGATTATCGAAGGTATTTGTGAAGTTTTAATAATTTAATTAACTTATTTAATTAATTATTAAACTTCACAAATACCTTAAAAGGAGATTTAAAACTGTTTTAGCTCTCAAATGGGTTATGCCACTGCGCTCCACGTCTATTGTTCTCAAACAATAGAATGTCAATTATTTATATCCACTGGGCTCCACCGAACAAAAATTAAAATTATATTTTTAGTCGACAGCGCTCCAAATGCCATTTAGTTTTCAGTAGACGACCCAGTTGGCGCAGTGTACAGGTGCCCGCCCTCCGCGCCTTGGGTCCTTGGTTCTATTCCCGGCAGGAGCACAAATTCCTTCCCAAGAGATATTTGTGCTTCTGGTTCTGTAATGTGAGTGTGATGTTAAAGTTTCCGGCATCCACCATACCTAGGTCCTCTAAGTATAGATTGATAGGTGAGTGTGAATGCGTTTGTTTGAGTTTGTTTTTTTTATCTTGATAGTACACTGTAAAACTACCAAAGCCAAATCCAATAAAATATTTCGTAGACTCTACATCCGTGTACATTCAGTGCATTGAAAGCACTAGGTAGAGTCCCCAAGGTATGACGTTGTCAGCTTCGCAGCGTCTTGGATTATTATATATCTGGCTCTATATCTGTGAGTTGCAAACTCTCCGGGGAGGTAGAGATATGTAACTTGCATCCGTGTCCGAGATGAGAAGCTCTTATTTTTGAGTACGGATTTAACCCTTTGGCAGTTTAAATAGAGAGATAGATAAATTCTTTATTTGCACACCAAAAAGGAACACTTACAAAAAAATCTTAAATTTAACGTAGGAGCACAAATGGCGGTCTTATCACTCAAAGCGATTTATTCCAGACAACCAAAGTATTTGCGGATAAAAACAAAGCCAAGGTCTTTTCTTTCTCAATCTTACATTTAGTACTCGTTTTGCATATTTTTTTGGGAACAGTGTTAGCGAAGGGGTTTTCCGAATGGGAAGTACACTTTTAAAATACATTCATCAATTAAAAACTTATAAATACACGGTTGTTGTGTAATAAGCAAAGAAAACAAAGGAGTAAAAGGAAAGGGAGTGGAACTTAATACCCGCGTCTTTGTTCCCTGGATGGTATGAGCAGGGATCGGGTTCAATTCCCGGCGGGAATACAATTTAAGTTTTCTCTTCAAGGGAAATTTGTGTTTCGGGTTCTGGTGTGATTGTGTATGTGATGTGAATGTATCCGGAAAGGTTTTACCCACGACATAAGCTATTGAACTAAGTGTAGGTCAGTTTTATTAATATACTAGCTGACCCAACAAACGTTGTTTTGCCATATACATTATTTCATGCTGAATCATAAAAAAATAAAAACAAAAAATTTCGTCCAAAAAATAAAAAGAATTTTTGTTTGGACCACCCTTAACATTTAGGGGTATTAAAAATAGATGTAGACCGATTCTCAGACCTACCCGATATGCACACAGAATTTCATAAAAATCGTTCGAGCCGTTTCGGAGGAGTTTGGTAACAAACACCGCGACACGAGAATTTTATATATTAGATTCTAAACAATTACGGGGTTTACCAATTGTCAATCGCCTCAACATGACCAAATCGTTGTCAATAACCACTTTTATGTGCCTAATATCACAGCAGATATTATTATTAGGGTATGCCACATGGTCTAATTAGCCTAAAATAAGTTATAAGGACATATAAGGCCTGCTACATTCGGTCACGATTCTAGTTGTTATGTTCGTATGCAGACAATTATAGAGCAACATTGCCTTCATTTCAGTTATCGTGTGACAACTGACGTTGATATATGTGCGATGTCGCTGTAGCGAGCTTAACCTCCTTACCTACTGTGGTAACTGCTTTTAAAGTATGGAAATATAATTTTTTTTACAATCTAGTACCTTTAAACGAGCAATTGAGAACGAGAACTGCCGTTGGCTAAGTTAGGTGAGCGTTCGCCTTCTAAGCAGGGGTATCGGGTTCGATTCCCGGCGGGAACACAAGTTTTCTCCCCAAGGAAAATTTGTGTTTCTGGTTCTGGTTGTGATTGTGTGTGTGATGTGAATGTTTCCGGCACCCACGACACAAGTCATTGAACTTAGTGTGGGGCTGTGAGTGTGAAAGCGTTTATGTTTATGTTTATAATTCTTGTACATATCTTAAATATATAAACAAAGTTGGGTTTGTTACAACATCAACACTTAAATCTCGAAAACGGGTGGACCGATTTTAATGATATTTGATTTGTTTTTTTTGGGTTTATCTCTGCCCCGAATAACAGAATAAATATTAAAATATGGGAAAAAAAAATAAAAAATAAATTTTCTCTTACATTTTCAAAACGAAATTGAGGTTTTGGTGATGAATTAAAGCGGGCGAAACCGCGGGAATCAACTAGTATGTATATATATAATCTGAATCTCGGAAACGGCTCCAATGATTTTCATGAAATTTAGTATGCAGGGGGTTGCGGGGGCGATACATCGATCTAGCTAAGTTTCATTTTTAGAAAACGTCGTTTTAACGAGCAGAGCTCGGTCATCCAGGTACTGTTTCATTAAACACGCTTGCTTGGTTATATAATGGGCTTTCGATTATTTTCATTTATAGAGGCGTTGTGATGTCATTTAAAATTCAAAATCTACCGCCTGATAGGCAAGCATTTGATAACTATGTCACCTCATGGGAAGCGATGATGCGGCTAAAGGTGTAGCTTAACTTTTCAATCTATACTTAGAGGAAGATTTAATTTCCCGTGTTACTACTGGTAGTAAGACTGGTAGTAACACTGGCAAAAAAGGTTAATTATACTGTTTGGGGAACAAAGACGCGGCCAGTGAGTTCCACTCCTTTGCTTTACGGTCTGTATGGATGATAAATGCGAAAGCAAAATGCTTCGAGCGGATATGAGGTAAGACAACCATAAAAAAAAACTGTACAAGCTAAGTGCAATATTGTAGGTACTAAAAATTTTAAGCAAGCATGTTCCATCTTCGGCCGCATCGTCTCTTTCCATCATATGAGATAGTGGTCAAATGCTTGCATTTTTAGCAAAAATAAACGTAGATTTGACATCATAATACTATATTAGAAAAACGGTTTTGTTTTGTATTATTTGTGATTCTTCACGTGCTAATGTGTAATAATGGGTATTAGCCATTAATAGTTCGAGATTAATAAATTATAAATTTGAAATATTTTTTAATATTTGACCATGGCGAAATGCACAAAAACTGCGAAAAAAAACCAAAAAAAAACTTTAGCGACTCGGCACACAATCATACTAGCTGATCCGCCCCGGCTTCGTCTGTGTGGACAAAACTACAACATAATACTAAAAGGGTTTGCTGGAAGAAAACTTTTTGAAGGTTTAAGCTCGCCTTTGTACATCTTTTGTTATGGCCTTATTGTAAAATTGTTTATCAATGTGTGTACAATAAAAAATATAAAAATAAGAATACAGACATTTAACTATCTATAATTATTATAAATGTAACCGAATTCTGTTATATCAACATCAACGCTTTATTAAAACACTAGCTGCGCCCCGCGGTTTGACCCGCGTAAGTTCCGGACCCGCGGGAATTCCGGGATAAAAAGAAGCCTATGTTCTTTCCCAAGCTCTGGACTATCTGTGTACCAAATTTCATTCAAATCGGTTCAGTAGTGTGGAAGTGTGTCATCGTGAGCGGCTGTTGTGCCCACGATGACGTTCACACGTCGGAGAGAAGGCGAGGGTAAGGAGTGGATAAGGTGGGTGATCCACTGCGGAAGCGCCTCCATCAATCCGGGAAGTACTTCCGACCGAGCCGGGTGATCTTGGCTCGGGGACAACTGTCCGATGTTCCCAACTTAGAAGTTGTACACAAGCGTTCAGCCTATGTTAATATCGCTTGCGCGATGCAGGCCTTTGGCCTTCTTTTTTGCCGTGAAAGCGTAACAGACAGAGTTACTTTCGCATTTATAATATTAGTAGGATAGGATGGAACGAACGACTCATGGCTTAGCCTCTGATAATTTATCCTTGGCACGGTCATGCTTTCGAAAATACGCGGTAACAAACCTTCACACACAACAAACTTTCGCATTTGTAATATTATAGTAGGAAAGATAGGAAGAATAGCTGTGCTGAGTCGCTATTTTCCCAACAATCGCTATAATAAACAGAAAACAAACAAATGTTTTGATACCCACATTAAGTTAACAAACAAACAAACGCATTCACACTCACAGCCCTACACTAAGCTCAAAAACTTGTATCGTGGTTGCCGGAAACATTCACATCACACACACACACATTACATCCAGAACCAAAAGCACAAATATCCCTTGGGAAGGAATTTGTGCTCCTGCCGGGAATTGAACCCAGGACCTACGGCGCAGAGGGCGGACACCTGTCCACTGCGCCAACTGGGTCGTTAATGACTTGTGTCGTAGGTGCTGGAAACATTCATAGAATATAGTAGAAACGATTACCGAGGTGATCAACCTTTAAACTTATAACTTGATATTGTTCTTCGAGCGCCAACCCTTAGTTAAACAATCTTTAATTAACAACATATTTTTTTTCTTAAATCTTGTGATTAATACGTTAGAAGACAATTTGTTACAAGTTTTAAAATAGAGGCGACTTTGACATTTTTTATTTAACATTTAATAAAAGTTCTCTTACATTTTGAGAAGAAGGAGTCATGCTTCACATGATGAAAAATGACATAAATTTTTTGGAGTTTTCTCTATTACGGTTTCAGAGTAAAACGATTATAAAAACACGCGATTTAGATGAAATTGAGGTATCGCCACCTTAATGCATAATGAAACAATAATCAATTTTTTGAGAGCCTGCGTATTCCAGGTCTAGTGTGTTTACCAGCTTCGATCACATCGTCACTTACCATCAGGTGAGATAGTGGTCAAACACTAGCCTGTCAAAAAAAAAAAAAAATTACTTCTGCCCTACGCTTCATTAACTATATCCTGTATATTGGTACACAAATGCAACTCAATCGCCTAATGAGCTGAAATAATTGAAATGATATACAGTATGTATGTACTTTGGAACACTATTCTACGCCTAGTGTGCTGCTCTTTACCACATCGTCACTTACCAACAGAAATTTATGTTGTATACGCTACGGAAAAATTATAACATACGGTTTAAAACACGTAAACAATGTCAACTGAGTAGGTATCTTGGGTCTTTATTGTTTATTATAGATGTATGTAATTTTAGTTTAGTTTTAGGAAATATAGGCAATTGGCCCGTAGATACTTATTTTGCAGTCGACTAATTAAATTATGTATTACTAGCCGTGCCCCGCGACTTCGCCCGCTATTATCAAGTTACAAAGTAGCCTACGTGTTAATCCTACGTATAATCTATGTACATTCCAAATTTCATCCAAATCCGTTCAGCCGTTAAAGCGTGAAGAGGGAACAAACATATTTACACACTTACACACAAACTTTCGGATTTATAATTTTAGTAGGATACTCACGTATGTTTTAATTTTCATACGATACAAGTCTTCGAACTATGTGTTTCTTATGAAAAAAATTTAAATCGGTGCCGCCGTTTGCTAGAGATCGTTCAGGGTATTTTCAAAATGTTGGTTTTACTACTGATTTTGTAAACTATTACACACAAGCCTACTCTAAGAGACGTAGTTTTTTTATGCTAGATAGACAGGCATGTCACCCTATCTCACCTGATAGATAGATAGATAAACTCTGTATTGAACACTTTAACAAAAACATGACAAGGAATAATAATCTAGAAAATAAGTGAAACAACAGACGGTCTTATCGCTAAGAGCGATCTCTTCCAGACAGGCGATCAAATCAACCTTTGGATGTAGAGAAGTAAAGCGATGAAATTGGACGTCGGTGTTTTGTATAAATATAATAATATATAGAAAATACAATAAACAATAATATCTATACTTAAATTATGATATAGTTAGAAACT
Organism: Lomographa bimaculata; assembly: GCA_948107665.1. NCBI lineage: Eukaryota > Metazoa > Arthropoda > Insecta > Lepidoptera > Geometridae > Lomographa > Lomographa bimaculata. Next base: position 682,793 of record OX403604.1, on the reverse strand, counting down.
GATCTGAAGATGCGGCCGAAGATTACAAAAACATGCTTGCCTGGAAGCTACGTCACATATTTTGTAATGATGATAATTTTTTTATTATTTTTACGATAATCTTTCCAATTAGTAACTTAAGTTACAACTATTGTACGTCCGAGGAGGACAAACTGATGAGTCAAATTGTATACACAGTTATAACAAAAAAAAATTCTTATTCTTATATATCTAATATCTTTAAACGAGCAATTCTTGTATATTGATATATGTGTAATCAGGATCTCGGAAACGGCTCCAACGATTTTCATGAAAGTTACAGATTAGCGGTTTTTCGGCCCAAGGAATCGATTTATCATCGTTCCAGGTCCGAGAACTGCATTTGAAAAGCCGGGTTTAAGAAACTATCAGCGCCATCTATTACGCCATGACCGATGTAAAAAACTGTTTCTACTCGACACTAGATGGAGCTTTCTGAGGCTACAAATTCAAACACATTCTACCAAAAACAAAAAACCGAGCAAAGCTCGGTCATCCGGACGTTACCTATTTACTCTAGAAATTGAAGACACCCAGATTGTACCGTTCGGAAAACAGAAGAAAGCAATAAGTAGAAGCGAAACTAGTGTCAGAAATAGACGCCCAATCACAAATGTTAACATTTATCATCTTGTTAACTCATCCAGTTAACCCACCTCACTGACCTTTTGATCGTTCAATCGGGTATTCGGGAATCCTATTCGTACCCGTCCATTTTCCCGTTCATTAGTAATTTGTTAATTGGGTACCAATCGGGAGAGGGATGAAACGGCACGTTTGGAAACTAATAGAGTAGATGGATCCTCACTGATTGTGAATTAAACGGCGGTGTGTGATTCTAATTAGAACCATTATTTGTGGAATTGAATCTGAATTATAGAAGCAAATAAGAGCTTATCAGAAAACATCAAGCTTAATGCTTGCTTGCTTTGAACTGCTCATTGGCATGGTAGGGTGAGCGTTCGACTTCTAAGCAGGGGTATCGGGTTCGATTCCCGGCGGGAACATAAGTTTTCTCCCCAAGGTTTTGAGTATGGAACTTGCACAGATAATTTTTTGAGTATGGAATGATCCCCTGGTCCCCACGGGCCCAGTGTCTCAACACCAAAAGGCTCGAATATGTAACCACTGCCATTTCATATTTTCGTCGTGCAGTGCTCTGCCGAAGCTGCCGCGACGCATTTCCAAACAGTTGTGACGTACAAGTGTACCCAAAATAAAAATAAACTATAGAAGGTAACCTTACATAAAAAAGCAGATAAAATAGTGAACTCTACCTTATCCTTATCTCATAAATATTTCCTTCAATAAATTGAGACCCGTAATCCGATTGACCGTCACAAATCGTATCATTTCACCCCTCTTTGTCTCTCTCATCGGTTGTGAGAGGGACGGGGAGAGTTTGATCAGCTCGGTGGGCTCTAGATGAATAATTGTAAGATTAGAGAGACTCAACGGATCGCGGGCTCGATAGATAAGGACAGCGATGGGGTAAAGTTGGTCATCGATAGATTACGTGACATGTGAAAATTACAAGTAATATTTTCAAAGTGCAACTTTATATGGGAGGGCTTTCTAATCCGCAACCGTATTGTTAATAAAACGGGCATTAATTAAGAAAGTTTACTATAATCGACTATATTAATGAAAAGGATGCATGGAGGCAAACTGCATAAGCTCTTTCTAGCGACTACCATAATAACACCTAGGTTAATAAAATTATGTATTAGAGATTTAGAATGTTTTAAAAAAATATGAATGAAAAAAATGCACCACCGAGTTTCTTGCCAGGTTCTTCTCGAGATGGCTGTAATTTTGCAAATCTGGCAATAGAATCATTAACTTTCATGAGTGCCTCTTTGGGGCCCATGTGTATAAACGATTTTGATTTGATTTGATTTGTTTGAAAAAAGTAGTGGGAGTAAACACTGATGAATAATTAAAATATGACCCTGTATTACAAAAGTTTTACTTCTATCGTGTGTCTTTATGACACATCCTGTTTTTATACTGTTTTTAATTATTAAAGTTTATTTATAGTTCCTATACAATTAGAACAAAAAAGATAGTTTGTTTTTATGTGACAACATGATTTACTTATTAATAATAACACGGTGAGAAGGAACGTAATCGTTCCCTTTCTCAATTGTAATAATCCTCACTTGTATAGCGACAGGCCAAAAAGATATCGCTTTCACTCCTCCTGACTAAGCGCGACTAAATTTGTAAAGTTACGTGACCCCTTAAATTTTCCAATTATTTACAATGTAATCTAATTATGTTCATTCATGATTTACCTATACCATTATTTTATGTGACGAGACTAGCAAGTCGCTCGTCTGATGGTAAGCGCCACACTTGCCGATTACAGTTCAGTGCTACCTACTTATATTATAGGTAGGTCAAAATCAAAGCACTGCGCTACTTACAAACTGAAACATCTAACAACAAGACAAACTTTCAAACGTCATCCATATATGGTATGACATACCTCTAGTTCGCTCGAAGCGTTTCGCTTCTACAAACGTACTGCGAAGGAGTGAAACTCATTACCCTCATCTTTGTACCCCGAACATATAATCTGGGAGTCTTCAAGTCAAGAGTGAATAGGTACCTTCTTCGGCCGATCGCTTTTCATCACGTGAGATTGTAGCCAAACGCTTGTCTACCGGACATTAAAAAAAACTTTTCCTGAAATATTAGATGTTAAAACTTTTTAACTGTTGATTCACTGAAAACATTCGTTTGCATTTCTCTATGCTAGTTATATAGTTATTACGGACTTTCAGATAAATAAAAATCAATTTTACTTTAAGAAACACAAAACGCTTGTTTTAGTAAGGTTGTTTGAGGCGTTACGACAGCAAATATTATGATATTGATATGTGGCAACGATTTTTACCGACAATTATTCTACATAAGCAATACTTTATTTATCCGCAAAATAACCCTTTGTAATTCTGCTTCAGCTGAGTAAAAATAGAACAGTTAACAATAGTAACAATTTAGCATAACGAACCTTTTTATCAACACTTGGATTAAACTTATACTGTATTGTTAGTGAGTGCGGTTCATCTTAATTTTTGTTTGTTCCCAGTGGTTATTCATCACTGGTTATTGAATAAAAAAAACTACGTTATTTAATTTAATATTTAAATAAAGGGAAAATCACTTATATAATTGTTATACCCTACATGTTTTTAAGTTATTTAATATCTATGAGTGGAGACTTTTAATTAGCTCTTTGTTATATACTAAAATTGCCATATTGTATTACAATAGTTGTTAGTCTTCCTACAAAATAAATAAATAAACACACCTTTGGTTGTCATATTACCACAATCCATTGACAAGATTGAACTGCATTAGAGTAGTGATAATAAGAGATAACTTATGCAAAATGTCTAACAAAGTATCGATATTTTCTATCGATGTTTATCCACCACTACCCTCTGCAGCACTAATAGGGTCGTGTACACGATCCGCAAAGCTATTGATTGCCCTCTGCTAGACTAGAACTGGCTTTATGATAGTCTATAAATAGTTGTATGATCGGTGTTCAGTTTAGGCAAAACGTTTTAGGTGTTTTAGTTAATTGCCTGGGGAAGGAATTCGTACATTTGATGAATATTTTAAGTTAAGCTTTTAGCACTGAAGTCAAATACGTTACGTACAAAGTCTATTTTCGTTATTTGTTTGTATTTTCTTCACGTAGAAACGACTGAACCAAATTGGATGAAATTTTGCATGTAGATTTTTATATTTGAATAATAACTGTTTCTTTTTATGTTCAATAGGTAAGAATTTGACGTGTATCTTACTTGATGTAAAGTGATGATGCGGCTGATGATATTAATTAAAATAATAATTAAAAAATAGATAAAACATTTAAAAGTTTTACTAATCATAGGGAGAAAAACAGATCGGATTATTGATATACTTCATCATAAAGATCACAGTAATTACGCTACCCACTGGTAAATAATCATCCTTACAAACAAACTTTCGGATTTCAAATATAAGTAAGTATGATTAGCCCGTAGATAGATAAATAGCTACATGATTATCTTCATATAAGTATAAAATACATTATAGAAACTTTCCTACAATAACAAACAATTTCCCCCGAAATATAATAATGACTAATTATCCAATATAACATATACCGTTTCTGCTAAATATCTGGTTTCCTGCGCGATATCCCGTTACTGCAGCCCCCACTCGCCCTGCCTGAGGGATTAATAAGCTTGCGGAAAAAAACAAAGCTTTTACGAGTGTATGATACTAATATCATGAAAATACGGTAAAAAGGATGTCTCATTAGAACGTTATCTATACTTCTATACTATAATATTATAAAGAGGTAAAGTTTTTTTGTTTGTTTGTTTGTATGTAAAAGGTAATCTCTGAAACTACTGATCCGATTCCAAAAATTCTTTCACTAATAGATAGCTACACTATCAGTGAGTGTCATAGGCTATGTTTTGTTTGGATAGAAGTTAGTTATCAGTTCGAAATAATAATATTCGTAAGACAAGTCGGAGAAAAATTTGCTAACTTTCCGCTTTATCGGCGTACGCTGACTAAACAGTTAGACATAGGTGAATACAATGTACAGCAAAAATGTTGGCCTTCATGTGTTTTACAAAAAAGTCCGCGACAGCATATATCTAACAGCATAAAGTAAGAATTAAAAAATGGCTACTAGAACACACTTTCTATAGCATCCAGGAATTTTATAAATTGCCTGAAACATAGGAAAACTTTTTAAACGGAGTTTTACGATTAGTAGAATTTTTAACATGTATTAAACATAATATTGTATTTTTATTATATAACTAATAACAGTATATAAACCTAGTTTAAACCTAGTTTAAAACCTGATAAATACGAGTAAGACAAACTGTATTGGAAAAAATTGACATGTGACAATGGAGTTATGAATAAATTATTTGTATTTGTATTTGTATTTGTAACATGTATGTATAGCTCAGAAAAAATACTTTTCTTTGTTAAAAATCTGAAAAAAAAGCGGCCTATGTTTAGTTGGCTTTTTGAGACATTCAGTATTAATCCTTATCATCCATATAAATAAACTATTTCATCGTCTTACGTAGTTCATGTAGATACAATTTGCTTTTTACTGCATGTGATTTGGATAAATAGTCTATGAGAAATCGCGAAATTAGTTTCACGGGAGTCCTCCCGTGAACGGGACGGGTCAGAAATTTATCGACAAGTACTACGCATTCCTGCACATAAAATAGCGGCTTCTATTTCGTTGCCTTTTTTTAAGTATTTAATATTAATCCTTATCAAAAAAAACCTATTTCATCGGCTTACGTAGTTCACGTAGATGCTATTTGCTCTTCACTGCATATAATTTGGACCTATAGTCTAGGAGAAATCGTTAAGTTTATTTGAGGGTGAAAACGGTGGATCACAGAATGTAACAGTTACTGCGTAATCCGGCATACTTCTATGTTTTGAACCGACTTACATAAGAAGGAGGATATAAATTCGACTGTTTTTTTTTGTTTAGTCGGTTATAACTTATCATTAAACTTTGAACTGCCCGCTGGAGTAGTTAGGTGGGCGTTTGCCTTTAAAGCACCGGGTTTGACTCCCGGTGGGAACACAGGTGTTTTTCCACGGGAATTTGTGTTTCTGGTTTTGAGTATGTTGTCAATGTTGTCTGAATCTTGGATGTTTACAGCCCCACGATACAAGTCATTGAACTCAGTGTGGGGTTGTGAATGTGAAAGCGTTTATGGGTATGTTTTTTAATATTTACTACCCGGCCGACGCCGGGCGGGTCGTTCCTGAACTTTGAACTGCTCGCTGGCGTAGATGGGTGCGCGTTCGCCTTCAAAGCAGCGGGTTCGATTCCCGGTGGTAATTTACCTAGAAGATTTCTCTACACGGGAAATTTGTATTCCTGGTTTTGAGTATGTTGTGAATGCTTTGTGAATCTTGGATGTTTACGGCCCCCCGATACAAGTCATTGAACTTAGTGTGGGGCTGTGAATGTGGAAGTGTTTATTTGTATATTTTTTAACCGGGCGACGCCCGGGCGGGTCATCTTTTGAACTTTGAACTATCTACTCGCGTAAATGGGTGCGCGTTTGCCTTCAAAGCAGCGGATTCGAATCTCGGTGGGAACACAATAACAAAAGTTTTTTCCCCACGGGAAGTTTATGTTTCTGGTTCTGGGTATGACGTGAATGTGTGTGTGGTGTTAATTGTTTACGGCCCCACGACACAACTTATAGTACTTTTAGAGTGGGGCTGTGAGTGTGAAAGTTATGTGTAAGCTTTTGTTTACCCGGGCGACGCCGGGCGGGTCAGCTAGTTTTTATATAAACCGACACTCATGTATTATTGTCGACGAATGCTCCGACCAGGGGGTCTATTCCGGGCATACATTATCTTTACATCGACGTCGAATACGAACGATTTTCTTTTTTTATGAACATCGAATCAACTGTAATTTTAACCAATCGATTGTCGTATCGACGTCGCATCAATTCGAACATTCGTATTTTGACGACCAGAATAGACCTACTGGTTTCGGACATATCCGATGTCCTTCTCCATTTGAAGCTAGACGCCCGCGCCGCGACCTGTAAACGTAGCTCACAGAAGAAGGATATAGGACATTTCAAAAACATAGGAGAACAAAGGAGCAAGTTTCTTCGACATTTATACGTGAGTGAGAGTCAATAATCCTACTAATCCTACTAATATTATAAATCCGAAAGTTTGTGTGTAAGTATGTTCGTTCCCTCGTCACGCTTAAACGGCTGAATGTTATTGGATGAAATTTGTAATGTACATAGATTATACCTAGGATTAACACATAGACTACTTTTTAACTTGATAATAGCGGGCGAAGCCGCGGGGCACGGCTAGTAATGAATAACTCTCACGACAATTATTATTATAACGTAGTTCGTATTAACTAGAGGCTCGCCTATTTTTTTAAATGGCTGAAATATTTCCATACTTATATATTGAAAAATTTGCAAAAACTTAAACGACAAAACAAATCTATATAATTATCGAACCTGGGGGTCTATTCCGGGCATAGATTATCTTTACATCGACGTCGAATACGAACGATTTTCTTTTGTTATGAACATCGAATCAACTGAAATTTCAACCAATCGATTGTCGTATCGACGTCGCATCAATTCGAACAATCGTATTTTGACGACCAGAATAGACCTACTGCTTACAAACTTTCACGAGAATCGGTTTGAGAAATGTGACCTCCGAATCCAGACATATCTACGAAAGCAATTTTGCCCAAGCTAAAACGGTGACGCTTCGCTCACGCTTTGCGCTCGCTCGGTCAATAAGAGTATTAAGTTATGCGTTACAAAAACGCTTTCACACTCGCAGCCGAAATGTAAGTGACAGAACACCGATGGGCTAGGTACCTAACGTCGATGGCTGAGCTTTAGCCAGTGTCAGGATTCAAAACCATGAACGACCGATCGTAGCATCTATTAGAACTGTGATAACACATCACACTTCACACTAATATTATAAAAGCGGAAGTTTGTGAGTATGTTTGTATATTTGTAACTTCTTAACTCTCAAACGACTGGACCAATTTTGATGAAATATGGTATGGAGGTAGCTGACACACTGAATTAACACATTTTATACCGGAATTAACAATCCGTAAAATCTCTTATATAAAAATCCCCATGTATTTTGACTCTTGGTCTATAGCGGAACGAGTGGGAAATAAAAAGTTCCAATCGTCACCACTGGGGACGAATGAAACTTTTTTTTCCCACTCGTACCCAGTGGGGACGACCATGTGGGGACGACCGGGAATAAACCCGGAATTTCCAGATACTCCGAAATCCGCGGGTCTGGGACTTACGCGAGTAAAACCGCGGGGCGCATCTAGTCATTTCATATATCCAGTAATTGCACTGGAAACTTCGCCCTATAATTAGAAACCAGTCTTCATCATTGCGCATTAAATATCCTCATTAGTAATCCTATTCGGCCAAGTTTAATCCCACATCACATATACCTGGCTAGCTGATGGTTCAGTGTATATCGAGTCAAATGTCACATGTCGGGGATTAGCGGCACAATTACCCACGCGCATTGTGCTTGATGTACGGCCGGAATAGGCGGGGAGCGCGCGGAATGTTTTATTACGAGTTAGCGGTACCGTTATGATATTATAATATATTATTTCGTAGTATATCTTTTATATTATTTAAAATCTTTTATACTACCCGCAATGTTTAACTGAAAACCAGCGTCGAGTTTTTATAACTCGCCATAATGCTGAGTTAAACCTTTTGGGCATAAAAAATATTGTATATATTATTGTTTTTTATATTAAGTTACTTTGATGTCAAATAAATCTATTTTCTTTCTTTCTTTTATAGAGAATATTCTATGTTAAGAGCCTGAAAATGAGACCACGTGCTGCATTATGGCAACAAAGTAGTTCTGATGTTTAACAAACAACTAAATAGGACCAAGAATTCAATATTCTAAGATAATGAACTTTTAACCGTAAAATTAAATATTTATTTGTCACGCGTCAGAATCCAATAAATCGGAAATAATTTTTGTGACATATAATTTCAACATGATATATCAGGCCAATTGTGATATTTTAGACCTTGGCGGATGGACAAACACACAACACAGAAAATAATACAAAAATTACTTACATAAAAAAAACTTCTAAAAATCTCTTTTATAACACGGACTCGTGAATAATCATTACAACAGCTTCCTAACTAACAACACAAACTGCATGCTCATACATTAGTGTATGTATGACGTACAGCCGGTGTAATGAACGTGCGCTAATGAGGTCATGTCCGCTGTCATCTGTGATAGCCTTTACCTATACCAGTAATAGTACATTGTACATAATAGTACGTACACTGTTCTAGTTCGTAAGAGATTAATGTTCGATGGGATTGCCTTCTGAAGGATAGGGCCTAATACTACAAAGTAGTTTTTTTTTATATTCTCGTATTTAGGCAAACGTTTGATCACAATCTCACTCGATTATAAGTGACGATGCGGTCGAAGATGGATGGAATCTTTATTATTCTATTCTCCTCATTTATGCATAAATACATGTTATAAAAATGCCGCCTGCCTGATATGAACGTATACCTATTGGGCATGCTTTTGTACCAGAGCTTTTGTATTTGTGGATCGGCAGGGACACCTCGTTTAGATGAAGTTCGCTTCGGCGTTTAGGTGTTCACCACATTCATCGCTCAGATTTGTATGGCCAGTATGAATGGCAATGTTTTATATTATAACTTTAAATATATTTTTAATCGTGACGCAAAAAGATGGATGTTATAAGAAAAAAAAATTGTTTTTCCACTGGGAATTGAACCCAATACCTACCATTGGGTTCAATTCCCAGTGGAAAAACAAGTTTTTTTCTTATAAATTTTTTTCTTATACCTACCTACGCTACCAATTAATTTTCATTTATATAACGTTTCTGTTATATATCTACTAAACAGGTATATGTAAATTTTCGACTCACTGATCCCATTGTATCTATGGTATTGTCACGATGCTATCTAATTCCAAACACGAACATAATTATTATTGATTGCCTATTAGAGCAGGACGCGCGTATGTAAAAACACTACATAGCTTCCGTCTCACTGATTTTACAGGGCTCAGACGTCTTCAGTTTCATAGGGAAGTTATTAGAAACTTATGTATCGTACTTGCGAATAATTAATTGCAAGCAAAGCTTAAAAAAGATACAGTCGACTTGAGTACCTCCTCCTTTTTTGTGAAGTCGGTAGAAAACCCGACTACACCGCTTTATCTTCGGAACTTTGATCATATGAGATATACTAAACACGCATTATGGTTGCGCGAGTAAAATCGCTGGCGTGTAAATAGCCCACCATTTACGTATTAATATTTTTAATGATAGCGGTAAATTATTTTGAACATTGGCAAAAATCAGTAGGGATACACGAATCAATTTACAGTGTTTATTTAAGCCCACGTACCTAGACTGCGTCGAAACCGCCTCCGGAGCTCCCCAAGAAAGGAACTACAGCAAACTGTATGTATGCCTAAGCGCACACACACAACTCCACTAGGCGCCGGCCGGCGAGTTTGAATCCGAACACATCCGAAAATCTGCGAGGCACTGAACAATAAGTCACATCACAGTTCACGCGGTCGATCACAATAAACACGATGAAGTTTTTATTTTAAGTCCTGGTTAATTAGATGATAATTATTTAATTAGTTTTCTACGTCACAAAATTCAATAGCGGAGCGTTTGTCGACCACACGACTAAAGTTCTTCCTTTTTAAGTCTGTGAAGTTAGTCGCGAGTGCAAAAAACGTCACCCGATACAACCAGCGCCATCTCTAGGGTCGTCCTTGAACGATCTCTAACAGTGGTCAGCAGAGCCCAACACACTGTAAATGTATTCAGATATCCAAAGATTCTTGCCAATATGAATATTAGGTATATAAAGTGAAGTATTTATTCACAGATGTATAATTTACATTTATTATTTATATTATAAAAGGCAAAGACGCTTCACCATGCACCCCGCCTTGGAAGAGCGCAAGATCTTTCAAAAGAAACAGTAAGAGTTATTAGATTCTACTCGTTTATATTATGAAATAATCTAAAAGATCAATGAACTTTATGTCTGATCAGGCGTGAATGTTACTTATTAAGAAATTGTAACTTAATCCTAATAATGCGGAATACTTATAAGCGCGCGTAGATATATAAATAATAAACAACAATAAATATTTTACGAATATACATTTATTGTGTCGGAATGGGATATAGTTTGACGATAGGGCGTTTAAAACTACCTGAACTGGTCTTGACCGTGGCAACACGAACAATACCGTCGGTGCCTTAATAAACTTCGGTAATAACCCCTAAAGGCCAGTTTAGAGGAGCTAAATTATCCTGCCCAACGAGTACTACAGTCCCGATTTCAACCGGTTTATCCGGAGTAGCCCACTTTTGCCTTACTTGCAACGTATGCAAATACTCTAAGCGCCATTTTTTCCAAAAGGATTGGACCATGCTGTCCAAAAGTTCTTTGCGTTGTACAAGACTGATGCGCTGATCAGAAAGATCGGCAGTGGGTAAGTATTGCAGGGGAGACGACATTAAAAAATGGGCGGGAGTTATCACCTCTGGATGTGGATCAGAAGATACGACATTCAGAGGGCGCGAATTAAGAATACACTCTATTTGCGTCAATACGGTTTGTAATTCCTCATATGTTAGAAGCTGACTACCTATCACCCTGTACATATGAGTTTTCAAACTCTTAATGTTCGATTCCCACATTGCTCCAAAATGAGGAGCTCTAGGAGGAATCATTTTCCAGTCAATGCGTCGGGTCATCAACTCCTCTGAGAGTGACGAATTGAAACTAGAGTTCAATAAAAAAGTATATAGCTCATCCAATTGAGCTTTAGCACCAACGAAAGTGGTGGAATTATCAGAGTAAAGACAGGATACTGGTCCGCGGCGGGAAATAAAGCGTTTAAAGGCGTCTACAAAAGCCGAAGAATTTAATGAAGTTACCAACTCAACATGCACAGCGTGGGTAACCAGGCATACAAACAGACAGACATACGCCTTCTGCGCGTGTTGACCTCTACGGCGGGTAAGCGTTATGCGTATAGGACCCGCATAATCTACTCCCGTGTGAGCAAAGGGTTTCGCTTCTGAAACACGATACGCAGGAAGATCTGCCATCATGGGAGTGGGATGCGACGGATTCACCTTAAAACACGTATTACATTTACGACATTGAGACCTGACGACAGTTCTGGCATCTAATATCCAGAAACGCTGTCGTAAAATCGACATGAGAAGTCCAGGGCCAGTATGACAGTTCACGACATGGTAATGTCGTATGATAAGATCAACGATATGATCGCGTTTAGGAAGTAGGACTGGGTACTTGGCATCAAATGGAAGATTTGACTTAGAAAGTCTTCCGCCAACCCGCAAAATATCCTCTTCATCTAAGAAGACAGCCAAGCGTTGCAGCTTCATGGATGGCATTTTTTTATTTTTAATGCACTTTATGTCATCTGCAAAATGAACTGATTGCACGGCGCGGACCATAGCACGTTCCGCGGCTGTCAATGCCTGAACAGACCGTGGCACGATGCTATTTTTCGGTCGTGCGAATCTCAGGATGTATGAGATGACACGCAGCAATTTGTCCCAAGACGAAATGCGTTGCGCCAACTCACATAAAAGCGGTTGTTCTGATTGAGAAGTCACTGTTAACACATTTGTCTTGTGCTCAGGAAGGTTACTGCAGTCAGTCGGCGAAAATGGCTTGATTGGCCATTCTTCAGGAGCGGAATGCATCCAGGAAGGGCCATTCCACCAGAGGTCATGCGAGACTAGGTGCGACGGCAGCATACCTCGAGACAGACAATCACTAGGATTTTCTACACCAGCTACGTGGTAGAAGTGTTTCGCGGCTAAGTTCTCTTGACACTGAGCGACGCGGTTACTCACGAAAATCGACCAACGATGTGGGGAAGAATGTATCCACGATAAGGCAATAGTCGAATCGGAGAATGCATACACTCCTGCAATAGGAACGCGTGCAGCGTAAGAGTCATTGACAACCTTCACTAACTTAGACATAAGCACAGCAGCACATAACTCAAGACGTGCAAGAGTCGTGACTTTAGTCGGTGAGACCTTTGACTTTGCGCAAAGTAAGCGAACTATGATGCCAGCAGGGTAGGTACAGTGTAAAAAGATCACACAACCCATGCCATTTAAACTAGCATCACAAAAGCTAACGAGATTCACAATGCAGTCAATATTTACACCTACATGGCGCGGAATCCGTAAGGTATCAAGCAAGGGAAATTCTTGCACAAGGGCGGAAAAGCGGACAACAATATTTTCCGGAGCGGGATCGTCCCAGCCACTGTTGCTCAACCACAACTCTTTAATGAGCAATTTGGCATAGAGAATGACTGGAGCGACCAAACCCAGAACATCGAATAATCGTGCAACTACGGAGAGTATATTTCTCTTAGTGCATTTGTCGGTTATTACAGCGGAAGTGAAGAAAAAATTATCTTCAGAAGATTCCCAGGAAAGACCTAAGATCTTCGCGGAAATATTGCCTTCGTCAAAATCGAGGGATTTGCGGTGCGAATCAGGAAGACTACTTAAGAGAGCTGGTGAGTTGCTAGACCATTTCACCAGATCAAAATCACCCGATCTGAACATGTTTATTAGGTCTTGTGACAGCTGCATAGCGGTTTGTTCATTATGTGCAGAATATACCAGATCATCCATATAGAGACTGGATTCTGCAATTTTTGCAGCGTCAGGATAGTGTGGACTCATGTCGGAAGCCAGCTGTCGCACAGTGCGCATAGCTATATAAGGGCTCGACTTGAGTCCAAACGGTAAGCGTTTGAAGGCGAAAGTACGCACTTGTTCGTTCTCGTTGAAACGAAACAAGATGCGTAAGTATTTACGCTGGTCCACGGGTACACCTATGCGTAAGTACATTTGTTTTATGTCAGCGTTCATCGCGACAGGAAACAAGCGGAATTGCAAAAGCAATAAAAACAGATCAGCTTGCAAATTAGGTCCTATATGCAACACGTCATTTAAAGACAAACCTGTGTGAGTTTTCGAACTTGCATCTAACACTATGCGCGGCATCGGCTTATCAGGTCGCACGACCGCATGGTGAGGTATGTAGTAGCCTCCACCAGAAATTTCGGTTTCATCGACAGAGCTAAGATAACCATTATCGATATATTCTCGAATGACCTGGTTGTAATTTTCCCTCAAATCGGGTGACTGGCGAAATTTTCTTTCTAGTGCCATAAATCGGCGAAGAGCAACAGCATGTGAATTGCCGAGTTCAGATGGATCCTTGCTGAATGGCAGCGATACCGTGTAGCGACCGACATCATCACGCGTCACTGATGACGTGAAAATATTTTCGCACTCCGTCTCTTCGGGTGACAACAAACGCATCGTAGGTACTTCTTCGAGTTCCCAAAACTTCTGTACTAGATCGTTCAGCGCGAGCGCGGTGAAAGAAGCGGTAGGTATGGTGTCATTACGTGGATAATCTCCCATCAGAACGTAACCAAAAGTGGTTAGAAGTGCAGGTGGAAGTCGCAGACCAAAGTCAACCCGTTTCCCCAAATAAATGTACGGAAAGAGTTGGGCACCTATAATTGCCTGAATGTCTCCTGGAATATTCCAATTCAAATCTGCGAGCGGGAGGTCGTGGTAATCTATGTTACGATTCCATTCAATAAATTGCGACGGCAATTGATCTGTAATACACTCCACGACAAGAGCGTGTATGGTGTATTTCTGTTGCGGGTATATGCGGGATTCAATATCCAAATACACGTATCCAACAATTGGACGCGAAGTTGAGCCAACACCTTTGACAAAAGAATTACTCAAAGGTATTATCGGCAAGTTTAAAGCGCGGCAACATTCAGTCGTTACTAAATTGTTCATGCTACCATTATCAATTAAACATCTGATGATAGTTTTCGGACCTGTACTACCTTTAGAACGCGCGTACACCTGAGCGGTTGATAATAAAACAGTCGACTTCGGTTTTGTTTCGGCGGATAGAAGCACAGCGGCATTATGTGACGTAAGCGGTAGATTTAAAGCGGGTGAAGGCGCGCAATCAGTCGGCGGCGGCACCGGCGGCGGCACCGGCGGCGGCACCGGCGGCGGCGGCGTTGTCGGCGACAGCACGGGAAAATTCGCATAAGCAGTGTGTACATTGTGTGTGTGATGTGAATGTTTCCGGCCCCCACGATACAAGTCTTCGAACTTAGTGTGGGGTTGTGAGTGTGAATGCGTTTGTACATGCGTATTATTATTTTGTTTCACAAAATGTAAAAGCGTATGGTGTCGTTTTTTACATAACTCGCAGACAGATGACGAATTACAGGTCGATAAATTATGCGTCATACTGAGACAGTTTACACATCCACTTTTGGATTTAATAAAATCATAACGAGATTTAGGATCGTGTGTATTTTTGAATTTAGCACAAGTATATAAATGTGTGTGAGCGGTTTCATTACAAAATGCGCAATGAGATATGGCGGGCGGGTATGAGTGCGAAGCAGAGGTTCCGGTAGCAACCATTGGTACCTCGCTCGCAACAAAGGATTTATGTGTGTTTGAGCGTGTGTTCTGTGACGTAGAAGCGGGCGGTTTATATAAATGTGTGTGAGCGGATTCATTACAAAATGCGCAATGAGATATGGCGGGCGGGTATGAGTGCGAAGCAGAGGTTCCGGTAGCAACCATTGGTACCTCGCTCGCAACAAAGGATTTATATGTGTTTGAGCGTGTGTTCCGTGACGTAGAAGCGGGCGGTTTATATGTGTTATTTGAATTACGCGGGTTTGAGTTCATGTACATGATCGGGTTCGAACGTCCTAAGATCTTAGCCTGATCTTGAACGAAACTGATCAGCTGTTTTGTTGTAG
Organism: Lomographa bimaculata; assembly: GCA_948107665.1. Lineage (NCBI taxonomy): Eukaryota > Metazoa > Arthropoda > Insecta > Lepidoptera > Geometridae > Lomographa > Lomographa bimaculata. Next base: position 667,226 of record OX403604.1, on the reverse strand, counting down.
GTATTTCAACATCTCTAACAGAAAGTTCAAAACATTGTGCGGTTTGAGTGTCTAATTTTCTAAGTGCGCAGTGCACGAGAATAAAATCCGTCAAATCCGAAACATGCAGCTGTTTGAGAGCAGAAATCGATGCCGAAAAATGATCGATAAATGAGTCGAGACTAGCTGCAGTGTGAGTACACCCTTTTAAATCTAACACATTGTTGAGATAATGTGTTCCTAAAAGTCGCTTATCCTGGTATTTCTTGACTAAGCTATCCCAAATTATGCTGTATGTCTCACCCGTAGGTACTATTCCAGAAATAACGGAATTTGCGGAATGACTCAATTTACTAACTAAGTATTGAATGCGTTGCGAATTACTTAGACGCGTATTATCGTGAATATTTGCTTTAAAAGATTCATAAAACGCTGGCCAATTCTGTATTTTACCATCGAATTCCTTAATATGAAGCGGCTCCAATTTAAACACAGAAGCACTATCACTACGCAGCGGTGATACATTTGCGTGGTTATTCATCTTATTTCTAACACGTTTCACTCTTGTAAACAATTCGTCAAACGACTCCAAACAACCAAAATCGGGATTCGCGGAAGGGTTTGACATTAAGGTAATCTCATTAATTTGATCTACAATAGATTCAAAATTATTATGAAGGTCATCCATAGTTTCTGTTTCAGACATAAAGTTTTCATTCGACCTTGAACTCTCGAAAGAAGTGATGTTTTTAGACATATTAAACAAATGATTCATACGTTTAAATAACAACTCTTTCTTTCCTCCTAAAATGATCAACATCGTATCTGAACTTGGTTTCGACATGTTCGGTTATCGTTATGCTAATAATTTATGCACGAATAAACTACTAAATATTTGTTTACAAACAACAAATGCGGGCGGGAACAAGTAGGTAAGTTAGCGGGCGGTTTATACTATAGGTAGTTATAAGCGGAGTGAATTGCACTTAGCAACGGGCGGGCGAACTTATGTATGAAATGTTTATGGTTAATAACTCAAAGCAAAAGGTAATTAAAACTGGACTATCCGGCTCGAAAAGGACCAAAATTATGGTGGCGCGAGTAAAATCGCTGGCGTGTAAATAGCCCACCATTTACGTATTAATATTTTTAATGATAGCGGTAAATTATTTTGAACATTGGCAAAAATCAGTAGGGATACACGAATCAATTTACAGTGTTTATTTAAGCCCACGTACCTAGACTGCGTCGAAACCGCCTCCGGAGCTCCCCAAGAAAGGAACTACAGCAAACTGTATGTATGCCTAAGCGCACACACACAACTCCACTACGCGCCGGCCGGCGAGTTTGAATCCGAACACATCCGAAAATCTGCGAGGCACTGAACAATAAGTCACATCACAGTTCACGCGGTCGATCACAATAAACACGATGAAGTTTTTATTTTAAGTCCTGGTTAATTAGATGATAATTATTTAAGTAGTTTTCTACGTCACAAAATTCAATAGCGGAGCGTTTGTCGACCACACACGATCAGGTGACACACACGACTGAAGTTCTTCCTTTTTAAGTCTGTGAAGTTAGTCGCGAGTGCAAAAAACGTCACCCGATACAACCAGCGCCATCTCTAGGGTCGTCCTTGAACGATCTCTAACAGTGGTCAGCAGAGCCCAACACACTGTAAATGTATTCAGATATCCAAAGATTCTTGCTAATATGAATATTAGGTATATAAAGTGAAGTATTTATTCACAGATGTATAATTTACATTTATTATTTATATTATAAAAGGCAAAGACGCTTCACCACATTATTTAAGATATTTAACTACTGATCAGATCTTGATCAAATTTAAGTGGGACATTTGGAAAGCAACATCTTTTAAACAAAAAAAAATCAATATCGGTTCACCTGGAACGAAGATATTGGTGGTAAACATATATATTTTTAAATACAGTTGACTTGAGTACCTCCTCCTTTTTTGTGAAGTCGGTAGAAAATAACAAGATTATTTTAAGTAAGAAACATCAATTAATACATTTCCTTATCCATCTTATTTCGTCTCATACAAAACTAATTTTCTTTTGACTATAAATTATATTGACAGATAGTAGAATAGTCAATACTCTCAAACTCAAACTCAAACGTTTATTTGCCAGAATACATGTCAAAAAGGTCTTATAAATAATATTATGTACAATGTATTCAGCCTGCATGCAGACGTGTAAATATTAAAAAATATTATTGTCTCTAAATTTAATAAATTCGTTAATAGTATAAAAACAATTACTTAATAGCCAGTCACTCAAATTCTTCTTAAAACTATTGCCTTCTAAAATTTTTATATCGTTAGGTATTTTTTTTATTATATAAAGATATACACATATGATATACGTTCTTTTTGTAAATATATTTTTGACAAGTAGGTTGATATAATAGTGAGGTGAATTTTGCACGCTTTTGTTTTTTATAAATGTCACTGCGATTTTTAAAATATGCTGGGTACGTTTTTGTAAAAATACAAATATCTCTAATGTAGATGCAAGCCAGAGGAAGCACGTTACATTTTTTTAATAATGGCCTACAACTATCCCTAAACCATGCTTTATTAATCACCCTAATGCATCTCTTTTGTATAATAAAAACTCGCTCAAAGTCAACAGAATTACTCCATAATATGAGACCATAGCTAAGTATGGATGACACATATCCATGGTAAGCTGCTAATGCAGCCTCCATCGAAACGGTCTGCCTAAACTTTTTTAATGCAAATACATATCTGTCTAGTTTTTTACATATTTGGTCAATACTAATTCCTAACAAATTTACTGTGTCAACTTCATCAACTTTTTCATTTTTATAATATATGTCAAATTTAACTGGATTCGTGTTATATGAATTAAATTGAACAATTTTGGTTTTATTTATATTTATACTTAAATTATTATTTTCGATCCAACAAATTACATCTGTTAGGGCTTTGCTTACCGATATTTGGGATTGTTGTTTTTCGTCACATTTTACCATTATAGTGGTATCATCAGCAAAAAGTATACATTTATGTGGGGTTGCTTCAGGAAGATCATTTATATATACTAAAAAAGCAATGGGCCAAGGAAATATAGACACTAAATTTAGAGCAGCTTCGTATATCTGTTTTTTAATAACATACCTATCACGATCGGTACACCATTGTAATAACGAGCCTTAAGACTAAAAAGTAATTTAATTTTGACCTAAACTACTTAGTAGGTCTACTAAAACTTCGCCATGTATGAATAATGCCCATAAACTGCCCATTATTAAGTTGGATGCGTCTTTTACAGGCAGTGGTTATCGGGTTTAATTCCCAGTAAAAACTCAAGTTTTCTCTACAAGGGAAATTTGTATTTCTAGTTATGGATGTGATTGCATAATGTGACGTGTTTGTTGCCGGCAACCACGTAAAGTCGAACATTGTACATCGAACTTAGTTTGGGCTGTAAGTATGGAAGGGTTTATGTATATAAACATTTAATTTGTAATGTTTCATATATGTAAATGTAAACACTATTTTTATTATAAAAACTATCGCGATTTAACACTTCTTGAAACATAGACATGGACGTAGACGCTTTGACACTCACAGCCCCACACTAAGTTCGATGACTTGTGTCGTGAATGCCGGAAACATTCACATCACACACACAAACACAACCAGAACCAGAAACACAAATTTTCTTTCAGGAGAAAACTTGTATTTAAGTCGGGAATAGAACCCGATACCCTCCCCTGCTTAGAAGGCGAACACCACCCAACTAAGCCAATGAGCAGTTCAAAACATTACAAAACAACAAAAAAAAAATCGAAGCTTGTAATTACCGTCCCTAATTACACTTTTAACAGACCTCCCACCTCTCCATCAATTGAAGACATAAAAATGAACTACTTCCTTAATAAGAGGCAATAAAGTAATATCAAATGTAGGGCTAAAGTGCTCTTAACTGACTTCAGTGAAGTGTTGCCAATAAAATGAAGACCTCCTAAACAGGGAGATTTTCGGAGCGTAAAAATAATCGTTAAGTTTATGTGGTAGTAAGATCTATTGGGGTTATTGTGAAACATTTTGTTTGTAGCTAGATAAATACATTCTCTTTTGAACACATTTTTCCATTAACACATTTAAATTTCTAGATTATTTTTAGGGTTCCGTAGCTCAAAATAAAAAAGAGAGCCGTTATACTTGTAGTTGTCGGTCTGTTAAGACCATTGTTCTCAGAAACTGATGAACATGTCAAGTTGAAAATAGTATTTAATGCTAAGTTCCATTGCCAATTGGAAGTCTAGGTAAGCATTTTCTGGCGCATGGTAACTTTCCATCAGGTGAGAAAGAGGTCAAATAAAAGCCAATTAAAAAAAATTGGAGCTGTAAAAAAATAAGCATCTATAATAATTCAACGCAATAAATAAAATTTAATACACCGCTGTTTTAGTGAACATTGACACTCACACCCTAATTAAAAACCTACAGTGTACATCCTGTTGACCTAAAATCATGAAATTTGGCAGATACAAGATCTTACAGGAACGGTAAAAATCACGAAATTGGTGGCAACAAAAGAAGAGACGAGCAAGCTGTTTGCCTGATCTCTCATCACTTTATCACGTCTGTCTTTAAGAAAGTGTAAAACCTTCCGTCGTGACATTAATAATTATTTCATTTGTAAATCATGAATGTTGTTAATTGGTAAAATAATACAGTTTATCGACACTACCCATCCCTAGTCCCTCGGGTCTTGCGGGTGATCAGCCTTAATTAAGTGTTTGTTAATAACTTTTACAAATTATTTTCACTGCAAAGTGTTTAACTGCTACTATTTACAATATATTTATAGCAACTTAAAACTATGAATATGGAAACTTGTTTCATCTTTAACTACATAGTTGAAAGCAACTTTGTAGTCTCAGATATAGTCTCATCAGAGGAGTTTGTTAATTAATTATAAATATCTCAGATAAAAATGAATTTTCCGTCCAAACAAGTAATAGTTAAAATATGGTGTTTCAAATAATGCATCGTGTTAAATGTATATTGAATTGACCCAAACTTACAAGAATTGACGTGAAATTTACACACAACAACAACATTACTATAAGCCCTTCTAATAAAAAACAAACGCATTCACACTCACAGCCCCACACTACGTTAAGAGACTTGTATTGTGGGCGCCGGAAGCATTTACATATCACACTCACAATCACACCCGAACCAGAAGCACAAATGTCCCTTGGGAAGGAAAAGTGTGCTCATGCCAGGAATCGAACCCTAGACCCACGGCGCAGAGGGCAGACACTTATCCACCGCGCTAACTGGGTCGTCAACTGGCCGTGGTAATAACTATTATATATATATATATTCATATTTGCCATCAACTTTTGGATATATTTGCAATTCAATATATTTTCACTAAAATGTCATTGTTATTATTTTGAACAGAAGTTCGATGTTATTGAGTATAGATCAACTTGCCGAAAACAATAAAGCCACAAAACTACCATAAGTATCGACAATCGATACAATTCATCGACACCGCACGTCTCTAGTCCCTCAGGGCAGGATCGTTCAGTCAGTAATTAACTGTTTGTAAACCGATACACTGAACAGTAGGAATCAGTGACTGAGTGTAAGTGAATGACATTTATTATGAAAACGTAGAACAAAAAAGCAAACGAAGAATTTTAAAAAACTGCAATAAATATTATACCTAAGCTAAAAAACAACATCTTTGAAATCTACTATATCGCTGTACTAAAATTATTTTAGATACCTACTTGTTTTCACTTTCTACGTCCCTATTTACATTATATGGTACCTGCTTTTAATTTGATATGTCGGCAAAATTAGTATTCTGTAATATCAAAATCATGTTTGGTAATTTAGCTCTTAAAATTGGTTGTATCTGCCGCAAACCCACAGCCTTTCTTTCACGACCTGGAAAGAGGAAAGAGGGTAGTGCCCTTTGTTATTAGCTTTTCATTTGTGAACTGATTTGTGCAAATATATACATAAAACTAGTCATTCCCTCTCGTTGATCAGCAGAAGAACCATGTGTTAATTATGTCGGCTTATTTGGTGAATCATTTATCGTCCATTTTCCCACACCAGTTCTTATTCTAGGCACAAAAAGAGTTAAACCATATCCTCGTCTTTTCAAAGATATTCAATCAATCAATCAATCAATCAATCAAATTTTAATATATATTATAATAATTATTTTACGATTCCTAATTTTTACTTAAAATATGTTTCGGTCAGAGCTTAGTCTCTGTGAGGTTTTGTTTATTGTCCTATCAGTATGATGTTCGCATACTATACCCACTAACAAGTATAACTAGACGGGAATTGTTTTGTGGTACTTGTGACGTGTGTTGAGCAATGGAGGAAGTTGCGAGTTTATTGAGATACTCATTGAGTAGGTTATAAGCTTTAAGTCGCTTGGGAATTATTTTGAGATTTTTTTAATTATGTTTAAACAATATTGACCTACGGGCTAGCGCTGGACTAAAACTATCTTGCCAGTCTAAAAGTTTACTATTTTTATGCTTGATAGGCAAGCATTTGAATACTATCTCAACTGATGGAAATTGAAATGCTTGCCGTTGCTTGACTGCTCGGGGAACAAAGACGCGGGCAATTAGTCCCACTTCTTTTTACCGATGATAAACGTAGAAGCGAAATGATTCAAACGAAATGGTTGATATACCTCTAGTTAACCTAGCATGTTAACCACTATCGACTACATCATCATTCGTGGTCTGTGGTTGTTAAATAGTCTATCCTTCTCATGAACGATAACCCATTGATGTTTTTATAAATTGAAAACCAATTTTTGCCTATGTGATAATTTAATACCTAGTCGTAATGAATTAAAATTAAATGAAATTGCTATTTTTGTCTTACAAACTAATTTGCCCAAACAAAAACATGGAAGTTATCGCTATATTAAAAAATGTATCCATCCGAAAAAAATAAGGTGGACTAAATATTCTATTAAGTATCTGAAATACCCTTGACAATATGTAAAAGTAACTTGTATATTTTGATTTATTCCAGGTAAAAATATGGTTTCAAAACCGAAGAACGAAATGGAAGAAGAAAGACAATGTTTCAAATGCAGAAGTAGCAGAAATGAAACAACAAAACAAGCCTACAGAAGACAAACCCGAACTCACCAAAGAAGATCCCCTTGCCATCGACATGTCGAAAAAGAACTGCAACAAAATACTCAGTGAAAAGCTAAAAAACGCAAAAATAGTTACACAAATACTCCCTAAACCGAGGAAAGTAGAAAAAGGTATCGTTTTAGACACAATATGCGATTCGAACGATATAGAAAGTAGAATTTCAATAACTAAAATCACTAATAAACTGTCCAGTACGGACTTATCAGGAGAAGTTGGTAAGATATCAGTTAAAAGTTTTAATCCAGAAGAAGTGAAGGAATTGAAATTTGACGCGCTAAGTAGAGACGTTGAAATGTAATTAATTATACGTTAAATGTACCTAGCCCGCGCTATTAAAACGCCAGTTAAACAAAATTTTGAAAAACATTCGTTTCGGAGTATTTACCATTTATCCAATCTCCATGTTCAGACATATTGCTGCTATCACAACAGTGGCAAAGTATTGGAAATTACAACAAAATAAAAACATGGTAAATGTCCTATTATTTCAAATCATTTTTTTGGATTTGTCATTTTAAACTGTCATGGTCACTTTCATAAGAACTATTGTTAAAACGGGATAATTCTGTCCCTCATCTTGATCTTATATAACACTAGTTGAGCCCCGCGGATTCGCCCGCTGATGATGATGATGATTAAAGTAGTCTATGTCCTAATCCAAAGTAAACGCTGACTACATTTCAAATTACATTAAAATTGGTTAAGTAGTTACGGAGACACGTGGTAACAAACATTAACACACACACATAAACTTTCGCATTTATAATATTAGTAGGATCTGCTCGTAAACGACAGCCCCGCAAATATTTCAGTTCCTGTGATCATGGCGCTTGAGATGCAGAAATATATAATTTCTTCAATAAAAAAATACAAAGCGAATATCCCGTTTCTAACAATAATTCAATTAAAACATTTGAGTGAAAGTGACCATAGTATATGAAATTTTTAAAGTGTTCCTTCAATAAAACTTAAATGTTATAATGGGCTATGCCACTGCGCTCCACGGCTATTGTTCTCAAACGATTGAATGCCCATACTTTGTATCCACTGGGCTCCACCGAATAACATCGAAAGTAACGCTGCCTGTCTTTACGACGGTCTGTGTGGTGTAGTAATAATGAAAAAGTACAAAAAGTTTTGTTTAATTTTAGGATTTGCAGACCGCGTTTTCGTTACACACACATACCTACACCTATTGAGTTATTACCTATTATTTTTTTTCTAATTAAATCTGCCACTCTTACAAAACTCTAGAAATTTCATAATGAAAATCAAATTAATTTACTGAATTTTGCGCATGAGTTACGTAAACTGGTTAAAGTAACATAGGTAGGTATAGTTCTCTACAAATGTAAATAAAAAAATCAGATTAAGAATGAAGCCATGCCTTGGTAAGGTATAATAGCTTCAGTGCGTTAAGAACAAAATGTATTATTAATTATTACGATTAATTATATTATTTTAGTAACAAAACTCGCTTTTTAGTACTTCTACACGCATATTTTATATGTTAGTCATGCTCATGTGTTCTTAGTGGAAATAATAATGAATCTGATGTTTTTGTTATATTGTGCAATAGCCATAGATTATAATAATATTGGTATGAATAGAATAGCTAATAGTTTGGTTCTTTGTATTTATTTGTTGTTGAGTCATATCTTAAATTGTTTATTTCTTGATTTAATAAAAAACCACTCGTAATAAAAATTGACAGTAGATGCTGTACTTATTTAGTTATGTATTATTTTTATGTATTTTTCATTTTGTGAATATCGTTTGTTGTTGTAATTGATCTTAGTGTTTCTTTTTAATGTTGTAATTATTAGTTTAATGCTTTACTTACTCAAAAAGTACAATCTAGGCTGATTTTTGATAAGTAGGATAAAATCAAAGATGTGTGTATACGAAAATTAGGATTAAATATTAGAAATAACTAATTACGTGATTCACCCATAAAGTAAAATTATATATGTACCGACCTTCTTGTAAAATTTAAATTGGAATTTTTACGAATAAAACCTTACTCTTAATGGTATAATGATTGTTTACAATACCTTGATTCACTGTTTAATATTCTGACGTTTACATTATTTAGTACCTACTGGGTATCTACTAATTAAACAGTTAAATAATTCGCAAACATTAATTACACGAGTTTATTATTTCCATATAATATAATAAATATTCACTGTAACGAAAGTAAAGCAGGAGACATATTTTTATAAACACAAAATCAGTATTTATAAGTAATGTCTGAAAATCAGATTATTATCAATATATTATAATAACAACAACTATCCCTTGATACTAATATCTACGGGCCAATCGCCTTTATTTCCTAAAACTATAAATAGCAAAGACCTTAGTTACCTACAAGTCATCGAGCTTATAGGTAACTCAAGTGCTCAAGCCCACTACCGGTAGGTAGCGTTCCTATCATGCTGGCGGCATTGCCTCTGAATTGCAATGCTAATATGTTGAGCTAAATAAGTCCCAGCATTTTGATCACGCGTCGCCTCAACCAGGCGCTCTGATAGATTTTTGAAAATAGAATGAGCTTAGTCCTCACGGGCCCAGTGTCTCAACACCAAACGGCTCAAATATGTAACTACTGCCGAGGTTGAATTTTTTTATGATGACATGATTTAATTGAACTAGATAATAAACCAAAATCATTAATGCATCATTTTTTAACATGCAGTTAAGTAGATACCTATTTTATGACCGGATGTCCTGTTTTATTAAAGCTGGAGGAATTAAAAATGATCACTAATTAATTTTCAGATATACCTACGTAATACTCAAATATTATTGTTTATAAATACTAATTAACTACCTACATACATTGATTACTTCATTCAGCAAAACTATTGTATATTTGCAAGAAAAAATATTCAAAGAATGCTATTATTTGTTTTGGTTGAAAATACCTGTATGTGTCCTAAATTGTGAAAAAATGTTGCTTTAGATAAGGTTAGAGAGTTCGTATGAGAAATAAATAGTTTTTCAATTTATTATGTTTTATTAATGTTTTATCCCATTAGTTACATTTGGGTACTTGTAACAATATGGAATTAAATTTCTGGTAGGTACCCTAAATTCAAGAGCCTTGGTCTCCCCAAACACATTTTGGCCTAGATTGTCTCCTAGAGAGAAGGCTCAGAGAGCTGGAATAACTACTAGAGAATTAATAATTAGTATACCTACGTAGACATCTTTCTTGAAGAAAATGAAAATAACAAGGTATGTATACAATTAAACTTTGTGAAGTAGATCATTGAGTTGTGTGTGGTAACCTATAAAAAATCGTGTATAATTCCATTACTAATTTTAATTTAAGTAAAAATTTATATCATTCTAAATTACTGCCATCTATACGCCGCTGCTTGAACTACGTGCATTGAAAATTTGAGAGCCATCTACATAAATTTAGACGAACTAAAATAACACGCAACCACAAGATATTGCAAGGTTCTTCAAACATAACAAGTTCCGACAATACATCATAGATGGCGTTAGATGCTTGTAAAAACGAGAACATTCATTTTAATAAAATACAGGCGCTGAGGCGTGTGCGTACGGGCGTACACACAGCCGCGTTTGGTACCACTATATGAAGATAACATACTTCTATTTTTTGTACTATGTATACATAAAAGTACGGTAAAGGTGGTGAAACTAAACTGACATCTTTAGTTGGTTTGTTGTTTCACAAAATATGCTCTTCTGAAACATGCTGCTTGTGGAATACAAATATTATATTTGTATTTCGTTTTTTGATCTCTGCACGAAAATATTTGATACTAAAAAAATAATATTATAAGTATAAAAAACAGCGTATACATATCTATATGTTACCTAGGTCCTATTGATATCTGATGCTGCTAATGATGTCAATACAAATAACACTGGTTCCCAAAAGTCTTACATGATCAGAATATTAAGGTTCCTACGTAGGCTGATTCTATCAGTAGAACCTTGTTTTGCTAAAAGGTTCCCATCATTTGAAGAAGATGAATTCCAATGTAAAATTGACATTGAAAACTTTTTGAGTGTAACAATCTTGTAAATTCCTAATTCATTAATTAAGATCCATTAATGGTTATTCTATTATTATGAAACAGATGTTTTCAACTAACGACGACAGATGAAGGGCAACGTAGACGTCGACAGATTGCTTGAATTAATTGAAAAACACTGAAGTCGTCTTTGATTATTCAAATTATAAGTAATGACATTAACAATTACAAAAATGATAAGATATTTTTGGTGTGAACTGCGATTGGGTTCGAACCCGGTAACGTAGGTACCTACCTACACCTGGAGTTTTGTAAAATATAGAGATTCTCTCATCAGACCATTGCATGTTTTCATTATTCAGTTAATATATTTATTTACACAATTACAATAGTATTACAGTCTAAGCCAAGACTATGTTATAAGTAAATACATACAAAACAAATTTACTATAAATGTTTGTATCAATAACTGGATATTTACCATGTATTTATAGTGAAAGTGACCATGGTATCTTGAAAAAAATTTACATAAGTATGTAGAAATAAAATAACAAGTCAGTGTCGACATACCTCCAGTTCGCTCAAAGCGTTTCGCTTCTACGTTTATCATCCGTACAACGATAATGAACGAAGGAGTGGAACTCCTTGTCTGCGTTTTTATTTCCCTGAATGGTACAATTTGGGTTTCTTCAAGTCTAGAGTGAATAGACCTTCTTGGCAAGCATATTGCCGTGGAGCGCAGTGGCATAACCCATTCCATCTTCGGCCGCATCGTCACTTCCCATCTGGTGAGATAGAGGTCAAATGCTTGACTATTTAGCATAAAAAAAAGCCTTTGAAAGTTGTACAGTCAGACAAACAGGTAAATAAGTATTATACGGGTCCGGAACCAATGAAATATAACAGAAGCCCTATCAAATAAAATATTCTGTGCCGACATCTCAAACGCATACCTTTCATTGCAAAGTCGTCTTATCCCCAGACTGATAGCTACGATTACCACCGCCCGAGGATTAGGCCCAATTTTAAATTGTTGATTACTTTCACCCCCACCCACCCCACCCCTGGCGGACAGCGAGGAATGACAGCGCGTTAAATTTTTGTGAAATCTATCTTTCGTTGTTGTAGAGATAGCAGCAAAAGTAGATACAGGTAGGATTTTATGGAAAGCTACAATAACTTGATAAAACATAATTTCAACGCAAGCAAAGCTTCAAAATTCGACCTCGCCGCTTTATCTTCGGAACCCTTGATCAAATTAAATTAAGTTAACACATATTATTGAGGATAACTCAAAAACTACTGGTCAAATAATCACATGTGAAGCTCCAGCCGTCAAATAAAAAAAAAAATATCAAAATCGGTTCACCAAGAACAAAGTCCTAATATAACACGCATAAAAAAACAGTCGAATTAAGAACCTCCTCCTTTTTTTGAAGTCAATTAAAAAGCACGTGCATTGCATTTTTAAAGTTAAATTTACTTCAAAATTCTCACTATAATAAAAATTATCCAGCCAGTCAAAACTAAAGTAGCAAATTTAAAAAGGAAAAATATAGCTTGGAGAGGGATTTAAACAAAACTTACAAAATTAAAATTAACAATTTTAACCTACTCTGACTACTGAGCTACCTGACGCTTCAAGCATAAAATTTGTAATTTATTATTATAATTATATATATTTATATCAAATTTATTATTATTATTATTATTAACTTAACTAATGTAGCACCATTTAACATTATAGTTTGAAACTACTATACGGCTAACACAATGTTAGAATATTGCAATTAGCTAGGCGTTGATATACCATGTAAATCTAACAAATAATTGACCGAGCGGGCGCGAAGCTCGAGCAAAGCATCTTCGTTTCAGGTTTAGCAAAATTGCCTTCGTTGTCCGGATTTCCGGTTGTTATCCTCTAGAGGTCACATTTATCAACCGATTCTCGTGAAATTTTGTGAGCTAAGATAATTATAGAACATTTTTGTCTATTCAGATTTAAGAAGTTTTTCAAAATGGCGGGGATATGAGGTTAAAACCGTATAATAACATATTTTAGCAATTTAGAAAAATACGCGAGTTCTTCAGCTCTCGGAGCCACAAGTTATAAACTATGTAGTTAAAAAGGAACCACTGGTAAAAACTAGTTCTAATATACCCTTTGCTCTTTTTGTTTTATTTTATGCCCGATGGGCAAGCATCTGATCACCATCTCACCTGATGAAAGTGATGATGCGGCCGAAGATGTAGCATGCTCATTCTAATTCATCGCTCATGAATGTTCGAAATCAAATATATAGATAGATAAACTCTTTATTGAACACCTTAATTAAGACAAGAAACAAAACAAAATAATTATTTACAGAAAAAAAAAGAAAAAAATATATAGTTATTTTGTTGCTATCGCTACCTGCGCTCATTCGTTCAGTTTATGTGATAATATTAAAGAAACAGCCGCGTCCCGCGTCCCGGCGCGGAAATACTTGTATTAGTTTACAATTTGAATTTCCACCAATTTGTTTGTTTCTAAATAATATTACCGCAAATTTTAACTTGACGGAATGTATAACTGCAATAATGCTGGTAGAATGGTTCTATGTATTTAGTTTTTTCTTGAGTTTACTTGTATACTACTAATTTTATAAATCCGAAAGTTTGTGTGTTAGTGTGTATGTTTGTGCCCTCTTAACGCTTTAATGGCTGAACGGATTTGGATGAAATTTTAAATTTAGATAGCCTTTTTTTGCCAGGTTCTCCTCGAGATGGCTGTAATTTTGCGAATTTGGCAGTAGAGTTATTAACTTTCATTAGTGCCTCTTTGGGGCCCATGTGAATAAAGATTTTAATTTGATTTAATTGACTTTTACCTAGGATTAACACATAGGCTACTTTTTATCATAATAGCGGGCGAAGCCGTGGGGCACGGCTTGTAATATGTTGATATTTGATAGAAATCGGATCATATTCCTAAATAAATAATCAAGGACATTCACACTCACAGCCTACACTAAATTGAAAAGAATGGAAATAAATGCGCCGCCGATTTTCTTGCCAGGTTCTTCTAGCTATAAATTTCCGTATCTTGCATTAGTCATTCACTCATGTGAGTGCCTGTATGGGGCCCATGTGAATCAACAAATATTTTTATTTTTTTATATATATTCAAAGACTTAACTGTGTAGTAAGTAAATACCGGAAATATTCAAATCGTAATCACACCCTGAACGAGAAGCGTCAGTCATTGATGCAAGCCGATGCTTGGAACAGAACCCGAACAGTTTATGAGGCGAGTATTTAACCGCTAGGCCACGATAGCTTTCCCTTATCTAAATCTCACAAAAATAGCTAACAACCCCCAATACACATTAGCCGAGTCCACAGGGGTAAGATTTAGCGGTCACCTTACAAATGGCAGTCCCAACCCTTGTTGGCCGATAATCGGAGCCCGTAAGGGTTGTTTCGCTGTTTTAGTAATTGAGTGAAAGATGCGATCTAGTTAGCGGGGCTGTTGAAATAAAGGGGTGTGGGGTAGCTTTTTGGATATGTTTGATTGAAGCGTATAAACACACTTTTCTACCCACTTTACAAAAAATGAGGAAGTACTCAAGTTGACTGTATATTTTTTAATGTGTTTTTATCTCATAACTTCGTTCCACGTGAACCGATTTAGTTTTCTTTTGTTTGTAAGATGTTGCTTTCCTCATTGGTCCCATTTAAATTTGATCAAGACCTGATCAGTAGTTTTTGAAATATCTTCAATAATGCGTGTTTAGAACATCTAATCTGATCAAAGTTCTGAAGATAAAGAGGTGAAGTCGGTTTTTTTAAGCTTTGCTTGCGTTTAATAATATTTTACCTATTACGACACAAAAGGTATTCAAAATTGTTTATTCACATGGGCCCCAAAGAGCTATCCACTCTGAGAAAATGTCTCGTTGCTAACATACTAGGTCTATATGTGGCGCTTATAAACAAAACCAATATGGTTTTGGTTTGATCGATTTCGATTAAATTTATATAAAACCATCTCTAAAGTATAATCTACCAAACAAAAAAAGAATATTGAGAATCGGTCCACAAATAGGGGAAAATCGGTGAACACAAATTAAAACAAAAACGTACAGTCGAACATAGTACCTCCTCTTTGTTGTCCTCTGAGGTTAAAAAAAACTAAGAAAAAGAACTAAGTCACTGTAATTTTGACTAGTAAACAGGTATGTTTCTGAAAATTTTAGTAGTCTAAGTGTCCTACTTTTTTTTCTCCGTGCCTGAAAATTTATGACTACTGCCAGATTCACAAAATTACATCTCGAGAAGAACTTGTATTTAGTGTATAACCTGTATTTAGTGGAATAAAAATGGTAACATATTAATTGTTGATTTTTTTTGTGTGTTAGAGAGGCGAGCTGGTCGCTCGTCTGATGGTAACGTCACGCTTGCATTACAGTTAAGAGTATTTAATCCTTCGCGGCAAGGCACTGCGCTCGTCACCCCGAGATATTAGATGTAGCCCAGGCAAATGTTAAATCTCTGTAATTGTACTGGAAACATTGCCGTTCCATTCTGCTTATAGTATTGTTTGCACAATAATGCTTGGCGGTAGAATGTCTGGCACTGCCCTTTGCAAAAGACTTGGCAAAAGAAAAGAGTCGTATAGGTACCACTGCAAAATATATTTTTACATAATATGATTCAAATATGATATTTTTTCTGTATTTTCGAATCTCTTAAAATCCATATTACTCCAGAAACATTCGTCAGTAATTCTATATCCACATTATTGGAATTGTTACAAATATATGTGATTTGGGTTAATTCCGTCAGATTGTCATTTTTGACATAATGCGTGTGACTTGACAGATGGGTGACCTCCAATACGGACAGATTTTGGATTTGTAATTGATATCAATGGATTATAGACGAATCTTTCCAAATAAAAAACCAAACAAAACAAAGTTATCCATTAAATAATAGTAACGTAAAAGTAATTATTTTGGTCCACAATATGGGTTCAGGATTCTCGAGTAAGCTTTCAGAGAATTCACTTTTACTCCAGGAAGAGTTCATGTTATATAATAAACAAAACATAAACGCTTTCGCACTCACAGCCCCACACTAAGTTCGATGACTTGTGTCATGGGTACCGGACACATTTCAAAATAATGGAAATTCGCTGTATATGTCATGTGTATCTTGTAAAACTATTGCATGTCCGAAATGTACAGGCTGTTTAGATTTTTTTTTAAATTTAAAACTTAATATGTACACAGTTCAGAGCAATAAAGTATATCTCTATTTCTAATATTCACTCACACAATGACAAACAGAATCAGAAACATATTCCTTGGGGAGAAAACTTGTGTTCCCGCCGGCAATCAAAACCGATACCACGCGTAAGTTGGTTTGTTTTCTCTTCACGCTGTAAATGCTGAACGGATTTGGTTGAAATTTGGAATATACAGCGAATACCTAATAGGATTAACGCATAATAGGCTACTTTTTAACTTGATAAACGCTGGCGAAGCCGCAGGGCCCGGCTAGTTTCAATGTGAAATATTAGCAAGGGTATCTTCACAGAGATTTTACGTATAAAAATAACTTTTGAACACTACCCAATTTCAAAATATCTTTATTCTACTTTGTCCCTCGTATAAAGTACACGTAAATAAAACAAAACGCGTATTTCGAGAATATCAAACGGTTATATATTATCGCGTGTTGATCTGATTATCAGCATAAGTTATGTGCGGCTTATGGCAATAAAAACTTATTAAATATATATATTTGTTTACTTGAGGCGAGTACCACTCGTCTGCAAGGTTGTCCTGAGATCGTTTACATGGAGCCGAAAGTATGCACAATGTTTTCGGAGCCAGAATATTATATTTTAAACGCAAGCGAAACTTAAAAACCGATTTCACCGCTTTATCTGCAGAACCTTGATCAGATTAAATACGCATTATTGAAGAACTCAAAAACTGCTGGTCAGATATCGATCAAATTGAAACGGAACCACATGGAAAACATCAGCTTTCAAACAAAAAATAATACATCAAAACGTTTACCTAGAAAAAAGTTATAAGGTATAAAAAAAACAAATAAGTCGAATTGAGAACCTCATCATTTTTTTGAAGTCGATATTTTTTTTTTTTATGTCTGACGCCATATCGGTCATTGTAGAAATACAAATCTTTGCTACTCTAGCGACAAATATACGTAAGTATACGTCATTTTATCAAAATACAACTATAGGGATTTTGTTCCCGTAAAAGAACATAAACGGATGTATGAGAGATCATTAACCTTTTCTACCGACTTTACAAAAAAAGAAGGAGTTGCTCAATTCGACTGTGTTTTTGTATTTTTTATGTGTGTTAGTTACCTCATAACTTCTTTCCACGTGAACCGATTTGGATTTTTTTTTTGTTTGGAAGTTCTTGCTTTCCTATTGGTCCCATTTAAATTGATCAAGATCTGATCGTTAGTTTTTGAGTTATTATAAAGATGTACAAAGGCGAGCTCTGTGAAACTCTGTGAAGGGTTAATCCTTCACAGAGTTTTCTTCCAGCAAACCCTTTAAGTAAGATATAATTTATAGGAGCGAGTAGGTTGTTGTGTACATAGAAATATGATAACAATACAAGTTACTAATAATAAGTTACAAATATACTTTATTTTTTTTATAATAATACACAACATATAAAATATAAATAGATAAATATAAACAATATAATAAAGTAAGAATAAATACCAATATCAATAAATAAATATCACCTATATATATATATATATATATATATATATAAATTACACATAATATAAATTTAAACTTTACTTAAATAGTGATTTTTTAATAATATCGTGTTTAAAACATTTAATCCGATCAAGGTTCCGTAGATAGAGCGGTGAAGTCGGTTATTTAATAGATGAATTTTTAGACATCTAGCCCATTTATTGCATATTAGATCCAAACTTATTTAAAGGATTTTTAGCATGTACCAGGTTTTTTAAACTATGTATATTTTCTTCTATAATTAATCAAGAATGTAAGTAAAAGCATCCTGCGGCATGTAAGACCTATCTAAAGATTAAGTAAGTTCAGGCATAATACCTGTGCACGAGGCAGGCATCTCTCCGAGTTAATTCTGCCTTTATATTGAAGCTTATATTTATTTAATGCTATTTTAATGTAATTGGGGAGCTATATTTACCTTATACATTATACAGCGAATGAAAATAGATATTTAGAAAACAGTTAAAGTAATTTTTTCATACATGAAATGAAATCAAATGGAATTTTAATTCATTTGGCAGATTATGGTAGAAATATTAAAATACAGTATTTATTTACAACCTTATCTACCATTTCCAGTGTATTTTCCAGTGTATCTAATATTGTTGTCTGACAGGTTAAATTATGGGTTATATTGTTGTCTGACAGGTTCAATTAAGGGTTATTTAATTCTCTGTGCACAGAAGAGGTATTTTTTTACTTATCATGTACCATACATGCCATGTCACATACATGACAAGTAAATTTTGGAACAATTACAGCAATGCGTATGATGAGATAATATTTTGAAAACAGAAAAAAATGGCTATAATTAGTTGTTTTTTTATTTTTCAATTACTACTTTACCTTCGGTGTATTGACGTTTGGTGTTGAAACACTGAACTTTTGGGGACCAAAAGCTCATTTAAGCCACGTTTTTTAAAAAAGTTTTTAGAAGTTCGTCATATTAGATTTTGAGTTACGTAATTTTTTTTTCAAGTTATCCTCAGCCATTTCATTTAATACCCATATTGTAGGAGTGCATTAAAAATAACATGTCCGCCATTTTGGGTATTCCGCCATGTTGGACTTAGAATGACGTCACACAGCTAACCATGCATTGTCATCCTAACTAAACGTGAATACAAAATTTCACCCAAATCGGTTGAAGATTTGCTTCAAAATTGAGTTGTAAGTTTCCACCCGGACAATCACACATACATTGCAAGTTAAATAAAAGCTTATAAAAATAAATCAGAGCACCTGGTTGAGACGACGCGTGATTAAAATGCTCACCTAACAGTAGTTACTTCGAATGGATATATATTGTGTTTAAAGACTTAAATAACTGGCTTGAAAGGTCATGCTAGGTCTAGCGTATTTATTTACCATCACTTACTATCAGGTGAGATAGTAGTCAAACGATAGCCTATCAGATATAAAAAAGAACATATGAGTATGCTTAAAATTTTATTTTATGTTTATTTATATATCTTCGCATAACAAAATAATTTACATTAAAATCGTTTTGCGTTTGAGAGAGTTGCATATGAGCTACCCTAAATAACTGATGCATTTGACATCTGTCAAGCGTTCTCTGTTATCTTAGGACGATGTCATTATGACGGAAGCTGTGACTGTCAACTGTCATCGAATTGGTGTTGATCTTCCGCTTAGCATGACTGTGGCCCGCTAATTATCTATACAAGGTTTAAGGATAATATGTTAGTCGATAAAAAGTCATCTAATTTGCAGATTTAAATAGGTTAAGATGTTTAGAATAATTAATCTTGTAGGTAACTTAGTTCTTTGCTGTATATAGTTTTAGTTTAGTTTTAGGAAATATAGGCAATTGGCCCGTAGATTCGTTATTAAATTGGATAAATCAAACAAGTTAATAAACTGAAAATTTAAAAAACCACTTCGTTAAAAGTGAACTTACTGTTTCTTACATTTTTTCGTTTAAAAAACCTACTATGCGATTAGAAAAGAACTCTTCATTTTTTGCTAGATAGGCAAGCATTTGACCGCTATCTCACCTGATGGAAAGTGACGATGCGGCTGAAGATGGAACATGCTTGCCTAAAAGGTAACTATTCACTCTAGACTTGAAGACGCAGGGAATAAGTTACACTCCTGCGCTGTACGGATGATATACGGAGAAGCGAACCGCTTCTAAAAAACGGGAGGTATGTCAACCATAAATGTATGACGTTTGATAGTAGTTTGTTTTGTTGTTCGTTGGAAAAAAGGGCATGAGGGATTCATTGCATTAGCTCGTGTTATTCCTGTGCACACTCTCCAAATTTAAACGATAGAACGGCAATAGATTGGAAGAAAATTGG
Source organism: Lomographa bimaculata (assembly GCA_948107665.1). Classification (NCBI taxonomy): domain Eukaryota; kingdom Metazoa; phylum Arthropoda; class Insecta; order Lepidoptera; family Geometridae; genus Lomographa; species Lomographa bimaculata. The sequence continues at coordinate 646,884 of OX403604.1, read as the reverse complement.
AAAGTAAGCTATTCTTATACACTCAGGCCACTTTATAAATAATAACAATAAATGCATTTATTTACCTTACAAGAAAGTCCACAAAACAGTGTAGGTACACTTTTACAAAGCTACTTATTTATATTATGACAGTCATGGGACTTGTTTTGCAAGGACTGGTGCCTGAAGTAGGCGTAAACAGCCTGTATCACAGGTCACCAGGCCCCACTCCACGCAAATATACGCGGGCGAAGCCGCTGATCACATCTAGTTTACAAAAGGTTCTACAATGGACAGCCTTATCGCTGAGAGCGATCGCTTTCAAGCAACCTTGTATAGAGAGGATTTAAAAAAGCATCATACCTATAATATTAGCTGACATAGTGTAACTTACTCATGTTAAAATAGAACCTATTCTGTCTACATTAAAGTCTAATTTTCTCATTTTCACAGTATTCAACTATTAATCCTTAAAAGTTCCATAACTAATGAGTAAGTGACGTCAATAAACTGACCGACAGTCCGGTTTATAAAGCAATGGACAAAAGCGCAGCACTCTTTTATTTAGTGTCGGCTTAGGGTTCAGTAGCTATAGAAAATTTAAGATGAAATCATTAAGTTGTAAGAAAATTAAATCAAATCGGATTAATACAAAATAAGGAAAACAGAAATATATCTAGATGTTGTTAATCAAGTCAAATACATTTTATTTTAGACTACAATACACGAAAATTAATTTTGAAGTCCATATTCAATAATAATTAACGAAGTCATCAGAATAAAAATGAAATCAAATAAAACTTTAATCAAACCAAAATAATAATGAAATACTGAATTTAAATAAAAAACCATAACATACATAATTGTTTTTTCTAGGATTTTTGATTTTAAAATTAATCTGCAAAACTAATTTTGTTGAAATTTCTTTGTAACTAATTTTAAATATAACAAGATTTTTCCAATAAATGACAAAGTTCCGAGGTTACAAACATACAAAAATACCATACGAATTGTTAATCTCCTTCTATTTTTGAAGGAACATATATGTACACTGTACAGAACCCGGTCTCTCCTCATCATTTATCCCTCTTACCTCTCAATACCGGTAGCCTACAATGCCGCTCATTTATCAGGCGAGTTATCGCCTCACCTTTGTATCGAACCCGCTACCTGTTACCCGAGTAACAAGTTATCACCCAGCCGAAGAAGACGCGCGGTATAAAATAGAGGTAAAGTTAAATAGAAACTGAAATAAACCTGGGGGTTAAATTAATTTAATTTATTAATTTATATGTTTATTACTATAAATTAACTTATTTATTAATTTGTTATTTCAATTTATTTAATGAATTGTCTTCGTAATATTAATTTGATGGGCAAATGTTTTGACATTATCTCATGATGATGAAATTGAATTGGTTTGAACAGGAATGAAATTGAAAGGATAGCTGGAACTGAGTTTGCTAAGGTATTGCATTTATACTTGGGGATGGTACGACTGTAGTACTAATAGAGTGGCAGCTCTAAGGCCAAATGAGCATTGGACTATTAATTCCATTCCTTTCAAGGAGTTACCCATTGTTATACAAAATGGATGTTACCATTATAAAAATTTTGCTTATTTCATAAATCATATTATGATTTTTAATAATTATAATACATATTTTTATATTAGTGATAGGCAAACGAAAAGCAATATAAACAAGTATTCACTTAGTCCAAAATCAGCGCTTGGGGAGTAATCTCCAGCATCGTGCTGAGCCCAGACCTATTCCGACAGTACGCGGCACGAATATAAATACACCTTTTTATTATTTTATTATTGTGTACAGTTTTGTACTGACGCATCAGTTAAAATTTTTTCTTGCTTTTAGTCCAAATCGTTTTAAAAATGATGGGTAGAAAACATAATTCTAGACTTACGGCGTTTTAGGTGAGAGCAAAGTGTGGTTTGTCTAGAGATGCGGCTAAACATGCTCCTTTTAATTCGTCCTCCTTTCAAATAATTCTCATCTCACTCTCTCTCTCTCACACGAACAAACTTTCACATTTAGTAATGTAGTCTCACATATTAGTGGTATGACTCTTTTGCAGAGCCCGCCTGGGGGACATATCACACCATTGCCACATATTTAACCGTCAAGCAGTAATGTCTAAATGTGTATTTTGTATTGAAGGGCAATTCCTGTAGACTGTAACTGAATTACCACTGGGAAAGTTCAAATCTGTAATAAAACGGGCATTAATTAAGAAAGCTTACTATAAAACGATCGACTATATTAATGACAAGGATGCATGGAGGCAAACTCTGCACAAGCGCTTTCTAGCGACTACTATAATAACACCTAGGTTAATAAATTATGTATAAGAGATTTAAAAAAAAATTAAAAATAGCGCTGTTGAGTTTCTTGCCAGGTTCTTCTCGAGGTAGCTGTAATTTTGCGAATCTGGCAGTAGAATCATTAACTTTAATGAGTGCCTCTTTGGGACCCATGTGAATAAACGGTTTTGATTTTGAATGTTTTCAGTGGAATTATAGGACATAAAGATATCTAATATCTCAGGGTGACGACGCAGTGCTTTACCAAGTAAGATTTTGACCTACGTTAAAAACTATAAGTAGCACCGAGCCGTAATGGGCAAGGGTGACTCTTACCATCAGGCGAGTGACTTGCTTGGTTTGTCACTCAATAACCATAACAAAATAGTAACGATTCGTGCAGTACAAAGTACTAGGTACATAATTACAATGCACTTCGCACCTATTTGCAAGCAAAACGTTTCATAAATTCGGTCAAGAGTAACCTATTTAAATATATGAATGAATACTTTTAACAATAGACCGAAACGTGTACAATTTACTACGGAACCGCTTTGTATCCCGGATACGGATCTCTTTGTCACACCTTTGTCAACTCTACCATCACAACTCTAGACACACCGTAGAACTTTGTGTAAGTTAGAAATGCATTACGATTCCTTCGCCTCTTGTGATTGAAAGTTCCCAACACTAATTTGACATGGTTCTTAAAAGTTGTGAGTATTTTATGAACTTTACTATAATGTGCTGTTATAATACAAACTTTTACTCTATTCTAGTGTAGTATCGATTTCCATTCATGGTTTTTTATAAGGGTTTTGACTTTAATTCTGACGGTAATAGGATCAATTTGGATTTGAAGGAATTAGTATTATTGGTTGCAATTTTTGAGATTTTATCAAAAAAATATTGAATATGCCAGGACATTCGCTATTGTGATGAAGTTCGTCACAAAACCCTAGCGATTGTTAATTGCGACTTTTCATACACGCGAGTAGAGTAATTACAAAATTATTATTGACAGAACAATAGGTGTAGTGGGCAAGTCTAGGGTTTCTACGACGTGTGTCCTAGGTCTGATACCGGTAGGAGCACAACATTCCTTCTCAAGGAAGCTTGTGTCTCTGGTTCTAGGTGTCACTGTGTGTGTAAAGTGTTTCCAGCATCCACGATACAATTCTTTTAATTTAGAGTGGGTCTGTGAACGTGTGTATTTATCTGTAATAATGACCCATTCTTATCAAGAGCTTTGATTTGAAAGCTATCGAAGCTACGAACACAGAGATTAAGTAAAGCAAATTCTAACGGCCTAAAAATTTTACACAAAATCTTCTTTGTAATACAAAAACTCATCAAATCGCGACACTTCTTGAATGGACTCCAAAATCCATTCATACGCTTCATGAACCGACAAAAGCACAGTTTTTCTGTGCTTATATTAAAAAAAACAGTGAAGTTATTCGTAATGCACACCTCTATACAATGCGTGTTTCCGCTTCGATTATTTTGAGTCGGATCTTGTGCTGTTGACCGTTTTTTCGGTTATTTGTGCTTTCGGACATCTGTGAGTGTGCACGCGTGAATGTATACCTATAAAACATTTTCAATATATATCTAGACTTTTACAGACGATAAGTAAGATTGACCATATTCTAATGGTTTGGTTATAAAAATGAGAGTACATTTAACCGATTTTTAAAAAAGGATGAATTGTAATTATTTTGTTTGTTACCTCAAAACTCCATCATTTGTAAACTTACTTTGACAATAATTTTATATGTGAAAGAAAATATTTTCAGTTTGGCCCCATTGAAATCTTATCAAAATCGGTTCAGTAAATTGGTTTATAAATCAAAATAACTGTTTAAAATAAGTTTACACTTGTAGTCTTACTTAAATAAAATTTACTACTATACTTAACTTACACACACACAAACACAAAGTCAAAACATTTAGTGAATTGATTTCTTGTGTTTTTTAAAGCCGTTGACTTATTATGTTTTAGTTTCTTAAATCTAAATCTCTCGGTAGTCGTTGTGGTTTAAAAAAAACTGTAGCGGTTTTTTTAAGAATATATAAAAGATTGGCTTGAGCATGGTAAAAACCAGCCATAGTAAAACATAAAACACTCACAGCCCCACACTAAGTTCGATGACTTGTCCTAGATGCAGAAAACATTCACCCAGAAACACAAATTTCCTTTGAGGAGATAACTTGTGTCTTGTCCCGCCGGGAATCGAACCTGATACCCCTGCTTAGAAGGCGAACACGCGCCCAACTAAGCCAACGGGCTGTTCTACAGAGAACCAATACACAATAATTTATTGCAATCATAATGTTTACAGGAATGGGTTGCATTTTATTAGTAAACACATTAAATCAAAATCGTTTATTTACATGGGCCCCAAAGAGGCACTCAGGAAAGTTAATGATTCTCCTGCCAGATTCGCAAAATTACAGACATCTCGAGAAGAACCTGACAAAATAAATCGGCGGCGCATTGTTTTTTTTTTTTTTTCAAATCATTTCTTAACTCTAATACATATCAGTATTGACCTAGGTATATCTATATTATGTAGTCGCTAGAAAGCGCTTGTGCAGTTTGACCCCATGCATCCTTGCACACACTGTGTCACATGAACCTAATAGGGTATGGCAATAGTGCTGGGAGTTTACGGGTCAATAATTGATTAATTCGAAAAAAAAAAAGTTAAAAAAAGATGGGAGATGAATTTTATTTATCACTAAAAATATTGTAGCGGCCAGTACCTTTGTCATTTATAATTTTTTTCGAGTTTTTATGAAGGTTGATTGCATTCTTGTCCGATTTTCATTTAAATAACATAACATCAAAGCGTTCACACTCACAGCCCCACACTAAGTTCGATGACTTGTTGCGTGAGTGCCGTCAAATTTCACATCAGTAATGATAACGTTTATTTGCATAAAACAATAAAAAAAGATAATTTAATTGACACTTGTGTAAGGGAGATAAATTGCGCAAAGCTTACAATAGTGTTTGGTAGGTACTTATGAGTCCTGAATTCCACACTAGGACATCCTTTGTTGTTGTTCACTCTCTCCCTCATATTTTAACTAATTACCAAAACAAGTTGTTTGTCCGAGTATTTTAAGAACCAGCGAGACGATATATTTAATTTTCAACCGATTTCAAAAAAGGAGGTTCTCAATCAAACTGTATGTTTTCTTTGTTGCGCCATATCTTCGCCAATTATGAATCGATTTTGATGTTATTTTTTTGTTTGGTAAATAAAAAAGAAATTCCATATATGTATATTTTATCGAAATCGATCAAGCCAAAACCAAAATGCAGAAGTAGACTAAACTTACTCTCTAAATTTATTTAGGAATGCTATGAATGATTTGTCCAGCGGCATGATGGGTTGACGATATTGTTAGTCATTGCGGGTCGAACCTGGACAAGACTAGCACAGGTCCGAGGCGAATGGCAGAATATGAGAGAGGCCTATACCCAGCAGTGGGATCAAAAATCAAAAGGGCTGTGGATTATGATGATGATGATGAATGATTTATACGATTTCACTCACGGTTGTTTTCCCGCATTGTTACGAGACTAGTTTCGGAACAGTCGGTGCTCCTTCATCAGTCAATAACACGTGTAGACCGTCCGGCGGTATCCCATGAAGTGAAACTGAGTACATTCATAATACCTCTTTACAATATTAGTATAGATATATGCAGAATGTAAGGTATCCTACTGTATAAAGAATTGGGACTACGATTATACATCATCCAAAATAATCCTCGTCTAAATTCATCATCCCTAAATCATATTATTTTTATAAATAAAAAAAATAAACCAATTAACTTAAGTTGACAGACGCGCATTAGTGTATCCCGTCAACAAAGTATCATTATACCGGTTATTTGGGGTAGCAAGAAAAAAAAGGACAAAAAATATCTTCAGCCAGACAGCTTGGCACCGATCTGTGCGCATGCGACCTATCTGTCAAAAACGTTAGTCTAACTATAGCTTGAGGATTTTGAACCTTATGACTTAGATAGAAGGTTCTAATGTTTTTCGAAATGTCTTGTGTATTTTGGTTGAAAGGTTTGCTATTGTAAGGAAAAGTCAAGAGATTTTAAATTTAAAGCTTTTTGAGTTTGTAGTTAGTTTTTGAAATGTGATTGTGCTTAGCTTACGATGAGAATACTCAATGGATAAATCAATTATGTTATTTTCAGTTAACTAAATGAGCATCTACAATTTGTAACGACTACTGATATGTATGAATCTATGTATGACTTGCATCGGATTTATAGCTTATTATTGCGATCTATGCATGTCCCATCTTTGGCCACATCGTCACCTTCCATCAAGTGAGATAGAGGTCAAATGCTTGCCTGTCAAGCATAAAAAAAACTATTTCTATTTGACATATAAGTAAGCAAAAATTTACCTTATTTCTTTTAAAATCCAATAATGCAGTTGAGCAGTGGGAAAGAAGCCATTGCAGAATGAATTTTCAATCGGTCATATAATCATAACAACAATTTTAACTAGTCGTTCGCACCTAACTGAGATCTCGCGCCTACATTTTGCCAAAAAGAGAAAAACTTTTGAGGTAACTTTTTTATTTATGATAATTGTTTAATTTCTGTATTTGTTGTTACAAGTACAGGATATAACGGATACTATACGTAAGTTTCAGCTTTAAGTGTGAAGCTTTTTTTGAGATAGTCCCCGGGAAAAAATAGGTCTAAAAACAGTGACTTTGGTGACCTATCAATTGTTATTTTCGAACATAGATTTTTTCTAAAACCGGTTTTGTACTCTACTTGCAGAGTTCTTTTGAATGCGTACCTTTTCATATTACTTGAGAAATACTAAAAACAACTATAAATCCATGAATAGCGTATTCACACTTACAGCCCCGCACTAAGCTTGATAACTTAGGTCTTGCTTTATATACATATTGTTAAGCTAGATGCACAAGCATTATTCCTCTATTTCACCTGACGTAAGTGACGATTCAGCCGAAGATGTAACGTGCTTGCCTTGAAAATCCACTCTAGTCTTAAAGACTCCGAGATTATACCATTCGGGTAACTAAGTCACATGGTACTATCATAAAGTTCATAAGGTCCAAATTCCAATGCACCCCAAAACCACCCCTAGCTGTCAAGGTGTCTATTCATCTGACATCTCCTGGAATGTCATTCAGTAATGGATAGCTATAGGAAGGAAGTTGCAGGTAAAGATTTAGAAATAGCTACAAAAAATTACAAAAACTATGAATGGACGTACGCAAGCTATAGGGGGCAGGCTTGTGGTGCTATTTGGTGTTTTTATTGCATTTTATGACGCTCAGGCAGTTAATGAGGTGTTTTGGACGAAAAAATTGGATTTATTGCTTTGGTTTACAGCAAGTCCGAAAATGGGATGTTGGTCATTATCAAAATGTGTAGGTCGAATTATATTGCACCTGGAAGTAACCAAGCAGTATTATTACTTAGAACTCTTCAATAGCACACTCTACATTAATATTATAAATCCGAAAGTTTTATATTTATTTGTATTTTAGCATTATTAGTATGTTTGTTTTCTCTTCACGCTGTAATGGATTTTTATGGTCGGTAGGCAAGCATTTGACCACAATCTCAGATGGAGAGCGATGATGCAGTCGAAGATGTAGCGTGCTTGCCTAGAAATACCTATATAAATCAATTATAAAATTGGGTTAAATTAACATTATAAATAATGATAAGTTAGTGATGACATATTGCTTTTTTAAATATATATATTTAAAAAAAATCAACATTTCTAATGTGGGGCTATATTGTTTAAAAGGCAACATATAACTTAACTTATTAAAAGTATTAGTTGATATAGTATAAGTGATCTTATTAACGAGTAATCACACTAATATTATAAAGGGGAAAGTTTGTGAGTGTGTTGGTATGTTTGTTAATTCTTCACGCACAAACGGCTGTACCAATTTTGATGACATTTGGTATGGAGGTAGCTGACACCCTGGATTAACTGATATATTCCTTTCTAATACCAAAAACTAATACTAATGGTATTTTTTTATTTTCTTAGTTAATTTTCCTTTCCAAACGAATACCACCCATTAACGAATTCCAAAACAAGTTAAATGATATGGTATGGTACATATAGGATATTTTTTTACCCGGAATTCCCGCGGTTCTGGGACTTATGCAGGTAAAGCCGCAAGGCGGAGCTAGTGTTTATAAAACGCTAAATAAGAAATAGATGTGTTAGAATATCTTACTTACTTACTAAACATAGATACTAAAAATTTTACAGCAGCACCCTGTATCAAACCAAAATATCCATTTTGCTCCAATGTTTTCTCTCTACATCTATCTCAAATTACAATAACATATCTAATGGCTGATGCATGTGTGATGCAAATTGTATGTGTGAGTGTTTGCTTAGAAACGCTAATGATGCTTACATTATTATTTTAATTAATTGTCTAAGGTCTGACAGAAAGTAGAGCGAGGGTAACAATAACAGAATTATCTAAGTATTTTAAAACAGATGTTTTTTTTCAATATAATAATATTAAACGCATTCACACTAACAGCCCCACACTAAGTTCGATGACTTGTGTCGTGCGTGCCGGAAATATTCACATCACACTCACAATCACAACCAGAACCAGGGAATCGATCCCGATACCCCTGTTTGCCTGCTTAGAAGGCAAACACCACCCAACAGCTAACGGGCAGTTATATCTATAGAATGTAAAAAAATAAAAGGCTTCCTATGGGCCCATACGTAAAAAATGAAGTTTTTCTGTTATTGCTAAATGGTCATTACATACAAGACAGCTAAATTAATAAATAAAATAAAGTATACGATTATAATATTATAATAAAAATTAAAAATATTTATTACATATACAGTTTACCCAAAAAGTAAAATTCTTTGCAAAAATTTGCCAAGTGTGATTCTGTAAGGTGTAAGGTGGCGTGGAAGGCTCAGTGTGCAAGATTTTATATTTGTTTTTACTTTAAGAGTTGGTAGAAAACATTTTCAAAAACACACGTAGCTAATTGTATTTTTTAAAAATATCGAAATGTGCGATCGAGAGAGAAGACAAAAGGAATAAACCCTCTTAATACTACATAGTCATCAACATTAAAAAAAAAGTTTGTAAACGCGCGTAAGAAGTTATACTCCTTTAGCGTAACAAAACAAAAGTTAATTTTTTTGTTATCCTGTGTGCCAATTCTCTTAATTTGTAGAATAAATACATTAAACGACTACCTTGAACATAGTCATCAGTTTCTGGCACTTATTTGGCTCAACATATTAGCATTGCAATTCAGAGAGGCAATACCGCCAGCACGATGGGAACGCTACACACTGGTAGTGGGCTTGAGCACTTGAGTTACCTATAAGTCGATGTCTTATAGGTAACTTAGTTCTTTACTGTATATAGTTTTAGGAAATATAGGCAATTGGCCCGTAGGTAGTACAAGTGTGTATATATTATGTTATCAGTTCTCTCGAAAATTTGAGAGACAATTACCAACCATCTTCATGGTTTCGCTTTTAGGTATTGGTGTGCGCGCGCATCGTAAAAAATTACTCTCATAATTTTCTGCTGACTTCATAAAAAAGGAGGAGGTACTTAAGTTGACGGTATTTTTTTTTTCTGTTACTGCGTAGCTTCCTTCCATGTGAACCGATTATGAAAAACTTAATTTGTTGCTTTACAATTAGTCCCATTTAAATTTGATCATGATCTGATCAGTAGTTCTTGAAATATCGTCAATAATGCGTGTTTAGTACATCTAATCTGATCAAAGTTCCGAAAATAAAGCGGTGAAGTCGGGTTTTTAAGCTTTGCTTGCGTTTAATTATTTCCAAACGCGCCTAATAACTATAAAAACATATATATAATCCATTTTCCTCTGTATTTATTGTACTTAAATTAAGAATCTTAAACTGATTAAAATTATTTCTACACGCCCATAAATATGAGATGTCATCTATTTATAGCATTTAATAACCTTAGTTATAAAATAAATGACCCATCCAACACATTTCATCATCTTTCTCAAGCCTATAGGTACGGTAATCCTTTTTGGCTACCGTTTTATACCTCTATACAATTATATTATACCACCTTTTTAATACCATTTACAAAAATAACAATAAATCTCGAATAAGCCTTATATCTTGTGTAATAAGAATTACACCAACTGCAAAACTTAAGTTGCAAGCTGACAATGTAAAAAAGTTGAAAAATTTATTTTGATTCTTCGGTTGACTACTTTAAAGGTGTTGTTAAGTGCGCTTGTAAGTTTGTAAACACAGTTATTAATGCAGGATTTATTGGAGTTTAGTTATATTATTATGGTATTATTGTGACCGGATGTGGTACCTGGTATTAATGAGCTTTGGTTGTGAAGGATGGTCGATAGTGGCCTCCCGACCCTTTATTAGAGCCTTTGATTTGATACCGAACGGATGGATTCTTTTTATTCAATAAGCTAACTTTTACTCTGATGGACAATGTGGTCAACGATGAAGCACGCTAGCTAGGTAAAACACCGCCAACACCCCATCTGGAATAATTGAAAGACAAGCAAAGCTTAAAAAACCGACTTCATTGCTTATATTTCGGTGTTGGCCTGACCGATTTCTAAAAAAAAAATATGGGACCTCTGAAGTATATTCTACCAAACAGAAAAAATATAAATTTCGATTCATAATTGTTGGAGATATCGCGTAACACATACAAAAAAAACATACAATCAAATTGAGAACCTCCTTTTTTGAAGTCGGTTAAAAATTTTTCACCAAACATAGCTAAGAACACTTTGATCAAGTAACCTTTCCAACGATAGAAAATGTAACTAAATCGATCAAACTGTCTCGAGATAATAGGTATCTTCTAGGCAAGTATCCTAGACTGCATCGTCGCTTGTACCTATGTACCTCTAAAGCGACTTGAAAAATGATACCGTTTTAGAGATAAATGGGACCGTTCGTTTGCACACTAAAACAAAATATCTTATTTAAAACGCATATATATACTTTCTCTATACCATACGTGGATAGTTTACCATCCTCGAACTCATCTCTTACAATAGGTGATATAGTGGCACAGCACTTGCCTATACGAGAATAAAACTCCAAGAGTTACCTAAAATTGGAGATAACTGTAACTACTAACAGGAAGTACTGGGAAGCAATTATGTGTAGACGTGCTAGTGGCCCGGGTCTGGTTCTACTAGACAAAGTAGTAATCTAGTAGGTAGGTACTAGAAATTCCTATGAACATGTTTAAATCTGCTTTAAAACATTTGTTGACTGAAAATGTTTGCTATAGTTTGAAAGAATATTTCATTAAATTTTTTTGTCATAGCATGAATTTATTATCTTCGAAATTTTTGTAGTGTTCTTTATATTTCACTGACTAATTATAATTATTTTAGCTTATTCATCATAAATTCCGAATATCACTAAATAATAAAAATTTGTATGGTCTGTATAATCATATTTTGTGACATTGAACGCCCGAGATGGGTACCACAACATTACCTGCAGGCTGCAATTAGAACTCGCGAATACTAACACCACAGTTTTTGCCAATAAAGAATTATCTTATCTTATCTTATAATTCCTGCTTGTTAATTAAGTTATCTGTTATCATTGATTGTGGCCCAGTGACTCGGAATGTAGAATAGTTCGAAAAAATCGTTTCTTTTTTAACTGACTTCAAAAAAATTTGGAGTTTGTCAAAACGGCTGTTTTTTTCGGAACCTCGGAACTTTTTTCTAGGTAAAACGATTTTGATGATTCTTTTTTTATTTGATAACTGGTGCTTTCCATGAAATTTCTTTTAATTTGATCATGATCTGACTATTCGTTTTTGAGCTATCCTCAATAATGCATATTTAATTCATCTAATCTGATCAAGGGTTCCGAAGATAAAGCGGTGAAGTCGGTTTTTTTAAGTATTGCTTGCGTTTTTTTTTTATTTAATTGGTTCGGAAACAATTTGTTCCACATTCCAACGTCAACGTTGATAGTTTTACTTTCAAAAAACGTTCGTAAACTAAATCCTATCAAAACAGTCGCGCGTCAACAACGGTTCCACAACTTCCATAGAATAACTTCCTTTCTCATGGAAGATCAAATATAACTTATTTTTTTACATACATATCTTATATTCGGCTCACCAACGGTGTTCTGGCAGCTATCCTTTAGATACAGTTCACGTTCTAAGCCTAGCGTGTTTACTTCCCTCGAATACAATTATATTGCCGAAATGAGAGATGACGGTCAAATAGCTAACATAAAAATCAAAATTGATGATTACTTATCCATATATAACGTGCTTTTAACCTTCCGTAAACCACGTGGGTAAAAGTTGCGTCCTGCACTATGTGGGGTTTCCTATACCCCAACATCATTCTATCTATATATAGAGAATATTTTTTTCAAGTTTATTTTATACATATTTATATTGTTTTTGGACTATTAGGAGATAGAAATAAAATAAATTTGTTAAGTAAAATAAACATTTTTAATATCTGTAGGCATTGTAACAAAAATAGTACTTTTTTAATAACTAAGAGGAGACCATCTTCTTTGGTTTACCCTTATAAAAAAAAACTTAACTAAAAACTTCTTATTGTTCTTTATTTCAGGGCCTAATGAAATAAGAAACAATAATAAAATAAAAATAACTAAACATAATCAGTCTTCATGACATCCCAGTTGTTACAAATTTGAACAATTTTTACAAAAAAAAATATGCTTGCTCTAAGCATATAGGTACTTCGCATCGCTCGCAACCGTACTTGGTCTTTCGATCTTTTTTTTTCTATCGCATTCCAAACATCTTGTTACACGACTTGGCATCTTCTTTGGTGGTTCCACACTTGGTTCACCAAGTACACTTCCGGGTAATTATAGCTCATCTGTGTCGCCTTCACTATCATCCATAAGTGCCGATAATATTTCATGTTGATCTAAACGTCGAGCCATTATGAGACCTGCAAACAAATACACAAACGATTAAAGTAATTAAAACAAAATAAATAAATATTTATGTAGAAATAGGTATATTTTGCATGTCAAACTGCTTACCTTTTAGACGACGTGCCGAACTACGTGGGGTTTCTGACACCCTGCCACAGTTTGCGAGCGACTATCCGCTGCGCCTGCGACGCTACTACTAAATCACTGTTACTAGGCGACCCGGCAACATCGCAACTCCAGCTACTCGATGTTTCGTGGAATTCGCGCAGCAGTTTAAAAAGATACGACGATTTTTGTTTCGCTGGGGTTTATTAAACCCCACGTGGTGCACGGAAGGTTAAAAAATACAGAAGTAAGTACCTTAGTATTTTTTTTTTTATAAACTCTTTCACACTCACAAAATAAGTGTAACAATAGGCGGTCTTATCGCTAAAAGCGATCTCTTCCAGATAACCTTTGGATGGTGAGGACGTTACGTAATAAAGTTGGACGACGGTGTTTTACAAGTGCATGAATCTGATAATAATGAATTGCAATATACTTAATTATAAATAATTAAGCATATTGCAATTGAAAATATAATGTAGTGATAGTCCTCAAACAACTGACCAGCTCATCTGTCAGCTATTAAAACAGTTCATCCCTCATGATTAGAGATGTGACTCACTATCACTGACTCCATCAATCACCTGCATTCCTCATCCGAAACGCTGGAAGATCCGTAGAATTATCCTTGGTTATTGGTGCTCGCTTTATGGCGTTCTTATAGCTTGTAAAATACAGCCTCTGCCTCACAAAGCACGAGGCTAGGGATGGGATGAATCGTCTCCGGATGTTAGTATACAACATTACAAGGGGATTTCCGCCGCGAAAGTAAAAAAAAATGCATAGCTTAGGGTCATAACTCGGGACTTAATCGCGCTAAAAACTATTTTTATTTACCTCGACGTTTCGGCCAAGTTGCATTGGCCATGGTCTCGAGAAGAATAGTCTGGTGAAGTTTGCTTCTTGTCTTTTTTAATTGGAGCTGGTCTGGTGAATTAAATTAGCCTTCTCGAATTTAATAATGTTTTTTTAATAAGTATAGTGGTATAATTAACTATATAGTAGTGGTAAAGGTTAATGTTTGTCTAATATGTTAGAATACCTTTATTTACACCTGACACATATTTCTAAAGCAAATACTCATAGTTTTATGTATTGAATACCATGTATAAAAATATTACATATTTGTAAAAAAATAAGGGATATATTTATAATTATACCTAATTACATAACACTAATTTTATGTATGCGAAAGTTTGTGTGTCTAATTATGTTGGTTTTCTCTTTACGCGAACGGGTTTAGCTAAAACTTGGAATATATAGGAATAACACATAGGCTACTTTATATCCTGACCAACGCAGGCAAAGGCGTGGTAAAGCAGCTGGTAAACTATAAACAAACAAACGCATTCACACTCACAATGTTCCATTACTATTCCCAAGCTGTTAATAACACACCATAAAACAAAATCAGTATCCGAGATCTGACGTCAAATCCGAACTAAAACCCGGATAGCACCAGCCCATCCCTACCGTAGTTTATTACAAATATCACTAACAATCCGTCCGTCCGTCTGTCCGTACCCGTCATTAAATCGCCATCGGCACAACCACATAAATAACTCCGGATTTATTCCTCTATTTATTTATTTATATGTTTTATTTATTTATTGCCCGTCCCTACGAGTCTTTATAGATTTTTTGGAGTTGGCAATAAAGTGTTTTATATTTTCATATTAATTTTGTGAGATTAAAAAGCTATTAAGGATTAGGCGTGCTGTAAATGGTAACATTAGGCTTGGAACCATTTGAAGTAGGTAAAGACTTATCTTAGCCCTGATTTTTTTATTCAGGAAGACAGGTGACTTTTTCTCTTGACTTTGGTCTTTTTTCATCGTTGTCTACTTCGTTTCCACTGTTGGGACTCTAGGTTTTCTTTCCTAGGGATTAGTCCACAATTCGTATTGTACCAATTTCACAATATATTATTATCATAAACATATAACTTTTTTTTTTTACACACATAGCATTTTCCCTATATTTGTTACAATCTAGTCAAGATTAGGCTAATAAGTAACTTAAATTTAACTTATTCTGCTAGATTTAATGGAATAAAACTGCTTAGATTAGTACATTATAGTAGGTAAGATATTATACTGTGAGAATGTTATTATTATCAATACCACTTATAATTTCCAAGTAAAGCTTTTAATTTCAAAATGACAATTATTAGTCGATCCTATCAATTATCTATTTATTTAATATAGCACTGCCGTATCATACATATTAAAATTTCACTAAAAATTTAAGGTACATACAATAAGGGAATTTTCTCATGACAATTTCGGCGTGTCATTTGCCAAATGTACTTACTCAAAAAACAAGAAAAAATAAGAAATAGAAAGAATACCTAGATAAGATAAGATAAGATAAGATAATTCTTTATTGGCTAAAACTGTAGTGTTAGTATTTGCGAGTTCTTATTGCAGGTAATGTTATTACAGTTGACCCATCTCGGGCGTCCAATGTCAAAAAATATGATTATACAAGCCATACAAATTTTCATTATTTAGATTATAGATATTTGGAATTTATGGTGAATAAGATACAATAATTATAATTAGTTTGTGAAATATAAAGAACACTACAAAAATGTCAGAGATATTAAATTCATGCTATGTCAAAAAACTTTTAAGGAAATATTCTTTCAAACTATAGAAAACATTTTCAGTCAACCAATTTTTTAAAGCAGATTTAAACATATTCATAGGAAGTTCTTTAATTCTCTTAGGGAGGTGGTTATAGACCTTTATTACCTACTTAAAATTATAACAATAACTTTGCAAAGTTACTTAAGGCCAACTGTACTGTGTGCTTGCGACATATATCTCAAAATTTTGAGTTTAAACACTGCAAGACAATTGCTGAATATATCAATGTCACTGATTTGATTATTGATTATCTGAAAAACATGCTTTTTTTACATCATGCTAAAATGAATTACGTATATTAACCCAAGAATATATATTTTTGCTATTTTCTTAAGTTATTTTTACATAATCTCGTGTAGCTTATACAGTGTTCTTCGATAAAACAAAAATTAAATGACATTATTTGAAAACATAATTATGCACGTAATGTCACCACAAATTATATTTTATACTATTTACGATTATGTAAGGTTGTGTGAATCTTTGCTGACCAGAACCCATAATATACGTCATCGAAATTAGTGTAGTGCTGTGAATGTGAAAGCGTTTATGCTCGGAATTTCTTTTTATTTGATTGAAACTATACTGTGACATAAATGAATAAACATATTTTCTTCTACTTGTATTGGATTATGAAGTAAAACTTTGTCATAACATAACATAGGTAGATATAAGTTTATTAATTCCTGGAAATGTCCGTCATACACTAGGTACTTGGAATAAATATTTATAGCCCAAGGTTAATCTATCCTCTATCATCGATTTTATTAATCTCTACACGTTCTTTACACTACACGATTTTGTGCCTTATATACCCTTGTAGTGAGCTTTAAAACATGTTTAAGATGACCATGCCAAGAACTATTTTCTACCGATTTCACAAAAAAGGAGGAGGTACTCAAGTCGACTGTTCTTTTATTTGTGTTAACCTCTTAAATTCGTTTCACGTGAACCGATTTTTTTTTTTTGTTTGAATGATGTTGCTTTCCAATTGGTCCCATTTAAATTTGATCAAGATTTGATCAGTAGTTTTTGAAATATCTTAATAATGCGTGTTTAGTACATCTACCTTGCTTTAATAATAACAGACACTGGGTCCGTGGGGACCGGGAGCTCATTCTATTTTCAAAAATCTATCAGAGCGCCTGGTTGAGGCGACGCGTGATCAAAATGCTGGCACTTATTTGGCTCAACGTATTAGCATTGCAATTCAGAGAGGCAATGCCGCCAGCATGATGGGAACGCTACCCACAGGTTGTGGGCTTGAGTACTTATGTTACCTATAAGGTCGATGTATTGTAGGTAACTTAGTTCTTTGCTGTACATAATTTTAGTTTAGTTTTAGGAAATATGGACAATTGGCCCGTAGATAGTATGCTTTAATTCAGAAACACAACAAAGCTTTAAGCCCGGTCTTCTCATCCAGTTTCTGCCGGCCTCCTTTCGCAGGACGTCGATAGCCTGCCATCTCCCGGAGATTTTTGGCACCGTTACCGCCGCCGTTACCATAACCACCACCTTGGTCAGGAATAGCGGGGTGACCGGAAACTAGAATATTCGAAACTAACGAGGTTCGCCGTCAAGGAGGACATCATCGTTATTTACCAGGATGTCCACGAGCGGGTGAGGTTGGCTTCGAGCAGTAAGGTGTCATTTTTCTCCTATACATCCCATATGAAATCGTATCGGTGCCACAAAAAGCCCTTCCAAATACCAACGGCGTCCTAACTCATTTACATGTAATAAAAAGTATCGTTTAACGTGACCTCATGATTGATGTAGGATCGTGTCGTTGTCGTTAAACGGCGTTATTTATTGCAGTTTAAACCGCTTTAATGTCACAGTTAAAGTTGCTTAGCGAGTGATCGACAAATTATGTCGCGTGTGATATTAAAACGATTTGATTGTAAATTGTTTGTTTTATAGTGTTTTAATTAATAGGGAGAATAAATATAGTTAATGAGAAAGTTATATATTAAAACTATTTAACAGTGACTCTTAACTATTTTCAAACAATTTGTTTTGTTTTAAAGTTTTGACTGGATTTCTAAAAGAAGGAATTAAATCTATTATTATATCTAAGTAGCCGTGCCCCGCGGCACCGGTTAATTAGGTTAAAAAGTAGCCTATGTGTTATTTCGGAACCTAAACTATCTACGTTCTAAAGGACTTTGTCTATTTTCGGCTCTGCGTGAACAGGATGCTCACAAAAAATCTATTTTGTCAATAAATCTGTTTATTATTAATAATAATTACCGTGCTGTATTTTTGTATCAAGATGAACTTATCAAAAGTTGATTTAATTAATTGTTAATCTGATAATATCCTAGAGAGTGTCGTCAAGAGACAGTCTCATCAAACTAGTGCTGCCATTGACTTCTTTCTATTTGTTATCGATTATCAATAAATACTGTAGATATTAATCAATGTTGCAATACGGTTAAATGCCACTAGGCTGCAAGTAGCGTCATGGACGATAATACGCTTAGAGCGGGATAGCTTTGAGACTTTATATCATTAATTAGCTTTCTCAAATTGTGTGCCATTACCTAAATAATATCGCCGTAACCTCGTGATACGACGTTAAATAAAAGTGTCATAATAAATATCGAGAGAAATATAAAAACAGAATCGAATATCGATTTTTTATACAATGGTAAGACTGCAATGAGTGAAATCGGTAAATGTCAATGACATTCTCGCCATTTTTAAATTTGCCGTAAATGACAGATTATTGCGGCCGAAAATTCAAAGTACACATATTTGGTACAGATTAGCCGAAATATGTATTTAGTTTATATTTTATACCTACGAAAATAATAGAGAATTTATCAGAGAAGCAATACAACAATATTATTGTGAATGTGTTGTGGACTAGGCTGCTGCGCTCATGTAACGTAGTTTGGTATTTAAGCTGGGCAAATAGCTTATGATATACATATTGATACAAAGTTATTATAATATTATGTTACCTAGAACTTAAACTAAGAAGCCTTTATCATACTTATATGTAAATTGCACTGTTCACGTCAGGCCAAAATGCCCATAAAAGTGGACAATGTCCTTTCAACAAAATCGATTTATTACGTCACGGAGATACGTGGTAACAAACATTCACACACACGCACACATAAACTTAATTTACTTAATATCGTTGAAGGAACTCTTGTTGGGCGAGTTCTATTACCACTTGGCCAATTTTATTATTATTATTATTCAGCATATCATACTTGCTCAACAAACCCTAAAGATACAGCAATAAATCCAACATTATCGATATAGAATTTTATATCGATTCTCAAAAACTAAGGATAATAATTCAAACGTCAATAAAAGCTTTATCAATATATATACAAATCACTTTGATGCCTTTTGTCACATATAAAATGGTGAATTATTGGTTTTTGGTTCATGAGATAACCACTCAAACATTTTGAAATATCCGGTTTGAAGCGATATTAAAAAACTTTGACAATGCCAAAACTAAGTTAAACTAAGTTAACTAAAATTATAAAGTTTGCTTAACTATGTACCTACATCACGGTCCCGAATTATTTTGCTATCTTCTCTCCATGCAAAGGTTGTCTGGAAGAGATTTCTTTAAGCTATAAGACCACCCGGCTGTAATTTTACGAATCTGGCAGTAGAGTCAGTAGCTTTCATGAGTGCCTCTTTGGGCTCATGTTAATAAAAGAGTTTATTTTTGATTATATTTTGACCCATTGTTAGTCTAAGTACATTTTTAGGGTTTTTTAAATTATTAATTAATGTTTAATTAATAGTTATTACCGACTTCCCAAAAAAAAGAGGAGGTACTCAAGTCGACTGTATTTTATTTTTTTCCTTTATTTATGGTGTACAATTAGGAGTTATCTATCTATCTAAACCCGACTACTATTATTCTACGTATCTTGTACATTATGCTTTATTATCAGATGACGCAGTAAACAAAAAAAGTTGTTATATGTTTTCAAATAGGCATTTTGGAGCTTTTTATTTAATACTTTTTTTTTAATTCACAAGCTCACACTTAATTCAAAGTATTGTATCGTGGATGTCGGAAACATTTGCACCACACGCACATTCACAACCAGCAGCAGAAGCACAATAACTACGGACCCTCGGGACCGAAGATTGGCTCCTGCCGAGAATCAAACCCAGGACCCACGGTGCAAAATCAAAATCAAAATCGTTTATTCACATGGGCCCAAAAGAGGCACTCATGAAAGTTAATGATTCTACTGCCAGATTCGCAAAATTACAGCCATCTCGAGAAGAACCTGGCAAGAAACTCGGCGGCGCATTTTTTTTCATTCATTTTTTTAAATCGTTCCTTAACACTAATACATAATTATATTAACCTAGATGTATCTATATTATGTATTCGCTAGAAAGCGCTTGTGCAGTTTGCCTCCATGCATCCTTGATGTTAATATATTATATAGTCGTTTTATAGTAAGCTTTCTTAATGAATGCCCGTTTTATTACAGATTTGAGCTTTCTCAGTGGTAATTCAGTTACAATTTTTGGAATTCTATTGTAAAATCTAAGAAGAATCTGTAGAAGGCAGAGACTTGCCCACTGGACCAGATGGATCGTCATTTCATAATATTTGCCTGTTTGCTTCTCATATGGACTACGTTAAAAACATGTGAACAAAACACATGTATTGCTAATTAACTCTGCATTATAAACCTCCAATCGATGAACAGCAATCTGCGTATTGCCGCGTATTGCTGCCTATTGCCCGCGTTAACGTTATTGCCAATTTCATCAAAATTGATTGCCCGGGTTGTAAATGTATGGATTCCGATGATATGCAGGTCTATGGAGAAGATATATCTGTCTGTAAATCATGTTATAAAAATAGATAGATAGATAAATTCTTTATTTGCAGACCAAAAAATAACACTTACAAATAAATCTTAAATATAACAAAGGAGCACAAAGGGCGGTCTTATCGCTCAAAGCGATTTCTTCCAGACAACCATATATATATATATATATATATATATATTTAGCAATTTTTTTTACTTTATATCTATCTCACTGTTTTTAGATCCGCCACTGGGTTGTGACTGAATGTCAGCGCCTAGTGTTACACAAAGCAAGGAGCTTGAGCTCCTCCATTTTTTTTATGTGTGTTACCTCATAACTTCTCTCCACGTGAGCCGATTTCAAAAATATTTTTTTAGTTTCAAAGATTTTACTTGGTCTCATTTAAATTTGATCAAGATCTGATCAGTAGTTCTTGAAATATCGTCAATATGCCTATTTTGTGGACTACTTTGACGATGGTCTCGTTTAACCGACTTCAAAAGTTACCTCATAACTTCTTTCGTTGTGAGCCGATTTTGATTATTTTTTTTTTATTTGAAAGCTGGTGCTTTTCATGTGGTCCCATTGAAATTTGATCAAGATCTGATCTGTAGGTTTTGAGTTATAGTCAATAATGCGTGTTCAATACATTGAATCTGATCAAGGTTCCGAAGATAAAGCGGTGAAGTCGGTTTTTTAAGCTTTGCGTCGAATTATTTTGTAAAAAGAACGTTGTAAATGTAATTTTGGTACTAATTCCTCAGTTTAGATCATAAGGCAAATCCAGGAGCAACACTAGTATTATATATATGACTACAATAAACCCAAGGCGTCGGGATTTAATGGGTGCCATACAATACCTATATTGTGATTGCAATTCACGCCGACCCGAGAAATACCTAACCCTTGATAAAGGTATGATTGCCGCTGTAAAACGGGCCCTGTTTAATTGAATAATCTAAATATAGACTGGGCAGGATACCTATAATAACTAGGCAGTTGTTATTTAGTTACTTAAAAAATATTGATGTCTTGAGAAGGCAGACATTCCGAGCCCTTTTTGTTTTAGGCTCACACGGTCACCGAAACGAGTCAACGATTTCTGTCTTGCAACTAACCAAGACTGCCTCCTTGAAACCAGTAATATACTTATGAAAATACTACCATTTATCCATACTGAACATTAGTTATTATTTTAGACATCAGTGTCTATAAGAATAGGTTATTATGTGTATATAAGTTAGTATGTACGTATTGAACCATTATAAAACTCTTTTATGTACCATAGGCAAGCATTCGACCACAATCTCACCTCAGGAAAGTGATGATGTCGTAATTCATTTGCCTTTTGAGCAGTCGGGTTCGATGGAAACACAAGGAAATTTGTGTTTTTGGTTCTGGGCGTTATTACGTGTGTGATGTGTGTGTTTATGGCACCGACGACTCAAGTCAGCGAACTTAGTGTAGGGCTGTGAGTGTGAAAGTATTGTTAGCATATCGAGCTTTATGCCAACGTTTTCTACTTTAAATACAAATGCGTCAACTAGGAAGGTTTTGAAATAGATGGAATTAATAAAACAGGGTAATACTCACATGTGATCACTATTATAATTGCAATAATATCAATAGTAAAATATACAAAACCATAAACCATTTTACAATACTTTCTTTAACAACTTCCAAGCCACGTTCTGCCTGTAATACAATAGGGATACCTTTCCCTTTCCAAATCTTTCGAGCTCTGCGAGCTCCTCTGTTCAATACTTTTCTGACGACGACGGTGGCTCCCACTGTCGTCGATTTAGTTAACCTACGCAGGCAGTCGCAACTCGGAAGTCAAAACACTGCCTATTAATGTATCAAATAAGGCAGTGTTTTGATAAACTAGAAATAACAGTCAATAGGAATATTCTTTTAATTATTTACAACAGTCGGCCATCCGAAACAATAAAGTACGACCTCGTGCTTAAAAGAAAGTAAGCAAAATAGCAAAATTTCATAATTACAATAAAAGGTGGATTACAAGTTACTTAAGCTATATCGTTAGGAATGTATAATCTACGTTAGACTATAATTAAACTATAATTAGTAATCTATGTATAAAAGCAAATAAGAGAAAAAAAAATAAAGATGCTTTAAACATTTAGAAAGTATGAAAACTATTTTGTTTGCCAATACCATAGAGTTTGAGCATCAAAATACCATAATATCAGAATACACCAACGCCGGAAGCACTATGTAGAACGCAGGGCATATAGCCATCAAGTCCGTTTCGGTATCAAGTCCGCTTCGGCATCAAGTCCGCTTCGGCATCAAGTCCGCTTCGGCATCAAGTCCGCTTCGGCATCAAGTCCGCTTCGCCATCAAGTCCGCTTCGGCATCAAGTCCGCTTCGGCATCAAGTCCGCTTCGCCATCAAGTCCGCTTCGGCATCAAGTCCGCTTCGGCATCAAGTCCGGTTCAGCACCAAGTCCGGTTCGGCATCAAGTCCGGTTCAGCACCAAGTCCGCTTCGGCACCAAGTCCGGTTCATTCGGTTCGGTATAAAAGGGTGTTTGGGCTAACAAGGCCGCATGGGCATACAAGGCCAGATCAGCATATACGGCTGTTTCGGCTTACAAAGCCGTTTCTACATACATGTAAGGATCGGCATACAAGGCCGCATCCGCATTCAACCAGATCAGCAACACGGCTATTTCAGGTTGAAAAAAAAAAGGTACAAATCGGGATCGGCATACATGGCCGGATAAGCATTTAAGGCTACATCAGCATACAAGGCTATGTCAGGTTGAAAAAAATAATGTACAAATCGGGATCGGCATACAAGGCCGGATAAGCATTTAAGGCTAGATCAGCATACAAGGCTATGTCAGGTTGAAAAAAAAAAATTACAAATCGGGATCGGCATACAAGGCCGGATAAGCATTTAAGGCTAGATCAGCATACAAGGCTGCATTGGGTTACTAAGCCGTTTCTACATACATAGGTTCCAGGGCTTGTGTTAGGATCAACGGAGCTTACACAGAGTGGTTTAACTTCGATAAAGGTGTTAGACAGGGATGTGTAGCTTCTCCAGGGCTGTTCAACCTATTCATGGACAATTGCATGAAAAATTTGAAAGAGCACTCTTTTGGGTTAAAAATGAATGACTTGAGCATCAAATGCTTACTTTACGCCGATGTTCAGGTCATTTTGGCTTCATTAGAGGGGGAGTTGCTGTTGATGGTCGATATTATGCATAGTGCCTTAAAAGTAAAGGAATGAAAATAAATGTGAGCAAGACGAAAATAATGATTTTTGAAAGTATGACAGTTAGCGCCATTATGATTGAAGGTGAAAGGGTGAAACAAGTGAAAGAGTTTGTGTACATGGCGTCAAAGTTTACAAGAGACGGCAAATATGACAGTGATATTGAGCGAAGAGTGTTGGCAGGGAACCGAATGAATGGGGCCCTACATACCTTTATTAACAGTCAGAAAGTGTCTAAAAAGGCAAGATCTCCATAGAGGGTGCTGGTGCCAACAATTATGCATGGTAGCGAGTGTTGGGTTTGGCAGAAAAAGCATGAAAGTAAGATAAATGCTGTGGAAATGAGAGGGCTAAGAAATATAACTGGAGTGACTCTGATAGACTAGGCGAGGAATATTGTGATTAGGGAAGATTGCAACGTGATAGAACCAATATTGAGAAACCAACGAGCATATATTAAAAGACTCATAAATGTAGGATAAGCAAAAGATGTGTGTCAGGATCATAGCAGGTGGAGAAAAGTAGTCTCTGCCTACCCCAATGGGAAAGAGGCGTGACTATATGTAAGTATGTATGTATGTGTGTATGTTCTACATTCAAGTTAGGATCGGCATACAAGACCGCATCCGATTTCAACCAGATTAGCATACAAGGCTTAGTCAGGTCACAAAAAAAAGACGTATCTACATACAAGGCGTGATCGGCATGCAAGGCCGCATCTGCATACAAGACCAGATCAGAGGATCGGCATACAAGGCCGCATCCGATTTTAACCAGATCAGCATACAAGGCTTAGTCAGGTTACAAAAAAAAGACGTATCTACATACGAGGCGTGATCGGCATGCAAGGCCGCATCTGCAATCAAGACCAGATCAGCATACACGGCTGTGTCAGCTTACGAATACGTATCTACATACGAGGCGGAGTCAGCATATAAGGCCGATTAATGTGAATAGAGCAAAGTCATATTATTATTTTGGGAGGATTTATGTTTTTTTTTTTATTCATGGTACCATCAAAGGTATTTTACCAACGTGTGTGTTTTTGTCTCACATGTTTCTAGTGTTCCCAAATATTGTTTAAACATGTACACCACACAACTGGTGAAATCGACAAGTAATATATAGGAATGATGATGTTTAATTACCGACTCACTGACTTACCGATACCGACTCACTTATAAAAAGTATTTGGGTACTACAGGTAAGTATCAGTAAAAGTACCATAACAGGCTACACATTAGGTATATATATGCAAACATTCATTACTTCCATATGAGTAAGACCAACCTGAATTCACTTAGATCCTATTAAAGATATACGTTATATACGTATTATTATAAGATATTATATTTTGCACGCAATTTTTTTTTTTTATGAGTGAAAATTTAAAACTCACAACTCGTCCTGCCTCACCATCAGAAATAAGTTTTTTTTTTTTTTTGTGTATATTTTATAATATAGACTTATCATATATAATGTATGTTTAATGTTTTAAATGAGAATAAAATTCGGTATTGACATTAAATACTTACAAAAAATATATCGATCCAGCTACTTCCCGTGTTTCATTGCCCTTTCTGGGTACATAATATTATATAGACAATACAAAGTATATTTTTTTAGAACTATGTAACATATTTATAATGTAATAAGCGATTGAATATGAATACGAAAAAATGTGTTGTAATAAATGAATAGTCTTGGATTGCATTTGCCAAGTTTGGTAGTTAGTGGCATGATTCAATCACTATTCTAAAAAGAAACAGGTATATGTCCAAGCCTTCATTAGTAAACAACAGTATATCTTCTTGTAGGGCGTTATTCGCACTGTGTAGTGGATAAAAGGCTTTGCTACCGTAATTGGAATCTCAAGTTTAGATGGTGAAAGGAGAAGAAAATTAAACTGAGGAATGCAAATAATATATCATCTCCAAGGACAAACTATGGGAAACACATTTATCACTATGAAGGAGCATAAAATTGTAAACGTTATAATAAGCCTTCAAAACGATAAATAATGTACGGTATTTGTAAATATTTAGGAATAAAAGTAAATTATTTGTGTATGGAAAATATTATTACGCAGTGCCCGCTGAGAAATTAATATTATTAAATTCTTGTTACATTAGCGAAACATCATGATGTTTTGTAAGTATGTATGAATACAGCAATGTATAAACCTAATTTATGTAGTAGGTAACTCCGAGAGACGAGTCTTCGAGAAACATTTGTTATATTCAAGTATTCTTCCTATAGAATATCCAAAATCAGTAGTGCATGTTATCGTCAGCATTAATAAAGTAAACTAACTAAAAGTACTTATCGCAAGATTGCGTTTTTAAAGTGTAAGCTTAAAGCTATGATACAATGTATCTTGTATTTTTCTGTATATGTAACTTTTGTGTACTACTTTGGTAGCTTTTACGTATGTATGCACATAATGTCACTCAACTTTAATAGAATAGAAGAATAGGATATAATTAATGTACTGTCATACAGAAAAATAACATCTTATAAGAAAGATATGTACTCGTAACAGTGCATGGACTCGTCAAACATATTCATTCATTTTAGAGAAAAATCACCAAACATCTAGTAAGTCTGAGAATAAGATATAAATTTCCAACACCACAAATTACCATCCAAAAACTTAAATCCCATCTCTCATTAGATCTCTTCCACGACGTTTCGTTCGCGTCTGTCACGTCAAATCTCCTATAGTATTTACTAGTTCTTTTACGAGTCAATGACGAATGCTGATTATGATGATGATAAAATATCAATGTTATTATAATAAAACTATGTGATGTTACAATTATCCAGGCTTATTTCGATCTTATCTTAAAATTTCACCGAACTCGTTTCATTGGTTTTAGTATGATTGAGTAACACACAAATCCCATCAAAACTTTTCCATCTCTTTTAATACATAATTCACTCGTTAAGCCACACTAAATCTATTTGATTAAAATCTGTGGCGGTGCTGTAGAAGCTAAAATATCCAATTTGCCGATATTAGACACTAAAATTAAAAAATATTATTTCATTATCACTTTTAACACCTTTTTGCAAAATTTACAAAGAAAACAAACTAGCAGAGATGAAACGATTGTACATCTATAATATTAGTATTATCTTCAGAACAACATTAAAATGCAAAGTAATCTCAATACTAGAAAGTATGTATATATGTATATTATATACCGTTAAAATAAATTGTATGCTCATTTAATTCATTTAAGTGAGAGCTTACAAAATAGTACATGAAACATATAATTTACTAACCACAAAAATGAACCTTTACAACCAATTTAATTTTAAAATGAAACCAATAAGACCAAGCAGTTTAATTAAAATTCCATACTTAATACTTTTTAGTTCTCCTACTCACTTACTCTTTGTACCTCTTCAGTTTACGTGTCTTGGTAATTGCAAATAATATTGAAATTGAATTACGTGGACTTCAGTTACTTTTCTCTATTTTAATCTATTAACTTTATTTATATTTATTATTTTATCTCAATCAATATTGTAATTTGGTTGACATACTGTCATTTACAATTTTGCGAAAATAATGATGAAATTTGTGGAAATTGTGCGTGTGATGTAAATGTTTCGGGCACCCACGACACAAGTAGTACCTAGTGTGGGGCTGTAAGTGTGGAAGCGTTTATGTATGTTAATGTCTTAATAAGTTGTATCGTAAACTCTTTGTTATCAAATATTGGTTCCTAAAAGATCTCCAATTTAAAATAATATATCGGGCTGGTTGAGGCAACGCGTGATCAAAATATTTATTTGACTTAATGTATTAGCATTGCAATTCAGAGAGGCAATGCTGCCTAGGATTAAGGGGACGCTACCCTATCGTAGTGGGCTTGAGCACTTGATTTACCTATAATCACGGTGCCTTATAGGCCAACTTGGGTCCTTGCTGTATATAGATGTACATAGTTTCAGGTTTGCTCGTGGAACAGCTAGGGGCGGTCTGTTTGACTAATTTGTGAATTAAGATGTAGGTACTTTTAAATGTATATTTTATATATATACTTATTAACAGCATGTAGAACCAAGAATCCATGTTGACCTCGCATGATATTTATGTATTAAAATCCATTAAAGAAAAATATTCCAGCTATACAACAAATCACATCAAATAAAAATTATTTAGAAAATATAGGCAATTGGCCCCGTAGATAAAACTTGGAACAATCTTACATTACCCATGTAATTAAATATCAAATATTGTGGCCCATAGCCACAGCTGCTTGCATAACTCTTTTTGGAACTTTTAGTTTCTGCAAATATAATTAGTAGACTCGCAAAAATACCATGGCTGCTGCACAGACGTCGCAAAATTGCACGTAGTCCGCTGGGATGTGGGTCGCTGCGGGCTCGTGGGTAGGCGCACTGATTTTGGCCAGGCAAGCAGACGAGCTGCGCTGCGGACACGCGAGCAGGCGCACTGATATCAGCCAGGCAAGCAAATGAGATACGCTGCGTGAACGCCAGCAGGTGCACTGATTTCAGCCACGCATGTGGATGCGCTGCGCTGCGGGCACGCGAGCAGGCGCGCCGATTTTAGCCACACAAGCGAATGCGCTGCACTGCGGGTACGCAGGCAGGCACGCTGACCAGGGACACGCGAGCGGGCGCGCTTGGCTGAGATGTCACACGTTGCGCCACATTTTGTTAAACGTCGCACTTATTTTCCATGTGAATCAACTGCAAAAGATATCTCGACAAGTATTCGTTGCTTTGGAAAAGCTTAAGCCGTGAATAGTTCCGTAATATATATAGTATATTTAGTAATATATGTTTGTTCAATATTTCTACAGCTCATAATTTTTTTATGTATTTTTTTTAAAGTAATATCAAGTAACGTTTACATATAAGGGGGCTAGTATCGAATGATTCAAGTACTGAGCATGTTGAATGTAAATTTTAATAAAATGTTAATCTATTCGTTTTACTTTAATAACGTCAACATGCTTTTTAACAGAAACAAAAAAAAATGTAAAGGGTAGGCGGGAGTAAAAAAATAATCCAGTTCAACTTTTGTTCGAATCCCTATTCTGAAATGTTAGCATATCGAGCTTTATGCCAACGTTTTCTACTTTAAATACAAATGCGTCAACTAGGAAGGTTTTGAAATAGATGGAATTAATAAAACAGGGTAATACTCACATGTGATCACTATTATAATTGCAATAATATCAATAGTAAAATATACAAAACCATAAACCATTTTACAATACTTTCTTTAACAACTTCCAAGCCACGTTCTGCCTGTAATACAATAGGGATACCTTTCCCTTTCCAAATCTTTCGAGCTCTGCGAGCTCCTCTGTTCAATACTTTTCTGACGACGACGGTGGCTCCCACTGTCGTCGATTTAGTTAACCTACGCAGGCAGTCGCAACTCGGAAGTCAAAACACTGCCTATTAATGTATCAAATAAGGCAGTGTTTTGATAAACTAGAAATAACAGTCAATAGGAATATTCTTTTAATTATTTACAACAGTATTTATGTTTTTTTTTTACGTTTGTTGGGTTGAGTTGATAGATGTTGTTTATTGTAATGTCTCAACGGAGTATATCTTGTGTATTAATTTATGCTATTCATTATTTTGTGAGGCACGTGCCAACATCAACTGTATAAAGTTTCAACCCAATCACTTGAAATTCAGAATGTTTTCCAGGTTTATTGTGCTTAGTATAAAATGGATTAAAATTCACACTAATATTATTAATCCGAAAGTTTTATAAAATATATATGTGCAGTGTAAGTAGGTATGTTTGTTTCCTCTTCATGCTGTAACGGCTGAAGGGATTCGGATGAAATTCGTAATGTGCATAGCTTATACCTAGGATTAACACCTAAGCTACTTTTTAACTTGTAGATAGTAAGTTTCAAATACTGTATAGGTACCTATTATTATTGATTCAGAATTGTTTTTAAGTATGTTATGTTATTGTATTATGTATATATTTATTTATATGTTATATGTATGAATATATATTATCATAAATATATTTAGTTAATCACAACACCGACCTACGTTCTTATATATTGTTTTTCTCTTTTTCCATCCAAAGGTTGACTGGAAGAGATTTTATGAGATTTCGCTTTTAGCGATAAGTCCGCCCATTGTACTTAGATATAAATTATATGATTGTTTTTTATGTAATTTTATTTGGTGCAATAAAGTGTTTTGTATTGTATTGTATTGATTAATAAACTTTATTTGATTATTTTTAATTATTAGACAAAACATTTTATAAAAATTATGCACTGTAAGTATGACATTAATTTAATGCCACATATGTTCCAAAAACTTCACTGACCATTTCATAAAACAAAACTGTGTTTTAATACTTAACTTTAAGACTGACATTATTAACTAAACGGTCCAAATAAACAATAACAAATAACAGAAAATACGAAATCTTCCATCATCATAAAATTAAACATAAAGACAAAATCCGCGACAACACACAGTTTAGAAATCAATCGGACACCACACGGGGCGAAATACATCAAAACCAGTACGCAGCAGTACAAACAGTATGACAACTTTGTATCTATGCTTAGAGAGACTATGTATAAACCAAGTTTATCGACTAGTGGCTCTGCGAGCTGAAGACCTCGCAAATTTTTCGAAACGGCTTAAATATGTTTTATTTTACGTTTTCAAGCCCCATATCTCAGCTCTTTAAAAAAAAACATTAATTTGAATGGACTACAAAGTTATGTGTAATTACCGAACCTGATCACAAAATTTCACGAGAATCGGTTATAAAATGCGGCTAGTAGAGGAGTAACCAGAAATACGGGCATTCGAAAATTTTATCCAAGCTGAAACGGAGACGCTTTGCGCTCGTTTGGTCAATAAATTTGTATTTAAGGAGACATATGATTGTTAGCTTACTGCGCGATGTTAGCTATTTATTGCGAAATGATGCATAGAGGCAAAATACACATACGTTTTCTGGAAATTACATAATATAGAGATACCTAGGTCACGATAGTTCCTGTATCATTTTAGAATGTTAAAAAAATAGAAATATTGCGCTGCCGAGTTTCTTCCCATGTTTTTCTCGAGATGAATGTAATTTTGAAAATCTGGCAGTCGAGTCGAAAATAATCTACCCAATAGCATACGTCAATAATGACATGCCAGTTTTGTATAGATTTGAGTTACTCCTAAAATGTATACGTGAAAGCATCGAGTGTCGTACTAAATGTTTTATGGATACAATAAAAGTGAGATCGGTTCATTCACTCGTGTCCTAACATTATTGACTCTGAGTATACGGTTAATTAGACATTAGTGGGACCCGGACCGTACTGCTTTATGGACGCTGTATAAATGTACGGATTAGAAGAGATTCACATGAAATGTTTTGGGTTTCTAGTTATACTCGTGGAAATTCCTTTACCACATAAAATAGCCGGCAACTTAAATGGCTGTAAACAGAATGAGTATTGAACGCGTTTCACATTCAAGGAAAAAAATTAAAACGCGTTTCAAATTCAAAGAAAAAAAATGCATGAAGGCAAACTGCACAAGCGCTTTCTATAT
Source organism: Lomographa bimaculata (assembly GCA_948107665.1). Classification (NCBI taxonomy): domain Eukaryota; kingdom Metazoa; phylum Arthropoda; class Insecta; order Lepidoptera; family Geometridae; genus Lomographa; species Lomographa bimaculata. Next base: position 615,160 of record OX403604.1, on the reverse strand, counting down.
CGATATTCTATATCACGTAGGCTACTTTTTAACTTGATAATAGCGGGCGAAGCCGCGGGGCACATCAGGTAATATATAATTATAATCTTATTTAACTGAGTGAATAGATAATTAAAAATAGCACATCGCTCGCTATTGGCTAAACTTAATCTAATTATATACATCTATACAGCAAAGACCCAAGTTACCTACACGTCATCGAGCTTATAGGTAACTCAAGTGCTCAAGCCCACTACCAGTGGGTAGCATTCCCATCATGCTGGCGGCATTGCCTCTCTGAATTGTAACCACTCAAATATGTAACCACTGCCGAGGTTTCCATATTTTCGCCGTTTGCTGTGTTTCAGGAAGATGTGACGGAGCTGAAGTGTCGACACAAGTTGCATCCCACACTAAAGGCTGTCCCATCTTCCATGGAATAATTAATTTATAATAATTTTAGTTTACTTGGCCCGTACTTTGCCCGTACATGGCCCGTACTTATTATATATAATTACGTATTAGATATTTGAGTATTTAATTTAATTTATTCGTGAAGTCAATTCACATATTTTTGATGTAAATTTTCATTTACGGTAGATGTGATTAGGACGTGACAAAAAAAAAGTCAAAATTGTCGGGCTAAAAATGCCGGAACCTGATTGCATTTACAAATATTATTAAATATATTAGCTGCGCCCCGCGGTATTACCCGCGTAAGTCCCAGACCCGCGGGTATTTTTATTTCGGAATTCAAAGTAGCAGATGTCCTTTCCCAGGCTCTAGTCTATCTCTGTACCAAATTTCATCATAATCAGTTCAGCGGTTGAGGTGTGAAAGCTTAATAGACAGACAGAGTTACTTTGGCATTATAATGTAAGTAGGGATTATAAAACAAAATATTTTGATAAATTATTTTATTTACGGACAATGTATTAACGTAAACAATAGAATAAAAACATTAAAAATTATCGTATGTTGTATCGACTTTATTCAAAAGCGTTCTTCAGGCGTGCGGAGCGAAACTAGAACAAATTTAATCTCATGTAAGTCAAAGAACAGCTTACAACATTCCTGTAGCCTACTTCAATTCGACAACATTGTCCCATCTATTAAAAACAAAGTCCTCAATCACTCCAGATTTATTACACGAACTTATCCACGAAGAGCACATTCAATGTACCATCCAAGGAGAGTAATAAAGTGAAATTAATAGTACCCGAAGATTTGGGTACCACTATAAAGATATCTAATAAAACGGATTGATTGGATTGAGACAAAGGCACAAATCAAGCGGCAGTAACGACACAAATCAAGTGACACTAACGACATATCGAGTGACAGTTGTTTTCTTGTGTTTGGGTAGAAGTGTCTTGTTTAGAAGCGACAGTAAATTGGATATGTTGACCTTGTTTTTTATGGTTACTGAAATAATTATTGCGTAGTAACGTTAGTGGTGGTATGAAATTTTGAGTAACTTTGTGATGAAATCCATGGGGGTTTGGTCAGTTTCTAATAGCCGCCTTGGTAACTACCACGCCAGCTGTATTGGTGGTAGACCACGAAACTTAAACTATAGTTTATTTGTTTCGGTTGTTGACTTCCACCAGCAGAATAATCACCGCCAAGTACCAACCGATGTTCCTGTAGCAATTTTTGAGAGCCTTATAATTTTTAACCGACTTCAAAAAAGGAGGAGATTCTATGTTCGACTGTATGTATTTTTTTTATGAATGTTTACCGATTTCACCCACATTTGTGAACCAATTCTAAAAATTCTTTTTTTTTTGTAGATTATACTTCAGAGGTGGTCCCAAATAAACTTTATCGAAATCGATCAATCCAAAACCAAAATATAAGCGGTAAAGTCGGTTTTTTAAGTTTTGCTCGCGTTTAAATTATAATTTATCTGTTTCATCACGATGGTACCTTTTTTCTTTCAGGATAGGCTAACATTTGATCACTAACTCAACCGATGGTAAATGATGCGATCGACGATGGAGCATGAATATACCTTGGATAGCTTAAATATGTGAAAAAGATCGACATAATATTACCCCTCTTCCACTTCCACTAAAAAGCCTCAAATGGAGTGTGAGGTCCAGAGGTTAAGTGGCATAGGTCGAGCATCCCGCTGAACAAACAATTTCGCTTGATCTGCTGTGCTCGCTCCGCTGAAGTATTAGCCCGACTGGGCTATAGGATTTCAGTAATGTAGCATGAACGCAGAAACTATTCCACTAAGAGTCGGATTTACATAGCAACTTGCATAGCATCTCTAAAACGAGCTTATCGTAGTTTTCTATAGATACTTTCATTAATTTCATAATTAAGTAGGTAATTTGACGATAATTCTTCAATAAATCTCAAAATCCGCGTTATTTTGAACAAAGAACATATTAATTATCTCGTGGGCGACAGGATTGTATATAAAAAATATAAATCATGACAGACGCGCGGACGCATAAATCTGTATGGACGTGAATCAGTCTCTGGTTGATGCAGTGAGTTATTTCACAATGATTTTGGGTAGTATTCTGGTGCTAGTTCGTTATTGAATTCGTAAGTTGATTCGATTGAGTTTCGATGCTGTTGTACTGTTTATATGTAAGTAATTTACATCCTTATTGAAGCGCTGCTATTTCATTTTTGACTATTACTAAGTTAGTAACATAAATAATGAGAGATATAAATTAATAAACAATTTAAGTGTACAATACAAAAATTATAAAGACCTAGACATCTGGTACGGCTTTTGCATCGTTTTTTTACACACATGTTTGATAAAAATAACCTTGTGTGATTGATTAAAATACACATTTATGTTGAATCCTAAATAGTTTTACTTTGTGTTGCCTATTTCAAAACTCTCGTAGAAATACAAACACATGATTATATATTTTTCAGATTCTTCTCACGACAGCTGAAAACAAGAAAATCTGTGCAATTAGAATAATTGTATTTTTTATAGGTTTTTTAATAAGTATTGTATTGTTCTACTAAATTAGTTTCATTTTTATAATCAAACTCATTACAGTTGGTGCAACTAAAACCAAAATTGAGTTGACGTCAGTTATTTAATAAATAATAAACGCTTTCACATTCACAGCTCCATGATAAATTTAATGACTTGTGTCGTGGATGCCGGAAACATTCACATCACACACACAATCACACCCAGAGCCAAAAAACCAAATCCTTAAAGCTTGTTTGTTTTCTTCGGGAATCGAACCCAATACCTGCGGTTTAAAAGACTCGCATCCTATTAAACCAACGGGCAGTTCATTCCATATTTTTAAGGAGTTTCAGTTCCTACACTCTACAGTTTCGTTTACAGTTTAATACAGGGCTATAGTTCAGAATAATACCTCTTTTTGTCTCGCGTGTGGCCGCAGTCCGCAATAGACACACAAACACAGTATACGACACCAAACCTCGTGTAGGCCACGGTTTTATTATAACTTTATCTGTACATTTATTGATCACTTGGTCACTGTCGCAAACTAGAACCATGACAAGCTTAGTCTAGTTTAATCAGGATACAAAGCAGTATATATATAAAGTTACCCGGCAGGAATCGCTTAAAGCACCCATAGTATCATCAAAGATGGTATAGTACAATACATAGCTTATACACATTGGAGATGTTTTTACTTGACCAACGCGGGCAAATACGCAAAAAATAGCTAGTGGAGAAAAATAATTTAAAAAATGTTATAAGATCAGTTTGACAGATATGTCATTTGTAGAAGTGAGTGCGTTCACTTTTAACCCCCAAAAAAATTATATTGTATTTTCTATAAGATGATTTTGCCTCCTCTTGCAATGGACAGTGGCGGATTGATTTAGGCTAAAGGGCTCAAGTCACCTCCAAAATTATCTAAGATCATCCGTGACAAATCTTGTCTTGAGATCAAAATCTACCCTCAGCTGGGTCGAGCAACCACCCCCCAATACTGAATCCACCACTAACAATAGATGATTTCTAGTGAACAGGAAACATGTGGATAGCTTTTGCGACACAATAACAATTAAGTAGATACCATACCTTTGTTTCCAAATTAAATTTGATGATTCTATTGAGTTTTATGTCGTAATCACATAAAATGCGCATTAAAGATTTTCTATCGGCAGACTTTGAACATAAGTTTAGTGTATCGAAGACGTCAATGTCATAAAGATGTCAATGTCAGAATGAAGACAAAGCTCGAGGTTTTGTGTTCTACATTTTATGGTCAGTTGCCTAATGTTTTTTATGTTTATTTTGTGAGTAGGCTGTTGCTAATTAGCAACGATTTTCTGTGTCTAAATAGAAGAGTTCAAATTTTGTTTTAAAATCAGATCAGCTTGATTATATTATTTCGTTCCTTGAGAGTTTTTTGTTACGCTATATACACGTATAGAAAAGAACTCTCAAGAACCAAAATAAACCAAGCTGACTTGTTTTTTAAAACAATATATGAACTCTTCTATTTTATATGTCGAGTATATATTTTAATAATTTATATACACGAGACAATTATTTTCTTTGTTTTTGTGATGATAAATGTCAGTTAAAAAAAAAACTAGGTATAAACCAAGGATCTGTCGCTTAAGTATCTCCTATCTCGATCTTATAGACAAAGCTAATTTGGTGAATATCTCATTAGCTATTCGTTATTCGAGGTAAATTTCACCAAAAAGTGGTGGAAATCAGTTTTTTGTCGCCTGCACAAAATGCTCCAGGCTAGGATCAGGCAACCCTGATTTTTTTAGCATAACTTTTTACACACAAAACCCCTATAGAGTATACATCTTGGTACATCTTGGTACTCGATGAGGTAGGGTTGACGACAACCGGCCCACGGTCTAAATATTTCGCTACGAACTGAGTCAGTGCAATTTTTTAAGTTTCAGAATATATAGGCGTTATTTTATTTAATTCTAGATAGGCAAACTTTTGACCACAATCTCACCTGATGGTAAGCGACGACGGAGCAAGCTTGCCTAGAAAATACCTATTCACTCATGAAGACTCCCATATTGTGCTCATCAGGACACGCGTATTGAATTGGCCCAATATTGGCCATAAGCATGATACTAAATTGTTTAATAAATAGAAATCTAAATCAAAATCGTTTAATAACGAACACATGGGCCCCAAAGAGTCACTAATAAAAGTTAATGATTCTATTGCCAGATTCGCATAATTACAGCCATCTCGAGAAGAACCTGGCATGTAACACGGCAGCGCATTTTTTTCATTTATTATTTTTTAAATCATTCTTAATCTTATACATAATTTAATTAACCTAGGTGTTATTATGGTAGTCGCTAGAAAGCGCTTGTGCAGTTTGCCTCCATGCATCCTTGTCATTAATATAGTCGATCGTTTTATAGTAAGCTTTCTTAATTAATGCCCGTTTTATTACAGATTTGAACTTACCCAGTGGTAATTCAGTTACGATTTTATGAAATTCTTAGACAAAGATTTTTCTATAATGTATTCATAAACTATCTTCCAAGATTTAATTATATAAAATGTAAAGTAAAATGAATATATAATTAAATATCCCCACAAATCTAACAACAAAAAGAAACAACAATAGAACACACCAAATACGGACAACCTACTAGTACCTACGATTTACAAAACTTCAATACACGATTCAATCGAAAGCATCCCCATTTCAATCCTATATACCTAGTTACCCCACTTTTATCGACACATCTTAAACGAAAAACTTCAATCCTGCTACCACAGAATAAGGTTCACAAATGCTATTTTTACTTTAACATCGCGATCAGAAAGTCTTAGCAATCGAAGGAGGTGCCCGACCAAAAATCGCGACGCGTACCTCCCGTTGCCATAGCAACGGAAATTTAACATGGAAATTTAAACCTTATTTCAAGAGCAATAAGTCCGTGTTAGGTTGATGTTCAAGACGTGTAGTTGTAAATGTAAAACAGCAGTTTTATGTGAGACAGAGAGGGTGGGAGAGGCTACTTCTGCACGATGCAATCTGTAGAACAGTGACTTAAGTTGTAACAATCTATAGGTTATGCAAATTGTTTGAGCGGCTAAGAACTATTGGTGTTCAGTACAAATAAAAGATAAAGTTTTCCTGCATAGACAATATTATACTTAGGATGCAATCTTAATGAATATAATCGAGGAACATGATTAAAAGTGATAGTAACTTTACTACTAATTCTATTGGAGTCTTGGAGCGAAAGCAAAATCACGTTTTTCATCTACTTTTGATTTGCCTACACTTATGCACGTACACTAAGTATTAATGGTTAATCCACCATTACAATACAATACAATACAAAACTCTGATAGAGTTTATGAAGTGTACAACTAAACAATTTTTTGAAATTATAGATGTTTTTAGTGGTAATACAATCGGCGGTCTTATCGCGTATAGAAATTTCTTCCAGACAACCTTAGTATGGACATAAATGTAACTGGAATGTGTTACCATTATTACACATTAACTCGAAGAACCACAAGTTTGAAAAATAAAACATAATCGACAACGACATTTTTTGCTAGGTAACATTGTGCTCCTACCGGGAATCGAACCCAGCACCCACAGCGCAGAGAGCAGAGGCTTGTCCACCGCGCCTAATGGATCGTCAAATAGAAAAACTATAATAAAGTAGTCTATGGCAGACTCTGCGTTCAGTTTCGCTGCAAAAATGAATTGAAACTAAATAGAACAAAATGAAACGGAAAGAAACTAAATGAAACGAAATGAATAGAATTTTGGAAACATTGCGTACATATGCGTATGCATATTTTCTATAGAATTAAGGAAACTGGCATACTGTTCCACTGCGTATTTCTGACTGAGGTTTTCCGATAAGGTTCCGCGTCTACCTTTTATTTATGTCTCCATTTTAAAGTGGGGGTGAATTACGTAATTTGTCGGTATCTGGAGCACCGTGGCGTGTTTTCGCCGGAGAGGGAGTGACGCTAATATTGGCTGATTTATAATGTGTTACTTGTAAAGTTCGCTAAGTAATAGAGGGGAGTGGGTACATAGAGTCTTAACAACTATTAACAAACAAATAGTAAAACTAATTTAAACAATGTTTTAACAACAGCAATTGGGCCGTGGATCAAAAGAAAACAGTCATTACCAGAACTATGGTATTGTTTTTAATATAACGTGTATATATGAAAAGTATGTATATGAAAATGATATTTAGAAATAATTTATGTATTTATTGGAATCTTTCTTATATTTAAAAATGAATTGCTGTTCGTTAGTCTCACAGTCAAACAGGAGATGTTTCTGAATATTTGACCACAGACAATTGGCGGTATGAAGTTCGCCGGGGCAACTAGTATATATATTTTTTTTATTGTATTATCCTTAGCATGCTGTGTGCAAACATTTTAGGTTTACAGAATAGATCTTACAATAGAGATCTATTCTGTAAACCTAAAATGTGTGCACACACCATGACACAATTTTTTTTTATTTTGTATTTATGTTATTTGTATTGAGTACCAAATATAAATAAAAATGTTTTATGTAGCATGTATTCATGAGTTGCCTTAGCTTTTATATGTTTATGTATAGTTATGTCAGATCCGTAGAGTGGGGCCTGGTGGCCTGTGATACAGGCCTATATCAGGCAACATCCCTTGCAATACAGGATTCTAAGACTGTAAATACATACCTAGGTACTTGTAATAGCATACACTGTAAACCTGATTGCTAAAAAAAATAAATGCATTATTAATTATTATCATTAGTTCAGTTTTCATATTTTTTATCTCCACCCGGGCGAGAGCGTAACGCAAACGAAACGTCACCGTTTTAGCTTCAAATTTTCTTTTCGTATGTCCGGATGTCCGGATTTTCGGCATGTTCTCCTCTACAGGTGGAATTCTCAACCGATTCTCGTGAAATTTTGTGAGCTGGTTCGATATTATATTGACTCTTTTTTTAAATTCAGTTTCGGGAAATTTTTTAAAATGGCGCAAACATGGGGGTTGAAAACGTAAGAAAAAACAAATTTTAGTCTTTTTGAAAAATACGCGTGGTCTTCAACTCACAGAGCCAATAGTTTTAAGGATTATTTTAAAATACTTACTTTTAAATTGCTTTGTAATTCAGACGACTCTGTTGCGCCGTGGGTCCTGGGTTCGATTCTCGGCAGGAACACCAATTCCTTCCTAAGGGATATTTGTGCTTCTGGTTTTGGGTGTAATGTGTGTGTGATCTGAATGTTACGGTAACCATGATACAAGTCTATGAACTTAGTGTGAGGCTGTGAATGCGATTGTTTGTTTGTTTGATCTTAGTATTACATATTTCACTAGCACTTACAGCAACTAAATAAAATACGTTTAAAAATCAGTCTTTACTATGTCCACTTCTCCGTACATTACTACGTACATTTCTGCTATTAAAAAGAGGTTATAGTCGAGGGTGGTAAACACACTAGGCCTAGAATAATAATTTTACCAAACTATAATTTCAAGAGTCACATTGCTTGTCACTCTCAAAGATGTTTTGTTTCGGATTACATTTATTTTAAAAGCTTCTGACTGTTAATAATTTCCAAGTTCCAAGTATCATTTTGTGGATTGAGCATGCTTCCCTAGTCTACAGTATGCATAGAACAGTCTGGGAATGGGACGATTTGAGAATGGGACATTCCGCAAATGGGACGTATTGAGAATGGAACTTTTTTTTTTTTTATTCTTGTTAGGCAAACTTTTGACTATGTGATAACTAACGTTTTGCGACTGTGTGACCAATCGAGAATGGGACGTTCTGCGAGTAAGCCTTGATACGTCTTCGGAAGTTGCATTTGTCTTTAAACACTAGCCTATACTAAAAATCTAAATTCTAACGTTGAATTTCATCAAGACAAGTAAACACTCCGTTGTTTAATTCTCCGTTTAAGTCGTTGTCATTTATTCCAAGAGACGTTTGATTTTGATAGTTATTTTATCATAAACTCTTAACCGGAAATTATTGCAATCGGACTTTAGTGTTTCGAAGTGTTTAGAAGGTGATGATGCAGTCGAGAACTTATCATGTATGCCTAAAAGATCACTCTGTCTCAAAACAATCACAATAATAGGTAAAGAATTGCAAAGGAATTGCATGATCTTATTCCCGCATCACCGTTCTACTACCGAACATCCGGGCAGACGGCAATGCAAAAATATCGACCATTCGAACGAAGCGTTTCGCTTCCACTTTAATTATGAGAACTGCTAAAGAATGGAACGCCCTGCCGTCTACTGTGTTTCCGGAAAAGTATAATATGGGGTTGTTCAAGAAGAGAGTTAATAGGTATTTACTGAGCAAGCGTGCTCCATCTTTGACTGCATCGTCATTTTCCATCAGGTGAGATTGTGGTCAAACGCTGGCTTACAAATAAAAAAAGAATTAAACTGTTTTCTTAAATATTACATCCATCTTCACCTCCCATATACCCTACTTCACATAAAGAACAAAATATGTTATGTGGAGTGAAGAAGCTACTTCTTCTGCTGTGTTTTCATTTCTTTTTCTTTTTCTACTTCTAGACCCATTTCAGGCCTACAAATAAAGTATACTAAGTACCTATAATATAATAATGGTAGGACTCTTTTCAACTGACTTCAAAAAAGGACGTTCTCAATTCGAATGTATGTTTTTTTTGTGCTGTATGTTACACGATAATTCCGTCAATTATGAATCGATTTTGATGATTTTTTTTTGTTTGGTAGATTATACTTCAAAGGTCCTATATAAATGTTATCGAATTCGATCAAGCCAAAACCAAAATATAAGCGTGAAGTTAATTTTTTTTTCTTAGCTTGCGATTAAATTATGTAGAATCCGCCTGGGGTAGTACCACTACTATCTATACTACCCTAAAACCCTGTATCGTAATACCCTGGTAATTTACCATTTACTTACACTACATTTAACACCAAGCCAACTTTTATGCCAACTGCCCGTTGGCTTAGTGGGGTTAGCGAGCGCCTTCTAAGCAGAGGCATCGGGTTCGATTCCCGGCGGGAACACAAGTTTTCCCCCTAAGGAAAATTTGTGTTTCTGATTCTGGTTGTGATTGTGTGTGATGTGAATGTTTCCGGAACCTACGACACAAATCACAGAACTTAGTGTGGGGCTGTGTCAGTGTGAAAGCGTTTATTTTTATGTTATCTTTAAGTAGGCATCAAGTAGACATCAACACAAAGTAGCTTACGTGTTAAGGTCCTATATTCTATGTGAATTCCGAATTTCATCCAAATCCGCTCACCAGTTAAAGCGTGTAGAGGGAATAAACATACTTACACACAAACTTTCGGATTTATAATATTAGTATAATTTACTTTTCCATTTCTAAATTTCGGGTAAAAATAAAAGAAACAGATATACTTTTCTAACCGTTTATTCAACCACATTATGTAGAGTCCACGCTTCACACTCTAGAATATGTAGAGTCATTTAAAATATGGCTTTTTCATATATTTATTATATGTTTTAAATATGGTGGGTTTACATTAATGAAGCATTTAACACTGGATCTATTTCGATATTTTGTGCAATTACAAGCATTTTTTTGTAATTTGTCAAAGCTCTTTTATTTTACTTATATTATTCGTTTTTCTTATAATATCTTCATCAATGATATATTTAAATATGCATTTAATAAAAATTATAAAAAAATACGAAAAAAGTTTTTATATACCTAAATAAAAAATTTACATTTCAGCAGGTTTAATTAAATTTTAAATTTTATTTGAATTTTTCACAGTTGTAAAACATTTGACTAAATGGAATAATTAAATTTTAATGCATATTTAAATGTAGTATTGATTTTATGTTTTTATTTTAACGTGGTCACAACTAGGTTAAATCATGGACTTAATTTATAATTACAATAGTTAAATTCGTTTAAATATTTATTTACAATGATCTTATTTTACAATGTACATATTGCATTGTGCATTTTGCAACAATTTTAAAATACCTTCGTGATTCTAAATAAATATTTACAATTATTTTCTTAGATGATGATTTCGTAGTCAGTTTATTAAAAATACAATAATATATTGGAATATATTTTTACAAATGCAAATATTAGTAAAAGACTGCAATAATAAAGGAATATAATATAACGATTTCGTATAAAAAAGATCAAAATGCAGAAGTGAGATAATATTGTGTTGTGTATTATTGTGTGCTAAAAATAATACATTTTAATATTCAAGAAAAATAAACGGTGCTCCGAAGGAAGCTATCTCATTAATACACTTTAAATTAATTATTTAAAAATAATTGGCACCGGGAGTTAGTGTTCACACAATATACACTAAATATTGAATAATATATCATGTAAAATCTAATTCATAATAAATTACTTAATCACAGACTACTTATACATATTTACAACCTAAAATCTAATCACAAAATTAGAAATGATAGTACGCGAAGTTGATCGGTTGATCGCCTTGATCAGCATTTTGATCAGTTTGATCAACATTGTCTTTAGCTTTATCGCTGTCTACGGTACTAGTGGTGGGCTCGTTGGAAACGTTTTGATCAAATTTCAAACCTCTGTGCCAGTTTGAGAGATCACATGGCACATCATCGTTGTTTTCTTTACAATAAGTCCTCGGCACTAGATAATCTGGATAAACACTGTTGAAATAATAACCTCCTACGTTTTCAAAACCGCGATCAACAGCAGAATGTTCATTCCGCGCGTAACTTAAATTAAACTTTTCGTTTTTCTCGAAGCTTTTAAACTCATCGAAGTCTTCGCTTCGTGTACTGGCACTGTTCACGTCATTGTTGTCTGACTCAACGTCGAGCTCTTTCGAGTCTTTAACATCACTTTCACTGGCGCAGGAGTCGAAATTATCAAATTTTTGATCGAACTTCTGATCAAACTTTTGATCAAATTGTTCGAACTTGTGATCGAATTGATCGGACTTGTTAATTTCGCTCGCTGCGGGGGCGAGTGATCACTGGCGGTGGTGAGGCAGCTGGTGATGGCTGATGTGTTGGTGATGTAGGTCGAGTCTTGGTCGCTTGGCGTCGTCGTCGTCACTGCAAGGGTCATTGTCATGCTGTTCTTGGTCATCACACTCGTCGCCCAGCTCTTCCTGCTTGCGTTTTGCCGTCGCCATTTCAGCGGCGTGCTTTTTCCGCCATTTTGTTCTTCTGTTTTGGAACCATACCTGCGGATAAAAGAGAACATTATGTTAATTGATATTTTAATGGCATTTAATTGATGGAGCGGGACATAATTTCCAATTTGCCATGTTGAAATACATCAGGACCATTGAGATACGATTAATCAGGTTTAATAAAGTCCGATCAGTCCACTCGTCAGCAACAGGGAGATTGATCTTTAGATCTGTCATCTTGTTGCTGCTGGGGGGACAGATCATACTTATTATTTCTGTTTATTCCCCTATACATGAGGAACATAAGGGACAGAAAAAAAAATCCCTTTAGCCGCAATAAAGTTGATCACGGCGCGAATAAAAAAAAAAAAAGATGCAAATTTAATTTTAAGAAAGTTTACAATAATATGTTCTTGCACAACCATAGGTATGTAATCGTGTAAGCACACCCTATAGCCAACAACTTGAAAGTCAACATCTTGCTGTAAAATCTCAAACACCGAAAATACGTGACTAAATTCCCTCACAGTGTTTACCGCCAGAAAGCCAAATATAAAGAGGAAACAAACAATTTTCAGCGTCATGTGAACCTAATCTGCTCGGCAGACATAATAATGCCTCATTAAATACCGCCTTTTAAGTCGCAACGCAAACTTCCGTCTATCTCCCTCGCTCGTATACCCAAAGCACTTGCAAGAAAAGGACAAAGATAGTAGCCATGTTCAACGGTAATTAAGGGTCGTTTTGCAAATTACACGGTACTTAACCAGCCATATAACGCTCATTAATCACCGAGTCGGGTCTTCCGCTATCTCTTTCCATCTTTAGCTTCAGATATATCTGCATCTCGTTTTCTCTGGAGTTTTGAAGGTAGACTGGGGTTAATTAGGTCATAAATACGTTTTCATGATTAGAGCGGTCGATGTAGGCTCGGAACAGATGTCGGTGTTATTAGAAGGGAATCTTCGTTAAATTAGGTCTTGTCGATCGTTATGTTAATGAGCGGTGTATTGGGTGAGGTTGGAAATAGAGAGGATAAAGATAGGCTACCTATTTTCATTTAAGATTTTAAGCTAAATTTGGTAGATAGTTCTACCAATTTTGTAACTATAAGTTAGATAATTTACTGTTAGATAATTTTGTTGTATTTCAATAACGATGGGGAAAATTAATAGAGCGAGAGGCTTCAGCGGTAGTTTGTGTGACTTCCAATTATACGCACCCTGGTCCGCACAGTCCGCTCGGTCACGACAGTGACTTTCTTAAATTTTGTACAAAAGTAGCACTCGTTTTAAAAACAGTGAAGGATACATCGTGGGAAGTCCTCTATGAGAATCATAAAAACACAAAAGAGTATGTACGTCGTGGATACGGGCCTATTTTGACTTACTCTTAGTGTGAGATAGTCCCGAGTTCCAGTAGTGGAAACGAAACGGGTTGATGATGATAGAAGGTCTCTACCATTCAAGACATAGATAGATAGATAGATGAACTCTTTATTGTACACCAATTAAAAAAAAAAAAAACAGCAAACAATAAAATTAAAAATAACTTAGGCTAGTACAATGGGCGGTCTTATCGCTTAAAGCGATCTCATCCAGACAACTTTAGACGTATAAAATCATAATCAAAATCGTTTATTCACATGGGCCCTAAAGAGGCACTCATTGAAGTTAATGAATCTATTGCCAGATTCGCAAAATTACAGCCATCTCGAGAAGAACCTGGCAAGAAGCACGGCGGCGAATTTTTTTTTCATTCATTAAAAAAAAAACATTCTTAATTTCTAATACATAATTTTCTTAACCTAGGTGTTATTATGTAGTCGCTAGAAAGAGCCTGTGCAGTTTGCCTCCATGCATCCTTGTCATTAATATAGTCTGGGGTTTTATATAGAGTGAGAAGAGTAGACGTTGGACTCATATTGTTATCTTTGTTTGTCTTTTATTGTTAACATGATTATTGAAACCGAGGTTTCTAAAAGCAGTTGTAATATATTTTAATGTAGAGCTGGCAGAGAGATAATAACAATAAAGTGTGCAGAACTTATCACCCGCGTTCAGAATTTTAATTAGAAGTGGACACACGTTTTAATCGTGTGCCCAGTTGATACCTTGCAGTTTAGATGAGGTCCAACATCAGTATATATCAATACAATAATGCGACTAATTAATGATTAAATTAATTAATTTAACATTAACATTAAATTGTACTAAATAATATTTGATATGATTTGTGGCATATTATAGTCGTGAATACCACCTAACAGTTAATTTTCCACAGTCCCATAGCTGTTAGGTATAATGCAACTTGTAGCGTTTCGTACTCTCCATTAAATCTTATCGTTAATTTCTAAAGCCAAACAGTTTGTGGCGAACGGGAGCCGCTTTATGTTGCTACAATGTTGTTACTAGTAGTATTGATTATTAGTATTAAAATTAAGGCTCTGGGCTGAGGATTTCATGTAGCGATAGCAATTGTGTGGGGTACAATACAATACAATACAAAACTCTTTATTGTATAACCAGTTTACAAAGTGTACAACTAAACAATTCTTAGAAATTATAGATTTTTTTAGTGGTAATACAATCGGCGGTCTTATCGCGTATAGCAATTTCTTCCAGACAACCTTAGTATGGACATAAATGTAACTGTGGGTTATGTAGTTTCTTTCATTAACATTTAATATCTCAAGGTGACGGGAGCAGTGAACTGCTGGGCAGAAATGAGATGCAAAAAATCGCTGAATTCGTTGATTAGGTCTTGATGGGAACACAAGTTTTCTCCCCAAGGAAAATTAGTGTTTCTGGTTCTGGGTGTGATTGTGTGCGCCATGAGAATGTGTCCAACATCCCACGTCTGAAAGCGTTTATGTTTTAATTTTTTTTAATGTGGCGAAAATATCCATTTTATCAATTCCTGTCAATTTAAAAAAAATATGTGACAACATACATGTCGATAGCTCACACTACAAACAAACTGTTACATCATCTGTGTCTAGGTCCATGTTGTTGATCAACCTTGAAGGCTTTACGACTTCACAACTACATATTCTTTTATCGCACAACATATAAAACTAAACACGATACATCTCGAGTCATAAAAAAATGGGAGCGAAAACAAGACTATAGTAATTCATTCGTATTATTATTGGACCATTTGTTTTTATTAGGGAAAACTTGATGGGCGGAAAAACGAGGATTATGTGTTTTACGTTTTCGCTTACATGCCGTTTGGATTTGCGATGTAAATAGAAACAATGTACAGGGAAGTTTCTACGCCTGTTTGGCAGAGAATGTAAATGTTCGGGGTGGGGAGGATATAAAAGTGGAGGGATGGGATCTTGAAGACTCTCATATTATTGGAACAGTTTGGAATATAGTATTTTATTGTAATACAGTATTTTGATATCGATAACTTAGTATTTTATAGTTTGATTGTTAGTAACAGATTGGCGTTTTTTCGGGTCGTATTTAGGAATCATATTTATCTTATATATAAAATTCTCGTGTCACAATGTTAGTTACCTTACTCCTCCGAAACGGCTTTACTGATTTTTACCAAATTTTATAAGCATATTCAGTAGGTCTGAGAATCGGCTACTATCTATTTTTCATACCCCTAAGTGATAAGGGTTGTTCACCCTTAACATTTTTTTTTTATTTTTGGACAAAAATTTTTGTTTCTATTTTTCTATGATTTAGCATTAAAAAATACATACAACCCTAAATTTTCACCTTTCTACAATCAACGCTTATTTTTTTATGGAACAAAAAAAATTCGTAGAAATAATGTATATGGCAAAACAACGTTTGCCGGGTCAGCTAGTAGGAATATATTAATTGCTATGCTCTTACTTCGCATAAATAACTCAAATTATGAATAAATATTATAATATTTCCAGTGAAATAATAGGGTTTAAAGAGATTTAACATGTTTTAACTCATGGTGACGAGAGCAGTACTAGATTTTGACCCAAAAATCTCTTAGCTGTAATGGGCAAGTGTGACGCTTCAGGCGACCTTCAGGCGAGTGATTTGCTCGTCTCAAATATATGAAAAGAAAAGGTTTTGTATTAAAGCTATATATTTAGACACTAACAATAACGACAAAACTAAAAATAACAGTAGTGGCAAGAGCACTTGATTCACCTATATCACTTGATTCACTTAGTGGCTTGTAATCAGCTTTTTACCCGACAGTTAGTGTCTAAGAGTTCCGTTTTAGAAATGAGCGGTTAGTTTATTATTTATATTCTTATGCTAAGTAGGAAAGCATTTGACCACTATCTTATCTGATAAATTGCGTTATGATCCACGCCAAAATGGTACAACGAATTTTAATTAAATTGAGTAGAAACATTGTCCAATTCATGAAAAAAATATATAGGTTATATATTACTGTCCATATAAAAACGCTTAAGGCACAGTTAATATTATTTTTTTACAAAAAACCGTTGCACTTTAACAATTACTTATAAAGTAATCAATAACTTTATAAAATGACACAATATTTTGACGAATTGAACCAATAAAATATTTCAAGTAACAAATACTTACACAAACCGTATACAGCTCTTAGTCATTCATTCAACACCATCAACATTATTACTTATAATATTATTTTCCATTCTTCCTTCATGCCCCGAGTTACCCTAACTCCCTCTATTCAATTACTTAAGTGCTTGACACCAAACCGCGAGACATACATCCGTCCCGCTTCAACACGTGCAAGTGGAGTTTGGTTCTGTCTCTTTCTTAAAGAGGGGATCGGGGTAATTATGTGAATAACTATTATTTTTCACAAGAGCGCGGTGTAATGGCTTGATTGGGATAATGCGCTTTCGGTGGCGCGGCGGCCATGTTGTCTATCGGTAATTATGTTGAATGAGTCGGTAACCAGCAACGTCTTTATTCACTTTTATGGGATTGTTGCTTGTGATTTACACATGTGTACGTGATTAAAGTAAGTGGCTGTTTGGTGAAACACATGAGAACAACTATTAAGTGGGTCCTAACGGTCCTGAGCTAACAATGAAAGTATTTTACAGATAAAATAAATATACCTTTTGCTATCGCATTCGAACTTACATATTTGAATTAATAATAGTAGGTAGTCCTTTAGTAATATATACGACCAGCCTTTGCCAGTGAAGTCGTGAGTTCCTTACGGCTTGCAAATTTTAGCATTTATTAACCGACTTAAAATGAAGTAGGAGGATTTCAATTCTGTTGTATTTTTTTAAATTGTGTTATCTCAGAACTCCGTCATATATTAACCGTTTTAGAAAGTTCTATTTTTATTTTACTTTCAAATTGGTTCCATTGAAATGTTATTAAAATCGGATCAGTACTTTGGTTTCCAAATCAAATTAACTTTTTTTTAAAGTTTGATATTACTAATATGATGAAGGAAACTATGTAAACACGTAGATAAATATTAAAAAAACATTTTCTCATGTATGAACGATCATCACTCGGGATCAACCGTCCCCACTCAGTTATTTATTTATTGATAATTAGAACGGCCAAAAACCACTTACACTAATTAACACAATATTGATATAATATTACAACGTACGACAAATTTTACGTAATTAAATTTTTATTTTTAATATAATATAATAAATTACATAATATATTCATAATATACTGATCATCTCATCATGTCTAGAAATGCAAATGTCTTACAAAAATACTTATAAATGCTTTTTCTAATAATTTAGGACGAAGCAAGTTGAGTTTTTTTCACAGATGAGGTGAATATTTGAATTAAGGTTTTTTTTTAATATTCTTTTTTTACCACTCACCTGATTAAAAGTGAAAAAATCTTTTTTGTTTTATGTACCAAATAACCTAAATATTTTGTACAATAGGTTATTTACCCAGTTCAATAACTTGCCGAAGCAATATCTCGAGCTGTCAATATGTAAAAATAAATCATACGTTTCATCCACACGGTGGAGTTCCGAGCGTGACTCGAAAATAAACAACTAAAATTATACGCTTATGTTTGGCAACTAAACGTCTGCGATGAGAGTTATTAGTTAAAACTTTACGTTGAAAATACGAATGATTTATTAATTTATATGAAGTTTTAATACGTTAAAGTTAAAATGGTGTTTAATTCAAGTAAAGAATTAATTCTTCGCGGGTTTTACTCAACTTTTGTATGACCGAAACGCCTTCAAAATGCTTTTTTGTTTCCTTATAATACTCCTATACTTACTTCGTTCATTACTTTCATAAATGTGTCGTTTAATTACTATATCAATTGAGTTTGTCTAAAAGAGATCTTAGAAGAGAGCTTAGCGATAAGACCGTCCATTGTGCTTATCATTCTGCTTATCTCTCTATTAATTATTTTTCATTTGGTCTCAACAAAGAGTTTTTGTATTATACTATGAATTAAAAATATCAATATTGTTCATAATGCAGGTGATGTATCTAAACATATGCAATATATTCACACTATAACGATACATATTTGTGTCAATAACGTAAGAGTGACAATTGTTTTTTTATTCAAGATAGGCAAACTTTTGACCACAATCTCACTTGATGGTAAGTGACGATGTGGGTGACGATGGAGCAAGCTTGCCTAGAAGATACCAATTCACTCGTGACTTGAAGACTCCTATATTGTACCATGGTAGCTTATGAACATGCTTCTTAACAGCTTCTGTTATACTTATTAACCGCATAATAAAAACACAAAGACCAAAAAAACCTTTTCAAAATAAAAGCCCTCGAAACAAAGCTGAGCCAATCCATCTAAACCCTTTTTCCACAAATCTTCTCACCTACGTAACATCTAAATCTGGCAACACTGGCAGTGGCAACATCATTAGAGCGCGCGTCGTTTGTCACGCGACTTATCGCGCCCCCGCTCAAGTTAATAGTCGCGCCGATTTGTCGCGCTAATGCCGCCCGTGTGGACGGCCCTTAATGCAATGACACGGATTTTTGCTAATTGGGGCGTTTGTTGATGTGAAATATCGATGATAATTAAACAATAATATTTCATAGAATTTCCTGTTTGGGAGATTGTTTGCATGTTTTATCTTTCATGTTTTATATAATTATTAGTAATGGAGCTATGTATGGGAACATTAAATTGTGTAAATACATATACCTTGTACCATGTACAAAAAGCAAATTATCAATCATGATAAGGTATTCTAGGATAAGTACAATTTTTATTTATGATAAGCAACCCATCGATCACCATGTCACCTGATAGTAAGCGACGATGTGGTCGGCTATGGATTAAGCTTGCCTAGAATATACTTATTTACACGCGACTTGAAGATATTGTATTCCCATGTTTTACTTATTCCCGTTTTATTTCACGTATTACTTATAAATTGGACCTCCTATTCAATTTGATCTATTCGGGATCAAAACTAAAATGAAAACATGTGTTTACAAGGACGCCATAAAAATTATTTTATTCCGTAGTAAGATAGTTGTAGATCTCGAGAACCCCCAAGTGAACAGGTATCTTCTAGGCAAGCATGCTCCATCTTCGACCACATCGTCACTTTCCATCAGGTGAGATAGTGGTCGAATGCTTACATATCGAGAATTTAAAAAAATAATCAAATATTACACGGCTATTTTCTCATGATTAACACAGATCTGAAGTCGTATATCTACACAAAGAGATCTCGATAAACATCCGACTTATAAACATAAATGCTTTCACATTCACAGCCCCAATCTAAATTCGATGACTATAGTCGTTGGTGCCAGAAACATTCACATCACACTCACAATCACAACCAGATCCAGAGACACATTTTTCTTGGGGAGAAAACTTGTGTTCCCGCCGGGAATCGAATCCGACGCGCACCCAACTATGTTAACCGGCAAGTTCAATTTAAATATAACATCGAATTTTCTCTTGATTAACACAAGCGGAGTGACAGCTCACAAGTCACAGCTCTACACAAAGAGATCTTGATAAATATCCGACACATAATTACAACTACGATTTCACTTCATCGTACAATAATAAATCTTCGATACAACTGGTTGTACAATCACACGGGAAAAACACCGGATCAATGGGTGGCTCATTAAGGCCACGGTTAGTATAATAGCGAAATAATAATTATTAATAAGCTGCATGCTTCAGTTGCTTCTGTAAAGCAAGCGCCGGACTAGGCGTTTTTGTGAGGTAATACAATGAATGAGAAGCCGTGAGGTGCGAGGGAGAAGAGGTAGCGAGTTGAAAAGAGCGAGCTTTTTTACGCATTGTGTGTTTACGCAAGGTGTTTCAAAATACTTATAATGCGAAAGTGAAATACCTTTTTTATACTGAATAGGCAAAAATTCGATCAAGACATCACCAGGTGAAAAGTCATCATGCGGTGCAAGCCGGACTATGCGTTTTTGTGAGATAATATAATGAATGAGAAGTCGTGAGGTGCGAAGGAGAAGAGGTAGCGAGAAATGAGCGAGCGTTATTGCGCATTGTACGCATTGTGTGTTTACGCAAGGTAATTCAAAATACTTGTAATACAAAAGTAAGATATCTATTTTATACTGAAAAGGTCAAAAAAAAAATTTTACAACATTAGGCCGAGACATCATCAGATGAAAAGTCATCATGCTGTTGGAGATGTAGCTGGCTTGCCTAAATATTGTATACAAATGAAACTACAATTAAACTTTTTTAATGCCATATAGGCAAGCATTTGACCACTATCTCACCGGATGGAAAGTGAAGATATGGCCGAAGATGTAACATGCTTGCCTATAATATTATTTTGACCTATTCACTCTTAACTTTAACTTGAAGACACAGGTTGTTCAGGAAATAAAGAAGCTGAAAATGAGTTCCACTCCTTCTCTGTACGAATGATAAACGTAGAAGAGAAATGCCTCGATAGAACTTCTGATAGTTTCTTTATATTTTGAATGCAGATGAGTAACTATTAATAATTCATATATTATACATACAATATAATACATCAACTCATTATTGACTGACTCTGAATTACCAATAATAAAAAAGTGCAGAAAATAAATTACTAATAAATAGGTACAATGGGTGGTCTTATCGCTAAATTGATCTCTTCCAGAAAACCTTTGGATAGAAAATAATAATATAGATAAGCAGGTGATATTGATGGTGGTGTGGTAACACAGAGACTAAATACAAAACAAACTACGTAAACACTACATATACACATATAATTATCCTAACACATATATAATATCATATACATAATTACTTAACATAGATCATAATCATAAACCATAAAAAAACACAGTCAATTAATATCAATAAGAACTGCTATCATTGAAACCTCAATTAATTATCTACCAAGTCGTAATTAATTAATTAAAATCCATATCACATACAAAAACTTTGTTTTGCCATCCGCTAAATGCCTATGACTTAAACAACTAGCATGACTAGTTTTCCTACGTAAGCACTTTTTATAATTAACTTTTTAAGCCGGCGTGTTATTACAATCAAATATCAATCTAGTGTTAAGCGTACTTGGTTCTTCATACATTAGCTCCTTAATACTCTGCAGTTTGTGAATTAGACCATGGTATTTAGTTAATGTTAAAGTGTTGCAAAATCTGTTATTGACCTCGCAGACTAATGACTGCCTGATGAAATAGTGTGGGTGGACTTAATTAATTAATTTGTATGTTAATCGCTTATCTATTAATGGACGAGTGATAGAACTAGTTTATAATAGTAGATTTCTATTACGGACTTCAAAACTAAGGCCTATATAATTGGTAAGGAGTATCAAAATGTTTTGCAATAGATAAGATACTGTATTTGTTTGTGTAGTACTTAAATTGTAAGATTAAAATCAAAATCGTTTATTCACATGGGCCCCAAACAGGCACTCATGAAAGTTAATGATTCCTTTGCCAGATTCGCAAAATTACAGCCATCCGAGAAGAACCTGGCAAGAAACTTTTTTACTTCTTTAAGATTTTTCAAAATGAATATTTATTGGGTGTAACATTATTCTCGGTTTCTAAAATATTTAAATAAAATGAACTATGAATTTGAGAATGTTTAATGTGTCTTAAAAACTACGATCCGATTTGGATTAGGTGTTATTATATATTTTACAAATGCGGAAGAAGCGTTTTGCTTCCACATTCATAGTGCGAACCGCAAAGAAATAGAATTCCTTGCCCGAGTCGGTATTTCCTGATAAATACAATATGGGAGATTTCAAGTCACGAGTGAATAGGCATCTTCAGACGAGCATGTTCCATCGTCGACCGCATCGTCGCTTACCATCAGGTGAGATAGTGGTCAAACTCTTCCCTAAACCATATAAAAAAAAATAAGTTTAGTGGTCTTATAACTTTTATTTGCAATATTACCAATAAAAGTTATTACTACGATGTTTATTCATTGTAATATTAATTGTAATTTATCAACTTACGAATACATATTAGGAATTCCCTGAAGAATTGATTTTTTTTATCTTTCACTCACAGCCCCACACTGAGTTCGATGACTTGTGTCATGGGTGCCGGAAACATTCACATCACACACACAATCACAACCAGAACCAGAAATACAAATTTTCCCTTGGTAGAAAACTTGTGTTCCGGCCGGGAATCGAACCCGATACCCCTGCTTAGAAGGCAAACGCTCACCCAACCAAACGGGCAGTTCAAATATAATCACTATGAAATAAGTATGTGTACTTACATAATTATCAAAAATCGCACATCAAGATTGAAATCTTACCTATATAATACCGATCTTCTTTTATAGAGAAATGAAGATCGGTATTCCTTCAATAAGAATCAACAAGGTTCATAATATATATAGTATTTTTCCACTAGAATTGCACTGAACATTACTAACACACCAATCTACAACATAACAGAGCCAGTAGATACATAATATAGAGCTGAAAAAACACCGCGCGCACAGCAATATATTTTTTAATCTTTGCCCGCCGGACACCTATCGAAGAATTTGTGGCCGATGGGTAAATTGGTATTGTGTTTGATAGATTGCTCGCTCCCACTAATGGACGGAAAAAATAAAAGGTAGAGCACCGATGTATGCAATCCATTTCATTGATATGCAAAACGGTTTTTTGAATTGTTTATTGTTCGACGTTAGATGTTTTATGCGCTGGCTTTGTGTGTGACGGGGATGTATGTGGACTTTTTATTTACATGACAAATGTTTGTGATCTAATGTGAACTACAACAAATAGAGCTATACATATCGAGGTTGTATATATTTGTTATTCGCATTGCGTGCTTTTTTGTGAGGTTAATAATATGATTTATGCAGATATTTTGTCTGTTATTTACAATAAGCACATATATTTGCAAAAATAAATAAATAACAAATACATTAATGAACTGCTCGTTGGCTCAGTTTGATCTAGCACCCACGACACAATCCATTGAATTTAGAGTGGGACTGTGAGTTTGAAAGCGTTTATGTTTCATAAAATATTTCTTGTGTGCGTTTATGTCTATATGTGGAGACATTAAATAATCATTTTTGTGGCGACTGTACAAGAAAAAGAGCCATTCTCATCATTAGAGTTAATAAAATCGTATCATCATATTAGACATAAATCCTTACTTCAAAGCAAAAACTGCCACTACTTAAAAAAAAAATTCGGGTCCCATTTTAGTCTTATTAAGTTTACTACTTTCAAACACATCATCATGTTAGTACATCAATTTACAGGAGTTATAAAAACACTAGTTTGCTCCATCGTCGACCACATCGTCGCTTAGATGAGATGGTGGTTAAAAGTTTGCCTTTCATGAATAAAAAAAAGTAGCCTATAACTAGAATAAAAACTTTCTTTCTAACCAACGTAGAAGGGTGGAATCTAATAAACAAACAAGACAAAAAAGCTCTCAAAAACTTCATTAAGCAAGTGGCGTCAGTACGATGCTCGTAAATCATAAACGGATTAGAGGATCCTCCCGCGCCTACAAATTCGACGTTATTAAAAAAACTCATTTGCAAATTTAGATAGACAAAGAGATATTAAAGCGATAAACCGAATTATCTTCAATTTCGAGTCTCCGGTGGGCGATGAAAAAATACAACCCTTTGCGCGTTTGGTTTAAGTGGGGATAAAAAAATTATGTAGTAGCAGGAGTCTAACTAAGGGGTGTTTGCTGCTCTATATAGATAACTACTTCGTTTATTTACTTATAAATTTTAATATTAATTATCATTGAACGAGAATCGCTTTCCCGTCATCTGTATTTCCCGTAAGGTACAATTTAGGTGTGTTCAAAAGAAAAATAAATATGTATTTGCTAAACAAGCGAAAACAATTTGATAAAAATCATGCACAATTTGAACTATTAAATTAAAATTAAAACGGGAATAAGCGTGACTTATGCGTTGTCGATGTCTAGATCGACAATTGTTTCGGCTTCATTCGGAAGCCTTCTTCAGGATAAGTGCGGAGCGCTCGCTGTCGCCTCCCACCAAGTACCAAGCGTACAAGCGAAAACGTTTTTTTATTATTTATTTAAATACTTTCTGGTGAATTATTTCATTTATTTTATATCAGCGTTTGACCAATGAAACGCCGTTTTGGTTATGATTATGTGACTGTTCATACTATTTGTGATAGTAATTATGTTTTTTACTTTTTTGTATATTGATTTAGCTGAATGTTACCACTGTGTACTTGCTCCGCTATGGTAACAATCACAAGTCATACATTTCGTCTTTTATAAATACTCGTATTTGATGTAGACAAAGAGAAAGAACTAGATATTAGAAACGCAGAAATTTAATGTTTTTGTTACTAACAATCTTAATAAATGTAATTTCCAAAAATTGTTACGTCATTGTTAATGGAAATGGCCGGTCCAAAATAGACCTAAAAAGCCAACCTGTAGCATTCGTAGCGAGATTCGTATGGTCAATCGTAACAAAATGGAAAGGTCAAACAACGTACATCACGACTACATGAGTGACCTTAAAAGGTTTACATTTAGTCCAAATTGTTCATTCGCTACCTATTGGTAGTGGGTTTGAGCACTTGAGTTGCTTATAAGCTTGATGTCTTCTAGGTAACTTAGGACTTTGCTGTATAGATGTATATAGTTTTAGTTAAGTATTAGGAAATATAGGCAATTGGCCCATAAATTGTGAAAACTAATATAAACATAACATAAACGCTTTCACACTCACAGCCCTACGCTAAGTTCGGTGACTTGTGTTGTGGGTGCCGGAAACATTCACATCACACACACAATCACAACCAGAACCAATATTTTACGTCAACATAGCAATTGTCCATTTAGTCCAAATTTGGAGAAAACTAACAGTGTACGTTATATCAGTTGCAAATCTATGTCGGTACAACATCATTAAAATCAAACAACCAAAAGATTTCAAAACTCGAACGCCGATAACAGCGTTCCAACGAACTTAACCGATACAAATCACTAGGGACGGTTCCACAAACCTTACAAGTACATTTCGGCTCAAACGGCCCGAAACTTTGCAAATTAAGAAAATGTAATTAGTGCCACCCCTCGCACCCCCTGGACATAATTAAGGCGAATCTTGTTGTAATTTTGACATTTAATTTTTTCCCGCGCTACCTTCCACCCCTATTAATTAATTTAGAAAAAGTACCTTTAAAATTTAATCTGCGCTTTTCGGTGACAGTATTTTTTAATTTTTTTTTCTTTAAGTTAATGAAATGCTGAGATTTTTGATAGGAGCCCCGGGCGTTGTTGAGTTGTCTCTTATAATTTTTAACTTTTGTCGCGGTTGAGTTATGGATGCAGCCTACGTTTGTTATAGTCTTTTTTGTTTTTAAATTAGGAAAGTTTCAATTGGTTTTTTATCTAATTTGATAGGAATTAGTATATATTTCTACTCTACTAATTGTTTAATTGTTACAATGTATCTATTTACTCTTGTAATTCCGCTATGTTTATAATAATAAGTGACAAATGTTTTAATGAGAATTAAATAATATTTTTAAACATAAATTTACATTAGTTTAACTGACGTTCAAATAAAAGCATTAAATTCTCAATTAGTAGTCGATATTATTTTAATTATTAGCGTATTAATACTTCATATTTATGCATATTCGGAATTGTTCTCCGATATTTTTTTTTTTTTAGCTTCTGAATATAAAATCATTTACTTTTTTTTTGTAATAGGTATGTAGTTTAGTTAAATTTGTATATTGATTAATAATATTGTTTTTAGTATTGTGATTTAATATTGTATTAGGATATTTAAATTTATATTTTATCCCAAAGTCCTTCAAGGTTAATTTGAAAGTTCATACAGACTTTTTGTATATAGTAATTATATATTGCATTTAATAATTGATTAAAATATAAGCTCGAGTTCGATTAGAAAAATCGAACCAATATTCGTTATAAATAGGACTTGAATAATCGAATCTTCCTCGATCCTATAGACAAATAAATCTAAAGATATATTTATCTACTTGACAATAAAATTTAAAGTTTTACTGTATCGTTAGATCTTACTTTAAAGTAATGGCGTGTACACACGGTCCGTTTATCTATCAGATCGTGTAGTTTAAAATAAGGGCGTGTACACACGGTCCGTTTATCTATCAGATCGTTTAGTTTAAAATAAGGGCGTGTACACACGGTCCGTTTATCGCGTTGTAATCCGCTCATCACGCCGGCTTT
Organism: Lomographa bimaculata; assembly: GCA_948107665.1. NCBI lineage: Eukaryota > Metazoa > Arthropoda > Insecta > Lepidoptera > Geometridae > Lomographa > Lomographa bimaculata. Next base: position 588,358 of record OX403604.1, on the reverse strand, counting down.
AGGCGATCTTGTGAAGGCGCCGATTTGCGCTGTCATTGTAGGGTAACACGCGTGCTAATGTGGGATTTTTGTTTTCTTCGTGTGTTGTAGGGTTTTAAGGATTGTGGATTAAGCTTTAAGCCAAGGCGTAGTATCATAAGTGCCCAAACGAGTAATGAGGTTGTAGCATTTTATTAAAATATTGCACATAAAAAGATGTGTGAATTATTATTGTGCGAATTCATACCGTTTTTTCAAAATATTAGTTTAGTGTGATATTGTTAAAATAACATAACTAGGGCAATATGTAATGTTTATATATAGTCGCACCCAATAGATTTTGCATAAGTTACTTATGTTGGTATATCTCAATGTCGATTAAACAATGATCAACTTTAAATTATTATTAATCTAAAAACGTGAACGCAACACTGCAAATACAATTACTGACATTAAATAAAGAAAATTAAAAGTAGCCTAAACAGATATTGAAATAAATATCAAATTCAGATGACGATCTGAATGTCACCGTAGTTCAAAAAGTTTTTAAAGCTAAAACTGAAATAACATCGAAATGTGTTGAATATCAAAAATTATTTTCTTATAACTATGCAAAGTATTTAAGCAAGTAAACAAGGCTTACTACCCCATCCCTCACCTAATGATGTGTTCGATTCCACGGCTTAGTTGTCATTTAAATTTAAATTGAGGTTTAACGCCGGCCTTATCGTGTGCACGCGGCCTTAGGGTGCGTTTGAAAACTACATGTTTGGGCTATTTAAATGTAATTAGGAAAAGCATTAAGTTCGCATTAAGTAGAGTTTAAGGATTGCATTATGGATTGCTTACGTAAAAGGTTGGGTCATATATTATGTTATTTGCTGTACTGGGACCGAGTTGTTAGTCGTCCATGTCGGATGTCTTCAGGTGGCGTGAAGAATCCTGACGCCAGAACTACCCACTAGGCCTTCCGAAAATCAAGCACGCATGCCCGCTAGCGAAGTAGGTAGCGCATCTGCTATTTAATCGAGTGTCAAGTTCGATTCATAGTGGAGTAGTGTGATCCCAAAGGAAATTTACGTTTCTGGTTTTGGGTGTGATTGTGTGTGCGATATGAATGTTTCCGGTACCACAACGATCTTATGATAATTTATCGTAACATTTTAAACGAATGCTTATATTTTGCGTACTATTTAATTTTGACATTAATGCCATTGTTTTTAAAGGCACAGATTTTTTTTTAATTTTCGATAGGCAAGCATTTGACCACTATCTCACCTCATGGAAAGTGACGATGTGGTCGAAGATGGAGCATGCTTGCCTAGAAGATATAAAGACTCCTAGATTGTACTCTATACTAGTCTACTCTTGATTCACTCGCGATTTAAAGACTCCTAGATTGTACTAAACGGGAAACACAGACTCCGGTAAAGAATTCCATTCCTTAGCAGTACGTATAATAAATGTGGAAGCAAAATGCTACGGCACCCAAGATATCGCAAACTTGTTTGTGGAAGAAAATGTTTTCCATTTTTGAACGGAATTTTCGAACAAGAAAATATAGACGTTCACGACATAAATTCCATTCCTTTCTATTTTGCGCAAACTGCATAAGCAAAACATAAAGATTTACCTACGATATATTAGGAAACCACTGACTTAGTAGTGATTTAAGTATTTTTTGTTTAGGCAATAAAGTGGCTGTAAATTTGCGACTAGCGATATCATTAATTTCATGAGTGCCTAAGAGGCCCATGTGAATAATCGATTTTGATTTTGACAAGTGGTAATAAGACTTGGTAGTAAAAACTGAAATAAAAATACTAGTGGTAGTAAGAGCGGGAAATAAACTTACAAATAATGATAATATCAGAAACGTCCAGAAACAATCACCTATAAATTTTAGTTACAGAAACTGACCATAATTTTACAACTCGAACACAATCTTATCTCTATACCATTAAAACCTAAACCCTAAACACCACACTAGCACTTTAAACGATGTTTACCCCAAAAACCACGACACCCCCAAGTGAGATCCCTATAACCACCCTCTGGCCACCCCTGAAGTATCGGAATCCAGATAAAGCCGGCTGCATCCGCAGCAAATTGAAAAAACCGATAAAAACAGGGCACAGTATTTCATTTTATCAATAGGGTGAGATCATGTCGTAGCACGTAGCGGCGTAGCAGCGGCGTAGCGATCTATTATTACCGACTACGGTGAAGCAAAATGGAGGGCTATGATTTTAGCACCGTATATATGTGAGTATATAAGTCAGCATTTTGGGTATACTGCTGACCAACGACTTTTTGCATCAAGTGGGTAGTTAAGTTTGAATATAGATAGTTTTTTTATATATTAATATAGATTTATTCATTTATTATGCACATATTTAGAACAACAAAATATTTTATAGAGTAAATTAAGGACATATATATTCTGTATAATAGGGAGTTGCAAAATATATAGCATTTATTTATATCAATAATTATATTTGAAGCGGTTGCGGTAAAAACTATTATTAAGATTTAACTCTACCAATAAAAAAATCGGGTAAAATCGGGGGAAGAATTCTTTGAGTAAGGTTTAATCTTAAAACAAAACTACTTCTGTTTCCTTTTGAAAATATCCGTTGTAGAAGAACTTTTTTTTTGTATATTTTCTAAAATAGTGTCAATAAAGATATATTGTAACTAGCAGTATTGAAAAGTTTAAAAAGTACGTATCCAACAGCTCCACCCAAGCAACTAAGTACCGCTGAGTCAGCGTCGACTTTATGACGAACAGTTTACGCTCCACTATGGACACGCCTTACTGTTGTTAATATTTATTGGCTAACATGTCACGTGAAACACGTCATACGCTATCACTGGCAAGTAAATGATGTATACGTGGAAGTTATAAATGTAAAATGAAGGTAGATAAAATAATATCAAGGCATAAATATATACAAGCTGTAACAAAAAGGTGTAGTAATACTTGGTGGTGTGTATGTGTATAGTGCCAGGAATCGTCTGCCAGTGAACAAAAGTCAAAAAATCTGATTTTTTTTTTTCATACAAATAATTTAAAATGATATTTTCATATATTGTTGACAACCCTATACGGTTACATCTGTGCCGTGTGACCTTGATATTTGTTATGGCTAACACTGTCAGACGTCTACCTTCAAATACTATGTGGCGTAGAACGGTAGCTTTTTAAATAGGGTTGCAAATGACATAATTTTTTTAGAAAAATTACTACACCTTTCTGTTACACATTGTATAAACAAGCTGTATCCAGCATGCGTTGCAATGCCATGCAAAGAAAAAGTGTTCACCTCATTCACGTTTAGGGTTGCTTAGTACTTTAATACCATATCAAAAACTTTTTGGACATTTTTCATACAAAACTAAAATCGCGATAATGCCAAATCCGTACAGTGAAGGAATGAAACTCACTGCCAGCTTCATTGTTACCCAAACAGTATAATTTGGGAGTTTTAAATCAAGAGTGAAGATGTGTCTTTTTGGTGAGCATGCTACATCTTCGGCTGCATCATATAAACAAACAAACAACAAAACAAACAAACGCATTCACACTCACAGCCCCAAACTAAGTTCAAAGACTTGTATCGTGGGTGCCGGAAACATTCTCATCACATACGCATTACACCCAGAACCAGAAGCACAAATATCCCTTGGGAAGGAATTTGTGCTTCTGCCAGGAATCGAACCCAGGACCCACGGCGCAGAGGCACGGCGCATAATAATATATATGATTAAGATTGCCTATATTATTTTCTATTACAACAAACAGATCCGTTATGTTTGTGCAGACTCGTCGGTAGATTTACGAGCGGACCACGTGGCAACGCCTAGTTGCATAATATCACTTTTATGGGTTTATGGTAAGCATGGTGGACTTATTGAATGGGTTAGAGAGAAAGTAAGTAATTTTTTTTTTAATATTAGCTTTATTATCGTTTGAATAACCATGTTAAAAGTTGTAAAAGGAGCGTTATATCTTCCGCCAATTTATAGAATACAAAAACGACTTTCCTTTTATTAAAAAATCCTTTCACTAATACGTTATATTGGCAAATTTTATTCTGATTAATTAATAAAATTTTAGTTATCTTACTAAAACTTTTAATAACAATTCTAGTAAAAAAAGCAAAACGAAAAAGCAGCCTATAGATTCAAATCAATGCAATCTAAGTTTTTATTTGCCCACGCGTGTACCACCAACCTTTCAAGGCTAGAGTGAATAAGTATCTTCTAGGCAAGCATGTTACATCTTCGGCCGCATCGTCACTTTCCATAAGAAGCAGTTGGTGATATAATATTTGACGTTATATATTCCAGTTTTTTACAATTTCTGACACATTATCCAGACACATTAACTCAACTTTTTAACCGACTTCAAAAAAAGAGGTTCTAAATCGATTGTATGTTACGCTATAAGTCCGTCAATCGTGAAACGATTTTGATGATTTTTTTTTGTTTGTAGATTATACTTCGATAATCGATCAAGCAAAAACCAAAATATAATGTCGGTTTTTTAAAACTTTGCTTGCGTTTATATTATCACTATAAAAACATAAAAATAAACGCTTTCACACTCACAGCCCCACACTTAGTTCGATGACTTGTTGTAGGTGCCAGAAACACTCACAACACACAAACAATCACAATAATTTTTTTTTTTGCTTAATTTTAATTTAGTTTTTAGTTGTAATATATGATTAGAAATGTTTTAATATTAGTAGATGATTAAATACTCCTTTATTATTTTTAACATTCACAACCAAAATCAGATACACACATTTTTTTTGGGAAGAAACCTTGTGTCTCCGCCGGGAATCGAGCCCGATACCCCTGCTTAGAAGGCGAATGCCCATCTAACTAAGCCAACGGGTAGAATGATCAGTAAAAACAACCAATATGGTTTAATTTAAGGTTTTATTATTTATCAGCGTTTAATCCTGGCCGGCAATAAATCAGCACCAACATGGCCGCGGTTTTTTGGCGCGAAAAGAATTTGTAGAAAGCGGGAACGCCGCGACTGAAGCAAGATTAGGCGGATAAGTCCGTTTTATTAATGGACCCCAGATATACAGGGAAATATATGGAATTGGCCTTTTTTTGTGGTCGGGCCGTGTGAGGTTGAGTTATGGAATGTTTATGGCTGATCGGTTTTGTATTTTTGACAGTTATTTCTTTGATTTGTTTGACAGATACCGATGGATTGATTTATGATCAGTACGGACGATGACTACCTAAAAAATAGGACTACTAGAATTACTAAAATAAAAAAATGCAATCGAATTAGGAACCTCCTTTTTTTGAAGTCAATCTTCGTCCCGCTTAGTTCATGTAGAAATAAATACGGTCCAATTCAGGCACAGAATAATACAAGAAGTTCCAGGTTTAACTGCACTCTCTTGTTCAAATTCGGAGATATCTCTATTCACCTACCGATATAAACAACGTCATAAATAAGTATCACTATACCAATAAGCGAAAAATGATATAATGTTTCACTAAGGAATTAATGAGTTTTCAAATTCCTATATAATATACTAGCCGTGCCCCGCGGTTTCGCCCGCTATCATCAAGTTAAAAAGTAGCCTATGTGTTAATCCTAGGTATAATCTATGTACATTCCAAATGTCACCCAAATCCGTTAAGCCGTTAAAGCGTAAAGAGGGAACAAACATACTTACACACTTACACACAAACTTTCGGATTTATAATATTATTAGTAGGATTTAAGGCAAGCATGTTCCATCTTCAGCCGCAACGTCACTCTCCATCAGGTGAAATAGCGGTCAAATGCTTACTTATCTAGCATAAAAAATCATAATAGTTTAAAACACAATTATTGAAAATCAAAAACCAAATCGTTTGTTCACATGGGCCCCAAAGAGGCACTCATAAAAGTTACTGAGTCTACTACCAGATTCGCCAAATTACATTATTATTTAGGTACTATGGTCTTAGATAAAATATTTAATACACAATCGGAGTTAAAAATTGCAATCAGTACCTAAATAAATAGGCTTTAAGTATAAAAAGGTAGTATTAAAACAACTATTCACTATTTTAGTAATCAAGTCCGACTAGATTCAATACTGCACAAGAAGCGTTGTAAACGGACAACAAACGGCAACAGCGCTTTAAGATTTGCATACAAACCGCTGCAGAGTACACTGCAAAGCGTACTGACCCTGTGCCAAATGTAACACTATGGAAAGTGATGTCAGTATCAGAACTATGAACAAGTTATCGTCAATGGGATTATTCGCATAAACCCCCTGCGGATTTATCAACATTAACACACGTCCTTCTTCACGATTCAAACGTAACTTAGAAAGAATTTCATCAAAATTGGTTCAGCAACTTATTCAAATAGACTCAGAGAGCTAGTTTCGAATTTATAATACAAATACGATGTGATATAATTACTCTAAATTCACAAATTTACTTATATACCTTAGATAACTTCATATTTAAATTTATTTTAGCAGAAGGTGTGACAAATTAGAAGATCTCTTTCATAGTTCTATATTAAAAAGAGATAAGCACACAGATTATAGCCACGAAACCTAACCTTATCTTGGTTAAGCGATAAATCGTATAAGCTTGTTATGCGCGAGAACTAAACCATTTAAAATAAAACGGGGTTATGTATTGTATTGTTCTGTAGTAAATATAGTATTTTCATCGTTCATATTTTTATTATATTAGAGTTTCAACAGACACAACTTTGATTAACTTTCACCAATCATGTTTCTGGGTTCCATTTATTTAGATTATATCTCAAGTATTGTCCAAATATGAAACATTTATGTTTTATATTTACTGAATACAACTTATTCTTAGCGTTCGTAGCGTTAATAGCGTTTTTTAAATCTTTTAACTTCAACCACTTTAATGTCCAAAGAAACCTATAAAGTGAAGGTACTGTCCACGACGTATACGAACCTTGTAGTGGCAGCACATTAAGCGCTGCGCGTCGCTACATTGTAACGCACTCAGACAACTTTTCCAATAACGACAGGGTAGTATTGGTACACTGGAGGACAATGTTTTTTACCCCATCTTTGTTTTAGAGAAACAAAGTGTTTCATTCAAATCCGTTCAGACGAAAAAAGTAACATACTTACATACTCACACATTTAGACACAATTTTTTGCATTTATAATATTAGTGTAATAGTGTTATCAATAAATAAGCATAGAAAATATAACTAATAAAAATATTATTATTATATCTCATCTTGTTTTATTTTATAATCTGACTGTACTAAATTCCTATGGTCCTCGAGTCAACTACTATGAAATAATATTAAAATTAAAAGTGCCTCGAGCACGCGGTTGAGTTTCTTGCGGTCGAGTTGAAAAAAGGTTTTACGTCCCTGAAATTTCCTTTCTTTCTTGTCTCCAAGCATTTTGTCATGCAGTGTACTCCCGAGCACTGTCGCGGATATTTACAAGTTATTGGACAACACATAATGTTCTTTTACAGTTTGAGCTTCAAACGGTCGATGGTACTGTGTACGTTGTGCCATCTAGTGTTCAACTAAAACATTAGTAAGTACTACTTTTACTACTCCGCTTTTACTACGTACAATTGCTTCATTGTTATTGTACTTCACTTTTTCATTACTTAATGTAGTTATGTATGTATGAATTGAATGTTTTGTTTAAAATGCTTGCGCTTACTAGTGACTACATAATACATATATACCTAGCTTAATATAATTGATTTAATAGTGTTTAAGAACGATTTAAAAAAAATATATATAAAAAATGGGCCGCCGAGTTTTTTGCCAGGTTCTTCTTGAGATGGCTGTAATTTTGCGAATCTGGCATTAATTAACTTTCATGAGTGCCTTTTTGGGGCCCATGTGAATAAATGATTTTGATTTTGATTTTGAAATGGTATTATGTTGATTTGAATAGCACCAGTCCAGTTCTTATTACTTTTTGTAAAAAACATTCTAAAAATCTATAGTATAAATAACCAACTTTCGAACAAGAGGAAGTTCCTAATTTAACTGAATATTGCTTGTTTTATGTTTTTTTCTGGATATGCTACCTCATATTATCTGCGGCGCACATGAAACTATTTAGACCAGTTGGCGCAATGTGTAAGTATCTGCCCTTTGCGCCACGGGTCTTCCCGACAGCAGTACAATTTACATTCCCGAGGTACATTTGTGCTACTGGTTTTGGGTGTGATTGTGTATGTAATGTAAATTCCGGCACCAACGATACAAGTCTTTGAACTTAGTGTGTGGCTGTGAGTTGAAATACGTATGTTTTTTTTGGTCTAGTGGCCCTATATAACTTAATGAAGATTGGATGAAAGCTTTCAGAGATAGTGGTCGTAATGTTGGTATAGTTTAGGGTTTTTTATTGCTAGAGTTGATATAATTATGTAAATGATCTTACAGTTGGAATATAATATATATTAGAAATAATCTACTTGACTTCTATCTTTTATAACCACTAGCCGAGCCCCGCGACTTCGCCCGCGTTAATTAAGTTAAAAAGTAACCTACGGTTATTCTGGAACCTAAACTATCTACATTCTACATTTCATCAAAATCGGTTTATTTGTTACGGAGATACATGGTAACAAACATTCACACACACACTCACAAACTTTCGCATTTATAACATTATAGTAGGATCTGCAAACCACAGCACAAAGTCGATCAAAAAGATCTCAATAATACGACCATTTTCCCATCTCTATAATACCTACCATAACTATATCGCGAACATGAAATCCGATGCTATCATATCGATATTACGCCAATATCGATTCCCTCCGATACTGGAATCGAATCATGAATATATATTACGCATTCGATGAAACGTATGTAACATTGTTAGTACTGATTATCTGTGGTCACTTATTCATGAGTGGTCATCAGTGGAAACAAGGAAATGTATATAATATATATAATAGTCGATACTTTATCTAAGTTTATGCAGTCTGTCTTATTATAATAAGAGATAAGTACTTGATTAATCCGAAGAAATTATTAACCAACTTAGGTAACATTATTCCAGGTCTCTATTTGTGCCCTGGAATAACTTAAAATACAAATAAAACAGGGCATAAGCACACGATAGAAGTGACAATTTTGTATTACAAGGAAATATTTCAATTATTCAAAACGTGTTTACCCCCCACCACTTTTCGTCACACAAAAAGGTTGCGGATCAGAATTTCAAAGCCCTGCCATTATAAGATTCACTCAGATGATAAACAACATCTTTTTTCGAAAATTCACTAAAATCGGGGTAGTAGTTGGTTTTTAGGGGCTGAGTCACCCACGTCCGTAGAAGGATACCCCTTAAGTCTGACTCCCTACACGTGGTCCCCGGGTGGTGCTAATCAGGTGACATTTGAGAGGTGGTAGAGCATTTTGTGAGTTGCTCGCCTGGCTTGCTACCAAAGTAGCTTACCACCATCAAGTTGAAAGTCTTCCGCCAAGCCAAATACGGTGTTCCGGCAGTTATCCTTGAGAGCCTGCGTATTCCAGGTCTAGTGTGTTTACCAGCTTCGATCACATCTTCACTAACCATCAGGTGAGATAGTGGTCAAACACTAGCCTGTCACAAATAAAAAAAAAATGTATTTTTTAAATAACTAACATCCTAATATACAGATAAATGATGATGCTACATTAAAATGCTTGGATTTCACCTGCTTCTTATACTACGAGTATACTCGTATATTATACAGGACTTCATTCAAGCCATTTCGAAAGGATTCAATAACATCGTTTATTGTGTAACTACTAGTTTAGTATATTAGTGTACTCATGGCTGTTAGTCTTATTACTTTTTTATTTATGCCACTGAGAGACGAACATGTTGCTAGCCTGATGGTAAGCATCATTTGCTCATTAAGGTTCCGTGACATCCAAAAATGTGAACTTAGACAGTTCAAAATTCTGCGAGGCAATGCGCTAGACACCTTGAGATTATTAGATGCAAAAATGAGGATGCAAAAATCGGAGCCAATGTTACTGATTATATAAAATTTGAATCTCTTAATGCCATGTAGTGTCAGTTGATCATTGCCTGCAATCTCTATTACAGTAACGCTTGCACGATATTGCGCGCAATTCAATGACTGGTGTTTGGTTTTGTACTATTCCATTACATCTTCTTCTTTTTATAAGTTGAAATAAGCAAGGCTTTTAAACGTACGTTAAATAATAATTATATATAGTTTATAGGATACAATTTACACTGAAACTGAACTAATATATATATATTTCTAATACTGGATAGGAAAGCATTTGACCACTATCTCACCTGATGGAAAGTGACGATGTGGCCGAAGATGGGACATGCTTGCCTAGTATCTATACACTTTAGATTTGAAGACACCCAGATTATACCGTTCAGGAGATTATGTAATAAAAAACCTTTAAAAAGTTACTAGTGTTGTGCTGTCCCGGGCAGACTCTGCAGAGTGACATTACCATAAAACATATTTATAATAATAGATAGATAAACCGAACAATTCTGAACAACTGAACTAAACAGAAACAGAAAATTGAATCACCAAATAAATCCCAAATAAACCTATACAGAAACAATAGTATCTTAAAGTACTGTCGCGAACATCGACTGTGCGGTACAACGATAACACAACGATAATGTAACGATACGTATGCGGCTCGCGCGATCTTTTATTATTATATCCACATATTGACTTTGCGTTGTCTATCCCCCCCTTTCCCATCCTCCTACCTCCCGGAGGGGGGAAGATGTAGTCGCGAAGTAGACACATGTAGCAAATTTCTATAGGCAGTAGGAGATGTTGATACAAATTATCAGATCACACAGATAGGTGTGTCTTACAAGTCTTTCAGATTAGCCCTGCTGAGTTTGTTGGATTTAAACCCCTTTTTGTTAGAAATCGTATATATATTTACCTATTTTCAGTCGTTACATATTATCGTTCGATTAAAACGAGTTAAATCCATTCAATAGACTCAGAATAAGTAAATGTATACATGATAAGGAACAAAAAGGGTTTAAATTCTGATCCTAATCATAAGAGATAGTCTCAAAATTATATGCCAATTGAAGTTGGTTATTAATTAAAAAAAATATTCTGCTGCGAGTAGAATATTGAGAAGTGATTCGCTTCTATGTTTATCATCCGTACGGTGAAGTACTGGAACTCATTGCCTACGTCTTTGTTTCCTAACCGGTAAAATCTAATAGTCTTCAAGTCTAGAGTGAATAGGTATCTTCTAGGCAAACAAATCTTCAGCTGCATCTTCACTTTCCATCAGTTGAGAAAGTGATCAAACGCTTGTCCATCTACCAAAAAAATATTTTTTAAGTAAAGGTAATTTTAACGCCTATATCTGTACTAAAAACAATATAAAAATAAATAAACGCTTTCACACTCACAGCCCTATACTAGGCTCGATGACTTGTGTCGTGATGCCGGAAACATTCACATTTCACACACAATCATATCCAGAACCAGAAACAGAAATGTTCCTTGGGGAGAAAACGTGCGTTCTTGCCGGGAATCGAGCCCGATATACGTACTTAGAAGGCGAACGCCCACCTAAGCCAACGGGCAGTTTAAAACACATGTTCTACTTTATGAAAGTCCAATGTCCATACTGATGATACAGTAGTCGCAAAGTAGACACATGTAGCGGTCCCAATCGATACCGGATAATGCGTTTTGGATTGGCTGCGTGCATGTGGCGCTCGAATTATGGAACGGTAGTTTTGATTCGATATTAATTGTGTTTTGTTAGTGTGGAGAAGGAAAGATTCATTCCTGGGTCCAATGTGACATAATATGTAGAATGACCAACAAACCTGACTTAAGTTCAAATAGCCGCTGTGTAAGCAGAATAGATGTTAACATGACAATTCAGTTACTTGTCATAAATATGAACTAGTGATAGGATTTTACAAGCAATACAAGTCGTCGAATCAACGGCTGTGTAAGCACAGACGATTTTTACCAACTCGAATGAAGAATTTACCATTTTTTTTATTTTTTTTTATACACTCATAATATAACTACACTAGCACTTATATACAGTTCGGTGATAATTTACGTGCAGAACATTAGTTACACTTATTACAGTAGGTAAATATGGATACGCTTGCTTATCCAGCATAATAACGTAAGTACAATATAAAGTAGTTAGGAAAATAATAATAATAGGTACTTGTACCAAATGACCGATATGCGTGCGCATTGGTTTAGATATATTTTACCTTAAAAATAAGAAACACGACATCTCACTGTGATTAGACTAAAAATTAATAAAATAAATCACACTGCTATTATAAATCCGAAAGCTTGTGTGAAAACGTTTTTAGTTAAAAATATATTTAATCTTTTATGAATCAAGAGATTAATCTTAAGCCACGTTGATACTTTTAGGTGGCCTTCAATATCCCAACACCAGTATTGCCTACGAAAAATCCAAATAAATAGAAGTCTTCGGCTGGTCAATATAATCATGATATTTTGGGCACTTTGCCGAACATTAATGATCGCCTAAGCTCTCTTTTTTTTATTACTAAATAGTTATGTTGTAAAACTTGGAATTGTTCAATAAAAGCTTACTTCTCATAGTATAATATGTTAAGACACTTATATTTTAAGCGAATAAATCAGCAACCTGAAATGTTCATTGTATATATCTGAAAAAATCCCCCATTCTGTGAGCCAATAAAAGCCGAATAGCGTGAACATATAACAGCGATATGAAGCAGCGGCGTCACGCGGACACAATCGATAGAACATTATTCATACGACGGCGAGGGACTTGAGTTTGGAACATTGGCAGCCGTGGAGACGTTCATTGCAGTAACTAAACTTGTATGGAATTAAATCTAAATGCAAGAAGTACCGTGGAGTAGTATATTACTATATATCCATAAAATCAACATTCCCGTGAAATATTATCATACTTCAAATTAATATTATAAAGTTTATGAGTGTGTGGCTAGACCAATTTGGTAAGGAGGTACTTCTTTTTATCCTGGAATTCCCGCGAGACCCGGACTTACGCGGGTAAACCGCGGTGCGCAGCAAGTATAGAAATAAGTTGAGGCTCAGACTTTTCCCTCAAAACATTGTAGTACCGGGACTGTGGTACAAGGTATAGCAATCTAAATTGATTAATTAAAATGGTTAGGTATTTTATTATTTATTTATCCTAATTTCATTGAAAGCCTTTATATTACAGATACGTCATATTCTAAACCTAGTGTGCTGACAACCTTCAAAGACTTTACTAATTACGGGTGAAATAATAGTCAAACGCTGGCTTGTTAGAGATATAAAAAAAGTAATCCCTAAAAAAAAAGAGCGGATGTTAAAAAGCAGAACACAGTTGGAGCTAAATTTACAAAACTATTATTCTACATACAAAACAATCTGTCTCAAGTACGCATCAAATAACTCTATAGTGGGACTTGTGTGTAGTACTTGTAGAGCTGTTTTGCACATCGTAAGCATTTTCGTTGATTATAGTTTCTTTTTTTAATAATGGATTCATATTTACTGGATTAATTTATCACATATATTTTTTTAGCGATTGTAATAGTGAATAGACGTAATCAATTAATGAATTTATTATCAAAGATAATTGTGATTTTAATAGCTGTAAAGAGGTACTTTTACCACCAATACGGTACTGATTTTATCATCATCAAAACGCAACCACAGTAAAACCTTATTTGAAAAAAAATTACTACGTGTAATGTACTTTATCATCTCAATTGCATTCATGTTCCGAACAACTCTTACAGCCACCCGTGCCGTGTCGCGGCGAGACGCGACATCGCGATATTGTGTCTCTCTCTACTCCGTCTTCAATACGATAACGATATAAACTATTTGAGGATATTGTGTCCTTTATTTCGCCTTTAGCAGCAGTCTTTACTTCCTTCCTGCCAAGAAAATCTTTACTTGGAGGAAGTAAAGTTAGGAACTGTGCAGCAGAATTTTTGCTGGTCTTGTAAACTAACAACCGACTTGTTTATTTTTAGATTTGTAATCGTAGTGGGTATAAACAATTTACACTCACGATCCCACACTAAGTTTGATGACTTGTGGCGTGGGTGCCGGAAACATTAATATCACATACATAATCACAACCAAAAACACAAATTTTCCTCGAGGAGAAAACTTGTGTTCCCGCCGGGAACTAACCCCGATACCCCTAATTAGAAAGCAAATATGCATACTAAGCCAACGGTCAGTTTAAATGATTATATGGGAGAAAATTATAATAATTAATTTCTACTAAATCCAAAATAATTTGTTCGTGTCACAAATAATGAGAGCAACAGACCATAATGTGATGTTTCCCATCCAACCTTAGAAATCAAAGATCTCATGCTTCATCTCAAAGCCGAAAGTCAATTTAAAAATGGAACAGTAAAACTCACCGACGAAACTATAAACTCAATTAAACCGACGTCTCACTAAGCACCGTGTCCAAACGGTACAATTAACTGGCCGCCAATAATACCTATTTATCTTAATACCATCTAGATTTAATATATCACTCGGGTAGGCATAACACGGCCAATCTGTCGGGCCGTCCGTCCCCGTGACAAATGAAACCGTCACTCAGTCGGAGAAATTAAATACCCTCCGATAATTATCTACGAGCACAAATCGATTCTTGTATTAACAGGGAAAGGGATTATATTGAATTGACAATCGGATTTTATTAAGGCCTTCTGTGATTTCGTCACGTTTTAATATCGACGCGTCTTAATTACCGCCAGCTCGCACATGAATTTCAACTTTGTTGTTATCTATATTGAATTCAAATTCGTTTGTTTTGTAATTTAAAGGTTATGTTAGTTGATAGAACGTAGTAGATGGTCGTGTCAAATGATAATGATTGGGGCGACAAGCGGAATGCCGATGCCGCCGGTAGCCATAATGACGTTAGTCACGCTACTAACTGTTATTATTCTGTGTATCTAGTAAAGCAGTAACTATTTTTTATTCTGTGTACGCTAATGAGCTTTTAAATCTGCCGGGAGCTGAATGTGAGATAAGATACGTGATCTGTTAAGTGTAATGTTGCATGATCATGAGAATTGTTTGAGGAAATAGTTGAGTTTTGGTTTTTTTGTGAGGTCATGAAGATTAGAGTTAATTAATTATAGCTGCGAGTCGTGAAAGGTTATTTTAGCGGGTTTTCTACCACTTCCTAATCTATAGTACCTTACCTAAATCCTCAATCAGAGTTAAAAGTTGCTAGTCGTCTATCAGCGCGATGCCTAAACGAACTAAAAAGCTAACAAACGTTTAGTCGAGGCGACAAGTGACCAGAATGCTGGCTTTTAGCACAAAAAATTTGCATCGCTATTCAACGTGGAAACGCAGCCAGTATTCTGGGCACTTTTCCTTCGGCTAACGGTATACAACATTTTTGAATGCTATTTTACCTCTTTTGTGATCTTATCTGATATTAAACCTAATTAAAAGAAAAAAAGCTAACCAGTATATTATAAATATCTTAATATTAATGTTCAATTCTCCAGAAATCTAAATGAAAAGCGTGTAAACAATGCTTACAGACGTAAACTGTAACTTCTACTTAATGGGTTTATATTTTTATTAATTGCTATGCAGTTGGTCCTCTCCCCTGAATCAGAACTTTTCAGTAACTTACCGAATAGATACGATTGTATAACTTTCTCTTTAAAAATACATATTATCGTACGATGGTCCTAAATAATAACATAAACTTTAGAAACAGGACTTTTCGCTCAGTGGCAATCGAAACTAGGCAGGACTAAAATAAGTTTAAATATTTATTTTTACACACGATATATTATCACATACGAGTTTACTAGTGATCCCCTCACTAGGGCAAGCCTGTCTCGTGGGGGCCTCAGCACTACGTTAAAAACTAGAAGCAAGATAAAAGTTTATAAAAGCTGAGCCTTTCAAATAATAGGCTTTTACACCACAGAATTTAAAAAATCACGGAATTTATATTCCCTTGCATTTAATTACAATGTAATGAACATTCCCTACAATTTGTCACGACCGCATTAGTTTCGGCAATTAATCACGACGGATCGACCGACCGATCAATCGACAGATAGGCTAATGCGTCCGTGAGAGAACCACGCATTCCTTTGAGCTGGAAGCCGACATAAGGTCGTACGTCTCGTCTATGGCGGGAAATTTATAGTTAATAAGTTAGTCTAGTTTTTTGTATAAACAATAAAAAATGTGAACATAGTTTTCATGGAATTGTATGTAATCCCATTTTAATTTCCTTCATTTTGGTTCACCTTTACCCTACTCTATAGGTTAAGTTTTTTTTTTAATAAAGTATCATTATTTCTCGACAAAAATCCGCCATTTTGTTTTTTTTTCAAATACCTTTCTAAGGACACTTGAGTTTTTAAGACGAATATAAAAATTCCTTAACTGTCGAAATCTATTCAGCCGTTTGGAAGATACGAGATAAAAATTTGTAAGTATGCATACACACATGATATGCGCGAAAAACATGAATCTTCCTTGGCAGTCGAGTAATTAAGGCTAAAACTGTCATAAATCACATTACCAATACTGACTTACACGACAACAAAATCCGTACAATTTAAAATTTAACATAATAAATACTATGGTGCTGATCTGATGATGGAACCAGACGATGGATATATGTACTCCTCGGTGAATACCAGGGAATAATTTTTTTTATGATTTCAGTGCCAATTACGTATTTCAATATAATTCGCGTGAAGAAAGTAAATTTATACAAAAACTAACTTACTTTGTAACTAATTTAAACTGCTTACTTATACATACATACAATACATACATGTGAGTAAAGCATTAAAAAAAAGTATCAGTAGTCGAGAGATAGACAATAAATACATTGTTAATTTTTTATTAACTTTACAAGTTTTGGGCGATTAATTTCCGTTTAATTATCTAACTATACGATGTTTAATGTAGATAGTAATTAGTGTTTTTAATAAATTAATAAGAAAAACTTATTCAATATTTATATTAATTAAACAAACAATTAAACCAATCACCCCATTTAATAACAAGATCAATAATAAATGTCGGGGCTAATGAAGTGGGATCCAAAAAGGGCATTTAACCATTTTAACCGATTTCCTCGCAAACTGCCGGATTAAGCCGCGGTTACATTAATTATAATATTAATTATTAGCTAACTCGTGTCGCCTACCCTTAAGGGACGTGACCTGAATGTACGGTTGGCAAGAGAAGCTATAATTGGACGAGAAACGTTTGTACGGTTTGTTAGCTGAGTATAGAGAACATTACCGTTAGATAGTTTCTGTTGGACATTTTATGAATGACAACATAATAAAATGTTACAATAACTACTGATTGTGTTTTGAGTATTATCTTTCAAAACAATCCATAATTAATAGATTTTTATTATTTTTATTATGATAGATAGGCAAGCATTTGACCAATATCTCACCTGATGTGAAGTGATACTTATTTTTTTTAACTTTCGCGAACTGCAATCATGATTTTATGAGAAAACTGAGTCTTTTCACGCTCGGACAACAAAGTGATACTATAAAGATACTTTTTTCTTTTAAAGTTATAGAACCCAAAAATAACAATTTTTCAGTCAAATTGAGATGCTCCTTCATTTTGATTAAATACTCACAAAGATATGTATTTTTGTAAATTCATTTAATAATAGAAATAATTGATCTAGAGGCACTAATGACTAACTTATTATAAAACTGATAATATTTATTTAAGTACTCAACGTTAATTAACCACAAAATATTTTATGCAATGAAATATCAATCAAACCCAAAATAATTACATTTACAAGCCCATAAACCACGGTATCTACGACTGTTTTGCGGACTGTACTTTAAACTCGCACATAAGCCCGAAGACGCAACGACATCTGCCGACGTAATTGAAGGATTACTCACATAATTGAAACTGCGCGATAGAGACAGACAATCACATTTCAAATACGAACGAAAGAGACGACGTGCATCACTCAACGCCGTCTCAAAACGGGACGGTTAACAGCGTGTCTTCTTGTATATTGTATTATCTTACGTTTTATGCCCTATTAATCTTGCTCGGTGATTTGCTTTAGAAATTTACACCGTATATATGGGTTTGTAAGGTTGGATTTTGAAGGAAGGTTTTAGAGTGATACAGGGTGGTGCAATAAATAATTGTTTGTTCGCGTAAAACTGGAGTGTTCGCGTTTATTCGCCGTCAAGTGATCGTCGCTCCGTTTTGTTTGAAGACGTAAAGGTAATCTCGGATAACGAGCGACTCTAGCGTTCCTCGTAAACAAGCTATCCGGTGATGGATCAGTTGATTTAAGATTTGTAAACTAAATAATGCTAAGGCGTAGGAATAATAGAAATGAAGTTGACGAATGTTGTAGCTCGTAATTCTCGTAGACCCTCTACGAAGTGTCTACGAAGTTTGTTACAATGTTCGTATTTTGTTCTTGAACGTAGAGAAGTAGAGTAAGTACCTATAATGTTTTAGATGTTTTTGTCTGTGCTTCTTAAATAGACCATAGTGCACTTAAAAGGAAAATTATTTTAAAATTTAAACCTTTGGCAAGGAGTTCCATTCCTTTGCAACCCAATTGGACAACCCAGTTGGCGAAGTTTTACAAAACTTCCACCGTGGGTCTTAGGGTAGGGTTGATTTCAGGCAGGAGCATAGTTTTCCTTCCAAAGGGACATTTGTGTTTCTGGTTCTGGTGTAATTGTGTGTGATGCATATGTTTCCAGCACCCACGATACAAGTGACACGATCTCTGAACTTTGTGTGGAGCTGTGAGTATGAAAGCGTGTTTATTTACGATTTAAATTATGAATACGGAATCAAAACGCTGCGTCCAAAGATGAAAACAGAACCATACATGAACGAGCCTTCGCTAGTTACAAGTTGAGTAGTTGTTCCGGCGTGAAGTACCGCCTCCCTTTTGTAAGCGACTTGTTTGAGGCTAGTTGAGCACGTCAGACCTATTCACAGCTATTATTGTAATTTTGTAGGCTATGAGATATTCTTTTTCGTTCTTTAAGTAGTTGTGTTACCTACTTGAATAACTCTTATCACAAACGGTATTCAAGTTGTAAGTATACAAAGTAACTTGTAAAATACCAGAAACATCTACATAATGTTAACCATCTAGACTATTCTAGACCAACGTCTTTCTTGGTATAGCTATTGCGAATTCTGTTTTTGGTTTTTCAAATAAGTATATATCATACTAGCCGTGCCCCGCGGCTTTGCTCGCATTAATTAAGTTAAAAAGTAGCCTAGCAGAAAGTAAACTGTTTACATTCTATATTTCATCAAAATCGGTTTATTCTTTACGGAAATACGTGGTTACACACGTTCACACACACAAACTTACGGATTTATAATATTAGTAGGATGTTTTCAATGTTAAGTCTAAGCTGTCAAGTGACAACTGCCGTTGGCGCGGCGGCGCGGCGATGACAATCTTTGCGGGATAGTGCAGTTAAAACAACTATTAATTTCAGTTTGCATGAAATACATATAGAATTCAGAAGAAAGTCGTAGAACTAAATGAACTAAGGGTTAGAACAAGAATAGTGGTCTGAGAATAATATTTTATAAATAACCCTGTATATCATTACTTGTCGTTTAGTAGCCGAAATAAATGGCACAAATACTGACTGTTATAATAGGGAACTAAAACTTTAATCCCGCTTAATTATTAATTAAAATTAATCCTATCTCGATCGCAAACTAAAAAGAGACATCGTAAATTCGGTTTACTATAGATACACCAAACAATAAATAAATCCGGAAATGACAGAAGCGTGACGAATGATAATTAAAATTTAAATGTGGCCTGAGGCGATGTTTGTAACCGTAGAGGGAGATAACGGTTCGAAAATATTTGTTGACATTTAATAACTTCTGTTTCAGCTTACTAACATTTTAAACATGCTCTGTCGCTCTTTTTCGTTGTTGCGTACGCGGATATGAAATTAAAAAAGAAAACTATAAAGTTGTAAATACTTGAAAAACATAAACGCTTTCACGCTCACAGGCCCCACACTAAGTTTGATGACTTGTGTCGTGGGTGCCGAAAACATTCACTTAACACGCACAGCACACCCAGAACCAGAAACACAAATTTCTTTTGAGGGAGATTAATTGTGGTTATAAAGCGAACGCGTTCTCAACTACGCAGTCCAAAACTAAATCTAACTCCTATTTTTCATTTTTTTATTTTAACTATAAGCCAGCCGCATTGTCGCTAACCATCAGCTGCGATTGTGGTCAAATACAATCGCATCTGATGGTTAGCGACAATGCGGTCAAAGATAGAGTACTCGTGCTTTTCCTCCGATGCAAAAACGAGGAGGATACCAAAACTGGTTGCATGTTCTGCTCTACAGTTTAACTCCTTTCTTATATACTTGGTAGCTCCAATCTACATAATCGCTGACAACCACCATAACGTTCACATCATCGGCTCCAAATCGAATTATTTACATTCAAAGCCGCAAGCTCGCCATCCATACGAATGCCTGAAAACAATAAACGTGGAGATCCTCCGAAATCCCGCAATAATAAGGCGGTCCGTGATTGATACAATGAAATCCCCTGTCGACGCCGCCATTTGCATTTTTATGGCGCCCGCCCTCGCCCGCCCGCCCTACTGTATCAAACGTTCTTGAGTTCTGTGCTGCATGGATTGTTAAAATGGCTTTATTTTTAAATTTTGTTTTATTTGAATATTTTAGGGATTTTCATTCGAAATAGAAAGCTTGAGCTTGTAAATTATATTGAGGTTAAATGTATCTCATGGGTGAGTTTAGCTAACCTATATTAAGGGTAACACAACCAATTTTAATAATATAGCACAGCTGTTGATTTGCGTTTTGTTTGGCTTGAGATGGCTTAGTTTTTACTTAGTAACTAATATATTTAAAAGTGATTTTATGAATTCATTTTCAAAAGGGCCTCTTCGGAGCCCGTGTAATTAAACATTTTTGATTTAGTTGTCTACATGTCGAACAAGCTATTTATATGCAGACTATACCAGCATGCATTGCAATGCCACGTATATGAAAAAAAGCATTTTACCTCTTTCACGTTTATGGTTGCCTTTTACTTTAGTACCTTACTAAAAACTTGTTGACTTTATTGTTAACACATGTTTTGCGTTTTCTTTATTTAGTATTTATGCTAAATATGACATCTCTTCCAATGTTATAATATATTTTTATCCAGTTTACATTTCTTCATCGTTTTTATGACACGGAGTATTAATATTCTTTAATTATTATTATTTTATTCCCGAAAGGCAAGCATTTGACCACTATCTAACCTGATAGAAAGTGAATATACGCAGATGTAATATTTAAATTATTTATTCTCATTCAGTTACAACAGGTGTAGAGTCACATTGCATCACATTGTTACACATTCCGCCTATAATACTGCACTTAACTAAATATTGCACCTCAACCGGGGGCTGACCCTATAGTTTGGCAATTTCTGTATTGGTCAAATAACTTACCACTGAATATCCCCATTTTTACTATTGACCGTCGACAAATATATTATTAAATTTGAGATGTATACTTTTTACTTCATGTCAGAATTGACGGATCACCAGGCTCATAAGCACTGTTATACAAAACGTATTAGTAAATCAGTTAATCGCGAACATATTGGCGACCGCGTCGAACCGCGTTATGCGTCCATCTGTCACATCATTGTAATGATAGTATGCCCATACTGGTATAGGGCCTATGTAGGGCTGTCAGGACTTGGGTGAAGAACATATTTTATTCTATTGAGTGTTATTATCGAGAAGAAAATTATCACAATTTACACCAATTTTATAAATTTGAATCTATGAGTGTGTGGATAATATGTTTTAATCACTGTGACGAGTAAAATTTTGGTAAGAATTTGAAATTTTGAATAGAAAAAGATACAGACTACCTTTTGTATCAGTTAACGCCTGAAATGCGGCGAAGTACAAGCAAAGGAATATAATTATCTTATGGAATTATGATTGTCAACGTTCACTCCGATAATTTTGTCACTTAAAGCTCCGATTAGATTTATGTGGCTATATGTTGAACAACTTACAATTGCTTATATTATCATTGACTTATTATTTACCTGAATAATAATTTAAATAAGTGCGTAAGATAATATAGTATAGAATAAGTACGTAAGAGTATAAAATTAAAAGAAGGAAGTTGTTTTCAAACTTATGACAATTTTTTTTACTTATTACTACTTTGGAATAAATTATTTAGTAGCAATTTTTTCACTGCTCTAACAGCGTAAAGGAAGTGGACCATTTACGCTTTGTCACGGGTCCAAGGTTTGATTCCTGATAGCAAAATAATTTTCCTCATAGTAGGAAGTTTATAAATTAAGTTCAATGCCAACGTGTGTGGTAGAATCCGAAGTTATTAATTAATTGAATACATGGCTGTAACTTTAGGAGCGTTTATATTTTTATTTAATTTTAAAAAACTACCATCCCTAACCTCATTCCGGTAAGGCTCCCCCCACACTTACTGCATTGTGATGGTAATGCAGCCACAGTTGCGCGGCACGCGGCGACACGCCCACGGCAAGCTGAACACAATGCGAGCACAGCCGCGTGCGGTTGTTAGTTAATCTCTGTAATAGTTGTGTTGATTAACATGATGGATTCGGAGATTTAGTAACGGATAGTTATGTAAACAGATTGATTATGTTTCTGTACAAAGGGGTGGACGAAATGTTTTTTTAACTGAGATATTTTTGATAGTTTTTACAGTTCGTTGATATTTTCTTTACAGTGGCTTTGACTCCAATATAGTTACAATACGCTCATAGCGCAGTGCATTCCCGTGCAGTGTTTTAAACAGTTAAAATTAAAAAACATGGGTAGTGCTGGACTGTAATGAGCAAGCGTGATGCTTACCATAAAGGCGCATTTCTATCCTTCTATCCTACTTATATATATCCTATCCTACTAATATTATAAATGCGAAATTTTCTGTGTATGAATTTTTACGTATCTCCGTAACGAATCAACCGATTTTGATGAAGTTTTGAATGTTAATAATTTAGGTGCCAGAATAACACATGTGCTACTTTATAACTTAATTAAGGCGGGCGAAGCCACGGGGCACGGCTAGTTCTGCATAGTTTTCCCACCCAAAATGATAGTTCGGTGAGGATCAGTAGTTGAACCTGGAGTGGTCATAGTTTTAAATCCTGCCACATGCTTTATAATTTCTTGAAGAAGGCAAGCGTAAATGCGGAGGGCAGTTTCTGAGATATAAAGATGTGCTTAAGAGACATATGAAGGGATGTGGGATTGAGCCTGCAACATGGGAGTCACAAGCTGCCAATCACACTGAATGGAGACAAAAACTACTAAAGAAAGTTTATGAATTCGAAAACTCACGAAGGCGCGATCTGGATTTGAGACGGGAACATCTAAAAACAAACCGCCTTCGAACATTACATACAATTATGTAAATAACGTCCTCACATGTAGCACCTGTCTTTGGACTTTCACAGCTAAAATTGGTTATATCAGTCATGTGAGGACGCATCAGTAACACTTCGATAATAGAAATGGTCGCCATACACGGACGGAATACTTTTTTTTTTTTTTTTTTTTTTTTTTTATTTGTGACAGGCTAGTGTTTGACCACTATCTCACCTGATGGTAAGTGACGATGTGATCGAAGCTGGTAAACACACTAGACCTGGAATACGCAGGCTCTCAAGGATAACTACCGGAACACCGTATTTGGCTTGGCGGCAGACTTTCAACTTGATGGTGGTAAGCTACTTTGGTAACAAGCCAGGCGAGCAACTCACAAAATGCTCTACCACCTCTCAAATGTCACCTGATTAGCATGACCCGGGGACCACGTGTAGAGAGTCAGACTTAAGGGGTATCCTCCTACGGACGTGGGTGACTCAGCCCCCAAATCATCATCATCATCAGTTTCTAGTAGAAATAGCATCGTGTGGTAATCCTAACTGGCAAAGCCGTTTATAATGTTAAAAAAGCTAGCTACTATTATAAATTATTCATACCAAATTCAATATTAAAATTCAAAAATTGTTTATTCACATGGGCTCCAAAGAAGTACTAAGAAAGCGCTGCAAAAGGTGTGCCAAAAACATAGCCAGCGTTTTTAGATTATTGCCTGTTTCTTTAGCCTAGCGTACTTATTACCCCTAAACTCATCATTACTTTTCAAAAAGAGAAATATCTTTTAATCATCACTGTATTTAATAAAAATATAAAATGTTTAATACAATAAAAAACCTTGTTACAAATACTGAAGCAATGGTTTCAAACAGCTTCAGTCAAAGATTTCCACTTTAACTCGCAGTCGTACCAAAAACGTATCGAACCGCGGCACAGGTGTCAAATATCACACAATCACGTCCCATTCCCAACTGGACAGGAATAAATTCAATTACGTCGACAAAACAATATCCAAACAAATTCCATTTTCGCAGATTTGCATCGGGAATCTTTCCTATCAGAGGGGGCTTATCTCAAACGGCAGACAGATGCGGCGTTTGCGAGTCGCCGAGTGCTAGCCATGTATCGAGTGTGGAGGAACTTTACTTTAAATAGTACATCGAATTTTACTATATTTACATCACACAAAAATGTTTGCGGATACTGCATAATTTCAAAGTCCTTTGTATAAAAATATATTTGGTTTTATTCTATATTTTCAACAACAGGGTTGTAGGATTTTGCGTTGTGTCACCTCTGCAAGTTGAACTGGTTTCGGTTAGATATTCGAAGTTATCAGTAAAATTATTACGCATTTGAGTTAAAGAGTTTGGAAGAGGAGCACTGTCTAGTATGATGTGAGACTTTGTTTGTCAGGCAATCAATCAAATTGTTTATTTGACACAGTACATTTAAATAAAGAACTTAATGTAAGCCGTGATATTCAGTCTGCACGCAAATGTGCATAAGATCATTTCTGTCTTGTCTTTCTGTCCAAGCAATCAAGTGAAAGACTTTTAACTTCCTCATTTTTTTGTAAAAATTACCAAATAAAACATTGAATTTATCATTAGAATTGCAAATGCCAAGAAGAAGTAAATCAAAATAAATGCCGTATAATCTAATGAAGTTAAAACATGTTAATTTGAAAAATGAATTTACTCAAAATATCTAATCAGAATTTCGTAACTTTATACTTACTTAACTTATTTTCACTTTATATATTATGTTTAGAAAATATAGCCGTAGTCTTTTGGTAATTGGCCCGCAGAGTCCCTTATAATAGGAGCTAAATATACTTAAGCATTCACAAATGTAAACCTATAATTTATGTTGAAAATACGACAAAGTTTCTTTACTCCCTACTCTCCGCCTTTTGTCATAAAATTCTTAATCATTTTTTATAAAATTTCACACATACCTTTACCGTATTTTATAGCCAACCACATCTGTCTTCAAATATTTACCAACAGCCCATCGATGGAACCATCAAAATAATTTATCACGTATAAATAAACGAGCGTTCGTCGACTACCGAACCCTAAAACGAGTCGTTAACAAAGGCAATTAGGGTTCCGTAGACACCGCCCAAGGAGGGCTGACGGGAGGTGGGTATAGGTAGGTATAGCTGGTGGATGCTCATTGGCGGAAACTCAGAAGTAGCTGTATTGAAATGTCATATAACCGTAGATAACATTGACTTTGTGAAGTTTTAAATTCTTGTAAAAATTAGTCACAAAAACTTAAGGATTTTTATAAACAGACTTCAAAAAAGGAGGTCCTCAATTCAACTGTATATTTTTTTTGTACGTACGTTACGCGATAATTCTGTTAATTATGCATGGATTTAAATGTTTTTTTTTTATTTGGTAGATTTATCGAAATAGATCAAGCCAAAACCAAAATATAAGCGGTGAAGTCGGATTTTTTTAAGATTTACTTGCGTTTCAATTATTTAATGTTTAAAGTTAACTCAATGATGATTCGAGGTTGAAATATCGTGTACGTTTGTCAAAATTTCACGTTCATTATGAATAAGAATAACTTTATTGTATATAACTGTGTACATAGTGGGTGTTATAACATTAATTTTGTGCCAACAGTTTGTCCATTACGGACGCACTTTAATTATATTTCGTTTAATGCTGGAGATCGAAAGGTACTAGTGTTACAGATTTATAAAACAGAAGCTTTTTACCTTTGGAGTGGATATAATTTAACCTATCAATTATCTATCTCAATATATAAATGCATCGTAGTTCTCATAGTTCACTCATAGATTAATTAATAATTAATAGTTATCTACCTACCTATCTATCGGTCATCGTGTCGCTGATTGACTTTTTTTTTTTTTATTTGTGACAGGCTAGTATTTGACCACTATCTCACCTGATGGTAAGTGACGATGTGATCGAAGCTGGTAAACACAATAGACCTGGAATACGCAGGCTCTCTATTTTTATCTCAGGACTGAGTAACAAAGCGCATAGCCTGAACAAGATGCGTGACGGTTAGCTTTTTTTTTCCCGCATTCACACTCACAGCCCCACACTAAGTTCAAAGACTTTTATCTTGGGTGCCGGACACATATCACACTCACAATCACACCCAGAACCAGAAGCACAAATCTCCCTTGGGAAGGAAAATGGTGCTTTTGCCAGGAATCGAACCCCTGACCCACGGAACAGAGGGCAGAGACTTGCTTACCGCGCCAACTGGGTCGTTATCTTTTGCAAGCTTCCTTTGGTAGTAAAAGGGAGCACTAATCAAATAATGATTTTAAGTATGAGATAAGCGTTTATATCATAATATATAATCAACTGTTTTGAAGTATTTGTGTGATTGAGGATACACACTAGTCCTAAAAAGAGATCAATGCTATAAATTTGAAGTTGTGTTTTGACGATTTTTTTAATTTTAATTTAATTACGATGTTTAACTCCTCATGCTGAACAAAAACTCATTTCCCAACCACATCTGAAACATCACTTCCATTACATATTGACCATCGCAAATGACCTCATCAATTTCAATAAAATACCGAACATTAACATAGTATACGCAAAATGCAGATGTTTCAATCGATCCCGTACTAATGAGCAGCGATTACCGCGCTGTGACCTGTCATCGCCCATCGATTGATCGTTTTACCCTGCTACAACCATACAGCATAATTTCAACCCTATCGAAAAGCAACTGAGTTGAATTTGGTTCTTCCATTTGACGTTGGACAATAGCTTGTTATGACGTATGTGTTAAATGCTGTCGAATTGAAATTGAAATTGTATGCATATGTTTTTAAGGTCGATTCCTATTTGTTTTTCTGTCGGCTTTAGGTGGGTAGGGTTTTAATGTTATCACTGTCTGTCGGATAGATTTAGCCGGAATTTAGGCGGATATACGTCATCGAGTGCGCTGTCAGCAGTTGAACGTATCGGAAAACAAACGAATGACAGGTTTGACAAATGTATAGTGTTGACCTACTGAAGGCAGGATTTCAAAACGGGTATTATTTTATTCAACTGTGGTTTTAGATTGAAACGTCGCATGGATTTAATTGGAAGCTACAGTTAAAGTTTTTTTGACTCGGTTATGAATGATACTCTTCCAAAAAAATATTTTATAAAATTCAAAACGAACTAAATGATGAATATTTGTTTGTTTTTTAATTATTTTATTAACTTTTAATCGTTACAGTCGATTAGAGAGATTATAAACACTTCCATTATAATAATGCTCGGATATTACAACATTAAAAAGAGTAATTATATAGACACACAAACATATCTATTATATAAAAATAAGTCGGGTTTTCCTTCCTGACGCTATAACTCCAGAACGCACGAACCGATTTCCACGGTTTTGCCTTCGTTGGAAAGGTCTCGGGCTCCGTGAGGTTTATAGTGGCGAAACGGAGTTCGCCGGGTTTGCTAGTGTTTTATAAAGCTCAGTGCGTGGAATAATGTGGCTTAATTTTGTAGATAAACAAACTGTAGATAGTTTGTTTATATAGATAGATAGACAGATAAATAAATTATTTATTTGCACACCAAAAAATAACACTTACAAAGAAGTCTTAAATATAACATAGGAGCACAAATGACGGTCTTATCGCTCAAAGCGATTTCTTCCAGACAACCAAAGGGAGATGATAAAAATATTACAAAAAGGGACGGTGGTGTACCTCAACACGTATTTAAATTAATACGCTAGGCCCATGGGGACCGGGTGCATTAGAAATTTTCAAAGATTTGTCTAAGAGACTGATTGATTCGGCACATGACCAAAATGCTGGTTTGTATTTGGGGCAGAGGATAAGCCTTGCTATACAGCGTGGTAATGCAGCAAGCATTTTGGGAACTTTGCCGAACATTAAAGATCATCTAAACCATCTTTAACCTTTGTTTTTATAACTTGTATCTTATTATGTATATCTATTTTATATATATGTCATTTATAAAAATATAAAAATAAAAAAATAATAAATGTACTTACATACTTATTAATATTAGATAAATAATATACATACAAAAACCTACATAAATTATAATAATATGTTATAAACATACACAAACTAATATATATTATTATACATATATAACTGAATTAAGAGTGATACAATTTTTTTATTTGTTCTTTAAAAGTGTGTAGTGATTGAGAGCGACGTATAGAGACCTGTAAACTGTTACAGAGGCGAATAGCTTGTACAGTTAAAGATTTGTCATAAAATGTAGATCTGTGGCTTGGTGTATATAAGAACTGTAAATAACCAAAAAAGTACCCAGAGATACCTTGTTATAAACTTACAACTTTTGCAAAAATACTATTAATAGTAACATAACATCAAAATCTTAAAAGTATTCATTAAAACACTAATGGTTAATGGTCCATGCAAATTCCATGCACAAATTGTTTGACGTCATGATCCATCAAAAATGATGCAGCATCGTTTAGTAATTGTCAAATCAAAAGCGAAGGGTGAATATTCTGTTTTTATCAAGTGTTCTGTGCCTTGATTTTTATTTCATGCTGTAAGATTTAGCTGCATTTTACTTAATAAGATAAACAAATATTAATTAATATGTACAATTTTAATAAATTACATATGTTTGGTATACAACAACAACGAAAACAAACTATACGTTGTTTATTATTTTTTTTTTTTATTTGTGACAGGCTAGTGTTTGACCACTATCTCACCTAATGGTAAGTGACGATGTGATCGAAGCTGGTAAACACACTAGACCTGGAATACACAAGCTCTCAAGGATAACTGCCGGAACACCGTATTTGGCTTGGCGGCAGACTTTCAACTTGATGGTGGTAAGCTACTTTGGTAGCAAGCCAGGCGAGCAACTCACAAAATGCTCTACCACCTCTCAAATGTCACCTGATTAGCACCACCCGGGGACTACGTGTAGGGAGTCAGACTTAAGGGGTATCCTCCTACGGACGTGGGTGACAGCCCCCAAATTCTGGGCGCAGAGCCGAGCCAGAGTGTCGCGTCTCTGACATAATCACAGCGATTTCAAAGTGCAATATTTTTTAAAATTTTCAGTCTTATTTTTATTTATACATAATATAATTCTTAGTCTATAAACCACACCTTATTCTAATTATAAAAAGATAAAATAGACACTAAACAAGTTTTTGTCATTAATTATTACAAGTTATTTATTCCTATTAATAACCCTACTTCGTTACGTTGTTTATTGAAATTCCATACCTGAGTCTGTGTTCCCTGATAAATCAATAAGGGAGTCTTTAAGTCGCGAGTGAACAGGTATCTTCTGGGCAAACGTGCTCCATCGTCGACCGCATCGTCACTTACCATCAGGTGAGATAGCGGTCCGTGATTTTTCGTCATATTCATCTAGGCGTTATCTCATTTTGAAGTTACATATATAACTTTAAAATTTGTTATATTAGCGTGAAGAACAATATCGTCCGTAAACGAAAGAATTACTTTTTAAAGGAAATTTAATACACTTTTATTTGTATTTATTTAACAAACAAACGCATTCACACTCACGGCTCCACACTAAGTTCAAAGACTTGTATCGTGGTTGCCGGAAACATTTACATATCACACACACAAACGCACCCAGAACCAGAAGCACAAATATCCCTTGGTAAGGAAAATTGTGCTCCTGCCGGGAATCAAACCCGAGACCCACGGCGCAGACACTTATCCACTGTGCCAAGGAGGCGTTCCATTATTCCTAAAAGAAATATAAAAAGCTAATTTTCATACTAAAAGTGTTTATAAACGTCTTAGCGGCTGTCACCACAACATGGCAAGGCAGTTTTAATAATAATTATTATTCCATTTCCCTGCGGACCCCTATTTCATGCTCCACTAACAAAATTACTTTTCAATTGCATTAAAATTAAAAAAATCGCATTCAAAACGCTTTATTTTTATCAAAACACATTAAAATTAAATTATAGGATCATCTATCAGAATAATTTAATATGCTTCCCTTGCAACCCCTGAATGCTCATCCCCTATCGACCTCCGCGAATTTACATCAAAGGACTTTGTACTCAATTTCGAAGCAAATAAAGTGTGTTATTGGTTTAATCTAATCTCGGGTTGTTTTCTTATCTGTGACGTCATTAGGACGATTGTGTCCAATGGAGTATAACCGGTATAATGTAGTTAAAACGGTTTTATTAAGTGACGCGTCGTTTGCATAATTTTTGAAGTAATTTTCCTATCAGATTTTGTGAAAATGAAAATGAAAATGAAAATTTGTTTATTTGGCAGAGAAAGACATAATACAGTACAATTGGGCTGTGGGCCCCAAACTAGGCAAAGCCTGTATCTTGGGAGCCCGATATGGTTAACAATTATAAAGAAATGCCTGTCTGTACGTGAATATTGAATTAATTATCAATCAGTTAAAAAAAAAACAAACAATATTTATATGTTATTATAGAATAATAAGAAAGAGATGAATTTAATACATTATTAGATTAATAGATTTTTTATCATACAAATTAGCTTAAATTACAAGCAATAAGTGAGGAATTACATCTAAATAATTATATAAGCTTAAAGTACATTTAATTAGTATACCTAGTTTAAAAGTGTGAAACCATTGAAATCATTTTAGTACGATGTTATCCCCTTTAAATCGGAATGTTTTGAGCAATTATTTTATGACCATGTAGTTTTTTTATGGTTTTCAAATAAATGCAGTAAAATGGTAAAATTTGACGCGCAGTTAAATTGATGGTATCATTGTGGGAATACTATAATCTGCTTTGCCATTTTAACAACAAAAAAATCTAAGGCTATTTTTTAATTATTATTTTATACTATAAACCACTTTTTATATCTTGCTTATAATTTGTATGCCTTCTTCACGAATTGAGTAAAAAAATACTTCTGGTTGTGTGTGTGATGTGAATGTTTCCGGCACCCACGACACAAATCATCGAACTTAGTGTGGGCTGTGTTTTTGAAAGCGTTTATAATTCATACGTCAAATCTAAGCACCTTATGGTTTTTTTTCATTTTTGCTAATTTTCAATATCAAGCATTTAAAAAATAGAAAATAGTTTTTTTTTTATGTGTTACCTCATAACTTCGTTCCACGTGAACCGATTCTGAATTTTTTTTTTGTTTGATTGATGTTGCTTTCCAATTGGTCCCATTTAAATTTGATCAAGATCGGACTAGTAGTTTTTGAGTTATCTTCAATAATGCGTATTCTGTGCACTATATTGATGATGTTCTCGTTATTAACCGACTTCAAAGCTACCTCATAACTTCTTTCGGTGTGAGCCGATTTTGATGATAATTTTTTTATTTGAAAGCTGGTGATTTCTATGTGGTTCCATTCAAATTTGATCAAGATCTGATTGATCACTAGTTTTTGAGTTATCGCCAATAATTAAATCTGATCAAGATTCCCAAGATAAAGTGGTGAAGTCGGTTTTTTTTAAGCTTTGCTTGTGTTAAATTATTTTAATGTGTTTTTCCTCATAACTTCTTTCCACGTGAACTGATTTTGATTTTTTTCGTTGTGAGATTTTGCTTCTCAATTTAAATCTGATCAAGATCTGATCAGTAGTTCTTGAAATATCGTCATATCGTGTAGTACATCTAATCTGGTCAAAGTTCCGAAGCTAAAGCAATGAAGACGGTTTTTTTTACCTTTGCTTTCTTTTTTTTATTATTTTTAGCAGTTACCTCCCACATATCTGACGGTATCATGCATACTTTTAAATGTCTCATAAGTACACGTCCTTATATCGTAGATACTGACCGCCAGAACTGCGAAAGTTCTAAGTAGAAAAGTCAGTCAGTCTTCCATTCTAAGTTCGTTATAGCTGCACCATCTCAGCTGGCTCTTTGCAAGCATAGCCTTTATGACATGCATAATTGAATGATGAAGTATTGACATAGGGATTTAGAATACGATCCTGCTATTGTATTTTTTACTGACTACACAAAAAAGGAGGAGGTACTCAAGTCAACTGTATTTTTTTTATGTGTGTTACCTCATAAATTCTTTTCACGTGAACCTATTTCGAATTTTTCTTTCCAATTGGTTCCATTAAAATTTGATCAAGATCTGATCAGTAGTTCTTGAAATATCCTCAATAATGCGTATTCTGTGGACTACATAGATGATGTTCTCGGTTTTAACCGACTTCAAAAGTTACCTCATAACTTCTTTCGTTGTAAGCCGATTTTGATGATTATTTTTTTATTTGAATGCTGGTGCTTTTCATGTGTCGTCAATAATGCGTGTTTAATACATTAAATCAAGGTTCCGAAGATAAAGCGGTGAAGTCGGTTTTAAGCTTTGCTTGCGTTTAATTATAATGTGGTGCAAAGGCATCTCACGTGAAAACAGTCTAGCTTTTTAGTGTAACTTTTGTATAAGCACGTATCTAACGCATATAAACGGATTGGGAGAACATTCACTTTGCATCAGGTGAGAGAGTAGACAACCGTTTAGCTATATAGTATAAAAAGGGCAATACATACATCTAACTTCGTTTGCTATTGCTTCGTTCGAATATGTATACACTATAAGAACAGACAACTTTAAGAAACCGATGACACAATAATATTACTCTTTTGTATTTTATAATGCAATCCCAAGTAGCACTAATCATAAAGTTCCTATAATAAGTTATGGGCCATCTGTAAACCACGCTTATGATTGATATAAATCAGTTGTAAAATAAGATTTAGCGCCCTCTGTCGGATTATGCCAGCGGATTATACATTTTATACTTTTATTATGTGATTAAAGTTTCGTTTACAAAATTATTTTTTTAATGATTAGTTTGGATGATGGGAAATAATTAAGTTTATTTGAGTGTTTAATTAAATGGAGATTAGGAATTTAATTATGGAGGATGGATGTTTGAATTTTTAGTTATTTATATTAATTTCTAAGAAGATTTAAATGTTTAAAATTTTGATAAATTGTTATTATAACTGGATTTAATTATATTTTTTGTAAAAGTTGTGTTCATAAAAAGTTAGAAAACATTTGATTGTGCAAATTACATTTAGATAGTGTTATATATTATATATGTTCATAATACGCCCTTCTAACTAGATGACGAAAGAAGACATATTATAAGGGTTAATTATATTCTGATTTTTAAATAAAGGAAGTAAACAAACGGAGCGAATGAAGTAAATTATACACAAACTGTTAAATAATGTCAGACAAAGTTAACAACGTTTAATCTCTTATTCGAACTGAAAATTCAAATAAACCGAATTATTATAATTAAATCGGCTGCAAAACTCTCAATTTATTTAACAGTCTGATTATCCTCCATTACAGTAAATTACGCTTATTGTATGACACCGTCCAAGCGAGTGCATTGTACTGGATGCCGGCCGGCAATTATTGCATTATGCGATCCGCGGCGTCACATGTGTAAACATGCGACTACCCTCCTAAAGTTAATCTTCTTTTGGATTAATTTTATCGAATGGTAAATGAGCTATGACACCAATTGAGGGGAATTGAAAGAACGTACAAAATGTAACACATTGCTTTCCATTATCCTTATAATATTAGCAGTAGAGTCGATTTTTGTTCGGGTATGTGGAAGCTTAAGTTGGTAGGGTAATTGAGCCCCTCACAGAGCATTGCCTTTTGAGCCCAATTTGTGAATGAAAGCATCCATTTTGTGATTCGTATTTATCGTTTTAAAGGATTATTGCGCTTTTGTATGGACGCGCAAGGCTCGATAAATCTTTAGAAATGTTGATTTACGGAGTTTAAGAATAGTTTTGCAACTTGCAAAGTTTACGGAGCGTTCTTTAAATTTCTGCTACGATTAACATGGTGAATGGCAGATATGTTTGTTCGTGATGTTTCTAAGCTATCTGGATTATATTACGGTTGTAGAGGTGGAACACTGCTTGTATATAAAATATAAAAAATAATAATATATTATCATATAAAAAATTATACATACGAAAAACTATATAATAAACAAATATGACTACTAATTTACGTTTGTTTTTTTATCAGAAATAAAATGTTATGGGAAAAATGTTTCCTATACTTTGATAGAATATTTTCACATTTTTTTTGACATGGCATGAATTTATAACCTTTGAAATATTTGTTTTGTTCTTTATATTGTCTATATATCACTGACTAATTATAATTGTTGTAGATTATTTATCATAAATTCCAAATATTAGTAAATAATGATTAATATGTATGGTCTATACAATCATATTCTGTGACATTGGACGCCCGAGATGGGTCAACTGTAATAACATTACCTGCAACAAGAACTCGCGAATACTAACGTTACAGTTTTTGCCAATAAATAATTATCTTATCTTGTCTTATCACATCCAGATTAGTTAACATTTGTCCACTATCTCACCTAATATAATAGGGAATAGGTAAGAAAGAAAATAATCTAATTAGTCTGTTAGTTAGATTATTAAATAATTAAACGCAAGCAAAGCTTAATAAAACCGACTTCACCGCTTTATCATTATTACCTTGATCCCCTAGCTTTCAAATAAAAAAAGAATCGGCTCACAACGAAGTTGTGAGGTAACTTTTGAAGTCGGGTAAATCAGAACATCATCTAAGTACGCATTATTCGTCACAAAATAGACATTATTGAAGATATTTCAAGAACTACTGATCAAATATTGACCAATTAGAAAGCAACATCTTTCAAACTAAAAAAAAAATTTTGAAATCGGCTCACGTAGAGAGGAGATATGGTAACACACATAAAAAAAATTCAAAAAATACAGTCGACTTGAGTACCTCCTCCTTTTTTGGACATGTATTTTTTATTAAACGTATTAACAGAAATTGACAAAGATAAAGATCGTCATATTTCGGGAGAGGCTCGTGACCTCACGTCTCAGTAAAAAGATTACTGTAGCGTGTCAAGTGGAATATATCCAGCGCACTATATTTTCGTCACTTTTGTTAAATTGACAAAAGAAAAAATACAAAATTGTTTGTTAATGTAAATGACGGACTAAATAGATTTTTCTTTTGGATTTGGAGTAGAGATGAGGATGACGATGGAGCACGCCAAAAAATTAAGTCATCGTTTATTCTAAAGCATGACAATAATTTTTTCTAAGATAAACGTTAAGCATAACGATAAAAACATGTCACATTGAGTACACATCGTCATGTATCGCACAACTGTTGCGAGACGTTGCATCCATTAATCTTGTTTGTTTCGCTTGATCTACCTCGTAACTTTCACTATTGCATCCCTTAAGTATGTAGGGTGATTACAGAGTGTGATACAAAAAGTGGCGAGCTTGTGGTGACTTTAAATTTTGGGAAGAACTTTTACATCCCGGGTCAATTATTATATGATTCGAAGTTGTCATTATAATGTTAATATAAACGCTCTTAGCGCATTGTTAGACTTTTTTCTAGACTTTGGTAAAACAAAAAGCAAAGTTATATATTTTTATATATATATTAAAGTAACTGTACGTCGAGTTGTTATAGGTACTCTTTTGTCAGCTGTTTGTATTTTATTTACATTTGACATTCATTGTTAAAAAAAATTCAACAGTTGTTTATAATTTGCTATTTAATTTCTATTTGATTTTATTTTTGAAAGGTTGATTTTGTAAATTGAGTATTTATAATAACAATGATAAATTACTTAACAGGTTAAAAAAAACTAATAGACGTATGAGCAAAGTTTATCAATAAATTAGTATTTACGTATATGGAATGAATTATATACTATTGTTGTTCGAAGTAACATAAAAGAGCATGCAAAAATATCATTATTACTACAACTGTTTAATAATGGCGTTAAGAGACTTTTTTCTAAATAGTATTCGGTCATAAAAATCGCATAACAATCACCACGTCTGTACCGGGCCTTAGCCCACCCCTACTAATCCAAATGTATCACTCAGTGTAACACAATTTGCACCCCCGCATTAAGCGATACGTTTAACTAACGCCTAATGTGGGGTCTGTAGGGCCCTTAGTGATGACTCTTGAAAGCATTTGTTTTATTTCATTAGTTTAAGATATGGATTTTATGATTATTCACTGACGCGTAGAGAAGGATGAGACATTACTGACGCGCGGGATTTTCTATCGAAATACAAAACTCTGGGTGGTACTGCACTATAATGGGCAAGCATGATACATTTTAGAAATCAAATACTATTAGAATCTTTTCCTGATATACTGATTCACTGAACGACAGACTTAGATAAATAGATAGATAGATAAACTCTTTATTAACACCTTAATTATGACAAAAACAAAACAGAAAATTATTATTTATAAAAAAAGGTGTAACAATAGGCGTTCTTATCGCTAAAAGCGATCTCTTCCAGACAACCTTTGGATGGAGAGGAATTACGCAATAGAGTTGGACGTCGGTGTTTAAGAAAACAACATTTTAAAGAGTGCATGAATCTAAAAATAATAAATTATAATAAACTTAATTATAAGTAATGATCATTGACAAATAATAAAATAATATATACCTCAATAATGATCTTATATAAATACATATATATAGATCTTATATAATATGATCGTTACACATATAATACATAAATACACATACTACATAATATAAGTACATAAATATTAATACCAATGAAATGAATAAAGAATGCATTTTAAACATATGACAAATTACAACATAATTAAATCATTTATCTGAGAGATAGTGAGCTTTGACGGGTTCTTCTTAGAGACATGCATGGAAGCAAACTGCACAAGCGCTTTCTGGCGAATACATAGTATAGATATACCTTGATTTATACTCGTACAATTCCTGTATTAGTAATTTAAGAATGTTAAATAAAAATAATGTTTAATGATAAAATGCGCTGCCGAGTTTCTTGCAAGGTTTTTCTCGAGATGATTGTAATTTACTGCAGATCGTGCTATAGAGTCAATTTAATGAGTGCCTTTTTGGGGTCCATGTGAATAAACGATTTAGATTTGATTGACTGAATTAAATTATCTTTAAAATAGTTACTTAACGTT
Organism: Lomographa bimaculata; assembly: GCA_948107665.1. Classification (NCBI taxonomy): domain Eukaryota; kingdom Metazoa; phylum Arthropoda; class Insecta; order Lepidoptera; family Geometridae; genus Lomographa; species Lomographa bimaculata. The sequence continues at coordinate 550,786 of OX403604.1, read as the reverse complement.
TTACTTCTAATATAGTATCTATCACTCAAAAGTATCACAGTAACCAATCAATTTAAATCTTAAACACCTTCAAATAAATACGAGCCCTTTCAAAAGAGCTAAGCACCCGTGACCGCAACGCTTAGGGTAAACGGCACAGTTGTGTCCCGACTGTCTGCATCCCTTTGTCTACGAAGGGCAGCCCCCAGTTAGCGATCGTTTAACCCTCGGTTAACTAACTACTAGCTAATCTATGACGTTCTATACTGATTCAAACTTGTTCTGTAAATGAGGGTCCTATATTAACTGTAGCTTATTCTACGTCAGTAAACTGTAACCTATTCTAGAGTAGTGTAGAAATTCCTGTGTATACATTCTCAGTGACGTTAACTGCAACGTATTCTACAAGAGGGTTGTCTACAGTAACTATGTTTTAATCTGTGATGAGGGGACGTCATGTCACTCCCTAATTGGTTTGATATGAAACTGCGCCTTTTTACGCTTGTTTTATGTGTTTGTATTAATTGAAACGAGCACGTTCAGTAGTTATGATCGGCGGTGTAATGTCATTAAAGATGTGCCTGATAATTTGAGAATTCGCAATAAAAAATGATCTATATAACTTATTTAAGCTGATAAATATTTATAATGTTTTTATAATAATCAGGAGTTTTTTTATTTGTGACTAAGGTAGCGTTTGACCACAATCTCACCTATGGAAAGCGACGATGCGGTCGAAGATGGAGCACGCTTGCTCAGTAAATACCTATTCACTCTCTTTTTGAGTTTTATGTAAAATGAATTAAATATTGCCGTAATTATCAATGTTGATGATAATGCAAAAAGTAGCACCTTTCTAATCCGGGGCCAAAATGTGTAAATACTTTGTTGTTCCAGTTGGCGCAGTGGGCAAGTGCGCCGTGGGTGCTGTGTTCGATTCCCGGCAGGAGCACAATTTTTCTTCACAGTGTTTGTGATTGCGTTAGCGTTGCGTACTTTCTGCAATTCTAATCAGCTGCCAGGATTTCATACCATTTCCGTTCCTATATTTGGAGACGCTTCGTTTTTCTACCGACTTCACAAAAAAGGAGGAGGTACTCAATTCAACTGCATTTTATTTATTTGAGAATGAAAAAATCCTCAAAGTAGACATCTGTCGCCAAAATCACAAAAAATAATGATCCGTCACTTATATTGAGAGTCAGTCGTTCTAGACCTACCGTATTTACCATCCTCGACCTCATCATCACTTGCTATCAGATGAGATAGTGGTCAAACGCTAGCCTAACAGATATAAAAAATATATAAAAAAAGATAACGCACACACGTCTTAAAATTGTAACAGATATTTAAATGCCCTGTTGAAATCTTAAATTTAATTTACTTGTGAGAAAAGCCGCTCTAAACCAGAACACAAAAATCTTAATTACGTTCCGAGTCAATTCAAATGACACGGTGCGTCCACACGAGACATGTCACGACTACCGTCACTACCGTTAGCACATTGTCTATTCATACATTATTAATTAATAAGAATTAAACCAGTAGAGTTATGTGGAACATAATCAGTAGTATGACATTATTAAAGAATTGTGTTTTAAGCGAATATAATTAAACGCAAGCAAAGCTTAAAAAACCGACTTCACCGCTTTATCTTTGGAACTTGATCAGGTTTAATGTATTGCACACGCATTATTGACTATAACTCAAAAACTAGAGATCAGATCTTTATCAAAATTAAATGGGACCACAAGAAAAGCACCAGCTTTCATATAAAAAAATAATCATAGAAATCGGCTCACAACGAAAGAAGGTATGAGGTAACTTTTGAAGTCGGTTAAACGAGAACATCGTCAAAGTAGTCCACAAAATAGGCATTATTGACGATATTTCAAGAACTACTAATCAGATCTTGATCAAATTTAAATGGGATCAATTAGAAAGCAACATCATTCAAACTAAAAAAAAATTTCGAAAGCGGCTCACGTGGAGAGAAGTTATGAGGTAACTAACAAACATTATAGTCGACTTGAGTACCTCCACCTTTTTTGGGGAGTCGTAAAATATAACACGCTAATATTTTGCCATCACATTATTAAAGTAGAAATATATTTTTAAAATATGTTATATTTTTAGGAAGTGCTCAAAGAGTTTTTGTTTATATACGTATATGTTTTTAATAGATTTTTTTGCTGATTTAATAAAAAGAGGTCCTATACAAACGTTTTAAGTTTAGTTGAATAGTTATTTCTACCATAATTTGGACGTCATACTCCAATGCCTTGTTCTAAATACAACGTCTGAAGTAAACAATTGCGAGCATTTAGAAAACGATACTATTTTTCACAGTACACGCCGAGACCGACTGTGATTCGCGTACTCGACTGATGAAGGAGCACCGACTGCACCGAAACTAGTCTCGCAACAATGCGAGAAAACAACCGTGAGTGAAATCGTAAATCCTAAATAAGTCTACGAGTATCTACGAGTGAAATATTCTCCTAGGCTTTAACGATGAAATAACTTTCATCACGCTGGTATTACAAATCAGAAAGTTTGTGTATGTCCATGTGTGAGTATGTTTAAAACAAGGTCAGATCTCTAAAACAAAGTTTACATGTTTCTGTTTTTATCGCAATTAAAAGCTACACATTAAGTAAGACTAGATCATGCATAGTTTTATCAAAATCATTGTCTAACAATATCATGAAATCAACACATACAAATCGTACACGCGATCACAGAATACTAACTATTGTACTACAGACGCGGTCGTCCAAAGCCAAACAGCCAGAAAAAATGCATACACATGTCGCTTATCCGCTCACAGAGGGCGTTTGATGCGCCGCGTAAGTGATTGACTTTTCAATCTGTGTAATCCGATTACGACAGTGTCGCGCACTGGTGCTTCTGCCTGGGTTTCGGCAGTTGTTTGATAGTAGGTTTGATTTGGAGTAGTTAATTTGGTTGGTTATTAAATTGTTTCAATTTGAGATAATGTTATATTGGGAATCTTTAAAATAAATTCACCATTCTACCTAAATAATATAATAACGGAGATAATTTAGGACTCATTTCTCACTAAGATATTTTTTAGGTATTGAAGCAAAACAAACAATTTAAAAAAATGCTTGATAAGTTTTAATTCGTTAAGCGTTAAGAAAGTAGACAGTTTGCCTGTTTACATCTGCAATGTCACGCTATGAAGATCCGAATCATCGAAAACATCATGAAAGTTATGAACTAGGAACAAAAGTCTTAAAATATCGCTCAGTACATACTTAAGTAATACAAAATAAGTTTTGTTACTATTCGTGAGGACGTATTAAGTTTTTTTTCAAACTGAATACTGACTTTCGTCATGCGACTATCAACCGTAGTTATACGTTTACTCTGACTTCCAATACACGGTAGCACTTGGTAGATAAACCCACTGAATTGTCTCCCATCCAAGTAGGTAGTTGTATCTTCCAGAAATAAACAAACTCTCCGAACTCGTACGATCGACCAGCCAGATCACGATGCTAAAACTATTATTTTTGTGTTCTCTAAGTGTCCGGGCTAGCCAACCGGTCTGCACTGAGCTATCTATAGTGATGTCGCTAGACGCTTAAGGATTATAAATGAAACACCTATCTTAAACTAGATCTGTATACAGCTCGGTCAGTCGACCTTAGGTAAAGGCCGCTGTTAAAAAATTCAACACGGGCCTACTAGTAGAACCGTAATCTCAAAATCAATCTCAAAGCGCTTTTTAAGGACGCTCAGCGCCATCTAGTTAACTTGTTTGTACTATTGTATATAGACTAATACTTGAACTGTAGGAGCGCCCTATACTTTCGTAAACACTATGGTCTGATGAAGTCGCAAACAACCTATCATCTTCAACTGGAGAAAAGACTCACAACAATAGTTTCAAAGAGAAGAACATACCTTAACTTGGCTTTCCGTCATTCCCAATGCATACGCCAGTTTTGCTCTCTCAGGGCCCGCGAGATACTTGGTCTGTTCGAAGGTCTTTTCCAGTGCAAAGATCTGCTGCCCGCTGAAGGTGGGTCTAGTGTGCTTCTTCTTTCCATCCTTGTCCATCCCAGACTGGGCTGCGCAAGCGCTGAGAGCGTTGTTGCTCACTGAAAAAGAGTTTACGATAAGTTTATATTTTGCTCTGTATCTTTATGATGTTTAGAAATACGAGGAATGTGTCTTTATAGTAGGTATGTAAACCTATCTTATGAGAGGAAAAAATCCACGTTTTACATATCTATTATAAGTGTGAAAAGATTTGGGTTTATTACGCAGTACTTGTAAAATAATTTGTGAGAATATCAGTGAATTATAGATGCAGTTTGGATGGCTGCATGATATTTCTCAATTGTTCTGTATAGACCATACATAATATCAGAATTTATTCAATGTATAACAAGAATTGTTACAAGTTCACTTACGGTGAAATTTTATGCATCACCTGTTCCTAAAACAGTTGGTTTTCTGTAACTAAAGTCGTCTTAATTACCTAAATCCATAACAAACTAATGTCAATTGCAATTTGCTCAAACTTAAACTATGTAAATATCAAGTTGTAATAGGATAACAGACAAATGCCCTGTACATAATGTATCTTGACCATCTATTCTGCCTAATCTAATCCTCCCACTAAACATACGCACATAGGTGCCTTATTTATGTACACTTGCTTCCAAGTGAATTATTTCAATTTATTATGTGCATGTTGAATTATTTACAATATGTCCGTTTGTCCGTAATAAATTGCCGAATGCTGAATAAATAACGAATAAAATGAAACAGGGTTTGGGTTTAACTCTTTTGCTGACCTTAATAAAATACACGTGTATTTTTGGAAAAACCAGTTTGTGGTATTGTGTTACTAACAGAATCCTGTGACTTTGCTCGTATTAACAAACATGTAACACTTTTTTTTTAGATAAAACTTTTACCAGTTTCATATAAAAAGTGCTAAGAAGTTATACGACCAGAGAACTGGTCAAAACGAATCAAACTCGATGGGTTTATCTTGTTTAGTTCAGACATTCTCATGACCATCTTCCATCTCCAACATCAGACCAGCTCTATGGTACTATATCATTGTATTATCAGCGAAAATACAAAAGTACACCAAATTTGAGTCCAATTGAGCTATTCTCATTAATGCGTTTTTAATTCATTTAATCTGATCCCCTTGATTAGAAGATAAATCAGTGAAGTCGGTTTTTTTAAACATTGCTTGCGTTATTATTTCTCGTCGTTTTTAATACTGTATGGTCTTTTTTCGCCCTTATTTTCTACCCACAATGCTTGCATTAACAATTTGTTTAATCTACTGCCACATCCACAATACACCTATCAAATTTCTATACAACCATTACTTTTCTATTTTTCGTCAAATAAAAGTTCGCTGAAAGCCAGTTGCGTCAGCGTGAATATTCAGCCTGTACGCACATAAACACTGTAAACCAAGACAAAAGACATTGTGGGGGTATACCATCAACGCGGATAAAAATGTTTTGATGAAGCGACACCGCACGACACGTGGAGGGCAGTATGGGTGGTAACGAGTTTCATATATTTTAGTAGTTCATTTTTCTGAAATTGACTTCAATGTAACTTTTATGATCGACAGAGCATCGATAATAAATACTATTTAACCGACTTAAAAAAGGAGGAGGTCCTGAATTAATTGTTTTATGTTTGTTACCACAAAACTTTTTTTTAGATGAAACGATTTTGTTGATTATTTTTTTATTAGAAAATTGGTGCTTTCCATGTGGTCCCATTTAATTCGTTTCATCTGATCAATGGTTACTTTTTTTATTGGAATATAAAGCGATGAAGTCGGCTTTTTTAAAGCTATGCTTACGTTTAAATTATTTAAAGTATTCTGTTGTGACTCATAATTAACGCATTAAACGCATTCACACTCTCAGGGCATTTTTTATATCGATTTAAGAGGTCTCGTCCAGATTACTTTTGAATGTCATAAAGAGAAAAAATAAAGGATTTTTATTTTTGCTTTTAATACAAATATAAATTTACTCACGTATTTTATTTTTACGAACGTTTTAGTTGTACTTTATCTAAAAGTTAACAAAAATAACTTACTTGTAATGATCACTTTTTAACAGTACAATACTGTAAGGCTGTAATTATGAATCTGGCAGTAGGGACCCTTGTGAATAAACAATTTTGATTTTGATATTACACCAAAATATTTGCCTTAATTAAATGGTGACGTTACATCACAACATCAACAAAGATTGACAGCTTTCTCATCTAATGGAAAGTGACGATGCAGCTGAAGATGGAACTTGCTTGTCTAAGGTACATATTCACTTAAGACTTGAAGACACCCAGATTGTACCGTTCAGGGAACAAAGACGCAGGCAATGAGTTCTGTACGGAAGGAGTACGGAGTACTCCTTTGCTGTACGGATGATAAAGTAGAAACGGAACGCTTCGAGCAAACTGGAGGTATGTCAATCATAGATCACCCATTTACGTACCCGTTTCACAGTTTGTCTTGTTGATTGATGGTAAAAAGAGCATAGAGGAATTATTTCAAGTAATTTTAGTTTTAAAGTTCCCATACTGCCTAAATAATATAGTCACAAACAGAATGCTCTCAGGGGTGCGTGGTTGGGGAGAAAAATGAAAATAATGATAAAACGCGGTGAAGGGAGAGTCAGACGATCGATATCAAATGTTTTTGCAAATTCAATTTGGTGGAATATTTCATTTGGTTAGCCGTTAAACAAATCATTTGTAAGCACTAAGCGTTATTTATAACTTTTAGAATCTAATACATTGCTAGTATTCTACACCCGTTGCATGGTAGCTTCCCATATATTTTACTTCTTCTTTTAAATACACATAAACGCTTTCACACTCACAGTCTCACACTAAGCTCGATGACTTGTATCGTGGGTGCCGGGAACATTCACATTACACATAGTCAATATTTTTTTGCTATAGAACTCCTTCTCAGTATAAATGCGAAGCATTTGCCTTCGCATACCATCTCGTACTGAAAGTAGCATTTTTTTAATTTTTGACAACCTTACGTTTGATCACTGTTGCTGATCTATATAGACAACAATAAAAATCAACAATCCCGTAAAACAGATATCTATTTTAGTTCCAACGGATCTTGAGATCAGTTGAAAACAATAATAGACAGTTTATTTTGGTTGCAACTGATGGTCAGTCGAGACCAATAATCTCTATACCTTTTTGATGCACGCCTACGCCCCTCTTCTCGTCTACCATGTGTTGTTGACTGGTAGAGAATGCCTCTAGGATTAAGTCCGCCTTTTGTACTTTTTGTGCAATAAAGAATTAAATAATTTGTTTTAGTTGCAACTGATCTTGAGATCAGATGGGACCAACAGTTATGATCGGTTAATGTGAAAATCTGATACTATGATCCGTTGGGAAGAACCCAAATTAACAAATCAAAACAATCTAATTCACTTTTTTTTGAGCACAAGTCTTAATAAAATTACAATTGATTTATTTAGTATCATACTTTATAAGAGGATTGTAAATATACTCATGGCTGTAAAAGTCTGTACGTAATTAAAAAAAATATATATTTTTAGTCTGTTTTTCCGACAGTACCATATAGAAAGGGCATGTAGAGAGGAATTGAATACGCGTTCGTTGCCAATCCTTGGGGGCGTGACGTCATCCCCTGTATTGTGTTTGTGACTATAATTATATTCACCTGTTTTTACCCGACTGCCAAGGAAGGGTTATGTTTTTGCGCATATTTGTATGTACATTTGTAAATGTTTTTATTACCTCATATCTTGTAAAATTTAAACGGCTGGATGGATTTTGGTTAAGTTATCTTTATATTCATCTTACAAACCCAAGTGTCCTTAGATAGGTGTTTGAAAAAAATACCAAAATGGCGGATTTTTGGCCCAAAATAGTAATCTATATATATATAAAACAAAATCGGGTTTGTTACAACATTTATAGATCGAGAACGGCTGTACCGATTTTAATGATCTTTGATTTGTTGGATTTACCTCCGCCCCAAAAAACATCGGAAAAAATAACGAGAAAATATCATTTTCTTTTACATTTTATAACGGAATTGGGGTTTTGATTATATTTCGAAAATTAACGCGAGCAAAGCCGTAGAAAACAACTAGAATATTAATAAAATAAATTACCAAACCACTCTAGTAGGGTATCAAAATGAATGAAATTAATAGGGAATTACTTAAATATTACTAATAGATAAAAAGTAGGTTCAAATAAATCTTAGTCTGATTTAAAAAAAAAATGTGCATTGTCTTGTGACCCATGTAAGTAATATACCTCATGTTTTATACCCTTTAAATCAAAACAAAAAAAAATTACACTAAAATTATAAAAATAACAATTCTATTCTTCTTCATCATTGTGATTCCACGCATAAGCCGTATTTTTAATAACGATTACGCAAATACTACTTTAAGTATTTTGATGTTGTAAAGTTTAGAATATGACAGTATTTCTATCTAATCATAGTATACTTGAGCCGTTTAGTGTTGAGACATTGGGGCAATAGAGATCGGGAGCTCTCTCTTGCTGTTACTTATGTGGCACAACGTATAAGCACTGCAATTCAGAGAGGCACTGCTGCCAGAAGGAAGGAACGCCACACACTGGTAAGGGACTTGAGCATTTCAGTCACCTATATAACAATAAAATACTCTTTATTGCACACTAAGTAAAAAAAATACGAATAATAGAAAATAGTAACAACATAGCAGTATAATTGGCAGCCTTTTCGCTTAACAGCGATCTCTTCCACACAAGTTTAGGATGGAGAGGATAAGCTCTATATAAATATAAGCTCGATGCTTTGTAAGTATTACTTACAAAACACAGACCTAAGTTAAACTTAGTTCTTTGCTATATAGATTTTTTTTTTATATGAGACTAAGCTAGCGTTTGACCACAATCTCACCTGATGGAAAGTGACGATGCGGTCGAAGATGGAGTACGCTTGCTCAGTAAAAACCTATTCACTCTCTTCTTGAACAACCCCATATTATACTTTTTAGATGTATATAAAATTAAGTTATAGGAGCTATTATTAGACAATTGGTCCGTAAAAATATAACTTATTATGATGTGATATCCAATCAATGATAATTCCTAATGCAGTTTAGTTCTAAGTTATGTAAAGCTTTAATATCACTAAGTTTAAACTCTTCGACACTAAATAATTATAAAGTCTCTACTACGCTACAAATTACAGGAACAATTTAGTTATACTTATCCGTTCAACAGAATTATTCAGTAATATTTAGTAATCGCAGACCGCCATCGCAACACTAAATGTTACTGGAACTATTAGCTGTGTGACCGCTACCTAATACTCAAATACAAGCAAAATACCACCTCATTACTGAAAGTTAAAGTTCATTTCAGCTTTTCACTTCTACAGATTTTCGTTATTTAGAAATGAACTCTATTTTGAGAGTAGTAAGAGTCGTTCGCTTACAAATTAATTTGTATTAAGCTGGTACCGTTTGTAGTCATTGAGTTTTGAACTTTATTTTCAAGTTGTTAAAGGTTGTTTGCATAGTGTGATATTTTATGTGCGATGTACACTGAGTGTTTTGTGTTGGGGTAGGAGGTAGGAATTAATAGATCTAGCAATGTAATGTAAAACATTCGTGTATCTAAAGTGTCGAAGTGGTGTTGCATTTAGTTTGGATTTTCTTATGCTGTTTGTCCTATCTTTATATATTATATATAATTAACTAGCTGAACCCCGCGGTTTTACCCGCGTAAATTCTGGACCCGCAGGAATCTCGGGATAATAAGTAGTCTATGTAATAATCCAAGGTGTCAGCTACCTCTACACCAAATTTCTTTTAAATCGGTTCAGTAGTTTTTGGCGTGAAAGCCCGGCAGACAGACAGAGTTACTGTCGCATTTATAATATTAAAAAAGTATCTGAACTTCTCCTTAACGGCTCGACCGATTATGGTGAAATTTTTTGCGTCTGTTCAAGTGAGTTTAAGAGTGGTTTAGATTTACAATTCGATCCGATAAATAATATTTTCTGATTACCATTTTAGGCTACTTGCATGCTTACCCCCCTTGACCATGACTTCTCAAATGAATGGGATTTCTAGCCTACTTATGATCCACTGTCTCACATACAAAAAAAGTTTTAAATATATCCAGAACATCTAGTACAATTTAAAACTGCTTCATTTCCGAAGTCGGTTCTCATTCTGCTCGATAACGTAGTCTCTTGATCACTCGTCTGTCTGCTAAACAGGGGATATCGGGTTTAATTTCCAGTTTATAGACAGATTTTTGAGAATTTGTGTTTCTGGTTCTGTGAGTATGTGTGTGATGTGATGTGGTTGTTTCCGACACCAACGACAAGTCACACAAGTCTTCGAACTTTGTGTGGGGCTATAAGTTTGAAATCGATAATTTTATTTTTATTTGTAAATTTGTAGTGCAGTACCAAACCATTGTCAGATATTCAACCGCCAAGCAGTTAGTAGTATTCAAACATGACTGTGAATTTACAGGGCTTTTTGAGATTTAACATCTATTATCTAAAGTGAACACAGTGCTTTGGATTTTAACTAAAGTTTAAAACTCTGTGTGGCACTGAACTGTGTTGATACGTTACCATCAGATGAGCGACTTGCTCATTTCGTCACTCAATTACGATAAAAAAAATACATGTTACATCTTCGCCCGCATCGTCACTTTCCATTCGGTAAGGTGGCCGTCAAAACCTAGTCAAACAAGCATAAAAAAATTGAGTTGAGTAAAAAGTATCAAGTTGTCCAATGCTTTCAACTTCCTAACAAAACCAAAGAGCTTCAAAATTGAACGGTACCGTCATATTGCATACATGCATAATGCAGACGGGCGGATAATATCAGCGGGCCGCGTCGGCCTTCCGGTATCGGCCCGTCGCCCGCCGGCCTGCCTCTCCTGCCAGCGGTGGGCTTTATTGTGCATTCGTATTTGTTGATGCAATATGTTGGGAGAGCCGGTTTGTGAAGTGTGTGGAGTATTGAAAACTTTAATATTGTCTTTTTCAATTTTCTGGCAAGATTTTTGTGTGTTACGAGTTGCTATAGGCATCTTACATTATATATGTATACTTCTTTAAATACATGTTCTTGCCACTGCCACTTAACACCTAACACAGTACTGAAACAATTTTACTGTTCTATAGATAAGTGTTAAGTGACAAAGTTTTATTAATGTTCCAGTTAAAGTGATGGAAATTGTATCTGAGTAAAATGAACGCTAATTTTATTAATAAATAAGAAATAGCTACCTAATTAACTAAATTAAAGCGCGCGGGGCACTGCTAGTAATATATTACTAAATGATTATAAAAACAAGGCTAGATACTTCACATTTTAATCTACTTCAAAAAAGAAAGTAGCTTTCTCAATCCAATTTTTGTGTTCACACAATTACCTCGTTTATAAATACATTTTGAAAATTATTTTAATTTTAAAGGTCCTACAAAAGTTTCATCAAAATTTATGGGTAGGTACGTTAACCTCTTAATATATCTAGAGTTAATTTTGTTTTTGGTAGAAATAAAACCAATAACGAATATATACGAGTGAAATTGTGCATTTTTTTAATATTACAATCATAAGTATCCGGTCCGTTTAGATAGATATTATGGGCGAATTTAAAATTCAATCCTTTCAACCACATCTTAAATACGTGCGCAATTTAAGCACCAACCATTACCACGAGAACAGATCACAAAATACCCTTTTATCTGCACAAATTAAGTACCAACGTCCTCGCGCCACCTTATCTCAAAACACATAACAGCCCTTGACACAGTACACGTGGACACAGTACCTTAGGATCCTTTATTTAACTTATAAATGTTAGTTGAGCAATAAAATATTTTGATCTTTGTACCGTCAACATTTTCCTTACCGTTTCCCATTTATTCGGAAATATAACGGGCAAGTGTGACGCTTACTTTTGAGCTTACTTACTCATCTAATCTCTCAACGGCATATAAGAATGCACTCTATCTCACTCTCGCTCTCGATGTATGCTTGTTAGGTACCTTCCTTAACATCATGACTACATTTTTCAAGTAACACACAAGCATGTTATATTCTTCCTTCTCGCTCTATGTCTTATATCTGTTATGTTTTCTGTCAAAGTAAGGGCTGTATGACTTGAATCAACTAACAAAAATATATTTTATTGATATTTATGCCAATAGTAGTACGAAAGAAAATAGGCAAGACTATAATGAAGATGTTTTTCAATAAGGCTAGTAGTAAAACAATTTTGATGTTCTTTAATTTAATGTGATCTTGTAGGAAAAGTATAAAAACTTCAAACAAAACAACTAAAACTAGGCAATGATTAGACAGATACATATTTTAATACTACTAAGAAAATATAGATAAATCGATCGAGTGACGGTAAACGACACGCCCGTCTTTAAGCATCTGCAAGTTCCCGCGTGGAACTGCAAAAAAAAGTTTAACGACATAGGTTAAAATCCAGTAATTATTTTACAATAACAATTCGCTCTTTTAGCCGGAACATCTTCGATCATGCTAGAGCATAGCTGTTTATTTTGTAATTCTTTTAAACATCCACTAATTATGAGTTGTGTCACTGTCTCATATTATACGGTGCACCAAGAGGGCCAAAACCACGCGTTAACGGCCCCCCTTTCGCTCCTCGTTAGCCCTACAAATTGAGACAAGGGGGTGGGACCGACGAGGGGGCCGGGAGGGGTTGAAGGAATGCACGCATTTGGAAGGGCTTCACAATTTTCATTGTTATTGTTTCAGGTCGCTGCTTTGTCAACAAGTACGGTTTATGAAGATTGTGGGCGCTTTAGGGATGTGTTTATAGAAAAATCTGTTTTGTGACATGTGGCTGTTCCTTGATAATATTCATTGAGTTACTAAGAACAATAATTGTATTTAATTTATGTTTGTATATTAAGAATCATCGCAAAATGTATAAACAATTGATAAACCAAATTATTTAAAAAAAATAGACAGAACAATAACAACTGGTATCCTGATCAAGAAGTACAAACACAAAAAAATCGAATAGTTGTTTTAAATGATGATTTAATGAAATGATTCTCTCATTTAAATTATTTATTGTATTATTGAACTGCCCGTTGGCTTAGTTAGGTGCCAGTCCGCCTTCTAAACAGGGGTTCGATTTACGGCGGGAACACAATTTTTCTTTAAATTTGTGTTTCTGGTTCTGGGTGTGATGTGAATGTTTCCGGCACCCACACGACACAAATCATTGAACTTAGCGTGGGGCTGTGAGTGTGAAACCGTCTAGCGTTAGCGTTTAGCATTCACCATAAAAAAATATCTACGTAACATTAGAAGTAGAATTAAAGAGAAAAACGTTGAGAAGTGAGGATCTTCTATCATTAAGACTAATTGTAGCTATTAGTGATTAAACAATAAAGTAGCTTCTGACTTATATTATGAATGCGAAAGTTTGTGTGTGTGCATGTTTGTTACCACGTATATCCGTAACTACTAAACCGATTTTAATGAAATTTGGAACGTAGCTAGCATATACTCTGGATTAGGACATAGGCTACTTTAATCATCATCATCATCATCAGCGGGCTTAGCCGCGGGGATAAACTAGTTCTACATAATTTCATACTTACTTACGATATGGCATAGAGTAGACCGCACGCTAGACTGATGTACTGGCTAATAGATACTAGCTCTGAAATTGCTTACATTCACTGCTTACAAATAACAACTTGTAGTTATTTTAGGATTTATGTCTTAGTAAAAAACCCTCGGGTAAATTAATTTCACAGACAAACAACTCATACAAACCCAGAGCACATACAGAACAATATAAATACAGACACAATCTTGCAAACACAATAATACGACACGTAACTAATTCATACCACTGTCTACGCAGAAATCTGGGCTCCATCATCTACAAATAAATCCACCCCTTGAGGGGGCGAAAAGGGGAAAACCGCATGAAATTTGTTCTACAAGTGTACACGTGAAAACACTGAGAACTTCCACCGTTTTAATTGTTATTTCTCGTATGGGAATATAGCAAGGAACCCGTCATTGTACCTCGTAGGGGAATAAAGGGAAATGTCAAAGTTGTTTATCGTCAGAGTTGATTAAAGTTGTCAGTCAGGAGTGACAGGGGAAATTTAACTATTTGTATGGAATTTATGAGGTTCGTGTGTGATATATGGAAGCTTTGCTGTCTTAGTGAAGTTGTGTTGTCAACTACGAATATGACTAGTTTTCAGTTCAGGCATGTGTTTACGTATAAAAATATTTGCCTCTTTCTGAATTAAATACTACTTGTGATTTCAAGCTTTACCGCGTATACTTGAAAAAGTAGAGTCTACAAAGATAGAATATGTGCTATTTTAGTATAGACATTTTGTTATAAAATCTTGTTTAAGGTTTTTTCTAGATAAGCAAGCATTTGACCATTATCTCACCTGATGGAAAGCTTCTAAAGATGTAACATGCTTGAAGATACTTATTCACTCTAGACTTGAAGACATTCAGATTGTACCGTTCGAGGAACAAAGACGCAGGCAATGAGTTAAACTTCTTCACTATACAGATTTTAAATGTAGAAGCCTAAAGCTGCGAGTGAACTGGGGGTATACTTTAAAATTGTTTCGTATTCATACAATAGTATGTAAATTAAATGTTAATCTTATCAAATTCTATAATTGTAGAAACAGTGTACTCTGTGCACTTCATTTTTTCATATTATTATGTTTTCTTGTATATTTCCAGTGAAACTATAGCCACTGTAATGAAACTGCGCCGCATGCTGACGACAGATCCACCTGGCGAAGATAGATAACAGATAAGACCGCCCGCATGCTCGCGACTGCAGGCATGTGGGCTGTCGACTTATGTCGTATATTTGTATGCGGGTGTCAGGCAAGATGACGATTTTCATCCTGTATAGACGGTAAGATTATTCTGGTATCTGTTGTGTAAAAAAAAAAAAAAAACAACTTAAATATAATAGTCGTTCGACTGCGTGGACCGTAAAACGCTTATTAGCAAATTAAACCATTACGGTATACGTGGGACTGCTCTTGATTTGTTAGATTCATATTTATCGGGTAGGCAACAAAAAGTAGGCGTTAATGGTGTGACATCTGACGGGTCTACAGTTAAAATTGGCGTGCCTCAAGGTTCAATATTGGGACCCTTCCTATTTTTAGTGTATATTAATGATTTACCTTATATGACAACTTCGCTAGCATTAGATATTGTCTTGTTTGCTGATGACACGTCACTTATTTTTAAAACAAATAGGAAAGACGTAGAATTAAATGAAGTAAATTATGAATTAGATCTAGTATCGAAATGGTTTGCTGCTAATAACTTATTGTTAAATGCTAGCAAAACCAAATGTATCAAGTTTTCCCTTCCTAATGTTCCTTTGGTAGATGCAAATGTTACACTTGAAAACAAAAAATTAGATCTTGTAAATAAAACTGTTTTCTTAGGTCTGACTATGGACTCAAAACTGCAGTGGGGTCCTCATATTGATGTGCTTGCAGGTCGCTTGAGTTCCGCTGCTTTTGCGGTCCGTAAAATTAGACAGCTGACTGATGTAGCGACGGCAAGGCTGGTTTACTTTGCATATTTTCATAGTTTGATGAGTTACGGAATCTTGCTATGGGGATCTGCTGCCGATGTTGAAACTATTTTTATTCTCCAAAAGAGAGCAGTTCGTGCAATATATGATATGGGTCCACGCGAATCGCTCAGGGAATTCTTTAAAGAAACAGGCATACTTACCATGCCTTCGCTTTACATCTTTGAAAATATAATGCATGTTCGCAAAAATATTAGTAAATATAAATTAAGAAGCGACGCACATAATCTTAATACTAGATATAAGCATAAAATTACAGTGCGCGCATTTAGATTAAGCAAAACGAATAAATCTTTTATGGCAAATGGTGTTAGATTTTACAATAGAATTCCTAAAATCGTAACTGAATTACCACTGGGAAAGTTCAAATCTGTAATAAAACGGGCATTAATTAAGAAAGCCTACTATAAAACCACAGACTATATTAATGACAAGGATGCATGGAGGCAAACTGCACAGGCTCTTTCTAGCGACTACCATAATAACACCTAGGTTAAGAAACTTATGTATTAGAGATTAAGAATGTTTAAAAAAAAAAAAAAATGATTGAAAAAAATATGCGCCGCCGAGTTTCTTGCCAGGTTCTTCTCGAGATGGCTGTAATTTTGCGAATCTGGCAATAGATTCATTAACTTTCATGAGTGCCTCTTTGGGGCCCATGTGAATAAACGATTTTGATTTTGATTTTTGATTTTGAGTCTGTGATCTACATAATTAATCGATGAATTTTGCTCTTATAAAATCGAAATTCATTGATTCATTGACTTACGAGAACTATTTGTTGAAAACTGTTTTTTGAAAACTAACTAAACTGTAATTGGCAAGCGTGATGCTTACCATCAGGCTAGTGACTTGCTCGTCTCGTCTCTCAATGACATAAAAAAAAAACCTACTAAGCTGAAATTTTAAATTTGAAATTTTAACCGCAAAATATGTCTATTATTACTATCCTGACCATCCAAAGGTTGCCTTTAAGAGATTGCTTTATGTGATAAGGCCGCCCATTGTACAACAATTATTATTTTTAGTTTTTATGTTATTAATGAGTTATTTAACTATCTTATTGGTGTTCAATAAAGAAGTATTGTATTATGTTTTTTATATAAGTTGATAAAAGCGTGAGTTTTGAACTAATAAATTAAAATTAGAACGGGAATTAGCGTGACTTACATGTTGTCGATGTCTAGGTATTATATAGTGAGGAAAAGTCAGCCAAAAATTTTTCTCGTTTCTCCATTATAATCGGTCTATTATATTACATTACAATCGGTGTAAGTCAGCTAGTGATAAGAAAGAGATACATACCGAAAAAAAAATTATAGGTTATTTATTTAATATGGTCTTTTAGATATACTTCCTTTTTTAACTAGCAAAAATACATTTAAATAGGCACAGGTGTGAAACTGTATTGTAATTTTTTTACTATGTTATACTATGAGTTATTAATTTATTACTATAAGGGATTTATGTAAGATGTCACAATAAAGATTTATCTATCTTCCTATGCGTGAATAATAATTATTCTTGACATTTGTTTTCAAGTACATTTATTATCTGCTTGACAACTGATACACCCGCCGCGTCAAGATAAAAGCAATAACTATATGTAGTGAAAATATGTCGGGTCTTTACTAGTCAATGTATTCATATTGATACTAGTATTGATTGTGATAACACAATTGTTTATAGAATGATTACCAGTTTGAGAATGTTTTACAAGATTATTCTCGAATTTGGCAATTGGTATTGTACAATCTAATAAAAGGAGCGTCTTACTATAGGTTCATAAAAATAAAACCTAAATAATAAATAATGTAGTATTTAAAACAAATTGCAACAACTATCAATGAGTTTAAAAAATATTACACTACATCCCACTTTCAAAAATAACTTATAAAAAATTCTGCTTATTTAACAAGAATTTCCAAAAATGACTGTCTCTAACACACACAATAAAATCGCAAGTCTGCCTCGAACTCTACGCCGTTGGAGCTACACATGTTCGTAGCGTCGTAGCATCGTAGCGACATGTGTCGTTCGTAGCATAGCGGCGCGATCAAACGGCAGATAACGATATCAGCTACATCGTATAAATATGTCAGTGATAGCGGCATCGTTGTTATTAAATGTTTTGAGGTGATATGGTTTGATTTTAACAATGACAGTCTTATCGCTAGAGGGTGTTCTCTTTCACGCAACATATTATAGATATATATATACGTATTTGAAATTGATGACCCTAATAGCGCAGTAAGCTAGTCTTTGATTTCTACAGATCCTGACCTCCGGGTCCGGAGTATGCTTTGCTTCCTCAGGGATATTATTGTGCTTCTGTTTATAGGTGTGATTGTGTGTATGATGTAGGTGTTTTCTCAGGAACCCACGACAAAAACCTTTGTTTTTATAAAGACGATTATAATAATAAGTTACTTGTTAAAAAAATGTTTAATGACAAGCTTTTAGAAATCGCCTATATTGGATTTAAAGTGACGTCACTTTATTTTTCGAGTTATTCTCAGCAAGCCCTTTCATTTGATACCCATATTGTAGGAGTGCATTAAAAATTACTTGTCCGCCATTTTGGGTGTTTCGCCATGTTGGATTTAGAATGACGTACCACAGCTAACCATGCATTGTCATCCTAACTAAACGTGAATACAAAATTTCAGCTCAATCGGTTGAAGGTATCTGCTTCAAAATTGAGTTGCAAGATTCCACCCGGATTACATACATACATTGCAAGTTAAAGAAAATCTTGTAAAATAGGCTATTTTCTTGGCCGCCATAGAATTTAAAATGACGTTACCATCACAGAAAACTCAAGCATGTGGATTTGTAACTGCGACCATGTCATACTGGAACGGGTTTATGACCTGCACAGAACTTTTATCAACAAACAAACAAAACAACAAACGCAGTCCCCTCACAACCCCATTTTAAGTTTCAAAACTTATATCGTAGATACCGGAAACATTTATATATCACACACAATCACACCCAGAACCAGAATCACAAATGTCTTATGGGAAGTCAAATTGTGCTCCTACCAGGAATCAAACCTAGGACGGCAGAGGGCAGAGATTAGCTGATTGACAACTAAGTCGTCATCATAATCACTTACGATCGCTTCAATATCACCTATGGTCAAGAATAGTAAGCACGCTATCCTCTTAAATATTATGTTTTAAAATAAAGAGTATATGATACGCTTTTAATCTAGCTGTTTTAGTATAGCATTATAATATGTTGTCCACATTTAAATTCCCCCGAAGCTGTTATTAAACGCTGCGTACGTTTTTGCCGCCCGATATCACTTTAGTAACTTAGCTTTTTGCCGCACAGGACACGCTGTGATTACGATAGTTTGTGCAGTAGGTACAACATCGTGTCTGGATTATACGTACATATACGTACACAATATTGATAGTGCATTAGGCACAATGTCGATTGTGGATTATTCGTATAAATTATCGATTTTAAACAGACTTCAAAAAACGAGATTCTCAATTCGACTATATGTATTTTTTATGTATGTTTGTTACGCGATATCTCCGCCAATTATAAATCGATTTGAATGTTTTTTTTTGTTTGGTAGAGTATACTTCAGAGGTGGTATACATTTTATCGAAATTGGTCTTTTTTTTTTTATTTGTGTCAGGCTAGTGTTTGACCAATATCTCACCTGATGGTAAGTGACGATGTGATCGAAGCTGGTAAACATACTAGACCTGGATTACGCAGGCTCTCAAGGATAACTGCCGGAACACCGTATTTGGCTTGGCGGCAGACTTTCAACTTGATGGTGGTAAGCTACTTTGGTAGCAAGCCAGGCGAGCAACTCACAAAATGCTCTACCACCTCTCAAATGTCACCTGATTAGCACCACCCGGGGACCACGTGTAGGGAGTCAGACTTAAGGGGTATCCTCCTACGGACGTGGGTGACTCAGCCCCCAAAAAAGTCTTTTGTTGAGTGTATCTATTATATTTATTACTAAAAGTATATATAAGTAGTAATACTAATTTCAAATTCTAATTCTAAGCGGGGGCGATAAGTCGTGCACTTACACCCCGCTCAGGGGTGTTTTGTGCATTTTCCCCTGCCAGCTCTCACCCAACCAATCCCAATCTTTTACATAACGAAGTATTGCTCTGGCATAGCTGTTCCAGTGTGATGTGTGGTGTAGTTTGATGCTGTTTGTGTTTTAAGTAGTAATATTTTGAGAATGTTATATTATGAAAACAAAGCTTTAGTTTCATGACGCTAAGAATTAAACTTTTCATATTAGGCTTAGTTGGGTGAGCTTTCACCTTCCGAGCAGCGAGTATCGGGTTTGATTGCTGTTGGAAACATAAGTTTTTCCTCCAATAAGAATTTGTGTTTCTGGTTATGGGTGTAAATGTGTTTGTGATGTGGTTGTACATATAAATGTTTTCGACACCCACTACATAAGTCATCGATGTGGGGCTGTGATTGTGAAAGCGTTCAGTTTTTATCATTTATAACTGCATTTTGTGGCTTTACCAACGTTTTTCTAAAACAGACAAACATATAGGCGTTAAACATATACCCAATACCCTTTTTTTACAGCGAAACAAAAAGGAGTGTTATGATTTTAGCAGCCTATGTATGTTTGTCTATTCGTTTATACCTCCCAGGTTCCGAACTAATTGCAGCATATAAATTAGTTTAGTAGGTTAAAAAAAGGATCAGCATAATGTTATAGTTATAGTAAATAGAAAAATTACAATTTTATGAATTTACGTAGCGTATCAATGAAACATGAAATAAAAAGTAAAATTCTGATTCCATTCTATAAAAATATCATAGAGTATGCTTATTAAATATCTCCATTTGGCTCGCCGCCCGAGACGGCCATCAAACTAAGTTGATTCCAATTATTGTTATACTTTCTCCTTATTATTTATTACAAGAGCTCTCTGAAATAAAATAATATTTGCGTTACAGTGGGTCAAGTATTTTCTATTAGATTTTATGTAGCACTAATAATTTTATCAGACGCGAGAATAATAAAAGAATTATGAAAACGTATTGGTTATTAATGATTTAAAACGATTTTGTTTGTATATTCCTGAATTTGAAACGAGAGAACAGCTTTTTTACGAAATACTTGGTAAATAATAATACATATTAGTATTGCACTACAAACATCAGTATAAATTATCATCTACTAGACTATCAAGAGATGAAAAAAACTGGCCAAATGAGAGTCGGACTCGCGCACGAAGGTTTCCGTACCTTTAACTATAAAAACAGCAAAAATATCTCGTTTGTTGTATGTGCCCCCCTTAAATATTTATTTTATTTTAATTTAATTATTTATTTTTAATGTGAATATATAACGAAATATAATATCATATTTCAAGCGTCTACCTGTTGCCCTTATCAATATAAATAGCAAAAAAACATATTTGTTGTGTAGGAACCCCATTAAATATTTATTTTATGCCGTGTTTTAGTATTTGTTTTTATGGCGGCAATAGAAATACATCATTTGTGACAAATACAACTGTTTAAATATCACGGTTCATGAGATACGCCTGGTGACCGACGGACAGACAGACGGACGGACAGCGGAGTCTTAGTAATAGGGTCCCGTTTTGCCCTTTCACGGAACCCTTAAAAAGCTTATTCTATTGGTCGCCTGGCTAACCATCACAGTACCGTATTGTTCTCGTACTTTAATATCCTTTAAAGGAAAAATATATTGTTAAAAATCTGTCCTATTCTAAGACTATATGCTTTTCAACCACGACCATATCTGATGTCATCAATTACCAAACGTTGAGATAGTGTTCAAAGGCTAGCCTACCCGAAATTAAAAAGTACATCCGTAACCTTTGTAATTCATAAACTTTCAAGATTCAAACTCATAGTTTCGGTAATATAATCTTCCTTATAGATTTAAATTATCATATTTCACAATTGAGAACAAAACAATTGAGAACAAAAAATATTCTTCTTTGTTCCATTTCATGAGCTAACCTCGTAAATAGTAACAATCTAATTGAATCCCCGAAGCTCCAGACCGACCACTATCTACCAACAGTAAAGCACACTCGAAAAACAACATATTTCAATAACATAGCGCAATCAAAACAAGAAACTACCATAACGATGAGACCATAACATCATAATACATTGGCGCGTATCACCTCATTCCGAAAAACAAAGATGGAGGCCGGGGGACGCCGAGGAGGGCTTGGGGTGGGGTGGCCAAGGGCAAAATTATGTTATTCTTAATTTAATTTCATTAGGCAGCGAGATTGTTCAGGTTTTATGTCGACCGAGCTATTATTGCCGGTTACGCCGGGTGCAACTTAATTGTTGGTGAATTCGTAACGTTTCAGAGTATTTCATTGGTCGTGCTGTGATTTTGTTGTGTTGTGAGATAGTAACCCACTTTGGGAGTTTTGTTTAATGCGAGCGGTTTTGTTTAGTAGTTTTGTTATACCGCGCTTGGCGAGCAAAGTGTGGGATATTGCTGTCTGTACTGTAGATGTAAGTCAAGAATTTTCAATGAAGAAGTCAGTAAATACATCTACTTAAACAAGTTATAAGAAGATGCCGATTGACTAAGTTTAACCGAGACTATCATTTTTTCACGTAAGATACAATGGTAAAATCGGTAAAAAGGATGTATAATTTTGAGATGTTTTTCGCACATTATTAGCGTTCGCACCTGGTAGGATGTGCTTATTACATTTATTTAAATTTGGATCCACTGTATGTCTTTCTAAGGATGTTAATATTGCTAACTACACTATTAAAAACCTAAAAACTGTTATGTAGGTTAGGTAAAACAAATGTTGAGATAAATTGAAGAACTATTTGTTCGAGATATTTGAAAGATACGTAAAAATCATATTAAAAAAAAACTTTTTTTTTGAGATTGACTCAAATAATTTAATAACAAAAAAAAACAATAAGTGAAAAAATCAGTTACTTGTATGACGGATTTTTTTTTTTTTAATCCAAATTGCTATGGAACTAATTTGGATTAATATCCTTAAAATAAAAAATATTTTTCGAAATCGGTTGGTAAATGACAGAGATCTAAAGTAATAAACTTAAAAAAATATCTCGAATTGAGAACCTCCTCCTCTTTTGAAGTCGTAAAAAAGAATTTTACATCATGTTGCAAATATTACCCAATTTATTGACGTTTCAAACAACTCAAGAATAACTTCTCATGTGCAAAGAGTTTTTAATGCTCGATAAAGATGAAGCATTAGACCACTATCTCAACAGATGGAAATACTTCCACTAAAAATCTACACGATACACCGAGGTTTACTACATAATGGTTCATAGCATCAAGGTAAAATGTGTACCTACAACTTTTTTTTATTACAAGAATTTTATACAATAATACAGAATTTCTTATCAATTAATCGAACTACAACACTACACTGGCACTAAGTACCTTTCATTGAAGGCAAGTAGAACAATATACCTACGAAATAAAATTTCATTCAAATTGCTCCTGCGTCAACGTAGTCATGGGCTTCTATAAGCCCAATGCTGCGTCAGGTCTGACCTATATCCTACGCATAAATCTTTAAACTTAAACAGTAGTTTCACTATTCGCCTAAAAAACCCAATTCCACAAACACTAAATTCAACTGCTCTCCATCGACGTGCCATATGCTTTTTGGCACTTCTAATAACCATAAAGTAACCGAACACCGAACCAATTTACTGTGCGCAAAATAGAGCAAAAAGCATTCGTAAACTTTCCGACGTCCTCCAACGAACCAATTGGAAACTGCATCCCAAAAGTGGAATTTTAATTCCCTGTAACATATGCGGCGTCCGCTCAGGGCGCGGGCGGGGTGGGCAAGCGGGCGCAGCGGGCAAGTGGGCAGGCTGGGGTGGGCATGGGGCTGTTGTAATTAAAAAAATGTGTCCCACTTCATTCGTGCCCAGTGCGACCGCAGTCCCACCCTAATTAATAATTTTCGAAACGCGCGATCGCTAATGGCTTTGGGATTTTAATAATAATCTAACTGTTAGATGTTTGTTTTTGAATGAGCATTGACTTGATTACTCATAATAAGCAGCAAGGCTTATGTAACTCACGATTTGCGAAATAGTTAACTCGTGAGTGCAAAAAAAGAGCCGCTGGGATCTAATTTTATTAAAGAGAGGCAAACGTTTGATCCCTGTCTCGCCTGATGTTAAGTGCCGGTCGACGATGGAGCACGTGTGCCTATCAGGTGCCTATTCACTCGTGACTTCAAGAATCGCATATTGTTGAATAGAATCAGACGAGGAGTTCCATCCCTTTGCAGTTCGCAAAATGAATGTGGAATTAAAACGTTTCGTCTGCAAAATGGGTCAGACTTTTACGAGTATGATATTAATTCAAATAAAAAAATGAAATCGCAAATATTTAATGTTTTCACACTTACAGTCCTACACTTAGTTCGATAGCTTGTGTCGTGGGTGCCGGAAACATTCACATCACACACACAATCACAACCAGAATCAGAAACACAAATTCCCCTTGGGAAGAAAGCTTGTGTTCCCTTCAGGAATCGAACCTAATACCCCCTGCTTAGAAGGCGAACGTGCACTCATCAGACAACGGGCAGTGTAACTTCGGACACGACTAATATTCTCAATGACTGGATAATGTCGTTCATTTTGTATATTCACTTACAACTGTACACAACAAATATCTGATCAGCATAGTTTATTTATGAACCACCTGTATAAGCCAAGTTATAATATAAGATGCTGTGTTGACACACAATAGTGTTCCTACTATTACTATAGCTAGTTATAAGTACATGGAGTGTTACAAATTAGTTAAGTTTTTGTCCAAATAAAAAGATTTTTCATTTTCATTTTTAACTTATCCTGGAAATACATAGCAACCCATTTAAACGACCGTTTTGTATGAAACAGTACTTTTTATTGATTTTTCAAAATACATATTAAATCTGATAAACATTTCTAAAATAGAAAAGTACGCTTTCATTTTATAGGTTTAAAGATTTTTTTCAATATAAATAATTAAATCAAAACAATTGATCACCATTGGATAAATTCAAATGTTTACCATCAGGCGAGACGGAGGATAACCACAACTAAAAACCCATAAAATGTTGGCGAGGATTTTACGTAATTATGATCAGGACGAGGATAAGAATTAAATACAATTTTATGACGATAAGATTGAGAAGCATTTTCCTTCTTCGAACATCATTCGTTCATTTACAGCAAATGAGTAGGACTCATTGTTCTTTGTTTCCTGAACCTTCTCAAGTCCTTTGACTTGAGATAATACGTAACTCTTAAGCTAGGCTACATATTTGGCTGTATCATTCCATTAGATGAGATAGTGGCCAAATGCTTAACTATGTTTCATAATAAAAGAAATATAATAGGAATATTTGATCTGGTGGATGTTTTACTACAAAAAAGCTAACCATAAAGCTATTTTGTGTTACGTCAGTGAGATATACAAGCTTTTGAATTCCTTCTTCTCTTTCTTTTTCTAGTACTTTCCAGTTGAGAAAATAGCAGAATATTTTAAAGAATAATTTATAATTTATTATTGGTATTAATTGCAATTCAAAATGTTGCCTAATAACATTAGTTAACTTATTTTTCTCAATGCACCCTTTGTGGATGTTAGACATCGCCGCGCCGTATTATCAATGCGATGCCCTTTCCAATAAAAATTAAGCGCAAATCACTCTTCCAATACAAAAATACTATTCATATATGTTATACAAGCATTATCTACTACAATCTTAATCCACAAATTCGATTAAATATTTTAACAAGAAAGCATATTAAAAGCGCGCCCCACCCGTCACGGATGGGCACAGATTTTAATAAAAGACTATCACTAAAGCTTATTATCCGATACCTGATAGCTAATATTATACGCTAATATTATGTTATCACTGATAAAACTGATAACAGATTAAGTAATAACAAGTTATTAAAGTTATAAGCCTTTGGGAACGTTGTACTCTATCTGAGGTAATTATGAGGAATACAGGTCGTTATAATGATAAAATGCAGTTGTTTGTGATAGATTGTTTGCTTTTAATATTACATGTAATAAAGTTGTGTAGATAAGTAGGTTTGTTTAGGAATGAAAGTAAAAATAGCGTGCGGGTGACGCGCGGCTTACGCTCGCATGTGAATGCGCGGGTACGGTTAATCCCGGTAAGATAAAAAACATTCTAATCAATATACTTAACTTACTTATTTTTTTGATCATATGGTCAATGTACTTATCACAGAATTTATTGAATGTAAGGATTTGCTGGTGTTCTCAATGGTTCTAGTCGTCTTTATTTTGAATAATATCATACAACGAAAAGCTGGCGAGTGTGTGAGTTGTGTGCGTGTATGCATAAAACATGTAACGTATAATTGTAACGGCTAAACGGATTTAGATGAAATGTATGTTCTTGGCTATATATAAGACAGATTTAGGTAACATTTTATTAGTGACGACTCAGTTGGCGCGGTAGATAAGTCTCTGACCTCTGCGCCGTGGGTCTATCGAGTCACGGTATCGTTTACATTCGTATTAAAAACCCAAGTACCCTTAGATAGGTGTTTGAAAAAAAAAGCCGGATTTACGCCGCATAATATACATTAATAAACAAAAACGAATCAAACCTATCGAGTCGGGTAAATACATAAAATTACATAAAAATAGGTTCACATTTTTCGCAGTCGGGTTTTTTGAATTTGGTAGTGGTACTGCAGTGTACATTGACTTGTTTTCTTGATATGGAAGAAATTCAAGCCAGCAAAAAGTCCACTTACAAAATGATATTATTTATTTTATGTTTAAATCATAGTATGTAATTAATTTTGAACTATCTGTTACTTAAGTTGAGTGCGCGTTCGCCTTCTAAGCAGGGTATTGGATTCGATTCCCGGCGAGAACACAAGTTTTCTCCCCATGGAAACCTTGTGTTTCTGGCTCTGGTTGTAATTGCCTGTGTGATGTAAATGTTTCCGGTACCACGACGTAAACCATTAAACTTAGTGTGGGGCTGTGAGTGTAAAAGCGTTTATTTTATATTTAATTTAATTAAAAAAAAAGCCGATGCGAACCGCCAAACCGCCTGCGCTAAGTATGCAAAGCGCCTTAGATATCGTCTGATTATTATATATGTCTACAACAACGGCAAACAACAATTACTTTTATACCGCTATCGAGTAGTACAGCCGTGTAACCGCTTTAATTACTGATACGGTATCTATCCAGTACAGGAATTACTGATAGTCTATGAAGCGTGACGTCATTAGGTTTTAATTAAATGTGAGTAAAAAAAAAATTATAGCTATGTGCATTAAATTATTTACAATGATATTGTATTATTCTTGGAACTTTCCAGATACCAATGAAAATTTCAACTCTATTGACAAAAGGAACTGCTTCATAATTATCTTAAAATATTTTAACTGGAACGACATATGTACGAAGCATGTTAAATACAAGCATTAAAAGTAATATATCAACATCACCTACCAAGTTAGGTTGTGGTCGAACGATTGTCTATACATTATATAAAAAAATAAGAACATCTTCTTTGCGAAGTCAGTTAAAATACATTAGTTAAGTTATTAAACTAATCCTACGATAGACATAGTAAAGCAAACACATCAAAAAGCGGAACAAACAACTAAGTGCTCTTGTTGAAGGTAGAGATAATATTTACTGTGTGATTGCCTCATTTCAAGTTTGTAAAGATGCCATTGGATAGGTTCATAGCATTTTATGTCAAAATCTACTTGTCCAGGTTAGTAAAATCTACGGGCTAATGACCCATTTTTTGTACGAGTAAACTGAAGTATATCTATATACATAATTACAGCAATTGTGTGACTCTCAAAGAGGAAAATAAGCTTCTGATAGCGGAAAGTCTTGAGAAAATTTTTCGGGAAAAATTCTGTCACGCACGGAGGATGGATTGTGGAGAGTCAAGAAGAATAGAGAAGTTAAAGAAATCTTTGGTGAAACAAACATCATAGGCGAGATAAAAGCTCATAGACTGCGCTGGCTTGGTCATCTAGAGAGAATGGGTGCGGATCGTCACGTCAAGAATGCGTATTTGGTAAAGCCGCATGGGTGCAGACCAGTAGGCCGGCCAAGGTATCGCTGGATCGACGAACTGGAGGCAGACTTGCGTGTGTTTTAAACCCATAACTGGCAAGAAGTTGCGCAGAACCGAGACCAATGGCGTTCTCTTATCTCGGAGGCCAAGGCCCACTTTGGGTCGCTGAGCCAGCGGAGTAAGTAAGCATAATTACAGCAAAATAGCTTACTACAAGCTATCAAGCTCTTAATAGGTAACTTGTTAGTTGTATACATAATACGAGCATCAAAGATTCCCGAAAAAGTCTTTAAATTAATCTTTATATAAAAATAAATAGCCGTATGTCTCGAAAAGCTCAAGATAGCTGATAAAAATAAACAGCCGTATGTCTCGAAAAGCTCAAGATAGCTGATAATAATGTTTTTTTGTTGTAACTGACGACATAGTGTCTAACTACAGACCAATTTATCTTCTTCTGACCCTCTCTAAAATTTTGGAAAAGCTCGTTAAGAAAAGAGTGATGCGTTATCTTGAAAGTAGTAGTTTTCTCAACGATAACCAATATGGTTTTAGAGAGGAAAAATCAGCGGAAGACGATGTTTTGACACTTACCACTCTAATAACATCCTATCTTGACGGAGGAGACAAATGCCTACCTGTTTTTTTGGACCTGCAGAAAGCATTTGACACCAATACCAATTTTAATTAAATGATTAGGAACGTTGGGATAAGAGCGGTCGTCCAAGACTGGTTCAGGTGTTATGAAACTGGAAGAACGCAGTTTGTCAAATTTAAGGGGCAGCAGAGTGAGATTGCAGCCTGTAGCTACGGTGTACCACAAGGAAGCACATTAGGTCCCACGCTTTTTCTCATTTATATAAATGAGTCATGTATAACTGCAATGCCTCGACTAGACTTGATAATGTTTGCAGATGACACTTTCCTTTTGCTTCATGAAAAGAATAGTCTAATATTATTAACCTGGCAGAAAGTTGTATCTCAAATATCATTTTATGGTTTAAAAATAACCTTCTTTCTTTAAACACTATAAAAACGTAATATATCTGCTTTAGTAGGACGATTTTCAGTGAACATGGATCAGATGTTAAGATTAAAATGCACATCTATCCCTGTAGTCGTAGTGATCCATGTTCAGCACAATGTAAATGCGTGACGCTTGATCGTGTCTCTTCTATTAAGTATCTTGGGGTCATCATCGATGATAAGCTAAGATAGAGCTCGCATATTTCTGCTCTATCGTCTTGTTGATACCCTTGGGTACGAAAATCATCTATGCATTTAAAAATTTTAGTTCGGTGGACACAGATCACAGAATAGCTATACAAACCTATAAAGCACCTGGTGAGTGTCTCATTAGGTACTGTATATGTGCGTGGGGTAGCGCTGCAAAAACTCATATTATTTGTGCTGAGCGTGCATAACGCGCCGCCCTAAAAGTATTATTAAATTTACCTTACAGGTATCCTACAGATACCCTTTATGAGAAAGCTGATGTACTAAGAATGAAAAAAAATGTTCGTCTATGAAAGTTTACGTAGGTATCATAGATAAATAGTATCGACATAACCGGAATCTGCTAAAAGAATCCATCTATGTCCTATTCCGTGTTAAAAACAAGATATGCACAAAAACATTAAACTACCTATTACACTAACTTATCTGAATACAAAAGATTTCAAACGCAAATTGAAGGTATTCTTTGAAAATAATCCATTTTACTCGTTAAATGAATTTATGGACATGTATCTATCTGAAACTTGTGTTTAAGACGACATTACATTATATTTGAAATTAACATTTTGGATTTTGTTGCTATGATTATAATTGACATTCTATTTATAATTCATTATGACATTCAATTATTTTTGAAATCTTGTATTCTACATGACATTAATATTATTACTGTATCTGCATATTTTGATTTTTTAAGATTATCTATGAGTTTATTATGTTTTCTTGAATTGTATACAGTTTTATATGGAATATAATATAATGTAACATGACTTGCCCAGTATAACAACTATGTTATAAGGCGAATAAACAATTCTAATTCTAACAATTTACAATTATTTTTCCTCACTTGTACAATAAAATAATCTATCTCACACACGCACACACACACGCAAGCGCTCTCACATAAACATAAATTATTTACTTAGTTTAAAAATAGTACTGCATATATAAGTTATAAATACAATATATAAGTTATGTGATATAATTTATTAAGTCCTTGATGGGTGAAGCCACTGGCTCCTGAAATACAGTGGTTAACACTACTTCAGGAGCCTTAGCATTTACGTGATCTGAGAGCAATTTTAATTATGTCAATAAACTGATTTAAACTAATTTGAATCAGCTCACATACAATCTTTCAGATTTATTATATTAGTGTAAACAGGTTATGAGTCAAGTAGGCATTACATTTCAAGTATATGGCGAAAAGGTATGCCTTAAGTTATTAAACGTAAAATAAAACGTTACTAAATATCAAGTCAAAAGTGCTTATATATAATCGGTTATTTTTGCGAATGTTTTGCACTCTTAGTAATATTTTATGTAGTTTTTAATATACCTAATTTAAAATAATTACACCCGATATGACAATATATTTCAATAAAATAATGCCGGTAAAAAATTCGTAATATTTTATTTTATAATCACGAGTCATAATCTTAACAAAAAAATATGACAGCTAATCTAAATAAATGTAAAGGCATTAATATATAATTTACAGGACTTCCTGTTAAAGAGATAAAATTATCAATCCAATATTAATCTTTATGACATTATTTCCTATGAATTATATTAATCTACTTAACTTATAGCCTATATTATTGGAACAAAAGAATAAAAATATGGTAATAAATTACTTAACTACTATAAACATAAAATTATAAGTTCAGTGGTAATAAATAAATACGTTCACCAACATAAAACATGTTTTTAGCATTTCAATACAAACAAATAGCGAGAGAGTGTTGAATAATCTGATATGTTAAATAAAACCGGCCAAGTGCGAGTCGGACTCGCGCACGAAGGGTTCCTTACCATTATCTATAAAAAAACAAGTTAGTTGTATGGGAGCCCCCTTATATATTTATTTTATTTCAATTTTTAGTATTTTTTGTTATAGTGGTATTAGAAATACATCATCTGTGAAAATTTTAATTGTCTAGCTGTCACAGTTCTTGAGATACAGCCTGCTGACAGACGGACGGACGGACGGACGGACAGCAAAGTCTCAGTAATAGGGTCTCGTTTTTATCCTTTGGGTACGGAACCCTAAAAAAATAAGTCATAAATAACAAATTATGAGTTCTTAAAATTGTTTGTCATTTTAGCAATCAAAGTAAAAAATTATAATTTACTTGGGTTTAAAGAACTTGATTTCTTAAAAGAACTACTGTTCACTTAGAATTAGATACAATATAAAAAAAATTTTGTGTGTAACATTATTACTCTAAATGAAGGTTTATCTATTATCTATTGAAATCACTTAGAGTTCAATAGATAATTATTGAGTTATTTCTTTAAAATATTACTAACGCTTTATTCCACTTCGAAAAATAATTAATTCACAACGTGACCATGAAGGTATTACAGTTTTTGTTATTAGTCTCTTTGTGTTTAAATACAACAACACTAATTAACCTATTAAATACATTGTATCGTATTTAGAATACGTAATTTGTGCATTTCCTTAAATTTATTATGTTTGAACTGCCCGTAGGCTTAGTTGGGTGCGCGTTCGCCTTCTAAACAGGAGTATCGTGTTCAATTCCCGGCGGGAACACACGTTTTCTCCCAAAGGAAAATTTGTGTTTTTGTTTCTGGTTGTGATTGTGTTTGTGATGTGAATGTTTCCGGCACCCACAACACAAGCCGTCGAACTTAGTGTGGGGCTGTGAGTGAAAGCTTATGTTGATGTTTATATGACAATTATTAAAACTTACATGCGATATACCTGGAGGTACGATACAATTCTAAACAAAAAGTGAAATAGGTCATTCTCTTTCACGATCAAATATTGTAGTATAGGTTACATACTTTTTACTTTCTGCAAAGCTTATTAGCTATTATAAACTTATAGGGTACTTCGACAAATAAAATGTTTATAGTTTGTTTGTTTGCTTGTTGTTAGTGTGTTTGTTCATGACTAGTTATATAGTGAATAGATAAGTTATGTGTGTTATGTTACAATACATTGTTGATTATTATTATTAACTATTAAAAACTGCAAGAGGGAAATGTACTCAACTGAACTTATTATGTATATAATGTATGGTGTATGTGTTATGTTGTGCCTATTATTTTTTTATTATTATATGTTCGAAATGAACAAAACAGTTGGAACATATTTATTTTGTAAGAACTAAAATTGAACATAGTTTTACAATAAATGCAATTCTTATTCTAATGATTTGTAACCAAATGGTACCTGCAAACAGGACTTATTATATAACGTAGTCTTCCACATCGATTTCAATGACGGCGACTCTGAAATTACGTTCTTTTTTTTCTAATATGGCTCGCCAGACCCTTAGATGGTTAGCTACAAGGTATTAAATGCCATACTCTATGTGTTGTAGTACTAATCTCACTACGTCTGTTTGTCTGTCTTAAATTAAATCTACTTTAAATGATTAATTGTTTGAACCCTAATATGGCCTAGTAATTTTTTTACCGAGTATGTGGTATCAATTATACAAATTATGTAGAATATACATTAAAAGCTACAAATAAAAAATAGGTCCCCATCCAAAAAACATGTCTTATTGAACAAAAGTTTTTACTATTGTTCCTAACGCCAAAACGGTCATATATCCAAATTGTGAAAAGTAACAATAATTTACTGTAGTAGTCAAATGATTTGTTTTTAATTTATATATTTTTGGCTAAAAATTTACTAAATTGTCAGTACTTCGAATATAACTATTTGAGCTATCATTTTATTCTACACGACAGTGTATACCTATCACATGTATATATTACCTGATTAAAAGCCGTATAGCATGTATTTTCTTGTCCTAAATCGCATATCTGAGAAAAATATATAATTTATCATAAGCAACGCAACAATGTGGTTCAAAATATTTATAAAAAGCATGATTACGTGTTACATAATTATTAACCTGGCTGTAGAGGTCATTAGCTATGATTGAGTGCCTCTTTGGTGCCCATGTGATCAAACGAATTTGATTGATTGATTGACACTTATATAGCATATAAACACATAAATCTATCACAGTGGAGTATCACTAAAATATTATAAATTTGAAATGTGTGTTTATGTATATTTGAAAATAGGTATCCCTGTATCGACTAAAGAAAAAATATTGATAATTGGTTTGTTGATAGTCTAGGCAGTGTTATAAACTATATACTTTTTATATCCTAATCAGATTAAGTTAAGTCATGGGATGATAATATACAATGTAAGTATTTATTCGTAACTTCTGCTGGTAAAATTTTAAACCACCTCTGAAAGATTAGAGGTAACTTAGACACAATAGATCACCCTGTATACAAAATCAAGACATAACCAAGGAACAACCCTTACGGAACGTGTAACGCCGGTAACGGCTGTAGCGCCGAAACCGCGCCGTTAGCGCGACGTAACGCGCCGCAAACGGCCCATAGGCTATAACTCTGCCGACGGGATGCCGACGGAATCACAATACGGCCTTTGTAACCAAAGGTTTTTGAGGAAGGATGTCGTAAATCTTGTTTTGTGTAATTTTTTTTATAAATTGGTTAAAGTGGAGAAGATTTGGTATAAAACGGAAGTGTGTTTGTAGATTTTTAGGTGCTTTTAATTTTTTTTTTAATATCGCCATGTTACATTAAATATATACACATGTATGTATACAAAATTGTAATATTTATATCTACCTTGTAGACTGCTACTTGTTTGACTCTATACAATACTTGCATTATTAAATTTATAACCAAAACAAACATTTAATCATTAATTAATTACCTCAGCTATAAAGTATGTATGTTAATATAATATTTCATAACATTTAACACAATCCGTAAGTCGTCATAATTTCAAAAAGAAAGATCAATAAATACCAATAAAAATAATCATTGATGAATCTGAAATACTACGCGAAATATTTTAAAGTAAAGGTAATTGTTTTAATGTAATTTTTGATGTTTAATAAGCTGTTGGTAACAATTTTCAAGAAACGCGTTGAAGTCTTTTACTTCAAGAAATACTGTATTCATTGAATTTCATGTCACACACTTTTGAATTATACATTTAGCATACTTATACTTCACCAGAGATAACCGCATAATATCGTACTTATTACTTAATTCAGTTGATATGATTGTATGTTTTATTTAACGTTGTCTGTATTTTTTATGTTTTGTTTAAGAATTAGATTGCGTTCTAACAATTATAAACACAATGCAGAACGTAATGTTCTCTCAGAGACCATTAAAATCAATGACAAAAACAAACAACCTAACAATGACAAAATAAGCAAGAAATGAAATTACTCACTAGACTGCAGGCGGTCACGCCAGGCCATCGGATTGGAGACCAGACCCTGGAACCCTGGCCAGTACAGCGGCTTATGCTGGAGGTAATGCGCCATTCCCGCCGCCGCCGCCGCAAGAGACAACCTCGGAGTAAGAAGACCAGCTCCAACATTAGAACCCACAGCTGGCCGCGACAGAATATGATCTATTCCGTGAGGGTTGGGAGCCGGAGGAGGTTGTTCAGCAAAGGAACTCAGCGCAGCCAGCGGCGCTCCAAAGCCATGTTCTAAGGACCCGCGAGAAAGAGGCGGCGAACCACGCAACTCCGACATCTTCTGTATCATACAGTCAGTCCACGTTCACACTTCACAAGTCTTTCCGGATCCGTAATCCGCATCCGTAAATCACGCGGTCATCGTCCGATATCCGCCCGGACGAGTGCTTACGGTCGCGACCCGACACCAAATGAAAAGCTCCCGAACGCTTTTGACAAACAAAAAAAAGTGAATAGAGAACGCCCAGTCAATCTAAACCTTATATCGGCGTCGCCGCCCCTCTTTAGGCGGCACTTGAAACGTATGTTTCTCTCGCTCGAATCCCTCGAAGAGTGATAGAGAGAGGGGACATGTGGTGTTAACAAGAGAGCGTAGATTTAACGAATCGCTATTTAATGGCGCTTCTTGTCTCTTTATAATTAAGTCGGGTGCAGTTTTTGCGGTGCTCCCCCTCGCGCCCCCTCCCCCCGGCTCGTCCGCTAAAAACTATTGTGTGTCGAATAATAAGCCAATGGTACGGTTCATTTTATGATGCGTTTATACCTTGTAAGGTAAGGAAGTGTAAATTATCCGTATCCGAAATTATCGGATACGTTGAATTAGCGTGCCCCTTCCCTAAATTGGCTGACGACGTGATCGTTGTGAATAATCTTGGGAGGATTTTACTTTTTATACTTACGTCAATTTTATAGCTTTAATTATAACTTCCATATTATTTTAAGTCCTAGGTATAATTATTATAACTTCCATATCAAAAATATCCAAGAAGGGCTCATTTTATTTTGTTTAGAATGGGATGAATTAATACCAACCTCTTCTAAAATCACTACAACGTTCACGTTACCTTTATACTTAAGTATTAACTTTTATTTATGAAAAATATTATTATATAACTTTAGAACATAAATTCTTATAATAAACATAGAGCTCTTGACTTAAAAGTATTCAATGAGTTATACTAAATAGGTATGTATTTTGTTTATCCATAACTATTACACATATTCTCTATCACAAATTCGGACTTGAGTATCTATTTTCAAACCGGAAGGATCCACATTTGTCGACCTATAATTTATGTGACAAATACTATATTAATTGACATAAGGGACACTTCACTCGATGCCCGAAATAAAACACCCATAGAATTAAAGTACACTACAGCTGCAGAAGCGCAACTCCGGGGTCCTATAGAAATTTGTTTTTATGACTCGACCTATTTGTCGCTATTATAGTGATTAATCGAAGGTTTTCACATCATTTTACGCTTAAGTTGATTTAAGTTATAGCTTTCGGGTAATTTGGTTTGGACTGTATTAAATTTGGCAAAACCGTTACGATTTTGCGAAAATTAATAGATTGTAAGTTCACTTTTTTTATTTGTGTTGCAAATCAGTATTTTTTTTTTATTTATGTTACAAATTAGTTAATTTGTTGCCCAAAAAATAAAATTTTACAGTTTTCATTTTTTTTAATCTTTCTTGGATTTCTTGGATATGAAATGTAATTTAAGGTACTTTATTGCATCATATAATCATGTTACATAAAACTAAATTAAAACTAACCAAAAATAACTTAACATAATATGATATAATAATTTAAGGATATCACGTGTGAAAATAATATATATTATTATTATATATTATTTATTGGATAAGAAATGTTATAATTAAATCCTAATTTGACAAAACTAAACTATTTTGTATCCATCACATCCGGCTCATATCATTAGTGACTCAAAACTCCAAATAACAACCACAACATTTTATAATAATACAATAAATACCCTTTTTAATCCCAAATAAAAAAGCAATAAGTTGAAATTTAATCTTCCCCTCGATAGCGGTATCATAAACAATTATAAAAGATATTATTAATTCAACAAAAGAGTTTAAATTCAATGTGGAACTCTTATTTTTTACTACAATATATGAGCTTCCTGTTACATTCTATACATTTTATTTTAAGTTACAAGGGCATGATTTTAGAAAAAAATAGAAATAATAATAATTGTGTGTTCTAGATTCTAGATTGACTATCAGCATAAAAAGTAATACTAAATCTTACAGGAACACCTCTTCACTGAGGAAAATGACAGCTATTACCATACTAGTGCTATAATTATTTTGCAACAATTAAAAATTTTTTTGGTAATAACTAGCTTTTTTGTAAAAAAGAACGTAGCAACTGTAATTTTAAGTAAATATGTTACTGAGAACTTTAGTAGTCTAGTTGTCTCAAATTGTTATCTTCGTGTAGAGTCTAGGCTTGCTTAAATATAATTAAGAAGCTGTTTCCTATGTACATATGCTCTGCTGCATAAAATATGATAATAATCATACAATTTTTTTTGTTTGTTTTAGAGATTTTTCTTTTACTTTAATAAACGACTTTCACAATTGCAATCTTAGTAAAATGTGAGTACGCCTATTTATTTTGAAATTTCTGGGCCGATATGCCATTTTTGTGTAATAGAATCAAGTTGCAAGGTAGTGTAAAATTTTTTTGCTGCCTAAATATATGATTTTAATTGTAAGAAAAAAAGTATCATATTTTCTGTAAATATAACAAAAACAGAATTAAACATACACACTATTTTTGTTTCAAGAGCTACAATATTGTTTTGGCGTCTTAAACACCTCTGACCATTTCATTATCACTAGGGCCCGAATTAATATGTAAATATATATTTTTAATTGACACTATTTCCGATCTAAATTTTGTTTTCTTCATATGGTTATATATATGATTATGGAATATTCTGATTAAGAAATCTTAGTATTTATTTTCTATATTTTAAACACACGTTCATATTTTGTGTAACAAAATAATAATAGTCCATCTTTTCGAATTCTCGGCGTATTGACGTTATAATTACTTGTATTTATTAATTAAAATGTTGAAGAATAAGCAAACATTTCGTTTCAAATTGGGAAAATTCATAGATTATTATCCACACCAAACGCTGAATACTACTAGGTGGGAAAGTGATTAATTAGGTATGTGTATTTTAAAATATATATTGTTATTATCATTGTATAGTTTATTATAATAATAACAAAGTCAGATAAGATTACAAAGGGGGAAACCGCTTGCCAAAGGAAAAGTGCCCAGAATACTGGCTACGTTTCCACGTTGAATAGCGATGCTATTTTTTGTGCTAAATAAGAGCCAGCATTCTGGTCACTTGTCGCCTCGAATAAACGTTTGGATAAAAATTGAAAATGTTTGTGTATTTTTGATTTTTTGTTAAAAAGTTATTTTTTTATACATATTTATTAAATTTTTTGTCCATATTATATGTACATATTTTATATTTTTTATTACATAATTATCCGAGCCTCAGCTTACAGCATAACATGTATTGTACTAGAAATCATCTCCATAAGCTCATTTCAACTACATCTGTCACCAAGGAAACTAATTTCACTTATCAGCAGATCAAATCTCACGTATCATGGAGCTCAATAAGCACAAAGTGTCAACTTAACAATACAACAACTGCTAAATATCCAAATGGCTACGTAGAAATAATCCATTTACGCCAAATACGGGTAATGGCATTACACACAATGCGTACGAGTCGAGTTTGGGACGCCGGATGTAGCATTATACCGGAGTCAATGAGGGTTGGGAGGGAGTGAGAGCGGAGAGCGATGAGAGGCAAATATATTGCAATTAATCCAGTTTGACATTATTGGGCTAAATTTTTGAGGCCGTTTTGAATCCTGTCGTTATCCAGAATCTCTAATTTTTTATTAGGGAGTCAACTAGCTAGTAAATCCTGTCAAATTAATACAATGATTCACTTTTTTTTTTGATTGATTAGATTTGATTAAAACCACGAAAGTAGCTAAATAAAATCCTTATAGGACATCCTCTATTATTGGAAGTCGGTTTATATTGGCAGTGTTATAAATAGGTATCGTAATGTTAATGCACTTATAGATCTCAATAATTATGCATTTGCCATTTATCGCATACATGGCAATCTTGCAAAACAGCTATTATAATAAATAAATGTATCTACAGGTATCTTATAGGCAAACATTATC
This sequence comes from Lomographa bimaculata, assembly GCA_948107665.1. Lineage (NCBI taxonomy): Eukaryota > Metazoa > Arthropoda > Insecta > Lepidoptera > Geometridae > Lomographa > Lomographa bimaculata. Next base: position 512,161 of record OX403604.1, on the reverse strand, counting down.
CATCGTCGCATCATCACTTACCTTCAGGTGAGATAGTGTGCAAATGTTTGCCAATGTTGAAAAAAAAATTGTTTTTAATGTAATAAATATCATGCAATCAATCTTTTTGCCACCGAAAAATATTCCACATAATTTATACACTCGACATAATACATATATCATATATTTCGACATATGCATAATATTATATAACAATGCAATGTTACGCAAATCAGCAAATATTTTTTATTTAATATAATTATAATCTGTGTAACACCTAAAAAAGTGCTTGTGGTCGAACTCCTCCGAAACGGCTCAATCGATTTTAATGATCTTTTTTTATATATTTGCTAGGTATGAGAATAGAATGTTAAGTATTTTTCACCCTCCTACCTAATTTTTTATCGTGATTTTTATTATTTTTTTATGAACAATAACAAAATTTTTTTGGTATCGTATTAAAGTACTAGGCGACCGTAAACTTGAAAGAAGTAAACACTTTTTTAAGCGTGGCTTTGCAACGCATGCCGGGTACAGCTAGAATCTTATAATATTTTTAATAAGAACCTAGCTATTATTATTTTTTATTTGAATGATCTGTAGTGCAAATTAACAATAAACATCTACACATATGTCTATGTCAGTAATAATCGCATTAAATACACCTGTTATAAATTTTAAATTGACATTCAATGTTTTAGCAAAGCAAGCAACCACAATATCCGCTCCGCTATTCTCCCCGCTCAGTCTCACGCCGCACCTTGCTGCCACTTCCCCTCAGTTTCGGCCATTCATCCCGCCGTCAAATTAGCCGACACCTTTGCTTTGTCGGTTACCATACCTTTATTGTATCTACACTAACATATTGACGTTTGCCTTTCATAACACTGACAAACTAACCGCAACCTTATGTTTAAAATGATAAGGTTTATATTAATGTACTGTTTAGGGCTTTATTTTATGAAGGTATTTATGGATTATAAAATATGAAATATAAATTGGAGTTATAAAACCGTTACCAATTCGAGGTCCGTTCCCACTGTGGAGCTACCTAGTGGGTAGTTTGATGTAGGTGTTAAATCAATTGTAAATCAATTTGTTCAATAGATCATTAGATGGTGCATGATAATTAGCGTAGAATAGAATATTTAAGAGATATACGCTAAAACTGTAACCAAGAATCCAAATTTTAGTAGAATATATTATTCAATATAGGTTTTTTTTAATACACCTTTACCAGTCATTCAACAACTAAGCAGTATTATTCAAACATTAGTGAATACAGGATTGAAGGGCAATGTTGCCAGTCAAATTACAGGACTTAAAGAAAATTAACATCTAATACCTCAAGGTGATAATTATTTAAAAATGTGACATTTATCTTATCTTATCAAGTTAGCTACAAGCTCGTCTCTTTACTCGGTTGCATAAAAACTAAACACAAAGACACTTAAAGCTTTTTCTTCCCCACTTATGCTTTTATTATGAGTAGGCAACTTATTTTCTCCATTACCGAGACTCACACAAAGAAAAAATATCAAACACACATTCCCTCGAATAAAAATTTGGCAACATTGGAGTATCTCCGTCCCCCGGGCAACATAGCTCCAACTTTGGAATAGCCATAAAAAAATCAACCCACAGATATGAAGAATCGACTACTGTAATCTACGAATTAAAGAAGGACAGCGATATAGCTAGAACGAGAGAGCGGATTTTTGAGCGATCCTATTGGTAGGTTAGGATGTGTGCTCCGCCTTCTATGATAGAGTTCAGTAGAGTTGAGCACATGTTTTTGTTGCGTTCAGTTCAGAACAATTTTAGCAACGATCGCGATCTGACGTGTCGGTGGTAGTATGAAAGTTTCAGATGTTTACGTTTTCTGGACTTCAGATTTCATCTAGAGATTTAAAAGGTTTATTGGTTCGTTAGTCGTGCGTGCCAGAAACGTTCACATCACACGTCGAATTACTCAGAGAACCAACTAACACAACTTTCCTTTATTTTTCTCCTTCGGTAAGGAAAATTGTGCTCCTACCGGGAATGAAGAGGACCTAGGGCGTAGAAAGCGAGGTTTTGTCCACTACACCAATTGGGCGTCAAATATGATGATCTGGTCTTAATATGTGCATACCACGGGCCCTACATGTGCTATTTATTGTATTAATTAGGTAATGGCGAGTAAAGAGAATACACAAAAGAATTGACTACCCCACAGAGTTGCTTGGTGTTCTCTTCTCTAGTGGGTGTAACTTAAAATAACTATTTTCAGTAATGTGTAACGCGCATTGTATTAATCTATTATTCTATTACTTATATTGTCTATCTGTCATTTATTAAGTAAAGCGAGATCTTTAAATAGATTTGTGTGGTTCAGCCCTTTGATCAGTGGTCCCGTCCGTAGGTCATAATTCAGAAAAATGTGTATTCTAAAACCGCTAATATAATAACAAACATCAATAGTCCGATAGACAAACTACCCGAAAGCTAAAAAAGGTATTGGGGCATAATATGCTTTAATTGTTTTTTACCTGGTGGGTATTGTTGAAATGAGCTTTTATAGTACGAAACTATTTTTAATAAAATATATGTTGGAAGATAGCAATTTGGTATATGACACCAAAGTCACTATCTTTAGACCTATTTTATCTTAATATGTCAAAAAACAGTGACTCACAACCCCAACCCAAGTAGCAGGAAACGTCATGTATCTTAATGTTTTAAGACTATTTGTTATAAAAGTATCAAAATAAAAGTAATAATCAGACTTCAAAGTCCTTTAAAGGTGTTACGGTCGAGTATTCAGTCGTTGTTAATCCGAGTCATATAAAACCGTTCTAGCAACGTTTACTCGATAAAATCACACGATCATTATGTATTGGTTACCATCAAAACATCTATAAAACAATATTGGAGGACTTTCTAGTCGCATTGTACTCATGTCGACTTCAAAAGTTATTTATACGTATACTCTATAAATTTATGTAATCGTTTCTTATTGGTATTTTTTTTTATATATTTTTTTTATTTGTGACAGGCTAGTGTTTGACCACTCTCTCACCTGATGGTAAGTGACGATGTGATCGAAGCTGGTAAACACACTAGACCTGGAATACGCAGGCTCTCAAGGATAACTGCCGGAACACCGTATTTGGCTTGGCGGCAGACTTTAAAACTGTAACTGTTAAAATATCTATAAAGCAATGTTATGTATCTTATTAGCCTTTAACAATAATAATCGCCTAATTAAAGTAAACCACACAAATTTGTTTCTAAAAAAACGTTCATACGACTAATATGTCACTTTTGCAAACTGCACAAGCGCTTTCTAGCGACTAAATAATACAGATACACCTAGGTTAATGTAATTATGTAATAGAGTTTAAGAACGATTAAAAAAAAATGCGCCGCCGAATTTTTGCCAGGTTCTTCTCGAAATGACTGTAATTTTGCGAATCTGGCAGCAGGGTCATTAACTTTCATGAGTGCCTCTTTGGGCTCATGTTAATAAACGATTTTGATTTTTATTTGATCAAATATTGTAAGAGTTTCGAAGATTATGTTTATTTGACTAATCATTAAGGGATCTAAGTGATTTTTCTAATAATGTATATAATGTTTTATGCTTATCTTATCTTATCACACTTCTACAATGGCTGTAAGATCAATAATCATGTTAGCGCCATGTATTAACTTTTATACAAACCAATTCTAAGAGGCCCTTCATTTATATATTTTTTTTTTATTATGCATTATATATTATTTGACCACCATCTCACCTGATGGAAAGGGGTGAAGCGGCCGAAGATCGATGTAATTACATTTTAATAATGACATATCAGGCATGTCTAAACGTTTCTCTTACATTATATGTTTATCCTAATTATAATTACTTTTATAATAATGAAACGCAAGGAAAGCTTAAAAAAACCTACTTCACCGCTTTATCTTCGGAACCTTGATCAGATTTAATTTATTAAACACGCATTATTGACTACAACTCAAAAACTAGTGATCAGTTCAAGAGGAGAGATGTTATGAGGTAACACATAAAAAAAAATAAAAAAAATACAGTCGACTTGAGTACCTCCTCCTTTTTTGGGAAATCGGTAAAAAAAATGTAAACCTCAATTAAATATGACATCCAAAACATCAATACTAAATATTATGAAAATTTAATGAATATATCTTTTAACACACTCGGCTGCCTAAACCAGACACTTCTAATCCATTTGACAAAATAACCCATCCAATAACCCATTCTATTTAATAGACGTAAAACCAATGATTTACACATAGTTTTTAATCGCGTTATGTCGGTAAATCATCCAAACTTTCTAAACAAACGAATTGAATCGAAAGTGCCTCGAGGGGTCCTAATTCGATTTGTTTAGGGTACCATGTCCCTTATGGTGTAGGTCTGACTGCAGTGGAAGTGGCATGCAAGGCGAATAAGGTATAAATAGTATAGTTTTTATTCTAAATATTATAACATTATTTTTATATTTTATAGGTTAGAAAAAATTGTTTAGTTCAAATTATCAACGTATCATTGTTTAATAAGTTAACAATGATACTTTGACTGTATTTTTTGAGTGCAATTATAAGTTTTTTTTAATTTATTTTGTTTTCATTTCCGTTGCAGAACTAAATTGGTTATTTAGAAAGGAAAGATATAGCATGAGGCTGGAATTAAATCCGCGGCCATAGGGTCTCATGCCCCATTGTTCTAACCGCTTAGCTACTTGAGTACCCCAGCCTCAACTTCTTGTTACCCGATAAGTATGAATTAGGCCTCTTCAAGTCAAGAGTGAACAGGTATCTTCTAGGCAAGTATGTCGAGATTGCGGTCGAATGCTTGGCTATTGAAAATAATGTTAAGTGACGATAAATGAAGCATACTTTTGTTATGAATAATATACTTTTCTTTAATTTACATATTTCTTACAATTTAACAATAATTTACATTACATTTGTATCGAAAAACCACATCCAAATTCGCAACGCGCGCTTACTTAACAACATTGCACAGTAACATTTGGCTAGATATAATCATTAATACAACATCAGCAAACACCTATTTGTATAGATGATGCACTGTTCACGGGCTCGGAGCTCGCACGGAACCGGTTCTGCAACCAGCCCGCGCGCATGCAACGAAAGATATACTATATATCTATAGTATATCTTCGCACAGTGGATCTCAACCCCTAATCATCCCTTCCCCATTAACTGCAGTTGTACGTTACGCTCGATTTGCTCGCAGTTTTGCAAACATCACTTACGTTAAACAGATATAACTTAATAAGTTTCTATAGCTGTATGATGAGATTAACTTAGAGTGTATCATTTTGATTTGGTTCATTTAATTAGCTAATGGTTTCTAGTTATACTGTTTGTGCCTATGTTATCAGTAGTTTTATTTCCATAACAAGATTTTGCACCTTAACATATTAAAAAATATATAGGTTAAACTGTGAATGCCTCAATACGGAAGAGACTAATGCCCACACACAGGGTGACCTAGTGTGGGAACTAGAGAGCTTGTTTGTTCAACATCATATAATTTTGTATTACATTATATTTAAATTTGTATACGTTGTTGAAAATGAAAAATCGATTTATTTAGACAAAAACTTAACTAATTTGTAACACTCCATGTACTTATAACTAGCTATAGTAATAGTAGGATCACTATTGTGTGTCAACACAGCATCTTATATTATAACTTGGCTTATACAGGTGGTTCATAAATAAACTATGCTGATCAGATATTTGTTGTGTACATGGATAAACCCTAACTCCTAACTAGGTTGCCATGTGTGTAGGATATCAGTGCTCTCCCGCGATCTCACAAATAGGTATAAGTAGGTGTTATAAGTGCACATTTGTTATAGTATATATAATTTAAATAGAAAATTATATTATTACTTCAAGCATTATATATATATTTTTTTATTTTATTTATTTAACCCATAAAAACTGCGGTTTGAATCTCTCATTTCTTAGTAAGTGATAATGTGGTAAATTTGTTAGGACTAATATGGTGTAGCATTAATAGTTTGAGTATAAAGGTCTTAGCGATAAGACCCCCCATTGTACCTATCTTTGTAATTTTCTCTGTAAGCTGTATTTATCTTTTGGTGTCAATAAAGAGTTATTGTATTATATTACTACGAGTTGTCGTTGTAAAGTTTTTATCTGGATAAGATATTACACGAGGAAATCCAAGGTATAGAATAGATACAATTCTATTGTTTAAATATGTACAAGATTCTTAACACTTCTAGGTTTCTACAGTTTCATTCATTTTGAACATACGCTATCTATTTTAAGGACAACTATTATTTAAAACTACTATTAATTAATATTTATAGATTATTATTATTATGAGCCTACGGTGTCCCACTGCAGGGCAATAGCCTCCCTACCTTCTCTCCACTGCTTGCGATCTTGTGCTACGGAATTATTATATTTAAACATATAAAAAAAAAAGAATAAGATATGTTTTTGTAATTACGTATTTTTTCTAATAATCAAAACATAAACGCTTTCACACTCACAGCCCCACACAAAGTTCAATGACCTGTGTCGTGGGTGCCGGAAACATTCACATCACACACACAATCACAACCAGAACCAGAAACACAAATTTTCCTTGGGGAGAAAACTTGTGTTCCCGCCGGGAAACGAACCCGATACCCCTGCTTAGAAGGCGAACGCTCACCCAACTTAGCCAACGGGCAGTTCTTAATTATGTTTAGAAATTTTAATACCTTCTAAGTAACCAGTAATAAGTTGCAGTACAAGAACGGTAGAACTGCTAACGTAGTACTTGCTTAGAATCCATTAAACCTAAATTGACTTCTATAACTGAAGTAAAATTACTTAAATCTGTATATACTGCATACATATAACCATCAGGTGAGAAAGTGGTCAAATGCTTGCCTATGGAGTATAAAAAAAAACTGCATAAAGCTAACTACAAGCCAACAAGCTGATATCGTCTTACTAGCCGTGCTTCGCGGCTTCGCCCGCGTATTATCAAGTTATATAGTAGCTCGTAGCTATACGCTACACACATTGCATAATTCATTAAAATTCATTTAGTCGTTACAGCATTAAGAAAAACAAACATACACTCTTACATACACACAAACTTTCGCATTTAAAATAGCGTGATTATTTTCCTAAACGTCACTAAACGAGGTTGATATATGTATATCTTGTTTAGTTATCAATCAGATGCGAAATGTTCAATTTGATACAAACTTAATTTTATACAAATCAACGATACTTAATTTCTAACGGAAAAATCCTATATAATATAACAGCCAATGATTTACTATAAATTTCGATAAACAATAACATTCTTTTAAACTTTTTTAATGTAAAGTTGGAAGCAATAGCAAGGGCGACAATTTATGGTTTTTAATTCAGGTGTATCGAGCGAGCCTCTCGGTATCAAATAAATGTTTAGTTGTTGCAATGGAGGGAGGGGGTGATGTTATCGACATTTTTTTTATATACTCGATAGGCAAGCATTTGTCCACTATCATACTTGATGGAAAATGACGATGCAGATGAAGATGAGGCATGCTTAAAAGGTACCTGTTCACTCTAGACTTGAAGACACCAAAGATTGTACCAATCAGATAACAAAGACGCAGGCAATGAGTTCCACTCCTTCGCTGTACGGATGATAAGCGTAGAAGCAAACGCTTCGAGCGAGTTTGTTTCGTTGTTTAATGGTGAATAATAAAATAAAAAGAATAAAAGACGTGTGGCACTCAGGGACTGCCGCGGTTAAGGTATTGCATAGCATTTTTTATCAACTTATGCAATTATAATTATTTATTTATTTTATTTATGCAGTATTTTTTTTCCTGCCACCTAGAGGCGAGTTGCTGAACTAAAGAGACAAGCGTGATATTTCAAAAAAGTCATTAAAAGTTCTGCTATTCATCGATAGATGGCAAAACTAAAAAGTATCACTGCTGTGCCGGTCGGAGTGGGGGGTGTTAGGTTATTTTCGTTACGGATTTTCTGGATTCGGTCTCCACGCTCAAGGCCCGCGATAGAAGCTATGCAATAGCTTAATTATATCATGTAACTCCTGAGCACACTTTATTACAGACCTCATTCAGACCTATATATAAACAATTTTCTAAGAAATAAAATCACCCCTATGAATATAGACTCCAACAACTTGGTTTAACAACCTTGTTGCAGCGCAGACAAAGGGGTGACCTAATAGAGACATATAAGATTCTAACCGAGCATTATAACATAGACCTCTCCAGTAAACTCTTTCAGTTGGATACAAACAAGGTACTGAGACGGCATTCCAAGAAACTGATCAAACATGCAAGTGCAAGCAATCCCCGAAAACACTTCCTGCCGAACCGCATAGCTAGAGTGTGGAATATGCTACCAGAGACAGTGATAAGTGCTCCCTCAATAAACTCTTTCAAAAATAGATTGAACAAACATTTAAAAAAAAAAAGTGCACAAAAGTGATATACACGTATCAGCTTAATAAGCTGCTCAGTGTATCAACAATAATAATAATAAAAATAAAATGTAGAGAAAAAGGTAGTCGCTTTATTTGCATACATTTACATCTCCGTGTAAAATTTTATTGGCACTAGTTTATTTTTGTACTTCTTTATAATACTTATGAAATAAACTGTCCAGAAAAAATGGCAATGGCGGATTTATACTCAAATGTACTAGAATGACGACTAACAAAGAGAGATGTAGAGAAACAACGTGAAGAAGCTGTTCTTTTCACCATGTCTCGCCATCTCTCTCATCAGGCCCTAAAAGCCTTTCCTTCTGATCCCACGACCGACGACACAACTCCTTTAAAAGTTTTTTTTCTTGACATAACAATTTCATTAGGTACAACCATTGGTATCTAGCCTTAAAACAAATAAGTAATTTAATTTTAACCTAAACTGCTAAAGTAGAGTAGTATACTAAGAATGTGTCCAATAACACTTTTCTTACTGTCTCTATTAGGGAAGACATTTTGTTCTTGTGTTCTTTGTTAATAGTACCTACTCACTATATTACACTGCCACATCACTACACTTACTCAAAAGGTTAAGTTCTCTTCACTAAGTCTGTGTTGTCGAGGAGCTGGATTGCCTCAACGTTCACATGGTGATGAAGTCTTTGTTCATGAGCTTCGGCGAGTCTTTTTATAACACTAGCGACGCGTTCCATTTTTAGATCCCGATGAAGATCGTCATTTCTAATGTACGCTGTGCATTAATTATGCCTCTGAGTACTTTGTTATGAAAACAATGTATGATCTTGATGTTGCTATGTTTGGTACAGCTCCACAGCTGGATACCGTACGTCCATGTTATCGTGAACCGAGACTATCGTGACCATCGTGCCAGCAGCGGCACATCCCTACGTCCAATCACAAGTTTTCCAATACAAGCTTGCGCACCTGTGCGGGCTTGTTTATTGCGTTACAACTCGCGCTCTAATTAGCTGAAACGGTAGAACTACGGATTGTTCATGAAATTATTGCTATCGGGTTTTAGAATTAAGGTTTTGTTGTATTGGAATTTGTTTCCGCGATATAAGTAAGACAGACGCTAAAGGTTGGTACGTAAATGGTGCTAATGTTCTAGATTAACACTATTAATAGATGTTACATTTAAAGATTAAATTGGGAAAGCACTGTCTCTTGGGCCACAGCTCACGCTCTTTTTTTTTCCAATAAATGTGTGACATTTTCTACGTTTCAAATAAACGATTTATTGATAACTTGCCATGCCCCGCAACTTCGCCTACGTTTATCGAGTTAAAAAGTAGCCTATGTGGTAATCCTCTATATCAGTAAATTTCATACAAATCTGTTAAGCAGTTACATTACAGCGTGAAGAGGAAACAAGCATACTTATACAAAAACTTTCGAATTTATAATATAAGTGTGATAGTGCTTCGTAGTTTCAGATTAGCATTAGAAAAGTACGTTTAATTATTTGTTATTTTTACACTATGAATAGATTTTTGTTATTGAAGCCTATAGTCGCGCTAATTATACCTACCAATTATATTACCTATACACGAACTCGCGTCATCGGATACTCAGACCTACCCAACGTTTTAACCACTTGACCAACCGTGCTTCGTGCATAAATGTATCCTTTCCTATCTGTCTATCTTTGGTGAAATTAATCTTCTTCACGGTTTCATATATTTGGATTTTATCCCTGTTGTTATATTGATGGCAATCATTATAAATGTGATACAAATGAAGATAAAATGAAAAAAAAAACTTAAACTAAACTTTACTATAGATTTCAACAACATCAAATAAAATCAAAAATAATAATGTAAGTATTAATATTTGTGGTAAGTGGTAAGTAATGGTTAGGTATCTCTAGCCCTATACGTAGGTAAGAAATAATGATTTTATCTGTCGACCCCTGCCTTGTCTGTTTATTTAAAGGTAGAATTGTATCAGTGTAAACCACAGACCAAATAGCCACTTGACTGTTAGTATATTTTAGCCCCTGACAATAACATGTCTTTTCAAGCACCAGTTTAGTAGTTTTGATTGTTCGTATCGCAACTAACGCTGACAACTACCGCATCTCCAATTACAACCACGGATTGACCAATGTCAAGCACGCATCGGCCAATCACAGGCATACCTTGCCCTCTTCCCCGCTTAGTGAATTTTGCTATAAAGGATCATGAGGAGTTTTGCCGCGAAAGTGAAAAAATGGCGTTGTTGATTTCGTATAATTTTCCAAAACCTGTGATTCTTCGAGAGTTAATGTGTAATAATGGTGGATTATTAATCGTTAATACTTAGTAAACGTGCTTAGTGTAGGCAAATCAAACAAAGTTGAAAATCGTGATTTTCGCCTTTGCTCTAAAACTCCAATAGAAGTTCTAGTAAAGTTTCTACCACTTTACTAGAGCAGGACTTGTATATGACTGGACCTTGACTCTTTTACTTAACTATGACTGTGACTTGTGACTGGAACTTTTAATATGAATTACACTTGAAATATATTATTACTTGACACTGGCTAAATGCACAAGATTGCGAAGCCAAAATTAAAAAACAAGGATCATGTGCTATCAAGTAGTTTTATAATAATTATAATCTTTGGTGTATACCTCCTAAGCAAAAATATATATGAACAAAATAACGATTTCCTTTTTTACTACTGCGACCTCGTAATATTAAACTTGCAAATACATTTTCAGTTTCATTAGCAGGACATTAACAACAATAATGAATAACTAAATCGCAGAAGCAATTAAAACAACCCGAGGCAACGAGTTGTTGTCCGAAACATTGTCCGTAAATCTGACCGCGGCACTCCACATAATGTCTGTAGTTGCAACCGGACGGATGCTTGGGGAGGGACGGAACAAGGGCAAAAGTAAAGGGCATACCTACTTACTACTACTTGAGTTATAAGATTTTTTTTTTTTTTATTTGTGACAGGCTAGTGTTTGACCACTATCTTACCTGATGGTAAGTGACGATGTGATCGAAGCTGGTAAACACAAAGACCTGGAATACGCAGGCTCTCAAGGGTAACTGCCGGAACACCGTATTTAGCTTGGCGGCAGACTTTCAACTTGATGGTGGTAAGCTACTTTGGTAGCAAGCCAGGCGAGCATCTCACAAAATGCTCTACCACCTCTCAAATGTCACCTGATTAGCACCACCCGGGGACCACGGGATTTACATGACTCTACTTGAGTTACTTTAAACTTCAACATTTATGTCTATGATATACCGGATAGATACTTTCAGAGATGTGAAAAAGCTTAAAAAGGTCAAAAGGCTTGCATTGCATTTAAGTGGTATTTTTTTAAGGGTACAAGCTTAAAAAACATCTTTGGTAAGTTGGTATATTATTGCCTAAAAAGGTGATCAAACATACTTTATTACGTTGTTTCTATAACTACATGTGGAAATCCGAAATCGTCATCGAACAAATCGTTAAATTAAATATTTAAAAGCATTTATAAACAAATCTTATTTAATAAGTAGTTTGCAATCTTGTGAAAAACAGAGACCTCTAAATTGAGTCGCTTAATAAAGCCTAGACAGAGACAAACGCTCCAAGGGTTAATGACCCCTTAAAGTTTTGCATGAGCAATGAAGAAACTGAAACTAGAAAGGGAATAAATAAAAACACGACGACCTATTAAAAACGAAATTTTGAGTGCTACTCAAACCAAAAACGAACAAGTAACCGGAGCACCTATAGCCCCATTAAGGCTAATCCTTAGTCCGTCGCGTTGGGCATCTTCCCATTTGTCCGGGCGCTCAATTAGCACCGGACACTACAGTTGGCTGTTGTTTCGTCAAACTTGTTAGATAACGAGGAAACAGTGGAAACGTATTGCAATCGTGTTTGTTGGTCATTATCGTCAATGGAACCAACTTTTCATATTTTTGAACATTTCACCTGTTGGTTATTCATGATGTGGATGGTAAATAGGAACAGCCAAAACTAGCACTGGCAGATAATGACCGGACGCCATATTGCAATTGGTGATAGATTTTCCTCTCAAAGGTGGTAAATTACGACAGAATTACAGAACAGTGGCTGCTAAGCCAGGCAAGAGCATTGACTTCATCACTATGTTACCTTCTAAGTGATAACACTATTTTGCAGAGTCCCCACATTTTTGTCAGTCACTGAATCGCCCAGCAGTGCTGTGCAAACATTATTGTATTCGGATTGAATATAACGTAAATATTGCAAAAAAACCTGATAAATACCGTAGGTGTCTGCTATCTTCATGGTCCAACGTTTCCAGTGATATTATTTAAGAGATCTAACATCTATAGCAGAGCGTCAAGTGCAGTGCCACAATTCAACATTTTGTATAGCACTGAACTGTACTGGGCAAGCGTGAAGCCTTTTTTTTTTTGTGGGGGGGATAATACCTTGCAACTTCCCTTCCTTCCCAGGGGTGAAGGTATGTGGGGCTCGAACCCACTAAAAACCCCCCCGTGAGCAGTCCCTCGCCGAGGTGGGGCAAGATAGGGTCGCGCTAGCAGTCACTATCTTACCCCGGTGGTAGGCCCGAGTAGCAAGCGTGACGCCTTATATCAAGCGAGTGTATGGAACATCTGGTCAGTTGCAAAAAAAAAAAGAATGTGCTAAGATTCGAAACCGCGACCATTCAATCAGTTCAAATGAGTCTTCTATTACCAGAAAATACAAAAGTAGTAGCTAGCTAGTTAGTTATTTAATAATTTTGCAGATACATAGGTACTGAATTACATCAATTTGAACTTGAACTGTCTGTTGGCTTAGTTGGATGAGTGTTCGCTTTCTAAGCAGTATTAGGTTCAATTCCCGGCGGAAACTCAAGTTTTCTCCCCAAAGAAAATTTGTGTTTCTGGTAGTGATTGTGTGTGTAATGTGAATGTTTCCGGCGCCCACGTCACAAGAACTTAGTGTGGGCAGTGAGTGTGAAAAAAAAAATCTAAGCACTGATCAGAATTTCAATGTTTTATATTTGATCGTAAGTACTTAGTTGGTGTTCTATCCAGACTGGATTCCAGTAAATTCTAGTTATCTTCCTCATTAGCTTTTCTACCATCTTTCATTCGAAACCCGCACATAAATCCGTTGCTTTCTACGCATTACTTCCATATGTACGAGTAGCATCGATACGTTCCGTGCCAAAAACACACTTATGTTTTTACATTGTTATGGTTCTACACTTAAGAGAGGATACTGGATATCAGTAGCCGAGTTTGTAATGTAATATCGCCTGACTTAAAACATTTTACACTGGAATGTATGAACAGTTTTATTTGTATTTTTATTTTTTATTTTATTTATTTATTAGGTCTGCCAACAATTGTTACATCGATACATGCTTAATACAAACTAGACAACTAGATATACTTGCTAAATGTACAACCTTTTACAGGCAAACACTTCATGCTATGTAAAAAAAGATACGACAAATAGTCGGGTAAATAATTTAAATGAAATTAATGCTTACATTACAAATCGGCAGATAGGACAGTTCCAGTAGAATATTAATGTCTTCTGTAAAGCAATAATATTTTTTTGCTGTAAAAAATGCAGTATATCGCTTTACATGACTATAAAGACTAATTTGAACTAGAACTGTCGCATCATAAGTGAACAGTGGTTTTCTTAAATACAATAATTATGTAAGAATATTTATTTACATCAGATACAACAAAAGCGGTTTTTATTTATTTACGTAATAAAACTTAAATTATGTGTACAGAGGAAAGATATCACATCTTTCCAGAATTTGGAGAGAGTATCTCCGAATATATCTACTTGATTATTACATTCATTAAGAATCCTACAAAGTCTCGGAATAGGCGAGGTACTACCAAGAACTGTTTTTCTTAAAGGGGGTGCAAGCAGCTTTACTGTTTTACGTGGGTATTTATAAGGGACTCTAAAATAAAATTTCCTAACAAGCTGAGGACAATCTATTTTTCCACGAAGAATTTTGTATAAAAACACTAAATCTAATAAATTTCTGCGTATTGTCAAGGACATCACGTTAAAGTAGTTGAGTCTATCAAGGTAAGATCGTTTTTTATAAGCTATTCCTGACGAATTTGCCAAATGCCACATGAATCTTTTTTGTAGACGTTCAATCCTTAAAGAGTGTGTTGAATAATGTGGTCGCCAAATAGTGCTACAGTATTCTAGGTGGCTTCTAACCAGTGCGTTGTATATTTTTATCTTTGTGGAAGGTTTTTTAAAGACTCGGGCATTGCGTATTACTAACCCTAGCATCTTGGATGCTTTTTGTAATATTGTTTCTATGTGTTGCACAAAAGTAAGTTTTTTGTCAAGAATAACACCCAAGTCACGTACTGTGTCGACTTCTATTAAATTATTTTGATCTATATTGTAGGACGAGGCGATAACTTTAGTTTTTCGAGTAAATTTTATAAAATGACATTTATTAGCATTTAAATACATTTGATTTCGCCGACACCATTCTGATAAATTGTCTATATCGGCCTGCAGTAGTGACACATCAGTAGCCGTGTTGATTTCTCTCAGTATTTTTAAGTCGTCGGCAAATAAAAAAGGAAGGGAATAGTTTAGGGAACATGGCAAATCATTTATAAAAATGTTAAACAAAATTGGTCCCAGATGTGACCCTTGGGGCACTCCCGAGGTAATTTGGAATAATTTTGATTGAAATCCTGCAAGAACAACGTAAAAATTACGGTTGCTTATATAAGAAGCAATCCATTCAAGTATATAACCAGAAAAACCATATTGAGACAACTTAGCAAGTAAAATTGGATGTGAAACTTTATCAAAGGCTTTGCTAAAATCAGTATATATGACGTCAACTTGGCTAGTGCGATCAATAGCTTCTATTATGACATCAGTAAAGCAAATTAAATTAGTATTCGTCGACCTCGTAGGCACAAATCCGTGTTGGTCGTTACTCAGATTAGATTTAAAGAAATTTTGAATATGTGGACAAACTAATGACTCCAATATTTTGCCAAAGATGTTAAGTATTGAAATTGGTCTATAGTTTTTGACCTCTTTCTCATCATCAGATTTAAAAATAGGGACTACTTTAGCTGTTTTCCATTGCCGTGGAAATACGCCACTGCTTAGTGATTTATTAAAAATGATTGCTAAAGGATGTGATAGCGTTGTCGCACAGGAAGCAGCAAAAATTGGCGGTATGCCGTCAGGACCAGCACCTTTTGTACTATCTAGGGATTTCAGCTTTGTAAGTATAGCAGTTTCGTCTAAGTGCAGTGAAGAAAATGAATCGCTAGAAGAAATACAACTTTCAATATTACTTGCTAAGTCATTGAGGTCTGTAGTCGAATAGACTGAAGCAAAATATTTAGCGAATAGCTCACAGATTTCGGTTCCGTTGGATGCTCGTCTTGGGCCATCCGTTACACAAGTGGGGTAAGTACTGTGTCCTCCCCGTTTATATTTTATATAGGCCCAAAAGTATTTAGGGTTTTTATTTATATTACATTCAACATTTCTTATATAGTTATTATAACATTCAACTGCTAATTTATCACACCGTTTACTAAGTTTATGTAGAGTTAATTCGTCTAATGGGTTTTTATACGTTTTGTAACGAAGACGTATCTTATTCTTTTCGCGTAGACAACGATTTAGAGCTCGAGTAAACCAAGGCGGCGTTTTATTTTTATTTGCAGGCTTTGTGATTGGTACGTGCGACAAAATTACGTCCCAAATCTTACTATTAAACGTATCTACCATTTCGTTTACGTTTGTGCAACTTTCCAGACATTCATTCCATAATATTGTTTCTAATACTTTATTTATTTCCGTGTAATTTGCTTTATTAAAGTTATATTTAATATTCGGGTTATACTCTAACTTTTTAGACACGGAGATTTGTAAATCAACTTCAATGGGTGGGTGCAGTGGGTCGACGGTAGACAAAGGATTTGTAGATTCTGTGACGTGACATACAGGTACATCTGAAAGAACTAAGTCGAGTACTCTTCCCATTCTATTAACAATTGTGTTATTTTGATTTAACTGATTTATGTTAGCAAAGTCGACAAGCAATTGTTCCATTGTGTTTAATTGACACTGTGGCTGTGTTCCTTTACTCATATTTTTCATAAACGTCCAGTTTATACAGCCTAGATTAAAGTCGCCTAATATACAAGTGAAGTTATCGGTTCGCTCTAAGATACAATTACAATTGATTAAAAAGTTATTTAAAGATACTTTCGTGACTGGGGGTGGTATGTATACAGCACATAAAGTAAGGCGTTGAATGGAGTCAGACATTTGAAAATTAATTGTGATCCAAAGGTCTTCTGCGTTTGTTTCCCAATGACTTTCTCTCTGTGAACTTAAATCCTTTGACACTGCGATTAACACGCCACCTCCGTCTTTTTTTGAAGAACTTGATGATGATTCTCGGTCCCGTCTATAGACCACATAACGGTCGTCAAATAATTCACTACTCATAATTGTACCGTTGGCCCAAGTTTCACTTAGTACTATCAAATCGTAGCTGCTACAACATAAATTACGGTAAAACGTGTGTGTTTTTGTGCGGAGACCACGCACGTTTTGATAGTATATATTTAATGAAGCCATTTTTGTAACCATTGTTATTGTTACATTCGGTATATATTTTTTGTCCTAGGGTAATTTTGTTAAAGTTTCCATATTTCTTACTACAATATACTCAGAGGTATCAGTTTTACGCAAGAAAATTTGACCATTCCTTACCCAAACGTATTTATAATTTAGTTCTTTGCTTTTCAGTCTCGCAGAGGCGTGAAGGGACTTATTAGATGGTGAGAGGTGTTCTACAACAAAGATTGACTTCTTGTCTCCTGTAAAACCGAGGTGGGAGGTGTTTAGTTTGTCTGGGATAGGCTTGTTCTTGTTAAATTTGATTACACTTGCTAACAAGTTGTTTCGAGTCTTCATGGAACCAAATTGAACAATTATAGATCTGGGGCGGTCACTAGAGCGGTTGATTTTCGCAGTACGAGTGCAGCGCTGTATCTGGTCTTCGTTGATTTCTGAGCCTACGACTTCACCTAGCTTCTTTACTAAAGATATAAGATTTTCAGTTTTGGTTTCAGGAATGCATTGAATTTCTATGTTATTACTTCTGGCTTCCTGCTCTAACTGATTTATCTTTGCAGTCATATTGGTTATTGCTACCTCATTATTCACACATTTTTCTTTTAACTCTTTCACTGTTTCGTTTGATAATTTGTTGTCAGTAATCAAATCTTCGTACTGAGAACTCAAAAAGCTGATTGACGCCTTCACATCCCTCATCTCTTCCTTAAGACCCTTCAGCTCCAGACTGATTGTGTTCGAGATACTCTTGTTAACTTGGATTATGATATTCTTGGTTTGACTTTGAACGATTTCGTCAACTATGCTACGAAGGTCTTGGCGCGTTATAGGTTTTTCGGGCGCTTCTTCGACAGGTGACGATAAGGCTTGCCTCTTTTTAGATTTACGTAATGGGGTGTTGTCATTATTTCCCTTTTTTGTGTTGATGTTTTGACATAAGGGACATGACCATTCCTTGGTTTGTTCGCCTTCCTGTACAGTCGCAAATAGGCAGTCGAGGTGATAAGCCTTTTGACATTGGCAGCATTTAATATATTTGCCGTTATCCGTATTTTTGCTTTGCTCGCAACAACCCCAGTTTAATTTGTCCATTGTTACACAAGTATATTATAATTTGTATGTATCCTCAAATTTATGTACGAGTACTGTACACAAAAATATGTTTTGCTATTATTATTTTACCAGGCGCCTATGTTGGTCAGATGATGCCCGGCGACACATTAAAAATATTTCACTTAGTTTTGTATTATATTCCGAACTTTTATTCTTACAACATAGCACTTACTTTAGTCCATATACCGGTAAGTAAAAAAATGCAATCACAACACTCTGGCTAATTAAATTTTATATATTCAAGTAAGTAATTTTAATCGTGTATTGTTAGCGTAACTACCCGCAATGATCGACCATTATTCGTATTCGTGGCTGAAATATAATAAATATCTTCTTAATAATATATAATTATTCTGTAAGCGTGTTTGTCACCTTACTTCTCCTAAACGGCTGGACCGATATGGATGAAATTTTGTGTATATATTTTAATGGAAAAACTATTATTCAATTAGCATTAACCAAGAATGAATAATTTGAATACAGAATTGGGCCTTGACAACCTTTCACACTTACTTACTTGTGAGCCCAGGTTGAGAAAATCATACAATTCCAATGTAAAATTTGGCATGGATTTTTTATGATCAGCCACCTCTTTGATGTAACCTCTTCTTAAAAATATTGATAGCTGTGAATCTCTGGAGCATTGTACATTGATTTTAAGATAAAGATTTTTTGGGATGTTAGGTTTTATTATACCCCCACTTATTCCTCAATCGACTAATAATTATGATCTTACTAATATGTGGCAAGCTTTCGTACTGCTTTCACTGGATACTGTGCAATGCTCGCACTGCAAATGGGGTAAATTAGCAGCATTGTAACGAGGTGGGACAAGAAAGTGTGGCGTTAAAAGCCGATCGAGCAGAGCTAGGAACGGATAGATATGTAGGTCGTAGACATGGTTGACCGCTTTCTATAAGTTGACTTGGGCACTTATTCCTTTCGTCTATCAGAGCTATTTAGCGTCAAACCATACAAGTTAATAACTTCAAATTCTCTCAAAATTTATAAAGCTGTAGCTCAAAAGAGCCATACATAAGTAAGTTGGCGCAAATATTTTTAAATTGTTATCTGCTCGTGTGTGGTACCGTTTCAAAGAACTTTACCGTTTTAAAAGTTATATGAAATAACATAACAATTTGGTAGGACACTAAAGTAACTGTTTTAAACCAATTTTCTGCCGGGCTCTCAAAAACGGCAACACATTTGAAGTTAAAAATTACGTTATTATGTGTTATATTCTACATTCGAACAAAAATCATATAATTAGAAGTGATTAGCAACACCTCATAAGTTTTAGAATGTTTAGTATGCTTGGGAATTGCACGAATATTGGGCCAATTTCACTATTGAACTGCAAGATAATCGGATATCCGTCATCAGGGATAAAATACAATAGGTACCTTGCACAGGTAATTGGTTTTTGTTTATATAGCATTAGCAGTGCTTGGCAGAACTATAGTGGTAACTGCTAAACGCTAAAACGCTTTCACACTTAGAGCCCCACACTAAATTCCATTACTTGTGTCGTGGGTGCCGGAAATATAAACATCACAACCAGATCCAGAAACACAATTTTTCCTTGGAGAGAAAACTTATGTTTCAACCGGTATCGAACCCGATACCCCTGCTAAGAAGGCGAACGCCACCCAACTAAGCCAACGAGCAGTTCATGCATCAGTGATAAATATAGAAAGTAAAATTATTATTTAATTATTTTTATGATGGGGAGTTCTGCTTAGCATGGCTAATGCGAAATAAACAATAAATCAATTGATTTGGGTGGAAGTTATCAACACAACGTAACGTTGACCGTAGTTGTTTCTAAAAACTGTTTCGGTAGATGATTGTAATACGTCCTCGTAAGAAGTTAATAATAAGGAAGGATATTTTCGTCGTTTCAGGCAGCGCTTGAGTAGCTCAGCTGTTAGAGCAATAGGGCATGACCTGCCTCCTTGCTTCCTCCCTATGGTCGTGGGTTCAATCCCACCTCAAGCGATAATATTTCCATTCTAAATGTATTACTTACACAGGTAGGTACATACGCTGGAAGAGCTTAGTTCTGACAGAGTAGATCTCATTGCTTGCGACTTTGATCCCCAATTAACATGATTTTAAGTCTTTAAAAACGTAAAGTGTACAGTGATGGCGGGTGCAAGGATGCAATGGCTAAGGGGCTCACGCTCTCCTAACATCATCTGAGTTCTTCCTTGGCAAATTTTGTCTCGTGATAATTATTGCTGCAGCGGTAGCAAATACTACCCTCAGCTGGGTCAAGCCTCTCGCAAACGACAATCCTGAATCCACTATGAGTA
This sequence comes from Lomographa bimaculata, assembly GCA_948107665.1. Classification (NCBI taxonomy): domain Eukaryota; kingdom Metazoa; phylum Arthropoda; class Insecta; order Lepidoptera; family Geometridae; genus Lomographa; species Lomographa bimaculata. The sequence continues at coordinate 491,610 of OX403604.1, read as the reverse complement.
TGTGTCATTTAAGGCATCAGATGAAAAATCAAATCTAATACAACAACAACAAACGCTTTCACAGCCCCACACTAAGTTCAAAGACTTGTGTCGTGTGTGCCGGAAACATTCACATTACACACACAATCACAACCAGAACAAGAAACACAAATTATCCATGGGGAGAAAACTTGTGTTCCGAAGGAAACGAACCCGATACCCCTGCTTAGAAGGCAAACGCTCACCCAACACCCAACTGAGCCAACGGGCAGTTCAATAAATACTACTTAGACTATTTTTCATAAAACAAATCAGCAAAGTCTGCTATAGTTTGACAGGTCTATAGCTTCCAAGTCCACTGGCAGCCCCTCCTAGTAGTGGAGTCACAAATTGTGATTTAGTCCGCGCCGGGCGTCTTGCCGCCGCCTGCGGTCACCAATGCCACTTAATTTATACTGCCATTTAAATCTATTGCCACTTTATATATCTTATAAAAACTACAAGAGTGTATATGTATCTATAGAGTACTTGATTTTACTTTAATGCATTTGTGAATCGGTGAAAACTGCGAGGTTTAAAACGCACCTCCCGATCAGGTCGTGATTTCGTATCCTACTACGCTTGAGCTCCGATGAACGTAACAGACACCTTTTCTTATGATCTTCTTCGTCTGCTTCTTTCTTACGTTCTTAGACTACGTACCCTGTTTAAAAATTTTGCCGTAGTTTACTATCCTCAAGTGGAAAATCCTGCCGCCAAGCTCTAATAGTTACTCTTATAGTGACTTACTTTTGAGTCATAAAATATAATAAATAAACGCAAGCAAAGCTTAAAAAATATTTTTATCTAAACTTCTAAACTTTTATCTTGGGAACCTTGATCAAATTCAATGTATTAAACACGCATTATTGAATATTACTCAAAAACTGCTGAACAGATCTCGATCAAATTTAAATGGGACCAATTGGAAAGCAACATCTTTCAAACAAATAAAAAATCAAAATCGGTTCACGTGGAACGATGATATGAGGTAACATACATAAAAAAACAGTCGACTTGAGTTCCTCCTCCTTTTTTGTGAAGTAGAAAAAAAACAAATCATCTACTAATTCAACCCTTTCAAACTTATTAAATTGCCCTGAAAAAAAACGTCCATTTGCAAAATTGAAGCAAAATTGAAAATAGAACGCGCTTTCATTAGTCAAATTCAAAAAAGGAAGGTTTATTACTGGCCAGTAAGTGGCTCTAAATCTCGAGATGGCCGATTGCTCATCGAGAGAAAAAACAGCTCATCTACAAATGGAACTCGAATGAGTCCCGATTCTTGGATTCCAATTTCAAATTTGAACCATTCCAATATTTATTGGATATTCCGATTAATCTCGCTGCGAGCCGTTTTAAAAACGCGCTTATGAGTTTTGTAACCAAACTTATTTTACACCCAATGTTTAAAACAGTAAGGATTATTTTAGAATGCTAAGGTTTTGGAAAGAAGTAGTAAAAGTGGGAAATATTTATGAGCTTTCGAAGAAAATTCTTTGTGAATGTTTGCATTTATGAAAATATGCTCGAATCAAAAAGGGGCGCTAAGATTGCTTTACAGGGTGTTCCTTCAAAAGTATGTAAATTTTACCAGGATTTAAATGAACGTGTCAAGTAAAGAGAGTGTATTAATTCTCAATACATGCAGTATTCGTTTTAATCCTTGTCAAACATTAAACATGATTACCTACCTATAACCTAATAAACAAAATATGCCTGACAGTTTTTTACTAATTACTTGTAGATTATTATTTAGGTAAATAATTTCGAAAACTCCATGTTAACACCATACAACGTCTCTGAAAACGTAGTAGGTAACCCATAGATTAATTTACAATACATAATATATTCCTTCTGCCAATACATAGGTTACCTAGAAGAAATTAGTTTGACTATACGACTAAACTGTAGATTTCGTATGATATAGCAATATTTATAAAGATTTATGTAACAATATTAGGTATGTTCATTCAGTCATTATTACGATAACGTATTCAATATTTCTTATCAAAATCACGCCACTCAAAAGATAACCCAATTTACTTATACACATTGCTAACAGACGATAGTTTCTGCATGTGGGCACTTATGAGCACCAATATAGCACGTGACCTATTTACCTGTTAGTTGATTTTGACTGACATAGTACCGGCCTCGGTGGCGCAGTAGGCAGCGCGTAAGTCTCATAATCTTAAGGTCGTGAGTTCGATCCTCACCCGGGGCATATCTTTTTGTAATAATTATATATTTTTGATTTTATTATGATTGATTGGTTATAGTTTGGTTACGAAATAATCTGATTATACGTAAAAAAAAAATATTGTATTGATATGCAAAATAATATTCATTTGCGACAATTTCGTGGTAGGTATATTTATAAATATGATATAGGTACGAGTTTATGGATTTGACAAAAACTAATAAAAGCGGAAAATTATTTTGGTATAATAATGTACCTATACCTACCACATACCTAATTATTGTTTTTGTGTAAATCAGTATATTTTCTACGCCGCTATGATATCGTATAAATCATAATAATTTAGCTGATTAAAGTTAATTTTTATGTAGATTATTTTATCAAACAAAAAAATTTTAAGTGTAGCAAGCGGGAATGTGAAACCATTTATATCTATTTAATTTTTGAGGCGTTACTTTATGAAGTAATCAATTGCATGCAAAAAAAATTGCTTACATTAATCTTGTGAAAAAGTTACGTTTTTGGGTTTTATTTTTTATGTAGGTAGGGCAAACATTTGACCACGATATCACCTGATGGTAAAAAATAATACTTAGGCGTTAGTAGGAAACAAGCCGTGCCCCGCGGCTTCACCCGCTATTATCAAGTTGAAAAGTGCCTACGTGTTAATCCTAGGTATAAGCTATGTATATTCCCGATTTCATCCAAATCCATTCAGACGTTAAAGCGTGAAGAGGGTACAAACATACTTACACATTTACACACTTACTTTCGGACTACACACAAACTTTCGGATTTATAATATTAGTATGATAAAACAATATTTCATAAAACACCCATAGAATTGAGACCGAGAAAGTTACAATTGGTTCGTTAGTTTAGTCAGTAGTAGTGAGGGAACAAACGAACATATAAATAGATACATACACACTTACATAATTGAACTGCCCGGTGACTTAGTTGGTTGAGCGTTCGCCTTCTAAGTAAGGGTAGCGGGTTCAATTCCCGGCGGGAACACAAGTTTAGTTTGTGTTTCTGGTTCTGGTTGTGATTGTGTGTGATGTGAATGTTTCCGGCACCCACGACACAAGTCATCCAACTTAGTGTGGGGCTGTGAGATTGAAAGCGTAAAAAAGCGCAAAAAAATTATTATACATACCACACAGTCTTGAAATAACAACACTCATTTTAGCTTCGCCGTAATTGGATAAAAATAAATTTATTATAATTTTTTTTTATCAGCCTGTATATTTAAAGAATTGTTTCCGATCACCAATTTACTTATACTATTATTTATTCTGTGATCGAGCATAATTCTCCACCCGGGGCAATAATGCAACCCCCACCCTTACTCAGTAATTGCATTAACCTTGTTTTTGTAATCGGCTAATGCGAATTTATACAACATTTTTAAGGAATTGTAGATAATTCAGAATTGTTTGTTCTTTGTAAAATTAGATATCTTGAAATTTGTAAGACAGAAAAGAGTTAATTTAAGAATCAAAGAATTTGTATTATTGATATACATAGATATATAGATCTATAAATAAATATAATACAATAAAATTAAATATAATAATACAAAAAATATAGATACATATAATAATAGTTATCTATATTTTTTTGTATTGCAGCGGTTCATTGATTCACATGTTACCCGTGACAATCAATCAACTGTCAATTGCACTATATAATAATATGTAGTAGGATCTCAATTCGACTGTATGTTTTTTGTATGTATGTTACGCGATAACTCCGCCAATTATGAATCGATACTGATGATTTATTTTTGTTTGATGGATTATACTTCATAGGTGGTCCCATATAAATGTTATCGAAATCGATCAAGCCAAAATCAAAATATAAGCGGTTAAGTCGAATTTTTAAGCTTTGCTTGCATTTCATTTATTATTTAAGTAATAAGCTGTAAACCGAGGTATAAATATCACTTTGTGTAAATATTAAACAGGTCATCACGATACAGGCGTTGCCTAGTGTGAGGGCCACCAGGTACATCTTATATTGAATTATTGATTCATCTCTACATATTTTTTTTTGTTTTTACGCATGTTAGTTACTAACACAGTGACATAGACGTAAGTTGTTTTTCATGCAGCAAATTATTTTTTTTATTTTTTTCATTTTTATTCATAGTATAATCATAAATAATATATCAAAGTATAATCAAAAGCACTGAATACATTGATTGAAAAAGGTATCGCCAATAGCCTAGTTAACATCAATCTGTTCACTTCTAGAGAAAAAAACAGGAATACACATAATACTGTGCTGTTTTTCAACATACAAATGAGTCTTCATTCCAAAAAGAATCGCATCCCTAAGAAAATAAAACATAAAAATTAATATCGCCACCTCGCAGGCACAATCATAAATCCCGGCCCAATATTTAAAACACAGAAAATCATTCACATTGCCAGCGTTTAATATTAAAAAGCATTACTTTTCCAATGGCGTTCTATACACAAGCATGTACAATTTGTACAATGAATTTTAACTCCTACACAAGGAAAAATCAACCTTATTTTTGAATACTGACGTTCTGAAATTGTTTGGTTTTTTCTCGAAGGAGGTTGGCATCTTAAAGATTTCGTAGAGTTCTTTTAATAAGTGTGGATGATTTACGCGACGCCAAGCGCACTTGCCACCCCTAATTAGGCGGGAAAAAATCTCGGCACCTTTGTGTCGAGACATAGTAAAGGCAATTAGTCATTGTTAGCAGTTATTAAAATATCTTGGCATAGTTTTATGTAGATAATTATGAAATGCATCGTTGTGTCATATTGTTTACTTCACAATATTGTTTTGTATCGATGGTTCTAATTAAATATTCTTTATTAATTAATAATCGAATATATAACAAGTCATACTTTAAAAAGTTTTTTAGTTCTGTTTAAAATCAAGTTGTAAATAAAGAGGACTAAAGTTATATAACCCGCGAACTTGTCAAGACGAATCAAACGAGCCGAAACTCTATGGGGTTGCGTCGTTTCATTACAGAGTTCCTTTGGCCACCTTCCAGTTCCATCATCAGATCAGCACCATGTCATCATAATATTGCACTGTCACGCGATTTACACATGTACAATTGTATGTCAATCGTTAGCCGGGAAGTGGATCAAATTTAATTTGCAAGATTTGATAACAAACATCGGGACAGGTGACAGTAAATAATAATAAAAAAGCTTGTAAAAACAAGGTTCCACTGAAATAATTAGGGCTAAAGTTATATCAGATTCAGATTCTTTATTCATATTACTAATATAAGTCAAGTGATCGTTAATCACAACGTCACATATAAAAAATAAGGTTGATTTTCCATGTGTTGGAGTAAAAAAATCATGTCTCATTACCTACAATTTAATAATTCGTATCAGGTAAATAACAAGTGTATAATATAAAAAATATGTCAGATAAATCATAAGCCGTTTGACTAGTTTCAAGAGAATCGCCTTAAATTCAATAAAATTTTTTTTTTTTAAATTTGCTAAATACATTTTAATTTGCAGTCAAAATGCATTCATAAACAATATGGCATCGCACTGAGTTGTGACGTACACATTTTCGATAAACAACACCAGCTGAAAGAAGAAAAAATAAAGGTGTATGAAAAAATATTTATAATATAATGTATTAGAAAACTAACCAAACATGAGCTAGAATTTTGATCTACAACAATAAAGCAGTAGACGAACTGATTACAATTTCTTTGAACTCGTAGCTCCAGGGTTGTCTACAGATTTACAATATTTTCTCGGGGTCGGTCGGTCGTTCGTGCTCGGCCGAGCGGACTGCGGGCAGCCCTGCGGTCACTGAAATCAAAATACAGGTACAAATATCAAACAACCCTATTTATTGGGGTGACTATGACACTACTCAATTTATAAACAGAAGATATTTCAGGACCTCAGGCTAGAGTGATAGATAATTATAGATAAGTAAGAGATATATATATTTTATCATTATCTATAGTATACCCCTGTGAAAACGACACAACCCTTCATCTTACATCGTCGTTTATTATCTCCGGTACGTTGCTATACATAAGATTATTTCTAATTAGTCTCCTTTTCATCTCGACCACATCACCGCCACAATTCCCCGTCCGTCGCCCTATTTTTTTTTTGATTAACGTCTCTCGTGCCGATCCCGACTTGTCGGATCTGCCTTTTTACGTTATAATACTCGCAGCGCCCTCTAGTGTGCTAACACCTGTTTATTCCAAAAGTCTATATATCAGGTCACGGACGTAATGCCGCAACCATAACGGGTGAAGCACCCTAAGTCCTACAAAATTCACTTGCTCTAACGCGAACTACACGTGCACAAATACACCAAAGCACGGACCATAAGTTGTGTGCGACAGTTTGCAGCAAGGCGCACGCACACATGGACTTTTTCATGCTTCACATAATATGGTTGGATGGGATGAGGTTATGTCCGTATTTCTTTCAAGTGTCCCGAGCTATGTCCAACCACTCAGGCAGTTACGCAGTCAAATCGTCACGCCATCTTTTCCGAGGCTGGCCTCGGCCTTGCCGACCGTCAGAATGCTTCCAATGTGTGAAAATTCTAGGCACTTTTCCTTTGGCAAGCGGTTTACAAAATGTTTGAGTGCTGTTTGTTTTATTTCCCCTTTTTAGTACAAAAGTATATATTTGTTAATTTAAAGCATTTTTCGTTAGTTATACTATTTTAAAATATTATTTTCATGGGCCTCATCAAATAAAGTTAATAAAGAATCCACGCTAAATAAAGATAGAGTACTTTGAAACTCAAATCAAAATGCATGACATTTGACATTTGCGCATTTCGCAAAGTAAGGGATTCGGATTCATAGCAATTAAAGCCAAAAAAAAGCCAAAAAAAGACAAAACTATGAGTAAATTAACTGCAAGTTCTTTACTTAAAGGTATATAATTATGGCATCTATACGTTTCTACACAAATACAAGTAGATATCCTTCGTAGATCATGAAAAACATTGTCATCCTCCAATCCACATCGAAACTGCCTCGTTCTAAATAAAAACATTGCTACCAAATCGCTTCTATTTCCCAGGCATCTGTATCTTACCCCAACATACCCTCACTACCCACAAAAATTATTTCAAACCTTACCCCTTCGACATAAGACCGAATAAACAATTCAAAGGGTACGTGTAACTTTGTGATATTATAGGTATGAGATTGCAAGCAGTCGTGTGTGTGGCAACATTAAGGCAAATAAAATTTAAATATGGCAACACTCGCGCCACCTATAAAAGAAACGAAACAATATAAAGAGGAATAGAAATAATACAGAAATGGTTTCGGTGTTTGGAATCACCTGGCGACTCTGGATAATGTAATTTTATTTATTTTTATACGTCGCTGTTATGGAAATCGAAGGAAATCATATCGGGGCGGCTTAAATTCATTTTCCTGGATATGAAAATCACTTTTATTTTGAAGGTTTAGATGCTACGGCGTAGAGCTGAAGATTCTACAATACGTAGCAGTGGGCAGTTATTTAACTGGCGTAGCTTCGTTGCTACAAATTATAAAAATAACGAGTAGTCTAGTGGGCAGTACTGGTTTCAGATTTGTTTAGACTTTTAGAAGGAATTCCTCACGACATAACAACTGTTACCAACTACTTATCTTGTTCTCCGAAGCACAATACCTCTCAGATAAAATTTTACTAAACGGTCCCATCGAAAGAACCTACACATTGCACCTTGTAAACGATGATTGACCAGTCGAAGCACTGACAATGTATTTTTATTTTGAGACAAACATGTTTAATGTAAATTATAAAGTGTTCATAAATGTAAAGTATTTTTGTCTATAACTATTAACGTATGGACGTTTTCAGAATAATCCTAATATTGAGACAAATGTTTCATAAAAATCTATTCCTTTTAAACAAAAAAGTCTTTATGGAACTGTTATATAATATGTATACAGAAAATAGGCCAAAAAGATTTTTTTTTTCTGATTAAGAAAGTCGATAAGGTTACATAATAAGAAAGTTGTATGTATGGGTCATTACTGAATAGATACACTAATACCTATAATATAAGTGTTATCTGCGGGCCAATTGCCTATATTTACTAAAAGACCAGCAAAGATCAAATTCAGAGAGGCAATGGCGCCAGCATGACATGAAAAATAAAATATGTGTGAGATTGAACGATGCCGACTGCAACTGTGAATTACGAACTGTGTACTAGTTCCTTCCGTTGTTGTAATATTGTATACACGATCATCTTAATCTCCTTTCAAATCTAATATCCCCTGCATAAAGCAAATATCTGCGCATTACAAGTGCTGTGGGCAACACTACGTAGGTATTATTCAAATGTGTACCAATAACAGGCATTTACGGCCGACAGTAAAACTACGATCGAACCGAACGAATAAATATCCGACCTCTGTAACTTATAACCTTGGGGTTAAAGATCTAGGAGAAATGGAAGTGGCTTCGATAGCTTCAAAAACAATTGGGTTCCCTATATTCGTGAAAAATCCTAATTGGCTATATAAGAATTTAGAGATTTTAATCTGGAAGCCTTTAAGTCAAGAGTGAACAGGTACCTTCTAGGCAAGCATGCTACATCTTGGGCCACATCATCGCTTTCCATCAGGTGAGATTGTGGTCAAACTCTTGACTACCGTACATAAAAAAAATATCTTAGTGTGGGGTATAAATATAAAAAAATATAAATTAACGTCTGTTAATGCCTTATATAATAGAAAATAAAAAGATATACATGGCACCATAAACAAAATATTTACAAAGAAAAATACATAAAAAGAGAAAATTTATTATCATAGATATTATCATAGATAAATAAATATATCTGAGGAAACTACTTAACCAATTAAATATATCTTATGTCATTGAATACGCACAACGACGCAAGTTTTTACAGAACTGTCAAAATATTAGTGGTGCCTTACCTAGCCACAGTTTCCTCCCTCAGTAGAAAATTCTGTTGCAAAGCAGCTAACGTGTGCAGCAAATGTTCCGGCAACATCTTTGAGTTCATTCTAAGGCCTAGGCCTAGGCGCTCCTACTACTTCGACCATTATCATATTTCCCAACATCTAAGATAAAAATCAAACGTTATCCCGTAAAACACAAATAACTACCGCTTCCAGCATTTCTACACCCCTTGTTATAATAATACAAGCCATAACGTCGTTACGGGGCCGCCGTAACCCGCGGCGGGGTTAATTCCACACCTGTACTTAGCCGGTTTATACCCCGGCCTTAATATGTTGTGTTATGGTATACTGCTGAAGGGTTTCTTTGCCAATCATTGGTAAGGAGCCAATAACCCAAAGAATGTAGAGCCAACATCATCAGTCACAAACGTCCTCAGCTTTCTAAACTTAGGTCAAAGACAAAACGTTTATGAACTTTAGAAACATGCATCTAAGAACAAAATGATCATAGTCATTTAATTATGTTAAAAAATGTAGCCCAATATTGTCGTATCTTTAACCGACTTCAAAAAAGGGAGGTTCTCAATTCGTCGGAACCTTTTTTTATGTATGCTCCCCGATTAATCAAAGACGCCTGGTAATAACAGCCCGCTTAACAAAAACAATACATGCTAGTCTAAAGTTTTGTTTTTGAACGTTCATCTCGTCAACAATAAACATAAACAGCTACGAGTATTTGTTTAAAAGTGTTGTAATTAGTTAATATTTATGTAAACCATAATTAACCACAGAATATTGTACCGCACACAACGCTCTATAAGCCCCGTATATTCATTTAATTCAACAACTGTAACGAACAAATAAATGAAATAAATCGTGAAATTAATGCCTCCTCGTAAAACCACCGCATTCGTTTTCAATACTAAAGCTAAAAATCAAACGTTTAGTTCAATACCGGACGCATTGAGTTGTACCTAATTGATAAGAGGAGACACTTCTTATACCTACTATTAAGTTGTTAGAACAACGTCTTCCTTGACGAAGGCATTCGCATTTCACGGGCTCCTTTTGTGTTTTTTATTGTATCCATGTTAAAGACTAGCAGACCGGCGTCGCACGTGTAAATTTATATTTTTTGCTATGCCTATAACTTACGCACAATTGCAATCAATAAGTTAACAAAAAAATTTTATCGCAGTTAGATGAACGGTGTGGCATCGCATGAAATACGAAAAATTTAAGTGAATAATATTATTAAATAATTATTTTTATATTTTTAACTAAAAAAGGAGAATAAAAATAAATTAATAAGCCAAGATAATATTACATTATTTCACTTAAAGAATATTGTATGTTAAAATTAAGTGTTGAATTTAGCAGAGTGTAATGGGTTCGATTTCCTGGAACACAAGTTTTTTTTACAAGAGAAAATTGTGTTTCTGGTTCTAGGTGTCTGATGTGAAGTTTTCCGGCACCATCAATATAAGAGTCTTCGAACTTAGTGCGGGGCTGTGAATATAAAAATACTATAAAATAAGTCTACGGAGAAAGCGTCTTTCATAACAGGGTAGGAACATAGATTCAAACTAAAATTTATATGATGGTTAGGAGTTTAGTAACTTATTCTTTTTAACTGGAATATGTATAGCTTGCATTAGAAATTAGTTTATCCGATGTCTCCTCTAGCGCCAGCTACATTTCAAAGGTAAACGTTAGGTTTTATGTCATAATCGCGGGTCCCGTATAAAGTTTACAGCCGGCGCACCTGCCGAACTCTAAAACTGTATTCATGTGTGCTGTTTTTGTGGCGTTTGAGTTTATGTGCGGAAAAATATTATTGGCTACCCGAATGCTTCTTGGGGAGGTAATAAAATATAAAACAGTCAATTTTCAAAAATATAAGCTGTGTCTAAAAATAACAGACCTGCCCTAATGTAATTGTTTCCGGTACCCGCGATATAAGTCTTTATACTTAGTGTGGTGGTGTAAGCGTGAATGTGTTTGTTATTGCTGTTTGTATTGTCTATAAACTAAAAACCACCCCTATGTCTTAAAAATAAAGGTTACGGAAATTGGTCCAGGAATTTCGGAGTAAGTATAGTACCTACATAAACATACTAATACATAAACTCCTCTTTTTGATAGTTGGTTAAAATGATCCAAGATTGTAACTAGTCTTCTATACTAGCTGCGCCCCGCGGTTTTACCCGCGTAAATTCCGGGATAAAAAGAAGCCTATGTTCTTTCCCAAGCTCTAGACTATCTGTGTACCAAATTTTATTTGTATCGGTTCAGTAGTTTTGGCGTAAAAGCGCGACAGACAGACAGATTTACTTTCGCATTTATAATATTAGTAAGGATACAAACAATTTTCATTAAGTATTGAGATCTCCTGTTACGGTAAAATGTATTTCTAAAAGACATTATAACTTGATCGATATAAGTTGTTGTTTTTATATTCGTAAATAAGTAAGACTAACCTAAGTAATCACATACCAGTCTTACGAGCACCTACACGTGCGTCTAATTAATCAAAACTTATGTCAACTTAAGTGAACTTAAGTTCCCATTTTCCTATTTCTAAGACCAGTGACAAAATAGATAAATAATGAGTGTTTGCAATAAATTAACTGCTCACTTAGATCACTTAATGCCGGTGGTTAAGTTGTCCGTTACAAGTTGCTAAGTTACTTTTAAGTTGGTAAGTTTTTGTCTTGAGTTTGACACGCAAGTTTGCATAGTAATGGTGTTTCTACATACCAGCTTATGGTTATTAGGCGTACATACTAAAATAGGTATACTATAATTAACTGGCATTTCAAGTGCGTCTAAATTCGTGTATGGAGTACTGCGGCCATCTCTGGGATGGATCTCCTAAGTACCAGCTCGAAGGTCTTGAGTCTATTGACCGACGAGCAAAAAGACTCATTGGCGATAATAAGCTAGTTGAGTCCAGATTGCAAAGCCTCGGTCACAGTCGTATGGTCGCAAGTCTATCGGTATTCTATCGTTTGCGTATTGGAGAGTGTGCGCATGAATTACATGAGTTAATTCCACCATGCCCATTTTACCATCTAACATCCAGAAAAACTGTTAAACGTTATCCATTTATGGTTGTCATACCTCTTGTTCGCTCGAAGCGTTTTGCTTCTACGTTCATCATCCGTACATCGAAGGAGGGGAATTCATTGCCTGCGTCATTGTTCCCCGTGAGGTATAATCTGGGAGTCTTCAAGTCAAGAGTGAATCTTCTAGGCAAGCATGTCGCATCTTCGGCCGCATCGTCATTTTCCATCAGGTGAGATAGTGGTCAAATGCTTGTCTATAAAGAATTTAAAAAAATGCTGACCTGTCAGAAAAAAAAAATTATACCTATTGTTTTAACCTACAATTAATAAAAACACAAATCACATACACAAAAAAGGTTTTTTTTGGGAATGATACAAATCCGATGTTACTGGCACGAAAACTATATAATAATCGCAATGATTTACATTTAAACTGCAAATTTTGATTTTATCCATACAAAGTACAAAATCCCCCTCAAAACGAAATAACAACATTATGACTCTTGGTAACTCATTTAACCCTCAATTGAGCAACTGTAAACATTGCTAAGCAACAAAGATTTAACCCGTCGCATGCCCACCGCACGTGGCTCCCACGCGCCGTGACCCACGATGACACCACTGTGACACAGGGTGGTCACGTGACGGTCACGTGACCGGAGCTCATCTAGGTTGTAATACTTGTAATTGCGTTAGCGGCGTGGATTATACTGATCGATGGATATTTGTACGGTTAGCAAATTAACGCATAGTAATAGCATAGTGTATAATGTTATTAAGCATAAGGAGCGTTGGTATTGATATTAGGACAGTGCATTGTGCATTATACACATTTTTGTGCATCATTTATCAATGTCAGTTGGAGCTCGTGTGGCATATTGGTTTTGGAGAACAGGAAACATTAATAATTCTATTAGAATGACAATGTTAATAATTCGTAACAATTGAAAGAAACAAGCGTGAAAGGGTTCACACATCTATAAATTTTATCTGTTACGCATACATCAGATCCCAAATAATATAATTAGGTTATACATAGGTGCAAGAACCACCTATGTATAACCTAACTATATTCACAAAGCTAATCTATCAAATAACTAAAAGACAGGTAAAAAAAAGTCACATCCACACAAAAACATTGTCCGAACGTCCGATTGATATTCAATTCAGAATAGCAAGGAAAGATCGCCCCGGGACACCGGCCAATTGAATTTGAAAACAGAACATCCCCTCCCCCACCATTCGGGGGGCACGAGGGCCATGGGTTGGGAGAGTAGTGGACTGGTCAAGAGATGTCAGCCAACATGTAAGCAAATATGTTATCATGATTATATTATTTTATCATTACCCTGAACCTGGTACTTCATGTAATATGATATTTAATAAATATGGTATTCGGGTTCATGAAGTTGGTCGTATAACTGTGAATGGAAGAAATAAAAAAAACTGTGAACGGTTTTCGGTTTTTAATTCAAAAGCAGTCAGGAAGAGATTAATTAAAGAATATTTTTCTTACATAGATTATTTATTACCGTGTCAAAGACAAGTCGTGGAGCAGAGCTCTACGTATCCAGTGAAACCAAATAATTCCAACTCCAACTTTAAATAAATGCGAAAGTTTGCATGTTACTGCATCACGACGAAGGTACTAAACCAATTTTTCTGAATTGGAATGTAGGTAGCAATTTGGAATTGCACATAAATTAATTTGTGACGTCAGTTCACACATATTTTAAGTTAGAAATTTGTCATTTTCCTTGACATCAGCAGTGATTGGATCATGAATGTCACAATAAGATCAAATAGCCGCGTTTTAAATTGCTTGAACTTGCTGCTTATTTTCTAATATTTTTTTATGAAATGTAATGTTTTCATGAATAAGTAATTCTTTTTTCGGCAGTGCATTAACGTAGGTAATCAATAAATTAAAGGCATAAAAAGCATATTCCCTTTTGCGTAAAAAAGTATTTAACTCTGTTATAATAAACTATAACCATAAGAGTGTAAAGCATTGTCTATGTTAGTACATTACACACCCCTATAAACGTAGGCCATCCAACTTTTTATACGTCCATCAGGAAGTCGGAACGATGGTCACTCCGCCTGCCCTCTGCCCAGCGCGGCCATTCTCCCGCCCATAGACAACAGTTTTATTGTTTTTATATTTATTTATCCGGCCGGTGTTTTTGCGTTATTCTGCCGTATCGCTTTTGGCGCGCTCTTTTATGACGTAGCAAAGGACGGACACGGCAGTCGACGGGAGATAAGACTAAATTATTAGCTATTTTAAGGTACAAAGTGCCCTAATGTCGTAATCCAGTCATTTCAGTCTAGCGATTATATTACTTACGGAATTTCTTCAACATCCAACCAGCCGTTACAGAGATACCTCAACTTAAGACCATTCATGAAATTGGTAAATAAATAAATGAGGCAGCCTTAGCTGACTTCCCTCTTCGCCTCTTCACCTGCCGTATTGACCTCAACCACGGGGTAAATATAGATTAGAAACCCTTTTGCCTTTTTCTCAGTTTCACTCATGCACCGGAAAGAATATGTTTCTACCAACATATTCGAGTAAAACAAAAGTGAATGAAACAAACTTTAAAATAATACAACCGACATCAAAAAATCAATATTGTGACTTATGCGTTGTCGATGTCTAGATCGACAAAGGGAGGTGACGGCGAGTGCTACGCACTCATCCTGAAGAAGGCTTCCCAATGAAGCCAAAAAAATTGTCGATCTAGACATCGACAACGCGTTAGTCACGCTAATTCCCGTTTTAATTTTAAAATAATAGTTCAAAATATGCTAAATTTTTAAAACCTTTTTAGAGATTCTAATTTTTATTCATGACAGATAGGTACAGGTAGTACTTGGGTAGTACGTACAGTAAGTTCAGGTATTTTTTTTTACTATAACGTTACTTTCACTGCATCTCCGGAGCATTAGAATAACTCGACCAAAGTACATATTGTGTGGGGCTACGATTGACATTCCAGCAAGTGCGACAGTCTGCACAGGGGTGCCAAAGACGCACTGCGTCTCGGATTGGTCAATCATGCCCCACCTATACAGACTGCAACGACCGACGTGTGTTCTGAGTCTGTTGAATGTTTTCCACACAGGCTAAGCGTGTTCATGGCCTGGAGGAAGTTTAGTGATTCTTAATAACTAATTCCCCATTTAAACAAAACCTTACATCATTGAGGCGACGCGTAATCAAAACGCTGGTACTTATTTGGCTTAACGTATTAGCATAGCAATTTAGAGAGGCAGTGCCTCCAGCATGATGAAAACGCTACCTACCCACTGGGACTTGAGCACTTGAGTTACCTATAAGTTCGATGCCTTGTGGGTAACTTGGGTCTTCGCTGTATATAATTTTAGTTTAGTTTTAGGAGATATAGGTAATTGGCCCGTAGAAAGAAACACTGACAAAGCAATCCTCACATTCGTCAGTGGCTTATCCCCACTAATCCAACAAAGTCAGGTGAAGCGAAGGTCCGACTATGATACGTCAGCGCGATTCCGAATAGCCACCCTCTTTTATCGTATCTATATAAACCAACATACACTACATTTTCTACAAACAAAATTAAGCCTTATTTCGTTGCGGCAGGTATTGTATGATAGGAAATATATAAGTTTGTGTCGTAGTACGAATCAATTCCATAACATACGCGTTTGATGCCGTCGTTTCACAATATTACTCAAATGTCGGCATCGTCTTACAATAGAATGTGACTACGGTTTTGGTACACGCTATTTCAATTTATCTACGAATAGGTGATATTATTAAATAGGTAGGTATTTTTAACATTCAACACTCAAAATTAGTTTAATCACGAAATAGGATAACCTGTAATGCTCTGTGGATTTAATGTTGTTGCCCATTGGCATAGTTAGGTGAGCGTTCGCCTTCTAAGCAGGGGTATCGGGTTCGATTTCCGGCGGGAACACAAGTTTTCTTCCAAGGAAAATTTGTGTTTCTGGTTCTGGTTGTGATTGTGTGTGTGATGTGAATGTTTCCGGCACCCACGACACATGTCATCGAACTTAGTGTGGGGCGTTGAGTATGAAAGCGTTTATTTTTTTGTTGTTATTCCTTCGAGATAATTAATCTTGTCCTCCTTGAATTTTACCTATTTACCTATAATTAGATACAAAAAGGGCTACTTGACACCTTTCTGTAAACAATGTGCGTGTAATTGTTGCTTCCATAAACGACCTACGTAATAATCCGTGATTACTTACCTCATAAGTTTTTTTTAGTTTTTTATTCTATATAGGCAAACTTTTGACAACCATCTCACCTGATGGTAAGCGACTGATTGTCGACGATGGAGCAAGCTTGCCTAGAAGATACCTGTTCACTCGCAACCTGAAGACACTCATATTGTACTTATCAGGAAACACCGACTCAGGCAAGGAGTTCCATTCGTTCAATGAATGTGGAAGCAAAACACTAAGTCCGCATTTGTGGAATGTCTGCCAAATAGCGGCGTCGCTCAGCAGTTTGTCTGCTTGTCCAATGATAGAACGGGATGAAAGAACGAGATCGTGTAGTTCCTTTGAGTAACAGAAAATAAAAATAAACTTAAATAAGTAAGATAAATATGTTGTCCATGTCTATTCCTTCTTCTGTTACTGTCCATTGGTTGTCTGGAAGAGATCGCTTAAAGTGATAAGACCGCTTGTACTACCACGATTATTTTAATATTTAATTTGTTTGTTTTTAATTTGTTGGTATACAATAAAGTGTTTTACATTGTATTGTATTGTTGTCTTCCGGGACTCGGACTAGAGGGTAGATACTTCGCAGTGGAATGTAGAGCCCATATTTTAGAAAATCTTTTATGTAAACTTTTTGATATTTTAAAATCTTCTCTCATTACATTTGTCCGTCTGCTCCTTTTCAGCCGCCATCATTATTTCCAAGACACATTAGCGCTCATCCGGCGCGACCGGACGTCCGCAGGCGGTTTTACCGCCAAAACTTCGCTAATCTAGCTTGTTTTCTGTCGCGCCAACTCGGCCACTGCCGTTCTTGTCACTCAGCCGAAAGATCATTAATCACTGTTATACGAGATACATTTGGGATATCTAATTTGCTATCGGTAGTAGAATATTGCAGCATCGAAAACATGGAACATTTTAGGGTTATTTTTACCTCATAAGGGTAAACGAAACCCTTATTCTCGAGATGGTTGTAATTTTGCGAATCTGGCAATAGAATCATTAACTTGCATGAGTGCCTCTTGGGGCCCATTCACATTTATTCACATAAAGGATTTTTATTTGGTTAATTGACTTATTTATTTATTTATTTATTCAAACAAAATCCACAGCTCTTAAAATTAATACTTTAAAACATATGGTAAAACTAATAGCCAATAACGGATTTACATTTTGTAGATTATTCATTTGCAAAATAAATACGACAATCGCTAATAACAAAGTAAAAAGTTATACTTATGTATGTAAAGTGTACTTAATATATAAGTTTTAGTTTTAAGTACAACTGCTGAATTTGTCACTATTTTTATCATCATTAAGCATTTTGATAACATCCCGCTTAAGACTAGTTTTACTAGTATGGAAAATATCAATGCCACTGAATGCTCTATTGTAAGTCCTATGCAACCGACTAACAAGTGAATTCTGGGCATAATTAGTTGTAGAGTCTGAGACAGCAAATAGGTTTGTATGTCTAGTTCGCTTTCTTGGCACACTAAAACGTAGGACCCTTGACACTAGCTCCGGACAATCTATGTAACTATTACACAAACCATGTATTATACTAACCGATTTAATAGAATCACTTTGGTCTCCATCCGTCCGACTATACGTCCGTCCGATTGTCGGTCTTTGTCTATCCTACTCTATTGACATTTGCCTTCTTATCAACCTAGAATCATAATTATGTTTAGCAAAAAGGATACCTATAGATATCTTCGGCCGCATCTTCACTTTCCAGGTGATATGGCGGTCATAATTTAGCTAACTAGCATAACATAATTCGAACACAAGCAAAGCTGCAAGAAACCGACATCAATATTTGGATGCTTACCGCAGGTGACTTCGGAACCCTTGCTCAATTTTTTAAGGGACCAACTTGACACCATATCCTTTCAAATAAAAATAGAACCATCAAAATCGGTTCACCTACAGACAAGTTCTGAGGTAACACACATAATAAAACAGTCGTATTGAGAACCGCGTCCTTTTTTTTTTTTTTTTTTATTTGTGACAGGCTAGTGTTTGACCACTATCTCACCTGATGGTAAGTGACGATGTGATCGAAGCTGTTAAACACACTAGACCTGGAATACGCAGGCTCTCAAGGATAACTGCCGGAACACCGTATTTGGCTTGGCGGCTTTGATGGTGGTAAGCTACTTTGGTAGCAAGCCAGGCGAGCAACTCACAAAATGCTCTACCACCTCTCAGGTCAGTCACCTCTGAAGTCAGTTAAACAGTAAATACTAATAATATTATCTAGATAGGTATATTATATTCCTTAGATACAGAGATACATTAGATGTTATATTATTATTACTTACCTTAGATATAATATTACCTACATGACGAGTTACGACCAAGCCGCCGGGCGCTCTAGTCTTCAGTTATCCGTCCGTTCGTCACTTCAGTCAGAGGTATAAAGCATCGAAAATAATATTAAATTACCTGTTATACTCAACCCGAGGCTAGCTTAGACGCTTTATAGTTTACGCTAAACAAGCGAACAACTTCAAATACTCACACAATATTCATAACAATCATAATGATAGATTATAAAAAAATAAGGGTTATCTTGGGGGCTTTATTTTTTCTGCCCATGTAACTAGGAAGTCATACAAAACATGTTATAAAACGTGGACACGCATTACGCGCGGAGGGTACCTACGTCACCTATCTCTTTTTTTTTCTTCTTAGATAGGGCAGCGTTTGTCCACTGTCTGATGGTAAATGATAAAATGGTTGATACGGTTGATGATATGGTTAAATAAAAGCTTCTAAAAAGATCTCGTAGTATTTTTTAACCGACTTCAAAAAAGGAGGAGGTTCTATATTCGACTGTATGTATTTTTTTTATGTATGTTCACCGATTTCTCCTCCATTTGTGGACCGATTCTCAAAAATATTTTTTTATTTGGTAGATTATACTTCAGAGGTGGTCCCATATAAATCTTATCGAAATTAATCAAGCCAAAACCAATATGTAAGCGGTGAAGTCGGTATTTTTTTCATTATTATTGGATGTGGCGCCCCATGACGTGTTCCGTGGGTGCCGGAAACATTCACATCACACCCATAATTTCAACAAGAACCAGAAACACAAATTTTCCTTGGGCAGAAAACTTGTGTTTCAGTCGGGAATCTAACCCGATATCCCTACTTAGATCCCGAACTCTACCCAACTAAGCCAACGAACAGTTCAAATTATTTTATTTAACAAAATAAATCGCACAAAGTTTGTATGTACTTCTTATAAACAACACATTAATCAACAATGATAATACTAATGGTAGGAATTTAGTTTTTGACGTGATAACGTCGCACGAAAAAGTGTCACGTTCCGCCTGAGCCTGAGCGTGCAAGCGAGAGCGCGGAACAAGCGATAGAGAGGCACGCTCGGCCTAAGCGTTCGTCTTATGACGTTATCACGTAAAATTATCGTCCGTAAACCGAATTTACAGACAATTTTTTCTTTTGGCAACGCCGACTATGCACATTACATACTTAGCCAGTGTCAGTAATAAATTTATTAAGTTTATGTTTATAGAACTAGTCATACCTACTTACTACTACCACCATACTAACAGCATAGTAGAAATATACTATGCTAACAGTCAAGTAACCTATTCTCAACTAGCTAACTATATGAATATTACATTTCAAAGAATAACAAGTTTTTAGTGTAAAATTCAAAATCGACATCGCTATTTTTTTTATTCGCGGTTATATATATATATATTTACATCATCATCATGGTTAATTTAATTATGGATTACATTTTTTTTATAATAGTTAGGCTCCGCAAACTATGTACATTTAGTCAGTTTTCTATAATGTTGCCAGGTTTGGGTTTCGTAGTACGTATTTGTACCATAATCCTTGGGACCATCCAAGTTTGAGTGTAGTATTATAAAATTATTACGCATGATTACTATAACATATATTATTATGTACTAACTAAATTAAATGTTACTTCTGCTATAGGGAATTGGCATGAGATTTTATAAAATACTAATACTTATTACATTTTCAACACTCAATTACTTATTGTTTTCATATGTTATTAATAAAGTTGCTAAATAAGACATGATAGTAAACATAATATTATTAAGACCCCAGCGGGGCACTGCAATGGCAGTGTTGTCGGACCGACTTATGTATATTAATACATACAATCCTTTACAGAGAAGTTATTTATTATTAAAAAATCATAATATAGCGTGTTAATAACATTTGTCAATTAGGAACGTTTTTCCACACTCCGCTATCTTAAAGAGCAGAGATGAGAAATGCACAATACACCCCAGCGAGATGTCAACGCGTCAGTGCAGGCCTTACACATAATTATTGAATAAGATTAGGAACGTTTTTAGTTTATTAGTCAATGTGCGTTAATTTACTTCTATTTTTAGGGTTCCGTACCCAAAGGGTAAAACGGGAACCTATTACTAAGACTCAACTGTCCCTCCATCTATCTGTTCGTCTGTCACCAGGCTGTATCTCATGAACCGTGATAGTTAGACAGTTGAAATTTTCCCAGGTGATGTAAAAAACAGATAAATACTAAAAAACAGAATAAAATAAATGTTTAAGGGGCTCCCAATCAACAATCATGATTTTTTTGCTCGTTTTTCCTCGATATTGATAATGTCAACAGGAAGATGCTTGAAATATTCACAGAATATTTAATTATATATACACCTTTAAAAAAAATAATTAAATTAAAATAAAACAAAAATGTAAGCCCCCTTAATATTTGTTTTATTTTAATTTAATTACATACAACAAACGTGATTTTTTTGCCGATTTTATAATATGCGCGATTGACTCGCCATTGGCCGGTTTTTTTAATTTTCGAGTATTTTGTTATTTATTTTCACAGCCATAGCATTCGAAACAGAGCTATGCATTTTTAGTTTATGACGGGTAAATAAAGTTTTTTTTATACCTCATTGGAAATCTAAGGTATGTTGATTTCTTAAAAAAAATAGGGTATTTGCTTACAAATGTACATCAATCAAGTACGTAAAGTGATATTAATGTTAGCATTTTCAGATACTTGAAATTTGGCCTGTAACTTATAAAGCTATAGAACTATAGAATAACACTCATAACGTTGATATTATTTATAAAGAAATTTATCACTATAGTTCTGCCTAGCATGGCTGCTAGGCAGAACTATAGTGATAAATTTAGAAGGGAAAAATTATTAAATTTATCACTATACTCATAATGTTATTAACAAAAAAGACGTGTGGCACTCGGGGACTGCCGCGGTAAAGCTATTGCATAGCATTTTTTATCAACTTATGCAATTATAATTATTTATTTATTTTATTTATGCATTATTTTTTTTCCTGCCACCTAGAGGCGAGTTGCTGAACTAAAGAGACAAGCTTGATATTTCAAAAATGTCATTAAAAGTTCTGCTATTCATCGATAGATGGCAAAACTAAAAAGTATCACCGCTGTGCCGATCGGAGTGGGGGGTGTTAGGTTATTTTCGGTTTTTTTATTTTTAATTGGTAAACTTTTCTAGACAGCATCTGTGATGTTTCCTGTGACAATTCTACAGGAAGCATCGACAATGGACAACGCTACTTTTTCACATTCGCGGCCAAAAAACTTTCATATAAATTAATTACGATTTCGATAATTTTTTACTAAATTGTTTTTCATTGATTTGGTAACACTGAATTAATATGTCAATTTAGTTTGTCATTCATTGAATCGCGCGGCGGACAAGCGACCGGTCGCAAACGTGTTTACGATTTTAGGAACTTAGTGTAAAAACATTCCAATAATGAAGGGCGACCAGAAAGTCGACGTCCAGGCTCTCAAGGACATCGCCAACAAGCTGAGAATCGACAGCATCGTCGCCACTAATGCTTCAAAGTCCGGGTGAGTATTCTAACCTCAATACCGCGTTTTACCACCCCGACGAAGGTCTAATGAAGGTTAAAATTGTATTTAATTTCAGTAAGAATCCTGTAATTCTTAGAGAAAACCCCATGGAATAAGTAGAATGGTTATTAAAAGACTGGATCATACGTTTAAAAAGCGTATGTTCGGGCATTTTCGCCGGCTTAAACCCATTGTTTTTAGTGTTGCTAACTGACACCGGATATTCGAGGTCGATTGTACCTACTTTGCTGTGCCGCATCACGCTTATAATTCAGTCATTAGCTTTATACATGGAAAATTCTCGAGTGTAAGTTCCCTGACCCCTACCATGTGACCACCATGACACCTTGTCTCGAGGCCATCGGCTCATTATGTCAGTGTTATCACATCGTATTAATACATAATAAGTACCTGTCCGCTATTGATATCAAACTTGAATTAAACCTTATCATTGTACAATACAGTTTCTAATCAAATAGCTCAGATTTTAGAATATGATATCATGATAGGCAATGGACTGCTGATTCATTGAATGTTTGGTAAATGTAAGAATTTTTTAATGGTAAGTTTTGCCTGAAGTCATAGTGATACAGAGAATATTAGCTATTCGATTATAGATTGATTAATAAGTAGTAATTAAGGTTTTAGGTGTATAAATAGGATTTTGGGAACTGTTAATTTTCAGATTCTCAAAAGAATGTTTCAAGAACATTAAAAACATCTTTTTAGAGACACATAGCTACCGTAAAAAATGTTTATAAAATTTGCAGAACAACCTCTACTTGCCTTTTAAAGAATCTTGACCCAGAGATGTTTTTGACCTCGTGATTGTGTAATGAGTAGTGATATAGGTGTACTGATAACACAGTAACACTGTATTATTACATAAAATGGGCTCGAGTTGGTCAATTATACGATAAAAATGTGCATTTACTATTTATGAAATACTTGTTGCAACCCACGTCTTCACCTGTGTTTATCAAGTTAAAAAGTAGCCCATGTGGTAGTCTTAGGTATAAGCTATGTACATTCCAAATTTCATCCAAATCTGTTCAGCTTTTACAGTGTGAAGAGAAACAAACAAACACACTTGCACACAAACTTTTAGTTATACAATATTATTGTGATATTAAATAATCTTTCAAACTGCTTAAACCCTATGTAGGTCTAGCGATGCAAAATACACACCAACAGGGGGGTCATCAGTCAGGCATTATCTCCCATAATTTGAATAAGTATGAGGGTCTACTCTATATCTGTTACAAAGCTCAATAATGTGGTTAATCAAAATCAAAATTGTTTATAACATGGGCCCCATAGAGGCACTCATGAAAGTTAATGACTTTATTTGCCAGATTCACAAATGTACAGTCATCTCAAGAAGAACCTGTCAAGAAATTTGATGACCCAGTTGGCGCAGTGGACAGGTCTCCACCCGCACCATGGGTCCTGGGTTCGATTCCCGGTAGGAGCAAAAATTCCTTCTCTAGGCAACAACAACTAAGGTCTCAAAACTATGGGCAGAAGGAGTTGTTTGCACCACATAATTATTCTAATAGGAACATAATTATTCTAATAGGATGCAAATAGGAAAGTAACCTTATTTAAAATTCTTGAATTTAAATGATAGATTATGCTGATAAATTGTATTATCACCAAATGCAGCATTTAATGCTATAGAAACGATATCCATATTTGGCAACTCAATCCTCTTTCCCCGACTACATCAAAGCAAAAATGATAGTTATGATTTTAGGGCTAGGCGCCATAAGTAGGTATGAATTCAAATGTATGTAGAGTATCATATGCTTTTCTGTTCCTTCCTTTCCTTTTGTTTCTTCCCCATAGCGTATTTACTAATTGCTTGTCATATAGGCTAGTGGGCAGTCCAAGTGACAGGATTTTTTAAGCCCTTTGAAAGCATCCGACATGGTTTCAGGACTGTTGTCTTATGACTATCAACTGAAACCGACAGTGTGCCCACAGAAGCATACTCACACCCAGTTGATAATACCACTAAACCGACGCCCACTGAATCTTGCCTGACTAAATATTGGATGTTGAATAGGCAAGCATTTGACCACTATCTCACCTGATGGAAAGTGATGATGCGGCCGAAGATGTGACATGCTTGCCTAGAAGATACCTATTCACTTGAGACTTGAAGACTTCCAGATTATACCATTACGGGAACAAAATTGCAGGCAAGAGTTCCACTCCTTTGGTGTACGGATGATGAATGTAGAAGCAAAACGCTTTAAGCGAACTGGAGGTATGTTGACCATAAATGGATGGTGATACAATTAGCGAGGCAGACCATCTACGTGTGTCATAGCTACTTTTCTTTATTAAGTCAGATTATATTATGATGTATGTTTGTAAATTTGCGTTCCCACTGGAAATCTAAGCCAGTCTTAACACCCGCTGCTCAGAAGGCGAACACGCTTTCAACTTCAGGCAGTTTTTCCTTAAATCTTAATAAACTAGCAATTAAATGCGATGTAGATAACTTAATTATTCTGTAAGTACCTAATTAGTTGGGTTATTTAGGTATCAAGACTGAAACTTTCTCATTGTTTGAATTCAGCGACCGTAACTTATCATTTGTATATTGCAATATTGTTCTGCAACTTACCCAGTTGGCGCAGTGGACAGGTGTCTGCCCTCTGCGCCGTGGGTCCAATTCAAAATTCCTTCCCAAGGGATATTTGTGCTTCAGTTGAACATGGAATTAAAATGCTTATAGTTCTTAGTTTAAACTTTTATCTTTCTCGCTGACCAGCTGTCCAGCTCTATTGTCTGATTTTTGAGGGGATAAAATAACACTAATTAGCATGTTTCTTTTAGTGAAGAAAGGCAAAACTGATGACAGTCAAGGAATCTACCGATGTTTTAATTTAAAATGGAAATTTCAATGACTTGTAATCTTGCACAAAGCTTTATCCATGCATGTCCTATAGACATGTGTGTATGCTTGTGCATAAATGAAACACGTGTTTGTCGTACTCACACCGATTCTTTGTCGGATGTGGGCAGTAGCATTCACACAATATATTTAACAAGCTCATTACTTTATTAAAATGGGTAAATTTAGTAAAGTGCCATACTGACTGAGAGTGACATATGTTGTGTCCTTTACTTTTAGGGAATTTTATACTTTTTTTCATTGATTTAAGTTTTCAGTTGTGTAATATAGTGGTACATCTACATCTAGGTGGCAAAATTTAATATATAATATTTTTATGTTTTACGCTTTCACACTCATAGCCCCACACTAAGTTCTTTAAATTGTATCATGGGTGCCAGTCGTGAATGACACACACAATCACAACCAGAACCACAAATTATCTGTGGGGAGTAATCCTGTGTTCCCGCTTACTTTTTGTTTTGTGTTTTTAATTAAACCAACCCACGGGCAGTTCAATAAATAATCATTGTGACTTGAGCAAATAAATATGATAATGTTTGCACTAGGCAGTTTAATAAATAATCATTGTGACTTGAGCAAATAAATATGATAATGTTTGCACTATTCGCGGCTTGTCATCCTACCTTTGGCTTTTACTTATCATTAACTCTGATGAGAGCTTTTAATTACAAGCAATAGTCATTGTTACAATTACTTATTATAAGAACTTTGGTACTATTGGTACTTTGCATGATTAATAAGATCTTTATTATTGTCCTTATGTCATTCACACACATCAAGACACAGATGTTTCGTCTTGTCGCTATTTTCGAAGTTACATTAATGACCCGACGGCCCCATGCCGTGTGAAACGGATACTAAAGTAATGTTATTGAAAGTCATGAACTGTTTGTCTTTAGCTATTTATAATTTGTCTCACGTGGCATTGCGGGTCCATTAAGTGACGATGCGACGGTGCGCGGCAATTTGCTTGTCTCCACTCTTTATAGAATAAAAAGAACTCAAAAAATTCGACTACGTAAAAAAATAACTTTCTTTTATATTATACACTAGTTGTGCCCCGCGGCTTCGCCCGCTGTTGATGATGATGATTAAAGTAGTCTATGTCCTAATCCAGAGTAATTAGTTACGGAGATACGTGGTAACAAACATTCACACACACACACAAACTTTCGCATTTATAATATTAGTCATATTTGCAGCGCACCGCGGTGTTACCCGCTGTGTCGGGATTAAAAGTTACATTTGTGTTAATCCAGGGTGTCGGCTACCTCCATATCAAATTTCATCAAAATTTTGTCTGGCCTTTTGAGCGTGAAGAAGTTACAAACATACAAACACACTTATAAACTTTCGCCTTTATAATTTTAGTTGGAAGTAGGATTTTGCAATTATATACTCGTATCAACTTATTATAATTATAACTTTTGACAATTTTAGTTATAATTTATGCTAACCAACTTTAAATCGTCATAGATCTTAAATGGTCAATCGGAATGGAAAATTATAACAGAAACCTATTCATGTTTTTTTTCATGGTGTCTTGTTTTCGCCTTTTTGAATTTTGACTACGTCAGTAGTCAAAATTCAATGTATTTAATGACACAAGCAAAATTAGGACAAATCCATTGTAGTGAACGTCATCAAGATCGGCCAACACGTTTTTTTATGCTGGCAAGCATTTGACCTCTATCTCACCTGATGTAAAATGACGATTATTCACATGGACTCTAAAGAGTTAAATGAAATTTAATTACTATACTGCCACATTCGAAAAATTACAACCATCTCGAGAAGTATCTGTCAAGAAACTCGGCTTCGATCTTCTTCTCTCACGGCCACGGAAACACCAGTTACAACTTCACATATCATAAACTCATCATGCTGTCCACAGACACCCCACATCATGCGCGTCGATGGCCGAGATCATGTCCGTGCTGTTCTTCCACACGATGCGGTACAAGATCTCCGCCCCCCGGGACGCCTCCGCTGACAGGTTCATTCTATCAAAGGTGGGATAATCAAAATCTTTTATTCACATGGGCCCCATGGGACCCAGTCTTCTCGAGACCATAGGGGTCTCGAGAAGACTCGGTCTTCTTGAGACCATGGCCACCATGGGACCGAGTCTTCTCGAGATCATGAGAGCCTTGAAAAGACTCGGTCTTCTTGAGACCATGGCCAATGCAACTTGGCCGAAACGTCGAAGAAATGAAATATTTTTTAGCGCTATTACGTCCAGAGAATCTATAAAGAAAGTTTATAAAAGTTTCACTTGAATAAATAAACTATGTTAAATTTTGAGTCTCAGAATGAGACTTTTAAATCAGGAGGAAACGAAATCAAACGATTTTCCTTTATTATGAACAATCGCATCGACTGGACTTTCAACCGATCGACTGTCGTGTCGACGTCACATCAATTCCAACAATCGTAGTTTGATAACCAGAATAGTCCATCAGATTCTGACCACTTATTCACTTATTTATGCCTAGTGCATGAAATATACACGTACAAGGGCTTCTTATCCTATTCGTATGTTGTTTCAACTTGTTTCTTCCTTCAGGGTCACGCAGCCCCGATCCTATACGCGGCGTGGGCTGAAGCCGGGCTGTTCCCGGTGGAGGAGCTGAAGAACCTGCGCAAGCTGGAGTCGGACCTGGAGGGGCACCCCACCCCGCGGCTCAACTTCGTGGACGTGGGCACGGGCTCGCTGGGACAGGGGCTGGCCGTGGCCGCCGGGATGGCCTACGTCGGGAAGTACTTCGACCAGGCGCCTTACAGGTACAATATACTTTAAACTATACTATGTTTCCACTGAAATTACTGGGCTTTCTATCCCTTCTCTCCTGTTAGCACAATTCGATATTTTTAATAAAATATACAATTATCTTCGTAATGATATTGTATTGATGACGGTCTCATTTTTAGTTCGCGCTTCTCATCTAGTTCTCCCTTTGCTTATTTTTTGAATGCGTAAACATTACGCTTCACCACCTGACCGGCTGTTCTCTGCTAGTAATTCCCAACGAGACGGCTCAATATTGAATTTTTTCATGTAATTGTTATCTTTTAGGGTATACTGTGTGGTGGGAGACGGCGAGGCAGCGGAGGGAAGCATCTGGGAGTCGTTGCACTTCGCGTCGCATTACAAGCTAGACAACCTCGTCGTCATCTTCGACGTCAACCGCCTCGGGCAATCCGAGCCTACCTCGCTGCAACACCAGGTTAACTACTAAAACTACTCTTTATTCACACTTAAAGTTAAATACTAAAACTGTTCTTTATTCACACTAAAAGTTAACTACTAGAACTACTTTTTATTCACAATAAAAGTTAACTACTGAAACTACTCTTTATTCACACTAAAAGTTAACTACTGAAACTACTCTTTATTCACACTAAAAGTTAACTTCAAAAACTACTTCTTTATTCACACTAAAAGTTAACTTCAAAAACTACTCTTTATTCACACTAAAAGTAAACGACTAAAACTATTCTTTATTCACACTAAAAGTTAACAATTAAAACTATTATTTATTCACACTAAAAGTTAACTACTGAAACTTCTCTTTATTCACACTAAAAGTTAACTACTGAAACTACTCTTTATTCACACTAAAAGTTAACTTCAAAAACTACTCCTTTATTCACACTAAAAGTTAACTTCAAAAACTACTCTTTATTCACACTAAAAGTAAACGACTAAAACTATTCTTTATTGACACTAAAAGTTAACAATTAAAACTATTATTTATTCACACTAAAAGTTAACTACTGAAACTACTCTTTATTCACACCAAAAGTTAACTTCAAAAACTACTCTTTATTCACACTAAAAGTTAACTTTAAAAACTACTCTTTATTCACACCAAAAGTTAACTTCAAAAACTACTCTTTATTCACACTAAAAGTTAACTTCAAAAACTACTCTTTATTCACACTAAAAGTTAACTTCAAAAACTACTCTTTATTCACACCAAAAGTTAACTTCAAAAACTACTCTTTATTCACACTAAAAGTTAACTTCAAAAACTATTCTTTATTCACACTAAAAGTTAACTTCAAAAACTACTCTTTATTCACACTAAAAGTTAAGTACTCTTCATTCACACTAAATGACAGCTAAGTATAGTGGACTTTATTACAGACACTATTACAGAGTCCACTTGGGAAGGTTAGTCGAAAGCTAGCCTTTCAGAGTAAACCAATTCAGGGTCACCCTGAGATATTACATGTTGAATCTCTTTATGTCCTGTAGCTCCACCCTAAGTTAGATGATTTGTGTCGTAGGCGCCGGAAACATTCATCACACCCACACAGATACACAATTTTCCCTTGGAAAGAAAACTAAAAAAATAACTTAGTTTATTACATCTTATATTTTTTCAAATTTTATTTTCGCACATTATAAAAGCGTCGGCACAGATGTAATTCCTGTCGCCCGTAGACAAGCTGTGCAATAACAATCACGTGCTGGTAATTGATTGCTGTTGTTACTTACTTGGTAGCTGCGCGAACATACCTACACATACATCATTATATTTGAATATACATGCAAAATTCAATTTGAATGAACTAGTCGTTCGCCCCCAACTAACATCTCGCGCCTACATTCTGTATAAGAGAAAATCTTTTGAGATTGTTAAATGCATTTTTTTTTTCTTATTAATAATTGTTTGATTTTTATATTTGCTGTTAAATTAAAGGGTATAGTGGATACTGTATTGCAAGTTTCAGCTTTAAATATATAGCTGTTTGTGATAGACCCTGGGACAACATAGGTTTAAAAATAGTGACCTTGCTTTTTAAAGTGGTAATTGAAAAGCTCTATTCAACGATATCCTACACAGGCAGATAGAGAAATTAGAATTATTTTGCCAATCACAACCTGAATTAGAAACACAAATTTTCCTTGGGGAGAAAACTTGTGTTCCCGCCGGGAATGGAATCCGATATTCCTGCATAGAAAGCGACCGCACACTCAATTAAAGCAAAAAATTATACATTTTGATAAAATAAGTTTAAGTATGTAATCAACATAATGAAAAGTCGTGAGGACCCTCGCGAATTTTTATTATGTTGATTATGATGGTGAAAGTGTTAGTCTATGCATTACTCAGGATAAATGTCGTCCAAGGTATAGAGTATAGTTTCATGTTTATGTTTTCCTGCTACAATCATCGTTGCAAAACAGGAAGTTGCTGTGAATCGTTTGTTTGTTTAAGAAAATAAGCATTGGTCCATAGCGGGATCATCCCACATGAGGTTGTGTGGAACTGAACACTTTGCATACTAATTACTGGCAATGATTAAATATTTATATCTATCTACTACACAACAAACAGCAAGTATCTATTTTCGAGGGGCGCGAGGTACCGGGCCAGGGCTATAGCGAACGGTCTATAGCAGCATAATTATCTTTTATCTCAAAATTTTACTTG
Organism: Lomographa bimaculata; assembly: GCA_948107665.1. NCBI lineage: Eukaryota > Metazoa > Arthropoda > Insecta > Lepidoptera > Geometridae > Lomographa > Lomographa bimaculata. Next base: position 460,850 of record OX403604.1, on the reverse strand, counting down.
AACTAATTTAAAAAAAATGAACCCACTCCCACACAATGCGTTTACCAACGCACAGCATTTAATTTTAATTTATATAGATAGACAAAAGAATACATAAACGCTTTCACACTCGCAGCCCACAAAGTTCGAAGACTTGCAATCGTGGGTACCGGAAACATTCACATCACACCCCGAATCAGAAACGCAAATTTTCCCTAGGGACAAAACTTGCATACTCCCACCGGGAATCGAAATCGATACCCGCTGCTTACAAGGCAGACGGACATGTGATGACACTTCCAGTAACATCAGAACACGTCCACAGCTGGATGTATACGACGCGCGCCTCAAAGCGTTCGGCTTCCACTCGCTAGTGGTGGACGGACATGACGTCACGGAACTGGTGAAGGCTCTGGACGAGGCGGCGACCACCAGCGGGAAGCCCACCGCCATCGTGGCCAAGACTTACAAGGGGAAAGGGTTCCCGGGGATCGAGGACTTGGACAACTGGCACGGAAAGGCGTTGGGGGCTGACGGAGATAAGATTATCAAGGTATGTATTAGTTATTTAGAGATATGTGGGTCGAATTTTTACGGATCGACCAAGGACTTGGAATGCCTTTGTTACCCGTGCTACTGCCAGTCTTACTACCAGTAGTAACACGGCTATTTTTTTCCCCGTGTTACCACTAACTGGACGTAGTGATAATAAAGGCGTTCACGCTCTCAGCTAACATTAAGTTTGATAAGCAAAACGAATAAATCTTTTTGCATGGAGGCAAACTGCACAAGCTCTTTCTAGCGACTACCAAAATAACACGTAGGTTAATAAAATTAATTATTAGAAATTAAGAATGTTTGTTAAAAAAAATTTATGAAAAAAAATGCGCCGCCGGGTTTCTTGCCAGGTTCTTTTCGAGATGGCTGTAATTTTGCGAATCTGGCAATAGAATCATTAACTTTCATGAGTGCCTCTTTGGGGCCCATGTGAATAAACGATTTTGATTTTGATAACTTGTGTTGTGGCTGCCGGTAACATTCAAAATCAGAATCGTTTGTTCACATGACTCGCAAAATTACGTTAACATTACGTATATGAATCCTTCATATAAGACATTCTCACTAGGAAGATTATATGTCGGACTCCTACCACAGATGATATAAGAGAGAATAGCAAGTTAACGGCGCATATTCCAATAAATGAATATCGATAAAGAATCGAGTTAGAAACGAATACAGAGTAATTTTTGTATTTGAAACCAACAGTTGTCTGTTTGTTTTGGTTTTGGATGAGTGTATGTAAGTGTTAAGTAAATTATAGATAATATTTATATGTTAATCAAAGTCCGGAGCCGTGGATCACCTAGGTTCTTCACCTGGGCCGTGCTACACCCAGATCCTACTCATATTATAAATCGGAAAGTTTGTGTGTAAATGTGTAAGTGTATGTATGTTTTTTCCCTCTACACTCTTTAACGGCTGAACGGATTTGGATGAAATATGGAATGCACATAGATTATACCTAGGATTAACACATATGCTACTTTTTAACTTGATAATAGCGGGCGAAGCCGCAGGGCACGGTTAGTATTATTATATAGGGTCCACAATTATGTTGATATTTATTTGTTTTTTACAACATTATACATTGATCATAAATCTATTATAAACAAATCCTGAAGTCATGGTCCAATTATGAATGGTCAAGGTCTACTTTTGACTAGCAAAGTAAAGGATATATATTTTTTTGTTATCCTGTTTAAAAACAAGTTATCAAAAACTTCAAAAAGTATGTAAATCAGAATGCTTAAATGAAGAGTTGAAGTCAGGCTGGCGGACGTTCATAAAAACTCATGCCAAATCTATTAACACCATGGAGTCACAAAAGAGTACATGTTCTGCCGTAACCACCCCTTGGGATACATTTTGTGATGTCGAAGTAATTCAGGAAGCTTAGATTGAGAATGAAGTAATGCACTGTGCTATATCTGATGATGCACTACCATTGGTGCATGACACAGCGCAGTGCTACAGTGATCCGTGTGTCGTACTCACTCGTCCGCCCTCGGACGAAGTGGCCAGTAGCATTCGAACATTACTACTAAATTATATGTCATTTGACGAAATTACTGTGGTTAAATCAGTTTGCCAATATAAAAAAATATAAAAAATAAATCGTTTTCACACTCACATTTCCACATTAAGTTAGAAAACTTGACAGAAGGCGAGGGCCGATCCGGCCGCATCTAAGCCTATATATCTTGCAGCCGGTACCTAGCTCGATTCCCGGTGTGAACATAAGTTTGGGAAATTTGCGATTCTGTTTCTGTGTGTGAATGATTCCGGCTCCCACGACAAAATACATCGAACTTATTATGGAGCTGTGAGGGTGAAAGCGATTTGCAATCTTGTGCATTTAGCCAGAGTCAAGCAATAATATATTTCATATTAAAACTCCTAGTCACAAGTCACGGTCAAAGTTAAGGTCCAGTCATAGTCAAGTCATGCCCTAGTAAAGTGGTAGAAACTTTACTTGTGCGAAGGCGAAAATCACGTTTTTCAACTTTGTATGATTTGCCTACACTTATGCACGTTTACTAAGTATAAATGGTTAATAATCTACCATTATTACCAGCGCGAGGGAATCGTCTCCGTTTCAGTTTGGGTAAAAATGTTTTCTCCTTTACCGATTCTCGTAAAATTATGTGGGCGGGTTCGATAAATATATGGAATACTAGGTCGATTTAGATTTTTTTTAAATGGCGGAAATAAGGTTGAAATCTTAAATATAATCCTTTTGCGAGGTCGCCGGCTCATAGAGGCACGTCCGTTGTGTTCCAGCACCTGCAGGCGCAGATCTCGAACCCGTCCGTGTCCCTGAAGGCCCGCGCGCCGCTGGCGGAGGCTCCCAAGGTGCACATCGCGGACATCACGCTGTCGTCACCGCCCGCATACAAGCCGGGGGACACCGTCGCCACCCGCCTCGCCTACGGAACTGCGCTCAAGAAGATCGCAGACTCCAACCTGCGGTGAGACCCTGCTGGAACACAGCTGGAATACACTGCTCTATGGTTGACTAGTCATTCCCGGCCGACCCGCCCGCGTTTTTCAACTTTCAAAAAGTAGTTTTTTTTTGCCAGTAGGAAAGCAAGCGGCCGAAGATGTGCCTAGAAGATACCTATTCACTCTTGACTTGAAGATTCCCAGAAATTATCTTTGGGTGTGCATGGATCATTTAGTTTGTAGTATATGCAGGTGCGGCCATTTATTTGAACCATGATTAAATTAAACTAAAAGATAGCCGCGGCTTCACCCGCGTTAAAATTTTGATTTTTCCTATTCCATATATATACCTACATTCCTAAATTACACAAATTGACCCAAAAAATATTTAAAATATACAATACAATACAATACAATACAAAACTCTTTATTGACACCAAAAGATAAATAAAACTTACAGAGAAACTTATAAAGATAGGTACAATGGGCGGTCTTATCGCTAAGAGCGATCTCTTCCAGACAACCTTTGGATGGAAATATAAACGAAAAGACAATGTAGGGATGCGATGGTGCGATAAAATGAATGAAATAGATTTAAAAATAATAGAAATACATTGTTTAAACTACATAAACAATACATACCAATAATAATATCAGAATATACTTACATATAATAAATAAATATTTACATATAAGTACCTATAATACATATTATTTAACATATATAATTAACACACATATTATAGTAGCTTTTACAGATTGGATAAATAAAAGTTTTTGACTTGAGATTTAAATGACTCTTGAGTTTGCGCGCGTTTGACATTCACAGGCAGAGCATTCCAAAGCCGCACGGCTTCTATGGTAAAAGAAGAATCAAAGAAGCTCGTGCTGTGCGCTGGCATTTTGAGACGCAAGTTTTCCGATGACCTTAGCAACAGGGAATTGGAGGAGTCGAAGAACTTGAAGTTTTCTTTCTTTTTTTTTAATTACATATATATAGTCACGCTTAGAAGGCAGAGACCACATCTCTCCACCTGCTACGATCCTAACACACGTCTTTCGCTTCTCCTACATTCATGAGTCTTAATTCACGTCTTCATTCTTATTCTTTATTTTTATTCATTGATGTCATTTCTGTCAATTGTATACAGCGAGCCGCAACCCTCCCGCCCACCATTTCTATTGATTTAGATTTTGACTGTTTTTAATGTGAATGTTTACTTGCAGTGTGATTGCTCTGGACGGCGACACCAAGAACTCTACCTTCAGTGACAAGCTGCGTAACGCCTACCCGGACAGGTATATATCAAATAATTGTAATTTAAATATTATACGAGTCTCGATTTATGTAGAAACATATATTGAAAGTTACTTGTGTATTATACAGATCCGAAGATAATATAGTAGCTGTTTAACGAAGCTAGGCCCCCTCTAATTAGAAAAAGTCTGCACCGATTTCTAATAAACATACCTGAAAACACGATCAATAAGTTACTCTTTCAAACAACTTAATAAAAATCGATCCAGATGCTTGAGAGCTACGATACCACTTACAGACTACAAACTTATAACACCCCTCTTTTTCGTCCGGGATTAACAAATAGATCCATGATAGCTGTAGATCTTCCTTTTCCCCTCCAGATTGTTTACGTTATTCCGCCTTCTAGCCTAATATGTTTATATAATATCGCACTACAAGATAACAGCTGTCTGCTTATAATAACAGATTGCAATTCGTAGTGCAATATAAAATAGTTTGTCGTACTCACGCGGCCTCCATAGACCGACGTGGGCAGTAGCATTCAAACAAACTTCGTTTAAATACAAAGTCCTTTTAAAAATCTTCCGATTAAACAGTCGAATATACGTCCAAAGACAATCAGTCCTTGGACGCCGGCAAGAAGTCCTCTAATGCTTGTGACACGGCCATGCCTTGCGTTCCCCGTCCTCGCAGGTACGTGGAGTGCTTCATCGCGGAACAGAACCTGGTCGGCGTGGCCACGGGCGCCGCGTGCCGCGACCGCGCCGTCGTGTTCGCCTCCACCTTCGCAGCCTTCTTCACCAGGACCTTCGACCAGGTACCTACACACACACAGCGCCCGGTATATACATACAGAACCTGGGACCCGATACTGGGTATTAACATGACTTCTTCAAAGTAGCAGTTTTGTCTTCGAAATGATTAAGTAGTCCTGTAACCGACCGGTAGCGACTATCTATGGGTCTGCAAATACAGTTTTGCCGACCATAACTTGTTTGCACCAATGTTTGTCGACAAGTATCGGAAGGAAGCTAAGCGAAAGTGAAATAGCTTACCGAATTACCGATCGATATGATGTTTATGATCGCTGGGCCATTTCAAACAAAAGCTAGATATGTGGTATCTCATGCTATTGCATATATTATGCATAGTACACACCAATTCTTCTACTGCCATTTTAAAATAATTATGTGAGATAGGCTCTCATCGTAAATGAATCTTTTAGATTCCTAATTGGTTTTGCTCAATTTATTAGATGTTATTTTTTAAATAATGCAGTAATCCCCATATTGTGTTCAGATCCGCATGGGCGCCATCAGCCAGTCCAACATAAACCTGGTAGGGTCCCACTGCGGAGTGTCCATCGGCGAGGACGGCCCGTCGCAGATGGGACTGGAGGACCTCGCGCTATTCCGCGCCGTACCCACCGCCACCGTCTTCTATCCCTCGTGAGTACACACACACATACATACATTTATTATGTATTTTCCGATTAAAAATAAAGTAACATTTTTACTGTCAAAATTATATTATAGCGAACACAAAAAAGAACACTTTTACACTCACAACCACCCCCCCCCCCCCCCCCCCACGCATACGACCTAGTACGATGAATTTTGTCGTGGGTGCCGGAAACATTCACATCACACACAATCACAACCAGAACCAGAAACACAAACTTACCTCCTCCTGATATTTTTTTTCCAATTTCCCAATACCTGGTCGACCCGTGCTTAAACGCCGGACGTGCACCCAACTACAAACGAGTATTTTAGAAATTTGAAACCATGTTTGTGGCTGCCTTCTAAGCAGGGGTATCGGGTTCGATTCCCGACGGAAACAACTATTATTCCCAAGGAAAATGTATGTTCCTGGTTCTGGTTGTGATTTTATGTGCGATGTTAATATTTCCGCCACCCACGACACAATTCATCTAACTTGGTGTGAGTAACAAACTGCGAGTGTGAAAGTGTTTATCATTATTGTTTTGGAATGCACGCGACAAACGAAATAGTAATGTGTTAACAGATAACATATTAACAAATGTCCCGTGCAACATAAAACTTGATTGTCGTACTCACGCGGTCTGTGTAGACCGAATGTGGTCAGTAGCATTCGGACATTTTTTTATTATTAGAATTTTATGTTTTTTTAGGGTTCCGTACCCAAAGGGTAAAAACGGGACCCTATTACTGAGACTTCGTTGTCCGTCTGTCACCAGGCTGTATCTCAAGAACGGTGATAGCTAGTTGAAATTTTCACAGATAATGTATTTCTATTGCCGCTATAACAACAAATAATTAAAAATATATATATTTATGGGGTGCTCCCATACAATAAACTTGATTTTTTATAGATAATGGTACGGAACCTTTCGTGCGCGAGTCCGACTCGCACTTGGCCGGTTTTATTATTTGTTATTATATATAGTTTCCGGCACCCACGACACAAGTCATCGAACTTAGTATGGGGCTGCTAGTGTGAAAGCGTTAGTGTTTATAATGTAAATAGTAACAATAAGTAATGTACAGCGACGCGGTGTCGACGGAGCGCGCGGTGGAGCTGGCGGCCAACACTAAGGGCATCTGCTACATACGGACCTCCAGGCCCAACACCAGCATACTCTACGGGAACGACGAGGTGTTCAAGGTAACTACACTATGTACTTATTGGTTCGTTGACAAAATAATTAAATAATTGAAGGACAAGCTAAGATTAAAAAAACCGACATCATCACTTTATCTTCGGAACCCTTGATCAGATAATGCTTATTATTACAAGCGCTTTCAAGCGACAACATAATATAGATATACCTAGGTTAGGGATAGGCAACCTTTTAAGTCAAAAATTACAATTTACAAAATTTCAATGCTTTTATAGAGCCACAAAAAAAATTGTCACGGGGGAAGGGTGCGGTGAAAAGCGAGTACGACACAAGTGGCTGAGAGATATAAATAACAAACAAACAATCGCAATCCAAATGGTGCCTAATCCTCGTTTATCGATTCAAAACAATTTTTAAATGTTTAATATTTTTTTACAAAATAAATACTATTTGCGTAAGGAACTAAAGAGCCGCAGCTTCACATCCAAAGAGCCGCATTTGGCTCGCGAGCCGCAGGTTGCCGACCCCTGACCTAGGTTAATGAAATGCAACATGTAACAAACATTGAGAAAAGGATGGTTCGATGGTTACAGAGGATGGACGAACATTGTTTTTTTTTTACACTCACAGCTCCACACTAACTTCGATGACTTGTTGTGGGTGCCGGAAACATTCACGTCGCACACACAATTACATCCAGCGCTTCTAGTTCTTGGTGTGACTGTGTGTGATTTAAGTGTTTCCGGCACTCGCGGTACAAGTCTTTGAAGAATAATATGTGTTGTGAGTGTGAAGGTATTAATTGTTGTTTTGTTTGATATAGATAATGTGGTTGGAACACGAGCTTTCTCCCTAAGAAAAATTTGTGTTTCTGGTTCTGGTTGTGATTGTGTGTGTGATGTGAATGTTTCCGGCACCCACGATACAAGTCACCGAACTTAGTGTGGAGCTGCGAGTGTGAGAGCGTTTAATATTATTGTAAAAAAATGCACGCGACAAATGAAATGGTAATGTGTTAACAGATAACACATTAGCAAATGTCCCGTGCAACATAAAACTTTGTTTGTCGTACTCACGCGGTCTGTGTAGACCGAATGTGGCCAGTAACATTCGAACATTTTATTTATTATTAATATTTTTTTATTAATTAATATATATAGTTGAAAGGCATGCGATTGACGACGGGAAGATTAACATGTATGTGTACAATAGGGAATATGCATTTTTTAATGCTTTTAATCGACTTTTTACGTAAATTCATTGCCGAAAATAAAATATCATTAATAAAAACATTACTTTGGAAAATGCGAACAGGTTCGAGCAATTTTAAACGCAGCCATATTGACGTTTTTTCTATGACATCCACAATCCAATCACGGCTGCCGTAAAGGAAAGTTGACCAATCATTGACATCAAAAATGTGTTAACTAACGTCACGAATCAGTTAAGCGTGTGTTTTACTATATTGAGTATCCCATGCTGTTTTACACCGACTTCAAAAAAGGAGGTTGTCAGTTCGTCGGTTTTTTATGTATGTTCCCCGATTACATGAAGACGCTTGAACCGATGCGAAAAATAAATGATTCCAGGTGGTCCCATTATAATTTAACCAGATCTAGATCTGATGAAGGGTTGCTAAGATATTTGCTGATTGAAGTCGGTTATAAGTTTTTAAACCCGTACATATAATATACCTTTTATTTTTAACCAAACCGATTTTTTTTAAATGTATTTTTATATATATTTGTGGACCGATTCTCAATTTTTTTTTTGGTAGATTATACTTCAGAGGTTGTCCCATATAAATTTTATCGAAATCGATCAAGCCAAGACCAAAATAAGCGATGAAGGCGATTTTTTTTAAGCTTTGCTTACGTTTAGATTATTCATTAAAATTCCTCATCAAAAGCCTTTAAATAAGAAAGTATTTTTTAGGTGTAATTTTGTATCTATAAAAGAGAAATAATTCTAAACGTATATTGAAATCTCATGTATATCTCCTATTGATGATATGATGTAGACGTAACATGTGTGACACGTCGGCACGTTCCAGGTGGGCGAGGCGAAGGTGGTCCGTCAGTCCGCCAAAGACAAGGTGCTTCTGATCGGCGCCGGCGTCACCCTGCATGAAGCACTCGCGGCCGCAGACACCCTCAAAGCTGAAGGTATGTTCCGACAAAAACTACTTAAGGTGAAGTAGGCTCCAAATTGGACAATTCATCCTCACGAATATTAAAGATTTGACCTTTAAAACGGTCGATTAACAGCATTTTTTTATGTGTAATAAATGTTCACAAAATATTTTATTCGGATATGTTCAGCGATACACGATTGAATAAATTTGGCTCTATAGAAAAAAACATTATACTTTACTAAAAACCACCAAATTACCCGTTCCCGTCAGTGGAATGAATCAACTTTATTCTGTTTCTATAAAAGATATTTTTTACAAAAAATATTGGGTGTAATCCCAATGAACATTCAAACCCCGTTATGAACTCAATTATTTTGTAAAAGGGTAAGATTAATTTTAAAAAATATATGAAAGCGCGCACGCTCACTATGCAGGTAATTCTACAAGGCTACAGTTTGGCTCCAGTCCGCCAACTCGATATCAAGTCGCCTTAACTTGCAAATTTCATTTCATTTCAATGTCAAATATAACGAATTCGATTCCCGGAAGGAAACACGAATTCCAAGGGATGTTTGTATTTCTCGTTCTGGTTGTAGATGTTTTAAGAAACATTTCCATCACAAATACAGCTACTAGGTGCAAGCACCTACCTGCAATACGACTCTACGATCTTAATTAGAGGCTGAGAGTGCAAATTTAAAAAAAAAATGTGATTAAGAACAAAAATGTATCTTTTCACTTATCATGTTTTTTTTTTATCTTTTCACTTCTCATGATTTTTTTTTTCTTTTCATTTGTCATGTGTTTGTCATGCTTCGATGAATCCTTTTTTTTTCACCGAAAAAGTATTAAAAGTGAAGATAAAATAAAAATATACAATAATGCATATTTCCTTTTGGTTGTTGTCCGAGCGGGCGCGTAGCGTCTCCATTTCAGTTTGGGAAAAAATACTTATATATCCGGAGGATTTCCGGTTGTTCTCCTTTTTTTTTACGTTCAATAGGCAAGCATTTTACCACTATCTCACCTGATGGAAAGAGATGATGCGGCTGAAGATGTGACATGCTTGCCTAGAAGATACCTATTCACTCGAAACTTGAAAACTCCCAGATTATACCGTTCGGGGAACAAAGACGCAGGCAATGGGTTCCACTCCTTTGCTGGACGGATGATGAACGTAGAAGCAAAACGCTTTGAACTGAATGACGTTTGATGTTTTGTCTTGTTGTTAGGTGTTAAAAAAGTCATGGGGGAATTAACACATGAAATTTCTGTGCACACTCTCCAAAATTTAAGCGATAGAATACCTAGCGATAAATACTCCTCTACAGGTCGCATTTTTCAACCAATTCTGGTGAAATTTTGTAAACGGGTTCGATAATTATAAGGGTATAATTTAGACGGCTACAAACATTCAAAACGGTTACCAAAATGAATAAATGGTCACCAAATTACGTTTCCTAATATAAAATTTCCCGTGACAGAACCGAATCGGATAACAGTAGGTTAAGGTAATTTTTTTTATAATTAAAACAAAAATATTTATAATACGAAAAAAAAATTTTATTTCATAAAATTTTAGGAAACGTAATTTGGTGACCATTTATCCATTTTGGTAACCGTTTAGAATTTTTTCGTAGTAAAATAGGTACTTTTTTGGGCGGTGTTTAAACAAAAGCCTAATTATAATAGCGGATATTAGGGGGAACACGTCAGCCATCGGAAAATACGCGAGGTCTTCAGGTAACAGTCGAGCCTCTAGTAAGTAATGTAGTAACGATGGAATAGTATATTAAGTATTCCTTCCCGCAGGTATCGACGCGCGCGTGCTGGACCCGTTCACCGTGAAGCCGCTCGACGAGGCGGCCGTCGTGAAGCACGCCCGCGCCGCCGCCGGCCGCGTCGTCGTCGTCGAGGACCACTACCAGGCCGGTCGGTACATTACAACTACTTATTGATATAAGATCCGTTGGGAAGTACCCAACTCAACTATATTAAATGCGCCGCTGAGTTTTTTGCCAGGAAACGGTTCTGAACTGGCAGTAGAGTCATTAACTTTCACGAGGTCTCTTTGGGGCCCTTGTGAATAAACAATTTTGAATTTGAATTGTGCCGGATAATTATTTCTATGAGTTATATATATTATTTAAAGGGACACTGAAACTTTTTATAAGCTTTATTCAACGGCCAATGTTTGTATGTATGTCCGGGCCAAATCTTGCAACTTTTAGCTCGCAAAAAAATCTTTAATTTCTCCTTGCGGTCCGCGGGTAGTATTTTATAAATTCGTGGACGAGTTTTTATCGTAGAACGGAACTCGCTTAATTCGCACCCGCATACGCTAGCGATCGCGTTTATAGTTATATTGGTGTTATCTTTTTCGAGTTTGTTTATGCTATTTAGGCTACCATTTGACCGCCATCACATCTGATAGAGCAGATGGGGCGGCCAAAGGTTACCAAAAATAGTTTTCCATAATATAACTAATAATATAAACGTGAAAGGGGGGGACAAATGTACAAGTATGTTCGTTTTCTCTTCATGGCCGAGATCCAATCAAAATTTGGAATTGCCCAGAATTAACACGTACGCTTTTTAACTTAATCGTCGAAGGACCGCTATTATATCGATATACATGCTACCTTGCCGGGAACGTAACAACAAACATATGCTTTACTTCATTTAAATGATATCACAGAGTGCAATAAACGATTGAAACCGATGTATAACGTGTGTTTGATCGCAGGCGGTCTGGGCGAGGCCGTACTGTCGGCGCTGGCGCTGGAGCGCGACGTGGTCGTGAAGCACATATACGTGCGCGAGGTGCCGCGCTCCGGGCCGCCCGCCGCGCTGCTCGACAAGTACGGGCTCTCCGCGCCGCACGTCGCCGCCGCCGCCCGCGCGCTGCTGCCCGCCGCGCTCTAGTGCACGCCGCCTGCCGCCCGCCGCCCGCCGTCCCGCTCCCGGCTCGCACACCCTACACGATCTGCGGCCTATGGATCCCGTACTCTAACGACCCGTACTCCTGGTACCTTATGCGACCCCGGTCCCGGCTCGTGAACACTCGATCTGCGGCCTATGGATTACCGTACTCTAACGAGTCGTAGCTTTTACGACCCCGGTCCCGGCTCGCGCCCCTATATGCTGGCTCCCAGTACTTGAACCCCCTGTCCTCCTTTTGCTGCATCCCGAGCACTGACCCGATCTCCTGGGAACTTATGCTCCCCCGGTCCGAACTTGACGTAACACGCCGTGCTTCTCGCCCTCCCCCGCCTCCCGGAAATATGATAATAGTAGAGTCGAGGAACCCGATCTTGTCCTGCTCGCTTAACGTGCGCGCTCGGACGAAACTGTCGACCTGCCGTCGAGTCTGCTGCCCTGGTAGCGGGGGCTGACGTGCGATTTAGTGCCGATAGACGGTAGTCCTGTGCTCCCCCGGTCTCGCTCCTTGCCTAGATTCGTCCTAGGGGCGTGCGAGACGTGTTCTTTGTGGCGGTGTTTTTTAAATTTTTCCTTAAAATATAAGCTAAACGATAAAAATAATCACAAGAAAAATATTAGAACATTCCTAATTCGGTCTGATATTCTTAATCGATGGTTTTGGATATAAAATCACTCTAATTGCTATCTTTGTAGTTCCTAAGGTAAAACTTTATTGTACTAAGTATAAACGGTTGTCTGTTTTATAGTAACTTCTTAATCTTTTATATACGATATCTTGTTAAACTGTTGTAACCCAGTGCCTTTGTCGTTGTTTTAAGGCTGAAAGTGGTTTTTGGATGGATTGTAGAGGGTTAGACTGTAAGAAATATTATAATGTAGGCCGCTATTGCGCTCAAAAGTACTTCTTTTTGCCTAACAGAAGTTTGGTAAATACCTAATCATGAAAAATTATAGGTCAATCAGACCTCATAAATATTTGTTGTATAATAATATTGTCTAAGTTCAAAGTTTCTAAATCTAGGGCTTCCTATATTTGTTATTAAATCATACACAAAATGATTTGGTTAAATATTTAATTGGTACTTTACATTCCTGTTGATTGCATTTTTTATTTTGTCATATTTTTATCACGAATCCTGCGTTTTGTGAAATAAAATATATTTGAGTATACAACTGTGTTTCAATAACATTACAAACATTAATATATAAACAATTCTCTGTACAGTTCATAACAATCTAGACTTATCGTAATGACTAGAATACTCATTGTTTACAATATGTACAATTTTGATTATCCTAGTAGCTAAAGTTAGAGGTGTCAAGTGACTAGCTTTGTTAGTAAATTAAATCTGTAGTTAGCTGGACATGAGGCTATCGACTCATCTTTGGCGGATATTACAAAATGTAAACAGACATCTTCACTTTGTAGTTGATTTTTTAACTCAGGTGTGAAATATTACAACAGAATATCATTAATCGTTCCGTTTTGTTTTTCTAATTATTTAAAAACATAAGTTAATACTAAAACCGTCTAAAATACAAAAATGCGTTTCATCAGTGTATTTACATACTTTAGTTAATATTCAAAGCTTCAGTATATTATGTAGAATATATTTTCGGAATTGAGCGAATCGGTAACGATCAAGTAAAATAGTTGCCCAATCTAGCTACAAAATATTTAATTTTTATTTTTGTTTTCGACCAAAGCGGAACACAAAATGTAAGTCAATCTTTAGATAAAATTACAACGAAAATTCCGGTATTATAAAAGTACAAAACAAAACTTACATCAAAAGCTAAGGTAACATTAATTTTATATTTCAGCCGGAGGGCGAACACACAACTCAGTTAGACCTCACCTTTCACTATTAAATGCATTATGTAGCGGGGACGCGGACGGTACTCGCTCAGATACATGTGATCTACTCTCGACGGCCGAGGACGGCGTTCGGGCGAGAGACGCAGCGGCACAGTGATTCGAATAGCACCAACAAATTCAGCGTCCCACCGGTACTTAAAAATAAGTTAAATACAAATCGAGTCTCACAATCACCACACTAAATTCTTCATAGAAGACAATCTACAATATTGAGCTGACGCCGCATCGTCGGTCGGTAATACGGACGCTAGAAGTAAATCTTTGGTCACCCCCAGTCCTCCCCGGCCGGGCTCCCCGGCGGCTCGGGCGGCAGCTCCGGCGCCGGGCGCTCCCCCAGCTCCCCCGGGAGGTAGTCCTTCCAGCTCCGGAACAGGTAGCGCGTGAACTTCCTCAGCTGCCGGAACTTGCAGTACGTCGCGCCCTCGGCCGACTGAAGCTGCTGCGTCTGGATCAGAAACCCCTTCTCCTTGAACGTCCGCTCGAGCTTCTCCCGCTGCAGGCTCTTCCTCGACTTCCGCCGCCGCTTGCCGCCGTCGTCGTCGGGCGCCGGCGGCGGCGCGGCGGCGGCGGCGCTCGCGTCCTGCCGCCGCTGGTCGGCGTCCCGGCGCAGGTACTCGTACCCCTTGTTCCCCTTCGCGCCGGTCCCGCTGTAGTAGCGAAAGTTCCCCCCCGAGTCGACCGAGAGCATCTTCTTCTCCTGCAGCGAGGGCTTCGACCCCCCCGTGAATTTGAACTTGCAGATGCTCACCTCCGCCGTCGGCGTCGTCGGGTTCGTCCGGGTCGGGATCGGCGGGATGAAGATCGCCGACCGCTTCCGCTTGACGCCCCCGCCCCGCGCCGCCGCGCGCCCGCCGCGCCCCGCGCCGCCCGCCGCCCGCGGCTCGAGCAGCTCCGTGATCCGCTTGAGGACCAGCTTCGACTCGGGCTCGGCGGCGGGCTCCGCGGGCGGCGAGGGCGGCGAAAGGGGCGCGGGGGAGCCCCCGGGGGACAGGCGGGCGGCCGCCGCCAGGCGCTGGTAGTAGAGCAGCTGCGTGTGCAGCGCCAGCGGGTGCAGGTACAGCGGCGCCGGCCAGCCCGGCTCGGGCGGCGCGGGGGAGGCGCCGCTCGGCTCGGGCTCGGCGGCGGGCGAGCCGGGCGGCGGGTTCGTGTTCCGCCGGATGACCGAGATGGCGTTGGGCTGCTCGGGCCCGGCCGGCTCGGCCTTGACGTCGGGCGCGGCGTAGATGTTGCCGAACTTCCGCTGGATCTGCAGCTTGAGGTCCCGGAGGTCGCGCACGCACAGGTTGAGCGGCTCGTCGTCGCTGTGCAGCGGGCCGGCGCGCGTGGGCGGCGCGGGCGGGCGCGGCGCGTCGGGCGGCTCGAGGCGCGCGCGGCGCCCGCGCAGCGCGAGCTTGCGCTCGAGGAGGCTGGAGATGATCCTGTTCTGCAGGTCGGTGCGCGCGGCGGCGGGCGCGCGGCGCGGCGCGGGCGCGGGCGGCGCGGGCGCGCGCGGCGCGGGCGCGGGCGGCGGCCGCCCGGGCACCACGGTGCCGTAGTTCTCGTATATGAGGTGGCAGATGTCGGCCTTCTTAGGCTTGCGGCCGCGCCGCGGCTTCGAGTCGTTGAGCGTCATCTCGCCCATGTAGGGCAGGTCGTCGTACGTGACGACCTTGCTGGGTGCGATGGCCGGGCTCCGCTTGCGGCGCTCGTCGGCGGCGGGCGGGCCCGGGGCGGCGGCGCGGGCGGCGGGCGCGGCCGGCCGGGGCGAGGGCGCGTCGTCGGCGGCGGCGCCGTCGGCGGCGGCGGTGGCGATGGCGGCGGCGGGTTCCGCCTTATGTTTGTCCGGCTTGGCCGTTTTCTGTTGCGCCGCCGGCCTCGCGCTCGCCCTCTGCAGGCTCCGCTCGTAGTGGTCGAGGTACTCCTGCGGCAGCGCCTGGTGGTGGAACTTGAGTTTCCATCGGTTCTTCTGCCGGTTGCGCGAGGGTTTCGGTTTGGGCGGCTCCGCTTTCTCCGCGTTGAGGCGGTCCTTGCTCGCCGACAGGAGTTGCTGCCGCAGCAGCTCCTTATTTTCCGATCTGTAAAGGGAAGAGAGCCCGTTAAATGTAAATTTGGTCCCGCCTCGATAATTTGAGTCATATATAGCTATTCAGAATGAGTCGACGGTTATCTCCAGCTAGGTGTAGGCACGGCATGTATGTGATTGTGAGTACAGCACGTACCTGGCGGCGCCGGCGGCGAGCGGCGCGGGCGGCGGCGGCGGGGCGGGGCACACGTCTCCGCACGCCACGCGCCGCATCACTTCTGAAACAATACATACATAATGTTAACATCGCTCACTTCTTAGGGCTCACTTGTAAATATTGCTGTGACTAGTTCGACATCGGTAGGTACAGTATGCGCGGCATACCCTTTTGATGTTTTTGTATAATAATATGTTAATGCAGTTGTTATTTTCTGCACCATAGGAAGCGAAATGCAGAAAGATGATCATTCGAAATGATTAACACCTATTTTATGTTTTATCAGCGATAGGAAAACGTTTGACCCCTTTCGAGATTTACGAGCACAAACTCCTGTTCAGAGAGTATCCAAGTCCGTACCTATAGGGTTATTCTGTAATCATTGGAGAAGTTTGTATTCACATCCTACATGAAGTAACTATTATTTAGATTAAAACTTGAGTTTATTAATTAAAGCTGACAATTTAACCATTTAAATTCCAGATAACTTTCATTAAATTCTTATTTAATTGTAGTCAGTCCAATTTATAACATTAATCGCCACATTCGAAGTGTGTGCCAAGAGCAGTTTATTTTTGTTTGTAAAAGAAGAAAAGGTCTTCCGGCTTGTTCGTTACGAACTATTCTTAGATATAACGAATTTGTCTATCAGTTTACATAGTCTTGATATGTATCTACAACGTTGCACGAAAGTACTTACACTCCGATTACTCCGACAAATCGTTCTAGCAGCAATTTATTTGGATTTATGGAAATGTACGATATAATAATTGCGTAAATCAGTACGTATTTATCTATTGTTGATGCTCGTTGTTTGTAGATATTGGGAGCAGGTAAACGAACTCGGCTATACGATATAAATCATGCGCGATGGTTTGTTTACGGCGCGTCATCGGTTACGCGACGACCGCCGCGCCGCGCCGGCCGGGATGCCGTCCAAACATACCGCCTGACTCATTGCAGCCGATTTGATTTTTTATGCAACGAAATTAGGTATCCAGGCACTACACGAATGGAGTATAGATAATGCAATTACCAATTGTGGTGATTGATGAACAAATAACTCGACATTTTGTTGATGGAATCAAAGTTTTTTTTTACCTATAAGTTTCAACGATTCTTTTAGCTCACGCTCACACTTTTAGATTCAGAAGCCTGTATGGACTAGGCATTATTTAAAGTGTTTGAAAATATTTCCAATAAACAGTCTAAATATTGCCAGAGTTGCTATATAGACAGTAGGTTACGCATCAGCTTGTGATTGTGATTATCAGTTCAGAGTGTAGAACTCTTTATATAATATATTTAGGTAGTCAGAATTAAATTTTCATGTAGGCGTGAATTTCCAAACTCTAAACTTCGAGGAAATGCTCAAAGGAGACTCTGGCCTAATTTCTATTATTTTTGATAAGAAATTTTAATTGCATAAAAAGTGATAAAATTGTATGAGATATTTAAATTAACTATAATATTGGGTAAACTGATTCTTGACGTCAGTTCACACATTTTAATGTCAACTTTTCTTTACGGCAGCCGTAATTAGATTGTCAAAAAAGAACGTCAAAAAAAATTGAGAGCTTATAAAATTGTTCCACACTGTTCGCATTTTCAAAAAATATTTTTTAATTTACCTAGGAATAGTTGTTACCCATGCGTCAAACTAAAAGGAACTGCTCATGTTAATAATTTTCATTAATATCTAACAGACTTTAAAATAGGAGGAGGTACTCAATGTGACTGTTTTTTATGAGTGTATCCTCAGAAAGTTTTTCTAGCTGAACCGATTGTGATGATCCTTTTTTTATTTGAAGCCGGTGCTTCCCATGAAATACCATTTGATCAAGATCTGACCAGTAGTTATCAGAATTATCCTCAATAATGCTTATTAAAATTCATTTAATCAGATCAAGGTTTCCGAAGATAAAGCTGTACAATCGGTTTTTTAAGCTTTGCATGCGTTAAAATTATTGTATGGTTATATTATCTTTTATTATAGATTATGTATATGTGCGTAGTTTGACTCGTAACTCACAAAAGTTGGTCAGACGCAACTTTTGGTTATACGCCCTTTACTAACTGTATCTACTTTAGATAAAGTACAGAGTTCTAGCTTGACATATTTATTAGACGACACGTATTAAGTATACTTATATAAATCCTGACAATCCCTATGATTGTATTCTAACTCAATGGCTGAAAATAAGAAAGCACAAATCGTCAATTTGAATTGATGTGATGCCCTGCAGCGATGAAACGTCGGTTGACATGTGTTGGTGAACAGATGACAGCTCCGACAATGATAGTCGCTGTAACCCGAGCGGCGGCGCTCGAAATACCCGAAGTCCGCGAAAGGCGCGCGCGCTGCGTCGACGCACCATTTCGCAACACCTGCGAGGGTATGGTTACGCATTTCTCGAGTGGATGCGGGATTGACGACCTCAATTTGGATTTAGGATGGAAATGAATTCACATTGACGTTTAATATATCTTTGAAAGTCTATTCAGCCCCCTATTTGATGATTACCTATCTTTGTTGCAAACGGTTTCAATACTAAATTGACAAAACTCCTAAGAATTAAGGTTCATTTTTGCTTAATTCAAATAGAAACCGCGTGCAACAAAGATACGTAATAGGGGGTCAGGGCTCATTAACACTAAAACTGAACCAAACTGGGATGTGACATTAAAAACAATAAGAGATAAAAGCTTGGTCACTAATTGACTAATATGTTTTTAACGCTCAACTTTCTTCAACGATTATGGCTCGCTTGAATTTGATTGAGCGTCTGCCTAATAAGCAGCGGGTATCGGATTCGATTCCAGGTTAACACACATTTTTCTCCATGTACGAAATTTGTGTTTCTGGATCTGGGTGTGATAAGTATTTTGAGTCTGAAAACGTGGTCTGTATACGTTACCGCCACTCACGATACAAGTCTTCTAGGTTCGTTTGTGGAGCTGTGACTGTGAAAGCCTTAGTTACTTTTAATATTATGTTATCTCTATATAGATATAAAAAAGACGTGTGGCACTCGGGGACTGCCGCGGTAAAGCTATTGCAAAGCATTTTTTATTTTTCAGTTTCATTTTCTTCACAAAAAGTTTTCGGTCATGTTGAGATGCGACCTCCGTACCGATGCATTCGATTCAGTATCCATTACCAATCGGCTACCGAGTCTTCTAACTATACTTCGAAATAAGCATATAGGTCTTGACGTTTACTTTAAAAACGTAAACGTCAAAACGTATACGCTTATTTCGAAGCTAAAGTAAGAAACCTCAGTAGCCGACGCTATATTTTCTCATAGTTAGTACAATTTATATAAACAACGTTAAAATCAGTTCAAAGAAAGATCTGAAACAAGCTCAAAAAGACGTAATTTTCGACGAAAGAGTGAAACTCTTTTACGAAAGAATATATCATTTATAGTTTCACTCTACAGCTGTGAAGGATCTAAAAAAACAGCATACATATGACATATACTTAATATACTCGTGATATACAGTATGTTATAATTTTAGGGAGCTTCCTCTGAACTTATGATAAAGAGTGAGTTAAATAAAATAGCTTAGATAAAAACATAAACAACGAAAAGCCCTTTCTAAATTAATGATTAAAGAAGAAACATATTATTAGAGGTTCTGATGTCATTGTTCTTGCAAAACTAACTATGTAACTTCGTTAATATTTTCTTAGCAATAGAATTACATGCCTTATTTGCAAATTAACAGCAGAGTATAGGAGGCGCAGTTTTCTCTACAATTTTGTAAGTTAATTCTGACTCTTATATTAGGTAAATTTTACTTACACTAGGGATTTTTTAGTAAGTAGTTTAGTACCTAGTATAATATGATACCTAGTATAGTATAATATGATACCTAGTATAGTATAATATGATACCTAGTATAGTATAATATGGATTAAATCTGTTTTAAGGTTTGAAACATACATTTTCGCAAAAATCATCGTTAGGCTACTATTTAACCGATTGATTTGTTTCAGCGAAACTTTTCTTTGCAGCAAGTTTGCACAATGTGAATCAACGCATATCTCGATTTGATAATACATACTTAATAGGTAGTTTGAATTTAATTATATAATTTTACAAACTTAATATAACGTCATTGATATGTGACCTAGTTAATAGACTATATCAACTCTTATACGTTTGTCCTCATAGTGTCCTGTTAAATTTGTTTTAGGTTTATAAACATAAACGCTTTCACACTCACAGCCCCACACTAAGTTCAAAGACTTGTATCGTGGGTGCCGGAAACATTCACATCACACACATATTACACCCAGAACCAGAAGCACAAATATCCCTTGGGAAGGAATTTGTGCTTCTGCCGGGAATCGAACCCAAGACCCACGGCGCAAAGGGCGGGCACCTGTCCACTGCGCCAACTGGGCAATTTTTTTATAGTTGTTAAATCAAGTAGCAATCAAATAAAATAATGAGATCCTACATATTACGATAATTATCAACTATTATAAAATCTACATAAAAAAATCAGTATTTAAGCATATAACAGTTCATTCACTACCTCGAAAGAATGAATATATATATATCGGAAAGATATCGTCGATCTGAGGACTCCAAAGCACTTATTTATTGTACAGCGTTGGCTCGAGTCCAGTTACAATATACTCCACATTGTCACATCAGAACTGAATCAAACAGTATCGACGGATATTTATTTACATCAGATTGTTAGGATAGCTATTGTCTATATGTCACCTGTTGGTAAGTCTCTCAAGAACAGCTGTCAACCAATTTCGTTTGGTGTTTGGTCGCAAATTTTCGTATCAGAATTTGGTAGGAACAACGTTGACGTGTGCTGTTACGACTACAATATATCTGGAATTGTTATATACTACTCGTACATACGCATAATCTAAATTAAAAGCATTATTTTTCTTTACTGCCGTCATTGTTGATAGTTGTAACAAATGAAATTCCCATTCATGTAGGTAAATATCATCAGGTAATACCTCTATAAAGATACTACATTACAATTATGTGGAGTGTGATCAACACATAACGTCATACTGTTTGAGTAGGTATACATACTTTACGGTGAGGCACCTTGGAATAAAACAAACAAGCACATTCACACTCACAGCCCCACACTAAGTTCATAGACTTGTATCATACATCGTTTATTTACTACTACAACCGCTTTATCCTAAATAAGTACTTATAAGTTACTACATGGGTTGTGCCATGATGTTAAAGGTCATTTATATACCTATAAGTATGTAGGTAATATGTAGTAAGTGTGATTTATGTATAACTAAAATATAAGGAATAAATAAATAATTTTTAAAGTAAACTGAGTATTCGAAACAACAGGAATATAAATAATTATGCTTAAACTTTTAAAGATTTGATTTAAATCTCACTAATATTACTTACAAATCCGAAAGTTTGTGTGTAAATGTGTGAATATTTTTATTTTCTCTTTAAGCTGTAACGGCGAACCCTGGGATTGACATATGTACTAATAAATTACTTTGGTACATAAATATTTTTTAACTTCACTTTTCATTTCCCTTTGAAGTACCTACTTACTCGAGACTTTAAATGATGTAGAGATCATTTGCTGTAAAAATAAGCCACTAAAATCAAACGATGAGTGTTAAATATATAAAGACTATATTTATTCTACCTACTTACAAGTACCGTTCAGTTATCTATTGTACACCAACACAGTGGGTTAAGTAACGCTCATCTTTTTGCCATAAATGGAAAGATGAGTCGGTCACGGCTATAAATATAAATATGATTTACGAGACATGTAGGAAGTCACCATTGTTTGTCAAGCTTATACCTACTCTATTTTACTTAAATACGTCCTTAAGTACCTACAATATGAAAATCTTATTACAAATAATAAGTTAGTTACGTATTATTTATTGGCTTAGGTTTAAGCAATCACCAGATATATGTAATTAAATATAACGCCCAAAAAATCATTAGTACTTACCAGGATTTAATCCCCATTTTTATATGCAATTATCACCAATAAACGAAAAGTTTGCTAAGCTAAAAAAGGCAAGTATCTTGAGAATAATTGCTGAGCTACCCAAAGAGGCCACGCATGCACCAAATATGTACTCGCATTTTATTTAAAAATTACGAAGATACTATAAATCATTTTTTTCGTATTAAAAATATTTTTGTATTAATTATAAAAAAAAATAGCCTTAATCTACTGTTATCCGACTCGGTTCTGTCACAGGAAATTTTATTAAATTTTTGGTGGCCATCTAAATTATACCCAAAGCTAAAATTTGGTGCACGCGTGGCCTTTTTGGTTTTTGAAAAGTTTTTGTAGTGCAGGCATGACTTAAATAGCCCGAAAGATTTTGGTACAGGTTTCATTTATTTGTACATTTTATTTTTTTTTTGGATGAGGCTGTTTAGGGCAACGATGTTTTTTTTGGTGGTCATTAAATTTCATCCCTTATTTATTTTACAAACTAGTGGTATAACGGCGACAAATATATTCAGCAGAATAGGTCCTCATATCGAACTCCTACTAACTACATACCCGCATTATTATCCTACTTTATGAAAGGAGGATAATCTCTATTCAGGTGTATTAATTTTTTCATGTTTATTACCTCAGAACTCTGCGATATTTACCGGATTGGATTTTTTTAACAGTATTACTTTCAGATATGTATGTCATCAAAGTCGGTTCTATAATTTGATTAACGAAATGATTCGCTTATTGGTGTTTATAATAATTATTGATAATACAAATTCGTATGTACAACACAAACTATGAAATAACTCCAGCATTAATCATTTCGTTTTCGCCATAATAAACTATAAGTAGATCTGCTCCTATCTATAAAATAAGCTCCTTTTGAAAGTAATCATTTAACTGTAATTGATTGCACTCAATTACTTAGCACTGCCTTCCCTTGGAATAACGAATGAACAAATTATATATTGTTATATACGGCTATTTGAATACAGCAAAGAATTTTGAACCTACTGAACTACCTAGCTTGAAATGGCAAAGTTCACGATAAAGGGGATTGTATGTGACGTACCATTTGATACCTACTGTTGTACACGTTGGAACGTATTCCAAAATTATTTTATAATTTACATGGCATGCGAAAATCCCATTACAGTAATAATATTTACAGAGGTACCTATCAAAGTATTATACATTCGGTAAAGGTGCGCAAACGCCCGCCTCGTTACGTCTCTCCTGGCATCCTGCCAGTAATTCCCGTGACGTCACCCGTGTACCTACGTATGTAGCACTGGAACTGGGCTAATAGGTAATTAGAAGATACTTTACGTATTTTGGGTATAAATCATGTTTGTACATTGTAGAATACATGTTTATATTGTAGTTTCATAAGCCCATAAAATATCTACGTCATTGTCATAGGACATATTTTCTTGCCTGGCCTATCTATGTACATATTACCCAAAGGCTGAAGATATCGAAATACAGACGTAGAGAATCTGTCGCCAACCTCTATATGATATTCAGGCAATTGTCTTTGAATACAGTCACATGCTTGGTCCATATCAACCTCGACCACATCATCACTTACCAATTAGTGATATTGGCCACTTTTCCGACGTGTATTCACTCGGAGAAGTGGCCCCGGCAGCCATTTAACCGTGTTAATTTTGTTCGAATATAATCCTTATTACTCAATAATAATAGAGATAAGGTTAGAAGTGAAATAAATCGCCTTTTAATTTCCATTTAGAGGCGCTTTTTTTAATGAGTTCTGCCATTTTTAGGAATCCAGTTCTAATTATGTTAACATTTGGAATTGGAACGAATTCAAAAATGTCGTCCGAAAAACATTTCCGCATGTCAATTAATAGAAAAATATTTTCTTTAAATGCTTGCATATAACAATTTTAGTGGTGTTATTAATAGAAAAAGAACAATTTGTTAGCATAGTCAGTTGACACAGATAAATTGATAGGCGTGTACGTCTATATATTCACCTTGAATGCTTTCCTGTTTACGGATCTTGAATATTTCGAGACGAAATTATTATTGTTATTGTTAACAATGGTAATTAGTAAAATGAAGAAAAATATTGTCTTTTATGATTCAACATTACAGGACAGTAAATAAACGAAAAGTCAAAGTTTTCCCTTCTTTAGAATAGACCTAGATTGGACGTAGCCATAATAGATAATTCGGTTGTCTCAAAACAGGTTTTCCAACTGGCTTTGCGGCTGGTCAACTATTTTAATCACGGGTTCAAAAACAATAAACTTTTCATACAAGAACATTTTCAATTTTTTTCATATTTTTCATATCATTTAAAAAAAATCAACAATTCTAGAAATTACTATCTTCATAAATATGTATACATAATTATGAATATTTAAATAAATAAACACCGAACTATGTGGAATACGGAAAACGCATTGCCAATTGGGACGCTTCTTTGGAATGTGGTAAAACCAAATCAACCACGGTCCACGACAGAGAGCCGGTGGCAAACTCAGCTAGTGCCTACTTACATGAAGGTGTTGGTGCTTCAAATATCATATTTATACCCAGTATAGAATTAACAAATATTGATCATAAATGTAAAACTTATAATTATTTGTTGCCATAATTCGGCGTGAACGCTATTAGGAAGCGTAAAATAAAGATAAACAAAGGTTTTACCACCATCCTATTAAACATGTAATAAATAATATCCATATCTGTTAATCACCTTAATTCCGTTTTGGCAATGTACCAAATAAGTCGATTACTTAATAAGCTTCGAAAATGACGCAGAATTTCAACAAATTAGGGATTTTAACGACCTATAATTTGTAAAAGGAGAATATTATTTCGATGACATCCCAAATTCCGAGTGTAGGCTCCGGGTAGGGTCGCCAACTATTAATTTAAGATAAACGATCTACAGAAAGGGTATGTTAATAGCTGCCTTATATGGCCTACAGTGAGCAGAGTGAATCACAAACCGCGAGCGTAGGAGATTAAACTCCATATTATTTATTGCGCTTGTTGTACCGAAATAGAGACGAATCCAAACAGACCTTTGTGGATCTTTACATAACAGTTGCTGCTAGACTTATCTTTATGGCTAACGATTATTTTCTATTAGTTTTACGAGTGTGCTAATGGATTATGGCAGTAATAATGATGGTTAAACCAGGCACATCTCTGTACCTAGTGGGCAAGTACTTCAGATACGTGGATAAGGGGATGAAAGGGCTTGTTAGCATAGTAGGTACCGAACAATTGCTTGTTAGTGTTGTTTATTGAGTCAATTGCAAGCGTAATTGGGCGATAAGCTAGACATATCGTCGTATAAGTAGAACATTTATATTATGTTTGAACAGACGAGAGTTGTCGATAGTGTTCGTATGTGGGACATGCCAGACGGCTGGTTAGCAGATACTGTTTGAGATGCGAGCCAATGATTTCCTAAAATATCGTTACCTCGATATGACCATACTGGCCGGTGATAACAGAAAGCGCCTCGATTGCTGTTTGCATAAACAACGGTTTTGTTGTCACATGCGTAACCAAAAGACGCACCATTTGTTGTGTAGTACCTATGGAATTTTTTAACAAACGCTAGCCCATCAGAATTTAAAAAATAATAAAAGGAAAACAATACTAGTAAAATCTAATAATTAATAATCTAAACTGATTAAAAAAAAAACTATCTATAGACTATAGATAAGCCCTTCAGTGCACTCCTAATATGCATATTATGTTATTTTACTAAATCTAAATTAATCCTTCTTAGCCGGGATAAGGTAACAATTTAACAAAAAGCTACATTTGTAATTGATTTTAAGTAATTATATGGTAGAAACATAAGTACCCACAATAAAGTTGTTCGAACCATCATTTTGGAACTTCCACATAGTGTACCTATTACGACATTCAAATTGACCTTTGAATTGGTATTTAATCGTTTACTTATTTGATGTATTTGACACGCATAAGAATACGGAGTAAATCTGCCACTGGGTATAGGTACGTAGAGTAGGTACATTAATTTTATATGGTTATTGAATGAATGAAATGCCAGATTAGAATAAAAATTATAATTATCAGAATTTCAGCAAAGCAGTTGTTTTGTCGTATTTATTAACCGTAGGTATTTTTCTTGCTGGGTTGCGCTTGCGTGTGTGCCTAGTATCTTACCTACTTCCATAACTCTACCAATCAATTTGAAGAACAATTTGACACTTTCCATATAAGGACAATATGGCAAGCTTTCTTGCGGGACGGGACAAGCAAACACATCAATGAGATGCGCAAACATGACACACTTTTGTGTTTGATTTAAAGAACTGGTATGCTTTAATGAGATTGCGAGAAAAAGGTTTTCACCGTTTTTATACAATTGGGTAGATTTACGTCATTCTTTTTCTTATATCTTAACCTTTAAACGAGGAATTCTTGTATATATGTATATATATTATCTGAATTTCAGAAACGGCTCCAATAATTTTCATGATATTTAGTATGCAGGGGTTTTGGGGCGATAAATCATTCTAGCTAGGTTTCATTTTTAGAAAACGTCGTTTTACCAAAAAAAAAACCAATTGAGGTACCTACTATTATCTTTATATGCTTAGAATTTATTTTTATCTGATAAATTTGAAGCAATAAGTAGAGAGAGTTGTTACGATTCAAAGTTGGATATTTATAATGGATATTATTCCTTTTTACTTTTTAGTTGGATCAGAATTAATATACTTAGACTTAAAAATATCGGATTAGAAATGTTTAGTGAATTTGATTAAGTAGGTATGGTGGGTACAAGTTACTGTTAGATAACTTATATACCTACTTATTAGTACTTAATTAGTATCTAATAAATTACACTTAAGTAAAATTCGGCTAATATTGAAATAACAAATACCTTAAATAGAAAACATCTTTCTAAAATGATATATATATTTATATATTACTAGCCGTGCCCCGCGGCTTCGCCCGCTATTATCAAGTTAAAAAGTAGCCTATGAGTTAATCCTAGGTATAATCTATGTACATTCCAAATTTCATCTAAATCTGTTCAGCCGTTAAAGCGTGAAGAGGGAACAAACATACTTACACACAAACTTTCGGATTTATAATATAAGTAGGATTAGTAAAAGTTCATATAACATAAATGTTATAGTTTAACATAACTCTTATATAAAGTAATAATAATGACTCGGCATTTCTTTGTATTTGTAATGTTTTATTTGTATTCCTAGTTTTTACGTGGAACACCTCAGGGTGACGAACGCAGTGTTTGTCTGAGCAGGAATTTGACCTAAGTTCAAAACTCTAGGTAGCAATGAACTATGATGGTCAAACGTGACGCTTACCAGC
Source organism: Lomographa bimaculata (assembly GCA_948107665.1). NCBI lineage: Eukaryota > Metazoa > Arthropoda > Insecta > Lepidoptera > Geometridae > Lomographa > Lomographa bimaculata. Next base: position 433,469 of record OX403604.1, on the reverse strand, counting down.
AGGCGAGTGACCTGCTCGTTTCGTCATTCAATGACGAAAAAAAAATGTTTTGTACTATTGTAATTTAGCATTGTAGGAGTACATAGACCCAGTTGGCGAAGTGGACAGGTGTCTGCCCTCTGCGCCGTGGGTCCTGGGTTCGATTCCCGGCAGGAGCACTAATTCCTTCCCAAGGGATATTTGTGCTTCTGGTTCTGGGTGTAATGTGTGTGTGATGTGAATGTTTCCGGCACCCGCGATACAAGTATTTGAAATTAGTGTGAATGCGTAAAAAAAAAAATAGACTGGATATGGGTTTTATGCCTGCAATAAATAACTTATTACATTATATTATTATAACATTATAGGTATATGCACCTATGATTTTCTTATAACTATACATACACCTTAAGTGTTGAAATGAACGAGGAAAGAAACTGTCATGATACACATATTTTAATAGGGGTATAATTTAGACGGCCACCAAAAATTTTAAACGGTTACCAAAATGGATAAATGGTCACCAAATTACGTTTCCTAAAATAAAATTTCCTGTGACAGAACCGAATCGGATAACAGTAGGTTAAGGTTATTATTTTTAAATTAACACAAAAATATTTGTAATACGAAAAAAATATTTATTTCTTAATATTTTAGGAAACGTAATTTGGTGACCATTTATCCAACGTAATTCGGTGACCATTTATCCATTTTGATAACCGTTTAGATTTTTTTTGGTAGTAAAATAGGTACTTTTTTAGGCGGTGCTTAAACACAAGCCTTTTAATAGTCGGTGTGCGTAAGTATATATATGCAATAAACTATGAAATAGTGTTTGATAAATGGGTGGGGAAAAGGAATAAAACATTCTGGACGGGAGTACATTATTAGACTAGACGATGTTGTAAGATTATCAAACTTCTAAAAGTTGTAAGTTGTAATATATGAAGCTTTATTTAATGTAATTTGGTGAAGTTGTTTTAACAACTCGTAGTTGTCGACATAGTTTAACTAAAGAAAGAAAAGTATATTCCCTAACCCTCTTAAATAACTTAGGTACTTATGTTTCTATCTGGAACTTTAAATTGTCAAATATGTCTGGAAAAGATAGCTCTTAGCAATAAGACTGCCTATTGTACCTACATATTATATATATATATATATATATATATATATATATATATATATTTTAAATGTTGTTCTGTTTGCTGTATTTATTTTTTGGTGTCAATAAAAATATATAATATTGTAATGTTAGTTAGTAAACAACATGTTACATAACTAAGTAGTTTAATAAATGTACAGATATAGGTACTTAGATAAATTATAATGAATTATGTTATGTACTTAGGAGAACTGATAACGTCTCGGTGCGGTTACCCAGTTAGATAAACAACTCATTGATGTTACCAAACCAAACAACACGGCTGAATTATCATCATCGTACATATTTTCGCTAAGTTTTAAATAAATAAATAATTCAGAAATATAATTAAAATATTCTGTTTTCACGAAGAAAACATTCAATTAATATATTCAGAATCTATACCAGACTATCACTACAAAGTTCACCTTATTTAAACGGTATAAACAATTTGTATTTATGGTATTAAATAATTCAATGAAAAGTATTAACTGTTTCGATAATTTCACTTATTTGGCAAGAATACTCGGCAAAAATATGTGGGAGTAAAGCAAATGAAAAGATAATCACCTCCACCTTCGGGCAGCATCTGTGACATCCAAATCCTTTAGCTGATGGCGCACCGTAAACACGAAACTTGTCATTGATAAGGCATCACACGCGCACGTATCACTCGGCACTGCACTAGTGTGGCCCCGCGGCGGCGCTCGGGAGGCGCTGCAGCCGTTATCGGGAGGTCGCGACTCGCGACTCCAAGTCCCTCCGTCGCTGCGCCCGCGCCGCTCTAATCTAAATACAGACAACGCGGCCGCAACCAAAATCGCTCGTATTACTTTCGGTTTCCATACGGCCTAAATTTAGAGGCCGCTCGCAACAGAAATAAAAACGTTTTTTACGTGTTTTTAGACGGGAACAGAGGGCGTTTTTGCAGTGGCTCTGGTGGAGTGCCAGCGACGCGCGCCTCGCGAAACCCGAGATTCGTGCCGTATTTGGCAGCCGCTCGCGCGATCAGACGGTTTTGGGTATTTAGTTTCGGCCGCGGCCGTTCGAGCGGGCTGCGATGCGCGCGCGGCTAATTTCAGCCGCTTCCGTCGCGCTCTGGACGCGAAAGCCGGCCTCGAGGGATGCATTACCTGACTGCGAGCGTCTACTGGCCTGCCATATACGGCACACCACCACGCTACAGTTCCAATAACAGTTACTACAGACCGAGCCTCTGCCGAAAAGCGCGAATATAAATGATCTCACTCCAATGACCCATTTTTGAGTCATCTCCTGCGTGTGGAGCAAAATAATGCTATTCCGGGAGCAACGTAACTGTTACTGCTCTTACCGCTAACTCTGTATAATTTCCGTAAATGGTATGTTGTTGTTTGAGGAACATTCTGTTATAATATAACACAAATATATTCTATATATGGTTAATATTTGATAAGCCGTTATAATAAATACCTACTACTCCACTCTACCTAATATTTACTCTGAGGTCTTTGATACTGTAATAAATGAAATTATTATAGATTTTTACAATAACGAAGATAGATAATTTTAATCATTTTAAGTTAGTAAATTTTGGTATACCTACGTAAACATTTGAATCTTTAAAATAGATATTTTATATAAATTATGCAGATTTGGGTATAGACAAATTTTAATAATATTTATATTAAGATAACTATAGCAAACTATTTTCGGAGGCCTAGACTAGCAAATTCAAATATTCATAAAAAATCAGGGGTATAGAGGAACACCTGCTGGGAAGTAGTAGCACTCCCCAGGGCAGGAAGAAAATAAAATACCTCCCCTGAACCGCAACGACTGAGATGAATCTTGGTCAACAAGTGAAGGTAGAAGCTTCTTTTTTAAAGACTTATATTGCGGGTGCTTAAAACATTAACATCACCGATGATATGAATGTTTTAAGGTTCCAGGTTGTATTTGTGTGTATAGTCTTAATAGGAAACTGACGCAATAGAGAATGTTACTCGACATATGATTTTTGCAGCTGTTTCTGTACCTATCTAGATAGGAGAAAAACCAATGGAACTGCCAAATATGAACTTTGCAACTCCATACAAAAATATCATAATTTTTAGGGAGCTTGGTCTTAACTGTGAGTTGTTTGTTAACGTGCATGAGTCTAGGAAAATCATATAAAATTGTTAAATACGTAATTTTTACGCATTAGAACTCCATAGAAACTTCCAGTAAAGTAGACCATACTCTAATGTGACTTACTAAAACTTTTTAATAAAGAAAGTTTTAATAAAGACTTGAAGAAGACCTTTTTACCTTCTTTGGTACTGATTATACTGAATATGTAATATTCGTTTTTCAAAATATTATATTTTTACTAGTCATTTCATCAAAGAGGTCAAAATATAATTGTGTAGATTCTTATTATAATTGCATTGTTTACCTCATCGGCGTCTAACTTTTCCTGGCCTATTAGACTTAATTATATAAATCTTACCAAGGACAGTGAAAAAGTGACCGTGGTCAGTCAGCTTAATCAAGCGATCTAACAAAAGATATATTTTGCCTGTGGTGTCCCTGGTTAGATTAATAAAATCTAACAACACTAACAGGGTCCGTGGTCTGATCAATCTAACTAACTGATCACACAACGGATACCTAACAATATCTTTTTAATAATTAAATATCAATGTATGTTGTGATTAAACTTTGGTGAGCTATTCTGCGAATGCTGGTGAAGGCTCCTATAAAATATTGGAAATGTTGGTGATGGTTTTTTATAATGTTGGACAGGATATCGCCTGTCGGATTTGGTACTTAGGCAAAACATAAACATGGAAATGGTAATATTTGTGTTTATAATATCGTAATAAGGTAATGCAGGCATCTATTAACGAGAAAATAGTAAAATACTTTTTTTCTTTACGTGATACTCCAATTTGCAACGTATTCCGGGTTGTTCACGTTTTTATAAAACTATAGCTACATAGTTATTATAAAATGTGAACAACCAACAAAGTTTGAGTAGATCGCGAACTGCCTAAAAATACAGATTTATTTAGAGAGAAACATGCAGCGTAGCCGCGTGCTATATCGTAAATGTGAACAACTATTTATAGGATTATAGTTTTTGTTTTATTTGATGGTGGTTTGACTCATTAATACAAATCAAAATTTGTGGGGCATTTTATTAATCATTTATTTTTCTAACCAACATCACTAATACATTAATTGTCTTAAACTAGGTATATCTATATTATGCAGTCGCCAGTAAAGCTTGTCCATTTTTCCTCTCTCCAGGAAACCTTGTTATTAATATAAGCATTCGTTTTATAATAAGCTTTCTTAAGTAATACCTGTTTTACCACAGATTTAAACTTTCCCTGTGGTAATAAAATTTTTGACATTTTGTATAATGTTACCCCAACAATATAAAACATTTATTCGTTTTAGCTTAATGTAAATATGCGCACCGCTATTTTACACTTTTATCTAGTATTACGATTGTATGCTTAGCCTCTTAATTTATATTATAATTCTAAAAGTTTGTGATAAAAAAATTCCGAGGAGGCCATTTTTGCAATTGTGGATGGATTTGAGTAAAATTTGGTATGAAGATTATATTATTACGGAATAAACCAGGTTGTAATGCGGGCAAAGCCGCGGGACAAAGCCAATCATATTTTAATAAGTGGTGTCACGAAAATTAACCACATCCCAATAATGACTCAAGTTCAAGCGAAAATGTAGAAGCATTATGGATCCATTTAAACATTCGATTGTTTAAAAAAACCCAGCGTTTTGTCAAACATTTTCCTGTTTTTATTGTTTTTATATGTTTATTCATAATTCACCCCATACTTCGTTATTTCAACATTACAGGCATGAATCATAGCGCTGGCTCTGAGAAGTATTATTATTTAATATATAATAAAGTATTTTTTTCTAATTCATCAACATCACCAGGTACCCATATACCAGTATACCCAGTATACCCATCAGTCACCATATGTGCGGGCAAACTTTTACCTAAAAGTCAATTAAAGGTCGCAAGTTTCTTTACCTGTAAAACAAGGAGGCTTAGGTAGGTATACGTAAAGTTTCTAGTTTTGCGTTACCGGCTTTCTTGTTCTCAATTCATGTTTTTTTTATGCCTGATAAGGCAAGAATTTGACCACAATCTCACCTAATGGAAAGTGATGATGCGGCCGAAGATGTAGCATGCTTGACTAGAAGGTATTCACCTATTCACTCTTGACTTGAAGACTCTCAGATTATACCGTTCGGGGAACAAAGACAAGGGCAATGAGTTCCACTCCTTCGCAGTACGGATGATAAACGTAGAAGTGAAACGCTTCGAACGAATTGGAGGTATGTCAACCATATATGGATGACGTTTCACAGTTTGTCTTGTTGTCAGATGGTAACTTGATGGTACTTCTAAATTAGTCGAAAAAAATACTTTCACATAGTTTGGGTTATTTAGAAATAGCAAACCTGACTGTGGCCAAAAGCGCCTGAGAGATGGCATGCTCAAATACCGGGCTCCTAGTGAGGTTATCCTCACAGAGACTGTGGGATCGGCCGCTCTGTGAACTAGCACGGAAACATCTTTTAGTTACGTGTCCTAGCGTCACAGAGCGTGCTCGACTTCTAGCAGTTTCTGTATGGGAGTCAGGGCTTTGGTTGCAGGCCATTCCCTCTTTTAATGCTGATACACTTATAGATCCATCTGCTTTGCGTCTCGCTATATGCTTACGTTTGGGTGCAACGTGCTATGTTGCCCAATAGCTGTCAGTGTGGTACTGCTGTTGACCAGCTCTGTCACCACGACCTCTCGTGCCAGAAAAGTGCTGGCCGAATTTCCCGCCACGCCAGCCTCAACGATAGCATCCGTCGGGCTTTTACCAATGCCAACGTTTTAGCCATTCTCCAACCGAATGGTCTGATGCGTGACGATGGTAAAAGGCCCGACGACATGACTTTAAATTCATGAAAGATGGGATAGCCCTTAGTGTGGGATGCAGCTTGTGTCGACACTTTAGCTCTGTCACATCTTCCTGAAACACAGAATGGGGTTGGCGTCGCGGCAACTTCGGCAGAGCAGCGGAAACGGTGAAAATATGGAAACCTCGGCAGCGGTTACATATTTGAGCCGTTATGGTGTTGAGACACTGGGTCCGTGGGGACTAGGAGCTCATTCTTTTTTCAAAAATCTATCAGAGCGCCTGGTTGAGGCGACGCGTGATCAAAATGCTGGCACTTACTTGGCTCAACGTATTAGCATTGCAATTTAGAGAGGCAATGCCGCCAGCATGATAGCAACGCTACCCATTGGTAGTGGGCTTGAGTACTTGAGTGTTACCTATTAGCTTGATGTCTTGAAGGTAACTTAGGTCTTTGCTATATATAGTTTTAGTTAAGTTTTAGGAAATATAGTCAATTGGCCCGTGAATATCAATATTTTCGTATAAAAAATTAATTAAAAACGACATTCAAAAAGGAGGTTCTCGCTTCCACTAAATTTCGATATCTTTTCCTTTGTTCGCTGCCTACTTAATACCTTTCTATTTGGAAAGAAGTGGGATGGATGTATAAAGTAGTTGGTATTAATTAAATAATGAAAAAGGACATGGGCGTTTTTCTAACCACCATCATCATGTAAGTAGGTGAACCCGCGGATTACGGTCATATGTCCAACCTTAGGTTGTGTAATCGGACAATAATGACCAATTATTCAACATACAAGACCAAATAATAGTTTTAATTTATTTCAGGTGTAAATCGATCGTTACAATATTATCCTTTGTTAGCTAACTTTACAACATTAATTTTTGGAAGAGATAACACAATTTTACTTTAGTTTGCGATTTTCTCCTCCGTTGCTTATTTATATAAGTGACAGACGACATGGCTACTATTTCTGACTAATATGCATTGAGGCCTACATTCTATGTCAAAGGAATTCATTCCACGGTACTAAATTCCTACACTTTTAATTTTTTTATCACTATTTTCCGTTGCGTGGAAAGTAAAGAGGGAATCAGCACCACATTTATTAATCATGATCATTTTTACTAATACAAATATATTAACTTAGTAAATATGTAGTCTTCTTAAAAAGATAAATTAAAAAATATGACTGAATTTACACAACTACGTCAAACACAAAGTTTAAAAAATAATTATAAACAAAACTTAATTTAACAAACCTGTGTCAGTTGGCGTTTTCAAATTCTGGCAGCACTGCCACTTAAATGGCAATCAAAATCAAAATCGTTTATTCACATGGGCCCCAAAGAGGCAATAAACCCTTTGTGCTAAAAATTTGGCCGCATTTGGTTAGTCGTTGCGTCTGCGTCGTGTTTACTTTGAATATTTATTTAATTTGCAGAAGAAATGAAAATATATATTTGTTGGTACTATAAAAAACACTTTAAATGAAACAATACCTTTTACATAGCAATCGTGTGGATTCAGTCTGCATGTACTTACTGCCAGTACATTTACATGTGCACATGGCTCTGTGCGCACATGTAAGTGTACACGTAAGTTGAAAACCAGCAGGTTTTTCACTTACCCTTATCCTCGGCATAAGATCTAGTAGCCCTGCTTTTTTCTGTTTTGTAATTTCAATAATTTTTCATAGAATTGTATTTATTTATTCTTTTGCACAATTTAGCTTTGCAGGGAGGACTTAATCTTAATACAAGTGATAAATACCCGTCTCCGTATCCGACCCCATAGTTACAACTGATTCAAATAGTCATCGTCAAACATCTTTTAGGGTAGAAACTAGAGAAAGTTTAAACTTTATTCATTGTCTAAATAAATGTAATGTAGATCAGACATTAAAACTTCTTCTGATCTTGGCATATGACACGATGTATTTGCTTACATGTATAAAGATCTTAGAACATACCATCTAACAATAAGACAAAGTGTCAAACGTCATCCATTTATGGTTAACATACCTCCAGTTCGCTTGAAGCGTTTAGCTTCTACTTTTATAATCCGTACAGCGAAGAAGTTGTACTCCTTGCCTGCGTCTTTGTTCGGAACAATCTGAACGGTACAATCTGGATGTCTTTGAGTCCAGAATTAATAGTTAACTTCTAGGCAAGCATGTTCTATCTTCGGCCGCATCGTCACTTTCCATCAGGTGAGATAATGATATGGGTAATGTTATTGAAAGAACCAGTGCCAATTTAATTAAATAGGCTTTTGTGACAGTTCTAGATAATGATGACCCCTCAAAACCGCATCTACTGCTTCTAAATAGCAATGGAGAACTTCCTCTTTTTTACAGTATATGTACCCAGAGGTTTCAAACAGGATCCATTTACCAAAGGCACCGTTCGTCTGTACGTAGAGCTCTATTATATTTATGAGTAACGGGGAGTAAAGGTGCGAGTCGGGCTCGTGCCATTGTAGTATACGGTACCCTTGGTGTGCAAGTTGAACTCGTATTTGTCCGTTTAATGATGTTTAAAAATTTATGACAACGTTCGCTCTCCGGGCAGCTATGTCGACAGTTTGACACAAGTTGTCGCCCACTGGCAGTCCCACTCGCAACGCACCTGGTGGTTGTCCCCATTTCTGTCGTAGGACGTACTGCATTCACTGTCAACTACTTCATTGCTGGTAATTAGGTGCTTACGTTGATTGCTTCAACTAGCCGTTCCGTTTTGAACTATTCAGAATCAGTTGAATGTACCGTATACAAGGACAGTATAGGAAAGTAACAACAAAAAAGGTTTATTCACAATCCGTTCGGAACTGCCCATACTTTTTTTCTTGGGTACTTACGTATTCAAACTTGATATGCTCATGTTTTAGTATATCTAAACTTTAAGACCGTGATGTACATCTCTATCAACACCATAATTATTTATTCACTAAGGACCCCAAAGAATCGCTCAGGAAAGTTAATGACTTTACAAAGGATCTGGTAACAAATTATATTATCCAACAATTCAGAGAGGCAATGATGGGAACGCTATATACCCACTGTCTTGAGTTACCTATAAGTTCGATCCCTAGTAGGTAACTAAGGTCTGTTGTATAGATGTATACAGATTTAGTTTCGTTAAAGGAAATATAGGCAATTGGCCCGTAGAAAGCAGCGTCAGAATAGAATATAATTGAATAGGTATATTATTATATCGGTTGTTACATATATTTTTCTCACTGTTAAGTTTATTCATGAATGAGAGCTTTCAATATTCCTTGTAGTTGAAGTATACATAGGCTATATACTCTGCTTTCTAATCGTAAAACGCTGCAACCGCTCAGTCACCATCATAATTAATTTTTCTTTTATTTGTCCTTTCACTGTCGCAGCAACAACTGTCTAATCCACACCTCCGCAAGTTTCAAATAACGTTTGTGATCATTACTAATTGACGACCCAGTTGGCGCAATGGGCAGATCTCTGCCCTCTGCATTGTGAGTCCTGGGTTTGACTCCCGGCAGGGCCACAATTTCCCTTCCCAAAGCACAATATTTATTTTGTACTTCTGGATCTGGGTATGATTTGAATGTTTCTGGCACGTATGCCACAAGTCATCAAACTCAGAGTGAAGCTGTGACTGTGAAAGCTTGTATGTTTTAACTCAGGTTCGAAGAAATTAGTAGTTAAGTAGGTAGGTACTATTCTACTCAGATCTATAAAACGAGTTACCCTTCGGAAGGGAAATAGTGCTCTTGCCCGTAAATAAAATTCAATCGCTGTATGTTAATCTCGCAAAAACTAGAAAAAGCCTCGGCCGATTAAATTTTTACCGACTTCCCAAAAACGGAGGAGGTACTCAAGTCGCCTGTATTTTTTTTATTTGTGTTACGTCATAACTTCTTTCCACGTGAGACGATTTCGAAAATTTTGTTTTAGTTTGAAACATGTTGCTTTCTAATTAGTCCCATTTAAATTTAATGAAGATCTGATCTGTAATTCTTGAAATATCGTCTATAATGCCTATTTTGTGGACTTTGACGATTTTCTCGTTTACCCGACTTCAAAAGTTACCTCGTAACTTCTTGTGTGCCGATTTTGATGATTATATTCTATTTGAAAGCTGGTGCTTTTCATGTGGTCACACTAAAATTTGATCAACATCTGATCTCTAGTTTTTGCCATAATGCGTGTTTAATCAAGATTCATCAACATTAAATCTGATCAAGGTTCCGAAGATAAAGCGGTGAAGTCGGTTTTTTTAAGCTTTGCTTGAGTTTCAATTATTTTGTTGTGTTCGTAATGGCCTGGACGAGGTTAGTATGTAATTTTTTTTTACTCCACCATAAATTGCACTCACGCAAAGTCGGGGTGGATCGCTAGTAAGTCATATATGTAATGTAATGTTGTAAATACAGATAAAATACTGCAGTGAATGCAAGAATTGACTTGAAATGACCTCCAATATATTATAACTGCACATTTGATATCTCCGTCAAGTATACCTATCTACCTACGTCTGGTAAATTACCATGATGGTCTGCCACCTACATTGAGTCTCGATAGAGTAATTACCATTTAGCATAAATAACTAATATGCGGTTTCCTATATTAACCACTAACCCGTTATTATTATACTTCTCACGACTACCAAGTACTCTACATAGTACAAGTGAAGAATGTACTTAAACGAAGTTTCATAACTCCTACTTCATTATTATCTTCCACTTATCTATGCTTATATCCTCTATATCTCTCAATTACTATTAGAATAACTAAAATAGTACTAATATATCTCCCAAATACATATATATCTCCTAATAACTATTAGAATAACCGTCCGTCGACCATAATCCTACTCAAAGAGACGAGTGAAACTCATTCAATCGTAAAACTGGCTACAAGTAGGTTATATAAAATCAAATCAAATCAAAATCGTTAATTAACATGGGCCCCAAAGAGGCACTCATAAAAGTTAATGATCCTAATGCCAGATTCGCAAAATTACAGCAAAAAAAGTCTGAAAATTATATATTAAAGTTAAACACATTGATAGGATTGACTATATGACTATAAATGATCAACTCATATGATTTAATTTTTTTATGCAGAATAGGCAAGCATTTGACCCTTACTTCAATGATGGAAAGTGATGATGCGACCAAAGATGGGAAATGCTTGCCTAGAAGATTCCTGAGACTTGAAGACTCCCAGATTATAAAGCCTGTTTCAATACTTTATCATTGCTATATAATTATGATTATTATTGTTTTTAGTTTGTAGGTATAGTTTAGGGACTTAAAATCAACTCACGAAAAACCCAAAAGATGTGGTGTGGGACGACGAATTCATTGCCTTTGCTCTTCGGCGCTGAGGCGGTGGAACGTGCCGAAAACTTGGGATTTACTGGCCCAACAAAATCTCTAGCGACCACCTGTGGGAACGTCGTAATAAAATCCCGCTCGACCAGCAGGTCAAGCGCCGTAAATGGAACTGGATAAGCCACACTCTCCGAAGGGATATTGACCAGATACCAAGGCAAGCCCTAGACTGGAATCCCCAAGGAAAGCGAAAGCGTGGTCGTCCTAAGCAGATTGGCGGCGAACCATCGTTGCAGAAGCAGAGGTCATCGGGAAGTCCTGGAGCGAAATTAAACGAGAAGCTCAAGACCGAACGAGATGGAGAAACACTGTGGACGCCCTGTGCCCCATCTAGGGGACACAGGAACATGAAGTAAGTCATTGTTTTTAGTTTAAAAGGGTTACTTTCTTTATGTGTCGACAAACATAGAAACTGTTCTCATATCTATAATTTAGGTTGCCACTTTTTCTTTCTACTTTGAACAGATAAGACCTGTCAAAGAACAATGCTCAATTGAATATGATACTCCACCAATTATAGGCTTGTCTTATAGATCGACTTGTCAAAAATCGCCTACACCTTGTCACGCCACTACCAGACATAATGAACTTAAAACAATTTCAACCATTGCATGACCAAATAAGCTTTAAATTTGATTAACTGAGACATGCCATGGTGGTAAAGCAACACGGGCATGATCGAAGAAAGGTCAATTTAGTTTCAACTTTGAAACTTTGCGGTAGAGTTGCGAATTGTATAGAGATAGTGGTGGTTTCCAGGTCTTCGAACCGCCACCCTCGTGGTGTAGATTGATATAATGCGATACGACAGTCGACGAAAGTCGATAGATATTAATTGGCCGATAAATATATAACACTTGATCGATATTAGACAGTATAAAATATCGTATGGTATGGAACAGTAAGGGTCATATTTAAGAAGACTCTTAGGTCTGTTTTCTCAATTCCGAGGTCGAGTAGTTACCCAAAGAAATATTTATTTCATGAATCCTTGGAACTAGCTAGCCACCTTGAAAATATACATATTAAATACTTAGTGGTTTCGTTCATTGTGTAACTTGTTTGATTAAAAGGTAGGTACTGATTATTTTAACCGAAGTTACAAGGGAAAAATTTGATATCGGCACTTTGCTCCACCTATCAACGGAAGTTGTTGGTTTTGATAGCGTAAAGCGCCGTAATTTGTTTTAGGTAGAATAAACAAATCATATAAATTTAATGAACTAATAACTCGATAGTATATCTAAATATTTATATTCGACAATGCCTATTCATTAGGTGGAGATCGTATTTAGGCAGAATGTCGTCACATTTGGGCAGCTCTCGGTAGCGTGGGATTTCCATTTGGCGGTGGTGCGGCGTGCACAGAAGATAATGATGTTATTTACTTAGTAACAGCTATATACTCTGTGACGTGACGGCCTACGGAAGAAGAAAATGGACTACACGTGCTTCAAGCACCTCGTAAAGTTCCAAATTAGGTGGAAAAACCGTTTCTGTATTTACACAGGTCTTTGCCCTGTATTCAGCTCTATGAAATGATGTTTGTTATTCATAAGAACAGAAAAGTATAGGTCATTCGTAGGTTATCTACATTTTCAAAATGCCTAAGCTGTCACTACATTGAACCATACTACTTGTTTTTCCACCGACTTCAAAAAAAGAGGTTCTCATTTCGACTGTATGTTTTTTTTTGTATGTATGTTACGTGATATCTCCGCCAATTGTGAATCGATTTTGATGATTCTTTTTTTGTTTGGTAAAGTACACTTCAGAAGTGGTTCCATATACATTTTATCGAAATCGGTCCTGTCAAAACTGAAATATATTCGATGATGTCGGGTATTTTAAGCTTTACTTGCGTTTCATTTATTTCTAAAGACAACAGAGAGACTAGTATGATGGTAAGCCTGATAAGCCTGCGCGGCAACGCACTGCACTCGGTAACGATTAGATAAAGGATTAGATATATTAGATGCTTTATCTCTTCATTCGCCATGATTTCACTGGAAACATTGCCCTTCCATCCGCAACATAATATCTGCACTCTACTGCTTCCTTGTGGAATGACTGACAAAAGCGTGATAGGTACTACTTCCCAAGTAGACCTCTGCGAATGAGTCCTTCCACTTTAACAAACAAACCTACAATTTTAAGCTTAAAAGATGACAGTTCGATATTGTTGGCAGATATTTTTTCAAGGCAGCTAGTGAAGGTGCCACAAGTCTTTGGTACTCGTACTTAACTATATTGTAATTTTAAGACAAACTCTTCATCTAGAATAGAATCGACATAGATACTAGTTCTCAAATATACGCCAATAAACTTGTACTAAGCTACCAGACAATCGCTAGGTGTCTATAGACATATTTTTCTAAATGTTTTAAGCCTGGTAGATATCGTTTTTTTGTGACACTTTACGTATAAGCTTGTTTGTAACCTATTATTTTCATCTTATATAGATACTGTTCCATAAAAAACTATATGTCTATCCTAGATTGTATAGAATAGAATTTCCTTTATTGCAAACTGTGTAAATAAGATGGTATTACAAAAAATATAATATTATACAGGTAACAACAGTTTGCCCGTTTCGGGCGTACAATAGTGTGCTCTAGAAATTTAACATAAACATCTAAATCGTATGCAACAGTTTGTCTTAGTTTACTTTGATGACATCATTATAATAATAAATCAGGTCATTGACATTTAAACACTCAAATATTATTTTAAGTTATAGTGCGATTTCCAAACAAGCCATGACTTCAACTTCACTTTGAATTGAGTTCTGTCTAACATTTTTAATTCTAAAGGTAAGTTATTAAATATTTTAATGGCCATTGCAAATGTGCTCTTCTGAAACATGCTATTGTTTGATTGTGGGATACATATATTATATTTGTGTTTTGTTCTTCAATTCCCCGCTCGAAAAGATTTGATACTGAAAAAGTAATTAACGTTAAATTTGACAAAAACACAAATTTCAAATGTAAATATCAGTAAGAGTGAGGTATTTTGTTATTTTAGAAGACATTTCCTAAGGATTCCATATGGTGCATTTTAAAAATCATCCTTAGACAATTTTTTTGTAGTAAAAAAGTTGAGTCAATTTCTACAGAGTTCCGCCAAAATATTACTCCATAACTTAAATGAGGATAAACATATCCGTAATACGCATTTAACGCTATTTTTTTAGAAGCAATGTCAGATAGTGTTGATTAAAGAAAACAGTATTGAGACAACTTGTTATTAACTTTGTAAACGTGGGAATTCCAGTTTAAATGGCGACTCTTAAAAACTTTGTATCCTTGACTATATGTACGTCCTTGACTATGTAAGACCCGAGTAAATAATGATTAGGTACCTACGAGTACTAGTAAGCTAGGCCAGCCACGAACTAAAACAAAACGCACTACCACGGAAGCATACCTACAATAGCCGGTTAGTTTCACAACGAATGAAAAAACCACGTACAACGTACGAACATTATTTGTTTACAACATACCAACATACGGACGTAAATTCCCACAGTGTGTCATACGTGATTGCCGGCATCTCCTTACACGCCCGCTCGAAGCCCCAAAGCGCCGAATCCACTCCACCAGGAACCAATAAATATAATACATTTTAGTAGTACCGAATCGGGCGGCGCGCGGCGGCCTCGTCGTTATTTCCTTATAATCCCTAGCGGGCGGGGCCAAGTGGCAGCGATAAGCGAGTGCGTTTTTTTTATATTCCTGACGGGCGTTTTACCACTTACTCACTTGATGGTACCTAAGTATTTATGTAATAAACTGTTTACATGAACAAACAGTTTCTTGAGAACTCCTAGAAATTCCCGTTCCCGAAACAGTAATCATTCACCAGGTTAGATTTAGCCAGCGACTTGAGTAAACAGTAACTAAGAAGGTACTAGTAGGCTGCAATATGACATAATAAATGGTAACATTTTCTAACAAGGAGTTGAAACCAGTAAAAGTTCATGAAAGTTAATGTCTCTAATTGCCGCAGTAGGATCGCGGCAAGACTTACTGGCTTTATATTAAAACATGTGTTTTTTTAATGCTATGAAATACGAGAAAGAAAGAGAAAGAAAGAGAAATAAATAAGTGGAAATGAAGTAGTTATTTGGCTAGGGTTCTAACTTAAAAACCGGTAAAAACAAGCTAGGAACCTGCAGTATAGTAATAATAATATTTTCTTTATGAATTAAGAAGAAGAGATTGTGACATCTATATTTAAATGTATTATCTCTACTCAACTGGGAAACCAGTATCTCAGCTATGGGACGCTTGTCAACGATAACATTGTAGAAGTTTAAATAGAAATAGAAATCATTTTTATTGCATAAACTGTGTGTGTTAACTAAGAATTAGGTACATGGTCTTAAACTTAAAAAGTAGTATGTATCAACAGTTTTTTCCCTTTCGGGCGTACAATTCGACATTTGGACATTATATATGTTTTGTTTTTAAAAATTAGTAATATTTTAATTCTGCTTAATAGCCAATCTTTCAGACCATTTTTGAATTTTTTTCCATCCAAAAGTTTGAATTCTAGCGGAAGATGGTTGTAAATTTTAACTGTATTTATATAAGGACTGTTATAAAACATGCTATTGTTTTGTTGTTATGAGCTTTAAATATAAAACACCAATGTTTCGAGCTCTATCACCTAAAGTAGAGTCAAATACACGAGTATCAGTCATATCAGGTACGTGTTACGGATATCAGGTATTATTGTTATGATTAATAATTTTAGGTAACAGGTATAATACCATAGAAAATATAAAGGTCCAGCCAATAAGTTCTTTAGCTATCAAAGTTTGAACATAATTGAAACGCAAGCAAAGCTTAAAAAAACCGACTTCATCGCATATATTTCGGTTTTGGCTTGACCGATTTCGATAAAATTTATATGGGACTACCTCTGGAGTATAGAGTATACTTCAGAGGTAGTCCCAAATAAATTTTCCAACCAAACGAAAAAAATAATCAAATAAATTCATAATTGGCGGAGATATCGCGTAACATAAATACAAAAATAAAAAACATGCAGTCCAATTTAGAACCACCTTTTTTGAAGTCGGTTGAAAAGAATGTACCTTTCTAGATTCAGATATAACATACAGTAGGGTTTTTTAGTAGAGTTTGAAGTACAGACGAGCCCGTTAGCCATAGTTAGGCAGTTCGATCAAGCAACCATAGATATATAACAGAATTATTTTTTTTGTCAATCCAAACAATCCTTGTCACCGCTCATCGCTCCCCCGTCCGCTGTTACTGAGCCCGCGCCCATCCCTCACTTATTGTCCATACTCCGATATCATTGTCTCCAGTTATGGTTTATAGCCGATCGCCATTTCTGCTGACGTCCGCGCCTTCTTTGGCCAAGCCTCATTAGTGCCCAAATTAAACTCACAACAGTTTCACTGAGGAACTCTGACGCAATAAATATTACTCGACTTTCCTTGGTGATTATGGAACCCGTATTGATGCATTCAGTACGACAGGGGAAGAGAGTGAAAAATTATTTGCTGCTCATTGCTGCTGCTTAACAATTTAACGCGGAAGAACTCTATCGCGTTAAATTGTCGCAGATTTCTTTGTATTGAATGTTATTTTCCTAAATGTCTTGTTGTGACAAGGGACACGTGTGATTAAATTTGAAGCTGCTAAACAAACTGACCCGCACAACAAAGGAAGGTAAAATTCTCAATGTATCATTCATTGTAATATTTATAGGAAAACACGGTAGATTTTTTCTTTTGTGTTGATTTATTTCAGGTTTTCTTGGAATAAAAAGTGAAATAAAGTTTGAGTAGGTACTAAATAATATTTTTAGAACTGCTCATAGAAAAGACTGCTTTAGACCTGCTCATTGGCTTAGTTCAGTTGGCATTTGCCTTCTTAGCAGGGGGTATCGGGTTCGATTCTTGACTGAAACACAAGTTTTCTCATCAAGGAAAATTAGTGTTTCTGGTTGCGATTCTGTGTGTGATGTGAATGTTTCCGGCACCCACGACACAAGTCATCGTACTTAGTGTGGGACTGTGAGTGTGAAAGTGTTTATGTTTATAAAAAAATACTTACTTTATATCACATTTGGAACAACAATTACACCGAAAGTTCTCTCACTTAGGATCGTTTGGTTTGGTAAAGCTAATAATATCATGATGTACACTTTGCACCTAAGTAGGTACACTGTTTCATGGATATCCTTATCACATAGTCATACATATCTTGTCAAAGAACCAAGAAGGATAAAATCCATTAGTGGTTTTAATCATATTACAAGAGTTATTTATCAATATTCGATAGGTATGTAGGCAGACGCCCCATTAATTAAATCATAGAAATTACTATAATCAATTAGCGAGCCCACCTCGATGATAAGTGGCGGAACCGCCATGTATAGCAGGCGGCTACACTTTGTCGCACAATTCACTTAATTTCACTAATTTGTCAGCGTTTGCTAATTAATCTTCCATCCTTATAAAGACCTTAAGGACTCTAATGGAGGATACAAATTATCCGAATAAAAAAACCATTACATTCAATTTGTCAAAATCGGCCCCCGGCTCAAATTACATGCTGCGGGCCGCATAATGTTCTGTTAGAAGATTATTATAGACTGATTATGGACAAATGCGTTGTTTTTATCGCGTTTATTGTAATAATTATTGCGAGTGTGGGCTGCACCCACAACAGCATGAATCACGGAGCTCTGTTCTTCCCAGAAAAGGATCGGTTATGTACAATATCGGCCAAAAAACGTGGATGATGGATCGGTATGTAGATATAACTAGTGGCTTGTGTTAATGTCGTCTAATTAGGTGTCGTCGCTCCTAATATTTGCGTAGGATTTCATACAGTCCAATAGCCACAATTATATTTGCTAAGTAAAAAAATGAATTAAAAAATCTAATAATCAAAAATAGAACTCGTGTCAACAAGGAACATATCAAGTGAAGACTCACTGGGTACTGTAGGTGAGAGCTCAGAGTTGTATTGCTATATTTATCTATACATATACGTATAAAAATAATAATGCATACACTCCATTATTGTATGTCAACAATTGGTAAACGGTTGCTACTCTTATACTATTTCGTAACATAATTACTTAAACAGTTATTAAATTAAAATATTAGGTACTGATTTTGTTTTTAAGATTTATGAGAAGAATTAAATCCGTTTTTAGCACAGACAAATGTTTTACTAAAAGTATATGTAGTCACAAGACTGCAGATAAAAATTTAAAACGTTTTCACACTCACATCCCCACACTATATTCGCTAAGTTGTGTCGTGGTAACATTTGCCAGTCATCTTGTCCAAGGCATTTTCAATAGTCACTAAAATGGAGTGCGGCAAAAATTATCTGTCACTACTCAGAAGGTAGATACCTAAGTACTTCTGAAGAGTAGCGTGGGAGGAGGAAGGCCTGAACACTGGGCCTTATTCTGTGCCTCTCCAAAAGCGGCCAATCATAACAAGCACCTCGATCCCAAGTGGAGTATATTAAGGCTTTTAAGGAGTGTGGCGTAAGGTCATTACGAAAATTGGAAATGAGCAGTAAGGACTTCCGAAGTGCTTGCTAATTTGTGGGAGGCTGCGAGTTTTTAGCTTTAAATTAAATTGCAATTAGAGGTCCATATTGAACGTAATTTACATTAAGAACACAGAAAGTAATTTACAGTAAGTAATTTATTTTGAAGAAATAAATTAAGTAATTATTAGACTAACACAAATTGTGTACGTATTATTATGAAGTAATCTTGAGTGTTTATCATAAACAAAGAAATGATTTAAAAAAAATAAATGAAAAAAATGCGCCATTGAGTTTCTTGCCAGGTTCTTCTCGAGATGACTGTAATTTTGCAAATCTGGCTGTAGAACAACTAACTTTCATGAGTGCCTCTTTGAGGCCCATGTGTATAAACGATTTTGATTTGATTTGAACGTAAACAAAATTTCGCACTTACAGTTCTAGCTAAGAAGACTTGTCGTGGGTATCGAAAACATTCACATCACATTCGCAAATCACACATAATTTGTCCTTGAAAAGAAAACTTACGTTTACACTGGGAATCGAATCCCGTTCTCGCTGCTTAGAAGGCAGATGCACAACCAACTATATAAACCAACGGGCAGTTCAATATTGGCTAAGTACTACTAAAAAACTCAACGTCTAGGATGATAATATGGTCGGAACAATACTATTTATTTACTTTAGGTACTATTAAAAATTGATGACAATAAAAAACTATGGAATTCTGAAATTCTGGATTGGTTATTGATCTGTATAATTATTATCCTTAGATATCCTTGATTTAGATCCTAGATAAGATTATCTAAGTAACAGTAAGGTTCAGTACTGTTGCGTATCTGTGAAGCGATCGGTAAAATTCCAGGAATTTGGTATTTTACCTCCACAGACTATATTAAAATCGTATACATCAGATAATATAAAAACAAAACAGAATCTATCCTACTAATATTATAAATCAGAAAGTTAGTGTGTATGTTTGTTGCCTCTTCACGCTATAACGGCTGAACGGATTTGGATGAAATTTGGAATGTACATAGATTATACCTAGGATTAACATATAGGCTGTTTAACTTGATAATAGCGGGCGAAGCCGCGGGGCACGGCTAGTTACTAATAAACTCACTAAATTATATTACTAATTATCGGAACCTCATATGAGCAGATCACAAGTATTGGGCTACAAGGAAAAAAAGATCTCTACTTAAACTTATACGATATCAAACTTATACATTCGTGTTTAATCCAGCATCTTACCGTTAATACCAACAGGTAACCTCTCTCGAAGGTAAGTGCGAAAACGGTGGCCTGGAATTTTGTCCGCCCGTTCTATGCAGAGATCTGATAACGACAAGTTATGCAAAATAGGTATACTCTCAATAAATAGGAGTACTGTACCTTCACTTTAAGACCACTATTACCTACTTAATAGCTCCGCTAAGCAAAATACTTAACTAACAAAACTAAACTTTTTTAAAATGGGACCAATTGAAAAGCAACTTCTTTCAAACTGAAAAAAAAAGACGTGGCACTCGGGGACTGCCGCGGTAAAGCTATTGCATAGCATTTTTTATCAATTCATGCAATTATAATTATTTATTTATTTTATTTATGCAGTATATTTTTTCCTGACACCTAGAGGCGACTTGCTAAACTAAAGAGACAAGCGTGATATTTCAAAAAAGTCATTAAAAGTTCTGCTATTCATCGATAGATGGCAAAACTCAAAAGTATCACCGCTGTGCCGGTCGGAGTGGGGGGTGTTAGGTTATTTTCGTTATGGAATTTCTGGATTCGGTCTCCACGCTTAAGGCCCGCGATGGAAGCTATGCAATAGCATAAAATTTTTAAATCGGTTCACGGGGAAAGAAGTTATGAGGTAACACACATAAAAAAAAATACAGTCGGTAAAAAAATTCAAACTTGAAATCTTTGGTATTACTAGTTTATAAATGCAATTGTGTTTGTTGTATACTTACTTGTTCGTTTACGTGGTACGTAGGATTTAGATTGCAAAACTGTATTGCCTGAGGGTCTGCCTAAATAGCCTTGTCGGAAACTTATTGTCCTTTTACGCATAATCATAAACGTCAAGTCGGTACATAACTGTCTAGCTAAATAATAGATACTCTGTTCAAACTCTAGTTTGACCATAGAATTGTCACGCGTTTACTTAACATTTTACATAATATATCATTTCTATCTTTAAAAACTCCTGCAAAACGAAATAAAAAACAAACCGCATACGACGAATTTATCATGAAGGTACAAATGGAGTTAGTAAATGGGGAGATTACTGTAGACCGTGCATTAGATAAATTACGTTATTGATTAATGTGTATTGGTAATAAATGAATCGTATGTTATTCGTATGTTTTTTAATTAAAATTATTGCAATAAGAATCAATTGCGGTACAGCACTATTTGTCGGTAGTGTAATGGGTATTAAAAAATACCCTTTGCACCACCAGTGGTGCGGTGGTGCGAGCCGGTGGTGTCAAGGGCCTGAAAGGGAATTAGGGATAATTCCCAGTGGTTAATTTAATTTAAGTGTCCAATGAGAGATTTTGTTCTCTTTGCTCAGCTTGCGTTTTATCAGTATTTCATCGAAAATGTATTATCACTATCTATATAGTTTAGAATTTTACTAGGTAAGTAGAACCACTTTCAGATCTCAGTTCGACTATTAATATTACTTGGTGTTGTTGCCTTTCAATACTAAATTCTTTATTATATCCTAAATATACAACTTGTAGAAGGGTTCTTTAAATTACATAACAATAAAATTGACGACATTATAGACCCTGTCGGGTACTGTAGAAGTTATAGAGGTGTTTTAAAGAGAGGAAGATAAATCAATGAAGGATATCAAGTTTTGTAAGTTACTTATTATTTTATAGAATAATAATTAAAATAACCATTTTAGCTGTTTAATAAACAGCTTGTCATGAAGTAGTTTACTTATGTAGAGAGCTAGGTGCTTTATTGCATATTTTTATTGATATTACAGAGGGACAGTTTCGTGTGCATTGTTGGAGCTGAGTTTAAAAGTGCTATCAGGTTTTTTTGTCTTAAATTATTATTCTGGCTGATGTAGGTATGGGGGTGTCAACCAAAGAGGATTTGAAAAAGAGGGCAAAGATCCTCAATTTGTATGAATGGCCATAATAATAAACAAAATCAGAAAGGGGGCAAGCAACGGATCAGACCTATAATACGAGTATAACCATAGTCATTGCTATCGACAGTAGAGTGTTACTGTATTAAAGAAGTTACTGTTCACTGACTTATGTCTTATAACTTATTCCATGTTTAATTAATATAACCATAGTCATGGCTATCAACAGTAGAGTGTTATTAAAGTAGTTTCTTTTTACTGGCTTTATGTCTTACTAGCCGTGCCCCGCGGATTCGCCCGCTATTATCAACTTAAAAAGTACCTATGTGTTATTCCTAGGTATAATCTATGTATATTTCAAATTTCATCCACATCCGTTCAGCCGTTAAAGCGTGAAGAGGCAACAAACATACTTACACACTTACACACAAACTTTCGGATTTATAATATTAGTAGGATAACTTCTTTCATGTTTCAGTAGGTAAGTAGGTACCTGCCTTTTCCCCGGAAAACTACCTATTCCCTTAATTTTCTCTAGCACTCCATGTGCTTTCAAAAATATATATTTACTGTTAAAATGCATGTCCTATCGAAGGTCGCGACATTGAAAACTTCAAAATCGCAATAACTTGTCATAGAAATCAGTGTAACGAGAGCTGCATCTCGAAAGTAATGTTTTTTGTATCGCTGACAATCGACATAAACTTTTTCGATGTGCCTGTTTGTTCTTATCTTCTATATAGGTACCTACATATATTGCCGTATCTTAAAAACGGTTTTACAAGGTACACGGTTCAAGTTTTTATGAAATAAAATTTGTATATAAATATAAGCAATTATCATCACTGCTTGCATTAATAAGAAAATCATGTTTTTGTTTACTTTAATATGGACTACAACAAATATTGCCCACGCGATAGCTCGTGTGACTTTGTAAGGTATGACCACCAGGGCTAATTGCACATAACTTACGTGTCTCTAAGTCCTCTTCAGCCGGCTCCCGAGGTCCACACATTAGGAGAAACAGCACTTTGAACCAAACCTCACAAAAGTATAAATACACTTTAAAAGTCGATAACAAACACTTCACTTACGTACGTGGATATTTAAAAACATAATTGTATCGATTAAATCACTGCTACAAATATAAAATATTTTATAGCGAAAACAGCAAAGTTGATAATTATTTCGTTTTCCCGCTAAAATTTTTATTTTTTACAATCCGCGTGCGGCTTGCGGTGTCGCACGCATACTGCCACCAACCGGCGGCGGAGGCTGCGTCGCTTGTGGGTCACCGCCCACAGTTGCAATGTGAGATCATAAAATACTTCGAACATAATTTACACTCAACATGCAGCTTAATAAAGCCTACTTTGCCTATCAATGACATGCAAACTAGAAATGCGATGTAGGTTGGCTAAGCTTGCTCCGAACGGATGCTAGATGATCATCAGGATTATTTTATGCATTGAAAATACTTTCGATAATATGTAGGGTTACATGTTCCACGAATTAAATCTGGGTTGAAAAATTTCTAATCTTTTCTAGAATAGCGTCCAATAAAGGAATTCGATTGAACATAAAAAAAACCGTAAATACCCATACCTACTTCTTTATAGATCCGAATTCTGCAGTAAAGAAAAAACGAATACCTTAAATAAATGTGATTTCCTCAACGACAAGGAAAATAATAACACTATTGTGCGTGAATCGTTTATTATATTTTTATTAAGTTTTAAAAGTTTATTTAAATGAGAAAACAACTGACTATTTGAATTTGGTAGACAAAAAAGACGTAATGTAAATATAGATCGTACAAAAAGTATATATACCATTATACTGAGAAATTTACATTAAATCTAAAACAAAAATTTTGATAAATGAATTGCAAGAAACATTGCATGCATCTTACATAATAATAACATGAGCGGGATCTATCGGACGAATCCATTTGGCTGATATAGTCAGTCAAGAAAATTTTGATACGTACACAAAAGAAATTGGAACTAAATTTTTATGAGATTACGTCATATTTACGAGATTACGTTTCGAAACTCTGGACAGTATATATATATTTATACTTCAGTACATTACTTGAATTAAGCGCCATCTATTTATTTTAGCATCAAACTATTTCAGTGATTACTGGCTTTTCTGTGGGCATGTAGTCAAATATGACCGCTTTGCGATCGTACCCACATTTGAAGAGATACCAGGCCGCGTCCTCTGGCGCCAAGTTGGTCGACTGGTCTGCGCAGTTCTCGAGGATCTATAAATTGAAGGTCAATTTTATCAAAATATAATGTAATTTACAATTGAATTGAAGATGATTAAGCCTCTACTAAATTAAAGCTTGCCTATCTTACATAAAAAATATCTAGAAACCTAGGTTTTTAATTAGAAATTATATTCTGCCTTATGCCGTAATGGTAACCCTAGCAGTTCCCTTAGCAGCTACCCGTGAGAAATAAAATTGGGGGATAGAAAAACTACGTGGAATTCAGATCGCGTAATTAGCTAGCCACTGTTACGTGTAACGTACAATGAAAATACATAATTAATATAGTCCCTGATGTATTTCTATCATATACAAAGCTTTAAATTATAACATTACAGGAACAAACAACAATTGGTAACTAACCGCTAAATTTATCAATAATAATCAATTAAATAGAGACCTAATCATCTCTGTCTATTATCCGTAGTTGATAATTACGATCATCTAGAGATCCTGGTAAACATGTTTTTTGTAATAAAGCCAACGTAGAAGCTTCTTTGAACATTTCATCTTATAAAGTGGAATAATAAAGTATCATGAATATAACTAATTTTGAAAGCAACAAATAAACTTTTAAGTAGAAATTGAGCTCATGTGTCCACGTCTTAATTCCTCGAACGGTATAATCTTTGAATTTTCAAGTCTACCGTGAAATAGCTCTTCAGAATCACCCGACTAGAATCTTTTAGGCAGGTGTGCTACATCTTTGGCTAAAATGTTTCTATTCGCTTTCCATCAACCAAAACCTTTTTTTCAAAAAAAAAACAAAACGTATGTTGCCCACCTTCGTAGCATTCCTCCCATCGGACCTCAAAGCCAACTTTCCAAGCACAGCGGTCTTCAAGAGCTTGCCGTCCTTCCCTACTACCTTACATTTGAGCAGGACGCAGTACACATGTTTGCGCAACGAGGGGTCTTCCGTCAGGTCTCCGTTTAGCAGAGTCTCTACAAGTTTGGGGTCCACTTGGGACTGTGACATGCAGGCGTCTGAGTGAGCGCGAAACATGGCCTTCTCAGCTTTGCCGAGAACCTTTGGAAAGTACAAAATAATTTTGACAACAATTAATTACTAATACTATATCATTTATTTAATATTTATCCGGATAAAAATCACGGCGATAATACAATACAATACAATACAAATACTCTTTATTGAAAAACCAATTCAAAAATCTTAAGAACTAACTAAAATAAATCTTAAAGAGGTTTCACAATAGGCGGTCTTATCGTATAAAGCAACCTTAGCATGGATGTATACATTTTTTTTTATAAAGAACAGCATCATGTCGATTTTCCGACTAATTTCAGGCTTGTACCCCTTATAATAATATTTCTATGATCCGTTGAGAACGTAATACATCTACCTATTTTGGTAACAACGGATTTTAAGAACAGTTGAAAATAATAATAGATAAATTTATATTGATTCGAACTGATCTTATGATCTGTTGAGAACAATTTATATAACTTATTTCAGTTGCAACTGATCTTGAGATCAGATGGGAACAACAGTTTATGATCGGTTAATGTGAAAATCTGATACTATGATCCGTTGGGAAGTCCCTAATGCATGTCCCATCGTCGGGCCGGAGAGAACTGATAACTTACCACACAGTTTTTGCATGCTGATGCAACCTGAAAAGAATAGAAGTATTGTGAGTTTAGAAAGAAATCTACATCAAACAAAAGAACAATTAATACTATCAACGGGCCAACTGCCTATATTTCCTAAAACTAAACTACACTACTACAGCAAAGAACTAAGTTACCTACAAGACATCGAGCTTATAGGTAACTCAATAAGTGCTCAAGCCCACTACCAGTGGGTAGCGTTCCCATTATGCTGGCGGCATTGCCTCTCTGAATTGCAATGCTAATACTTTGAGCCAAATAAGTGCCAGCATTTTGATCACGCGTCACCTCAACCAGGCGCTCTGATCGAATTTTGAAAATAGAATGAGTTCCCGGTCCCCACGGACCCAGTGTCTCAACACCAAACGGCTCAAATATGTAACCACTGCCAAGGTTTCCATATTTTCGCCGTTTGCGCTGCTCTGCCGAAGTTGCCGCGACGCCAACCCCATTCTGTGTTTCAGGAAGATGTGAAGGAGCTAAAGTATCAAGACAAGTTACATACAACAGTAAAGGCCGTCCGAGAAAAAAAAAAAAAAATTTGAAAGATAATTAGAATTTGTAAGACGTCATGCAAGTTAAATAACGGTCGTTGAAGGTACCTTACTATTATGCACATTTTACAGCGCATGTTGAAATTTTGAATCCAAACTTCAACATGGGATGATTAAACCATTTATTTATTTGTTTAAAAGCCATTGGCGTCTCTCGGTAATTACATTGGATAATTATGTCCCTAAGCAAGTAGTTATTATGTTTGGCGTAAACATACACGTTTACCTATCAGTTGAACCGAGTGACGGAAAGTTCCGTGAAACTCATTTATGCAAATAAATTATCTGATTCTTAAGCCTGACTGCCAGCAGCGACGCCAGCAGTATTCCAGCAGCAACTTTTTTTTTATAATTGATAGGTAAGCATTTGACCACTTCTCACCTGATAGAAAGCGATGATACGCCCGATGATGTTACATGCTTGCCTAGAAGATACCTGTTCACTCTTGACTTGAAAACTGCCAGATTATACCGTTCAGAAAACAAAGACGCGGACAATGAGTTCCACTCCCTCGCAGTACGGATGATAAGCGTAGAAGCGAAACGCTTCGAGCGAGGTGGAGGTATGTCAACCATAAATGGATGACGTTTGACTGTTTCTCTTGTTGTTAGATGGTAAAACGGGCTTGGGGGAATTAACTCGTATAATTCCTGCGCACACTCTCCGAAAATCAAACGATAGACTTTGTGTTTATTGGTCTCCCTACAAAACTCTGTATTTACTCCTGGAATAATCGACAATGAATTCTTTGGACTTAAAGATTTGTTGTCGTTCACGAATGCAATTTAAAGGTTTTTAATGTAACTATGATTTATCTACAGCAGGGCTTTATCGCTAGATGAACCGCATAGTTATAGTCTGTCTTGGTATACCAAGTACATATACTCGTATAGGCTAACTGTATTTAGAACTGCAGCTAGGCCAATTTGGATACAGGCACATCAATAAAACTCTAGGTAAAAAACCGCACACAGTTCCTTACAAGATTACTGCTACAGGAGCAGAGCAACTATCGCCAGGACAACTCTTACGCCAGTCTATTTAAGTATACAAAATATTACATATATATAACTGAAAATAGAAAAACACGTACTCAAATCCTAACGAAAACGAAATCGCAAAGTTACCTGCATCAGGGCTGCTATCGCCAGAAAACTAGCTAAGCTGACCATAGCCCGTCTTGGTACAAGCCCAGCCTTCAGAGACGCTACGCTAGTCATCAAAGCCCGTCTTGGTACAGGCGCAGCGACAAGAGCAGCAGCAGGTGAACCAGCCACAGCAGCCGAAGCAACGTTTACAGTACCACTCGCGCGCGCACCGGTGTGCGGCGTGATTTATGCGCGCGCGCATGTTTACTGTGGCGCGCCACCTACCACGCTCCCCAAGCGGACGGGGCTAACATCTGTGTTTTCTGAAAGTTTGCAATCGAGCTCAAGATATTCATATTATTTTATTATATTATTCTATACTAGTAACAAATAGGTGTTATAATAAGTACAGTTCATTATACCTACACCCTGTAGGGCACAACTGCACAGCAAACGTTAAAAGAGAGGAGGACTGCTAGGTTGAGATGTTAAGAAAGTAAGCAAAAATAACATATAAACTCAGTAGATAGGTGGAGAATATAATATGAATATTACATTACCAATTTACTCGAGAAATTTAAAAGGGATTACGTTTTTACGGCGATATCATCACTACTTATCTTCTCATCTACTTACTCAAAAATACACCTAAATTGGCTTGCTGGTGTTTAAACTATATTGTACTACTTGCGCCCCGCGGCTTTACTCGCGTAAGTCCCGGACCAGCCAGAATGCGGGGTTAAAAAGTAGCCTATGTCCTTTCTCAGGCTCTAGACTATCTGTGTACCAAATTTTGTTTAAATCGGTTCAGTAGTTTTAGCGTGAAAGCGTAACAGACAGACAGGCAGAGTTACTTTCGCATTTATAATATTAGTAAGGATTGATTTGAAAAACCCGCACGACTGCTGTCATAATAATTCAAATAAAAAAAAATCGGTTGTGAAATACCTATATGTAGTTGAAAACCTTGGTACGGGGAGATATCACAATGAAACAGACAAGCAGATTCATGAACGGCGGTGTTTAGTAAACACACGGCGCGCGGCGGACGTGTTCTCACAACAATTTGCAGACACTCAGCAGCTAAATATGTTACTTGTACCTTAAATACATTATAAACTAGCTAGACCCGGCATACGTTGCCATAAAGAAAAAAACATTTTAGCTTTTCCACGTTTATGGTTGCCTAGTACTAATTTAGCTTTTTAAAATTATTGTAAGTGATTTATGTAAAGTGTGACAATAAAGCGTTATCTATCTAGGTACCTAAACCTATTGATTAAATTACGAACTCCATCAAGTTCAAGTTTTTTTTAGCTTTACTAAATCCGAGTGATGTATTCCTATCCATGAGGAAATAGTTTTTTTTCCATTATATTTTTTTATTTTCTATATTTATTCTGCTACAAAACATTTTTTTTTCTAATTATTAAGTTTATAAACTGCCGTCTGGTAAATTCACATACGTCAACCGTCAAACGCGCGAAACAAAAATCTTAGGACCTTCTACAAAGTAATAGAAAACTTACAGTATAAAAAATATTAATAAAATCGGTATACCTAGTCGTTCTCACGTTATGGCGTGACCAAGGTAAATGAATAGATTTGCAAAGGTAATTATTATCTTTATGTAATGTACGTAGTCTGGCTTTTATGAACTAATTAGGAACTATATTAAGTTCCATTCTTCGTCAAACTTGAGAGCACCGCTCTTGTCAAATTAGCTCTCTTCAAACTTGCCTATCCATTGCCTTCTATTTTATATCCCTAAGGTACTTATTATGACACGGACACTTTCTCCTTGATATTATAAAAACACAAGCTGCGCCCCGAGGTTTTACACGCGCCAGTCTTCCGAAATCCGGGATAAAATTTTAATTAATAATAACCTTCTCTTTATAATAATTAACACAACAAAAAAATAATTATCGAAATTGTTCTATAAATTGCTCTATAAATTGTAGGTAAATCATTGAGATTCCCTTTTCCACTCCCTACCCTCTACCCCTCCGTCTAAGCTACCAAATATCTACCTATAGTTTTACCAAAGCATTGGCCTCTGTTCGTTTATAAAAGAATCCGCGACAGTACATTATCAAACATTTACATTAAGCCCAGAAAAAATACTTCTATGCTTAAAATCTGAAAAACAAAACTATATCTATTCGGTTGACTTTTTGAGGCAGTTAATATTTATCCTTATAAAATTAATATAGTTCATCGTCTTATCTCTCTGTAAATCATTCTGTAACACAGATTAGTTTACTATTTTTCCTGACGGCCATAGGCTATATTTAAAAAGGATATAATTATCTACAATTTCAACATAGGTACTTTGATAAATAGAAGGTTCTCAAGTCCACTGTTCTTTTTTTAGCCGTTTTTCCACTCAGGCGACGCCGGGCGGTTCACTAAGTCAGAGACTAATTAAAGACTCACCCATGTCAAATTGCGAGAAACTGGTATTCTTTTTTCATATCTTACTTAATAATTGCTATTGCCATCATTACACCGGAACTGTAAAAAAATAAGTTGATAGTTAAAAAATTAT
The DNA here is from genome assembly GCA_948107665.1 of Lomographa bimaculata. Classification (NCBI taxonomy): domain Eukaryota; kingdom Metazoa; phylum Arthropoda; class Insecta; order Lepidoptera; family Geometridae; genus Lomographa; species Lomographa bimaculata. The sequence continues at coordinate 403,266 of OX403604.1, read as the reverse complement.
AAAATTACGAATGAACTGCCCGTTTGGTTTAGTTGGGTGAGCGTTTGCCTTCTAAGCAGGATTATCGGGTTCGATTCCGAAAAAAGAAATTGGAGTTTCTGGTTCTGGTTGTGATTGTGTGATGTAAATGTTCCGGCACCCACGACACAAGTCATCGAATTTAGTGTGGGGCTGTGTTGAGTGTGAAAGCGTTTATGTTATGTTATGTACAACAACGTTCAAGACTGGACACTCGGCTCGTAGGAGATGATCCGAGTAACAACTTGAGTAGGTGCTTAATTTCTTTGTTCTCTGATCAGCAAAACTCGTATTCTCTAGCATCTTCGGTCGAATTGTATGATTTTTTATAATAAATCTATTTTCACCATACCTCGCTCCCGATTGCAGGGCCTATTGCTCTAAATGCTAATCCTAAGCTACGCAAGCCCTGTCTGTTTATGACGTTAATATTAAGGAAAGAATAATTTGAGTCTGCTTGAACAGCTAAATTATTCTTCATCACGTTTTATGGGGACGTGTGGCGCCATCTACCGCAATAGTTTAAAACTACTGCGGCGTGATATTTTACGATCTGATTTAATTTGGATGATTTGATTTTTATTGCACTGCTATATTAGAGTCGTTATTATAATTTAATGCTATAGAACAAAATGGGTTGATGATAATGATTAAAAGTTAGGTAAAGATAGGATCGGCGTCATCGCCCTCAACTTAAACTGGTGTTCTCTCTGACTGGCGAGCATTTGACCACTATCTCACTTGTTGTTATGTGATGATGTTGTCGAGGATGCTATGAAAATTATCCTGTATCGATCGTATTCGCCTAGCTTGGTATGTACCGTGTACTGTATATCGATACATAGTCCAATGCCCTACCACAATGGATTTCATTACGATACTTCCTTCACCGGACGCCATACCCCTCGTAAGATTCAAAACCCGGACCATCAGACCGGGAGGTGCAGGCTTAGTACGAGGGCGCTACCGCTTCAAAATAGACAGATGCCTGGTCACTCGTGATGCTATGACTTATATAGGGAAATACATGGTGATAATGATGGTTTTCCGTACAGTAAGACAAGAACGCAGGACAGGCGTCGTAGGGATAGCGTGCGAGCGCGGTCGTCTCCGTATCTACCGGGTGCCCGCAACTGCGTCCTCGCACGCCACGGACCACATGATGTCCGTGTAGCGTAACCTTAAGAGACCGGGGAGTCTGTGAAACGATCTATATGCTGTCTTTATTTAACTGGCAAACTGTGCCCGTGCTTGATGCGATAGCACTACCGACCGAACAAATTATCGGTGCCGTAATACCAAAAATTATGAATGAAAATGTAATGTTTAGACATTGTTTATTACATGAATAGTACCTAGAAATGATAATCTATGTTCCTGTTGTAATGACAAAAAAAATGTGTTAGTTTTCAATACAAAACGAATAAGTTAAAGATGCGACATTTACGTCGTAATAATGTGTGAAAATCAATCGGTTTATATTTCGTTGCAGGTAATTAAACAAAATAAATTTTGGTAAATTTTGGAATAAAAACTATCCAGGAACCTAGATTAATATGTTTTTAATCTGAATAACAGCACAGTATGGTGGTAATATACTTGAATTATAAATAATTTCGGTATTAAGATTGTATGGGCAAATCAACCTCCGCAGGTCCCCGAGCGGCAGCCAGTATGTAAGAATCTGACCTCTTAATATACGTCGGTCTAGTTACACCGATGTATGCAGATGCTGGAGGGCGGGTTGGGCAGGCGGCGGCGCGGCGACGCGCACGCGCGCTGCAGCACGCATGGAGACAGCCCCGCGGCCACCAGGCACGTCAGCACCAGCTGCACCAGCATGCCAATGTGTACCCGGAGCAGCGGACCTGCGGACCCGGCGCGGCGGCAGGGCGGACCCTGCCGATAACCGGACGATCGGACCCTGGTGGCGCAGCGGGCAAAGCTTTGCCTGCCGTAAATTAAGTCATGGTAATACATAATAACTATGCGGCTACAGTAGGTGTATCAGGGCCACACTGAAGCTATTTGGAGCAGAGCGTACACAGCGGCTGCGGACGGCTTCGGAGATATATTTATTTTATGTCCTATCTTTTTTATTTAAGGAAAAGCGATCAGAAAATTTTTGTCGCTTGAAACTGTAAACAAAGATATGAAAAAATAGTTTAGATTTAACAGTTGATCCATTAGGTACATAGCGCAATAGTTTAGTGCTAAAAATAGGCTCATTAATATGTACCTAAGGTACCGAAGTAGGTATACAGGAAACATGCATCATTTAGTAGGTAGAGGTCACAAGGTAATAAAATTTTTTTTGTTGCTGATTATTTAACATGAAGCGTAGAATGAGATAGTCAGTCGAGTCGGCATTTAGTCTTTAACATACATTGGTAGGTACTAACAATGTAACTAACATTCTTAAATAACCTATCCTACTAAATATTTAATCAGAACATTGTGATCCCAAATCGATCGAAGCATGTGATCCAACAAACAATAGATACAAAAAAAATATTATAGTTAAACCCTTTGTTGTTAATATTCACCTTGATGCTAGCAGTTACTTCTCGTAATGTGTGCTTTGGAACTGTTTATACTGATAATAGTTGTTGATACTAATAGGATTACTAAACCACAACATTTTGACCTACTTAACACAAAAAATACACGCACAAAAATGATTGACAGAAAACAATTTGGAACATCAGTGTGACATTAATACTTCAAGTGTGACATGTCAAGACATGGTCAAGAGCAAAGGAGTTTCTGCTGTTCTAAAATAAGATAACGAACAAGAAGGCCGGATGGTTCGGCGGTGTCTCGCTGATGATACCAGATGGTGTGCAAACTACGCCTGTAATCCCGCATCCATAAGGGTTTGACCTAGGTCCTTCCAATTTCGCTTCTCATAACGCGAGCTACACTCGCATAGATACTCCAAAAGTCGGACAATCAGCGCCAGTAACCCATAGTAAGTAGTAGTTGTCTGTGATGATTTGCAGTGAGAGATGTGCATGCTTCACCTGTGGTTAGACGAGATTACGTCTGTGGTGTGTAAGTAAATATTAGTAATAAATTGATGTAAAATGTACGTACGTCGACCAAAGTCGTGTTTACGTACCTTTCATGATATATAGGACAGCCTATGACGCAGGCAAAATAACCAGATGACCTCACGAAAACAACATGTTTTTCTGGAAGCATCAATTCAGTATTTATGATAATTTGTTCCCAATTGACGCTGACAACGTTCTCGGCTAATCACAGATCGGCCATTCACAAGCACGCATCGGCCAATCGGAAACACCATTACTTACATCATCCTCTTATCGCTGTGAATTTAGTTATGAAGTAAAAGCCTCATGCCAATGAATTCAGACGTAGGATAGAAGCGCAGTTCTTATAGGAGTTATGAAGACAAACTTTCTGCGACCCAAAATGCCTCTTGGCTGCGTGGCAGTCGTCAGACGGACAAACAAAAAAACAAATAAACGCTTTCACACTCACAGCCCCACACTAAGTTCAAAGACTTGTATCGTGGGTGCCGGAAACATTCACATCACACACACATTACACCCAGAACCAGAAGCACAAATATCCCTTGGGAAGGAATTTGTGCTCCTGCCGGGAATCGAACCCAGGACCCACGGCGCAGAGGGCGGACATCTGTCCACTGCGCCAACTGGGTCGCCAACTGGACGGGCACGTCTAGTGTATCTTAACTACGAGAGCAGACGGACGTTCCACCAGTGTATCTTAACTTCGAGAGCGAGAGTGATGGAGAATGACGCCAGCGCCGCCAACTACGAACTAAACTGGGGGCAGACCCACTTGGAATCGGCAAACGAAATCCTTATGGTCTGCGCTTCTATCCTACGTGTGAATCCATTGCTCATGCGTTATCAATTGAAAATCTTCGGTTAGCATGTTTTTAAACATATTGTTCTGAAACCATATAGGTCAGCTTATACTTGGCATTGCAAGCCTGGCGCTAGACATGGCTAAATTCTTCTACCATCGGACATAAAGAAAACGTTTTTTGAAGTTATGACAGCTGCCGAGTGCGCCTTCTTTTCGGTGGTTGCGATTCGGTTCGAAAACCAAAATCGTCGATGCGTCAAGTTTCTGTGGATGATGAACTCCATCATCAACTCATCAGTCCGTTCATCAGTCATGAACTCCTTTCCTGAGACTATATGCTCAAAAACTATTTCTGAACAGAGTATAGACATACGTACAGTTTCGACATTATGTATAGTTGAACATTTTCTCATGCCTATCTTGCTGTGCTGCCAGGAAACAAAATAAAAATTCAAAATTTACAACCTCAAATATATTTATTTTTACATTTCCACTTTATCATCTTACTGATATGTTAAATTAAGGTAAATAATTTACACATAAATTAAGTATTAATTAAGTAGACAGGAGTTCTTAACTATAACATACTTCGATAAATTTAATTTTTACCATTGAGAAGTAGCTGTTCAAAGAGAACACATCGATCTTCAGAGAGCGATTGGTGATATTCAATCATCGAGTCGGCATCGATATACTAAAAAATACAGATACAACGCATGGAACATGGGAGTTAAACCGGAAAAGCGGGTAGTATCCGCCACTAATAGATCCTTTAAACGAAAAGTATACTTACTTTAACGAAAAGTTAGATTCGTTAGCAAAAATTTAATACAAAATATGTATATTTTGTATGTGTCTAAAAGTGAAGCATAGTAAACAAACGCAGTCATTTTACAGTTAAATGTATTAGTGGAGTGGTATCTGCTTCTCAGCTTCACTACCATGGCGCGTGCGTTGTATCTGCATTTTTAATAGATCGATGATTAACGGATACCACAACAATATGATGATGTTATTTAAAAACACACATTAGTAGTAATAATGAGAGAGAGAGAGAGTCGAAGCTAGCAAACGGTCTCTTTCTAAAGATCAATGTGTATCTGAAACAGCTTTACATTGTTGCGTGCTAACCTTAGACAAACATAGCATTTTGAATTAATTGACACTTAAACTTATCTGTAAGAAACCTAAAGTGACTGCAGCAAAAAAGTCATCACATCATTTTGTTTAGTTTTATTAGATTTCGTTCACTAATGCTACATCGAAATCGGCACGATACGCAAATGGAACAATGTAATCACGATAAGTATAAATAAATATTAAATAGACCGCTTATATTTTGTTTTCTTTTGATTTTCTCAATAAGCGCTAAATCAATTTCGATAAAATTTATATGGGACCTCTACGGTACCTCTTAAGTATGATCTACCAAACAAAAAAAGAATGGTCAAAATCGACTCATAATTGGCGGAATGATCGCATAATATACATACAAAAAAAACATACAGTCGAATTGGGAACCTCCTCCTTTTTTGATGTCGGTCAAAACATTATGCACCGGATTTCCTAATAGTAATCTATACATATAATACATTGTACCCGACCATGTCTGTACATTATAGATATTGCAGAAAATCTAATATGGGGACATTTATTAAAACAACAGAATTTTTATATTGTCTGTATGTTTGTACACCTACTGCAAGGAATTAAATGCAGTTTTCACCGATAAATTGCTACGGGAACTAAAAATATAGGCTTCATTTTACCGCACGAAAATATCTTATTCTCACTGTTTCAACACTTTCTCACTGTTTCAAATTTAATATGTACCGGATCTCACAATCTGTAGAAACTACTACCCGGACGGATCTCGAAAAGAACTAAACAGATTTTCATACGGTTTTTACAAGTCTATTAAGCTTAGCGTGAAGCGTTATTTTTTTTTATTTAATTACGCTTGGATGATGGAAAGGAAAGTTATCGTCATTAATCATTGCTAAGTTGCCAAGATATCTGTTCAATGGCGAATTTCGGAACAAATATTACCTGGTTAATACATAAGATGGGACTGTTTACTACTACGTGGACGAAGTCGGGGGCAGAGGGCAGTTTACAAAAAAATATGGTTGTCTGTAAAGTTGGTTTGCGGACGATAGTTTCACGTGATAACGTCATAGAGAAACATTAATGAAAAATTGCATACTTTTATGAATTGAATTATTATCCCTGAATAATATTTATTGTGTATAATACAAAGAAGGAGTTAATTGAAAATTATATTTTTTCGATAAATTTACATTTATTTACACTCGTAACGACTCGCTGAAGCTTGGGCCTATCGTGCCTCTCTATCGCTTGTACCGCGCTCTCGCTTGCACGCTCAGGCTCAGGCGGAACGTGACACTTTTTCGTGCGTGCAGCCGGTGTTCATCGATTTATAAGACGTTATCACGTCAAAAAATTAAGTCACTAAGTTTAAACAAGTAAACGTAATAATACATTTAGCTAATATTTATAACCGCCATCCACCAGTGGTCTAGTGCGAGTTGTAAAATAAAAAAAATAATGTAACATTTTATTCCATAACTTTACTTCCAAATTTACACAAAAACCGACCCCTTTAATTTTTAAATATGGAACATATTTCGGATAAAATAATCTGCCAGACACTAACATTAATAAACTAAACAGAAATGGTTAAACCTTCAAACAAGTCATCTACCAGCTGATGTGGCGTCTTTCTGTACATCATCATTACTTAGATATTAAACTAGCACATTGTATACGTATGAACGTATATAAATTTAAAACAACAACCCACAATATACAACAATCACGAACAAAACACTACAAATAACAATATTATCTGATTAAAATATAACCTAATATACGTATAATAAATAGTACAATATCACTGAAGTGGTAAAACTAGTGGAGTTTTGCGACAATCACAATTTCGATGTAAACTTATACATCACGTTATTATATTAGTAGATATAGTTGACTAAGAGATACTCTATTATAGTATAGATAGTAATAGATACAATTATAATCAAGCTATTATCTGTTGAAAGACATAAAAAACATATAAAACATAATTTATTGTGTACCTTATTGTATGCCTTATTTATGTACCAATAAACGATTTTTTGGAACGAAAGTTCCTTATCGCGCGTTGCGAAAGGGGGCTAGACGGAAAAAATTAAGACCAAAGTTGTAACGACACTTTTTGCTATAGTTGTAAACCATACCACGTTCTCGTCCGATCACTGAAGTTAAGCAACGTCGAGCGCGGTCAGTACTTGGATGGGTGACCGCCTGGGAACACCGCGTAATGTTGGTTTTTGCATGTTTCTTTTAATTTTGGAACAAAAGTTCCTTATCGCGCGTTGCGAAAGGGGACTAGACGGAAATTGAACTTCGTTACATCCGGGTGCCCCTTGACACCTCTCAAGTTTTTTTTATGTACGATAGGCAAGCTTTTGACCACAATTTCACCTGATGGAAAGCTATGATGCGGCCGAAGATATTATTATTATTTTCACGTCGCAGGTAAATGGAGATATCGACTGATGATTGAACAAATATATAAAACGCGTACTAAAAAAACTATTGAAATCGACTAATAAAGTTCTGAGATATTATAACCGTTTAGTTTTTTGGCGCGAATAGAGGGAATGCTCTGTCTCTTTCCCGCGTAACGAGTGTTAATATAGAATGTATCGATAGCAGTTTTTGATGTCATGAACACTTGCTATCTCTGTCTAGCATGAAATTAAAATGCTCACATTTTTAAACAGACTAATTTTGTTTTCGCTAATCGGCTTTATTTATGCTATTTTATAGGTTATGAACAGTCGACATCCCTATTGCCAGTGCAAAGCCGTTATATTATATTTTGACTTAAGTTTCAACATATATCATTATAAACGATACCTTAAATGTATATTTGTATGTTATTCATTAAAAAAATATACAATATTATTTGTTAGCACATGAACAGCTAGGGTAAAATATAGTCTCTGTACGTATGAAAGGAGATGTTTCAAAATTGAAGGAGCCTGGGCCAGCACCATGTACCATATACATACATATAGCTATACAATATAGTAACCGTTTTTGAATGTTTATTTTCTTTACTTTTATTTCGTTTTAATGTACATTTAAAATATCTTGGTACATTGATAGCAACACAACACAGTTACGAATGGCGGATTGCGACAATGAATGGCCCAAAATGAAACATCTCCTTTCTAAATGCTTTAATTAATACTGGCATGCTAAAGGTAGTGCATATTTGTAGTATCTTTGTGCGCCACGTTCATATACAATCTTGTAAACTATATCAGCTGAAAAACGCACTCGCTAACGTGAAAATTATGAATGTATATTATCACAACCTTTAAAACGTTCAAACAACAATACTGTATCTACATATATCAAATGCTGTGATTTTTTTGATTTACAAAATGTTTGACCATTCACTTGTAAACGTTTCATTGCCTTCATACGTTTTCAAGCTAGTATAATAATAAACAAGAACAAACGCATTCACAATCACAGCCCCACAGTAAGCGCAAGACTTGTATATTGGGTGCTGAAAACATTTAAATTACACTGATTGTATCAGTACCAGAAGCACAAATGTCGTTTGGACTGAAAAATTGTGCTGTTGCCGGGAATCGAACCCAAGCCCAACGAAGTAGAGATAAAGACTTGCCCACTGCGCCACTGGGTCGTCATATAATATTTTGATAAATACTTTCCGAATACGTATATTTAAGCTTATCTGGAAAAATATAATTTTTAGTAAAATATAAATAAGTACTATTAGAAACAAACCATATCAAGGTGTACTAAGAACCAATTTTGCTAAATTTAATTTTGTCAAATCCAAGTTCGTTATTATTCGTTAAGTTTTTTTACATATAATATAAACAAATAACCGCCGCTTCACAAAAAAATTATGTAAAAGGCAATTTTTATTGATAAACATTCTTCTTACTCACATTAATCACAACTTAAAAGTTACCTTGTATTATAAAATACTTGCATTGACATAGTTAGACAATTAGGAAACGTATTAAGAATAGCACTATTATTTATTGTGTTTTAGGTTCCTTTTTTCTATACAGGCGTACAAATATAGTGATGGCCAATGACCATATACTTACTATATTAAATCTATCCCGACAATAGTTCTATACAACATTTTTAATGTCCACATGACATTATGGTCATACTAGTTCGATTCTTCTCCATTCGATTCATCATTAGCCGGAAACAGTGCACTGAACATAGGTTTATAGTTCTACTTTACATGTTTATATATAAAAGTAAAGAGATTATTTAAAAAAAAAATATGAAAAAATGCGCCGTCGAGTTTCTTGCCAGGTTCTTCTCGAGATGGCTGTAATTTTGCGAATTTGGCAGTAGAATCATTAACTTTCATAAGTGCCTCTTTGGGGCCCTTGTGAATAAATGATTTTGATTCCATTTATTTCTTTAACGTAATGAGAATTACAAAAATTAGAATATTCTAGGGTTTACTTAAGATTTACATTGCAACAGACAAATGTATGTTAAGAAACTAAAGAATATCAATTTTTGTGTGCGAGTATGCATAGTTATGTTTGGGACACATCGCCAGTAAGCAATGGGTCCCAAACTAGGCGAAGCCTGTACCTTAGTGTCTAAGCAGAATATGCCGAATTTAGGCAACCGAACTTCGGCGTGATTGCGCCTGCAATACTATTTCAATTAGTAGCAACACATTTGCCGAAATTACGTCACTTTTCGGCGTACTACCGAACTTCGGTCGAGCGTAAGTTCGGCGGGAACGTATTCTACTATATAGCAAGTATAGCAACACATCATACGCAATTACTGTAAAATGATCCATTGTTTAGACAACACGAAACGACACCACGACAGCGCCCGGCACACTGAATTCACACAACGGTGCGCAACCGAATTTCAGTCGCGTAATTTCCGCACTCATGGTCTGTCATATCAGCCGAATACGTCGGAACGTAAAATCAGCCGCGGAATTTCGGTCGCGTTTCTTCGGCATAATCCGTTTAAGACACTTAGTGACCATTGTTTTATCAAAGTGAAATAAGAGAACATTGGTAGATAATTTATCATTCATTTTCAAATTGTATAGATTCGACATACATGCACTGAGTGTGTATTTATATAGTAGTTCTAGTTATTGGTTGCTGTTTTGAAATACTAAATAATTGAGAACGATTCTAGTTTAAGACACTGAAGTCAGAATTTTGTAATTTCTGTGTACTGTCAGAAGATATTTTCCGATTTTATTTTTTAAACTAGGACAGGAACCACAATTAGATCACTAGGACAGCTATATCATCCAATTGAGCGACAATCGACCAAAACTGGCAACCTTTGTAGTACACAACTTCCAGCTAACAACGGACCTTACACCTACACAAATAAGAGCCATCAGGTAATTAGAAACAAGAGGGGTAAAGTGGGGAGTGTTGACGTCAGGCCGCGGGCAGCGGTCTCCGCTTGAGCCGGTGGTGGCAGTAGACGCGCAGCAGCACCGCGGAGAACACCAGCGTGACCCCCGCCCCCCCCCACCACGACACGCGGTGCCCGTACACTACGCACGACAGCAGGATGGACACCGCCTGACACAACACATGTGCTTTAGAAACACGAATTGCAAAAAAAAAAAAAATTATGTCTATTATTGTTTTTACACCACCGGCCTCTTCATATAAAATTATCCCTCTCTCCAAAGGTTGACTGGAGGAGATGGCTTTTAGCGATAAGTCCGCCCGTCGTACTTTAGTTTTATAAGATTACCCCTGTAACTGTTTTTGGTGTACAATAAAGAATTTTCTATTTTATTCTATTAATAGTAAACACAGAATATATCATTATAATACGTAACAATTAAAAACGCTTTCACTCTCCCGGCCCCACACTAAGTTAAATGACTTGTATCGGGGGTGCCGGAAACATTCACATCACACACCCAATCATAATCAGAACCACAAATTTTCCTTGGGGAGAAAATTTGTTCCCCCCGGGAATCGAACCCGATACCGAGAAGGCGGACGTTCACCCAGCCGACGGGCAGTTAAATTGAGTTTGTTTGTTGCTTACCTGTCGGAGCGTCATGATGATGGTGAAGACGACGGCCCCGAAGCGCGCGATGGTGCGGTAGATGAGCAGCTGGCCCAGCGCAGAGCTCGCCGACAGCACCACCACGTCCGCCGCGAACCCGGGGTGCTGCCCGACACAAGGGGAACATCACTCACTGTTATCATTACAAGATGGAGGCTTGCCGCCAAATTTAAAAAAAGGCGTTCGTGATTTTGTCTATGAAGACCCAGTTGGCGCAGTGGACAGGTCTCCGCCCCCTGCGCCGTGGGTCCTGGGTTCGATTCCCGGCAGGAGCACAAATTCCTTTCCAGGGGATATTCGTGTTTCTGGTTCTGGGTGTATTTGTGTGTGTGATGTAATTGTTTCCGGCGCCCACGATACAGGCTTTGAACTTAGTGTGGGGCTGTGAGTGTGAATTCGTTTGATGTTTGTTTGTATAATTTTTCAAAACTTGAGATTCTTCGAGTGTTAATGTGTAGGAATAGTAGATTAACTGTTAATACTTAGTGAACGTCCTCGTGTGTACGCCGATCGTCCAAAATTTATAAACGCGATTTTCGCTATTGCTGCAAAACTCCAGTAAAAGTTCTAGTAAAGTTTTTACCACATTATTAGGACGAGACTTGGGTACGACTGGACCTTGATTCTTATACTTGACTTTGACTGGGACTTGTGCCTAGAACTTTTAATATGAAATACGCTTGAAATATATTATTACTTGACCCTGGCCAAATACATAAGATTGCGAAGCCAAAATTAAAAGAAAAAACAACTATCTACAAAGGTAGGATATTATCGCGATAAAGATAAAAAAACGATACCTAAGCATTTTATATATACATTGAAAGAATTGTAAGTACTACACATATTTAGAATATACACTACGACTTGCACTCGACTGATGAAGAAGCACCGACTATTCCGAAACTAGTCTCGTAAGAAAAAGAGCAAACAATCGTGAGAGAAGTCGTATAAATTCTTAGTAAATATATATACATATTCCTTATTTTTCAAAACAAAACCTGTAATACATTTTTTTAAGTGGACTTGTGTATTCAAAAAACATATAACTACTATTGAGTAGTTATATGTTTTTTGAATGTTTTTCGGCCGCATCATCACTTTCCATCGGGTAAGATAGCGGTCAAATGCTTTTCTACGTAGCATAAAAAAATGTCAGCTTTCGTAAAGTAACACCAAGAACATCGATAGGAACAGCAAGGTCACGGTACGTGTTTTGGTATTGTAATGGAATCGCCGAATGGACGAGATTCACGGACATCAAGGCGGACGTATTGTCGTCGACCACAAAGGTAATCGGCAACAAACTTTAGAACCCCCGGGTAAAACTCAGGGCGGCCAACTACGTCAACAAAACGTCCTCGTCGACTCGGTAAAAGGCTTCGCGAAACTCAACACAAAAAACATCCCCCCGACTTTGGAGATCCAACCGTAAAAGTACCGGCAATCGCGCAACTTTACGCGCCAACCGGGAGGTCACAACGAAACATTGAGTAGACCGAGGCAGTAGTGGAGTCGCACCAACCTGCAGCAGCGCGAGCGAGGCGGCGGTGTCCCGGCGGTGCAGCAGCGCCTGCGCCGTCAGCAGGCACGAGAACAAGTTGACGGCGCACAGCATCTGCAGCGGCCGCGGCCTGCCCCCCCCGGCGAACAGGCGCGCCTGCCACGTGGCCGTGAAGGAGTCGCACCACATGTACAGCGCCAGCAGCGCCAGCCCCGACGCCGACGGGCCGGCCCACGCCCACGCTGCAACCGAACCCCCCCGTCAACTCTACATCTGCGGCGGCCTCCCCCCACCTCCTCCCGTCAACTCTACATCTGCAGCAGCCTCCCCCTGGTGCCAACCAAACCCCCCCGTCAACTCTACCTCGATTACATTATATACTTTTACTAACATAGTTACTAAGTTATTCTGTTACTGACGACTCTATGGATTACGTCCGAAATAAATGATTTTTATTTTATATTATTATATAACTCCCGCGTGCCCTTTTTGCCATCTAACAACTAGACGAACTATCGAGCGTCACCCGTTTATGGTTGACGTACCTCCGGTACGCTCGAAGCGTTTCGCTTCTACGTTTATCCTCCGTCCGGCGAAGAAATTGAATTCGTTGCCTGCGTCTGCGTCGAAACGATCTGGATCTGGTCTTCGAGTTTAGGGTGAATAGGTTAGGCCAGGGGTCGGCAAACTGCGGCTCGCGAGCCACATGCGGCTCTTTGGATGTAAAGCTGCGGCTCTTTAGATCCATAAGTAAATATTATTTATTTAAAGACAACTCATTTAAAAACGTTCTGAATCAATTAAAGAGGATTAGGCGCCATTTCTATCTCCAAAGGTAGCAAAAGAGTACATTTACACAGTTGAAACAAGTAAATTATGGGATGATTAGGTAGGTATAACGCGTACATAGCGTTTTCTATACGATACTCATAGTACAGTAGGTATTATTGTTGATAAGAAAAAAAATTGTGGCTCTATAAACCTTTGAAATTTTGTAAATTGTAATTTTACTTTTCCGACTCAAAAGGTTGCCGACCCCTGGGTTAGGCGAACATGTATTGGGGGCTCCCCATAAGCGCAGAGAACCTCCACGTGGTGCCCCTGGAAACTGTCTGAACCCGGTAACGCAGGTGTTCAGACAGGCTAATACTCTGCCTCACAGTTATCAAGTGCGGGAACTGTGAACGGGATGTCGAAACCATTGAGGGATTCGTCGGGGAGGTTTATAAAAGGCCCTTTTCAGGGCCCCTCCTCCGACATCATCTCTACGGACCTCCCTGAGGCTGTAGAAGGAAAAGGCCCTTCTCAGGGCTACTCCTACCCTCCGGCGGACCTCCTAGAGACTTCAATGGAGGGTGCGGGAGTGTCGACGGACTTGTCTGAAGAGACAGATGGGGGTGAGGGCAGCTGCCGAAAGCGGCCGTCTACTTCGTACTTCGTGCCAGGGCATTTAGACTCTGACACGGAGACCGAAGGAACGGCTGCCGCTAAGGTGCACACTGCCAGAAGAGGGGGAAAGAGAACCGCCAAAGCGAGCCTCTCTCGCAAGGACTTCGTCAAAAGTTCTCCGGCGTTGTCGGACGGGGAGCTGGAGGAGCTCCTGCGAGCTAGACGCTTCAAGAAGGCACCGGCTGCTGTCGTTACTGGCACGACCTGCACCGAAAGTGAGTCTGATGCCTGTGCGTTGGTGGGTGATATCAGTACGCTGAACGCCCAGGAGCTGAGGGCGCATGCGGGTGAAAGCCTCGCCTGCATTTTGGAGGTTGCCAGGAAATCTGGCAACCTCAAAGGCGAGTTCGTAGGAAGACTGAAGAGGTCAACATCGACCCTGAGGGAGGTGGTCGATGCCCTAGCGAATAGGAGCGAGGCTGAAGAGACGCGGCGGCTTAGAGCTGAGAACTCTCGCCTGCGCCTCGAGGTTGAGTCTCGCAAGGCGGAGGTGAAGGCGTTGCGTCGCGGCTTTACCGAAGCCAAGTCGGAGGCTGCCGCGGCTGCCACTGCTGCCGCCGTGACTGAGAAACAGGCACCCCCAGTCCCTATACTGGGTGCTGAAGTTATAGAGGAGCTGAGGCGCTCCTTGACCACTACGTTCGGGCAAATGCTCAATGCCCGACTCGCGGTGGTCGAAGACCGGCTTTTGCCAGCCCCGAAGGTCCGTCTTCCTCTTCAAGCGGACGCTAAAAACGCCAAAAAGACTGCGGCAGCTGTCGGGCCACCAAAAGCAGCTTTTGAGCCGGTTCGCAATTCCACTCAAAAAGTGGGCAAGCGCACTCAGGCACTTAAGATTGTCGCCACCACTACTGAAGTACCGAATGCGGGTCCCTCATCCTCTGGCACTATCTCCTCCGCTGTCCCTCAGGCGGAAACTTGGGTAACGGTGGTGAAGAGAGGCAAAGGGAAGGGGAAGGGGAAGTCTTCTCTTCCTCAACCTGTACCTGCGGTTGCCCCCACATCTCGTGTCCCAACCACAAGGGCTAAGCCGGTAGCCTCTGCTGCTTTGAAGGCCAAAGCTGTGCTGAAACCCCCAAAATCCGCGGCTGTAGTTCTGTCGCTTCTACCCGAGGCTGCGGAGAAGGGGGTCACGTACGGCACAGTGATGAACGTGGCGCAGGAGAAAATCGATCTCCAGGAGCTGGGGATCGATCGGCTCCGCTTCCGCCAGACGGCCACGGGAGCCAGAATGTTAGAGATTCCTGGCTCCCAAAATAACGAGAAGGCGGACAAGCTTGCGGAGAAACTGCGCGGCGTCCTGTCTGAAGTGGCTAACATCGCCAGACCCGTTAAATCCACCGATTTGAGGATTACGGGCCTGGATGATGCGGCCACGAAAGAGAAACTGGCGGCAGCGGTTGCCAAGGCGGGAGCCTGTAACGTCCAGCTGGTCAAGGCTGGAGAGATTCGCCCCGGCATAAGCGGCGTCAGCTCCGCCCTTGTGTCTTGCCCGACTTCAGCAGCCAAAATACTGCTGGAAAAGGGCAGGCTTTTAGTGGGGTGGAGCTCAGTGCGCGTGGTGGCACTGGCGGCGCGTCCCATGCGCTGCTTCAAGTGCATGGGTCTGGGACACACGCGCGCCCAGTGTCCAGCGGCTACTGACAGGGGAGACCTGTGTTTTCGTTGTGGTGGCACAGGCCATCGGGCAGCCAGCTGTAGGAAGGCCGAGCCTCGCTGCGCGATATGCGCGGACTCGGGGCGGCCTTCCGGACATGTAATGGGGGCACGTAACTGCGCCCCTCCAAAGACGAAGGGGAAGGCCACTGGGACCCTGGCCCTCCCCGCGGCAACTAGCCGGGCTACCCCCGAGGTTGCATGCCAGTCTGCGTGCGAGGAGGTTGTGATGTCTGATTGAACTGATGGATCAGGTCCGGCATCACAACTTCCTCCAGACTAATCTAAACCACTGCGCTAGGGCACAAGATCTGCTAATGCAGAGCATGGCGCAGTGGCAAATAGATGTTGCTGTCGCGGCGGAGCCGTACTTTGTTCCCTCCCATTCCTGCTGGGTTGGGGACCTGGACGGTTCCGTTGCCTTAATAAGACGGGCGGGTGGTGGACCCCCTCTCTCAGTCGAAGAGAGGGGTTCAGGGTACGTCGTGGGCAAATGGGGAGAATACGCCGTTGTTGGCACGTATTTCTCTCCCAATAAAACCGTCGCTGAGCTGGAGGCCTTTCTGGACCTCCTGGCCGCGGCGGTAAGAAGGCAAGTGCCACGGCAGGTCCTTCTTCTGGGAGACCTTAACGCTAAGGCCCGGGAATGGGGCAATCCGTCTACTGACTCTCGCGGTGCGACGGTCAGCGAATGGATGGTTGCCTCAGGACTGACCCTGCTGAATAGAGGGTCGGTCCACACGTGCGTGCGATGGAACGGGGGGTCCGTGGTGGATGTGTCGTTCGCCACCCCGTCTGTCGCGCCGCGTGTCCGGGCCTGGAGGGTCATGTCGGAGGTGGAGACTCTCTCGGACCACAAATATATAAGGTTTGAGATCTCTACCTCCGACAGCCAGGGTGGGTGTCAGTGCGTGGTGCGAGCGGATTTTCCGCGCTGGACGGTAAGTCGCCTCGATGCCGAACTGGCGAAAGAGGCGGCAATCGTCCAGTCGTGGCTTGCTGCCCCCTTGCATCCGGATGTGGATGTTGCGGCGGGCCGTTTTCGCGAAGCGTTGACGGCCGTTTGCGACACGGCCATGCCGAGATCCCGGAACCGTCCCGACCATCTAGAGGTGTTTTGGTGGAGTTCGGAGATTGCTGATCTCCGAGCTGTCTGCTCGAGAGCGCGGCGGCCCTACACCCGCTTCAGGAAGCGGCGTCGGGGCCGTACCGATGATCAGATGTCGGCTGATGAGCTGGCTGCTGAGCTCCGGCTTTACGGTACATACCGTGAAGCCAAGCGAGAGCTGCAACTAGCTATTGGCCAGGCCAAATCTCAGGCTTGGGACGAAGCCCTGGAGGGGCTAGACAGGGACCCTTGGGGGCGTCCGTACAGAGCTGCCCGGAAAAAGTTCCGGGGCCAGACGCCCCCCATCGCGGAGTCCCTGGAACCAGAGCTTCTAGGCAGGGTGCTGGGGGGGCTCTTCCCCGAAAGCAGCCCTCACCACGTGCCACCAATAATGGCGCCTTCCCCCCCGGAGGAGTTTGACCATGCTTCTATTCCACCTTTGTCAGAGGTGGAAATGGAGACTGCGGTCGGGCGTCTGCGGGGGAAAAGGACGGCGCCAGGCCCAGACGGCATTCCAGGGCGGGTTCTATGGATCGCCTTGGGAGAGATGGGTGACCGGCTTCGGGAACTGTTTGACGCATGCCTCTCGTCAGGACGGTTCCCGAAGCTGTGGAAAGACGGCCGACTGTGCCTGTTGCGGAAGGAGGGTCGACCCTTCGACTCGCCTTCCGGATACAGGCCAATAGTATTGCTGGATGATACGGGTAAGCTGCTGGAGAGAATCGTTGCTTCCCGTGTCATCCAGCACCTAGAGGGTACTGGGCCTGGGCTTTCAGAGGCCCAGTATGGGTTCAGAGCGGGGCGGTCTACAATAGACGCCTTGCTCTGGCTTAAAGGGTGGACGCAGGACGCAGTTAGGGAGGGGGAAAAGGCGTTGGCTGTCTCTCTTGATATAGCTAACGCCTTCAACAGCCTCCCGCACGGAACAATACAGGAAGCGCTCCGCTATCACGGAGTGCCCCTGTATCTGCGGAGGCTGTTGGATGACTACCTCCAGGACCGCGAGGTCCTGGTAGTAGGACGCGACGGTTTGAGGCGCCGTCGCGTCTCTTGCGGGGTTCCACAGGGGTCGGTACTGGGTCCACTCCTGTGGAATATAGGCTATGACTGGGTGCTTCGCGGCACGCTTCCCGCAAACATACGGGTCGCGTGCTACGCGGATGACACCCTAGTCGTAGCAAAGGGGAGGGACCTCAGGGAAGTGGTGCGGTTGGCCACGGTGGGCACCACTCTTGTGGTCAATCGCATTCGCACTCTTGGGCTAGAGGTCGCCCTCTCCAAGACCGAGGCCCTTTTGTTCCATGGGCCTCGGGGGGGACCCCCTCCAGGTACGCGCATAGAGCTGGACGGGGTCCCGGTCCCGGTTGGGACTCAGATGAAATATCTGGGTCTCATCCTGGACGGGAGGTGGGCTTTTGGGGCCCACTTTTCCCAGTTGGCCCCGAGAGTCGTGGGTGCCGCAGCCGCCTTGGGAAGGCTGCTGCCAAACGTGGGTGGCCCGAACGCGGCCTGCCGCCGGCTTTACTCCGGAGTGATCCGGAGTATGGCCCTGTACGGAGCACCAGTCTGGGTGGACGCCTTCAACCGCGGGAACAAGACCCTGCTGCGACGTCCGCAGCGGGTCATCGCGACGAGGGCGATACGCGGATACCGGACGGTGTCCTGGACGGCGGGGTGCGTGCTTGCGGGTGACCCCCCCTGGGAGCTCCAAGCGGAGATCCTCGCCGAACTATACCACTTTGTGGCGGCGAGGAAATCCCGTGGTGACCCCCCAGCGTGGGAAGAGGTCACCCGCATGCGGTGGCGGGCGCGGGCTGCCCTGTTGCGGCGGTGGACGGAGGACCTAGCTCCACCGGTCCCCGGGCAGTGGACGGTGGAGGCCATCCGCCCGGTCCTTCGGAGGTGGGTGCGGCGGCGTTTTGGGTCGCTTACCTTCCGATTGGTGCAGGTGCTTTCCGGACATGGATGTTTCGGAAAGTACCTGCACCAAATCGCGAGACGGGAGCCGACCCCGGCCTGCCACGAATGTGGGGCGCTGGAGGATACGGCGCTCCACACGCTGGAAGTGTGTGCCGCATGGGGCCCGCAGCGGCACACGCTTTCAGCGATCATAGGCGGTGATCTCTCCCTGCCGAGCGTGGTAGACGCCATGCTCGGCAGTGAGAGATTGTGGCAGGCGGTGGTCTCCTTCTGCGAAGCGGTGATGGCGCAGAAGGAGGCGGCGGAACGGGCCAGAGAGGTCGATCCCCTTTCTGACCCGATCCGTCGCAGACGGATGGGGGGGAGGAGGAGGCAGTTCGCCCGCCTCCTCTCTCCTCCTCTGTAGTGGGGTCACCGGTGGAGAGTCAGGGAGCTCTCCACTGGCTTGCACGGCCCTACAAGTCTGAGGGGTGGCCTTGGTGAGCAAGGTCACCCCTACATGGGCGCAGTGGCCCGGTTTGTACTCGGGCCTACCGCCGGGGCAAGATAGTGACTGCTAGCGCGACCCTATCTTGCCCCACCTCGGCGAGGGACTGCTCACGGGGGGGTTTTTAGTGGGTTCGAGCCCCACATACCCCCTTCCTTCGCCCCTGGGAAGGAAGGGAAGTGCAAGGCATTTTCCCCCCCACAAAAAAAAAAAAAAAAAAGGCGAACATGTATTCTCTTTCCATCGGGTGAAATAGCGGGTAGGGCAACGGCAATGGAGCCCCCCCGGCCCCTCCCGTGATCCTTCCAACCATACGGTTATACAGTCCGATTCTCGGTACACTCTGGCTTGCAAGGTGACCTAGAAATATTTATCCCTTTCTGCTACCTCCGCTGTATCAACCCCCCTGGCTCGTCAGACGGTACGGCACGGACGGTCGGAAGCGGTGGCTCCACAGTATATTATTTATTCAGCGACACTATACTTGTCGCTGCCACCCGCTCCACGCCGTGGTCCAGTCCGAGGATTGATAGTGGAGCGGCAGGGATGGGACGTGTTTGAAAGCGTAAAATAAAAGGCATAGGACCGGTTCGGTAGACGGACGACGGACGGTAGTGTTGGGTGGGGGAGAGACGAGTTCAGTAGGGAAGTGGAGTGGGAGGGGCGTGATCGGTATAGGATAGAAGCAGTATAGGAGGAGGGGGGTCGCGGATGAGGGATACGCGCGGTGTTCCCAGTACGTACCGGCGTACTGGCCCTGGCTGCCGAACATGAACATGACCATCCCGAGCGAGATGAGCGCCGCCGTCACGTACTCGTACGGCGCGTACTTGTTGCGCGACACCACCACGCCCATCAACATCACCGGGATCACCTTGCACGACTTCGATAGCACCTGCGATTAAAAGAACCACCTATTACAACTAACGTTGGGTCTCGTTTCGATCGTCGACGTGTAGACCGGGAGGCGGTTTGGAAGAGTTCGAAACTTGCGCCGCGCCGGTGCAGTTGAAGCGTAATAGGTTAGCATTATACGGGCATATCAAAAGGAGAGGTGAAAGACATGTAAGGATAAGAACGTTAGACACGAACGTGGATGTTTATAGAAGAAGAGCACTATTAAAATCAATATGGATTGCGTATAGATGACGACAAAATAGGGCTGGGATATCGGGATGTCGTGAGTAGGGATCTCGTGTGTCAGCATCGACTCGGGCCGCTACAAGCGTCCGAGGGAGACAAAGATACATACACAGAGACAACACACATTTCAGCGCCTCTTACTCTATATCGACGGCACTAGTACATTAGCTGGTGCACAGCGACCGAGTGAGACAAAATCAAAATCGTTTATTCACATGAACCTCAAAGAGGCACTCATGAAAGCTAATAATTCTACTAGACAGAGCTATGCAGACAGAGAGAGAGAGCACCTGCGTCGGGAAGCTGACGTATTTGAGCGCCTCGTACTGGCACCAGGCGCTGATGACGTTGGTGAGCGCGCAGTAGGAGTACTGGTAGAGCGGCGGCACCACGGGCGGCGTGCCGGTGCACAGCGGCCGAGTGAGACAGAGCTATGCAGACAGAGAGAGAGAGCACCTGCGTCGGGAAGCTGACGTATTTGAGCGCCTCGTACTGGCACCAGGCGCTGATGACGTTGGTGAGCGCGCAGTAGGAGTACTGGTAGAGCGGCGGCACCACGGGCGGCGTGCCGGTGCACAGCGGCCGAGTGAGACAGAGCTATGCAGACAGAGAGAGAGAGAGCACCTGCGTCGGGAAGCTGACGTATTTGAGCGCCTCGTACTGGCACCAGGCGCTGATGACGTTGGTGAGCGCGCAGTAGGAGTACTGGTAGAGCGGCGGCACCACGGGCGGCGTGCCGGTGCACAGCGGCCGAGTGAGACAGAGCTATGCAGACAGAGAGAGAGAGAGCACCTGCGTCGGGAAGCTGACGTATTTGAGCGCCTCGTACTGGCACCAGGCGCTGATGACGTTGGTGAGCGCGCAGTAGGAGTACTGGTAGAGCGGCGGCACCACGGGCGGCGTGCCGGTGCACAGCGGCCGAGTGAGACAGAGCTATGCAGACAGAGAGAGAGAGCACCTGCGTCGGGAAGCTGACGTATTTGAGCGCCTCGTACTGGCACCAGGCGCTGATGACGTTGGTGAGCGCGCAGTAGGAGTACTGGTAGAGCGGCGGCACCACGGGCGGCGTGCCGGTGCACAGCGGCCGAGTGAGACAGAGCTATGCAGACAGAGAGAGAGAGCACCTGCGTCGGGAAGCTGACGTATTTGAGCGCCTCGTACTGGCACCAGGCGCTGATGACGTTGGTGAGCGCGCAGTAGGAGTACTGGTAGAGCGGCGGCACCACGGGCGGCGTGCCGGTGCACAGCGGCCGAGTGAGACAGAGCTATGCAGACAGAGAGAGAGAGCACCTGCGTCGGGAAGCTGACGTATTTGAGCGCCTCGTACTGGCACCAGGCGCTGATGACGTTGGTGAGCGCGCAGTAGGAGTACTGGTAGAGCGGCGGCACCACGGGCGGCGTGCCGGTGCACAGCGGCCGAGTGAGACAGAGCTATGCAGACAGAGAGAGAGAGCACCTGCGTCGGGAAGCTGACGTATTTGAGCGCCTCGTACTGGCACCAGGCGCTGATGACGTTGGTGAGCGCGCAGTAGGAGTACTGGTAGAGCGGCGGCACCACGGGCGGCGTGCCGGTGCACAGCGGCCGAGTGAGACAGAGCTATGCAGACAGAGAGAGAGAGAGCACCTGCGTCGGGAAGCTGACGTATTTGAGCGCCTCGTACTGGCACCAGGCGCTGATGACGTTGGTGAGCGCGCAGTAGGAGTACTGGTAGAGCGGCGGCACCACGGGCGGCGTGCCGGTGCACAGCGGCCGAGTGAGACAGAGCTATGCAGACAGAGAGAGAGAGCACCTGCGTCGGGAAGCTGACGTATTTGAGCGCCTCGTACTGGCACCAGGCGCTGATGACGTTGGTGAGCGCGCAGTAGGAGTACTGGTAGAGCGGCGGCACCACGGGCGGCGTGCCGGTGCACAGCGGCCGAGTGAGACAGAGCTATGCAGACAGAGAGAGAGAGCACCTGCGTCGGGAAGCTGACGTATTTGAGCGCCTCGTACTGGCACCAGGCGCTGATGACGTTGGTGAGCGCGCAGTAGGAGTACTGGTAGAGCGGCGGCACCACGGGCGGCGTGCCGGTGCACAGCGGCCGAGTGAGACAGAGCTATGCAGACAGAGAGAGAGAGCACCTGCGTCGGGAAGCTGACGTATTTGAGCGCCTCGTACTGGCACCAGGCGCTGATGACGTTGGTGAGCGCGCAGTAGGAGTACTGGTAGAGCGGCGGCACCACGGGCGGCGTGCCGGTGCACAGCGGCCGAGTGAGACAGAGCTATGCAGACAGAGAGAGAGAGAGCACCTGCGTCGGGAAGCTGACGTATTTGAGCGCCTCGTACTGGCACCAGGCGCTGATGACGTTGGTGAGCGCGCAGTAGGAGTACTGGTAGAGCGGCGGCACCACGGGCGGCGTGCCGGTGCACAGCGGCCGAGTGAGACAGAGCTATGCAGACAGAGAGAGAGAGAGCACCTGCGTCGGGAAGCTGACGTATTTGAGCGCCTCGTACTGGCACCAGGCGCTGATGACGTTGGTGAGCGCGCAGTAGGAGTACTGGTAGAGCGGCGGCACCACGGGCGGCGTGCCGGTGCACAGCGGCCGAGTGAGACAGAGCTATGCAGACAGAGAGAGAGAGCACCTGCGTCGGGAAGCTGACGTATTTGAGCGCCTCGTACTGGCACCAGGCGCTGATGACGTTGGTGAGCGCGCAGTAGGAGTACTGGTAGAGCGGCGGCACCACGGGCGGCGTGCCGGTGCACAGCGGCCGAGTGAGACAGAGCTATGCAGACAGAGAGAGAGAGCACCTGCGTCGGGAAGCTGACGTATTTGAGCGCCTCGTACTGGCACCAGGCGCTGATGACGTTGGTGAGCGCGCAGTAGGAGTACTGGTAGAGCGGCGGCACCACGGGCGGCGTGCCGGTGCACAGCGGCCGAGTGAGACAGAGCTATGCAGACAGAGAGAGAGAGCACCTGCGTCGGGAAGCTGACGTATTTGAGCGCCTCGTACTGGCACCAGGCGCTGATGACGTTGGTGAGCGCGCAGTAGGAGTACTGGTAGAGCGGCGGCACCACGGGCGGCGTGCCGGTGCACAGCGGCCGAGTGAGACAGAGCTATGCAGACAGAGAGAGAGAGCACCTGCGTCGGGAAGCTGACGTATTTGAGCGCCTCGTACTGGCACCAGGCGCTGATGACGTTGGTGAGCGCGCAGTAGGAGTACTGGTAGAGCGGCGGCACCACGGGCGGCGTGCCGGTGCACAGCGGCCGAGTGAGACAGAGCTATGCAGACAGAGAGAGAGAGCACCTGCGTCGGGAAGCTGACGTATTTGAGCGCCTCGTACTGGCACCAGGCGCTGATGACGTTGGTGAGCGCGCAGTAGGAGTACTGGTAGAGCGGCGGCACCACGGGCGGCGTGCCGGTGCACAGCAGCCGCGCCAGAGCCACCAGCAACGCCACCAGCCGGTTGATGAACACTAGGAACTGGCTGTCGTTGAACTTTACTAGACTGCCGTCTGGCATGCCGTAGCTCTGCAACGAAACGAACAAGATTGAATAGGTATCTTCTAGAAAAGCCGCAACGTCAATTTTTGGCCGCATCATCCCCTTCCATCGCAACATCAGTTAAGATAGTGGTTCCATTATCGCATTATCAGTTGAGATAGTGGTCGAATTAAGGAGTTCCGTTCCTTTGCGGTTAACACTTCGAACTTGTGGAATGTCGAACATATAGCGGTGTCGCTTAGGTGTCTGGCTAGATCTCCGGTTATAGTATGGGGATGGGAGGACTCCACGCGCATAGTATCATTCTGAAAGTGGGTATTCCAATTATGTTGCTTCGGAATTTAACCCCTCCAAAGCTATGCAATGGAACTCGCCTTAAAGTATTGTCGCTTCGATATAATATTATAGCCGAAATTATTACGGGCTGTAGAGCTGGTGATACTAGTCAGCATCAAATGTTATACATAAACATTTATTTAGTTTGTGTTGTTTTATTTTGCACAAAAATAAACGTTGTTTACCTAGCCATTTTATTTGAATATATTCTCAACTCTCTCTGCGAAAATAAAAATATAGATTCTTGATTCCAAACCATTATCCGATTAGAAAAAATCATTTTGCATTAGATAGTCCGTTTATTGAGGAAGCTATACTATACTTAATTTTAATAAATATTGAAATTCTAGATGGGTGTTTGTTGCTAAATCGCGCAAAATCTGCTGTACGGATATCGATGAAATTTAGCACACAGATAGTTTATTACCGTGGTGAACTCATGAGATAGACTTTTTCGCGGACGAAGTCGCGGGCAGAAGCTAGTTTCAAATTATCTCTATTATGATCATTGACGCATTTCATGTAAAAAAAATATTATTTTAAAATTGTATTAAAAATGTTTTTAATTATACATATAATGTGGGTATATGTATATTATTATTAAGAACTCATGTATTTCAAAATCACAGATGTGTAACAAATTTAATAAGTAACACAAAGTTGTACTACATGGCATTATTTGTGTGACACCAATTATGGCTGCCATAAAGAAAAGTTGACCAATCATTGACATCAAAAGGCTGGACGCCGACCTTACGTTCATTTTGTTTTAATTAAGAAGCATTTAAATCAAAGTATAATGTTTTATACCTTTAAAGATAAAAAAATACTTGACCTATCTATGCATATTCCCTATAGCCGTCGTTTACCAGAGTAGAAATCTATCACCAAGCACTAATTGGTAACATAACATAAACATAAACGCTTTCACACTCACAAGACTAGTTTCGGAACATTCGGTGTTCCTTCATTAGTCGAGTGTAGACCGTCCGGCATCTCGTCGTGTACTGGTAATTATATAGAATAACAAACCTGCGTCATAATCTTCTCCTGTAGCAGTCCCCACACGAGATAGGCCCCCATGAGGCCCGTGAAACAGAACAGCAGCTCGGCTCCCTCCCGCGCGTCCCCTCCCGCCCCGCCCGCGCCTCCCGGGGCGTCCTTCCGCGGGGGCCCGTCCGGCAGCCGCTCGTGACTGCCGAAACACAGGAAGAGGCCGCGAGATACGAATGTGGAGTTCGCTGGAAGTGGTAACGATCTCACGCTGTCAATCATATTATGTTGATCTAAATAAAGTCTTTCATTCACTTCAATATCATTCATTTCGGTTAATTACACGATTCCTATTTTTACGCAACTGCGCGACGCAAAAGAGGGTAATGGGTGTTCATCAGCCTATATATGTGTATAGCAGCAAGGGCGGTGCACCGTCATCTAAAGCACTCTATTTTTTTTTTGTGACAGGCTAGTGTTTGACCACTATCACACCTGATGGTAAGCGACGATGTGATCGAAGCTGGTAAACACACTAGACCTGGAATACGCAGGCTCTCAAGGATAACTGCCGGAACACCGTATTTGGCTTGGCGGCAGACTTTCAACTTGATGGTGGTAAGCTACTTTGAGAGCAAGCCAGGCGAGCAACTCACAAAATGCTCTACCACCTCTCAAATGTCACCTGATTAGCACCACCCCGGGGACCTTTTCTCTCTGTTGTGGGCGTCAGTGGGTAGTGTCGAATGAAGAAATAATTTGCACTCAGTTAAAACAAGTGGCTCGATGCGAGGCTCGGGCGAGGTTGTCAATTTTATTGACAACATCTCCATCGAGCTCTACTAGCTGGCGCTGGCGTTCCGGATACGAGTCGTTCCACGATATATATTTGTATGTATGATTTTGTTTCTTGTGTTAATCTCTATATCTTGATGGAAATGAAGATGCAGTCGGAGATGAAGCATGCTTGCCTTGCGTTCACTCTAGACTTGATGGAACACAAATTATTCTAATTGGGGAACAAATACACACAAGAAATAAATATTCGCATTATATTAGTGTAATAAAAGATTGAAATCTTTCAGTTTTAACATGTTCTAAGCATCGATAACGGAAATTAAAATGTGGTGAACGGTAATCCAATACCATGACAATAAATACGTAGAGTAGAACCATAGTAAAACTTATGTTTTACTATAGTACAACCACTCTAAATATACACATAAAAAAATTCATTGGCACTCGATCGTTTCACAAATTAGGTAGAGGGAGTTCACATTTAAAATGGTTTGGTTCTACTGTACCAATATTTGTACACACAAATATACGTACGACTAATTTCCGCGTATATTTAATACATCGGCTAAATAAATAATCAAAAACAGGGAAAAACGTGACTTCAATACCGTATCGGCATAAAAATCAACTACATTCACATATTATGTAAATAAATCGAATTAACGAGCATACAGCAGTTACAATACATACTTATCTTATCGAAATAATTGGTTCTCTCGAGGTACTTGTACAGGATGACGCCGGGCGCCATGACAGTGGCGTAGCCCGCCAGGTTTAAAAGTAGCCGGAAAAACCTGAAAACAAGGTTTTATTACGTTATTTAGACAACAGACAAGCAAGTCGTTCGCCTAATAGTAGCGTCTCGCATGCAGTTTTGAACTGCCCATTGGCTGAACTGCACGTTGGCTTAGATGGGTGGACGCTCGCCTTCTAAGCGTGTGTTTGGGGTATCGGGTTTGATTCCCAGCGGGAACATAGATTCTCTCCCCGTGGAAAACTTGTGTTTCTGGTTCTGGTTGTGATTGTGTGTGGGATGTGAATGTTTCCGGCTCCCACGACGTCTATGAACTAATGTGGGGCTGTGTGTGTGAAAGCGTTTTTGGCCGAAAGGCAAGCGTTTGAGTGGTCAAACGCTTGCCTTTCGGCCATAAACGCTTAGAGATAGTGGTATCTCAACTGACGAAAAGTGATGATGCGGCCGAAGATGTGACATGCTTGCCTAAAAGATACCTATTCACTCTTGACTTGAAGACTCCCAAATTATACCGTTTGACTGGATCTCCAGTCATCCATTTATGGTTGACATATCTATGTCAACCATAAATGGATGACGTTTGTCTTGTTATTAGATGGTAAAACAGGCATAGGATAATTAAATCATATAATTCCTGTGCACACTCTCCGAAATATAAATGAAAGAAAACCGATAGGCTCTCTACCTTATGTTGATGACCCAGAAAATGAGTTATTTAGGCTCCTTTAACATGATAATCAAAGCTCCCGGACACAGTACTAATAAATAAATATCTTTCTTAAATATATAAAAATAAATTTATTTCTCATACTTCAGAGATTATTATAGATTATAATTAATCAAATGAACTAAACACAACCAAAAAACATTTGACTTTGAATCAAAAGTTTGGTTACTTACTTTACATACTATTATGTATTCTGTGGTTGGTTAGATAGTTCATCATTAATATAGACAGAACACTTGTCCTTAATACTGAGATAACTGATAAGATTAATAGATTAGAGACAAATCCACAAATCTTGTGCTTGTTTCAAGCAGTTATTTAAGCATAGGTAGTTTCATATACATATAGCCAGGCCTGATGCTCAGGCGAAAATTTCACTACATATCTTAAGGACAAAACAATAAAACACTTCAGTATAAGACTTCGTCAATATTTGGGTAGCATTGCAGATGTTAATAACAATGTAAATAGTTCAATTGTTGTCCAAGTTTGAATAGGTTTAGCTACCAGGATCCCCTAGCTTTATAACCCATGGTTGGTCTGAGACCAACAAATAGACACACGAAAACAACCCCATTTTACATTAGTAAGGAATAAGAATAATATGTATTTACCAGGAATATTCAAGATCTGTGAGTGAGCCGGACTGTTCGTAAGCGTTCAGAAGCTCCTGGTAGAGGCGCGTGAACAGCCACATCACCCCCACGCATGCCGCGCACACTCCGCTTAAACCAAGCATATTATAATATTACAATTAGGTGTTCAAAACACTTGCAATAAAAGTAGTTTAAAATACCTAGCCATTATGTTTCTCTAATTAATTTCATTTCATTCTGAACTACAAGACCGCAAGCCATATAAACATGATGAAAAAAATTCACACACACACTAGAGTCCAAAGTGTGACAAAAGTGTCCAAAAGGGTTGTTCTACATGGTGGCATCAAAAAATTATAGGGTCATCTCGGCACAAACAATTAAAATTTTTTTTAAGTTTCAAAACTGCAGCAATAGAAGCGGGCAGACACTTATAAAAATTACAGACCATGTACAAGACTCCTTGTTATGTATATGTTTTTATTTTGGGATTCGATAGAACTACTCAAGACAATTTTCTTTAGTTAGAACAACATGATATTTAAAACACTCACAGGCCCTCGATATACAAATCAAATATTTTTTCTTAAGTTTTTTTGGCGCTTCGCCAGCCGCTGCCGCGGCATTCCTCCTCACTTCGCTCATCGTCATACTTAATGATGACTGCCCGAGTCTAAATTATAAGCAAAATTATTTTACGTCGTATTCCTCAGTGCCCCCATTACGACACCCTAACCGCTATTTCTGTGGTAGTAGTGCATACTGTAATGCATAACTGGCTAAGCAATAATTTAATATAAATAATATTATATCACGCAACGACCATACTCGCCTACACTGTAATTGTAACCAATACGAATGAACATGATTCCCAGCAACAATTCTAAAATCAGCAGTATAACATACTGCTGATGTGAATATTTAAATTATAATATCACCCATTGGCCTAGCTCTAATATTATGGCTCTCTATAAATAAGGCTACTTTACCATTGGGCAACAATCATATGAGTGCTTAGAACAAACTACAAGATCATAAAACTGTGATATCAGCTGTTCTGATTGCTACAACATGCAAATTCACCACATTGAAGCAAAAAGCTAAATTTCAGTATTTAGATTACTAAAATGTACGCAATGCAGTACTGCAGTAGCTGCGTATTGATATGTGTTCGAAACATTAATTTCTAAAAAGGTTGAAGACTTAAATACTACATTCTGGAATTAAACCGAATCGAAACGACTATATATTAGATTTAGATACTTATTAGATCCATGGACCTAACTGCCTACACGAATGAATTTTTCAACACAGCATTAACATTGCAACCATCAGTGCCCAAGGCTAGAACATATTAAATAGTAATGCCTAATATGCACATTTTATTCTACAGGTATAGAGATTAGGTAAAAATAATGTATAAAGTGTACATACCCAATAATAAACTTTGACCGCATTTTTCTATATTGAAACATGAACACGAACACAAAAAAATACTCTCATTTAAAGAAAATGCAGTTATTTGATGTGAATGTTGTATAAATAATATCGATTCATTATAATTTTAAAAAATAATTGAGAATTATTTTAATCTTTCGCCTTAGTAGAGCGCTAAACCACAGACTAACACTCAGAGACTGAGAGAGAAGAGAACAAAAATACAATTATTGACAGTTGACATGCATGTGATCTCGTGAACATTACACTCTGTATAATACAAAGTACTCTGTGCATTACACTGACATACAAAAATCACACGAGGGACATTAGCCAGCTTAAGGGGCTGTAAGACTACGCGATATTTAGTCCGTCTTACTGAAGGGCATATTAGACTAGAGTTAGTCTCTAATTAGATTGTTAGATCGCGCTCAGCCGCGCTAACTGATGTAATAAGAATAAGACCGTTTACTAAACCGTGCGCAGACTAAACGCCGTTTAGTCTGCGCACGGCAGCCGCAGAGAAAGGTTGTGTGTCCCTTTGAGGCGGACACAAGGATGTTGTAGCTAAAGTAATCGTAGGTTTAATAATAATAATAATTTATTCATCATCAAAAACTTAAGCTTAATTAAACAGATGAATTACAAAACATGTTAGGTATGTATGCATTTGCAAGGCCTTTCTGTTTATAAAAGGTGACCACTGTCTCCCACACTAGGAAAACCTGTGTTGTGGGATTCAGTCTCTTCCTCACTGTTATTACAGTACAATAAGAGTAGCTTAACTAAAAATTAGAATTAAAAAAAAAAATATATATCTGTTCAGACAGTATTTAAAACTATAACATAATTATCGTGTTAGGTAGGTACTTATTCTTTCGAGATTTTGATTGAGAGTTTAATTATAATTATGACTACTACTTTATGTAACAAAAAGTTACATAAAGTTTGTTTCCTATCTCGATGGGCGGACACTATGGCATCCTCTAAGAAAAAAATATGTGTCATTTATTTATTTTACGCTTAACTAAGTTACCTAACAACAACCATATATCAAGATAGGAAACAAACCTACGGTTTGTTAGCTACAAAATCCTTGCAAATATATTATTAGTGATAGTCAGTATAATTTCACCATTGAAAATTTTACCTGATGATAGCACAATAATAATTAGCAAAATGTTTATTAACGTTCTATGGCGCAATTGCAGTATTTCAGAACCAGCCGATTAGGAAAACTTTTAAGGTCAATTGAACCTAACTTTTTCTTTGTAATAATCGTTTGATTTCTGTACTTGTTGTTCAAGCACATGATATAACGGATAATATACGTAAGCATCAGCTTTAAATGTAGTTAAATGTAGGCAAACATTTGACCAGTATCTCACCAGACGGGAAGTGATAATGCGGCCGAAGATGTAACATGCTTATTGCCTAGAAGATAGCTATTCACTCGAGGCTTGAAGACTCCAACATTATACCGTTCGGGGAACAAAGATGGAGGCAATGAGCTCCACTAAAGTGAGGTCAATAAACAATGACTTTGGTGACCTGCCAAATTGTCATTTTTCAACATAGCTTTTGGAATACGGGTTTTCAGATATTCACTTGTATGGTTTAGACGCAAAATGCTTCTGACACAACCACCACCGAAGTCAACTTAGAGATCTCGCTTCGCTCGATCAAAATCAACATCATGACATATACCTAGATATAATTTACCTAGAGAGGTAGAATCCCTATAAAATTCTCGATTCCCGGATTTGGATACGAAATTTATTAGGGATACATTAATCATATTTTTGACCACAGATATTTACAGATTTTTTAAATTATCTTCATACCTTGGTAGTAAACCGGAGTGATTACATTATCTTTGCTTGGTAGGACTTTGTCAAGGAACAATTTATTGTCACGTAGATTTTTTGAAGGCACCTTTCAAATCATTATCCTGTTTATTATATTTCTCAAATTTCAATATTATTTTGTATAAAATCTATATAATTCCAGCAAGACATAAAGAGCATAGGCATTCTTAGCCCTACTATACCTATCTCATGGATTTCCTATCATCAAGTTGTATAATGAAAATCGACAATGTGGAGTGACATTGTGATGCTCTTGCTTGAATTTTTAGCTGCTATTTGCGCTGTAGCCCTGTGCGGGCCTTGTCTCCTGGCGTGCGCCAGGAGGCTGATCGTCGGTGATGAATTATTACATAGCGGAGGCCATACTGTTCACGAAGCAGAAGTCCTAGGATGTGATGAACCAAACTGCCCTTACTACAAGAAAAACATACGTTATCTCATGATTCCGGAGGCAAGACGACGAATGCAATACAATTCGCCTACTCGGAAATAATCATAATCCGCTTATGTACTTAATCATACATTATTATCAATTGTAGCTCGTGTGTTTTTGAATTATTACAATATTTTTGATCATACAAAGTATTAATACAGTATTATGTATTATCGACATCGGCAAAATAAATAACAATGTACTTATTAGGTACTAGCCGTGCCCTGCAGCTTCGCCCGCTATTATCAAAGTAAAAGGA
The DNA here is from genome assembly GCA_948107665.1 of Lomographa bimaculata. Taxonomy (NCBI): domain Eukaryota; kingdom Metazoa; phylum Arthropoda; class Insecta; order Lepidoptera; family Geometridae; genus Lomographa; species Lomographa bimaculata. The sequence continues at coordinate 371,269 of OX403604.1, read as the reverse complement.
GCCTATGTGTTAATCCGAGCTATATATAATCTATGTACATTCCAAATTTCATCCAAATCCGTTCAACCGTTAAAGCGTGAAGAGAGAACAAACATACTTACACACTTACACACACACTTTTGGATTTATAATAATAGTTGTATAGTAGTATTATAAGTATTAGCTATTTGTATATTCCTTACTCTTTGTAGTAGCTATTGTTCTAAATATAATAAAGCAGTCTAACTCATAGGCACCTCACCATCTCAGCCGCAAGAAATCTACTGCTGGATACATGCTTCCCCCAAAGATTTCCAAAAAAACGGTTGTAAGCGTCTGTCCACCTTGTGGGGTCTTCCGAAAACACTGCGCTTGCCAGTCCGTGGCCTCCATTCGAGAACTTACCATGTCTTCGCTTTACATCTTTGAAAATATTATGCATACTGTTCGCAAGAAATCTGATACAATGAATTAAGAATCGACGCTCACAATATTAATACTAGATGTTAAGCATGCAATAAACTCATATTGCATGCTTGCCTAGAAGATACCTGTACACTCGAGATTAAAGACTCCTAGATTGTACTTATCGGGAAACATGAGACTCGGGCAGAGTTCCACAATGAATATCAACCACAAGCCGATGTCGCGTAGCTGATTGCCTGGTAGTCCGATGGTAAAAGCGCTTATTCGCTTTAGAACAGATCCGCTTTATAGGGAGATGGGGGAATTAGATCATGCAATTCCGTAGCACACTCTCCGAACTGTATGTTATAAAATAACGGACTTGCGTCCCTGCGACGATGTTCTAGTCTCTTAGCTCTGCATTGAATAGTCTCAAGGGCCTCAAGCTGGTACTTCGCAGAGCCATACCAAAATTAGAGCAGTACTGCATACACATACATACTCCAGACACGCCTGAGATTTGATGGCACAAACGTAACTAAGTTAGCATCGCCCCAGTCTGAGACTGCCTTGAAGGATAAGTGTAAGCGCTCAACCATGTCTTCTCTCAGAGATTGAATATATCCCTATTAGCTCGCAGCGTATGGATGTGGTCTATGGCACTATAGCCTTTTCGAAAACCGGATTAGATTAGGTATTCCGAGATTAGCAAGATGGCCAACGCCCAGCTCGGGTCAGTCCATGCAAGAAACCGGACCACACCAGAGCGCGACACTCCCTGTAGCTGCTCCCAGCGCCCAGCCCAGGCAGACTGGACAATCCAGAAGGCCAGATACCCACCACGGCAACAGAGGCCAAGTGGAAGGACTACTATCTTCTGAGCTACCTCAAGACGAATAACCTGCTCGCCTCATCTAACAATTACATTTAAAAATACCCATAACTAATGTAGATTTCCGTAAGTCTCTTACACTCTCGAAGCCAAATGAAATAATAGTAATAGCTACTTCATTTATTGTTTTCTATCTGACATAATGCTGATTTCGTTTAAGACTACATATAATTATCTCGTGGGTGAACATTAATTAATTCATTATCAACTTCAATTTCCGGGTCACGTTTGTATTTAGGTTGCCGCAGCGGAGCTTGCTCGATAGGTATATCGGAGGCTAGTTTTCCTGACGTGTCTTCACAGCATGGATTTCGTAATAGGTCGTACTTGCCACAAAACGCCTGTAAGCAGAATTTTATACAGCCCCCACACTTGACCTTTTGCTATTGTTACTTCGACTAGCTTTTGCCTATTCTGATAGCCGCTATCAAAGTACGCAAAAGGGCATGGGATAAGAAGAGATGAACATTATAGTGGTTGGGTTAAACTAATAACCGAGTCTACATCACACAAATTAAACTGCGAAAACATTTACCTACGAGTACCTCCCTACCTACACCGCTCCTCTCAAAAAACCACCATGTATATACGTATAAGTAATATGATTATAATAAATAAGCTCAATGAGTAATTGAAGATATCGACGCACACAGAAATAATACTTTTATTTAAAGAAAGTAACAGTCTTCAATGCTAGTATATCATAGGTTCCGTAACGAAAACATGCATTCGAGATCTACCTAAACCACTTAACCTAAAACACCATTTGTCTATTATATCTCTATAGGAGACTATCTCGTAAACCCTACTACGAAGTCAGCAAAAATGATCTCGGAATATATGTTATTATGGCATGATGTCCTAAGAACATAAACGTTCGTACCAATAACGGGATATTTACCATGTATTTCGTTTGTTACTCCGTGATCATGGTGCCTGCAACAGTGCCGAAATATTGGAAACTCAAAACAAACGAAATACATGGTAAATATCCCGTTATTGATACAAACATTTATAGGGAAAGTGACCATGAGCTTAAAAACTTGCATTCTAAGAAAAAAATCTTTTAAGCCATGAACATGTTTTTCCAAACGATTTGATAAAAACCAGTCCAGTAAGGAGGTACGGAATTCTCAGTGCGCGAGTCCTTTTTAACTGACTTAAAAAAGGAGAAGGCTCTCAATTTGACTGTTTCTATTTTATGTGATACCTCAGAACTTTTTTCTAGGGCATCCTATTTTGATGATATTTGAAAGCTGGTGTTTCTCATATGGTCGTATTTAAATTCGATCAAGATCTGACCAGTACATTTGAGTTAATGTATTGTAGTCTTCAATAATGCGTATTTAATTCATTTAATCTGATCAAGGCTTCCGTAGATGAAGCGGCGAATTTGGTTTTTTACCGACTTCCCAAAAAAGGAGGAGGTACTCAAGTCGACTTTTCTTTTATGTGTGTTACCTCATAACGTCTCTCCACGTGAGCCGATTTCAAAAATTTTTTTTTAGTTTGAAAGATATTGCTTTTTATTGGTCCCATATAAATTTGATCAAGATCTGATCAGTAGTTCTTGAAATATCGTCAATAATGCCTATTTTGTGGACTACTTTGACGATGTTCTCGTTTACACGACTTCAAAAGTTACCTCATAACGTTATGAGTCATAACATAACTTCTTTCGTTGCGAGTGTGAGCCGATTTTGATGATTATTTTTTTATTTAAAAGCTGGTGAGCTTTTCATGTGGTCCCATTAAATTTGACCAAGATCTGATCTCTAGTTTTTGAGTCAATAATGCGTGTTTTACACATTAAATCTGATCAAGGTTCCGAAGATAAAGCGGTGAAGTCGGTTTTTTTAAGCTTTGCTTGCGTTTAGTTATTATTTAAGCTTTGCTTGCGTTTAAATTATTCTCCTCTGATCGGTTTTTTGTTTTTCAGTATTCTTAAGGTTAATAACTTGAAGACTACCACTAGGTACTGGGTGCATAGAATGAAGAAAAAGTAATAGGTACCGGTACGTTTGGCTGGTTCAAGCCTTTTGCCTTTCGAAGTATTCTGGCGTCATATAAAATCGGAATCTGTGGCGTACAGAGGTGGCTCATTGCGTGGCATGTAAAATGTGGGATGAATCTGTGGAAATTTGGACGTCATTAGATCAAGAAAGGGAATTATTTAAAGCACCGCTAACAGGCCACCTCGCTACGCCAACGCCAAATTGAACTTTGGCCTTAGGAATAAAAAGAAAACGACTGCTTAAACATAACGCCAAGCTGTATGTAGGCTTTTGACTTATAACACTAAATAACTGGATACTTCGCTAAAGTTCCTTAATCCACTGAAATCTTGGCAGTCTTTCAAACTTAAGCCTACTTGCACTTAAAATTTTGGACATCATTAAACAATTTTTCTCTAACCCAACCAAATCTTGCAGCTAATAAGCTCTGGGTCTGTGTTGTATTGTATCTCAATGCGTCGATCGTCTATTTCTCAACAGATACTCCATTTACTATCTTTATATTATATTGTAATAGAGTTTCTATGAAACATAGATATAATAATGTCCCGAAGGTACCTAATTTTGATTAGTACCTTAAGTAAAATTCGGTCTAAAAGTTTGCATTTTCAAAGGAAATGTATAGTAATATACAGCTGGCTGTAAGATTAAACTAGTCCTATAACTCCTTGAGCTTCATAGCTACATCAAGATACAGTAGAGCTTGAAGTTCAGTTTGACTTTAACACAACTACAAAGGCCTAAAGAAGCTGCATTTGCCACACCCATTTAGGTTTTTGCCCCATAGAACGGCTGGAATCGGTACTTCCCACTTGTTTATACCTATTAACGATTGGGAGATGTTTTGTATTGAAAGGTTTTTTCCCGTTTGTTAATACTCCGCCGTTAACACTATTAACGAGTAACGATTTATTCAAAGGTATAAGCTGCCGGAACACATTCAGCGCTTGTCAACAGGTTAACTACCTACTTAAGGTTAAAATTACGACTGTCTATCGGTATACGGCAGGCGAGTATGAGAAAGTGTCCACAACTGGATTGAAAGATTATAGAAAGCATAAGATCCGATTCTAAACCACGAACACCGATCGGGAGGTGCCTTCATACTAAACATCTCTTACGCTAGTAAATATTTCTTACAACCAGCTCCCTCGTCCGCCCCATCCTCGTCAGCAGCTGCCGTACCACAAACATCGCCAGCGTCAGGAACGCCGCCAGCGCGTGAAGGAAGTTTACCCTCATTGTAACCGATTTCTGTCCACCGCCTAATTCTAGACTTCTGTGTGGTATCACATTATCATTGTTACATTTTTTAGTTTTAAAATTGGAGTATGATATTTGTGAGAACTTTCAAAGAAGTTGCAAAATAAGTCAATTACATTTTTTCTAACTTTTATTTTTGTGACATTGTCATGATAGCTATGACTGAAGCAGAAAAAAACACTATTCTTTAAGAAATAAGGTTAGATATCAATTTGAAGAGAGAGGATTTAATAAAATGGATAAAAAATGGATTATAAATAAGTTATTTGTGCGACCTATCATAGGGTTATGAAAATACACAAAAACAATTCATGGTTGTAATCCATGGCTGTAATGTCTAGGTATGTTATTTTATTTTTTTATACTTTTGAATAAAGCCATAACTTCGTCAAAAAGATCACTTGACACTATAATTCCTGAATCACTAGATTCGTTATCCTTAGCCAACTGAGTCACGATGCGAGTTCGCCGAAGCTACGGCTGGCCGGCGGACCGCGCGCAATCTCTGTTCTAATAGCTGGTCGCATCCCATTCTCATCGCGCATGGATTTATATTCAACCACTATCTCACCTGATGGCATCCTGATGGAATGGAAAGCGAAGATGTATAGTATCATGCTTACCTAGAAGATACATAATATTCACTTTTGACTTGAACACTCCTAGATAATACCGTTCGAGGAACAAAGACGTGGGCAACGAGATCCACATCTTCGCAGTACGGATGATAAACATAGAACCGAAACGTTTTTTAGGCATGTAAAGTAGTTAACTGTTTATATTCTGTTCACCGCCGCGTTCATATAAAATCAAAATCAAAATCGTTTACTCACCTGGGCCCCAAAGAGGCACTCATATAAGTTAATGATTCTACTGCCAGATTCGCAAAATTACAGTCATCCCGAGAAGGACAATAAGTTTGCCTCCATGCATCCTTGTTATTAATATAGTCGATCGTTTCATAGTAAGCTTGAACTTTCCTAGTCAAACAAACAACAAACAAACAAACGCATCCACACTCACAGCCCCACACTAAGTTCAAATACTTGTATCGCGGGTGCCGGAAACATTCACATCACACACACATTACACCCAGAACCAGAAGCACAAATATCCCTTGGGAAGGAATTTGTGCTCCTGCCGGGATTCGAACCCAGGACCCACGGCGCAGAGGGCAGACACCTGTCCACTGCGCCAACTGGGTCGTCATGGTCATTAGTAGTGGTCATTTAGTTACAATTTTAGGAATTCTATTGTAAATTCTAACCATTTGCCATTAAAGATTTATTCGTTTTGCGTATATCTAAATACACGCACTGTATTTTTATGCTTATATCTGAGATTGTGTGCAAATCGTTGAAGTACAAAATAAACTAATAGCTAACCTTTTATACAAAGTTATGGGCCCTGTATGAACTCTACTCTCATCAAATCATCAAATTCAAGTGGCCATACGCGATCAATTAATAACAATAAAAAGGTTCAGCCTTCATTCTCGTCACGTTCGCCCCCGCTTGTCGCTGAGCCATTTCTGAAATTGATATACATCACAACATTATCATACACTCCACAATACCCTAACACTACACAATAAAGTCCATTTCTCTACAAATTTTGTCATTTTTACTTTGTAGTTCATAAGATGTCCATTCTATTCAGAACCCGGAGTGCATTTAACATACATAGGAAAAAGATGTCCAATGAAATTGGTCGTAAGTTTGACCGCATACTCATTTTGGTCGTATGAACTTCTGGTGCCAATTGCCGGAATATTATTAATCGAATTGATGGAAGGGACTGGAAAAAAACGGAATAGAATTTATTTTTACTTTGTCAGTAAATGTGGAAAAACTTGACCCTCTCTCTAGCTCTCTTTTTTTTGTTTGGCGGGAAAAAACTATGAAGATAAAGTCTTTGTTCCGACGCTTACCTACATACATTTTCAAATAGATTGTGACAAATAAGTGATAAATTGAGTTATGGAATCTTACTGTGGGGATCTGCTGCTTGCAGCTTTACATCTTTGAAAATATAACTGTGTTTGCAAAACTATAGATACACTCTTAACATTAGACATGTATATGATAGGGATGCGCTTATTTAGTTTAAGCAAAATGGATAATATTTTGTACGTCAAATGAGGTTAGATTTTACAATAAAATTATTGTAATTGGATTATAATCAGCATGCGACGAGAATGGGATGGAACCTTGTCAAAGTAAATTGAAAATGACAGGTCTCAATTAGCGTTAGCAAAAAAAATCTTAAAGTTTTGGATATCCAGGTGACAACAACAATTCGTTCGGAACACATTACTTCTTCAAAAAGATCTCTTGATTGAATAATTCCTGAATCACTAGATTTATTACCCATAGCCAACTGTGTCATAATTTTCAATAGAACATCCACTTCGTTCTTGATTGCAATATCTATCAACTGCCAAAACTATTTATTAAGCTATTGCATAGCTTCTATCGCGGGCCTTGAGCGTGGAGACCGAATCCAGAAATTCCGTAACGAAAATAACCTAACACCCCCCACTCCGACCGGCACAGCGGTGATACTTTTTAGTTTTGCCATCTATCGATGAATAGCAGAACTTTTAATATATTTTTTGAAATATCACTCTTGTCTCTTTAGTTCAGCAACTCGCCTCAAGGTGGCAGGAAAAAAATACTGCATAAATAAATAATTATAATTGCATAAGTTGATAAAAATATATGCAATAGCTTTGCCGCGGTAGTCCCCGAGTGCCGCACGTCTTTTTTTTATTTATTTCATTTTTATTTATTTGGAAAACCAAACAGCCTTCTTACATAATAAGCCAAAAACGGAGAATGAGAGCACATATATTAGATAAATTATTTATTTGGCATGATTAACTATTAAAAGATTTACCCCTTTTTCCACTATAATAATCAACAATAATATATAAATCTTGCATTTAAAATCAAACACGAGCAGAAATCCACGAGCACAGAAAACACGCTTGGACTAGAATGACTGGCCCCCAAGGATTGCTGCCGGAACTTCATTTCTCTCTCTCTGAGAGAAAAACACAAACTTTCGCAGATTTATAATGTTAGTTGTAGCCGCGGTTATGCAATATCTATATCTATCAATATAAATCTGTCTGTTTGTTACCTTTTTATGACTAAAACTGCTGCACCGAACTTGATTAGGTAGGTATAAAGTTTGTACAAATCCTATAAAGATCATGGAGTAATTTTATACTGATTAATTATTATTATGAACGCGGACGAAGCCGCAAAGCAAAGCTAGCAATTATTTATGTTCTAGAAATTTGTAGTGTTTAGCTCTACACTAGCTACGAAGTTCTCCAACATCTACGATAGCGTAGCGCCGGCTTCGCTAGCTTCTACAGAGCTACGATGAAATAAATATAGAGATAAAGATAATTTCTGTTGAACGTAGCTAATTTAGTGTAAGTAGGCAGCGTAATATTGTTTTTCAATAAGTATAATTTAAATCATAAAGGTTAATCATAATACATGAAGGTAATAATGAAGATCGCAGGAAGACGTTGGATGTAGGCCGCTAACAACAGTGCTTTTTTTTTTAAATCTTTGGGGGAGGCCTATATATCCAGAGTGGACTTCTTGCGGCTGAGATGATGATGATTAACGATAATTTGTTGGTCCCATAAAAATCTAAATAAGAATGGGATGAAGTGTTGCGAATCTGGCAGTAGTGTCATTAACTTTCATGAGTGTCTCTTTGGGGCCCATGTGAATAGACGATTTTAATTTTAATTTTGATACTGCGGCTGAAATCCGTCGTGGTGCAATCTTTATTATGTATACCTACCCTGTAAGTGAGTACTGACTAATATACATATATATCTAAACTTTGCTGCAGGATAATAATTATACAGTTATAACTTAGTTCTACCTACGATTATTAGTGCGTTAATCATTTAATTTGAGTGTCATAATGACGAGGTGCAAAATTACCTGCATGCTTCATAACCATTGTGTTAACTTTTCTAGGTAAGCAAGCATGTATTTTTTCGAAATTTTCCGTCCGCGTATCTAAAATGATAACAAAATGTTATTTGATCTGCTCTATCGGAAGCCATGTTCACTTTCTCTATTAGTGTAATGGAAGCGAGGTCAAGGGGTAAGGCAGTTGAGGTGAACGCACTTCAACGAGGTACAAGTACCTACAATAAAAAACTATTTCATGCTAGCTAGGGCAAATATTTTGAAAGGAATTCGTAGAAAGACAATACAATTAGTTTGGAAGACCTATATAACCAGTAACTGTACATTTTTACCTTGATGTGTTACAAATAACGATGGATGGGTTTTAATATGTGTTTACCACCTTTTAATAAAGCTTCAATTACAAATAACTCTAATTAGCAGAAAGTGTTATCCTCTCTCATACGGGAAAGGTCAATGAATGATGAAAGAATACTTTACATCACCAGATGCAGATTGAAGGAAACTCTTTCCTAGTTATATCATCCATGGCAAAACTGATCTTTCTAGTACTCTATCTTTAATAGGTAATAGTAGGTAATAGTAGGTATGTTGGTATATTTCCAATCGAATTTGAAAAAAGATGAGCTCCCTTATTCCACCGCACATTACTTGAATCAGCTGAATAAAAGTATAATATTTCTACTGGTTCTATTGCCGAGGCCGTCTTGAATTGAACTAGTGCAATAGCTATTCCCACTTGTTATATATATCTATCTTATACCTTTAAATGAGCCATCCTTGTATATATATATATATATATATATATGAAATCAGAATCTCGGAATCGGCTCCAACGATTTTCTTGAAATTTTGTAGGTATGCAGGGGGTTTCGGGGGCGATAAATCGATCTAGCTAGGATTCAATTTTAGAAAACGTCGTTTTATCCGTGTTTTCAGCCGAGCAAAGCTCGGTCATCCGGGTACTTGGGTATAAAATATAATCAATTATATTAACCTAGGTATCTATATTATGTACTAACAAGAAAACGCTTGTGCAGTTTGTCGCCATGCATCCTTGGCATTATTGTAGTCAATCGTTTTATAATACGCTTTCTTAATTAATTATTACTGATTTTTACTGTTGAACTGAGTTTTGTTACTGATTGCATGGAGGCAAACTGCACAGGCTTTTTCTAGCGACTACCATAATAACACCTAGGTTAAGAAAATTATGTATTAGAAATTAAGAATGTTTTTAAAAAAAATGCGCCGCCGAGTTTCTTGCCAGGTTCTTCTCGAGATGACTGTAATTTTGCGAATCTGGCAATAGATTCATTAACTTTCATGAGTGCCTCTTTGGGGCCCATGTGACTAAACGATTTTGATTTTGATTTGAACTTTCCCAGTGGTAATTCAGTTTTCTATGCTAGATAGACTAGCATTTGACCGCTATCTCACCTGATGGAAAGTGGCGATGCGGCCGAAGATGAAACATGCTTGCTTAGAAGGTACATATTCACTCTTGACTTGAAGACACCCAGATTGTATCGTTCAGGGACCGAGACGCAGGCAATGATTTCCACTCCTTCGCTGTACGAATGATATACGCACAATTACAATTTTAGTTACAATTTTAGGAATTTAAAAGATTTATTCGTTTTGCTTAATCTTAATGCACGCATTGTAATTTCATGCTTATATCTAGTATCAAGATTGTGTGCATATATTTTTGCACACATGAATAATATTTTCAAAGACGTAAAGCAAAGGCATGGTATATATTTGATTTCTTTCGAAGATAATCTTGGATAAATCGGTTTTTTAATATCAATGATAGGATAATTCCCTGGTCCTAGTTTCATATTGGATGAGTTTTCTTAAACCAATAAAATACTATAGCTTCATGCATTAAAGGCAAGCATTTAACCACGTACATTTTGCTTCGTGGTCTTAGATGTAGGGACAAAGATTAAAAAACAGATCATTTTGGTTTCTATAAGATATCTATTCATCTAAAGTCTACTATGGAATATAATCTTAAATATATATAACTCAAAGGTGACTGACATAATGATCTATCAACGCACAGCCCAAACCACTGGACGGATCGGGCTGAAATTTGGTATGCAGGTAGATGTTATGACGTAGGCATCCGCTAAGAAATGATTTTGATTAATTCTACCCCCAAGGGGAAAAAATAGGGGATGAAAGTTTGTATGAAACTTTGTCAATTTTAAAATAATACTTCTTAACGCGAGCGAAGCCGCGGGCAAAAGCTAGTATCTAATAAAAACAACAAATGAATAATTATATAATTATTTATAAAACATATTATAATTATATTACAAAATATGCAGATAAAAACTATAAATTTATTTACATAACATTACATATTAATTTACCTGTTTATCCGGTTCGTTGTACATCAAGGAAAATACAGTCACCGTTGAAGATTGTGAAAAACCAACAGATAGTAGTAATACATTGACTTACTGAGATTTTGTTTACTAATATATTTATTAATTACTTCTTTCGTGTGGAAATGATATTTATGCATCAGTCCACCCACAGTGGCACCAACTACGTCTACAGCAGAAAGTACTGATTAAAATTGGGGCTGAGTCACCCACGTCCGTAGGAGGATACCCCTTAAGTCTGACTCCCTACACGTGGTCCCCGGGTGGTGCTAATCAGGTGACATTTGAGAGGTGGTAGAGCATTTTGTGAGTTGCTCGCCTGGCTTGCTACCAAAGTAGCTTACCACCATCAAGTTGAAAGTCTGCCGCCAAGCCGAATACGGTGTTCCGGCAGTTATCCTTGAGAGCCTGCGTATTCCAGGTCTAGTGTGTTTACCAGCTTCAAACACATCGTCACTTACCATCAGGTGAAATAGTGGTCTGTCACAAATAAAAAAAAAAAAGCACAAGGCAAGAGTGGTCCCGTGGTCCTAACAAGGGCGCTCTCGTTCTTGTTGATACCGCGGGACCATTCTCGCACTTGTTGCTCGAGTAAACTGGCGTTGACCCAGCCGGGCCCCAGGACCCCTCGGTGATAGGAATAGGTTACTGTTTCTCCATTCCACATTTGAAGAAGCAGCACGTGGACCGCCGGCACCACTTCGAAGCGTAACAGGCTTTTTATTATTATTGTTACTGTCTCACCTAATGGAAAGTGATGATGCGGCCGAAGATATGATATGCTTGCTTAGAAGTTATATATTATCTTATAAGATGCTCACTTCATGCCAAGATAATATAAATATCAAAGAATATTTTTCTTCAATACTAAATAATACTACAAACTAGATGCAGGAACATAATCTCGAAATAAACTTCAAAAAAACTAAACTAATAACTTTCTACCCCTATCAAAAAGCCCCATTGTCTATTAAAGTCACCGTCAATATTATAAAAATAGAAGCTGTAAAAGATTTTACTCTGTTAGGACTAAAATTGGTTACACTTATTAATTGTAAACCTCATATACAAAATATAAGATCAAAAATTTAAATATTTATTTATGATTTTCGAGAAGTTAAAAAAACAACCGACCTCCGAACTGCGCTTGCCACCTCCTACGCCTATGCTTATGCCTGGCTAAGCTATGGTATTTTACTGTGGGGAAATATGTAGTACAGATGCGCCTACTCTTTTTACTGTACATAAGCATTCTAGCTAACATCGAACAGACTGAAAGCTGCCTACCCTATTTCCAAAAATATAACATTTTAACCCTGCCGTGCATTTACATATTTGAAATATGCAAATTTGTCACAAAATATCCTGAATTCTTTACAACGCGAACTCACAAATACCCTGGCCGTTTGCATATTGCCATCTTCCCGCACTACATTACATTCAACGAGCCCTTTTGTAATGTGCATAAAAATATTTAATAAATTACCGAACCTAATTAAAAATTAATCCAAAGATAATGTATTTACAAAACAGTAAAAAAAATTCTTATTAAAAAAACCCTATGCAAACCGATTATATGAAAAATACTTTGTGATCAATCTATAAAGTCTTATTTTCAATCCAGTACAGTAAAGCTATTATATTGTATATGTAACCTCCTCTCTCTTATATTTTGCTGTGCCCGACAGGGTCCATAATAGGTACTTATTTTAAGTTTACCATCTAAGTTACATTGTGGAATGCAAATAAAATATGAATATATATTATCTCTGATTAATATGAATGAGATACCTATTCAGGCGAGACTTTAAGACTCCCAAATTATACCGTTCGGGGAACAAAGTTGCGTTTTTGTTGGCTGGAGTTCCGCTGCCTCGCCGCTGTACGGATGATTAACATAATAGCGAAACGCTTCGAACTATAGGTATGTCGACCATAATGGATGACGTTTGATAATTTGTCTTGTTGTTAGATGGTAGGTACAGTTCGCTCGAAGCGTTTTGCTTCTACGTTCATCATCCGTACAGCGAAGGAGTGGAATTCATTGCCTGCGTCATTGTTCCCCGAGGGGTATAATCTGGGAGTCTTCAAGTCAAGAGTGAATAGGTATTTTCTAGGCAAGCATGTTACATCTTCGGCCGCATCGTCACTTTCCATCAGGTGAGATAGTGGTCAAATGCTTGCCTATTATGCATAAAAAAAAAAAAAAAAAAAAAGGTACCATAAAAAAAGGGCATGGAGGAATTAACTCATGTAATTCCTGTACAAAGGATTTTTGTTTCTTTCTTACTACTTATAAATATTTACTTTGCTGAAAACTGGGAGTGTTGATTGATTACTAGACATTTAAGGGCATTTATAATACTTACCTATAGGTACCTACGAAACGAGTTGACACATATGGTTTTTATTGCATACTATTTACACTTAGATACTAAAACTGTTAAAAAGTACAAATTCGTAAATACTATGTTTAGTAAGGTCAGTGCCAGGATGGGTGAACATTTTGTCTCACCAACTGAGTACCGTACTTTGAATGGCGCGGTAACACTCAGTTGGTGCTTTTTACTCGATTTCGTAGAAGGAGCGAATAATATTTCCGCCATTAGTTTGAAATGACTCATACAATAATGATCGAGCTTCACTTTAGTCATTATTAGAAATCCTGCAGGAAAAATGTATCACGATACGCTGTATGTATAGTACCTGAAAGCGCGTAGTACTTCAGTAGTAGTGAAACGCGCGTATTCAGTAGGTACATACCTGTTACGTTTTGAATCATCAAATATTATTTACTTATTGGTAACATTGGCTGATGGAACAGTAAGTTTATTCAATTTTTAATCCATATTGATTGTCACAATTATATTAAAGTAATCTTCACAACAACTACTAAAAAAAATTATGTAACATTTTATAATAGGTGTGTACAAAATAAAATAACCAAATGCTATGGAGTCGCGCCGAGGGTTCCATACTACCTTGCTATGGCGCAAGCTATTCTTACTCTAGGCCGTTTTTTATGTATTTTCGTAGTTAAACAATTTTTAATATAATAGACGTTTAATTGCTCTATTTCATATATGATGGATGAGGCAGTGAATATGTGTAGCAACATGACTCACCGGATCATAAAGCAATAGAAAAAGCCCAAAAAGAGTGCCTAGGTATCGAACTAGCTCCTCTTTTGCCTCTAATTAAATTATGGGCGATAAGTTTTAGGTTCCACCTTTATAGGTTTTGAGCTTTATTCCTGAGGAACGATGTAACAAGACATCTAATTGTGACCGAGCTACCCCAAAATATTACTCCATTACTTCTAGGGCATATAATGTGGTTTATTTCAGGATATCCTAATATATTTTCTCCATGGCGCAATAAGCAGGACATAAGCTGATGGTAAACAAAAACACATTTTGTTTATATTCCGCAATTGAAATTGTATTAAAACCAACAATCAACGATTACAATGACGTCGAACACAAGCGTTAACATCGGAGCGAATAGATTAAATAATTCGGACGCTTTCAACGCATCTATAGAAACAAGAGCTTTGTTCGTGTGGGCGAGTAAGCCCATCGCAATAGTGATTACTGTTGCTCACATACTTGGCATCCTGGGCAACCTGGCAGCTATCGTGTATCTCAGGACAGGCCAGCGGAGAGTCAGGAACAAGAAGCATGTTCTGCTACTCACAGCGTTGGCTACGAATGACCTCATTGCTTTGGTAAGTTGCTGTTACTCTCATATATGGGTATATTTATTATGTACATTGTTATAAAAGTATATTATAATTTACAATTTTATTTTCGATGACCATCTAAACTCCAAAATCAAGCATTCACACCTAATATTTTCTCTTCTCATATTTCGAACTAGTGACCGGCCTCGGCCTCACATGGGTAAAATTGCTGATGGATTTTCCAAAAAATCTCTTACATACAAACTTTGTCCTAACAATTTCGAACATAACACATAAAACCAAGCCAGTTTTTGAGAAACTAACTTACGGCCATTTATTCATATAAATATATAAACTTAGGTTTGTATCAATATCTCAACTATTTTCAGTAAATACTTGGTCGAGAGAAGCAAATACTCATGCCACATTGTGATTGGCACCCAAACCAGAAAGCATAAATATCACACACACATCATAACCAGAACCAGAAACACAAATTTTCCTTTTTTTTTATGCTAGATAGGCAAGCATTGGACCACTATCTTACCTGATGGAAAGTGAAGATGCGGCCGAAGATGTAACATGCTTGCTTAGAAGATACCTATTCACTCTAGACTCGAAGACACCCAACTTGTGTTCCCACCGGGGTTCGAAATCGATGGGTATCATAATAATGGGTAAGCAGGGGTCTGCTTAGAAGGCGAACGCTCACCCAATGAAGTCAATGGACAGTTCAAACAATACGCACAGTATCCTTAATTCAGTGGTTATGCTGCAACACGATCAACCGTCCTTTGGCATGGCAGGTGGGAAGTTTGAGCGCGACGCTGTGGGAAGAATACTTTTCCGGAGCGAAGGGTTCCAAAACGCTTTGTGGTTTGCGCGTCGTGCTGCGTATCTTCGGGCTCGGTAGCGGCTGTATCGCCATCACCATGGCGCTTGAGCGGTATTTGGCGCTCACTACACCATTCTTCTATCGCAAGGTAACACTAACTCTGAGAAGAAACACTATCACCTCATACACTTTCTCGTGCATAAAAATCCCTAATATTATTGGGATGTCCTTCTTCAAGACTTGGAGTACTTCTTTTTTTAATCGTCATTATCTTAAAAATTAAGAACGTCGTCGTACGTCGAAGTTAACAGCCCTACTAGCTAAACATGTTCACTATAGATTTATTTTGAAAACTCTGATTATAGTCATTGGAGAACAAAGACATCGGCAGATATTTCTTTTTCTTTGTTGCTTGGATAAATGACGCGAAATGCTTTTTTGTTAACGATACATGAATGTACTCGTCAGATCACTGATTCATAGGGCCTTAAATGTATGTGACCCCCAACACATCGATGCCGAAATGCAAAATGTCAGGGATGCGCTCGAATTTAATGGCTACAGCTGGCATAAATGCAGGCAATGGACGGGTACTACTAGTTCAAGAAAAAGACCGGATATGGTGGAACGATCACCTGTTTTTCTACCTTTTGTGAAGGTTCACTGACAGAATTAGTCACTACCTGAAACGAAAATACAACATCAAAACTCTTTTTCGTTCACCCTCACAACTACGGCAAATGTTAAGGTCACCGAAGGACAAGGAACCCTTAAGTGGTCCGGGGGTGTACAGGATACCATGTGACTGCGGTGCTAGCTACGTTGGTGAGACTAGACAAAACATATCGACCAGGATAGCAGAGCACATAAAGAGCGTCAAAAACCTGGATACCGTACGTTCGGCGGTTGCTGAGCACGCCCATATCTCGGACACTAGGCATTACCTACGTTTCGACAAGGTTTCAGTGCTTGCGCGAGAGAAGTTCTTTGTTCCGCGTAAAGTACGTGAAGCCATCGAAATAAGTCGGTATCCTAACTTCAACCGGGACAGTGGGTGGATGATTCCGCCGGCATGGAAACCACTGCTAGACGCTAAGAACGCTAATACATTGCTGTGGAAATGTGAGTCTGATATTACAAGAACAGTATGTCAATATCGTGACGTCACGGAGACAAGTGACAGTGACTGTGTCAACTCGGACGCCGAGCCAGCGACTGCAGTGCGGCAGGACGCACCACCACCACCACCACCAACACCACCCGATGCGACGCCCGCGCCCTCGCGTCGCCAGTCACGCGCCGAGGCCGCTCGCCGCACGCCTCTGCGTATCGCGCTTCTGACTCATCTTGATGAAGGACAACTAATTTGTCCGAAACTAGTTGACTACAAAGTCGAAATTTTCGTGTTTTAAGCCGAATATAACATTTGATTTTATTTATATAGCATTAGCCATGCTAGGCAGAACTATAGTGATAAATTTAGAAAGCAAAAATTATCGCTTGAGGCGGGATTTGAAACCGCGGCCATAGGGTCTCATGCCCTATTGCTCTAACCGCTGAGCTACTCAAGCCCCGCCTGAAGCGACGAAATTAACCTTTCCTTATTATTAACGTCTTACGGGGACGTGTGACGTCATCTACTGAAACAGTTTATAGAAACTACTACGGCCAACGAGTCTAACATTGCAGTTAGCTCAACGTTGTGTCGATAACGTCTACCCAAATCAATTGATTTTATTTATATAGCATTAGCCATGCTAGGCAGAACTATAGTGATAAATTTAGAAAGGAAAAATTATCGCTTGAGGCGGGATTTGAAACCGCGGCCATAGGGTCTCATGCCCTATTGCTCTAACCGCTGAGCTACTCAAGCCCCGCCTGAAGCGACGAAATTAACCATTCCATATTATTAAAGTCTTACGGGGACGAGTGACGTCATCTACCGAAACAGTTTATAGATACCATTGAAACATAATATTTAAGTGTTTATTATTGTAACAGGAAATAGAAGGTAGATTTTTTTTTAAATTTATTTATTTATTATAATTTTTACAGAATGTAACCTATCGCGCAGTCTGGAGGGCCTTAATAGTATCTTGGCTAGTTCCGACCATGGTCACTTGTATACCGATTATCGGCCTGAGCCCATATTACAGCGAAGAAAAAGGTTGCTTGAGACTCTACAAGGCAGACACCACTCCGGAATTTGCATATGCTGTGACAAATTTGGTCTTCAGTAAGTTTTTTTTTATTCGGGATAGGCAAACATTTGACCTCGTGTAATGTGTTTTTGTAAGTGACGATGTGATTGACAATGGAGCATGTAAACCTAGAAGATCATTTGTAACCTAAAGACTCTCGGATTATGCTTCCAAAAAGTTTCAATGCATTTACAAAGAAGTATCAATGCATTTATTGCACTGCGTAGTAACATTTCATTGAGCATTGTACGCATATGGGTTAGCAATTATTCATACAGTTCAAATAGATAATACCGTGACGGTGGTGTCCCAGCTCTTTGGTAGTGTAATGGGTATTAAAAAATACCTTTTGCACCACCAGTGGTGCGAGCCGGTGGTGTCAAGGGCCCGAAAGGTGCTTATCGTATAAGGAATACCGGATAAGGAATACCATTCCGTTGTTCGATAATAGAATGGGGAAAGTCGTATAATTACACACTAGTCGAAATGAAACCGATTAAATACCGACTAATTTGCCACCTTACCACCTTACTAAGCCATGGATCAAGCAGCTGGTCGTCGCCTATAAGTCTACGCTCAATAGTGTCAAGTGCCTCAAGCTAGGACTTCGCCAAACCATCTCAAAAATGAGAAAAATATTCCATACTACATACACGAAAGGTCTTGTGCTTCATAAAAGTCAACGTATCAATTAAATACCTACTGTTCTGCTATCCTTGTTGCTGCTAATAAGTTAACAGTCCACATTTATTTTCTTTCAAACTAAACATTGTTGTGCAGAATACGAATAGGTACCTTCTAGGCAAGCATTCTACGTCTTCGGCCGCATCATCACTTTCCATCAGGTGAAATTCTGGTCAAATGCTTGCTTAAAGGGCATTAAAAAAACAAACTGCCTTCAGAATAATTGTATGTTTTTTTATCTAAGGTATACTTATATGCGTGGTGCTGGTGTATTTCAACATGGCAGTTATCCATGAACTTTGCACGTTATCTTCGGCTAAATCTGGAAGGCATCATGAACGCAACTCTGGCATCAATCGTCAGGCGCATCAGCATCACATTGCTACCCCGGAAGAGGTCACCTTCAGCCGGTCGATGGCCACGTTGTCTGCGGTGTTCGTGATCACCTGGCTACCGCTACTGGTAAACTTACCTACATCTTACATATTTTTAGATACAACGAGCTGCGTGATTCATAAGCAGATAAAGATATTTTAATTGTGAAACATGAGTAAAATATACCCACAATATTTATATTACCAAGCACATTGGTTATACAAATTGCAATTACAATTACATGTTTGGTTAGGTAAGCCTTCAAATTTGTATTATATTATAAAATATTTTTATATTTACGTCATAGTCAATTCAATTTATATTGAACGACCCAGGTGGCGCAGTGGACAGGTCTCCGCCTTCTGCGCCTTGGGTCCTGCGTTCGATTCCCGGCAGGAGACCAAATTCCTTCCCAAGGGATATTTGTGCTTCTGGTTCTGGGTGTAACGTGTGTGTGATGTGAATGTTTCCGACACCCACGATACAAGTCTTTGAAGTTAGTGTGGGGATGTGAGTGTAAATGCGTATTTTTTTATTATTATTTATTCAATTCTATATATCATATCATCATTATGTTATACTAGCTGACCCTGCAAACTTCGTACCGTAAGTACGTTAAGTTCCTCTATGCCATAAAAGTTGTCTGAATTTTGACATCAGTTACGTATTCAGTTATATATTGTTATAACTCTTGTCTACAAATAAATCTATACTAATATTATAAAGAGGTAAAGTTTGTTTGTTTGTTTGTTTGTTTGTTTGTTTGTTTGTTTGTTTGTTTGTATGTAAAAGGTAATCTCTGAAACTACTGATCCGATTCTGAAAATTCTTTCACCAATAGATAGCTACACTATCACTGAGTGTCATAGGCTATGTTTTGTCGGGATAGAAGTTAGTTATCAGTTCGAAATAATAATATTCGTAAGACAAGTCGGAGAAAAATTTGCTAACTTTCCGCTTTATCGGCGTACGCTGACTAAACGGTAAGACATAGTTGAATACAATGTATGGCAAAAATGTTGGCCTTCATGAGTTTTACAAAAAAGTCCGCGACAGCATATATCTAACATGTATGTATAGCTCAGAAAAAATACTTTTCTTTGTAAAAAATCTGAAAAAAAAGCGGCCTATGTTTAGTTGGCTTTTTGAGACATTCAGTATTAATCCTTATCAAAATAAACTATTTCATCGTCTTACGTAGTTCATGTAGATACATTTTGTTTTTTGGTGCATATGATTTGGATAAATAGTCTATGAGAAATCGTGAAATTAGTTTCACGGGAGCCCGCCCGTGAACGGGACGGGTCAGAAATGTACAGAAACGTACTACGAATTCCTGCTCATTAAAAAATAGCGGCTTCTATTTCGTTGGCTTTTTTTAAGTATTTAATATTAATCCTTATCAAAAAAACCTATTTCATCGGCTTACGTAGTTCACGTAGATGCAATTTGCTCTTTACTGCATATAATTTGGACCTATAGTCTAGGAGAAATCGTTAAGTTTATTTGAGGGTGAAAACGGTGGATCACAGAATGGAACAGTTACTGCGTAATCCGGCATACGTCTATGTTTTGAACCGACTAACATAAGAAGGGGGATATAAATTCGACTGTATTTTTTGTTTAGTCTTATCATTGAACTTTGAACTGCCCGCTAGCGTAGTTAGGTGGGCGTTTGCCTTTAAAGCACCGGGTTTGATGCCCGGTGGGAACACAGGTGTTTTCCCACGGGAATTTGTGTTTCTGGTTTTGAGTATGTTGTGAATGTTGTGTGAATCTTGGATGTTTACAGCCCCTTGATACAAGTCATTGAACTTAGTGTGGGGTTGTAAATGTGAAAGCGTTCATGGGTATGTTCTTTAATATTTACTACCCGGCCGACGCCGGGCGGGTCGTTCCTGAACTTTGAATTGCTCGCTGGCGTAGATGGGTGCGCGTTCGCCTTCAAAACAGCGGGTTCGATTACCGGTGGTAATTTACCTAGAAAATTTCTCTCCACGAGAAATTTGTGTTCCTGGTTTTGAGTATGTTGTGAATACTTTGTGAATCTTGGATGTTTACGGCCCCCCGATACAAGTCATTGAACTTAGTGTGGGGCTGTGAATGTGGAAGTGTGTTTCTTTGCATATTTTTTAACCGGGCGACGCCGGGCGGGTCATCTTTTGAACTATCTACTCGCGTAAATGGGTACGCGTTTGCCTTCAAAGCAGCGGGATCGATTCGCGGTGGTATCAGAAGTTTTCTCCCTACGGGAAATTTGTGTTCCTGGTTTTTAATATGTTGTGAATCTTGGATGTTTACGGCCCCACGCTACAAGTCACTGAACTTAGTGTGGGGCTGTGAATGTGGAAGTGTTTATGTGTAGATTTTTTAACCGGGCGACGCAGGGTGGGGAATCTTTGAACTTTGAACTACCCACTGGCGTAGATGAGTGCGCGTTCGTCTTTAAAGCAGCGGGTTCGAATCTCGGTGGGAACACAATAACAAAAGTTTTTTCCCCACGGGCAGTTTATGTTTCTGATTCTGGGTATGACGTGAATGTTATGTGTGTGGTGTTAATTGTTTACGGCCCCACGACACAACTTATAGTACTTTTACAGTGGGGCTGTGAGTGTGAAAGCGTTTATATGTAAGCTTTTGTTTACCCGGGCAACGCCGGGCGGGTCAGCTAGTAAATAAATAAAGTAAAAATTAAATTATTTAAATTTCAACGCTTGATTTCTTTACGAGGTGAATCCTGATGTCTTATCATAATCATAATCATTTATTTGCTTAAAATGTAGGTAAGTAAGGTGTAAATGGTTAGTATAGTCCCAGATCCATTTTGCCGTGTCACGGCGTGCACATTCTAAACATTTCAATTCTATTAAATTATACAATATTAAATTAATTACAAAATCAAATTGCATTAAATAATGTCACAATTAATTCTATGTCAATTTATATTAAATATTTAAATTATACATTCAATGCCATATTAATATTAATAGTCTTTACAATGTCAAGCAGTTAAATTAATATTATTTAGATTTCAAGAATCCAGTTATCGAATAGTAACACCTTTCTCATAATAATGTTTTTAGTTTACTTATTAATGTGTAGGTAGGCATTGCTTTAACATCATTAGGAAGGGCGTTGTAAACGCGACCACACATCGCATAACAATTGTTTAAATACATATATGTTTTAGGAACCTTATTATACAGCTTATTATATTATACAGCATACGTTATGTGTGCTTATATTATCAGGGCAGACGTAGCGCCCGCGTTGTCGCGTCTATTTATATTATTAGATAATCCGAAACTTATTTATAATAAACCAGCGTTACTATATTCTAGATAACTTCAGCCCTATTCATGGGGCTCGGCCCCGCGTACTGGGAGTACCTGACTCCCATGCGGATGGGGGCGGACGTGCTTTTGCTTCTCCACTACGTGCTGAACCCTATACTATACGTGGTCATGTGGCGTCGGCGTCCGCTCGCTTCGCTCTGGCAATCGGCAGCAAAGTGCTTCCAGTAAGTGCCCAAGTGGGCGATCATAGATTTATGATTTGATTTTTATGAACTATTATTATAATACGTCTACGAGCTTTTATGCTAATAAATACTTACAGTTTGCCCTCTGACCCGATGTTAGTACATAAGTATTGAACGAATATACTTGCGAATAGAGATTTAAGCCCGCTATGGTAACTTAATATTTATTAAACAAATATCAATTAACATCTAGCATAGAAATATGTTTATTTTTCATATATTTGCTGAAGATGTTGGAACTAATATTACGACGTTTTTGCCCCAGAAGTCGCAGGACTCACCCGTCGGCGTCGCCAGCAGCAGCGCAGCATCATCGCGACATTTCTGCCGCTGGGACGAGATTGGTCGACGATGCTGAAATATGAATCATACTCCTGGTACCTAGCGCACCAATCGGTGCCAGGCCGTAGGAATTTTTGAATTTCAAATATTTTTAATACGGCTTCCGATCGGGCGATCGCTTTTTTGAAACCCACGACGATCTTAACCTTTCAGTGAAAGTAATATCGTGATGACGCCCATGGTGGAAGGGATGGTCGCCTGGCTAACTACCCTGTAACGAAATAAAGTTGTAGTTTACCAGTTAAGCAGAACAACCCGCCGTCAAATCACTGAAATGATGTTTCAGCAACTATCGTGACCATCCTTGACCACATCATCACTTACCATTAGATGAGATGGTGGCCAAACGCTATTCCTATCAGAGATGAAAAACCAATTAGTAGATATCACAAAGTCTTCTTGAGAGTATACAAGAGCATTCGTTGTCACTTATCGTTACTTTTGTCTACCAAGTGTATATACACATTTTCGTCATGTGTATCGCAATATGTAATATAAGTTCGTTTAGTTATATTACTACGGTATAAGAACACTGCGATGATTAGATGTCTATTTTGAACCGGAAATATTTACATGTATCACACAATTAAGTTGAATAGCCATATATTTTTTTATGAATTTAGATATCCTTTGTAAGCTTGTATAATATAAATATTTAATAATTAGTCAATATGTACAGTAAGCACAATACTTGCATTAATTAATTTTATATTTTTATAGTTACTATATATATATTATATTATAATTGGTAGGATATATCTATTACACATACGAATTATACTTTATTTTAAACATACTTTTTAAATATATATCAACCTTAAAAAAGCTATCAGGTTTATTTAAAATTCCCATTGTGATTTGCATTGTTAGATTGTTTTAGGTTGAAGCTGTTTCCTGCGAGTTCTCACCAATACAAATTCAAACTTAAGTATTATAATTAATTCGGTTTCTGGCTATTTGTTACATTTTCTCGGCTAATCTGCAAAATTTATATGATTGAAAATTACTAAAAATAATAATAAATAGTATTTATATTTTTTTAACAATAATAAAGATTCCATTATCATCATCATCATCAACACGAAGTTAAGGGGCAGAGAAAGTACTGAACAAACAGAATATTTGTTCAAAATCATTGTACTATTGTTAAGTTGTTAATAACTCACAAGTGAAGCTAATTGGGCTTTCAAATAGTACAATGTTTTTTATATATGTTAATTTATGTAATATCCAAAAATATCTCAATTTACTGATTGAAATTTGAAAATTGAATGAAAATTTCAAAGTTTTATAGAGCTACATTTTTTTTTTCTTGTAAACAATCATCCTTAATGCCAACAATAATACCTACTGTACTATGAGTATCGTATAGAAAACGCTATGCACGCATTATACCTACCTAATCATCCCGTAATTTACTTGTTTCAACTGTAAATATACTTTTAGGCTGCCTTTGGAGGCTTGTTAATGGCTCGATAGAAATGGTGCCTAATCGTCGTTAATCAATTCAGAACGTTTTTTAAATGTTTTTTTTTTTCATTAAATAATAATTGCGTATGGAGCTAACATCCAAACATCACATCCAAAGAGCCGCATGTAGCTCGCGAGCCGCAGGTTGCCGACCCCTGGCCTAGTGTAAACACCGCGTTATAAATGAGCAGTCCTCGAAGATACATCCGCAAAAAATAAAGCTGTGTTAACTTTTATCGTTGAACACTAGAACCTTACTATTTTAATTCATTTATTTATTTTATAACAAGTTTTATGTAAGTACATAATTTGTGCTACTACTACTCAAAACCTAACATGGTTTATCCAGGTGCAGAGCTCCTTAGTTTACTTCGACACTTATCTATCAACTTAGAATCAAATAATATTAGATACAAAGTCGTTGGCTCAACTACACCTAGGTAGTAACTTAAAACTAAACAACATAAATAAGTTACTAAAATCAACCCACGTGTTGATGTTAGTATCTACGGGCCATTTGCCTATATTTCCTAAAATTAAACTATCTATACAGCAAAGACCTTAGTTACCTACAAACAAGGCAGCGAGATAGATAGATAACTCTTTATTGTACACCAGAAATAGAGGAAAATACATTAAAAACAATAAAACGAACTTAGGCGAGTACAATGGGCGATCTTATCGCTTAAAGCGATCTCTTCCAGACAACCTTTGGATGGAGAGGAGATACCAAAATGTATTGGGACTCAGGTGTACCACATAGTTACGCAAACTTTATAATAATGGATTAGATACTAAACAAAATATTTACTATTCATATACTAAAATAAATAAGTACATACATAATATATCATATACATTCTATACATATTATAACAACAATAGAATAAATACATAAACAAAAATATACATTAACAGTCTTACTTATAAAAATGTCGCTAAGCAATGCTTAGCCACCTCTTAGTTAAGCAGCTCTTAAGTCCATAATCAATGATTAACTTTTTTTCACTCATATACATTAGTTAGGCTCTGCTTAGTTGAGAAACACACTGAGAATCGAAAATACCTAATCGAAATGTACACGATCGCCATAGATTATAACCAAAATAGTCGACTAAAAGTGAAATTATACGAATACAGCTGTCAAAAATGTGGTTTTATTAATCTATTGAAATGAAAATCTAAGACATTTAACGGTTGTCGAAATAAACAATTTTGCGCCTTACGTAAAAAGTTTTGACACAATTATTATTGAAATCAAGGATGTTGTAGCTAAAGTAATCGTAGGTTTGTTTCCTATCTCGATGATTGAAATATATCAGTCCCGCCATCTTGCCTCTTAGCAAGTTTAAACTAGGCAATGGCGGTGTTTAATTTTGACAACTATTTAAGCATTACTTAACGCTAAATCGCGTTTATGAGTGAAATTTTTGTTAAACTGTAGCTAAGCAATTGATTAAAAATTAAGAGGGGTTTATAAGTAAGACTGACAATACATATAACATGATTAATGTGCTGATATTTATATTTGAATACCGCTTTGAGCTAAGTAGGCTTATAGGTAACTCAAGGTAACTCGTGCTCAATCCAACTACCAGTGGGTAGCGTTCCCATCATGCTAGCGGTATTGCCCCGTGTTGATTGATATTAGTAAAATTTTAGTTGGCGTAGAAACACCGTTAATAGAAATGTATACATAGAAATTTAAACACCCTAAAATATGAACAAGATTATAGCAACGAGTATGTATTTTGCTATCTAGAGTTGTCACACTAAATGTATTGTTTAAATGCTAAAAAAATCTGTTGAACTAAATGTCACTCATAGAATTTTCGTTTCAGAAGACAGTTCTATACCAAATTTCACACAATTTTTGGTAGTCGGTTACACTCTAATAGTATTGATACTATTAGAGAGTATCTAACCAGCTACCAAAAATGATACCAGTAAAGATTAATTCGTAATGATTTCAATTTATTATTTATATTTTTCCTATCGATAGGGAAGTAAATTGAAATAATTACGAATTAATCTTTACTGGTTATCTTCAGGACCGTCCAGGAAGACCTATTATTAGGAATTATATAATACAGGAAAAATATAAAAGGTAATACCAATAATATGGGTAGGTTATGTAGTCTTAATGAACAAGCAAGCCGCAGAGCCCGCAGGTGTTAAGTGCTGGACGTAATGATATAGTTATTTGTATTAAAAATCTATAAAACTAATAATATCAAGTGGTAAATATTATCAATTTGACTGTCGGTAAGAAGTTTTTATTATTATAAATCTGTGGTAGGCTTGCGTTCACTATCTCACCTGTTGTTAAGTGATAATGGGGATAAGAGTAGAAAATATTAGACCTAGAGTTTCTAGTGTGTTAGGTGTCTGGTTTGTCGTGATCGGTATTTTTTTAATGATCAATAGGCATTAATAGGCAAGCATTTGACCACTATCTCATCTGATGGATGAGTTTAGCTTCTCTGGTTTCGATACTGTTTTGTATATTGTCATATTAATACTGTTCAAAAATTTGACCGCATCGTCACTTCGTCGAATTGTGAACCTCCTCAATTTTTTAAGTCGGTTAAGAAGGACTCGCGCACTGAGAATTCTGTATCCTCCATACTTGACTGGGTTTTATCTTATCGTTTGGAAGAACATGTCCATTGGCTAAATAAATATTTACTTAGTTATTTTTTCATGTTTTTAGGACAACATGCCATAGGTACCATAGGTACCTAGGTAACATAGGTAACAACCCAGTTGGCGCAGTGGACAGGTGTTCGCCCTCTGCGCCGTGGGTCCTGGGTTCGATTCCCGGCAGGAGCACAAATTCCTTCCCAAGGGATATTTGTGCTTCTGGTTCTGGGTGTAATGTGTGTGTGCGATGTGAATGTTTCCGGCACCCACGATACAACAATTGTTTGTTGTTTGTTTATAGGTTATTACCTATATTCCGTGTATTCCGTGAGCATTATTGCTGACGTCGTAAATGTTTTCGTTAAAAGATAGCCTCCTTCTACAGAGATAGAATAAGCAAAAGAAAAGAACATCCTTCTTTTTTGAGGTCGGTTAAATATAGGTACCGTTCATAAGATTTAAGTCGCTTGAGAAATAAAATCATTGTACTACACATTTATTACCTGTGTCAACCGTAACCTATTATACAGGTATTTTATTATTTGTCATCGTTAAGTTCCATATTAGTCATAGGAAAAATTACCATTTTAGTCATCAGTGAAGTGACGTCGGTATACATTGTTTACCACTAAAATTATAAAAACTATATACTCGTCATTGTTCGTTACAAACATTATCTTATTACCTTGATTTGTTGCAACATTTTCTACCAATTCTACTAATAAACGAACTGCTCATTTGCTGAGTTGAGAGAGCGTTCGCCTTTTAGGCAGGGGTATTGGGTTCGATTTCCGACGGGAACACAAGTTTTCTCCCCAAGGAAAACTTGTGTTTCTGGTTCTGGTTGTGATTGTGTGTGTGATGTGAATGTTTCCGGCACCCACGATACAAGTCATTGAACTTAGTTTGGGGCTGTGAGTGTAAAAGCGTTTATAAAAGATTACGAAACATAAAATGCTTCGTTCTTCTGGACGAAACCCAGCCCCCGAGCTATAAACCGAAACGCTTCGTCTCTATTCTATCAAAAGAAACGCTTTCTATATGTAACAGGCCTTAAAACTTGTTAACATATAGTTTAAAATATCTTGACTTGAAATATAGCGCTTACCGAAACTGCAAAGTGACAGACAAGCAATTTGAAACCTTCGGACACAAGTTTTAAAGTCTGTTACATTTGGAAAGCGCTTCTTTTGATATAATAGAGATCGTCGTCTCTATTATATTATAATAATCGTTTTGATTGTTGGCTAGGGGCGCAGATTATCGTTACTCGATCACAATAAAATTGCTTAAATGGATTGAAAAGGCTTTAGCCAACCAAGTAGTTCTATATGATTAGAGTGGATTTATATGATCAGTAGCCGTGCCTAGCGGCTTGGCCCGGGTTAATCAAGTTCAAAAATACCTATTCTGTGTGTTCATTATAGGTGTACGCTATGTACATAGTAATTTTTTAAATTTCGAACACATAGTTTAGGTAATATCTCGGGACTTAATCGCGCTAAAAAACTATTTTTATTTACCACGATTAGCCATGGTCTCGAGAAGACTGGAGAATGCGGGTGTCAGCGTGGGAAAGGGCGAGTATTGTCTCCAACTACCCGCACTTGGTCTTGTGAGAAATAACGCGCGATTTAGCGCGATTAAGTCCCGAGATATTACCTAAACTATACGCTATGTACATTGTAAATTTCATCCAAATCCGTTCAGCCGTTACAACGTTAAGAAAGAACAAACATACTTACACACTTACACACAAACTTTCGCGAAAAGTGCGAAAAAAGCGATTCCCTGCCTATTAATAATTCCACTATACATAATCAAATACATGATATTTTGTCATGTATTTCTTTAGTTCTCGTGATAATAGCGATTGTAACGGTGCCTTATATAAAAAACAAACTACATATATATATATATATATTCTACGTTTCATCACTTTCACTTTCCCGGCGAAGCTAAAGAATAGTATAATAAAAACATTAATTATCCCAAACATTCAACAACCTATGTGTGGTACTTATCTGTTTTTAGAACACGAATACTACGAAGCAGTTTTCAAGATCACCGAACAACCATATTAATAAAAATGACGGCAAATAGTATTTCCATGGGAGCTAACACATTTAACAGCTCAGAAAGTTTCAATATTTCAAATTGGGCCTTAAACGGCTCAAATAGATCCATGCAACTGAGTAAGCCCATCTTATTAGTAATAAATGTGGCTTACGTGTTGGGCATCATAGGCAACCTGGCAGCTATCGTGTATCTCAGGACAGGCAAGAAGAGAGTCAGGAACAAGAAGCATCTGCTGCTACTTACCGCGCTGGCTGCTAATGATCTCGCTGCTATGGTGAGTGAATTGTAGACTCATACAATATCCCTACATAAGAATAATACCTAATGGTATATCATTTGTGGAGCACAAATGTCCCTTGGAAAGGAAAATTGTGCTCCTGCCGGGAATCAAACCAAGGGCATACAGCGCGGAGGGCAGAGACCTACCCACTGCGCCAACTGAGTCGTCAACAACACCCTGATTATTTTTTTGTCGTTGCCAAGTTATAACTCGTCTAAAAGAGATAAATACGCAAAACTTTTATATCAACCGACTGCCCAAACGGACTTATAAAATAAAAATATTTATAAAATGTGCAAATATCAATGTTTAACAGTGTACATACCTAATTAAATTAGGATATTGGGTTGAAACAAATTTAGAAAACCTTTGACTAGCTACTGGCTTCTTAGCCATTGTTTCTATAGTGTTAAGGAGTATAACATTTTCTTGTAAATCTATAGACTAGATATTACCGTAGATATAGAAATAATCATTTACACGTTTGCTTGCAGACTGAATATTTTGTGTCACTATTTACATTAACATCTCATGTACTTGTATTCTGGCAAATATCAGATTTGATTTGATTTACAATCTGGCTTGCAGGTAGGTAGTATGAGTGCAATGCTGGTAGGAGAATACGTTCCCAGTGCGAGAAACTCCAATGGAAGGAAGTGGCTGTGTCTGATGCGCGTCGTACTGCGCATCTTCGGGCTTGGTAGCGGCTGCATATGTGTCACCATGTCGCTGGAGCGGTACTTGGCAATCACCAGGCCTTTCTTCCATAGAAAAGTAAGGCATACTATCTCCAGCTAGGAATAAGCTATTATTACTTAATTCATGAAAGTTTCATGATTACTTATTTTAACCTAACACCGTTACAGAATGTTACCTACCGGGCAGTGTGGTGGGCGTTACTGATCTCCTGGATAGTTGCAGCTATATTAACATGTGTACCCATAATCGGCCTAAGCTTTTACTACAGCGAAGTGAAAGGTTGCTTGAGATTTTACAACGCAGATTCCGCACCAGAATTTGCCTATGCTATGACAAATGTGGTCTTCGGTGAGTAATGTTAATAAGACTACTATTGCGTCCCTACAAATGAGTTAATAGTCTACTAAGTTTTATTTTAGCACATGTTCTAGCTTTCATGTAATGAAAAAAGTCTTTTATTTAAGGAATTCTCTTGTGCGTGGTCCTGGTGTATTGCAACACTGCAGTTATCCGAGAGCTTTACGCTATGTCAAATTCTAGAAGCCATATAGATCTCAACTCAAGCACCAATCTCCAGGCACTACAACATAACAATGCTGCCGTGGAAGAGGTCACCTTTAGCCGGTTGATGGCCACACTATCTGTGGTTTTTATGATCTGCTGGCTACCGCAAATGGTAATATTATTTTTTTAAATTATAATTCCGTTAAAATATTTTTAAGCGTAAACGTAGAAGCCTTTTTACGTATTTAGTTATCAGGATAATGTTTAAGCTTTATTTTAAAGTTCTAGGTTAAATATGTGCATCATGACTATATCATCATGGGAAACTTGACTTACTTTTACCAGCATTAAAATCCTGTATTTCAGCTGACTGCATCACTATTTATGGCGCTCGGTGCAGAATACTGGCAGCGACTGACTCCACTACGAATAGGGTCAGACATGCTTTTGCTGCTCCACTACGTGCTGAACCCTATTCTATACGTGCTCATGTGGCGTAGGCGCCCGCTCGCTTCACTCTGTCAATCCGCATCAAGCTGCTCCCAGTAAGTCATTAACTTTCATGAGTGCCCCTTTGGGGCCCATGCGAATAAGCGATTTTGAATTTTGAAGTGTCAAACGACGACCGGGTATTACGGTGTCGGTAGCAAGTCCGTATTCCTTGTAGTTCACCTACTAAGTTCACAGTTTGCCAACAACTGGTCCAAGGTTTGACAGTAATCATTACATATTGCTAAAGATAACTGAGATATTATACATGCAGCGAACACACATACATGTTATATAAAATAAATGTTCGTTTTTCAGAAGAATAAGATGTTGGAATTAACAAGGACTCTGAGCTTGCCCCGGAGCTCGCTGGACTCGCACGTCGCCGTTAGTGCCGCGACTGAACTCCGATTCCTCTACGATGTCGAAAGATTGAACTACTCCGGTGTGTTTTCATCACTCCGGAGAGATGAAACTCTGATTTTAAAAGCAGCGTATCAAATTTAGTTTAATTTATTGGTGTTATAATAATAGGTGTCTATAACCGAGAAGAGTTTTATTTTCTAAATATTTTTCTAATTAGAATCCGACATAGTGGTATTAATCGGTGGTATAGATTTACATAAAAATAACTACCATACCACCAGGTAAGTACCGGTAAGTATCCGTACAAGGTAGGACTTCGGGTAGAATATATTATTTTCTATGGGTAGGCTACTAGCTAGTTCGTTTAGGGCGGTACCGGTACCTTTGCAGCATTGGACAGGAGCGCATTCTAGTATCACGCGAGACTTTGTAAAAGCTATATTATTATTCATACGAAAAAAAATATATAAAGATAATGTTTACAGACCAATATGAACCCATGTAACCTTTAGAATTCCTGTAATTGCAATAGTG
Organism: Lomographa bimaculata; assembly: GCA_948107665.1. Taxonomy (NCBI): domain Eukaryota; kingdom Metazoa; phylum Arthropoda; class Insecta; order Lepidoptera; family Geometridae; genus Lomographa; species Lomographa bimaculata. The sequence continues at coordinate 339,627 of OX403604.1, read as the reverse complement.
ACGCAGTTTGTTTTGCGGTCGCCTTTATCATTATAAACAGGCGTTTTTCATTAAAGCTGTGGCTGAATAGAACTAAATACATTCTGATATCTCACCACATCAATAACATGGGTTGGTCAGTGATGTAATACTTACTGGCATATGAGACCCAAGCCGATGCCTAGGTTAGCACAATTACATGAGTTTGTTATGTTATTTTTCACTCGCGAGAAGCGTAATAATTTCATTGTAATTCGAGAAAACTACTGTATCTAAAAGTAGAAATGATCTAATAAAGCTTAACAGTCCTACTTCATGCTTGTAAGCTCGAAAAGTGCTACTTTCGACCCTGTCACCTGCGTGGAAAATGCACTTTTAGTGCATGTACAGTGAACATGAAGTTTGGTTTAGACCAACTATTACTCTTTTTTCTTCGCGGCCGGCGCGGCGGATCATATCCATACCTTATTATTAAGGTTACCGTCAGCCACTGGTAGGTTGCTGGGGGCAGACGGTAATACATTCTGCAACATTATGTTCAACCATCCCTGCGGGGGGCAGCAGCCACATGTATTACCGTCTGCCACCGAGCAAGGGGCACGTTTGTAGGGGCATACTATAATAATTCATTAAATAGTGATTAAGTACTCTTCGACAAGACCGTGTAAGAAAACCTTGGATTGTAATCCAAGACAAAGAGTTATAAAGAGAGAGAGAGAGAGAGTAGAGTAGAGTAGTAATCAAATTTTGCGGTTCGATTCATTGTTACTTCTCACGCAGTTGAGAAGGATGTTTATTAGTGTCACACATTCTCGGGGCTTGGGAGGGATCGCAGGATGCAATTGGAGTATTTTGTGACCTCTCCAAAGCGTTCGACTGCGTGGACAATAAAACGCTTATTAGCAAATTAAACCATTACGGTATACGTGGGACAGCTCTTGATTTGTCACATTCGTATTTATCGGGTAGGCAACAAAAAGTAGGCGTTAATGGTGTGACATCTGACGGGTCTACAGTTAAAATTGGCGTGCCTGAAGGTTCAATATTGGGACCCTTCCTATTTTTAGGGTATATTAATGATTTACCTTATATGACAACTTCGCTAGCATTAGATATTGTCTTGTTTGCTGATGACACGTCACTTATTTTTAAAACAAATATGAAAGACGTAGAATTAAATGAAGTAAATTATGAATTAGATCTAGTCTCGAAATGGTTTGCTGCTAATAACTTATTGTTAAATGCTAGCAAAACCAAATGTATCAAGTTTTCCCTTCCTAATGTTCCTTTGGTAGATGCAAATGTTACACTTGAAAACATCAAATTAGATCTTGTAAATAAAACTGTTTTCTTAGGTCTGACTATGAACTCGAAACTGCAGTGGGGTCCTCATATTGATGTGCTTGCAGGTCGCTTGAGTTTCGCTGCTTTTGCGATCCGTAAAATTAGACAACTGACTGATGTAGCGACGGCAAGGCTAGTTTACTTTGCATATTTTCATAGTTTGATGAGTTACGGAATCTTGCTATGGGGATCTGCTGCCGATGTTGAAATTTTTATTTATTTTACAAAAAAGAGCGTTTCGTGCAATATATGATATGGGTCCGCGCGAATCTCTCAGGGAATTTTTTAAAGAAACAGGCATACTTACCATGCCTTCGCTTTACATCTTTGAAAATATTATGCATGTTCGCAAAAATATTGGTAAATGTAAATTAAGAAGCGACGCACACAAACTTAATACTAGATATAAGCATAAAATTACAGTGCGCGCATTTAGATTAAGCAAAACGAATAAATCTTTAATGGCAAATGGGGTTAGGTTTTACAATAGAATTCCTAAAATCGTAACTGAATTACCACTGGGAAAGTTCAAATCTGTAATAAAATGGGCATTTATTAAGAAAGCATACTATAAAACGATCGACTATATTAATGACAAGGATGCATGGAGGCAAACTGCACAGGCTCTTTCTAACGACTACCATAGCAACACCTTGGTTAATAAAATTATTTATTAGAGATTAAGAATGTTTTAAAAAAATGAATGAAAAAAAATGCGCCGCCGAGTTTCTTGCCAGGTTCTTCTCGAGATGGCTGTAATTTTGCGAATCTGGCAATAGATTCATTAACTTTCATGAGTGCCTCTTTGGGGCCCATGTGAATAAACGAATTTGATTTGATATAGAAAAGTTGCTTGATTCTTGATGAAGTCATCAAGTAGTAAGAAGTATGATGAGAACTTAATGGAACCGAGTTGTATTCCAATACAACTGAAATCAGCATGCCGAAGATTATATTATCTATTCACATAGTAAGTATAATGTCGTAGTCGTATTACTATTGTAGAATTCGCACTATTACAAAAGAGCGACTAGCTATTTTAAACATTGGAGCCGTTTTATTATTTGTTTTATTATATGAGAAAAGCGGATTTGTACGGAATTTTATTTTCAAAATAACATTATTTTGACTGACCTCGATGTTTTGGCAGAGTTGCATCAGCCGTGGTCGCGTAAAAACCCAGTTCGCACATTCTGGCATTAACATTTCTGGCATTTAACTCACCCGGCTCGTAGTATTCCTTACTCCTTACCAAAAACTTATAGTTATATTGTCTTTGCTCCTAACGTTCCTTCTTGCTTTGCTCGTCGCTGCCTGATGATGAGACCTATACTAGTATTATAGACTGAAATCCCTTGGCCGCCGTAATGTAAATACTGTAGTACTGTAATGCAATTTATTGCATTGACGATCCGACTTCAACTTAAACGGCTATTCGTCACGAGATACGGCGAATTCGACTACGACATACATATATAAATAGCACTGTTGAAAATTTTTATTAAAATGTATTATTACATATATCTCTACATTAGTACATACAATAAATAATTATTGATTTAACAGGAAAATTATACAAACTGTATAAATGCAATAAGTGCGGCTGCTCCATTGCAGTTGGCCAATCGAAGTAGCCGCAGTCTCGATAAAATATTCTTTCGCGTTACCTAAAATAAATAGCATCAAGTGGTGAACAATTAACAGTACAAAGGTAGAGCTAATGTCATACAACAGGAATACTGGTAGAAATTCAACCTTGTAGATGGAAGTATAGCTTCAACTTATCCGGTGAGTTTGAGAGAGCTCCTTTGAAATAACCATGTCAATCATCGAAGGAGGCTATTTTATTAGACATTATCTTGGCAAAAAATGTAACATGCTTGCCTAGAACACACCAAATCACGCTAGACTTCAAGACACCCAGATATACCGTTCAGGTAATAAAGATGCGGGCAAAACGAAAAAACTGTAATTATCTTGTGCTTATTTTTACTCTTTACTGCAGAGCTTTTTCGCTCAGTTAAGTGGACGAACGGAGCGAATATGCCGTTCCCTTAGAACTAAATACATATATGCAAATACATATCTTATGCTTATAAATGTGGGATTTAATTTTGTTTCAGAAATAATTAGCAATATTTGAATTCTGCTTTAACAGTAGTTATTATTACAATCAACATTAAAGTGATACTACGATCACGATAAAAGTAGAAATCGAATAAAGACAAGATCATCCATTAAACATTTTGCTAAAAATGACAACAAATTCAACGCCTGTCATGGGAGCGGACATTTTCAACAACACAGAACTTTTCAACACGTCTACCAGTGTTTTAAACTACACAAAGAATTTAAGGCCCTTAAGGCTGAGTAAATCCGTCATTATAGTGATTAATGTGGCATACGTGGTGGGCATCATATGCAACCTGGCAGCTATCGTGTACCTCAGGACAGGCAAGCGGAGAGTCAGGAACAAGAAGCATCTGCTGCTACTCACTGCCATGACGTCTAATGATCTCGCTGCTTTGGTAAGTGTTATGTATGGTAAAGTAAAGCTTACTTGTAAGATATAATAAGCCATATAATTGTTTAGTCATATTTCTGACTGATTTAATCAAATTAAATGAAATTGAAATAATGTATTGTCAAACAACAGATACAATTATAAGGTGTTAACAAATCGAAGCAGAAATTAGCAGCTACCTGCAGCATGCCTATTAGACGAACTATAATTTTAACGTGCATTTGTATAGGCAATCATTTGAACACTATCTCACCTCATAGTAAGTGATGATGCGATCGACGATAGAGCATGTTTGCCTTAAAGATACCTGTTCACTCGTGACTTAAAGACTAACTCATTATACTTTTTGTGAAACACAGACTCAGGCAAGGAATTCAATTCCTTAGCAGTGTGCATAATAAGTGTGGAAGCAAATCGCTCCGTGGGTATTTATGGAACATGACGATGTTGCAATTAAATCGTGCAAAAAGACCGACTAACTCACCACCTTGCGACGATGCTCTAGTCTTTGAAGCCTTGCTTCAAACAGCCGGTCGTCGCCTATAAGTGTCTTGGCTCTACGCTCAATTGTATCAAGTGCCACGTGCTGGTACTTCGCCGAGTCATGCCATAGATAAGAGCAACTCAAGCAACTCAACATGGAAAGTCACAGGTAGAGGCACATCGCGAAAAGTATCCGAGACTCTATAAGAATTGACTCCGTTTCGCAAAGAATAGACACATGAGTCTTGGTGGCGTTGAACCAGGTTGGCATTGCCAATCGAAGACTGTTTTTAAAGATATGTTTAAACACTCGACCATATCCTCTCTCAGAGACTGTATTTGTGCACCTTTAGATTGTGAATTAGTTAAGTAGCTCTCTACAACTGTACAATCTGCATACTGCCGGACTTCACCAGGTCATTAATATGCAACAGAAAAAGCGTTGCAGAGAGAACGGATCCTCCGTAAGACGGAAGCGTCACTACATATGTGTGTGGCATACGGATATCTCCGATTGACCGATTTTGTCGAAAACCGTATTGTCGAGCACTAAAGAGTTCATTATAGTGATAAATTTAGAAAGGAAAAATTCGCGAATTTCAAAAAATCCAAATTTTTACTATATTTCTGCCTAGCATGGCTAATGACGGATGCTAATTTCCGACATAATTGTCTCGCAAACTGTCGGACAAAGATGTCTCATCTGCAGCATCAAGAATCAAGATGCGTAACTCGGCGGTGAATTTTATAACTTTCTTTCAAACTTCAAGACTTTGAATGACTGTTACAGGAATTAATATTGTGCGGATCCCAGTTGTGATAAGTATAGGGAGGATAAACGATAACAACCACCGCTTCGTTTTCCAGGTACTTAGCATGAGCGCAATGCTGGCAGGAGAATACATTCCCGGCGCGTGGAACTCTCAGTGGCTCTGCGCGGTGCGCGTCGTACTACGCCTCTTCGGGTTCGGTAGCGGCTGCATCGCGTCCACCATGGCGCTGGAGCGGTACTTGGCAATCACCAGACCCTTTTTCTATCGGACTGTAAGGCATAAGTACTACTGACAAGTAGTATCAGCATTTTACTCTTTTTCAAAGTATATTAATTAGTAATGTTAAGTATATTAATTTTCACAATATAACGGGCTAATTTAAATAAGTATCGTGACTTGTAGACCTTGCAGTGACCTTTTTTGCTGCATAATTGACTGAGCGAAGCGAGGTCTCTATGTTAACACGGGCATTCAGCACTCTGTCTATCCATCCGTCCATCCGTCTGTCAGAGGCTAATATCCTCTAAATAATCAAGTTTATTAATTGAAATATATAAAGCTATGGCCCGAAGCCATCAATGTTGGTTAATATGATATAAATAAAAATTGGAAGGGGACGTGTTCATACATGCATATCCCCTACAAACATGTGTGAACACAGCCCCTTCATATTCTTATTAATTTTTAAAAAGCATTTATTTTTATTCAACATTGTGCGGTATCGTTGAAAAGAACTTTGCAAGTAGTCCAGGAGTCTAAATATATATATAAAGTAATACTAAAGTATAATATCCGTTATATTATCCTATACTTAAACAACTAATACAAAACTCAGTTAATACGTTATCTGCAAATTAACATCTAAAGTGCTTCGCCCGCTATTATCAAGTTAAAAAGTAGCCTATGTGTTAATCCTAGGTATAATCTATGTACATTCCAAATTTCATCCAAATCCGTTCAGCCGTTAAAGCGTGAAGAGGGAACAAACATACTTACACACTTACACACAAACTTTCGGATTTATAATATTAGTAGGATTCAGTTTGTTAATTTTGGCTAAGCATTTAAATTCACTGAAATATAACGTAACGCAACCAAAAAAGAGAGAACAAATTGTCAGTGACATACGAACTTGCTCCCTTTGGTAAAAAATCTTTTTTTTTTAATATTTTTTGTATTAATAACTTAAACCTGTAGGTATACTGTTACAGAATGTGACCTATCGGGCGGTCTGTTGGGCGTTACTAATCTCTTGGCTAGTTCCGGCTACGCTGACATGTTTATCTATTTTCGGCCTGAGCGCTTACTACAGCGAAGCAAAGGGTTGCTTGAGACTTTATAAGGCAGAATCTACCCCGGAATTGGCTTATGCAGTGATTAATATGGTCTTGGGTGAGTTACGTTATGGTGTATACTATTAGATAGTAGGTACTAATGCTTATACAAATAATTTCACTATCTATTTTTCTTTACATTCATGCCATTTTTTTTTATTCAAGATAGGCAAAAAATTTTGTCCGTCATCTAATCTGATGGTAAGCGACGATGTGGTCGACGATCGAGCAAGTTTGCCTAGAAGATACCTATTCACTCGCGACTTGAAGACTCCCATATTGTACTCATGAGGAAACACCGACTCATGTAAGGAGTTGTAATCCTTTGCGGTTCGCACAATGAATGTGGAAGCAAAACGCTTCGTGCGCATTTGTGTGAATGTCTACCGTATAGCGGTGTCGCTTAGCAGTTTGTCAGCTTGCCCGATGATAGAACGAGGATACGGGAGCTAGATCTTGCAGTTCCTTGGCACACTCTCCGAAATGTATATCTGATAAAAAACCAAAAGACTAGCTACCATGCGACGTTGACCCAAGTTCTGAAGCTTTGAATTAGTCAGCTGCTCGCTACCAATGAGTCTCTTGGCTCTACGCTCAATGGTGTCAAAAACTTCAAGCTGGTACTTAACTGAACCGTCCCAAAGATGAGAACAGCTACTATCCTAGCGCTTGCTAGGATAGTAGGTTTTCTACTTATTCTGCGCGGCAACCGCAACAAAACTTTTGCATCGTCTAATCGAGGCCTACACAAGCATTTGCCACATCAGTTCAATACATTAACAAATGTCGTCGTAGGGATGTCTGGATATATTTTATAAGTTGAGTTACATCCCAAGGGAGTAATTTTAAAATGGAATGTGGTTTGCAATCAAACTTGCCAATAGCGCCCAACGAGGGGCAAGAGAGAGTGACAGAAAAGGTGATGTTCGATAAATTGCCAATTATTTTTAATATCAAGATTGTAGGATGGTATCTACTTTAACATTATACTTATGAATCATGTTAGTAAATATAAATGAGGTTCTAATATACTGTAAATACTATTATTTTCTCAGGAACATTTATTTTCTATATGTGTCGAGGTAGCTTGATGTCTTCGTGGCTGCGTCGCCAGGTAGTAGATAGGAGAAAAGCCATTGGGCGGTAATACGTCCCGAGATAGGGAAGAAATAAAATATCTTATAAAAATAATAATAATAATCTTCCGCAGACCACAAGGACGGAGTGGTAAATCTCAGTTAACAAATAAACGAGATGGTAGAGCTTCTTGGGATTCTATACCAGTACCGTAGTAAAATGAAAAATGATAAGAGAAACCTAAAGATGACTTTCATATATCTATTTAGATATACTTAACATAGTTTGTCAACTCTATTTTTTTATTTTTACCTATACAGCGTCTGCTTGTCGCTATTTTTAATTACAATAACTTAACTGTCATGTTTTAGTAACACTGGAGAGATTGTAAAATCGATTGACGTCAGAATCATCAAAACTAAATCAGTTTCCACGCGTTTGGTCTCTAGAACGCCACATAAGAACAAACATACATAGGCTGATAACCACATTACCCTCCTTTGCGTAGGGTAAAACGTGGCCAATGGCTAGCGAGTAATGCAAAAGATTGTATTCAAGGTACTCTTCTATGCGTGATGCTGGTGTATTTCAACACGGCAGTCATCCGAGAACTTTGCTCGATATCATTGGGAAAAACTGGAAGGAATCATAAACTTAACAGTATCGCCAATCTACAACCACACCAGGCTGACACCCCGGCAGAGGTCACCTTCAGCTGGTCGATAGCCACGTTATCTGTGGTGTTCCTGATCACCTGGCTACCGCTACTGGTAACATTTGTTTATACTATTATGAACTGCCAGTTGGCTAAGATGGGTACGCGTTTGACGTTTAAGTAATGGCTATCAGGCTCGATTCCCGAAGTTTTCTCCCCGAGGGTTTGTGTTTCTGGTTCTGGGTATGATTGTGTGTGCGATGTAAATGTTTCCGACAACCACGGCACAAGTCGTCGAACTTAGTGTGGGGCTGTAAGTGTGAAAGCGTTTATTTTAACGTTTTATGTTATTTTTATATATTATATTTATTCATCTCTATCTACGGGCCAATTGCCTATATTTCCTAAAAATAAACTAAAACTATGTACAGCAAAGAACCAAGTTACCTACAAGACATAGTTTATAGGTAACTCAAGAGCTCAAGCCCACTACCAGTGGGTAGCGTTCCCATCATGCTGGCTGCATTACCTCTTTGAATTGCAATGCTTATACGTTGAGCCAAATAAATGCCAGCATTTTGATCACGTGTCGCCTCAACCAGGCGCTCTGATAGAATTTTGAAAATAGAATGAGCTCCCGGTCCCCACGGACCCAGTGTCTCAACACCAATCGGCTATATATATATAATAATATATAATATGTAACTACGTTATTTGATCTAACTCGTCGTTCTCGTTAAACTGAGATCAATCGCCTACATTTTACCTAATACAGAAAAAAATTTGAGGTTAATTGCTTGCAACTTTTAAACAATTATTTTATTTATATTTTTGATGTTAAAGAACAGGATAAAACGGATATTATACGGAAGTTTCAGTTTTAAATGTGAAGCCATTTTTGAGATTGCCCCGGGACAAAATAGGTCTAATAACATTGACTTTGGCGGCAACCAAATTGTTCTTTTCAACCGACTTCAAAAAAGTAGGTTGTCAATTTGACTGTATGTTTTTTTTGTATGTATCTTACGCGATATCTCCGCCAATTATGAATCGATTTTGATGATTTTGTTTTTGTTTGGTAGAGTATATCAGAGGTGGTCCCATATACATTTTATCGAAATCGGTCAAACCAAAACCGAAATATAAGCGATGATGTCGGTATTTTTAAGTTTTGCTTGCGTTTCAATTGTCTAATATAGATTTTGTTTAATACCTGTTTTGTACTCTACTTGCAAAGCTCTTTTCAACGAAAACTTTTTAAATTTTCGTTTATTGAATTTCTGGATTAGTAGATGCGTCTGACAGACGGACGGAGGGACAAAGTGCTGAACCACCCAAGTCAACTTAGAGATCTCGCTTCACTCGATCAATTAGGAACAAAATTAAGGTTGGTTATCCTAAACTTAGAATAACTGGCACTCGCGTATAAGTTGTCGCAGAAATATCATTGAGTTATTTGGTAACGATTTCTGTTTGAAGACATCGCGTTGGTTTGAGTCACTTCTTTTACAGTTCAATTCTTACTCCCCACCTTGAGCTCAAAACCCTAAAAAGGAGGGCAAATATACAGCTTGCATCGTTAGGTTACTCATTCCGTAAATGATCATATAGTTTGAGAATAAATCAATATAACATAATAGTAAAATCTGCCTTTTTCCAGCTGAGTGCAGCACTCCTAATGGTTCTCGGCCCCGCGTACTGGCACCGACTGACTCCGCTGCGGGTAGGGTCGGACGTGCTTTTTCTACTTCACTACGTGCTGAACCCTATCCTGTACGTGCATATATGGCACCGGCGACCGCTCACTTCACTCTGTCTATCCGCAGCAAACTGTTTCAGTAAGTGCTTAACGACGACCGGCATACCGGTAACATTTTCAGATGGTGGAATTATATGACGAATGGTAATCTGTTACATATATGTGCATATCTGCATTTAAAGATGCATAGGTATATGTGCATATCTGCGATGTTAGGTGGCAAGCTTATCGATATTCTATCACTAACATTTTGGAGAGTGTGCACAGGAATTACAAGTGTTGAAATCTCCATGCCCTTTTTACCAAATAATAACAAGACAATTATCCATTTATTGTCGACAAAGCGTTTCGCTTCTACGTTCATCATCCGTACGGCAAAGGATTTGAACTCATTGCCCGCGTCTTCTTTCCCGGAACGGTATAATCTGGGAGTCTTCAAGTCTAGATTGAATAAATATCTTCTAGGCAAGCATGTTACATGTTCGACCGCTTGTCCCTTTCTATCGGGTAAGATGGTAGTCAAATGCTAGCCTATCACGCATAAAAAATATCTCGCAACCACTTTTCCAATCAGTAGCAAGCTGTTTCCAGTCAGTAAGAGCTTCTCACCTAGAGCCGAAAAGAGCTCTTTTGATGGTTATTTATAGGTGTACTAATAATATATTTAAATCGTACGTTTAGATGTTTATGATATTAATATTTACGGAGAGTAAAGCAACAATAGTGATTACCGATTACGACGAATGAGCGAGGTGAAAATGCACCTCACTGCGTCCAATATGATTAGTAGATAATTTCAACGATTATTACATATTCCTTTTGATACTGTTAAGCCACATATTCAAACTCAACCATATATAAAATGCTCGTAAAGCTCCATAAATAAGTGGAAAACGGAAATAGTAGATCTATAGATCTTCTATCTTTACTTAAATTTACAGTTTGTGAACAACTGGCCCATACTTTAAAAATAACGGTTGATAAAATGATTGTAATAACTGACATGTTTTTTATGCCCGATAGGCAAAGCATTTGACCACAATCTCACCTCATGGAAAGTGTGACGCGGCCGAAGATGCAGTAAAATATTATAAACGCGGTGCAGAAATATCATTACAGTCATAATTCTAATGAAAGTATTATCTCCTTTCAGAAGCATGAGATGTTGGAGTTAACAAGGACTTCGTCCCTGCCCCAGACTTATTTCGTTCGTGCAATGCACTAGCAATGCACGAACTGCCCATTGGCTTGGATGAGCGTTGGCCTTCTAAGCAGGTTCGATATCGCCAAGCCCCAAGGATAATTTGTGTTACTGTTTTTGGTTGTTATTGTATGTAATGGGAATGTTTTCGGCACCCTCGACACAAGTCATCGAACTTAATGGGGGCTGTGGATTTAAAGAATTTATGTAAAAAAAATTAGGTATTGGCCTCGATTCTGATGTATACTCACTAAATTAAATTTAAACTATCCCTGTCTCTTACAAAATAAAACACAAGACAGAGATAGCATGCATTTTAGTGCTGTCACGCTAGTTTATCAATTAAAATATGAACAGCAGAAGCAGAAAGGCGCTTGTTTTTAGTTAACACCAATACAACTCATACTCGAATAAGCTTGCATAGACATCTAAGTTCTGACTAACTTGACAGCACAGCAGTATGCTATCTCTGTCTTGTGTTCCTATTTTGTAAAAGACAGGAATAGTTTAAATTTAATTTAGTGTGTGACATCAGAATCGAGGCCAATAAAAATAAAGGTCCTTAAAATAAAATTGAATAAAAAAAGATAGGTAATGCCGCCAACATGATGGGAACGCTTCCCACTGGTAGTGGGCTTGAGCACCTCAGTTACCTATAATGGCCTCGATTCTGATGTCACACACTAAATTAAATTTAAACTATTCCTGTCTTTTACAAAATAGGAACACAAGACAGAGATAGCATACTGCTGTGCTGTCAAGTTAGTCAGAACTTAGATGTCTATGCAAGCTTATTCGAGTATGAGTTGTATTGGTGTTAACTAAAAACAAGCGCCTTTCTGCTTCTGCTGTTCATATTTTAATTGATAAACTAGCGTGACAGCACTAAAATGCATGCTATCTCTGTCTTGTGTTTTATTTTGTAAGAGACAGGGATAGTTTAAATTTAATTTAGTGAGTATACATCAGAATCGAGGCCACTATCTATCTAAATTGCAAATAGTTATACTCATTAATTAGCATTGCTATTCAGAGAGCCAATGTCATCATTATAGGAACGCTGCCTACTCGATTCTCAGTAGCTTGTAGTTAGCAAAATTGCTGTATAGATTGTACATAGTTTTAATTTTAATTTGTTTGTGAATCCAATTATATTTGTATATAATAATATAGGCAATTTAGTTCGGTTTTTTTTTTCAAACTGTACCTATCTTTACCTGACTGCGCGACGCAAAGGAGGTAATCGTCTAGAATTTGCTAGATAATATCTACTATGATAATATTGAATAACTACATAACACCATTGAATTAATTTCATGATAGATACACACATGAAACAATTAATACATTCTGAATTGCTTTTGTTGCACCACAAGGAAGTTTACTGTGCTCTAAAGCTGGTCCTAAATAATCATAAGGTTTAATATTTTAATAAATCTCTATGAAATATAGCTCTGTCTGTCCAGTTTACTGACCACTTGTTATGAGCCAATCTAATATAAAGGGTTGGTATGGTCCACACGCCTGTCGTAAATCATGTAATATGTTTCTAAGAATGTAATAATCTACACTAATATATTATTATAATGAAGTAAAGTTTATTTGTTTGTTTGTAAAAGATAATCTCTGGAAGTACCGATTCGATTCTGAAAATCATTTATTATAAATTTTTTGTATTAATTTATCTTCGATTCTATACCTAAATCAAAAAATTAATTAACACCCGAAATGGGAAGATTATTGATTCTCAAAAGTTAATTTAAGATCTCTGTATACGGTTAAAGAAATAAAATTGTATTCTATTCTATTCTATAGGTAATCCAGTGCATCAGTTATAATATATATATATATATTTTTTTTATTTGTGACAGGCTAGTGTTTGACCACTATCTCACCTGATGGTAAGTGACGATGTGATCGAAGCTGGTTAACACACTAGACCTGGAATACGCAGGCTCTCAAGGATAACTGCCGGAACACCGTATTTGGCTTGGCGGCAGACTTTCAACTTGATGGTGGTAAGCTACTTTGGTAGGAAGCCAGGCGAGCAACTCACAAAATGCTCTACCACCTCTCAAATGTCACCTGATTAGCACCACCCGGGGACCACGTGTAGGGAGTCAGACTTAAGGGGTATCCTCCTACGGACGTGGGCGATTATTTTGTCAATATTTTTTGACTTGGTTAAACTCAATAATTCCAATGATTTCGCATCCATCAATCAACCTGCTCCGTTTGCACTACCACTGTAAACAAGTTGTTCTTACAAAAGAGTGGCAAACGGTTAAAAATCCACTTTAAAACTAGTTTTATTAAATACTATCTGATCCGGAGAACTTCGTACCGCCAATAAACAACAAACCTATATTTCACATTTGTCTGTGCTCAAATATTTATAGTGCGTTCAGAAATTAATTTTGTGTCTAATCTTGGAAAGGTACGAGCAGAATGTATGGGCACAAATTTCTGAACGCACAGCAACTCATTTTTATATATAGATAGATATAGATTATGGCAGTGGAGTATCGTCACACGAAGACGCAAAATGTCGGAGCGGTAGACTCTCGGAGATATCGCTACAGACGGGCGAACTCTGCGTCTCTAGCGAGCCCTGGAACAAGCACGGAGGTGGGCCGCTCGGTTCCACTACCTTACACTTCTGAAACAAGGAATTGTAATTAATATATCAAAATGAACACACCAATTAGCACGAAAGAAAGAAAGATGGAGTGAAAACAGAATTACACAAGAGATAAAAATAAGATTGGCATTATTATTAATATAGGTTTATAATGAAAAATAACAGTAAAGTTACCGACCGAGCGAGCGCGAAACGTCTCGATAGTTTTATAAGTATATAGTAGTGAGTTTCGATAAGTATATCGATTTTTATTGATTCAGATTTGGAATTTTTTCAAAAAGGTTTGGGGATTGAAAACGAAAAAAAAAACATATTTCAGCCATTTCGAAAAGTACACGAGATCTTCAGGTCACAGAGCCACTAGTATTTTAATATTGATTGTTGATACTTATGTTCAATAAATTTTCCAAACTAAATTTGAACAATAACATTTATGTCGTGGGTGCCTGAAACATTCACGTCGCAAGCACGTTAGCAAGTTTTTACATCATTTTAATTTCACCACATTATTTTTTTTTCGCAATTGGCATGTTTAATCACCGTTGCAAAGGGGATGCTATAAGTCTAACGATCTGTTTGTCTAACTGTGGCAAACGGCTAAATCGTTTTTTGATTTTGCTTGAAAAAATATTGTATTATTTATTGTAACTCAATGCACCCATTTTTCAGATAGGCGTCGGAAGTGTTTTAAATATTTTGATTTTGCCTATTGTTGCAAATGAAGAGAGAAGCGAATGGCAAAACCAAAGAGAGGCCTATGCCCAGCTGACGATAATGTGACTCACCCGCTTAAAGCAGCTCCTTAGGAAGTGACGGAGCGAAGCAAACGGGCGCAGGCGGCACATCAGCACGTACAACACGGGGTTCAGCACGTAGTTGATCAGCATCAGCAGGTCGGAAACCATCCCCAGCGGCGTCAGCCGCTGCCAGTACTTGCGCCCAAGCGCAAGGAATAGTGCTGAAGTCAGCTGGAATACAAGAAACTAAGTAGAAGACCGGCTAGATAAAAACCAAAAAAAATTCTTCTTCTTAATTCTATCAAAAGAAACGCTTTCTAAATGAAACAAATCTTAAAACTTGTATAGGTTCAAAATATCTTGACTTGAAATAGCGCTCACAGTCACAGAGATTGCAAATTTACAGCAGGCGATTTGAAACCTTTGTACACAAGTTTTAAAATCTGTTATATTTGTAAAGCGTTTCTTTTGATAGAATCGACCGCTTTGGTTTTTGGCTAGGCAGTACTGCTGGCGTAATTTTTCGTCTACCTTCTAATTTGCGTTATCGAGTTTAATTCCGGGTGGGAACACAAGCTTTCTCCCTGACAGAAATTTGTGTGGTGTAAATGTTTCCGGCACCCACGACACAATAAGTCTTCAAACTTAGTGGGATTGCGAGAGCAAAATATCATTAAACGCTCGTCTACCAATTTTTTCGTAAATATAGTTGGATCTATGGGTGGTACTGATGGAGGGTTCAGAATATTTAGAGGGATTTAGAATAGATGATATTTTTTTTTTTTTCTTTGTATTTTTACGTCTCTCCTTTCCTCATCTATTAAACAACCTCAATACCAACCTAAATATGATATATATACATAACTATGGGGACGACGCCGTAGACGACTTTATATTCGTTAGTCGTATCGCTGCAGTCGATTCGCAATTAATCAACTAGCAGCCTAAACCAGAGTATGAAACTAAGAAGTACATTTAACACAGTATACATAGCATACGCATAAACATAACATAAACACTTTCAAACTCACAGCCCCAAACTAATATACACATGCTTGGCCACAGGTGATAGACATGTGACATTTATAGGATAGGTTCTTTTAAAAGTGTGGATAAGGAATTCTAACGCGGATTAAGTCGCGAGCAACAAGTACTTTTTTAATATTTTTTATTTCGTTCCGTATTGACGAGCAGTGAACAACTCCACACAAAAAATATATAATATATGTCCGATTGATTTAATTAGAGTTCCACGAAGAACTTTCTTATTCAAAATTTGCAGTGCAGATTTATTTTCAGACTCACATTCATTTCAGATCCTACATTTATTTCAGATGAAATGAATAAACATTTTATTGCAATAAATGATAGCAATAATTATGAGCCCTATAAACATACACCTATAACACAGCCAAACTCTAAAACTATATTTTTGGCTCCGGTTGACTATGCAGAAATATTAAATTGTAAATAACTTGAAAAATTAAAAATTATCGGGTGAAGATAAAACCCCTATGCAAGTTGTTAAAAGCAGTATTCATTTCTAATAATATAACCCCTTGTTTACTTAATCAATCTAACATTGGAGACCGGATGCTTTCCGCAAAATCTAAAAACAGATTTAAAAAAACCATTACACAAGAAGCTTAGGACCTTCTTGTGTAATGGTTTTTTTAAATCTGTTTTAAAAAAACTATGCAAATAATTATAGGCACTTCTTTCTTGTTTCTTAAAAAATATTTGAGAAAGTAATTTACAATATGTTTATTTAATTTATTTATTCAATTAGCACACTAAATTTAAACCAGTTTGGTTTTAGAAAGGGTAACAATACAACGCTGTCAATTAATGTTAATCTAAGTGGGGAAGACATTAACGTAAAGAAATCAGGTGTTGCTTTTTTCTGGATCTTACTAAAGCTTTCGATTTTGGTATTATTATTCATAGCACATTACTTACTAAATTGGAACATGTAGATGAGAGAGGCCAGGTTTTACTACTTATTAAATCTTATTTAGAAAATAGAACTCAATCGGTAACTTTAGATGTCTTTAACAAGTCTACTAAAACTATTGAAAAAGTATTTTCCAAACGTGAAGATTTAGTATTAGGTGTGCCACAAGGAAGTATCCTTGGGCCACTTTTGTTCTTAATTTATGTGAACGAATTTCCTTTAGTGAGTAAACATTTATGCATTATGTTCACTACATACCAAAACAAAACTTGATGGATACATAATATGAAAAGATAGTAAATGATACATTTATAACTGTAGTATTCTGGTTAAAACATATTAATTTAAAAGTAAATATTTAAAAAAAACCCACCTTATTCAGTTTAGAAATTTCAAACAAAATTGACGAATCACATGATAAATGCAAAGTAGATATATCTAACGAGACATTTTTTTTAGTAGTCACAATGGATACAAATTTAAGTTGGAAGTCTCATGTTAGTAAAATAAATAATAATCTTTCTCAATACTGTTATACTTTATTGACTTTAACTGACATTTAATCTAAGAAATTGCAATTAACGCGTATTACGGATATGTTTATCTTCGTGGTTTTATTTTGGGGCAACTCCGTTGACATTAATTAGTTTCTTTTACAAAAGAGGTGTCTGCGAGCCATATTTAAATTAAGTAGCACTGATACTTTACGTATTTTTTTTAACTACACTTTTCTTACATTAGTAGGTATATTATATTAAGACATGGCAAATATACAAATTACATATAATTTGTATATTTGTCATGTCTTTTAAAAGTTTATTTATTGAAGTTATCAAATCGTGCCTCTAGTGTCTCTAACACCCACATACAAAGATAATAAAAATATAACACAAATAAATAATAGTATGTTTTATAATTCTGCTATTTGTGATGGCCATGAAATGTTATAACAGATTACCACTACAACTGAAAATGCTAAATGGAATACATTTTAAACGGAAATTTAAGTCACGGCTTATTCCTAAAGTTCACTTAAGCCTTAAGAAGATTTTGATTCTTAATCTTATTTAAAATTTATTATATTTCTTGTTTTAAAGATTACACGCACTTTGTTGCTATAGGTACAAAATTGTTTTTATATCTTTAAGAACTAATATATTTTGTTACATTTAGGATGATATATTTAACATCTTGTTAACACAGTCTGACAATAAAGCATAATATTCTGATTCTAATTCAGATAATATATTATAATATTGCTTACCATCAGGCGAGCGTTTCGCTTGTCTCTTTTCTTACTAGCATCACACTTTACACTATCATCATAATCAAAAGTAGGAAGTATATTTGTTATTTCTTCAGGCTGCAACCGCTGGACGGATATAGATTACAATGCAGTTAACTTATACCCTGCAATAACATATGGGCTACTATTTATTTGCAGGTAACACCGCAGGGCGCAGCTTGTAATAAGGATAAAATAATAACAGAAAATTCATACATTTACATTTAAGTATTCAAAGATAGTTACCATTTGCGGCAGCCAGCAAATTATGAAGACTACGGATAATGTAGCCATCAAACGGCTGAAAGTGACTTCTTCTGCAGTGGCTGTGTTTTTATGTCCCACCTGAAGTTTGGGTGCATTTATTGGTTCATTCTGCTCGCACTGTGATTTGGCAATTCGCCGCAACTGAGGCCTCCCAGATCTCGCAGACGTTATCGCACATAGCTCTCGGATGACTGCTGTATTACAGTACACCAATACCACGCACAGGAGAGTACCTGAGATACAAGAGTTCTTGTTGACTCAAAATCCAAATCGTTTATTCACAAGGGCCCCAAAGTGGCACTCAATTCTGAAATTTAATTACTCAATTGCCAGATTCGATATATTAGAGCCACTTCGAGAAAAACATGGCAGGAAAGTCGGCGGCTCATTTAAAAATATATCTTAAATTACTAATACAGGAATTATATTAACAATAGCGCTTGTGCATGAAGGCAAACTGCCTCCATGCATCCTTGTCATTAGTTTTATAATAAACATTCTTAATGAATGCCCGTTTTATTACTGATTTAAGCTTTCCCAGTGGCAATTCAGTTATAACTTAAGAAATTTTATTGTTTTTCATACAAATGCTTGTAGAACAAGATTATAGTCTTGTGACATTGCGTTTAATATGTTTTAAACGAATAGATAACAATTAATTAAATACTTAAATATTTTTTACAGAATAGGCCTAAGAAGCTCTGGAATGGCGACATCGAATCAGATTGAGCAGTCCCAGAAATGGTCACATATAATCAAGAATGGGTCAAACATTTTTATTACCTCACAAGAGAGCCGCTTATCAAGCGCTTGACAATTTGCCTGGAGTTATTACTACCAGCGAAGTCAAAAACCAAACCCCAAAGAAGGCAAGCGAAAGAAACCCCGCTTTCGTGAAAAGAGCTTTATTGGCTTAATTAACGTAAAGCATACATCGTGAATTGTAAAAATAGAGAAAACATACAGAGATCTGAAGCGGCGAAAATTTCATTCTTAAACTTTTGAGAGTTCATAAATTGCCAAATACAAGCTGTGTGGTCATGTTTGCGTCTTTCCTGGTCTTCCGAAGTACAAATTCTTTGGAGGATTAGGAAGGGCCTTCGGAAAGCGTGAAAATATACATAAGCGCTTTAATACGATATAAGGATATATAAAAAAAAATTAGCTGTCATATGGAATACCAATGACTACGAAATCTCCATCTTCGATCACATCGTCACTTTCCATCTGGTGAGATAGAGCTTGCCTATCATGTACCTACTTATATAGGTACATTGGTTACAGTGCAACGTTCAAATCACGCTTCATAGAATACTTACCAAAGACCACATACGTCACTGCATAGGCAAAGTCCTGGGTTGTGGACATGGAGTCAGCGTTGCGGTATCTCAAACAACCTTCCGCTTCGCTGTAATAGAGGCCCACTCCGAGGATCGGCGCACACGTCAGCAAAGCGCCACCTGACCAGAACACCAGTAGTGCTGAGCAGACCACCCGGTACGACATATTCTGTAATCGAAATTCAAATTGTTTATTCACGGAGGCCCCAGAGATGCACTCATAGTATATTTTAAATGTTTTATTTGACAATACACATACTGGTAATATACTGTTAACGGACCAATTGTCTATATTTCCTGAAACTAAACTAAAACTATATGGTACATTTATATATACAGAAAATACCTAAGTAATTAGTACCACAACCAGAACCAGAAACACAAATTTTCCTTGGGTAGAAAACTTGTGTTCCCACTTGGAATCGAACCCTGCTACTGCTTAGAACGCGAACGCCACCGAACTAAGCCAACCAGCGGCAACGAGCGCTAACTATCAGCGACAAAACGACTGCCTGACCTTGAGGTAGAAAAAGGGCCTGGTAAGTGCTAAACACCGCTCCAGGGCCATGGTGACTGCGATGCAGCCGCTGCCGAACCCGAAGATGCGCATCACGACGCGCATCGCACATAGCCACTTGGCTTTCATCACACCGGGAACGAATTCTCCTACAAGCATCATGCCTATACTACCCACCTGCAAACCAGATGTTGATTTATTATTATTTACGGTCGCCAACTCCCATGAAGTAAATAAACTACTTGACACTTTTTTAATTTACAATACTATAACTCTTTACATTACAATACATTTACGATCTTTATTGGCACCAATAATAAAAACTTCAAAAAATGACTAAATTAATGAATAGTTGATGTATGTATGGTGTATTAATGGATTTTTAAATATTAATAGGTCTTGAACGTGCATGAGTGCAGGCAAATCATACAAAGTTGAAAAACTTTTTTTTTATGCCTGATAGGCAAGCATTTGACCACAATATCACTTGATGAAAAGTGATGATGCGGCCGAAGATGTAGCATGCTTGCCTAGAAGATACCTATTCACTCGCGACTTGAAGACTCCCATATTTTACTCATTAGGAAACACCAACTCAGGTAAGGAGTTCCATTCCGTTGCAGTTCGCACAATGAATGTGGAGGCAAAACGCTTTGTGCGCATTTGTGGAATATCCACCATATATGTGTCGCTTAGCAGTTTGTCTGCTTATCCAATGATAGAATCGGGATGGGGGAAGTTTATCCAATTTGGATATACTTTAAAACCACAAGGAATTTTTCCATTAACTCAAATGTGGATAAATATTTTACCTACAAACTGTACATATGAATCCATGGGGTCGCGGCTAGGTCTTTTCTTTAATCTCTAAGAGCTAAATAAATTATCTAATGCTATAATAGGTATGATTAAACATTTTAAACTTACATAAGTCATATTTTAAAATAATTGAATGTTTATGAAACACTATTTAAAAATATATACTTGCCATAGCAACGAGGTCATTTACAGCCAAAGCAGTGAGTAGCAGCAAATGATTGTTGTTCCTGACTCTCCGCTTGCCTATCCTGAGATACACGATAGCTGCCAGATTGCCCAGGATGCCCACCACGTAGATTATTTGTATGATAGTCTTACTCGGCCCCATGGCCGCAGCCCTAGGTCTAGTCATACTGGTAGCAGATACGTTGAAAAGAGCGGAGTTGTTGTAAATGTCCGCTCCCATGTGAAGCGTCGAAGGTCGTTATTTCTATAGAAAAATATTATTGATACAAAATACAAAATTATTTATTTACCAAAAAGGATACAAGTAAATAACTACAAAAATAGGTATATACTAACAGGAAGATTACTAAAGGACCCCGCACTAGGGCATGCCTGTATCGCGGGAGACCGTAGCCTTTTACTATAACAATAATTATGAGAACTTCAGCATATTTGAAATAAAAGAATTTGAGATTAGTAATTAAATTATGAAAATTAAAAAAATACATTTATACAAATGATTTGGAAAGGTTTTGGATGAGTGAGAGATTATTTTAAAAATAATTGTGTGTAAATGAGGTATGCAGGTAGTATGAGTGTTGTGTTGGTAGTGTTGTGTGAGTATTTGTGTGAGTTTGAGCAGTATCATCTTTGAACGATGAGGAGAGCCTCAGTCGCTTCATAATCCAGAGTAAGTAACCATTTCCTGACTTTGTCTTTGATTCCGTGTAACGAGATGTCAGTGAAATTACAATGCTTCGTTACACGTTTTGATATAAGTTGTTTTTCTGTTTTCGTGTTTACACTTCTTGGGTCTAAGCCTGAACCTTTGTCGGCGTTTTCGTATTACTTTAGTGTATTTGATTTATCAGTATTTGCGGGCTGTGTTAGGTCTTGGAAAATATTCTGTACAGATAGCACTATATTTAATATAGGACATTTGGTATTTGAATTATTTTTACCATCGTAAGTTTTGCCAAGAGAATATACGTCACCTTTTTATCGCGTAAATAATTGGGATGAAAAGTAACCTACATCATATTCCAGGGTCTAGAATCTAGACTAATCTAAGTTTAGTATAGTCATCATTACAAATTTCATCCAAATCAGTTTTATATACCAATTCAAAATCAAAATCAAATTCACATGGGCGCCAAAGAGGCACTCATGAAAGTTAATGATTCTACTGCCAGATTCGCAAAATTACAGCCATCTCGAGAAGTACCTGGCAAGAAACTCGGCGGCGCATTTTTTTTTTCATTAATTTTTTAAATCGTCCCTTAACACTAATACATAATTATATTAACCTATGTATATCTATAATATGTAGTCGCTAGAAAGCGCTTGTGCTGTTTGCCTCCATGCATCCTTGTCATCAATATAGTCAATCGTTTTATAGTAAGCTTTCTTAATTAATGCCCGTTTTATTACAGATTTGAACTTTCCCAGTGGTAATTCAGTTACAATTTTTTGGAATTCTATCGTAAAATAACCCTATTTGCCATAAAAGATTTATTCGTTTTGCCTAATCTAAATGCGCACACTGTATTTTTATGCTTATATCTAGTATTAAGATTGTGTGCGTCGCTTCTTAATTTATATTTACCAATATTTTTGCGAACATGCATAATATTTTCAAAGATGTAAAGCAAGGGCATGGTAAGTATGCGAATTCCCTGAGAGATTCGCGCGGACCCATATCATTTATTGCACGAACCGCTCTCTTTTGTAGAATTCATTATTCATATTCATTCACAAACTCGCACACATATTCATAAGCTTTCGGCTTTATAATTTTACTGTGATATGTACATAGATGTACGATTATTTAGTAGAGGGAAGTGTAGATGAAAAAATAAAACACCTAATAGGATAACATGACAACAAACTGTGATATATTATACTATATTACGTAACACTTTTGAATACTTTAGGTGATTCAAATGGAAATTCCAAATAGCCAAATAGCATATATATATTATTAAGGTATAATTATACCTATATTCTCATCACCGAAATATATCATACATTTTTAACATACCTCCAGACACATTATAGTATTACATTATAGTATACACTTAGCATAATATACGTCGGTTAGCTTAGTTAAGTGAGCGTTCTAAACTGGTAGTAACAGGGGTATCGGGTTCGATTCCCGGCGGCACAAATTTTCTCCCCTAGGAAAATTAGTGTTTCTGGTTCTGGTCGTGATTTTGTGTGTGATGTGAATGTTCCGGCACCCACGACACAAGTCATCGTACTTAGTGAGGGGCTGTGTGTGAAAGCGTTTATGTTTATATAAAATGTATGATCGTTGGGCTTTTAGCACTTATCACCTGAGCTATCCTGTATCAAAGTACTGTCGTAGTAAACCACCAATAAGTAGAAAAATCTTAAGTCAAAAATTCAAGCGCTAATTGGTATTCCAGCACCCCTGCTTGAAGCCCGCATTAAACTTTAACCACCCTTGACACATCATCACTTGCCAACGAATAAGATGAAGTTCAAACGCATGCTTATCAGAAATAAGAAATAATCAGAATACAAAATATATTACCTACGTACTAGTCCAATAATACAAATAAAGAATGGACATAACGCCATTGGAACATCAAGGATCAGATGACAATTTTTAAATATTTATGTAGGTTATCCTAGAAACATAATTCATAATATACACATAATAACTAATTATAAAAGCCTGTTTTCACGTACTTTATAAATAGGTATACATGCTGCTAAACTTCTATTTGCATCAGCTTTGTCTTTGAGTCAAGATCAGTTACGATATTAATTAATTACAAATAATAATTATAATCTTGTCATTTTAATAGCTGTGCACCGCGACTGTTCCTGCGTTAATCAAAATAAAAGCCTTAGTCATATTTCAAAGTTAAGACTATTTACGTACCAATTATCTTCTAAATTCGTACAGCTGGTTACAGACACCTCGTGTCAAAATATACACACGTACAAACTTTCTTATTTGTAATATTAGTTAAACATCTTTCCAACAACGAAATCACATTGCCTTTGAAGATAAGTCACTCGCGCAGATTAATAAGATAATAATAATAATATTTTGTTCTCATAAGCTACAAGTAACACACAAATATATGACACACAGCTGATCACGAAGCTAAATTAATTGGCTTGTAATGATATTTATTACTATGATTAAATCTTGTTTTGTAGGTTCGTAGATAATAAGTAAAGTTAAATCTACTATAATTGTCTGTCTTATATTCGAAAAACTAACACCGTTTTTTTCACATAGACAAGGTATTTGAATAAACAAAATATAAGGCCAGCTCTGCGCGATCGACAAGTGACTGTACCCTCTGCCTTTATATTTTGTTATTATGTTTCCTGCAGATAAACCTAATAATAATAATTCATGATACTGGATTTATAAATATAATCAAGGTAAATGCTAGAAGGGTGTTATTTATATGTCAGCGGATAAATGATGTAGTTTATTCATGTATCATCAACAATATCTGCGATACACTTGTTTCGTATACTTGTTGATTTTTGATGTTAGATAGGAACATTCGGTTTAGGAGTTATGGAACACTCGGTTCCATAACTTTTACATTACAATTTAAACAGATTTGATTATTGATACTTCGAATAGATTGCGATACAATGTGTAACAGAAAGGTGTGGTAATACTCAAGTCACACATCTAGCTACATGTATGGAGTCTAACAGGAGCTCCTGAATTCGCGGCAGCACCATGTATATTGAGCTATGATGAATTTAAGTTTCTGAAAAAATACGTCATTTGCAATTTTTATTTCTACCGCATCATCACTTTCCACCAGAGAGGGGTCAAATGCTTGCTCGTCAAGCACTTATAAAAAAATCCGACAAAGCCATTAGAAGGTACCTATTCACTCTGACGCAGGCAATGAATTTAACTCCTTCGCTGTACAGATGAGGAACATAGAGGTACACAGGACTAGTTTGGTTTGCATAAATTTGCCCAAAAATAAGCAAAAAATGTACAGTAAATAATTTGTTGTATTGTTTTATCCTCTAAGAGAAGAGAAGTGTTTTTTTTTTGTACCGCGTGCTATTATTATTTGCTACACACAGGACGCTTTTGGGTCGAGTGGACGGGCGGTCGCTTCTCATGCAACGGTGCCCGTATCCGTGTTTTCGCACGCCGTCCGCTCGAGCCAAAATTGTTCAGTGTGTAGTAGGTAATAGTTACGCGTGGTACAAAAAAACGATAAACTTTTTAAGTTAAAGTTTAGTTCTTTAACGTAACAAAATTAATTTTATCCCGTGTGGCAGAACTCTTGTGAACTTGTTTGTAAAAAAAAAGACGTTAAAGGAAGTCACCTTATCAGTTCTTACGAAAACTTTAGAGACAATTACCATCCAACTTCATGGTGTCGGTGTGAGCGCATCGTAAAAATGTACTCTGATCACTTTTCCCAAATGCGCCAAAAGAATTACAACTTCGAAAACCTCTGATCTCTTTTATTACATAAATCTCTCAGATTACTGACCACTTGTTATGAGCCAATCTAATATAAAGGGTTGGTATGGTCCACACGCCTGTCACAAATCATTTAATATGTTGAGTAATCTACACTAATATATTATTATAAAGAAGTAAAGTTTACTTGTTTGTTTGTAAAAGATAATCTCTGGAACTACTGATCCGATTCTGAAAAATCTTTCATTATAGATTTATTTTATTAATTTAAATTTTATTCTTATATCTATAGATTGAAATTAATTAACGCCCGAAATGGGAAGATCATTGATTCTCAAAAGTTTGAATTTATATTTTGGGCAATGGAGATTCGTCACACGAAGACGCAAAATGTCGGAGCGGTAGACTCTCGGAGATATCGCTATTGACGGGCGAACTGTGCGTCTCTAGCGAGCCCTGGAACAAGCACGGAGGTGAGCCGCTCGGTTCCACTACCTTACACTTCTGAAACAAGGAATTATAATTAATATATCAAAATGGACACACCAATTAGCAAGAAAAAAACGTAGATGAAAACAGAATTTCACACAAGAAAAAAAAATAAGATGGCATTATTATTATTATTATAGGTTTATAATGAAGTTAGTTATCGACCGAGCGAGCGCGAAGTCCGAAGCGCTAGCGAAGCGTTTCGATAGTTTGATAAGTATATACGAGTAGTAGCGAGTTTCGATAAGTATGTAGATTTTTTTTGATGATTCAGTTGTTGGAAATTTTTCAAAATGGCGGAGGTATGGGGATTGAAATCGTAAAAAAACATATTTCAGCCATTTCGAAAAGTACGCGAGATCTTCAGGTCACGGAGCCACCAGTATTTTAATATTGATTGTTAAATGTTAATTTATGCGCCTTGCGTTCAACAAATCTCCCAAACTAAATTTGAACAATAACATTTATGTCGCGGGTGCCTGAAACATTCACATCACGTACACAAATTGCGGGTCGTTAGCAAGTTTTTACATAATTTTATTTTCACCACATTACTTTTTTTACACAATTGGCATTTTTAACATCCGTTGCAAAAAGAGGGATGTTATAAGTTTAAGATCTGTGTGTCTATCTGTGGCATCATAGTTCCAAAACGGCTAAATCGATTTTGATTTAATTTAAAATAAATTAAATTTTTTGTAACTCAGTGCAGCCATTTTCCAGAAAGGCGTCGGGAGTATTTTAAATATTTTGATTTTGCCTATTGTTAACAATATAATATGTAAAAATGTTTTTAAAAAAGTGAGGGTTATTTATAGCTGTATGCGCTCACTATGATGATTAAAATGCCTAATAGTACCAACATTAAATGAGTTAAATCCCTAGACGTAGTAGAGGTACTGGAAAGTGTTTCTAGAAAGATCAAATTAGAGCTTGAAAAAGTATTTCATTTACATTGGAAAGATATTAATAATATTAATTAATTTAGACGTATCAATTAATTAAAGAGAAGTAAATGTGTGCATGGACCGCGCTATGTTTGGCGGAAAATTATAAGACCGTATCGGCAACACCGTAATCCGAAACCGAACTAAGGTTAGAGACTTCAGAAACAGTGTGGCAGAACTCAAGTGGAGTTGGGCAGGACACATGGAGAGACGCGATCTTGGCAGGTGGTGTAAGGAAATTACGAAGTGGTGGTCAAGACCGGGTCACTGGGAGATGTCCAGGTCGACCAAAATTGAGATGGACCGATGAAATCAAGAAGATAGCAGGCAATACCAAAGGGAGGCCAATGCCCAGCAGTAGGCTATAACAGACTAATGATTATGTGACTCACCCGCTTAAAGCAGCTCCTTAGGAAGTGACGGAGCGAAGAGAACGGGCGGGGGCGGCACATCAGCACGTACAACACGGGATTCAGCACGTAGTTGATAAGCATCAGCAGGTCAGACACCATCCCCAGCGGGGTCAGCCGCTGCCAGTACGGGCGCCCAAGCGCTAGGAATAGTGCTGAAGTCAGCTGGAATACAAGAAACTAAGAAGAAGACCAGCTAGATAAAAACCAAACCGCTTCTTCTTGATAGAAATCAATAGAAATGCTTTCTAAATGAATGATGGTGTAAATGTTTCCGGCACTCACGACACAATAAGTCTTCAAATTCTGTGTGGGATTGCGAGAGCAAAAGATCACTAAACGCTCGTGTACCATTTTTTTCGTAAATATGTTGAGTTTGGTAGAGGCAATGATGTTCGATATGTCTATGGGTAGAGGGTTCAGAATTTTTAGAGGGACTTAGAAAATATGATATAATATCATTACTTTTATTTGTATTTCTACGTCTCTACTTCTTTTGTCATCTATCAAACCACCAAAATAAAAAAATTAATATTGATTTAAAATTTAATTTAAATTGATAAAAAGTAAATACTTATGCATTATGTTCGCTGATGATGCTACCTTTTAAGATAGCATCATTAGCGAACGTAATGCATACATCTTTACTCACTAAAGGTATGTTTACATACCAAAACGAAACTTGAAGGATACATAATATGAAAAGATAGTAAATGTTACATTTAAACTGAAGTTACTTATTTAAAAGTATATATTTAAAAACCCACCTTATTCAGTTAGGAAATTTCAAACTAGCTCCTTTAATACTTGACGTATCACATGATAACACCAAAGTAGATTTGACTAACGAGAAAATATTTTTATAAGTCACAATCGATACAAATTGAAGTTGGAATTCTCATGTTAGTAAAATAAATAATATTTTTTCTCAATACTGCTATACTTTATCGATTTAACTGACATTTAATTAAAAAAATTGCAATTAACGCGTATTAATGGGGTTATATTTTGAAGCAACTCCGTTGACATTAAATCCTGTTTTCTTTTACAAAAGAGGTGTCTGCAAGCCATATTTAAATTAAGTAGTACTGATACTTTAAGTTTTTTTTTTGAATTAGGTACTCTTATCTTATATTAATTGGTATTTATGTATATTGAATTTGTATATTGGCAAGTCTAATTAAAGTTTATTTATTGAAGTTAAATGAAAACGTGCAGTGTCCCTAAGACCCAAATATAAAGATAAGAAATGTATACCACAAATAAATAATAGTATGTTTTATAATTCTGCATTTATGATGACTATAAAATGTTATAACAGATTACCACTAGAACTTAAAATGCTAAATGGAATACAATTTAAACGGAAATTGAAGTCACGGCTTATTCCCAAAGTTCACTAAATAAGGTGGAAAAGGAGTTTTTGATTCTTCATATTTTAAATAATTTGTTATATTTCTAGTTTTAAAGTTTATACGCGCTTTGTTGCTATAGCTACTAAATTGTTTTTATATCTTAAACAGGTTCACAGTCCAAGTTTCAGAGTGGAAATTGGTCCACACATATTTTTGTGAAATTCGGTATCTTAGGGCTTAGGTTAGTAAATAATGTTGTAAAACTTATATCTACATAATTAAAACTTAGTTTTTTTTAGCATGCCACATATGGTCTGTGGACTCACTAGAACAAAAACGACCAAAAATTGCTCATGATCCCTCAGACCATATGTGGCAATCTAAAAAAACTATTAGAAACAAGTAAAGCCAAACAAGTGCCGCTATTATCAAGTTAAAAAGTAGCCCATGTGTTAATCCTACGTATAATCTATGTACATTCCAAATTTCATCCAAATCCGTTCACCCGTTAAAGCGTGAAAAGGGAACAAACACATCACTTACACACAAACTTTCGGATTTTTAATATTAGTAGAATTTGTACCAAACCGTATTGTCTACAATGTTTCCAAAAAGCTCATGTGAACATGTAATGTTCGGTCTTGTTAGTTTTTCTTTTTCAATATATTTTTTTTCAATATATTCTGTGTTTTATTTTACTTATCCATTATTTAGTTAACAAAAAGTAAATGAAAAAGCAATAAAATAAAAATATTTTTCTTTTGTCGAAATTACGTCTTTTTTTTTTCAAATCATGATTACGGTTTTTCACACTTTACACTATCATCATAATCAAAAGTAGGAAGTATATTTGTTATTTCTTCGGGCTGCAACCGCTGGCCGGATATAGATTACAATGCAGTTAACTTATATCCCGGAATAACATATGGGCTACTATTTATTTGCAGGTAACAACGCAGGGCATAGCTTGTAATAAGGATAAATTATAACAGAAAATTCATGCATTTACATTTAAGTATTCAAAGATAGTTACCATTTGCGGCAGCCAGCAAATTATGAAAACTACAGATAATGTAGCAATCAAACGGCTGAAAGTGACTTCTTCTGTAGTGGCTGTGTTTTTATGTCCCGCCTGAAGATTGGGTGCATTTATTGGTTCATTCTGCTCGCACTGTGATTTGGCAATTCGCCGCAACTGAGGCCTCCCAGATCTCGTTATCGCACATAGCTCTCGGATGACTGCTGTATTGCAGTACGCCAATATCACGCACATGACAGTACCTGAGATACAAGTGTTCAAGTTATCAGAACGCCTGGTTGAGGCGACGCGGCGCGGCGTGATCAAAATGCTGGCACTTATTTGGCTCAACGTATTAGCATTGCAATTCAGAGAGGCAATGCCGCCAACATGATGGGAATGCTACCCACTGGTAGTGGGCATAAGTATTTGAGTTACCTATAAGCTCGATGTCTTGTAGTTAACTTAGGTATTTGCTGTATATAGTTTTAGTTTCGTTTTAGGCAATATATGCAATTGGCCCGTAGATATTAGTACTAAAATTACCCTATGGAAAATTTATAGTGTTCTAGTTGACTTAAAATCAAAATAGTTTATTCACATGGGTCCCAAAGAGACACACAATTCTGAAAAAATATTACTCTATAGCCAGATTCACTTAATTAGGGCCACCTCGAGAAAAACCTGGCAAGAAAATCGGCGGCACTTTTTTTTTACATTCTTAAATGACTAAAACAGGAATTATATTAACTTAACAAAAATTATATGAGGTATATCTATACCATGTAGTCGCTAGAAAGCGCTTGTGCAGTTTGCCTCCATGCATCCTTGTCATTAATGTAGTCATTAGTTTTATAATAAACTTTCTTAATTAATGTCTGTTTTATTACTGATTTAAGCTTTCCCAGTGGTAATTCAGTTATAACTTTAGGAATTTTATTGTTTATCATACAAATGCTTGTATAACAACATTATAGTCTTGTGACATAAATGTTTTAAAATTAATTGAATTCTTAAATATTTTTTACAGAATAGACCTAAGAGGCTCTAAAAATATATATAAGCGCTTTAATACGATATAAGGATATATAGAACTACTGAAGCCGTCATATAGAATGTAAATGACTATGAAAGCTCCATCTTCGATCAAATAGTCACTTTCCATCTGGTGAGATAGAGCTTGCCTATCATGTACCTACTTATATAGGTACATTAGTTACAGTGCAACGTTCAAATCACGGTTCATAGAATACTTACCAAAGACCACATACGTCACTGCATAGGCAAAGTCCTGGGTTGTGGACATGGAGTCAGCGTTGCGGTATCTCAAACAACCTTCCGCTTCGCTGTAATAGAGGCCCACGCCGAGGATCGGCGCACACGTCAGCAAAGCGCCACCTGACCAGAACACCAGTAGTGCTGAGCAGACCACCCGGTACGACATATTCTGTAGTCGAAACCCAAGTTCTTTATTAACGGAGGCCCCAGAGATGCACTCATATCATATATTAAATGTTTTTTTTGACAATACACTTACTGGTAATATACTATTTACGGACCAATTGTCTACATTTCCTTAAACTAAACTAAAACTATATACATACATTATACCTAAGTTACCTACATAGGCATCGAACTTATAGGTAACTCAAGTGCACAAGCCCACTACCAGTAGGTAGCGTTCCCATCAAACTTGTGTTCCTGCCAGGAATCGAACCCGATACCCCTACGTAGAAGGCGAACGCTACCCAACTAAGCTAACGAGCAATATTTAAATGAGAAGAAATAATTAAACGCAAGCAAAGCTTAAAAAAACCGACTACACCGCTTTATCTTTGGAACCTTGATTTAATGTATTAAACACGCATTATTGACTATAACTCCAAAACTAGAGATCAGATCTTGATCAATGGGACCACATGAAAAGCACCAGCTTTCAAATAATCATCAAATCGGATCACAACGAAAGAAGTTATGAGGTAACTTTTGAAGTAGGTTAAACGAGAACATCGTCGAAGTAGTCCACGAAATAGGCAATATTGACGATATTTCAAAAACTACTGATCAGATCTTGATCAAATTTAAATAGGATTAATTAGAAAGCAAAATCTTACAAACTAAAAAAATTTTTTCGAAATCGGCTCACGTGGAGAGAAGTAATGAGGTAACACACACTGACTGACCTTGAGGTAGAAACAGGGCCTGATAAGTGCTAAATACCGCTCCAGGGCCATGGTGACTGCGATGCAGCCGCTGCCGAACCCGAAGATGCGCATCACGACGCGCATCGCACATAGCCACTTGGCTTTCATCACACCGGGAACGAATTCTCCTACAAGCATCATGCTTATACTGCCCACCTGCAAACCGAATGTTGATTTATAATTATTTACCGTCGCCAACTCCCATGAAGTTAATAAACTACTTGACACTTTTTTATTTTACAATACAATAACTCTTTATTGACACCTAGGTATAACCTATATACTGCCATGCATGTATGTAATTTCATCCAAATCCGTTCACTCGTTCAGCCGTTAAATTGTGAAGAGGGAACAAACATACACACTTTCGGATTTATAATATTAGTAGGATGAATCAAAAACTTTTATTTGTCCAATCTGTAAACGTTACTATATGTGAATTATATATGTTAAATAATATGTATTACAGGTATTTATATGTAATTATTTATTTATTTTATGTAAGTATATTCTGACGTTATGTATTGTTTATGTAGTTTAAATGATATATTTCTATTATTTTAAATGTTATTTCATTTATTTTATCGCACCACCATTTCTACATTATCTTTTCGTTTATATTACCATCCAAAGGTTTTTTGGAAGAGATATAAATACAACTTACATGATAAACTTATAAAGATACGTTCAATGGGCGGTCTTATCGCTTTTAGCGATTGAACGTATCTTTAAAAGTTTCTCTGTAAGTTGTATTTATCTTTTGGTGTCAATAAAGAGAATTGGTATTGTATTGTATTGTAAACCTACATAAGTCATATTTTAAAATAATTGAATGATTAAATAATTTCATCATCTGAAACATTATTTAAAATATATACTTGCCATAGCAACGAGGTCATTTACAGCCAGAGCTGTGAGTAGCAGCAAATGATTGTTGTTCCTGACTTTCCGCTTGCCTATCCTGAGATACACGATAGCTGCCAGATTGCCCAGGATGCCCACCACGTAGATTACTTGTATGATGGTCTTACTCGGCCCCATGGCCGCAGCCCTAGGTCTAGTCATACTGGTAGCAGATACGTTGAAATGAGCGGAGCTGTTGAAAATGTCCGCTCCCATGTCAAGCGTCGAAGATCGTTATTTCTATAGAAAAATATTATTGATACAAGTAATTTTTCTGTTGTCGTATTGACACTTCTTGGGTCTAAGCCTGAACCTTTGTCGGGCGTTTTCGTTTTACTTAATTGTATTTTATTTGTCAGTACTTACGGGATGTGTTTGTTAAAGCTACTTCCTGGAATATGTTCCTGTACAGATAGCACTATACATTATATAGGACATTTGGTGTTTATATTATTTTTACCATAGTAAGTTTTGCCAAGAAAATAAACGTTATCTTTTATCGCGTTAATAATCGGAATGAAAAGTAACCTACATCATATTCCAGGGTCTAGAATCTAGACTAATCTAAGTCTAGTACAGTCATCATTACAAATATTCATCCAAATCAGTTTTATTATATATGTTACATATGCCTGTTAGCTTAGTGGGTGAGCGTTCGCCTTCTAAATATCTAGTGGGGTATCGGGTCCGATTCCCTGCGGCACAAATTTTCTCCCCAAGGAAAATTTTAGTTTTTAGTTCTGGACGTGATTTTGTGTGTGATGTGAATGTTCCGGCACCCACGACACAATTCATCGTACTTAGTGTGGGGCTGTGAGTGTGTAAGCGTTTATGTTTATATAAAATCTATGGTCGTTGAGCTTTTAGCACTTGTCACCTGAGCTATCCTGTATCAAAATACTGTCTTAGTAAACCACCAATAAGAAGAACAATCAAGCACCACCAAGCGCTAATTGGTATTCCAGCAGCCATCCTTGAAAGCCAGCATTATAAATTAAACTTATTAACCATTATTGACTTATCATCACTTGCCAACGAGTAAGATGAAGGCTAAACGCATGCATATCAGAGATAAGAAATACTCAGAATACAAAATATATTACCTACGTACTAGCACAAAAGAATAAATAAAGAATGGAAATACCTTCATTGGAACACCAAGGAACAGATGATATTTTTAATTAATTATGTAGGTTATGCTAGAAACATAATTCATAAGCTACTAATATATTACGCATTATTGAAAAGCTTGTTTTCACGTAGTTTATAAATAGGTATACATGCTGCTAAACTTCTATTTGCGTCAGCTTTGTCTTTTAGTCAAGATCAGCTACGATATTAATTAATAACAAATTATAATCATGATCTTGTTATTTTACTAGCTGTGCACCGCGGCCGTTCCTGTGTTAATCAAAATAAAAGACAGTCTTATTTCAAAGTCTAGAATATTCACGTACCAATTATCTTCTAAATTCGTAACATATAAACACGTACAAACTTTCTGATTTGTCATATTATTGAAACATATTTCCAACAACGAAATCAAATTGCCTTTGAAGATAAGTCACTCGCGCAGAGTAATAAGATAATAATAATAATAATATTTAATTCACATAAGTTACGTACACACATACACATACAGGACACACAGCTGATCACGAAGCTAAATTAATTGGCTTGTAATGATATTTGTTTAGAGTTGTATGACACGCAGAACCTACACTAAGAGTAAATCTTGTGTTGTAGGTTCGTAGGCAATAAATTACCTTAAATATGCTACTATAAATATCCGGTGCTAGAACATCGCGTCTAATATTCGAAACACTAACACTGTTTTTTTTTCACATAGACAAGTTATTTAAATAAACAAGTAAAAATAATAAAATACAAGTCTAGCTCTGCGCGATTGACAAGCGACTGGATGGCCTTTATATTTTGTTATCTTTCATGCAGATGAACCTAATAATAAGAATTCATGATACTGGTTTTATAAATATAATCAAGGTAAATGCTACTAGGATGCTATTTATATGTCAGCGGATAAATGCTGCAGATTATTCATGTATTACCAACAATATCTGCGATACACGACTTATTTCGTATACTTGTTGATTTTTGATGTTTGATAGGAACACCACTCGGTTCCATTACTTTTACATTACAATTTAAACAGATTTGATTATTGATATTTCGAATAGATTGCGTTTGTATTATATATTAACTAAAAGTAAAAACATTACTTAAAATAAATAACTATAGGAGGGGCGAAGATGAAGCTAGGAGTTGTTTCTGGTGATCTCAATGTACGAGTACTATCTCCGTAGCGTAGCTCCAAAAGAAGGATTGCCTTCTTACAACAAGAAAAACTGTCAAACGTCATCATTTTATGATTGACATTTCTCCAGTTCGCTCGAATCGTTTCGCTTCTACTTTCATCAGATGATAACCTGTACAGATGTACAGCGAAAGAGTGGAACTCATTGTCTGCGTCTTTGTTTCCCGAAAGGTAGAATCTTGGATAAACGTAGAAGTAAAACGCACTATATGTACTTATATAGGTACTTAACACTCGGGATTTATAGCGTTCTCTGAGACCCCATTTTATTCGGTCAAATAGGATGTTGAACTTCGCAATAAGTAATAAGATAATTTAGTATATTATCCGTAACATTGAACTTAATTGACAATATGACTCCATGCTGCGTGTTAATTTCGCAGTTAACTTTGTTCTCTTTCTAGTTGTCTGAGTTGTTTCAACATGGCATTATCCGTTTAAAATTTCTTGATAAATATATATGGTGAAATTTCGTGATGCAGTAATTCGTGGTAGTGAAATGTCAATGTGCTGTAATTCGCGAATATTCATTATTGATGCAATAGGTAGTATACTGCAATGAAGTATTTCTACTACATTCAATGAAATATATGAAAATGTAAAATGCAAATAAGCTCTTAGACCCTGATTCTTGTTCCAACCCTTAGTGATGTTGTACGACTTTCTTCTTAACGCTATATTTTCCGTAATAAGAAAGATAATTTATTCTATACTTATAGAATTGTTGATTAATCTACTACTGTCCCGCTAAGAAAGGCATCGTCGCCGCGCCTCGCAATATAGGTACGCCAACGCCAGTTGACACTTTACAACTTACAATTTACAGAGAAGATAGATAATATATTTTAAAATTTGTTTGAAAAGGCATGTCAGTGACTGAATTTGCAATAGCCGTACTATGTTTTTTTTTTTAATAATTGCCAAGCATTTGACCATTATCTCACCCGATGGAAAGTGATGCGGCCGATGATGTGACATGCTTGCCTAGAAGACACTTATTCACTCGAGACTTGAAGACTAAAAAAAACGAAAAACATTGATCTCAATGATTGGAACGATGTCCCAAGAGGTTTCTGGTATTTTACAAATAATCCTGTATATTGCATAATTATTAATATCTTTATTTTCTTAAATCTGTATCGTCCTACCGCTAACGATAATATAAAGGTAGAGATCATCCAGACTCAAAATTAACGCCCCTCCATCAAATTTTTTCATACATTCACACTCAGTCTTAAGGCAAAAAAATGTAGGTGCCATCATTTTTTGACTTAAATATCTATCTATTATAACAAGTAATACTTTTAAAAGTTTTTAAAATTAAGCTTTTACGAGTTATAATTAAAAAAGAACTAAAAAGTTATATAACCAGAAAACTTGTCAAGACGAATCAAACGAGCCCAAACTCCTTAGGCTTATCTTGTCAAGTTCAGAAGTTTCTATTACCATCTTCCGTCTTCATCATCAGTTAATCATAGTAATGTCACCGAAAATACATAAGTACACCAAACTTGACTCCAATATGACATCGCGAAGTGGGTGTTATTTAGCTTTCAAGAACTGATTACAGAGCGACAAATATCGAAGCAGGTGAAACTAATATAAGCTTGTAAAAACATCATTATTGCTTCGTCATAAGTTGTAGTGACTAATTAAAGTAACCGCCGAGAAGTTTACCAAACCATTTAAAGTTTGATTGGTTTTCCAGCCCTAGATTGTATACACAACTTACCTAATTAATACTTAGCACTTAAGTAGTTAACAACATACTTTACATATTAAAAGCGACTTCGGATGAGTGCTTTTTGTTTGCATCATTTCCAAGAACCACTCCATGATTGCAGGGCATTTCTCACGCAAACCTGGCTAGCTGTAGATACAGTCATAGTATACCTGTAGCTAGCAGCTATCTTTAACAGCTGGTCACATTTAAGACTAAAAGTGTTTCTCACCCTCGATCTCATCGCCACTTACCAACCGGTGAGATACAAATAATATAGAAGGTCCACCAGCTGGTGGAAAATGATAACATCTCTACTCTTACTTTGAAGTCTCCCAGGAGTTAATTTAGACACTGATACAAGACAAACTGTCAAACGTCATCCATATATGGTTGACATACCTCCAGTTCG
Source organism: Lomographa bimaculata (assembly GCA_948107665.1). Lineage (NCBI taxonomy): Eukaryota > Metazoa > Arthropoda > Insecta > Lepidoptera > Geometridae > Lomographa > Lomographa bimaculata. Next base: position 302,530 of record OX403604.1, on the reverse strand, counting down.
CTCGAAGCGTTTCGCTTCTACGTTTATCATCCGTACAGCGAAGGAGTGGAACTCATTGCCCTCGTCTTTGTTCCCCGAACAGTATAATCTGGGAGTCTTCAAGTCAAGAGTGAATAGGTACCTTCTAGGCAAGCATGCTACATCTTCGGCCGCATCGTCGCTTTCCATCAGGTGAGATTGTGGTCAAACGCTTGTCTATCGTACATAAAAAAAAATACGGGTAAATGAAAAAACTTTGTAAATATTGATAAATTCTATACGAGCTTCCTCTCTTTAAACTGGTGCGGTGCACACCAAGGCTTGTAATGTTACATAAATATTTATATTAAATCATCCAATGTACTTATATACAGAATGCAATAAATTTTTGAAATAGAAATTGAAACTGTGAAGCTTTTCTTGGACAAAATGGTTCCTCTCTGGATTATAACTCTGGAACTAAATAAGACGATACACAATTATTGTTTAAGCTCGAGGAATACAAATCAGACGAGCTATTTACTCGCCTTACATTAAAATAAGAATAACATATAGATCATAGCTATGTATCATTGTCTAAAAGCAATAAACCATATAAATTTAAAACACATTTGAAAATTAATTGTATCGAGAAAACTGTAATCCTCAAGCATAAAGTCGGTTTGAAAAAAGCTATTACAGTTAAACAGGCGCTATTCAAACAAAAGATCCAAATAGATCATTTTTGCCTAATGGAAATTCTAGAGCAATGAGTTTTTTTCATAGTATATTCTATGTATAGATTTTATTTTGGAAAGAGGAAATAAACAACCAACTGAAACATATATACCAATGCTATCTATGAAAGATGCCTGATAAGGTTGGTCATCAGCTGGTGGATAGGGAAAAACCTTTTGGGAGAAACGCTGTACTTCTGTTTCCTCAAACCATGAGGAAACTCCATCAAGTGAACGTTTCCGAAAAGCAGTTAGTACAGTGTTCCGGCAGTTATCCTTGAGAGTCTGCGTATTCCAGGTCTAGTGTGTTTACCAGCTTCGATCACATCGTCACTTACCATCAGGTGAGATAGTGGTCAAACACTAGCCTGTCACAAATAAAAAAAAAAAAAAACATAATGCTTTTAGAATCATTTTGCAGTTGAATATCTTAAGTAGGACTTGTTTCAGATGGAAAGGCGAGTTACCTAGGCACCTAGGTCGGCTACCTAGCCCAGGTCTTAGAGACAGAATTCCTTGAATCTCAGAGAGGAGCATTGAAGTCCCGCGTGGAACATCGTTATTCAAAGCTGTGGGTGGCACTGTGCGGATGTTACATAGCTGCTACAGTGTTACCCTATTCATACAATACGAAAGTTATATGACTACAACCCGAGTACTAGTTACCTCAAAATGGTTTCCTCGCGTTTCCTCCACAGGGCGCCCTATTCAATTTAATGTGACGTCACTTAGCCGCACCAGTGGACATTCAAGACTCTTTCACCGACACCGTGTTGGAAATTATGATAAGTAATTTAGAAGTTATGAGGGAACAGATGAACCGTACATGCTCACATATATAAGAACCGGACAAAATCATAACCTTCCTTTTTGCGTTGCCGACCTGGGGTAAACTTAACTTCGAGTAAACAATAGATATACTTATAATACCTGAAATATATTTTGACACATACATTGACGTTTGAATTCTTTTTTTTTATGCCTAATAGGCAAGCATTTGACCACAATCTCACCTGATGGAAAGAGATAATGCGGCCGAATTTAAGGTGATATAACACAAATTTTTTTCGTTTATAGAAGGTTTATATTTTTATGAATAAGGGCGTTAGTGTTATCTTATCAAGTTTATCTTTGTATACAATTATGACACCGATGAAATTATTGCCCGTTATTATAAGTAGTTAGGTAATTGTTACCAAAATTACACGCCTAAAAAAATAAAGTACGGAAAAACATATGAAGATGTATTTTGAACAGACTTCCAAAAAGGAGGAGGCTCTCAATTCGACTGTATGTGTTTTCATGTATGTATGTTACGCGATAATTCCGCCAATTACGAATCGATTTTGATGATTATTTTTTTGTTTGGTAGATCATACTTCAAAGGTGGTATACATTTTATCTATATATGGTATAAATTTTACTATAAACCGCAAAGTCGGTTTTTTTAAGCTTTGCTTGCGTTTAAATCATTTTTATAACGTACCTACGAAAACAATTATAACAAATAATATATCTATTAATAATATTATATACCGATTTTAACTAATGCACAATTCTGCTGGGGGTGGTTTAGAATCAACAACGGAGCAGAATAAAGATGAATGAGAATGTTTATTTTTTTAACTAATGAAAAAATCTTTTTTAGTGTTCCGTACCCAAAGGGTAAAAACGGGACCCTATTACTGAGACTTCGCTGTCCATCCAGCCTGGTGACAGACGGACGGACGGACGGACCCGTCCGTCCGTCTGTCACCAGGCTGTATCTCAAGAACAGTGATAGCTAGACAGTTGAAATTTTCACGGATGATGTATTTCTATTACCGCTATAACAATAAATACTAAAAATAAAATAAATATTTAAGGGGAGCTCCCATTCAAAAAACTTGATTTTTTATAGATAATGGTACGGAACTCTTCGTGCGCGAGTCCGACTCGTACTTGGCCGGTTTTATTTCCTTACTGGTAAGTAAATTTTGTCGCACAGTTTAGTAGTAACTGTCAAGTAAACCATAGCAACTCTTGGACAGCAGCCTGCTCAAACAATAGCTTATGACTGCTACGAGTGCCACATGCTACGGAATCATTGAACTAACATGTGACGAGAGGTCACAGCTGTTCATGAATTACGAGAATGTTAGATACTTACCTACCTAGGTAGATGTAGGTGTTAGATACTGCTAAAACCTAATATATACATTTAATTAATACATTTTTTTAGCAGTAAACTCAACATTTATTGGTAGTAGGTAAGTCAATCAAAGTCAAAGGTAAAATAATCTTACATTTTCGTAACAGCTGTGACCTCTCGTGATCTCTCGTTACATGTTAGTTCAATGATTCCGTAGCACTTAGCACTGTCTGCACCACTATGTACTTAAAAGTAAGAAAAAAAATCGTGAGATGAAAAAAAAAATTTTTTTTTTATTTTTATTCTGCTTAGTTGTCTATTCAAAACCACCCCTTGCAGGATTGTGCACAACTTACAAATGACGGTATATAATTTTATTATGCTAGATGTGCAAGCATTTGACCACTATCTCACCAAGATACCGTTCAGGGAGCAAAGTCGTGGGTGTTCCACTCCTTCGCTGTACAGATGATGAACAGCGTGAGCAGAACGAGTTCGGTTTGCATAAATTTGCATAAAATACCCAAATAAATATATAGTAAGTAATTTGTTTCATCCTATAAGAGAAAAGATGTGTTTTTGGGCTTCTATTATTTGCTACACACAGGACGCTTTTGGATAAAGTGGATGGCATGGGGATACGCGGGCGCGGCCGCTTCCCATGCATCGGTGTCCGCATGCGTTTTTTCGCACGCCATCCGCTCGGGCCAAAACTGTCCAGTGTGTAGAAGCTAATAGTCGCGCGTGGTACAAAAAACGATAAACTTTGTAAGAAAAAGTTCATTTCTTTAGCGTAACAAAAATAATTATATCCCGTGTGGCAGATCTCTTTGCTTTTGAAGAAAAAGACATTGAATGACTACCTTGAACATAGTTATTAGTTGTCACGAAAACTTGAGAGACAATTACCATCCAACTTCAACAAGAGAATTAAAAAATGGCTAATGTCAAAATGTTTTTATAATGTTAAAGATAATTTACAATTAAAATAAATTAATGTATGACATGTAATATAATAAATAACTGTTTTGGCTCTAGCTGTACTTACTTATTTATAATTATTATTGATATTTACACTAATCGTTTGACATGAATATAATTAATATGTTTAATTTATCTAAAAACCTTTAAAATGTATGTATTTTTTAATTGTTATAAATTTAATAAATTCTTTTAATATTGCACACCTCTGAATGAGGTAGATTGTATAGGGACTTTTATATTAATCTTAACAACTCTGTAATCCTACCTACATTCTAAGCAATAAATGATTTGATTTGATTTGTCGGTGTGAGCGTAACGTAAAAATTGATTATTCCCAAATGCGCCAAAAGAATTAAAATTTCAAAAATCTCTGAACTGTTTTATAACATAAATTAAATATATCGCTTGTAATTGATAAACGCGGTCGAAGCCGAGGGGCATAGCTAGTTTATTTAATGTAAATCAAATTACTTGCTGAACGACCTTAGTCCTAGTCAGCCTAGTATCAAATCGAAACAGTTTGCTACAAAAACAATTAGTGTTTGTTATATCTATTTTATCAGAGCAACAGATTAGAACAGTAAGTACCTAGTACGAGTCTGTAGGGTCACGGACCATCGTGCATCGGTTCTGTCCAAACTATATTAACAATAAATATTAAACTCACAGAGAATTCACTGTAGTTAGAAATAATCAATAAAACCAAATGTCCTAGGTGATGCCGGCATCAACGTCTTCTTTGTTTGAGTGCAGACGAAGAAATAGTATATGTTAACAAGATAAACGTATCTTGTATACGTATAATTTATTATTTATCAATAAATCGGCCTCAATGATAGTAATAACTAATATTTTAGATGCTTGTCTAATTATTTATAGAATGATGTAATTTATATATAAAGATTTGTCGTGATGTTATGCTTCATCTACTCTAGTATACAAATATTAGTTATTTATACTATCTACGGGCCAATTGCCTATATTTCCTTAAACTATATACAGCAAAGAACCAAGTTACTACAACGTGCCTATAGGTAACTCAAGTGCTCAAGCCAGTGGGTAGCGTTCCCATCAAGCTGGCGGCGTTGCCCCTCTGAATTGCAATGCTAATACGTTGAGCCAAATAAGTGCCAGTATTTTGATCACGCGTCGCCTCAACCAGGCGCTCTGATAAATTTTGAAAATAGAATGAGCTCCCGGTCCCCACGGGCCCAGTGTCTCAACACCAAACGGCTCAAACATGTAATATATATTAGTTATTTATACTAAACTAGCTGTGTCTGCGGCTTGACCTGAATTAATCAAATTGAATGAAAAGTAGCCTATATTTCAATTCTAGGTACAGGCTATGTGATTTCCAAATCAGTTCAGCTGGTACAGCGTGGAAAGAAAACAAACAAACGTACACACTTACATACAAACTTTCGCATGTATGATGTTAGTGTGATATTAAACATTGATTTCCTATATAGAACTTTATGAAAGGGTTCAACAAGCGCAACATCAGCGAAGCCCCAATCATAGAAATAATAAATACATCTGACAAGTGCGAACACGCGCGCCGAGGCCCGAGGGTTCCGCACATTCTGCCTATAAATGAGTACATGTATTTTTTTTCTGCAGAATAGGTAATTAATGAAAGCGTTTATGTTTTATATTTTTATGTTCTCTCATATTATCTTTTTATATTAATTTAATTTTGAGTTTTCGTTGTCCTGACCTACAAATCTAAATATATATAAATCAAAGGTGACTGACTGACTGACTGACTGACATAGTGATCTATCAACGCACAGCCCAAACCACTGGACGGATCGGGCTGAAATTTGGCATGCAGGTAGATGTTATGACGTGGATGCCTACGTGGATGCTAAGAAAGGATTTTGATTAATTCTACCCCAAGGGGATAAAATAGGGGATGAAAGTTTGTTGTACTTCTTAACGCGAGCGAAGCTGCGGGCAAAAGCTAGTTTACTTATATAACCAACTAGCGATCCGCCTCGGCTTCGCCCGGTTGTGATAAATGAAGAACCGCTTGACCGATTTTGTGCAAACTTCACATAAACCATCTACTAAATAGTCCAAACAAACTAAACATTTGTTTTGGATAGGTGAGCCCATTCTTGAGTTATAAATTTACAACGAAAAGTGATAGTAGATACATATAATATTCGTTATAAATATAGGCGCTAGGTTTCAGTTCGCGGCGAACTACTAGCTTATATTTAATGGCAGCCGTGGTTAGTTACGTAAGCAAGCAACGTACCTACGATCCTGTGAGATTGTACGTTGCGACACGCAACGTACAATCTCACAGGATCTGTCGTCTGTCTAGTCATGGAGAAGTCTACTAGTTCTTTAATAGTCGTGGCCCACGACTCGTGCGGCCCCACCCTATAAGTACGTATTAGTATTACTCGCTGTTGCTTAAACATTATCTGTCCTACAACTACGCCATTAAAATAACAAACCGCAATACATGGTACAGCCCCACAGCATTCCATATACGGCTCCCATCGCCATAACCGTAAAGGAAGCCGGCAATGGACACCGCACCAAAACTGAATCGACCACCACATAATTCTACCTATTGTTCTCATAGTCCCACTAAAATAAATTGGCAGAGTTATTGATAGTGTCCCTAATTATTTGGCTGTTGACTTAATGTTCCGTACGTAGAGGGCTTGGCGAAGCTTGCAGAGACGATAGCTGAGTCAGTAGCGATGTGAATACATTTGAATAATTTATAGCCAAATTATTCTTTAGTCTTTGGACTTAGACTTTCTATGAAGAATGGGTAATCTTTTGCAGTCTATTCAGTCCACGGCTGTCGCGTACCTGAGCTTGGTCATCAGCACTTCACCTCCAGTCAGGTAAGAACCAAAAAAGATTTTGTTAAATTAGTGCAAGAAAGTTGACAAGTTCCATCAATAAACGGAGATGGCGCTGTAAAACGTTTATGATCAAATTATGATGAATATAAATTTAGAAGCGACACACACAATCTTATTACTAGGGATAAACATAAAATAGCGGTGCGGCAAAACTAAAGAATAAATCTTTTGTGGTAAATAGGGTTAGATTTTACAATAAAGTTCCTAAAATTGTATATATGTACGAGTATAACACTAATGACAAGGATGCATGGAGACAAACTGCACAAGCGCCTTCTGGCGACCACATAATTGGTAAAATAGCTATACATATATATATTTATACTAGCTGACCCGGCAAACGTTGTTTTGCCATATACATTATTTCTAGGATTTTTATTTTGTTCAATCAAAAAATAGGGGTTGATTGTAGAAAGGTGAAAATTTAGGGTTGTATATATTTTTCAATGCTAAATCATAGAAAAATAAAAACAAAAATGTTTGTAAAAAATTAAAAAAATATGTTAATGGTGAACAACCCTTATCACTTAGGAGTATGAAAAATAGATAGTAGCCAATAAAATCAGTAAAGCCGTTTCGGAGGAGTAAGGTAACTAACATTGTGACACGAGAATTTTATATATAAGATACTAGCCGTGCCCCGCGGCTTCACCCGCTATTACCAAGTTAATAAGTAGCCTATGTGTTAATCCTAGGTATAATCTATGTATATTCCAAATTTCATCCAAATACGTTCAGCCGTTAAAGCGTGAAGAGGGAACAAACATACTTACACACTCACACACAAACTTTCGGATTTATAATATTAGTAGGATAGCTTACGTATTATGTCCAGGTGTAATATATGGAAAAATTCGCCGCCGAGTTTCTTGCTTGGTTTTTTTCGAGATAGCTGTAATTTTGCGAATCTGACAGTGGAGGAATTAATTCCATGAAAGCCTCTTTGGGGCTCATGTGAATAAACGATTTTGATTTTTTTATTAAAAAAATATATATATATTAAAGATAAAAATTGTAAAACATTGGTCTACAGCGATTAAGTACGTCCAACATAACATTTACATCTTCCACTCTTTCGCCGGGCTGTGATGGATTCGATGGTGAATGTAGAAACATAACTCTTCGAACGAACGGGCGTCAAGTCCGGTATTTGTCAAGAAAAACCAATGATAAACCATGCAATAGCAATTCAATCACAATTTACGCTAAAATCGGTAGGCTGTTAAACCAACAATTCACTTTCTCTTGCATTGCTCTTGTCTCGTTTTCATCTTGTTAGTAGAATTGTAATTAATGTAGCCATTGTAATAAAAATTACAACTACCACGCAAATAAGTGTGGACTAGGCATTATCGACATAGACACATCTTCAAAATATGTCAACGTCAAATGTCAGAATGTCACACAAGTCAATCGAATCGTGAAAAAATTTAAAAAAGCCGAGAATTAAACGAAACTCGAAGTTCAATTTTCGAGGAACAAAACTTTCTAACTCAAACATGGTTATAATGGAGCAAATTGAGGCGCTTCTGGATTATTTAGAAGGCAAACCAGAGCTGGCCCTTGGTCATTTTAATAAAAGTAAAGAGGGCAGAAGTTTGAGTAGACTATACTGGGCAGACTGCGCCCGTATATTAAACGCAGTATCTGCTAACTGCCCAACAAAAACAACAGATGAGTGTAGAACGGTAAGAACTTTATTATGATAATTAAAAAATACTTAAAGTAACAAATCATTTCCTAACAATTCAAAAGTTTCTTTTAATTTTGTTTTCAGTTTTACAATGAATAGAGATTAATTCAAGACTTAAAAAGAAATTAAATATCAAAAAGCTTGACAGGTAAGAATTTATTATTAGATTAAAACTACTTAACTATACTTCCATTGAGTTTATTTTATTTTTGTTTCAGAATTGAAAGACTTGATTCATGAAGACTGATTTGCCTGCTGTGTTTGCATGCAAAATGAAAATTTGTGTTTTTAAAGGCTGTATTACTAGGTGAATATAATGATTGAAAACCAAAAATGTTGTTTCCATTTTTATAAAATACAATAATTGAAAATTAAGGTTGGCATTTATGTATATGTAGTATTAATAGTGTTGCTGGCACAGCCTCTCCAGTCCGATGTTGGTCAAGCAAGCATCTAAAACAACAATATATAATAAATACTTTATAATAACACCTGATAATTATAAAAATATTTAGGCACATGTATAAGAATACATACATTTATTAGTCTATTTCCATCCTTATCCTATTAAGAATTGCGTGCTGTATAGCTCGCTCTCCTACAAGTTCTGGATTAGGCCTAGTGTTCCTTGTCCCATCCAATAAATGGCTGGCTCTCAATTGAATGTCTTCTTCAACCTAAAATGCAGAAAATTGTACTCTTAAATTATATGGATAACAAAAAGTAGTCAATGTTTTATAAACCATTTATGTATAACTACAGGCCAATTGCCTATATTTCCTAAAACTAAACTAAAACTATGTACAGCAAAGAATGTATAATATTTAATGTATAATTTATGTATTTATGTATAATATTACATGGAGCTGTTATAATATTACATGATGCTGAAGATTGAGCTCAGCTTCAGCTTGACTTTCTTCAGGTGCCAATGCCATAATTGGCGTACCAAAGGCTTTAACAGCTAAGTTGTGCAGCACACAGCAAGCGTTTACAAAATTAGAACCTTGGATTAGCTCATAGTACAATGCCCGCGCTGCAAGCAAATATCTGACTAACCACTATCTCCTGTAATTTTAAACATGTTTATCATTACTGTTCTTGTACTTTGTCATTTGTTTGTGATTCATTATAAACAATTTCTTACCCAACAAAAACACTTGTTCCTCATTGCTTGTTAATTCGCTCAAGTGGGAATTTGTGGGGTGACTCCTCCATACACTGGAGTCATGAGCTGACCCTGGGTTACTGGGATCAACACAAAGGAGGTTAAGATCTGAATCGCAAATCTGTAAAATTAGTGACAGTTATAATAGATAAAGTGGCAATAAAAATGTTGAAATAGGGTTCCTCGTGTATATGGGGTCTTTAAATTTACATATGAGTCCCATCAATACATCCCAGCATCCCAGGAAATTTATATTTCTGATAGAACCTAAATTCGAATAATATTATACAGTTAAAATATAAGTTTAAAAGACATTACATAAATGGGTGGCAAGTAGGAATGAAATAGTTTAGAACGTGAATGTAAGCAGTAAGTAAAGAACTTATGAATGGCTAGGTATAATGGCCTATTAGTAGTTGCTCCCCAGAATCAATAAGAGTCGACCAACACTTCATGAACATTATTGCAACTACTAATACAAACTTACTTTGCCTTAATAAGATTTCTTTCCTCATGAAGTAAAAGCCATCTCACATATTTGTTCCTATATCTTATTTATTGGCTCTGTCACTTCATTAATTACCCGGGACACAGACTTTTGGGACACATTGTGTATAGCACTTTGTTCTACCAATGTCTGATAAGACCCCGTGGCATAGAATGCAAGAGCCATCAGGATCTGGAAATAAATAGTAGTTTTGGTGGAAGCAAGTATGTGAATATATATATGTATACAAGATTTTGAGGTTATAATGAGTTATATTTTTACCTTCATCGTACGAGGTCCTTCGCCAGATCCTTTACTGTTTTTTTGTCAAGGCGAAAAGTCTTGACAAACTCTGCGTTGGTAAGATCGCCGAAGGAGTTTGTGGCGCTTCTTAGGATCGCTCGAGCCCGGCGCCGTCTCCTATTTCTTCGTCGCGCATCGATGTTGTCGGCTAGCTCCAACATTTGCCACCGTAATATCGCACTCATTATTATATTCTTAACTTTAAGCTCGTCTTAGATACTTTTACCATAAAATAATGTAATTACTCCGTTTACTTTTACATACACAACAGTCAAACAATTCATTTAAAAGCTATTGTCGAAAAATTGTCTTTCCATAGACATGATACAATTGAAAGAACTGTCAAAAAGTTAGTAGACTACCAATTGTAATGGCGCACAATGCAATTGATAAACAATTTGCTTTGCAGACTACGGATTTTGTTATTGTTTGTCAATGGTAGCAATTGAAATGCAATCGAAAGATAGCAATTGTTAACAGACTACCAATAGTGTCAAAAATGACAATAATTGTACAAACCATTAACAATTTTTAAACAATTGGAATAGCAGCCTTGGGCCCCTGGATGTATGTCAACCATGAATGTTTTGTCAGTTTGTCTTGATTGGTACAGCGAGATAATATTACAAGAGCGCTTAAACGAAATGCCTGTACCGAACGCAGCCGGCTGGATGTCCCATCAATTAGCTAAAATTAGTTAACACGAATAATTTTATCTATGCGCCCGAAACACTCCCATTATCTGCAGTGTTGTAAATGTTACGACGAGGAGCATGACTGCAGATAAGATACTTGTTACCAGGACGGCGATGTTGTCCTTTCATCAGGTCTCGACTCTGGGGTACCAGTTCCGGCTCACGACAAAAATCTACAAAAGAATAAAGTAGTTTACTTTGTTATTTGATAGACACAAAAATAATGGATCTTACAAGTTAAAAAGTTCACTACCGTTGAGCTACTTGAGCTACTTCGGAATGGACTTGAATAGCTCAGCGGTTATAGCAATAGGGCATAACACCCTATGACCGCGGGTTCAATCCCCGCCGCAAGCGATAATTTTTCGTTTCTAAATTCATTCCTAAATTTATTGTATTATTCGAAATTTATTTCCCGTGCTAATAAGCACTACCAATTCTTACCAGTATAGTAGCACGCCCAATTTTTCTACCCGTGTTACTATTAAATGTGCTGGAAGATACGGGAAATTATTTTATCCATACTTCTACTCAAAATAGTTATAATGTTAGCTACATAGAATTAAATCTACTTTGATATGTATATTATTCCTTACTTTATTATAATATGTTGTATATATGTATTTATATAATAAACATATGTATTCATAAGTATTGCCTTATAGAATTTATTTAGTTCAAGTATGTATATATACCTTACTTTATATTTATATATGTATTTTTTTTCCTAAACTTGTATTTTTATCAAATCGAATAATAAATCCATAGGACTAATTTGCAAATCGTCTATCACTGATCACGATATTACTATTGCTGGTTTGTGTTCTTCAAAATCGACTCATAACTCTCCTACTATTAAACTTAAAACAGATGTGGCCGCCGCCGCAGCAGAGATTAATTGCCGGGATTGGACAACTGTAATAAAAAATCCTTGTTTTAATTCTACAGTTGATGAATTCAACCATATTATGGCTGAAACACTTACCAAACATACCAATAAAGTTAGAGTTGGTCGTAAATGGGTAACCATGAAACCTTGGATTACGAAAGGGCTTCTTAGATGCATGAGGCACCGAGATAAGCTGCATCTTGACTCTAGGTCGGAGCCTGACAACACGACTCTACGCAAAATCTATACCAGATACCGAAACTACTGTAACAAACTCCTCAAAAAGCTCAAAAACGACTATTTCGCTAAACAATTAGAAGAAAACAAAGACAACACAAAACTGTTATGGAAGACAATTAAAACTATCTGTGAATACTCAGGTAAAAACAATTTCTTTCCAGAACTCATAGAATATCAATCTACTCCTGAAGAGTCACTTCTTGCCTGCAATCAGTACTTTGTATCTGTCGGAAGGAATTTGGCTGATGCTATATTAAATAAGCTCAATACCACACAAGAACACCTGATAGCAAAATATAAAACACCGTCTATGTGTTACAGCCAGTGCTTCTTTTTTCATCCCACTGATTCTTATGAAATATATAATATCATAAACCAATTAAATATTGATAGCGCCCCTGGCCCAGACAGAATTACAGTTCCCTTTCTAAAAAAATCTCTTCAATCAATAATAGACCCTCTGGTAGATATTTTAAACAAAAGTTTAGCATCTGGAACTTTCCCAGACATCTGGAAAGTTGCGGCAGTATCTCCAATATATAAAAGCGGATCTAAAAAACTTCCTGTCAATTACAGACCAATTGCACTACTTAACATCATCTCTAAAATATTAGAAAAGGTTGTAAACCACCGCTTGGTATCTCTTCTAGAAAAACATCACATAATCTCCAATAGACAATTCGGCTTTCGTCGTGGTAAGTCGACCGAAGACGCAATAGCTTTACTATCTAACAAAGTCTCTGGTTTTATTGAAAACGGTGAAAAATGCCTGGCGGTCTTCCTGGACTTAGCTAAAGCTTTTGACACCGTCTCGGTCGGCCTTCTACTTAAGAAAATGGACGCACTGGGTATAAGAGGGGTGGCTCAAGAGTGGTTCCCTAGCTACTTAAGTAATCGCAGGCAGTACATCAAAATAGGTAATCTAACCAGTTCTTCCCTTCCTATTGATTTTGGTGTCCCGCAGGGCAGCATACTCGGTCCGACTCTTTTTACACTATATATAAACGACATAGTCAACTGTAACTTGAAAAACGCGGAAATTATCACTTACGCTGATGACACTGTTATAGTCTTCCACGAGACGAGTTGGGAAATGGTGTTTTCTACTGCTGAGAATGGGCTTGCTCAAATTTCTTCTCTCTTGGACAGAAACTTGCTGACCCTAAATGTCTCAAAGACAAAATATATGGTTTTCTCTAAAACAATCGCTGGTAGACCACTTGAGCATAACCTAAAAATTCACTCTTGCTCAGATGGAAAAGCCGGTGAGTCTATAGATCAAGTAAGCAAAATAAAATATTTAGGTGTTGTTATCGACAACAATCTGACTTACAAACAGCAAGTAACAGATATAGCTGGTAGGGTAAGAAAATTAATTTTTGTCATGAAAAAACTCAGAGACTGCACCCCCTTTGATGTCATTCGCACCGTGTACATGGCCCTATGCCAATCTATATTGCAATATTGTATTGCTGTCTGGGGTAGTGCAAATAAAACACATTTTATAATTATTGAAAGAGCCCAGCGAGCACTTCTAAAAGTAATATTAAAGAAACCTTTCCGGTTTCCGACAAATGACTTATATCAAGAATTCAAAGTTTTACGAGTACGTCAACTTTTTATTCTCAACGCTACGGTCAGAACTCACAAAATTTTTCTAAATAGACCGGATAGGGCAGAAATACTTTCAAGGCGTGTTTTTCGCCTCCCACTCCCACAGGCCACTTCACTTCTTTCCCAAAGAAGCACAAACTATGCTCACACAAATATATATAACAAAGTTTGCAATAAGTGCGATATCAAGGACGCTTCTGTATCTGCATGTAAAAAAATTGTAAAAAAGTGGCTATTAACTTTAAATTACGAAGAAACTGAGAACTTTATTTGACACAATCACACACATCTCACGAACATAACACACATGCAAATCTCAAACATACACACACACACACAACTCACAAACATACACACACAAATACATTCATAAACACACACACACACCTAAACTAACAACTAAAATTTTTCGTTACTTGGTATAGAATTGTACTTACACGTAATTAGACAGTGGTAAACAACTATAAATCGCTGTGTTTTGTAATACGTACTCTGAATCCCAAGACACAGGCCTCGGCCTAGTTTGGGACTCATTGGAAAACAATATCCTTGTAAATAAATATTGTATCTGTTAACATGTATCTGAACCACATGCTGTACCTTTTTTAAGGAAATAAACATTATTATTATTATTATTATTATTATTATTTACACCCCCGTTTCACCGAATTATTTTTAATCTTCTCTATCTAAAGGTTGTCTGGAAGAGATCGCTTTTAGCGATAAGACCGCCGATTGTACACTATAATTTAAGTTTTGTTATTTTGAGTGATTTATGTAAGGTGTGACAATAAAGCGTTATCTATCTATCTCTATCTATTATATTTGATGCAATGTTGCATCGCAAAGTTGAAATAAATAGTTACACTAAGAACTTGGATAATCGCTAGAATATGTTTTAATTTGTATTTAGTGAAACAAGATTTACTCGGGCTGAAAATTATCAATTTAACTTTACTTTTACCTTGTAAACAAAAATAGTATTCGGTGTGATTCATTGATAAAGATAATCAATAAAAAAGTCCCGCGAATGATTGGCTGAAATCGATAAAACCGCCCATTGTACCCCTCACCTCATAGATCAATGTCTAATTTTAAGTACATATTGTTGTTATTTTATTTGGTGTGCAATAAAGTATTATTGTATTGTATATATCACGGACTTAATTATTCCATAGTTCTACTAGACATTTTAAAATATACCTACTCAAGAAACAATATTTTTCCTGTCATTTTCACAAAAAAATGGTGCTCTTACACATTCACTAGTACCTAAGTATTTTTTTGACGACCCATTTGACGCACTAGCCAAGTGTCTGCGCCGCGGGGCTGAGTTCGATTCCCGGCAGGAGCACAATTTCTTTCCCAAGTGACTTTAAATTTATTGCTTCTGGTTCTGGGTGTGAAATGTAAACGTTGCCGGCACCGACGAATGTTCAGTGAGACTTCATTTATTTTAGAGCTTATTTTTTGTTCAGTTCGCTCAAAGCGTTTCGCTTCTACGTTCATCATTCGTACAACGAGGGAGTGGAGTCTTCTTTAATTGGTATCTTCTGGGCAAGCATGTCACGTCTTCAGCCGCATCATCACTTTCCATCAGATGAGATAGTGGTAAAATGCTATGCTGCATAAAAAACATTAAAATCGATACTTAGACAATAATGTAAACTAAATAATAAATATCTCGCGTCACGGTGATTGTGGTCGAACTCTCCCAAAACGGCTCGACCGATTTTAATTAAACATCTTTAATATATTTTGTATGAGAATAGGTCGTTAAGTATTTTCACCCTCCTACCCCCACCCACACATGTTTTTATCGTGATTTTAGTATTTTTGGACGTGTTTTAGTATGGCATTAAAGTACTAGGTGACCATAAACATAAAGAGGTAAAGCAATTTATCTAAACGTGGCATTGCAACGCATGCCGGGCACAGCTAGTATTTTTAGGAAAATTTATTCGCTTCGTATACATAGGTACCATACCTCACAAATTACAATGGAGACTCATCGGCATCATTCAATGAACATACATACTCGTATATGTAACTTTTCATTACTTGCTATTACGTTTTGGCAAAGCAATTAGCACCTTTAGAAGAAAACTCACTAGTCGAAGGCAACAAGTGTGGCGAGCCATCAGTCAGTACGGAATTCGCTCGCCGCGCGGTTGTCGGGCCGCGTAGCCGGATGAACACGATCTTTGCACCAAAAGTTATAAAAAGTTTAAAAAAAAGCTTAGTTGAAAATAAAAGTTGCCTGTGGCCAACGGACTTCAGTGAAAGTTTTTTTGAGTGTCACAACTTTTTGTAGATGTGAAAAAGTTTTCTGTAAGTTCCAATTTTATTAGCAATAACCAATACCAATTTTATTGGTAAAATGACAATTTACAAGTCAAATTCAAAATAATTACTTTCATTAAACGAATTTAAGTACACCAATAACTTATCGTTTATACGAAATAATACTTATATTATATAAATAAATGTAACTTAATAAATAAGTAAAAAATTAAACATAATGTACCGTATTTTATTAGAATAATAAGTGTCAGCGTTGAATGTATTTTAATTTAAAAAGTAAACTCGAAACTAAAATATTAGAAATAATATTGAATAGAATATTCGAGTGAATAGGTATTTTCTAGGCAAGCGTGCTCTATCGTCGACCGCATCGTCACTTAACATCGGATGAGATAGTGGTCGAACGTATGCCTATCACGGATAAAAAAACCGAAAATATTTGGTGATCGTGATTGCAATTCGATAGATAGCATATGGGAAAATTTAAATGATACTAACCCCCGACCCGAAATAGAGGGATATAAAGATTGAAGCTATTGACTGTCTGCCTGTTATTATTTGCTGTATGATTTTATCAAATACTATCTGTAAAAAAATCTATGCAACCTTTTGCCGTCCGCGTCGGTGGTACACTATTTGAAGTTTCACTCTCATAATTTGACATAAATACTTATGCGCAATACTTGTATTGAGGATGAGATTTTCTTATTTGCCATAAAATACATACCACAGAATAGAAACTAACTCGTATCTCCAGATCTGTGATATAATTATACGTAGTTACATTCGGGACCCGATATACAAATTTCTCTTGAGAAGAAAAATTGTCTTGAGCCGAGAATTGAACCGGGTACTCGTGGCATATAAAGTATAGAACTTGCTCATAGGACCCTTCACTTAAATATTTAAACTTTTTATCACATACTTATGAAGCTAGTAGGTCATAATATCAATTATCATTATATGAATGATTTTTTCTTTGTTGATAAATATGTGAAAACAGAAGGTTATCGCTAGCGTGTGCCACAAAGTGCCACTGTTTTTTTATATATTAATAACTATGATAATAATGTCACCGGGATAGCACGATTTAGTTATAAATATATATCTATTGTGTATGTTTTTTGCTACAATTAAGATTAAGTCTATGTATAGTAAGGGTACATGGTATTAAAATAACATACACATACTCTTTGCAAAACATTTGTGTCATTATAGAGATGATTTTCAAATACCTATTCAATTTATATCCCACTTGATACTGTTAGTTGATTTTTTTTCACAATATGGCGTCGGCGGTATCCATTTTGAATTTTGATTACTTTCATGTCTCCGGTGACACTCGTGCTATCATTGAGATAAGAAACAAATCTACGGTTGCTACAAAATCCTTGCGCACAACTAAGATAAAACAATTGACGTAGAATCATCAAAATCGTTCCACGCGTCTCAAGAGAGAAACAAACATACATACATACATAGGCTATAGATAAACACATTACAAACAACAGAATCAAATCTTCGTTCCTGAGATTACCTTAAACAAATTATTTGCCTCTTATTTAAAATAATCATTGATGTAATAACAAGTTTAAGCCCATATGATGGGAAGTGGTAATACGGCATTAGATATCCGCATAAACTGCGTAAAAACTCTTATAATATGCCACAACACAAAAACTTACAAATTGTAACAAAAAAGTCATTCAAGCTTACAAAGTTGTGTCTACGTATTAGTATAATCTATTTGCGTGCAGATGCAGGAAATAGTTAAAATAAAATTGTGTGTGTTCATTATATATCGCTGTGTTCAAGATTATAATGATAAATAATATTACAAGTGCGAAATTATGTGCATATAAGTGTGTTTGAAACGAGGTCGGTATCTCTGTAACAGATGAACAAATTCGAATATAATTTGGTTGGTAAACTTGAACGCTTTCACACTCACAGTCACAGCCCAACACTAAGTTCGCTGGTTGTACACTTAATCACACTGGAACATAAACACAAATTTTACTTGGAGAAAATGATGATGTAAATGCTCCTAACACCCACGATATCTCCGAACTTAGTGTGGGCTGTGAGTATGAAGTCGTTTAGTTTACCACCATTTAATAGGAATAAAATCCGTCGCGAAGCACTAAGTGGGTTTCCGGCTGTTATCCTTGAGAGCCAATCATGTAGACATCCTCGATCGCACTTACCAATAAATATGTGAGATATCATTTTATGTGATGTTCATCAAACGCTAGAATATCAGAGATAAAATAAATAGACTGGTATTTATCCTTAATAACGCGGGCAAGCCGTGGCATACAGATTATCAAAAATAAAATAAAAATCTTTACTGAAATTATTCACAAAAAAAAACATGACATCATCGGCCGCATCATCACTTTCCTTTAGGTGAGATAGCGGCAAAATGCTTACCTATTGGGCATTAAAAACATTGGAATCGGAGGCAAAAAGCCCGTAAGGAGCAAAAACAACTGAGGCCATAATCCAAGGACAACACAACAACAAAAAATTGGACACTAAAGATTTTAGACAACTCCGTGGTTCTCATAATTAGTCATATCTTTATTTAATGTAGTTAATGACAATAACTGCTATTATCTAATAGTTACCAGGAGCTGTGTTTATTGTTCTTATTAGTAGTAGATAGTATATTAGTATTATAGATAGTCAATTGTTTGCCGGTAGCTTTAAAAGCTCAAATTAGTTCGTTATCGACACTCGATCGCCGCACCGTCGCCTACGCTCCACGTGGATGCACACTCTACCTAGAGTTTACGATTAGAACTCTACAACTTTGTTGAATTGAATTGAAAGATCGATGCCTAAAGTTATTTCAAAGTCAAAGTGAAAGTTAAAACATTTATAATGTGACACGGCCCTGTTTCGCACGGGTAAACATAATATGAAGGGCTAATCTGAATGCTATTTCTTATCTGACTGTCCATAAACCTACCCGCCAGATTTCAGGTTCATAGGATATTTATTTTTGTTTAGTAATTACTCAGTAAGTGAGTGAATTTTGTAATCACCATATTTTCACAATAGGTTGTGACCTCGTGTAGCAATTTATGGAGGAGTGAACTGACCCCTAGGTCAGTTTACTCCTTCATTCATATTGAAAATGACTAAACTGAGTCTGGACCCAGTTTTAAAGGGGCGAGTGATGAATTGCCACGCGCTCGATATTTGTGGTATTTTTCCACGTGTCTCAAAAGCACAATTATTTCTTGAGATGTTTTAGTAACATACGAAAAGAGCTTATGCAAAAAATATATCTTTAGAATGCTAAAAAATGTCGTAAAAAACTCTTTTGGAAATTGCATTTGATGCAAACGATGATGATTCTATACATTCCATTGTGAGGACTCTTTTTTTAATTAGAAATTTTTTAAACTTGTGCGAACTTTAATCATGTTTATACGAGAAAAAAACCGGGTCTTTTCGCGCTTTTATTTAATTGTTTTGGACAGGATTACCTTTTTGTACTAGGCAAAAATAAACATGAAAGAGGTAATAATTTAGCCATTATGTTTATTTTATGGTAAAAGAGTACTAGTAACTAGTATCTAGTAAGGAAAATTGAAAGAGGTAAACCCTTTTTTTATTTACGTTTCATTGTAACGCATGCCGGGTACATAAACATAAACGCGTTCACACTCACAGTCCCACACCAAGTGACTTGTTTCGTGGGTGCCGGAAACATTCACACAATCACAACCAAGAACACACATTATCCTTGGGAAGAAACTTTTGTTCCCGCTGGGAATCGACCCGGGCTAGAAAGAGAACGCTCACCCAACTAAGCCAACGGGCGGTTCTAGGTTCATACCGCTAGCATGTTAAAATATATAACCAATCTCGTTTCTGCGTTTTTGGATTATAGATTCGTTTTAATGTAAATGTTCTTCTTTTCAACTTACACATAATATGTACATACAACACTTCAGGAATAGTTATACAAAAATCTTTAGTTTGGAAAAATACCGCCTCGAATAAAACGTCACATTATGTAAAATAGAAATAAACAAAAAATACTTTGTTTTCATAGAAATATTATGAATATATGGACTGTTATATAATTTTACATTTTGGCGTAAACAAACATGCATCAATTGAAAAAAGGAACGTACTACAGAACCAGTCTGTAGTGTAAATGCGTAAATAAAATCGAATAGTAGAAAAAATAACTTTGGAGTATCTGGCATTTTTTTTTGTTTCGTGTAATATCTAAATAGACAATGTTAACCTTTTTTGTGTTCTGAACCTTTAATAACCCATGAAGCGAAGCGCGCCGCTCCTATGTCTGTGTTTTGAATTAAAAACAAACAGTAGGGCTCTTTATAACAGATAACAAGATTAGAGGCTTAACGGTGCTACAAGCTTAGCGATATCGATATTTTGCTCTGATTTATGACTGAAAAGGATAACACCTGCAGCTGAAACATAAATCGGACTGGACAGAGATATCTTATAAAAGACAATTCATTTATGTATCTAATAATTCATTTATTCACATATTTTTATATTATCTACTATCTACAGGCTAATCTTGGCAAGCTTTTGAACATTATGTCACCCGATAGATTGGTATGATGTGGCCAATATGTAAAATCTAAGTGTGTCTGGTTGTCGAAATATGAAACGTTACTTCCAAATTTTCACCAACTGGACTCGTGTGTTGTCCAGATCCTCTACTGCTGCAATTGGGTTCGATTCGAATACGACAAAACTTCTTAGACATAAGGTTAATTATTGCTTAATTCAAATGGAAATCGAATGCAACAGAGATAGGTTACTTATCCGATGGTCATATTCGCTTGTGCAGCTCATAAGTCGTTGAGCTGATAGTTAGCCAGGGAACAAAAGAGGTCATGGTCAAATATTTAAATCAATTTTTTTTTTCAGGTATCAGACATTGATGTAACATGAGATTATCAAATCTGCGAGACCACTCTGAAAAACACTCACAATCACAACGAAAATCGAAATAACGACGCGACCACTGACCTACAAGATGGCGGATCATGCGGATTTCGGGGTGACCGCCGCGATTTTTGACAGTTTCGATTATTTAAACTCCACGGAGGCGAGTGTTTCATACGAAAGTGATACAAATGACACCATGGATTTTTTCAATGCGACGAGTCCCAATGGGATGCCCCCAGCTTTGCACATGCAACCGAGTAAAGTGTTGTGGTGGGTTTTTAAGTTGGTGTACGCGATAGGTATCATAGGCAACGCTGCAGCGATCGTCGCTCTGAGGATCGGCGAGAGGAGAGTCAGGAATAGGAAGCATCTCTTGCTTCTCACCTCGCTGGCTGCCAACGACCTTGTCGCTTTGGTAAGTTAAAAGCTTCTGAAATGGATTACGATGTCTAGCCTGTTTTATGGCCATCTTTAACAACCATTATAAGTGTACATCGTAAACTTTTTCAACCACAAAACTCTTGAGTGAACTGATTTACAGTTGGCCGAGATTTGTTACCTACCTGAGAGATGATGACTCTCTATCTAACTGACTTCCTAATTCGATTGAATGTAGCTTTTTTATATTCTTAATTCTAGTGTTGATTTTTTTATTTTATTTTTTTTATTTGTATTTGTGACAGGCTAGTGTTTGACAACTATCTCACCTTGGTAAGTGACGATGTGATCGAAGCTGGTAAACACACTAGACCTGGAATACGCAGTTCATTACCCGATTTGACCGTTTCTGATATTAGGGTTAGAGATGTTAGAGTTTCTGATATTATTCTTTTATTTCAGATATTAGAGAGACTTGATAGACTAAGTTTTTTATTATCAAGATCGAATGATGGATTCTGGATAAATAGGTAGCAATGTTGGTCTTCAGATAAAAAAAAACATATTCTCTTAATAAAAGTTTCAAATATGAACACTTAAGAGAACAATTGGAACGCTCTGTTCGCTTGCCTCCTTTCTGATGGTATTTATTATTATTGCCCTTCGACTTAATTGAGTGTACGTTCACCATCTAAGGGGCGGGTACGGGTTCGATTCCGGTGGAAACATAAGCTTTCTCCGCAAGTAAAATTTGTATTTCTGGGTGTGATTGGGTGTGTGTGTGTGATGTGAGTGTTTCCGGCACCCACTACAGGTAACACCCACACTACATCAGGTACCTACTATTTTAGAGGAAAATTAATAGTTGAAATTAAAATTACGCTATTGAAGCGTATATCACAAAGCTTAATCAAGCATAAAAATTCAGTAATTATTAATTAATGTCTATTAAATTATAAATACAGCAACTAAAATCTTGATATATTGGTAAAGCCGTATATAAGTAACAAACGGACTGACGGATAGATAGACAGACAGGAAGACAGTGAGACCGACAGACAAAGCTAATTTTGCATATATATTATTAGCATTGATTTGTAAACTAACGAAATTATGACGCAGCATAATATGCAGCTCCACATCTAGATTCGTCGTCTGAATATTGTAACTCACCTGATCTTCAGTAACGGTGCGGTCGTCTATGGAGCACGTTTAGTAGATGGGAAATACTGACGCTGACGAAAAGTTTTGTTCCTTTGCGGTCACAACGTAAAAAATATATATCATACTCGATGACTATCTCTATGTTTTATCTCTGATAGGCTAGGGTTCGACCCCAATCTTACCTTTGTAATTGTAGCCTTCTCACCTTTACTATAGGTACTCTGTACTCTGTACTACAGACCACATTATCTCTTACAAGCACAGCATTGTAAGAGAGAATGTGGTCGAGGATGGTAAACGCGCTTTAAATGAATTAATGAATAGAACGAATGGCTCTTTACGGGTCGCTCTGTGTGGGTATTTTATAATTATCCAGGGTGGATATTTTGTAGAGACCTGTTTCCAGGTGGGCATGCTGTGCGCAATGCTGGTAGCGGAGCACGTGCCCGGCGTGAAGACTTCCAAGTACTACTGCGCGTCGCGCGTCGTCCTACGCACCTTCGGCATCGGCAGCGTGTGCATCGCCGTCACTATGGCGCTGGAGCGCTACCTGGCGCTCACCAGGCCCTTCTTCTACCAGAAGGTAAGCCATCTGCTGGCGTGTTGCTCGATTCACTCCTGCTGGGACCTTGTGTCGTCCAACACTCTATGTGCACTTGGATATTGAATAACTCGTAGAGCGCTGTTTAGTTAAACATAAAACATAAAAGCTTTCACATTTTCAGCTCCAAACTAAGTTTGATGACTTGTGTCGTGGGTGCCTGAAACATTCACATCACATATACAATCATACCTATAACCAGAAACACAAATTTCCCTTGGGGAGAAAAACTTGTGTTCCCGCTGGGAATTGAACCTCTGCTTAAAAGGCGAACATTCACCCAACCGGCAGTTCAAACGCATGCACACTCACAGCCTTACACTAATTTCAAAGACTTATATCATGGGTGCCGGAAACATTTACATCAAACATACAACCGCAACTAGAAACAGAAGCACAAATGTCCTTTGCTAAGGAAGATTGTGCTCCTGCCGGGAATCGAACCCAGAACCCACGACGCAAAGTACAGAGACAGTTATTTCATAGATAATTTCGTAATTACAACTCTGCTCCAACTTGGTCCTCTGTCCACTGCGCCAACTGGGTCTTCAACAATAGACCAACAATAGACATGTTAGAGAAGACCCAAAACTCTTGACACGTTAACTGATAATTCCATATAAAGTAAGCTAGTTTATAAGCATATATGCAACATCTTTAGATTTCATCATTCGATACCTTAACCAAATGGTAAAGAAGATAACAAACGTTGACCCTTTCCTTACCAGAAAGTAGAGGTAACAAACGTTCACGAAACCCTTTCATAATTCCTCAGTAAAAAGTGCTTTACCATACTCGCAATAACGCAGAAGAGTTCGTTAACAATTCTCACAAGACAATGCAAACTAATTTAAACTGCCATCGATGTCGGTTTTGGCAACTATTACACTCCGGTATAAGTTTCATAGTACGCAATTAGTTACAAATAGAGTGCATCGCCGTGACATCAAAACCCTTTTCAGATAGTGTATTGTGAAACTCGAGAAGTCACAAACGTGACTAATGACACGAAGAAAACAGGATTTATATGATATTTTGGTACACCTACGAGACCTACGTGTACCTACTGTATATGCATTCTGAGCTGCGCATAATGTAATTATAGTGTTGTTGATGAAAGCTTTAAGCGCGGATTGAGATACTTATTACGATTATAAACATAAAACATAACCGCTTTCACACTCACTGCCCCACACTAAGTTCAATGATTTGTGTCGTGGGTGCCGGAAACATTCACATCACAGACACAATCACAACTAGAACCAGAAACACAAATTTTCCTTGGGGAGAAAACTTAAAATTATTTACGATAACAAGCCGTACCTCGTACGTTAAAAGGGTGATACCTGAATTCTTCCTTATACGCGCGTTTTTATAACCGTTTTACTCGGTAATCATAACAAATTCTGATAAAAAAATATTCTTACAATATTCATAACATTTTGAAATGTAATAAAAAAGATATCTAATTACATGGATTTTTTCTTAACAATTTTCTTCCATCATTTTATATCAGAAACCTGCGAAAGACCTTGTTTTATTTAGTCGAATGATTTGTTTAGCTTATTTCTTTTAGGCGCACCCTTTTTCAAATTTTCAATAAAAATATGAATAATCAAAGGTTGCCGCACATGACCTTGCGTAACCGCCGTAATATAAGCTATGCAATATGCGCCTTTATGTGCAAAAGCGTATGGGGGAAAATTGGCTGTGGTTATAGTAATTTAAAAGCAAGCAAAGCTTAAAAACACGAATTCATCGCTTATATTTCGGCTTTGGCTGGCCGATTTCGATAAAATTTATAAGAGACCACCTCTGAAGTAGTCACTAACAAACAAAAAAAAAAGAATCATCAAAATCAATTCACAATTGGCAGAGATTACGCGTAACATACATACAAAAAAAACCATACATTCGAATAGAGAACCTCCTTTTTTGAAGTCGTTTGAAAAGTTAGTCGCATTAACGTATATCTACCCCTCAAGGATGAATTTAATGAATGAGTAGTAATTATTGATTCGCAGTCGGCAATTCCTGATGCTAAGAAATTAATAACTTTTAAACTAAGTAAAGGTATGATGTAAGAATGCGCGCCTCTTTCATCGAATAACATTTTTAATGGCGTGGCACGTGCTTGTCATAAACTCAATTTATGTACAGCTTGTCTTGAGAGCCAGTTCCGAATGAAGGTGTTAGCTTACCACTATTGACCTCATCTTCATCTACCAACAGGTGGAGTTGAGGTCAGTTGCTAGTCCAGCTACAAAGCTACAATCTAAATACGATAAAAGCTCATCGTAAGCAACGTGCCTGTTATTTTAACAGTTAATATACAGTAATTACTTAATGGGTATTTACGAGTGCAATATTAATAGGTCAAAGGCCAGCCCCCATCAATATTAACTTGTTGACAGAGCCAATCATCTGTCAACGACCAGCAGCCGATGGTTTATGCGTGATAGATTTCCCATCAACACACCCTACTGCGTTCAATGCGGCCTATGCTCTTCCAGATATAGATAGATAGATAGATAAACTCTTTATTGAACACCTTGATTAAGACAAAAAACAAAACAGAAAATAGAGATGGAAATACATCGCCAGAGCCTCTGTGACCAAAGAGAACCATACTTCTGTATCAAGAAAGCACCACCACTCTGTCAAGAGTGTACGACTGAAGAGAGAGGTTAACATAATTCCTGTATTAGTAATTAAGAGTGTTATAAAAAAAATTTTAAAATGCGCCGCCGATATTTTTCTTTCCAGTTTCTTCTTGAGATGGCTGTTATTTTACGAATATGGCAGTGGAGTCATTAACTTTCATCAGTGCCTCTTTGGGGCCCATGTGAATAAACGATTTTGAATTTTGAATATAAAAAAAATATCTGCAAAAATTACATTAACGACTCGACATTCTTCTTAGACGAAATATTACAAGTACGACACAAAAAGCACATTACTATATATTTGATCTTGCCCATGCGACCACAACCCTTGTCAAACAGGCCTCATGAATCATGGCTGCTCATCCACGAACACAGAAACAATGATATTGCCCCGCAAATACATAAACTAGGTCATTTCTCTCCTAATGAGACAACAAGGCGGGTGATTAACAGCACGGAGTAGAGTGGCTTTAGATTGATTTATATTTCTATGATGCTATTGAAGCTAATTGATTATTATATAATATCTAAACTCTACGACAGATGTGTATAATATATTATTATGTTTTAGACGAGGTATTTCTGTAAATGAAATTTGAAATTTATGAAATTCGGCTGGAACGTCGTTGAGCGCAAACCTAGTGTAATTACGTTTGTCTATGAAATAGCTAACTGTATAGGACTAATAATTTTATCAGGAGAGTAGACCCTGGATTTTTATTTCTTTTAATCTTGGCTTCGCAATCTTTTGCATTTAGCCAGTGTCAAGTGATAATATGTTTTAAGTGTGTTTCATAGTAAAACTACTAGTCACAAGTCACAGTCAAAATCAAGTAAAAGAGTCAAGGTCCAGTCATAGTCAAGTGATACCCTAGTAAAGTGGTAGAAACTTTACTAGAACTTCTGTTGGAGTTTTGGAGTGAAGGCTAAAATCACGTTTTTCAACTTGATTAATAATCCACCATTATTACACATTAATTAACACACGAAGAATCAAAGGTTTTGGAAAATAAATAAAAATAAAAATAAAAAAAATCTTAAAAAATTATACAAAATCAACATTGTCATATTTCATTTTCGCGGCAAAAAAAACGGATCCTGGAATTAGACTACGTTTGGTAAAGTCGTACCTTTCAGCTACTAAGTACTGAAAGTACTTTGGTATAAATGATGAGAAGTGATAATGCGACCGAAGATGTAGCATGCTTCCTAGAAGATACCTATTCACGATATGAGGTTCTACACAGAAGAGAATCACGAATATATCTTCTGTGACTATAATATTCATGTATATCTGTAGGTAATTGATGACAGCTAGATCCATAAAACAATGTGTTTTGGTTTTTAAGAGGCTTGCGCCATTCTGGGTGGTCCATTCTCGCTCCACTGAATAAAAGATGAGGCTCTTATAGGCGCCGAAACTATAGAGACAATTTGCTCGATTGGTAATTTATTTTTTATCATAGTCTGGCTACAATAATAAATTACCCACTTATGAATCAAAAGGTGGGAATGTCCTTGCAGTTATATAACCTTTGCGATGAACCCAACATTACCGCAAAAATATCACTAATACGTTTAAATTTGAAATCGTATTAGCACTATTGGTACTATGGTTCCGGTTGTCAACTCTTGCAGCGTTCATGTGTTTTGATTTGACCGGGAGATAAAACAAGTAATACTTTACAAACAAGTAATACAGTTGTAAATAAATAATGACTAAATCGTTATATAACCAGAGAAATTGTCAAGAAGAATCAAACGAGACAAACTCGATGGGTTTATCTTGTTTAGTTCAGAAGTTCCTATGTCCATCTTCAGACCAGCTCCATGCCATTGTATTGTCACCGAAGATACATACATAAGTACACCAAATTACAGTCCAATCGGAGGATGGGAAGTGAGTGTTACGTAGCTTGCAAGATTTAGAGACAGAGAACAGCACAGGTGAAACTAAATAAAAGGTTGTAATTAGATTTAGTTTCAAAATCGACTGTACTTTTTAGTAGTTAATTAAAATTGATGAATGTCTATGGTTGTACCCATCATCTGGTAAGTATAACTGAGCCTAGTTGTTCGTAGAAGTGTTGATGGATCGCTAGGTCTCACTATCGGTGATCCATCAACGTGGAGGTTGACTCCGATGGGTGGGTTGCATTGAGTGATCAATTAGAGCCGGCCGTTACATTGGAGAGGCGGCTCTTAAAACAAATAAAATTGTCAGGCCAGCAACTTAATCGAATAATATTCAAGACATTTCCAGGAATTATAGTAGCTACCAATGTTTATTTTTTATCACTCAATAAAACCTATGTGGTCTTGTTGGTGCAGCTGCTTAAATAAACAGAATATTTATGCAAAATTAATTAATAAACTAACAAGTTTAACAAATTCTATTGGAATCAAAGATGAAGGTAACAATCCAGACTTATTAAAAATGTAGATCGACTAAAATCAAGAATAGGGAGACATAACCAAGAGTCCTCACTGTTAAATTCGCTATGTTCCGCATAATGTATTTGACTTGTTTTTAGTAGTAGGGGTTTTATTTTTATGCTCGATAGGCAAGCACTCAAGTTCCAATACTTGGCAGTTGATGGGAACGCCACTCTCTGGTAGTGGGCTTGAGTTACTTGAGTGACCTATAAGCACAATGTTTTGTAGGTATCTAAGGTCTCTGCTGTATATAGTTTAAGTTTAGTTTTAGGAAATATAGGCAATTGGCCCGTAGATATTAGTACCCTCAATTGGTCAGATGGATGATAAACATAAAAGCGAAACGCTCCGAGCGAACTGGAGGTATTTCAAACAAACAAACGCAAACAAACGCATTCACACTCACAGCCCCACACTAAGTTCAAAGACTTGTATCGTGGGTGCCGGAAACATTCACATCACACACACATTACACCCAGAACCAGAAGCACAAATATCCCTTGGGAAGGAATTTGTGCTTCTGCCGGGAATCGAACCCAGGACCTACGGCGCAGAGGGCGGACACCTGTCCACTGCGCCAACTGGGTCGTCAAACATTCATTGTCATTTCAACATGTCATTTCAACCATATGGATGACGGTTGACAGTAAAATAGTCATTAATATAGTCGATCGTTTTATAGTAAGCTTTCTTAATTTAATGCCCGTTTTATTACAGATTTGAACTTTCCCAGTGGTAATTCAGTTACGATTTTAGGAATTCTATTGTAAAATCTAACCCCATTTGCCATAAAAGATTTATTCGTTTTGCTTAATCTAAATGCGTGTACTGTAATTTTATGCTTATATTCAGTATTAAGATGGCGTGCGTCGCTTCTTAATTTATATTTACCAATATTTTTGCGAACATGCATAATATTTTCAAAGATGTAAAGCGAAGGCATGGTAAGTATGCCTCTTGGATGTGGTGCGTCGCGCAGTCGGGTAAAAAACGAGCCATAAGAAATTCACTAAGGCTACTACTAGGCCTTAAGCAGGTAGAATCCTGTATTGGTAGATAATGAAATACAAATATTTATTTTGAAAGACGAATTAAGATTTATTAAATGTCTTCATTGAGAAACGCGACGAGCCAGTCGCTCTCTAGATGGTAAGCGTCACGGTTGTCCATTCCAGTGCTACCCAGAGGTTTACTTACTTACTTATCGAGGCGCAGTGACCCAAAATGAATCTTGGCCTCCGACACCAGAAGACGCCATTTCTCTCTGTCCTGTGCAACTTCCTGCCACGAGGTGGTTCGGAGTTCACGCAAGTCCTTCTCCGATTCGTCCTTCCAGAGGTATCTAGGACGCCCTACAGTTCGCCGTCCGGTTGGCCGTCCCAGGTACGCTCGCTTTGCACGATCCGCTGCCATCCGTTCTAAATGTCCAAGCCAACTAAGTCTATGCCCTTTTGTTTCGCCAATGATGTTTGGCTCGGCCACCAGATCTTCTATTTCTATGTTCACGCAGGGTTTTGTACTTATATCATTCGAACTTCGCATATACTCCGCGCGGCGTAGCACTGCGCTCGTCACCCTGAGATTAGATGTTAAATCTCTTTAAGTGTAATTTCACTGGAAATTTATTGAATTTACCTTTGATTATCGTATATGATGTGGACTGCCCTTTACTTGATTTGACCTCCCCAGTTATGTTCGTTTATAATTTAGAAACTGTAGGGCAGATAAATGGCTCTCTAAGGGGCTCTACATATGCTGCAAACATGCCTTAGCCCCGCTGTTAGAGGTAGGTATGCCAGCAAACGACTGTTATAGTACTTAATGATAGCAGTTAAACTGACTACGACAGATTAAGTTGTCTTGCACTTTTTGCACTTTATACTAATTGAGGTTTCCGTTATCTTAATCTAAGTAATTAATAGATAATAACTAAAACTACGCTTCTGGTTGTGGGTGCGATTGTGTGTGACGTAAACGATAAAAGGAGAAATGAGTGTGGGTATGTAAATGTAAATGTGTTTGATTGTTTCGAGATAGCTCTCATATTTATGTTTTTATATAGTTAAAAGTTTTAGATTAAGGTCAGGTAAAAAACAAGTCGATGGACTAAAATTTAAAAATCCCGTCTGCGAAAATTGTGATGCTGAAAAGTGATAGTTATATTAAAGGTACGCTTATTGTCAATTTTTGTTAAAACAATAATATAAACGTGATATGAACGACACATATTTTTTAAATGGTCACTACCACAATTCTGACGAATAAAACGGCACTTCATATATCAAAAACCGTCCAGCCATTTGGGCTGTAGGGCGTGCCAAAGAAATGAACATGCATACATACATACGCTCGAAAAACTTTTCACTCCTCTCGGATAAAAAGAGGGTAACCCAAGATATGTTGGTACAGAAGGTCGCCTCTAAAAGCATTCAACAAATCGCGTCACCTCATCTCTGCTCTCAAAGTGTTTGAAATTTTCCGAGACATATCCAGTTACTAAAACAGAAGGCTACGGATAATAGTCTATTCTGTTGCTTGTCCTATAGGAAGGAAGATTTAAATGACTATTAAACAGAGATATGTGAAATAGCGCGTGAAAGCAATCTTATCTTTGTTTCATAGATACAAAATAAGAACAGCAATGTTTAACATCCATTTGGAGATTCGCAAGTGCCCATAAGAGCTTGGGCCAGTGATGGACAGACACGAAAAATAGCTTATTAGCATGATAAAATAATAAGTTTTGTTTAAAATTAGTTTCTTTTGCGATAGAACTTGGGGTTTCAGACTTAAGCTGTCTCAAAAGTTAATTAATTTTTACGACTAATAACCTATCTGTCTCAAAAGTTAATCTATTTTTACGACTAACTATTCTATAGGTTACTATAGAATAGTTGTGTTTTAGTCCTCGCATAACCTATTTAATCAATTAAGTAGTTCTTGTAGCAGGATATACCTAAAGGGAAAAATATAATGCACCGTAAGTCTTCCATAGTTGAAAATGATCGAGTCCAAAGTGCGCGCCAGGGGAGTCGTGTGAGCCGATTCCAAAGTCCGGGTCCGAGAAAGCCAAGGTCAATCGTGAAAAGAAGATTCGAAATCTGTTATCATAGCTAGAGGTTGTGGGGATAAAGCTAAAAATATAAAAACACCGTAATCCGCAAACACATCCTATCGCGCAGCAGAGAGATTGCCAAAGATAATGTAATCATACCGTTTAGAGATTGCAATTTATTGTAAAAGAAGTTGAAGTTTTCCAATCAAATAGAGATGTCAATAACGTCAACAAACTGTATCTATCAATTAAGAAAAATCGATTACTGCAATCGATTATAATTATTTATCAACTAAATCATTGTATATTAATAAAAATCATTAATAAATACGGTAGAATAATTTATACATAGGTAAATATAATCTACAATTACGATTGAAATTGTTTACATTGCTGTATTAATGGACATAATAAGAATATTAAAAAATCAACACTAAACAATCGATTTTACTATCTAAGATGGTACCGACTCTAGAAAATATGGCTTCTCTATGCCAGAATTAATATCAACGATAAATCTTTTTATTCTGATAAATATCTCCGAAGTGGTAGCATTGATTCAAAATTCGAAATGATGACAAAATATATGCGTGTTTTTTTATTGCTATGTTTAAACGAGTCCACACCTGACCCAATCTTGCGGATCTCCTTTATTATCATACGTTTTTTTTACTAATAAATACTCTTCTCTCTCTTCTGCCGTACATTAATAATTATTTTTTGATCCCCGAATGATGTAATTAAATATTTAAGAAGGTAACTTCTAAGTAAGCTTTGCTTTGCAAGGCTTTTTACATATTTGGTCGTATCTTCACTTCCCAATAGCTGAAACGTTGGTCAAATGTTTGCCTTTAGCATGTTGCTCTAAAGACTCCCCCCCCCCATATTAGATTTTTTTTCAATATGTATAACGTACATATATCGACCTGTTACAATGTTATTAAATGTAAAGATTAAGTGACAAAATAGATTATAATCACCTTGCAATAACATAAACATAAACGCTTTCACACTCACAGCCCCACACTAAGTTCAATGACTTATGTCGTGGGTGTCGGAAACATTCACATCACAGACACAATCACAACCAGAAACACAAATTTTCCCTGGGGAGAAAACTTGTGTTCCGCCGGGAATCGAACCCGATACCTCTGCTTAGAAGGCAAACGCTCACCCAACTTAGCCAACGGGCAGTTCAAATAATTGCGTTAAGCATTTTTAGCCAAATTGTAAACCAAAATGATTCCTGGCGAATAAAAATTATGTTTAACACAGGCGATGAAATTTGATAAAAGTAGTTTTCAATTAATAACAATTGCTTAAACCTAATTGAGTTTACTTTTTATATTGCAGATAATAAATGAGATTAGTTTTGCGTCACTTCTGTAGAGTTGTTTATAGAATTGACTCTTCATACCATAAGCGGAATGTACCTGTGGACCCATTAGGGCAAAACGGTAATGGTAGCTGCAAATGGCGACCACGATAGTTATCTAGACAAAAGAATGGCATATTGTTCTTGTAGACCACCTGCCGTCCCCATTTTAAATAGAGCTTTTTATGGAATATTTATTACGAATTAAAATTAAGCTATTCAATTATTTATTGGAATAAGTTCGGGTTTTGACCAATAACACTTCTTTCTATCACTTGTTACAATTATTAAAAGAAAATAAAATTGAACTATACAATTAATTGCAATGACATAATTTAAACGCAAGCAAAGCTTAATAAGCGACAGCGACATCAAGGTTGTGTGCGTCGCTTCATAATTTATAATTATCAATATTTTTACGAACATACATAATATTTTCAAAGATGTAAAGCAAAGCCATGGTAAGTATGTTTCTTTTTTCATTTTTGCTTGTAAAAGTTTGTAACTGTTTGTATATCGGTCAGAGCAATAAAGTATATTTCTCTTTCTATTTCAACTAAAATACTCGTAAAGAAAGTAACGAAAATGGCCTATCATTGGAAGTGTTTCAATGTCAAGAAGCCGAGATATCCTAACCGGGTCAGCCTCTCCCTCTCTAGCTCCTCGCAAATCTGCCGACAAAACATAAACATAAAACATGCATGGATTTCCCGACGAAATAACATTCCAAAGGTTTGATAACAGTGTCGAACAACAGGAAAATGAAATTGGAAATCATTTTTATGTGAAGGAAAATTTCTGCGAATGAGCTTACTTATAAGGTACAGTGGGTATTTAGAAGCTACGATGATGTATAAGTTAACGACCAATGCGTTGTCTTTGACATTGAAAAAATCAGAGTCACCCAATGATAAAGGATTTTTAGTCTTGTAATCTTCTGTAGAGGTTTATTTTTCTTGCTACCTAGCTTCTCAGGCAGATGATGTAAACTCCGATGATAATGAAAGTAGCACCCATGATGTTCGATCCCAACAAACAAAGTTTAATGGTACTAACGATACAAAGTAGCACCACTTGTACCCTCACGGTTACAAAATGATGGTAGGTACTGGCGAGAGCAAATTCAGGGGCAAATATAGTTAATATTTCAAGAGTAGGTACTAGGTATATAGCGATACAAAGTAGTACGACTAGTACTTTCAATGGAACAACGTGAAAATACTAGCGGTACTACTCCATTTTTTTCACTTACTTTAATCCTTGGAACCACAATTGGAATGAAAGTGCAACATTCCGCAAAAAGAAGGACTTACATCCATATATTGATACAACAGCTACCATTGATATAGTTATGCCAGTACTTTATAAGGTTGATATGGTAAGTCGTGGTAGGGAGAAATGTACAATATTACCCAATTAAATTGTTGTTCCTCGCTAAAAGAATATGTAAACGCTCCAAAATTATTCTGTCTACCATGTAATGCTCGGCGCCATTATTCTTGTCTCTCATCTGAATGAAGAGAAACAACTATGAATTTAAAAAACTACTTTCTATCCTGTTTCATTCATAAATCGTTGGCTTTGGCAGAGGGTATCGGGATCGATTCCTGGCGGGAACACAAGTTTTATCTCAAAGGGAAATTTGTGTTTACGGTTCTAGGTGTGATATCCACGACACAAGTCATCGAGCTTTGGGAGAGGTTGTAAGTGTGAAAAAAAATCTCTAGCTTCATCATCATCGTTATGAACGGTGGCGCAGTTGTGCAGCACAGTAAGTTGTAAATAAACGGTTTGGGAAAACCCTTGTTGAGATTGCATCCATAATAAACTTAGTGCGTAAATTATTATGCGTTGTTGGTTTCTTGGAGTTGGAAAACATTAAACTTTAGTCATTCTGTAAACTAGATAGATAGAAAATTCATAGTACATTCATGATTAATCAAAATACAGATTTAGCTAAACTACTTACCTAATACAAAAAGTCATTGGTCGGCAGTGTGCCCAAATGCTGGCTGCGTTACCTCGTTGCACAGCGAGACTTAATTGCTGTGCAAAATACAAACCGGCATTTTGGTCACGTGTCGACTCTTTCAGTCTCCCAGCCAAATCTTTATAAATTTAAAGTGCACTTGGTCCCCATGGAGCCAGCGTTTCTAAAAATATATTTTCTGTAAACTTCGTTTTCGTTTTATGACCCTACAAGCCATTGTCTAACATAGGTTATCTAGACTCCAGCCGCACTGTTGTCTCCACATTTTATGTAAAAAAGTAATTGATTTACTACAATAAACTGCCTGAGAAATAGCGGCAACGGGTTCGGGCTTTCTGCAATTTAAATGTTTGTCTCACAAAGAAATATCTTTTTCTGAAATTCCCAACAAAAATATAAGAGAAATTTGATCTATCTTTGGGTCCAAAATCTCAGAGCGTTCAGATCGAATTTATAAGCTAACGATTCAATGCTTCAAAGTTCTAAGTAAAATCTTTTAAAGTTAACGTTTTTAGACCAAACAGTGAAGTGTGTAGATAAGAATGATAAGAAAATATGTGACGATGACGATAAGCTACGCATGACGTATCTCTGGGGGTGCTGACTATCCTGTAAAGACATGTACCTGCAGAAAACGTTTCTAATAAACGCTTTATATCACTTAGTTTACAATTTTATTGTGATAGCTAGTTATATACCTAGTTGTTTTTACCCTAAAGAAAACTGCACCCTGCGTCTTTGCTTATAACGTTAATGATAGTGATGATGATAGCAGTATAAAAAAATACCTATAGGTACTGGAATTCACTAGTCCGTTCGACTTGGTTCGGACACACCCTCGGAGGTATTATTGTATTATACATAACTAAACGGCTGAGCCGACTTCGTAAAAGAGGTTTAAACAAACAGACAACATTAACTTTTATATATTAGTGAGAAACTAAGAAACGTCTATGGTGGAGCTTTGCCCGCGTTAATCTGGAAACACCATCGATATAGTAAAAAAATATAGATACAACCAACGACACATCTGATTGAAGCTGAAAAACCGATACCACTCCATTAATAACCCATTCCTTTTTATTTAATACGAATGGTTTTGCTAACGACTCATTATTTAAACTTAAAACGTTTTCGTACTCACAGCCCCACACCAAGTTCAATCATTTAGTATCGAGGGTGCCGGAAACACCATCACACACAATCACAACCACCAACACATGTTTTAACATATTATTATTTTGCATGAAGCTTGTCAAACGTTGTTGACGTATGGCAAGAAAATCCATTTATGTCGATGTTATTGGAATTATTCGCTTTTTCGGCTTCAAAAGTTTAAACCCACGTTCATTGATTGTATCTGTATTTTTTGTAGATCGATGAAGAGAACAATCAAATCCATCTAGTCGTTACAGAGACACGTCGTTTCAAATAGGTACACTCAGACACGATAACTGTCGGTCTTCATATTTGTATGATTATTTAATAATAGAATTGAATATATTTTTAGCTCAAAGGCCACAGTCCAGTTCGACCGTACATTCCTAATTAACACGTGGTTTGGTAGATCTCCCGCCAACTCTACGTGCTCAGCATAAGTAGGAAATGCCAGGAGTTGTAGCGCACCGGAAGTGCACGCCGAAACAAGGAGGTTACGTGAAATTATTTAATACGCGCTCTGAGTCATTGTTTACACGGCATATGGATCATTTGTGGCGTCTCTCCTGAAAAACAATATTTAAACAATAATACAATCACATACAATCTTCAATGAATTATCAAAGCGTTTGGTCGAAGCAACTCGTGACCAAAATGCTGGCAAATATTTTGGATAGAGATTGAGCATTGCCATTCACCGTGGCAATGCTGCCAGCATTTTGGGTACTTTGCCTACTGGTAGCGGTCTATTAGATTAAGTTTTGTACATATTTATATCTAGTTATAGTTTTTTTATTGGTTAATTTTAACTTAGTTTTTAGTTTAATGTAATATACTCGTATAATGCATTTATCAAAAAAAAAATATAACATAAGGAAATGTAGGACTTGTTGCTATAGCTTATCTTACCTACAGCTTGGAAAATGCGGCATAAAAAATAATTAGTATTAACATAAACGTTTTCACATTCACAGCCCCACACTAAGTTCAATGACTTGTGTCGTGGGTGCCGGAAACATTAACACACACCTAATCACAAACAGACACAATACAATTCCTACACAGACTTAAATTATGCATGAATATAGATCATTATAATAAACATGGTTTTAAATTGTTTAATTAAAAGATTCGTTAGTATTACCATAGGTATTACACATATTAAGGATTTAAGTGTAAGATTTCTAAAACATTTGTTTTCTTGGATTGTTGAGAGACTAGTTTCGGAACAGTCGGTGCTCCTTCATCGGTCGAGTACGCGCTCGCAACTAGTGAGTGAAATCGTATAAATCCTTTATCTTCTTTATGTAATATACCTATATAATTCTACTGTACAATGAACTCCTCCTAAACGGATGGACCGATTTGAATGATTTTTTTGTATGCGTTTGGATGGCGCCTTGGATGGTTTAGATTTACAATTCAGCCCGGCGCAAGGGGTAGTGGAAATTGCACACGGGCGAAGCCGAGGCGAATCACTAGTATGGTTATAAATTGTTTAACTCTGATATGTTAGCTAGGATCTGACCACTCTCAAGTGTTAGTTATGGTGGTAGTAACATCGAAGTGATGATAGAATATGTATGGCTTTCAAGTATATCTGCCGGAACTCCGATTATTTGACTACAAAAATGCGAAAAAGCGTTTTGCTTCTACATTTATTATGCGAACCGCAAAGGAGTGAAACACTACTTGAGTCGGTGTTTCCTAATGGGTACAATATGGGAGTCTTCAAGTCGCGAGTGCATAGGTATCTTCTAGGCAAGCATGTATCATCGTCGACCACATCATCGCTTACCATCAGGTGAGATAGTGGTCAAACGCTTGTCTATAATGAATAAAAAAACAGAGTTTTCTACCTAAAGCCACAGCACGACTATCTATTACAGCGTAGCTAATCAAGCGAGCTCGAGGACCTGCCATGTTATTGTATACCTAAGTAACATTATATAAAAAAGTTTAACATAACATTATATAAAAATAAGTTTTATAGTAACTCAAACCAATGGTCCTATACAAAGGTCATATTAGTTTGCACAAGAATAATCCTGAATATGACAATCGACAACATCAAATAATTGTATTGTTCTACTCAGCAACGTTTACTTAGTATGTATGAACAATAAAACAAAACCAGAAGTCATTGATTGCAATAATTAAATGCGATTTACTTATCACGTCGATGTGGGTCAGCCATGTCATCCACCATTTGCTTTATTTTGACACGTCACTCTTGTGACAAACAATGACAGCATACACAAAAAAAAGCTTCATTAATTTGTTTATAATTTGAGTGACATGATTCGGATAGCCCACCACATTTATAACGCATTCACAGCCCCACACTAAGTTCAAAGACTTGTATCGTGGGTGCCGGAAACATTCACATCACACACACATTACACCCATAACCAGAAGCACAAATATCCCTTGGGAAGGAATTTGTGAAAAAACATGCAAATAAAATATGAAATAATGCAGTATGTTTTTCTGAGGTCAAGTTTCGCAAAATTTTCTTGGTAAGAGGAGAATCCACACAGAAGACACATTGTACAAAATAAAATTCCCCTTTTATGGTAAACCTACGATTCGTCTGATATAAAAACGTGGTAAGTGCTTTAGATTTATGGTCTGATTCATCCAAATTTGTTCTAAGCGTTAACTCTCAAAAACAAACACAAACGTTTATTTGCCAGAATACATGTCAAAAAGGTCTTATAAATAATATTGTGTACAATGTATTCAGCCTGCATGCAGACGTGCAAATATTAAAAAATATTATTGTCTCTAAATTTCGTAAATTCGTTAATATTATAAAAACAATTACTTAATAGCCAGTCACTCAAATTCTTCTTAAAACTATTGCCTTCTAAAATTTTTATATCGTTAGATATTTTATTTTATAAAGATACACATATGATAGATGTTCTTTTTGTAAATATTTTTTTGACAAGTAGGTTGATATAATAGTGAGGTGAATTTCGCACGCTTTTGTTTTTTATAAATTTCACTGCGATTTTTAAAATATGCTGGGTACGTTTTTGTAAAAATACAAATATCTCTAATGTAGATGCAAGCTAGAGGAAGCACGTTACATTTTTTGAGTAATGACCTACAACTATCCCTAAGCCATGCTTTATTAATCACCCTAATGCATCTCTTTTGTATAATAAAAACTCGCTCAATGTCAACAGAATTTCCCCATAATGTGAGACCATAGCTAAGTATGGATGACACATATAAAAAATTCCAATCCAGTTCCATTGACGAACGAAACTTTTTTTTCCCACTCGTATCCAGTGGGGATGACAGGATGGGGACGACCGAGAATAAACGCTGTCTAGTTTTTTACATATTTGGTCAACATGCGATTTCCAATTTATCAATTCAAATTCCAATTTCCAACACATATGAACTGAGTTAACCAATGGAGACATATGGAGTCCGTTAACTGGAAATATTTAAGCCTTGTTAATTATGCATAAATGATCATATATTACCTGGCTGAAGAAAATAATTTATCTTGTAAGTTATCTTTTTTACCCGACTACGGCGAAGCAAAATAAAAAAGGGTAATGCTTTTAAAACCACCATATGTATGTACGTTTGTTCCCTCATATCGACCGAATTAATAAACTAACTGTCAGAAATAAAGTAACGTATTTGTTATAATTTTCCGAGTGACATAGATAATTTGTTCGTAGTATAGATTTTTTTATAAAAAACCGAAACGACGACCGTGGTTTTCCAGAAAGTACTGACTAATTAAAAAAAAATAACCCATCAAGGTGAGTATCAAATGAAAGAGCTAGAGAGAGAAAAAAATAATTTCATCGATGTATGTAGATATAACACGTGTGGTGTTAAAGTGCATATATATTTTTCTATTATAAGAAGCCATTTTGCGGGTACTCTTTCAAACTTTCATGATGTTGAACGCAAATCTTATAAATATTACAATAACACTCACGCGGATATAAACAACAAGAAACTAATTTAGCGAAGAAAGGCATCTAAATCAAAACGTGATAATTCACGAAGTCAATAATTCAGTGATCAGTCAGCGCCTGAAACCATTTCGCCAATAAATTATCTATATTTATCAATTCAAGAAATGGAACAACATTGTCTGGGGTCATCGGTCGACGATATACTTCGGATGTATCTAAATGTCGTCACGTTTGTGTAAAACATTCAAATGGAAAATAGAACTTCAGTCAGAACAGTCTTCTTTAGAAAGGACACGATCTTTTACTATGACTGTGCTTAAAAGTTGATTAAAATCTAGTAACTGCTAAACAGTGTGAATCTGTGCGAATGACTGTACCAACACAAACCTCTTTTGGTTTAATGGTACTGTACCTACTATAAACCTAGTTACAGAAGATTGTATCTGCCAGTTGAAATAGTTGGGTGCGCGTTCCTTTTAAGCAGTGGGTATCGGGTTCGGTTCTCGGTGCATACACAAGTGTTCTCCCCAAGGAAAATTGTGTTTCTGGTTCTGGGTGTGACTGTGTGTGTGATTGTTCCAGAGACGCACGACACAAGTCATCGGACTTAGCGTGGGGCTGTGAATATGAAAGCGTTTATGTTAAAATAAGCTAAGTGCACGTGAACCCTGTCAGGGCTTGAAAGATTCATTTACTACACGAATTTGTATACAAATATTTATATCCTAAGCCACTGAACAATAAACTCGTTCTCGCTTTTGCTAAAGCGCGCAGGTTGCGTGGTTCGCAGTATTTAGTAGTTTAAGAGGGATTTTTTTTACCCACAATTTCTTTCTCTCTTCTTTGGTGGCGAAGCACTAGAGATTTGGTAAGAGATTTTATGGCCGCCTGGCTGACCTGACCCGAGCCTCGTTTGTTGATCGGCAGGGTGCATCATGTGGTCAGCTCTGACTGGTGTCTTTGTTACCGCCATAGAATAAGAAGATATTAAAAGTAGTACAAGTAGCCACGAAAGAATATAAAAAATAATAGCTTAGGTAGAGCTATGACTTAGTTTGGGCTAGGTTCGTCACTATTAAAACTAGCCACAATAACGTTGTCCATTTATGTTGATCTTGTAATATCCTCCAAATGAAGGTGTATTTTCCTCAACGCGCGTGGATTGTGCAACAAGTGGGTCGATGAGGTGTATATCATTGGGATCTAAAATTCTAATATTTTCACCGTTTGACGCAGGACGTTGTACCCAGATGCGTACTCTACTCCATCTAAATATAGACCCATGTTTATTACATTTGTATTGGGATATTCTTGTAACCCGCTGGCGTAGATTTTGCGGCTGCGAGTATAGGATTCGATTCCTGATGGGAATTGGAAACATATAATAATATTTAATTATTGTTTTTGGAATTATGTTATTGAATGGTTCTGTTATTTAAATGTTATCTATTTTTATTTTATGATGTTGGTATATAATAAATGAATGATTGAAATTTTTGTAAAAAAGTAACTATTTATATAAATAACTAGCCGTGCCCCGCGGCTACGCCCGCTATTATCATGTTAAAAAGTAGCCTATGTGTTAATCCAAGGTATAATCTATGTACATTCCAAATTTCATCCAAATCCGTTCAGCCGTTAAAGCGTGAAAATGGAACAAACATACTTACACACTTACACACAAACTTTCGGATTTATAATATTAGTAGGATTACGAATTTGCATAATTATTTATACGTGTCTTCTTCTGCAATTGTTTTATGTATATTAGTGTGAAGCCGTGCTGATTTCAATAAATAAATTAAATATTGTCGTGTGTGTGATGTGTAACTATGTATACGTAATGTATGAAAGAGAATGCGTTTTCCTTGCACACGTTGAATTGACAAAATAAGACAATCCGTTTAGGTTACGACCGGTACCAAATAGTTACCATAAAGCAAACATGAATGCTTTCACACTCACAGGCCCACAATAAGTTCGAAGACTTGCCTAGTCTTGCCTAGTGCGACACATTCACATCACGGGCACAATCACAACAGAACCAGAAACACAAATTCACCGGGCATCGAACTCGGTACCAGCTGATTAGTAGGTATTTAAGCAAACCAACCAGCTACGCCTTTGGGTAATTAGCATAGTTTAGTTACAATAATTTGACAGGAACCTATACCTATAAAACCTTCGTCAGTAAAATCTTATTTATGTTTTTTTTATTTTTATGTGCGTATTGTAGGTATTTACTTAAAGTAAAATTTACTCGCACTATAAATATTGTCTTTAGTGATTTATTAAATTTAATAATCTTTTCGTTTGGAATTAATAATACGAAACTAACGGTTATTTAGTACCAAATGGAACCAAAAGGGTTACAAAACATAGTTACGATGGCGGTCGAAATGATAGGGACGCGATTCGTGATTTTTTTTATTTATTTATTTCTTACTAGGTTTATTTCTTACTAGCTGCGCCCCGTGGCTTTGCCCGCGTAAGT
Source organism: Lomographa bimaculata (assembly GCA_948107665.1). NCBI lineage: Eukaryota > Metazoa > Arthropoda > Insecta > Lepidoptera > Geometridae > Lomographa > Lomographa bimaculata. Next base: position 260,219 of record OX403604.1, on the reverse strand, counting down.
CCCGGACCAGCCAGAATTCGGGGTTTAAAAGTAGCCTATGTCCTTTCTCAGGCTCTAGACTATCTGTGTACCAAATTTCGTTTAAATCGGTTCAGTAGTATTAGCGTGAAAGCGTAACAGACAGACAGACAGAGTTACTTTCGAATTTATAATATTATATATATAGTAAGGATCTCGATGGTTTATACATCTTACGAGAAAAAACAATGATTCAAAATTAAACCAAATAAGTGGCCCGTTTTACTAATGTCTTTGAAATGTTTTCACATAAAACAAAGTTCATTGTGTTCAGCTAAAAATGGCATAATTATAATTATGGAGAGCACTTAAATGAATTCCCAAAACTTGAGTAATGTGACAAAGTTTAACTTCCTTTACCTTTTATTCTATAGAACAATGTATCATAACAAAATCTTTATTTCGGTAATACTAACTGATCACTTTATGACATGTAGCTATACTTACATATATTATTATCAATCGCACATGGCCCGCTATCTATCGTTATTCTGTTACATGCACTACAGACACACCATTACTAGCTTTTGCCCGCGGCTTCGCTCGCGTTAAGAAGTATTATTATTAATTAGATATAGATCCCCTATTTTATCCCCTTGGGGGTAGAATTAATCAAAATCCTTTCTTAGCGGATGCCTACGTCATAACATCTAACAGTATGCCAAATTTCAGCCCGATCCGTCCAGTGGTTTGGGCTGTGCGTTGATAGATCACTATGTCAGTCAGTCAGTCACCTTTGAGTTTAATATATTTAGAAGATTATGGCGTGTTGTATAAGAAAGGGTTGCATTTTACTACTAAAAGAACTCGACAATGCCGTCAATGATGAAGGTTGCTTGCGAAACAGTTTTAGCGGAGCGCTATAGTGGTAGAGATATATTAACAATCTACGAATAATAATTTAATATTTTAAACTACTTGAGCACATTTAACGAAACAATAATTTAAACGCAAGCAAAGCTTAAAAATCTACTTTATCGATTTATCTTTGGAGCCCTTGATCAGAATAAATGAATTAAATACGCATTATTGAGAATAACTCAAAATATACTGGTCAGATCTTGATCACATGGGAAGCACCAGCTATCAAATTTTATTTCCACCATTTTGTGTCAATTACGAAAATGCACTTATCACCATTGGAGATATAGTAAGTTGTTTGATCTTATGTAGGCTTCATCTAAAATCAATTGACGTGCCAATTAAAAAAATGTTAAAATAGAGTTGGCGAATATGACTGATATTGCAAGTTATTATACAGAACATAGCACGTTCGAAGGTAGTTAGTTACATAAAGAATCATGTGCATTTAGCCAATTTCAAGTGATAAAATATTAAAAAGTTTTAAATAAAATTATTCTAGTCACCAGTCAAAAGAGTCAGGATCCAGTAATGCAATAGTTAAGTCAAAGAAGCTTTACTAGAACTTCTCCTGAAGTTTTGGAGCGAAAGCGAAAACCACATCTATCAACATTGCTAAATTGGTCTAAACTCAAGTACGTTCACGAATTATTCAAAGCAATTAATCCACCATATAGACTCATTAACACTCGAATAATCACAAGTTTTGCAAAATAATAGAAAATCAAGGACGTCCTTTTATTTCATTTTCGCAGCAAATCCTTTTTTTGTGACTAAAACAGCGTTTGACCACAATCTCACCTGATGGAAAACGACGATATGGTCGAAGATGAAGCACGCTTGCTCAGTAAATTAAAACCTATTTACTCTCTTCTTGAACAACCCCATATTATAAATCTCTAGATAAAAGTTGTAAATTACTTACAAAACTGTTTCTTATCTACCATCGTGCATCGCGACATCGATAGACTAGTTTGTCAATGTGTTAGAACCACGCCATCTAGTGATGCAAGTAGTTAGGTGCAGTAGGGAGAAAGTCATGACTCTGCAAACTTCGCAGCTGATGCTGTAATGGTAGTTGTTGAACTGTGCGCGCGAAACGAGATAAGTTTCGAGTGAAGTCCTTGATAAAAATAACTACAATGCAAGCAATCTTCTTTCTCGCAAGAACACGAAACTAATTTTGGTAGAAATGTCTATCTATTTGTTTTGTAGAAAAATAAATACTCTATGCAACTTTTTCTATAGATAGATAGATAAATAGATAACTCATTATAGTACACAATTAATAGGCTGGTATTAAGTTATAGTGAGTATGTATATTGTTCAATTTATTTTTGTTACCATCAACCAGGACGATCAGGAGCTCCTGATCGGAGCCAAAAGGAGGAAAGCAGAACTATTCAACGGCTACTAGTAAATCCCTCTAATGGTTACTAACAAGTAAGGCTTTTGATTAAGTTCAAATTACATAGGTAATTTGAACTCCGCCCACGAGGTACTGACGACATAATGAAGGTCGCAAGAAGACGCTGCGCTGGATGCAGGCCACTTACAACTGTTCTTTTTAGAAATCTTTGGGGGAAGCCTATATCCAGCAGTGGACTTCTTGCGGCTGAGGTGATGTCTGATGATGATGTCGTAGGTAATTCTCTCTGCTTTCTTCAGTCTGCAATTTGCTTATTGGTTTGTGTGTTGAGAATAGGTAAGCAAGTATATACGATGCCTTCCTTTTAGTTTCACCATAGTCGGGTAAATAATGTTATCTTCTGTTGCAGCAAGTGACGTACTACCTGATCCGTACGGCGCTGCTGGTGTCCTGGATCGCGGCGGCGCTGCTGACGTGCGCGCCAGTGTTCGGGCTCGGCATGTACTATGACGTCATAGAAGGCCGCGGCGTCTGCGTCAGATACCGCAACGCTCACTCGCCATCTGACTTCGCCTATGCTTCCTTCTATGTGTTCTTCGGTGAGTAGTATTGTTTTAGGGCAAAATTTTAACCTAGTTTCAGCTAAAGCGAAGTTCTAGTACTTTACTCCGTCTAAGCGTGGTCGGCAAAACATGTATGCTTCTTGTAAGAGTCAGGAATAGACTTTTGACTAGTAAGTACCTCGCTTTATTAATTAATTTATTTGGTTCATATATTAATTTGCAACACTTAAGCTTAGGTAGGTATAACAACATAATATTACATAATTTCCAAGCAGAGTACATTCTGGTACAGTGAACACAGCAAGCGCAAATGATAGGTTTAAATCACACTTAATTTCAACAATCCAAAAATTCGGGCTAAGACTCAGGGCAAGCTAGTATGCAATAAAAAAAGACGTGTGGCACTCGGGGACTGCCGCGGTAAAGCTATTGCATAGCATTTTTTATCAACTTACTTTATTTATTTCATTTATGCAGTATTTTTTTTCCTGCCACCTAGAGGCGAGTTGCTGAACTAAAGAGACAAGCGTGATATTTCAAAAAAGTCATTAAAAGTTCTGCTATTCATCGATAGATGGCAAAACTAAAAAGTATCACCGCTGTGCCGGTCGGAGGGGGGGGGGGTGTTAGGTTATTTTCGTTACGGAATTTCTGGATTCGGTCTCCACGCTCAAAGCCCGCGATAGAAGCTATGCAATAGCTTAAAATAATTTTGACAATGCTATTATGAGTATATAGGTACCTATGGTTGTTATGTTTAGTGATGATGTGTGAACACGCTAGTCATAAAATAAGACTGAGAGAGCTTCTCAAGGATAGTTCTTCGCAAAAGTTTTAATAAGCAAATCAATAAATATGCCTCAACAGGCACTCTGAATTCGCAATTCACAAAGTCTCGATGGCGATATTTATTTCGGATTTAGGTATATTTACTAATCCTTCTACGAAGATAACTAATCTATGTATATAACAGAGATTTATGATCGGGGCTTTTCGCCCCCTGATGCCACCGGTACTAATATATTTCGCCGTCATAATGAACAAATTAGCAAAAGATTAAAAAACATACATAGTACAACGTATGTGTGTCTGTCAGTGGCATCATAGTTCACAAACGGCAGAAATAATTTTGATAAAGTTTTTTTGTTTGAAAGGTGACTTGATCGATAGTATTCTTAAATATGTTTGGTAAAAATCGGTGATCCAATTTCTATATAAGGAGTTCGGGTATTTAAAAAAAATAATTTTTGTTAACGTCGTTTCCCTTTCGGCTAGCACTGCGCGCCACTGAGTTTCACAACCTGTAATCTGAAGGAAGGATTTGTTTTACAAATGGCACTAGAACTCAGCAACTATTACTTCTCTAAATTAATTAATGAATACCCCTTAGTAACATATTGCTTAGATGAGTGTTCTAAGCAGAAATTCTATTATATTCTAAGAATTAACGAATAAGCAGCCGCTAGCCGTATAAAGCGGCGGTCGTTGCACTGTCGGAGATTGGTGTGCTGACATAACCAGGACCGGTCGACCGACCTTCGTGAGGTACTAGGCTTACTCGAATCGTAGTAGCCGTTCTACTGGGACTCGCAGGAAGTTCTACAATATACCAGTTTAATTACAAATCTAGTGTCGCAATGGTGCATGTTGCATAGATAGTTTTCTTTCGTTAATTTCTCTTGAACTCCTCGTTGACGTTCACCTGGAATCGGATATTCCAACGGTTATCGAATCCGATTCCAAGTAGGAACACAAATTTTCTCCGCAACGAAAATGTGTTTTTCTGATTCTGAGTGTGATTGTGTAATATGAATGTTTCCGGTTCCCACGACACAAGTCATCGAACTCAGTGTGGGGTTATCAGTGTTAAAGAGTTTAAAACTACCAATCTTTCAAATTTTGCAGAGATTCTTGTCACATGAAGAGAATTAAAAGTAATGCAAAGATATGCGATAGAACCCGTTAAATTCTTGCTTATCTTGCATAAAAAAGTATCTGAATATGCTGTCAAAATTAATTTATTGGTGGAACTTGGAGGGAATGGAACTCGATTCCCGTTGCTTAACACCCGCTGTTGAACACGCACCTACTTAACCATTATACTTAGTATGGTTATCTAGCATAAAAAATATTGGAATATGTCGTGTGGCAGGCACCCTGCTGTGCGTGATCCTGGTGTACTGCAACCTGGCGGTGATCCGCGCGCTGTACGCGATCACGACGCCGCGCGGCGCGGGCGGCGCGCCCGTGGTGCGGCGCGTGTCCAAGCTGAGCTGCCGACAGAGCGAGCGCGAGCGCGAGCGGTGCCTGGGCGCCGGCGGCCGCGCGCCGCCGCCCGCCCTCCACAACGCCGCCACGGCGGAGGAGGTCGCCTTCAGCCGCCTGATGGCCGTACTCTCCGTGCTCTTCATGTTCTGCTGGCTCCCGCAAATGGTAACTGCATTTTATTACCAACTGCAAAAATGGGTAATTTGTTTATCAGCCTGTGTTTATATATATGTATGCATCTTTGTGGCGTTCTAGAGTCCAAACGCGTGGGCCGATTGTGATGTTTCTTACGTCAATCGATTTTTCTTAATCTTGCGAGTGTCACTAAACATATTAAAATTTAATTTAGCGACAACGAGCAATACTGTGTAAAATAAAGTCGACGAACTGTATTAAAAGGAGTATTATGAAGTAGGTTTATCTTATCACTGCAATATACCATTTAGGAAGTATAACACAATTTTTCGTGAAACTAGCAACCCGCTGACCAGATGGTAAGCGTCAAGAGTTTTGCCGCGAACGTGAAAAAATGCCGTTGTTGATTTTGTATAATTTTCCAAAACCTGTGATTCTTCGAGTGTTAATGTGTAATAATGGTGGATTATTAACCGTTAATACTTAGTAAATGTGCATAAGTGTAGGCAAGTCATACAAAGTTGAAAAACGTGATTTTCGCCTTCGCTCCAAAACTCCAATAGAAGTTCTAGTAAAGTTTCTATCACTTTACTAGGACATGACTTGACTATGACTGACTACTTGACTTGTGACTAAGACTTTTATTATGAAGAATAGAAATTGTTAATATTTGTTTAATATTTCGACTGAAAGACTATGCATCCATGGTTATGAAATAATAAAAAAAAAAAATGGTAAGCGTTACATTTGTCACTACAACAGTTCAATGCCACCCAGAGTTCTGAATTTAAATTATTCAAATCCTGCTCTCTACAAACTGCACTGCGATCGTCACCAGAGATAAATAAGATATATACCCAAGGATCGTCACCCTAAAATATTAGACGCCCTCTTTATACCCTGTAATTTTCACTGGAAACATTGCCCTTCAATCCGAAATACAGTGTAATGTTTGCACACTACTGCTAGCGGTTTAATGACTGGCAATATGGATTGCCACAGACGGATTATTCAAAAGAACTCTTCCTTCACACGGTACTTACTAACATTTACCTATCGCTCTACATTTGCGTATTCCAGGTCTAGTGTGTTTACCAGCTTCGATCACATCGTCACTTATCATCAGGTGAGATAGTGGTCAAACACTAGCCAGTCACAAATAAAAAAAAAAAAAAACATTCTATGTCTAGGTGAAATGCTAAAAAAATATTGTAAATTACTTAGATTCTTTTGAGCATAATCTTTGTTTTGTGTATTATTAAAATTGTTGGATGCCGCAATGGCGAAATAGCACCAAGTGGTTTTACACATGTTTAAGCAAATAAAGAAATTTGAATTTAAATTTAGACGTACCACAATCTTCGCTCGACATCTTGAGTAAGATAGATGATCGAAGGTTTTTAAGTGCTCACTCACGTACCTACTACAAAGAATGATAGCTGAGGATGCAAATCAATTTTGTTATAGCCCCGTTGCTCCCAAATCCGTATGCTTAGCATGCCAATGTCTGCCAGTTTTGCCACTCATTTCATATATACCGTGGAAGCAACTGACGAGTCGATGTAGTGTGGCTTGGAGCTGTTTAACATTCAGCGGCGCCTTGCCTTACCGAGTGGTCTATCGTGACAGAACAATTCGCAATATTGACATGAGAATGGGCTAGTCATGACAGAGGCTATTAAACCGAGCCATTTATTTTAGGATCTCTACATTTATTAGAAACAGTAACTCAACTCTGTACTTACTGAAATATATTATTTCGCCATAGTACACAGAGCATTGCCTTCTGTACCGGAATACAATCGTAGTTCCACCACCACCTTTGAGTAGAGTTTTTTTTACAAAAAGCACAGAAAAGAACGTTCCGACAGCTATCCTTGTTAGCTAGTAATTCTAGGCCTAGCGAATTTAAACTTTCAGAAATAAACAAATTAAAAAATTCCTAAGCCAAATGAAAGAGATAAATTACGTTAAAACCATCTCTCATGCTCTCATTGATTGTTCTGTGAATCTGTAGCTTTCAGTTTCTTTCTTTGATTAAAATGAAATTTAGTATGTAAATTGTCCAAAGCTTTGAACAGAATTGCACTGCCCGTCGCGTTGGCTTAATTAGGTGTGCCTCCGCCTTCAATCGGGTTCGATTCCCGGCGGAAACATAGTCTTCTCCCCCAGGGAGAATTCAATTTGTGTTTCTGGTTCTTGTTGTGATTGTGTGTGTGATGTGAATGTTTCTGGAACCCACGACACAAATCATCAAACGTGTGGGTCTGTGAGTGTGAAAAACGGTTATGTAATATAGGCTTTTGTCCCGATTAACGCGAGTAAAGCCGCAAAGCAGTGTCGTACAAATAAATAGGAATGATGCTTCTATTCGACTCTGCGTAGTTTTATTGTCTCCGCCTCTGGTGGTAGTTTTGACGCCGGCTTGTATTAGCATGCGAAGCACGTCTGCTATTGAATAGCTCTGATTTAACATTTGCATTCAATAATAACACTCAGGTTCAACGAGAATGCAAAAGAGTTCCACAAACCCTGCGGCCTTGGAGTTACTGAAGAAAGGGCTGGGATAACTTAGTGATGAATCACGTTCAAACATATTATAAAATGTAAACATTTATTAGCAATACAACTCACAGAGGCAATGCCACAGCAGTAAAGTTAAATTATAAACATTTAATTGACATCAAAAATACGTAAACTGACGTCAGGAACCAGTTTAGCTCTCGTAATAGCGTGCGTATTGCGATTTTGATTAGCTTTCCGATGCATTTTAATCAGTTTTTATTCATAAAAACTTCTATTTAAAAATAAATTATATTAAAAAAATATGTAATAAGGTGTTATTCTATAGCTTCAAAGATTAATACTTAACCTATATTAAAATTTTATACATATTCCCTATTCTCGAGCTGTCCATACAAATGTGTATTATTTCGGTTGTTCCTACCTTCAAAATTGTTCAGTATGTGAATTTTTCTCTTTGATCAATCAATATGTTTGATGAGTCCATGCACTGTTACATGACATTCTTAAATGATGTTATTTTTCTGTATGAAAATAAATTAATTCAATTCTATTCAAACTACCTTGTAGTTCTATTGGACTACTTGATCGCTAGAGTTACTTAAAAGCTCCGTGGCTCGTATTGAGCTCTTTGCTGTAAGTATATATTTTTTTATATATAATTGAGAAAACATAGGCAATTGGCTCGTAGACCAGTCTAATGAGCTATTTGAATCTAACATTTATTCAAAGCTATCAAAAACAAATTGAACAATCTCATTTGACTTCCAAAATAAAGTTATTTCAATCTTATGTAAAAACTAATAATTAACTGCCATAATTGAAACGCAAGCAAAGCTTAAAATAATTAAACACAAGCAAAGCTTAAAAAAAAACCGACTTCACCGCTTTAGATTCGGAACCTTGATCGGATTTAGTGTATTAAACACGCAATTTTGGCGATAACTCAAAAACTAGAGACCAGATCTAGATCAAATTTCAATGGGACCACATGGAAAGCACCAGCTTTCAAATAAAAAATAATCATCAAAATTGGCTAACAACGAAAGAAGTTATGAGGTAACTTATTTTGTCATCATCGTCAACGTAGTCCACAGAATACGCATTATTGACGATATTTCAAGAACTACTCGACCGATCTGATCTCGATCAAATTTAAATGGACCAATTGGAAAGCAAAAATCGGTTCACGTGGAAAGAAGTTATGAGGTAACACAAATAAATAAATAAAAAAAAATACAGTCGACTTGAGTACCTCCTTCTTTTTTGTGAAGTCGGTAAAAAATCGACTTCATCGCTTATATTTCGGTTTTGGCTTGACTGATTTCAATATTTTTTTTATGGGACCACCACTGAAGTATTCTCTATCAAACAAAAAAAATCATTAAAATCGAATCATAATTGGATTTAAAAAAAAACATACAGTCGAATTGAGAACCTTCTTTATTGAAGTCGGTTGAAAATAAAATACACGTCAACGTGAGGTCCATTAGTTACGGGTCAATTGCCTATATTTCCTAAAACTAAACTTAAATTATATACATCTATACAGCAAAGACCCAAGTTACCTACAAGGCATCGAGTTATAAGTACTCAAGCCCAGTGGGTAGCGTTCCCATCATGATGGCGGCATCGCCTCTGAATTGCAATACTAATACGTAGAGCCAAATAAGTACCAGCATTTTGATCACGCGTCAGAGCGCCTGGTTGAGGTGTCTAACGTGAACTAACGTAAACTGAATAAAAATCTTCAGGTTATAGAAGCTGGAAGTTCTGTTACACCAAGGGTTTCAAGTCACAACTTAATTCCCGATTTTACCTGGGATGAGAGGACCAAGAAACTCTATGATTAAGTTATAGGAGGCTAACTGCACAGGCGCATTCTAACGATTTCATAATATGGATATACCTAGGTGAATATTCTTATGTATGATATGATTAAAAAAAAATGAATGAAAAAAATGCGCCGCCGAGTTTCTTGCCAGGTTCTTGTTGAGATGGCTGTAATTTTGCGAATCTGGCAGTAGAGTCATTAACATTCATGAGTGCCTCTTTGGGGCCCATGTGAATAAACGATTTTGATTTTGATAGGTTTCGTGTAATCTTTCAAATTGCCCAAATTAAAATTATTAGGCACTACAAAGAAACAATTGCAAAGCCTATAAATGTTACTACTCTCGATGAAACCATTGTTAGAAGCGACTGCGAGATGTTACCGAAGTAATCACGTCTAAGAAAGAAGCCGCTAGAGGCTACCTTAAAGACCCATCGCAACGAGTTTTTCCAACAGGAAAATCTTGAAATCAATTATAATTCACAACAAATGTAATGTTTGTTAAGTATTTGAAACAATGTCGCGGCATCAGCATTCAAGTCATGCTCAAGTAGGTATGGAATTGGCATCATCGTCTATTTATAATGAACCATAACGAATCGATCGGTGTAACAACATCCGTGTAAAGCGAATGAAAATACAATGAAACTTATGATAAATATCACGGTGGTACTGATGAATTCCTAATTATTTACAATCTCTCGATTAGTCGCGGTTTCAAATTGGCTTGAGCTTATGGCGAAGGTAACATGGTATTTTTTTTTAATGCAGATGTCTAACTACGGGCCAATTTCCTATATTTCCCAAAACTAAACGGCGAAAATTTGGACCACTCGGTAGTGGTTATATATTTGAGCCATTTGTTGTTGAGACACTGGGCCCGTGGGGACCGGAAGCTTATTATTTTTTCAAAATTCTATCGGAGCGCCTGGTTGAGGCGACGCGTGATCAAAATGCTATTACTTATTTGGCTCAACGTATTAGCTTTGCAATTCAGAGAGGCAATACCGCCAGCATGATGGGTACGCTACCCACTGGTAGTGGGCTTGAACATTTTAGTTACCAAGTTATCTTAGTAGTATTGCTTAAAAGCTGCAAATTTAATTAAAATTGAACCGACTTCAAAAAAAGGAGGAGGTTCTTAATTCGTCAGAGTCTTTTTTTATGCATGATTATGTTCTCCTATTACTCAAAGACAAATATTTTTTTTGTTTAAAGTTAGAGAGATTATTATTTTGTTTTAAAGGGTATACTTCCCAGGTGGTCCCGTTATAATTTGATCAAGATCTAACGAAGAATTTCGGATATATTTGCGATTAAAATCGGTTATTTGTTTTATATAGAGACACTAGTCGGCCAGTGTTTCATTACGGTAGAGTCATTGCAATGAAAACATCGTGATAACGTAGATTAATTGTCTGACTTAACAGACTTTATTATATAAACAGGAATACTTACCATGCCTGCGCTTTACATCCTTTAACACATAATCCATGTTCGTAAAAATATAGATAAATATAAATTATGAAGCGATTCATTCGTTGCGCCATTCATTCAGATTAAGAAGACAAGTAAATATTTTATGGATTATTAGATTTTACAATAAAATTCTTAAGATTGTAACTGTAAAACGGCAATAATTAAGAATTTTTTTAAACTAATGACAACGATGCATGGAGGTAAACTGCAGAAGCGCTTTCTGGCGACTGTATAACATAGATATCCTACTAATATTATAAACGCGAAATTTTGTAAGAATGTATGGATGTATGTTTGTTACTCTTTCACGCAAAAACTACTGAATAGATTTTAATGAAACTTTACAATAATATAGGACATCAGAATACATAGGCTATAATATATAAAGATATTGTGTGAATTATCCAAAATGTAACGATAAGTGTCAAGTAAGTAGGAAAAAGTTTTTTGGAGTCTTTGGAGTTACACGTATACAATATATAATGTACTAGCCGTGCCCTGCGGCTCCGCCCGCTATTATCAAGTGAAAAAGTAGCCTATGTGTTAATCTTAGGTATAATCTATGTACATTCCAAAATTTCATCCATATCTGTTCAGCCGTTAAAGCGTAAAGAGGGAACAAACATACCTACACACTTACACACAAACTTTCGGATTTATAATATTAGTAGGATATAATAAATGTTTATCTTAAATAGTCCTACGAAAAAGCCTGCGACATAATATATCTATCTTTTATGTGTAAACAATTATCGCCAAAATAGTGAACTACAAATACAATAATTTAATGATTTTTAATTTGTTGGATTTGTCTCTGTCCTGAATAGCAGAATAATATAAAAACATTGAAATATTTACGAAAACATAAAATACCTTCTATAATCATTACCACAATTCTCCATCACCACGCGGGGCGCAGCTAGTACTTATATAAAGATAATTAATGTGCCAATTAGGTAAGTATTGTTTGGAAAAAAATACCGTCACCGAATTTCTTGCCAAGTACCTACTTCTCGAGATCTGTAATTTTGAGAATCTGGCTACAGTCTTTAAACTTCATGAGTTTCTCTTTGGGGAAAATAAGAAGGAATTTTATTTAAATTTGTATATGGTAATAGAACAAGTGGTAGGATAGTTTCTCTTGCACTCCTGGCTAACTACCAATGTGGCCCTGCAACAAATAATTAAACGCAAGCAAAGCTTAAAAAAACCGACTTCACCACTTTATCTTCGGAACTTTGACCAGATTAGACTATACACGCATTATAGACGATATTTCAAAAACTACTTATCAGATCTTGATCAAATTACAATAGGACCACATGAAAAGCATCAGCTTTCAAATAATCATAAAAATCGGCTCACAACGAAAAAAGTTATGAGGTAATTTTTGAAGTCGGTTTAAAACGAGAACATCGTCAATATAGTCCACAGATTACGCATTATTGACGATATTTCAAGAACTATTGATCAGATATTGGTCAAATTTAAATGGGACCAATTGGAAAGCAACACCTTTCCAACTAAAAAAATAATTTCGAAATCGGTTCACGTGGAAAGAAGTTATGAGGTAACACACATATAATATACTCTAACGCTGCACCAAAATACTTTTCTATATTTAAGTAGAAAAATATGTAGGCAAGCTTAAATTTGCAAATAGTGTTCCGGTGGCTATTCTTGAGAGCCAGTCACATCCTAGCGGTTTTACCAACCTCGAACACATCATCACTTACCGAAAGGCAACGAGATACGAGGCCATTTGTTACTTTACTGCAATATTGGTGCCAAAAGGTGGTAATAGTTCTAACCCCATATGCCATGAAAGATTTATTCATTTTACTTAATCTAAATGCGCGCACCGCTATTTTATGCTTATTTCTAGTATTAATATTGCGTGTGTTGCCTTTTAATTTATAATTATCAATATTTTTGCGAACCTGCATAATATTTCCAAAGATGTAAACTTGCCTATCAGAGTTTAAAAAAAAAAAACTAAATTGACGGATTTATTTGACAATAGGTTACAAACGTTTGTCCTATTTTGTCCCAGTCAATCAACACGGACCCGCGGCTGCAACGCCCTGACATAATAAATTGCTAAATTGCAGTTTGTGAACTCCCAGGCAGGACGGCATTATTGTGCTGTGCATCTACCATCTCAAATAGAGTTCAATGGCTTTAGCGCACTTTGTTATAAAACTTCCAGCTGCGTCCTGCGGTTTTATATGTATAAATCAAGACAAAAACCTATACTTGACCAGAGTGTAAAAGTGGTCATAAAGATGGCATACCTACATAACAGGAAAATTGGAGGTCTTCGACATTCTTGAAGTACTTAACTTCCACAGGTTCTGAAGGAAATTGTTGGGATGAAATTAAAATACTTTGGTGTTCGAACCAATTGGCTCAGAATACATTATATCGTATACGTGTATGAGTGTGGGACAAAGCGGCGGACGTGTAGTTTATGTATACCTGGAAAAACTATCTATGTACTAAATAATTTAAATGTCTTATAATAATCAGTTTAATAAAAAACATTATCTAATACCTACTTTAAGAATCTTTGTCCTGATGTACTGATTCACTGACTGACTGACTTCGAGACCACGCACAGCCTAAACCGCTGGTCGTAGAGACTTGAAATTTGGAGGGTACATTTGTCTTAGTGCGTAGAGGTGTACTAAGAAATGATTATTGGAAATGCGGGTAGCATTTCAATCTCAAAGTTGTGTGTAAATGTGTTACTGTGTAAGTGTGTTGGTTTTATCTTTACGCTGTAACGGCTGAACTGATTTGGCTGAAATTTCCAATTTACATAGCTTATACTCAGGATTAACAAGTAAGCTACTTTTTAACTTAATTAACGCGGGCAAAACCGCGGGATACGGCTAGTCATTATTATTTTACCAACAATTGTAAAGTTTTATAAAAACTTACTCACATTTTGAAATTTTAATTACAATTAAAACTGGAATGAGCGTTACTTACGTGCTACTGCTCGCAGTGCGAGGTGGGACACGACGGCGAGCGCTCCGCACTCATCTCGAAGAAAGCTTCCGAATGAAGCCGAAACAATTGTCAATCTAGACATCACGCTAATTGCCGTTTTAATTTTAATTTAATAATAATTGTAAAATTACAAGTTATTAAACATAATTGCTTTTACAATCACAGCCCACACTAAAAACGATAAGGCGAACGCGCAAACAAATAATTCAACGGGCAGTCCAAAACAATTTGCTTACAATGTAAAAATATAACAAGTAAATTGAAATTTAAAAAAAGCCATGACGTATTTATCTAAATTATTTAAAATTTGAAAAATAAAGATGTTATCTCTTGTAACAACAAATTCATCGAAGCTTACTTCCTCATCGTCATCATCAGCCTATTTTTGTCCACTGCTGGACATCGGCCTCTTCTAATGAACGCCACTGAGCCCGGTCTTCGGCTCTTCTCCTCCAGTTTCTGCCAGTCTCCTTTCGCAGGTCATCGCTCCACCTGGCTTACTTCCTGTTTATTTCTATTCTATGCTTCCTTGTAAGAACCTTTGAGTGGGTGCTGCAATTATTTGTTTCGGCAGCTTATTGTATGCTGTCAGGCCCATAACATGCGAAATTTTGCTAAATTTTGTTAGGGTCCGAGCCACACCTATAAGTTTTTCTCTGATCTGGGTCCAACATGTGCGTCCACTGCCATGTTTTTTTTAGAAGCCAGGTTTATAGCATGTTGTCACAAGTGAGGCTGATTGAGCCAGATTGAGTCCAAATTGCAGTGCCTCGGTCACAGACGTATGGTCGGAAGTCTATCGGTATTCTATCGTTTGCATTTTGGAGATTGTGCGCAGGAATTACATGAGTGAATTTTTACCATTTTACCATCTAACAACCAGACAAACTATCAAACGTCATCTATTTCTGGTTGACATACCTCCAGTTCGCTCGAAGCGGTTCGCGTTCATCATCCGTACAGCGAAGGAGTGGAACTCATTGCCTGCGTCATTGTTCCCCGAGGGGTATAATCTGGGTGTCTTCAAATCAAGAGTGAATAGGTATCTTCTAGGCAAGCATGTCATATCTTCGACCGCATCATCACTTTCCATCAGGTGAGATAGTTGTCAAATGCTTGCCTATTTAGCATAAAAAAAGCTGACAATATAATATGAACATAACACTTACCGTATGCCTCATCAATTATATTTAATGAGATCGATTCTGTGTACTGGTGGGGTTTAGTTATAAGGATAAAAAAGTACAATAATGCTTACAATCACCAGAACCAGTGAATCAGTTAGATCTAAAAAGTTATTCCGCTCACCGACTATGGATTATTTTATTCATTGTCGCCGCCTGTGATTAGTTGAAAATAAACAATAGCATAATACAATCGGCTCGATTGAATCATTGTCATAGAACTGCTGCCCATTAATTAGGACAATGAAGTATTTCACGGGCTGCTTCCGACGGCTCCTGCATGCAAAATGAGGCTCAAAAACAACATTACTTGTTTGTGTACTGTTTCATGGATTTTCTAATTTAAAGCTCATAAGAGCTTATGGGTCAAATAACTCAGGAATGGATTGGTATTTTCAATATGCTTGGATCTTACAGAGGGATACCTTTAATCTTTGTGATATAACAGATAGCGACATGCTAGATACAAAGATAAAAGAGGGTGTACCTGGACTATCCTTATTTATTTATCAAACAAGCGACGAAAACGCCGCGAAGTGTTCGTTCGTCTGTATTTTCAGATGACTGAGAAAAATAGGATTTAAGAGACGACATTTGTAATTTTTATTATTTAAGGTATTCAATGCATAATAATTGACAACATTTTTTTTTACTCAAATGGCATTGTAAACTTTGTTTATTTAAAAACTAAATAGAAGAAACATGTTATGACGTTGCACACCCATGTACAAAGGGTAGATTGTATGGGATTTATTATTAATTTAACAGCTTGTATTATCAACCTACATTCTATGCAATAAATGAATTATGATTAACAGAGTCGACATCATGAACCTGCATTTTCACCACTGGAACAATTTGTACCAGTATGACATTTTGCTTTTTTTTGGTGGCTGGGCTAATTGTTGGCAGGGGAAAATACACATTAGCATGACTGCGGTGCAGGCTTTATCGCTCACAGTTAGAATTATAATAATTAGAATAATTGACGCATTTTGTACATCACGTACTGGGATTGAAAGAGAGCATTCGCATTACTCACCAACTCGGATCGTCTTTCTGAAACGGAGCGAGCTTTTCTGAGCTCCAGTTTGACCAAATTGACTGAGCATGATGTATAACAATATTATTGAATAGTTGCCCATATTTTCTAAGACTAAACTAAAATTACTTATACATAATACACAAAAAAGGACCCCGCTATAAGTCTAACAGGGTAACTCATTCCCACTAGCAGTAAGTAGCGTCCCTATCATGCTGGTGGCATTGCATCTCGGTATCGCAATACGTTGAGTCAAAGTCAAAAAAAAACCACTGGCCCAATGTTCAGCTCATCACCAAATGGCTCAAATATCTGACCACTCCCAAGGTTCCCAAATTTATAGAAGTAGATATAATAGCCATCCTACATGCAATATAATAGAATAAAACATAGAAAATGACTGACACAAATATCTATAGATATTTATCCACTTAGCTACACACTATTCACCTACCTACACAATAGGTGTGCCTCATATCATATTTAGAGGGCTATTGCCCCAAACTCATTTAGTTCTGTATACCGAAGTTACTGTAGGCAAGTAAGGCTAATGAAATGAGTAACACGTCCGTAGACACTCCATTACTTACCTAGAATAGGTTGGTAAGTTATTTCTACAAACATTACTCGCATGCTTCAACAAATTTACTTAACTAGCAGTTATTCGCGACTGTGTCCGCGTTGGGATTCTTTTCTTAATTAACACTAGCAAAGAAACTACCCTGTACTGAAATTTCACGTCTCTACAGTTTTATAAGAAGGTATTTAGAAATTAAATGTCGATACTTTTTTTTTTTTTTATTCGTGGTGGGCAAACTTTTAGACATTTTGGAACACTCATCATTTGTTAAGAAGTGTTATTGATCGACCGAAGCGAGATCTCTAAGGTGACTTGGGTCGTTCAGCACTTTGTCCGTCCGTCTGTCAGAGACATCTAGCGTCTAAACGATATAAGCTAATTACTTCAAATTCTCATAGAATATGTAAAATGTGTAATAATGTGTAAAATATTAAGGGGGCTCCCGTACACGTAAGTGGAGAGCAAAATATTTCTCTTTCTTCTCTTTTTAATTATTTTTTATCTACCTTTGTACGGTATCATTGAAAAGGGCATGACAAGTATAGTACAATTCGGTTTAAAAAAAATCTATGATGGAAATCATCGATTTGGTAGTCCACCTAAGTCACTGTTTTTAGACCTATTGTGTGCTGGGGTCTATCTCAAAAACGGCTTCATGCTGAACGCTGAAACGTACGTATAATATCCGTTATATCCTGTACTTAAACAACAAATACTGAAATCAAACAATTATTCTATAGAAAAAAAAGTAACAAGCAATTAACCTCAAAAGTTTTTCTGTGTAAAGTTCAAAATGTAGGCGCGAGATCTCAGTTTGGAGCGAACGACTAGTATATATTTAATATATTATATCAGCTGGGCCACCATTCTTTGCCCGCGTTCATAAAGTGGCCATAAAATGACGTTTAATTTCAACGTTTGATGTTTTGTCCATCCACGTATGCTCATTACTACGGTACGGTAGCCAAAAATACAGAATTCGATTACCTAATAAAACACTAAAAAAATCCAAAGCCGGCAAGAAAACTCTGCTTTGGAATTTGCGGGTCGCTGCTAGATCCAAAATGTGACAGGTGTGATGAACAGTAATGCGCGCGCCGAGTTAGTGAAGCGAAAACAATACAGATTTTTCCGATTCAATATTTGAGGATTGAATATTTTAAAAGCCACTAAATGATTTTTTTCATTTACTTCACAGTACTATGACAATAGAACAAATAATGACTATTTTACAATAAAATCAAAACATTCTTCATTCATGTCACATCTTTGGCCGCATCATCGCTTGGTAGGCCACCAAAGTCACTGTTTTTAGACATATTTTGTCCCGGGATCTATCTCAAAAGCGGCTACAAATTTAAAGCTTAAAATTTTAAAGAATAAAAGTTATAAGCAATTAACCTCAAAACTTTTCTCTAGCAAAATATAGGCGCGAGATCTCAGTTCGGCGCGAACGACTAGTGCAGACAACAACCAATTTGAACACCATTAAAATTGGTATAATGTATAAGGATCACATCACCTTGCATTTTAAATGTTCACCTGTATTTCGTGCAAATAAATGATTTATAATTTAGATGTTGTTCGTTTGTATCGCAGGTGACGTCGGCGCTGTACTTGGCGCTGGGGTCGCAACGCTGGGAGCGGCTGAGCCCGCTGGCGAACCTGTCGGACCTGCTGATGCTCCTCAACTACGTGCTCGACCCCGTGCTCTACGTGCTGATGCGCCGCCGCCGCCCGCTCGCCACCATCTGCCACTCAGTCGCGACCTGCTTCAAGCGGGTAGGTAGCCGGTGCGAAGAGGGTGATACCAAAATGTCTAACACGCGTGACTTTGTAACCGTTTCACTCGGCAATCATCTTCGTCCGCATCATCACTTTCCATCAGGTGAGATAGTGTTCAAATGTTTGCCAATCGAGCATAAAAAAAAAAACAGATAATTATAAATATTATAAGCCAATAAAAAAACAAAGATTGCCAGCGTGACCTTGCGTAACCGCCACGATATAAATTACGCAATATGCACTATTATGTGTAAACTGTAAGGTGTAATGGGTGTGGTTAAAAAATATGCTCGCATTGACGTATATCTGCCTCTTGATGGGCACGGTGGAATCGACAATTGTCGTAAGACATGTATGGTTCTTTTTACCCGATTGCCAAGGAATGGTTATGTTATTCGCGCGTATCTTGTATATTTATGTATGCATGTATATTTGTAAATGTATTTATAACCTCGTATCATCCAATTTTTTTTAAATTCATTTTACTTACGTATTTCCAGGGGCACAAGCGATCGACGGAATCGATGTCGATAAAGACTTCATGCTGCCCGCAGGACACGTTCGTTCTCAGCGACAGCTCGGGCGTTGTCGAGACGCGCCCTATGCACCCGCTGCCACACACCCCTTCCAGGCTCGACTAAACCTGGAAATAAGTCCTAAGACATTAATTTCACAGTTTCAGGCTTCTGGACCTTTATTAACGTAATTCGTCAGATATAGTTATACAAGGATTTGTTTATTCGTAGCGGGCAAATATAATCTATTAGTATATTATCTTTGCTGGGCCCATTCAAAACCTCGTGTATCTATATTTGGTGCGATTTTGTGAGTGACAGACCAAAGACACACTTTTAATTAAGTTCGTATATCTGATGAGTTGGTTCCGTATGACGTTCGGCTCGGCACATACCTATCACATACCAGAGAACATGGTATAATGGACTAATATTCAAAATATATATTCATATTGAAAAACCGTAAAAAGGCAAAAGGGGCTAGGGAAAACCGTATCAAGGTTAACTATTAAGTGGTCATGAAAAAATATATTTATTGATCAGTTACAGTTACAGAGAGCCAATTAATAAAAACAGTTTTTACCTCAATAAATACAAAATATTATAACTAAAAGTTGACGGCATTTTAAACATCACACAAATCTCCACTAATATATTATTATAAGTGTATCTACTACAATAGTATTTTAATACGTGTACAGTGTATAAATGATGGAGAAAATAATAGATTTTTAATTTTTAAGTAATTTAATAATAATATGGCTAAAGATATTAAACCAATTACCTATGTGGCGTACGAAACACAGAAGTGATATGCCGCAAAAGTATTAAATTCCCAGAGTGTGCCCATTTATAATATTATTATACTTATTAACTATTATTTTACACAAAAACAATAGATATTAGTGACGACATCACACTATTTAATAATCGGCATTACCAAAATAAGTTTTTTATAATAATTATTCATGACATGATACATTAATTCTAGTCACGTTGATGTTAGTTTCAATTTTTTTGTAATATCTGGAATAAAGTAGTTGAAAGTACCTAAGTACCTAACTATTTTTAATCACAAGTAAGCTAGGCTAGACAATTTTTATTAAAATAAGTCATAGAGTGTGGGCATACCTACCGTTTAACTATCATGATAAGCACGTTTACAGTTACTTACTTTATAAGATAGGTAATTATGTTTTATTAATAAATAAAAAGAGTTACACAAATATACAATGCATAATGTAATTTTTGTAAACTCTATCGACATATAAAATGGTACAGTATAAGATATCACAAAGTTTCTATAGCTATTGTAAATAAATACCTCTTTTATTATTGTTACAATAATTAATTAAGGTATAGGAAAACATGGATAGATTATTCACATTGTACGTACGAGGAAATAGGTCGGTACTAAATTATAAAACGTGAAAACGCAATCTATTTGAGTTTAAGAATTATTTTGTATAAGAATTAATAAACAAAGTTTTAACAAAAAGTGTTTTATTGAATGTATTTAATTTATCACCATTTTCAGAGCCCACATTTAATTTAAATAAATAAATTTTATTTAAATAAATACCCATATATTATTATGCCGATATATGAACTATATTGATAGAAATAGTTTCACCCTCGTAGAAAAATAGACGGCGCTTGACATCGTCACATTATGTCATTTAATTCAATAAAGTTTTGTGCACTGGTGTGCCTAATTGATAGATACATAATAGTAGTTCGCCTTTACTGATTTCTCGCGCCTATATATTGGATAGTGGAAAAATAAAACCGATAATATCTTCTAACTTTTTTCTTAATTATCAATAGCTATTTCTCTTATGTACTTATATGTTGCTTAAGTACAGGCTAAAGCTGATATTATACGAAGCTATGTAGTATGCATAAACTGAAAATATATGTACTACAATTATTTTTAAGATCTGAAAAATTTAAAAACAGTTTACGTATATGTATACGTAAACTATAACTATAACTTTGCATGTGCAAAGCTCTTATTAAAGTCACTTCACACGAACCTACTGTGTTTTTACCGACTTCCCAAAAAAGGAGGAGGTACTCAAGTCGACTGTATTATAAATTATTTTTTTTATGTGTGTTACCTCGTAACTTCTCTCCACGTAAGCCGATTTCGAAATTCTTTTTAGTTTGAATGATGTTGCTTTCTAATTGGTCCCATTTAAATTTGATCAATATCTGATCAGTAATTCTTGAAATATCGTCAATAATGCCTATTTTTACCGACTTCCTAAAAAAGGAGGAGGTACTCAAGTAGACTGTATTATTATTATTTTTTTGTGGACTACTTTGACGATGTTCTCGTTTAACCGACTTCAAAAGTTACCTCATAACTTCTTTCATTGTGAACCGATTTTGATGATTATTTTTATTTAAAAGCTGGTGCTTTTCATGTGGTCCCATTGCCATGTGAATCAAGATCTGATTTCAAGTTTTTGAGGTATCGTCAATAATGCGTGTTTATACATTAAATCTGATCAAGGTTCCGAATATAAAGCGGTGAAGTTGGTTTTTTTAAGCTTTGCTTGCATTTAATTATTAATTATCTCCTTTAAGCCTTTATAAGCATTTCATTTTATTTTTAATAGAATTTTGATTACATAGGTAGGTACTATTTGCGGCTTCAAGCTTTACATATTATTGCGTGAGAATTTCAACATATACCCCCAACTGTCGTCAAAACTTTAGATTTGAAGCCGTTTGTTAGACCCAAAACCAAACTGCAATATTGTTGTGAATTATTCATATTAATACCTTTGAATATAATAATATATGGAAGTAGGTATGCTCAAATCCATTTATGCCCCGTTAGTATTATTACCTAATTCGATATCAAAATTATTTAACTGCTATTTTCGGCCTTGAGCCAGAGCTTTATTTATAACATAACTAGTCGAGCCCCACGGCTTCGCCCGCAGTTATCAAGGCAAAACGTCTATGTGTTAATCGTAAGTATAAGCTATGAAGGTACATTCCAATGATTTTCGCCTTCGCTCCAGAACTCCTATATAAGTTCTAGCCACCACTTTACTAGGGCATGACTTGACTATGACTGACTGACCTTGACTCTTTTACTTGACTTTGACTGTAACTTGTGACTAAGATTTTTAATATGAAATACACGTGAAGGATAATATTATTACTTGACACTGGCTAAATGCACAAGATTGCGAAGCCAAAAATAAAGAAATAAAAAGTGATCTGTAGGGACGACTCTATTCTATACCTACTTTCTCTATCGTAACTTTTTTTTAAATAAATTTAGATTTGTCAAACTATTTTTTTTTTTATGTATGCATAAAAAACCGGGCCAATTGCCTATATAATATAGTATATTATAGTGTTAGTTTAACTCATGTTGAACTTAATTTAAGAGAATGCATGCAACTAATATGTTGTACTTGCTGTACCAATAATACCGGTATTTCATATGGGAGACGATAATGTACGACTCGATATTTCACAACCCGATTTTGTAAAGCCAATAATGCACACCCTGATAATCCATGTATATGAAATCGAAATATCGGGCCTTGCATTCCCGGGTTGCCAATTATTGCCTGTACAAAATCGGTCTGGCAATAATTCATGTACATGGCTTCCAAATATCAGTTTGTGCAATACTGGCTGCGTAAAATCAGTCTGTGCCGATATTGTACAGCCAGTATAGCACAGCCTATAATTGGTAGCCAACTATAGACAAATACATACTCTCTATGCGATGCCGCGTTTAAACAAACGCGGCATCGCATAGACAGTATGTCTGAGTATATCAGTCTCCGTACTCCTGTTTAGGCGAGTTGCTAGGAAGAGTTGGCTCAGACTATTAAAAAGTTGCCTCAACGCCTTAAGAGAGTCTTTGATCAGTGATGACATATTGGTACCGAAACGTGGCCTCTTACTGTGGGCCTTATAAATAAGCTCAGTCGCACAACGAGCTATGGAAAGCCTATGCTCTTTCTGATTCGATCTCGTAGTGAATTTCACTACGAGATCGAATCAGAAATGAGGAAAGCCGTTGACGAACGAAAGTCACCGACATAGCCCGGTGGATTAGCAAGTTGAAGTGGCAATGGGCAGGGCACATAGTTCGCAGAACTGATGGCCGATGGGGCCGAAAGGTTCTCGAATGGAGGCCATGGGCTGGCAAGCGCAGTATCGGAAGACCGCCCACAAGGTGGACGGACGACATAGTGAAGGTCGCAGAAAGACGTTCGATGCAGGCCGTTAACAACCGTTCTTTTTGGAAATCTTTGGGGAGGCCTATATCCAGCAGTGGACTTCTTGTGGCTTTTTTTTTTTTTATAAGATATGCATACTTTTGACCGCCATCTCACCTGATGGTAAGTGACGATGCGATTGACGATGGAGCTCGTTTGCCCAGAAGATGCCTATTCACTCGTGACTTAAAGACTCCCATATTGTATTTATCAGGGAACACAGACTCAGGTAAGGAATTCCATTCTTTTGCAGTTCGCATAATGAATGTGGAGGCAAAACGTTTCGTCCGCATTTGTGGAATATCTACCATATAGCGGTGTCGCTTAAGAGTCTGTCTCGATGTTCGCTGTGGCTGAGATGATGATGATGATTAAAAAGTTCTAACCTAAGAACATTAAAAACATTTGCTTCTCTGTGGTCTTTATAAAAGTGGCTGCAAGTCTAGGTTAGGTTGGAACTGCGACAAAACAAAGCGCGAGCCGAGGGAGCGTAGCGAGCGTGCCGCGGCAGCGCTGCGGCCGGCGAAACGCTCAAAACTAAGTTTTTAAAAGAAAAAAAAAGAAATATAATAAACAAAAAATTCTTACGCTTTTCTTTCGAATATAAACAGTTTGTATGAAAACTTTAAACAGTCATAATATCTTGCCCTCTTGAAATTACTGGATCGTCCAAACGAGGCTTTGACTTTGACATTTGTATGTATACGAATTATTTGCCGTCCATTACTGGCTGTACATAATCAGCTCGTGCTAATATTTTCCGACCTGTATTCTAGGCCAGTAATGCACGACATGATATTTCGTGAACATTGAATTCAAATATTGTTAACATTTTCCTGGCTGCGTATTATCGGCTGTACAAAATCGGTCCGTGTAGTTATTTCTCATCCAATAACGTACGGCCCGTATTGCACAACCTGATAATTGGAAGCCATATCAAGTAATACTGGTTGCGAATTACTGGTCGTACATTATCAGGCCGTGCATTATTGGTCGTACAATATAGGGACTCTTTCATAGAACATTAATTCTGTCGGTTTCAGAAAGTTTAGAACTGTGTGGAGTGGACACATCGAGACAGGAAACAAACCTAACGGTTTGCTACAAAATTCTTGGTGGATTGATATAAAGTAACCCACTTTGTATCCGAACAATTTTTATAACACTTTACCTAATGACAGTGTACTGTGTGTGACATTGACAATTGTAATAAAAATGACAATCAATCAACGTTTGGGGAATTTATAGGAAAGCGTCGATCTGAAAATTGTAATCGTAAATTTCTAAGGAATTATGTGTAAAAATGTATAAATTATTTGTATAATCGTTAGCCGCTATTTGTCTTACCCATTCCATAAATTTACATTTTTACAGCGATAAGTTCTAACACCGCAACATGTCCAAATGGTATGTCTAATTTCTTCGGTGATTCACATAAATTCTACGTTAGATACCGTTTGTTTTCCTGATTCAATTTTAAACCCACGGGGTATTTCGACTTCAAGTTATTTGTGTATGTTGTGCTTATCACAGACTTTAGAACGGAAGCCTTAGTAGCAGCTGGTAGTTGCATATTGCGAAAAATATATTCCATCATTTCTGTCCCATTATTTATTAGATACGTGATGCTGTTTTCATTATCTTAAAGTTGCCTAGGCGTTTGGTCAAAATCTATATTGGTATATGCGTCATCCAATTTCATGATGTAAGAAATGTTATGATGATTAATGTCTGTAGGCAATCAGAACGCAGTATCCACGAAATGCTAAAAGACACCCCTCCACTGCAAGAGTCGAGTGATTCCATCACATCGGGCACAGAGCCAAAGTTCCCGACGTCACGATCTATGCCATTTACTCCTACATATGGTGAGTGCTCCTTTATTGGTGTTCATTCAATTAATTAATGCACTACATTACAATGATAACATGTTTAGTTATTGAAGTTATAGGCTCATTGGTACAGTATAAATAGAACATGTTCATGTCTATTTTAAATTGTAATACCTTCAACGCTATAAACAAATATATGGTCATGTGGGGTTCTAGTATGAGTCATGACCATAAAGCATGAAAAGTGATACTATAATTTGATTGGCCTGTCAGAAACCAATCATTCTCAAATACTAATATAGCCAACACAGAACACACAATAGCATAAGCCTTTACATTCCTATGCTGTAATTACCTGCTTCAATTCCTAACAGAAAAAAACACAAATTTCAAAATCACCAAAGGAAAATTGTGTTGTAGTTTTAATAGTGATTGTGTGAATATTCCAGACACGGACACAATTCTTCAAACTGCAGTATGAAATTGTTTATGTCAAAAAGTTTCAATCACCGATACATTTTAATAAAAATGTTTTTACTTCCAGCATCTGACTCACAAAATGGCTCCGCTGCGGGCACGAGCACACTCCTCCGAGCCGGTTCCTCAAAGCTGGAGTCTATCAAGAGCTGGGGCGTGTCCACATATAAGTGCACTAAGCAAATACTATATGAGAAGCTTGGGAAAAGCTCGCGAACTGTTGATACAGGTGAGAGTAGATGTTATGTATGTTTTGTTTTAGTCGTTGCATACTGCATCCTGTTTGGACCTAATTAATACCCAATTAAAAAATTACAAGTTGCAAAATGACATCTATATTTCAAATTGCTATTGTCACTATCAAAATCTCAAACCAAGCTATAATTAACTGCTTGTTGGCTTAGTTGGGTGCGCACCTTCTAAGCAGGGTATGGGGTGAAAAACCTGGTGGAAGCATTAGTTTTTTCCCAAGGAAAATTTGTGTTTCTAGTTGTGATTTTTGTGATGTGTATGTTTTTGGCACCATAGACACAAGTCATCAAACTTATCATGGGGCTGTGTAGTAGGAAAGTATTATGTTTTTGTAAAGATAAACCTAGAACTAAAAGTTTTGTTCTTCAATTAATAGCAACACAAAGACAATATCAATTAATGTAAAATTTGATCAAAGAGTTTGAAGACCTATCCTAAATTCCAATATGACGCGACACATAGCCTCTTTACCAATGTCCCTACGAGTTGCCACATAGATTCCTCCTAAGAAAAAAAAAATTAAGTTAGGATATTTAAAGTTTTCTGATTCCTTGTTGATTGTGGGGAGTGGAGACAGCTAGGCTTCGCTCCTAACTCACTCACAAATAGGATCATATCTCACAATCCATATCATCACTCACAAATCAGATATAATATAGTATGTGATGTCTCGCAGCCGCATGCTGCCGTGCACCTGTGGTGTGGGCCGGGTAGTTAGTAGTTCCCAGTTAAGATCCATCGCTTGTTGTGTGATGCAGAGCTGGAGGCGCAGATCGAGGCGCTCCGCGAAACGCAGCGCAAGTACAACGGCGTGCTACGGCTGAGCGCGGCGCTGGCGGCGCAGCTTCAGGCCGCGCACCACACACAGCGCGCGCTCGGGGAGGCCTTCGCGGACCTCGCGCAGAAATCGCCCGAGCTGCGCGACCAGTGAGTACACTCCGCGAGACGCAGCACTCGAGGAGGCCTTCGCGGACCTAGCGCAGAAATCGCACAAGCACCGCGACCAGTGAGTACGCTCCGCGAGACGCAGCACTCGGGGAGGGCTTCGCGAACCTAGCGCAGAAATCGCCCGAGCTGCGCGAACAGTGAGTACACTCCGCGAGACGCAGCGCTCGAGGAGGCCTTCGCGGACCTAGCGCAGAAATCGCCCAAGCAGCGCGACCAGTGAGTACGCTCCGCGAGACGCAGCACTCGGGGAGGGCTTCGCGGACCTAGCGCAGAAATCGCCCGAGCTGCGCGACCAGTGAGTACACTCCGCGAGACGCAGCGCTCGAGGAGGCCTTCGCGGACCTCGCGCAGAAATCGCCCGAGCTGCGCGACCAGTGAGTACACTCCGCGAGACGCAGCGCTCGAGGAGGCCTTCGCGGACCAAGCGCAGAAATCGCCCAAGCAGCGAGACCAGTGAGTACGCTCCGCGAGACGCAGCACTCGGGGAGGGCTTTGCGGACTTAGCGCAGAAATCGCCCGAGCTGCGCGACCAGTGAGTACACTCCGCGAGACGCAGCGCTCGAGGAGGCCCTCGCGGACCTATCGCAGAAATCGCCCAAGCAGCGCGACCAGTGAGTACACTCCGCGTGACGCAGCGCTCGAGGAGGCCTTCGCCGACCTAGCGCAGAAATCGCCCAAGCTGCGCGACCAGTGAGTACGCTCCGCGAGACGCAGCACTCGGGGAGGGCTACGCGGACCTAGCGCAGAAATCGCCCGAGCAGCGCGACCAGTGAGTCACTCCGCGAGACGCAGCGCTCGGGGATGCCTTCGCGGACCTAGCGCAGAAATCGTTCAAGCTGCGCGACCAGTGAATACGCTCCGCGAGACGCAGCACTCGGGGAGGGCTTCGACCTAGCGCAGAAATTGCCCGAGCTGCGCGACCAGTGAGTACACTCCGCGAGACGCAGCGCTCGGTGAGGCCTTCACGGACCTCGCCCAGAGTCGCCCGAGCTGCCTGAACTGGTCGCGCAGCTTACTTATTCACTCTTGACTCCCAGGTTATATCGTTTGGGGAACAAAGATGAGGGCAATGATTTCCACTCCTTTGCAATATGGATGATAAACGTACTTAATCAATATTATATGCATTGTTACACGAAATAAGGTAATAATTTTATTATAAAAATAATAAGAAAATATATTATTTCAACACTAAATCTCTTATGTAGTTTAAAGAAATCACTTATAATACGCCTCACCGAACACGCATCACAGAACAATACATTACACTTATTTTGCACAAGCCTAATGTATTGTTGTGTCTACATACGTTATTGAACAACCTCATGTAGAGTTTGCAGCCGCCGGTTGTATGTACGAGCACCTCCCCGCAGGTTCCTGTACAACGCGGACACGCAGCGCTCGCTGACACGTAACGGCGAGACGTTGGTGGCGGCGCTGCACTTCTTCAACAACTGCCTCAACACGCTCACGAACAAGACCATCGAGGACACGCTGCTCACCATCCGCCAGTACGAGGCCGCCAGGTCGGTACGATCTACGTACACACACACGAACCTCGTCACTAGCGGGTCGACGAACTACAAGTATAGGCTCCGAGCATAATTATCAAAACAGAATTATGTGCCACGTTACCTAACAGATCGTTTTAGAAATAATTATATGCGATAGATCGGGGGGACGGCTCGGCAACCCCAGATATGGCCCGGGTACGCCGCTGAATGCTCTCGCTCTTTTTATTTTATAGCACCGGCTCTCGACCGGAGCAGGAGCTAGGACGGCCATTCGTGACTTCCTCGACCATCGGTTGCTCTCTGAAGCGACGCCGGACAATAGATAAAGTGAAATGTGTCGATCGCTTCATGCCCGCGCCTACGTTTACATCGGAGAGACTAGCCATCCTGCACCTAACCGGCGATCGTAGCACCGCCGTCGTTGCGATTGAAGTCACACGCATGTCGGTGGCCGTGTAACGGGCACGTGAGGCTCCCGCGCGCGTGCGTGACGTGCGGCGCCCTTGTGGTTGCAGGGTGGAGTACGACGCGTACCGCAGCGAGACGGAGGCGTGCGGCGGCGCGGCGGGCGCGGCGCTGGCGGCGCACGTGGAGCGCCTGTGGACGCACCACGAGCGCCTGCGCAACGACGCCGCCGTCAAGCTGCAGCTGCTGCACCAGAACCGGGTAACTACCCGCCACCACACACACACGTCTTCTGTACTACTGCATAGACTCACCCTGTATGGCACCGACAACACAATGTACCGTTCCGATTCACCCGATACCGCTGCGTTCCACCCTGTACCGCACCGACACACCCTGTACCGCTTCGACTCACCCTGTATCGCTGCGACTCATCCTGTACCGCTGCGACTCTCCCTGTACCTCTTCGACTCACCCTGTACCGCTGCGACTCACCCTTAACCGCACCGACACGCTCTGTACCGCTCCGATTCACCCTGTACCGCTGCTATTCACCCTAATACCGCACCGACACACCCTGTACCGCTTCGACTCTCCCTGTACTGCATCGACTCACCCTGTCGCACCGACTCACACTGTACCGCTCAGACTCACCCTATACGGCACCGACTCATCCGTACGCAAGCCCAAACAAGTAATTTTGAATAAATTGCGCAATTTATGTGTATGGCACTCGAGTGCTCTCCGAGAGGACCGCTCTCCTATTTCCTCGATCACAAAACATGAAGGCAGCGTTTTGTAGTTTATTTATGATCACGAACACTCATAATAACAAATTCTTTCCCTCATCAAACCCGTTCGGGGCCAGGTCCTCAAGGTGAAACCGAGCAGTTCTGCTTAAATTAAATCTATTTATTCAGTCATCAATGATTAAATAGATCGAACTTTACGGGGAAGGCGTCCAGTTTTCGTTTCTAAGATGTACCAAACCATTCTTCGGGTCATTTCAACGACAACCACGATTAGAATATCTAGGTTTCGCTTCACCATCACATCACCGAGGTAGGTTAACATGTGGCACGTGGGTTACAGATAAAGGTGATGAACAAGCAGCTGCTGTTGTTCCACAACGCGGTGTCGGCGTACTTCAGCGGCAACAACGTGGCGCTGGAGGCGGCCGTGCGCCACTTCAACATCCAGCCGGCCCGCGCGCCTCCCCCCGCGCCCCGCGCGCTGCCCCCCTCCCCCGCGCCCCCCGCGCCTCCGCTGCCCGCGCCCCCGCGCCTCGACCCCACGCCGCACTCGTAGAACTAGCTGTCTGCGCGTCTTGTGTTCCGACATCCCGCGGGGGCTCCGTTCTGGAATCGGTCCCCGCCGCTAGGCCATTCCCCTGACCGCCGCGACGTTTGTCCTCGGAACGTGTTCGGTCCGATGACGTCTTAGATTGGAGCTTCCGCTTCTACCTCGGGTGGGTCTGCGCCGCCCCATATATTTACCTGGGAAAAATTTTTATTCGAATTCGTAGGTCTGGCTAAATATACTCCCGTATATTCGTGGGGGGGTGCGCTGGTTCGCGGACTAATTTTGAAACGGAGCCTTATTTATGCTTTATGTCGAACCCGAGCTGACCTTAAATACCTCCTCTGTCGCGATCTGTTTCCGATTACAAGGATAAAAGTCGAAGGACGTAAAGATATTTTTTGTCTAAATCGAAAATAAAAACTGAACCCATAAAAATTACAGAGTAAGGGTCTGTAATTTTGCAGCTGGACACTAACTTTCAAATAAATATATGCTAACCAGGAATGTTTTCGGTATATCGAGGTTTTCAGAATTTGAATTGGTTTTCAACGGCATGGCACATAAATCTAAACCGAGATTCTGTGTTATGTGAATGAAAATATGGAATTAACCACACTTAAACCCAATCTAATACAATATATCCATAGCTGTTGAAAGATTAATTATATCAGTGGTTTCTTTAAAGAATTGAATTCGCGTTAATTGGTACACTACCTACGCTCCAGGATTGCAAAGATTTAATTAAAAATATGTTCCGTAAGTGGGTTTTCACTTTGAATTATTTAGGTTTTTTTTTAAATAGTATTAATTGATGAAATAATTCCTTGATGTAGGTCATTTTCATAACCTTGGCTAACAATATCTCAGACATACAAAGTAAGAATATTATATCTTATCCTGCAATATCTTCTGGACAATGTCTTTTTCTTCCCAAAGATTTATTAACCAAGTTATGTAAAGACTTGATATGTTACGCTGAATTTAAATGTAAAATACCATGCCGTGAAAATAATATTAGACCTATATCCGCAATAACAAAGTAGGTATTTGAAAAACATAGACAAGGTTAATATATTGGCGACATTAGCACAAGTGATTAGATGTAATCAGATAAGAATATTTATTCTCATAATATGTACTAAAAGCCATTTTGCCCACCGCTTAGTTAAAATGTAAATTAAGGCACTCCACTCTTTGTAAATATAATCAACTTTGTTTATATGTGTGAGTGAGCGCGTCGCGGATGATGTCTATTAGGATCACAATAGTTATGTGATAAAGGACGAGCAACACTAGCTTATTTTTTTAATTGAAATATTGTAAAAATGATCTGCTTTGACCAAATTGTATTAATATTTTTATTGAATATAGTAATCACCAAGTTTATTTAGGAAATTGTTTAGGAGACTTAATTAGCTATAACTTTATATCATTCCAGTATTACAATTTCAGGCTTCGCTTACTTGCTTAAATAAGAAATTGTTTTAGATGCAGGAAAATAGCTAATTTCAGCTCAATTTATCCTTCCATTGTAACTGCATAACAAGCTTCTGTGTTCAAGTTGTAATGTTTATATTAGTACTTAAATTGTTACTGTATCATCATTGTAATTGTATTATCGACATACATTGAAATGTAATTGTAAAATAAATCGTATTATTCTTGGTACTGGCAATATTTTGATGAATGGCAACAGCCAAAAAAGCACTGCTTTTCGACAGATTGTTGCCAGTTATATCTTCTTGTTAATGGCTATGAAATGAAACATGTTTGTATGGCTGCAGCCACATAAAGTTTGTTACTTCCACTGACGATTAATATAAATAAATTGTTCCATGTGTCACCTGATTTTATTTCCTTTGAGAGTGACAAATTTTAAAGTTATTTCTTTGAAATAAAGATGTTTAATTGTTAATGTTATTCCAGTAGCTTTAGCAGCAATCATTCTGTGGCTGCATCCAAATATTGTTGTAAGTAAATGACAATATGGAGTGAAATTATGCATAGTATTTTTAATAGCTAGTCAAACGTTTAGTTGAATCTTGACATACCTAATTATTTATTTAAATGTTATTTTAGAGAAACAACTATACACCTTTAGGTATAAGTTAACAATGTGTTTATCATGTTTTTTATGGAGTGTAATATAGATCACTTGCAATTTCAACTTAGTTTTATTTTCAAGTTTTTTAGGACTGTTGACATAATAAGCACTAAATAAAAAAAATACGTAAATGCGATTTATGTACATATTTAGTTAGAGCTGACTGTGTTACTGACATCACTTTTTGCAAGTCTGTTTGGAAAGGTAAGATTATCTGTAAGGTATATTGTATTTTATAATATGTTGACTTCGGAGTTGTTCATTAAACTCTCTACAACCTTTCTCACATTTGTCCAAAATGCTAGCAGCATTGCCATATTGATGTTTTAAAATGGTTATTAATAAGTTACATAAAAGGAATAATGATTAAAACCATTGTTTATTAGAAAAATATTTTTATCATTATAAAATAACATCACAGTGTGTATAGAACTCGGCTTGCAGCTGTATATCTTCAAAGTTCTGTATGACTTTTCATCAGTTCATTATTGAACTGGAACATATTTTATGACAAAGTTCTCTGATTATTAAACCTTCACAGTTTCTTTGTCTCCGTCTTCTTTAATTACTTCTTCAGACTCTGCTTGGAATTTTTCCTGAAAAAGAAGTAATATTGATCAGAATCAAGACAACGATAAATATTCTTTATTTTTAAGTATGCTTCCCTTGTTAGTAATTAGAATGATTAAATCACACTTAAGTATAAATCTGAAAGTTTGTGTGTGCATGAGTATGTTTACACTGCAATTCAATACATGAAATTTGGATTGTACATTATTTATATCATAAACAAGTTAATATTTTATTTTAATTTTAAACAGGCATATATGCAAGGCGCAGCTAGTCCCACTATGATAAAAATGCAAGTTTTTATGTATGTTATTCTATTACACCGAAACTACAGAACAATTTGGCTGAAATTTAGAAGAATAACACATAGGCTACTTTTTGCTAGACGAAGGAGAGCAAATTAATGCAATAATTTGGTAATACATACTACAAATCAGAAAGTTTGTGTACAAAATATTGGAAACAACATATCTCAATAAAATTTGGTATGATAGTAGGTTAATATAGTGAAATAGGGCATTGGCAAATGTTTTGATCAATGCGCAGCGCCCCTAATAATTATTAAATTATGGAGTAATGCGTATTTACCATGTCGTAGATAACCTTAACTACAAGTGAGCAGCTTGGACATGTTGCCACTTCCTCTCCAGCCATTAATTCTTCCTGAAATGTACAATTTCATTTGAATAGTTTTCAATGTAGATTAAATTCAGGGGGCAAGACGTGTTCAATAAGATAAACAAAATAAGTGTCTAACCTTGCTTATCTGGAATCTGTCTCCGCACGGGCACGGGTAATAATACATATCCTCATCTTCATCGAATTCAAAATCCTCGATCTCAATTTCGTCGTGGAATATAGTCATTTCGTAACACGGTAAACTAGTACCTATTTACAATGTTTAGAAGTTATTCAAATTCAAAACCAAGCACTGCTTTCCGCTCAAGACACATTTTCACGTTTTCAGCAAAGATAATGTAATCCGTTTCCATGTTATACAAAGAGTATACAATATTTATGTAGTTATAAGGGCACGATTGTATTCTCTTTGCATTTATTGTAATGTCATCAACAAAGATAATGTAATCACTCCGTAAGTCCGTACCTAAGTCATCAACTCCGTGCTATCATAGTAGAAACAATTGTTTCTACTATGGTGTTATCAATAGTTATTATAATCTCTTGTAAATTTTTATTTTCAGAGTAAGTAGGTAACTAAGTATGTATTTAAATCATCGAGATAGGAAACAAACCCAAGGTTAGTAAATAGCTGGAAAATTCTTGATTTAAATTGATTTAAACATCGACCTTCTGCCGTATTCTGTATCATGGATGGGCGTCATTAAATGTCAAAAAACTGTCAAAAGTGACATACCACCTGTCAAAAATGACATAAAATCTGTCAACAATGACATAATAGCGTCAAAAACCAAGCCGATTCAACGACCGAAACGAAAGAATGAAACAATGAGAATACAATACATAAACCACAGAGCATGAAATTTGCTCACGCTGTTACTTGTGGCGAAATTGTCTATGAATTACGTTTTTCATGTATATTTATTTTCGTGGTAGTGCTCGCGAATTGGGAAATTTACCAGTTGATTTGGTGAACAATAGTTATAACATATTTACAGCTAAGGCGCTACGTCTAGTAGAAACGCAAGCGAGTTCACAATCCCGTGACAACAGAAATACAGTGCATATATTCTGTACTACGTGGACAGTTTAAGATATCAGACAATTCGCTGATGTCAAATAAATGCAGGCCTTACATTCAGTTTATAATAATTTAATCATTAGTTTTCTTTATTTATGCTTTCAAAGATAATGTAATCACTATTTTCTCTTGAGCGTTTAATTTTTGAAAACAATAAAACAATAGATATTCGTCATGATGACAAATTAAAGTCGTTTTAAGTTTATTATTTTCGTATCGCTGAAGAGAGGTAAGCTAAAATTTAATGTTTTTTTAATAAATTCAGTCGGTTCTTATTTATTTAAAGCTATTAAGTGCCAAGGAGTTCAACAATTACTTTTAGGAACTCGATTCCACAAATAGGGTGAAATGAAACGTAATTCTTTGGTGGTTTTTATTGCTATTTTATCTGTGTACAAAAACAGCTGCCCAACAACGTATCTTTGTTGCACGCGGTTTCTATTTAAATTAAGCAAAAATGAACCTTATTTCTTAGAAGTTTTGTCTTGAAACCTTTTCAACAATTTCGTATTGAAACCGTTTGCAACAGAGATAGGTCTGGCCTTTCTTTGGTGGTTTTATTGCTATTTAGTCTGTGGGCTAAAACAGCTGAGATTTGTCTGTGGGCGTGACGCCCATCCATGACGCTGACTTACAGAATTAGGCTGCTTATTTGTCGTTGACTTCGTAGATAATATATTATTTTATACTCTTCGTTGTAGGAGAAAGTAAGTTTTATTAATGGTAGCAACATTGATCAAATCACGTCATGAGTCACGTCACACGTCATTTGACATTTCATTTCATGTATCATTTTCATTTCATTTTTGTAGGGAGGATGATCGCGGTGGTCTCACCGAAATTGTTATAAAAATATTCTGAAAAGTGAAACAGTGTGTGAATTAGTGCTCGTGTCGTCGATTAGTTTTATCCACAGAGAGCCCCTAACACCGCAATCATGTTCAGCTGGCTGAAGAAGGAAGGCGAAAAGACAGAAAGCATCGAAAATGTCGTGGAAGGTCTTAAAAGGATTTACAAAACAAAGCTGCAACCGCTGGAACTGCACTATCAGTTCCACGACTTCCACTCGCCGCAGCTGGAGGATCCCGACTTCGACGCTAAGCCGATGATCCTGCTCGTCGGGCAATACTCGACCGGCAAAACGACGTTCATCAAGTACCTGCTCGAGCGCGATTTCCCAGGCATCCGAATCGGGCCGGAGCCGACCACGGACCGTTTCATCGCGGTTATGTTCGACGAGAAGGAGGGCGTGATCCCCGGTAACGCGCTCGTAGTCGACCCCAAGAAGCAGTTCCGACCGCTCAGCAAGTTCGGTAACGCGTTTCTGAATCGCTTCCAGTGCTCCACGGTGGCGTCGCCCGTGCTGCGGGGCATCTCTATCGTGGACACGCCCGGCATCCTGTCTGGCGAGAAGCAGCGCGTGGACCGCGGGTACGACTTCACGGGCGTGCTCGAGTGGTTCGCGGAGCGCGTAGATCGTATCATCTTGCTGTTTGATGCACATAAGCTTGATATCTCAGACGAGTTTCGGCGCAGCATTGAGGCTCTACGTGGTCACGATGACAAGATCCGTATAGTGCTCAATAAAGCTGACATGATCGACCACCAGCAGCTTATGAGAGTGTACGGAGCTCTCATGTGGTCACTTGGCAAGGTGCTCCAGACCCCTGAGGTAGCCCGAGTCTACATCGGCTCCTTCTGGGACCAGCCGCTCAGATATGATGTCAATAGACGACTCTTCGAGGATGAAGAGCAGGACCTATTCAAAGATATGCAATCCCTCCCTCGAAATGCCGCCCTTCGCAAACTGAATGACTTGATCAAACGGGCTCGTCTCGCCAAAGTTCATGCCTACATTGTCAGTGAATTGAGGAAAGAGATGCCCTCCATGTTCGGCAAGGATGGTAAAAAGAAGGATTTGATCAAGAACCTCGGCCAGATCTACGACAAGATACAGAGAGAGCAGCAGATATCTCCGGGCGACTTCCCCGACATAAAGAAGATGCAGGAGACACTGGCAAACCACGACTTCACTAAGTTCAACCCTCTGAAGCCTAAACTTCTGGAGGTGGTGGATAACATGCTGGCCTTGGACATTGCACGGCTAATGGACATGATCCCGCAGGAAGATATCAACATTGTGAACGAGCCACTAATAAAGGGTAAGTGCATATTTAATTATTATCATAACTATATTATAAAATTCTGTCATTTATTAACAACATGACAAGGACAGATTTTAATTAAAGATGTGTGTGTGATGTGAATGTGTGTGTGATGTGAATGTTTCCGGCACCCACGATACAAGTCTTTGAACTTAGTGTGGGGCTGTGAGTGTGAATGCGTTTGTTTGTTTGTTTAATGTTTCTATTCATTATTACAAGCATTAGTCATAAACTTTCACAAGTGCCACTATGGGGCCCATGTGAATAAACAATTTTGAATTTACAGTTTTTATTATCCCTATAAAAAATATAATTTACATGGTCACTCACAAATGCATTAAGCCTTGTAATTTTTCCATTAAATCAAATGATAAGAATGTGTTAAACTGAGCTATTTATCACGTAACATTTATCAGTAATATTCATTACACAGCGCTGTATTTTAGCATTGGCTGCATATATGGCAAGATTTGCTTTATGAGAGACATCTATGATATCATACATGTGTAAATTGCAAATCTATATAAGTAGGGAGTACCATTTATCATATGACAAGGCTAGCGCTGGCAGTGCGCGAGCCCAGCGTAAGAACTTATCTCGAGATATTGACCTGAATAATCATTGTTATCTTTAGTGATAACAGTGGAATTGCTAGTGTTACTTTTCGCTGTAGTTATGCCACGACTATAATTTGAAAATTTAATTACAAAGTCTGACTTTACACTATCCGAATTTTCCTTGTTAAATGTAATTTTGTTAATGACATTATAGTAAGATGGGGGTGACATAATAAGGATACCTAATTGTTTTTACTGACCATTATGTTTATGTAAGTTTTACAATGTGTGCGGGTGGAGATACCGGGTGATATATGAGCAAGAATTTTTCAGCTTTTTATCAACAAATCTAACATTAACCTGACCTAACATTGAACCCCCTTGGAATGGTGACCTTTTCGATTTTTCATTAAAATCACGTTAATCTAAACTAAGTACAAGAGGCAAATCAAAATTTTAAAAATACCTCTGATTTTCACTAAACATAGCTGAAGAACATCCAAAACCAAGTCGCTTTTCAAAGAAAAAACCTAATTTAAAACCAGTCCACAAATACATACTATATTAATTGATTAGTAGTAGTACATTTTATTATAGTTTTATAACACCCCTCTTTTTCGTAGGGCGTAAAAAATTACATATATCAGTCATAAATAATTTGATTATATTAATTTACAATGTCTAAAACTCTAAACTACTAAATGCATATCTTTAAGTGCTATGTGTAGTGAATTGCCATGATATTGAACTGTTCAAAATTCTTGGCGGCACTGAAGTTTAATGGGTTAGCTTAACGCATCAGGCGAGAGTCTCGTCTATAGTCTTAGTTGCATAAATCTTATCTGCTGTTGATTAAAAACCTAACTGGAAATTGCGACATTTCAATTTCGATTAGTTCTTTCACTATTATCGCCATGTTTATGGCATAAGAAACTGCTGTAGAAGCTACTTAATTACAGTGTGTTAGTAACAATCAACGTCGTAGTAACTAGGTAGGTTGCGAGCGCCGCGCGAATGTAGGCGAAAGTATCAACGCGGGTTTTTTCGTCAAAGCACGTTGCCTTTAAGGCTTCAATTCTACTATTATTATTCTATGCTAACGCCATTCTTTTGGAATGTTAAACTTACACTTTTGTTCATTGCCACGTTTGCATGCGGCCTCCTTCCTGCCAGGTGCTTATTTATCTCTAACGGGATATAGTTAGGTATTTCAGTTGTAGATTAGGTTCCTGAAAGTAAAGCGTAATGAGCCACAGTTTTCATGGCCACAGACAGCATAAACTAAGCTAACACTCGCGAATCTCGGAACAAATGTTAGCCAATTCGCGGCACGTCTGATAAAGAAAGTTTGCACATCGTTGGCTCATGTTTTAAACTACCTGCCTAATATCTGTTAGCGTGCGTAACAACCATTTGGTACCGCCTAGGTACTCATTCCTCGTTTACATAATAATATACTAATTACACAAATTACTGTATATTAACGAGTATATCACACTAATATTATAAAACCGAAAGTTTTATGTGTGTTTAAGTAGGTATGTTTGTTTTCTCTTCACACTGTA
This sequence comes from Lomographa bimaculata, assembly GCA_948107665.1. Taxonomy (NCBI): domain Eukaryota; kingdom Metazoa; phylum Arthropoda; class Insecta; order Lepidoptera; family Geometridae; genus Lomographa; species Lomographa bimaculata. Next base: position 221,381 of record OX403604.1, on the reverse strand, counting down.
ACTGCTTAACAGATTTGGATGAAATTTGGAATGTATTTACATAACTTATACCTTAGATTAACACATAGGCTAATTTTTTACGTGATAAACGCGGGCGAAGCCGCGGGGAACTGCTAGTGTAATATAATTTTAGGGTCAGCTACCCTAAATAGCTAATCTGAACTTTTGGATGTTTTTCGTACATTTTAAACGCAAATTGTTTGACGAGTCACCACTTTGTGATGACCTCGTAATTTTAATTTTGCAAGAGTGCCTTCACAACTGCCCTCTGCGCAGTGGGTTCCGAGTTCGATTCCTGACAGGAGCATAATTTTCCTTGCCGAGGGACATTTGTGCTTCAGATACTGGGTGTGATTGTGTGCAATATGTAAATGGTTCCGGCACTCACGATACAAGTCTTTGAACTTGTGGACCCGTGAGTGTGAATGCGTTTATTGCAAGGTCTATATATACATACTTACTGCGACCATTGCTCGACAAGTTAAATCAGAAGTGTCACAATTCGCACCTGAAGTCACTAGGCTAGGGTCAAGTCCATGTATCGTCATATGAAACTACTCAACGATTTCACTTTTACCACAGAAAACATAATAGGTTTTACCATAACAGTTAGTAATTCTGTGGTTTTACCATTTTTCACTCTAAAGGTCCTGACCTCTATTGTTACGAACTGAGTTTACGGCGAAGATATGCATTGAATTAATGAAATGAAACATACGAAAGGCCAACTAAATATTTTGTTGTATTCAAGATAAGCATCGTGTATATATACATAACTTCGGCCGCATCGTCACTTTCCATGAGGTGAGACAGTGCGGTCAAATTCGGTAAGTATTTGACCGCTATATCGCCGCATTATCTAGCATAAAAAAGCAAATATTGACCTTGATCATACCTGATTATAAGTGACGATGCGGTCGACGATGGAGCACTCTCGCTTAGAAGATACCTTGAATACGTATATTCTAGGCGAGCATGCTCCATTTTTTTTCTTTAAAGCTAGCTTTAAATTACAATATAAATAATAATAAATATAAACATATGCGGCGCGTGCAATGCGTCATACAAAATTATTCTCAAGGATGCCCCTGAAGGCCTAGGCAATAGCATATGATATACTTATTCACTTATTGATCAAATGTAGTCATAGATGGTAAACACGCTAGTTGAGGGAGTTTAAGGCGACAGATAGTCGTAGTTAAAAATTGGTATACCCATAATACAGAATTCTACTAGTCGTCCTCAATACCGGGATCTTACACGATTTAGGAAGATTTAACAAAATCCCAGGCAAATCATAATCTAAAAAATCTCATGTGTTTCAACAGTTGGTTGAATGCGACCTCTTTCGTAGTCAGCGGACGGTACTGCAGTCTCTCATTGTGTTATTTACACTGTTAGTGTTAATTATTCTAGTTAATCGATTTGGGGCAATGTCCTTGCATTTCGTGGTACCTACTGCGATCGAGGCCGCGACCTTTGTCCTTTCGCTTTCGCTGATTCTTGTAATACGTACTCCTAATTACCTGTTATTTCGTGAAACTTACGCTAACTAAGGCTTAGGTCTGTTTTTCTATTTAAGAGTTAAGGTCCTTTTTTTACCGACTTCCCAAAAAAGGAGGAGGTATTTAACTCGACTGTATTTTTTTATTTTGCTTTCTTTAAATTTGATCAAGATCTGATCAGTAGTTCTTGAAATATCGTGAAATTTTGCCTATTTTGTGGACTACTTTGACGTTTACTCGACTTCAAAAGTTACCTCATAACTTCATTCGTTGTGAGCCGATTTTGATGATCCTTTTTTTATTTGAAAGCTGGTGCTTTTTATGTGGTCCCACTGAAATTTGATCAAGATGTGATCTCTAGTTTTTAAGTTATAGTCAAAAATGCGTGTTTAATACATTAAATCTGATCAAGGTTCCGAAGATAAAGCGGTGAAGTAGGTTTTTTTAAGCTTTGCTTGCGTTTAATTATCTTAGCCAGTGGCTTGAACACGTTTTTAGGAAATACGCGGCAAATTGAACATGAACTCGACAATCTATGGCGGACCTCTCAGAGCGCGCGCCCGTCGGCAGAAATTCGAGTGTTAGGACCACTTAGAATGGTTTGTTTGCTAAACAAATGACCATTATGGGCTCGTAAAAGATTACCGCTTCATCTCAAGTGTTTATTTCAAGTGTGTTACAAAGTAATTGATTGAATTAAACACGTTAGAAGTTTGTCACAGGGAAAAATGAGGAGTTCTTCAGATATCTTTATTTTTGTCGTAAATAGCGAACGATAACATATATTTTTTTTGTTGTTAAAATGATGTATTTTAACTATGCTTTTGATTGCATATTAATTTATGTCATTGTGCAAATGATTAATTACCTTAAAAAATTAAGGAACGATTGAGTAAATTTCCCGCGCGGCGCATTAATTTATCAAAACGCGCGCTGTAAATATGCGTTCATTGTAATTAATTTATAACATGCAGGTGATAAACAAAAGTATTGCTATAATAAGCCGTTACTTACCTTCACAATTTCATAAAAAAATAAACACCTTTCTCAGAAAAACTTGTTGTAATATCGGAAACTCTGATCGGAAAGAAAAAAAAACGCCTCGTTACCATAGTCACTTTTGAGTGACAATTGTTATTTGCCTTTTGACTTTCTCAGTAAAAAAACAAAATGAACATAGAGAAAAGATCCTCTTGTTGTCAGAAAAGTGCGCCAAATAATAACACTGTCATAATATTTACACAAAACAAATGGCTGAATTAGCGCGCGAAAGCATCGTCGCCCCGCGTCGGGCGAGTCCATTATTTATATAAAAGGCAAAACCATCATTCTACATATTCCACAAATAACGAAATTGTTTAAATTACATAAATCCTAAAACAATGTTTTTTTCCAATGTATAAAATACATATCATAACATAGAAATTGGCGATTACCCCTTGAACTCGAGCCAGCAGTGCACCGAGAGCCTGGGCGAGTCCATTTTGGCGGCAGCAAAGGATTCTGCCGCGCCGGCATAATACGGTGATTACGCGTAAACGCAAATAATTAAGTATAGCAATATGCACATACATCTAATGATTAATACCTACCACGTCGTATTTCAGTAGCAGTTAGAGCAAATTTAAAAAAAATACGATAGTTATTACTTGACAAAAAATCATAACTCACGCAATTTTCGTCAATGTTGTTACTCGAAGAAGATATTTATTACTTTACATGCGTTTTTCATAAAAACCCATTACGTAAATAGATACAACTTAAAACAAGGAATAAATATTAGTATAACACTCAATAAAATAACTTCTTACGGCAATTTTGTATTTTTTTTTTAAACACTTAACTTTCCTTGCACTCAAACGACTTTCTCATTTTCATTGTTTGAAAATGTCTAATAGTTTCATTTTACTTTGACATTTTAGCGATGGAAAATATTGCTACATTATTAATCTTAATTTCCCCATAACTTAAAGGAGACACACCGCCAAACTTAAATTATGACGAAAAATCAGAGATACGGACCGACCACACCGTTTTGGTTCCAATTGGAACCATGTTCAGTTGGGCTTGGCAGAAATCGGTGCCTCTCGGCACCGCGTTCAGTTGAGTCGTTAGTAACACGTGTAGGTTTTAAGTTGAAATGAATATCAAATGCTATGCGTTCCCTTGAAGCTCGAATAAAATCGAGCTTTTAAATAAACTCAATTTAAAAATACGGCCATAAATGCCGCATATTTTGATATACGCAAAAAAATTAAAACGTTCCGGTTGACATAAAATCATGAAATTCGGCAAGAAGCAAGTTCTCAACACCAGTATAGGAAATTATCGTCGAATTAAAGTCAGACTTGCGTCTTGGCACCGTGAATCTACAGACTGAAAACCTTTGGTATCTACTTATTTCTTTTTTCTATATATTAATAGGCTTTGCACTGTATCTCTGTTCACATTAGGATAAAAAGTAGCGTTTTCCCCACTAAAAATTATCGAGTTCTGTCCAGCAGTATCACGTTTAATATATATATACTTATATATTGAGAGAGAGAGAGACTTCGGGTATGGATTTTTTTTATTTCTGTGAGGTATGATTACTTCCCACTGTGGATCATAAAGACCCCACTTTAGTATTTTCATTATCTCCCTATCAGGTGAGATGGTGGTTTGCCTATCTAGAAAAAAAAAATCTCGCTGATTTTTGACATTGGCTGGGGGTGCCGCAAGCATTCAAACCACATTCGTTTTGATGTGAAACGTAATATTTTTGTTTACCGGCAATGGATTTAAAACGAATCAAAACATTTAAAATATATGCATATTTCTTACACCTATACGATATACGTATATTTAGGTTGCTTCGTACCAGCTCAATTTGTAATAATTCTTATTCAATTCAAAACCCTACTGATGAGCAAACCTTTTTGCTGCAGAATTTAGCCTAGTGTAAACAAAATACAAAGCAAAAAATTAGATATTTATAATTTTAGAATTTAAATTTGGAACGTACGTGCCTAAGGCTTGCATTTGCCAATCGTGAGTGTTAGAAAGAGGCTGCGAGGGAACGAACGCGTGTTATCTGTTTTATCATCAGATAAGGTCGAAACAAAGTGTATTGTTTCACGTGTTATTAAATTATTGCTTCCAGTAATGTTTCGCAATCCGCTTTCTGCTTTGGGATTATGAAAACTGTTTGGTTAGCGTTTCTCGAGTTTAACTCGCGATTTGGCAATACGTGTTGACAAATGTACCAAGTAAGCACTTGTGTAGCTAAACTAACTCTATACAATCATTTCATATTACCGTTGCGGATAAAACTTGTGTATCCACTGGGAATCGAGCCCGATACCCGCTGCTTAGAAGGCGAACGCGCGCCCAACAAACAGTACACACCATTTTCCTGTAGTATTCTTACTATAGTGAAGAGAATACATATATCCTCTTGAGTCACCGTTTAATTTTTTCTCAGAATTAATGACTGAATGTAGAGAGACCATCTTGGCAGACGGAAGATAGTACTGCGATAATTAGCGTTATTTAAATTATTTTCAGCCATGGAGTACATGTTATTTGCCCCAGTATTTACGGGGTCGCATGTTTTCACAGTAGATGTAAATAAGCGATTACGCAAGGATTTTTACCTGGATGACATGCTTTTTACAATTATTTTAAATTTAAAAACCAAACTACTGAACCGATTGATAATAAATCTCAAAGAATTTCTAATAAAAAAAAATCTATTCGTTTTATACATGAAGGAGTTTTGAGACAATAAACATAAAAAATACAATCGAATTGAGATACTCCTCCTTTTTTGTTTTTTAGAGACCGCACTGTCGGGTAAAAAAGCTATCGAACAAGTTTTAGACTATTATTTAAAATAGCTACCCACTTATGTAATTACTTGCATAAATGTATTTCATTTCATTTAAACTTGTATGCATAACGTAAAAAATAGAATTACTTATATCAAACTTGTGTCTATGGTTTTCCACGACCAACTATCACGTGAATACGAAGCAAACTCTAATTAAATTATGTACAGATAAAGCTGTTAGCGCATGTTGACGATACCGTCATCGTCGTAGTTTAGACCAAAGTACCTTCTAATGATGATTCACTGATACTACTGATAGCCGCACCTCGGCCGGAGCGACCTTGCCATATTGTTGACACTATGGCCGGTCTACGCTTTATTCGCATTCTAATCATTGTGTGGACCGATGGGTCCACATGAACCATAAACACGGGTGATGACCCATGTCCATGGTCAAGAAATTGGCCATTACCATTAAAAGTAGCATCTGCCTCAAACTGGACTAATTTAGCGAACAGCCTAACCCTTTGATACGACTTTCATACATAAGTGTATAACGATCTGTTGAAGTCATGGTAGAATCATCTTGCATATTAATTTATGACGTTTGTAGAAGAATTCTCGATAGGCAAATAATAATAATTGATAGGTTAATATTTGACCACTATCGCAACTCATTCAAAGTAACGATTCAGCTGAAGATGTAAACATGTTGCATAGTAGATATTCAATCTAGACTTGAAGACTGTTAGACTATACCGTTCGGTTCAGTAATGGCGCAGAAGGAGGCCGCGGAGCGGGCCAGAGAGGCTGATCCCCTTTCTGACCCGATCCGGCGCAGACGGACGGGGGGGAGGAGGAGGCGGTTCGCACGCCTCCTCTCTCCTCCTCTGTAGTGGGGTCACTGGTGGAGAGTCAGGGAACCTCTCCATCGGCTTGCACGGCTCCACACGTCTGGGGGATGGCCTTGGTGAGCAAGGTCGTCCCTCCATGGGCACAGTGGCCCGGCTTGCATCCGGGCCTACCGCCGGGGCAAGATAGTGACTGCTAGCGCGACCCTATCTTGCCCCATCTCGGCGAGGGACTGCTCACGGGGGGGTTTTTAGTGGGTTCGAGCCCCACACACCCCCTTCCTTCACCCTGGGAGGTAAGGGAAGTGGTAGGCATTTTCCCCCCCACAAAAAAAAAAAAAAAAAAAATACCGTTCGGTTGACAAAGACGCGTTTGTGTTGTAGTAAGATGGTTAAAAGGGGTTAGAGAAGTTAACTCGAGTAATCCTTGCGCACATTTGCAGGTGTCAGTCCACTCTTATTAAAATAATGAAAGGTAAAATCGTGTTAGCAGCCGCTTCAGTGACTTATTAGTAATCAGAGTTTCCGAAATCATAATTAGATAATGCCTATATTTTTATCTTTTAGGCGTTCGTGTCTATCTCGTTCGTGACTGCTCGTATATCATTATCTAGTTAAGGCTAGCTGTCGGTTGTGCAATCGCCAACGATCGCTTTGATATCTCTAACTAGGTTTTACTTTTTACCAAGACTCGATTTTATCAACGTTTTATCATTTCGTATGAAGCACTTATTATTTTTGTACCACAAAACCTACACTTGAGACCCAGGTCCCATTATAGGTTTATCATCTTTGACCAATACATCACCTACTAACAGGTGAGACAGTGGTTAATCGTTAACCTATCTGATAATAAAAACACGAAATTTAATTGCAAGGTAAGCACCCGCATAGTGTGCGTCATGTTTCCCAGGCAACCTCTTCTAATAACTTGCACAAACATCAGTCGCTCCATTTCTTTTGCGTGTTACTCATCGCATCGCCTCGCACCACCGTTACTAGATCAACAATGTCTGTACTTCGATCACGTACTGCAGTGAAATCACTTCTGTTTCTTTCTATATCGATGTACCTAGATATTGTTGTACGCATCATAATATTGTCCGTATCGGCGCCGATGTCGAGTGATTTCTCTTTAATTGCTTGACTTCAGAAATGAAAGAGCACTTCAAATTGTTCAAAGATAATATTTTACTTGCGAGTTCTTGATACGTTAGAACATATAGTTATTCCGTGTTCTTGTTGGAATTTGATGATGACAGTCATTGTGAATCGTATCGATTTCACGAAAACAGCAATCCATTCTGTCTCTTATCTTGCACTCGAAACAGTTATTATGATTTGCAAGCTCATGATAAGCATGTAAAATGTTCTACTTTCAATCAGACTGTGGTGTTTTAGCAAACAATCTGCAAAAAAGATCTAGACTCAAGCCTATTGACAGTTATAGAGCAAAAATAAGCGCAGGCGCCGGCGGCGGTGTCCGCGGGTGTGTGCCGGTGCCGATTGTACGCGCACGCGTCGCTCGTTGATGACTCGGTGCTCTAATGCGGAAACGCAATTTGGGACGACAGCACCGAGCCTGTTGCTTCGTTAACTTGACCATTTGCCTGCCATGTACCTTCTACCACCGTGAATTTCTAATGTTATGTTGGGCTCTATAACTATACTGAGGAGCTTTCATTACTTTCCGAAATAATAAAGCAGAATAGGGTTTAGGTATTGAACACGTATTGAATATCGACATTGACGGAATTCTCAATAAAGTTTGTGGGATCGAGTACAATAGCTCCGCATCAGCGCTTTATCGTGTTACGCTGACTTACGCCATCTTTATCGGAGTACAGTGCCCGTATCGGAGATATGAGGCTTGAACGTAGGTATTATGTATAAGAAAATTGTTGTAGCTCCCCAAACATTACATAATAATCCACATACATAAATATCGTCTACTCGTAACATTATAGTAATTCTAAAAAATAGGACGAGGCTTCTACATCATTTTCATTAAACTGATAACGTTCCTATAAGCTGATTGAGCATATTAGATACGTTTAGATATAGTTGATAAACAGTTCTCATAAGTATGCTCTAATTACTCCGAGCCGTGTTCTATTTAGACGCCTTATTATTAACTGGTCGTCGATGTCAATTTCCTTCCACCGTTTCCACCATAAATGAGGTCACCGCAACATACTATTCTTACATTTCGTAATGACAAAACAGTACAGTTTATATGTCTAAGAGTTTGAACTCGAAATGGTTTCTGATCACCTATAAAACTACCGGATCTAAGAGTGAGGAATGAACTTCACTACTCGTGAACCCATGTTGTGAATAAGATTTATCATTCGTTTTTACGACCGGTCACTTGCCTTACATTAAACCTATTGGGAATGCAATGCAAGATATGTCATTCAGATTCTTAACTGAAACATCCGTATAAGTAGGTTCTAGAACAATCTCGAACGTCAAGACCCCAATCTCCATACGTGGATTAGACACCCAGTGCGTTCAGCATTGCAAACAATCGGTCGGCACTTTCGCTGCAAGCGGGAAGTCATAAATGTAATGTAGCGACGTCTTTCGCTGCTTAAAAGCTACGTTCTCTATTCACAAGACTAATAAAACATTCTCAAAGAATTAATAAGCAGCATTCAATAAAGTTGGTAGAATTTTTTTTCCAATATTCCACAGAATATATATATATTCAATAAGACTTGAACAGTTAAAACAAATTATGATGGAAGGCCACAAAAGTAGAACAAATTAATTTTGGTCATGCAAATGTAGGCGTATTGTATCAAACTAGAGTATATTAATTAGACTCGTAAGGAACTTTCTCCACTGGTCGTAATGTAATGTGCAAAGCATACAGTAATTAAACCACAAAACGTTTAGCTTTCTTTGATAAGAAGTAAAATGTGGGTCAGTTCTAGAAGTGCTGCGAACGTTCCGTATTGCTGGATGATTAACACCGCGTGCTCCATCCAGCCTTGGAGCATTTCTTGTTTGCCATGCTAATTTATTCGTCGAGTATTTGGAGTTGAGTGTAGGTAATACAGTAGAGTTTTAGTAACTAAGTCACAAGGTCGTCAATGTCCGCCGTTTACTTTTATGGGCCCAGCAATATCTATTATTTTGCTGGGCATTATGGGTTTAGCTTTCCTCGTCCTGAGGATGCAATCACTACATGCAAAGGAAAGCTAATCAGCAGCATAAGGATAACCGTGGAGACGACCTGCCCGGTGCATCTACTCCACTTGATTTTGTTAGTAGGCACTTCCAAAGTTAACTCTCTACAAAACATCAGTGATACTTTTCAGCCTAGAGAGAAGTTAAAAAAAAAAACAATTTATCTTGTATTCTTGTAGTGATGGTTCGAACTTCGAACATATTGCAATAGGGGAAATTCTAGAGAGTTTACGATGCAGCAGGGCTCCAGTGACATGGATCGAATGTCAAGGCTCGTCCCGCGCCGGAGCGCCAACGAGAGCGGAACGGATACTTTCCCCACCGGAGCCCCCTCGCTTGCAACCGGCTGCACGCATGCACGGCTCTAGCTAATAAAAACCATTTTACACAGTAATGCCATCACCTGTGACATCCATCACTATCTGCTCAAGAAAAATCTTTATAAGTGGTGCCAAAGTCTGCGATGACTTTGCTAAGTTAATTTCCAGATTAAAAATAACATCACAATAACAGTGCTCTTTGGCGCATCACCATTGATGTGACTGGTTTTAATTAATTGTCTGATGAATGACTGGTTAAACTGTCCTAATCAAGGTAAACCCAGGCGCGTAGGCTACATACACCTCAATAAGAGTGAATACACCAAGTGGTTGATGAGCTAATTGCCGGGTGGATGCCCTCGCGGTAGATTTGCGGATTAGTATAACACAGGTTCAATGAATGCGTCACGCTACTCGCTCCATTCCGTGTGTTGTACTCTGGCTAGCGATTGTTAAGGTGCGTTAGTTCCTTTGTTCTACTTCTATTTGGTTGTGGGTTTTGAATAGGTTTCGTGCCATGTGCTAGTTGTGAAGCGAATGATGGAGCTGTGAAGTTTCATACATTTTACACACTTGTCAGCCTTTTAATTCTAGTCCAGTACCATCGGGCTCTTTATAAGTAGTTACCAGAGTCACAGTCCCTGAAAACCCTCTTTGGACTTGCATGGACAAAATAAAAAAAGGATATTATGATCATTTTGGATATTATTTACAATAAAACATTTTGGATCGCTTATATTACATTATAATAGTAGGCGCCTGTGCTAAGAGAATAGTGTTCGCATGTCCAATAGTAACAGTTCTGTGTTAAATCAATTCGATGGCGAGCCGTTTCATCACGTTCCGCAAAATGTAAATTCCACCAGATCACTGACCAGCGACCGGCCGTTACGACATAGGAAGTGGTAATTAGCGTTCTAGATCGGCACGCGATGATCGTCATCGCATCGCGTACACGAAATGTCGCAAATTGCACTCATTGATCAATGACGGTGCAACTATGTTTTATGGGCATCGTCAACATAATAAGGCACAGATTCGCTGAGCCAGCTGAAGTAAGTAGCTTACTTGCTTCTGAAGCGGTCAGTTCCATATCCGCAGTTGTCTGCACGCGTTCGCACGCTCACGATGCTTTGTTTATGTAACTTCTGCAACTGTGCTTCATTTGTTGCAAACTGCGTGGAATGGAGTTTTAATAACCATTGTGCAAATAAAACTATTGCAACACATTGTGTTACACGCATATAACAGTTACTTACTGATAGGGCCTAGTTGTTATCTCGGTATTATAATGTTATCTCGTAGTTATATAAATAGACCAGACCTAAAAATAGTCTTCATGCACTGATATAGATACTCCAAATCCAATAAATGTAACTGGAAGGTCTAAACACTCAATAATTGCATGTACCACCAGTTTATTGTTGCGTTTTTTCTTTCATCAGTATAATTTAGTGTTTATTAAACGACAAAGATAATATGTTTCTAAGAAATATTAGATCATTAACAGAGCCGTATTTCTTGCTTTCTAAGCTGCTACAGTCTGCATTCGAACAAGTGCATTCATAATTTAATATCAGTTATAGGTCCGTAACAGCAGTAACGGTCGCGCTATGCCCCACATCGATCGATGAGTGATCGTCCGTTCGCTCGCACGTTTAATTGCTGGCCCATTGTTCCTGCATCCGCTAGTGGCATCATGTCCAGCTCTGGCTGCGGCACGTAAAGGCTCAGCAGCATCCATTGTGGCCCGCGGCCGTTCCACTTGCGCCTCAATGGCGCGCTTTGTGTCCCCATCACGATGTCAACTTGCATCGGAACTGGATCGTTTGTTCTTTTACCCATTGTTGTGTTGTGAGAGCAATCGGTACCGCGGTGTATATTTAGATTTGATACGGCCATTTGCTTGTTAGTACTTGAACTCGAAGCTGCATTTAGCTATTGATATGTGTACTATGACACTCAGTGTAGTTTAATTTGCATTTCAAATTTTACGGTACAGACATCCTTAGTTGTTATGTCTGGTTATTAGTGCATTGTATAATTTACATCCAAATGTTGAAAACGGTTTTGTCTTGATTTAATAGATGTTTCAATGTAGATTTTCTATCTACATCGTGAACTTATTGTGAAAATAATATGTTATCAATCGTACTATGTTTAGTTGTCTAACAAACTGAGCAATCGACTCGATCAAACGGAATGTGTTCTCAATTGAGTCCCTGGCACTGAGCTTCATTAAAGTGCCACCTTGTAGTTAAGGTACAACACAAAACAATTGGCGCACGTTTAGATCATCGTACATAGGCGATGTGTGTCGCAGCGCACGCTGAATATTGTTAATATTCCATAGTACTTTGGGACTCTGAGAGAACTCTCAAATAATCTCTTTTGACCCTTGCAATGTCGACGGGAAATCTGTACTATCATAGTGCTAATTTTCGGCTCTCAACACAACGCCCCAGTGCTATCACTGTTGAATAATCTGTGTACCAGTTAACAGCCCGTGGTGCGATGTTACCACTACTGTCATGTGGGTGGTTGATTGTTGTTGTTGTTATTATTATCTACCTAGTTTTATTGCTTATCGTAATAGTAAGTCTTAAGTGGCTTCGCATTGACCTCTGCTTCTTGTGTTGATGTGATTTATACCTTCCTTACAGCTAATTGCTGTCATAAATAGGTACTTTCAATTAAACTGAAAATTTAATCTTAATTATTTTATATACTATAAAATAATTATTAGTATCTATATAGATAAGTAACTAAAATCAACTCTACAAAAGTTTTAGAGCACGATTACTATCATTTTTAAAGTCCCCACCAATCTATACTAATATTATAAAGAGGTAAAGTTTGTTTGTTTGTTTGTTTGTTTGTTTGTATGTAAAAGGTAATCTCTGAAACTACTGATCCGATTCCAAAAATTCTTTCATCTATACTAATATTATAAAGAGGTAAAGTTTGTTTGTTTGTTTGTTTGTTTGTTTGTTTGTATGTAAAAGGTAATCTCTGAAACTACTGATCCGATTCCAAAAATTCTTTCACTAATAGATAGCTACACTATCAGTGAGTGTCATAGGCTATGTTTTGTTGGGATAGAAGTTAGTTATCAGTTCGAAATAATAATATTCGTAAGACAAGTCGGAGAAAAATTTGCTAACTTTCCGCTTTATCGGCGTACGCTGACTAAACAGTTAGACATAGGTGAATACAATGTACAGCAAAAATGTTGGCCTTCATGAGTTTTACAAAAAAGTCCGCGACAGCATATATCTAACATGTATGTATAGCTCAGAAAAAATACCTTTCTTTGTTAAAAATCTGAAAAAAAAGCGGCCTATGTTTAGTTGGCTTTTTAAGACATTCGGTATTAATCCTTATCAAAATAAACTATTTCATCGTCTTATGTAGTTCATGTAGATACAATTTGCTTTTTACTGCATGTGATTTGGATAAATAGTCTATGAGAAATCGTGAAATTAGTTTCACGGTAGTCCTCCCGTAAACGGGACGGGTCAGAAATTTATCGACACGTACTACGTATTCCTAAAAATAGCTAAAAATAGCGGCTTCTATTTCGTTGTCTTTTTTTAAGTATTTAATATTAATCCTTATCAAAAAACCCTATTTCATCGGCTTACGTAGTTCACGTAGATGCAATTTGCTCTTCACTGCATATAATTTGGACCTATAGTCTAGGAGAAATCGTTAAGTTTATTTGAGGGTGAAAACGGTGGATCACAGAATGTAACAGTTACTGCGTAATCCGGCATACTTCTATGTTTTGAACCGACTTACATAAGAAGGAGGATATAAATTCGACTTTTTTTTTTGTATAGTCGGTTATAACTTATCATTGAACTTTGAACTGCCCGCTGGAGTAGTTAGATGGGCGTTTGCCTTTAAAGCACCGGGTTTGATTCCCGGTGGGAACACAGGTGTTTTTATACGGGAATTTGTGTTTCTGGTATTGAGTATGTTGTCAATGTTGTGTGAATCTTGGATGTTTACAGCCCCACGATACAAGTCATTGAACTTAGTGTGGGGTTGTGAATGTGAAAGCGTTTATGGGTATGTTTTTTAATATTTACTACCCGGCCGACGCCGGGCGGGTCGTTCCTGAACTTTGAACTGCTCGCTGGCGTAGATGGGTGCGCGTTCGCCTTCAAAGCAGCGGGTTCGATTCCCGGTGGTAATTTACCTAGAAGATTTCTCTCCACGGGAAATTTGTGTTCCTGGTTTTGAGTATGTTGTGAATGCTTTGTGAATCTTGGATGTTTACGGCCCCCCGATACAAGTCATTGAACTTAGTGTGGGGCTGTGAATGTGGAAGTGTTTATTTGTATATTTTTTAACCGGGCGACGCCGGGCGGGTCATCTTTTGAACTTTGAACTATCTACTCGCGAAAATGGGTGCGCGTTTGCCTTCAAAGCAGCGGTATCGATTCGCGGTGGTAACAGAAGTTTTCTCCCTACGGGAAATTTTTGTTTTTAATATGTTGTGATACTTGGATGTTTATGGCCCCACGCTACAAGTCACTGAACTTAGTGTGGGGCTGTGAACGTGGAAGTGTTTATGTGTAGATTTTTTACCGGGCGACGCGGGATCTTTGAACTTTGAACTAGATGGCGTAGATGAGTGCGCGTTCGTCTTTAAAGCAGCGGGTTCGAATCTCGGTGGGAACACAATAACAAAAGTTTATTATTCTGGTTCTGGGTATGACGTGAATGTTGTGTGTGGTGTTAATTGTTTACGACCCCACGACACAACTTATAATACTTTTAGAATGGGGCTGTGAGTGTGAAAGCGTTTATTTGTAAGCTTTTGTTTGCCCGGGCGACGCCGGGCGGGTCAGCTAGTGATTAAATATACAGATCTGGATCAAAGCCTTTGTACCGCTACATACACGATGTACACCTCTGACAATGCTACTTTACAGCTGCACTTAGGTAGTTAAGTGCAACTGTTACTATGTCACTATTTGTTAATATATCTTATTTTCTAACAGCTACAATATTTTTACCGACTTCACAAAAATGGAGGAGGTACTCAAGTCGACTGTATTTTTTATTTTTTTTTATTTGTGTTACCTCATCATATCTTCGTACCACGTGAACCGATTTTGTAATTTTTTTTTGTTTGATAGATGTTGCTTTCCGATTGGTCCCATTTAAATTTGATCAAGATCTGACCAGTAGTTTTTGAGTTATCCTGAATAATGCGTATTCTGTGGACTACGTAGACGATGTTCTCGTTTTTAACCAACTTCAAAAGTTACCCCATAACTTCTTTCTTTGTGCGCCGATTTTGATGAATTATTTTTTTATTTGAAAGCTAGTGCTTTCCATATGGTCCCTTTTAAATTTGGTCAAGATCTGATGACTAGTTCTTGAGTTAATGTCAATAATGCGTATTTAATACGTTGAATCTGGTGAAGGTTCCGAAGATAAAGCGGTGAAGTCGGTTTTTTAAGCTTTGCTTGCGTTTAATTATTTAACAATGCCTCTGAACAGCCGCAATTTCAGATTATTTTATGTGAGCCTATTTTATTAACGTATCTAGATTTTGAGGCATGACCAATTGTTAAATAATTGTTCTTATGTTAAAAATACATGCTAATTATAAAGACTAAATGAATAATGACTGATATACGTTTACTACTTGTTACTCTTTACTTTAATGACGATTGCAGTGCTCATTGTTCGTCGTTATAACGGTCGTGGTCGGATTCCTGGCCTGCGAGGCGATATGGATAATAATCGTGTCTAAGGCTCTATAGGTACGACATAATAGGAGGGCCTGCGCGTGTGCTTGTAGGGGCGTACGTACGGCCATTAGATTCTATTCCTCTTGCGTTTAAATCTACAGTTATTGAATAACTTAATTCGGGTGTTCTTAATATTTGTGAGTTGCATTATTATGGCCTTATTTACATATTTTACTGTATTATACGTCTGCGGGCTTTCAAATATATTTGTATTGTACTGACAACCAGTGTATTAAGAAATTGAGCAGATTTATTTTGTTTTTGCCATAACATAGGCTACCCTCATAATGACATGCTTCATTTTAATTTCATATGAATATCCTACATTTATTAGCGACAGATTAAATAACACATTTTTTTTCACATTTATTTTCCTGCTTTAGTTTGCCAGCTGTAAACTTTCCAACAATTTATTTCTCAGTATTTTTAATAAAGAAATGCATTAATCTGTACTAGCATTCTTTAATGAAATAGGCCAATTAGACAGGTGCTGTAACTGTGAAAGCGTTTATGTTTATAATAATATAATTATATTGTTTCAAATTAGATAGGTATAATTCGCGAAAACGCATTTACATTGTGTGAAAATTGGTCTGTCTTATCATTCAAATCACTTTTGATCCCTTAGACATTATTATTACTTTTTAGGTCCCAGTAATTCTTAGAAATTACACAAACTTAATAATCACTGCATAGTGTTGGGGCATTTGTTTTTATTGTCTGTGACTCCATTGAATTGAAAGTAGACATCAAAACGCATTTCATGTGTTCCACATCAGCCGCGCCGGCTTTGTCTATTGAAGCCGTTCACGGTGTAATTTGGACAATCTACAGCCAAACAAGAGCCAATTAATGTTAAAACACAATTTGCATTCACATACATATTATATTGTAACCGGACTTCGCGACGCATAGGAGGGTAATATGTTTGTTCCTTTGTGCCTCTCCAGAGAACTAATGTGTGGGTCGATTTGATTATTCGTACATCAATCGATTTGTCTTAATCTTGCGGGTACATTTTAATATAGAGACAATATTGTGAAAAATTTAAATAAAAAAGTCGACATACTGTATCAAGTGGGTATCATTGAATAAGTATTTGAAAACTATCTTTAAGTTTCTTGTACCATTTTTCATTTTTAATTACCATTTTGGATCTAGAACAATTTCAATTTGGTTAGAAAACATTCTCACTAAAATTTTCAATACTTATAATAACGCTGTGATAATATTCTTATACAATTGCATAATAGATTTTATCAACGAAAAAGTGTAGAATCCAAAAGTTACTTCACTTCTTCACACGCAGTTTATTTTTTTAATTTCAGTATATTCACTTATTACGATTTTGAAACGTGATTGTTTATCAAGTCAAGTATCAGTCAGTCCTAAATCATAATGAAGAAAATTTTATTACTGGTGCTTACGTGTTATATTTACATAATACATTTTCTATACACAGATACTTAATGATGTAACTTTAATGGTAAATAATGACTGGTGTCTTTTCCCCTTAACCCTGAATCGTGACCTTCCGTAAGCAATAAAGACGTGTCCTTGACCAGTTCGAAGGCCGTGCAAATTGGCGCGTGTTGTGGTCAGCGGTCAGTTGGCCATTACCATCGGTGGACAACAATTGGCGCGTGGGAGCCGACGGATGGGCATCCTCCTTACTGCGAGGATACAGGTATCCTGCCGAGGCCGAGGTGTGCCGGCCACTAGACGAGGTGCAAGCTGACTTCCTTTCGGACCCCTGTTGCTAGATTGTTTCCTCTACTCTTGCCTTGTTGAATTGATGAGTCCCAGGTGCGTAGGAGACCGACGCTGACAGTTTATTGACTACCAGCTGTTTCTCAGGCTTTGCTCGAAGTAATTGGCACAAAAACTACCCTTTCAAAATTTTAAACTATCTCTCAATAAGAATCAGTGTAGCGTTTAGTTGTAAAAATGTTACAAAATAATCAGTAGGATAACTGATAACTTCTATAATAATTTAGTTAAATGTAAATAAACTATATTAAAAAATGTTTTTAATTTTCTTAAAAAATGCGAAGAAACTTTTTCCTCAACCTCTTATTTCCGATTTAGATTTTATTATTTTAGGATTAACAGTTAAGTGATGTTATCGATAGATGAATAGAGTTGCAATAAGTTAAAGTGAAATTAAACCATAAGTTTTACATTGCTCGTTACTTTTTTCATGATGCTATTACTAAAATTCCTGCTGTAAAATTATTTTTATCTTTCAATAACAGAATCAAATTAATGTTGACCAAACGTTTGCAATTATTCTGATATGATGGTCTAAACTAAATAAATGCACATTGCCGCATAAACCATAATATTATGTAACCACAAAATTATGTATGATGATATTCCAGGAAACAAAGTAGTTTTTGCAAGTTTATATGAGCCGCGTGTGCAGTCCGATCTATTAATAAGTATGATACCTATGTCTATGCTACCTATAGTTTGTAATGATTGCCGTCATCTGTCACGGAATGCAGTGTTTCCCGCACTTTCACTCGACCGGCCACTGCCTGTCGCCTGCCTGCCCGCCGCCCACCGCACCACTAGTGCGCAGAACTAGATCCTCATGCCGCGTTACATGGCTTATAAGTTGTAATGAGCTGCGATAATCTCGGTCGCCTGGATAATCATGGACTCGTGGCCCTTGGATTATTGTAGGCCCTACACAGTACACAAGGCTTCCATATCTCTCTACAGACTCGGAACAGTTAAATGTTGAAATCTATGACCATAGAATACATAGTCCAATGTTCTTGCTCAGGAGTTAGTATACACACACACAAACGCACGCACACACGTGTTCTTTATGTTTATAATCATGCGCATTATTGATAGATCCTGTCAAAGAATAGAAATATATAACTAGTGTGTCTGCGATAATATCTCAACAATCTACAATTAATTATTAATGTAGGCAGTTAGTACTCATAAATGTATGTTCAAGTTCTTTTCGAATTCGAGCTCGGTAATTTATGATTTGATCTTGTCCATTGCGAACACTGGGCAAATAAATATGTTGTCATCTATTTGTAAAGTATTACTTTTGATGCTTAGCAAGTATCTAAACTAGTGACTTTTGATGCAAGGATGACATCATGATAGTATGGTGATACATGTAATCAACCAACACCCTGCACCGTGAACCTTCTGACGGCATCTAGGAATATATGTATTAGTTTTTAATTTAATGGTACAGGTAGATTTATCTATGTTTTATTTCTCACATTTCCGCAAAGTATAAACATAGGCATAAACTTCAATAGCTACAACGTGGTGTAGGTAACTAACCACTCTCGGTTATGGCAGTTATGTAATTTAACTGCGGCCTGCGGAACTTTGACGAAACGTGAACATAACAAACATAACATAACATCTTTATTTAAACTTTTACACAGTGGTAGTAGTAACATAGTTAAAGTAGGCATCAAGCGCTGTACATAGCCCATTTTAACATAATTGTATATTCAATACACTTTAATATCTGTGCATAAATAGGTAGTAAATTACCTGGTATGTAAATCAATTCAGTCAAAGTAATTGATCGAGCGAAGAGAGATCTCTAAGTTGACTTGGGTCGTGCAGCACTTTGTCCGTCCATCCGTCCATCTGTCAGATGCATCTAGCGTCTAAACCATATTAGCTAATCATTTTAAATTCTCGTAGAATATGTAAAACTACGGCCCAAAACCTGAAAAGACATTTAAAATTATATCAATGATAATATTAAAAAATAAAAAAATATTTTGCTCTTCACTTACATGTACGTCATGTAAGTGGGGAGCAAAATATTTTTTTATTTTTTTATCTACCCTTGTGGGGTATCGTTGAACAGGGCTTGACAAGTAGAGTACGTAACCGGTTAAAAAAAAATCTATGTCGGAAAAAAACGATTTGGTAGGCCACCAAAGTCACTGTTTTTAGACTTATTTTGTCCCGGGGCCTATCTCAAAAAACGGCTTCACACTGAAAACTGAAACTTACGCATAATATCCGTTATATCCTGAACTTAACAACAAATACAGAAATCAAACAATTATTATATAGAAAAATAAATTATAAGCAAGTTACCTCAAAAGTTATTCTCTATGAGGCAAAATGTAGGCGCGAGATCTCAGTTCGGCGCGAACGACTAGTATCTAATTTATAGCTGCCTCCGCAAGCGTAAATTAGTTTAAATGTTAATCCTGGGTAATATATTTCATCCAGAGTAATAATAATTATCTAAATCCGTTCAGCCGTTTCGTGAAGAAAAAACAAACATACATATTAACACACAATTTCGGCATTTATAATAGATACTCATACTTGCGTGATTTACAAGGAATTGAACATGTTAAATCGGGCGTGGAAATATTACATATTTTTTTAATACCTTATTCGTAAATAATTCTTCTAACTTCATTTGTATTCGAATAACTGCAAGTATAACTTATCATGTTTGTTTCATATCCGAGTCCTAGCTTGCCCCGAGTATCTCGTGCTACATCTAATTGCTTGTTTGTTCGTGCCATTACGAGGAGCGGTATTATAATGCAAATTGTTGTGCATATGATTAATGTATGAATTACCTTCTTCTGTGCGAGACGTGCATCTGACGCCTACATGCATAAACCAGTTGTCATTAGACGTTTTGCTACGTCTACATATATATATATAAGACAACCTTAAAAGTAAATCGCGTTGTTCTAGACTCGTATAAAGATGAACAGTTTGATGAGTTTGTCGTGAGCAATTTTTGCATAACTTATGATATTGATGCGATACCTAGTGAACAAATTTCGTTGTCGATGATATGTATTATTTTTCAAAAAAAAAAAATTCTTATTACCTATTTAATGTGAAATAATGGTGGATGCTTTATGAATGAGCCTCTTTGAGGCCCATGTGAATATACGATTTTCAATTTGATTATTTGCCGTTAACCATTCGTGCATGAGTGTAGGCAAATCTTAATACAAAGTTAAAATACATGATTTTCGTTTTCGCACCAAAACTCAAATAGAAGTTCTAGTAAATAAACCAATTTTGCTAGGACATGATTTAACTGTGGCTGGACCATGATTCTTTTACTTGATTTTGACTCGAACTTGTATGAACCAATAAACATGAACCCGACACTCACTAAATGCAATCATTTTGCGGAACCAAAACTAAAAAATAATTTATTGGTAATACCAATTATTCTTAGTTTATTAGGTACTAGCTCGTCCTGCGGTTTTTCCCGGATCAGCTGAAATTTCGGGATAAAAAGCCTATGTCCATTCCCAAGCTCTATTCTATCTCTGTTCTAAATTTTATCAAAAATGACGGATGAGTTGTTTTTTTTTATTTAAGATAGCAAACGTTTGACCGCCATCTCACCTGATGGTAAGTGACGATGCGGTCGACGATGGAGCTCGTTTGCCCAGAAATGCCTATTCACTCGTGACTTAAATACTCCCATATTGTATTTATCAGGGAACTCAGACTCAGGTAAGGAATTCCATTCTTTTGCAGTTCGCATAATGAATTTAGGCACGAAAACTAAACAGACAGACAGAGTTACCGAATTTATTATACTATTAATAGGGATATTTAAAACAGTCATCGAAGCTAGCTCAGTTCGTGTACTGTACATTTTTAATAACCTATTTCTATTCTAGGTATTGTAGTCTGGCGCGAGCTTGCAAAGTATTGATTTATAGTCTAACCATGGCATTCGTGTTGTGTTATTTCATGTTGGTAGCAAGGGAGTATATTAATGACTAGCTGACCCGCCCGGCGTCGCCCGGGTAAACCAAAGCATACACATAATTCTTTCACACTCACAAGTCACAGCCCCACACTAAAAGTACGATGACTTGTGTCGTGGGGCCGTAAACATTAACACAACACACACTACATTTACGTCATACCCAGAACTAGAAACACAAACTTCCCGTGGAGAGAAGGCTTGTGTTCCCACCGAGATTCGAACCCGCTGCTTTGAAGACGAACGCGCACTCATCCATGCCCGCGGGTAGATCAAAGTTCAAAGATGATTCGCCCGGCGAATGCTTATAAAAGCCAACAAAACAGAAGCTGCTATATCTTTTTATTTTTAACAAATTAAAGCATTTTTTCTGAGCTAAATATACATGTTAGATGCCAGTTAACAAATTTTTCTTCGACTTGTCTTACGAATATTATTATTTCGAACTGATCACCAACTTTTATCCCAACAAGACATAGCCTATGACACTCAGAGATAGTGTAGCTATCTATTAGTGAAATAATTTACAGAATCGGATTAGTAGTTTCAGAGACTACCTTTTACTTACATACAAACAAACAAATACTTACATACAAACAAACAAACTTTACCTCTTTGTAATATTAGTATAGATTTGAGATTAAATATAGTATCTTTATGTGTGTATAGTTCATTCGTTAAACAAAAAATAGGTTTTTAAGTATTGTATTCTTAATTACACTCAAATTATAAAGTTTTTATTCAAAAAGGTAAATTTATTTTTTAAAGACTTTTCTCCTCTCGTGAGTCTGATTTTCTCCCAACTAGTACTGTTCCATGTAGTTTTACATAGATCTCTTTCGTGTGTTTTTTTAGAAGTTTTGATTGGTCCTAAATCATCACTGTTATTTTGTGTAGCTAGATCTCGCGTTGAACTGTCATAAGCATATTATTATTACCTCGTCTCTGACTCCCGCTGGTAAGTTGTGTATTGAAAGAGAATCAGCCTTAAGCTGTCATACAGATACCTAAACCGACTTGTACATGGCATAAACAGCATTACGATGTTTGTCTGACTCTGCAGTGTATGCGATTAATTCCACGTGAACATCATTATTGAACATTCGATTTATTTATAACGTCATTTTCAGCGGTACCTATAATTACAGCGTTGTCAGTACCTACATAGTTACAATTATAGTTAATACGTACAGTTTGAGTATTGTCTCAGTGTATTACATTATTTTACATCCGCTTTACAAATACTATACCGCGCTGTCAGTAGACCGAATGGTGACTAATGGTGACCCTTATCGTCATAATATACTCGGGTATGTTTTTAGAAATATATGTAATGTTATGATTCAATTCATACTGGATTGTCGTAAAATAATTATGACTTAAAAATATCTAAGTGTTGATAGAATATGCCCTGACGTCATTGATCAAGCTGGAGTTACTGCCTTCGATAAAATACAATAGTTGATTTACGACAGCATTGATGACTCCATGAATGTATTATGTAGGTCGTGAGAATGTCGCACGTGTGGTTCAGTAGCTCTAATGCAAAGCTTCATCGCCTCGGAAGACAATTTAGCACGGGTGGCACAAATTACAGTACAATAATGCGAGTGGCGACGTGCGATTTATTATAACTCTTCCTCACACTCAGTTGATTTTAGTTTATCTGCAATTTTAAATAACTGCTATAGTTACTGCATGATGCGGAATTTGATAATTCCTACATTTTTGTTGACGAATTTGTAGTGAGGATCTTTGTTTTCTTCAGCGCTCGTCAGTGTTGTTGAAGCTGCAGAGCATTCTACCAGCCTCTTATTTTTTTCCTTTTTATTTTTATTTGTTTTGTCTTATTCGTCTATCTTTCTTCTAATTATGTTAGGATTTCAATCAGTGTGTACTGACTCGCAGTAGTTAGCAAAACAAATTAAAAACTATATCATTTTAAATATGTCCATGTGGTCTCTATTGTACTGAGGTGAAAAACCATACTACCATACCTATACTATCCATATTAAGTAAAAATTTATAATCACCTACCCCTTGAACTTAAGTTACTAAGAGGAAATCATTTTAATAAAAAATTAAAAACATGGCTCATATGCAAAACGTTTTACAGTGTAAAAGAATACCCAATGGACTCTGTCTCAATTTAAATAGCTCATTGTAAAAACATGTAAGAAAAAGGAATATTATGTTTTTTCTACCATCTACCAATGTAGAAACAGAACAAGTTGTTTGCAATTAATTAACTTATATTGTCTTGTTTATTTTTGTATACATCTTGATATTTCTAGGCATTTTGTAATTCTTGTGTGATTTTTCGTAACACCTTACTGTAAATAATTATTATTATTGTATGTCCGAAACGGGCAAACTGTTGTGACAACCTATCTGTAACACCTTTTATACACAGTTCTACAATAAAGTTTATTTTGATTAAGTGACTGTTATATATGTGCAGTAGCGAAGGCTCTACAATTCATATATGCTAGGCATATCGCTAGGCAGTTTCATTTCAGTTCTTTTCCAACCTCTATCACTGCTTTCAGCTACTTTTGATAGTGATTCCAGTGCATTGGAGCCGTAATATACTCAATATACTCTCCACACATCTGGTGTATCCCTGTTTCAACAGTCTTAAGTAACTCTTATTTCTGGAATTATATTTTTTATATTGATTGTACAACAAATGCAACGTAATATTTATGTAACATCGTTACAGACCTCGATGGCACACGGTCCGTTGATCGCTCGGCATCGTTTCAAGTAGGTAGTTGAAGCGTAATTTTTTGCCGATACCGTCGTTTACTAAACCAGTGACCTGGTTCGGTGATAGAATCGACGTTTTTAATCCTTGGTATAACAATGCCTCGACACCTTGTTTATACTTAACTTATTATGACTTCTTAAATAGAATAATAAAAGGTCGCTTATTAATTTGTTTCTGAAACTGTATCACGGTCAAATAGTAAATTAGGTTGTAGTTCCGCTTTGAAACACGTCAAGACTTCTTAAGACCTTAGTTTTAGAGTTTTTTTTTATGTCATTGAGAGACGAGATGAGCTAGGCACTCGCCTGATGACAAGCGTCACGCTTGCTGATTACAGTTCCGTAGTGCCACCCAGAGATTGAACTTAAATAGTTCGAACTCCTGCGCGGCAATGCACTGCGCTCGTCACGCTGATATATTAGATGTTAAATCTCTTTAAGCCATGTAATTTCACTGGATAGAGTTTTGAAATAAACTCAATTTATCCTTATATTATCGTGCGACGTACCTACGTGAGTACGTCTGAATTAATTTAATGTTGTACCTTTAATTATTGCTGATCTCTTTATGGTTTTTCCTATTTGTAGACAAGCCTGATAGCATATTAATCACGCAGCTGAAATACAGACCTGGAGTTTTCTACTTTATCATCAGTTTAATACAATCATGTTCTCGTGGTCATAATGTTTTATTAACTTTTCACCTACCTACCTTAATCAGTCTTCTACAAATCTAGTAACTACAAATGCTGGATAATGAGTTTTTTTATTATTTTTCGTGCTCATTTGACCACTTTCTCACCTGATGGAAACTGATAATGTGGCCGAAGATGTAGTATGCTTGCATAGAAGATATTATCCACTCTTGACTGGAAGGCTCCTAAATTATACCGTTCTGGGAAAAAACATGAGGGCAATGAGTTCCACCGCTTCGCAGTAGGGATGATAAACGTAGTGCATAAATAATACACACCAAGACCCGGGCATTATCTTGTTTGCCATTTTGCATATCGACTAGCCACCAAAAGGTAATTATTTAAGTGTGGGATATTGACATCGAGGATCCCAATAGTAAGGTAAGGGCGTACAGTATGTCGTGGTCGAACAGTCGCCGAACACCAGGCGGTTTGAATGGGTGACCTTGCTGCGGCAGATAATGGTCGCGGGTCGGCTGCGCCCGCGCACCGTTGCCATTTATCTCTGTTTTGTTGACTTGCTCAATGAAGTGCAAGGTGAGCCGTAATCTCAGGATAGTTGAGAACGATCAGTATTATTACGATTTGCAAAGTATATAAGACTCCCTTTTACTATTTTCGTTTGACACTACTAATTAGAAGCAATTTACCTAACTAAATAAAATATAATAATTGTTGAAATTATAGGTAAATTTGCCTATACTTTCTCGAATCTCGAAATATTTTATCGAATCACTCCAATAAAATACTCAAGAAAGTAAACTTGAAATACGCCACCGATTTATAATTTCGACTGCCTGGATCAAGATAATATTTAATGTAGGTATTATGTATTGACGTAAGATAGCATTTAAAAAAAATATATTAAAAAATGCGCCACCGAGATTTTTGACAGGTTCTTCTCGGGGTGGCAGTAATAATGCAAATCTAGCAATTAGTCATTAAATTTTTATCTGACTTCAAAAAAGGAGGAGGTTCTATTTTAGACTGTATTTTTTTTATGCATGTTCACCGATTTCACCCCATTTGTTGACCGATTTTTAAAATTCATTTATTTTTTTGGTAAATTATACTTCAGAGGTGGTCCCATATAAATTTTATCGAAAATCGATCAAGCCAAAACCAAAATATAAGTGGTGATGTCGGTGTTTTTAGGCTTTACTTACGTTTAAACTATATGAGTAAATTTGGTGCCCAAGTAAATAAACAATTTTCAATGTTGAATAAAGCTTAAAACATACCCAGACATTTCCAAGTCTTTATTTGCAAACAATTCCCTACATGCTTCAGTTTCAATAATTTGTCACTCTGTATCAATTCGCTGTAAATTACTTATGACTAATAATTGTATAGTTGTGAAACGTCAGTATTAGTACTAGTTGGTACTAGTATACCTAGTATGTACTACCCTGACCGCCATGGGCTGTTTTGCCGTCACGTACTCTTCAGTGTTGTTTCAACTATTGTTTAATTTGTTTGCCCCTTAGGTCACGTTCCGACATTGGTAATATAATATTTATCCTCGCACTCGCTTCTACAATAATAATTGCCTTTGAACTTGGCTCACGGAAATCGTCGGAAGCTAATGTTGGTACTATTCTTACCGTCTACAAGTAATTGCAGAAGCATTTTTAGGTGCATAGTAAGCTGAACTATTTTGTTTTAGTTTTCATACTCTTCGATCCAAGTTCGAATAAGTACTGTGACAACCGTGTCGTGATCTATGTTTGCTGATGATACAAGCAGACAAATAGCATAACTAATGTTTTAAATACTTCCGACGTGAAATCTAATCTGGCGAAAGTCGTATGCTTGTCACTAACACAGCAAAACCATGTCAATAATACCAGCCATTACTATTAAAACAAATTAGCATTTGATCCGTTTGAAAGCTATGCCAGAATCAGACAGACAAGCGCCAACGACTCCCTTCTTTTTAAGTTAAAACACTGAAACTGACGTAGTATTCGTGGACAGGCAAATATTAATTTATTCGGAGCGTTCATGCGTACAGCTAATCGATATATAATGTGCGCCTGATAATCATTTAGTATTTGGTTACTATTCAGCAGATATATCCATACTAATACGCTCAGAATATCTATACTGATATTATAAATACTAATATTATAATTATTTCACTAATAGAAACTAGTTGCATGCGTGCTCCATCGGCATACCATCAGGTGAAATAGTGGTCAAACGCTTGTCTATAATGAATTTAAAAAAAGTTTATGACGTGAATGTTGTGTGTGTGGTGTTAGTGTTTACGGCCTCACGACACAAGTCGTAGTACTTTTAGTGTGGTGCTGTGAGTGTGAAAGCGTTTATGTATAAGCTTTAGTTTATCCGGGCGACGCCGGGCGGGTCAGCTAGTATATTATATAGTCAGTAGAATTCTTGA
The DNA here is from genome assembly GCA_948107665.1 of Lomographa bimaculata. NCBI lineage: Eukaryota > Metazoa > Arthropoda > Insecta > Lepidoptera > Geometridae > Lomographa > Lomographa bimaculata. The sequence goes on along the minus strand of OX403604.1, from coordinate 194,299 downwards.
CTAATGTCAAGAATCTCGTCATAATCAGCATGTGTTTGTCGACTGCTGGACATAGGCCTCTCCCAATGCACGCCACTGAGCCCGATCTTCAACATTATATATCTGGTTAAAATTTGAACTGTGCTAGATACAATGACTCGTAAAATAATTGAACGGTGAAATGGTTTCCAGGCGGTGCGTTCGAGGGCGTAGAAGACAAGGTGTCTCCGTTCGGGTACGGGCGCGGAGAGGGTGCTGACGCCGGCCACGGAGACCCCGACTGGATCTGCAGCAAGGAGAAGCCCAACACCGACAATATCTTCCGCTCGCTCAACCCCATTGATGGGAAGGTCACAGGCGCCGGTACGCATGCCCACACTCTCGCATTAACACACCCGCGCCTCGCGGTACACACCGCTCTAGAAGCATTACTCTCTTCCACTAGGAACTCTTCCCTTCTCACTGAACTGTACATGACCGTTAGGGATGACCGAGACCAGGACAAACTCGACAGTATTATCGAGGCGTTGTCTGTCACCACACAGAATACCAACATCATAGCGCAGATCCTTAGCCACGCGCCAGATTCAAACTTACCTGAATTAACTGATGGTAAAATATCGCCTGCTATTTCTATCTGTAGTTTAGAAACGCTTTCGATGGACGCAACCAGTCCGTGTCCGAACGTGTCCGAACCGTTGTGTCCGTCGGTCTGCAGCGATGATTCTATTAGTTTTAAAGGAATAGAAAATGATGATAATGATTCGTCCCAAACTAAAACTTATTCAAATATACTTAATCCGTTTGATGAAGACGATTCTGAAAAAGATGACAGTAACTGTGACCCTCAAGTCCCAACTTATTCAAACCTTAATCCATTCGACGAAGACAATTCTAAGGAAGACTCGGAGTTTGATTGTACCGAATTAGAAAAGAAAAATTTTGTTTTAAATAATGAAAATTCGGAAAATGGACTTAAATTTCTCGAAGTTAATAATGTTGAAAGATCTCAAACTGAAGCTTATCCAAGCGAATTTAATCCTTTTGAAATAGATGATTCCGAAAAAGACTCTGATGAAATTGATAGTTCGGAAACAATAACTAACACTTTGGAGATAATTGACGATATCGCTAACTTATTCCGCCCACTGTATGATTCAGTAAAGTTTATCGTGTTGCTCGCGCTGAATGTAGTGACGACCATGATAATAGTAGAAATACTGTTTCTATCGCTAGTGTACGTGTTTACCGGAGACCAGTACATAGAGTTCTCTGTGGACAAATCTCCAAACACTTGGTACGAGAAAGCGAAAGAAGTGGCGTTCGGGCCCGCGGAACAAAAAGTCAGGATTCGATCGGTCGTCGAGCTCTTTCATCGAGACAATTTTGTTAATATCCTCAAGTATTTTATTAGGCGCCTTCGGGATAATGCGTGAACTAGTTTTAGGTATCGTAAGGAATGATCCTCACTAAACTTTTCGGTGTGGTATCTTCTTGGAATGGATGAAGCAAAAATGGTGTGCCCATGCGGCCACATTGTAGGTGGACTGAAAGAATCTGGTAGAATTTGATAGCTGTTATATCAACTTATCGCGTTACTGAAGATACAATCGAGTATATTGAAGTATGTTCGATTTCTCGTATTTTTTACAAAATGTACAGTTGAATGCTACACAAAAATCTCATTAGATTCATAACTAACTATATACTCGGCTTTTCGTAGAAAGACAAACATATCGATCAGAGCCACGTCACATTATCTCGGATAAGCGATAAATGATAAAGTTAAAAAAATGTAAACCATTTGAAATGACGATATAAAAAATCTCTTCTCTAGACAGAGAAATTAATGATAATGTTTTTTGTTTTTTTCTTTTATAATTGCAATGAGAAAAATATCACTGATCATGAGATCATGTTTCTTTATTTTGATTAAATCCTCAAGTATATATTACCCAAGCACGAAAACTTTATATACTACCGTTAATTAATCAAATAATCGTTACGAAAAATTTGCATAGCGTTTGTTGTATATCCATATTCCATAGTAGTAGTATCGAGGCTACGTTTCCCAATACAGACGCTGCAAAGACAGAGTCACCGAAGTGGGTAGGTATACTTCATAGGTTTTCTCCCACCGAAAAATTAGAATAAGGCGCAGGTAGGGCCTATCCAGTGTTGTAGGATGTGTAAAATTTGGTATAGTTTAGTTCAGATGTCGATTGTCATTTGTCACCCGCCGGTCCTATTGTCTATCGCGGTTGTAATATCTTCATTGTTAGAAAATAACGTACCTAGTTATACTTTATCAGCTGTTTATTTGTGCTGCAAGAGTGAACATAACAGTCATTTTTGATAGTGTACTGAATTCTGTGAGCCTGGTATGAGTCATGTCGCACTTAATCTTGTAATTTATTTAAAAATGTAATCCTTACATTTATAATTTTAACTAATTTTAAAGCTTTTAATTCGTGAGGCAAACGTACCTGTAACTGGCAAAATAATGAATAGAGATAGTACTAAGTAAACCTGTACCGGGCACACAAATACGCAGGTTTATTAATTTACTCATTAATTTATATTCATAGTAATATCTAACATAGTAACATAAGTAAAATGCTCAATAGCTGTCATAATCATAAATGTTATGCCATTTGTATAAGTTTAATAACTAGCTATAAGATTAACGGATATGCAGTCAGCGATCAGGTAACAAATAGACATGCTTGTCTTCATTTAGACTTTTTTGCGTAAAACATTTTTTGAGAATAAATATTGTCTAAGTATTGGTAGATCCAGGGTTTATTACCAACAAATGTCGAAAACAATTTTGTATGCAGAATAGGCAAGCATTTTACCACTATCTCACTCAGATACCCGCCATCGGTCGCGGGTAACAATGGTAAATTATTCTGACAAGCGCATTTTCTATAGAGTCGTTTTTAACCCGTTGGGATTGGACAATCTAATTCACGTTATTCTAAAAGTGACAATCATCGACGTCACAAAAATTGTTTAATTTCATATCCTCCAAGTCAATTTCTCGATAAATCGATCGCTGGCCGCGCCATCATGTAACACAGTTTCAAAGGGCCTCCCTCCACAGCCGCCAAAACGGAGATGGTGAAGTCGAAACTGCCAAACTCGGTGCTCGGTAAGATCTGGAAGCTGTCGGACATCGACAAGGACGGGTTCCTCGACGATGAGGAGTTCGCACTCGCCATGCACCTCATCCGCGTCAAGACCGACGGACACGACCTCCCGCTCGACCTGCCGCCTCATCTCGTGCCGCCCTCCAAGAGAAACTAACCAGAGGGAGATGGACAGATATCGCCGTTTCGGCTCGCGACTGAACGTAGCTGGTAGCCACACATTCGGCTGGATTTTGTCGGCCTATTAGATTTTTTACGTATCGGTGTCGATTCGTTAATTCTAAGATTATTTATTGTTATCGCTCGGGTGGACATTTTTATAGTTTATTTTAATATTTGCGAATTTATATTATGAAGATTAAATAGAACGAAACCCGCTCCCGATTTTAACTGCTTCAGTTGCGGTACACGTTCAGATTTTTACGAAAATATCCAGATTAGTGTGTGGCTATCGTTGAACGACAGCGAGTCGAAGAATCGGGTGAGGCGCGAGAGTGAAACTTACTCGAGCCGCGAATTTCTACTGTTCGGTATGTTTGTTGTTAATGCCCGTCGGACGACGCAGCGTCCGACACGACTCCCGACCGCCGCCGCCGACCGGCGTAGTCGTGTCGGACGCTGCGTCGCTTCGTTTGTTGAGACGCGGTGGGTTTGCTCCGAAGCCTAAATAATCTGGCTTTTGTACATACAATGTTATTTAGATGCCTGATATATAAAAATCTTTTTAAAATGTATATTTTCGCTTGTATTGCGACCGGTGTTGAGACTGCGATGTATGACATCGAAACTGTAAATAGAAGGAGCGTTCCCCCCGCGTCGTAAATGACTAACCATCCTGTTGTGTGCTACTAGAAGCATCGTATTAAATTCTTCGAATCCGACGCTTCACTGAACATCAAAAACGACTGATTGTGAGTTCATATCTTTTAATTTTGAATTGAAATAATCACACACTACGACTTTTAAATACAAAAACGGCTATTTTGACATCATTCGAGTTAAATGTTTAATGCAAATCTCGTCGATGTCGTTTAGAAGTCGTACGGAAGCGTCACTAACATAACATTTTTAGTAGAGGCTGTTATTAAATACGTCACTGAATTATTTATTTTGAAGTTGTGTTTCAAAATCGCTTTTGGAAAAATGTAACGTTTATTTAGTATTCATTGCAACTAATTTTATTAGCTATGACGTCCGCAATAAGTGTCGAAGTCGCGGTCGATGGTTGGGCTGTTAGAAAGCCGTTTCCGGGTTGAGAAAGACAGTATACATTATTTTGATGTGCGGCTGTGAATGTTTGTAGCAAGACTGTTCCCGCGACTCATTTGTATTCCTTTCGTAGAGCGCGCGTGGCGGGCCAGCGCCTGCGCGCGACATTACATCGGATTCGTTTTAAAACTATTACAATACCGTATTTGTTACGTTTCATTGGATGATTAATATTGAGTGCGGTCTAACTTACGTACAATATATCTAATGCTTCGACAGTGATGATAGTAGCTTTCATAAAACAGTCATGTGCCTTGTAGAGCACAGATTTTTGTTACTTTTCAGGTCGATTAGCTAAGAGATAATTGGACTATTTCCGTTTTATTTCAATGTATTATGTCTGGTAAGTTAACGGTTGACCATCTCGCTGGTCGTTGATGTGGTCGAGGCGGTAAACATGCTACGCGTAGAACAGCACTATCTCATGCTCTGTTCGTTGAGCAGTTATCTAAATTATTTATTTATCTTGATTTCGTTTCATTTGACGATCGATGACCATATTACAAAATACTCCCCACTTTAATAATGGCAGTCTATAGCCAAATATACGTGACCACAGATACCATATAACGTAACATTGTTGAAATAGGTTTCTATTTGAAAATAAGATAGCGTCAAAGACATGCACTCGGGCCAGAGTAGCTTTAAAAAATAAGCATAATTTTTTTATATATTTTTTTAATGTTAGCTGTTTAAAATTGAAACACAAAGCAACATAGTACTCGTAGGTTGGTATTTACGGGAAACGCACTTTAGACTGTTTACTGTCGGCGACCTGAGTGTGTCAGCGGAGACTTTACTATCAAACCATCCGATGTCCTCCTTCATATAATTATTGTTTTTGAATGTACAACTAAAAGACATAATATAATCGTTTTTGGTTTAAAATATATTTTCTTTATCATACATTTTATTCCATAAGAAAATTATTTATTTCAGTAGATTAATGTTTCGATAAAATTACACAATGTTACTGGTTTTGAAGTTAAGATTTATTTTATTTACTTAATTATTTAATGTATTATTATTTGGTGCCCCAAAGTTATGTTAATTATGAATAATAGGTGTGGACTTTGTAATTCTTGAATTTAAATATGTTTGTAAAACCTATAAACAATAGGTTAGAGCTACGAATATTTAAATTAGGTACAAGTCCATAAAATCATTGATTATTTTCCATATAACGTTGTTGATATTCACTGAAGATTGTTAAAGTGATGAATATTTTTTAATATTGAGATAATAATTTTGTTCGTGATCATAATAAATAATTTTGTCATAATGATTATGTCCTCGTGTATTTTGTTCTCTAACGTAAGTGTTGTTCCTATTAGTCTTGGATGTTAAATTGCAATATTTTATCGCTTCCCGGCTATTTGTAATACGATCATAATTAGGTAATTTTCTACTTCACCTTTGCATTTATGGAAGTAATCGTCGGTGCCTTCGCTATAGGGATAAGCTTGATACGTACATTGTTCGGTGAGATCCCGGGATCCCGACCCTTCCCGCGAGGTTACTGTAACGCACTGTAACGCGGTGCTTGTAACGCACGGGACCGTTACAATGCGTCACAGGCAGCGTGCGGGTGTAAATACAGAATTTTGTAACGGTGACACGTTTTGTATCGAGTGTTGTGCCTCATTCCTCGCACTGACAGTTTAGACGAGTATTTATTTGATGTTTGAAAGCGGAATGGGGCACTGTCGAACATTTTTACATTTTGCTACTACATTTGTGTACATAAATATATGTAAATTGATTATAATTATCATAAATTATACATAGTGTGTAATAAATAGATAAGAAATGAATCTGTTTTTAATTTTAATTGATTTTTAATCCTTTTTTTTCATGGTTTTTTGCGATTTTTTGTTTAAATTGCACTAAAAACCGTTGCGACATCAGGCATACCCAGAATGTGCTTACAACCACAACTGTCACCTGCACAAGACGTACGGGGGCATCAACTACATCATCGCGGGTACTGGGTTCGATTCCCGGCAGGTGCACAATTTCATGAATGATGTAATTTGTGCTGTTTGTGTTTTGAATGTATGCAGAGCCCGCTACAAGTCTTCGCGCGGGGTTCTGACCCCCTTATACCTAACTATTTCTGTTGCGAACGATTTCAATTCGAAACCGATAACTAAAATTCAAGAAATAAGGTTAATTTTTCAAATAGAAACTGCTCGTTATAAGAGATCTGGTGTTTGAAAGTATTTATGTGATATAAGACACAGCGTTGTCTCAGTAACATTCGTTAGTTCGGTTTTATTTGTATTTCTAAGTAATAATTCTTGAACACAAAATCATACTTATATCGTACATCTGAAACATGTAGGGTGTTCCTCACTCTCTGGCGTAGTTGGTTACATTAATCGTGGGAGCACATGTAAGTGTAGGGCACCGCTACACGGAATACCACCGCGCTCGCGTACGATCTAGTCGAATCAAATGCTATAGGTACATTGATAACAGCTATTACGCCCATATTGACAACAATAACTACATTCATAAAAGTTGGTAAAGCGCTGGCCTTCGTGAGTAAATCGGTGTATAGGTAAGTACATACACATACATAACAACACTTCATAATTATATAAGTTGAGAGCCTGCGTATTCCAGGTCTAGTGTGTTTACCAGCTTCGATCACATCGTCACTTACCATCAGGTGAGATAGTGGTCAAACACTAGCCTGTCACAAATAAAAAAAAAAAAAAACCTACCTTCTTAACTACATGCTTCCTCACAATCAGATAGGTAAAAAGCTGTTGTTTGTCTATTTGCTCGAAAATTACGCATACATTCCTGGATCTATTATGATGTAACTTTTAACCCCCATCATCATCAGCAGTCCACTGCTGGACTTAGGCCTCTCTAATTACACGCCACTATCTTCGGCTTCTGACATCTAGCTCTTGTCTCTCACCCTGTGAAGATAGACGCTCCACAAAGCCTGAGAGCGTCGGAAACTATGTTTGCCGATTCGCCGTCACCACTCAAGAACACCTCTACCGCAACGGTAACCCCCATCATAGTGTCGAATATTCAACTGTCAAAAATAAACTCATATATATATATATATATATCATTTATATGACTTCATATAGACTGTGTAAAAACGTTTATATAATTAAATCTAACAGTTTAAAGCTTCAGACCAGGTACGTACCGCTTAAGTCTCGACGCTGATAAGAACCTTATTATGATTAAGACTTACAGTAGTACTTATTCCATTTGAATAATATATTAAAAACTTTGATTATATACCTGTCTAGATAGAGATTTCGAGCGTCTAACCGCCAAAAAAAATATCAGCCAACTGTTGGCTCATAAGCTCTTCCCGCCCGCTCAGTAGCGACACTGTCATTCTACGGTAAACGGTCGCTACTGAGCGGGCGGGAAGAGTTTATGAGCCAACCGTTGGCTGATATTTTTATAACAGATATGTTTTACCTAGTAATCATATTAATAAATTAATTAAATTTAAAACAGATTATAGATGTATCAAAACATATTTTTTCCCTATAATTATGGGAAATATTCAACAGCTGGCATCACTCAGCACGGCTACACGTGACGTAGCGCGCTTGTAGTTACGCATAGGTACTTGTGTGCGTAATTCGCACATAAGTGCTTCAAACCTAGCCTGTTGTTTTTGTTGCGATTGCAGCGCAACACTATCTAGACAGGTATATAATCAAAGGTTAAAAACTAGCAGTGCCCAGCGGTTTCGCTTTAATTAAGTTAATTAGTTGCTATTTGTAATTTATTGTAATTACTTCTTTTTTCACTCTTTATTATCAAAATGAGGGTTTATTCAGATATGACCATGCCACCCCCATAGGCCTTTCACTTTATCTACTTACTACAAAAATACAAATACATATTTGTTTATTTGCAAAGAAACATATTACAATGGCTCCTTAGTTTCTATTGGTCCCCGCACTAGGGCTAGCCTGTATCGCGGGCGACCGGATAGATACACTAATCTTAATCTATTCTTAACATCTATTATATATAATTGTAACCTACAACATGCTGCCCTCCTTTGATTGCGGATAAGCCAAAATGCTATTACAAATTCCTAATGCATGAACTGCACGTCTTACCTCTTGAAACTTGAGGTTGACTCTTTCCGGCTCGTTCCGGACAATTTCCGGACACATGATACACATCCTCCGCCGTGTTACACTCAGCACAATAAGGTGTATCGGACTTACCCACGAGAGAAGCAAATCGTTTTAACGGAATGTGTCCGGCGCGAAGACGAAAAGCAGTCACTGGTTCAGACCTAGATACCTAAATGCGAACTGGCAAACTATGGCGATCGCGTCAGCCAAGGCTGGATCGTTTTGTACAATATACTCTTAGTCAACGATCGCTCGTCAAAGTACACCTTCCACATCACAATGCACTTATCCTTCACCAAGAAAAAGGGATCGGTGAATAAGGGAAAACGAGCGAAAGGTATTCCGTTAGTGGCCCCTTCTTCAGCGAGACGATCGGCTTCCTCATTCTCCGGTATGCACATATGGGAAGGTATCCATTGTATTTTAATAAGAATGGTTTAGTTCACTAATTTACTTAGTGATTCCATTATGCACCTATAATGTTTTTTAAACTTTAAACAAATTAGCTTACCACCATCAAGTTGAAAGTCTGCCGCCAAGCCAAATACGGTGTTCCGGCAGTTATCCTTGAGAGCCTGCGTATTCCAGGTCTAGTGTGTTTACCAGCTTCGATCACATCGTCACTTACCATCAGGTGCGATAGTGGTCAAACACTAGCCTGTCACAAATAAAAAAAAAAAAAAAAAAAAAAAGCGCACTGAGACAGGAGCTTAGTGGTTGTAACGCAGGTATGACCTAGCACGGACTAAAGATAAGTGTATCTATCTACTTTACCTAACCCACTTTGTAGACTATAACTTTGAAATAATTATGGTACCTACTTAGGTATAAGCTACATACTTATGTAGATATTATTAGTTAAGTTCTAAATGTTTATATTTTTCTTAATAAATTATCTTATCTCTTACTTAACATTATCAATATTATCTACTCAGTATTAATACTATTAATATACTGAACTTGTTGTTAAACCAATATATACGGTATATACTCTATTGCCAGATTCGCAAAATTACAGCCATCTCGAGAAGTACCTGGCAAGAAACTCAGCGAGTAAAAGCGAAATCTATACATTACATTAGGCAATAATAATAAGAAAGTAACAAGGTAGGTAGGTATGTGACTGTATATATGAAACGGGGCATATCTTGAAACTGTAATGACAAAAGTGGAATCTGGCGAATGTACATCGTCGGTATCGTCACTTACAACCACTAGCCTATCAGATTTTAAAGTGTCTGAAAACATTTATATGGTACATAATCATTTTAGTTTTCAGTCAGTATCTATATCTGCAGTTGAATTCCTTTGTATTAAGTTAAGGAGTGATGTTGAGCTCGATTTTGAAAAAAAATAATTAGACTAAACATAAAAACAAACAAAACAAGAATTTTGGGAATCGGTGAATATACGGTCAAACACTAGTCTATAATGAATAAAAAAAATACATGGTCGAACATAGAACCTCATCTTTTTTTGAAGTCGGTTAAAAATTAAAGCAAGTCATGCATTCAAATCAGTATCTCACTTATATGGATGTGTTTTGGATCCATAACAGACTTATATCATATTCATTTCCTTTTTTTTTGTGGGAGGAAAAATGCCTCGCATTTCCTTTCCTTACCAGGGGTGAAGGGTAGCACCCAGTCGGAGCCTATATTCCACAGGAGTGAGCCCAGCATATGTGCCAATACCATGCATCCAAACCACTACAATTTTTAACAAAGAAATGAAATTTGTCATATTAATGGAAAAGGCTAAATCCTTGATCCTAATCCTAATAATATTATATACATGTTTGTTCCCTGTTCACGCTTTAACGGCTGAATGGTTTTGGATGAAATTTGGAATGTACATAGATTATACCTAGGATTAACACATAGGCAACTTTTTAACTTGATTATAGCGGGCGAAGCCGCGGCGCACGGCTATTTCTAAATTAAAATTATAAACGCTTAACCCTTATATACCTAACAAGTGTTATTTAGATTGTTTAACTTTAACGCAGGCAGGTTAAAGGGCAGGTGAAGCCGTGGGGCACAGCTAAATGAATGAATTATATATGTAACATTTTTATTAACAATACCATACCAATAAATTCCAACCTAGATATAAATATATTTTTGTGGTTAGCAAAAAGACAAACATTCAGTAGGCAGTTTGTCTCTTAGTTAACATGATTTTCCAGTTCAAAGTACACATTAAAAATATTCATTCAATACCATGACAAAGTTATTTATCACTACAATTTCATAGTTAACCTATTTTTATTGTGATATATATTCATATATATTATTAGTATCTATTAGCTAGAGTTAAATGCAAGTAAAAGAACTTAAAACAGCAAATAGAAGTAATATTCGTCATTCCGTAAGCAATTAGTAAATCAAACATTCAATGTTGACATATACTATCGGATGATTACCCACCATCAGTTGAACACTTTCTCAGAGTGGGAGAGCCCAGTGCATCAGAAATAAACAAACCCGAGCACATTTCTTACAAAAGTATAATCTATTTTATGCATAATAATAATATCAGGCATCAGGGGAGCCGGGCACGTAGGACTATCGCGTCAGCCGGTCGGGAGGAGTTACTGCGGGGGCGGGTTGCCTCCCGGGGGCTGCGGCGGGCGCACCTGACGCCGCAGCTGCTCCACGAGCTCGGGGTTGGAGTTCTGCATGTGCTGCGCAAGCGCTTGGCCGGCCTCCAGCAGGGCGCTCATGCCGCCGGCGCCGGGGGGCCCGCCGGGCGCGCCCTCGGCCGCCGTGGTGGTGCTCATGAGGCCGGAGATGAGGTTCTGCATGTTGGGGTCGGCCAGCATCTCCGTGGCCATGTTGAGCAGCGCCGGGTTCTGCAGCAGGCCGCCGAGGTCCATGGGCGGCCGCTCGCCGCGCGCCGCGAGGCGCTCGTCGGCCAGGCGTAGGTTCTGCTTGTACGAGTCGTTGTCGGGGTCGAGCTGCGCCGCGCGCGCGAACGCCTGGCGCGCCTCGCGGTGGCGCTCGAGCGCCGTGAGCGCCAGCCCCAGGCGGCCGTGCGCCTTGCCGTACTCGGGCTGCAGCGCCAGCGCCGCCGCGCAGTCCGCCACGGCCGCCTCGTGCGCGCCCAGCTTGAAGTGCGCGGCGGCGCGGTTGCAGAAGTACACGGAGTTGCGCGGCTCGAGCTCGATGGCGCGCGAGTAGCGCTCGAGCGCGTCGCGGAAGCGCTCCGCCTTCATGAGCTCGTTGCCCTCGTTCTTGAGGCGCTCGGCGTCGGCGCGCTCGGCGTCGCTGGCCGGCGCGGCGGCGGCCGGCGCGCGCGCGCGCACCAGCTGCAGCAGGTCGGGCGCGCGCGCGGCGTCGTCACGTTCGAGCTCGAAGGCGGTCTCGATGCACTGCGCGGCGACCTCCACGCTCTCGCGCGAGTCGGGGCTCAGCGTGTCGCCGTCGAGCTGCTGCTTCAGGAAGTTCACTATGCTCGCGGCGATGGCTTTCACCTCGTTCGACATGGTTCGTCGGTGTGCGCTTTTTCCGGCTACGGCGACTCCGATTTGTAATGTGATCTCTGGTAAAATTACAAAGTTCCTCTATTTTTACTAATTTACGCCGACGATAATGCTTTGACAGTTTGAGTAAAATTGCTGACACTGTCAGTCTGTAGGGATCCGCAAAAAGTATCGATACCTGAGTATACTCGATGCTTCGTTTACGATATCGAGTAATTTAGTAACATAAAAAAAACAAACGTTGTCACACTCACAGTACGTTTGATGACTTTTGTCCCCACGACTCATGCCGGAAACATTCACATCACACACACAATCACAACCAGAATCAGAAACACAAATTTTCCTTGTCGATATTTTTTAATACGATACTGAGTAAGAAACGATACTTTTCACAGTACTATTCATCCTTATTACACAGTTCTATCTAGACTATTATCTCTACGGACTTTATGGCTTATGCTGCTACTAGGGGAAGTTCCCGTCATAAATGGGAAAAACTGTCATGAATGGCCATTATTAAATAGAAATTAAGGGTTATTAAGTTTAAGTATATTCATTCATTCGTTCATGCGGCTTTATATTTTATTACGCTTACCAACGTGACCGTATGTGGCAAGATTGGCCTCTTATTTTAGCCTCTGGCCTGACATTTTGTAAAATCTGGCAGTTTTTGGGTATAGAAAATAAATTTTCTTATGGCAACTCAAATTTTCAAAAATGATTCCCTAGTAATTCACGTGTTATGTCGGTATCACATTCAATTAACAACTTTAAAACTTTGCATAATAATATAAAGTTGATAATCATAAAACAGGTATTCATAAATACGAGTTTATGATTGATATTTCAGTCTTATAGACATACTATTGTTTCCAGTTAGATTAGACTTGTTAGGGATATTTTGTGGGCGATAGTTATTGTTGGTGGTGGTGATTGCAGCTATGGAAAGCTGAAAACAGTGTTCCCAAGGGTTTATATAAGCTGTATATGAAGATATATGGATATTATCCTTACATGTACCCATCCCTTTTCGTAGCAGGCATGGTAGGTATCAACACATTAGAGCTTAGGTGAAAATGCGACTTGTTGCTACACTACTACCTGTTAATGAACAATAAAATAGATAATCCCACCACGCTATCCCACTGTTCACTCTCTGTCCCTGACCAGCTGCGGTGGCTGCGTACGCGGCGCTTATTTGCTACTCCTACAGTCCGTACACAAACTGCGCTGTTTGCTCCAACAACTCAAGCCCTAAGATTGCTTAACGACTTAATTGCTAAAGAACCAGATGTAGATATATTCAACATGCGCTACTCTGATTACATGAGGTATATAACTTATTTTTTAAGTTCCTAATAATAGTGTAAATTTTATTTTAGTTTGTTGTGCGTCTTGGCATTGCTGTAAGCGCAACAAGCACCTGTTTATAAATAAATAAATAAATAAATACCAGACCCCCTATTACGTATCTTTGTTGCACGCGGTTTCTATTTGAATTAAGCTAAAATGAACCTTATTTCTTAGGAGTTTTAACAATTTAGTATTGAAACCGTATGCAACAGAGATAGGTAATAGGGGGTCAGGGACGTCAGTTCTGGCGGAGCGTCTATTTTAAAAAGCTGAAGCTGGAGCCCTGATTACGGAGACTTGAAACCGCCTGTTGCGTATTAGGGTCATTTTTTGTCTGATTGCACGGGAGTTTTTTTTTATTTATTTGGTTCACAAATTGAAAGCAACACTTAAGCTTAGATAGGTAAACAAAATATTATATGAATTGCAAGCAGTGTCCATTCTGGTACAGTGAACACAGCATGCACAAACGATTGTGTTAAATACCTAAAGAAAGATTTAAATTTGACAGTGACTTACAATAATAAACAATGTATTTTTAGGAAATAGTTAACACTTGAAATTGTGTACAGCTATCAAAGATAAAAAAACAAAAAAAACAAAAAAAACATTAATAAGCAAAACGACACAGTTGATTCATTTCAAATTAGACAATTTACAAAACTACTATATTAATTAAATTACAATTTTTGCAAGGTGGACCTTGGTTGAGGCTAAAGAACCATCAAACAAATCCAAAGATAAACGGATTCCATTGTAGTAGGACAACATTCGGTACAGAGGAGAGTGTTGTCTTACATTAGTACGGCAATGAGGTAGCCTAAAAGTTTTCCGGATACTTAAACGACTACTCGAGATGACTTTAGATTGTAATTAACATACTTTTATTTTAATAAACAGCTTTTAAATACTATTTAACGTGTTTTATTTACCCTGAATGCCAAACAAAAAGTACTCGATGCCTGAGTAACTGGATGCATTTGATGCGAGTATAATACCGGTATCGATTATCTTAGTTGCCATGCTACTTATGAGTATAGTATCGATACTTTATCCCTATCAAAATGACAGACCGTGGCAGTGGCTGTCGCCAAAGATAATGTAATGTACACAGAACACTATTACGAGATGTCATAACTCCGTTTTAGCTGTCACGTTCCAAACCACAGACATACATGTATTGCTGTCCCAAGTTGTAATAATATCATTATTTTTAATTTTATTACTGTATAACACTTATACATTACTTTATATTTATATTATGCTACCTCAATTATCAAACCAGGGTTTGCTAGACATAGTGTTAAAACGAAGCAAAGACTTGTGTGCGCTTCTTAATTATAAAAAAATAATATTATTTCTAGAGAAGGTGCCAGCGGGAGGAAAGTGTAAGTAATCAGGGAAATAATTACAAACACCAGTTGTGTTTTAGTATTACAATTTTATTTTATTAATGAGTTAAATAAGGCTTACCTAAAACAAAATTAATATTACTTAATTAAAAACACAGTTTCAGTATCGATCTCAGTCACAACTCTCGGTAAAAGACTTCATCGCAATAAAATATACGAGTAAAGATAATTTTATTTCAGTGACATACCTACATGTATAATTTGATGGAAGGAAGTTTATTTTTAGAAAAGATTTCTTGCGTGTAATGCAGAAACTTAAGAATTAGTCATAAGCAAAGTAAAGTTAGCGAACTTAAGGTTATAAAAAGTACTATAATAAGGTTCCTAACTACAACTAGAAAAGAGTCGCTAAGCTTAGGAGAAATGGCTGAAATCATATTTAAGTTAAGTACAACTTCCGGAATTTAGGTCCGGGAACGATAACCCCGATCATGGCTTCACATAGTAAATTTAAGCTCAGGGGCTCGTGATTATTTTGCTCAGTTGTGTTACATGTACATCATCCTATAAAATATAGACAACGGGCCCGTAGAATAAGTGGGGAGGTCGATTTTGTATAATTTTGCAATTTACATTTCTTAAGCGTTAATGCGTAATCGTGGATTAATAACCGGTAATAGGTCGAGAAAGTTAAAAAACGTGTTTCGGCCAAAACTCCACTTTAACAGGGCACAACTCCATCCAACCGGACCGCGACTCTTTTAATCGTCATCGGCCGGGGACCAGGACTAGTTTTGGAATTGAAAAATTTCAAATATTTTAGTACCCGGAACCGGCTCGAACGCAGATCGTGGGGCCAAAAGTAAAACAGATAAAGTGCGGATGGCGGCGAGGCTGCTTATATAATGTCGTAGGCCTCCCGGTGCGGATGGTCGGGCGGCGTGTTGTCCAGCAGGCACACCCAGTCCCGCAGGCGGCGCTGGCGGCAGTACACGTCGCGCGGCAGCGCCCGCGCCGCGTCCCCCGCCCCGCCGCCCGCCCCGCCCCCCGCCCCGCCGCCCGCCACGCCCGCCGCCGCGCCGCCGCACCACGCCACGCTGTTGGCGTGCGCCGGCGCACAGTGGAACTTAAACGACGTCACGAACAGGGACGACCTGCGGTCGAACACGACATTTTTATTTGCGATAGTGGCACCCGTTGTCGCCGAAAGCGATACGATCGACTCCTGGTATATACCCGAGCTGAGGAAACTTTCTTTTTTTTATTTTTTTTATGCAGAATTGGCAAGCGTTCGACCCCTTTCTCCCCTGATGGAAAGTGACGATGCGGGCGAAGATGGGCCATGCTTGCCTAGAAGACACCTGTTCACTCGAGATTTGAAGATAATAAAGTAAAGTAAGTAAAATTACATTTCAAAAATATGATCTATATTTTTTTATTTCGGCCTGAGGTTTTCATATATTTAAACTTTTGCCCTCCCCATATTATTTTTATTTTTTTTCACCTATCTGGTCCCGAGGAACGCTTTCACGCTCGTAGGTAAACCTATTTCTCGTCGGTTACCCCTGTTACAAATCTGTTACGGGATAATAACCGGCTTCCCCCCTTGACCGCGTCATTGTCGAGGATCGGGCACCCCACCCTCGACCCCTCGACGATGACGCTTCGATCATATACACATGTAGATGGATGCCTAGTGAACAATATTTAAAATTTTTTAGCAAAGAAAGTAACAGGATCAAATCGACGAGTTATTACTAACGATTAAAACTCGTCATCTTGACTATTATCTACAAATTTACTACGGGGAAGCCCGATTCCCCGGAGGTCGCTTTCTCGGGTAGAAAATAGAGAAACTCCCGGAGGCATAGCTCCCCGGGGTCGAAGGGAAATACCTTCCGCGCCACAAAACCAGATCCAAAACTAAGGAATTCGATTATTTTACCGAAGGAACCATTTTTTTGAACACTCGGTTCGGTCTTCAAAACTAAAAGAAAAATAACATACAATTTAAGATTATTTTAGGATGCGGCGGAATAGAAGCGTCGTCAACAAACTTACTTCGGGCGAGTGCACCCTAGACGGTAGTGCGACCCGACTAAAGGGTGAGAACCCTTCAGTCGGGCAGCCCGAGGCTCCCCGATTTGAAACATACAGTTACGTCACGATAGTTTTCGAGTATTTTGACGACCCAGTCGGCGCAGTGGACGGGTGTCCGCCCTCTGCATCGTGGGTCCCGGGTTCGATTCCCGGCAGGAGCACAAATTCCTTCCCAAGGGATATTTGCGCTTCCGGTTCCGGGTGTAACGTGTGCGTGATGTGAACGTTTCCGGCACCAACGATACAAGTCTTCGAACTTATTATGGGGCTGCGAGTGTGAATGCGTTTGTTCGTTTGTATATAGAATGAGTCGGGCGAGTACTGACTTGTAGGGCTCCTCGGTCCGGAGCTGGTGCAGCTCGTCCCTGAGGCGCGCGCGCAGGCCGGGCAGCGCGGCGCCGCCGCCCGTCACGAGCACGTTGTCGGCCAGCGCGCGCCGGCAGTCCCGCGGCGCGCGCACGATGCACTGCAGCACCAGGTCCGGCAGCGAGCTCAGCTCCGCGTCGCGCGAGAACATCACCTGCCGCGGCGCACCGTGTACTCGTGTAGTCGGTGTACCGCTACCCCCGCTCGGGTGTACGTGTAACTAACTGTTAGATCTTGTCGTATGTTCCCAGCCGCTCTCGCATGGGTCGCCCCCGGGTGGCAATCGGGAATAAAATTCCCAGTCGCCGCCGGGTGGCGCCTGGGAAGTTATCGCCCCGGCTTCGAATCGCCGTCCGCCGCTGCGGGGTTGCGGTCGGTGTTCGTAGCGATAAGCGCGACGTCGCGAACGCCGGAGACGTTATTACCGACCGGGGTTTCCAAAACCGTTACGTCTTTAAATGTATCACAATATTAATGATAAAAAATATTACATCCGGGTCACCGGGGAGTCGACGTAATTCGACGGTCCTTCGAGGCGGGAAGAGAAGTCGGAGCGGTAATTTTTTCGACAGAAGGGATTCAATCGGACACGTCGTTTAAAACGATATAGATTCCATATTTTTAAACAACGCGCGATCGCGCTTTGGAGAAAAAAAAAATACACATTTAAATCCTCATGCTAAGACAAAAAACGGTCAATCTGCACATATTAATAAACACGAGTGCGTCCTTACCTCCGCGGGCAGCTCGCGCGCGCGGCCGGAGACGCGCACGGCGGCGCCCGCGCCCCCGCCCGGGTACAGCACGGCGGCGCTGGGCGCGGGCGGGCTGTCGGACTGCCACTGCAGCGCTCGCGACCGGTTTATAACCATACAAGTTTTAACTGCAAACATATATTTATCCAGTTTTCTTTACAAGATCTAATTTGTTGTTTTCGAGTGTAACATTTGCATCTACCGAAGGAACATTAGGAAGGGAAAACTTGATACGTTTGGTTTTGCTCGCATTGAACGATAAGTTATTAGCGGCAGACCATCTCGAGACTTGATCTGAATCATAATTTACTTCTTTAATTCCCCGTCTTTCCTGTTAGTTTTAAAAATAAGTGACGTGTCATCGGCGAATAAGACAACGCTAGCGTAGTTGTCGTATGAGGTAAATCATTAATATATACTAAAAATAGGAAGGGTCCCAATATTGAACCTCGAGGCACGCCAATTTTAACCGGAGACGTCGGATGTCACACCATTAACGCCTACTTTTTTTTGCCCACCCGACAAACATGAATCTAACAAATCGAGAGCAGGCCCACGGATACCGTAATGGTTTAATTTGCTAATAAGCGTCTCATGGTCCCCGCAGTCGAACGCCTCGGAGAGGTCACAAAACACTCCAATCGCATTCTGCGATCCCTCCCGAGCCCCGAGAAAGCGTGACACTGACTCGGCACCGACATTTATCGTCGATCAACATCACCTTTCACGAGGGCCTCTTCTGGGCCAACGTCATTAAAAGCTACGAATTAGAATTGTGTGTACACAAAACAGGGTAATATCGTAGCCGAATGGTATAATGTTGTAGCGATGCGCACCTTTGATATCCTCCAGCACGTGTTCGGGCAGGTGCAGCGGCGCGCCGTGGTCGTGGTCGAGTATGCGCGCCAGCTCCGCGTGCAGCGCGCGAGCCCCCAGCGGCGCCGCCTGCACGCCGTGCGGCGACACGCAGCCGTGGATCACTGCCACATGCCACCGCGACGGAACTCGCTTTCATTTTGTTTTATGCTTGATTGACAAACGTTAACTATACTGACAGTTTTTTGCCGCGAAAGTGAAAAACATGACGTTGTTGATTTTGGTTTTTTTTTTATGACAGTTAGTAAAGCACTTGGCCGCTATCTCACCTGATGGAAAGTGACGATGTGGCCGAAGATGAAGCATGCTTACCTAGGACATACCTCTACACTTGAAGACTCCCAGATTATACCGTTCGGGGAACGAGGATGCGGGCGGTGAGTTCTACGCCTTCGCCGTACGGATAACAAATGTTGAAGCGAAACGCTTTGTCCGGATTCTTAAACTTGTGATTCTTCGAGTTTTAATGTGTTGTGGTGGCGGATTATTAGCTTTTAATACTTAGTGAACGTGCACGAGGGTAGGCTAATCGTCCAAAGTTAAAAAACGCGGCTTTCGCTCGTTCGAAGTTCTAGTGAAGTTACTACCGCTTTGTTAGGGCGTGACTTGCCTATGATATGGACCTTGGCTCTTTTACTTGACTTGAACTGTGACTTGTGACTAGGACTTTAGAACTAGGAATTTGTAATTCTTGACATATTTTATTGCTCGACCCTGGCTAAATGTGCAAGATTGTGGAGCCAAAATGAAATGAAACTATAGGTACAGACCGTATGCAGCACGCTCGGCATAAATATTTTTTTTTTCTCGCATCTCACCTGATAAAAAGTGAAGATGTAGTCGAAGATGAAACGTGGGCCCCGGCATTGATAGCTGATTAATCGGACGAGCGCCCATCGATGAGACGGAGACTAATGGGAAGACCGTATATCGGAAGCTTGCTTAATAGGCTATCGTGCGAAACCCCGTCAAAAGTCTTCCAGATGTCGAGAGAGACGGCGAGCGCTTCTCAGTGTTTCTCTCGTATGCAGCGCGCGCCGCCTGATTCCGGTAGATGGCGTCATACGTCTTCATAAGACGTTGAGGATAGGACAATTTCGTAGCTTAGGCAGAGTGTAAGAGCATAGAGGACGAAACCTTAAAGCCGCGGGTTCAATCTTTGCCGAGTTATATTTTTAGCAAACACTGTAAAAACAAAATCAATAAATCAAACGAGCGTCTTGAATTGTGGTATAAATATAGTTACCGGCGGTCACCTCGATCTCCTGGGCTCCGATGGCGACGACGAGCGTGATGGGCGCTCCCAGCGTCACCGCAGACATGCGCGCGCTGTCCGCCCACACCACGCCCGATACCTGACACACACACATACAACTAACGTGACGCTATCCGTTATGTAAACAAATCTTGTAAGTAAAATTTTAACCATTATTCGTCCCCACTGGATACGAGTGGGAAAAAAAGTTTCGTTTGTCCCCAGTGGTGACGATTGGAACTTTTTATTTCCCATTCGTTCCGCTATAGACCGAGAGTCAAAATTCAATAATCGCAACATTATAGTTAAAAATAATTAAAAAGGCCTAAGTTCTTATACTGTATTGTGGTGTATCATAAACATACAACCTAATTCACAATAATTTAATAATGTAAAAACACAACAAACACATAAAACTCACAGATGTTTGGCTAAACTTTCCACAACATACAGAAAATGGTGGAATCATCTCGAAGCGATTTGCATCATCCGTATGTCAAGGGAGTGGAACTTATTGCCTGAGTCTTGGTTTCCTGAACGGTATAATCTGGGAGTTTGAGCCTTGCAAGTCTAGAATGAATAGGTATCTTCTATACAAGCATGCTACATCTTCGGTCGCATCTTCACGTTCCAAAAGGTGATATGGTGGTGAAATTCTTGTCTATCAAGCATAAAAAAAAAACTTTGGCTAATCTACAATTTCAATAATTGAGTGCATTATGTAAGTACACTATACATATAATATAAATGATAATTATTTACATGCCTTGTTGGGCATAGCAACAATTTAAAGAGAGGAAGCTTCTAATTAGTAGCCTTAGCATTTATCACATGCATTGCCTGCAACTATGTTTCTTGAACCATAATATAATTAAGGAGCTTTCAGTGTAAAGTGAACAGGTATGTTGATGTAAGCATGCTACCAGCTATGTATCATTTTTATCTCTGATAGTCTAGCGTTTGTATAAGAATTAACTATTATTTTATACCTCATAATGTGTAAACAATACTTTTGCCAGTGTTTCTCTGAATAGTGTTGGAGTGAGTAAAGACTCCACTACCACCACTTTACGTTCCTTTGGATTCACCAACACATGCCTGTAAAATAAACAGTACACACATATGAATATTCATGTCAATTCTATATGTAATTTATCAAGAAATGTCTTATTTTTATTAGTAAATATCACTAAAGCAACTAAATGCTTCTGACATCAATTTGCCCTCTGAATAGAGTAGAATCTAGGAGGAATATAAGGGAGATGTAACATCCCAGTGTATGAGGGAGATAAAACTTCTCGCAGAAAACAAATCTCGAGAGATAAAACTCTGTCAACAAATGAGGTGGTAGAACTGTTTGCAGCTTTGCCAAACAATAGCAGAAATTCTTTTGGCTAGTACAGTAAGAATAACCTTGAGTTGAAAAATATGTATCATTATATTTGGGTATGTTGCGGCATTTTTATCAGGCGAGTTTCTTGCTTGTGTTTTTACTACTAGTAGAAAAGCACACTGAAATAAAAATCAAATACCATTTACAAAGACGTAAAGAGCAGGAGGTTACATGCAATACTATAACACCACCTGTGTGGCCTTAATATTACTAGCATTTGGCATGGTTTTGTAGTATACCCATATGTTTCACAGGGTAGAGGTGCAGCGAGTTAAAGAAGAGTAGATGAAACATGTTAATGAGGCTGTTGTAGAAACATTACTAATATCATGGTTCTGTGCTAGTTACAGGATATTGACAAGGTTATGATACAACATTACCATTATATAAAATGATTTTGTGGCAGGTATATCACTAGTAAAGACAAATAAAGGTGCAGTGACCTGAAGTAGAGTAGATGCAGCATATTGACAAGGTTGTCGTATAGCTCCTCGGGCGAGGCATAGTCGTGCACGCGGCACACGCGGCGGCGCGCGCTGCACCAGAACTCCGAGCGCACGATGCAGCGCGGCGCCGCCTCGCCCGTGAACCCGAACCTGGAAACCAACTACTTTGTACTACTTTCATGAACTGTTATGGTTAGGCTAGGTTAGCTCGCTAGCACCGCCTTGAGTGCACATGAGTTGCGCGAGGTCAGGCGTCAAGATCATCCGGCCTGTTGACATCCTTCTCTCAGATGAAGAGCATCATATATATGACCAATTGTTCAGAGGATTTTTCGTATCAAAGCCTGCGCTTAATAGCCAGTTGGTACCACAAAGTTATGTTTCCCGTAAAAAATCATAATAATAATAATAACATTTGTATTATTGTCAATGCATGACCTCTAAGTTGACTAGGGACATTCAGCACTTTGTCTTTTCTTCTGTCAGAGGCATCTAGAGCATCTAAACCATATAAGCGAATGACTTCAAATTCTCATAGATAACTACGGCCCAAAGTTAGAAATGACATTTAAAATTATATAAATTAAAATATTATCCCATGCATGTTAAGTGGGGAGCAAAATTTTTTATTTTTGTATCTACCCTTGTGGGGTAGCCAAGTAGAGTACCAAACCGGTTTAAAAAAAAATTCTATGTTGGAAAATAATGATTTGGTAGGCCAAAGTTTTTAGACCTATTATTCCCGGGGTCTATCTCAAAAACGGCTTCGCACTGAAAGGGCCAAATATAGAGGCTTGAGATCTGTTCCGTGCGAACCAACTAGTAATAATAATGAGTGTCACTGTCCTTCGCAATATCATCCTTCTATCTATATGACAGAATATGTCATCTTCTTCAGTTTCACTCTAAGGGCCATTCAACTAACTCTTCAGTTTATTTGTTAATTTGGTTTTTAAATGGTCACGGAAATTAATTTACAATTATTATTTATACAATAATATGCCTCCTATCGTGTAATTAATTATGTTTCTATGCTGATTTACAGGCAGTAGAATAATTATATTGCCAGCGAGTCATTTTGTGGTGAGAGTAGTAGTAAAAACCTGCACTTATACAATGAGTTATCAATTCTAGAGTCAATATCTAGTTATTTTTTTCTAACACATTTATAAATAGTGCCTTTGTTGTATAGAGATTGTTAAAAATTATAACCATCTCCTGATAATAACTTATAATCTGCATCTCCTACGATGATTTATTACTGTTATCATTAAATTTTCTATGACGACTGGAACTTATATGTCATCAGCTCTTGCCGGTGTCTGTGTGTCCCGAAAAGTACAATCACAAGGGAAAAGACGCAAGAAAAAAGGTAAGTATCTTCTATCACATCGTCATTTAATCAGGTATATAAAAAGGACTATATGAACCATTCCTAGAGAACGGTTTGGGCGGTTAGGCAGGTATTACACGAGTTATACCGCCGGATATAATAATATTTTAAAAAATATACTCATATCTTACTTGGTGTAGTCGGTACCGAGATCTAAAACTACTGCTTGCTTTTCTTGTATGAGGGCAATACCCTCGTACAGCGCCATATTAGTAAGTTATCGAAATTAAGCTATTTACTGTTTAGAACATTATGCGGGGAATATCACAATTTAGCCAAGAAGTCCGCTTTCTTTTCGGAATACATAGGTACAGAAAGAAAACAAATAATGAGTAATGAATGACGTTAACATCACAAGTTGGACATTGACAGTGACGTTAACAGTGACATTACGTCACTGACATTGACCAAACCTTTTTTTTTTTGGAGATTTGGCCGCGAAATTGAAAAAATGGCGTTGTTGATTTTGTATAATTTACTAAAACCTGTGTTTCTTCGAGTGTTCATGTGTAATAATGGTGGATCATTAACCTTTAATACTTATTAAATGTGCAAAAGTGTAGACAAATCATACAAAGTTGAAAAACTTCTATTGGAGTTTTGGAGCAAAGGCGAAAATTACGTTTGCCTACACTTATGCACGTTTATTAAGTATTAACGGTTAATAATCCACCATTATTACACATGAACACTCGAAAAATCAACTGGCTAAATTGATTCGTAATTTCAGTTTACGGAGTTTTGATGTTAATGATTGGCCAATTTTTTTTAACAGCATTGGCAGCTGGCGGTCAATTTAACGGTGCTTGGATTGTAGATGGCCTTGTTAAACATTTTTCTAAACTTACCCACGTCTATATTTAAACCCACTTTGATTAGAAGGAGGCTCTCAAGCCGCCGCGGCATCGCGCGTCGCCGGCAACAATGCTAATTCTTAGTAATATGACATGTAGGCTGTATAGATTAAAATTAAAACGATTGTATACATACCTTCTTTCAAGAATCATGTCAAAATCATAGAGGAATTAATTTACATCATGAATTTATGTATACATTTTTCCCGGTCACGGTCGGGTCGGTAGTAATCAACGAAGTGATTACATTATCTTTGCTAATAGTATTCTGTGGAAGTAATGGTCAAAACTATAAAATTTTAAAAGTTTTTTTTATGTATTTCTGTATTTTTGTAGTATAATTATTGTAATTTATCCTAAGATAATTATAATAATTCACATAGCCGTTGATTATGGAATGTCATTATATGTACTTAGAAGATGAGTTTTAGTTGTAATGTGAGCAAAGCAGTACGACCGGTGCTGCTGCAGTGTTTTCCTGTTCTTGCTGCGTCACCGAACAACATCCCGCTGAACGCGGCGCGAGCGCTGCCTATACGCCCCCTCCCCTGCTCACGGCTTCCTGCTCGGCGCGTGCCTCGCCTGCCTCGGACCATATCCACGTCCTCGGGGAGGCGATGCTGTGTCGGGTGCATGGCTAAGCTAATAGATTCTTTCTTTAACAACCTATCGTGACACTCATAAAATGAGTAAAAAAACGAGTGTTACCGTAACATTGTAATAAAAGTCCGTGCTTGTTTGACCTAATGTGCATATCTTTTGTTACCTACACTCCGATTCTTTCCAATTAGAAAACTATAGCGATAAAATATATGATCATAGAGCATTTTCTGGCTGTTATGTGCTAAAATGCAGCCATAGTTCACCATCCTCGAGACGAAACATTTGTTGTTAGTCACTTCGACACAAATTATGTTCAGGGAGGTATCCTATAGACCGGTCATTCTAGTTCTAGTGTGTTTGTAACAGCTGCGATTATCCCACTTTTGATTAGGTTATGTATGGTCAAACGCCTACAGAGAAGACTGGGTTCAATTTTGAACATGAACAACCTGCTCGCACGGTTTGTTTACATGTCTGCGTGTACTACGCTGCAGTACTTGGGATCTATTCCCGGTGGGAGAAAAATTTCTATTTAATGAAAAGTATTTCTGGTTTGAGTGGCAGTGATTGTGTAGCCATACTAGGCTTAGTAGTGTGGCTGTCTGAAGTTTGATTCTCATAGCCTGGCCAACCTGTCTCTGTATATACTTACCCATAGATTCCTTTCCAATCAATCAATCAAAATCGTTTATTCACATGGGCCCAAAGAGGCACTCATGTAAGTTAATGACTCTACTGCCAAAATTACAGCCATCTCGAGAAAAACCTGGCAAGAAACACGGCGTCGCTTTTTTTTTTAAACATTCCTTAACACTAATACATAATAATATTAACCTAGGTCAGGGATCGGCAACCTATTGAATCGAAATAGTCAAAAATTACAATTTACAAAATTTCTAAGTTTTTAAAGAGCCACAAAAAAAATTGTCACATGGGAGGGTTGCGGTGAAAAGCGAGAGTACAACACAAGTGGCTGAGAGATATAAAGGGTGCCTAATCCTCCTTTATTGATTCAGAACGATTTTTATATGTTTTATATTATTGATTAAAATAAATAATGTTTGCGTATGGAACTAAAGAGCTTCACATCCGAAGAGCCGCATGTGGCTCGCGAGCCGCAGGTTGCCGACCCCTGACCTAGGTATATCTATATTATTTTGTCGCTAGAAAGCGCTTGTGGGGTTTGCCTCCATGCATCCTTGTTATTAATGTAGTCAATAATTTTATTCTTTCTTAATTAATGCCTGTTTTATTACTGATATGAACTTTCCCAGTGTTGATTCATATGCAATTTTAGGAATTTTATTGTCAAATCTAACCCCATTTGCCATAAAATATTTATTCGTTTTGCTTATATTAATCTAAATGCGCGCACTGTAATTGTATGCTTATATCTAGTATTAAGATTGTATGCGTTGCTTCTAAATTTATTAATATCAATAATTTTGGGAACACATAATATTTTCAAAGATGTAAAGCGTAGGCATGGTTATGCCTGTTTCTTTGAAGAATTCCCTGAGAGATTCGCGCGGATCCATATCATAGATTGCACGAACCGCTCTCTTTTGTAGAATAAAAATAGTTTCAACATCGGCAGCAGATCCCCATAGTAAGATTCCCTCGTTAAAAGGCCGGGGAGTCTGTGAAACGATCTATAGGCTGTCTCTGTTTAACTGGCAAACTGTGCCCATGCTTGATGCGATACCGACCGAACAAATTATGATATTACCAAAAATTATGAATAAAAATTTTATGTTTAGCCATTGTTTTTTGCATTAATAGTACCTTGAAATGATAATCTATGTTCCTGTTGTAATGACAAAAGAAATGTGTTCGTTTTTAATACAAAACGAATAAGTTAAAGATGCGACATTTACGTCGTAATAATGTGTGAAAATCAATTGGTTTAAAATCTCGTGGGGACCGGGAGCTCATTCTATTTGCAAAATTTTATCAGAGCGCCTCGTTGAGGCGACGCGTGATCAAAATGCTGGCACTTATTTGGCTCAACGTATTAGCATTGCAATTCAGAGAGGCAATGCAGCCAGCATGATGGGAACGCTACCATCTGGTAGTGGGCTTGAGCACTTGTGTTACTTATTGTCTTGTAGGTAACTTTGTTCTTTGCTGTATATACCTAGTTTTAGTTTAGTTTTAGGAAATATAGGCAATTGGCCCATACTTAGATAGATATAAAAAAATTAATAAAAAAAAATTGGTTTATATTTCGTTTTAGGTAATTATTTTGAAATAAAAACTATCCAGGAACCTAGATTAATATGTTTTTAATCTGAATAACAGCACAGT
This sequence comes from Lomographa bimaculata, assembly GCA_948107665.1. Classification (NCBI taxonomy): domain Eukaryota; kingdom Metazoa; phylum Arthropoda; class Insecta; order Lepidoptera; family Geometridae; genus Lomographa; species Lomographa bimaculata. Next base: position 167,223 of record OX403604.1, on the reverse strand, counting down.
ATGGTGGTAATATGCTTGAATTATAAATAATTTCGGTATTACGATTGTATGGGCAAATCAACCTCTGCAGGCCCCTTAACGGGACCTATCAATGTCATGTCTAAAATAGCAAAACCGCATTAGCGCTGCGACTTGTTCAATCTTCAGAAGAGCTAACCTAACTACTTAGGTCAAAGGGAGAGGGAATAATTCTTATTGTTTGATATAAATTTCATACACACTATTTTATTTTTGTTACATTAATTTATTGTAATTTTCATAGGAATCACTTAGGTACAAAATATTAACAAAAAATAAAACCCATTCGTTGATCTACATTAACAAACATTCATAAATACTCGAAGCGAGAGCTACAGCACAGGTATGAGAGCTAATGAAAGTGAAAGAGATGACAAAAATAATTTAACTATTTACTTTACACAAATTCCGCTATAATACATATTTACAAAAGTATAACGAATCGAGAATGTGACGGTATAAAAAGCTTGAGCAGAAACGGCGGCCACGCCGCGCCGACCGCGCTCGCGGCGCCACACGTTCGCCGGGCCGCGTTCGATCCGAGGCTCACGACACACTAGTCCCGGTGGCGCCGCACCCGCCTCGGCCCGAGGCACGCGGCCGCCGGCGCCCCGCCGCGCGGGCGAGCGATCTGCCGCCACCGTGCGCTCGCCCGCGCGCCGCACTACCTACACTACGCTAAAGTATTGTCTATGCGCGCGCGCGTTAAATGATGGAGGTGATGAGTCGCGCCTTGAAGTTGACTATCCGTTCGGAGGTCTGCGCGATACGCAGGATGAGGTCCTGAATGAGGTTGGCGATGCCGCGGTTGGCGATGATGAAGAGACGAGTGATGGGCCCGGGAACGCCCTCTGTCAGGTTGTCGCCCTTTGCTGCGCCGTCTTCGCCCTCCGCGCCTGCATCGCCGCCCGACGATCCCGATGAAGACCCGGCAACCAGCTGCAATACACCAAACCCGTATTACCCCTTAATCCTTATTGTATTGCTCCTTCACTACGATCGACTTCCAACTATTCCCATTTCTACAAATTGTTCTGTAGCTAAAGGTGAATTCATTATCAGTCGAAAAATCTTACTCGTGTAGGTAAGGCCGTATGCCTAATAATCAGTTTTAGACACAGGCCTTAGATATTGAAAAAAAAAACGGGTGATGAATAGTTCTGTTATTAACTTGAAAAGTATATCGTAGATATCTATGTTCCCATCCTTATTGGTAAAACTGTTCAAGACCCAACATCAATCGAAATAATGATGTTACACACGCTCGGTTATGGGCGCTTGAGTAGATCCTGTAAAGTGGAAGAAGTCCGTAGAAACTGTTGATCTTTTACTTGTTGATCTTACGCATCACTAGCAGAAGGGATTTATTCAAAATGTCTCACGATACGATTAATTCTGGATCATAAGTGAATACACCTATGTATTGAAATGATCGTGTTTATGCAGTGTCTATTGGGTTTCCTATAAAAGAGATTCTTACTGTTTATTTCAACTTTATTGTTTATTCGGGAATATTGTAAGTAAAATGAATATTATTGACACAAAATATTGAGAAACTGTTCTGTTCTGTATTGCAACCACGCTTGAGACCATTCTGCCTCGGCTACGATAGATAGGCAAAGCGAGTACCAACTAAGTGGGTACATAGCAAGTTAGATTCTAATCTACAGCTTCAACGTTGTCAACAACGCCGGACAAATTACCTACATTTTATTTAACAATGGTGCAATTACCAAGCCAATAGTACGAGTTGTGCAACAACGGTTAGCTCTATTGTTAGTACATACAGTTACTTATGTATAATTATTATTATAAGAAAGGAAGTAAAAGACGGAAACACAGAAAGGAAATATCAAGTAAATTAAGAGGACTAGCCTGTCGAGGAAGGAATATAATTTTGGTAAATTGGGAGGATACTATTTCTAACAACCAACTATTGTGAAACTACAGATCGTCGTCTCAAGGTTCACAGCAAACAATTATTATGAATCAAGGTCGATGGATGCCAATAAATATATTAATGATTGCATAATACGCGTCATAAAACATGCAAAATCGTCAAGACACCAAAAATGAAGAAGAAAATTACAAAAAATACAAATGAATGTCTATTGGTAATCCATCAATCTCGATAAAATGATATTGTACGCTGATTGAATGATTGTTCGATCTTTGGCAAGTGTTCTGTAGTGTAGTGTGCAGCGGTCCGTGTGAAGGCTACGTGTCGTGCGTGTGTGTACTTGTGGGTCGTTGGGGTCCAGGCTGGCGGTGTGCGAGGCCGTGAGCCCCACGTTGAGCGAGTCGGTGCCCGCGAAAAGCCGGAACGCCGAGCCGGCGGCGCGCGCCATCGCCGCTGGAGCTTGCTGAAACACGCCGCGTCAACCACAACACTCTCACTCACACATCGGCCTTTATCCTAATGACTCCTTTGCAGTTCGGCTCAGCGCAAGTCTGCGGCTTCTTCATCTTCAACGAACGCTGTCTAGGAACTTGAGAAAAGTGTAAATACATTGTGCTAAGAAGACATGTACGCGTATGATATCTGATATTGAATTGAATGTTTATATATTGAGTTCAGGTAGTCAGTCTGAGATCGTGTTATGAAAATGTTGTTGAATGAGTAATTTCGAACATAGAGTCATCAAGAAGAGTAGATATATAGGTAAGTATGTAATAGAAAGAAGATATAGAAAAGGGTAAGAGTGAAGTAAGAGAAGGTGTACGCGAAACTCAATTACGGTTATTTATCGCTCACCCTAACGATGTCGAAGAGGAAGTTTCCCGATCCACCTCCGGAGCCGCCGCTGTTGCCACCGAAGCTCAGGAATCTGGAACGATCCATGACAGACGTGAAGCAACGTATCTCGTAATCTTATATTTATGGTTTCGTATTAGTAGAAATTATGGCCGGTTGCAATTGACGAAACCGTTCTGTCGCCACCACGATAGAGATAATAAAGTATCGGGTGTTCCGTCAATGTGTCTGAGCAACCGGCATCATCATTGCAGTTACGGCGGCTTCGTAACAGTAATTTATTCCACGCAAGTGTTACATGATCTTACGAGTAGGCACCGAGAGCTCGGCGCGGGGAGCGAAACGAAATCGAAACGTGCGAAATGAAAAGTATCGCAAAAAGATCACAATAGAGCGCTCTCCTTCGATCTATTGTTTCATATGGTTCGCGCAATGTTTAGATTACAGACCAGTGCGAACCATATTGAAACTACATCGCCGGTAGTGGTAATGAGGTTAGTTATACTGGGGAAGTGGATAGAGAATAATATATTGTAATTTGTTTGAGAACTGGTTATTAACGAACTGCCCATTGGCTTTAGATCGCGTATTTGACGTATACTATAATTGAAATGACGAATCGCAAAAATGACAAAATAAGCTTTTGACTTGCGTAGAATATGACTAATAAATGATTTGACAAATTAAGCTTATGACTTGTCTATGATTTGACCAAACAAGGATTTGGCGAGTGTCTGCGATAACTGAAATGAATGTTTCCGGCACCCAAGACACAAGTCATCGAACTTAGTGCAAGGGGTTTAGCAGGTGAAAGTCTTTATGTTTATAATTAGGTGTTTTATAAAGAATAACAATTTTTTTAATGCAAACCTTTTTGGGTCTATGCGTGTTATTGTGTTATTTACTCCTGCACATTAAAATGGCTGTACAGATAATTATGAATTGAATTTAATTAAAATAGACTGAATGAACACATATGCTACCCTTAAAAGTGTTTATTTGTATTTAAGCTACAAAGTTAACACAAGTAAAACTGGGTAGAAACGTTACAACGTCGTTGCCTATAAGGTAATGAAGCTTAGGTACTACGTTGTTAGATACCAAACACACAAAGTTCTCAGTCCTCCCTCTAGGTTTTTTGCGACTGGGCACTTTATTAAGAGTAAGGTTATTATTAAACAGAATCATGTTCCCATTCACAGCCCCACACTAAGTTCGATGACTTGTGTCGTGGGTGCCGGAAACATTCATTTCACACATACAATCACACCCAGAACTAGAAAACTTGAGTTCCCGCCGGGAATCGAAGCCAATACCCCTGCTTAGAAGGCAAATGCTAATATATTCTTTCTTTATTTGTGACAGGCTAGTGTTTGACCACTACCTCACCTGATGGTAAGTGACGATGTGATCGAAGCTGGTAAACACACTAGACCTGGAATACGCAGGCTCTCAAGGATAACTTCCGGAACACCGTATTTGGCTTGGCGGCAGACTTTCAACTTGATGGTGGTAAGCTACTTTGGTAGCAAGCCAGGCGAGCAACTCACAAAATGCTCTACCACCTCTCAATATGTTTGTACCTCTTGTTCCTGTCTGCCTCAGATTCGTCCGCATCCTCGAGCGTGATCTCGTCGATGCTGGCTTGGTTCTGCGCGGCGGCCACCTGTTGGTCATCGCTGGCAGCGACGGCTTGATCGGCCGGAGCTGCGCCTTCGCCGAAAGCCACGCGAACTTCCGCTTGCTGCGACTCTGCACCCGACAGCAGCTGGTTGTCGTCCGCAATAGCGTTCTGAAACACAACGTGCCGTTAACAAACTCGAAAAGACGCTGCGGCAATGATGGTGACGTGACGACGATGTCATGAGATGACTATGGGCGTGCGGTCTGCGCGCGCGCTGCCGTCCATGGCAGGCTGGTGAGGTGCGCGACATGACGTCATACCGGTAGGAAGAAAAGTGCGCGCTTGCGCCGCCTCCTCTCGTCTTCGTCCTTTTCTTCTTCTTGGCTCTCAACGGCGACTTCATTGGAGGAGGCGTTGTCTGCTTCCTTTTCGACTGCGACTTCACTGGTGGAGGAGATGGTTGCTTCCTTTTCAACGGGGGCATCGTTCGAGAAGGCGACGATGGCTTCTCTTTCGATGGCGGCTTCGGTAGTAGTGGTGCTGCTAGAAGAGAGGGGCTCATCATCTTCGTCTTCGTCGTCATCGTCGTCTAGTTCGACGGTGCCACTACCGACACCGGTGTTGCCACCTCCACCGCCGCCGTTGCGGTTTCCAAGGAAGGCGCGCAGCAGCGTCGGCCCGAACGTTTGCAGAACAAAGCTCGTGATCTGCTGTACCTTCTGTTCGATAATCTAGAACATAAGTAATCTACTACATAATACTCCTAGGCCTGCGAAAGAACACGGCGGTGGTCATTCTGCTCAAAAAAAAAACATATTAATACAACAAATTTACTAAGGTGCTTAGGAATTTGTACAATTTTTTTTTATTGGAAGCCTCCGCCCTTTTCTCAATCGACGAACATAACACCGAGTGACTTATTATCATAAGTGTTCTTTCAGCGTGCAAGCTCCAGCTGGATGCCATTTTTTATTTGGTTTTGTGATTGTGCAGGTGAAATACCACATTTCAATATGTAGAAATATATTATTATATATAAAAGTCCTTTTGTCAGGCATGCCGGCCATTTTGTAGTAAGTAAAAGGGAGAGATGGTACGGTTCTCTATGTCAACGTGTGGTATAATTAGGGCTGAATAAGATGGCTAGCTCTACTATCATATTGATACGGTTGAAACAGGAACTACACCTGTAACCAGCATCTACACGTCAATGGGTGGCCAGTTTCAGATCCAACTTTAGACGAAATAGGAAGAACAGCTATTTTTATTGGGGTCGTAAATATGGGTACCTTTGAGAGCACTATCAGAATTCTGTATCTTGCTTGTCATGAGGAAGGCACGGAGGTGATTTTCACTATTAGCTCCTTAGGTGTTAAGTAGTAAGAGGAGCAGTCTTAGGAGCGCTGGTTACCTGCGTTAGAGAGGGGAATAGCTGCCGCAGGATGCCGATGGTGCGCTTGTTGCGTTCGCTGAGGTCGGAGCCCGGGGCGCCCAGGTTCAGCGTCGCCAGCGTCTCCTGGAATAATAACAACACGGGTTATTGTAGATTGAATCTATGCAGATTTTGTGTGTCAAATAGTGTTTGCATAACACCTGTCTGTTAACCAAAAGGAAGTACAGTACTTTTGGAGGAGTCATTCGAAGAATCGTGTATGTAACAAAAAATGTGGTAGTAGACACTTAAACATAGTTAATTTAGTTGGGAATCTATAGTGTAGTCTAAGCTTTCATTTTATTGATGAAAGTTAAGGCTCTTATCTTATCGAGTTAACTATTTAATTGACACTTCTATAGAGTGATTTGTAGTTTCAATACTTTTAACCGACTTCAAAAAAGGAGGAGGTACTATGTTCGACTTTATGTATTTTTTTATGTATGTTCACCGATTTCCCCCCCATTTGTGGACCGATTCTCAAAATTCTTTTTTTGTTTGGTAGATTATACTTCAGAGGTGGTCCCATATAAATTTGATCGAAATCGATCAAGCCGAAATATAAGCGGTGAAGTCTGTATTTTTAAGCTTTGCTTGCGTTTAAATAATTCAGTGTCATCTCTTGAAGCGCTTATCGCTTGTTGAAAAGAAAAAAGTGTGCGTTGAAAGCGTAATGATACAAATACAAATACATTTATTGACATAATCACCGAATCTTAAAGATTCTAATCCCGTTATTAGGACGTTTTTTTTTAAGAACATTGTCTACATGTACATCTGATCTACTTTCTGAATCTGAATGTGCATTAAAATATTTTTACTAGTTTGTTATTTTCGTGAAGCCGCACTAGCGGCACTCGTGGCTGGTAGATACAGAGGTTGCGCCACCGGCACCGCAACCTCCTGCACCGCGTCCTTGATCTCAACATTAACGATTTCTCTTTTGTCTAAATTCACAAATTAGGGTCACCGCGCATATTCATAATTTGTAAAAAGAACGAGAGGTCGAGCTACGCGGGGTCTAGATTTAAGGGTCACCATTCACCGCGGCTGGCGCAACACAAACAGTTTTAAATAAATGAGCTGACGGCGACCGTAGTTATGTAATTATTGATGAATGCATGTAATTAGACACGCGATCGGCAGGTGTTGCTGCCAAATGGTTACAATTATAAACTATAATTTATAGATATGTCTTTGATATATTTTGCTCTAACTCTACTTACTTAACTACTAGTAGGATCGACTCTATTTATTGTGCTTCTTATAACCTAGCGTTAAGTGTCTCCATTTGGTAAGACGTAATAATATGGCCGAGGATGGTAAGCACGTTCATGGGCATTGGCGATCAAGATTTATTCTATTATATATTATATATATAGTTATATAGTATATATAATAAGTACAGTACCTAATTCATTATAATTAACATCAAATACACAGCCCCGGTGTTAGTTTCGCACGCGGTATCGAAGGAGAAGGCATGGCTGACTGCACAATGAGGACACGACTTTAGTTTGTCTTTATTGGTCATTAACTATTGCTATTCAAATTACACGTTACAGCGTATTTAATAACGAATTACTTAAAATATCAATATATTTAAAGGCCGTGCTTATAATATATTTAAAGGTTTTCGATATTGATTTGATGGCCACTTAACGTAACCATACAATATAACAGGATGCAAAGGATATTAAACGATAAAACTTATCAAGTAGAATAAAAAAAATTTTCATTATGTAAGAACTAGATTATTAGTTTGGTAAAGGCGTACTTTCAAAAGTGTTGTCCAAGTGTTGAGTAAATTTATATCTTTATATAACACGTTACAGCAAGTTTGTTGACCGATAACTAGAATGTTTGAGTAAAATTTGCAGCTTTACATCTTTCTTAATTCAAACTTCATTATATAATTTTTTATACTACAAAAAAAAAGATTGAAACAAATGTATAATGCGGCACTCATATAATAACTACCGACTATGCAAAGGGTCTTAAACGAATAATGATCTTCTGCAAAAAAACTTATTACGTTTCGGTTGCCTATAATAATTGCCTAGAGTAAATGTACGGAAACAAAACGATATAAAATCAAGTTTTCGACTGACTCGTGCAAGACTGACAAGAACAAATGAAGCCGATTTCATCTCAGTAAAGAAGAATAGAATGTACCTGTGCATCGGCTGCGGGCGCGATGATCTCGATGATTTCGGGGCGCGAGTCGTCTGCTGGCGCAGGCGCGGCCGCCGGCGCAGGCTCCGGCGCCGGCGCAGGCTCCGGCGCCGGCGCAGCTGCCGTCAGCGCCAGACTTGCCATCAGCACCAGTATACACGTCTTCGTCTCCATTTTCTGTCTGTGATTATATATAACCTATGATATATGACCCTTCTCTCAATGTTTTGCTCTTTCTCAAAGACCTTTTGCTTCAGTTTCTTCTGATCGCTGGTTGAATCTCGTCGTTGCAAATATTCTTGTTACCTGTGAAGAAAGGAGCTGGTTAATTAAATATATATATGTATATCTAACAGGGTCTGGATTACGTTAGATGTTTTAAAATACTTTGAAGCGTTTATTTCAGGCTAGGCTTTTTCATTGTTTATTTATAAATACTTGTTTAGTGACTGACAGAATATAATATATTATTTATTATAGATTAAGGAATAGATATCGCAATGGATGAATATCTTGAGAAAAAAAATGTGCTACAATCCTGTAGACTGAAATAAATAACAACAAAGTAACATCGTATCGTAAATCGTGCCCAATAAAATAATTAAAAGCTTAAAAGCGCCAGTAAGTACCGCACACGTGGCTGTGAGTGTGTTTGTGTAAAGACTGCATGAGGTACCTATGCGGTGGAGGTGACATTTTGAAATGATTGCGGCGCGCGGCGTCTGGGTCCCAGTGAGAGGTTATATAGCGCAATGGACATACATAACATGATGAACCACTGCCATAGTTTTTATCGTAAACGTAGCCTGAATACGTCTTTGAAAATATTTTACTACTTTTATATAGAAAGTTAAACAAAAAGAAATAAAGTTTAATACTAGAAGCACTTTTAATACCTCTAGTAAATATTATCTATTACGAATAAAAAAAAATACATGTATCTATTAGGATATTAGAATTAATAATTTAAACCTACTCATAAAATTACATATTTATTTAGTAGTTTCTTTTTTCAAGTACCTTTTGACACTAAATTCTGTTCCAAACATTGAAAATGATATTAATCGTAACCACATCAACTTAGAAAGAAAACATTTTAAGTTCATTTTTATGTACATGACGAGACTCTACGTATGACAGATTCTTTCTTACCTTGCAAGTTACAAAATATTGATATTAATGTCACCAGTGATATCATAGTGTGAAATAATTATGCTTGCGAGATAATTTATATGACTATGATTAAGTACTAACTAAGCACAAAATAACCTAGTGAGGTTACCTAAACCGATAAATAGCTTATCGTAACAGTGCATACTTAGTAATTTACCTATTATTTATTATGTGCTAGTACTGCTTATACCACTAACGACTTGTTTACCGTACACAAAATTAAGGGCATTACTGAGGACTCGAAACTTTAATTACCATAGTAACATTTAACGGTATATTTACTTCATTTTATTTACAAAACAGTGTACCTTCAGTTTTACAATGCAACATTATAAAATAAACGAGGTGTTGCTCAAGCGTTCATACTCGATACATAGTAAAGGCGACCGCAAAATTGTAGATATTATGATTCGCGGCGCTCTATATATACCAATAATGGATCGGACGGACGCCGCGCCGAGCACGAATTATAATGAGCTCAATTAGGTGCTTATTGCAAATTTCAGGCAGATTGAAGTTGCGCCAACTGCTTACTGCACGTGTTCTGTTGTAGATGGGTTAATATACCTAAGAACACGATTAGAAAAAAACAATTTAAGTATTCAGAGAACTAACTATAAATTTAAAGGTCACCGAGCAATTATCTAGTTTCGTGTTGTACGTGCTCTAGCAAGAGTAGCCGAGGAGGACTTTAGAACTAAAGAAGTCCAGAGGTCGATTTTGTGCTTTGTGTATAACTGTTTATTGTAGCAATTATTTCACGGTACAGGTTCTGCAATGTCACGACGACATACAGGTTTTTTTCCATTTACATCAGAATACAATATAACTAGTTGCACTGAATTGTCGAGTGAACAAATAGTCCTTATTTACTAGATTGCATTCATTTACGTGCATCATCATCAGTTATCTTATTGGCTGGAGTCAGTAGTCTACAGTGGCGAGAAATCGTGAAGCGTGCTTAATACTACATGACGACCACGACCGCTCTAACGAGAGGAAATCGAATGAGAAGAAGTAGTCGACTACACTCTTGGGCTTGAAGTTCTGGATCTGTCAGAATACTATTAGTCAAATTCCCTATATTGAATGAACACAAGTTTCTTAATACTATCACTGGATTTCTCAGATATCATAAAGAAATATTAGAATTGCAAATAAGACAGAATTTCACAAGTGTGCGGGCTTGCGCAGCGTTATTGAGAAATTTTTCAATAAGTTTCAAATTATATGGGCGTTAATTTACGCGTAGCAGTGAGGTGTGATATCTTTATTATTCTCAAGTATGTGTAGACGATGCTGTAACTAAATAATAATTGCACTGTACCTTGATAGAGCTACGACCCCAGTGGCCCCATAGATTAGCATTGCTATTATATTCAAACATTTTTATTGGTAAATAACGAAACTGTATGGCAATGTTAACCTTTCCCTAGTTATTTATTTAAGTATTCAATCATGTAAATAGAATAGTTAGTAATAATTCCAACTTTAACAAAATATCAGTCAACTACCCTATTGGTCCACAATACAATACAATGTATGGTTCTAACTCGTTACTGACCCAGTTGAGTTTCAAATAATAAGTCAGAAAATTGCGTTATTTGAGAAACCGCTGCGGTGACAAATGAATTGTTAGTAAACCTGATACTTTGTATACAAACATAAATTGATTTATTGCGAGCGAAATTTCAGGTTAGACAACAATAGGTACTAATAATTATCACCAGCCATACAGATTATTTCCGGAGAAAATGTTATTTATGGTTGTTAGTTAGGTATTTTATTGTTTATTTAAACGTCTCCAATAAATTAAGAACAGTTGAAACATTGTCAAAGATTAATAACATATCGTGAAAATGATGAGTCTTTTCTTTTTAATAATTAGGTATAGGCAATTTTTTTAACACCTTCTCACCTGGTAAGCGACGATGTGGTCGACGATGGAGCAAGCTTGCCAATAATAAAATAATAATAGTCTATCAATAATGAAACGGCTTAAACGAGTATTAAAATATATGTTAGACCAAAATAGACACACCGTATTTTGTGTGTTTAATGTTGTTAGTATAAAATTTGTCACATTTTTTATATTTTCTGTTTAATATGTTATCTGAATAAATAAGGCATTTATTAAATATATTTTTCACAGCTGTTTATACTAAATTACGTAAAAAGATATAATCTGAAAGTATCACGTGAAATATCTTTGATCTATATCTTTGATAAAAGCATCCACGTGCGGCGCGACATTCTCTAGCGTTTATCGGTGGGAAAATAAGTGTACAATAATAATTATGTAATTTAGTATAAGTGGGACATTATTTTTAATGACTTAAATTGTTATTGTTAGTATATACTACTTGACACATGTTCTCGTAGTTTTTGTACTTCTATTTCAAAAGAAGAAAACATAGCAGATGAAAATCACAAGGTAAATCAAAAACTTCAGTGGCATGTATTTTCATGTAATTGAGACGCAAGACGAGCAAGTCGATGGTAAGCGTCATGCTTGCCCATACATTTTCGTCTACAATTGGAACTTCTGCACGGCAAAGCACTGTTTTCGTCACCTTGAGATCAAATGAATCAAATCTCTGAAAGCCCTGTAATTTCATTGGAAACATTGCCCTTCAACCGAAATACAGTAACGTTTGCACACTACCGTTTGGCGGTTGAATGTTTAGCCATGGTGTGGTACTGCTACAGGTGGACTCTATATAAAAGTCTATTGTATATTTATACCTAAATGTATACTTTGTGAAGATGTGTTCTGATGTTATTTGTATAGTAAAACCGGAATATTATCTTCAAGTACGTCAGCACCAGTAGTTAGCTAATTTTTTATTTACTTTAATTATGATTAGATTTATTCATGTGCATTTTTTGTGCTTATAAAGTTTACAATAGACCGTATTATGTACGAGTAATATACAAAATAAAACATGTTGAACCAGTTCCAGTCCGTTTTGCAGTTATTTTTATTAGTTATGAATTTTGAAGTAGTTATGTTACTTCGTTTTGAATGTTGTTATTAAAACATTTTTCTGTGAATATATTAGTTATATATGCCGAACATTAAAAGATCTCGTTGATTACTTGAGCAACTTCTAGTGTTCACGGGCGAGTGCATCAGTTTGACCTCACTCGTACGTGTTATGAAGTGGGAGCTACAATAACGGCTCGTTACATACACTCTAATTTATCATCTCTCCGTTTTACCCTGGTCAAGGTCATACCATTATATATAACTTCAGTCGGGTAATTCTAGCTAAATTTATCTACATAAAGATTTTAAAGGCAATTTAAATCAATTTGAAACAAACGTTTCTGTGAACCACACCTATTAATAATCAAATTTGTTGGTAACTACATTGTCAGAGGATATACCCTGACCCTTACAGGATGACTCTTGCATTTGGACTGGTGAACGATTTTTTCAAAGGTACTTTACATCTCCATTTATCCTGATTCATGAATTAATTGTCTAATTTAGTTGTACAACAGATTAATTATATAATGAAGGTATATAGTAATATAAAGGTTATAAACTGCAACACAGTCGGTTATGTCGTGTTCTCATCTCGTGATTAGATCTATCTTGTATGCGAAATGTTATGGGTTAAAGTTTTTGTATGTTGTCAACATAATATAGGTAGGTATATTTGCAGCTTCCATTACAGACAGACACATCAACGGAGATAATAGGTTGTTTGTTTCAAATATACGCACACCAAAGCACACATATTTTTAAATTTGTATTATTAGTGTACTGCTGCGAAACTACCTGAAATTACGTAACTTAGTATATATACGTAAGGTAGTGTTGTAATCAATGGTAATAATTTGTAGTAACGAGTAAGTAATGAGTAAAATAAGTATTATAGATAATCGCGATAGATAGGGGCTTCCTCGGAACGCTCCAATTGGCGGCGGCTTCCCTTTATCTGTAGGATGCTTGCGTTTAGGTAGTCGCCCGTAAATCCGCGCGTGTCGGCTAACCTACCCTCTTCAATATTGGCTTTGTTACACTACTGATTATTGACTACGAATGGAAAACTAAGCTTTACATAATTTTTGCCTCATAACGTTGTTTTGGATTATAATAGATAATCAAACACTTGGTAATTATGTCGTCTCATGTGTTCAGTCAAACTTGGGAATGGAGACCAATATACTCGTATATTATATAGTATGTAAAAGATAAGTGACGTAAAAACTTACTCTAGTTGACTCATTTAACTACTAATACATTTTAAGAAGAAAATATATCATTCGATTTGAAATGAATTTATTTTAAGGTAAGTGAATGTGTAGAGGAAATATGGGGTCGTGTAATCAGTAAAAGTAATAGGTATGAATGTAGAAGTTGAGAAAGGCCAAAAATAATAAATTGACAGTGTAAAATATGAAAGGAGCTGGAAAGGCGTGTGGGGATAGCAGCTAACAAAAGAGAGTAGTCAAAGAAGAAAACTGTTTTGGAGGAGTCTCCAAAACAGTTTTCTTCTTTGACTACATACGAAGTGGGATACTGACACGGTACATTGAAATTTAATCTAGCGATCGTCGCAAATGTGTTTCAACCTGCGGCTGCATGCATCAATAGTAAGAAGCGAGTTAAGTAAGCAATTGCACTACAATAGAAACATGAAGTTACGTTACAATCTTGATTGCCATACTCGTGTAATATAATAGTCGTTAATCGCGGACCGATCATGACTGTACACAATTAATTGTAAACATCGAATAATGACATGTGCCGAGAGCCGTGACCAAGGATCATTATTACTCTTAGAAATGTTATTTATAGAATGACATAAACATTTGCAAATAAATATAAAAAACCCTTCATCGATTCATGACTAATTTTCTTAATCTGCAATTCATTTCGAAGTTTTTTTTTTTTTTTTTTTGTGACAGGCTAGTGTTTGACCACTATCTCACCTGATGGTAAGTGACGATGTGATCGAAGCTGGTAAACACACTAGACCTGGAATACGCAGGCTCTCAAAAATAGAAGTAGAAATACTTTATCGGTGTTTTGCGGAATCTTGTACACAAACCTACGTAAATTTCAAGCGACTTCCTGACCAATATTCTAAGGGCCAGTTCCCACGAGCAATCGCGGCCGCGACCTCCGCGCGCCTTCTTCGCGTCAGCGGCGATGGTGTAACCTCATGTCCTTCCATGAAGACAAGGTGTGCCATGACGGCCCGACAGGAAACGCATACCTTAAGTAAGCTCTTACTACATATGTGCTGGCAACTGTAGCAAGGACGCAGGTTTTTTTCCACTTCTTTAGTATTTTTACCATTATCATAAATTTCGTATAAATTTATAAACTATTTTAATACATATTATTTACCGAAGTTAAGTTTTAGTTTTACACATTTTTTTCTATAACAAGGAAAAATCAAACTGTTTACTGCGCACGCAGCACACGAGTTAGAAAAACAATATCATATCTTGTTAATGTTTTCACTACTATTACATCAATGTAGAGGTCCCTTCGTCATTACTGTCTTGGTTTAATTATTTAGTATACAATGCTTCTCATGCTTGACACATTATAATATATAATAAGTTAAGTTTTTTGTGCTCTAACCATGAACACTTCCTCGTTGGAAAAAATAACTTATAAATAAATTCTTGCGTGGCCTTTGGCCATGGTCTTTGACACACAAGTTAAGTTGCAATTAGTTAAGTAAATTAACAATTTAACAAGTGATTGCCATAACACATGCAGTTTATGTTAACACCGTTAAAAAGCCACCGTGCTCGCCTTAGGTAGTTAAATGTAGGAGCAATGTGCGACAACTTGCAATGAAATATTCACATTTATTGTCTTAAATAGGTACAAGGAATGATTGTCACAGAAAGTAAAGTAATTAATTCTGTCAAGCAATTTATTCTGCTTCTTAGTATTTTCAACGATTCATATTTTATATTGCTTTAAAAGTATATTGCATCAACCAGTCCTGTATGCGGTTATTATTTGCAAAATCAAACAAAAACATATTTCCGCACAACTAGAGTTTATTAAAGTGCGAACTGCCACAGAAGTGTACTACAATAAAAAGCCATTAAAACGTAACCAGTTGCAGCTTGACCTTCGAGACTTCAGCTGTCGAATGTTTCGAGTTCAGCCGACATTGACCACTCGGATCTTACCAATATGAGTACTTACGAGTTACAGATAAATACATATCTTAAGAAAATAATGTTTCCTAATCAATAGCCTGTCGTAATGTGAAGCGGATATAATTATCTAAATAGCTAATGGGAGAGCAGAGATCAGTTTTAAGTGTAAACTATAAGTATGCATTTTAATTAAGGTACAAGGTATGATCAAGAATTCAAAAAGCAATGATCCAAACTATACCGCACGTCTTTGCTCACCAAATTCTTACAAATTTATTTAAATGGACAGCTCTGTTAGCATGTTTGAGTAATTTAACTAGCAAACAACCAAACATTGTTGTATATGTAATTTTTTGTATATGTAACAAGTTTTTATGTAATTCTATGCTTTCTTACTAATAGAAATTTAAATGTCAGACTTGTCGCCTCAAAGCAGCTTAACTAAATTATACCTATGTTATTTATATGACTCTACTATAGGATAACAGCATAGAGGCGAGTCTTAGTCTGGCTTTTCTTATTTTAGCTAATGCAATCGGGGCGTAAAAAGACAATAGGAATGTTTCAGCACGCGGAAGCAGATACGGAAAAGCTCGCCCAACGAATTATACATTACTACATTACTCGACGAGTCGTTTGTTCGCACACAATGGACATCTGTTAAATAATACCCTGTTTCTACAAACCTTAGGTTACGTAACTTGGGACAATACCAACAGCACAACACCAGCAACGACAAGTAACTGCAGATCGAATTTTATCTGCCTACAATGTGGAGAAGAACACGAAACACTAAGCAACGACACGCTAATATTTAGCGACAAATAGGGCTGATGACCGTAAGTACTCCAAAAACGTGCGTCATTTGTTGGTTCACCACATCTTTGTGGTTTCTCGTATATAAATATGCCATGAAGTACTCCATGACAATTGGTATATATTGAGCTCAGAAACAATAGTAAAAGTCTAAATAGACTCAATCAACGGCCGGAAATTATCATGACTTGTGATTAACGTGTAAATGGTCTGCTGAGCACTTTTTATTGCCAATTTTAAGGAAATGTTTACTTGGTTCGCGTCAAGATCCGTTTATTACGATTCAAATTGATTAGTATTATTGAAACCCGTGAACTTTCTGTAGTCAATTTGTTGCAAGGACTTCTCTGCTATTTCAGTAAGGTTTTGAGGCGAGAAAACTATATACATATAAACTATGTATTAAAAACGAGGTTATTCTTATTTATTTATTCAAAGAAAATCTACAACTTTAGTACATATAAAACGTATGGTAAAACTAGCAGCCAATTCTTACAAACTTACTTACAAACCACTTAATTACCAAAAAAAAGAAACCTTGTAAGCCATCAGGACTTTAGATTCATATTTTGAGTATTTTAGTAATGACGAGCGGACAACTTTTGACAGTGATTCATAAATAACCAAAACTGCTGCTTCACTAACATGTGTTTATACCTACTTACATAATGCTCTCTGCGCTTATAGTATTGCGTATAATTAAACTGAAGTCATCGTTAAAATACCGGCGCCATAAACCACAATAATAAAGTTTACTTAAAATTATTAAACAATTGTTACATTTTCTACTTTCATGTCGAGTAATATTCGGGGTAACTATAAATAAATAGAACATATAAATTAACTTAGACATTTGGTAGATAAATGATAAAATAAAGGCAAAATGTTACCTAGTGACTCAGTGACTCTTATGCAATCGTATTCTACTTTTAAGCCGGGATGTGGATTGGCGACGTTGTGGTGGAGGGTTGTGCAACCATTGGTACTCAGTGTGCGTCACTGGATTTAGAAAGGTATCCTGTTCCACATTATACAAGGAAACCTTCAAGGGAAACCCAAAGGTGAGGTCAAGCCACATTTAAGCGACCTAAGAATTCTGACTTTGACTTGTATGTACATTTTCGAAATAGGAATGTTTGTGCGAATTCATCCTGAATTGTTAACCATATCCGCGGATATTCCCACGCAACACTAGGCGTGGAGAAAGGCTTGTATTAATATAGTACCGAGAACCACATTATTACAAAAAACTGCTATCCAATGTGTATAACAGTTTATAATAAAATACCACATGCAGGAAAAAAATTATAGGTAGGTCACCTATACATTTAAAAAAAAAAAAAAAACTCGCGGTTACTTGACAAGATTTTTTACTGTATGAAAGAGTTTCTAAATACTGAATTCGATTGACATCATAAAATATTAAAATTAATAACTGTATTCCTACTTAATTCGTTATTATTATTTTTGACATTGTATTTTTGTTCATTTTATTGACATTTAATTTTAAACTTAATTAATAATCTATCTATCTATATATATAAAAAAATCAATGCCACTTTTCGTTGTGATTTTAGAACTCAAAAACGGGCTCACCTATCCAAACCAAATGTTTAGGCTTTGTTCGGACTATTTAGTAGATGGTTTATGTGAAGTTTGCACAAAATCGGTCGAGCGGTTCTTCATTTATCACATTTTTTCCCACCGGAAATTGCACACGGGCGAAGCCGGGGCGGATCACTAGTTATATTATATATTACTTTTGCATGCAATTTTACATGCCACCACATGGCAAAAGAGAAGGACGATTCAACAATGAAGACCAATAATTATGTATACTCTATTTTGTATGAATTATACTCATTTCATTTCAAACAGTACGCCAATTAGATCTAGCACGTCAAAGATGTACGAACTATGAAAGATATATGTGATGTATCACAGCCTTATATACAAATATGGAGGCAAACATTTGCTTTATACCTACATAACACTAAGGAAGAATTTGTAGAGGAAGGACCCTTTTGCAGAGTCCGCCTAGGGGCGGTACTACACTATTGCCAGACATTGAACCGCCTAGTACTGCAGTATTGTGCAGACATTACTGTGAATCGGATTGATGGGCAATGTTTCCAGTAAAATTACAGGGCTTAAAGAGATTTAACATTTAATATATCTGGATGACGAACGCAGTAATTTGCCGACCAGGATTTTGACTAAATTCAAAACTCTGCACTGAACTGCAATGGGTAAGCGCGACACTTACCATCAGGCATGTGACTTGCTCGTTTTGTCAGTCAATTACCATTAAAAAAAAGTGCTTCAGTTTGGAGTACCAACGGCTCAGAAAACATTCAGTTTCCAAATAGGAAGCCAGGACAAATAACTGGGTAAGCTTCTATTTCTTAACATCATAAATAGTGTATCAAAATAGACAAGAATTCAGCTCTGGCTCAATTTGTTCTTAAAAGATGAACTTTATATAGATAAGATACTGAACGGATTTAAGGACCTCACATGATTCTGGTAAAAAATTGCGAAAGTCGTAAAATAAACATACCAGCCGTGTTCTGCTGTAATTTGGCCAATTAAGAAAACAAGCAAACATTACGAAACTGATTTAAGCTATTATGTCGCAGCAAAATGAGACATTGGGCCGGAGCTTAGAGAATATGGGCATTAGCGTATCAGTGTCACGTATGTGGCACGCGCGGGCGAACTGCCTCATTTAGGTTACAATGCGCGCGTTCTTGCGACACCGTGGCGCAAGACGACTTGGACGTCGCATTGACGAAAATTACGCATGTCTTCTAATGGTAAACACAAGAGACAAGAAAAAACCACCAGTCTCTATTATTTTCACATCAATGATGCCATTGATTATATATTACAGGATAATTTGCGCCGCTGAAGTGTTGCGAGGCGTGGTGCGGGTAGTTTTGGTTTTACTGCAGTAAAAGCAAGGCCGCGGTTTGATTGCAAAGGTGTTATTCTAATTGCGTACGAATTATCAGTGTATCAGCACGAGGTTATGTATCATAATCACGTGCAAGCACTAAACTGGCATGTGAATGTTACATTAATATTCGGCAAGGTAAACTATTCTATAATTTAAAGGAATTCGGTTCTAAGCTGATCGCTGTTTGAAAAGTAGCTTGTGATGATTTATTCTCACGAAACAGCAGTCAGTGTCAAAACCAAAAAATACATATAAAAGTGATATAGAGATCAACATTAAAATTCATATTATTAATTCACATTATCAATTAATATTGCAGGCACAAAGTTATATAACAAAGACTTAACATAAATTCAAACAAACTCAAAATTATTAATTCACTTTGACCCTAAGGAGCCTAAGCATCAAGTCTAATTCTTAGATTCGTAAAATGAATCAAGCTAAAACATTTTGAATTGTGCCAAGATAGTTAAAATATTGCAGAATATGTTGAAGCGTAGCTTCCTCATGAAGCTAAGAGGGTGGGAGGGGCAAGTTTGCACAACACCCTTTCACTGCAGTTAAGTGTATTGAGTCACAAGTCGTAGGAAAATACCCAAAAGTGAGTGTTGACGCCCTTCAGAATCCCCGCCATTCTGATCTCCATTTTACTTATATTTTATTTATATATCTAACGACTTGAATAAGATATACACTTGGAGACTTGTCGATTTCTAAAAAAAAACCAAATGTTTTCACATTTACAGCCTTGCACTATGTATGAAGACTTGTATCGCGGGTGCCGGAAACATTCACATTACACATACAACTACAACCATGTGTTCAATTTCAATTAAGCTTTAGAAGATATTGGTAGGCCAGTAGAGTAGAGCTGAAATGTAATTGTGTTATAAGTATTTTACTTTTTAATTTAATAACTCAAAATGTGTGTAAGTTTTTATAAAATTACTAGCCGTGCCATACGGCTTCGTCCGCTATTATCAAGTTCAAAAGTAGCCCATGTGTTAATCTTAGGTATAATCTATGTTCATTCCAAATTTCATCCAAATCCGTTCAGACTTTAAAGCGTGAAGAAGGAACAAACACACTTACACACAAACTTTCGGATTTATCATATTAGTAGGATTAGTTTTATAAAAATATACATTTTAGTGGAGCTGTAATTATTTTCTGTGGGTCTGTGGCCGAAGGTGAGACTCGTCCAGGTTTAAGTTCTAAATTATCTAAGCTAGTAAAACTAGTAAACAATTAACTATATAATAAATAAATAATAATGTACATTGATGATGGGACGTGATGTTGAATACGTTAAAGAGTTTACAATCGTCAAACGACGTTGGTTATTAAAAACGGTTGCGAGATTTATTGATTCTGTAAATTTTACTACAAACATTATTGTGATAAATAATGAGTGCACCAATTTATATAATTTTAGTTAAGCATTAAGGAGATATATATATATATAAACAAATTAAAAATATTCGTAACCCTTGCATTATCCATTTGAAAACTATAAACGCACGCGTCTAGTAACTGGTTAGTTATGTTTAATAACCAAAGTGGACGAAGGGTTTTAAACCCAATGTTACCCTTTTAATTAAGTGCAAATAAGATGAAAACAAGGAAGAGATCACATGTGTAACTTATACGTTGTCCAGGTAGATGTGACGTAACCAAAGTCTCGCGAACTCGGAACTGAGTCTGAACTCGAAGCCTCCTGGGCCGCGACTGGTAACGTAATTATCTCCATAGCCTCGTTGACCCTAGCAGCCTCAGATAGCTCCGCCTTTTTTCGGACAGCTTCCTACCGTAGAATAATTAAAAATACGTTAAGTACATGCACTACAGCTAATATTGTAACTTTTTTATAATTTTATGATGTGAATAAGCAAGTGTTATTTCTATGTAAAGCGACGATGCAGTTCACGTACGTATCTTTATACAAACAAACAAGCGCATACACATCCGCAGTTACACACTAAGTTTATAGACTTGTACCGTGGGTGCCGGAAATATTTGCATATTATATATCAATTCTAGATAAGCACGCGGACCGGTACAAGATACTGTTTTCTTTTGATATGTAGACTCTTTTGTTTGCTTTGCTGTTTGCAAATAAATATATAGTGTCGAAATATTTGGATTGTATCCTGCCAATGTCTTCTATGAAAGTGTAACTCGTTTCTGTTTTGTATGGGGTTTATATTTTTTATATTGCTCGTGAGTCACAAATCAGTATATCAGGCGTTATTTAATTTATAACTATTTACATTGGTCCAAATTATTATGCCGTTTATGAAAATGTCAGTACCCAGTCGGCCTCGTCTACAAAGTTGATTGACGAGAATGCTCGTATTTTGTAAGTCAGTAGTAGGTATTTTATTCGAATTCAAAACAAAGTGGCTGCTATTTTGTTGAGCTGTTATTGTAATTTTAGGTATTCTTTTTAATTTTTTATCCAAAAAAATTCTGCTTTAGTCTATTTATTAAAAAAGTATATTGTGTTCGTTTTTCGAATTGATTCCATATTTTAATCGTTTGGTACAGACGCGGTGAGTGGTGAGATACAAGGAAGTTGGTAAAAGTGGACCCGTTTACATTGGGTGGAGTCGGTAAGGCTGTGTGTAGCATGGGACTAGATAAACAATTTTAGAAATATGGTTAACTTGTATGCTTTTTTGCCGGGATCATGGTCATTTTTAATCTAACGCTGTTTGATTTTATTTATTTAGATGAATTTCATAGATGAAGCCATTAAAGATAACAAAAACAAACTTATCTGTGATTAAACATATGAAATTCAATAAATAACTTTCAAAACTTTTGGAACTAATTACATGGGTAGAAGTTTTATTCTGTAATAATAGTATACGGGGATTAATGACGTTGCTTCATAACAAATAATATTGAGTGAAAGCCGTGGACGAGCGGCTTGCGGCAGTCATAGAGACTTGTGGCTCTACTTGAGATGTAATTTGCGAATTTTGTTCTTTACTCGTTTTGAAATAGTTCGTTCACCCTTAAATACGCAAAATCTTTTTTCTT
The DNA here is from genome assembly GCA_948107665.1 of Lomographa bimaculata. NCBI lineage: Eukaryota > Metazoa > Arthropoda > Insecta > Lepidoptera > Geometridae > Lomographa > Lomographa bimaculata. The sequence continues at coordinate 145,085 of OX403604.1, read as the reverse complement.
TAACTTGTATAGACAGTGATTACGTCACCTTTGGCTGCTCCAAGCGCTAATGAAACCTTTTTACAACTACACATATATACTGTAGAGTCATTAATTTTCATGAGGACCTCCTCCACCATTCACCTACACCATCATGGTGTTTCCCTTTAACGCGCTCGTTAAAGGCAAATATCCTGATTTTATCAATACTGATACTGCCAAAATAAAAAATCGAAATCGTTTATTTATATGGGCTCTAAAGAGGCACTCATGAAAGTTAATGACTCTACTGCCAGATTCGCAAAATTATACCAATCGGTTCATAGCGATATGAAGAAATTATAATTATTTAGGCTAAGGTATAAGAAAACTAATTATCTCGGAGTTACTAGTCTAATCAGTGCTTAAACAAAATTTAAATTTTTGTACTTCTTGGTGTTGACACAAATCGATTATTTATTTCAATATATTACATTAAATTAAAAACTAAATTAAAATTAACCAAAAATAGCTATAACTAGATATAAATATCGATTATTTTAAAGATGAGTTAATGCCACTTATACGGAAAACAACCGGTGTTTTCCCACCTTCATTGTTAGAAAAAGTAGTCATGTTTGTATTCATAACTAACCTAGTTGTTGATAATTGACTAACAAGCAAACGAACAAATAAATGCTCTTATTTATCTTATAAATAAGATAGGTATATAAGTATATGGGTATTTTTTCTGTGATTATGATTATATCCCGCTTTGAACGTTCAAACAATAATCTAATTACCATATTAGAACTACAAAAAAATAGAGCTTAGATAATTATTCACATAGAACTATGCGGTATGTTGCAGCACATGACCCTGCATGTGTGCAATGCGGAGCATTGTTGTCGCCGACAAGAAGTGATCTAGTGGCACACGGGAGCCTGTGGCTTGTTTTGTTCGCATATATCCTTTTACTTAGAAGGGTCACTGACCGCTCGTACAATAATTATTATAAGATTTATGTTTAAAGTACAATCGCGTAGGTAAAACTACGGCTATTTCGTAATCGCTCGTGGGCCTATTTACAAATCTAGTCTAGCTAGTAAAACATATAGCCATAAGAATAAATTTTAATAGGCCTAGCGTGTTAGTATTATTTTAATACTATATATATATGATTATATGATTATATGGACTCCAAGATATTAAACTATGTTTAGTTTACATTACACTTTAGTCTTTGTTTTTTTTTCTTAAGTGCTGTCAACAATAACAAAAAGTTACAGATTTTATTCCATTGTAATCTTTCTGTAGTAATTTGTTTACAATAAAGTGACAGGTAAAACAGAACCTATTGTTTGACCTGTCACTTGTAATGTTTACAACGAACAATCCAGCTATTGGTGTGTGTATCCGTCACATACACTTAGATATAATAATGTATATATTTTCTTTATTTTCATTTCATAATACTTAACGACACCAGATAGACGAGTAAACAAATTTGCATTCTGGCGTGGCGCGGCGCAACTTTCGCAGAAAGGAAGAAAATACATTTGACTATAGAACATATTAAATTTTTTTTTTAACTATATATTTGAAATATATTAAAAATCATGCATTTAAATGCTGTTAGCTAACGCTGGTACTAACATATTACAGCGAAACTTGGTTAAATGGGACCTGGATAAATGAGAAACCTCTATTATTGAGAGTTACAATGAGGTCCCGGTACTTTTTCATTGAATAACCTCTATTAATGGGACTTTTCGAACCTGGTTAAATGAGATCTGATTTCTAGGATTTAATCGATGTTTACCTTTATAATTGGGACTCTGTAACTCAATTCCCTCTATAAATGAGACAAATTAACAGGTTGCGACAGGTTTTGACACTTTTGTTTACACATTAGAATGTCTTTCGCATACGCTTTGTTTGTCAGTACTATCTCAAGTTTTGACCTAAAAACAAGGGAGTAAAAGTGTACAAAATGCCCAAACGTAAATATCAAACTTGATGAAAAAAAAAAAAATTTCCACGTTATACATAATGTTTGTACATTCATACCTACATAATATATTAGATTCATTACACCAAAAATACGCATTTTTATTAACATTTCCACCTCTCCCTCTAAAAATGAAATAGCCGTACATTTCAACCTCTATAAGCAGGAGCCTCTGTAAATGAGACAACTATAATTTTAAACCTGCCTAATTGGAAAACTGGATTAATGGAAACACTCAATAAATGGTACAACATTCTTGGTCCCTTGAGATCCCAATTAACCAGGTTCCACTGTATTATGTCTTTACCAAAGCTTGTAGTTTTCCGAGTATAGTATTGCACTCACCTCCCTTAAAAAGAGATTAACGCGCGCGTCTCTACGCGGCTCGGCTCTCGCCCGTAGACGCGCTACGGGCGGCGCTACGATTCGGTTGCGTAACTTTGTAACGATGTAACGAAATAATTAATACGTCTATAAGACCGGACAGGTGTCATATAAATGTAATTGAAATAGAAGCAATGAACATTGCTTCAAAGCAATTTCCTATTAGATGCTATTGGGATTTATACCGTACTTCGACGCACGTGAATAAAGATAATGACGACCTAGTGTTTAGTAGAGTGAACATTCGTGTCAGTTTTGTGCATGTGGGTCAGCTTCAGCTGTCCATTTATTTTACCACGCTCAAAATTAAGAGCTGTCTGTGGTCCAATGATATCGTAAAGAGCCGATATAACGCTTTTATATAATGTAGCCTAATTTACATGAATTAGATGTCAGTGGTCGAGGTTAGCTACAAGGTGGTGCAAAAAATAAGGCCATTTTTTTAATTTAAATGTTTTAAATAGTTTTAAGTACAAGGCTTTTAGAATAAATTATTCTTTTAATTTTATATTATCTACGTCATAAGTAAGTATGCCTATTATAATTTTATTGTATGACTAATTGGCCAGTATGAAGAACTAATAAATAAATAATGAATTTAATTACCATAGGCCAACCATTGACCAACAATTAATAGTTTGTTCTTTGGAAACAAGATGAATAATTATTTGTGCTTGTGCAAGTTTAAAGGCTATTTCAATTTCTAATTGCAGAAATATATTATTTATTGCATTCGGAGACAGAGATATCGTTAAATTGATTTTCTCACAATTAGATATAAATGATTCGAACCATTCGTTATCGGTCGTATCAATTTTGCTACAGATTTTTTTACAATCTATTGTTACTACTTGCAACACATAACTAGAACGTCGAACGAACAGGTCTGTGTTTAATTTGTTCGCGTTCCTCGGCCGTAGTAAAACGGTAATAGAAATGAAAGTTTGTTAGTGCATGTAATTATTGCGCAAACTGAATTGATGCCATTTATTTAGAAGCAGGAGAGGTGTCACTTTGAGCGACGATCATTAAATCAGCAAACATCGAAACACCTTTCCAAAGGAAGGTATTCGTGAAGTTTTTTATTTATGATGTCTTGTTTCCTGCATGACTCAAGAGACTTTTCGGGCAATTGCACTTTCTTAAGGCCACTTATTTAAAGTCGTCAGTATAACAACAGCGCGAGTGACATGTTCTGACATTGAATTAAATTAAGCAATTATGTAATTGTACCGTCTCCGGTGTATGGCGCATGAATTGAAAACAATAGAGCATCTTACCACATCCGTCTTTCGCCTGGTGAATATCCTGCAATTATAGCTTCGCCACAATAATCACTTGCAGGATATCCACGTTGTCTCTCGTGCAACCCGCTGCACGCCAACCTGTTCAAACCAAATGCGTCCTGTGTGGCGCAGCCTTTATACGAGTATGTAGGCAATTCTTGATTTCATTGCTGTTCGCGGAGTATCTTTGCAAGTTCTTTTATAGTTATGTTAGGCTTGACTTTCCAAGATATTTTAAAAGCTTCTATTTGATATTATTGAGTATTTTATTAACGAAAATTTAATTCTCGTCGCTGCATGCTAGTAGTCAATAATATTGCTCTACTTTAATAAATTTATGGAACTAGATTTCTACGCACAATTGTGCAATCGTTGAAATATATGCAAATATTAGTTAAATTCAGTTTGTATTGTTTAAATTGTGTTAAATTGAGATCGAGTAGAGGCGACAAGGAGGCGCGTTATGTCACACGTCGAAAGCATCAGCTGTTTACTGCTGCGCTGCAGTTGTGTGCGGCGGCGGCGCGGTCGCCTGTGCGCCTGTGTGCGTCGCCCCTTTCGCTCTCAGCGACCTCCTTCCGCCGGCGAAAGTGGTGCGACTTCCCCCCATGCCCCGCTCGCCGTAAAACAGGCCTGGACTGGCCTGACGTCGGCCGACGTCATCACCTACTCTGCTATAAATGTTTGTTTTGATTATAGTAGGTCACGCGAGTAAGTAATAAGTTATTTTCTTAAGATTTCCATCTGCCAGGATGGCCAGTGATATTTTAAATTTAATTTTGTGTGCACGTCGGCTCTTTTCGTTAGGACGGTTAGTAGGTTACTATGCCATCAGAGTTGTGTGCGCGATTGAGAATGATCACAAGCTGAAAGATTGTACAGACAATGATGACATCAAAGATTATAAAATATGAGATGTGGAAATGATTGTAATGCACGCTAAAGCACTTTAGAACACATTAGAGTCGCCATTTCTAATGTAAAATACTCTCAGCATGAACAAACATTGTGAATTTGATAGGATGGTGAGAAGTTGGTCAGTCGACTAACGATTGAATAATAAATGCACTGGAGTGGATGATATAACTTTATGTATTTTGGGTTCCAGCGGTACAGAAGTGAATTAAAATCGCTGCACCCATTTCGTTTTCGAGTGACGACTGCGGTTGCGTAACTGTAACTGTCGACCGTCGCGATCCGCTGCGCGCCAATGTCATCCTCTTTACTTAAACACTATGAAGAATTTTATAAAATAACTTGCGGTCACGTTTATCATTAACCCTTTTCATATTAATTAGTAAATAAAAAAGTGAAGTTCAGATGCAGCCCATTTTGAAACTGTATGAACTAAAAATATTTTGTTTCTTACTAACATCCTGATAATTAAATATTCGTAGTGTGTGTGTGTTTGGTTTTATTGTTACTCAAGCATGACAAGCCGGTTGAACTGATATTAATTAAAGACGGATATAGCAAATTTAATTTGCATAATGAAAAGCCTTGACGCACCGTTGTTTATAATTACAAGGTGAATTCGAAATCCAATATTTTGGTCTCTTTGTAAAATCATTGAACTAACATTCTCCCAAAATTACTGTTACCAAAATGTCACTTTGATACTTTAAAAGCGCAATATCAGAATATATATTTTTGGATAGCTTTTATCTACGATAATATATTTATTAAGAATAGTATTCAAAAAGAGAATTTATATCAAATATGAGGTATTCGTATTCTTCTAGGGAAAGGACAATTTTAAATGAATATGTTTTTTTGTTTGTAAGTTCGCAAAATTCTTTTTGTCAAGATTAAATATGTATGATATAGCCGCAGTATTACAGATTTATTTTATTATAGTTATAGAAATCTTAATGTATTTTTTCCGCTCATAGCATCGGTACCAGATATTAACCAAGTATTTTTGATGAAATATTCCTAGTATTGCTATATATTTAATTGAATAAAAAGCAATAAATGCTACTATTTTGCCAGCATGATGGGAACGCTATATTATTTTAAATAGGAAATATTTTTAATAGGAAAAATATTCAGAAAACCTAATGATTCTACATTTATAAATTATATATTACATATTAAGAATTAGAAAAAGAGAAAAAATGCCACATATTCATGAGTAAATCAAAACTGGAGTTATAAAATGCAAATAAGTATTTTATAATACCTGTGTTCCGCAGCTTTGGTCGCGTTTTATTGAGATAAAAAGGAGCCTGTCTAGGGTCTTATACGAGTTTAATCATACATCGCTAGTCACAGAGATACATTGTTTTAAATATACTCACGCTTAAGTATATACGAAAACTACGAATTTATAATATTAGTCTTATTATCCAAAACATTACAAGAGAATACTCTTCAACATAGGTTCTAAGAAGGTCAAGTGCTACTTAAACTTATTTCACGTAGGTACACTTGACTGAAGCATTTCGTATAAAAAGCGGTGAAAATTTCATCATTATGAAATTAGTATATAAAGTTGTTTATTAACAAGTACGTGTATGTCATGTATATGAGCATGTACTTACATACGCACAATCCGGTTCACAAGGCCATCGTTCAAGGGTTCACTTTATTTAATAATTTTGTATTCAGGAAACAGAGTACAATGTTCAATGCCAACACTTTTAAGAACCCTTCACATAGTATAAACATCGAAAAGATGAGAGGCTAATATTTCATCGGCTCGACCCCAATATATTTTATTTTGTAACAGTTAACTGCCATAAAAGTGTGGTAATCTGTGGTAATGATGGGCGCGTGTGTGCGTGCGCGGGCCTGTGTGCGACACGAAAGTAGAAGTGAATGTGACGTAACGGACACTGGACACTTCGCGGAGTGGCCGCTCGCGATTCACGACGCGCGCCGCCTGCGTTCTTAGCAGCCTTTGCGGGATTGGAAGCTGTTTGTATCTTGTGATATTATTGCGTTCTATCATGATCTCGTTTAAGCTTGTATAAATATTCTAACGCTCAAAATCACGCATAAGCGAGAATTGATCAACGTACTCGTCTATCGAATCAAATTTGACATTAAAGCTCATTCAATTAGCTTCAGAACCTAACTGTCTATAAACCAATGTTTATGTTTAATCTTTTATTTATCGAAGAAGTTTCACATGAAATTAATTCAATATAATTAAACGCAAGCAAAGCTTTAAAAAAATCGAATTCACCAGTTTAACTTCGGAACTTTGATCAGATTTGATGTACTAAACACGCATTATTGAAGATATTTTAAGAACTGATCAGATCATGATAAAAAAAATATCAAAATCGGTTCACGTGGAACGAAGTTATGAGGTAAAACACATAAAAAAAAATACAGTCAACTTGAGTACCTCCTCCTTTTTTGTGAAGTCGGTAGAAAATAGGGTGTGATAGTGGTGATACTGATCTTAGTATTTATATGTTGAGTTCTCCTATTCTGCTGTTACTCGTCATGTGAATTTGGTCAAATGTTAATATAATGAATGATATTATAGGCAGGTAAGTAATAAGTAAGTCGAAAGTGTGTCGAATATATGACAGTTATATTATTTGATTTATCAAGGTATACAATTCAATGTGAGATGCGAAGTCAAAATTAATATTAATAGGTTGGCATGTCAAAAGTAGAAAATGGCGCAGTAGGTATCTAAGTCAAAGAAAAATCATAAACTACATTAAGTCAATTTAAATATATACAATAATTAGATTAATTTACATTTTAGGTAGATTAAAAAAATCTTTTAAACAGTAGAAGCGTTTTTCAACTAACCACGTCTTAAGCTTTTTTCGTAACATTCCATAAGGAAGCTCTTTTAACGATTTTAGTAATCGATTGTAAACAGTGATACACATGGCATAGCAGTTCTTATGAAACAATGCCAATCCTACACGGTAGCCGAGAACAAGTCTCTGCCCATTTCTTGTATTACGTGGACACATTTATTTAACCGTGGTGAACAAATCAGAACGATTACGAACAAAAACTGATATTTCAAAAATGTACATGCAGGACATCATCACATAACAGCCTTATTTGCTGCTACAAAACACTGGGCAGTTTGCAGTTAATTTGACGAATTCTGAATTATAAAACCTGGAAGACCGAGCTTTGCTCAGTTTTTTAAAATGTTGAACGACGTTTTCTAGAAATGAAACTAGCTAGATCGATTTATCGCCCCAGAAACCCCCTGCATAATAAATTTCATGAAAATCGTTGGAGCCGTTTTCGAGATTCAGAATAAATATATACATATATACAATAATTGCTCGTATAAAGGTATTAGATTAGCGGGTATTATTATCAGATTAGATATTATTATCGCTTGCACATTTTTTGATAAATATATTATAGTACTGCGTTTCTGCATCTCCCTAGTGACCTCTTTAGTCGATGAGGACGGGTTGCATCACCGCTTCCGACTCAGAGAAATGTTTATAAAAACCGTACGGCCAAGTTGCGGCCGCGGCTCGCGCAATAGGAACAAAGGTCACCCCGGTGCCCTCGCGGTGGGTCACCGGTGCCTCTAGTTGTGCAAGCTCACGTAACACTGCGACTGTCGACCGCTAACCAGGATGTGGACTGGACTCCGGTTATTGATGGACCAGATTTATACATCACCGTTTATGTAACTGCCATTTGAAAATCTCTTGCAAATGCACTAATATTTCCAATAGTTATATTAGAAAGTAATTATTATTAATGTGGGCTGTTTCAAAAGCAGTTATTTTGCTGTAAGTGACGACCATTATTTTGTAACATCCGCATGGGACTGAGAAGACAAACATGGAGCATTTATTTAGATTACCGTGAAGTGATAGCTAAACGCAATACTTTTAATTATGTAGAGCGGTATGCGAGGAGTAGTAACTGTACGCAGGCATTGTTTTATCAATTGTTATGCATTCTATGGCAAAATGTCCAAATGCTGTACAATGTGTGTAAGTGAGGCGCGTATGAATGTGTGCGAATGAATGGAGTTGTACTTGATCTTGAGCGCTCTTCTTGTGACGCATTGCGGAAGATTTCATAATTTACTCCCAGGGATGAGAGTCTACAATAGTCTACAACTCTATAAATATGATTCTACGAGTGTTGTGACCTTGAACTTTGTGCGCGTCATACTGTGGGTCGTGATGAGACGTGGATTCAAGTTGTATGAGTTACAATTGTAATGTGATAATTGATGTGTCAAGATATGATAACATAATATACATGATTGTATCACTATTGCTGACAAACTTACGAGAGATTGCTCGGTATGGATTATTACTAATGAATAGTAGTAGTGTAAATGTTTTTTTTCCGTGTAAAATTAATCCTCATTTGGGTTTAACATGCATATTTTATTTTTATATTGATCCCTCAACTTTATTTCCATTCATATTAATATTGTTGTAACCTCGCGGTGTGAAGCAATTTCGGAAGTGGCAGCGTAGTGCAAAGTGAAGTGGGGCGGTCCGGTGCCGCGGTCACTCTCCCGAACCTTGGTGCTGTTACAAATGTAACACTTGCAATCGCTTTCAACGCAAGTGTTTCCATGCGCAAACCGAGCTGGGTATAACAGTTATTTACATACTATAAATAAATAAGCGGCAGTAGAGTCAATAACTTTCATGAGTGCCTTTTTGGGGCACATTTATTCACAGAAACGATATCAAATTTGAATTTGTGTGATTGATTATTATGTCAAGTTGACATCGACATTGTTTAACTAGACAATACATTTTACGCATTAGCCAAACACGATACAAATATAATAAACACATTTACGTTAGCTAGAAAATATATCAACATAAAATATTATATAATTCGGATATTTGAAATTGCCGATATAATCACTACAAAATTATAGAGTCCATGGTGGTAGATTATTTTCTCAAATACAATCAAAGCTAGATAAGGGTGGTGACTCTCAATTAGCAAATTCTATCACCAAAATGATATTCCGGCTGTTATATCCAAATGACTGACTAGTCATTGTAGTTCAGCTTATTTACCATGATCTACCAAATCGTCATCAGGCAAAATACTGGCCAAAAGCTAGCCTATAAGAGATAAAATAATAAGAAAAAATATCGAAAAATAAATGTTATCTACGGATGCACTGGGCGTGGTGTCTGTCTTAGACTATCTCCTTGTGATAGAAGGCCCCGAGTTAAAACAGTTGGAACAAAATGTGTTGAAGATGATTATATTATTTATGTTTTACAGCGTATCATATTTAGACCATACAATGTTATTTAAATTCCAAGGATATGTTGCATAGTACCCTTCTCCAACCAAAGGTCTGGCTAATAAATCAATCTTCATAGAGGCATTAAATTAAAATGAATTAGACGAGGCTAGTTTACGTAATCTACTACAGACTATGTAAGCGTTCAAGCCACCAGCCTTGCACCTGTCATTTTCGAGAACATTGCTATCGTAAATGAATTAATTTAAACAAATATAAATATATTATATGCTAATAGCATTGAAATATGTATTTATTTTTCGATGGCTAATAGTCACCTTACGAAATATCAATCTTGAGGTCTCATGATGATACTATATCAGCCAAAAGACATTTTAATTTGCTTGACTTGCTCGGTTTTTTAAGAGAAGCTTAAAAACAATGAGTTAAATGACAGGTACACTATGAAATTGTATGCTAAAACTAAAAAAAAAATCGTAAATAGTTTTGATAGGTGATGACTACCTTTATAAATTTGCAAATAACACAGCCTGGTTGGTGGTAACTGATTGACAAGGTTAAGCAATGTTTTAGACAGCCCAGTGTCCAGTCACTAATAGGCACAAAAAATACACAATCCAGATAGGTGATCGTTTATTTTTTACCGACGGGATTTTAACAGAGTGTTACCGTGTTACCTCTCCGTAGCACTTTAAGCCGTCGTCGGTCCCAGTTGTTAGTCGTAACAGTCATTAAGCCATGGTGAATGCATTTAGGCGGACTGAAACAACGTAACTGTTCATTATCAACAACGAATTAATAAAAAAGTGATAGTGGACTTCCTTAGCGAAAGGTTCAGCGAAAGTTCAGAGATTTGGGGCCTTTGACGCCAGTCCAAATATGGGCCGCGGCCTCGTTGTCGGTGAAATGCCACACATTTCCCGCGGAGGTCGAAGGTCGTAGGGCCGTGCCTTGAACTCGATTAAAAAGTTCTCATTTCATTATACCTTTACTCAGGACACAAGAGTCAAAAACGGTATGTTTTGCAATATTATTAAATCAATTGAAGCGTAAGAGGGAATATGGACTTGACCCAAACTTGACCTGATATTCAAGGAGAGAGACATTATAACAGTAATTATAACTTTAAGAAATTATAATATTATTCTTGACTGCCCGTTGGCTAAGTTAAAAAAAAACTGACTGTACATTTTCTTCAAAATATATCAAAACTTAAGTTGCACTTGTATATATTTTTTACTTTAACATGAACTAGTATTGAGAATTTCAAAGTGTATAATTTTACATAACTATAGATAAGGAGTAAATTAACAAATCATGAACTAAAACTTATATCAAAACTATAAAACCATTTACAAAACTTATATTATAAAATCAATGCCAGTAGATACCGTCCTAAACGCAAGCAACTTACTACGTGTGAGCGCAATGCTAATCTGCTGTGTGCAAGTTTTCATTTAGAAATTTATTTTTAATTACTATATTTTATAAAAAAAAATTTATAACTTATCAAACTTTTGGCTAATGTTATAAGTAGGAGAACGAGTTATTATAGCAATGTGACGAATAATATAAATTTTACTTTATGGCAACTTACATAGATACCATTTTTTGCCAGGAAGCTTACTTGTCCAGTCCAGTAATATATTATTATTTTTCTTCGATTTTATGGCTATCCATAAAAAAATATGTACATGAAATATCTTTCACTTACCGTATCCTGCAGATTCAACCGCGTTTATTAAGGTAATAATTTAATGCAAGCAAAGCTTATAAAAACCGACTTCACCGCTTTATCTTCGGAACCTTGATCAGATTTAATGTATTAAACACGCATTATTGACTATAACTCAAAAACTAGACGTTAGATCTTTATTCTTCTTTATTTTTTCTTCATTATTGACGATATTTCAATAACAACTAATTTAAATGGGACTAATTAGAAAGCAAAATCTTTCAAACTAAAAAAAAATTTTGAAATCGGCTCACGTGGAGAGAAGTTATGAGGGACCAAAGATAAAAAAAAAATTAAAAAAATTACAGTCGACTTGAGTACCTCCTCCTTTTTTGGAAAGTCGGTAAAAAGCCTATGTGTTAATTTTAGGTATAAGCTATGTGCTCCCCAAATTACATCCAAATCCGTTTAGTCGTTACAGCGTGAAGAGATATCAAATATACTACACACTTACACAAAAACTTTCGGATTTATAATATTAGTGTGATAAATAATTTGAGGTAACAGTGATGTAAATATATAACTACGCCAAATGGATAAGTACATGTTTGGTGTAGAGTTAGCGGTGCGCGGTCGCTGCCACTCCTGGCTGCGGTTACGTGAGCAAAGCAAACTGTTCGTAGACCACTACATGCATACGTCATTGTATGATTAAACTCAGAACATGTGGTGTGATATTATGCGCACAAAGGTTGTAGAGCTCTTCTGGTACTTATATTCTGAATGATCCAAAAACACTCAACTTCCCATTACCTCACCTGCTGTGACTAAACACACTCTTATTAACTATGAAGGTAATCAAATCAATTCATTAGTGCCGTAAAGGTTTAAAGTGTGACAAATTGAAACTTTTATTCTACGTATTTGTTAGAATACAAAAAAATATTCGTACCGTTTCACAAGCCAAATTTATCAAAATCCGTTTTGTCGTTACAAACGTACTTCGGGTCAGATATTCTCATCAACTTTTGCATGTTTTTATACATTTGTAATACTTATACAGATTTAGTAAGTACATTTTTTATAAAATGTATCTAATGCTAATTTGTTTTATCTTAAGTTTAACCTGTGTTAAGATAAAATAAAGCCATTAATTTTTTGAATTGAATTAACCTATCTGCTGTTCTATTCGTATTCACATAATATTATGACAAAACAAACAATTCTCAAAACAACGAAATGTGTCATTTAAATATGTTGTTTCAGCCACAGAACACATCGTGCGATAAACCTGTACGCAGCGTAAGGGAATGTATTCCATTATAAAATGCCTGTGCATATAGCAGTGGGAGCTTTACTGGCAATTATTATTATGCAAAGATAATAAACCACAATATAATATACATACACCAGTGTCGACCAGCGCGTTGATGTCTTTTGCTTACGCCACTGACATATGCTGCATTATAACATGATTCAAATGCAATAAAACCTATCATCATCGTTATTAATTGTAAGAAATATGTAAAGTTTATACTATATTTCTCAACAGAGATAATTGTTTCCCCTGTAAGAGTGCCGACCTTTGCCCGATTGTTGCTCATTTAATTGCGTCTTTGTTCTGCGTCTTTGCGAGCTCATGTAACACCACGTTCTGGTGTGACAGGTCGCAGGCCAACGTGCCATCGACCGCATTTAATAATATAAATTGCTTAACGTATGTATGAACTAACAGAATAAATGAAATAAATGGTCAAGACAATGCCTCTACTATATAGTATTCAAGTATTAACTTGTCCAGCAATACTCAACGGTTGCAATGCAATATTAATTATGTAATATTAATTACTTGAGGAACAGAAATACAAAAAGTACCCAGATATAAGACAATACCTCTGCACCATAGCGGCAGGACGTGCATTCCACTACTGCCAAGGGTTGTGGCTTCTATATAATCTTTGCGAAAATACAAACTTTTCTTGTTGCCTTGTTTATTAACAACGAATAGGATTTCATAACATCCTCTCAAAACAATGTTGACTGCCTGATTGACTAACTTTGACCATTTTTCAAGACACGTAAATTAAGGGTCATTATACCCACGTGTAAATACGATTATTACTGTTTGAGTAATTAAGCCCATTTGTTTAAAGAAGCGAGAGCAATTAGTTGATCGTGAAACAGTTTTGTAAGTGGCGTCGTAAGTGTTGAAACGAGCACTTGTTTTGAAACAAGACTCACCCGACAGGCTTCTTCCTTCCACAACGACTTGTACACTACAAACAACATTCAAACGAGCTCTTAAACTGGACTAGTCGACTCTGTAGTCTGATGCGATTCGATCATAGTATTTGACAATATAATCAACTGATCTCTTACAAGAAAAGACTTTATTCATCTAGCTGCAGAAGATTTCGAACATCTTTTATTAACGTTTCAACTTTACTTCACCGATGTGGTTTATGATGAAAAACGTTTGCCTAAAAAATATTAGCTACAACTCAAAGTTTTAGATTCCGGTGATAACATTACTCCATACATGAATGGATTTATGCTTAACAAAAGTTAAGGTGAGAAGAAAGACATCGTATAATTGTGTCTGAAACATGGCGGAAGCGTTTTCCTCCCGTCAGTAATACGTTAGTGAGTGCCGGTTTATACATTACTATAATCGTGGTAGAATGTCGTTTTATCTTCATAAATATTTCCAGTGATTTTGTAGCAAGTTTGGCTTTTAATTCATTTTAAGTGACCAAACTAAGCTTTGTAATATAATGTTACAACAATATCTGTCTACTGCAAAGCACTTGATATATATTGTTACTAAAATTGTGGTCAAATGCTTGCATATCAGGCATAAAAAAAAGAATGCTATTGAAGAAGTTAATTTTGTTTGTCATTGTCATACCTTCCTTTATCGTTCGTAATATAAAAAAAAAACACTCATCGGTACAATGTAATACTAATACAAAGTACCCACATTATATTGTTGCTCGCATCATTAGTCCGCTTCCTTCCAACTACCCCGATGGGAAACATCAAAAATAAGTTTCAAGATGTATTCCGTTACGGTTTATACATAAAAGTAGAGTTCTAAATATCATAATATGTTTAAATGGTTTAAATGGTTTGGTAAAATAGTAGAGTAAGAACTGGTAAAATGGTAGACCTTACAGACATAGCTCAAGTGACACAAATTTATAAACTTTAATTTTGTAATACAGTAAAGATAGGTTTTAATGGTGTTAGTATAGCGTTTTAATTGTTTGTAAAGTTGTACTGTTTTCTGCAAATACAGTTACTATAACCTATTCGGGAAGTCAGATGTCGTCGCGTGATTGACTACTGACAAGTACTGCAGAACCGCTATCACGAGCACTAATGGGGAGTTTCGAAAGTGATATTAGAGAATGTGTGCCTAATACGTAACGTCCATCGAAAACAAAACGAACCACCTCCGACTGTCGCAACACGAGCCGGGCCCAAACTGCCTAGCGGGTCCGCCGGGCGGGCGGCGATTGTGTTCGCTTTCCACTGCCAATGTCGCTTGGTTGTTAATTCATTTAACGCAAATCAATTGCAATTTATTTTATGTTTCTGTTGCATGTTTATGATTTTCTTAGGACGCGGGGGTGGGGAGAGGGAGGGCAAGAGTCGACCTTGGCCTCCGACCTGTTCGCAACCGTGAACAGATTTCGAACTTCTACCGGAACTAAATAGAATCACTACGATTATTAGATTTTGTGGTTGAGAGCTTGCGTTTCGCTTCTTTGATACAAGTAATCAAATTAATACCTAAGTAAAAAACATTAAATAATAATATGCTAGAAAATACTATAATTAAAAACATAGAATTAAAACAAAATGATAAAATTGTAAGCGTTTGATAGATTCCAGACATGCGAAACAAATAACCACATTATGTAATGTAATGTAAACAATGTCAGCTTAAAGAGATAGGTACACATTAGGCGATGAGGTATTTGTTTGCACGTATGTCCGAGTGCGATCAAATAGGTGACCTTGCGGTGCATTCGTTTGGGATGCACATCACATCGTCCTCTGGCGGGCAGGAGAGGGGGGTAATAACAAACTTGGACATACTAAGGAGCAAATCGATTCTGTGTGGAGTGTAGAACGCCACCGCCGCCTCGCTTCAATGTTATCGAAATCGGTTTCAATCGGGGTGACGAAACCTGCCGGCGGGCGAGGTTGCGTGAGGCAATCGCGAGCACTCGCGGAGTCGCAGAGCGAGCCGGGAGCGGTATCGGGCGAGGCGGCTTGCCGGCGCGGAAACACTAGCACGAGGTGGCGGCGGCGGCGGCGGCGTGTGTCGGTGTGTGCGGTACGTTACCAGCCGGCGGGCGCGCAGCAGCAGACACGGTACTGACGGGAGTGGCGGGACGCGACACGAGCGAGCGGAGCGGGCGCGCGCGACCGAGTGCCGGCGCCGCCGCCGCGCCGACACCCGCTGCCTCAGCGCCGCCTCCCCACTTCAGCTTCACGCGACGTCGGTTTTCCTCCGCCCGAGCTTTGGGCGCCTCTCGCCGTGGGACTCGGCCATACAATTATTTGACTTTTGGATCTTGTGAAGAGCTTTAATGCCTGAAAACAATGTCTTTTCCTATGCTACAGTTAATACTACCTCGAGTGGATAACTCTTAGAGGTGATATTAGCTGGATTCAAATATTATAACATTCACGTTTCCGTAATGGTTAAATTAATTTTAATCACAGGTTTTTTTAGTAACCCGGACATTGAAGATACATAATTTTAAATAACACAAACATTTATATCGTATACGCTCGAAACTGGTCGGAGTTTTATATAACGCTATTAATAGCCGGTTAGTACCATAACAATGAATAGCAATCGCGATAGTTTTCATAATAAAAAAAACACACACAGGTCTTAAAAATCATAAACATTGTAAAATAGATCAAAAAGAAAGATGTCTCTAAGTCACGAGTGAACAGGTATCTTCTAGGCAAACATTCTCCATCGTCGATAGCATCATCACTTACTAGGTTATTTACTTAAGTGAGATAGGTTTAATGTTTGCTTATACTGGATAAACAAAAAAATACAACAGAAATTGTTTTAAGGAAATGGGAGGTCCTTAGGGAATCAGCATTAGGAATATCCTTATTTTTTGGCTTCTATTATTTTTATTGACTTATACACTTATTACTAAGAATAAAAATTCGGTTTGAATGTGCGTTAGTATAAAATATGTTGGAAATAAAAAATTTCTGATTCTATATAAACAAACTATGTAGTTAGACCGCTTTCTTATTGATGATGAAGAAGTATAAAATACAGGCTACGTATTTATCCTGGACTTTATCGACCGCCGATGTGGTCGGGCTGATAAACTCACATTGCCTAGAATTAATGGCTTGAGATATCCAAGAGTATTCAAATCACGAGTGAACAGGTAACATTTAAGCATACGAACTCTTAACATCATAAAAGACAGTAGTAAAATGTTTGACTATACTAAATATAAATAAAACGATGTATTTAAAAATGTATTATTATATCAATTCGTTTAGCTATTGGGTAAGGTTGTTGATATTTATGCTTCATATTTTCGTCTTATACAAGACAAGAATAGGTTCTCTCTATCGGTGTCTGATAAGTAGGATATAACTGCTTTTGATCGAACGTTATATTACTTGTTTATTGTTTGTGTTTCGCAGATTGCAGTGCATTGCTAGTCAGGATTTTAATTATTAAAATTCTTGGTTTCTCTGAATTGTAATAAGTAAACGTGACGATTGCCAACTACGTAGCAAGTGATCTGCTAGTCACATAGACGAAACTTACAATACTATCATGTTTTATGCAAATGCAAAGTTTCCACGCGCACAACCGCGACTTAATCGCGATTATTACTATTTTCTATTTACCTCGACGATTCTACAAAAAAAATATAAATTTAGAAAAATATTTGATAAATTGACCGTTAAAGTTTTGTCCATAAATATTGCCCTCTGCACACAATTATTGCCCTCTAGATACTTGACTGTAGCAAGACTCAGAAAGAAATGGTTCAGAAACGTAACAAGGAAATTGTTACGCCTCACAAGCAGTGTTCAAGAGGCGGTATAAATATCGCTGACTATACTAGATAGTAAAAAAAAAAATTGCTTAACACAAATTTTTGTATTAAAGAAAAAAATAATGGTAACTAGAGAAAAAAATAAAAAATTGTTACGTTTCTGAACCGAATGCGTTAGTGTTAGTCAGAGTAGGACAAAGTTGATTTCAGCGTTTTCAGTCCAGTAATTTTTATATCAAAGATACAGCCTGCTCTGATTGCCCTGTTAAGTATAACGTCAAAACCATCATTTCGCTTGGTGTCGTGGATCTAGTGAAAGAAACCTAATGATCTCTGTGCACTCATTTTCCAATATCTATTGAAACGTAATGGAGCCGATCCATTTTGAAACTAATGAAAAGTGCATCACCTACGACAATAACTTATAGTGCGCTAAATTTTTTTATTAAAGGGCGGTCAAATTCCATCCGGAAACAGAATCAACAATAAGGTGATGCAATAAGAAGATGAAGACGCTGGATGTAGGCCGCTGGATGTTTTTTTAGCAATTTTTTAACTCCCCTCTCCCCCATGATGATTAGTAGTGAGGTTGTAAACTAATCCTCCCCCCTACCTAAAATCACGTATATTTCATTGGTACAAAGTCCTTTAAATATTCAGACTATATTATCTTTAAATACAGGTCACAATCACAAGTATAACCTAATTTAATTTTACAAAAATAAGCACCGTGATAAAAATGTTCAGAGTGACATTAAGGTTGCTGTGGTGGTTTATGGCATAAAAATGATAAAGAAAAGGTGATAAAACATTAGAAATACATATATTTCTTCTGGTACAAATATATTTAGTCAAGTCACGTATCGCTTTTCGGTTTTGAATTTGCGCTTTGAAAGAAAAAATAAATACTCGTGATGTCTCAATACACCCTCCATCCCCCCCAGTGATATTTCGTGAGTTTTTCAAAACCCTCCCTCTCCCCCTTTCGAGCCTCACGTGATTAATGAACGACCCCACATACAATTGTTCACTGTCTAAACAATCTTAATGTAAAAATTATTACAATATTTTGCGGGTAAGTAACATAATAATTTTAATGATGTTCGATTTTTTAAACACATTAACATTCAAAGTTACATAAATATTATAATACATACCAAAAATATTGACAAAGCAATCATGCTTCGATTGGAAAGGAAAAATATGGGCCTACCTGGAGTCCAACCCAGGTTCCGCGGTGGAGAGAGCAAAGTTTTGCCAACTGTACTAACAGGATCGACGAAATAACACAATCTTTTGAAAAACTAACTATAGGTAATATAGACGTGAAATTGTTTTTAAAAATGTAATTAATCTACTTTTAAATTATAATCTACATTAATTAAATAAAATTAATAACATACTTGCAATTTATATTCTTAGATAAGTTGTTAAATTTTAGTTCAAGAAATAATATTTTGGAACATTCTATATATAATCGGCGTTTCTAGCGATTCAGTTACATACAATAGCTTGTATTGGTAGAATCCTAAGTCTTACTTACTTGAAATTAGAATATATATACCTCAATTAGGCAAACTTTAGAAGAAAGTGATTTTTCTAGATTGTGCAAAGCTCCTGTTATCATTAATAATGAGAATATAGCAACATGTTCTGAAGATAATGAGTGTAATTTTAAAGTTTAAGCAATGTCAAATATCAACGTAGTTAAGTAATGCTGCCAGCATTATAAAAACGTTACAAACTATTAAACAGTTTGCTAGATTAAGTGTGTGTATTGTTATGTACCTACATAATTACTTTAATTAGTTGAGTATTTGAATTGCTTCTTAATATTTATTTATCAATCTCGTAAAATCACAAACACAATAAGAAGTTTTATAACTGTACCTATAGAATTGTAATTATAAACATATTAAAACTGGCAGAAGTACCTACTATGTCAAGGCAATGTCAACTGCAAAATTCAAGAGAAACTGCGAAAACTGTAAAATGTCGGCAATTAGCAAGTAATTAGTATTGTGCGAGCCTTCACCCGCGGCCTGCCATCGCGGACCTCTTATACTAGGCGCGCGTACTGGCTGAACTGGCACCGTCTTTATGTTCGACTGTCACGTCGCGGCGTGTGTCTCATTTTTCTATTTTACTAGCTTTATATATTAGTCTGTGTGCTATGTATTTATTTATGAGAAATTTTCAAAACGTATCGAATTTTTCGATAGATTTCATCATTTTGGTGGACAGGAAAACGGTTAAAAATGGCGGGCAACTATGTTTACTTATTTTTATGCCAGATACACACAGCACAACTAAATATTTTTTATTACAACTTTCATACATAAAGATACACGTAAATACTTTACCCCGATCTAATAAACAACATTTTTGGCATTTCATTTAATAAAGCACTCTTCACTAATTGATTAGATTGTAGGAGTCAACAGATAGTAATTCTGCTATTTATCTAATGTGTGCAGCCCAGTTACAGTAATTCCTTGTAGCGATGCACCGCCGTGTTGCATAACTAGGATTATATCTGTTGCGCCGTGCACTGTCGCAACACTGACACAGCGTCATCGAAACAGTAGGCTATGTTACTTTAAGTAAATACATTTAAATTGTATAGTGTAATTCAAATATTCTATAAGTATTGCAAATATTTTTACAGTACCTTTATTGTAGAAGCATAAACATAAAAAAAGTAAAATGAGTAGTACTAGACATTATTTGCTACATACATGTCCACTATAACAAGTGTTTTAAAACTAAGCGTAATATTTAGGAGACATTATGTTTACTAAAAATATGTAATGTATTATATATACAACATGCATGTTTTGCAACAAATTACTATTTAATTAAGCAATAAACACTCTTTTAAAAATATGTTTATTTAAGCTATAAATAAGGTATATATGTAAAGAGTGAACCGATATAGATAAAATTTGGTATGCAAACTGTGTCTAGATTATTTAAGAATAATTTTAATATTTAATAGATTCAGCATCCTGGTTAAATATAAGTGGTAGCGTTAGTCAGGCGCAGGTCTAAAAATAGGATAAAATAAGTTTTTTATTTTTTTTATTTAAGATAGGCAAACGTTTGACCGCCATCTCACCTGATGGTAAGTGACGATGCGGTCGACAATGGGGCACGTTTACCCAGAAGATGCCTATTCACTCGTGATTTAAAGACTCCCATATTGTATTTATCAGGGAACACAGACTCAGGTAAGGAATTCCATTCTTTTGCAGTTCGCATAATGAATGTGGAGGCAAAACGTTTCGTCCGCATTTGTGGAATATCTACCATATAGCGGTGTCGCTTAAGAGTCTGTCTCGATGTCCGATAATAAAATGGGGATGGGGGAATTAGATTGTGTAATTCCGTTGCACACTCTCCGAAATGTATCCGATAAAATACCGAGAGACTCGCCACCAAGCGACGATGCCCTAAGCTCTGAAGTTTTGCATCAGTCAACTGGTCGCTGTTAATAAGTCTCTTGGCTCTTCGTTCAATGATTTCAAGAGCCTCAAGTTGGTATTTAGCTGAACCGTCCCAAAGATGAGTACAATACTCCATACATGACCGCACCTGCGCTTGCTACAAGTCGAGCAATTGTTCCGGAGTGAAGTACCGTCTCACCTTTGCAAGGATTCCCAGCTTTTTGGCGGCTAGTTGGGCTTTTGACTCAATGTAAGACCCAAAATTGAGTTTTGAAGTTAACGAGTTACCCTTTTTATAACAGTTTCCCAGGGAAACCGACAACATAGATGATCAAATGAAGAGCTGGTAATTAAAAACATAACACAATGAAAAAAGGCGCAAGTTAAGCGTTTATGTAGCTACATATGTTTTGTAATTTTTGTGAGATTTTACATTATTAGATATTAATCACATCACACACATCTATAATCAACCAAAAATATACCGTGACTGCGTTGTATAGAAGTATAACTGTAACTGTAATGGATGCATTTAATAGGAATTTAACCTTCCGACTGGCGTAGAAGAGCGCGCGTGTTCTTTCTATGCAACGGACGGTACATCTGAGTGTCTTCAAGTCTAGAGTGAATAGCCTTAACCTTCTAGGCAAGCATGTCCAATCTTCGGCTGCATCTTCACTTTCCATCAGGTGAGATAGTGGTCAAAAAGCATTTCTTATGTATACATTTTTTATGAGATATTTGCATTTTTTTTCATTCATTCAGTGGGTAACACTTGTGTTTCTACCGGGAATTGATACCGATACCCGCTCTTTTCAAGACAAATGCGTACCCAACTAAGCTAACGGATAAGGTCCAGTGCATTTTAGGATATTACTCAATTGCCTAGCGCCAAGTTTCCCTACTGGAAAATAATATTTGTAACTGTGACACTTGGTCGCGTCATCAACATTGCTTCCGCAGCTTATGAAGGCAATTTGCTTAAGCACGGCAAAGCTCGTCTTTCCTTTAAATGTCAGCACATTCATTACAAGCAGGTTTTTTTTCAAAATTGTACCGATATTCAAATATTTACGAGATTTGACTACGACCCCTATTGTTAAAACACGAACCTATGAACTTAACTCATAATACTATCGTTTTATCTTATTGTACCCTTTACTGGCCACAAAATACATTTGAGTATTTTATATATCCTCTATTTAGGTGTATAAAAAACGTTTTCATGCTCTACATAAATTGTGGAAATACAAATTGTGAAACACTTTTTGATTTGTTGTAAGCCTTTGTGATGTTAGTCATATGTAGGATATCATAAACTTAATTAATTTTATGATTTTTATAATTAGAATTATGGGTAGAGTCTGTTGAGGATTCCGCGACATTTTGACCCCGTACCGCTTATGTTACTCTTAATTATATCTTATCAGCCAACATGGTATCCAAAATTATGAAAAAAGTAATTGTAATCGAGATATTTTACCAAAATCGGCACGTTCCCAGATAGTCACAGTAAATTTTGATACTTGAGTATGTTTCCGCTACCCAGGAAGTTGTTTTAAATTAATAGACTTCTTCAAGCATCATATTATGTTTTGTTTAATAATAGGTGTTAATTTAATGTATTATAGGTACTTATATGTATTTTTTTTTATGTAAGTGTACTTGAATTTATATTCTGATATTATTATTGATAAGTATTGTTTATGTAGTTTAAATAATGTTAGTATTTCTGTTATTTAAATTTTATTTCATTCATTTTATCGCACCGCCATCCCTACATTATCTTTTCGTTTATATTTACATCCAAAGGTAGTCTGGAGCTCTTAGCGATAAGACCGCCCATTGTACCTATCTTTATCAGTTTCTCTGTTAGCTGTATTTATCTTTTGGTGTCATAAAAGAGTTATTGTATAGTACGTCGAGTATAAGTACAAGTTTTGCAAGACATGTATGGTATTAAAAGCCAAAAAATTACCATTTTTTTTATTTAAATTTCGGCTCCATCGTTTACTCTTAGTATTGATAACGTTGAATAAATAATTTATTGATTTTTGAAATTTTATTAAGACAATTGACTTTTATCTTAACAGGTATATCGTTGCCAGAGTGCTTGGCAGAAGTGGAATAGCTCCTATGCAAAAGATTAAATAATAAAAAAAATCTTTACAAGTTGTAATTTAAATAAGTACAACCGATGTCTCGAGCGCATGACTTTGATTGACGCGAGATGTTGCGCGAGAACATGAAATTAGTTTCTTGTTTAGCTACCACATACATTTTATGAAATACTTACTAGATTGTGCAAATGTATGTATAGATTCAATACCTTCAATTTACTGTAATCTTCATATTTTTTTGATTTGATTTTATTTATTGCTCAAGTATAGAATATAACTAATACAATACGTATAAATTAAACTAAAAACTAAATTAAAACTAACCAAAAATAACTATTACTAGATATAAATATGTACAATACTTAATCCATTAGACCGCTGCCAGTTGGCGAAGTACCCAAAATGCTGGCAGCATTGCCACGTTGAATGGCAATGCTCAATTTTTGTCCAAAATGTTTGCCAGCATTTTGGTCACGAGTTGCTTCGACGGCCCCCACGGCCTCAACGTCTTAACCCCAAAAGGCACAAATATATTATAACCACTATAAAGATGACTATATTTGCGCCTTTTTAGATTCTCTGCTGATTCAGCCGCAACACCAGCCTTATATTTAGTTCCAGAAAGATGAGACGGTGCCAGGGTGTTTACGCAAGTTGAATCCCAAATTAAAAGCCGTCCCATCTTCCACGGAAGCAGGGTGATTCCGTCAGGCCTTTTACCATCATCACGTGCAGGACCATTTCGTTCCAAAATAGCCGTACAGTTGGCGGTGGTAAGAGCCCGACGTATAATATCTTTAAGACTGGCGTGGCAGGGCATACGTCCTGCACTCCTAGAGCAAGACAGACCGTGATGACCGAGCCGGTAGCAGTACCACCCTGACAGCGGTGTAGAGCACAACACGATGCGTCTAATGAAAGTGATGCCGCGATACGGAATGCTGATGAATTCATCATCGCGGTACCGTATTTGGTGATGGGAGAGCCTGTAGCCACAGACCAGATTCCCACTTTGAATTTAAAAGACGGGCACGATCTGCGGAGCTTAAGCACGTTTGAAATAAATGATTCCGTACTTTGGCGCAGAGTGGCCCCTCCCAAAGCTTCTGAGAAGACAGACTTTCTGGGAATTCAGTGCCTAAACAGGTTAACAACCACGCTGTCTTGGCCTCGTACACTTTCAAATCATTAAAATTAATATTTTTGTTAATTGCCTAAGTAAAATTGATAACTACTTAACCAATATGATAAAAAAAACTTGGCTATGTCTACTAGAGAAATGCGTATGATTAAAACGATGAGATTAACAAATTTCCAATAATATACAACACGAATGTACAAAGTCCTCGTTTACTTGAAAATTGAATGTAGTTTGACCAACACGTCGTCCATACAAAAGATTTAAACGCGCGCGTAAACTTTTTGTTGTCATATTTGGCAATGACTGATACACGTAGTAAAACTAATTACCTGCACGTAATAGGTGGCTCATCGGCGTGATTACCGAGAGGTGCTTGTAATGATCATCATTACAGGTCGGACCGACACACCATCTGCTCGTTAAAGCTACGCTTCCGAACTAAGCATTTGTATGAATAGTTTGCATTTAAGCATTGTCTAATACTCAAAAAATCTGACCCTTCTGTCATCGAGTAATGTGAACTTTTGTGATAGATGCCAATCTCATGCAAAGATTTTCGATTATTAATAGTAAATTTTAGTATGTCCCAAATTTACCATTAAAACTGGTTAATATAATAAAACTGGTTGCTCTTCCGTATTTTGTAATATTATCAAACGTTTGATACTTTTATATGGTTTGAAAATATTATAAAGACCTCTATTACAAATTACTACACACCAATAACGTTTTTATAATACACTCAGTACATCTATAATAAATCACTGATTACTTAG
Organism: Lomographa bimaculata; assembly: GCA_948107665.1. Taxonomy (NCBI): domain Eukaryota; kingdom Metazoa; phylum Arthropoda; class Insecta; order Lepidoptera; family Geometridae; genus Lomographa; species Lomographa bimaculata. The sequence continues at coordinate 120,024 of OX403604.1, read as the reverse complement.
AAAATATTACATTTTATAAAATATCAATTATGAATAATACGTCCGACATCAATATTATTGTATTTTAAAAAGAGATATACTCGTAGCCATTGGCCACGTCCGATTTGGCAATATGGCAATCCTCAGATTGTTACCTGAAAGTTATTTATATGTTCCAACCAACTCAATGTATTTCTATATTTTATATTTATGAATTTAAATTACCGAGGAAACATATTACAAGTAATTTTAGCCAAGGCATAAACGAAAATAACAAATCTAAAGAATGCAATCGAAGCAATCGCACAGCGAGCACGATTATTGTAAGTGGATTAAGAAACTATTTTACGGTACTTCGTATTATGCGTATAGTTTACCTATGGCTAAGGCAAAAGGATACAAATATTTTGTAATATTATTTTGAAATTATATAATATTATAATTGTAAAACTCTAACAAAAAATTATGTCCTAGACCCTAGATTTGTAGAGCACGGGCGTGATAAATTAATTAATATAATGTTGCGAAACTTTATCTAGACTAATGTGTAATGGGGACAGACCTCGGATTAGGGGTGACGTCACCGCGGGGAAGGGGACCGAGCGGTGCATTCATAAAACTAGCTCGGCAATCAGATTTACCCTCAATACCAGTTGCATAGTGAATTGTTTCACGACACTATAGATAAAGAATCTGATCACGTCAGCCAAATCGTTGACTCGTTTTCTGCATTTTCATCTTGTTTGTCATATTTTTCGTCGAAGAATACATTTTATAATATAAAATTAAAATTAGTTAACCACTATTCGCTTTCTAATTTCTCAAATAGGTGCAGAGTATCCCGGTGCGTAAAGGTCGCAGCCTTGTACTCTTGAACGTGTGTTGTTACGAAAAGTTAATTCCCACGTTAAGTAATTTAATTCCTTATAAAGAATTTATTGCTAGGCGTTAATTGCTTAATGTAGTCATCTTTCCGCCATTAGACTAAACCGTATTCATATTAATTATTGACATTGATTTTCAATTATATTTATGATGTTGTGAGCGGTGTTGCAATGTTGCGCGAGCGCAGAGGACGTTTATCGCAGTCGAGGGTGACGTGACACTTGCCCTTACGCACCGCCTGCGCCTTTGGGACATGTGTTTTGTAATTATATGAGTCTAGCCTAGACCTCTGCACTTGCTTACATAATAGTTTACAAACAAAATAATAATTGTTACTTAACTAGGTACAAGAAATTCGGGTTTTACTATTGTCTTGTCATTGCCAACAACATTAAAATTCATATGTGAGAAAAATAGAGAAAATGATTATATTAATATTACAATCACTGTTATTCTACTCTATCATCAAACCCTTTTTTTACTTTCATAAATTGTCAACTCCTGCTCGAGTTCAAACTTTATTTTGGTATAGCAAATCTCTGTTAATCGCAACTCGGTTTCGCAACCATTGTTCGTAATACCTAGGTAGGATATAGTTTGAAACCGAGGGCGGGACTCTATTATCGAATCGATACTTAGATTAATGTAGAATCAGTCGCAAGTTGCATAATTTGATCAGATGGCCCCTTTCCCTCTCCGCGTACCGCACTATTACTTGCGTCTGATGTTGTATAACCACCCGAGGGTATAGTCAGATGAATCACACATACATTTTAGGTAACCATTTCTAACAAATAGATAACATGCCATTTGTTTATGTGCAAATATGGATGCCGTCTAGACTCTAGTGGAGTGTCAAAAATATAAGTTACTTCTTCTATCCTATAGGTTCATATAATCAATACAATTTGTATCAATAGGATTAGGACAAAATTTTTCAATCAACAATAATATTTTCTTATTTATGACCATTTCTATAAAAGCCTCCTTCAAGCTTGAGTAATGCCTTACATTTGGTTGAACACACCTAAAACTTTCAGAGGCGAGCAGGGGAAGTCTCAAGGTCGCGTGCCGGTACCCGCCGGCCGAGTGGGAAAGTCTTCCGCTCGACGGTCCTCTTACGGACTACAACTGGGCTCACAGAATGGGACCTGGCTCTCAACACTCCGACTCATTTAACAGCAGAAATGGTTGGTAATGTTGGTGGACGAGGCTCTTTACCACACCTCTAATGCAATTAAGTTTTAAAACCTTTTGCATCAGAGGTGTTCAAGTCGCGAGTGAATAGGTTATCTTCTAGGCAAGCTTGCTCTATCGTCGATCACATCGTTGCTTACTATCAGGTAGGTATATCAGATAGTGGTCAAAAGTTTGACTATCTTGAATAAAAAAAAAAGAAAAAGAAGAGCATTACTTCTTGCCTCCAACCGAAATCCCGGAAGCCCACACGCTTTTGAGGAATTTATTTATTAATGGCTTTCACCTTTCAGTTAGCAATATTCCACTAAGAGAACTTATTAATAAATTCAGTAAAAAAATAAAAACACATACAAACACACTATCTCTGTTGCACTTACATACACACATACACTCACACACACAAGCATACATAATACTTTTTTTTTTCACTTATTATATAATATTTTATTTATGTTACCTACCTTTTTTATACAAGCTTACAAAATAATAGTATAAATTCTACTTCAGTATATAGTTAATATAGGCAATTAACTACAATATTGTTAAAGTATTACTTACCATGACTTTATTTTCGAGTAACACCTGACATCGATGAATGGGATATGCTGAAACCAGCCCTGCACAAACCCTTAATTTGTGCAGTCTTAGCGCTGAACATATTCCAATAGCCAAATATTTCTTGCATGTATTTTGTTCTTTGTACCATAAATGTGATTGTTTTTTTAAATATTTTGCAATAAAATGATTTCTATTCTATTAAAAAGTAGCCCACTGTTCCAGACCATTCCGTTAACTGTCAACAAGATCCTACAAGGGAGAAGTTATTAACAGTTACCCAGGGTGCACCGACACGTTTTGCTACTATTTCCCCAAACATATCCAGAAAGAACTAGTAGCAACCGGTTCACCGGAGTAGGTATTCTGGACTGACACCCCACACTCACAGCTCTGCACCAAGTTCGATAACTTGTATCGTGGGTGCCGGAAACATTCACATCACACAAACATTCACTCCCAGAACCAGAAACACAAATTTCCCTTGGGGAGAAAACTTCTGTTTTCAAAGCAAGTCGTACACGATACCCGTCGCTTAGAATGCGAACAAACATCTAAACCAGCCAACGGCAGTTCAAAAAAAAATCATTTCAAATTCAAATTTATTCATTGAATCCAAATTCATGAGCCCAAGCTCATTATGTTTGTTTTGATGAGTCCATTACAAAACGTACGGTGACGAGAGTCTGATAATTACTGAGCAGGGATGCCTTGTCCTACTCTAGTTTTACAAGTCCAATACATTAAACTATAAAAGCTTATATAAGCTTATACTATAAAAATTGAATCGTATTTTTCATACTATGATCATACTTTGTTGTTATATCTGGAAAAAATGCTCTGAACGATAAGACTGCCCTTTGGACACATATTCTTAATTTTCTTTTTGTGTTTCTATTGTAATTTGGTGTTCAATAAAGTGTTCAAAAAAATCTATCTATTTATTTGTTTTATTTATAAATAATTGTCAATTTGTTAGTTTGTAACGAAAGATGCGCTAACATCTATTTTATATTCTTGATAGGCTAGAAATTAATGTATTATTTTACCTAATGGCAAGTGATAATTAGGTGGAGTGTGGTAAACGCTTGGCCTGGAGAGTGATTGGATAGCTTCTAATAATAATTATAACTGGGGGCGATAAGGCTTGCACTGACGTCCCGCTGGGGGTGTATTGTGCATTTCCCGCTGCCAGCAGTTAGCCCAGCCACCCCAACTCCTTTATATATCGGAGTGCGGCTTTGGGTCGCTGGCACAATTGTTCCAGTGGTGAGGATGTAGGTGTGCATGTTGTCGACTCTGTTTCATAAGAATGTTCATGTATCCCAATTTTGGCTCGTATTTCTTTTGTGGCCTCACAGTGTAACATCACGTGTTCCACAGTTTCATTCTCCCGCAGGCAGCCACGACATAAGGGACTATCAGTGGCGCCAGTCTTATACATGTGGTTATTTAGTTCGCAGTGACCTGTGATAAGTCCCACCATCAGGCGAAGGTCCTGTCGCTGAAGTCGAAGTAAATTATTTGTAAGGTTTCTGTTTATGATCGGAAAAAACAGTTTTTGCATGTTTGCAGTCCGTTCTCCCGTCCCAAGAATTCTGTTGCTCTTTTTCGGTGTGACGACGTAAGAGGTCTCTTACCTCCATCACTGGTGGCTTGCAAAGGCCACATCATCATTCACCTGTTTTCTCGGATTGAATAGCTTCTGAAATTATGTTTTTAAACTAGGCGTCAGATGTATCTACATGAGGGTGCTCGTAAGGCCAGCATTTGAACACTATCTGCATGATGCAGTGATGATACGGTCAAAGTTGTAGCGTGCTTGCCTAGAAAATACCTATTCACTCTTGACTTGAAGACCCTCAGAAATAGTGTAAACTAAGACTGCCGTTGCCTTCAGTGGAAGCTCGAACCAGTGCAGATACGACAGGGTCTGGAACTACTCAACTATCATCGCATCGAATAGGTCTTTACGCTACCTTTTGTTTGTTCTGGCGCCACCCGTGGAATGAGCAGGGATCATTGTATAAGATGACGCAGAAAGTGATTATTCGGAATCGGGAAATTCTCTTTTCATAACCAGTGCGGGTCGGTGACATACTGTGACACGGATCCAGTGAACTAGTTACCGAAAGTTGCGCAAATTATGCTGATTTTAATGTGATTGTATAAACCGGCTCGAACCAGGTCCTGCCACAAACTGCAATAACCATAATAGGCATAATGTTGTAGGTGGTGTAGCTTTTATTAGTCACCACCTGAATAGATACAGTTGTAAATTTAACCTAACAGTAAATATCTGTGTATGTATGTCACATATTTTGTCCTGACTTATTTGCATTAGGATTTTTTGAAATTTTGGATACATAAAATATAAGAGTGATTTACTAAGCTATATTATTTTATTTATAAGGCTATATACTTGAATTTTATACGAATAAAATCATGCAATTATTCTTATAATAAGTCAAGTATGTAGAATTCTTAATAGTTGTATTGTTATGTAATTGTTACTGTACAACATAATAATTTAATATTTCGCTGTAAAGACTTACGTTAAAGTAGTTAAATAGAATACTGGCTTATTTTTGGTAAAAATAGGTGTCTCGATGGCAATACATATTCTACTTTGTCGTCAGTTAGAAAACCACCCACCCACAGCCAAATAATCTCCAAACACACATCTATGAAATCTGCCTGCAACTTGACGTGACTTTGATACAATAATAATAAATAATTATTTTAAATGACTATCACTCACTTTACTACGATACTGAGATTAGCATTTTTATTAATTGTTTTTTAGATTTTTTTCTTCTATATTTATAAAAATAAAACATACAAAAAAATGTTTTGCACGTATACAACACACTAAACACATAAAACACCTAACGTGCCTCAGTCAATATTTAAAGCTATAAACGTGATGTGTTCTAGAATCAAAACAAATCTTATGAAATTAGAAACTTCGCCTATAATTAAGAGGAGTATATAAATAAGACTGTGGATACAAGCATTTATTCACTATCTTATCATGAATATGATCTGCGCTAAGTAATTTTACGTATTCTTCCATATTTATGAAAAAATACGTAAAAGATGTTAAAATTTGTTGAAGAGTTTCCCCATGATTCAATATTTTCACATGATTTGGGCGAAAATATACTTTCTCTATCTCCAGTTATTAATTATACATCAATTTGTTTGTTAATTGTTAATTGCAACATCAATGACTATTTGACACTATCGGTGTTGAAATACCATAGGTCCTATTTTCCTAGAGGGCCATGGTCACAAGATGACAGATTATGTTTTACAAGTATTTGCAAATGTCGAGATTACAAGACGTCTCATGAGTAATCTTTAAATTATTGAGCACAAAGTGACCAGTCATGATTACTTTCAGTTTTCATTTGCATCGAGTGTTTTGTGCTTGTTGTGAAATGTTACTCATATGCTGTTAGTACTTGTTAATTGGCAAGATTATGCTCGATTGTAACCAGTTTATTAGTGATTTTTACGAGCAGTTTTCAATGACCTGTTTAATTTTATTCTTTGTTTTGGAATAACGACGTTAACACATTCACCAAGTTATAATTTATAAGTTGGTTGGGATTTATTATTTTGAAGGTGCAAAATTAAGTTAGAATCAGTGAACATTTTGAGACAAATTGAGCCACAAGAACTAGCTCGTATATAAAGCATCTAGATAAGTTTTAGATCGCGTTGGCCCTATATAGACCACTAATATTCCTAGACCCTATATAGACCCTACATAGAGCTAAGTCTCTACTAGCTAGTAGAGACTTAGCTCTTAAAATTTGCTGCCAAGACTCTGTAACAGGCGTAACCGCCTGCATCACTTATCATCAGCCCAGATCCAGTTGACAGCTGTCAAGATCCTGTTTGTAGCTTTAAGGTATATGTGATCTTTACTGTTGAAGATTGGTAATACAACCAGGGCGAGCATTAACAATGCAATGCTAATTTACTCTAAAAGTAAAATATTTGTGCTATGTAATAAATGTTTTTTTATTTATTATTACAAAACAATACTTTCGAAAGTGAAAATAATGATATTAAAATCATGTTGGATTTGCTAAAAATTGCGATACATGTATACAAAAGATTTAGCTTGTAGTTCTTAGAAACTAGTTACTTTGTTCTGATCACATATCTGCTAGTCATAGCTATGATGAGAATTTGCAAATAATTTAAATTAATCATAATATATAATCCATCCCAATTATTCCGTAATGGCGTAATGGCGTAACAAATTACATAAGAACTAATGCAAATATCAAAGCTTGCGTTTGTGGCAATCAAAGAGCAGCGGGTCGCAGACAGCCGGAGAGAGGCCCAAACGAAATGCAATCGGTTGTCTTTCTACATTCACCGGCATGCTCCAGAAAAACAAATGGCACTGACTATGTATGTTTTCTGCGTGAGCGTACCGTTGATTGCGATACTTCCGGTTGATTGGTTCGATCGCGTAGATTGATTTCCGAATCATTTTAGTGCTATTTCATTGTCAAACCAACAAAACACAGATTTCCCAAAAAGAAAAACATGGTTTTATACATCTTTGTTTTAAACTATGTCGAGTTTTAAATACTAGTAGATCAATTTTGCAGTCGCATCATGAGAATTTTCTTACCAATTTCCCAGGCTGCTCTAACCTCATCCTTGTCACTGATTCGCTTAACTGGCACGATGTTGTAAAAACGTACTGATAATAGTAACTAAAATTTATTTATTTGAGAGCAATGCAATAGTCAATCATAATTTAAATTACTGTATGGCTAGATTATAATCTTTGATTTTACCGCAACCGGTCTTGTACTGCCTTACATAAGGCATTGGAGTCCAGGTATTAGGCAGGTAGACTAACATCCAAATAATAATCAGTAACCATTTTATTGGTAATTAAAAGTATTAAATTCATCAAAAAAAAAAAAAAAATATATACGTTACATACACTACCTAAAATTTAAATTGAACGTGACTGTTGTAAGACAGAGACTTTCTTATACAAGCCTCTAACATTGTAAGAAAAAAATAAGATTTTAGTAGCGGAGAAGAAAATATTTCGCCAAATTCTGGGCTCAATCAAAAGAAATGATCGCATCGGGAGGGTCCAAAAAAACCCAGAGACAGAGGAGCTAATTTCCGAGTCTAAAACCATCGAGGAGGAAATTTGGTATTACAGAGAATGGGAAAGGATGATTATGTTAAAAAGGCGTATGTTGGAGTTCTAAACAGCCGGCAATATAGGCCGACCACGGTCGGCCTATATTGCCGGGAAGATATCGCGGTGGATTTTCGTAATCATAAGCTACCTACTGGAGAAAACAACCGTAGAATCGAAACCAGTGGGTAACTCTTGTGTCAGTGGCCAAGATCCATATTGATCCACAGCATTAGCGGAGTAGTACCTTGTATCGCTTGATTGTAATCTTTAATGTGACCACAATTGGTACGTTATTAATACTTATAATATCACAAAGACGTTATTACTACAATTTACTAGGCATTTGGACCTACACAATAAAAAGTATGCGCACGACCGCAAGCAATGCATAAATATGTACCTGCAGGGCATTTGAAGTGAATCTTTCGAAACTACGTGCAATCTAAATGTGCTAAAGTGCAGAGATGAACGTGAAGCAACCTTTGCTGTGCTGAAACATTATTATTAATTGCGCATACAGTTTATATTCATATTAGTTAGTTGTAGTTGCATCAAATTGCATTTAATCAAATGAATTTAATAAATTAATCCAAATTCATGTTGGATAAAATTATTCATTCTTGAATGCGCATGGAATACAATTACAATGTAATTAAACGCAAGCAAAGCATAGAAAAACCAACTTCAACGCTTATATTTTAGTTTTGGCTGGAACATGCTTACAAAAAAAAGAATACTCCTTTTTTGAAGTCGGTTGAAAATATGGAATTCACAATGATAGGACCATGAATTTGGATTTAATTGACCGTGCAAAGCGGGGTCTCTAAGACGATTTGGGTGGTTCAACACGTTGTTCCGTCTATCAGAGGCATTGAGCGTTTAAAACATACAAGTGAAACCAATAACTTTAAATACTTATACAATATGTAACGCTGTGGCCCAAAGCTAAAATTGGCAATTAAATGATATAAATGCAAATATTAAAGGGCCACCCATTAACGTAAGTGCAGGGCAAAAAGTTTTTTTCCTTCTCGTGTGGAGAATCGTTGTAAAGAGCTTTGTAAGTACTTATTTAAGAAAAAAAAACATGTTGGAAAATAAGAATGAAGTATAACAGCAAAGTTACTGTTTTTATACTTTTTTCTCCGAGCCTACATCACACTAACGGCCTTATATTTAGATTGTAAGGCTTCAGTTCATTTTGAAAATTGAACTCTTCGTTGCTCCACTATTAAATTAATATATCCGACGTTCATGACTGTACCAAACACCTAGTTCTTTACACACAGCACAGGCCATGAGGAGGACCGCAGTTTAGTTCCACATAGAACTTTGTAATTCGAAGTCGTGGGTGGCATGGTGGCTGCAATCACAAACCAACGCTATTCTACTTATTTAAAGACGGCTTAAAATTTGCCATTAAACAAAAAGATTACAAAGCAAACTGTGTAGTTTGCTTCTCTTCTCTCATATAATTATAAAAATAAGTCTAACAACCTAGTTAAAATATTGAACATACGCCTAGTTTAATAAATAAGATGTTATTTTTACAATGTTTGGTTAGTTGTGCGTGTTTCCGGTGCACGACTAACATCCAAGAGACACGGGAGGGGAGTCACTCATGTAATCGTGCATCCACCGTAACTAGCGTGCTATTCAGCAGCACACGTGAAATATTCATCGATTTAGAAGTAGTTTAGAAAGGAAACTTCCTTGTGGTAATGCGAGTTTAAAAGCGCATGACCTACCGTTTCGCGGGATGTGGAGGGTACGGGGGGCGACCTTGCCTCTACTAATCTTTGTTTTTACTTCCACGGCACTAATGTATGTAATTGAAGCAATTACCGAAGCGAAGGATATCTTAGAACCTCGAATGAGGCAACCTCCGCGCGCCCGCCACATCGTCGCTCCGCTCACCGACGATAATACTGTAGCTGCTTTAATATCACACTAAATGAAAACAACTCGTATATAAAACATAAAAATATGTCAAACATTTTTAAAAAGGAGAAAACAAATAGCCTCTGGGAGTTACGTTCCAATAATACATACAAAAGACATCAACGCGCGCGCTGGCGCTACCATAATATTTTTTTTTCTTATATATCACAAAACTACAAATATCAGCGAAATTAAAAGCATTCACATGTTTGAAAAAGGCGCATGCAATTTAAAATTCATTAATTTCCCTGCTAAGCGGCAACTCGAGTTTTAGAGGGATTTATTACTTCACCGTCCATATATCGCTTGGCGTTCGAATAGTAAAATATTCGCTCTCGCGTCGTCTTCAGTGAACTTTGCCGAAATATTTAGCTAGGAGTTATAGCTTCGATTACTTTTTACTACAATGAAGATATTAATTTTATTCAATGATGTTATTTTTTTTTTTTTTTTGTTCTGATCAAGACACTGATAAGAATATACATACATTCTGAGCTTATAAACATAAAGTTCCATAGGCTCCAACGATTTTTCCTTTATTTTCTATTTACGATCAATCACAACGTAGTATTTTTCATCATTCACTATCAAGACAAGCAATTTTTTTTAGCAATCTGGTAGTCATTTTGTAACATTGATTTTTGGTTACCTGACTCACATAGTCATTTATAACTATAACTAATTAAAAAGTAAAATACATAAGTATTATAGGATACAAAAATATTAATTACATTGTTTAAGATGTATCTGTAGGCGTTGTGCTTGAATTTTTCATTTTATCAAAAAAAAATCCAGCTTTTTCTTATGCTATACAGGCAAGCATTTGACCGCTATCTCATCTGACAAAAAGTTATGGTATAGACGAATAAATTTTGATATACAATAATTATTAATAATTAAATTTCTTCTATTAATTTACGAATTGAAGCTTTTGTTTTTCTGTTGTTCCTTGTCCAGAAGTTACTCAATTTTCAAATAATGACGATTGTGTTGACTTGCTTACAGAATGTATATACGAATGAAATAATAACACCGCTAGTTCGTCAAGATATAAGCGCCATCGTGCTATTACAGAAAGATAAGCGATATGCATGTAGCTTGATTGACAGTGGAGCGTGTAGAGCACAGTCACGTATGTTGAATCGAGGATAGCCAGACATAGCGGAGTGTGGAGCGCCCTTCAGCACGTGCTCCCCACTTCTTGGTGGCGCGGCTACGGCGCGGCGGCGGCGGCGGCTGCGGCGCGGCGGCAGTCTACTGTCCCGCACGATGGCCGGCACACGTTCCCGCTCCCGTTCCGTCGCGGCCGGCGCCGCCCACGCCCGCGTCTTCGCCGCGCTGCTAGCGCTCGCGCTGCTGCTGCCGCTGGTGTCGCCGGCGCTGCTGCCCGCCGCCCCGCTTGCTCACGCGCGCCCTCGCCGCCAGCTCGCCGACGATGACACGCTGCAGCCTCTCGAGGTAACACGCTTCTACTAACTCCCAACACAGCTCTGAACTGTACGCATATCAGTTTCCTAAAACGAGTCTCCCCGTTAACTCTATTCCTCTCGCCTTCATTTATCGACGATTTTAGCGACGAGCTGATTTTTTTCTAAGATCAACGATAAACTTTTTAGATTAGATAATGACGTAAAGCTGAAAGACTAATTCATATATACTGCTATGCACAAAAGGCAACTTTTTGTATCATGTTTTGTATGTAGACGAATCTCAACTAAATTTTCTACTATATAATCATAATCATGCAGTGATTACATGATAATGATTTATTAAGTTAAGACACATTTATAGAAAAAGTTTCCCAAATAGACGGGAATCGTAAATGTAGTCATAATCTTCTTCAATGACATATGCAAACATCGTGCAACATTGTATAGTGGTGAATATGTGCAATGTAAAACCGCGTTCATGTTTGATGTTGTAAGCGTGTCCCCTCTATGCACTACACTGTGGTAGCTCCCACAGCTCTAACTGGCCGCGATCTAAATGTAAAATGCTACTGAAGCTTATTACCGTCTTGCTAGATATGCCAGTTAGGAATAGAAATACATTCCACTTGGCTGAGATGCGGTTGGTCTCGTACACAAGCAACCTTTGACCGCCGCCGCAACCGCCGCGTTATGTCATCTACTCTGACCACAGTAATGCATAACTACTGCTTATTGATAACACGATCTCATCTTTGTTAGAAAGTAGAACTAATCCAAAGATGCTAAACTCTTACTTTACTTATATATGTCACTTTATATAGCTGTCTGCCGATACTACTCGTAGTTGTGTAGCAAACCACACAAAAGTAGTAATATTATATTTTCGTGAATTATAACATTGCAATCTAGCATTTTTTATACTATCAATCAAATTCTAACCTTTGAATGGTTAGCATAAATATCAGGGATGAAAAATTATAAAATGAAATGTTCAGCTTACTGAAGCTCATGCTCATCCATTTTTATGCTAGGAGGCAAGCATTAGACCTAATTAGCCGATGATGTAGCATGCTTACTTTTTCACTCTTGACTTGAAGACTCCCATTCAAATTACTGCACTGTTTACAAATTATGATCAGCTGTTGAAGCTGAAGCCATATAACTGCTTTAGTTGTTTAAAATTTTGTACAAAAATCCAGTACCATAAACGTAGCCCAGTAACGTAAACGTACGTTTACAGCAAGAAATGTGTTATTATTATGACATCACCTTATTATATTAGGGAATCACGCATACTTTATTCTATCTTTTTTTTTTAATAATGAAAATGTTTCAAATTAAACATATAATACGTTATCTTTACAGGATTCTTGATAAAAATGTATTTATTGGAATAGTAAAGATGACCCATCGAGACAAGTAATAATTTTATAATGCCATAATAATTAATTGCATAATATAATAATAGAGATGATTAGTTAGAAGCATTACAGTGTGTCACCGTTCGTAGTAATAATCATTCATAATGATGACAATTAGGCTTGTTTCCAAACGAAGGTGATTACCGAAACAGGGTCATAATTACCATACCGCAACACAGCGCTACCATCGCTCGCTGCAGCCGACGCGAGCGGCCTGCGTTATACAACGCCGGTAATCGTTATCAAACACAACAGCATTGTTTGTATTCCTTACGAGATGCGACCCACATAACTACTCACGAGAATGGCGCTTACTTATTCCATGTGAAAATGCCATCATTGTAGAGCACAATGTCTTACTAACGTGTTTATAGGAACAATACATACTGGGATTCCACTTCATTATTCAATCTCCTAAATAGTAACTCGCAAAAAAAACGACGGAATGATAAAGTATTCTCTATACCTAAAGTAAAAACTTCATTTGCTCAACGTTTTTCCTGGTTTTTGGGCTGTAGTATCTACAACAAAATTTCTAAAATTAATGAAATAAAAAATCTCAATTATTTTGAATTAAAAACACAGGTAAGTAACCTTTTAAAATCATACTCATATGAACAAACAGAAAATTTACTTTCAGTCATGAGATGAGAGTATTCGTTGCAGACATTCTTACTTGTAAACACAACGCACAACACCCACACACACACACACACACACACACACACACACACACAAACACACATACGCGTGTAAATTGAAATTGAATTTGTTATTAGTGTAAATTAAAATCTATATATATATATAAATATTCAAAAAATTAAACTAATATCATTCTAGACCAATATAATATAATTATTTAATATTGTTAATTATTATACAAACCATCTAGGACAAAAAATATATAAGACATCAGTTTGGGGGAGCACAGGTACCTGCAGTACAGGCTTTGCCTAGCGTGGGTGTCTGAGGCTTACATAATGTTGTTGTTAAAGAATTGCATTTTTCCTACAAATGTATAGTTTGTATCCACTATTATTGAACACCATTATTGAATGTAATTTTTATTTTTGGAAATAAACATATTATTATTATTATTATTATTATTATTAGTTTTGCTCGTGTATGAATAAAATTGACACACATCAGTATTTTAACTGTATGGACGTGGAGCAGACATAGCCGGCAAAGAGTACCGCTAAGAGAGTTGCACAATCAATGGGTGACGGCACCCACTTAAGTAAAATGCACTTCATTCGTAAATGTGGTAATCGTATTAGCTAATTCAGGAATTTTGGCCTCGAATATACGAGTATCTTCTAAATAAGATACAATTCTACATCCTTGGTCACATTGTTACTTCCTGACAGGTCAAACCTCTTACACAAAAACGCATAAATGTAAAATTAGTCGCAAAAAATTAATGCATTTATTATGTAGTAATTTATGCAAATTAAAATGCTCATTGCTTTCGTAAAATGTTTTTTTTAATTATTTTTTCGCACGGAACAACGCAATACTTAACAATCGATAGTATCAATTTATAGCTAAGGTGAAATACACTTATGCAATGGTGTAAAACTTTAGTTTAACACATTGTAACTTTATAACTAGATATTTCTTTCAGTTTATATATATATAAACCGAAACATAGATAATACAGTAGTAATACATAATAAAAAGAGATTAGGATGATGAAAAATATTGTAGGTCACTGTTTATACTACAACTCAGCCTAATGGCGCGATTGAGTAACTAACATCTAAACATACATACAAACATCGTAATATCCAAATTGTACATAGCAGTGTAATTAAACAAAACCTTCGCATATCTAGATTGTTATGGTTTCGTGGCTATAAGTGACTATACAAGGAAATATTTACAAATCATACTTTATCAGTCAATCTTTGTTTGTTGCTTTTATTATAGTATTTATTCTTTACCTTTACGCTCCACGGGGTTGACCGCGGTTTCCTCAGGAAACTCGTCATTTCCCGGAAAATATTATCACTTTCTTTATGAAAATTAGTTACAAAATTACTATATAATTGTTACTTGAGTTTTTATTTACTAAGGCGTTGCCATAATTGTACGTACGTTTACGGGTACAGGGTACGTTACATGTTCTCATAGCAAGTTATATGTCATGAAACAGTGCAGCGTAGACTAAATATTGTGAATGTAATTGTCTTATTAATTAAACTTAAGTTTTAAATCACAGCCTCAAATATAACGCACGTTAAATTTTCCAGTGCTATACTACTACCAGGTACGGAAAATAAATGGCAATTATAACTCACGGATCGGCATTTTAAAATTATCTCAATCATCAGTTACAGGTTTCAGCTATCAAGTTACGTGGTACTTGATTTAAAATATACCCCCTCTTTTTACCAAAGTTGGCTAACAGTTAATACTTTCTTGTTATCCACCATGACTTGGTGTCGATAAATATAGGCATAATATTGTAAAAATATTTTTACTAACAAAATGCTTTTAATAATGTATTGGAAACAAAACCTAAAGAACAACTGTTGCAGCAGTCGCTTACTTATCACAACACCAATGGAACAACAACCGAAGCTCATAAATTGTAAAGCTATTAAATAAGTAACAGCTGCAGCAAGTTCACTCTATAGGTGGGCCATTAATTTTGCATTTATAATCATTATTTTTTATATTTGAATTTGTTGAAGGAGAGTAAAATTACATTACCGAGTGTGGTAGACTACTGTTTTAAAATATATAAGTTTGAAGACAATAATTAATAAATTAGTTCGTGAAACCAATTCAGATTTTATAAGAGTTTAAAGAATAACTTTTACTATTTGTATCTTCATCAACTCGGTATTTGATTATTTTTCGCGTCCAATACGTAAATGTTACTCTCCTTACATTCTACATGTGTTCTCTTCCAGCGGCTACGAGCCTCGCCTCCTCTCGACTGTGTGTCTTCCGCCTCACATTACTCATCTCGATAATACCCATCAACTTACATCGCCTCTCTGCTTTACACACCAATAACATGGTACATAAGGCTTTACAGTTGTATATAAATGTTATTTTAATTGCTTCCAATGAATTCTATGTTAAAGTCGCCAAGAGAGCTTCTGCACTTAGGTAGGTGTGATGACGTTGATGGCCTCACGCCAAGAAGCGCGTTGAAATTTAAAAATTATATTAACATAAGATCAACACGTAAACGCAGAAAATGGCCGTAATGTGTATGCTGGTCTCACGCCGCCGCCTGTCACGTAGTTCTGGCGCACCAGCCCCCGCTTTGTTAATTTACGTCTACTTATGATCTTTTAGACAATCGATTGGTCTACAAGTGATTGCGTACTTGTTTTCTCGTTTATCTTGTGGCGAATAAACAGTGTTTTGTGATCCCAATAGCAATTCATATACCTTTTACGAATTCTACTACTCAATAGAGCAACAAAAAATAAAATAACCTGCATGTAAGTACTCTACTTGTATGCAAATGCATGTTTAACAAATTAATTATCTTTATTTATAATAAAATAATAGTTAGCTACTGACATGTTTTGTGTACTACACTGAATTGATCCTACTAGCTCTGACTAATAAAATATAAACATTGTACTCTCACATAACCACATAGGTAAGACGTGTATCGCACGCACTCGAAACATAACCATACAATTATCCAGAAGAAGCATAATTTTTCCCGGCTCAGACCCGGTACTAACGGTATAAAAAGCTGAAATGGAAAGCTCGTTATATTTTATCACAGCCCAAGTGCGTGGTGCTAAGTACAAGGACGCGGCAACTCTCTACCGCCATTCATATTCTGTGGAACGCGTGAAGCAATGCGTCAAATGTATCGCGTTTAATATTCCTCTCACCTGTCTTTACAACATTTATAAATTTTATATCTACTCGAATCAAATCTTAGGAAAATCGAAATTTATTGTATCAAACCGATTATGAGATTTCTATTGTGAAATGTTAAGTTTCAGATTATTTACGGGAGTTAAGTAATTTCCTCAAGGGATATTGCTTAATATATTTTTTTTAATTGTTGGAAATATAGCAGATATCCTGATATGTGGTAAAACATCTGGCTGCCCAAACTAGCATTAACTATTTATTTATTAGTCACAAAATAACAGCACGCCAGGAGCGAAGCTTCAGTGACTTATAACAAAATATCGGTTGACGTCAGGCAGGCCGTCGGTGTTTTTTGGAGATTTGTAAAAGATGATGATGATGATGATCATTAAGATTATGCACACATAGATAAACTACTTTGCTTAAAATGTGTTTGCATTTTTGTGTAAACAATAAGGTTTAGTGACGAGCTCTATCACTTGTTGGAAGTCTCTAGTCCGATTCGTAGTGTTTTTGTTTAGTTTTTTACCGACTTCACAAAAAAGGAGGAGGTACTCAAGTCGACTGTAATTTTTTTTTTTTTTTTTTATTTGTACCTCATAACTTCGTTCCACGTGAACTGATTTACATTTTTTTTTTGTTTGATAGATGTTGCTTTCCAATTGGTCCCATTTAAATTTGATCAAGATCTGACTAGTAGTTTTTGAGTTATCCTCAATAATGCGTATTCTGTGGACTACATTGACGATGCTCTCGTTTTTAACCGACTTCAAAAGTTACCTCATAACTTCTTTCTTTGTAAGCCGATATTGATGACTATTTTTTTATTTGGAAGCTGGTGCTTTCCATGTGATTTCATTTAATTTAGTGAAGATCTGATGACTACTTGTAAAGTTATTGTCAATAATGCGTGTTCAGTACGTTGAATCTGATCAAGGTTCCGAAAATATATATATATATATAGCGGGGATAAATATATATATAGCGGGAAAGTCGGTTTTTAAGCTTTGCATGTGTGTAATTATTACTATTTTTGTCTCCTATGCTCAAAACGTACGTATAAATTATACGTACGTTTTTATGCCTGATAGGCAAGCATTTGACGACAATCTCACCCGATGGAAAGTGATGATATTTAATTAGTCAAGTTCAACTTTCTCCACCATTGCACATTCATTATCTAACCTCAAATACATAAGCCGCGCGCGTCGACCCCTGCACCGCTGCCTGTAGCCCTCAAGGGCGACGGGCCCTTTTACTCCATATATATGCGAACACGAACGCGAACAAGGACTACCACTGTATTATTACATAACAGTAAATGTAATAAATAGACTTAAATATATGGCATCTAGAGTAGCCTTGACTATTTATCTACGTATTACTATTGCTTCAATGACGTTGAATCTTTTGCGTGAGGTGAATGAAATAGTTTACTGAACATGATATTGCTTAATATATATGTACATATTTCACTGGTAGAGAGTGTTTACACTAAATATTTTATTGATGTTTAGCGGGATGTGAATAAAATATGAATACTAGTTTAATAGTGAACGGCTCGTGCGGCGCTACAGAACCTTCATAGAGCCAGGCTCTATGAAGGTTCTATTCAATGACGGTAAACCGCACCCTCTGTAGCAGTATTTGTACATTCTATATGTTGCACAAACATTGTTGCTCATATAGGTCATGCCAATGTACACGGCCAAACATACAGTGCTATACTTTGATCACTATAAATCACAATTACATTTTATAAATAACCTTTTATTTATAATTATATTAGTATTGATAGTTATAAATTAAGAAGCGACGCTCACAATCTTAATGCTAGATATAAGCATAAAAAAGCGGTGCACGCAAACGAATAAATCTTTTATAGCAAATGGGGTTACATTTTACAATAAAATTCCTAAAATTGTAACTGAATTGCCACTCAGAAAGTTTAAAAAACTTCAGGAAGGTTAAATCAGTAATAAAACGGGCATTAATTTCAAATTATAATAATTTCAATTAAGAAAACTTATTATAAAACCAATGATTACATTAATGACAAGGATGCAGGCAAACTACAAGCGCTTTCTGGCGACTATACTTAGGTAAATATAATTCCTGTATAAGTGTATAAGACTATTTAAAAAAATGAATGAAAAAAATGCGCCACTGAGTTTCTTGCCAGGTTCTTCTCCAGATGGCTGTTATTTTGCGAATTTGGCAGTGAATCATTAACTTTCATGAGTGCCTCTTTGGGGCCCATGTGAATAAATGATTTTGAATTTTGAGAAAGCTATACAAAGTTTTTTAAACATCGCAAAACAATACTCATAAACCATATAATCATAAACCGTTATAAACGCTTGGAATTACAAATACAATACAATACATTACAAAAGATTTCATTGGATAACCAGTTTACAATATGTATAACCAAACAATTTTTAGGAAATTATAGATTTTTAATACAACCGGCGGTCTTATCGCGGATAGCAATTTTTTCCAGACAACCTTAGTATGGTCATAAATGTAACTGGAATATGTTAGACGTTAGTGGTGTACACTGGTCAAGGAAACATAAAAAATACAAGATCTTATCAAAACAATTACATACTAAATATACAGATATATATATATATATTTATAAACGTAAAACACAAATTGAATAAAGTAGTTGTGTAGAGCGCTTGAATTCAGTTTTTTGGGAATTGTAGATGCTATAATCGAGTGGGAAAAGAATCATCATTTGCTTATGTCTTTAGTTTCTCATAATTTCGCCAAACGCACTCTTTTACCTACTGATATAATGTAATCCGTGTCGCAGAAAAATATCTGCATCTTGTATTCAATGGCGAGCGGTGGGTGCCTTGATGACTAGATGCAACAAAATTCAATCATTGAAATTTCACCACTAAGGATCACTCAATGGAATCACTAATATCGTCGTGATCATATTGATGTTCTTTATAAATCCCATGCAAATCTTCTAGAACTCATTGACATTATGTAGCTATGATAATGAAAGTGAAATATTATAAATTAAAAAGGATTCCTTTATTACTTACCTATAAGAAACAAAAACTTATGCTTTGAATTGAGGTGATGAGTTTATGATGTAACAATTATAATGACGGTAGTAACTTTTGAATGGTACAATATCGAGAATAAACAACGAGATCATAATAAAGATATAGTCTCACGACATGACTTTTTTCAGAAAAAATCCAATAACATGGTCGATGACGAAATTTGGCAAGCGGTGGTAAAATAATGAACCTGCGGCCATTGTGCGCGCGATCTGAATGTGAGATCAGGAGCAGTTTTTGCGCACTCGGAAGCGATTTGCAAGTACGCGGTGTGAACGCGCACAACAATCGCGACCGATTGCAGCGCGTTCCCGCGCCCTGCGCGCTGCACTAATCAACCTGTTCACGAGCGTATGCAATACGTTTACGAGTCCGCATCGTATTACTTTACACGGTTAAATCAAATTACATAGCAACATTTTAATTGCAGTATTCGCATTCATTTTGTATTAAAATATGAGAATTATGAAGAGCTCTAACATTATTATATACGTGAAGTGATCGAACAAATTGAATCTTACCCGTATTTAAAAGTTAGCTACGTGAATCTGTTATTGAAACAATAGACTTCATTATAGAGCCATGTATTTATCGACGATTATTTGCTTAAGCCGTGATCTAACAAAACTTAAAGAAGAAACAGATTTCATGACTCAGCCTAAGGAGCCTTACTGTGGATTCTAGTGGAATGAACCACCACAACCACAAATATGCCAATATTGTCACTGCAGTCCACATTCAGGCCACCGACTCCGTAAGATTAATAGCGAAGTTAAATTAGTGCTTTTAGTGCGCCTACCGCGAGATAACGAGCAGTGGGCGGCCTCGACCCGCCGTGCGCCACCCGCTGCCGCCGCTCACTCATCTTAAATTACACTGGCACCTGCGCCCTGCAAATAAACAAATGTCCGCTAACAGATCACTTGGGATATATTCGGTGTGGACTTAAGATAATTGAACGCAACGTCATATCCACTAAACTTAATTATTATATCGATTACATTAATTTTCACAAATATTACGTTATGATTCTAGAACGTTAATGCTACATACGAGTCGTCTTACGTCACACATTCAGCAACATCTAAACTTTGATGTAATTGACCTTCAAATTCCGTCGAAGGTGTGAATATTGACAAAGTGACCATCGATTTTAATAAGAAATGTCTGCAATTATTTCCCAATAAAATACTGTAAACCGGCATTGGCTAATGCAAAGACACGTCTGAGCGAGGGATGTGCGACGCAGCAAGGTAGAGCCAGCGGTACCGGAGGCGAGTATAGTGCCGCTCGACGCGACTCTCAGAGGATGCCCGGTTGTGGTCAACCACGAGTGGAGGGCGCGTGCGGTCGCCGAACAACGCGTTGTTACGCAACGCACGCGGAGGTCTCTTCGCTTGCAACACGCCCGCGCCCGCGCCCGCGCCGCCTACTGCGCTTCGATTGTACATCGATAACTGATACCGGCCGCGTATCTACTCCACCTCAAGGAAACTCTACCACGAATCTTGCATATAACACACACCATTATTTTGTTCCTTCATCGTCGGCAGTTACCGACATGTCGTTTGCGAAATTCGAAAGTCATCTAGATCGAGAACATATTATCTTTCACCTGCATTGCGCGCTTCTACCGTGAGCGTTGCAGTGATATAATGCAATTACGTGTCTGTTTCTCACACGCGCGATGAACTGCGTGACCGGGTCCCGGCGCAGGGCGGCCGCGTTCCCACCTGCCGTGTCAAGTCACGTGCCATACGTGGGATTTTGTCACGCGTCTTCAAGTCACCGCTTATTTCCTTTCGACTAAGATTCAAAAACATAACCATTTGTTTGCTGTCGCCAAAACCATTAAAATAGTAGCTGTTCCCTGAGAGTAAGTTATTCTAGGAGTAGCGTATTTATTATCCTCAACTACATACCATCAAGTGACCAAGTGGTCCATCCAACCAAGGTTGAATGCTAGCCTATCAAAGATAAAAAAAAAATTGAGCCATAAATCGCGTATCTTGAGCTATAGCCAAATGTGGCGTAAAGTTAAAATATTACCCAACGCAGGATAATAAACATAACGCTTTGGCCGAAAACGCAGCTCGGCGCGGCGGCGCTGCGGTGGTGGCAATACTCGCACGTCTTTGACCTAGATCCGGAGCCCCGCGCACGCGCCTCTTATCTTATACAAACTGACCAACACAATTATTCAATATGAACTAAGAAATACAAATGAAATTCCAGCAGCTATCCTTCAGAGTCAGTTCACGTGCCATCGAGCGAAGCGAGATATCTAAGTTGACTTGGGTGGATCAGCACTGTGTCCGTCTATCCGTCCGTCTGTCAGAGGCAAAGGCATTTAGCAACTAAACCATACAAGCGAATGAATTCAAATTCTCAGAGAATAAACTATGGTCCTGTTGTGAAATTTAGAGCTGAAACTTACGTATAATATCCATTATATCCTGTACTTCAACAACAAATACAAAATGAAATAATTATGATTAAGAAACAAGTTGTAAACAATTAACCTCAAAATCTGATTAACCTCGAGATCTGAGTTCGGGGCGAACGACTAGTTAAACTATCCTACGAGTAGGTATATTTTTACTAATAGGTGAGATAGCTTTTGTACGAGGCTAGCTTATCTGTTGCTATATAGTCACTCACAGTTTTTCTTTTCTATTAATAATAGGTCGAGAAAAAAGTATTTTCGTATTTTGTATGTATGTAGTTGTTGTTTATTAAAGCTCTTGATTGGTTAAAAAAAAAAAACAAATAAAAGAGTAAACAATTCCAGGGAACAGGTAACAGTTTATGTATTTTTTCTGTCCATCAACTTATGTAACGAATAAATTCAATACATTTTGAAGTATTCATTATAAAAAGCGTAAAAGTG
This sequence comes from Lomographa bimaculata, assembly GCA_948107665.1. NCBI lineage: Eukaryota > Metazoa > Arthropoda > Insecta > Lepidoptera > Geometridae > Lomographa > Lomographa bimaculata. Next base: position 97,591 of record OX403604.1, on the reverse strand, counting down.
TCATTTTTGGACCTAAAGTAGTGTCAGTTAGAGTATCAGTGACACATACAACTCGCTCTGGTCGCCCTTCACGGAGAAATTCGAAGTAATTTATAAAAAGGTATCATGATCTGTATATTACCTATTTACAACATTGCTGAAGAAATAGGGGTAGGCCTATAGACAGTTTTGACCCATTTGAGCGAGTCCAGTTCAAGAAAAATGTTTTGCATAGTTTGATGGAAAGTAAAGCACATACGACAAGAACCTGCGAAAAAGATCGTATTCAAAAGGTGGTCAAGCTCCACAGACGGTGGAAATGGTGGTAACTGCATTTTTTTTATATTATAATTTAATGTTAATAAAGTTTTGAAATTGTCTTCAACTCTGAGATTGTCTTGAACTTACTTATTGAATACGGATAATCTTTTGCCCTGACCTTTATTTCTCCGATTATATACCAACAACTAGCCCCACACTAAGTGCAATGACTTGTATCGCGGGTGCCGAAACATTCATATCAGACACACACATACAATCAGAATCAGAAACAAAATTGTCACTTCGGTAGAAAGTTTGTGTTCCACCGCGAATCAAACCCGGCACCCGCAGCGTAAAAAGCAGACATATAACTGACTACACCAGCGGTTATCTATTGATAAGGGGGCTAGATTCAAGTATTAATAAAATATACAGATAAATATAATTATTTTGAAAGTGAAAGACGACACGCTATCCATATAATATTTTCATATCTATAAATTCCGATCCCATGTTAACTACTAGAGCTTTACCTTTTCAAAAGCACTTTAAAATTAAACGGTGAGGGTGCGGTAGTGGTGCGATGGGTGCTTCCTAGAGTAGTGGTGTGGGTGCGTGGGTGCGTAAGTAGTGCGCGGACATGGCTCACGCGCGTGTGTGTGTGTGCAGGACGCGAGCGACGCGGAGCAGACTCGCGAGAAGCGCAAGCTGGAGGGTGTGACGCAGGCCAAGTTCGGCATCAAGAACGCCGTGCTCGGCTTTGTCTTCGGGGTGAGTACCGTCTACATCCGCGATTCATTTAGCCGCCTCTCGCTCCCTCTGACCGACATGCTTTTTTCCGTAGAAAATCAATTCGCTGATCGATGCCAAGACGCGGTTGGTCGATTCGTTGGACAAACAGAACATCGAAATCAACAAGCAATACGGCATCGAGGCACCGTCGAGCGGTGGTCTGGCGTCGCTGAGCGGAATCGTGGGGCAGGTGATCGGGCCCAAGCTGCAGTTTTTGGGACCCAAAATCCAGGCAGTGTCTGGGCTCCTAGGCGGCGCGTCGGGCGGCTCCGGAGGCTCAGGTGGGGGCGGCCTCGGCTCCATCATCTCGCTGGTCACGTCGCTGTCGGGCTCCTCCTCTGGCGGCGGCGGCGGCGGCGGTGCCGCTGTCGAGACCATCGACTCCTCTGAGGAGGACGACTCGTGATCGCCTCCTGCACAATGCCCTACCCTTCACCCTTCGCCCTCCGCCCGCGACTCGCCGCTCGTCGTCCCAGTTGTTGAGTTAGTAGAGTAGCCCCGGTCGAGTCGCGCTGATTCAATCAGGGCGTCTGCGTAGCCTTGAAGTGATTTAGTAGTTAGATTTTAGTAGTAATACTTTATAGTAAGTTTATTAAACTTTCGGCCACACGTCGCGGGCGGCGTGTATCCCTAATCCCCGTCCCGTACCTCCTCTCCGGTCCTCTCCCATCCCATTCCAGTCGCATGTACAGTTCGCGACTCGGCTTGCGTCCTGTATCCTGCACTCTCTCTATTTTGTATTTATATTGTACATAGGTTTAGGTGAGCAGGTGTTATTAAATAATTTTTCCATACTAGTTGTTTTACTGCATGAGCACCCAATACGCACTGTATGTACCTATTCTGACACCCAGCCACATCCACAGTATACAACCTTTGATATTAGCTTCGTAACTATTTGATCTCCTTTATGTTCTATGCTTGTCGATACTATTGTACAGCATTGTATTGTATAGTCAGTTTGATAAAATGTTGTTTGATTTGTTGTATTTTTTTAATTTGAGATATTTAAAAAATAACGTCGATGTCTCAGGAGAAACAAAGAAACTCGTCCTTAGATGATCTAGTCCACATACTTTTCCTACTATTTTTTGAACAACAAGAACTGGATTAATCATGGTTTCAGTAGCGCATGCATCGTATGTAAGCCCTGGACTACTCTAAGGGCATCGTTTCTGCTGTTTGAAAAGTTCGTAGCCGCGTAATGCACCACGAGGTGCCATTATTTGCTTATTACTTAGCTCTAGTCACGCCTAGTCTTCTTGATTCTTCTCTAGTCCACGTGCTTTATATTATAATTCCTGCCGATTAGTGTAAATTGTGCTTGCATTATCACGAAACATTATGTATTTCACTAATTGCCACTATCACATTTAAATATTCAAGGTAATCCAAGTGAGTATATCACAATCTAGACCGACTGTAAATGTTCCTATGCGTGTACATGTGTGAGTGTAAATGCCGGTGTTTACGTGTTAATGTTGCTCGCCGAAGGTGAGTTCCTTTCATTTTGAGGTAAAAATTAAGCAACCGCCAAACCGGAGTAGGACAGAGGTCATCGGCGAACACTCGCAGTACGCGACCCTACCGCCGTTCTACCGAGCCTGGCTGGTGGCACTCTTATATAGATGCATCTTAAATAGTTAGGATTTACAACTCAATGTAGATAATTATTTATCACATTATGTTAAGGCATGCAAAGAGTTACTAGTATAATATAGAACATTTACCCTTTATATCCTATTTACGAGTATGTATATATATTGTTTTCGTTTGGAGCCTTGGTATTATGATCTAAATACCGAGGCCTCAATACATGTCAAAAAGAGGTCAGCGTAGAATCATAGCACTCGTAGACGTCGCACCCGTAGCTCGCAGCCCGTAGCCTCACTGTAGCCTCTGTAGCTCCTGAACCTATCGGGTTTCAAAAATCCACTCACACACAGTAGCTTTGTTTTTCAGTGTATTCTAGTAGCAACAATTTATTCACAATACCTTACCTACCACCTACCAACATTGCTTCTGATATCGCAAAACTTTTAATTATTTTATAATATGTATTTATTAAAGAAAATAAGCTTATGTGATGTAATTATTATTCATAGACAACAATAAATATACAACACAGTAAATAAATCGTCATGTTTTATTGATCATCACGATCTATCTATTATTATTTTTATAATATAATTTATTGTTTTTGCTATCATCATATATTGTTTTGATATGAAATAAAAGCGTAGCAAGTGCAGTGAAGAATGCTCCGCAACTTCCGACCGTTTTCATTAATTTCTGCTTATGATAATAAATCAAGAAATTAAATATGAGTGTGTGCATTTTCTCGATTTCTAACTGATACTTAGACCATCACGTATCTACTTACCAAAGCAGTGGACCTAATTTTTGTAAAACCTAAATTTTTCATTTAACATACCATATCTTGAATAAAAAAAAGACTGTTCCTTATTATTAGTTTTGCTTATTAAAACTAGTTCTGATACTCAGTCCAAAACATTTTTTCTGTATTTAAATGCAATTAGTGCAAAAATGTAGACTCGTCTCGGATAGTTACAATTTTTTTGTTTATTTTCGGATTTAACTGCTATCATGCAATGTCATGTTTACCTTTGTAATCTTTGTCTTGTTACCCATATCAAAAAATGCGTTTTCGAATGCCAAATTTGATTTCGTTATATTTGTCGTAAGCGGTTGTCAGCAATGAATACGCAGAAGCAATTTTCTTACGAAATAGAAATATTTAATTTAATGCGTGTTCATTAATAGTCTTTTAAAGGTGTTCATTACCACCATACACAAGATGTTTTATTTGCACACATAAGTTTCTAAGAAATCCATTCAAAATACTTCTTCTTAAGACAAATCAATGACAAAACATGCGTGAGACCAAAACATACACATTATTGAGCTACCTATCATCAGTAGTGAGTCAATGTTAGAGACACTTACCATGTGACTGATATTTGAGTGGCATAGAGTAAATGTGATCGGTACAGACACACAGTGGTGAGGAGGCTCGGGTGGCGCTGACCTCTCCCCGCTCGCACAGACTCGTGGCACTTCGTGGCGGCGCCAGGAGAGGAGCTCGCCGAGACGCAGCCCTACCACGCACCACAGTTCGGCGCCGTCCTCGGAAGTGAGCACTTCCACGCCGCTGCGGGAGGGGGCGAGTTCTACCCTGCGCCCGAGCTCCCCAGCGAGGGGTACCGTGCGGTACCAGCTGAGGGCGAGTTCTACTCCGCCCCAGTTCGTTCCAGCAGGGGGTATGAAGACCCGACAGTTAGGCGCGAGTTCTACGCTCAGGTCTCGAGCGAGTCTCGTCCCATCGTCGTCGCCGAACAGCCGCGCGCCACGGCAGGCGGACGACATTCCCGAGTTCGACCGAAACAAGGTCAGCCTGGACTTCCCGGGGAATCTGTTTGGGCCCTCCGTGTCCCTCCTCATCAAAACCACTAAGATTGTCGGCGACGTCATACAGGTAATAAAATTGCTTAAAGTTTACTTGATAGGTACATCAGCTTAAGAAAGCTACAGCGATTCCATCCGAGTTATTGTGCAAAGCAAGCGCATAAGACTAAAATCACTAGCAATACCTTTCATAATGGTTATTTTGACATTCTTGAATGGTGCAGGTTAGGTTAGACTATTTATTGATTTTACATATATTTTAAAAAATATCATTTATATTAGGTTTCTCTTCAATACATCGTAATAACATTTTTGTTATAGTTTAGGTAATATCTCGGGACTTCATCGCGCTAGAAAACTATTTTTATTTACCTCGACGTTTCGGCCAAGTTGCATTGGCCATGGTCTCGAGAAGACTGGAGAATGCGGGTGTCAGCGTGGGAAAGGGCGAGTATTGTCTCCAACTACCCGCACTTGGTCTTGTGAGAAATAATTGTCACGACACACAACACTCACGACATCAGCAGATTTTTAAATCTGCTGATGTCGTGAGCGTAAAAATAGTTTTTTAGCGCGATTAAGTCCCGAGATATTACCTAAACTATGTGTTCGAATCGCGAAAGTTAAAAAATTACAAACATTTTTGTTATCCCGTAAACGACTCATGTCACAAGGGGTGTGACTTACCTTATTATTATTGTTAGTAAATTACAAATATATAGCCGTGCAACGCGGCTTCACCCGCATTTATCAAGTTAAAAAGATGCCTATTATTTAATCCTAGATATAAGCTATGTACATTCCATATTTCATCCAAAGCCGTTTAGCCGTTACAGCCTGAAGAGAAAAACTAGACACAAACTTTCGGATTTATAAATATAACATATAACATGGACAGATTTTGATCGGCATTTCTATCAACTTTTAAAATGTAAAAAAAGTTGTTATAGTGACATAACGACAATAGTTGGCCATATGGTCTCGTGAAGTTATTTGTAGATAATGATATGTTTTACAACATTGTAGATAATTTTATATTTTAAACTTTCGCGATCCGAACACATAGTTTAGGTAATATCTCGGGACTAAATAAAAATAGTTTTTTAGCGCGATTAAGTCCCGAGATATTACCTAAACTATGTTTTTTTTTTGTCTATCATCAATACTTTCCGCAGCACATGACAGACATTTTATGGATTTTTTTACACCTATGGTGAAAATAGTGAGAGTTAGTCTCAAGTAGCACCATTACATTCACTTCCTAAACGGCAGACTTACCAATATTTTATTTAAATTTTTATCGAAATTAATATTAGTGTTCGGTTTGTTTTCAGAACTCGGCCGTGCGCTATCAGAGCTTCTTGCGGTTATTCCGGCCACTGTTCAGGGGGCAGTTCGAGATCAAAGGACTCGACCCACCGACCACCACCACCACCACTACCGCCGCGCCACCACCGCCACCGCCCGCCGAAAATGAAGTGCGTCGCCGCTGAGTGCTGCATTATTATTTAGCTATAAATAATGTTACGTTTAGTCAAATCCGGTGGTCTCAAGTATCGTATGGATTACCATAATACTTGTATTAATAGGTATTACGAGGAGCCAGCTGAAAGTGTTAAACGTAATAGTCACAATTTTAATTATCGTAATATCTACGCCACTTTATATCAACAGGTATTATAGAACCTAACGGCCGCCCGCCCTCTAAGCAATATCGTTGTTTCGATGCATTATTTGAACAGTGGCGTGAGGTATGTAATTGGTTAGTAAATGAGTACGTCATTTAATTTTGTAAGTAGTCCCAATAATCTGAAAGACTTCAAATTATATCTACAAAAAATAATACTATAGTAATATAATTAATTCTTTAAATTTTAATAGATATCATTCATTCTTTTAATTTAAGTATATTTATATCAAATGTTATTCATACATATAATCTACAATTGTACAATATTTTTATGTAAAAATTTAGTTCAACAAAGAGTTTGCAACACGTGGAGAACGTATAGTATGGTATAGTTGTGTTGAATGACATTATCTATGATACTCTTATTTGAAGTCATGTATTAGTAATTTAGTAATAAGTTTTCGACAATCTACGGACTTATTTATTAATTTCAAATAAAATAGGTTCCCATTTTATTATAATCCATAAATAAGTAAAAATTATTAAACACAAGAAATAATTATATCGTTTTAATTCTGTAACTTGATTAATTAATTACAAAAAATAATAATTTCAAAATTATAATTTCCAACATACATTTGCTCAAGTTGTAAGTGTGTTTTATTTTGGTTTAAGAAGGAGGTTCTCTCTCTGACCATTATTCTTGTTTTAACCCTTGGTTCTACGACTTTCTTCTGAATGCTTTATATTCCGTAATAATAAAGGTGATCAGTAGTTGTTTAAACCACTCTCTCCTGCAAGGAATGGCATCGCCGCGACGCGCGCTTCTACCCCACTGCTCAACAGAATTGCTCAACTAGTTGAGCAGTTGAGCAATAGGACATAGTTTGTATTACCGAACATTTTAGGCGCAATAGCTCAATAATTTTTCGCTCAACTTAGTTGAGCGAAAATCGCGTCATCCGCCTTATAATATGCATGACATCGCCAGTTGACACTTGTCATCAAATAAACTCGAGCAAAGCTTAAAAAAACCGACTTCAACGCTTATATTTTGGTTTGTCTGAATCGATTTTGATAAAATGTATGTATGTTTGGGACCACCTGAAGTAATATACCAAACAAAAAAAAACTTCAAAATCGATTCATAATTGGCGGAGATATCGCGTAACATACACAAACATACACAAAAAACATATAACCTTCTTTTTTAAAGTCGGTTGAAAACCATAAAACAGAATTTGTCGTAAGTACCAAGAAAGACGTTGATCTCATGGTTGAAATGATGTCCCTAGAGATTTTGTTCTTTGGCGAATAGCGGTCAATCATGTGTTTATCATCAATATTGAATAATGGACTCCCAATTGTTATAGTTTTAAGATGATAATATGCCTTTGCGGCCCACCGCACCACTCGGCAGGTCGCACAATATCTACAATATAATAATATGGTGGACTGCGGCGGCTGCCGAGTGTTTCTAGAAAAATTCTACTATCTAAATTGACAACGTCGCGTCGTGGTGGGACAGTAAAGTTGCCGTTTTGAGACTTATACAAGGTTACTTTGAATTAGCGCTCCATACTTCACAGGGGGGTCGGGTATCGACAATGCAACACAAAAATATATATATATTTTTTTTTTTTTTAAGTTTGTAATGTGACGAGCTACGATTACAGCCAATTATCCAACACGTAAAACGAAAAATAAAAAAACAATACAACTAAAACAGCTGTTATTATTCGCATGCACCAATATGTTAACGCAGGTAACGCTGCGCGGCACCACTATCATCAGTGCGTGCGCGTTCGGGGCGAGTGTCGGGTCAATGCGCGTGCAGTCGAGCCTAGTATTATTGTACAAAGCGCTTTCAATGACCAATTTCAATAAGTGAACAAGAACTAATCAATTTTTTTCAAAACAAAATAAACACTTTTACACTCACATCATTACCTACACCTAAGTTCGAAGAGTCCTGGTCATTCATAACCTACGAACTGTCGAGTCACATTGACAGTCGAGTCACACTTAGAACAAGAAACACGAAATTCCTTTGAGGAGGAACTGTGCTCGTGGCGGAAATCGAATTCTATTGTATTCTATTCGCTACCCACGGCGTAGAAACCAAAGACTTGCCGACTGAGCTAAAAAATATCTGTAGAAACATACAGATAGACTTATTCCATTACTTAACAAAATTGTGCTCTTGGTCGAAATCGAACCCGTTACCCGCGGCGTAGAAACGAAGGACACGCTAACTGTTTTAGTTGTATTGTTTTTTATTTTTGAGTTTACGTGTTGGATAATTGGTTTTAAGCGTAGCTCGGCACTTAACAAACTTATAAAAAAAAAGTTTTTTTTTATATTTCTTTTGTGTTGCATTGTCGATACCCTACCCCCCTGTGGAGTATGGAGCGCTATGGTTTATGGTTTAAAGATATTTATTCTCATATAAGATATACATCACTTCCATGAGAACATTAATTTAAAGAAATTATAATACGTTCGTCGTCACTATCTAGCAAAAACTTAAATAACAAACCAAAATTCAACCGAATCAATCACTGATCACCCCGTCCAGCGCAGTAGCTTACCTACATTAAAACAGCTGACTTTAAAATAGTGACTCGTCTGCTAGTACAAGCTGGTTAAGTCGCTTTTTGAATGCGGCGAACGGGTTTACATTTTTTAAATCTAAGGGTAATTTATTAAAACAGTGCGCACCTTCAAAAGTAATCATTGTTTTGCCGTAGTTCGTTCGAGTCTTCGGCAACACAATATCTGGCGCGGCGATTGCAGCGGTTAGAAACAATTTTCTTTTTGGTAAATCGCAAGTTTGTGCATAGTTTAGGTTTTACGAACAAAAATGCAAATATTATATTTATACAGTTGTTTTAAGTTCATTAATTTTGTTTCTTTGAAAATCTTTTTAGTTTTAGTGAAATAAATATAATTAAATAACATTTTAATGATTTTGTTTTGTAAAATCTGCAGTTCGGCTAGTCGTGTTTTGACGGCACTTCCCCAGATTTCAATAAGATACAGAATATGCGGCTTAACAAGTGCATTGTAAATTGTATGACGTAGTTGTCGTGGAATGCATCGGACACTATCAACGAAGGGTGCCTCTGAGTGATATTAGTTTAGTCTTAATGTGGTCAATATGGACGTTCCATGTTAAATGTGTGTCTATGTGTAGCCCGAGATATTTTTCGTATTTTTTCTGTTGTACGGGGATATTATTTATTATGAGAGGTGTGTAGGTAGGAATTAATTTGTTTTTGCTTTGAAAATAATATAGGAAGTTTTAAAAATATTAATAGTTTGTAAATTATACTGGAACCAGTTATAAAGGATGTCGAAATCATGTTGGGCTCGTGAGATAATTTCGTTTATTGATGAGCCAAAGTAAAATAAACATGTATCATCGGCGTAAAGAGTGATGTGTCCAAAAAGGCATAACTCGTGTATGTTGTTAACATAGATTAGGAAAAGCAAGGGACCTAAAATTGCCTTGTGGAACTGCGCATGTGATAGGCACCGAATCACTTTGATATTTTCCGTCCATTTTAACAATTTGTGATCTATTTGTTAGATACGACTCAAACATTTGTAGGGCTGTTCCAGTAATGCCAATGACCTCAAGTATTTTTAAAAGTAGTTTATGGCTAACCGTATCAAAAGCTTTTTTTTAGGTCGATAAAAATACCTAGAACAATATTTTTCTTATCAATGTTATGTTTTATTTTAGTTGTAAGATCGATAGTTGCTGTAAGTGTATTACTTTTAGGTCTGAAACCATATTGTCTTTGAGAAATGAAAGAAATAGAGTCTAAGTACCCTTCTAATCGAACGTATAAGACCTTTTCTAATAATTTTGAAAGAACCGGCAACACAGAAATAGGTCGATAGTTGAAGTCCTGATATATAAACGGGTGTAACTTTTGCTATTTTCAATGAGTCTGGGTACCTTCTAGTAGAAGTTTGTTAAAACATTCTGTCAGTTTATGGGATATTAAATCTTTTATACGTTTAATTACTTTTGTATTTATGCCGTCTAATCCAGTACTGCAGTTCGAGTCAAGGTTATCAATAATATTTAAAATTTCTTTAGGAGTACATGGATCAAGTTTATGCTTATTTTGTGAATTTAGTAAAAAAAATTGAGGGAGAGCATTTGTATAGTTATCGTGAAATTCTCTAGGTATATCATTAGCTAAACAGGGTCCTATAGTTGGAAAATAATCATAAAATTTTTGACAAATATCAACAGGGTTTGAAATTTCGATTGAATCGACTAAGAGTTTTGAAGGAGCGCACATTTGTTTAAGCTGAGCGCTTATTCAAAGTAACCTTGTATTATTTCTTTAATTACTTCTTTACGTATAATAAATACTATAAATTAGTTTATTAACCATTTAATAACAGTTAATAACCATTTTGGTTACTAAATGTTTATGCTTATGCCCACTAGAGAAAACGTAGGGGTGAAGTGTTAGTTCAAGGCAAACTACTAGTATTATATGTACATGTTTCATATTTATATTATATTCATTGTATAATATATAAACAATGTCCATCTGGGTCGTGTTGAGCTGGGTGGCATGATGAAACGACAAAGGCCTCTTAGATAACACTACAAGGTATAACAAAAACACTTTTTGTATTTGTTAATTATTTTATAATTTACCAACATATTTAATTATATACTACGTATTCAAAAATATTGTAAAAATTTAGTCAATATAGTAAAAACAACATTTAATATGTAAAATTATAAATATAGCTAAACAAGATGTTATATATGTAATTACATTTTAAAAAAAGCTCTTCAAAACCGAAAAAATTAAAATAGCTAAGAAACAGTTATAAATAAAAATAGTGATATAAAGTACATCATTATACAGGAAACTCCCAAAGCAGATATTATAACGGAGTTATTTACGTATTGAAAATATATCTAATATCAAATAGATATAGAAAACAGTTCACAACACAAATATATAAAAAATAGTTTGTCAAGCTTGGTCGATATACCCGCACCCGCACAGCAAGGATGTCGTATCCTCACTCGTTACAAACTGCTACGCGAGTGTCCGACTAGTTCCAGCCTTCAGGTCTACCGGTATTTGTACTTGCTCCATCTCTAGCAAAGAGTTATACTAAACGGTCATTCAAACGTACTTACGTATGCACTAGTAAACATTTGACAAGTCTAAACGAAGCGCTGTTTGCTCTTAATTATTTTGTGTTCAGCGTCCTAAAGTAACCGATTCTTAAGTGGCAAGATAAAAAAATGCAATTATAATTTATTTTTATTTATATTGAAAATTCCACGGCTAAGTACCGATCACACGTGTGTCAGCTAGTGGAACCCGAAATAAGTAGATCTAACATTCTGTATTTAGTACATTTGTACAGTCCACAGGCGTATAGTAGTACCATATAAACGTGCTCAAGCTGCGACTAATACTAACCCAAATAATGATAACGACCTGTACCGTAAGTCTACCTTTAGCCCATTTTGTCAAAAACACTGATGTATGATAAATAGTCGATGTAATGATGTGACGCGAAAGTAATACAGACTTTACCATCTATTAGTCTGTAATTTTGAGTTTACAATATAGGTATATGAAATTTTGTTCATAATTTCAAGGTTGCATAATAATTTGTACTTGTACATACTGAAGGCTAGCGTTTGATCACTATATCACCTATTGGTAAGTGATGGCGTGGTCAAGGATGGTAAACACGCTAAGCCTGTGATAATGTGATATATCTACGACCACTACATATCTTCTCTCCAGTTCATAATCACCAGTTACGGGTCAATGATAATGTTATCATTGACTATGTATGTGGTCGAGGGCTGTAAGCATGTGCTTACAGCCCTCGACCACATACATAGTCACATTCATCCTAAAAACTATCAAATCAATAGTGATACATTTAGAAAGGAAAAATTAGAGCTACTCAAGCCCTGCCTAAAACGAAATTATCCTTCCTTATTATTAACGTCTTACGAGGACGTGTGACGTCATCTACCGAAACAGTTACCGAACATAAAATATTTCGAGTTTCACTAACTAAAAACACGTATATACGCATGTCAAATTGACACAAGCCCGAACCGACTTCCAATCGTTCTGGCCATCTAGTTAATGTAGACACCTTCTTTATAATTCTACAATCAACAAAGCAAAATTATCGAGCCGGAAACCGTTAACTTTAGAACACAGTCGCGTAACACGTGTTACTCGGTGTTACCTCGGCGAGATGATGGTCGGTCAGGCGGTGGCTTTGGCGATCTCCTTCTTGACCTCTGCGAAGTATTCGTTAGTGACGTCGGCGAGGTCGGCGTCGGTGGCGATGTGGTCGGAGGAGCCCGCGCTGAGCCCTTCGGGCGCGGCCGGGCCGCTTTCCTCCACTTGCCGCAGCCGCAGCCGGATCTCGCGCAGCCGCGCGTCCAGGATGTGCTCGCGCCGCGTCTCGCGCGCCAGCACCTGCACGCATATCGCAACCCGCCCACGCCACAGATTCTATTATAGAACACCACCTGCTGCACTGGCATGTCGCTACATTCCGTATCTTATTCGATGTATATGCGTAGCGGTTCTACTCTCGGGGAGCGTAATCGTGGCGGATAGGACGAAGTGATAGCGTCGCTCGCAGATAAAAGGTCGGCGGCCGGTGTCGGTGGTCGGCGTGTTGATTTCGCGTACATAATTAAAATTTTATTACTGAATATTGTTTCTATTAAAATGGCTACAAGGACCGCGGTTTCACGCAAAATGGACACAATTAACACGTTTTGAGAGTTTATGCTGTTTCTCTCGCGTATGAGACGTGAGACGAACAGCATACGCTATAACGCGTTCATACTCACAGCCCACTGCGTTTGCCAACTTGTGTCATGGATGCCGAAAACATTCACATCACGCACATAATCACACCCAGTACTAGACTGTACTTGTGTTTACACCGGGAGTCGAACCGGATACCGGCTGCTTGAAAGGCAAACGAAAATAAGATCGTAACATAACCGACGTAAAGTCGCAAGTCTATCGGTATTCTACCGTTTACACTTTGGAGAGTGTGCGCAGGAATTACACGAGCTAATTCCCCCATGCCCGTTTTACCATATACCAACAAGACAAACCTTCACGTCATCCATATATGGTTGAAATACTTCCAGTTCGCTCGAAGCATTACGCTTCTACGTTTATCATCCATAATGCGAAGAAGTGGAACTCATTGCCCTCATCTTTGTTTCCCGAACAGTATAATCTGGGAGTCTTCAAGTCAAGAGTGAATAGGTAAGCATGCTACATCTTCGGCCGCATCATCGCTTTCCATCAGGTGAGATTGTGGTCAAACGCTGGCATGCGGGGCGTGCGCAAGCATCGCTGCACGGGAAGCGATCGCGCCCGCGGCCGCGTCCCGGGCTCCGCCCTCCGCGCGAACTAAATGCGAACATTGTTTTTTACGTTTGATAGTGTGAAGCAATTATAATCGGTCGTTTTCATCCCGCGCGCCGGATAGGCGGCCTTCGATGGCACTGTGCACTGTGTTATCGTAGCGTCCTTACCGTCGCCAACAGCGTCTTGTCGTTTTTGTCGGCGACTGCGAGTGATTTAGACAACTCCACCAGGTACACGTCACCGGACTGGCTGCCACACGCCACCAGCGACCCCTGTCACGCGGATATAAATTTTATTACCATTGGATATATTTATAGACCGATGTCTGAACCAATTTAAGTACCAAAATACGGCATCAAAAATACCTCCTACACCACTGGAGCTAAGAATCTGATACTTTGGATGGTAGTATATATATAGTTGGTCATATATAGTTAACATATAAAGAAATTAAACGCAAGCAAAGCTTAAAAAAACCGACTTCACCGCTTTATCATCGGAACATTGATCCACCAGCTTTCAAATAAAAAAAGGATCATCAAAATCGGCTCACAACGAAAGAAGTTGTGAGGTAACTTTTGAAGTCGGGTAAACCAGAACATCGTCAAAATACGCATTATTCGTCACAAAATAGACATTATTGACGATATTTTAAGAACTACTGATCAGATCTTGATCAAATTTAAATGGGACCAATTAGAAAGCAACATCTTTCAAAATAAAAAAAAAAATTCGAAATCGGCTCACGTGGAGAGTAGTTATGAGGTAACACACATAAAAAAAGTAAAGAAATACAGTCGACTTGAGTACCTCCTCCTTTTTTGGGAAGTCAGCAAAAAACCTTAAGTTTGTTTCCTATCTCGGTGAGAGTACGAGTATAATATGCTTATTCTTATGCTCGTACCAGTAACCCTCTATATCCTACACGTGACCCCTGGGTGGCGCCAAAGGAGCAACCGGATAAGTGGTGGGAGGCTTCGGTTGGCGGCTTACGTACCACCCCCCGGACAAAAACATGATGCCGATTCTCCTTCCATCATGATGTACGCGAGGCCCCTCTCGTTCCTCGCGGACATCATGACGGAAGGCGAATCGTCTGTGGTCTAGTTGCGTAGCTCGCATAGATCAGTCTTATGATATTTGACTGGTGTTTCTCACGGAGATGCGAATTAAATGTCCAACAGACGCGTCGTACCTAGCGGACCCGGACTACACCTTTGAGCACAAGTTCAATCCACGCTCGGGTGTCTGCGTGTTCACTCGCGATGACATACTTTTGCTATCGGCGTAGAAAAAATACTCTATGCTGTACGGATATACTATCATTTGCACACGGATGATGCGAAGACAGTCAGGCTAAAGATTCTAAGTTAAAAAGTCCCTAGCAAACAAGCTAGATGGCAGCACAGGAAAAATTTGATCGCGCAAGCGTTTCGTTTGTGGATCCTATGTTCTGAATTTGGTGCAAAAATGATTGGTATTTCAAGTTCATAAAAGCTGAATTGGTAAACAGTCTTTCAAATTTAGACGGATTTTAGGCCAGAATTAAATTGTTCAAGTCTGCTGACTTTGCCTCCGTTTGTATCATCATTTATGATGTTATTAACCTTCTGTTAAAGACCAAATTTACTAACTCTTTATGAACGTAGAACGACTCTACTATTCTTTTATGAACGTAGAACGACGTCCTATTATATTGCGTTATTCCTCTCCATCCAAAGGTTATCTGGAAAAGATAGCTCTCAGCGATAAGCCTGACATCCTGAGCGGTCGCCTCAATAGTGACGTCACTCTGTTGAGGTGGGTCAGGTAAATGGAGATTGGTTGCCGCGGGTAGATGTTTGTCACGAAGGACTGTATCGTATCCGAATTATAAGGGGCTAAAGTGTCGCTAAAGAACAAGACACGTGCTGCCCCTTTAATGTCACCATCACTAATTTTGTTTTCTACAATCTTATAAGTCGCCAAATTATCTTTATTTTTAGAATTTGTATTTTCCCGCCTTATTTGCGAGACAATCATGCAAGTATCGAAAGAAATGTCTTCCAATGCAATGTACCTACATCTTGTTTTTAACATCAAAATTAGAAAAAAAAAAATTTTTTGTTTCTATAAAAAACTATATACTTCATTATATTGAGAGATTATAGGTCGTAGTTAATTAAAATTAAGATACAAGTTTTAATTTTCAAGAGATCAATACATATTTCTGCATACATATATTGATATCCGACTTTCAAATTTTTGATAAAATGTCTTCCTTTTTAAACAAGAATTTGCAAAAGTCGGAGCAACTCAGGTCTAAAACTCAAAATCGTTTATATACATGGGCTCCAAAGAGGCATTTTTTTTTTAAAAAAACCTGTGTTAGTAAATACAGGAATGATATTAACCTAGTCAAATACCGACGGTCCCAGGAGGTCTTTTTAAAAACTACAATTTTATTTATAAAAGATGTCGTTTATTAGACGGTTCGCTTAAGACTAAATTAATAATTAATAAAACAGTAGGCGTCTGGGGCCATAATCATCCGACGGATGCGTATAATATTTCTACGAAATACCGTTATCTTTGCTCGCTTCGTTAGAAAGGGTCTTATCTGAGCTGACTACGTACGAATTATCATGGTGCCAGTTGCAGGTGCGTGGGTGGCGAGTCGCATGACTTCTCCCTGCTGAGATTCGAAATTATCTGAGGGAGTCTGAGAATTTCGAATGTTACATATATAACCCATATTCTTAAGCCTAACATACAACATAACGATTACTAATGCTGCGATAATTAAGTATAACAAGATCGTCCAGACACTTATACTATAGATTCGAACTTCACTCAATTCTTCTTCTTTTTCACTAACACTTTGAATAGATTTCACTATTAACTGCATGTTTTCCAGGTTCATATCTTCTAGTTGTATCGGTTCTCTGTCTTGAATTTTAATGTTGCTTATTTGAGGGAGGTTTACTATAGGTAATCTGGAGTACTCAAGTACTTCTATCTGATGCGGTCGGAGCTTCAAAGAAAACTTATCTATTTTGACTTCACACAAAACTTCAAGTGTAATTATGTAAGTTCCGTTAATATGTTGCTGGGAAACTTCATTTTCACAGATTCTCTGGATAAGCGTGTTCTGTTTTGCGAACACGATCCAGCGAGTTGGTTGGATATGTTGTATTAAAACGTTTTCCAACTTAACTGGAATCAATGCACAGGAACTAAGGTTTGTCGCATATTTCATCAAGTCTGAAATACATGGGTCTTCTATAAACTGGGTGTTAAACTCCTCGAAACACAGGAAACTGGAAACTCCCGTCTGCTGACATGGTTCGGCGAGTGGCTTGGAGATCAGTCCATTTACTAATAGGTAAGGATACTTGGGCAGGATGGTATACGTATTATGATCACGGAAAACAGGGATAGGATACAATTTGTAGTAAATGTAGGTCTCTTTACCAATAAGTGGAATTTCTAATAGAAACATTAACTGATTTTCTTTACGAAATGCTTTAATGCTAGTAGTCTGTTCAATTTTTACAAGATTGTCCAGATTTGCTGGAAAAAGTAGTTTATCTGTTTTTTCTATGTTTTTAAGTATAACTAATAAGCTCTCAGAGTCAATAATAGATTGATGTAAAGTCTTAAGTTTACTAAAGGCTATAGCAGTCTCTATTTCGTTTAATTTGATGGAAATGCTTTGGAAGTTGTGTAAGCTCAGCGAATATGAATTAATTACCATATTGGTCATAAAATGTAAATGGTCTTGTATCATAAATTTGTCAATATCATTTTGAATGGCCTTAAGGTTCTTATTTAGTTGGTTTATATTGTTGTGTATCGAGTTTGTGAGATTGTTAAAGTTTTTAATATAATCGGCAACAAGAGTCACCTTTTTGTTTAACATATTTTGTTTTGTCTTAATGTCCTCAATAATTTTGTTGTATCTCTTAGCGTCATCGTCATCTAAATTTCCGGAAATCAACTTAACTAAACTACCTAGAGGATTTATAATACCTCGTTTAATTCTATAATTAGGAGCTACTTGCTTATATTTAAAAATTGTTGCGTTCATGACATATTCTACTTGAATCCTAAAATTAAGAAAAGCTAACTTGATATATGTTATATTAAAGTTCGATTCAATAAGTTTGTTTAACTCGTAAAACTTATCAATGTTTAATTTTAAATCTGTACCAAGGTTATTTAAGTCTAGTATTTTTAATACTGTCCATTTTTCTTGGCTTGTTACGGCGGTTCCTTCTTTAACAGGTAGTATTCCTGGAACGTCCTTAAGTGACTGCATTTGAAGGGCCTGCAGTAGGGTCGCTGTCGCGAGGACCACCACGACGATCGGGATGCGTCTGTGGAGGACGTTTTACATCCTTAATTGGGGCTCTAATTTCACGATTATTTTTAAGTAATGGTACAATATTTCTTTCAATTTCACCCGTTACTACAGCTTTTTCATACCGGGGTTTATCTTTACTACGCCTTACGTTAGTTCCTTTAAAGAACACCACGTCGTCTAGGCTTACGTTAAATTCCGTTTCACCTCCCTTTTTGTCCTTAGCCTTTTCTTTAATTTGCATCATTTTATCTGTCAAGTTCTTATACAAAAATTTGGTTCGTTTCAAGTGATCACGCATTAATACCTGCATGTATTCTTTATCTAAGTTTATGTTAAACGCGCTTTTAGATTCTGTGTGGCCGAATACTACTTCAAACGGCGTTAGTCCTGTTACAGAATGAATTGTATGATTGTAACCCATAACAGCGTAAGTCATTATGGATGCAGCGTCAGTCAGTTTCTGTTCGTATTTGGCTAATCTATAGATTTCTAACAGAGTTGAGTGAAATCTCTCGATCAATCCCATTGAATTGGGGTTATTCGGTGTCCCTAGATGTAACTTAATCTTGTAAAACTCTAGTAGTTCTTGTATAAGACGATTGTTAAATTCTGAGCCGGAATCTGAGCTTATTTTGGTAGGGGTCCCGTAAAAGGAAAAATATCGGATAAGAGCCCTTACTATCTCTGGTGCTGATTGATTTGGTAATTCAAATGCCTGGCCTAATTTGCTGAAGGCGTCGATAATCGTGAGAAATGATTTCCCTTCAATTTTAAACACGTCGATGAATAACTCCTCAAACGGCTTGTTCTGAGTTTGCGTTAGTTGCATAGCAGGTTTGAGAGGTTTTCGATCGTACTTCATTTTCTTACAAGCTTCGCATGTATTGATAACTGCAGCTACTGTTATATCCATATTATGCCAAAAGAAATTTCGTTTAATGTGTGTTACTGTCTCTTTTATGCCGCGATGGCAGCTCTTGCCTATGTGGTATTTAAGGATTATATCTCTCTGCTCGTCTTCGCTTTCGACGTATATTATTCTTTCAGTACATTCCAAAATTTTAACTGAGCCTCTTTTAAAAAGCTTTATCACTGCTTCCGTGAATTCAACCCTGTGTTGTATATCTTCAAAGTAAATGAAGTATTTTGTCTTATCCTTGATGTATCGTTTCAGAAAATCGATTATGAGGTCGGATCGATGTAAAGGAAGGTGTATTTCTAAGATCTTTTGCTTTTTGTTTGAGATATCTTTGACCGCAATTTCGTTCCTGAACCATGTATGCACTAGTATTTGGTAAGGCTTTGTATCTATAGCTTCCTTAAGTATCGGAATACCTATCGATTCTGTGTCACGTGCGGAGTGTATTGTTTCAGATTGTATCACAGTGTCTGTGTCTGAAGCTGTAATTGTACCACTGGACGGAGCTAAAATAGAGTAAGGTGATTGGGCTCTGTTTGGGTTTATCTCTGGGATTGAGAGTGTCTTTTCAGAATCTGATGAAATAGTTATTGTTTTTCCAGAATCCGAGGAAATCGAGATGGTGCTATCTGATGATACTTTTCTTGGTTTTTTCTTCTTTTTTAATTTAACAATTCTTTTCTCAATCTCGTCACAGTGTCTCTGCAAAGCTAAGTCGTTTTCGTCTACGTTGACCTGTACTGATGAATTTTCCTCACCTTTACCTAAAGCGTTGATCTTTACCCTAGATAGCGCGTCTGCGTTAGTATTTTGGCGACCTTTTTTGTAAATGACGTCATAGGAATATTCGGCCAGTCTTAAACGCCAGCGGGTAATCTTGCTGCTGGGTTCCTCGAAAGAGTTTAACCATGATAAAGGCCTGTGGTCGGTATAGATCGTAAACTTCTTTGCGTACAGGTACGGACGAAAGTGTTTTACCGCCCATATAATAGCCAATGCTTCCTTTTATATCACGCTATATCTACTTTCGGCGTCATTGAGTGTTCGTGAAGCGAACGCAACTGGTCGATCACTACCTACAACTCCTTGTGACAAAACCGCGCCAATAGCGTAATCTGAAGCGTCAGTGGTCAGGATAAACGCCTTTTCAAAGTCAGGAAATTGAAGTAAAGGTGCGTTTGTTAGTAATTCTTTGCATTTTTCAAATGCTTCTATAAATTCCTGAGTGATTATTACTTTGTGGTTCTTTTTGAGGCAGACAGTCAGAGGTCTCGTCAGTTTTGCAAAATCCTTAATGAACTTCCTATAGTACCCTACTAACCCTAGAAAGCTCTTGATTTCTGTCTGTGTCCTTGGCAGAGGAAACTTAAGAACAGCGTCAATTTTATCGTTGTTGGGTTTTAGCCCGTCTTTGGTTATAGAGTGGCCTAAGTAGAGAACTTCTTTGCGAAGGAACTCTGACTTGTCGATCTGTATTTTTAGGTTGGTTTCTCTTAGTCTTTCGAAGATTTTACGCAGTTTTGTAACGTGTTCTTGGAGACTGGATGAAAAGATTATAATATCATCCAAATAGACCATACAGTGGATTCCTTGGAGTCCACGTAAGAGTATCTTACGTGGATCCATCGCTCTCTGAAATGTGGCCGGAGCTGTCTTTAGTCCGAAGGGCATGCGCGAAAATTCGAAGTGTCCGGCTTGAGAACTAAATGCAGTCTTTTGTCTGTCTTTCTTGTCTATTTCTATTTGGTGGTACCCACTAGCTAAATCTAGCGTAGTGAAGTAATTAGATTTACCCAGTTTATCGAATAGGTCGGATATGTTTGGTAGTGGGTATTTGTCGTCAGTCGTAATGTCGTTTAAGCGTCTGTAATCAATCACCATGCGGTATTTCTTTTCCCCAGATGCGTCCAGCTTTTTTGGCACTAGATGTACAGGAGCATTCCATGGCGAAAACGACTCCTGAACAACATTATCCTTAAGTAATTTGTCGACTTGTCTATTAATTTCGTCATTGATCGGAGGGGGTTATCGATACGGTCTGATATATATGGGGTCATCATGGGTTGTTCTTATCTGATGTTTCACTTTGTTCGTAAAGGTCAGGGGTAAGTTTTCACAATAGAAGATATCTCTGAATTCAAAACAAAGTTCACCGATCGCATGTCTCTCTTCGTCGTTCATATGGTCGAGTCTTAGTTTTTCTAAGTTCGCGGTAAGATAGTCGTCTTTGTCTAGGTCATTTTCCGTAATGGTGTTAACTTCACAAAATGTGGGTTCGTATGGGGTCACATTTATAAGATTATTTAATTGTATTGTGACTAAGGATTCAGATGTATTCTGCATTATGGTACATGCTTGTCCGTTAACGCAATTGACTAATGCGGATGGCATTCTGATTCCATCTGAAAATTCTCTGTAATCTATTATACCGGTTCCGTTATATATATCTGTCGGCAATTTTACACAAGTTTCTGAACGGGGTTCTAGTGTGATTTTTATTTGCGGATTATAAACGAAAGGGATTTCCGTGTCTCGAGTTCGTAACACTTGGTGTTTCATGTCTATGTTGGCATCAAGTTGTGCGAGGAGGTCTGAGCCTATCAATCCGTCATAGTCTTTGTCCACGCTGTAAACATAGAACGTATGTGCTTCCGTACTGCCGAACGTTGGCGGAAGTGGGATGTGTACCGCTTCGCCGTGAGAACTTTTGCCATGAGTACTTATGACCTCTAATGGCACTTCGAATTTATGTTGTTCAAAGTATTGATCGGCTTTATTGGGACTAATAAATGATCGCGAGCTTCCGGTATCGATCATAAATCTAGCATCCATTTCGGCTAAATAAATGTATGGCAATTTGGCAAAGTTGTCACAGTTTAAATTTATTATTTCGGGGTCGTGTTCGAGGCCAGATCCTGAAAATTTTGTTCATGAGTCAGTGTATCCGGTTCATTGTACATCTCAGTCATGTCCATTGCATGTACTTGAGCTTGATTACTGTCATAATAGTCATAGTCATAGTTTGTTTCATTGCTGTAGTCATAGTAATTATTGTCATCCTCAGCGTACACTTCGATTTCATTGTGAAAAACTTGGTTGGGTCGCGATGCTGGCAATGCCGTGCGCATTGTGACGTCAGAGCTAAACGGTTTTTGTGGGTTTGGAATCCCGAACTTAAATTGGTTCGCTTGCGGTTGGTTAAAGGCCGGCCTGGGTGGTTGCAACGCTTGACTAAAGTTGGGCTTATAACCTTGAGGTCCTCCGAAATTTGGTCGGTAGCCTTGAGGTCCACCAAAATTGGGTCTGTAACCTTGGGGTGCACCGAGTTGTTGTGCTTGGTTTGGTATACCGAATTTAAAGTTCTGTTGAGGTTGTCCTAACTGGGGCCTAAAACCAGGTGGAGTGTGAGGTACCCCAAATTTAAATTGAGGCGCTTGTTGCGTTCCGTAATTAAAATTTTTGGGTGATTTGGCCTGAATTGGTTAGGACTGCCAAATCTAAAACCTTGGTTGGGTGATGGCGTGTTGGTTGTGAAAAATGGCTTTAAGCCGAACTTTTCGACATATGGGTTATGAGATAAAGGCATTTGAGGTTTGTTCATACCTGATCTAAACATCTTATTGCGGGAATTGTATTGAAATTGGAAATTGACTTCCTCCAATACAATACCTAGCGCTTGTTCTAATGTCTTACTACCTTTCAGTCTGACTATGCGAATAAGATCCTCTGGCAGATTGTATAAGAACACGTTCATGGCCAAGTTGTCGTAAATAGTGATTTTACTTTGCCTTACGTGCGGGTCTGTGATGATATTAACTTTTGCTATAAGAGTACTCTTAACTTGTTGAATACGGTTGCAAAAATCTAGATAAGATTCATTTTGGTTTATTTTTAACGTTTCCAATTCAATTGCAATGCATTCCTCAGAACGCGGGTCTCCAAAGTGTTGGATAAGTACTGCTTTTAACTCGACCCAAGATTCTATATCTTGTCTTTCGCTTATTAGATGAGCGGCTTTACCGATAAGTTTGCTCGAAATGATATGAAAGACATATAAATCTTGCGCCGGGTTTCCTTCTTGCGTATAGCAACTAATTATATATTCGCTCTTCCTTATATAGAGGTTAAGAAGCTTTTCATTTCCATCAAATTTAGGAATGACCTTAGACATCTCCGCGGGGATACCAACAAGCTTAGTCTCAGGCATTATACTAGCTTATTTAAATTAAATCTACACACACACAATATGGTTTAACACAAAAGCTTAATTTAACACAAAAATCACAATCACTAAAATCGATGTATATAAGTACTTAATTAATATCTAACTTCGAAATATAACTGCCTATTTAATGTGCATTTATACCGAAAATCAGTTAACGATTAAATCAGGTAAAGTTTAGACCTCAAATAATATTTAACAGACATAAAACGGAAAAGATATGGATACAGGAATAGTAATTTGGACTACTCACAAGCCACACATATCCTCCTTTGAGTCAGCTACTGCGCCTTTGTCCTGGGTTGCGGCCGTCGTCGGAGACTTATTTATTTGGTTCGTACGGATACCCGAACACCACGATCTGCCGTACTTTTTCGCGACAAAACCGATACTGGGGCCTTGACTAAAGCGAAAGCACGGCAGTAGGATTAATGGGTATCCTACCGGCTGCGCCAGTCAAATACCGACGGTCCCAGGAGGTCTTTTTAAAAACTACAATTTTATTTATAAAAGATGTCGTTTATTAGACGGTTCGCTTAAGACTAAATTAATAATTAATAAAACAGTAGGCGTCTGGGGCCATAATCATCCGACGGATGCGTATAATATTTCTACGAAATACCGTTATCTTTGCTCGCTTCGTTAGAAAGGGTCTTATCTGAGCTGACTACGTACGAATTATCATGGTGCCAGTTGCAGGTGCGTGGGTGGCGAGTCGCATGACTACCTAGATATATATTATTATGTATTCGCCAGAAAGCGCTTGTGCAGTTTGCTACCATGCATCCTTGCCATCAATGTAGTCAATCGTTTTATAATAAGCTTTCTTAATTAATGTTCGTTTTATAACTGATTTAAACTTTCCCAGTGGTAATTCAGTTTCGTTGTTAATTGTAAATCTAACCCCATTTGTCGTAAAAAATATTCGTGTTGCTTATCTAAATGCACGCTCTGCAATTATATGCTTATATCTTTTGTTTTAAGACTGTGTGTCGCTTCTTCTTAATTTATATTTATCAATATTATTGCGAACATGCATAGTATTTTCAAAGATGTATAGCGAAGGCGAAGGTATTTTTGAAGGCATGGAAAATGTGCATGTTTCTTTAAAAGAATTCCCTGAGAGATTCGCGCAGACTTGTGTCCATTGCTGCGAGACTATCGAAAAGACTCGTTTTACGTTCCCATTGTGAGCTTGTGGTTAAAGATATTTATTTCTCAAAAGAATTGTAGCAATAATTCACTTACTGAGAAATTATACAAATTTAAATTCTAATTAAGTGCATCCCGTAGCGAAGCTTAAAATTACTAAGTACATACTTATTCTTATTTAAGTTTAGTTATTAGTCCATATTATAATATTTATTTCAATTAAAATATAAGGTAGATTTGTGCAGCAAAAGAGCGCGGGAGTGGTTGGCTTGTACCTACAGAGATAAGCGATGAGCGGGCGACGAGCGTCCGCCGCATGGCGCGAACTATGCCTACTCGAGAGTCAGGACCGGTTCCACTGCTTGGACTCTGTAAGTAAAGCCTACTTCACAGTGCAGATCATTTGTTTATTTTATTTACACAAACTTTTTTTGTTAATTATTATAGTTTATTTTCAAGTATATTAAAATTGTTTCGTTAAATGTATTGTTATTATTTTAGTACCTTATTTTAATTATTATCACATTAATATTACAAATACGAAAGCTTGCGCGTAATTACTGGGTATTTATTTAACAAGCAAGGACATGTCTTTTAATATGTAAGCTTTCAGAGTCTTCTAGAACACGTTGAATGTTTTAATTTCCTTTATATCTTTGGGTAGCTTGTTATACAATCTCGCACCTTCATACATGATGTTCTTTTTACCGTAATGAGTCCTAGGTATTCCTAAGGAAATGTTGTGGGCTTGCCTTGTTAAACGAGATTGTATTTGATTCTTTTTTGTAAAAATAATTTGAGAATGTATATCTTTAGTAAAAAATTTTCTAATTAATACGCATGTGTTATACTTGTATGTTTGAGCCAAATTCATAAGTTTTTTTTCTTGATAAATTTTGTTAGAGGATGTTAGGTAGTCGTATCGAAATAGTGTTTTTATAATTTTATTCTGACTTCTTTGTAAAACTTGTAGGTTTTATTTTGCCGCCGTTCCCCAAACTTCTATTAAATAATCTATGTGAGGTTTAACCATAGAATTATAAATAGTATATCGCACTTCTTTCGGGAAACAGCCTGCGATAGCACGAAGTGATCCTGCGAGTGACGTTAGTTTTTTGCGAATATGGTCTATGTGTGGTTTCCAAGTGAGCTGGCTGTCAAGTGTCAGGCCAAGATATTTCTCTTTAGTAATTTGGTTGATATTTTCTCCGTTTATCGTTAGATCTGGGAATTGACCAACCTTTTTTTTTGCTTGGGTAAAAATAATACTGTGTGATTTATAGCAATTCAGAATAAAAACTAAATTGAACTTGGATGTGGTTTACGATTACGAATGAATTTTTAACTAAGATTTGTTATTTTTTATTCCTTATAGAAAAAATTTCGGGAATCCCCTGACAGAAAAAGGACACTTTTTGAAAACCTCTCGCGGATCGACCCCGAACGTCCTCTAAACTAGGACAAATCTGGGGAGACCCGGCCGGATGGCAGCCATACCTCAAGACAACTAATTAACAAAATTAAATGTCCGACATATGTTTTGACATTCTTTTAATGTACCTTTCTGTGCACCTGGAGAGTGAGCAGTGGTTCGGCGGACACCGGCTTAATGAGCGAAGGCGCGTCGTGCCGCTTCAGCAGGTCCCACACGCACAGCGCGCCGTCCCATCGCGCCGCCACCATCACCGACGCCCTGCAATATTACACGCGCCCGGTCACTCTCCGCCCGCGCCGCCCGCCGCCCGCCGCTCCGCGCGTCTACTCACCGGGTGGGGCTCCACACGGCGGCGGTGGGGTGGTACCGGTGCGCCCCCGACCATATCACGGCTGATTCGCGAGTTTCCTCGCTCCACACGCGCAACGTCCAGTCGCCCACCGTCAGGAAGTTTCTTGGAAACCACGGATTGCGCTGAAGCGATCGAACCGGCCCGACTTGCGCCGAGAACTACGAAGTAAATAATAGAAGATATATATATCGTTATTGCGACGTCGAACCGACGAGTGTTAATCGCATACTTGGACCGGCAATTTCTCGTGTACCGCCCTCCCTTTCCTGTTGCCGCCGAGGACGAGTCCGTCTTCGGTGCCCACCATGAACCGCGTCGGGATCGTGTGCTCGTACTCGAGCGCGCTGACGCCGTGCGCGCGCGACCGGCTTGGCTCCTGTCCCACCACGCGCACTGGATCCGTGATTATCTCGTCGATGATGTCACTCAGATTGCGCAGGTCCCACCACTTGACTGCGCCATCGGGCCCCGCAGAGAACACCTCCTGGCCCGACTTGCTATGGATGAAGAGCACGTACCGCGTGAGGTCGCGGTGCGCTACGTGCGGCGGGCACAGCGCAGAGGGACGCTCGGGCGAGCGAACGTCCCACGCGCCCACCTGCCCGCTCATGAGCGCGCCGGCTAGTACGTTCGCGTCGCGTGGGTTGAACTGTAGATCCAGCAGCGGCGTCGGCGACCCAACCTTCACCTGGGGGTCGTGGGGGTTCTCGACGTCCCACACGTAGCCCTGCAGCCGGGACTGTGGCGTGCGATCGAACGCTACGTTAGCGTAAGAGACGGCGAACAGCTGCCCGAATGGCTGCCAACACACTGAGCAAACGGGCCGGGACCGCCGCCGCAAGGCGCGCCCGACCGGATCGCGGTACACGTTAACGGTGCGGCAGGACTGCTGGTCGGGGACGACCGTCTTCTCCATGTCAGAGTAGTACATGCTATACAGGTCCAATGCATTGTTTTGCTTCACGTAGTGCAGCATGCTCTGCAAAAATACACTGGCTATATTTAACATAGCCATGGATATCTCTCATGACGAGATATTTAAACTTTTTTAGATGGATATTGCTAAAAACGCTTCATATAATAAGGAATCTGTTCACACGCGCTTACCGGTGCGATGGTTTCGACGCAGTGCATGTAATTTTCATCCCTCTCGACCTTGTGGCAGTAGCGGCGCGTGGATTCAGGGTCGTTTATGTTCACATCCTTGGGCCAGCCGCCCTCCTCGTGGTTGACGCCGGTGGTCGTGTACTCCCGTCTACAAGATCGAAGGTGGCAGTGAGTAGGGCAGGGTGGGAGTATGGCGGTACGTATAAACGGGAACGGAGGCTCACCGCTCAGTGTTGACGACATACTCGCGGAAGTCGGGCGTATGCTGCACAGCCGAATGCACAGGGTTGCGCAGGATGTAGTTTTGGCGCTCGTACGGATCCTCGATGATGGAGTCGCACAGCTCGGGGCCCTGCTCGCAAAACTGGGGCTGCTGACCGAACTGTCTGCGTAGTCGAGTGTAAGGCCGCGTTAGATTTAGTGAAGGTTCCATGCCAGTAAAGACTTATAAATAAAATTCGTAGAAAATCAAATAAGTAAAAGCAAGGGTTGAACCGCATAAATCATAAAAGCAAAACTTTTTCAAAATCCATCGAAGAGATCATAGAGCGTGGTGACATCATTTCACAGAATACTATTACTCTCTACTCAGAATACAGAAACTCTCTACATCATTTCTTCATAATTTGAAATATTGGAAAAAAAGAAATCGTAGCGGCCAAACTTATCTGTCATAAAAAAAATCGTACATTAATACAGCATTTTGGATTTTTTTTTATAATTTACTTGATTTTATTTTGAATGATAATTACCACAGATAATAACAAATTTTTGAAATCGTATATTTTTTTGATCGTATAGTCCATAGAGAAACTGTAACAAAATCAAAAGTCTATGGGTTCTATAATTCTATGGTTTCTGATGGGTTTCTCCCGTAGACGGAGCTCCGTCTACGGTTTCTGCATAGAAAAGAATATATTCTACCCGAAAATAATGCCAACTTAATAGAAATTGCGGTGAACCACTTTTAACGTTTTTTTTATAAATAATTTTATAGAACAATACGCCATCTATGTTTTGACCATTAAAATAAAAATGCGGGAATTTTAAAATTTTGAATGTTCTTTATACAAGGGTTTATATAAACGTGGATACAAACGTTAATATTCTAATTTTCCACCACGTGCTTTTAAATCCTTGTAATTCTTCACTAGTATTCACGTTTAAAAAAGGAATAGAGTACTAACAGTTAAATTATCTACTACTATTTCTTATTTATATCAGCCACTAAAAAGCTTACTACATCTGCCCCTATATTGCCCCTTGAATGAGCACACGCACTTAATTCCCCGTCTCGTCTGCTATAAAACAAAGTAGGTATAGATTCAATAATACAACTTAATATTTATTAGTGTTATGTACGTACTTTAATTTTTTTAATATACAAGTACTATTTAAAACAATACAAACAAAACACCAAATTATCGTTATCCAGTCCAGTAATACGGCTAAATATATTCGTTAACTCATTGCGATCCAGTTAGGATTCCTTAGGTTACATAGTTTTGATATCTTGAGTAAGGCCAATCACATCCTTAAGTGCATTGGTGAGTGGTGATTTTTCATGTTTAATCAATTACTTTTGGCGAAGCATTTTAATAGAAGTAGATGCGTAAATCTCCAATCCAATGGAATGATGGAGCAGTTCTCATTGAGCATGTTTATCCCTTCATGTTTTGTGATCTGGCACCATACTTGCAGGCCTCGTAGTTAGCTTTCATGAAATTAAGAATGAATGAAGATTTCACCACTTCTACAAGAAATCACTTCACATATATTTCAAAACGAGCTCTTTGGATAAATAAATAATATTAGAATTTTTCATATCAAAATGAATTATCCGCCAAACGGAGACCTTTTCATCTGTCTCACGTACAGCGAAGGAGTGGAACTCATTGCCTGCGTCTTTGTTCCCCGAACGGTATAATCTGGGTGTCTTCTAGTCTAGAGTGAATAGGTACCTTCTAGGCAAGCATGTTCCATCTTTGGCCGCATCGTCACTTTCCATCAGGTGAGATAGCGGTCAAATGCTTGCCTATCTAGAATAAAAAAAAACTTTTGTTTGATGTAGATTTCAAACTGTCATTTTGACATCTGAGTTTCCGGTATAAAAAGTTCCTCTATGCATCTGAGATTGAAATAAGAACACGTTTCGTTCAGTGTTCCAGTCAAAGAAATATGAGTTGCTACCGAAGTATAATAGATGATCAAACGAACTTCTAAAGTGAAGTTCGATCACTATTATATGAGTCACTTCATTCGAAGATATACTTAGTTTATTATTTAACAGGTAGTCCTTTAAACCTACAAGGCAGTTCGCGCATTTAAAAAGTCTTTTGATTCTGGAATCAATCGCATTTTTTTTTTTTTTTTTTTGCGGGTATTTCTCCCTTCCTCGTCACTTGACGGGGCGCTCGACTTCATTCCTTCAGAGAGGAAATTACAATTTACGTGGGTTCGGGAATGGTACTCTTACTCTGGGAGGGTGATTTTATATCTTCGAATGAAGTGACTCATATAATAGTGATCGAACTTCACTTTAGAAGTTCGTTTGATCATCTATTAATATTTCGTCACTTCATTCTTCAGATATACTTAGTTTATTATTTAACAGGTAGATGTTTAGAGTAAGTACCTTTTAATTACGTTTAATAAAAGTTTCATTTATAAAATCAAATAAATTTTAATTTCCATAAAGCAAAATAAACAAATTAAACATGAATTATCTTAATTATTTTAACTAGCTTAAAACAAAAAGTAAATTCTAAATTTTATGATCGATTTTAAATTATACAGAAAGTCTCTTATTATTTATTAATCGATTACAACTTAACTTCGCTTTCATTAACTAACGAACAAACTGATTTAGCGAAGATTCCTTCATCTAGTATCGGACGATTGTAAAACCTAGCGAAGGTTTGAGATGTATTTGACCATCCAGCCGTCTTTCTAATGACATCAATAGAAACCCCGGCGGAGGCCGCTGCCGACGTGGAAGCGTGTCTAGTGCTATGGGCGCTAAACACACTCACGTCGACCCCGCCCTCCGCCAAGGTCTGTTTTATCCACCTGCTAATGGACTGGGATGAGGCTTTGGTATGGGGTTTCTTGAATGTGAGTAAAAGATTATCGACATTATTAGGCCTTATGGTTGAAGTCATAAATAGGTAATCATCCAACGTTAAGGCTGGGCAAATATTGGGCTTCTCTCTAAAATATGGTAAGATTAGCAACGGTTGATCTCTACCAGCAGCAGAAGTTTTGATAAGATCTGTAATATGAATTTGCAATGAGTCAATGCATCGATTTAGGTTTGACACTTTAATAAGAGATAGAGTTTGAACTCTGTGAGCAGTGCAGATGGCCAGTAAAACACAAAGCTTTTTGGTTAATTTTTCTAGTGTTAAGCTTCTGTTTGGGAACCAATTGGCAACTAGGTTTAGTACTATTTGAGGGTCCCAAGTACCAATATATTTTGGAATAGAGGGCTTCTGTTTGTAAATGCCTTTTAACAACCGCTTAATATTCTCATCTGATCCTATATTACCACCCAGAAGCAATGATAGTGCTGATCTGTGAGTATTTAACGTTCCATAGGATCCACCTCTATTGAACTGTTCTGCCAAGAAAGTCAATACGTCGGCTAGTCGAGGAGTGAATCTATTAATGGCATGTGTATCACAAAACTGCCACCAAAGTTTGAATGTTGTGTTGTACTGCTTTAAGGTACTATTTGTGACTGAGGATAACATCAAGTCCAGCGCTACTGATGGAATGTCTCGTCGTGTGAAAGCAATCCTGAGAGCTTCGCGGCTCCCAGGGTAAGGCTCCTGTGTAATGGGTGTTGTGATCTGTAGATAGATTGCAAAAGATCTCTATTAGGTTTGAAAAACATTATTTCAGAAACTAATAACTTCTTGAGAAGTGGAAACCAAGGTTGACCAGTCCAATAAGGGAAAACTAGGATACCTGTAGCTTTATCACTTATTATTTTCCTTATGCATTTCAGTACGAGTGAAAATGGCGGAAAGGCGTAAAAACGACGAAAGCGCCAGTTGATTGTGAACGCGTCTACCGTTAAAGCGTCTGGATCTCGTTTCCAGGAAATATAAACTTCACATTTGGCATTGGTGCGAGAAGCAAAAAGGTCTATATCTGGTTGGCCCAGTTTGTGAACTATCATTTGGAAAGCCCAAGGTGATAGTTTCCATTCTGTATCAACATTAATTTTGCGAGATTCTTCGTCCGCTTCGATATTTTCTTTTGTATTGATATATGATGCAAAAAGCCATATATTTCGCTTCTCACACCATTGCCAGATTGTCTTAGCTAGATCGTTGAGATGTGGGAATTGAATCCCACCCATGCGGTTTATATAGCTTATAGCCGTTGTATTATCGACGCGCAGTAAGATAGCACAGTTCGAGACCTTGCTAGCAAAACATTTTAGGCCCATTAATGTGGCCAAAAGCTCTAAGAAATTTATATGAAAGGAGAGTTCTACTTCCTTCCATCCGCCATTTACACGTTTACCATTACAGTACGCCCCCCAGCCCGTTCTAGAGGCGTCTGTAAATATTTCTAAAGTAAATTCTTCATCTGGTCTCATAGAGTTAGAGGTTGAAAAGATAATCTGTTTCCACCATAACAAGTCAGGTAAAATTATCTCGGACATTTTGATTTTAGTGTCAAAATTTCCATCCCTTTGAAGGGCCAAAAATTTTTGACGCTCTAGCGTCTTAGTGTAGAGCCAGCCATACTTTACTGCTGGGCATGCTGCAACTAGTACCCCGATTATTTGTGAGAGTTCCCTGATTGTACAAGTAGGTAGTAAACACAACTTATCTACTAGCTTCACAATATTACATCTTTTGTCCAAAGGCAGAGACAACGACAAATCGGCAGAATTAAGTACAAAGCCTAGAAATTTACATGTACTTTTAGGCGTCAATACACTTTTTTCGAAATTTATTATGAAACCTAGACATTTCAGTATTTCAATAGTTTTAATTACGTTGGCATGACATTCATTATACGAGTCTCCGATACATAAGATGTCATCAAGGTAAATTACCGATTTGTAATTTCTCTGCCTTAGGTAGCTTATAACTTCTCTCATAACTTTTGTGAATACTCTTGGGGCTGCACACAAACCATAGGGAAGAGCGTTAAATTGGTATACAACATCATTGAAAATAAAGCGTAAATATTTTTTATGTGGCTCACAAATTGGGACTAAGAAATAGGCTTCTTTGAGGTCTATTGTGGCTAGAAAACCGTCCTTAGGTATCAATTTAGCGGCGGTCCTATGGTCCTCCATCTTGAAGTGTGATTTCTGAATGAATTTATTAAGGGGTTTTAAATTTAATATAAAACGCTTTCCCCCATTTGGTTTTGTGGTCAAAAAAATGCTCGAAATGAAATCTCCATGAGAGCGATCACAAACGGAAATTGCCCCTAAGTCGATTAAATTATTAATCGCTACTACCATATCGGCCTCTTCGTGACAAGACAGTCTATTAGTGGGCAAACTATCTTGTCTAACACTACGGTTAAATGGGATGGAGTAACCGTCCTGAATCCAATCAAGTACTAGCTGATTATCAGTTACTTTAAGCCAACAGTTATAGAAATGTCGGATTCGACCGGCATGTACCTCTATTGTTGCGGTGCTGGAGCACGTGGTTTGTTGTGGTTCTGGGTCTGCGCTGAATTTTTTGTTGCTGACGTTGGGGGTCCCTTGCGGCCAGCTGGGGTTGTCTTCTTGAAACCACCTCGCCCCCCCCCTGTTCGATGAGTACCGAGGAGGGCCGGTCCAGTTTCCCTGCATCCGAGGGCGACTGGTCGAAGGTTGGGCTGCAATCGCAGGCGTTTTTGCAGGTGCAGGCTTCTTAATCTGCATGCTTTGCTTTTCTATTGCTTTTGAAGCTTTGATTTTATCAGAAAGCTTCTGTCCGAACAGAGTTTCATCTCTCTCTACGTCCTGGATCACATTAAGGAACGCTTTATCAAGACCCGGAGTCATAAACTTCTTTCTTACTTCAGTCTCGACCGAGTGCAGGTCGCAAAGGAGGCGGCAACTGTCGCTTAAAGACTTGATGGCCTTGACCTTGTCGGCATCATTAGCGATAAGCAACGAGAGGCCTTTGTTAAGGGCAGTTATACCTAGGCCTAACTGCTGTTGAGCGGTCTCCACGCGCTTGTCTTTAGTCCTCGTGACATCCGAGATTGTAGCTGCAATTTCAGGGTTGAGCTTAGGAGCTTGCAAGAGGGCGCAGTTCTCCGGAATCAGATATTCCTTTAATA
Source organism: Lomographa bimaculata (assembly GCA_948107665.1). Taxonomy (NCBI): domain Eukaryota; kingdom Metazoa; phylum Arthropoda; class Insecta; order Lepidoptera; family Geometridae; genus Lomographa; species Lomographa bimaculata. Next base: position 64,244 of record OX403604.1, on the reverse strand, counting down.
GTTTCTCTTTGGCTTCTTTATCCAGCCCTTTTCGGAGTATCGGAAGCCACAAACGTGCCAAGTTGTCGTGAATGTTTTCTCCAAACTTGGGTGTGTCTTCTTTGACCTCACCAAGAGCTAGCAGAATATCCGGGTCTAAATCCGGTATTGGAGCTGCTTCCCGTGCAGTATCCTCTTGTGCAATCTCAGGAGCATCCAAGGTAGTTGACGATTCGTCGACATCACCAAGAGCTTGCGACTCGTTATCTAAAAAAACAAAAGAAAACGAGGCTTTTATTACCGACTAAAACATTTTTCCCGAGATGAGGGTAGATTGCATTGAAATATGTTTGAAAAAATTTCATGAGCAATATCTCGTTAGGCGTGTACATTATCTAACTTTAGATATAATGCATAATTTGACCAAGTGTTGTCCCACGGACAACCTCCAGGCAAAGAACTAGTGAAAAATAATCGGTATCAAAAAACTAATACTGGAACGAATTATATCTAAAGATGGCTTTGTGATAACCCACGGTTACCCTCTAAGCAAAGAATTACCACCGTGTTAACCCTCGGTTAACCTCCAGGTTTCGTTTTAATTGTAAGTTTCTAATTATTGTAATGATTGCTTTGTGATAACCCGCGGTTTACCTCTAAGCATAAAACTACCATCGTGTTGACCCACGGTCAACCTCCAGGTAAAATGTTTTGACACTTACTTTTTTAATCATCAAAGTAATTAAAAACAATTTACTAACCTGAGTGTTCATCTGATGACGAATCCGACGAATCTATGATGATTCGTTTACGCCTTTTCTTCACTTTTTCCTGGAGTCTTTTTATTTTGGCACTATATCTTTCCATCTGTTTTTCGTAATTTCTTTTAGGCATATTTTTATCTAATTATTTGAAGAGCGAGCAGTATACGTGCGCACTCTGCCTCGCGCGAAAAAAGAATGAAGTCGAGCGCCCCGTCAAGTGACGAGGAAGGGAGAAATACCCGCAAAAAAAAAAAAAAAAAAATGCGATTGATTCCAGAATCAAAAGACTTTTTAAATGCGCGAACTGCCTTGTAGGTTTAAAGGACTACCTGTTAAATAATAAACTAAGTATATCTGAAGAATGAAGTGACGAAATATTAATTAAAAAGCATATATACGAACGTGACGTGTAAAGAGAGTGTATAGATTCACTTTGCACGTCACATTCAAATAAAGCCTTGTAGCACTTTATTTATATAAGGCAATACTACAAAATGCCCGGAAGTAGTGTTGTGTAGGACATGAAATTAAAATGAGTTTGTAAGAGTTGCCTCTTTTTTGTACTGAGCCAGTACAATGTCTCACTTCAAAAGAGGCGAGGCATAGCGCCTCATAGCGGTGTATTTGAAATAACGAGTAATTGTGTTATTTCGTACTGGAGCGTTTATTATGTACCTTACAAAGTGTAATTGACGTAGTACTTATCACTAACTCCACAACGATATATGAATCGAATTGATAAAATAAAATAAAATAAATAAAATAAAAATAAAATAAAAATTGTTTATTTCGGATAAATCCATAGAATGGTTAGTTACATTATAAATTAAATTAAATTAAATCTATGTTAGTATTACAATTATTATTATTATTATTATTTAGTCTGGCCAGTAACAATACCTATCCAATATTTTTGGATAGGACAATCAAAGCGAGACGCAAACATTTTTAGAACACTGTTGGAACTAGCACGTAGACGGTGAAACATTGAGGCGACTTTATTTCGCATGACAGCGTGAAAACCATTCACCCGCGCCTCCGCGAACATTCCAGACGCACTGCAACGCCATGGTAGTCCCAACAGTGCTCTAAAAGCATTGTTATATTGCACCCTGAGGGCATTGTAAGTACGTTGCGTATATTGAGCCCACAGGCTGCTCGAGTAGAAAGTTTGACAGTACGCTCTAAAAAGAGTTAGTTTTACTTCTTTTGAGCTTCGAGCAAACCTGCGAGCCAGCATATTGCTTCTCACTGCCAACGCCCTTCGCTCTCGCTCTATATCTAGATCGTCCCTTAGTGCTTCAGTCAACATATGCCCAAGATATTTAAACCTATCTACAACTTTTAAAACAGAGCCGTCAAGTACAATAGGAGGCACGTTTGAAGGCTTCTGTTTACCTGCCTTGAAAATAAGTACCTCACTTTTACATGAATTATACTTGAGGCCATGATCAGTAGCGTAAACCTCACAAACTCTAACAAGCTTTCTCAACGCGTTGATCGAGGGAGCCAGCAGTACCATGTCATCAGCGTAACTAAAATTGTTGACACACTTTCCGTCAATGAAGCATCCGACATGTACACTGCTGAGTTCCTCGATCAACCCGTTGATGTACAGATTGAACAAGCTTGGCGACGTCAAGCCACCCTGACGTACTCCACATTCTAAAATGTACTCATCTGACAGAGTATCAGCCCACCTCACCTGATTTATCTGATGTTTGTACCAGTACCTAAACAAGGAGACACCTTCTACAGGCATGCCCGTTTCGCTCAGCTTTTTCCAAAGTATATCATAGGCTACAGAGTCAAAAGCTTTTGACAAATCGAGGAAACAGGCATACACAGGCGTTTTCCTCTGAGTATAGTACCTAACAGTATGCTTAAGGCTGAAAATTGCACTCTCGGTAGATAGTCCCGCTCTAAATCCAAATTGCGCGTCATTGAGGCGCAAGTGCGCTCCAAGGCTGCGATTAAGCATACTGTCAAGTATTTTAGCTGTTGTAGTTGCAAGTGAGATGGGTCTATAGTTACATTTGTCCGACACATTTCCAGTTTGGTTTTTAATGATTGGAATCACTACAGTTTTCATCAGTGGCTCTGGAAGGAAGGAGTGACTGAGGCACAATTTGAAAAACATAGCCAACACACGGGGTAAATGGATCCCAGCATGTTTGAAGTGTTCGACGCTGAGGCCGTCATGCCCCGGAGATTTACCTCTCAGCATATTTTTTATTACTAAAGCTAAGTCTTTTGCATTAAAGGCAATTTTATGCTCCGAACGTGACATTTCGAACTCACCGCCACTCACCTCTGCGACTGGCAAAGACCCCAATGGTGAATTAACCATGAAGTGTTCTTTAAATATGTTAGCGATGCTTTTCAAATCGCTTTCACCATCTATGCTCACAGGGGTGCCTGACCTCGGGTTTAGCTTATTAGTCTGTTTCCAAAAGCTCTTAAAATCACCCGCCGAATGATTTGATGCCAAGATATCCATCTTTATCTGTTCTTGTCTATCCTGGCACCACTTCAGCCTAGACTTGAAAAACTTTCTACTATCACACATACTATCATAAACGCCACCATTGTGTGGTTTAACATAGATAAATGAAAACTGAATATATTATTGTAAAATTTGAACAAAAAGTCTATGAATGTAACAGTGCCTGTTACTATTTTACGAAATACGCAATAAAACAAATTTATTCTAATAAATGTATGATGTAATAAAAAAAAATACATTATTAACATTTAAAAATAATATTTGCGACACTTTTTTTTGCAACTGTGCAACAAACTGTTAACCCACTATATTATTAATTACAAACTAATCAAAACAACATGCACTCGTAATTGTTATGGTACGCGCCAAAATCCAAATTATCCAAATGACATCAACATTTGCCGCACTTTGAGACGCGCCACTTGCGATGCCCAACTCCGATTATTTTCTAGCATAAACTGGTCGACGAAAGTGAACTAAAGCGTAATATTGCTGTCTCACTCCGTGACATATAAAGCTGGTGAGAAAGTAGACGCATTGTACTGAAGTATAGCATACATACAGCAACGAGACGAGGTACGTACGGTACGACGCGTTTTCTCTCACTCACTCTATGCTAAAGCTTGCACGACGAGCGTGACATACAATTTGAAGTAGTACATGTAAAAAATTTGAACCGCTCTTACAATAGTACGTCTTGTACGGGACAAATGTCATGCCTCTTGTATGTCCTACTCAACACTACCCGGAAGGAGGTTTTTGGACTAAACTAGACCAAACAGATTTTAATCATTTTTGCCGCTACTTGTAGAACAGAAGTTGACCCCCCCTGGGTTTCTCCATAGAAAAGAATATACTCTACCCGAGAAGAATGCCAACGTAGTAGAAATTGCAGTGAACCACTTTTTCTGTTAAACAAGTAGTTTCTGTTCTACAAGTAGCGGCAAAAATGATTAAAATCTGTTTGGTTTAGTTAAGTCCTGGAACACTGAACGAAATGTGTTCTTATTTCAATCTCAGATGTCAAAATGTCAGTTTGAAAACTACATCAAACAAATGTAAATTTCAAAATGAAATTTTTTGAAGCCTGCAAGTATGGTGCCAGATCACAAAACATGAAGTGATAAACATGCTTAACGAGATCTGCTCATCATTCGATTGGATTTGAGATCTACGCATGTTCTATTAAAATGCTTCGCCAAAAATCATTGATTAAACATGAAAAGCACCACCCACCAATGCACTTAAGGATGAGTTTGGCCTAACTCGAGATTTCAAAACTATGAAATCCTAACTGGAGCGCAATGAGCTAACGAATATATTAAGCCGTATTACTGGATTGGATAACGATAATTTGGTGTTTTGTTTGTATTGTTTTTTATAGAACTTGTATACTAAAAAATTAAAGAACATAGTTTGGAAACGTCGAAGATGATTTTAAAAACTAAAATAAAATTTTTAGAAGTAAGATTTTATTACTTGTAGTAAAGGTTGGTGTAAGACTAACTTAATAATTATCTTACAATTAATTAATCTTACAAAGCAAGCAAGCAAGCAAGCAAGCAAGCAAGCAAGCAAGCGAGCGAGCGAGCGAGCGAGCAAGCAAGCAAGCAAGCAAGCAAGCAAGCAAGCAAGCAAGCAAGCAAGCAAGCAAGCAAGCAAGCAAGCAAGCAAGCAAGCAAGCAAGCAAGCAAGCAAGCAAGCAAGCAAGCAAGCAAGCAAGCAGGTTAGGTTAGGTTAGGTTAGGTTAGGTTAGGTTCATCTTCATAAGTTTGCTTAGCTTGCAGGTACTCGGTGACCACCTTCTCTCTGCGGATTGGCGCTGCACAGCGAATCCTTCGTTTCTTCGTGGCGACGTCTTTCTTGAGTCTGACGAGTTCTTCAGACGACCATGGAAATGTGACTAAATTTTTGATTTTAATTTTGGGTATTGTTGCATTTGATGTAGCTATTATGTATTGAATATATTTATTTATTATTATTTCCAAATCGATTTTATTATCTATTATATCTATTGTATTTTTGTTTATTTTATTATCTTCTAGCAATTGGCCTAATTTCTCATGAAATTGAGGCCAATTTGCTTTTTTACTATTAAAAATTCGAGTTGATCTAGCTACATGGTTAGGTTAGGTTAGGTTAGGTTAGGTTAGGTTAGGTTAGGTTAGGTTCGGGCAGGTTAGTCTTGCTGAGGAAGGACGGGCGACCAGCGGATTCTCCTTCCGCCTACCGCCCGATAGTGATGCTGAATGAGGCGGACAAACTGTTCGAGCGTATTATCGCAGCTCGCCTCAATAAGCATCTGGGCGGGGCGGGTCCGAATCTGTCTGGTCACCAATTCGGCTTCCGAGAGGGCCGGTCTACGATCGACGCCATCAGGCGCGTCAGGGCGTACTCGGACGAGGCGGTGGCCCAAGGCGGGGTAGTGCTCGCTGTGTCATTGGACATAGCGAACGCTTTCAACTCCATGCCTTGGGCCTGTATTAGGGAGGCGTTGTGTTTTCATTGCGTTCCTCCCTACCTCCGCCGGATTGTCGGAGCCTACCTCTCGGAGAGGTACATCTCGTACCCCGTGAGGGATGGCAGTACTCGCAAGACGGCAATGTCGTGCGGTGTGCCACAGGGATCGGTCCTCGGTCCGCTCCTGTGGAACATCGGGTACGACTGGGTGCTGAGGGGAAATCTCGATCCGGGCGCCGGCGTGATCTGCTATGCAGACGACACGCTCGTGATGGCCCGGGGGGAGACTTTTGAGGTGGCTGCCCGTCTAGCCACAGTGACTGTAGCGTCGGTTGTCGACAGGATTGGTGCGCTGGGACTCCGCGTGGCGCTAGGCAAGTCGGAGGCTGTGTGCTTTCACGGTCCGAGACGAGCCCCGCCGCGGGGGTCCCATATCGTTGTCGGCGACACGCGCATCGAGGTCGGGGCCGAGATGAAATATCTCGGCCTCGTCCTCGATGCAAGGTGGAACTTCCAGGCGCACTTCAGGCGCATGGCCCCTCGACTGTTGAGTGCGGCGACTGCTTTGAAGCGGTTGCTGCCCAACCTCGGGGGGCCCAAGGCGAGTAGCCGCCGCTTGTATCTCGGAGTGGTGCGGTCAATGGCGATGTACGGCGCTCCCATCTGGGAGGAAGCCCTGACGGAGAAATCCATCGCCCTCTTGAGGAGATCTCAAAGGGTGATGGCCGTCGGGGTGATCCGTGGCTACCGCACCATTTCGTTCGAAGCGGCGTGCGTGCTGGCGGGATCCCCTCCGTGGGATCTAGAGGCGGAGTACTATGCGTCGATGTACAATTGGCGTATGGAGCTCCGCCTCCGAGGCGAGCGCCCCGCGCCGAGGGAGGTCGAAGTGTGGAAGTTCCACGCCCGACAGTCCATGCTGGGGAAATGGAGGGAGCGGCTGGCTCAGCCACGAGCCGGCAGCTGGACTGTGGAGGCGGTCCGCCCAGTACTGGAAGACTGGGTGGACAGGGCACACGGGTCGCTTACCTTCCGACTAGTGCAGGTGCTTTCGGGCCACGGGTGTTTTGGCAAGTACCTGTGCAGAATAGCCGGAAGGGAACCGACGACCGAGTGCCACCATTGTGACTGTGGGGAGGACACTGCGCAGCACACGCTGGAAATATGCCCGGCTTGGGCCCAGCAACGCAGTGAACTCACCGCAGCAGTGGGGGACGACGGTTCGCTTTCGGGCTTGGTGAAAGCCATGCTGGAGAGCGAGACGTCGTGGGACGCGGGCATCGCCTTCTGTGAGGAGGTGATGACGCTGAAGGAGGTGGCGGAAAGGGAGCGGGAGATCGCATCAAACCTTCCGATCCGCCAACGTAGAGCAGGGCGGCGGAGGAGACTCTACGCCCTCCTTCACCCCCCATAACCGAGGTCTGACGGCGGTCTCAGGGGACACCGCCGTCGCTAGACAGGCCTCGCGAGGTGGTGCGCGCAGTGTTCCCGCGCGCCTCTCATGGAGATAGAGGCGAAGAACTCCAACTTCGCCTCTCAAACGGGATTGGGGCCCTGCGAAGGGCCAACGCCGCCAGGGCTGTGCAAGTGAGTTCGAAAGTGTTCCCTCGGCCCTGGCAACAATGGCGTCCCGTGGAGCATCGTGTGGTTTTAGTCGGTAGGGGCACCGGCTGCTGTGGGAGTAGTTGGTGTCGAGCCCGACACACCCCGTCGTGTCTCCCCTGACGCGGCGGGACGGTACGTAAAATGTATTTCCACACGTAAAAAAAAAAAAAAAAAAAAAAAAAAAAAAAAAAGGTTAGGTTAGGTTAGGTTAGGTTAGGTTAGGTTAGGTTAGGTTTTTTTTTTTTTTTTTTTTTTTTATTGTCCGGGCGCATAGGCCCGGCCCGCGTGTTGCTTCCCTAACATAATCAGGGGTTTGTGGCATGAAATTTTTTCAGCGTGTTTTTATTTATTACATCGTAATTTCGTCTTAATCTATTACATATCATCATTAATAAAATCTATTACATATTATATACTGCTATATATTTGTCTTATATCTATCTTTGGTCATCAATTTACATAGTCATTTTCTTATATCTATTTACATCTTATTATTTGTTTCTATGTATAGCCTTATTTGCTATTATTATACAGTATTCAAGAAAGCAGTCTCTTGCGTCATCATCATATACAATTTTAAAAATATTCTCTATAGTTATCTTATATCTTATTTTGTGTTCTGTTTCATACCTCTCCAGACCATAGGCTGGACATTCGGTCAAAATATGCCGTATATTTTCTTCTTTGCTCGGCTCACATATGCAAGCCGGGCTGTCCTTACATTTAAAACTATTAAGGTATGCGGAGAAGCCGCCATGCCCTGTCAATACCTGAGTGAGCACTCCTGTAGGTGCAATTTTCTTGACGGTTTTGAAGGCCTGGAGCGCGTCTGGGAAAAATAATTTTGTTGTTGTTGCTGTGTCGGCTGACTTGTATCTCCGATTCCATTCGTCACGCGTATTCAACCGAATTTGTCGCTTGACGAATGAAATCGGGACCAAGTCATAGTCCGGTTTCTTTTTGATGCTTAGGGCCGCGACCTTTGCCAACTCGTCTGCTCTCTCATTGCCAACCAGCCCTGCATGGGCTTTAATCCAAAACAATGATACCAGTTTATTTTGGTTTCTGCATTGTTTTAGGTTTTGGCGAGCTTTGGTGGCTAGAGGGTGCAGCGATTGGGGGTTTACAATGGTTTCCAAGGACGACCTTGAGTCACTGTAAACCCCGAAGCTGGTTTCTGGGCGTTTTAGGATTTCCCCAATAGCTCTGCAAATGGCGAGCAATTCTGCTTGATACACCGTGCCGTAGGACGGTAGTTTCAACTTGAGGCTCTTGGATTCGGCGCCATTTTTCCAAAAGGATAATGCCGCCCCTACCTTTCCGTCGATTTTGCTACCGTCTGTGAATATACAAACCTCTTGGTTGTCGTGGTTATTCACTTGGCTTTGGTCTGCAAGGCAAATGAATTGCAGGCATATTTGGTCTGCTGGATGGGGTATCGCGCTAAATACTGTCTTCTGCTCCATCTCTCTATCAGCAAGTAGCTCCGGCGGTCTGCCCCTCCTCGCCTCGTACAGGGCAGCTGCCTCTTGTATCCTGAGGTCGAGGGGGAGCAAGCCTGTCAGAACCAATGCCGAGTTCAAAGAGACTGTGCGGTAGGCTTTGCAGAGTTTCTGCGCGAAACCTCTTTGGACAGTATTCAACAATTTTTGCACGCCCAGTTTTTTGGTCGCTGGTGCCCAAGCACTGGCAGCATACATTGTCGTAGGCTCTACGACAGCAGTGTAGATAATCCGAATCACTTCCGGATGGAGGCCCCAGCTAACCCGGGCTGCCCTTGACAACTGCTTATACACATTTACGGCCTTCTTGCACACGTTCGAAGCGTGGCTGTTAAATGTCAGCTTGTTGTCAATGGTCAGCCCTAGTATCTTTATCTCCGCTGACATGCCGACGTCCACACCGCCCATACTCAGAATTGGGGTATCATACTTGAGCTTTCTCGTTATGACCATCGCATTTGTTTTCTGTGGCGCGAACTTGAGCTTATTGTTGACACCCCAACTCTGAACATAGGCGAGGGCGTCATTTGCACGTTTTTGGATTTCGAGAGCGGTGCCTCCATCGAATACCAGCACTACGTCGTCTGCGAACGCCTGACAATAGTCCCCGCGCTGCTCCAGTCCTTTTAGCAGAGGATCCAGTAGGAGGTTCCAGAGGATAGGACCGCCTATCGATCCTTGTACACACCCCTTATTGGTACTCCTCGTCACCTCCTCTCCCGCATATCTCAGCTTTATCCTCCTCTGTTGCAGGTAACTATCAATAACCCTCCTGATATTGATTGGGCACCCCTCCTGGGCCAAACGCACCCTAATGGCGGGCCACCAGGCGCTATCAAAGGCTCCCTCTATGTCTAAAGATATCATTACCACCAATTTTTTCTGGTCTAGTTTTGTGCGAATGTGTTCTAAAAGGTCATAGAGGGAGTCTTCGGTGCTGCGCTGGGGCATAAAACCATATTGGCGTGTGCTCATTTTGGGGATAGTGTGCCATTTGACCCTGCCCATAATCAATTTTTCAAGGATCTTTCCCAGCACTGGCAAAAGTCCGATGGGTCTATACGATTTTGGACTAGTATAATCAGTCTTCCCAGGTTTTGGTAGGATCACGACTGTGGCCGTTTTCCACACCTCTGGGAAATGACCTAATGTTAGACATTTGTTTGCCAGTGCTAGAAAAGTCTCCGGGTCCCTAACTATAGCCATCCTGCAAATATCCGCCGTCAGCCCATCACTACCCGGGGCCTTTTTTGGGTTAAAGCTATTAGCGGCGGTCATTAGCTCGTTAATAGTAAATAGTGGATCATGTTGTTCATCATTTTCCCTACTGTTTACTCTCCCAGCTAATTCCCTGACTCGCTTGTGTTCCTCATTATCGGTGTTTTCGTTATCCACCGGGTAAAATGTATCCGCAAGCAGATTGGCTGATGCTTGTTGGTCTAGCACTAGCTTATCCTTTACCAAAGGAGGATCTTCCATCCTCTTTGCCGTTCTGCCTATCACTCTATAAATGCCTTCCCAGACACTCTCCCTATCCTGCTTCTCGCAAAAACCCTTCCAACTGTTTATTTGTGCCTTTTTTGCCTCGTCTTCATAATTCTGTTTTGCTTTCAGGTATTCCAGAATCACCTTCTCCCTGCGGACCGGCGCTGCGCAACGGATCCTGCGCTTCCTAGTGGCGACATCTCTCTTCAGTACGGTAAGCTCTTCAGAGGACCATGGTAAGTTGATTTTATTTTTTTACTTTTATTTTTGGTATGCTTACATTAGCTGCTTCTATTATGTTATCTGTGTATTTACCAACTATTTTTTCTAAATCTATATTGTTTTCTATTCTGTCTATTTCTATTTTAGTAACTTCTTTATCTTCGTGCAATTGGCTTAATTTCTCATGAAATGTTGTCCAGCTTGCTTTCTTGCTATTATAAATTCTTGTGGTTCTATCTATGTTAATTCCTTTTGATTTTTCTAGGTTTATTTGAAAGAAAATGACATTATGATCGGATGTCGTTATGCTTTCATCAACTCTCCAGTCGTCCACATAGTCGAGCATATCCGTTGTGCAGGCCGTTATGTCCACATAGCTGGTGTATCGCTTTCCTCCTCTAATGGTGTCATATGTCGGTGTGTCTCCCACATTGAGTATCTGTAGATTTACTTCTTCTAATGCCCCGGCCAGGTCTTCTCCTCTGCTATCAACGATCGGGCTACCCCACCATGTGTTTTTGGCGTTTACGTCACCTCCTATTACCAACCTATTGCCAAATTTTTTGCCCAGCTCATTAATCTGCTGCAGGTACGACTCAATTTGTACCGGTTTGGGTTCGAGGTACAACGAGGCCACTACAATCTCCCAAGCACTTGTTCTAATCTTTACCACGACGATGTTGTTCGTGGTAAAGTTAGGGCATTGTATCACGTCTAGTTCGCGGTTGAACACTGCAATAGCCGCTTTGACGGTACCTTCTCCTTGGTTGGTGCTTTGGAAGATTCTCACCCCTCTGTAGTTTCCCATTCTACCTCTACCCCCTATGTATGGCTCCTGCAGCAGAGCAAGAGCCACTCCTCTGTTGTGGGCCTCCTGGATTAAGTCCGCTGTGGCCAATTCGGCACGTTGGAGGTTGGCCTGAGCAATGAGATATGGCTTGGTTCTACTTGGGACTTGTCTTAAGCCTGGGACCACCTTAGCAGTACGCTACCGCCGACCTGGCCAATGCTTCCCACTTTCGTCTAACAGTGCACTCATTACTGAAGGCATTATGGTCTGTCTTGCTTTGTTTTGCTCGGATGCAATTGCAACATGCGGGAGGTGAGTTAGTCAACAGGTCCGCACACTCCGCCTTCATATGTGGTCCACCGCAATGACTGCATTTTTCGGTGGTTTCTTTGCAGAAACGCCTGCTATGGCCGTAGCCGAGACAGAGTGAGCATTGTACTAGCGGCGATTGATCCGCCACTCTTACTCTTTGCAGATCTATATGCACTGTCTCGGCCTCGACCATACGCTGCCAGATTTTTGGTGAGACCCTCATGACTATGTGGTTTGTGTGCGGGTTCCTTGATTTCTTTTTATAGGCTATTTCGTGTTTTTCGTTCTCTCTTGTTAGCCCTGCGAAGATGTGTCCGTTTTGGTTCCTTAGCGCCCTCAGTACTTCCTCGTCATTATTGTACAGGAGTACGTCCTTGAGGATCACTAAGGGATCTTTGTTTCTTATCTCCTCTACCTGTAGCTCTGTGGAGTTTCTTAGCCTTTCCTTGACTTTCTGTCTTTCCTGCTCCGTCCTGCATGCTACAATCACCTTCCTGTCCTTTGCCTTTCTTATTTTTTCTACTTCGACTCCCCCTTCCTTTGCCTTTACTGCTTTCCTAATTCTATCTAGCACTTCTTCTCCGGTTTCGGTCTCATCTTTCGCCGTTACTACTACAGAATGTAGCACGGTCTGTTGTACTAGGTGCCTCTTTGGAGGGGGGGCCGCTGCTGCACTGGCGTAGGTTTTCTTGTCGAGGGTCTGTTTTAAGGCTTCCATCCTCTCATTGTTCTCTTTTAAGAGCTTAATGTTCTCCTCGATGGCTTTTGCCAGTGCATGCGTGTTGTCTTCCTTTGCTTTTTTCTCTGCTATTTCTTTCGGTTTTCCCTTCTCCTTTTCGCTCTTGCTTTCTTGTACACCAGTAGCATACCCTTCTTTCGCCAGCTGATATAGGCGGTCGACTGATTGAATGACTCCTGTTTTTATCTCAGTTTTCAGATTTTTGGAGCTACTGATGTACAGTTTTACTTTAGCTAGGCAACTTCTGGCCTCTATCAGTTTTTCTGAGCGTTTTGTTCCTTCTGGTTTGGGTGAGGTTCCTATCGCTTCTGCCGACTGCCTCCGGGCTGCCGGTTTTGGCTTTGGGAGTCCTGTTCCAGAGGATCCTTGAGGCGGCGTCAGGTTGAGTGGTGTAGGGTCTGGTTTCCCGGTCTCCCATTCCCCGATGCTCCTCCTCACGCTCGATGTTGCTGGTAGAGGTTCAGTTGGGTCACTTTGGGGAGCTGCATCCGTGCTCCTTGTCGTCTTTACGGGTGTCCTGATACCAATCATTGTTGGAAAGGGCTTTGTGCGATCGCGGGGAGGGTTCTTAACTATTTTTAATATTTAAAACGTAAATTTGTAAAAGTTGTAAAAAGTCAGTATAAAATTTTTAATAATATTTTTAAAATAGTAAAATAAGGTTTGTACAAGTTATATAAGCAAGTGATAAATTAAAATTGATTAAAATTGGATAAAAAGGGGCGTATCTTGGTCGGAGAGGTACAAATTGAACACAAAGCACAGAAGGTATCTTAAAATTAAAGGTAACTTATAATTATGAAATTTCTTACTCCAACACACGGGTTAACAGTCTCTATTGAGACACAAGTAATTTCCGAAAAGTTAAAATTTCGGTAGTCTTATCTCTATGTGACGTGTAAAGGGCGTCAAAGTGTAAATAGAAAGTAAAATTTTAAAATTAATTTTATGTTACAAAAATGTTTTAGCTTGTAGAGTTGACTCTACCTATTACTATCGTGATACTTATAAAAAACTAAACAAAAAATTTTTATTCAACGCTTACGAAATATTCGAAAAGTAGAGTTGACTCTACATATGACTATCCTAGAGTTCCAGTCTAAGCTACTGTTACAGTCCAATTAGTATAATTTTTAAAATAGGGGATTTTTAAAACCAAAATCTGTGCTGAGACTCTATATAGAGTCCCCGTCTCTACCAATTTATAGCCCCTTTTCTGGTTTGGCCTTTACAAAAAACCGCGTCTTCCTAGGTTACCTGGATCTGGAGTTATTCCGTTTCCAAGTCACCCAAGTCCGAACTTGGGGTAAGTTTCAACCCCCTATTAATCCTCGGGACACCCTCAAAAACTCGTACCAACAGTAAGAAACTGCTTGTACTAGTTATAATTACTAATTTACGCTAAAATAGTTACGAAAACTATTTGTCGAAATTTAAATTTATACAAAAAATTTTCTAAGTCCAAAGTCGTTTTTGGGGGTAGGGGGTTGAAACCCCGTCCAAATGATCGGGTGGGGTCTGAAGACTATCCGACTACTGGATAGTGTGGGGGGGGTTGAAGGGGGGGGGTAGAGCTTAATTTTGTCAAAAACGCCCTAGCACCCCTAGTTTTTGAGTTATGTGGATTACAAGCTTATCCGGTCTTTAGGTATTTGTTTAGGTATTTCGAGAGTCGCACTCCAGCCGTGAGTCCAAGCACCAAGCTTTTGAGCCGCTCCACGCCTTTAAAATCGGCAAAAATAGAAAAAGTGCGCTAATATTGCAGTGTTATATATTTTTATGTGCGGGCAAACAAGTGAAAGGAAATAGTGAAAAAATTTTCGAAATCGGTATATTTTTCACCGAGTTATATCGAAAAAACCGAAAATTTTCCCCGCTTAAAAACTTCTGAGCAAAACGCTGCTTGATTTTAAGCGACGACCCACACTTTTTGGACTGCACTTCGAAGCACCTTGAAGAGATCTACAATTCGGTTGAGTCCCGGATTTTTTCCGGTAGAACTCGCCGAACTATCGGGAAAAAACCTGAAACCACGTGGCCACGAGGTCCAGGATCCTGAAGTCTGGAGCGACACTGAGGCTTGTACGGGAAGCGGGCAGCTGAGCTCTTTCATCTGACACCTTGGAAGCTGAAATCGAACGAATCATCTTCCAGATATAAGGTTACAAAATTTATGAACTTTTAAAAATTTTCCAAAAATTTATTAAGATCGACAACGATACAATTTTTTGGCTTTATAATTACATTCATATTGTCATCTTTAACTATTCTAAATTTCAAAATTTTCGATCCAAGACTTTCTGAGATACAGATTTTTCATTATATCTTCTAACCTAACCTCAAAAACGAAATGAGATAGTTGGACTTCAAAAACCCGAAAAACCATAACCAGGGTGTAGCTGCTGGCAGAAGACGGTGACGACACCGACATCGGACAAACTGCCAAAAATCACTTGGCTTTTATGACTTAATATTAGACCTTAGGACAAAAGTATTATAATAACCTATATAAACCATTTTTAGGGCATAACTGCTTGTGTGTGTACTTTTAGATTAAACTTAAGTTATAGTAGTAATATTTGCAAAGAGACGAATCAAATGAGCCCCATCACGGCATACTTAACTAAATAAAAAACATTTTAAAATATTTGTCAAAACTACCCCATCCCCTAGACAGAAAATTTTTACTCCGGAGGGCGTCGGGAGGCTCCTGAGGCTCCGTAAAAATAATTATTTCCCAGTCGCGGCTTTTTTCGCGCAACTGTGGGCCATTTTGGCGTTATTTGCGGTTGGTAATTTCATCCCCCAAAAATCAATTAACTATTATTAAAAAACTAGAAACATATATTTAATTCATCCCCTGGAAACATATAGATTATTTCAAGACAACCTTTTTAAATATTTATGCAGATTTTTCGGCTAAATAGTTTCTAAATAAATTAAGTTCTTAAAATACCTAAACAAATACCTAAAGGTTAGGTTAGGTTAGGTTAGGTTAGGTTTTTTTTTTTTTTTTTTTTTAAATAAAACAATATCCACTAACTTTTCGTCAGTGCCTTTTTTTTGATTCCATTAAATTTATTTGCATGTTAAGTTTTTTTATGCTTACTCGCATATTTAAAAATAATTACATAGTTCTTAAAAAGTACAGTGAGTTCTCTCTTAAGTATATATATATTTGTTTTTTTTTTTTTTTTTTTTTTTTTTTTTTTTTTTTTTTTTTTTTTCATTGTTATTATTATTTTTTCCATTGGTCAATATTTTTTTTTTATTTTTTTTTTTTTTTTTTTTATTATATATTGCACACTTTACATTCTATTACCTATTTATTCTACAAAAAAAAAAAAAAAAATACGTTACAACGATTTGTATTAATACTATTTCACAATTTTACATAAGTACGGAATACTTTTTGTGGATCTAGTTTGTGGAATCCATTGCACCCTTTATAAGTTCGCTGAGGGCTTCAATTACTTTCACGTCTCTGTTTTTTATAGCCATTTTTAGGTTGTGGTCTGAGATCACCTTTGCCGTTACAGATTTAGCCCGCTCGATGAACCTCCCTATCGCGTCGTCAGCATTGTCGGTGTGATAGACACACTTTTCTGTGTGTCTTGACACCGCCACCACCGCGTGTGGGACACTATCGTGCAGGCGCAGCTTTGAAGACCTCGTTTGGATTACTACAGTCGATGCGTAGGTAAGTCCTTGAGACTCGTGAATAGTGAGAAGGCAAGACCCCGTTCCAGCCCCATACCCCTGGATGTAAAGGGATTGTTTTTCTTCTTGTGTGTGCACAAGGTAGAGAGTGTTGGGTAGGTCAGGGGGGATTCTCACGTTTGTGAACCTTTCACGACTCAGAGAATGTACTTTTGATGTTGACGAGTACATCCCCGAGTAAATCTCGCTGAGGGCGTATACGACGTCCATGGGACACCGATGTGTGCAAAGCCATTCCTCGTTGATGGAAGCGAGAATGTTTGGGCTACTGTATCTTAGTTTGAATAGATTTTCTCTGTCAAAGAAGGGAAGCTGATTGATGTCTCCAAGAAGTACAACTTCGCCGGCCCCAGAAAGCCGAGCTGCCATTACTATGGCTCCAAAGTGGTTCATGAGAGCTTCGTCAACCGTTAGACGGCTGCACCGCTTTGGCTCTTTAAACCCATTTGCCAAAATTGAAGCCATAGTGCGCACGGTAGTGTGAGCTGCATCGCCGATGCGGTGCGCCAGCTTACTTCTGATGTCTTTTGCTGCCTCGGCCGTTGTGGTGACTATTACGTCGCTACCCTCTCTGAAGCCCTCAACCACGTGCTTCGTTTTGCCACATCCCGGTACCCCGTTTATCCACTTGAATTGTGGCAGTATCCAGTCCTCCCATGCTCCAGGACTTTCAGGGCATCCTGAGATGGATTTGGCCATCCTCATGATCCTGTCGTCCAGCATTATTCGGGTACAGCTGGCTACCGCCACAATAGGGTCATCTCTTGGAGTTGCGTAAAACAGTCCTCCCCTTCTCTTTGTCTCAGCCTCGTCTAGATATACAAACCCGCCGGCAGCGCTGTAAGCTGCCATATATCGACCGGACATGGTTCCCTTGATGGTTTGGGAGGTGTCATTATTGTATATGGCTGCCTCTGCCTCCTCAAGTCTCACCCCCAATAACGCTTCATTTCCGTGCTGGAAGGATTGAAGGATTTTGCTGCAGATGGATTGGTTGACCTCGCGGGTCGCCCTTACCACCGCCTGAAACTCGATGAATGCGTTAATGGCGTGATCCGTGGGTCCCATCACCGGCCTTAGGTTGGGAGGACTGACCTGTCCCTTGTCGGCTCTTGTTCGGGCAGGCTGTTGCATCTTTGGATTTACCGAGGGCGATCTCAAGAAATCTTCCGCTGCGTCCGCCTGCCTATCCAGTCTTGGTTTTGGCGTTCTCGTACCAGTGAGACTTCTGAAGGCGGATGTTATTGCCTTAATTTGGTCTTTAATTCTGGTTGCCATTTGAGGGTTGCTTTTTTCCTTCCATTTTGAGTTTGATGCCGTTATGGGTTAGGTTAGGTTAGGTTAGGTTAGGTTAGGTTTTTTTTTTTTTTTTTTTTTTTTTTTTTTTTTTTTGTTTCCCGGGCGCAGAGGCCCGGTCAGCGTGTTGCTCCCTAACATGATCAGGGATTTAGGGTGCTTTAATAATTTTTTCATTCAGTCTTATAATTTTACATAATAAAAAAGAAAAAATAATCTTATTCTATGTAAACAGTTAAAAGTGCACCTTATTCTAATATCACATTTTCATTTATCAAATTAGTCACAACATAATAATTCTTATTCTAGTAAAATATTTATCTTAAGTCTTTCTAGTTAGTAAAAGCACATTTATATTACATTTATACAATTCTGTAAATTGTATGTCAATTTATATTTCTAATACTTTTCGGGAGATATCTCGACCGTTGTAGTACAATTATTCTAACACATATTTATCACAGTTATTTTATCTTAGATTATAGTCTCGTACCTCTCCTACATATTTCATTTTAAAAACACATTATTAACAATATTTGAGGCCTGGAGAGCTTCGGAAAAATTTTACGGTATTTGTAGCCGTGTCTCCTGACTTATACCTCCGGTTTCATTCGTCATGCGTGTACAAACTAATTTGTCGCTTGCCGAATGGAGTCGGTATTCGGTCATAGTCAGGATTCATTTTCGCTGTAAGGGCTGCGGTCTTTGCTAATTCATCCGCTCTCACGCCAGCGGTGAGCGGATGAAGTGAGTGGGGGCTTGCTGCGGTTTCCAAGAATAATCTTGGGATCGCTGCAAAACCCCGAAACTCGTTCTGGGCTTCTGATAACTCCTTGGTCGCTCTGTAATTGGCAAGCAATTGCACCAATTGCAGGCCCATTTTTCTGCTGGGTAGGGTATCTCCTGAACGCCCAGTTTTTTGGCCGCAGACGCCCAAGCGCTTGCGGCATACACGGATTTTGGCTCTACAGTTGCAGTGTATGTGTTGACTGTCACATCTCGGTGGAGGTTCCAACAATCCCGGGCTGCCTTTGACAACCGCATGTACACATTTAATGTCTTCTTGCACATTTTGGAAGCGTGACTGTTAAATGTCAGCTTGTTGTCAATGGTCAGCTCTAACGGTGCGTTGTCTCCATCAAGCACCAACACTGCATATTCTGGAGAAGCCTGGTGGTCGTTTTCGCGTTTCTCCAGGCCCCTAAAAAGGGCATCGGGGAATGCACCTGGGACCACCTTAGCAGTATGCTACTGCTTGTCTCGCCAGTGCATCCCACTTTCGCCTGATGGCACACTCACTGCTGAAGGCATTGTGGTCCATCTTCGGCTGCTTTGCATGGATGCAGTTGCAACATGCAGGCGGCAAGTTTGCCAGGAAATCCGCACATTGCGCCTTCATATGAGGGCCGCCACAGTGGCTGCACTTCTCCACGGTCTCTTTGCAGAAGCGCCGGCCGTGGCCGTAGCCGAGACAGAGCGAGCACTGTACGAGTGGCGATTGGTCCGCCACTCTGACCCGCTGCAGGTCTACGAGCACTGTCTCGGCCTCGACCATGCGCTGCCACAGTTCCGGTGAGACCCTCATAACAACGTGGCTAGTGTGCGGATTCCTGGTTTTCTTTTTATAGGCAACTTCGCACCTCTGGTTCTCTTGGGTTAGCCCTCCGAAGATTAGCTTATTCTGGACCTTTAGTGCCCTCAGTACTTCCTCGTCCTTGTTGTACTGGAGTACGTCTTTGAGGATCACTAAAGGATCCTTGTTCTTTATCTCTTCCACGTGCAATTCAGTGGTCTTGGCTAACCGCTCCTTTACCTTCTGCCTTTCTTCCTTCGTCCTGCATGCTACTATTACTTTTCTATCTTTGGCCTTTCTTATCCTCTCTACTTCCACTCCTCCCTCCTTCGCTTTCACTGCTTTCCTAATCCTTTCCATTACTTCCTCCCCAGTTTCCGTCTCATCCTTTGCCGTTACCACTACCGAGTGTAGCACGGTCTGCTCTGCTAATTGCCTCTTGGGGGGGGCCCCAACTGCACTGGCGTACGTCTTGGTCTCGAGGGTCTGCTTGAGGTCTACCATTCGTTGGGTGTTCTCCTTTAAAAGCAACATGTGCTCCTCGATTTTTTGCGCCAGTGCGCGCGTTCCATCATCCGCCCCCTTTTCCATTTCCCTGGGTCTTTCCTTCTCAATGGAATCTGGCTCTGTCTTATTCTTTTGCACACCAGCTGCGTATCCCTCTTTGGCCAGTTGGTAGAGGCGCTCGACGGCTTCGATTACTCCGTTCTTAATCTCCGTCTTGAGGTTTCTGGAGCTGCTGATGTGCAACTTGACTTTAGTCAGGCAGCCTCTCATCTCTGCTAATTTTTCTGAGCGTTTGGCGCTCTCCGGTTTGGTTAGTCCCCCTGCTGCTTCTGCCGACAGCCTACGGGCTGCCGGTTTTGGCCTTGGGGGTTCAGCCCCAGAGAGCGCTTGAGGAGGCGTCAGGTTGGGTGTTCTCTGGGCTGGTTTGCCCACAACTTCCCATTCCCCGATGCTCTTCCTCACGCCCGATGTTGCTGGTAGGGTTCCGGCGGCTCCTCTTTGGGGGTCTGCATCCATGCTGGATTTTGCGGGCGTCCTAACTCCAATAAACATTTTGATTTTAAATTTAAAAAGTTCAAATAAAGACGCGTTATAGTAGGAGAGATACGATTGCTAAGATTTATATTGTACAGACAAGTTGTGACTAATTTGCAACACGCAGTCAATTAGAGTAGTCTCTGTTCAATTTAAAACTATATAAAAAATCCCAGAGATTAAACTCTGTTTTGAGACTACTCTATAAATAAAAACAAGGTCGTCATATAAAATTAGCAATCCGAAAAAAGTTCGGAAAGTTGCCAGTTGCGTGTAAAGGCGTCAACTGGAACACAAATTTAAAATATATTTACAAATGTAAAACTTACAGCTATATAAAAACAATTTTTTTAAAATATAAAAATATATTTTATCGTGACTGCAGTCGTTCCAATGGTCGAAAAAGAACGTGGACAGAGCGCCACTTGGACGACTGCAGTGTCATAAAAACCTTAACCTATACACACAGTCGCACTTTCAATCAACACGTCTAATTTTGTACCCCGGCTCTACCAAGTGGTAGCTCCGTCTGAGACGAACAAATTCCAAAAAAAAAAAAAAAAAAAAAAAATTTGAATTTATACTACTTTTCGTCCTAGGTCACCTAGATGCGGAGTAAAGTCCTTTCTAGGCCACCTTTGTCAGAGGAGGGGGGAGTTCCAGCCCCTTAAAAGCCCAATAGCAATCTGGACGGCCTATCAGCTGATGATGATAATTCAAGCTGATGATGATGATTATTATCCGAGCTGATGATGATAATAATTTAGGCTAATGATGATGATTATTTCTCGAGCTGATGATGATGATGTTTTTCGAGAACCTTCGATGATACGCTAAAGTAGTTTACAAACTACTTGTCGCAATCGAAGGTTCCAGACAGCTCGAGAAACGTCCAGATCTTTCGGGGGCTGGGGGCTGAAATTTGAACCTAAAAGCCGGGTGCAAAAAGATGATGCAATTTATTACAATATTACTAAGCCCGGTTACGTGTTGATTTTTCCAAAAAGTGTCTCAGAATGGGGCCAAAAGTTCCTAAAATCACCAGGTAGGTACTGTCGTCACCGTCCGCTGTCAGCCGCTGCCGGATGGATGCGATTTTAGGCGATTTTTCCAACCAAAGACGTCACTACTTTTTTGAAGCAATGTTTGGTCGGACGCTCTAAAATCGATATCTTGAAAACTGTTGCATAGAAAATGCCGAAAATTTGTACACTTGTTTGTAACGATATGTTTAACTGTTAAATGTCCAAAAAGTATATCGTTACAGATCTTGTTTAAAAGTTAAAAGAATTTTAAGATGAAGTTGAATTTACTGACTTTTGAAGAGCTGAAATCTTCGTGGCGGCTGTTCGGTTTTCGGCGATCGAGGTGTCCCCTGGTAGTGCTCGTCTGCGCTCACGTCGTGCTGGTGTCAGAAAAGTTCCAGGTCCTCTGGATCCTGAAACACGTATACACGTGTTTTGGTGTTTTTCGGTATAACTCGGCGAGTTCAACCAGGAATAATCCGGGACTCAGCCAAGTTATAGTGTCCTCCAAGGGGCGTCGAGGTGCAGTGTAAAAAATGTAGGTCGTCGCTGATAATCGTGCAGCGTATTTTGTTGAAACTTTTTCGGGAAAAATCGGGTTTTTCACTGTCAATCAGTGAAAAACAATCCGATTCCGAAACTTTTTGCACTATCACGTGGCGCAGGTGTTGGCGCTCACTTTCACTTGTATCACTGCACGATTTGCGAAACTTTACTATTTTTGCCGATTTTTGAGGCGCGGAGCACTTTAAAAGCTTGGCGCTTGCACTGACGGACAGAGTGCGACTGGTTAGGTTAGGTTAGGTTAGGTTAGGTTAGGTTAGGTTAGGTTAGGTTAGGTTAGGTTAGGTTAGGTTAGGTTAGGTTTTTTTTTTTTTTTTTCTTTTAATCTTTTCTTATCATTGCTTTTTATTTTGCAATGGTTGTAGCTTTATTCTTTTTGCATTGTATTTACGATTTTGTCTTGGTATTTTTTTTATTTTTTTTTTTTTTTTTTTTTTTTTTTTTCCAATATGTCTTATATCTACTTACAATTCTTTCTTTAGGGGTTACATACACACTTTATTCATACCTTACTCTAACTCTTCATATTTACTTATTTTAATTTTAACAATTTATCAGTTTTCAGTTCATATGGTGTGCTTTTTTTTTTTTTCCATTATATAAACAATTAATTGTGCTTACATAGACGTTTATGTTATTTTTATCGTTAACATATTCATTGTTAATTATATAGTTAAGCAAGATCAAGAGCACACATCGCGATGTCATCCAGAAAAGGAAAGCAAAAACAGAACATTTTCTCGAGATCATGAGATAACTGTATGATGTCATCGAGGTAGGCCCACAATGAAACTTGTGTGCTTTATTGTTGGTTATGGTGATTATGTTCCGTTTCTACCCCCCCTCCCCCCGACAACACTTTTACTACTATGTTTTTTAATTACAATTCAAGTTACAATTTAAGTTAGAACTGACACTAAAAGTTATCTACCTATCCATATATCCATCTGTCTAATTAAGCTTTACAGTCGAACCATTTGCCTTTGCAGCTTGGCACAGCGTTTCCTCTGCAAAGGCTAGAAAATGGATCCGGTGGTCGTCATTGTCGATGAGCTCATGTAAATTGTTGTCTGTTATTTGGCTGCCCATTTTCCACTCGCACTCCAGCCTTTTAAGTGTATATTTTGGACAATGGACCAGAATATGAACCATATTTTCTGGAGTTAGATTGTCGCAGGTGCAAAATGGGTCGCCAATCAGCTTAAATCTATGGAGATACGATTTGAGGCCTGAATGGCTTGTAAAAACTTGTGTTCTTATATTTGTGACTTTAAGTTTACCTAATATTTTGTAAGCCCTGTCGGAATCCGGAAATAAACGCTTCGTCTCTGCTGCCGTGGTGCTGTTCCTGTATCTGTCTTGCCATTCTGCCTTGGAGCTAGTCCTGATGGTTCGCTTTGCGTAGGACAACGGGAACGCATCGTAGGTCGGGGCGGTTTTTAATTTTAGGGCAGCAGTTTTGGCTATCTCGTCTGCTCTCTCATTTCCTTCGATATTGTTATGAGCCTTGATCCAAAAGAGGTTGACAGTCGCTCCTCCTTCTCTTATTTTATCCTGTATCTCTGCTGCTATCGGGTGTTGCGTGCCAGGGTCACAGATCGAGTCCAATGCAGAGCGAGAATCGCTCAAGATGTTTCCGCATTCTTGATTAAGTTCTCTCAGGCACACTACTGCTCTAAGAATAGCAAGCAACTCTGCCTGAAAGACACTACAGTAGTCTGCAAGTCGGAGTTTAATTTGTTTTGTCTCAGTTGCATCAATCCAAATGGAGACTCCAGCCCCTACTCTTCCTTCTATTTTGCTGCCATCTGTGTAAAGCTTTGGCCAGTCATTGTCAATGTTGTCTACATCTGATTGGCTATTTATGCTGCCATATTTTAAGCGTTTCCGCAGCGATGGGTGTGGCAGTTGAAAGGGGCTCACTCTCTTTTCCAACTTCCGACCCGGTAGCTCCTCCAGCGGCCTTCCGCGCTTTATTTCGTACAGCTTAGCATTTTCTTGGAGTCTTATGTCCAGTGGGAGTATTCTTGCTATCAGAGTGCTTGCTATTAAGGAAGTCGTCCTGTGAGCCCTGCTAATTTTTAGGGCAAATATCCTTGTGATTCTGTCTAGCTGATTCTGAATATATTTCCTCCTACTGACTGATGCCCAGCCACATGCAGCGTAAAGCACAATCGGTTCGACTGCAGCCAAGTAGATGAGCCTAGTTATCTCTGGATTTAAGCCCCACTGGGTTTTAACAGCTCTTGACAACATCTTGTATATGTTGGTTGTTTTTCTTGTAACGTTATCCAAGTGGGGCCTAAATGTCAGAGCCTTATCTATGGTCAACCCCAGGATTTTCATTGAATCGGACAACTCCAGATTTTGTCCTGTAAGTGTGAATTGTGGAGGCTCGTATTTGAGTTTCTTCGTCACTATAACAACTTGCGTCTTATGTGCGGCAAACTTCAACTTATGCTCCACTCCCCATTCTGCAATGACTTCTAGTGCTCTGTTGACTCTCCTTTGCAACACTTCGGTCGACTTAGCACTTGCAATTACAAGTATGTCATCTGCAAATGCTTGGACGTGAGCTTCTAGGCTGTCTGCTTTCTCGAGAAGGGGATTAAGTTGTGCATTCCAGAATAATGGTCCACAGATTGAACCCTGCACGCAACCTTTATTGGTGATACAGTTAACTCTTTCTCCGAGGTACTTAAGTATGACTGTTCGCTGTGACAAGTAACTAGTAACCAGGCGGATCGTTGGTTTATCCACTCTCTTTTTCTGAAGCTCTTTTAGTATTCCCGGCCACCAGCAATTGTCGAATGCCCCTTCAATGTCCATGGAGACCAGTGCGACGATTTCTTTTTCCTTTACACCCTTGTTTACTATTTGAAGAGCGTCATACAGGGCGTCTTCTGTTCCTCTTTGTGGGATGAAACCATATTGCCGGCCACTGTAGTTTCCTGTGTTTCCCAGGTGCCAGGATATTCGCGTCGCAAAGAGTTTTTCTAATACTTTACC
Organism: Lomographa bimaculata; assembly: GCA_948107665.1. Classification (NCBI taxonomy): domain Eukaryota; kingdom Metazoa; phylum Arthropoda; class Insecta; order Lepidoptera; family Geometridae; genus Lomographa; species Lomographa bimaculata. The sequence goes on along the minus strand of OX403604.1, from coordinate 39,652 downwards.
CATGACTGGGAGGAGGCCAATAGGTCTATATGATTTAGGCAGAGCATAATCATCTTTGCCTGCTTTTGGTATCACCTTGATTAGAGCGACTTTCCATATGCACGGAAAGTGTCCGATGTGGAGGCATTTGTTAAAAATGGCCATCTGGACCTCAGGGGCTGCCCTATAGCTTTCGCTACATATGTCAGATGTAAGTCCATCCTCTCCTGGGGACTTCTTCGGATTCATGTGCTTATAGACTGCCAAAACTTCATCTAACTGGAATTCCGGGCATTCTTTTGGGTAGTCTGGATCTTGATCGACAATTTCCATAATGTTTTTTGTTAAGTTTCTAACTTGACGCTGTCTTGCCGAATCTGTCTCTTCCATGTCCATAGGAAAGAAGGTCTCCGCTAGTAGCTTAGCTGATCCCATCGGGTCCAGAATTCCTGAAGTTGGTGTAGAGCGTAGAAGTTGGTCCTCTTTAAATACTCCGCAAAGTTTTATTATCCGGTAAGACCTTTGCCACATGGTTTCTTTCTCTTCTTTGCAACAGTACTCCTTCCAACTCTCGGTTATGGTATCTTCAAGTAGTTCCTTGTATTCTTCCTTGAGTTTTACGTATTCCTTGACCATAAATGGTTTTCTGCGGATATTAGCTTTACCTATTTTTCTTCTACTTCTTATTACCTCATTCTTCTTAAGGGTAAGTTTCTCGGTCCACCACGAAAAGGCTTTTGCAGTCTTTACCTTTTTTAACACTGGTATGGTCTGGTAACATGTTTCCAATATTATTTTGGTGTAGCGTGCCACCAGGTTTTCCAGTTCTTCCGGTGTTGTAGTTGTCGCAATAGTAATCGCATCAAGGTTATCATTCCTCAGTTTGGCCTTTAATTCCTCTCTGAAGTCTTCCCAATTGGCCTTTCCGGTGTTAAAGATTCTGGTTCCGTTTCTTTCTGTTCCCGTATTTGTAGCTTTTGTTTCTAGCTCGAATGTTATCTGCCTATGGTCTGATAGTGTTACAGCGTCTAAATCTACTTTCCATTTCTTTATTTTTCCCAGTAAGCTATTGGAACACACTGTTACATCTACGATGCTAGTAAAAAGCTTGTCTCCCCGATGAATGTAGAAGGTAGGCGTATTGCCCTCATTTACTACATTCAGGTCACATTGTGATACAAATTCCATGAACTTTGCGCCCCTGCCGTCCTCAGCTCGGCTGCCCCACCAGGTACTAGCTGCATTTATATCACCAGCGACGATGATGTTGTCCGTGTTCATCTTTTCTATAATGGTCTGTATCTTTGCTAAATCGTTTTCTATGTCTTTCAACTTATCTAAATACACGTTAATTATGCCTAATTTTGTAGTTTCACCTAGCTTTACAATGCATCCTACGATATTTTCCGATATTAATTCATCATTAACAATGGTAACTATGTTAGGATCGACAATGACGACCGCCGCGCGTACTGGGTTATGTATATCACTAGTTACTTTTTGCAATATTCTACTAGTTGCTGTGACATGAGCCTTTGAGCCAACATAAGGTTCCTGGAGGAGAAGGATAGATGTTTTTGTTTCTATTGCTGCTTGTAGACATTCTTTAGTTGCAGCATATCCTCTCCCCAAATTCACCTGACCGAACTGCAGTTTCCCTGTTTTCTCTGTTATTGTTTTTGAATCCACTGTGGCTAGTATTAACAATATGATACAATCGACCGAGCCAGTCTGTCCCAGCGTTGCCACTCAGGGCATTCTGGGCTATAGGCTGGGTGACACAGGTTATCGCCTCCTGCCACTGTACAGTTTGAGCATCGAGGGGCTGCGCTGCGGCTGCTGCACTCTCGAGTATCGTGGGTACCCGAACAGTATCCACAGCATCTCTCTTTTGTGCAGTCCCTAGCGATGTGGCCAAATTTGAGACAACGGTAACACTGGGTCACAGGGGATTGATCAGTGGCCGGCACCAACTGGAATCCAACTCGTAGTTCCTGATCCCTGAGGCTTTTCCATATCCATGGACTAACCTCAAGGATGACATTGCTTCTGGAGTCGTTCCGGCCCTTTGTACGGCGGAGGACCTTAATATTAGTTTTTTCAGGAGGTGGATTGGGAAGTAGTTTGCTGTTTTGTTTAATGACAGCTTCGACCAATCTTGCATCACTTAAGTCGTGTGCTACTCCAGTTAGTCTAAGGAGAGGGCTCTTCGTTTGTGGCTTAGTAACTGTTAGGCGATCAGCTGACTCCCTGATTGCACTTGTTAGGCGGGTACGGTCCACTTCTGTATCGCAGTTAATGACAACTTTTTGATTCCTTGTCTTGCGCATCCCGCTTACACCAATCCCCAAGTCTACAATATCTACTTTATTTTTGAGATCATTAACTACGTCGTGGCTCGAGTGCTGTGGATCTATAGACTCGACCATTACTGGGTAACATGGTTTCATCAAGGCCTCCTTATAAGATGTTCTGATCGTACCTGCCCGTTGGACTTCAAAAGGTTGTCTTCTATTATCAGTGGTTTGTTCAAGAGCTACTCCTGGGCTGCTCTCTTGCTTTGACCTCCTCATCTCTGCCTCAATGAATTTAAGATGTTCCTTTATGCTGGACAACTCTAGTTCTGAGGCAATACCAGCTGGTTGCTGGTGCATAGCCATAGCAAGTTCCTCTTGTCTTTCGTCTCTGATTGCCTGTACAGCGTTACCAATGCCCCTGAGCTGGATAAGCAGAGGGTTAAGCCTGTCGTGCAAGTCTTCCCGCACCTGGTTACGAAAGATTGGGAGATAAACTGGTGCGCTACTGCTCTCATTGATCTCTCGCAGATGTCGGGTTTCAGTATGTAGAGTCCTTATCAGGTTAGCAATGGACTCTATGTGTGAAATAGTCACCGGCGGTGGACCAGGCGGCAAGATTGGTGATGCGGAACATGATCTGTCTTTTTCCTCTAATTGCCTTTGTAGCGACTTGATAGAACTGGTGATGTTCCCAACCTCTGTCCTAGTCACAGTCATCAGTCCATAAAGTTCCTTTGAACTTGACTCGGCCTCTCTAGGGATCGGATCAAGCTCCTCCCTCTGGCCCACCAAGCCATGCACCGTCTGAAGCTGAGTTTGCAGTGATCCGATGGTTTTAATCGGAGCATCCAGCTCATAATTTAACCAATTCCATATCGAGTCTGTGAGTTTCTGGTTCTTCTCCATGGTTAGCTGCATCTCCGCCAACCTCGCAGTCTGTTGCTTCTGGAACTCTGCTATCTCTCTGTTATGTGCTCGCTCCACCCGCACAAGCTCACGAGCCGGTTAGGTTAGGTTAGGTTAGGTTAGGTTAGGTTAGGTTAGGTTAGGTTAGGTTAGGTTAGGTTAGGTTAGGTTAGGTTAGGTTAGGTTAGGTTAGGTTAGGTTAGGTTAGGTTAGGTTAGGTTAGGTTAGGTTAGGTTAGGTTTTTTTTTTTTTTTTTTTTTTTTTTTTTTTTTTTTTTTTTTTACCGGGCGCGAAGGCCCGGCCAGCGTGTCGCGTCTCTGACATGATCAGAGAATTGTGTGCAAATAATTTTTTCAGTAAATTCTTTATTTCAAATAATCTTAGTCTAATATAAAAACACACAATTTTAATACAAAGGTAAAAATAAAGTCACAAAGCATAGGTATAGTAAACTATCCTAAGTCAAATACACAAATATTTACATTTAACATTTATTTTTATTTATAACCTTACTTGCTACTTGAACACAAAATTCGATGAAAACATCTCGGATGTCTTTGTCATTTACAATCTTACAAATATTATTTACAGTGATAAGACATCCTATTTTGTGTTCTGCCTCGTACCTCTCCAAGCCATAGACAGGGCACTCTGACAGGACATGTATTACATTTTCAAGTTTGCCCGGCTCACATATGCAGTCCGGGCTATCTTTACATTTATAGTCGTTCAAATATGCGGAGAAGCCGCCATGTCCTGTCAGCACCTGAGTTAAAATTCCGACGGGTTCTATTTTTCTCACTACACTGAAAGCCTGGAGCGCGTCGGGGAAGAACAATTTGGTAGTCGTCGCCGTGTCCCCTGACTTATACCTCCGGTTCCATTCGTCACGCGTACACAAACGAATTTGTCGCTTGACGAATGATATCGGAACTCGGTCATAGTCAGGTTTCGTTTTCGCTTTAAGGGCTGCGGCCTTTGCTAATTCATCCGCTCTCTCGTTGCCTATCAATCCCGCGTGGGCTTTTATCCAAAACAGTGCTACCTGTTTGTTCTGGTTTGTGCACTGTTTTAGATTGTTACGAGCCTCGGCGGCGAGCGGATGAAGTGAGTGGGAGTTTACAACGGTCTCCAAGGATGACCTTGAATCGCTGTAAATCCCAAAGCTCGTTTCTGGGCGTTTGAGTATTTCCCCAGTTGCTCTACAAATGGCAAGCAATTCCGCCTGGTAAACCGTGCCGTAGGACGGCAGTTTCATCTTGAGGCTCTTGGTTTCGGCGCCATTGGTCCAAAAGGACAATGCCGCCCCTACCTTGCCGTCGATCTTACTGCCGTCCGTGAATATACATACCTGTTGGTTACTGTGTATATCCACTTGGTTTTGGTCAGCCAGACACACGAATTGCAAGCCTTTTTGTTCCGCTGGGTGGGGAATCTCGCTGAATGCTGTCTTCCGCTCTATCTCTCTGTCCACCAGTATCGCCGGTGGTCTGCCCCTCTTCGCCTCATACAGGGCGGCTGCCTCTTGTATACGGAGGTCGAGGGGGAGCAAACCTGTCAGCACTAGTGCGGAATTGAGAGAGACAGTGCGGTAGGCCTTGCAAAGCTTTTGCGCGAATCCTCTTTGGACAGCATTCAGTTGCTTTTGAACGCCCAGTTTTTTGGTCGCAGACGCCCAAGCGCTTGCGGCGTACATTGTTATCGGCTCTACAACTGCGGTGTAGATGATGCGGATAACCTCAGGATGGAGACCCCAGCTGACCCGGGCCGCCCTCGACAACTGCTTGTACACATTTAATGCCTTCTTACATACATTTGAAGCGTGTGCATTAAATGTCAGCTTGTTGTCAATGGTCAGCCCGAGGATCTTGATTTCCGTGGACATGCCGATGTCAACATCGCCCATCTTCAGAAGTGGAGTGTCAAACTTAAGCTTACGCGTGATGACCATTGCGTTCGTTTTGTGCGGAGCAAACTTTAGCTTATTATTGACACCCCAATTCCGGACATAGGCGAGGGCATCGTTCGCACGTCGCTGGACCTCAAGAGCGGTGTCTCCATCGAACACCAACACCACGTCATCTGCAAAAGCCTGGCAATAGTCGCCACGCTGCTCCAGACCCTTCAGCAGAGGATCGAGGAGGAGGTTCCAAAGGATAGGACCGCCGATCGATCCTTGTACACATCCTTTGGTCGTGGTCTTGGTCACCTCCTCACCCGCATAGCGCAATTTAATCTTTCTCTGTTCAAGGTAGCTATCGATGACCCTTCTGATGTTAACAGGGCATCCCTCCTGAGCCAGGCGCACCCTTATGGCGGGCCACCAAGCGCTATCGAAAGCCCCCTCTATGTCCAACGATATCATTGTTACCAGCTTTTTCTGGTCTAACTTACCACGAATGTATCCTAGAAGGACATAGAGGGAGTCCTCGGTGCTACGCTGGGGCATAAAGCCATACTGGTGCGCGCTCATTTTCGGTATGGTATGCCATTTCACTCTGCTCATGATCATCTTCTCGAGAATCTTTCCTAGCACTGGCAACAGCCCGATTGGTCTATACGACTTCGGGCTGGTGTAGTCAGTCTTCCCAGGCTTTCTGAGTATCACAACTGTGGCCTCTTTCCAAGCTTCTGGGAAGTGACCTAATGTTAAGCACTTATTTGCCAATGCTAGGAAAATTTCCGGGTTCTGTGCGATGATCATTTTGCAGATGTCCGCTGTCAGACCATCCCCCCCCGGGGCTTTTTTCGGATTGAAACTGTCCGTAGCGATTGTTAGTTCGTCAATGGTAAACAGTGGGTCATGTTGCTCGTCATGTTCCAGACTGTTTACCATTTCGGCCAGTTTCCTGACACGCTGATGTTCTGCGTTGTCAGTATCCTCATTGTCCTCCGGGTAGAACGTGTCCGCCAGCAGAATGGCAGATGCCCTTTGGTCCAGTACTGTGCCTTCCTTGGACAGAGGAAGATCTTCCGTCCTCTTAGTCGTCCTGCCAATTACACGATATATCCCATCCCACACACTTTCCCTATCCTGTTTTTCGCAGAAGCCCTTCCAACTCGTGATCTGTGCCTTTTTTGCTTCTTGCAGGTACTCGGTGACCACCTTCTCTCTGCGGACTGGCGCTGCACAGCGAATCCTGCGTTTTTTCGTAGCGACATCTTTCTTCAGTCTGACGAGTACTTCAGACGACCATGGTAGTGAAACTTTATTTTTTAATTTAATTTTTTGTATACATAAATTTGATGTGGTTATTGCTATATGAATAAATTTATTTACTATTGTTTCCAAAATTATTTTACTATCTATCTTGTCTATTTCACTTTTGTTTATATTGTTATCTACTAGCAATTGACCTAATTTCTCATGAAATTCAGGCCAATTTGCTTTTCTGCAATTAAAAATACTGGTTGTTCTGGCCACATCAATGCCAATTGATTTTACTAAGTTAATTTTGAAGAAAATGGTGTTGTGGTCGGAAGTAGTGACACCTTCGTCGACTGTCCAGTCGTCCACGAGGTTGAGCATATCAACCGTGCAGGCTGTGACGTCCACAAAGCTGGTGTAGCGCGTATCTCCTCTGATGGTATCAAAAGTTGGGATATCGCCCACATTGAGCACCTGCAAGTTTACCTCTTCTAGAGCTCCAGCCAAGTCTTCTCCTCTGCTATCGATGGTCGGGCTTCCCCACCATAAGTTCTTGGCGTTTGCGTCGCCTCCTATTACTAACTTATGGCGGAAAGTTTGTCCTATTTTGTGTATCTGTTGCAAGTACGGCTCGATTGGTGCCGGTTTAGGTTCGAAGTAGTACGAGGCTACTGCAATTTCCCAGGCGCTTGTTCTGATCTTTACCACAACGATATTGTTTGTGGTAAAGTCAGGGCATTGTATCACGTCAAGGTCGTGATCGAATACTGCTATTGCAGCCTTGATGGTGCCGTCACCTTGGTTAGCGCTCTGAAAAATTCGTACACCTCTGTAGCTCCCCATTCTACCTCTACCCCCGACATACGGTTCCTGCAACAGAGCGAAAGCCACCCTCCTATTGTACGCCTCAAGCATCAAGTCCGCCGTGGCCAGTTCTTTACGTTGGAGATTAGCCTGGGCGACGAGGTATGGCTTATCGCTATTTTGGACGTGTGTTAAGCTTGGGACCACCTTAGCAGTAGGCTACAGCTGACCTAGCCAGTGTATCCCACTTCCGCCTTATAGCACATTCGTTGCTAAAGGCGTTATGGTCCGTCCTGGTTTGCTTAGCATGGACGCAGTTGCAGCATGCAGGTGGCAGGTTTGCCAGCAAGTCCGCGCACTGAGCCTTCATATGGGCGCCTCCACAGTGGCTGCACTTTTCGGTCGTTTCTTTACAGAAACGCCGACTGTGGCCGTAACCGAGACAAAGCGAGCATTGAACGAGTGGCGATTGGTCCGCCACTCGTACTCGCTGCAGGTCAATGTGCACCGTCTCGGCCTCGACCATGCGCTGCCACAGTTTAGGGGAGACCCTCATTACTACGTGGCTGGTGTGCGGGTTCCTCGTCTTCTTCTTATAGGCTATATCCATTCTTTGGTTCTCCATGGTCAACCCTACGAACAAATTCTTGTTCTGATTCCTTAGTGCCCTCAGCACTTCCTCGTCACTGTTGTACTGGAGTACATCGCTGAGTTTCACTAAGGGATCTTTGTTCTTGATCTCTTCCACTTGAAGTTCTGTGGACTTGGTTAACCTAGCCTTAACCTTTTGTCTTTCTTCTTCCGTTCTACATGCTACTATAACTTTCCTGTCTTTCGCCTTCCTTATTCTTTCCACTTCCACTCCTCCTTCCTTTGCCTTTACGGCTTTCCTGATTCTTTCCAGTACTTCCTCCCCAGTTTCCGTCTCATCCTTTGCCGTTACCACTACCGAGTGTAGCGCGGTCTGCTCTGCGAAGTGCCTCTTGGGGGGGGCTGCTACTGCACTGGCGTACGTCTTCCTTTCGAGGGTCTGCTTCAGCTCTTCCATACGTTGGCTGTTCTCCTTCAGAAGCTTCATGTGCTCCTCGATCGTTTTCGCCAGTGCTTGCGTTCCGTCATCCTTCCCCTTTTCCTTTTCCAGGTGGATCTCTTTCTCTGTGCACTTATCGCTTTCGACTCTGTGTCTCTGCACACCAGCTGCGAATCCCTCTTTCGCCAGTTGGTAGAGGCGCTCGACGGCTTCGATAACTCCGTTCTTTATCTCCGTCTTGAGGTTCCTCGAGCTGCTGATGTGCAGTTTCACCTTGGTCAGGCAGCCTCTTGCTTCTGCTAGCTTTTCCGAGCGTTTAGTGCTCTCCGGTTTGGCTAGGCCCCCTGTTGCTTCTGCCGACAGCCTACGGGCTGCCGGTTTTGGCTTTGGGGGTTCAGCCCCGGAAAGAGCTTGAGGAGGCGTCAGGTTGGGTTTTTTGGGGGCTTGTTTGCCCACCACCTCCCATTCCCCGATACTCTTCCTCACGCCCGATGTCGCTGGTAGGGCTTCGGCTACTCCTCCTTGGGGGTCTGCGTCCATGCTTGACTTGGCTGGTGTTCTAAATCCGAACATGGTTTGGTAGAGCTTCTACGAGCAGGGATGAAATTTAAATGAATTCTTTAAAAAGTAAATTTGTAGAAGTTGTAAAAAGTAAATAAAAAGTATTCAATTATTGGGATTAATAAAGTAAAATACAGTGGGATGGGCGCAAACTAGTCGGAGTGGCACGAGGTTCCTATTGATATTAATATTACACAAGTAAAATTGTGACTTTATACGCGACACGCAGTCAAGTAGAGTAATCACAGTTAGATTACTCTCTAAAATTAAATTATAAAATAAAATAAAATAAAATTATAAAATTAAAATGTCGTCAAAATAAAACAGGCAATCCGAAAAAGTTCGGAAAGTCAAGAGGTCCAGTTGCGTGTAAAGGCGTCAACTGGATACAAAATTAAAATAAATTTACAAATTTAAAACTTACAGCTAATTAAAAACAATTTTTTAAAATATATACAATATATTTTATCGTAACTGCAGTCGACGAAAATTTATAAGTGGACAAGGTGCTAATTGGACGACTGCAGTGTCATAAAAACTTAACCTATACACAGTCGCACTTCAAATCAACACGTATAATTTTGTACCCCGGCTCTACCAAGTGGTAGCTCCGTCTGCGACGACCAATTTCCAAAAAAAAAAAAAAAAAAAAAAAAAAAAATTTTTGAATTTATACTAAATTTCGTCCTAGGTCACCTAGATGCGGAGTAAAGTCGTTTCTAGGTCACCTTTGTCAGAGGAGGGGGGAGTTCCAGCGCCTTAAAAGCCCAATAGCAATCTGGACGGCCTATCAGCTGATGATGATAATTCAAGCTGATGATGATGATTATTATTCGAGCTGATGATGATAATAATTTAGGCTAATGATGATGATTATTTCTCGAGCTGATGATGATGATGAGAACCTTCGATGACACGCTAAAATAGTTGACAAACTACTTGTCGCAATCGAAGGTTCCAGACAGTTCGAGAAACGTCCAGATCTTTCGGGGGCTGGGGGCTGAAATTTGAACCTAAAAGCCGGGTGCAAAAAGATGATGCAATTTATTAAAATATTACTAAGCCCGGTTACGTGTTGATTTTTCCAAAAGGTGTCTCAGAATGGGGCCAAAAGTTCCTAAAATCACCAGGTAGGTACTGTCGTCACCGTCCGCTGTCAGCCGCTGCCGGATGGATGCGATTTTAGGCGATTTTTCCAACCAAAGACGTCACTACTTTTTAGAGGTTATGTTTGGTTGGACGCTCTAAAATCGATATCTTGAAAACTGTTGCATAGAAAATGCCGAAAATTTGTACACTTGTTTGTAACGATATGTTTAACTGTATGATGTCCAAAAAGTATATCGTTACAGATCTTATTTAGAAGTTAAAAGAATTTCAAGTTGAAGTAGAATTTACTGACTTTTGAAGAGCTGAAATCTTCGTGGCGGCTGGTTGGATTTCGGTGATCGAGGGGTCCCCTGGTAGCGCTCGTCTGCGCTCACGTCGTGCTGGTGTCAGAAAAGCTCCAGGTCCTCTGGATCCTGGAACACGTATACACGTGTATTGGTGGTTTTAGGTATAACTCGGCGAGTTCAACCAGGAAAAATCCGGGACTCAGCCAAGTTATAGTGTCCTCCAAGGGGCGTCGACGTGTAGTATAAAAAATGTAGGTCGTCGCTGATAATCGTGCAGCGTATTTAGTTGAAACTTTTTCGGGAAGCGAAAAATCGGGTTTTTCACTGTCAATCAGTGAAAAACAATCCGATTCCGAAACTTTTTGCACTATCACGTGGCGCAGGTGTTGGCGCACACTTTCACTTGTTTCACTGCACGATTTGCGAAACTTTACTATTTTTGCCGATTTTTGAGGCGCGGAGCACTTTAAAAGCTTGGCGCTTGCACTGACGGACAGAGTGCGACTGGTTAGGTTAGGTTAGGTTAGGTTAGGTTAGGTTAGGTTAGGTTAGGTTAGGTTAGGTTAGGTTAGGTTAGGTTAGGTTAGGTTAGGTTAGGTTAGGTTAGGTTAGGTTAGGTTAGGTTAGGTTAGGTTAGGTTAGGTTAGGTTAGGTTAGGTTAGGTTAGGTTAGGTTAGGTTAGGTTAGGTTAGGTTAGGTTAGGTTAGGTTAGGTTAGGTTAGGTTAGGTTAGGTTAGGTTAGGTTAGGTTAGGTTAGGTTAGGTTAGGTTAGGTTAGGTTAGGTTAGGTTAGGTTAGGTTAGGTTAGGTTAGGTTAGGTTGGGGTGCGTGCTAGTTGACCTCCTCGTGGTGCATCCTGGGCATCGGTGTGCGACTTCTCAGTGTGGGATCTCGCTGCCGATGGCGAATAACTAGCTAAAGCTTTTCTTTTGTGGCTATTCCCAAAAGGGGAGGTTCGCAAAAGAAAAGTAGGGGTGGGACTCGGCCGGCGTCCTGGACAGTCCGGGCAGCGGCGGGTCGAGTGGGGATTGGGCAGCCATTAGTGGTTGCGGGAGTGGTGCGGGCTCTGAGCTTGCAGTGTTGGGGAAAATTACTTAACCGGCGTCTTGGATAGTCTGGGTAACGGCGGTTGAATTAAGGTGGTCGTGATTGGCTGCGGAGTTTGGTCGGCGTCTTGGCCGTAAGCCAAGTACCGGCGACGCAAGTCGAAGACGGTGGCTCAGCCGGCGCCCTGGATAGTCTAGGTAGCGGCGGTTGAATCATGCGGCCTATATTGGTTGCGGGGTTTGGTCGGCGTCTTGGCCATATGCCAAGTAGCGGTGATGCAAGCTGGAGATGACTCGGTCGGTGCCCTGGACAGTCCGGGAAGCGGCGGCGCGAGTCGGAGAAAAAACACCTAATACCACGGTCTTTTTCGCTCGCCTAGGGTACGAATGGCTGGGGGGATCCCAGTCGCGAGAGCGAAACGGGGGACCTCACCTCCGTAAACAAAGGAAAACAAGATGAAAATGGCGCATTTTAAAAACACTACCCCAGGGGGGTACCGGCTCCAAGAGTCCGGAGAATCCCCCAGTGCTTCTGCACTCTGCCCCTCGTATTCTGGGGGGGGCAAAAATCGCCACGACGAAGATAGGAATGTAAAAGAAAGAAAGGGGGCGCGAAGCGCGCAAGAGTTGGAAACGACCGATGAAGACCTCATCCTGAGATCTAAATTGGTGGATCTGTCTGATTCAGACTCAGACATGAGTTGTAGGACGGTGACATCCCAGGAATCTGGTGCCTCACCGACTAGGTTCCCTGAAAGGAAGCGACAGAGGAGTGAAGGAGACATCCCGGACGAGGCAATGCCGTCACCCAAGGTGGCCCTTTCCCAGCGTGGACGTGGACGTCCGCCTACTACTGGGAAATATGTAGGATTGGCTAAGGCCAAGGAAGCCCTAAATAGGGCAAAAGAGGAAGAGCTGCGGCTTCAGGCGGAGGAGGAGTTGGCCGAAGAGCTGCGGCAGAAAAAGGCGACGTCAGCTGCCTTCTTTAAGAAGGCGTCAGAGAGTTCACCAATAGAGGGCCGTGACGTTGCCCAAATCGAAAGGATGATCTTGGACTCCGTGGATACCGTGACGAAGGTGGCCACGAAGTCCAAGAATCTTAAAGGGACTTACGTGCGTGCCCTCAAGGAATCCGCACAGATCATTGCGGCCTCTTTCAAGGAGTTGAGGAGCCGCACGATGCCTGAGGAGGTCGCTATGTTGGTTGCGGCCAACGAGAAACTAACGACGGAGCTCAAAGAGCTTCGTCGTGAGATGGAAGAGTTGCGGGCCAGTCAGGCGCGCCCTGCTCCGCTACCAGTTGCGGCCCAGTCTCCTGCCTCTGCATTAGAGGATGTGATGAGGAAAGTCATGATTGAGGTGGGCACCATGATCTCCGCCCGCTTTGAGGGCATTGAAGAACGGCTCCTACCGGAGAAGCGGTTGAGACCTCCTCTCGCTGCTGACAGGAAGCAAGCAGCACAAACACCAGGTGCAGTTGCTTCCGACACCGTAAAGGTCATTTCGAACGCGCCTTCTTCCCGTCCCCTTGATCCAAAGGAGGGCAAAAAGCCTAAAGGGAAGAAAGGGAAGATAGAGAAAGAAGAAGTCTTTACCAGCTCCGTCGAACCACCTGCGGAAAAGTGGACCGTGGTGACAAGACGTGGCTCCAAAAAAGGCAAGACTGCCTCGAGACCCAAGGAAGCGAGATCTGCCGCACCTGTTCGGACCCAGCCTCCAAAGCCGACACCGCCGAACACTAAGTCGAAATCGGTAAAACTGCGTCCTCCACGCACTGCTGCCGTGATACTCACGCTGCAGCCTGGGGCAGCGGAGAAAGGCATCACCTATGCCAAAGTGCTGACGGAAGCCAAGGAGCAAATAGATCTTGGGGCACTTGGAGTGCCGCCGCTTAAAATGCGGACTGCGGCTACGGGAGCGCGTATTATTGAAGTTCCGGGCGCCGAAAAAGCGGAGAAGGCAGACTCCTTGGCTAAAAAGCTCAAGGAGATCTTTGAAGGTCGGGAAGACATCCGAGTTTATAGGCCGGTCACTACCACTGACCTGCGGGTGAGCGGTCTCGACGACTCGATCGAGTCCAAAGACTTGATTGAAGCTCTCTACAAGGCTGGAGGCTGCCCTGCGCAGGCAATCACTGTCGGCGAATTAAGGAAGGGCCCGGCAGGTATGGGAACTGCATTTGTACGGTGCCCTATGACTGCCGCCAAACAGATTGTGGCAAATGGCAAAAGTTTGCAAGTGGGGTGGATAGCCGCGCGGGTCCGAATTTTGGATGCGAGACCGCGCCGATGCTACAGATGTCTTGCACTAGGTCACGTGAGAGCCCAATGCAAGTCAGAGATTGACCGCAGCGACGAATGTCACCGCTGTGGTGACAAAGGCCACAAGGCCAGCGCGTGCTCCGCCGCTCCGCATTGCACCTTATGTGCAGCTGTGGGAAAACCGGCAGCACACCTCTCCGGGGGCAAGGCATGCGCCAAGCCCCCGTCAAAACGAGAACAGCGCCGAAAACCGACTGTGACTGAGGCCAAGGCCAAGTCGCAGCTGACTAGCCCAGTAATTGAGCAGCAGGAGGTTCACATGGAACAAGGTTAATATGGCCCTAGCCTTCCTCCAAACAAACATCAACCACTCCGCCCGGGCTCAGGATCTGTTTCTACAGAGCCTGGCGGAGCGGTTGATACAAGTTGCGGTGGTTGCAGAACCATATGCTGTTCCATCCAGGAACGACTGGGTCGGGGACGTGGACGGACTAGTGGCTATCACCACCCAGTCACCGGCCCGTTCGCCCACCCTCAACAGAGTGGTCAGAGGAAGAGGTTACGTCGCAGCTCAGGTCGGCGAGGTGGTTGTAGTGGGTACATATTTCTCCCCGAATAGGGCACTTAATGAGTTTGAGAGCTTTCTCGGTGACGTGGGAACCCTGGTCGGGCAAAATCGCCCAAGATCTATTATTGTTCTTGGAGATCTCAACGCCAAATCTTCGGCGTGGGGTTCTCCGATAACCAATGCAAGAGGAAGAGCTGTTGAAGTGTGGTTGGTTGAGACGGGCTTATGCGTCCTCAACCAGGGCTCAACGGACACGTGCGTACGGCAATGGGGAGGATCAGTGGTTGACGTAACCTTCGCCACGCCCGATATTGCGCGGCGTGTCCAGGACTGGGAGGTGTTGGTGGACGAGGAAACTCTCTCCGATCACCGATACATTCGGTTTAGCATTTCTTCGTCTTCTGCGGGCATGGATAGGCGCACGGCGCCCACGGTCGGTCCTCGATGGGCACTAAATCGTCTGGACGTGGAGCTGTTACAAGAGGCAGCAATTGTACAGGCGTGGAACGCCCCTCCCTCTCAGCCGCTAGACTTGGATGGAGAGGCTGACGGTCTTTGCCGGGCCATGTCACACATCTGTGACGCTGCCATGCCCCGCGCTAGAGCTCCAACAGCGAAACGCCAGGTATACTGGTGGACGGAGGAGATCGCGGAACTCCGCCGGTGTTGTATCGCTAAGCGCCGCCGCTATCAACGTTACCGGAGAAGGAGGCGTCGGGAGACAGAACAGGCGGAGGCTCTCTACGCCGCCTATAGAGAGGCAGCTAAGGCCCTTCGCGTGGCGATTAGTGACGCTAAAGCGGAGGCTTGGAAGCAGCTTCTGGCGACCCTGGAGTTTGATCCGTGGGGGCGGCCATACAGGCTGGCGAGGCAGAAGCTACGCCCCTGGGCTCCCCCCGTCACCAGTACACTGCAACCGTTGGTCCTTCGACGGGTGGTGGAGGGACTGTTCCCCAGTAGCCCTGGGACTGAGTTCATCCCACCCGCCGTGACGGCGCCGCATAATCGAGTCGAGGAAGAGGATTCTTCTCCTCCCGAAATCTCAGAGGGAGAGCTGGGAGCGGCTGTGCTTCGAATGAAGGCCAAAAACACAGCGCCGGGGCCGGACGGCATTCCTGGTCGCGCGTGGGCCCTAGCACTTGACGCCCTGGAGCCCCGCTTAAGGGATCTCTTCGATCGATGTCTGCGAGAGGGGAGGTTTCCACGGCGATGGAAGGAGGGCAAGCTTGTCCTGTTGAGGAAGGAAGGTCGCCCGGCAGACGAACCGTCGGGGTATAGACCAATCGTGCTACTTGACGAGGCTGGCAAGCTTTTGGAACGGGTCGTTGCTGCCCGCCTTGTCAAGCATTTGGAGAGAGAGGGCCCGGATTTGGCCGATACCCAATACGGGTTCCGCAGAGGTCGCTCGACACTAGATGCGATATCTCGCGTCCGCAACCTCTCTGAGGAGGCGTGCAACAGTGGAGGCGTCTTGTTGGCGGTGTCATTGGACATCTCCAATGCCTTTAACTCCCTCCCCTGGAGCACAATTGTGGTGGCAATGGGGTACCACAATGTGCCCCAATATCTCCAACGCCTTGTCGGGGACTATCTCTCTGACAGAGAGGTAGTCTATCCGACGACAGCGGGAGAGGGTCGGAGTCCGATGACGCGCGGCGTTCCCCAGGGGTCAGCCTTAGGACCCCTGCTGTGGAACGTGGGTTATGATTGGGTCCTTCAGGGCGCTAACCTCCGTGGCGTCGACGTCGTTTGTTACGCTGACGACACACTGGTTACCGCCCGGGGAAAGACGTACAGGGATGCGTCGGTCTTGGCCACGGCAGGAGTGGCAGCGGTGGTTGCCAGGATTCGACGGTTGGGCCTGGAGGTGGCGCTACACAAATCTGAGGCCATTTGTTTTCATGGACCACGAGGTGCGCCGCCTGCAGGATCCAACATTGTTGTGGGTGGAACCTCCATTGCTGTCAAGCCCACGCTGAAATATCTCGGCATCCTGCTTGACAGCAGATGGAGGTTCGGGGAGCATCTTCGGCAACTTACTCCCAAGTTGATGGGTACTGCGGCCGCGCTAAGCCGCCTCCTCCCTAACCTCGGAGGTGGAGATGGGACCTGCCGCCGCCTTTACATGGCAGTGGTGCGCTCGATGGCCTTATATGGCGCTCCCATATGGTCGGGGTCCCTGGACTCCCGGGAGACTGCCCTTCTCCATAGGGCTCAGAGGGTAATGGCCGTGAGGGTATGCAGAGGGTACCGCACGCTCTCACACGAGGTGGCCTGTGTTTTGGCTGGTTCCCTTCCATGGGTTCTGGAGGCCGAGGTTCTGTCTTCGGTCTTCTGGCGCAGATCACGGGCCCGCGAACTGGACTTACGTCCGGCGCCGCAGGAGGTAGTTCGGTGGCGAAGAGCTGCACGTAGGGCGGCTATGACTTCATGGGCAGAGCAGCTTCTAGCGGGGCCCGCACAGAGAGGCGCCGGAGCTCGCCGGTTTCTAGAGGCGGTTCGGCCCATACTTGGAAAGTGGGTTCGACAGAGACATGGGGCATTGACCTTCCGTCTCACACAGGTTCTCTCAGGGCACGGTTGCTTCGGGAGGTACCTGTGTAACGTGGCGCGAAGAGAAGCCACCCCGGTGTGCCACCAGTGCGGCTGCGCGGAAGAAACCGCGCAGCACGTGCTCGAAGCATGTCCTGGGGCAGAGGAATCGCGAACATCCCTGATCGCGGTCGTGGGGACAGACCTCTCCTTGCCGGCCGTCTTAGCCAAGATGGTCGATGACAAGAGGTCATGGGAGGCGATGGTCTCCTTCTGCGAAGAAGTGATTTCGCAGAGGGAGACCGAAGAGCGAGAGAGAGAGATTGATCCTCTCTCGCTCCCAATTCGGAGAGCGCGGACACGGAGGCGGGCTGATTTAGCCCGCACGCCGTCTCCGCTTGGAGAGCCTGGGGCGTCGGACGCGGGGGCATCCGACGCGTCACATCAGGGATAAGGCCCTCCCGAGTCGTCGATGCATTGTGTGTCCCGGTGCATCGTCCGAGCCGAATGGGGGGGAGTTCTGTTCTCCTCCCGAGGTGGGTCCGTCTGGAGACGGGCATCGGCATTGACGGAGTTCGTTGAGAGTGCGAAAGTGGCCCAGCGACTCTGTTCTTGTTGTTGCCGAGGGACATCGTGTGGTTTTAGTCGGTAGGGGCACGCAACTCTTGCGTGCCGAGCCCGACACACCCCGCGCACCTTCCCCCCCTGGCGCGCGGGACGGTACGTAAAGGTATTTCCACACGTTAAAAAAAAAAAAAAAAAAAAAAGGTTAGGTTAGGTTAGGTTAGGTTAGGTTAGGTTAGGTTAGGTTAGGTTAGGTTAGGTTAGGTTAGGTTAGGTTAGGTTAGGTTAGGTTAGGTTAGGTTGGGGTGCGTGCTAGTTGACCTCCTCGTGGTGCATCCTGGGCATCGGTGTGCGACTTCTCATTGTGGGATCTCGCTGCCGATGGCGAATAACTAGCTAAAGCTTTTCTTTTGTGGCCCTTCCCAAAGGGGAGGTTCGCAAAAGAAAAGTAGGGGTGGGACTCGGCCGGCGTCCTGGACAGTCCGGGCAGCGGCGGCTCGAGTGGGGATTGGGCAGCCGCTAGTGGTTGCGGGAGTGGTGCGGGCTCTGAGTAGAGCTTGCAGTGTTGTGGAAAATTACTTAACCGGCGTCTTAGATAGTCTGAGTAACGGCGGTTGAGTTAAGGTGGTCGTGATTGGCTGCGGAGTTTGGTCGGCGTCTTGGCCGTAAGCTAAGTAGCGGTGACGCAAGTCGAAGATGGTGGCTTAGCCGGCGCCCTGGATAGTCTAGGTAGCGGCGGTTGAGTCATGCGGCCTATTTTGGTTGCGGGGTTTGGTCGGCGTCTTGGCCGTATGCCAAGTAGCGGCGACGCAAGCTGGAAGTGACTCGGTTGGCGCCCTGGATAGTCCGGGAAGCGGCGGCGCGAGTCGGAGGAAAACACCTAATACCACGGTCTTTTTCGCTCGCCTAGGGTACGAATGGCTGGGGGGATCCCAGTCGCGAGAGCGAAACGGGGGACCTCACCTCCGTAAACAAAGGAAAACAAGATGAAAATGGCGCATTTTAAAAAGACTACCCCAGGGGGGTACCGGCTCCAAGAGTCCGGAGAATCCCCCAGTGCTTCTGCACTCTGCCCCTCGTATTCTGGGGGGGGCAAAAATCGCCACGACGAATATAGGAATGTAAAAGAAAGAAAGGGGGCGCGAAGCGCGCAAGAGTTGGAAACGACCGATGAAGACCTCATCCTGAGATCTAAATTGGTGGATCTGTCTGATTCAGACTCAGACATGAGTTGTAGGACGGTGACATCCCAGGAATCTGGTGCCTCACCGACCAGGTTCCCTGAAAGGAAGCGACAGAGGAGTGAAGGAGACATCCCGGACGAGGCAATGCCGTCACCAAAGGTGGCCCTTTCCCAGCGTGGACGTGGACGTCCGCCTACTACTGGGAAATATGTAGGATTGGCTAAGGCCAAGGAAGCCCTAAATAGGGCAAAAGAGGAAGAGCTGCGGCTTCAGGCGGAGGAAGAGTTGACCGAAGAGCTGCGGCAGAAAAGGGCGACGTCAACTGCCTTCTTTAAGAAGGCGTCAGAGAGTTCACCAATAGAGGGCCGTGACGTTGCCCAAATCGAAAGGATGATCTTGGACTCCGTGGATACTGTGACGAAGGTGGCCACGAAGTCCAAGAATCTTAAAGGGACTTACGTGCGTGCCCTCAAGGAATCCGCACAGGTCATTGCGGCCTCTTTCAAGGAGTTGAGGAGCCGCACGATGCCTGAGGAGGTCGCTATGTTGGTTGTGGCCAACGAGAAACTAACGACGGAGCTCAAAGAGCTTCGTCGTGAGATGGAAGAGTTGCGGGCCAGTCAGGCACGCCCTGCTCCGCTACCAGTTGCGGCCCAGTCTTCTGCCTCTGCCTTAGAGGATGTGATGAGGAAAGTCATGATTGAGGTGGGCACCATGATCTCCGCCCGCTTCGAGGGCATTGAAGAACGGCTCCTACCGGAGAAGCGGTTGAGACCTCCTCTCGCTGCTGACAGGAAGCAAGCAGCACAAACACCAGGTGCAGTTGCTTCCGACACCGTAAAGGTCATTTCGAACGCGCCTTCTTCCCGTCCCCTTGATCCAAAGGAGGGCAAAAAGCCTAAAGGGAAGAAAGGGAAGATAGAGAAAGAAGAAGTCTTTACCAGCTCCGTCGAACCACCTGCGGAAAAGTGGACCGTGGTGACAGGACGTGGCTCCAAAAAAGGCAAGACTGCCTCGAGACCCAAGGAAGCGAGATCTGCCGCACCTGTACGGACCCAGCCTCCGAAGCCGATACCGCCGAACACTAAGTCGAAATCGGTAAAACTGCGTCCTCCACGCACTGCTGCCGTGATACTCACGCTGCAGCCTGGGGCAGCGGAGAAAGGCATCACCTATGCCAAAGTGCTGACGGAAGCCAAGGAGCAAATAGATCTTGGGGCACTTGGAGTGCCTCCGCTTAAAATGCGGACTGCGGCTACGGGAGCGCGTATTATTGAAGTTCCGGGCGCCGAAAAGGCGGAGAAGGCAGACTCCTTGGCTAAAAAGCTCAAGGAGATCTTTGAAGGTCGAGAAGACATTCGAGTTTATAGGCCGGTCACTACCACTGACCTGCGGGTGAGCGGTCTCGACGACTCGATCGAGTCCAAAGACTTAATTGAAGCTCTCTACAAGGCTGGAGGCTGCCCTGCGCAGGCAATCACTGTCGGCGAATTGAGGAAGGGCCCGGCAGGTATGGGAACTGCATTTGTACGGTGCCCTATGACTGCCGCCAAACAGATTGTGGCAAATGGCAAAAGTCTGCAAGTGGGGTGGATAGCCGCGCGGGTCCGAATTTTGGATGCGAGACCGCGCCGATGCTACAGATGTCTTGCACTAGGCCACGTGAGAGCCCAATGCAAGTCAGAGATTGACCGCAGCGACGAATGTCACCGCTGTGGTGACAAAGGCCACAAGGCCAGCGCGTGCTCCGCCGCTCCGCATTGCACCTTATGTGCAGCTGTGGGAAAACCGGCAGCACACCTCTCCGGGGGCAAGGCATGCGCCAAGCCCCCGTCAAAACGAGAACAGCGTCGAAAAACGACTGCGACTGAGGCCAAGGCCAAGTCGCAGCCGACTGGCCCAGTAATTGAGCAGACGGATCACATGGAGCAAGGTTAGTATGGCCCTAGCCTTCCTCCAAACAAACATCAACCACTCCGCCCGGGCTCAGGATCTGTTTTTACAGAGCCTGGCGGAGCGGTTAATACAAGTTGCGGTGGTTGCAGAACCATACGTCGTTCCATCCAGGAGCGACTGGGTCGGGGACGTCGATGGATCAGTGGCTATTACCACCCAGTCGCCAGCCCGCTCGCCCACGCTCGACAGAGTGGTCAGAGGAAGGGGATATGTCGCAGCTCAGGTCGGCGAGGTGGTTGTAGTGGGGACTTATTTCTCCCCGAACAGGGCCCTTACTGAATTTGAAAGTTTTCTAGGCGAGGTGGGGACCCTGGTCGGCCAAAATCGACCACGATCTATCATTGTTCTTGGAGATCTCAACGCCAAATCTTCGGCGTGGGGGTCTCCGATAACCAACGCGAGAGGAAGTGCTGTCGAAGTATGGTTGGTGGAGACGGGCTTATGCGTCCTCAACCGGGGCTCAACGGACACGTGTGTGCGGCGATGGGGAGGGTCGGTGGTCGACGTAACCTTCGCCACGCCCGATATTGCGCGGCGTGTCCAGGACTGGGAGGTGTTGGTGGACGAGGAAACTCTCTCCGATCACCGATACATTCGGTTTAGCGTTTCTTCGGCATTTGCGGGCGTGGATAGGCGGACGGCGCCCACGGTCGGTCCTCGATGGGCACTAAATCGTCTCGACGTGGAGCTGTTGCAAGAGGCAGCAATTGTACAGGCGTGGAACGCCCCTCCCTCTCAGCCGCTAGACTTGGATGAGGAGGCTGACGGTCTTTGCCGGGCCATGTCACACGTCTGTGACGCTGCCATGCCCCGCGCTAGAGCTCCTACGGCGAAACGCCAGGTATACTGGTGGACGGAGGAGATCGCGGAACTCCGCCGGCATTGTATCGCGAGGCGCCGCCGATATCAACGTTACCGGAGAAGGAGGCGACGGGAGACAGAACAGGCGGAGGCTCTCTACGCCGCCTATAGAGAGGCATCTAAGGCCCTTCGCGTGGCGATTAGTGACGCTAAAGCGGAGGCTTGGAAGCAGCTTCTGGCGACCCTGGAGTTTGATCCGTGGGGGCGGCCATACAGGCTGGCGAGGCAGAAGCTACGCCCCTGGGCTCCCCCAGTCACCAGTACGCTGCAGCCGTTGGTCCTCCGACGGGTGGTTGAGGGACTGTTCCCCAGTAGTCCTGGGACTGAGTTCATCCCACCCGCCGTAACGGCGCCGCATAATCGCGTCGAGGAAGAGGATTCTTCTCCTCCCGAAATCTCAGAGGGAGAGCTGGGAGCGGCTGTGCTTCGGATGAAGGCCAAAAACACAGCGCCGGGGCCGGACGGCATTCCTGGTCGAGCGTGGGCTCTCGCACTTGACACCCTGGAGCCCCGCTTAAGGGATCTCTTCGATCGATGTCTGCGAGAGGGGAGATTTCCACGGCGATGGAAGGAGGGCAAGCTTGTCCTGTTGAGGAAGGAAGGTCGCCCGGCAGACGAACCGTCGGGGTATCGACCAATTGTGCTGCTTGACGAGGCTGGTAAACTCTTGGAACGGGTCCTCGCTGCCCGCCTCGTCAAGCATTTGGAGAGAGAGGGTCCGGATTTGGCCGATACTCAATACGGGTTCCGCAGAGGTCGCTCCACACTGGATGCGATATCTCGCGTCCGCAACCTCTCTGAGGAAGCGTGCAACAGTGGATGCGTTTTGTTGGCGGTGTCATTAGATATCTCCAACGCCTTTAACTCCCTCCCCTGGAGCACAATTGTGGCGGCAATGGGGTATCACAACGTGCCCCAATATCTCCAACGCCTTGTCGGGGACTATCTCTCTGACAGAGAGGTAGTCTACCCGACGACAGCGGGAGAGGGTCGGAGCCCGATGACGCGCGGCGTTCCCCAGGGGTCAGCCTTAGGACCCCTGCTGTGGAACGTGGGTTATGACTGGGTCCTTCGGGGCGCTAACCTTCGTGGCGTCGACGTCGTTTGTTACGCTGACGACACGCTGGTTACCGCCCGGGGAAAGACGTACAGGGATGCGTCGGTCTTGGCCACGGCAGGAGTGGCAGCGGTGGTTGCCAGGATACGACGGTTGGGCCTGGAGGTGGCGCTACACAAATCTGAGGCCATTTGTTTTCATGGACCTCGAGGTGCGCCGCCTGCAGGATCCAACATTGTTGTGGGTGGAACCTCCATTGCTGTCAAGCCCACGCTGAAATATCTCGGCATCCTGCTTGACAGCAGATGGAGGTTCGGGGAGCATCTTCGGCAACTTACTCCCAAGCTGATGGGTACTGCGGCCGCGCTAAGCCGCCTCCTCCCTAACCTCGGAGGTGGAGATGGGATCTGTCGCCGCCTTTACATGGCAGTGGTGCGCTCGATGGCCTTATATGGCGCTCCCATATGGTCGGGGTCCCTGGACTCCCGGGAGACCGCCCTTCTCCATAGGGCTCAGAGGGTAATGGCCGTGAGGGTATGCAGAGGGTACCGCACGCTCTCACACGAGGTAGCCTGTGTTTTGGCTGGTTCCCTTCCATGGGTTCTGGAGGCCGAGGTTCTGTCTTCGGTCTTCTGGCGCAGATCACGGGCCCGTGAACTGGACTTACGTCCGGCGCCGCAGGAGGTGGTTCGGTGGCGAAGAGCTGCACGTAGGGCGGCTTTGTCTTCGTGGGCAGAGCAGCTTCTAGCGGGGCCCGCACAGAGAGGCGCCGGAGCTCGCCGGTTTCTGGAGGCGGTTCGGCCCATACTTGGAAAGTGGGTTCGGCAGAGACATGGGGCATTGACCTTCCGTCTCACACAGGTTCTCTCGGGGCACGGTTGCTTCGGGAGGTACCTGTGTAACGTGGCACGAAGAGAAGCCACCCCGGTGTGCCACCAGTGCAGCTGCGTGGAAGAAACCGCGCAGCACGTGCTCGAAGCATGTCCTGGGGCAGAGGAATCGCGAACATCCCTGATCGCGGTTGTGGGGACAGACCTCTCCTTGCCGGCCGTCTTAGCCAAGATGGTCGATGACAAGAGGTCATGGGAGGCGATGGTCTCCTTCTGCGAAGTAGTAATTTCGCAGAGGGAGACCGAGGAGCGAGAGAGAGAGATTGATCCTCTCTCGCTTCCAATTCGGAGAGCGCGGACACAGAGGCGGGCTGATTTAGCCCGCACGCCGTCTCCGCTTAGAGGGCCTGGGGCGTCGGACGCGGGGGCATCCGACGCATCACATCAGGGATAAGGCCCTCCCGCGTCGTCGATGCACTGTGTGTCCCGGTGCATCGTCCGAGCCGAATAAGGGGAAGTTTTGTTCTTCTCCCGAGGTGGGTCCGTCGGAAGACGGGTATCGGCATTGACGGAGTTCGTTGAGAGTGCGAAAGTGGCCCAGCGACTCTGTTCTTGCTGTTGCCGAGGGACATCGTGTGGTTTTAGTCGGTAGGGGCACGCAACTCTTGCGTGCCGAGCCCGACACACCCTGCGCGCCTTCCCCCCCCTGGCGCGCGGGACGGTACGTAAAGGTATTTCCACACGTTAAAAAAAAAAAAAAAAAAAAAAAAAAAAAAAAAAAAGGTTAGGTTAGGTTAGGTTAGGTTAGGTTAGGTTAGGTTAGGTTAGGTTAGGTTAGGTTAGGTTAGGTTAGGTTAGGTTAGGTTAGGTTAGGTTAGGTTAGGTTAGGTTAGGTTAGGTTAGGTTAGGTTAGGTTAGGTTTTTTTTTTTTTTTTTTTTTTTTTTTTTAGTCCGGGCGCATAGGCCCGGCCCGCGTGTTGCTTCCCTAACATAATCAGGGGTTTGTGGCATGAAATTTTTCAGCGTGTTTTTATTTATTACATCGTAATTTCGTCTTAATCTATTACATATCATCATCAATAAAATCTATTACATATTATATACTGCTATATATTTGTCTTATATCTATCTTTGGTCATCAATTTACATAGTCATTTTCTTATATCTATTTACATCTTATTATTTGTTTCTATGTATAGCCTTATTTGCTATTATTATACAGTATTCAAGAAAGCAGTCTCTTGCGTCATCATCATATACAATTTTAAAAATATTCTCTATAGTTATCTTATATCCTATTTTATGTTCTGTTTCATACCTCTCCAGACCATAGGCTGGACATTCGGTCAAAATATGCCGTATATTTTCTTCTTTGCTCGGCTCACATATGCAAGCCGGGCTGTCCTTACATTTAAAACTATTAAGGTATGCGGAAAAGCCGCCATGCCCTGTCAATACCTGAGTGAGCACTCCTGTAGGTGCAATTTTCTTGACGGTTTTGAAGGCCTGGAGCGCGTCTGGGAAAAATAATTTTGTTGTTGTTGCTGTATCTGCTGACTTGTATCTCCGATTCCATTCGTCACGCGTATTCAACCGAATTTGTCGCTTGACGAATGAAATCGGGACCAAGTCATAGTCCGGTTTCTTTTTGATGCTTAGGGCCGCGACCTTTGCCAACTCGTCTGCTCTCTCATTACCAACCAGCCCTGCGTGGGCTTTAATCCAAAACAATGATACCAGTTTATTTTGGTTTCTGCATTGTTTTAGGTTTTGGCGAGCTTTGGTGGCTAGAGGGTGCAGCGATTGGGGGTTTACAATGGTTTCCAAGGACGACCTTGAGTCACTGTAAACCCCGAAGCTGGTTTCTGGGCGTTTTAGGATTTCCCCAATAGCTCTGCAAATGGCGAGCAATTCTGCTTGATACACCGTGCCGTAGGACGGTAGTTTCAACTTGAGGCTCTTGGATTCGGCGCCATTTTTCCAAAAGGATAATGCCGCCCCTACCTTTCCGTCGATTTTGCTACCGTCTGTGAATATACAAACCTCTTGGTTGTCGTGGTTATTCACTTGGCTTTGGTCTGCAAGGCAAATGAATTGCAGGCATATTTGGTCTGCTGGATGGGGTATCGCGCTAAATACTGTCTTCTGCTCCATCTCTCTATCAGCAAGTAGCTCCGGCGGTCTGCCCCTCCTCGCCTCGTACAGGGCAGCTGCCTCTTGTATCCTGAGGTCGAGGGGGAGCAAGCCTGTCAGAACCAATGCTGAGTTCAAAGAGACTGTGCGGTAGGCTTTGCAGAGTTTCTGCGCGAAACCTCTTTGGACAGTATTCAACAATTTTTGCACGCCCAGTTTTTTGGTCGCTGGTGCCCAAGCACTGGCAGCATACATTGTCGTAGGCTCTACGACAGCAGTGTAGATAATCCGAATCACTTCCGGATGGAGGCCCCAGCTAACCCGGGCTGCCCTTGACAACTGCTTATACACATTTACGGCCTTCTTGCACACGTTCGAAGCGTGGCTGTTAAATGTCAGCTTGTTGTCAATGGTCAGCCCTAGTATCTTTATCTCCGCTGACATGCCGACGTCCACACCGCCCATACTCAGAATTGGGGTATCATACTTGAGCTTTCTCGTTATGACCATCGCATTTGTTTTCTGTGGCGCGAACTTGAGCTTATTGTTGACACCCCAACTCTGAACATAGGCGAGGGCGTCATTTGCACGTTTTTGGATTTCGAGAGCGGTGCCTCCATCGAATACCAGCACTACGTCGTCTGCGAACGCCTGACAATAGTCCCCGCGCTGCTCCAGTCCTTTTAGCAGAGGATCCAGTAGGAGGTTCCAGAGGATAGGACCGCCTATCGATCCTTGTACACACCCCTTATTGGTACTCCTCGTCACCTCCTCTCCCGCATATCTCAGCTTTATCCTCCTCTGTTGCAGGTAACTATCAATAACCCTCCTGATATTGATTGGGCACCCCTCCTGGGCCAAACGCACCCTAATGGCGGGCCACCAGGCGCTATCAAAGGCTCCCTCTATGTCTAAAGATATCATTACCACCAATTTTTTCTGGTCTAGTTTTGTGCGAATGTGTTCTAAAAGGTCATAGAGGGAGTCTTCGGTGCTGCGCTGGGGCATAAAACCATATTGGCGTGTGCTCATTTTGGGGATAGTGTGCCATTTGACCCTGCCCATAATCAATTTTTCAAGGATCTTTCCCAGCACTGGCAAAAGTCCGATGGGTCTATACGATTTTGGACTAGTATAATCAGTCTTCCCAGGTTTTGGTAGGATCACGACTGTGGCCGTTTTCCACACCTCTGGGAAATGACCTAATGTTAGACATTTGTTTGCCAGTGCTAGAAAAGTCTCCGGGTCCCTAACTATAGCCATCCTGCAAATATCCGCCGTCAGCCCATCACTACCCGGGGCCTTTTTTGGGTTAAAGCTATTAGCGGCGGTCATTAGCTCGTTAATAGTAAATAGTGGATCATGTTGTTCATCATTTTCCCTACTGTTTACTCTCCCAGCTAATTCCCTGACTCGCTTGTGTTCCTCATTATCGGTGTTTTCGTTATCCACCGGGTAAAATGTATCCGCAAGCAGATTGGCTGATGCTTGTTGGTCTAGCACTAGCTTATCCTTTACCAAAGGAGGATCTTCCATCCTCTTTGCCGTTCTGCCTATCACTCTATAAATGCCTTCCCAGACACTCTCCCTATCCTGCTTCTCGCAAAAACCCTTCCAACTGTTTATTTGTGCCTTTTTTGCCTCGTCTTCATAATTCTGTTTTGCTTTCAGGTATTCCAGAATCACCTTCTCCCTGCGGACCGGCGCTGCGCAACGGATCCTGCGCTTCCTAGTGGCGACATCTCTCTTCAGTACGGTAAGCTCTTCAGAGGACCATGGTAAGTTGATTTTATTTTTTACTTTTATTTTTGGTATGCTTACATTAGCTGCTTCTATTATGTTATCTGTGTATTTACCAACTATTTTTTCTAAATCTATATTGTTTTCTATTCTGTCTATTTCTATTTTATTAACTTCTTTATCTTCGTGCAATTGGCTTAATTTCTCATGAAATGTTGTCCAGCTTGCTTTCTTGCTATTATAAATTCTTGTGGTTCTATCTATGTTAATTCCTTTTGATTTTTCCAGATTTATTTGAAAGAAAATGACATTATGATCGGATGTCGTTATGCTTTCATCAACTCTCCAGTCGTCCACATAGTCGAGCATATCCGTTGTGCAGGCCGTTATGTCCACATAGCTGGTGTATCGCTTTCCTCCTCTAATGGTGTCATATGTCGGTGTGTCTCCCACATTGAGTATCTGTAGATTTACTTCTTCTAATGCCCCGGCCAGGTCTTCTCCTCTGCTATCGACGATCGGGCTACCCCACCATGTGTTTTTGGCGTTTACGTCACCTCCTATTACCAACCTATTGCCAAATTTTTTGCCCAGCTCATTAATCTGCTGCAGGTACGACTCAATTTGTACCGGTTTGGGTTCGAGGTACAACGAGGCCACTACAATCTCCCAAGCACTTGTTCTAATCTTTACCACGACGATGTTGTTCGTGGTAAAGTTAGGGCATTGTATCACGTCTAGTTCGCGGTTGAACACTGCAATAGCCGCTTTGACGGTACCATCTCCTTGGTTGGTGCTTTGGAAGATTCTCACCCCTCTGTAGTTTCCCATTCTACCTCTACCCCCTATGTATGGCTCCTGCAGCAGAGCAAGAGCCACTCCTCTGTTGTGGGCCTCCTGGATTAAGTCCGCTGTGGCCAATTCGGCACGTTGGAGGTTGGCCTGAGCAATGAGATATGGCTTGGTTCTACTTGGGACTTGTCTTAAGCCTGGGACCACCTTAGCAGTACGCTACCGCCGACCTGGCCAATGCTTCCCACTTTCGTCTAACAGTGCACTCATTACTGAAGGCATTATGGTCTGTCTTGCTTTGTTTTGCTCGGATGCAATTGCAACATGCGGGAGGTGAGTTAGTCAACAGGTCCGCACACTCCGCCTTCATATGTGGTCCACCGCAATGACTGCATTTTTCGGTGGTTTCTTTGCAGAAACGCCTGCTATGGCCGTAGCCGAGACAGAGTGAGCATTGTACTAGCGGCGATTGATCCGCCACTCTTACTCTTTGCAGATCTATATGCACTGTCTCGGCCTCGACCATACGCTGCCAGATTTTTGGTGAGACCCTCATGACTATGTGGTTTGTGTGCGGGTTCCTTGATTTCTTTTTGTAGGCTATTTCGTATTTTTCGTTCTCTCTTGTTAGCCCTGCGAAGATGTGTCCGTTTTGGTTCCTTAGCGCCCTCAGTACTTCCTCGTCATTATTGTACAGGAGTACGTCCTTGAGGATCACTAAGGGATCTTTGTTTCTTATCTCCTCTACCTGTAGCTCTGTGGAGTTTCTTAGCCTTTCCTTGACTTTCTGTCTTTCCTGCTCCGTCCTGCATGCTACAATCACCTTCCTGTCCTTTGCCTTTCTTATTTTTTCTACTTCGACTCCCCCTTCCTTTGCCTTTACTGCTTTCCTAATTCTATCTAGCACTTCTTCTCCGGTTTCGGTCTCATCTTTCGCCGTTACTACTACAGAATGTAGCACGGTCTGTTGTACTAGGTGCCTCTTTGGAGGGGGGGCCGCTGCTGCACTGGCGTAGGTTTTCTTGTCGAGGGTCTGTTTTAAGGCTTCCATCCTCTCATTGTTCTCTTTTAAGAGCTTAATGTTCTCCTCGATGGCTTTTGCCAGTGCATGCGTGTTGTCTTCCTTTGCTTTTTTCTCTGCTATTTCTTTCGGTTTTCCCTTCTCCTTTTCGCTCTTGCTTTCTTGTACACCAGTAGCATACCCTTCTTTCGCCAGCTGATATAGGCGGTCGACTGATTGAATGACTCCTGTTTTTATCTCAGTTTTCAGATTTTTGGAGCTACTGATGTACAGTTTTACTTTAGCTAGGCAACTTCTGGCCTCTATCAGTTTTTCTGAGCGTTTTGTTCCTTCTGGTTTGGGTGAGGTTCCTATCGCTTCTGCCGACTGCCTCCGGGCTGCCGGTTTTGGCTTTGGGAGTCCTGTTCCAGAGGATCCTTGAGGCGGCGTCAGGTTGAGTGGTGTAGGGTCTGGTTTCCCGGTCTCCCATTCCCCGATGCTCCTCCTCACGCTCGATGTTGCTGGTAGAGGTTCAGTTGGGTCACTTTGGGGAGCTGCATCCGTGCTCCTTGTCGTCTTTACGGGTGTCCTGATACCAATCATTGTTGGAAAGGGCTTTGTGCGATCGCGGGGAGGTTCTTAACTATTTTTAATATTTAAAACGTAAATTTGTAAAAGTTGTAAAAAGTCAGTATAAAATTTTTAATAATATTTTTAAAATAGTAAAATAAGGTTTGTACAAGTTATATAAGCAAGTGATAAATTAAAATTGATTAAAATTGGATAAAAAGGGGCGTATCTTGGTCGGAGAGGTACAAATTGAACACAAAGCACAGAAGGTATCTTAAAATTAAAGGTAACTTATAATTATGAAATTTCTTACTCCAACACACGGGTTAACAGTCTCTATTGAGACACAAATAATTTCCGAAAAGTCAAAATTTCGGTAGTCTTATCTCTATGTGACGTGTAAAGGGCGTCAAAGTGTAAATAGAAAGTAAAATTTTAAAATTAATTTTATGTTACAAAAATGTTTTAGCTTGTAGAGTTGACTCTACCTATTACTATCGTGATACTTATAAAAAACTAAACAAACAATTTTTATTCAACGCTTACGAAATATTCGAAAAGTAGAGTTGACTCTACATATGACTATCCTAGGGTTCCAGTCTAAGCAACTGTTACAGTCCAATTAGTTTAATTTTTAAAATAGGGGATTTTTAAAACCAAAATCTGTGCTGAGACTCTATATAGAGTCCCCGTCTCTACCAATTTATAGCCCCTTTTCTGGTTTGGCCTTTACAAAAAACCGCGTCTTCCTAGGTTACCTGGATCTGGAGTTATTCCGTTTCCAAGTCACCCAAGTCCGAACTTGGGGTAAGTTTCAACCCCCTATTAATCCTCGGGACACCCTCAAAAACTCGTACCAACAGTAAGAAACTGCTTGTACTAGTTATAATTACTAATTTACGCTAAAATAGTTACGAAAACTATTTGTCGAAATTTAAATTTATCCAAAAAATTTTCTAAGTCCAAAGTCGTTTTTGGGGGTAGGGGGTTGAAACCCCGTCCAAATGATCGGGTGGGGTCTGAAGACTATCCGACTACTGGATAGTGTGGGGGGGGTTGAAGGGGGGGGGTAGAGCTTAATTTTGTCAAAAACGCCCTAGCACCCCTAGTTTTTGAGTTATGTGGATTACAAGCTTATCCGGTCTTTAGGTATTTGTTTAGGTATTTTAAGAACTTAATTTATTTAGAAACTATTTAGCCGAAAAATCTGCATAAATATTTAAAAAGGTTGTCTTGAAATAATCTATATGTTTCCAGGGGATGAATTAAATATATGTTTCTAGTTTTTTAATAATAGTTAATTGATTTTTGGGGGATGAAATTACCAACCGCAAATAACGCCAAAATGGCCCACAGTTGCGCGAAAAAAGCCGCGACTGGGAAATAATTATTTTTACGGAGCCTCAGGAGCCTCCCGACGCCCTCCGGAGTAAAAATTTTCTGTCTAGGGGATGGGGTAGTTTTTGACAAATATTTTAAAATGTTTTTTATTTAGTTAAGTATGCCGTGATGGGGCTCATTTGATTCGTCTCTTTGCAAATATTACTACTATAACTTAAGTTTAATCTAAAAGTACACACACAAGCAGTTATGCCCTAAAAATGGTTTATATAGGTTATTATAATACTTTTGTCCTAAGGTCTAATATTAAGTCATAAAAGCCAAGTGATTTTTGGCAGTTTGTCCGATGTCGGTGTCGTCACCGTCTTCTGCCAGCAGCTACACCCTGGTTATGGTTTTTCGGGTTTTTTAAGTCCAACTATCTCATTTCGTTTTTGAGGTTAGGTTAGAAGATATAATGAAAAATCTGTATCTCAGAAAGTCTTGGATCGAAAATTTTGAAATTTAGAATAGTTAAAGATGACAATATGAATGTAATTATAAAGCCAAAAAATTGTATCGTTGTCGATCTTAATAAATTTTTGGAAATTTTTTAAAAGTTCATAAATTTTGTAACCTTATATCTGGAAGATGATTCGTTCGATTTCAGCTTCCAAGGTGTCAGATGAAAGAGCTCAGCTGCCCGCTTCCCGTACAAGCCTCAGTGTCGCTCCAGACTTCAGGATCCTGGACCTCGTGGCCACGTGGTTTCAGGTTTTTTCCCGATAGTTCGGCGAGTTCTACCGGAAAAAATCCGGGACTCAACCGAATTGTAGATCTCTTCAAGGTGCTTCGAAGTGCAGTCCAAAAAGTGTGGGTCGTCGCTTAAAATCAAGCAGCGTTTTGCTCAGAAGTTTTTAAGCGGGGAAAATTTTCGGTTTTTTCGATATAACTCGGTGAAAAATATACCGATTTCGAAAATTTTTTCACTATTTCCTTTCACTTGTTTGCCCGCACATAAAAATATATAACACTGCAATATTAGCGCACTTTTTCTATTTTTGCCGATTTTAAAGGCGTGGAGCGGCTCAAAAGCTTGGTGCTTGGACTCACGGCTGGAGTGCGACTCGGTTAGGTTAGGTTAGGTTAGGTTAGGTTAGGTTAGGTTAGGTTAGGTTAGGTTAGGTTAGGTTAGGTTAGGTTAGGTTAGGTTAGGTTAGGTTAGGTTAGGTTAGGTTAGGTTAGGTTAGGTTAGGTTAGGTTAGGTTAGGTTAGGTTAGGTTAGGTTAGGTTAGGTTAGGTTAGGTTAGGTTAGGTTAGGTTAGGTTAGGTTAGGTTAGGTTAGGTTAGGTTAGGTTAGGTTAGGTTAGGTTAGGTTTTTTTTTTTTTTTTTTTTTTTTTTAAAACGGCGCAAAGCCCGGCCCTCGAGCTAAGTGTCCCCTGACATGATCAGAGTCGTTTTTATACATTATTTTGACAAGTTTAACAATATTTCTTATTTTATCTTATATTTATACATTTTATCTTATGAAGTATATGCTGATGTCATTATATACATAATATAATGTTCAGCATTCTTATCTGCTACTTATTTCGATTTATTACTAGTTTCGCAATTCTAACACAAAATTCTACAAATTTTTCTCTTATATATTTATTTTTCATAATCTTACATATATTTTCCTCCTTTATTTCTACATCGATCTCCTGCTCTAGCTCGTACCTCATTAGACCGTACACTGGACATTCAAGTATTATGTGCAGGATCGTTTCATCTATTGAAGGTTCACAGATGCACGATGGGCTCTCCTTGCACTTAAACCTGTTAAGGTATTCGGAGAATCCACCGTGACCCGTCAATATTTGTGTTGTGACACCGGATGGTCTGAGTGCTTTGACGACTCGATACGCCTCGACTGTGTCGGGAAGAAAGACTTTTGTGACTTTCCCTGTTGTTTCCATTCCATACCTCTTGCTCCACTGGTCAAGCGTATCAGTACGGATCTGTCGCTTGACAAATGAAACAGGGCACAGATCGTAGGCTGCTTTTGTCTTAATTTTAAGGGCTGCGTCCTTCGCCAACATATCTGCTCTCTCGTTGCCCTCCATCCCTGCGTGAGCCTTAATCCAAAAAAGTGCTACATCTTTACCTTGTTGTTTGCATTTTTTGATGTTTCCTCTGATTTCTACAGCAAGGGGATGGAGGGAGCCATGATTGACTATGGTTTCCAGTGATGACCTCGAGTCACTGTATATACCGAAGCTTTTTTCCTGATGCAGAAGTACAGCCTTTGTAGCGTGACATATGGCCAGCAATTCTGCCTGGTAGACTGTGCAGTAGGACGACAGCTTAAATTTCTGGTAGCTGGTTTCCGCGCCATTGCTCCATAGAGTCAATGCCGCCCCCACCTTACCTTCAATTTTGCTGCCGTCCGTGTAGATCTTCACTGCTTGCATATCATTACTGTCTGCTTGCTGTTGGTCTTCCAGGCATATGAATTTCAGGTCCATATGTTCCGCGGGGTGGGCTGTTTTTGAGTAGGCTGTCCTTTGTTCGATCTCTCTATCTCCTGGTACTGATTGGGGTACCCCCCTCCTAGCTTTATACAGGGCTGCTACCTCCTGTATCCTGAGATCAAGGGGTAGCACCCCTGCCAGCACAAGTGCCGAGTTTAGAGAGACCGTACGATAGGATTTACACAGCTTTTGTGCAAATCCCCTTTGCACTACGTCCAGCTGCTTCCGCACTCCTAGCTTTTTAGTTGCCGATGCCCATGCACTTGCCGCGTACATAATAACTGGTTCGACTACCGCTGTGTATATGGTTCTGATTATTTCTGGGTGAAGTCCCCAGCTGATCCTGGCGGCTTTTGACAGCTGCTTGTACAGATTCAAAGCCTTTCTGCATACATATGCAGAATGACTATTGAATGTCAGCTTTTTGTCAATAATGAGCCCCAGGATCTTTATTTCTGGCGACATTCCGATGTTAATTCCGCCCATGCTCAGCAGCGGGGTGTCAAATTTAAGCCTCCGTGTTACTAACATTGCGTTTGTTTTTTGCGGTGCAAATTTAAGCTTGTTTTTAACACCCCACTGGTGAACATAGGCGAGGGCATCGTTTGCTTGTCGTTGGACCTCCAAGGCAGAATCTCCGTCAAAAATCAGAACCACATCATCAGCAAAGGCTTGGCAGTAGTCTCCCCGTTTCGTTAATGTGTGTAGTAGCGGATCGAGCAGCAGGTTCCAGAGTATTGGACCCCCTATTGACCCCTGGACACAGCCCTTTGTTGTCTCTTTTACTACTTCCTCTCCGGCGTACCGCACTCTGACCTTCCTGTGTTGCAAATAACTGTCTATAACCCTTCTTAAATTTACTGGGCATTCTTCCTCAGCCAGTCTGACCTTTATGGCTGGCCACCAGGCGCTGTCAAAGGCTCCCTCTATGTCTAAAGATACCATCGCTACTAACTTCTTCTGCTCCAGTTTGCTGCGGATATACTCAATTAGGTCATAGAGGGAGTCTTCTGTGCTTTTCTGGGGCATAAAACCATACTGGCGAGTACTTATTCTAGGTGTAACGTGCCACTTTAATCTACCCACAACCAGTTTTTCCAATACCTTTCCCATCACCGGCAGAAGTCCGATAGGTCTGTAAGACTTCGGCTCTAGGTAGCTCTCCTTTCCCGGCTTCCTAAGGATTACCACCGTGTGACGGGTGACTAGCCCGACACCTTAAATTTTATAAAGCAACATAAAATAGCTCATTATAATAATACCTTATACTGATTAAAAGTAAATAAAATACATAACTAAAATTCATTGTCTTCTTTCTAATATATTCTTTAAACGGAACCTCTCTAAAAATGCGCGGACCCCTAAGCGCTCGCGTTCGCAAATTGTACGACTACTATTTCTTAATCTGTGTCGCGCCAAACAAGGGCCGGCTCTGCGACGGAGTACCATTCCTGTGCCGCCCGCTAATCGTTCCGGCAGATATTTCTATTGTAACGAACCTAACCTAAAAATAAATAAATAAATTAACTAGGCGTAAATTACGTGTAGTAAGTGTTATGAGTATAACCCCGGACTGGGTAAGTGTTGTAAGGCTTATTTTATATGTTGTCTAGAATTAAGTAATATCTACCACGAGGTGGAAGTGAGCATGTGTACCTACCTGATTTTATTGGCTCGTGATCATTACGTTGCGCTTTGAGTTAACATTATTCTTGTGTAGTAAATACGTTACATTTCTATTGTCTTCGTAACGTATGTTAATTCCTAAATTGCATGTTTTAATTCACAAAATAACTTAAGTTATTTTTTCATAGTAGCTAGCCGCCTGCTATCTTCTATTACCTATTTCCTTCCTTATGCACTGCCTGTACATTGATTCTGCCTGGACTGCCTCATCTCGATCGCTGCCTTAATAATTCTACTTCCTGTGCTTAACGGTATCGCGCGGCGATCGGATGTCGCAGTCAAGGATGGAAATCAGCATTTTATAAAAATGTCTGATATGACATTCCAGGGTTCTTAGTACCTACGTACTATTGGAGGAAGCTGCGTGTCTGACAGACCCCGGACGCAGTTTCACTACCTACGCGCTGCGTGTCTGACAGACCCCGGACGCAGTTTCACTACCTACGCGCTGCGTGAAGCTAGACTCCACCTCCTACGCGCTGAGTGTCGTTGACCAGGACAGTAGATTGTTTAATAACGTTCTGGAACCTGCCTTAATGTGTGAACCACCCCGTGCTCTGGTCTAAACTAAAACTAAACTAAAATAAGTACCTAATTCTAAACTAAAATAAATTAAATTGTAATACTTTAATATTATTTTATTTTCATCGTTTCTATTCCTACTTTGCGACGTCTACCCGTCACAAATGGCGCCCCGCTTAATGAGCAGCACATTAAATTAGGTTCCAGCACTTAGCTAGCTTTTCTTGGTGTTGGTTGTTCCATGGTTTTATTGATTTTGCTTGACTTGTAAGTCAATACGTGGGTTTTTCATAATTATTTGATTAAATCAGATTCTCTTTCAATATTTACATAATATACTTAAAAATTGTACCCACATATTGATTATATAACCTGATAAATGATAATTATAAGTTTACACAAGTAATTGTTTATTGTTCAAGTCTTACAACAATTACTACACTGTCTGAGGGTTATAGCAATTCAATTAAAAATGTCGTACCCAATTAAGTTTTTGTCGTTACAAAAAGCGGAACTCGAGTATGAAGTTTCGGTCCGTGGTGTAACGCCTGGTGATTCCGTGCAGGAACTCCGCAAACAAATAGTTAAAATATGTAATGAGTTACCTCCTGAAGATATTCTCGAATCCTACTTAGAGCCTGGTGATGATTTGAAAGGGGTAAAAGAATCGCTTCTGAAGTCACAAACTAATGTAACTAGTTTGAAATCTAAATTTGATAAAAATTTATTTTCTCGCACAGAAACCTTATTGCATCATATTCATCATCGTATAAATAGAGTTACTAATACAACTGAGGTTTCCGACTTATATAAAGTTTGCGTATCGAATTTTAATTCTCAATTTAAAGATATGTCTACACTAAGACCTCACGTAACTCAGGCTAAGCCATCTACATCATCTGGCACTGACAACATTACGGAAACCCCTGCTATATCGGTTTCTTGCGATCGTAACTTAATGTCCGACATGAATAAACTTAAGTATTCTGGTAAAACTTGTGTTCGTGCTTTTATTCAAAAAGTCGAAGAGTTTGTTATCTCTAGGTCAATTTCCTATGACAAAATATTATGTTTTGCATTTGAAATATTCACTGATGACGCACTACACTG
This sequence comes from Lomographa bimaculata, assembly GCA_948107665.1. Lineage (NCBI taxonomy): Eukaryota > Metazoa > Arthropoda > Insecta > Lepidoptera > Geometridae > Lomographa > Lomographa bimaculata. The sequence continues at coordinate 3,282 of OX403604.1, read as the reverse complement.
GTATCGTTGCGTCAGAGACAGTGTAAATTCTTGGAGTGAATTGGTGCTACTTCTGAAACAAGATTTTAGTTCTAAAGACTATGATTATCGTCTTCTTGCCGAAATTCGTTCGCGTACTCAGGGCGAAGGTGAGAATATCACAATCTACTTAGCCATAATGCATGGAATGTTTTCAAGACTAAGTAAAAATATGAGCGATGAAGATAAACTCGAAATATTGCTTCACAATATTCGACCATGCTATGCAAGCACGCTGGCGTCCTCTGGTGAGATTAAAGATATTGAACATTTGAAAACACTTTGCCGAAATTATGAAAATTTTCAATCACGTTTAACTCAATTTAACGAGCCACCAAAGGCTAACACAAATACAGTTGCACCGGAATTTGCTTATAAAGGTACTACTACTACCTTAAGTGGTCATTTCTACAAAACTAATTTCAACAAGAACTCTAATAACACCTATAAATCCTACTCTAATAATAATAACACAAAATATTCCAACGCTAGTAACCTTCCTATTGCTGCAGTAACAGCTACATCTAGTGAAAAACGCACTTACTGTCCTAGATGTCGGTTAGATACGCATAGTCTTCGCGAATGCAATAAGCCTCACTTCCTCATCTGCTTTAAATGCGGTAGGAAAGACGTGCGTTTCCCGGATTGTCCTGATTGTAAAGCACAGTCAAAAAACTGAATACGACGGATCGGCGAGATTGTATAACAACCAAGCAGACTAATTGTGATGATACTGAATGGAAGGACTGGCTTTCAGTTGTGTCAAAGTTCTCTTCCTGTTATTCTGTCTCTTCAATCCGTGAAACTATTGACCATTCTAGACCTTACGTTACTATAGATATTAATAAGAAACCTATGCTAGGCCTCTTAGATAGCGGATCATCTATATCCGTATTAGGTAATTCTTCCCATGAACAGATAATGGATTTAAACGCAACAATTCAATCGTGTGACAATACAAAATTGATTGCTGCAGGAGGCCAACAATTGAAACCCTTGGGATTAATGGAGCTGCCCATTTCATTCCAGAACCAAATTCATGTTTTAAAATTATATATCGTCCCTGAAATTCAAAATTCATTAATTTTGGGTATGGATTTTTGGAGAATATTTAATATCTTCCCTAAGCATTTAAATGCCGTTGAGATGGTAGCTGACAAATCTGACGTAGCATTAGATGAAATATATACTAACAGTACTACTGAGCATCTCTGCTCCTATGAACATTTAAATGATCCTCAAAGGCATATAGCTGATGAAATCATTTCTGAATTCCACAGTATTTCATACGAAGAACGTGGCCTCGGCCGTACTAAACTTATTACACATTCAATTGACACTGGGGAATCTGACCCCATTCGTCAGCGTTATTACCGGATGTCCCCTGAAAAGCAACGCATACTAGCCGAGCAATTAAAAGAAATGCTTCTAGAAGACGTCGTTGAGCCGTGTGAGAGTCCGTGGTCATCGCCCGTCTTGCTAACACCTAAGAAAAACGGAGAACTTAGATTCTGTCTCGACAGCAGAAAGCTGAATGCTGTGACAAGAAAAGACGCATATAGCTTACCTTACGTATCTGATATTCTGGATAACCTTCGGGATGCTAAATTTTTGACAAGTTTAGACCTATCCAAAAGCTTCTGGCAAATATTAATTAAGGAGGAAGACCGATGTAAGACGGCGTTCTACGTTCCATCAAAAGGAACCTTTCAATTTAAGTCTATGCCTTTTGGTTTGACCAACGGCCCCGCTACTCAGCAAAGATTGGTTGATCTTCTCTTCTACGGTCCTGAATTTGAGCATATGGTTTTTGTTTTTGTGGACGACATTATCGTCATTTCGCCTACATTCGAAAAACATATTTCTTTACTACAAAAAGTCCTTGAAAAACTAAAATCTGCAAATCTTACGATAAATTTCAAAAAGAGTCAGTTTTTTCGTAATCAACTAAACTATTTGGGGTATGTAGTAGACTCTAACGGTCTTCATGCTGACCCTTCAAAAATAGAAGCAATTGTGAACTACAAAACACCTTGCAATCGTAAAGAAGTTCGGCGGTTCATTGGAACGGCATCTTGGTACCGTCGATTCATTCCAAATTTTAGTTCCCTCGCTGCCCCTCTCAATAAACTAACATCACAAGGAAAGAAAGCCCTCCCATTCTCTTGGAGCGCAGAAGCTGAATCTGCGTTCAAAAAACTAAAAGAGTGCCTTGTGTCTGCACCTGTTCTCTCTTGCCCAGATTACTCCAAACCATTTGAAGTTCATGCAGATGCGAGTGACTTTGGCATCGGCGCGGTGCTCACCCAAACTTTAGATGGTGAGGAGAAGGTCATTGCATATATGAGTAAGTCCCTTAGTAACCAAGAACGAAACTACAGTGCGACCGAAAGAGAGGCGTTAGCGGTTCTTACTGCTATTGAACACTGGAGATGCTATCTTGAGAATGGTCAAAAATTCTTGGTCTATACCGATCACTCGTCTTTAAAGTGGTTTTTAAACCTAAACAACCCTACTGGTCGTTTAGCTCGATGGGGTGTACGATTATCTGCATACAACTTTGAAATTAGGCATCGTCGAGGTGCAGATAACGTCGTCCCAGACAGTTTGTCTCGTTCCGTGCCTATATCCGCTATTAGTAACAATTCGGATAACGATTCACTTCCACAAACTTCCACAAATGATCAGTGGTATCTTAATATTTTCAATGGCTGTCTAAATTCGCCCACATCATTTCTTAATTACAGGGTAGAGAAAAATAAGTTGTTTAAGTATGTTAAAAGTCTAAACCCACTAACTAGAGAATTTGAGTGGAAGGAAGTTGTACCAATTGAGTTAAGACATAGTTTACTAATTAAAAATCACTCTGATCCTACATCTGGCCATTTCGGTATATTTAAAACACATAAACGCATTAGCCTTAATTATTTTTGGCCGAAAATGTACAACGACGTTTCTAAGTTCGTCTCTAATTGCGATGTTTGTGACTCTCACAAGTTTCCTACTCATCCTACTTTGGGCACAATGGGCAAGTCTAAGGAATGTTCTAGACCTTTCCAAATGATTTCAATGGACCTTATAGGACCATTGCCTGTCACTCGCAAACAGAATACTTTCATTTTAGTCGTAACATGTTGCTTTTCAAAGTACTGTTTATTATTCCCAATCAGACGAGCTACCGCTGAAACTATTGCCCGAAATGTGGAAGAAAATGTTTTTCTTACCCATGGTATTCCCTGTACTATCTATATGGATAACGCCAAA